>JAYKYS010000003.1:13265000-23265000 GCA_036924285.1 Asterella californica
TTTAATCTAAACAATCAATATTACTCTTCACTCTACGAAGCTACAAGATGACAAGTTATTACGCCGACTAAACTGCAAGGCGTCAAAATTAGAGTCAAGTATCGGCCAAAGTTCGAGGTCTTGTGAAATCCTGGGAAGCGCAACAGGTTTAGGCCGTAGAACTGATACAGTTCTAGCGAGTATGGCAAGCGACATGAGGATAGATCTCAGTATAGTCAGATTAGGAGCCCGCGCCGGACTCATATATATCTACTCTCACCATTCTTTGGCACGTGTTTTAACCCATGGGGCATGGAAGGCAAGGAAGGATCCAGGGCTCTTCCTTGGGAACCGGGAACAGAGGAGGACACTGCTGTGGAGGTGGTAGATAGAAGGGTTGACTCGCGTCACTGGCTAGATACCCCGGGACTGTGGAGGGGGGCCAGCTGATGGCTTCCACCTGCCCTCCTCGTCGCTCCGACAAATCGAAAATGAAGTACTAAAAGAGATCGAGCCAAACCTTCCACCCGGTAGAAGGGGGACGAGGAAGAGCATAACGACGAAGGTGACGAGTTCTCAGACAAAGCCGGCGGGAAGGGGAGTCGGAAAGGTCACGGGCAACAAAGGGAAATTAGCAAGGAAAGAGAATACGGCGCTGGCCAGAAACCTCTTGGAAGCGATGACTCCTGCTAAGGGTGTCTGACATAAAAGAACAGAAGAACTGGAGGAGAGAAAGGTACGCAAACAAAAGCTAAAATATGCAAAACACAATCAAATTCGCTTCGTGGAACGTCAGAGGACTCGGGGACCCACACCGAGTGACCATCTTGAAACGATGGCTGGAGAGAGACAGGACGCCGGCGGACATCATTGCTCTGCAGGAATTAAAAATGGAGGAGCAAAAGCTTGAGCACAACTTGAAAGCCGTCCTGCCAACCAGCTTCAGAATCGTAGACTATACGGTGGGGGGCAGAGGGGGTGCCGCCCTCCTGGTTAGAGAACCCATTAAGGTAACTGAACATGGGGTGAAAGGTGATGGGTCGGTAGCCTAGGGGAAAATAGCTACGGAAATCGGTGAGATAGGGGTGGCGTCAGTATATACCCCGAATAGAAGGGAAGGAAGGAGACAGCTGTGGGACTGGATTGGCAATCTTACTAGAGAGGGGAGGTGGGTCCTCTTGGGGGATTGGAATATGGTCGAATTACCAGATGATAGCTTCGGCCTCTCTCCACTTCTCCATGGGAGTGAGCTGAGGCTCTGGAGGAATACGCTACTTCAGGCGGATCTAGTTGATGCCTTGTTCTGCGCCCAGAGGAAGGAAGGACCTGTCTACACGAGGCAAGTTAGATCGGGGGGCAGACACGATCAAGCGAGACTTGATAGATGCTACATCAATAACAGTGCTGAGTGGTGTGCCGGGGTACCCTTGATTGTTCACGACGGGAGACAGACCCTGTCCGATCATATTCTGGTTGTTGTTACCATCAAGCTACATGAAGACGCTAAGAGCCAGATCAATAGGAAATCCACCTATTTCAAAATGGAGGCGAACATGCTAAAGAACCCAAGGATAAAAGCGAGAATACAAGCGATCTAGAGGGAACAAAAGAGAGCGGGAGGGGACCCGAGAGTAAGGTGGGCTATTGGTTGGTCTAAGGTGTGACGAGCCCTTATAGAGGAGAAAAGAAACGCGGAGAAGAAACAAACTCCAAGGGCGGGGCTGGAGGAAGAGCTGGATAGACTGAGGAACTTGGTAGCCTCTAACAACACGCTGGAAACGACGAGAGAGCTGCAAGAGGTGGAAGGTAAACTACGAAGAAGGAAACATCAAGACGTTGTGATTTGGAGGAAAAGGAGCCGGATTAAGTGGCTTAAGGAAGGGGAGGCTCCCTCCTGGTACTTCTGCGTTCAGCTTAAAGCTAAGCACAATCGGGAGACCATGAAAGGGGTGGAGCTCGAAGATGGGCAAATAACCGAAGAACACGAGGAGATTCTAAGGAGGGTCCACCGATTTTACTCCGAACTGTTCCGTGAAGACCAGGGGGTAACTCTAAACTGGTGCTGGGGCTTACCTCGAAGTGGATGACCGACCAGGAGAACTCTCGATTGGTGGAGACGTCGACCTTGGAGGAACTGGAAGCCCTGGTGATGGAGTTCCCTAAGGAAAAATCCCCCGGAATCGATGGAGTCACGTATGAAGTGGTACATGAGTGCTGGCCCTTTATAAAGGAGGAATGTCATGCTATGGTGAAAGAGTTCTGGAGTACAAAATAAATAGATGACAAAACTCTGCAAGGAGTAATCAAACTGATTATGAAGGGGGGCCACAAGCATGAACTGGGCAACTGGAGGCCTATTTCGCTCTTGACAGTTACCTATAAGATTCTCAGTAAGCTTCTGGCGGGCAGGCTGAAGCCGGTTGTCGGGAACGTGATTGATGAACAGCAAACTGGATTCATCCAGGGGAGGGATATATTCGACAACATCCTGAGCTTCAAGCTCGGTCAGGAGTTTGCTGAGGCTAATAAGATACCTGCCATGTTCTTAAAGCTTGACTTCATGAAGGCCTACGACCGGGTGTCGCAAGAATACTTGTGAGAAATAATGAGAAGCATGAAGTTCGACCCGCACTTCATGGGACTTCTAAGGGGGTTATCGGAGAGCGGCCAGTCCAAGGTACACGTGAACGGGGGATTTATTGAAGCAATAGTCCTAGGGAGGGGGGTAAGACAAGGCTGCCCGGTGGCCCCCTACCTATTCGCAATTGCTACCCAACCCCTAATGAACCTGCTCAAGCATGAGAGAGACAGAGACAATATCGACGAGATCTGTACGGGGGAAGGGACACCTCTCCTACATCAGTTATTTGTGGATGACACTGGTATAATGATAAAGGGCACAGAGGAGTGCTTTAAGGCTACTAAAGATGTGATCCACAGCTGTGAGGAGGTTTCGGAGACCTCACTAAACTTAGGGAAGTCAGTTGTGATCCCGATTGGGATGGAGGAAATACCATGCTGGTTAGAAGAGTCAGGATGCGTTATAGCAAGACAAGGACAAATGGTGAAGTACCTGGGGCCTGGATTGGGAGGGGACTGGTGGATACGCAGGTGACTGGAGCGATTGTCAGCCGGCTACAACAACAGCTACAAAACTGGTCCAATAAGATGTTATCCTGGCCGAGTCGCACCGTGCTTCTGGCCCACGTTCTAAGGTCGATACCCGCCTATCAGTTAACGAGCCTAGACTGTAAGAACACGGGGTACAGACAAATGGAGGAAGTTTGTCGAACCTTCCTATGGGGAAGGAATGCGGATGGTAGGAACAAGACCCCACTGGTGGCCTGGAGCGCTATCACCAAGTCTAAAGGCTGCGGAGGGGGCTTGGTCTCGTCCCCTTCCAGGAGGTCGCCCAAGCCTTGAACCTCAAATATCTAGGGAAGGTTCTTGAGGGGGGGAAGCAGGAGTGGGCGAGTATTGCGAGGTGGGGAATAAAACGGGCTATGGAGCAAGGGAAGAACAATCGAAGAGCGAGGAGGTGGACCCCGGAGGAAGGACTGATGATGAGTCCGAGCCTACGGTCTCGCCTACTGCCAACGCTTGACAACATGCTGAAGTGTTGGAAGTGAGTACATGTCTAGCTCCGCTTTGATGGGGATAGACCGAAACTACCGGGAACTCTCTCCTCTCGGGTAGTTGCGGAGCTATGACAAAAATCAAAGTCTGGGGATCCAGGAGATGAGGGAGGCACTCGGTGGACTACGAAGAGAGAGACTGGACTCCCTAAATGCGCTCAAGATCAGGGATTTAAGGAACTCTTTCCGGGAGACCTCCCTGGGGCACTGATGGGCCAGCTCTGGGCCGTCTACTTCGATGGGCGGGGGAGATACAAGTGATCCTCGATGATTTTTGTGTGTTTGGATCGAGAGAAGATCACTTGATATTCCTAAGGAAGTGTTTTTTGAAGTGTAGAGAGCATCGTTTGGCTCTTCACCCTGAGAAGTGCTTCTTTGGTATGTCAGAGGGAATTTTGCTAGGACATAGGATTTCCGGAAGAGATATAGAAGTCGATTGTGCTAAGGTGGAAGTCATCGTGAAACTCCACCCACCTGCTAACCTGACTCAATTGAGAAGCTTCATAGGCAACGTAGGATACTACAGGAGGTTTATTGACAGGTACGTAGAGGTAGCAGGAAGACTTACCAAGTTGCTAAAGAAGGACGAGCCCTACATTTGGTCTTCTGAGCAGCAGGAAGCATTCGAAGAAATGAAGAGGCTTCTGTCAGAATCCCCTGTCCTAAGGCCACCTGATTGGGAAAGAGTCTTCCATATCTATGTGGATGTTTCTGCTTTCGCCATAGGGGTGGTGTTGAGTCAGAAAGATGAGAAGAAGAAGGATTATCCCATCTACTATGCGGGAAGACAACTCAGTGATGTAGAGAAGAAGTACTCGAAAAGGAGTGTCTTGGCATGATTTACTCCTGTAGGAAGTTTAGACACTATCTTCTAGCAAACCCGTTTGTCTTCTATGTGGATCATTTTTCTTTGAAACATCTTGTAAAGAAAGCAGATTTGTCTGATAGGATAGCTAGGTGGATTCTCCTACTTCAGGAATTTACTTACACAGTTGAGTACAGACCTGGAAGACAGCATGTTAATGCTGACTACCTATCCAGATTAGAGACGGAACGACGAAAAGATGAAGTGGAAGACGAGTTCCCTGACGAGAAGCTGTTTTCAGTTTTCACAGAGACACTTTCATCTGAGGGGGGGCGTACCGCCTGCTTCCCAGAAGACGAGACTAGATCTTCTGATCCAGTCTTTGCGACTTCCACATAAGAGTCGATCTTCAAGGACTTGAGGAAGTTCTTGGAAGACCAACAGTATCCCGAAAGATTGGATGCGGAGCAGAAGGCTGTCTTCTTACACAAGGTAGGTCCTTACGCCATCTTCCAGGGTATCCTGTTTCGAAAGGGACATGACGAGAGGCTAAGAAGATATCTTGAGCCTTCGGAGATTAAACCAGTGATCACAGGTCTTCACTACGAAGATGCTGGGGGTCACTAGGGGCTGAAAACCACAGTGAAGAAGATGTTAGACGCCGGATACTGGTGGCCGACCATGTACAGAGACACCTTTCATGAGATCAGGAAATGCGACGCGTGCCAGAGGGTGGGAAGGCCAACAGCTACTATTAGGTGGCCTCTTACTCCCATTCTTCCGCTTGCTCCTTTCGAAAAGTGGGGAATCGACTTTGTGGGACCTATCGCCCCGATGGCTAGAAGAACACGAGCACGGTATATTTTGATAGCTATCGACTATGCTACCAAGATGGTGGAAGGCGAAGCAACAAGGAAGAACGATGCCGCAGTGGTAGCCAGGTTCCTTTGGCACAACATCATCACTAGGTACGGGTGTCCGCTGGAATTGGTATCAGATAGGGGTACTCATTTCTTAAATGAGACTATCTCCCTACTGACCCAATACTTCAGGATTAAGCATAGGAAGACGACGCCATACAATCCGAAAGCGAACGGACTGACGGAGAAGTCGAACGGTCTTCTGTGTAACATCCTGAATAGGTAATTGTCAACCATGGGTATGATTGGGACACGAAATTGCCATCTGTGTTATGAGCTTTCAGGATTTCATCTAAAGTCACGATCCAGAAGACACCTTTCTACCTAACTTATGGCATGACGTCTATTGTGCCCATTGAGTTAGAGGTCCCAACTTACGGTTAGCCGTATCCGAACGCATGGGAGAAGAAGAAAGCCAGGAGCAGCGTCTTCTGAATTTTGTAGAGTTTGAAGAAGACAGAAATGCAGCTTTGGAGAAGACGTACGAGGTCCAAACGCAACGTAAGGTGAACTACGATGGCAAGCTGAGGAAGGTGACCGTCGTAGATGAGGACTTGG
This sequence comes from Asterella californica, assembly GCA_036924285.1. Lineage (NCBI taxonomy): Eukaryota > Viridiplantae > Streptophyta > Marchantiopsida > Marchantiales > Aytoniaceae > Asterella > Asterella californica. The sequence goes on from JAYKYS010000003.1 coordinate 13,270,898, forward strand.
TTCTTCTCTACGACAACCGACATCTTAAGTTCCCCGAGAAACTTCATCTTCGCTGGATGGGTCCTTACCGCGTCTTGGAGGTCTTCGATAATGGCTCCTTGCAGTTGGAAGAGTTGGACGGTACCTTGATGACCACTCGTGTTAATGGATGGCGTGTCAAGAAGTACAGGACGTAAACAGAAGTGCCGAAAAACACTGATGTTTGCGGGAACGCAAACATGTGAGGGTGGGCGTATGTGGTGCCCACAAATTACACGATTCACGAATTTTTAAAATTTTTAAGATTAATAACTTGTTTGTAGAACTGAAGAAGCGTTGTTACTTAAGAATACTGCTTCCTTAGAAGGAAGATGATCTTATGAGCTTTTTGTAATAAGAAGTTGACTTCTTCGGAAGACGACCGTCTTCCAGGAAGCGTCTTCTCAGTTGCGTCTTCGAAAGACGGAAGACGAGAAGACGGCGGAAGACATCCATCTTCCGGAAGACAGCGACCGCGAAGGTCTAACCATGAATTTCCAGGTAAAGGAGTAGGTGTACCTACTATTTAACACCAAGGTGGTAGGTAGGTCGGGTAAGTCACCTAGGGTCGAAACCCCTAATCTGCGGAGAAGATGCGCAGGAAGCGCATTAGCGCATTCCAACTTCCCGCAGCAAGCACTTCTTGAGAAGATCGATTTCAGAGGGTGAGCTTCGAGCAAGGAGGCAGCGAGGTGAAATTGAGTGAGGATAGGATCGATTAGAAGCTAGAAGCAAGGCGAGGTCGAATTGCTGAAGCGCAGGAAGCGTACTGAGTGAAGAGCGTTTCCTGTGAAACTCTCGGAAGCTGACATTGGAAGCAGCTGAGTGGAATCGGAGGTGGACGACTCAATCGATTGAGGCGAAGACAGGAGCTGACTACAGACGCAGCTCAATGAGGTCGCATTGGAGCTAGGACCAGAGCCAGAAGCGCGCGGAAGGTTGAAGACAACTCGGGAAGCAGGCAGAAGACTGTAGAGGTTCTTCCCATGTTCTTTTCCCCTCCCAACGCTTCTCGCCTTTGCTTGGTATCTCTCGCGCTTCCTTGGTTGTTTGCAGGCAGCCTGATCGATTACCCCCACCCCCATTTTTCCTATTGTGACATTGGGTGCGGAAGCGCTGTCCAATTTCCTTCAGACATCTTCCCACTTCTTCCTGAGTTCAATTCGAGATTCCCTACCCATCGTCCTCAAATTGACGACCTCAGCTATCAATTTCCCTACCCTACTATCCCTCTACCTCCGAAACCTTGAACAGAAGACGCTGTCGTGTTGTGGTTTGACTCTTGTGTGAAATTCTTGTGTAACCTATGTTGTGTTTCTTTTTAATGTTTCGTGAACCGTATCGCGTAACTCACCGAACGGTGTGATGAGTGCCACGTTTGTGATTATCTGTTTAAGTGATCGCACGGTAGAGGAACGTGCCAAGTCATCGATCTGTACGCGTTCACTTCAGTGGTCCTTGTCGCCGTATTTGTGTATAATATGGTGGGTCGAAGGTTCATACGGCATTCTTTCACAGCGGGTGATTTGTGAGGGTTCTCGGTGGTTTGCATGGAGGAGTGAAGAACTGCAGGAGTGGTGGTTATGGACGGAGGTTTGTTACCGGCTCCGGATCTTCCTTTCTCGAATCCGTTTCACATCAAGCTTCATTGCATCCACCGCGATCACTTTCGACAATGGTTAGTTGCGTACTTTGGCGATGAATTCATGAGGAGAGTGATGGAGTTACAGCTTCCGGTGATCCTTCCGATTGTAACATACGGAGAGACTTGGGATATGACCGTGTACATTTTGTTGTAAGGAACAATGGATCTCAACTATCCATCGAACGTTCCTTTCAACCTTTGGGTCGATGTCCGGTGTCATTGCAGACCGAAGATCAATCATGGGGCTTGGATCTTGAGAAACTTCGGGCAAGAATATTACAATCGCGTGATAGCTTCACCGTTTCCTTTTGTCGTACCTTTTATTGTAGAAAAACACTTTATACGATAGCTGGTGAACTCGACGTGAAAGTATAAGGTGAGAAGTACTTGCGTGGTTTTGCCACCATGGACGTTGAAGGGTTAGGTCATTACGTAGATGAGGCTTCTACATCTGGAGAGGCTCCAAAGGTGACCAAGCTTTCACGGTCTGATATGCGATTGCTTGAGGCATTCGCGTTGGTAATGCAACAATAGCAAGCCACTGAACGGAAAGAAGCAATGGCTACTAAAGCCTTGCAATCTGTTGTGAGGTTGCTAGATCAGTTTGACGGGAAGAACATATCCAAGTACTTAAAGTACTACTCCCGAGAGATGGAGTTGAGCAAGGTGCATGAAAGAGAGATGGTGAGTACATTTGAGCTTGCTGTCGTACCTGAACTACGAGAGCACATGAAGGACATCATCCGATCTCATGGTGCTACATGGGAAGGATTTACTCTTCAGCTAAAGAAGAGTATTCTTTAGAGGATGCAGATGAAGATCGGTAGACAAGAAGGTAAAACTTGTTGCTCAGCCATTACCTAGTGATTCTAACCAGCGAGTCCAACAATCTTCAGAAAAGCTTGAGAGATCTTAGCCGAGTCGGTCACAAGTTCACTAAAGCTACGCTCAAGGAGTTGAAGGTTGGTTCTGCAGATTTTCTTTTGCCTGTGGAGGAGAATAGGTTTAGGGAGATGTTAACTAGGCACGGGAAAGCTTTTGCTTTTGAAGCCTCAGAAATCGGATGTGTAGATCTTAGCATTGTGGCACCAATGATCATATTCACAATTCCACATGCTCCTTGGGACTTGAGGCCAATTCTTGTACCTAGAGCGCATCTACCCGAAACTCATAGAGCTCTTGAAGGAGAAGATGCAGATGAAGATCTTGGAACCCTCATTTGCACCATATTCTAGTCGTTGGTTTACAGTACCAAAGAAGAGTGGTGCATTACGATTCATCCAAGATATGCAACCTGTAAACCAAGTGACCATCAGAAATACAGGCATAGGACCTATCGTCAGAGAGTTTGCTGAAGCGTTTGCTGGGAGGGCTATTTACTCTATAGGAGATCTTTACTCTGGATACGATCAGTTTCAACTTGCTGAACAGAGTAGAGATATCACCACCATGAGGACACCGTTGGGGTTGGTCAGAATGTGCACGCTACCACAAGGAGCAACGAACTCGATAGCGCACATGATGAACGAGATGAACAAGGTTCTCCGTGAGTTCATTCCTGAGAAGACCATGTCTTTCTTGGATGACATTCCAATTAAAGGATGCGTTGAGGAGGAGAAAGATGAGATAATGGATCAGAAGGGGTGTAGAAACTTTGTTGCTGATCACATTTCAGATTGTGATAAAATCTTATCACGACTTGAAGAGGCGCACTTGACACTATCAGGTGCTAAGTCTTCATTTGGAGTGCGAGAAGTTGTGATTGTGGGGCACCTATGTGGATGGTTTGGACGAAAGCCTGATCCTGGTAAAGTGGATGCTATACGACGGATGAAGGATACTTGTAGATCAACAACAGAGGTGAGAAGGTTTCTTGGAGCTTGTGTCTTCTATCATGTGTGGATTCCACATTTTGCACATGTGGCTGATCCTCTTTATGATCTGTTGAGAAAGCACAAGAGGTTTGCTTGGGAGGAGAGACATACTGAGGCGATTCAGAGACTGAAGCAGTTGTTATCTTCTCCACCTGTACTTCATCGTGTGAGCTATGAGGATAGCAAACCAGTGATACTTACTGTTGATACTAGTCCGATAGCCATTGGATGGGCGGTAGGACAAGATGATGAAGAAGAGAATCGGTTTGCAGTCAGATTTGGAGCAAAGGTGTTGAGTGAGCGACATAGAAACTATCCTCAAGTGAAGAGAGAGTTATGGGGAGTAGTTACAGCTATGAAAGCTGAAAAGGACTATTTGATTGGAGCGCCAGTAATAGTAGAAACATATTGTTTATCACTATTAGGGATGATTACAAACTGTAACACTCCTGATATTGCTATGCTACGGTGGATTGCTTACATCAAGTCCTTAAATCCTGAGTTCCGACACATAGCGGGGAAGAACAATCCAGTAGCTGATATGTTATCTCGTGCGAGGTATGAGGATGAGGAGGAGATGATAGAAGATACAGAAGACGTTGGTACTACTGTTTTCTGTAGAGCTCAAGGAGGTGAGAATGAGCATTCGAAACCGTTCATGGAGGAGCTATATGAAAGAGAATGGATAGACATAGGACGCTATCTAAGCATGTTGACTAGACAGCCAGGATGGAGTGATGCCCACTTTAAACAAATCAGGAGGAAGGCTTATAACTACTTGCTACAAGGTGGTTATTTGTGGAAACATGCTAAGCAAGGTGGTAAGATGCCACAAAGAGTTGTGTGCAAGGTTGATATGCAGAAGTTACTCATGCAGGAGTTTCATGAGAGCTTGTGGGCAGGACATAGAGGTATTTATGCCACCTTTACAAAGCTGAAGGAGAGATATTGGTGGCGTAACATGTACAGAGATGTAGTTCAATTTGTGGAGACATGCCAAACTTGTCAAGAGTATTCAGGAATTCGGCATCGAGATGGGTTACATCCTACTTATCCACTTGCAATGCATTATAAGTGGGTAGTAGATCTTGTTATTATGCCAGTTGGTATATGGCAGATGCGATACTTAGTTTTGGCACGTGAGGATTTGTCCAACCAAGTGGAAGGGCGAGCCTTACGGACAAAATCCACAGAGGGAGTCTGCAAATTCTTGTTGGAAGATGTGATTTGTAGATATGGTTGTGTGAGGAAGATCACGACTGATCGAGGGGAGTTGAACAATGATGAGGCTAAAGCGTTCTTCAAGAGGTGTGGTGTGAAGTTAGCTCTCACCACAGTCTACAATCCGAAGGGTAATGCGAAGAGTGAACGTGGTCATCCTCTTATTGTGAAAGCTATTGTGAAAGCTTGCAAGGGGAGGGCAAGAGAATGGCCAAGATTTCTTCCGTTTGCATTATGGGTTGATCGTTCGACTCATAGTTCAGTTACGAGATATATGCCGGCGGAGTTGATGCAAGGGCAAAAACCTATCATGTCCATTGAGGAGCACATACCCACTTGGAGTGTTCTACCTTGAGAGGATGGTATGTCTACAGAAGATCTTCTTGCTATCAGAATTAGTCAACTAGAGAGGAGACCTGAAGATGTAGAGATCGCATTGGAGAAGCTGAAAGAAGCGCGCTTGAGAAACAAGGACAGATTTGATAAGCGTCATCGATTAAGACCAAAGGAGATTAAAAGAGGAGATTGGGTGTTGGTCTACGATAGTAGCTTGGACAACCAACACAGTGCGCTTAGAAAATTCTCTAAGCGATGGTTTGGCCCGTATGTGATTCTTGTCGTGCATGACAATGCCACATATTCACTAAGAGAGCTTGATGGGGCAGAGCTTAAAGTTCCCATTGCAAGCAAGCGTGTGAAACTCTTCAAGAAGCGAGATGAAGGGATAAGCATGGAGGAAGTCGGAGCAGAGTTTGATATCTTGGATGATGACGGAGAAGATTTGGATGACGAAGATATTGCTAACGACAACATCAGTGAAGAAGACGAAGATATAGTGTGATGCTGACCACAACTTGTGAGTGTTGGCGCATACCATAGGATGCGCAGGTTTAGAAGGGGTGGATGTCGTGTTGTGGTTCGGCTCCTGTGTGAAATTCTTGTGTAACCTATGTTGTGTTTTTTTTTAATGTTTCGTGAACCGTATCGCGTAACTCACCGAACGGTGTGATGAGTGCCACGTTTGTGATTATCTGTTTAAGTGATCGCACGGTAGAGGAACGTGCCAAGTCATCGATCTGTACGCGTTCACTTCAGTGGTCCTTGTCGCCGTATTTGTGTATAATATGGTGGGTCGAAGGTTCATACGGCATTTTTTCACAGCGGGTGATTTGTGAGGGTTCTCGGTGGTTTGCATGGAGGAGTGAAGAACTGCAGGAGTGGTGGTTATGGACGGAGGTTTGTTACCGGCTCCGGATCTTCCTTTCCTGAATCCGTTTCACATCAAGCTTCATTGCATCCACCGCGATCACTTTCGACAGTGGTTAGTTGCGTACTTTGGCGATGAATTCATGAGGAGAGTGATGGAGTTACAGCTTCCGGTGATCCTTCCGATTGTAACATACGGAGAGACTTGGGATATGACCGTGTACATTTTGTTGTAAGGAACAATGGATCTCAACTATCCATCGTACGTTCCTTTCAACCTTTGGGTCGATGTCCGGTGTCATTGCAGACCGAAGATCAATCATGGGGCTTGGATCGTGAGAAACTTCGGGCAAGAATATTACAATCGCATGATAGCTTCACCGTTTCCTTTTGTCGTATCTTTTATTGTAGAACATTTCCAAGTTGTAATATTGACGTTGTATTAGTCTACGGCTCACTGGTTTCATTCTGGTTGAGCGCTTCTGTGTCGTTACGGACCGCGAAGAATCCATCGACATATCTAAAAGATTTTCTGAGGTCTTAGAGTGTTGTTGATGTCTTGTGTCTCCTTGGAGAGTAAAAATTCGTTCTAGAGGAAAAAGTTGATTGGAGAAAAGACAAAAGTAAAGATCTTTTTGCTCTTATTGGTTCACTTTTGGACCAATGGTGTTCTAGCTAATCCTCGCAACGTTTCTGTGGTTTCTGGAGGCTTCAGAAGTTCATTCGCGAAACGAAGGGTATGGTTGGAGAGCTCTCGACCGGGGCTACAATCTGGGCTGAAGAATCGGTCGATTTGATGGAAGGATGAACGCGTTATGATCGATTGAGTGGAGGGGGGTGCAATTCGTACCTACCGCTACGTTTCTGGTTGTTCTGAGAGACTCGTGAGGAGTTTTTAGGAGCTGTCTGTTCGGTTGGAGAGCTGACAACGTGCTGGTCGTTTTGATATCAATTTCATCAGGTTCTTGATCGATTTGGATTCTGAACCGACCAATTGAAGTTGAGAAGTGCAGACGTGATAAGACGGGAACAGCGAACTTTGATAGTCATGGATAGTTTGCTATTGCTTAAGTTCTGAGTCGAATTTCTGAGTGAAACTTTCCAGGATTGAAGCATGTCTTATTAGTAAGATACTTGGGAAGTTTCACCTCAAATGATTGAGTAGTTTGTTTAGAATCTTGGATCAAATGTACCTGGGTCTGTAAAGCTCTTAAGTTAGCACAGATTACGGTTTGATCCATATCTGAGAATTGGTTTAAGATTTTGACCTGAAAATTATTCAGGGTAGGAGTGAAGGTCCAATCAAGCTTCCTGTGAAGTTAGATCATCATTGGTCGACTGATTTGGGAGGACTGAGGTCTCAAAGTTCGAAGATACTTCTGTTATTAGCAATTTCGGATTTTTTGGTATCATCTATGGTCATTTTGGTCATTTTTGATCAATTTGGAGAGGAGTTTGTCGCTGAAACTGCCATGCCTGCATACAACTCGACATTGGAGGGTGTGGGGCTGATTTCAGCTCTTGGTGATGAAGGAGAACGGAGTCGTCATGAATCTTAAGCCGCTATTTGGGTTCTCGGAGCTCCTAAGTATTACCGCCGTTGGTGCTATATTGAGATCTGAGTAGTGTCTTGGAACATGCATGCTTTACCTTGCTAGAATGCTTGGTAGACCAGGATGTACAACAAGTTGTATTGATACTCTATCAAGTTGATTGAGTGATCTTATAGCATCTTCTGGTTGTACTATGAAATTGTGATAGTTGGATTGATGGGCAGTTAGCGTTGCTGGGGAGCTATTCAGAAGTCATGCTTCCAGTGATATAGAGGAATAACTTCATTTATATAGTACAGAACTGAGTATTTTTAGTTGGAGTACAAAAGATCTGTTTGTAACACAAGTTTATGCAACCTATACGTAACCTTGGGTCGTAGCAAGCTTTAAACTTGAGTCGAGAGATACAAGGTCACTTGTCCGAGAACAGTAGATAGAGAGCATTAGGATTGAAGGATAGGTTCAGAGCCAACCTGTTCAAGTCACCTACCTCTACACAGCCATATACCCCGTGTATTCCTAGACAGAAAAACACTTTATACGATAGCTGGTGAACTCGACGTGAAAGTCTAGGGTGAGAAGTATTTGCGTGGTTTTGCCACCATGGACGTTGAAGGATTGGGTCATTACGTAGATGAGGCTTCTACATCTAGAGAGGCTCCAAAGGTGACCAAGCTTTCACGGTCTGATATGCGTTTGCTTGAGGCATTCGCGTTGGTAATGCAACAACAGCAAGCCACTGAACGGAAAGAAACAATGGCTACTAAAGCCTTGCAATCTGTTGTGGGGTTGCTAGATCAGTTTGACGGGAAGAACATATCCAAGTACTTAATGTACTATTCTCGAGAGATGGAGTTGAGCAAGGTGCCTGAAAGAGAGATGGTGAGTACATTTGAGCTTGCTGTCGTACCTGAACTACGAGAGCACATGAAGGACATCATCCGATCTCATGGTGTTACGTGGGAAGGATTTACTCTTCAGCTGAAAGAAGAGTATTCTTTAGAGGATGCAGACCGAGTGACTAAGAAGTCATTCATGGAGTGGGTAAACAAACCCAACAAATGGCTTGTTGCCACAGAGTTATTTCGGGAGTTTGAGAGACAATTCCTTCAGTTGTCTCGGATGGAGAAGCTCACATTGGAGAACGACAAGGTAGAGTTGTTTGTGCAAGGAGCCAACAATGAATTACAAAGAGAGTTGGAACTGCTTTTGGAAGATAGGATGGAAGACAACGGACTCACAACTGATTGGAGAAAAGTCTCTGAAGCAGTGAGTGTACTTGCCAAACGAGAGTTCCGGAGAGGAAAGGTGGTGGTAAGACAAGAAGAGAGACCACTGCCGATCATAGTACCTCGTAGGCAACCAATGGTACCTAATATGCAAGCACCTATTGTGCATGTACCTCAAGTTCCACTTCCTACTATTCCTGTCCCGAAAGTTGCACCGCAAAGAGATGTTATGGAAGAGTTGGTAAAACGGATGAGGGACTTACAGATCAAGTTAGCAAGGTTGGAAGAGAAGGGGGGAGCACATGATACCAGACTTGCTCCTAAGCAAGATTATGTACAGAGATGCATTTGGTGTGATAGTTCTGATCATGCTCGAAGAGAGTGTGGTGATTTTGCCAAAACTCTACGAGATGGAGTAGTCTATTGGAAGGAAGGAAAGATTGCTCTGAAATGTAATGGAGAGATTCTTAGAACCAACTTCGGGAAAAGAGGAATGAAGCAAGTACTGGAGGAGTATCTATCTCAGCATGCTACTGCGTCGGTAGAAGCTGCTACTTATGGAGTTGAGGTAGTACGAGAAAGAAGTGCTTCTAAGAAGCATGGAGATACTCATGATATGTGGAGTCACGCGGTAAGCACGAACAAAAGGAGAAAAATGGCAAGGGAGGAGTTGCTCAGAACAGCCACGGCAATTAGGGGTGCTACTGGATGGGATGATCCCGTGGATACAATGTCTGTTCATGCTTATTTCGCGAAGAGTCTACATGAGGCTCTCATGGAGGAGAAGCGCAAACGAGATGAAGCAGGCCCTAGTGAAGAGAGAACAGCTCTCAAGAGACAAACAAGAGGAGAAAAGTTCAGACCGGAGATGATGTCTCTACCAGAGGAGACTATGGAAGAGGTCATATCCTCTACTCCTGAGAAGTCAGAGAAAAGCAGAGGTAAGGAGAAAGGTAAATCTCCTTCATACAAGCTTCAGTCTGATATTGAAGCTGCTACGGATTTGAAAGGAGTACTAGAAGAGAGAGTACTTAATGCCAAGATCGAGTTTACCTTACGAGAAGTTCTTGGGATTGCCAAGAAGGAGTTTCATGATGTCATTATTGACACCATCAAACAAAAAAGGCAATTGGCAGAGGAAACCGCTGTGTCTAATGCATTAGACACAAGGATATCAAGAGAAGAAGAGTTAGAACTAGCTCAATGCTGCATCAACCGCAAAGTTCGGTTTGAGGATGGTAGTGATGACAAGGTCTCTAGTCATTACACTAGAGGACATTGGGCAAGAGCTACTACCGAACCCTTAGTGAAGGTAGGAGAGATGACAGATCCGGTGGTTGCTCTCATTGATCATGGATCAAAGATCAATATTGTATCTAAGGACATCTACAAGCAAGGTGGATGGCCTGTTGATATAGCTTGGTACGAATCCTGAGTGGTGTGGTGAGTTCTTTTGTTATTTCAAGAAATTGGAAGTCGGGAACTAGGCCTGTGCCTCCCGATCTTCCAAGCTTCTCAACTCCACATCTTCCTAGAGAGACTAGAAGACTGAAAGGCTGGCAAAATGAGCGAAAAGACGTGAGGGTCCATTTCGGGTCTCTTCTGTCCGACCCATAGCAGCCATTCCTTCTTCTTCCCAAACTTAGGAGAGAGTCGTGAGAAGACTTGCTGGCAGAATCTGGAGAGAATGGTCGAGGGTCATGTCTTCCCACCGGGCAGCAAGCTTCTTCTGAGTGCGTATGAGAGGTAAGAAGTCAGAAGAACAGAGTGCAATTGTCTTGAGTCTGTTGTGAGGCTAGATTGCGCGTAGGAAGACGAAGACAGGTGAGACCAGTGAAGGGAAGCCTGACTTCGGGAGGATTTCCGAGAAAGACATTGAATCAGAAACTGTCCCGGGTGTCTTCCCAGAGACCACTGTCACCGTAGGAGCCCGCAACCATCTTCCGAACCTATTATGCACTTTATGTTTCACAAATCTTGTATCTTCTGATAGGAAGTAGGATGTTATGCAAGGTGGGTTGTCTTCTTGGTTATCCATGCGAGGCCTTGCTTAGCTAGGATTGTTTAGATATAGCTCGGAAGACGAGAGCTATCTAGGAAGTACTGTTAGAATTCCGGAAGAAGGAGTAGCTGTCTTCTGGTGGACTAGTTTCATCTTCTGAGAAGTAGAAGTTAGACTGTGAGCACTTGGGAAGGACTGAGCCTTCAGCTCATAATAGGTGCTTGTGGCTTAGTGCAACAGATCTTCCAGTATGACGATGCATCCTCGAGGGTTGGTGCTACCAGCAGCGGAGTTGGCCGAGACCACGCCCTTCCTCAAGGAGTTGGGTCTCGATTTCTTCCTATGGGAGTGGAACCTCGTAGATCAAGTACTTCTGGAGGAGGTGTGGGCAGCGTTACCACCTCGCAGCCGTGTATCTGCGAAGGCAGGAGTAGCTCGAGGAAGACCATCTTCCTGGACTGAAGATTGATGACGCAGGGCTTTCCACAGGCCAGAATCCGAGGACCGAGGGTATTGGCTTGAGAAGAAGATTTTGCCTAGGATCGTGAGTGCGTGGCATGTGCTTGGGAGTACCAGTTGTCTTTTCGTGGAAGACAGGAAGGGTAGGAATGGGTGGAAGATCGAATCTTATCGGGAGCCGAAGAAGCGACTTCTGGCGAAGCTGTTTCTGCATATCTTTCTCAAGGAGAAAGCGCAGAAGACGAGGTACCTTGGAGATCAGGACGTGGAGTTCCTGGAAGCCGTGTATGCTGGAGAGAATGTCAATTGGGGCGCATACGTCCACAACTATGTACAGGCGGAGCTAGCGTACTTGGGTACCTCGACGAGAGGACACTTGACACCTTTCCTCTGCTACTTGTACGTAGCCATGGGGGATCTTAGGGGAGATCAGTTGGCGGAGTATGGGCCAATAGGGCAACAGGAGGTGAAGGAGGAGATCTCGGAAGACGATGACCGAGCAGCAGCTGCAACTCCCCCTCCCACTGTGATGCCGTAGCTGAGACCCGGCTCTCACCAGAAGACGCTTCTGGTGCGGGAAGACGAGTCTAGTGGGTCAGAAGACGCCACGCCTCCAAAGAAGATGGGTCCTAGAAGTGTACCTAGGAAGCCCACCTCCCTCATTCATTTAGGATCGGAGTCCGACTCGGAGGAAGAGCCGTTGAGTACTCGATCGGAGCAGAAGACTGCTTCTGCAACACTTGGGAGTCTTTCGAAGACTCCAGAAGACAAGAGAAGAAGGGATACTCCTACTGCGATGCGGGGAAGCGCAGTGAAGAGAAACGCTTCTGCCATGAGGGATCTTCCACCCCGGAAGATGAGAAGAGTAGCTTCTTCTCGTGCGCAGAAGATGAAGGTCATTGTGGTAGAAGAGGCTTCCTTGCCTCTGGAAGACAAGGTCGACACCTCCGAGCGAGTAGTGGAGATGAACTTGTCTTCCGCAAGAAGAAGACTGGAAGAGTTCAGCGCCTTCTTCCACAAGGAGATCCAGCCAGCTATGGAGTTGCTGGAGAAGAGAGCGAAGGCTCAGGAGAGGCCCTTGCAACCTGGATTCGATCTGCGCACCTTGCTGCGACAGGAAGAAGACCAGAAGAAGACGGAGTTGTTGGAAGCTAGTCTCCGCACTGTAAACTCTTCACGATCCCATCGATCAACTACCCCCGATCTCTCAACCACCACGATCGTCTTCGATGAATCTGCAAATGTCGGGCCTGTCTCTCACTCAGGGGTCACCTCTGATGGCTTTGATGGAAGCACACCATGAATCTTGAAAGGAAAAATGCTAAGTTCACTCATTCATACACCCACAAACTTATCAACTAAAAATCTCCATAAACTCATCAACTAAAATCTTCTATTCTAACGACGTCTTTCAAGTTCTCACATGCTAAAAATATCCCACACTCTCTACATTACTCAAGTTGTCATTACGACGATGTGAAAACAAGGATGAAGAGCTCTTCTCTACTCCTCTATTTATACATTCTAGGTTTTTACTTTGGTACCCTCCGGTAACTCAGCCGTAACTACTTTTACCGGGTTTTACTAAGATATTACTTAATGTAAAAGAATTAATCACATGAGCTTCTTATCTTTTCACATGGGCTTATTCCTTCAAAGTCAACAACTTCTAGAAGGATTCTGGAATATTCTCAAGGAATCTCGAATTTCCACCCCCCTCTATACTAGGACCTACTAAAAAGGAAACATGTGGAATCTCTTCTTGTTTTTAATGCCCACAAAGTCCACAACTTTAATCCAACCACTAATATCAAGTCAAAAAGGAGATAAGGGATACTTTCCACCTCCTTTCTACCTTTTAGACAAGATGACAAGATAGTAGTGCTCACTCTTTAGGAAATATCTGAATTCTGTCAAAAGTACAGCTAAGTTTAACCATAACTAACTTTTAGCTAGTCATGACTAACTTGACTTTGATACCTCTTTAAAGTACTTGGGCAGCAAATAAACAGTCTCAACACTTAGTTATAACTAAATACCTTACTAATAGACAAACTTCCTATGTGTAACATAGGTCGTTACATTTTACCTCCGGACTAAATTTTCGCTCCGTCCTCGGAGTGAAGAGAGAACTTTTGTCGATGAAACAACTTCAACTTGTCATGGTTGACCCGATCGAATCTCCTTCCTCTCAACTCCTGAAGGTCATATGTGAAGTTGCTCCACACCTTATCTATAACAAAAGGACCAAAATATCTTGGAAGAAACTTCTTCCTAGCCCTCTTGAATCTGATAGCATCATACAACATAACCCAATCTCCGACTTGAAAAGGTTTTACCTCCCTCTTGTCTAACCGTTTGTCGTAACTCTTCTTTTGATACGCCTGACCTCGTTCCATCCGGATCATTGCTACCGCTCGGGTCTCTTCCAACTCCATGAGTTGCTCTCTTCTTGATCTGACCACGTCTTTTCCCCTCGACCTTTTCAACTTTCGTTGAATAGTTTGAAAAGTATCCAATTCGAATTGGATCGGCAACTTGGACTCCACTCCATAAACCAGTCGAAATAGAGAGTACGCAGTAGAAGTCTTTGTTGTCGTTCGGTACTCCCATAAGATGACATGTAGCCTCTTATCCCAAGTATGTTTCGCAGTCTCAACACCAGCATCTTTGGTGAGCATCATACAAAGTGTAAGATTGGTCTTCTCCGCAAGACCATTAGCATTTGGTTTGTATGAGGTCGTTACTCGTGCCTTGATAGAAAAGTGTTGTAGCATAGCAGTAGTCATGCTCCCTACAAACTCTCCTCCTCTATCCAAGACCAACTCTAACGGACATCCAAATCTTGTGATGATCCTCTCCCATAAGAATCTACCGACTTCTGTTTCATTGATCTCTCTCAAAGGTCTAGCCTCTACCCACTTGGTACAATAGTCAGTGGCGATTACAATGTATCTATTGCCTCGAGGTGTCTTATTAAGAGGACCTACAAAGTCAATACCCCACTTCTCAAATGGTCCTAATATTGGAATTGATCTTAACGGAGGTGTTCTAGTAGACTTCAGAGCAAATGCTTGACATACGTCACAAGTTTTGCAATAGTCTAAACACTCCTTGAAAATCCCTCTCCATTGATAACCCGCATCCAAAATCTTGAAAGTTGTTATCTTACCAGCAAAGTGACCTCCGCAAACAGTGCCATCGTGAAACTCGTGCATCAGCTTGAACGCCTCTTTCTGACCAACTGCTCTCCTTAGTAAGCCATTTGCTCCTTGATGAAATAGAATTCCCTCCACCATGGTGTAAGGTTTGCATCTCTTGATCAACGCGTTACGTTCTCGGGTATGCATATCTTTTGGAAAAGAGCCATCTGCAAGGAAACTCCAGATTTCCTTGTACTCGTCTGGTATCTCCTCAATGTTTGTGATGGTCATCAGATGCTCATCTGGAAATGAATCATCAAACGGTTCTTCTCCCTCATCATCATAAGCCCTCGACAAAAGATCAGCATTCGCATGCTTTTTCCCTAGTCTATCTTCGATCACGTAGTCGTATTCTGTTAGAAGGATCTTCCAACGAGCAATACGACCTTCGGCATTAGGCTTATTAAAGATATACTTTAAAGCCTTGTGATCTGTGACTATGGAAAATTTCTCTCCTAGCAAGTAGTGTCAAAATTTCTTCAATCCGAAGATCACTGCTAATCCTTCTCGTTTAGTCACGGAGTAATTCTTCTCCGCTGGCACCATCTGCCTACTAGCATAAGCTATAGGATGATCATGCTCATCTCCATCTAACTGACTTAATGTAAATCTGATAGTTACATTGGAGGCATCCGTATACAGAATAAATACTTTACTCCACTCAAGTTTAGCAAGTATAGGAGCTGTCACCAATGCCTTTTTCAGCTCCTCAAATGCTTCCTTTGCCTTCTGATCATGCACTATCAAGTCAAAATCAACTCCCTTCTTCATGTACATAGTCAAAGCTATTGCTTTGTTTGAGAAGGAAAAGATAAACCTACGATAATATCCAACCATGCCAAGAAACTACCTCAACTTTATCAAGTTGATCGGAAATGGAAGATCCACAATCTTCTTCACCTTCTCAAGATCTACCGCAATTCCATTATTGGAAATGATGTGTCCCAATAGCAAACCTTCTTCGCAGCTAAAGATGCACTTCTCTGGATTTAGAGAAGCGTTGGCTTGCTCCAACCGCTGCAAAACTTTGATCACATGATCAAAGTGGTCCTCCTTTCTTCCGTACACACAGAAATCGTCAATGAAATCTCGAACAAACTTCCCTATGAATGGTTCAAACACCTTGTTCATGAACCTTTGAAACGTGGCCGAAGCATTACACAGTCCGAATGGCATCACCCGAAATGCAAATGTTCCCCAAGGAGTAGTGAAAGTAGTCAACTGTTGGTACTCTTGTGCTATCTTGATCTGGTTATATCCACTATAACCAGCACCAAAGCTGTACCACTCATGACCAGCAACTTCCTCCAAAATCTCGTCTATAAATGGTAGAGGATAATAATCCTTCTTGGTAACTGCATTCAACTTCTTATAGTCTATGCACACTCGCATCTTACCATTCTTCTTCTTGACAATCACAATGGGTGAAACCCATTCTGAGTTCTCCACTTCATAGATGAAACTCGCCTCCTTCAACTTGTCTATCTCCTCCTTGACCATCATTGCTGTTGTAGGATTGACCTTTCTCTACTTCTGTCGAACTGGTCTTGCGTTTTCCTCCAATTCGATTCGATGAGTCTCGAGAGTCACCTCTTTCAAATCCTTGTAGCTGAAAGCAAACACATGGATATATTTTCGAAATATATCTAGGAATCTACTTTTCTCCTCTTGAGTAACATTGATATCAAAATTCAGGGTAGAGAGTCTTCTCACAATCTCTGCCTCACTCAACTCTTCTTTGTCAGTATCTTTCTCCACTGCGGGTCGAGGCAACAAGTAAATAGCACTAAGCTGATGTAATGATTCATCTCGATCAAATCCTTCGTACTCAGATAAGGATTCTTGATCGTAAGAATCTCCGGTATCTACTTCTGAGACACTCTGATCATCCTCTGTATCAGATTCCCAGTAGTCACTAGTGGGTCTATCAGAGTCAGAAGTCACAATTCCAACACCCAAGAGAGGAACTATCACTCTATGATCTCTAGGCCCAATCCGTAAGTATCCCTTGTGCCACCTATTAGTGGTGCGCACAGCTCTCAACCAAGGTCTACCTAGGAGCAAATCATAACTAGAGTCCTTTAACACTTGAAAGGACATCAATGTTTGAATTCTCATCACAGACACGACCACCTTCTCTAACACACCAAGAGGTCTTACTCGTTGCTTGTTAGCCATCCTCACGACAATGCTAGCCGGGCGAGTTGGTTCCATCCCCAACTTCTTCATCAACCTCTCTGATATAACGTTTACAGCCGACCCTCCATCCACCAATATGTCAGAGACGTAGTGACCATTCAACCGAACTTTAATCTTTGAAGCCCTAGTGCATACCTCTGAAGCATGCACATTCACCGCACCAACTCCCACAGACTTTGATGTCTTGCTCTTGGGTTTCTTCTTCTTGCTTCTCTTAGAACTCAGTCCTCCTATGAGTTCCCTTCGTAAGCTGGGATTAAGTGCGATCAGTTGCCCAACAGTGATGTTGGTTTTCTGAGCACCCACATCTTCAACCACATCATATCCCGCTTGGGAAGATGAAATGGTGAAATCCGCCATCCCCAACTTCCTTCTTGGTTCCCTTGGTGTACTCGAAACATTACTCGAACGAGTACTTCTACTTGCTGACTCCTCCATGAAAACCGGTTCATCAGAAAATCGAGTTCTTTTCCTTTCTTGAGCTAAAAGCTCCACCGGTGCATGAGAAGAGTTTGAACTCTCTCTTTTCTCGTAGATGAGATCTCGCACTACATCGATAGTAGCCACTCCCTTGTCTCGTCCTTGTGATGGATTTCCTCCATCCACATTCATTTTGACAGCTTCGGCACCTCTTGCTCCGTTGTTAGGACAATTTCACTGGAAATGAGAACCTCCACACGTCCAACAAGTCATTCTTCCAAAGTTACCTTGGTTGCCTCCAAAGTTACCTTGATTTCCTCGGTTGAGATTGTTGTCGTAACCTTTTTGACCTCCTCCTCCACCTTTGTTCCTCCATTCTCGTAACTGCACCACGTTTATCTTGAGATCCGCAAGAGTATCGGTCATGCTCTTCAACTCAGCATGGAAATCAGAGGTGGCAGTAGACATCGTTGTTGGGATAAACAATCTTGGCACCATCGTTGGAGTAGGAGCTGACGTTGAAGCAATCACCAATTGTGATGGTGCAGGTGCGATCGTTGTGGCTACACCAGAAGTCGGAGTTGACACCAGAGCAGCATGATGAGGTTGGATGATATCTCCTTCATCCAAACTCTCTTCCATATTTGTCGCAATCTTGATGGCCTCCGCTTTGGTTGTTGGCTTCTCGTACCTCACTTGGGTTCGAATTGAAGGTCTCAACCCTCCCACCAAGTTCTTGGTCAGCACTGCTCCAATCCTCGCCATCGTTAGCTGCACATTGTCTCCACTCTTCCGTAGGATCGTCCGAAACCGTTGCTCCAACTTATCCATCTTTTCGGCATATTGCCGAACTTTCTCGTCGTCTCGTTGCTTCAAATGAGTAAGCTCCACATGAGCTTCTCATAATTCTCTTCTGGAAGAAATTCTTCGATGAGTGCATTACTCAACGTCTCCCATGTGTCCTCAACTGCACCAGGTGTCTGGCTCTTCACTCGGTCTTCATACCATGTAAGAGCAAAATCTTCTAAAAACTCTGGCAGTAACAACACCCATTCTTCCTTCCTTCTCATGTTGTTTCCGATGCAACCCCTTTTGAAGTCTCGTACAAATGGTTCTACATCTTCATTGTCCTTCCCATGAAACACTGGTAACTTCCCCATCTTGTAACTATTCTTTCTACCCTTCTAATTTTTGTGCAATAACTACTCGTTAAAAGAGTACGAACATCACCAATTCCATTCGCGAATAATCTACCATAGGTAAAATGAAAGCAAATGGTTGTAACAACACCTCTTGTGCCATCTCTTCTCCCAAGGTAATCATGAGCCTGAGTCGCATCACCGTCTTCTCCACCATCCGAATGACGATCTCCATCACAACTCAGCCGAGTCCTCTTTTGAAGTCGACAACTTCTTCGTCTCAGGTCTTTGAGTCTCGTCCAGAGAACAGAATTCCTCAACTCTCACGAATAGACCCCCTCAACTTTGGAAATTCATTGCTCCCTCTCTAGACCACTTTTTCCTATGATTTCTTTTGTAGTAGATAGGTTATCAGCCAAGCTACAGTCCTGGAAAGTTTCACTGGAAAATAAAATTTACAGAAAATCTGACAATGACTGTAAACATTTTCCAGAGAGTAGAAATCCTCAACTCGGAAATTTTTCTCCTCTAATAACTTCTCTCCTCCTTTCTCTACAATTCTTGTTTCGTCCCCTTTCAACTCTCCTCAAACTCTTTCTAAGTGAACAAGATGTAAAGAATAACCTCGAATGCATCATAGATCACTACGGGATACACGAAAGGTTCTAATGTTGCTAACATCGCGTTAGCTCTCTCTCCTCCCAACGTTCTCTCCATGTGTTCTCTCATAATCTCTTTTTGTCTAATATAGAACTGAACTCTAAACATTTTCAATGATCCCTTCAAGTGAGGTCCCGGCAACAGAACCAAAAATGTAAACTCTTCATGATCCCATCGATCAACTACCCCCCGATCTCTCAACCACCACGGTCGTCATCGATGAATCTGCAAATGTCGGGCTTGTCTCTCACTCAGGGGGCACCTCTGATGGCTTTGATGGAAGCACACCATGAATCTTGAAGGGAAAAATGCTACGTTCACTCATTCATACACCCACAAACTTATCAACTAAAAATCTCCATAAACTCATCAACTAAAATCCTCCATTCTAACGACGTCTTTCAAGTAGTTCTCACATGCTAAAAATATCTCACACTCTCTATATTACTCAAGTTGTCATTACGACGATGTGAAAACAAGGATGAGGAGCTCTTCTCTACTCCTCTATTTATACATTCTAGGTTTTTACTTTGGTACCCTCCGGTAACTCAGCCGTAACTACTTTTACTCGAGCTAGCAGTGGTACAGCACATCACGGTAGAAGGAGAAGATCCTGGGGATTGTACGGACTGTCTCCACATTGAGGAAGACGAACCAGACCTCGAGAAGCGCGAAGAAAAGGAACCTCAGCTGCAGAAGACGACTGCAGCTCAGAAGACGAAGTTACTTGAGGCAGCTTCTTCCTTCACTTTGGAGGATGGTACTGTTCGGAGCCCTAGCCCGAATTCAGACAGTTGGCCTCCAGAAGAAGTCTCGGATGAAGCGGTGTTCAAAGTAAGTACCAGAAGCAAAAGGAAGTTAGAATCTCGTCAGAAGGAGATCAAGAAGAAGAAGCAGCGAAAGGAGAGGTCATCTTCTCCTGAGCGGCCGTCTTCTCCCACTTACAACAAAGAAGATCCGAAGTACTTTGCTCCTGACATTAGACAAGAAGTTGAAGCGATCATGCAAGAAGAGCTGGAGAAGAGACGGAAGATAGTACAACAGCTTCCTACACCGACTACGGCAACACCTGTCTCGCGGAAACAGCCTCCAGTCGAGGGAAGACACTCTTCTAGTCTTCCACCCAAGGAAGCAGCTACTACATCTTCTCTGTTGGAAACACCAGTCACTCTTCTGAAAAGATCTCCTTACGACTTCTTGCGAGACTTGTGGAACCAGAAGGCGGATGTAACCTTTCAACAGCTGTTGGACGACAACGCTGGTTACAGGAAGTTGTTACAAACTGTGCTTCGCGGGTCGAGGAAGAGAAGGACGGCTAGACTTCCCAAGAGCACCCCGATCCTAAGGATAGAGCATGAGGACTTGGGAGCCCCAGAACTTGATATGGAGATCCATGGCTGTCTTCTGAAGAAGGTACTCATTGATTCCGGCTCCGGAGTTAACATCATGACTGAAGAAACGGCACATGCCTTAGGCTTCACTGAGTTCCAGCCTACTCCGAGAATCCTCAGAATGGCGGACCAGACCAGAAGACGACCTTTGGGGCAACTGAAAGATGTCTTGACGGTAATTGGTGGAGTATCTTTTTACCTCACTTACATCATTTTGCGACCTGTAGCTAAGGTTGGATATCAGGTGTTGATAGGAAGACCATGGCTGTATGCTGCAAATGTAAATACTGACTGGAGAAGGCATCGTTTGAGATTTCCCAATCCTACACCCAAGCCAGGTGAGAAGACTAAGGTCTCGCTTCCTTGGATCAAGATTGGGCACCAAGGTGAAACTCCGTCTACAACAGAGGGGTACACTTCAGAAGACTCAGCTGCGTCTTCTGAAAGTGATGAACGGTATAATGAGTTTGTGGTGAATAACTTGTGTACTACAGAAGTAGCAGAGAGAGCAGAAGATGTGATCTGTGGATACATTGAGTGCTACGAGATTGTGGAAGAAGAGCTTCCAGAAAACGAGAATATCGTCTTCCTTTCAGAAGATCCGACAGTTGGTCTTCCGGAAGACGAATCGGAACCAGAAGAAGCTCCCAAACCGAAATACTTTGGTGCCAGTGAGTACAGTCACACTGAAGGAATGGTAAACCCGGATGATCTTCAAGAGAGGAGGTTGCTCCTGAGAAGAAGCTGAAGCTTTCCAAGGTGATCGAGGGCCAGCAGTTGGAAGACTTTCGAGAACTTCTGACGGAGTTCCAAGATGTCTTCGCATGGACCATAGAAGACATGAAGGGCATACCTCGAGAGCTAGGAGAACATCGGATTGACTTGCTGGAGGGCGTTGTTCCTGCACGGCAGAGGCAGTACCGGCTCAACCCCAAGTACTCGCTTCTGGTGAAGGACCAGATCGACCAATACTTGAAGGCAGGAGTCATCTTCCTAGTACTTAGCAGTGAGTGGGTAGCTCCTATTGTCATCGTGCCGAAGAAGCAGACAGGGAAGATCCGAGTATATCAGGACTTCCGGAACTGAACTTGACCACGAAGAAGGATCATCATCCTTTCCCATTCACCGATTTTGTGTTAGACCAGGTAGCAGGGCATGGTTCTACAGCTTCCTGGATGGGTATTCTGGGTACAACCAAGTTTCAATCAGAGAGGAAGACAAGTCAAAACCACTTTCACTACTGATTGGGGCACGTACGCGTACAATCAAATGCCGTTTGGTTTATACAACGCACCCGCCACATTCCAGAGATTGATGATTACAATCTTCAAGGAGTATCTTCGCACTTTCATGGAGATTTTCTTGGATGACTTATGTGTGTTTAGATCAAGAGAAGACCACTTGATATTTCTAAGGAAGTGTTTTCTGAAGTGTAGGAACATCGTTTGGCTCTTCACCTTGAGAAATGCTTCTTTGGTATGTCAGAGGGGATCTTGCTAGGACATAGGATTTTCGGAAGAGGTATAGAAGTCGACTGTGCTAAGGTGAAAGTCATCATGAAACTCCACCCACCTGCTAACCTGACTCAGTTAAGAAGCTTCCTTGGCAACGTAGGATACTATAGGAGGTTTATTGACAGGTACGCAGAGGTAGCAGGAAGACTCACTAAGTTGCTGAAGAAGGACGAACCATACGTTTGGTCTTCTGAGCAGCAAGAAGCATTCGAAGAAATGAAGAAGCTTCTGTCGGAATCCCCTGTCTTAAGGCCACCTGATTGGGAAAGAGTCTTCCATATCTATGTGGATGTTTCTGCTTTCGCCATAGGGGTGGTGTTGAGTCAGAAAGATGAGAAGAAGAAGGATTATCCCATCTACTATGCGGGAAGACAACTCAATGATGCAGAGAAGAAGTACTCGACAACTGAAAGGGAGTGTCTTGGCATGATTTACTCTTGTAGGAAGTTTAGACACTATCTTCTAGCCAACCCGTTTGTCTTCTATGTGGATCATATCTCTTTAAAACATCTTGTAAAGAAAGTAGATTTGTCTGGTAGGATAGCTAGGTGGATTCTTCTACTCCAGGAATTTACTTACACAGTTGAGTACAGGCCCGGAAGACAGCATGTTAATGCTGACTACCTATCCAGATTAGAGGAACAACGAGAAGATGAAGTGGAAGACGAGTTCCCTGACGAGAAGTTGTTTTTAGTTTTCGCAGAGACACTTTCATCTGAGGGGAGGCGTACCGCCTGCTTCCGAGAAGACGAGACTAGATCTTCTGATCCAGTCTTTGCGACTTCCACAGAAGAGTCGATCTTCAAGGACTTGAGGAAGTTCTTAGAAGACCAACAGTATCCCGAGGGATTGGATGCGGAGCAGAAGGCTGTCTTCTTACACAAGGCATGTCCTTATGCCATCTTCCAGGGTATCCTGTTTCGGAAGGGACATGACGAGAAGCTAAGGAGATGCCTTGAGCCTTCGGAGATTAAATCAGTGATCACAGGTCTTCAATACGAAGATGTTGGGGGTCACTACGGGTTGAAAACCACAGTGAAGAAGATGTTAGACGCCGGATACTGGTGGCCGACCATGTACTGAGACACTTTTCAGGAGATCAGAAAGTACGATGCGTGCCAGAGGGTGGAAGACCGACAGCTACGACAAGGTGACCTCTTACTCCCATTCTTCCGCTGGCTCCGTTCGAAAAGTGGGGGATCGACTTTGTGGGGTCTATCGCCCCGGTGGCGAGAAGAACACGAGCACGGTACATTCTAATAGCCACCGACTATGCTACCAAGATGGTGGAAGGCGAGGCCACAAGGAAGAACGATGCCGCCGTGGTAGCCAGGTTCCTTTGGCACAACATCATCACTAGGTATGGATGTCCACTGGAATTGGTATCAGATAGGGGTACTCATTTCTTAAATGAGACTATCTCCCTCCTGACCCAATACTTCAGGATTAAGCATAGGAAGACGACGCCATACAACCCGAAAGCGAATGGACTGACGGAGAAGTCGAACGGTCTTCTGTGTAACATCCTGAATAAGGTAATTGTTAACCATGCATATGATTGGGACACGAAATTGCCATCTGTGTTATGAGCTTTCAGGATTTGACCTAGGTCACAACCCAGAAGACGCCTTTCTACCTAACTTACGGCATGACACCTATTGTGCCTATTGAGTTAGAGGTCCCAACGTACCGGTTAGCGGTATCCAAACGCATGGGAGAAGAAGAAAGCCAGGAGCAGCGTCTTCTGAATTTTGTAGAGTTTGAAGAAGACAGGAATGCAGCCTTGGAGAAGACATACGAGGTACAAGCACAACGTAAGGTGAACTACAATAACAAGCTGAGGAAGGTGACCGTCGTGGATGGGGACTTGATTCTTCTCTACGACAACCGACATCTTAAGTTCCCCGGGAAACTTCATCTTCGCTGGATGGGTCCTTATCGCGTCTTGGAAGTCTTCGACAATGGCTCCTTGCAGTTGGAAGAGTTGGACGGTACACTGATGACCGCTCGTGTTAATGGGTGGCGTGTCAAGAAGTACTGGACGTAAACAGAAGTGCAGAGACACTGATGTTTGCAGGGACGCAAACATGTGAGGGTGAGCGTATGTGGTGCCCACAAATTACAGGATTCACGAATTTTTAAAATTTTCATGATTAATAACTTGTTTGTATAACTGAAGAAGCGTTGTTATTTAAGATTACGTCTTCCTTAGCAGGAAGATGATCTTACGAGCTGTTTGTAATAATAAGTTGACTTCTTCGGAAGACGACCATCTTCGGAAGAGCGTCTTCTCAGTGGCGTCTTCGGAAGACGGAAGACGGCGGAAGATGGAAGACGGCGGAAGACACCCATCTTCCGGAAGACAGCGACCGCGAAAGCCTAACCACGTCTTTTTCAGTAAGGAAGTAGTTGTACCCACTGGGTTGCACCGAACAAGTAAGTAGGTTAGGTAGGTCATCTAGGGTCGAAACCCCTAAACTGCGGGGAAGATACAGAAGCGCATTAGCGAATTCTCAGCTTCCCGCAGCAGGAGCACTCTTGGTGGAGACGATCGAATTCCGAGAGTGAGCATCGAGAGAGGAAATCGAGAGAGGAAAGCGAGCGAGGTGAGGACCCGTTGGTAGCTAAGCGAAGGGCGAGATCAAATTGCTGAAGTGCGGAAGGCAAGGAGCGGAGGAATTCCTTCCGAGAAGCTGACATTGGAGAAGAGTTGAGGAGAATCGAAGGTGGAATCGAAGCGTGGCCAGAAATTGACAATGGAAGCAGTCGTGTGGAGTCGCATTGGAGCTAGGACCCGAGCCAGAAGCGCGCGGGAGGTCGAAGGCAACTCGGGAAGCAGAAGAAGACTGTAGAGGTTCTTCCCACGTTCTTTTCCCTTCCCACTTCTTCTCGTCTTTGTCTGGTATTCCCCGCGCTTCCTTGGTTGTGTGCAGGCAGCCTGATCGATTACCCCCACCCCCATTCTTTCTATTGAGGCATTGGGTGCGGAAGCGCTGCCCAATTTCTGTCAGACATCTTCCTACTCCTTCCTAAGTTCAATTCGAGCTTCCCTACACCTCGTCCTCAAATTGACGATCTCAGCTATCAATTTCCCTACCCTACTACCTCTCTACCCTCGAAACCTGGAACAGAAGACACTTCGGAAGATGGGAACATCTTCGGAAGACGCTTCTTGAACTTGAATGTCTTCGGAAGACTGTCTTCGGAAGTCAACTATAACCAATTCGTATCAAGAGTGGATTTTTGTTGCTTTTGTGTTAAGAGGCTTGGTACGAATCCCGAGTGGTGTGATGAGTCGTTTTGTTATTTCGAGAAGTTGGAAGTCGGGAACTAGGCCTGCGCCTCCCGTCTTCCAAGCTTCTTAACTCCACATCTTCCTAGAGAGACTAGAAGACTGAAAGGCTGGCAAAATGAGCGAGAAGACGTGAGGGTCCGTTTCGGGTCTCTTCTGTCCGACCCATAGTAGCCATTCCTTCTTCTTCCCAAACTTAGAAGAGAGTCGTGAGAAGACTTACTGGCAGAATCTGGAGAGAATGGTCGAGGGTCATGTCTTCTCATCGAGCAGCAAGCTTCTTCTGAGTGCGTATGAGAGGTGAGAAGTCAGAAGAACAGAGTGCAATTGTCTTGAGTCTGTTGTGAGGATAGAGTGCGCGTAGGAAGACGAAGACAGGTGAGACCAGTGAAGGGAAGCCTGACTTCGGGAGGTCTTCCGAGAAAGACATTGAATCGGGAACTGTCCCGAGTGTCTTCCCAGAGGCCACTGTCACCGTAGGAGCCCGCAACCATCTTCTGAACCTGTCATGCACTTTATGTTTCGCGAAACTTGTATCTTCTGATAGGAAATAGGATGTAATGCAAGGTGGGTTGTCTTCTTGGTAATCCATGCGAGGCCTTGCTTAGATAGGATTGTTTAGATATAGCTCGGAAGACGAGAGCTATCTAGGAAGTACTGTTAGAATCCCGGAAGACGGAGTAGCTGTCTTCTGGAAGACTAGTTTCGTCTTCTGAGAAGTAGAAGCTAGACTGTGGGCACTTGGGAAGGACTGAGCCTTCAGCTCATAGTAGGTGCTTGTGGCTTAGTGCAACAGATCTTCCAGTATGACGATGCATCCGCGAGGCTTGGTGTTAAACCAGCGGCAGAATTGACCGAGGCCACTCCTTTCCTCAAGGAGTTGGGTCTCGACTTGCTCCTGTGGGATTGGAACCTCGCCGATCAGGGACTTCTGGAGGAGGTGTGGGCAGCGTTACCACCTCGCAACCGTGTACCTACGAAGGCAGGAGTAGCGCGAGGAAGACCATCTTCCTGGACTGAAGATTGGTGGCGCAGGGCTTTCCACAGACCAGACTCCGAGGACCGAGGGTATTGGTTTGAGAAGAAGGTTTTGCCCAGGGTCGTGAGTACGTGGCATTTACATGGGAGCACCTCCTGTCTTTTCATGGAAGACAGGCAGGGTAGGAATGGTTGGAAGATTGAATCTTACCGGGAGTCGAAGAAGCGACTTTTGACGAAGCTGTTTTTGCATCTCTTCCCCAAGGGGAAAGCGCAGAAGATGAGGTACCTAGGAGATCAAGACGTTGACTTCCTGGAAGCAGTGTGGGATAAACAAGTACCCATCTACTGGGGCGCATACGTCCACAACTATGTACAGGCGGAGCTAGCGTACTTGGGTACCCCGGCGGGAGGACACTTGACACCTTTCCTCTGCTACTTGTACGTAGCCATGAGGGATCTTAGGAAAGATCAGTTGACGGAGTATGGGCCAACAGGGCAACAGGAGGAGAAGGAGGAGACCTCGGACGACGATGATCGAGCAGCAGCCGTAACTCCCCCTCCCACTCTGATGCCACAGCTGAGGCCCGGCTCACCCCAGAAGATGCTTTTGGTAAGGGAAGACGAGTCTAGTGGGTCGGAAGACGCCATGCCACCGAGGAAGATGGGTCCTAGAAGTGTACCTAGGACACCCATCTCCCTCATTCATTCAGGATCGGAGTCAGACTCGGAGGAAGAACCGCTGAGTACCCGATCGGAGCAAAAGACCCCTTTTGCAACACCCGGGAGTCTTCCGAAGACTCCAAAAGACGAAGGATGGATGGGTGCTCCTGCTGCGATGCGAGGAAGCGAAACAAAGAGAGCCGCTCCTACCATGAGGAGTCTTCCACCCCGGAAGATGAGAAGAGTAGCTTCTTCTCGTGCGCAGAAGATGAAGGCCATTGTGGTGGAAGAGGCATCTTTGCCTCTGGAAGACAAGGTCGATACCTCAGAGAGAGTGGTGGAGATGAACCTGTCTTCCGCAAGAAGAAGGCTGGAGGAGTTCAGCGCCTTCTTCCACAAGGAGATCCAGCCAGCGATGGAGTTGCTAGAGAAGAGATCGAAGGCACAGGAGAGGCCCTTGCAACTTGGTTTCGGCCTGCGCACCTTGCTGCGACAGGGAGAAGACCAGAAGAAGACGGAGTCGCTGGAAGCTAGTCTCCGCACCACGGAGAAGCTCGCAGCCAGATACAAGGCGGAAGCAGCCGCTTCTGCCAAGGAGTCGGTGCAACTTCGAAAGAGCAACCAGGAGTTGCAGGCGCGTGTACAGCAACGCGATCAAGAAGTCCTCCGAGTGCAGGAGAAGATCACCACCCTCGCAGAGGAGCAGACCACTTGGAAGACGCAGCGAGAAGCCGCAGAAGCGCGAGTTGCAGTTGAGAAGACGCAGCGGGAAGCAACGGAGGCTCGTGCACAGGAGATGCTAGCACAATCGATGGAAGCGTTTCGGAAGAAGTTCAACTACACCGCGGGTAGGAAGTTACTTACCTTAGCTAGAGGATGGGACAGCAAGTCCAAAGCAATGTTGGTGGAATGCCGGGAGAGCATGTTCAGGTACTTAGATCGGCAGATAGAGAGAGTGAAGACAGTTTATGGTCTTCCCTCGCTTCCGACACCTGCAACCGCATCCTCCCACGCTCCAGCACCATCGACTGGATCCAGAATGGAGAAGGAGGAGTTCGACCTCACTGTGCACTTGGTGGTGACAGCGTTGGAAGCCGAGAAGACTCTGGAAGACGCCCCGGAAGACAGGATGTCTTCTGGAAGACAGAAAGACGAGCCGTCTTCCCAGGTATTCCGCATGGAGGAAGCGACTTCCCCAGACCCCTATGAGGTCGCCATGGTCCCTAGTACCATACCCGTGCCTCAGAAGACCAAAGACGCACCACTCGACTCTGCTTCCCAGAGGACGATTCCGTCTTCCGAAGCCGAAGCCGAGGAAGACGCAGCCGCAAAAACAGCAGGGCCAGCGAAGAGCGAGGAGAGGGAAGCTACCTCAGTGACACCCGAGGTAAGTGCAGGGCTTCCCAGCCCATCAGAAGCCGAGATAGTAGCTCCGATAAGAGCAGATCAGGTAGAGATTGCCACGGAGCAATCAGAGTAGACAGCAACCGAAGTAACACACTTCCAGATTTAGTAGGACCGAACATGCTATCTTAAGGGTGGCAGTTTTCCATATAAAAATAGTTAGGACACCATGTGGCAGCATAGGTAGCGTAGGAGCAACATAGTGGATGGCTAATTAGGAAGGGGAACCGTTTGCATGTGGGGTGACAACCTCCTATCAGCGCCTCTCTCTCCCTGGTGGTCGTCTCCCTTGGTTCTCATGGCAGCGACATAAGTAGGATCGAAGAGTAAGAGATAGAGTTCTGTAGCTACTGCACACACACATCGATTCTATGGTGCAGACAGACGAGACACATTAGAGCAAAGACACAGGATAGACAGTTCTTCGCACACTACACCCGTTGTTGGAAACATACGAATAGTCTAGGAATACACAGGAGGGGTCTGCATGCTTGTACTGTAACAACCTATGTTACACATAGGAAGTTTGCCTATTAGTAAGGTGTTTAGTTCTAACTAAGTGTTGATAATGTTTATTTGCTGCCAAAGTACTTTTAGGAGGTATCAAGTTAGTCATGACTAGCTAAAAGTTAGTTATGGTTAAACTTAGCTGTACTTTTGGTAGAATTTGGATATTTGCTAAAGAGTGAGCACTACTATCTTATCTTGTCTAAAAGGTAGAAAGGAGGTGGAAAGTATCCCTTATCTCCTTTTTGACTTGATATGAGTGGTTGGATTAAAGTTGTGGACTTTGTGGACATTAAAAACAAGAAGAGATTTCACATGTTTCCTTTTTAGTGGGTCCTAGTGTAGAGGGGGGGTGGAAATTCAAGATTCCTTGAGAATATTCCAGAATCCTTCTAGAAGTTGTTGACTTTGAAGGAATAAGCCCATGTGAAAAGATAAAAAGCCCATGTGATCAATGCTTTTACCTTAAGTAATATCTTAGTAAAACCCAGTAAAAGTAGTTACGGCTGAGTTACCGGGAGTACCAAAGTAAAAACCTAGAATGTATAAATAGAGGAGTAGAGAAGAGCTCCTCATCCCTGTTTTCACATCGTCGTAATGACAACTTGAGTAATATAGAGAGTGTGGGATTTGTTTAGCATGTGAGAATTTGAGAGACGTCGTTAGAATGGAGGATTTTAGTTGATGAGTTTATGGAGATTTTTAGTTGATAAGTTTGTGGGTATATGAATGAGTGAACTTAGCATTTTCCCTTCAAGTTCATGGTGTGCTTCCATCAAAGCCATCAGAGGTGACCCCTGAGTGAGAGACAGGCCTGACATGTTGCAGAAATCATAGGAAAAGGTGGTCTAGAGAGGGAGCAATAAATTTTCAAAGTTGAGGGGATCTATTCGTGAGAGTTGAGGAATCCTATTCTCTGGAAAAAGTTTACAGTCAGTGTCAGATTTTCTGTGAATTTTATTTTCCTGAGAAACTTTCCAGTGTTTTAAAGTGGCTGATAAGCTATCCAGGACAAAAGAAATCATGAGAAGATGAGGTCTGAAGAGGGAGAAAGGATTTTTCAAAGTGGAGGGGGTTGACAACCATGAGGGAAGTGAAAATATACAAATTTCAGTTCTCTGAAAATTTGTACAGTCATCACCATCTCTTCTGATTAGGGAAGTTTCTGTTGAAACTTCATGATTTAGTAGCTTGGAGGTTGAGCTACTGGAGACCACAAAAATCTTGGAGAGATCTCTTACCAACTAAGAGATATACGTTTCGGCATACAAGGAGGTCTTGAAGATACTTCATGGGGAATCCAGTTCGAATGACGAGGTGGAAGAAGAGACGTTTAGGAGTTCGAACAGAGACAGAGAAGCCCAAGTTAAGTATAGATGAGTTACGAACCCGCATCTATAGCACTTGGGGTGCCCTCTTTACCCTATACGAAGAAGCTTCTGCGACGATTGGCACAGATTTGAAGAAAGCAGAGTTTAAAGCATCATTCACTGTGGAGGTCACGAATGCTCCTGGTGAAGTAGAGTTGGATCCTTACAAGAGTGAGTTCAAGATGTCTGTTGTGATTAGTACAAACGATGGTGAGGAGGATCATATCTTCGATAGTTAATTTTAGATTAAATTTTATTTCGTGTATAGCATGTATAATATACGATTTCCAATATAAAGCTCGGAAGAGTTAAGAAAGTGATGTAGAATTATTTTCCTCTCTGATATTTTGTCCACTTAATGATTGAGAAGGTGCAACATGAGTGGAAATTCAAAAGATTGGAAAGTTAGACTTAGAAACCTTCCTCAAGGTTTAGATGTCATAGTAAGTGTCGGAGAAAGTTCGAGAGAGATTATCGTCGAGTTTGAAAACCCTAGTACTAAACCTCAAGTAGAATCTCCGAGGAGAAGAGTAGAAACCGACTTGTGGTGTTATTTCTGTAGAGGGTTGGGACACAAAGTAGTGAATTGTCCAACTAGAATCAGAACCGAGAGAGCTAAAGGGAAGCGGGAGTTTACTGATTTAAGTCTTCGAGTGGGTCCATCGTCACCAGCGCCAATTCATCTTCTAGGCGAGGATCCTTGTCCAAGTTGTGGAGTGGGTGATCTATCAAGAGGACACAAGTGCGTCGATGTGGCCGCCCTACTTACGTCAGTAGTCGAGAAGTTGGACGAGACTCAAAGAGCTGAGACGGATAAGTTGTCGACTTCAAAAGAGGACTCGGTTGAGTTGTGATGGAGATCGTCATTCGGATGGTGGAGAAGACGATGATGCGACTCAGGCTCATGATTACCTTGGGAGAAGAGATAGCACAAGAGGTGTTGTTACAACCATTTCCTTTCATTTTACCTATGGTAGATTATTCGCGAATGGAATTGATGATGTTCGTACTCTTTTAGCGAGTAGTTATTGCACAAAAATTAGAAGGGTAGAAAGAATAGTTATAAGATGGGGAAGTTACCAGTGTTTCATGGAAAGGACAATGAAGATGTAGAACCATTTGTACGAGACTTCAAAAGGAGTTGCATCGGAAACAACGTGAGAAGGAAGGAAGAATGGGTGTTGTTACTGCCAGAGTTTTTAGAAGATTTTGCTCTTACGTGGTATGAAGACCAAGTGAAGAGCCAGACACCTGATGCAATTGAGGACACATGGGAGACGTTGAGTAATGCACTCATCGAAGAATTTCTTCCAAAAGAGAGTTATGAGAAGCTCATGGTGGAGCTTACTCATTTGAAGCAACGGGACGACGAGAAAGTTCGGCAATATGCCGAAAGGGTGGATAAGTTGGAGCAACGGTTTCGGACGGTCCTACGGAAGAGTGGAGACAATGTGGAGTTAACGATGGCGGGGATTGGAGCAGTGTTGACCAAGAACTTGGTGGGAGGGTTGAGGCCTTCAATTCGAACCCAAGTGAGGTATGAGAAGCCAGCAACCAAAGCGGAGGTCATCAAGATTGCGACAAATATGGAAGAGAGTTTGGATGAAGGAGATATCATCCAACCTCATCATGCTGCTCTGGTGTCGACTCCGACTCCTGGTGTAGTCACAACGATCGCACCTGCACCATCACAATTGGTGATTGCTTCAACGTCAGCGCCTACTCCAACGGTGGTGCCAAGACCGTTTGTCCCAACAACGATGTCTACTGCCACCTCTGATTTTCATGCCGAGCTGAAGAGCATCACCGATACTCTTGCGGATCTCAAGATAAACGTGGTGCAGTTACGAGAATGGAGGAACAAAGGTGGAGGAGGAGGTCAAAGAGGTTACGACAACAATCCCAACCGAGGAAATCAAGGTAAATTTGGAGGCAACCAAGATAACTTTGGAGGAATCACTTGTTGGACGTGTGGAGGTTCTCATTTCTAGCGAAATTGTCCTAACAACGGAGCGAGAGGTGCTGAAGCTGTCAGAATGAATGTGGGTGGAGGAAATCCATCACAAGGACGAGACAAGGGGGTGGCTACTATCGATGTCGTGCGAGATCCCATCTACGAGAAAGGAGAGAGTTCAAACTCTTCTCATGCACCGGTGGAGCTTTTAGCTCAAGAAAGGAAAAGAACTCAATTTTCTGATGAACCGGTTTTCATGGAGGAGTCAGCTAGTAGAAGTACTCGTTCGAGTAATGTTTCGAGTACACCAAGGGAGCCAAGAAGGAAGCTGGGGATGGCGGATTTCACCATTTCATCTTCCCAAGCGGGATATGATGTGGTTGAAGATGTGGGTGCTCAGAAAGCCAACATCACTGTTGGACAACTAATCGCACTTAATCCCAGCTTACGAAAGGAACTCAGAGGAGGACTGAGTTCTAAGAGAAGTAAGAAGAAGAAACCCAAGAGCAAGGCATCAAAGTCTGTGGGAGTTGGTGTGGTGGATGTGCATGTTTCAGAGGTATGCACTAGGGCTTCAAAGATTGAAGTCCGGTTGAATGGTCACTACGTCTCTGACGTATTGGTGGATGGAGGATCGGCTGTCAACGCCATATCGGAGAGGTTGATGAAGAAGTTGGGGATGAAACCAACTCGCCCGGCTAGCATTGTCGTGGGGATGGCTAACAAGCAACGGGTAAGACCTCTTGGTGTGTTAGAGAAGGTGGTCGTGTCTGTGATGGGAGTTCAAACATTGATGTCCTTTCAAGTGTTAAAGGACTCTAGTTATGATTTGCTCCTAGGTAGGCCTTGGTTGAGAGCTGTGCGCACCACTGATAGGTGGCATAAGGGATACTTACGGATTGGGCCTAGAGATCACAGAGTGATAGTTCCTCTCTCGGGTGTTGGAGTTGTGACTTCTGACTCTGATAGACCCACTAGTGACTACTGAGAATCTGATACGGAGGACGATCAGAGTGTCTCAGAAGTAGATACCGGAGATTCTTACGATCAAGAATCCTCGTCTGAGGACGAAGGATTTGGTCGAGATGAATCATTACATCAGCTTAGTGCTATTGACTTGTTGCCTCGACCAGCAGTGGAGAAAGATCCTGACAAAGAAGGGTTGAGTGAGGCAGAGATTGTGAGAAGACTCTCTACCCTGGAGTTTGGTATCAATGTCACTCAAGAGGAGAAAAGTAGATTCCTAGATATATTTCGAAAATATATCCATGTGTTTGCTTTCAGCTACAAGGATTTGAAGGAGGTGACTCTCGAGACTCATCGAATCGAATTGGAGGAGCACGCAAGACCAGTTCGACAGAAGCAGAGGAGGATCAATCCCACAATGGCAATGATGATCAAGGAGGAGACAGACAAGTTGAAGGAGGCGAGTTTCATCTATGAGGTGGAGAACTCAGAATGGGTTTCACCCATTGTGATTGTCAAGAAGAAGAATGGTAAGATGCGAGTGTGCATAGACTATAAGAAGTTGAATGCAGTTACCAAGAAGGATTATTATCCTCTACCATTTATAGACGAGATTTTGGAGGAAGTTGCTGGTCATGAGTGGTACAGCTTTGGTGCTGGTTATAGTGGATATAACCAGATCAAGATAGCACAAGAGTACCAACAGTTGACTACTTTCACTACTCCTTGGGGAACATTTGCATTTCGGGTGATGCCATTCGGACTGTGTAATGCTTCGGCCACGTTTCAAAGGTTCATGAACAAGGTGTTTGAACCATTCATAGGGAAGTTTGTTCGTGATTTCATTGATGATTTCTGTGTACGGAAGAAAGGAGGACCACTTTGATCATGTGATCAAAGTTTTACAACGGTTGGAGCAAGCTAACGCTTCTTTGAATCCAGAGAAATGCATCTTTGGCTGCGAAGAAGGTCTGCTGTTAGGACACATCATTTCCAAGAAGGGGATTGCGGTAGATCCTGAAAAGGTGAAAAAGATTGTGGATCTTCCATTTCCAATCAACTTGACAAAGTTGAGACAGTTTCTTGGGATGGTTGGATATTATCGTAGGTTTGTCTTTTCCTTCTCAAACAAAGCAATAGCTTTGACTATGTACATGAAGAAGGGAGTTGGTTTTGACTTGATAGTGCATGATCAGAAAGCAAAGGAAGCATTTGAGGAGCTGAAAAAGGCATTAGTGACAGCTCCTATACTTGCTAAACCTGAGTGGAGTAAAGCATTTATTATGTTTACGAATGTCTCCAATGTAGCAATCGGATGTACATTAAGTCAGTTAGATGGAGATGGGCATGATCATCCTATAGCTTATGCTAGTAGGCAGATGGTTCCAGCGGAGAAGAATTACTCCATGACTGAACAAGAAGGATTAGCGGTGATCTTTGGATTGAAGAAATTTCGACACTACTTGCTAGGAGGGAAATTTTCCATAGTCACAGATCACAAAGCTTTAAAGTATATCTTTAATAAGCCTAATGCCGAAGGTCGTATTGCTCGTTGGAAGATCCTTCTAACAAAATACGATTATGTGATCGAAGATAGACCAAGGAAGAAGCATGCGAATGCTGATCTTTTGTCAAGGGCTTATGATGATGAGGGAGAAGAACCGTTTGATGATTCATTTCCAGACGAGCATCTAATGACCATCACAAGCATCGAGGAGATACCGGACGAGTACAAGGAAATTTGGAGTTTCCTTGTAGATGACTTTTTTTCAGAAGGTATGCATACCCGAGAACGTAACGCGTTGATCAAGAGATGCAAACCTTACACCATGGTGGAGGGAATTCTGTTTCATCAAGGAGCAGATGGGTTACTAAGGAGAGCAGTTGGTCAGAAGGAGGCATTCAAGCTAATGCACGAGTTTCACGACGGAACTATTTGCGGAGGTCACTTTGCTGGTAAGATAACAGTCTTCAAGATTTTGGATGCGGGTTATCACTGGAGAGGGATTTTCAAAGAGTGTTTAGACTATTGCAAAACTTGTGACGTATGTCAAGCATTTGCTCTAAAGTCTACTAGAACACCTCCGTTAAGATCAATTCCAGTATTAGGGCCGTTTGAGAAATGGGGTATTGACTTTGTAGGTCCTCTTAATAAGACACCTCGAGGCAATAGATACATTGTAGTCGCCACTGACTATTGTACCAAGTGGGTAGAGGCTAGACCTTTGAGAAAGATCAATGAAACAGAAGTCGGTAGATTCCTATGGGAGAGGATCATCACGAGATTTGGATGTCCGTTAGAGTTGGTCTCAGATAGAGGAGGAGAGTTTGTAGGGAGCATGACTACTGCTATGCTACAACACTTTTCTATCAAGCCACGAGTAACGACCTCATACAAACCAAATGCTCATGGTCTTGCGGAGAAGACCAATCTTACACTTTGTATGATGCTCGCCAAAGATGCTGGTGTTGAAACTACGAAACATACTTGGGATAAGAGGCTACATGCCATCTTATGGGAGTACCGAACGACAACAAAGACTTCTACTGGATACTCCCCATTTCGACTGGTTTATGGAGTGGAGTCCAAGTTGCCGATCCAATTCGAATTGGATACTTTTCAAACTATTCAACGAAAGTTGAAGAGGTCGAGAGGAGAAGACGTGGTCAGATCAAGAAGGAAGCAACTCATGGAGTTGGAAGAGACCCGAGCGGTAGCAATGATCCGGATGGAACGAGCTCAGGCGTATCAAAAGAAGAGTTACGACAAACGGTTGGGCAAGAGGGAGGTAAAACCTTTTCAAGTCGGAGATTGGATTATGTTGTATGATGCTATCAGATTCAAGAGGGCTAGGAAGAAGTTTCTTCCGAGATATTTTGGTCCTTTTGTTGTAGATAAGGTGTGGAGCAACTTCACATATGACCTTCAGGAGCTGGGAGGAAGGAGATTTGATCGAGTAAATCATGACAAGTTGAAGTTGTTTCATCGACGAAAGTTCTCTCTTCACTCCGAGGACGGAGCGCAAATTTAGTCCGGGGGTAAAATGTAACAATCTATGTTACACATAGGAAGTTTGCCTATTAGTAAGGTGTTTAGTTCTAACTAAGTGTTGAGAATGTTTATTTGCTGCCAAAGTACTTTTAGGAGGTATCAAGTTAGTCATGACTAGCTAAAAGTTAGTTATGGTTAAATGTGGTGCCCACAAATTACAGGATGCACGAATTTTTGAAATTTTTAAGAATAATGACTTGTTTATATAACTGAAGAAGCGTTGTTACTTAAGGTTACGTCTTCCTTAACAGGAAGATGATCTTAAGAGCTGTTTATAATAAAAAGTTGACTTCTTCAGAAGACGACCGTCTTCAGAAGACCGTCTTCTCAGATGCATCTTCAGAAGACGGCGGAAGATGGGAAGACGGCGGAAGACGGAAGACATCTTCGGAAGACGCTTCGGAAGTCTGACTGTCTTCAGAAGTCGACTGTACCCAATTCGTATCAAGAGTGGATTTGTGTTACTTTTGTGTTAAGAGAGACTTGATACGAATCCTGAGTGGTGTGGTGAGTTCTTTTGTTATTTCGAGAAGTTGGAACTCGGGAACTAGGCCTGTGCCTCCCGATCTTCCAACTTCTCAACTCCACATCTTCCTAGAGAGACTAGAAGACTGAAAGGCTGGCAAAATGAGCGAGAAGACGTGAGGGTCCATTTCGGGTCTCTTCTGTCCGACCCATAGCAACCATTTCTTCTTCTTCCCGAACTTAGACGAGAGTTGTGAGAAGTCTTGCTAGCAGAATCTGGAGAGAATGGTCGAGGGTCATGTCTTCCCATCATGCAGCAAGCTTCTTCTGAGTGTGTATGAGAGGTGAGAAGTCAGAAGAACAGAGTGCACATGTCTTGAGTCTGTTGTGAGGATAGATTGCGCGTAGGAAGAAGAAGACAGGTAAGACCAATGAAGGGAAGTCTGACTTCGGGAGGTCTTCCAAAAACGACATTGAATCGGAAGCTGTCCCAAGTGTCTTCCCAGAGGCAGGAGCCCGCAACCATCTTCTGAACCTTTCTCATACTCTACTTCTCGCATATCTTGTATCTTCTGATAGGAAGTAGGATGTAATGCAAGGTGGGTTGTCTTCTTGGTAATCCATGCGAGGCCTTGCTTAGATAGGATTGTTTAGATATAGCTCGGAAGACGAGAGCTATCTAGGAAGCACTGTTAGAATCCCGGAAGACGGAGTAGCTGTCTTCTGGAAGACTAGTTTCGTCTTCTGAGAGTAGAAGCTAGACTGAGGGCACTCGAGAAGAACTGAGCCTTCAGCTCATAGTAGGTGCTTGTGGTTTAGTGCA
This sequence comes from Asterella californica, assembly GCA_036924285.1. Classification (NCBI taxonomy): domain Eukaryota; kingdom Viridiplantae; phylum Streptophyta; class Marchantiopsida; order Marchantiales; family Aytoniaceae; genus Asterella; species Asterella californica. The sequence continues at coordinate 13,308,105 of JAYKYS010000003.1, forward strand.
GCAGATCTTCCAGGTATGTCGATGCATCCGCGAGGCTTGGTGTTACCAGCGACAGAATTGGCCGAGGCCACTCCTTTCCTCAAGGAGTTGGGTCTCGACTTCTTCTTGTGAGACTGGAACCTCGCAGATCAAGAGCTTCTGGAGGAGGTATGAGCCGCGTTACTACCGCGTAACCGTGTACCTGCAAAGGCAGGAGTTGCTCGGGGAAGACCATCTTCCTGGACAGAAGACTGGTGGCGTAAGGCGTTTCACAGGCTTGAGACCGAGAACCGAGGATATTGGTACGAGAAGAAGATCTTGCCTAGGATTGTGAGTTCATGGCATGTGCCTGGGAGTACCACCTGCCTTTTCGTGGAAGACAGGCAGGGGAGGAACGGTTGGAAGATAGATTCTTACCGGGAGCCGAAGAAGCGACTTCTGGCGAAGTTGTTTCTGCATCTTTTCCCCAAGGGAAAAGCGCAGAAGACAAGGTACTTAGGAGATCAGGACGTGGAGTTCCTAGAATCAGTGTGGGATGACAGAGTGTCAATCTACTGGGGCGCGTACATCCACAACTATGTACAGACGGAGCTAGCATACTTGGGTACCCCGGCGGGAGGACATCTGACGCCCTTCTTCTGCTACTTGTATGTAGCCATGGGGGATCTTAGGGAAGATCAGCTGGCAGTGTATGGACCAACGGAGCGACAGGAGGTAAAGGAGGAGACCTCGGAAGATGATGACCGAGAGGCAGCAGCAACGCCCCCTCCCACTCTGATGCCACAGCTGAGACCCGGCTCTCACCAGAAGACGCTTCTGGTGAGGGAAGACGAGTCTAGTGGGTCGGAAGACGCCACGCCAGTGAGGAAGATGGGTCACAGAAGTGTACCGAGGACACCCATCTCCCTCATCCATTCAGGATCGGAGTCGGACTCGGAGGAAGACTTGCTGAGTACCCGATCGGAGCAGAAGACAGCTTCTGTAACACCTGGGAGTCTTCCGAAGACTCCAGAAGACGCAGGATGGATGGATACTCCTACTGCGATGCGAGGAAGCGCAAAGAGGAGAGCCGCTCCTGCCACGAGGGGTCTTCCACCCCGGAAGATGAGAAGAGTAGCTTCTTCTCGTGCGCAGAAGATGAAGGCCGTAGTGATGGAAGAGGCTCCCTTGCCTCTGGAAGACGACGTCGACACTCTCGAGCGAGTGGTGGAAATGAACTTGTCTTCTGCAGGAAGACGACTGGAGGAGTTCAGTGCCTACTTCCAGAAGGAGATCCAGCCCGCTATGGAGTTGCTGGAAAGGAGAGCGAGGGCACAGGAGAAGCCCTTACAGCCTGGGTTCGGCCTGCGCACCTTGCTGCGACAAGAAGACAGCCAGCAGAATACGGAGTCTCTGGAAGCTAGTCTCCGCACTACGGAGAAGCTTGCAGCCAGGTACAAGGCGGAAGCAGCCGCTTCTGCCAAGGAGTCGATGCAACTTCGGAAGAGCAACCAGGAGTTGCAGGCGCGAGTACAGCAGCGTGATCAGAAAGTTCTCCGAGTGCGGGAGAAGATCACTGCCCTCGTAGAAGAGCAGACCACTTGGAAGATGCAGCGAGAAGCCGCGGAAGCGCGAGCTGCAACGGAGAAGACGCAGAGGGAAGCAGCGGAGGCTCGTGCGCGGAAGATGCTAGCTCAGTCGGTAGAAGCGCTTCGGAAGAAGTTCAACTTCACCGCGGGTAAGAAGTTACTTACCTTAGCTAGGGAATGGGACAGCGGGTCCAAGACGAGGTTGGTGGAATGCAGAGATAGCATGTTCAGGTACCTGGATAGACAGATAGAAGGAGTGAAGACACTTTATGGTCTTCCCTCACTTCCGACACCTGCAACCGCATCTTCCCAAGCCCCAGCACCCTCGACTGGATCCGGAATGGAGAAGGAGGAGTTCGATCTCGCTGTACACTTGGTGGTGACAGCGTTGGAAGACGAGAAGACTCCAGAAGACGCCTCGGAAGACATGATGTCTTCTGGAAGACAGGAAGACGAGCCGTCTTCCCATGTATTCCGCGTGGAGGAAGCGACTTCCCCGGACCCCTATGAGATCGCCATGGTCCCTAGTACTGCATCTGTGCCTCAGAAGACCGAAGACGCACCATTCGACTCGTCTTCCCAGAAGACCATTCCGTCTTCCGAAGTCGAAATCGAGGAAGACGCAGCCGCAGAAATAGCAGGGCCAGCAAAGAGCGAGGAGAGGGAAGCTACCTCAGTGGTACCCGAGGTAAGTGAAGGGCTTTCCAGCCCATCAGAAGTCGAGGTAGTAGCTCCGGTAGGAGCAGATCATGTAGAGATTGCCACCGAGCAATCAGAGTAGTTAGCAAACTCAATCGACACTTCCAGATTTAGTAGGATCAGACATGCTATCTTAAGGGTGGCAGTTTTCCATGTAAAAATAGTTAGGACCCCATGTGGCAGCATAGGTAGCGTAGGAGTAACACAGTGGAGGGCTAATTGGGAAGAGGGACCGCATGCATGTGAGGTGACAACCTCTTGTCAGCGTCTCTCTCTCTCTCCCTGGTGGTCGCCTCCCCTGACTCTCGAGGCAGATGGTTAAGTAGGATAGCAGGGTAGGAGAAAAGCTCTCTGAGAGCTCTGCCAGTTCTGTAGAATTCGGCAGTAACTGAACATACACACCGATTCTACAGGCAGGCAGGCGAGACACATTAGAGCAAAGACAGTCTTAGCGCACTACACCCGTTGTTGGAAACATACGAATAGTCTTGGAATATACAGGAGGGGTCTGCATATTCGCACCAGCAGTGGTTCGAAGATGTAGATAGAGGTAGTGGACAGTCCAGGAATAGGGAACGGCATCCTCGTGCAGTCCTGTTGGCTGGGCTGGTGTGTCGAGGAGTAGACGCAGGAAGTAGAGGGAGTGAGCTTCCCAATGCCATTGTGACTTCTTCTCGAGGAATAGATTGTGGATTTGAGTGCAGCAGCTTCGCTCATGTCTTCTGGGTGGTGGAATGTATTGAATTCGCTCCCAATTGTGCATGAGAAGTGTTCTTCTTGAGTGGCGGTGAATGTCAACAGTTGTGGAGTGTAGCTTGACTCGTTCAGTAGAGCACTTGGGATCTACGTACGAACGGTCTTCTGGGTAAGTGATCCCAGAAGACAGAGCAGTCAGAGCAGCGAAGTGAAGAAGAAAGAAGACTTCTTCCCGCAACAGAAGACGACATCCTCGAGTAGAAGACGGTGCTACAGTACTCACGTTTGTTGTCTTCCTCCCCAAACTATTACAAGCAGGGATGGCTTGTTAGTCAGGATCCGGACTAGAAGCCTGTCGGAATCTTAATTGCCCTTTTTCATCCTGTTTTCTCTTGTTTGGATTTTCTCATCTTCCCATCTTCCCTCATCTTCCCCATCTTCTTATCTTCTTCTAGTGAGCTTCCGATACTTCTATTGAGCTTCCGTGAAGGTGAATGTCGTTGTAGCGCTGCAGGAAGACAACTTCCGTAGGCAGAAGCCTGGGAAGGCTACAGGGGGCATACACCCTGTGATTTATCCAACCCGATGGAATGTAAGTGTGAGAATAAGATGTAACGACTGTTACTAGTCGACTTCTGCGAAACCGGACAGCCTTCTGGAGGTGTGAGAAGATGAGCTAAACCCCCAGAAGATGAGAATCGCTTCGGGAAGACGGTATCGAGAAGACCAGAAGAAGCATCCTGGAAGCAGGAAGATCGTCTTCCCGAGCTTCCCTGTGAATAGTTGTGTGATATTTTAGTTGGTAGTTGTTTGTTTGGGTCCAGAGCACCATTTGGCGTATCTGGAAGACGTGTTGTTTTGTGTGGTTTTGTGAGAAGACGGGATTTCTAGAAAAAACCCGTGTGTTTGTGGGTTAGAAGCTTTGTTCATGTCTTCTGGGTGGTGGATTGTATTGAATTCGCTCCCAATTGTGCATGGGAAGTGTTCTTCTTGAGTGGCGATGACTGTCAGCAGTTGTGGAAGTGTAGCTTGACTCGTTCAGTAGAGCACTTGGGATCTACGTACGAACGGTCTTCTGGGTAACGGATCCCAGAAGACAGAGCAGTCAGAGCAGCGAAGTGAAGAAGAAAGAAGCCTTCTTCTCGCAACAGAAGACGACATCCTCGAGTAGAAGACGGTGCAACAGTACTCACGTTTGTTGTCTTCCTCCCCAAACTATTACAAGCAGGGATGGCTTGTTAGTCAGGATCCGGACTAGAAGCCTGTCGGAATCTTAATTGCCTCTTTTTATCTTGTTTTCTCTTGTTTGGATTTTCTCATCTTCCCCATCTTCTCTCATCTTCCCCATCTTCTTACCTTCTTCCAGTGAGTTTCTGAGACTTCTATTGAGCTTCCGTGAAGGTGAATGTCGTTGTAGTGTTGCAGGAAGACCACTTCCGTAGGCAGAAGCCTGGGAAGGCTACAGGGGGCATACACCCTGTGATTGATCTAACCCGTTGGAATGTGAGTGCGAGAAGTAAGGTGTAACAGCCGAGCTAGTCGACTTCTGCGAAGCAGGACAATCTTCTGGAGGTGTGAGAAGACGAGCTGAACCCCCAGAAGACGAGAAATGCTTCGGGAAGACGGTACTGAGAAGACCGGAAGAAGTGACCTGGAAGCAAGAAGAGCGTCTTCCCGAGCTTCTCTGTGAATAGTTGTGTGATATTTTAGTTAGTAGTTGGTTGTTTAGTTCCAGAGCACCTTTTGGAGTGCCTGGAAGACGCGTGGTTTTGTGAGAAGACGGGATTCCTAGGGAAAACTCGTGTGTTTGTGTGTTTGAACAGATCTTAGAACTTAGAGCAGCGTTATGTAGTAACGCAAGATTACTCCTTTTGCCCATTTAGTATACAAGATATCGTTCCCACAGAGGATTTACGTAAGGAATCGCTGCTCTAAGTTCTAGGATCTGTTCAAACACACAAACACACGGGTTTTGCCTAAAAAGCCCGTCTTCTCACAAAACCACTCAAAACCACACGTCTTCCAGACACGCCACATGGTGCTCTGGAACTAAACAAACAACTACCAACTAAAATATCACACAATTATGCACAGAGAAGCTCGGGAAGACGATCTTCCTGCTCCCAGGTTACTTCTTCCGGTCTTCTCAATACCGTCTTCCCGAAGCGATTCTCATCTTCTGGGGGTTCAGCTCGTCTTCTCACACCTCCAGAAGGCTGCCCTGCTTCGCAGAAGTCGACTAGTAACGGTCATTACACCTTATTCTCACACTCACATTCCAACGGGTTAGATTAATCACAGGGTGTATGCCCCCTGTAGCCTTCCCAAGCTTCTGCCTACGGAAGTTGTCTTCCTGCAGCACTACAACGACATTCACCTTCACGGAAGCTCAATAGAAGTATCGGAAACTCACTAGAAGAAGGTAAGAAGATGGGGAAGATGGGAGAAGATGGGGAAGATAAGAAAATCCAAAGAAGAGAAAACAAGATGAAAAGAATAAATTAAGATTCCGACAGGCTTCTAGTCCGGATCCTGACTAACAAGCCATCCCTGCTTGTAATAGTTTGGGGAGGAAGACAACAAACATGAATACTGTTGCACCGTCTTCTACTCGAGGATGTCGTCTTCTGCTGTGGGAAGAAGGCTTCTTTCTTCTTCATTTCGCTGCTCTGACTGCTCTGTCTTCTGGGATCTGTAAACCCTCCGTGGTCCTATCGATCAACTATCCCCCGATCTCTCAACCTCCACGATCGTCATCCACGAATCTGCAACATGTCGGGCCTGTCTCTCACTCAGGGGTCACCTCTGATGGCTTTGATGGAAGCACACCATGAACTTGAAGAGAAAATGCTGAGTTCACTCATTCATACACCCACAAACTTATCAACTAAAAATCTCCTTAAACACATCAACTAAAATCCTCCATTCTAACGACGTCTCTCAAGTTCTCACATGCTAAAAATATCTCACACCTCTATATTACTCAAGTTGTCATTACGACAATGTGAAAACAAGGATGAGGAGCTCTTCTCTACTCCTCTATCTATACATTCTAGGTTTTTACTTTGGTACCCTCCGGTAACTCAGCCGTAACTACTTTTACCGGGTTTTACTAAGATATTACTTAAGGTAAAAGCATTGATCACATGGGCTTTTTACCTTTTCACATGGGCTTATTCCTTCAAAGTCAACAACTTCTAGAAGGATTCTGGAATATTCTCAAGGAATCTCGAATTTCCACCCCCCCTCTACACTAGGACCCACTAAAAAGGAAACATGTGGAATCTCTTCTTGTTTTTAATGCCCACAAAGTCCACAACTTTAATCCAACCACTAATATCAAGTCAAAAAGGAGATAAGGGATACTTTCCACCCCCTTTCTACCTTTTAGACAAGATGACAATATAGTAGTGCTCACTCTTTAGCAAATATCTGAATTCTGCCAAAAGTACAGCTAAGTTTAACCATAACTAACTTTTAGCTAGTCATGACTAACTTGATACCTCCTTAAAGTACTTTGACAGCCAATAAACATTCTCAACACTTAGTTACGCATCTTCCTCGCAGATTAGGAGTTTTTGACCTTAGGTGTCTTCCCCGACCTACCTACCTATTCGGTGCGACCCAGTAGATACACCTACTATTTTATCCGAAAACTCGTGGTTGGCCTTCGCGATCGCTGTCTTCTGGAAGACAGGTGTCTTCTGCCGTCTTCTCATCTTCCGCCGTCTTCTCGTCTTTTAAAGACGCAACTGAGAAGATGCTCTTCCAAAGACGGTCGTCTTCCGAAGAAGTCAACTTCTTATTACAAACAGCTCTTAAGATCATCTTCCTGTTAAGGAAGACGTAACCTTAAGTAACAACGCTTCTTCAGTTATACAAACAAGTTATTAATCTCAAAAATTTTAAAAATTCGTACATCTTGTAATTTGTGGGCACCACACGTTACTTGTGCAAATCCTCTGTGGGAACGATATCTTGTATACTAAATGGGCAAAAGGAGTAATCCTGCGTCACTACACTGTTCGTTAGACTTTCCGTGCGAAATTCACCAAATATTGTTTTCCAACAAGATACTTCGAGTGCCTCCAAGGCTTTGCTACGAGAACCTGAAGCACTCAGACCCGAAGTTCGTAATGGTGCCCAGGTAGATGTCACATATCGCAGCCGATTACCAGGGTGTTCGTCAGAACCTCAAGACGAGAAACTTATGAATCAGAGCTCAAATTGTTCCTCGACCAGCTTGGGGTAGTGGAGGGTGTAAAGGGTGATCTCTCAACCAAAGTGTGGGCGGTTTGGCTGGTCCCACGGATGGTCCAGAGAAGCACAACCCGAGCCAGCATTGTCTCCACAACCACATCCTATCCGACTGTGGTTGTCTCTGTCCGTACCAGGTTGCCAAGGGTACTAACTAGGTTGGAGCCCGTGTTCTTACGTGTGGCGTGGCCCAATGAGAGAGAAGGTACAATTATAATTCGAATTAAAAAATGTAGTACTTATTCAGATATTAGTTGACACATAAGTAAAGAGCATTTATGGAAAATAACATCATCCATCGAATGAAAAATTAAATAAACAAATTTATAAAAAGTATTAGAAGTGTAGTTTCTATAACAGTTCGAGCAAAATATAAAGTTCAAAACTTTGTAGACACATATTTGCTGAAGTGAGAACACGCATGTCTGTCCCAACCTATGCAAGATTGAGAATAAACTGTTAGAGATATAGAATTTGTATGATGACTAGAAAAGAAATAGATAATAATGGATATATTCTGATGACATAAATTCAAAGAATGAAAAAATTTTGTTCAAATGTAAAGTACTCACTTGTCATCACTGATCAAGTCTCAACAATCAAGAGACAAATCCACCTCCATACACAACAGATAGAAGAAACCTGAACTCACGATGCTTTATTTCTCTTCCAAACACACTCAACACTCCTCCACAAACAACAATTTTACAAGCTACCTTTGCTCAACTCCTTACGTTGATCATCGCAGATCATTGCCAAACAGTCAATTCTCACTTAACTAATCTTCTCTCCAGCAGATTACTCTCCAGAACCTACAACCGATGAAGATCTGAAAGCCCAACGCCTTGTATCCCTTCTTGCAACAGCTTCAGCACTGAAATCCTTCAGAAAAATCCCCCTTCTCAATCCCCCGCTCAAATAGATGTTCCTGGCTCACCAGATTCACCTCAAACAGCCTAGTAGGTAAATTCAAGCTCTTCCAACTCTTAATCCTCTCTTTGTGTCAATCTCCCAACTGAAAACTATTAGGAATTTATGGCAATCAAAAGTCCTCTGCAGATTATCTAAAATGATCTCCTTCAATAAGACTACCTCCTGTCCGCTCAGAAGGTAGTTCTGCCTCCAAATTGTATAATAGATAAAGTTCCAGCTCCCAAACACTTGTCTGCCTCTTTGCGACGATCTCCCAGTTCAGTTTTGTCAGAAAATTAGAATAAATACTACTATCATATATGACTTAAGGTGAAATATATACAGTAAAATAAAGCCATACGAGTTAAAACATATAATATGATTTTCAAAACTTATAATATGATTCATCCTAAACTAGTTAAATTTAAACTAGTTAGCCCCATAAAGTTTTAAAGTTCAGAATTAAATTATTATTTCTAAGTAATTAGTTTATTTACGGTGAAAACCACATCCTATTTTATGTGTGATTTCTACCACACATAAACTTAAGCGAATACCATTACAAGTTCAATGTTAGAGAAAAGTCTTAACAAGCAAACTGTGATGCGAACTGCATCGCAAATCTTAACTTGCGCCTCAAAAATCTAGTCCTAAGGAGCATTCAAATTCATTCCACATTCTAGTTTTAAGACAATCCACCACTTGTCTTTACGTCTAGAGTGTGATTTAGAGCGTCTAGAGTGTTCTACTACTACAATCTTGTTGTTAAGGTGTAATATGAACTTCATGGAGCTTGAATTGAACGTTGTCGCCGCTACTTGGCAATTACATGTTACACTTCTACTCCGACACTTGAGTTTAGTAGTTCTAGAAGCTAGCTCATATTACTTCTAGTCCTTTATTTTTATGTTTGACACCTTTGTATACGTTGTTAACACTATTATGTTATATATTTTGAGTCTTAGCAGACTGATAGTATGTTATCTATCTTGTTCAAGCACTCGTACACTTCTGCAAGTGATTTTATACTTATCTATTGTTGATATAGTCCCAAGCTCTATTAGATCGATGGTTATCATTAGCCGGAGTGGTTAGGGTTGTTAGAGTTAGTTAGAGGGCTAACCCACCATTAGGGTTTCCCTTGTACTCACCTCCACTATATATACAGAGAGAGGCAAAGCCTCTCTCATCTCATTCCTATTTTACTTCCTTGTCTACTCGCTCGTTTTCTCTTCTTGGAGTGTCCTCGAAGTATCGATCTTTCTACATGGTATCATAGCTGGTGAGAGCGTGTGTCCCTTGCTGATGAGCAAGATGGAGATTGGAGTACATGAGAGAGCAGCCGGAGTTGTGCCTGATGTCGAGCACTATCCTGCTGATGCGTTCGGGTGAGGCGAAATCATTTTTTCGCCACCAGAAACTTTGAACGCGATTTCAGAGGCCTAGACGATTTTTTCTCGCTGAAATTTGTGACTAGCCTTTTAGGGCTATCTTGTTCAAAAGGTGCGAATTGTGTACTGGGTCAAGTTTCAGTCGATTTGGAGGTTTCAAGCGGCAGTTTTTCAATCAGATCTTTTTCGACCAAAACAAAAGTTTTAGGACTTGACCCTAAAACAAATCCTGTTCCGAATATGGGTGGGTTCCAATTTGAAAAATTTGGAAAATTTTGAACGGTCGCACACCTATTTCTGACCTGTTTTGATCCAGTTTCGACCTTTCTTGGTGTGTTCTTTCGACGTTTCCATCATGTTTTGTACACCTAGAGTTCTTTCTTCATTTTTGCTGCAGGAGGAGTTCACGGAGTCGTCTCGTTGTGACTTGTGACAACTCTTGATCGCGCGGTGTGGAGAGACGAGTTTCGTGAAGGTTCTGTGAGATTTTCCGCGTACAGAACATCGAAATTTCGACATTGCAGCTATGGCGGAGTCCGTGTCTTTGATCACTGGAGAGAAGCTCGACAAGAACAACTACCAAGTGTGGAAGTTCCGGATGAAGACTTTCCTGCAAGGACAAGATCTATGGGATCTTATCACTGAGGAGGAGAAAGCGCCTGAAGTGCCAATTTGTGACCCGAAATTCAAGGAGTGGAAGAAGCGCTCATATCAGGCTATTCACTACATCGCACTGACAGTCTCAGCATCAATGATCGATCACATTCAGGATTGCAATACGCCCAAGAAAGCTTGGGATGCACTCGCGCGTCTGTTTCAATCCGGAACAGAGGCGCGGAAGCTGCAATTGCTGCAGCAGTTCAACACTGTGAAGAAGGGGTCGATGTGCATCACGACAATGTGAACCATGTCAAACAGCTCGCGGATCAACTATCTTCTATCAAAGTCGAGATTGATCCCACTGTCTTGATCGGAGCCACATTGCAAGGACTGCCTGTAGAGTACAAACAGTTCATAACATCGATTTTGACCAGAGAACCCCTCCGCGGTTTGATGAGCTTGTTCCTATGATGTTAAGAGAGGTGGTGCGCCTATTGGGGAGTTCTACTTCGACGGGTCAGCAAGAATCTGTCTATTTTGTAGGTTCTGGAGGATCTCGAGATAAGGGTCGTGGCAAAGGTGCTGGACGTAGACGGGATCGCGGACAACAACAGCAATCGCAGCAGCAGCAGCAGAACCAACAGAACCAGCAACAATCTGGTTCCAACAACAATCAGAGGAGAGCGCCTGGTTCCTGCAACTACTGCAAGAAGCAAGGCCACAATGCGAATCAGTGTTACAAGAAGCAGAACGATCAGAGACAACACGACAACAACCCCCAACAAGATAACAACATTTAGTATACAAGATATCGTTCCCACAGAGGATTTACATAAGTAACGCTGCTCTAAGTTCTAAGATCTGTTCAAACACACAAACACACGGGTTTTGCCTAGGAATCTCGTCTTCTCACAAAACCACGCATCTTCCAGGTACGAAAAAATATACTCTGGATCTAAATAAACAACTACTAACTAGAATATCACACAACTATTCACAGAGAAGCTCGGGAAGACGATCTTCCTGCTTCCAAGTTGCTTCTTCTGGTCTTCTCAGTACCGTCTTCCCGAAGCGCTTCTCGTCTTCTGGAGGTTCAGCTCGTCTTCTCCTCCTCGCACTTCGCTTCACAGAAGTCGACTAGCACGGCTGTTACACCTTACTCTCGCACTCACATTCCAACGGGTTAGATAAATCACAAGGTGTATGTCTCTTGTAGCCTTCCCAGGCTTCTGCCTACGGAAATAGTCTTCTTGCAGCACTACAACGACATTCACCTTCACGGGAGCTCAATAGAAGTCTCGGAAGCTCACTAGAAGAAGATAAGAAGATGGGGAAGATGGGAGAAGATGGGGAAGATGAGAAAATCCAAACAAGAGAAAACAAGATGGAAAGAGGAAATTAAGATTCCGACAGGCTTCTAGTCCGGATCCTGACTAACAAGCCATCCCTGCTTGTAATAGTTTGGGGAGGAAGACAACAAACATGTGTACAGTTGCACCGTCTTCTTCTTGAGGATGTCGTCTTCTGCTGTAGGAAGAAGGCTTCTTTCTTCTTCACTTCGCTGCTCTGACTGCTCTGTCTTCTGAGATCCCTTACCCAGAAGACCGTTCGTACGTAGATCCCAAGTGCTCTACTGAACGAGTCAAGCTACACTTCCACAACTGCTGACAGTCACCGCCACTCAAGAAGAACACTTCCCATGCACAATTGGGAGCGAATTCAAGGAAATCCACCACCCAGAAGACACGAATTAAGCTTCTGCACTCAAATCAGCAATCCATTCCCCGAGAAGAAGGTACATAGGTGTTGGGAAGCTCACTCCCTCTACTGTCCGTCCCTACTCCTCGACACATCAGTCTAACCAGCAGGACTGCACGAGGATGCCGTTCCCTGCTCCTAGACTGTCCACTACCTCTGTCTACATTCTCGAACCACTGCTGGTAACGAACGTGCAGACCCCTCCGGTATAATCCTAATCTCTTCGTATGTCTCTAACATCGGGTGTACTGTGTGTGACTACTCAACTCATGTGTCCCTGGCTGCACTGAAAGATGTGTATGAGCGTGTGGTGGCAGCCCGAATTCCTACTCTGCGATCCTACTTATGTCGCTGCCATGAGAACACAGAGGAACCACCACCGGAGAGAGAAAACTGCCTCTCCACATGCAAACGGTTTCCCCTGTCTCTCTTTGCGCTTCCTACTCTGTCACATGGTTGTCTACTAATTTTACACTTGAAACTGCCACCCTTAAGATAACATGTTTGATCCTACTAAATCTGGAATTGTCAACTTCAGTTTCTAGCTACTCTGATTGCTCGGTGGCAATCTCTACCTGATCTGCTCCTATCGGAGCTACTAGTTCGGATTCTGATGGGCTGGGAAGTCCTGCGCTTACCTCGGGTGTCACTGAGGTGGCTTCCTCCCCATCGTTCTTTGCTGACCCTGCTGTTGCTGCTGCTGCGTCTTCTTCGGTTTCAGCTTCTGCTTCGGAAGACAGAAGCGTCTTCTGAGAAGCTAGGTCGAGTGGTGCTTCCTCCACCTTCTGAGGCACTGGTGCGGGACTAGGGACCATGGCGACCTCATAAGAGTCCGAGGAAGTCGTTTCCTCCACGCGGAATACTTGGGAAGACAGCTCGTCTTCCTGTCTTCCGGGACGTCTTCCGGAGTCTTCTCGGCTTCCAACACTGTCACTACCAAGTGTACAACGAGGTTGAACTCCTCCTTCTCCATTCCGGATCCAGTCGATGGTGCTGGAGCTTGAGAAGATGCAGTTGCAGGTGTCGAAAGCGAGAGAAGACCATAAAGTGTCTTCACTCCTTTTATCTGCCGATCCAGGTACCTGAACATGCTCTCCCGACATTCCATAACATCGTCTTGGACTCGCTGTCCCATTCTCTAGTCAAGATAAGTAACTTCCTACCTGCGGTGAAGTTGAACTTCTTCCGAAGCGCTTCCACCGACTGTGCTAGCATCTCCTACGCACGAGCTTCCGCTGCTTCTCGCTGCATCTTCTCAACTGCAACTCGCGCTTCTGCGGCTTCTCGCTGCGTCTTTCATGTGGTCTTCTCCTCGGCGAGGGCGGTGATCTTCTCCCGCACTCGGAGGACCTCCTGATCGCGCTGCTGTACACGCGCCTGCAACTCCTAGTTACTCTTCCGAAGCTGTACCAGCTCCTTGGCAGAAGCGGCTGCTTCCTCCTTGTATCTTGCTGCGAGCTTCTTCGTGGTGCTGTAACGACCTATGTTACACATAGGAAGTTTGTCTATTAGTAAGGTATTTAGTTATAACTAAGTGTTGAGAATGTTTATTTGCTGCCCAAGTACTTTAAAGAGGTATCAAGTTAGTCATGACTAGCTAAAAGTTAGTTATGGTTAAACTTAGCTGTACTTTTGGCAGAATTCAGATATTTCCTAAAGAGTGAGCACTACTATCTTGTCATCTTGTCTAAAAGATAGAAAGGAGGTGGAAAGTATCCCTTATCTCCTTTTTGACTTGATATTAGTGGTTGGATTAAAGTTGTGGACTTTATGGGCATTAAAAACAAGAAGAGATTCCACATGTTTCTTTTTTAGTGGGTCCTAGTGTAGAGGGAGTGGAAATTCGAGATTCCTTGAGAATATTCCGGAATCCTTCTAGAAGTTGTTGACTTTGAAGGAATAAGCCCATGTGAAAAGGTAAGAAGCCCATGTGATTAATGATTTTACCTTAAGTAATATCTTAGTAAAACCCAGATGCAGCTTCTGCAGAAGGCGTGGTGTCTGCAAATCTCACCATTTGTCGTGGCCGTAAGGTCTGAGGACAATTCCCTGTGAAATGACCGGCTTCCTTACAGTTCCCACACAAGGGCACTTGCCCAATCTGTCTTCTCGGGTGAGGACAGGTGGACCACCAGTGTCTTGTCTCTCCAAAAATATTGCACGCTCCAGGAAGAGGGTTGAGAGGTCGTTGTGATGAAGAAGGTTGCCAGGGCGTTGTAGAGTTGAGAGTTTTCCTCAGGAAGGGCGGAACCTTCTGGCTGTGATATGATTGTAAAGGTTGTGGGAAGACTACTTGGGGAAGTGCTGGGCTTCAGGCTATGGTTGTTTACAATACAGAGATAGGCTTCAGGTCATAAGGGGCACTATAAACCTTCACACAGGTCGAATGGATTCTCCAGTATGTTTAGGAAGTGAAAATCAGATCAGATTAACAGTAATAAGGTTCGCCAGCGAACTTTAACAGTCAAGAATCAGAAACATAAGATGGTTTAAGCTTCAGAACTTCTCCTACATGTCAACGAGGCCATACTGACCATACAGACGAAATTTCAGCTTGAGTTCAGTTCAGAGCACCGGGATATGGGTAGAAACTTTCAGAACAGAGAATTTACGGCAATTTCTGGTACCCAGATAGCTATTTAGACCTATAACAGGAAATTGGCTCGATCAAATTCGAAAGTTCTTACAGTATTTGAAGTCTACAGGATGCTGAACATCCCTGTGAAGTTGGGACTCCTGAATGTACACAGAACTCCAGATCTCCTCCTCTGAAGTCGCTGCTCTAGATTAAGAGCTTTTCAGACCCCCTCTGCTTCAGCGGCTGCCCTGAATTACTCAGTTACTCAATCGATATGAAACTTTTTGGGAAATCATAGCCCTGCTGGCAGAGAACGCAACCACTAAGTTTTGAAGCGATTTCTTCAATTCTGCTGCAAGTGACACTGAAAACCCCAAAGATCAACAAAAGTGATGCAGTTTTGGCATAATCCGAACTTCAATTGGGCATAACTTCGTCTTTATTGCTTCAAATCGATCGAAAATTTCACTGACAGTGCTTGGCTTCACGAGCTCTCTCTCCCTGTGCTCTCAGATTTCGAAGTGTCCTCATCAATTGCTCGAAAACCACTCTAGAGCTCTGTTTCTAAACTTATAGTTTTACAAAAGACAAAAATGGACCAATGGGAGTTCATAGCTCCATTTGGTTGTCATTTTGTGCCTTAAACTACCTGGTAACTTATCTACACTCATAGGCTACCACGTCAAGCCCCCTAGAGTGCCAGCGTAAAACTTAAACTACCTAAAATGACACGCAGCCCCGAAAGATAACTTAAATCAGCTAGAAAGCGTGCATGGGCGACACGCAAATACAACCCATGAGCTTTAACCCCTATCAACACGATTATCAACATACTAAGACTCAAAATATATAACATCATCCAAAAATGGACTTCTCTAAGGTCTTAACTTCACACAGAGAGACTAACGTCTGACAGAGAAGTGAATCATTTACTATGTGAAATGATTCACATCACGACATCCACCCCCTCCAAACCTGCACATCCTCCGGCATGTGCCAATCTCCTCAGTCTTCTGTTTGTTCTTCTTCGTCATCGCTCTCCTCCGCCTCAGTCTCTTCAGAAACTGGGACATGTTCGTCTCTTGCTGTCCTCTGCTCTGACTCCAGAAAGTTGAATAACTCAACTGATCCTCCGCGTCTCTTGAACAGTTTCACACGTTTGCCAGCCACAGATAGCTTCAAAGGAGTACCATCCAACTCACGCAAATTATAAGTGGCATTCTCATACACATCTAGCACCACATAAGGCCCGAACCATCTTCGAGAGAACTTACGAAGTGTAGAATGCTGATTCTCCAACGTGCTATCATATACCAGAACCCAGTCACCAACATGTATTGGCTTCGGTCGTAGTCGGTGAGTCTTGTCAAAACGTTCCTTGTTTCTGACTCGAGCCACCTTCAGCCTCTCCTGCGCATCAGCAAGATCCTCCTCCCTTCGCTCCAACTGCCTAATGCGTAAAGCAAGGAGTGAAGCATGACCTATACCATCTTCCCACGGTAGCGTAGCCCATATAAGAAAGTACTCCTCAGCAGGCATGATCGGTTTCAGACCCAACATAAGCTCAACTGGCATATAGCCAGTCGTAGTACAATGTGTAGTTCTATCAGCCCACAAAGCAAATGGAAGTAGTCTCGGTCATTCTCTAGGCCTACCATCACATGCTTTCACTAAAGCATTAACAATAGAAGGGTGTCCTCGTTCACTCTTACCAATGCCCTCTGGATTCATAGCAGTGGTAAGCCGAAGCTTTACTCCATAACGAGCAAAGAACTCCTTCACTTCAGCGCCTCTCAACTCGCCTTTATCTGCACGTAATCTCCCAACCGATCCATAAAGACAGATGATATCTTCAAGCACGAACCTACAGATATTCTCTGTAGTCTTCGTCCGTAGTGCTCGTCCCTCCACATAGTTGGAGAGATCCTCTCAAGCCAACACCAAGTAACGCATCCCCTATAACCCCGGTGGCATCATCACAAGATCAAGAACCCACTGAAAATAGATACTAGACGGATAAGTAGGTACAAGTCCATCTCTGTAACGGACCTTAGAGTAGAACTGGCAGTGCAGACACGACTCAACAAAGTCCACCACGTCTTGATACAAACCCTTCCACCAGTAACGCTCCTTCAGCTTCGTGTATGTAGCCCAGACTCCATAGTGTCCAGCCCACAAGGTGTCATGAAACTCCTTCAGCAGATTAAGCTTTGTCGATTGATCATCTACCACTCTAGCAAGCATCCCATCTCTTCTCTTCGGACGTTTCCACAGATAACCTTCACGTAGAAGGTAGTTGTACTCTTTCCGTCTGATCTCCTTGAACTCTGCATCACTCCATCCTTCTCTTCTGCATAAAGAGCTCAGATAAAATCCAATATCGCGGAACTTTTCTGAGTAGAACTCCTCATTGAACGGCAGTGGTTCCAAGTCTGAAGTCTGCTGACCAACTTGGCACCAAACGTCTCTCCTCTCTTCACTCTCCATCTCTGCAAACATCTCATCCTCATCTGTATAACGAGCCTTAGACAACATATCTGCAACTGGATTGTCCTTCCCTGCTATATGCTTTAGCTCAGGGTTCAGACTCCGGACATAGGCAATCCATCGCAGCATTGCTATGTCTGGTGTAGTACAATTGGATATCATGCCTAGTAGAGGTAGACAATCCGTTTCCAAGACTACATGAGCACCAATCAGAAACTCACGATCTATCTTCATTGCTGTCACCGCTCCCCACAACTCACGCTTCACCTGGGGATAATCTTGTTGCCTGTCTGTCAAGATCCTAGCTCCAAACCTAGAGGTAAACCGCAATCCACCCGCATCATCTTGACCTATTGCCCAGCCAATTGCCTTTGGGTTAGTATCTACTGTGACAATGACAGGTCTCCCACATCCATAGTCTACTCTCCTCAAAACAGGCAGAGACTGTAGAGCCTCCTTCAACCTATTCATAGCTTCTTGGTGGACTGAGGTCCATATAAACCTCTTACCCTTCCTCAATAATGCATACAAAGGCTCAGCAACATGAGCAAAATGAGGAATGGATAAACGATAGAATACACAAGCACCTAGAAAGCGTCGAACCTCTGTGATATTCCTACAGTCTGCCATCCTTGCTATGGCTTCAACCTTCTCGGGGTTTGGTCGCCTTCCAAAAGCGCCACACAGATGTCCAACCACTAAATCTCAGACACGCCAAACTTAGACTTAGCTCCTGACAGGGTGAGATGTACCTCCTCCAGACGAGTCAAGATATGTTCTACATCCCTGATATGGTCTACAACAAACCTTCTACATCCATTCGCAAGTATTGCTTCATCCTTGTCTTCAACTGCGCAACCCTTTATAGGAATATCATCTAGAAATGGAATGGTAACATCAGGCACAAACTCCCTTAGTACCTTATGCATCGCATTCTGCATATGAGCCACCGAGTTCGTCGCTCCTTGTGGAAGAGTACACATCCGCATCAATCCCAGGGACGTACGCATAGTAGTTAAATCCCTACTCTCCACAGCCAGCTGGAATTGATCATAACCAGAATATAGATCTCCTATTGAATAGATAGCTCTCCCTGCAAATGCCTCTGCTACCTCTTCAATCACAGGACCCGTCCCAACGTTACGAATGGTTACGTTATTCGCAGGCTGTAGGTCTTGAATAAAACATAAAGCTCCTGACTTCTTGGGCACAGTGAACCACCTGCTAGAATATGGCCCCATAGACGGCTCAAGTATCCCCATCTGTACCTTCTCCTTCAACAACTCGATGAGTTTAGGCAATAGAGCACGAGGAACTGGGATCGGTTTCAGGTCCCAAGGCACATGAGGGATTGTGAATATAACCATAGGTGCTATAACCTGCGGGTCCACACAACCTATCTCCTCTGCTGAAAAGGAGAATGCTTTACCATGCTTTACTACCATCTATTCAAACACTGTCTTCTCGACCTCAGTCAAGAATTCACCCCCTCCTATCTGGAGCTCTTTCAATGTCTCCTCAGTAAACTGGTGCCCTACTCGTCTATGATCACGCAATATAGGTTCAGTCCCCACTAACTGTACTTGCTGCTGGGAGTTAGCAGGTAGTTGAGCTGCTACCGGTCTTACCTTTCTCAGTACAGATTTGTACTTCGCATGGACGTCTACTTCCTGAGGGAGTGCACACCAACAACTTGCTTCTCTCCCTTCATTATTCTGCATCGGATGAGGAAAGAATTGCAGGTATGTAGCAATCTCCTTATATATGCATCGAGAGTGGATAGGGATCACCACCACACTTTCCGTCTGTTCCATCAACTTATCTACACCATCCAACCAACGAACAAAAGACTGCACACCTACAAACTCCTCATAAACATCAGAAATCATCTCATCTTCCTTCAAAACTCTTGTACAACGCAGATTTGCTGCACATCTCTCCATCTGCCTTCTACTCTTCTCAGTCAAATCCTCCATCCGTGTGAACTCACTCCAATCATCAGTATTGAAAGCCATCAACCCAGATTTCCAACTATGTACAGTGCAACTACTTTCTGAATCTTGAGCAGCCTTTCCATCAACCTCCTGTGATCCCTCAGGCTGCTCAAGCGGGATCATAGTAGCAGTAGATCCATCACTCTCGCTATCCCGTCCTACGAGAGTGGTTTCAGAAAATCCTTACCCCTACAGATAGGAGAATCCCTCAAAGTTTGACGGTTTCGTTCGTGGTTCGTACAAACGGTCAGAAACTGCACAGAACGTCTATCATCTGGACTACGGATCCTAGCATAATGAGATCCATCATCCATCACCTTGGTCTCCATTCGAACCGCAGTGATTTAAGGTTGACCAAGAATCACAGGATATGAAGCAGAAGATTGCACGAAGAAGTGCTGATCTACATCCACATCACCTATCTTCACCTTCACGTTGGGACAAGCGCCGTATAGCTCACCTTTCTGGTTGTTTGCAGCATGTAACACCCAACCATGGTTCAGCTCGATAGGCCATTGACCTCTCTCATACACCTCCCGTGACATGATGTTGATCTCAGATCCATGATCAACTAAAGCAACAACAGGTTCAGCCAAACTTCCAAGACGAACTCGTGTAGCAGTTGTAGCACGAGCCCAATGCCTCCTTCTGAAATCACTATCAGTAGCTGGGCTCTCCTTGCCAGCTTCCTCATCATCGAACTCAATAGTGTTGGTACCAGCAACCAACGCTTCTTGCTGGTATCCCTTGTCATCAACCTCCTGAAAATGCACCTTTCCAAACTCTGCATCATTCAGAGAAGTTCCTACAAAGTAGGAACTTCTCTAGTTCCTTCTATCATCTGACTCTCTACCTGCTCAGACATCACCTGTCTCTTGCGCTTGATGATGTCGATGATCAGTTCGTGAAACTCCCTCTTTGCAATACCAAGAACTTCCCGGAGAGAAACTCGATTCGTGCATCCAGTATCCTCTGCTCCAAGATGCTCTTCAGATCAGTAGAAGTTTCTATATCAGCTGCCAACTTGTAAGCCGGTCCCTTCCTCTTCTCTTGGGCAGTAAACCGCCTACCAGCAGTCGTTGGCTCCTGCTGGGATCTCTGCACGTCCTCCATAGGACTTGGTGCAGGTGGAGGAGCTGCAGAAGTAGACGGGATGTCCTCAAGAAGAGTCGCTCGTCTCCTTGTGACTCTCCGTCTATCCCCAGTCTCCTCAGGAACTCCAGTATCAAGTTCAGAGGCCTCTCGTCGCCTCTTTTCCTCCACAGAAGCATCCTGCCAATGAACGTGTCTATCTACATCCAAGAATGCTCTGATAGAAGCAGCATCTACAGGATCTCTCCATCCTGTGACCCTACGAATAGACTCGGCTCCCCTCTTCAGTACTTCAGAAGGAACAGGAGCAATACTCTTCTCAGCAGTCCTATCTAGCAACGTAGGACTAGAAGAAACCTCAATATGTCCAGCATACACATCAGGATTTATCGGCGGTGCCATCAATGCATGTACAGTTGCCCCCGCAGCAATCTAAGGTAGACTCCTCATGCCTCCTCGCCCAAACTGCGTGCTCAACGGCTCTCCAGTAGAAGAAAGGTGCAGCCTACCATTCTGATAGCGAACCACACCATCTCGCAAAGCAGTTGTGAGCTCCTGACAGTCTCCTCGGAAATGATCAGGACTGTCACACCAAATACATCTACGAACCGGAGCTCCTCCTGGACGTGCAGCAGCAGGCGCCGGCGGCTGCTCTCTCTGCAATCCAGCTAGCTCTACCTTCAGCTCTCGCATCTGCCGGATCAGGTCTTCAATCTGGTTCTGTTGACCATGGTTCTCCGCAGGTCTCTGAACAGGTGCCTTTTGTGCCGGAGCTGGCACAACTGGCATCAAAGGAACTGCAGCTGGGACAACAGGTCTTGGAGCAGGGACCAAAGGCTGTTGTACTTGAGGAGCAGCATAAGGTGGAGTGACCACTTCTGCAAGCGGACGTCCTCCCACAGCCACTCTTCCTCTCCTCTGCCTTGTAAGTACAGCCACAGCATCCTAACCTCTCCCCCAATCCATAGTAACACCTCCCTCAGCAGATCGATCGGCCAACATAAAACATAACCGATCTGCTGTAGCATCATCGGTAGCTTGCAGGAAAAGCTCTGTTCTCCTAGCATCTAGGGTTATCCGCTCTAGAGTTGAGAGTTGCCGGTATCTCCGATCAAACTCTCTCAGCAACTCACTCAGGCTCTCATACGACCAGGTTGCTGCTCAACCCAGTCTAGAAATGTCCTTCTAGTAACTCTCTCTAAATCCTCCTCAAGAAACTCCTCTCGAAGAGATCGCTCAAAACTCATCCAGATTCCAAGATTTCTTCTCTGTACATCCCTAACTTGGTCCCGCAACTCAAGAATGACAGCTAACTCGAAGCTTGCTACCATCTCAGCATCAGTAACCCTAACCAGCTCCATCTCTCCTCTATACTCACGCAGATATCTAGAAATATCTCTACCTTCAAACCTTTCACATCTGTTCACAATAGCTTGCAAAGCCTTGGTGGACTTTAACTCACCCCCTCCAACGATCGGATGTTGTTGGACCAGGACCGCAAGCGTCTTCAAGATCTCAGCCGTGTCCAGACCAGATGCAGATGACGCTGTAGAAGACGCAGGTGCAGTTGACGGTGCAGCAGTAGACGTTGATGCTCCAGCTCCAGAGGCAGCAGCAGCAGCTCCGCTCTTGCAATCCATCTCTTCTCCTTGTAGCCAACTCAACCTTCTCAATCAATCACCCCAAGAGCTCTCAGTGGAAGCACCAGATGTAGAGTTGAGAGTTTTCCTCAGGAAGGGCGGAACCTTCTGGCTGTGATATGATTGTAAAGGTTGTGGGAAGACTACTTGGGGAAGTGCTGGGCTTCAGGCTATGGTTGTTTACAATACAGAGATAGGCTTCAGGTCATAAGGGGCACTATAAACCTTCACACAGGTCGAATGGATTCTCCAGTATGTTCAAGAAGTGAAAATCAGATCAGATTAACAGTAATAAGGTTCGCCAGCGAACTTTAACAGTCAAGAATCAGAAACATAAGATGGTTTAGGCTTCAGAACTTCTCCTACATGTCAATGAGGCCATACTGACCATACAGACAAAGTTTCAGCTTGAGTTCAGTTTAGAGCACCGAGATATGGGTAGAAACTTTCAAAACAGAGAATTTACGGCAATTTCTGGTACCCAGATAGCTATTTAGACCTGTAACAGGAAATTGGCTTGATCAAATTCGAAAGTTCTTACAGTATTTGAAGTTTACAGGATGCTGAACATCCCTGTGAAGTTAGGACTCCTGAATGTACACAGAACTCCAGATCTCCTCCTCTGAAGTCGCTGCTCTAGATTAAGAGCTTTTCAGACCCCCTCTGCTTCAGCGGCCGCCCTGAATTACTCAGTTACTCAATCGATATGAAACTTTTTGGGAAATCGTAGTCCTGCTGGCAGAGAACGCAACCACGAAGTTTTGAAGCGATTTCTTCAATTCTGCTGCAAGTGACACTGAAAACCCCAAAGATCAACAAAAGTGATGCAGTTTTGGCATAATCCGAACTTCAATTGGGCATAACTTCGTCTTTATTGCTTCAAATCGATCGAAAATTTCACTGACAGTGCTTGGCTTCACGAGCTCTCTCTCCTTGTGCTCTCAGATTTCGAAGTGTCCTCACCAATTGCTCGAAAACCACTCTAGAGCTCTGTTTCTAAACTTATAGTTTTACAAAAGACAAAAATGGACCAATGGGAGTTCATAGCTCCATTTGGTTGTCATTTTGTGCCTTAAACTACCTGGTAACTTATCTACACTCATAGGCTACCACGTCAAGCCCCCTAGAGTGCCAGCGTAAAACTTAAACTACCTAAAATGACACGCAGCTCCGAAAGATAACTTAAATCAGCTAGAAAGCGTGCATGGGCGACACGCAAATACAACCCATGAGCTTAAACCCCTATCAAGACGATTATCAACATACTAAGACTCAAAATATATAACATCATCCAAAAATGGACTTCTCTGAGGTCTTAACTTCACACAAAGAGACTAACGCCTGACAGAGAAGTGAATCATTTACTATGTGAAATGATTCACATCACGACAAGCGTTCTGGTTTGTACATTGCTAGCTCTATCCCTAGGTACATTACGATTATATTGGGCGGGAGGCGTAGGAGTGAAGGGTTGTATCGTCTCGATCCTATAGCAGGTTTCCCCACTAGGATCGTGTAGATATCCTTCGTCGTCTTCTTCCCATCCTGCCCAGTTGAAAACTTGATCCTGCGTTGTCGGAGTGTAATCCGTCTACCTAGGAAAGCGCCGGGCTTCTGGCTGTGGTTGTTCACTCAAGAGGTTGGCTTTCAGGTTACAACAGGGGCTATAAACACTCACCCAGATGTGTAAGATCTAGTAATATACCTAGAAGGCGAAATTCAGGTCTAGCTGGCAGTAATAGGATTCGGCGGTGAACTTTGACACTCACGGAGAGGAAAACTATGAAGGTTTAGACCTCTAAACTTCCCCTACATGCAAATGAGGTACTACTGAACTCACAGACGAAATTTCAGCCTGAGATCAAATTCTGACACGGAGATATGAACGGAAAAGTTCTGAGCAAGAAAACTACGGCAATTTCTGGTACCCTGATGGCTATTTCAACCTATAACAGGAGTTTGGCTCGATCAATTTCGAAGTTTCTTACAGGATTTGCAGTTCACAGCTTGCTGAACACTCCTGTAAAGTTGGGACTCCTGATTGTTTGTAGAACTCCAGATCTCCTTCCTTGAAGTCGCTGCTCTAGATTAAGAGCTTTTCAGACCCCCTCGGCTTCAGCGGCCGCCCTGAATTACTCAGTCACTCAATCGATATGAAACTTTTAGTGAAATCGTAGCCCTGCTGGCAGAGAACACAACCTCGAAGTTTTGAAGCAATTTCCTCAAATCTGCTGCGAGTGACACTGAAAACCCTAAATCCAACAAAAGTGATTCAATTCTAGCACAATTCGAACTTCAATTGCTCATAACTCCGTCTTTATTGACTCAAATCGATCGAAATTTTCACTGGAGGTGCTTGGCATGACGAGCTCTATCTCCTTGTGCTCTCAGATTTCGAAGGTCCCTCACCAAATGCTCGAACTCCACTCTAGAGCTCTGTTTCTAAATTTAGAGTTTAACAAAAGACACAAACAGACCAATGGGAGTCCACTTGGTTGTCCTTTAGTACCCTAAACCACGTGGCAACTTATTTTTACTCATAGGCTACCACGTCAAGCTCCCTAGAGTGCCAGCGTAAAACTTAAACTACCTAAAACGACACGCAGCCCCGAAAAATAACTTAAATCAGCTAGAAAGCGTGCATGGGCGACACTCAAATACAACCCATGAGCTTAAGCCCTATCAACATGGTAATCAACCTACTAAGATTCAAAATAGTGTTAACACCGTATGCAAAGATGTCAAACATATACATAAACGGCTAGAAGTAATATAAGCTAATTTCTAGAACTACTAAACTCAAGCGTCGGAGTAGAAGTTAAGCATGTAGCCGCCAAGTAGCGCGACAGCGTTCACTGATCTCTGGTGTGTCCGGAAGAGTTACAAAGATTGCACCAAAGGTTTGGCCGGGAAGCCGTAGGCTGCTTCCGCTTGTCCTTCTGGGTCAGAAGATGAACTTTCAGGTCGGCAAACTGCTTCAGAACCTCGTCGATGTGGGGATCAGGTGCAGACTGTATGATTTGAGTCTGAGGCATCTTCTGCACAACTTCCTCCCTTGCTCGCGTCTTCTCCTTCTTCTTCTTCCGCGTCTTCTTCTCTTGTTCAGATTCGGATTGTGAACTTTCGACAGTAGACTCTTTAGAAGTAGAGGATGCTTCCGAATCGCTGTTCTCAGTTTCAGTGGACGTGGACTTCCTCTTAGACTTCCGAGAAGACTTCTTCGACTTCTTGGACTTCTTCGAGGTCTTTCCTCTGTCTTTCGTCATATTTCGAGTGATGCTCGAGGTTTCATACTGCTCGGCATGCTTCTGTACTTCTGCTAAATCATCATCTCCTCTTCTTCTGCAGTACAATTCCATATCTTGAGACAATCCTCCCAAGTACCAGTCCACGGCTTGCTGAGCACAGTAACCGGGTCTTCTTTGGTTTTGAGGGATGTGGTCCAGGAGGTCTTCAAACCTCTCGGTGTAATCCCGCAGTGTCTCTTTCTTCTTCCGTTCGAGCCTCTGAAGCTCTATGAGGGTCATTCTATCATAGCCCACTCCTCTGAACCTCTTCAGAAAAGCTGCCTTCAGAGTAGCCCAAGTGGCCATTACTACAACATCATCCAACGTCTTACTCATCCATTTCCTCCCCTTCCCTACGATCAAACTAGGAAATACCCGGAGTCGGTCAACATCAGCGTCTTCCTTGTTGGATCGAAAGATGATCTCGAACATCGTGATGAAGTCGTCCGCGTCAGCATCATCGTCGTACGGATGGTACTTCTGCCGAGTGTGGGAAGCCATGTCGACTGCCGGCTGGTGCGATTGCCAACTTCTTCCTCCCTCAGGTCCAGGTGGTGGAGATGGTCTTCTCGAAGGTCCAGGCCTGTCTGAATCACGAAGGTCGTCTTCCGAGTCGGAACTACTGTCACTGCTATCTTCCGAGACGTCTGAAACAATCTCCTCCAGTCTTTCTTCACCTTGAGAAGCTTCTTCCGCACTGGGGAAGACGTCTTCCGAGTAACCAGTACCAAAATCTACTTTATACACGTGATCACCCGGTTGGCTCCTGTCTTCGCCAAAAATTATGCTCGAGATGGAATGCTCTTCCAACTCTACTGATCGGATCTTCCTGAGCTCTTCTTCTTTCCTTTGGTGTCTCAGGGATATCCGCTGCTCTCTAGAAGCGGTTCGCTGGGGTGAGTTTACCCACTCAGTATCTTTACCCGTGCGTCTTCTGCTTCTTCCTCTGGTCGGAGGCATCCACCAAAGTAATGAGAACAGATGTCCCTCTTCTTCTTACACTAGATCCGGTAGACTGAATGTCTAAACAACCGATCACAGGTTCAGAACGTCTTCTTCTCCTGCTTCTGGTTGCACTCACTGCAGTCTTCCAAGATCGAGTCTTCCAAGAAACTCTTGGAAGCAGGGAAGCGGCTTCTTCCAACTCTCCCTGATGTATATTATCAACTTCAGGTTGCGGTCCATGTCTTCTAGCAAGAAAGAGTCCCACAACACATTCAACTACAATCGAAGTTAGTTCGAAATGAACCTAACTAATGGCACACAGATCCAGGAAGCTTAGAACAGAAGTTACTAAGATGAAATCCTCGGCAGCGGCGTCAAAAATGGATGCTCACTATATGTAGTGACGCAGGATTACTCCTTTTGCCCATTTAGTATACAAGATATCGTTCCCACAGAGGATTTGCACAAGTAACGCTGCTTTAAGTTCTAAGATCTGTTCAAACACACGGGTTTTGCCTAGAAATCCCGTCTTCTCACAAAACCACGCGTCTTCCAGGCACTCCAAAAGGTGCTCTGGAACTAAACAACCAACTACTAACTAAAATATCACACAACTATTCACAGAGAAGCTCGAGAAGACGCTCTTCCTGCTTCCAGGTCACTTCTTCCGGTCTTCCCAATACCATCTTCCCGAAGCATTTCTCGTCTTCTGGGGGTTCAGCTCGTCTTCTCACACCTCCAGAAGATTGTCCTGCTTCGCAGAAGTCGCCTAGCTCGGCTGTTACACCTTACTTCTCGCACTCACATTCCAACGGGTTAGATCAATCACAGGGTGTATGCCCCCTGTAGCCTTCCCAGGCTTCTGCCTACGGAAGTGATCTTCCTGCAGCACTACAACGACATTCACCTTCACGGAAGCTCAATAGAAGTCTCGGAAACTCAATGGAAGAAGGTAAGAAGATGGGGAAGATGAGAGAAGATGGGGAAGATGAGAAAATCCAAACAAGAGAAAACAAGATAAAAAGAGGCAATTAAGATTCTGACAGGCTTCTAGTTCGGATCCTGACTAACAAGCCATCCTTGCTTGTAATAGTTTGGGGAGCAAGACAACAAACGTGAGTACTGTTGCACCGTCTTCTACTCGAGGATGTCGTCTTCTGTTGCGAGAAGAAGACTTCTTTCTTCTTCACTTCGCTGCTCTGACTGCTCTGTCTTCTGGGATCCCTTACCCAGAAGATCATTCGTACGTAGATCCCAAGTGCTCTACTGAACGAGTCAAGCTACAGTTCCACAACTGCTGACAGTCACCGCCACTCAAGAAGAACACTTCCCATGCACAATTGGGAGCGAATTCAATACAATCCACCATCCAGAAGACATGAACAAAACTTCTACACTCAAATCCACAATCCATTCCCCGAGAAGAAGTCACAATGGCATTGGGAAGCTCACTCCCTCTACTTCTTGCGTCTACTCCTCGACACACCAGTCTAGCTAACAGGACTGCACGAGGATGCCGTTCCCTGTTCCTAGACTGTCCACTACTTCTATCTACATCTTCGAATCACTGCTGGTACGAGCATGCAGACCCCTCCTGTGTATTCTCAGACTATTCGTATGTTTCCAACAACGGGTGTAATGTGCGAAGAACTGTCTATCATGTGTCTCTGCTCTAATGTGTCTCGTCTGCCTGCACCATAGAATCGATGTGTGTGTGCAGTAGCTACAGAACTCTATCTCCTACTCTTCGATCCTACTTATGTCGCTGCCATGAGAACCAGGGGAGACGACCACCAGGGAGAGAGAGGTGCTGACAGGAGGTTGTCACCCCACATGCAAGCGGTTCCCCTTCCTAATTAGCCATCCACTGTGTTGCTCCTACGCTACCTATGCTGCCACATGGTGTCCTAACTATTTTTACATGGAAAACTGCCACCCTTAAGATAGCATGTTCGGTCCTACTAAATCTGGAAGTGTGTTACTTCGGTTGCTGTCTACTCTGATTGCTCCGTGGCAATCTCTACCTGATCTGCTCTTATCGGAGCTACTATCTCGGCTTCTGATGGACTGGGAAGCCCTGCACTTACCTCGGGTGTCACTGAGATAGCTTCCCTCTCCTCGCTCTTCGCTGGCCCTGCTGTTTCTGCGGCTGCGTCTTCCTCGGCTTCGGCTTCGGAAGACGGAATCGTCCTCTGAGAAGCAGAGTCGAGTGATGCGTCTTTGGTCTTCTGAGGAACGGGTGTGGTACTAGGGACCATGGCGACCTCATAGGGGTCTGGGGAAGTCGCTTCCTCCACGCGGAATACCTGGGAAGACGGCTCGTCTTCCTGTCTTCCAGAAGACATCTTGTATTCCGGGGCGTCTTCCGGAGTCTTCTCGGCTTCCAACACTGTCACCACCAAGTGCACAGCGAGGTCGAACTCCTCCTTCTCCATTCCGGATCCAGTCGATGGTGCTGAAGCGTGGGAAGATGCGGTTGCAGGTGTCGGAAGCGAGGGAAGACCATAAAGTGTCTTCACTCCCTCTATCTGCCGATCTAAGTACCTGAACATGCTCTCCCGGCATTCCACCAACATTGCTTTGGACTCGCTGTCCCATCCTCTAGCTAAGGTAAGTAACTTCCTACCCGCAGTGTAGTTGAACTTCTTCCGAAGCGCTTCCACCGATTGTGCTAGCATCTCCTGTGCACGAGCCTCCGCTGCTTCCCGCTGCGTCTTCTCAACAGCAACTCGCGCTTCTGCGGCTTCTCGCTGCGTCTTCCAAGTGGTCTGCTCCTCTACGAGAGTGGTGATCTTCTCCCGCACTCGGAGGACTTCCTGATCGCGCTGATGTACACGCGCCTGCAACTCCTGGTTGCTCTTCCGAAGTTGCACCGACTCCTTGACAAAAGCGGCTGCTTCCGCCTTGTATCTGGCTGCGAGCTTCTCCGTGGTGCGGAGATTAGCTTCCAGCGACTCCGTCTTCTTCTGGTCTTCTCCCTGTCGCAACAAGGTGCGCAGGCCGAATCCAGGTTGCAAGGGCCTCTCTTGTGCCATCGCTCTCTTCTCCAGCAACTCCATCGCTGGCTGGATCTCTTTGTGGAAGAAGGCGCTGAACTCCTCCAGCCTTCTTCCTGCGGAAGACAGGTTCATCTCCACCAGTCGCTCTGAGGTATCGACCTTGTCTTCCAGAGGCAAAGATGCCTCTTCCACCACAATGACCTTCATCTTCTGCGCACGAGAAGAAGCTACTCTTCTCATCTTCGGTGGTGGAAGACTCCTCATGGTAGGAGCGGCTCTCTTCGTTGCGCTTCCTCGCATCGCAGCAGGAGCGCCCATCCATCCTTCGTCTTCTGGAGTCTTCGGAAGACTCTCGGGTGTTGTAGAAGCGGTCTTCTACTCCGATCGGATACTCAGCGATTCTTCCTCCGAGTCTGACTCCGATCCTGAATGAATGAGGGAGATGGGTGTCCTAGGTACACTTCTAGGACCCATCTTCCTCGATGGCATGGCGTCTTCCGACCCACTAGACTCGTCTTCCCTCACCAGAAGCATCTTCTGGTGAGAGCCGGGCCTCAGCTGTGGCATCAGAGTGGGACGGGGAGTTGCGGATGCTGCTCGGTCATCGTCTTCCGAGGTCTCCTCCTTCTCCTCCTGTGGTGCCCACAAATTACAGGATTCACGAATTTTTTGAAAATTTAAGATTAATAACTTGTTTGTATAACTGAAGAAGCATTGTTTCTTAAGGTTACGACTTCCTTAACAGGACGATGATCTTAAGAGCTATTTGTAATAAGAAGTTGACTTCTTCGGAAGATGACCGTCTTCGGAAGAGCGTCTTCTCAGTTGCGTCTTCAGAAGATGAGAAGACGGCGGAAGATGAGAAAACGGTGGAAGACACCTGTCTTCCAGAAGACAGCGATCACGAAGGCCTGACCACGAGTTTTCGGGTAAACAAGTAGGTGTACCTACTGTGTAATCATACAGGTGGTAGGTAGGTCGAAGAAGACACCTAGGGTCGAAACCCCTAATCTGCGGGGAAGATGCGTAAGGAAGCGCATTAGCGCATTCCAACTTCCCGCAGCACAGCGCGCTTGAGAAGATCGATTTGCAAGAGTGAGCTTCGCGAGCTAGCTTTGAGAGAGGAATCGAGTGGGGACATCGAGGTAGGAAAGAACTAGTTGGCAGCTAGGTGAAGAGTGAGATTGAATTGCGAGAGCGCAGAAGGCAGAAAGCAAAAGACGTTTTCTGTGAGCTCCTGAGAAGCTGACATTGGAAAGTAGCAAGTAGAATCAAAGGTGGAATCGAGGCGTGACCAGCGATTGACAGCAGGCGCAGTCGTGTGGAGTCGCATTGGAGCTAGGACCAGAACCAGAAGCGCGCGGAGGTCGAAGACAACTCGGGAAGCAGAAGAAGACTGTAGAGGTTCTTCCCCACGTTCTTTCCCCTTCCCACTTCTTCTCGCCTTTGTCTGGTATTCCCCGCGCTTCCCTCGTTGTGTGCAGGCAGCCTGATCGATTATCCCACCCCCCATTCTTTCTGTTGTGACATTGGGTGCGGAAGCGCTGCCCAATTTCCACCAGACATTTGCCTACTTCTTCCCACAGTTCAATTCGAGCTTCCCTACACCTCACCCTCAAATTGGAAGATCCCAGCTATCAATTTCCCTACCCTACTACCTCCCTACCCTCGAAACCTGGAACAGAAGACACTTCGGAAGATGGGAACATCTTCGGAAGACGCTTCTTGAACTTGGCTGTCTTCGGAAGACTGTCTTCGGAAGTCGACTGAACACAATTCGTATCAAGAGTGGATTTGATTTGCTTTGGTGTTCAGAGAAGCTTGGTACGAATCCTGAGTGGTGTGGTGAGTTGTTTTGTTATTTCGAGGACTCGGAAGTCGGGAACTAGGCCTGTGCCTCCCGGTCTTCCAAGCTTCTCAACTCCACATCTTCCTAAAGAGACTAGAAGACTGAAAGGCTGGTAAAATGAGCGAGAAGACGTGAGGGTCCATTTCGGGTCTCTTCTGTCCGACCCATAGCAGCCATTCCCTCTTCTTCCTGAACTTAGAAGAGAGTCGTGAGAAGACTTGCTGGCAGAATCTGGAGAGAATGGTCGAGGGTCATGTCTTCCCAACGAGCAGCAAGCTTCTTCTGAGTGCGTATGAGAGGTGAGAAGTCAGAAGAACAGAGTGCAACTGTCTTGAGTCTGTTGTGAGGATAGATTGCGTGAGAGACCAGTGAAGGGAAGTCTGACTTTTGGAAGTCTTCCGAGAAAGACATTTCATCGGAAGCTGTCCCGAGTGTCTTCCCAGAGGCCACTGTCACCGCAGGAGCCCGCAACCATCTTCTGAACCTGTTGTGCACTGGATGTTTCACGAATCTTGTATCTTCTGATAGGAAGTAAGATGTAATGCAAGGTGGGTTGTCTTCTTGGTGATCCATGCGAGGCCTTGCTTAGATAGGATTGTTTAGATATAGCTCGGAAGACGAGAGCTATCTAGGAAGTACTGTTAGAATCCCGGAAGACGGAGTAGCTGTCTTCTGGAAGACTAGTTTCGTCTTCTGAGAAGTAGAAGCTAGATTGTGGGCGCTTGGGAAGAACTGAGCCCTCGGCTCATAGTAGGTGCTTGTGGTTTAGTGCAACAGATCTTCCGGTATGTCGATGCATCCGCGAGGCTTGGTGTTACCAGCGGCAGAATTGGCCGAGGCCACTCCTTTCCTCAAGGAGTTGGGTCTCGACTTCTTCCTGTGGGATTTGAACCTCGCCGATCAGGGACTCCTGGAGGAGGTGTGGGCAGCGTTACCACCGCGTAACCGTGTACCTGCGAAGGCAGGCGTAGCTCGGGGAAGACCGTCTTCCTGGACTGAAGACTGGTGGCGTAAGGCGTTTCACATACCAGCGATCGAGGACAAAGGATATTGGTACGAGAAGAAGATCTTGCCCCGGATCGTGAGTTCATGGCATGTACCTGGGAGTACCACCTGCCTTTTCGTGGAAGACAGGTAGGGGAGGAACGGTTGGAAGATAGAGTCTTACCGGGAGCCGAAGAAGCGACTTCTGGCGAAGTTGTTTCTGCATCTTTTCCCCAAGGGAAGAGCGCAGAAGACAAGGTACTTAGGAGATCAAGACGTGGAGTTCCTGGAATCAGTGTGGGATGACAGAGTGCCCATCTAC
This sequence comes from Asterella californica, assembly GCA_036924285.1. Lineage (NCBI taxonomy): Eukaryota > Viridiplantae > Streptophyta > Marchantiopsida > Marchantiales > Aytoniaceae > Asterella > Asterella californica. The sequence continues at coordinate 13,340,142 of JAYKYS010000003.1, forward strand.
TGGGGCGCGTACATCCACAACTACGTACAGACGGAGCTAGCATACTTAGGTACCCCGGCGGGAGGACACTTGACGCCCTTCTTCTGCTACTTGTATGTAGCCATGGGGGATCTTAGGGAAGATCAGCTGGCAGTGTATGGACCGACGGAGCGACAGGAGGTGAAGGAGGAGACCTCGGAAGACGATGACCGAGAGGCAGCAGCAAAGCCCCCTCCCACTCTGATGCCACAGCTGAGGCCCTGCTCTCACCAGAAGACGCTTCTGGTGAGGGAAGACGAGTCTAGTGGGTCGGAATACGCCACGCCAGTGAGGAAGATGGGTCACAGAAGCGTACCCAGGACACCCATCTCCCTCATTCATTCAGGATCGGAGTCGGACTCGGAGGTAGAGCTGCTGAGTACCCGATCGGAGCAGAAGAGAGCTTCTGTAACACCTGGGAGTCTTCCGAAGACTCCAGAAGACGAAGGATGGATGGGCGCTCCTACTGCGATGCGAGGAAGCGCTAAGAGGAGAGCCGCTCCTGCCATGAGGAGTCTTCCACCCCGGAAGATGAGAAGAGTAGCTTCTTCTCGTGTGCAGAAGATGAAGGCCGTTGTCGTGATGTGAATCATTTCACATAGTAAATGATTCACTTCTCTGTCAGGCGTTAGTCTCTCTGTGTGAAGTTAAGACCTCAAAGAAGTCCATTTTTGGATGATGTTATATATTTTGAGTCTTAGTATGTTGATAATCGTGTTGATAGGAGTTTAAGCTCATGGGTTGTATTTGCGTGTCGCCCATGCACGCTTTCCAGCTGATTTAAGTTATCTTTCGGGGCTGCATGTCATTTTAGGTAGTTTAAGTTTTACGCTGGCACTCTAGGGGGCTTGACGTGGTAGCCTATGAGTGTAGATAAGTTACCAGGTAGTTTAAGGCACAAAATGACAACCAAATGGAGCTATGAACTCCCATTGGTCCATTTTTGTCTTTTGTAAAACTCTAAGTTTAGAAACAGAGCTCTAGAGTGGATTTCGAGCAATTGGTGAGGACACTTCGAAATCTGAGAGCACAGGGAGAGAGAGCTCGTCAAGCCAAGCACTGTCAGTGAAATTTTCGATCGATTTGAAGCAATAAAGATGAAGTTATGCCCAATTGAAGTTCGGATTATGCCAAAACTGCATCACTTTTGTTGATTTTGGGGTTTTCAGTGTCACTTGCAGCAGAATTGAAGAAATCGCATCAAAACTTCGTGGTTGCGTTCTCTGCCAGAAGGGCTACGATTTCCCAAAAAGTTTCATATCGATTGAGTAACTGAGTAATTCAGGGCGGCCGCTGAAGCAGAGGGGGTCTGAAAAGCTCTTAATCTAGAGCAGCGACTTCAGAGGAGGAGATCGGGAGTTCTGTGTACATTCAGGAGTCCCAACTTCACAGGGAAGTTCAGCATCCTGTAGACTTCAAATACTGTAAGAACTTTCGAATTTGATCAAGCCAATTTCCTGTTATAGGTCTAAATAGCTATCTGGGTACCAGAAATTGCCGTAGTTTCTCTGTTTAGAAAGTTTCTACCCATATCCCGGTGCTCTGAACTGAACTCAAGCTGAAACTTCGTCTGTATGGTCAGTAGGGCCTCATTGACATGTAGGAGAAGTTCTGAAGCCTAAACCATCTTATGTTTCTGATTCTTGACTGTTAAAGTTCGCTGGCGAACCTTATTACTGTTAATCTGATCTGATTTTCACTTCCTGAACATACTGGAGAATCCATTCGACCTGTGTGAAGGTTTATAGTGCCCCTTATGACCTGAAGCCTATCTCTGTATTGTAAACAACCATAGCTTGAAGCCCAGCACTTCCTCAAGTAGTCTTCCCACAACCTTTACAATCATATCACAGCCAGAAGGTTCCGCCCTTCCTGAGGAAAACTCTCAACTCTACATCTGTTGCTTCCACTGAGAGCTCTTGGGGTGATTGATTGAGAAGGTTGAGTTGGCTACAAGGAGAAGAGATGGATCGCAAGAGCGGAGCTGCTGCTGCTGCCTCTGGAGCTGGAGCATCAACGTCTACTGCTGCACCGTCAACTGCACCTGCGTCTTCTACAGCGCCATCTGCATCTGGTCTGGACACGGCTGAGATCTTGAAGACGCTTGCGGTCCTGGTCCAACAACATCCGATCGTTGGAGGGGGTGAGTTAAAGTCCACCAAGGCTTTGCAAGCTATTGTGAACAGATGTGGAAGGTTTGAAGGTAGAGATATTTCTAGATATCTGCGTGAGTATAGAGGAGAGATGGAGCTGGTTAGGGTTACTGATGCTGAGATGATAGCAAGCTTTGAGTTAGCTGTCATTCCTGAGTTGCGGGACCAAGTTAGGGATGTACAGAGAAGAAATCTTGGAATCTGGATGAGTTTTGAGCGATCTCTTCGAGAGGAGTTTCTTGAGGAGGATTCAGAGAGAGTTACTAGAAGGACATTTCTAGACTGGGTTGAGCAGCAACCTGGTCGTATGATGAGCCTGAGTGAGTTGCTGAGAGAGTTTGATCGGAGATATCAGCAACTCTCAACTCTAGAGCGGATAACCCTAGATGCTAGGAGAACAGAGCTTTTCCTGCAAGCTACCGATGATGCTACAGCAGATCGGTTATGTTTTATGTTGGCCGATCGATCTGCTGAGGGAGGTGTTACTATGGATTGGGGGAGAGTTGAGGATGCTGTGGCTGTACTTACAAGGCAGAGGAGAGGAAGAGTGGCTGTGGGAGGACGTCCGCTTGCAGAAGTGGTCACTCCACCTTATGCTGCTCCTCAAGTACAACAGCCTTTGGTCCCTGCTCCAAGACCTGTTGTCTCAGCTGCAGTTCCTTTGATGCCAGTTGTGCCAGCTCCGGCACAAAGGGCACCTGTTCAGAGACCTGCGGAGAACCATGGTCAACAGAACCAGATTGAAGACCTGATCCGGCAGATGCGAGAGCTGAAGGTAGAGCTAGCGGGATTGCAGAGAGAGCAGCCACCGGCGCCTGCTGCTGCACGTCCAGGAGGAGCTCCGGTTTGTAGATGTATTTGGTGTGACAGTCCTGATCATTTCCGAGGAGACTGTCAGGAGCTCACAGCTGCTTTGCGAGATGGTGTGGTTCGCTATCAGAACGGTAGGCTGCACCTTTCTTCTACTGGAGAGCCGTTGAGCACGTAGTTTGGGCGAGGAGGCATGAGGAGTCTACTTCAGATTGCTGCGGCGGCAACTGTACATGCATTGATGGCACCACCGGTAAATCCTGATGTGTATGCTGGACATATTGAGGTTTTTTCTAGTCCTACGTTGCTAGATAAGACTGCTGAGAAGAGTATTGCTCCTGTTCCTTCTGAAATACTGAAGAGGGGAGCTGAGTCTATTCGTAGGGTCACAGGATGGGGAGATCCTGTAGATGCTGCTTCTATCAGAGCATTCTTGGATGTAGATAGACACGTTCATTGGCAGGATGCTTCTGTGGAGGAAACGAGGCGACGAGAGGCCTCTGAACTTGATACTGGAGTTCCCGAGGAGACTGGGGATAGACGGAGAGTCACAAGGAGACGAGCGGCTCTTCCTGAGGACATCCCGTCTACTTCTGCAGCTCCTCCACCTGCACCAGGTCCTATGGAGGACGTGCAGAGATCCCAGCAGGAGCCAATGACTGCTGGTAAGCGGTTTACTGTCCAAGAGAAAGGGAAGGGACCGGCTTACAAGTTGGCAGCTGATATAGAAACTTCTACTGATCTGAAGAGCATCTTGGAGCAGAGGATACTGGATGCACGAATCGAGTTTCTCTCCGGGAAGTTCTTGGTATTGCAAAGAGGGAGTTTCACGAACTGATCATCGACATCATCAAGCGCAAGAGACAGGTGATGTTTGAGCAGGTAGAGAGTCAGATGATAGTAGGAACTAGAGAGGTCTGAGATGATAGATGTGGTAGGAACCTCTCTGAATGATGCAGAGTTTGGAAAGGTGCATTTTCAGGAGGCTGATGACAAGGGATACCAGCAAGAAGCGTTGGTTGCTGGTACCAACACTATTGAGTTCGATGATGAGGAAGCTGGCGAGGAGAGCCCAGCTAGTGATAGTGATTTCAGAAGGAGACATTGGGCTCGTGCTACAACTGCTACACGAGTTCGTCTTGGAAGTTTGGCTAAACCTGTTGCTGCTTTAGTTGATCACGGATCTGAGATCAACATCATGTCACGGGAGGTGTATGAGAGAGGTCAGTGGCCTATTGAGCTGAACCATGGTTGGGTGTTACATGCTACAAACAACCAGAAAGGTGAGTTATGCGGCGCTTGTCCTAACGTGAAGGTGAAGATAGGTGATGTGGATGTGGATCAACATTTCTTCGTGCAGTCTTCTGCTTCATATCCTGTGATTCTTGGTCAGCCTTATATCACTGCGGTTTAAATGGAGACCAAGGTGATGGATGATGGATCTCATTACGCTAGGATCCGTAGTCCGGATGATAGACGTTCTGTGCAGTTTTTGACCGTTCGTACGAACCACGAACGAAACCATCAAACCTTGAGGGATTCTCCTATATGTAGGGGTAAGGGTTTTCTGAAACCACTCTCGTAGGACGAGAGTGGTGGATCTACTGCTACTATGATCCCGCTTGAGCAGCTTGAGGGATCACAGGAGGTTGATGGAAAGGCTGCTCAAGATTTAGAAAGTAGTTGCACTGTACATAGTTGGAAATCTGGGTTGATGGCTTTCAGTTCTGATGATTGGAGTGAGTTCACACGGATGGAGGATTTGACTGAGAAGAGTAGAAGGCAGATGGAGAGATGTGCAGCAAATCTGCGTTGTACAGGAGTTCTGAAGGAAGATGAGGTGATTTCTGGTGTTTATGAGGAGTTTGTAGGTGTGCAGTCTTTTGTTCGTTGGCTGGATGGTGTAGATAAGTTGATGGAACAGATGGGAGGTAGGGTGGTGATCCCTATCCACTCTCGATGCATATATAAGGAGATTGCTACATACCTGCAGTTCTTTCCTCATCCGATGCAGAATAATGAAGGGAGAGAAGCAAGTTGTTGGTGTGCACTCCCTCAGGAAGTAGACGTCCATGCGAAGTACAAATCTGTACTGAGAAAGGTAAGACCGGTAGCAGCTCAACTACCTGCTAACTCCCAGCAGCAAGTAGAGTTAGTGGGGACTGAACCTATATTGCGTGATCATAGACGAGTAGGGCACCAGTTTACTGAGGAGACATTGAAGGAGCTCCAGATAGGAGGGGGTGAATTCTTGACTGAGGTCGAGAAGACCGTGTTTGAACAGATGGTAGTAAAGCATGGTAAAGCATTCTCTTTTTCAGCGGAGGAGATAGGTTGTGTGGACCCGCAGGTTATAGCACCTATGATTATATTCACAATCCCTCATGTGCCTTGGGACCTGAAACCGATCCCAGTTCCTCGTGCTTTATTGCCTAAACTCATCGAGTTGTTGAAGGAGAAGGTACAGATGGGGATACTTGAGCCGTCTATGGGGCCATATTCTAGCAGGTGGTTCACTGTGCCCAAGAAGTCAGGAGCTTTACGTTTTATTCAAGACCTACAGCCTGCGAATAACGTAATCATTCGTAACGTTGGGACGGGTCCTGTGATTGAAGAGATAGCAGAGGCATTTGTAGGGAGAGCTATCTATTCAATAGGAGATCTATATTCTGGTTATGATCAATTCCAGCTGGCTGTGGAGAGTAGGGATCTAACTACTATGCGTACGCCCCTGGGATTGATGCGGATGTGTACCCTTCCACAAGGAGCGACGAACTCGGTGGCTCATATGCAGAATGCGATGCATAAGGTACTAAGGGAGTTTGTGCTTGATGTTACCATTCCATTTCTAGATGATATTCCTATAAAGGGTTGCGCGGTTGAAGACAAGGATGAAGCAGTACTTGCGAATGGATGTAGAAGGTTTGTTGCAGATCATATCAGGGATGTAGAACATATCTTGACTCGTATGGAGGAGGTACATCTTACCTTGTCAGGAGCTAAGTCCAAGTTTGGCGTGTCTGAGATTTTAGTGGTTGGACATCTGTGTGGCGCTTTTGGAAGGTGACCAAACCCCGAGAAGGTTGAAGGCATAGCAAGGATGGCAGACTGTAGGAATATCACAGAGGTTCGACGCTTTCTAGGTGCTTGTGTATTTTATCGTTTATCCATTCCTCATTTTGCTCATGTTGCTGAGCCTTTGTATGCATTATTGCGGAAGGGTAAGAGGTTTATATGGACCTCAGTCCATCGAGAAGCTATGAATAGGTTGAAGGAGGCTCTACAGTCTCCGCCTGTTTTGAGGAGAGTAGACTATGGATGTGAGAGACCTGTCATTGTCACAGTAGATACTAGCCCAAAGGCAATTGGTTGGGCGATAGGTCAAGATGATGCGGATGGATTGCGGCTTACCTCTAGGTTTGGAGCTAGGATCTTGACAGACAGGCAACGAGATTATCCTCAGGTGAAGCGTGAGTTGTGGGGAGCGGTGACAGCAATGAAGACAGATCGTGAATTTCTGATTGGTGCTCATGTAGTCTTGGAAACGGATTGTCTACCTCTACTAGGCATGATATCCAACTGTACTACACCAGACATAGCAATGTTGCGATGGATTGCCTATGTCCGGAGTCTGAACCCTGAGCTAAAGCATATAGCAGGGAAGGACAATCCAGTTGCAGATATGTTGTCTAGGGCTCGTTGTACAGATGAGGATGAGATGTTTGCAGAGATGGAGAGTGAAGAGAGGAGAGACGTTTGGTGCCAAGTTGGTCAGCAGACTTCAGACTTGGAACCACTGTCGTTCAATGAGGAGTTCTACTCAGAAAAGTTCCGCGATATTGGATTTTATCTGAGTTCTTTATGCAGAAGAGAAGGATGGAGTGATGCAGAGTTCAAGGAAATCAGACGGAAGGCGTACAGCTACCTTCTACGTGAAGGTTATCTGTGGAAACGTCCGAAGAGAAGAGATGGGATGCTTGCTAGAGTGGTGGATGATCAATCGACAAAGCTTAATCTGCTGAAGGAGTTTCATGACACCTTGTGGGCTGGACACCGTGGAGTCTGGGCTACATACACGAAGCTGAAGGAGCGTTACTGGTGGAAGGGTTTGTATCAAGACGTGGTGGACTTTGTTGGATCGTGTCTGCACTGCCAGTTCTACTCTAAGGTCCGTTACAGAGATGGACTTGTACCTACTTATCCACCTAGTATCCATTTTCAGTGGGTTCTTGATCTTGTGATGATGCCACCGGGGTTATGGGGGATGCGTTACTTGGTATTGGCTCGAGGGGATCTCTCCAACTATGTGGAGGGACGAGCACTACGGACGAAGACTACAGAGAATATCTGTAGATTCGTGCTTGAAGATATCATCTGTCGTTATGGATCGGTTGGGAGATTACGTGCAGATAGAGGCGAGTTGAGAGACGCTGAAGTGAAAGAGTTCTTTGCTCGTTATGGAGTAAAGCTTCGGCTTACCACTGCTATGAATCCAGAGGGCATTGGTAAGAGTGAACGAGGACACCCTTCTATTGTTCATGCTTTAGTGAAAGCATGTGATGGTAGGCCTAGAGAATGACCAAGACTACTTCCATTTGCTTTGTGGGCTGATAGAACTACACTGTAGTGATAAAGGATTTCTCCTTTTGCCCATTTAGTATACAAGATATCGTTCTCACAGAGGATTTGCACAAGTAACGCTGCTCTAAGTTCTAAGATCTGTTCAAACACACAAACACACGGGTTTTGCCAAGAAATCCCGTCTTCTCACAAAACCACACAAAACAACACGTCTTCCAGACACGCCAAATGGTGCTCTGGACCCAAACAAACAACTACCAACTAAAATATCACACAACTATTCACAGAGAAGCTCGGGAAGACGATCTTCCTGCCTCCAGGTTGCTTCTTCCGGTCTTCTCGATACCGTCTTCTCGGAGCAATTCTCGTCTTCTGGGGGTTTAACTCGTCTTCTCACACCTCCAGAAGGCTGTCCTGCTTCGCAGAAGTCGACTAGCAACGGTCGTTACACCTTATTCTCACACTCACATTCCAACGGGTTAGATAAATCACATGGTGTATGCCCCCTGTAGCCTTCCCAGGCTTCTGCCTACGGAAGTTGTCTTCCTGCAGCACTACAACGACATTCACCTTCACGGAAGCTCAATAGAAGTCTCGGAAGCTCACTAGAAGAAGGTAGGAAGATGGGGAAGATGAGGGAAGATGGGAAAAGGAAGAAATCCAAACAAGAGAAAACAGGATGAAAAGGAGCAATTAAGATTCCGACAGGCTTCTAGTCCAGATCCTGACTAACAAGCCATCCCTTCTTGTAATAGTTTGGGGAGGAAGACAACAAACGTGAGTACTGTAGCACCGTCTTCTACTCGAGGATGTCGTCTTCTGTTGCGGGAAGAAGACTTCTTTCTTCTTCACTTCGTTGCTCTGACTGCTCTGTCTTCTGGGATCCCTTACCTAGAAGACCGTTCGTACGTAGATCCCAAGTGCTCTATTGAACGAGTCAAGCTACACTCCACAACTGTTGACATTCACCGCCACTCAAGAAGAACACTTCCCATGCACAATTGGGAGCGAATTCAATACATTCCACCACCCAGAAGACAATGAGCGAAGTTGCTGCACTCAAATCCACAATCTATTCCTCGAGAAGAAGTCACAATGGCATTGGGAAGCTTACTCCCGCTACTTCCTGCGTCTACTCTTCGACACACCAGCCTAGCTAACAGGACTGCACGAGGATGCCGTTCCCTGTTCCTAGACTGTACACTACTTCTATCTACATCGTCGAACCACTGCTGGTGCGAGTATGCAGACCCCTCCTGTATATTCCAAGACTATTTGTATGTTTCCAACAACGGGTGTAGTGCGTTAAAACTGTCTCTGCTCTAATGTGTCTCGCCTGCCTGCCTGTAGAATCGAAGTGTATGTTCAGTTACTACAGAATTCTACAGAACTGGCAGAGCTCCATTTCCTACTCTACGATCCTACTTAACCATCTGCCTCGAGAGCCAAGGGAGGCGACCACCAGAGAGAGAGAGAGAGGCGCTGACAAGAGGTTATCACCTCACATGCATGCGGTCCCTCTTCCCAATTAGCCCTCCACTGTGTTACTCCTACGCTACCTATGCTGCCACATGGGGTCCTAACTATTTTTACATGGAAAACTGCCACCCTTAAGATAGCATGTCCGATCCTACTAAATCTAGAAGCGTCAATTGAGTTTGCTAACTACTTTGATTGCTCGGTGGCAATCTCTACATGATCTGCTCCTATCGGAGCTATTATCTCGACTTCTGATGGGCTGGGAAGCCCTGCACTTACCTCGGGTACCACTGAGGTAGCTTCCCTCTCCTCGCTCTTCGCTGGCCCTGCTTTTCTGCGGCTGCGTCTTCCTCGGCTTTGACTTCGGAAGACGGAATGGTCTTCTGGGAAGACGAGTCGAATGGTGCGTCTTCGGTCTTCTGAGGCACAGATGCAATACTAGGGACCATGGCGACCTCATAGGGGTCCGGGGAAGTCGCTTCCTCCATGCGGAATACCTGGGAAGACGGCTCGTCTTCCTGTCTTCCAGAAGACATCATGTCTTCCGGGGCGTCTTCTGGAGTCTTCTCGTCTTCCAACGCTGTTATCACCAAGTGTACAGCGAGATCGAACTCCTCCTTCTCCATTCCGGATCCAGTCGAGGGTGCCGGAGCTTGGGAAGATGCGGTTGCAGGTGTCGGAAGTGAGGGAAGACCATAAAGTGTCTTCACTCCTTCTATCTGTCTATCCAGATACCTCAACATGCTATCTCTGCATTCCACCAACCTCGTCTTGGACCCGCTGTCCCATTCCCTAGCTAAGGTAAGTAACTTCTTACCCGCGGTGAAGTTGAACTTCTTCCGAAGCGCTTCTACCGATTGAGCTAGCATCTTCTGCGCACGAGCCTCCGCTGCTTCCCTCTGCGCCTTCTCCACTGCAGCTCGCGCTTCTGCGGCTTCTCGCTGCGTCTTCCAAGTGGTCTGCTCTTCTGCGAGGCCAGTGATCTTCTCCCGCACTCGGAGAACTTCCTGATCGCGCTGCTGTACTCGCGCCTGCAACTCCTGGTTGCTCTTCCGAAGTTGCATCGACTCCTTGGCAGAAGCGGCTGCTTCCGCCTTGTACCGGGCTGCAAGCTTCTCCGTGGTGCGGAGACTAGCTTCCAACGACTCCGTCTTCTGCTGGCTGTCTTCTTGCCGCAGCAAGGTGCGCAGGCCGAATCCAGGTTGTAACGGCCTCTCCTGTGCCATCGCTCTCTTCTCCAGCAACTCCATCGCTGGCTGGATCTCCTTCTAGAAGTAGGCACTGAATTCCTCCAGTCGTCTTCCTGCGGAAGACAAGTTCATCCCCATCGCTCGGAGGTGTTGACCTTGTCTTCTAGAGACAAGGATGCCTCTTCCACCACTACGGCCTTCATCTTCTGCGCACGAGAAGAAGCTACTCTTCTCATCTTCCGGGGTGGAAGACTCCTCATGGCAGGAGCGGCTCTTCTCTTTGCGCTTCCTCGCATCGTAGTAGGAGCGCCCATCCATCCTTCATCTTCTGTAATCTTCGGAAGACTCCCAGGTGGTACAGAAGCTGTCTTCTGCTCCGATCGGGTACTCAGCAGGTCTTCTTCCGAGTCCGACTCCGATCCTGAATGAATGAGGGAGATGGGTGTCCTCGGTACGCTTCTGTGACCCATCTTCCTCACTGGTGTGACGTCTTCCGACCCACTAGACTCGTCTTCCCTCACAAGAAGCGTCTTCTGGTGAGAGCCGGGTCTCAGTTGTGACATCAGAGTGGGAGGGGCGTTGCTGCTACCTCTCGGTCATCGTCTTCCGAGGCCTCCTCCTTCACCTCCTGTCGCTCAGGTGTCCTCCTGCCGGGGTACCCAAGTATGCTAGCTCCGTCTGTACATAGTTGTGGATGTACGCGCTCCAGTAGATGGGCGTTCTGTCATCCCACACTGATTCCAGGAACTCCACGTCCTGATCTCCTAAGTACCTCGTCTTCTGCGTTTTTCCCTTGGGGAAAAGATGCAGAAACAACTTCGCCAGAAGTCGCTTCTTCGGCTCCCGGTAAGACTCTATCTTCCAACCGTTCCTCCCCTGCCTGTCTTCCACGAAAAGGCAAGTGGTACTCCCTAGCACATGCCATGAACTCACAATCCTAGGCAAGATCTTCTTCTCGTACTAATATCCTCGGTTCTCGATCTCAGGCCTGTGAAACGCCTTACGCCACCAGTCTTCTGTCCAGGAAGATGGTCTTCCCCGAGCTACTCCTGCCTTCGCAGGTACACGGTTACGCGGTGGCAATGCTGCCCACCCTTCCTCCTGAAGTCCTTGATCTGCAAGGTTCCAATCCCACAGGAAGAAGTCGAGACTGTGCTAGCATCTCTTGCGCACGAGCTTCCGCTGCTTTCCACTGCATCTTCTCGGCTGCAACTTGCGCTTCTGCGGCTTCTCGCTGTATCTTCCATGTCGTCTTCTCCTCTGCGAAGGCGGTGATCTTCTCCCGCACTCGGAGAACCTCTTGGTCGCGCTGCTGTAAGCGCGCCTGCAACTCCTGGTTGCTCTTCCTCAGTTGGATCAGCTCCTTGGCAGAAGCGGCTGCTTCCGCCTTGTACCTCGCTGCGAGCTTCTCCATGGTGCGGAGACTAGCTTCCAGCGCCTCGGTCTTCTTCTGGTCTTCTTCCTGCCGCATCAGGGTGCGCAGGCCAAAGTCAGACTGTAGGGGCTTCTCCTGAGCCTTCGCTCTCTTCTCTAGCAACTCCATAGCTAGCTGGATCATAGAAGGCACTGAACTCTTCCAGTCTTCTTCCTGCGGAAGACAGGTTCATCTCCACAATCCGATCGGAGATGTCGACCTTGTCTTCTAGAGACAAGGATGCCTCTTCCACCACTATGGTCTTCAGCTTCTGCACACGGGAAGAAGCTACTCTTCTCATCTTCCGGGGTGAAGATCTCTCCCCATGGTAGAAGCGGTCGCAGTAGGAGTATCCATCCATCCTTCGTCTCCTGGAGCCTTCGGAAGACTCCCTGGTGTGACAGAAGCTGTCTTCTGCTCCGGTCGGGTTCTCATCTTCCGGGGTGGAAGATCTCTCCCCATGGTAGAAGCGGTCGCAGTAGGAGTATCCATCCATCCTTCGTCTCCTAGAGCCTTCGGAAGACTCCCTGGTGTGACAGAAGCGGTCTTCTGCTCTGGTCGGGTACTCAGCGGTTTTTCCTGCGAGTCAGGAAGAATGAATGAGGGAGGTGATCTTCCTAGGTACACTTCTAGGACCCATCTTCCTCGGAGGCGTGACGTCTTCCGACCCACTGGGTCGTCTTCCCTCACCAGAAGCGTCTTCTGATGAGTGTCGGACCTCAACTACGGCATCAGAGTGGGAGGGGGAGTTACGCGTGCTGCTCGGTCGTCTTCTTCCGAGGTCTCCTCCTTCGTCTCATGCTGCCCTGTTGGCCCATACTTCACCAACTGATCTTCTGTGAGATCCCCCATGGCTACGTACAAGTAGCAGAGGAAAGGTGTCAAGTGTCCTCCTGCCGGGATACCTAAGTATACCAACTCTGCCTGTACATAAACGTGGAAGAATGCGCCCCAGTTGACAGGCACTCCTTCCGCACACACTGCTTCCAGGAACTCCACGTCCTGATCTCCCAAGTACCTTGTCTTCTGCGCTTTCCCTTAGGGAATGAGATGCAGAAACAGCTTTGCCAGAAGTCGCTTCTTCGGCTCCCGGTAAGATTCTACCTTCCATCCGTTCCTTCCCTGCCTGTCCTCTATGAAGAGGCAAGTTGTGCTTCCGGGCACATGCCACTCACTCGAGATTCGGGATAGGATCTTCTTCTCGAGCCAATAACCTCGGTCCTCGGATTCTGACCTGTGGAAGACCATGTGCCACCAATCTTCAATCCAGGAAGATGGTCTTCCTCGAGCTACTCCTGCCTTCGCAGGTACACGGTTGCGAGGCGGTAAGGCGGTCCAAACCTCCTCCAGAAGACCTTGGTCGGCGAGGTTCCAATCCCACAGGAAGAAGTCGAGACCCAACTTCTTGAGGAAAGGCTTGGCCTCGGCCAACTCCGCTGCTGGTAACAACAACCCTCGAGGATGCATTGACATACTTGGAAATCTGTTGCACTAAGCCACACGCACTTACTGTGAGCAGAAGGCTCAATCCTTCCCAAGTGCCCACAGTCTAGCTTCTACTTCTCAGAAGACAGCTACTCCGTCTTCCGGGATTCTAACTGTGCTTCCTAAATAGCTCTCGTCTTCCGAGCTATATCTAAACAATCCTAACTAAGCAAGGCCTCGCATGGATTCCTAAGAAGACAACCCACCTTGCATTACATCCTACTTCCTAACAGAAGATGGAAAATGTGCGAGAAGCAAAGTGTATGAACAAGTTCCAGAAGATGATCGCGGCTCTTGCGGTGACCGTGGTCTCTGGGAAGACTCCCGGGACGCTTCCAATTCAATGTCTTTCTCGGAAGACTTCCCGAAGTCAGGCTTCCCTTCACTGGTCTCACTTGTCTTCTGCTTCCTACGCGTAATCTATCCGCACAACAAACTCAAGACATTTGCACTCTGTTCTTCTGACTTCTCACCTCTCATACACACTTAGAAGAAGCTTACTGCTCGGTGGGAAGACATGACCTTCAACCATTCTCTCCAGATTCTGCCAGCAAGACTTCTCACAACTCTCTCCTAAGTTCGGGAAGAAGAAGGAATGCGCTATTAGAGATCGGACAGAAGAGACCCGAAATGGACCCTCATGTCTTCTCATGCATTTTGCCAGCCCTTCCAATCTTCTAGTCTCTCTAGGAAGATGTGGATTTGAGAAGCTTGGAAGACCGGGAGGCATAAGCCTAGTTCCCGACTTCCAACTTCCCGAAATAACAAAGCAACTCACCAAGCCACTCGAGATTCGTATCAAGCCTCTCTTAACACCAAAGCAAAGCAAATCCACTCTTGATACGAATTGTATACAGTCGTCTTCCGAAGACAGTCAGGCTTCCGAAGACAGTCTGATCTTAGAAGCGTCTTCCGAAGACGTTCCAATCTTCCGAAGCGTCTTCTGTTCTGTAACGACCTATGTTACACATAGGAGTTTGTCCATTAGTAAGGTATTTAGCTATAACTAAGTGTTGAGAATGTTTATTTGCTGCCCAAGTACTTTAAGGAGGTATCAAGTTAGTCATGACTAGCTAAAGTTAGTTATGGTTAAACTTAGTTGTACTTTTGGCAGAATTCAGATATTTCCTAAAGAGTGAGCACTACTATCTTGTCATCTTGTCTAAAAGGTAGAAAAGAGGTGGAAAGTATCCCTTATTTCCTATCTCTTTTTTGACTTGATATTAGTGGTTGGATTAAAGTTGTGGACTTTGTGGGCATTAAAAACAAGAAGAGATTCCACATGTTTCCTTTTTAGTGAGTCCTAGTGTAGAGGGGGGTGGAAATTCGAGATTCCTTGAGAATATTCCAGAATCCTTCTAGAAGTTGTTGACTTTGAAGGAATAAGCCCATGTGAAAAGATAAAAAGCCCATGTGATTAATGCTTTTATCTTAAATAATATCTTAGTAAAACCCAGTAAAAGTAGTTATGGCTGAGTTACCAGAGGGTACCAAAGTAAAAACCTAGAATGTATAAACAGAGGAGTAGAGAAGAGCTCCTCATCCTTGTTTTCACATCGTCGTAATGACAACTTGAGTAATATAGAGAGTGTGAGATATTTTTAGCATGTGAGAACTTGAGAGACGTCGTTAGAATGGAGGATTTTAGTTGATGAGTTTATGGAGATTTTTAGTTGATAAGTTTGTGGGTGTATGAATGAGTGAACTTAGCATTTTTTCTCTTCAAGTTCATGGTGTGCTTCCATCAAAGCCATCAGAGGTGACCCTTGAGTGAGAGACAGGCCCGACATTTGCAGATTCATCGATGACGATCGTGGAGGTTGAGAGATCGGGGGTAGTTGATCGATGGGATCGTGGAGGGTTTACATTTTTGGTTACGTTGTCGAGACCTCACTTGAAGGGATCACTAAAAATGTTTAGAGTTCAGTTCTATATTAGACAAAAAGAGATTATGAGAGAACACATGGAGAGAACGTTGGGAGGAGAGAGAGCTAACGCGATGTTAGCAACATTAGAACCTTTCGTGTATCTCGTAGTGATCTATGACGCATTCGAGGTTATTCTTTACATCTTGTTCACTTAGAAAGAGTTTGAGGAGAGTTGAAAGGGGATGAACAAGAGTTGAAGAGAAAGGAGGAGAGAGAAGTTATTAGAGGAGAAAATTTTTCGAGTTTGAGGATTTCTGCTCTCTGGAAATGTTTACAGTCATTGTCAGATTTTCTGTGAATTTTATTTTCCAGTGAAACTTTCCAAGACTGTAGCTTGGCTGATAACCTATCTACTACAAAAGAAATCATAGGAAAAGGTGGTCCAGAGAGGGAGCAATGAGTTTCAAAGTTGAGGGGGTCTATTTGTGAGAGTTGATGAATACTGTTCTCTGGAAAAAGTTTACAATCATTGTCAGATTTTCTTTGAATTTTATTTTCTTGAAAAACTTTCCATTGTTTTAGATGGGCTGATAAGCTATCTAGCACAACAGAAATCAGGAGAAAATATTGTATGGAGAGAGAGCCATGAAGTTTCAAAGTTGAGGGGGTTGAAAGTCATGAGAGAAGTGAAAATATACAAATTTCAGTTCTCTGAAAATTTGTACAGTCAGCACCATCTCTTTTGATTTAGGAATTTTCTATTGGAACTTCATTAGTTAGTAGCTTGGAGGGTGAGTTACTGGAGATCACAAAAATCTTGGAGAGATCTCTTACCGATTAAGAGATATACGATTCGACATACAAGGAGGTCTTGACGATACTTCATGAGGAATCCAGTTCGAGTGCCGAGGTTGAAGAAGAGACGTGTGGGAGTTAGAACGGAGACAGAAAAGCCAAAGTTAAGTATAGAGGCGTTGCGATCAAGCATCTATTGCAATTGGGGTGCCATTTTTGCTTTATATCAAGAAGCTTCTGCGAGCATCGGCATAGATGCGAAGAAGGTTGAGTTCAAAGTATCATTCACTGTGGAGGTCACGAATGCTCCTGGTGAA
Source organism: Asterella californica (assembly GCA_036924285.1). Taxonomy (NCBI): domain Eukaryota; kingdom Viridiplantae; phylum Streptophyta; class Marchantiopsida; order Marchantiales; family Aytoniaceae; genus Asterella; species Asterella californica. Next base: position 13,356,252 of record JAYKYS010000003.1, read on the forward strand.
ATAGAGTGTGATCCTTACAAAAGTGACTTTAAGATGTCTGCTAGGATCAGTACAGACGATGGTCATGAGGATATTATCATGGACTCTTAATTTTAGATTGGATTTATTTCGTGTATAGCATGTATAATACACGATTTTCAGTATAAAGCTCGAAAGAGTTAAGAAAGTGATGTAGAGTTATTTTCCTCAAAGATATTTTGTCCACTTAATGGTTGAGAAGGTGCAACATGAGTAGAAGTTCAAAAGATTGGAAAGTTAGACGTAGAAACCTTCCTCAAGATTTAGATGTCATAGTAAGCGTCGGAGAGAGCTCGAAAGAGATTATCGTTGAGTTTGAGAACCCTAGTACAAAACCTCAAGTAGAATCTCCAAGGAGAAGAGTAGAAACCGACTTGTGGTGTTATTTTTGTAGAGGGTTGGGACATAAAGTAGTGAATTGTCCAACTAGAATCAGAACCGAGAGAGCTAAGGGGAAGTGGGAGTTTACTGATTTAAGTCTTTGAGTGGGTCCATCGTCATCAGCGGCAATTCATCTTCTAGGAGAAGATCCTTGTCCAAGTTGTGGAGTGGGTGATCTATCAAGAGGATACAAGTGCGTCGAGGTGGCCACCCTACTTACGTCAGTAGTCGAGAAGTTGGACGAGACTCAAAGAGCTGAGACGGAGAAGTTGTCGACTTCAAAAGAGGACTCGACTGAGTTGTGATGGAGATCGTCATTCGGATGGTGGAGAAGACGGTGATGCGACTCAAGCTCATGATCACATTGGGAGAAGAGATGACACAAGAGGTGTTGTTACAACCATTTCCTTTCATTTTACCTATGGTAGATTATTCGCGAATGGAATTAGTGATGTTCGTACTCTTTTAGCGAGTAGTTATTGCACAAGAATTAGAAGGGTAGAAATAATAGTTACAAGATGGGAAATTTACCAGTGTTTCATGAGAAGGACAATGAAGATGTAGAACCATTTGTATGAGACTTCAAAAGGGGTTGCATCGGAAACAAAGTGAGAAGGAAGGAAGAATGGGTGTTGTTATTGCTAGAGTTTTTAGAAGATTTTGCTCTTACGTGGTATGAAGACCAAGTGAAGAGCAAGACACCTGGTGCAGTTGAAGACACATGGGAGACGTTGAGTAATGCACTCATCGAAGAATTTCTTCTAGAAGAGAGTTATGAGAAGCTCATGGTGGAGCTTACTCATTTGAAGCAACGGGACGACGAGAAAGTTCGGCAATATGCCGAAAGGGTGGATAAGTTGGACCAACGGTTTCGGACGGTCCTACGAAACAGTGGAGACAATGTGGAGCTAACGATGGCGGGGATTGGAGCAGTGTTGACCAAGAACTTGGTGGGAAGGTTGAGACTTTCAATTCAAACCCAAGTGAGGTACGAGAAGCCAACAACCAAAGTGGAGGTCATCAAGATTACGACAAATATGAAAGAGAGTTTGGATGAAGGAGATATCATCCAACCTCATCATGTCGCTCTGGTGTCGATTTCGACTCTTGGTGTAATCACAACGATAGCATCTGCACCATCACAATTGGTGATCGCTTCAACGTCAGCTCCTACTCCAACGGTGGTGCCAAGATCATTTGTCCCTACAGCAGTGTCTACTACCACCTCTAATTTCCATGTTGAGTTGAAGAGCATCACCGATACTCTTGCGGATCTCAAGATAAACGTGGTGCAGTTACAAGAATGGAGAAACAAAGGTGGAGGAGGAGGTCAAAGAAATTACGACAACAATCCTAACCGAGGAAATCAAGTAACTTTGGAGGCAACCAAGGTAACTTTGGAGGAATCACTTGTTGGACGTGTGGAGGTTCTCATTTTCAGCAAAACTGTCCTAACAACGGAGCAAGAGGTGCCGAAGCTGTCAGAATGAATGTGGGTGGAGGAAATCTATCACAAGGACGAGACAAGAGGGTGGCTACTATCGATGTCGTGCGAGATCTCATCTACGAGAAAGGAGAGAGTTCAAACTCTTTTCATGCACCGGTGGAGCTTTTAGCTCAAGAAAGGAAAAGAACTCGATTTTCTGATAAACCGGTTTTCATGGAGGAGTCAGCAAGTAGAAGTACTCGTTCGAGTAATGTTTCGAGTACACCAAGGGAGCCAAGAAGGAAGTTGGGGATGGCGGATTTCACAATTTCATCTTCCCAAGCGGGATATGATGTGGTTGAAGATGTGGGTGCTCAGAAAGCCAACATCACTGTTGGACAACTGATCGCACTTAATCCTAGCTTACGAAGGGAACTCAGAGGAGGACTGAGTTCTAAGAGAAGCAAGAAGAAGAAACCCAAGAGCAAGAAATCAAAGTCTGTGGGAGTTGGTGTGGTGGATGTGCATGCTTCAAAGGTATGCACTAGGGCTTCAAAGATTGAAGTCTGGTTGAATAGTCACTACGTCTCTGACATATTGGTGGATGGAGGGTCGGTTGTAAACTCTATATCGGAGAGGTTGATGAAGAAGTTGGGGATGAAACCAACTCGCCCGGTTAGCATTGTCGTGGAGATGGCTAACAAGCAACGGGTAAGACCTCTTGGTGTGTTAGAGAAGGTGGTCGTGTCTGTGATGTGAGTTCAAACATTGATGTCCTTTCAAGTGTTAAAGGACTCTAGTTATGATTTGCTCCTAGGTAGGCCTTGGTTGAGAGTTGTGCGCACCACTGATAGGTGGCACAAGGGATACTTACGGATTGGACCTAGAGATCATAGAGTGATAGTTCCTCTCTCGGGTGTTGGAGTTGTGACTTCTGACTCTGATAGACCCACTAGTGACTACTGGGAATCTGATACAGAGGATGATCAGAGTGTCTCAGAAGTAGATACCGGAGATTCTTACGATCAAGAATACTCGTCTGAGGACAAAGGATTTGGTCGAGATGAATCATTACATCAGCTTAGTGCTATTGACTTGTTGCCTCGACCAGCAGTGGAGAAAGATCCTGACAAAGAAGAGTTGAGTGAGGCCGAGATTGTGAGAAGACTCTCTACCCTGAAGTTTGATATCAATGTCACTCAAGAGGAGAAAAGTAGATTCCTAGATATATTTCAAAAATATATCCTTGTGTTTGCTTTCAGCTACAAGGATTTGAAGGAGGTGACTCTCGAGACTCATCGAATCGAATTGGAGGAGAACGCAAGACCAGTTCGACAAAAGCAGAGAAGGGTCAATCCTACAACAGCAATTATGGTCAAGGAGGAGATAGACAAATTGAGGGAGGCGAGTTTCATCTACGAGGTGGAGAACTCAGAATGGGTTTCATCCATTGTGATTGTCAAGAAGAAGAATGGTAAGCTGCGAGTGTGCATAGACTATAAGAAGCTGAATAAAATTACCAAGAAGGATTATTATCCTCTACCATTTATAGATGAGATTTTGGAGGAAGTTGTTGGTCATGAGTGGTACAGCTTTGGTGATGGTTATAGTGAATACAACCAGATCAAGATAGCACAGGAGTACCAGCAGTTGACTACTTTCACTACTCCTTGGGGAACATTTGCATTTCGAGTGATGCCATTCGGACTGTGTAATGCTCCGGCTACGTTTCAGAGGTTCATGAACAAGGTGTTCGAATCATTCATAGGGAAGTTTGTTCGTGATTTCATTGATGATTTCTGTGTGTACGGAAAAAAGGAGGACCACTTTGATCATGTGATCAAAGTTTTGCAGCGGTTGGAGCAAGCTAACGCTTCTCTGAATCCAGAGAAGTGCATCTTTGACTGCGAAGAACGTCTGCTGTTATGAACATCATTTCCAAGAAGGGGACTGCGGTAGATCTTGAGAAGGTGAAGAAGATTGTGGATCTTCCATTTCCAATCAACTTGACAAAGTTGAGATAGTTTCTTGGAGTGGTTGGATATTATCGTAGGTTTGTCTTTTCCTTCTCAAACAAAGCAATAGCTTTGACTATGTACATGAAGAAGGGAGTTGATTTTGACTTGATAGTGCATGATCAAAAGGTAAAGAAAGCATTTGAGGAGCTGAAAAAGGCATTGGTGACAGCTCCTATACTTGCTAAACCTGAGTGGAGTAAAGCATTTATTCTGTATACGGATATCTCCAATGTAGCTATCGGGTGTACATTAAGTCAGTTAGATGAAGATGGACATAATCATCCTATAGCTTATGCTAGTAGGCAGATGGTGCCAGCGGAGAAGAATTACTCCGTGACTGAACGAGAAGGATTAGCGGTGATCTTTGGATTGAAGAAATTCCGACAATACTTGCTAGGAGAGAAAATTTTCCATAGTCACAGATCACAAGGCTTTAAAGTATATCTTTAATAAGCTTAATGCTGAAGGTCGTATTGCTCGTTGGAAGATCCTTCTAACAGAATACGATTACGTGATCAAAGATAGACTAGGGAAAAAGCATGCTAATGTTGATCTTTTGTCGAGGGCTTATGATGATGAGGGAGAAGAACCGTTTGATGATTCATTTCCAGACGAGCATCTGATGACCATCACAAGCATTGAGGAGATACCGGACGAGTACAAGGAAATCTGGAGTTTCCTTGCAGATGGCTCTTTTCCAGAAGGTATGCATACTCTAGAACGTAACGCGTTGATCAAGAGATGCAAACCTTACACCATGGTGGAGGGAATTCTATTTCATCAAGGAGCAGATGGCTGACTAAGGAGAGCAGTTGGTCAGAAGGAGGCATTCAAGTTAATGCACGAGTTTCACGACAGAACTATTTGCGGAGGTCACTTTGCTGGTAAGATAACAGCCTTCAAGATTTTGGATGCGAGTTATCACTGGAGAGGGATTTTCAAGGAGTGTTTAGACTATTGCAAAACTTGCGACGTATATCAAGCATTTGCTCTGAAATCTACTAGAACACCTCCTTTAAGATCAATTTCAGTATTAGGGCCGTTTGAGAAGTGGGGTATTGACTTTGTAGGTCCTCTTAATAAGACACCTCAAGGCAATAGATACATTGTAGTCGCCACTGACTATTGTACCAAGTGGGTAGAGGCTAGACCTTTAAGAGAGACCAATGAAACAGAAGTCGGTAGATTCCTATGGGAGAGGATCATCACAAGATTTGGATGTCCGTTAGAGTTGGTCTCGGATAGAGGAGGAGAGTTTGTAGGGAGCATGACTACTGCTATGCTACAACACTTTTCTATCAAGGCACGAGTAACGACCTCATACAAACCAAATGCTAATGGTCTTGCGGAGAAGACCAATCTTACACTTTGTATGATGCTCGCCAAAGATGCTGGTGTTGAGACTACGAAACATACTTGGGATAAGAGGCTACATGCCATCTTATGAGAGTACCGAACGACAACAAAGACTTCTACTGGGTACTTTCTATTTTGATTGGTTTATGGAGTGGAGTCCAAGTTGCCGATCCAATTCGAATTGGATATTTTTCAAACTATTCAACGAAAATTGAAAAGGTCAAGGAGAGAAGACGTGGTCAGATCAAGAAGAGAGCAACTCATGGAGTTGGAAGAGACCCGAGCGGTAGCAATGATCCGGATGGAACGAGCTCAGGCGTATCAAAAGAAGAGTTATGACATAAATTGTCGTAATTTTCATTGACCAGAATTGAATAATTGATCAGAAATTGTCATAATTTTCTTACTCAGAATCTTTCTGTCCATAACCATGTGCTAGAATTTGATCTCAGGCTAAAACTTTGTGTGTGTCTCTAGTAGGGCCTCTTTTACATGTAGGAGAAGTTCAAAAGTCTAAACCTTCACATATTTCTCGTTCTTGAGTGATAAAATTCACCGTCTGATCTTATCATTACTAGTTCAACTTGATTTTTCGTTTCTGAACATATCAGAGGAGCCTAGAGACATGTATGAGTGTTTATAACATCATGTTGTAACCTGAAAAGCCTCCCCCTTGAGTGAACCACTACAGCCAGAAGCCCATCGCTTCCATGAGTAGACTTAAGACAGCCGTCACGATCACTTCACAGCCAGAAGATTCTGCCCTTCTCAAGAAAACTCTCACCTTGACAATGCAGCTAACACATTACAAGAATCAGAAAAGTGTAGATAAAGCTCTCACAACCGGTCCAGACTCACTAATCTGACAAAGCGTCTTGGTGTCCCATCCTCATCTGTCCTTGGTCAAACTTCCAAACGTCCCTTTAGCACAGAGTCAAAATGAGATTTGCTCGAAATATCCTGCAAGGAGTCTAATCTGGTCTCAAATATCTACTCATCCGCCTTGGTCATGAAAATAAACAGTTCAAAACACCTCGCTATTCTGAGTAAAGAGAGGTTAGAGAGAGGAGCTACTAATAGGGATCTAGGAAAGAAATCAAGTAACAGTAACAGTTTAGTTCGAAACAATCTCAAAGATAAGATGTCCATCGAACATATACCTCGCATCCTTGAGTTCGAGTTCACATGATCACATAGAACTCGCAGTACCAGACGACAAGATCATGACATTAGTCAGAATACACTTAGCGAGGTCCAGAAAAAGACCTGCAAAATGAGAAATAACCAAGAAATGAAACCATCAAGAACTGATGCACCGCCGAGTGGAAATAAGCTAAGCGAGAACCACTAAGAAATGAAAACCACCAAGAACCGATACACCGCGGACAAATGAGCAACACCTAAAACAAAGAGAGTCAAAACAGAGCCACATTAGTTAGAATACACTTAGCGAGGTCCAGAAAAGGACCTGCAAAATTTTGAATAACCAAGAGCGAGTAGAGAGCTCGCTAAGTGAAAGAATATATGCACCACCAAGAAACGATGCACCCTTGACAAATGAAGCTTATTCAAAACCAAAGGAGTCAAAATAGAGCCGCATTAATCAGAATACACTTAGCGAGGTCTAGTCAAAACAGAGGCACATCTGCAAAAAAGCTAATTCGAGTCTATGCGTAGATCCATAGCCAACAAACTAGTCACGATGCTCGACGATATACTCCATGAAGTCGTCTCTAAACTACCGCACTGATTGCTTGCACTAATTTCATCGACTCTCGCAACTCTCCATAGACAACGAGCACGCAAAGTGTAACGATGGCCTCCGTTCTCCTCTCGCAAAAGAACATGCGATCCCACCACGAGACTCCCAGAACCCTAGCCGCTCGCCGAGAACACAGCTGTCTCTCTCCGACCTCTGAACACAATTTGCCGCTCATCGCACTCTCCACTGGCTACAGTGACAAGAAAAGACACCGTGTGCGTTCTGAAGGGTTTTATACCTGAACTCATGGTTTAACTGACGCTCAAAACCAGAGGAATGGATACTCCCTGATCATGAAATGACGTAACACTTTACGATGAGTGTGAGTTGACACAGAACGTCTCGATGCTGGGTAAAGCACAGTAAGCGAGTGGTGGATCACGCCTTTCCCTCATTTGAGTCCTCGCGTCTCGCATCATCAACTCAAAGGTACATGACCCACATGCTGCGACTCTTTCACTGTGAGGTAAGTTGCTTTCCACATGCTGTCCAACTTAGATAACACGAGAAGTCATTCTGGTTTCTTTTATGCCGTCTGGAAGTAACGCCTGTGCCGCAGCAAAGCATTCCCAATCAGAAGTAGAGCAGGTAAAGAAAGGTACTTAGCTTTCTTCTCACAGCTATGCCATTCTGCTAGTGTCCGGACAGCAGAGATATACTTGACTAGTCCCGCGCGCCATCTTTTGGACTTGACCAGACCCCTGCGCCATATCATAGACTTGACCAGACCCCTTATAGACAACAGTTCATCGTCGACCGTCATGTCAGATTTGACCTTCCACGTTGGAGTTCACAAGCTTAGTTGGGCTGACAGCAGGAAGCAGAACGGGAGGTGCAGGAACAGTCGGAGAGCGGGAATGTGAGAACAGTGGAGGAGCGAGAACCTGAAAACAGTCAAGGAGCGGGAGTCGTGAGAACAGTCGATGAGCAGGAGGGAGAGTTGAGGAGGCAGACCACGGAGGAGTTTAGTCGAAGAATGAGACATACGTGAAGTCGATGAAGTAAGGTGCAGGAGAGAGTTGAGGAGCGAGACCGCAGAGGAGTTTAGTCGAAGAGCGAGACATATGCGAAGTCGATGAAGTGAGGTGTGTGTCGTAAACCGAGTTGAGTGTAATCTGTCACAATGCATACGTTATTACAGTATGAGAAGAAATACAAGGAGGATCAGTTGCAAGCTATGTGGGTGGAATGTTATGTGGTGATCGTGCATCCTAATTTGACAAGTTTCGTGACAGCCGATGTATGCAAATGTGGATTCGACATCAGCTGTGGGTCAAAACCGAAGCGAGACTTCGAGATCCATCACATTTGTGGTGTCTCGCTGCATCTTGCTCACAAAGAATAGAAATACAATGTGACTCTGTATGACATTAGTCGCGTGGGAATAGATTTTGAATAGTTGCCATGATTTTCTATCGCAAACCATGGTGGGAAGTAGTTTATGAACCTCGATGCGAGCCATTTTATGTTGCTATCATTAGCTGAACAACGCGAATGGCTCCTTGACTTCCAGAAGGGCGGATGGTTGGTAAGAGTGTAATGACATCATGTGATAAAAGAACAGCAGGTTTTTGATGCTAGACTACCTTACAGTTGTGCCTCGAAACTGAAGAAACTATCATTGTGGGAGTCACCAGAAGATGAGGAGTGTATGTCTGATGCAGCAAGCGGTTGCAAAGCAGAGCTAGATTCCTTGAAAGAGGAATGTCTAAACATTGGCACTAACTTGAGACGAGCAATGGATGATCTTCATGAGATTGAGCGAGTTGTAGTTAGAACGGTACTGAATGTTAGAGAAGCTGTAAGGAAAGTTGAGGACTGATTGTCATAGTTGCATTCGGTCAGTCCAGTCCAGTTCAATTGCGTTCACTGAATTTTGCCTTAAGTGCGTTCAGAGCTTGCATATGTACTTTTGTGATTCCGAGAGGAACAGAAGTAAATCCGGCTCACATTGACTGTCAAGAAGTCTACTATTTACCTTAAACCTCCGGAGAATGCTCTAGATACTTGTTCATTTCATTGTCGAGCTCTTTCTCGTAATGAGTGTTGAACTGTCTTGAAGGCTGCTATTTTCCTTACACTTACACATCTTTCGATGTTTCTGGAGTTGTTAGACAGATGCTACCTCCTCTTGTCAAGCATGTTACGTCTATGTGTATTAGATCTCTAGAGCTCGTTGTGGAATTCAATCTCATCATACTTGCACCTCAACCACGTACAAAGTAGCGACCGCAAGTAGAGCCAATGAGTTACTTCTGGACCACACCCATTCATTGCTGAGGAATGACTCTTCCGAGCACACTGTATCAAAATATGTGCTATTGTCGACGTTGGGCAAGCAAGACATTACCCCATAACTCATACTCGATCAGCTGGTACCTCGGGTTTACCCAAGTGAAGATAAGCAATGCTGCTGCACTAAGTGTTCATCGACGCATATCGGTGGGATTACTTAGTCTAGCACGAAAGACTATCACAAATACAATATTCTCCATCCGCTGGAGTCTGCTATTTTCTGAAAAGATTGGTGCTTGACGAGAATAGATGTAAGAAGCAGATTATGTTAGAAAACAGATAATAAGAGCAACGAGATTACATAAGAATGTTTAGGAATACGTTTTAATGTCAAATGTTGAAAGCTGCTCCAATCAACTCAAAACCGTATAGACAATGTTCAACTTGCTCATAACCTCGCTGCCTGCCGCAGAGTTGCGGAGGAGGGCGGCAAACTCATATAATAACTGAGTTGTATAAGTCTGACTGAATAAGTCATGACTGAGTTGCAAAATCGATTATCTTGCTGATGAGTAGCAATCAGCATCCAGCGTTTAGACTTTATTTGAACAGAGAAGTGAAAGGGAGTCACTCTGTTCTTGTCCCGCTTCGCACTCACGTACACTCAAGATACCTTATAATCATCTCAGGTCCGAAATTTTGGTTCGCTGACCACTTTGGATGCATGCTCCGTAAGTTCTCAGCCACTTCCTACTTCCGCTTCCTTTCCGCTACAAAATATATCATTACTTTAAAGACATTAGACAGACACATGAACTACTGATTTACGATGAAGGGCGACAAAGTGAGAATTATTCTAGAGTTATACTTCTATTTTATCTGAAATTATATTTTAAATTAAATAATTATATTTTGAGCTTACTAACTTTATTATCAATGTTACACTTAGTCGCTAATGACTAAAAAGAACTGTAAGTGAAAGTATAGAAGGGCCCTGATTTTACTATAAGAATAATATTTATGATAAATTAATCTTGATATTTTTTAATTTATAATCTAAATCTTCCAAGAGAAAAATTTTAGTAATTAAATAATACTAAATAAATTTTAATAACTTTATTTTACTATAAAAAAGTGGACATATACCTCCTCCTTCTTAACATGGAAGAAGTGAATATACATGCTCCCAGAAAAGCAAAATGTAATCGTTTCTTAAGTAGAACAATGATCTCCTTTTTCTTCTTTATTACTTTCACTAATAAACAATTCTGTTTCCTCCTTCCTGTCCTCACTTCAGTTTTCTGTAGCATTAAATTTTCTACAGATTCACCATCGAAAATGAAATCATCCAATGCTTCAAACAATATACATCCAAAGTGCACTTCTGGCCGAATGGAGGAGAAATGAAAATGAAAAATCTAAACCTTCCATTAGATCGGACATCACAGTGAGAGTGCAACCGAGCTGTTAACAGGAATTCTATAAGAGTTAAAGAGAAAATATTCAGTAATTTTAATTTTAATTTAATATTTAATGTAATTATTATAAATTAGCTGCTTTGTACATCCCGAATCTTCTAGAAATAACCCATAAAGCATGTGGACTGCGACGCACAGTAAGAAGAGAAAAAGCGAACCGTATCGTGTGAGAAAATCAGCTTTTTGAAGGTTTAATTTATCACCTAATTCTTCTCACCGAAAGGATTAAGTGATAAATTAAAGACCTTTGCATATTTCCCTTTTCCGATCATGAAAGAGGTGAAATATGCAAAGAAGTACACATAAATGAAGCATGCATTAATCTATTCACTAAAAGTAGATCAGTCTCAAAAAACCACAAACGCTAAGGACAATCCATTTGGGCACCTTTGAGAGCATTCTGTAAAAGAAGACAACTTCTCAAGTATCTCATAATGACATGAAATTCTGTCAGTATGGTATACATAGCATATACTTCATATTCTTAAAATTTCAGCTCATTCTGACATGTTCGAGAAAACCACAAACGCTAAAGACAACCATTTAGGGTACTTTTGACGTCATTTTGAAGAAAAAAAGGACTTCTCAAGTTTATCAGAACGAGTTGATCAACGTCGAAACAAAAAATGTAACTAGTTGCTTGTCAAAAATACCTGTCATTGATCTCCAAAAAAATATGGAAATCTGTCAATAAGAGAAACAATTCCATGAACTCGAGTAGGAGCACTATCTCGTGGTAAAGACTGTAAATTTTTCTTTATAGTTACAATTTTCGTATATAATGATGAAATTTCTGTCGTTCAAATTTAAGACTAAATTCTATCCATGTACTTGCACTTTTATCCACCACCAAAATCTGTCAGACAAAGGTCGAAATAATATATGAACCAATAAAATGACTTCCAAATCTTTGATGAATTTTCGGGACAGCACACAAATTTGTATACTTAGTATTTGCATTCAGAGAATTGAGATATTTAAAACCTTATGAGAAATTTGAAGATGAAGATTTCACAAAAAAAAAATTCTTAAAACTCAAACAACACTAAGAAGAAAAAATGCATATTATTTTTATACTTTTATAATCATATAAAAGATTTAAGGACAAATGTGAGACAAAGAAAGCTCTTAGTAATACATAGAAATGTAAAAGATAATAATAATCAAGATTTCTTGGAACAAAAAATGTCTTTTCTTTCAACTCAAGATTAGTAAAAAAATAAATTATAATCATCAATATAGCTATAAAAGCTATTTTTTATTCTTGAAAAAATTTTTCTCAATGTACTATTCATTGTACATCCGGCAGTATATACATCTTCAATATTGTTTTCAGATCTATAAGTAGTACAATGAGGTATATCTCCCTTAAAAAAAATAAAATTCTCCATCTCCTAAAGGTATCTGAACACTTGAGTTTGGTAACAAAAAACTAACATCATTTGTATTATTCGATGGATTTGAAACTAATACACCTATGTATTTACTATCGTCTTGATCTGTATGAAGAATATTACAATAATTCTTCGTAATAAATAAAGGATAAACTGGTATAGCATAAAACAAGAACTTCGCTTTAGTATCTCTAGAAATTAATACTGACTCTTCTGTATTAAAATATGGAAACTATAACTTGAAAAAATCTTCCACAACAAAAGGAAAATCTTCACAAGTACCAACTAAAAGAGTTTCAAGTAAAACACGATGATAATATTTCTCTAAAAAACTATCAAACTCTATATAATATTAGCAAGTTTTTGTACTTACGACTATTTTTGAAGAATGTCACAAAATCTGGACCTCGCCTTTCACGTCAATTATGCAATGGTCCTACAACACGCATTGTTTCCTTCAAGGAAACTCGAGCATCTCCTCTCTTCAATATGTACTTCATATTGTAGATCACTTTGATATATTGTCGCAAGTATATCATAAGGGCACCTCCAAATTTCAATTTTTTCTTTCTTGACATTCAGATGTATAAATAAGTTCTATTTGTTGTCTTGAAACAACAATGTAAAATGAAGAAGGTACTAAGCACCAAAGAGGTTTATCTATTTGAGCTAGTTCTCCTTTGATAATTTCTATTCGCTTTCGATAAATAAGTTCACTAATATCTGAACTCTCGTGATAGTAAAAACATTCTGAAAATTGTTGATCAGAATAAGAAAAATATTTTTTCCTTATCAATTTTACTACCATATGAAGAAAGATGATGCTATAAAAACTCTACGAAATTGTCTAATTTTTTTTGTATCTTATTTCGGAAGAACATTAATATTCAAATGTGAATTGATACAAAAACAAATTCTATTTCACAAAGTTTCTGAAAAAAAATATATCCAATAGTCTCCAGCTCCTATTGTCATAGCTAATATATGATAATCTCTCAAAAAACTTTCTCGTGATCTCGTCGCTTTGCCACGTAGTAACATTCTTACAACAGTGTAAAAAAAAAATATTTCTCCGAGAATCCATATCAGAAAAAGTTCTAAAATCTTTCCTTTCATTGAAAGGAGCACGTTCACCATGTCATAAAAGAAAAGAACATCTCAATATTATCTTTCACCATTTTTGTATTTTCGATTTTATATAAAAAATTCCAATTTCCTATGTTTCTAACGTGAATTGTTTATATTAATTTAAATATTGTTATTTATTGTATGAATTCCTATCTATTTATTGATTATTATTTATTTTCTTTATTAATATATTATATCATCACATTTTTTGTATATGCAGATGTTTACAATACCTCAAATTTTTATTTGCATATTTTTCTATTAAATTTCTATTAGAATATATTTATATTTATAATCTATAACATCCACGCTGCAGATCAGTTACGGTCATACCTTAGAATGTAAAGATGTGTATAAACATATATCAACTTCAAAGATATTTAATAGATAAATAGCTAAGCTATTACTTTGAAAGAAAAGTGATGATACTCTTGATTTTTATCTATTAAATTTTTATTGAAATATATATATGTTTATAATCCATGACATCCATGCTGTAGATCAATCAATGCCATGCCTTAGAATGTAAAGATGTATATAAACATATATTAACTTCAAAAATACTTAACAGATAAAAGTTATATTAATTTTTTCAGTTTTCTAAAAATTACATAAGAACTACAACAAATATAAGATAGAATCATCTAAGCAAATATACACTATAATGCAAGAAGAAACAAAGAGGGTTGATAAAGTTTATCTCGAACAGGTTGCAGTGAATCAGAGACCAAAGACAAGTATGATAATAGTGATATCACATTCGATAGCCTCACATGGAAAACAAAAGATATTTGAAGAAATCTGCATGACATAAAAAAAAATAACAAGTGAGGTTAAGATAACTTGCTTGAATGTTATCCAGATGAAGCCAACTAACAAATAGTATGTGCAGAGAAGACAGTGAGGTCAAGGTAACCGGTTTAAATATTATTCAGATGAAGTGAGCTAACAGACACGATCTTAAGTATAACCCGAGCCAGCATGGAGGCAAACAAGCACAACCCCAGTCAGCATGGAAGCAAAGGAAAGTGGGCGGACCAGAGAAGCACAACCCGAGGAAGCAAAGGGTAGGCAGATCAGACAAGCATAATCCGAGCCAGCGTGGAAAACCGAACCTGAGACCTATCGATTTCAATGAAAAGACATACCCAACACGTTAATCAAAAAATGACGTAACAACTTGTTTCTCACATCGGTGAGTTTAGAGATCCTTGGTACTGCGAGTCCTCTGCTATATAGCATCGTTTGCTTGATGGACATGCCAATGCAAGCATCATGGACGTTTGATGAACGGGCTGTTCGAATCCTGTAATCCTGTTGAGTATCCAGGTCATGTGGCGATCTCTTCTCGCTACGTCCATCGCTACATTGGTGTCACCATGTCATTTCACAATCTCCAAGACTGTATGATTATTTCCGAGTTCCTTGCCAGTTGGCGTGTGGTCCTAAGAAGTCAATCCGCAGGAATTTGCGACAGTGAAAGATGAAGGGATACGAAAAGACAGGACGACACTTACAATGAAATCCATCCAGCTAAACGACATTCCGTTCAAAAGGGATGTCGAAATTCTGCTGTGAAGCTTTTTCAGTTGCATGTGCCATCCATCTAGCCATCTGACGGAGCTGGAAGGATAAACTAGGGCTTCAGGTTGGAAGGCTAGCGTGCATGTAACGGCTACTTACTTTCCTTCCTTCCTTTCTTCCCCCCTTGACGCTCATAAAGAGCAGAAGACTGCCAGATCTAAACTCGTTTTTCATATCTTCTCTTTCAAATTTGCGGCTCCAGCCGCTGAGCTGCAATTCTTTCCACTTTCTAAATTTGAAGAGATCTTCCCTACTCCTGAGGAGCAGGGGAATGTAAGAAACGTATCCAGATCTCCGTCTGCAGTATTCTCATTTATAATATCCGGTCAGAGATGTTGCTCAGCTCCTATCTATCATCATCTCCACTGGAATCGCTGAGGATTTTCACGGACATCAGAGCCTTATCAGTTCCTCTCTTCAAATAAGAACTCATCAGTTTATGTTGAATGACAATCTTATCCTCAAAGCAAACATGTTAAGAACAGTAGCTTCTACTCCTTAACTCAGAAAGTACAGAAGATATATCGGATCGAGATAGTACCGTACTAATGAAACTCTTCTGTTCACAGCCGGAGTTTGTACTTGGTGACTTGCCTCTGTTCGTCATCACAAGTGCTGCGGCAGGTGCCTTGGGATCCCTTGTGAATGCAGTTCATGCATGGCTGGCACGCATTAGGCCTTCTTCGGTGAAGGAAGGTGATATTCAGAGAACTCCAAGCAACGTGCGTACCGAGCTTCTTCTTCAGAGACTGGGATCAATCACGGAGTAGTACGAGGGTGAGATCCAATGAGGAATTGGAAAGTGACAGAGGCAGGCGAAAGCTCAACAACGCACGACTGGAGCGAAATCAATGGGGACGTTCTGGAGCTCATCTTGTTGAAGCTCCCGAAGACTTCCGTCATCAGGGTCTGGTTGTCCAACGAGCCTGGAGATATAATGGTCCTCCATTGGATATCCACTCAGATCTTCTTATCTGAAAAACAGATAAGAGCAAATAACATCTTCTTCACGGTCCAAGTATCTTCTTGACCATCGGATCTTAGTTCCATCTTGAAGTCCTTCCACATAAGTACATATCTTGGACACTGTGACTTTCCATGCTATGATCTCTAATACAAAAAGAGTACAATCTTAAGTTTTATATTAAATTTTGAAATTTTGAAATATGATATTTAGAGCATATTATATAATGAATAATGAATTTAAAATATGTTTGAAAATCAGTTATAATAAATATCGTAACTGAACACTTCAATAAAAGTTCGTAATTAAAAATATTCATTGATACTTACATCAAAATAATTAAAGTACAAAGTAACAAATACTAAAAAACATATTAGTGTTCAAAAATTTTAATAAAATAATGCTACTAGTATACAAATTATTGAACAGTTTTGAAATTAAAATAAAACTAAAACTGGTAACATACAAACATATAAA
Source organism: Asterella californica (assembly GCA_036924285.1). NCBI lineage: Eukaryota > Viridiplantae > Streptophyta > Marchantiopsida > Marchantiales > Aytoniaceae > Asterella > Asterella californica. The sequence goes on from JAYKYS010000003.1 coordinate 13,372,473, forward strand.
TTTTTTTGCAATTATACATAATCGGATGGTACCTCATGCATACCATCATGTCATCTACGAGAGTAGATGAACTGATGGGGAATTCATACCTTAACAAAGATTTCCTTCCTCGTAAGATTTATCTCAAATAAAATTTTTAGTATTGACGAAAACAAATTAATATGAAGATTTTGGGATCTCTTGGAGTAGAGAAGAATCTTTTATCCAGACTCAAGAAAACATTAAGTGAAAAAAGAAATATTCATTATATACTTTTATACTCAAATCCGAAGTTTGAAACGATAGAGTACTTCGGATACAAAAGTTATGGGTTTATCCAAGAGATGGTACAAGATATTGTAGCAAGTCAAAACTGAACTTTGATCTGTGCATATATAACCTTATAGTTTATGTAGTGTTTGTCATTATAAACAATATGTTATTATAACGATAGGTGTAATTTTAACATATATTGCTAATTTGAGTTTATAAATACCTCGGAACTGTATAATCTATTTTCTAGAGAGCCTAGAAGGTGTAATTTGAATGTGTATTTTTTGTTTTGAAACTATTAACACTTTGGACTGTAAAAGTTATCTCTTAGAAAATCTGTAAATACAGTTGAAACTATGTACTATATTACATCATGGACAGATTTTCAGATATAGTTCTCACCATAGAGGGTAAATCATATTTCACTAACGATTTACACCATAGAAGGTATTCGTTGTGAAGTGCTTGAATGAACTGTATGTACACCATGGACAGATTCTAAAATACAGTTTGCACTATATGTTTCACATTCAGTTCTCTGGAACTGAATGTGTATAATGAGGACAGTGAGGCATTTTGGTGAAGGTATAATCTACATTAAGAATAGAGTTAGTTCTAAGAATGTCTTTCCACAGGTGTAAGCGGAAGCTACGCATGTTTACACCACTAACTGAAGTTTGTGTGTATATATGAACACTTCTACACCATGAACAATGATGGATTACTTTTTACTGTGAAAGATTGAGATGACATGATTGCCAAGGAAGAGAATTCAGGACCATATTCACAAAATAATAACCTGAAAGCTAACTACAAGATTCATGCTTCATCCCTTCTGCCACATGAAGAGTCTCTTACTTACTGTCATCCATAAGGACATTTAAGGAACACTAGCAGCATCTGTCAAACTTAGATAACATTTGAAGCTCGCTCTTGTGTTCAATAAGCTTATGTCGCTCCGAAGTAGGTGAACTCCGAAGGGGGTTAACGACCGACTGACTCGTAGCCAGCAGAGAACTTCACTCCGAAGCAAGTCAAACAATGACTGGTCCATAGCTAATAGCTAAAGTCAGAAGCAGGCTAAACAACCTCTGAACCATATCACAGAGCTTCACTCCGAAGCAGATTAGAGAATGACAGACTCCTAGCAGATAGCTTACTTCTGAAGAAGGTTAAAATTCGACTGAATATCACCAGATAGCTATAATCCGAAGCAGGTTGCAACTTCACAAATATGCGATGACCATCGAAAATCACACAAAATAGGTACACACAGCAGGAAAAATCTATTTGGAACGCAAGACGCTTTCAATATTGTGGTCCAGTTGAGCATAGCAAAAAGTTGTACAGGAGAAACATCTACTTACCGGTCCAAAATCTTCATTATTTCTAACATCTTTTTGGTCTTCAAACCCGGTCTGAAGAGTATGAGGCGCAGTAGGTATCAGCGGACATGTATCTGCATTTGGGTGCTCCTCAGCCTCTCCTAACTTTATTGTCAAGCCTCTAAGCTATTAGAGTTTTCGCTGTCTGAGCTTGAGCTCCCATCAGAACTGGAGAATAACAACTCATATAATTGCTGTTGGAGCGTCTGATTCATATCAGTTTCAACAATATCTGCTTGAGTAGCATAAGTCAAAGCCTTGCCTCTTTCCCCTTCATCTTCTATTGTCTTCATGATGTGCTCAAACCTGCACATGTTACTTCTGTCAAAATATTATTTTGGTCAGTAACACCATGATTGTATAACCTTCCAAGTCTACTCCTCAAGTATTACCCTTACTCCTGCTGGACTACGATACTGACCTTATGACTGAAGTTTCGTGCATTGTCATCTTCGGTGCCGCCTTACATGACAATGGTCCACTCCAAGCTTGATACGGGATACATATGAACTCAAGGTGAGTTTCGATGGTGAATGAGACTGAGCTGAGAATAACATGAAGCCCATCAAAGTTAAAGAAGAATCGTTATGAGAGGGCATCCGCTCGGCTAATATGACAAGCTACGTGTATGTGTCTACAGAAGTAGTAAGTGTAGAGTGCAAAAGAGACACCACACTCAGTCACCTCTTACCCGCAACACAAAAGCTGAACTGCGATAAGCTGTGCTCAAATGAGAGAGGGAGTTTCTTTTTAACTGATTTCTTACACAAAAGAATATGATCCAAAACATTAAAAAAACCTTTTAAAAAACAATTTCGATCATGAATGAGGGTGAGCTTAGAACAACATGAAGCCCATCAAAGCCCATCGAAGCATCAAAAGGACAAAGTTGAACAGGTCACAACTTACTATTAATCCATACTTCTATATTCCAATACGCGGTGAAATTTATATACTTTCTACTCTACAACTTCTCTGAACTCTGTACTGAACCATAGTACTTAACTCTGTTCCTCAGAGTACCTTACATACGATGGAGTGAAACTCAGACGTCGACCGAGAAGCTTGTACATGCAAACGATTTTCGTAACTGATACTAAATTCTTCGTCATTCAAACAAAGATAATAAGCAACTACTAGATAGCCATATCACTCACCTTTCAATATTTTGAGCATAAAATAATGCCATGAATGGTCGTTCTGCATCTCGTCCAAAACACGCACGAATGTTCATCCGGATATATTGTGCACAGTGGCCATGCATGACCCCTGGTAATACTTCTGCGACGGCACTTTCCAATCCTTTCTGACGATCAGATATTAACATTGTGTTTGGTGACATGATGCCGTACATCAATTGCTTCAACAATCGAAGGAACCATGTCCACGTAGCGGTCGACTCCTCAGGGTGCAGCAGCGTATGCAAAGATAGTGGCCTCGTTGTTTCCGTCTAAAACGGATGCCATAAATATTTGACATGGATACTTACGATTCTTTGAATGACATGCATCGATAGCTATAACTTTTTGGGTGAATGCCAACATACCTCTTGTAGCACCTGGGCATATGAATGCATGTCTAAACACTTGTGGATTAGATTGCCAGTTCTCCCCAATCTACTACAGCTTGCTCATCGGTAAATTCTATACGTCTACACAACCCGGGTATGTAATGAAATGATTATGCTTGGCTGCCTATTAAACAATCATGAGATAATTCTCTCATCCGTCACATTTGAGTAAAAGATGACTTTTGACCAAACGTACGTCTAAATTCCTCTACCAAATGACCAACTTGCTCATTCTGGTTGACAACTATTCAGTTTCCAAGGACGGTACTTAACCATCGAGCATTCTTTGTAGGACCGCGCCAAGCATGCACAGTCGCGGGACAGGTATGAGAGACTATACATACCATGATTTTTATTGTTCCAGACAGTCCACTCCTCTGTGCACGAATTCAGAAAGGACAAGACAGATTCTCAGCACCAGCTTCAATCATCACGTTGCTACTACGATAACGATGTAATCCACTACTCAAATATCGAGCACGTTCACCACAAGCACCATTCATGCTAACTCGACGATTTCTTGCAATGCCGACTCCAGAAGGTTCACCTTCCTCTGTACCAGATGCACTTGACGGATCAACTTCCCTTTGTTTTCTTCGACGTTGCTTGAACTCCTGAAATGATCTATCATTTTCCTCAGTGGAACTTCCCAAAGGATTTCGAGACTCATTTCGATTCTCTGGTGACTTTCAAATTCGCATGGCTGCCCGTATCTGCAAACTCATACTTTGTAGTCTGCGTTCGATTTTATTTTCTGGCATGCTTTACCTAAGACAACGCACAGACAAGACAACGAGTAGTCGAACTCTTCAAAGGAAGCAAAACTTTCGTCCATCTTAATTCGTGCCGCGGCTTTCCTCACATCTTCTCATGAACGACCTCTCATATGAGAGGTCGTTCATGAGAAGATGTGAGGAAAGCCGCGGTGAAGGTCGATGAAGGTCGATGCCCTTGCTTCCTGAATGTATGTCTCCATGCATAAAAAACGTTTTCACTCTCCGTAGCAGTGTCAACACGCCCTTCACGCAATGAACAAGAAATGTCTTCGGTAAGAAAGCAAGTGTCATCCATATCCCATGCTTCTGCTGCCTCAACAGGATCCATGTGTAATATCCGAAATATAGACTCCAGTAAGTCGCTCACTCCTTCAAGTCGCTCAGTCGTGAAAACTAAACCAGCTCCTGTCGCTCCTAGCAAATTCACAGTACAATTTGAATTCTGACGCAGGTGTTCTCGCGGTCTCGCTTCTTGACTCTGCTTCAGTCCTCCAGACTCCACTCGCCCGCTCCTTCAGATCGCTCACTCGTGAAAACTAAACTTGCAGGCTGCTCGTTCAATGCTCTCGATCGCTCGAGCCTACAACTTCGTAATTCAGACTACCGTGGCTCTCTTCCTTTCGAGGCTGGAAGTTCACGAAGCAAGTACAATTCAAAATTCTGACCATCGTGTTCTCGCGGTCTCGACTGCTCTTCCACGTTCGTAGCGTTCTGTACTTTTGCTGTTCTTGCACCTCCCGTTCTCGTTCTTGCTGTCAGCCCAACTAAGCCTGTGAACTCCAACGTGGAAGGTCGAATCTGACAAGGCGGTCTATGATGGACTGTTGTCGGTAAGAGGTCTGGTCAAATCTATGATATGACGCAGGGGTCTGGTCAAGTCCAACAGATGACTCACTGGGCTAGTCAAGTAAATTTTTGGTCAAGAAAGATCTAGAGCGTGTTTAATCTAAACAATCAACAATAGTCTTGACTCTACGAAGCTACAAGATGACAAACCTGAAGTTATTAGATCGACTACACTGCAAGTCGTCAAAATCAGTTAAGCATCGGACAGAGTTGAGATGCAAGTGGAACCTTGATACTTGCAGGGACACAAGTACCCACATGCATCCGTAGTCTATGTTTGAGAGGGAGGTTAAGCTTCATGGTCGGGACCCAGAGTGGGAGGCGGCAGCTTCTTCTTAGACATGAAGTTCCCGGGAATTTCTGCAACTCCTTCAGAAACGAGCAGGTTTATACGGCCAGGCGTTCTACGCTGCGGTGTAGGACGTAGAAGTGAACGAGGCTTAAAGAGGGTTGCAAGGATAGATCTCAGTATAGCCAGACTAGGAGCACGGGCAAGGATCATACATATCCACTCTCACCGTTTGGTGTCGGTTTTGTACTTTGATGGGTGTTTTAACCCCTCTTAAACGCTGGAAGTAACGGTTCTTTGTCCTACGGTGCCTCCGGGAATAATAAGGGGTGTCAAAGTTCAAAAGAAGTAATTTTGAACTGCGGAGAGAAAATTGCACTTAAAATTATCAGAGATAATTTTGTATATAAACGCGACCTCATTCTGGATCGCATCTATGAGTATACATCACTATTTTATCATCGATATTTTTCCAGTCTGTACACTCAAGATAACTCAATTACTAAGGAGTAACTCACGATCCGTGAGTCTGGAATCTTTCAATTTTTTTTTAACTTTGACACCCTTAATAAAAAAACTAAAAGTTTTGCATTTATTGAAATAAATATTTTCATTGATATGCTTGTATGGATCTCCTAGTTCCAGTCACTTAACAATTCCTGTATATGAGATAATTGACTTCTCTTGATCCGAGTGCATTGTCGTTTTCATACTAAGAAACCCACTGCTCTACGATTCTAAATTCGTTGATGGCATCGTCTAACATACTTACTCCACTTCATTCTCAACTAAGTCTGCTGTTGTAAAGCTTATAACGTCTTTTGAATTGCTTATCAGTTACATGGATATATACGGTGATCCTGAGTTGTGAGACAGAGCTGATACAGCAAAAGAAGGCTTGGGGTCTTCCGCAGACATTTCGAAACTTGAGTCGCTAGAAGCATCTGGATATATGAGTGTGGAATACTCCTTAGTACTCCTCCTGGTGATTTTTATTATGCTGTAGCCCTCCGGAGCAAGAACTGAACCTTGCTAATTAAGTAAGCTTTACATATCTTCAGCATTCAATTTGATATTCATGTGATCGCCCATGATGAATTCAACGGAAGAAAATTAATCTGTTTGATATGGAGAGTACATTAACCAGATATCTCGAAGTCCCAGTTGGTCTTACAATTGGCATGTTTCTCCAGAAGTTAGATCATGGTATATTTACTTTTAATATCGCATGGCGCAATGACACCCTTATTATCGGACCTAGTCTCCACAGAGCTAGAACAAAAAACCTGTGCCAAAAAACCATGGTGCGGTTACAACCTAAGTGATGCTTTTCGTCATTAGGTCCTCGAGACCCGACTCAGCAGGTTAAACTTGTATGACTGACCCACATGAACAAGTCGCTGCATGTGGGTCATGCAGCGGACTTTTTCACCATGAAATAACCCGCTTTCTGCATGGTGTCCAACTTAGATAAGACAAGAAGACTTTGTGGTTTCCTTGATGCCGCCTGGAAGTAACCACCGTGCCGCAGCAAACCATTCCCAATTAGAAGTAGAGCAGGTAAGGAAAGGTACTTAAGCTTTTCCTCGCAGCTATGCCATTATTCTAGTGACAGGACCGATCTAGAGCGTGTTTAATCTAAATAATCAACACTACTCTTGACTCTACGAAGCTACAAGATTACAAGTTATTACGCAGATTATCCTGTAAGGAGTCAAGCACAAGACAAAGTTAGAGCTCTTGGGTCATGGAACTCTATGTAAGATCTTGAAACGAACAATACATCATTGGACAAGTCTCGATGAAAATTTTCTAGTAATATCAAGAATTCTTAAAACCAATAATGAAATCAAAAATTATGTTCAATCTTGTGATCAAACTGATATATTTTTTAGAGATCAAAGAAGAAAGTGGGGCCCTCGATACCCAAAAGTATATATGAAGAGGACTCGATGTTTGGATGAGCCAAACGAGTCATCGGCTCTCGAGTTTGTCAGACATATTCTTAAGACATGAGATGATGATTGGACCAGTACCAAGACACGTTTTGGTCTACACTTGGATGTCTTGACTAGGGATTGATCAGAGCTAGAGCAAGACTAGGGAACGAGATGGCTGATTAGATCATCGTTCGAGAACTTGGATCCAAATGAACATCATGACGATTAGACCGCTAGGTGTGTTCAAGGCATCATTTATGACCTTGGACTTTATTGAAAGGAGGCTCCAAGTCACCTTATGACTTGCTCATATCGACATAGTCGGATCTAGGTAGAGACTTAGAGAAATACTGAGCTTGAGAGCTAAAGAGATGGCTCAGCTCCGATCAGGACCAAATAAGATAAATATAAGTGGTGCATGGATGCTAATATGTGATTATGATTTGCAAGTTAGCGTAGTGAGTTTTGCAACCTAAGGCTTTTGTTGATGCAACAAGGCAGTAGTTGAGTAAATCATGTCTCAAAGTAGAATCTAATATAGATCATAGTTATACGTCCATAGCTCCATCCACATCCCATGCATGTGCAACAAGTGGTCTACGAATAGCACTAAGGTGAATACAATTATTGCAAACCTCTGGTAATCGATGACTCGAGGTCTTTGGATGAGCTCACACCATCATATCATCTCCATTTGCTCTCATGATCACAAATCGTCAACGTTGGTCTCACAACCTCACCTCTACATCTCGTACAAATGACCTTGGTCACTATTGGGACAACACGAGGACTTTTGATCTCCGATTCTTCCATCGGAGACGTTGATAGAGAACTGGAGTTTATAATCAGAAGATGCTCTTGATGAATCATCATGAGATGTTGTAGTAGGAGGTGGATCCCTCCCACGTTTTGGTCAAGCAGTTAAGAATAATCACAATAAAAAAATGAACGTAGTGTGAAACATATTATATTAAACCTTAGATCCCTAAATATTATATTACACAAAACCAAACTTCATCAATCAAAATATTAACAACAAAATATTTTAATGTGTGTATCTTAAATTACCAGACCATTAAACATCATGTTAACACAACACAATAAAGTACATTAATAGTTAAAAAAGTTTGATCTCCCCAGCCCCCAAGCTTCTCCTGCCCGTCTTGATGGCTTCCTCTTCTCTCCTTGTGAAAAGTCCTCGTCCAAAGCCGCCGCATGTTGCTTAACCTAAAAGATAAAGAGAGATATCCGTCTCCTGCCCTTAGATATGCAGGACATGGCTGCATATCCAACATGCCGGAATAGGAACCCGAGGCCAAGGGGAATTGATCATGAGACCACTTTCCCCCTAGGCAGGCGTCCTATCACTAGGCTGGCCTTTGGTTCCGTTCTAAAACGTTAAAAATTGTGTACATATGTTTTCCTGAAGAAGTTTTTCTGTAAAGTCTTTACTAGCCTTTCCTATGTTAACTTTTCCATACAACTCCGTTTTTAATGAATAAGGAGTCAAAACTATAGTACTCGTGAACACTTACACACTCACTCTATCAGATTTTGAGTTCGAGTCACGAGTCAGAATAGACAGATCTCCCTCTTTTGCATATTTCTCAGTCTAAAACCCGTACTAACTATTATTTAAAGCACTTTCTGTCAAAACTGGAAGTACGAAGTCTCTCTCCTCGGTGAGCTCTGCATTCTGGAAACTTTTGCCCCCTTCATGGTGATGTTTCAACCCAAGCTAGGGGGCAGTTTGTTGAGCATAGCCCCAGCTTAACTCCTGCCTAGCTTGATAAGCTAGGGTGCAGCTTCTTAAACAAATGCTAGTTGAGTGTCTTCTGAAGCTATGTTTCATCATCTTGAATGCCACACACTACGACATTCACCCCCTCCAAACCTGCACATCCTCCGATATGTGCCAACCTGTCCACTAGTCTCCACTAAATTGTCATCATCTTCTTCAACGTGCCCTTCGTCTTCTTCCGTTTGCAGACTACCTCTGCATCCATCATCTGGTCTGACTCCAAAAATTCATCTAGCTCAATGGATTCTCCGTTCTTCTGAACAACATGATACGCTTGCCATCAACAGGAAGCCTTAGATGTGTACCATCAAGCTCCTTTAAAGAGTAAGTAGCATTCCGATGCACTTCTAAGACAACATACGGCCAAACCACCTCATAGAAAATTTTTGAATTGTAGAGTGCTGATTCTCTAATGTACTGTCATACACCAAAACCCAATCTCCAGCATGTATGGGCTTCGCCCGGAGCTTGTGGGTCTTGTCAAACCTGTCCTTGTTCTTGAGACGGGTCTCTTTCAGTTTCTTTTGTGCCTCTATAAGATCCTCCTCTCTATATTCTAACTGCTTGATTCGAAGTGCAAGAAGTTGTACATGATCCATTTCTTCGTCCCACGGTAAAGTAGCCCATGTAGGAAAGTCCTCCTCTGCCGGCATAATCGACTTCTGACCCAGCATCAGTTCAATGGGCGTGTACCCAGTAGTAGTGCAATGAGTCGACTTGTCAGCCCACAGAGCAAATAGGAGCAACCTAGGCCACTGTCTATGCTTATCATCGCATGCCTTTACCAGAGCTTGAATGGTCGATGGATGCCCTCTCTCGCTCTTACCAATCCCTTTCGGATTCATGGCAGTAGTGAGTTTGAGTTTCACTTTGAGGAAAGAAATCCTTCGCTTCTATACCACACAACTCTCCTCTGTCTGCACGCAATCTCTCTATAGATCCGTATCTACAGATAATATCTTCAAGAACAAACCTACATATTCCTTCAGTGGTCTTCGTTCTTAGAGCTCGTCCATCCACAAAGTTGGAGAGGTCTTCTCGAGCCAAAACCAAGTACCTCATACCTCATAACTCGGGAGGCATTGGTACCAATCAAGAACCCGTTGAAAATGGATACAAGGTGGATAGGTTGGTACCAGGTCATCCCTGTAACGTACCTTTGAATAAAATTGACAGTGCAAGCATGAACTCACAAAGTTCACCACATCTTGATAAAGTCCTCTCCATCAATATCTCTCCTTCAACTTTGTGTACGTAGCCCAAGCTCCTCGATGTCCGGCCCACAAGGTGTCATGAAACTCCTTCATCAGCCGTTGCTTGGTCTGCAGATTATCTATAACTCGTAGAAATTCTCCATCTCTTCTCTTTAGACGTTTCCAAAGATACCCATCTCGCAACAAGTAATCGTATCCCTTCCTCCTTATCTCTCTGAACTCTACATCACTCAAACCCTCATGTCTGTTCAAAGAACTCAGATAGAGTCCAATGTCACGTAACCTTCCCGTGTAGAACTCCTCTTTGAATGATAGAGGCCTCAAATCCGAAGTCTACTGACTACACCAAACATCTCTTCTCTTCGTCCTCAGCTTCTATTATCATCTCATCCTCATCTGCATAGCGAGCCCTAGATAACATGTCCGCTACTAGATTCTCTTTCCTGGCAATGTGTTTCAGCTCAGGGTTCAAACTCCGGATGTAAGCAATCCATCTCAACATTGCTATGTCTGGAGTATTGCGGTTTGCTATCATACCAAGCAAAGGCAAACAATCTGTTTCTAAAACCACATGAGCACCAATAAAGAACTCCCGATCTGTCTTCATAGCAGTAACAGCTTCCCATAGTTCATGTTTTACTTGAGGATAGTTACATTGTTTGTCTGTCAAGATTCGGGCACCAAACCGCACACCATCTGCATCTTCTTGACCAACTGTCCATCCAATCGCCTTTAGACTCGTGTCTACAGTTAGTATCACAGGTCTTCCTCTCTGATAGTTAAGTCTCCTCAGTATGGGTGGAGACTTCAAAATCTCCTTTAGCCGTTCCATTGTCTCATGATGTTTTTGCCGCCAAGTAAACCTCTTCCCTTTTCTCAGAAGCGCATACAAAGACTCGGCAATGTGTGCATAATGAGGGATACTCACGCGAAAGAACACACAAGCTCCCAAGAAATGTCGAACCTTAGTGATATTGGTACAATCTACTATCCTTGCTATAGCATCTATCTTCTATGAGTTTGATCTTCTTCCAAATGTACAACACAAATGACCAACTATCATAACTTCTTAACATCTCAAAACGAGACTTAGTACTTGATAGAGTGAGGTGTACCTCCTCCAGACGTGTTAGAATCCTACCCACGTCTTGAATATGATCAACAATAAACTTCTTGCAACCATTGGAAGTCACAGTCTCATCCTTGTCTTCCACCGGACAGCCTTTTATGAGAATGTCATCCAGAAATGGGATAGTGATCTCAGATACAAATTCTCGCAACACCTTATGCATCGCGTTCTACATATGTGCTACTGAGTTTGTTGCTCCTTGAGGAAGAGTGCACATCCGCATCAATTTCAAAGGTGTGCGCATGGTAGTCAACTCTCTACTCTCCAAGACAAGTTGAAACTAATCATAACACGAAAACAAATCTCCGATAGAATAAACAGACCTCACAGCAAACGCCTCAGCTACCTCATCAACCACAGGTCCTATTCTCACGTTCCGGATCATGATGTTGTTGACAGGCTACAAGTCTTGGGTAAAATGCAAAGCCTCTGACTTCTTAGGCACCGTGAACCATCAGCTAGAGTACGGTGTCGCAGCGAGAGTCTTTCTTGGGGAGGGCGGACCTCCTAACTGTGATCGATAAGAGAAACGACCAAAAGAAAAAACAAGTTGCTGCTGACGATGAGAGCTCAAAACCTTGCTTCTTGTGCCCACCAATTACAAAACAAACACTCAGGTACACAGATAGACCTCTCAGGATTCAAAATAACTTTATTTGAGTGTCGACTCCATCATCAATTTCTTCAACCGTAGAAAATCTCTCTCTTCCTCTCTCTCCTGTCTATCAATTCTCTACCGAAGTCCGCCAAGTTCACCTCAATCCCATTCTAGTAGGTAGAATTCAGACCCCTAATTCTTATTCCTCTCTTTGCGTCAACCTCCCAACTGAAAACCTTCTGGAATTTGATCCAATGATAATCAAAAGACCCCCGCAGATTATCAAATCGATCTCCCTCAATAAGACTGTCTTTGAACGTAGTTCTCCCTCAAAACCTTGTAGTAGACAAAGCTGAAGTTCCTAAACGCTTATCTCCTCCTTTGCGTCGATCTCCCAACTCAATTCTCTCAAAAATCTGATCTCCTCTGCTCCCAAGCTTCTCCTATGCGTCCCGATCGCTATCTCCCTTCTTTTTGTCAAAAAGCCCCCGTCCAAAACCGCCGCAGATTATTTAACCTAAAAGATAAGGCTCTAGCTAAGCTGCCCCCTCTATCTTTATAAGCACAACCACTTATCAGAAGCAAGCTCTTAGCTAAGCTGCCCCCCTACTATCCTTATGCGTACATAACTTTATTTGCTAAGCTGGTCCCTTTTTAATAAAAGTTTCACAACTGCCTTACAAAACCTACTCTCACAGCTTCTTTTGTAAGTGCAAAGCCGACTCGATGATTATTTAACTGATCAGCAAAAGTTTCCCGTGCTCTTGATGCCATCTTGATGCCACTCTGAATATACCACAAGCCATCCGATGTACGTCGAAGCCCATACACTTATGGAGCTGCCCCAACCATCGGCTAGAATACGGTGTCGCAGCGAGAGTCTTTCTTGGAGACGGCGGACCTCCTCACTGTGATCAATCAGAGAAACGACCAAAAGGAAAAACATGTTGCTGCTGACGATGAGATCTCAAAACTCTGCTTCTTACGTCCACCAACTACAAAACAAACACTCAAACAAACACTCAAGTACACAGATAGGTCTCTCAAGATTCAAAATAACTTTATTTGATTGTCGACTCCAGCATCAATTTCTTCAACCGTAGAAAATCTCTCTCTTCTTGTCTCTCCCGTCTATCAGTTCTCTGCCGAAGTCCACCAAGTTCACCTCAATCTCAATCTAGTAGGTAGAATTCAGGCCCCTAACTCTTATTCCTCTCCTTGCATCAACCTCCCAACTAAAAACCTTCAGGAATTTGATCCAGTGATACTCAAAAGACCCCCACAGATTATCAAATCGATCTCCGTCAATAAGACTGCCTTTCAACGTAGTTCTCCCTCAAAACCTTGTAGTAGACAAACCTGAAGTTCCTAAATGCTTGTCTCATCCTTTGCGTCGATCTCTCAACTCAGATCTCTCAGAAATCTGATCTCCTCTGCTCCCAAGCTTCTCCTGCGCATCCCAACGGCTGTCTCCCTTCTTTCTGTCAAAAAGTCCTCGTCCAAAGCCACCGTAGGTTATTTAACCTAAAAGATAAAGCCCTAGCTAAGCTGCCCCTCTGCTGTCCTTATAAGCACAACCACTTATCAGAAGCAGGCTCCTAGCTAAGCTGCCCCCTACTATCCTTATGCATACAGAACTTTATTTGCTAAGCTGACCCCTTTTTAATAAAAGCTTCACAACTGCCTTTACAAAACCTACTCTCACAGTTTCTTTTGCAATTGCAAAGCCGACTCGATGATTATTTAACTGATCAGCAAAAGTTTCCCGTGCTCTTGATGCCATCTTGAATATACCACAAGTCATCCGATGTAGCTCGAAGCCCATACACTTATGAGGCTGCCCCACAAGGCTTACAGCCCCCTCATATACGCACCAGGTATCTCTCATGGTATATTCACCGTGGCATGCGAAGGCTTAGGTCAAGAAGCTCACGATTAAGGGAGATACTGGTCTCTCGCCCCTAGATATGCAAGAGATGTGGCTGCATATCCAACATAGACTTCCATCCAAGAGGCCAACATGCTGGAATAAGAACCCTAGGCTAGGGAGAATTGATCTTGGGACCACTTTCCTTCTAGGCAGGCACCCTATCACTCGGATGGCCTTTGGTTGCGTTCAAAAGGGTTAAGAATTTTGTACATATGTTTTACCGAAGAAGTTTTTCTATAAAATCTTTACTAGTCTTTCCTACGCTAATTTCACTATACAACTCTATTTTTAATGAATAAAGAGTCAAAACTATAGTACTTGTGAACACCTATACACTCACCCTATCAGATTATGGGTTCAAGGCACGAGCCAGAATCGACAGATTTCCCTCTTTCACATATTTCTCAGTCTAAAACTTGCACTAACTATTACTTAAAACACTTTCTGTCAAAACCGGAAGTAAGAAGTCGCTCTCCTCGACGAACTTTACATTCTGGAAACTTTCGCCCCCTTCAGGATGATAGTTCAACCCAAGCTAGAGGGCAGCTTGTCGAGCATAATCCCAACTTAACTCCTGCCTAGCTTGACAAGCTAGGGTGCAACTTCTTAAACAAACGACAGTTAAGTGCTTTCTGAAGCTCTGTTTCATCATCTTGAACATCACGTACTATGACATTCACCCCCTCCAAACTTGCACATCCTCTGGTATGTGCCAACTTTCTCACTAGTCTCCATGATTCTCTAAACTGCCATCGTCCTCTTCAAGGTCCCTTGCGTCTTTTTCTGATAGCAGATCTACATCGGCATCCATCATCTGATCTGACTCTTAAAATTCGTCTAGCTCAACAGATTCTCCTCTTTTTCTAAACAACTTGATACGCTTACCAACAACAAGAAGCCTCATATGTGTATCATCAAGCTCCCGTAAAGAGTAAGTAGCGTTCTGATGCACTTCTAAGAAAACATACGGACCAAACCACCTCCTAGAAAATTTCCAAATCATAGAGTGCTGATTCTCTAATCTACTGTCATACACCAAAATCCAATCTCTAGCATGTATGGGCTTCGACCAGAGCCTGTGCGTCTTGTCAAACATGTCCTTGTTCTTGAGACGGGCCTGTTTCTTTTGTGTCTCTATAAGATCTTCCTCCTTATGTTCCAATTGCTTAATTCGCAAGAAGTTGTACACGATCCATTTCGTCTTCCCACGATAAAGTAGCCCATGTAAGAAAATCCTCCTCCGTCGACATAATCGGCTTTTGGCCCAACATGAGTTCAATGAGCATGTATCCAGTAGTAGTGCAATGAGTTGATCTGTCAGCCCATAGAGCAGAGGGGAGTAACCTAGGCCACTGTCTATGCCTATCATCGCATGTCTTTACCAGGGCTTGAACAATCGATGGATGTCTTCTCTCGCTCTTACCAATCTCTTCCGGGTTCATGACAATAGTAAGTTTGAGTTTCACTCCGTGTTGGATGAAGAACTCCTTCGCTTCTGTACCACGCAACTCTCTTCTGTCTGCACGCAATCTCCTTATAGATCCGTATCTACAGATAATATCTTCAAGAAGAAACCTACATATCTCTTCTGTGGTCTTCGTGCTCAAAGCTCGTCCTTCTACAAAGTTGGAGAGGTCTTCTCGAGCCAACACCAAGTACCTCATACCTCATACCCAGGAGGCATTGCTACCGAATTAAGAACTCAATGAAAATGACACTAGACGGATAGGTTGGTACCAGACCATCTTTGTAACATACCTTTGAATAAAATTGACAGTGCAAGCATGAACTCACAAAGTTCACCACATCTTGATAAAGTCCTCTCCACCAGTATCTCTTCTTCAACTTTGTGTAAGTAGCACAAGCTCCTCGATGTCTGGTTCACAAGGTGTCATGAAACTCCTTCATCAACTGTTGCTTGGTCTGCAGATCATCTATAACTCGTAAAAGTGCTCCATCTCTTCTCTTTGGACGTTTCCAAAGATATCCATCTTGCAACAAGTAATCATATGCCTTCCTTCTTATCTCTCTGAACTCTGCATCACTCAAACCCTCCCGCCTGTTTAAGAACTAAAAAAGAATCCAATGTCATGTAACCTTCCTGTGTAGAACTCCTCTCTGAACAGCAGTGGCTCTAAGTTTGCAGCCCGTCGATTAACCTGACACTGAGCATCCTTTCTCTCCTCTTCCTCAGCTTCTGAAAACATGACATCTTCATCTACAAGTGGAGCCCTTGACAACATATCTACGACCACATTCTCCTTTCCTTTTATATGCTTCAGCTCTGGATTCAAGCTTCAAATATAGACAATCCAACGTAATATTGCTGTGTCTGACGTGTTACAGTTGGATATCATGCCTAGTAGAGGTAGACAATCCGTTTCTAGGAGTACATGAGCACCAATAGGAACTCACGGTTTATCTTCATCGCTGTCACCGCTCCCCACAACTCATGTTTCACCTTAGGATAATCTCGTTGCCTGTCCGTCAAGATCTTAGCTCCAAACCTAGAGGTAAACCGCATACCATCCACATCATCTTGACCTATTGCCCAGCCAATCGCCTTTGGACTAGTATCTACTGTGACAATAACAAGTCTCTCACACTCGTAGTCTACTCTTCTCAGAACAGGTGGAGACTGTAGAGCCTCCTTTAGCCTATTCATAGCTTCTCGATGGACTGAGGTCCATACAAACCTCTTACCCTTTCTCAATAATGCATACAAAGGCTCAACAACATGAGCATAATGAGGAATGGATAAACGATAAAATACACAAGCACCTAGAAAGCGTCGAACCTCAGTGATATTCTTATAGTCTGTCATCCTAACTATAGCTTCAACCTTCTCCGGTTTTGATCGCCTTCCAAAAGCACCACACAGATGTCCAACCACTAAAATCTCAGACACACCAAACTTGGACTTAGCTCATGACAGGGTGAAATGTACCTCCTCCCGACGAGTCAAGATACGTTCTACATCCTTGATATGGTCTGCAACAAACCTCCTACATCCATTCGCAAGTACTGCTCCATCCTTATCTTCAACCGCGTAATCTTTTATAGGAATATCATCCAAAAATGAAATGGTAACATCAGGCACAAATTCCCTTAGTACTTTATGCATCGTATTCTGTGGAAGAGTCCATCAATCCCAAGGGCGTACACTTAGTAGTTAGATCTCTACTATCTATAGCCAGCTGGAACTTATCATAACCAGAATATAGATCTCATATCGAATAGATAGCTCTCCCTGCAAATGCCTCCGCTACCTTCTCAATCACAGGACCCATCCCAACGTTACGAATGATTACGTTATTCACATGTTGTAGGTCTTGAATAAAACGCAAAGCTCCTGACTTCTTGGATAAAGTGAACCACCTGCTAGAATATGACCCCATAGACGATTCAAGTATCCCCATCTGTACCTTCTCTTTCAACACTTCGATGAGTTTAGGCAACAAAGCACGAGGAACTAGGATCAGTTTCAGGTCCCAAGGCACATGAGGGATTGTGAATATAACCATAGGCGCTATAACCTTTGGTCCACACAACCTATCTCTTCTGCTGAAAAAGAGAATGCTTTACCATGATCCATTACCATTTGGTCAAACATTGTCTTCTCAACCTCAGTCAAGAAATCACCCCCTCTTATCTGGAGCTCATGCAACGTCTCTTCAGTAAACTGATGCCGTATTCGTCTATGATCACGTAATATAGGCTTAATCCTCACTAATTGTACTTGCTGCCGGGAGTTAGCTGGTACTTGAGCTGCTATCGGTCTCACCTTTTTCAATACAGATTTGTACTTCGCATGGATGTCTGCTTCCTGAGGGAGTGCACACCAACAAACCGCTTCTCTTCCCTCACAGTTTCTGCATCGGATGAGGAAAGAACTGCACGTACGTAGCAACCTCCTCATATATGCGTCGAGAGTGGATAAGGATCACAATCATACTATCTTTCCTTTCCATCAATCTACTCGCACTGTCTAACCAACCAACAATTGACTGTACAGACATAAACTCTTTAAACAAGCCAGAAATCACTTCGTCTCCAGGCAGAACCTAAAAGATAGAAAGGAGGTGGAAAATATCACTTATCTCTTTTTTGACTTGATATTAGTGGTTGGATTAAAGTTGTGGACTTTGTGGATATTAAAAACAAGAAGAGATTCTACATGTCTCTAGTGTAGAGGGGGTGGAAATTCAAGATTTCTTGAGAATATTCCAAAATCCTTCTAGAAGTTGTTGACTTTGAAGGGATAAGCCCATGTGAAAAGGTAAAAAGCCCATGTCATTAATGCTTTTACCTTAAATAATATCTTAGTAAAACCCGGTAAAAGTAGTCACAGCTGAGTTACCGGAGGGTACCAAAGTAAAAACCTAGAATGTATAAATAGAGGAGTAGAGAAGAGCTCCTCATCCTTGTTTTCACATCGTCGTAATGACAACTTGAGTAATATAGAGAGTGTGGGATATTTTTAGCATGTGAGAACTTGAGAGACGTCGTTAGAATGGAGGATTTTAGTTGATGAGTTTATGGAGATTTTTAGTTGATAAGTTTATGGATGTATGAATGAGTGAACTTAACATTTTTTCCCTTCAAGTTCATGGTGTGCTTTCATCAAAGCCATCAGAGGTGACCCTTGAGTGAGAGATAGGTCCGATATTTTGCAGATTCATCGATGACGATCGTGGAGGTTGAGAGATCGAGGGGTAGTTGATCGATGAGATCGTGGAGGGTTTACAGTCCGACTGTCCATCCAATTGCAACTAGACTTGTATCCACAGTAAAAACCACCGACCTAGCACCCTTGTAATCAATCATTCCAAGAACTGGAGAAGATGATAGTAAAGACTTCAGCTTCCATACCGCATCAGTATGCTCTTCCTCCCATCTGAACTTATGACCCTTACGCAACAATCCATACAACGGATCCGCCACATGCGCATAATGAGGAATCCAAATGTGATAGAATACACAAGCACCCAAAAATCTTCTTACTTCTGTTAGCGAGTTGTAAACCTCCTTCATTCTCCCAATCGCATCCACTTTGTCCGAATCTGACTTCCGACCAAATGATTCACACAAATGACCAACAATCAAAACTTCTCTGACCCCAAATGTAGACTTCGCACCTGACAGTGTAAGATGAACTTCCTCAAGTCAAGTAAGATCTTCTCACAATCTGTGATGTGATCAGTAACGTATCGCCGACACCCCCTCTGATCTAATGCTTCATCCTTCTCATCCTCTACACATCTCTTGATGGGGATGTCATCCAAGAACGGCATCATTTTTTCAGGGATGAAGTCTTTTAGAACCCTATTCATCCCATTGATCATGTGTGCTATCGAGTTGGTAGCTCCTTGCGGTAAGGTACACATCCTAACCAACCCCAAAGGTGTTCTCATTGTCGTGAAGCTTCTGCACTCCTCCGCTAGTTGAAACTGATCATACCCTGAGTAAAGATCTCTCATTGAGTAAATCACTCTTCTTGCAAACGCTTCAGCAAACTCATCCACAATCGGTCCCGCCCCAGCATTTCTGATTGTTACTGCGTTCACCGGTTGCATGTCTTGGATGAACCGCAGCGACCCATTCTTCTTAGGCACTGTAAACCATCTACTCGAATATGGTACAAACGACGGCTCCAAGATCTTCATCCGCATCTTCTCCTTCAGCAACTCCACTAGTTTAGGCAAGTGAGCCCGCAGTACTAGAATTGATCTCAAGTTCCATGACACATGCGATATCGTGAAGATAACCATCGGGGTAACAACGTACGGGTCTATACACCCAATCTCATGTGGCTCAAAGGCAAATGCTTTCCCATGTTGTGAAAGCATCTCCTTGAAGCACATCCTCTCTTCTGGTAGAAGAGACCCATCACATCAAATCTTCAGCTCTTCAAGGGTCTTCTCCTTGAACTTGTGTCTTATCATTGCAGGATCTCTCAAACTCTTCTCCCTTGAAGCTCAATCCATCTGTTGGTTAGTGTCTTCCGGCAAAGGACCAGCAACTAGCTTTATCTGCTTGTCCATTGTCTTGTACCTCATCAACTCGAACCTCCGGTGCACGGAATGATTCGATCACCGAATAGACCTTCCTTGAATGAATCTGCACAACCTTATCCATATCCTCCCATCCAATAGACATGATCTCTTGTGAAGGATCCTCCAACCCATCCTCTTCATAAACACCAGAAATCCATTCATCCCCTTCTAGCTCACCCAACTCTTTCAACACCAACTCAACCTCACGCAAATGTCTTTGTTCTTTTCTTCTCATCTTTTCTACCTTCTTGTAGATAGCAATCCCACACTCTGAAAATCCAACAAACCCTGCACAAAAGACACTATCTTCATCAAGCGAGAGTACCTTCTCTTACACACCACCACAATCTCGCTCTATAGTGGTACTCAACAAAAATCCTTGAACTCTTCACTCACCCTTGGAAGCGGTTTCTCCCTCAAACGATCTCGATTGCGCTCGTGATTTGGATGATACAGTCAAGAACTGTACCGCTCTCTTCTCATCTTGACTTCCGATCCTAGCATAAGCAAATCCATCGTCCTTCGTCTCCATCCGAGTTGCTATGATGAAAGGTTGGCCTAGAATGAGCGGGTATGATGTTGCTTCCTGAACAAAAAAGTTATGCTCGATAGCAACATCACCTATGCGCACTCTAACGTCTGGGCAGGCTCCATACAAATCTCCTCTTGTGTTGTTGGCTGCTCTTATGACCCACCCATGTTCTGTGTCGATTGATCACTTCTTCTTCTTGTACAACTTCTTTGACATGATGTTGATTTCTGATCCATGGTCAATTAGAGCAACCACCGGCTCATCCAAGTCTCTGATCCTCATCAACATCTCCGTCGTAGCTCGAGCCTAGTGACTGTGGTTGTAATGACTTGAGCTCTGCTTCTCATCCTCCTCTTCATCCTCAAAATGCACCCTACGCCTTCGATCTCTTTCTTCCTCTGGAGAATAAACACTACACTTTGCAAACTCTCTCTCCTCATCCACAGACATCCTAGTATCCAAGGCATGCGATAAACCAGTCTCATCCGTAATTTGTCACTTCCGTTTGATGACATCGATGATGACATCATGAAACTCACGCTTAGCAATGTCCAACACTTACCTCAAGGTAAACTCCACCTTCGCATTCAGAATGCGATCTTCCAAGACTCCCTTCAAGTCTGTTGAAGCCTCGATATCAGACTGTAGCTTGTATGCAGCCGGTTTACCCTTCTCCTTCTGAAACTCCTTTGCTCTATCTTCCGATGGAAAAGGAGCATCATCCATCGGCAGATCTTGAGCTCTTGCATCCCGAAGCTCTTGACGAACCTTCTCTCCTCGAGTCTGTCTCTTGGAAGAAGTTCCTTCCCCTGCATCCTTTGAATCTCGTCTTCTCTTCTCTTCTAACAACGCATCGTGTTGATTCTTGGTGATGTAAGCATGTATCGATAGAGCTTCTATCAGATCCTCCCACTCAGTATCCTTTTGGATCGTAGCAGTTGTTCTCACAACGTCTCACATGTCATCTTCTCTTTCTGTTTCATGGAGATGGCAGATGACCACAATCCACTTGGCTCAACTTGCTCGTTAAAACCTCTCTCAGCTTGATCCTCAACCCTCGTGCCATAAGTTCCAGCTTCCACCATTGCAACTGCTTGCGCTGATAGGTGATCCTCAACCAACTTCTTCATCCCTCCTCTACCAATTGGTACTTATCATCCACGCAGAGATTGCAAAGAATTCACTGATATCTTACAGCAAGGGGTGATCTTCTAGAAAGATGGGAAGGTAGCGTTGAGGATACTGGTGCACTTCTTCATACTAGCACCAGATACACCGTTGGATCCAACCTTGCTTCCCAACGGGTTTCGCTCCGCTTGTAGACCCTTGCTCCTCCAATCTTGTGAGCTTGATCTGCAGGTCTCGCATTCTACGCATGATCTCCTCAAGACTTGAATCATTCTTTGGAGATACTATAAGTGCCTGAGCAGCTGAAGCAACTGGAGCAATTGACACTACCTGTCTAGCAACAAGAACCACTGATCAAACTACAGGAACAGACGTTACAGGTGTCGGTGTTGGTGTCGGTCTCCTAACAAGAACATTCTCTCGTCTCCGCTCTCTCTTGGTAAGCAGACCAACAGCTTCCCAACCTTCTTTCAGCTACTAGTCAATCCATCGTCCTCCTCTCGATCTTCCAAAAGTACCTCTAGCTTCTCTTGCAACTCAGTAGCTTGTAAATCTGTAGCCCGAAGAAATAGCTCTGTCTTGTTGGACTGCAACGTCAACTTCTCCATCGTGGTCAGCCGTGAAAACTACTTCTCAAACTCTCTGAGCAACTCAGTAGCTTGTAAACCCTTCCTTGGTTGCTCAACCCACTCCAAGAATGACTTCTTTGTGACTCGATTAGAGTTCTCCAAGAAATACTCATCCATCAAAGCACGAGCAAACGCCTCTCAATAATTGTTAAAATGCTTCGTTAGCATTTTAACATGATCTCTAATTTCTAGAGCTACTGCTAACTCAAACGTCTCAATCACCTCATCTTCTGAGATCCGGTTCAGCTCCATCTCTTTCACATAATGCCACAGATATCTTGAGACATCTCTCTCGTCAAACTGGTCAATCCTGCTGACAACCGCTTGTAGCGCCTTTGTTGCCAAAGCTTCTTTCCGCTCATTAGACTGTTGTTGCCGTAAGAACATAATGAAAGCTTGGAACATCGATGCAGTCGTCGGATCCAACTACACCTTCGGCAACCCACCTGAACCACTAGCTCCATCTCCATCATCTTTCCCATCTCCACTCATAACTGCCAATCTCTTCTTCAAAGTTCACACACAGAAGAAATCTCCACCCTAGACCTTCACGTCGAATCCACCACCTTAATGTCACGTCGGATTTTTGTTGCGTGAAGGATGTCCAGGAAAATGCAAGGTTCTTGGCTGTGGAGATGATGTCTGCCGAACAGAGACAAGACAGAGAAGAACAACCACGAAAACGAACGCGTAATATATACCAACTCCAAATGTATGTACATTGCCGGTTCTTTCTCCTAAGAACACAAAACTGAGGAACAGACCAGAGCGGTCTGTAACCTACTTCAAAGTCCCTAAAACAAACTCCTGAATCTCAACCCTAACCCAAAACCACCGAAGCGTAGCTCAAAGCAAGAGAAACTTCTCTTTGCTAACAAAAAGAGCTGCACCAGTATCATACGATTGAAAGTCAAGTCCAAACCACATTCACGCACTAGCACTTGGCTAACGCTAGCGACCAGAAGCCGTACACAACCAACTAAGTCCCTAACGAACTCAAAAGGACGAAACCCGTTGTCGCGCTACTTGGCAACTACATGTTACACTTCTACTCCGACGCTTGAGTCTGGTAGTTCTAGAAGTTAGCTCATATTACTTCTAGTCCTTTATGATTATGTTTGACACCTTTGCCTACGGTGCTAACACTCTTATGTTATATATTTTGAGTCTTAGTAGGTTGATAGTATGTTATCTATCTTGTTCAAGCACTCGTACGTTTGTGCAAGTGATTTCATACTTATCTATGTTGTCAATGTACATAACTTAGATTTACCATGTTGATAGGGTTTAAGTTCGTGGGTTGTACTTACGTGTTGCCCATGCACGCTTTTAGCTGGTTTAAGTTTACTTTCAGGGCTAGGTGCCGTTTTAGGTAGTTTAAGATTTACGCTGGCACTTTACGAGACTTGATGTGGTAGCCTATGAACTAAGTAACCACATGGTTTAAGGCACAAAAGGACAACCAAATGGAGCTATGAACTCTCATTGGTCCATTTTTGTCTTTTATGTAACTCTAAACTTAGAAACAGAGGTCTAAAGGGAATTTCGAGCATTTTAGTGAAGGGACTTCAAAATCTGAGAGCATAGGAGGGTAGAGATCGTCATGCCAAGCACTTTCAGTGAAATTATTGATCGATTTGAAGCAATAAAGAGAGAGTTATGACGAATTGAAGTTTGGATTGTGTCAGAATTGAATCACTTTTGTTGGATTTAGGGTTTTCAGTGTCACTTGCAGCAGAATTGAGGAAATCGCTTCAAACCTTTGTGGTTGTGTTCAATGTCAGCAGTGCTACAACTATACAAAAAGTTTCAAATCATTTGAGTGAGTGAGTAATTCAGGGCGACCGCTGAAGCAGAGGGGGTCTGAAAAGTTCTCAATCTAGAGCAGCAACTTCAAAGAACGAGATCTGGAGAACCGTGCACAATTAGGAGACCCAACTTCACAGGGGTGTTCAACATCCTGTAGACTCCAAATCCTGTAAGAATCTTTGAAAGTGATACAGCAGCCAATTTTCTGTTATAGGTCGAAATAGCCATCTGGGTACCAAAAATTGCCGTAATTTTCTTACTCAGAACTTTTCTGTCCACATCTCGGTGCTAGAATTTAATCTCAAGCTGAAACTTCGTGTGTGTGTTCAGTAGGACCTCATTTACATGTAGGAGAAGTTTAGAAGTCTAAACCTTCATATTTTTCCTCTCCGTGAGTGTTAAAGTTCATCGTCTGATCCTATTACTGCTAGTTAGACTTGAACTTCGCTTTCTAAGCATATTAGAGGATCTTACACACCTGTGTGAGTGTTTATAGCCCCTGTTGTAACTTGGAACCAACCTCTTGACTAAACAACCACAGCTAGAAGTCCGGCGCTTTCCTAGGTAGACGGATCACACTCCGACATACTCTCTTTTTGGTGAACTCGACGTGAAACACCTAGGGTGGGAGTTTTCTTGAGAGTGTTACAAGATCAGATATCATGGCCAACCAAGGATCATCAAGTGAAGGTGTTGCCGTGTATGTTTCTATATGTAACAACCCAGAGAAACACAAAGTATCGGAAATAGTAAATAAAGGATCGTTCCCACGAAGATACAGTTAACAATTACACAAAACACAGTACTACAACGTCACAATGATAATTCAAATGGTTTTCTGTTATTCTCACGGAATTGAATAATATCCGGATGAGAGTTAAGTCTGATAAGAAACCAAACCCAAGTACAAACCTGATAAATCGAATACAAACAACAATGAAATAGTTCTTTGATCAGGGACCCTTCCGACAAACATACAAAAGATTGAGAAGACAGATGTGAATGAATGAATAAGGTAAAATACTACTGAAATGTTACTAGTCTTCTTCTGAAAAGACAGAAGAATACTGATTTCACATCAAGGTTCCAAGGAATAAGTCCCTACTCTTCCTAAGGAATGTTCTTCCAACTAAATCCTCATGCTTAAGAATCCCACTTATTTGAAGAAGCCAAACTTAAGATGAAGCCACCATCATCCAAACTCTCCTTACAATTTAACTTATGCTCTTCCACTTCACAGTAACTGATTTGTTCTCAGATCTTCGTTCAAAAGCTCTTCACGAAGATTACAGTCTCAACTTCGGCCGAAGGCTCTTCAAAGTTCCTACACCGAAGTCTCTTCTTTCAAGTCTAAGGGCGAAGATCTTCGTCAATCAGAAAATTACACCTGCGACAGTAAACACCGAATATTCGGAGGAAAATATCTTCGTCCAAAGCATTCACAACATCGCTCCGCACTTTTGGGAAATAGAAATAAATTAATAAAGAACTGAAAACATGGAAAAGGCACGAGCACTGTGGATCGCGCTGCTTATATACTACTTCGTCCTAACCTAACTGTTTTTCTAACCGTGCTAACTGTCTAACTTCCTAAGAAGGCGGAAGATCTTCGCTACTCTACGATCATCTTCATCTTCACAGTAACTAACTTCCTAAGCCTAACTGTGCTCTAAACTCCTCTAACTGAACTTCCACGTTCGCTCGCATCTCGCCAATCTCCCTATCTACTTTCTGTCTAAGTCGAGAAAGGCGCGCTTTCACACCGTCGGGATTCATCTCCGCTTGCACTACCTCCGCCTTCAACGCCCGAAGAAGACCAAGCTCGTCCACATCTAACCCCGAAGTCACGTACGCGGACAACACCGGCATCAACTTCTTCCGAAGGTCTTCGGAGTCAGTCACCTTCGTCTTCAAATCTTCGTTCTCTTTTGTGAGTTCTGCAACTGTAGCCTGGAATTCGCCTCGGCTTCGCTGTAACTCAGCTACTTGGTCAGATAACTCCTTTATGCGGTCGGCGAAGCTCTTCGTCGACACCTTCAACTCTTCATCCTTACTGATCAAAGCAGTCCTCGCTTCTTCGTATTGGCGCCGAAGATCTTCTAGCTCCTTCTCCGATTCCAACCTTATCTTCGTCGCATTCCGGGCTTCTTCGCGAAGATTGTTCTTCTCCTGCTGCCAAGTTCCCCTACTGAAATGTAACTCCGCCAACATCTCTGGAAATGTCACCTTCCGCTGCACTTCCTTCTCGTAATCCTCCTTGTTGTCTTCAAGAAGTCGGAGGATCGGGACGACTACCTCTTCGCCATAGTTCATCGCCTGTCTAAAGAGATCGACCTTGCTCAATGTTGTTCCGGCCGAAGTGCCTTCACCGCAGACAGCTTCACCTTCAATCTTTGCTCCTGAACTACTCAGGTCCACTGTTTCCTTCTTCGTGCCCTTTACCTTCTTTCGGGCCTTCGGTTTCTCCATGGGCGAAGTTGGAAGAGGCTTCTTCCTCTTGCTACGTCTCTTCTCTTCGTCTTCTACCGTTGCTTGAACAGTCGCTGCCTGCTGCTCCTCTTGAGTATCTTCGGCCATTGCCTTCGGTGAAGATCCCAGTTGCTGAATGTCTTCGGTTTGTCCCTCTTCGACCTGACGAGCGGGTGATGCAAAATCTTGTTCTTCGTCTTCACCGAAGCCCAACTGTTTAGCTTCATTCTCCTTCAGCCACCCCATACCGAAGTAGAAGATGCTGACAAATCCTCCCAGATACACATAGTCCTGCTTCTTAAACAGCCGTTGGACCTCATCGTGGAATATCTTCGCCCAGTAAGCTCGTCTTCCGGCGAAGAGGTGTTCGAAGAAGCATACCTTCCAAGTCGACAGGTAAGTTGTTCTTCGGGGGCTCAAAATCAGCATGATGGCCTCCGCAATCTTCCTCTTCACGGGATCCTTGTACTCGGACAACTTGTAGCCATTCGTCTGGTGCATCGGACTCTCGAAGAGCTCGCCGTAGTTCTGGTCCTCCTTGACCAAGTGCTTCATCGACGCATTGTCGAAGAGCATGTCACCCTTCGTCCCAGCTTCATCCAGCAGAACCTTCTCCCAGTTCTCGACAGTCCAGTTGCCAGGTCGCGCATATAGTTCTTTGCCTCCATGGTCTTCACACATCCGAATCTGGCTAATGAACTTGCCAGACACCTTCGTCCATCCTCCCAGGGTTAGGAAGCTAAGACCTATCTCCTTCAGCTTCGGCCGAAGGCGCACTAACTCCTCTTGGTCTAACTCAAAGGCTCTAATCCGTGGTAACTTCGTCGCGATAGACATCGTGATCAGACGAAGATTGCTAGCTGGCTGAGATGAACTTTGTCTAAAACTGCTTGTCTTCGCTCAAGTTAACCTTCGCCCCAACCTGATTGTCTTCGCCTAATTTGAAAATCTTCGCTCAAATCGATCGTGCGCAAGTGAGGATTAGGGTGAGCGCTAAGAGAGAATGTGAGAAATGAGTCAATTCTCCTAGTATATAGGTCGGTTCAAACTCTCACACGTGCCGAAGTCGCCTCTGATTGGTTGTCCCCTGACCTGATTAGGGCATGCGCAATCTCATCTTCGCCCACGCCGCTTATCGTTCCTGGTCCTTTCTGGGTAGGTAGTTCGTCTTCGCTCAGACCATTCGTGAAGAGAATGTTCTGACGATATACGTTCTGGTCTTTCCTGGAAAGGTCTTCTCCCGAAGATCTTCGTCGAAAGTTCTCCTCTTCTTCCGAAGACTCTTCTTCAGAAGTCTCTTTTTTTTTTACTAAAACTAAGCTATTTCTTCTTTTAACTTCATTATTTCTTCTACAAACTCCTATATTTCAAGCTTCTTCTATCAAAAATTGAAAAAGTGGGCTCTACATACTTCTCCCCCCAGATGTGAGCGACCCCGCGAACACGTCAAGAATAGTATCGCTTGATTCTTCCACCGTTTACTCGAGTAGCGAAAAGATTTCCTTCAAGGTCTTTAAGTTGGACTGAACCGTTACCATAACATTGTTCGACTATGTATGGTCCCATCCATCGTAGCTGTAACTTACCTGGAAACTTAATATGTCTGCTATCATATAGCAAGACCAAGTCTCCATCGTTCACTTCTACTTTTCTTAACCTCTTATCATATACTTCCTTCCGCTTCTCTTGTATGTCCTTAGTTAACTCCAGAGATGCTTCGCGATCTTCTTCCAGTGCCATCAAACTTTGCAACCTGATGAGCTGACTATCTTCTGCAGACAGTCTATCCTCTGACAGAATCCTGTAAGTAGGGGTTTCAAACTCAATAGGCATAATGGGATGCATTCCATACGCCAAGAAGAATGGTGTTTGTCGTGTTGTTATCTTCTCTGTATTTCTGAATGCCCAAAGTGCTGCATCCAACTTGGTGTCCCAATCGTAAGCATGATTGACAGTAACTTTGTTCAGAATCTTGCACAGTAATCCATTGCTTTTCTCGGTAAGTCCATTCGCCTTAGGATTATATGGGGTAGTCTTCCGATGCTTGATCTGAAAGTAATCTGTCAGTGCCTCTATGGTATTGTTCAAAAAGTGTGTGCCCCTATCACTCACCAGTTCCAATGGACACCCAAACCTGGTGATGATATTCTTGTGTAGAAACGCTGCCACGGTTATCGCATCATCTTTCTTTGTTGCTTCAGCTTCCACCCACTTGGTTGCATAATCTGTAGCTACCAAGATATATCTTCTGCGTGTCTTCTTCGTCGCTGGCTGAATAGGCCCCACAAAGTCAATTCCCCACTTCTCAAATGGTGCAAGGGGTAAGATAGGATGAAGTGGCCATTGAGTAGTTCGAGTAGGCTTACCCACTCGCTGGCAACTGTCACATCTCTTAATGATCGCATGCGCATCTTTGTACATGGTGGGCCACCAGTATCCTGCATCCAAGACCTTCTTCACTGTGTTACGGAGAGCATAGTGTCCTCCTGCTGGTTCCGAATGCATGGCATCTACCACTCTCCCTACTTCTTCCTCTTCCAGACATCTTCGAAGTTCATCATCGGTCCCTCTTTTGAACAGAATGCCACTCTTCAGCTCGTACGGTCCAACCTTGTGTATGAACACCGTACGCTGTTCCACATCCATTCCTTCAGGACATTGCAACGTATACAAATATCTGTATATCTCATGGTACCTACTTGTGGGAGTGACTGTGAGCTGGAAAAGTTCTTCGTCTGGAAAGTCATCTGCTACATTGTCTTGACGCTCTCCCGTCCTCAATCGAGACAAGTAGTCTGCATTCTCGTGGTGTTTCCCTGCTCGAGTTTGAACTGTGAATTTGAATTCCTGCAATAATAACATCCATCTCGCTATTCTTCCTGATAGATCAGATTTTTGCACCAGATGTTTTAGAGCATAATGATCCACATAGAAAACAAACTCGCATCCCAACAAGTAGTGTCGAAATTTCCTGACAGAATACACCATCCCTAGTGCTTCCCGCTCTGTAGTGGAGTAGTTTTTCTCTGCAGCGGATAGCTGTCTACTCGCATAGTAGATCGGATGGTCCCTCCTTTGACTGTCTTTCTGACTCAACACCACTCCAATAGCGAATGCTGAAGTATCCACATATACTTGAAAAGGTAGATTCCAATCTGGTGCCTTCATGACTGGAGCTTCAATCAACTTCGTCTTCAGCGTGTCGAAGGCCTTCTGCCTCCGTTCCTGCCAGATGTACTCAGTGGTCTTCTTCAACAATTCGGTTAGTGGTGCTGCCAAGGTTGCATAGTCTTTGATGAACCTCCGATAATAACCCACATGTCCTAAAAATCCCCGCAACTCACTAACATTTGTGGGAGGTTCCAAAGCTACTATAACTTGCACTTTGTCTACATCTACTTCAATGCCTCGCTGCGAGACTCTATGTCCTAATAAAAGTCCTTCTGACATGGCGAAGAAACACTTTTCTGGATGCAACGCCAACTGAGCATCTCTACAACGCTGAAAAACTACTGCCAAGGAATTTATGTGTTCTTCCCTTGGACCAAAAACGCAAAAGTCATCTATAAAAATTTCTAAGAATTTCCTAAGATACTCCTGAAAAATGTTCGTCATCATTCTTTGGAATGTGGCAGGAGCATTACATAAACCAAAGGGCATCTTATGATAAGCAAAAGTACCCCAATCAGTGGTAAAAGTAGTTTTGTCTTTATCTTCTTCTCTGATGGATACCTGATTGTACCCTGAAAATCCATCGAGAAAACTGTAGCACTCATGACCAGCTACCCTATCCAGAATAGAATCCGTAAAAGGTAAGGGATGGTGGTCCTTCCTAGTTGCTGCATTCAGTTTTCGAAAATCTTGACATACTCTTATTTTACCAGTTTTCTTCTTAGGAACTATCACTATAGGCGATACCCATTCACTGCTAAGGACAGGAAAAATAATGCCAGCACTTAAGTACTTGTCAATTTCGTCCTTGACTAAAAGAGAGTACTTTGGGTTCAATCTATACTGTCTTTGCCTTACAGGTACAGAGTTTTCCAGTAGATCAATTCGATGTTGACCCCACTTCGCTGGGATACCCTTCATGTCTTCTATCTTCCAGGCGAAGACATCCTGGTAGTAAGTTAACATATCATGGTACACTTCCAATTCGGGTCCCTGTAACTTCGCTGAGATCTTCAAGATTTTCCCTTCGTCAAGAACCAAGTCCATTGTTGCTGACTTCAGTACCATTCCTTCTGTGTGGCTCACCTCTGAACTTCCTTGTCCCAACTGTGATTGCTATTCTTCCTCATTCTCATCGCATTCTCCTTCATCTTCTATCTCGTAGCATTGCAAGTAATTCACAACTATGTAAGGTCCTGCTTTTTCATTTTCCGAGCTAGTATCCGAAGATGAAGAGTCTTCGTCCGAAGTGTACCCTGAATCTGTTGAAGATGTTTCTCCCTGATGCGACATCTTTTTCCAAGATACAGAGACACTTTTCTCCTTGGGTTTCATCGGATCATTAAAGGACAGCTTCTGTTTATACCAATCAGTAATCACCTTAGCACCATACAGCCAAGGTCGCCCTATGAGCACTCCATAGCCAGACTTTACCAAGGGTCTTAGTACAATATAGGTAAGTTTGAAGATTATCCCTCCAATGGTTGTAGGGATATCTCGCAGTACTCCCAAGGGTCTTCTTCTACTCTGATCCGCCATCCTCAACACTCTCGGTGTTGATTCGAACTTATGGTAACCCAAACCATGCGCCGTCTCTTCTGTAATAATGTTCACACTAGAACCAGAATCTATAGGCACATGTTTTATTAGACATCCATCTATCTCGATGTCTACTTCTGGGGATCCTAAATCCTCCAATCCAACTTGAAATAATGAAGGCAGATTCTTCGACTTAGCCTTCGCGGGTTTTCTCAAGGCTGCCAATAACAGTTTCCTGTACAGCCTATTGTCCTCGACCAACTGCTTAATGGTTATATTGGCTTGTTGGTTCAGCAGGTCTTCTACTACGTTGTAATGAGGGCTCACCACTGAGACAACCCTCTTAGTTTGTTCTGCCGCCACCTTGCGTAGTTCAGATGGTCGTTCGACTTCGGGCGAAGAGACTTCGGCCCGCACCTTCCCCAGCCCCTCTTGGCTAGGTTCCACCTCCTTGGCTTGCTTACTCAGTTCCTTACTGAGTAGTACCCTTACTTCTTCGGAGATGTCCGCAGGTAATGTTCCTGAGGTCTTCTTCTTTCTCTGATCTTCTTGACGATCATCTGTCCGTGCCGATGTCGTCTTTTTCTCTACAACTTCGCGCACTTGTTCCTTCAAAGTTTTGTGCGCTTTCTTCTCTTTCTTCTGTTGCTTCCGTTCAGACTTTTTAAGGTCCTTCGCCTCTTGAGTTGCAGCTTCTGCTAGTGTCTCCCCCTTCCGAAGTAGTTTCTTCCCACTTCGAGTCTCCACTTTGTTCACCAGCATCTCCTCGTCTTCTGGCCAACCATTTCCATCTTCTTTTGACAGAGTACAAGCTTTCAGATCATCGACCAATTCGACCATGTTTACTCCTGCATCTGATCGTTGTTGGTTGAGTGGCGGTTGAAATCTGACTCCGGTCTTCTGGATTGGTTCATTCGTACAGTCCGAAGCTCCATGACCGGGTTTTCCACACTTTCCACATAATGGCATGTATCCCACTTGTTTCTTTGGGTGAGGACAAGAAGGAGCCCAGTGACCTGTAGCGCCACAATTAAAACATGATGTACCAAGAGACGGTGGTCTTTCCTGGTAACCTGCAGGGGCAAACTTTCGTTGGGTAACGTTAGTTGCCATCTGTCTAGGTACAAAACGTTGAATATGTACCGGGGGAATGGGCGTGAATTGTTGAGGCTGAGTGGGTATCATGGCTCCATCTTGAGCTTGTACTCCATAGACCCCGTCTTCACACTCTACAAAGTAATTGGGTTCGTATAATGGCGCCCACTCCACTGCATGGGTGTTATAGGATGATTTACCGTTGAAACATTCCGTATTGGCATGTCCAGGTTTACCACAGTTAGTACACCACAAATTTGGACGTGAAGTAGTTGGCGATTTTCGCCTCTCGGGCGTTCTGACCAGTTGCACTTTGAGGTCTTCGAACTTCTTAAGAAGATCATCAAGAGCAGTGTCCTTAGATGGCTGTGTCCTCCTCACCATCGGAAGTCTGGATTTCGTCATTCTTTTCCGCTTCTTATGCTTTTCCTCTTCGTCCGAAGATGAGGTATCTTCATCTTCTGATGTTGAGCTTTCGTCTGAAGACTCTTCTGAGGATTCTCCCGAAGATGAGAATTTTCGGTGTTTCCGTTTTGACTTCTTCTTCTTCTTCTTCTCATCCTTTGCACTCTTCTTCGATTTTCTGAAATCCTTCTTCTTTCTCGACTCTGAAGCTTTTTCACGATCTCTGCTGAGGATGTTGGAGGATTCGTAATTCTCAGCAGAATCAATGGCTCGTTCCAATGTTGACGTATCAAACCGTCTTACCCACGTTTGTTGCTTTGAGGGTAACCCCTTCACAAACCATTCTACTGCCTGTGCCGGAGTGTACGCTGGGTGTGTTCCATTGGCAGGTAATCTATCCAAAATTCCATAGAATCTTTGGACGTAGCTTTTCAAGGACTCTTTCCTCTTACGTTTGACGCTATTTACCTTATGTAACACATGCCTGTTATAATTCAGTTCTCGGAATCTCTTTAGGAATTCGTTCTTCATTAGATCCCAAGTAGATAAGATCGCGGGAGTTAGATTGGCATGACTGTACCATTTTCCGGCTGCATGTTTCAACAAGCTGGGAAAAATCCTCGTACGATCCGGATCATTATCTTCTTTATTTGCGTGAGATACCGCTTCAAATTGCTTGACAAATGAGTCGGCACTCTCTCCATCTCCATCACTGTCCGAATCGTCACCGCCGAATTTTGGATAATTTTGGCGAGTGAAAGGTGGTGCCCCTGACGGAAGTGGTACTCCTGTCATTGTATGCGGTAGTGTGGAAGGTGGGACTGTTGTCTGATGTACTTGTCCTTGTCTTGTTGGTACCGTTAAGTTTGAAATCCTCACTGATCCTGCGTTCGACAAATTGCTTATTGGTCGAAGTGTCAGCTTGGCAAGAGCATTCACCACCGTTGTTCCCTCTTGGATGTTTGGGGAGTTCACTTCGGGCAAAGTAACTTCGGCCGAAGGCTCTTCAACTGAGTGAACATTTCCTCGTCTTACTTCATGTTCTCTTTTGGGTGAAGACGAGGTAGAGGCCTCTTGACTTCGTATCTTAAAGAGTGATACTCCTGGAGTACCCTGTGGTCTAAGGTTTGGGATTTGAAGAGCAGGTGATCCCAATGGTAATAATTCTCGAATTAATTCTTGTCCTCTTTGTTTCTTCAAGAGGTCTACAAAGCTTGTGATTTCCGGCCCATGTCTGACGATCAGCTCCAAGGCCGCTTCCGCGTCAGGATTTGGATCTTCCGCAAGAGTTGTCAAAATATTGGATTCTGTCTGTGCTGATCCTGAAGATGAAGACGAAGATGAAGATTGAAACAACTCCACTCTTCGAAGTGAAGGTGATCCTTCTCTATCTGACTCCTCTTCTTCTGCTTGAATACCTTCTTCTTTTCTTGTTGATTCAAACAGAGATTCATGAAAATTTGTGGTCCTTGAAGGAAATGGTAACCATGATACGTCTTTAGGTGAACTCTCTCCACTTCTTACGCTCGAGTATGGAGATTCGATATCTCCCTTCTTCTTCCAGTATGTGCGCTCGTCTTTCTCGTAACGTGTTCGTGGTGAAATAGGTACTGAACTTCTTTCAAGCGGAGATGAAGTTCCTTCGGAGAGATTTTTCACTTCTTGCCACTTCTGAGCTGCTTGACGTCTTCGCTCCCTCGTTGCCTCCTTCTGGCGTTGGACTTCTTCCAACAATTGTTCTCGGACCAATCTTCTTTTCAGCGCTCGCCTGGTCCTTCCCGTCCTCTGATCTTCGTCAGAAGGCGCTCGTGCTCCCCCCGACATACATGTCGACGGTTACAACTTACTGAATTCAAAGTAAAAGTTAAATCTGTATCCCCGGCAGCGGCGCCAAAAGTTTTAATGTTTCTATATGTAACAACCCAGAGAAACACAAAGTATCGGAAATAGTAAATAAAGGATCGTTCCCACGAAGATACAGTTAACAATTACACAAAACACAGTACTACAACGTCACAATGATAATTCAAATGGTTTTCTGTTATTCTCACGGAATTGAATAATATCCGGATGAGAGTTAAGTCTGATAAGAAACCAAACCCAAGTACAAACCTGATAAATCGAATACAAACAACAATGAAATAGTTCTTTGATCAGGGACCCTTCCGACAAACATACAAAAGATTGAGAAGACAGATGTGAATGAATGAATAAGGTAAAATACTACTGAAATGTTACTAGTCTTCTTCTGAAAAGACAGAAGAATACTGATTTCACATCAAGGTTCCAAGGAATAAGTCCCTACTCTTCCTAAGGAATGTTCTTCCAACTAAATCCTCATGCTTAAGAATCCCACTTATTTGAAGAAGCCAAACTTAAGATGAAGCCACCATCATCCAAACTCTCCTTACAATTTAACTTATGCTCTTCCACTTCACAGTAACTGATTTGTTCTCAGATCTTCGTTCAAAAGCTCTTCACGAAGATTACAGTCTCAACTTCGGCCGAAGGCTCTTCAAAGTTCCTACACCGAAGTCTCTTCTTTCAAGTCTAAGGGCGAAGATCTTCGTCAATCAGAAAATTACACCTGCGACAGTAAACACCGAATATTCGGAGGAAAATATCTTCGTCCAAAGCATTCACAACATCGCTCCGCACTTTTGGGAAATAGAAATAAATTAATAAAGAACTGAAAACATGGAAAAGGCACGAGCACTGTGGATCGCGCTGCTTATATACTACTTCGTCCTAACCTAACTGTTTTTCTAACCGTGCTAACTGTCTAACTTCCTAAGAAGGCGGAAGATCTTCGCTACTCTACGATCATCTTCATCTTCACAGTAACTAACTTCCTAAGCCTAACTGTGCTCTAAACTCCTCTAACTGAACTTCCACGTTCGCTCGCATCTCGCCAATCTCCCTATCTACTTTCTGTCTAAGTCGAGAAAGGCGCGCTTTCACACCGTCGGGATTCATCTCCGCTTGCACTACCTCCGCCTTCAACGCCCGAAGAAGACCAAGCTCGTCCACATCTAACCCCGAAGTCACGTACGCGGACAACACCGGCATCAACTTCTTCCGAAGGTCTTCGGAGTCAGTCACCTTCGTCTTCAAATCTTCGTTCTCTTTTGTGAGTTCTGCAACTGTAGCCTGGAATTCGCCTCGGCTTCGCTGTAACTCAGCTACTTGGTCAGATAACTCCTTTATGCGGTCGGCGAAGCTCTTCGTCGACACCTTCAACTCTTCATCCTTACTGATCAAAGCAGTCCTCGCTTCTTCGTATTGGCGCCGAAGATCTTCTAGCTCCTTCTCCGATTCCAACCTTATCTTCGTCGCATTCCGGGCTTCTTCGCGAAGATTGTTCTTCTCCTGCTGCCAAGTTCCCCTACTGAAATGTAACTCCGCCAACATCTCTGGAAATGTCACCTTCCGCTGCACTTCCTTCTCGTAATCCTCCTTGTTGTCTTCAAGAAGTCGGAGGATCGGGACGACTACCTCTTCGCCATAGTTCATCGCCTGTCTAAAGAGATCGACCTTGCTCAATGTTGTTCCGGCCGAAGTGCCTTCACCGCAGACAGCTTCACCTTCAATCTTTGCTCCTGAACTACTCAGGTCCACTGTTTCCTTCTTCGTGCCCTTTACCTTCTTTCGGGCCTTCGGTTTCTCCATGGGCGAAGTTGGAAGAGGCTTCTTCCTCTTGCTACGTCTCTTCTCTTCGTCTTCTACCGTTGCTTGAACAGTCGCTGCCTGCTGCTCCTCTTGAGTATCTTCGGCCATTGCCTTCGGTGAAGATCCCAGTTGCTGAATGTCTTCGGTTTGTCCCTCTTCGACCTGACGAGCGGGTGATGCAAAATCTTGTTCTTCGTCTTCACCGAAGCCCAACTGTTTAGCTTCATTCTCCTTCAGCCACCCCATACCGAAGTAGAAGATGCTGACAAATCCTCCCAGATACACATAGTCCTGCTTCTTAAACAGCCGTTGGACCTCATCGTGGAATATCTTCGCCCAGTAAGCTCGTCTTCCGGCGAAGAGGTGTTCGAAGAAGCATACCTTCCAAGTCGACAGGTAAGTTGTTCTTCGGGGGCTCAAAATCAGCATGATGGCCTCCGCAATCTTCCTCTTCACGGGATCCTTGTACTCGGACAACTTGTAGCCATTCGTCTGGTGCATCGGACTCTCGAAGAGCTCGCCGTAGTTCTGGTCCTCCTTGACCAAGTGCTTCATCGACGCATTGTCGAAGAGCATGTCACCCTTCGTCCCAGCTTCATCCAGCAGAACCTTCTCCCAGTTCTCGACAGTCCAGTTGCCAGGTCGCGCATATAGTTCTTTGCCTCCATGGTCTTCACACATCCGAATCTGGCTAATGAACTTGCCAGACACCTTCGTCCATCCTCCCAGGGTTAGGAAGCTAAGACCTATCTCCTTCAGCTTCGGCCGAAGGCGCACTAACTCCTCTTGGTCTAACTCAAAGGCTCTAATCCGTGGTAACTTCGTCGCGATAGACATCGTGATCAGACGAAGATTGCTAGCTGGCTGAGATGAACTTTGTCTAAAACTGCTTGTCTTCGCTCAAGTTAACCTTCGCCCCAACCTGATTGTCTTCGCCTAATTTGAAAATCTTCGCTCAAATCGATCGTGCGCAAGTGAGGATTAGGGTGAGCGCTAAGAGAGAATGTGAGAAATGAGTCAATTCTCCTAGTATATAGGTCGGTTCAAACTCTCACACGTGCCGAAGTCGCCTCTGATTGGTTGTCCCCTGACCTGATTAGGGCATGCGCAATCTCATCTTCGCCCACGCCGCTTATCGTTCCTGGTCCTTTCTGGGTAGGTAGTTCGTCTTCGCTCAGACCATTCGTGAAGAGAATGTTCTGACGATATACGTTCTGGTCTTTCCTGGAAAGGTCTTCTCCCGAAGATCTTCGTCGAAAGTTCTCCTCTTCTTCCGAAGACTCTTCTTCAGAAGTCTCTTTTTTTTTTACTAAAACTAAGCTATTTCTTCTTTTAACTTCATTATTTCTTCTACAAACTCCTATATTTCAAGCTTCTTCTATCAAAAATTGAAAAAGTGGGCTCTACATGCCGCTGTTCAGCAACCTGTTCAGTTTGATGCTGCTACGATGAAGATATTCCAAGCTTTTCACATGTTTATGCAGCAGCAGCAGAGCACAAAGAGGAAGGAGGTATTAGCAACCAAGGCGTTGCAATCTTTGGTGCATCAGATGGACCAGTTCAAGAGGACAGATATTTTCTAGTACGTGCGATACTATGCTAAGGAGAATGGAGTTGAACAAGGTACCTGAGAAGGAGATGATGGAGAACTTTGAACTTGCTGTTGTCTCTGAGATTTGTGGGCGTGTGAAGGAGCTCAAGCAGCAGCAAGGACAGAGTTGGGAGAGCTTTATGCACGCTTTGAAAGGGGAGTACTACACTGAAGATTCAAAGAGGATGACCAAGAGAACGTTCTTGGAGTGGGTGGTTAAACCCAACAAAGGTTTGTCTGTAAATGAGTTGTTAAGGGAGTTTGATCGTCAGTATGCTCAACTTTCTAAGACAGAGAGCTTACACTAGAGGTGGATAAGACGGAGCTTTTCCTACAAGCAGCGGACGTGACTATTCAGGAGAAGCTTGAGTTGTTGTTGGAAGACAAGAGTGAGGAGAGAGGATTGAAGACTGATTGGAGGAGATTGAAGAGGCTATCTCTTTGCTGACCAAGAGATAAAGAAGAAGGGACAAGGTGGTGGTAAGTGAAGCAGAACCTCTGGTAATTTCTGTCAAGCAGTTGCCTACTAAACCCGCTTTGGTAATTGCTAGGGAGGAAGACTCACCGCTTGATGAGTTGATTAAGGATATGAATGAGCTTAAGCTTAAGCTCAGTAGGTTAGAAGAGAAGGAGCAGAATGTACAGCCTGCTATGTAGAGACCTCATATGAGAGAAGGTTTTGTTCATCGTTGTATATGGTGCGATAGCCTAGACCATGTAAGAAAAGATTGTGGAGAGTTTTCAGATGCATTGAGGAAGGATCTTATCTTCTTCAAAGATGGTTAGATCTATTTGAGAGAGACTGGGATGATGCTGGGAACCAACTTTGGCAAGGGTGGTATGAAAAGACTTGTGAATGAGATATCAACATCACATGTTGTTTCTCTTGTGAATGCTTCTACGTGTGGAGTGAAAGTGGAAATGGAGAGAGAGAAATGGACTACTGGGTTGTGGTCTGATGTAGTGCGGTCCGTAGCTAGAACAGAGCTAGACAAGGATGTGCTACGGAGGGTTGGCAACTCAATTCGAGAGACTACAGGATGGAATGACCTTGTGGATACTATGTCAGTGCATGCTTATGTTGCAAGAAGTCAGCATGAAGTTGTACTAGAAGAAAAACGTAAGAGGGAGGATGCAGGTGAGGCTTCTACAGTCAAACAGTCTGCTACAAGGAGTGAAAGGAGTAGACCAGAGACAAGGCAGGAGACAACACCTACTCGGGAGGAGACTATGGAGGATCTAGGAGGGATGCTCCAAGAAAGCGACAGCTGGTGCTGGGGTAAAGGGGGGCACACAATGAAGGGGTGGAAGCTTGGGCTGAAGGCCTGGAAATGGCTGCTGACCGAAGAGGTGGTGGACTGGAACAAGCTGAACGAGAGATGGGGGGTAATGGATACTGAGCAAGGATGGAGAGATAGATGGAAGAAAGTTTGGCAGAGTGGGGGCACGACAAGAATTAATGTTTGGCTATGGCAACTCCTGAACCGGGGCTTCTTTACTAATAAGAGGACCCTCTTGATGAGGAATGGTGATGGGAATTGTCCGAGGGGGTGTAGGGCCACGGAGACTCTGGAGCACCTCTTTTGGCACTGCCCCGTTGCTAAGGCCAGGTGGAGGAGGCTGCAATTACACAGGAGGGAATGCGGGTTCGACTACGAAGAAGACAGCGACCTCCTACTGACGATCGATCAGACCCTAACGACGAGGAAAAACAACCCGGCGATGGTCCTACTCCTCTATGAACACACTCAGAACATCTAGAAAGAACGGGCGGATGAGGTTTTCAAGGGCTGAAGACTGATCGTCCTGCTGCGAGGATCATTGCCGAAGTGACCAATGCTCTCTGGGCCGGGTTAAAAGAGGACGGGAGCCCAGAAAACAAAAAAGCCTGGGGCAAGGCTATGGAGTCGATAGGGAAAATACAAGGCTACCTGCAAGCCAACACGGAAGTTGTATATGGCTAGGAGACGACAACTTCTGACAGAAAATGGAGACTAATATGAAGAAGCGCAAGTGCAAGAAAGGCAAAAAAAGCAGGGAAAAGCACTGGAAAGGGCACTCGAGAAGGTGTGAATACAAGAGGTACGATACCAGGGGGCCGAGCCGGAGCCATGTGCGGGGAAGACCTCGTGCTTTCGACCTCAGGAGGGGGCTCCCTCCCCTGAATTCGACGTCTCCCGAGCTGGTCCAGAAAGATCCCGATATGATGAACCAAGAGAAGGCAATGATGAAGTGGGGTCAGAAGGGCGCTGACCTCGATCCGGCTGCCAGGAATCGACAGATTCACGACGTCAGAGATCAATCCTGCAATCTGATTAGGGCTATGATTACCTCGGAGAACGAGCGAAGAAAAGTGACTCAAAGTAAACAAGAGATTCCCGCGAATGCTATCTGCTCGAAGGTTGGCGAAAATGCGTTGACGGCCGTGCGTTGTCTCCTTTCCTTGCCTGCTCTGGACGCTGACGATGACCGTCGCGAGGGGTGGAGATGCACTAGTGATTTGGGGCTCCTCTCGAGAGAGGACGAGAAAGGCGGAGACACGGTCATGAAGGAGAAGACGAGAAAGGGGAGAAGGCACGGGATCAGGACCCGCGATAGTGCGGACAAGAGGGGTACGCAGACGGGTGGGAGTGGGAATTGGCGGGGGGTGGCTGGGACCCGTAGCGGGTCGTTAGAGAGGTCCCGGGCTTCAGGTTCGTGGGCCTGAGGCCGGATTATGTTTCGAGGTGGCACCCTTTAGCCGGGAATAAAGTTATAGGCTGGTCCATTGTGGTCTTTTAATTAAAATAAATAAATAATAATAATAATAATAATTAGATCGACTAGACTGCAAGTCGTCAAAATCAGTTAAGCATCGGACAAAGTTCGGATGCAAGTGGAACCCTGATACTCGCAGGGACACGCAAGTACCCACGTGCATCCGCAGTCTATGTCTGAGAAGGAGGTTAAGCTTCATCGTCAGAACCCAGAGGGGGAAGCGGCAGCTTCTTCTTAGACATGGAGTTCCGGGAACTTTCCGCAACTCCTTCAGGAACGAGCAGGTTTATCCGGCCAGGCGTTCTCGAAACACCGCTCCCTTCGAGATCTCAACATCCACTGTCTCTCGTGCTGTGTGAAAATACAGAACTTCTACCTACGACTTGACACTAACTACACCAAGAAAAGCGATGCAAGGGACTGAGGTCTACGGTT
This sequence comes from Asterella californica, assembly GCA_036924285.1. Classification (NCBI taxonomy): domain Eukaryota; kingdom Viridiplantae; phylum Streptophyta; class Marchantiopsida; order Marchantiales; family Aytoniaceae; genus Asterella; species Asterella californica. The sequence goes on from JAYKYS010000003.1 coordinate 13,413,488, forward strand.
TGACACTAGCTACACCAAGAAAAGTTATGCAAGGGACTGGATATCGGAAATAAGGACCTCTTCCCACCAGTCATTTTTTTTCTATGGAAAAAGAAATTTCGTGTCAGAACAAATACTTTTGTCTTCTCATTGTGCAATTCCTTGAAAGAGGGAGTTCCGAGGCAAATCGACAGCTCCACAGTTTTGGGGTACACCAGTTTTGGGTGTACCCCAGGGTACCTCCAGGGGTACCTCCCCAAGTTACTGGGACTTGAGAATGTGGATACCACGCCACGTGGAGAAAACTGGTACACACGTCTGTGGGATTCTTCGTACGAGTAGATGATTTTTCATTGATGTCAAACTGCATTAGTGATAGTCCTGTGTGAAGACAAAAAGTTTCTGCAAAAACATCAAGAAAAATCATCTAGTCTTACAACGAGCTTTCAGACACATGCTAGTGGGAAGAGGCCCTAACTGCGGCGTAACAGCTTTACAGGGGAAACAAAGTGAATGCTACCACAGTCCACTCTGACATAATCAGATGAACATGAACCCATTTGCTTTCCCTCATCTGAGTCCTCGAGTCTCGCCTCATCAGGTCAAAGGTACATGACCCACATGCTGCGACTCTGCCACCATGAGGTAAGTTGCTTTCTGCATGCTGTCCAACTTAGATAACACGAGAAGACTTTCTGGTTTCCTTGATGCCGCCTGGAAATAACACCCCTGCCGCAGCAAAGCATTCCCAATCAGACGTAGAGCAGAGCAGGTAAAGAAAGTTACTTAGCTTTCTTCTCGCAGCTTTGCCATTCTGCTAGTGTCAGGACAGATCTAGATCGTGTTTAATCTAAACAATCAACACTAGTCTTGACTCTACGAAGCTACAAGATGAAAATCCCGAAGTTATTAGATCGAGTAGACTACAAGTCGTCAAAATAAGTTAAGCCTCTGACAAAGTTCGGATGCAAGTGGAACCCTGATACTCGCAGGGACACAAGTACACACGTGCATCCGCAGTCTGTCTGAGGAGGTTAAGCTTCATGGTCGGAACCCAGAGGGGGAGGCGGCAGCTTCTTCTTAGACATGGAGTTCCTGAAACTTTCCGCAACCACTCCAGGAACGAGCAGGTTTATCCGGCCCGGCGTTCTGCGCTGCGGTGTAGGACGTAGAAGTGAACGTGGCTTCAAGAGGGTAGCAAGGATAGATCTCAGTATAGCCAGACTAGGAGCAAGGGCAGCCGTCTACATATTCACTCTCATCATTCGATGTGGGCTTTCTACTTTGACGGGTGTTTTAACCCTCTCTTCGCTGGCAGTAACGTTTCTTTGCGTTTCGGCGCCTGCAAGAATAATAAAAGATTAAAAGTATTAGATTTATTGAAATAAATTGGACTAAATTGACATTATAACCGGGAATTTTCATTGATGTGCTTGTGTTTACCTTCGGATTCCAGTCACTTAACAGTTTCCTTATCTGAGATAATTGACTTCTCTTGATCCGAGTGCACTGTCATTTTCGTACTTTGAGACCCACTGCTCCACGATTCTAAATTCGCTGATTCAAGCCTGAAAGTGACCCGAATGCCAACTTGAGATCCTTGCAGTTGTGGGCTGATACGCGGAAGGTTTTCATTCTTTAGAAGTCCGGCATCGTCTAACATATTTACTCCACTTCATCTTATACTAAGTCTGTGTTGTAAAGCTTATGATTAAGTAAGCTGTACATGTGTTCACCATTCAATTTGATATTCATGTAGCCCACGATGACTTCAACGGACGAGAATTAGTCTATTTGGTATGGAGCGTACATTAACCAGATATCTCGAATAGGCAGGTGCATAAAACCTCGCATGGTGCAGTGACACCTTTATTACCGAACTTAGCCTCCACGGATGTTAAAACAAAAAACTATGCCAGAAAACCATGGTGCGGTTACAACCTTTTCGTCATTCGGCGCCCGTCAAAGCTACATGACCCACATGCTGCGACTTTTTCACCATGAAATAAGCTGCTTTCTGCATGCTGTCCAACTTAGATAACACAAGAAGACTTTCTGGTTTCCTTTTGCCGCCTGGGAAGTAACGCCCGTGCCGCAGCAAAGCATTCTCAATCAGAAGTAAAACAGACAAGGAAAAGTACTCAGGCTTCTTCTCGCAGCTATGCCATTCTACTAATGACATGACAGATCTAGAGCGTGTTTAATCTAAACAATCAATATTACTCTTCACTCTACGAAGCTACAAGATGACAAGTTATTACGCCGACTTTACTGCAAGGCGTCAAAATTAGAGTCAAGCATCGGACAAAGTTGGAGGTCTTTGAAGACCAGTTGTATATCACATTCGGTCACACTTGGTCAACGGAAGATAACATTTTATAGACATGTTAAAGCATTTACCGAGAATAAATCTATTAAAGAGGTTTTCACTGATACATTCATCGTTAAACTTCTCTGGAGTAGAACTAAAACGTCCTTAGAGTGATATAGTTTACTTGTCGAGCGTCTCTTGGGTTCAGAGATTGAGTAATGCTGAGCTGTAGGTTAAGGAATCCAGCCTCGACCAGTTTAAAAAGTCACGTGATAGATCCTTAAAGTACGACCGACTAGAATACTTTCATAAACAAAGTGTTAAAGCATCTCAACCCGTATAGAGATATACACCTTCTTATCTCTATTTTACAGATGAAGAGTGAAAGATCTTTATCTCTAAGGGAGGAATTTCCCCAACGCACTCTTTAAAGGAATCTCTAAAGAATATAAGAAACTCAAACGTTTTCAAGATTATCAAAAAGTGTTCCTCAAATGATTTGATATGAGGTTAAAGGGTTTTTATTGCAATAATAAAGTTAGAGAAATGAGATAACTTCTAGGAAATTCTATAAATTAAAGACCAGTATAAAGATCAATAGTGAGAAATTTTCCCTAACTGGCTCTCTAATTGATTAGAGGAGCTTTTAAAGACTCGCAATGGAGATGCTCTTAGACAAGTAAATTTCCACATTGTAGAGATTCTAAGGAGTAAAAACCTTTGCATTAGAGGTTTCCAAAGCTATAGTCTTTACTAATTATTATGAGGGAATTATGACTGGTCAGGAGTGCAAGGATGTTTCTTAATTGCTTTTCATTCTGTTTTGGCAGTGGAGAAATTCAATACTCAGGGGAATGATTCCAAGTTTCAGAAGCACGAGAAGTTTAGACACAAAATTGTCCTGCCAATTCACAAAGGTATCTTCCAGAGACGCAAAGTTCTATACAAAGTTATCCTTTGATAAATAAATTATTTTTCTTTTTCTCATTAAAGAATCTTCTTTTTTAACTTTAACACTCTCTATTATCTAATATAGAGTGTCAAAATCTTTGTTAGATATTTTTATTCCACGAGAGACGGTCATGTATAGGGTAATGCACTCTTAAGAATGTATTACCTCATTTGAGAGTCCAGTTGACATAGAGATCTGAAACAGACGTAATGCTAGACTAAGATGACATTACATAGAGTAATGCACAAATATGGTTTAAATATTTATACGTTAAGCACTGAGACATTTTATTTCTTTAACTTCCACATTGTCTGGATCTGAGGAGAGCGTGAGATTATGCATCAGATCATAAGATTACAAAACGTAATCTCACGATCTTATAAATCTATTTATTATATTTCTATTTAAATTAAAAATATTATATAGATTTTGACTCCATAATAACTACTCTGAAAAGGAAAAGTCACTCAAACTATCCAGTTTGGTTGCATAACGACTTGGATAAGAGGCCATGGGTGTTTTCTGCAAGCATTTCCAGAAGCACCAGTAGAAAACTACCTCAAGCATTTTTAAGTTGCTTCTTGCTCCTTTTTGTAGTAAGGACATTTATATACAGGTTTCTAAAATATTAACAAGAATTTTGAGAAGAATTGGTACTATCAACTCAAACGGTTACTCGTGCGCAATGAACAATTCTATACAAAGTTATATTTGATAAACTATGGAGGTTAGGGTTTTTCTCGTTAACATCATCTTTTTTCGATCACATGGAACGAGTCACGCAGACTGTCACAACGACGTAGTCTCGTACTGGACGTAGGAATGGGTTCAGTCCTACTAGGGGGTGTCAAAGTTAAAGAATCTCTGAAATATTTGGGAGCCGCGGACGTGAGTTACGGATTCGACAAGACTGCGGTCAGTGTTCCTGCGGGTATCTCAGAGAGGTACTCGCATGAAAACGCCGCGGGCCTTTTCTTAACGGCTATTCATTGATATTGTTTGATTCTTTTGGCAATGGATTCTCTGCTACTCTGAGTACTTATCTTGAGTGTAGAAATGGAACAATAATCAATGGTAAAATCTTGATGTTCAATCTCAGGTGCGATCTAGAATGAGCCGCGGTTATATACAAACTTACCGATGACAATTTTACGTCCAGTTACCTCTCAACCGTTGAAGAATCTTTCTTCTGAACTTTGACACCCCTACTATTCAGCTGTCCGAGGAAGTGTAGCTATACGAGAACACGACACAATGAATAGCCAAGTAACAGGGAAGACCCCATCAAACCTACAAGGAGAAAAAGGACCCTTCTTTGGTTAAACGGGAGATTATTGTGTACTGTAAAAGTGTAGCCATTGCTTCCAAAGTTATCTCTCACTTGTTCATACCATCATTATGTACTTAGACTATGTACATGATGTTCTTATTCTCTAACGTTTGATGAAAAGCACAGGAGTTTACTTTACCGCACCCTTGATACTTTTGTTGGATTTAGGATTTGATTAATGCAACCTTGACTAACAATAATAGATTTATCAAGTTTATTGTCATAAAAAGGCATCACATCTGGAAAAATTCTATCAGACAACATTAGAATAAACCTTTGACCACGAGTGTTACGTAACGAATAGCTTATCCATCGATGGTGTGCTTTATGATACTAAACCATTATCCAAATGCAGCTTATTCATGTAAACCTGCTGTTCAAGGGAGTGGACTTCCTGCTTTTGCTAAACATAAAACAAGTAAGAGGCTGCACAGACACTTCTAACAAAAATTTCCACACAAAAACTCTGACAAGTCAGACTAACGGTGATCTGTTCTTAACATGAATGATTCACATTGAAATCACATTTTGACCTATTTAATGGCGGTTATCAGTGAAGGTGTGATCAAGTAGAACGATCTTAAGATCAAGTAAATTGCTAGGGAAAGCTAAATTTAGTTTACTAGACTATTCCACCGTTGGTTGTAAGAGATTTTCCAAACAACTTCCATAAAACGTTTTACTGGTTCAATCATTTTACTTATCACTTCTCGAGATCAATCTATGTTTGTAAATGCAATAGAGTCTATGTTAGTAAAAGTAATCTATTGCATATCGTTCAAAACTTTTGAATCTACACTCCTTGACAAAGTCTGACATTGGAGACGCATGGATTTCTGCTAAGAGGAGAGGAGTGAATGATTCTCTTACAATCCTTTGTCGAACTTTTGCGCTCTTACATGAAATCGATTACACCACTCTTCGCAATAGTTCGCTTGCGAGTCTTTGGGTCTCTGATGAATGACAGCAAGTCGAGGCTATGCACACAACCGTTAAAAATACCACAAGCCAAAGAATCCTTCTCGGTTCAGTCTAACACAGGATAGTAAAATTTGGCATAGTTGCTCGATTTAAAACAGATTCAGTACCATTTGAAACTGGAGTGCTTAGGCCAACTACAACCAGTGGCCGGAATGATACCTTGAGGACATGGAGGATTAAAACAACACACTACTTGCGTTGGTCAGTTTAATCTAGGTTACTATGATTTTATGCTGGTCTTCAAACTATTAGAAGAGTTTTGACTTGAACGTTAAATTTTAAAGACACTTAAGTTCTAAATTTTTCACTTTAATTCAAACTTTGTTTTACTACGCTTTTGCTTTTAGATACGATGGAAGTTAAAAACAATCAGACAAATTGAAACTTTAGAACAATATAGTCTAAGAACAATTTGAACTTGGTGCCTCTATGAGCATTCTAGTAACGAATAAACCTTTTCTGTGAGTTTGCTTTCAAATAATCAAGAAACTGAACCGTTTATCCAAGTTTACGTATGTTGAAATTTAATGCTTTTGAATGAAATTTAGCATGTATAAACTCAAATTTGAGCTCTTCACTTGCACTTGTTCAGGTTGATGGGCTCTTTCCATGCGTTTGGTATCCAATCTGTCACTTTTCACTAGGTTTCAAATAAACGCGGGAGTATTTATATTTTCATATATTTCATTAGTTTATTTGCAAAATATACAAATGGTTCTATGACAAAGGTACTATATTCTCTTTTCATGAAAATGTCATATTCTTTTTCTCTACTTCTACTTCTACACAGGGATGAAACAGCTCATTAATTATTTATAGTTTTACTTGTCTCATCATACACATAATGAAGTATCAAATAAATAAACTCATCTATCTAGTTAAAGAAACCATTCAAGGAAATCCTCAGAATTTACCAAAGCAAAAGTTCTTAACTGAAATAAGAATGTGGCTAATCCTCACTAAATTTGTTTAGTCACAGTACCTTGCTGCTCACAACATTTTGAGAAAGGGAATCAGTATAGATTCTATATGTGAGATGGAATTAGACAAAAAATGACTCCGTTGTTCAAACTATTTATTTGCTAAGTTTTTGCATTGTATTGAACCATCTTCTACTTTTCACATGGAATGCCCTAATGGGGCTGAATCAACAATTCCAATCTATATATTCAACAATTCCAGTATATATATAACTTAAGACATAAGCTTTTGGCTTGGCTTAATCTAACTAAGTCAGATACGCTGCTTCAATTGCTTGATATGAAATACGGCCAGGGATGGACGATCCTCGCATGAATACAATGAATGGTCACCTACTGATGCCATAGGTGCAGCATATGTACCTACCTGTATGAGGTCTACGGTTTGACACTAGCTACACCAAGAAAAGTTATGCAAGGGACTGGATATCGGAAATAAGGGCCTCTTCCCACCAGTCATTTTTTTCTATGGAAAAAGAAATTTCGTGTCAGAACAAATACTTTTGTCTTCTCATTGTGCAATTTCTTGAAGGAGGGAGTCTCGGCAAATCGACAGCTCCACAGTTTTGGGGTACACCAGTTTTGGACTGGGTGTACCTCCAGGGGTACCTCCCCAAGTTACTGGGACTTGAGAATGTGGATACCACGCCACGTGGAGAAAACTGGTACACATGTCTGTGGGACTCTTCGTACGAGTAGATGATTTTTCATTGATGTCAAACTGCATTCGTGATAGTCCTGTGTGAAGACAAAAAGTTTCTGCAAAAACATCAAGAAAAATCATCTAGTCTTACAACGAACTTTCAGACACATGCTAGTGGGAAGAGGTCCTAACTGCGGCGTAACAGCTTTACAGGGGAAACAAAGTGACTGCTACCACAGTCCACTCTGACATAATCAGATGAACATGAACCCATTTGCTTTCCCTCATCTGAGTCCTCGAGTCTCGCCTCATCAGGTCAAAGGTACATGACCCACATGCTGCGACTCTGCCACCATGAGGTAAGTTGCTTTCTGCATGCTGTCCAACTTAGATATATATATATATATATATTTTTTATATTTTTTTATTTTTTTATTTTAAGGAAAAATAAAGATTTTATAGCCGAGGCCAAAGAGCCGGATTTACAACGCGCACAGACCCGCTTTGGCCGCGCTCCTCCTAGTACTGCCACGCAAACCCCCCGCCCCCTTACCCCCCTTGCTACGAGGACCAAACACGCCCGACGACCTCCTGTCCGCAGCCCCGAGAGTAATCATCTCCCTCTTCGCGGTCACCCTGGCCCCACAGTCTCTCACGCGGCTCGAGGTCCCCTCGCCAATCCCTAAAATGCCCTTCGACTGCTTGACACTGCTGCTGACAGCCACGAGCTCGTCCCTTGTATTGTCATCACTCTCCTTCATCATCGCCTCGGCATTACTCAGCAGGTGCGTACAGTGCTCATAGCTTCTCTTGGTCAACCTCGGGGTCCTTCTGACAAGAAACGGTAAGACCCAGACCCTTCTCCAATTGTTGCCGTAGATCCCCCCTTCCTTCTTCGCAATCCGGTGTTTACCATTCTCGTCTTTAATAATGTTTCTGACAGTGTCAGTCTTAGCGATCATCCGGGTGGTCGAGTGAGTCGGATTTTCGTCCCTTAGCGCGACCGGCCACCCTTTCTCCTTTGGGTCGATGTTGTTGTTCTTTTCCCTATTCCTCTTCTCAGTGGTGGAGTTAAGGCGACCAGCGGACCGCAGCGGGCCCCCCTCCACATGGTACGCCCTCTTTCTGGACGACTTGCTACTGCCGGCGCAATCAGGTATCGTACCCCCGGTTCTCCATCTGCAATCCTTTCGAATGTTCAGAGTTCCGTGCATGTTAGATCGACTCTGCTAGTTCCCTCGGTTCTTGTCTGTTCTTGTCTGTTCGTGGCCTGCTCACGCCAATTCTTCTGAATCGACCCTAGAGTGCACATCGCGTTGGCCCAGGCCTCTTTCTTTTTTTACTAGATTCTTCTTTTAGGCTCGCCCATAACGATTTAACAACTTCCGCCACGATTCTGACGGCCGGGCGATCCGAGCGGGTGTGCCGAAAGATGAAGTCCGCCCTCTCCTCCCAAGCGACCCGAGTGTGTTCTACCAGTAGATGGATAAGGGAGGGGTCGACACTCCTAATCGCCAGCGCCTTGTCCACCGTTGTCAGGAGGCAGCTACCGGCAGTGTAGTTCAGCATTCCCGTAAGCGCATGGAGCTTAAGTCTTTCCCATCTCGCCTTCGTAGCCGGGCATTCCCAGAGGGCATGCTCAATCGTCTCCTCCACCCCACAGCCTTTCGCACATTTCCCTTCCCCTATCTTCATCTGTAGAGCCCTCCGATTGGTAAAGAATCCCCGGTTTAAAAGCCTCCATACCCACAGATTAGTCCTCATTGTGTCTCCCGACTGCCATGTCTTCCTCCATCGGTTACTCCACTCCTCCTCTCGACTAGAGGTACCCCACCTAGCGTTAAGTATTCCAACGTTTGGAGGGGAGGTAGGAATTAGACCTTTCCAGGTTCGAAGGCCATGCTTCCACCCGTTCTTTACTTGATCTCCTAGCTCCCAGCTCCAGCTCAGACTCTCTTGCAGGCCCCCTGAGACCACCTGAATTCCCCCTGCCCATCTCAAACACCTGTCTATAGCCGTCCTCCCCATCGGTTCCAGGATAGTGAGGTTCCCATACAGCGACGCCCCCCCCCATCGAGTCCTGGAGATCCTTTAGCTTTAGAGCATTTAGAGAGACCAGTTTGCCCCTTTTGATTCCTCTCAGGGCCTCTCTCTTATCTTGCTCTTCAATTGATTCACATTTTTGCCATAGCTCCACCACGATTGTAGCTGGCAGGTTCCCTGGTAGTTGTCCCCTCTGCCCATCGAAGACCAACCTTCCCGCTACCTCCCGCCAGCATCTGAGCATGCTATCCAGCGTCGGGAGGTTGCGAGTCCTCAGTCCTTGAAACATAAGCAGGCACTCCTCTGGTGTCCACTCCGCCATCCCCTTCTTGTGTTTCCCTTTCTGTACACTATCATGGATTCCTCATTTGGCGATGTTTATCCAGTCCTGTCTGCCACCGTCGAGAATCTTCATCAGGTACTTAATTTTTTGGGCTTGAGCCACCGTCCGAAAGGGGGTGATCCCCAGCCCCCCTTCGCTTTTGGTCTTCGTTATCGTGTCCCAGGCTACCATTGCGGTTTTGGCCTTCCCTTCAAGGCTCCTACCCCACAGAAAGTCGTGGCATACGCCCTCCATCCTCTTGAAACCGGCCTTCGAGCAGTCAGCACTCGTAAGTTGGTAGGCAGGGATGGCCCTGAGTACGTGGGTCAATAGTACCACCCAGCCCGGCCATGTCAGTAGCCTATTCGACCAGTGCTGCAGACGCGTTTGAAGTCTACCCACTAATGCCTCCTCTATCTGCGTCTCCGTCAGGTTCCTCCCTATCCAGGTGCCCAGGTACTTTACCATCTGGCCCGGTCTCGCTATCTGGCAACCGGAGACTGTCAACCAGTTAGGAACCTCGTCCATCCCCATCGGAATCACCATAGTCTTGGCCAGGTTCAGGGAGGCCCCTGACACTTCTTCGTACCTGCGGATCACCTCTTTGGTTGCCTTAAAGCACTCTTCCGTCCCCTCGATGACAAGCCCCGTATCGTCCGCGAACAGCTGATGTAGCAGGGAGGTTCCTCCTCCTGTTCTTAGCCCCTCTATCGTCCCTTGTTCTCTAGCCTCCTTCAGCATGTTCATCAGAGGTTGGGTCGCAATGGCGAAAAGGAAGGGGGCGACCGGGCACCCTTGCCTCACCCCTCTTCCCAGCCCAAAACCATCAGTGAACCCTCCATTCAGGTGCACTTTCGATCGGCCCCCTTCTGACAGCCCTTTCAGAAGCCCGACAAAGTGACCGTCAAACTTCATACTCTCCATCGTCTCCCATAGGTACGGTTGCGACACCCTGTCATAGGTCTTTGTGAAGTCAATTTTCAGAAACAGCGAGGGCCACTTCTTTGCTTCCGTCGCCTCCTGCCCGAGTTTAAAGCTTAGGATGTTATCGTAGATATCTCTGTCTTGAATAAAGCCCGTCTGTTGCTCGTCCACCACATTCCCTATTACCTTTTTCAGCCTCTCCGCCAGTAGCTTGCTCAGAACCTTGTAGGTGGCAGTGAGTAAAGAGATCGGTCTCCAGTTCCCCAGGTCGTGCTTAGCTCCTCCTTTCAGAATTAATTTGATGACACCTTGCAGGGTCTTGTCGTCAATTTCTTGCTTCTTCTAGTACTCAAGGACCATCGCCACACACCCTTCTCTAATGAATGGCCAACACGTCTGCAGCATTTCGTACGTGACACCGTCAAGCTCTGGAGACTTTTCCTTGGGGAAGCCCAGGACTACCTCCTCAATATCATCCATCGAGGGGGGGCCGTTAGCATGGCATTCTCTTCTGCCGTCAGCCACTTGGACGTGAGCCCCAGAATACCTCTCCTCTTAGCCTGGTTCCGAGAGACCTCCCCGTCTTCCTTATAGAGGTCTGCATAGTACTGTTAACTCTCTGCAGAATCTCAATGTGGTCCTCCGAGATTCTCCCGTCCTCCATGGTCACCCCCTTCAAAGCCTCTCTCCCATGCTTAGCTTTAAGCTGTGCGAAAAAATACCGAGAGGGTGCGTCCCCTTCCTGCAACCACCTTATTCGGCTCCTCTTCCTCCACAGCACCGCATCTTGGTGCTCTCTCCTCCGAAGTTTCTCCTCCATTATCTGCAGCCTGGCCCGGAGATCATCCGAGCTGTCTACCCTGGCCATAATCCTCAGTCTTTGAAGTTCCGCCTCCATCGCCGCTCTTGGTGGTTCTCTCAGTCCCGCTGCCCTTTTCTCTTCCACCAGGATTCTCCTGATTTGGGCCCACCCCACGGACCACATCGTTCTAGGGTCCCCGCCTCTTCTTTGCTGTTCTCTCCAGGCAGTTTCTACTCGGGCTTTGATTCTCGGATCCTTCAGCATGGTAGAATCCATTTTAAAGTAGGTGGACCTTTTAATCCTTGGTATTCCGTCCTCCTCTTTCAGTTTAATGTTAACTGTCACCGGAATGTGGTCCGAGAGCGTCTGCCTCCCATCATGGACAATTTTTGTGACTCCCGCACACCATTCCGCGCTATCGTTAAGGTAACATCGATCCAGCCTAGCCTGGTCAAGTCTTCCCCCCGCCCTAGCTTGTCGAGTGAAGACCGGTCCCTCCCTACTGAGAGCACAGAAGAAGGCATCCACCAGGTCCGACTGCAGCAAGGTGCTCCTCCACAGCCTCAGCTCGATGCCGTGGAGAAGAGGGGAGGGCCCGATGCTGTCATCCGGTAACTCGACCATATTCCAGTCCCCCAGCACCACCCATCTACCCTCTCTAGTCTTTGCGCTTAGCCATTCCCACAGGCTCCTCCTCCCTTCTCTTCGATTCGGGGCATAGATAGAGACTACACCGATTTTCCCTATATCCGAATTGAAAGTGCCCCAAGCGGCCGAGCCGTCCCCGCGGACTCCTTGTTCCAGAACAGAGAGGTGTTCCTTAAAGAGTAGAGCCGCTCCTCCCCTCCCCCCCCTCCGTATAGTCGACCACTCTGGTCCCCCTAGGGAGTAGGGACTCCAGATTAACCTCAAGCCTTTGCTCTTCTGTTTTAAGTTCCTGGAGGGCGATGATGTCTGCTAGATGTACCTCTCTTCCCAACCACCTTCACAGGATGGTAACGCGATGCGGGTCGTCGAGTCCCCTAACGTTCCATGTCGTAATTTTCAGTGTGTGCTGCATATAATCACTAGTTTGTATTGGTCATCTTGTATACCCCTCCTGCTTCCCCCCTACTTGGTGCTGTTCAAGGAAGCCAAGAGACCCCGTGCCCTCGACAGGTCCCCTTTTTTCGCTATCTTCCCTTTGTTTGTCGTCGGCTTCCGGATACCCCCTCCCAGAGGCTTCGCCTGTGTCCCGGCTGCCTTCGAGGTTGTCTCCTTTCTCGTCCCCCTCCTGCTGCATATCAGGTTGGGGTCGAGATCCAAAAGAGCCTCCCGTTCCATGTTCCTGAGGGGTGAGACAGGCACCTGGTTTATTTCCACTGGTCCACCCCACAATCCTGGCTTGTCCAGCCATAGGCCACTCCTGCATTCCCCCTCCGTATTGGGTTCTTCACTCGTCTCGTTCCCCTCTCCTCCTCTTTGGGACGCGGGCCTTCCTACCTCGATTATTGTTCCTTCTCCTTCGGCCATGTCATCCCCGAGATCGCTGCTGTCAAATTCTCCGTTCTCCCTCGGTTGTGCCTCCGCACCTACTAGTTCCCCTCCTCTCTCTGGACCCCCTTCCCTGTCTTCTTCTCTCTCTTCTGTCTTTTCTCCGTCAGATCCCTCCTGCATTTTCCCTCCGTTGAATTCCTCTTTGTCCTCCCTTTCTGCTTCCGTCTCCCCTTCTTCGCTTACTTTGTTTGGGGCCTCCTCCTCTTTCTGTGTTGCATTTATTCTCTGCTCTCCGCTGTTACCCGTGAGCATCGCGGTGTCTTCCTCTATCTTTTTCCCTTCTCTATCTTCTTCCCTTCTGTCATCTGTCAATGTCTTGTAGCCCGCGCTCTTGTTCAGATCCGGAATGGCTTCTTTCCTCTCGTCATGCTTTTCTAGTCCGCCTGAACTGGTACCCGCATCGCACTTCTGAGAAATTGAGGATTCTAGTCTGAGCCCACCGTCACGGGGAGTATCTAGTTCACCTTCTCCATTCTCACCTTCTCTCCCCCCACCTGAACCTCCTTGTTCCTCTCCCTCCTTACTCTTCTTGGCTGATTCATCCGACGAACCACTTCCTTTGTTCAGCACTTCGAAACGATTGGATGGTTTTTTGACCTGTACCCACTTGTTAACTTGCCTGGACCACTTCTTCCTGGTGACCTGGGTATAGCCATCTCCCGTATCTCCCGTTGAAGTCTTGTCCGGGGCAGGACCGGAGGCCGAGTTGGGCGTCAAGGCCGAACCCGCTGGTCTTCCGACCGGAGCCCCCTCAGCTCTCTTGGCGTTATCTGGGCAATTCCTCGCTTGATGGCCTTTTTTTTTACATACGAAGCAAGCATCTGGAAGAGACTGGTAAATCATCGGTTGGATTATCGTTTCTCCCACGCCCAGCTTGATCTGTAGGTGGTCCCTCAAGACTGAGTCAGGGTCGATCAGCACACAGCCTCGGATGCTCGGGTAGGAGTTCGTAGTCTTCATCGTTGCTTTGTACAGTACGGGTCCTATCGCCGCCAGCATTGCATCAGCACCAATTTCGAAAGTCGGGTCCACCAGTGGGAGGTCAACCCAAACAGCCACAGCTTTGGGGTTCTCGGATTGGGTTTGGAAGCCAGGTGTCCAAGGTGTGGCCAGAACGATTCTCCCATTACAGAAAAGAGGCGCCTCTCGGAGGACTTGATCACGTTGTTCCGCCGTTGCTAGCACCACCAAAAAGTTTTTTCGGCTCAGCATTCTAAGTTGGTTCACCTTTACGCCCAACCTCTGCTCCAGCCTCCATGAGGCCCAGTGCTCAAAAGCATCGCGGGAGGGGCTGCAATCCACCGTCGATAGCACCACTGCAGACGATTTGAGCAGAGCCAGGCGGCACGCTACGAGGTTTCGATCCAAGTTGACACATACCCCGTTTTTGTATTCTCCAATCTGTTGGTTCTTCTGTATGTTTTTTATCGCCTCCACCAGCTCAGAGTCCGGCATGCCTGCCCCCGCCAGCGGATTAAGGCCATCCAGGTACGGGTTCCGTCCCGCCTTCTCCAGCATTTTTAAAGGTCTCTCCCAGCTATTCTTGACGCCTTCTCTTCCCCCGTTTGTGTCTCCCTGTTTATTCTTCCCCTGGTCATCACTTCCCTTGTTTGTCTTGGTAAATGTAGGGGCGCCAGGACCCCACGCAGCATTGTGGGACTTTGACAGCGGCTGAGGATTGGGAACCTGCAGTCGAGGTGCAGAGCCCCCCACCGAGCATTCTCCACACGCCCTGACTACACCGGGCATCCCAGAGGTGGCAGCGGAGGCGCTCCGCCCGAGTTCCATCAATGCTGCCCCCTCCAGCGAGTCCTGATTCGCCGCCGCCCCAGTTTCTACTACCTTCGGCTGCAGAGCTTCGTTACCCTCAACCTGACCCCCGCCAGTGTCAGGACAATCCGTGCACGCCGTGTTCCGTTTCTTCTGCGAATGTAGGAGGCCATCGACGGTTACCTTGTTTCTTGCTGGGTTCCCTGTCCTCCTCGAGTCGACCGTATAGAGGGATTTCCTGCGTCCGCGTTTTTTGTTCAGCTCAGTGTACGAGTTTAGCAAGTCGCTGCTGGTAGCCCCAAACTCCACGACCTCAGTGCCTTTCTTCGTTCCAGATCCTAAGACCTCTTCTTTTTTCTCTCCCTCATTCGCCATATCTCTTGATTAGCGCGGGGGACCGGCTTAATTCCGCAACCCTAGCCTTCGTCCCTTCCACTAATTACCCTTTCTTCCGTAATTTCGTCACGCCTCCGCCGTAAACAGCCCTCCTAACCTTCTTACGTCCACGCCCCCCTCTAACCCCCCTCGCTCCCGGCTCTCCCCCTCTCCGCCATCTTTGATATCGAACGTCCGGCACCGGAGCTTGTGAACAGTGAAAGCCGCTGTCCAACTTAGATAACACGAGAAGACTTTCTGGTTTCCCTGATGCCGCTGGAAGTAACGCCCCTGCCGCAGCAAAGCATTCCCAATCAGAAGTAGAGCAGGTAAAGAAAGGTACTTAGCTTTCTTCTCGCAGCTATGCCATTCTGCTAGTGTCAGGACAGATCTAGAGCGTGTTTAATCTAAACAATCAACACTAGTCTTGACTCTACGAAGCTACAAGATGAAAATCCCGAAATTATTAGATCGACTAGACTGCAAGTCGTCAAAATCAGTTAAGCATCGGACAAAGTTCGGATGCAAGTGGAACCCTGATACTCGCAGGGACACAAGTACACACGTGCGTCCGCAGTCTATGTCTGAGGAGGTTAAGCTTCATGGTGGGAACCCAGAGGGGGAGGCTGCAGCTTCTTTTTAGACATGGAGTTCCTGGAACTTTCCGCAACCACTTCAGGAACGAGCAGGTTTATCCGGCCAGGCGTTATGCGCTGCGGTGTAGGACGTAGAAGTGAACGTGGCTTCAAGAGGGTAGCAAGGATAGATCTCAGTATAGCCAGACTAGGAGCACGGGCAGCCATCTATATATTCACTCTCATCATTCGATGTGGGTTTACTTTGACGGGTGTTTTAACCCTCTTCGCTGGCAGTAACGGTTCTTTGCGTTTCGGCGCCTGCGGGAATAATAAAAGATTAAAAGTATTGGATTTATTGAAATAAATTGACATTATAACCGGGAATTTTCATTGATGTGCTTGTGTGTACCTTCGAATTCCAGTCACTTAACAGTTTCCTTATCTGAGATAATTGACTTTGAGACCCACTGCTCTACGATTCTAAATTCGTTGATTCAAGCCTGAAAGTGGGCCCAATGCCAACTTGGAGATCCTTGCAATTGTGGGCCGATGCGCGAAAGGTTTTCATTCTTTAGAAGTCTGGCGTCGTCTAACATACTTACTCCACTTTATTCTCATACTAAGTCTGCTGTTGTAAACCTTATAACGTCTTTTGAGTTCGTTATCAGTTACACGGATATATACGGTGATGCCAGAGCTAATACAGCAAAAGAAGGCTTGAGGGGGTTCCGCAGACCTTTCGAAACTTGAGTCGCTAGGAGCATCTGGGTATATCAGTGTCGAATGCTGTAGTCCACCTGAGCAAGACTAAACCTTGCTAATTAAGTAAGCTGTACATGTGTTCACCATTCAATTTGATATTCATGTGATAGCCCACGATGACTTCAACGGACGAGAATTAATCTATTTGGTATGGAGCGTACATTAACCAGATATCTCGAATAGGCAGGTGCAGAAAAACCTCGAATGGTGCAGTGACACCTTTATTACCGAACTTAGCCTCCACGGATGTTAAAACAAAAAACTATGCCAGAAAACCATGGTGCGGTTACAACCTTTTCGTCTTTCGGCGCCCGTCAAAGCTACATGACCCACATGCTGCGACTTTTTCACCATGAAATAAGCTGCTTTCTGCATGCTGTCCAACTTAGATAACACAAGAAGACTTTCTGGTTTCCTTTTGCCGCCTGGGAAGTAACGCCCGTGCCGCAGCAAAGCATTCCCAATCAGAAGTAAAACAGACAAGGAAAAGTACTCAGGCTTCTTCTCGCAGCTATGCCATTCTACTAATGACATGACAGATCTAGAGCGTGTTTAATCTAAACAATCAATATTACTCTTCACTCTACGAAGCTACAAGATGACAAGTTATTACGCCGACTATACTGCAAGGCGTCAAAATTAGAGTCAAGCATCGGACAAAGTTCGAGCTCTTGTGAAATCCTTGGAAGCGCAGCAGGTTTAGGCCGTAGAACTGGTACAGTTCTAGCGAGTATGGCAAGCAACATGAGGATAGACCTCAGTATAGTCAGATTAGGAGCCCGCGCCGGACTCATATATATCTACTCTCACCATTCTTTGGCACGTGTTTTAACCCGCTCAAGCGCTGGCAGTAATAGTTCTTTGTCCTTCGGCGCCTTCGGTTAAGAGAATGATGAAAGAAAAATAATCTTGGATTTATTGAACTATTTGGACTGATTGATTCCTGACATTATAACAGTTAAAATTCAGGGATTGTGCTTGTGTGTACCTTCCAGTCACTTACTTAACAGTTTTAGTATCTGAGATAACTGACTTGTCTTGATGCGAATGCACTGTGATGTTCTGGATCTTACGATTCAGACCCACTGTGCTCTGAATCTAAATTCGATGATTCAAGCTTGAACGTGGCCCCAATGCCAGCTTGGAGGATCCTTTTTGGCCGATACGCGGAAGTCCGGCGTCGTCTGACATATTGCATGACGTGTAATATAAGACTGCCTGCAGAGCTCCCAGTGCTGAAGGAAGGTATCCAGGCGATAAACAGTAAACAAGGTCTCTTATTTTTCTCACTGCTGGAACGACATATTTTCTTCTATCTAACGTTGTGTCTTTTCCGTCAGACTTTAGTTGAATAAGTTCACCACTATACCACTAGCCTGCCGTGGATATCGTCTGTTCGCTTTAATAAACGCTAGAACTTTTCGGTAGTCGTGTAAGAGAACCCTGTGCTGAACACGTTCTGATCAGAACGTGTTAGTGTCATTGAGTGTCTTGCAATTGTTGTCTATGTTAGAATAGAACTATCTTTCATCTCGGAATTCGGATGTAGGTAAGCTTTAAGAGCATTAGGTGAGAGCGTACCGTCCCGCACATGGCTGAATGTATAGCAATAGCAAAGCCATGGAACTATCACATGTAGAAGTTGCATAAGCTTACGCTCTACTGGATCCGCGTTATGAGTCAGTCAACTGGAACCTTGTATAAAACATGGACAAGAAATCTACAAGATAACATTTCTAGCAATTTTTCTTGTGTACTGAGTGCTCCAGGTCTCTGGCCAAAGGCTACAAGTTAACAAGAAATCTACAAGATAACATTTTTAGCAATTTTTCTTGTGTACTGAGTGATCCAGGTCTCTGGCCAAAGGCTACGAGTTAACTTACGTGAGCGATGGGAGAATTGTGAGTCACCTTGGTGTTCAAGTCTAACTACTGTGCTACTGGATCCTTGTTATGAGTCAGTCAACTGGAACCTTCTATAAAACATGGACAAGAAATCTAGAAGATAACCTTTCTAGCAATTTTTCTTGTGGACTGAGTGCTCCAAGTCTCTGGCCAAGGCTACGTGTGAACTTACGTGAGCGATAGGAGAATTGTGAGTCACCTTGGTGTTCAAGTCCAACTACTGTGCTTCTGCCTTAGAGGAATGAGAATAGTTTCTGTCAAACGCTGGTGAGGATCCGTGGATAGTTCGAAAGGCGATTGAATACTTGGAACCCTTGTCTACGTGGAGAGTGTCTTTTGATAGAGGTCGATATAGAGTGGAAGCCAGATCGCAGCGTCTTTGGAAGGAGACTATGCCGAAGTCACCTCAGTTTCAGGTACAGTTAGAGAGTCTACACCTTCTTGGGATTTGCAGCGCGACAGTCTACTTGATGTTTTCTTGACATGAGCTTGGATATCGATCCATCATGTTCCAACTCCTTCTGTTGATTGGTACATTCAACTCTTGCTCTTGATGATTGTATCAAGTTCATGCATGCGTGCTCATTTCAGTTCCAGCATTCACACTCGTGTCAGTCTTCCCAGGAAGAAGAATGAGCGATGCTGTGATCTCTTCAATCTCTACCTCTGTGAAGCTACAAAGATAAACAGATATCGGTGACAACTCCGATCAAACGTGGAGTCCAACTGTGCTTTCGCGGAAGTACCAACGAGTAATAGTAAGTGTCGTCGTCGTCGGAGATTGATTGTCGTCGTGATGCCCATTTCTTAAGAAGGGTCATGATCACAACCTAGTAGATTCAACGCTCGATTTAATTTCCTCCACAGGTCGTTTCCTGAATAAGTTCTTGGTACACTGTCAAGATCTAGACGTTGCGTACGCTACTTATACTGGTACTGGTTTGCTTTGGAAGTATATTAGTGCTAGCCGTGAAGAAGAATCAGGGCTATCTAACGACGCGAGAGTAGCTACTTCATGGCCAAGTTCAAGAAGCGGTGGATCGATGAAGCTTCAAGTAGTACTTCGAATTCTCCTCAGAAGGTTGTGATCCTACCGCTTGCAACAATCTGGATGTAACTGGGTATTACTCGTTTTGATTAGAGAAGCATGCTTACTCCACTTCATTCTCATAGTAAGTCTCCTGTTGTAATGCTTATTACGTCTCTTCAGTTCTTATCAGTTGCACGGATATACGGTGGTCCTGAGTTGTGCGTATTATTGCTGGATGTTTCATCTCAGCGCAGTTTCCCCTATTCCGTTCATCTGTTGCGAAAATCTTTGTGACTGTGAACTTTGCACACATGTTCAGATGAGCGATTCTCTCTTCAAGCTGTTCGAACCAGCTCCACCAGCTACTGTAAGCATCGATATCATTTTCTTTCATGGGCTTCAGTTTGAGCACAACTCTGATGCATATCTTTCGACTTGGACAAGAGGAGGTGAATCGCAAGAAGTCTGGCCACAAACGTGGCTTCCGGAGAAATATCCTGGAGCGCGAATTTTATCGGTATCGTATGATGCTTTCGTACGAACTACTGGCACGGAAGGAAGGATGGATATGCACCTTATCGGTGAAAACTTGTTGGGAGAGATTTTGTGGGTTCGTAAAAATAAGGGGATAGAAGATTGTCCAATAGTTCTCGTGGGTCATAGCTTTGGTGGCCTTGTTATAAAGCAGTTGTGCTTCCATGCTTCCCAGAGTGAAGAAAGATCTGCAGATGGGCAAGATATTGGCAAGTTTCTAAAAAGCATTCGGGGAATATTTTTCTACGGAACACCACACCGCGGACTGGAGATGAGTAACGCAGTTGTGTTCAAAGATTCTGTGATGAGTAGCATGCCAGCAAATAAAACCCTGCTGGCATTCGTGGAACTACTTGGCAAAGATGCTGCGAGACTACATGAACAATTTGAGCAGAGGTGGCGAGCGTACAAGTGGCGAATTTATGGACTCGGAGAGTTACATGTAAGTTACATGATTTTTGTTCGTCTTTAATTAGTTCGCGTCTATCCTTACGAAATGTTATGATCTCATTGATGTAGGCAATAGTTCAGTTATGTACTCTGTCAGTGACTGCATGCTGCCTGACCTGAAATTATAAAATCCAGTGTTTAGACTGGAGCTGTCATGTCATACATTCTGTAAACATGAATTGAGTTTTAAAGGACGAGAATTCAGTCTACGGCAATCTACACACGAATTATGCTATGTTCTTTAATTGCCGATATAAGTTTTTAATTAGGTTTCACATCACAAAAGATACAGATCTCCTTCTCAGAGATTGTGGGTTTATGTGGCATGAGCTCCGTTGGCTAATAGTTAATTTGCAAGAGAAGAGACAGAATACATGGCCGTAATTTGAGTAAATTGTGCGTCTTTTTATTGCTTCCATGCAGGCGATGGAAGGACAACGCGACCCTCTAGTGCCGGAGGCATCTTCGCGATTCGGTGATAACTATCTGACAGATGAATCTGATCACTTCTCTATCTGTAGACCTTTAAGCAGAACGAGCAATAGATACCTACACCTCGTTGATCTCATCAATACCGTATATGTTGAGAAGAGTCGTCAGGTATTATGGACTGCCCAAAGTATTTTGTAAAAGTGAAATTTGAATCTAATTTTACTTAATTTTGTTTTCAGTTCTTCGCTGCTTGATTTGAGAAATAGTATAAAGTCATAATTATTTTCAGAATTTCAGAATCTCTGATTGCTCATCGGTAAATTAGATGGACTGCCATATGCATTCACTGAATCGGATTCTCTCTGTATATTTTTGTACAGCCAAAGGTTGTCCTGAACGTGGTGGGCGTAGAATCTCTTCAGACTGAAGTTCAGAAGCACTTGCAGACACATACTTTTCTCGGGTTTTGTGGCATGGGAGGTGTTGGTAAAACGACCATGGCAAGGGTAGCGTTCAACACCCTGTCTGGCACATTTGAGTACACTTGTTTCGTGAGTGAAGTGAAGCTGATCCAGGGAACAAAGAAAGAGATCAAGGAGAAGGTTTGGGAGGAGATGCGTCGGCATGGCCAGTCTGTGTCAGGAGGTACCAGGGCAGATATGTGGGCGGAAGTCATTGGCAAAAAGTTGCTGGTTGTGTTCGATGACATTGAGACATCCGAACATGTAAGGCTTCTACAAGAGATAGCAGATGACAACGGCTCGAAAGAAAGTCGATTTATAATAACTAGTCGTAATGCTGGAGTTCGGGGATACTTTGGTGTAGATCGGATCTACATATGTGATGTTCCATTTTTGAAAGACGAATTAGCAAGAGAGTTGTTTATCACGCACGCATTTCCTGATAAAAAGGAACCTCCGGAGCACTTGAAGCACATTATGGAGGACGTAGTGAAAGGATGTGCAGGTTTGCCGCTCACTCTGGTGGTCCTTGGAAAATATCTTGGAACCATAACGGATGACAAGATTTGGAGTGAGGTTTTAGATGCAGTGAGAAATGTAGAAGAAATTCCCAACTTAGATCTGGAAGAGAGAGTGTGGAGAAAATTGCAACTGAGCTATGATGCTTTGGGGGATCCGGAGAAGCATATGTTTCTGGATATTGCCTCTCTTGTGCTCGTTCAAGATCCTCCTTTTAGTTTCGAGGAAATTAGAAGTGCATGGTCTTCAAGGACAATTTCCACATATCCGCACGCAGGATGGAAAACATTGGTGGACAGGTCTCTGGTTCAAGAAGAAGAAACGATGTACACAGGCTCTGCCACGGGTGTGATTGACACTTCTCGAACACGATGGATAGCGCACCCTGGAGGTGATTTCCAGGTCCAAATCGTTACGCGTATACATATGCATGAACATCTAAGGAGAATGGGCCGGAGGATTGCAAAAATGTCGAGTCGATATGTTTCGTTGAATGACGATCAATGGGTAAGTGTTTGCACTTAGGATTTATCCTTTTCTTGGTGATACGTATACATGTACAGTTTTGCTTGATCTGATTGTCTTATTTTTTCTTCCGATGGTAGATGAAATGAAGGAGGGTATTCGTGAAATAGTTTTTGGGTTTAGAGTATGTATGGTTTTTGTTATACAAACTCATTAAATTAAATAGAGTTCGGAACAAAAACGCTCTTCTTTGAGTCAAAAGAACTAATAGTATATGTGGACCTATAATATTGATATGCAGTCTTAACTTATTTATGTTTGTGATTTTATGTTCTTGTGGTCTTTTTGCATGAAGGGAGAAAACCTCATTCATCCGGAGAAAGTAGTTGCACTCCGTGCGGATATCTCTCATCTTTCTCATTGTTCTACTGAAGATAGCGATATCGGGCGATTTGAGGAGAGTCTGTGTAAATTGCAGAAATTCTTCTCACAACTCAAAGGAATACGTTATTTGATGTTGACCTCGAGGTCGTCTTTCTTGTGCGAGAGATGTAACATTACTGGAGGTTTTTCTCTTCCTAGCGGTCTAGTTCTGCTGCGATGGGTGGGTTCAAATGTAAATCTCAAACTTGCTTTGGTAGCTTCAGTTTGCAAGTCGTTGGTTGTTTTGACACTATACAGGAAAGATGATTGTTCCCTAGACATCCTTTCGCCACAAGCATGTGGACATTTGTCCAGCTTAGAGCAATTGATTATAGGATGTCAGGGGTTGGTTCGCCTATCACATGCACTTGGGAGCTTAAGCATGTTGAAAAAATTAAAAATATATGAGTGTAGCTTTGAAAGGTTGCCGGAGACACTTGGAAACTTGAGTAGGTTGGAGGATTTGGTGATTGAGAGGTGTGATGTATTGGTAAGATTACCAGATACATTTGGAAACTTGAGTAGGTTGGAGCATTTGGAGATTCTCAACTGTGCTGTACTGGAAAGATTACCGGAGACATTTGGAAACTTGAGTAGGTTGGAGCATTTAAACATTAGTTGGTGTGGTGCACTGGAAAGATTACCGGAAACATTTGGAAACTTGAGTAGGTTGGAGCATTTGAACATTAGTCGGTGTGGTGCACTGGAAAGATTTCCGGAGACATTTGGAAACTTGAGTAGGTTGGAGCATTTGGAGATTCTCTACTGTGGTGCACTGGAAAGATTACCGGAGACATTTGGAAACTTGAGTAGGTTGGAGCATTTGATCATTAGTTGGTGTGGTGTATTGGAAAGATTACCGGAGACATTTGGAAACTTGAGGAGGTTGGAGCATTTCAAGATTCAGAGAAGTCATGTACTGGAAAGATTACCGGAGACATTTGGAAACTTGAGTAGGTTGAAGTATTTGGTGATTAAGGGGTTTTATGTATTGGAAAGATTACCGGATACATTTGGAAACTTGAGTAGTTTGGAGCATTTTGTGATTAAGGAGTGTAATGTATTGGAAAGATTACCGGATACATTTGGAAACTTGAGTAGGTTGGAGTATTTGGAGATTAGACAGTGTTATCAATTGGAAAGATTACCGGACACATTTGGAAACTTGAGTAGGTTGGAGCATTTGAAGATTATATGGTGTGGTTTACTGGAAAGATTGTCGGAGACATTTGGAAACTTGAGTAGGTTGGAGCATTTGGAGATTCACAGGTGTTATGTACTGGAAAGATTGCCTGAGACATTTGGAAACTTGAGTAGGTTGGAGCATTTGGAGATTCACAGGTGTGATATATTGGATATATTACCAGAGACATTTGGAAACTTGAGTAGGTTGGAGCATTTGGAGATTAAGGAGTGTTATGTACTGGAGAGATTGCCGGAGACATTCGGAAAGTTAGAGAGTTTGAAACATTTAGAAATAACTTGGTGTGAAAAGATTGTGGTAGGTCCGGAGACATTTAAAAATTTAAGTAGGTTGGAACACCTGCTTGTAAGGTGATCTGGAAAAGACTTCGCTGAATGCGTCCAAAAGATCAATCTTATGGTGGTTGAAGTAGACGTTGAGATTAGCTTGTCAGCATTGGCTTTGCCTTGCGCTTCAGTCTACGACTACATCTTCTGTACTAGACTCAGGATGAATTATCCCGATTACAGTTCATTTCTCCTCTCTCCTAGAGACTTCTATTATGACATGTCTTGCAGTACATGTGTTTTGTTTCAAACAATTATGGCCACGCCACCTGTAACGGGCGCAAAGGAGGGCAAACAGCAAATCTCTGAAAACAGACCATCTAAAAAGATACGCAGACTTGATCTCGAGTATGAGATCATCTTCATCCAGCATACTGGACACATCTCTTCCGCACTGTGTTGTTCTTCCTTTACTTCTTCCCAACGCTTGCTCGGGATCACCGTCCTGCAAATCATCACCGTTGAAGCTGCTGGTCGTATGGAAGCTGGTGACCAATTCTTTGCATTCGTGTCCCGCAATAAGCTGTCATCTTCTTGCCTCAGGGCGAGAGGTCTGGTTCGCACTTCATCGTCTCTCATTGTTGAACTTTCTGACACTCTAACTCGTCACGCCTCCAGCAGGAACATCTTTCTCTTGGTATATTTATACCTATCATTGAATTATGGAGACCACATGCCTCTTAGAAGAGTTAAAAGGCTTGATTCTAGAGCTAGGGATAAAGAGAGCATGTCTTCAGAGCAGGAAACTAGTCATGTATGAATTGAAACGCACAGAACCGTAGGACTCGGTCTGCGCAATCTGTTCTTGGACAGAAGGTTTTTCAAAGGATTTGGATGGAATCTGTAAAGTTGGGTTTGTTTTCGCTTCTTTACAGTATGGTTTAATTCTTGCTTTTTCCTACACGGAAGTTTGTGTGTTTAGGATTTCTTGTTTGGTGTCACGAGGAAGCAGAAGTTTGTTGAACTGAAGGAGAGGTTGAGACGGCCAGGACGCGCTGGGCTTACTCGTGAGATGAGACAACCGTTCTCAAGTTCTTGCGAGCCGCGTTGTAGGTCGAGCAGATCAGATCATTACGTTACTGCTATACGATCCGCTGCTTCCTGCAAGTTCTCGGCAGGTTCTAAGTCAGCAACAACCGACCAGTTTCTTCGAGCCCCAAACCCGTGATAATGTCTTTGATGGTGATGAATGGTATTCTGATAAATTGCTTTCACATTATCCCTAAAGTGAAGGAAGATGCCATCGGATTCTGTACGACTGGAAGCTACATTTCTGGATTCGTCCATCAGTAACACACTGATGCACTTCGCTTGGTATCTCGCGCTAACATCAATTTTGTCCCTTCGTCCTTCGGCTTCTTCCGAGGAAAAGATTTCAAAACTTTTAACCGACCATTCAAGGGTTGCATATCCCCATATATCACATTCGCATGGATGACGAACAGATCTCAATCGGCTTATATCTCCATACAGACTCAAGGCTGCTTCAGGTCTTAGATGGATACGCAAGGGTCGAGGGTTTCTCGAGCACAACATCGGCTTTTCACTCTGGTGTTGGTGGGGTGGCCGGTATACTTGACTGAAATCTTGTCAAGGTCTGCTAGAAATTTGTGTCCGAAGACAGAAGACCTCTAGCGGGATCATCGTTAACTAGTGTTCTTAACTTCTCAGCTTTTGCCTCAGAACGAGAAGCTCAATGCTGTGTTAAAGAACTAAACCAAGTGAATACTCTACAAATTATATCAGTAAAGGGATCAGTAGACTCATCATCTCCCAAGAGAGGGGTTGTTATATACTCTAATCTATGGACAAGAGGTTAGTTACTAGTCAATCATTAGTCATAGAGATGGGCCTAAAGAGGTGACTATAAAGAGACTATAGAGATGACTATAGATGTGACTATTAGAGGTGACTATAGACTAGACATTATCTTTAACACCCCCTCTTAATGTCAGTGATACTGAATATACACCAAGTTCAAGTCTTAATTTTTGAAACCTGTCTGAAGACAAAGGCTTGGTGAATATATCAGCAGTTTGGTCATCAGTTGTTATCCATTGAGTAACAACCTCTCCCGAAATTATTTTTTCTCTGATGAAGTGGACTTGCACTTCAATGTGCTTTGTTCTAGCATGATGCACTGGATTTTTCGCTAATGCTATTGCACTCATGCTATCAGTCTAGATTATTGTTGGAGTGTCTTGGTTGACACTTACATCCTCCAACATCTATCTTAGCCAAATGGCCTCTCGTGCTGCATTACACAGGCCACTATATTCTGCTTCAGAGGAGGATAAAGCAATAGTTGGCTGCTTTTTACACTGCCAAGTGATGACACCTCCTCCCAACATAAATGCGAATCCAGACATTGATTTAAGATCTGTAGAATCACCTGCCCAATCAGCATCTGTAAATCCAACAAGTCCAAGTGACTTATCTGAGCTATATCTGAGTCCATAGCTGGTAGTTCTCCTGAGGTAGCGCAAAACTTTCTTTGCTGTCCTCATATGCATAAGTGTGGGAGACTCCATATTCTGACTGAGTTTGCTGACTGCAAACGAAATATCTGGTCTTGTAGTGACAGCCAGATAAATTAACTTCCCGATCAGCTTCTTGAATTCTGTTGCATCTGCATGCTCGTCATCAACAGAAGAACTTTGCCACTCTTTCGAGATAACCATAGGAGTAGGCGCAAGCTTGCACTTCTCCATCTGGAAATCCTGAAGTATACTTTCTGTGTACCTTGCTTGAGAGAGGTATAATATTTCGTTGTGTTCCAGAAATTGAACTCCAAGACAAAAGTTGAGAAGTCCTAGATCCTTCATATCAAACTCTTGCATTAAAGCTTGCTGAATCTTCTTTACTCCTCCTTGATTACTTCCGAATATTATCTGATCATCCACGTACAATAACAGTAACACAATACTTTGAGAAATAATCAAAACATAGAAGTTTGGATCACCTCTTGTAGGAGAGAAGCCTTGCTGCTTCAGGAAGGTGTCTATTCTTGTGTACCAAGCTCTTGGAGCTTGTTTGAGACCATACAATGCCTTGTGCAGCTTGCACACTAACTGTTCACCTCCTTGACGAACAAAACCAGGTGGTTGCTGCAAGTAGATATCTTTTTCAAGAATGCCATTAGGAATGCATTATTCACATTCATTTGTAGACACTTCCAACCATGTTGTTTTGCAAGAGCACAAAGAACTAGGATGGAGTTAAGTTTTACCACAGGTGTGAAGTCTCTTGAAAATCTTCTCTTGCAGTTTGTAAATAATCTTTTGCAACAAGGCGAGCCTTGTATCTCTCAATAGTTCCATCCGCATGCCTTTTGATCTTATAAACCCACTTACATTCAAGTGCTTTCCTGTTTGTTGGAAGAGGTACTAGGCTCCAGGTTGCATTTTTGAGTAATGCATCATATTCTTCCTGCATAGCACGTCTCCATTGATCCTTATTGAAAGCTTCCTCGAATGTAATAATTTCTCCATCACCTTGAGCTTCAGCCATAAGAATATAATGTCCTTGCAGGAACCTTCCTTGTTCTGATAGGTCTCCTTGGTTGGGTAACAAGATTCGAATCTGGAGTAGTTTGATGAATGAGAGACGAATCTGCTGTAGTTAGACCTGATTCAGTACCTTCAACTTGTGTGGGTGGTGTAGGAGGTGGTTCTAGTTGAGCTTGAGGTTCTTCTTCATGGTTCTCTGAAGTAGGTGTTTGGATTGAGAGAGGTGGCAGGTCAGAAAGATGGTGTTGTGAGTTTCGAGATGAAGGGACCTCTAAAAATACTACATCTCGACTGATGATGATCTTTCTTGCAGCACTCAATAGCATATATCCCTTTTCTCTTGCTGGATATCCGATGAATGTACAGATCTGAGATCTATCATCAAACGTTTGGAGTAATTTTCGAGGAGTTGAAACATATGCTTTACATCCAAAAATTTGTAAGTTAGAGAGGTCTGGTTTCTTCCCTGTGAAAGCTTCGAATGGAGTTTTGTTGTTCACAACATTTGTTGGACTTCTTTTGAGAAGGTAGACCGCAGTATTGACAGCTTCAGCCCAAAGATCTTTTGGAAGATCTTGCTCAAGAAGAAGACTTCTTGTCATCTCCACAACAGTTCTGTTCTTTCTTTCAACAACTCCATTTTGCTGAGGCGTGTAAGCTGTAGTCAACTGCCGCAGTATCTCCTTCTCAACGAAATATTGATAAGCTGCCTTGGAAGTGAACTCTCCTCCTCTATCACTTCATAGCTACTTCACTTGCTGTCCTGTCTGTCTTTCCACAATGTTAACAAGCTGTTGAAGATTTGAGAGTGCTTCAGACTTTCTTAACAGGAAGAAAACCCAAATGTATCTCGAAAAGTCATCAACAACCAACATAAAGTACTTAGAACCTCCAAGTGAAATAGTCTCAGTAGGTCCACAGAGATCTGTATGTAACAGCTGAAGGATATCTGTTGCCCTTGTTGCAATAGTCTTGAAGAACTTCCTTCGAGTCTGTTTAGATCTGAGACAAACTTCACACGGGGTGTTTACAAGGGCGAGTTTAGAAACACCAAGTGCTAAGTTCTCATGAAACAACTTCTGCATTCTCTGATAGTGTAAGTATCCAAGTCGTAGATGTCATAATTGACTCGTCTTTGTTACAACAGCTAGAACTGGAGCTACTAAGGATAAAGCTTGTAACTCATACAAGTGGTCAACCTTCAGCCTTGTAGCTACTACAGATCTTTGGTCAAGAATTGAACATCCTTGTGCATCAAATGACAGTTGAAATCCGTTTGCAGCAAGTTTACCAACACTCAGAAGATTATGCACTACACTAGGTACAAACCAGACACCTCCAATGATTCTTATCTGACCTGAAGGTAGCTTTATACGAATGTTACCTTCCCCTTGGACTTGGTAGCCCGTATCATCTCTTAGTCGAATCTCTGGTCCATTAAGAGGATGAAAGTCTTGAAACCACTCCTTCTTTGAGATGATATGATTTGATGCTCCAGAATCAATCCACCATTGTTGGTCATGTGTGTCTGTATACATCGCAGTGAAGAACAACTTCTCTTCGTGATCAGTTGTCTTTATGAAGTTACCTTTGTTGTTGGTGTTGGAACGTTGATCAAATGCCTTCTTCTTGCACTCATAGGCGAAATGACCATGTTTCTTACAGTAGTTACATTTCCTAGGTTTTGGTTTGTTGGAGTTGCCCTCTGAATCACGTTTGTTGAACTTTCCTCTCTTGTTGTCCAAAGGTTCCTTTTGTTTTGATTGCGAGTCTTGAAGTCTACCCCGCTTATGATCTCTCCTCTTGGAGAAGAAAGTTGCATCAGTTGTGGTAGTTGTTTGAGCTGACTTGGTTTCGATATTCATTGCTTCTTGCAAAGCTAGTGTTTGCAGTTCTTCAAATGAGACAGGCTCCTTGTGTACATCCACTGCTTTGACAAAGTGCTCATATGGTTCTGGTAAGCTTTGGAGCACTATAAGCACCAAGTCGTCCTCATCTATACCTCCACCCAGATTCTTCAATCCAACCCTTCTTGAAGTGCTCTTCGAGTGAGATGCCTGCAACCATCTGCAAAGTGTTTAACTTTCTGCGTAGCATTCTCTTCCTCTCTCGAGCATCTCCCTCTTGCTTCTTGGTGAATGTATCTCAAACATCTTTAGAGGTTTTAGCCTCCAAGATATCCATGATTCCCGAGTCTTTTAAGGTCATCTTGATGATGGCGAGTGCTTGTTGATCTCTTTTGTTCCAAGCTTTGACAGCAGCTGGTGAATCGGATAAGTCTTTCTTCCTCACCCAACACTATGTCCCATAAGTCGTAGTTCTGAAAAATGACTTGAACCTTGAAACACCATATTGGATAGTTGGTGCTATCCAACTTATGATGATCATGGAGTAGGTTATCACTAACGTTAGCCATCGATCGAAAGTAAAGTAGGTGAGAAAAATCTAGAACTCCTCAAAGTGGTTGTGGAGGTGGAAGTAGTGTCTATATTGTAACCCTCTGTAGTCTTGTCCAGCACGGCAAAAATCTCAGAAACGCGAAAATCAATTGTTAAGACCTTCAAAACTGCAGTCAAAGATTCGTTGACCAAGGGTTCCCCAAAGTGTAACTTCTTTATACGAAATTCGTTTGGGTCGAAAGTTAAACTGTTGGAAATCTCGGAGCCGTTTTACCCCCACACAGGGAGAGATAAACGTTTTACCCCTGGTGTAAATCAACCGATTTATCTTGTTTTTAACACCAAAACCAGAAGAAAGTGCAAAAGTCTCGCATTTACAAATGCACCATCGCATGAGTGTAAAAAAATGAACTATTTGTTATACATTTTACACTTCTACTTATAATCAACAGAGATAGACAAAAAATGCACTCATTCTTGACTTGAATTTTGCACCTACGTGATTCTCGAGTTGAATTTTGCACCTCAATTAATTTACCTCATTTCCTATGAAATTTTGCACCTATCTGAAAAATAACAATTCTTGGCTCACGTTCTCCACGATCCTGCCTCCTGCAGAAATGTGCTCCTGTGTCCTTCTATGTATCTTGAAGAAGTGTGCTTCTCGTGTCCTTCTATGTCTCTTACAGAAACGAATATATCCTCGGGGCTCAAGACACCTGCAGCTTGCGACCCATTCTTAGCTCCACAGTTTTTGGTCGGGTACTCTCCCCAGCGGTGATTTGACAGAATTTACGGTGTAGTAACTCGGACAAAATACATTCCTTGCTCGGCCTGCACCACGATTCAAATATATGATGAATGATGCGAGAGCATAGACATTTCTTTTCTAACTAACTTATAATCAACTACCTACACAAACTGAAAGTTTAAATGAACTGTAGAAGAAGAAGAGTTAATGCTTACTGCTGTGAGTTTACGGTAGTCAGTCACCGAACCTATCGCGTGTACCACACACCGCACATTCGGCTCTCCAAGCGCAAAGTCACCTACGGCATTTCTCCTAAGGTCTTCTCTTCCATTTATCAGCTTCATAACACCTTGCGCGGTACCCAGAACATGACCACTATGTTTCTTTACAAAAGCCGGTAAGGCCGCTTATCTCACAGTACTGTAAGCTACCCACAAACCTTCTGTTTGATGAGTACAAAGCAGCATCTCTCATGTTGTCAACCTAGAAAGATACAGAATGTTATGAAAATTTTTCACACCCAATCGCTTTTTCTCCTCGCTGTCTCAATTCCGCAGTTTAGTCCCAAATACATTCCCGCAAAGAAACCTGCACAACAACCAAGAAGTGAGATGCTATTCAGAACTCCAAATCTGTGGACAGCAGAACCAGAAAAAGCCACGAACCCCATCCTAAGCCATTCCGCGCAATAGACTTAGCCTGGAGTCAAATTACCAATTACAGAAGGCGTATCAACCAACAACTTAAGCTTCTCCACAAACAGAAACCACAGGACTTCACCATTTCAAAGACTACAAGCATGTCAAGACTTAACCACTAGAGACCACTCATGTTAGTTTGGGCGCTTATAGGCACTTACAATCATATTGGACTTTCTAGCTTACCAAGAAGACTGTAGGTGAGTTCCAAACGCTGAGAGGTGCAACATGTTTGAACCTTGTTAAGGCTTCGCTAGCTTACCACATACAAACCTCGGGCTGTCCCTTTGTGTCCTGCATCAGCGAGTACGGGAAAACGCCATAAGTGTCGTAGCCACTAGTGCAATGTTTGAGCTGATAAATACTCATTTAGATGAAAATCGGAAGCACGAATGTTCTCACTGTGGCACATTTGTTGCGTGTAGGCAGGGCTTGCTTGGGGAGTTTTCATGGGCTCTTACGATGCGGCCAAAGAAGGTACGTGCTTGCAGATTGACCAGTTTGACCAGTCACCCTTCTTGGTCTTCTGACGGAATCTCAAGTTTTCCCTCCTTCGCAGTTTGTACCGTAAGGACAGGTAGAGCTGAAAACTGTAAAGCTAATCACATGTTAAGGTGGATATAAACCTATCTTCAAACTAAGCTTCAGATATCATTGCGATATCTATCACGATAGAGTTCAATGCACAATATTCAGCAGTTTCACAGTCATATTGATCCTCGATCTCAATGGCATATCATTGTTGATCATGATCTCTCGAGCTGAGTGTTGAATGTTTAGCAAAAAGTTTATGTTGAAAGCTTAGAACTGGATAAGCAACAACTTTGAGAAAGTGAGCAGGTTTGGAGAAGGATAACTATTTCGTACCACACAGAATCATCTTTCTTGTTCCATTCAATGGCGAACCTCCCTCCTAGATCTCCGGCCTGTTCAGCATGACATCAGAAATATGAATGTTAGAATAATGTCAGGATCCAACACTTCGAAAGATATGGAGCGAGACCGAACGCTTTAAAGAGTACAAGTGTCTAGAGAGTAGCATGTACTGTTTCTGTGTAGTGCAAGAGACAAGCTGACGGCCTAAGGCGGTTCGAGAACCAGTGAAGGAGAACTATTCCCACTATTTGCTGCTGGATCAGTATCGGGTGGAGACTATCGGGTGAATACCCTCAATTCTCCCGTGCAGCACCGTAGACCCGATCAGCTGATTGAGATTCTAAATTTTACACAGGCAATCAACGACGATACAATCGTGCTTGCAAGAACGAAAGTTGTTCACTCTCGGATTCAAGCTCCGAGTATAGGAACGAATTTGGACGTACCAGCAAGTGACCACGAAGACTACCACCACCAGATGGAAAAGCTTTTGAAGTAGTAGGCATCACGGACTGCTTTCGCTTCGCTGACAAGCTCTTAACCTCATCTTCTTGCTCTCACTCAAGTATGCTATTTAATTTGGAGAGGATTCAAGATCGAGCCAAGCTACGATTCCAAACTTGCCTCCTGTTTTGCTACGAGTGCTTGGATCTACTGATGCCCATCCCAGCTGCAAGTGCCTGAAGAAAGAGAACGTCATCGTTGGTCAGTGATCACCACCACTTATGTAGACCCATGGAGTCCTCTGAAGCTGAAGTTTCACTAAAGTGAGTACCTCCACCTGCCCAACTCTGGTTAAATACTTCAATTTCTGCAGGAGAGAACGACTTTTTCCCGGCCTCCGATACTTACTGCCAGTTTTGAAGCTGGTTCCTCCTGGCAAAA
This sequence comes from Asterella californica, assembly GCA_036924285.1. Lineage (NCBI taxonomy): Eukaryota > Viridiplantae > Streptophyta > Marchantiopsida > Marchantiales > Aytoniaceae > Asterella > Asterella californica. Next base: position 13,446,642 of record JAYKYS010000003.1, read on the forward strand.
GCATGCGGTCCAGAGCCAACTTTGACACGAGTGTGATTGATTATAAAACCTCTTTTTTTAACTGATTAGCAGCTGATCAGCAGACCAGGGTGCTTCGGACGTACTTCTCGTCATAGTTGTAACCCCTGCGAGACTGACAAACATTATCAATGAGTGAAGATGTGTGTTGCAGCTAATGCGAGCTAGGTGTTCACAAGGAAGGACGACAAAGATGCAAACCTAAGTCCTACCCGGAACAGCTCTTCCGAACTTATAAAGCTAGCAAAGTCACATTTGCACAGAGTGCTGCAGCCTTCCGGAATGACAACGTTTCACCGTGAAAAGCATCTGTCTCAACAAATCGTGGAACCAAATCCTGGAATCTGATCGAGAATCTGGTTCCACTCGGAAAAGCCCCTCGTGACTGAGTTCCAAGTTCTGGAAGGTATAACTTCCAGAAAGCGAGCTCACTTCACAAACGAAGATTTCCCTTTCTCTCGCTAGTGAACTCGAGAAACGACTACACGGTAGGTCGAGTTATGTGTCGGTTTGGTACAACCCAGGCCCACTAAATCAAATTCCTATGAAGGACCTAAATCCAGTATGTGCAAATGTAGACAGGTCTGTAAGAACGATGTTAAACTACGTAATGGTTCAATGTAAGTAAGCTGAGAAAAACAGATCCAACAAAGAATAGCTCCCCACCTATCCGACAGTGTAGTTCAGTTGTTATCTTATAAATATTTCTTAAGTCTCTCTCTGATTCTTCTGTTAAGAAATGCACTACACCTTAACATATTGTTGTCGTAGAAACCGACTTCTTGTGCGTCTGATGACTTTCCTCGATCTTGTACGAGGAAAAAATTAAAAGAGGGAGTACCCGGCACAAATTGTTATGGTAGCAAGAACCCAACACTGTCCAAGCGCACATCATCAAGTAGCAGCAAATTACCAGCATTATAGGCCAACCTCTATTCGCCGTCTAAACCGTCACGCTTCTGGCACTCGACCTATAAGGAGAGGGTCGAGCCGCCTCTGGTGTTCGTGCGCGGGGAGCCTGTTCGGACCTGATAGCCGGACTAGTGACTAATTCGCGTTGGAGTTCTTCGCCAATCAAGCAGCCATGCTGCTTGATCGCTTCGCCCCTCTGTGCAGTGGGTGGAACACTCCATCAGTGCGAAACGTCTGATATGCACAGTCCCCTGCGACATTAGGACAACGAGAGAGGGACAATACATCGCTGATCATGATTGGTCCAAGAGAAAACTACGCATAGTGATGGAATGCATAGGAAAGGATGGATCCTATTTGCAGCTCTAGACCCCATAAGGAGTGGAAGAGGAAGCCAATCACACGGACTAAGGCAAAGTACCTCATGATACGGACTAAGAGTCGAACACAGACTATCATGACTATTCAAGCAAGACATGAAGTGCACGATATTGTAACGAAAAAAAAACTATACTTGGTGACTAACAACACTGCTAACCGGATGTTCACCAATACATGCTTTGCTGCCATAAGGTGCTTGCTTTAAAAGGAGTACTTAAACCGACCCAGCGGACGGGAATGCAGAACAAACAACAAAGGAAACTCTTCTCGACTGTTGCAGGCCGGAACTTGACGCTTATTCGTACCTCGATAACATCACGATTAAGATCCGTCTTGTTCTTGACGTGTACAGTAATCATGGTGGTGCATCAGGTGGGAGCATACCCTTCTGGGGTATGCTCCCACCTGGTTTGAGCTGTTGACGTAATTCCATAAAACCATTTACTCAATACTCCAATTTCTCTGACGCAAAGCAGAACTAAAAAGCCCTGGCTACATCTTGTTACACGATTTCAAACTGATAACAGCAGCGATCTGCAAACCTAGCAGCCTTCGTCCTTTACCATATCTAGACGACTCTCCTGACGTCCAAAGCGGACTCATGGAACTAAGAGTACCCAACACGAGATTCAAGCTTCCAACAGACAAGAGAAGGGAGCAGATATTAGATATACTCTAACCTCCGACGAGGTTTTCTCTAAACTGAGCTGGACGTATAGGAAATCCGACCAGGCTTTGCATGAATTTACACAAAACCTAGTAAAACCATCACTTTACTCCCAGCGGATCAAAGCATGTATTGCCGGACTCTAGCATTCTGGACCTGATGAAGATAGAAATTCTAAATTTTCTCTTGAAACCTGTATCTCCTCGTTAGATCCTACCGTTTTGATGTCTCCTACCAGCTTTACTTTGTGGACCAGAGCCCACTGCACAACTCTGTCCAACAGAGAGTTTTTATCATCATTCCTGTGACCTACGAAAGGTTTGGCTCTCTTCAGTTTTTCTGCTTCTCTATTCTTCTCTGCTATGAATTTATTGAGTAGCCAATATATATGAGTGACTTTCGTTTCTCCCATGACATACATAGCAATAGTTAACTTTCCTTGCTCGTTTAATTTGTTACTCAACTGATTCTTCACCAGAGGCCTGGTAAACTCCGCATCCATGTTGGGGATCTTCAGTAAAGTTTTCTTCTGGATCTGTGAAGAGGGTTTGGTACACTCTAGATCCATATGCATCAGTGAAGATTTCTTCTGGATCTGCGACGAAAGTTTGGTACATCCGGGATTCAGATTATTCACTGAAAATTTGGTGGTCTCAGTATCCTCCTGCAGCTGATGAATCGTTTTGTACTTCTTTGCTCTAGGACCAAGAAAGGAATGAAACTGAGGGACGAAGTTCTCTTTGTCCTCCTCTTTGTCGTCCTCCTGCGAAGACATAAACACATTGTCAACCGTATGAATTCGAAGTCAGTCTCTGAGAAAAAGAGTAAGGAATAAAAAATGAAGTCGATGCAGTGGGCAGATGTAAGATTCAGACTCAATAAATTTACCTCCTTGACGATTTGAACATTGTTCAATGGTTTATGTTGGTAACTGATTTCCTGTAGCTGCGAGACCTCAGTAACGTCGTATATTGGCAACAGAGATGTTTTAACAGGTAAAGGAGTGCGGACAGCTTTGAGTGATGATTCCGAGTTTGATTCCACTGAAGAAGGAATTGTGTCCACTGTTTCGACAGAAAGATACACTCTGGGTAATTCAAAAATTTGTCCCTGCGAAAAGAGTTACTAACAATAATTAGAACCTAGAACCTGCAGTACTCCGGATAAGAAAAAGAGTGCAGACCGGACCTAGAGTGCAGAAACTAGTTGAAGATCCACGCCTCTGCCAAGTCTACGAGTCAAAGGAAGGGAAGATTCACGAGGTTAATAGGCAAGTTGGAGGGTGCCAGACGGTAAGCAGCCATCGTATGTAACAATTTTTTCCCGGTTAGTTGGCAAGGCGTTTGACTCAACAGTAAGAATGCGTAACCATACAGCACAATGAAAAGAAAGCAAATGTTGAAAGTATATTCTCTTACCTCTTTCACATGCTTAATCTGCATGTTCTGGAAGACGGTGTCACATGAAGGAAGATAATCTGCGACAGTTCCTTGTCTGTGCGCAATAACTTACTGATTTGAACCAACCATGTCTCACATGGACTGAACTGACAGAACTGATGAGACTTCCATGGGCAAACGGGCGAGCACCGTCAGGTTTGACGTATCCTTCAGTTTTCCCTGATTTCGCTAATTTTTCTCTTCGGATAGTTTTCTCCATTGAGTCAGGAGATGCAAAATTTTTCTCTTCGGATAGTTTTCTCCATTGAGTCAGGAGATGCAATAGCCATCACAAGTAATATGCGGTCCGCTGACTGCATATGGAGAAAAAAGTCCTCCTTCTCAGTATCAGAAGTATTCCCGTCACTACAAGAATCACCAGGAACTGCCGTAATAAAATAGTCATCAACTGCAACAGCATCAGCAAGTCAGGTTGTAGTTGCAAGCCTAGTATCACCCCCACCTGATACGCCTGATACACCATGTGTTGGTATCTCAAACCCAACACACAATTCTTCTCGTGGTTTTTTTCCGATAGCGACTCCGAAACTTCACATTCAGCCTCTGCAATTACATCTTCCTCTTGGGATGCGGTACAACTAGACGTAGAACACTTGAGTCCTTTGTTGTGTTTATGAAAATTCAAAAATCAATGACTGTAAATATCATCTACTTTCCATCGAAAGGCTTTCGTACCTCCATCAAGATGGAACTGAAGATTTTGTAACTCTGGTTCTCTCTTCCCGATAAGACTCTTGATGGCATCCTTCCGCTGTCGACTGGTATCGAACTTCTGCAAGAAAAGCTCTCGGCCTTCTGAGTTCAGGAACCAACTTCTGATATTTCTATTGTGCACCAGATTCTGCGCGGAATGATAATAGGCAAGGTACTTTTTGCCGTAATATCTTTGAGAGTCCTTATCAGTGCCAGGCGGACGTTTCTTAAAAATCCTGTCGTAAGAGACTCCAGGATCTTTATCTTCTCTCGAGACTTGTGCATTCAGTGATGGCACGGCTGACGGTAAGCAACCATTCAGGCGCACTGTTGAATTCTTACTGTGGACTCTCGACTGAGATAGCGAATTACTATTTCTCGACTGCAAATGGACGACTTCTATCGTGGCTTTCTGATAAGACTTAATCAAACTCTCCAACTTGAGAGAATGACCAAGAGAGAACTTACTAATGCGAGAAAGAGTAGCTTCAATAAGCTTCAGAAAAACATATCCGTCTATGTTTTGAGCTACAAATTCGGAGACAGTTTCAAAAGCACACCCCAAGAAGCTCTGTAGCTTCAAAACTAACTCTGAACATGTATATTTTTCCATCTCTGCACTAGAAAGAAATCCTGTCTCCATCCACTCTGCCATAGTACCTTCACATAGCCAAGTGTACCTTGACTGCTCAAGACAACTCAAACAGCTCAAGACCAGACAAGTCTCAAGGTTAGAACATGGAGCGCGAACTTAGAATGGTGTCTAACTGAAAAGTAGAACTTATATACAAGACAAGATATAGACAAAACTAGCAAAAGATTGTAATTTCCCTCTCATATCTCCCGCTTCCTCTAACAACTTCTAACTACTCGGATGAAATTAATCACATCGGGATCCCTCCATATCTCCCGCTTCTTATCTGCCGCTTCCTATAAAAACTCAAACTACTCACGCCCAGCAACAGACTCAGCACGTGAGATGGGACCTGTACATGTACTCGTCACCTCGGTATGCCTTATCCTTGTACTAAGCTTATCCGCATAAACATTTGTGTGATATTACCCAACATATTCGAATGCCTAGTCTGGCTATTACGGATGTTAGCTAGCAGATAAACATTTATGTGATATTACCCAACATATTCGACTGCCTAGTCTGGCTATTAAGGATGTTAGCTAGCAGTCTGAACAATGACCACGGCTCGAGCTCGAGAGAAGAATCCTTAAGCTACCAAAGACGCAAATTAAAGCTGTAGTATGGAGGGTGAACTTAATTAAGTTGTTGATCATGAATATTCCTTACTTAAGCTTCTTCTCTTTTTAGTGACACGTTAACGTTGAGATCGACGAGCTATATGACAAAAGCAGATCTGAGTCTTCTTGTAGCTAGATCTGCAAATCTTAGTGCAAAGGATTAGAGTAACCGGACCGAAAGGAGCTCGTTACAATGAAACTGATCAAGAAAAAGCACAGACTTCTATGTACCAGCTGTCACTCACTTTTAGATGGAGGTCTCAGTCAAAACCCGTTTCCACCTGCCAGCAAGGACGATATGACGGTATGAGTGAATAAATGTGTCCACGCGCCGTTAGAGAGGCCTGTGAATGTCTAGTACCGTAGGTTGATTTGCCCTCTGGAGTAACTAAGAAGTACAACTCAACGACATACTACAGTCTTAGAAGATCTAGAGAAACGTCTCAATCTGGGTTGCATAGCGTACATAGGGAAGAAGGTCGATCAACACCCGAGACCCATCGCACCCAATGTCGGGAGACAGTACTCTCAGTACTCATGAAAGATGAAACAGTTTCCGGTAACTAGAAAACTGCCAAATGATGCTAGTTCGTGCCGTAAACCCCCGATTCTCTCAAAAATCCTTCGGGAACACTGATCGCATCTACTGTACATGCATGCATGAGACTTGCATATGAATGGGAACTCACAAACATAACCGAACTTGATATACCTTAGGTATTACCGTAGTCATAAACATACCATAGTACTGCTCGTAGTGCGTGATCCATACCTTTACAGTACATTGTAGCATGAACATGTGTATGACCGCACCTCCCATTTGACCGTGTCCTTAACTGTAACCAGCCTTACCTTGCGGTCGATCGATCAGTCTGCGTACGGAATAACGTAGTCCAGACTCCAGAGTGTTTCTCACTAGTAGACGTCTACAGCAGCAGTGCGCCAAGCTAAGGAGTACTTTGGGGTTCGTGGTGACTTTCCGGCCGGTCCCGTGCCCGTGAGGTCCGTTGTTCTGCCGTTTGGTGTTCAACAAAGTGCTCGCCTTTCGCGCTTCAGAAAGAGAAGGAAAAAACGGAGAACACTTAAGCCGTGCATACAGCACATGAGTTCAGTTCTCAAGCATATAAACGTTCGAAAATCAAGCGCGTGATCATGGGAGACTCCGCAGACCGCTGATTTGGCACATCACATACAAAATTCGAGCGTTCGGTTGTGACGGCTATCTATCTTTATTTATTTCACGTTACTTGGTAAGGTATATGTAATTCAGAGTCATCAGTCCATTAAAGTTCTAAATAATTTTCATTTCAGAATACGTAATACGTGTGAACTCTTTCTCTGGTTGTTTCAACTTATTTCTGTTCTAAGTTTATTGTCCTTATCAATTTCTATAAGTTGATCATATTCGGTCGAGAGAGATCATTCTTGAAATTTCTTGTTATTGAACAGTTATTCTGAGACTCTTTGAGTACATTTTCTAAACTTGTTTTTAATATTTAAACTACAATTTAGTCTAGAACTCTCATATTTATGGAAGCTCTAGAGTCTAGAGGGTTGCAAGTGTTCCATCCTCAAATCTTGATCCGGCCAGGTTCACAAGTCCTCTTGTATTAGCCTTGTAAGCAATGTAAAGACCTAAATCCGAAAGAAGAGAAGAAAAACAAGAGTGCTGCGGAACAGCTACAGGCTCTGTTCCAGTAAACATACATGCATAAAGTAGGGAACTTATAGTAGAAATAATTGATTGAAGATAAAAATAAAATAAAATAAAATAAAAATAAAAAGATTAAAATAAAAAGATTTCTTTTATGAATATTATCTTTTGTTGGTCATAATTGACATGTATCTTTGTGTTGAGCACTGAAGAGACACAACACGGAGAGTGAGAAGTGACATGGTGAGACCGATCAAATTTTATTGAAAAATAATCTTTTCAGAATCGTCTAAATAGACTATAATGCTGTAAAATTATGAAAAACATACCATTCTCGATGATTTGAGGGTTTCATTGTTTTTTTTCCTGTTCCAACCTGCCAGGATACTTAATCTCTCTTATTTCGTTTCAAACCTTATTGCTTTAAGCCACGGGTGGTACATTGTTCAGCCTATTCCAGTGGAACATTTTTCAACAGATTGTTTCTTTACAGTCTAAGGAAGTGTGTAATTTGATAAAGCCTCTTCTATCTGTGAACATATGGATTGACAAAGCTTTGTTACGTGAACTATTTCATGAACGGACATTGTCAAGATTTTTACGTAGTTAATCATCATGAAGTATTATCTGATCTGATTTTTGGTCTTCTGGAGGAACAAAAGCGTGAAGAGATAAGAGTAGTACTGTACAAAGCGACTGTCGGTAAGAAACAACATACTAGTCAAGGAATGAACAAACAGGTATGCTGCAAAAATGTTTGAGCTGCTTGCTGCATTCGCTGTTTCCTAGACTCGAGCTTGGATTTGGTGCGTAGATGAATGATGACTTCTGGCTGTCTCCCTGATTAGCTAAAGTCAATGAATTTCTAAACTGAATCTTGAAGTGTAGCTGAGCATCATTCAGTTTTCTGCATCTTAGTGTGTTTGAAGTGAACTCATATGTATTACGAGGAATATTCATAGCAAGAAGAGAGAGACAACTGTCTCTATCGTGAAGCAAGCTCATATATATCACTAGGTCGTTACAGTTACCTATATATATTACCCCTTGTGATAACTTATGTATATATCAAATCAGATTGAATTGGACTAGACGAAACTGAACTAAACTACACATAACAAGAATCTTATCATATATTTTTAGAAGTGACATCTTGGAAAGCATGAAATCCAGCATCCAGATTTGTATGATTGGAAATTCATATAGTAAATTCGTGAGGATAGATAAAATAAAAGATGAATATATTCAGGATATACAAGTTTGATATATTGGTGAAAGATTTAAAAAGATTTGTCCTACTAAAGCAAAGATCCAAGGATCTTTGACGTAGACGCGTAGTGCTTACGAATGAATGAATTTGAAATGCTTATGAAATTATGAATTCTTATTTCATTTGTTACTAAATTTATAAAACTTTCACGATTAGTTCCTTGCTGGTTTTTCCTAGTAGTATCCATGAAGATGTGTTCTTGTTCTTTTTTATTTTTATACGTCATTATGTTTTGTTAGATGTACTGAAGAGACTGAAAGGTTGTTGCTATAATAGACTGAAGAGTTCTGTTTCTCTCTGAATTTATATAAAAAAATATGTAAATGTTTGGTTCAAAAGATAGTGTTAAGACAGTTCCTAGTAGTATCCATGAAGATCTGTTCTTGTTTTTTTTTTATATATACATCTTTATGTTTCTTGAGATGTACTTATTTCTGCTTTACCCAACTACACATGCAGTATGTTTATATCCTCATTTTAATCTCAATTTATCATTTGCAATTCTGGAAATTTCAAATTGTCTCATTATAGACGTGATAAGCTAGTTATGAGAAATGCACATCGAAGTCTCGACATAGTGAATTGGATTGGTGCTCTACGTATCTATTTTATCTTCATCGGTAATTTCTTTCCGACTTACATTTAGTTATTGTTTGTCGTACATGGTCATTTATAACATGTTTTGATTTTTGTTTCTTTTGGTAGAAGTATTGTGACGCATTAAAATTATTATTTTTATCTCTTCTGGTAGAATTGTTGTGACATATTAAACTTGTCATTTAAACGACTCATGATGCTCGAGTTCAGTACTATATTCATAGACTCGAGTTAAAATTTCAGATATGGTATCATTGATATGTTTCTCTTTTCAAAAATACTTAAATTGTGTAATTTACATCTATACACACCAAAATTACTTTAATTCAGTAGTATAGTACACATCAGACTCACACATCATAAACGTGCTTGATGAGTCCGCTTGAGGAAGCATATCGTGTTTGATCATATAAGTGAATGTGATATAAGATATTCACGTAGTCAGAAAATGTTAGGATTTAATTGTTATTCGTAAGATGATCAGTGTCTTTAGAAAAAGAGGAGGTCAAATTTATCAGTAACTATTTCGGGTTTCTGTCTAGAATATCAGTGAATATATTCTTAGTATGTTTATTTAATGATTTATATTAAGATATCTCGATAAACTATACATGATTGAAAGAAAAACTTGGAAGAATGAATCATTTTTCAAATAAAGTAACATAATATGGTAACTTATATGCAATAAAGTTTGGCTTGTGACCCACATATGGTAGAATGTGATCAGTCCAATAACATTCTAATGTACCAGCTTTTGAGTGTTCAGTAAGTGCATCCGTCCAAATATGATCGAGGCAACTACCATATGTTGTTGAAGTCTCAGCTTGAATATTTATCAAATTATGTTGTTTCATACATTGTCGAAGTATTTGGGACTGAGAATTATTGTTGGAAACATCAATATTAAAATCACCTAAAAAATGGATGGTGAATTCAGAGAGCACTCTCGATAACATGTTTGTAATGCGTGACAAAAAGTATGTACATTGGTAGATTGATTTTTGTAAACTGCTACAATATGAACGGCACGTCGGTTGTGCATATTTGAAAATGCTGTAATAATTTCACTTTGATCTACTTGTAATATTCGATAAGAATGTAATTCCATTGTTGCTTTCTTGTAGCATAACATGCTTCCTTGTGAAGCACATGTACATAATAAGCCATATTCATCTTTAGTGAACGACTCTTCATAATTTTTTTCAAGATGCACTCTAGTTTCTTGTAAACAGATAACATCAGCTAATTTGAAGTTTATGTCAGAAGCTATGTCACTACAATATTTTTGAAAAGATGTAGTATTTAAACTAAGTATGAGAACAAAACTTGAATCAAATGAAGACAACGAACAAATCTTTAAATTCTATTTAGCTTCATTTTGTAAACGCGTCATTTTTGTTCGAATTTTATTATCTACCACAAAGTATTTTTGTTCATGAAGTTCAATCAGATATAATTGTTCTATACTTTTTACTCTCGATAATGCTGTATATGCTAATCCATGTACGTTGATTCCCGTTGGATCAAAAGCTAGTTGTTCCATAGTAAGTCCTTGTGCTCTATGGATAGTTCTTGCGGCCGCCAAACGAATAGGAAATTGAGAACGTGTAATTATATGTTTTCCATTTTTTCCTATTTGTATATCTTTGCTAATTTGTTTGATAGGTGTCCAGCTCGTGTCAATTCCATTCTTGTAATATCTACTGTTTATTTGTCTAGTTTTTTGTCCAATTCTTTCTGTGTTAAATAGAATCCATACAAATTTTACATTAGAATGATAAGTATGCATTTGAAAATATCCATCAGCTCCATTTACCAAGCCATCACTCGTATCATAATTACCAGCAGTAATTTCTACCAACATTCATATTTTAAGACATATAGATTTAAAGAGTCCAGCAGTTTTTGATGGATCATCGGACAAATAAAAATGTTTTGGGTAACTATTATGGTGTGTGTCAAATGCTTCTAAATTGACATTGATGCCAAGAGTTTGGTTGAAAGCTGTAATATTATGAAAATGTACCTTTTTATTTTGGAAATATAAATAGGAAAAGTAGTGGTATTTGGAGGTTTTCTGAAACATTTTGTATTAATATAATTTAAATCTTCTATGATGTGAAGTCCTATTCGAAGTTTGTTAAGTATCTCAATAAATTTATGATCATTTTGTCTCATAGTTCTAGTTAGCTCATAACATCTAATCACATCTGTCCAGATATTTGGTATAAAATCATGTATCCTTATTTGTTCCGTCGACATGAGTTGTTTTAAACATGAGAGAGTCCATTACAGGTTTAGCTTGATACAAATCACCACTGAATATAACATCCAAACCACCAAAATATTGTTCGTGATTTCTCATTATTTTTGTTAATCGACGATCGACGTCTTGTAATAGTGTTTTGCCAACTAGTGAAATCTCATCTACAATAATTAATTTCAAATTACTATATTTTTTTACAAGCAAATCTAACGTACTATCACTTATTGGTATATTTGATTGATTAATTGGTATATGCAATGCCGAATGGAGCGTTACACCGCAACGAAGATGCTAGAAGGAAGTCATCTTTATGTTTTATAGATCCTTCGTCTTTCAACTTCCTTCTTTATCCTCATCCACGTCAGATTTACAAATTCACTATCGATCCCAATGGCTTGTTCCTACGGAACAGAGCCAACAAGCTTGCAAGAGGTATATTATTATTAACTTCTCAATTCTCTGGAAGTAAATTCTCAAATAAAGTCTTATCGGTAACCCGGAGCACTTGTCGTCACTCTCGGAGTTTTTAACCCCGGTACGGATATAAAAGTGAAAAAAAAATATTTCCTTTTTTCTCAATCAATCGCTTGCGATAATTTTACTTTTATGTTCACGTTTGTCTTTCTCTTTTCTCGTGAACCCAAGTTCATGTTCTCGGAGAGGTCATTCTTCACAAAACATCAAGTGACATGTATGGGCGTTGCGCTATTAAACACCCCTATTCTTTTTAATGTTCTGATATTAAAAAAACATTTCTTTTTTATAAATTTTAATTCAGAATATTAATTGATTAATTCATATCTTTGGTAAATACTTTTTTGCGTATTGTTAAGAAGGTACCATTTGTTTATAAATTAAAATTTATAAAACTAGTTTAGAGTCTTAATTTTGTTTGTAATAAGTTTTTTGATTAAGAGGTAAAAATACATACTACTATACTATAGAAATGTAAACAGCTATCAGGATTCAAAATAAACACATGCAATCTCCTAAAGTCTTCAATACATCTTTTCAATAGACAAGAATACAATACTTCATAGTATCTCTTAGCTTCTCAATATATTGTATATGATGTTTAATCATATAATTACTTACAAATCTAGTATCCTCTAACATAGAACAGAATAAACATAAGGGTCATTACATTTTCAATCAAGGATTTGAATAATGACTTACTTAGTTTTAAATGATTTAAAACTTTTATCACAAAATAGGTTTTTAATAGAGTTCATTTTTTAGATCATGTTTATAAGCTTACATACAAGTTACCTCCCATATTTATTGCGTCCTCAATGATATTGCATATTTCTCTTGCATATTCACCCACTGCAAAGCGGTTTAATTTATCACTTAACCTCTTGCATAATTTATTGCCCACCTCTTTAGATGAGAACAGTTAGGTGACAAATTAAATCTATAATAAATATTAATTACAAAACTAGACAAGAGTTCGATCTTATAGTTCCTTGAGCGTGCTTTCTACATAGCTTATTGTAGTTTTTCAGGTAGTATTCAAATCCACGTTATACATAACATTTAGTATTTATATAATTAGAACTAACCACTCATAAGCAAACTTTAATCCAAAATTGATTTATATGATCCAAAGTTCATTATTCATCCAAAAGCATTTTATGTCTATTTGAAAACCTATATTGGCATATTATTTATATCTATAAAACCTATATATTTTTATGATGTAGAAAAATTACAAAATCATAAAATCTACATCTCAAAAACTGTGAAATAATTTTCTTTTAACATAGGAATTTTGAAAATCTTTTCCTAGAGGAAATATTAAATCTACCATATTTTCCTTGATGATCATTTTCCTTACATACGTGTATTTCATATAATGAAAACATTAAATATTACAAGAGATAAACTTCGTAGTGATAGCATGATGTGGTGAGTGGGAACTGATCATGATATATAATACGCTTAGCGTGATAACGTCTTGTGATTTGAAGTCTTACACAAGACTCTTAAGACTCCGTTCCATTTCCCTCGGTTCTCTTCATCTTGTCAAGAGTTTTTCTTCATTTGATGTTTCTTCAAGTATTCTTGGAGTCAACTCTCTCTTGTAATTTATATATCAAAAACTGAGGGTGTATAAGAATGTGACATTTGGCTATATATGAAGTCTTGATCCTAAAACAACAAATACAAACGTCAGAGTAATATGTAGATAAGATGGAATTTACAGAATATTATATAAGATGGAGTTTAAAAAGTATAGTTAGAAAAAATCATAATACATATACCGATTACATGGAATATAAAATTTGTTTCATAAGACATTTTATTTTAGAGGTTCAGAGTCTTAGATTAATTTTCATAAGAAAGTGACATTGGCTTTTCAATTATTTTAGTGATAACAGATATAGTTAGTTCACCATGTGAATGTGTTCAGTTCAGAATCAACTGTAATCACTATTTAGAGGTTCAGAGTCTTAGATCAATTTTCATCAGAAACTGACTTTGACTTCTAAATTATTTTAATTGCGGTTGAATAAACAATGTCGGTATGTTGTTAAGCTGTCACTTGCAATCTATATTTGATCAACTGTAGAACCCTAGACAAAAGAGGGAGAGCTGTGTGCAAAGTCCTGATCCAAACTAACCACTATAGAGGATGATTGAGTCATCCTACACTATATGATCATGATAATCATTTATTAAGTACAAATTACAAAGACACCCTTCTAATTCATTTCAAGTTCTAGAATATTTTTAGGAGAACTAAATTACAACGTAGACCCTCTAACTCTCTTGGTCACAATTAATTTCAATATATTTCCGAGACAGAGGACTAAATAATGCTCCGCTTTATTTAAAAAATGTAAAAAGAAAAACAGTGTTCTCTGAGACATGAGAAAATTCATAATCATTCCAAGACCGGAGAGACTCTACTGCTGGAAATGACGTCTCAAGATTTTAGTCCCGTGGATCCCGCTAGTCTTTATCTCATTTTTTCCCCGAAGTGCATTTTGCATGCATATTCACTTCGGTCTAAGTAACCCCATTACTTATTCATAATACATCTAAAACACACAAGGTGAACAAACGATTCGTCAAAAGTGAAAAAAACAACAGACAGTTCAATACAACGATCGAACCGAGAAGAGGTGATAATGCAAGCTTGCCTGCCATCTTAATATGTATAGAGTAATGGAAGAAGTACTGATATATTATGAATAAGTAACGGGTGACATAGATCAGAGTTGATATAAGTTGATACATAGAGTAATGAAAGAAGTAGTACGGTATTTGGATTTATTATTATAAACTAATGGGTTCCATATTCAAGGTTATTTTATGGGGAAGAAAGAAAAACAGACATACATACGAGCAAATAATTTGTTCGGTGCCAAAGAAAAGAAAATACATTTTAGTGCCTGGTAGCGTAAAATATTTGTTCGATTCAAGAATTAATTCGTAGAAAAAAGGAAAATAGAACTGGATGCAGCACCGGGACTTTCCGGGAGGCACCCATCCCAGTACTATTCCGGCCCAAAAGAGCATTTAACTGCGGAGTTCTGATGGGATCTGGTGGCGTGACCCTGGTATGATCGCATCACGCTTCAAATGGTGGTATCGAAAAGTTTATGATAGTCGGTTGTTGAGGCATGAACATGGTTTCGGGAAAAGTTCGAGGGAGGAATAATGTTAACATTATCCACACAAGAGTGAGTTGCTGCACTTGTGAGAAAAGACATCGATCAGTCCGTGGTTCATTCGTTCGAGGAACCATCGATCGCGAGCTAATGCCTTCATTGTTTCAGGTAACGAGAAAAAGAGAGATTTTATTTGTCTGGTAGATTTCACCGTGTCTTTACTTTGGAGGGAGTGGATGCACTGATGTGGACTATTACTGGAAGGAGGGAGGAATGGCTCACGGGAGGCCTTTTCTTCATGTTGCGATTGAGTTTTAACATTACGCATAGTGCCAGGGTCATGAAATCTGGAAGATAGTGTGGGTAGTTTTCCTGGAACTGCTTTACTGTACTGAAGACTGAGATTTGCGGAGGACTTGCCCTTCACTTAAATACACGAGTGTTTGCCTTCGAAGGTGGAACTTATCCGTCTACATAGTCCCTTGCATCTCTAACTTCATGCCGCATATGAATTGCAGTGCAAGCCAAAGACAAGGAGGTCAAAGATCTGCAGATCGGAGTGAAGGTTTGCTCATATGTCATTCCTTCTGTTATTTGCTGAACGTTTTAAGTGTGGCCCCCTAATTAATGTTTTGTCGAAAATGTCTCTAACTTACAGATACGTTGTTCCTACAGAGATTGAATTCAATACAATGAGCCTTTGGGTGGGATTTCTCATCTATCTTCGAGGGGATTGACTGATGTGGTTCAGTTTTCTTATCTTGCTATTGCCAGTGGGACGAGCTCAGCGGAGAATAGGAACAGATGGAATATCTGCGCAACCTGCTAAGAAATCACCTTTGATGTTAAAATCTCAGACCATTTGAGTAGGTCTCGGATGAATGGAGGTGGTAATCCGTCGAGCAGTGACGAAGCTAAGCAGCGTTCA
This sequence comes from Asterella californica, assembly GCA_036924285.1. Lineage (NCBI taxonomy): Eukaryota > Viridiplantae > Streptophyta > Marchantiopsida > Marchantiales > Aytoniaceae > Asterella > Asterella californica. Next base: position 13,462,359 of record JAYKYS010000003.1, read on the forward strand.
GTAGGTGAGTTGTGTCGTTGTAATAATGTTGCTGCAGGAAACAATGCATGTATTTAGCGTCACTCCTCTCCTTGGAAAAGGCAGTACGTTTCTTGGTTTTATCCGGAGCTTTCTATAGCGTTTGAAAGTACGCTCAGCAGCATAAGAGAAAGTATTACAAGTTGCAACCTTGCTTGACAAAACCAAGACATGAGTACGGTATGATTTTTCTGTGGCATTTTTGGTGTGGAGGACTGTCAACGGAGTTCATTTTACTCGAGCGCATGAATTTTGAACATCTCTGCTGCTTTTTGTAAGAAGAAAACAAATGGACTTTTATTGCTTACCTCAGCTGGATTTCTTAATCTTCATGCTGACGAAATGATCCAGATTGATTACACTAGGATGCTTCCTTGAGAATCTTATAGCAGCTGAAGTTGAGCTGAAAGTTTGACTGAAATAAGCTTTGTAAGATCTGCAACCTCAGCTTCACTTGTCGGTTGGTTGCTCCAGGATATTTGAAGGTTACTTCTCTGAAAACGGCAATGGTCCACCTTCAGATGGTTCGATGCAGTACAAACATCCCCAGTATCCCCAGTATTCTCGCCTAGGTGAATGTATGGATTGGTCAACACCAGCGCAGACATTTGGATGAGCGCAAGGTTGGCCTATATGCAGACACAAGCTGTCTGGAGAGTGTACGGAATCCACTGAAGACCAAAAGACTGTTAAAAGTTTACAGAACACCATCTGTCCGACACTTCCTGCCAAGAATCTTTATCTAGTCATGTAGCGGGACAGGTTTCAAGCTCTCTCAAAGCCAGCATGATCTTAGGTTACGACCATACGGAAGTTGCAAGGAAGTTTGACAAGCTCGGCGCTCTTAAAGCTGAGAAGAAAGAGCAAGTATATACACGTTGTAATGTAGGCTTTAAGAGAAATCTTCCCCCAACTGCCTTTCTTATCGGGTGTTTTCTTACTAGTATTTTTACTAGAACCCTTCATGTCTGCTTCAGTCATTTGCACATGCAGTTATTGCTCCAGAGATCGAAGGAACTAACGGTATGACTCATAAACTACTGAGTCATTGAGCTTAGGCAAGTTCTTAGGCTCGTTCTGTCTTCTGTTCCGTAGAAAATATCAAAAATAGTAGAAGTCTTAGCTTGTCGCCATGTTTTCTTCAGAAACAAGGTTTTCAGTCAGATTTTCAGTCAGAAACAGAGGTTTTCCTCAGATTCGGGTCCTTTGGCTAAAGTCAAGCGCCGCTTATACAAAGCACTCTTCTTTACAGTAGAGAAACTTCAGTACTCTCTCTTAGACTATGAACTTCCTGCTACCACCAGTTTATGTTGGATCATAACTAGCCCATCACAGGTGATGATGTGGTCAGACACTTCAACATCCTTCCCACCTCTCAATTTAGTTGCGTTATCTGATTAGCTGAAGTTGTCCGCTAGTTCTGACCAGTTCTGATGATCAATTCTTTCAGGCCTTGAGGGTAACAGGGTTCAGTTTGGATCAGCCTTCGTTTTACACAGCTTGTCAGGTAAGGCTGTGTTCTGGTTGAGTCACAGAGAACTGTGATTTTGTTCGTCCTTATTTCCACAACTGAAGTGAAATTTCTCCTACGGGACACTGTTTTTCCAGCTCTGAATCTCGACAGAAGGCTTGTCGTAAATCCGTACCGTAGTAACTCCACTTTATATTCTCCTGATCACGTGTCACGTGGGAGCTGGTCATCTGGTTCCTGCTGATCAAGGAGTTCGATCACGGGTAATGCTGGAGTCTTGGATTGAAGGGAGCCTGGCGTCGTTGCCCTCTCCGTCTCCGGCTGCTACAGCTATAAAGAAAAGCAAAACCAGTTGTAAGTTCCGTTATCCGCCGTGGTGCCCTTTCCTGCCATTTGCCGTAAGTCGAAACTCTAGGGAGCCGGTACAAGTACCGTGTCTTGGAGCTTGTGATTCTGTATTCTGCGAGTGTGTCCTGTATGTAAGTGATGGGTACTGCCATTTAATCCCTTCAAGCAGATACATTTTCTTTTAGAAGGAAACGTGTCTGATTGCCTTACTTGTCCTTGAGCCTTTACCACGAGAGAAGAAAAACTTTTGAAAGGTCGGGTTAAGAAGCTACTGCGAAGGGCAATTGAATTGTGGATTTTCCGTTCCTTATCTGCAGGTCCTGTCGACTCGTACTTTGTGCAGAGTGAGAAGACCTTGGAGATGGATGTGCCTGCACAAACTTCAACGTCGATATGAACGAAAACACTTGGAAGTGCTATCCCACTTGTGGTGAGTGTTCATGAAATCGTTTAGGTTAGTTTTCGAGTCTGAATGTTATCGATTGCTGGATAAAGCTGCATCAGCCTACAGAGAACTTCTTGTAAAAATTTCGCTCGAAAAGTTTCAGGTTTTCGAGCTCCTGTAGGCGATGTTATCCTCTTGAATTGAGTCTCTTAGCATCATTTCTACTTTACAGACCTCAAGGGTGATTTGTGCTTTTAACTGTCAAGAATATTGCTCCTGACCTCTATCCTATGCCTTCTCTGTTGGTCGAAGCCCCATGATTTGAGGTACCTGGTAGGTCTAACTTCATAATGTGGTGCTTGTGCAGAGTTTTGGCAAAAGTCGGACTGGACAGTTTCGTTTGCATAAGTACATGCCTATGTGTATCTTTCTAAAATCTGCGCAGTGAGTTCTTGCAAACTCTCACCCGCATTTTATTCGCGTGGATGGTAGATATACTGTCAAACACGAACAAACTCTCACCCGTATTTTGTCTGAAATCTGCGCAGTGAGTTCTTGCAAACTCTCACTCGCATTTTATTCGCGTGGATGGTAGATATACTGTCAAACACGAACAAACTCCCACCCGTATTTTGTCTGAAATCTGCGCAGTGAGTTCTTGCAAACTCTCACCCGCATTTTATTCGCGTGGATGGTAGATATACTGTCAAACACGAACAAACTCTCACCCGTATTTTGTCTGGTGCAGGTTCTAAAATGCAAGAACGTGTGTCCAAAGAATAGTGCTTGCCAAAGCGATCTGAATATCTTTATTCAACTAATGTGGGAACAGTATATCGTGCATTTCCTAGTAAATGCCCAGAATTGTTATCAGAAGACAATTTCAATACAGCGACAGGAAAATACAACTTTCCTTGTTCAGAATGCAGTACTTCAATTCACCAGATGGCAAAATTCACCAAGATATTTATTCTCTTCTTGTAATGTATATAAAATATCTTGTTGTAGTGTATAATATGTATTTTACATTTTCATGTTCGTTGCTTCTGCTTGGAGCATCTCTTTCTGATGCAACCTCTTTCTTCCAAGAGTTCTCATTTTCTTGATCATTGCTTATACTTGGAGCACCTCTTGCGGATGCAACCTCTTTCTTCCAGAAGTTCTCGTTTCGTGTTCTTTGTTTTTGCTTGGAGCACCTCTTCTGGATGAAGTCTCCTTTTTCCAAGAGTTCTCTTTGTCTTTTTAACTGAGTTGTAATGGGTGATGTAGGGATGTTCGTTGAATCTTGCTCTACTCGGACATTGGGATGGATGACAGTCTACATCTACTACACAGCGAGATTGTTGGACCGTGGAGGTGGTTCTTTTGAACTGTGGAAAAGTTCATAGAGCAAAAAACATGACGAACTGTTCATTTCCTATTCTCTTCATTCCTGTTAGCTCAAAACGGTTGATAGAACAGAGAAATTCACATCTCCTTATCACCTTTTTGGAACCATTCTTACTTGAACTAGAAACAATGTTCATAGAAGGATTTGAAGTACCGACTAACATTTTCGATAATGAGGTACTACAAGAGTCATTTCTTTTATCTCCCATTCCTGCCACCATGACCGTCAGAGTCATGCTTATGAATTTCGCAGGAGATCATCCTGCACAGTGTAAGATAGGTGGTTTCAAAGACAGAGGGTACGGAGCATGTAGAAAAGATCATATGGAAGGTCGATTCCTTGACACCAATGTTGTTTATCCTGACAACAGAAGACAAGTGAGATATCCACTTGAAAAACGAACTACAAAACATATCTTAGCATGTTTGCAGAAGCTATCAGATGCCAGTAACCAAGAGGAAAGAGACGAAGCTGGTAGAAGAGGAGGTATAGCTTTCAAATCTCAACTCAGGAGAATCTTCGATTTATGTGGTTTCGATTTATCTCTAGATCTGACTTTTGATGTCATACATACTATATCTTTGTGTCTCTTCAAGAAGTTTAAGGAGGACTTCATTAGTTCGCTTACCCAGGTAGAACGAAAGATAGTAGAGAAAACTATAGATCAGGTTTTTTTTACAGATCAAAAGGTTTAGGTCAGAGATGGCCTAGACAACCGACAAAACAAGTTGGAGGGGAACATGGTTCTAAACTGAAGCTCTCTTATTACAAAGGAGAAGAACATCAGTTATTTACAATGTATTGTCTATTACCTCTGTTTAGAGCTTTAGACAGAGATATAGATAATGATCTGTGGGTTCAGATTGGTGTGCTATTCACTTTGATCGGCAGAGTGTTGTACCTACATTCTCGAAAATATGGTTGGACAGAGAAGTCCATGACTTATGCAAGAAAATTATTTTCTGCTTGGCGTGTGCGCAAAGAAGATCATTTTGGACCAAACGCATCACCGCTGGAACACGTAGCAGGTATTCCTTATCATCTTTACTTTTCTACATTTTCATTAACTACTCTTAATGTTAAACATGTTTTTAACTTATCTGTAGACTAGTCGAAGGTTTTTTTTGTCATGGTTGAAGCATTAATGGTTATGTAAACTTGAGATTCAGATGAGCTTCTTTCTCTGCAGGAAATGGAGAGATTGTAGATGATGTTGTGAGACATGGACCTCATGACATATTTTGATGTTATGAGTTCGAAAGAGGTGTTGCGAAGTTCAATACCATTCCTACCAACAGAAAAACGATGGAGATATCGTTTACAAAATATTACGTTCGAAGGTTCTTCACGGCTTTACAAGCACAATTACATGTCGATAAAGACGGTTTATCTAGGATCCAACGAGCTCTGTCCTTTGTTGAACAGAATGTTTACCCTCGTGAAGAGTTAGATGTTACTTCTTTGTCTGACTGCTCTAAGAAACTGCTTCTTGTTTCTAGCCAAGAAATTGCAGAATCTGTGTGGAAAGCAGTTAAAAGTCTCATACTTGATTATCCGAGGCTAAACACATTGGTGGAAAAAGGAATAGCAATTGGTTCTCTGAAAGCAAGAGAGGTTGACATGCCTTGGGACATTGAAAAATATCTCCTAACTCATTTAGTATTAGTTGGATCTTTAACTTCATAGACAATCCAGTATTTTTGCAAGAAGATAAAAAGATATAGAGCTGTGTTTGTGGATGAAAGCATCTACGGAGTTAACGACCACGTGCTTGTAAGACAAGATGCATCCACATCCAGTGGTTCAGGTATTTATACGTTTTGGGTTTCAGTCAAGAGTTGTAAGTTCTTTCTAGTTATTTTGTGGTGTTTTTATCTTACTTTTAAGTTGTTTTCTACTTTTTTAGTGTCTAACGGATTATATGTTGATTTTTGTTTGCAGAGTCTTCTACAGTCCTCACCTGGAAATGTCAAATAAACCAGTTCTTTTCACATGAATTATGTGGTGCTTTTCAACTCTATTTTATAGCAGATTGGTACGCAGAAGAGTTTGTGGGTGAAGTCACTACAGTTGATTCGATGAGTGGTTATACTATCATAAAAAGTCCACCGAGATCACATAGAGGGGATGGTTGTAGACCTGTCTATCAGATTGCAGGGAAGTTTTTGTTACAATCTCTTCCTCCGCACAATCAGTTTAGGTTTGTCAGTTATGAACTCCAAGATGCGAGACTTATGTCTGAATTCGTTATCCCAGGTAGAATAGGTTGTTGTCCTCCTTGGCCAGAGGTGAACGATGTTATGATCTGCAAGGTAGTTCACGCAAACTTAAGTAGAAATCTTTTGTCTCTGGCGGTGATTGAAACGTAGAGCATTCTGATCATTCGATTGTAGAAAGAAAGGTCCATCTCAGTTGGATACGATTACATGCTGAATGTAATGCCAGTGCTACTTATGTTTCTTCAACTACAACGGAAGTATGCTCGTGGTATATTCTGATAGAGAATGTGAGTAATGCATTTCGTATATCCAAACTCGAACATTACCAAGGTCAATATGTTCCTGAAGAATGGAAGACGGTTATCGAGTGATACACTGGATATGGGTTGCATCATCAGGATTTCATCTATCTCACAAGTAACGGGAGATTACCAAGAAACAGATAAGATTTTCTTATCAAGAAAATGTGTCAGCTTTGATCAACGGTGCTGCACTGGTTAAGGTAAGTTATTCATCTTGTAAATTCTCTGAACTCTCCAAGTGTTAAAAGTTGTCTTTTCATAGATTGAACCCACTGTAAACTTTGTAAATATAATTTCTGACTTCGGAGCTTGTTTGTAATATGTCAGTGGAAGACAGAGCTGCTTCGTAGTTTTCATCCTGTAATCAAACTCATCGTAGTAAGAATGGTTCAAACCGAAAAAAGCGTGCATCAAAAGTTAAGGCATGATGAAGTTACTGAGAGGAAGTGCGTAAATGTCTATCGGTAGTCGAAATCTCACCGTTGCAATTTTTTCTCTTATTCTTGACAGGAGCCAGTCTTCCACTCTATTGCTATGACAAACTCGATACAACCAAGGTTGTTATCAGTTATTCAGATCATTCCTTGAACACTAACATCATCTCAGCCTCCAAAACTTCGGTTGGGGAGAAAGCATCTTTCCTCGATTATTTGCTCCTGTCACAGGTATTCAACCTTCAGTAAGTACCGTCGAGCTTTCAGTACGTCAGCACGGTTGTCCCAGCGTCTTTGAGAGGCCTGATTTTTTAAGTTGTCTCCGTGAAAATTCTCTATTCAGTTTTTCTTGCTTCTTCTCATCAGTTCTTATAGTATGAATGGTTTAACCTCAGTTGCAATCGTTTTGCTCTTTGCATTTTGCATTTGTAGACTTGAAACTACCTGTGTACACATTGTTCCTGGTGGTAAGTACTGTGTTCATGAGTCTAGGTACAGTTTTCGTGTAATAATGTGCCGATGTTATGGTCGTAATTCAGTACTGGCCTTCGGGAACACCGTTATGCTGACGGCGGTTCTAGCGAACCTCATGACATACAGCGTCGATTATCTGCACTTGGACATTCCCACCGCTGCAAGTATTACCGCGCAGCTCAGCGGTACGATGTTGTTGCTTCGCATAGGCTTTGGGTTCGTTGCGAATGCCTACTGGGGTCCGATCCGGGTCATCGTAGGAGCGGGTGTCATCTATGCTGCGGTACGATATACTTTTTCTACGTTGAAAGGACCCTGGAAGTTGGTGACATTTTGATGCTCAAAGTATCATATGCAGTGTCAGAATGTTGAAGTTCTGCTAGTCCAGCAGCTGGCAAGCTTACCTTCAGGGGATACGGTCTTTGGCAGGGCCTAGTGACTCTGCTACTCTCTGTATCGCTCCCATCTTTGGTGCCTCCCCGATGCGATCAGGCGGTGTGCCCACGTGCCAGTCAGCACATCAGAAGCGCGTTTCTGGCAGGAATTTTCATCACATGCATAGCTACAGCAGGAATTAATCACATCGGGGGTTGTTAGGTCGGCAGCAGTTTGATGAGACGGATCCCGTCGAGGAGAGGAAGCGAACACTCTTTTTCAAGTTTTACTCGTGTGTTTCTCTCTGCGGGAAGATTTTGGGCTACACCCTCTTCTCCTGGATTCTGGTATCCGTTGGTTACATGAGTGGCTATTCTATCATGACGGGCCTTATCGTCGTTTGCGCCATTCTCTTCTCCATTGGCGTTCCATTTTTGAGGTATATTTCTCAAATCTCACAGTAGCCTTAGCAGGAAGAAGAATGCTTTCCTTTCTGGAGACTGGAATCTAAACTCCACGGCCAGGGCGCGTTTACCGTATCTATAGTTCGTCGCGAGAATTTTCTCAACTGTATAGTGAACTTTATCGGCTATGGAGCTATGTGTGACGGCTTTATTGATCATGAATTTAAGTTGTCTACTTTGAAATGCAAAATTCAGCTTATTACTTGGACTGCTCTGTCGAACTTCACTGAATGGGAGCTACGAATGTAGTCAGATGCGAATCGAGGTCCCTGTTCTAGACTAAAAGGGAATTTTTTCTTAAGGCAGGACGGTGGATAGCGAGGGAAGAGTTTTCCGTGTGCTCTCCTTTTTTCTCATAAATCGTACTGGTTTTCTGGTGGAGACATTTGCTCCTTGTTGACAGCACACTGAACTGATGAGGAGAATAAGATGGATGGCAGGGGGAGAGAGGAAATGGGAGTGAAGATCAAGCCAAGAAAGCGGGAAAGCCAACAGGGTGGAAGTGGGCGTGTTGATACTGTATAGAGAACCGGACGGATATTTTAGTGGATTATATATGGGTCGGAAAAGATCTTGCAAGATGACAAGTCTGTGGGTCTCCAAGCAGCCATGGCATCTCAGGAGGGAAAAGGAGGCAAACGTTCTCACTCTCGATGTCCCCTGCCCCAGACCAAGTGTCCTCTCTCGTCGCTCAACGCGGATGTCGCCCTGTCTCTGTGTCTGTCTCGGGGCTGTGCTTGCAGCGCTGGAATGTGGTGATGCTGTGCTGAGCTTGGATGAAGGAAAACTGGTGGGCAGGGTGACTAGGTCTGTTTCCCATTTGACTGACTGAGGTAGCGAGGAAAGAGCCGAACCCCATCAACTATAGAAGTTGAACGTGTTTGGGAACTATGGAAGTTGAACGTGTTTGGGTCCAGGAAGGAGATTCAACCAACAGAAGCTGGAAACTTGTTATTTTCATAGAAGAGCAGGAATTTGCCCGGCACATGTGGCTCCGATGTGCAAATTAGATAATATCATCGCCAGGTTTCCTCTGTGTTCCTGTTGTTACTCAGGTATGAGCTGTAAGAAAAAGAATTGTATAACCATGGGGTGTGCAATCTTAGCTCGTTAGAAGCTCAACTCACCAATCAGTAGCAACTATCTTTTCATTGTTGTAAACCATATCTGTAATGGGCTTGTTAGAATCCTTCAGTGCCAGAGTTGCCGTCATATCCTGTTGTTCGGCAGGTACGAGCGACGTGACTTATGTTTTTCGAAGCTTTACTACTTTCCTCGCTACTGAGCCTTTTGCAAATATTATCCTTTGAAAGCAGTTCCTTCACAGATGCAATATCAGGCTGTCTTACACAGAGTCTTATGCAGAGACTGGCGGAGGGGTTCTAACGGGGATAATAAGATGGCGCATCTAATCGATTTCGGTGTGGGGTGCTTTGTGGCTAGATCCAGAAATCCTCCCTGTGCCTTTGCCGGTGCCTTCAACAGATTGCAGTTTCATGATTGCTGGGTTGGGGTACGTCTCATACTCTTTATTTCTTTAATTTGAATTTGCATTCATGAATGAGATTGCCATTGCTTGTACGAGGCTTCCCTCGATCTTGGAATGGGCAATGAGTATAACCTTCCCACTGGCAACTGCAAGGAGAATCAGAAATATAAAGCGGAATTGAAATTTGGTACTCATATCAGTCACGGTAGAATCATCATCACGATGATGGTTTCCTCCTTTGACTATAGTACTTCTAGATCTCGACATGTACTTGGAACATTGGCCTCTGAAATTGTTCTCCCTCCAGATCAAAGGTTACTTTTTCTTATCACTGCCCAAAATTTTGCAGGGATGTGACGGCTCTGTTCTTTTGAACTCAACCACAACGAACCAAGCTGAGCGAGAAGCACACGTGAACTTCGGGCTCAGAGGTGTTGAAGAGGTGGATGAGATCAAGGCAGCGCTCGAATACGTTTGCCCGGGTGTGGTATCATGCGCAGACATTCTCATTCTGGCTGCTCGTGACGCCACCTACAAAGTGAGTTACAATAGGACTTAATCTATTTTCCATTCCACAGTTAAATCACTTTACATTTGGGCAAATTTTTCGACCCAGTTTTGTCTATTGAACTCACAGTCGAGAATACCTTTGCACAGGCCGGAGGTCCAAGATGGCCGGTGGCATTGGGTCGCAGAGACGGAAATGTTTCAATGGACCTGTTAGTCGACGGGAACCTGCCCTTCCCAGTGTTGAACTTCAGCGGGCTTGTGGATAACTTTGCCCGCAAGAAATTCAATGCAAGAGAAATGGTCGTCCTCTCAGGTATTTACGTCTTCGCACTTGCCATTTATATATCATCTCAGTCGAGAGAGACACTTAAGCTTCCCTCTCATGGTAATCACAACAACATGGCAAGGAGGCAGATTGAGAGTCCCGGCTGGTACTTTATTCGTCATGTCATTCTTTGTGGGGACTCAGGTTCCCAAAGATGTCTGAGAGAGAGCTCGTAGCAAAAGCGACGGGTCTGACAACGGAACAACTAAGCAAACATACTTACTTATGAAGTAAACTTCTTTGTGTCAAGTCGAACTACGATTCGAGGGCCTGTAATTATTCTAGATCTGGTTGACTAGTACTATCGATAGAGTATCGTTCATTTCGCCGGAGTCATCACCCCCTTTGAATTGTTCTAATATGTCCAGCTTCCCGATATGTTGTAGGTCTCGAACTGGTTAACAAATGCATGAGTACGAATCTGACAACCGATGATCGAAGACAAAATGCTTATGAATATCGAAAAGGTTCTGAATATCGAAAAGGTTCAGGAACTCAAGTTACAGTTATTGCAAATCGGACGCAAGATATATTTCTACAGGGCGGTAAGATACCGTTGATGCTAAAAGCACGTCTACCAAATATCGAGCGGCCGCTTTTGCAGAGTTTTGCACCTGACGTTCACAATTGCACCTTAAGATCAGAAGCTCCTTGCCTTTCGTGCTACTGATCTACCTGATGCTCCCTTGACGCGGTTTCCACTTCTGCAGTTGAAAGATTTTCGCTCGGAACGGAGTCGGGTATTGTTCCAGTGGTTAGAACGATGGGCGAATGAGAGCAGCCCAGAATTGGACAATTTTTTGGACTTTGAAATCGGCAGGGAAAGCACGGACTTCAGTGCCCAGAGAGATGTAATACGCCTAAGGCTAAGATCAATTTGGCCACCTCGACGAACCGTGCCGCAGTTGATGAATGTTTTCACTTGTGATGTGAGTCCATTCTTCCGCACTCTCCATAAGTTGGGCATTCGTTTCAGCATGAGGGCATATTTTGGAATACTTTATTGGCTCAGGAGCAATTGTGAAGTCACAGCTAGCGCTATGTGCATCAATTGAACGTGAAAAGCCATAGCGGAAGAGCAGGCCACTGTACATACTCCACGAAATTATTTAAGCATGCAACTTTTCTTTCTACCGTCAGTGACGGTGATCTAAAGGGGGACTCACCCAACTGCAAAGGATCACAGACAAGCGGCACTATCTTACCACGCACGGGGGGAGGACGATGGTAGGAAAACCACTTCAAGGTACAGAACAGCTAGAGAACTTTCTTACGCCTCGGCGGAAGGTGTACACCACATCAGAAGCGAGCTGCACGTAAATAAGTAATTGTGCGGGAAAAGAGTATGAAGCAATCGAGAGAAAACATGGATGAATCTTTCGTAGATATGTTCAGTTTGATGACATAGAGGAGAAAAAGCGAAGTGGTTCATAACTTGCTAAGCCTACTCTCGTGGAAAAGGCACTATGCTGAGTACTTTCCAGTTCAAGTCTGGGAAAACAGAGGCTGTGCACGTAAAAACGCTCCTCCTAGCAGTTCCGTTATCACATGTCGCGAGTACAGTATTGGAATTCGGAAGAGTCCGGTTGATTGTCTGAAGCTGTTTGTACGGTGTCGATTTGACGTAATTCAACTGCAAGCAGCTGAAGATTATGACGCAAAAACTAGATGAAGAATCTGGGCAGGAAGAGTTCAGTGTCGGGCATTACGTCGAAATGATCAGCTCCTTGCTTAAGTTTCTGTGTGCATAGAATAGTCGACATAAAATGAAGGCGAATGTGAAAGATAATCTGCAAGATACCTAGCTAGGCCTCATGAATCATTTTGTTTTATATCGATGTTAATCGCTATATAAGTTATCCAGAAGTTCATCCAGCATGCATAGTCACCTCCTTCATCGGAGGCAAAAATTAAACCCTGAGCCAAATTAACATATGAATGAGTCAAGCTTCCAAGTCTTCTACTGAACCGCGGCAATGGATTTAAGACTTATGGTTTATCTCCTGCTTTCTCCTTGTTTCCAGGTATGGATTAACAGATAATATTTATAAAATATTTTAATTATTAACATTCACTTTATATATATCTAACATTTATATATTTCCCAGATAACAAGAAGCTAACAAAAGTTCCCAAAAGTTCATCCAGCATGCATGTTCAGGTTTCTGTTCAGTTGGATAAATACTACTAATTTCCTTAATTAATCTTAGTGAGATATTCCTAAACGCGCGCGAAGAGCATTCCCACCGGCTCCGCCAATATTTTGGAGCTAGTTTGGATATAGCGTGCCACTGGAAACTAGCACGGCGAAAAGACTTAGAGTTTATTTTTACCAGTTTTCCTTATTATATCAGCTGCTTATTTGCTTATCCATATCGCTTATTTATCTTCCATTAACCTCTCATGAAAATATGAAAATAATATATTATTTAAACTAATTCTTTATTGTGTAGGTTGTCACCGTTGTAATCCTTGAGTTGCTTTTGGCCATGTTTCACTTACGGGTTTTGTCTTGACTTTTTAGGAATTCTAGGTACGACAATCACTTAACGATTACATCATAATTATAATTTCTTTTATCGTTTAACAACTAGATATAAATTATAATGTTCACTAGAACTTACTATAGAATGTGTACATAATATTTAGATATTTCTTGATAAAAAACTAACAAAAATTCCCCAAAGGTAGTGGAGCATGCTTATCTTATCCACGGATAAGTTTCAAAACATTTTGCAAAGCTGAGGATCCGGTTTGAACCCGTTGAACCAAACCGCTAAATTATGGATCAAATATATCACCCGTTATTTTGCTATCCTGGTGGAAATAGCCGTATGTTATAAAACGATGAGAAAATATCAAATTCATAAATAATACGGCGTTTCGTGAGTCCGCAGGGATCTCTAAACCTCTCTTCATAAAGTCACTGCATGGTCCAGCGTGTGCAGTTCCAGGATTACCCAGCGGATAACTTTGAGACCTTGTAGTCAGTGCCTGTCGGAGTCGGAGAAACAGTAGCTCAGTGAGTGTCGCTTCAGTCGTGAGGCTACAGTGTGCCCATCGATAGTTCCGTTTACGTTCTGCGGGGTTGAACTTTAGCTCCTTCGCACAGCGTTTGTTCGTTCTTTTCAGGAACGGCGAGAGCTCATGTACTCTCTTCAACACATCTTTAAGATTCCACTGTAATGACAAGTTCAGGACAGGAGATCCTGTTGTCAGAGAAGTTTGAGCTTAAACAGGAAAAGAGAATGTAGTTCAGAAGAGTTGGAAAACCCTTACCTGGAATAGCAGCTATAGACAGTGAAAGAACAAGGAATAAACAGAACAATGTCACCCTGATCGGTACGGGTTTCCTTCGAAGAAGCTGTGGAGAAAACGTTGCAAACTATGTCAACTATGACATCTGCCTTTCTGTGTATGTACATAATCACAGTAATATCCACTTACAACCCCAAAACAGATGTTAACCTTCTCAGTCCAGAAGTTTGACTAGTGGAAGGAAGTTTCATAAGTTTATGCTATTTTGGAGAGAATCGTCGCAAGATTCTAACTCGATGCAATCTCTCAGAAATCTTGTTAAAAGCTGCAAAATTGGCAAGACAAGTTGTTGTGTTTTCATTCACATTATTCATTAAGTATATATGGAACTATTATGCTTTTAAATTATTAGTGTGAATGTTGAATTGCTTTCACTCCCGTTAGTATCGAGAGGGTGATCAAAATCTACATTGCTAAGTTATTGTGAGTGATACTAAACACAATAGAGAGTGTATTAGTGATAGTTGAAACCATACTGTGACTTGTTAGAATACAATGTGAATATCCTTTTTCCAGTAACCAGTTCAGGTTATTAGGTGGTGACCTTTCTTAAGGTCACCAAGGCCAAGACCAAGAGTATATTATCCAGGCCCAAGGCCATTGTACATTATTGAGTAATCTACTTACTTGGTTCTGCCCACACTCTCTTGAGGAGCTCTCTCACACTCTCATACTATCCTTATGCTTTGACTTAGAGTTTTGCCTTAGTCTATTCTACCAGTAGTTAATTTTCAACATGGTATCAGAGCTTTGTTTTGTTGATGCATTAGCATAATAGCATAGGCACTAGGTAGGCCTTCGGCCCTTAGGTGAGAGCAGTTGGAGGACGCTTCAACTGCTGCGAGAAGGACGTTTCACGCACTGAGATTCTGTACCTTCGCTAACAGAACTTCATCGTTCCAACGATCAATCTGATACAGAATGTCTGCCCCCTTTGACACCAAAGGCTGGGCTAAGTTCGACGGCACATATTTCACTCTTTGGAAACACAAGACAACCTTGCGGCTCAAGGCCCATGGTGTTCTTGATATCGTGGAAGGGAACGTGTAGAGACCACGTGCCACTACACCCGGAGGTACTGCGGTACCCATCCCTCCCTCTGCTACCGGACCCAGCAGCATCGCAGATTGGGATCAGCGTGATGTTAACGCGCTCGCAGCGATCAACGAATGCTGCAAGAACAGTGTGGCAGGACATCTAATGTCCTGCACCATGTCGACCGATGCATGGTCCACCTTGACCAGACACTTTGCTGGTCAAGACATGGTGACCAAGATGCACTTAAGAGAGAAGTCACGGGTTTTAAAGATGAAACCCAACGAGACTATCACCTAGCATGTGAACAACTTCAAGTCTCTCATCCAGCAGATGACTTCAACTGGATTGATAATTACCAACGAGGAACAAGTCCTCGCGTTGATGGACAGCATGTCCAACAACTATCATTTATTCTTGCAGGCGATGAGAACAAACCCAAATCTCTCGCTACAGGACCTCATCACCTTTCTCATCCAAGAGGAAACGATCGGACGCAAGTTATCGATGGAATCATCTACTATCTTGTTTGCAGGACGCTAGCAAAGAGGACGCAATGACAACAATCGGCGCAACAATGGTGGCAATCGACAAGGGGTAATCAGCCACCGAAAAGACCGTCAGATCCTAACGAGAAATGTTTCTAGTGCAACAAGCCCGAGCACCACATCGCCGAGTGTCCGGACAAACCCAGCAGCAGCAACAAAAACTAGAATGTTGGTAACCAGAACAAGAACAAGAACAAGAATCATCGTTCCCAGAACAACAACAGCAACACTCGTCGAGTTCTAGAATGGCGTTGCTGAATGTAAGAACCGCAGCTTGCTTGATGCTGTCCGTTCTATGCTTTTCACTGCCAGTCTCATCAAGCCCTTCTGGGGTGAAGCAATCACCTGCGCCACCTTCTTCCAGAACCGGTGTCCGTCTAAAGCTATCCCATCTATGACCACACCTTATGAACTCTGGCACTCCTATGCCTCCACAACTCCTCGTCGATCAGATCTCTCTTTTTTGCACGTCTTTGGCTGTCACGCTTTTTCCCAGGTCCCTGAGGTTGAGCGCACAAAGCTCGATGATCACTCTCACGAGTGTATCTTCCTTGACTATAGCGGCCAGAGTAAGGATTACCGTCTTCAATGAAAATCTGATGGTCATACCTTCACCTCTCTGGATGTTATCTTTGATGAGTCTTCTCCGACTCTCACTCCCACATCCGCCCCTTCTGCTGATCCTCACTCACTCAAGCGTCTCCTGAGACCGACGTCTATTTTTATCATACTGTGCATGCCCCTTCTGCTGTCCCAGCTTACGTTCAGTCTCTCCCGGTTTCCCTTCAGTGGGAGTTTCTCTGCCATCTCCCACCGGTCCAGCTCCAGCCCAATCCGTTGGTCTTGGATCTGGAGGAGGAATCTCTAGCAGTCATGGCCCTGACGGAGGAGTCACCAGCAGTACACAGTCCAGTGGGAGTAGTCGCCCTCCACGTTCTCACTCCTCAAGCCATCACTCTCTCCGTGGAGAGAACTTGAGCCCGCGCCATCCTTACCTTCGGCGCACATCACCACGTTCACCACGAGTTTCCGGCCCTACTCACAAGGAGTCCTCTTTTCCTCCATTGGATTTCCCAGCACCGCCTCCATTGAGACGATCAGCTCGACATTCAGTTCCTCCACAACGGAACCCAGATGAAGGCTATGACCCTTCATCGCTGATCCCGAAGTCTCGGAAGAACACCAAGCGTGCATTGATGGTAACTCTCAAACTTGTGCCAATGGAACCTGTTTCTTACATAGAAGCAATATCTTCTCCTGATGCAGATCAGTGGAGAAGAGCAATAGAGGAGGAGTTAGATTCTCACGAATCTAACGGTACTTGGAAGCTCACCAACTTGCCACAAGGACGCCGGCCGATAACATGTAAGTGGACCTTTAAGTTAAAACTTAATACCGATGGATCCATTGCTCGTTATAAGACGAGACTAGTGGTTCGTGGTTTCACCCAGATTTACGGGTTGGATTACACTGAAACTTTTTCCTCTGTATCCGTATTCAGTCAATACGGCTCATCCTTGCCATCTCAGCGCAGTATAATCTACATGTACATCAAATGGATGTTAAAACTGCGTTTCTGAATGAAACACTTAACGAGGAAATATACATGAGTATTCCGGAAAGAGTGACTACATCGGCGCAGTCAAGTATGTAGATTGCTTAAGACTCTCTACGGTCTTAAGCAATCATCAAGAGAATGATACTTGATCATCGACAAATTCTTACTTTCTCTTGGATTTGCTAAGTCCGGCGTAGACGGAAGCGTTTACTACTTGCACCAGAAACAGCACTTCGTCATCTTTGCTCTCTACATGGATGACACTGTGATTGCCAGTAGCAGTGAGGCTCTACTATCTCATGTAAAAGAGAAATTGAGCTCACGGTTCAAAATGAAGGACATCGGTCGAGTCCATCATTACCTTAGTATTGAAATTAACCGCGATCCATCTTCTAGCACTATCAGACTTATCCAAACTTTGTATTTGACACAAAAACTATTTCAGTTTGACTTACAAGACTGCAAACCTGTAAGCATCCCTCTAGTTACAGGTGAGAAACTTTCCTCGGATGACTCTCCTGTCACTGAGGATGAAAAGAAACTATGTAATAGTTATCCTTATCAGAGTGCAGCTGGCTTTATTAATTGGGCCGCAGTATGCACTCGTCCTGATTTGTCTTATCTCATTAGTGTACTCTCCAGTTCATGAGTAGTCTTGGACTTAGACACATTGCCGCTATGAAACAGATAAGTAATATTTTTATCCGAACTGTTACTGAGTGGGAGTGTTAGAATACAATGTGAATACCCCTTTTCCAGTAACCAGTTCAGGTTATTAGGTGGTGACCTTTCGTAAGATCACCAAGACCAAGACCAAGAGTATATTATTCAAGCCCAAGGCCATTGTACATGATTGAGTAATCTATTTACTTGGTTCTCCCAACACTCTCTTGAGGAGCTCTCTCACACTCTCATACTATCTTTATGCCGTGACTTAGAGTTTTGCCTTAGCTTATTCTACCAATAGTTCATTTCCAACATGACTAGTTGAACCATGATGATTCTAATGTAATTTCTTGAACTATGATGTGAAAAATCACAATCAATATTGGGAAATTGAATTCATTTTGATACCACATCAAGTTGAAGGTGTTCGAGTCATACAGACACGTCAGTAAAGTAATGCTGAAAGCTCTAAGACCTAATAGTTCTCTGGTGGTGTGGCCAAAGACAAAGAAAGACTGTAGCAGTTAAATTTCACAGTCTTTTCTGTGAAAGTTTGGAAAGAAGTCAAAGAACAGAAAACATCAAGCAGATTTAAATGATATTGAGTAGGATTTGTGTATATAACTTCATTTTTGACAAATTTTGACATTAGCATTTCAATTCTAAATCAAGAGCCACGTTTATAAGATTTCTGGCCCATTAATTTGGCTCAATTTGGCTGAATCAGAGTGTAAGAGGCCATTGAATTGCCCGGTACTCATTTGTTTTAGTTAGCTGCGAAATATCATGTTTCAACTTCATAAGGAAATTAAGAATGTATTTCGTTAATATATTACAAGTTTCAGCATTTAGACTCCTGAAGGTAAAAACCTTTTAATTATGCAGATTCAGAATCTCAGATGTAACACTACAGTTACTTAAACATAATTGTTTGTTTTATGTTGATATTGCTCTACATGTATGACTACTCCAGTATTTAGTTTATCCCCATCGCGATGGTAATAAGACTAAGTTGTTAAGTAATTACCCGTAGAACTTACTTTAGTTTGTACCACACTTCCAGGAGTAGGAAAAATATTATATTAAAATGAGAAACTTTCACTATCAATTTCATTCCACTTGAAAGTGTACTTAGTCTAGTGAAGTGACTTATAACCATAATTTGACGTAACATCAAATCGTACCATATAAACATATATATGTAAATATATGCAATTGAAATATGTTTAAAACTTTCAATTGTTGACTTTAGTAGAAAATGGTGAAACTTAAACAAAAAACATTGTAGTGTTATTTCATCCAGAATTTACTTTTCTTTATTTGTGTACTTAGCAAATCTAAGCAGTAGACGACTACCATATCAGTTATCAAGAAAAAAACATTTTGATATCATAAATTTTTTATTGATATCAAGAGATAGATATCAACTTTTATAACTATCTAAGTTATAGATATCTACTTTTATAACTATCTAAGTTATAGATATCTACTTCTATAACTATATTTGAGATAGTTGTTGACTTTGATAACTATCTCTATTATAGTTATCTAATTTTATATTTATTTTTAATATAGTTATCAGGATCAATATCTATGTTCTGACTTTTATTGATATCAAAAAATATTTCTAATATCAGTTCTTGATAACTGATATGCTTCTCATTCTCGTCTAAGCAAGATAAAGAATTTCATGTGTTTCATGCTCATCCCAACTGTCTTACGGATATATTCTAATCTCGAGTTCAAGTAATGTGGTTAAATGAAAATTGCGGAGAAAATTTTCATCCTGAGCATCAAGTTTGATCAAAACTAATTCTGTTGCAATTAGTCTAATTGGGCATAATCATGACTATTTACTGGAAAAAGATCTACATATTCATCAATTTACTTAATCATGATATTATTTATTATTTATCATACTAAAAATTAAGAAACTATAATATTAGTTGTTCAGAGGATTGAATTGTTGCTATGTAAAGTGCAGTTAATAGAATACATACAAATTCATTTTGCACGTATAAAAATTTTAAGATTTAATGTATTATTATTTCATCTCTCAAAATATACTGTAGATTCCAGAATCTCTTTATGATATCTTTTCATGATTACAGTAAAGTAATAGTCTTTCTTATTTCACCTCAAAAGTCACCAAGATTCTAGAAAAAAAATCATCAAGATTCTTGATAATCAAAGATCATCAGAAACTCACACCCATAGTTAATTCAAGAAATTACTGTTTTACAACGATTAAGCCTATCTTCAAAATAGTTGAAAGAAAAAGAATTTTAATCATCCTCATCACCTATTTTAAAGATTAAGTCTTTGGAATAACTCTTGAATATACGTATGTAATTCAATAACTGATGCGTTAAAATTAATCTAGCTAATTTAAATTCACAAGCATACGATTTTAGCTGTTCGAAAGTAAGGAATGCAATTCATCGTATAGTCAAGCTGTATGCCACACGTGTACAATTGCTGCATTCCGTGTCGGACGGAGAGCCGACAAGAGTCAACCTACACACGAAATGCGTTATCTTGTTTCCTTATGGCAAGAAGGAATTCATAATGGGTTATAGAATCTTGTGATCTACAAGCTCAGTCTAATAAGATCTACTATTGATTTAGAGGTCTTCACGTACTTTTTGCGACGTCGCAGGGGCGACAAAGATAAGTGACGTAGTATAAGCTTTCCACCGAACGTCAGTGACGTAAAACTTGGGTACGCGGTATCATTCTTCACTTCACTGAATCCGCTTGTGAATGGAACTGTTCTCAAGGCTCTCATTCATTTCCAAGTCTTTTTCCAGTTGGAAACAGCTTGTGAATTAATTAGTTAGTTTCTTGGGGCTCTCTTTTCTTTACAACTCTTGGATATTTGACGGTCACTTCACCCTTCCACTTAAATAAAATTGAAGGACGTACTAGAAATCTCACCACCTCTCACGAAATTTAATAGACAATAGTTCTTGAAATTCTCATTTCATACATTATTGTTGAGCTTATGGACAAGAATTGATGATATCTGAGAGGTTTTCTCTTATTTGAGCAACCCATTCACTGGTATATTTTGATGAATTTTAATTGACACTAATTGATATTATTTTGGGGGCTTTCTTTCTTTTTTGAGCAGCCGGTAAGAACCATACTCGATCCCATATATGTCATCTACTCCTGTCTCGTAGGCAAAATCAATAACTTAGAAAGTTGAAAAAATCAACCACGTCTGAAGACAATTTAAATGCTAATTACTTGGAGATGATAAATTTTCAAGTGCCCCCTGAAAGAATAGGAAAAGGGAGGGGGACGATATTCAGCTCATTAATCTGACCAATATTACAAAAAGAACTAGTCCTCATAAGTCGTCCACTCGTTGGAATGTATTTGGCTGTTATATGGATCACTTTATCAGAAATCATTTCTTAAATGTAGCTCAAACTGAGCGTTTTACCGCGTTTCCAAATTAAACCATCTACTTATTAAAGTCGGAGGGTTCTTTCTACTGGGCATGATTACTTTTCGTTTGCCGTAAGTTTGAAGTCCGGGAGGAGGAAGGATATAGCACTTAATCATCGTATTACATAAATGGCAGCACACTAATACAGCATTAGCGCCAGCCACTTCTTAGGGCAAAACCGCCCCAGAGCGGATTAGCGGCTTGGGTGACTTTTGCGCGAGTGGAGGCTGCAGCGTCGGAAACCCGGCGCCGTGAGGTCAGTCTTATCCTTTTGTCGCTCGCTTGCCCTCCTCAATCCGCGACTCGGCCGTGTTCTGTGCTTGCGCTCCTTGTAAGTTGTATGTTTCTGACCTTCCAATGCTCGTGCTCGTGCTCGTGCCTGTGCCTGTGCTGCTGCTTCTCCTCGTATTTCCCGCTGCTGGCGTCTGATTCTCCGACAAAAGTTCCTCGAGAAGTTGTACACTGCATACAGCTCCTTATACCGTAGAAGAAGTTCACTGGCTCACTGGCTCTGACCTCGTAATTCTTGCAGCATTCTTCACCGTCGAGAGGTAATCTCACCTCAGCGTCGCTAACGGCTGTTGTGACATGTTCGTTTTGGCGGGGAGAGTATATATCTGACGACTTCACGACTGACGCAAAGCGGAGCTCGACCGGGTGCTGTAAAAGTCGGCTCTCATCGTAAATCGGAGCTGTCTAAGTACGTTTGAAGGTAGTGGGTCTGACCTTGTGCTCATGGAGTCGCAGGACAACAAGCTGACGAGCTGACAAGCGAGCTGACGAGCGAGCTGTCCACTTCGGTCAGTTCCTCTTTTTCGGCCTGTCGTCTGGACTCTGGAACCTCATTCTTCGGATATCCGTCGCCAGCAGCGGATCCGGGCGTTTCGGGACTTCTGCGCAGAAGACATACAAGAGTGAAGTTGATCCTCAGCTTCGGAATATACGGCAGTTAACTCAGGTCAGAGATTTGCTTCAACTGCGAGTATTCAAAGCTTACTATGACCCCATATAGTTAGGAGGATGTTCTGCTTAGATTAGCTCGATGCCTACCGTAGTGTGAACCTAATAATGAGGAGGAACATGCTTTTTGCAGCGCTTTCGCTTGCTTTTCAGACGAAGCTTTTCGTCCCAGTA
The DNA here is from genome assembly GCA_036924285.1 of Asterella californica. Lineage (NCBI taxonomy): Eukaryota > Viridiplantae > Streptophyta > Marchantiopsida > Marchantiales > Aytoniaceae > Asterella > Asterella californica. The sequence goes on from JAYKYS010000003.1 coordinate 13,484,279, forward strand.
CATGGCCGAGAATAGGATGGCGATGGTTGATTTCGGGGCCCTTGGTCTCCTGGCGGACATGGCTGCCGCAGAATACGACAGAATCCAGCAGAGGAAGCTCTCATGGGACGGTAAACGTAAAGTGACACTTCCCCAGAAGGGCGGAGCCAAGTCTAAGCTATACCCAAAACCGCCACTGCGACGCTCTGCAAGGACGACGGGGAAGGACAAGAAAATGGTGAAACCGGAACCGCGAAGATCTGCCAGAGGGAAGGGGACGAGAATCATGGTGTGCGAAGGCGATTTGGACTTGAACCTCCCGCCGGACGATTCTCTACGCGAGGCGGTTCGAGGAGTTTTGCGCAGTATTAAGAGCGTGAAGATCGCTCCGGACGACTTCCTGGAGGTTGTGATGATGGTCCTTCAGGCGAAGTTCGGGATCGACCAACATGCTTATAGAGACCGTTTGCAGAGCATGATCTTGTGGGAATATGAGCATACTGGAGTGAACCTGTATATACTGGAGTTGTAACGTGGATTTCTCGATCAGTTTCGCGTGTTCTGGGCCTTGATCTTGTGTAGCCCTCCGCGCGCTCGAGCTTGTGATTGTGCCACCTCTAGCTGCTGTGTTTCGGCCACTGTTGTATATGCAGGCTTATGCTGGCTGGCGTTTGCTGCACGAGTTCTTTTCAGCTTCGCTGTTTCAGTGCCGTTTTCTCCTTAAAATGATAGGCGAATGAGAGCAGCCCAGAATTGGAAAAATTCTAGCAGACTTTGAAATCGACAGCATGGCTTCAAACCAAAAGGCACGGCCTTCAGTGCCCAGAGAAATGTAATACGCCTAACTTGATAGTGTTTTTACGGTGATCTGAGTCTACACTCCCGCACTCTCGATAAGCTGGGCGTTCGATCGTTGGAGCGTGCAGGAGAAATTAGAGACAAGTTATTTGAGCTACATATACAAGTAATGCTCAACCTAGAACGTTTCAAGGCACAGCTAGCGTTACGTGCATCAGTTTCATCGTGAAAAGCCGTAGTGCAAGAGCAGTATGAAATTATCTAAGTACGTTATTAAAGTGCGGGAAAAGAGATGATAATCATGAAGCGAGAGAAAACATCGATGAATCTGTCATGTATAGATATGTTAGACCTTCATCGAATAGAGGAGAAAAAGAGAAACTGGTTCATGTTTATGGTAAAGTTTACAGTACTAGAACTTCAGACTCGTCCCTATCTTACAACCATTCCTCTTTGGGATTTTGGGATTTCAAAGGGAGCTCAAGGTGTGCTGTATTGACTCGCAAACTCGGACCACTGGTGTTTCGTGCCAGTAAAGCACCATCCGTTGAGCAACTTCCTTTCCACGAGAAGTAGTATAGACCTCAAAAAACAGAATACACAATTCAGAGATTTGAATCTATAGAGATCATGAGGTTATGTTTCGTTACAATCTCACGATTATAGCTAATCAAGCCCTGTGGACGTTTCAACTAATAAAATTTCTCTAAAATAGACTAGAACTTCCGATTGCAAGTCCGTGTCCGGAGAATCAACAAAATCTAAAATTTGCAAACCTCTAGATCTGTCTGGATCTATCAAGCCCTGTGGACGTTTCAACTAATAAAATTTCTCTAAAATAGACTAGAACTTCCGATTGCAAGTCCGTGTCCGGAGAATCAACAAAATCTAAAATTTGCAAACCTCTAGATCTGTCTGGATCTATTACGTATAGGGTAATGCACTACCCGCACTGGGCTTACGAGCGTAATCACACGCCGGGCAATGCATTTATTAGCCTGCGTAAAACAAGGTGCAACCAATTTTTTTTCTTGCCCGTAATTCCACGTCGTTTGTGTTAAAGATAATGTCTAGTCTATAGTCATCTCTATAGGCACATCTCTATGACTAGTGACTAACCTCTTGTCCATAAGTTAGAGTATATAACAACCCCCTCTTGGGAGATGATGAGTCGACTGATCAAGAAACTGATTTTGTGTATTCTGACACATTTGTGTATTCCGTAAGCTTCTCACTTCTTGCATTAACAAATGCCTTGAGATTAAATTTTCCGTGGAGAATATGCTTTTCAGTGCAGATTTATCAAGTGCAGAGAAGGCAGAACCTGAGGGGAACACATCCACCGTGGCTGCGCTAGAGGCGGAGGTTGTCTCGGTTCCTACAAAAGTCACCGCGTTGGAAGAGACTCGTCGGACTCTGAGGGAGCAGGAAAGTGAGATTTACGAAGTGATATTTGGGGAGAAAACGACCAAGCGGTTAGTGTTTCCGGGTGCTGAAGTTTACATGCGTTATACGCACAGCGAAAAAAAATAAAATTTTAAAAAAATAAAATACAGCGCCCACTGATGAGCTACCAGTAGACGTAGGTATGCTAGAAGCCGGGGCAAGCAAGCAGAAGCAGCCCTTTCGGTACGGGGTGAATGTGAATCTCAAGAGCAACGGGAAATGTGTCAGTGGCAAACTATACAAATCCTCATACAACGACTCGGATGGGCTAGTAGTTTACGATCGGGCTGCACGTTTGAAGTTTTCGAAGGGTCGGAATGAGGAAATTCTGCTGGAGTTCAAATCGACATGTTCGGATGGTCTGGAAAGCTGGTTGGTTGAGGGGAGAGGTACAGTCTCTCAATCATGACAAAGTCGTAAAGAACATTTGCAGCTGGGCTGACAAGAACTGCCAGAAGTTGATTGCAGAGAATTTCAAGTAGAGGACGGATGGAGAATTTGATATGCTAACACCGAGGGCAGAGAGGGAAAAGAAGGAATACCTTTCGAAGGTGAAAAGAAAACAACCACGGAAGTCTCAAGATGCTTTAACTTTGTGGACTGAGAGTTGCAAGTTCGTAAAGAAAGAGGCTGGAATGTATAACGCTGTTGTTAGTTTGATCGCCTTCGACCGATCAGTCAGCGAGGCTGCTGAGGTGTCAGTTACCTTCAGTCAGGAGGAGCGAGAAGCAGAAAGTGTCACATGGAAAGCCTTCGAGTTGGCGCCTTTGAAAGACGACTTGGAGAAAATGCACGGTGACCCGGAATACTTCTTGAATCCTTCATGCTCTGAGGGGAAGGACTTGATCGATCTTGATCCAGGTTCCGAGAAACTACATAAGGTCTTTTTTCTTAAAGGGGGACAGGTACTGGTTTTCATTGAGGATACCAAAGGCAGCGAGCCACAGTGTCACATTTGTCGTGAATTGTACTCGATTCTAACACACATTAGAGAGTCGCACATTAGAGAGTCGGACGAGTATCAAGTAGAGCGGAGATCTGACATCCTGAAAGCTTGTTGAGATCTGAATGATCGTTCGGAGGCAAACAGCCATTACATAAGGAAGCACACTGGCCTCAGTACCCCGTGCATGCAAGAAGTGCAGCGACAGGCAAGTAGCAGTAACGTAAACTGTAGAATCAAGAAGTATTATTTGAGAACTGAAAGGTCTCAAACTAACATCTCTTCCTACTTCTCGGTTCTACTGAAGTCCTAATTTCTCCAGGCAATAATCGTGTTTGATACGAGGAAGTCCTTTAGTCAGTATATCAGCTACGTTATCAGATGAGGGTATCTGCCTGACTGAGATATGGCCTAAATCGTATCGTTCACGGACAAAGTGATGTTGCACGTCGATATGTTTACTTCTAGAATGATTAACCGGATTTTTAACCATGTCTAGTGCTCCTTTGTTATCACCGCTAATAGTTGTTGGTCCTGCCAAGAAATCTGAGGCATGAAGGTCTGTCAAAAGTTGACGTAACCAGATAGCCTCTCTTGTGGCAGTGGAGACAGCTTGGTACTCCGCTTCTGTTGTAGAGACAGCGATGGTTTTCTGCCGACAACTGCTCCAACTAATTGCTCCAGATCCGATTGAGAAGACATAACCAGTTACTGATCGTCTGTCAATATGGCTGGCAGCCCAGTCTGAATCTGTGAAGCCGTGAAGACTTGATTCTGTGGTTCACCTGATAAACATCTTGTACTCACGTGTTCCAGAAAGATATCTGAAAATATGTTTGACCATAGCCAGATGATCCAATGTGGGGGCGGAACAGAACTGGCTTACAAAACTCACTGCAAATGCTAAATCAGGTCGTGTAAGCAACATCGCGTACATGAGCATTCCCACCAGTCGCTGATAGGAGCGTTCTTCCGTGGGTTGATGTCCTGCTGTGTTATTGAGAAAACCCAATTTATCCACCTTGAGATTGAGCTCAATTGGCGTAGTAATGCCAGTGCACTCCTGAAAACCTGATCGTGCCAAAATGCTCTCCAAGTATCTGTGCTGATTAAGTGCAATGTAACCTGCATCGTAGTCAATGTCTATCTTCATGCCCAGGCACCATTCCAGTGGTGTTGGTCCCTTCATCCTGAACTCTTGCTTTAACTGAGATACCACTAAATCGAGTTGCTGCTGAGAAGAGCTGGCAGGAATGAGATCATCAACGTAAATGACTAGCATAATCAAATCAGACCCCGTGGAACGTGTATACAGACATGGGTCAGCTTTTGATCTCACGAAACCGAGCTTTATCAAGAAAGCATCGAGGCGCTGCCACCAACATCTGCCTGATTGATGAAGACCATACAACCCCTTCAGGAGGAGACACACTGGTTGCCTGAACTTCATCTCCGGACACTCATATCCTGAAGGTAAGGACATGAAAACCTGTTCAGTCAATGTACCGTAAAGATATGCTGTATCAACATCAAGCTGAAGTAGTAACAACCTGCGATGAACAGCTACAGCCAACAGTGTCCGTAAAGTAGTGAGCTTTACTACTGGAGAGAAGGTCTCATTGTAGTCAACTCCATATCGCTGTGTGTGACCTTTGGCTACTAGGCGTGCTTTGAATCGTTGGATGGTCCCATCTGAATTATGCTTAAGCTTGAAGACCCATCGACTGCCAATCACCTTCTGCCCAAGCGGTAAATCCACTACTTCCCATGTGCCATTGTCTTTATGAGACTGTAACTCCGCTGTAATGGCAGTTTGCCACTGATTACATTCAGAGGAGCGGAGGGCTTCCTCATAAGATTGTGGCTCGGTAGGATCAGCAGCAATAGTGGCCATCCATACAGATTCAATCAAGGAGTCTTCTTGATCCTTAACCATCAACCCATCTTCGATCTTATCTGGTAAGTATGGTGTACTTGTAATCCATGCATAATCTTGAAGACGACTTGGAGGTCGTATGTGCCGTCCAGATCGTGTACGAGGTAAGTAGTCTTCAGATGAAGGTTCCACTGATTCCTGATGCGTTATGTGAGCTTCCGGTTGGAGAATACTCTGGAGTAAGATTCAACTGGAGTGGAGAAGTATTTGGACTATTTAAGCGAGGAATGGGTACAGGTGATCCTTCAGACTGAGGAGTAGATACATGTGACTGAGAGTTGGATGAGTGAGACTGCGGAGAATTTATAAGTTGCATGAAAATGTGTATCACAGGCTCAGCAATGACAGGCTCATGAAGAACAGATTCTGTTGTAGAAGGAGTTGAACTCTCTTGAAAAATTACGTCTCTACTTTTCACCAACTGCCGAGTGACTGGATCAAATAGCCTGTAAGCGCGACTATCTTCAAAGTAGCCCACATGTACACATTTTAGAGACTTTGAATCCAGCTTCACTCTTCTCTCATCCGGGATGTGTACATAAGCAATAGCACCGAATACTCTTAAGTGAGACAAGTCAGGCTTCCTCCCCATCCATAGCTCCTCATGCGTTTTGTCCTCAAGAATCCTGTTTGGAGATCTATTGCGTAAATATGCCATTGTACGCACAGCTTCTGCCCATAGTGCTTTTTCTACATTCCGTCCATACAACATCGATCTTGCTCCCTCCAGGAGTGTACGATTTGCTCTCTCTGCAACCCCATTCTGTTGTGGAGAATATGGACTCATAGTTTGGTGTATGATCCCATGATTTTTTAGAAATGAAGCCATTTCTTTGTTCATGTATTCACCTCCGTTGTCAGTCCTTAGTGTCCGTATGTTCTTTCCTGATTGATTTTCAGAAAGCGACTTGAACTCTTGGAAAGTTGTGAGGATCGCTTCTCCAGTTTTCCTTGCAAGCTCGTAAACCCAGATCCTCCTACTGTAATCATCGATGAAAGTAAGTACATACTTAGAGTTCCCTAGGGAACGGACGTTGACAGGTCCACATATATCAGAGTGCACTAGTTGTAGAAGCTCGGTCGATCTGGTAGTCGATGTGAGAAACGGTTCTCTGTGTTGTTTCCTTTGGAGGCAAGGCTCGCAAGTAGGTAAGCTGTCAGAATCTTGAGTGACATTGATTCCAGTTCCCATTCCAGATGCCAAACGTCTGATGCTATCCACATTCAGATGTCCAAGTCTCTCATGCCAAACCGTGAGTGGAACTGCAGGTGAATTCGAAGTGCTCATCTTTACTGTTCCAAGGTAAGCTGCATCACGATTATCCAGCCGTAGGCGGTATAATCTCCCGTCCAATTCTGCTTCAGCTACAACACGTCCGAGAGAATCAAGAATATAGCAAGCTTTAGCATCAAAACGAACCGTACGTTGAGAAGATGCAATCTTACTTACACTCAGTAAGTTGGTATGTGCGTCACTAGAGTACAGCACATCTTTGACAGTGATCGTCCGGCTCAAGTTGACTGATCCAAGTGTCAGTCGGACATCTCCTCTTCCAGTGGCCAAGAAGCTATCTCCTTTGGCAGTAAAGATGCTGATTGGTGAAATTTCAGAGAAATTTACAAACTTCTCTCGATCAAATGTCACGTGTGATGAAGCGCCTGAATCAATGAACCAGTCGCTGCATCTACTACTTGTGTGAAGAGTGACAAATGCTTTCTCATCCGAGAATTTGGATCGACTTGATCCTTCTCCCTGAGAAAAATGCATTTTTTTCTCTCTCTCCCTTGCCCGCTGGTTGGCTCTTGCTCGTTTCTCACAATCTTCTTTTTTGTGACCAAACTCTTTGCAATAGTTACAAACTCCGTTGAAATGCTTTGAAAGTCATGACTGATTGACCATCATGGTTAGCTCATCTTTCTCTGTAACGGACATCGCCTGCTCATCTCTGGTTAACGTTGTTGATCGCCGGGTTCGAGTTGGACAATCAATGTCTTGTTCAGCTATCAACAATTGATCTTTTAGAACTGCCAAAGAAAGATGATCTCTACCACTCAAGCTCCGGACCACATCTTTCCAAAAAGGAGTTCTCCGTAGACTGCCAAGAAGCCTGGCGACCACTTGCGGCTCCTTCCGTTCGATGCCGAGATCCCTCATCTGCTCTGCTAGCTTGGTCACCTCATTTATGTGATCAACCATTGATCCGGATGTATACATCACAGCATGAAATTCATCTTCCAATCTGTTCTGCCTTTCTATGCTATCTCCGGCATGGATAGCACGTAGCGCTTCCGCTGATGTCTGACAGTCGCTTATGTGTTGAAGTTGATCGTCTTCTACAGACATCTCGATCATGCCTTGTGCCAGTTGATCTTTCTTTCCCCATCTAGAAAGATCCTCATCATCGCTGGTGTCATCGCTTGGTTTTTTCACTTTGTTCGTAACATAATCCCAGAGCTCTCTCATCTTAAGAGCGGTTTTAATTCGCTTACTCCAGAGATAATAGTTATTTCTGGTCAGTCTCTTGATGTGACTAATCTCTGAATTCGGATTCATCTCAGCTGAGAAGCAACCTGATTCTATCGTGATTTTTGAGATACGGATCGATAGAGAATGGAAGTCAGTTCCGTGGGCCCATAACCCGTCGTGAATTGTACTCGATTCTAACACACATTAGAGAGTCGCACATTAGAGAGTCGGACGAGTATCAAGTAGAGCGGAGATCTGACATCCTGAAAGCTTGTTGAGATCTGAATGATCTTCGGAGGCAAACAGCCATTACATAAGGAGCACGCTGGCCTCAGTACCCCGTGCATGCAAGAAGTGCAGCGACAGGCAAGTAGCAGTAACGTAAACTGTAGAATCAAGAAGTATTATTTGAGAACTGAAAGGTCTCAAACTAACAACATTTACCTCGGCCAAAAGATGCATGTGAATCTGTCTTTGGTGAATCTAATCAAGAACATTAAGAGGGGTGTTAAAGATAATGTCTAGTCTATACTCATCTCTATAGGCACATCTCTATGACTAGTGATTAACCTCTTGTCCATAGGTTAGAGTATATAATAACCCCCTCTTGGGAGATGATGAGTCGACTGATCCCTTTACTGATATAACTTCTACAGTGAAGAGTATTCACTTGGTTTAGTTCTTAAACAGTTTGCCTGTGACATTACGCTGCGCTACAAAAGTTTCGCCAGTTTTTTACAGTCAGTGCCACCAGCATCTCGTGGTTTCAGAGACAAAGCAGTGCTGAGTTGTAGATTAGCGAATCCAGTCTCAACGGGTTTACCAACTAGAGTGAAACGTCTGATGTTCTGTTACTGCACGGTAGATCGTCGATTACCTGGAAACCTTTTGCTAACTCTACTCTAGTGGAAAATGCATTGTACAAGTAAATTTGATCAATATGGGTACTTCCTAGTTCAAGTCTGGATCTGGCAAATAGAGGCTGTACAAGTAAAAACGTTCTGGCTACCTTGTTACGACTTCACTCCAGTCACTAGCCCTGCCTTCGGCACCCCCCTCCTTACGGTTAGAGTAACGACTTCGGGCATGGCCAGCTCCCATAGTGTGACGGGCGGTGTGTACAAGGCCCGGTAGCAGTGCCGTTATCACATGTGCCAAACTTCGCGAGTACATTATTCGGAAGAGTGCCGTTGATTGTCTGAAGCTATTTGTACGGTGCTGATTCGACGCAATTCAACTGCAAGCAGCTGAAGATTATGACGATCCCCGCAACAACTGGATCCAGAATTGGGCAGGAAGAGTTCAATGTTGGGTATTACGTCAAAATGATCTCCGCTCCTTCCTTATATTAAGCTTCTGTGCGCATAGAATGAAGGCGAGCGTGAGCTTGAAAGATCGTTCGTACATGTGCAGGATATACATACCTAGCTAGACCTCATGAATCATTTGGTTTTATATGGGTGTCAATCGGGGTTTCCCCTATGAAGTTGGATGAATAATCTAATTACCGTAGTAAATAGTAGCTATAGTTAATAGGCATTCCGTAACGCGCGCTAAAAGCATCGCCGAGATTTTTGAGCTAGTTTTGATATACCGTGGAAACTAGCGCGGCAAAAAGACTTTAGAGTTTTTTAATTAAGTTTTCCACGATATATGAGTTTTAAGTTTTTCTTGGACTTTTTTTTATTATATCAGTTTGCTTATTTGCCTCCTCAATTTGAAGGTGGAAGAGTGCAGCAAGCCTAATTTACTACCTAATTCTTCTTTCATGAAGTTACTGAGGAGATAAAAAATTAATGTAGTGATTAAACTAATCTGTTAAGTTTGTAGATGGTCATAGTTGTAATCTTGGAGGCGCGTTTGTCTCTGCTTCACTTATGGGTTTTCTTTTTCGCAGTTCCAGGTAATATCACTTATTATAACAACTATTTACAGACTGTTATTTTAATTATCATTTAACATATAAAAACTATAATTTTCATTAGAAGTTACTAATAACATTAATAATGTATATTCCACTGACGAAAATGAAGAAAAGTTCCCCAAAGATGGTTGAGCATGCTTATCTTATCCACAAGGAGTGTGTGCTACGCACGGATAAGTTTTAAAACTTTTAGCAAAGCTCACAGACTGAGGATCTCTTTCAATCCATTGAACCAAGCCGCTAAATAATGGTGGAAATGGCCACATGCTATAAAACGATGAGAAAATATTAAATTCACATAGATAATATGGTGTTTTGCGAGCCACCGGCAAAACTGTAGGTAGCCAAACGGAGAAACTGTAGCTTCAGTCGTGAGGCTACAGTGCCCAGCGATAGTTCCGTTTACGTTCTGCGGGGGTTCAACTTTTGAAATTCCTTAGAGCTTCTTTCTACAGCGTTCGTTCGTTCTTTTCAGGGACGGCGAGAGTTCCGCCACATCTTCGGGCGTTTGTTTGCATATCATTGAGATGTCTAGTTTTCTGTGTAACCGAAGGGCAGTGTTCTGCGATTACTTTCTCGACAGCAGTTCACGAACGGATCCAGAGGTTCTTAGTGAACTTCATTGAGAAAGGAGAATCCCTTAAATAGTGTTAGTGTGAGCTCGAGTTGCAGCGTATATACGTAAGCGATGACTCAGAACTACGATATTGTCACCAATAGCTATCCGTTCTTACTAAGTATCGACTAGCTAGTACTCGGTTGCATGGAGGATGCGAACCTATTCAGCACTATCTCTCTTCACCTCCACCTCAGTTTCTCTGATCGTTCGTAATGGCTGGCAAGACTGATATTGTCCGAATGAAATTTTACCAGGAGTTGGTGATCGTTGTTTCATGTAGTCTCTTCAGAATAATCTTCAAGATTCCACTGTATTGACAAGTTCACAGTCCTCAACGTTGGAGATCCTGTTGTTCTAGCTAGCATCCCTAGCTAGAACATCGGCTTGATGGGGTCTTTCCATCCGTTGGCTATTCATTGCGTCGCGTTTTCCCTAGCATCCCGAACTTAAACCCTCACTAGCACTATAAAAGACCCGGAGGGAATCATTCCTTCCGGATCCTTTTTCGGGCCCACTCGTCTGTGCACTTTGTGGCACAATTGGCAGCGGCAAGGCAACCTGCCAGCAGCAGAGCTTGTCATGCCCTAGGCAGGAGTTTTGCAGCGGCGACCTGTTCTGAGCGCAGTTTACGAAGTATGGGTGCGGTCTTTGAGATGCAGAGCTACAAAGAATGTCCTTGTCCGTGCTCTGAGGTTTTGGCCTGCGTTTACTTTTACGTTTTGAATTTTTGAATTTATGGTGACAGTATTCCTCGTATAGTTCATTCGTGAGGTTCTAAAGTAAGGTTTCTATCGATCTTGCATTCTCTTCGTCTGAGTGCAGCCCTCGAGGTGTGAGTGATTCTCGGGGTCAGTTTCTGGCCACGGAGCTTGACTTTGATTTCAGTTTTTCTCGTTCTCTTGGTGCGGCGATATTTCAACTGGTTGGACTCTCTTTCGGTTGGTGTGTTGGATACTCACTCGATGTGCTTGACCTCATCAGATCGTCACGTTGAACTGAGACTCTTCTGATAAAATCTCATACAGCCTGCACTGAACGATAATCCGGAGAATGCTATCTAGACTGAAGCAAGTATGCGAGGGGTTCAGAGAAAATTTCATCATAACCCAGGATCGAATGATCAGATTTTATACAGTGTTAGAAACTTACATATCAACGAAGGAATTTGGTGACAGTGGATCGAACGAGGATAAAGAAAGAAACGATTGAAGTGTCTCTTTAAAGAACTAACATAACGCTGACTCTGATCATTCGGAGTGTATGGAATCAAGAAGAAAGAAATGAATTCAAGAAGGCTGAGAGTAAGTGAACACTTGCTGAGAACTACAGTAGTATCTCGACGTTACATTTCCAACACCTTCTCTTAACGAAGAGATGGTAACTGGTAAACTCCGAGAGCATTCTTGCATTTCTGAAATTTGTCAGTAGGGAGAGTTTTAGTAAATATATCAGCTTGTTGATCAGCGGTAGATACCCATATGGTAGTTACCTCCCGACTTTTGATCTTTTCTCTTATAAAGTGCATTTGCACTTCAATGTGTTTAGTCCGAGCGTGAAAGATTGGATTCTTGACCAAAGCGATGCAGCTCATGTTATCGATAAAAATTTCAGTGACTTCTATTTGTGGGGTTCTCATATCTTCAAGCATCCACCTTAGCCACATTGGCTCTTTTGCTGCATTGCATAGTGCTCGATATTCAGCTTCAGTCGAAGATAGTGAAACAGTCTGTTTCTTGCTGGACCATGTAAAACCGCTCCACTGAGAGTAAAAATAAATCCTGATGTTGACTTTCTGTCAACTGCGTCTCCAGCCCAGTCTGCGTCTGTATAATCTTTCAACCTGATAATCTGTCCAGTTTGGAACTTCAAACCGAAATTCCATGTTCCTCTCAGGTATCGCAGAATCTTTTTTATCATCTTTAGATGAGATACACACGGTCGTTCTAAGTGCTGACTAACTTTTTCAACAGTGTAGCTTATATCTGGTCGAGTCGTAACGGCCAAGTAAATCAATTTCTCTACTAGCCTTCGGTAGCTCGACTGATCAACAAGTTCATTCACCAACCCTGTATCTGTTTGTTTGTTGCCAGCTTCCATTGGTGTTGTAACAGGTTTGCACTTGTTATCGAGAATTCCTTGAGTATTCCTTGAATATAATGACTTTGATCAAGACAAACAGCATCACCTATATCAAACACATGAATCACAAGGCAGTCGCTGAGTTTCCCCATATCTTTCATTTCAAACTCCTGTTTAAGTTTGACCTTTACTTGAGTAATGGCTTCTGAATCACTTCCGGATAAAATGACATCGTCCACGTATAAAAACAAGAGTACTTTACCTTTCTCCGCTGTTAGCAAGTAAAGATTAGGATCTCCTCTGCTATTCTGAAATCCTCTCCCATGAAGATACATGTCTATTCTACTATACCAAGCTCTCGGAGTCTGTTTTAAACAATAGAGAGCTTTCCTCAGTTTGCACACCAGATGTTCTTGACCGACCTTTTAGAATCCTGTTGGCTGCTCGACGTAGACCTCTTCTTCCAGTTCTCCATTTAAAAATGCATTCTTGACGTCCATCTGTCATAACTTCCATCCTTGAATTTTTTCCAGTGCAATTAATAATCTCACTGAATTCAGTTTTACAACGTGAGCAAATGTTTCGTCAAAATCTTCTCCTTCCTGTTGCAAATATCCTTTAGCCACTAGTCTTGCCTTGTACCTCTCTACTGCTCCGTTCACTCCTCTCTTAAGTTTATAGACCCACTTACATCCGATGGTTTTCTTTCCTGCTGGAAGTTCCATAAGACTCCATGTATTATTTTTCAGAAGTGCAAGAAATTCTTCTTGCATCTCATCTCTCCATTCTCTGTGTTGCTTTGCGTCCTCAAAAGTAGTCGGTTCAGTGATGTCCAAATCTGTCTTATTGCATATTAGCATATAACTGTCTGCGAAGTGTACATGTGGTCTCCTTTCCCTTAAGGATTTTCGTACAATATCTACACCTTGTACTTGTTCTGTCCCAACTGGACATAGTACTTCGGGACTTTCATGAAGATCTTCAACAGAAAACTCCATCTGATTATGCTCGCTTGGCCCTTCTGCCTTTGATTCTTCCTCTCGATTATGTAGCGAAGTTTCTGCTCTTTCTTATTCAATCACTGGTTGAACATCTAGCATAGTAATCAATGGATTTTCTGTTTCCCGTTGGATTACCTGCATTTTTCTGAAAGTACTTGATCTTTCATCAAAGATCACATCCCTACATATAACTACTTTGTTTGTCTTGCAGTTTAAAAGTAGATATGCCTCCTCTCTATCTGCATATCCAAGAAACGTGCATAATTGACTTCTGTTATCCAGTTTCTTCTGAACTTCCTCAGGAACGTGCGCATATGCTACACAGCCAAAAACTTTGAGATGAGAAATATTCGGCTTCTTACCACAAAAAGCCTCCTCGGGAGTCTTTCCCTTTACTGCTGAAGTGGGACTTCTGTTAAGGATATATACAGCAGTTCGGACCGCTTCTGCCCAAAAAACATTAGGCATCGATGCTTCTTTCAGCATGCTTCTGGCCATTTCAACCACCACTCGATTCTTATATTCAACTACTCCATTTTGCTGTGGTGTATATGCAGTAGTTAGCTGTCTGCTAATCCCTTTGCTCGTGTAATAATTCTCTGCTTCTCTTGATAGAAACTCTCCTCCTCGATCTGATCGGATGACTTTAACCTTCCTGTCAGTCGGGAGCTCAATCTGTGTAATGAATTCTTTCAAGCGTTGAAAAGCCTCTGACCTACGAACAAGAAAATATATCCACATCTTCCGTGAATAATCATCTACTATCAAGAGATAGTACTTTGCGCCTCCAAGAGAAGTTACTTCAATTGGTCCTCCAAGATCAACGTGAATAAGATCAAGAGAGTTCTGTGCCCTCTGTGCGTTGTTTTGCTCAAAGTTGAGTCTCTTCTATTTACTTTTGAGTCAGACTTCACAAATTCTTGTCTCAGACTGTAGCTTAGGTAGACCAGTCATCATATCTTCTTTGTCTAGTCTGCATATTTGATCGTAGTGAAGATGTCCGAGCCTGTGATGTCATAAAACAGCATCATCTTGTAATGCACTTAACATCCGTGCGGTAGCAATATCTGCTCTTAACTCGTACAGTCTCTCCTTCTTCACTCGTTCTGATCTTGCATATCATGCACTCTACAGCCGATCTTATCAAAAGTAACTCCGAGACCTGTCTCTCTGATTTTTCCAACACTCAAGAGGTTATGCACTATACCAAGAACATGCCAAACTTCTTGAATTTTTTGTGTTTGGTCAGAAGGTAGGCGCACGCGGATATCACCAGAACCTCTTAACTCATACATCTTTCCATCTCCCATTCCAAACATGAGATCTTGATTCATCGGCTGATAATCTTCGAACCACTCTCTTCGGGCTGTAATGTGATTTGACGCACCAGAGTCAATCCACCAACCTCCATTTGAATCTGCAGCTACTAGTGCAGTGAAGAAAAGATGCTGGTCGTCGTTTCCAGTACGCTCTTCATACATCATTTTTGCCAAGTTACCAGAGTTTTTTCTGTTGGACGTCTCCCTATTTCTTTGTTGTTCGTTCCATGCTTTCTTACGACATTCATAAGCAAAATGACCAGGAATCTTGCAGTAGTTACAACGTCTTTTATTTTCCTTGTAAATGATTTGACCTGTCACCTGATTTCCCTGCCCATCGATCTGGTTTGATTTTGTTCTCCGATGGAGAAAATCTTCATTTTCTCGGTTTCTCTTAACACGATTGGAGTTTCTGCCTGCTAGCAGTGCTCGTTCAGATGCATTGACGTTGCTTAGCTGCAAGTTCCGCACTTCGAAGTTCATCTCTTCCTGTAATGCAAGACTTTGTAATTCATTGAAGGTCACGGCATCCTTTCTTACATCAACAGCTTTAACAAAATTATCAATACGCAGGTGGAAAGCTTTAGAGAATCAATAGGATCAGATCCTCGTCGTCTGCCGTTCCTCTTAGATTCGAGAGTTCTTCTACCAACGTCTTGATGTTCGTGAAATGAACCTCCATTGAAGTTTCTTCTTGCATCCGGAGGTTGTTCAGTTTTTGTCTGGATGATCAATCTCCTTCCTCTCGATGCAAATTCATGTTTCTTGCTGAACAGATCCCAAGCTTGCTTAGAGGTCTTCGCGGCACTGATGTCAACTATCTCACTGTCCTTGATAGTCATCTTAATAATTGACATGTCCTGCTGGTCTCTCTTTCCCCAAGCCTTCGCTAAGATAGGAACTACTGCTGCATCAGGCTGCAGTTCCTCTCCAGTAACTATGTCTCACAGATCGTAATTTGCAAGTATCGCATGTACTCGAAATTTCCATATCGGATAGTTACGACTATCTAGTTTATGATCCTCTGAAAGTAAATTATCACTCACTTTTGCCATCATAACCTACTCGTCACTTAGACAGCAACCTGCTCTAATACCATGATAAAATCTCATACAGCCTGCACTGAACGATAATGCGGAGAATGCTGTCTAGACTGAAGCAAGAATACAAGGGGTTCAGAGAAAACTTCATCATAAACTTAGATACAGTGTTAGAAACTTAGATATCAACGAAGGAATTTGGTGACAGTGGATCGAAAGAGGATAAGGAAAAAAATGATTGAACTGTCTCTTTAAAGAACTAACATAACGCTGACTCTGATCATTCGGAGTGTATGGAATCAAGAAGAAAGAAAGGAATTCAAGAAGGCTGAGAGTAAGTGAACACTTGCTGCGAACTACAGTAGCATCTCTACGTTACATTTCCAACATCTTCTGAATCCTTTCCAAGCAACCTACGGTGGCGCAGTGCGCCTTGCTCATCATTCGTCTGTTACTCCTTCTACCTTCTAATATGTTTACACATTGTCTTGACTTTTCCTTGTCTGCGCCTATTGCTCATAGTCTGTTTGCTTGGTACCTGCTTGGTATTTCGTTTGCTCACTCTCTCGTTCTCTTGGTGCATCGATCTTTCAGTCAGTTCGACTCTATTTCTCTTGTTGTGCTTGGCACTCGCTCGCGATCGGTGTACTTGTACTTGTACTCTTTCAATAGTTTTCTTCAGATTTCTGTTTAGTCTCTCTCCATCTCCTCCGTCACAAACACTGTCATATGACCATGAAGAAATCTGAGTTTCATTGATGGATCTCAGTGACAACGGGCGGGAGGCAATAAAGCATACACTCGGGTCGAGGTAATCTCACACGAAAGAACTCACAGAACTCAAAAATTTTGCCTCCTCCCCACAGTCCACACTGAGCCAACATACATGTAGGCGGCTCATCCTCTGTCTCCACAAGTGGCTCCTCTACCAATGCATCCAACGCTGCACTGTCACTACATGAGACTAAATCTTTAGGCACCACTTTACTATCCATAACAGATTGACTATCCTCTACAACAATGGAACAATGGGCTCAATGGGCACGAGGTCGATAGGGCCTTCACGCTCGGCACGAGAAATCACAATCCAGCCATATCAGTCAACAACTTTGTTGTCTGATATCAATACTTGAGCGTGCGTTGCTCCCGGTCCTAGCGCATCGAAGACGATCGTACGTACCTAACAGCCCCTCAGGAATGCGAATGACCCCGGTCGTCTCCGCCGATGATAAACAACATGGTCAGAAGCAAATTACCCCCAACGCCATTCCGCCATGTTTCAAAAACAACTGCAAAGAACTGCGAGAAAATAATGTGAGATCATATAACTGATAAATCAGTAAACACATAAATCCACAAGAATTCCATATAATAATTCAGAATTCTAAATTTACATCAAAAGAAAAACAAAAAATATAATCAAAGGTATGACATGCATCCCATGTGAGAGCTGAGGAGAGGATGCTCTGATTCCCTCATCATATCGACCATTGGTTCTAGGTCGAGGTTGCCTATCCTATGGGGCAGTTGTAGTATCTTGGGCAACTGCAGCAGATAATATGATTCCAAATTCGAATCTCCGGGCTTCCCTTCAGTTAAAACAGCACGTTTTTATCTAGATACTGATCTCAAGTTACTGTACCAAACTGTAAAAGAATTAGTGCAATCGACAGTACTCGTCTGTACCTTTCTGTCGTGACCATCCACGTGTCATTTGATGGTCCGTAACGATGGAGTAATGGTTGCTCGGAGGTCTATATCCACGTGGCGGGGGTTTACTGGACTAGCAGCAGCCAGAGAAAGCTAAAGAACTTGGCCCTGATTGATGTCCGATTCCTCCGAAGAAGCCTTGGAGAAAACGATGTCTACTATTTCGTTCCAGCCGATCGATCCACGTACTACGTGGATCACCTTCAAATTCAAATCGATCCGTTGGAGGACGCAGCAGTACGACATCTGATAGTTCTAATTTATCCGTTTCTTAAATCAAATGTACTCTAATGGCAGTTAAAACACGGACAGGGGTACAAAAGGAGGAAAACGAGTATTCTTCTCTCGCTTCCTTCGTATTTTAGGTAATGGAGAATATTCTTGTTTTCTCCAAAAACGATTTAATTTCAATTCCATAATTCTGTGTCCACACTATTTAAACTCACATAACAAAATACAAAATGTAGAGCCCGTGTCAGATTTTATTTGAGCTAATTCTCAAATTTCAGATTTGAAAAAACTCACTGAAAAATGAGAAGACGACTATGAAACATATTTCTCAATCTGTGCTGTGTAAAGGAGAACTCCGGGGTGGCCAGGAGCCTTTATATGAGTTCATGTTTGCAAGACAGTGTTATCATTCAAAGCTGTGGCGCATTCATTCCCTCTCTAATTACTAATTACGGGAATTCTGTGCAAGCTTATAATGGTCTGAACAAGCAGCTGAAATTTACACGTGGCCGGGGAAGGACCAAAAAGTTTGTTTTTCTTGTCTGTTTGCAATAGTCAAGTTGTGAGATATATACAAGTAATTATAGTCGTTCGAGAGATCAAGTCGGAACAAGTAAATGTAAGATAAGCACTTACAAGTCTAGTGAGTAATTATATTACTAATAAGATTAATATATACCTAGCAACTAAGTGCTACATTGTGTGAACAATTATTTTCATCATCTAACTGCATCATAGTGGTAGTAAAGCAGAGCCATACTTTATGTACTCACAGGTTTTACCATATTTAGTGTATATTTAATTAGAGTGAGTGCATAATTCACGTGTATCACACTAATTGTGGTGTGGTTCTAATTTTCCCAACCTTACATGATCCATGATAGTGACTGTACAAGTATAAAATATTATATAGAACTTTATAGAATCATAGTATTTTATGCAAAACTACAAATTGAATACGATGATAACAAAACTTTATGACATCTGCCGTTGTGTGTAGGTATATAATCAAAGTACTATCTACTTACAACCCCAGATCTAGAACATATGTTAACCGTCTTTCATGTTGATAGGCAGTTTTATAAAAGCTAATTATGATAGGATCGATGCAAGATTTGAACGAACAGATTCAACTAGATTCCCATTAAAAGATACGAGTCTGAGCGGAAATCTTGTAAGGAGTTGCAAAACTGGCAAAGAAAGGCAATGTTTAGTGTTTCTTATTCACATTATTTAAGTATATAAGACATTAGTGTGAAAGCGAAATTACTTTCACTCACGCTAATGAATATGAGGGTGCTCCGAATCTGCATGTAGAACTTTTGTGAGTGATACTAAATAGGTCGGTAGAGAGTGTACAAGCGATAGTTGAAAACTGTACTGTGACAATAATAATTATAACTAGTTGAACCATCATCGTGATTCTAATGTAATTTCTTAAACAATGATATGAAGAATCACAATGAATATGCCATGGAGGAAATTGAATTCAGTTTGATATCATCAGTTTGAAGTTGTTCCAGCCATTCAGACACATCAGTAAAGTAATACTGAAAGCTCTTATTAATAGTTCTCTCGTGGGGCGGCCATAGACAAAGAAAGACTGTCACATTGACAGTTAAATTTCATAGTCATTTCTGTTCTTTCCTGTAACTACTAACTTAATATGATCAAGTATGGATCTTTCAAACTCAGTCCCCTATATATTAGTGAGCATCTGTGTGTCTAACTTCTAACCACAACTGTTGACAAATTAGCATTTCTAAATTCTAAAACAAGTGCCACGTTTGTAAGATTTCGGCCCTATTAATTTGATGGCATCAAATGTAACATATAAGAGGTCCGGTACTCATTTGTCTCAGTTAGCTGGAAAAATTGTGTTTCAACTTCATAAGGAAAACTAGAATGTATCTCGTTAATATACAAGTTTCAGTATTTAGGATTATAATCCTTATTAAGTTAAACGTTTACATGCAGAGTCAGATGATTACCCAGATAACGTTAGTTTATCCCTATCGCCATCGTAAGAAATATTAAATTGTAATTACCTCATAGAAATTGCTTCAATTTACGACACACTTCATGCAAAGGAATTGCAACGAATTGAATTGAGAATGGAAAGTATTTATGGTCAGTTTCATCCATTTTGAAGTGTAGTGAAGTGACTTATAACGTCACATCAAACCCTGACACAAAATATATGCAATTGAAATATTCTTATAACTTTCACCATTGCTAAAGTAGAAAAGACAAATCTTAAACAAATTACAATGTAGTGTATATTTCATCCATTTTGAAGATTTTAAAGTTTCCTTTCTCTGTTAGTGTACTTAGCGAGATAAACTTTAAGAATTCCGTGTGTTTCATGCTCATCCCAACTGTCTTATGGATTCTAATCTTGAGTTCAGAAGCAAGATTATGAAGCTTCTGAAGCAAATTAGAAGCAAATTATGTGTAATATTTTCATCACATGTGAGCATCACACTAATTCTATTGCAATTGGTTTAAAAGGTTGATCATGTTTATTGACAAAATATCTAATATATATATATTCATCATTCTACTTAATTATGATACTATTTACCATTTATCATATTGAAAGTAAAGAATGTATATATATTACTAGTTATTCAGAAGATTGAAATGTTGCTATTTCAAAGTTCACTTAGTAGAATACATACATTGTATAAAAGATTCAAGATTTGGTGTTGCATTTCTTTCAGTATTATCTTATTCACTAATATTTTGATACCATTGGAAATAGACTGCAGAATTCAAAATTCAGAATCAATAATTTATGATATCTTTTCATGATTATAGTAAAAAAATAGTCGTTCTTTTCTCACATCAAGATTATCAAGAAATCATACCTTAATTCAAGAAATTAGTGTTTACTAGGATTCAGCATATCTTCAAAATAGTTGAGAAGAAAAAGAATTTCAATCATCCTCATCCCCTATTCTCAGAAATGAAGTCTTTGGATACTAATCATGAATACATCTATATAATTCAAGAAACGATGCTTTAAAAGTAATCTAGCTAATTTAAATTTCACAAGTTTCACAAAGCACATGATTTTCACTATAGGAACTTCAGGATGCAACCTGGATGTTTAGGCACGTTGAATGCCACGCTGGTACTACTGGTGCAGTCCGTGTCGGAAGGAGAGCCAACAAAGACTCGATCCTTCACACGAATGCGAATCTTGTTTCTTTAGGACAAGAAGGAATACACAATGATTATAGCATCTTTTGTCATACTAGCTCAGTCTAATATAAGATCTACAGCTGATTTAGAGGTCTTCACGTACTTTTTGCGACGTCGCAGGGGCGATAAAGGTAAGTGACCTAGTATAAGCTTTCCACCGAACGTCAGTGACGTAAAACTGGGGTACGCGGTATTATTCTTCATCACTGAATCCGCTTGTGAATGGAACTGTTCTCAAGGCTCTCATTCATTTCCAAGTTTTTTTCCAGTTGGAAACAGCTTGTCAATTAATTAATTAGTTTCTTGGGGCTCTCTTTTCTTTACAACTTTTGCATATTTGACGGTCACTTCACCCTTCCACTTAAATAAAATTGAAGGAAGTACTGGAAATCTCACCACCTCTCATGAAATTAAATAGACAATAGTTCATTGTAAACTTTCATTTCATACAGTACTGTTGAGCTTATTGACAAGAATTGAGGATATCTGAGAGATTTTCTCTTATTTGAGCAACCCATTCACTGGTATATTTTGATGAATTTTAATTGACACTAATTGATATTATTTTGGGGGCTTTCTTTCTTCCATGAGCAGCCGGTAAGAACCATACTCTATCACATAGATATCATAAATTCCTGTATCATAGGCAAAATAAGAACTTAGAGAAAATACTCATTTGACAAAAAGAACCACTTCTTTAAACAAGAATTACATCAGGATGAGATAAACTTGCAAGTGCCTGATGAAGGACGAGGAAAAGAGAGGGGGAGAATAATATTCACTTATCTTCCAAAAGAAATGAGCTACTATTTCTTTAAGAAGAAGAAGATTTAGCTCACTAATCTGAATAGTATAACAAGTACGGCATTTGTGCGGTCATTAAATTAAACATATTGTATTTTAATCCGAGGGTAACGCTCTGGGGGCGTTGTGTCTATTGGGCATCATTTTTACGTTTGCCGTAAGTTTGTAAGTCCAGGACGAGAAAGGATATACCGCTTAATCATCGTATTACACAAACGGCAGCACACTAATTAGCGCCAGCCACTTCTTAGGGCAAGACCGCCCCAGAGCGGATTAGCGGCTTGGGTGACTTCTGCGCAAGTGGAGGCTGCAGCGTCGGGAACCCGGCGCCGTGAGGTCAGTCTTATCTTTTTGTCGCTCGGCTTGCCCTCCTCATTCCGCGACTCGGCGCGTTTTCTGTGCTTGCTTGCCCAGAAGTTGCGCTCCTTGTATGTTTTTGGCCTTCCCGTGCTCGTGCCTGTGCCCCTGCTGCTCCTCGTATTTTCTCCCACTGCTGGCGTATGATTCTTCGTGAAGTTGTACACTGCGCAGAAGAAGTTCACTGGCTCACTGGCTCTGACCTCGTAATTCACGCAGCATTCTTCACCGTCGACAGCTAGTCCATCTCACCATCGTTCGACGCTAACGGCTGTTGTGACATGTTCGTTTCGGCGGGGGCAGTATATACCTGCGACGACTTCACGACTGCAGCAAAGCGGAGCGGGAGCGGCTGCTGGACAACAAGCTGACGAGCTAGCTGTCCATTCTGGTTCAGTTCCTCTTTTGGCCTGTCGTCTGGACTCTGGAACCTCATTCTTCGGATATCCGTCGCCAGCAGCGGATCCGGGGGTTTCGGGACTTTTGCGCAGAAAGCATACAAGAGTGAAGTCGATCGTCAGCTTCGGAATATACGGCACTTAACTCAGGTCAGAAATTTTGCTCAACTGCAAGTATTCAAAGCTTACTATGGCCCAATGTAGTTAGGAGGATGTTCTGCGTATCGATGCCTACCGTAGTGTGAACCTAACAATGAGGAGGAACATGCTTTCTGCAGCGCCTTCGCTTCCTTTTCAGACGAAGCTTCTCGTCCGAGTACACGGCCGGGAATCAGATGGCGATGGTTGATTTCGGGGCCCTTTGTCTCCTGGCGGACATGGCTGCCGCAGAATACGACAGAGTCCAGCAGAGGAAGCTCTCATCGGAGGGCAAACGTAGAGTGACACTTCCCCAGAAGGGCGGCGCCAAGTCTAAGCTATACCCAAAACCGCCACTGCGACGCTCTGCAAGGACGACGGGGAAGGGAAAGAAAATTATGAAACCGGAACCGCGACGATCTGCCAGAAGGAAGGGGACGAGAATCATGACGTGCGAAGGAGATATCGACTTGAATCTCCCGCCGGACGATTCTCTGCGCGAGGCGGTTCGAGGAGTTTTGTACACTATCAAGAGTGTGAAGATCGCGCCGGACGACTTCCTGGAGGTTGTGATGATGGTCCTTCAGGCGAAGTTCGGGATCGACCAACATGCTTATAGAGACCGTTTGCAGAGCATGATCTTGTGGGAATATGAGCACTTCCATACTCCTCCTCCTGCTTCTGGCGGGGGATAATATCGTCCGTTGACGATGTCCTACATGTGCATTTTCTATATATACATATGGGAGTTGCCAAACCCTTTGCTTAGTGAACCTGTATATACTGGAGTCTGGAGTTGCAACGTGGATTTCCCGCTGTCATGATCAGTTTCGCGTGTTTCTGGGCCTTGATCTTGTGCAGCCCTCCGCGCGCTCGAGCTCGTGGTGGTGTCGCCTCTAGCTTATAGCTTGTTTCGGCTCTTTTGTTATATGCAGCTTATGCTGGTGGGCGTTTGCTGGTGGGCGTTTGCTGCACTAGTCCTTTTCAGCTTTGCTGTTTCAGTGCGCCATCTCCAGTCATCAAGTTCGTACTTTGGTCCGATTTCTCCTTAGAACGATGGGCGAATGAGAGCAGCCCAAAATTGGACAGTCTCTGGCAGACTTTGGAATCGACAGCATGGTTTCAAACCAAAAGCACGGACTTCAGTGCCCAGAGAAATGTAATACGCCTAATTTGGTGGACTCGTCGATGTGGCCCGTAGCTGATGAATTTTTTTACGGTGATCTGACTCCACACTCCGGCACTCTCGATAAGCTGGGTGTTCGTTGGAGCGTGCAGGAGAAAATTAGAGACAAGTTATTTGAGCTACGTATACAAGTAACGGTTAACAGAGAACATTTGAAGGCACAGCTAGCGTTATGTGCATCAACTCGTCGTGAAAAGCCGTAGCGCAAGGCCACTGTACAAACTGTACAAACTGTATGAAACTATCTAAGTAAGTTATGAATGTGCGGAGAAAGAGATGATAATCATGGAGCGAGAGAAAATCTGTCATAGATATGTTAACTTTCATCAAAATTAAAATAGGGGAGAAAACGAGAAACTGGGTCATGTTTATGATAAAGTTTACAGTAGTGTATCTTCAGACTCGTCACTATTCTTACAACCATCACTTTTGGGATTTTGGGATTTCAAGGGGAGCTCAAAGTGTGCTGTATCGACCCGCAAACTCGGACCATGATCATGAACTGCTGACTGGTGTTTCGTGCGTGAGTAAAGCACCATCGGCTTGAGCAACTTCATTTCCACGAGTAGTAGTTATAGTGACCTCAAAAAGCATACAACACATCAGAGATCTATAGAGATAATGAGGTTATGTTTCGTCGTAATCTCGCGATTATAGTTAATCAAGCCCTGTAGAAGTTTTAATTAACGAAATTTCTATAGAACAGACTAGAACTTCCAATTGCAAGTATGTGTCCTGAGAATCAACGAAAATAGATGTAGACTGGAACTAAAATTTTCGAACCTCTGTCCATTACGTAGAGTTATGCACTTTCAGTCTTGCGTTACGAGACTAAGTCCTTTTACTTAGTATACCTGGGCTACGACCCTCAAAATTAAGGCGGAAGAACGCATTATCCTATACAAGTAAGAACCTCTAATGGCAGAGGTAAGTGTTTTCCTCCCTCCATCCCGGAAGGACGACCCCCTATACGTAACTCCGAACGAATGGTGAAAAGTGATGTGGAGGAAGACATTACCCTTGCAATTAGAGGGTTGTACTTGTACATTCTCTAATTTCCAAAGTTCAACTAGGACGTCTTTACTTGTCCCGCTTCTCGTGGGTTCAGACACAAAGTAATGCTGAGTTGTAGATTAGCGGATCCATTCTCAACCGGTTTACGAACAAGTGAAGCGTCCAATTAATCGACCCTCACTACACGGTCGATTACATGGAAACCTCGTGCTAACTCTGCTCTAGTGGAAAAGGCAGAGGCACTGACAAATAATTAGATCACGGTAAGTACTTTCTAGTTCAAGTCGGGGAAATAGAGGCTGTACAAGTAAACACGCTTCTCCTAGCAGTTCCATTATCACATGTGCCAAACTTCTGTGAGTACAGTCTTCGGAAGAGTGCGGTTGATTGTCTGAAGCTGTTTGTACGGTGTTGATTCGACGGAATTCAACTGCAAGCAGCTGAAGATTTATGACGATCCCCGCAAGAACTAGATCCAGAATCTGGGCAGGAAGAGTTTGCTGGGCATTACGTCAAAACGATCCGCTCCTTACGCATAAAATACTTGGCGTAAAATGAAGGCGAGCGTGATCTGGAAAGATCGTTCGTGGCCGAAATGGCCACATGCTATAAACGATGAGAAAATATAAATTTCACAAATAAATCGATACGTATAAATATGGCGTTTTGCGACCCATAGGGATGCTCTAAACCTCCTCCTTATAGTCGTTGAATGGTCCAGCGTGTACAGTTGCAGTACCCGGCGGATAACTTTGAGACTATGTAGTCAGTGCCTGTCAATGTCACCGGAGATACAGTAGTAGCTCGGTGAGTGTCGCTTCAGTCGTCGGGCTACATTGCCCATCGATAGTTCCGCGGGGACGCTAACGTTCTGCGGGGTTTCAACTTTGGTAATTTTCTTAAGCTCCTCTATAAGGCGTCCGTTCCTTCTTTTGAGGGACGGCGAGAGTTCCGCCACGTCTTCGGGCGTTTGTTGCATATCATTGAGATGTCTAGTTTCCTGGGTAATCGAAGGGCAGTTTTCTGCGGTTACTTTCTCGAGAGCAGTTCACGAACGGATCGAGAGGTTCGTCCATGAACTTTGTTGAGAAAGGTGAATCCCTTGAATAATGTTACTTTGTGAGCTCGATTGCAGCATATATATATAAGCGCTGACTCATAAGATATAATCACCAATAGCTATAGACTAATACTCGGTTGCATGGAGGATGTGAACCTAAGCGCTATCTCTCTTCACCTCCACCTCAGTTTCTCTGATCGTTTGCAATGGTTGGCAAGACTGATGTCCGAATTAAAAATTTACCAGGAGTTAGTGATCGTTGTTTCATGTAGTCCTCTTCAGATAAAATTTGGACACATCTTACGACTCCACTGTATACACAAGTCGACGACAGTGTTGGAGATCTTGTTGTTCTAGCTGGCATCCCGAACTTAAACAAGAAAAGAGAATAACAAAAAACCCTTACCTGGACTAGCAGCAGCTAAAGAAAGTGAAAGAACACGGAATAACCAGAAGAATGTGGCCCTGATTGATGTCTGTTTCCTCCGAAGAAGCCTTGGAGAAAACCGTTCCAGCCGATCGACGTGCTAGATAGATAACCAAACAGAGTTGTACATTCGAATCCGAATCGATCCGTTGGAGAATGCAGTACGATTGATGATCATAGTTCTCATATATGCTTTCCTTAATGTACTATGGTAGTTAAACCACGAACATGATGTAACAGGCGAAAAAAGTATATTCTTCTCTCGCTTCCTTTGTAGTTTAGGTCATGGAGAATATTCCTGTTTCTTCTCCAGAAAAGGATTTCAATTTCATGATCAGTTCCATAATTCTTTGTCCACACTCTGAAAACTCACATAACAGAAGGTAGAGCTTGTGTCAAATCAGTTTTCAGCTATTTCTCAAAGTGAAAAATGAGAATCTATAAATGTTTCTAAATTAGCGGTTCTTTTTCTATGCTCGTGACTGCTCATTTAGCTTGTAAAAGAGAACTCCGGGGTGGCCAGGAGCCTTTATATGAGTTCATGTTTGCAAACGCTGTTACCATTCCAAGCTGTGACCCATCCCCTCTCTAGTTACCGGAAATGTGTGCTTACGTCTGAACAAGTGGCTGGAACTGACAGATGTGCCGGGGAAGAAAAAGAGTTTTATTTTTCTTGTCTGTATGCAATATTCAAGCTATGAGATATATATAAGCAATTCAAGTCGGAAAAGTTAAAGATAAGCACTTAGTCTAGTGAGTAACCTTACTAGTAAGATTATAACATTGCGTGTCAAAGTTAGAATCTTTTGATTATATTCTTCTATCATGGTCTATAGTTACGGTCACGGTTGGATGTCTTACGGCTGCCTCAAGTGGCAGCCGCATGACTGGCCGTGGTGGTCTCTCTTCAGGCCGTAGTTATTTTTTTATCGTAAGTTTGAATTACAGAAATTTTCTCCTAAGACAATCATTTCTTTGCTCCAAGACAAAGAATCTTCAGTCTTCTGATGAGATATCTCGTTGACACTCGATTGCACTCTGTTTATGTTCGAGGATGATGATTCGTTCGTATTCTAAAAACTTTAGTTCACATTTTTCTTAAAAATTTCTACGTTCTGGTGTACGTTCGAGGCATACATATTGCCTATTTTCTATATTCTCATGTATTTTTGAGATGCCTCGTTTATCTGATCGCAAAGAGGTGTTGTAAGAAGTGGAGCTTACTTTAGAAATGGAGGCACTTGCTAGTTCAGAGGATGATTCAGTACATTCTTTGACGTCAACTGAAGATACCGTTCAATCAATAATTCAAGTTTTGGTGATGAGGTATTCAGTTTATATTTAACTTTACAAAAAACAAGATATTTAGATTGTTCTCCTATGTTTTCAAAAGATAAAGATTTTGTATAAAATTTCTTCTTTGAACTACCAAAAGCTTCATTCCACGAGCTTACTTGTATGGATAAACATTCTTTTCAAACTTTACTTTCTATTATTTTGTACAAGACATTATGTATTCATGAATAAGTCTAGACTTTCTCAAGCTCCGGTGGGATTACAACTTGCAGTATCAAAGATCTCTTCAGGATGGAGAGACTTATTTCGATAGGAAATGTAATTACAAATCATTGCTCAAGTGATATGTGCTCATCGATCATCAGAGATAAATTCCATATATCTTTTCAAGTACGCCAAGAAGTTGTCAAGATCTAAATTGTTTACAAAAATCAAATATTTAAGGACATCTACATATAGAGAATATGTTTTTGATTCTCTTCAGTATTTACTAAGTGATTTAAGATATTCTCCCCTTTGACAATTAGTAAGTGCTTCTTTTATGAATGAGTTCTAGAGATAAAGAGAATCAAGAATTTAATACTTGTGTGACAATGCTAGAATAGCAAATGAACATTACATCGGTATTCTTAAATCAAGATGATATTCTTTGAAACAACTAAGGACAGTTGAAAATAAAAAAGGATAACAAGCTTTTAGAGAGATGGGTAAACTGTTATGCAATGTTAGAATAACTTTTTGTTGGATCAAAAAGATGAGTGGACCAAAATAGATGGGCAATTAATTTTAGATAAGGATATAGATCGAGATCTTATAGAGAGTGACATCAACACTAGTCGGACGGTTTAGAGAAATAGGGTGATGAGTACTTGTTTAGAGATGAATAGATAAGTTGACGAGATTCTGTTTAGATAATCTCATAAGAGATTGTAGTGATATGACTTGTGAAATCTTTTTCTTATATGATTTTGAGTACATGCTTTTTTGATAATAAAGCATGTACTCAAAACTTCACTCAATATATATATAAGTGTCTCAGTGAAAACATTCTATCTCAATCTGACTTGAGATGATGTATGAAATGCATGGAAACTCCATGTGATACTGATCTCCAAATGAAATTGACTTCCTCCATGGTAATCTTCTTCCAATGTTTTTTTTGTGCTGGAAAAAGATCTTATGTAAAATCTGAGAGACTTTGCACAGAAGAAATTGTCTCCTCGATACTATATTCTCAATGAAGAAGACAAGGTAACAAAGTGGCTTCTAAATAATTCTCTCAATCACTATTTGTAGTAAAAAGAGAAAAAAGAAGATGGATAACATTAAAAGGATGATTGGTGGAATTCTTGACTGGACTGTCGTGGATCATTAGAACATCCCTCGTGCTTAAGTTATGCTGATGGAGAATCATAAAATCTTTAAAGTATAGATGATTCTCGAATGCTATTTCTCGAACTATCTTATACTTGAAACACATGTCTTGAACAAACACTCTGTATATTTGATAAAGAATTAAACTACAAGTTAGAATACAAAATGATGAAGGTTGTTTCGTAAAAATATCAAACGATACAAAATCTTATCCTCATAAACTTAATGTGTATCATTATGTTTCATGTTAGGTTTCTGAATGAAACGTATTTTCTCATAGTAAACAAGAGAAAACTGGGGTGTTTCATTGTTACTTAGTGCGAACCAGAAGTTTCGCTTAGTTCCTCAATGGAACAAGATGTTTCATCAAGTTTGAGACTGGACAACAAGTTTCGGTCTAAGCTATTTGTTCTTTTAAATGAACATATAGTTTAGAGGAAGATTATCATAGAGGAGAGTAGTCTCGTTATTCGCTAAAGGAAGGGGTTAAAAAGACCACAACAGCAAAATATCATCATTGTACCTAGTGAACAACAAATAACAATGAGAACCAAATAAAATTTATACAAAATAAACAACAATTCGCATTAAGAATAGTGAATGATGAGAGATAACATACATTCTTGATTGTAACTTTAGGAGGTAGGTAATCCTTCTCTTCTATAGCATGTAACAGAACTCTCGTGTTTAGTAAAGTACCAAATGTCCATACGACAACATAGAATTTGTCTAGACAAATCTCTAGAAAAGCTTTTACTCCAAGCCGAACCACGTACCATATTAAGGGCTTCTTAGTAGTCTCTACTACATATCTCTTTCACAAGCTGACATTAATTCATGCTCGTTCCTCCCCACTTGATCATTCAAATCAAGGATAAGAGTCTTACGCCTTATGATCTGTAGGATGAACCAAACGAGACAGTTGTACATGAGATAGTTCTTTTCTTATCTTTTCAGTGTCATATTTGATAGCTTTTATTTCTCCCTCTCTTTTTATAAGCTCTCCTTCTTTCTGCTGAATGGTCCGAATTAAAGCATCAATTTCTTCCTTTTGCCGGTTTATCATCTCGAAGAGAATTCTATCTTCATTATTGAAGATATTGATATGCAAGATTATTGCACCAAGTATGAAGCAAAATCTATCCAACAAAATAAACAAACATCTTACTAGATAATGGAAGATCTTGTAGCGGAGACTAAGGGTCTTGATCCCATTGAGAAGACTGAGGGTCTCGAATATAAGACTCAATGTGATATGAACCTTGCACGATACGCAAAGTGAGAAATATTCCAACATGAACCAAATCTCGTGATGTCTCACGAATCTCTCTTTACTCATATGCTTCTTCAAAGAAGAAATCTCCGCATTTGAAGAGTCTTAAATGAACTTAGCCCAATCATAATCTCTCTTTTGTTTTCAAGTATAAAAATACTTGCTCATGCACTTCTTTTGGATGTCGACGAGCCCAAAGAATCCACTTGATGAGTTGAATATTGACCTCCACTCAAAATATTCACACATCCTAACGAATATCACTTCTCTTTTTCATCTTTTTGAGAAAATCAATCGTCTATCAAACTCGTCTTAACACCATGAGGACGCAAGAGAGTTGTTCCCACGAGTAGAACAAATTCCTCAGAGACAACAGACTTATGAAGCAAAATCTCATGTCCTCGTATAGTAGCCGATGAGTCTCCTCATCATAAGAATTGAGAAACTATATGCAATATAGAATCTGCAAAGATTACAAACTACTAACGAATATCATGCTTACAAGTTCGAAGAGCTACATAAAGAGATTTGTAGATACATTTTTGACCATAGGCACTTACATCAAGACAAGAGAAGTCAAAAGATGAAGTCATCAATAACCCCAGTCAATCTATGGCTTCTTCTTCAACTCCATATAATGCATTTTCCACCTCTTCTTTTCAAATCCAGCACTGTTTCAAATGAATCTCTCATCTTCCTCATTCCTCATGACTAAATTTGATCATGGATGGTCCTTCTCTCATTTTTTCCTTAGTTCCAGCTATAAAAAAAGATAAAGGAGAGGGTTAACATAACAAAATTTGGGATAATCGAGACTATATAGCTATTTCACCATAGTAAAAGAGCGTACTATTTTGCTCACTAAACCAACAAAATGTTACTTTTTTCTTGAATAGGACCAGAACAGCCCTGGATTGCTCTTGTGTGAGCGATACAACCATTATTTCGTCCAAGAGCTTTAAGATTCATGGTTGTTTTGAAGTTGGATGAAACAAGACTGTTTCGCTTGTTTTTCAAAAAGATCGAGCAAAACAAAGCAATTTCACTTGATCTAAGAGTTATCAAGTGAGACTGTCGTGTTTCGCTCAAGAAACGAGTGGAACAGATTTGTTTTGCTCGTTTCTCAAAAAGACCGAGCGAAGAAGACTATTTGAGTCAAAGAGAGAGACAAGTGAAACAGCCATATTTTGGTTGACTAGATGAGCGAAACAAGACATTTTGCTCATTATCGAGCGAAACAGTTCTATTTGTTTATTACGTAGTGAAACAATTCTATTCGCTTGATAACGAAGCTTGTTGAGCGAAACACTAGTGTTTCATTCAACTAGATGACTGAAACAGTTCTATTTTATATAGTAACATAAATTTATTCGCTTGACGATCGAGCGAAATAGTTGTTTCGACCAAGCTCATAGCGATTCAAGGTCTGAATCGCTTGTTGGTGCAAGCGATTCAAACATGAACTACTCATTGTAGATTGAATCATGATAACATCTGAGGACGATTCAGACTGAATCTATGTAACCTAACATGACTAAACATCTCATTCAAACGTCAAAAAATCATTCCAACAAACACCTTGGTGGTTATTCATGATTTACTTGAACTAGGTCGAGCAACACTTGGATTTCTCTCAAGCACCTCGTCCTCCCTCATCACTTGAACCTCTACCACCACCTCGTTCTCTCTCATCACTTGAGCCTCTGCTATCACCTCGTTCTCTCTCACCACCTAGCAAGCAGGTCGACTACTACCCACTCTTCCCGTCGTCATCACTATGATTTTCAAAATTATCCAAAAATACTACCGCAATCACAAAAAATGCTTGATTTGTAGAGCACAAGAAAATCCACACACAAAATGCTCTTTCTTGGTCCTTCATTCACTCTCTCACTCTCAGTCGTTAACCCTTGCACCTTAAACACTCTCCTCTCTCGTCTAGACACTCTTGTCTCAAGCTAAACTCCGATCTGCTCTTCCTCTCTCTTTCCATCTCCTCTCTCTCTCTCTCTCTCTCTCTCTCTCTCTCTCTCTCTTTTCAAAGTTCTCCCCAGAGATCTGTCATCTTTCTCTAGTTTTATTTTTCCTTCGTGTCATCTTCCTCTCATATGCAAATATTGTATGCACACTGCCATTCTTTTTGTGTGAGATAAACTTAAATTCCTGCAAATACAAATGACTACTGTTAACACACAAATGATCAGGCTCATACTTGGAATAGCTTCAAACATATAAATCATAATGAGTAAATAGAGATCTCAGTTTGAAACAGTTTGCTCATATAAACTTCATGATAGGAAAATATTTTACACTGATCGATGAAATCAAAAGTATTTTCGACATCTCTTCCTCCTCTGTTTCTCACTTTCTCTTTTTCTGAAGATCCTCTAACCTTTCTCTTCTCGTCTAAAGATGCTCGTCTATAATCTAGAAAGACCTTTTTGTATTCAGATTTTTCTTTCAAGCTCTCTTCATAAGCTGAGAGAACAAAAGTTCATCGGTTAGAGCTTTAGTACTCTTAGCAGATTCTGAAACAGGTCTAGTTTCAAGACCTTGCTCAGATATGATACTCTCCTCGTTGCCTCGTTCTATTGGCTCGTCTCCCTCTCCAATACCATCTTTCTCTCCTTCACCTAGGTCTTACAATACGATGATATTAAAGGAAATTTATGTCATTTGTCGTTGTGTGTACATAATCACCGTATATCTACTTACAACCTGAAAGAGATATCAACCGTCTTTTAATATCGGAAGGCAGTTTTATAAACGCAACTTTTGATAGAATGGACGCAAGATTTGAACCAATAGATTAATCTGAACTCCCGTTAAAAGATACGAGAGCGGAAATCTTGTTAAAAGCTGCAAAACTAGC
Source organism: Asterella californica (assembly GCA_036924285.1). Classification (NCBI taxonomy): domain Eukaryota; kingdom Viridiplantae; phylum Streptophyta; class Marchantiopsida; order Marchantiales; family Aytoniaceae; genus Asterella; species Asterella californica. The sequence continues at coordinate 13,517,177 of JAYKYS010000003.1, forward strand.
AAACAAAGACATTTTTTAGTGTTTTCTATTTACATTATTTATTAATTATATTAGGAACTAGTTATATTCTAATATATTAATTATTGTGAAAGCGGAATTACTTTCACTTACTAGTGATAGTAAATAGGGTAGAGAGTGTACTAGTTATAGTCGAAACTATACTGTAACTAGTTGAACCACGATGATTCTAATGTAATTTCTTGAACTCTGATATGGAAAATCAAATCAATATTGGGAAAACTGAGTTCAGTTTGATATCACATAGAGTTGAAAATGCTCGAGCTTTCAGTAAAGTAATACTGAAAGGTCTAACAGTTCTCTCTTGGTGTTGACAACGACAAACAAAGACGGTCACTTTGACCGCCAGTTTTCATAGTCGTTTCTCTTCTTTCATGTGACTCAATACGATCAAGTTATCAAGTATGAAAAGAACAGAGAGGATCAAAGTATGGATTTTTCACACTCAGCCTCCTATATATATATATATATGTTATAGTGAGCATTTGTGTGTCTAACATCTAAGCACAACTAGCTTTTGATACATTAGAATTTCTAAATCCTAAATCAAGTGCCACGTTTGTAGGACTTCGTCCCTATTAATTTGTATTTCTCATCAGGGATGATTTCCCTAGGGAAATCATTTATATTTCTCATCAGGGAATATGTTCTATATAATAAGTCCTCGCATATCTTGTTAACCCATATTCTGTAAGAGTTTATATGGTATTAATTAGAATCCCGTTGTATATCGTCCGATTTCACCCAAGTAATTAACGTGAAACAATCTTATGTTTGAAACTGAGTAGATGTGGTTTATGATAAGCGATATTTCTCTACTATGGGATTGCAAATTATATCATATCACTACAAGACGTACTCCACTCTACACAAGTTGAGACCAGCGACAAATACACGGTCATATACAGTGAAGGTGTCAGCATATATGTGAACACAACTTAATGCTTCGGATCCAGACTATTTTAAACTTAAAGCTGCAGTATCCGTCGTGGTTTTTGGCGTGTTATAATGCATGATATTCGTCGCTGCATAAAAAACTCACGGCATACATTTGGACAATGTAAGATGGAGTTAATAGAGTCTTATGATTTGAAGTAGATGTTGTAATTCACTGAAAACTTTACTTGAATGTTAAAGGGTATTCAATTATATTTTGTCAGAAATTGATTTTGTTTTCTGAAATATTTGGATCGTTAATACATATGTATAGTTCGCTGATGAGTAAATCTTCCCAACTTTTTGTGAGAACTTAGGTAAGAAAACCTAGTATGTAAAAACAAAAGAAAAATTATATGAAGCCGAATGAAGCAGTAGCATCCGTAGTCAAATTTGTGGTATTCTGCACGGGATTATTTTCTGTTTTTGGCTCTGTAGCTTAAGCTCCTTTTATGCAAATCTCAGAAATGATTGAACTGACAGCGAAAGAGTTGCAAGATAATCATATGGAATTTATGCGTCAGAAGAAGAAGTACAACATACATTACAACTGACAAATAGAGGACAACATGCGGATGTACTTGGAGTACTTGCACATTCAGTAGAAATTAAAGAGAGATAAATAATATACTGAGTTGCATTATTTACATCAGTAATTCACAAGGTTAATTAAATTGTAGTCGGTCTTTTTTGAGCCTGGGCTAGAAAGTCCACGTAGCTAGACACAGCAAGTAGATAAGGCACCATGAGCCTCTCATCCCAGTAAGTGACAGGTGTGAATGCTCCTCTTCTACTTCTCGATCTCGGCCATACAAAGTTTAGATTAGTCTTGTTAGCACTGTCTATTATCCTCGATTTCCTTAGTTCCTCTTTCATAGCTTTATCGATAGCTTCTTGTTGGTTATTACGAGCTGCATGCCAGTCGAGGAACGGTCTGATCCTCTTCTCGAATGCTGCTTTCCTGCACTATGATCTTTCGGTCATCTCGTGAGTCTACTCCACCTGTTGAAAATCTTTTCAGATTTCCAACATTTTAGGATCTTCTCCAGCAGCTCCTTGGAGTGGAACAGTGGAGGATCAAGAGGTTGTGGAGGCGGTGTTGGTTGTGGATTCTTATGCTGAGCAGCGGTTTTCCTCATGAGAGTCTTAGGAGGTTTTTCGGCTATCCTTGGTGCCCCACCTGTTTGCCTTGGATGGGGTAGTAGCAGCAGCTGAGGATGGAGCCGGAGTTGCCTGATTTGTAGGTGGTTTCTTGGCTGTCCCTTTTGCCCAGGTTGTTGACTTAGAGTTCGAGGTAGTAGCAACAGAAATGGCACGAGAGAGAGCTAGTTTACTTGTAAGACTGTGTGCTTTTTGCTCCTAACATTGGTTTAAGATTTGACGCAGTCGGAGTAGACATGAAAGGAGCTAATTTCTCTTCTTGGGAAGAGGTAGAGAGAAATAAATGTTACCTCTTGCATACGCTTTATCTAAGCCTTGAAAACTGAGATTTTATCCTGCTCTTTTTCTGCACAGATTCTAGATTCAACCAAGATGGAATTGGTCAAATTACGATGAGATTTTCAACCATAGGTTAACTAGAACATAAATGTTGAAATCCAATATAGATATAGCGGTTATATGCATAATTTCTCTGATTAAAGAAGAACCCTGTTGCATTTTCTCTGGCTACCTTAATCCTCAATTTAGAGTAATTTTTTCTATGAAAAGTAAGTATTTCTCTATGTAGTTTCTTTGGCGTGATCCTTATCTGATTTGTATAAGACAACTGATGTGCATATAGCAACTAAGAAGATAATATCTATCTGAACAATCAAACTGGAAATTTTTTTCGAAACTCAAGAGTGGTTACAATTGGTATGTTTATTTTCTCTACTTAGGTTAGTGATTGAACTTGTCAGTCCTAGTCTGTTGTAAAAGAAAAACAGTTGTGGATGCATTGCATGTGGAGTGGATGTGGAGTGGATGTATTCTGCTTGTTAAGATCTAGAAAGTATAACTTTTTCTTTGATAGAACTTCTGAACATCTAGCTCTCTGGCTGTAAATTTTAAGTCAAAAGTTGAACCATACTACTATTCAAATTTGGTATACTCGAGGGCATAAAAACTAAGTATGGTTGAACATTCTTGCTCTTCGTGGATAGTACTTGAACTGTGAAGTGTCCCGTATTGTCTTGAAGATAGGTCGAAGTTCTTGATGCTCAAAACAGACTAAGTAATTCTTTAAGTAGCGAGTTTGAATGGCAGTGCGGTACCTCTTCCCCTCTCTTGATGAGGATTTAGTGTACTTTCTTCTTTGACAAAACTTCTTCCCAGCTAGCTCTTTGGCTGTAAACTGTAGGTCAGAGTTTTTCCTGTTGTTCTATCCCTCTCTTGTTGAAGAAATTATTTTCTGATTTTGTGTTTTTTCTAGTCCATGAACCTTTACCAGAACAATGAAAAACAGGCTTCATATCATCCAATGGATTATCTTTAAGACTATAAAACTTACACTTCAAGGTGCAGTTGCCTCACCTATATCGTGATTGGACAAGCTAATCCTAGCTAGACGATTTAGATTAAAAGACGGTATCATTCTTTCTACTTTTTCTATGAAAAAATAAAAAGATGTAAATTAAACCCATGCAAATTTCTGGACGTTCTGTAAAAGAACTCTCACCATGTGTTGTCTGGCAAGAATCATGGTCTATTTCTCCAATTTATATAGTACATGATAAGGTTCGACGGAAGGAGATAAGATAGTTCATCGAAGCCAATAGTTAAATGGTACCATTGTAAGTAAGATGATGGGATTGTAGTAGTACATGGAAGCTCAAAGTCTATGTAGTTCAGATTCTCTGTAACATGGTACATGATAAATGATGATATCTGTCCCTTGGGGTCTTCGAGGAACATGAGACCATCCATGTGGTGGATCCACCATAGTAAGACTTGGACCAAAAACAACATGGACCTTCAACCATGCGCGCTAAGGACTGAACCCACGACCTTCTCTTAGAGGACTGTAGGCTAAACCACTTGGGAGCTAAACCAAGTGGGTTTAGAATACAGTCCTCTAAGACATGTAGATAGATAGACCTATCTAACTCAGAGTTTGTATAATACATCTCTAGAGTGTATATAAGCACTTTAAGCTTTGATTATTTTTGTTTATCTAGCTTAGAGTCTTTACACTGCTAACTGAGTTATAAACTGTACGATAGAGCTCTAGCTATAAATCGTATGAAAGTACTACTAGTCTTGGCTATCTAACTGAGAGTCTGCACATTGCACGCATTGAGCACATTTTGTCTATAATTCTACATCTGACCAGTGGCATATACGATCTATGTAAGAAAGAAAGCAATTGTCACTCGAAGCAAAGCTTAGCTAGTTCTGGAAATGAAAAAGACCACAATAGTTTAGTGCAAAATAAAATAATATCATACAACTGATAGAACAGTAAAGCAAGAAGAGAGAAAAGACAAAAAATATTTTTCACGCAACACTTCCAGAAGTCATCCTTTGAATTGTTAGATTTAGTGATAACATGGGCAGTTACTAGTCAGAAGGTGGAGATAACAACGAGTCCTTAGGATTGTGACAAAGAAATAATGATCATTTTGTAAGTGGAAAACATTCGGTTGAAATAAATTATATATTACTATGATTCGATTGAAATAAAATCTGTATCATCATGGTTCACGTTCTTTGTGATTCGTACAGTTCTCAAACTTATAGTTCCATGTATTATAAATATGCACGTATAGTTTTTGAACTTATAATCCTACACTCTTGAACTCAACACTCCTAACTATGGTGAAATTTCTATACTTATGATGATGGTTTGCACGCATACTGTTTGTTTAACTTATTACTTTAACTTACAAACTTTACAGTTGGAGCTTTCTGTTTTGAACTTATAACTTTTGCACTTTTATCTTTGCGTACATTTGAAAACTTACATTATTGAACTGATTGACAATGAAATAAACGACATTGCACATTTGTAGTTTAGTGCATTAACAGTTTCAAAACATCCGATAAAGTATCAACTTCGCAGTAACTGCAGTCAGTACAATTTCTCCTGTGGAAAATAATCTACTTCATTCTCTTGCGGTGGGGATGAATTATGTGCACAGTGAAGCTGCGAACAGGAATGACAAATAAACACAGCTGCTTCGGAACTGAAGACTTGGAGAGTTACATCTACTGCTCTATGAATATTATTCAGTTGTAACGTGATAATAAGTGATGTTGCCACAGGACAACGTATACTTATCTTTGCTACTGAAGATTGGTAGCAGAGATAGTTGAGTTCCAGGTCTCTAAGCGAAAAGTATTGGAGTTCAAACTCTCCTGTTGGAGGTGTTGTAAAATAGATGTGGTTGTGTGAATCTGGTCCTGGATACGCTGTGGTTACCCATAAAAGACAGTCCTATACTTTTTAAAGGGATATACGGGACATGGTAAAAGACTTTATAAGCTGAAATGTGAATTACATGTAGATATACACAGAGAAATTGACATACACGAATTAGAAGATGTGACCAAGAAAAAGGCAATTAATGATTGTCGCCTTTCTTACACTACAGATAAGTGTTAGAATATGTCGTTACAATCATTAGATGCAGTGACAGTATGATATCACAAGTACGTAGTTTTTACACTAGTAGTACTACGTATGAAGGGTTTATCGAAATTGGCTTGATCATACCCCCAATACGACTGTTGCCCTTGATTGTATCTCTCTTACCGCTTTGTTGCTTGATCATACTCTGACGGGTTATTTACAATAGAACCAGTCACTTTATCTTTTCGTTCATCATTTTAGTACTTTTGACCTTGACTAAATATTTAACATTAAAGACACGTTATACTATCTATATTCTCATTCCTTTAATATTTGCAGTCTCACATGTGAGTAACATCAGAAAGTGACTGGTTTGACAGGCAATAGGTAGTCAGGGTATGATCAGGCAATATGTAATCAGGGTATGATCAAACCATGCAACGTTAAGAGGGGTATCATCAACCTCACGGAACCTACTGGGAGTGTGATCAAGCCAGGTTCTGTAGTAATATGCTATTTTGTACCATAGTCGCAGCTCCGGTCTGGTGGTCATGATTATTTGTAGCCCGACTTGATCACCTCAGCGTCGCCATGTGATACTCCGGCTTTCCCGGGTTGGCGACTTCATAGCTATAGAATCCTCATAAACCCGTCTATTTCAGTACTACGTACTCTCACAATCATGATCATATCAATACTGCGGGGTGAAACCACAAAATTCATATTTTCTTTACGCGGCACGATTTCCAACGATGCTTTATCCCAGCGAAATCAAGCAAGTAGGAAGTCCTGATATATAATTCACGCTGCGGAGAGCTCAAGATCAGAGGGTTTGATATGGTTCGGTATCAGAAACGGTATCGTCGAGACCGTGCAACTAGCAGTTACGTACATGCAGCGCTGAAAAACTTCTGAGACGATCGACTAACGGGTGTGGTCGGAATGGAATCACCGCAGAACGATAATCTCGACATATACAGCACGGACATCTAGAGATGTGCATCTGCAGAACTCTAGAGGTCAGCTTATCTACGGGCTCGAAAAGGTATAATCCTCTCTCTGTCGTCCTGCTGACAGACCAAGACGAGGGATGAGTATGAAACTGAGAGTAGTTCTTGCTCACTGGTAGTACATAGCTCACGCAGTGGTGAGTTGTGAATCCACGAGGATCTTTTGCCTCTAAGACACGGTCTTTGCGGCATTAGTTCGACCTGTACCTTTTGTAGCACACCTTTGTCTAGATCTGCGATAGCCACAGTAGTACGATACCGGCCATATACCCGCGACACACGAAATTGCAAACCCTGAAATGCGTTAGGAGTGTTGAGCTTACCATAGCATGATCATGAGCGGTACCGTTCTTGACTCTTGACGTGAGTGGGGGTAGCGATCGCTTGTGCTTACTGCTGAAACACTCCGACTCGCACTCGTCACTGCAGGATGAGGACAGAGGTTAGTCACTAGTCATAGAGATGTGCCTATAGAGGTGACTATAGAGATGACTATAGATGTGACTTATAGAGGTGACTATAGAGATGACTATAGATGTGACTATAGACTAGACATTATCTTTTAACACCTCTTCTTAATGTCAGTGTTACTGAATATACACCAAGTTCAAGTCTCAATTTTTGAAACCTGCCTGAAGACAAAGGCTTGGTGAATATATCAGCAGTTTGATCATCAGTTGTTACCCATTGAGTAACAACCTCTCCCGAAATTATTTTCTCCATGATGAAGTGGACTTGCACTTCAATGTGCTTTGTTCTAGCATGATGTATTGGATTTTTCGTCAACTATTGCACTCATGTTATCCGTCCAGATTACTGTTGGAGTGTCTTGGTTGACACCTACATCCTCCAACATCCATCTTAGCCAAATGGCCTCTCGTGTTGCATTACACAGATCACGATATTCTGTTTCAGAGGAGGATAAATCAATAGTTGGTTGCTTTTTACACTGCCAAGTGATAGCACCTCCTCCTAGCATAAATACGAATCCAAAAATTGATTTACGATCTGTAGAATCACCTACCGAATCAATCACTAATCAGTCACTAGTCATAGAGATGTGCCTATAGAGGTTACTATAGATGTGACTTATAGAGATGACTATAGATGTGACTATAGACTAGAAATTATCTTTAACAAATCAGTCTTATAATTACGAAGAGGTAGTAGAGTCGGAGCTGCATATTATCCTTACCCGCACAGACGTCATAAGTCGTCCGGGCCAGACTGGAGCGTCAGCAACGCTCATCCTCTACAACAACAACGATTGCTCTCAATATCGCCAGGTATCCGAACTTGTCGGTTGCAGGCCGTTGCCGGAGGCGGAAAAAGGGAATGAAGTGCACGTCGACGATTGTAAGCATCAGATTCAGCAGAATCCATTCCTTCAACTTTAACGAGAGAATGTTGGTGCAAGAGAGAGCGAGGGAAGACGTGCAAGGCAAAACGTGAGTCTTGCTAGGATCTGACAGATGTGCATCCGGAACCTAGAATAGCTAAATGTTCTCTTGGTGTATTCATACTTGGTAACCGGTTTTCAGCTGACTTGTTGAAGCAGGCATCTGGTTCAATAACCTCTTTGCTGTGGCAACAAGAGGCATATCGCAAGTAATTAGTTACGCGTACGAGTGAAAGACGCTGATGCTGCCACTCGGAAGGGATATGTTGTATCAAGATGGGTGGGAAAACCGACAGACGAAGAGCTTTTCGGTATCTGGAGATCAAGTTCAGAGAGCTGTCTTCTTAGTACCGTCATCGTGCTGCTGATCATACCTCAGAGAAGATATCTTCCGTCTATGACGAACTGAAGAGTACATCTCCAGAGGCGATCTTGTGCCTTAGGCGCATCACTCGGTTGCGAATCCGGTACGACACTGAAAGTGAAAGGGATTTCAATTTCGGAGAAGTGATCATTCGTCGATCAGAATCTTCACGAGTAGAGTCTATTGATGAGGAAGCAGCGGGATTTAGAGCTAAGCTTTCAGTGGTGAAGGAAGCGGAATGGAAAACTCAGTCCCGTGATTACTTCGTTTGGGAGCAGAAATTCAAGCTGACTACATCGCATGAGAGCCGAGGTGAAGAGTCCGGAGCAGAGTAAGGAGGTGAAGACATGCACCACTGTCACCTTGAAGTTTGCATTCCCGCAACATCTGCGGACCGAGGGCAACTTTTATCATGGAGATTATGCATCCTTGGCGTCGAGCTTGCTTTCGGTATCGGGGTTCCCGTTTATCATCAACTGTGACCGTCTTGTGGAACTCTCATGTGGAACGTTTGAAGTGGACAGCCCTTGGGCCCAAGAGATAGTGGTCTGCACTTCCCAGGTTTCTTGTGAAGCAATCGGTGTGTTACAGTCGAAATCTTATGCAAAAGCAGCAAGTCCTTCGTTTGTGTCACCAAGTCATGTCCACAAGTATGTACCTGTGGAAACATGCGAGGGTGCCTTGGAAGTTGTGCTGGTCAAGATCCTCAGCGACTTGAAGAAGCAGGACCCTGTTTCGTGGCTGCAAACATACAGTCCGACCTCGAGAGATATCTCTGCAGTCCATATACGTGCCGACATGTGTGTGTGAAGTTCAGAAAAATACCCGAGAATGCATACGAGGAAGGAGAAGTTTCTACAGTAGTTAGCAACTCGCCATGGTTTCTTGTTCATGGATCTGTTCTAAAATATTATCCGTGTGTACTTGACCAACTCGAAGTACCATGGATGACTGGTTTCGAATACCTGGAGATTCTGGACGATGTAACTTGGCTCTCGAGAATCAGTACTAGTGATGAGCTCTACTTACAAGTTGTGGCATTTGTGGCTACCATCCCTTGCAATTCAAACATAAAAGATGCCATCGATGACAGAGAAGTCAATTCTTTGAGAACTGTGAATGCGAGGATGCTGACCGGATTAATTTCGCGTCGGTGAAAGACATCCGATCCAACAAGATGACCATACACATAACACCTCCGTGCCAAGCTGAGTACTTGAAGGACTGGATCTCAAGGTTCAATCCTTGTATCCGCTACCGCATCATCCCGCGACAAACCGCCCGTGCAATGGAGAAAGCTGGGGCACGACATAGGGGCGTGAAGTGGTTGACAGATGTCGCAACGGTGTGTAAAATGGATGTCCGAGATCTTGCTACGAGCCTTGTGGAGAAGTGTTATGGTTATGAGCGGCCCCTCTGGTTATGGCATTACGATGTGTCTTCTGACTATGTTCTTCTCATGTGGAGCTTTGCCTTCGCATCCGTTCAGTGAGGAGAGATGAAAGAAGATCGGGTATTAGAGTGGGCAGCTGTCGTAGACGGAAACGAGAATGTGCGATGGGTGTTCTCTGCTTCTCTTACCCCGGAGCTGTAGCAAGTGGTCATCGTTAGTGAAAGACGTCGACAGTGCATGGCCCGACGAAGATGAAGCAATTACTTTGTCGGAAAAGTACTTGAGCTGGACGCATGATTCAGAGGCTTGCAAAAGCTTCCTCCAGAATACCTTTGATGCCACTGACCTACCGGATGTTCCCTTACCGCGGTGTCCAGTTCTGAAGCTGAAAGATCTTAGCCCGGGGCAAAGTCGAATGCTGTCTCAATGGTTGGAACGATGGGTGTACACAGGATCCACATCAGCCCAAAATCAGACAAGTTCTGGGAGACCTTGGAAACGACAGCATGGCTTCGAACCAAAAGCATGGACGTCAATGCCCAAAGATGTGTCATATGCCCCAGATTGTAAGTAAAGTTGGCATGATAACGAACTGGCATGGTCCGTAGTTGATGAACGTTTCTATACCTCCGCACTCTCCTCAAATTGGGCGTTCGCTTCAGCTTCAAGCAACTTGAAGAGAGAGCTCGTACGCGTCTGAACAAGGCACATGCAAATGTAGAAGGAAATACATGTAACACATAAAGTTAATATTCAAGTAGTGTACAGGAGGTAAGGTATCGAATCCGAAGTAAACTATCGGGTCTAAATCTAAAGTACATTGTCAACAAATGCATGATCTTTTGTTCACAGGATAGCTTCCAGCGTGTCTAGAGTGTTAGAATAGAACTATCTCTCAGGTAGGAATTCTGATGTAGGTAAGTTTTAATTGCATTAGGTGAGTGCATACCGTCTCGCACATCGTTGAATGTACAGCAAATAGCAAATCCATGGAATTAACACATGTGAGAGATGGGGAAGCTCAAGCTCTACTGTATCTGCGTTATGAATAATTCACACTAGAATTTTGTATAAAGAGTGGACTAGAACTCTAGAAGATAACCTTTCTAGCAATTCTCTTTGTGTACTGAGTGCTCCAAGTCTCTGGCCAAGGTTACGAGTGAGCTTACTTGAGAGATGAGAGAGTTGTGAGTCACCTTGGTGTTTAAGTGAATTACTTGTGCCTTGGAAGAATGAGAGTAATTTCGTTCAAACACTGGTGAGATCAGTGGATAGTCAGAAAGGCGATTGAATACTTGGTAACTTCGTTTATTCAATCCTGTCTAGGTCGAGAGAGTTTCTTGATAGATAATTGATATAGAGTAGAAGCCAGATCGCAGCGGCTATGGAAAGAGACTATGCCGAAGGCACTTCAGTTTCAGATACAGCTAGAGAGTCTACACCTTCGCAGGAAGCACTGACTAGTTCTAGTTATTACAAGAAGCTCTAGCCGTTTCCCTTCTGGCCATTGATCAGATGATGAGACTTCAACTTAAATTTCTCACGATCAGAACATTCTATGATCTTCTAGATAAACGAAAACGTTCCAGTCGAGAACTATTTAGGTTTTTAGTGGATTGTATCTCTGCACTCTCTTCTCCTCCATTCCTATATGGTTTTCATTTAGTAGGGGTTGTCAAAATAGAGGTTACGGGTTCTGTTGTTTGATTGACAAGCAAAGTTCTTTATTGTGAGAAATAAAAAATGGGTGAGTTGACATATGAGATAACCAAAAGATCATCATCATGCTCATCTGAAGGCAAAAGGATCATTGAGGTGAGCAAAAGCTAATATAGAATTGCATGCGAGTATTCAATATATGTCTATTCAGTCGGCATGCGATGCAATAAAAATTACGGCAGTTTCGGATCTGTCACTAGTATTCACAATTCACTGGACCTATCATTAGTATCCAGAATGTCTTTGTCTTTTCCAACAAGAGCAAGTAAAAGCAAGTCATCGCCGTTCTTGTTGTGAGGTCACCAAGTGGTGACTGCAATATCGTTTATTCTCTTGTTCTTCGTCAAGGATGTTGCGCTCTCAATATCATTTTTCTTTCCATCTCTTTCGTATGTAGAGTTCTAGTTGCTTCGCAGAATGCCTCAAACACCAGCAGTGAAGGCCTTGTAGCTATAGGTTCGATCATACTTTAGCTAGCGAGCTGTTTCTACCATGTTCAAGACTCTTCGTATGATGTTATCTTTATAAAGTGAGCTTGTGAATCCATGGTGTGCCCCTAACAACAGCAACCTTTTCTTTAATCAGGGTGTAACGAATCGAAGAGTCCAACTCCCGAATGCATGCCATTGGTGTCGGAGTCTCTCAGATTAAAAGATCTGCTCAGTAAGTTATCTACTGTACTTATTAACTCTTCAACAACTGTTGTCAATCGAAGAGCTGTATCTACTCCCAGGAATTCGAAGAGCTCTAGGACGGTGAATCCAATAGTGCCCATAGCTCACGCTGCAATCCACCCATGCAGCTTTAGGTCTTCAGTCGGGCAGAAATGAAGAAATGATGCAATAATACAGACAGAAGGTAAGAGAATAAACATTCAAATGGTAAAGTTCGTTACCCTGCAGTCTCAAGGTACATAGCATACACAATCAGAGGATAACAAAACCCTGCTAGCACTAGCTTGTTCCAGAACCGTTTTCTGGATAACGGTTAAATTTAACTTAAGTTAAGCAAACCCGCAACGTAAGGCCTTCTGGGTCACACGGAAGGCGTTTACGACATCCTGCTGGTGGAAAGCTCCTGTGAACCGAAGCCATCGGACATGTACACTTTTTCTTAGTTTCTACGCCATAGGAGAACAACACGGTTGAAACCAGAAGTAAAGGTGGGATCCTCATCTATGCTCTTAAACCAAACCTATGAGATAGAAGCGTGGTGTACAAGAAGAGAAGAGAACCCTGCTAGCACTAGCTTGTCCCCAGACGGAAATTGAAACATCACGTGATGTTTACTATCCACAAGAAACTCGGCAGTTATTAGCGAAATGGCTAGCAAACAGGAAACAAATCTGCGCTCACTCTTTGATGGGCAATGAATATTGAGTATTGTGTAGAAAGACAACTTGTCTTGTGAGCCATTAATCTGACTAAATTTTAGCTCATCCGACTAACTTTTAGCAGATCTGTACAAGGAGATACTACTAAAAATAATAGTATCTCCTACATAGAGATCTGTCATCCAGGACTCTAGTGTTGTTCCAACACTGACAGCAAAATCCACCCAAATCAATGTTGTGTGGGAAATCGAAATGACCAGTTTAAGGAGGGTATGCAGAACCTTTGCATGCACGCACTCAGACTGCCACAATATCCAACGAGAGAGTATTCCAATATTCTGATAAAAAAGTAACTTATATGCGCTATTCTGAGTTCAATAATGGACTCTAACACCGGACGAAAGCAGCGGAACATCTATTTGAAATTCTTTCAAGATAGGATGTAAGTCTTTAGTATGATGGACTTGTCCTGAAAAACATGGGAGCAGTATCCAAAATGGGACATACTATGGGTAAGAAGGACTAGAATATGGGTTACACAACAAGGTATGAAACACAAACTTATTCGTTACACTTTTGACTGTTGAATGAAGGGTTCAAGAATGAGAGGCTAGCTCCTTTGACAGAAGAGGTGCGTCCTCTTTATCCCGAAGAACTGAGGAACTAATTTGACAACAAGAGGTCACTTTCGCTCCTCATTTCCACACACAAAATTCTGTATAAAAGCAGGATGGAATCATTTACTAAAATGCCTCCAGACAGATTCAGACTGCAAGGATCTCCGAAAGCTGTTCGGAAGGCATAGCAGTATTGACTAAAAGGCAGTACGCAAGGTACGGTGGGCAGGATTTCTGACTGAATTTCACCGAGAATGAACAGTTATTGCAAATAGAGACGGAAGGCGATGCCATATCTCCTGAAAATCCTGAACTTCATTGAGACTGAACAGTTACTGCAGATAGAGACAAAAGGCGATGCCATATCTCCTGAAAATCCTAAACTTCACTGAGACCGAACAGTTATTGCAAATAGAGACGGAAGACGGTGCCATATCTTCTATGTCATCGTTAATCCACAGACCAAGACCCTTGCACGACCACTGTAACGGACTTTCTGTTAGTCCACTCCTTCAATCTACTCATACACTAACGACATCACGAGTATACGTACTGGCAGGGAAGTACTGTAGAAGTTGACATCATATGCTTTACACAATCTAACGGATGGTGGACGGTATCTTCCTCCTCATCTTCATAGAGAGTACACACGTACATAGAGAGTACACACGTAAGTCTGCTGGCTCATCTATCCTTCCTCGTGTTCAAAGGAATGCTTCCTGCTCGAAACTTCTTCTTTTCCCTAGATAGGTTGCGAACAGAAAGAGCCACTTTTCCTGGCTCGGTGGCTCTGAAGCTATTACGCAGGTTCCTCAGTTGTGGATGGAAGCTTCTTGCTTTTCTCGGTGATGGTTGTGTTAGAACCTTCAGCGCTCGGGATGAATTCAGCACTGTAAGTAATATCATAGTCAATCACCGAAAAATCCAACACAACGGTTGAGTCAACCTGCAGGGTCGAGACAAATCAACACATTCAGTACGGACTCACCGAAAACCTTAAGCTTTGATGGAACACCAAGAAGAAAGAGAAGGATAAAAGAAGATTAGTGAAGATTCCCGCTGCTGCAGTTGAATGAATTCCTTCCAGCTTTCCCCATATGATCAACATACATGGTTTTGGTCTTTGAAAATAGTATCTCAGTGACATCAATATCAATTGGGATGGTCGACTTCCTCTCTTCAAAATCAACTCGTGCACAAAAGCTGATCCGGAAGTAAATTCCTTGTCATTGAGTCTGCTCAGGTCCTCGTACTGGAGTGGGATATTGTCCGCACAAATAAGTCTGTAGACAATCACATGCAATTGCGTCAAACTTTGTTTCACCAGTTGATCTTGAATGATTGAATTCTTTGGTTTGAATTACAACGAGCAAGCGAACAGGGAAGATAAATAATAGAGAAAACTTACTTGAAAAAACACTCAATACTCTTTCCTGCTGGAGCAACAACAAACTTGCTCTTGGTCCTCTTCGTAAGGAGTGGGCTCACGACAGCATACATTGCAGAGAAACATATTGGGACATTGATGAAGACCTGATAAAGAACAGAAACATATTAAGTCTCTCGTGTCAGACTTCTCGTAGATGAGGTAATCTTGCAGGCCCTGGTATTATAGTAACTTGATTTTCCACTGATAAACAAGCAGGAATTCAGAATGGTGTCAACTAGAATCAAGAGTCTGAGTAATCAATCAAGAGTAACTGAGCAAGAATTTTGATGATTCCAACCTTCAACCCTCGGTCCAACCTTCAGTCCTCGGTTCATTTACAGGTCTAGCATCATTATATTCGATCGGTTTAAAACTTACACACAGATGGCACAAATGTTGAAAGCTGATTTTATGATAACACCCTCCGGATTTCAATGTCCATTCATCTGAGTGTGTCTTTCTAAGCCAACTAACTTGAACATTTCGTACTAGAGTGCAACCATCTCTTACAACTTGTTCCAGTTGTGAATGTACCGCATCAACACTTCTTGGAAGAGTTTCTTCCTCACTTTTCATATGCATGGTCATGTCTAGATCTGTCCTATTGACATCTTCTTTCTGTAGTTCAATGATTCTAATCACACGTATCCAGTTTCGTGATCCCACAATCATATAAATGATATGCAAGCATCACATCATGGATTTCCAATTATTCAAATTTGTGAAGGGAAAAAGAGGTTCTAGCTTTAGAGACTAGTGAGCGTAGTGAACGTGATATGTTCTATGTTGCCAAAAGTGTCTCAGATCCACCACCATATCCAAATGATGACTGAGTTGTTTCACTGATCGCCAGTTGTCATATTCGCTACTCCTCTCTAGAGGATTAAGTAGTTGCATGCTTGAAATCTGATCTATTCTCATAAATGCGGTACTAGATACAGAATTAGTAGTTACGTTGTACAACCATCGACACTCAAAAAACATTTGATGATCTCTCTCACACTCATGATAAAAAAAACGTATAATACGTACCTTCCAGTTCCAACTGGAAGACACGTATCGCTGTTATTGTCCTCCATGACAATCATGTAATCACCTGGTCTAAACAGAGTGCCGCCAACCATTACTGACTTTAGTCTCTTCATAGTGTAAGCGAATGAATCCATGACAATATTCTGATTCACCACTCTATGAGATCTCCAATACCGTATGAGATAAATTCTCATTCCTCTTGATATCTCTGAAGAACGTGGTTTCGAACAGACCACACTGATACATGTATACATTACATGTTATGCAAGGATGCAGTTTTGAGAGTCCTGACTTATCAGGTCCCAAATCTCCCTTGCCATCCATATAGTACTCACAAGAACAAATTCTCTTCACGGACTGTATCATGATCGGTATCAGATGCCGAATCTGTTGAGTAAAACAAATGACATTTTATCATTACATCTGCATGTTGCCCAGGGAAGAGACCATTGTGATCATCTCATCTTTGACTACAACATTCTGCAAAAAATGTACAAGCATGATGTACAGTGAAGGAAGGTCATCTCCATGTTATTGGAATTACTTTTGATTTTGTTGTACTTCGATACCATACGTTCAAAATCGTAATACCAGTACATGTACGAAGGACCATGCCTCAACACATCATCAAGCATCTCTCTGTTTCCTGCCAGGATAAAATGTATCAGTAATCGGATACTTTATCAAACGACAAGACCATGTCGAATATACACCAATATCGGATAGCCATGAAACTCAAAACATTAACCACCAGTCGCCACTCTCAGTCGCAAGGTCGGGCGCAGACGCGAGCAACAGAACCCTAGTGGACTTGCACTAGGTTGCGAACGCTGTGAGTAGAACTGAACGGCTTGGCCGGGAAGTCGAGATCAGAGGAACCCTAAGTGGTTCTTTGAACCAAGGTTGGAACCTTGGGTTAGGACATTTGGGCCTACCCCAAGAGGGCCCCAGACAAACGTTGACCTAAGGGGGCGAGTCTGGGAATGGACTAGAACATGAGTCTCAGACATAAGTCTGAGACGTTGTCGTGATGTGAATTATTCCACATAGTGAATAATTCACCTCTCAGTTAGAAGTTAGTCTCTCTGAGTGAAGCTAAGACCTCAGAGAAGTCGATTCTGAGGATGTTATATATTTCGAGTCTTAGTAGGTTGATTACCATGTAGATGGAGTTAAGCTCATGGGTTGTAATTACGTGTCGCCCATGCATGCTTCCTAGCGGGGTTAAGTTATCTTTCGGGATTACGCGTCGTTTTACATATCTTCGCATGTAGTTTAGGGTCTATGCTGGCACTTTAGGGGCTTGACGTGGTAGCCTATGTGCAAATTCGAGTCACCACGTGGTTTGGGACACAAAAGGACAGGGGAGTGGAGCTATGAACTCCCATTGGTCCGATTTAGTCTTTGTGTACTACTAAACTTAGTAGTAGAGGTCTTAAGAGGAGTTCGAGCATTTGGTGAAAAACTTTTGAAATCTGAGAGCACAGGGAGATAGGGTTCGTCGTGCCAAGCACTGTCAGTGAAATTTTTGATCGATTTGAAGCAATAAAGAAGGAGTTATGGCTGATTGAAGTTCGATTTGTGCTAGAATTGCAGCACTTCTGTTGATTTTGGGGTTTTCGGTGTCAATCGCAGTAGATTTGAGAAAATCGCTTCAAACCTTCGAGGTCTCGTTCATTGGCAGCAGAGCTACGACTGTCCCCAAATTTTCATGTCAATTGAAATTGTGAGTAATTCAGGGCGACCGCTGAAGCAGAGGGGGTCCGAAAAGCTCTCAATCTAGAGCATCAACTTCAGAGAGAGAGATCTGGAGTTCTGTGTACAATCAGGAGGCCCAACTTCACAGGAGTGTTCAGCAAGCTGTGTACTGCAAATCCTCTAAGAATCTTCAAAAGTGATTGAGCCAATTCTCTGTTCTAGGTCGAAATAGCTGTCTGGGTACCAGAAATTGCCATAATTTCTCTACTCAGAACATTTCTGCCCATATCTCGACACTCTGATCTGATCTAAAGGTGAAACTTCGTGTGTATGGTCAGTAGGGCCTCATTTACATGTAGGAGGAGTTCTGAAGTCTGAACCATTGTATGTTTCTGATTCTGGACCGTTAAAGTTCGCTGTCTGACCTTATTACTGCTAGTCTGATCTGATTTTCACTTCCTGAACATACTGAAGAGTCCATTCGACCTGAGTGAGTGTTTATACTGTTCCCTTATGACCTGAAGCTTACCTCTGTATAGTAAGCAACCATAGCCTGAAGCCCAGCACTTCCCTGAGTAGACTAAACACAGCCTTCAAGATCATATCACAGCCAGAAGGTTCGCCCTTCCCAGGAAAACTCTCAACTCGACATACTGGTGCTTCCACTGAGAGATCTTGGGGTGATTGATTGAGAAGGTTGAGTTCACTACAAGGAGAAGAGATGGATCGCAAGAGTGCTGCTGCTGCTACTTTTACGCCTGCTGCATCTACGTCTACTGCATCTCCTTCTGTAGCACCAGCGGCTACAGCGACATATGCACCTGGTCTGGATACGGCTGAGATTCTGAAGACGCTTGCGGCCCTGGTCCAACAGCATCCGATCATTGGAGGGGGTGAGTTGAAGTCTACCAAGGCTTTACAAGCAATTGTGAAAAGATGCGGTAGATTTGAAGGTAGAGATATTTCTAGATATCTGCGTGAATACAGAGGAGAGATGGAACTAGTTAGAGTTACTGATGCTGAAATGATAGGGAGTTTTGAGTTAGCTGTAATCCCTGAGTTGCGGGACCAGGTTAGGGATGTACAGAGAAGAAATCTAGGTGTCTGGATGAGTTTCGAACGATCTCTTCGAGAGGAGTTTCTCGAAGAAGATTCGGAGAGAGTTACTAGGAGGACGTTCTTAGACTGGGTTGAGCAGCAACCTTGTCGTATGATGAATCTGAATGAGATGCTGAGAGAGTTTGATCGGAGATACCGACAACTCTCAACTCTTGAGAAGATAACCTTAGATGCTAGGAAAATCGAGCTTTTCCTGCAAGCTACCGATGATGCTACGACAGATCGGTTGTGCTTTATGTTGGCCGATCGATCTGCTGAAGGAGGAGTTACTACTGATTGGGGGAGAGTTGAGGATGCTGTTGCTGTACTAACAAGGTAGAGGCGTGGAAGAGTGGCTGTGGGAGGACGTCCGCTTGCAGAAGTGACCGCTCAACCTCGCACTGCTCCTCAAGTACAGCAACCTCCGGCTCCTGCCCCCAGACTTGCTGTCCCGGCTGCAGTACCTTTGTTATCAGTGGTACCAGTTCCTGCACAAAGGGCACCGGTTCAGAGACATGCGGAGAACCATGGACAGCAGAACCAGATCGAAGACCTGATTCGGCAGATGAGAGAACTGAAGGTGGAGCTAGCTGGATTGCAGAGAGAGCAGCCACCGGTGCCTGCTGCTGCACGTCCAGGAGGTGCTCCTGTTCGTAGATGTATCTGGTGTGACAGTCAAGATCATTTCCGAGGGGACTGTCAAGAGCTCACGGCTGCTTTACGAGATGGTGTGGTTCGCTACCAGAACGGTAGGCTACACCTTTCTTCTACTGGAGAGCCGCTAAGCACGCAGTTTGGACGAGGAGGCATGAGGAGTCTACCTCTGATTACAGCTGCTGCAACTGTACATGCATTGATGGCACCACCGGTAAATCTTGATGTATATGCCGGTCACATTGAAGTTTCTTCTAGTCCTACGTTGCTAGATAGGACTACTGAGAAGAAACCTGTTCAAGTTCCTTCTTAAGTATTGAAGAGAGGAGCTGAGACTATCCGTAGAGTCACAGGGTGGGATGATCCTGTTGACGCTGCGTCTATCAAAGCATTCTTGGACGTGGATAGACACGTTCACTGGCAGGATGCTTCTGTGGAGGAGAAGAGGCGGCGAGAAGCCTCTGAACTTGATACTGGAGTTCCAAAGGAGACTGGAGATAGACGGAGAGTCACAAGGAGACGAGCAGCTCCTCCAGAAGACATCCCGTCTACTTCTGCAGCTCCTCCACCTGCACCAGGTCCTATGGAGGACGTGTAGAGATCCCAGCAGGAGCCAACGACTGCTAGGAGACGGTTTACTGCCCAAGAGAAAGGGAAGGGACCAGCTTATAAGTTGGTAGCTGATATTGAGACTTCAACTGATCTCAAGAGCATCTTGGAGCAGAGAATACTTGACGCACGAATCGAGTTTTCTCTTCGGGAGGTTCTTGGTATTGCGAAAAGGGAGTTTCATGAACTGATCATCGACATCATCAAGCGGAAGAGACAGGTGATGTCTAAACAAGTAGAAAGCCAGATGATAGAGATGGTAGGAGCTTCTGTGAATGATGCAGAGTTCGGAAAGGTGCATTTTCAAGAGGCTGATGATACAGAGTATCAGCAAGAAGCGTTGGTTGCTGGTACCAATACTGCTGAATTCGATGATGATGAAGCTGGCGATGAGAGTCCAGCTACTGATAGTGACTTCAGGAAGAGACATTGGGCTCGTGCTACGACGGCTACACGAGTTCGTCTCGGAAGTCTTGAACCTGTTGCGGCTTTGGTTGATCACGGTTCAGAGATCAACATCATGTCACGGGAGGTGTACGAGAGAGGACAGTGGCCTATCGAACTGAACCATGGTTGGGTGCTACGAGCTGCAAACAACCAGAAGGGTGAGTTATACGGCGCTTGTCCCAACGTGAGAGTGAAGCTGGGTGATGTGGAGGTAGATCAGCACTTCTTCGTGCAATCTTCTGCTTCGTATCCTGTAATTCTTGGTCAGCCTTATATCACCACAGTTAGAATGGAGACGAAGGTGATGGATGACGGGTCTCACTATGCTAGGATCCGTAGTCCAGATGATAGACGTTCTGTGCAGTTTTTGACCGTTCGTACGAACCACGAACGAAATAGACAAACCTTGAGAGATTCTCCTATCTGTAGGAGTAAGGGTTTTCTGAAACCACTCTTGTAGGTCAGGATACCAAGAGTGATGGATCTGCTACTACTATGATCCCGCTTGAGCAGCCTGTGGGATCACAGCAGGCTGACGAAGAGGTTGCTCAAGATTCTGAGAACGACTACACTGTACATAGTTGGAAATCTGGTTTGATGGCTTTCAGTTCTGATGATTGGAGTGAGTTTATGCGAGTAGAGGATATGCCTGAGAAGAGTAGGAGGCAGATGGAGAAGTATGCAGAAAATCTGCACTGTACAGGAGTTCTGAACGAAGGTGAGATGATTTCTGGTGTTTACGAGGAGTTTGTAGGTGTACAATTTTTTGTTCGTTGGCTGGATGATGTAGATAGGACGATGGAGCAAATGGGAGGAAGGGTGGTGATCCCTATCCACTCTCGTAAGGTCTATGAGGAGATTGCCTCGTGCTTGCAATCTCGTCCTCATCCGAGACTGGAGAGTGGATGGAAGGATGCAATCTGCTGGTGTGACTCTCGTGAAGAAGCAGAGGTTCACACCAAATACAAAATTGTAGCGAAGAAGGTAAAATCAGTGGCGACTCAATTACCTGTTGACTCTCAATAGCAGATGGAGTTAGCTGCCACGGAGCCTGTACTGAGAGATCCTAAACAGATAGGACACGAGTTTACTCAAGAGACACTCGAGCAGCTCCAAATAGGAGGGGGTGGCTTCTTGACTGAAGTGGAGAAACGAGCTTTTGAACAGATGATAATTACCCATGGTAAGGCATTTTCTTTCTCAGCTGGAGAGATTGGTTGTGTGGATCCTAGTGTGATAGCTCCGATGGTTATCTTCACTGTTTTTCACGTACCTTGGGACTTGAAGCCGATTCCAGTCCCTCGTGCCTTGCTACCGAAAGTGATTGAGTTATTGAAGAAGAGGATGACAAGAGATGAAGACGCCCCAGCTACTCAAGAGGTTGAGGTGGAGGAGAGTGACGATGATGAAGAACAAACTGAAGATTGAAGAGGTTGGCACATGCCGGAGAATGTGCAGGTTTGGAGGGGTGGATGTCGTGATGTGAATTATTCCACATAGTGAATAATTCACCTCTCAGTTAGAAGTTAGTCTCTCTGAGTGAAGCTAAGACCTCAGAGAAGTCGATTCTGAGGATGTTATATATTTCGAGTCTTAGCAGGTTGATTACCATGTAGATGGAGTTAAGCTCATGGGTTGTAATTACGTGTCGCTCATGCATGCTTCCTAGCGGGGTTAAGTTATCTTTCGGGATTACGCGCCGTTTTACATATCTTCGCATGTAGTTTAGGGTCTATGTTGGCACTTTAGGGGCTTGACGTGGTAGCCTATGTGCAAATTTGAGTCACCACGTGGTTTGGGACACAAAAGGACAGGGGAGTGGAGCTATGAACTCCCATTGGTCCGATTTAGTCTTTGTGTACTACTAAACTTAGTAGTAGAGGTCTTAAGAGGAGTTCGAGCATTTGGTGAAAAACTTTTGAAATCTGAGAGCACAGGGAGATAGGGTTCGTCGTGCCAAGCACTGTCAGTGAAATTTTTGATCGATTTGAAGCAATAAAGAAGGAGTTATGGCTGATTGAAGTTCGATTTGTGCTAGAATTGCAGCACTTCTGTTGATTTTGGGGTTTTCGGCGTCAATCGCAGTAGATTTGAGAAAATCGCTTCAAACCTTCGAGGTCTCGTTCATTGGCAGCAGGGCTACGACTGTCCCCAAATTTTCATGTCAATTGAAATTGTGAGTAATTCAGGGCGACCGCTGAAGCAGAGGGGGTCCGAAAAGCTCTCAATCTAGAGCATCAACTTCAGAGAGAGAGATCTGGAGTTCTGTGTACAATCAGGAGGCCCAACTTCACAGGAGTGTTCAGCAAGCTGTGTACTGCAAATCCTCTAAGAATCTTCGAAAGTGATCGAGCCAATTCTCTGTTCTAGGTCGAAATAGCTGTCTGGGTACCAGAAATTGCCATAATTTCTCTGCTCAGAACATTTCTGCCCATATCTCGACACTCTGATCTGATCTAAAGGTGAAACTTCGTGTGTATGGTCAGTAGGGCCTCATTTACATGTAGGAGGAGTTCTGAAGTCTGAACCATTGTATGTTTCTGATTCTGGACCGTTAAAGTTCGCTGTCTGACCTTATTACTGCTAGTCTGATCTGATTTTCACTTCCTGAACATACTGAAGAGTCCATTCGACCTGAGTGAGTGTTTATACTGTTCCCTTATGACCTGAAGCTTACCTCTGTATAGTAAGCAACCATAGCCTGAAGCCCAGCACTTCCCTGAGTAGACTAAACACAACCTTCAAGATCATATCACAGCCAGAAGGTTCGCCCTTCCCAGGAAAACTCTCAACTCGACAACGTGGGTCCGAGACGCAGACGAACGACAGGGTTCGACCCTGGGTCTAGACCACAGGTTTCGGAAAAAATTGCTAAGTGTTGGAGCTCCAGAGACGTTTTAGGTCGTGGACGGAGCTCTACGTAAGATCTCGAGGCGAGTGAGGTATCATTGGAAAGGTCTCGTCGAGAGCTTTCCAGTGATATATAACACTCCTTGATCTGACCTCTGAGCTGAGAATTATGACCGAACTACGATTGGGTTGTTGTATAATTTTCAGGGACCAAAGAGGAGGGCGGGGCCGCCGATTCCCAGAAGTATATATGAGAGGAGCTCGATACGTGGGTGGGCCAGGACGAGTCACTCGACCCCAGGGTTCGGCGGGCGAACTCTGGGGGTATGAGGTGATGGCTGGGCCGGTTCCAAGGCACGTTCCGATCCAGACTTGGATGTCTCAACTTAGGAACAATGTAAGAGCTGGGGCAAGACTAGAGAACGAGTCGACGGATTAGACCACCGTTCGGGAGACTAGACCCAGACGGACATCACGGACGGTTGGGCCGCTAGGTGTGCTGGAGACACCGTTTAGGACCTGGACTTTATGGGAAGTCCGCCCCAAGTCATCTTATGACTTGCTCATGTTTTCGGACCGACCTAGGCGGGTCTAGGTCGTGACTTATGAACTGTTGAGCTTGATGAATAAGGAGACGGTCCGGCTCCGGTCCGGACCAAACTGAAAGAAGGTAAGTGGTGCATGGACGCTAACTTGTGATTTTGTTTGCAGGTTAGTGGTGTAAAGTTCGCACTAGCAAGAGCAAGAGCTACTGAGCAAGAGCTTTCGCTGGCGCAGCAAGGCGGTAGGTGCGCGATACATGGTATCAGAGCCGACGCTTCGGTGAGCGAGAACTTAAGGTAGCGGCTGAAGGCTGGACGCTTAAGGAGGGACGCGAGATACAAAGTGGATCAACGTTTCTAGGTGAACACTTGGAGCGATGGCCAATGATGGACAGAGTTCCAAGAGGAAGATCAAGAAGCGAGGAGCGGCTAACGGGAGCAGATCGACTCGAGCTAGCCCTGAGGCACAGTCAGGGGACGATAACCGACAACCTTCGCCCCAACGTCAAGGAAGTCCAGTACCAGCTGCGGCACCAGTGCAGCAAGATGGAGTCTTGCCAGCGGTTCTCAATGATTCAGGCGCAGGAAGTCAAGGAGCTTTGTATGCGGAACTCATCAAGATGATGAAGACCATGCAGGAGGGTATGGTCTCAAGGGATAAACGTATCGCCGAGCTTGAGGCAGGCCAAGGGAGTTCCTCGTCTACCAGAAAGCTTTGCAAGACAAATTTGCCGACCCTGTTTTTAGGTATAGGACGGACTCGCAAGGTCTAGGATTTCTTAATTGAGTTGGACCTATACTTGAGGCGCAACAGACTAAGGAGTCTGACAAAGTGAGAGCGGCAGTAACGTTCCTGAAGGACCATGCGCTTCTCTGGTGGACTGCATACAGGGATGAGCATGCCTTGACCGTCTCTGCGCTTGGTTGGAAGGAGTTCAAGGAGTTGCTCGCAAGACGATTCACTCCGGAGTATCAAAGGATTCGGGACGGTGTTGAGTTGGTGAGACTTAAGCAGACAGAGACGCTAAGTGCTTATGTACGCGAGTTCAGTGCCAAGCTGGACTCATTCTCCAAGTGGACTGAAGAGACCAAGATATGTATATTCATTGTGGGACTCAAGTCTAGCTCGGAGAAGGCTCTCTTTCGGATGCCGAAGCTACCAAAGACATGTGCCAAACTTTTGAAGCTAGCGGAGCGAATTGGAGACGACGAAGTCCAGCAACAGAAGCCTTTTGAACCACGCAGCACGGATAAGTTCCAGAAGAAGAACAAGGGCTTCAAGCGACCATGGGATGGGGGTGAGAAAGATCGGAAGGATACTTTTGTCCCGGCAGCAAAGCGGCAGCAAACAGGATCGAAACTTAAGGGGCAAACACCTCAGAAGGACAACGGCGCTAAGTTTACTTGCTACAATTGTGGCGAGGCGAGTCATATTGCTAAGGGGTGCACAAAGCCTAAGGTTAGTAACTGTAGCATGACTGCGTTTGTTGCAAAGGACTTGTTGGAGGGTCAAATGACTGTGATCTTGAGAACCACGAAGAAGACGCCGGGACTGATATTTCTACAAGCCAAAGTTGCTAACCGTGATGTTACCTTTCTTGTGGACACAGGAGCGACTCGCTCCTTCATAAGTCCAAAGTTGGTGAAGAAGTTGGGCTTGTCTACCTCCAAGGCAGACAAGCCTATTCAGGTGCGCTTTGCCAGGGCAAAACGTACCAAACTTCCGAAGTAGCCTTGGACGTACGATTTGCGTGTGAGAAGTTGGAGTTCACAGAAAACTTCACGGTATGCGAGATGGATGATATCCATGCGGTTTTGGGGAACACTTTCTTAGATAGGTTCGACGTGGAACTTAGGCGGAGACCTTTGAGGTTGAACGTCAGAGTTAAAGGGCGGAAGCTGGGAGTGAGGCTGATCCGAAAGACGCGGAAAATTGATGACTTTGCAGTGAATTTGATCAAAGGCAAACAGATGGACTTCAACGACGGAGTCATGTGTTTGATGTGGGTAGCAGATTTGATGGTGGTTGACGGACAAGAGGAAACATCAGGAGACGCGACTAAGCTTCCGAAGGTGCTTCGCGAAGTGATTAAGGAGTTTGAGGATGTCTTGACGGATGAGTTGCGTGCTGAGTTACCTCCAAGGCGGGTGGTGGATCACAAGATTGAAGTCTTGCCAAGATCAGAACCACCTTCCAAAGCTCTTTACCGACTCAATTAGGTAGAACTCCTTGAGTTGAAAAGACAACTCGTCGAGCTATTAGCGCGGGGATATATTCGAACCAGCAAGTCACCTTATGGAGCCCCAGTTCTTTTTGCAAAGAAGAAAGATGAGAAGTTACGACTCTGCGTGGATTATCGTGCACTCAATAAGGTGACGGTGAAGAATAACTATCCCTTGCCAAGGATAGACGACCTCTTTGATAGGTTAGCGCGTGCGAAGTACTTCAGCAGGATAGACTTGAAGTAAGGATATTACCAGATCCGGATAGCTGACCCAGATGTTGAGAAGACCGCTTGTCGAACCAGATACGGATCGTTTGAATTCGTGGTGATGCCATTTGGACTCTGCAACGCCCCTTCGACGTTCACTACATTGATGAACACAATTTTTCGCGAGGAGATGGATGAGTTTGTTATTGTCTATATCGACGACATCTTGATCTACTCCAAAACCTTGGAGTCGCACGCGAAGCAACTAAGGGTGGTGTTGACGAAGCTGTGGGAGCATAAGCTGTTTGCCAATGTTGACAAGAGTGAGTTTGGTTTGGAGCGCATTAACTTCTTAGGACATGTCCTTAGTGCAAAAAGAGTCGGTCCGGATATGCAGAAGGTGGACACGATTGTGACTTGGGAGCCTCCGACTACAGTGAAGGGGATGCGGTGATTCTTAGGATTGGCGCAGTTCTACCGCAAGTATGTGAAGGGGTTTTCAAAGATCGTGAAGCCGCTGACAGACGGGACAGGCAAAGGACCAAGGAGGTGGATGATGCGTTTCAAACGATCAAAGCTATTTTGTCAAAGGCGCCAGTATTGAAGCTACCAGAGTTCGACAAACCATTCGAGGTGCACACGGATGCCAGCAACTATGCGATTGACGGAGGGTTGGTGCAGGATGGAAAACCTGTAGCGTACGAAAGCAAGAAGCTATCTGGGACAGAGAGTCGATGGTCGACTCACGAGAAGGAACTCTTTGCGATGGTTCATTGCTTGAGGAAATGACGGCATTACTTGGGACTTCACAAAACCCAAGTGTATACTGACAATATTTCGCTCAAGTACTTTGAGACACAAGATCGGGTGACGTCAAAGCAACTACGGTGGCATGATACCTTGGCGCTCATGAACGTGGAGTTAATCCACAAAGCGGGAAAGGACAATGTGGTTCCTTACGCCTTGAGTCGCAAGGAGGAATATCTTTCATCGTCAACACAAATTTTGCGAGCTATGTATCTTAAGGAGTCAAATTTGGAGAGGTGAATTCGTGAAGGCTACATGGACGATGACCAAGCGAAGGAGTACCTGGAACAACTCAAGCGAGGAATGAAGTTGCAGAACATGCAGCTAAGACATGCTTTACTCATGTTCAAGCAAAGTCGGATTTATGTGGGACAAGGATAACTTAGGACGAACTTACTCAAGGAATGTCACGATGCGCCCTTATCAGACCATAAAGGAGAAAAGTCCACTTTAGCAGTGATAGCTAAAAAGTTTTATTGGCCTCACATGAAAGACGATGTTGCTCACTTTGTGAAAACATGCGTAACATGTCAAGCGAATCGTGTTTCTTATGAGAAGAAACAAGGATTGCTTCATCCTTTGTCAATTCCAGCCAGACCTTGGGAAAGCATTAGCATAGACTTCATTACCTCTCCGCCTGACTCGAATGGATACAACGCGATCTTTGTGATAGTTGATCGGTTTAGCAAACTAGCGAAGTTTGCTCTAACCTTGGATACTGCAACAACGTTTACGACTTCTCGGTTGTTCCTAGATACTTGGTGGTGTTCACATGGATTGCCTCGGAGTATTATTTCAGATCGAGACTCCAAGTTCACATGTACCTTTTGGAAACACTTGTTCCAAAAATTGGGGACTAAATTAAAATTTAGTACCGCCTTTCATCCGGAAACAGATGGGCAAACGGAACGAGTTAACTCAGCACTGAATCAATACTTGAGGAATTATGTGAGCGCGGACCAAAGTGATTGGGCGGAGTGGCTCAGTCTTGCGGAGTATTGCTACAATTCCACGAAGCATTCGGCAACCGGTGAATCGCCTTTCTTGTTGACTTATGGACGTGAGCCAGAAGGGCCTCTGACTTGACTCTTGCAGGGAGTTCTACATCGGCACGACCAAGAACACGGCAAACATCAGCTGAAGAGTTGGTGTTGGACATGCAGCGGCACGAAGATCAAGTGAAGAAGAAGCTCGAGAAGGCACAGCAACGATACACGAAGCAGGTAAACAAGCATCGGCGCCAAGTGAAGTTTCAAGTGGACGAAGAAGTATGGTTAAGTACGAAAAACTTCACACTTCCGAAGGAAATATCGGCAAATTTTTCATCAAAGTTTGCGGGACCTTTTGTCATTGTTAAGAATCCGCACGAAGACGTCTATACATTAGACCTTCCTCGCGAGTGGCAGTTGCATCCGACTTTCCATATTTCTTTATTAAAGAAACACTTCAAGGATGATTTGCGACCGGAGCCCAAACAGGTTCTTAGGCCTCAACCTGATGTCGTGCAAGGCGAAGCAGAATATGAGGTAGAGTCCATTTTGCGATCTCGGCGCAAATCAAACCGGATGGAGTACTTGGTCAAATGGCGTGGTTACCATTTGAAGGAAGCAACTTGGGTGCCAGAGGAAGACCTCGCACATGCGAGTGAAGTATTAGATCTCTTCAAACGACGACAAGGACAACAAGGGCGTTAGCAAGATGAGGACATCTCCTTCCAGCGAGGAGTGAAGGAACTTCGGATCATAAGAGTAGCAACTTGAGGTGATTTGGACCGATGGACTTTGTACCCTTGTCTTGTATTTGAGAATAAAATTTTTTTTTCTGGAAAATTTGTCTAAGTGTATTGGTAGTGCATGGCTATGACTAGTTCTGATCAGATGCCTAGGATGTTGTGAAGAGGAGGAACGAAGCACACTCAAAGGAAGCGAGCTGGTTTGGATAAGCATCTAAGTCAAGACTTAAGTTTACCGTAGCGTTGGCAAATCAAGTATGAACTTTCATACTTGTCTTGGGGCTTGGGATGATCTTGCTTTGTGGTTTTCAACAAAGTAAACTTAGTCGCGCGTCTAAGTCAAATCAGGTTGCGACTGAAAAGTGAGTTTCGGGGGACCTTGTAAGTAGGTGTGAATACTTATAGTTAGCAAGTTAGAGTCTTAAGTAGAATGCTTAGAAATTGTCAACTAGTTTTTGTTTAGGGTAAGCCAAAAAGGTAAGGCTTTTCCTAAGACTAGTTGGAATTTTCTAAGTGTTCTAGCGACAACTTAAGACTCAAGTCAAGAAGAGAATTGCGGGTTAGCTACCAGAACGTAATTCTGACGCCAAGGGGTTGGCTATCCATTTTGAACTTGGTGTTAACTTAAAGGATCATTGTTGATGAGGGCATCAACCTCCAAAGTAGGGGTGAGTGTCGCAACCCTCAGTCGCAAGGTCGGGCGCAAACGCGAGCAACAGAACCCTAGGGGACTTGCACTAGGTTGCGAACGCTGTGAGTAGGACTGAACGGCTTGGTCGGGAAATCGGGATCAGAGGAACTCTAAGTGGTTCTTTGAACCAATGTTGGAACCTTTGGTTAGGACAGTTGGGCCTACCCCAAGGGGGCCCCAGACGAACGTTGACCTAAGGGGGCGAGTCTGGGAATGGACTGGAACATGAGTCTCAGACATAGGTCTGAGACGTGCATCCGAGACGTGGGTCCGAGACACAGACGAACCACAGGGTTCGACCTTGGGTCTGGACCACAGGTTTCGGAAAAGACTGCTAAGTGTTGGAGCTCTAGAGACGTTTTAGGTCGTGGACGGAGCTTCACGTAAGATCTCGAGGCGATTGAGATATCATTGGAAAGGCCTCGTTTAGAGCTTTTCAGTGATATATAACACTCCTTGATCTGACCTCTGAGCTGAGAATTATGACCGAACCACGATCGGATTGTGGTATAATTTCAGGGACCAAAGGAGAGGGCGGGGCCGCCGATCCCCAGAAGTATATATGAGGGGGGCTCAATACCTGGGTGGGCCAGGACGAGTCATCCGACCCCAGGGTTCGGCGGGCGGACTCTGGGAGCATGAGGTGATGGCTAGGCCGGTTCCAAGGCACGTTCCGATCCAGACTTGGATGTCTGAACTTAGGAACGATGTAAGAACTGGAGCAAGACTAGAGAACGACGACGGATTAGACCACCGTTCGAGAGACTAGACCCAGACGGACATCACGGGCGGTTGGACCGCTAGGTGTGCTGGAGACACCGTTTAGGACCTAGACTTTGTGGGAAGTCCGTCCCAAGTCATCTTGTGACTTGCTCATGTTTTGGGACCGACCTAGGCGGGTCTAGGTCGGGACTTAGGAACTGTTGAGCTTGATGAATAGGGAGACGTTCCGACTCCGGTCCGGACCGAACTGAAAGAAGGTAAGTGGTGCATGGACGCTAACTAGTGATTTTGTTTGCAGGTTAGTGGTGTAAAGTTTGCGACCTACTGAGCAAGAGCTTCCGCTGACGCAACAAGGCGGTAGGTGCGCGATACCACCGTACTAGTATTGATAATATAAACAACAGCCATATCTTCCTTATACTGTTTGAGATAAGAATGAACACTGGAAAGGGACAACTGAACCATGCATCTCTAGCACACTGAAGTGTTATAATGTAAATTTCATACCTGCGATATGCTCCAGAATAGAGCTGTTTTTTCCAAATGATTCTTCCGTTTTGATTCTCCATGATGAGAATAATTTCCTTCCACATTCTATCATACTTGTGGTCCAACCATTATCTTCACGAGAGGTAAGGTAGAACAATCTACCGATCTCAGTTAGCAGTATACCTATCTCTAAAAGTGATGATCTAGCACCTAGATCCAGTTCATGCAAAACATGTGGGAGACAGTATAACACAAAGCGTCTATATTCTTTCGCTTTGAAGTAACCAAGATGATTAAACCACTAGTAGTGGTATAAAGGTTTGACTTCGTACGCGGCAGGTCATTTTTCACTGTAGCTCTCAGTCAGAGTGCGGGAGGCCAAGGCTTCAGTTGAGCTCCTTGTCTCAAAAGAGCTCACTGGGTCATGGTAACGCGAGGTAAGTGATTATAACAAAATATGCTGGATAGTAGAACTTTTCAAAATTCAAAATTTGGAATATTTTGTTTCGGTGACTCTCAGTGATCCAGGATTCACTTGATAATTTTGAACCCTTCTGTATTCTTCTTAAACTCATCATGGGCTCATTTTGAAGCTCTTTCTCTTCTGCTCATTTTGCTACCAAGATCACAAAGTTTCATCACGTATTGCGACGGTGACTGCGTTGCTCAAATCTCTTTGGGCCCCGCCCGTGCTGAACTTACTTGGAAATGGTTAAAAGTGATTAGCGACGGAGGCCCCACCGCTAATGAGATTGTGTCAATCGAATGAGAGGATGAAGACAAGATTTTGTAGATTCACTCGAGTTTCAAGTTTATACTCTTGTTTAGGGTCTTTACCTTCACGCTGGCTCGGGTTGTGCTTCTCTGGACCAGCTAGACCGCACATCCTTTGCCTCCATGCTGGCTCGGGTTGTGCTTCTCTGGATCATCCGGACCACTCACCCTTTGTAAGGGAGACCATCCTTACGCCCTCCACTACCCCAACCCATCCACCAAGATCAGTAGGGATTGGGGACGGATGCCTAGAAAGGTACTGACTCATGACGAAACTCCTTCTTGTTTATTGAAAAGCGACCCATGCTCTTGGAGAAGTAAGGTGGAGCGTTTCTAAATAGAGCATGTACTTTGGAGCGAGTCTGTTACCTGACTTCATCTGAATAACGTTCAGATCGGCTATCCTAGTCTCACTGCCTTCTCTAGGTATTGATGTACAGACCGTCCATTAGTTGGCTTCATCTGGATAAGTTCAAGCAGGCTATCTTAACCTCACTTCTTGTTTTTGTTTATGTCGTGTAATTTTCTTCAGCTTTCTTTTTGTTTTCCATGTGGGGCTACTGAAGCTGATATTACTATTATTGTACTAGTCTCTGATTCACTACAACCTGTTCGAGATAAACCTTATCAACTCTCTCTGTTGCTTCGCGCATTATAGTGTATATTTCTTTAGATGATTCTATCTTATATTTATTATAGTATATCTTTGTTTTCTTATATATTATTGTTATATTTTTATATATACAGATCTTTTAAAATGAGAAAAGATAAAGTTGAAGATGTTTTTTTCTTTTATGACGTGGTGAACGTGCTCTTTTCATTGAAAGGAAACTTTTTAGAACTTTTTATGACATGGATTCTCGAGAATTTTTTTTTTTTGACACTGTTGTAAGAATGTTATTACGTGATAGATCCATGAGATCACGAGAAAGTATTTTGAGAGGTTATCGTATATTAGTTGTGACAATAGAAGCTGGAGACTATTGGGAATATTTTTTTACGAAAAGTTTATGGAATAGAATTTGCTTATGTATTGATTCACGGTTGAATATCAAACTTACGTATTTTCGTAAAAATCCTTTTCAATTTCTAGAGTTTCATTTTTCTTCATATGATAGTAAAATCGTAGAGAAAAAATATTTTTCTTATTCTAATCGACAATTTCTAGAATATTTTTATTATCACGAGAGTTCAGATATTACTGAACTTATTTATCGATGGCGAATAGAAACTATCAAAGGACAACTAGATCAACTAGATCAACCTCTTTGGTGTATAGTACCTTCTTCATTTTACAATGTTAGTTCAAGATAGCACATAGAACTTATTTATACATCTGAAGGGTAGATTATTGCAAGAAGGAAAAAAATGAAATTTGAAGGTGCTCTTATGTTATACTTGCGATAGTATATCAAAGCGATCTATGATATGAAATACACATTGAAGAGAGGAGATGCTCCAGTTTCATTGAAAAATCGTGTTGTACGACCACTACATAATTGGTGTGAACGGCGAGGTCCAAATTCTGTGACTTTTTCAAAAATAGTCATAAGTTTAAAAAACTTCCTTATATTATAGAGAGATTTGATAGTTTTTTAGAGAAATATTATCATCGTGTTTCACTTGAAATATTTTTAGTTGATACTTGTGAAGATTTCTCTTTTGTTGTAGAAGATTTTCTAAGATACATCTTTCGTATTTTAATACGGAGGAATTACTATTAATTTCTAGAGATATTGAAGAGAAGTATTTATTACTGATATATCAGTTTATCCTTTATTTATTATGAAGAATTATTGTAATATTCTTCATAAAGATCAAGATGATGCTAAGTACACAGCTTCCGGAGTTCAATGGGATCTTCGTAAAGTACTTGGTTTTATTGGGTAGTTGAGGTTGGTGGGTTGTATTAGTTTCAAATCCATCTAATGATACGAATGATGGCTCTTTTCTCTTACCAAATTTATGTATTCAAATACCTTTAGGAGATGGAGATTTATTCTTCTTTAGAGGAGATGTACCTCGTCGTACAACATACAGATCTGGAAATAATGTTGAAGATGTATATGCTACTGGATGTACAATAAATAGTACATTGAGAAAAGTTTTTTTGAAAATAAATAAATAACTTTTATAGCTATATCAATGATATCCGAGTCATATGTTGTCTTGAGTAACTTGTTTTAGTCATTTATCTTAGTTATTTTTTATCACATATTATTGGAGTGTTCAATGGGTATGTTGAGTGTTTTAAACTATCAACCTCTAGTTAGAGTTGCTCATGTTCAAGCCTTGTGCTATTGTCTCATTTGTTTCATTTAAGGTGTCTCGAGTTACTAAAATCTTCTTGTCCGTAGGGGTTGTCTGTAAGCTGTGTTCCAGTTTACTTGTAATGCTATATTGCATGCTGGAGGTTTGCTCAAGGACAACTCTACAGTATGAGCGGATCAGATATCTTAGACATGTACGATTGTTCAAGCTGCAACAAGTTTGAAAGATTGAGTGATCCTCATAGAGTTTCGGAA
The DNA here is from genome assembly GCA_036924285.1 of Asterella californica. Classification (NCBI taxonomy): domain Eukaryota; kingdom Viridiplantae; phylum Streptophyta; class Marchantiopsida; order Marchantiales; family Aytoniaceae; genus Asterella; species Asterella californica. Next base: position 13,551,050 of record JAYKYS010000003.1, read on the forward strand.
CCAATTGTATAGTTCAAGTTGGACACACTGTTACTAAACTTGACGTGGTTACATAAGTGCTAAAGATTATTAGTTCTTCTCAATCTGGGTGTCTTGAGTGGGGTTCATCTAGTCTATCATGCTCAATCTTGGAATCGTCGTACTTGCAGCCTTGCAGTCTTTATGCTGCAGTCAATCTTGGAGTCGTCGCAGTTGGGACCTTGAAGTCGTTGCAGTTGCAGCATTGCAGTCATTACTGCTGCAGTCAATCTTGAAGTCGTCGCAGTTGCGGCCTTGGAGTCATTCTCATCGACACGTATAGAATCTATGGTGCAGGAGGTCCCACATCGACTGATTTCATTTGATGCGTCTATACAGTAATCATTGCTGCTATTTTCTTCATTTAGCTACTCCAACTTCATTTAGCGTGAGCATTTAACTCTTAGAGTCTCTACGTCTTAGTCTTCATCACTCTTCGGAGTCTCTAAGTCTTAGTACTCAGCGCTCACGTTCTTTTCTATAGCTGTTCCCTGCACTCTTCAGAGTCTCTAAGTTTTAGTACTCAGCGCTCCGTTCTCAATGCTCACGTTCTCTTCTATAGCTGTTCTCCGCACTCTTCAGAGTCTCTAAATCTTAGTACTCAGCGCTCACGTTCTCTTCCATAGCTGTTCTCTGCAGTACTCAGAGTCTCTAAGTCTTAGTACTCAACGATCACGTTCTCTTCTATAACTTTTCTCCGCAGTACAGCGGATAGTAAGTCTTAGCACTTAGTGCTCACATTTTCTTCATGTTCTCCACAGTACAGCAGACACTAAGTCTTAGTATACCTACTCAACGCTCACATTATCTTCAATAGCTGTTCTCCGCAGGCACTTCCATCTGTCATTTTATTCCTGAAAAATTATCTTGTGCGTTTGTAACTTCTTCGGTGTCATGGAGTCTCAGAACATACCAGTTCCAAGTGTGCCAGATCTAGAGTCCAAATACCAGATCTCCTCTAAGATGCTACAGAAAAATGCATCTGTTCAAGAGACTATAGAATGGATTGCCTCTTTCTTGAAGACATCTGACTATTCTGATGTCATAGAACAACAAGCCATAGATGCAGAAGCATTAGCGTACATAGCCACGTCTGAAGAAAAGTTGATTGCAGCTGGGATTACAAGATTGAGACATGCAGTGAAACTGTATAATCATTTCAGACGTTTAGCATGTATCTCTCATGCATCCCCTGTCTACGATAACGATTTACAATCAAATAGTGAAACATATATTTCTTCTAGAGCCAAACAGTCTGTCACACCCAAGATTAAGCAGGATACAAACAAGCATGCTGTCAAATCAGATAGTTTCCTCAACAGCATTCCACACTCTTCCTTGGACATCTCTACTTCTGAGCCGGTGAGTATTGACCCTTTGGAATATTATTTCTCAATGAAAGCATTGAGAATATTTATTCTCAATGAGGATGTCGTTATTACCATCTTCTATGAAAATAACCATATTTACACTTGATAGTTGAAGACGTTGTAAAAGATAAACATAAGTCGATAGGCTGATAATCTTTTGTCAAAATATTTTACATTGAAATTCTTATAAATACATGGCTGTTTGCTAACATGCACTTTTCGTATTAAGATGAACTTTTCGTATTAAGATGAAGTGATATTTTGACCTGTTGAACAAGCTGTTGCAAATCAAGAATAAGGTCAAATAATGCAAGTTTAGATGGGTGAAATCAAGTCCGGAAAACATATTAAAGTTGCGGTCAAGTAAATTCCCTGGAGAATTGGAGTCTACATGACTATGTACAGGTGACTCAATAACTCATTTTTTCCTCATCTGAGCGATGGAGAATTTTGTTTGTTTAATTCCTCCCCATGAATGACCTCATCTGTACTGTATCATGTGACATTTGTCATTTGATACCTCTCATTTCAGTCTGATAAAAAATGTGGTTAAAAAAGGGGGAAAATGAAAAAGATAAGAAGATAAGATGTGGTTATTCAAGTCCTGTGAAGAACGGCATGTCACATTCATGTGAGCAGTTCTTCTTCTTATATAATTTCTTGTGATTTTCGTTTTCTTTTTATTTAAATATATACGTTACGCTTCTGCCTCTGACGGGCTTCTCTTACTCATTTCTCGTTCATTATTCTTGACATTTTCTTCTATGTTGGTGCTTCCGAACCTCTCAACTCATATGCTCGTGCATTTTGTACATTTATTCATTATCTTATACTCTTCGTTGCATGGTTTTACTCGTCAAATATTACCAGTAGTAGGTTGCTGTAGATGAAGTTTGAAGATTTATGTCCTGAATTGTCAAGTCTTGATTCCGCTTGCCGCAATGAAGCAGAATGGGAGCTCTTTAATAGCAATTTTCGACCTGCTAAAAAGTGTATAAGTAAAACACTAACAAAACTTTAGCAGACTATAAAAGGTCGCTAGCAGCAATGGTAAGGTAACGTGGAGAAGACCAAATTTATCCACTGGTGTAATGTTGCGGAATGCTTGCGCCTGGCGTGTCTTTAATTGTCTTACGAATATTATATCGCTCTCTGAACACTTGCATAATATATATTGGTATGGGTACCCAGTCCGATGTCAGCCAGGTTGGGGATTTATGTTTGTCTCCATACTCCACTCTGAAGTTTGTCTACAAAGTCTTCACACGAGGACTACAAAGTGTACGGGTGTATGTCTCTATGTTTTTCCGGAAATTCTGTAACAGAAATCATCCACGTCGATGTATCAGCTTTGTATGGCAGGAAGATCCATACTTGCACAGAAGCTTTGCCGGTCCATGTGTGCACAAAATGTCAATTCTAGTAATGGTGAAGTTCTCTTGGTAGGAGTAGAGTTCCGGTTCCTGGCACGAAAGAATGCATGTACAATCTGATACGAATGCACTTTTGGGAACATAAAACGAGACTTCTATTAACAAGTATGAACACAAAGTTGTAAATGCACAAAAACCCCTACACAATCTTCTATGGTGAATCTTCGAGGATCGGAAGGTGTACCGGAATTAAAATATCACTACAAGCAACTCCATCTGATAGCGGCTTAGGCTCATAAGGACACTGCTGCAAGACCTTCCTCTGTACATGTATGACACATTGTCCCAGTTCATTCATTGTATTGACTTTTTATATTTTGGAAACTAATAATTCCATAATTCAGTTCAGAAACAATCACATGTTCTCTTACTTAGTCAGGTGCAACCTGAATAAATAAAATAATCCTGTAACTCTTTCAAAAATTACAGACATTTTACTCCTGTTCTGGTGTCAAGTGAATAGTCCCTGTAGAGATTCATGAGTTTTTGTTTGTTTCTTCAATCAAATGATACAGGATTCGAGCTCTAGTGAGCAGATCTGCGTATACAGACGGTTGTCATTATACTAAATTAATATATCAGTAAAAACTATCTACTTCAAGGTAATATAGGTACGAGAATTCAAGATTTTGTTCTCTTCTTTTCTGAAACTCAATATATGAAGTTAATTATAAATTTTTACCTTTATTACGATAACAGAAGTTAAGATTTATAAATTCTTCTGTATTAACCTCGCATTCTTAGCACCGAGTTTTATTCATCCATTATCCATTTTCTAACCGCTAGAAACCAGCCAACTCTGCTGCAGTAACCAGTATTTGTAACAAATTTATTTTTGTCATTTTCCCCACTTTTCATACGCAGCCTTGCTGGGATGCATACATACTGAGCATCCTGCATATATATTCATCTCCTCCATTCTTCAATGGAGGAGGAAATTATCCAGAGGTTTAATTTATTATTTAACCCTTCCTGCCAGAAGGATTATAGTAAATTATAATAAATTACAATATTACTAATTATTAGTTCTTGGACTTGTATCTTTAGAAACACTGTAGTTTACTCATACCTTATGGTTTATATCTGAGTCTTTTCTTTTTCCCAAGCATAGACTAATAGTTAATATCTTTATTATTTTCATTCACTTGGTATATGATTCTCGATTAATACTTATATATTTCCTCGATAACAACAAACGAGCAAAAGTTCTCAGAGGTTCATCCTGCATGTATATTTGAGTGTACGAAGCATACGTCAAAACATAACTTAACCTAAAATCTGAATTTATTATATGATACCCTAAACAACATCTAACCCTGTCAAGGTAATTAGTTATTTTTTCTCAAGATGATTTAAATTGCTTCATAACATACTATCAACAAACACTAAGTCAACAAGGAACTATGGGCTTGCAATGGAATTGTTGGGTTATTCGTTAACGACTTTGATCTAGATCTAATTTAACTCACATTCATGGTTATTCATCTTCATTGCATCTGAAGATAGAAGAGTACAACAACTTAATTTATCACCTAACGTGAGGAAAAAATAGGTAACAAATTCTTGGCATGCAATTGTACTCTAGAAAATGCATTTGTCTGTGTTCAATTTATAGATTATTTGTGCATATTATCAGAATATAAATCTAATTATCATTTAATATTTAACATAAATAGATTTGATATTCTCCATAATTTATTTAGATTTTCTTATAATATTTATATAATTTTGAATAACATAAAGAAAATACTCCAAAAGTTTGATCCAGCATGGTTATTAACTCGTTCCTCCCTCCTCAGCATCCCTTTCTCTTCTTACAATATGCGACGAAAGTCGTTCCTTCTTCCGGGTTGTTATCATCCACGTATATGTATTCTAACACATAGCAACAAGAAGAAGCGCGACGCAATAAATATCTAAGGATTGGAAGACCCCATCAAGCAACAAATAGCTACGCTTATAATGGAAATACGAGAATAGAAATACGAGAATATGCGTTAGTGTTTTGTTGTCTCTCTTCTTTCCGGGTTTCACAGCACCTCTCTCCATCCCCAGCTCGCACTAACCCTATGCTAATACGACAACATACATTACGCTACAAAAAGCTCCATTCCTTTCGAGTTCTCACAATCGACGTATAACTATGCTATAACTAACGAAGAGAATGATATTGAAAAGTTTTCTACTACATTAGCAGTTACTCCTTTTCCTGGTTACGGTTCTATGCGCTTAACTTTTCTGATCTCTTTCCGTAGGTCTGGTCACCAGGTGCACTATTTTTTCCCTTTCGAAACCAATGATTGATCGTTGAGTGGTTTGGAAATTAACTATCACCTTTGGTAACATTAACATTAGTATGATTTAGTTTCCCTAGTTAGCGCTCTAGTCTCGTCCGATGAGTTGGTCCAGCACATGTGAAACCAGGCCCATGCTACGAATGTAAGTCGAGACAGTGCGGAAGGTCTGAATCTTCTACCTCACACTCCAGCGAAGGCAGGGTAGTGTTTTTAGATGTCGTTATTTAGTGGGAGTTTCATCGACCGATAATTACACTCTGAATACTGCAAAAATGATGCCACGAAAAGTTATCTATGGACTGGATGTTGCTCATCATAAAAGTTTTCCTCATCCCTCGATCAGGAGGAAAGTCCAGCTTCCTGTTTTTCAATATGAACGCCTTGAGCAGAAAGGGTTTTCTTCAGGTGAAGCTCCAAACTCCCTCCTGAGCAGATTGTGGGGCAATCTTTTGAACTCACAAGCTTGTATGTATACTAGGTAGAAGAACAAAGGACTGGAACGAGAAAACCGAAATTGATCGAATATTTAACTAACCCGCCAAAGAGATGAAGCTAGAGATCGGGGAAGGTTAACAACGAGAGGGAGGAGCAGCAGCAGGAAGAAAGGCTTCTGTTCAGACCGTTTTCAGTCACTTCTGTATATACTGTCGGCTGGATATACGGTACGTGAGCAGCAATAGAAGGAAAGACTTTTATTCAGATGCTTGTTCGATCACTTCTATGTACCATCAAGACGAATGTAAAGCACTGTGTAATATAAGATTCTCGAACGTGCAAAATTAGAGGCTTATTAGGTATAGTACAAAGCTATCAGGCATACGTCCTACCACAGCATATTCAGTGGCTCAAATCCCAGCATATCTTCAGCCAGGGCAAGGATCCGTTATCGAGCATGAACATCGGCCACATGATCGGTCATTGACAAATTGGTTTCCGAAGACGCTGAAGAATCTCCAGCAGGGATTCTGGAACGATGTGCACAAGAGTGGAACAGGCGATTAGATCACAAGGACTTCAGACTTTTCAACAATTATTATTTCTACCTGACCAACAATTATGCTCGATCAGCTTAGTCGACACAACACATGCCAGTCAGTCAAGATCCTTCCAACCAACGAGTGCAGCCTCTTTCTCTCGCTCTCTCGAATGCATTTGTAAATTTGTGTTCTACACAGCAACCTCAGTATTCTTGTTTCCTGACCTTGGTACATGGATCTTCAGTTGGAAGGAACTTGATCCGGAAACATGATGATATAACCGGGATAATATATGGGAGCAGAGTTGTCAAAGATCGAGGAATGGAATGCAAAAGCCTGGAAATTTCATAACACAGGCCGACGAGTGTCAATTCACTCGCTAGATTGTCTGTTGCGCAACCAAAAACAACAACCACGAGACGATACTTGGTTGATGTTAACAAGAGAAAGTCGCAATCCGATAAAACTGAGTGCCACCTAGTTATTTTTAACCTTGGCGCGAACTTTAACCGTTGCGCGAGCACTTGTATTGGTTCGTTCATATAAATATGATTGCTCATAGGGGTGAAAAGTTAGAAAGTTTGACGAAGAGATGAGAGTAGTAAACAGTCGACGTACGCGATGAGAATGTAGAATGAAAGGTAACGACATCGCTCTGAGGAGTCGGCAAATGATTTAATAATGGTTTGACAACCACCACTTCCACAACACGGGCACATTTATCCGGACTCTCAAATAAACCGGTATTCACGATGTCCGGATCTGCTGGGCCTTCCTTTTGGGCAGTCGTTCTCTTCGAGAGATAATTAACTTCTCCCACGAAGTCTCCGAGTAAGGCACGATGCAAGCTGTGTAGTGCCTCATACTTGACGTCGATGGCCGGATCATGCAAACAGTTAACGTCCTTGTTGATTATCTTCATTAGTTCTTCATTAGTGGCAGATGTTGGTGCCTCCTCTTGCATATAACTATAATACATATCAAGGGTAGAGAAAGCACTCGAGAAGTTGCTTCCGGAACAAGAAGCTTGATGATTTGTAAGCATCGTTTGTTCTCCATTGGCAGTAATAACTTTCATCGCGGATTCAGAAGTGCTTTCAGAATCGTCAGAAGCAGTGCGCCGTTTTTCAAGTCCACTGCTTGAGGCAGTTACCGAATCTTCACCGTTCTCGTGGTTCAGATCGTTGACAATATCACATTTTCCTCGTTCCCGGAGATTCTAGGTTGAGTGAAACGTGGAGTTCACTTTGACCACGTGAACAAGATTACTCTGTGTGGGAACCAACGAGCCTTCGACGTCAGCTATGCCCTCTTCTTGCAATTCGCTTCTACTTCTCTCGACACAACCGTCTGCTAAACATTAGACAACTATCGTCCTCACCATTCGTCGAAGGATCGCCTCATCATCGCTGTTTTCGACAGCTGGGATTTTGGACGGCCGCTCAAGGACTTCCTCGTAGGATGTTCCGCTTAGCCGGGGATCTTCAAAGGTTTTAGTGGCTGCAACTGCCACTTGCATCGCCAACTCGGGACTCTTCTCTTTTTCCACGTTCTCGAGGATTGATCTTGCTTGTTTTCTCTTTTTCAGCCTGCGAAGTATTGCTTTTGCAGTGCTCCGTAAGCCATTGTGATGTCCATTCAACTTCGTCGTATTACTGTGATGTCTTGGTATTCCCAGAATAAATGGTTGAGTGTCACAACCACCACCACCATCATCATGGTTTGCATCAAGGGAGGTTAAGATAGAATCACTTGAAGATTCTTTCTCAAAAACGCATTCCAGTTTGTCTGAGACTTAGGAACGTGATTTCGTGTCACAACAAACTGATTCTTCAGTGTTTGCCAAATATCTGAAACTGACTGTAACTTCGGTTTTGCCCTTGCCACCTCCATGAATGACTTCACAATTACGAAGAGCACAACCGATCAAGACTCCGACTGATTACTTATATTTCTTCACAAGTGAACGAACAATCCTAATATCAAGATAACTGCACACAAAGGAAACACAATTTTGTGAGAGGTACTGCTATAAGGGAGAGAAAGATGTAGAAGCCAAACCACAGCAAGGAAGGTAAAAGAGACTGTGAACCTTAGTTATGAAAGAAATGTTGGAACCGCAACATAGGCTCATGTACCAAAATCAATCACCGTACCGTTGATGGATTCAAGGGCCCTCGTGCACAGAGCTAAGTGATTTAATCCGAACTATCAATTCCTCTCAAGCAGAACCTGTAATACAATTTCCTGAGGTATCAACCTTCCTCTCCAAATTCATTTAAACCCGTAAGAGGTAATGAACAGAAGTACACCCTACCTAACTAGAACGTACATGCCTAGGATGCAAGTAAAAACACTCGGAGTTACAACATAGGTTGTAACTTCATGAGGTTTGAGCCCCTGTCACGACCCTGTGAGCTCCATTAAGTAACTGAATGGTGACGGTCGATAAAGACATGTGCTTAGATTGTGTTGCAACAGAAGTCGCGAATGACCAAAAACGACACGTTGGAGGTACATGTCCGAGCCCTTCTAACGATAAGAACGAAAGGCACTCAGTAAACAGATTCCTCAAAGTCATTTGGATAATACAAGAGATAAAGAGAAAACCCGCATTTGACATAGAAATTCCCCTGTTTCAGTAGATCGGTCTCAAGAATACCAATGAGTTAGATGGTGCACTACCCACATGCTGTTACTCTGAGAACAACAAAACCTAAATCCTGAAGCTTGACGGCACGGGTTCTGTAGAATACAAAAGTTGGCTTGATCACACCCCCAGTAGGCTCCTTGAGCTTGATCACACCCTTCTTACGATGTATGGCTTGATCACAACCCTGACTTGCTGTTGCCTGTAAAACCAGTCACTTTGTGATGTTATTCACATGTGAGAATGCACGTATTAAATTTCCGAGCATGCATGGTCTAACTGTTTTGAATAATGTTAAAAATTCAAATTACAGTGATATTCAAGGTTGGAAGTACTAAAATGATGAACCAAAAGATAAAATGACTGGTTCTGCTGTCAATAATCAGTCAGGGGTATGATCAAGCATAAAGAACTTAAGAGGGTACAATCAAGCTCAAGGAACCTACTGGGGGTGTGATCAAGCAAATTTCTGTGCTCCAAGAAGACACCGAACTTAATTGGCGACAAGGAACACGTCTAGTGCCGATCGCACTAGCAGGCTGCTTCCGAATAGCGTTGGACCAGATTTGGTGATTCTAACCGTTGCGTTTCTGACAAGCTAATCTACCATCATTGATAGTCAATCAGCCAATGGGTGAGCGCGGAGCCCGGCATAAAGATTCTAGGTCAAAGTCATCAAGGCAATTAATCAGCAGAACTTATCATACTTTAAAAAGTACGATGGTGCACGACAGTTCGAAGACATGAAGCTCGAGAATCGAGTGAAGGTGATGAGGGAAAGCACTCTCTAAAAGAAAAAGAGTGTGCTTTTGGAATGTTCAGAAGGAGAATTCATCGATTTTGCTTCTATTTAGTATTTTACTGTCCAGATGCTCGAAGGTCTTTTACATGAGAGGATCAGCCATGCGAACGTACTCCCTGGGCTCACACCAGTCCGGATAAGCTTCGTAGAAGACATTGTAACCGCAGTGCAAAATACATGCGAGGGAAACCGAGCTCCGGCTAGAGCTCAATGTGATTCCTGTGATTCCGGATAGATGTGACGCTTCCTGTCAAGATTCCTTATATGTCTGAACAGCTTTGGTGCTCGGGCAGATGAGAACTCACAGTATAATATGACTGCAACCTTCTTCCCCACTTAGAGTACAACCTTTAGATACTGCTCGGGTCTGGGAGACTCAAAACTCTCCCTTTATGTGACCACCAGTGTACTCGAACTTGTGGCGAGAATTATAAGCACGACATCGTTTGAAAACTTTCGCTCTCGCTCTCCTGATAGAAGTTCCTCCATACGATCTAGTGTTATGCTCGGTAATTCACACTATTCTCCCAAAGGGAACAGAGTCATCCTCAAGCGAACTGAAGGGCGAGGGAACATCGAGTTCACAAACATCAAACGCCCTTCTGGTCATTACAGAAGGGCTTACGGAGACGGCTTACGGAGACGGCTGAGGTCCTGACGGCTTACGGAGACGGCTGTTCTTTAGTCCGCCTTGACTTCGCCTTTCGTTCTGTTAGACGTGATTCTCTTGGCTTTTGGGCTTCTAAACTTCTGAAATGGACATTTGTAGGTTCTGGACCTGATTCCAACGCTTTCAAGACTATATTCTCTCGACTGTATCGTGTGCTTTAGCTCAAGCTGCTATACTAGTAGGTGTTGGTCTGCAGCATCAAAACCTTGACAGTCTGGAGTTCAGTTGTCTTAGGTTCATGTCGCCTACGCGGTCTGCGGTGAAGAATTCTTCACGGGATAACCTTGGAGATGGCAAGCATCAAGATGTTCCGTTTGTGGAGATAATTGATCTGTACTTACTCTACATCTGCAAATGACTGCGTTCGCGTTGTGAAACTTGAGACCGCTCTGCACTACTAGACCATGAGGGGAAGGACAACTGTCCACGGTGGGATTCAACCCAGGCTGGTCGGAACACAGACAGAGCGCACGTTATCCTTCCAAATAAGGTTAGTAGCCGAGATAAGTAAGGTTAGTAGTCGAGATACGTAGATGTACACACTAGTGTTTGTTGTCTCCAATTTGTCACCCAGTGTTAAGAGAATTTATTGGTGATCGATTTTGTATCTATGCCCAAGCAAGTGAAGTATCTTGTTAGCTTTATCATACTATGCTAACTCTATCATTTCAGTCTTCTGCGTTGACACGAGACTGAAACAACCTTGACGATATTTGGAATGATTGTGTTTGACTCTGGTAGGATGTGAAAGAGTACTCATTTTCTAAAAAAAAACTCGGCATCAAATGATTAGAGAAGGTTACGCCAGACGTTGAGGAGTTTTTGTTTCTTCGATCATGTACTCTTAATGTTTAGATATTACTCGTCAAAACTTGTGTACAAGACCTAGAGCACGAGTTTAGACACTCAAGAGTGTTATAGATTTGCAGAAAACGACTTGATAAAATAAACGGGTCGGGAGTACGCAGCATTGCACATCGATACCGATATCAGGATTGAGTCACTTGCTACTTCTCCGTCAGAGGATGACTGTTCTACTTCCGCCTCCATCATATGCATTCAAATGGTACTGATAAAATCCCACTGGTGTCCAGAGCATTCACAACGACATACCGTCGTTGAGATCCTCAACCGTAACGTAAGCTCCATCTTCGCACTCTAGCTAAAAGAGCGAGGGTCCGTCCATCCCAGAGCGCAGGCAAGAGACACTGCAGAAATCCAAACAAGATTATCCAAGAACGATGAAACTCTGTCTCCGTCGGTCCGTGTGTTTATACAATCCTTATAAATTACCCCACACAAGGCATTTGTTTGCCGCATCATAAGGAAAAGGAGAACTGGTAAAAGGGAAAGTCTATGCCCCAAAAGCATCTCAAGTGACGCTTGATTTACGACTACAATGACCAACCGGTGTTGTTTCCCAACCGTCTTCTGCATACACATATCAACCAGACGCAAGCGTACACAGTTCCAGCGGACACTCGTCCTCCATCAACAAGTTCCTCTCGTCAGAGACTCCAGCATTGATAACTTTCATATGTGGATCAATCTAGACAGTTATTTGGGTGAATGATCCACAAACGCATACTGCAAGGCGTCAAAATTAGAGTCAAGCATGGGACAAAGTTCGAGGTCTGTGAAATCCTGGGAAGTGCAGCAGGTTTAGGCCGTAGAACTGATACAGTTCTAGCGAGTATGGCAAGCAACATGAGGATAGATCTCAGTATAGTCAAATTAGGAGCCCGCGCCGGACTCATATATATCTACTTTCACCATTATTTGGCACGTGTTTTAACCCGCTCAAGCGCTTGCAGTAATAGTTCTTTGTCCTTCGGCGCCTTCGGTTAAGAGAATGATGAAAGAAAAAAAATCTTGGATTTATTGAACTATTTGGACTGATTGATTCATGACATTATAACAGTTAAAATTCAGGGATTGTGCTTGTGTGTACCTTCCAGTCACTTACTTAACAGTTTTAGTATCTGAGATAACTGACTTGTCTTGATGCGAATGCACTGAATCTAAATCTGTGCTCTGAATCTAAATTCGATAATTCAAGCTTGAACGTGGCCCTAATGCCAGCTTGGAGGATCCTTTTTGGCTGATACGCGGAAGTCCGGCGTCGTCTGACATATTGCATGACGTGTAATATAAGACTGCCTGCAGAGCTCCCCAGTGCTGAAGGAAGGTATCCAGGCGATAGTAAACAAGGTCTCTTATTCTTCTCACTGCTGGAAAGACATTTTCTCTTCTATCTAACGTTGTGTCTTTTCCGTCAGACTTTAGTTAATAAGTTCACCACTATACCACTAGCCTGCCGTGGATATCTGTTCGCTTTAATAAACGCTAGAACTTTTCGGTAGTCGTGTAAGAGAACCCTGTGCTGAACACGTTCTGATAAGAACGTGTTAGTGTCATTAGTGTTTTGCAATTGTTTTCTATGTTAGAATAGAACGATCTTTCAGCTAGGAATTCGGATGTAGGTAAGCTTTAAGAGCATTAGGTGAGAGCGTACCCTCTCGCACATGACTGAATGTACAGCAATAGCAAAGCCATGGAACTATCACATGTAGGAGTTACATAAACTTAAGCTCGACTGGATCCGCGTTATGAGTCAGTCAACTGGAACCTTGTATAAAACAAGGACAAGAAATCTAGAAGATAACCTTTCTAGCAATTTTTCTTGTGTACTGAGTGCTCTAGGTCTCTGGTCATACGAGTGAACTTACGTGAGCGATGGGAGAATTGTGAGTCACCTTGGTGTTCAAGTCTACTACCCAAACTGGCGATAGTTCACAGCAGAAGGGTGTTGTCGAACAGATTCTACTTCTTCCTTAGAGGAATGAGACTTGTGCTTCTTCCTTAGAGAAATGAGAGTAGTTTCTGTCAAACGCTGGTGAGGATCCGTGGATAGTTCGAAAGGCAATTGAATACTTGGAACCCTTGTCTACGTGGAGAGTGTCTCTTGATAGAGGTCGATATAGAGTGGAAGCCAGATCACAGACTATTGAGGAAGACTATGCCGAAGTCACCTCAGTTTCAGGTACACTTAGAGAGTCTACACCTTCATTAGGATTTGCAGCGCGACAGTCTACTTGATGTTTTCTTGACATGAGCTTGGATATCGATCCATCATGTTCCAACTCCTTCTGTTGATTGGTACATTCAACTCTTGCTCTTGATGATTGTATCAAGCTCATGCATGCGTGCTCATTTCAGTTCCAGCATTCACACTCGTGTCAGTCTGCCCAGGAAGAAGAGTGAGCGATGCTGTGATCTCTTCAATCTCTACCTCTGTGAAGCTACAAAGATAAACAGATATCGGTGACATCTCCGATCAAACGTGGAGTCCAACTGTGCTTTCGCGGAAGTACCAACGAGTAATAGTAAGTGTCGTCGTCGGAGATTGATTGTCGTCGTGATGCCCATTTCTTAAGAAGGGTCATGATCACAACCTAGTAGATTCAACGCTCGATTTAATTTCCTCCACAGGTCGTTTCCTGAATAAGTCCTCGGTATACCAAGGACTTATTCTTGACAGTGTACGTACACTGTCAAGATCTAGACGTTGTGTACGCTGCTTATACTGGTACTGGTTTGCTTTGGAAGTATATTAGTGCTAGCCGTGAAGAAGAATCAGGGCTATCTAACGACGCGAGAGTAGCTACTTCATGGCAAGTTCAAGAAGCCGAGGATCGTATGAAGCTTCAAGTAGTACTTCGAATTCTCCTCAAAAGGTTGTGATCCTACCGCTTGCAACAATCTGGATGTAACTGGGTATTACTCGTTTTGATTAGAGAAGCATACTTACTCCACTTCATTCTCATAGTAAGTCTCGTGTTGTAATGCTTATTACGTCTCTTCAGTTCTTATCAATTGCACGGATATACGGTGGTCCTGAGTTGTGCGTATTATTGCTGGATGTTTCATCTCAGCGCAGTTTCCCGTATTCCGTTCATCTGTTGCGAAAATCTTTGTGACTGTGAACTTTGCACACATGTTCAGATGAGCGATTCTCTCTTCAAGCTGTTCGAACCAGCTCCACCAGCTATTGTAAGCATCGATATCATTTTCTTTCATGGTCTTCAGTTTGAGCACAACTCTGATGCATATCTTTCGACTTGGACAAGAGGAGGTGAATCGCAAGAAGTCTGGCCACAAACGTGGCTTCCGGAGAAATATCCTGGAGCGCGAATTTTATCGGTATCGTATGATGCTTTCGTACGAACTACTGGCACGGAAGGAAGGATGGATATGCACCTTATCGGTGAAAACTTGTTGGGAGAGATTTTGTGGGTTCGTAAAAATAAGGGGATAGAAGATTGTCCAATAGTTCTCGTGGGTCACAGCTTTGGTGGCCTTGTTATACAGCAGTTGTGCTTCCATGCTTCCCAGAGTGAAGAAATGGGCAAGATATTGGCAAGTTTCTAAAAAGCATTCGGGGAATATTTTTTCTACAGAACACCACACCGCGGACTGGAGATGAGTAACGCAGTTGTGTTCAAAGATTCTGTGATGAGTAGCATGCCAGCAAATAAAACCCTGCTGGCATTCGTGGAACTACTTGGCAAAGATGCTGCGAGACTTCATGAACAATTTGAGCAGAGGTGGCGAGAGTACAAGTGGCGAATTTATGGACTCGGAGAGTTACATGTAATTTACATGATTTTTGTTCGTCTTTAATTAGTTCGCGTCTATCCTTACGAAATGTTATGATCTCATTGATGTAGGCAATAGTTCAGTTAGGTACTCTGTCAGTGACTGCATGCTGCCTGACCTGAAATTATAAAATCCAATGTTTAGACTGGAGCTGTCATGTCATACATTCTGTGAACATGAATTGAGTTTTAAAGGACGAGAATTCAGTCTACGGCAATCTACACACGAATTATGCTATGTTCTTTTATTGCCCGATATTTTGCAACTAATATAAGTTTTTATTAAGCTTAACATCACAAAAGATACAGATCTCCTTCTCAGAGATTTTGGGGTTATGTGGCATAAGCCCCCTTTGGCTAATAGTTTGCAAGAGAAGAGACAGAATACATGGCCGTAATTTGAGTAAATTGTGCGTCTTTTTATGCTTCCATGCAGGCGATGGAAGGACAACGCGACCCTCTAGTGCCGGAGGCATCTTCGCGATTCGGTGATAACTATCTGACAGATGAATCTGATCACTTCTCTATCTGTAGACCTGTAAGCACAACGAGCAATAGATACCTACACCTCGTTGATCTCATCAATACCGTATATGTTGAGAAGAGTCGTCAGGTATTATGGACTGCCCAAAGTTTTTTGTAAAAGTGAAATTTGAATCTAATTTTACTTAATTTTGTTTTCAGTTCTTCGCTGCTTGATTTGAGAAATAGTATAGTCATAATTAATTTCAGAATTTCAGAATCTCTGATATGCTCATCGGTAAATTAGATGGACTGCCATATGCATTCACTGAATCGGATTCTCTCTGTATATTTTTGTACAGCCAAAGGTTGTCCTGAACTTGGTGGGGGTAGAATCTCTTCAGACTGAAGTTCAGAAGCACTTGCAGAAACATACTTTTCTCGGGTTTTGTGGCATGGGAGGTGTTGGTAAAACGACCATGGCAAGGGTAGCGTTCAACACCCTGTCTGGCACATTTGAGTACACTTGTTTCGTGAGTGAAGTGAAGCTGATCCAGGGAACAAAGAAAGAGATCAAGGAGAAGGTTTGGGAGGAGATGCGTCGGCATGGCCAGTCTGTGTCAGGAGGTACCTGGGCGGAAGTCACTGGCAAAAAGTTGCTGGTTGTGTTCGATGACATTGAGACATCCGGACATGCAGAGCTTCTACAAGAGATAGCAGATGACAACGGCTCGAAAGAAAGTCGATTTATAATAACCAGTCGTAATGCTGGAGTTCGGGGATACTTTGGTGTAGATCGGATCTACATATGTGATGTTCCATTTTTGAAAGACGAATTAGCAAGAGAGTTGTTTATCACGCACGCATTTCCTGATAGAAAGGAACCTCCGGAGCACTTGAAGCACATTATGGAGGACGTAGTGAAAGGATGTGCAGGTTTGCCGCTCACTCTGGTGGTCCTTGGAAAATATCTTGGAACGATAACGGATGACAAGATTTGGAGTGAGGTTTTAGATGCAGTGAGAAATGTAGAAGAAATTCCTCCCAACTTAGATCTGGAAGAGAGAGTGTGGAGAAAATTGCAACTGAGCTATGATGCTTTGGGGGATCCGCAGAAGCATATGTTTCTGGATATTGCCTCTCTTTTGTTCGTTGAAGATCGTCTGTTTAGTTTCGGAGAAATTAGAAGTGCATGGTCTTCGATGTACAGATATCCGCACACAAGATGGAAAACATTGGTGGACAGGTCTCTGGTTCAAGAAGAAGAAACGATGAGCAGGTACATGTACACAGGCTCTGCCACGGGTGTGATTGACACTTCTCGAACACGATGGACGGCGGACCATGGAGGTGATCGTCGGAAGGTCCAAATCTTTACGCGTATACATATGCATGAACATTTGAGGAGAATGGGCCAGAGGATTGCAAAAATGTCGAGTCGATATGTTTCGTTGATTGACGATCAATGGGTAAGTGTTTGCACTTAGGACTTCTTGGTGATACGTATACATGTACAGTTTTGCTTGATCTGATTGTCTTATTTCTTCTTCCGATGGTAGATGAAATGAAGGAGGGTATTCGTGAAATAGTTTCTTGGGTTTAGAGTATGTATGGTACTCATTAAATAAAATAGAGTTCCAAACAAAAACGCTCTTCTTTGAGTCAAAAGAACTAATAGTATATGTGGACCTATAATATTGATATGCAGTCTTAACTTATTTATGTCTGTGATTTTATGTTCTTGTGGTCTTTTTGCATGAAGTGAGAAAACCTCATTCATCCGGAGAAAGTAGTTTTGCACTCCGTGCGGATATCTCTTATCTTTCTCATTGTTCTACTGAAGATAGCGATATCGGGCGATTTGACGAGAGTCCGTGTAAATTGCAGAAATTCTTCTCACAACTCAAAGGAATATGTTATTTGAGGTTGACCTCGAGGTCCTCTTTCTCGTGCGAGAGATGTAAGGTTACTGGAGGTTTTTCTCTTCCTAGCGGTCTAGTTCTGCTGCGGTGGGAGGGTTCGAATATAAATCTCAAACTTGCTTTGGAAGCTTCAGTTTCCAAGTCGTTCGTTGGTTTGACACTAGACAGGGAGATGATTGTTCCCTAGACATCCTTTCGCCACAAGCTTGTGGATATTTGTCTAGCTTAGAGCGATTGTATATACTGTCTCAGGGGTTGGTTCGCCTATCACATGCACTTGGGAGCTTAAGCATGTTGAAACATTTAAAAATATATGGGATAAATATATACAACATTGGAAAGGCTTCCAGAGACATTTGGAAACTTGAGTAGGTTGGACCATTTGGAGATTAAATGGTGTGATGCACTGGAAAGATTACCGGATACATTTGGAAACGTGAGTAGGTTGGAGCATTTGGAGATTAAGGGGTGTGATGTACTGGAAAGATTGGCGGAGACATTCGGAAACTTGAGTAGGTTGGAGCATTTGGAGATTAAGGAGTATGGTGTATTGGAAAGATTACCGGAGACATTTGGAAACTTGAGTAGGTTGGAGCATTTGGAGATTAAGGCGTTTTGGGTACTGGAAAGACTACCGGAGACATTTGGAAACTTGAGTAGGTTGGAGCATTTGGAGATTAAATGGTGTGATGCACTGGAAAGATTACCGGAGACATTTGGAAACTTGAATAGGTTGGAGCATTTGGAGATTAAGGGGTGTGGTGTACTGGAAAGATTACCGGAGACATTTGGAAACTTGAGTAGGTTGGAGCATTTGGAGAAAAAGCATTTTGGGTACTGGAAAGATTACCGGAGACATTTGAAAACTTGAGTAGGTTGGAGCATTTGGAGATTGAGGCGTGTAATGTACTGGAAAGATTACCGGAGACATTTGGAAACTTCAGTAGGTTGGAGCATTTGGTGATTAGACGGTGTCGTGTACTAGAAAGATTACCGGAGACATTTAGAAACTTGAGTAGGTTGGAGCATTTGGTGATTAGACGGTGTCGTGTACTGGAAAGATTACCGGAGACATTTGGAAACGTGAGTAGGTTGGAGCATTTGGTGATTAGATGGTGTCGTGTACTGGAAAGATTACCGAAACATTTGGAAACTTGAGTAGGTTGGAGCATTTGGTGATTAATTATTGTCTTGTACTGGAAAGATTACCGGAGACATTTGGAAACTTGAGTAGGTTGGAGCATTTGGAGATTAGTCTTTGTGGTGTCATGGAAAGATTACCGGAGACATTTGGAAACTTGAGTAGGTTGAAGTATTTGGAGATTCATAATTGTGATGTCATGGAAAGATTGCCGGAGACATTCAGAAACTTAGAGAGGTTGAAACGTTTAGATATACTGAATTGTAAAAAGATTGAGATAGATCAGGAGACATTTGAAATTTTAAGTAGGTTGGAGCAACTGTTTGTAAAGCAATGGTGATTTGGAAGAGCAACGGTGATCTGGAAGAGACTTCGTTGAAGGCATCCAAAAGATCAATCTTATGGTGGTTGAAGTAGATGATGGACATGAGCTAAAAGACAAGAAGGTGATGCTTAAAAATGGAAGTTGTGAGTAAAAATGCACCCATCCTATGAATCTGAGTAGCCATTAGGATCAGCATAAATATATTATAATTATTTAGTTTTTTACACTATTAAAATAAAAGTTTATTACAATAGATGTATATGGAGTATCGTTCCAGGCCGTAGAGGGAAGAGGAATGAGAGAGGAATTGTCGAACAACACTCGTGAGATAGTAAGTTGTCATGATGAAAATTTCATAGACCCAAATTTTAACTACGTCTAACAGACGAGGTTCATCATCGTGACTCGAATCTAAAAAAGTTAACCAACCCTCCGTAGTTTATTCATGGTGATCATTGCACAAATAAGACCAAATGCATGTGAAGTCTGAAAGATCCACTACGGTACAAACGAAGCTCTTCTCCATCAGCTTGTCGAGAAGTGTAGCATTTCAAAGCTCTGTCGTGAACCATTCTCGTCGTCACAAGATATCATGTTCTGCCGGAGTATGGTCCTCCAGGTGGTTATCTGAAGCGCCTTGAGTCTGAACTAAGAGGTAAAATGTTTCACTCTGCGACTTTGGAGAGAGATCGCATTGGCAGAGATTTGGACAGTGCTTTGCTTTTCCAGAAAGAGTTTTCTCAAGCGGTGTGCTCTGCTTTGGAGGAGAGGTTCGAGGATAATTCTGTCATTAGCTGTTTCAGGGTTTTGAACTCTCTTCTGATGCCTTCAACAGCGTTAGCGGTAAGAGAATGAGGTGCGAGAGAGATAGAGCAGCTTTGTGACTTTTTTGGACAAGATCTGTCATTCGGTTCGAGTAGTACCAAAAAAGCCTTGATTTCTTCATTTGCTATTCGAGGTGAATTTCGATCTTTTAAGATCGAAAAGATCTAAACCCTAAAGATCTAAACCTTAAACCCTAAACCCTAAACCCAGATCAGAATGGGCAGAGAAGCGGTTTAACGACTTGTGGTTTATGTTGTCTGATGATCAAGTGTACGAAGGTCAGTATCCGAATTTGTTTACTTTGGTCAATATTGCACGCATTCAGTGTGTTTCCACTTCCGTCTGTGAACGAGCTTTTTCTATCCAGAATGCTATCAAGACGAAGTTTAGAAATAAACTGCAGACCAAACATCTTGAAGCTACAATGCGAGTGAGTTTACAAGATATTGGAGGAGACGAAAAACTTCTTTCTGAAGCTATTTCTCTCTGGAGGAACAGAGTGGAGTATAGGCACCTTTACGCACATCCTGTTGTGCATTGAGTTCCACTTCTTTTGATCGAGGTTCATGAAGTGTTACTGCTCCACTGTCTTGAAAGTTAGTTGTTTCTCTGTTGTGTGTTTGCTTAGTTGTTTCTCTGTTGAATCTGTTCTGTGTTTGCATTTTACTGTTTAGGACTTCTTGGGAACTCTCTCTTGCCCCAGTTGGGGTTCTCTGGTTCAATTCCCGCAAGAGACCTTCGAGTTTTAGCAACCCACCTTAGCACACATGCTTTAGGTATATAGGCAGGTTTAAAGTTTATCCTTGGCCGGCCATGTCTCAAAACTATTCGAGAGGAGGAGGACGCCAAAAGATGGGCGTAAACGAAACCAAACGTTTAACTAATTAACGATTAAATTTATAAATTAATAATAAAAATAATAAAAATATATTAATAATAAACGTTTAATATAATTAACGAAAGAAATTCTCGAGAAGTCGGAAAAAAACAGCTTGTTAAAAAAACGGGCAGAAACTCGACATGAAGGACACATGATGTTCGGAAAAATCATTACCCTATTTAATTATCATCGGAAATTTAATGCTTCGGGATAAAATTCACGGAAGGTTTCAGAAGTAAAACAGTGTCATGATCTCCAGTAAATATTTCCGGTGAAATGCAATTTTTCCTTGACAACCTCCCCGAACACTGCTCCGAAGCTCTCGAGGACCCTCCGCACGAAGGGCAGCGATGGCGATAGTGGTAGGGTCAGGGTTCACGACCTCGATGCGAGCAGAAAAGATAAGAAGGACGATAATGATTACAATATAGTTTCGCATTCGGGGCCCCGTTCTCGAGACGTGCAGGGGGACGGGGTTCCTGAGTTCCTCGTGGGGAAGCGCGGTAGTAACGGGTGTAAGTAGACGGGCACGGACCTACCGGGCTGTTATCATGTTACGGGTTTGGTCACTGGCCTTTTCTAATAAAGCTTCGGCTGGTGGTGGCCTTTAATCCAAAAATAAAATAAAATAAAAGTTGGGCAGCATGCAGAAAGCAACTTACCTCATGGTGACAGAGTCGCAGCATGTGGGTAATGTACCTTTGACCTGATGGGGCGAGACCCGAGGACTCAAATGAGGGAAAGGCTTAACCCACTACTCGCTTACTGTGCTTTATCCAGCATCGAGACGCTGCGTGACAACTCACACTCGTCGTAAATATGTTACGTCATTTCATGATCAGGGAGAAACCATTCCACAGCCGGTGGATCATGTATCTTTGACCTGATGAGGCAAGACTCTAGGACTTAAATGAGGGAAAGCAAGTGGGTTCATGTTCATCTGAGTATGTCAGAGTGCACTGTGGTAGCACTCACTTTGTTTCCCCTGTAAAGTTGTTACGCCGCAGTTATTTTCAGTATCCAGTCCCTTTCATGACTTTTCTTGGTGTAGCTAGTGTCAAACCATAGACCTCAGTCCCTTGCATGGCTTTTTTTGGTGTAGTTAGTGTCAAGTCGTAGATAGAAGGATAGGGTAGGGTTCTGCATTCCTAATCAGAAAGGCAGGTTACAACACCATAGGCTGTGGACGTTGAAATCTCAAAGAGAGAAACACCGCTCTATTTCGTACTCGTCAGTACGAGTACGGAACAGTCTAACACTCGATCGCAGATCATGGAATCGAGTTGTCTGTCTCTAATCAATGAGTCGCCGACGTGAACCTCTTTGAAGACCTATATACTTTATTTGTGTCTCCAAATTTAATTTGTTAAACTTTCCGCTAATAAGCACCAAAGATTTGATAACCGTCGGACCGGTTTAGAATAACTAACTAATCTTTTGCAGGTCTATGGTACTAATCTCAAGTTTCAAAACACCGTGGTAACTAGGTGAGCTAACTATTATGAGCCTGGGTTGGATAAAATTTGGGCAGCGCTTCTGCATCTGGTAAGTCGGAATGCAATAATCCTTGAAGAACAACCAGCTAGGACTAAGAAACCTAGTGGATGCTAGGAAGTAGGAAGACAGAGTAATTACACTGAAATAGAATCAACTCCACACCAGACGCTTCAATCCAGCTTTGGCACTCAATCCAAGCTTACTTATCATATAACAAAGCAAATCACGGGCTCATATACATTACACAGTGTTTACTTGCTGACAAGGTCACGGAGAGTTCTTGGATCGATAATTCTTCACTGCTCTGCAATTCTCCTAGGAGAATTTCACTCCAAGACTACAATTTCTTCAGAAAACTTGTCCTCACTCGGAACGCTCTGATTTTTCACTCAATAGGTCTAAATCTTAAATCAACAGTCTAACCAATGCTAGATCCTTCTTGGTACTTTAGCTTGGAACTATTTATTCAAAGTCTTTTCTTAATGTACTCTGATCTATGCCAACAGCCTCTGTTCTCTGTACTCTAGTGTGCAGTCTAAGCTCTCTGCTTTGCCTCTGCTCTATGTCTCTCTGCTGATACAGTCCGCACTCAAGTGAAATTGGTGAAAAGTCTCTTTTTATTATTCGCAACCCTAGTTAAGTACTTGGAGTCTCACTTTAGTCTTCGCTCTCAAGATCACATATTCTTATTAATGTTTCTGAAACCTGAATATAAATGTACTTACTACCAAAAGGAGTACGAAGCAACTTAAAAATACTTGAGGCTTTTTTCTACTGGTGCTTCTGGAAGATGCTCCCAGAAAACACCCATGTCCTCTTGCTAAAGTCGTTATGCAACCAAACTGGATAGTTTGAGTGAATTTTTCTTTTTAGAGTAGTTATTATGGAATCAAAATCTATATAATATTTTAATATAAATATAAATATAATAAGTATGTTTATGAGATCATTTTGTAATCTTATGATCTGATGCATAATCTCACGCTCTCTTCAGATCTAGACAATGTTAAGGAAATAAAATATCTCAGTGCTTAACATATAAATATTTAAATCATATTTGTGCATTACTCTATGTAATGCAATCTTAGTCGAGCATTCTGTCTGTTTCAGATCTCTATGTCGACTGTGACTTTCAGAAGAGGTAATATATTCTTAAGAGTGCATTATCTTATATATAACCGTCTCTCGTGGAGTAAAATATCTAACAAAGATTGTGACACTCTATATTAGATAATAGAGAATATTAAAGTTAAGAAAAGAAAATTTTTAATGAAAAAAAGTGAAGAAGGATTATTTATCAAAAGATAAATTTGTATAGAACTTTACATCTCTAAAAGTTACCTTTGTTAATTGGCAGGACAATTTTGTGTCTAAATTTCTTGTGCTTCTGAAACTTGGAATCATTCCCCTGAGTATTGAATTTCTCCACTGCCAAAACAGAATGAAAAGCAATTAAGAAACATCCTTGCACTCCTGATCAGTCATAACTCCCTCATAATAATTAGTAAAGACTATAGCTTTGGAAACCTCTAATGCAAAGGCTTTTACTCCTTAGAATCTCTACAATGTGGAAATTTACTTGTATAAGAGCATCTCCATCGCGAGTCTTTAAAAGCTCCTCTAACCAATTAGGGAGCCAGTTAGGGAAAACTTCCCAATGTTGATCTTTATACTAATCTCTACAATGTGGAAATTTACTTGTCTAAGAGCATCTCCATCGCGAGTCTTTAATTTATAGAATTTCCTAAAAGTTATCTCATTTCCCTAACTTTAATATTGCAATAAAAACCCTTTAACCTCATATCAAATCATTTGAGGAACATTTTTTGATAATCTTGAAAACGTTTGAGTTTCTTATATTCTTTAGAGATTCATTTAAGGAGTGCGTTGGGAAAATTCCTCCCTTAGAGATAAAGATCTTTCACTCTTCATCTGTAAAATAGAGATAAGAAGGTGTTTACCTCTATACGGGTCGAGATGCTTTAACACTTTGTTTATGAAAGTATTCTAGTCGGTCGTACTGTAAGGATCTATCACGTGACCTTTTAAACTGGTTGAGACTGGATTCTTTAACCTACAGCTCAGCATTACACAATCTCTGAACCCAAGAGACGCTCGACAAGTAAACTCTATCACTCTAAGGACATTTTAGTTCTACTCCAGAGAAGTTTAAAGATGAATGTACAAGTGAAAACCTCTTTAATAGATTTATTCTCGGTAAATGCTTTAATATGTCTATAAAATGTTATCTTCTGTTGACCAAGTGTGACCGAAGGTGGTCATACAACTGGTCTTGTGGATGTGAACAAAATAATACATTGTCATGCCAGCAAAACAAGTGTAATTAGTACAATTAGTACCATGCAGAAGATGAAACCTTGTTATCAAACAATCAGATATATTGTATTGCCAGCATGGCAAATGATACGTAAGAAGCCAACATTTTGGAATTTCTCTTGGATGGATGGATACACATCATCTGCTCTTCTCTTGCCAGTGATCATGGACTTGGTATAACAAGTCACAAGCCTCTTGGAACAAAAAAGTATAAAATAATCTATTCTACAGTTACCTTCAAATAAACCATCTAAGCCTTAGTCTCTTTGCATCTACTCGTGGTTTATTTCTGATAGACAGTCGATCATTTCTCTCTACGCCATTGTCTAGGTTTGTTAATATACCACTGAATCATGTATCTTAAACATTCCGTTATTCTCGAGAGAATGATTTAGGACTAAAGAACCACTCCTTCTCGTGACTTATGCTATGCATATTCTGTGTCTGGTTTGCAGCTTGAATGCATATGGATTTGTGAATTTCTGAAGTCTGTGTTATGTAGAATTGAGGCGTTAGCTAGTGTTCATTTATTATGACACCTACTATGAGTATATGCACTGATCTAGTACCTTGTAGCAAACGCTTGAGCAAGGTGTCACATTACTCGTGTGTGCACACTCGTCTT
Source organism: Asterella californica (assembly GCA_036924285.1). Lineage (NCBI taxonomy): Eukaryota > Viridiplantae > Streptophyta > Marchantiopsida > Marchantiales > Aytoniaceae > Asterella > Asterella californica. The sequence goes on from JAYKYS010000003.1 coordinate 13,575,939, forward strand.
ACCAACCTCCACTCTTTATAACAATTTTTGTACACTCCAGTGGTCCATTCTTTCACGGAGTTTAGACTCATTTTCTTCTGGGAATCAGGATCTGAAAACTTGAATGTATTTGACCTCTAATCGATCACCTTTTTTTCCACAGAGCATTTCCAGTATATTTAAACAACATAATGAGAGTCAGATTTCTTCTCTATGTTGAGTACGAAGTTGGGTTAAGTAAACCCTATGACAAAAGAATATCAGATTAGAAAAAAATTTGAAAAGAAAAAAAGAAAAATAAAACTGTTGAAACAGAAACAAGAATCCTTTCTTGCAGTGGAATTGTCATCTGTACGTTAGAGAATTAACTCAATCTAAACTCTTTTTTCTTTCTTTTCTGAGTTCAATAATGACTTTCTATCTCTTCCTTATTAACTATATAATAAAACGACAAAGTACACTACACTCAACAATATTCTCTTTGCTTTTTGGTTTTAACCATCGATGTGTAATTATTCTAACGTATATTAACACCAAGCTTGCTAATTATTCAAAGTAAATTTAAATATAGCATGAAAAATAGAGTGGCCAAAAATATGTTTTTTAGAAACTTTCCACAAAGAATGTTTGCAATGCAAGCCAAAAGTGATTTCGGCTAATTTTCAAACTTTTATCATTCTTCTTCCGTCTTACACATTGAAACAGAGCGAAAGACATATTACTATCGTGAGTTAAGAATCTTGAAAAGTATTCCCACTTCGAACTCCTAATACTTTCATCTTTTAAACTCCGTAATACGAAGACGTCTCAAACCCCACCCCCATATAAACACGAAATTAAGCGTTGGAAACCATACGCTGCAAAGTTGCTAGATGATATCAGAGCAAGCACAAAGTGGACAAATATCCGACTAGAAAGCTTCGAACTGCTGGGAATAGAAGAAACTCACAAGAAGAGATCACTTTAGGAATTTCTACATACCTCCTCAAGTAGAGTGGGATCGGTCACGAGAAATCTTCATAAAATCGTGTATAAGGACGACGAGAATGGTTCACGACAGAACTTTGAAATGCTACACTTCTCGACAAGCTGATGGAGAAGAGCTTCGTTTGTACCGTAGTGGATCCTTCAGACTTCACATGCGCTTGGTCTTATTTGTGTAATGATCACCACGAATAAACTAAGGAGGGTCGGCTGATTCTTTTAGATTCGAGTCACGTTGATGAGTCTCGTCTATTAGACGTAGTTAAAATTTGGATCTGTGAAATCTTCATCATGAAAGACTACTTACTATCCCACGAGTGCTGTTCCGGCAATTCCTCTCTCGTTCATCTTCCCTCTATGGGCTGTAACAATACTCCATATACATCTATTATAATAAAATTTTACTTTAATAATGTAAAAAAACTAAATAACTGCAATTTATTTATGCTGATCCTAATGTCCATCATCTACTTCTCAGTTTACCTAGCCCCTCAAGTTCCCACATCCGTAAGATTTTGGATACTGGCAAGGAAGACTCTATCTAATCACAGCCGATTACACGCAGGTGCTCTAACCTACTTAAAATTTAAAATGTCTCCGGACCTACCTCAATCTTTTTACACGAAATTATTTTTAAATGTTTCAAGCTCTCTAAGTTTCCGAATGTCTCCGGCAATCTTTCCAGTACATTACACTCCTCAATCTTCAAATGCTCCAACCTACTCAAGTTTCCAAATGTCTCCGGTAATTTTTCCAGTACACCACACCAACTAATCTCCAAATGCTCCAACCTACTCAAGTTTCCAAATGTCTCCGGTAATCTTTCCAGTACACCACACCAACTAATCTCCAAATGCTTCAACCTACTCAAGTTTCCAAATGTCTCCGGTAATCTTTCCAATACACCACACTGACTAATCTCCAAATGCTCCAACCTACTCAAGTTTCCAAATGTCTCCGGTAATCTTTCCAGTACACCACACCAATTAATCTCCAAATGCTTTTTTGCACCTGCCTATTCCAGATATCTGGTTAATGTACGCTCCATACCAAATAGATTAATTCTCATCCGTTGAAGTCATCGTGGGCTAACATGAATATCAAATTGAATGGTGAACACATGTACAGCTTACTTAATTAGCAAGGTTTAGTCTTGCTCAGGAGGACTACAGCATTCAACACTGATATACCCAGATGCTCCTAGCGACTCAAGTTTCGAAATGTCTGCGGAACCCCCTCAAGCCTTCTTTTGCTGTATCAGCTCTGTCATCACCGTATATATCCGTGTAACTGATAACGAACTCAAAAGACGTTATAAGCTTTACAACAGCAGACTTAGTATGAGAATAAAGTGGAGTAAGTATGTTAGACGACGCCAGACGTCTAAAGAATGAAAACCTTCCGCGTATCGGCCCACAATTGCAAGGACCTCCAAGTTGGCATTGGGGCCACTTTCAGGCTTGAATCAACGAATTTAGAATCGTAGAGCAGTGGGTCTCAAAGTCAATTATCTCAGATAAGGAAACTGTTAAGTGACTGGAATTCGAAGGTACACACAAGCACATCAATGAAAATTCACGGTTATAATGTCAATTTATTTCAGTAAATCCAATGCTTTTAATCTTTTATTATTCCCGCAGGCGCTGAAGCGCAAAGAAGCGTTACTGCCAGCGCTTAAGAGGGTTAAAACACCCGTCAAAATACAAAGACTACATCGAATGATGAGAGTGAATATGTAGACCCCTGCCCGTGCTCTTAGTCTCGCTACACTGAGATTTATCCTTGCTACCCTCTTGAAGCCTCGTTCACTTTTACGTCCTACACCGCAGCGCCGAACGCCTGGCCGGATAAACCTGCTCGTTCCTGAAGGAGTTACAGAAAGTTCCAGGAACTCCATGTCTAAGAAGAAGCTGCCGCCTCCCCCTCTGGGTTCCGACCATGAATCTTAACCTCCTCAGACATAGACTGCGGACGCACGTGTGTACTTGTGTCCCTGCGAGTATCAGGGTTCCACTTGCACTTTGTCCGATGCTTAACTGAATTTGACGACTTGCAGTCTAGTCGATCTAATAACTTCGGTATTTTCATCTTGTAGATTCGTAGAGTCAAGACTAGTGTTGATTGTTTAGATTAAACACGCTCTAGATCTGTCCTGACACTAGCAGAATGGCATAGCTGCGAGAAGAAAGCTAAGTACCTTTCTTTACCTGCTCTACTTCTGATTGGGAATGCTTTGCTGCGGCAGGGGCGTTACTTCTAGGCGGCATCAAGGAAACCAGAAAGTCTTCTCGTGTTATCTAAGTTGTACAGCATGCAGAAAGCAACTTACCTCATGGTGGCAGAGTCGCAGCATGTGGGTCATGTACCTTTGACCTGATGAGGCGAGACTCGAGGACTCAGATGAGGGAAAGAAAATGGGTTCATGTTCATCTGATTATAAGGGGGGGCCTACAGGATAGTTCGTGCTGGGCCTGGGGTATCGAGGGCAGAGCACCGAAAGGTTGGAAGCTTGAGCTGCACGAATGGAAGAGATTACTTACTGCCTACACAGTTGGCGGGAATACTCTAAACGCTAGATGGGGAGTGAGCGACACAGAGCTACAATGGAAAGAGCGATGGAGAAGACTGTGGAAGGAGGGGGGGACGATGAGAACTAACTGCTGGTTATGGAGATTACTTAACAGGGGGTTCTTCTCGTGTCAAAGGGCGCTGAAGATGGGAATTGGAGATGGTTGCTGTCCGAGGGGCTGTAACGAGATGGAGACGGTAGAACACATGTTTTGGGAATGCCCGTGGGCCAAGAGGAGGTGGGAGAAGCTCAAAATACACGAACTTGGCGGCGAGCTAGCCTATGGGGAAGGATGCGGTCTGCTTGACGCAATTGACAAAGCTTTAAGGTTGCGGAAGAGTAACACTGCCCTGCTACTTCTATTGGTCGAGCACACGCAGGTCACCTGGAAGGAGAGAGCGGATAGGGTGTTTCGTGGTCAAGCAACAGAGAGGCCGGCGGCTAGAATTATAGCGGAAGTTGCGAAGACTCTGTGGGCCGGACTTAGAGAAGATACTAGCACGGAGAACAGGAAGACTTGGGAGGCCTCGATGAAAACCCTAGGGGACATCCAATACATGCTACAGGACAGGCCCAGCAGAATGCAGGAGGAGAATGGATTTAGACCCGAACCTAGATAACTTTTGATGACATACGATAACGCGGAGAAAGGTAGTGATAGAAAGAAGAAGGGTAAGCACGAAAGGAGGTGCATCAAGAGGAACGATCGTCAGCAGAAGTGCAAGAAGCCGCACTTACCTGATTGGAAGAACGAAGGGATCGACAAGGGGGGTGATGACAGCACCTGTAGCGGAGGCAATCATGACGAGAGGACCTTTCGGCACCTGGTGTTGGAGTGGGGCCAGGGCTGCACGCTCCTCGAGGCGTCTGTCAGGGATCTTCCTGTCAGAAACAAACGCAAAGGAATGATGAGGACGAAGACTCGGAGGAGAACGAGACGGAGAATTTCGACGCGCGGCGAGAATAACAGGAATATCAAGCAGATGACGGCGATGGAGAGAAGCCTCGGGTCGATGGTGAATCGCGCGAAGCAGGAGCTCCGCAAAGCGGATGGCAGGACGGCTGAGAAGACGAGCAGCGAGAGAGACGCGTGCGGCAAGGTGATCGACGACAAGGGCACTCGCTGCGCGGCGCGGGCTTGTGCGAGCAAGAGCTTTAGTGTTAGGGATTCGGGGAAGGGTAGCAAGGGGGGGATTCGGCTTCCGGCCTCGCTGAATAACCCGGGGTGGGGGATTGGCGGGACCTGCGGGTTGACGGAGTGTAACCGGGTGGCTCCCTTTAGCCTGAAATAAAGTCGTCCCGGCCCACTGCGGCGGGTTTATTTTTTAAAAATAAAAATAATAATAAAAAAAATAAAAAAAATAAAAAATCTGATTATGTCAGAGTGGACTGTGGTAGCACTCACTTTGTTTCCCCTGTAAAGCTGTTACGCTGCAGTTAGGGCCTCTTTCCACCAGTCTTTTTTCCCACTAGCATGTGTATGAAAGCTCGTTGTAAGACTAGATGATTTTTTTTGATGTTTATGCAGAAAATTTTTGTCTTCACACAGGACTATCACGAATGCAGTTTGACATCAATGAAAAATCATCTACTCGTACGAAGAGTCTCACAGACGTGTGTACCAGTTTTCTCCACGTGGCGTGGTATTCACATTCTCAAGTCTATGTGCTTCTCAGTCTATCTTTAACTAGATAGATGAGTTTATTTATTTGATACTTCGTTATGTGTGCGATAAGAGACAAGTAAAATTATGAATAATTAATGAGCTGTTTCATCCCTGTGTAGAAGTAGAAGTAGAGAAAAAGAATATGACTTTTTCATGAAAATAGAATATAGTACCTTTGTCGTAGAATCATTTGTATATTTTGCAAATAAACTAATGAAATATATGAAAATATAAATACTCCCGCGTTTATTTGAAAGCCAGTGAAAAGTGACGAATTGGATACCAAACGCATGCAAGAGCCCATCAACCTGAACAAGTCCAAGTGAAGAGCTCAAATTTGAGTTTATACACGCTAAATTTCATCAAAAGCATTAAATTTCAACATATGTAAACTTGGATAAACGGTTCAATTTCTTGATTATTTGAAAGCAAACTCGCAGAAGAGGTTTATTCGTTACTAGAATGCTCATAGAGGCACCGAGTTCAAATTGTTCTTAGACTATATTGTTCTAAAGTTTCAATTTGTTCTCATTGTTTTTAACTTCCATCGTATCTAAAAGCAAAAGCGTAGTAAAACAAAGTTTGAATTAAAGTGAAAAATTTAGAACTTAATGTCTTTAAAATTTAACGTTCAAGGCAAAACTCTTCTAATAGTTTGAAGATCAGCATAAAATCATAGTAACCTAGACTAAACTGACCAATGCAAGTAGTGTGTTGTTTTAATCCTCCATGTGCTCAAGGTATCATTCTGACCACTGGCTGTAGTTGGCCTAAGCACTCCAGTTTCAAACGGGTACTGAATCTGTTTTAAATCGAGCAAGTATGCCAAATTTTACTATCCTGTGTTAGACTGAACCGAGAAGGATTCTTTGGCTTGTGGTATTTTTAACGGTAGTGTGCATAGCCTCGACTTGCTGTCATTCATCAGAGATCCAAAGACTCGCAAGCGAACTATTGCGAAGAGTGGTGTAATCGATTTCATATAAGAGCGCAAGAGTTCAACAAAGGATTGTAAGAGAGTCATTCACTCCTCTCCTCTTAGCAGAAATCCATACGTCTCCAATGTCAGACTTTGTCAAGGAGTGTAGATTCAAAAGTTTTGAATGATATGCAATAAATTACTTTTACTAACATAGATTCTATTGCATTTACAAACATAGATTGATCTTGAGAAGTGATAAGTAAAATGATTGAACCAGTAAAATATTTTATGGAAGTTGTTTGGAAAATCTCTTGCAACCAACGGTAGAATAGTCTAGTAAACTAGATTTAGCTTTCCCTAGCAATTTACTTGACCGCAATCCTCTTAAGATTGTTCTACTTGATCACACCTTCACTGATAACCGCAGTTAAATAGATTAAAATGTGATTTCAATGTGAATCATTCATGTGAAGAACAGATCACCGTTAGTCTGACTTGTGAGAGTTTTTGTGTGGAAAGTTTGGTTAGAAGTGTCTTTGCAGCCTCTTCCTTGTTTTATGTTTAGCAGAGCAGGAAGTCTACTCCCTCGAACAGCAGGTTTACATGAGTAAGCTGCATTTGGGTAATGGTTTAGTATCATAAAGCACACCATCGATGGATAAGGTATTCACAACGTAACACTCGTGGTCAAAGGTTTATTCTTATGTTGTCTGATAGAATTTTTCCAGATGTGATGTCTTTTTATGACAATAAACTTGATAAACCTACTATTGTCAGTCAAGGTTGCATTAATTAAATCCTAAATCCAACAAAAGTATCAAAGGTGCGATAAAGTAAATTTCTGTGCTTTTCATCAAACGTTAGGGAATAAGAACATCATGTACATGGTCTAAGTACATAATGATGGTATGAACTAGTGAGAGATAACTTTGGAAGCAATGGCTACACTTTAACAATGGCTACACTTTAACAGTACACAGTAATCTCCCGTTTAACCAAAGACGGGTCCTTTTTTTCCTTGTAGGTTTGATGGAGTCTTCCCATCACTTGGCTATTCATTGTGTCGCGTTCTCGTATAGCTACACTTCCTCGGACAGCTGGAATAGTAGGACTGAATCCATTCCTAAGTCCAGTACGAGACTATGTCGTTGTGGCAGTCTGCGTGACTCCTTCATAATAATTAGTAAAGACTATAGCTTTGGAAACCTCTAATGCAAAGGCTTTTACTCCTTAGAATCTCTACAATGTGGAAATTTACTTGTCTAAGAGCATCTCCATCGCGAGTCTTTAAAAGCTCCTCTAACCAGTTAGGGAGCCAGTTAGTGAAAACTTTCCACTGTTGATCTTTATACTAGTCTTTAATTTATAGAATTTCCTAAAAGTTATCTCATTTCCCTAACTTTAATATTGCAATAAAAACCCTTTAACCTCATATCAAATCATTTGAGGAACATTTTTTGATAACCTTGAAAACATTTGAGTTTCTTATATTCTTTAGAGATTCATTTAAGGAGTGCGTTGGGGAAATTCCTCCCTTAGAGATAAAGATCTTTCACTCTTCATCTGTAAAATAGAGATAAGAAGGTGTTTATCTCTATACGAGTCGAGATGCTTTAACACTTGACAAGTCAGTTATCTCAGATATGAAAACTGTTAAGTAAGTGACTGACACAAGCACAATCCCTGAATTTTAACTGTTATAATGTCATGAATCAATCAGTCCAAATAGTTCAATAAATCCAAGATTTTTTTTCTTTCATCATTCTCTTAACCGAAGGCGCCGAAGGACAAAGAACTATTACTGCAAGCGCTTGCAGTAATAGCTCGAGCGGGTTAAAACACGTGCCACAGAATGGTGAGAGTAGATATATATGAGTCCGGCGCGGGCTCCTAATCTGACTATACTGAGATCTATCCTCATGTTGCTTGCCATACCCGCTAGAACTGTATCAGTTCTACGGCCTAAACCTGCTGCGCTTCCCAGGATTTCACAACACCTCGAACTTTGTCCGATGCTTGACTCTAATTTTGACGTCTTGCAGTATAGTCGGCGTAATAACTTGTCATCTTGTAGCTTCGTAGAGTGAAGAGTAATATTGATTGTTTAGATTAAACACGCTCTAGATCTGTCCTGTCATTAGTAGAATGGCATAGCTGCGAGAAGAAGCCTGAGTACCTTTCCTTATCTGTTTTAATTACTTCTGATTGGGAATGCTTTGCTGCGGCACGGGCGTTACTTCCCAGGCGGCAAAAGGAAACCAGAAAGTCTTCTTGTGTTATCTAAGTTGGACAGCATGCAGAAAGCAGCTTATTTCATGGTGAAAAAGTCGCAGCATGTCGGTCATGTAGCTTTGACGGGCTCCGAATGACGAAAAGGTTGTAACCGCACCATGGTTTTCTGGCATAGTTTTTTGTTTTAACATCCGTGGAGGCTAAGTTCGGTAATAAAGGTGTCACTGCACCATGCGTATATGTATTCTAACACATAGCAACAAGAAGAAGCGCGACGCAATGAATACCTAAGGATTGGAAGACCCCATCAAGCAGCATATAGCTACGCTTATAATGGAAATACGAGAATATGCGTAAGTGTTTTGTCGTCTCTCTTCTTTCCGGGTTTCACAGCACCTCTCTCCATCCCCAGCTCGCACTAACCCTATGCTAATACGACAACATAGCTCCAAAAAGCTCCATTCCTTTCGAGTTCTCACAATCGACGTATAACTATGCTATAACTAACGAAGAGAATGATAGTGAAAAGTTTTCTACTACATTAGCAGTTACTCCTTTTCCTAGTTACGGTTCTATGCGCTTAACTTTTCTGATCTCTTTCCGTAGGTCTGGTCACCAGGTGCACTATTTTTTCCCTTTCGAAACCAATGATTGATCGTTGAATGGTTTGGAAATTAACTATCACCTTTGGTAACATTAACATTAGTATGATTTAGTTTCCCTAGTTAGCGCTCTAGTCTCGTCCGATGAGTTGGTCCAGCACATGTGAAACCAGGCCCATGCTACGAATGTAAGTCGAGACAGTGCGGAAGGTCTGAATCTTCTACCTCACACTCCAGCGAAGGCAGGGTAGTGTTTTTAGATGTCGTTATTTAGTGAGAGTTTCATCGACCGATAGTTACACTCTGAATACTGCAAAAATGATGCCACAAAAAGTTATTTATGGACTGGATGTCGCTCATCATAAAAGTTTTCCTCATCCCTCGATCAGGAGGAAAGTCCAGCTTCCTGTTTTCCAATATGAACGCCTTGAGCAGAAAGGGTTTTCTTCAGGTGAAGCTCCAAACTCCCTCCTCATCAGATTGTGGTGCAATCTTTTGAACTCACAAGCTTGTATGTATACTAGGTAGAAGAACAAAGGACTGGAACGAGAAAACCAAAATTGATCGAATATTTAACTAACCCGCCAAAGAAATGAAGCTAGAGATCGGGGAAGGTTAACAACGAGAGGGAGGAGCAGCAGCAGGAAGAAAGGATTCTGTTCAGACCGTTTTCAGTCATTTCTGTATATACAGTCGGCTGGATATACGGTGAGCAGCAATTGTAACACCTTTTGCTTTATCCCACCAGATGGCATTCGGGCAATGATTAACCAAAAAGTGGCAGCTGCATGGTCATAAGACAGGCTCAAGGAGACTAGATAAAAGAGTGTCGCGAGCCCTAAAGGGACCATTCTCAGTTTTAGTTTTTGGGAGAAGAGCACTCTTGGTGATGAGGAGAGAAGACTGTATTTCCAGAATAGAGAGATTGTATCTTGGAGTTCAGAAAACAGAGCGCATGCAAATCTGATTCCTTGGAGAGTAGACTTGGAGAGCAGATCTGGAGAGCAGACTTATGATCAACCAGAATGATATGGTGTTGATTAGATCGCTGACTTGGGGTCTGATCTGTTGAGTGACAGAAATCAGGGCGTTCAGAGTGAAAGTAAGTTCCATGGTAGTTCTGGAGTAAATTTCTCACAGCAGAGTTGCTGAGTAGTGAAGGATTGCCGGTCCAAGAGCGCTGCGTGACCTTGTCAACAAGTAAACGCCATGTAATGTATATGAGCCCGTGATTTCCTCCATTCTGATAAGTAGGCTTGGATTGTGTGCCAAAGCTGAGTTGGACGCATCTGGTGTTGTGTTGACTTTATTTCGGTGTAATTACTTTGCCTTCCTACTTCCTAGCAGCTACTAGGTCTCCTAGTCTTGGCGGTTGCTCTTTGTGGGTCCTGGCGTTCCGACTTGATCACCAATAGCGGAAGTGCTGCTCAAATTTTATGCAACCCAGGTCTAGAATAGTTCCACCTGTGTTTAGTAACCTAAGATTGACCAGAGACTTACAAAAGACTAGTTGGTTATTCGAAACCCGTTCAACAGTTATTAAATCCTCTGTACTCATTAGCTGATAGTTTAACGAACTGGATCTGGAGACACAAATAAAGTATACAGGTCTCTAGAGAGGTTCACGTTCGGCAGTTCATTGGTTAGAGATTAAAGAATCTGTTTCGAGTTTTGCGGTCGAATGTTACAGTTGGTATCAGAGCAGGCTCAAGTTGAGTCTTTGCTAAACACCATCGACAATGGAGGCTGTGTCGACCGAGTTGGACGAGATGAAAGCATTGCTGAGAAAGTTGGAAGGCCGACTTGAGCAAGTAGAAGTTGAGAACAAGATGCTTAAGGCGGATTTAACTCAAGCAAAAGCGACACAAGAGAAGGAAGCGGAGGTCCCTGTACTGCAAATCGAGCAAGTCAAGGATTTAGCACTACCAGGCGAAGAAGCAGTTGATATTGCTCAAGCAGATAAGAATGAAGATGGATCACAAAAGGTGCAAGAGAATGTTGCGGAAGGCAGCTCAGCCAAAGAAGGGCACAAGCGGAAAGTGAAGTAGGCTGAACCAGCGACACCATCAGTCTTCAACGGTGAGAAAGCTTTTCCAGGTTTGAGTTATGGATTACTGAAATGGAGAATTACCTGGAGAATTTTGATGAGCGCAGTTGGTTCACCTAAGCTGTTAGTAGACCGGAAGGAGAGGCTAAGGAATGGTATGGAGGTCAACAACGGATGAGGAGTTTGAACGGTACAACTCCTATGTCCACTTGGCCGGAGCTGAAGGATGAACTCCGACGACATTTGGTACCAGTGGATGAAGCTACACAGTTTCGACTAGAACTCATTCATCTGAGACAGATAGGGAGTATCAGACAGTATCTCCAGCGATTTTCTGAGTTGGTTACTCGTTTGCACATGGTGGATCGCACCGACTTGCTGTTTCACTTGAAGAAGGGTCTGCAAGGTTTCTATGCTAGTGTGTTTGATAGCTGGGTTATGTTTCATAAGTCCGAGGACATGCAAGACTTGTTTGCATTTTTGGAAGCAGCAGAGAACACTAGGGAACGTAATTACACCGTGCAGCCCTCCAAGTTTCAGCGTGGAACAAGTGGTGGCGAGCCTAGTAGAGGATTTTGGCGCAATCCTCAAGGATAGATAGCGTCTTCTCAGAGTAGAGGTGGTAGAGGACGTGGTGGTGGAAGATTTGGTGCAGCGGGAAGGAGGTTTCCTCGTGGATCTCAACAGCAAGGAGTTACTCGTGGTCCTACTCAGACTCGACCTACTGGATCTTATGCATCCAATGCAGGATCCAACCAAGTTTTGACTTCAGGTGCTAGGAGCAGTGGAACTAGCAGTGTTACATCTTCAAGGACGATCATCTGTTTTCGATGCGGACGGGATGGTCACATCGCTCGTGAGTGTCCTCAACGTTCAACGACGAGCAACGTTCGTGGGTTGACAGCTGAAGAGACAACCAGTGTTGAGGAACCAGTTGAGGCGTCTACTGGAGCAGAGGTATGTGCTGATGAGCATTTGGTAGAACATGGAGATTTTCTTCCGTGGATTGAAGTGAAGATAGGAAACCAACAATGTTGTTTGCTTATAGATACTGGAGCATATGTGAATGTCTTGGATGAAAAACTGGTCATGAGAATGATATGGTGTTGATTAGATCGCTGACTTGGGGTCTGATCTGTTGAGTGACAGAAATCAGGGCGTTCAGAGTGAAAGTAGGTTCCATGGTAGTTCTGGAGTAAATTTCTCACAGCAGAGTTGCTGAGTAGTGAAGGATTGCCGGTCCAAGAGCGCTGCGTGACCTTGTCAGCAAGTAAACGCCATGTAATGTATATGAGCCCGTGATTTCCTCCATTCTGATAAATAGGCTTGGATTGTGTGCCAAAGCTGAGTTGGACGCATCTGGTGTTGTGTTGACTTTATTTCGGTGTAATTACTTTGTCTTCTTACTTCCTAGCAGCTACTAGGTCTCCTAGTCTTGGCGGTTGGTCTTTGTGGGTCTTGGCGTTCCAACTTGATCACCAATAGCGGAAGCGCTGCCCAAATTTTATGCAACCCAGGTCTAGAATAGTTCCACCTGTGTTTAGTAACCTAAGATTGACCAGAGACCTACAAAAGACTAGTTGGTTATTCGAAACCCGTTCAACAGTTATTAAATCCTCTGTACTCATTAGCTAATAGTTTAACGAACTGGATCTGGAGACACAAATAAAGTATACATGTCTCTAGGGAGGTTCACGTTCGGTAGTTCATTGGTTAGAGATTAAAGAATCTGTTTCGAGTTCTACGGTCGAACGTTACACAATAGAAGGAAAGACTTTTATTCAGATGCTTGTTCGATAACTTCTATGTACCATCAAGACGAATGTAAAGCACTGTGTAATATAAGATTCTCGAACTTGCAAAATTAGAGGCTTATTAGGTATAGTACAAAGCTATCAGGCATACGTCCTAACACAGCATATTCAGTGGCCCAAATCCCAGCATATCTTCAGCCAGGGCAAGGATCCGTTATCGAGCATGAACAGCGGCCACATGATCGGTCATTGACAAATTGGTCTCCGAAGATGCTGAAGAATCTCCAGCAGGGTTTCTGGAACGGTGTGCACAAGAGTGGAACAGGCGATTAGATCACAAGGACTTCAGACTTTTCGACAATTATTATTTCTACCTGACCAACAATTATGCTCGATCAGCTTAGTCGACACAACACATGCCAATCAGTCAAGATCCTTCCAACCAACGAGTGCAGCCGCTTTCTCTCGCTCTCTCGGATGCATTTGTAAATTTGTGTTCTACAAGCAACCTCAGTATTCTTGTTTCCTGACCTTGGTAGATGGATCTTCAGTTGGAAGGAACTTGATCGGGAAACATGATGATATAACCAGGATAATATATGGGAGCAGAGTTGTCAAAGATCGAGGAATGGAATGCAAAAGCCTGGAAATTTCATAACACAGGCTGACGAGTGTCAATTCACTCGCTAGATTGTCTGTTGCGCAAACAAAAATAACAACCACGAGACGATACTTGATTGATGTTAACAAGAGAAAGTCGCAATCCGATAAAACTGAGTACCACCTAGTTATTTTTAACCTTGGCGCGACCTTTAACCGTTGCGCGAGCACTTGTATCGGTTCGTTCATATAAATATGATTGCTCATAGGGATGAAAAGTTAGAAGTTTGACGAAGAGATGGGAGTAGGAGAACAGTCGACGTATGCGATGAGGATGTAGACTGAAAGGTAACGACATCGCTCTGAGGAGTCGACAAATGATTTAATAATGGTTTGACAACCACCACTTCCACAACACGGGCACATTTATCCGGACTCTCAAATAAACCGGTATTCACGATGTCCGGATCTGCTGGGCCTTCCTTTTGGGCAGTCGTTCTCTTCGAGAGATAATTAACTTCTCCCACGAAGTCTCCGAGTAAGGCACGATGCAAGCTGTGTAGTGCCTCATACCTGACGTCGATGGCCGGATCATGCAAACAGTTAACGTCCTTGTTGATTATCTTCATTAGCTCTTCATTAGTGGCAGATGTTGGTGCCTCCTCTTGCATATAACTATAATACATATCAAGGGTAGAGAAAGCACTCGAGAAGTTGCTTCCGGAACAAGAAGCTTGATGATTTGTAAGCATCGTTTGTTCTCCATTGGCAGTAATAACTTTCATCGCGGATTCAGAAGTGCTTTCAGAATCGTCGGAAGCAGTGCGCCGTTCTTCAAGTCCATTGCTTGAGGCAGTTACCGAATCTTTACCGTTCTCGTGGTTCAGATCGTTGACAATATCACATTTTCCTCGTTCCCGGAGATTCTAGGTTGAGTGAAACGTGGAGTTCACTTTGACCACGTGAACAAGATTACTCTGTGTGGGAACCAACGACCCTTCGACGTCAGCTATGCCCTCTTCTTGCAGTTCACTTCTACTTCTCTCGGCACAACCGTCTGCTAAACACTAGACAACTATCGTCCTCACCATTCGTCGAAGGATCGCCTCATCATCGCTGTTTTCCACAGCTGGGATTTCGGACGGCCGCTCAAGGACTTCCTCGTAGGATGTTCCGCTTAGCCGGGGATTTTCAAAGGTCGGGGCTTGCATCGCCAACTCGGGACTCTTCTCTTTTTCCACGTTCTCGAGGATTGATCTTGCTTGTTTTCTCTTTTTCAAGCCTGCGAAGTATTGCTTTTGCAGTGCTCCGTAAGCCATTGTGATGTCCATTCAACTTCGTCGTATTACTGTGATGTCTTGGTATTCCCAGAATAAATGGTTGAGTGTCACAAGCACCACCACCATCACCATGGTTTGCATCAAGGGAGGTTAAGATAGAATCACTTGAAGATTCTTTCTCGAAAACGCATTCCAGTTTGTCTGAGACTTAGGAACGTGATTTCGTGTCACAACAAACTGATTCTTCGGTGTTTGCCAAATATCTGAAACTGACTGTAACTTCGGTTTTGTCCTTGCCACCTCCATGAATGACTTCACAATAACGAAGAGCACAACCGATCAAGACTCCGACTGATTACTTACATTTCTCCACAAGTGAACGAACAATCCTAATATCAAGATAACTGCACACAAAGGAAACACAATTTTGTGAGAGGTACTGCTATAAGGGAGAGAAAGATGTAGAAGCCAAACCACAGCAAGGAAGGTAAAAGAGACTGTGAACCTTAGTTATGAAAGAAATGTTAGAACCGCAACATAGGCTCATGTACCAAAGTCAACCACCGTACCGTTGATGGATTCAAGGGCCCTCGTGCACAGAGCTAAGTGATTTAATCCGAACTATCAATTCCTCTCAAGCAGAACCTGTAATACAATTTCCTGAGGTATCAACCTTCCTCTCCAAATTCAATTAAACCCGTAAGAGGTAATGAACAGACGTACACCCTACCTAACTAGAACGTACATGCCTAGGATGCAAGTAAAAACACTCGGAGTTACAACATAGGTTGTAACTTCATGAGGTTTGAGCCCCTGTCACGACCCTGTGAGCTCCATTAAGTAACTGAATGGTGACGGTCGATAAAGACATGTGCTTAGATTGTGTTGCAACAGAAGTCGCGAATGACAAAAAACGACACGTTGGAGGTACATGTCCGAGCCCTTCTAACGATAAGAACGAACGGCACTCAGTAAACAGATTCCTCAAAGTCATTTGGATAATACAAGAGATAAAGAGAAAACCCCCATTTGACATAGAAATTCCCCTGTTTCAGTAGATCGGTTTCAGGAATACCAATGAGTTAGATGGTGCAATACCCACATGCTGTTACTCTGAGAACAACAAAACCTAAATCCTGAAGCTTGACGGCACTGGTTCTGTAGAATACAAAAATTCGCTTGATCACACCCTTCTTACGATGTATGGCTTGATCACAACCCTGACTTGCTGTTGCCTGTAAACCAGTCACTTTGTGATGTTATTCACATGTGAGACTGCACATATTAAATTTCCGAGCATGTATGGTCTAACTGTTTTGAATAATGTAAAAAATGAAAATTACAGTGATATTCAAGGTTGGAAGTACTAAAATCATGAACCAAAAGATAAAATGACCGGTTCTGCGGTCAATAATCCGTCAGGGGTATGATCAAGCAGAAAGAACCTAAGAGGGTACGATCAAGCTCAAGGACCCTACTGGGTTGTGATCAAGCAAATTTCTGCGCTCCAAGAAGACACCAAACTTAATTTGCGACAAGGAAAACGTCTAGTGCCGATAGCACTAGCAGGCTGCTTCCGAATAGCGTTGGACCAGATTTGGTGATTCTAACCGTTGCGTTTCTGAACAAGCTAATCTACCATCATTGATAGTCAATCAGCCAATGGGTGAGCGCGGAGCCCGGCATAAAGATTCTAGGTTTAAAGTCATCAAGGCAATTAATCAGCAGAACTTATCATACTGTAAAAAGTACGAGGGTGCACGACAGTTCGAAGACATGAAGCTCAAGAATCGAGTGAAGGTGATCAGGGAAAAGCACTCTCTAAAAGAAAAGGAGTGTGCGTTTTGGAATGTTCAGAAGGAGAATTCATCGATTTTGCTTCTGTTTAGTATTTTACTGTCCAGATGCTCGAAGGTCTTCTACATGAGAGGATCAGCCATGCAAACGTACTCCCTGGGCTCACACCAGTCCGGATAAGCTTCCTAGAAGATAATGTAACCGCCGTGCAAAATACATGCGAGGGAAACCGAGCTCCGGCTAAAGCTCAACGTGATTCCTGTGATTCCCGATAGATGTGACGCTTCCTGTCAAGATTCCTTATATGTCTGAACAGCTTTGGTGCTCGGGCAGATGAGAACTCACAGTGTAATATGACTGCAACCTTCTTCCCCACTTAGAGTACAATCTTTAGATACTGCTCGGGTCTGGGAGACTCGAAGCTCTCCCTTTATGTGACCACTAGTGTACTCGAACTTGTGGCGAGAATTATAAGCACGACATCGTTTGGAAACTTTCGCTCTCGCTCTCCTGACAGAAGTTCCTCCATACGATCTAGTGTTATGCTCGGTAATTCACACTGTTCTCCCAAAGGGAACAGAGTCATCCTCAAGCGAACTGAAGGGCGAGGGAACATCGAGTTCACAAGCATCAAACGCCCTTCTGGTCATTACAGAAGGTGTCCCTTTGCCGGTCAAACAGCTTGAAGGGGACTTCAGAGGCGGGCACAGATTAGGAGACCACTAGACGTCAACGTCCTTGAATTGGTTCTCCGATATGCTGATCTTGCTTGTATGAACAACTGAGAGGCGATACTGTGACGTCAGAGGATGACTGCTCTACTTCCGCCTCCATCATATGCATTCAAATGGTATTGATAAAATCCCACTGGTGTCCAAAGCATCCACAACGACAGACCGTCGTTGAGATCCTCAACCGTAACGTAAGCTCCATCTTCGCACTCGAGCTAAAAGAACGAGTGTCCATCCCAAAGCGCAGGCAAGAGACACTGCAGAAATCCAAACAAGATTATCCAAGAACGATGAAACTTTGTCTCCGTCGGTCCGTGTGTTTATACAATCCTTATAAATTACCCCGCACAAGGCATTTGTTTGCCGCATCATAAGGAAAAGGAGAACTGGTAAAAGGGAAAGTGACATATCCCGTCTATGCCCCAAAAGCATCTGAAGTGACGCTTGATTTATGACTACAATGACCAACCGGTGTTGTTTCCCTACCGTCTTCTGCATACACATATCAACCAGACGCACGCGTACACAGTTCCAGCGGACACTCGTCCTCCATCAACAAGTTCCTCTCGTCAGAGACTCCAGCACTGGGAACTTTCATATGTGGATCAATCTAGACAGTTATTTGGGTGAATGATCCACAAACGCACACACATACTTTCTCCACTGCAAAAGAAGTTCACTCAACAGCGCAGTAGACACAGCAGGTTTAGCAATTAGGGGCCAAACTTTTAGAACCGGTATGTCTGCTCGCTCTTGGTTGGGACCGGAGACTAATTTCAGAAGGAGGTAGCGAGTCAAATCTTTCAATCACAGGCTCAATCTCAGTCGAAAACTTGGAACGAGTGAGACTTCAAACCAGTACCCTCAGCTGAAAGACCAAACTCACTGAGAGGACTTGCCGTGAGAATCGACTCTGCTTGACTTCTTAAGCTTCTTACGAGTCGAAGGCCACGGTTCAAACCGTGAGGTGACTGAATCAACCACTGCCGCTCACCATTGTGTGGAACACGAATGATCATGAGCCTCCGCGATGAGAGTGCACAAGTAAAAGAGAGAAAGTTTACAGCAGTTATGCAGACCTATCACAATGTGAAAGCTGTTTTGGATTGTGGACCTTGCCTCATAGCAGTGAACGGCGCTGATCGAATTCACTCCTACGGTTTCTCGGATCAACGTACTCTCAGGAGGTGTCTTGTAGATTTGGCCGCACGAAGTTTTATTTCAACTTGCTCCCAAGAGTTGTTCAATGTGATGATCATTGTGTCAATCTATGTACAGGACTTTGACATAGGAAGGGAACTGAACACAACGATGGAATAAGGTCCAGGCTAAGCATTCAAAGGTGTCGTGGAGTTTTGGATCTGTTATGATGACCTTTGGATCTCAAGCTTGTGACAATCACCCAAGGTAAAATCGTAAGAGAAACGGGACGCAATGGATAGCAAACGGATGGGAAGGCCCCTTCAAGCCAACTCGTAAGGATGGGTTCAGTGCCTACTTACAGTATCAAAATAGCCTACTCTGTGATGTTCACGTGCAGACTTGTGTAGAATAATGCCCGGCTAGGAGGGAGTTCCCAGTGGAGAAGAGAAGGGAAGGCTCTTAGTGCGAGTCTTCACTGAGACATCACGGTCCATGGTGTGTGGTTTTCAGTAAAATGTCTAGACTAGTTTCCATTGATTTGAGTTTAAGTGCTACTTTGGTCTCCTCTTATATCAAGGATCAGGGTATTCATCGGTCTCTTACACCGGTAGAGGAAAAATTGTCAGATAATAATGCACCAAACTCAAAATAGTACTCTGAGATCGCTCTTCCCCGAGAACAGGTTTTCTTGCTACAGATAACAGCGACATTCCGATGACAAGGACTGAGCGGTCTGTGAACTCTCATCGTCAAGCGTAAACCCAGAACCTTCACCAGGAATGCTCCATAGTGCTAATGGCAGCATTGACCATTTGGAGCACTTCTGATTATGTCATGTCCCAAACACTGCTTAGAGGACCAGATAGTCTCGAAAGTCCTCGTTCGCACTAAGCCTGAAGAGAGCGATCGATAATCTCATGCGAGGATATTTTCCAGAGGCAAACCTGTTTCTTGCGTTGATAAACTGTTGAGGTGATTCGCAGCCATTTCGTAGGGATTGGCTATTGTGCGAATACTGGACACAGTCTTGGAAAACAGATCACTCTGCATCAATCTCTTCCTTGACCGTCTGCAACTGCTCTATGCTCACTTTCACTATCAAGAAGCAGCGGCCAACTTGTCGCCCTAAGATTCAACGCACTTTTCCTCCATTCTCTTTCCGATCGAAATGTTCTCTCACCTTCACTGCCGTCATGCCGGTGTCCTCTCTCTCCCTCGAATCATCCTTCTCCAACCGCACTTCTGTAAACCCTACGCACAAACGATCAATCACAGATTCGAAAACGATCGCAAGCAAAGGGAAACTGATACGTCAGCTGCGGCAAACATCCAACGGACAAGTTCCATATCTTACAAGGGGCTAGCACAAAACAAGGTACCGCGCAGCGGAACTGCGACGCTATGCATTTGGTAAAGAAGAAAATGTGCATCCAGTTAGAGACAAGAAATACTCAAAACGCATGTGAAGTCCAAGCAGAGAGCATATTTCCATTTCTTTTGGCGATGGTTGGTTATGCAAACGAAAACCGAGACAGCCGCACTTGTCAAAACAGAAATTAAAACGCACACTAGAATCTTATCACAGCCGCGAGTATAGTAGACAAGATGCGTAAACAGACCATAACCATGCATAGCGGAGCGCGTCAAATGTTTGCACTGGAGGTATCGAGGTCCAGAATAATAGACTCGACCCACACACATCACACTATTTCTCTTGATCTTTAATTCTCGCCGCTCGAGTTTTACTATGGAATGACACGCAAAGATCATAGCTAGCGGAAAAGAAACAGGAAGTTATAATAACTTTTCATTTCAAATTTGAACTTTACGGTCTATTTGAGTAGCAACAGATGAATATCTCCTACGATTCGCAATTAAACAAGCGCGAAAACTAATAAGATATTACATTCTCTATCACAATCTCAAATAAATCCATGGAACTATGATACTTACTATCCATATATCTCCAAAGTTATAAGATGAAACGATTTCTCTTCTACATATCTTTATATTGATCATTTTTGCTGACGTCATGCTAACAGTCTATCCAGAGACATAGATGATTACTTGTGTCGCCACTTAGTTCGTATCGATTTGTGACAACTACATCTGCCATTGAGATCTGATAGTCTTGCATCATATACTAGTCAACTCTTTTTTATCTTCTCGTCAAAAATCATACCATCATTGTCTCCACATCATGTAATCATCTCTCATGCCATAGCAAACACAACGTTACTTTAACGATATGGATTGAGTCTTCTTACCAAGAGTGCTCAGTCCGTATAAAAACAAGAACTTTCAATTGCAAAAACTCCACGGCAAAACAGAGACCTAGATAATATGAGGTGTTGCTTTTGCTAGTATAGTTATTTGTCAATTGCAAAACAGTCACAATTGCCGAGAAAAAGGAGAAAACTTTTATCATATAGTGAAACGGACAGATGGATGCATTGTGAAAACCAAAAAAGAAAAAAAATGAAAACAGATGTAAGGAGTCATTGTGAAAAACAGAAGGAAAAAATAGAAGATAGATCCAGATAAATCGTTAACGCTAGCCCTTCGATATTATAAGCATAGCTCCTTGATTCGTTCTGGTTTTGGTACTTTTCTCTTCTCGAGGTACCCGACTGTACTTTATCCATCGGAGATTAAAAAGCTTTTTTTTTTGCTACACCTGTGATAGTAGATTCAGAAATTATCATGGCAACAGCAGCACCTGACCCACAATTTTTGCCTGTGGACATCCCTTTGACTCTGTCTGTGAGCGATGACCATCATATACTTCTGCTCGCTCTCACACCCTTCATAGAAGAACAACACGTGTGATGGAGACGGAGAATTAACCTGGACAAGAAAACAATACTAACAGCAGAGTTGAGAAAATTGACTTGAAACAAATCATCAAATGCAAAACTTGAACAACTCTGTATTGAATCTTCACTCTTCTGATTCGAGAAATTTACTTGATCCACCCCCAGAAGGAATCCCGGACTTGATCCACCCCCTCTTAACAATATTCTTCTTGATCGACCCCCAAACTGGCTACCGCCCGCTTTGTAAGTTACTTTACCACATATACGTCCAGTCAGATAGTCATGTCAGCTTTCCGAAGCTGACGTGTTATGTCATGTCAGCTGGCGATGTGTGACATGTTTCAATGTCAGTTGTCAGCTGGTGATGTCTGACGTGGTAATGTGTGACATGTTACAATGTCAGATGTCAGCTGGTGATGTCTGATGTGGTACAATGTTAGATTAATGCGTGGGAAGAAAGAAGGACTGCACAGCAGAATGTTACATTGCGTAGAGTTTAGTGCAGCAAGTTCGCGTTGAAGTTTTAGAGTGCTCGGTGCACATTCTTGTCGATGGCTGTGCAGATTTTCTCTCTTCGCGAATTCTACGAAACCGAAGCGATCAGAAAAATGTAGAACCACGATGGACCAGATGCGCGATAGTGAAAATCGTCCGCAGCTGCAATGGTTCCATGACTTATCAGGCTTGCGCTAGATGTTTGAAAGTTGCCGAAGGAGTTTTTAAACAAAAAGAATTCTCATCTCCTGGAGCAAACTCTCCAATAAGTTGTTGTTCTCATGCTTGTATTGTTCGAGCTTGGAGATTCAGTATGTCACGGATGGACTCATCAACGAAGGAATGGAAAGTTGAAGACTGCGGTGTTTTCACAGTGTGGCAAGCTGGGAATGAACTCTTAGGCATGACAGCGACAGAATTTCCACTTTATCTAATGAAATTGAGAGTCCTCAAGCTGTAATCATCAGCGATCGACAAAAAGGATTGGAGAAAGCTGTTGCTGAGATATTTCCGACTGTGACGCATGGTCATTGCGCCCAACACATTAGAATGAACGTGAGAGCGAGATTTGGCAAGGAGACCGAGAAACCTTTTTTGGCTTGTTTAAACGTGAAAAATCAGGAGGCGTAAGAATCTCACCTCACCTGTGAGCATTTGGTTAGTTGGAGTAGCTTTTTATGTTTATTATAGAATTAGTTGTTTGGTGTGTTTTAATGCAGTTTGATGTGACAGGTATAATGAGGTGTTAAGAAAACTCGATGACTCCGGAGATCGAGGAAAATAGTTGGCTACTTATTTATGAGGCATCATGTCAGAAAGATATAGTCGTTGTGTCTTTCCGAAGCCACGATATGAGAAGGTAACTTCGAATGTAGCTGAGACCATGAACAACGCTCTGAGGACCATCCGTTTTAATGCTCCTTTGAGAATTTTACTTGAAATTTGGTATTACATCATGCAACAATTTACCACGAGGCGTCAACAATTGGAGCAGGAGACAAATCTACTCACAAAGTTTGCAAGGAGCAGACAGACAGAGAATGAGCAAGCGTAGAAGGATTCATTTGTCAAGTTTCTAACATTAGAGAGGCCACAGTTCTGGATCAGTTCATGTAGTGAAACATAGCTCGAATGGGCGAGGAACGTGCACTTGCATTGAGTACCAAGAAATGGGATTGCCATGTGGGCATGTCATTACTTTCGACAGAGAGATGAGAGAGAATCCTATGACACGCGTTGATCAAATTTAGTACAGTTCATCACTATTTGCAATTTATGGACAACAACATCTGCCCCCAATAGTAATGGACGACTTAGAATTAGTTTGGAGTTGTGGTCCACCTCCTGTTGCAATCGACGAGGAAAGCACCGAGTAGTACGAATGAATAACAATACTCAATCCTCACAAGTTAGAGCTTCAGGAAAAGTAACTAATTTCGTTGAAGAGAATGTCTCCAGACTTCCTCCTGTTACTGGTAGTGGTAGTGTTAATGATGTGGAAATGGAGTTCGATGTTACAGATGAACAAATGTCTCATTTTCCGTCAGAATTTCCTATTCCTAGAACGAGACGATCTTGCATATCATCTACTATTGCTAGTGACAGCAGGCAAAATCAGGTTGGAAGATGTAGTCGGTGCAAGCAGATTAGACACAATGTTCAAACATGTCAAAGAAATGATCATCCAGATATCAACAACGTTGAGCACCCACCGAATCAATCTAGCATGCCAACATTGCATCCAGAGGACGAGGTAGTTTTCACAGCCTCGAATGAAGAACTCGATTTCGCAGACGACAATAGTGATGTACCAGCAGGTTCATTAGAGAGCTCCTTTCCGAGAGTGTTTTCTTGGCTGCAATGTTTAAGTTTCAAGGAACATTTATTCATGTTTCTTTGTTTTGTGCCGTGTATCAATGCAGAAGTGCAGATCGACTGAGCAGAACAGACCGATCTCGAACATGGACTTTATATGGTTACGGGTTGTACTTCTCTCGTTGGTTGGGTTACCGTAGTATCCAATGGAGCTTTCCAACGGCTCTTTAGTAGCAGTGTTATATGACTGTTTAGGTTGAATCGAGGATGGAGAGAGCGACTCCGTGAGGACAGGGACTGTAACGAATCCATAGTATTAGAAACAGTGTTGACCGATTGAAGACTAAAGTAGGAACCCTATTCAATGTTTGAATCTAAAACTTTCTATGTGCACTATGAGATTCTGTGTTCCTCACTAAGTGAAACTACTTGTGTTTCGCATGGGTTGTGTACTCCATTCTGTGTTCGTCGTTAGACTAATTGTCAGAGGGGTGAATCACGACTTGTTCCGCCTTGTCACGAGTCGAAACATGTATGTTCCGTCCTCGTGATAGAGGTGATACACGGTGTTTCATCCAAAGTCCGCGAAACATGGATGTTTCGCCCTACGATGACGTTAAGTCACAAAGAGTACTCTCGCGAGAGGTGAAACACGCATGTTTCGTGCTACCGGGAGGCGACACATGGATGTTACGCCGCCCGTACCCTTGGCAAGTTCTCGTCACAGGCGAGCGAGAACTCGCCAAGGGGTACCCTTTGCGAGTTCTCGCCAGAGACGAAACACTCATGTTTCGCACCTCCCGACAGCGCGAAACACTCATGTTTCACCCTCCCTAGACGAAACACGCATGTTTCTTGCTGTCGGTAGACGAAACATGGATGTTTCACCGCCTGACGTGAAGTCGCAAAGGGTACCCCTTGGTGAGTTTTTGCGGGGGCCGAAACACGCATGTTTCGCGCTATTTTCAAGGCGGAACATGGATGTTTCGCCCCGAAAGTTCCTTCCAAGACAAGGAAGTTTTAAAGTTTAAAGTCAAGATTTTTACAAAATCCTGTTTCATTTCAAGACAAGGAAGTACTAAAGTCCATTTTCAAAATCTGTTCATTCATTCCAAAACAAGGAAGTACTGAAGTCTTTTTTGAAAATCTTTTATTATATAATGGATACTCAAAAGAGATATCTGTCTCACTTGAGTTTAAGATACAAATGCATGGAAACGCTATGTGGCACGGATCTCCATACGATATTGACTTCCTCTTGGGTAATATTGGTCCAATAATTCTTGAGGGTCATAAATGGATCTTGAGCAAAAACCTATGAAAATCTACTCTCCACGTAAGCTGGAGTCTCCTTGGGAAAAACACCCCTACGAAGAAGCCAAAGCAATAAAGTGGCTTCTAAATACAACTCTCTATCACTATCCATAGTGAAAGGAGAAAAAGGAGGCGGATGGAAAACATTAAATGGATGATTGGTACAATTTTTTACCAGACAATCATCCACCAACAGAGCGTCTCTCGTGCTCAAGTTACGATCATGAAGAACAGTAAAATCTTTCAAGTATAAGTGGTTCCCGAAGGCAGCTTCTCTCACCGTCTTATATTTCAAACACATATCTTGAGCAAAAACATTACATACCTACAAATGCCAGTCATATGTATTAGAACAAATAGATCAAATATCTCTGTATTAGAACAAATAGAACAAATATCTTAGATCAAGAATATAATATATAATACAAATAGAACAAATATCTTAGATCAAGAATATAATAAATAATACAAAAAAAGATGATGAAAAGTAAAACTGAAAAAAAAATCAAGATAAAAAGTAGCTTACCTTCGCTCTTGCAACTCCAGGAGGTAAATAATCAGCATCCTCCATAGCACGTTGTCGTGACGAGAGTCTTTCTTGGGGAGGGCGGACCTCCTGACTGTGATAGACCAAAGAGAAATGACCAGAAGGGAAAATATGTCGCTGCAGACGATGAAATCTCAAAACACAGCCTCTTCTGCCCACCAATTGCAAAACAAACACTCAAGCACGCACTCAGGTACACAAATAGATCTCTCCGGAGTAGAAATAGCTTTATTTCAGTGTCAACTACTTCACTGTTTAAGAAAATATCTCTCTCCTCCTCTCCTGAGTCCGTCTCAGCTGAAAATTCCAAGGAATTTGATCTCACGACAACCAAATCCTTACCAAAAACAATCCCCTTCAAATAAACCACCTCTGTCCGTTCAATTCTACTGCTTCCAAACCCCAAACTGTATATCAGATGAAGCTCCAACCCCCAAACGTTTGTCTATCCCTCTGTCACGAAGTCACCGTCCACCTTCTCAATTCTGTCCAGAAAATTTCCTCTCTCCCTGTCTCCCAGCTTCTCATGCGCTTCCCTGATCCTAAATCCCTAATTCCCTTCCTTCTGCTTCAGCTCCAGGCTCTCAGTCCAAAAAATCGCTTGCAAATGAGGTTCTTGTCTCCAAAACACTTTCCTGCCTCTCTCACGATCTCCCCTGCTCACTCTACTTAATTTTGTCTGAAAAATCGATCCTCACTCAGCCTCCAAGCTTCTCAGCGTCTCCTCCCCTCAATCCACTCAATTCTGTCAGAAAATTCGATCCCCACTCAGCCTCCAAGCTTCTCAGCGTCTCCTCCCCTCAATCCACTCAATTCTGTCAGAAAATTCGATCCCCCCTCCAAGCTTCTCAGCGTCTCCTCCCCTCAATCCACTCAATTCTGTCAGAAAATTCGATCCCCACTCAGCCTCCAAGCTTCTCAGCGTCTCCTCTCCTCAATCCCTAATTCTGCTCCTTTCTCCTCCTTCCGCCTCCACTCACTTAGAAAACTCCTCTGCCAAACTGTTTGAAAAAGTCCCCCGATCTTCAGCCGTCGCAAGTATTTAACCTAAAAGTTAAGGGCCCAGCTTAAGCTGTCCCCCTGCTGTCCTTATAAGCACAGTCGCTTATCACAAGCAGGCCCCCAGCTTAAGCTGCCCCCCTGCTGTCCTTATGCGTACAAAGCATTTTTTACAAAATTGACCCCTTTTTAATATAAGTTTCGCAGTTGTCTCTACAAACTCTATCTCTACACTAATAAAGGTTCACATAACCTCATTCCCCATCGCAAGCCTACTCGATGATTATTTAACTGTTTAGCAAAAGTTTCCTGTGCTCTTGATGCCATCCTGAATATATTACAAGCCATCCAATGTAGGCCGAAGCCCTAACACTTATGAGGCTGCCCCACAGGGCTTACAGCCCCCCCATATGCGCACCAGGTATCTCCCATAGTATATTCAGGATGGCATGCGGAGGCTTAGGCCAGGAAGCCCACGATTAAGAGAGATACCGGTCTCCCGCCCCTAGGTATACAGGACATGGCTGAATACCCAACATAGACTCCCATCCGGGAGGCCAACACGCCAGAATAGGAACCAGAGGCCAGGAGGGATTGATCCTGAGACCACTTCCCTCCTAGGCAGGCGCCCTATCACTGGGATGGCCTTTGGTTCCGTTCTAAAAGCTTTTAAAACCTGTACATATGCTTTTATTGTAAAAATCTTCCTGCAAAGTCTTTACTAGCCTTTTCTGTGCAAACTTCTCTATACAACTCCGTTTTAAACGAGTAAAGAGTCAAAACTATAGTACTTGTGAACACCTACACACTCAAGCAATCAGATTCTGAGTTCGAGTCGCGAGTCAGAATCGACAGATTTCCCTCTATCGCATATTTCTTAGTTTAAAACACGTGCTAACTATTACTTAAAGCACTTTTTGTCAAAACTGGAAGCATGAGGTCGCTCTCCTCGTCGAGCTCTGCATTTTGGTGTCTTTCGACCTCTTTCAAGGTGATATTCTAGTCTAAGCTAGGGGGCAGCTTGTCAAGCATGGCCCCAGCTTAGCTCCTGCCCAGCTTGTTAAGCTGCAGGGCAGCTTCCTTTACACAATATAGGAAAAAATATCTCTTTGCAATACTTTTCACTGTACAGACCTATGTACAATACGACATTCACCCCCTCCAAACCTGCACATCCTCTGGTATGTGCCAATTCGTCACCGATCCTCGTGGTCCTCCAAATCGTCTTCGCTCTCCTCGACCGCCTCAGATAGGTCTTCATTTGCTCCTGGCTGCTCTGAACCTAAGAACTCAGCTAGCTCCACAGTCTCTCCTCTCTTCTTGAATAACTTCACTCGTTTCCCAGCAACTGGAAGTCTTAAGGGCGTGCCATCTAGCTCTTGCAAGGAATAAGTAACATTCTGATGTACATCAGAGACAAGGTATGGACCAAACCACCTTCTCGAAAACTTTCGAACTGTAGAGTGTTGGTTCTCCAATGTGCTGTCGTATACCAACACCCAGTCCCCAACTTGTATCAGTTTTGGCCGAAGTCTATGAGTCCTATCAAACCTCTCCTTGTTCCCAAGTCGAGCCGCCTTCAGCCGAAGCTGCGCTTCAGCGAGATCCTCCTCTCTACATTCTAGCTGTCTGATTCGTAGTGAGAGAAGCTGCACACGGTCCACATTGTCCTCCCATGGCAAGGTAGCCCAGGTAGGAAAGTCTTCTTCTGCTGGCATCATCGGTTTCTGCCCTAACATCAACTCAACAGGCATGTACCCTGTAGTAGAACAATGAGTTGTTCTATCTGCCCATAAAGCAAAAGGGAGTAACCTGGGCCACTCTCTATGCTTACAGTCACATGCCTTCACCAAAGCCTGAACTATTGATGGATGTCCTCGCTCGCTCTTGCCAATCCCCTCTGTGGCAGTAGTAAGCTTGAGCTTCACACCATATCGAGCAAAAAACTCTTTCGCTTCCGTACCCCGTAGTTCTCCCCTATCTGCCCGTAGCCTTCCTACAGACCCATACCTACAAATAATATCTTCAAGAACAAACTTACATATCCCCTCTGTGGTCTTCGTCCTCAAAGCTCGCCCTTCTACAAAGTTGGAGAGATCCTCACGAGCCAGAACCAAATATCGCATGCCCCATAACCCCAGAGGCATCACCACTAAGTCAAGAACCCACTGAAAGTGAATGCAAGGCGGATAAGTTGGCACGAGACCATCCCTATACCGCATCTTTGAATAGAACTGGCAATGCAAGCAGGAGCTGACGTAGTTCACCACATCCTGATACAGACCTTTCCACCAGTACCTCTCCTTTAACTTGGTGTAGGTAGCCCAAATCCCTCGATGTCCGGCCCATAAGGTATCATGGAACTCCTTCATTAGTTGCTGCTTAGTCTCTTGATCGTCCACTACCCGTATGAACATCCCGTCTCTCCTCTGTGGTCGTCTCCAAAGATACCCATCATGCAGAAGATAGTTGTAAGCTTGTTTCCTTATCTCTCTGAACTCAACCTTGCTCCACCTCTCTTGTCTCTCCAACAAGCTCAGATAATATCCTATGTCACGAAGTCTACCTGTGTAAAGCTCCTCTCTAAACATCAACGGCTCCAAGCTTGTAGCCCGTCGATTAACCTGACACTGAGCATCCTGTCTCTCTTCTTCCTCAGCTTCTGAAATCATGACATCCTCATCCACAAATCGAGCCCTTGACAACATATCTGCAACCATATTCTCCTTTCCTTTTATATGCTTCAGCTCTGGATTCAAGCTTCTAATATAGGCAATCCAACGTAACATTGCTATGTCTGGCGTGGTACAGTTGGATATCATGCCTAGTAGAGGTAGACAATCCGTCTCTAGGACTACATGAGCACCAATCAGAAACTCACGGTCTGTCTTCATCGCTGTCACCGCTCCCCATAATTCACGCTTCACCTGAGGATAATCTCGTTGCCTGTCTGTCAGGATCCTAGCTCCAAACCTAGAGGTAAACCGCATACCATCCGCATCATCTTGACCTATCGCCCAGCCAATCGCCTTTGGACTAGTATCTACTGTGACAATGACAGGTCTCTCACATCCATAGTCTACTCTTCTCAAAACAGGTGGAGACTGTAGAGCCTCCTTCAACCTATTCATAGCTTCTCGATGGACTGAGGTCCATATAAACCTCTTACCCTTCCTCAATAATGCATACAAAGGCTCAGCAATATGAGCATAATGAGGAATGGATAAGCGATAAAATACACAAGCACCTAGAAAGCGTCGAACCTCCGTGATGTTCTTACAGTCTGCCATCCTAGCTATAGCTTCAACCTTCTCGGGGTTCGGTCGTCTTCCAAAAGCGCCACACAGATGTCCAACCACTAAAATCTCAGACACACCAAACTTGGACTTAGCTCCTGACAGGGTGAGATGTACCTCCTCCAGACGAGTCAAGATACGTTCTACATCCTTGATATGATCCGCAACAAACCTTCTACATCCATTCGCAAATACTGCTTCATCCTTGTCTTCAACCGCACAACCCTTTATGGGAATATCGTCTAGAAATGGAATTGTAACATCAGGCACAAACTCCCTTAGTACCTTATGCATCACGTTCTGCATATGAGCCACCGAGTTCGTTGCTCCTTGTGGAAGAGTACACATCCGCATCAATCCCAGAGGCGTACGCATAGTAGTTAAATCCCTACTCTCAACAGCCAGCTGGAATTGATCATAACCAGAATATAGATCTCCTATTGAATAGATAGCTCTCCCTGCAAATGCCTCTGCTACCTCTTCAATCACAGGACCCGTTCCAACGTTACGAATGGTTACGTTATTCGCAGGCTGTAGGTCTTGAATAAAACGCAAAGCTCCTGACTTCTTGGGCACAGTGAACCACTTGCTAGAATATGGCCCCATAGACGGCTCAAGTATCCCCATCTGTACCTTCTCCTTCAACAACTCGATGAGTTTAGGCAATAAAGCACGAGGAACTGGAATCGGTTTCAGGTCCCAAGGCACATGAGGGATTGTGAATATAACCATAGGTGCTATAACCTGCGGGTCCACACAACCTATCTCCTCTGCTGAAAAAGAGAATGCTTTACCATGCTTTACTACCATCTATTCAAACACTGTCTTCTCGACCTCAGTCAAGAATTCACCCCCTCCTATCTGGAGCTCCTTCAATGTCTCCTCAGTAAACTGGTGCCCTACTCGTCTATGATCACGCAATATAGGTTCAGTCCCCACTAACTGTACTTGCTCCTGGGAGTTAGCAGGTAGTTGAGCCGCTACCGGTCTTACCTTTCTCAGTACAGATTTGTACTTCGCATGGACGTCTGCTTCCTGAGGGAGTGCACACCAACAACTTGCTTCTCTCCCTTCATTATTCTGCATCGGATGAGGAAAGAACTGCAGGTATGTAGCAATCTCCTTATATATGCATCGAGAGTGGATAGGGATCACCACCACACTATTTTTCCCCTCCATCAATCTACTCACATTGTCTAACCAACCAACAGCTGACTGTACAGACATAAACTCTTCAAACAAACCAGAAACCACTTCGTCTTCAGATAGAACTCCTACACGCCACAACCCTGATACCTGTTTCACCATCCATCTTTTTGTATTTTCCTCCATATCTTCAACTCTTGTAAATCGGCTCCACCCATCTGTCTCAAACATCAGCAATCCAGACTGCCAACTCTGTACACCACACATGTATCCAGACCTTTGTACATGTCTCGCTTCCAACTCTGACGGGACCTCAACAGTAGGTTCTACACCCCTGTCTTCCCGCTCTACAGGAGTGGATTGCGAAAAACCTTACATCTCTTCGTCTGAGAATCTCTAAGGGTTTGTCTGTTCCGCTCATGTCTTGAACGAACCGTCAAAAACTGTACTGAGTACTTGTCATCAGGACTCCGAACTCTAGCATAATGAGACCCATCGTTCATCACCTTTGTCTCCATCCGAACAGCGGTGATGTATGGTTGGCCCAGTATGACAGGATAGGAGGCAGATGACTGTACAAAGAAATGCTGATCAACCTCTACATCCCCAATCCTTACACGCATATTGGGACAAGCTCCGTATAACTCACCCTTTTGGTTATTTGCAGCTCGAAGCACCCAACCATGATTCCTTTCGATTGACCACTGTCCTTTTTCATACACCTCCTTGGAAATGATGTTGATCTCCGACCCGTGATCCACAAGTGCAGGTACTGGCTCAAAAAGTCCTCCAAGCCGAACTTGCGTCTCTGTTGTCGCTCTTGCCCAGTGCTTCTCCTTGAAATCGCTGTCTGCGCCTGACCCATCCTCTTCAAACTCTTCATCTTCATTCTCAATAACAGCAGGACCAGCAACCCATGCCTCATACTTATCATCTCCGAACTGATCAACACCAATAGCATCTACTGCTCCAACCATCTGACTACTTACTTGTTCAGTCAATACATGTCTCTTTCTCTTCATGATGTCTATTATCAACTCATGAAACTCTCTCTTTGCGATACCAAGCACTTCACGAAGAGTAAACTCAACTCTAGCATCCAAAATGCGTTGCTCTAGAACAGCACGCAAGTCTGTTGTTGTTTCGATGTCTGCCGCTAACTTGTAAGCTGGACCTTTCCCCTTCTCCTGTGCTGTAAACCTCTTTCCCCGTACTCTATCTGTAGCAGTAGTCTCCTGTGGCAAATCTTGCACACCTTCCATAGGATCTACTGCAGGTGGTGGTGGAGCTGTAGAGGTAGAAGGTATATCCTCTGCAGCAGGAAATCTTCCAGCTGGTACAGATGGTGATGGTTCCGCTGCTCTCCTCCTTGTAACCCTCCGACGGTCACTGTCCTCTGGTACTCCTGCATCTAAATCAGAAGCGTCCCGTCTTCTTTTGTCTTCGATCATGGCATCTTGTTCACCACTCGTCTCTAAAAACGCTCGAATAGAAGTTGCATCTACTGGGTCTCTCCATCCAGTAGCTCTCCTAATGCTTTCAGCACCTCTCTTCATCTTTTCAACCGGAACCTCAACAGCCTGCTCAACCATAGTTGGATTAGAGCGCACCTCAACTCTCCCAGTATATACATCAGCCTCCGCAGAACCCGCAGTCATCGCTGTAGTATTCGCACCAGTAAGTGCTGGAAGAGAACTCCTCATTCCTCCTCTTCCAAAATATGTGTTCAGAGGCTGCCCAGTGGCGGTTAAATACAACCTGTTGTTCTGATAGTTGACTACGCCCTCTCGCAAGGCAACCGCCAAGTCTTGACAGTCTCCTCTGAGATGATCTGGACTATCACACCAAATACATCTCCTGGTAAAGGTTCCTCCTACAGGTCGGGCACCTGGTGCAACAGGTCGTTGATCTCTCCTCAAGTCTGCCATCTCAACTTTCAAATCTCTCAACTGTTGAGTAAGTTCTTCTATCAAGTTATGTTGATTTCGGTTCTCAACAGGTCGCTGCTGCTGTCTAGGTCCTCTCTGTGCTGGGATAGGTACTGCAGGCGCTTGAGGAACCACTTGGGGAACCACTATAGGTGCTTGAGGAATCACAATAGGTGCTTGAGGTATTGCAGGAGGAGCTACATGAACATGAGGAGCTACTCTCTGCTCTAGCAAGGTCTCTGGCTGCAGTACCATCCTACCACGGCGTTGTCTAGCAAGGGTGGATACTGCTTCTTCTACTCTCCTCCAATCAGATGTAACCCCCCCTTCAACCCCTCGATCAGCCAACATGAAACAAAGCCTATCTGCTGTGAACTCATCCAGAGCCCCTAAGAACAACTCTGTCTTCCTAGCATCCAACGTCAACCTCTCTAGACCAGAAAGCTGAGAGTACCTCTTCTCAAATTCACGGATCACTTCATTCAATCCCATGGAACGTCCAGGCTGACGCTCTATCCAATCCATGAGAGTTCTTCTGGTGACTCTTTCAGAGTCCTCTTCTAGAAATTCTTCTCTCAGTGCACGTTCAAACAGAGTCCACCCACCTAAATGTCTTCTCTGTAAATTTCTAACCTTCTCTCTCAGTTCAGGGACAACAGTCAACTCAAAGCTTAGAATTACCTCAACTTCAGGTGCCCTGACTAACTCCATCTCGCCCACATACTCCCGCAGGTACCTTGTAACATCTCTTCCATCAAATCGCCCACATCGACCTACAATTGCTTGTAATGCCTTTGTGGACTTCTGCTCAGCTCTCCCAATTGCAGGCTGCTGCTGAATCAAGGCAGCCAACGCCTGAAGAATCTGAGACGTGTCTACAGCAGGTTGTGCTGTTGCTGGAACCACCGTAGGTCCTCCTTGAGAACCAATTCCTTCCTGAACAGGAGTCCCTTGAACAGGAGCACCTTGAGCAGCAGCTACACCCTGTACAGCTGTAACACACCAGAAAACCAAAAGATGCTCGAAAGTAGTAATTTAAGGATCGAACCCACAGAGATGCAAGTAAAGATCATCCAAAAGTAGTAAACACGTGACAAAGGTGATTCTTTATAGTTGTCTTTTATTCTCACGGGCAGAAATCAGTCCCGGTAGAGATCAAACTCAGGTCTATCCAACAAGACAGAGTTGATAATCCTGACAAACAAACATAACAGGTACTGAACAGGTCAGGGACCTCAAGAAACAGATGAACAACAGAGAAATAGAGCCACGGACGGAAATGTCACACGAGGAAGTACTGCTGAAGTGCTACTAAGTAGCCTCTAACACCATAAACGCTAAATATCTTCACACTAAGTTACTTTCACTACTACTGCTCTCGGAAATCTCTGGCGAAGAAGACTCTTCTTCCGCCGAAGAACCAGATTGAACTTCTTCCTAAGTGTTCTACCAAAGAACAACTTCTTCCAAAGTCAACTTCGCCCAAAACCGTCTTCGTAGTAAACTAACTCCGCAGATGCTGGTCTATTCTCAGTCCTCGCCGTAAACGTTCTACTCTGATTTCAAATGTCAACAGCAAATTCTTCGGCACCCAGACTAATTCCTACCACAGCAAACTACGATACTTCGTAGGTAAATCTTTCGAAGAAGACAAAACACTCAATGGCTCCGTAAACTCAGGAAATAGAAAACTCAAAAATGATAAAACACATAGAGGTCCTGAATACAAACAACACAACGCTTATATACAGATTTTCCCGAAGATGACGGATCTTTTTCCTAAGAAGTCGGGCGTACTTCTGGACCGTCGGATGAAGGTCCTATGTCCGAAACGACATCAGGAACGACACCGCTTTCTACTGCTAACTCTCTACCTATCTCACAAACTGAGAACTCTACGGTTGCTCTAACCTCCCTAAGCTCTCTAACTACTCGCTGTCCTAACCTAGCTACCCGGTTCCTAGCTGAAGTACCCTCCGCATCTGCAGCTAAGAACTCCTCTCTAACCTGGCGAAGAAATCCCACTTCTTCGGTGTCCAGCTCAACGGCGAAGTAGTTCTTCAACACCGGCTCGACCCTACTCCGAAGTTGAGCACTCAGTTCCTCGGCCTTGACGGTGCGTCGCTTTAGATCATCGATCTCCTGCGTCATCTCCGCGACGACATCCAGGTTCCTATCCCGCTGAAGTCGTACCTCGTCCAACTCCTTCTTCGTCAGGGAAAGAACTTTCTCGTGCTCCCTCTCTCGATCCAACTTCTGTTGAAGAAGTCCTTCTTTCTCCGATGTCACACTCTTCAGTTCATCGGTCCTCGTCTGCGCCTCCTTCTGGGCCATGCGAAGTGCAGCTCTCAGATTCTCCTTCTCTTCCTTCCAGTTACCTCGGCCGAAGTGCATCGTATGCACTAACTCTGCTAGGTTCAACTTCCTACCGACGACTTCCTCGTAGGTCCCGCGATTCGCCTCCAAGTTGTACAGTAGCGGTACGACTACATCTTTGAGGTAGTCCGCCGAAGAAGCTAATCGTTCGATCTCACCAACTGTCGATGGAGAAACAGCGCTCTTCGGTGTAGTGGCAACATCCTTCTCCAGCTGAGGAGTACTCCCTTCCTCGGCTTCCTCGGTCGCCTCTTCAACTGCTTCATCATCGGTCCGAACCGTCTTCGTCATCTTCATCTTCTTCCGAGACTTCTACACAGACCTCGGCGTTTCCTCCAGAGGTTTCTTCCTTCCACTCCTGCGAATCGGAGGAGATATCTCGATTACATCTTCGTCCTCGGCCGGAGTAACTGCTTCGGGTGTCTTCTCTGGAGTTGGCGTTGAAGTCGATGCCTCGTTCTTCTTCGTTACCTCCACTGCTACTTCGGCTTGTGCTCCTTCGGCTTCGACTTCGTCGAAGAACCTCTCGAGTTGTACATCCCGTGCTGGAGTCTGTACCACCTGAAATTCATCATCCTCGGCAGCTGCGGTAAAACCTAACTTCGTTTGCTGTGCCTCAGATAGCAACCCCATCCGTCCGGCGAAGAGCTGCTCGATGAAGTTGATTTGCCAGTTCGACAAGTATGTCGTTCTTCGTGGCTTGAAGATCGCCATAATCGCATCGGCTACTTCTCTCTTCTTCGGATCGCAGTAATCACTTGTTCGGTAGCCGTTCCTCTCTAGAGGTAACTCCTTGAACAGATGCGGGAAGTTCTTCACTGCTTCGGGCGAAGCAGCGGCAGAGGTGGTGTCAAACAGAAGATCACCTTCCCGACCTGCATCGTCGATGCCCAAAACAGCGGACCAGTGAGCTTCGGTCTAGTTATTCGGTCGTCCATAGTGCTCATCGGCCGGATGCTGCTTGCAGACCTTCAACTCGTGCACCAATTTGGAGGAAACCATTCCCCACCAAGGAAGCAAGAGGAACGATAACCCCATTTCCTCGAGCTCTTTGTCGTAGCGGCGAAGAGCCAGTCGATTAACTTCAAACGATCGGAGCCTCGGCGCCTTAGTCGTCTGCATCCCGCGCATCCCTAGAATCACTGCAACGATCTTCGCTACAAACGGGTTCTTCGCTGTAATCTCTTCCTCGCCCGTAACTGACGTACTTCCTCGCAAATTGGCTTCCTCGCCGTTCACTCGCGAATTGGCTTCCTCGCCCGTAACTGATCTACTTCGGCGTTCGGTAAATGCGGCTCTCTGCGCCCTGCTATCGCTCGCTCTGAGACTAACAAAACAAGTAAAGCGGAAGTATTGAAAAAACTAGGATTAAAAAGACAACAGAATGAAGGCGATTTTTGGCACGTATACCGAGAGCACCCGAAACTCAAGCGAGAACAATAAAAACATCAAAAAGTATCATGATGAAAGTACGCGGTCTAATTTACAAATCTTTTCTTCTTTACAAGTGTCCATTAGATAATAAAAAAAGTTGTTATCCAGTTCTATTATTCGATCAATGCAATCAACGCCACCCTTAACTATATAAGGACTCCTTCAATTCGGTATTTACTTATAGTCATTTTACCGTTGATTGGGAGTTTTGCGGCAGGGTTTTTTGGTCGTTTTCTTGGTTCAAGGGGAGTGGCTGTAGTCACAACCACGTGTGTTTCATTATCTTCTATTTTCTCTTGTATTGCATTTTATGAAGTCGCGCTGTCGGTCTCAAACCCTGTAAACCATATCTTGTGGCATTCGCGAAGCACTCTATTTGCGCACTCGTATCAATTCAATCGTTTAGCAAAGCTCATGGAGGGCACAGAAGGTCATGACAAAGTCATTGTATACAAAGCAAGTAGAAAGCCTAAATAAAGAAAGCTACCTTTTGCAAGTGACTTTAGCCCGATCAAGCGCTTTGCGCTGGATCGGGCTTAATGGCGTTTCCCGACAAGTTAGGACTTATAATTCCTCAAAAATTCGAGACTTTGGGAACAAAATAAAGCACTCCAAGCCCCCAATGTTGCGTAAGCCGAGGCTACCCACGGCACGTAGTGCTTCTTTCTCAGCCATTTCGGCGAAGTTTCCGTTGGTCGAGTGTCAAAAAAAAGATTTTTGACTCTTCCCGAGCACGTAGCGCCTCTCTCTAAGGTCTCGGCTAAAGCCAATTTCTATTTTTTTGATTTTCTGCCCCCTTTGTATCCCGGTGCTCGACATCGCCGAGGTCGTACACACTGCAATAACTCGGTCAGTTGTCCATTAACCCGATGGTCACGGGTAGTAAAAGAGTAAAGTAAACAACTTGTTACCTTGCTTATATCCCGCGATAGGCTTTCCTGCACGTGCCGAAGTTAGGGTTTTCCTCTTGACGACTGACATTCTTCAGTCGGCTGTAACTTCGTCGTTCGGTCTCCGATTGCCTCGCACAACATACCGTTAGAAAGGTCTTCGCCCGAGGAATTCATCTATGAGAAAATCATCTTTCAGTGTCTCCATAGATTTGATAAATTCCTCCAGAACTGAGATTCTTCTCTAAACTTCTAATTAACACTATTCTACTCATATCGTTTATCTTCTATCATCTATTCTTCTTATTTACTTTACAACTAATCAATTAATTAACAAAAACGAAAAACCAAGGCTTCACATACTCCCCCTCTCAATTGTGAAGCGACCCCGCGAACACTTAAGAGTAGTATCTCTTGATCCTCCACCCATTGACTCGGGTAGCTAACAATGTTCCATCGAGTTCTTCCAACTGAACCGAACCATTACTATAACGACGCGTTACTTTGTAAGGACCCATCCAACGTAAGTGTAACTTCCCTGGAAATTTAGTGTACCTACTGTCATACAGCAGTACTAAATCACCATCCTTGATGTCCACTTTGCGGATCTTCTTATCGTGCTTCTCTTTTCGCTTCATTTGAATGATCTCCGTTAGTCGTTTAGACTCTTCACGGTCTTCCTCAAGTGTCATCAGACTCTTAAGTCGCAACAGTTGACTCTCCTCCACTGACAGTCTATCTTCAGACAGGATTCTGTAAGTAGGCACATCAAATTCAACTCGCATAATCGGTGTCATGCCATATGTTAGGAAAAAGGGTGTTTGTCGAGTTGTAATCTTCTCTGCATTCCGAAATGCCCATAAGACAGCCGGTAACTTTGTATCCCAATCATATGCATGATTCACTGTCACCTTGTTCAGAATCTTGCACAACACTCCATTAGACTTCTCTGTCAATCCGTTAGCTTTTGGATTGTACGGTGTTGTCTTCCGGTGTTTTATACCAAAGTAATCTGTCAGTTCTTCTATCATCTTGTTTAAAAAATGTGTACCTCGGTCACTCACCAACTCTAGTGGGCATCCATATCGAGTAATGATCTGTGTGTACAGAAACTCAGCCACAGTGGCTGCATCGTCTTTCTTGGTAGCTGCTGCTTCAACCATCTTCGTTGCATAATCAGTAGCTATCAGTATGTACCTTCTTCTTGTGCGGCGTGTTGCAGGTTGTATAGGTCCTACAAAATCAATCCCCCACTTCTCGAATGGTGCTAATGAGAGTATCGGATGTAACGGCCACTGAGTGGTTGGCGTAGGCTTACCCACTCGTTGACAGTTATCACACTTCTTGATGATCTCCTGAACATCTTTGTACATCGTTGGCCACCAGTATCCAGCTGAGAGAATCTTCTTCACAGTGTTCCTCAGTGCATAGTGTCCACCTTCAGGTTCCGAGTGTAGTGCTCCTACCACTTGTGGTATCTCATGCGTTTCTAGACATCTTCGAAGTTCTTCATCAGGCCCTCTTTTGAACAATATCCCGTTCTTCATCTCGTAGGGTCCCGCCTGATGTATGAAGACTGTTCGCTGTTCAGCGTCCATTTCCTCTGGGCACTGCAAAGTCTGTAAATATCTGTACAGATCATAGTACTTCGTAGCAGGTGCTACGGTCAGCTGAAACAATTCCTCATCTGGGAAGTCATCTGCCACTGTGTCCACTCGCTCTCCCGTTCTCAGTCGAGACAAGTAATCAGCATTCTCATGATGAATCCCTTGTCTCGTCTGAACTGTGAAAGTAAACTCTTGAAGTAACAACATCCATCTTGCTATCCTTCCTGACAAGTCTGACTTCTGTACTAGATGCTTCAATGCATAATGATCCACATGAAAAACAAACTCATAGCCAAGAAGGTAGTGTCTGAACTTCTTTACTGAGTACACCATTCCCAACGCTTCACGTTCAGTCGTGGTGTAGTTCTTTTCCGCTGCTGAAAGTTGTCTACTCGCATAGTAGATTGGGTGGTCTCTCTTCTCATCATCTTTCTGACTGAGAACCACTCCTATAGCAAACGCAGAAGTGTCTACATACACTTGAAAAGGTCTCTCCCAGTCTGGGGGTCGCATGACAGGTGCTTCTGCCAACTTCTTCTTCAGCGTCTCAAACGCCTCATGCTGTTTCTCGTGCCAATGGTACTCTGTCGTCTTCTTCAGCAATTCTGTCAGTGGCGCAGCAAGTATGGCGTAGTCTTTGATGAACCTTCTGTAATATCCAACATGTCCTAGGAAGGCTCTCAACTCGCTGATGTCAGTAGGGGGCTGTAGGGAGAGTATCACTCTAACTTTCTCTACATCTACTTCTATGCCTCGACCTGATACTCTATGTCCAAGAAGTATTCCTTCAGTCATCAC
This sequence comes from Asterella californica, assembly GCA_036924285.1. Lineage (NCBI taxonomy): Eukaryota > Viridiplantae > Streptophyta > Marchantiopsida > Marchantiales > Aytoniaceae > Asterella > Asterella californica. The sequence continues at coordinate 13,615,706 of JAYKYS010000003.1, forward strand.
GAAGAAACACTTCTCAGGATGTAATGCAAGCCTGGCTTCCCTACACTTCTGAAAGGTTTTGGCTAAACACGCTGCATGTTCTTCACGTGTGCCAAAAACACAAAAATCATCTATAAAGATCTCTAAAAATTTTCGCAAATAATCTTGAAAAATTGAGGTCATCATCCTCTGAAAGGTAGCTGGTGCATTGCATAGTCCAAAAGGCATCTTATGATAAGCATAAGTGCCCAATCTGTAGTAAAGGTAGTCTTGTCCTTATCTTGCTCTCTAATGGACACTTGATTGTACCCTGAAAACCCGTCCAAAAAGCTGTAACATTCCTTTCCAGATACATGATCCAAAATGGTATCAGTAAAAGGTAAAGGGTGATGATCCTTCTTGGTTGCTGCATTCAGCTTTCTGAAATCTTGACAGACTCTTATCTTTCCTGTTTGCTTCTTGGGTACCACTACTATGGGTGCTACCCATTCGCTGCTTAACACAGGAAAAATAATACATGCCTTTAGGTACTTATCTATCTCGTCTTTAACCATCAAAGAGTATTTTGGGTTGAGTCGGTACTGCCTCTGTCGTACAGGTACTGATCCTTCAATGAGGTCGATACGATGTTCTCCCCACTGTGCAGGTATCCCCTTCATGTCCTCCACAGTCCAGGCGAAGACATCTTGGTAATGGATCAGCATCTGACGATACTCTTCCAACTCTTCTCCTTGTACCACAACAGAAATCTTGAGGCTCTTACCTTCGCTTATTAGTAGGTCTTGGGATGCTCCTGGAAGGACTATACCATCTGTATGACTGGTCTCTGCACTCCCGTGACCTAGCTGTGATTGCTATTCGGCCTCGTTCATATCTTCTTCTTCGTCAATTTCATAGCACTGTAGATAGTTGACCATCGAATAAGGGTCTCCTTTCCTTTCTCTTGCGCTGCTTGTTGATGAATCAGATCCCGAAGTGTAACCTTCATCAGTCGACTCTGTTTCGCCCTGATGTGTTATCTTCTTCCAAGAAACCATCACAGCCTTATCAGTTGGTTTCTGTGGGTCTTTGAACTGTAAACGGTGCCGGTACCAATCTGTTAGTACTTTGGCACCATACAACCATGGCCTCCCAATCAAAATTTGATAACCAGACTTAACCAAAGGGCGCAGCACAACATAGGTGAGTTTAAAAGAAATTCCGCCTATTAAGGTGGGGATGTTGCGCAGTAGCCCAAGTGGTCGTCTTCTCGTTTGATCTGCCAGCCGTAACACCCGCTGAGTTTCTTCAAACTTGCTGAAACCCAACGCGTGTGCCGTGTCTTCTGTCATTATGTTGACTCCTGATCCGGAGTCAATTGGCACTTTCCTAATTACACAGCCTGCAACCTCCACTTCCACTTCTGGAGATCCCAGATCTTCTGCCTCGATGTGAAACAGAGAAGGCAACTTTGATCTTCTTGCTTTAGTGGGTTTCTTCAGTGCTTGAAGTAACAATTTTCTGTAGATTTTGTTATCTTCAATCAGCTGCTTGAAACTTATGTTAGCCTTCTGTGTTTCCAGATCAGCTACCACATCATAGTGTGGTACTGACACAGGTTCTTTCTTCACAGGTTCCGGTCGACTGTGCTTCTTCGGAACCTCCTCGTTCTTGGCTGCAGTCTTGTCTTCAGTGGCCGAAGAACGGAAAATCTTGGGTACGGACGAAGTTGATTGTTCTGGTACTTCGGCCGAAGTTGTATCAGCTTCTCTTGCCGAAGTTCCTGCTCGTAGTAACTCCTTCTTCAGGAGTTCGCGGACTTCGTCCGTAATGTCAACTGGTAGTCTCAGAGGATTTACGCTCTTCAGTATTTCTTCTTCCTCTTCCTCAGTTTCCTCCTCAACAATCTTCTTCTTGGCTTTCTCCGCAGCCTTCTTCTGCTTCTTCAGCTCTTTCTTCGACTGAGTCTTTATGGGCGCTTCTTCTGCCTTTCTCTTGGTTTTGAAAGAGCTTCTGGTGTCCACTTTACAAACCCAAGTTTCTTCTGGTGGCCATCCTTCATCTCCAGCGGCTTTCCATTCTTCCAAGTCTACCTTGTGCAGTTGAGCTTCTCCAGGACGTTCTATTTTGGGATCAAAGCGAACCCCTCTCTTCTCTGCGGGTGGGTTAGTACAATCTGCTGTGGCATGTCCTGGCTGATGACACCTTCCACAAAGTGCTACATATCCCATCGATTTCTTTGGGTGAGGGCAGTTTGGTGACCAATGTTCCAAACTGCCACAATTAAAACAAGACCCATGGGGTGGTGGTTTATTTGCTCCTGGCGGACTCATCAAACGTTTCTGAGATACATTCAGAGCCCTCTCTTTTGGTGCAAACCTTTGAATTGGTATGGGTTGAATTGGGGTAATTGCTGGCTGTGTTGGGGGTGGATTCGTTAATACTCCATATACTTCGTCCGGAGTTTCCACAAAGAATGAGCTATAATATGATTCGAATGCTGGTGCCCATTCAAGTGATTGTGCCTGAAATGTTCTGTTGTTCTTACATTCCGTATTAGCATGTCCTGATTTGCCGCATGTCGTACACCATAAGCTCGGACGGGATGTAGCAGGTGATTTTCTCCCTTCAGGAGATCGTACCATCTGCACTTTCAGGTCTGCAAACCCTTTAATCATCTCTTCCATGAGTTGATTACTATCCCCTTTTTTCTTGCCCTTCTTTTCCTTCGAGCTTTTCTTTTCTTTGGACGAAGAACTACGTTTCATTCTTCGTTCTTCTTCGCTCGAAGAAGATGAACTCGCCGATGAAGACTCTTCGGCTTCGGCCGAAGAAGACTCATCGTCAGAAGATTCCTCGGAGGAAGAAGGTTCTCTGCGACCCTTCTTCTGCTTCTTCCTTCGAGTCGTTTTACCTTCCTTCCTTTCTCTCTTTCCTTTCTTCTTCCCTTTTATCCATCCTCCTTTACTTCCGAGGGTGGACGCTTCAAATGCCTCTGCTGAAGCAACAACCTCTTCGATGGCGTCCATCTTTCCTCTGCGACACCAGATCTCCATCTCAATCGGTAAGCCTGTAACTAGCCATTCTGTGGCTTGATCCATAGAGTATGGGTTGGCTGTACCCATCCTCGGAATTCTGTCCAGTAGATTGTAGAATCTTTGAACATAATCTTTTAAGCTCTCTTTCTTTCCTCTGATCAGTCTGGTCAGCTTTCCTAAAACTTGACGATTGTACCCAATTTCCCAGAATCGCTCTAAGAACTTTGTCCTCAGCTTGTCCCAAGTATCGATGTCTCCTGGTACTCTATTTACATGATTGTACCAGCTGCGTGCTCTCTTCCTGAGAAGACTCGGAAAGATTCGCAGACGATCTGGTTCAGCATCTTCCTTATTGGTGACAGATACAGATTCAAACAATTTAATGTAAGCATCTGCATCCTCATCGTCATCTGAAGATCCTCCTCTGAACTTTGGGTATCCATGTTTCGTGATAGGTTGGCCTGCCATACTTCGAACAAAAGGAGCCCTTGGAACTTGAGTTGCTATCTTGGCAGGGGCTGGAATCGGCGCTGGTACTGCAGCTTGAACGAGGACAGCAGGGGCAATACCCGCAGCAGCAGCTGCTTGGGCTTGTCTCTTCTTGAATATGGACGGTCCTGTGGTTGGCTGTAAGTAAGGAGCAGCGCTGTCTTTCTGAGTCACTGGAGTTAACGGAAGGATTTCCCGCACCAGTGCTTGAGGAATAAGTTCCTGCGCCTGTAAAAGTTCCACTAAGGTAGTAACAGCTTCTACTGCCTTAGTCGCAGCTTCTTCATTCGAAGAAGTAAACTGATCTTGATCTGCAGAAGTACTTCCTATCTCTGGGTCAGGAGTAAACAACTGCGGATATAAAACGGTATTGACTTCGGGGAAAGGTTTCCACCCTACTTCACTTCTAGATGTTCGTTCTCAGCACTTAGCCGAGTGGTAACTTCTTCGAAGTCAAGTTCTCTTTGAGCAGATTCGAAAGGGGTTGGAGGTAATGACTTTGGTGTCCGGGGTGAACTTGATTCACCAAGGCTTGGTTCCTTCCTCTTCCATTCTTTTGAGTTAGGTGTTCTCCAACCTCGTTCTCTCTTCTTATGCTCTTCTTTCAACCGACTAGCTTCTTCTAGAATCTGTTCTCGATATTCTGCTCGTCTTTCTCGCCTCCTGTCTCTCTCAGATTGCACGTTTCCAGGAGGATCAGGCTTGCCCGTCGACATACATGTCTCTGGACTTCTGTTCACTGATCTTGGATAATTTCAGCATTCGTATCCCCGGCAGCGGCGCCAAAATTTATTCAGTCTTCTATATGTAACACACCAGAAAACCAAAAGATGCTCGAAAGTAGTAATTTAAGGATCGAACCCACAGAGATGCAAGTAAAGATCATCCAAAAGTAGTAAACACGTGACAAAGGTGATTCTTTATAGTTGTCTTTTATTCTCACGGGCAGAAATCAGTCCCGGTAGAGATCAAACTCAGGTCTATCCAACAAGACAGAGTTGATAATCCTGACAAACAAACATAACAGGTACTGAACAGGTCAGGGACCTCAAGAAACAGATGAACAACAGAGAAATAGAGCCACGGACGGAAATGTCACACGAGGAAGTACTGCTGAAGTGCTACTAAGTAGCCTCTAACACCATAAACGCTAAATATCTTCACACTAAGTTACTTTCACTACTACTGCTCTCGGAAATCTCTGGCGAAGAAGACTCTTCTTCCGCCGAAGAACCAGATTGAACTTCTTCCTAAGTGTTCTACCAAAGAACAACTTCTTCCAAAGTCAACTTCGCCCAAAACCGTCTTCGTAGTAAACTAACTCCGCAGATGCTGGTCTATTCTCAGTCCTCGCCGTAAACGTTCTACTCTGATTTCAAATGTCAACAGCAAATTCTTCGGCACCTAGACTAATTCCTACCACAGCAAACTACGATACTTCGTAGATAAATCTTTCGAAGAAGACAAAACACTCAATGGCTCCGTAAACTCAGGAAATAGAAAACTCAAAAATGATAAAACACATAGAGGTCCTGAATACAAACAACACAACGCTTATATACAGATTTTCCCGAAGATGACGGATCTTCTTCCTAAGAAGTCGGGCGTACTTCTGGACTGTCGGATGAAGGTCCTATGTCCGAAACGACATCAGGAACGACACCGCTTTCTACTGCTAACTCTCTACCTATCTCACAAACTGAGAACTCTACGGTTGCTCTAACCTCCCTAAGCTCTCTAACTACTCGCTGTCCTAACCTAGCTACCCGGTTCCTAGCTGAAGTACCCTCCGCATCTGCAGCTAAGAACTCCTCTCTAACCTGGCGAAGAAATCCCACTTCTTTGGTGTCCAGCTCAACGGCGAAGTAGTTCTTCAACACCGGCTCGACCCTACTCCGAAGTTGAGCACTCAGTTCCTCGGCCTTGACGGTGCGTCGCTTTAGATCATCGATCTCATGCGTCATCTCCGCGACGACATCCAGGTTCCTATCCCGCTGAAGTCGTACCTCGTCCAACTCCTTCTTCATCAGGGAAAGAACTTTCTCGTGCTCCCTCTCTCGATCCAACTTCTGTTGAAGAAGTCCTTCTTTCTCCGATGTCACACTCTTCAGTTCATCGGTCCTCGTCTGCGCCTCCTTCTGGGCCATGCGAAGTGCAGCTCTCAGATTCTCCTTCTCTTCCTTCCAGTTACCTCGGCCGAAGTGCATCGTATGCACTAACTCTGCTAGGTTCAACTTCCTACCGACGACTTCCTCGTAGGTCCCGCGATTCGCCTCCAAGTTGTACAGTAGCGGTACGACTACATCTTTGAGGTAGTCCGCCGAAGAAGCTAATCGTTCGATCTCACCAACTGTCGATGGAGAAACAGCGCTCTTCGGTGTAGTGGCAACATCCTTCTCCAGCTGAGGAGTACTCCCTTCCTCGGCTTCCTCGGTCGCCTCTTCAACTGCTTCATCATCGGTCCGAACCGTCTTCGTCATCTTCATCTTCTTCCGAGACTTCTACACAGACCTCGGCGTTTCCTCCAGAGGTTTCTTCCTTCCACTCCTGCGAATCGGAGGAGATATCTCGATTACATCTTCGTCCTCGGCCGGAGTAACTGCTTCGGGTGTCTTCTCTGGAGTTGGCGTTGAAGTCGATGCCTCGTTCTTCTTCGTTACCTCCACTGCTACTTCGGCTTGTGCTCCTTCGGCTTCGACTTCGTCGAAGAACCTCTCGAGTTGTACATCCCGTGCTGGAGTCTGTACCACCTGAAATTCATCATCCTCGGCAGCTGCGGTAAAACCTAACTTCGTTTGCTGTGCCTCAGATAGCAACCCCATCCCCATATAGAACACTGATACAAACGGTCCTATGTATGCTAAGTCATTCGCATTCCAAAGCTTCAGCACATGTCGGTGGATGATCCTCGCCCAATGTGCTCTTCGTCCGGCGAAGAGCTGCTCGATGAAGTTGATTTGCCAGTTCGACAAGTATGTCGTTCTTCGTGGCTTGAAGATCGCCATAATCGCATCGGCTACTTCTCTCTTCTTCGGATCGCAGTAATCACTTGTTCGGTAGCCGTTCCTCTCTAGAGGTAACTCCTTGAACAGATTCGGGAAGTTCTTCACTGCTTCGGGCGAAGCAGCGGCAGAGGTGGTGTCAAACAGAAGATCACCTTCCCGACCTGCATCGTCGATGCCCAAAACAGCGGACCAGTGAGCTTCGGTCTAGTTATTCGGTCGTCCATAGTGCTCATCGGCCGGATGCTGCTTGCAGACCTTCAACTCGTGCACCAATTTGGAGGAAACCATTCCCCACCAAGGAAGCAAGAGGAACGATAACCCCATTTCCTCGAGCTCTTTGTCGTAGCGGCGAAGAGCCAGTCGATTAACTTCAAACGATCGGAGCCTCGGCGCCTTAGTCGTCTGCATCCCGCGCATCCCTAGAATCACTGCAACGATCTTCGCTACAAACGGGTTCTTCGCTGCAATCTCTTCCTCGCCCGTAACTGACGTACTTCCTCGCAAATTGGCTTCCTCGCCGTTCACTCGCGAATTGGCTTCCTCGCCCGTAACTGATCTACTTCGGCGTTCGGTAAATGCGGCTCTCTGCGCCCTGCTATCGCTCGCTCTGGGAATAGATCTCCCCTGCTCACTCTACTTAATTTTGTCTGAAAAATCGATCCTCACTCAGCCTCCAAGCTTCTCAGCGTCTCCTCCTCTCAATCCACTCAATTCTGTCAGAAAATTCGATCCCCACTCAGCCTCCAAGCTTCTCAGCGTCTCCTCCCCTCAATCCACTCAATTCTGTCAGAAAATTCGATCCCCACTCAGCCTCCAAGCTTCTCAGCGTCTCCTCCCCTCAATCCACTCAGTTCTGTCAGAAAATTCGATCCCCACTCAGCCTCCAAGCTTCTCAGCGTCTCCTCTCCTCAATCCCTAATTCTGCTCCTTTCTCCTCCTTCCGCCTCCACTCACTTAGAAAACTCCTCTGCCAAACTGTTTGAAAAAGTCCCCCGATCTTCAGCCGTCGCAAGTATTTAACCTAAAAGCTAAGGGCCCAGCTTAAGCTGCCCCCTGCTGTCCTTATAAGCACAGTCGCTTATCACAAGCAGGCCCCCAGCTTAAGCTGCCCCCCTGCTGTCCTTATGCGTACAAAGCATTTTTTACAAAGTTGACCCCTTTTTAATATAAGTTTCGCAGTTGTCTCTACAAACTCTATCTCTACACTGATAAAGGTTCACATAACCTCATTCCCCATCGCAAGCCTACTCGATGATTATTTAACTGTTTAGCAAAAGTTTCCTGTGCTCTTGATGCCATCCTGAATATACTACAAGCCATCCAATGTAGGCCGAAGCCCTAACACTTATGAGGCTGCCCCACAGGGCTTACAGCCCCCCCATATGCGCACCAGGTATCTCCCATAGTATATTCAGGATGGCATGCGGAGGCTTGGGCCAGGAAGCCCACGATTAAGGGAGATACCGGTCTCCCGCCCCTAGGTATACAGGACATGGCTGAATACCCAACATAGACTCCCATCCGGGAGGCCAACACGCCAGAATAGGAACCAGAGGCCAGGAGGGATTGATCCTGAGACCACTTCCCTCCTAGGCAGGCGCCCTATCACTGGGATGGCCTTTGGTTCCGTTCTAAAAGCTTTTAAAACCTGTACATATGCTTTTACTGTAAAAATCTTCCTGCAAAGTCTTTACTAGCCTTTTCTGTGCAAACTTCTCTATACAACTCCGTTTTAAACGAGTAAAGAGTCAAAACTATAGTACTTGTGAACACCTACACACTCAAGCAATCAGATTCTGAGTTCGAGTCGCGAGTCAGAATCGACAGATTTCCCTCTATCGCATATTTCTTAGTTTAAAACACGTGCTAACTATTACTTAAAGCACTTTTTGTCAAAATTGGAAGCATGAGGTCGCTCTCCTCGTCAAGCTCTGCATTTTGGTGTCTTTCGACCTCTTTCAAGGTGATATTCCAGTCTAAGCTAGGGGGCAGCTTGTCAAGCATGGCCCCAGCTTAGCTCCTGCCCAGCTTGTTAAGCTGCAGGGCAGCTTCCTTTACACAATATAGGAAAAAATATCTCTTTGCAATACTTTCCACTGTACAGACCTATGTACAATACGACAACGTAGTAAGGTGCTCGTGTTTATCAAAGTACGAGAAGTCCATATGATGACGGGGAACTTATCTAGACATATCTCCATGAACTGCTTGACTCCACGTCTCACCACGTACCATATAGACTTCTTCGATGTAGTTTTCACTACATATCCTCTCTCGCGAGTTGGCATCAACTCATGCTCGTTCTTTCCTACATGGACTAAAAGACCATTCAAATCAAGGATTAGGGTCTTCAGTCGATTTGCAGTAGGGTGAACTAGATGAGGATAGAACTCTTCTGCAGCTCGTATCGTGCTCAATTGCTCTTTAGTGATCATGAGTTGATAGTTCATATGCTCAAGATCAACACTTTTGGAGTTAAGCTCTTCCTCCTTCCTTTTTATCGCTTCATGGAGTTGATTCATTCTCGCTATGAGAATAGCCTCATCATCTACAAATATACAGTGCGAAACAAATATAAATTAATTAAATAAGAACATAAAACTAAACTATATATTTTTAGAATTAAATATATTTAAAACCAACAAGTAAAGAAAGTCTAGTAAAAAGGAATAAAATAAACATAAACTTGAACTATAGCTCACTAAACTAGAAATCTTTTACCTGATGCAGGAGGAGCATGATACGAAGATTGGGGATCTTCAAGCGGCGCCTCAGGATCTTGATCAAGAGGAACATGAAGAGAAGCCTGAGGATCTTGTCCAGAGGAGGAGTATCTGTAAGACCCATTTGACATGAAAGTGTAATGAATCAGTATGCGAACATAATGCTATTAAACTCGCATGTTTAGCCGTGGTGAAAATTAAAATTCAATAAATATTACTTATTCATGCATACTAAAAAGAAGGAAAATAAGTTTTAAAAGTCATAAATAATTTTAGAATTGAAAATAAAAACTTACTTGATGATTGTTGAATTCTCCGAGAAGAATCCACTCTTCCTCCTTCGGGAAGTATACGATATGGATCATGAGGTGAGTCAAGATCATACCCACCTATGTTTCAGGATGTCGTATCAATTCTCTTTGTTCATATGTTTTTTCATAGAAGAGATCTCCGCATCCAAAGAATCCAAAATGAATTCAGTCCAATCGTAATCCTCCTCACTCTCTTCTACTTTACTTTTCACATATAGAGCTAAATGTCCGGGAACTTCTTTTGGTCTTCTACGAGCCAAAAGAATACAATTGATAAGTTGGAATACGGGCCTCCACTATGGAAACTCACACATCCACAGTAAATATCTTTTTCTCTTCTCGTCTTTTGTGAGAAACCAATCTTCTATCAGATTCTTCTTCACATGATGAGGACGAGGTACTGTTGTTCCCATTGGTAAAACTAAAGATTGGTATAAAAGACTCATCCAATACAATATGATGTCCTTGAATAATAGCTCGACGACTTTCTTCTTCATATGACTGGATGAATTCTATACAAAACAGAATCTGCAAAATAAATGATAATAAGGATAAACATGCATTATCGATACTTTGATCAATATTTTTAACACACAAGAATCATGTAATACTCTGTTGAAAGATATGAAAACTCACATCAGGACGAGGGAACTCAAAAGTGAGAGCAATAAGTAATCCAAGTCGATCGAGAGCTTCTTCCTCTACTCCCTGCAAAGAATTATCCATTTCCTCCTTTTGGACGCAACACCACTTCAGATGATATCGTTCATCCTCCTCGTGAGTATATTGAAACAATGAAGGTCCTTCCTTCATGCTCTCCAGTTCCTCATCAGATAAAAAGGAAGTATACAAATTAAAAATGGTCCAAAATGGAAACATAACAATCCAACTATTGGCACAAAGCGGAGATATTGTAGAACTATTGGAAAACAATATGCAAGAAATAGAAGCGAAATATGCAACAAAAGTAAGGCACGAGATGTTTAAGAGAACGACAATCGTCAAGAGTGAAACACAGTGTTTCGCTCATCCACAAGGTGAAACGCAGTGTTCGTCTGGCGAAGGTGTCTCTTTTGAGGGCGAAATAGGTTGTGGATCGCAGTGTCGAGGGCCAAACATGTGTTTCGCTCTTCCGCAGGAGAGGACGAAGGCGAAACATGTGTTTCATCCTCGACAAACATGTGTTTCGCCCTCGACAAATACCTCCTGATCAAAGAGGGCGAAATAGGCCGTGTTTCGCCCTGATAGTGAAATGAATGGGACCGCAGAGGATGAAACATGCTATTTCGTCCTCCTGCAGGACGAAACAGAGAGTGTTTTGCCCTACCTAGTGAAAATAAAGAGATAGGAGAAGGTGAAACATGTGTTTTGCCCTGCCCAGTGAAAAGAATGAGACCGCAGAGGACGAAACATGTGTTTTGTTCTCGCATAGGACGAAACATGACGTGTTTCGCTCTAACCATACCAACATTTTTCGAGGAATTCCACCAAATAGGAGGAAACAAGCTGTATCGCTAACCCTAACATGCAGAAATGGAAACAAATTGTAACACATGCCATACAAAAATGACTTCTATTCTAGTTAACTTACCGGATCGTCGTGGTACCCTCCGCTCTCTTGAGACTCCACCTCGGCCTAGTCCTCTTCCATCGCCTCCGCCTCGACCTTGAATTGGAACTCCATCGCCACTTCTACCGACACCTCTTCTCGTTTTCATCACAGCGATTTTCAAAATCGCTCAGAGTAGATCCACTTTTACAACAACCTGTCTACTCACTCTTCTCTCGCAACCTCACTCCTCTTTCTACGCTCTCTCCTCTGCAATCTCAAAACCTCTCCAATCTCCTCCTCTTCTGATCTCGACTCTCCTCTCGACTAAACCTCTCCACTCTCGACTCTCCTCTTTTTTTCCTCTCCACTCTCTGTAAGAGCGTGAGAAACTCTCCTCCTCTTCTTTTCACGACTCTCTTGGAAGGGTGTGAGGAAGTTAATCGAAAGCTTGAAGTAGCCTCTACTTCTCTCAACTTTGCGGGAAGGGAATAAGGTGCTACAAGGAAGTCGGAGCAGGAATGTCGATGCTTTCGAACTACTTTGAAGTTCAGTTCGGTTTGTTCAGTTTGAAATTCGGTTCTGTGTATTACTATCATTTCATTTCTAAAACCATTCACCATGTCTTTTTCTCTTGAGGTTAGGCTTATTCACGCTCTCATCAGTATCGCATTCACAATATCTTGTGGTTTTTCTCTCTTGACGCTCAGCTTTTTCATCATTTCAGTAATCACAAAAAAGATAACAGCATACATTTTAATCCATAAAATTACACGACATTGTTATCAAAATATACTCTTTTGCTACTCTAGCAAAGTGTATAATTTCTCGAGGTTGCATCTTCGCACACACATAGTGTATTCTTTATTTCTTCACACAGACCCACAGTTCGGTCTTTCACCTCTGCAATATGATCTCGAACTTGGCCAAACCTAGTCAATACATCCCGGCAATGATCAACATGTTTAATTATCACTATAGGCTCTTCCATCACCAATCGGTCCATGTCCCAAACAATAGACTCTATCCCAACTCGCTCGATAACATCAGAAATTGCTTGTGAGCATCCTACTCTACGCGCTGCAAACACTGTGCGTTCTCTATTTTTCTGGCTGAGACCGATTTGCAGCTCCCAAAATCCTCGCAAAATAGTAGATTGGATAAGTTCCTTCTGTTCCACTTATTGATTCTTTCAATAAACCACAGAACCAAATCCAGTTGGATGTATCCTCTCTCGGAGCTACAGCATAACCTAAAATGATAGTCTGGTTTGCACCATCGAGTGTGGAAGCCAAGAAAATTTAACAAGGAAACTTACGAGACTTTGAATGACAAGCGTCAAGACAAATCACTTTCTGACAGGAGCTAAAAGCATTACGAGTAGCACTCAGACAGACAAAAAAATGACTGAAAATTGTTGGATGATTTATCCATGTGCCCCAATCCACAACAGCTAACGGATCCACATCTTTGATCCTTCTGCATACCGGTGGAATATAATGAAAAGAGACCGTCTGATTACCTTCTAACCAATCTCATGAATGTTCACGGCTTCTCCAAACTTGGTTATATGGAGCTCGTTTATTAAAACTAGTCCGAATTTCTTCCATTAAATTCCGGACTGGGATGTTGGGATCTATTGCTACTCTATTACTGTAGTGTCGCAAGATTACTCCTTTTGCCCATTTAGTATACAAGATATCGTTCCCACAGAGGATTTGCACAAGTAACGATGCTCTAAGTTCTAAGATCTGTTCAAACACACAAACACACGGGTTTTGCCTAGAAATCCCGTCTTCCAAACACGCCAAAAGGTGCTCTGGACCTAAACAAACAACTACTAACAAAAATATCACACAACTATTCACAGAGAAGCTCGGGAAGACGATCTTCCTGCTTCCAGGTTGCTTCTTCCGGTCTTCTCAGTACCGTCTTCCTGAAGCAATTCTCGGCTTCTGGGGGTTCAACTCGGCTTCTCGTACCTCCAGAAGATTGTCCTGCTTCGCAGAAGTCGACTAGCACGGCTGTTACACCTTACTCTCATACTCACATTCCAACGGGTTAGATTAATCATAGGGTGTATGCCCCCTGTAGCCTTCCCAGGCTTCTGCTTATGGAAATGGTCTTCCTGCAGCACTACAACGACGTTCAACTTCACGGAAGCTCAATAGTAGTCTCAGAAGCTCACTAGAAGAAGGTAAGAAGATGGGGAAGATGGGAGAAGAGGAGGAAGAAGGGGAAAATCCAAACAAGAGAAAAACAAGATGAAAAGGAGAAATGAAGATTCTGACCGGCTTCTAGTCCGGATCCTGACTAACAAGCCATCCCTGCTTGTAATAGTTTGGGGAGGAAGACAACAAACGTGAGTACGGTTGCACCGTCTTTTACTTGAGGATGTTTGTCTTCTGTTGCGGGAAGAAGGCTTCTTTCTTCTTCTCTTCGCTGCTCCGACTACTCTGTCTTCTTGGATCTCTTATCCATAAGACCGTCCGTACGTAGATCCTAAGTGCTCTACTGGACGAGCCAAGCTACACTTCCACAGCTGCTGACATTCACCGCCACTCAAGAAGAACACTTCCCATGCACAATTGGGAGCGAATTCAAGGAAAACCCACCACCCAGAAGACACGGATTAAGCTTCTGCACTCAAATCAACAATCCATTCCCTGAGAAGAAGTCACAATGGCATTGGGAAGCTCACTCCCTCTACTTCCTGCGCCTACTCCTCGACACACCGGTCTAGTCAACAGGACTGCACGAGGATGCCGTTCCCTGTTCCTAAACTGTCCACTACCTCTATCTACATCTTTGAACCACTGCTGGTACGAGCATGCAGACCCCTCCTGTGTATTCCCAGACTATTCGTATGTTTCCAACAACGGGTGTAGTGTGCAAAAAACTATATGTCATGTGTCTCGTCTCTAATGTGTCTAGTCTGCCTACACCATAGAATCGATATGTGTGTGCAGCAGCTAGCTCAATTCCTACGCTGCAATCCTACTTATGCCGCTGCCATGAGAAAACAGAGGAGGCGACCACCAGGAAGAGAGAGGCGCTGACAGGAGGCTGCCACACCACATGCAAGCGGTTCTCCTTCCTAATTAGCCATCCACCTTGTTGCTCCTACGCTACCTGTGCTGCCACATGGTATCCTAACTAATTTTACACTGGAAAACTGTCACCTTTAAGATAGCATGGTCGATCCTACTAAATTTGGAGTTGTCACTTCGGTTACTGTCTATGCTGATTACTCGGTGGCAATCTCTACCTGATCTGCTCCTATCGGAGCTCCTAACGCGGCTTCTGATAAGCTAGCAAGCCCTGCGAACACCTCGGGTAACACTGAGGTGGTTTCTTCCTCCTCGTTACTCGTTGGCTCTGCTGTCGCTGCTGCTGCTTCTTCCTCGGCTTCGGCTTCGACTTCGGAAGACAGGAGTGTCTTCTGGGAAGCGGAGTCGAGTGGTGCTCTCTGGAGCATCAGCTCGGTACTATGGACCATGGCGACCTCATAAGGTCCGAGGAAGTCGCTTCCTCCACACGGAATACATGAGAAGACGGCTCGTCTTCTTGTCTTCTAGAAGACATCTTGTCTTCCAGGACGTCTTCCGGTGTCTTCTCGGCTTCCAACGCTGTCACTACCAAGTGCACAGCGAGGTCGAACTCCTCCTTCTCCAATTCGGATCCAGTAGATGATGCTGGAGCTTGAGAAGATGCAGTTGTAGGTGTCGTAAGCGAGGGAAGACCATAGAGTGTCTTCACTCTCTCTATCTGCCGATCCAAATACCTGAACATGCTCTCCCTGCATTCCACCAACATCGTCTTGGACTCGTTGTCCCATCCTCTAGCCAGGGTAAGCAACTTCCTACCCGCGGTGAAGTTGAATTTCTTCCGAAGCGCTTCCACCGACTGTGCTAACATCTCTTGTGCACGAGCTTCCGTTGCTTTCCGCTGCGTCTTCTCAACTGCAACTCGCGCTTCTGCGGTTTCCCGCTACGTCATCCATGTCATCTTCTCCTCTGCGAGGGCGGTGATCTTCTCTCGCACTCGGAGAACCTCTTGTTCACGCTGCTGCAAGAGCGCTTGAAGCTCCTGGTTGCTCTTCCGAAGCTGCACTAACTCCTTGGAAGAAGCGGCTGCTTCTTCCTTGAACTTTGCTGCGAGCTTCTCCGTAATGTGAAGGTCAGCTTCTAGTGCTTCTGCCTTCTTCTGGCCCTCTTCTTGCTGCATCAGGAAGCGTAGCCCGAATCCAGGTTACAAGGGCTTCTCCTGAGCCTTCGCCTTCTTCTCCAGCAACTCCATAGCGGGCTGGATCTCTGAGTGGAAGAAGGCACTGAACTCTTCCAGCCTTCTTCCTGCGGAAGACAAGTTCATCTCCACAATTCGATCGGAGGTGCCTTCCTTCTTCCCTAGAGGCAAGGATGTCTCGTCTGCTGCTGTCGCCTTCTGCTTCTGCACAGGGGGAAAAGCTACTCTTCTTGTCGTCCGAGGTGGAAGATCTCTCTCTATGATAGAAGCGGTCCTCTTTACTACGCTTCCTCGCTTCGCAGTAGGGGTACCCATCCATCCTTCGTCTTTTGGAGTCTTCGGAAGACTCCCTAGTGTGGCAAAAGCGGTCTTTTGCTCCGGTCGGGTACTCAAGAACTCCTCCGGTGAGTCAGCCTCCGATCCCGAATGAATGAGGGAGGTGGGCTTCCTAGGTACACTTCTAGGACCCATCTTCCTCGGAGGCGTGGCGTCTTTCGACCCACTAGAGTCGTCTTCCCGCACCAGAAGCGTCTTCTGATGAGTGCCGGGCCTTGTCTGCGACATCACGGTGGGTGGGGGAGTCATTGCTACTGCTCGGTCATCTTCTCCCGAGCTCTCCTCCTTCTCCTCGCGCTTTCCTGTTGGTCTGTACCTTACCAGCTGATCTTTCGTGAGATCCCTCTTGACCACGTACAAGTAACAAAAGAATTGAGTGAGATGGCCTCTTGCCGGAGTACCTAAGTACGCCAGCTCTGTCTGCACGTAGGCGTGGATGTACGCACCCCAGTTGACACTCTCCTCGATACACACTGCTTCCAGGAATGCTACGTCCTGATCTCCAAGATACCTTATCTTCGGCGCTTTCCCCTTGGAAAAGAGATGCAGAAACAGCTTCGCCAGAAGTCGCTTCTTCGGCTCTCGGTAAGAATCGATCTTCCATCCGTTTCTTCCCTGCCGTTCTTCCAGGAAGAGACAAGTGGTACTCCTAGGTACGTGCCACTGCCCTGAGATTATGGGTGAGATCTTCTTCTCGTACCAATAACCTTGGTGCTCCTCTTCTGACCTGTGGAAGGCCATGCGCCATCAATCCTCGGTCCAGGAAGATGGTCTTCCACGAGCTACTCTTGCCTTCGCAGGTACACGATTGCGTGGCGGTAACGCTGCCCAAACTTCCTTCAGCAGACCTTGGTCGGCAAGGTTCCAGTTCCATAGGAAGAAGTCGAGACCCAACTCCTCGATGAAGGGTGAGGCCTCGGCCAATTCTGCCACTGGTAACACCAAGCCTCGCGGATGCATCGACATACTTGAAAAACTCTGTTGCACTAAGTCACACGTGTTTACTGTGAGCTGGAGGTTCAGTCCTTCCCAAGTGCCCACAGTCTAGCTTCTACTTCTCAGAAGACGAATCTAGTCTTCCAGAAGACAGCTACTCCGTCTTCCGGGATTCTAACAGTACTTCCTAAATAGCTCTCGTCTTCCGAGCTGTATCTAATCAATCCTAACTAAGCAAGGCCTCGCATGGATTACCAAGAAGACAACCCACCTTGCATTGCATCCTACTTCCTATCAGAAGATACAAGATTCGCGAAAAGTGCATAACAGATTCAGAAGATGGTTGCGGCTCTTGCGGTGACAGTGGCCTCCGGGAAGACTCCCAGGACAGCTTCCGATTCAATGTCTTTCTCGGAAGACTTCCCGAAGTCAGACTTCCCTTCACTGGTCTCACCTGTCTTCTTCTTCCTACGCGTAATCTATCCTCACAACAGACTTAAGACATGTGCACTCTGTCTTCTGACTTCTCACCTCTCATACACACTCAGAAGAAGCTTGCTGCTCGGTGGGAAGACATGACCCTCGACCATTCTCTCCAGATTCTGCCAGCAAGTCTTCTCACGACTCTCTCCTAAGTTTGGGAAGAAGAAGGAATGGCCGCTATGGGTCAGACAGAAGAGACCCGAAATGGACCCTCACGTCTTCTCACTCATTTTGCCAACCTTTCAGTCTTCTAGTCTCTCTAAGAAGATGTGGAGTTGAGAAGCTTGGAAGACTGGGAGGCACAGGCCTAGTTCCCGACTTCCAACTTCTCGAAATAACAAAAGAACTCAACACATCACTCAGGATTCGTACCAAGCCTCTCTTAACACAAAAGCAAAGCAAATCCACTCTTGATACGAATTGTGTACTGTAACGACCTATGTTACACATAGGAAGTTTGTCTATAGTAAAGTGTTTAGTTATAACTAAGTGTTGAGAATGCTCATTTGCTGCCAAAGTACTTTAAGGAGGTATCAAGTTAGTCATGACTAGCTAAAAGTTAGTTATGGTTAAACTTAGCTGTACTTTTGGCAGAATTCAGATATTTCCTAAAGAGTGAGCACTACTATCTTGTCATCTTGTCTAAAAGGTAGAAAGGAGGTGGAAAGTATCCCTTATCTCCTTTTTGACTTGATATCAGTGGTTGGATTAAAGTTGTGGACTTTGTGGGCATTAAAAACAAGAAGAGATTCCACATGTTTCCTTTTTAGTGGGTCCTAGTGTAGAGGGGGTGGAAATTCGAGATTCCTTGAGAATATTCCAGAATCCTTCTAGAAGTTGTTGACTTGAAGGAATAAGCCCATGTGAAAAGGTAAAAATCACATGTGATCAATGCTTTTACCTTAAGTAATATCTTAGTAAAACCCGGTAAAAATAGTTACGACTGAGTTACCGGAGGGTACCAAAGTAAAAACCTAGAATGTATAAATAGAGGAGTAGAGAAGAGCTCCTCATCCTTGTTTTCACATTGTCGTAATGACAACTTGAGTAATATAGAGAGTGTGGGATATTTTTAGCATGTGAGAACTTGAGAGACGTCGTTAGAATGGAGGATTTTAGTTGATGTGTTTAAGGAGAATTTTAGTGGATAAGTTTGTGGGTGTATGAATGAGTGAACTTAGCATTTTTTCCTTCAAGATTCATGGTGTGTTTCCATCAAAGCCATCAGAGGTGACCCCTGAGTGAGAGACAGGTCCGACATTTGCAGATTCATCGGTGGCGATCGTGGAGATTGAGAGATTGGGGGGGGGAGAAGTTGATCGATGAGATCGTGGAGGGTTTACATTTTTGGTTCCGTTGCCGGGACCTCACTTGAAGAGATCATTGAAAATGTTTAGAGTTCAGTTTTATATTAGACAAAAAGAGATTATGAGAGAGCACATGGAGAGAACGTTGGGAGGAGAGAGAGCTAACGCGATGTTAGCAACGCTAGAAGCTTTCGTGTATCTCGTAGTGATATATGACGCGTTCGAAGCCATTCTTTACATCTTGTTCACTTAGAAAGGGTTTGAGGAGAGTTGAAAGAGGGTACCACAAGAGTTGTAGAGAAAGGAGGAGAGAAAAGTTATTAGAGGAGAGAAATTTGTGAGTTTAGAAATTCTGCTCTCTGGAAAATTTGTACAGTCGCTGTCAACTTTTCTGTGAATTTTATTTTCATGAGAAACTTTTCAGTGTTTTAGATTGGCTGATAAGCTATCTAGGACAAAAGAAATCATAGGAAAAGGTGGTCTAGAGAAGGAGAAATGAATTTTCAAAGTTGAGGGGGTTTATTCGTGAGAGTTGAGGAATTCTGTTCTCTGGAAAAAGTTTACAGTCAGTGTTAGATTTTCTGTGAATTTTATTTTCCTGAGAAACTTTCCAGTGTCTTAGATTGGCTGATAAGCTATCCAGGACAAAAGAAATCATGAGAAGATGAGGTCTGAAGAGGGAGAAAGAATTTTTCAAAGTGGAGGGGGTTGACAACCATGAGGGAACTGAAAATATACAAATTTCAGTTCTCAGAAAATTTGTACAGTCATCACCATCTCTTCTGATTAGGGACGTTTTTGTTGAAACTTCATGATTTAGTAGCTTGGAGGTTGAGCTACTGGAGACCACAAAAATCTTGGAGAGATCTCTTACCAACTAAGAGATATACGTTTCGGCATACAAGGAGGTCTTGAAGATACTTCATGGGGAATCTAGTTCGAATGACGAGGTGGAAGAAGAGACGTTGAGGAGTTCGAACAGAGACGGAGAAGCCCAAGTTAAGTATAGATGAGTTACGAACACGCATCTATAGCACTTGGGGTGCCCTCTTTACCCTATACCAAGAAGCTTCCGCGACCATTGGCACAGATTTGAAGAAAATCGAGTTTAAAGCATCATTCACTGTGGAGGCCACGAATGCTCCTGGTGAAGTAGAGTTGGATCCTTACAAGAGTGAGTTCAAGATGTCTGTTGTGATGAGTACAAACGAGGGTGCGGAGGATCATATCTTCGATAGTTAATTTTAGATTAAATTTTATTTCGTGAATAGCATGTATAATACACGATTTCCAATATAAAGCTTGAAAGAGTTAAGAAAGTGATGTAGAATTATTTTCCTCTATGATATTTTGTCCACTTAATGGTTGAGAAGGTGCAACATGAGTGGAAATTCAAAAGATTGGAAAGTTAGACTTAGAAACCTTCCTCAAGGTTTAGATGTCATAGTAAGTGTCAGAGAAAGTTCGAGAGAGATTATCGTCGAGTTTGAAAACCCTAGTACTAAACCTCAAGTAGAATCTCCGAGGAGAAGAGTAGAAACCGACTTGTGGTGTTATTTCTGTAGAGGGTTGGGACACAAAGTAGTGAATTGTCCAACTAGAATCAGAATCGAGAGAGCTAAAGGGAAGCGGGAGTTTACTGATTTAAGTCTTCGAGTGGGTCCATCGTCACCAACGCCAATTCATCTTCTAGGCAAAGATCCTTGTCCAAGTTGTGGAGTGGGTGATCTATCAAGAGGACACAAGTGCGTCGATGTGGCCGCCCTACTTACGTCGGTAGTCGAGAAGTTGGATGAGACTCAAAGAGCTGAGACGGAGAAGTTGTCGACTTCAAAAGAGGACTCGGCTGAGTTGTGATGGAGATCGTCATTCGGATGGTGGAGAAGACGATGATGCGACTCAGGCTCATGATTACCTTGGGAGAAGAGATGGCACAAGAGGTGTTGTTACAACCATTTCCTTTCATTTTATCTATGGTAGATTATTCGCGAATGGAATTGGTGATGTTCGTACTCTTTTAGCGAGTAGTTAGTGCACAAAAATTAGAAGAGTAGAAAGAATAGTTACAAGATGGGGAAGTTACCAGTGTTTCATGGGAAGGACAATGAAGATGTAGAACCATTTGTACGAGACTTCAAAAGAGGTTGCATCGGAAACAACGTGAGAAGGAAGGAAGAATGGGTGTTGTTACTGCTAGAGTTTTTAGAAGATTTTGCTCTTACGTGGTATGAAGACCGAGTGAAGAGCCAGACACCTGGTGCAGTTGAGGACACATGGGAGACGTTGAGTAATGCACTCATCGAAGAATTTCTTCCAGAAGAGAGTTATGAGAAGCTCATGGTGGAGCTTACTCATTTGAAGCAACGGGACGACGAGAAAGTTCGGCAATATGCCGAAAGGGTGGATAAGTTAGAGCAACGGTTTCGGACGGTCCTACGGAAGAGTGGAGACAATGTGGAGTTAACGATGGCGGGGATTGGAGCAGTGTTGACCAAGAACTTGGTGGGAGGGTTGAGGCCTTCAATTCGAACCCAAGTGAGGTACGAGAAGCCAGCAACCAAAGCGGTGGCCATCAAGATTACGACAAATATGAAAGAGAGTTTGGATGAAGGAGATATCATCCAACCTCATCATGTTGCTCTGGTGTCAACTCCGACTCCTGGTGTAGCCACAACGATCGCACCTGCACCATCACAATTGGTGATTGCTTCAACGTCAACTCCTACTCCAACGGTGGTGCCAAGACCGTTTGTCCCAACAACGATGTCTACTGCCACCTCTGATTTTCATACCGAGCTGAAGAGCATCACTGACACTCTTGCGGATCTCAAGATAAATGTGGTGCAGTTACGAGAATGGAGAAACAAAGGTGGAGGAGGAGGTCAAATAGGTTACGACAACAATCCTAACCGAGGAAATCAAGATAACTTTGGAGGCAACCAAGGTAACTTTGGAGGAATCATTTGTTGGACGTGTGGAGGTTCTCATTTCTTGCGAAACTGTCCTAACAACGGAGCAAGAGGTGCCGAAGCGGTCAGAATGAATGTGGGTGGAGGAAATCCATCACAAGGACGAGACAAGGGAGTGGCTACTATCGATGTAGTGCGAGATCTCATCTACGAGAAAGGAGAGAGTTCAAACTCTTCTCATGCACCGTTGCAGCTTTTAGCTCAAGAAAGGAAAAGAACTAGATTTTCTGATGAACCGGTTTTCATGGAGGAGTCAACAAGTAGAAGTACTCGTTCGAGTAATGTTTCGAGTATACCAAGGGAGCCAAGAAGGAAGCTGGGGATGGCAGATTTCATCATTTCATCTTCCCAAGCGAGATATGATGTGGTTGAAGATGTGTCTGCTCAGAAAGTCAACATCATTGTTGGACAACTGATCGCACTTAATCCCAGCTTACGAAGGGAACTCAGAGGAGGACTGAGTTCTAAGAGAAGCAAGAAGAAGAAACCCAAGAGCAAGACATCAAAGTATGTGGGAGTTGGTGTGGTGGACGTGCATGCTTCAGAGGTATGCACTAGGGCTTCAAAGATTGAAGTCCGGTTGAATGGTCACTACGTCTCTGACGTATTGGTGGATGGAGGGTCGACTATAAACGCCATATCAGAGAGGTTGATGAAGAAGTTGGGGATGGAACCAACTCACCCTGCTAGCATTGTCGTGGGGATGACTAACAAGCAACGGGTAAGACCTCTTGGTGTGTTAGAGAAGGTGATTGTGTCTGTGATGGGAGTTCAAACATTGATGTCCTTTCAAGTGTTAAAGACTCTAGTTATGATTTGCTCCTAGGTAGTCCTTGGTTGAGAGCTGTGCGCACCACTGATAGGTGGCACAAAGGATATTTACGGATTGGACCTAGAGATCACAGAGTGATAGTACCTCTCTCGGGTGTTGGAGTTGTGACTTTTGACTCTGATAGACCCACTAGTGACTACTGGGAATCTGATACGGAGGATGATCAGAGTGTCTCGGAAGTAGATACCGGAGATTCTTATGATCAAGAATCCTCGTCTGAGGACGAAGGATTTGATCGAGATGAATCATTACATCAGCTTAGTGCTATTGACTTGTTGCCTCGACCAGCAGTGGAGAAAGATCCTGACAAAGAAGAGTTGAGTGAGGCAGAGATTGTGAGAAGACTCTCTATCCTGAAGTTTGGTATCAATGTCACTCAAGAGGAGAAAAGTAGATTTCTAGATATATTTCGAAAATATATCCATGTGTTTGCTTTCAGCTACAAGAATTTGAAGGAGGTGACTCTCGAAACTCATCGAATCGAATTGGAGGAGAACGCAAGACCAGTTCGACAGAAGCAAAGAAGAGTCAATCCTACAACAGCAATGATGGTCAAGGAGGAGATAGACAAGTTGAAGGAAGCGAGTTTCATCTATGAGGTGGAGAACTGTGAAGCCTTGGATTTTCACTTTGCTAAGAATTCTTTTATTTTTGATAAGTAAAACAATAGAATAGTTAGTATAGATGATAGATAAGATAGATTCAGTGTAGAATAGGATTTCTATGCCGAAGAATGATGCTGAGTAGAAATACAGAAGTTATGACAAATATATCTTTGAGGAGATAACTTGGTTGTATTCTACGGACGAAGAGCTTTCCAGGGATACCTTACTTGTTAAGAATGGACATCGGACGACGAAGTTATGGCCTTGGAAAGAAGAACTAAAATGAGACAGGAGTTAGCGCAACTTCGCGCTCGAGAATCGAGAAGGACTTCGCACGTGAGGAGAGAAGAGGAAAAGCTATAAGTAGGATCAAAAGCATTTCACTTCACTATTTCCAATCGCGAGTTTACTGTAGCGCTCCGCAATTACAGATCGGAGGAGAGACTGTCTTCGGCGAAGTTTGAAATCTGAGGTTCGTAGCGATACAATGGCGCCGTTTGAAGTCGGCGATTTCACGATTAGGTATCAACTTCGCAGAAGAAGTATCGTAAACGTAGAAGATCGACCGGACTTTGTATCTTCAACGAAGATGAGAGGAATGCAGACGGCACAGCGTCCGAAGTTGAAGACTATAGCGACGAAGTGGCCAGACTTCAGTCCGTATCGAGAATGACTCGAGGAGATGGGAATGGCCTTCTTGCTAGAGAACTGGGGTGTAATATCTTCGGAGCTGTTACAGGAGATACTCATTTGCAGAGGACATCTCTCTGACGATCTTCGGGCAAGACCGAACAACTAGACTCTTAATCACTGGAACTTCGCCCTAGGAATCGATGACGCAGGAGTACCAGGTGACTTAATGTATGACAGTAGCTATAAGCCAACTTCGGACGAAGTGACGAAGTATTGCGAACTCTTCTCATAGTCGCCGGTGGGATCGAACGGATTCAAAATACACACCTACATCGATCCTTTCAAGAGGGATGTCGCGATCGCCCTCAACATCATCTTCAAACCACAACGTACTTCTTATCTGGCCAATTGGCAGATCAACTTCATCGAACAGATCTTCGGAGGCAAGAAGGCGTATTGGGCGAAGATCTTCCACGACCATGTGCAGAAGCTCTTCAATACTTTCAACGAAGGTGGATCGACATACTTTGCAGCCTTCGCAGTATTCTTCTATAGAGGAATGAAGTTGCTGTCCCTAGAAGAAGAAGAGAAGTTTGACCAAAGGACGATCTCAGAAGATGAGCGGGTAATGGAAGCTACTCCTCAGAGAGAAGAAGAAGTGACGACCCCAGTGACAACTTCGGCGGGACCTAGTACTCGGACGAAGAGGAAGATTGAGGAACTTCGCCAGGGGGCGCGACTTCAAGAAGAAAGAAGAAAGCAAGAAGAACGACGATAACAACTTCAGACGAAGGAGTCGATGGCGCTCAATCACCAGCGAAGTCGTCTTCAGTCGAGATATTAGGAACCGTGAGACCGAGAGGAGACCAAGGAGAGTCAAGTGTGCGCAGAGTACTTTCGAGGGAGCACACAATTGAGAGGGAAGTTCCAGAACTTCGGACTTCGCCTAAACCAGGAGAAGCGACAACTTCAGCGGGACCGAGTGACTCCAATGTCAGGAGAGAATTGAAGATGTTCGAGCAGACTCTTGAATTCCTAAGTGTACAGCGTTGCCACTCATGGCACAGTTGGATCTTCAACGACATATCTATGAGAAGGAGACGAAGGAACCAATTTCATTGAGCGACCTTCTCGACGCTGTGCACTTCGGACGGCAGGGACGGTTAAAAGAGAAGGATGCTCTAATGGCGAAGTTAGAAGAGACTTCGGCCGACGTCAAGAAGTATATGTCACAACGAGAGGCATTACTCGTTCAGCAGTCGTGCGAACAGACACGATACTTGGATGAGATTCAAGAAGTACAGGCGAAGTTGAACCTTATGACTTCACGCTTTCACGACTTGAAGTCAGAGAGGGATGCCATGTTGGAACAGCTTGCGACGAAGGACGAACAGTTAGCAGCAAAGGATGAGGAGCTCTCGAAGTCAGAGAAAATGAAGGAGATAGCAGAAACGAAGGCTGAAGAGCTTCGGACGAAGGTGGATGAGATTACGACAACATACTTCGCCACCGGACTCGACGCGACAGAGATGGAGTTACTTCAACGACTTCGGGCAGAGTTAACGATAGCGTCAGATCCTTCGGCGAAGAGCAGAATAGTTAGACTAGCGGAGAGAATCATTAGAGATCTGAAGGAGCTTAGGGAGACGGTTAAGTTTACACTATGCAGTATAGGACAAAAGTTACAGTTAGGTGGAGTAGATACTGCGGTTCCGCCAAGTAGGGAGTCGTGATCATACGGTCTAGATGTGACCATCCTTTTTGTAGAAATGAGATCCGCCATCTTAGGACGAAGAGCTATATAAGCGATGCGATTCTGAGTCATTTTACCTTTTCCATGTTTTCAGTTTTTGTTTCTTAATTTTCGATTGCGCAAGATTGCGGAGAGAGAGTGTGAGAAAAGTGGACGAAGGTTAATTTACCTACGAAGGACGTAGTTTGCTGTCGCATGTGTAATTTTGATTGACGAAGGCCTTTGTCATTTACTTTAAACGAAGAGACTTCAGTGGAGAATTTGACCGAAGGTCACTTCGGCCGAAGTTGAAACAGTATACTTCGAAGGTGTTTGAACGAAGATCTGAGAACATATTAGTTACTGTGAAGTGAAAGAGCATAAGTTAAATTGTAAGAAGAGTTCGGATGATGGTGGCTTCATCTTAAGTTTAGCTTCTTCAAATAAGTGGGATTCTTAAGAGTGAGGATTTAGTTGGAAGGACACTTCTTAGGAAGAGTAGGGACTTATTCCTTGGAACCTTGATGTGAAGTCTGTATTCTTCTGTCTTTTCAGAAGAACACTAGTAACATTTCAGCAGTATTTTGCTATCTCATTTGCTCATACATCTATCTTCTCGAATCTTCTATTTGTGTTGTTGGAAGGGTCCCTGATCAAAGAACTATTTCATTGTTATTTGTATTCGATTTATCAAGTTTGTACTTGGGTTTGGTTTATTATCAGACTTAAACTCTCATCCGGATATTATTCCATTCCGTGAGAATAACAAAAAACTATCTGAATTATCATTGTGACGTTGTAGTACTGTGTTTTGTGTAATTGTTAACTGTATCTTCGTGGGAACGATCCTTTATTTACTATTTCCGATACTTTGTGTTTCTCTGGGTTGTTACATATAGAAACATTAAAACTTTTGGCGCCGCTGCCGGGGATACAGATTTAACGTTTACTTTGAATTCAGTAAGTTGTAACCGTCAACATGTATGTCGGGGGGAGCACGAGCGCCTTCTGAAGAAGATCAGAGGACGGGGAGGACCACGCGAGCGCTGAAAAGAAGATTTGTCTGCGAACAATTGTTGGAAGAAGTCCAACGCCAGAAGGAGACAACGAGAGAGCGAAGACGTCAAGCAGCTCAGAAGTGGCAAGAAGTGAAAAATCTCTCTGAAGGAACTTCATCTTCGCTTGAAAGGAGTTCAGTATCTATTTCATCACGAACGCGTTACGAGAAAGACGAGCGTACATACTGGAAGAAGAAGGGGGATATCGAATCTCCATACTCGAGCGTACGGAGTGGAGAGAGTTCACCTAAAGACGCATCATGGTTACCATTTCCTTCAAGGACCACAAATTTACATGAATCTCTGTTTGAATCAACGAGAAAAGAAGAGGGTATTCAAGCTGAAGAAGAGGAGACAGATAGAGAAGAATCACCTTCACTTCGAAGAGTGGAGTTGTTTCAATCTTCATCTTCGTCTTCATCTTCAAGATCAGCACAGTCAGAATCCAACATTTTGACAACTCTTGCGGAAGATCCAAATCCGAAAGCGGAAGCGGCCTTGGAGTTGATCGTCAGACATGGGCCAGAGATCACAAGTTTTGTAGAACTCTTGAAGAAACAAAGAGGACAAGAATTAATTCGAGAATTATTACCATTGGGATCACCTGCTCTTCGAATCCCAAATCTTAGACCTCAGGGTACTCCAGGAGTATCGCTCTTTAAGATACGAAGTCAGGAGGTCTCTACCTCGTCTTCACCCAAGAATGAACATGAAATAAGACGAGGAAATATTGACTCAGTTGAAGACACTTCAGCCGGAGTAACTTTGCCCGAAGTGAACCTCCCAAATATCCGAGTGGGAACAGCTGTTGTGAATGCTCTTGCCAAGTTGACTCTTCGACCATTAAGCAATTTGTCGAGTGCAGGATCATTGAGGATCTCAAATTTGACAGTACCAACACAACAGAGTCAAGGACAACAAGCAGTGCTTCCATCTTCTACACCACCACTTACAATGACATGAGTACCACTTCCGTCAGGAGCACCACCTTTCACCCGTCAAAATTATCCAAAATTTGACGGTGACGATTCTGACAGTGATGGAGATGGAGAGGACGCCGATTCTTTTGTTAAACAATTCGAGGCGGTATCTCATGCAAACAAAGAAGATAATGATCTCGATCGAACGAGAATTTTTCCCAGTCTGTTGAAACATGCAGCTGGAAAATGGTACAATCTAACCCAGCAATCTTATCTACTTGGGATTTGATGAAAAATGAATTCCTCAAAAGATTCAGAGAACTGAACTATAACAGGCATGTACTGCACAAAGTAAACAGCGTTAAACGGAAGAGGAAAGAATCCTTGAAGAGTTATGTTCAGAGATTTTACCGTATCTTGGATAGACTACCTGCTAATGGGACACACCCATCCTACACACCACCACAAGCAGTGGAGTGGTTTGTGAAAGGATTGTCTTCGAAGCAACAGACATGGGTTAGACGATTTGATACGTCAACCTTAGAACGAGCCATCGATTCTGCTGAGAACTATGAGTCCTCAAATATCCTCAGCAGAGATCGTGAAAAAACTTCAGAGTCGAGAAAGAAGAAGGATTTCAGAAAATCGAAGAAGAGTGCCAAGGACGAGAAGAAGAAGAAGAAGAAGAAGAAGAAGACGCTGAAACGAAAGAATAGAAAATCTTCATCTTCAGAGGAATCTTCAGACGACGAGTCTACGGATGACAGTTCAGGTCGGAAGACGAAGATACCTCGTCTTCGGACGAAGAGGAAAAGCATAAGAAGCGGAAAAGAATGACGAAGTCCAGATTTCCGATGGTGAGGAGGACACAACCATCTAAGGATACTGCACTTGATGATCTTCTCAAGAAGTTCGAAGACCTCAAGGTGCAATTGGTCAGAACGCCCGAGAGGCGAAAATCACCAACTACTTCACGTCCAAATTTGTGGTGTACTAACTGTGGTAAACCTGGACCTGATACGGAATGTTTTAACAGTAAATCATCCTATAACACCCATGCAGTGGAGTGGGTGCCATTATACGAGCCCAATTACTTTGTAGAGTGTGAAGATGGGGTCTATGGAGTACAAGCTCAAGATGGAGCTATGATACCCACTCAGCCTCAGCAATTCACGTCCATTCCTCCGGTACATATCCAACGCTTTGTACCTAGACAAATGGCAACTAACGTTACCCAACAAAAGTTTGCCCCTGCAGGTTACCAAGAAAGACCACCATCTCTTGGTACATCATGTTTTAATTGTGGCGCCAATGGTCATTGGGCTCCTTCTTGTCCTCATCCAAAGAAGCAAGTGGGATATATGCCACTATGTGGAAAGTGTAGTAAGCCCGGTCATGGAGCTACGGATTGTACAAATGAACCAATTCAGAAGACCGGAGTGAGATTCCAACCGCCACCCAACCAACAACGACCAGATGCAGGAGTAAACATGATCGAGTTGGTCGAAGATCTGAAAGTTTGTACTCTGTCAAACGACGATGGATATGGTTGGCCAGAAGACAAGGAAATTCTGGTAAACAAAGTGGAGACTCGAAGTGAAAAGAGACTACTTCGAAAGGGAGAGACTTTAGCAGAAGCCGCAGCTCAGGAGGCGAAGGACCTTAAAAGGACTGAGCAAAAACAATTGAAGAAGGAGAAGAAAACGCATAAATCCTTGACAGAACAGGTGCGCGACGTTGTAGAGAAACAGACGAAATCGGCACAAGCAGATAATCGTAAGGAAGAACCGAGAACGAAGAAGACCTCAGGAGTATTGCCTGCGGATATTTCCGAAGAAGTAAGGGTACTACTCAGTAAGGAACTGAGTAAGCAAGCCAAGGAGGTGGAACCTAGCCAAGAAGGGCTCGGGAAGGTGCGGCCCGAAGTCTCTTCGCTCGAAGTCGAACGACCATCCGAACTGCGCAAGACGGCGGCGGAACAAATTAAGAGGGTTGTTCCAGTGATGAGCCCTCATTACAACGTAGTAGAAGACTTGTTGAACCAACAAGCTAATATAACCATCAAGCAGTTGGTCGAAGACAATAGATTGTATAGGAAACTGTTATTGGCAGCCTTGAGAAAACCAGCGAAGGCTAAGTCGAATAATCTGCCTTCATTGTTTCAAGTTGGACTGGAGGACTTAGGATCTCCAGAAGTAGACATCGAGATAGATGGATGTCTAATAAAACATGTGCCTATAGACTCTGGTTCTAGCGTGAATATCATTACAGAGGATACAGCGCATGGTTTGGGTTACACACCATTCGAATCGACACCAAGGGTGTTGAGGATGGCGGATCAGAGTCGACGAAGACCTTTGGGGGTACTACGAGATATTCTTACAACAATTGGTGGGATAATCTTCAAACTTACATATATTGTACTAAGGTCATTGGTTAAGTCTGGCTATGGAGTGCTTATAGGGAGACCTTGGCTATACGGTGCTAAGGTAATCACTGATTGGTATAAGCAGAAGTTGTCCTTTAATGATCCAATGAAACCCAAGGAGAAAAGTGTCTCAGTATCCTGGAAGAAGATGTCACATCAGGGCGAAACATCTTCGACAGATTCAAAGTACACTTCGGACGAAGACTCTTCATCTTCGGATACTAGCTCGGAAAATGAGAAATCAGGACCTTACATAGTTGTGAACTACTTGCAATGCTATGAGATAGAAGATGAAGAAGAGTGCGAGGGGAATGAGGAAGAATAGCAATCACAGTTGGGACAGGGAAGTTCAGAGGTAAGCCACACAGAAGGAATGATACTGAAGTCAGCGACAGTGGATTTGGTTCTCGACGAAGAGAAAGTCTTGAAGATCGCAGCGAAGTTACAGGGAGCAGAATTGGAGGTGTACCATGACATGTT
Organism: Asterella californica; assembly: GCA_036924285.1. Classification (NCBI taxonomy): domain Eukaryota; kingdom Viridiplantae; phylum Streptophyta; class Marchantiopsida; order Marchantiales; family Aytoniaceae; genus Asterella; species Asterella californica. The sequence goes on from JAYKYS010000003.1 coordinate 13,645,743, forward strand.
AACTTACTACCAAGATGTCTTCGCCTGGAAGATTGAAGACATGAAGGGTATTCCTGCGAAGTGGGGTGAACATCGAATTGATCTACTGGAAAACTCTGTTCCTATACGCCAAAGACAGTATCGGTTAAACCCGAAGTACTCTCTCTTGGTCAAGGATGAGATCGATAAGTACTTAAGCGCTGGTATTATTTTTCCTGTCCTTAGCAGTGAATGGGTATCACCTATAGTGATAGTACCTAAGAAGAAAACTGGTAAAATAAGAGTATGTCAAGATTTTCGAAAACTGAATGCAGCAACTAGGAAAGACCATCACCCCTTACCTTTTACGGATTCTATTCTGGATAGGGTAGCTGGTCGTGAGTGCTATAGTTTTCTCGATGGATTTTCAGGGTATAATCAGGTATCCATCAGAGAAGAAGATAAAGACAAGACTACTTTTACCACTGACTGGGGTAATTTTGCTTATCATAAGATGCCCTTTGGTTTATGTAATGCTCCTACGACATTCCAAAGAATGATGACAAACATTTTCCAGGAGTATCTTAGGAAGTTCTTAGAAATTTTTATAGATGATTTTTGTGTCTTTGGTCCAAGGGAAGAACATATAAATTCCTTGGCGGTAGTCTTTCAGCGTTGCAGAGATGCTCAGTTGGCATTGCATCCAGAAAAGTGTTTCTTCGCCATGTCAGAAGGTCTTTTATTAGGACATAGAGTCTCGCAACGAGGCATTGAAGTAGATGTAGACAAAGTTCAAGTTATAGTAGCTTTAGATCCTCCATCAAATGTTAGCGAGCTACGAGGATTTTTAGGACATGTGGGGTACTATCAGAGGTTTATCAAAGACTATGCAACCTTGGCAGCACCACTAACCGAATTGTTGAAGAAGACTACTGAGTACATCTGGAAGGAACAGAGGCAGAAGGCCTTTGAAACGCTGAAGACAAAGTTGATTGAAGCTCCAGTCATGAAGGCACCAGATTGGAATCTACCTTTTCAAGTGTATGTGGATACTTCAGCATTCGCTATTGGAGTGGTGTTGAGTCAGAAAGACAGTGAAAAGAGAGACCATCCGATTTACTATGCGAGTAGACAGCTATCCGCTGCAGAGAAGAACTACTCCACTACGGAGCGGAAAGCACTAGGGATGATGTATTCTGTCAGAAAATTTCGACACTACTTGTTGGGATGCGAGTTTGTTTTCTATGTGGATCACTATGCTTTAAAACATCTGGTACAAAAATCTGATCTGTCGAGAAGAATAGCGAGATGAATGTTGTTATTGCAGGAGTTCAAATTCACAATTCAAACCCGAGCAGGAAAACATCATGAGAATGCAGACTACTTGTCTCGATTGAGGACGGGAGAGCGTCAAGATAATGTAGCAGACGACTTCCCAGATGAGGAACTCTTCCAGCTTACAGTAACCCCCACAAGCAGGTATCATGAGATATATAGATATTTGTATACGTTGCAGTGTCTTGAAGGAATGGATGTGGAACAGCGTACGGTGTTCATACACAAGGTTGGACCGTACGAGCTGAAGAGCGGTATTCTGTTCAAAAGAGGGACCGATGATGAACTACGAAGATGTCTGGAAGAGGAAGAAGTAGGAAGAGTGGTGGATGCCATGCATTCGGAACCAGCAGGAGGACACTATGCTCTTCGCAACACAGTGAAGAAGATCTTGGATGCAGGATACTGGTGGCCCACCATGTACAAAGATGTGCATGCGATCATTAAAATGTGTGACAGTTGCCAGCGAGTGGGTAAGCCTACTCGAACTACTCAGTGGTCACTTCATCCTATCTTACCTCTTGCACCATTCGAGAAGTGGGGAATTGACTTTGTGGGACCTATTCAGCCAGCAACGAAGAAGACACGCAGAAGATACATCTTGGTAGCTACAGATTATGCAACCAAGTGGGTGGAAGCTGAAGCAACAAAGAAAGATGATGCGGTTACAATGACGGCCTTTCTACACAAGAATATCATCACCAGGTTTGGATGTCCATTGGAACTGGTGAGTGATAGGGGTACACATTTTTTGAACAATACCATAGAGGCATTGACAGAGTACTTTCAGATCAAGCATCGAAAGACTACTCCGTATAATCCTAAGGCGAATGGACTTACTGAGAAAAGTAATGGATTACTGTGTAAAATTCTGAACAAAGTGACTGTCAATCATGCCTATGATTGGGACACCAAGCTGGATGCAGCGTTGTGGACGTTCAAAAATACAGAGAAGATAACTACACGTCAGATGCCGTTCTTCTTGGCGTATGGAATGCATCCTATTATGCCTATTGAGTTTGAAACCCCTACTTACAGGATTCTGTCACAGGATAGACTGTCTGCAGAAGATAGTCAGCTCATCAGATTGCAAAGTTTGATGACACTAGAAGAAAATCGCGAAGCATCTCTGGAGTTAACTAAGGACATACAAGAAAAGCGGAAGGAAGTATATGATAAGAGGTTAAGAAAAGTAGAAGTGAACGACGGAGACTTGGTCTTGCTATATGATAGCAGACATATTAAGTTTCCAAGGAAGTTACAACTACGATGGATGGGACCATACATAGTCGCACAATGTTATGACAACGGTTCAGTCCAACTTAAAGACCTGGAAGGAAATCTCTTTGCTACTCGAGTAAATGGAGGAAGGATCAAACGATACTACAGCTGATGTGTTCGCGAGGTCGTTTCACAATTGAGAGGGGGAGTATGTGAAGCCTTGGATTTTCACTTTGCTAAGAATTTTTTTATTTTTGATAAGTAAAACAATAGAATAGTTAGTATAGATGATAGATAAGATAGATTCAGTGTAGAATAGGATTTCTATGCCGAAGAATGATGCTGAGTAGAAATACAGAAGTTATGACAGATATATCTTTGAGGAGATAACTTGGTTGTATTCTACGGACGAAGAGCTTTCCAGGGATACCTTACTTGCTAAGAATGGACATCGAACGACGAAGTTATGGCCTTGGAAAGAAGAACTAAAATGAGACAGGAGTTAGCTCAACTTCGCGCTCGAGAATCGAGAAGGACTTCGCACGTGAGGAGAGAAGAGAAAAAGCTATAAGAAGATCGACGAGACTTCGTATCTTCAACGAAGATGAGAGGAATGCAGACGGCGAAGCGTCCGAAGTTGAAGACTATAGCGACGAAGTGGTCAGACTTCAGTCCGTATCGAGAACGACTCGAGGAGATGGGAATGACCTTCTTGCTGGAGAACTGGGGTGTAATATCTTCGGAGCTGTTACAGGAGATACTCATTTGCAGAGGACATCCCTCTGACGATCTTCGGGCAAGACCGAACAACTGGACTCTTAATCACTGGAACTTCGCCCTAGGAATTGATGACGCAGGAGTACCAAGTGACTTAATGTATGACAGTAGATGTAAGTCAACTTCGGACGAAGTGACGAAGTATTGCGAACTCTTATCAAAGTCGCCGGTGGGATCGAACGGATTCAAAGTACACACCTACATCGATCCTTTCAAGAGGGATGTCGCGATCGTCCTCAACACCATCTTCAAACCACAACGTACTTCTTATCTGACCAATTGGCAGATCAACTTCATCGAACAGATCTTCAGAGGCAAGAAGGCGTATTGGGCGAAGATCTTCCACGACCATGTGCAGAAGCTCTTCAATACTTTCAACGAAGGTGGATCGACATACTTTGCAGCCTTCGTAGTATTCTTCTATAGGGGAATGAAGTTGCTGTCCCTAGAAGAAGAAGAGAAGTTTGACCGAAGGACGATCTCGGAAGATGAGCGGGTAATGGAAGCTAATCCTCAAAGAGAAGAAGAAGTGACGACCCCAGTGACAACTTCGGCGGGACCTAGTACTCGGGCGAAGAGGAAGATTGAGGAACTTCGCCAGGGGGCGCGACTTCAAGAAGAAAGAAGAAAGCAAGAAGAACGACGATAACAACTTCGGACGAAGGAGTCGATGGCGCTCAATCACCAGCGAAGTCGTCTTCAGTCGAGATATTAAGAACCGTGAGACCGAGAGGAGACCAAGGAGAGTCAAGTGTGCGCAGGGTACTTTCGAGGGAGCACACAATTGAGAGGGAAGTTCCAGAACTTCGGACTTCGCCTAAACCAGGAGAAGCGACAACTTCAGCGGGATCGAGTGACTCCAATGTCGGGAGAGAATTGAAGATGTTCGAGCAGACTCTTGAATTCTTAAGTGTACAGCGTTGCCACTCATGGCGCAGTTGGATCTTCAACGACATATCTATGAGAAGGAGACGAAGGAACCAATTTCATTGAGCGACCTTCTCGACGCTATGCACTTCGGACGGCAGGGATGGTTAAAAGAGAAGGATGCTCGAATGGCGAACTTAGAAGAGACTTCGGCCGACGTCAAGAAGTATATGTCACAACGGGAGGCATTACTCGTTCAGCAGTCGCGCGAACAGACACGATACTTGGATGAGATTCAAGAAGTACAGGCGAAGTTGAACCTTATGACTTCACGCTTTCACGACTTGAAGTCAGAGAGGGATGCCATGTTGGAACAGCTTGCGACGAAGGACGAACAGTTAGCAGCAAAGGATGAGGAGCTCTCGAAGTCAGAGAAAGCGAAGGAGATAGCAGAAACGAAGGCTGAAGAGCTTCGGACGAAGGTGGCTGAGATTACGACAACATAGTTCGCCACCGAACTCGACGCGACAGAGATGGAGCTACTTCAACGACTTCGGATAGAGTTAACGATAGCGTCAGATCCTTCGGCGAAGAGCAGAATAGTTAGACTAGCGGAGAGAATCATTAGAGATCTGAAGGAGCTTAGGGAGACGGTTAAGTTTACACTATGCAGTATAGGACAAAAGTTACAGTTAGGTGGAGTAGATACTGCGGTTCCGCCAAGTAGGGAGTCGTGATCATACGGTCTAGATGTGACCATCCTTTTTGTAGAAATGAGATCCGCCATCTTAGGGTGAAGGGCTATATAAGCGATGCGATTCTCAGTCATTTTACCTTTTCCATGTTTTCAGTTTTTGTTTCTTAATTTTCGATTGCGCAAGATTGCGGAGAGAGAGTGTGAGAAAAGTGGGCGAAGGCAAATTTATCTACGAAGGACGTAGTTTGCTGTCGCAGGTGTAATTCTGATTGACGAAGGCCTTTGTCATTTACTTTAAACGAAGAGACTTCAGTGGAGAATTTGACCAAAGGTCACTTCGGCCGAAGTTGAAACAGTATACTTCGAAGGTGTTTGAACGAAGATCTGAGAACATATTAGTTACTGTGAAGTGAAAGAGCATAAGTTAAATTGTAAGAAGAGTTCGGATGATGGTGGCTTCATCTTAAGTTTAGCTTCTTCAAATAAGTGGGATTCTTAAGAGTGAGGATTTAGTTGGAAGGACACTTCTTAGGAAGAGTAGGGACTTATTCCTTGGAACCTTGATGTGAAGTCTGTATTCTTCTGTCTTTTCAGAAGAACACTAGTAACATTTCAGCAGTATTTTGCTATCTCATTTGCTCATACATCTATCTTCTCGAATCTTCTATTTGTGTTGTTGGAAGGGTCCCTGATCAAAGAACTATTTCATTGTTATTTGTATTCGATTTATCAGGTTTGTACTTGGGTTTGGTTTATTATCAGACTTAAACTCTCATCCGGATATTATTCCATTCCGTGAGAATAACAAAAAACTATCTGAATTATCATTGTGACGTTGTAGTACTGTGTTTTGTGTAATTGTTAACTATATCTTCGTGGGAACGATCCTTTATTTACTATTTCTGATACTTTGTGTTTCTCTGGGTTGTTACAAGAACTCAGAATGGGTTTCACCCATTGTGATTGTCAAGAAAAAGAATGGTAAGCTGCGAGTGTGCATAGACTATAAGAAGTTGAATGCAGTTACCAAGAAGGATTATTATCCTCTACCATTTATAGATGAGATTTTGGAGGAAGTTGCTGGTCATGAGTGGTACAGCTTTGGTGATAGTTATAGTGGGTATAACCAGATCAAGATAGCACAGGAGTACCAACAGTTGACTACTTTCACTACTCCTTGGGGAACATTTGCATTTCGGGTGATGTCATTCGGACTGTGTAATGCTTCGGCCACGTTTCAAAGGTTCATGAACAAGGTGTTTGAACCATTCATAGGGAAGTTTGTTCGGGATTTCATTGACGATTTCTGTGTGTACGGAAGAAAGGAGGACCACTTTGATCATGTGATCAAAGTTTTGCAGCGGTTGGAGCAAGCCAACGCTTCTCTAAATCCAAAGAAGTGCATCTTTGGCTACGAAGAAGGTCTACTGTTGGGACACATCATTTCCAAGAATGGAATTGCGGTAGATCCTGAGAAGGTGAAGAAGATTGTGGATCTTCCATTTCCGATCAACTTGACAAAGTTGAGGCAGTTTCTTGGCATGGTTGGATATTATCGTAGGTTTGTCTTTTCCTTCTCAAACAAAGCAATAGCTTTGACTATGTACATGAAGAAGGGAGTTGATTTTGACTTGATAGTGCATGATCAGAAGGCAAAGGAAGCATTTGAGGAGCTGAAAAAGGCATTGGTGATAGCTCCTATACTTGCTAAACCTGAGTGGAGTAAAGCATTTATTTTGTATACGGATGCCTCCAATGTAGCTATCGGGTGTACATTAAGTCAGTTAGATGAAGATGGGCATGATCATCCTATAGCTTATGCTAGTAGGCAGATGGTGTCAGCGGAGAAGAATTACTCCGTGACTGAACGAGAAGGATTAGCGGTGATCTTTGGATTGAAGAAATTCCGACATTACTTGCTAGGAGGGAAATTTTCCATAGTCACAGATCACAAGGCTTTAAAGTATATCTTTAATAAGCCTAATGCCGAAGGTCGTATTGCTCGTTGGAAGATCCTTTTAACAGAATACGATTACGTGATCAAAGATAGACCAGGGAAAAAGCATGCGAATGCTAATCTTATGTCGAGGGCTTATGATGATGAGGGAGAAGAACCGTTTGATGATTCATTTCCAGACGAACATCTGATGACCATCATAAGCATTGAGGAGATACCAGACGAGTACAAGGAAATCTGGAGTTTCCTTGCAGATGGCTCTTTTCCAGAAGGTATGCATACCCGAGAACGTAACGCGTTGATCAAGAGATGCAAACCTTACACCATGGTGGAGGGAATTCTGTTTCATCAAGGAGCAGATGGGTTACTAAGGAGAGCAGTTGGTCAGAAGGAGGCGTTCAAGCTGATGCACGAGTTTCACGATGGCACTGTGGAGGTCACTTTGCTGGTAAGATAACAGCTTTCAAGATTTTGGATACGGGTTATCACTGGAGAGGGATTTTCAAGGAGTGTTTAGACTATTGCAAAACTTGCGACGTATGTCAAGCATTTGCTCTGAAGTCTACTAGAACACCTCCGTTAAGATCAATTCCCGTGTTAGTCCATTTGAGAAGTGGAGTATTGACTTTGTAGGTCCTCTTAATAAGACACCTTGAGGTAATAGATACATCGTAGTTGCTACTGACTATTGTACCAAGTGGATAGAGGCTAGACCTTTGAGGGAGACTAATGAAACGGAAGTCGGTAGATTCCTATGGGAGAGGATCATCACAAGATTTGGATGTCCGTTAGAGTTGATCTCGGATAGAGGAGGAGAGTTTGTAGGGAGCATGACTACTGCTATGCTACAACACTTTTCTATCAAGCCACGAGTAACGACCTCATACAAACCAAATGCTAATGGTCTTGCGGAGAAGACCAATCTTACACTTTGTATGATGTTCGCCAAAGATGCTGGTGTTGAAACTGCGAAACATACTTGGGATAAGAGGCTACATGCCATCTTATGGGAGTATCAAACGACAACAAAGACTTCTACTGGGTACTCCCCATTTCGACTGGTTTATGGAGTGGAGTCCAAGTTGCCGATCCAATTCGAATTGGATACTTTTCAAACGATTCAACGAAAGTTGAAAAGGTCGAGGGGAGAAGATGTGGTCCGATCAAGAAGAGAGCAACTCATGGAGTTGGAAGAGACCCGAGCGGTAGCAATGATCCGGATGGAACTAGCTCAGGCGTATCAAAAGAAGAGTTACGACAAACGGTTGGGCAAAAGGGAGGTAAAACCTTTTCAAGTCGGAGATTGGGTTATGTTGTATGATGCTATCAGATTCAAGAGGGCTAGGAAGAAATTTCTTCCGAGATATTTTGATCCTTTTGTTGTAGATAAGGTGTGGAGCAACTTCACATATGACCTTCAAGAGTTGGGAGGAAGGAGATTCGATCGGGTCAACCATGACAAGTTGAAGTTGTTTCATCGACGAAAGTTCTCTCTTCACTCCGAGGACGGAGCGAAAATTTAGTCCGGGTGTAAAATGTAACGACCTATGTTATACATAGGAAGTTTGTCTATAGTAAGGTGTTTAGTTATAACTAAGTGTTGAGAATGTTTATTTGCTGCCCAAGTACTTTAAGGAGGTATCAAGTTAGTCATGACTAGCTAAAAGTTAGTTATGGTTAAACTTAGCTGTACTTTTGGCAGAATTCAGATATTTCCTAAAGAGTGAGCACTACTATCTTGTCATCTTGTCTAAAAGGTAGAAAGGAGGTGGAAAGTATCCCTTATCTCCTTTTTGACTTGATATGAGTGGTTGGATTAAAGTTGTAGACTTTGTGGGCATTAAAAACAAGAAGAGATTCCACATGTTTCCTTTTTAGTGGGTCATAGTGTAGAGGGGGTGGAAATTCGAGATTTCTTGAGAATATTCCAGAATCCTTCTAGAAGTTGTTGACTTTGAAGGAATAAGCCCACGTGAAAAGGTAAAAGGCCCATGTGATCAATGCTTTTATCTTAAGTAATATCTTAGTAAAACCCGATAAAAGTAGTTACGGCTGAGTTACCGGAGGGTACCAAAGTAAAAACTTAGAATGTATAAATAGAGGAGTAGAGAAGAGCTCCTCATCCTTGTTTTCACATCGTCGTAATGACAACTTGAGTAATATAGAGAGTGTGGGATATTTTTAGCATGTGAGAACTTGAGAGACGTCGTTAGAATGGAGGATTTTAGTTGATGTGTTTAAGGAGAATTTTAGTGTATAAGTTTGTGGGTGTATGAATGAGTGAACTTAGCATTTTTCCCTTCAAGATTCATGGTGTGCTTCCATCAAAGCCATCAGAGGTGACTTCTGAGTGAGAGATAGGCCCGACATTTGTAGATTCATCGGTGGCGATCGTGGAGATTGAGAGATGGGGGGGGTAGTTGATCGATGAGATCGTGGAGGGTTTACAATACAGTCGACTTCCGAAGACAGTCTTCCGAAGATGTTCAATCTTCCGAAGCGTCTTCTGTTCAAAGTTTCGGGAGTAGAGAGAGGGTAGTAGGGTAGAGAAATTGATAGCTGGGATCGTCAATTGAGGACGATGGGTAGGGAAGCTCGAATTGAACTCAGGAAGAAGTGGGAAGATGTCTGAAGGAAATTGGACAGCGCTTCCGCACCCAATGTCACAATAGGAAAAATGGGGATGGGGGGTAATCGATCAGGCTGCCTGCAAACAACCGGGGAAGCGCGGGGGATACCAAACAAAGGCAAGAAGCAGTGGGAAGGGAAAAGAACATGGGAAGAACCTCTACAGTCTTCTGTCTGCTTCTCGAGTTGTCTTCGACCTTCTACGCGCTTCTGGCTCTGGTCCTAGCTGCAATGCGACCCCACTGAGCTGGTTCTGTTGTCAGCTCCTGTCTACGCCTCAATCGATTAAGTTGTCCACCTCCGATTCTACTCAGCTGCTTCCAATGTCAGCTTCCGGGAGTTTCACAAGGAACGCTTTTCACTCAGTACGCTTCCTGCGCTTCAGCAATTCGACCTCGCCTTCCTTCTAGCTTCGAATCGATCCTGTCCTCACTCAATTTCACCTCGCTGCCTCCTCACTCGAAGCTCACCCTTTGAAATCGATCTTCTCAAGAAGCGTGCTTGCTGCGAGAAGCTGGAATGCGCTAATGCGCTTCCTGCGCATCTTCTCCGCATATTAGGAGTTTTCGACCCTAGATGGCTTACCCGACCTACCTACCACCTTGGTGTTACCTAGTAGGTACACCTGCTCCTTTACCTGGAAATTCATGGTTAGGCCTTCGCGGTCGGTGCCTTCCGGAAGATGGGTGTCTTCCGCCGTCTTCCCGTCTTCCGAAGACGCAACTGAGAAGACGCTTCCCGGAAGACGGTCGTCTTCCGAAGAAGTCAACTTCTTATTACAAAAAGCTCATAAAGATCATCTTCCTTCTAAGGAAGCAGTAGTCTTAAGTAACAACGCTTCTTCAGTTATACAAACAAGTTATTAATCTTAAAAATTTCAAAAATTCGTGAATCCTGTAATTTGTGGGCACCACAATTACACAAACTTGTGCAAGGAATTTAGAGTTTGAGGCTGGTCCACGTCAGTAAGCTTGTTGTCCAAGGCAAGTATGCTCCAGATTACACACGTTGATGGTGATTCTCCCTATGAATTTCCCTCTTTGTGCCAAGCACCCTCCATTTGCACGACTGCGTTATTGACCCTTCTTTTGCCTCAACTCCAGTTCCATAAAATGTTTCTCTACCAGAGGTTAAATATTACATCTTCTCGTGACATCGACCATTCTCAGGAACTCGCCGTGCTCTTTGGATCACAGTGACATCTTCTTGTCTTCTGCTCTCTCTATCTCTCTATCTCTCTATCTCTCTATCGTTGAGTGAACTCGTGGAAGCTACGAGGCTGACTACTTATCAAATTTGGATCCAAGTTTTCGTTATTTCCAACTTGCTGTTCTATTGATTTTCTGCAATGAATCCTCTCTCCATAACGACAGATGCGCACTTTGTGAGTAGAATATGACTTGAGCTTGTTACAAGCTCTACTGTTCAAAAGACACCAGCAATCTATAGCAAAGTCAAAATCCTTCCAGCATTGAAAATCTCCTCCCACTTCAGTGTCCTTGCGACCTCTCTTAAAGCGTATAATGTTTTTCCTTGAAGCACGCGGTCAGCAAGACGGGCGTCAATCATCTCCTGCCGCCATCGCTTCAGTGTCGTTTCGTCTTATTTCTTGTCGTTTCTTGCGTCCAAAAAAAATTCCCGCTCTTCATCTTCAAAATGTAATCCATCGGGGTCAATCTAAATCATTGTCCTCCGACATTATCGCTAAATGCTTGCATGCATTGCAAATCTATGTCCCAGATGTCCCGCTGTTACAACCATATACTGTTCAGAGATCTGCACTGTTAATAGCCATTCCTTCTTTTCGATGTGGAACACTGTATCTTGCCAGTACTTCCCGCGCACTAGTTTCTTCCCGCGTCAGGTCACACGTCAGCTTCGGGAAGCTGACATGACTATCTGACTGGACGTCTATGTGACAAAGTAACTTACAAAGCGGATGGTAGCCAGTTTGGGGGTCGATCAAGAAGGGTATCGTTAAGAGGGGGTGGATCAAGTCCGGGATTCCTTTTGGGGGGTGGATCAAGTAAATTTCTGCTTCTGATTCTGATTGAATGAGAACTTTATACAGAGTAGCATTCTTTATATGACAAAAAGGAGCTCCAGAATAGTTGTAGGAAGCTTTGTGTTTAACATGTTTAGTTTACTTGCCATGGTTAACGAGTTAATACTGCAATGAGATTGTTGGAAATGTAAAATATGATTCTCATTTAAATGTATGATGAGAACCTTTGTATCCATCCTGAGGATCAAAACAGAACATCACATGATAAAGATGGTAGAATATTATCCGAGCTTGCCACCCCAGGAGTCTGTAATTATATTCTTCTCCAAGTCTGATGTACAGACAACATTGCATATGGAATGCAACGTAAAGCCGACAGCACGACATTTGCGGCTGCTGGATGATCTCAGATGTGAGTTGTCACATAACCCCAATCTACAAAGTGTTATACAAATTTTTGTATCATTGAAAATCTCAGAAAAACCAGCTTTCTATCCGGCAGCCATCCAGACAAACAAGTTTGTGCCTATATGCTTTAGACCGTGTGCTAGGTAGGAGATGTACATCTGCAAGTAAACAAATTATTTGTTGGTTCACTGTATTACAGAGTCTGTATATGCTTGAACACTAAGACAGAAGTTCATGAATGCAAACAACAATCGGAGGAACTACAAACGTGTTAAAGTAAGATATCAGTATCTCACAAGTTGGATAATTCCCGTCTTCCGAAGATGCAACTGAGAAGACGCTTTCCGGAAGACGGTCGTCTTCCGAAGAAGTCAACTTCTTATTACAAAAAGCTCATAAGATCATCTTCCTTCTAAGGAAGCAGTAATCTTAAGTAACAACGCTTCTTCAGTTATACAAACAAGTTATTAATCTTAAAAATTTCAAAAATTCGTGAATCCTGTAATTTGTGGGCACCACATACGCCCACTCTCACATGTTTGAGTCCCCGCAAACATCAGTGTTTCGGCACTTCTGTTTACGTCCAGTACTTCTTGACACGTCACCCATTTACACGAGTGGTCATCAACGTACCGTCCAATTCTTCCAACTGCAAGGAGCCGTTGTCGAAGACTTCCAAAATGCGGTAAGGACCCATCCAGCGAAGATGAAGTTTCCCAAGGAACTTAAGATGTCGGTTGTCGTAGAGAAGAACCAAGTCCCCATCTACGACGGTCACCTTCTTCAGCTTGTCATCATAGTCCACCTTACGTTGCGCTTGTACTTCGTACGTCTTCTCCAAAGCTGCATTCCTGTCTTCTTCAAACTCTACAAAGTTCAGAAGACGCTGCTCTTGGCTTTCTTCTTTTCCCATGCGTTCGGATACGGCTAACCTGTAAGTTGGGACCTCTAACTCAATGGGCACAATAGGTGTCATGCCATAAGTTAGGTAGAAAGGTGTCTTCTGGGTCGTGACTTTAGGTGAAATCCTGAAAGCCCATAACACAGATGGTAATTTCGTGTCCCAATCATACACATGGTTAACAGTTACCTTATTCAGGATGTTACACAGAAGACCGTGGTCTTAGGACAGGGGATTCCGACAGAAACCTCTTCATTTCTTCGAATGCTTCCTGCTGCTCAGACGACCAAATGTATGGTTCATCCTTCTTCAGCAACTTGGTGAGTCTTCCTGCTACCTCTGCGTACCTGTCAATAAACCTCCTGTAATATCCTACGTTGCCCAGGAAGCTTCTCAACTGAGTCAGGTTAGCAGGTGGGTGAAGTTTCATGATGACTTCCACCTTAGCACAGTCGACTTCTATGCCTCTTCCGGAAATCCTATGCCCTAGCAAAATTCCCTCTGACATACCAAAGAAGCATTTCTCAGGGTGAAGAGCCAAACGATGTTCTCTACACTTCAGAAAACACTTCCTTAGAAATATCAAGTGGTCTTCTCTCGATCCAAACACACAGAAGTCATCCAAGAAAATCTCCATGAAAGTGCGAAGATACTCCTTGAAGATTGTAATCATCAATCTCTGGAATGTGGCGGGTGCGTTGCATAAACCAAACGGCATTTGATTGTACGCGTACGTGTCCCAATCAATAGTGAAAGTGATTTTCCACTTGTCTTCTTCTCTGATTGAAACTTGGTTGTACCCAGAATACCCATACATGAAGCTATAGAACTCATGTCTTGCTACCTGGTCTAACACAGAGTCGATGAATGGTAAAGGATGATGATCCTTCTTCGTGGTCAAGTTCAGCTTCTGGAAGTCCTGACACACTCGGATCTTCCATGTCTGCTTCTTCAGCACGATGCCGATAGGAGCTACCCACTCACTACTAAGCACTGGGAAGATGACTCCCGCCTTCAGGTATTGGTCGATCTGGTCCTTCACCAGAAGCGAGTACTTGGGGTTGAGCCGATATTGCCTCTACCGCATAGGAACAATGCCCTCCAGCAAGTCAATCCGATGTTCTCCTAGCTCTCGAGGTATGCCCTTCATGTCTTCTATGGTCCACGCGAAGACATCCTGGAACTCTGTCAGAAGTTCTCGAAAGTCTTCCAACTGCTGGCCCTCGATCACCTTGGAAAGCTTCAGCTTCTTCCCAAGAGCAACCTCCATCTCTTGGAGATCATCCGGGTTTATCATTCCTTCAGTGTGACTATACTCACTAGCACCAAAGTATTCCGGTTTGGGAGCTTCTTCTGGTTCCGATTCGTCTTCTGGAAGATCAGCTAACTAGTCTTCCGAAAGGAAGACGATATTCTCGTCTTCTGGAAGACCAACTGTCGGATCTTCCGAAGGGAAGACGGTATTCTCGTCTTCTGGAAGCTCTTCTTCCGCAATCTCATAGCACTCAATGTATCCACAGATCACGTCTTCTGCTATCTCTGTTACTTCTGTAGTACACAAGTTATTCACCACAAACTCATTATACCGTTCATCACTGTCAGAAGACGCAGCTGAGTCTTCTGAAGTGTACCCCTCTGTCGTAGAAGGAGTTTCACCTTGGTGTCCAATCTTGATCTAAGGAAGCGAGACCTTAGTCTTCTCACCTGGCTTGGGTATAGGATTGGGAAATCTCAAACGATGTCTTCTCCAATCGGTATTTACATTTGCAGCATACAGCCATGGTCTTCCTATCAACACCTAATATCCAACCCTAGCTATAGGTCGCAAAATAATGTAAGTGAGATAAAAAGATACTCCTCCAATTACCGTCAAGACATCTTTCAGTTGCTCCAAAGGTCGTCTTCTGGTCTGGTCCGCCATTTTGAGGATTCTCGGAGTAGTTTAGAACTCAGTGAAGCCTAGGGCATGCGCCGTTTCTTCAGTCATGATGTTAACTCCGGAGCCGGAATCAATGGGTACCTTCTTCAGAAGACAACCATGGATTTCCATATCAAGATTGGGGCTCCCAAGTCCTCATGCTCTATCCTTAGGATCGGGGTGCTCTTGGGAAGTTTAGCCGTTCTCCTCTTCCTCGATCCTCGAAGCACAGATTGTAACGACCTCCTGTAACCAACGTTCTCATCCAATAGCTGTTGGAAGGTTACATCCGCCTTCTGATTCCACAAGTCTCGCAAGAAGTCATAAGGGGATCGCTTCAGAAGAGTGACTGGTGTTTCCAACAGAGAAGATGTAGTAGTTGCTTCCTTGGGTGGAAGACTAGAAGAGGGTCTTTCCTCGACTGGGGGCTGTTCTCGTGTGACAGAGGTTGCCGTAGTCTGTGTAGGAAGTTGCTGTACTATCTTCCGTCGCTTCTCCAGCTCTTCTTGCATGATCGCTTCAACTTCTTGTCTAATGTCAGGAGCAAAGTACTTCGGATCTTCTCGGTCGTAAGTAGGAGAAGAAGGTCGCTCAGGAGAAGATGACCTCTCCTTTCGCTGCTTCTTCTTCTTGATCTCCTTATGACGAGATTCTGACTTCTCTTTGCTTCTGATACTTACCTTAAACACAGCTTCATCCAAGACTTCTTCCGGAGGCCAACTGTCTGAATCCGGGCTAGGGCTCCAAACAGTGCCATCCGCCAAAGTGAAAGAAGAAGCTGCCTCAAGTGACTTCGTCTTCTGAGCTGCAGTCGTCTTCTGCAGTTGAGGTTCTTTTCCTTCGCGCTTCTCGGGGTCTGGTTCGTCTTCCTCGATATGGAGACAATCCGTACAATCCCCAGGATCTTCTTCTTCTACCGTGATGTGCTGTACCACTGCTAGCTCGAGCTTAGAAGCTGATGCGGCTTCTGCAGGAGGCGTGGTCTCTGCAAATCTAACCATTTGTCGTGGCCGTAAGGTTTGAGGACAATTCCCTGTGAAATGACCGGCTTCCTTACAGTTCCCACACAAGAGCACTTGCCCAATCTGTCTTCTCGGATGAGGACAGGTGGACCACCAGTGTCCTGTCTCTCCACAATTATGCACGCTCCAGGAAGAGGGTTGAGAGGTCGTTGTGATGAAGAAGGTTGCCAAGGCGTCCTGGTCTGTACATTACTAGTTCTATCTCTAGGTACATAACGATTATATTGGGCGGGAGGCGTAGGAGTGAAGGGTTGTATCGTCTCGATCCTATAACAGGTTTCCCCACTAGGATTGTGTAGATATCCCTCATCGTCTTCTTCCCATCTTGCCCAGTTGACAGCTTGGTCTTGCGTACACTGATCTCTGGTGTGCCCGGAAGAGTTACAAAGATTGCACCAAAGGTTTGGCTGAGAAGCCGTAGGTTGCTTCCGCTTGTCTTTCTGATTCAGAAGATGAACTTTCAGGTCGGCAAACTGCTTCAGAACTTCATCGATACGAGGATCAAGTGCAGACTGAATGATTTGAGTTTGAGGCATCTTCTGCACAACTTCTTCCCTTGATCGTGTCTTCTCCTTCTTCTTCTTCCGCGTCTTCTTCTCTGGTTCAGATTCAGATTCTGAACTTTTGACTGTAGACTCTTCAGAACTAGAGGATGCTTCCGAATTACTGTTATCAGTTTCAGTGGACTTGGACTTCCTCTTGGTCTTCCTAGAAGACTTCTTTGACTTCTTGGACTTCTTCGAGGTCTTCCCTCTATCTTTCATCATATTTCGAGTGATGCTCAAGGTTTTATACTGCTCGGCATACTTCTGTACTTCTACTAAATCATCACCTCCTCCTCTTATGCAGTACAATTCCATATCTTGAGACAATCCTCCCAAGTACCAGTCCACGGCTTGCTGAGCACAATAACTGGGTCTTCCTTGGTTTTGAGGGATGTGATCCAGGAGGTCTTCAAACCTTTCGGTGTAATCCCGCAGTGTCTCCTTCTTCTTCCGTTCGAGCCTCTGAAGTTCTATGAGGGTCATCCGATCATAGCCCACTCCTTTGAACCTCTTCAGAAAAGCTGCCTTCAGAGTAGCCCAAGCGGCCATTACTATCCCATCATCCAACATTTTACTCATCCATTTCCTCCCCTTCCCTATGATCAAACTAGGAAATACACGGAGTCTGTCAGCATCAGAGTCTTCCTTGTTGGATCGAGAGATGATCTCGAACATCGTGATGAAGTCGTCCGCGTCAGCATCATCGTCATAGGGATGGTACTTCTGCCGAGTGTGGGAAGTCATGTCGATTGCCGGCTGGTGCGACTGCCAACTTCTTCCTCTCTCAGGCCCAGGCGGTGGAGATGGTCTTCTCAAAGGTCCAGGCCTGCCTGAATCACGAAGGTCGTCTTCTGAGTCAGAGCTGCTGTCACTGCTATCTTCCGAGACGTCTGGAACAATCTCCTCCAATCTTTCTTCACCTTGAGAAGCTTCTTCCGCACTTGGGAAGACGTCTCGGAAGATAAGTAACTCCGAGTAACTAGTACCGAAATCTAATTTATACACGTGATCACCCGGTTGGCTTCTGTCTTCTCCAAAGATTATGCTCGAGATGGAAGGCTCTTCCAACTCTACTGATCGGATCTTCCTGAGCTCTTCTTCTTTCCTTTGGTGTCTCAGGGATATCCGCTGCTCTCTAGAAGCGGTTCGCTGGGATGAATGTACCCACTCAGGATCTTTACCCGTGCGTTTTCTGCTTCTTTCTCTGGTCGGAGACATCCACCAGAGTACTGAGAACAGATGTCTCTCTTCTTCTACCACTAGATCCGGTAGACTGAATGACTGAACAACCGATCACAGGTTGAGAACGTCTTCTTCTCCTGCTTCTTGTTGCACTTACTGCAATCTTCCAAGATCGAGTCTTCCAAGAAGCTCTTGGAAGCAGAGAAGCGGCTTTTTCCAACTCTCCTTGATGTATCTCTTTCAGATCCTGGTTGCGGTTCTTGTCTTCTAGCAAGATAGAGTCCCACAATACATTCAACTAGAATCGAAGTTAGTTCGAAATGAAACTAACTACTGGCACACAGATCCAGGAAGCTTAGAACAGAAGTTACTAAGATGAAATCCCCGGCAGCGGCGCCAAAAATGATGCTCACTATATGTAGTGTCGCAAGATTACTCCTTTTGCCCATTTAGTATACATGATATCGTTCCCACAGAGGATTTGCACAAGTAACGATGCTCTAAGTTCTAAGATCTGTTCAAACACACAAACACACGGGTTTTGTCTAGAAATCCCGTCTTCCAAACACGCCAAAAGGTGCTCTGGACCTAAACAAACAACTACTAACTAAAATATCACACAACTATTCACAGAGAAGCTCGGGAAGACGATCTTCCTGCTTCCAGGTTGCTTCTTCCGGTCTTCTCAATACCGTCTTCCTGAAGCAATTCTCGGCTTCTAGGGGTTCAACTCGGCTTCTCGTACCTCCAGAAGACTATCCTGCTTCGCAGAAGTCGAGTAGCACGGCTGTTACACCTTACTCTCATACTCACATTCCAACGGGTTAGATTAATCATAGGGTGTATGCCCCCTGTAGCCTTCCCAGGCTTCTGCCTATGGAAATGGTCTTCCTGCAGCACTACAACGACGTTCACCTTCACGGAAGCTCAATAGAAGTCTCGGAAGCTCACTAGAAGAAGGTAAGAAGATGGAGAAGATGGGAGAAGAGGAGGAAGAAGGGGAAAATCCAAACAAGAGAAAAACAAGATGAAAAAGAGAAATTAAGATTCCGACAGGCTTCTAGTCCGGATCCTGACTAACAAGCCATCCCTGCTTGTAATAGTTTGGGGAAGAAGACAACAAACGTGAGTACTGTTGCACCGTCTTCTACTTGAGGATGTCGTCTTCTATTGTGTGGTACCCACAAATTATAAGATTCACGAATTTTTGAAATTTTTAAGGATAATAACTTGTTTGTATAACTGAAGAAGCGTTGTTACTTAAGGTTACGTCTTCCTTAGCAGGAAGATGATCTTAAGGGTGGTTTGTAATAATAAGTTGACTTCTTCGGAAGACGACCATCTTCGGAAGAGCGTCTTCTCAATTGCATCTTCGGAAGACGGAAGACGGAAGACGGGAAGACGGCGGAAGACATCCATCTTCCGGAAGGCAGCGACCGCGAAGGCCTAACCATGAATTTCTAGGTAAAAGAGTGGGTGTACCTACTAGGTAACACCAAGGTGGTAGGTAGGTCAGGTAAGCCACCTAGGGTCAAAACCCCTAATCTGCGGGGAAGATGCACAGGAAGCGCATTAGCGCATTCCAACTTCCCGCAGCAAGCACGCTTCTTGAGAAGATCAAAATCAGCGAGGTGAGCTTCGAGTGAGGATTAGGATCGATTCGAAGCTAGCAAGAAGGTGAAGTCGAATTGCTGAGCACAAAAGAGTGTCGAGCTGAAACGTGTTTCCTGAGAAACTCTCGGAAGCTGACATTGGAAGCAGCTGAGTGGAATCAGAGATGGACGTTTTAAATCGATTGAGGCGTAGACTGGAGCTGACGACGGAGGCAGCTCAGTGGGGTCGCATTGGAGCTAGGACCAGAGCCAGAAGCGCGCAGAAGGTCGAAGGCAACTCGGGAAGCAGAAGAAGACTGTAGAGGTGCTTCCCACGTTCTTTCCCCTTCCCACTTCTTCTCGCCTTTGTTTGATATCCCCCGCGCTTCCCCGGTTGTTTGCAGGCAGCCTGATCGATTAGCCCCCATCCCCATTTTTCCTATTGTGACATTGGGTGCGAAAGCGCTATCTTATTTCTATCAGACATCTTCTTGATTCTTCCTGAGTTCAATTCGAGCTTCCCTACCCATCGTCCTCAAATTGACTAATCCCAGCTATCGATTTCCCTCAAATCTCAGCTATCGATTTCCCTCAAATCTCAGCTATCGATTTCCCTACCCGATTACTTCTCTACTCTTGAAACCTGGAACAAAAATCGCTTCGGAAGATTGGAACATCTTCGAAAGACTGTCTTCGGAAGACTGTCTTCGAAAGTCGACTGTACACAATTCGTATCAAGAGTGGATTTGTGTTGCTTTTGTGTTAAGAGAGGCTTGGTACGAATCCTGAGTGGCTTGGTTGAGTTGTTTTGTTATTTCGAGAAGTTGGAAGTCGAGAACTAGGCCTGTGCCTCCCGGTCTTCCAAGCTTCTCAAATCCACATCTTCCTGGAGAGACTAGAAGACTGGAAGGCTGGCAAAATGCGCGAGAAGACGTGAGGGTCCATTTCGGATCTCTTCTGTCCGACCCATAGCAGCCGTTCCTTCTTCTTCCCAAACTTAGGAAGCGAGTCGTGAGAAGTCTTGCTGGCAGAATCTGGAGAGAATGGTCGAGGATCATGTCTTCCCACCGAGCAGCAAGCTTCTTCTGAGTGTGTATGAGAGGTGAGAAGTCAGAAGAACAAAAATGTTTTGAGTCTGTTGTGAGGATAGATTGCGCGTAGGAAGAAGAAGACGGGTGAGACCAGTGAAGGGAAGCCTGACTTCGGGAGGTCTTCCGAGAAAGACATTGAATCGGAAACTGTCCCGGGTGTCTTCCCAGAGGCCACTGTCACCGCAGGAGCCCGCAACCATCTTCTGAACCTGTTATGCACTCTTCGCGAATCTTGTATCTTCTAATAGGAAGTAGGATGTAATGCAAGGTGGGTTGTCTTCTTGGTAATCCACGCGAGGCCTTGCTTAGTTAGGATTATCTAGATATAGCTCTGAAGACGAGAGCTATCTAGGAAGTACTGTTAGAATCCCGGAAGACGGAGTAGTTGTCTTCTGGAAGACTAGTTTCGTCTTCTAAGAAGTAGAAGCTAGACTGTGGGCACTTGAGAAGGACTGAGCCTCCAGCTCACAATAAACACGTGTGGCTTAGTGCAACCGAGTTTTCAAGCATGTCGATGCATCCGTGAGGGTTGGTGTTACCAGCGGCAGAATTGGCCGAGGCCACTCCTTTCCTCAAGGAGTTGAGTCTCGACTTCTTCCTGTGGGATTGGAACCTCGCTGACCAAGGACTTCTGGAGGAGGTGTGGGCAGCGTTACCACCCCGCAACCGTGTACCTGCGAAGGCAGGAGTAGCTTGAGGAAGACCATCTTCTTGGACCGAAGATGGGCGGCGCAGGACCTTCCACAAGTCAGAATCCGAGAGCCGAGGGTATTGGCTCGAGAAGAAGATCCTGCCCAAGATCGTGAGTGAGTGGCATGTGCCTGGGAGCACAACTTGTCTCTTCCTGGAGGACAGACAGGGGAGGAACGGTTGGAAGATAGAGTCTTACCGGGAGCCGAGGAAGCGACTTCTGGCGAAGCTGTTTCTGCATCTCTTTCCCAAGGGGAAAGCGCAGAAGACGAGGTACCTTGGAGATCAGGACGTGGAGTTCCTGGAAGCAGTGTGCGACGAAGGAGTGCCCGTCAATTGGAGCTTGTTCTTCCACATGTATGTACAGACGGAGCTAGTGTACTTGGGTACCCCGGCAGGAGGACACTTGACCCCTTTCCTCTGTTACTTGTACGTAGCCATGGGGGATCTTAGGGGAGATCAGTTGGCGAAGTATGGGCCAACAGGGCAACAGGAAGAGAAGGAGGAGACCTCGGAAGACGACGACCGAGCAGCAGTCGCAACTCCTCCTCCCACTCTGATGCCACAGCTGAGGCCCGGCTCTCACCAGAAGACGCTTCTGGTGCGAGAAGACGAGTCTAGTGGGTCGGAAGATGCCACGCCACTGAGGAAGATGGGCCCTAGGAGTGTACCTAGGAAGGCCACCTCCCTCATTCATTCGAGATCGAAGACTGACTCGGAGGAAGAGCCGCTGAGTACCCGATCGGAGCAGAAGACTGCTTCTGCAACACCAGGGAGTCTTCCGAAGACTCCAGAAGACAAGGGAAAGAGAGATACTCCTATTGCGATGCGGGGAAGCGCAGTGAAGAGGACCGCTTCTGCCATGGGGAGGAATCTTCCATCCCGGAAGATGAGAAGAGTGGCTTCTTCTCGTGCGCAGAAGATGAAGGCCATAGTGGTGGAAGAGGCATCCTTGCCTCTGGAAGACAAGGTCGACACCTCCGAGCGAGTGGTGGAGATGAACCTGTCTTCCACAGGAAGAAGGCTGGAAGAGTTCAGCGCCTTCTTCCACTCAGAGATCCAGCCAGCCATGGAGTTTCTGGAGAAGAGAGCGAAGGCTCAGGAGAAGCCCTTGCAACCTGGTTTCGGTCTGCGCACTTTGCTGCGACAGGAAGAAGACCAGAAGAAGACCGAGTCGCTGGAAGCTAGTCTCCGCACCACGGAGAAGCTCGCAGCAAGATACAAGGCGGAAGCAGCCGCTTCTGCCAAGGAGCTGGTGCAGCTTCGGAAGAGCAACCAGGAGTTGCAGGCGCGTGTACAGCAACGCGATCAGGAGGTTCTCTGAGTGCGGGAGAAGATCACCGGCCTCGCAGAGGAGAAGATGACATGGGTGAAGCAGTAGGAAGCTGCAGAAGCGCGAGTTGTAGCTGAGAAGACGCAGCGGGAAGCAGCGGAAGCTCGTGCGCAGGAGATGCTAGCACAGTCGGTGGAAGCACTTCGAAAGAAGTTCAACTTCAGCGCGGGTAGGAAATTGCTTACCCTGGCTAGAGAATGGGACAGCGAGTCCAGAGCAGGGTTGGTAGAATGCAGGGAGAGCATGTTCAGATACTTGGATCGGCAGATAGAGGGAGTGAAGACACTCTATGGTCTTCCCTCGCTTCCGACACCTGCAACTACGTCTTCCCAAGCTCCAGCACCATCTACTGGATCCGGAATGGAGAAGGAGGAGTTCGACCTCGCTGTACACTTGGTAGTAACAGCGTTGGAAGCCGAGAAGACACCGGAAGACGCTCCGGAAGACAAGATGTCTTCTGGAAGACAGGAAGACGAGCCGTCTTCCTAGGTATTCCGCGTGGAGGAAGCGACTTCCCCGGACTCCTTTGAGGTCGCCATGGTCCCTAGTACCGCACTCGTGTCTCAGAAGACCGAAGACGCATCACTCGACTCTGCTTCCCAGAAGACGCTTCCGTCTTCCGAAGCAGAAGCCGAAGCCGAGGAAGACGCAGCCGCAGCGACAGCAGGGCCAGCGAAGAGCGATGAGAAGGAAGCCACCTCAGTGACACCCGAGGTAACTGCAGGGCTTTCTAGCTTATCAAAAGTCGCGTTAGGAGCTCCGATAGGAGCAGATCAGGTAGAGATTGCCTCCGTGCAATCAGAGTAGATAGTAACTGAAGTGACACACTCCCAGTTTAGTAGGACCGAACATGCTATCTTAAGGGTGGCAGTTTTTCATGTAAAATTAGTTAGGACACCATGTGGCAGCATAGGTAGCGTAGGAGAAACAAGGTGGATGGCTAATTAGGAAGGGGAACCGCTTGCATGTGGGTTGGCAGCCTCCTGTCAGCGCCCCTCTCTCCCTGGTGGTCGCCCCCTCTGATTCTCACGGCAGCGACATAAGTAGGATTGCAGCGTAGGAATGGAGCTAGCTACTGCACACCCATATCGATTCTATGGTGCAGGCAGACTAGACACATTAGAGACGAGACACATAACAGATAGTTCTTGGCACACTACACCCGTCGTTGGAAACATACGAATAGTCTTGGAATACACATGAGGGGTCTGCATGCTAGTATCAGCAGTGGTCCGAAGATGTAGGTAGAGGTAGTGGACAGTTTAGGAGCAGGGAACGGCATCCTCGTGCAGTCCTGTTGACTAGATTGGTGTGTCGAGGAGTAGACGCATGAAGTAGAGGGAGTGAGCTTCCCAATGTCAATGTGACTTCTTCTCGGGAAATAGATTGTTGATTTGAGTGTAGAAGCTTAATCCGTGTCTTCTGGATGGTGGGTTCCTTGAATTCGCTCCCAATTGTGCATGAGAAGTGTTCTTCTTGAGTGACGGTGACTGTCAGCAGTTGTGGAAGTGTAGTTTGGCTCGTCCAGTAGAGCACTTGGGATCTACGTACGGACGGTCTTATGGGTAAGAGATCTCAGAAGACAGAGTAGCCGGAGCAACGAAGAGAAGAAGAAAGAAGCCTTCTTCCCGCAACAGAAGACAACATCCTCGAGTAGAAGACGGTGCCACTGTATTCACGTTTGCTGTCTTCCTCCCCAAACTATTACAAGCAGGGATGGCTTGTTAGTCAGGATCCGGACTAGAAGCCTGTCGGAATCTTAATTTCCTCTTTTCATCTTGTTTTCTCTTGTTTGGATTTCCTCTTCTTCCCCATCTTCTCCCATCTTCCCCATCTTCTTACCTTCTTCTAGTGAGCTTCCGAGACTTCTATTGAGCTTCCGTGAAGGTGAATGTCGTTGTAGTGCTGCAGGAAGATCATTTCCGTAGGCAGAAGCCTGGGAAGGCTACAGGAGGCATACACCCTGTGATTTATCTAACCTGTTGGAATGTGAGTGGAAGAGTAAGGTGTAACAGCTGTTGCTAGTCGACTTCTGAGAAGCAGGACGGTCTTCTGGAGGTGCGAGAAGACGAGCTGAACCCCCAGAAGACGAGAAGCGCTTCGGAAGACGATACTGAGAAGACCGGAAGAAGCAACCTGGAAGCAGGAAGATCGTCTTCCTGAGCTTCTCTGTGAATAGTTGTGTGATATTTTAGTTAGTAGTTGTTTGTTTAGATCCAGAGCACCTTTTGGCGTGTCTGGAAGACGCGTGGTTTTGTGAGAAGACGGGATTTCTAGACGAAACCCGTGTGTTTGTGTGTTTGAACAGATCTTAGAACTTAGAGTAGCGTTACTTGTGCAAATCTTCTGTGGAAACGATATCTTGTATACTAAATAGGCAAAAGGAGTAATCCTACGTCACTACATATAGTGAGCATCATTTTTGGCGCCGCTGCCGAGGATTTCATCTTAGTAACTTCTGTTCTAAGCTTACTGGATCTGTGTGCCAATAGTTAGTTTCGTTTCGAACTAACTTCGATTGTAGTTGAAAGTGTTGTGGGACTCTATCTTGCTAGAAGACAGGAACCGCAACCAGAAGCTGAAAGAGATACATCAGGGAGAGTTGGAAGAAGCCGCTTCCCTGCTTCCAAGAGCTTCTTGGAAGACTCGATCTTGGAAGATTGCAGTGAGTGCAACAAGAAGTAGGAGAAGAAGACGTTCTGAATCTGTGATCGATTGTTCAGTCATTTGGTCTACCGGATCTAGTGGTAGAAGAAGAGGGACATCTCTTCTCAGTACTCTGGTGGATGCCTCCGACCAGAGAAAGAAGCAGAAGACGCATGGGTAAAGATCCTGAGTGGGTAAATTCACCCCAGCGAACCGCTTCTAGAGAGCAGCGGATATCCCTTAGACACCAAAAGAGAGAAGAAGAGCTCAGGAAGACCGATCAGTAGAGTTAGAAGAGCCTTCCATCTCGAGCATAATCTTTGGCGAAGATAGAAGCCAACCGGGTGATCACGTGTATAAAGTAGATTTTGGTATTGGTTACTCGGAAGACGTCTTCCCAAGTGCGGAAGAAGTTTCTCAAGGTGAGGGAAGACTAGTCAACAGGACTGCACGAGGATGCCGTTCCCTGTTCCTAAACTGTCCACTACCTCTATCTACATCTTCGAACCACTGCAGGTACGAGCATGCAGACCCCTCATGTGTATTCCCAGACTATTCGTATGTTTCCAACAACGGGTGTAGTGTGCGAAAAACTATATGTCATGTGTCTCGTCTCTAATGTGTCTAGTCTGCCTGCACCATAGAATTGATATGTATGTGCAGCAGCTAGCTCAATCCCTACGCTGTAATCCTACTTATGCCGTTGCCATGAGAAAACAGAGGAGGCGACCACCAGGGAGAAAGAGACGCTGACAGGAGGCTGCCACACCACATGCAAACGGTTCCCCTTCCTAATTAGCCATCCACCTTGTTGCTCCTACGCTACCTGTGCTACCACATGGTATCCTAACTAATTTTACACTGAAAAACTGCCACCCTTAAGATAGCATGGTCGATCCTACTAAATTTGGAGTTGTCACTTCGGTTACTGTCTACGCTGATTGCTCGGTGGCAATCTCTACCTGATCTGCTCCTATCGGAGCTCCTAACGCGGCTTCTGATAAGCTAGCAAGCCCTGCGAACACCTCGGGTAACACTGAGGTGGTTTTCTCCTCCTCGTTACTCGTTGGCTCTGTTGTCGCTGTTGCTGCTTCTTCCTCGGCTTCGGCTTCGACTTCGGAAGACAGGAGTGTCTTCTGGGAAGCGGAGTCGAGTGATGCTTCCTCGCTCTTCTGGAGCATCAGCTCGGTACTTTGGACCATGGCGACTTCATAGGGATCCGAGGAAGTCGCTTCCTCCACACGGAATACCTGGGAAGACGGCTCGTCTTCTTGTCTTCTCGAAGACATCTTGTCTTTCGGGGCGTCTTCCGGGGTCTTCTCGGCTTCCAACGCTGTCACTACTAAGTGCACAGCGAGGTCGAACTCCTCCTTCTCCAATTCGGATCCAGTAGATGGTGCTGGAGCTTGAGAAGATGCAGTTGCAGGTGTCGGAAGCGAGGGAAGACCATAGAGTGTCTTCACTCCCTCTATATGCCGATCCAAATACCTGAACATGCTCTCTCTGCATCGTCTTGGACTCGTTGTCCCATCCTCTAGCTAAGGTAAGCAACTTCCTACGCGCAGTGAAGTTGAATTTCTTTCGAAGAGCTTCCACCGACTGTGCTAGCATCTCCTGTGCACGAGCTTCCGTTGCTTCCCGCTGCGTCTTCTCAGCTGACTCGCGCTTCTGCGGCTTCTTGCTGTGCGTCCATGTCATCTTCTCCTCTGCGAGGGCGGTGATCTTCTCCCGCACTCGGAGAACCTCCTGTTCACGCTGCTGCAAGCGCTCCTGGTTGCTCCTGGTTGCTCTTCCGAAGCTGTACTAACTCCTTGGAAGAAGCGGCTGCTTCTTCCTTGAACTTTGCTGCGAGCTTCTCCGTAATGTGAAGGTCAGCTTCTAGTGCTTCTGCCTTCTTCTGGCCCTCTTCCTACTGCATCAGGAAGTGTAGTCGGAATCCAGGTTGCAAGGGCTTCTCTTGAGCCTTCGCCTTCTTCTCCAGCAACTCCATAGCGGGCTGGATCTCTGAGTGGAAGAAGGCACTGAACTCTTCCAGCCTTCTTCCTGCGGAAGACAAGTTCATCTCCACAATCGGATCGGAGGTGCCTTCCTTCTTCCGTAGAGGCAAGGATGCGTCGTCTGCTGCTGTCGCCTTCTGCTTCTGCACAGGGGAGAAGCTACTTTTCTTGTCTTTCGAGGTGGAAGATCTCTCCCTATGGTAGAAGCGGTCCTCTTTACTGCGCTTCCTCGCTTCGCAGTAGGGTACTCGTCCATCCTTCGTCTTCTGGAGTCTTCGGAAGACTCCCTGGTGTGGCAGAAGCGGTCTTTTGCTCCGGTCGGGTACTCAAGAACTCCTCCGGTGAGTCAGACTCTGATCCCGAGTGAATGAGAGAGGTGGGCTTCCTAGGTACACTTCTAGGACCCATCTTCCTCGGAGGCGTGGCGTCTTCCGACCCACTAGAGTCGTCTTCCCGCACCAGAAGCGTCTTCTGATGAGTGCCGGGCCTTGTCTGCGGCATCAGGTTGGATGGGGGAGTCATTGATGCTGCTCGGTCATCTTCTCTCGAGCTCTTCTCCTTCTCCTCGCGCTTTCCTGTTGGCATGTACCTTGCCAGCTGATCTTCCGTGAGATCCCCCTTGGCCACGTACAAGTAACAGAAGAATGGAGTTAGATGACCTCCTGCCAGAGTACTTAAGTACGCCAGCTCTGTTTGCACATAGACGTGGATGTACTCACCCCAGTTGACACTCTCCTCGATACACACTGTTTCCAGGAATGCTACGTCCTGATCTCCAAGATACCTTGTCTTCTGCGCTTTCCCCTTGGGGAAGAGATGCAGAAACAGCTTCGCCAGAAGTCGCTTCTTCGGCTCCCGGTAAGAATCGATCTTCCATCCGTTTCTTCCCTGCCGTTCTTCCAGGAAGAGACTAGTGGTACTCCTAGGTACGTGCCACGATTATGGGTGAGATCTTCTTCTCGTACCAATAACCTTGGTGCTCCTCTTCTGACCTGTGGAAGGCCATGCGCCACCAATCCTCGGTCCAGGAAGATGGTCTTCCACGAGCTACTCTTGCCTTCGCAGGTACATGGTTGCGTGGCAGTAATGCTGCCCAAACTTCCTTCAGCAGACCCTGGTCGGCAAGGTTCCAGTTCCATAGGAAGAAGTCGAGACCCAACTCCTCGATGAAGGGTGAGGCCTCGGCCAATTCTGCCACTGGTAACACCAAGCCTCGCGGATGCATCGACATACTTGAAAAACTCTGTTGCACTAAGCCACACGTGTTTACTGTGAGCTGGAGACTCAGTCCTTCTCAAGTGTCCACAGTCTAGCTTCTACTTCTCAGAAGACGAATCTAGTCTTCTAGAAGACAGCTACTCCGTCTTCCGAGATTCTAACAGTACTTCCTAAATAGCTCTCATCTTCCGAGCTGTATCTAATCAACCCTAACTAAGCAAGGCCTCGCATGGATTACCAAGAAGACAACCCACTTTGCATTACATCCTACTTCCTATCAGAAGATACAAGATTCGCGAAAAGTGCATAACAGGTTCAGAAGATGGTTGCAGCTCCTGCGGTGACAGTGGCCTCCGAGAAGACTCCCAGGACAGCTTCCGATTCAATGTCTTTCTCGGAAGACTTCCCGAAGTCAGGCTTCCCTTCACTGGTCTCACCTGTCTTCTTCTTCTTATGCGCAATCTATCCTCACAACAGACTTAAGACATGTGCACTCTGTTCTTCTGACTTCTCACCTCTCATACACACTCATAAGAAGCTTGCTGCTCGGTGGGAAGACATGACCCTCGACCATTCTCTCCAGATTCTGCCAGCAAGTCTTCTCACGACTCTCTCCTAAGTTTGGGAAGAAGAAAGAATGGCCGCTATGGGTCGGACAGAAGAGACCCGAAATGGACCCTCACGTCTTCTCGCTCATTTTGCCAGCCTTTCAGTCTTCTAGTCTCTCTAGGAAAATATGGAGTTGAGAAGCTTGGAAGACCGGGAGGCACAGGTCTAGTTCCCGACTTCCAACTTCTCGAAATAACAAAAGAACTCAACACGCCACTCAGGATTCGTACCAAGCCTCTCTTAACACAAAAGCAAAGCAAATCCACTCTTGATACGAATTGTGTAAAGTCGACTTCCGAAGACAGTCTTCCAAAGATGTTCCAATCTTCCGAAGCGTCTTCTGTTCAAGGTTTCAGGAGTAGAGAGAGGGTAGTAGGGTAGTGAAATTGATAGCTGGGATCGTCAATTTGTGGACGATGGGTAGGGAAGCTCGAATTGAACTCAGGAAGAAGTAGGAAGATGTCTGAAGGAAATTGGACAGCGCTTCCGCACCCAATGTCACAATAAGAAAAATGGGGATGGGGGGTAATCGATCAGGCTGCCTGCAAACAACCGGGGAAGCGCGGGGGATACCAAACAAAGGCGAGAAGTAGTGGGAAGGGAAAAAAACATGGGAAGAACCTCTACAGTCTTCTGTCTGCTTCCTAAGTTATCTTCGACCTTCTGTGCGCGTCTGGCTCTGGTCCTAGCTCCAATGCGATCCCACTGAGCTGCTTCCGTTGTCAGCTCCTGTCTACGCCTCAATAGATTAAGCTGTCCACCTCCGATTCTACTCAGCTGCTTCCAATGTCAGCTTTCGAGAGTTTCACAAGGAACGCTTTTCACTCAGTACGCTTCTTGCGCTTCAGCAATTCGACCTCGCCTTCCTTCTAGCTTCGAATCGATCCTGTCCTCACTCAATTTCACCTCGCTGCCTTCTCACTCAAAGCTCACCCTCTGAAATCGATCTTCTCAAGAAGCGTGCTTGCTGCGGGAAGCTGGAATGCGCTAATGCGCTTCCTGCGCATCTTCCCCGCAGATTAGGGGTTTTTGATCCTAGATGGCTTACCCGACCTACCTACCGCCTTGGTGTTACCTAGTAGGTACACCTACTCCTTTACCTGGAAATTCATGGTTAGGCCTTCGCGGTCGCTGCCTTCCGGAAGATGGGTGTCTTCCGCCGTCTTCCCGTCTTCCGAAGACGCAACTGAGAAGACGCTTCTCGGAAGACGGTCGTCTTCTAAAGAAGTCAACTTCTTATTACAAAAAACTCATAAGATCATCTTCCTTCTAAGGAAGCAGTAATCTAAAGTAACAACGCTTCTTCAGTTATACAAACAAGTTGTTAATCTTAAAAATTTCAAAAATTTCGTGAATCCTGTAATTTGTGGGCACCACAATTACACAAACTTGTGCAAAGAATTTAGAGTTTGAGGCTGGTCCACGTCAGTAAGCTTGTTGTCCAGGGCAAGTATGCTCCAGATTACACACGTTGATGGTGATTCTCCCTGTGAATTTCTCTCTTTGTGCCAAGCACCCTCCATTTGCACGACTGTGTTATTGACCCTTCTCTTGCCTCAACTCCAGTTCCATAAAATGTTTCTCTACCAGAGGTTAAATATTGCATCTTCTCGTCACATCGATCATTCTCAGGAACTCGCCGTGCTCTTTGGATCACAGCGACATCTTCTCGTCTTCTGCTCTCTCTATCTCTCTGTCGTTGAGTGAACTCGTGGAAGCTACGAGGCTGACTACTTATCAAATTTTCCATGATCCAAGTTTTGGATCCAAGTTTTCGTTATTTCCAACTTGCTGTTCTATTGATTTTCTGCAACGAATCCTCTCTCCATAACGACAGATGCGCACTTTGTGAGTAGAATATGACTTGAGCTTGTTACAAGCTCTACTGTTCAAAAAACACCAACAATCTATAGCAAAGTCAAAATCCTTCCAGCATTGAAAATCTCCTCCCACTTCAGTATCCTTGCGACCTCTCTTAAAGCGTATAATGTTTTTCCTTGAAGCACGCGGTCAGCAAGACGGGCGTCAATCATCTCCTGCCGTCATCGCTTCAGTGTCGTTTCGTCTTCTTCCTCGTCGCTTCTTGCGTCCAAAAAAAATTCCCGCTCTTCATCTTCAAAATGTAATCCATCGGGGTCAATCTAAATCATTGTCCTCCGACATTATCGCTAAGTGCTTGCATGCACTGCAAATCTATGTCCCAGATGCCCCGCTGTTACCACCATGTACTGTTCAGAGATCTGCACTGTTAATAGCCATTCCTTCTTTTCGATGTGGAACACTGTATCTTGCAAGTACTTCCCGCGCACTAGTTTCTTCCCGTGTCAGGTCACACGTCAGCTTCGGGAAGCTGACATGACTATCTGACTGGACGTCTATGTGACAAAGTAACTTA
The DNA here is from genome assembly GCA_036924285.1 of Asterella californica. NCBI lineage: Eukaryota > Viridiplantae > Streptophyta > Marchantiopsida > Marchantiales > Aytoniaceae > Asterella > Asterella californica. The sequence continues at coordinate 13,676,735 of JAYKYS010000003.1, forward strand.
CAAAGCGGATGGTAGTCAGTTTGGGGGTCGATCAAGAAGGGTATCGTTAAGAGGGGTGGATCAAGTCCGGGATTCCTTCTGGGGGGTGGATCAAGTAAATTTCTGCTTCTGATTCTGATTGAATGAGAACTTTATACAGAGTAGCATTCTTTATATGACAAAAAGGAGCTCCAGAATAGTTGTAGGAAGCTTTGTGTTTAACATGTTTAGTTTACTTGCCATGGTTAACGAGTTAATACTGCAACGACAATGTTGAAAATGTAAAATATGATTCTCATTTAAATGTATGATGAGAACCTTTGTGTCCATCCTGAGGATCAAAACAGAACATCACATGATAAAGATGGTAGAATATTATCCGAGCTTGCTACCCCAGGAGTCTGTAATTATATTCTTCTCCAAGTCTGATGTACAGACAACATTGCATATGGAATGCAACGTAAAGCCGGCAGCACGACATTTGCGGCTGCTGGATGATCTCAGATGTGAGTTGTCACATAACCCCAATCTACAAAGTGTTATACAAATTTTTGTATCATTGAAAATCTCAGAAAAAACAGCTTTCTATCCGGCAGCCATCCAGACAAACAAGTTTGTGCCTATATGCTTTAGACCGTGTGCTAGGTAGGAGATGTACATCTGCAAGTAAACAAATTATTTGTTGGTTCACTGTATTACAGAGTCTGTATATGCTTGAACACTAAGACAGAAGTTCATGAATGCAAACAACAATCGGAGGAACTACAAACGTGTTAAAGTAAGATATCGGTATCTCACAAGTTGGATAATTTTGTCTTACCGATCATGTGACACCATCGTATTCAATGGTTTAAAACTGACAATAAACAAACACTCAATGCAAACAACGTTCTATTTTCAAATGTTCAACCTACATTAATGCTGAGTACATTCAATCGACGCTCAGATAGAACTCTTGTCAAATACTCACTAACTGTGTCTTCATATCCAAAATAGGATCCTTGTTAATAGCAATAACTTAACTGATATTTACATCACCGTCACATATCTTAATGTGCGAGAATCAAAAGGTCTTAGAGTCGAGTCCTTTGTGGCCGTGTTTGCCCGGCAATTCTACACACCTAAGGTCAATTGCTCCACCCTAAATGTCAAAATAGTAGCATATGTTAAGAGAATATAATCAAAAAAATAATTGTCAACAAGGGGTAGTTGATTGACCCAAATGATAAAATATGTCTACATGGACAGTGAAATATGTATCTAAAAGAAAATTAGTAGACAGAAATGACGCAGCCTCTCTTGACCTTATAACACGAAACAGATCCACGTGACCCAAGAAATATGTGTCCAAAATAAAATAAAGATGTTCGACCCTAAAAGATAAAACATATCCATGTGGTCCAAAAAATACATATCTAAAATAGAATTAAAATACAAAAATGACCTAGTCTTCGACCTTAGAAGACAAATCATGTCCACGTGGTCTAAAAATATATGTCTAATAAAAATTGCAGAAATGACCTAATTGCTTGATCCTAAAAGATAGAACAAGTATCGTCTAACAATCGATCCTAAAGTCAAAAAAAGTATTGTCTAAACTCTTGTTCGTGCACCTATCGCTTTATTGTGTCAATGGAAGCTCTTACTCAATAAGTCACGAAACTCATCACACTAACCTACAAATCACAATCACATGTTAGTGTTCATGCACCACTTATCTTTATCATGTTTGGTCTGGATCAGAGCAGGACCGTCTCTCTAACTCTCAAGTTCAACATTCTCTTAATCTCGACCTAGTCGTAACTAAGTCGGTCTCAAAACATGACCAAGTGACAACATGACTTGGGACGGACTTCCCATAAAGTCCAGGTCCTAAATATGCCTCTAGCACACCGAACGGTCCAACCGCATGTGATGTTCGTCTAGATCCAAGCTCTCAAATGGTGGTCTAAATCGCTGTCTCGTTCTCTAGTCTTGTCACAGTCCTTGGATCGTTCTCAAGTTTGGATTGGAGCGCGCTTTGGTAGCGGCCTAACATCACATCAGCCTTTAGAGTTCGTTTGCTGAACTCTAGGGTTGGGTGACTTGTCTTTACTCACCTAAGCATCGAACCCCTCTCATATGTACTTCCTGGGATCGACGGTCCTATCCTCCTCTTTGGTCTCTGACAGTTATACCACAACTCTATCATGGGATCAGCCATAATTATTAACTCTAATGTCAGTCCAATGAGTTCTTGGTATCATTGGAAGAAACTTACCGAGACCTTTCCATTGATACCTTACTCTTCTAGAGATCTCACATGGAGTTTCGTCCAAGATCCAAAACGACGTTGGAGCTCCAACACTTCAACTTTTTTGAGAAATTATGGTCTAGTTTCATGTCTAGTTCACCAGCTATTGTGTGACGTGCTTTCTTATCTGAGAATACACAGAGTATGTGATTATGGAGAATACGTGTTACACTCCATAACTCAGAACCAATGACCACCCAAACCTCTCCATGACCTCCAAGTACACTTTAAACCTAACCCGTTGTGATATCTTCACGTTGTCTCGACAAATCTCTCTCTCACATAACTAGAGATAGAACCGAGATAACAAACATGACCAACCTATGCCTACCATCACTGCAAGCACTCTTGGTTCTGCTGGTCATCACTCCAACCTCACCACAAGAGAAATACCAGCACTCTTAACAAAAAAAGAAACTAAACGCAACGTCTGCACACAAATCTAGACTAAACCAACTGGACGTACAAACAAGCATGCGAGTATGGAGAGGATCCAAACACAAGCAATACTGTCAACAACTCTCCATATTGATGATCGAGTGCTTTGAAGCAGTAGCAAAACCTCTAGGTCGACTAGTTCTTCAAAGAACCTTAAATCTTAAGTCTTTTAGAACAAGAACCTCTCAACTTTACCCTGCGGTCACTCCTCAACCACAACTCAGAATGAGATGAAACTAGAGCCAATAGGTAGCATGTAGAATAATCTCTCTATTAAGGTATTACATGTAGAGAGATCATATATGAGTTGGCATTTATGTCCTTTCAAAGTTCGCTATTTTCATAACATTCATGAGCTCATGATACTATTTCGAGAGAACTTTGTTGTTCGATTTCTCACAAACCACTTGATAAAAATAGCTCAAACTTCTCAGGGGGCTAAATTGTCACCAGCAGTACCACTCTCTAAAATTTCACCACCAGATCTTCATCCAAACTCCCGAGATGATCCAAAACTTGATTGTCAATGACATAAGACAATATGCAAACCCTTGTGCACAAAAACAGCGATACCCTTATACCAGTTATCCAAATGATTTGAAATTTCACAGGTATGTAGCTGACTGTACCTTCTCAGATCTTGGAAAGTTTCATTGCAAAATTCGACCCCGAACTCTCCATATCGCTCTCAATGTCTCCTAATTACAATGTTTTACTCTCCTAGTCTCCGATTTGAAGCACCCAACTTCAGCTGCCAAAACTCTTTCACTCTGGCTTGGAATCGATTGATCTCAGAGCCCATCAGCAAGTCCATCTCAAGATCTTTCTAACAACAATCGATTCATCTCCAACAACATCAGAGAACTCCCGAAAAGTGAGAAAGACCTCTCGGAAATAAAATTGATCACGAATTTGACCCCCTCATCTTCAATTGATCAAAAATTTGTCCTTCGTGCTTCAAATCGAGCAACCATTGAGTCTATGAGCATCCGTGTCTCCCAAGCTTTCCAACCATATCCAACACTCTGTGAAATAGACCACGAGAATTGCCTCTAATCCTTGAAAATGTGAAGAGAACTTGGTGGAAGATGATTGGTCAAACTTCCGACCAATAAGAAACAAGTTGGTAAAGGTTTTTGTCTTCACTCACATTGACAGACACATAAGGAGTGAAATTTTATCCTGAGTACCATTTGGGCACCCAAGCTTATATTGAACACACTACAAACACGTGCCGTTGACGATGCCGTTGGTCAAGAAGCACGTTGTCGCGTTACTTGGCGGCTACATGTTATATTTCTACTCCGACGCTTGAGTTTAGTAGTTCTAGAAGTTAGCTTATATTACTTCTAGTCGTTTATGTATATGTTTGACACCTTTGCATACGGTGTTAACAATATTTTGAGTCTTAGTAGGTTGATTACCATGTTGATAGGGCTTAAGCTCATGGGTTGTATTTGCGTGTCGCCCATGCACGCTTTTTAGCTAATTTAAGTTATTTTTCGGGGCTGCGTGTCGTTTTAAGTAATTTAAGTTTTACGTTGGCACTCTAGAGGGCTTGACGTGGTAGCCTATGAGTAAAACTAAGTTGCCACGTGGTTTAGGGTACTAAAGGACAACCAAGTGGAGCTATGAACTCCCATTGGTCCGTTTTTGTCTTTTGTTAAACTCTAAATTTAGAAACAGAGCTCTAGAGTGGAGTTCGAGCATTTGGTGGGGGATCTTGGAAATCTGAGAGCACAGGGAGAGAGGGTTCGTCATGCCAAGCACTTCCAGTGAAAATTTCGATCGATTTGAGTCAATAAAGACGGAGTTATGAGCAATTGAAGTTCGAATTGTGCTAGAATTGAATCACTTTTGTTGGATTTAGGGTTTTCAGTGTCACTCGCAGCAGATTTGAGGAAATTGCTTCAAAACTTCGAGGTTGTGTTCTCTGCCAGCAGGGCTACGATTTCACAAAAAGTTTCATATCGATTGAGCAACTGAGTAATTCAGGGCGGCCGCTGAAGCTGAGGGGGTCTGAAAAGCTCTTAATCTAGAGCAGCGACTTCAGAGGAGGAGATCTGCAGTTCTGTGTACATTCAGGAGTCCCAACTTCACAGGGATGTTCAGCACCCTGTAGACTGCAAATCCTGTAGAAACTTCGAAATTGATCAAGCCAAACTCCTGTTATAGGTTGAAATAGCCAGCTAGGTACCAGAAATTGCCGTAGTTTTCTTGCTCAAAACTTTTCTGTTCATATCTCCGTGTCAGAATTTGATCTCAAGCTGAAATTTCGTCTGTGAGTTCAGTAGTACCTCATTTGCATGCAGGGGAAGTTTAGAGGTCTAAACCTTCATAGTTTTCCTCTCCGTGAGTGTCAAAGTTCACCGCCGGACCCTGTTACTGCCGGCTAGACCTGAATTTCGCCTTCTGGGTATATTACTAGATCTTACACATCTGTGTGAGTGTTTATAGCCCCTGTTGTAACCTGAAAGCCAACCTCTTGAGTGAACAACCACAGCCAAAAGCCCGACGCTTTCCTAGGTAGACGGATTACACTCCGACATACTCTCTTTTGGTGAACTCGACGTGAAACACCTAGGGTGGGAGTTTTCTTGAAATTGTTACAGGATCAGATATCATGGCCAACCAAGGATCATCAAGTGGAGCTGCTGCTGCTCAGCAACCTGTTCAGTTGGATGCTGCTACGATGAAGATGTTCCAAGCTTTTTCCATGTTTATGCAGCAGCAGCAGAGCACAGAGAGGAAGGAGGTATTAGCAACCAAGGCGTTGCAATCTGTGGTGCATCAGATGGACCAGTTCAAGGGTACAGATATTTCCAAGTATGTGCGATACTATGCCAGGGAGATGGAGGTGAACAAGGTACCTGAGAAGGAGATGGTGGAGAACTTTGAACTTGCAGTTGTCCCTGAGGTTCGTGGGCGTGTGAAGGAGCTCAAGCAGCAGCAAGGACAGAGTTGGGAGAGCTTTATGCGAGCTTTGAAGGAGGAGTACTACACTGAAGACTCAGAGAGGGTGACCAAGAGAACATTCTTGGAGTGGGTGGTGAAGCCTAACAAAGGTTTGTCTGTAAATGAGTTGTTAAGGGAGTTTGATCGTCAATATGCCCAGCTTTCTAAGACAGAGAAGCTTACACTAGAGGTTGAGAAGACCGAGCTTTTCCTACAAGCAGCGGACGTGACTATTCAGGAGAAGCTTGAGCTGTTGTTGGAAGACAAGAGTGAGGAGAGAGGATTGAAGACTGATTGGAAGGAGGTTGAAGAGGTTGTCTCTTTGCTGACCAAGAGACAGAGAAGAAGAGACAAGGTGGTGGTAAGTGAAGCAGCACCTCTGATAATTCCTGTCAAGCAGTTGCCTACTAAGCCTGCTTTGGTAATTGCTAGAGAGGAAGACTCACCGCTTGATGAGTTGATTAAGGATATGAAGGAGCTTAAGCTTAAGCTCACTAGGTTAGAAGAGAAGGAGCAGAATGTACAGCCTGCTATGCAGAGACCTCAGATGAGGGAAGGCTTTGTTCATCGTTGTATATGGTGCGATAGCCTAGACCATGTAAGAAGAGATTGTGGAGAGTTTTCATATGCATTGAGGAAGGATCTTATCTTCTTCAAAGATGGTAAGATCCATTTGAGAGAGATTGGGATGATGTTGGGAACCAACTTTGGCAAGGGTGGTATGAAGAGACTTGTGAATGATATATCAGCATCACATGCTGTTTCTTTTGTGAATGCTGCTACGTGTGGAGTGAAAGTGGAAATGGAGAGCGAGAAAGGGACTACTGGGTTGTGGTCATATGTAGTGCGGTCCGTAGCTAGAACAGAGCTAGACAAGGATGTGCTACGAAGGGTTGGCAACTCAATTAGAGAAACTACAGGATGGAATGACCTTGTGGATACTATGTCAGTGCATGCTTATGTTGCAAGAAGTTAGCATGAAGCTCTACTAGAAGAAAAACGCAGGAGGGAGGATGCAGGTGAGGCTTCTATAGCCAAACGACCTGCTACAAGGAGTGAAAGGGCTAGACCAGAGGCAAGGTAGGAGACAACACCTACTCGGGAGGAGAATATGGAGGATCTACCACCTACAACACCAAAGGAGAAGGAGAGAAGCAAGGAGAAGGGTAAGATGCCTGCATACAAACTTCAGTCTGACATTGAGATTGCTACAGACTTGAAGCAGGTGTTAGAGAACCGTATCTTGAATGGGAAAGTTGAGTTTACTTTGGGTGAGATTCTTGGGATTGCAAAGCGTGAGTTCCATGAAGTTATCATAGATATCATCAGAGGAAACGTCAGATTTTGGGTGAAGCAGCTACGCTTAACGCTCTAGGGACCAAACTGTCGGAGGATGAGGAAGATGAGATTGCTGGTTACTGCTCTCAAGTATCAGAGGGAAGATCAGATCAGCACGTGAGGTTTGAAGATGAGGTGGAAGCATCACAGAAGAGCCATTATTCTCACAACCATTGGGCGAGAGCAACCACAGAGACCTTAGTGAAGCTGGGAGATCTAGAGGAACCTGTGGTGGCATTGATTGATCATGGCTCAGAGATTAATCTGATGTCTAAGGAGCTGTACAAGCGTGGGAGATGACCTATAGACACCGACCATGGATGGCTTATCCGTGCTGCCAACAACCAGCGAGGAGAACTCTATGGTGCTTGCCCCAACATCAAGGTAACTGTGGGTGACATTAGTGATGTTCAGAATTTCTTTGTGCAAGACATGTCAACCTATCCTATCATTCTAGGACAGCCTTACATTACTGCTGTTAGAATGGAGACACGAGTTATGGATGATGGTTCAGCCTATGCTAGGATACGTAGTAGAGACGGCAAAAGACATGTTCAGTTTTTGACCGTTGCTGCAGAACATGAGAGGAATCGTGATAGCTTGAGAGACCGTCCACTACCTAAGATTACTCAAGAGTTTAGAGAGTCTTGGGGTTTTGGCAGAGTACCATTGAAGAGCGAGACTTCAACGGTACAGTAGAGATAGGATTCTCGCCTGATCCAGTAAAGCAGGAAGCTTTATCCACTAGCTTCTTGGGATTGACGTCATGTGGATCAGTATGTTATAGGAAGGTTGAGAATCTGAAGAGGTTTGAGAGGCAACATGTGAAGTATGTACAGCAGTCTTTGTGGGATAGTGGAGAGTTAGCAGGAGATGAATACATATCTGGAGTGTTTGAAGAGCAGTATTTGGTAGATACTATATGGGAGTTGAAATCTATAGTAGAAAGTTCTATAGATGATGTAGATAGAGTGGTGAGAGTGAGCTCCAAGGAGCTTTATGATGTAAGTGATAAGTTTATAGATCGGCAAGAGGTGTATGTGGAGACCAAGTACAAGTCAGTGGCAAAGAAAGTCAAACCAGTGGCTTTGCCTTTACCACTCGATTACAATCAGAAGATGGAGCAAGCTGCACGAGAACCGACGCTTAGAGGGCCGAGAAGAATTGGGCACCAGTTTACAGAAACAACACTGAAGGACCTGAGGATTGGAGGTGATGGATTTCTTACTGAGCAAGAGAAGAAGAGCTTCAAGGAGATGCTATCTAGGCATGGTAAGGCGTTTGCGTTTGAGTCACATGAAGTAGGATGTGTAGATCCAAGTGTAGTTGCACCTATGGTAATCTTTACTATACCGCATGTGCCTTGGAATCTACGTCCTATCCCTGTACCTAGAGCTCATCTACCAAAGTTGATAGACTTGCTCAATGAGAGGATTAGGATGGGTATCTTGGAACCATCTATAGCTCCCTACTCTAGCAGATGGTTTACTGTTCCGAAGAAGAGTGGAGCTTTGAGATTCATTCAAGATATGCAGCCAGTTAACAAGGTGACTATCAGGAATTTGGGTATAGGACCTATTGTAGACGAGTTTGCAGAGGCTTTTGCTGGTCGTGCTATCTATTCAATGGGAGACTTATATTCAGGTTACGATCAGTTTCAGTTATCCTCTGAGAGTAGAGACTTGACTACAATGAGGACACCTTTGGGGTTACTAAGGATGTGCACCTTGCCACAAGGTGCTACCAATTCTGTAGCACATATGATGAATGGCATGAATAAATTTTTGAGGGATTTCATTCCTGAAAAAACTATGCCATTCCTTGATGATGTGCCGATCAAAGGGTGTGCTGAGGAGGAGAAGAATGAGGTAATGGATCAGAGGGGGTGCCGTAAGTTTGTTGCAGATCACATAGCCGACTGTGATAAGATATTGAGTCGACTGGAGGAGGTTCATTTGACTTTATCAGGAGCAAAGTCTGTATTTGGAGAACATGAGGTGTTAATAGTGGGACATCTGTGTGGATCTTATGGTCGGAAACCTTGTCCAAACAAGGTTGATGCCATCCGAAGGATGAAGGAGACATGTGGATCGGTTACTGAGGTGAGAAGGTTTCTAGGTGCATGTGTGTTTTATCATATATGGATTCTACACTTTGCACATGTAGCAGATCCGTTGTACAAGTTGCTGAGGAAGGGGCAAAGATTTCAGTGGCAAGAGGAGCAAAGCGAGTCTATGAAGAAGTTGAAGGATCTGTTGTCTTCACCACCAACTCTACGGAAGGTAACATATGAGTTGGGGAGATCTGTTATCCTTCCTGTTGATACTAGTCCTATTGGCATTGGATGGGCTGTAGGGCAAGACAATGAGGATGGGAATAGATATGTGGTGCGTTTTGGTGCTAAGGTATTAAGTTCACGGCAGAGAGACTACCCTCAGGTCAAGAGAGAGCTATGGGAAGTAGTTACTGCGATGAAGAGTGACAAGGAATACTTGATAAGAGCACCTGTGGTTGTAGAGACATATTGTTTACCTCTCCTATGAATGATTACTAGCTGTACAACTCCAGACATTGCTATGTTGAGATGGATAGCATATATCAAGTCCTTGAACCCAGAGTTTAGACATATTGCAGGAAAAGACAATCCTGTGGCAGATATGTTATCAAGGGCTAGGTACTACGGTGAGAAGGAAATGATAGATGACCAGGAGGATGTGGGAACAGAGTTCTATTCTAGTGTTCTTGCTACAGAAGATAGAAGCTGTTTCGCAGCTCCATTGGAGTTATTTGAGGAAACTATGTATGATGGCGAGTGGTTGGATCTTGGGCGCTATTTGAGTTCACTGGAAAGGCAAGAAGGCTGGTCTGATGCAGATTTCAAGAGGATCCGTAGAATAGCTTATGGTTACTTTTTACATGGAGGACATCTATGGAAGCGCCGTAAGCTACAAGGAGGTATATCGCAACGGGTGGTATGTGACTTGGGATTGCAGCAGCAGCTGATCAAGGAGTTTCATGAGAGTCTATGGGCCGGTCATAGAGGAGTTTGGGCAACATTTGCCAAGATGAAGGAGAGGTATTGGTGGAAGGGTATGTATAAGGATGTAGTGCAGTTTGTTTCATCTTGTATACCCTGCCAGATGTATTCCAACGTACGTCATCGTGATGGATTGCATCCTACTTATCCTTTAGCCATTCATTATAAATGGGTAGTTGATCTGGTAACTATGACATTTGGACTTGGACAAATGAGATATCTAGTCTTGGCTAGAGAAGATCTATCTAATCAAGTCGAAGGCCGTGCCCTGAGGACGAAGACCACTGCTAGTGTCTGCCGCTTTCTACTTGAAGATGTTATTTGTAGATATGGGTGTGTGGGAAAGATCACTGCAGATAGGGGCGAGCTGGATTCACAAGAAGCAGTTGAGTTCTTCAAGCGATTGGGAATCAAGTTGGCGTTAACCACTGCTTACAATCCTGAAGGGAATGGCAAGAGCGAAAGAGGTCATCCGCCAATCATCAAAGCTTTGGTAAAAGCTTGCAAGGGTAAGATCCGTGAATGGCCTAGACTGCTACCGTTTGCTTTATGGGCAGACCGTACAACTCATAGTACCGTTACAGGTTACATGCCAGCAGAATTGATACTAGGACAGAAACCTGTGATGCCGATTGAGGAGGTTGTGCCTACTTGGAATGTTTTGCCATGGGAAGATGGTAGAAGTACGGAGGATCTTCTTGCATTAAGGATCCAGCAGTTAGAACGAAGACCTGAGGATGTTGCCAAAGCTGTCGAAAGATTAAAGATTGCTAGAGAGAGAAACAAAGACAGATTTGATAGAACGCATAGATTACGACCCAAACCAGTTAAAGAAGGTGATTGGGTGTTAGTAGTCTTGATAATCAGCATAGCACTATCAGGAAGTTCTCCAAGAGATGGTTTGGACCTTATGTGGTGTTAGAAGTTTATGATAATGCCACATATTCTTTGAGAGAGTTAGATGGTGCAGTGCTCAAGATACCAGTCGTAGGGAAGAGAATCAAGCTCCTTAGAAGGAGAGGGGAGGACCAGAACATTGCAGAGCTTACTGAGGATGAAGCTGAAGACTCAATGCAGGTTGAAGATGAGTTTGAAGCCGAAGCTGAAGAGTCTTGATCTGGATGGCACATACCGGAGAATGTGCAGGTTCAGAGGGGGTGGATGTCGCGTTACTTGGCGGCTACATGTTATATTTCTACTCCGACGCTTGAGTTTAGTAGTTCTAGAAGTTAGCTTATATTACTTCTAGTCGTTTATGTATATGTTTGACACCTTTGCATACGGTGTTAACAATATTTTGAGTCTTAGTAGGTTGATTATCATGTTGATAGGGCTTAAGCTCATGGGTTGTATTTGCGTGTCGCCCATGCACGCTTTTTAGCTAATTTAAGTTATTTTTCGGGGCTGCGTGTCGTTTTAAGTAATTTAAGTTTTACGCTGGCACTCTAGAGGGCTTGACGTGGTAGCCTATGAGTAAAACTAAGTTGCCACGTGGTTTAGGGTACTAAAGGACAACCAAGTGGAGCTATGAACTCCCATTGGTCCGTTTTTGTCTTTTGTTAAACTCTAAATTTAGAAACAGAGCTCTAGAGTGGAGTTCGAGCATTTGGTGGGGGATCTTGGAAATCTGAGAGCACAGGGAGAGAGGGCTCGTCATGCCAAGCACTTCCAGTGAAAATTTCGATCGATTTGAGTCAATAAAGACGGAGTTATGAGCAATTGAAGTTCGAATTGTGCTAGAATTGAATCACTTTTGTTGGATTTAGGGTTTTCAGTGTCACTCGCAGCAGATTTGAGGAAATTGCTTCAAAACTTCGAGGTTGTGTTCTATGCCAGCAGGGCTACGATTTCACAAAAAGTTTCATATCAATTAAGCAACTGAGTAATTCAGGGCGGCCGCTGAAGCTGAGGGGGTCTGAAAAGCTCTTAATCTAGAGCAGCGACTTCAGAGGAGGAGATCTGCAGTTCTGTGTACATTCAGGAGTCCCAACTTCACAGGGATGTTCAGCACCCTGTAGACTGCAAATCCTGTAAGAAACTTCGAAATTGATCAAGCCAAACTCCTGTTATAGGTTGAAATAGCCAGCTAGGTACCAGAAATTGCCGTAGTTTTCTTGCTCAAAACTTTTCTGTTCATATCTCCGTGTCAGAATTTGATCTCAGGCTGAAATTTCGTCTGTGAGTTCAGTAGTACCTCATTTGCATGCAGGGGAAGTTTAGAGGTTTAAACCTTCATAGTTTTCCTCTCCGTGAGTGTCAAAGTTCACCGCCGGACCCTGTTACTGCCGGCTAGACCTGAATTTCGCCTTCTGGGTATATTACTAGATCTTACACATCTGTGTGAGTGTTTATAGCCCCTGTTGTAACCTGAAAGCCAACCTCTTGAGTGAACAACCACAGCCAGAAGCCCGGCGCTTTCCTAGGTAGACGGATTACACTCCGACACCGGGCCCATGTCTTGATCATATGTCTCAACACTATGTCCCAGACTTACATTTCTGTTCGTTTTCACACTAGCCCCTTTAAGTCATCGTTCATATGGGTTTGCCCCGACATCCTAACCCAATGTTTCAACCTTGGTTCAGAGAACCACTTAGGGTTCTTTTGTTCTCAACTTTTTGACCAAACCTTTAAGTCGTACTCGCAACGTTCACAACCTAACGCAAGTTCATTAAGGTTTTGTTGTTCGCATCTGTACTCGATCTTGAGACTGAGAGTCGCGACATTCATCTCTACTTTGGACTTTGACGCTCTCATCAACAATGATCTTTAAGTTAATAACCAAATTCAAAATGGATAGCCAACCCCTTGGCGCTAGAATTATGTTCTAGTAGCTAACTCCCAGTTCTCTTCTTGGGTTGAGTCTTAATTCATCGCTAGAGCACTTAGAAAATTCCAACTAGCCTCAAGGAAGTCTAACCTCTTTGACCAAACAACAATTTCTAAACATTCTACTTAAGATTCTAACTTGCTAACTTATAAATATTCACACCTACTTATTAGGTCCTTAGAAGCTCACTTTCTGGTCGCAACTTGATTTGACTTAAACGGATGACTAAGTTTACATTGCAGTTATAAAACTGCAACGCAAGATCACCTCAAGCCACAAGACAAGTGTAAGAATGGACACTTGCTTACCAACGTTAAGGCAAACCTAAGTCTTCATTTAGGTCTTATCCAAACCAACTCGTTTCCTTTGAGTGTTCTCCGTTCCTCCTCTTGACAACATTCTAAGCATATGATCAGAACTACTCATAGTCATGTACTATCAATACATTTAGAAAATTTACGAGAAACAAATTCTTTATTTCCACAAAATAAAAGTCAAAGCTATAAACTCCATCAGCTCAACTTGCCTCAAGTTGCTACTCGTATGATTCGTCGTTCTTTGTAGTGTCGCAGGATTACTCCTTTTGCCCATTTAGTATAAAAGATATCGTTCCCACATAGGATTTGCACATTCTAAGTTCTAAGATTCGTTCAAACACACAAACACACGAGTTTTACTTAGAAATCCCGTCTTCTCACAAAACCACACGGCTTCCAGGCCCTTCAGAAGGTGTCCTGGACCTAAACAAACAACTACTATCTAAAATATCACACAGTTATCTACAAAGAAGCTCGAGAAGACGCTTCCTGCTTCTAGGTCACTTCTTCCGGTCTTCTCAGCTGTAGTCTTCCCGAAGCAATTCTTGACTTCTGGTGGTTCAACTCGGCTTCTCACGCCTCCAGAAGACTGCACTTGCTTCATAGAAGTTGACTAGCAACGGTTGTCACACCTCGCTCTTCTAAGTCCCAACTGGTTAGATTAATCACATGATGTATGCCCCCTGTAGCCTTCCCAAGCTTCTGCCTACGGAAACGGTCTTCCTGTAGCACTACAACGACATTCATCTTCACGGAAGGTCAACAGAAGTCTCGAAAGCTCATTAGAAGAAGGTAAGAAGATGAGAAGATGGGAGAAGATGGAGAAGAAGAGAAAATCCAAACAAGAGAAAACAAGATAAGAATAAGAAATTAAGACTCGGATAGGCTTCTAGTCCGGATCCTAACTAACAAGCTATCCCTGCTTGTAATAGTTTGGGGAGGAAGACCACAAACTTACGTACAGTTACATAGTCTTCTACTTGAGGATGACGTCTTCTGCTGTGAGAAGAAGTCTTCTTCCTTCTTCTCTCGCTGCTCTGACTACTCTATCTTCTAGGATCACTTATCCATAGGACCGTTCGTACGTGGATCCGAAGTGCTCCACTGGATGAGTCAAGCTGAGAATCTACACAACTGTTGACAATCACCGCCACTCAAGAAGAATGCTTCCCATGCACAATCCGAGGTGAATTCGAGGAAACCCACTACCCAGAAGACACAGACAAAGCTTCTGCACTCAAATCTGAAATCCATTCCTCGAGAAGAAGGCACATTGGTGTCAGGAAGCTCACTCCCTCTACTTCCTGCTCCTACTCCTCGACACATCAGTTTAGACAGCAGGACTACACGAGAATGCCGTTCCCTGCTCCTAAACTGTTCACTACCTCCATCTACATCTTCGAACCACCACAGGCAATGAGAGAATGCAGACCTCTTCCTATTTAATCCCAATCTAGTCTAACATCGGACATAGTGTAAACACTGTGCAGGTTGGGTATCTCTCTGCTCCTAATCACATGTGTGTTTGTGCATCTAGTGTGTGTAATGTGTCTCTTCACCCACAGTAATGTGAAGTCCACAATTTACAAGATTTATGAATTTTTGAAATTTTTGAAGTTAATAACTTGTTTGTGTAACTGAAGCAAGCCTTGTTGCTTAAGATTACGCCTTACTTAGAGGGAAGATGATCTTACGATCTTTTTGTAACGAGAAGTTGATTTCTTCGGAAGACGAACATCTTCCGAGAAGCATCTTCTCAGTTGTGTCTTTCGAAGACGAAAGACGGAAGACGGAAGATGCGTGTCTTCAGAAAGACAACGACATGGACTACCTAGGCCTAACCGCACACCATCCAGTAAAGGAGTAGGTGTACCTACCAGGTAGCCCAAGGTAGTAGGTAGGTCAGGTAGGTCGAAGGACTCCTAACTGTGCGAGAAGATACGGGAGAAGCGCATTAGCGCAGAAATCATCGACTGCTTCTCGCATCGAAGGTATTAGCGCAGAAGATCAAATTAGGAGGTGCCAAGTTGAGTAAGGAGGACCAACAGAGTGAAATTGCGGACAACAAGTATAGAATCGCAGCTAGAGAGAAAGCGAGGACGAATTTGTTGAGAGTAGGAAGCACCATCGAGCTGATGGAGTCTCTTGTAGATTCTCGGAAGTAGACATTGAAGGGCAATTGAAGAAGAATCAGAGGTGGAGCCCTGATCGATTGAGAAGCAACAGGACATAGCGCAAGATTGATGATAGAAGCAGCTCTGTGAGATCGCACTGGAAGCTCAGGTGGAGTCGGAAGTGCGTAGAAGATTGAAGGCACTACGGGAAGCAACCAGAAGACTGTTTGAGGTTCTTCCCACGTTGTCACGTCAGACGTTTTGCGTGAAGGATGTCCAAGAAAACGTGAGGTTCTTGGCTATGGAGATGTTGTGTGCTGAACAGAGACAAGACAGAGAAGAACAACCACGAAAACAAACGCGCAATATATACCAACTCCAAATATATGTACACTGCCGGTTCTTTCTCCTAAGAACACAAAACTGAAGAATAGAGCAGAGCGGTCTGTAACCTACTTCAAAGCCTCTAAAACAAACCCCTGAATCACAACCTTGACTAAAAACCACCGAAGCGCAGCTCAAAGTAAGAAAAACTTTTCTTTGCTAACAAAAAGAGCTGCACCAGTATCATACGATTGAAACCCAAGTCCAAATCACATCCACGCACTAGATCTTGGCGAAAGCTAGCTACCACAAGCCGTACACAACCAACTAAGTCCCTAACGAACTCAAAAAGACGAAATCCGTAGCGAAGGAACCGAAAAAGATCTATCTGAGAACTTTCTCCTTTCGCCAAACTATCTTCAAATGTTGATAGGGTCTCTTTCCTTGACTCCTTTGGCTCAAAAAACCTTCAGATCCGACTCCCGATAGTCGAGATATCGCCAAATTTTGGTCGTAGGTGATCGAACCTTCAAAAACTCCTCCCTGTAGTTTAAAACCGCACACACCGCACAAACGGATCGTCTAAACTGATATCTGTCTTCTCTAGTAGGTAGATCTAGCTACTCTGAATCCAACAAGACTCCAAACAAGCCATTTGGAGTTCTTCTTGCAAAACCACACGAGAAATTTGGTCGCAGGTTACAAAAAATTGACGTAAATCGGCTCTCTGCGGCTCAAACTCGCTCACCACACCCAAACCAACAATCCAATTGATGTACTGTCTTCTCCTATGAGTAGATGAAGACTCCATGATTGCATAGGCACCAAGAATGAAGAGCTTGGCTCATCGATCGTGAAGAACAACCCAATCTCAAGTCGTAGACGAAAAATAATTTGACGAAGCGCTTCCCTACGAGCCAATTTCACTCAAAACTCTTGAACCGCTCGATGAAAGCCTGTTTCGTCTTCAATTTCTTGTAGAACTTGATGTTCTGATCTCGATGGATCCAAAGACAACAAGTTTAGATTTCGAACGGTCCAACACTCCTTCATAAGTAACTGAAATCTCCAAATCTCTCTCATGCGTCTCAATTTCCTTAGTACGCACCCCTCGATCCGCCTTCTCCCAAACCGTCTTAATCTATGCGTAGCCTGCACAGATCTGAACCCAATGACACCTTGCGCACGTGTATTGGGCTTGTCAAACCCCAAACTGTCCATTGACAAGTCGTAGGCGTAAGCTAGCCCCTAAACTGCTCCCTTGTCACAGTCTCTGTACCTATGAAGTTCTGTGATCCTCCTTTTGAAGCAGACCCCTTGCGTCTTTGATATAACGCTTGAAGCCTCAAATACCCAATCAACAAGTAAGCTAGGGTCTAACTCAATTTTTCCTTCTTTAGAGTCGCATAACTTCTTCACTAGACGTCCAAACGAAGTAAACAAGGTGCCTATGAAAAGCTGGCGATGAGCTCTACCCATCAATGCGATGAAAGAGAAGATCCGAAGTTGTGCCAAAAGCTTATAAGCTGAGGCCTAGTTTGTTTTCTCTATCTTTCTGAATCTTGTAACTTCTCCACTAGGCATCCAAACAAAGTAGACAAAGTGCATATGGAGTGCTGACAAAGAGCTCTACCCATTGATGCAATGAAAGTGGAGATCTCGAATTGTACCAAAAGCTCGTAAGCTGAGGCCTAGCTTGCTTTCTCCATCTTTCGAGTCTTGCAACTTCTTCACTAGGCGTCCAAATGTAAACGAAGTGCCCATGGAGTGCTGACAAGGAGCTCTATCCACTGATGCGATGAAAGTGAAGATCTGATCCAAAAACCCATAAGTTGGAGCTTAGTTTCTTTTTCTCATGAGTGTCTTCGGAGCGACAAGCATCGAAATTTGAATTTCAAGTAAGAGGTGGTCCACGACACGACATCCACCCCCTCCAAACATGTACATCCTCCGATATGCACCAGAGATATCAATCTCTGGAGTGGACTGACACGCACACTCGTTCTCATCTTGTCATCCTCTCTCCCATCTCAATCAACCGCATCCTCAAGGTTGCAACCTGATCGTCATCTTGAAGTTGCTACCCTGTCATGATCCTCTTTAGATCCATGCTCATCGACTTTTCTTCTTGAACCTCCCATCCAATCACCCCTCTAAATCTAGACATCTTTCAATATGAGAAGACATAGAAAGAATAACCTATCATACCACATAATGTCGTCCATCCGCCATGTAGAACCTCACCATCGAGGTTTGTGACCCAAGTGTCGTAGTAGACATCATCCGTCAATCCAATCATCACGATGTATCCTGGTTGTAACCCTCAACCTCAAGTCTGTACATGTCATCGTACCTATCCATCTCTTCTTTTTTGTTTTTCTTAAAAAAAAAACCACACTGCTGCAAGCAAAGTCTTCAATCACAACCATCATTGTCTCGCTGTACATGGTATCCTCCTCGATCATGATCATCCCTGATCTCTTCTTCTGAAAATCCTTACAACCTCCCAAGCATCATTCTCTCAACCTCAATCCTGAAAACATTTAGAATCTCCCAAGCATCTCCTCTCAATCCTAATCACCTTCAGCAATGGCTTCTCTCATGTAAGCCATCCTTACCCATCATCCTATACCCGTAGTCTCGAGAGCGTCTGTCCACTCTCCTGCATCCTCAATATGTTTGTCCTTGATGATGTCAATGGTGACATCATGGACTTCCCTTGTAGATGTACCCAAGACTGCCCATGAAATGAATCCAACCTTCGCATCTTGAATGCGCTCCTCTCAACCTCCATTCACATCAGTCGTCATAACCCCAATATCTAGTTGTTGTTTGCTTGCAGCTAGATCACTCATATCCACTATCTGCACCTTAATCATCTTCTTCAGTTGTGCAAGATCGTCCTCCATTGCCAATCCAGGAAGAATAGTTTCCTATTGAACACTATCCTCCTAAGCTAGCTTCTCCGAAGAAGTTTCTTGTTGTCCCTTCTTCTCGCACTACATCGTGGATGCAGTATCCAACTTGAGCTCGTCTGGATCCACGTGCTCATCCAAATCATCCCTATAGAGATCATGCTCAATCTCCTCCAACCTAGCACCATAACTTGTAGCTTCGTTAGCTACAACTGCATGTGTCGCAAAATAATCATCCACAAACTTCGACATCTCTCTTTTACCAACGTTGGCTTGAAGGAGAGTACCTGCACTTATGAACCTAACATTTCATCCTCCCAAGAAATAACCTCTCGTTGCAAAGACTCTGCAAAGTCGATGCAATCATCCCTTTGATGGTCAGTACCATCACACCACACGCATTGATGTACCCAAGCTGGTTTGGGTACAAGCACCATCTCGATCCATGATCTCTTATCCTCCAACCTAGTAACCTTACCTTGTAGATCTTGCATCTTGCTGTAGGTCCTCGATGGTTGGATCCTTCTCCTCTACAACCACAACTGGGTGTTGAACCTCTGATACTACCCGGACTGGTGTGGTAATCACTGATACATACGTCGACCTTGTAACCTTTTCCCTTGTATGTCTCCGGACAAGAAGCTCAACAGCTTCATGCACAACATCTCAATTTCTTGTCAATCCTTCTTCTTCATCCTCATCCTCCAGAAGTATCTCCAACTATTCTTGCCATGGTTCATGCGCAGCTTGAAGAAACAACTCAGTCTTGTAGATCTCCAAGGTTAGCTTGTCCACCCGAGGTAGTTGAGAGAATTGTCCCTCGAACTCTCTTAACAGCTCTGTAGGCTGTAAACCCTTGCTGGATCCGTTGACCCACATCCTAAAATGATTTCTTAGTTACCAACTCCAAATGTATGTACACTATCGATTCTTTCTCCTAAGAGCACAAAACTGAGGAACAGACCAGAGCGTTCTGTAACCTACTTCAAAGTCTCTAAAACAAACCCCTGAATCACAACCCTGACTCAAAACCACCGAAGCGTAGCTCAAAGCAAGAGAAACTTTTCTTTGCTAACAAAAAGAGCTGCACCAGTATCATACGATTGAAACTCAAGTCCAAACCACATCCACGCACTAGCTCTTGGCTAAAGCTAGCTACCATAAGCCGTACACAACCAACTAAGTCCTTACCGAACTCAAAAGGATGAAACCCGTAGCGAAGGAATCGAAAAAGACTTATCTCAGAACTTTCTCCTTTCGCCAAACGATCTTCAAATGTTGATAGGGTCTCCTTCCTTGACTCCTTTGGCTCAAGAAACCTTCAGATCTGACTCCCGATAGTCGAGATATCGTCAATTTTCAGTCGTAGGTGGTCGAACCTTCAAAAACTCTTCCTTGCGGCTAAAAACCGCACACATCACACAAACAGATCGTCTAAACTGATATCCGTCTTCTCTAGTAGATAGATTTTGCTAACTTGAACCCAACAAGACTCCAAACAAGTCGTTTGGAGTTCCCCTTGCAAAACCACACGAGAAATTTGATCGTAGGTCACAAAAAACTGACGTAAATCACCTCCTTGCAGCTCAAACTCGCTCACCACAACCAACCCAACAATCCAATTAACGTACTGTCTTCTTCTATGAGTAGATGAAGACTCCTTGATCGCGTAGGCACCAAGAACGAAGAGCTTGGCTCACCGATCGCGAAGTACAACCCAATCTCAGATCGCAGACGAATGAAAATTTGACGTAAGCGCTTCCCTACGAGCCAATTTCACTCAAAACTCTTGAACCGCCTGATGAAAACCCGTATCGTCTTCAATTTCTTTGTAAAACTCGGTGTTCTGATCCCGATGGATCCAAGGACAACAAGTTTGGACTCCAGAACGGCCCTAAGGGTCCAACTCTCCTTCACAGATAATGAAATCTTCAAATCTACATCCTGTGTCTCAATTTCTCTTAGTATGCACCCCTCGATCCGTCTTCTCCCAAACCGTCTTGACCTGTGCGTAGCCTGCACAGATCTGAATCCAATGACACCTTGCACGCGTGTATTGGACTTCCCAAATCTCCAAACCGTCCACTGACAAGTCGCAGACGTAAGCTAGCCCCTAAGCTGCCCCCTTGTCACAGTCTCTGTACGTACGAAGTTCTATGATCCCTCCTTTTGAAAAAAGCCCCTTGCGTCTTTGATATAACGCCTGAAGCTTCAAATACCCAGTCAGCAAGTAAACTAAGACTTAGTTTGATTTTTCCTTCTTCCGAGTCGCATAACTTCTTCACTAGATGTCCAACAAAGTAAACAAAGTGTCTATAAAAAGCTGACGACGAGCTCTACCCATCGATGCGATGAAAGAGAAGATCCGAAGTTGTGCCAAAAGTCTATAAGCTGGGGCCTAGTTTGTTTTCTCCATCTTTCGAATCCTGTAACTTCTCAACTAGGCATCCAAACAAAGTAGACAAAGTGCCTATGGAGTGCTGACAAAGAGCTCTACCCACTGATGCAATGAAAGTGGAGATCTTGAATTGTACCAAAAGCTTGTAAGCTGGAGTCTAGCTTGCTTTCTCCATCTTTCCAGTCTTGCAACTTCTTCACTAGGCATCCAAACGAAGTAGACGAAGTGTCCATGGAGTGCTGACAAGGAGCTCTATCCATTAATGCGATGAAATTGAAGATCTGAAATTGTGCCAAAAATCCATAAATTGGAGCTTAGCTTGTTTTTCTCATGAGTGTCTTTGGAGCGACAAGCATCAAAATTTGAATTTTAGATAGGAGCCGGTCCACGACACGACAACGTTCTTTTCCCTTCCCACCGCTTCTCGCCTCTAGTTTAGTATCCCCCGCGCTTCCCTGATTGTTTGCAGGTAATCCATTGATCATTTTCCTCATCTCAAAATTTCCCGCTATGAAATTGGGCGTGGACGCGCTGTCCAATTTTGAAAGTCATCTTCTCGCTTCTTCTCGAGCTATAATTGGCTTCCATGTCCGTTGTTCTCAAATTTGATCCCGTAGCCATCATTTTCCCTACCCTACCGTCCTTCTACTCCCGAATCTCTAGACAGAAGACGCTTCTGAGATCTGAACATCTTCGGAAGATGCTTCTAAAACCTGAACATCTTTGAAAGAGGACTGTGGGCAATTCGTATCAAGAGTGGATTGGATTGGCTTTTGTGTTAACAGAGGCTTGGTACGAATCTTGAGTGACTTGGTGAGTTGTTTGTTGTTTCGAGAAGCTGGAAGTTGGGAACCAGGCCTGTGTCTCCCGATCTTTTGAGCTTCTCAAATCCACATCTTCCTAGAGAGACTAGAAGACTGGAAAGGCTGGTAGAATGTGCGGGAAGACGTTATCGGAGTGTGATCCGTCTACCTAGGAAAGCGCCGGGCTTCTGGCTGTGGATGTTTACTCAAGAGGTTGGCTTTCAGGTCACAACAGGGGGCTATAAACACTCACACATGTGTGTAGGATCCTCTACTATGCTCAAAAAGCGAACTTTAGGTCTAGCTGGTAGTAATAGGTTTAGGCGGTGAACTTTGACACACAAGGAGAGGAAAACTATGAAGGTTTAGACTTCTAAACTTCCCCTACATGTAAATGAGGTACTACTGGACACACACACGAAGTTTCAACCTGAGATCAAATTCTAGCACCGAGATGTGGACAAAAAAGTTCTGAGTAAGAAAATTGCAGCAATTTCTGATACCCAGCTGGCTATTTCGATGTATAACCAAAGATTGGCTCGATCAATTTCAAAGATTCTTATAGGATTTGCCATGCCCCTTTCAGTTTAGCTATCTTACCAAATATAATGTGTGAGAGCCGTAGTCAAAAGAACATAGCATGTTACAAAAACGCGGTTGAGAGTAAGTCTACAGAAAGCTGAACATCCCTGTGAAGTTGGGACTCCTGATTGTTTACAGAACTCCAGATCTCCTTCTCTGAAATCGCTGCTCTAGATTAAGAGCTTTTCAGACCCCCTCTGTTGAATTGTACCAAAAGCTTGTAAGCTGGAGTCTAGCTTGCTTTCTCCATCTTTCCAGTCTTGCAACTTCTTCACTAGGCATCCAAACGAAGTAGACGAAGTGTCCATGGAGTGCTGACAAGGAGCTCTATCCATTAATGCGATGAAATTGAAGATCTGAAATTGTGCCAAAAATCCATAAATTGGAGCTTAGCTTGTTTTTCTCATGAGTGTCTTTGGAGCGACAAGCATCAAAATTTGAATTTTAGATAGGAGCCGGTCCACGACACGACAACGTTCTTTTCCCTTCCCACCGCTTCTCGCCTCTAGTTTAGTATCCCCCGCGCTTCCCTGATTGTTTGCAGGTAATCCATTGATCATTTTCCTCATCTCAAAATTTCCCGCTATGAAATTGGGCGTGGACGCGCTGTCCAATTTTGAAAGTCATCTTCTCGCTTCTTCTCGAGCTATAATTGGCTTCCATGTCCGTTGTTCTCAAATTTGATCCCGTAGCCATCATTTTCCCTACCCTACCGTCCTTCTACTCCCGAATCTCTAGACAGAAGACGCTTCTGAGATCTGAACATCTTCGGAAGATGCTTCTAAAACCTGAACATCTTTGAAAGAGGACTGTGGGCAATTCGTATCAAGAGTGGATTGGATTGGCTTTTGTGTTAACAGAGGCTTGGTACGAATCTTGAGTGACTTGGTGAGTTGTTTGTTGTTTCGAGAAGCTGGAAGTTGGGAACCAGGCCTGTGTCTCCCGATCTTTTGAGCTTCTCAAATCCACATCTTCCTAGAGAGACTAGAAGACTGGAAAGGCTGGTAGAATGTGCGGGAAGACGTTATCGGAGTGTGATCCGTCTACCTAGGAAAGCGCCGGGCTTCTGGCTGTGGATGTTTACTCAAGAGGTTGGCTTTCAGGTCACAACAGGGGGCTATAAACACTCACACATGTGTGTAGGATCCTCTACTATGCTCAAAAAGCGAACTTTAGGTCTAGCTGGTAGTAATAGGTTTAGGCGGTGAACTTTGACACACAAGGAGAGGAAAACTATGAAGGTTTAGACTTCTAAACTTCCCCTACATGTAAATGAGGTACTACTGGACACACACACGAAGTTTCAACCTGAGATCAAATTCTAGCACCGAGATGTGGACAAAAAAGTTCTGAGTAAGAAAATTGCAGCAATTTCTGATACCCAGCTGGCTATTTCGATGTATAACCAAAGATTGGCTCGATCAATTTCAAAGATTCTTATAGGATTTGCCATGCCCCTTTCAGTTTAGCTATCTTACCAAATATAATGTGTGAGAGCCGTAGTCAAAAGAACATAGCATGTTACAAAAACGCGGTTGAGAGTAAGTCTACAGAAAGCTGAACATCCCTGTGAAGTTGGGACTCCTGATTGTTTACAGAACTCCAGATCTCCTTCTCTGAAATCGCTGCTCTAGATTAAGAGCTTTTCAGACCCCCTCTGCTTCAGCGGCCGCCCTGAATTACTCAATCACTCAAATGATTCAAAACTTTTCAGACAGTCGTAGCCCTCCTGACAGTGAACGCAACCACGAAGTTTTGAAGTGATTTTCTCAATTCTGCTGCAATTGACACCGAAAACTCCAAAATCAACAAAAGTGACGCAGTTTTGGCACAATCCGAACTTCAATTGGGCATAACTCCTTGTTTTTTTCCAAATCGATCAAGAATTTCACTGACAATGCTTGGCTCGACGAGCTGTACCTTCCTGTGCTCTCAGATTTCGAAGTCCTCTCACCAAATGCTCGAACTATCCTTTAGACCTCTGTTTCTAAATTTAGAGTTAAACTAAAGACAAAAATAGACCAATGGGAGTTCATAGCTCCACTTGGTTGTCCTTTAGTATCCTAATCCACGTGATAACTTAACTTCACTCATAGGCTACCACGTTATCGTATAACGTGTTTTTCTGTCTAGGAATACACTGGGTATATGACTGTGCAGAGGTATGTGGATTGACAAGGTTGGATCTAGATCTGGATGTTTCCACTCAAATGTTTCACTATCTACTCTTCTAGCTCGAGTGACCTTGTATCCGCCCGGCTCAAGTTTAAAGCTTGCTACGATCCAAGGTTACGTATAGGTTGCATAAACTTGTGTTACAAACAGATCTTTTGTACTCTAACTAAAATATTAGACTCTGTACTATCTAACTGAAGTTATTTCTCTATATCACTGGACGCATGACTTCTGAATAGCTCCCAGTGACGCTAACTGCCCATCAATCCAACTATCACAACTCCATAATACAAACAGAAGATGCTATAAGATTACTCAATCAACTTGATAGAGCATCGATAAAATTTGTTGTACACCCTGGTCTACCAAGCATTCCAGCAAGGTAAAGCATGCATACTCCAAAACACTACTCAGATCTCAATATAACACCAACGGCGGTAGTACCTGGCAGCTCCGAGAACCCAAACAGCGGCTTAAGACTCATGGCGATTCCGATCTCCTTCATCACCAAGAGCTGAAATCAGCCCCACATCCTCCAATGTCGAGTTGTATGCAGGCATGGCAGTTTCAGCAACAACTCCTCTCCAAATTGCTCGAAAATGATCAAAAATGACAATAGATGATACCGAAAAACCCGAAACTGCTAATAACAGAAGTATCTTTGAACTTTGAGACCTCAGTCCTCCCAAACCATTTGACCAATGATGATCAAACTTCACAGGAAGTTTGATTGGACCCTTCACTCCTACCCTGAACAATTTTCAGGTCGAAATCTTAAACCAATTCTCAGATATGGATCAAACCGTAATCTGTGCTAACTTCAGAGCTTTACAGACCCAGTTACATTTGATCCAAGATTCTGAACAAACTACTCGACCATTTGAGGTGAAACTTCCCAAATATCTTACTGATAAGACATGCTTCAATCCTGGAAAGTTTCACTCAGAAATTCGACTCAGAACTTAAGCAATAGCAAACTATCCATGACTATCACAGTTCGCTGTTCCCGCCTTATCGCGTCTGCACTTCTCAACTTCAATCGGTCGGTTCAGAATCCAAATCGATCAAGACCCTAATGAAATTGATATCAAAACGACCAGCACGTCGTCAACTCTCTAACCTAACAGACAGCTCCTCAAAACTCCTCACGAGTCTCTCGAAACAATCAGAAACGTAGCAGTAGGTACCAATTGTACCCCCCTCCACTCAATCGATCATAACGTGCTCATACTTCCATCAAATCGACCGATTCTTCATCCCAGATTGTAGCCCCGGTCGAGAGCTCTCCAACCATACCCTTCGTTTTGCGAATGGACCTCTGAAGCTTCCAGAAACCACAGAAACATCGCAAGGATCAGCTAGAACACCATTGGTCCAAAAGTGGACCAATAAGAGCAAAAAGAGCTTTACTTTTTGTCTTTTCTCTCCTTAACTTTTCCCCTAGAACAAATTTTTACTCTCCAAGGAGACACAAGACATCAACAACACTCTAAGACCTCAGAAAATCTTTCAGATATGTTGATGGATTCTTCGCGGTCCGTAACTACATAGAAGCGCTCAATAAAAAATGGAAACGTTTGAGTCGCAGACTAATACAACGTCAATATTACAACCTGGAAACGTTCTACAATAAAAGGTACGACGAAAAGAAACGGTGAAGCTATCACTCGATTGTTATATTCTTGCCCGAAGTTTCTCACGATCCAAGCCCCATGATTGATCTTCGGTCTGCAATGACATCGGACATCGACCCAAAGGTTGAAAGAAACGTTCGATGGATAGTTGAGATCCATTGTTCCTCACAACAAAATGTACACCGTCATACCCCAAGTCTCTCCGTATGTTACGATCGGAATGATCACCGGAAGCTGTAACTCCATCATTCTTCCCATGAATTCATCGCCAAAGTATGCAACTAATCACTGTCGAAAGTGATCGCGGTGGATGCAATGAAGCTTGATGTGAAACGGATTCGGAAAAGGAAGATCCGGAGCCGGTAACACACCTCCGTCCATAACCACCACTCCTGCAGTTCTTCACTCCTCCATGCAGACCACCGAGAACTCTCACGAATCACCCGCTGAGAGAGAATGTCGTATGAACCTTCGACTCACCATTTTATACACAAATGCGGCGACAAGGACCACTAAAGTGAATGCACGCAGATCAATGACTTGGCACGTTCCTCTACCGTGCGATCACTTAAAGAAATAATCACAAACGTGGCACTCATCACACCGTTCGGCGAGTTACGCGATATGATTCACGAAACACAGAAAAGAAACACAACATAGGTTACACAGGAATTTCACACAGGAACCGAACCACAACACGACAACGTTAGTTCCTCTAAAATATCAACGTAAATCTTAAACTACCTAAAATGACACGCAACCCTGAAAGATAACTTAAACCGGCTAGAAAACGTGCATGGACGACAAGTAAGTACAACCCTTGAGCTTAAACCTCTATCAGCATGGAAACCCTAAGTTATGTACTTTCACAACATAGATAAGCATGATATCATTTGCACAAGCGCAGGAGTGCTTGAACAAGATAGATAGATAACATACTATCAACCTACTAAGACTCAAAATATATAACACAATAGTGTCAAAACCGTATGCAAAGGTGTCAAACATATGTATAAAGGACTAGAAGTAATATGAGCTAACTTCTAGAACTACTAAACTCAAGCGTCGGAGTAGAAGTCAAGCATGTAGTCGCCAAGTAGCGACATCCACTCCCTCTGAACCTGCACATCCTCCGGTATGTGACATCCAGATCAAGATTCTTCAGCTTCGGCTTCAAACTCATCTTCAACCTGCATTGAGTCTTCAGCTTCATCCTCTGTAGACTCTGCAACGCTCTGGTCCTCCTCTCTCCTCCTAAAGAGCTCGATTCTCTTTCCTGCGACTGGTATCTTGAGCACTGCACCATCTAACTCTCTCAAGGAGTATGTGGCATTATCATAAACTTCTAACACCACATAAGGTCCAAACCATCTCTTGGAGAACTTCCTGATAGTGCTATGCTGATTATCAAGACTACTATCATAGACTAACATCCAATCACCTTCTTTAACTGATTTGGGTCGTAATCTATGCGTTCTATCAAATTTGCCTTTGTTTCTCTCTCTAGCAATCTTTAATCTTTCGACGACTTTGGCAACATCCTCAGGTCTTCGTTCTAACTGCTGGATCCTTAATGCAAGAAGATCTTCCGTACTTCTACCATCTTCCCATGGCAAAACATTCCAAGTAGACACAACCTCCTCAATCGGCATCACAGGTTTTTGTCCTAGTATCAATTCTGCTGGCATGTAACCTGAAACGGTGTCGTGTTGTGGTTCGGCTCCTGTGTGAAATTCCTGTGTAACCTATGTTGTGTTTCTTTTCTGTGTTTCGTGAACCGTATCGCGTAACTCGCCGAACGGTGTGATGAGTGCCACGTTTGTGATTATCTGTTTAAGTGATCGCACGGTAGAGGAACGTGCCAAGTCATCGATCTGTGTGCGTTCACTTCAGTGGTCCTTGTCGCCGCATTGTGTATAAAATGGTGGGTCGAAGGTTCATACGACATTCTCTCTCAGCGGGTGATTCGTAAGGGTTCTCGGTGGTCTGCATGGAGGAGTGAAGAACTGCAGGAGTGGTGGTTATGGACGGAGGTGTGTTACCGGCTCCGGATCTTCCTTTCCCGAATCCGTTTCACATCAAGCTTCATTGCATCCACCGCGATCACTTTCGACAGTGGTTAGTTGCATACTTTGGCGATGAATTCATGGAAAGAATGATGGAGTTACAGCTTCTGGTGATCCTTCCGATTGTTACATACGGAGAGACTTGGGATATGACGGTGTACATTTTGTTGTGAGGGACAATGGATCTCAACTATCCATCGAACGTTCTTTTCAACCTTTGGGTCGATGTCCGGTGTCATTGCAGACCGAAGATCAATCATGGGGCTTGGATCGTGAGAAACTTCGGGCAAGAATATTACAATCGAGTAATAGCTTCACCATTTCCTTTTGTCGTACCTTTTATTGTAGAACGTTTTCAGGTTGTAATATTGACGTTGTATTAGTCTGCGGCTCACTGGTTTCATTCTGGTTGAGCGCTTCTGTGTAGTTACGGATCGCGAAGAATCCATCGACATATCTGAAGGATTTTCTGAGGTCTTAGAGTCTTGTTGATGTCTTATGTCTCCTTGGGAGTAAAAATTCGTTCTAAGGGAAAAGTTAAGAGGAGAAAAGACAAAAAGTAAAGCTCTTTTTTGCTCTTATTGGTCCACTTTTGGACCAATGGTGTTCTAGCTGATCCTCTCGACGTTTCTGTGGTTTCTGGAGGCTTCAGAGGTCCATTCGCGAAACGAAGGGTATGGTTGGAGAGCTCTCGACCGGGGCTACAATCTGGGCTGAAGAATCGATCGATTTGATGAAAGTATGAGCGCGTTATGATCGATTGAGTGGAGGGGAGTGAAATTTGTACCTACTGCTACGTTTCTGGTTGTTCCGAGAGACTCGTGAGGAGTTTTGAGGAGCTGTCTGTTGGGTTGGAGAGCTGACGACGTGCTGGTCATTTTGATATCAATTTCGTCAGGTTCTTGTTCGATTTGGATTCTGAACCGACCGATTGAAGTTGAGAAGTGCATATGGGATAAGGCGGGGATAGCGAACTGTGATAGCCATGGATAGTTTGCTATTGCTTAAGATCTGAGTCGAATTTCTGAGTGAAACTTTCCAGGATTGAAGAATGTCTTATCAGTAAGATACTTGGGAAGTTTCACCTCAAATGGTCGAGTAGTTTGTTCAGAATCTTGGATCAAATGTACCTGGATCTGTAAAGCTCTGAAGTTAGCACAGATTACGGTTTGATCCATATCTGAGAATTGGTTTGAGATTTCGACCTGAAAATTGTTCAGGGTAGGAGTGAAGGGTCCAATCAAGCTTCCTGTGAAGTTTGATCATCATTGTTCGAGTGGTTTGGAAGGACTGAGGTCTCAAAGTTCGAAAATACTTCTGTTATTAGCAGTTTCGGGTTTTTCGGTATCATCTATTGTCATTTTGGTCATCTTCGAGCAATTTGGAGAGGAGTTTGTTACTGAAACTGCCATGCCTGCATGCAAATCGACATTGGAGGGTGTGGGGCTGATTTCAGCTCTTGGTGATGAAGGAGACCGGAGTCGCCGTGAGTCTTAAGCCGCTGTTTGAGTTCTCGAAGCTGCCAGGTACTACCGCCGTTGGTGTTATATTGAGATCTGAGTAGTGTTTTTTTGGAGTATGCATGCTTTACCTTGCTGGAATGCTTGGTAGACCAGGGTGTACAGCAAGTTTTATCGATGCTCTATCAAGTTGATTGAGTGATCTTATAGTATCTTCTGTTTGTACTATGGAGTTGTGATAGTTGAATTGATGGGCAGTTAGCGTCGCTAGGGAGCTATTCAGAAGTCATGCTTCCAGTGATATAGAGAAATAACTTCAGTTAGATAATACAGAGTTGAGTATTTTAGTTAGAGTACAAAAGATCTGTTTGTAACACAAGTTTATTCAACCTATACGTAACCTTGGGTCTAGCAAGCTGTAAACTTGAGCCGAGCAGATACAAGGTCACTCGGACTAGAAGAGTAGATAGTGAAATATTTGAGTGGAAACATCCAGATCTAGATCCAACCTTGTCATTCCACATACCTTTGCACAGCCATATACCCAGTGTATTCCTAGACAGAAAAACACGTTATACGATAACGGTACTATGAGTTGTACAGTCTGCCCATAAAGCAAACGGTAGCAGTCTAGGCCATTCACGGATCTTACCCTTGCAAGCTTTTACCAAAGCTTTGATGATTGGCGGATGACCTCTTTCGCTCTTGCCATTCCCTTCAGGATTGTAAGCAGTGGTTAATGCCAACTTGATTCCCAATCGCTTGAAGAACTCAACTGCTTCTTGTGAATCCAGCTCGCCCTTATCTGTAGTGATCTTTCCCACACATCCATACCTACAAATAACATCTTCAAGTAGAAAGCGGCAGACACTAGCAGTGGTCTTCGTCCTCAAGGCACGACCCTCGACTTGGTTAGATAGATCTTCTCTAGCCAAGACTAGATATCTCATTTGTCCGATTCCAAATGGCATAGTTACCAGATCAACTACCCATTTGTAATGAATGGCTAAAGGATAAGTAGGATGCAATCCATCACGATGACGTACGTTTGAATACATCTGGCAAGGTATACAGGATGAAACAAATTATACTACATCCTTATACATACCCTTCCACCAATACTTCTCCTTCATCTTAGCAAATGTAGCCCAAACTCCTCTATGACCGGCCCATAAACTCTCATGAAACTCCTTAATCAGCTGCTGCTGCAATTCCAAGTCACATACCACCCGTTGCGATATACCTCCTTGTAGCTTAGGGCGCTTCCATAGATGTCCTCCATGTAAAAAGTAACCATAAGCTATTCTACGGATCCTCTTGAAATCTGCATCAGATCAGCCTTCTTGTCTTTCCAATGAACTCAAATAGCGCCCAAGATCCAACCATTCGCCATCATACATAATTTCCTCAAATAACTCCAATGGAGCTGCAAAACAGCTTCTATCCTTTCTAGCAAGAACACTAGAATAGAACTCTGTTCCCACATCTTCCTGGTCATCTATCATTTCCTTCTCATCGTAGTACATCGTATCCCTTGATAACATATCTGCTACAAGATTGTCTTTTCCTGCAATATGTCTAAACTCTGGGTTCAAGGACTTGATATATGCTATCCACCTCAACATAGCAATATCTGGAGTTGTACAGCTAGTGATCATTCCCAAGAGAGGTAAACAATCAGTCTCCACAACCACAAGTTGTAGTGACGTAGGATTACTCCTTTTGCCCATTTAGTATACAAGATATCGTTCCCACAGAGGATTTGCACAAGTAACGTTGCTCTAAGTTCTAAGATCTGTTCAAACACACAAACACACGGGTTTTGCCTAGAAACCCCGTCTTCTCACAAACCACGCGTCTTCTAGACATGCCAAAAGGTGCTCTGGATCTAAACAAACAACTACTAACTAAAATATCACACAACTATTCACAGAGAAGCTCGGGAAGATGATCTTCTTGCTTCCAAGTTGCTTCTTCCGGTCTTCTCAGTACCGTCTTCCCGAAACACTTCTCGTCTTCTGGGGGTTCAGCTCGTCTTCTCGCACCTCCAGAAGACCGTCCTGCTTCTCAGAAGTCGACTAGCAACGGCTATTACACCTTACTCTTCCACTCACATTCCAACGGGTTAGATAAATCACAGGGTGTATGCCCCTTGTAGCCTTCCCAGGCTTCTACCTACGGAAATGGTCTTCCTGCAACACTACAACGACATTCACCTTCACGGAAGCTCAATAGAAGTCTCGGAAGCTCACTAGAAGAAGGTAAGAAGATGGGGAAGATGGGAGAAGATGGAGAAGAAGAGGAAATCCAAACAAGAGAAAACAAGATGAAAAGAGGAAATTAAGATTCCGACAGGCTTGTAGTCCGGATCCTGACTAACAAGCTATCCCTGCTTGTAATAGTTTGGGGAGGAAGACAGCAAACGTGAATACAGTGGCACCGTCTTCTACTCGAGGATGTCGTCTTCTGTTGCGAGAAGAAGGCTTCTTTCTTCTTCTCTTCGCTGCTCCGGCTACTCTGTCTTCTGGGATCCCTTACCCATAAGACCGTCCGTACGTAGATCTCAAGTGCTCTACTGGAGGAGCCAAGCTACACTTCCACAACTGCTGACAGTCACCGCCACTCAAGAAGAACACTTCCCATGCACAATTGGGAGCGAATTCAAGGAGCCCACCATCCAGAAGACACGGATTAAGCTTCTGCACTCAAATCAACAATCTATCCCCGAGAAGAAGTCACATTGGCATTGGGAAGCTCACTCCCTCTACTTCTTGCGTCTACTCCTCGACACACCAGTCTAGTCAACAAGACTGCACGAGGATGCCGTTCCCTGCTCCTAAATTGTTCACTACCTCTACCTACATCTTCGAACCACTGCTGGTAGGAGCATGCAGACCCCTCATGTGTATTCCAAGACTATTCGTATGTTTCCAACGACGGGTGTAGTGTGTCAAGAACTATCTGTTATGTGTCTCGTCTCTAATGTGTCTAGTCTGCCTGCACCATAGAATCGATATGGGTGTGCAGCAGCTAGCTCCATTCCTACGCTGCAATCCTACTTATGTCGCTGCCGTGAGAATCAGAGGGGGCGACCACCAGGGAGAGACGGGCGCTGACAGGAGGCTGCCAACCCACATGCAAGCGGTTTCTCTTCCTAATTAGCCATCTACCTTGTTTCTCCTACGCTACCTATGCTGCCACATGGTGTCCTAACTAATTTTACATGGAAAATTGCCACCCTTAAGATAGCATGTTCGGTCCTACTAAACTGGGAGTGTGTCACTTAGAAACTCCATGGCTGGCTGGATCTCTGAGTGGAAGAAGGCGCTGAACTCTTCCAGCCTTCTTCCTGCGGAAGACAGGTTCATCTCCACCACTCGCTCGGAGGTGTCGACCTTGTCTTCCAGAGGCAAGGATGTCTCTTCCACCACTATGGCCTTCATCTTCTACGCACGAGAAGAAGCCACTCTTCTCATCTTCCGGGGTGGAAGATCCCTCCCCATGGCAGAAGCGGTCCTCTTCACTACGCTTCCCTGCATCGCAGTAGGAGTATCTCTCCTTCCCTTGTCTTCAGGAGTCTTCGGAAGACTCCCTGGTGTTGCAGAAGCGGTCTTCTGCTCCGATCGAGTACTCAGCGGCTCTTCCTCCGAGTTAGTCTCCGATCCCGAATGAATGAGGGAGGTGGCTTTCCTAGGTACACTCCTAGGGCCCATCTTCCTCAGTGGCGTGACGTCTTCCGACCCACTAGACTTGTCTTCCCGCACCAGAAGCGTCTTCTGGTGAGAGCCGGGCCTCAGCTGCGGCATCAGAGTGGGAGGGGGAGTTGCGGCTGCTGCTCGGTCGTCGTCTTCCGAGGTCTCCTCCTTCTCTTCATGTTGTCCTGTTGGCCCATACTTCGTCTACTGATCTCTCCTAAGATCCCTCATGGCTACGTACAAGTAACAGAGGAAAGGGGTCAAGTGTCCTCCTGTCGGGGTACCCAAGTACACTAGCTCCGCCTGTACATACATGTGGAAGAACAAGCCTCAGTTGACGGGCACTCCTTCGTCGCACACTGCTTCCAGGAACTCCACGTCCTGATCTCAAAGGTACCTCGTCTTCTGCGCTTTCTCCTTGGGAAACAGATGCAGAAACAACTTCGCCAGAAGTCGCTTCCTCGGCTCCCGATAAGACTCTATCTTCCAACCGTTCCTCCCTTGCCTGTCCTCCAGGAAGAGGCAAGTTGTGCTCTCAGGCACATGCCACTCACTCACGATCCTGGGCAGGATCTTCTTCTTGAGCCAATACCCTCGGCTCTCAGATTCTGGCCTGTGGAAGGCCCTGCGCCACCAATCTTCGATCCAGGAAGATGGTCTTCCTCGAGCTACTCCTGCCTTCGCAGGTACACGGTTGCAGGGTGGTAACGCTACCCACACCTCCTCCAGAAGTCTCTGGTCGACGAGGTTCCAATCCCACAGGAAGAAGTCGAGACCCAACTCCTTGAGGAAAGGAGTGGCCTCGGCCAATTCTACCGCTGGTAACACCAACCCTCGCGGATGCATCGACATGCTGTTGCACTAAGCCACACGTGTTTACTGTGAGCTGGAGGCTCAGTCCTTCCCAAGTGCCCACAGTCTACCTTCTACTTCTCAGAAGACGAAACTAGTCTTCCAGAAGACAGCTACTCCGTCTTCCGGGATTCTAACAGTACTTCTAGATAGCTCTCGTCTTCCGAGCTATATCTAGACAATCCTAACTAAGCAAGGCCTCGCATGGATTACCAAGAAGACAACCCACCTTGCATTACATCCTACTTCCTATTACAAGATACAAGATTCGCGAAGAGTGCATAACAGGTTCAGAAGATGGTTGCGGGCTCCTGCGATGACAGTGGCCTCTGGGAAAACACCCGGGACAGTTTCCGATTCAATGTCTTTTTCGGAAGACCTCCCGAAGTCAGGCTTCCCTTTACTGGTCTCACATGTCTTCTTCTTCCTACGCGTAATCTATCCTCACAACAGACTCAAAACATTTGCACTCTGTTCTTCTGACTTCTCACCTCTCATACACACTCAGAAGAAGCTTACTGCTCGGTGGGAAGACATGACCCTCGACCATTCTCTCCAGATTCTGTCAGCAAGACTTCTCACGACTCTCTTCCTAAGTTTGGGAAGAAGAAGGAACGGCTGCTATGGGTTGGACAGAAGAGATCCGAAATGGACCCTCACGTCTTTTCGTGCATTTTGCCAGCCTTCCAGTCTTCTAGTCTCTCTAGGAAGATGTGGATTTGAGAAGCTTGGAAGACCGGGAGGCACAAGCCTAGTTCCCGACTTCCAACTTCTCGAAATAAGAAAACAACTCACCAAGCCACTCAGGATTCGTACCAAGCCTCTCTTAACACAAAAGCAACACAAATCCATTCTTGATACGAATTGTGTACAGTCGACTTTTGAAGACAGTCTTCCGAAGACAGTCTTCCGAAGATGTTTCAATCTTCCGAAGCGTCTTCTGTTCCAGGTTTCGAGAGTAGAGGAGTAATCGAGTAGGGAAATCGATAGTTGGGATCGTCAATTTGAGGACGATAGGTAGGGAAGCTCGAATTGAACTCAGGAAGAATCAGGAAGATGTCTGACAGAAATTGGGCAGCGCTTCCGCACCCAATGTCACAAGAGGAAAAATGGGGATGGGGGTAATCGATCAGGCTGCCTGCAAACAACCGGGGAAGCGCGGAGGATACCAAACAAAGGCGAGAAGAAGTGGGAAGGGAAAAGAACGTGGGAAGAACCTCTACAGTCTTCTTCTGCTTCCCGAGTTGCCTTTGACCTTCCGCGCGCTTCTGGCTCTGGTCCTAGCTCAAATGCGACCCCACTGAGCTGCCTCCGTCGTTTGCTCCAGTCTACGCCTCAATCGATTTAAAACATCCACCTCCGATTCCACTCAGCTGCTTCCAATATCAGCTTCCGGGAGTTTCTCAGGAAACGCGTTTCAGCTCGACACTCTTCTGTGCTCAGCAATTCGACTTCGCCTTCTTGCTAGCTTCGAATCGATCCTAATCCTCACTCGATTTCGCCTTGCTGATTTCCTCACTCGAAGCTCACCTCGCTGATTTCGATCTTCTCAAGAAGCGTGCTTGCTGCAGGAAGTTGGAATGCGCTAATGCGCTTTGCGCATCTTCCCCGCAGATTAGGTGTTTCGACCCTAGGTGGCTTACCCAACCTACCTACCACTTTGGTGTTACCTAGTAGGTACACCCACTCTTTTACCTAGAAATTCATGGTTAGACCTTCGCGGTCGCTGCCTTCCGGAAGATGGGTGTCTTCCGTCGTCTTCCGTCTTCCGAAGACGCAACTGAGAAGACGCTCTTCCGAAGATGGTCGTCTTCTGAAGAAGTCAACTTATTATTGCAAACCACCCTTAAGATCATCTTCCTGCTAAGGAAGACGTAACCTTAAGTAACAACGCTTCTTCAGTTATACAAACAAGTTATTATCCTTAAAAATTTCAAAAATTCGTGAATCTTGTAATTTGTGGATACCACACAAGTGCTCTTATCAAATATTCCTTGTCACTTTTCATCGCAGTAACTACTCCTCATTGCTCTCTCTTGACCTGAGGGTAGTCTCTCTGCCGTGAACTTAACACCTTAGCTCCAAAACGCACCACATATCTATTTCCATCCTCATCGTCTTGTCCTCAGTAACAGATCTACACGTCTCCTTCATTCTTCGAATGACATCAACCTTGTTTGGACAAGGTTTCCGACCATAAGACCCACATAGGTGTCCCACTATTAACACCTCCTGTTCTCCAAATACAGACTTTGCTCCTGATAAAGTCAAATGAACCTCTTCCAATCGACTCATTATCTTATCACAGTCAGCTATGTGATATGCAACAAACTTACGGCACCCCCTCTGATCCATTACCTCATTCTTCTCCTCCTCAGCACATCCTTTGATCGGCACATCATCAAGGAATGGCATAGTTTTTTTAGGAATGAAGTCCCTCAAAACTTTGTTCATGCCATTCATCATATGTGCTACAGAATTGGTAGCACCTTGTGGCAAGGTGCACATTCTCAGTAATCCCAAAGGTGTCCTCACTGTAGTCAAGTCTCTACTCTCAGAGGACAACTGAAACTAATCATACCCTGAATATAAGTTTCTCATTGAATAGATAGCACGACCAGCAAAAGCCTCTGCAAACTCGTCTACAATAGGTCCTATACCCATATTCTTGATAGTCACCTTGTTAACTGGCTGCATATCTTGAATGAATCTCAAAGCTCCACTCTTCTTCGAAATAATAA
This sequence comes from Asterella californica, assembly GCA_036924285.1. Lineage (NCBI taxonomy): Eukaryota > Viridiplantae > Streptophyta > Marchantiopsida > Marchantiales > Aytoniaceae > Asterella > Asterella californica. Next base: position 13,713,681 of record JAYKYS010000003.1, read on the forward strand.
ACCATCTGCTAGAGTAGGGAGCTATAGATGGTTCCAAGATACCCATCCTAATCCTCTCATTGAGCAAGTCTATCAGCTTTGATAGATGAGCTCTAGGTACAGGGATAAGACGTAGATTCCAAGGCACATGCGGTATAGTAAAGATTACCATAGGTGCAACTACACTTGGATCTACACATTCTACTTCATGTGACTCAAACACAAACGCCTTACCATGCATAGATAGCATCTCTCTGAAGCTCTTCTTCTCTTGCTCAGTAAGAAATCCTCACCTCCAATCCTCAGCTCCTTCAGTGTTGTTTCTGTGAACTGGTGCCCAATTCTTCTCGGTCCTCTAAGCGTCGGTTCTCGTGCAGCTTGCTCCATCTTCTGATTGTAATCGAGTGGTAAAGACAAAGCCACTGGTTTGACTTTTTTTGCCACTGACTTGTACTTGGTCTCCACATACACCTCTTGTCGATCTATAAACTTATCAATTACATCATAAAGCTCCTTGGAGCTCACTCTCACCACTCTATCTACATCATCTATAGAACTTTCTACTATAGATTTCAACTCCCCTATAGTATCTACCAAATACTGCTTTTCAAACACTCTAGATATGTATTCATCTCCTGCTAACTCTCCACTATCCCACAAAGATTGCTGTACATACTTCACATTTTGTCTCTCAAACCTCTTCAGATTCTTAATCTTCCTATAACACACTGATCCACACGACGTCAATCCTAAGAAGCTAGTGGATAAAGCTTCCTGCTCTACTGGATCAGGCGAGAATCCTTTCTCTACTGTACCGTTGAAGTCTCGCTCTTCAATGGTACTCTGTCAAAACCCCTAGACTCTCTAAACTCCTGAGTAATCTTAGGTAGTGGACGGTCTCTCAAGCTATCGCGATTTCTCTCATGTTCTGCAGCAATGGTAAAAAACTGAACAGCTCTTCTGCCATCTCTACTACGTATCATAGCATAGACTGAACCATCATCCATAACTCATGTCTCCATTCTAACAGCAGTAATGTAAGGCTGCCCTAGAATGATAGGATATGTTGACATGTCTTGTACAAAGAAATTCGAACATCACTGATGTCACCCACAGTTACCTTGATGTTGGGACAAGCACCATAGAGTTCTCCCCTCTGGTTGTTGGCAGCACGGATAAGCCATCCATGGTCGGTGTCTATGGGCCACCTCCCACGCTTGTACAGCTCCTTAGACATCAGATTAATCTCTGAGCCGTGATCAATCAATGCCACCACAGGTTCCTCCAGATCTCCCAACTTCACCAAGGTCTCTGTGGTTGCTCTTGCCCAATGGTTGTGAGAGTAATGGCTCTTCTGCGATGCTTCCACCTCATCTTCAAACCTCACGTGCTGATACGAACTCCCCTCTGATACTTGAGAGCAGTAACCAGCAATCTCATCTTCATCATCTTCTGACAGTTTGGTCCCTAGAGCGTTAAGCGTAGTTGCTTCGCCGGAAATCTAACGTTTCCTCTTGATGATATCTATGATAATCTCATGGAACTCACGCTTTGCAATCTCAAGAATCTCACCCAAAGTAAATTCAACCTTCCCATTCAAGATACGATTCTCTAACACCTGCTTCAAGTCTGTAGCAATCTCAATGTCAAACTAAAGTTTGTATGCAGACATCTTACCCTTCTCCTTGCTTCTCTCCTTCTCCTTTGGTGTTGTAGGTGGTAGATCCTCCATAGTCTCCTCCCGAGTAGGTGTTGTCTCCTGCCTTGCCTCTGGTCTAGCCCTTTCACTCCTTGTAGCAGGTCGTTTGGCTGTAGAAGCCTCACCTGCATCCTCTCTCCTGCGTTTTTCTTCTAGTACAGCTTCATGATGACTTCTTGCAACATAAGCATGCACTGACATAGTGTCCACAGGATCATTCCATCCTGTAGTTTCTCGAATTGAGTTGCCAACCCTCCGTAGCACATCCTTGTCTAACTCTGTTCTAGCTACGGATCGCACTACATCAGACCACAATCCAGTAGTCCCTTTCTCTCTCTCCATTTCCACTTTCACTCCACACGTAGCAGCATTCACAAGAGAAACAGCATGTGATGCTGATATCTCATTCACAAGTCTATTCATACCACCCTTGCCAAAGTTGGTTCCCAACATCATCCCAGTCTCTCTCAGATGGATCTTACCATCTTTGAAAAAGATCAGATCCTTCCTCAATGCATCTGAAAACTCCCCACAGTCTCTTCTTACATGGTCTAGGCTATCACACCATATACAACGATGAAAAAAGCCTTCTCTCATCTGAGTCTCTGCATAGCAGGCTGTACATTCTGCTCCTTCTCTTCTAATCTAGTGAGCTTAAGCTTAAGCTCCTTCATACCCTTAATCAACTCATCAAGCGGTGACTCTTCCTCTCTAGCAATTACCAAAGCGGGCTTAGTAGGCAACTGCTTGATAAGAATTATCAGAGATGCTGCTTCACTTACCACCACCTTGTCCCTTCTTCTCTGTCTCTTGGTCAGCAAAGAGACAACCTCTTCAACCTCCTTCCAATCAGTCTTCAATCCTCTCTCCTCACTCTTGTCTTCCAACAACAACTCAAGCTTCTCCTGAATAGTCACGTCCGCTGCTTGTAAGAAAAGCTCTGTCTTCTCCACCTCTAGTGTAAGCTTCTTTGTCCTAGAAAGCTGAAAATACTGACGATCAAATTCCCTTAACAACTCATTTACAGACAAACCTTTGTTAGGCTTCACCACCCACTCCAAGAACGTTCCCTTGGTCACCCTCTCTGAATATTCAATGTAGTACTCCTCCTTCAAAGCTCACATAAAGCTCTCCCAACTCTGTCCTTGCTGCTGCTTGAGCTCTTTCACACGCCCACGAATCTCAGGGACAACAGCAAGTTCAAAGTTTTCCACCATCTCCTTCTCAAGTACCTTGTTCACCTCGATCTCCCTAGCATAGTATCGCACATACTTGGAAATATCTATACCCTTGAACTGATCCATCTGGTGCACCACTGATTGCAACGCCTTGGTTGCTAATACCTCCTTCCTCTCTGTGCTCTGCTGCTGCTGCATAAACATGTGAAAAGCTTGGAACATCTTCATCGTAGCAGCATCCAACTGAGCAGGTTGTAAGCAGCAGCAGCAGCACCTCCACTTGATGATCCTTGGTTGGTCATGATATCTGATCCTGTAACATTCTCAAGAAAACTCCCACCCTAGGTGTTTCACGTCGAGTTCACCAAAAAGAGAGTATGTCGGAGTGTGATCCGTCTACCTAGGAAAGCGCTGGGCTTCTGGCTGTGGATGTTTACTCAAGAGGTTGGCTTTCAGGTCACAACAGGGAGCTATAAACACTCACACAAGTGTGTAGGATCCTCTAGTATGCTCAAAAAGCGAAATTTAGGTCTAGCTGGTAGTAATAGGTTTAGGCGGTGAACTTTGACACACAAGGAGAGGAAAACTATGAAGGTTTAGACTTCTAAACTTCCCTTACATGTAAATGAGGTACTACTGGACACACACACGAAGTTTCATCCTGAGATCAAATTCCACCACCGAGATGTGGACAGAAAAGTTCTGAGTAAGAAAACTGCAGCAATTTCTGATTTCAATGTATAACATAAGATTGGCTCGATCAATTTCAAAGATTCTTACAGGATTTTGGGATGTCCTCAGGAAGAGCCGCTCGTCTCCTTGTGACTCTCCGTCTATCCTCAGTCTCCTCAAGAATTCCAGTATCAAGTTTAGAGGCTTCTCGTCGTCTCTTTTCCTCCACAGAAGCATCCTGCCATTGAACGTGTCTATCTACATCCAAGAATGCTGAGATAGAAGCAGCATCTACAGGATCTCCCCATCCTATGACCCTACGAATAGACTCGGCTCCTCTCTTCCATATCTCAGAAGGAACTGGAGCCACACTCTTCTCAGCAGTCCTATCTAGCAATGTAGGACTAGAAGAGACCTCAATATGCCCAGCATATACATCAGAATTTACCAGCGGTGCCATTAACGCAGTTGCTGTTGCAGCCGCAGCAATCTGAGGTAGACTCCTCATGCCTCCTCGTCCAAACTGCGTGCTCAACGGCTCTCCAGTAGAAGAAAGGTGCAGCCTACCGTTCTGATAGCGAACCACACCATGTCGCAAAGCAACTGTGAGCTCTTGACAGTCTCCTCGGAAATGATCAGGACTGTCACACCAAATACATCTTCGAATCGGAGCTCCTCCTAGACGTGCAGCAGCAAGCACCGGTGGCTGCTCTTTTTGCAATCCACCTAGCTCTATCTTCAGCTCTCGCATCTGCCGAATCAGGTCTTCAATCTGGTTCTGTTGATCATGGTTCTCCGCAGGCCTCTGAACAGGTACCCGTTGTGCAGGAACTGGCACAACTGGCATCAAAGGAACTGCAATCGGGACAACAAGTCTGGGAGCAGGGGCCAAAGGCTGCTGTATTTGAGGAGCAACATAAGGTGGAGTGACCACTTCTGCAAGCGGATGTCCTCCCACAGCCACTCTTCCCCTCCTCTGTCTTGTCAGTACAGCCACAGCATCCTCAACTCTCCCCCAATCAATAGTAACACCTCCCTCAGCAAATCGACCGGCCAACATAAAACATAACCGATATGCCGTAACAACATCGGTAGCTTGCAAGAATAGCTCTGTTCTCCTAGCATCTAAGGTTATTCGCTCTAGAGTTGAAAGTTGCCGGTATCTCCGATCAAACTCTCTCAACAACTCACTCAGGCTCATCATACGACCAGGTTGCTGCTCAACCCAGTCTAGAAATGTCCTTATAGTAACTCTCTCTGAATCCTCCTCAAGAAACTCCTCTCGAAGAGATCGCTCAAAACTCATCTAGATTCCAATATTTCTTCTCTATACATCCCTAACTTGGTCCCGCAACTCAAGAATGACAGCTAACTCAAAACTTGCTATCATCTCAGCATCAGTAATCCTAACCAGCTCCATCTCTCCTCTATACTCACGCAGATATCTAGAAATATCTCTACCTTCAAACCTTCCACATCTGTTCACAATAGCTTGCAAAGCCTTGGTGGATTTTAACTCACCCCCTCCAACGATCGGATGTTGTTGGACCAAGGCCGCAAGCGTCTTCAGAATCTCAGCCGTATCCAGACCAGGTACAGAGGTCGTTGCAATCACAGGTGCTACAGAAGGTGCTGCAGTAGACGTAGATGCAACAGCCGTAGAAGTAGCAGCAGTAGCGCTCTTGCGATCTATCTTCTCTCCTTGTAGTAAACTCAACCTTCTCAATCAATCACCCCAAGAGCTCTCAATGGAAGCACCAGATGTCAGGTTGAGAGTCTTCCTGGGAAGGGCGAACCTTCTGGCTGTGATATGAGCTTGAAGGCTGTGTTCAATCTACTCAGGGAAGCGTTGGGCTTCAGGCTGTGGCTGGTTTACTCACAGAATAGGCTTCAGGTCATACTTCAAGGTGATACTGAAAAACACTCATATAAGTCTCTTGGCTCTTCTGATATGTTCAAGAAGCAAAGTTCAGATTTAACTAGCAATGACAAGATCAGATGGCAAACTTTGACACTCAAGATTGAGAAATATGTGAAGGTTCAGACTTCAGAACTCCTCCTACATGTCAATGAGGTCCTACTGGATGCACATACAAATTTCAGCTTCAGATCAATTCAGAGCACTAAGATGTGAGTAGAAACTTTCTGAGTAGAGAAATTACTGTAATTTCTGATACCCAGACAATTATTTCGACCTAGAACAGAGAATTGGCTCGATCACTTTGGAAACTTCTTACAGGATTTGCAGTACACAGCTTGCTGAACACTCCTATGAAGTTGGGCCTCCTGATTCCACACAGAACTCCAGATCTTGTCTCTGAAGTTGCTGTTCCAGATTGAGAGCTTTTCGGACCCCCTCTACTTCAGCGGTCGCCCTGAATTACTCACTCACTCAATTGACATGAAAATTTGGAGACAGTCGTAGCCCTGCTGACAGTGAACACAACCACGAAGATTTGAAGCAATTTCCTCGATTCTGCTGCAATTGACACTCAAAACCCCAAAATCAACAAAAGTGATCCAAATTTAGCACAATCCGAACTTCAATTGGACATAACTCTTTGTTTATTAATCCAAATTGATCAAGAATTTCACTGACAGTGCTTGGCTTGACGAGCTCTATCTCTCTATGCTCTCAGATTTCGCAGTGTCCTCAGCAAATGCTTGAAATCCTCTTTAGAGCTCTTTTTCTAAGTTTAGAGTTACACAAAAGATAAAAATGAACCAATGAGAGTTCATAGCTCCATTTGGCTGTCCTTTTGTGCCTTAAACCACATGCTAACTTATCTACACTCATAGGCAACCACGTCAAGCCTCCTAGAGTGCCAACGTAAAACTTAAACTACCTAAAACGACACGCAGCCCCGAAAGATAACTTAAATCAGCTAGAAAGCGTGCATGGGCGACACGCAAATACAACCCATGAGCTTAAATCCTATCGACATGGTTATCAACCTACTAAGACTCAAAATATATAACATCTTCCAAAAATGGACTTCTGTGAGGTCTTAACTTCACTCAGAGAGACAAACTCCTGACAGAGAAGTGAATCATTTACTATGTGAAATGATGCACATCACGACATCCACCCCCTCCAAAACCTACACATCCTCCGGCATGTGCCAACCTGTTCAATCTTCTGCTTGTTCCTCTTCATCGTCACTCTCCTCCATCTCAGTCTCTTCAAACACTGGGACATCTTCGTCTCATGTTGTCCTCTACTCTAACTCCAGAAAGTTGAATAATTCAACTGACCCTCCGCGTCTCTTGAACAGTTTCACACGTTTGTCAGCCACAGATAGTTTCAAAGGAGTACCATCCAACTCACGTAAATTACGTAAGATCTCGAGGCGAGTGAGGTATCATTGGAAAAGTCTCGTCGAGAGCTTTCCAGTGATATATAACACTCCTCGATGTGACCTCCGAGCTGGAAGTTATGACCGAACCACAATCGGGTTGTGGTATAATTTGTAGGGACCAAAGTGGAGGGCGGGGCCGCCGATCTCCAGAAGTATATATGAGGGGGGTTCGATGCTTGGGTGGGTCAGGACGAGTTACCCGACCCTAGGGTTCGGCGGGCGGACTCTGGGGGCATGAGGTGATGACTGGGCCGGTTCCAAGGCGCATTCCGATCCAGACTTGGATGTATGGACTTAGGAACGATGTAAAGGCTGGGGCAAGATTAGAGAACGAGTCGGCGGGTTAGACCACCGTTCGAGAGCCTAGACCCAGACGGACATCACGGGCGATTGGGCCGCTAGGTGTGCTGGAGGCACCATTTAGGACCCTGGACTTTATGGAAAGTCCGCCTCAAGTCATCTTGTGACTTGCTCATGTTTGAGACCGACCTGGGCGGGTCTAGGTCGGGACTTAGGAACTACTGAGCTTGATGATTAAGGAGACGATCCGACTCCGATCCGGACCAAACTGAGATAAGGTAAGTGGTGCATGGACGCTAACTTGTGCTTGTGTTTGCAAGTTAGCGGTGTAAAGTTTGCGACCTACTGAGCTTGAGCTTCCGCTGACGCAACAAGGCAGTAGGTGCACGAAAATATAAAGTCACACTTGTGATGCATAATCTTTCACAACTTTGATGTTATTTGCACCATAAAACCTATTATGACGAAAAACATATCATGATTACGAACACCGTAGACACTAGAACTTATGATTGATATGTCATCATAAATGAATGATGAAATCCGCATCACATGTTAGGATCACACTCGTGGTTCAGTAAGCATCACAAAGTTGATGTTACATGCATAACAAATATGATGCAAAAAGTATCACAAAGGTGATGTTATATGCATCACAAATATGAAGTTATATATATGCATCACAAATTTAAAATTCAAATGATTATGTGCATCAAGTTGATGATGCATTTGCGTCAACATTGTGATGTGAGAGACCGCTTCTCTCTAATCATGATCCTTATAGAGTCCTTTTGGGTGATCCCTAAGTTTCACGTTTGTTCGTTTGCTCGCCATTTCGGACCGTGTGCGACAGTATTTGCATCACAAATCATCATGTGAATTTTAAGTTTGATGTCTATTATCATTAATCACCTTTTTTGTAGTGGTGATTAATGATAATAGACATCAAATTAGAAAGAGGGAAAAAGATGGATGCTAATGAGAGAAATTGGCTACATCATTTGTTCATGCAACACACATATTTGTGGTTAGCTTATGTGTAAGGTGTGTACGGATTTCCTTCAAGTTGCATTTAGGATTGTAGTTGTGAAAATACTTGTGCAATATTCATAATAAGCAAAATTTGGGTGTGCTTTGATATACTTGATAACATAAGTCAGAGCTCAAGGTAATAAGCAGATGTGCAAGACTGTATGTATAAGACTGAATTTATTCTACCTCTAATGTCTAGCAGACATGTGCTATAAGATAAATAATTATACATGTGAAATTTGTGTTCTATCCTCAAGTGCCGAGCGGGTAGGTGCTAGAGAACAATATAGTATATATATGCAAGACTATCTTATTCCTAACTTGTGTGTTTTAAGTTGACAAGGTGTTGAACTCTCTATGATCAAGCAAGCAGATGGTAAAAGATCTCCCTTAATTTACTTCGAGTTTACATTAATGCACATGTTCATGAATATATAAGTTCAATTGGATTGTGGAGATTGCAATTGCCCCGTATGTCATATTGAAAGTATTCGTATATAGCAGAGTGTAGGTTGAATGAAGCATTTGTGTAAGAAAAATCGGAGCAGATAAAGTACACCGGACAATTCGAGATAGATGCATACTAAACTTGCCAATTAAGTGCAGGAGCTTGAAACCAACAATTTATACTGTGAAATAATGCACTTGAATCATCAGTTTTGCACAGTCTAATGGTTACTCTCGATCCAGTGCAGATGCAATATAGTTTACTTCTTGGATGTAAAGCACAGCTCTTTACAAGTTCAACTCAGGACATGTGATGAATGAGATCCGGTTTGCACCTGCAAACGAGTTCTAGAAGTGCAAGTTACAGTGTCCTTGAGTTTATTGCTGATGTTTTTGCTTGCCTTAAGTAAGATGTACTTATGGTCAGCATTCATTTTGATATTCATGTGATCTCTCACGATGACTTCACCAAACGAAAATGATGCTATTTGATATGGAGAGTACATTGTGATATCCAGATATCTCAAAATATGAGTTGGTTCTGCAATTCGCAATTAATATGATTTAATTTTTCCTGGAAGCTAGATCATGGTATATATATGTTTTCTTTCAAATTGATCGACTCTATAATTAAACTCGCTTCCTTTTCTTCCGCCCAATTCCACTTTATATAGACAAATGTCATTTCATTATTTACACAAGCAGCTATTGAGACCTTCCGTAAAAGTTTATTTTCTCAATGTTCTTGTGCACGGGTTTTGTCAGTCTTTGAAGTTTAAATCACTAACTTCAAATGTCAAAGTTACATAAAATCAGGGATGAAGGTGACATTTCACAGTAAAATATGAGTGCAAACTGCATTCTTGCCAAAAAAAGTAAAAGATAGGTATAAAACATAAACATATAAACAGGTCATAAAATTGTCATGGATGACTGGTTGAAAATTTACCTCAAAAATGTATTGTGCAAAACATATTAACATTATGCTTAGACTTACGATGCTGAACTGGATGTGAGAGAAAGTCATCAAGTTATCTGAATTTACTTGAGTAAATTTAAATAATTAAATTTAAATTCTATTTCGTTCACTTGATTCCACGTTTGATTACAATTACTAGAAATCCATACGGAACACTTGCAAACTGAACCCTTTTCTAGTATTAAAGCCTGTGTCTTTCACGAATTCTTTTTTTGATTTTCTCACTATTATTTATAATTTAACTCTTCTAAAAAAAGAGAAAAAAATTCTAAAATAAATTAAAAACTATGTACATTATTCCTAACTGGGAAGAGGTGAATATATACATGCTCGAATAGGCACCTCCTTCAGAATAGTCCTCACTTTGTCTTCATACCAAATGTAATATAAACTGGAGTAGCCAGACGTGTAAAGAAAGAATGGCAGTACCCAGTTCGTTATCAGCAGATTCTTGGAAAAATAAAGCTTAACTCACGCTCGAATCTACAAGAATGGATGATCCTTGATCATGAAATGACGTTATACATTTACGACGAGTATGAGTTGACACGGAACGTCTCGATGCTATGGATAAAGCACAAGATGCGAGTGGTGGATCACGTCTTTTTCTCATTTGGGTCCTCGAGTCTCGACTCATCAGGTCAAAGGTACATGACCCACATACTGCAACTCTGTCACCATGAGGTAAGTTGCTTTCTGCATGCTGTCCAACTTAGAATTTTTTATTTCTTTTCTTATTATTTGGTAAACAACAACCGTCGACCGGCTATTTATTATCTAAGGCTAAAGGATGCCAGTCATAATAGTCGGTCCGGTCTCGGAAGCCCGCGCTCTACCCCCTACCTAAGCCTTGAGGGCATTACAAGACATCGTGCTCCATGTATCATCCTCTCTCCACTTCAGCTTCTTCGTCGTCCTCCTCAACATGTGCGTGTTTCGAATCATAACTTGCTTGATCTCCTTGCGGTCCTTTCTGACACACGATGATGTTTTCTTGACTTATCTCCTCACATTTATCTGTTTGCCCTTCTTCATCATCGCGATATATTCTCTTTCCTCAACCTCATTATTGCCCGTGTTTATTGTTCTCGTGATAATCGAGTTCTTTCAGACTTGGGTCTAACACTCCTCCGAAAGTAAATGTTCTCAGCATTTATTGCCTAGGAGGGGAGGCCTCCGGCCTAGCCTAGACCGTGTGACTAGGACCTGCCCGCTATTTCCTAAATCTGAGAGATAGGGCTGTTTTTTTTCAAGATATGAATCCTAAGCTTGCGGTCGGGAGCCGCACAGTAGAGCCCAAGGACCCTAAGTCTGCGACCTGCGGTCGCAAAATGGTCATCCGAGGATTTGAATTTGGCACCTCTCGCTTCTATTCTCGAGCTCGCACCACCATGTTATCACAAAATGATGAATAAATTTCCTCTCGCACATTAATAACCAGGTATGAATCAACTTCCACATCTTCTGCTTGATCTACTTTCCTATCTATCCGGATTCACGCGTGAGACGTAGGACCCCATACTCTCCTCCTAGGCAATAAATGCTAGGAGCATTTACTTTCGGAGGAGAGTTAGAACCCAGTGCTTTCGGACCTTGACCCTGTGCATGCTGGACCCACACTGCTTCGTCAATTTGTATAACCTCCTTTTTCCTAATCATGTTTGCAGCATCATGTGACACGCGGACCGGACTACGGTCTAGTTTGGTTTGTTTGTAACGCCATTTTCTAAACTGGGCAATGATTACACAAACAACACGTGACGCTGGTTATGGTCTCGAGAGCGAAGATTGAAGTGAGACTCCAAGTATTTAACTAGGGTTGCGAACTCTAAAGAGGGACTTTTCTCCAATTTCACTTGAGTGCGGATTGTATCAGCAGAGAGACAGAGAGCAGATGCCAAGCAGAGAGCATAGACTGCACACTAGAGTACAGAGAATAGATGCTGTTGGCATAGATCAGATTACATTAAGGAGAGACTTTGAATAAATAGTTCCAAGCTAAGGTACCAGGACGGAAAAATCAGAGTGTTCCGAGTGAGGACAAGTTTTCTGAAGAAATTGTAGTCTTAGAGTGAAATTCTCTCAGGAAAATTGCAGAGCAGTGAAGAACTGCCGATCCAAGAGCTCTCTGTGACCTTGTCAGAAAGTAAACACTGTGAATGTATATGAGCTCGTGATTTGCTTTGTTATATGATAAGTAAGCTTGGATTGCGTGCCAAAGCTAGATTGAAACGTCTGGTGTGGAGTTGACTCTATTTCAGTGTAATTACTTTACCTTCCTACTTCCTAGCATCCACTAGGCTTCCTAGTTCTAGCTGTTGTTCTTCAAGGATTATTGCATTCCGACTTAATCATCAATAGCGGAAGCGCTGCCCAAATTTTATCCAACCCAAGCCCAGAATAGTTTCCATGGTGTTTTGAAACCTGAGATTAGCACTAGAGACATGCAAAAGATTAGTTGGTTATTGTAAACCCGTCTGACGGTTATCAAATCATTGGTGCTTATTAGCGAAAAGTTTAACGAAGTAGATCTGGAGACACAGATAGAATATACAGATCTTCGGGGAGGTTCTCGTTCGGCGACTCATTGGTTAGAGACGGACAACTCGATTTTGATAAACCCTAAACCCTAAACCCTAAACCCTAAACCCTAACGAGTTGTCCGTTATAGTTGGTATCAGAGAAGGTTCAGATTAATCTTTACTGAACATCATCGATAATGGAAGCCGTGCCGACTGGGATGGACGAGATGAAGGCGTTTCTGAAGAAGTTGCAAGGTCGACTTGAGCAAGTGGAATACGAGAATAAGATGTCTAAGGCAGATTTAGCTCAAGCAAAAGTGACACGAGAGAATGAAGCAGAGGTCCTTGTACGGCAAGTTGAGCAAGTCAAAGATTTAGCGCTATTAGGTGAAAGGGTTGTTGATACTGCTCAAGCAGATAAGAATGAAGGTGGTTCACAGAAGGCGTAAGATAACGTTGCAAAAGATAGCTTAGCCAAAGAGGGCACAAGCGGAAAGTCAAATGAGCTGAAGCAGCAACGCCATCAGCCTTCAATGGTGAGAAAAGCTTTTCCAAGTTTGAGTTATGAGTTATTGAAATGAAGAATTACTCGGAAAATTTTGATGAGTGCAGTTGTTCACCTATGTTGTTAGTAGATTGGAAGAAGAGGTTAAGGAATGGTACGGAGGTCAACAACGGATGAGGAGTTTGAATGGTACAGCTCCTATGTCTACTTGGTCGGAGCTGAAGGATGAACTCCGACGACATTTAGTACCAGTGGATGAAGCTACATAGTTTCGACTAGAGCTCATTCATTTGAGACAGACAGGGAGTATCAGACAGTACCTCTAGCGATTTTTTGAGTTGGTTACTCGTTTGCACATGGTGGATCGCACCGACTTGCTATTTCACTTGAAGAAAGATTTGCAAGGTTTCTATGCTAGTGTGTTTGATAGTTGGGTTATGTTTCACAAGTCCGAGGACATGCAAGACTTGTTTGCATATGTAGAAGCAGCAGAGAACACTAGGGAATGTAACGTGCAGTTTCAGCGTGGAACAAGTGGTGGTAAGCCTAATAGAGGATTTTGGCGCAATCCTCAAGGACATATAGCGTCCTCTCACAGTAGAGGTGGTAGAGGATATGGTGATGGAAGATTTGGTGCAGCAGGAAGGAGGTATCCTCGTGGATCTCAACAGCGAAGAGTTACTTACGGTCTCATTGAAACACAAACTATTGGATCTTATGCATCTAATGCATGATCAAACCAAGCTTCGACTTCAGGTGCTAGGAGCAATGGAGCTAGGAGTACTACACCTTCAAGGACGACATCTGTTTTCGGTGCGGATGTGATGGTCATATCGCTCGTGAGTGTCCTCATCATTCAACAATGAGCAACGTTTGTGGGTTGACAGCTGAAGAGTTAACCAGTGTTGAAGAACTTGTTGAGATGATTGCTAGAGTAGAGGTATGGATTGATGAGAATTTGGTAGAACATGGAGATTTTCTGTTGTGGATTGAAGTGAAAATAGGAAACCAATAGTGTTGTTTGCTTATTGATACTAGAGCAGACGTGAATGTCTTGGATGAAAAAGTGATCAAGACTTTAAGGTGACTAGAACCAAGATCATGAGCTCGCTGTTGATAAGGTTTGTGCAAGGTAGCACGACCATTATAGAAAAGCTCATGAGTGTCTTTATTACCGTTGGAGGGGTAACTAGGAAGCATGAGTTTTTCGTTATGAGCTTATCTGACACGATGGAGGGTATCTTGTCTTTGTCTTGGTTACAAGTGACCAAGATAAAGTTGGATGTGCAACAAGGGAATGTCATAGTCATGGATCGATGAGGCTTGGGTCAACCATATCCATTGATCATTAAAGAGAGACCTAAGGAGCCAAACCAAACTGCCCGTAGGTTCCAACGAGCCAAGGTAGCATTTCAGATCTGCACAGCCAGACAATTTGGAAAGTAGATCTAGTCGGTTGATGAAGCTTGGGTGCGGTGATGTCTGTGTTGCTACTCTTCTCATACATCATGATATGCAAATACCGATTGAGAGATATTCTCACATAATGTCGGATCAGTTACCAATAAGACTTCCTCCGAGAAGAGCCTTGATCATACTATTGATCTGGTTCCTGGGGCTACGCCTATTGCAATGCCATGTCGTTTGATGAGCTAACAGAGTTGAAAACTCAGTTGAAAGAGTTGGTAGCTCAAGGTATCTTACAACCTAGTATATCTCTTTATACTGCTCCGATGTTGTTCATGACCAAGAATGATGGTGGTATTCGCATGTGTGTAGACTACCGTGCACTTAATAAAGTTACTGTCAAAAATAAATACCATCTTCATCTCATGGATGAAACCATCGATCGGTTGGTCACAGGAAGGTACTTCACCAAGTTGGATATTTGTTATGGATATCATCAAATCCGGATCAAAGAAGGAGATGAAGAAAAGACGGCTGTGAAGACGAGGTATGGCTTGCTTGAGTATACAATGTTGCCGTTTGGGTTGTCCAATGCACCTGGTACTTTTTGTTGGTTGATGAACGAGATCTTTAGAGATCTCTTGGATGAGAGTATTATCGTGTATTTAGATGATATCATCATCTTTTCATCCAGTTGAGACCAGCATCTAATAGATGTTGAAACAATGTTTAAATGTCTAGAAGAACATCAATTGTATCTCAAGAAGAACAAGTGCTCTTTTTGGACAAGAGTGTGGTGTTTCTAGGATGTTTGATCCATGGGTAGGGTATTCATCATAACAGGGCTAAGATCGAGCCACTATTGAATGGAAGAGACTTGAGAGTGTTCATGAGCTCAGATTTTTTCTTGGGATAATCACATACTTTCGGCGTTTTGTTTATCAATTCGTGCATAAAGCCGGACCTTTGTTTGACTTATTGCGCAAGACTTCCAATTTTATTTGAAATCCAGTAGCTGAAAGAGCATTTCAAGGGTTGAAACAAGCACTGATAGAAATGCCCGTGCTAGATCTTCCACAGATGGGAGAACCTTTCAATGAGCCATTGGAGGAATGTTGATGTAAGAAAAACATCCAGTGGCATACGAAAGTCACAAATTTTCAGAAATCGAGACGAACGGTCTACTCATGAACAAGAGGTGTTCGTAGTTGTTCATTGTCTGAAACATTGGGGGCATTATTTGTTGCCAAGCAAAGTTACCATTGTGACGGACTGCGAGGATAATACATACTTTCAGAGTAAACACCGTTTGTCACGCAAACAATAGAAATGACAAGTGGAACTTGCACGTTTTGATCGAATGACGATATTAAAAAGAGAAGGAAAATATTCCAGCAAATGTGCTAAACAGACGTGTTCAAGCATTACAACTCAAGACACAAGTGAAGAACTTTTGGATCAAATCAGACAAGCATTGCCAGACGATCCTCAAGCTCAACGTTAGACCAGCTAACAAGAGAGAGATCCATTGGTACGTAATCTCTCATTTCACAATGGCCTTTGGTTTTGTAAGCAAACCAGGTCTATGTCCTAGCTAGATCTCTAAGGACATTAGTCATGCAAGAATGTCATGATTGTAAACTGGTTGGACATGGAGGACAGAATAGAACATCACAACGAGTTAAAGAGCAATTCTATTGGCCGTCCATGTTGGAAGATGTAGTCATGTACGTGCAGATTTGCTTGACATGTCAACAACAACGAACGAAGCGAAGGGGACCTGCAAGGTTACTGAGACCATTGCCAACACCTGATGGGCCTTGGGAGAGCATAAGTATGGACTTATGCAATTGTTTGCCCGAATCAAGAGTTTTCGATGCTTTGTTGGTTGTTATAGATCTTTTCAACAAACAAGCTCACCTCATTCCTTGTAAGGAAGCAGTGACTTTAAGAGGTGCCGCTGAACTATTCGTACAATATGTTTTTAAGTATCATGGGATGCCTAAAGATATTGTTTCAGACTTGGACATGAGATTTGTAGCTAAGTTCTAGAAGGGTTTGTTTCGAAGACTCAAGACTGCTCTCAAATTCAGCTCCTCTTATCATCTTGAAATTGATGGTCCAGTAAAAAGGATGATATAGATAGTGGAGCAAGGGTTGAGGAACTATATCATGCGAGATCAGAGTGATTGGAGCGAGCACTTGGACTTGGTGGAGTTTACATATAACAACACCAAATATTTAAGTATAAGATTTAAACCATTTGAAGTGGTTTATCGGAGCTCTCATGCATCTTGGACCCTTATAGCTTTGGCTAACAAGGGACTCGAAAGTACAAGAAGGTCGAATCAGGATCCTATAGATCTAGAGATTTTTATACGCGTTTAGAATACTGTGTTTCAAGAGGCAAAGAAACACATGGAGAAGGCACAAGAACGGTATGCCAAGTATGCAAACCGTGGTAGACAAGACGTATAGTTCAAAGAAGAACAGAGAGTACGGATCAAGAACTTCAGAATCCTAGCAAGGGTGGACTTAGCCAAGAAGTTTCTTCCAAAGTGGGTAGGACCATTCCTGACTGAGAAGAAGTTAGGTCTTGTGACTTATAAGTTACGTTTTCCAACTAGTATGAAGCACTATCATCCCATCATTCATGTTTCTAACTTGAAAACGTTTCGCGAAAAACTAGAATTATTGCTAGGAAGATATCAAAAATAGCACCCAATGTTAGAAGCATTACCAAGAGCTGATGATCTCGAGTTGATTGAGATAGTAGATCATCGAGCATCATCGAATCCAAATGGAGCTAGAGAACATGTTACTCGATACTTATGTCGTCGGACAAGTAGAGTTCCGGGATTGGTAAGTGAAGTTTGGGAGTTCTTGGATGATCTAGCACTGTACAGATTTCAAGAACCATTGCGTAGATACTTTATGAGATGACAGTCAGTAGTGGTCTTTTCTAGCTAAGCGGTGGATTGAATCGAGTCAGAAGAGTCATGCCAAAGGGCCCTTCAAGGACACTAAAACCGAGTAGATCTAACAATATGCTCGTCTAAAGGTGGAGTTGTGGTTTGCTGACTTCTTATGACTGTCGGATGCCAATCAGGTTTAGATTGAAGCTACTATGGTGTATCATAGTAAGGAGGTGAAAAAAAAAACTGATGAGTTCATCACCTAGAAGCTAGGGTTTTGTCTCACCTGAAAGCTTCAATGAATGCTCGATAACGGAGCATAGCTCTGAGAAAAGACTTAACCTTACCATGGATGGGGTAGTGTTTCTCTGGATTTGAAAAAATGTTATACCTAACGTGGTATTGATATCAAAGTTCAATGGAAGAATTATTTTTTGTTGGTTAGGGAGATTGTAACGCCATTTTCTAAACTGTGCAGTGATTACACGAACAACACGTGGCGCTGGCTGTGATCTCGAGAGCAAAGACTAAAGTGAGACTCTAACTACTTAACTAGGGTTGCAACTCCTAAAAAGAGATTTTTCTCCAATTTCACTTGAGTGCGGACTGTATTAACAGAGAGACATAGAGCAGAGGCAAAGCAGAGAGCATAGACTGCACACTAGAGTACAGAGAACAGAGGCTGTTGGCATAGATCAGATTACATTAAGGAGAGATTTTGAATAAATAGTTCCAAGCTAAGGTACCAAGAAGGATCTAGCATTGGTTAGACCGTTGATTTGAGATTTAGACCTATTCAATGAAAAGTCAGAGCGTTTTGAGTGAGGACAAGTTTTCTGAAGAAATTGTAGTCTTGGAGTGAAACTCTCCTAAGAGAATTACATAGCAGTGAAGAATTATCGGTCCAAGCGCTCTCCGTGACCTTGTCAGCAAGTAAACACTTGTAATGTATATGAGTCAGTGATTTGCTTTGTTATATGATAAGTAAGCTTGGATATGAGCCCCATGATTTGCTTTGTTATATGATAAGTAAGCTTGGAGTGCCAAAGCTGGATTGAAGCGTCTAGTGTGAAATTGATTCTATTCCGGTGTAATTACTTTGCCTTCCTATTTCCTAGCATCCACTAGGCTTCTTAGTCCTAGCTGGTTGTTCTTCAAGGATTATTGCATTTTGACTTAATCACCATTAGTCGAAGCGTTACCCAAATTTTATCTAACCCAAGCCCATAATAGTTTCCACGGTGTTTTGAAACCTGAGATTAGTACAAGAGACCTGCAAAAGATTAGTTAGTTATTCTAAACTGATCCGACGGTTATCAAATCCTTGGTGTTTATTAGCAGAAAGTTTAACGAATTGAATTTGGAGTACAAATAAAATATACAGGTCTTCAAAGAAGTTCACGTTCGGCGACTCATTGATTAGAGACAGACAACTCGATTCTATGATTTGCAATCGAATGTTAGACTGTTCCGTACTCGTATTGACGAGTAAGAAATAGAGCAATATTTCCTCCCTTTGAGATTTCAATGTCCATTGCCTCTCGTGCTGTAACCCGCCTTTTTTATTGGGAATGGAGAACTTCTATCTACGACTTGACTCCAACTACACCAAAAAAAGCCATGCAAGGGATTGAGGTCTACGGTTTGACACTAGTTACATCCAAGAAAAGTCATGCAAGGAATTGGATATTGGAAATAACTGGGGCGTAACTGCGGCTACCACTGTCCACTCTGACATACTCAGATGAACATGGACCCACTTGCTTTCCCTCATGTAAGTCCTCGAGTCTTGCCTCATCAGGTCAAAGATACATGATCCACCGGTTGTGGCGGGATGCTCCCTGATCATGAAATGACGTAACACATTTACGACGAGTGTGAGTTGTCACGCAACGTTTCGATGCTGAGTAAAGCACAGTAAGCGAGTGGTGGGTTACGCCTTTCCCTCATTTGAGTCCTCGCGTCTCGCCTCATCAGGTCAAAGGTACATGATCCACATGCTGCGACTCTGTCACCATGAGATAAGTTGCTTTCTGCATGCTGTCCAACTTAGATTAGATTAGATTAGATTTTTGGATTAAAGACCACCACCGCCGAAGCTTTATTAGAAAAAGCCAGTGGCCAAACCATAACATGATAACGGCCCGGTGGGTCCGTGCCCGTCCACTTACAACCCTTACTACCGCGCTTGCCCACGAGGAACTCAGGAACCCCGTCCCCCTGCACGTCTCGAGAACGCGGCCCGGAATGCGAAACTCATTGTAATCATTATCGTCCTTCTTATCTTTTCCGCTCGCATCGAGGTCGTGAACCCTGACCCTACCACTATCGCCATCGCTGCCCTTCGTGCGGAGGTCCTCGAGAGCTTCGGAGAGGTGCGTACAGGTACCCAATCCACCCGCGCCTGACTCTACAGGTACGTACGAATCACCCGGATGGAGTCAATTTCGTCGAGACCTCTTCTGACATTCTTCTGTTTCTTCTGGCTGATTCTCCACTCGAGCGCCTCGACCTTACTCTCCAGCTGTCCAACTTAGATAACACGAGAAGACTTTCTGGTTTCCTTGATGCCGCCTGGAAGTAACGCCCGTGCCGCAGCAAAGAATTCCCAATCTGAAGTAGAGCAGGTAAAGAAAGGTACTTAGCTTTCTTCTCGCAGCTATGCCATTCTGCTAGTGTCAAGACAGATCTAGAGCGTGTTTAAACAATCAACACTAGTCTTGAATCTACGAAGCTACAAGATGACAATCCCGAAGTTATGCCGACTACACTGCAAGTCGTCAGAATGAATTAAGCATCTGACAAAGTTGGGATGCAAGTGGAACCCTGATACTCGCAGCGACACAAGTACCCACGTGCATCCGCAGTCTATGTCTGAGAGGAGGTTAAGCTTCATGGTCGGAACCCAGAGGGGGAGGCGGCAGCTTCTTCTTAGTTCCTGGAACTTTCTGTAACTCCTTCAGGAACGAGCAGGTTTATCCGGCCAGGCGTTCGGCGCTGCGATGTAGGACGTAGAAGTGAACGAGGCTTCAAGAGGGTAGCAAGGATAGATCTCAGTATAGCGAGACTAAAAGCACGGGCAGAGGTCTACATATTCACTCTCATCATTCGATGAAGTCTTTGTACTTTGATGGGTGTTTTAACCCTCTTAAGCGCTGGCAGTAACGGTTCTTTACGCTTCAGCGCCTGCGGGAATAATAAAAGATTAAAAGTATTGGATTTATTGAAATAAATTGACATTATAACCGGGAATTTTCATTGATGTGCTTGTGTGTACCTTCGAATTCCAGTCACTTAACAGTTTCCTTATCTGAGATAATTGACTTTGAGACCCACTGCTCTACGATTCTAAATTCGTTGATTCAAGCCTGAAAGTGGCCCCAATGCCAACTTGGAGATCCTTGCAATTGTGGGCCGATACGCGGGAGGTTTTCATTCTTTAGAAGTCTGGCGTCGTCTAACATACTTTCTCCACTTTATTCTCATACTAAGTCTGCTGTTGTAAAGCTTATAACGTCTTTTGAGTTCGTTACACGGATATATACGGTGATGACAGAGCTGATACAGCAAAAGAAGGCTTGAGGGGGTTCCGCAGACATTTCGAAACTTGAGTCGCTAGGAGCATCTGGGTATATCAGTGTCGAATGCTGTAGTCCTCCTGAGCAAGACTAAACCTTGCTAATTAAGTAAGCTGTACATGTGTTTACCATTCAGTTTGATATTCATGTGATAGCCCACGATTACTTCAACGGACGAGAATTAATCTATTTGGTATGGAGCGTACATTAACCAGATATCTGGAATAGGCAGGTGCAAAAAAACCTCGAATGGTGCAATGACACCTTTATTACCGAACTTAGCCTCCACGGATGTTAAAACAAAAACTATGCCAGAAAACCATGGTGCGGTTACAACCTTTTCGTGATTCGGCGCCCGTCAAAGCTACATTGCTGCGACTTTTTCACCATGAAATAAGCTGCTTTCTGCATGCTGTCCAACTTAGATATCACAAGAAGACTTTCTGGTTTCCTTTTGCCGCCTGAGAAGTAACGCCCGTGCCGCAGCAAAGCATTCCCAATCAGAAGTAAAACTGATAAGGAAAGGTACTCAGGCTTCTTCTCGCAGCTATGCCATTCTACTAATGACAGCACAGATCTAGAGCGTGTTTAATCTAAACAACCAATATTACTCTTCACTCTACGAAGCTACAAGATGACTATTACGCCGACTATGCTGCAAGGCGTCAAAATTAGAGTCAAGCATCGGACAAAGTTGAAGGTCTTGTGAAATCCTGGGAAGCGCAGCAGGTTTAGGCCGTAGAACTGATACAGTTCTAGCGAGTATGGCAAGCAACATGAGGATAGATCTCAGTATAGTCAGATTAGGAGCCCGCGCCGGACTCATATATATCTACTCTCACCATTCTTTGGCACGTGTTTTAACCCGCTCAAGCGCTTGCAGTAATAGTTCTTTGTCCTTCGGTTAAGAGAATGATGAAAGAAAAAAAATCTTGGATTTATTGAACTATTTGGATTGATTGATTCATGACATTATAACAGTTAAAATTCAGGGATTGTGCTTGTGTGTACCTTCCAGTCACTTACTTAACAGTTTTAGTATCTGAGATAACTGACTTGTCTTGATGCGAATGCACTGTGATGTTGCGGATCTCACGATTCAGACCCACTGTGCTCTGAATCTAAATTCGATGATTCAAGCTTCAACGTGGCCCCAATGCCAGCTTGGAGGATCTTTTTGGCCGATACGCGGATGTCCGGCGTCGTCTGACATATTGCGTGACGTGTAATATAAGACTGCCTGCAGAGCTCCCCAGTGCTGAAGGAAGGTATCCAGGCGATAAACAGTAAAGAAGGTCCCTTATCTTTTCTCACTGCTGGAAAGACATATTCTCCTCTATCTAACGTTTTGTCTTTTCCGTCAGACTTTAGTTGAATAAGTTCACCACTATACCACTAGCCTGCCGTGGATATCGTCTGTTCGCTTTAATAAACGCTAGAACTTTTCGGTAGTCGTGTAAGAGAACCCTGTGCTGAACACGTTCTGATCAGAACGTGTTAGTGTCATTGAGTGTTTTGCAATTGTTGTCTATGTTAGAATAGAACGATCTTTCAGCTAGGAATTCGGATGTAGGAGCATTAGGTGAGAGCGTACCGTCCCGCACATGGCTGAATATACAGCAATAACAAAGCCATGAAACTATCACATGTAGGAGTTGCATAAGCTTAAGCCCGATTGGATCCCCGTTATGAGTTAGTCAACTGGAACCTTGTATAAAACATGGACAAGAAATCTAGAAGATAACATTTCTAGCAATTTTTCTTCTGTACTGAGTGCTCCAGGCCTCTGGCCAAGGCTACGGGTGAACTTACGTGATCGATGGGAGAATTGTGAGTCACCTTGGTGTTCAAGTCAACTACTGTGCTTCTGCCTTAGAGGAATGAGAGTAGTTTCTGTCAAACGCTGGTGAGGATCCGTGGATAGTTCGAAAGGCGATTGAGTACTTGGAACCCTTGTCTACATGGAGAGTGTCTCTTGATAGGGGTCGATATAGAGTGGAAGCCAGATCGCAGCGGCTATGGAAGGAGACTATGCCGAAGTCACTCAGTTTCAGGTACAGTTAAGAGAGTCTACACCTTCATTGGGATTTGCAGCGCGACAGTCTACTTGATGTTTTCTTGACATGAGCTTGGATATCGATCCATCATGTTCCAACTCCTTCTGTTGATTGGTACATTCAACTCTTGCTCTTGATGATTGTATCAAGCTCATGCATGCGTGCTCATTTCAGTTCCAGCATTCACACTCGTGTCAGTCTGCCCAGGAAGAAGAGTGAGCGATGCTGTGATCTCTTCAATCTCTACCTCTGTGAAGCTACAAAGATAAACAGATATCGGTGACATCTCCGATCAAACGTGGAGTCCACCTGTGCTTTCGCGGAAGTACCAACGAGTAATAGTAAGTGTCGTCCTCGGAGATTTATTGTCGTCGTGATGCCCATTTCTTAAGAAGGGTCATGTTCACAACCTAGTAGATTCAACGCTCGATTTAATTTCCTCCACAGGTCGTTTCCTGAATAAGTTCTTGGTACACTGTCAAGATCTAGACGTTGTGTACGCTACTTATACTGGTACTGGTTTGCTTTGGAAGTATATTAGAGCTAGCCGTGAAGAACAATCAGGGCTATCTAACGAGGCGAGAGTAGCTACTTCATGGCCAAGTTCAAGAACATCAACCCGAGGATTGATGAAGCTTCAAGCAGTACTTCGAATTCTCCTCAAAAGGTTGTGATCCTACCGCTTGCAACAATCTGGATGTAATTGGGTATTACTCGTTTTGATTAGAGAAGCATACTAACTCCACTTCATTCTCATAGTAAGTCTCTTGTTGTAATGCTTATTACGACTCTTCAGTTCTTATCAATTGCACGGATATACGGTGGTCCTGAGTTGTGCGTATTATTGTGCTGGATGTTTCATCTCAGCGCAGTTTCCCGTATTCCGTCCATCTGTTGCGAAAATCTTTGTGACTCTGAACTTTGCACACATGTTCAGATGAGCGATTCTCTCTTCAAGCTGTTCGAACCAGCTCCACCAGCTATCATAAGCATCGATATCATTTTCTTTCATGGGCTTCAGTTTGAGCACAACTCTGATGCATATCTTTCGACTTGGACAAGAGGAGGTGAATCGAAAGAAGTCTGGCCACAAACGTGGCTTCCGGAGAAATATCCTGGAGCGCGAATTTTATCGGTATCGTATGATGCTTTCATACGAACTACTGGCACGGACGGAATGATGGATATGCACCAGATCGGGGAAAATTTGTTGGGAGATATTTTGAGGGCCCGGAAAATTCAGGGGATAGAATATTGTCCAATAGTTCTCGTGGGTCACAGCTTTGGTGGCCTTGTTATAAAGCAGTTATGCTTGCATGCTTACAGAAGCAAAGAAAATCCGGCAAAAGGGCAAGATATAAGCAAGTTCCTAGATAGCATTCGGGGAATCTTTTTCTACGGAACACCGCATAGGGGGATTAATAATGAACTTCTGTGGAAACATTCGAAGATTAGTAGCATGCCAGCAAATATGCCCCTGCTGAGTTTCGTGAAACTACTCGGCAAAAAGGCTGCTAGACTTCATGAAGAATTTGAGCAAAGGTGGCGGGACTACAAGTGGCGAATATATGGAATCGGAGAGTTACATGTAAGTTACATGATTTTAGTTCGCGCGCTTCTATCCTTATGAAATGTTATGATATCCTCGATGTAGGTAATAATTGCGTTAGCTACTCGTGTTAGTGACTGCATGCTGCCTGACCTGAAATTATAGAATCTAATGTTTAGACTGGTGCTCTTATGTCTATACTTTCTGTGAACATGAATTGAGTTTTAAAGGACGAGAATTCAGTCTACGGCGATCTATTCATGCATGTTCTTTTATTGCCCGATATTTTGCAAACTAATATAAGTTGTCGCACGCTTTTAATTAGGATTAACATCACAAAAGGTACAGATCTCTTTCTCACAGATTCTGGAATTATGTGGCAGGAGCTCCCTTAGGCTAATATTTTGCAAGAGAAGAGACAGAATACATGGCCGTAATTTGAGTAAATCGTGCGTCTTTTTCTATTGCTTCCATGCAGGCGATGGAAGGACAACGCGACCCTCTAGTGCCGGAGGCATCTTCGCGATTCGGTGATAACTATCTGACAGATGAATCTGATCATTTCTCTATCTGTAGACCTGTAAGCACAACGAGCAATAGATACCTACACCTCGTTGATCTCATCGATACCGTATATGTTGGGAAGAGTAGTCAGGTATTATGGACTGCCCAAAGTATTTTGTAAAAGTGAAATTTGTAATTTTGTATGTAATTCTGTTTTCAGTTCTTCGCTGCTTGATTTGAGAAATAGTACAAAGTCATAACTAATTTCAGAATTTCAAAATCTCTGATATGCTCATCGGTAAATTAGATGGACTGCCATATGCATTCACTGAATCGGATTCTCTCTGTATATTTTGGTACCCTCAAAGGTTGTCCTGAACGTGGTGGGGGTAGAATCTCTTCAGACTGAAGTTCAGAAGCTCTTGCAGAAACATACTTTTCTGGGGTTTTGTGGCATGGGAGGTGTTGGTAAAACGACCATGGCAAGGGTAGCGTTCAACACCCTGTCTGCCACATTTGAGTACACTTGTTTCGTGAGTGAAGTGAAGCTGATCCAGGGAACAAAGAAAGAGATCAAGAAGAAGGTTTGGGAGGAGATGCGTCGGCATGGCCAGTCTGTGCCAGGAGGTACCAGGGCAGATATCTGGGCGGAAGTCACTGGCAGAAAGTTGCTGGTTGTGTTCGATGACATTGAGACATTCCGACATGCAGAGCTTCTACAGGAGATTGCAGCTGAAAACGGCTCGAAAGAAAGTCGATTCATAATAACCAGTCGTAATGCTGGAGTTCGGGGATACTTTGGTGTAAATGGGATCTACATATGTGATGTTCCATTTTTGACAGACGAATTAGCAAGAGAGTTGTTTATCACGCACGCATTTCCTGATAGAAAGGAACCTCCGGAG
This sequence comes from Asterella californica, assembly GCA_036924285.1. Classification (NCBI taxonomy): domain Eukaryota; kingdom Viridiplantae; phylum Streptophyta; class Marchantiopsida; order Marchantiales; family Aytoniaceae; genus Asterella; species Asterella californica. Next base: position 13,739,268 of record JAYKYS010000003.1, read on the forward strand.
CACTTGAAGCACATTATGGAGGACGTAGTGAGAGGATGTGCAGGTTTGCCGCTCACTCTGGTGGTCCTTGGAAAATATCTTGGAACGATAACGGATGACAAGATTTGGAGTGAGGTCTTAGATGCAGTGAGAAATGTAGACGAAATTCCCAACTTAGATCTGGAAGAGAGAGTGTGGGGAAAATTGCAACTGAGCTATGATGCTTTGGGGGATCCGGAGAAGCATATGTTTCTGGATATTGCCTCTCTTTTGCTCGTTGAAGATCCTCCTTTTAGTTTCGAGGAAATTAGAAGTGCATGGTCTTCAAGGACAATTTCCACATCTCCGCACGCAGGATGGAAAACATTGGTGGACAGGTCTCTGGTTCAAGAAGAAGAAACGATGTACCCGTTGGGAGGCCAGCCGGGTGTGATTAACACAACACGATGGACGGCGGACCATGGAGGTGATCGTCGGAAGGTCCAAATCTTTACGCGTATACATATGCATGAACATCTGAGGAGAATGGGCCAGAGGATTGCAAAAATGTCGAGTCGATATGTTTCGTTGATTGACGATCAATGGGTAAGTGTTTGCACTTAGGACTCTTCCTTTTCTTGGTGATACTTATACATGTACAGTTTTGCTTGATCTGATTGTCTTATTTCTTGGTAGATGAAATGAAGGAGGGTATTCGTGAAATAGTTTCTTGGGTTTAGAGTGTGTATGGTTTTTGTTATACAAACTCATTAAATTAAATAGAGTTCGGAACATAAACTCTCTTCTTTGAGTCAAAAGAACTAATAGTATATGTGGACCTATAATATTGATATGCAGTCTTAACTTATTTATGTTTGTGATTTTATGTTCTTGTGGTCTTTTTGCATGAAGGGAGAAAACCTCATTTATCCGGAGAAAGTAGTTGCACTCCGTGCGGATATCTCTCATCTTTCTCATTATTCTACTGAAGATAGCGATATCGGGCAATTTGACGAGAGTCCGTGTAAATTGCAGAAATTCTTCTCACAACTCAAAGGAATACGTTATTTGAGGTTGACCTCGAGGTCGTCTTTCTCGTGCGAGAGATGTAACACTACTGGAGGTTTTTCTCTTCCTGGCGGTCTAGTTCTGCTGCAGTGGGAGGGTTCGAATGCAAATCTCAAACTTGCTTTGGTAGTTTCAGTTTGCAAGTCGTTGGTTGTTTTGACACTACATAGGGAAGATGATTGTTCCCTAGACATACTTTCGGCACAAGTATGTGGATATTTGTCCAGCCTAAAGCATTTGGAGGTTTATGGGTCTTATCGATTGATAAGATTACCGGAGACATTTGGAAACTTGAGTAGGTTGGAGTATTTGAAGATTAGTTTCTATGATGTATTGAAAAGATTTCCAAAGACATTTGGAAACTTGAGTAGGTTGGAGCATTTGGAGATTAGTTGGTGTGATGTACTGGAAAGATTACCGGAGACATTTGGAAACTTGAGTAGGTTGGAGCATTTGGAGATAAGTTGGTGTGATGAACTGGAAAGATTACCGGGGACATTTGGAGACTTGAGTAGGTTGGTGAATTTGAAGATTAGTTTCTGTGATGTATTGGAAAGATTACTTGAGACACTTGGAAACTTGAGTAGGTTGGAACATTTGAAGATGAGTAGGTTGGAGCATTTGGAGATGAGTTGGTGTGATGAACCGGAAAGATTACAGGAGACAATTGGAAACTTGAGAAAGTTGGAACATTTGAAGATGAGTCGGTGTGATGAACTGGAAAGATTACCAGAGACATTTGGAAACTTGAGTAGGTTGGAGCATTTGGAGATTAGTGATTGTAGTGTACTGGAAAGATTACCGGAGACATTTAGAAACTTGAGTAGGTTGGAGCATTTGAAGATTAGTTGTTGTGGTGTACTGGAAAGATTACCGGAGACATTCGAAAACTTAGAGAGGTTGAAACATTTAGAAATAATTTCGGGTAAAAAGATTGAGGTAGGACCGGAGACATTTGAGATTTTATGTAGTTTTATTATATAGTTAGTAAGGAAGAGATAGAAAGTCATTATTAAACTCAGAAAAGAAAGAAAAAAGAGTTTAGATTGAGTTAATTCTCTAACGTACAGATCGACAATTCCATTGCAAGCGAGGCTTCTTGTTTATGTTTCAACTATTTTTTTTAATTTTTTTTCTTTTCAAATTTTTTTCTAATCTGGTATTCCTTTGTCATAGGGTTTACTTAACCCAACTTCGTACTCAACACAGAGAAGAAATCTGACTCTCATTATGTTGTTTAAATATACTGGAAATGCTCGATGGAAATGCTCAAAAAGTTGATCGATTAGAGGTCAAATACATTCAAATTTTCAGATCCTGATTCTCAGAAGAAAATGAGTCTAAACTCCGTGAAAGAATGGACCACTGGAGTGTACAAGAATTGTGTTATAAAGAGTGGAGGTTGGTAAGATGAGTGTGCACACACGAGTAATGCGAAACTTTGCTCAAGCGTTTGCTACAAGGTACTAGATCAGTGCATATACTCATCGTAGGTGTCATAATAAATGAACACTAGCTAATGCCTCAATTCTACATAACACAGAGTTCAGAAATTCACAAATCCATATGCATTCAAGCTGCAAACCAGGTCTTGGTTCATCTCTATTCCGTTTGTTTGACTTAGGCACAGAATATGCAGAGCAGAAGTCACGAGAAGGAGTGGTTCTTTAGTCGTAAATCATTCTCTGAGATTCAACCGAGAATAACGGAATGTTTAAGATACATGATTATGACAATTATTTTCCTACTGGAAAAAGAATATAAAGTCTTGATTGTTTTAGGAGAAGGTCTAACCATTGAATTGCGATTCCAGAAATACTATTTAAAGTTCATGGTTTATCACATTAACATGTAAATCATGACTTTCACCAATCAAGGTTTATCATGTATCTTATCAAGGTCTAATAATCCACTGCAGACGATGATGTATAAAATTATTCCGAAATAATAATAAAAAGAGCTTTTCTATTCCCATAAAATCGTTTAAGTAGTACATATAAACCATTACCTTGCAGAAGTTCATGAGAACAATGTAAATAATTCTTGAATATTAACGTATCTACTAGCAATCAAACAGGTTCGTATCTTCTCTAGCCTCAGCAGTGGTATATTAACAAACTTAGACAATGACGTAGAGAGAAAAGATCGACTGTCTATCAGAAATAAATCAAGAGTAGATGCAAAGAGACTAAGGCTTAGATGGTTTATTTGCAAGTAACTGTCGAATAGATTATTTTATACTTTCTTGTTCCAAGAGGCTTGTGACTTGTTATACCACGTCCATGATCGCTAGCAAGAGAAGAGTAGATGATGTGTATATCCATCCATCCAAGAGAAATTCCAAAATGTTGGCTTTGTACTATCACGTGTCATTTGCCATGCTGGCAATACAATATATCTGATTGTTTGATAACAAGGTTTCATCTTCTGCATGGTATTAATTGTACTAATTACACTTGTTTTGCTTGACAATGTATTATTTTGTTCACATCCACAAGACCAGTTGTATGACCACCTTCGGTCACACTTGGTCAACGGAAGATAACATTTTATAAACATGTTAAAGCATTTACAGAGAATAAATCTATTAAAGAGGTTTTCACTGGTACATTCATCTTTAAACTTCTCTGGAGTAGAACTAGAACGTTCTTAGAGTGCTACAGTTTACTTGTCTAGCGTCTCTTGGGTTCAGAGATAGAGTAATGCTGAGCTGTAGGTTAAGGAATCCAGTCTCGACCAGTTTAAAAGGTCACGTGATAGATCCTTAAAGTACGACCGACTAGAATATTTTCATAAACAAAGTGTTGAAGCATCTCGACCGGTATAGAGATAAACACCTTCTTATATCTATTTTACAGATGAAGAGTGAAAGATCTTTATCTCTAAGGGAGGAATTTCCCCAACGCACTCTTTAAATGAATCTCTAAAGAATGTAAGAAACTCAAACGTTTCCAAGATTATCAAAAAGTGTTCCTCAAATGATTTGATATGAGGTTAAAGCGTTTTTATTGCAATATTAAAGTTAGAAAAATGAGATAACTTTTAGAAAATTCTATAAATTAAAGACTAGTATAAAGATCAACAGTGGGAAGTTTTCCCTTACTGGCTCCCTAATTGGTTAGAGGAGCTTTTAAAGACTCGCGATGGAGATGCTCTTAGAGAAGTAAATTTCCACATTTTAGAGATTCTAACGAGTAAAAACCTTTGCATTAGAGGTTTCCAAACCTATAGTCTTTACTAATTATTATGAGAGAATTATGACTGGTCAGGAGTGCAAGGATGTTTCTTAATTGCTTTTCATTCTGTTTTGGCGGTGGAGACAAAATTGTCCTGCCAATTCACAAAGGTAACTTCCAGAGACGTAAAGTTCTATACAAAGTTATCCTTTGATAAATAAATTCTTTTTCTTTTTCTCATTAAAGAATCTTCTTTTTTAACTTTAACACTCTCTATTATCTAATATAGAGTGTCAAAATCTTTGTTATATATTTTTACTCCACGCGAGACGGTCATGTATAAGGTAATGCATTCTCAAGAATATATTACCTCATTTGAAAGTCCAATCGACATAGAGATCTGAAACATACGTAATGCTAGACTAAGATGACCTTACATAGAGTAATGCACAAATATGGTTTAAATATTTATACTTTAAGCACAGAGACATTTTATTTCCTTAACTCCCACATTGTCTGGATCTGAGGAGAGCGTGAGATTATGCATCAGATCATAAGATTACAAAACGTAATCTCACGATCTCATAAACCTACTTATTATATTTATATTTAAATTAAAAATATTATATAGATTTTGACTCCATAATAACTACTCTGAAAAGGAAAAGTCACTCAACTATCCAGTTTGGTTGCATAACGACTTGGATAAGAGGCCATGGGTGTTTTCAACAAGCATTTCCAGAAGCACCAGTAGAAAAATACCTCAAGCATTTTTAAGTTGCTTCTTGCTCCTTTTCTAGTAAGGACATTTATATTCAGGTTTCAAAAACATTAACAAGAATTTTGAGAAGAAATGGTACTATCAACTCAAACGGTTACTCGTGAGCAATGAACAATTCTATACAAAGTTATATTTGATAAACTATGGAGGTTAGGGTTCTTCTCGTTAAAGAATCTTTTTTCTTCACTTTGGCGAGCAGTAATTTCAAAGTGATGAAATGATAAAACTTGTTGTCAACCTTCACATATTAATCCAGCCAGAATGATTGTCCTCATGATTTCATTCATGGAGGGTTAGAAATGTAAACGGATCTTACATTTCAGAACTCTTTTATCTTGCGGTTCTTAGCAGCTCTTTGCTTGCCGAGCCCGTTAATCCCCCAGTCGCTGACCCTCTGACCGAAGCCGGTGATGCCGCGGGGGTGATCGCGGGTTTGGACCGTGAAATCCTAGAATTCTGGACCTAAATCGACTGAGTGAGGGATCCCTGTCAAGTTCCAATGGCTCTTATCTACAGTTCTGTGTCTCTGATCAGTTCTCTTTCCACATGGAAGGAGTCACGCAGACTGTCACAACGACATAGTCCCGTATTGGACGTAGGAATGGGTTCAGTCCTACTATTCCAGCTGTCCGAGGAAGTGTAGCTATACGAGAACGTGACACAATGAATAGCCAAGTGATGAGTAGACCCCATCAAACCTACAAGGAGAAAAGGACCTTTCTTTGGTTAAACGGGAGATTATCATGTACTGTAAAAGTGTAGCCATTGCTCCCAAAGTTATCTCTCACTTGTTCATACCATCATTTAGACTATGATGTTCTTAGACCACGTACATGATGTTCTTATTCCCTAACGTTTGATGAAAAGCACAAAAATTTACTTTACCGCACCCTTGATACTTTTGTTCGATTGAGGATTTAATTAATGCAACCTTGACGGACAATAGTAGGTTTATCAAGTTTATTGTCATAAAAAGACATCACGTCTGGAAAAATTCTATCAAACAACATAAGAATAAACCTTTGATCACAAGTGTTACATTGTGAATACCTTATCCATCGATGGTGTGCTTTACGATAATAAACCATTACCCAAATGCAGCTTACTCATGTAAACCTGCTGTTTGAGGGAGTAGACTTTCTGCTTCTACTAAACATAAAACAAGTAAGAGGCTGCACAGACACTTCTTACCAAACTTTCCACACAAAAACTCTCACAAGTCAGACTAACGGTGATTTGTTCTTCACATGAATGATTCACATTGAAATCACATTTTGACCTATTTAACTGCGGTTATCATTGAAGGTGTGATCAAGTAGAACGATCTTAAGAGGATTGCGGTCAAGTAAATTGCTAGGGAAAGCTAAATATAGTTTTACTAGACTATTCCACCATTGGTTGTAAGAGATTTTCCAAACAACTTCTATAACATTTTACTGGTTTAATCATTTTACTTATCACTTCTCAAGATCAATCTATGTTTGTAAATGCAATAGAATCTATGTTAGTAAAAGTAATCTATTGCATATCGTTCAAAACTTTTGAATCTACACTCCTTGATAAAGTTTGACATTGGAGACGTATGGATTTCTGCTAAGAGGAGAGGAGTGAATGACTCTCTTACAATCCTTTGTCGAACTTTTGCGCTCTTACATGAAATCGATTACACCACTCTTCGCAATAGTCCGCTTGCGAGTCTTTGGATCTCTGATGAATGACAGCAAGTCGAGGCTATCCAAACGACCGTTAAAAATACTACCAGCCAAGGAATCCTTCTCGGTTCAGTCTAACACAGGATAGTAAATTTTGGCATAGTTGCTCGATTTAAAACAGATTCAGTACCCGTTTGAAACTGGAGTGCTTAGGCTAACTACAGCCAGTGGCCAGAATGATACCTTGAGCACATGGAGGATTAAAACAACACACTACTTGCGTTGGTCAGTTTAATCTAGGTTACTATGATTTTATGCTGGTCTTCAAACTATTAGAAGGGTTTTGACTTGCACGTTAAATTTTAAAGACATTTAAGTTCTAAATTGTTCACTTTAATTCAAACTTTGTTTTACTACGCTTTTGCTTTTAGATACGATGGAAGTTAAAAACAATCAGAACAAATTGAAACTTTAGAACAATATAGTCTAAGAACAATTTGAACTCGGTGCCTCTTTGAGCACTAAAGTAACGAATAAACCTCTTCTGCGAAGTTGCTTTAAAATAATCAAGAAACTGAATCATTTATCCAAGTTTATGTATGTTGAAACTTAATGCTTTTGAATGAAATTTAGCGTGTATAAACTCAAATTTGAGCTCTTCACTTGCACTTGTTCAAGTTGATGGGCACTTTCCATGTGTTTGGTATCCAATTCGTCACTTTTCACTGATTTTCAAATAAACGCAGGGAGTATTTACATTTTCATATATTTCATTAGTTTATTTGCAAAATAACAGATGGTTCTATGACAAAGATACTATGTTCTCATTTCATGAAAAAGTCATATTCTTTTTCTCTACTTCTACACAGGGATGAAACAGCTCATTAATTATTCATAGTTTTACTTGTCTCTTATCGTACACACAATGAAGTATCAAATAAATAAACTCATCTATCTAGTTAAAGAAACCATTCAAGGAAATCCTCATAATTTACCAAAGCAAAAGTTCTTAACTGAAATAAAAATGTGGCTAGTTCTCACTAAATTGTTTCGTCACAGTACCTTGCTGCTCACAACATTTTGGGAAAGGGAATCAGTATAGATTCTATATGTGAGATGGCATTAGACAAAAATTGACTCCGTTGTTCAAACTATTTATTTGCTAAGTTTTAGCATTGTATTGAACCATCTTCTACTTTTCACATGGAGTGCCCTAATGGGTCTGAATCAACAATTCCAGTCTATATATTCAACAATTCCAGTATATATATATATATATAACTTAAGACAGAAGCTTTTGGCTTGGCTTAATCTAACTAAGTCGGACGGACAATCCTCGTATGAATACAATGAATGGTCACCTACTGATGCCATAGGTGCAGATATGTACCGGCTATAAAGGAAATGCACCTTCAGAAAGAATGGACTGTACGATGATATGTCCATAACTGACCGGAGGTATTTGCTGTTTAATTTCTTAAGGTTCCAGAGTGAATTCGCTCTGTAAGGGGCGGCAGGAAAGTGAAAACGGTGAATCTGTGAAGGCGTACCGAGACGAGGAATGAGGCTCAGTATACCCCACATATCCAGAGATTCATGTTATTGAGCTGTTCTTTCGACAAAGGTTTTCGCTCAGGTTTTTCCATGACACAACACACACACAAATCGGCGTTCCTCTTTGGAATCCCGGCTTCCATGTTAATTTACACTATTCAGCTCCACATCCATTCCAGGTAGCTGCAATAGGTATTAACTAATCGCTTCTACACAGGCAAATTCGCTAATACGGCAGTGCTTCTGATTGACGGACTGTCGCAAATAACGTGCTGGGCTCTCCAAACAGCGCTGAACACTTGGGATTCACAAGGTTCTTCCTCACCCACATTGAGCCGAACAACTCACCTACAAACTCTCTCCAGGAAGTGCCTGCATGACCAACGTTACTCGGAATCTCGCCTCGTACTGACGAGTACGAAACAGAGCGGTGTTTCCTCCCTTCGAGATCTCAACGTCCACAGCCTCTAGTGCTGTGAGATCTCAACGTCCACAGCCTGTAGTGCTGTAATCTGACTTTTTGATTGGGAATACAGAACTTCTATCTACGACTTGACACTAACTACACCAAGAAAAGCCATGCAAGGGACTGAGGTCCACGGTTCGACACTAGCTACACCAAGAAAAGTCATGCAAGGGACTGGATATTGGAAATAACTGCGGCGTAACAGCTTTACAGGGGAAACAAAGTGAGTGCTACCACAGTCAACTCTGACATACTCAAATGAACATGAACCCACTTGCTTTCCCTCATTTGGGTCCTCGAGTCTCGCCTCATCAGGTAAAAGGTACATGACCCACATACTGCGACTCTGCCACCATGAGGTAAGTTGCTTTCTGCATGCTGTCCAACTTAGATAACACGAGAAGACTTTCTGGTTTCCTTGATGCCGTCTGGAAGTAATGCCCGTGCCGCAGCAAAGCATTCCCAATCAGAAGTAGAGCAGGTAAAGAAAGGTACTTAGCTTTCTTCTCGCAGCTATGCCATTCTGCTAATGTCAGGACAGATCTAGAGCGTGTTCAATCTAAACAATCAACGCTAGCCTTGACTCTACGAAGCTAGAAGATGAAAATCCCGAAGTTATTAGATCGACTAGACTGCAAGTCGTCAAAATCAGTTAAGCATCGGACAAAGTTCGGATGCAAGTGGAACCCTGATACTCGCAGGGACACACAAGTACCCACGTGCATCCGCAGTCTATGTCTGAGAAGGAGGTTAAGCTTCATGGTCGGAACCCAGAGGGGGAGGCGGCAGCTTCTTCTTAGACATGGAGTTCCTGGAACTTTCCGCAACTCCTTCAGGAACGAGCAGGTTTATCCGGCCAGGCGTTCTCGAAACACCGCTCCCTTCGAGATCTCAACATCCACTGCCTCTCGTGCTGTGTGGGAATACAGAACTTCTACCTACGACTTGACACTAACTACACCAAGAAAAGCCAAGGGACTGAGGTCTACGGTTTGACACTAGCTACACCAAGAAAAGTTATGCAAGGGACTGGATATCGGAAATAAGGGCCTCTTTCCACCAGTCATTTGTTTCTATGGAAAAAGAAATTTCGTATCAGAACAAATACTTTTGTCTTCTCATTGTGCAATTTCTTGAAGGAGGGAGTCCAATCGACAGCTCCACAGTTTTGGGGTGTACACCAGTTTTGGGCTGGGTGTACCTCCAGGGGTACCTCCGCAAGTTACTGGGACTTGAGAATGTGGATACCACGCCACGTGGAGAAAACTGGTACACACGTCTGTGGGACTCTTCGTACGAGTAGATGATGTTTCATTGATGTAAAACTGCATTCCTGATAGTCCTGTGTGAAGACAAAAATTTTCTGCACAAACATGAAGAAAAATCATCTAGTCTTACAACGAGCTTTCAGACACATGCTAGTGGGAAAAAAGACTGGTGGGAAGAGGCCCTAACTGCGGCGTAACAGCTTTACAGGGGAAACAAAGTGAGTGCTACCAGAGTCCACTCTGACATAATCAGATGAACATGAACCCATTTGCTTTCCCTCATCAGGTAAAAGGTACATGACCCACATGCTGCGACTCTGCCACCATGAGGTAAGTTGCTTTCTGCATGCTGTCCAACTTAGATAACACGAGAAGACTTTCTGGTTTCCTTGATGCCGCCTGGAAGTAACGCCCCTGCCGCAGCAAAGCATTCCCAATCAGAAGTAGAGCAGGTAAAGAAAGGTACTTAGCTTTCTTCTCGCAGCTATGCCATTCTGCTAGTGTCAGGACAGATCTAGAGCGTGTTTAATCTAAACAATCAACACTAGTCTTGACTCTACGAAGCTACAAGATGAGAATACCGTAGTTATTAGATCGACTAGACTGCAAGTCGTCAAAATCAGTTAAGCATCGGACAAAGTTCGGATGCAAGTGGAACCCTGATACTCGCAGGGACACAAGTACACACGTGCGTCCGCAGTCTATGTCTGAGGAGGTTAAGCTTCATGGTCGGAACCCAGAGGGGGAGGCGGCAGCTTCTTCTTAGGCATGGAGTTCCTGGAACTTTCTGTAACTCCTTCAGGAACGAGCAGGTTTATCCGGCCAGGCGTTCGGCGCTGCGGTGTAGGACGTAGAAGTGAACCAGGCCCCAACCAGTGAACCAGGCCCCAACAGGGTAGCAAGGATAAATCTCAGTATAGCGAGACTAGGAGCACGGGCAGGGGTCTACATATTGACTCTCATCATTCGATGTAGTCTTTGTATTTTGACGGGTGTTTTAACCCTCTTAAGCGCTGGCAGTAACGGTTCTTTGCGCTTCAGCGCCTGCGGGAATAATAAAAGATTAAAAGCATTGGATTTATTGAAATAAATTGACATTATAACCGGGAATTTTCATTGATGTGCTTGTGTGTACCTTCGAATTCCAGTCACTTAACAGTTTCCTTATCTGAGATAATTGACTTTGAGACCCACTGCTCTACGATTCTAAATTCGTTGATTCAAGCCTGAAAGTGGGCCCAATGCCAACTTGGAGATCCTTGCAATTGTGGGCCGATGCGCGGAAGGTTTTCATATCTTTAGAAGTCTGGCGTCGTCTAACATACTTACTCCACTTTATTCTCATACTAAGTCTGCTGTTGTAAAGCTTATAACGTCTTTTGAGTTCGTTATCAGTTACACGAATATATACGGTGATGCCAGAGCTAATACAGCAAAAGAAGGCTTGAGGGGGTTCCGCAGAGATTTCGAAACTTGAGTCGCTAGGAGCATCTGGGTATATCAGTGTCGAATGCTGTAGTCCTCCTGAGCAAGACTAAACCTTGCTAATTAAGTAAGCTGTACATGTGTTCACCATTCAATTTGATATTCATGTGATAGCCCACGATGACTTCAACGGACGAGAATTAATCTATTTGGTATGGACCGTACATTAACCAGATATCTGGAATAGGCAGGTGCAAAAAAACCTCGAATGGTGCAGTGACACCTTTATTACCGAACTTAGCCTCCACGGATGTTAAAACAAAAAACTATGCCAGAAAACCATGGTGCGGTTACAACCTTTTCGTCATTCGGCGCCCGTCAAAGCTACATGACCCACATGGTGCGACTTTTTCACTATGAAATAAGCTGCTTTCTGCATGCTGTCCAACTTAGATAACACAAGAAGACTTTCTGGTTTCCTTTTGCCGCCTGGGAAGTAACGCCCGTGCCGCAGCAAAGCATTCCCAATCAGAAGTAAAACAGATAACAAGATGACAAGTTATTACGCCGACTCTACTGCAAGGCCTCAAAATTAGAGTCAAGCATCGGACAAAGTTCGAGCTCTTGTGAAATCCTGGGAAGCGCAGCAGGTTTAGGCCGTAGAACTGATACAGTTCTAGCGAGTATCACAAGGAACATGAGGATAGATCTCAGTATAGTCAGATTAGGAGCCCGCGCCGGACTCATATATATCTACTCTCACCATTCTTTGGCACGTGTTTTAACCCGCTCAAGTGCTTGCAGTAATAGTTCTTTGTCCTTCGGCGCGTTCGGTTAAGAGAATGATGAAAGAAAAAAAATCTTGGATTTATTGAACTATTTGGACTGATTGATTCATGACATTATAACAGTTAAAATTCAGGGATTGTGCTTGTGTGTACCTTCCAGTCACTTACTTAACAGTTTTAGTATCTGAGATAACTGACTTGTCTTGATGCGAATGCACTGTGATGTTCCGGATCTTACGATTCAGACCCACTGTGCTCTGAATCTAAATTCGATGATTCAAGCTTGAACGTGGCCCCAATGCCAGCTTGGAGGATCCTTTTTGGCCGATACGCGGAAGTCCGGCGTCGTTTGACATATTGCATGACGTGTAATATAAGACTGCCTGCAGAGCTCCCCAGTGCTGAAGGAAGGTATCCAGGCGATAAACAGTAAACAAGGTCTCTGACATATTCTCTTCTATCTAACGTTGTGTCTTTTCCGTCAGACTTTAGTTGAATAAGTTCACCACTATACCACTAGCCTGCCGTGGATATCGTCTGTTCGCTTTAATAAACGCTAGAACTTTCGGTAGTCGTGTAAGAGAACCCTGTGCTGAACACGTTCTGATCAGAACGTGTTAGTGTCATTGAGTTTCTTGCAATTGTTTTCTATGTTAGAATAGAACGATCTTTCAGCTAGGAATTCGGATGTAGGTAAGCTTTAAGAGCATTAGGTGAGAGCGTACCGTCCCGCACATGGTTGAATATACAGCAATAGCAAAGCCATGGAACTATCACATGTAGGAGTTGCATAAGCTTAAGCTCGATTGGATCCGCGTTATGAGTTAGTCAACTGGAACCTTGTATAAAACATGGACAAGAAATCTAGAAGATAACATTTCTAGTAATTTTTCTTGTGTACTGAGTGCTCCAGGTCTCTGGCCAAGGCTACGAGTGAACTTACGTGAGCGATGGGAGAATTGTGAGTCACCTTGGTGTTCACCTTACTGTGCTTCTGCCTTAGAGGAATGAGAGTAGTTTCTGTCAAACGCTGGTGAGGATCCGTGGATAGTTCGAAAGGCGATTGAATACTTGGAACCCTTGTCTACGTGGAGAGTGTCTCTTGATAGAGGTCGATATAGAGTGGAAGCCAGATCGCAGCGGCTATGGAAGGAGACTATGCCGAAGTCACCTCAGTTTCAGGTACAGTTAGAGAGTCTACACCTTCATTGGGATTTGCAGCGCGACAGTCTACTTGATGTTTTCTTGACATGAGCTTGGATATCGATCCATGTTCCAACTCCTTCTGTTGATTGGTACATTCAACTCTTGCTCTTGATGATTGTATCAAGCTCATGCATGCGTGCTCATTTCAGTTCCAGCATTCACACTCGTGTCTGTCTGCCCAGGAAGAAGAGTGAGCGATGCTGTGATCTCTTCAATCTCTACCTCTGTGAAGCTACAAAGATAAACAGATATCGGTGACATCTCCGATCAAACGTGGAGTCCAATTGTGCTTTCGCGGAAGTACCAACGAGTAATAGTAAGTGTCGTCGTCGGAGATTGATTGCCGTCGTGATGCCCATTTCTTAAGAAGGGTCATGATCACAACCTAGTAGATTCAACGCTCGATTTAATTTCCTCCACAGGTCGTTTCCTGAATAAGTTCTTGGTACACTGTCAAGATCTAGACGTTGTGTACGCTACTTATACTGGTACTGGTTTGCTTTGGAAGTATATTAGTGCTAGCCGTTAAGAAGAATCAGGGCTATCTAACGACGCGAGAGTAGCTACTTCATGGCCAAGTTCAAGAAGCCGAGGATTGATGAAGCTTCAAGTAGTACTTCGAATTCTCCTCAAAAGGTTGTGATCCTACCGCTTGCAACAATCTGGATGTAACTAGGTATTACTCGTTTGATTAGAGAAGCATACTTACTCCACTTCATTCTCATAGTAAGTCTCCTGTTGTAATGCTTATTACGTCTCTTCAGTTCTTATCAATTGCACGGATATACGGTGGTCCTGAGTTGTGCGTATTATTGCTGGATGTTTCATCTCAGCGCAGTTTCCCGTATTCCGTTCATCTGTTGCGAAAATCTTTGTGACTGTGAACTTTGCACACATGTTCAGATGAGCGATTCTCTCTTCAAGCTGTTCGAACCAGCTCCACCAGCTATCATAAGCATCGATATCATTTTCTTTCATGGGCTTCAGTTTGAGCACAACTCTGATGCATATCTTTCGACTTGGACAAGAGGAGGTGAATCGAAAGAAGTCTGGCCAAAAATGTGGCTTCCGGAGAAATATCCTGGAGCGCGAATTTTATCGGTATCGTATGATGCTTTCATACGAACTACTGGCACGGACGGAATGATGGATATGCACCAGATCGGGGAAAATTTGTTGGGAGATATTTTGAGGGCCCGGAAAATTCAGGGGATAGAATATTGTCCAATAGTTCTCGTGGGTCACAGCTTTGGTGGCCTTGTTATAAAGCAGTTATGCTTGCATGCTTACAGAAGCAAAGAAAATCCGGCAAAAGGGCAAGATATAAGCAAGTTCCTAGATAGCATTCGGGGAATCTTTTTCTACGGAACACCGCATAGGGGGATTAATAATGAACTTCTGTGGAAACATTCGAAGATTAGTAGCATGCCAGCAAATACGCCCCTGCTGAGTTTCGTGAAACTACTCGGCAAAAAGGCTGCTAGACTTCATGAAGAATTTGAGCAAAGGTGGCGAGACTACAAGTGGCGAATATATGGAATCGGAGAGTTACATGTAAGTTACATGATTTTAGTTCGCGCGCTTCTATCCTTATGAAATGTTATGATATCCTCGATGTAGGTAATAATTGCGTTAGCTACTCGTGTTAGTGACTGCATGCTGCCTGACCTGAAATTATAGAATCTAATGTTTAGACTGGTGCTCTTATGTCTATACTTTCTGTGAACATGAATTGAGTTTTAAAGGACGAGAATTCAGTCTACGGCGATCTATACATGAATCATGCTGTGTTCTTTTATTGCCCGATATTTTGCAAACTAATATAAGTTGTCGAACCACGCTTTTAATTAGGATTAACATCACAAAAGGTACAGATCTCTTTCTCACAGATTCTGGAATTATGTGGCATGAGCTCCCTTAGGCTAATAGTTTGCAAGAGAAGAGACAGAATACATGGCCGTAATTTGAGTAAATCGTGCGTCTTTTCTATTGCTTCCATGCAGGCGATGGAAGGACAACGCGACCCTCTAGTGCCGGAGGCATCTTCGCGATTCGGTGATAACTATCTGACAGATGAATCTGATCATTTCTCTATCTGTAGACCTGTAAGCACAACGAGCAATAGATACCTACACCTCGTTGATCTCATCGATACCGTATATGTTGGGAAGAGTAGTCAGGTATTATGGACTGCCCAAAGTATTTTGTAAAAGTGAAATTTGTAATTTTGTATGTAATTCTGTTTTCAGTTCTTCGCTGCTTGATTTGAGAAATAGTACAAAGTCATAATTAATTTCAGAATTTCAGAATCTCTGATATGCTCATCGGTAAATTAGATGGACTGCCATATGCATTCACTGAATCGGATTCTCTCTGTATATTTTGGTACCCTCAAAGGTTGTCCTGAACGTGGTGGGGGTAGAATCTCTTCAGACTGAAGTTCAGAAGCTCTTGCAGAAACATACTTTTCTGGGGTTTTGTGGCATGGGAGGTGTTGGTAAAACGACCATGGCAAGGGTAGCGTTCAACACCCTGTCTGCCACATTTGAGTACACTTGTTTCGTGAGTGAAGTGAAGCTGATCCAGGGAACAAAGAAAGAGATCAAGAAGAAGGTTTGGGAGGAGATGCGTCGGCATGGCCAGTCTGTGCCAGGAGGTACCAGGGCAGATATCTGGGCGGAAGTCACTGGCAGAAAATTGCTGGTTGTGTTCGATGACATTGAGACATTCCGACATGCAGAGCTTCTACAGGAGATTGCAGCTGAAAACGGCTCGAAAGAAAGTCGATTCATAATAACCAGTCGTAATGCTGGAGTTCGGGGATACTTTGGTGTAGATGGGATCTACATATGTTATGTTCCATTTTTGAAAGATGAATTAGCAAGAGAGTTGTTTATCACGCACGCATTTCCTGATAGAAAGGAACCTCCGGAGCACTTGAAGCACATTATGGAGGACGTAGTGAGAGGATGTGCAGGTTTGCCGCTCACTCTGGTGGTCCTTGGAAAATATCTTGGAACGATAACGGATGACAAGATTTGGAGTGAGGTCTTAGATGCAGTGAGAAATGTAGACGAAACTCCCAACTTAGATCTGGAAGAGAGAGTGTGGGGAAAATTGCAACTGAGCTATGATGCTTTGGGGGATCCGGAGAAGCATATGTTTCTGGATATTGCCTCTCTTTTGCTCGTTGAAGATCCTCCTTTTAGTTTCGAGGAAATTAGAAGTGCATGGTCTTCAAGGACGATTTCCACATCTCCGCACGCAGGATGGAAAACATTGGTGGACAGGTCTCTGGTTCAAGAAGAAGAAACGATGTACCCGTTGGGAGGCCGGCCGGGTGTGATTAACACAACACGATGGACGGCGGACCATGGAGGTGATCGTCGGAAGGTCCAAATCTTTACGCGTATACATATGCATGAACATCTGAGGAGAATGGGCCAGAGGATTGCAAAAATGTCGAGTCGATATGTTTCGTTGATTGACGATCAGTGGGTAAGTGTTTGCACTTAGGACTCTTCCTTTTCTTGGTGATACGTATACATGTACAGTTTTGCTTGATCTGATTGTCTTATTTTTCTTCCGATGGTAGATGAAATGAAGGAGGGTATTCGTGAAATAGTTTCTTGGGTTTAGAGTATGTATGGTTTTTGTTATACAAACTCATTATCTTTAAATAGAGTTCGGAACAAAAACGCTCTTCTTTGAGTCAAAAGAACTAATAGTATATGTGGACCTATAATATTGATATGCAGTCTTAACTTATTTATGTTTTGATTTTATGTTCTTGTGGTCTTTTTGCATGAAGGGAGAAAACCTCATTTATCCGGAGAAAGTAGTTGCACTCCGTGCGGATATCACTCATCTTTCTCATTGTTCTACTGAAGATAGCGATATCGGGCAATTTGACGAGAGTCCGTGTAAATTGCAGAAATTCTTCTCACAACTCAAAGGAATACGTTATTTGAGGTTGACCTCGAGGTCGTCTTTCTCGTGCGAGAGATGTAACATTACTGGAAGTTTTTCTCTTCCTAGCGGTCTAGTTCTGCTGCAGTGGGAGGGTTCGAATGCAAATCTCAAACTTGCTTTGGTAGCTTCAGTTTGCAAGTCGTTGGTTGTTTTGACACTACATAGGGAAGATGATTGTTCCCTAGACATACTTTCGCCACAAGCATGTGGATATTTGTCCAGCTTAGAGCAATTGTTTATAGGATGTCAGGGGTTGGTTCGCCTATCACATGCACTTGGAAGGTTAAGCATGTTGAAACATTTAAGAATATATAGGAATTCAGGATTGGAAAAGCTGTCGGAGACATTTGGAAACTTGAGTAGGTTGGAGCATTTGGAGGTTGATAGCTTTCATCGACTGATAAGATTACCGGAAACATTTGGAAACTTGAGTAGGTTGGAGCATTTGGAGATTAGATTCTGTGGTGTACTGGAAAGATTACCGGAGACATTTGGAAACTTGAGAAGGTTGGAGCATTAGGAGATTAGTTACTGTGGTGTACTGGAAAGATTATCGGAGACATTTGGAAACTTGAGTAGGTTGGAGCATTTGGAGATTAGTTGGTGTGATGTACTGGAAAGATTACCGGAGACATTTGGAAACTTGAGTAGTTTGAGACATTTGGAGATTAGTTGCTGTCGTGTACTGGAAAGATTACCGGAGACATTTGGAAACTTGAGTAGGTTGGAACATTTGAAGATTGAGGAGTGTAATGTACTGAAAAGATTACTGGAGACATTTGGAAACTTGAGTAGGTTGGAGCATCTGAAGATTAGTTGCTGTCGTGTACTGGAAAGATTACCGGAGACATTTGGAAACTTGAGTAGGTTGGAGCATTTGGAGATTAGTTGGTGTGGTGTACTAGAAAGATTACCAGAGACATTTGGAAACTTGAGTAGGTTGGAGCATTTGAAGATTAATTGCGGTGGTGTACCCGAAAGATTATCAGAGACATTTGGAAACTTGAGTAGGTTGGAGCATTTGAAGATTAGTTGCGGTGGTGTACCCGAAAGATTATCAGAGACATTTGGAAACTTGAGTAGGTTGGAGCATTTGGAGATTAGTTACTGTCGTGTATTGAAAAGATTACCGGAGACATTTGGAAACTTGAATAGGTTGGAGCATTTAGAGATTAGTTGGTGTGTTGTGCTGGAAAGATTACCGGAGACATTTGGAAACTTGAGTAAGTTGGAGCATTTGGAGATTAGTTGCTGTTGTGTACTGGAAAGATTATCGGAGACATTTGGAAATTTGAGTAGGTTGGAGCATTTGAAGATTGAGGAGTGTAAGGAACTGAAAACATTACCGGAGACATTTGGAAACTTGAGTAGGTTGGAGCATTTGGAGATTAGTTGCTGTCGTGTACTGGAAAGATTACCGGAGACATTTGGAAACTTGAGTAGGTTGGAGCATTTGGAGATTAGTTGGTGTAGTGTATTGGAAAGATTACCAGAGACATTTGGAAACTTGAGTAGATTGGAGCATTTGAAGATTAGTTGCTGTGATGTATTGGAAAGATTACCAGAGACATTTGGAAACTTGAGTAGGTTGGAGCATTTGGAGATTAGTTACTGTCGTGTACTGAAAAGATGACTGGAAACATTTGGAAACTTGAGTAGGTTGGAGCATTTGGAGATTAGTTGGTGTGGTGTACTGGAAAGATTATCGGAGACATTTGGAAACTTGAGTAGTTTGGAGAATTTGGAGATTAGTTGGTGTGATGTACTAGAAAGATTACCGGAGACATTTGGAAACTTGAGTATGTTGGATTTGAAGATTGAGGAGTGTAATGTACTGAAAAGATTACCGGAGACATTTGGAAACTTGAGTAGGTTGGAGCATTTGGAGATTAGTTGGTGTGGTGTACTGGAAAGATTACAAGAGACATTTGGAAACTTGAGTAGGTTGGAGCATTTGAAGATTAGTTGTTGTGGTGTACCGGAAAGATTACCAGAGACATTTGGAAACTTGAGTAGGTTGGAGCATTTGGAGATTAGTTGGTGTGGTGTACTGGAAAGATTACCGGAGACATTCGGAAACTTAGAGAGGTTGAAACATTTAGAAATAATTTCGTGTAAAAAGATTGAGGTAGGTCCGGAGACATTTGAGATTTTTATGTAGGTTAGAGCACTTGCATGTAATCGGCTGTGATTAGATAGAGTCTTCGCTGCCAATATCCGAAATCTTACGGATGTGGGAACTCCAAGGGCTAGGTAAACTGAGAAGTAGATGGTGGACATTAGGATTGCATAAATAAATTACAATTATTTAGTTTTTTTACACTATTAAAGTAAAATTTTATTATAATAGATGTATATGGAGTATCTTTACATCCCGTAGAGGGAAGATGAACGAGAGAGGAACTGCCGGAACAGCACTCGTGAGATAGTAAGTAGTCTTTCATGATGAAGATTTCATAGATCCAAATTTTAACTACGTCTAACAGACGAGACTCATCAACGTGACTCGAATCTAATATGCATAGCAGTCTGCATAACGTCCAGGGAGCGCAAAGAGACGACCGCGGAAGTAGGAGTTTAAATTAGGGACGACGATAGGGCGCGGGGGTTATAGCGATAGGGCGTGATGGCAGGGACGAAAATGAAGTGAATGTATTTCAGTTCATTATCGTCCCTGTCTGTGCAGTGTAGGCGGTAGGGCGGCAGTCTTCGTGTTATAGCGGCGTTATAGCGATAGGGCACGGCTTTGAGGTTGCACTCTTGGAGTTAGGGTTGGCTGTTCGCTGTTATTGTCAGAAGTGGCGGGGCCGTGCAGGACGTCTGCGGATCTCATTAGCCTTCTGCTGTCGTCAGGCGTTTTTACATTCTTGCGGGTACTGACGGGACCGGACTGAGAGGATATGTCCGGACGTCGTGGCGTTATTTATCGTCTATCGATTGTGGCTAGTTTCGAGCGCTTCGTCTGGTAATCGTTGTTGTTTTGGCACCTATGACTGGGATCTCGCTTCGTCTTCGTTGTAAACTGTCTGTGTCTTATATCGGTAGGCTGCGATGGGCTGCAGTCGTCAATCACTGTTGTTGATTGCGCTTGTTTTGTCAGTTGTTTGGTGACTGGGTGAGTTTGGTATTGATATTGTTCGCTGTTGTGCTTGTTTGGCGAGTGGAAGCGCCTCAGTGAACTTGCAGGTAACTTCTTTCGCGACTGGCTGACCGAACTGCATTCTTGTTTAGCCTGTGGCTGTTTTCTTCTCTTTGTTTCTAGAAGTGACTGTTTCATGACCGCGATCACGCCCTGTCATCAGGGACACTGTCTCCATACCTGTACTTGCCGCAGGTGATGTATATTTTCTTGCTTCTGCTTTCTAGTTCAATTTTTGTACTCGATGATGAGATACCTTCTAAAGGACCATGTCCTCTGATGATGATGATGATGAGCTTCTTCTGTCTGCCGTTGTCGGAGTGTGATCCGTCTACCTAGGAAAGCGCCGGGCTTCTGGCTGTGGTTGTTCACTCAAGAGGTTGGCTTTCAGGTTACAACAGGGGCTATAAACACTCACACAGATGTGTAAGATCTAGTAATATACCCAGAAGGCGAAATTCAGGTCTAGCCGGCAGTAACAGGATCCGGCGGTGAACTTTGACACTCACGGAGAGGAAAACTATGAAGGTTTAGACCTCTAAACTTCCCCTGCATGCAAATGAGGTACTACAGACGAAATTTCAGCCTGAGATCAAATTCTGACACGGAGATATGAACAGAAAAGTTTTGAGCAAGAAAACTACGGCAATTTCTGGTACCTAGCTGGCTATTTCAACCTATAACAGGAGTTTGGCTCGATCAATTTCGAAGTTTCTTACAGGATTTGCAGTCTACAGGGTGCTGAACATCCCTGTGAAGTTGGGACTCCTGAATGTACACAGAACTGCAGATCTCCTCCTCTGAAGTCGCTGCTCTAGATTAAGAGCTTTTCAGACCCCCTCAGCTTCAGCGGCCGCCCTGAATTACTCAGTTGCTCAATCGATATTAAACTTTTTGTGAAATCATAGCCCTGCTGGCAGAGAACACAACCTCGAAGTTTTGAAGCAATTTCCTCAAATCTGCTGCGAGTGACACTGAAAACCCTAAATCCAACAAAAGTGATTCAATTCTAGCACAATTCGAATTTCAATTGCTCATAACTCCGTCTTTATTGACTCAAATCGATCGAAATTTTCACTGGAAGTGCTTGGCATGACGAGTCCTCTCTCCCTGTGCTCTCAGATTTCGAAGATCCCTCACCAAATGCTCGAACTCCACTCTAGAGCTCTGTTTCTAAATTTAGAGTTTAACAAAAGACAAAAACGGACCAATGGGAGTTCATAGCTCCACTTGGTTGTCCTTTAGTACCCTAAACCACGTGGCAACTTAGTTTTACTCATAGGCTACCACGTCAAGCCCCCTAGAGTGCCAGCGTAAAACTTAAATTACTTAAAACGACACGCAGCCCCGAAAAATAACTTAAATCAGCTAGAAAGCGTGCATGGGCGACACGCAAATACAACCCATGAGCTTAAGCCCTATCAACATGGTAATCAACCTACTAAGACTCAAAATAGTGTTAACACCGTATGCAAAGGTGTCAAACACATACATAAACGACTAGAAGTAATATAAGCTAACTTCTAGAACTACTAAACTCAAGCGTCGGAGTAGAAATATAACATGTAGCCGCCAAGTAGCGCGACACCGTAGAGTGCATAGAGGCGAGCCAGACGGAAAGGAAGTCTCTGCTCCAAACGTTGCTTATTCCTGATAGCCCTCCAAGGTTCCCTTTCTGGTTTACCAAGCCGCCGATGATAAGTTTTAACGACAGTACCCTCCAGCTCACTCGTCGCTATATGTACCTGGACTTACAGTATAGCAGGACTACTGTTAATTTCTTGCTGAAATTTGATTATGTCAAGATAGCAAAAACGTGCTTTCTGTACCTTCTCCATGTCTTGCCTATCGCTAGTTTAGCTGGCCCTTACCGTTTCTTCTCTTACTCCGAGGATGGTCTTTGTCTTTACTTGCAGGATAGTCGTTTTTGAATGTTTAGCTACCCAACCTTCTTTGTCCGTGAATCTGATTGCAAGTCTCCTACTGTTCGCTCCATCTACAGATTTTATCATTCGCCTTGCATCTGTAGTCAGCTTGACGCGTCTGACTACCGCTTTTTGTGTACTCATCGTACCAACTTGGACCGGGATTATGTCTCTTCGGAAGTAAGCGAGGGCGAAAGCCCCAACATTGGAGTTGTCTGTGACCATTTGTCGGACAAGGAATGATCTGGACGTTTCTCTCTTCCCTTTGCTTTCAACTTTTTTGCATAGACAGTGCCTGTCCGGAATATTTTCTGTTGAGAGAACGGGTAGTTTGTTACATTTACATTTTCAGGGAGTTATATCGATCCATGGCAAGTCTTGTGTAGAGGTGAAAAAAAAACTTCTGCAGGCGGTTGGGTGGGACCAAGAGCGTCCAGTTGGTGTTGAGATCTGTGTGAAACTGCTTTCTAACCGAGGATTACACACCTTTGTTGGCATGATTGGGTACTGTCTAAAAGATGAGAAGCTTGAACATCATCACTGCGTGATGAAGAATATCACTGAGAGTATGGTCGCGGACGATAAGGAGTTATTTATTCTGTTAGGAGCTGCAGATACGAAAAATCGTGTTGAACTGACTTGCATGAACTTTTTGCCCAGAGCACTTCAGTTTAACAGGTACAAGAGCTCCAACCCTCTCTCCAATACTCTTGGCCGCTGTCTTCGTCAAATGCTAGTTTCCGGGAAGTATTCCGCTTCACCTAGGTGGATAATGCAAAGTGGTATACAAAAGAGGCGATCTGATTCACTATGGAACTCTTTCATCAGGCCGGAGCAGGTTACTCCAAAAGATGTCAACAACATTTTCTTTTATACTGACAATCGGCGTTGTCCGCATTGCAGTCAAAGGTATTTCCATTCACAGGAACCGCCAGGGGAAGAAGATGGAATGGAGCATCAGGTTCCGACTGATTTGGAGCGCCCAGAGAACGAGGTAGCCACTGCCGAGGACACGCACCTCTCAGAATTTATAGCAGTAGCTGATGTCCTGGCCAGGCTATCGGCAAGACATGAATAGGACGCTGCAACTTGAAGGAGGCTCCAAGCCTAGCCTGTGTTTCTCTTTATACTAGGTGTATAATACTCTAGCCTCTATACAGTCACAGCTGGTACAAAGACAGAATTTTCTGTTCACGTTTGTACAGTAGCAGTTCGTCCAGAAAAAAACTTATATGTTGGCGATGTGTTTCTGCGTGAACGCGTTGAAGGCAGTTTCCGAACCAGGAAGTTATTTCTTCTTTTGTTCTGTTGCCACTTCTGTACCCCGCTGAAGGCAGTTTCTCAGCGACCCGGTTTCTTGTTTACTTCTGTGGCCAGTAGATGCGCAGTAAATACCAAGTTTAATTTACTTCAGTGTGGCCAGATGAAGTTGGCGGACTTTTCCTAGCGACCCGGTTTCTTCTTTACTTCTGTGGCCAGTAGATGGGCAGTAAATACCAAGTTTCGCCACACTTTATTTCACTGTGGCGAAATAAAGTGTGGTTTGTGGTTGTGCAGCCAGTTATGTGCTGTGGCCATATCAAATAAAACTGTATTTTTTTGTATCACGTGGTTCGTAAATGTGCCGAGAAGTGAACGCCGAAGGCCACTACGATATAAGTTTGAAACGAACGAAAGTGACAGACGGCGACCGTGATAGGCACGGAGCTTAAATTTTTCGTAACATGTTCGGAAAATAATTCCCGTTAAAAAGAACGTAAACGCCGCCAGGTGAATATGCAGGTGCTTCTTCGATCTCTATTGAGGGTCGGCTGATCTCTAAAAGAATCAGCCGATCCTCAGTAGTTTATTCGTGGTGGTCATTGCACAAATAAGACCAAACGCATGTGAAGTCTGAAGGATCCACTACGATACAAACGAAGCTCTTCTCCATCAGTTTGTCGAGAAGTGTAGCATTTCAAAGTTCTGTCGTGAATCATTCTTGTCGTCCCTATACACGATTTTATGAGGATTTCTCGTGACCGACCCCACTCTACTTGAGGAGGTACGTAGAAATTCCTAAAGTGATCTCTTCTTGTGAGTTTCTTCTATTCCCAGCAGTTCGAAGCTTTCCAGTCGGATATTTGTCCACTTTGTGCTTGCATCTAGCAACTTTGCAGCATATGGGTTCCAACGCTTAATTTCGTGTTTATATGGGGGTGGGGTTTGAGACGTCTTCGTATTACGGAGTTTAAAAGATGAAAGTATTAGGAGTTCGATGTGGGAATACTTTTCAAGATTCTTAACTCACGATAGTAATATGTCTTTCACTCTGTTTGAATGTGTAAGATGGAAGAAGAATGATGAAAGTTTGAAAATTAGCCGAAATCACTTTTGGCGTGCATTGCAAACATTCTTTGTGGAAAGTTTCTAAGAAATATTTTTTTGGCCACTCTATTTTTCATGCTATATTTAAATTTACTTTGAATAATTAGCAAGCTTGGTGTTAATATACGTTAGAATAGTTACACATCGCGGTTAAAACCGAAAAGTAAAGAAAATATTGTTGAGTGTGGTGTACTTTGTCGTTTTATTATATAGTTAGTAAGGAAGAGATAAAAAGTCATTATTAAACTCAGAAAAGAAAGAAAAAAGAGTTTAGATTGAGTTAATTCTCTAACGTACAGATCGACAATTCCACTGCAAGCGAGGCTTCTTGTTTATGTTTCAACAATTTTATTTTTATTTTTTTTCTTTTCAAATTTTTTTCTAATCTGGTATTCCTTTGTCATAGGGTTTACTTAACCCAACTTCGTACTCAACACAAAGAAGAAATCTGACTCTCATTATGTTGTTTAAATATACTGGAAATGCTCGGTGGAAATGCTCAAAAAGTTGATCGATTAGAGGTCAAATACATTCAAATTTTCAGATCCTGATTCCCAGAAGAAAATGAGTCTAAACTCCGTGAAAGAATGGACCACTGGAGTGTACAAGAATTGTGTTATAAAGAGTGGAGGTTGATAAGACGAGAGTGCACACACGAGTAATGTGAAACCTTGCTCAAGCGTTTGCTACAAGGTACTAGATCAGTGCATATACTCATAGTAGGTGTCATAATAAATGAACACTAGCTAACGCCCCAATTCTACATAACACAGAGTTCAGAAATTCACAAATCCATATGCATTCAAGCTGCAAACCAGGTCTTGGTTCATCTCTATTCCGTTTGTTTGACTTAGGCACAATATGCATAGCATAAATCACGAGAAGGAGTGGTTCTTTAGTCCTAAACCATTCTCTGAGATTCAACCGAGAATAAAGAAGTGTTTAAGATACATGATTATGACAATTAAGTTCCTAGTGGAAAAAGAATATAAAGTCTTGATCATTTTAGGAGAAGATCTAACCATTGAAATGCGATTCTAGAAATACTATTTAAAGTTCATGGTTTATCACATTAACATGTAAATCATGACTTTCACCAATCAAGGTTTATCATGTATCTTGTCTAATAATCCACTGCAGATGATGATGTATAAAACTATTCCAAAATAATAATAAAAAGAACTTTTATATTCTCATAAAATCGTTTAAGTAGTACATATAGACCATTACCTTCTAGGGGTTCATGAAAACCATGTAAATACTTTTTGAATATTAACGTATCTATTAGCAAGCAAACAGGTTCGTATCTTCTCCAGCCTCAACAGTGGTATATAAACAAACCTAGACAATGACGTAGAGATAAAAGATCGACTCTCTGTCAGAAATAAACCACGAGTAGATGCAAAGAGACTAAGGCTTAGATGGTCTATTTGAAGGTAACTGTAGAATAGATTATTTTATACTTTCTTGTTCCAAGAGGCTTGTGACTTGTTATACCAAGTCCATGATCACTGGCAAGAGAAGAGCAGATGATGTGTGTATCCATCCATCCAAGAAAAATTCCAAAATGTTGGCTTCTTACTGTCACGTGTCATTTTCCATGCTGGCAATACAATATATCTGATTGTTTGATAACAAGGTTTCATCTTCTGCATGGTACTAATTGTACTAATTACACTTGTTTTGTTGGCATGACAATGTATTATTTTGTTCACATCCACAAGATCAATTGTATGACCACCTTCGATCACACTTGGTCAACGGAAGATAACATTTTATAGACATGTTAAAGTATTTTCCGAGAATAAATCTATTAAAGAGGTTTTTACTGATACATTCATCGTTAAACTTCTCTGGAGTAGAACTAGAACGTCCTTAGAGTGATACAGTTTACTTGTCGAGCGTCTCTTGGGTTCATAGATTGTGTAATGTTGAGCTGTAGGTTAAGGAATCCAGTCTCGACCATTTTAAAAGATCACGTGATAGATCCTTAAAGTACAACCGACTAGAATACTTTCATAAACAAAGTGTTAAAGCATCTCGACCCGTATAGAGATAAACACCTTCTTATCTCTATTTTACAGATGAAGAGTGAAAGATCTTTATCTCTAAGGGAGGAATTTCCCCAACGCACTCCTTAAATGAATCTCTAAAGAATGTAAGAAACTCAAACATTTTCAAGATTATCAAAAAGTGTTCTTCAAATGATTTGATATGAGGTTAAAGGGTTTTTATTGCAATATTAAAGTTAGGGAAATGAGATAACTTTTAGGAAATTCTATAAATTAAAGACTAGTATAAAGATCAACAGTGGGAAGTTTTCCTTAACTGGCTCCCTAACTGGTTAGAGGAGCTTTTAAAGACTCGCGATGGAGATGCTCTTAGACAAGTAAATTTCCACATTGTAGAGATTCTAAGGAGTAAAAACCTTTGCAAAGCTATAGTCTTTACTAATTATTATGAGAGAATTATGACTGGTCAGAAGTGCAAGGATGTTTCTTAATTGCTTTTCATTCTGTTTTGGCAGTGGAGAACTTCCATACTCAAGGGAATGATTCCAAGTTTCAGAAGCACGAGAAGTTTAGACACAAAATTGTCCTTCCAATTCACAAAGGTAACTTCCAGAGATGCAAAGTTCTATACAAAGTTATCCTTTGATAAATAATTTTTTTCTCTTTTTCTCATTAAAGAATCTTCTTTTTTTAACTTTAACACTCTCTATTATCTAATATAGAGTGTCAAAATCTTTGTTAGATATTTTTAGTCCACGAGAGACGGTCATGTATAGGGTAATGCACTGTTAAGAATATATTACCTCATTTGAAAGTCCAGTCGACATAGAGATCTGAAACAAACGTAATGCTAGACTAAGATGACATTACATAGAGTAATGCACAAATATGGTTTAAAAATTTATACGTTAAGCACGGAGACATTTTATTTCTTTAACTTCTACATTGTCTAGATCTGAGGAGAGCGTGAGATTATGCATCAGATCATAAGATTACAAAAGGTAATCTCACGATCTCATAAACCTACTTATTATATTCATATTTCAATTAAAAATATTACATAGATTTTGACTCCATAATAACTACTCTGAAAAGGAAAAGTCACTCAAACTATCCAGTTTGGTTGCATAACGACTTGGATAAGAGGCCATGGGTGTTTTCTGCAAACATTTCCAGAAGCACCAGTAGAAAAATACCTCAAGCAGTTTTAAGTTGCTTCTTGCTCCTTTTTGTAATAAGGATGTTTATATTCAGGTTTCAAAAACATTAACAAGAATTTTGAGAAGAAATGGTACTATCAACTCAAACGGTTACTCGTGAGCAATGAACAATGCTATACAAAGTTATATTTGATAAACTATGGAGGTTAGGGTTCTTCTCGTTAAAGAAATTTTTTTCTTCACTTTGGCGAGCAGTAATTCAAAGTGATGAAATGATAAAACTTGTTGTCAACCTTCACATATGAATCCAGTCAGAATAATTGTCATTCATGGAGGCTTAGAAATGTCAAAGGATCTTACATTTCAGAACTCTTTTATCTTGCGGTTCTTAGCAGCTCTCTGCTTGCCGAGTCCGTTAATCCCCCAGTCACTGACCCTCTGACCGAAGCCGGTGATGCCCGTGGGGGTGATCGCGGGCTTGGACCTTGGAATTCTGGACCTAAATCGACAGAGTGGGA
Source organism: Asterella californica (assembly GCA_036924285.1). Taxonomy (NCBI): domain Eukaryota; kingdom Viridiplantae; phylum Streptophyta; class Marchantiopsida; order Marchantiales; family Aytoniaceae; genus Asterella; species Asterella californica. The sequence continues at coordinate 13,767,703 of JAYKYS010000003.1, forward strand.
GATCCTTGTCAAGTTCCAACGGCTCTTATCTACAGTTTTGTGTCTTTGGTCAGTTCTCTTTCCATATGGAAGGAGTCACGCAGACTGCCACAACGACATAGTCTCGTACTGGACGTAAGAAATGGGTTCAGTCCTACTATTCCAGCTGTCCGAGGAAGTGTAGCTATACAAGAACGCGACACAATGAATAGCCAAGTGATGGGAAGACCCCATCAAACCTACAAGGAAAAAAGAGACCTGTCTTTGGTTAAACGAGAGATTATTGTGTAATGTACGAGTGTAGTCATTGCTTCCAAAGTTATCTCTCACTTGTTCATACCATCATTATGTACTTAGACCATGTACATGATGTTCTTATTCCCTAACGTTTGATGAAAAGCACAGAAATTTACTTTATGGCACCATTGATACTTCTGTTGGATTTAGGATTTGATTAATGCAACCTTGACTGACAACAGTAGGTTTATCAAGTTCATTGTCCTAAAAAGACATCACATCTGGAAAAATTCTATCAGACAACATAAGAATAAACCTTTGATCACGAGTGTTACGTTGTGAATACCTTTTTCATCGATGGTGTACTTTATGATACTAAACCATGACCCAAATGCAGCTTACTCATGTAAACCTGCTGTTCGAGGGAGTGGACTTCCTGCTTCTGCTAAACATAAAACAAGTAAGAGGTTGCACAGACACTTCTAACCAAACTTTCCACACAAAAACTCTGACAAGTCAGACTAACGGTGATCTGTTCTTCACATGAACGATTCACATTGAAATAACAATTTGACCTATTTAACTGCAGTTACCAGTGAAGGTGTGATCAAGTAGAATGATCTTAAGAGGATTGTGGTCAAGTAAATTGCTAGGGAAAGCTAAATCTAGTTTACTAGACTATTCCACCATTGGTTGTAAGAGATTTTCACAACTTCCATAAGACATTTTACTGGTTCAATCATTTTACTTATCACTTCTCGAGATCAATCTATGTTTCTAAATGCAATAGAATCTACGTTAGTAAAAGTAATCTATTGCATATCGTTCAAAACTTTTGAATCTACACTCCTTGACAAAGTCTGACATTGGAGACGTATGGATTTCTGCTAAGAGGAGAGGAGTGAATGACTCTCTTACAATCCTTTGTCTAACTTTTGCGCTCTTACATGAAATCGATTACACCACTCTTCGCAGTAGTTCGCTTGCGAGTCTTTGGGTCTCTGATGAATGACAGCAAGTCGAGGTTATGCACACGACCGTTAAAAATACCACAAGCAGAATCCTTCTCGGTTCAGTAACATAGGATAGTAAAATTTGGCATAGTTGCTCGATTTAAAATAAATTCAGTACCCATTTGAAACTGGAGTGCTTAGGCCAACTACAGCCAATGGCCGGAATGATACCTTGAGCACACCAACACACTACTTGCGTTGGTCAGTTTAATCTAGGTTACTATGATTTTATGCTGGTCTTCAAACTATCAGAAGAGTTTTGACTTGAACGTTAAATTTTAAAGACATTTAAGTTCTAAATTTTTCACTTTAATTCAAACTTTGTTTTACTACGCTTTTGCTTTTAGATACGATGGAAGTTGAAAACAATAAGAACAAATTGAAACTTTAGAACAATAAAGTCTAAGAATAATTTGAACTCGGTGCCTCTTTGAGCATTCTAGTAACGAATAAACCTCTTCTGCGAGTTTGCTTTCAAATAATCAAGAAACTTAACCGTTTATCCAAGTTTACGTATGTTGAAATTTAATGCTTTTGAATGAAATTTAGCGTGTATAAACTCAAATTTGAGCTCTTCACTTGCACTTGTTCAGGTTGATGGACTCTTTCCATGCGTTTGGTATCCAATTCTTCACTTTTCACTGGCTTTCAAATAAACGCGGGAGTATTTACATTTTCATATATTTCATTAGTTTATTTGCAAAATATACAAATGGTTCTATGACAAAGGTACTATATTCTCTTTTCATCAAAAAGTCATATTCTTTTTCTCTACTTCTACTTCTACACAGGGATGAAACAACTCATTAATTATTCATAGTTTTACTTGTCTCTTATCGTACACATAATGAAGTATCAAATAAATAAACTCATCTAACTAGTTAAAGAAACCATTCAAGGAAATTCTCAGAATTTATCAAAGCAAAAGTTCTTAACTGAAATAAAAATGTGGCTAGTCCTCACTAAATTTGTTTACTCACAGTACCTTGCTGCTCACAACATTTTGAGAAAGAGAATCAGTATAGATTCTATATGTGAGATGGCATTAGACAAAAAATGACTCCGTTGTTCAAACTATTTATTTGCTAAGTTTTCGCATTGTATTGAACCATCTTCTACTTTTCACATGGAGTGCCCTAATGGGTCTGAATCAACAATTCCAATCTATATATTCAACAATTCCAGTATATATATATATATATAAAAAACTTAAGACAGAAGCTTTTGACTTGGCTTAATCTAACTAAGTCGGATGCGCTGCTTCAATTGCTTGATATGAAATACGGCCAGGGATGGACAATCCTTGCATGAATACAATGAATGGTCACCTACTGATGCCATAGGTGCAGCATATGTACCGGCTATAAAAGTACCTTCAGGAAAATGGACTGTACGATTATATGTCCATAACTGACCGGAGGTACCGGTTTGCTGTTTTATTTCTTAAGGTTCCAGAGTGACTTCGCTCTGTAAGGGGCGGCAGGAAAGTGAAAACGGTGAATCTGTGAGCGCTTACCGAGACGAGGAATGACGCTCAGTGTACCCCACATATCCCGAGATTCATGTTATTGAGCTGTTCCTTCGACAAAGGTTTTCGCTCAGGTTGTTCCATGACACAAAACACACACAAATCGGCGTTCCTCTTCGGAATTCCGACTTCCATGTTAATTTACACTATTTAGTTCCACATGCATCCCAGGTAGCTGCAATAGGTTTAACTAATCGCTTCTACACAGGCAAATTCGCTAATATGGCAGTGCTTCTGATGGACGGACTGTCGCGCATAACGTGCTGGGCTCTCCAAACAGCGCTGAACACTTGGGATTCACAAGGTTCTTCCTCACCAACATTGAGCCGAACAATTGACATACAAAATCTCTCCAGGAAGTGCCCACATGACCAACGTTACTCGGAATCTCGACTCGTACAGACGAGTACGAAACAGAGCGGTGTTTCCTCCCTTCCAGATTTCAACGTCCACTGCCCCTCGTGCTGCAACCTGCCTTTTCGATTGGGAGTACAGAACTTCTATCTACTACTTGACACCAACTACACAAGAAAATGCCATGCAAGGGACTGGATACTGGAAATAACTGCGGCGTAACAGCTTTACAGGGGAAACAAAGTGAGTGCTCCCACAGTCCACTCTGACATACTCAGATGAACATGAACCCACTTGCTTCCGTGATACAAGAGACGGATTCCTCTTGACATCTAGCAAATACACAATCGATATACAAAGATACTGCTTCCAACATTCTAGTCTGAACTTGGGAGAACACGGAAACGAGACACAACCATCACAATAACAGAAAGTAGGACCTACCTCAGGCAAGCTAGACTGACTTTTCTCACCTAAAATGAATTAAATACGAAAAAAGATGTTCTACAAGCTCTTCAGGCTCTTTTTCCTTACATCCATCGACTTCTTGTCCACAACGGGTTTCGTCGATCCAAGATCTCCTTTCGGCTTCTTGGCACTGGGTGAGGTGCAAGTGGCTATCGCGTCAGGGCCGGCCACCTTTTCTATCCGGAAAAGGTTCAATCAAAATGCACTTAACAACCTGCTCAAAACCACGAGACGGCATCTCAGTAACCTCCAACCAATAAACCCGCACCGTCATCTTTCTGAACCGCGCTGCACGGTTTCCTATACAGGAATACTTCCAACATAAGCATCAGACGGTCAAACAAATAACAAGGTCGCGATCTTACAAGCAAGACGTGCCGTAGACCCAGGGTTGGCTTCCAGTCCTTTTTCGAAGTGTTGACACAGATTTCGCCGTTATTAGCAATATCCGGATGGCAGATTCTTGTCACGAACTACCCTGCACAATGTGCAAAAGAAGAATGCGTGTCAGTACACATCCTCAAGTCAACACAAGTAGGAACTACCTCAGCAAGCGATCGCTTCAAGTAAAGAAACTCAAGCTCCAACCGTAGTGTACGACGCTTTCCACTAATCCGCCTTGACTGGCCATCAATTTCGACCTAGTATACCAATGACCAAAATGGCTCTATTAATTAATCAACACAGTTATAAATTACAAGCTGCACTAACCTTTCGGTGGTGTCTGAGGGAAGTCCTGATTCGATATAAGCTTCATGCGGAATACACCACCTTCGTAAGGTGTACCATCTGAAAGCGCAAAAATCGGTAGTAGTTAGACCCACGAGAGATAGCAAATATATAAAAGATCGTAGCAACTTTTCTTACGACTGCTAGGATACAACATACTGGCTGTGCTGTACTCGAAGGAAACTGCACTCGTTAAAACATAGAAAATCTTATGTGAAACCGTGCATCCAGCGAGAAGGTACAGCGATAGAACAAACATCTCGACTATATTCGAAACATACAACCTGCAATCTCCCCTGAACCCAGCCGGCGGGGCAGAACTCTGATATGTCTTGGTATATGGGGAAAGCAGTTTCCGGAGAAACGGTAAACAGGACTCTGATACATTCTAACATCTGCGGAAGCTTTCACAGAGCTCATTATGTGTTCGTTCCAAAATTGACACGTCAAAACTAGTGAGGTGATTGCCACGATGATTAAACTTACGCGGCCCTTCATTGTTGGCAGAAATATTTGACAAGTTCTCCTCATGCACTATAACTCGAATATCCTCCGGAGGACTTTCATCGAGACTCTTTAACTCCCTCGCAAGCTCTTTGATCACCTTGGGTGGCAGGTTCTCATTAGTGGCCTGTAACATGAGATCGTTTCGTGTTAAAATTCATGATAGCATGATAAAAAAAAAGCCGAACGCTGCCCAGAAGATGGCTTGAATTGAAAATCACTCTACTGGCCCTGTAGACAGACTCTACATGCTATTTACAGGCTATTTACAGAGTTCACATCCGCTGGTCAGAACCAGTCGACTGGATGTACATCTGAATATGCCAACTTCACGGTTGTCGTGTAAGAGAACTCGGGACTGAACACGTTCTGATCAGAACGTGTTAGTGTCATTGAGTGTCTTGCAAATTGTTGTCTACTTGATGTTTTCTTGACATGAGCTTGGATATCGATCCATCATGTTCCAACTCTTTCTGTTGATTGGTAGATTCAACTCTTGCTCTTGATGATTGTATCAGTCTCATGTATGAGTGCTCATTCCAGTTCCAGCATTCACACTCGTGTCAGTCTGCCCAGGAAGAAGAGCGAGCGATGTTGCTGTGATCTCTTCAATCTCTACCACTGTGAAGTTACAAAGATAAACAGATATAATCGGTGACATCTCCGGTCAAACGTGGAGTCCAACTGGGCTTCCGCGGAAGTACCAACGAGTAATAGTAAGTGTCCTCATCGTAGATTGATCGATCGTCATCGTGATGCCCATTTCTTAAGAAGGGTCATGATCACAACCCAGTAGATTCAACGCTCGATTTAATTTCCTCCACAGGCCGTCTCCTGAATAAGTTCTTGGTACACTGTCAAGATCTAGACGTTGTGTACGCTACTCATACTGATATAGTATAAAGTTTTCTTTGGAAGTATATTAATAGTGCTAGCCGTGAAGAAGAATCAGGGCTATCTAACGGGGCAAGAGTAGCTACTTCATGGCCAAGTTCAAGAACTTCAACGCGAGGCTCGATGAAGCTTCAAGCAGTACTTCAAATTCTCCTCAAAAGGTTATGATCCGACCGTTTGCAACAATCTGGATGTAACTGGGTATTACTCGTTTTGATTAAAGAAGCATACTTCATCCACTTCATTCTCATAGTAAGTCTCCTGCTGTAATGCTTATTACGTCTCTTCAATTCTTATCAATCACACGGATATACGGTGGTCCTGAGTTGTGCGTATTATTGCTGGATGCTTCGTCTCAGCGCATTTTCCCGTATTCCGGTAATCTGTTGAGAAAGTCTTTGTGACTGTGAACTTTGCACACATATTCAGATAAGCGATTCTCTCTTCAAGCTGTTCGAACCAGCTCCACCAACTATCGATATGATTTTCTTTCATGGGCTTCAGTCTGAGCACAACTCTGATGCATATCTTTCGACTTGGACAAGAGGAGGTGAATCGCAAGAAGTCTGACCAAAAATGTGGCTTCCGGAGAAATATCCTGGAGCGCGAATTTTATCCGTATCGTATGATGCTTTCATACGAACTACTGGTACGGACGGAATGATGGATATGCACGAGACCGGTGAAAATTTTGTTGGGAGATATTTGGAGGGCTCGGAAATTTCAGGGGATAGAATAGAACTGTCTGTAAACACTTCTTAAGCAGGTCCTAACAGGGGGATTATGTTAAAGAAGTAAACCAAGTGAATACTCTTCACTGTACAAGTTATATCAGTAAAGGGATCAGTCGACTCATCATCTCCCAAGAGGGGGTTGTTATATACTCTAACCTATGGACAGAGGTTAGTCATTAGTCAGTTACTAGACATAGAGATGTGACTATAGAGGTGACTATAGAGATGACTATAGATGTGACTATAGACTAGACATTATCTTTAACAGATTATTCCCTAACTTCGCAGTGGGTCTGGAGAGCCAGCAGCTGCACCAAACTCGCATGGTGCAGTGACACCCCTATTATCGATCCTAGCCTCCACGGATGTTAGAAGAAAATACTATTCCAGAAAACCATGGTGAGGTTACAGCTAAGTGATGTTAGTTTCAGACCTTTCAGTTCTCAGTGAATACTTCTTGATTCTACTGTTTACTTTACAAATACTTCCCTTGGTTCTATAGTATAGTTAGAACTACTTGCTTGTCGCAACACTTCTTGCATGCACGGTGTACTAAGGTCAGCGTGCTTCCTTATGTACTGGCTCTTTTGTCTCCGAATGTTCATTCACATCTCAAGAAGCTTCCAGGATGTCAGATCTCTACTGTACTTGATACTGTCTAATATGTGATAGAAGAGAGTACACCTATCAACAGGTTACGATTCCACAGAACTGACTTCCATTCTATCCATTCTCTATCTATCCGTATCTCAAAAATCAAGATAGAATCAGGTTATTTTCAGCTGAGATGAATCAGAATTCAGAGATTTGTCACATTAAGAGACTGACCAAAGACAACTATTATCTCTGGAGTAAGCAAATCAAAACCGCTTTTAAGATGAGAGATCTCTCGAATTATGTCATGAACAAAGTAGAAAAACCAAGAGATGTCACCAGGGATGAAAAGGATCTCTCTAGATGAGAAAAGAAGGATCAACTGACACAAGACATGACCAAGATGTCTGTAGAAGACTACCAGCTTCAACACATAAACAACTGTCAGACATCAGCTAGAAGCGTGGAGAGCTCTACGTGCTATCCATACCGAAGATAGTACAGAAAGACAGAATAGACTCGAGGATGAGCTTAATGCTGTGATGTATACATCCTGATCAATGGTTGATCATGTAAATGAGGTGACCAAGCTAGCAGAGCAGATGAGGTATATCCGTATCAAACAAAGGAGTTGCAAGTGGTTCGCCAGGCTTCTTGGCCGTCTATGAAGAACTCTCTTTTGGAAAGACGTGATTAGGAGCTTGAGTGGTAGAGATCATCTTTCTTGGACAGTTTTGAAAGATCAGTGGTTGATAGCTAAAAGGATATTGATTGTCTTACTTGAACATAAGGATCAACACCGTTAACCAGAGATGAGCAAGCAAAGTCAATTACAGAGAAAGATGAGCTGACCATGATGACCAATCAGTCATCAACTTCAAAGTATTTCAACGGCATTTGTAACTATTGCAAAGAGTTTGGTCATAAAAAGAAAGATTGTGAGAAACGAGCAAGGGCCAACCAGCGAGCAAGAGAGAGAGAAAAAGAATGAATTTTGCTAGAGAGAAAGATCAAGTCAACTGAAATTCTCATACGAGAAAGCATTTGTCACTCTTCACACGGATAGTAGATGCAATAATGGGTTCATTGATTCGAACTCTTCATCACATGTGACATTCAACCGAAGAAGTTCACAAATTTTTCTGAAATTTCATCAATCAACATCTTTACTGCCAAAGGAGATAACCCTCTTGACCACAGGAAAAAAGGATGTCCAACTGACATTTGGATCAATCACCTTGGATCTGACGATTATTGTCAAAGACGTGTTGTACTCAAGTGACGCACTAACCAACTTACTGAGTGTAAGTAAGATTGCATCTTCTTACCGAACGGTTCATTTTGATGCTAAAGCTTGCTATATTCTTGATTCTCTTGGACGTATTGTAGCTCAAGCAGAATTGGACGGGAGATTATACTGCCTATGGCTGGATAATCGTGAGATGGCTTATCTTGGAGCAGTAAAGACGATCACTTCAAAATTCACCTCACGGTTGTGCATGAAAGACTTGGAGATCTGAGTGTGGATAGCATCAAACATTTCGCATCTGGAATGAGAACTGGAATCAATGTCACTCGAAATTCTAACAGCATACGTACTTGTGAGCCTTGCTATCAAAAAGAACAACACATAGAACCGTTTCCTACATCGACTACTAGATCGATCGAGCTTCTACAACTTATATACTCAGATATCTATGGACTCATCAACGTCCCTTCTCGAAAGAACTGTACATACTTCCATTGATGATTACAGCAAGAGGATCTGGGTTTATGGGCTTGCAAGGAAAACTGGACAAGCAATCTTCACAACTTCCAGGAGTTTAAGTCGATTTCTGAAAATAAATCAGAAACATAATACAAACACTAAGGATAGACAACGGAGGTGAATATATGAACAACAAAATGACTTCATTTCTAAAAAATCATGGGATTATACACCTAGGTACGTGTCCATATTCTCCACAACAGAATGGGGTTGCAAAAAGAGCAAATCGTATGCTCTTGGAGGGAGCAAGGTCGATGTATGGACAGAACGTAGAAAAAGTACTCTGGGTAGAAGTACGTACAATGACATATTTATGCAATAGATCTCCAAACAGGATTCTCGTGGAAAAACCGCCTGATGAGCTATGGATGGAGAGGAAATGAGACTTGTCTCACTTAAGAGTATTTGGTGCTATTGCTTATGTACACATCCCATACGAGAGACGAAGCTAAGCTGGATTCAAAGTCTCAAAAATATGTGCATGTGGGTTATTATGAAGATAGTAGTGCTTGCAGGCTCTTTGATCCAGTCACTCGGCAGACGTAATATTTCAAGAGAGTTCAACTCCTTTTATAACTGAGTCTGTTCTTCATGAGCCACTCATTGCTGAGTTTCTGATACACATTGTTACACAACTTGTAAACTCCCCACAGTATCACTCATCCATCATGTCCAACTGTCAGTCAACTGTATCTACTTCTCAGTCTGAAAGATCACATGTACCCAGACTTCCCATAAATAGTCCAAATACTTATGCACTCCAGTCGAATATTACTCTAGAGTGTTTTCCTACGGGAAGCTCACATAACGTGAAGAATTGATGGAATTCTCATCTGAAAGACTACTTATATAATTATCTCATACGCGATATGGAAAACACATACGGTCTCCAAGTACTCTTCAAGATTATGCATGGATTACAAGTACACCGTACTTATTAGATAAGATCGAAGATGAGTTGATGATTGTCTATAAAGAAGACTCTTGATTGAATACGCATGGATGACCACTATTTCTGCTGATCCTACTGAGCCACAATCTTATGAGGAAGTCTTCCCCTCCTCTGAATCTAATCAGTGGCAAATTGTCATTGCAGCGGACTTACAATCTCATAAAGACTTTGACACATGAGAGGTAGTAGATTTACTGCTTGGATAGAAGGTTATTGGCAGCCGATGGGTCTTCAAGCTTAAGCATAATTCATATGAGACCATCCAATGATTCAAAGCACATCTCGTAGCCAAAGGTCACACACATCGATATGGAATTGACTACAATGAGATCTTCTCTCCGATAGTAAAGCTCATTATTTTACACACACTGTTGGCTATAGCTATTCATCGCAGGTTGATACTACTTCAGCTTGATGTTGATATAACATATTTTTACCATACAAGATATGAGTATCTCGAGACTGAACAAGTTTTCATATCTTTACTTTCAAGATATGAGTATCTCAAGATGAATACACGTAGCATGATGCATGCCTCGAGGATAGCGTCCCTAGTGACAGTTTTGATGTGTATGTATAGACATCGAGGTTTCCTCGAGGAAATCTCGATGCCTTGTTAAGTCATAAAGGTCATAAGAGCCGCGAGGAATCAAGTCGATTGTAGAGGATTGGATGGAGGGATTACGTTACAGTAGGTGTCCGCCGTGGCTTAGGAAGGACTTGAGCTGACTCTGAGGTTTCCGCAGACTGCTCATCCGTGAGCAGAGTTACTGTATGAGCCATTGTCTGAGTAAAGTTAGGTTCAAGGTCGAACTGGAACTGAGTGGATGCGTTTATGAATCTCGTGGATAACAAAAAGACATCTGGGTTGCTCCCGATCCAGACATAGAGAGAGAACAGCGAGGTCTATGGAGATAAGTCCCGTGGTTACGAGTTTAGCAAGGCAGGGTGTGGGTTGTGTTGTTTTTGTTAAATTTCCGCTTTGATCTGCGATCGCCGCCTAAGACTCGGGATTTACTACAAAGTGGTATCAGAGCTAGCGTTTGCTGTTACCATGAGGAAACCACGCGCACCACACGACGTTGCCATCAACAAACTTAGTTGAGTCACCGCTTAGCCGCAGGAGGGCAGAAACTGTCGAGACTAGGTCGAGATTGCTGAGAAGAAGCCTCGATCGAAATCTCGAGTCAGACCGAAGCCTCGACTCTGTATGAGCCTCGACTACGTCGAGGGAGCCACTATTATGCCACCGAGGAGGCAGAAAGACCATCCAAGGGTTGGGCTCTCCAGACCCCCGCCAACGAGATCATCGTACCCTAACCCTATGACGTCTCACATGTCAGTGGGATATGTCCTTCGACCAGCCAACTCCATAGCCTCGACCGGATACGCCCCTCAGCCAGCAAGATCTAGAGCTTCAACCGCAGAGCCACCGTCTGCAAGTCGATCCGGAGCCTCGACTGGGAGACCATTGACAAGTTCGTCGACGAGAACTGTTGAGGACCCTACAAGATGTAGAAATCTTCCTGCAGAACCTCTGCACCTGATTTGACATGGTGGATTTATGTTGCATTGGATATTTTACGTGAAAGATGTCCAGGAAAACGTGAGGTTCCTGGTTGTGGAGATGCTATATGCTGAACAAAGATAAGAGAAAGAAAAACAAGCACGAAAACAAACATTACAATATATACTTACTCCAAATGTATGTACATTGCCGGTTCTTTCTCCTAAGAGCATAGAACTGAGAAACAGAGCAGAGCGGTTTGTAACCTGCTTCAAAGCCCCTAAAACAAACCCTTGAATCACAACCCTGACCCAAAACAACCGAAGTGTAGCTCAAAGCAAGAGAAACTTCTCTTTGCTAACAAAAAGAGCTACACCAGTATCACATGATTGAAACCCAAATTCAAACCACATCCATGTATAAACTCTTAGCTAAAGCTAGCTACAAGCCGTACACAACCAACTAAGTCCATAACGAACTCAAAAGGACGGAACCCGTAGCAAAGGAACCGAAAAAAATCTATTTGAGAACTTTCTCCTTTCGTCAAACAGTCTTCAGGTGTCGATAAGGTCTTCTTCCTTGACTCCATTGGCCTCAAGAACTATCAGATCTGACTCCAGATAGCTGAGATATTGCCAGTTTTTTATCGCATGTCACCAAACCTTCAAAAACTCCTCCCTGCGGCTTAAAACCGCACACACCGCACAAACGGATCGTCTAAACTGATATCCGTCTTCTCTGGTAGGTAGATCTAGCTACCCTGAATCCAGCAAGACTCCAAACAAGCCATTTGGAGTTCTCTTTGCAAAACCACGCAAGAAATTTGGTCGTAGGTTGCAAAAAAGTTGACGTAAATCGGCTCCCTACGGCTCAAACTCGCTCATCCACGCAAACCAATAATCCAATTTACGTACTGTCTTCTCCTAAGAGTAGATGAAGACTCTCTTATCGCATAGGCACCAAGAACGAATAGCGTGGCTCACCGATCACGGAGAACAATCTAATCTCAGATCGCAAGTTTACGAAAATCTAACGTAAGCGCTTCCTTGCGAGCCAATTTCACTCAAAACTCCTGAACCGCTCGATGAAACTTCGTATTGTCTTCAATTTCCTATAGAACTTGGTGTTGTGATCCCGATGGATCCAAGGACAACAAGTTTAGACTCCGGAACAGTCTGAACGGTCCAACTCTCCTTCACAAGTAACTGAAATCTCCAAATCTCCTTTCTGCGTCTCGATTTCTCTCAGCATACACTCCTCTATCTGCCTCTTCACAAACCATCTTAACCTGTGCGTAGCCTGCACATACTTGAATCCAATGACATCTTGCGTGCGTGTATTGGACTTCCCAAATCTCCAAATCGTCCACGGACAGGTCGCAGACCCAAGCTAGCCCCTAAGCTGCCCCCTTGCGTCAGTCTATGTACGTACGAAATTTCTATGTGATAACCCGGAAGTTGGCCCCTTGCGTCTTTGATATAATGCTTGGAGCTACAAATACCCAATCAGTAAATAAACTAAGGTCTAGCTTGATTTTTCCTTCTTTCGAGTCGCATAACTTCTTCACTAGACGTCCAAACGAAGTAAACAAGGTGCCTATGAAAAGCTGACAATGAGCTCTACCCATTGATACGATGAAAGGGAAGATCTTAAGTTGTGCCAAAAGTCCATAACTTGAGGTCTAGCTTGTTTTCCCCATCTTTCGAGTCTTGTAACTTATCCACTAGGCGTCTAAACGAAGTAGACAACGTGCTTATGAAAAGCTGACAAGGAGCTCTATCCATTAATGCTATGAAAGTGAAGATCCGAAGTTATGCCAAAAGCACGTAAGTTAGGGCTTAGCTCATTTTCTCCATCTTTTGAGTCCTGCAACTTCTCCACTAAGCGTCCAAATGAAGTAGTGTTGACAAAGAGCTCTATGCACTGAAGCGATGAAAGTGGAGATCTGAAATTGTACTACAAGCCGTAAGAAGGGGCCTAGCTTGCTTTTCCCATGAGTGTCTTTGGAGCGACAAGCATCGAAGTCTGAATTTCAGATAGGAGTCGGTCCACGACACGACAGCGGATGGAACCGCCACTCCATAAACCTGTCCCCACCAGTGATAGATACGCCACCACCTTAGAATCCGTCTACAGCAGGGGTCACACGCACATGCAGCGGAGTTGTCGAGCTTGAGGGAGGAGATCTCGACGGGAGTTCGAGCAATCCTGACGGATCTGGAGGCAGTGGGACCAGCAATAGTGGAGGTCTGAGTGCAAGGAAGAGACATCGTCGGACCCCATCATCGGAGAAGCTCCAAGAGTACTTCGGGGAACCGTCGCTGCCTAAGTTATGGGTTGCTTCGATGGAGAATTACATAAATCATTACTTGAGGAGAGGCAGATTTGCCTACGCTGCTAGCAAACTAAGGGGTGACGCCCTTAAGTGGTTAACTAACCACCAGAATGAATGCGCGAATGGAGGTCGTGTTGAACTAAGCACTTGGGAAGAGTTAAGGTACTACCTCTGAACGTACTTGGTGCCCCGTAATGAGTAGAGCCACTATCGTCGTGAGCTCGACAATCTAAAACAAACTGCTGGCATCTGTGAGCACAGTTAGCGTTTCATACATTTATGGAACACCTTGGCCCTCAGGGATCAGCAAGAAAAAAAATATTTCTTCCACAAGGGGCTCCAAGGATGGTATTCTTACGAGATGATCAGATTTGGTTGGGACCGACCTCTGGAAGATATTTATGCACACTTGGGACTTTTGGAAGGTCATCGTCAGAATTGAAGGACACGAGAAAGCTCCAAACAGGTTCAGACATTCCTCAAGTTTCGAGGGAGTTTGAATCTGCGGTTCAGGAGGAATCGGGACCAAGGCGGCCATCGTCCGCCCTTACCAGCTGCCATGAGAATAGCACCTACAATCGGAGGGCAAAGAGTGTCTGAACGGAGGCACCAGCAAGGGAGAGCTGGGAGAGGTCAATAGCGATCCCATCGAGGACAAGGCAGAGATCCTCCCAAGGGTCCGTCCAAGTCTAATCTGACTTTTCTAGTGCCTGCTCCGTGAGATGACGGTTGTTGTCATTGTGAGAAGCTCGTTCATTTTGCATGAGAATGTCCAACACGCTTCGGAGGGGTCAACATGCGAGCTTCTGCAGCTGAAGAGCAGGTACTAGATCGGCCCGAACCAAAGATCAACAGAGGAGAGGACCAACCCCACGAACCAACACCAATTGCAGAGAGAGGTAACCTAAGTGTCCTTAAATGTCTTCCATGGGTTCAAGTTCTAGTAAAGGGCAAAAGTGTTAGGATGCTAGTTGATACATGGACAAATGTGAGTGTCCTATCCTCTAGCAAAGTATTTGACTTGCACCTGGTCCTGAAACGCCTAGCCTCTCCCTTGGTAGTTCGGTTTGTCCAAGGTACTTTGGAGGTCACTCACACAATGCACTAGTTGCCCGTGGAGTGTGCTAGAATCATCCGCAACCACGATTTTCTTGTTATGCCTTTAGTGAAAACCGAAGGTATTATGTGATGGGTTTGACTTTGAGATAATTTTGCATGTATTGATCTATCCGAAGGTAGACTTTGTCTCAAGGACTCGAGAGGAGTAGACCATTGCACACTCTTAGAAACTAACCCGAAACCCTTGTCCACGACTGATCACTTTCAATACATGTCTTGTTGCATTGCCTACATGGTATGCACTGCAAGGCAGTTTAAAAGGTCTATGAAAGAGGTCCAGGAGGCTTGGGTGGTACTTCTTGATAAAGCCGTAGAGGAACTCGATGAGGAGAAGAGAGCATCACAATTGCCGATGAACCAGGAGATGAAGCGACTGCTGAATCGATACGCACATCTCCTACTCGAAAAGTTGCCAAACACTTTATCTATGAGAAGGGCCATACATCACAAAATTGACTTGATCTCTGGCTCTATCCCACCTGTTGGGAGATGCTGGAGGACGCCCCTCAACCTCCTTCAGGAGTTGAAGGAGCAGTTGAAGAAGATGGTGGAGTAGGGCATACTCAGACCTAGCTCTTCGTCTTATGCTATCCCAGTAATGTCCGTTTCAAAGAAAGAGAGGACCCTTAGGTTATGTGGCAATTATAGAGCCTTGAATAAGATCACCATAAAAAGTAAGTACCCTATTCCTCTTATGGATAAGATCATGGATCGACTAGTGAGGGAACGTTACTTCACTAAGCTAGACCTTAGGTCCGGCTATCATCAAATTAGGATAGCCGAAGGTGAGGAAGAGAAAACTGCCATTATTACTAGATATGGTCTCTTCGAGTACACTGTGCTATCTTTAGGTCTTTCCAACGCCCTAGCTACTTTCTGCCGATTGATGAATGACATCCTTAGAGACCAGCTTGATGGCTTAGTGGTCGTTTATCTGGATGACATCATCATTTATTCACCTACATGACATAAGCACTTAGAGGATGTAGAGTTGGTGTTCCGAAAGCTAGAAAAAGAGAAGCTAGTACTGAAAGCCTCGAAATGTTCCTTTGGGTAAGAAAGTGTGGTCTTCGTCGGTTGTCTAATCGGTCGTGAGGGAGTCCACATCAATAAAAGAAAATGTCCAAGTCATTCAGACATGACCAGCCCCAAAGAACGTTTCGGAAGTCAGGTCTTTCCTAGGTTTAGCCTCGTACGTCCGCAAGTTCATAAGAAGGTTTGGTCACATAGCCTCACCTATCTTTGACTTGTTGAGAGATGCAAAGAAGACCTTTGAATGGAATTTACCTCAGCAAAAAGCTTTCGAAGTTTCAAAAAAGGCTTTGGTAGAGACCCCATGTTCGTGTTATCAAAACTTGACCAACCTTCCGAAGTACATACAGATGCATCCAAGTTGGTCATAGGAGGAGTGCTTATCCAGAGGGATCACCTCGTAGCTTTCGAGTCCCATCGATTAAGTGAGCAAGAGTCTAGATGGGAAACTCAAGAGCAAGAGATGCTCGCTGTCATTTGGTGCCTTAAGAGGTGAGAGCATTATCTCCTTCCTAGTGAGATTACCATAGTGACAGATAATATTTCCAACACTTATTTCCGGACGAAGCCTAAGCTGTGACTGAAACAACAAAGATGGCAGTTGGAACTCTCGAGATATAATCTTACTTGGAAGTATCAGAAGGATAAAGACAATGCCTCGGTCGACGCACTTTCTAGGCAAGTCTTAGTCTTAATTCCGTCTCTCAATCAATGAGACACAAGTGAGCCGTTTACCAGTGCGGTTCAGTGCTAGAGTTGGGACAACGGAGCCTACACCAGGGACGATGGCATCCGTTGGAGGTTAAGTTCGATCATCACTTGACCTGGTGAGTTGTTATAGGACAATGCCCATGCGGAGGATACTCCGGTCTTTGAGGAGGTGGAGGACATGCCTAGCATGACTATGGTAGTATCATCTCCCTTGGGTGTTTCATTCTGGAGTTCGGGTTGAGAGTTGCAGCAGTATGCTGATCGGTTGATGCAACAAGTTTGGAGTGAAGCCTTTGTACCACCAATAGAGGAACAAAGAGTTGTTCCTGCTACTGGTCTTGTGACCTTATCACCATTGGATACAACTCTCATTGTATGGCAATATCTAGAGGAGGGTGTGTGTGTGTTGGAGCTATTTGGAGAGATTAACACAGGTTTGGTTGCGGTATTGCAGACAAGCATACAAGTACAGCAATACTTGTATGTGGAGAGAGATGAGGTTACGAGACACATCTCATTGCGTCATTTGGTACGTTTGGTGCAGAGATATCCTGAGTTGTTGCTCATATCAGTTGTTAGAGGATACCAGCAAGCATTACCTTCAGATATTTCGCTGTTGGGGACGCAAGATCTCACGTTTGTTGACATCATTCACTTGGTAATAGCGGGGTGGCCATGTCAAGATCACACGTGTAGAGAGGTCAAGGTTTACATGACCCGCGATCTAGGATGTTTTGGGAGATGTTACGAATGTTATGACATCTCCAGATGCATCAAGTGGATACTCCAGCGTACTTCTTGGAGAACATTCCTTTGTTGGGTGATGCTCGTGCACAGATGATGACAAGTGTGCACCAAGTGCGGTCTTGTATCAGATCGGCAGTGTTGTTAGATGCAGCGAGAATGGGATCTCGTGCACATCGTCCACGATTGTGGTGGACGAACTTGTTACCGAGGGAGGTGCTCAAGCGCGCACACGATACACTGAGATGACTAGCACACCTCACAGTTGATGACATTTTGGATGCAAGACGACGATCTCAAGTAGTGAGAGTCCTCGATAGATCATCCATGGCAGTGATGAACCTAGTGAGACGGTCCATGACAACGTTACCCACTTTGATGAGCTTTCCAGCGTCATATGCTTACAGAGATAGAGGACCTGGGCTTGTGTGGGATGCTCGATTACAACGGTTGGTGAAGTCCAATGCCGATGAGTTTCCCTACAGGTACGATAGTAGTAGCTTCGATGTTAGAAGCTTCACGTCGTCAGGTGTTGGATCAAGCAATGGACTTGAACTGTTTGACATGGATTGTTAACCTTGGATTGGATGAGTAGCGTTGCATGCGATCGACGAGTGTTATTGCTCGGACACTCTTGAGCTCTTTGCCTACCGGATCGGTGGAGGCAAAGGCTGGAGGCGAGGCACGTGGAGTTCGTCATCCTTGGATATCATGAATATCGTAGGAGAGAGTGTAGAGCTTGCATCTACAACTGCAGAAGTTTTTCGCACAATAGTAGTGGAGGTTGCTGGTGTTGAGCAGAAGGAAACTGCTCCAGAGGTTACAAGATAGCAGTCAACGACTTCATCTTCTGTCTCTAGCATGGTGACAGAGGATACTTGAGAGCCGGAGATTGGACCCAAGCTTATAGGAGAGGAGAGACGAAGAGTTCAGAGATTCTTGAAGAGTTACAAGAATTGTTTTGCCTTCAGTATGAATGATTTGGGTACCTTAAAGGGACCTCGTATATGGATCAACTTTGCTAATGACACGTCAATCTTTCGACGTCTTTATAGATACAGTGATATGGAGAGAGCCTTGATCCAGAGTAGGACTCAAGACTTGTTGGAGGTTGGGTTGGTGGAGATGTCGCATGGAGAGTATGCATCTACCACAGTTATGTTAACAAAGAAGGAGTGCAATAGCCTCAACTTGCGTCTGTTGAACACCCAACCCACCAAGATAGATGATGTGAACTAGATACTCTATCAACTCTTGGAAGAACTTACAGTTTCCAAGGTGTAACTTCAACCCATGAACTCTCAACCGCTCGAACACATCCCGTAAGTGTCTCTCGTGCTCCTCCACTATAGCACTATAGACTTAGATGTCGTCAATATAACATCTGACAAAATCCAATCCTGCTAGGATTCTGTCCATCACCTTTTAGAACTCAGCAGGGACGTTCTTCAACCCAAATGGTAAGAACCGCCACTGATACAATCAATCTTTGCCGTGAAAGTCAATTCCCCAAAATGTTGTCTTGGACTTATCTTCTTCTCTCACCTACAACTGATGATACTTTGCTCGAAGATCCAAAGTATTGAAGACCTTCACATGCCCCACTACGTCAAAGATCTCCTCAGGTGTCGGCATAATATACTTATCAGACTTCGTCTGTCGATTGATAGGACGATAGTCTCCACACATCTGTCTATCTGTGTAGTTGTCTCCCCACTCCCCACAGATGTGAGTCGAGTTCGAGCATTTGTTGGTTTGACAAACTTTTGTCGTTGATACGAAAAAAGGTTTAGTGCGATTGTGAAGCCATTGACCAAGATGATGAAGGTGGACCAAGATAGGTTCACATCTGCTCCCATCTTGAGGAGACTTGTTAGAGGGTGTCCTTTCCAACTACACACCGATGGGAGTATGTTGGAGACTTGGAGCAGTGTTGACTCAACATGATGATGAGAAAAAGGAGTTCATGGTGACGCCTGTCAGTCGCTCCAACAATTCGACGGAGGTGAGGTATAGTTCGTATGAGAGAGAGTGTTTGGCGGAAGTGTGAGCTATGTAAACTTTCGATGTATCTGTTTGAGAATCCTTTTACTCTCATCACTGATCACCAGCCGCCCACGTGGTTGATGGAGTCCGACAAGCTTACAGGGAAGCTTGCACGATAGGCTCTGATCTTACAAGAGTACGACTTCTAAGTAGTGCATAGACTTGGAGTTGCAAACCTAGATGTCGATGGGTTGAGTCGTAATCCATGCACGAGTCAGCAGGATCATACTAGGGCTTCATGGCATGACGAGGTTGATGAAGAGATAGTGCCAAGGTGGCATGCATCTGCCTTTCTTTGTGTGTTGGTCATGAACTCTAGTATGAAAGGTCAGGTCGTATCTTTCTCAAGGGAGAGAGTAGATGACGAGTCTCTAGATCTTGAGGGTGGAGATGGTGTTCCAGACCAGCGAGATATCCATGACGATGTGACCATGATGAAGTATCTACGTACTGGTGTGGTAGTAGGCACAGTAAGTGCCAAAGAGCGAGATTGTGTCCTTCAACGAGCGAAGAGATTTTGATCAAAAGGACAACATGTACTTCAAGTGTCAGATGATGGGAGAGTACGGGTAGTGCCACATCCATCTTAGAGGGCACAATTAGTACGACATGTCCATGAGGAGCTAAGACATTTTGGAGTGAAGCATACGCATAGTTTACTCCAAGGACAATGGTGGCGTGGAATGCACGTCAATGTACAACAGTTTGTTGCACGATGTGTGGTTTGTGATCGAGTACGAATATCGTTTAATGTTCATACTCCACCGTTACACCCTTTACCGATTATGAGGTTGGGTTACCGTTGGAGTTTGGATTTTAAGAGACCTCTATCATTGATCATATGTCACCATCGATATGTATTGATGATGGTGGACACTTCTCCAAGTGGATTGAGTTGGTGGTCTTATCGGACAAGACGAGTGAAGAGACGGTGTAGGTGTTCTTAGATCGAGTGCTAAGTCGTTTTGGAGCACCAACTGAAGTGTTGACAGACCAAGGTACAGAGTTGCTTGATGAGTTTCAGGTCTTGTGTGACCAAGCGTTGATTGATCATCAGACTACATCTCGAGATCATCTTGAGGCAGATGGTTTGGTCGAGAGGGTAGTTCAGACGATGAAGAGAGGATTGCGCAAGTATGACTTGCAGAAGGACCGTTTGGGAGATTGGGATGTGCATTTATAATGGTTAGCTATGGGTTATCGTCTCAGTTTACAAGCGTCTTTGGCTTCCTTCTCACCATATTTTCTATTGTATGGCGGAGATTCGGATCTATCTTCGGCCATTCGTTGTGATTCTGCTGAGGTGTTCAACCTTGATGACCCGAATATGTGGGTGACAGGATGTTCTCAACGAGCAGAGAGTTATGTCCATGGCTTGTGAGAACCTCGTGATTGCTCAGCATAGAGACACGTTGCAATATGCAACTATTAGAGGAGGAGGTTATCGGTCCTCGATTCGCAGATTTCATCCTGACGATTTATATTCTATCTACAGCAGACCGCACCCACGACGTTAGGTATGACCGCAGGGTGCACTATTTTACGAGTGCGTGAGTACTATTTTAGAGTACTTATGTTAGAGGGTCATGATGGTGTTGTGTGGAAGGACCATGTGTGTAATTGTGCGCCATGTCATCTTCCCAACACTGACGGTACCGTTGATCCAAGCTTAGCAGTTGTACGCACGGGCTTGAGGTGTATGTTGTGTGGGTCTGCTAGTACCAGACTGTAGGGGTCTATTGGTTGTTTTGCCGCACGGCAAAAAAGTGGAGTAGCTCATATGTTGGTGTGTGATGGTTGTTCGAGAGATTGACACATGTCATGTTTGACTCTACTTCTAAGTGTCGTTCCTACTAGACAATGAGTTTTTCCTCGACATATATAGCATAGATTAGCCGATTAGATCTTTGCGTGGTATGAATTACAGACATGCGACTAACGATGGACGATGTAGCACACGGTCTCTTGATCCTTGCACCCATGAAGGTGTATATCACGTAGTTGGGATATGGAGCTATATGGAGTTAGAGGGACCTAATCGCCAGTTAGGGGGGCGATTCTAGTATACTTGTGTATGTGTAAGTTATCATCCATGTGTTATGTGTATATGTGGTGTACCTCTGACAGCGATGTATGTGGTGTAGCGATGTGTTTGTGCACGACAATTGTCACGTCAGTTTGGCACCTTAGCTAGGTTGACCGAGTGCGAAGTGACGAATCTCGGTAAGACTGTTAGTACCATTATGGCGAGTTAGTGGGAGAGCCCACTAGGGATATACTTCGTAAGTAAGGCTTGGAGGTCTTAGTTCTTCGAGTTGAGCCTTCAAACTCCTGGCTATGGTGGATAATCTTGGTGAATGCAATCTAGATTTTCTACGAGCACAGAGTGGATTTGGCTCGATTTTAGTGATTATTTGGTGCATGTTGACATGGTGGTTACTGTTTATCGTTGTAGTACACTTGTGTATGTGTATGACATCGTCCATGTGTTATGTGTATGTGTGATGTATCTCTGACAGCGATGTATGTTATGTAGCGATCGTATATGCACGACATTCACGTCATCCACTTGTTCGATTTGATGAGCTAGACTTCAAACAACCACGGTTACTCTTCACATTGGCACTGAATGCGTCTGCGTTATCACAAGAACTCAGTTCTTATCATGAAGCTGTTTCCGTTCGTGATGCTGTAAATTGACGTTTAGTCATTACTGCGGAGCTTCAAGCATTGGATAAAATGTCTACATGGACATTTATCCACTTACCTCCAGGGTGAAAGACTGTTGGCTGTCCATGGATTGATTGAAGTTGAACGTTCGACCTGATGGTACTATTTCTAGATACAAGGTAAGATTGATGGCTCAAGGGTTTTCACAAGTTAAGGGTGTTGATTATGAGGAAATGTTCTCCCCTGTTGTAAGGTTGCAGTCAATCAGAGTTTGGTTAGCCATTGCAGTATAATTCATTCATCAGATGGACGTGAAAACTGCATTTCTTAACGGAGTACTTGAAGAGAAAGTCTGTGTGAGACTCCATGAAGGTCTTGCACCGACTGATCCATCCTTGGTATGTGAACTTCAGCAGACCATTTACGGACTGAAACAATCTTCAAGGACTTCATATCATTGCATACAGACGTACTTGAAGAAATATGGTTTCAAACCCACTGCTGTGGATTCGAATATTTACTTGCTCATTGATACTATAAGACTTCTTGTCCTTGCACTTTACGTCGATGATATCATTTTGATGACTGTCAATTTAGTACTTATGCAGTATGTCAAGATATTGTTGAGCAGTGAGTTCGATATGGTAGACTTAGAAACAATCTATCATTTTTTAGGGATGGAGATACATCATGACGTAGATGTATTTGCTGAAATGTCACAAAGTCTCTATATTTCACAGAAGTTAGTGAATTTCAATATGCAAGATGTAAAATCTGCATCAACGCCTATGACAGTGGGAGTTCGACCAACAATGAAGGATTGTCCAACGACTGAAGAGGAATGAGCAGTGATGACAAGAGTACTATATCAGAATGCAACTGGTTCACTCATGTAGGCAGCACTCTCTACACGGCCAAACATTGCATATTCCGTGTTTTCTCTAGCTCAATTCATGTCCAATCCAAGATCCAGACACGGGACAGCAGTCAAGAGAGTTTTCTGTTATCTCAAGGACACTCAGGATAGTTCTACGGTATGAGAAAACTCAAGGACCAATTCAACTAACAGGATATTCTGATGCAGATTGGGCTAGAGATGCTGACACAAGAAAATCTACTTCCAGATTTTGTTACATGTTCTCTGGTGCGACTGTTAGTTGGACGAGTGTTTGACAACGGCCAATCGCCTTCTCGTTGACAGAAGCAGAGTACATGGCGCTGTCAAAAGCAGCAACTGAGGCTATATGGCTCTGATCGCTCTTGTCTGAAATACAGTGTGATTTTCATGACAATATTATCACAATTTATTGTGATAATAAGAGTGCAATTTCACTTCTCCATACCACGAAGTTTCATGATCGGAGTAAACACATCTGACATACGGTACAAATTTATCAATCAGCATGTAGCAGCTAAGGAAATATGCATAGTTTATTGTGGTATGGCTGAACAGATGGCTGATATTTTTACGAAACCACTAGCGAAAAAAAACCATCTCGAGTTTGTGTACGATCGTTGGGCTTAACAGGAAGCAGTAGCCACTCATTACATGGGAGTGCTCCAGGTCTATAATGGTTACCAGTAGATTTTGAATCTGTTTGTATCTTTGAAGATCTGTTCTAGTTTAGAAGAGTTGCGGCCATTAATCAAGACGTTGAGATTAGCTTGTCAGCATTGGCTTTGCCTTGCGCTTCAGCTCTACAACTATATCTTATGTACTAGACTCAGGTAAATTATCCCGATTACAGTTCATTTCGTCTCTCTCCTAGAGACTTCTGTTATCACATGTCTTGCAGTACATGTGTTTTGTTTCAAACACTTATGACGACGTCACCTGTCACGGTGCAAAGGAGGACAAACAGCAAATCTCTGAAAATAGACCATCTAAAAAGATACGCAGACTTGTGTTAGAATTCACTGTACAATATGAACGTACGTACATCAACTAGTTTAGGCTATTTGGGCTCATGCCCTTTTGCAGGCTTTGTCTGCCCTTGTACCAAAGTATAAGTACCTGGTCTTTGGACCTCCTACCTCATTATTCATTTCAGTAAACAAGCTTACTCATACTTGGTCTCTCACATCAATTCTCTCTCTCCTTTTCCTATCTGGTATTAGAGCTACGGGTTGTTATTTTCCCAGCACAATAACGTAGGCTTCAGGTAGACCCTAGACACAGGTGAAAGAGCAACCGGGGGACGTCTTGATTGCTAAAGCACGAAGGACGCTTCTCGCTTAGATCGCAGCGCTCAACAGAACCTCTGTAGTTCAGCGATACATCTGCGATGACGAACACGTTCAGCACTAAAGGCTGGACAAAGTTCGATGGGACGTACTTCACATATTGGAAACATAAGATGAAACTCCAGTTAGACGCTGAAGATGTTCTCGGAATTGTCGATGGTAGTGTACCTTGACCAGTCGCCACTGCTGCAAATCTCTTACCTGCCACCGGACCAGGTAGCGTTGCAGAGTGGGATTGTCAGAGCAAGAATGCTCTGACGGCAATAAATCAGTGTTGCGAGAACACTGTTATCGGTCACATTATTTCTTGCCGCTCAGCAACAGAAGCTAGGAACACATTGACTTCTAACTTTGCCGCGCAAGACACAATGACCCAGATGCACTTGAAAAAAAAGCTGCGAACTCTCAAGATGAAGGCGAACGACACAGTCACATCGCATGTAAACACTTTCAAGTCGATTGTTGAGCAGCTGGCATCTGCAGGCGTACAAGTAGACGGACAAGAGCAGCTGCTCACACTCATGGGTAGCATGCTTGACAGCTACCAAATGTTCCTACAAGTGATGAGATGCAACACCAACTTGACATTGCACGATCTCATCTCGTTTCTTCTCACCGAAGAAATTTTTCGTCGAAGAATGAAGCATGAACCTTCGACCACATTGTTTGCAGGAAAGAGGCAACCACCCAAGCAAGGCAAGAACGGCAACCGTTCTAAGAAGCGGACACCAGATTCCAACATCCAGTGCTTCTGGTGCAATTTAACTGGACATCGTGTCCAGAATTGTCCAAATCAAGCCTCAAGCAGCAACGATCCGTCCAATCAACCTCAGCAACAAGGTGGCAATTAGAAGAATCGCAACCAGAAGAATCACCAGCGCAACAACAACAACAACAACACCAGGCGCGTACTAATGATCCAGCTCTACAACGAATTTGCACCTCGAGCTGTGGACCGTCATTGGTATGTTGACACCGGCGCTATCCATCACATGGCATTCGATCGCGACCAATTTTATAAGTACACTGAACGAGAAAGTGCTTTTCAAGATCAGATTCTCTTAGGAGATGACATTACAGTTCAAATCGAAGGTCACGGCGATGTTGAAGTTAAACTTCTCAAGGGCAAAAACGTCTTAATTAAGGACGTCTTGCACGTCCCTACACTACGAAAGAATTTATTTTCATCTCGAATG
Organism: Asterella californica; assembly: GCA_036924285.1. NCBI lineage: Eukaryota > Viridiplantae > Streptophyta > Marchantiopsida > Marchantiales > Aytoniaceae > Asterella > Asterella californica. The sequence continues at coordinate 13,793,061 of JAYKYS010000003.1, forward strand.
TTTGATTCCAAGGGTGGGTGGTGCATTATCGGCAATGGTACTTGCTATCTAGAGGACAAGAACAGACGTCCAATTGCCCCATGCACGTTAAGCAATGATCTTTACTTGCTAGGCTCGTCTGTAATTCTCATGCACACCATGTCACTCTTGCAAGCACACCATGCCCAACTGAAGACAGAGCACTCCCAATCCCTACTTCCAACAATGCCTCTTGAAATTCCCTCTCAGAAAAGACTGGGGGGTCCCGGAGGTGGCCGTGGTGGCACATTGACCAACTGTGGTCAACCACGGCTGATCCTCCCTTTGCACCCCTTTGCACAATCACAGTCCACAACAAACACACAAGCAAATTCTTCACGCACATTTCTCTATGTCGCATCCCTTCCCGCATCTAATTCTCAGGGAGGTATGGATCGTCACGAGGGCGATCCGTGGCCCTAAGACCATGGCACGTTCTCCGACTCGGCTCGGCATGCGGACCGGCACGTCCCCCCATGGAGGGGCGACGCCCCTACAACCCAAGAGGACACGGATCACCACAAGGACGATCCGTGCCTCGAGGCAAGAGACACGTCCCCCAATGAGGATGCGCCTCATTACTTTCTCCTCCGCGCGTCTCGGGAGGGGACGACAAGCCAAGGGGCACGGCCTCACATGAAGGACCACGCCCCCTCGACCTCTCGAGGTGGCCCCCAAGACTGGGGGCAAGACCCCGGGAGAAGTTCTCCCTCGGGCCTTGCCCCCCATCCCGTCCTTTGCGGAAGGACGGCGGCGGCGGCTGGTCCCTCCTCCTTCTTCAGAGGAGCTCCTAGCTCCTCGGAGCTGAGAAATGCTCCATGCGAGGGAGTCAACTTGCGCGGGGTTGACTCCCCTCGAAGAGAAGGGACTGACAGCCCCTCCCCCATGGGAAGAGCAGGCCTCTCCGTAGAAGAACTCCCTATGGGAGGAATACTCCCCATGGAAGTACTCCCTTACACGAATATTCTTTCCGGCAATACTCTGCTAGAAGAAAATTTCTCTTCCTTTGCAGGTCCTTCAGGAAGAGTTTCGACTCTACAGTATGCACTTTGCTTTCAGCCCGTCACATACATGATGATGACTCATCCACTCTTACATGTCATGCATCTACACCTTACATAGTCGATGAGTCTAACACGCCCATTTCCACTCTTTACCGATCTGTCACCCGTCCGCGCTTTGCTTATCTTACATTTGCCACTCCCACCGCCGACCTCTGGCACAGGCGGCTTGGCCACATCAGTCTTACTCGGCTTGATCAACTTCGTCGCCATCAATCTGTTATTGGTCTAAATCTGCTCACCATTCACAATTTCACTGTCCCTCGTGCTTGCATGACAAGCAAGCCCGCACAAAATTTCCACGTGCTGCCACTACCGAAATTCTCAAAATCGTCCACTATGACATCAGCGGCCGCATTTCTCCTTGCACTTTTTCCGGCTATGAGTACTTCATGATCATGACCGACGAGTACACCCATTATATCGTTGTCCGCCTACTGCACTACAAGAGCGACTGCTTCACATCGTTCAAGGAGTTTCACACATTTGCCGAGCGTAAGACTGGCAAGAAACTCAAGACTCTACGCTCCGACAACGGTGGTGAGTTCCGATCCACTATCTTTGATGCTTATTGTCAAGAACACGGTATCCAATGTCAGCTGACCGTCCCTGACACTCCTCAGCAGAACGGGGTAGCTGAGCATAAAAACCGCACCCTCTTGAACTCTGTCCACGCTATGATGTTTTCAGCAGGACTAGACAAACAGTTTTGGGCTGAGGCTATCAACCACGCCACTTATGTTTTGAATCGTTGTCCCACCAAGGTCATCGATTCTGCCACCACTCCCTTTGAGCTATGGCATGGCCGCAAGCCCACCATCTCACATCTTCGAGTTTTTGGCTGCACAGCTTTTGCCAAGATTATAGAGACTAACCGCTCTAAGTTAGATATTCACTCCCACGAGTGTCTCCTTCTTGGTTATAGCAGTCAAAGTAAAGTATACCGTCTCCAACAAAAATCCGACGGTCATACTTTTGTTTCTCGTGATGTTATCTTTGATGAGTCTTTCCCTGCATTGACATCATCCCCTCCCAACCCAACTCTCACTGCAATCACTGAGGATGAAATTCAGAATGATGTGCACTTCTTCCATCACCATCCTCCTACTTCGGGTCCAGCCCCTAGCCTTTCAGTGGGAGCTACTCTTCCCCCTCTGAGTTCGTTTGTTCCGCCTCCTTTTGCACCACCTCCCGCCTTCGGTCCTTATGTTGGCCTTGGTCCCGGTCATCCTTCAAGCAGTAGTCTTGTCCCGGGCCCCGTTCCTCTTCTCCCCTCAGCGGGATATGGAGGAGGAGGAGTTAGCGGAGGCACATTTCACACACCAACTCAATCCGTGGCCAGCTCATCCACTAGTAGCTCACAATCTCACAGTTGATATCCGTTCTCAACTTATTCTATCATGAATTTATCTTCCCCGATCCGAACCAGACATAGTACAGATGTAGAAAACATGATCTCACTACACCCATACCTACATCGTTCACCACCGCAGTCTCCACCATTGCACTCAAGTGACATTGAGATGGCATCATCTCCCCCACTAAGATCCAAGCACCACCACCACTCTGACGATCAACACGTCAGTCCAACCCGCCTAACCGCGATCCAGCTGAAGGTTACGACACAACGACTTTGATCCCGAAGGCACGAACAAGTAAGAAGCGTGCACTAATGGTGAGTTTGAGACCAGTCCCGATGGAGCCCAACTCCTATCAGGAGGCTCTATCATCTCCAGATGCTGCTCGGTGGTCGGAGACCATCATCGAAGAGCTCAAGTCCCACGAGGAGAACGGTACATGGACACTCACAGATTTACCACACGGACGAAGGTCCATAACCAACAAGTGGACCTTCAAGTTGAAGCTGAATTCAGATGGATCTATCGCCCGATACAAGACACGGCTGGTGGCCCGAGGATTCACCCAAGTGTATGGGCTCGACTACACTGACACCTTCTCTCCTATGGTCCGCATGCAATCAGGGCGATTGATACTAGCAATCGCAGCTCAACACAATCTCCACGTTCATCAGATGGATATGAAGACAACATTCCTAAACGGGACGCTGAGTGAAGAAATCTACATGACAATCCCTGACGGCATCAACGCCCCAGGAACTGGTAAGTGTGCAGGCTACTTCGTACACTTTATGGATTGAAGCAATCTTCTAGAGAATGGTATTTGATCATAGATAAGTTCTTACTTTCTCTTGGATTCAGTAAGTCAGGAGCTGATGATAACGTATACTACATTCATAAGGATAATAAGTTTGCCATCCTAGCACTATACGTCGATGACACAATCATAGCAAGCAGCAGCGAAGGATTACTGACATACATCAAGAGTAACCTCAGCGCAAGGTTCAAGATGAGTGACATCGGTAATATCCATCATTGCTTGAGTATAGAGATTAACTGAAATCGAGCAGAAGGATGGATCAGACTCAGTCAAACCTTGTACCTGACCCAAAAGTTATTCCAGTTTGCTTAGAGAATTGTCAACCTGTCAGTACACCATTGACCCCAGGAGAAAAGCTCTCAACTGAAGATTGTCCTGCTACTATTGAAGAGAAGACGCAATGTGCTGCTTATCCATATCAGAGTGCAACAAGCTCCATCAATTGGACTGCCGTCTGCACTCGTCTTGATCTACCCTTTAGCATTAGTGTATTATCCCAATACATGGCTAACCAAGGACTAAAGCACATCACCGTCATAAAACGCACATTTCGTTATATCAAAGGCACTTTAGACCAGTACTTAGAATACAAATACTCGCCTCAATCGATTTCTCTATTTGGCTACACTGATGCTGACTGGGGAGGTCACATCGAGTCAAGACGTTTAACTTCTGAAAATTGTTTCATCTACTCACAAGGAGCAATCAGTTGGTCGTCGAAAAGACAGAAATCTGTTGCACTATCAAGTACTGAAGCTGAGTATATGGCACTCAGCACATGTTCATCAGAAGCAATGTGGTTTCGACAACTCTTAGCTGATATTGGTTTAGCTGAGAATGAGGCTACTACTTTGTATTGTGATAACCGAGTGCGATAGCACTCGTAGAATCATCCAAGTTTCATGACAGGATGAAACACATAGATATTCGGTACCACTTCATTAAGGATCAAGTTACATCCAAGACAATTGAAGTGAAGTACTTCTCTACTCATGAGATGGTAGCGGATGTCTTAACTAAAGACCTATCGGCTCCTAAGTTGGATTATCTTCTACCAAGACTAGGATTGAAAATTTAAATATATAAACAACTAGTCGCTGAGTGGGAGTGTTAGAATTGACTGTACAGTATGAACGTATGTACAACAATTAGTTTAAGCTATTTGGGCTCATGCCCTTTCGTAGGCTTTGCTTGCCTTTGTACCAAAGTATAAGTACCTGGCTTTTGGGTCTCCTACCTCATTATTCATTTCAGTAAACAAGCTTACTCATACTTGGTCTCTCACATCGATTCTCTCTCTCCTTTCCTATAACTTGATGTCGAGTATGAGATCATCTTCATCCAGCATACCGGACACATCTCTTCCGCACTGTGTTGTTCTTCCTCTACTTCTTCCCAATGCTTGCTCGGGATCACCGTCCTGCAAATCATCACCTGTTGAAGCTGCTGGTCGTATGGAAGATGGTGACCAATTCTTTGCATTCGTGTCGCGCAATAAGCTGTCATCTTCTTGCCTCAGGACGAGAGGTCTGGTTCGCACTTCATCGTCTCTCATTGTTGAACTTTCTGACACTCTAACTCGTCACGCCTCCAGCAGAGACGTGACGATGAAGTGCGAACCTACCATTGAATTATGAAGACCACATGCCTCTTAGAAGAGTTAAAAGGCTTGATTCTAGAGCTAGGGATAAAGAGAGCATGTCCTCAGAGCAGGAAACTATTCATGTTTGAATTGAAACGCACAGAACCGTAGGACTCGGTCTGCGCAATCTGTTCTTGGACAGAAGGTTTTTCAAAGGATTTGGATGGAATCTGTAAAGTTGGGTTTGTTTTCGCTTCTTTACAGTATGGTTTAATTCTTGCTTTTTCCTACACGGAAGTTTGTGTGTTTAGGATTTCCTGTTTGGTGTCACGAGGAAACAGAAGTTTGTTGAACTGAAGGAGAGGTTGAGACGGCCAGCTTGCGAGGACGCGCTGGGCTTACTCGTGGGATGAGACAACCGTTCTCAAGTTCTTGCGAGCCGCGTTGTAGGTCGAGCAGATCAGATCATTACGCTACGGCTATACGATCCGCTGCTTCCTGCAAGTTCTTGGCAGATTCTAAGTCAGCAACAACCGACCAGTTTCTTCGAGCCCCAAACCCGTGATAATGTCTTTGATGGTGATGAATGATATTCTGATAAATTGCTTTCACATTATCCCTCAAGTGAAGGAAGATGTCATCGGATTCTGTACGACTGGAAGCTGCATTTCTGGATTCGTCCATCAGTAACACACTGATGCACTTCGCTTGGTATCTCGCGCTAACATCAATTTTGTCCCTTCGTCCTTCGGCTTCTTCCGAGGAAAAGATTTCAAAACTTTTAACCGACCATTCACGGGTTGCATATCCCCATATATCACATTCGCATGGATTACGAACAGATCGACAGCTAGCGTTTCTCAATCGGCTTATATCTCCATACAGATTCAAGGCTGCTTCAGTGTTGGATGAGATAGTTCGTAACTCCTCTCTACGCTGCTATCGGCTGTAACGTTTAGACATTGAACAGGTTTGAACATTTAGACGTTGTCCGTTGCTGGGCGGTTCAACTAGTCTGTGATATGTACTCAGTTATCGATCGATGGTTAATGATCTTCTAAGTCTCACGGAGCATTTTCCTCTTCTCCAATGTGTGCTTCCGCATTCGTAATCTGACATGGTATCAGAGCCTGGATTAGGTCCACTCCTCGATTTTTCATCAGTTCCCGTTGTTTTTCTTCAAGACTTTTGTTCTTCTTAGTTTGGTGATCTTCGATTGTGATCACTCCAACTTTGTTACAATGGGAACCGGTTTCCGAGCGGACATGATTCCAAAGTTTGATGATGACTATTTCCATATCTGGAAGCGTGCCATCTCCATTTTCTTGAAGACTGAAGATCTGTTGCCAATCGTAGATGGTACTGAAACCAGACCTGCGGCTGATGGTGCCGCTCAAGCCACTTGGGATAAGAAGGATCTCCAAGCGCAGTTGATACTCAATACTGCGTTGAGTTTAAATCTGCAGAAGTATATTCTTTCATGTACTACTTCTAATGATATTTTTGTCACCTTGAAGGCTGTGTTTGATTCTACATATCTGGTGACTAAAGCAAATCTAAAAGATCGTTTCCGGAATCTTGCACTCAGTGAAGGACAGCCCGTTGGTCCTCATCTCCAAGAGTTCAAGTATGTGATTTCACAGTTGGAATCGATGGGTGTGAAGGTCGATGATGAAGAGGCGATCATGAACCTCATCAGTAGTCTTCCCGACAGTCTGCAACCTTTGGTGCAGACACTCCGTGCTATTCCCAACTTGACGCTTTCAGGCTTGTCTAGCATTCTTCTACGTCATGAGGCGGAGCAGAAACGGAGACATGGAATGGCTGAGCCGGCACAACTTCTTTACTCTCAGAAGAAATCTTTGGAAAAGAAACATTTTCTTTCCAAGGATAAGAAGTCCAATCAAGCTTCTACATCCGGAAGCGGAGGGAAAGGCAATACTCTCTTTTGCAAGTATTGCAAGAAATCAGGGCATCTGATTGATACTTGTTTCAAGTTGCAGAACCTGAAGAAACGAGAGGCTCAGGTCTCTAAGGAGAAATCTAATCAAGGTGATGCTTCTTTGACATTGGCTCAGAGGCGGGTGTTGACTGTTACTGAAGTTGCTCCTGATGATGGCGATGACTCATGGTACATTGATACAGGAGCAACGCATCATATGGCAGCCAATAGAGATTACTTTCATTTATACAAAGTAATCAGCACACCTCAGAGTGTATTTTTTGGTGATAACTCCTCTCATCCTATTGTTGGGATGGGCACAGTAGTTGTTAAGTTGCTAAGGAGGAAGTGGAGATTACTAAGGTGTATCACGTTCCTAATCTAAGGAAGAATCTCTTCTCTGCACGTTACTTCGATGATAAAGACGGATCTTTGCTATTCTCTGGTGGCTCGTGCCAGCTTGTGCTTGCAGGAGGGGAGATCTTAGCAGACTGTCCATTGCAGCGTTGTCTTTATAAACTGGGGATGCAGTTTATCCCAATTTTGCAGCACCTGCTATAACAGGAGAGGTGACCGATCTACATGCCGCTGAAGCTTCTACCCTTTGGCATTTGAGACTTGGTCATATTGGCCAAGCTCGACTTCAGCAAATGCAAACAAGCGGGATGGTTGAAGGTTTACCCAAATTGGCTTTGACAAATGTAAACTGTGAGTCTTGCTTTCTGGGTAAGCAATCCCGTGAGACATTTCCTGCAGGGGGAGGTAGCCGTGCTGCAGATCTACTTGAATTAGTCCACTCAGATATTTGTGGACCAATTTCTCCAACTACATGTTCAGGATATCGGTAATTTCTCACCTTTACGGATGACTTCTCAAGATATACATTCATTTATCTGTTGAGGAGTAAATCGGAGTGTTTCAAGGTGTTCCTAGAGTTTCTTGCAATGACCGAAAGGTCAACAGGGAAGAAGCTGAAGACACTGTGGTCAGACAACGGAGGAGTTTAATTCTCGTGAGTTTAATTCCTTTTGTGCTGAGAATGGGATTAGTCATCAGCTGACTACACCCTATACTCCGCAACAAAATGGAGTAAGCGAGAGAAAGAACAAGAACTTAACTGAGATGGTAAGGTCAATGCTTGCATATGCTGGCTTACCAAAGTCTTATTGGGGAGAAGCTTTGGTCACAGCGTGTTACATCCTCAACCGTACTCCCACGAAGGCATTGGCTACTGACACTACTCCCTACCAGATGTGGACGGGCAGAACACCTGATGTGTCTCATCTCAGGATATTCGGATGTATAGCATATGTACTAGTTCCTGTTACAACTAGTCGTAAGAAACTTGATTCCAGGAGTGAAAGATGTATATTCCTTGGGTACAGTGCAGAATCCAAGGCATACAAGCTAGCAAGAGTTAGCAATAGAAGTATTATCTTTTCTAGAGATGTGAAGTTCCTAGAAGATATGTTTCTGAAATCTCCAGTTCATGATGAGTATTCCTCACATAATACTACTTCTAGCTTTTCAGGTAGCACAGGATCTTCTGAAGCTTCCGTTAGTTCTAGACTACATTTATTCTCTCCACCTGCAGTTAGTTTACATGATCTTTCTTCCCACGTTGCTTCTAAGACTCATCATGTAGATCTTGGACAAGGATCTTCTGGTGTACCTCTAGTAGGTGACAACTTGGAGAGAAATTCATCTGATCTTGGACTCGGCCGTAGATTCCATGATGAGACTCCTGGACAAGGAGATCAAGAGATAGGAGACATTTTTGTTGATTTGCAGATAAATGCAGATGATGCATTAAGAGGAGGAGCTACTTCATCAAGAGTCGAGCCAAGGAAATCCACAAGATCAAGAAGACCTCCTGATCGTTTTGATGAAGCTACTTTCAGTGATCAGCAGCCGTGGTCATTATTTGTTTCAGCACTTCAGGCGTCTATCTTACCTCAAGAGCCGAGTTCTTATACAGAAGCAGTCTCAGGTCCTGATGGAGAGCGTTGGAGAGCTGCTGTTGCAGAAAAGCTACAGGCGATGGATAAAATGGCAACATGGATTTTGACTCCATTGCCTAAAGATCATCATGTGGTTGGTTGTCGCTGGGTCTTCAAGCTGAAAACTCAGCCTGATGGTAAGATTTTGAGGTACAAAGCTCGTCTAGTAGCCCAAGGATTTTCCCAGGTCAAGGGGCTAGACTATGAGGAGACATTCTCTCCTGTAATCAGGATGCATTCTGTACGTGTACTTCTGGCAATTGCAGTCCAACATGGGATGCACATCCATCAGATGGATGTGAAAACTGCCTTCTTAAATGGAGTACTGGAGGAGGAGGTTTACATGAAGTTGCCGGAAGGACTCTCGACTTGCGATCCTAACCTGGTTTGTAAGCTCAGAAAATCCATTTACGGTTTGAAGCAGTCTTCCAGGACTTGGTTTCACCGTATGGATGCTTATCTAAAGAAGATAGGTTTCAAGCCGGTGGGAACAGACACCAACGTTTACTTGCTAGTAGATCAACTTGGAGTGTTGTTCTTGGCACTTTACGTTGATGATATGTTACTCATGACTGTTAGTCTGGAGCTGATGCATTACGCTAAGATGCTACTGAGTCATGAATTTGAGATGGTTGATTTAGGTGTGGTCAAACAGTTCTTGGGAATACACATCACCTACGATGTACTCAAAGGCACCGTAGATTTGTCTCAGACCTTCTACATCAAGCAGAAGCTGTCTGTTTTTCACCTTGATAGTGCTAAGGTAGTACCTACACCTATGACACCAGGAAACCGTTCATCTATCAAGGATTGTGCTACTACGGACAGTGAGAAGAAGAAGATGGAAGGTATTCCTTACACGAGTGCAGTTGGGTCTCTGATGTGGGTAGCGTTATGTACTCGACCTGATGCTGCTTATTCTACTTTCACATTAGCTCAGTATATGTCCAATCCAGGACTTGCACACTGGACAGCTGTGAAACGTGTGTTCCGTTATTTGAAGGGAACAGCTGATTTATGTCTACGTTATCAGCGGTCAGATGTACCTGCAGAACTGTATGGCTACTCAGACGCAGACTGGGCTGGTGATTCTGGCACCAGGAAGTCAACATCCGGGTTTTGTTTCTTACTGTCTGATGCGGTTGTTAGCTGGAGCAGTTCTCGACAGAAGTCCATTGCTTTATCAACAACTGAAGCAGAATATTTAGCATTGTCCAGAGCTGCAACTGAAGCCATTTGGCTACGCGAGATGCTGATGGAGATCTTGCTAGAGGCTGGAACAAGTGCCGTCAAGATTTTCTGTGACAACAAGAGTGCTATTTCACTACTGGGAACTACTAAGTTTCATGACAGAAGCAAGCACATAGATATACATTACAAGTTTATCAATCAGCAAGTAGCTGATAAAGTTATCAATGTGCTATACTGTCCCAGCGAAGATCAGTTAGCTGACATCTTGACTAAACCTTTGTCAAAGGATAATCATGTTAGGCTTGTTAGGATGTTAGGATTATATGGTGTAGTGGGAGTCACGTCCTAAGTGGGAGTGTTGGATGAGATAGTTCGTAACTCCTCTCTACGCTGCTATCGGCTGTAACGTTTAGACATTGAACAGGTTTGAACATTTAGACGTTGTCCGTTGCTGGGCGGTTCAACTAGTCTGTGATATGTACTCAGTTACCGATCGATGGTAAATGATCTTCTAAGTCTCACGGAGCATTTTCCTCTTCTCCAATGTGTGCTTCCGCATTCGTAATCTGACATTCAGGTCTTAGATGGATACGCTAGGGTCGGGGGTTTCTCGAGCACAACATCAGCTTTTCACTCTGGTGTTGGTGGGGTGGCCGGGTATACTTGACTGAAATCTTGTCAAGGTCTGCTAGAAATTTGTGTCCAGACCGAAGAACTCTACCGGGATCATCGTTAGCAAGTGTTCTTAACTTCTCAGCTTTTGCCTCAGAACGAGAAGCTCAATGCTGCAACTCCAGGTAGAAACTCGGCTTCTCGTTTACAAAGACAGTTCTGTTCAAGAAATACTTCATTGCTGTAAAAAAGAACTAGAGAAGAGTGTCCGATACACTACTTCACAAGAGAATTCCTGTACACGAGTCTACTACGCGGAAAATGGTTAGATATGGAGAAGAAGAGCTTCCGAATATTGCGTTAACAAGTCGATGCGTCATTCTGGAAAGGATGATTAGAGCGCATGTATCCCGCTAACAGACGAGCGAGATTTTCTCGCGTGAGTCTCAATGGCACGAGAGATATCAACCTTCGATTTGAATTTCGTCGGACCTCTGGAAACCCAAATCGAATTTCGTGTTCTTCGTGTTCCTCTGGCAACCCGTGCTCCGGCAACCACATACATGGACTGCGTAATCCAAAATCGCATGAATCTACCTCAATTCAAGACTTACCACAGTCTTCACCGGAAGTCTAGCCGGTTGGAGACGGAGGAAGACATTTTCAACTTCGTGCTGCGGCTGCTCGTCGTATTTCCTCTTCTGATGGCGCCGACAAAAGTTCTTCGAGAAGCACACAAGAATGACATCGACGCTGCCGCTACTACTAAACGGAAGAGAACTCCGTAAGTCGTGCAGCAGTCTTCACTTCCTCATCACCGTCGAACGTAATCTCTGATAACATCGCTAACGGCTATTGTGACATGGATCGTGGCGCAGGCATTATCTGCTGCGACGACGACTTGTGCACACTTGAAGAACGGAGGGAAGCGAGAGTGTGGCTGCTGGAAAAGTCGGCGGCTCTCATCGTAAACCAGAGTTTCTACTTTTGAGCATGAAGTGGATTTGACCTTGTGACGTCGCGGACATCAACAACTAGAGCTGACGATCTGTTCGTTCCCGTCCATTTCCTCTTCTGTTTTGTCATTCCGTCTGGTCATTCCTCGGACATTCGTCGGAAAAGCGTGAAGGTTACGAGACTTTTGAGCAATTAAGACACACAAAGAGTGTCAAGTACTAGTTAAGCTTGAGTTTCGAGAGATACGGCACTTTACTTAAGAGTCAGGTTAGCAACTCGCTTCTCAAGTGTCGTTGGACAGTTTTCTCAAAAGCTTATTACGGCACCAATCCGTAATATATAGACTTGCAGTATTTAATTAGCAGGATGTTCTCCTTAACTGTATTGGCACGATTCCCATTCTGAACGTAATTAGGAGGAACATGGTTTTGCTACTGTCGCTCGATCTTTCACCCTTGACTCAGATGGAGATGTCGAGGCCTTGTATCTCCTGGTGGACGTCGCGACGGCAGAGCTAGAGAGAATAGAGCCGCGGAATCTCTCGTCGAAGGACAAAGGCAAAGGTGAAGGCACACGCACGCTGTTGAAGGAAGATGGCCCAGCTGGATCTATGGTCGAAATCAAAGTCGTCGTCTGCAAGAAGAAAGACGGCGAGGGACTCCCGTCAAAGCGCCACTGCGGCTAAAATGTCCGTGGATGCAGCTCGCGATTAGAATGGTAAACAGACCTCTGAATTTCTGAAGGAAATGGTAAACATTGAAAGAGTTTCTGGATGGTGCACAGGACACGTGGGACCTTTGAGTTAAAGATATTCGGGAAATTGCCTTTGAGATCACAGGACGTTTTGTCCCGTAGGTATAAATTTGCATCAGTTTTGAATGTTTATCAGTGAGCATTAGTTCATCTGAAGCGAACCTATAGGGATGTATTTGAAAGAATCCTTTGGATTGCAAGATGACTAGTATTGCATAAACCTTTTCGAGACCAGAGCGATCTCTCTACTAAGGTTATTGTAGCAAGAGGTATTTTATCTTCAATACTGAATAAGATGGAGCTAGAAGACTTCACTTCCTCCCACATGGTGTTATACTGTACATAACTCCCAGAATCTAGTTGCATATAGAGTATTTCACCAAGCAAGTTCTCGGCTGATGGTGTGTTCTTTCTCACCAGTTGATGAATGAACTGATGTAAATTAGTTTCATCACTAAAGCTTCTTTTCTCAGTGTATTATTGTTTCAAGAATAGACTGATGTAAACTCGTCTCATCACTGAAGTTTCTTTTCTGTGTACTGTTGTTGTGTTTCCTGTCCGTAAGGTGAAACTATTCATCATCACTGAAGTTTCTTTTCCGTGTACTGTTGTTTATTTTCTTATCCGTGAGATGAAACGAATACTGTGCATTCGCTTGTTCAGTAGGTTATGGGCTGAAAGCTGATCAAGAGCAGTAGGATATACTGCATATCAAACTGTAGATTAGATTTTTCTCTTAAATGCACATCAGAAATAGCGAACTCACCAGAATCTGGACAAGGTACTGTATAGAATATGTCTGACAAGCACCATATTCACGAATAATAATCTCCCCATCTCATCATCGGCCGACCTGGAGTAACAACCCAGACTCCGTGCAGCTGGAATTACAACGGAGGATGGACCGTTACTCTCATCATCGACCGATCTGGAGTAACAACCCAGACTCCGTGCAGCTGGAATTACAACGGAGGATGGACAGTGGAGTAACGTCACCCTATGTCATTACTCCCGAAAATTCAACCAAGCTCAACGACTATAGACAAGTCTGGGCCAAGGTAATATCATTTCTCTCAACCATCGACACATTTGATACATGTTACTTACTTTTGTACAAGGTAATAAGGATACCATGGGGTAATTTCATTCTACATACTGAACTCTATAACTTCACCAACAGTTCGCATCATGGAGAAAATAATTTCTTTGGAAATGGAAAATGTGTGATTTTGCATATCAACCACTCAGAGGCAATAGGGATGCCATGGATAATTTCATTCCACACAGTGCAACTCTGTTGATGAAGAAACTTCATCAACAGTTAGCATCATGGAGAAGGTAATTTCTCTGGAAATGAAAAATATGTGACTTTGCATCATCAACCACTCAGAGGCAATAGGGGGATGTCATGGATAATTTCATTCCACACAGTGCAACTTTGTAAACTGCATCAACAGTTCACACCATTTCACACCATGGAGAAGATAAATTCTCTGGAAATGAAAAATGTGTGACTTTGCATCATCAACCACTAGAGGAAATAGGGATGCCATGGGCAATTTCATTCCACACAGTGGAACTCTATAAACTTCACCAACAGTTCACACCATGGAGAAGGTAATTTCTCTGGAAATGAAAAATGTGTGACTTTGTACCATCAACCACTCTGAGGTAATAAAGATGCCATGGATAATTTCATTCTACATAGTGCAACTCTGTAAACTTCACTAACAGTTTGCACCATCGAGAAGATAATTTCTCTGGAAATAAAAAATGTGTGAATTTGCACTATCAAACACCCACTGAATGGTGTAGTTTCTTTTTAACTTAGACGCAATCAACTTTTTTCCTCCTGTGATTGCAAGCAACATGAGGATAGATCTCAGTATAGCCAGACTAGGAGCCCGCGCCGGGCTCATATATATGTAGTCCCACCATTCTTTGGCGCGTGTTTTAACCCCGCTCAAGCGCTGGCAGTAATGGTTGTTTGTCCTTCGGCGTCTTCGGTTAAGAGAATGCTGAAAGAAAAACAATCTTGGATTTATTGAACTATTTGGACTGATTGATGCATGACATTATAACCGTGAAAATTCAGAGATGTGCTTGTGTGTACCTTCCAGTCACTTACTTAACAGTTTTAGTATTTGAGATAATTGACATGTCTTGATGCGAATGCACTGTGATGTTGCTGATCCTACGATTCAGACCTACCGTGCTATGAATCTAAAGTCCATGATTCAAGCTTGAACGTGGCCCCAATGCCAGCTTGGAGAATCCTTTTGGGCCGATACGCGCAAGTCCGGCGTCGTCTGACATTTTGCATGATGTGTAATATAAGCGTGCCTGCAGAGCTCCTGCCTGTGCTGAAGGAAGGTATCCAGGCGATAACAATAAACAAGGTCTCTTATTCTTCTCACTGCTGGAAAGACATATTCTCTTCTAACGTTGTGTCTTTTCCGCCAGAGTTTAGTTGAATGAAATCACCACTATACCACTAGCCCGCCGTCGATATCGTCTGTTCGCTTTAATAAACACTAGAATTTTCTAAGCATCCTATATTCGTGGAACAACTAACTGGACTTCATCGTGTATTCACTATAATCTACTGACCCTGTAGACAGACTCTACATGCTATTTACAGGCTATTTACAGAGTTCACATACGCTGGTCAGAACCAGTCGACTGGATATACATCTGGGTATGCCAACTTCACGGTTGTCGTGTAAGAGAACTCGGTGCTGAACATGTTCTGATCAGAAGGTGTTAGTGTCATTGAGTGTCTTGCAATTGTTGTCTACTTGATGTTTTCTTGACATGAGCTTGGATATCGATCCATCATGTTCCAACTCTTTCTGTTGATGAGTACATTCAACTCTTGCTCTTGATGATTGTATCAATCTCATGTATGCGTGCTCATTCCAGTTCCAGCATTCACACTCGTGTCAGTCTGGCCAGGAAGAAGAGCGAGCGATGTTGCTGTGATCTCTTCAATCTGTGAAGTTACAAAAATAAACAGATATAATCGGTGACATCTCCGACCAGACTTGGAGTCCAACTGGTCTTTCGCGCTTTTCCAACGTTTCAGGGTCCAAAGAAGTTGCATTCACGCTCGTTGAATCCACAATAGCGACCTTGACCTTCGCCTTTGGCTTCATAGCGTGTATACTTGTCATAAGCCTGCACGTACCAGAATGCGTATATCACTCATCAGCACGAGAATCGTGGCAACTTCTCGGGTCTCAGGGAAGGAGACTCCAGACAGCAGCAAGATTCTCTAGAGGGATGTCTCCTGTTAAAATTGAGCCGTACCCTATAAAGAATTCACTAAAATAAAGGTCAAGACATTAACTGGTCATTCTACCTGGCGTGTTTGGCATAACCATCATAATCCTCCATCAGCATTTTCCCTGCTTCTCCGTTGAGTGCAGATTCCGGAAAAGGCTCAATCAAAAGGCACCTAACAACCTGTTCAGAGCCACGAGACGGCATCTCAGTAACCTCCAACTGATAAACCCGCACCGTCATCTTACTGAACCGCGCTGCACGGTTTCCTATACAGGAATACTTCAAACATAAGCATCAGACAGTCAAACAAATAACAAGGTCGCGATCTTACAAGCAAGACGTGCCGTAGACCAAGGGTTGGCTTCCAGTCCTTTTTCAAAGTGTTGACACAGATTTCGCCGTTCTTAGCGATATTCGGATGGAAGATCCTTGTCACGAAGTACCCTGCAATGTGCAAATGGAGAATGCGTGTCAGTAAACATCCCCGAGTCAACACAAAGTAGGAACTACCTCAGCAAGCGATCGCTTCAAGTAAAAGAACTCAAGCTCAGAACTGTACGCCACTTTCCACTAAACTCTGCCTTGACTGGCCATCAATTTTGACCTAGTACACCAATGACCAAAATGACACCATTAATTAATCAACACAGTTCTAACCTACAAGCTGCACCAACCTTTCGGTGGTGTCTGAGGGAAGTCCTGATTCATTATAAGCTTCATGCCGAATACACCACCTCCGTAAGGTGTACCATGTGAAAGCACAAAAATCGGTAGTAGTTAGAGCCACGAGAGATAGCAAATATATAGAAGATCGTAGTAACTTTTCTTCGTACACAACATACTGGTGTGGTAGACCTTAAACTCGAAGGAAACTGCGCTCGTTAAAACATAGAAAATCTTATGTGAAACCGTGCATCCAGCGAGAAGGTACAGCGATAGAACAAACATCTCGAATATGTTCGAAACATACAACCTGCAATCTCCCCTGAACCCAGTCGGCAAGGCAGAACTCTGAAATGTCTTGGTACATGGGGAAAGCAGTTTCTGGAGAAACAGTAAACAGGACTCTGATATACATTCTAACATTTGCGGAAGCTTTCAGAAAGCTCATTATGTGTTCTAAGTAAAGCTGTGAACATGTCATCTCAAGAACTTTTTGTTTAAGTTCTCCTTCTGATCAGTTTTAACAAGTTCATATGTTATCAGTTCTAACAGGCTGGTAGTATTTTGTTGTAAGAAACTTGCAATACAGTTCTCAATTCAATTTTGTAACATGCATGAAGTGTAATATAAGAGTGCCTGCTAGTGCTGAAGGAATGTATCGAGGCGATAAACAATAAGCAAGGTCTCTTATTCTCCTCACTGCTGGAAAGACATATTCTCTTCTAACTTTGTGTCTTTTCCGCCAGAGTGTAGTTGAATAAGATCACCACTATACCACTAGCCTGCCGTCGATATTGTCTGTTCGCTTTAATAAACACTAGAATTTTCTGTGCATCCTATATTCTGGAACAACTGGACTTCGTACTTCTTGTATTCAGTTTAATCTACTGACCCTGTAGACAGACGCTACAGGCTATT
The DNA here is from genome assembly GCA_036924285.1 of Asterella californica. NCBI lineage: Eukaryota > Viridiplantae > Streptophyta > Marchantiopsida > Marchantiales > Aytoniaceae > Asterella > Asterella californica. The sequence continues at coordinate 13,810,221 of JAYKYS010000003.1, forward strand.
TACAGGCTATTTACAGAGTTCACATCCGCTGGTCAGAGCCAGTCGACTGGATGTACATCTGGGTATGCCAACTTCACGGTTGCCGTGTAAGAGAACTCGGTGCTGAACATATTCTGATCAGAACGTGTTAGTGTCAGTGTCTTGCAATTGTTGTCTACTTCACATGAGCTTGGATATCGATCCATCATGTTCTAACTCTTTCTGTTGATTGGCACATTCAACTCTTGCTCTTGACGATTGTATCAATCTCATGTATGCGTGCTCATTCCAGTTCCAGCATTCACACTCGTGTCAGTCCTGGCCAGGAAGAAGAGCGAGCGATGTTGCTGTGATCTCTTCATTCTCTACCTCTGTGAACCTACAAAGATAAACAGATATAATCGGTGACATCTCCGATTATACGTGGAATCCAACTAGGCTTCCGCAAAAGTACCAACGAGTAATAGTAAGTGTCCTCGTCGTGGATTGATCGTCATCGTGATGCCCATTTCTTAAGAAGGATCATGATCACAACGTAGCTAGTAGATTCAACGCTCGATTTAATTTCCTCCACAGGTCGTTTCCTGAATAAGTTCTTGGTACACTGTGAAGATCTAGACTTTGTGTACGCCACTTATACTGGTACTGGTTTGCTTTGGAAGTATTTTAGTGCTAGCCGTGAAGAAGAATCAGGGCTATCTAACGACGCGAGAGTAACTACTTCATGGCCAAGTTCAAGAACTTCAACCAGAGGATCGATGAAGCTTCAAGCAGTACTTCGAATTCTCCTCAAAAGGTTGTGTCCGACCGATCTGGATGTACCTGGGTATTACTCGTTTTGATTAGAGAAGCATACATACTCCACTTCATTCTCATAGTAAGTCTCCTGTTGTAATGCTTATTATGTCTCTTCAGTTCTTATCAATTGCACGGATATACGGTGGTCCTGAGTTGTGCGTATTATTGCTGGATGTTTCATCCCAGCGCATTTTCCCGTATTCCGTTAATCTGTTGAGAAAGTCTTTGTGATTGTGAACTTTGCACACATGTTCAGATAAGCGATTCTCTCTTCAAGCTGTTCGAACCAGCTCCACCAGCTATCATAAGCATCGATATCATTTTCTTTCATGGGCTTCAGTTTGAGCACAACTCTGTTGCATATCTTTCGACTTGGAGAAGAGGAGGTGAATCGCAAGAAGTCTGGCCACAAAGGTACCTCAAAGGTTGTCCTGAACCTTTGTACCCTCAAAGGTTGTCCTGAACGTAGTGGGGGTAGAATCTCTTCAGACTGAAGTTCAGAAGCACTTGCAGAAACATACTTTTCTGGGGTTTTGTGGCATGGGAGGTGTTGGTAAAACGACCATGGCAAGGTTAGCGTTCAGCACCCTGTCTGCCACATTTGAGTACACTTGTTTCGTGAGTGAAGTGAAGCTGATCCAGGGAAACAAGGAAGAGATCAAGGAGAAGGTTTGGAAGAACATGCGTCGTCATGGCCAGTCTGTGCTAGGAGGGACCAGTGCAGATATGTGGGCGGAAGTAAGTGGTAAAAAGTTGCTGGTTGTGTTCGATGACATTGAGACATTCGGACATGCAGAGCTTCTACAAGAGATAGCAGATGACAACGGCTCGAAAGAAAGTCGATTCATAATAACCAGTCGTAATGCTGGAGTTCGGGGATACTTTGGTGTAGATCGGATCTACATATGTGATGTTCCATTTTTGAAAGACAAATTTGCAAGAGAGTTGTTTATCACGCACGCATTTCCTGCTGGAAAGGAACCTCCGGAGCGCTTGAAGCACATTATGGAGGACGTAGTGAAAGGATGTGCAGGTTTGCCGCTCACTCTGGTGGTCCTTGGAAAATATCTTGGAACGATAACGGATGACAAGATTTGGAGTGAGGTTTTAGATGCAGTGAGAAATGTAGAAGAAATTCCCAACTTAGATCTGGAAGAGAGAGTGTGGAGAAAATTACAACTGAGCTATGATGCTTTGGGAGATCCGGAAAAGCATATGTTTCTGGATATTGCCTCTCTTTTGCTCATTGAAAATCGTCCCTTTAGTTTCGAAGAAATTAGAAGTGCATGGTCTTCAATGTACAGATATCCGCACACAGGATGGAAAACATTGGTGGACAGGTCTCTGGTTCAAGAAGAAGAGGTTCAAGAATTTGACATTCTAATAGAAAAGATGAACACAGACACTGAAACCAGGTATGTGATTGACACTTCTCGAACACGATGGACGGCAGACAATGGACGTGACGGTCGGAAGGTCCAAATCTTTACGCGTATACATATGCATGAACATCTGAGGAGAATGGGCCATAGGATTGCAAAAATGTCGAGTCGATATGTTTCGTTAGTTGACGATCAATGGGTAAGTGTTTGCACTCAGGACTCATCCTTTTCTTGGTGATACGTATACATGTACAGTTTTGATTGATCTGATTGTCTTATTTCCTCTTCCAATAGATGAAATGAACAAGGTCATTAGAGAAATAGTTTCTTGGATTTAGAGTGTGTATGGTTTTTGTTTCGAACCCATTAAATTAAATAGAGTTCTAAACAGAAACGCTCTTTTTTGAGCGGTTTTTTGAGCGGAAGTCTTTTTTATGTATGGACCTATAATATTGACATGCAGTCTTAGCTTATTTTTGTTGGTGATTTATGTACTTGTGGTCTTTTTGCATGAAGGGAGAACACCGCATTCATCCTGAGAAAATTGTTGCGCTCTGTGCGGATATCTCTCATCTTTCTCATGGTTCTACTGGAGATAGCGATATCGGACAATTTGACGAGAGTCCGTGTAAATTGCAGAAATTCTTCTCACAGCTCAGAGGAATACGTTATTTGAGTTTGACTTTGAGGCCGTTTTTCACGTGCGAGAGATGTAAGATTACTGGAGGTTTCTCTCTTCCTAGCGGTCTAGTTATGCTTCGGTGGGAGGGTTCCAATGCAAATCTCAAACTTGCTTTGGAAGCTTCAGTTTGCAAGTCGTTGGTTCTTTTGATACTAAAGAGGGAAGATGATTGTTGTCTAGACATCCTTTCACCACAAGCATGTAGATATATGTCCAGATTAGAGCGATTGATTATAAGATCTCCGGGGTTGGTTCGCCTATCAAATGCATTCGGGAGCTTAAGCAGGTTGAAACATTTAGAAATATATGGGTGTGAAAAGCTTGAAGGGATTCCGAAGACATTTGGAAACTTGAGTAGCCTGGAGTATTTGGAGATTTACGGGTGTCATGTAGTTGAAAGATTACCGAAAACATTTGGAAACTTGAGTAGCTTGGAGTATTTGGAGATTTATGGGTGTCATGTTCTTGAAAGATTACCCGAGACATTTGGAAACTTGAGTAATGTAGAACATTTGGAGATTGACGGGTGTCATGTCCTTGGAAGATTACCGGAGACATTTGGAAGCTTGAGTAGCTTGAAGCATTTGAGGATTGTCAGCTGTTATGAGCTAGAGGGATTGCCGGAGACATTTGGAAACTTGAGTAGCTTGGAGCACTTGGAGGTTGCAGGGTGTCCTGTACTTGAAAGATTACCAGATACATTTGGAAACTTGACTAGCTTGGAGCATTTGGAGATTGAAAGGTGTCTGGTACTTGAAAGATTACCGGAAACATTTGGAAACTTGAGTAGATTGAAGCATTTGAGGATTGACAGCTGTCATGTACTTGAAACATTGTCGGAGGCATTTGGAAGCTTGAGTAGTTTGGAGCATTTGGAAATTGCTTGGTGTCCTGTACTCGAAAGATTGCCAGAGACCTTTGGAAACTTAGGGAGGTTGAAACATTTAGAAATACTTTCGTGTGAAAAGCTTGAAGTAGTCCGGGAGACATTTCAAAATTTAAGTAGGTTGGCGTACATGAAGATAGGAGGTTGTGATCTACTAGAGAGCTCGCAGTTACTTACGCAGGTTGAAGTATATAATCATTGATACAGATGAGCTAAAAGACAAGAAGGTGATGCTTAGAAACGGAAGCTCTGGGTAAAAATGCACCCATCCCGCGAGTCTGCTGATTAGTATCAGCGTAAACATTCTCTGTAGAGTAGTATGAGTCGGAGGTGATTTCTGTCAGTACCAGTTCTGAAGTCTAAGTAAAGCTGTGCACATTTCATCTCGGAATATTTGTGTTAAGTTCTCTTTCTGATTAGTTTTCACATGCTTATGTGTTATCAGTTCTAATAGGCTGGTAGCATTATGTTGTGGGAGATAAATTCTATATTCTGAGAGACTTGGGAGTACAGTACTCAGTTTTGTATCAGCTCCTTCGTGCATAGTATTACTGACATCAATTTAGAATATGATACTCGTACCACAGGGAGAACTGGCACCCACCCTTGATCGGGTTATTCCAGAGTTTAAAACTGAAAAATACTAAAATATAGGGAAAGGTGCAAACATAAGGATTTGAAACTGGAATTCAACCAGAAGCAAGGTGAACATCGCTTTATAAGATATTCACTTACATGCGCATTGTCGGGAATTTTTCCAGAAATAAAGATTGAGAATGTCAGGTATGTTTTGGATACATATATAGGATACTGTAATAGTGCGGATATTTATAACTGCAAATACGCGAATTCAAAAAAATTATTCTCTCTTTTCAACTCAGTGAGCTGGAGATGGACCAAAACGTTTCCGCACCTCAATGGTGGTGTCCTCGTCTATAGAAACGAGAAAACTGATTGACAATTCTTTGCTGGAAGCCACCTTGCTCTAGCATTGCGCACGATACGAAGCTTGTTTCCATCCACGGGCCTTCTTAGGAATATCCAAATGCCTCTGAAGAGAGTTTCTTAACGTTCTTGCAAACTGTCACCTATTGTTGTATCCTTCATTGGAGTACTGAGCAACCACATTGATCAATGTGGTTGGGTTGGAAGGAGGTCATGACCTCCTTCGCCGCAAGGATCCAAGAACGCGTCGATTTTGCTGAGATGCGTCATAGGGAAAGGTAAAATTGCCGACTAGAAACAGCAGAGAAGCGCCCGCAACAGAACCATGACTACCACTTCACTGCGCGACTCACAGGAACAGAATTACTAGTCCCAACTGCAAGACCAGTATATCCAGAAGCAAAACTCGGCAGGCTTGGCTGAAGAACTCAATACAAATCAATTCTCAAAGACCAAACGATCAGAAAATTAAAGCATTAACAACCGGAGAGCTATTAACTGCAAAACACCGGAAGGTCGATCGATCAGATTCTGCACCAGGTGGGCACCTTAAGTGCCCCAAGAATGTGAGCGACTGCTCAGTTCACACAAGTAGCGCTACTGCACAGGTCTCTCCGAGACGCCGAATCTATACAGACCTCCACTCGACATGCAAACCGGAATGAATGAGATAATGTGCAGGACCTGTGCTCAACTCTATATCTAGGTTTAGACCTGACGCATCTTCCACTTACTGGTCCTCACGAAAAGCAGCCCTTCTGTCTTCAGGACAGCACGCAATAAACAGAAGGAAATCATCAGAGTAACGATAATGTTAGTGTGAGTGGCCCCTCAGATCTTGCTGCCTCAGTTAAGTTTAAGGTACGTATCATCAGTGTCTTTCGTTGTCACTTTCAGCTGATAAAGGTCGACTGAAACACCCTTACTCTTCTTCGGATGTCAAACTCTCTCCAGTTTATCGCATATGCTCCAATTTTCCTTGAGAAGGATTGCGACTTACGATTATTTCGAAGATCTCTAATTCAAATTAGTGCCAAAATTTAAGGATCTGCAACGATCAAATGCTCGTAGCCCGGCTCTGCAATGCTGGTTTCTTTCGACGCTGGCTCTCCCAAGAAATGTAACCATCGCGATGATGCTCTTCTCTCTAGTTGCTTTCACACAGGATTCACAAAAAGTACGAAGGATTCACTTAAACGTCTCTGCTGTTGAGATTGGTCACGGTCAGTAGACTGGTCCTGATCACGCTCTAGTCGCATCATTCTCGATGTTCTCAGAAGAGACGGGTGAGTATTCGACGAATTGTCGTCGATTATGTGCCATGTGGTGTGTGACACTCGTGTCCACATACTAATTAGGATCAGCTGTCTGCACGATTACAGACGAACATTGTGCCACCAGGACTCGACGAGTGTTGCCGTTGTTGTTCTGGGAACGACGATTCTTGTTCCTGTTCTTGTTACCAGCATTCGAGTTTTCGTTGCTGCTGCTGGGTTTGTCCGAGCACTCAGCGATGCGGTGCCCGGGCTTGTTGCACTAGAAACATTTCTCGTTGGGGTCTGGCAGTCTCTTCGGTGGTTGGTTACCGCCTTGTCGGTTGCCATCATTGTTGCGCCGGTTGTTGGCATTGCGTCCTCCTTGCTGATGTCCTGCAAACAAGACGGTGGATGGTTCCATCGATAGCTTGCGCCCGATCGTTTCTTCCTGAATGAAGAAGGTGATAAGGTCCTGTAGCGAGAGGTTTGAGTTCGTTGTCATCACCTGCAAGAATAGATAGTAGTTGTTGGGCATGCTGCCCATCAACGCGAGGACTTGCTCCTCGTTGGTGATTATCAATCCAGCTGAAGTCATCTGCTGGATGAGAGACTTGAAGTTGTTTACGTGCTGGGTGACAGTCTCATTGGATTTCATCTTTAAAACCCGCAACTTCTCACTTAAGTGCATCCTGGTCACCATGTCCTGACCTGCAAAGTGTCTGATCAAGGTGGACCATGCATCGTTCGACGTGGTGCAAGACATTAGATGTCCTGCCACACTGTTCTCGCAACATTCATTGATTGCTGCGAGCGCGTTAACATCACGCTGATCCCAATCTGCGATGCTACCGGGTCCGGTAGCAGGGGGAGGGATGGGTACCGCAGTACCTCCGGGTGTCGTGGCACGTGGTCTCTGCACGTTCCCTTCCACGATATCAAGAACACCATGGGCCCTGAGCCGCAAGGTTGTCTTGTGCTTCCAAAGCGTGAAATATGTGCCGTCGAACTTGGCCCAGCCTTTGATGTCAAAGGGGGCAGACATTCTGTATCAGATTGATCGCTGGAACGGTGAAATTCTGTCAGCGAAGGTACAAAATATAGGTGCGTGAAGCGTCCTTCTCGCAGCAGCTGAAGCGTCCTCCAACTGCTCTCACCTAAGGGCCGAAGGCCTACCTAGTGTCTATGCTATTGTGCTAGTGCATCAACAATGCAAAGCTCTGATACCATGTTGGAAATGGATTGCTAGTAGAATAGACTAAGGCAAAACTCTAAGTTACGGCATAAAGACAGTATGAGAGTGTGGGAGAGCTCCTCAAGAGAGTGTAGGCAAAACCAAGTAAATAAATACAATGGCCTTGGGCCTGAATAATAATGGGTCTTGGCCTTGATGACCTTACGAAAAGTCACCATCTAAAAGCTTGAACTGGTTACTGTAAGACGGAGTATTCACACTAGTATTCTAACATCGCCGAGCCTATAGACCACTCCTTTTCCATCCCAAAATCCGAGGAGATGACGTTCCGCAGTCCTAACTTCTGCACTCGACGAGGAAATCTTGTACAAGATGCGGCATGCATCAGATATCTCCTTCTCCACTGATCCACAAAGCGGAGCAATAATACTTTGCCGTCGCTCACTGGAGAATGCAAACTCAGTGTTTGAGATAAAGCCCAGAATGGCGACAGCATCCCTGGCGTGATGAACTTCGTGGTTGCAGTCGTACTACAGCTTGAGAGTCGATTAACACTGATATAAGGTTTCACTTCTACAGAGTCTGACAGCTTCTTCGCTCCCAAGTATGCATATATCTCGTTCAACTTCGCTCCAATTTTTGAAGAACCCTTCGGATACCAGACGAATGGAAGCTTACTCGAATGAGTCATAAAGACGCTTCGCAGCTGCAGATCGTCAGGAATGAACGCTGAATCAGGCGACGTTAACTGCACTTCTCCAGAATCCGTCCCGGTAAGAACTGCAGCCTTGGCCTTGAATTTCTCCCTCACATTGTATCGGCAGTGCTCCCAGTTCACAGCAATCTTTTCCCACAATCGTGCACATTGCTCAGAGTCGTACTGCATCAGATTTTCTCTCCAATATATCCAGAGGTCCAGGTATTTGGGACTGGTTACCTTCCTCGGAACGCCCAGCACTTCGTGGAAAAAGGATAACAAGCTTTCAGGGTAGACATCACAAAGAATGGGTACCACTTCTCTGAAGAGGTTTTCAGAGTCTTCGATAACGCAGTCCTGAGGATTTCTCCACACTTGCTAGATCGCTGGGTGTGGGCTGCCACTGATATATTTGCAGATAAGTATAAAACTTAATCATCTGTTCTTTACTTTTGCTGGTATCTGCTTCATTTCTCAACTTTTGGATTTGTTTCGCCAAAGCGTTACAGCCTACTTTAGGACTGTGAAAGGTTCCCAGCTTATGAAGAATCGCCGAGTACGGTATCACATCTCCATAAAAGGATTCATCAATAAAGGGGACTTCTTGTTAAGGATCTAGCAAACCATTCTTCACAGAGAAAATCTCGGATCAAGAATAGAATAATCAAGAGTAGTGCACATGATATCTACCCAGTCCAGATCTCCAGGCACGCGGACGCAGGCTCGCACATGGAGGCCAGTCAGGACGCGCACAGAAGATCTGGGTAAGGGGCCCGTAATCCACACCTGATCTTAGTCAGACTATGTATTTAACCTCATCGTACGATGAGCCTTATGCACTTTGGTAAACATCTGTTCATGATTCAACATCTTGCACATGGTATCAGAGCGAGGTTCAAGACTGTACACCCTAGTGAGATAGTGAGATAGCATTTCACGAGTCTGAAGAAGGGATTCCATCATCGCGAATCCAAACTTGTCACAGTAGCAGACCGTTCACAGCAGCTTCCGCATACAGAAGGCCCACTGTGGAAAAGGGCATTCACGATGCAAAATGTCTGGCAGCGGATTCAGACCATCACCTCCCGTATTCTCTGGTGATGGGTTTGGAATTTGGAAGAAGAAGTTGACCCTTATCCTCAAAGGAGAAGGTCTGTATGGCGTTACATCCGGGATCGAGAAGAAACCAGACATCACCAAATGCAGTCCTAAGGAGCTGGAGATCTGGCAGATCAAAGATGACAAAGCTTCCTACATCGTAGGCTTGAGCTTGAAGGAGGAGATCCTGCTCGAGGCAGATTGCTCATCCAGCTCTATCCTTTGGGATGGTCTGGTAGCGAGATACGAAAAGAAGTCAGAGGTGGAGATCCTTCACCTTCACCATCAACTCGAGAAACTTAAGCTTTCTGATGGGGAAAATCTCAGAGAGCACATCCAGCGCATGAAGGACATATACAATCAGCTTTCCGCTGCAAGAGACGTGTACAAAGTCAGCATTGAGCAGCAGAAACTGAAGTTATATCAGTCCTTGCCATCCACATGGCACGCATTCAAAAGCACTCTCATGGCAACCAAATCACTTACGTGGGAAGAGGTCGTCACCGCACTGCTCGAGGAACAAACCATGAGGATCGACTCAGGGATCGACCAGGAGGAGAACTTGGCACTATACTCAAGCTCTCAGAACGACAGAAGGAAGAACGTCTCTGGCCCATCCAAAACCTTTCGAAGAAAAGGACCTTGCCACTACTGCAAGATTGATGGTCATCATGAGTTTGAATGCCGGAGAAAACTTGCTGACCTTGTCCTCGAGAAGGAAAAATGGAGTAGAGTCAACGTCAACCTGACCACTGACACAGCCGAAGCAGAACCAATGGAACGTCCAATCAAAGCCAAGATGTTCACAGTCCTAGAAACGACTACACAGGAGCAGATCAGCGCGACCACATCAAGCCCTCGTCAATGCCGTGAAGACAACAGAAGAACAATCCTGGACTCCGGAGCCACCCAACACATGACGTTCCACGATGATTGGCTCAGTTCTTACAAATTGTGCCCAAATTCGAGATCAGTGCAGCTTGGGGATGACACTGAACAACAGATTCTTGGCAGCGGCACAATTCAGGTCCCAGGTGCAATCGGCAAGATGAGAAAACTCCACGACGTACTACATGTCCCATGTCTGAAAAAGGATCTCCTCTCAGTAGCACGCATCACCGACTTAGGAGCTACGGTAGAATTCAATTCCAAAGGATTCACCGTGAGAGAACAAGGAACTGATCAGATCCTTACTCGTGGAAGGAGAGAAGGACACCTCTATTTCCTTGATAGTACAGATGCTGCCGATAGTTCGTTCTTGATCACGACCGATGACAGCTCATTAGATAGGTGGCACAAACGCTTTGTTCATGTCAACTATGATACACTACGTGACATGTCCAAAAGGAAGATAGTTAACGGTTTAGAAATAGAAAATAGCCGTACCACAAAGATCTGCGAAGCTTGCTTACTTGGAAAGCAGCACAGGAAACCTTTCACTGACATCAGCACGAGAGCAAGGGAGATACTCGAACTCGTTCACATCGACCTTTGCGGACCAATGCAAGTCCTGTCTATAGGCGGCTCAAGGTACTTCCTCATATTCGTGGATGATTTCAGTCGGCGCACTGTTGTCTATTTTCTACATTCTAAGGATGAAACATTTGATTGCTTTAGGGACTTCAAGTCCATGGCCGAAAAACAAAGTGGAAAGCAGATCAAAAGACTTCGTTCAGACAACGGGGGAGAATACACCAGCAAGGCGTTCAACGAGTTTTGTCGGCGTGAAGGAATAGAACGACAATTCACTTTGCCTTACAGCCCACAACAAAACGGTGTGTCCGAGAGAAAGAACAGGAGCATCACCAACGCCACCAGGGTCATACTAGCACAAGCAGGACTGCCAAAGAGGTTCTGGGCAGAAGCAGTCGCAACCGCCGTGTCCGTTCAAAATCGCACATCTACCTCCGCCGTGGAAGAAATAACACCTGAGGAGGTCTGGACGGGAATACGGCCTAATGTGTCACACTTGAGAGCGTTTGGATGCACAACGTATACCCACATCCCTGCAGAAAAGGTCAAAAACTTGACAACAGAAGTTTCAAGACCTTCTTCGTGGGCTATGCGCTCGAGGCAAAGGGCTACAAGCTTTGGGATCCTACCACCAACAAATTCGTGCTCAGCAGAGACGTCACTTTCAGTGAGGCAGAATTCTACTCCACACACGATGACAGTGAGTTTCTAACTCAAAACTCTGACCAAAACCCAATTTTTTTTCCACTTGCTGATGATCCCTCATCAGAAGCAGGCACCACAGATGAAGAACCATCAGAGTCCACGATGGAAGGACACAGATCGACTCATGCAGATAGTCTCTATCTTGTAGAGGATGGAAGTCACCCGTGTTCAACCACCGGCATCGCACGGCAGACCATTGACACCACATGTCCCGCCGTTCCGAACCGAAGAACTTTGCCTGCTCGAGTACGGAGACTGAGCATGAAGATCCTACAGAACGCTCAAAAGAATCTCACAGGAACGATGGAAGTAGAGGAGGAAAGCAAAGTTTCCAACTTGAGCATCACCCCGGAGAACTACGATGAGGCTGTTAGCAGCAATGACGCTCATCATTGGGAGATGGCGATGCACGAAGAATACAATTCTCTGATAAAAAATCACACCTGGAACCTGGTGCAACTCCCGACCGGAAGAAAAGTGGTGGGATGCCGCTGGACGTACAAGATCAAGTATGACGGGGAAGGAAAACTACAGAGGTACAAAGCACGCCTTGTAGCTAAGGGGTATTCACAAGTCCAGGGGCTGGACTACTTGGAGACTTTTTCACCAGTCGTCAAACTCACGAGCGTACGAGCTATTCTGGCCCTAGCCGCTCATTATGATTGGGAACTTCATCACATGGATGTATGCACTGCTTTCCTGAATGGAGACTTGCAAGAAGAAGTGTACATGTCTCAACCAGAAGGATTTCAGCAAAGCAGAAATCTAGTCTGCAGATTACGTAAGTCAATCTATGGCTTAAAGCAGGCATCGCGCGTTTGGTACAAGGAGATGGATGGTTTTCTGAGTGAAGAAAGATTCAACCCACTTGGATCCGATGACAACGTCTATTGTCGCAGAGTAGACCAGGCAATCATACTACTCGCCTTGTACGTTGATGATTTGATTATAGCTTCCTCATGTCTTAGTCATCTAGGAGCAGTGAAAGGCAGATTGGCAGCACGGTTCGAAATGAAAGACTGTGGAGAACTCTCATTTTTCTCGGTTGGCTCATCACAAGAAACAGATCAAGCAGGAAACTCCACATCAGCCAAGGTGCCTACGTAAAACAGATCTTGCATAGATATGGATTGGAGAACTCCAACAGCGTTGCAACTCTCATGGAACCACGTACTCAGATCCACAGCTCTAATGATGATCGTCCTGAAGAGACTCATGAGGATTTCTCCTTCAACAGTCTAATCGGTAGCCTCATGTACATCATGATATGTTCTCGTCCCGACATCGCCTTTCCGGTGTCGTGTCGTGGACCGGCTCCTACCTGAAATTATGCTTGTCGCTCCAAAGACACTCATGAGAAGACAAGCTAGGCCCCAGCTTACGGATTTTGGCACAATCTCAGATCTCCATTTTCATCGCATAGATGGGTAGAGCTCCTTGTCAGCTTTCCATAGGCACTTCATCTACTTCGTTTGGACGCCTAGTGGAAAAGTTACAGGACTCGAAAGATGGAGAAAATAAGCTAGGCCCCAGCTTACGGGTTTTTGGCACCACTTCGGATCTTCGTTTTTATCGCACCAGTGGATAGAGCTCCTTGTCAGCATTTCATAGGCACTTTATCTACTTCGTTTGGACGCCTAGTGGAAAGGTTACAGGACTCGAAAGATGGAGAAAACAAGCTAGGCCCCAGCTTACGAGTTTTTGGCGCAACTTCGAATCTTTACTTTTATCGCATAGATGGATAGAGCTCGTTGTCAGCTTTCCATGGGCATCTTGTTTATTTTGTTTGGACATCCAGAGAAGAAGTTATGTGATTCGAGAAAAGGCAAAATCAAGCTAGGCCCCTAGTTACTTGCTGACTGGGTATTTAGGGCTTCAGGCGTTATATCAAAGACGCAAGGGGCCTGCTTCTTATTATTGAGGGTTGAACTTCGTACGTACAGACTGTTGCAAGGGGGCTGCTTAAGGGGCTTGCTTGTTCCTGCGACCTGTCGGTGGATGTTTTGGAGAATTAGGAAGTCCAATACACGCGCGCAAGGTGTCATCGGGTTCAGATCTGTGCAGGCTACGCACAGGTTAAGACGGTTCTTGAAGAGACGGATCGGGGGTTGTGTTCTGGGGGAAATTAAGACGCAAGGAGCAGAATTGAGATTTTCAGTTACCTGTGAAGGAGAGTTGGACCGTTCGGGCCGTTCCGGAGTCCAAACTTGCTGTCCTTGGATCCATCGGGATCAGAACAACGAGTTCTTCAGGAAATTGAAGACGATACAAAGTTTTATCGGGCGGTTTGAGAGTTGTGAGAGAAATTGGCTCGCAGGGAAGCGCTTGCGTCAGGTTTTCATCGCCTGCGACCTGAGATTGGATTGTTCTTCGCGATCGGTGAGCCAAGCTCTTCGTTCTTGGTGCCCACGCGATCAGGGAGTCCTCATGTACGCATAGGAGAAGACTGTAAGTGAATTGGATTGTTGGTTTGGGTGTGGCGAGCAAATTTGAGCCGCAGGGAGCCGATTTACATCAGTTTTTTGTTGCCTGCGACCAAATTTCTCGAGTAGTTTTGCAAGGGGAACTCCAAACGGCTTGTTTGGAGTCTTGTTGGGTTCAGGGTAGCCAGATCTACCTACCAGCGAAGACGGATATCAGTTTAGACGATCCGTTTGTGCGGTGTGAGCGGTTTTAAGCCGCAGGGAGGAGTTTTTGAAGGTTCGGTCACCTGCGACCGAAAATTGACGATATCTCGACTATCGGGAGTCGGATCTGAAGGTTTCTTGGGCCAACGGAGTCAGGGAAGGAGACCCTATCAACATTTGAAGATCGTTTGGCGAAAGGAGAAAGTTCCCAGATAGGTCTTTTTCGGTTCCTTCGCTACAGGTTTCGTCCTTTTGAGTTCGTTAAGGACTTAGTTGGTTGTGTATGGCTTGTGGTAGCTTGCTTTAGCCAAGAGCTAGTGTGTGGGTGTGGTTTGGACTTGGGTTTGGATCGCATGATACTGTTGTGGCTCTGGTTGTTAGCAAAGAGAAGTTCCTCTTGCTTTGAGCTACGCTTTGGCGATTTCAGACTAGGGTTGCGTTTTAGGGGTTTGTTTTAGGACTTCTGAAGTAGGTTACAGACCGCTCTGGTCTGTTCTTCAGTTTTGTGCTGTTTGGAGAAAGAATCGACAGTGTACATACTTTCAGAGTGGTATATATCGCAGCATTCCTTTTCGTGGTTGTTCTTCTCGGTCTTGTCTCTGTTTGGCACACAGCATCTCCACAGCCAGGAACCTCGCGTTTTCCTGGACATCCTTCACGCACAAAATATCCGACACGATACGGTGGTGAACTCGACGTGAAGGTCTGGGGTGGAGATTCTTCTGTGTCTGAACTTTGAAGAAGAGATTGGCAGTCATGAGTGGGGATGGGAAAGGTGATGGAGATGGAGCTAGTGGTTCAGGTGGGTTACCAAGGGTGCAGTTGGATCCGGCGACCGCATCGATGTTCCAAGCTTTCACTATGTTCTTACGACAACAACAATCTGATGAGCGGAAGGAAGCTTTGGCAACAAAGGCGCTACAAGCGGTGGTCAGCAGGATTGACCAGTTTGATGGAAGAGATGTCTCAAGGTATCTGAGACATTATGTGAAGGAGATGGAGCTGAACCGGGTCTCAGAAGATGAGATGATTGAGACGTTTGAGTTGGCAGCAGCTCCAGAGATTAGGGATCATGTTAAAATGCTAACGAAGCATTTTAACAAGGATTGGGAGACTTTTGCTCGTGCCTTGATGGATGAGTACTTCTTGGAGGACTCTGATCGAGTCACCAAGAAGTCATTCTTGGAGTGGGTTGAGCAACCAAGGAAGGGTTTGCAAGCTACTGAGTTGCTCAGAGAGTTTGAGAAGCAATTTTCACGGCTGACCAGGATGGAGAAGTTGACGTTGCAGTCCAACAAGACAGAGCTATTTCTTCGGGCTGCAGATGAGAAGTTGCAGGAGAAGCTAGAGGTACTTCTGGAAGACCGGGAGGAGGACGATGGATTGACCAGCAGCTGGAAGAAGGTTGAAGAAGCTGTTGGTCTGCTTACCAAGAGGGAGCGGAGACGAGAGAAAGTTCCTGTTAGGAGACTGGCGCCAACACCTACAGCTGTAACACCTGTTCCTGTAGTCCGACCAGTTCCTGTTGCTAGACAAGTAGTACCAGTTGCTCCAGCTGTTCCAGTTGTTCCAGTTGTTCAGGCACCCATGGTATCTCCGAAGAAGGATGACTCAAACCTTGAGGAGATATTGCGTGGAATGAGAGATCTGCAGATCAAGCTCACCAGATTGGAAGAGAAGGGATCTACAAGTGGAGTAAGACCGGTTGAGAAGCAAGGCTGGATCCAGCGGTGTATCTGGTGCGATGGTACTGATCATCCGTGCAGAGATTGCAAGGAGTTCACAGATATTCTGCAGCAAGGAGTGATCTTCTGGAAGGATGGGAAGGTAGCGTTGAGGGATACTGGTGCACTTCTTCAGACCAACTTTGGTAGAGGAGGGATGAAGAAGTTGGTTGAGGACCACCTATCAGCGCAGGCAGTCGCAATCGTGGAAGCTGGAACTTATGGCACAAGGGTTGAGGATCAAGCTGAGAGGAGTTTCAACAAGCAAGTTGAGCCAAGTGAGTTGTGGTCATCTGCCATCTCCATGAAACAGAAAGGGAAGATGGCACGTGAGACGTTGCAGAGGACAGCTGCTACGATCAGAAGGGATACTGGATGGGAGGATCCGATAGAAGCTCTATCGGTGCATGCGTACATCGCCAAGAACCAACACGAAGCGTTGTTGGAAGAGAAGAGAAGGCGAGATTCAGATGATGCAGGGGAAGGAACTTCTTCCAAGAGACAGACTCGAGGGGAGAAGGTTCGCCAAGAGCTTCGAGATGCAGGAGCTCAAGACCTACCGATGGACGATGCTCCTTCTTCATCGAAGGAGAAATCTCAGAAGGAGAAGGGTAAGCCGGCTGCGTACAAGCTACAGTCGGATATCGAGGCTTCAACAGACTTGAAGGGAGTCTTGGAAGATCGCATTCTGAATGCGAAGGTGGAATTTACTTTGAGAGAAGTGTTAGGCATCGCCAAGCGTGAGTTTCATGATGTCATCATCGATGTCATCAAACGGAAACGACAAATTACGGGTGAGACTGGTTTATCACATGCTTTGGATACTAGGATGTCAGTGGATGAGGAGAGAGAGCTTGCAAGGTGCAGTGTCTATTCTCCAGAGGAAGAAAGAGATCGAAGGCGCAGGGTGCATTTCGAGGATGAAGAGGAGGATGAGAAGCGGAGCTCAAGTCATTACAGCCATAGTCATTGGGCTCGAGCTACGACGGAGACGTTGGTGAGGATCGATGACTTGGATGAGCCGGTGGTTGCTCTGATCGATCATGGATCAGAAATCAACATCATGTCGAAGGAGCTGTACAAGAGGAAGAAGTGGCCGATCGACACAGAGCATGGATGGGTCATAAGAGCAGCCAACAACACGAGAGGAGACTTGTATGGAGCTTGTCCAGACATCAGAGTGCGCGTAGGTGATGTTGCTATTGAGCAAAACTTCTTTGTTCAGGAAGCAACATCATACCCACTCATTCTGGGTCAACCTTTCATCATAGCAACCCGGATGGAGACAAAGGTACTGGACGACGGATCTGCGTATGCTAGGATCCGAAGTCAAGATGGGAAGAGAGCGGTACAGTTCTTGACTGTACCGTCCAACCACGAGCGCAACCGAGATCGTTTGAGGGAGAAGCCGCTTCCAAGGGTGAGTGAAGAGTTCAAGGATTTTCGTTGAGTACCACTATAGAGCGGGATTGTGGTGGTGCGCAAGAGAAGGTACTCTCGCTTGATGGAGATAGTGCCTTTTGTACAGGGTTTATTGGATTTTCAGAGTGTGGGATTGCTGTCTACAAGAAGATAGAAGAGCTGAGAAGAAAAGAACAAAAACATTTGCGTGGTGTTGAGTTGATGTTGAAAGAGTTGGGTGAGCTAGAAAGGGATGAATGGATTTCTGGTGTTTATGAAGAGGATGGGTTGGAAGATCCCTTGCGAGAGATCATGTCTATTGGATGGGAGGATATGGATAAGGTCGTGCAGATTCATTCAAGGGAGGTCTATTCGGTGATCGAATCATTCCGTGCGCCGGAGGTTCGAGTTGAGACAAGGTACAAGACAGTGGATAGGAAAGTAAAGCCAGTTGCTGGTCCTTTGCCGGAAGACACCAACCAACAGATGGATCGAGCTTCAAAGGAGAAGAGTTTGAGAGATCCTGCAATGATAGGACACAAGTTCACGGAGAAGACCCTTGAAGAGCTGAAGATTGGATCTGATGGGTCTCTTCTACCAGAAGAGAGGATGTGCTTCAAGGAGATGCTTTCAAGACATGGGAAAGCATTTGCTTTTGAGCCACTTGAGATTGGATGTGTAGATCCGTACGTTGTTACCCCGATGGTTATCTTCACGGTACCGCATGTGCCATGGAACCTGAGACCAATTCCAGTACCGCGGGCTCACTTGCCCAAACTAGTGGAGTTGTTGAAGGAGAAGATGCGGATGAAGATCTTGGAGCCGTCGTTTGCACCATATTCAAGCAGATGGTTTACAGTACCAAAGAAGAATGGGTCGCTGCGGTTCATCCAAGACATGCAGCCAGTGAACGCAGTAACAATCAGAAATGCTGGGGTGGGACCGATTGTGGATGAGTTTGCAGAAGCGTTTGCAGGAAGAGCGATTTACTCAATGGGAGATCTTTACTCGGGGTATGATCAGTTTCAACTAGCGGAGGAGAGCAGAAGCTTCACGACAATGAGGACACCTTTGGGGTTGGTTAGGATGTGTACCTTACCGCAGGGAGCTACCAACTCGGTAGCACACATGATGAACGGGATGAATCGAGTTCTAAGGGACTTCATCCCCGAAAAGACGATGCCATTCTTGGATGACATCCCCATCAAAGGATGTGTGGAAGATGAGAAGGATGAAGCATTAGATCAGAGGGGGTGTCGGCGATACGTCACTGAACACATCGCAGACTGTGAGAAGATCTTATCTCGACTTGAGGAAGTTCATCTTACGCTGTCAGGTGCGAAGTCTACATTTGGAGTTAGAGAGGTTTTGATCGTTGGTCATTTGTGTGGATCGTTTGGTCGGAAGCCAGATCCGAACAAGGTGGATGCGATTGGAAGGATGAAGGAGGTTTGCAACTCGCTGACAGAAGTAAGAAGATTTTTGGGTGCTTGTGTATTCTACCACATTTGGATTCCTCATTATGCGCATGTGGCGGATCCGTTGTATGGATTATTGCGTAAGGGTCATAAGTTCAGATGGGAGGAAGAGCATACTGATGCGGTAAGGAAGTTGAAGTCTTTATTATCATCTCCTCCAGTTCTGGGAAGGATTGATTACAAGGGTGCTAGGCCGGTGGTTCTTACTGTGGATACAAGTCCAGTTGCAATTGGATGGGCAGTCGGACAGGATGATGAGGATGGAGACAGGTTTGCGGTCAGGTTCGGAGCGAAGGTGTTAAGTGCTCGACAACGTGCTTACCCGCAAGTGAAGAGAGAACTGTGGGGTATTGTTTCAGCTATGAAAACTGAGAAAGAGTATTTGATTGGAGCAGTAGTGGTGGTTGAAACTGATTGCTTGCCGTTGTTAGGGATGATCATGAATTGTTCAACTCCTGATATTGCGATGTTACGATGGATCGTATATATCAAGTCGTTGAACCCGGAGTTTAGACATATCGCAGGGAAGGATAATCTGATGGCGGATATGTTATCTCGGGCTCGATATGATGGGGAAGATGAGATGGTAGAAGACATTGACGACGTGGGTACAGAGTTCTATTCGATTGCACAGACAGGAAGAGAAGATGAGTTGTTTGTTGAAGGGTTGTATGATGGTGATTTGCTTGATATCGGGAGGTACCTTAGTACGATGGTTAAGCAGACAGGTTGGACGGATGAGAGGTTTCGGAGAGTTCGAAGGAAGGCCTACAACTTCATGTTGCAGGATGGGTTTCTTTGGAAGCGATCGAAGCAGAAAGGTGGGGTACCGCTACGGGTGATTTGCAACAAGGAAGATCAGCAGAAGTTGCTCAAGGCGTTCCATGAGAGTCTTTGGGCTGGACATCGAGGGATTTGGGCCACTTTTACAAAGATGAAAGAGCGGTATTGGTGGAAAAACATGTACAGAGATGTTGTATCTTTTGTGGAGTCTTGTTTGACATGTCAGATGTATTCGAATATCCGACATCGTGACGGATTACATCCGACTTATCCGTTGGCGATTCACTTCAAGTGGGTGGTAGACTTGGTGATTATGCCGGTTGGATTATGGCAGATGAGATATTTGGTACTTGCTAGAGAGGATCTTTCAAATCAAGTCGAGGGTAGGGCGCTTCGGACGAAGACAACTGAAGGGGTATGTAGATTTCTCTTGGAAGAGGTTGTTTGTCGGTATGGATGTGTGGGAAAGATCACTGCAGATCGAGGAGAGCTAGATGCACATGAGGCTCGTGAATTCTTTGCAAGGTGTGGGGTGAGGTTGTCACTGACAACTGCTTACAACCCCGAAGGGAATGCCAAGAGTGAACGTGGTCATCCACCCATTGTGAAGGCTTTGGTGAAGGCTTGCAACGGAAAGGTACGCGAGTGGCCTCGACTCTTACCATTTGCGTTATGGGCAGATCGAACGACGCACAGCTCGGTGACAGGTTACATGCCGGTGGAACTCATCACAGGTCAGAAGCCTATCATGCCGATTGAAGAACATGTTCTGACATGGAGTGTGTTACCTTGGGAGGACAATTTGACTAGAGAAGAGCTTCTTGCTATTCGAATTAGGCAGTTAGAGAGAAGACCAGAGGATATCCAAACTGCTTTGGATAGGCTGCGAGAAGCACGGTTGAAGAACAAGGTCAGATTTGATCAGCGACATCGTTTGAGACCTAGGGAAATTAAGGAAGGTGATTGGGTGTTAGTCTATGACAGCAGTCTAGACAACCAGCATAGTGCACTCCGAAAGTTTTCCAGAAGATGGTTTGGTCCGTATGTGGTGAAGAAGGTTCATGACAACGCAACTTACGCCCTGCAAGAGTTGGATGGAACGAGCTTGAAGGTACCAGTGGCAGGTAAACGTGTCAAGATTTTCAAGAAGAGAGATGAGGAGGTCGATCTAGCAGATATCTTGACGGAGTTTCAGTTTGAGGATGAGGATTATGCAGAAGATCTTGAAGGTGAAGTTGGTTACGATGCGAAGTAGGACGATAAGCCGGTCCACTCCTTGGTTGGTATCTCTGGTGCATACCGGAGGATGCACAGGTTCAGAGGGGGTGGATGTCGTGTCGTGGACCGGCTCCTACTTGAAATTATGCTTGTCGCTCCAAAGACACTCATGAGAAGACAAGCTAGGCCCCAGCTTACGGATTTTGGCACAATCTCAGATCTCCATTTTCATCGCATAGATGGGTAGAGCTCCTTGTCAGCTTTCCATAGGCACTTCATCTACTTCGTTTGGACGCCTAGTGGAAAAGTTACAGGACTCGAAAGATGGAGAAAATAAGCTAGGCCCCAGCTTACGGGTTTTTGGCACCACTTCGGATCTTCGTTTTTATCGCACCAGTGGATAGAGCTCCTTGTCAGCATTTCATAGGCACTTTATCTACTTCGTTTGGACGCCTAGTGGAAAGGTTACAGGACTCGAAAGATGGAGAAAACAAGCTAGGCCCCAGCTTACGAGCTTTTGGCGCAACTTCGAATCTTTACTTTTATCGCATAGATGGATAGAGCTCGTTGTCAGCTTTCCATGGGCATCTTGTTTATTTTGTTTGGACATCCAGAGAAGAAGTTATGTGATTCGAGAAAAGGCAAAATCAAGCTAGGCCCCTAGTTACTTGCTGACTGGGTATTTAGGGCTTCAGGCGTTATATCAAAGACGCAAGGGGCCTGCTTCTTATTATTGAGGGTTGAACTTCGTACGTACAGACTGTTGCAAGGGGGCTGCTTAAGGGGCTTGCTTGTTCCTGCGACCTGTCGGTGGATGTTTTGGAGAATTGGGAAGTCCAATACACGCGCGCAAGGTGTCATCGGGTTCAGATCTGTGCAGGCTACGCACAGGTTAAGACGGTTCTTGAAGAGACGGATCGGGGGTTGTGTTCTGGGGGAAATTGAGACGCAAGGAGCAGAATTGAGATTTTCAGTTACCTGTGAAGGAGAGTTGGACCGTTCGGGCCGTTCCGGAGTCCAAACTTGCTGTCCTTGGATCCATCGGGATCAGAACAACGAGTTCTTCAGGAAATTGAAGACGATACAAAGTTTTATCGGGCGGTTTGAGAGTTGTGAGAGAAATTGGCTCGCAGGGAAGCGCTTGCGTCAGGTTTTCATCGCCTGCGACCTGAGATTGGATTGTTCTTCGCGATCGGTGAGCCAAGCTCTTCGTTCTTGGTGCCCACGCGATCAGGGAGTCCTCATGTACGCATAGGAGAAGACTGTAAGTGAATTGGATTGTTGGTTTGGGTGTGGCGAGCAAATTTGAGCCGCAGGGAGTCGATTTACGTCAGTTTTTTGTTGCCTGCGACCAAATTTCTCGAGTAGTTTTGCAAGGGGAACTCCAAACGGCTTGTTTGGAGTCTTGTTGGGTTCAGGGTAGCCAGATCTACCTACCAGCGAAGACGGATATCAGTTTAGACGATCCGTTTGTGCGGTGTGAGCGGTTTTAAGCCGCAGGGAGGAGTTTTTGAAGGTTCGGTCACCTGCGACCGAAAATTGACGATATCTCGACTATCGGGAGTCGGATCTGAAGGTTTCTTGGGCCAACGGAGTCAGGGAAGGAGACCCTATCAACATTTGAAGATCGTTTGGCGAAAGGAGAAAGTTCCCAGATAGGTCTTTTTCGGTTCCTTCGCTACAGGTTTCGTCCTTTTGAGTTCGTTAAGGACTTAGTTGGTTGTGTATGGCTTGTGGTAGCTTGCTTTAGCCAAGAGCTAGTGTGTGGGTGTGGTTTGGACTTGGGTTTGGATCGCATGATACTGTTGTGGCTCTGGTTGTTAGCAAAGAGAAGTTCCTCTTGCTTTGAGCTACGCTTTGGCGATTTCAGACTAGGGTTGCGTTTTAGGGGTTTGTTTTAGGACTTCTGAAGTAGGTTACAGACCGCTCTGGTCTGTTCTTCAGTTTTGTGCTGTTTGGAGAAAGAATCGACAGTGTACATACTTTCAGAGTGGTATATATCGCAGCATTCCTTTTCGTGGTTGTTCTTCTCGGTCTTGTCTCTGTTTGGCACACAGCATCTCCACAGCCAGGAACCTCGCGTTTTCCTGGACATCCTTCACGCACAAAATATCCGACACGATACCGGTCATTGGGTTAAGTCAATTTGTCTCAAAACCAAATGCCTCCCACTGGGCTCAGGCTAAACGCATCCTCCGATACTTGAAGGGCACATACGACTTCGGAATACTCTACCACGGAAGCACCCAGAGCCTAGAGATGCAAGTATTCACGGATGCGGATTGGACAGGCGACGAGGAAACAAGACGATCCACGTCTGGTTTCTGTTTCTCTGTCTGCGGGGGAGCCATAAGCTGGCTCAGTAAGAAACAAAAGGTTGTAGCACTGTCTTCCACTGAGGCGGAGTACATCGCAGCATCAACAGCAGCACGGGAGATAGTGTGGATTAGGAACCTACTGTCTGACATCGGGGAGAACATGAACGGTCCAACTGTGCTGAAATGCGACAACCAAAGCACGATATCTCTCTGTAAAAACCCAGTCTTACATTCCCGTAGCAAGCACATAGGGATCCAATATCATTTAGTCAGAGACATGTTTGAATCTGGTACGCTAATGTTAGAATATATCCCAAGCATATCCATGGTAGCAGACACCTTTACTAAAGCTTTGTCTCGAGAGAGATTCCTCTCATGTCGAACTCAGCTTGGTGTCATAAGTAGAAAATCGGTTTGAGGGGGAATGTTAAGGATCTAGCAAACCATTCTTCACAGAGAAAATCTCGGATCAAGAATAGAATAATCACGAGTAGTGCACATGATATCTACCCAGTCCAAATCTCCAGGCACGCGGACGCAGGCTCGCACATGGAGGCCAGTCAGGACGCGCACAGAAGATCTGGATAAGGTGGCCCGTAATCCACACCTGATCTTAGTCAGACTATGTATTTAACCTCATCGTACGATGAGCCTTATGCACTTTGGTAAACATCTGTTCATGATTCAACATCTTGCACACTTCTGATGGTTGGAAAAACCGTTTCATCTCATCGTTTGGTATGAAGCACATCTCTGGACATTGAAGCCCATGCTGTTCAATGTGCAGCCATGCCGTAGTTTCCAAGCTGTCCCAGAATCCGCAAGGGACTGCTGCGTCTGGCATGCATTCCCGTAATCTGTTCAACCATTGAAGCAACAGTCGGCTCTGTTCCGAGCTCCGGAAATGAAATGTTGGGTAATGGAGATCCGGCAGATCGGTAGCGCCGAAAGTGTCTTGGAGGAAGACTCGGCATGACTCCCTCTCGTAGGCCTGGAATTATCGTAAAGATTCAAGTAATCATCAGACAGTCTGATGATGAGCTCAGGGTGCTCGGACCATTTCTTGTGTGTCAGTAACAATGGCCACTTGCTGCAGCTACGGGGTAATAACACCGGTACCAGGGGCTCTGTCGATTGCGAATTCCCCTTCGCCTTGACCCACCGGACGTGACCGCTCTCATCGACCACAGCAAAGTCGCGATTCCATGTTTCCGGACGAATCTCCCTCAGCTTTCATTCCTGAATGGATGTGTAGACAAATCTCCAAACGAGGAGGAGGAAGTCGGCTGCAATTACAGGCTTCTCGGAGTTTTGGTCTACGGTGCATCTTCTGACGAGCTCCGAGGCAAAAGTTACGACGTCGACTTCGCGAACTGATGCACTACTTCTCAACCAGTTCACATCGTCATGGTGAGTCCCAGCTCTTTTCATGGAGACAACCGTCTGCTGCGACATGAAACGATAACGGATCCAAGGGTCAAACCTGTCCATCCAATTGCTCAGGTGGCTCCCTTGCTGTGGAGGTGAAATGTTCATTGCCATCTTTGACTTTTTGATCTCATCTATGGAGATAAGTCTGACTGTGCCCGAATCCCCGTATTTTACAGTTTTAAGAGAATGAATATGGGGTCTGAGATCGATCCACATCTCCGTTGGTGCTCGTACGGAAGGCAGAGCAGACACAAATGCCAGAACCTGAAAGTACAGGTCGTCAGTAAGTGTAAGCAACCAATTCGAGTCCTCCAAAATGTGTAGGTATTCTGACCTTTTCATCCAAGGTACTCTCAATTGGTCAAGCACCTCCGAATAGTTTTCCTGTACAGATCGATCTACAAGAAACCAATTTGAGCTGCCGATAGCTGGAGAAGCACTTTGTTCATTAAATGCGGCCTCGAGTATCCTCCTGAAACGCTCGTCAACACGTCGGCTCACAGATTGCTTGCAAAGATCTTCGATTCTGGAGCCGACGTTCGCAGCCACGAGAATGCAGTCCTGCCCTTCGAAGTTGCTCAGAATCTTATTCCTTACACTCTTGAAGTGGAAAAGACAATCTTTCACTAGGAAGAACTTGTAAACGAGTGGCGCCGAGCTTCTAGTCGAGCTTGCGCGAGCTGAATCAGATTTCCCCTGTAGGAATCCTATTGCTTCGCAGAAAGCTATGGGAACGCAGCTGAGTATTCCCTGATTCCAAGGGCTGTAGAACTTGAGCGTTTCCCGTGAGCTTACCAGCAGAAAATCAGCGTTGATTAAAAACGGCAAGCCAGAGTTAAGCTGGGATGGCAAGAAAGCATAAATGTTGCCATGAGAACCGCCCGCAATCCGATCCTGTTGCGGAAAGGCCAAGGTGATGGCCCACGTCGTCACCTCTCTCCTCTGTTCGACGGAGGCAGTCACGTTGAACCTCTGCTGCCATAGGAAATAATCACGTGCCTCGAGAATATGTCCGGGCTCCTTGACAACTGACAGCTTCGCCATGAACCCGGCTGCATCATCTCCATGCGAGGCTCGCGGAGAATCGGATCGACTGATAATAACCTCGTGATGGACCTTCCCTCGGCTGTCCTCCCGAATTCGTAACCGAGTGATACGTCGAAGAAATAGAATAGTCTCCGGTGATATCTGCTTCAGCTCAGCTTCAACTGAAGCCACCTTCTCAGGTCTCAGTGGCAGCACGATGATTGTGCTTGGAAGGTTTCTCTCTGAATCTGAACCTGCATCTGGGCGCCAGAAACTCCGGAGCTCCTCGTCCGTTGGTCTCTCGACCCACTTTGGTACTATGTACCCGATGCCAGCAGCTGAACCAGCGCTGTCCTCCCCAGTGTCGCTCAAACGTATTCTGAAGCCGTTACTTATGATGTATGGCGTACTCGTCACCACAAACACGCTCTTGAATCCAATACCTGTGCATCAGTCACATCATCGGTGCGAGCAAGAATATGAACGAACAAACATACGCTCACTGACAGTCCTTTTTGGATACTGAATGCTGTCAGCTCTCCCGTTTCTGCATCTCTGATTATATCTACAAATTGCTGGCTTCCAGAGCAGAGCTCCAGCTAGTGAGCTGCTTCTTATTTCTCTGCCGCTCAAGTATAATGGGCGTTGAAATTTAAGTTGAAAGATTAATGGACTACCATAGACAGTCAGGACCATACCTTTTTCTCCTATATATCCCTCATTACGCTGACCCTTCTTCGTTGACTGCCCTACGCTACAAAGTGCCGAAATGTTGCTCTCTTTAAAGCCCATCTCGTTGTTGAAGAATATGAGCGTTGCTGATGCCCCAACACCGGTAACATCTGTTCGAGTCAGAACGAGGTCGAGCTCCGGCTCCACTCCCTCTTTGTAGGAGTTATCTTCCGCATTCTGCAGTCACGTGTGTATTAGTCACATGTGATCAGGTAGTCCTTTTGGCCATCGCTGCTACTCGGACAATGTCAGAGTACAAGAGGCTTCTCTCTCCACCACAGTATTGGGTATTTCAGTACTAGGGCAACCTTCTCGTGTTGTGTATAGATGTAGACAGATGATTGCTTGACTTCGAGGCCTGGCCATGGAGCAGACTCTCTGGTACCGGTTGATAATTATCGTTCAACGTTGATAGAAAGTAGAACATGTACGTAAGACTTTCAAGAGAGTTACTGCCATGAACGTAAAGTTGGACATTCTGGAATTCGGTCTAATTCTGAAAGACTAGTGAGCTAGACCTGCGAAAAGAGTCAGCAGTCGAACACTTACCGAGAAAGAGCATGGTCGGTGAGCAGGAGCAGGAGCAGGCGTAAATCACGTACCTGAATGAGCTCGGATATGAAGTGAATATCCTTCTGGTACAGTTCCGCAGAAAGATGTCGAATAGCCTCATGCAGACTGCCTGCCAGAGGATTTGGTGTCTCGGCTCCAATGCTAAACCTGTCCCGCCGGATGCTGTCTATGAAAGCCTTCTGTGGTGATAGCATTTCTGCCATGATATGTACGAAATCGCTTTTTGACTCAAAAGACAATCATGAACTTTAACGGGTCAATCCGCGCGCCGTGCAAAGAAACTGACTGTGAGTGAGCACAAGAGTCTGAACCAATTTATCACCCCGTCAGTAATCGTGATGGATGACTGCGCGCTGCTATACGAGTATCAAAGATCGGCTTGTCACGAAGGAGCTGAGACGAAAGATGCTCAGTTCAGTACTTCCAGAGCTTTGCTTTCTTTGTATCCTCCAATTGGAACTCTTCGTATTCAACTGTCGGTCTTCATATCCCCTCGGAAACTGGACGTGAACTAGATAGAGGGAGAGAAAGAAGCCACTGGCAGAGATAGTTCTACAATAAGCTTCATGAATATATCAGAACTGTAGAAACACGCGACGCCATGAATAGCCAACGGATGGAACTGCAGTGTGGGCTTTCGGGATTGTGTCATGAGGGCTTTATATAGATCTCCCAGAGAGAATGGAGAGTCGCAGAAATTGTTGATATTCCCCCCAGCCTCGCAACTCCTCTTAATGCACATCGGATTCGGGTTATCGAACATTTATTCCTTCCGTTTGTTTTAATCAATCCTGTTGATTCTCACGACTTGAAAAATACCAATTATCTGTGAGCGAACCTTCTAGTCCCTCCACATTTTCACGAGTTCGTTTAGTTGAATTCGGCCATCGGTCCCGTGCTTGTGAGTACATTAACGTTCCGGTGTAATGAGAACCACCAGCTTTAAATGTGTAGATTTGTGGAGACTCGGCACTAATCCTCCTCCATTACGGAGTGATGGAGGGGTGTATGACGGAGGAATCGTACACTGCCTTATCGTACACTGCCTTGTTGCTACTGCGAGCAGCGATCGATTACTCATTAACTCCTAAACATGTTTTCCTGGACCACTAGGTTGTTTCAAAACTGGAACCTTTGGGAAATATTCGCTCTCACGGGCAAGTGTTACTTTATTCAGTGACGTTTTCTACTGCTACCCACGCAGGAAACTGCCACGGTCCTCTCTAATTTGTATTTTTTCTAAATCTAATTAGAAGGGTTCAAATAATCACCGAAACTGTACAGTTCGCGGGGAAGGGAAACGGACAAGCGGGGAAAGTGCGAATTTGGTTTTGAGGGCGAGTGCAAGTCGAGGGGAAGTCGCAGTGAAAAATTAGTGAATAATTTTTATTTTTTAAAAACTTTTATTTTTAGATATATTTTAAAATACGGAGAGAGCAAAAAGTTACCTATACATTTTGATTTCAGCGATGCGCTTCAAAACGTATAATTTCATGAACCAGTACTCATTACACCTCTCATATACATTAAGTTTAATTTAATATCTAACTCTTCCAGAAAAAAAAATTAGATATTAAATTAAACTTTTGCTTATTTGCCTCCTCCATAGAAAGATGGAGGAGGTGAATAAGCAAATAAACAAACAAATAAGCAAGGAATGTACACGGTTCAAAAACAGTCCCTGAGTGATACACGGCTATAGACGAATCTCGCTTTAGAAAAATTATGGCCATGTTCCATCTGGCCTTTAGAAAGTTTTTCTTTTTACCTTTGACACGCACTTTTTACCTTTTCTTTTTTTTAAGCTTTGACACGCACTATTAGTGAAAAGACAAGGATACTAAAATTGAATGTTCTGAGCACCAGTGATACACGGCTCTAGACGAATCTCGCTTTAGAAAAATTATGGCCACGTTCCATCTGGCCGTTAGAAAGTGTTTCTTTTTACCTTTGACACGCACTAGTAGTAAAAAGTCAAGGATCTTAAAAGTGAATGTACTGAGCACCCTGAGGGAGCAGCATGCGGCTGCAGAAAAGAGTTAAAACAATACAATATTTTACGTGAGATTCGAACGTGCGACCCAGATTTTGTACTTTCGAAAGCTATCCACTAGATTACAACCACGTGATGAAGACTTTGTGACCAGACCCGGTACTAGATACTGTTGCGATCTTGACCGATTCATCACATTATTTTTATATTAAAAAATAATCAATATTTCTTTTATCAACATTATTCAACTATTTTTAGGAGACTTTCTTTTGTTATGAATTCACAGGCCATCCAGGGTTTGGGAGTCCGCAGTCCCGCATGCAATACTCGTTGGGCTTTCCCTTCAAGGATAGTATGATGCTTTATATTAGACATAATTAATCCGTTTATCTTCGTGAACACCAGGTTTAGCACATTTTTCAAAAGAAGTTTTGACAGGATACTTTTCCACCACAATCTTGACTTCTGGTTCAGGTGAACGACCTATATCTGTCGAGTAAAGGATCACAACATGTCCGACCTCTCATGTTGTTATGACTCTTCAATGCTTAAACCTCAGTTCCAGTATTTGGATTCCGGGTCCTCCGTAGAGAGCCCATTATTCGATGTAGAGCTGAGAAATGTGTTCGGGCGGTCTTGCAGTGAAACTTCGGTAGGTTGGTGTACACGCATCAGTTGGCTATTTGGGAAAACTTGGTATCAAAATTCTTAATAGATGATACTGCGTACAATACACAAAGTCGCAACACCTAGTTTCTTGGAAATGTAGTACGGGTAGAATAGACTAAGTTAAAACTCTAAGTCACGATATAAGGACAGTGTGAGAGGGCGAGAGAGCTCCTGAAGACAATCTCACTATATATGCTGGAATCGTCGAGAGTGTAGACAGAACTAAGCAAATGAATATCAATAATGTACAATGACCTTGGGCTTGGTGACCTTACAAACAGTCACCACCTAATAACCTGAACTTGTTTACTGGAAAGTGTATTCATATTGTATTCTAACACTCTTACTCAGTAACAATTCAGATAAAAACATTATCAGCTAGAAAACATTCCTAGCTTTGGTAGTAGATAATCCAACTTGGGAGCTGGTAAGTTCTTTGTCAGATATCTGCAACCATGTCCTCAATAGGATAATATCTAACTTCTATAACTTTTCCAGCGACGTGATCTTTAATGAAACGATATCAGATGTCGATATGCTTCGTACGATCGTGGAACTTCTTAGTGTCGACAAGAGCCATCGCACTTTGGTTGTGGGCTCCTTGTCATGCAATCCGACGTCAGTCAGGAGCTGACGTAACCAAATTGTCTCTAAACAGTCCGTGCTAAGAGCCACATATTCTATCTATGTACTTGACAGAGTTACTGACTTTTGTCTCTTAGAGGACCAGCTAATGACTCCTCAAGAGTAGATGAAACAATGACTTGATGTAGATCATCTTGTCTCTCCGTTATCGTGTCGATTATTGCGTGAAGGATGTCCAGGAAAATACGAGGTTCCTAGCTGTGGAGATGTTGTGTGCTGAACAGAGACAAGAAAGAGAAAAACAACCACGAAAACGAAGGCTGCAATATAAACCAACTCCAAATGTATGTACACTGCCGGTTCTTTCTTCCTAAGAACACAAAACTGAAACATAGACTAGAGCGGTCCGTAATATGTTCCAAAGGCTCTAAATGAACCACTGAATCTCAACCCTGACCCAAAATCACCGAAGCGTAGTTCAAAGCAAGAGAAACTTCTCTTTGTTAACAAACAGAGCTGCACCAATATCACAAGATTAAAACCAGAGTCCAAACCACATCCATGTACAAGCTCTTAGCTAAAGCTAGCTACCACAAGCCGCACGTAACCAACTAGATCCCTAACAAACTCAAAAAGACAAAACTCATAGCGAAGGAACCAAGAAAGACATATATGAGAACTCTCTCCTTTCGCCAAGCAGTCTTCAGATGTTGATAAGGTCTCCTTCCTTGACTCCGTTGGCCCAAGAAATCTTCAGATCCGACTCCCGACAGCCGAGATATCATCAATTTTCGGTCGCAGGTGACCGAATCTTCAAAAACTCCTCCCTGCGACTTAAAACCGCACACACTGCACAAACGAATCATCGAAATTGATATCCGTCTTCTCCGGCAGATAGATCTAGCTACCTTGAACCCAACGAGACTCCAAA
The DNA here is from genome assembly GCA_036924285.1 of Asterella californica. Lineage (NCBI taxonomy): Eukaryota > Viridiplantae > Streptophyta > Marchantiopsida > Marchantiales > Aytoniaceae > Asterella > Asterella californica. Next base: position 13,840,803 of record JAYKYS010000003.1, read on the forward strand.
CAAGCCGTTTGGAGTTCTCCTTGCAAAACCACGTAAGAAATTTAGTCGTAGGTTGCAAAAAACTGACGGAAATCAGCTCCTTGCGACTCAAACTTGCTCATCACACCCAAACCAACAATCCACTTCACGTACGATCTTATCCTATGCGTAGATGAAGACTCCTTGAACACGTAGGTACTAAGAACGAAGAGCTTGGCTCACCGATCGCGAAGAACAACCCAATCTCGGATCGCAAGCAAACGAAAATCTGACGTAAGCGCTTCTCTATGAGCCAATTTCACTCAGAACTCCTAAACCGCCCGATGAAACTTCGTATCATCTTCAATTTCCTGAAGAACTCGTTGTTTTGATCACGGTAAATCCAAGGATAGCAAGTTTAGACTCCGGAACGGCCAGAACGACCCAACTCTCCTTCACAGATCACTGAAGCTCCCCAAATCTTCTCCCTGCGTCTCAATTTGTCCTAGAACACATCCCCTGATCCGTCTCTTCACGAACCGTCTTAACCATTGCGTAGCTAACACAGATCTGAACCCAATAACGTCTTACGCGCTTGCATTGGATCTCTAAACCATTACGTAGCTAACACAAATCTGAACCCAATAACGCCTTACGTGCTTGCATTGGATCTCTCCGGAATCGTCCATTTACAAGTCGCAGGTGCAAGCTAGCCCCTTAAGCAGCCCCTTTATGTCAATACGTATCAATTTTCTATCATAATCAGGAAGCAGACCCCTTGCGTCTTTAATATAACGTCTGGGGCTACAAATACCCAGTCAGCAAGTAAACTAGAGCCTAGCTTGATTTTCCTTTCTTTCGAGTGGCATAACTTCTCCAGTATGTGTCCAAATGAAGTAGACAAGATGTCCATGGAAAGCTGACAATGAGCTCTGCTCATCGATGAGATGAAAGTGAAGATCCGAAGTCATGCCAAAAGTCCTTAAGTTGAGACCTAGCTTGTTTTACCCATCTTTTGAGTCTTATAACTTCTCCACCTGTGTCCAAACGAAATAGACGAAGTGCTTATGAGAAGCTGACAAAGAGCTCTACCCATCGATGTAATGAAAATGAAGATCCGAAGTCGTGCCAAAAGTCCGTAAGCTAAGGCTTAGCTTATCTTCCCCATGAGTGTCTTTGGAGCGACAAGCATCGAACTCTGAATTTCAGGTAGGAGCCGGTCCACGACACAACATCCATCCTCTCCAAATCTGTGTATCCTCTGGTATGCACCAGAGATACCAACCAAGGAGTGGACCGACACGCACACTCGTTCCCATCTTGTCATCTTCCCTCCCATCTTAGTCAACCTCATCCTCAAGTCCGCAACTCGATCGTCATCTTGAAGTTGCAACTCCATGATCATCTCTGGATCCATGCTCATCGCATCTCCTTCAACCTCCCATCCAATCACCCCTCTAAATATCTACATCCTTCAATATGAGTTCGAAGATATAGAAGCAATAAACCATCATAGCATAGAAATGTCTTCCATCCATCCAATAGAACCTCACCGTCGAGGTTTGAGACTCAAGTGTCATAGTAGACATCCCCCATCTTGCCAATCATCAACACGTGTCCTGACTGTAACCCTCAACCTCAAGTCTGTACATGTCATTGTACGTATCCAACTCTTCTTTTTTGTTTTTTGAAAATAAAAGAACCACACTGCTGCAACCAAAATCCTCAACCGCAACCATCATTGTCTCGCTAACAATGATATCTTCCTCAACCATCATCCTCCATGATCTCTTCTTGTGAAAATCCTTACAACGTTCAAACATCATTCTCTCATCCAAATCACCTTCAGCAATGGCTTCTCCCTTGTAAGCCATCTTTACCAATCATCTTATACCCGTAGCCTCGAGAGCATCCGTCCACTCTCCTTCATCCTCGGCATGTCTGTCCTTGATGATGTCAATGATGACATCATGGACTCCCCTTGTAGCTGCACCCAAGACCTCCAATGATAAGAACCCAACCTGTGCATCTCAAATGTGTTCCTCCCAACCTCTCTTCACATCCATCTTCATCATCCCAATATCTGGTTGTTCTTTACGTGCAACCAGATCACCCATGTCCACTATCTGCACCTCAACCATCTCCTCCGGTTGTGAAGGATCGACCTCCATTGCCCGTTCAGGAAGAATAGTTTCCTGTTGAACCTTATCCTTCCCAACTTGCTTCCCTGAAGAAGTCTCTCCTTGTCCCTTTTTCTCACTCTACATTGTGGATGCAGTAGCCAACTTGAGTTCGCTTGGATCCACGTGCTCATCCGAATCATCCATATGGAGATGATGCTCAATCTCCTCCACCCTAGCACCATAACTTGTAACTTCGATAGCTACAACCGCATGTGCCGCAAAGTAATCATCCACAAACTTCTTCATCCCCCCTTTACCAATGTTGGCTTGAAGGAGAGTACTCGTACTTCTGAACCCAACATCTCCATCCTCCCAAGAAATAACCTCTCATTGCAAAGACTCTACAAAGTCGATGCAATCGTCTCGTTGATGGTCAGTACCATCACACCACACGCACTGATGTATCCAAGCTGGTTTGGGTACAAGTTCCATCTCAGTCGATGATCCTTTATCCTCCAACCTTGTAACCTTAGCTTGTAGATCTCGCATCTTTTGCTGTAGGTCCTCGATGGTTGGATCCTTCTACAACCAGTACTGGAGATTAAATCTCAGATACTACCTGAACTGGTGTGGTAGTCAGTGATACAGGTGTCGACCTTGTAACTCTTTCCCTTGTATGTCTCCAGACGAGAAGCTCAACCGCTTCATGCACAACCTCCCAATTCCTTGTCAACCCTTCTTCTTCCTCCCCATCCTCCAGAAGTAGCTCCAACTGCTCAAATGTACACACTGCCGATTTTTTCTTCCTAAGAACACAAAACTGAAAAACAGACTAGAGCGGTCTGTAATATGTTTCAAAGGCTCGAAATGAACCACTGAATCTCAACCCTGATCCAAAATCACCGAAGCGTAGTTCAAAGCAAGAAAAACTTCTTTTTGCTAACAAACAGAGCTACACCAATATCACAGGATTGAAACCCAAGTCCAAACCACATCCATGTACAAGCTCTTAGCTAAAGCTAGCTACCACAAGCCGCATATAACCAACTAGGTTTGAGTTTGTTAGGTTGAAACCTAACAAACTCAAAAGGATGAAACTCGTAGCGAAGGAATAAAAAAAGACATATTTGAGAACTCTCTTCTTTCACCAAGCGGTCTTCAGATGTCGATAGGGTCTCCTTCTTTGACTCCGTTGGTCCAAGAAACCTTCAGATCCGACTCCCGACAGTCAAGATATCGTCAATTTTGGGTCGCAAGTGACCTAACCTTTAAAAACTCCTCCTTGTGGCTTAAAACCGCACACACCGCACAACCGGATTGTCTAAACTGATATCCGTCTTCTCTGGCAGGTAGATCTAGCTACCTTGAACCCAACAAGACTCAAAACAAGCTGTTTGGAGTTCCCCTTGCAAAACCACGCAAGAAATTTGGTCACAGGTTGCAAAAACTGATGTAAATTAGCTCCTTGCAACTCAAACTTGCTCACCACACCCAAACCAACAATCCAATTCACGTACGATCTTATCCTATGCGTAGATGAAGACTCCTTGAACACGTAAGCACCAAGAACGAAGAGCTTGGCTCATTGATCGCGAAGAACAACCCAATCTCAAGTCGCATATGAACAAAAATCTGACGTAAGCGCTTCTCTGCGAGCCATTTCATCAGAACTCCTAAACCGTCCTATGAAACTTCGTATCGTCTTCAATTTCCTGAAGAACTCGTTGTTCTGATCTCGATAGATCCAAGGACAGCAATCCGATCCGAACGGTCGAACTCTCCTTCACAGATCATTGAAGCTCCCCAAATCCTCTCCTTGCGTCTCAATTTCTCCTAGAACACATTCCCTGATCCGTCTCTTCACGAACCGTCTTAATCAATGCATAGCTTGCAGAGATCTAAATCCAACGACGCCTAGCGCGCTTGCATTGGATCTCCAAATCTCCCGAACCGTCCGTTTACAAGTTGCAGGTGCAAGCTAGCCTCTTAAGCAGCCCCTTTACGTAATTCACAGTACGTATCAGTATTCTACCATAATCAGGAAGCAGACCCCTTGCGTCTTTAATTTAACACCTGGAGCTGCAAATACCCATTCAGCAAGTAACTAGAGCCTAGCTTGATTTTCCTTTCCTTCGAGTCGCATAACTTCTTCAATAAGTGTCCAAATGAAGTAGACAAGATGTCCATGGAAAGCTGACAGTGAGCTTTTTTCATCGATGCGATGAAAGTGAAAATCCGAAGTCTTGCCAAAAGTCCGTAAGCTGGAGCTTAGCTTGTTTTACTCATCTTTCGAGTCGTATAACTTCTTCACTAGGCGTCCAAACGAAGTAGACGAAGTGTCTATGAGAAGCTGACAAGGAGCTCTACCCATCGACGTAATGGAAGTGAATATCCGTAGGCCAAAAGTCCATAAGCTGGAGCCTAGCTTGTCTTCCCCATGAATGTCTTTGGAGCGACAAGCATCGAACTCCGAATTTCAAGTAGGAGCCGATCCACGACAGGACACCGTGTCCTCCTCAGTCAGCATCGGAGTAACCGAACAGAGAGTAAGGCTGGGATGACTGAGCATACTCAAGGTACAAATGTAGAGTTCTCTTGATGTAACGAAAAATCCGCTTCATAGCGGCAATGTGTCTAGATCCAAGACTACTCATGAACTGGGAGAGTACACTAATTGGATAAGACAAATCAAGACGAGTGCATACTGCGGTCCAATTAATAGAGCCAGCTGCACTCTGGTAAGGATAATTATTACATAGTTTCCATCCTCAGTGGGAGGATAGTCATCCGAAGAAAATTTCTCTCATGTAACTAGAGGGGTGCTTACAAGTCTGCAGTCCTGTAAGTCAAACTGAAATAGTTTCTATGTCAAGTACAAAGTTTGACAAAGTTTGATACTGTGAGAAGATGGGTCACGGTTAATTTCAATGCTAAGACAATGATGGACTAGATCGACGTCAATCATTTTGAACTGTGAGCTCAATTTCTCTTTTACATGAGATAATAAAGCCTCACTACTACTGGCAATCACAGTGTCATCCACGTAGAGGGCAAGAGGATAGACCTACTTAATTCTCGCTTACTGTACGCCGACCCGTAAGTCGTCGTAGGATAAGCAGAAAGGACCCCAATTAAAGAAGATATATAAGTAGGGATAAAATTCAGGTCGGGTTGGTCCGAGTGCGGATCGAGAAGGTCATGCGCGGGTGACAAGATCCGCGTGTGGTCCGACGCGTATCCCTGTAGAATCGCATCTCCAGGCCCGGGTTCGCCGGAGGTCAACGTGACTTCCAGGGACCTGGGGACTACCCCCACAGTCCGTGCCAGGTGTCGGATGCCTTGGAGGTAGCGTGGATCCCGGAGGGACCGCGCTGCGGTTTACGATGCCCGAGTGGTGCGCTGATTGTATCCGCACGCTGCGGGGGTACAGACACCCTGCCTAGGATCCAATGGTCCCAGTCGACGCGGATCTCGGAGGCTCTCAACTTCCGAGAACCGTCACGCGGTTTGGTGAGACCCTGAGGAGAGGTGCGTGGGAGTCCTTAGAGATGAGAGACTCTCTGTCTAGGGGGTCATTAAGGCCTCCCATGACCTTAGACGCCATGTATGGTCCGCTGGGCCTGCGTAGAAGAGCGCATGTCCTTTAAGTGGTGTGGAGACGGACCTAAACGTTGTATTTCTCCAGTGAGCGGTAGTCACTTGGTGATCGTTGGCTGCAAGTGGTAGGTCAGTGGGTGCGATACGTATGAGGGAGCTGGAGGCGTTATCATAGGGTGTCGTGCTGGTTAAGGAGAGGTCAAACATTGCGCACGAGGCTGGAGGGAGACTTGCTGGTGGTGTATGGATAGGAAAAATATCAAAGGGTGTGTGGGTAAGGGGGTAGAGCTCTCCTGCAGCGAAAGTTACCTCTCATTACCCAAGTCTGCTATTTCCGTCATTTGTGGAATAGAGACTTCAGCTGTGGATGTATGCTCCGAAATCAGAGGAGAAAAGTTCGTGAATCGACGCGGTTTGGTCAGTGACCAAAATTGAATTTTTGAGCATGTAGAGGTCGTCAATGGTGGGACAAGGAGCTAGCACTTGTCCAAGTCTGTCCTTGAGGTGACAGAGTCCGTTGTCAATTAAGCACCAACCTTCATTGACATCGAATTGCCTAGCTGAAAATAGATTGTTCTGCAAGGCAAGCACATGGAGAATGTCGCGTATGTATACATGCTCGCCGTTGAGCAGGCGTACTTCCATCATGCCAGAATCGACGACGTGGATGGTAGTGTTATCGCCAAGTAGAATTGCATCGTTCACGGTGTTATCGCTTGAGACGGGTGAGTACTCGACGAACTGTCGTCGATTGTGAGCCATGTGGTGTATGGCACCCGTGTCCACATATCAATTAGGGTCAGCTGTCAGCACGATTGTAGATGAGCATTGTGTCACCAAAATCCGCCGTGTGTTGGTATTGTTGTTTTGAGACGGCGATTCTTGTTGCGGTTCTTATCGAGTTTTCATTGCTGCTGCTGGATTTGTCTGGACAGTCGGCGATGCGATGTCCAAACTTGTTGCATTAGAAACATTTCTCGTTAGGATCTGGTGGTCTTTTCGGTGGCTGATTACCACCTTGTTGGTTGTCATTGTTGCATCGGTTGTTGCTGTTGCGTCCTCCTTGCCGACACCCTGCAAACAAAGCAGTAGATGGTTCGATCGATAGCTTGTGTCCTATTATTTTCTCTTGGATGAGGAAGGTGATAAGGTCTTGCAGCGAGAGATTTGGGCTTGTTCTCATCGTCTGCAAGAATAAGTGGTAGTTGTTGGGCATGCTGCCCATCATGCGAGGATTTGTTCCTCGTTGTCAACTACTAATCCAGCTGAGGTAATCTGCTGGAGAAGAGACTTGAAGTTGTTCACGTGTTGGGTGACCGTCTCGTTGGGTTTCATCTTTAAAACCCGTAATTTCTCTCTTAAATGCATCTTGGTCACCATGTCTTGACCAACAAAGTCTCTGGTCAAGGTGGACCATGCATCGTTCGACGTAGTGCAAAACATTATATGTCATGTCACATTGTTCTCGCAGCATTCGTTAATTGCTACGAGCGCATTGACGTCACGCTGATCTCATCCCACGATGCTGTCAGATCCAGCAGCTGGGAGAGGGATTGGTACCACAGTACCTCGGGTGTCGTGGCGTGCGGTCTTCGTGCATTCTCTTCCACGATATCAAGTACATCATGGGCCTTGAGCCGCAAGGTTGTCTTGTGTTTCCAAAGCGTGAAGTATGTGCCGTCGAATTTGGCCCAGCCTTTGGTGTCAAAGGGGCAGACATTCTGTATCAGATTGATCGCTGGAAGGATGAAGTTCTGTTAGAGAAGGTATAGAATCTCAGTGCGTGAAGCGTCCTTCTCGCAGCAGTTGAAGCGTCCTCCAACTGCTCTCACCTAAGGGCCGAAGGCCTACCTAGTGCATATGCTATTGTGCTAGTGCATCAACAAAACAAAGCTCTGGTACCATGTTGAAAATGTACTGATAGAATAGACTAAGATAAAACTCTAAGTCACGGCATAAGGACAGTGTGAGAATGTGAGAGAGCTCCTGAAGAGAGTGTAGGCAGAATAAAGCAAATGAATTACTCAATAATGTACAATGACCTTGGGTTTGGAATATAGTCTTGGTCTTGGTGACCTTACAAAAGATCACCACCTAATAACCTGAACTTGTTTACTGGAAAGTGTATTAATATTGTATTCTAACATAGTTCTCAGTATATCGTGAGATACGATCGCACAAAAATATGAGGGAAAATCGAGAATATAGACCTAAACAAATATTCTGCTCAGATTTTTGAATTTTCTCCGGTTCGAGCAGGTAATATTCTTGGGCACTGCGTGAGTACAGATTGAGGATGCTGTATGGAAGTCAAATAGAGCATGAGTTCTTACTGTACATAATACACAATACCATGTGTTCTCCTTAAAAGTAACGAGTAGACAAAGAAGTTTCAATGTTAGTGCGCTTTCTCAAACTGGTGTGAACTTGTGAATATCAGTTCATGTCACGATTTCACATCTCGATCACTTGTAGGGACGAGGAGACAGTGAGCACTAGAAGTCTAGAAGGATCATCAAAGCTTGAAATCGCTGTAGTGAAATGCAATGCGTCGAGCACCATGATTGAGATATCTCAATGATTTTAGAAATTACGGTTCCATACGACAGCTGAATCTAGTGCATTCAATTCGTATTCCCGAGGAACAGCTTACACGTTATTATAGTTTGAAAGAAACTCTGCAGTCATCTCTTGATGATACAATACGATTTTTGTTTGATGCAGCAGATACTGCCATTGATGAAGTCTTGGAGCAATGAAATGCTAGAGTAGGTCCTTCATTGGAAATCATTCCGTAGTCGGCTCCAGACGACGATGAATATAAGGAGGATGATGTGGGAACCTCTACGGATGTAGACGAAGATTGTATCATGGAGTCAGAAATGGGGCTAGAAGCAGGAGGTACTGAAGGTGGAATTGAGCAGTTGGTGTCTGATTCGTAGGTCCCTCGTAGGGAGGTTCTTCTATCCAGCGGTGGTCTTTTCATCGATATGACTCGTGCCGCCCTCATCAGCTTTTGGTCCAGATTAACGCTCGCTGGGTTTTTCCAAAATTTCCAAGTGAAGTGTCCTTCGACTGACCATGTAAGGTATTTTTGTCCGTCCATCGTTAGTGAGTTCCAACAATGCTAGATTTTGTACTTTCGATGTGACTCTGGTCATCAGAAGATGTTTGTCACATGAGAGCTAGAAAATAGTAAAAGAGTCCTTGTAGTCACAAGCCTATTGCATCACTCTGCTTTGAGTTCAGGTCTGAGTCACAATAACCTGCAATCCTTGTGCTGGGAGCTTGGACTTTACGTCCTTTGAAGATGACAGTTCTATGATTTCCAAGCGAGAAGGAACCGATCGAAGGAATGGATCGGGGTTGCAGTGGAGTTATGAGTAGCCGGAATGCAACACATGCAAGCATTGTTAGCTACTCAAAACTGTAAGTATACTAGTCTCAATCTCATATCAATTGCCTGGTATAATATTTGAAGCATGTTAAAACATGTTGCGAGAAGAATACTTTTTCTAACGAGTTTTTTCACTTGTCTCCGGCTGAAGAGGTTGTGTTATATGTTGATTGTCACTTCGACTCATCAAGGTCAAGGTACCATGGAATGGTTCCCTTCATAAACATTGCTGATGACAAAGTTGTCGAAATATGCACCTTGACAAGGGTAGAGACAAGTAGTTCATGGCTGTTCGGAATACCGGAAGCTGGAGTTTGTACACTTGAAGTAGTTCATGACGAAAATCAATCAGTGGAAGGTATACTGAATGCCTATGACATTGTGTTACAGAAATATAATATCTATCGCACAAACGCAAGAATATCATGAGCAAGTTCAAAGAGCAGTTACAAGACAAGAAAAAGACTACTTAGACACTACAATCAATCAGTGTACCATCATAGACGAGCTTGCAATGTACACTCTTCTATAACTTCGACAGTGATTACGAGACATGCACTTGCAATGTCTAAATCAAAAGCAGAACTAGTTGTTCATGTTGCTCCCTTCTTGTTTGTACAGAACAATGTGTTATCTGCACAACAATCATGTCCTCAGTTTTTTCCGGAGGTGCAGCAGCATGATATCAATTACAAAATAAGAGTTGGATATATACGTGCGCACATGCAGCATCTAAGCGATAACTTGAGCACTACAATTTTAGAACAAGTTTGCAAACTTGTCGTTCGAACCTCACACTAATCCCAACTTATTCATGCATGAAAGATGACTCTCCATAGATGCTCACGACTGACACAACGAATGCAGCCGATCATTGAGCAGACGAGCATATGTTCGACTTCTGCCAGGTCCTCGAAAGTGTTGTTTGAAATCATGGGACTGGCTTCAACTAATCAAATATCATAAAGATGAGCTTTCAAGAGCCAAATGCATTCAAATGGTCTTGCAAGTAACTCTTCATAGCTCACTTGAACTTACTGTACTACAGTCTCTTGCAGACTTTGCGACACATGTGAAGACTTTCTTGACTAAATATACTACCGCATTGAAGATAAAGTTCTAGGCACGAGCTCAAGAGAATTTCATGAAATTGAAACATTTCACTCGGTAATCAACAAGGATGCATCAAAATGCATACACTAAGAGAAGAAGCATTATGCATGCTTGGTGATTATAGCTCTAGATTGGAATGGAAGTACTAGACGAGAAGTGAAAATAGTGTACACTTGAAAGCCAAAACATACACTTGTCCTCAAACGTTCGGCTATTAATCAATGTTTAGTAGATAAGACTACAACTTAGAAAACAAACTCGGCAGCTGCAATTTTGGACTAACTCACATTGCAGAGTTGTGAAACGCGTTGGAGAGACGATTCTAGTGACCAAGTTTCATGGAGTTTGATCAAGCATCGACAAAGTTATGGCATGTTGAAGTTCGCTGCCGTGTATACCGAAAGTGCAAAAAGACTACTCACGTTGTCGTGTCGTGGACCGGCTCCTATCTGAAATTCAAACTTCGATGCTTGTCATTCCAAAGACACTCATGAGAAAAGCAAGCTAGGTCCCAGCTTGTGAACTTTTGGCACAATTTCAGATCTCCACTTTCATCGCATCAGTGGATAGCGCTCATTGTCAACTTTTCATATGCACTTTGTCTACTTCGTTTGGACGCCTAGTGGAGAAGTTACAAGACTCGAAAGATGGAGAAAACAAGCTAGGCCTTAGCTTACAGACTTTTGACACAACTTCGGATTTTCGCTTTTATCGCATCAATGGATAGAGCTCTTTGTAGCACTCCATAAGCACTTCGTCTACTTCGCTTGGACGCGTAGTGGAGAAGTTACAAGACTCGAAAGATGGGTAAAATAAGCTAGACCCCAGCTTACGAGCTTTTGGCACGACTTCAGATCTTCACTTTCATCGCATAGATGGGTGGAGCTCGTTGTCAGCTTTCCATGGGCATCTTGTCTACTTCATTTGGACACCTACTAGAGAAGTTATGCGACTCGAAAGAAGGAAAAATCAAGCTAGGCCTTAGTTTACTTGCTGACTGGGTATTTGCAACCCGAGGCGTTATATTAAAGATGCAAGGGGCTTGCTTCCTCACTCTTGAAGAAAATGGTACGTACAGAGACTGACGTAAAGGGACAACTTAAAGGGCTAGCTTGCACCTGCGACCTATCAGCGGACGGTTCGGGAGATTTGGAGGTCCAATGCAAACGCGCAAGGCGTCGTTGGATCCAGATATGTGCAAGCTATGCGTTGGTTAAGATGGTTCATGAAGAGACAGATTGGGGGTTGTATTCTCAGGGAAATTGAGACGCAGGAAGCAGATTTGGAGATTTCAGTTACTTGTGAAGGAGAGTTGGACCGTTCAGACCGTTCCGGAGTCCAAACTTGCTGTCCTAGGATCCATCGAGATCAGAACAACGAGTTCTTCAAGAAATTGAAGACGATACGAAGTTTCATCGGACGGTTTGGGAGTTCTGAGTGAAATTGGCTCGCAAGGAAGCGCTTATATCAGATTTTCGTTCGCCTACGACTTGAGATTGGTTTGTTCTTCGCGATCGGTGAGCCAAGCTCTTCGTTCTTGGTGCCTACGAGATCAGGGAGTCTTCATCTACGTATAAGAGAAGACCATGTGTGGATTGGATTGTTGGTTTGGGTGTGGTGAGCAAGTTTGAGCTGCAGGGAGCTGATTTACGTCAGTTTTTTACAACCTGCGATCAAATTTCTTGCGTGGTTTTGCAAAAGGAACTCCAAACGGCTTGTTTGGAGTCTCGTTGGGTTTAAGGTAGCTAGATCTACCTGCCAGAGAAGACGGATATCCGTTTAGACGATCCGTTTGTGCGCGGTGTGCGGTTTTAAGCCGCAGGGAGAAGTTTTTGACGATTCGTTCACCTGCGATCGAAAATTGACGATATCTTGGCTGTCAAGAGTCGGATCTGATAGTTCTTGAGGCCAACAGAGTCAAGGAAGAAGACCCTATCGACATCTGAAGACCGTTTGACGAAAGGAGAAAGTTGTCATATAGATCTTTTTCAGTTCATTCGCTACGGGTTTCATCCTTTTGAGTTCGTTAGAGTTCCGGTTGGTTATGTACAGCTTGTGGTAGCTAGCTTTAGCTAAGAGCTTGTACATGAATGCTGTTTGGACTTCGGTTTCAATCGTGTGATACAAGTGCAGCTCTTTTTGTTAGCAGAGGGAAGTTTCTCTTGCTTTGAGATACGTTTCGGTGGTTTTGGATCAGGGTTGTGATTCAGGGGTTTGTTTAAGGGGCTTTGAAGTTAAACTTAGCTTCAAGAGAACTATCAAGAGTTTCAGTTTTCAAATTCACAAAGGACACCATGTGCTGTCACGTAACCATGTACTCTCTTGGTTATCATAATTGCACAAAGGACATGAAGTGTTTTCACTTAACCATGTAGTTTCTTGGTTACCCTGATTGTAATACAAGTGGATGTTGACATTTAATTCTGAGCTAAACTGTTACGGTCAGTAGGTTAAAATCCGCGGGTCATTTCTGTGGGTACCTCTAGATCCATCCGCGACCGAAATGACCGTTGCCTGGAACTACAACTCGCAGATAGCAAAATAATCCTTATGGACAATAACTCTGACTCCCTCTAATAGTTCCTCAAGAAGCAAACAAGAATGAATCGATGCTACTACTTGTGAAGCCTTGATTTTTCATTTTTGTTTATTAATTGATTAGTTGTAAAGTAAATAAGAAGAATAGGTGATAGAAGATAAAAGATATGAGTAGAATAGTGTTAATCAGAAGTTTAGTGAAGAATCTCTGTTCTGGAAAAATCTATCGAATCTATGGAGACACTTGAGAGATGACTTCCACATAGTCTAATTCCTTGGGCGAAGAACTTTCTAACTTTATGTTGTGTGAGGCAAATGGATGCTGAACGATGAAGTTACAGCAGGCAAAAGATGTGATGAAGATAAAGGAGAGAGATTTCGCCGCACTGAGTGTGTCGAAGAACATCAGTCAAGCTGAGGAAATCCTAACTTCGGCACGTGTGGAAAAGCTGTCACGAGATATAAGTAGAGTGATTTAGGACATTTGTCTTATTCATTTCTCAGTCGCAGAGTGTTACAGGAGCGGAGCGCACCGCATTCTCCGATCGAAGAAGTATCTTCACTTCGCTGAAGTGTGTTACTGGCGAGGAAGCCGCTTAGTGACGAAGAACTCAGCTAGCGGCGAGGAAGGAATTGCTGACCAAGAAGCTGTCTTCTTCGTATCGCGTTGCAGCCATCTTCAATTTATGAGAGGGATGCAGACGTCCAAACCGCCGAGGCTCCGAGCACTAGAAGTCAACCGAGTGAGACTTCGCCGCTATGAGACGGAGTTGGAGGAGATGGGATTGTCGTTCCTCTTACTTCCTTGGTGGGGAATGGTTTCTTCGAAGCTGGTGCGCGAACTGAAGGTTTGTAGACAGCATCCGGCGGACGAGTCGTATGGAAGACCAAGCAACTGGACCGAAGGACAGTGGTGCCGCGTCTTGGGGATAGATGAGGACGACCTTCTTTTTGATAGTACTTCGGCGGCTGCTTCGGCCGAAGCAGTGAAGAACTTCTCCAAGCTCTTCAAGGAATTACCTCAGGGGAGGAACGGTTACCGCAAGTGATTATTGTGAACCCGAAGAAGAGGGAGGTTGCAGATGTAATTATGACAATCTTCAGGTCAAGAAGAACGACGTACATGTCGAATTGGCAGATTAACTTCATCGAACAGCTCTTTGCCGAGAAGAGAGCACATTGGGCGAGGATCATGCATCTTCATGTGCAGAAGCTCTAGGCGGACGAAGATCTGGTCTACATTGGGGCATTTGTCTCAGTTTTCTACATGGGGATGGGATTCTTATAAGAAGCTGATCAGAAGAAGTTGGGCTTCACCGCAGCAGCCGAAGAAGAAGAATTCGAGGTCGCACCGACCCCAGTTAGGGATGTACAACTGGAATGGTTCTTTGACGAGGTAGCAGCCGAGAAAGCGAAGAAACAAGCCGCGTCTACCACAGAGGCAGTCCCAAAAAGAGTACCTGAGATAGTACTCCAAGCCAAAGACGAGGATGTAGTTGAGGTACCTCCACCAGTAAGACGTAGTGGGAGGAAGAAGATTGTAGAGGAGACTCTGAGGTCAGTGCAGAAGTCCTGAAAGAAGATGAAGATGACGAGGACATCATGCGCCGAAGATGAGGAAGCTGAGGTCGACACCGAAGAAGAAGATACTACTCAGGAGGAGAAGAAGGAAGAAGATACACCGAAGGTCACTACTTCTTCGTCGTCAGTTGAAGCGGTAGAACAACTCAGTTCTTCGGCGAAGTATCTGCAGGATGTTGTTGTACCGTTACTCTTTGCCTTGGAGAATAACAAAAGAATTTACAAGGAAGTCGTTGGGCAACAGTTGAACTTAGCTGAGTTAGTTCAAACGATGAACTTCGGCCAAGGAAACTGGTTATAAGAGAAAGAGAATTTACGTGCAGCAGTTTTTCAAGCGAAGAAGGAAATCAAGACGAAGAACGAAGAAGTCAAGAATCTGACTTTGGAGCACGAGGAAGTTCTTCGTCAGAAGCTGGAACGAGAGAAAGAGCACAAGAAGGTTCTTTCACTCACGAAGAAGAAGTTGGATGAAATGCGACTCCAGCGGGACAAGAACCAGGATGTTGTTGCGGAGATGACTAAGGAGATTGAAGACCTGAAGAAGCGATGTGTCACGAGCGAAGAGCAGGCAACTCAACTTCGGAGTAGAGTCGAGCATACACTAAAGAACTACTTCGTCACAGATTTGGATACTTCAGAGCTGACGATTCTTCGAGATATTAGAGAGGAGCTTACAGCTGCAGATGTAGAAGGTTCTTCGGTGAAGAACCGAGTAGCTAGATTAGGACAACGGGTAGTAAGAGAACTTAGGGAGGTTAGAGCGACTGTTGAAATCTCAATTAGTGAGATAGCTAGAGAGTTAGTGATAGGAAGTGGTGTTGTTTTTGGTGTCGTTTCAAGCATAGGATCTCCATCCGACGGACCAGAAGTATTCCCGACTTCTTAGGAAGAAGATCCGTCATCTTCGGAGAAATCTGTATATAAGCGTTGTGTTGTTCGTGTTCAGGACCTCTTTGTGTTTATTATTTTAGATTTTTTATTTCCTGAGTTTACGGAGCCATTCTGTATGTCAACTTCGGAGATTTACCTACGAAGTATCGTTGTTTGTTGTGGTAAGAATTAGTCTGGTTGCCGAAGACTTTGCTGTTTGATATCTGAAATCAGAGTAGGAGTTTGTGACGAAGTCTGAGAATAGACCAGCACCTGCGAGGTTAGTTTGCTATGAAGAAGTTTTTGGACGAAGTCCACTTTGGAAGAACTTGTTCTTTAGTGAAGACACATCGGAAGAAGTTGAACCTTGTACTTCGGCGGAAGAAGAGTCTTCTTCGTCAGAGTTTTCCGAGAGCAGTAGTAGTAGAAATAACTTAGTGTGAAGATACCTATCGTTTATGGTGTTAGAGGCTACATAGTAGCTGTAGTGACGCAAGATTACTCCTTTTGTCCATTTAGTATACAAGATATCGTTCCCACAGAGGATTTACGTAAGTAATCGCTGCTCTAAGTTCTAGGATCTGTTCAAACACACAAACACATGGGTTTTGCTAAAAATCCCGTCTTCTCACAAAACCACACAAAACCACACGTCTTCCTGACACGCCACATGGTGCTCTGGAACTAAACAAACAACTACCAACTAAAATATCACACAATTATTCACAGGGAACTCGGGAAGACGATCTTCCTGCTTCCAGGTGGCTTCTTCCGGTCTTCTCAATACCGTATTCCGGAAGCGATTCTCGTCTTCTGGGGGTTCAGCTCGTCTTCTCACACCTCCAGAAGGTTGTCCTGCTTCGCAGAAGTCGACTATTAACGGTCGTTACACCTTATTCTCAGACTCACATTCCAACGGGTTAGATTAATCACAGGGTGTATGCCCCCTGTAGCCTTCCCAGGCTTCTGCCTACAGAAATGGTCTTCCTGCAGCACTACAACAACATTCACCTTCACGGAAGGGTTTAGGGAAGCTCGGGAAGTCTCGGAAAGTCTCGGAAACTCACTAGAAGAAGGTAAGAAGACGGAGAAGATGGGAGAAGATGGGGAAGATAAGAAAATCCAAACAAGAGAAAACAAGATGAAAAGAGTAAATTAAGATTCCGACAGGCTTCTAGTCCGGATCTTGACTAACAAGCCATCCTTGCTTGTAATAGTTTGGGGAGGAAGACAACAAACGTGAGTACTGTTGCACCGTCTTTTACTCGAGGATGTCGTCTTCTGCTGTGGGAAGAAGACTTCTTTCTTCTTCACTTCGCTGCTCTGACTACTCTGTCTTCTGGGATCCCTGACCCATAAGACCGTTTGTACGTAGATCCCAAGTGCTCTACTGAACGAGTCAAGCTACACTTCCACAACTGCTGACAGTCACCGTCACTCAAGAAGAACACTTCTCATGCACAATTGAGAGTGAATTCAAAGAACCCACCATCCAGAAGACATGAACAAAGCTTCTGCACTCAAATCCACAATCTATTCTTCGAGAAGAAGTCACAATGGCATTGGGAAGCTCACTCTTTCTACTTCCTGCGTCTACTCCTCGACACACCAGTCTAGCTAACAGGACTGCACGAGGATGCCGTTCCCTATTCTTAGACTGTCCACTACTTCTATCTATATCTTCGAACCACTGCTGGTACGAGTATGCAGACCCCTCCTGTATATTCCAAGACTATTCGTATGTTTCCAACAACGGGTGTAGTGTGCTAAGACTGTCTATCTTGTGTCTCTGCTCTAATGTGTCTCGTCCGCCTGCACCATAGAATCGATGGGTGCAGTCGCTACAGAATTCTACAGAACTGGTAGCACAGGCAGAACTCTATCTCTTACTCTGTGATCCTTCTTATGTCGCTGCCATGAGAACCAGAGGAGGCGACCACCAGGGAGAGAGAGGCGCTAACAGGAGGTTGCTACCTCACATGCAAGCGGTTCCCCTGCCCGAATTGGCCATCCACCTTGTCCTTCCTACGCTACCTATGCTGCCACATGGTGTCCTAACTAATATTAAATGGAAAAACTGCCACCCTTAAGATAGTATGTTCGATTCTACTATATTTGGAATTATCAATGGAGTTACTAACTACTCAGATTGCACGGAGGCAACCTCTATCTGATCTGCTCCTATCGGAGCTCCTAACGCGGCTTCTGATAAGCTAGAAAGCCCTGCAGTTACCTTGGGTGTCACTGAGGTGGCTTCCTCCTCATCGTCCTTGGCTGGCTCTGCTGTCGCTGCTGCTGCGTCTTCCTCGGCTTCGGTTTCTGCTTCGGAAGACAGAAGCGTCTTCTGGGAAGCGGAGTCGACCGGTGCTTCTTCCGTCTTTTGAGGCACAGGTGCAGGACTAGGGACCATGGGGAGGGCAGCTTCCTTTACACAATATAGAAAAAAATCTCTTTGCATTACTTTTCACTGTACAGACCTATGTACAATACGACAACGGCCTTCATCTTCTGCACACGAGAAGAAGCTACTATTCTCATCTTCCGGGGTGGAAGACTCCTCATGGCAGGAGCGGCTCTCTTCTTTGCGCTTCCTCGCATCGCAGCAGGAGCGCCCATCCATCCTTCGTCTTCTGGAGTCTTCGGAAGACTCCCAGGCGTTGCAGAAGCAGTCTTCTGCTCTGATCGGGTACTCAGCAGGTCTTCTTCCGAGTCGGACTCCGATCCTAAATGAATGAGGGAGATGGGTGTCCTCGGTACACTTTTGGGACCCATCTTCCTCAGTGGCGTGACGTCTTCCGACCCACTAGACTCGTCTTCCCTCACCAGAAGCGTCTTCTGGTGAGAGCCGGGCCTCAGCTGTGGCATCAGAGTGGGAGAGGGCGTTGCTGCTGCCTCTCGATCATCGGCCATCCTGAATATACTACAAGCCATCCAATGTAGGCCGAAGCCCTAACACTTATGACGCTGCCCCACAGGGCTTACAGCCCCCCCATATGCGCACCAGGTATCTCCCATAGTATATTCAGGATGGCATGCGGAGGCTTAGACCGGGAAGCTCACGATTAAGGGAGATACCGGTCTCCCGCCCCTAGGTATACAGGACATGGCTGCATACCCCCATAGACTCCCATTCAGGAGGCCAACATGTCAGAATAGGAATCAGAGGCCAGGAGGGATTGATCTTGAGACCACTTCCCTCTTAGGCAGGCGCCCTATCACTGGGATGACCTTTGGTTCCGTTCAAAAAGGTTTTACAGTCAGTACATATGCTTTACTAAGGAAATCTTCCTGTAAAGTCTTTACTAGCCTTTTCTGTGCTAACTTCTCTATACAACTCCATTTTTAATGAATAAGGAGTCAAAACTATAGTATTCATGAACACCTACACACCCACGCTATCAGATTCTGAGTTCGTGTCTCGAACCAGAATCGACGGATTTCCCTCTTTCACATATTTCATAGCTTAAAACTCGTACTAACTATTGCTTAAAACACTTTCTGTCAAAACTAGAAGCATGAGGTCGCTCTCCTCGTCGAGCTTTACATTCTGGTGTCTTTCGACTCCCTCAGGGGTGATATTCCAACCCAAGCTAGGGGGCAGCTTGTCAAGCATGGCCCGAGCTTAGCTCCTGCCTAGCTTGTTAAGCTGCAAGGCAGCTTCCTTTACACAATATAGAAAAAAATCTCTTTGCATTACTTTTCACTGTACAGACCTATGTACAATACGACAACAGCCTTCATCTTCTGCGCACGAGAAGAAGCTACTCTTCTCATCTTCCGGGGTGGAAGACTCCTCATGGCAGGAGCGGCTCTCTTCTTTGCGCTTCCTCGCATCGCAGCAGGAGCGCCCATCCATCCTTCGTCTTCTGGAGTCTTCGGAAGACTCCCAGGCGTTGCAGAAGTAGTCTTCTGTTCTGATCGGGTACTCAGCAGGTCTTCTTCTGAGTCGGACTCCGATCCTGAATGAATGAGGGACATGGGTGTCCTCGGTACACTTCTGGGACCCATCTTCCTCAGTGGCGTGGCGTCTTCTGACCCACTAGACTCGTCTTCCCTCACCAGAAGCGTCTTCTGGTGAGAGCCGGGCCTCAGCTGTGGCATCAGAGTGGGAGGGGGCGTTGCTGCTGCCTCTCGGTCATCGTCTTCCGAGGTCTCCTCCTTCACCTCCTGTCGCTCCGTTGACCCATACACTGCCAGCTGATCTTTCCTAAGATCCCCCATGGCTACATACAAGTAGCAGAGGAAGGGCGTCAGGTGTCCTCCCGTCGGGGTACCCAAGTATGCTAGCTCCGTCTGTACGTAGTTGTGGATGTACGCGCTGCAGTAGATGGGCACTCTGTCATCCCACACTGATTCCAGGAACTCCACGTCCTGATCTCCTACGTACCTTGTCTTCTGCGCTTTCCTCTTGGGAAAGAGATGCAGAAACAACTTCACCAGAAGTCGCTTTTTCGGCTCCCGGTAAGATTCTATCTTCCAACCGTTCCTCCCATGCCTGTCTTCCACAAAAAGGCAGGTGGTGCTCCCAAGCACATGCCACGAACTCACGATTCTAGGTAAGATCTTCTTCTCGTACCAATATCCTCGGTTCTCGGATTCAAGCCTGTGAAAAGCCTTACGCCACCAGTCTTCAGTCCAGGAAGACGGTCTTCCCCGAGCTACTCCTGCTTTCGCAGGTACACGGTTACGAGGTGGCAACGCTGCTCACACCTCCTCTAGAAGCCTTTGATCTGCGAGGTTCCAATCCCACAGGAAGAAGTCGAGACCCAACTCCTTGAGGAAAGGAGTGGCCTCGACCAATTCTGTCGCTGGTAACACCAAGCCTCGCGGATGCATCGTCATGCTGGAAGATTTGTTGCACTAAGCCACAAGCACCTACTATGAGCTGAAGGCTCAGTCCTTCCCAAGTGGCCACAGTCTAGCTTCTACTTCTCAGAAGACGAAACTAGTCTTCCAGAAGACAGCTACTCCGTCTTCCGGGATTCTAACAGTACTTCCTAGATAGCTCTCGTCTTCCGAGCTATATCTAAACAATCCTATCTAAGCAAGGCCTCGCATGGATTACCAAGAAGACAACCCACCTTGCATTACATCCTACTTCCTATCAGAAGATACAAGATTCGCGGAACATAAGTGCATGACAAGTTCAGAAGATGGTTGCGGGCTCCTGCGGTGATAATGGCCTCTGGGAAGACACTCGGGACAGCTTCCGATTCAATATCTTTCTCGGAGGACTTCCCGAAGTCAGACTTCCCTTCACTGATCTCACTTGTCTTCGTCTTCCTACGCGCAATCTATCCTCACAACAGACTCAAGACAATTGCACTCTGTTCTTCTGACTTCTCACCTCTCATACGCACTCAGAAGAACCTTGCTGCTCGGTGGGAAGACATGACCCTCGACCATTCTCTCCAGATTCTGTCAGCAAGTATTCTCACGACTCTTTTTAAGTTTGGAAAGAAGAAGGAATGGCTGCTATAGGTCGAACAGAAGAGATCCGAAATGGACCCTCACGTCTTCTCGTTCATTTTGCCAGCCTTTCAGTCTTCTAGTCTCTCTAGGAAGATGTGGAGTTGAGAAGCTTGGAAGACCGGGAGGCACAGGCCTAGTTCCCGACTTCCAACTTCTCGAAATAACAAAACAACTCACCACACCACTCGGGATTCGTACCAAGCCTCTCTTAACACAAAGCAACACAAATCCACTCTTGATACGAATGGTGTTCAGTCGACTTCCGAAGACAGTTTTCCGAAGATGGTCAAGTTTAAGAAGCGTCTTCCGAAGATGTTCCCATCTTCCGAATCGTCTTCTGTTCTAGGTTTCGGGGGTAGAGAGGTAGTGGGGTAGGGAAATTTATAGCTGGGATCTCCAATTTGAGGACTAGGAGTAGGGAAGCTCGAATTGAGCTCGGGAAGAAGCAAGGAGATGTCTGACAAAAATTGGGCAGCGCTTCCGCGCCCAATGTCTCAATAGGAAAGATGGGGGGTGGGGGTAATCGATCAGGCTGCCTGCACACAACCCAGGAAGCGCGGGGAATACCTGACAAAGGCGAGAAGAAGTGGGAAGGGGAAAGAACGTGGGGAAGAACCTCTACAGTCTTCTTCGGCTCCCCGAGTTGCCTTCGACCTCCGCGCGCTTCTTGGCTCTGGTCCTAGCTCCAATGCGACTCCTCACGACTGCACTTGCTGTCAATCTCTTGGCCACGCCTCGATTCCACCTTCGATTCTACTCGCTGCTTTCCAATGTCAGCTTCTCGGGAGCTCACAGAAACGCCTTCGCTCTTTTGCCTTCTGTGCCCCAGCAACTCTGTCTCGCCCTTCGCCTAGCTGCCAACTGGTTCTCTCCTACCTCGATGTCTTCACTCGATTCCTCTCTCTCAAAGCTCACTTGCGAAGCTCACTATCTCCAATCGATCTTCTCAAACGCACTGTGCTGCTGGAAGTTGGAATGTGCCTAATGTGCTTCCTTACGCATCTTCCCCGCAGATTAGGGGTTTTCGACCTTAGGTGTTTTCCCTGACCTACCTACCTATTCGGTGCGACCCAGTAGGTACACCTACTGTCTTACTCGAAAACTCGTGGTTGGGCCTTCGCGATCGCTGTCTTCCGGAAGACAGGTGTCTTCCGCCGTCTTCCCGTCTTCTGAAGACGCAACTAAGAAGACGCTCTTCCGAAGACGGTCGTCTTCCGAAGAAGTCAACTTCTTATTAAAAAAACTCATAAGATCATCTTCCTGTTAAGGAAGACATAACCTTAAGTAACAACGCTTCTTCAGTTATACAAACAAGTTATTATTCTTAAAAATTTCAAAAATTCGTGCATCCTGTAATTTGTGGGCAAACATCAGTGGTTTCTGCACTTCTGTTTACGTCCAGTACTTCTTGACGCGCCACCCATTAACACGAGTGGTCATCAGTGTACCGTCCAACTCTTCCAACTGCAAGGAGCCATTGTCGAAGACCTCCAAGACACAGTAAGGACCCATCCAGCGAAGATGAAGTTTCCCGGAGAACTTAATATGTCGATTGTCGTAAAGAAGAACCAAGTCCTCATCCACAACAGTCACCTTCCTCAACTTGCTATCGTAGTTTACCTTACGTTGCGCTTGCACCTCGTACGTCTTCTCCAAAGCTGCATTCCTGTCTTCTTCAAAGTCTACAAAATTCAGAAGACGTTGCTCTTGGCTTTCTTCTTCTCCCATGCGTTCGGATACGGCTAATCGGTATGTTGGGACCTCTAACTCAATGGGCACAATAGGTGTCATGCCGTAAGTTAGGTAGAAAGGCGTCTTCTGGGTTGTGACCTTAGGTGAAATCCTGAAAGCCCATAACACAGATGGCAATTTCGTGTCCCAATCATACGCATGGTTAACAGTTACCTTGTTCAGGATGTTACACAGAAGACCGTTCGACTTCTCCGTCAGTCCATTCGCTTTCGGGTTGTATGGCGTCGTCTTCCGATGCTTAATCCTGAAGTATTGGGTCAGGAGGGAAATAGTCTCATTTAAGAAATGAGTACCCCTATCTGACACCAATTCCAGCGGACATCCGTACCTAGTGATGATGTTATGCCAAAGGAACCTTGCTACTACTGCGGCATCGTTCTTCCTTGTGGCCTCGCCTTCCATCATCATCTTGGTGGCATAGTCGGTAGCTATTAAGATGTATCGTTGTCGGAGTGTGATCCGTCTACCTAGGAAAGCGCCGGGCTTCTGGCTGTGGTTGTTTACTCAAGAGGTTGGCTTTCAGGTCACAACAGGAGCTATAAACACTCACACAGGAGTGTAGGATCCTATGATATGCTCAAAAAGCGAAATCTAGGTCTCACTGGTAGTAATAGGCTTAGGCGGTGAACTTTGACACACAAGGAGAGGAAAACTATGAAGGTTTAGACTTCTAAACTTCCCCTACATGCAAATGAGGCACTACTGAACACACACACGAAGTTTCAGCCTGAGATCAAATTCTGACACGGAGATATGAACAGAAAAGTTCTGAATAAGAGAATTATGGCAATTTCTGGTACCTAGACAGCTATTCAGACATAGAACAGAGAATTGGCTCGATGAATTTCAAATCTTCTCACAGTATTTGAAGTCTACAGGATGCTGAACATCCCTGTGAAGTTGGGACTCCTGAATGTTTGTAGAACTCCAGATCTCCTTCTCTAAAGTCGCTGCTCTAGATTAAGAGCTTTTCAGACCCCCTCTGCTTCAGCGGCCGCCCTGAATTACTCAATTACTCAAATGATACGAAACTTTTTGGACAGTCGTAGCCCTCCTGACAGTGAACGCAACCACGAAGTTTTGAAGTGATTTCCTCAATTCTGCTGCAATTGGCACCGAAAACCCTAAAATCAACAAAAGTGATGCAGTTTTGGCACAATCCGAACTTCAATTGGGCATAACTCCTTGTTTATTGATCCAAATCGAGCAAAAATTTCACTGACAGTGCTTGGCACGACGAGCTCTCTCTTCCTGTGTTTTCAGATTTCGAAGATACCCCACCAAATGCTCGAACTCTCCTCTAGAGCTCTGTTTCTAAACTTAGAGTTTTACAAAAGACAAAAATGGACCAATGGGAGTTCATAGCTCCACTTGACTGTCCTTCTGTGCCTTAAACTACCTGGTAACTTATCTACACTCATAGGCTACCACGTCAAGCCCCCTAGAGTGCCAGCGTAAAACTTAAACTACCTAAAATGACACATAGCCCCGAAAAATAACTTAAATTAGCTAGAAAGCGTGCATGGGCGACAAGTAAGTACAACCCATGAGCTCAAACCCCTATCAGCATGGAAACTCTAAGTTATGTACATTGAACGTCATAGACAAGTAAGAAGTCACTTGCACAAGCGCACAAATGCTTGAACAAGATAACTAACATACTATCAGCCTACTAGGACTCAAAATAGTGTTAACACCGTATGCAAAGGTGTCAAACATATACATAAAGGACTAGAAGTAATATGAGCTAACTTCTAGAACTACCAAACCTAAGCGTCGGAGTAGAAGTCAAGCATGTAGCCGCCGAGTAGCGCGACACCGTGCTCGTGTTCTTCTCGCCACCGGAGCGATAGGACCCACAAAGTCGATTCCCCACTTTTCGAACGGAGCGAGCGGAAGAATGGGAGTAAGAGGCCACCTTGTTGTAGCGGTCGATCTTCCCATCCTCTGACACGCATCGCACTTCTTGATCTCCTGAAAAGTGTCTCGGTACATGATTGGCCACCAGTATCCGGCGTCTAACATTTTCTTCACTGTGGTTTTCAGCCCGTAGTGACCCCCAGCATCTTCGTAGTGAAGACCTGTGATCACTGACTTTATCTCTGACGGCTCGAGACATCTTCTCAGCTTCTCGTCATATCCCCCCCTCAGATGAAAGTGTCTCTGCGAAAACTGAAAACAACTTCTCGTCAGGAAACTCGTCTTCCACTTCATCTTCTCGTCGTTCTGTCTCTAATCTGGATAGGTAGTCAGCATTAACGTGCTGTCTTCCGGGCCTGTACTCAACTGTGTAAGTAAATTCCTGGAGTAGGAGAATCCACCTAGCTATCCTCCCAGACAAATCTGCTTTCTTTACAAGATGTTTCAAAGAGAAGTGATCCACATAGAAGACAAACGGGTTCGCTAGAAGATAGTGTCTAAACTTCCTACAGGAGTAAATCATGCCAAGACACTCCCTTTCGGTTGTCGAGTACTTCTTCTCTGCATCACTGAGTTGTCTTCCCGCGTAGTAGATGGGATAATCCTTCTTCTTCTCATCTTTATGACTCAACACCACCCCTATGGCGGAAGCAGAAACATCCACATAGATGTGGAAGACTCTTTCCCAATCAGGCGGCCGTAGGACAGGGGATTCCGACAGAAGCCTCTTCATTTCTTCGAATGCTTCTTGCTGCCCAGAAGACCAAACGTATGGTTCGTCCTTCTTCAGCAACTTAGTGAGTCTTCCTGCTACCTCTGCGTACCTGTCAATAAACCTCCGGTAGTATCCTACGTTGCCAAGGAAGCTTCTCAACTGAGTCAGGTTAGCAGGTGGGTGGAGTTTCATGATGACTTCCACCTTAGCACAGTCGACTTCTATACCTCTTCCGGAAATCCTATGTCCTAGCAAGATCCCTTTTGACATACCAAAGAAGCACTTCTCAGGGTGAAGAGCCAAACGATGTTCTCTACATTTCAGAAAACACTTCCTTAGAAATATTAAGTGATCTTCTTTCAATCCAAACACGCAAAAATCATCCAAGAAGATCTCCATGAAAGTGCGAAGATACTCCTTGAAGATTGTAATCATCAATTTTTGGAATGTGACGGGTGCGTTGCATAAACCAAACGGCATTTGATTGTACGCGTACGTGCCCCAATCAGTAGTGAAAGTGGTTTTTGACTTGTCTTCTTCTCTGATTGAAACTTGGTTGTACCCAGAATACCCATCCAGGAAGCTGTAGAACTCATGCCCTGCTACCTGGTCTAACACAGAGTCGGTGAATGATAAAGAGTGATGATCCTTCTTCGTGGTCAAGTTCAGCTTCCGGAAGTCCTGACATACTCGGATCTTCCCTGTCTGCTTCTTCGACACGATGACAATAGGAGCTACCCACTCACTGCTAAGTACTGGGAAGATGACTCCTGCCTTCAGGTATTGGTCAATCTGGTCCTTCACCAGAAGCGAGTACTTGGAGTTGAGTCGATATTGCCTCTGCCGTGCAGGAACAACGCCCTCCAGCAAGTCGATGCGATGCTCTCCCAACTCTCGAGGTATGCCCTTCATGTCTTCTATGGTCCATGCGAAGACATCCTGGAACTCCGTCAGAAGTTCTCAAAAGTCTTCCAACTGCTGGCCTTCGATCACCTTGGAAAGCTTCAGCTTCTTCCCAGGAGCAACCTCCATCTCTTGAAGATCATCCGGGTTCACCATTCCTTCGGTGTGACTGTACTCACTCACACCAAAGTATTCCGGTTTGGGAGCTTCTTCTGGTTCAGATTCGTCTTCTGGAAGACCAACTGTCGGATTTTCCGAAGGGAAGACGGTATTCTCGTCTTCTGGAAGCTCTTCTTCCGCAATCTCGTAGCACTCAATGTATCCACAGATCATATCTTCTACTTTCTCTGCTGCTTCTGTAGTACACACGTTATTCGCCACAAACTCATTATACCATTCATCACTGTCAGAAGACGCAGCCGAGTCTTCTGAAGTGTATCGCTCTGTTGTAGAAGGAGTTTCACCTTGGTGTCCAATCTTGATCCAAGGAAGCGAGACCTTAGCCTTCTCACCTGGCTTGGGTGTAGGATTGGGAAATCTCAAACGATGTCTTCTCCTGTCGGTATTTACATTTGCAGCATACAGCCATGGTCTTCCTATCAACACCTGATATCCAACCTTAGCTACAGGTCGCAAAATGATGTAAGTGAGGTAAAAAGATACTCCACCGATTACCGTCAAGACATCTTTCAGTTGTCCCAAAGGTCGTCTTCTGGTCTGGTCCGCCATTCTGAGGATTCTCGAAGTAGGCTGGAATTCAGTGAAGCCTAGGGCATGCGCCGTTTCTTCAGTCATGATGGAAGGTTACATCCGCCTTCTGATTCCACAAGTCTCGCAAGAAGTCGTAAGGAGATCTTTTTAGAAGAGTGACTGGTGTTTCCAACAGAGAAGATGTAGTGGCTGCTTCCTTGGGTGGAAGACCAGATGAGTGTCTTCCCTCGACTGGAGGCTGTTCCCGTGAGACAGGTGTTGCCGTAGTCAGTGTAGGAAGCTGCTGTACTATCTTCCGTCTCTTCTCCAGCTCCTCTTGCATGATCGCTTCAACCTCTTGTCTAATATCAGGAGCAAAGTACTTCGGATCTTCTCGGTCGTACGTAGGAGAAGACGGCCGCTCAGGAGAAGATGACATCTCCTTACGCTGCTTCTTCTTCTTGACGTCCTTCTGACGAGATTCTGACTTCCCTCTGCTTCTGGTACTTACCTTGAACACAGCTTCATCCAAGACTTCCTCCGGAGGCCAACTGTCTGAATCCGGACTAGGACTCCAAACAGTACCATCATCCAAAGTGAAGGATGATGCTTCTTCAGGTGTCTCCATCTTCTGAGCTGCAGTCGTCTTCTGCAGCTGAGGTTCCTTTCCTTCGCTCTTCCCGGGGTCTGGTTCGTCTTTCTCAATGTGGAGACAATCCATACAATCCCCAGGATCTCCTTCTTCTACCGTGATGTGCTGTACCACTGCTAACTCGAGCTTAGAAGTTGATGCTGCTTCTGCAGGAGGCGTGGTATCTGCAAATCTAACCATTTGTCGTGGCCGTAAGGTTTGAGGAAAATTCTCTGTGAAATGACCGGCTTCCTTATAGTTCCCACACAAGGGCACTTGTCCAATCTGTCTTCTCGGATGAGGACAGGTGGACCACCAGTGTCCTGTCTCTCCACAATTATTGCACGCTCCAGGAAGAGGGTTGAGAGGTCGTTGTGATGAAGAAGGCTGCCAGGGCGTCCTGGTCTGTACATTGCTAGCTCTATCCCTCGGTACATAACGATTGTATTGGGCGGGAGGCGTAGGAGTGAAGGGTTGGATCGTCTCGATCCTATAGCAGGTTTCCCCACTGGGATCGTGTAGATATCCCTCATCGTCTTCTTCCCATCTTGCCCAGTTGACATCTTGGTCCTGCGTACACTGATCTCTGGTGTGTCCGGAAGAGTTACAAAGGTTGCACCAAAGGTTTGGCCGGGAAGCCGTAGGCTGCTTCCGCTTGTCCTTCTGGTTCAGAAGATGAACTTTCAGGTCGGCAAACTACTTCAGAACTTCATCGATGCGAGGATCAGGTGCAGACTGTATGATCTGAGTCTGAGGCATCTTCTGCACAACTTCCTCCCTTGCTCGCGTCTTCTCCTTCTTCTTCTTCCGCGTCTTCTTCTCTTGTTCAGATTCGGATTCTGAACTTTCGACAGTAGACTCTTCAGAAGTAGAGGGTGCTTCCGAATCACTGTTATCAGTTTCAGTGGACTTGGACTTCTTCTTGGACTTCCGAGAAGACTTCTTCGACTTCTTGGACTTCTTCGAGGTCTTCTCTCTATCTTTCGTCATATTCCGAGTGATGCTCGAGGTTTCATACTGCTCGGCATGTTTCTGTACTTCAACCAAATCATCACCTCCTCCTCTTCTGCAGTACAATTTCATATCTTGAGACAATCCTCCCAAGTACCAGAGCACAGCTTGCTGAGCACAGTAGCCGGGTCTTCCTTGGTTCTGAGGGATATGATCCAAGAGGTCTTCAAACCTCTCGGTGTAATCCCGCAGTGTCTCTTTCTTCTTCCGTTCGAGCCTCTGAAGTTCTATGAGGGTCATCCGATTGTAGCCCACTCCTCTGAACCTCTTCAGAAAAGCTGCCTTCAGAGTAGCCCAAGCGGCCATTACTACACCATCATCCAATATCTTACTCATCCACTTCTTTCCCTTCCCTACGATCAAACTAGGAAATACACGGAGTCTGTCGACATCAGCGTCTTCCTTGTTGGATCTAGAGATGGTCTCGAACATCGTGATGAAGTCGTCCGCGTCAGCATCATCGTCGTACGGATGGTACTTCTGCCGCGTGTGGGAAGCCATGTCGACTGCCGGCTGATGCGACTGTCAACTTCTTTCTTCCTCAGGTCCAGGTGGTGGAGATGGTCTTCTCGAAGGTCCAGGCCTGTCTGAATCACGAAGGTCGTCTTCTCAGTCAGAGCTACTGTCACTGCTACCTTCCGAGACGTCTGGAACAATCTCCTCCAGTCTTCCTTCACCTTGAGAAGCTTCTTCCGCACTTGGGAAGACGTCTTCCGAGTAACCAGTACCAAAATCTACTTTATACACGTGATCACCCGGTTGGCTTCTGTCTTCGCCAAAGATTATGCTCGAGATGGAAGGCTCTTCCAACTCTACCAATCGGATCTTCCTGAGCTCTTCTTCTTTCCTTTGGTGTCTCAGGGATATCCGCTGCTCTCTAGAAGCGGTTCGCTGAGGTGAGTTTACCCACTCAGGATCTTTACCCGTGCATCTTCTGCTTCTTCCTCCGGTCGGAGGCATCCACCAGAGTACTGAGAATAGATGTCTCTATTCTTCTACCACTAGATCCGAGAGACCAAATGACTGAACAACCGATCACAAGTTAAGAACGTCTTCTTCTCCTGCTTCTGGTTGCACTCACTGCAATCTTCCAAGATCGAGTCTTCCAAGAAGCTCTTGGAAGCAGGGAAGCAGCTTCTTCCAACTTTCCCTGATGTATCTTATCAGCTTCTGGTTGCGGATCCTGTCTTCTAGCAAGATAGAGTTCCACAACACATTCATCTACAATTGAAGTTAGTTCGAAACGAACCTAACTAATGGCACACAGATCCAGGAAACTTAGAACAGAAGTTACTAAGATGAAATCCCCGGCAGCGGCGCCAAAAATGGTGCTCACTATATGTAATGATGCAAGATTACTCCTTTTGCCCATTTAGTATACAAGATATCGTTCCCACAGAGGATTTACGTAAGTAATCGCTGCTCTAAGTTCTAGGATCTGTTCAAACACACGAACACACGGGTTTTGCCTAAAAATCCCGTCTTCTCACAAAACCACACAAAATCACACGTCTTCCAGACACGCCACATGGTGCTCTGGAACTAAACAAACTACCAACTAAAATATCACACAATTATTCACAAGGAAGCTCGGGAAGACGATCTTCCTGCTTCCAGGTGGCTTCTTCCGGTCTTTCTCAATACCGTATTCCGGAAGCGATTCTCGTCTTCTGGAGGTTCAGCTCGTCTTCTCACACCTCCAGAAGGCTGTCCTGCTTCGCAGAAGTCGACTATTAACGGTCGTTACATCTTATTCTCACACTCACATTCCAACGGGTTAGATTAATCACAAGGTGTATGCCCCCTGTAGCCTTCCCAGGCTTCTGCCTACGGAAATGGTCTTCCTGCAGCACTACAACGACATTCACCTTCACGGAAGCTCAATAGAAGTCTCAGAAACTCACTAGAAGAAGGTAAGAAGATGGGGAAGATGGGGAAGATGGGAGAAGATTGGGAAGATAAGAAAATCCAAACAAGAGAAAACAAGATGAAAAGAGTAAATTAAGATTCCGACAGGCTTCTAGTCCGGATCCTGACTAACAAGCCATCCCTGCTTGTAATAGTTTGGGGAGGAAGACAAAAAACGTGAGTACTGTTGCACCGTCTTCTACTCGAGGATGTCGTCTTCTGCTGTGGGAAGAAGACTTCTTTCTTCTTCACTTCGCTGCTCTGACTACTCTGTCTTCTGGGATCCCTTACCCATAAGACCGTTCGTACGTAGATCCCAAGTGCTCTACTGAACGAGTCAAGCTACACTTTCACAACTGCTGATAGTCACCGCCACTCAAGAAGAACACTTCCCATGCACAATTGGGAGTGAATTCAAAGAACCCACCATCCAGAGGACATGAACAAAGCTTCTGCACTTAAATCCACAATCTATTCCCCGAGAAGAAGTCACAATGGCATTGGGAAGCTCACTCCCTCTACTTCCTGCGTCTACTCCTCGACACACCAGTCTAGCTAACAGGACTGCACGAGGATGCCGTTCCCTGTTCCTAGACTGTCCACTACTTCTATCTACATCTTCGAACCACTGCTGGTACGAGTATGCAGACCCCTCATGTATATTCCAAGACTATTCGTATGTTTTCAACAACGGGTGTAGTGTGCTAAGATTGTCTATCATGTGTCTCTGCTCTAATGTGTCTCGTCCGCTTGCACCATAGAATCGATGGGTGCAGTCGCTACAGAATTCTACAGAATTGGTAGCACATGCAGAACTCTATCTCCTACTCTGTGATCCTACTTATGTCGCTGCCATGAGAACCAGAGGAGACGACCATCAGAGAGAGAGAGGCGTTGACAAGAGGTTGCTACCTCACATGCAAGCGGTTCCCCTGCCCGAATTGGCCATCCACCTTGTCCTTCCTACGCTACCTATGCTACCACATGGTGTCCTAACTAATATTACATGGAAAAACTGCCACCCTTAAGATACCATGTTCGATTCTACTATATTTGGAATTGTCAATGGAGTTACTAACTACTCAGATTGCACGGAGGCAATCTCTACCTGATCTGCTCCTATCGGAGCTCCTAACGCGGCTTCTGATAAGCTAGAAAGCCCTGCAGTTACCTTGGGTGTCACTGAGGTGGCTTCCTCCTCATCGTCCTTGGTTGGCTCTGCTGTCGCTGCTGCTGCGTCTTCCTCGGCTTCGGCTTTTGCTTCGGAAGACAGAAGCGTCTTCTGAGAAGCGGAGTCGACCGGTGCTTCTTCCGTCTTCTGAGGCACGGGTGCGAGACTAGGGACCATGGGGACCTCATAGGGATCCGGGGAAGTCGCTTCCTCCACGCGGAATACCTGGGAAGACGGCTCGTCTTCCTGTCTTCCTGTCTTCCAGAAGACATCTTGTCTTCCGGGGCGTCTTCTGGAGTCTTCTCGGCTTCCAACGCTGTCACCACCAAGTGCACAGCGAGGTCGAACTCCTCCTTCTCCATTCCGGATCCAGTCGATGGTGCTGGAGCGGGAGAAGATGCGGTTGCAAGTGTCGAAAGCGAGGGAAGACCATAAAGTGTCTTCACTCCTTCTATCTGTCGATCCAAGTACCTGAACATGCTCTCCCGGCATTCCACCAACATCGCTTTGGACTCGCTGTCCCATCCTCTAGCTAAGGTAAGTAACTTCCTACCCGTGGTGTAGTTGAACTTCTTCCGAAGCGCTTCTACCGACTGTGCCAACATCTTCTGTGCACGGGCCTCTGCTGCTTTCCGCTGCGTCTTCTCAACTGCAGCTCGCGCTTCCGCGGCTTCTCGCTGCGTCTTCCATATGGTCTGCTCTTCTGCGAGGGCGGTGATCTTCTCCCGCACTCGGGTGACTTCCTGATTGCGCTGCTGTACCCGCGCCTGCAACTCCTGGTTGCTCTTCCGAAGTTGTATCGATTCCTTGGCAGAAGCGGCTGCTTCCACCTTGTATCTTCCTGTGAGCTTGTCCACGGTGCGGAGACTAGCTTCCAGCGACTCTGTCTTCTTCTGGTCTTCCCCCTGTCGCAGCAAGATGCGCAGGCCGAATCCAGGTTGTAAGGGCTTCTCTTGTGCCCTCGCTCTCTTCTCCAGCAACTCCATAGCTGGTTGGATCTCCTTCTGGAAGTAGGCACTGAACTCCTCCAGTCGTCTTCCTGCGGAAGACAAGTTCATCTCCATCACTCGCTCCGCGGTGTCGACTTCGTCTTCCAGAGGCAAGGAAGCCTCTTCCACCACTAAAATCGATCCCCACTCAGCCTCCAAGCTTCTCAGCGTCTCCTCTCCTCAATCCACTCAATTCTGTCAGAAAAATCGATCCCCACTCAGCCTCCAAGCTTCTCAGCGTCTCCTCCCCTCAGTCCCTAATTCTGCTCCTTTTTCCTCCTTCCCTCTCAGTTCTCTCCGAAAACTCCCTTGAAAGTGTCCCCCGATCTCCAGCCGTCGCAGGTATTAAACCTAAAAGTTAAGGCCCAGCTTAAGCTGCCCCCCTGCTGTCCTTATAAGTGCAGTCACTTATCACAAGCAGGGCCCTAGCTTAAGCTGCCCCCCTGCTGTCCTTATGCGTACAGAGCATTATTTACAAAGTTTACCCCTTTTTAATACAAGTTTCACAGTTGTCTCCACAAACTCTACCCCTACACTAATAAAGGTTCACATAACCTCATTCTTCATCGCAAGCCTACTCGATGCTTATTTAACTAATTAGCAAAAGTTTCCTGTGCTCTTGATGCCATCTTGATGCCATCCTGAATATACTACAAGCCATCCAATGTAGACCGAAGCCCTAACACTTATGAGGCTGTCCCACAAGGCTTACAGCCCCCCCCATATGCGCACCAGGTATCTCCCATAGTATATTCAGGATGGCATGCGGAGGCTTAGACCAGGAAGCCCACGATTAAGAGAGATACCGGTCTCCCGCCCCTAGGTATACAGGACATGGCTGCATACCCAATCATAGACTCCCATCCGAGAGGCCAACATGTCAGAATAGGAACCAGAGGCCAGGAGGGATTGATCCTGAGACCACTTCCCTCTTAGGCAGGCGCCCTATCACTGGGATGACCTTTGGTTCCGTTCAAAAAGGTTTTACAGTCTGTACATATGCTTTACTAAGGAAATCTTCCTGTAAAGTCTTTACTAGCCTTTTCTGTGCTAACTTCTCTATACAACTCCATTTTTAATGAATAAGGAGTCAAAACTATAATATTCATGAACACCTACACACCCACGCTATCAGATTCTGAGTTCGAGTCTCGAGCCAGAAATCGACGGATTTCCCTCTTTCACATATTTCATAGCCTAAAACTCGTACTAACTATTGCTTAAAACACTTTCTGTCAAAACTAGAAGCATGAGGTCGCTCTCCTTGTCGAGCTTTACATTCTGGTGTCTTTCGACTCCCTCAGGGTGATATTCCAACCCAAGCTAGGGAGTAGCTTGTCAAGCATGGCCCCAGCTTAGCTCCTGCCTAGCTTGTTAAGCTGCAGGGCAGCTTCCTTTACACAATATAGAAAAAAATCTCTTTGCATTACTTTTCACTGTACAGACCTATGTACAATACGACAACGGCCTTCATCTTCTGCACACGAGAAGAAGCTACTATTCTCATCTTCCGGGGTGGAAGACTCCTCATGGCAGGAGCGGCTCTCTTCTTTGCGCTTCCTCGCATCGCAGCAGGAGCGCCCATCCATCCTTCGTCTTCTAGAGTCTTCGGAAGACTCCCAGGCGTTGCAGAAGCAGTCTTCTGCTCTGATCGGGTACTCAGCAGGTCTTCTTCCGAGTCGGATTCCGATCCTGAATGAATGAGGGACATGGGTGTCCTCGGTATACTTCTGTGAACCATCTTCCTCAGTGGCGTGGTGTCTTCCGACCCACTAGACTCGTCTTCCCTCACCAGAAGCGTCTTCTGGTGAGAGCCAGGCCTCAGCTGTGGCATCAGAGTGGGAGGAGGCGTTGCTGCTGCCTCTCGGTCATCGTCTTCCGAGGTCTCCTCCTTCACCTCCTGTCGCTCCGTTGGCCCATACACTGCCAGCTGATCTTCCCTAAGATCCCCCATGGCTACATACAAGTAGCAGAGGAAGGGCGTCAGGTGTCCTCCCGCCGGGGTACCCAAGTATGCTAGCTCCGTCTGTACGTAGTTGTGGATGTACGCGTCCCAGTAGATGGGCACTCTGTCATCCCACACTGATTCCAGGAACTCCACGTCCTGATCTCCTACGTACCTTGTCTTCTACGCTTTCCCTTGGGAAAGAGATGCAGAAACAACTTCGCCAGAAGTCGATTCTTCGGCTCCCGATAAGATTCTATCTTCCAACCGTTCCTCCCATGCCTGTCTTCCACAAAAAGGCAGGTGGTGCTCCCAGACACATGCCACGAACTCACGATTCTAGGCAAGATCTTCTTCTCGTACCAATATCCTCGGTTCTCGGATTCAGGCCTGTGAAAAGCTTTACGCCACCAGTCTTCAGTCCAGGAAGACGGTCTTCCCCGAGCTACTCCTGCTTTCGCAGGTACACGGTTACGAGGTGGCAACGCTGCTCACACCTCCTCTAGAAGCCCTTGATCTGTGAGGTTCCAATCCCACAGGAAGAAGTCGAGACCCAACTCCTTGAGGAAAGGAGTGGCCTCGGCCAATTCTGTCGCTGGTAACACCAAGCCTCGCGGATGCATCGTCATGCTGGAAGATTTGTTGCACTAAGCCACAAGCACCTACTATGAGCTGAAGGCTCAGTCCTTCCCAAGTGCCCACAGTCTAGCTTCTACTTCTCAGAAGACGAAACTAGTCTTCCAGAAGACAGCTACTCCGTCTTCCGGGATTCTAACAGTACTTCCTAGATAGCTCTCGTCTTCCGAGCTATATCTAAACAATCCTATCTAAGCAAGGCCTCGCATGGATTACCAAGAAGACAACCCACCTTGCATTACATCCTACTTCCTATCAGAAGATACAAGATTCGCGAAACATAAGTGCATGACAAGTTCAAAAGATGGTTGCGGGCTCCTGCGGTGACAGTGGCCTCTGGGAAGACACTCGGGACAGCTTCCGATTCAATATCTTTCTCGGAGGACTTGCCGAAGTCAGACTTCCCTTCACTGGTCTCACCTGTCTTCGTCTTCCTACGCGCAATCTATCCTCATAACAGACTCAAGACAATTGCATTCTGTTCTTCTGACTTCTCACCTCTCATACGCACTCAGAAGAACCTTGCTGCTCGGTGGGAAGACATGACCCTCGACCATTCTCTCCAGATTCTGCCAGCAAGTATTCTCACGACTCTTTTTAAGTTTGGGAAGAAGAAGGAATGGCTGCTATGGGTCGAACAGAAGAGACTCGAAATGGACCCTCACGTCTTCTCGCTCATTTTGCCAGCCTTTCAGTCTTCTAGTCTCTCTAGGAAGATGTGGAGTTGAGAAGCTTGGAAGACCGAGAGGCACAGGCCTAGTTCCCGACTTCCAACTTCTCGAAATAATAAAACAACTCACCACACCACTCGGGATTCGTACCAAGCCTCTCTTAACACAAAGCAACACAAATCCACTCTTGAAAAGAATGGTGTTCAGTCGACTTCCGAAGACAGTCTTCCGAAGATGATCAAGTTTAACAAGCGTCTTCCGAAGATGTTCCCATCTTCCGAATCGTCTTCTGTTCCAGGTTTCGGGGGTAGAGAGGTAGTGGGGTAGGGAAATTTATAGCTGGGATCTCCAGTTTGAGGGCTAGGAGTAGGGAAGCTCGAATTGAGCTCGGGAAGAAGCAAGAAGATGTCTGACAGAAATTGGGCAGCGCTTCTGCGTCCAATGTCTCAATAGGAAAGATGGGGGGTGGGGGTAATCGATCAGGCTGCCTGCACACAACCCAGGAAGCGCGGGGAATACCAGACAAAGGCGAGAAGAAGTGGGAAGGGGAAAGAACGTGGGGAAGAACCTCTACAGTCTTCTTCGGCTCCCCGAGTTGCCTTCGACCTCCGCACGCTTCTTGGCTCTGGTCCTAGCTCCAATGCGACTCCTCACGACTGCACCTGCTGTCAATCTCTTGGCCACGCCTCGATTCCACCTTCGATTCTACTCGCTGCTTTCCAATGTCAGCTTCTCGAGAGCTCACAGAAACGCCTTCGCTCTTTTATCTTTTGTGCCCCAGCAATTCGGTCTCGCCCTTCGCCTAGCTGCCAACTGGTTCTCTCCTACCTCGATGTCTTCACTCGATTCCTCCCTCTCAAAGCTCACTTGCGAAGCTCACTATCTCCAATCGATCTTCTCAAGCGCACTGTGCTGCAGGAAGTTGGAATGTGCCTAATGTGCTTCCTTACGCATCTTCCCCGCAGATTAAGGGTTTTCGACCTTAGGTGTCTTCCCCGACCTACCTACCTATTCGGTGCGACCCAGTAGGTACACCTACTGTCTTACCCGAAAACTCGTGGTTGGGCCTTCGCGGTCGCTGTCTTCCGGAAGACAGGTGTCTTCCGCCGTCTTCCCGTCTTCAGCGTCTTCCCGTCTTCTGAAGACGCAACTGAGAAGACGCTCTTCTGAAGACGGTCGTCTTCCGAAGAAGTCAACTTTTTATTAAAAAAACTCATAAGATCATCTTCCTGTTAAGGAAGACGTAACCTTAAGTAACAACGCTTCTTCAGTTATACAAACAAGTTATTATTCTTAAAAATTTCAAAAATTCGTGCATCCTGTAATTTGTGGGCACCACAGTAGCACTTCAGCAGTACTTCCTCTTGTGACATTTCTGTCTGTGGCTCTGTTTTCTCTGTTGTTTTTCTATTTCTTGAGGTTCCTGACGTGTTTAGTATCTGTTATGTTATTTGTCAGGATTATCAACTCTGTCTTGTTGGATAGACCTGAGTTTGATCTCTACCGGGACTGATTACTGCCCGTGAGAATAAAAGATAATTATAAACAATCACCTTTATTACATGTTTACTACTTTTGGATGATCTTTACTTGCATTTTTGTGGGTTCGATCCTTAAATTACTACTTTCGAGCATCTTTAAGTTTTCTTGTGTGTTACACTACTACTAAACAGAGAAAAACATAGTAGTCGTGC
The DNA here is from genome assembly GCA_036924285.1 of Asterella californica. Taxonomy (NCBI): domain Eukaryota; kingdom Viridiplantae; phylum Streptophyta; class Marchantiopsida; order Marchantiales; family Aytoniaceae; genus Asterella; species Asterella californica. Next base: position 13,878,088 of record JAYKYS010000003.1, read on the forward strand.
AACATTATTCCGTATCGCTATTGAAATAATAATCTTATGATAACGGCGATAACTGATGTTGTGATGTATGACTTGTGGCACAAGCACTATCTTCTGTGACAAGGACTGGTTCACACTTGAAGAATGAAGCAAGAGGGTGGCTTGTTAGATAAATGGTAGTATCGTAGCTCCAGGTCTATAATGACTACAATAGATTTTGAATCTGTTTAAAACTTCAAGGAGCTGATCTACTTTAGAAGAGTTGCGTCCGTTAATCAAAATGTTTAGATCAGCTTGTCACCATTGGCTTTGCCTTGCGCGTAAGCTCTATGACTATATCTTCTGTACTAGACTTAGTATGAGATATCCTGATTACTTCATTTCCTCTCTCTCAGAGACCTCCATTACGGTTTCTTATTGCATGTTTTGCAGTGCATGTGTTTTGTTTCATGATATCAGAGCAATGATTGCATCGATAGTTTTTCTTGATCAGTAACTTCTCGGCTTGTAGTGTTTTCCTTGCCGTTGCTATGACACCACATAATTTCTTTTGCACTGTCTATTTCTACTCGTTCGGAGCTGATTCTTAAATTTGATGAGACCTATTTTCGTCTCTAGAAGGTCGGGATAGAGCTTTATCTTCACAAAGAGAAGCTCTTTAAGGTAGTTGATGGATCGGAAGCTAGACCAACAGATCTTGCACTAAAGTGAGCATGGGATGACAAAGATCTTGATGCAAGATTAGCATTTCATGCCGTTCTTGGTATGGATAAAAAAAAATATATCATTTCTAGCAAAACTACTCATGAGGTTTACATGTAAACCTCATGAGTCTGATGTCAGTTTTCAGTTCAACTGACCTTGCCACAAAGGCAAATTTGCAGGACAAGTTTTGGACTATAAAACTTAAACAAGGGCAGTCTGTCGCCAAGCATTTGGAGGAATTCAAATACACTATTGGTCAAATGGGATCTCTTGGTCTTGCAGTCAACGATGATGAAGCCAAGATGAATCTTATTTGGAGTATGCCACCAAGCTATAAACCGCTTGTAAAATCTATACGTGCCAATCCTGTTGAAACTCTCAGAAATCACGAGCATTCTTCTTCAAGAAGAGCTGGAGGAGAAGGCTAATGAAGAGGAGAAGGATGTGAATCGATGTTCCTAAAAAATAAAATCAACCAACCAAATCCTCTTGGAAAGTTGGTTCTTTCTCAGGATCTGGAGAACGGTCACATGGTGAGAATCCTAAACAGCTTGGGAGAGAATTTTGCAGGTACTGTAAAGAGGTTGGACATATCATTGATGTTTGTCCAAAGTTGCAGAGTAAGTGGGAGAAACTCGGAGAGAAGTCCAATGATTCATCTTTTCAATGCATGGTTCTAGCCACTTCTTCGACTACCTTCTACATGATGATTCTTGGTATATCGACACTGGTGCTACGCACCATATTGCTGTAAATCGACAGTATTTCCGAACGTACACCACACGTTTAGGGTTCAGGTTTAGGGTTTCATAATTAAAAGCAACCCTTTCGACTCTTTAATATCAACGTAGCATTGTAGTCACTGTACTCTCCATGTGTAGATGATCCGTTCAGGGTGAAAGTACCATCCGGTTTTTTTTTTGTTTGGATTTGTTTTTAGGCCTCTTTTCGCTGTGGGGCTTTCTGCAGCCGTATGCTGCTGCCCTTGCACAGCGTGAGTCCCCCCGCCAGGCGGACTCGACCCCACGCCGCTGGGGCTACAGGCGGATGGGGTAGCCAACAAGCTATTGCTTGTTGGCGTGAAAGTACCATCCGGTAGGTCAGTGGCATCAAAGGATGCCACTGACCTACCGGATGTTCCCTTACCGCGGTGTCCACTTATGAAGCTGAAAGATCTTAGCCCGGGGCAAAGTCGAATGCTGTTTCAATGGTTGGAACGATGGGTGTACCACAGGATCCACATCAGCTCAAAATCAGACAAGTTCTGGGAGACCTTGGAAACGACAGCATGGCTTCGAACCAAAAGCATGGACGTCAATGCCCAAAGGTGTGTCACATGCCCGAGATTGTAAGTAATGATGGCATGATAACGAACTGGCCCGTAGTTGGTGAACGTTTCTATGGTGATATGAAACCATACCTCTGCACTCTCCGCAAATTGGGCGTTCACTTGGGCGTTCGCTTCAGCTTCAAGCAACTTGAAGCTTAAGAGAGAGCTCGTACGCGTCTGAACATGCCACATGTAAATGAAGAAGGAAATACATCCAACACATAAAGTTAATATTCATGTAGTGTACAGGAGGTAAGGTACCGAATTCGAAGTAAACTATCAAGTCTAAATCTAAAGTACATTGTTCAGGAAAGGCATGATTTGTTTGTTCGCCGGATTAGCTTCCACCGTGTCTAGAGGAAGTGTAGTCCTACCACCGGGTGCAATCACGACGGACACTCCAAAGTGCTGGCTATGGTGGCATGGAATCTCTTAAGCTTGTTTGAGCGAATCCAAATGCAAACTGTGCAAGATATAGGCAAGTGTCGTGGTGCTCGACGTGAGTGCGGACGAGAGCGAAAGCGAAGACGAGAGAGCATCCGGCGAGTCCAGGAGCTGGCTATGGTGGAATCTCTTGTTTGACCGAATTCAAATGCAAACTGGGCAAATGAAGCACCGCTAATGTGACTCGTCTCCAGGTTCTGCCACAGATGATCCACGGTGTGCATCATCTGCCTGTAGGCTGCGAGACTAGACCCAGTTTCGAGCCAAGAGGACGCTGAGAACTGTAAACTCGTGCTTTAGTCCTTTCGGACACACGATCCAATGGCTTCACCAGCTAACGGATGTGGCACTCTGAAACCTATAATCGACATGCTGTCTACATGAAACACCGTGTATTATATAGGGGAAGTTGTATTTACCTAACATATATATATACTTTACCATTCCTAGATTATTAACCCATGTTGTTATTTTTCTATCTACATACTTAGGATTATAATTACCTATTCTGGTTTGGAGTCTTAGATATCCCAATACGTGAAAGTTATTACATTAGAAAGAAATGAAAGAGCAGTAGATATCCCGATATGTGAAAGATATGATGGTTAGAAAATTCCCGATATATGAACGCTATTATGGTAGGAAAATGATAGGATTATATATAATTTTTTTTGATACCGCTACGTAAAGAAAACGATCTTGGACACACGTTGGTTTTCTACATACTCTTTGTATTTATTTTAGGATTTCTTTAAAAGAGAAGAAGACATCATTACTGAGGTGAAAAAAAAATTGTTTAGGAAAGAGACGTAAGACGCTCATGGCGTCTAAGTTAATCCTATCACCTGTTCGAATTCTTGGCTGACGATAATCAGACTCCTTTCAGGAGAACAGGATTCATTATAGAACTGCGGGGTTTGCAACTGATCATGGACAGAACCATGCAACTATATACTGTCCAATAATCTATGAACGATTCCATCCCTTGTGTGAGATAATATCCCCATTGCCTATTGACAACATATGCAATCCCTCGAGTCTACTGAACTGGAGTACAACGTTACGAACCATATAGATTTAGCGTTTATTATTTTTCAAAATTACTACTGATACCAGGTCCATTTCGGGCGTTACATACATAGCACCAGCATATTATTCATTTGTACGGGCCTTTAGTCACCTTCATTTTATGGCAAGAGTACAGTGTCTTGTTCTGCAGATTCAGATGTGTGGAGAAAGTAAAGATGATGACAAGACTTGTTGTGTTTACGTCTCATTCATTTGGTAATATTTGTCGAATAGTTGATATCGATCAACTCTACGCGGGGGACTACAAGCTGGTAATCTTTAACATGCACAGCAATGCAGTTTTCAGCATTTGAACCACAAGCGGATATGGGATCACCGACTTTAACAGAGAGTCGGTCGGGTGAACCCTAATTCCTAAGTACATATGTTTACATTTTTCATATATATATATACACACTGAAAGTGGAAACTAAACAGAGATATCTCCAAGACTCGAGAGGAATAGAGAAAAGGATACCTGCAGAACTGTATCTGACGTACAGAAGAATAATAGAGAATGAGAATCTATTTGATGCAACGTCACGTACCTCTGGGATGGCTTCTTGGTTCATCTTCGGAGCTCAATGACAAAGAAACAAAGCGATGGTAGCTTACAGATTTGATTCAAAAAAGACCAAGGAATGCAATGATCATAAAAAAAACAAGATTTGCAGCAGAAACGTAGAACCTGCATGCAAGTAAGCAAGTAGCTATAGATTTCGCTCCCAAAATCACTGGCCATGGAACACATATTCATTTGTAAAGACTCTGCTTCAACTGATTTCGGAAAGCTGTGAGAAAGCTGACCTCTTGTTCCCAGAAAAGATAAATCGAGTTTGGGTTCCACTTTGTAGCCAGAGTCTGGCTTTCTCAATTGGCTGCAGAAACCAAAATAGGTACCACCATGCGAAGGCTGCAGCTATCAGCACTCGCAGTGCTTAACTCCATGGGGAAGCGAGAGAAGTGACCTGCAATAAGGAACGTCCAACTAGGTCAGCACCAGTGAAAGTGGTGTTACCAGAAGGACCTACATAATGTTCCTTACCAGCAAAATGGAGGTGAGCTCCTTACGACGCTCAACCTGTAAGGTTTCCAGAGAGGATTCAGGAAAAACCTCCTCCAAGGCATCCTCAAAGGCCTCCCAGTTTCTGTCTCCACTTCTACAAGGATATCTTACAGTTGCTAGCACAACCTGCACATTTATCAATCAAAGACAATAAAGAATCGTCGTAACCTGCTCCCCAAAACCTATCAATCTGGAAATCTTCCAATATATTTTCTGCAGAACAGAAGGAATATAAAACTGCTTCATACTCCTCGGGATCTTGGTGTACCTCAGTTTCAACCCGAAGAAATAAATCATCAGGCTGTGAATTCGCAGCAAGCTAGAACTCCCTTGCGCCTTCAAGATGTATTTGATCAAGGTGATTGCGCACGGATCTACTTTACATGTGAGAACAATTTCCTCCAAATAACGCAATGCCACCTTCTGGAGTAGCTTGCTGCACCGTGGATCTTCAATGTGCGGAATGTTGCTCATAAGCTCTGCATCAACATCATGCATTCCAATATTCCGCTTTTGCAAGTGTACCAGCATGCAGCGTACAAGCTTTTTCACAGAAGAAGTTGTTTGGTATCAGAATCGATTCCTCGCGATTGTAAGCATGCATGCGAAGAGAACAAAAACAATAAACAACGTGGTTAACAATACTAAATAGAGCAGAGCACTCGATAGAATCTGTTTATAATATTCCAGTCCTTCAAAGCTTTTGGTAAGCAGGTGTCGTACATATATATATATGACAACTCTATTTGTCAACGAGTACTTACTCGATATTTATATATCACCGAGCACGGGCTGAGCTCCGAGCATTGTTAGTGTGGAGGTACTGATTATGATACCCAACCAAACCAAACTACTCCAGATCATAACACTCAGGAACTCGAGCCCAAATCTGCTCCTGGATCTATCTCTCCCCTCGTTTATGTACTCAGTGGAGAATACGATCCACCGAAAAAATCACTGCAGCACCGGCGGGGTCAACCCTCGTAGAGTGAACTGAGTAGAAACTGGCATAGCTTTTCTTGCATCCGGGCAACGGGTCAAACTCCGTGGCAGCACTCCGACTTCTTCTGCCCATGGAGTTCATGGACATGCATGTTCATGGTCTGTCCAATACTGTCATGGATGCTAAAATTCTTTAAGATCCTAATATGCTAATTACGATACAAATTTATCGACAAAGATGAAGACTGGAGCATGAGAAAACCTCTTAACTTAGCACACATACATCTCCAGGAGTATACCTCTTAAAGGAATTACCTTGTAAACTGTACCAAATCCAGCGGATCCGAGTATGCTGCTATCCGAGAAACTGCCTGGAGCTGTCTTCAGGACTTCGTAGTTGAAAATGGTTGCTTTATGTTCTCTTTAGCTACAGCTGTAGAATGAATATTATCAGTATGCAGAAATAGTTAACCGAAAATTATCAGATGAAAGTTAAGTAGACTTTTTCAGCTGCGAATGAAATGATACTAACGGAATATTTATCTTTAAGTTGCTCGGGATGATCAAACCTCAACTATAAAACCAGATCAGTTGGATGTTAGAATGTCATCGATCATCCCCAACTATAAAACCAGATCAGTCGGATGTTAGAATGTCATCATTACGTAAGGATATACTTTCCATCCAACCTAGCTCTGCAATCCATTTGGTAGCAAAAGAAGATATATTTGCATTGCTCAGTTCTTCATACTCTGTATTATTGGCACCATGATTACAGGATGCACTACTGTAAGCACGCTGTTCCAAGAAGGATGTGCAATGATATACTAACCATTATTTCACAAATCACTCTTGATAATCTGCTAGCTCCTGATGCATTTCGAGTGGTCGTAGCCATTGTAGAACCACCTCTCTGTTCCTGTTCAGTTTGTCATCATAATCTTTGTCTGCAGATATGTCATCGACCCAAATTACCCTTGCGAGACAGAGTGTATTCCCATCCTTCCATACTTGCTTCCCTCTTAGTCTTGGTTTCGCTAGTACTACATCTCCTCTGTTTAACCAAGGTGGACAACAGCCTGGTCTACCAGACCTTAAGAGAAAATCACTTGTCATCGAATGCACAACATCCAGCTCATAAGCTAAGATGGAAACTTTACCGTCGCATCTTGTAAGAGTTGGAATTGTCATAAACTTATGGAGTAATTTACCAACCTCACGAACATTATGTCTTGCAAACTCTGAAGATCCTTTCAACACCAAACTCATTCTTGTGAAATCGTCTACTTCGAGGAAAGATTGTGCTCCAATTTTTCATACATTACTGAACCATGATGCTGAGAAGTACAATTGATGCCTTCTTGCAAACTCATGATTGAAAAAACTACGGATCTTGCACTTCCAAGATATTGCTTCGAGTTCATCATTTTCAACTACAGCTAGATATCCTCTCTTATAAGTTTCTTTCTCACGACCACGCAGCAAAAATGTCTGATGAAATACTGAAATCTATCTTCATTGGAGTTGTCCATCACACCTTCATCCTTCCAATACTTCTTCAGATAGATACGATGAAGAACATCAGTATCCATCTCCATCTCAAGCATCTTCTTAGGATCCATTGCAACGTCTTTAGAAGCTACCTGTACACATGAGAACTTTGAAGATCCTGGTTCAAGAAATGACAGAAGTTTGGCTAGGTCTTTAGCTTTCTAAATGCTCAACAAAACACATATTCTACGCGATTGTCATAACTCAGAGGAGCAATCATATTTTGACCTATATTCAAGAATTCTAGGATGTACATATCTTTTTACAAGGTGGATCGTCCGTTGAGATCTATTAAATCCATCAAGATCAGTTCATAACTGGTCTTGACAACCTTGTACCATCGTTCGATAAAAGTACTTGGTATAAGAAATCTCAGAAGACTTCATGTTGGTGGATATCGCATCGTATGTGGTCACTTGTCTCTCAGAATCATATGTCCAAAACACATCATGAGATCCGTGTTCTTGAATATCATCAAAGATTTCACCCACACCTAAGCAAAAAGAAAACTTACATAAATACTTGTTGAATAATTCATATTGAAAACAAACTTCAATGACAATAAATAGTTGAAGAACTTGGAACATACCTAAAGAATCTTCCATAATACGCGTTGTGACATCGTGTTGTTCTTCTTTCAAGACTCTCCAAGCCGAACAATTGCCTTCCATTCTTCATCATGGTCTGAGACCACCCTTACTTCTTGGAGATTGTGTGAAAAAAATTACAGATGTAGATGATGAGAGTTCTTACTTTACCGGTAATGTGAATTCTTGTCATATTTCAAAACCAATAATAATGCAGATAAGAAATACATTGAAAAAAATTGGTGTTCTTCTGCTTTATAGAAAGAGAGTTTGAATGTCGTCTCAAAAACTCCTCTCTTTCATGTAGTAATGTTGGAAGTCGAGGCCATCTTGCACCTAACTCTTGAGTTTGACTCTTAGTAACTTGCTGCATAATCTGTACGACAAGTTTTCTCTGTCTAGGTTGCGATTGATGAATGAATTCATCGTTAAAATATTTTGACATCATAAGAGCAACTATGTGCATAACATCAAATGTGTTACATGTTACTGATGTTGAACCCATATAGATCATATACACAAAGTTGGGATGATAGATATGTTAGTCCACTCTTTTGATTAATCTCATCTCTCTGTTCTTGATTGACACAAGTATCTAATAAAGAAACAATTTGTATCATCTCTTTTATATTTCGCTTAGTTGGTTTATGTCGAGAGTGAAATTATGAAGGTACAAAATCTGATTTGAAATATCAGCTTTTGTCGACTTGGACTACAGATCTTCTACAACCACCATATTTCTTAAACAATGTACTAGCTACTTTTACAAGAACAAGGTGATCTCTTATCCAAAGCGAAAGCATACATCTGATAGTTATCTCTTCATCCTTTCTTATTCATATACTCTGTCTCTCACAGGTACATATTTGAACTTAAACCTTTCTAGAAAAGACTTGGAAAGATCCAGATACAAAGATTTTAAAAATGCTTCTAACATATACGCACCTTTTTGTTTCTGTATAAGTTTGGAATGCACTGGAATGAAGAGAACGGGAATAGGTTTAGCTAGTAAACTGTTAGGAGGAGAAAATTTCCGAGCATTCATGATTACCAACTCAACGGTCCAACAATTCTTTTGAACAGTGGACGCTGCTTGAAAACCATCCCAATGTCCCATGAGAGCAATATTGAATGGTTCTCCGTACATCATAAAAATTTCAAATCAGTATTCATGTATCCAATAAGACTTCAAGCACATCAAAGATAATTCTAATGAACTCCATATGTTAGTTCATGAAAAGAGTTCATATCAAGAAGACTTTGTAAGTTCAAACATTTATAATAACCTATAAATCTTGAGAACTCAGCAAAATATGAATTGTAAGAGATCTTATCTTCACTTACGTAGGTTGTTGAGAAATCGGGTATGAACATTCAGTACATGGAAAAGAATAAACGTTGGTAGTCATATCAAAATCTGCTGTAGTGCCCACAATTTACAGGATTTACGAATTTTTGAAATTTTTGAAGTTAATAACTTGTTTGGGTAACTGAAGTAACCTTGTTGTTTAAGATTACACCTCTCTTAGAGGAAAGATTATCTTAAGATCTTTTTGTAAGTAGAAGATGATTTCTTTGGAAGTCAGATATCTTCCAGGAAGACGTCTTCTCGGTTGTACCTTCTGGAAGACGCGTGTCTTCCAGGAGACAGCGACTGCGACTACATGGGCATCAACCACGCACCACCTAGTAGAGGGATAGGTGTATCTACCAGGTAGTCCCATGGTAGTAGGTAGGTCGAAACCTCTAATCGCGCAAGAAGATACGGGAGAAGCACATTAGCACAGAATCAGCGACTGCTTCCCGCATCGAAGGTCATTAGCGCGCTGAGGATCGATTTCAGAGGTACCAAATTGAGTGAGGAAAGCAAGAGTAGTGAAATCGTGGACAGCAAGGATCGAATCAAGGCTAGAGAGAGAGCGAGAGGACGATTCTGTGAGAGCAGGAAGCACCATCGAGCTGAAGGAGTCTCTTGTAGATTCCTAGAAGTAGACATTGAAGGGCAATTAGAGCAGATTATCAGAGAGTGATCTTTGAAATAATGATTAGTATATCATTGCACATCACTTCTTGGAACAGTGTACTTACACTAGCGGATCCTGTAATCATGGTGCCAAAAATACAGAGTATGAAGAACCGAGCAATGCAAATATATCTTCTTTTGCTACCAAATGGATTGCAGAGCTAGGTTGGATGGAAAGTATATCCTTACGTAATGATGACATTCTAACATCCAACTGATCTGGTTTTATAGTTGAGGTTTGATCATCCCGAGCAACTTAAAGATAACTATTCAGTTAGTATCATTTCATTCGCAGCTGAAAAAGTCTACTTAACTTTTATCTGATAATTTTCGGTTAACTATTTCTGCATAATGATAATATTCATTCTACAGCTGTAGCAAAAGAGAACATAAAGCCACCATTTTCAACTACGAAGTCATGAAGACAGCTCCAGGCAGTTTCTCGGATAGCAGCATACTCGGATCCGCTGGAATTGGTACAGTTTACAAGGTAATTCCTTTAAGAGGTATACTCCTGGAGATGTATGTGTGCTAAGTTAAGAGGTTTTCTCATGCTCCAGTCTTCATCTTTGTCGAGAAATTTGTATCGTAATTAAAAACGCACATACGCACATACGCACGTTATGCACATAGTTGCTCTTATGATGTCAAAACATTTTAACGATGAATTCATTTGCAACCTAGATAAAGAAAACTTATCGTACAGATTATGCAGCAAGTTACTAAGAGTCGAACTCAAAAATTAGGTGCAAGATGGCCTCGACTTCCAACATTACTACATGAAAGAGAGGAGTTTTTGAGACGACATTCGAACTCTCTTTCTAATTGAAGACGCGTGTCTTCCAAGCAACAGCGACTGCGACTACATGGGCATCAACCACGCACCACCTAGTAGAGGGGTAGGTGTACCTACTAGGTAGCCTCATGGTAGTAGGTAGGTCGAAACCTCTAATCGCGCAAGAAGATACGGGAGAAGCACATTAGCACAGAATCAGCGACTGCTTCCCGCATTGAAGGTCATTCGTGCGCTGAGGATCGATTTCAGAGGTACCAAATTGAGTGAGGAAAGCAAGAGTAGTGAAATCGTGGATAGCAAGGATCGAATCAAGGCTAGAGAGAGAGCGAGAGGACGATTCTGTGAGAGCAGGAAGCACCCATCGAGCTGAAGGAGTCCTTTGTAGATTCCCGGAAGCAGACATTGAAGGGCAATTAGAGGTGGAGTAAAGATCGATTGAAGAAGCAGCAGGGCGTAGCTCAGAATTGACGATAGGAGCAGTTCTGTGAGGTCGTCTTGGAGCTGAGGTGGAGATCGGAAGCGCGTAGAAGACTGAAGGCACTACGAGAAGCAGCCAAAAGATTGTTTGAGGTTCTTCTCATGTTCTTTCTCCTTCCCACCGCTTCTCGCCTCTGGTTTAGTGTCCCCCGCGCTTCCCTGCTTGTTTGCAGGAAGCCCATCGATCACTTTCCTCATCCCAAAATTTCTCTCTGTGAAATTGGGCGCGGAAGCGCTGCTCAATTATCGACAGTCATCTTCTCGCTTCTTCCCAAGCTGTATTCAAGCTTCCCTGTCTTTCATTCTCAAATTCGATCTCTGAGCTATCAATTTCCTTACCCTACCGCATCTCTACTCTCGAATCTCTGGACGGAAGACGCTTCGGAAGATCTGAACATCTTCAGAAGACGCTTCTAGACATCTGAACATCTTCAGAAGATACTTCTGGACGTCTGAATATCTTCAGAAGACGACTGTGTGTAATTCGTATCAAGATTGGGTTGGATTTGTTTTTTTGTTAAGAGAGGCTTGGTACGAATCCTGAGTGACTTGGTGAGTTGTTTGTTGTTTCGAGAAGCCAGAAGTTGAGAACCTGACTTGTGCCTCCCGATCTTCCGAACTTCTCAAATCCACATCTTCCTAGAGAGAGACTAGAAGATTGGAAAGGCTGGCAGAAGACATGAGGGTCCTTTACAGGTCTCTTCTGTCCGACCCATAGCAGCATATTCCTTCTTCTTCTCGAACTTAGAAGAGAGTTGTGAGAAGTCTTGCTGGCAGAATCTGGAGAGAATGATCGATGGTCATGTCTTCTCGTCATGCAGCAAGCTTCTTCTGAGTGTGTACGAGAGAAGAGGAGTCGGAAGAACAGAGTATGAATGTCTTGTGTCTGTTGTGAGGTTAGATTACGTATCGGAAGCAGAAGATAGGTGAGATCAGTGAAGGGAAGCTTGGCTGCGGGAAATCTTCCGGGAACGTCATTTAATCGGAAGCTGTCTCGAGAGTCTCCCGGGAGTCTTCCTGGAGGTCACGTCACAGTAGGAGCCCATGATCATCTTCACTTTTCATACACTCTGCTTCTCGCATAACTTGTATCTTCTGTTAGGAAGTAGGATGAAATGCAAGGTGGGTTGTCTTCTTACGAATCCATGCGATGCCTTGCTTAGTTAGGATTTTTTAGATATAGCTTGGAAGACGAGAGGAACTTAGGTAGCACTGTTAGAATCCCAGAAGACGGAATAGCTGTCTTCTAGAAGACTAGATTCTTCTTCTGAGAGTGGAAGCTAGACTGTGAGGACTTGTGATAGATCCTTATAGTATGATCTACTACTAGGAATATTCTCATAAACAAAGTTTTAAGACATCTCCACTCGTATAGAGATAAAGACCTTCTTATCTTTATTTTATAGATAAAAAGTGAAAGATCTTTATCTTTAAGGGAGGAATTTCCTCAACTCCTTAAATGGATTCTGAAGAAGATTTTCAAAACTACCGGAAACTGTTCCTCAAATGGTTTGATATGGGGTTAAATGGTCTTTATTGCAATCTTTAAGTTAGAGAAGTGCGATAGCTTTTAGAGAATTCTGTAAATTAAAGACTAGTATAATTCCCACCTCTGACTAGATCAGAGGTGGGAATGTTTTCTCCTAACTGGCTCCTTAACTGGTTAGAAGAGCCTTTAAAGACTCGTGATGGAGATGCTCTTAGACAAGTATTTTCCACATTGTAGAGATTCTAACGAGTAAAAAACCTTTGCATTAGAGGTGTCCAAAGCTATAGTCTTTACTAATTATTATGGGGGAATTATGACTGGTCAGGAGTGCAAGGCGTTTCTTAATTGCTTTTCATTCCATTTTGGTAGTGGAGAAATCCAATACTGAGAGGAATGATTCCAAGTTTCAGAAGCAAAAGAAATTTAGACACGAAATTGTACTGCCAATTCACAAAGGTAATCTTCAGAGATGCAAAGTTCTATACAAAGTTACCCTTTGATAAATAATTCCTTTTCTCATTAAAGAATCTTCTTTTTTTTAACTTTGACACCCTCTACTATCTAATATAGAGTGTCAAAATTTTTGTTAGAGAGAAGGTTATGTATAAGGTAATGCACTCTTAAGAATATATTGCCTCTTTTGAAAATCACAGTCGACGTAGAGACCTGAAACAGACGTAATGCTCAACTAAGATTGCATTACATAGAGGAATGCACAAATATGATTTAAATATTTATAAGTTAAGCACTGAGACATTTTATTTCTTTAATTTCCACATTGTCAAGATCTGACGAGAGCGTGAGATTCTGCATCAGAACATTTACGCAATGTAATATCACAAACTCATGAACATACTAATTATATATAAATTATATTTAGATTAAAATATTATACTGATTTCGACTCCATAATAACTACTCTAGAAAAGAAGAGTCACTCAAACTATCTGGTTTGAGTGCTTTATTTTAAGTTGCTTCTTACTCTTTTTGGTAGTAAGGACGTTCATATTCAGGTTTCATAAACATTAATACGAATTTTGAGAAGAAACGGTACTGTAACTCATACGGTTACTCGTGAACAATGAACGATTCTATACAAAGTTATCCTTGATAAACTACGGAGGTTAGGGTTCTTCCCGTTAAAGAATCTTCTTTCTTCACTTTGACAAGCACTAATCTCCAAGTGATGAAATGATGAAACTTGTTGTCAACCTTCACATATGAATCCAGCCAGAATGATGGTCCTCATGGTTTCATTCGTGGAGGTTTAGAAATATCAACGGATCTTACAATATCTTTTAGAATTCTTTTATCTTGTGGTTCTTAGCAGCTCTCTGCGTGCCGTGTCTGTCAATCCCCCGGTCGCCGACCCTCTGACCGAAGCTAGTGATGTCTGCGGGGGTGATCGCATGCTTGGACCCTGGAGTCTCGGAATCGACTGAGTGAGAGATCTCTGTCAAGTTCCAATGGCTCTTATCTGCAACTCGATGTCTTTGGTCAATTTTCCTGACGCATGAAAAGAAGTCACGTGGACTGCCACAACGACACAGTCTCATAGTGGACGCAAGAATCCGTTCAGTCCCACTATGCCAGCTGTCCAAGGAAGTGTAGCTATTGCTTACAAAGTTGTCTCCCACTTGTTCATACCATCATCATGTACTTAGTCCATGGACATGATGTTCTTATTCCTTAACTGTTGATGAGAAAGCAAAGAAATTTACTTAATTGCACCTTTGATACTTTTGTTGGATTTAGGACTTGATTGCACCCTTGACTGACAATAGTAGGTTTATCAAGTTCATTGTCATAACTAGACGATCATATAGTACATTGGGAAAATTTCTAAGACAGCATAAAAATAAATCTTTGACCATGAATGTTACGCCGTGGAATATCTTATCGATCTATGGTGTGCTTTATAATCCTAAGCCACTACCCAAAGACGGTTTATGCATGTAAACTTGCTGCTCGAGGGAGTGGGCTTCCTGCTTCTACTAAACATACAACAAGTAAGAAATTGCACACAGACACTTCTAACAAAACTTTTCATATGAAACTCTCACAAGTCAGACTAACAGTGATCTGTGGTTCAAAACTCTCACAAGTTAGACTAACAGTGATCTATTGTCCACATTAACGACTCACATTGAGATCACATGACATTTTGATCTATTGAACTTGCTGTTATCAGTGAAGAGTATGATCAAGTAGTACGATCTTACAAAGACTAGGGTCAAGTAAATTGCTAGGGAAATCATAATCTAGTTTACTAGGCTATTCTCTCGTTGGTTGTAAAAGATTTTCATAACTTCCATAAAAACTTTTACAGGTTTCTATAATAATTTTACCGTGCGGACTAACTTACCATGCGGACTAACTTTTCCTGATTCTTTCGTGGTCAGCTCTGAACTCCGTAGCCCGGGTGATAAAGGGAAATACTAGAGATTCTCTCTTGATATGATTGGAATGTATCATTCCAGCTTTGCCTAGTATGGATTCTGTTATCTGAATGGCATGCGGGCCGTATTCTAGACTACCAACTGTGCTCTCTTCTTCTATCATCCATATTGCAGGAAGGAGGTAAATCTATTCTATATATGGTAGTCTACGTCCGTGTGGTTCTAACAGGGAGCCCCTGCGTGCTTCTCAATATTTTTTTTCTCCTCCCGTTAGTGCAGGGTCATGAACGTTCTCTTTCCTCTGGTGAGTTTTTGCTTACATTTGCTTGAGCTTATCGTCTATGGTTTCGAGTTTTGGTGCCGTATCTGAGTTTAGTGTTGTGTTGATTGCTGTAAGCTTTTTTCTTTCGATCATATTTAGCGTCAAGGAGACGGCAGAAGCCGTTAGAACCTGTAAGCATAGCATCTTGTGTCAGCCGTTTCTTGTTTGTCCGACTTCTGAACATTGTCTCTTAGATGGAGAAGATTTGACTGTTTTGTGTAGTTTGTTTTGGTCGTCACTGCACTCACTCCGGAGGAGGTTCTGAAGAAATGTACGAGCTCTACTCCATCTTTGCCCAGCTCAACGAGGTTACCAATCTTTGACATACCAAACATTCATGTGTAAGTTATTATCTGGGTTCACTCTACTGACTTGCAGTACTTTACAAGGAGAAGCTGCTAGGAGTTGTATAAGGTTGTCTCTTATCGTCTTATACACCGTGCTGACTGTTTGATTGTACTTCTGCCTTGATCAATATCGCCGTGAATAACATCGAATGTCATGAATGCGGTGGATCTGTAATGCTCGACTCACAAGGCTCAGTGATCATCGACGAGGAGGTGTCCGAGAGGAATCTGAGAATTAGTAATCTGGACGTCCTCGATATCATCAAGCAAACCATTGAGAATATTTGTCCAGTATCGTGTCGGATTTCGCGTGAAGGATGTCCAGGAAAACATGAGGTTCTTGGCTGTGGAGATGTACTGTGTTGAACAGAGACAAGAAAGAAAGAAACAAGTACGAAAACGAGCGCCGCAATATATACCAACTCCAAATGTATATACACTACCGGTTCTTTCTCTCTAAGAACACAAAAATGAGAAACAGACTAGAGCGATCTGTAATATGTTTCAAAACCCCCTAAAACGAGTCCTTAAATCACAACTCACCTCCAAAACTATCGAAGCAAAGCAAGAAAAACTTCCTTTTGCTAACAAAAAGAGTCATACCAGTATCACACAATTCAAACCCAAGTCCAAACAACGTCCATGTACAAGCTCTTAGCTAAAGCTAGCTACCACAAGTCGTACATAACCAACTAGATCTCTAACGAACTCAAAAAAATAAAAACTATAGGGAAAGAAACGAAAAAGACCTATCTGAGAACTTTCTCCTTTTGTCAAACGGTCTTCAAATATCGATAGGGTTTTCTTCCTTGACTCCGTTGATCCAATAAACCTTCAGATGTAATTCACGACAGTCGAGATATCATCGGTTTTCTGTCGCAATGACCGAACCTTCAAAAACTCCTCCATGCGGCTTAAAACCGCACACATCGTTCAAACGGATCACTTGATCTGATATCCATCTTATCAGATAGGTAGATCTAGCTATCTTGAACCCACCGAGACTCCAAACAAGCCGTATGGAGTTCCCTTAGCAAAACCATGCAAGAAATTTGATCGCAAGACGTATAAAACTGACGTAAATCGACTCCTTGTGGCTCAAACTCGCTCATCACACTCAACCCAACAATCCAATCCACAACGGTCTTTTCTCCTGCATAAATGAAGACTCCTTGATCGCATAGGCACCAAGAACGAAGAGCTTGGTTCATCGATCGTGAAGAACAACCCAATCTCATATCGCAGACGATAAAAAGTTGACGTAAGCGCTTCCCTACGAGTCAATTTCTCTCAGAACTCCCAAATCGCCCAATGAAACTTCAAATCGCCTTCAATTTCTTGAAGAACCCGATGTTCTGATCCCGATGGATCCGAGGACAACAAGTTTAGACTTTGAGAACGGTCCAACTCTCTTTTACAGATCACCGAAGCTCTCAAAATCCTCTTCTTGCATCTCAATTTCTCCCAGAACATACTCCTTGATCCGTCTCTTCACGAACCGTCTTAACCAACGCGTAGTATGCACAGATATGAACCCAATGACACCTTGATCGCATGCATTGGACTTCTCAGTTCTTCAAACGGTCCATCGACAAATCATAGAAACAAGCTAGTCTTTTAAGTTACCCCTTACGTCAGTCATTATACGTACAAATTATTTCAGATTATGAGCTAGCAGGCCCTTTGCGTCCTTAGTATAGCGCCAGACCGCAAATACCCAATCAACAATAATAAATAAGAGCTTAGCTTGATTTTCCCTTCTTCCGAATCTCGTTACTTCTCCACTAGACTTCCAAATGAAGTAGACGAAGTCCCTATGTGAAGCTGACTCCGAGCTCTACTCATTGATGCGATGAAAGTAAAGATCCGAAGTCGTGCAAAAAGCCCGTAAGCTGGAACCTAACTTGCTTTTATCATCTTTCGAGTCTCGTAACTTCTCCACTAGACGTCCAAATGAAGTAAACAAAGTGTCTATGGAAAGCTGACAACGAGCTCTACCCATTGATGCGATGAAAGTAAAGATCTGAAGTTGTGAAAAAAGTCCGTAAACTAGGACCTAGCTTGCTTTTCCTCTCTTTCGCGTCTCGTAACTTCTCCACTATGCATCCAAATGAAGTAGACAAAGTACCTATGGAAAGTTGACAATGAACTCTACCCATTGATGCGATGAAAGTGAAGATCCTAAGTTGTGTAAAAAGCCTCATTTATAATCCCATGAGTGTATTTGGAGCGATAACCGTAAATATCATAGATAGATTTTCATAAATAGATTTTCAGAGCCGGTCTACGATACGACATCCACCGTCTCCAAACTTGTGCATCCTCCGGTATGCACCAGAGATATCAATCAAGGAGTGGACCGGCACGCATCTCATCGTGTCTTTCTACTCCTCATCGTAGTCAACCTCATCTTCAAGCTCTACTGCATAATCCTCTGGATGATCAAGAATTGTACGACTCCTGATATTACGATGTTACGATAGATTGCATATATCAAGTCGTTGAATCTGGAGTTTAGACATATTGCATGGAAGGATAATCTGATGGCAGATATGTTATCTCGAGCTCGATATGATGGTTGAAGATATTGATGACGTGGGTGTAAAGTTCTATTTGATTGCACACACATGAAGGTATGATGGTGAATTGCTTGACATTGGAAGGTACCTTAGCACGATGTTCAAGCACATAGGTTGGACAGATGAGAGGTTTTGGAGAGTTCGAAAGAAGACCTACAACTTCATGTTGCAAGATGGATTTCTTTGGAAGCGACTGAAGCAGAAAGGTGGGATACCGCTACGAGTGATTTGTGACAAAGAAGATCAGCAAAAGTTACTCAGAGCATTTCATGAGAGTCTTTGGGCTGGATTTGGATCACTTTTACGAAGATGAAAGAGCGATATTGGTGAAAAAACATATACATGGATGTCTTATCTTTTGTGGAGTCTTGTTTGACATGTCGGATGTATTCGAACATCTGACATCGAGACGGATTACACCCGATTTATCCATTGACAATCTACTTCAAGTGGGTTGTAGATTTGATGACTATGCGTGTTGGATTGTGGCAGATGAGGTACTTGGTACTTGCTCGAGAAGATCTTTCAAATCAAGTTGAGGATAGGGCGCTTCTGACAAAGACAACTGAAGAGGTATGTAGATTTCTCTTGGAAGAGGTTGTTTGTCGATATGGATGTGTGAGAAAGATTACTGCAGATCGGAGAGAGTTAGATGCACATGAGACTCGTGAATTCTATGCAAGGTGTGGGATGAAGTTGTCACTAACAACTACATACAACCCCGAAAAGAATGTCAAGAGCGAACGCGGTCATCCGTTCATTGTGAAGGCTTTGATGAAGGTCTGCAACGGAAGGGTGCACGAGTGACCTCGACTCTTATCATTTGCGTTATGAGCAGATCGAACGACGCACAACTCAGTAATAGGTTACATGCCAGTGGAGCTCGTCGCAAGTCAAAAACTTATCATGCCGATTGAAGAACATGTTTTGACATGGAGTGTGTTACTTTGGGAGGACAATCTGACTAGGGAAGAACTTCTTGGTATTCAAGTTAGACAGTTAGAGAGAAGACCTGAGGCTATCCAAGTTGCTTTGGATAGACTACGAGAAGCACGGTTGAAGAACAAGGTCATATTTGATCAACGACATCGTTTAAGACATAGAGAAATCAAAGAAGGTGATTGGGTGTTAGTCTATGACAATAGTCTAGACAACTAGCATAGTGCACTGCAAAAAATTTCCAAGCGATGGTTTGGTCTGTATGTGGTGAGGAAGGTTCATGACAACGCAACTTACACCCTGCAAGAGGAACGAGCTTGAAAGTACCAGTGGTAAGTAAACGTGTCACGATTTTCAAAGAGAGAGATGAGGAAGTCGGTCTAACAGATATCTTGACTAACAAACAATCAGTTTCAACTACCACTGTTGCTCCAGTCAGATACTCTTTCTCAGTTTTCATAGCTGAAACAATACCTCATAGTTCTCTCTTCACTTGCAGGTATGCACATTGATGAGCACTTAACACCTTCGCTCTGAACCTAACCGCAAACCTATCTCCGTCCTCATCATCCTGTCCTACTACCCCTCCGATTGCAACTGAACTTGTATCTACAGTAAGAACCACTGACCTAGCACCGTTGTAAACAATCTTTCTCAAAATTGGAAGAGATGATAGTAAGGACTTCAGCTTCCGTACTGCATCAGTATGCTTTTCATCCCATCTGAACTTTTGACCCTTGTGTAACAACCCATATAAAGATGCGTCATATGCACATAATGAGGAATCCAAATGTGATAGAATACACAAGCACCCAAAAACCTTCTTACTTCTGTCAACGAGTTGCAAATCTCCTCCATCCTCCCAATCGCATCCACTTTATTTAGATCTGGCTTCCGATCAAACGATCCACACAAATTATCAACGATCAAAACTTCTCTAACCCCAAATGTAGACTTCGCACCTCACAGCGTGAGATGAACTTCCTCAAGTCGAGATAAGATCTTCTCACAATCTGCGATATGATCGATGACGTATCGCCGACACTCCTTCTGATCCAATGCTTCATCCTTCTCATCCTCCACACATCCTTTGATAGGGATGTCATCCAGGAAGGACATGGTCTTTTCAGGGATGAAGTCCCTTAGAACCCTATTCATCTCGTTCATCATGTGTGGTACCGAGTTGGTAGCTCCATGTGGTAAAGTACACATCCTAACCAACCCCAAGTGTCCTCATTGTCGTGAAGCTTCTGCTCTCCTCTGCTAGATGAAACTGATCATATCTTGAGTACAGATATCTCATCGAGTAAATTGCTCTCTCTACAAACACTTCAACAAACTCATCCACAATCGATCCCACCCCAACATTTTTGATTGTTATTGCGTTCACCGATTGCATGACTTGGATGAACCGCATTGACCCATTCTTCTTAGGTACTGTAAACCATCTGCTCGAATACGGTGCAAACGACGACTCCAAGATCTTCATCTGCATCTTCTCCTTCAGCAACTCCACCAATTTAGGCAAGTGGTCCACGTTACTAGAATTGGTCTTAGATTCCACGGCACATGCGATACTGTGAAGATAACCATCGGGGTAACACGTATGGGTCTACACACCCAATCTCATGTGGCTCAAAGACAAATGCTTTCTCATGCCGTGAAAGCATCTCCTTGAAGCACATCCTCTCTTTTGGTAGAAAAGACCCATCAGAACCAATCTTCAGCTCTTCAAGGATCTCATTCGTGAACTGATGTGTTATCACTATAAGATCTCTCAAACTCTTCTCTCTTGAAGCTCGATCCATCTGTTGGTTAGTGTCATCCGGCAAGAGATCAACAACTGATATTATCTTCTTATTCATTGTCTTGTATTTCGTCTCAACTCGAACCTCAGGTGCACGGAATGAGTCGATCATCGAATAGACCTCCTTTGAATGAATCTCCACAACTTTATCCGTATCCTCTCATCCAATAGACGTGATCTCTTGCAAAAAATCCTCCAATCCATCCTCTTCATAAACACCAAAAATCCATTCATCCTCTTCTAGCTCACTTGACTCTTTCAACATCAACTCAATCTCACGCAAATGTTTTTGTTCTTTTCTTCTCAGTTCTTCAACCTTCTTGTAAATAGCAATCTCACACTCTGAAAACCCAAGAAACTCTGTACAAAAAGTACTTTTTCCTTCGAGCGAGTGTACTTTCTCTACCCTTCTCTTTTTGAAACTCCTTTGGTCTTTCTTTTTGTCTTGCGCATACACATCGTTACACAACATACATCGCTGTCAGAGATACATCACACATGGACGATGTCATACACATACACAAGTGTACCACAATGATAAGCAGTATATACTCAACCAACGAGTACTAAACAATCACTAAAGTCGAACCAAATTTCTATTTTTTGTCGAGTTTTCTTCCCAAAAATGACTATGTGCTCGCAGAGACTACAGATTGCACTCACCAAGACTATCAACTATAGCTAGGAGCTTGAAGGCTCAATTTGAAGAACGAAGGCCTCCAAGTCCTACATGCAAAGTATACCCCTAGTGGATCATCCCAAGAACTCGTCCTAATGGCACTAACGGCCCTATCGGGATTAGCCACTCCTCACTCGGCCAACCTAGCCGAGGTGCCTAACTGACGTGACAACTGTCGTGCACATACACATTGTCACACAACATACATCGCTGTCAGAGATACACTACACATACATATTGTCAATGTCATACACATAAACACAATGTCATACACATAAACAAGTGTATCACATCGCCCTCCTAACTGGACGTTAGGTCCCTCTAACTCCAGAAAGCTCCATATCTCAACTACGTGATATACACCTTCATTGATGCAAGGATTAAGAGACCCGGTGCTACATCATCTCATCGTTAGTCGCCTGTCTGCAATCCATACCACGCAAAGATCTAATCGCCTATCCTTGCTATATACATCGAAGCTACTACTGTTGTACTTGTAAAGAAACTCATCGCTAGCTCTCTCTCATTGACATGGGGCTCCACCAACTGTTGTAATCGAGCATCCCACACAAGCCCAGATCCTCCATCTTGATAAGCATATGACGCTGGAAAGCTCACCAAAGTAGGCAACGCTGTCATGAGCCGTCTCACTAGGTTCACCACTATCATGGGTGACTTATCGACGACCCTCACTACTTGAGATCGTCGTCATGCATCCAAGATGTCATCAACTGTGAGGTTTGCTGGTCGTCTCACTACATCGTGTGCGCGCTTGAGCACCTCTCTCTGTAACAAGTTCGTCCACCACAATCGTGGATAATGTGCACGAGATCTCACTCTCGCTGCATCTAACAACACTGGAGGTGTCGTGTTGTGATTTGACTCTTGTGTGAAATTCTCATGAAACGTAGGTTGTGTTTCTTTTTTGTGTTTCGTGAATCGTATCGCGTAACTCGCCGAACGGTGTGATGGGTGTCACATTTGTGATTGTCTGTTTAAATGATCAGACGGTAGAGAAACGTGCCAAGTCATCAATCTGTGTGCGTTCACTTCAGTGGTCCTCGTTGTCGCATTTGAGTATAAAATGATGAGTCGAGGGTTCATAAGACATTCTCTCTCAATGGGTGATTTGTGAGGATTCCCGAAGGTCTGCATGGAGAAGTGAAGAACTACAAGCGTGGTGGTTATAGATGGAGATCTGATATCGGTTCCGGATCTTCCTTTTCCGGATCTATTTCACATCAAGCTTCATTGCATCCACCGCGATCACTTTCGACAGTGGTTAGTTGCGTACTTTCGCAATGAATTCATGAGGAGGGTGATGGAGTTACAACTTCTTGTGATCCTTCCGATCATTACATACGAAGAGACTTGGGATATGACTGTGTACATCTTGTGAGGAACGATGGATCTCAACTATCCATAGAATGTTCTTTTCAACCTTTGGGTCGATGTCCGGTGTCATTACAGACTGAAGATCAATCATGGGGCTTGGATCGTGAGAAACTTTGGGCAAGAATATTTCAACCGAGTGATAGCTTCGTCGTTTTTTTGTCGTACCTTTTATTGTAGATCGTTTCCAGGTTGTAATATTGACTTTGTATTAGTCTGCGACTCAGTTGTTTCATTCTGGTTGAGCGCTTCTGGTAGTTATGGACCGCAAAAAATCTTTCGACAAGTCTCAAGGATTTCTTGAGGTCTTGGAGTCTTGTTGATGTCTTGTATCTTTTTGGGAGTAAAAATTCACTCTAGAGGAAAAAGTTGAGTGAAGAAATGACAAAACCAAAGTTCTTTTTGCTCTCATTGGTCTACTTTTGGACTAATGATGTTTCAGCTGATCCTCACAATGTTTCTGTTTCTGGAGGCTTAGGAGGGCCATTCGAGAAAAGAAGGATATGGTTGGAAAGCCCTCGACCGGAGCTACAATCTGGGCTGAAGAATCGATCGATTTGATGGAAGAATGAGAACGTTATGATCGATTGAGTGGAGGGTGAAATTGATATCTACTGCTATGTTTCTGGTTGTTGCGAGAGACTCTTCAGGAGTTTTGAGGATTTGTCAATTGGATTGGAGAGCTGACGACGGCCTGGTCATTTTGATATTAAGTTCAATCTATTCCTAATCGTTTTGGTGTGTCAACCACGTGATTGCAGTTGAAGGGTGCAGACATGATGAGACGGATACTGCGAACTGTCATAGTCATGGAGTATTTGCTATTGCTTGAGTTCTGAGTCTAATTTCTGAGTGAAACTTTCCAGGATTGAAGTATGTCTTATCAATAAGATACTTGGGAAGTTTCATCTCAAATGATCGAATAGTTTGTTCAGAATCTTGGATCAATGTACCTGGGTTTGTAAAGCTCTTCAGTTAGCACAGATTACGGTTTTGATCTATATCTGAGAGTTGGTTTGAGATTTCGACCTGAAAACTGTTCAGGGTAGGAGTGAAGGGTCCAATCAAACTTCTTGTGAAGTTTGATCATCATTGGACGACTGGTTTGGGAGGACCGAGGTCTCAAAGTTTGGAGATACTTATGTTATTAGCGATTGCAGATTTTTTTGATCACATCTATTGTCACTTTGGTCATTTTCGAGGAATTGGGGAGGAGATTGTTGTTGAAACTACCATGTTTGTATACAACTCGACATTTTTGAAGGTGTGGGGCTGATTTCAGTTCTTTGTGGTGAAAGAGAACGAAGTCACGCTGAGTCATAAGCCGTTGTTTGGGTTTTCAGAGCTGTCAAGTACTATCGCCGTTGGTGCTATGTTGAGATCTGAGTAGAGTCTTGGAGCATGCATGTTTTACCTTGCTGGATTGGTTGGTAGACCAGGGTGTACAGCAAGTTGTATCGGGACTCTATCAAGTTGGTTGAGTGACCCTATAGCATCTTTCGGTTGTATTACGTAAAGTTGTGACAGTTGGATTGATGGGCAGTTAGCGTCACTAGGGAGCTATTAAGTTATGCTTCTTGTGATACAGAAGAATTACTTCAATTAGATAATACAGAGCTGAGTATTTTAGTTAGAGTACGAAAAGATCTATTTGTAACAAAAGTTTTGCAACCTATACGTATCCTTGGATCATAGCAAGCTTTAAACTTGAGTCGAGCGAGTACAAGGTCACTCGGGCTAGAAGAGTAGATAGTGAAATATCCAGATCTAGAGCGAACCTTGTCAACCCACAAACCTCTGCATAGCCATATACCATTTGTATTCTTAGACAGAAAAACACGTCATACGATAGCGGTCCAACCCAAGACCGCACTTGGTGCACACTCGTCATCATTTGTGTACGAGCATCATCCAACAAAGAAAGTTCTCCAAGATGTACGCTGAAGAATCCATCTGATGCATCTGGAGATGTTGTAAGATTTGTAACATCCCCAAAACATCCTAGATCGCGGGTCATGTAAACCCTGACCTCTCTCAACACGCATGTGACCTTGACATGACCACCCGGCTATCACCAAGTGAATGATGTCAACAGACGTGAGATCTTGCGCCACCAGCAACAAAATATTTGACGATAATGCTTGCTGGTATCCTCTAACAGCTGATATGGGCAACAACTCAAGATATCTCTGCACCAAACGTGCCACTGGACGCAATGAGATGCGTCTCGCAATCTCATCTTTCTCCACATACAAGTATCGTTGTACTTGTATGTCTGTCTACAATACCGTAGCCAAACCTGTGCTGATCTCTCCAAACAGCTCTAGCACACACTCACCTTCCTCTCGATACTGTCATACAATGAGAGTCGTATCCAACGGTGATAAGGTCACAAGATCAGTAGCAGGAACAACCCTTTGTTCCTCTACAGGTGGTGCAAATGCTTTCATTCCAAGTCTATTGCACCAACCGATCAGGATATTGTTGCAACTCTCCACTCAAACTCCAGAGTGGAACATCCAAGGCAGATGGTACTAACGTTATCGTGTCGGATTGTGCTTGAAGGATGTCCAAGAAGCTGTGGAGATGTTGTGTGCTGAAACAGAGACAAGACAGAGAAAAACAACCACGAAAACGAACGCTGCGATATACACTCCAAATGTATGTACACTGCCGGTTCTTTCTCCTAAGAGCACAGAACTGAGAACCAGACCAGAGCAGTCTGTAACCTGCTTCAAAAGCCCCTGAAACAACCCTTGAATCACAACCCTGACCCAAAACCACCGAAGCGTAGCTCAAAGCAAGAGAAACTTCTCTTTGCTAACAAACAAAGCCACAGCAATATCACGCGATCCAAACCCAAGTCCAAACCACATCCATGTCCAAGCTCTTAGCTAAAGCTAGCTACCACAAGCTGTATACAGCCAACCAGAACTCTAACGAACTCAAAAGAGCAAAACCCGTAGCGAAGAAACCGAAAAAAGTCTATCTGTGGACTTCCTCCTCTCGCTGAACGGACTTCAGATGTCGATACGGTCTCCTCCGCTGAGTCCGTTAACCCAAGAAACCTTCAGATCTGAGATATCGCCGATTTTCGGTCGTAGGTGATCGAATCTTCAAAAATTCCTCCCTGCGGTTTAAAACCGCACACATCGCACAAACGGATCGTCTAAACTGATATTCGTCTTCCCTGGCAGATAGATCTAGCTACCCTAAACCCAACAAGACTCCAAACAAGTCGTTTGGAGTTCCCCTTGCAAAACTACGCAAGAAATTTGGTCGCAGGTTGCAAAAAACTGACGTAAATCAACTCCCTGTGGCTCAAACTTGCTCACCACACCCAAACCAACAATCCAATTCACGTACAGTCTTCTCCTATGCGTACATGAAGACTCCCTAATCGCGTAGGCACCAAGAACGAAGAGCTTGGCTCACCGATCGCGAAGAACAATCCAATCTCACGTCGCAGGCGATGAAAAATCTGATGCAAGCGTTTCCCTGCGAGCCAATTTCACTCAGAACTCCCAAACCGTCCGATGAAACTTCATATCGTCTTCAATTTCCTGAAGAATTCGTTGTTCTGATCCCGATGGATCCAAGGACAGCAAGTTTGGACTCCGGAACGGCCGGAACGGTCCAACTCTCCTTCACAAGTAAGTGAAAATCCCAAATCTGCTTCCTGCGTCTCAATTTCTCTCAGAATACAACCCCCGATCCGTCTCTTCCCAAACCGTCTTAACCTGTGCGTAGCTTGCACAGATCTGAACCCGATGACACCTTGCGCGCGTGTATTGGACTTCCCAATTCTCCAAAACGTCCACCGACAGGTCGTAAGAACAAGCAAGCCCCTTAAGCAGCCCCCTTGCGTTAGTCTCTGTACCTACAAAGTTCTCTCAATAATAATGAAGCAGACCCCTTGCGTCTTTGATATAGTGCCCGAAGTCTCAAATACCCAATCAGCAAGTAAACTAGCGCCTAGCTTGATTTTGTCTTCTTTCGAATCGCATAACTTCTTCACTAGATGTCCAAACGGAGTAAACAAGATGCACATGGAAAGCTGACAATGAGCTCTACCCATCTATGCGATGAAAGTGAAGATTCAAACTTGCGCCAAAAACTCGTAAGCTGGAGCCTAGCTTGTTTTCTCCATCTTTCGAGTCTTGTAACTTTTCCACTAGGCGTCCAAACGGAGTAGATGAAGTGCATATGGAAAGATGACAAGGAGCTCTATCCACTGATGCGATAAAAGCAAAGATCCAAAGTTGTGCCAAAAACCCGTAAGCTGAGGCCTAGCTTGTCTTTCTCATGAGTGTCTTTGGAGCGACAAGCATCGAAGTCTGAATTTCAGATAGAAGCCGGTCCACGACACGACCTCCACCCCCTCTGAACCTGTGCATCCTCCGGTATGCACCAGAGATGCAAACCAAGGAGTGGACCGGCTTATCGTCCTACTTCCCATCGTAGCCAACCCCATCTTCAAGGTCTTCTGCATAATCCTCATCCTCAAACTGAAACTCCGTCAAGATATCTGCTAGATCGACCTCCTCATCTCTCTTTTTGAAAATCTTGACACGTTTACTTGCCACTGGTATCTTCAAGCTCGTTCCATCCAACTCTTGCAGGGCTTAAGTTGCGTTGTCATGAACCTTCTTCACCACATACGGACCAAACCATCTTCTGGAAAACTTCCGGAGTGCACTATGCTGGTTGTCTATAATGTTGTCATAGACTAACACCCAAGCACGATTGAAGAACAAGGTCCGATTTGGTCATGTCGCTGATCAAATCTGACCTTGTTCTTCAATCGTGCTTCTCGTAATCTATCCAAAGCAGCTTGGATATCCTCAGGTCTTCTCTCTAACTGCCTAATTCGAATTGCAAGAAGCTCTTGTCTAGTCGAATTGTCTTCCCAAGGTAACACACTCCACTTCAGAACGTGTTCTTCAATCGGCATGATAGGTTTCTGATCTATGATAAGTTCCACCGGCATGTAACCTATCACCGAGCTGTGCGTTGTTCGATCTGTCCATAACGCAAATGATAAGAGTCGAGGCCACTCGCGTACCCTTCCGTTGCAGGCCTTCACCAAAGCCTTCACAATGGGTGGATGACCACGTTCACTCTTGGCATTCCCTTCGGAGTTGTAAGCAGTTGTCAGTGACAACCTCACCCCACACCTTGCAAAGAATTCACGAGCCTCATGTGCATCTAACTCTCCTCGATCTGCAGTGATCTTTCTCACACATCCATACCGACAAACAATCTCTTCTAAGAGAAATTTACATACCCCTTCAGTTGTCTTCGTCCGAAGCGCCCTACCCTCGACTTGATTTGAAAGATCTTCTCTAGCAAGTACCAAGTATCTCATCTGCCACAATCCAACCGGCATAATCACCAAGTCTACCACCCACTTGAAGTGGATTGCCAACGGATAAGTCGGGTGTAATCCGTCATGATGTCGGATGTTCGAATACATCTGACATGTCAAACAAGACTCCACAAAAAATACAACATCCTTGTACATGTTTTTCCACCAATACCGCTCTTTTATCTTGGTAAAAGTGACCCAAATCCCTCGATGTCCAGCCCAAAGACTCTCATGGAACGCCTTGAGCAACTTTTGTTAATCTTCCTTGTTGCAAATCACTCGTAGCGGTACCCCACCTTTCTGCTTTGGTCGCTTCCAAAGAAACCCATCCTGTAACATGAAGTTGTAGGTCTTCCTTCGAACTCTCCGAACCTCTCATCTGTCCAAGCTGTCTGCTTAACCATCATACTAAGATACCTTCCGATGTCAAGCAAATCACCATCATACAATCCTTCAACAAACAACTCATATTCTCTTCCTGTCTGTGCAATTGAATAGAACTTTACACCCACGTTGTCGTGTGACGTGCTTTCTTATCTGGGAATACACCGGGTATCTAGCTGTAGAGAGTACGTGTCGCACTCCGTGACTCAGAACCAGCAACCACCCAAACCTCTCTCTGACCTCCAAGTACACTTTGAACCTTTCTCGCTACGATATCCTCACGTCCTCTCGGCAGATCTCTCTCTTACTTGACTAGGAATAGAACCGGGGTAACAAGCACGGGCAACCTGTTCCTGCCATCACCGCAAGCATTCTTGGGTCTGTTGGTCATCACTCCAGCCTCACCACAAGAGAAATACCAGCACTCCTAATAGAAAAGAAACCTAAGCGCAACGCCCGCACACAAATCCAATCAAAACCAACTGGGCGTACAAACAGGCATGCGGGTATGGAGAGGATCCAAACACAGGAAATACAGTCAACAACTCTCCATACCCATGATCAAGTGCTCTGAAGCACTGGCAAAACCTCCAGGTCGACCTGTTCTCCAAAAGAATCTTAACTCTTGCGCCTTTCGGAGCAAGAACCTCTCAACTTTAACTCGCTGTCACTCCTCAACCACAGCTCAGAATGAGATGAAACCAAGGCCAGCAGATAGCCTGTAGAATAATCTCTCTATTAAGGTATTACATGCAGAGAGATCATCTCTGAGTTGGCATCTATGCCCTTCCAAAGTTCGCTGTTTCTATAACACGATACTATTTCAACAGAACTTTGCTGTTCGATTCCTCACAAACCACTCGATCAAAACAGCTCAAACTTCTCAGGAAGCTAATGTGTCACCATCACTACCACTCTGTAAAATTTCACCAGCATATCTTCAACCAAACTCTCGGAACGATCAAGCCCTTATCGTTGTTTTTATAACATGATACTATTTTGACAGAACTTTGGTGTTAGATTCCTCACAAACCGCTCGATCAAAACAGCTCAAACTTCTCAAGAAGCTAATGTGTCACCATCACTACCACTCTGTAAAATTTCACCAGCAGATCTTCAACCAAACTCTCGGAACGATCCAAGCCCTTTTCGTCAATGACACAAGGCGATATGCAGACCCTTGTGCACAAAAACAACGTTTCCCTTCAACCCAATAATCCAAAATTTCACAGGTAGGTAGCTGACTGTACCTTCTCAGACCCTGCAAGGTTTCATAGCAAAATTCGACCTCAAACTCCCCATATCTCTCTCAATGTCTCATGTTTACAGTCGCCTACTATCATAACCTCCGATTTGAGACACCCAACTTCAGCTGGCCATAACTTTTTCACTCCGGCTTGGAATCGATCGATCTCGGAGTCCATCGGCAAGCCCATCTCAAGAGCTTTCCAGCAACAGTCAATTCATCTCCAGCAACCTCACAGAACTCCCAGAAAGCGAAAAAGACCTCACGGAAATGAAATTGGTCACGAATTTGACCCCCTCAGCTTCAATTGATCGTAACTTTCTCATCCGCGCTTCAAATCCAGCAACCATTGAGTCCACGGGCATCCTCGTCTCCCAAGCTTTCCAACCATAGCTCACACTCCGCGAATGGACCACAGGAAGTGCCTCTAACCCTCAAAACGTGAAAGGAACTTGGTAGAAAGTGATTGGTCAAACTTTCGACCAATGAGAAACAAGTTGACAAAAGGGTTTTGTCTTCACTCACATGACAAACACACAAAGAACGAATTTTTTTATCCAAGAGTACCATTTAGGCCTCAAAGTTTATATTGAACAAACTACAAACACGTGCCGTTGATGATGCCGTCGGCAACGAAGCACGTAAACACGAAGTACAAACTACACTCAATAGAGAGTCAGAATCCTGACTCTAAAACGGTTGACAATAAACGGAACTACAAAAGGAACGGACGAAGCTATTATCTGGTTGTAATAATCCTCTCCGAAGTTCCTGACGACAAACTCTCGATGCGCCACCTTAGGTCGACTGTAACAACGTATTTCGACCCAGGTGTTGAACGGAACTCTCGCTGGAAAGTTCAGATCTAATGGAGGATCCATACTACATCAAAGCAAGATATAGACAGTAAGATCCCAAACCGCGTCGTATGTGACAATAGGAAGAATGATAGGGTCTGGAGTAGCCATCACCGCGGTCATGAACGACTCGCCCCAGTGAGCTACCATAAATACTCGAAAATGATCCCGCGGCAGACAATGAATCTTAATGACGAATGGATGCGCAAGTGGAAGATCAGGAGCACGAAAGGGCTCTCCGTTCATGCCTACCACTCGCACTGCCGCTTACTTCATCCGATGATACTGATCACACTCACCCTAGACTTGGATACTCTACACTCTGTCCCCTCAAGCTCCGCGCACCTCTCTTCTTATACATCAATCTCCCCATGTGACGACAAGAGTACTACTCTTATCTCCACTCAGCGAAGAGTACACGGATCGTCCACGTGGAGTCTTATCTTTTGACCAGATAAGGTCCCAGTGGCTCCTCAACACCAAACACGTACGAAGGATATGTGGTGGTTTCACACCCTAGCCAAACCACAACACGACATCCACCCCCTCTGAACCTGTGCATCCTCTGGTATGCACCAACTTAATCATACGTTGTGGTTGGCATCATACCACTTCTTCCTCATCTTCTTCTTCGGGAGTCTCCCCTTCAGGCTCTACGCTCTCATCTGGACTCTCATCTTGATCTTGAGAGAGATCAAACTCGTTACTGATCTCCTCAATGTTTGGATCTTCATCTCGTCGCTTAAAGAGTTTTATCCGTTTTCCTGCAATCGGAACTTTAAGCCGTGCACCATCCAACTCACGTAGTACGTATGTGGCATTGTCATGAATACGAACAACCACGTAAGGCCCAAACCAGCGTTTAGAAAACTTTCTCAACGCTCTATGCTGGTTATCCAAGCTGCTATCATATACCAATACCCAATCATCTTCCTGGATCTTCTTAGGTCGTAGTCGATGTCGCTTATCAAATCTGTCTTTGTTCTTCAAGCGAGCTTTTCGTAACCGTTCCAGAGCTAGCTCCACATCCTCTGGTCTCCGCTCCAACTGACGAATCCTAAGAGCGAGAAGATCCTCTCTAGAGAGATTATCTTCCCAAGGTAGAACACTCCAAGTAGGTATTTGCTCTTCGATAGGCATGATCGGTTTTTGCCCTTGCATTAGTTCTGCTGGCATGTACCCGGTCACCGAGCTATGAGTTGTACGATCGGCCCATAGAGCAAATGGTAGAAGCCTTGGCCATTCTCTCACCCTTCCGTTGCAAGCTTTCACAATCGCTTTCCTGATGGGAGGATGGCCACGCTCACTCTTCGCATTTCCTTCTGGGTTGTAAGCCATGGTAAGAGCTAACTTGATTCCCCGCCTCTTGAAGAACATATCAGCTTCGTGAGCATTCAGTTCTCCGCGGTCTGCTGTGATCTTCCCAACACATCCGTATCTGCAGATCACATCTTCAAGTAGAAATCTGCACACCCCTTCTGTAATGTTTGTGCGCAGAGCGCGTCCTTCGACTTGGTTCGATAGATCCTCCCGTGCCAAAACCAAGTATCTCATCTGCCATATCCCCACCGGCATCGTAACCAGATCTACTACCCACTTGTAATGCATTGCAAGTGGATACGTAGGATGAAGCTCATCTCGATGTCGGATGTCAGAGTACATCTGGCAAGTTACACACGTCTCCACAAATCGCACCACATCTCTGTACATGTTACGCCACCAATATCTCTCTTTGAGTTTGGTAAAGGTGGCATAAATACCCCGATGTCCAGCCCATAAGCTCTCATGGAATTCTTGAATGAGCTAGGTTTGCATCTCTTGCTTACACACAACCCGTTGCGGCATCTCGCCACTCCGCTTGGCGCGCTTCCATAGATAGCCCCCTTGTTGTATGTAGTTGTAAGCCTTCCTCCTGATCTGTTTGAACTGAGCATCATTCCATTCTGGTTGCTTGGTCAGCGAACCAAGATAACGCCCAATGTCTAACCATTCTCCTTCGTATAGCTCCTCCATGAATGAGTTTTGATGCTCCTTCATTCCCTTCTGAGCTCTACAAAAGACGGTCGTGCCTATATCCTCTGTGTCTTCTGTCAAATCCTCTTCATCCTCATATCTGGCCCTAGACAACATATCTGCTACCGGGTTATCTTTTCCCGCTATGTGTCTAAATTCCGGATTCAATGACTTGATATAGGCAATCCATCGCAACATAGCGATATCAGGGGTGTTACAATTCGTAATCATCCCTAACAGTGGCAAACAATCCGTCTCCACTATCACCGGTGCTCCAATCAAATAGTCCTTCTCAACTTTCATCGCAGTAACTACCCCCCATAGCTCTCGCTTTACTTGTGGGTAGTTTCGCTGTCGCTCACTCAACACTTTGGCTCCAAATCTGATTGCAAACCGGTTTCCATCCTCATCATCTTGTCCCACTGCCCACCCAATGGCTATCGGACTTGTATCAACCGTGATTATCACGTGTTTGCCATCTTCATAACTCACCCTTCGTAGCACAGGTGGAGAAGACAACAACTGCTTCAGCTTCTGCACCGCTTCGATATGCCTCTCCTCCCATCTGAACTTTGTGCTCTTCCGTAACAGACCATAGAGTGGATCTGATACATGAGCAAAATGAGGAATCCACACATGATAAAACACGCAAGCTCCTAAGAACCTTCGCACCTCTGTTGTTGAGCTACATGTGTCCTTCATCCGCTGTATGGCATCCACCTTGTTAGGATCAGGTTTGCGACCAAACCATCCGCATAAGTGCCCCACAATCACAACCTCTCGAACTCCAAACGAAGACTTAGCACCAGATAGTGTCAAGTGAACCTCCCCGAGCCGTGATAAAATCTGATCACAATCTAGAATATGATCAGCCACAAATTTTCGACACCCCCTCTGATCGACTCTCTCATCCTTCTGCTCCTCTACACATCCTTTGATTGGAATGTCATCTAAGAAAGGCATGGTCTTCTCCGGGATGAAGTCTCGAAGAACTTTGTTCATCCCGTTCATCATGTGTGCAACAGAATTTGTTGCCTCCTGCGGCAATGTGCACATCCTCACCAAACCCAACGGTGTCCTCATAGTAGTGACATCTCTACTCTTTTCAGCAAGCTGAAACTGATCGTATCCAGAGTAGAGGTCTCCTATCGAGTAAATGGCTCTACCAGCGAATGCTTCAGCAAATTCCCCCACAATAGGTCCGATCCCCGTATTTCTGATGGTCACCTGATTCACCGGTTGCATATCCTGAATGAATCGTAGCGCTCCGCTCTTCTTCGGCACTGTAAACCAGCGGCTGGAATACGGTGCAAACGATGGCTCAAGGATTCTCATCCGCATCTTCTCCTTTAGAAGCTCCATAAGCTTAGGCAGATGTGCCCTAGGAACGGGAATTGGTCTCAAGTCCCAAGGCGTATGCGGTACCGTAAATATGATCATCGGTGCTACAACGCTTGGATCTACACACCCAATATCTGAAGGCTCAAAAGCAAATGTTTTCCCGTGCCTACTTAACATCTCCTTGAACTCCTTCTCCTCAGCAGGTAGAAGAAAATCTGTAGAACCAACCTTCAACTCCTTAAGCGTAGCTTCTGTAAACTTGTGACCTATCTGATCAGGATACCGTAAGCTCTTCTCCTTTGAGGCTTGTTGAACTCGTTGGTCAGAGTCGCTAGGTAGCGGTTGTGCAACCGGCTTCACCTTTTTATCCACCGTTTTATACCTGGTCTCAACTCTGACTTCAGGTATCTGGAATGACTCTATAGCCGAGTAAAGCTCCATAGAACGTATGTAGACAACTTGGTCTTCATTCCCTTGTTCAGCCTTACGAAGTTCTTCCAAAGGATCATCCAAATCCATCTCCATGTAAACGCCCTCTATCTTATCCTCCTCACTAAGCACACCAACTCTTTTTAGATCTTTTTGGGTTCTTTGCACAGCTTTCTTCTCCCATTTCTGAAGATCAGCAAGCTGTGTATACACAGCAAATCCACTCTCCGAATATCTCACCACTCCTGTACAAAAGGCACTATCCTTCTCCAACGAGAGTACCTTCTCTTGTGTATCGGTACCACTATACTCTCGCTCTATAGTGGCCCTCTGGAAAAATCCTTAAACTCTTCAGTGACTTTGGATAGAGACACGCTCCGCAAGTAATCTCGGTTACGCTCATGATTAGCAGACACAGTCAAGAACTGTACCGTTGTTTT
This sequence comes from Asterella californica, assembly GCA_036924285.1. Taxonomy (NCBI): domain Eukaryota; kingdom Viridiplantae; phylum Streptophyta; class Marchantiopsida; order Marchantiales; family Aytoniaceae; genus Asterella; species Asterella californica. The sequence goes on from JAYKYS010000003.1 coordinate 13,913,087, forward strand.
GCCATCCTGACTCCTGATTCGAGCATAAGCAGAACCGTCATCCAACACCTTAGTCTCCATCCTTACAGCTGTAATGAATGGTTGACCAAGAATAACCGGATAGGAAGTAGTATCTTGAACAAAGAAGTTTTGTTCAAGTACCACATTCCCTATCTTCACCTTCACATCCGGACAAGCACCATAGAGTTCTCCTCGTGTGTTGTTTGCTGCTCGGATCATCCAACCATGATCTATATCAACAGGCCATCCACCCTGCTTGTAGATGTCTTTAGAGACAATATTGATCTCAGATCCATGATCGATGAGAGCAACCACCGGATCTTTCATCTCTCCTACATTCACTAAGGTTTCAGTAGTGGCTCTTGCCCAATGCCCTCTAGTGTAATGACTAGAGATCTTATCGTCCTCTTCCTTATCCACATTAAACCGAACTTTACGAGTGTTGTAAGAATGAACCAACTCTCGCTCCTCTTCCTCTGTAATCACTGTGTCTAGAGCACTGGACACTGCGGTCTCTCCTGTCAATTGTCTCTTCCGCTTGATAATGTCAATGATGACATCATGAAACTCCTTCTTCGCAATCCCGAGGATCTCTCGCAAGGTAAACTCAATCTTTGTATTGAGCACCTTCTCCTGCAACACCTCTTTCATGTTGGTTGCTGCTTCAATGTCTGATTGCAGCTTATACATGGGAGCTTTGCCCTTCTCCCTACCCTTACCCTTCTCTGTACTCCCAGAAGGTAGGACGTCATCCATAGCTTCTTCTCGTAGAGGTGCAGTCTCCTGTCGGAGTCTATCTCCTCTTAGTTGCCTCTTGGGAGCCGCTCTCTCCTCACTTGGACCAGCCTCGTCTCTCCTACGCTTCTCTTCCATGATAGCTTCATGTTGAGCCTTGGCTACGTAGGCATGAACGGACATAGCATCTACGGGATCATCCCATCCAGTAGCACTCCTGATTGCTGTGGCTGTTCTGAGCAACTCCTCCCTTGCCATTTTCCCCTTTCTGTTCGTGCTCACAGCGTGACTCCATATATCAGTGGTATCCTCATGTTTCAAAAAGGTACTCTCCTTTTTGCTAATCATCTCGACTCCATAGGTAGAAACTTCTACCGATGCCACATCATGCACTATTAGATGATCCTCCAAAATTTTCTTCATCCCTCCTCTACCGAAGTTGGTCCTCAGAGTCTCTCCGTTGTCTCTCAAGGCGATTTTTCCTTCCTTCCAGAAAATTATGCCTTGCTGCAAGGCATCAGTGAAACTCCCGCATTCCTTCCGTTGATGATCGGTGTTATCACACCAAATACACCTCTGAACATATCCTTGTTTTGGTGCAGGTCTCCCTTCAGGTGCCCCATCCTTCTCCTCCAACCTTGTCAACTTGATCTGTAAGTCTCTCATCTTCTTCTCCAAATCTTCCATTGCTTGATTCCGTTGTGGTACAATCGTAGTGATAGGAATAGTAGGAAGCGAAATAGTAGGTAGAGGAGCAGTCTGCACCGTTGGTTGCCTTCGTGGTATCACAATAGGCGGCGGTCTTGGTGCTTGACTCACAACCACCTTCCCTCTTCGGTATTCTCGCTTTGCAAGTACTCCCACTGCTTCACTAACATTCTTCCAATCAGATGTAAGACCATTGTCTTTCGTCCGATCTTCCAACAGCAACTCTAACTCCCTCTGTAGCTCGCTGTTGGCTGACTGTAAAAATAGCTCCACTTTGTCATTCTCAAGTGTGAGCTTCTCCATCCGAGATAGTTGAAGAAACTGTCTCTCAAACTCCCGAAGTAGTTCGGTAGCAACTAGTTCCTTGCTGGGTTTGTTCACCCACTCCATGAATGACTTCTTAGTCACTCGATCTGCATCCTCCAAAGAGTATTCCTCCTTCAACTGAAGAGAAAACTCCTCCCAGTTAGCTCCATGAGCTTGAATGAGCCCCTTCACATGTTCCCGTAACTCCGGGACAACAGCAAGCTCAACGTCCGTACCATCTCCCTCTCTGGTACCTTACTCAGCTCCATCTCTCGAGAATAGAACTTCAGGTACTTGGAGATGTTTCTCCCTTCAAACTGATCCAATGTCCCCACCACCTAATGCAAAGCCTTGGTAGCCATCGCCTCCTTCCGTTGAACAGCTTGTTGTTGATCCATGTACAGAGCAAATGCTTGGAACATTTGCCCTATAGCAGAATCAAGCTGCAGCGGAATCGTGCCGGAAGGGTTTCCAACTCCTTGTCTCTCGGCCATGGTAAAATTCTGAGAAGAACTTCACTAACTCTCCACCCCAGAAGTTTCACGTCGAGTTCACCAACTGTCGTGTGACGTGCTTTCTTATCTGGGAATACACCGGGTATCTAGCTGTAGAGAGTACGTGTCGCACTCCGTGACTCAGAACCAGCAACCACCCAAACCTCTCTCTGACCTCCAAGTACACTTTGAACCTTTCTCGCTACGATATCCTCACGTCCTCTCGGCAGATCTCTCTCTTACTTGACTAGGAATAGAACCGGGGTAACAAGCACGGGCAACCTGTTCCTGCCATCACCGCAAGCATTCTTGGGTCTGCTGGTCATCACTCCAGCCTCACCACAAGAGAAATACCAGCACTCCTAATAGAAAAGAAACCTAAGCGCAACGCCCGCACACAAATCCAATCAAAACCAACTGGGCGTACAAACAGGCATGCGGGTATGGAGAGGATCCAAACACAGGAAATACAGTCAACAACTCTCCATACCCATGATCAAGTGCTCTGAAGCACTGGCAAAACCTCCAGGTCGACCTGTTCTCCAAAAGAATCTTAACTCTTGCGCCTTTCGGAGCAAGAACCTCTCAACTTTAACTCGCTGTCACTCCTCAACCACAGCTCAGAATGAGATGAAACCAAGGCCAGCAGATAGCCTGTAGAATAATCTCTCTATTAAGGTATTACATGCAGAGAGATCATCTCTGAGTTGGCATCTATGCCCTTCCAAAGTTCGCTGTTTCTATAACACGATACTATTTCAACAGAACTTTGCTGTTCGATTCCTCACAAACCACTCGATCAAAACAGCTCAAACTTCTCAGGAAGCTAATGTGTCACCATCACTACCACTCTGTAAAATTTCACCAGCATATCTTCAACCAAACTCTCGGAACGATCAAGCCCTTATCGCTGTTTTTATAACATGATACTATTTTGACAGAACTTTGGTGTTCGATTCCTCACAAACCGCTTGATCAAAACAGCTCAAACTTCTCAGCAAGCTAATGTGTCACCATCACTACCACTCTGTAAAATTTCACCAGCAGATCTTCAACCAAACTCTCGGAACGATCCAAGCCCTTTTCGTCAATGACACAAGGCGATATGCAGACCCTTGTGCACAAAAACAACGTTTCCCTTCAACCCAATAATCCAAAATTTCACAGGTAGGTAGCTGACTGTACCTTCTCAGACCCTGCAAGGTTTCATAGCAAAATTCGACCTCAAACTCCCCATATCTCTCTCAATGTCTCATGTTTACAGTCGCCTACTATCATAACCTCCGATTTGAGACACCCAACTTCAGCTGGCCATAACTTTTTCACTCCGGCTTGGAATCGATCGATCTCGGAGTCCATCGGCAAGCCCATCTCAAGAGCTTTCCAGCGACAGTCAATTCATCTCTAGCAACCTCACAGAACTCCCAGAAAGCGAAAAAGACCTCACGGAAATGAAATTGGTCACGAATTTGACCCCCTCAGCTTCAATTGATCGTAACTTTCTCATCCGCGCTTCAAATCCAGCAACCATTGAGTCCACGGGCATCCTCGTCTCCCAAGCTTTCCAACCATAGCTCACACTACGCGAATGGACCACGGGAAGTGCCTCTAACCCTCAAAACGTGAAAGGAACTTGGTAGAAAGTGATTGGTCAAACTTTCGACCAATGAGAAACAAGTTGACAAAAGGGTTTTGTCTTCACTCACATGACAAACACACAAAGAACGAATTTTTTTATCCAAGAGTACCATTTAGGCCTCAAAGTTTATATTGAACAAACTACAAACACGTGCCGTTGATGATGCCGTCGGCAACGAAGCACGTAAACACGAAGTACAAACTACACTCAATAGAGAGTCAGAATCCCGACTCTAAAACGGTTGACAATAAACGGAACTACAAAAGGAACGGACGAAGCTATTATCTGGTTGTAATAATCCTCTCCGAAGTTCCTGACGACAAACTCTCGATGTGCCACCTTAGGTCGACTGTAACAACGTATTTCGACCCAGGTGTTGAACGGAACTCTCGCTGGAAAGTTCAGATCTAATGGAGGATCCATACTACATCAAAGCAAGATATAGACAGTAAGATCCCAAACCGCGTCGTATGTGACAATAGGAAGAATGATAGGGTCTGGAGTAGCCATCACCGCGGTCATGAACGACTCGCCCCAGTGAGCTACCATAAATACTCGAAAATGATCCCGCGGCAGACAATGAATCTTAATGACGAATGGATGCGCAAGTGGAAGATCAGGAGCACGAAAGGGCTCTCCGTTCATGCCTACCACTCGCACTGCCGCTTACTTCACCGATGATACTGATCACACTCACCCTAGACTTGGATACTCTACACTCTGTCCCCTCAAGCTCCGCGCACCTCTCTTCTTATACATCAATCTCCCCATGTGACGACAAGAGTACTACTCTTATCTCCACTCAGCGAAGAGTACACGGATCGTCCACGTGGAGTCTTATCTTTTGACCAGATAAGGTCCCAGTGGCTCCTCAACACCAAACACGTACGAAGGATATGTGGTGGTTTCACACCCTAGCCAAACCACAACACGACAACGTCGTCCATATCTTCAACCATCTCATCCTCCCCATCATACCGAGCTCGAGATAACATATCCGTCATCGGATTATCCTTCCATGCGATATGTCTAAACTCCGGGTTCAACGACTTGATATATGCGATCCATCGTAACATCGCAATATCAGGAGTTGAACAATTCATGATCATTCCTAACAACGGCAAGCAATCAGTTTCAACCACCACTATTGCTCCAATCAAATACTCTTTCTCAGTTTTCATAGCTGAAACAATACCTCACAGTTCTCTCTTCACTTGCGGGTAAGCACATTGTCAAGCACTTAACACCTTCGCTCCGAACCTAACCGCAAACATGTCTCCATCCTCATCATCCTGTCCGACTGCCCATCCAATTGCAACTGGACTTGTATCCACAATAAGAACCACCGGCCTAGCACCCTTGTAATCAATCCTTCCCAAAACTGGAGGAGATGATAGTAAAGACTTCAGCTTCCTTACCGCATCAGTATGCTCTTCCTCCCATCTGAACTTATGACCCTTACGCAACAATCCATACAATGGATCCGCCACATGCGCATAATGAGGAATCCAAATGTGGTAGAATACACAAGCACCCAGAAATCTTCTTACTTGTGTCAGCGAGTTGCAAACCTCCTTCATCCTTCCAATTGCATCCACCTTGTTCGGATCTGGCTTCCGACCAGACGATCCACACAAATGACCAACGATCAAAACCTCTCTAACTCCAAATGTAGACTTCGCACCTGACAGCGTAAGATGAACTTCCTCAAGTCGAGATAAGATCTTCTCACAGTCTGCGATGTGATCAGTGACGTATCGTCGACACCCCCTCTGATCTAATGCTTCATCCTTCTCATCTTCCACACATCCTTTGATGGAGATGTCATCCAAGAACGGCATCGTCTTTTCAAGGATGAAGTCCCTTAGAACTCGATTCATCATGTTCATCATGTGTGCTACCAAGTTGGTAGCTCCCTGTGATAAGGTACACATCTTAACCAACCCCAAAGGTCTCCTCATTGTCGAGAAACTTCTACTCTCCTCCGCTAGTTGAAACTGATCATACCCTGAGTAAAGATCTCTCATCGAGTAAATTGCTCTTCCTACAAACGCTTCAGCAAACTCATCCACAATCGATCCCACCCCAGCATTTCTGATTGTTACTACGTTCACCGGTTGCATGTCTTGGATGAACCGTAGCGACCCATTCTTCTTAGGCACTGTAAACCATCTGCTTGAATACGGTGCAAATGACGGCTCCAAGATCTTCATCCGCATCTTCTCCTTCAGCAACTCCACTAGTTTGGGCAAGTGAGCCCGCGGTACTGGAATTGGTCTCAAGTTCCATGGCACATGCGGTACCGTGAAGATAACCATCGGGGTAACAACGTACATGTCTACACACCCAATCTCATGTGGCTCAAAAGCAAATGCTTTCTCATGTCGTGAAAGCATCTCCTTGACCCACATCCTCTCTTCTGGTAGAAGAGACCCATCAGATCCGATCTTCAGCTCTTCAAGGGTCTTCTCCATGAACTTGTGTCCTATCATTGCAAGATCTCTCAAACTCTTCTCCCTTGAAGCTCGATCCATCTGTTGGTTAGTGTCTTTCGGCAAAGGACCAGCAACTGGCTTTACCTTCTTATCCATGGTGTTGTACTTCGTCTCAACTCGAACCTCAGGTGCACGAAATGATTCGATCATCGAATAGACCTCCCTTGAATGAATCTGCACAACCTTATCCATATCCTCCCATCCAATAGACATGATCACTCGCAAAGGATCCTCCAACCCATCCTCTTCATAAACACCAGAAATCCATTCATCCCTCTCTAGCTCATCCAACTCTTTCAACATCAACTCAACATCACGCAAATGTTTTTGTTCTTTTCTTCTCAACTCTTCTACCTTCTTGTAGATAGCAATCCCACACTCTGAAAACCCAACAAACCCTGTACAAAAAGCACTATCTCCATCAAGCGAGAGTACCTTCTCTTGCGCACCACCACAATCCCGCTCTATAGTGGTACTCAACGAAAATCCTTGAACTCTTCACTCACTCTTGGAAGTGGTTTCTCCCTCAGATGATCTCAATTGCGCTCGTGGTTGGATGGTACAGTCAAGAATTGTACCGCTCTCGTCCCAGCTTGACTTTGGATCCTAGCATAAGTAGATCCATCGTCCAGTACCTTTGTCTCCATCCGAGTTGCTATGATGAAAGGTTGACCAAGAATGAGCGGGTATGATGTTGCTTCCTGAACAAAGAAGTTTTGCTTGATAGCAACATCACCTACGCGCACTCTGATGTCGGGACAAGCTCCATACAAGTCTCCTCTTGTGTTGTTGGTTGCTCTTATGACCCACCCATGCTCTGTGTCGATCGGCCACTTTTTCCTCTTGTACAGCTCCTTCGACATGATGTTGATTTCTGATCCATGATCGATCAGAGCAACCACCGGCTCATCCAAGTCTCCGATTCTCACCAACGTCTCCGTTGTAGCTCGAGCTCAGTGACTGTGGCTGTAATGACTTGAACTCTGTTTCTCATCCTCCTCTTCATCCTCAAAATGCACCCTGCGTCTTCGATCTCTTTCTTCCTCTGAAAAATAAACACTGCACTTTGCAAGCTCTCTCTCCTCATCCACAGACATCCTAGTATCCAAGGCATGCGATAAACCAGTCTCACTCGTAATCTGTCGCTTCCGTTTGATGACATCATGAAACTCACGCTTAGCAATGCCCAACACTTCTCTCAAGATAAACTCCACCTTCGCAATCAGAATGCGATCTTCCAAGACTCCCTTCAAGTCGGTTGAAGCCTCGATGTCCGACTGTAGTTTGTATGCAGCCGGCTTACCCTTCTCTTTCTGAAACTCCTTTGCTCTTACTTTTGATGAAGAAGGAGCATCATCCATCGATAGATCTTGAGCTCTTGCATCTTGAAGCTCTTGACGAACCTTCTCCCCTCGAGTCTGTCTCTTTGAAGAAGTCCCTTCCCTTGAATCTTCTGAATCTCACCTTCTCTTCTCTTCCAACAACGCTTCGTGTTGGTTCTTGACGATGTAAGCATGCACCGATAGAGCTTCTATTGGATCCTCCCATCCAGTATCCTTCCGGATCATAGCAGCTGTTCTCAACAACGTCTCACGTGCCATCTTCCCTTTTTGTTTCATGGAGATGGCAGATGACCACAATCCACTTGGCTCAACTTGTCCGTTAAAACCTCTCTCAGCTTGATCCTCAACCCTTGTGCCATAAGTTCCAGCTTCCACCATTGCAACTGCTTGCGCTGATAGGTGGTCCTCAACCAACTTCTTCATCCCTCCTCTACCAAAGTTGGTCTGAAGAAGTGCACCAGTATCGCTCAGTGCTACCTTCCCATCCTTCCAGAAGATCACTCCTTGCTGCAGAATATCAGTGAACTCCTGCAATCTCTACGTGGATGATCAGTACGTCGCACCAGATACACCGCAGGATCCAGCCTTGCTTCTCAACCGGTCTTGCTCCGTTTGTATATCCCTTCTCTTCCAATCTTGTAAGCTTGATCTGCAGATCTCGCATTCCATGCAAAATCTCCTCAAGGTTTGAATCATCCTTCTTCGGAGATACCATAGGTGCCTAAACAACTGGAACAACTAGAACAGCTGGAGCAACTGGTACTACCTGTCTAGTAACAGGAACCACTGGTCGGACTACAGGAACATGTGTTACAGCTGTAGGTGTTGGCGCTAGTCTCCTAACAAGAACCTTCTCTCGTCTCCGCTCTCACTTGGTAAGCAGACCAACAGCTTCCTCAACCTTCTTCCAGCTATTGGTCAATCCATCGTCCTCCTTCCGGTCTTCTAGAAGTAGCTCTAACTTCTCCTGCAACTTCTCATCTGCAGCCCGAAGAAATAGCTCTGTCTTGTTGGACTGCAGAGTCAACTTCTCCATCCTAGTCAGCCGTGAAAACTGCTTCTCAAACTCCCTGAGCAACTCAGTAGCTTGTAGACCATTCCTTGGTTGCTCAACCCACTCCAAGAATGACTTCTTGGTGACTCGATCAGAGTCCTCCAAGAAGTACTCATCCATCAAAGCACGGGCAAACGTCTCCCAATCCTTGTTAAAATGCTTCGTTAGTATTTTAACATGATCCCTAATCTCTGGAGCTGTTGTTAACTCAAACGTCTCAATCATCTCATCTTCTGAGACCCGGTTCAGCTCTATCTCCTTCACATAATGCCTCAGATATCTTGAGACATCTCTCCCATCAAACTGGTGAATCCTGCTGACCACCGCTTGTAGCGCCTTTGTTGCCAAAGCTTCCTTTCGCTCATCAGACTGTTGCTGCCGTAAGAACATAGTGAAAGCTTGGAACATCGATGCAGTCGCCGGATCCAACTGCACCTTCGACAACCCACTTGAACCACTAGCTCCATCTCCATCACCTTTCTCATCCCCACTCATGACTGCCAATCTCTTCTTCAAAGTTCACACACAGAAGAAATCTCCATCCCAGACCTTCACGTCGAGTTCACCACCGTATCATGTCGGATTGTGCGTGAAGGATGTCCTGGAAAACGCGAGGTTCCGGGCTGTGGAGATGTTGTGTGCTGAAACAGAGACCAGACAGAGAAAAACAACCATGAACAAGACAGAGAAAAACAATTCACGTACATTCTTCTCCTATACGTACATGAAGACTCCCTGATCGCGTAGGCACCAAGAACGAAGAGCTTGGCTCACCGATCGCGAAGAACAATCCAATCTTAGATCGCAGGCGATGAAAACCTGACGAAGCGTTTCCCTGCGAGCCAATTTCACTCAGAACTCCCAAACCGTCCGATGAAACTTCGTATCGTCTTCAATTTCTTGAAGAATTCGTTGTTTTGATCCCGATGGATCCAAGGACAGCAAGTTTGGACTCCGGAACGGCCCGAACGGTCCAACTCTCCTTCACAGATAACTGAAAATCCCAAATCTGCTTCCTGCGTCTCAATTTCTCCCAGAACACAACCCCCGATCCGTCTCTTCCCAAACCGTCTTAACCTGTGCGTAGCCTGCACAGATCTGAACCCGATGACACCTTGCGCGCGTGTATTGGACTTCCCAATTCTCCAAAATGTCCACCGACAGGTCGTAAGAACAAGCAAGCCCCTTAAGCAGCCCCCTTGTGTCAGTCTCTGTACGTACAAAGTTCTCTCAATAATAATGAAGCAGGCCCCTTGCGTCTTTGATATAGCGCCTGAAGTCTCAAATACCCAATCAGCAAGTAAACTAAGGCCTATCTTGATTTTACCTTCTTTCGAATCGCATACTTCTTCACTAGATATCCAAACGGAGTAAACAAGATGCACATGGAAAGCTGACAACGAGCTCTACCCATCTATGCGATGAAAGTGAAGATTCAAACTTGCGCCAAAATCCCATAAGCTGGGGCCTAGCTTGTTTTCTCCATCTTTCGAGTTTTGTAACTTTTTCACTAGACGTCCAAACGGAGTAGATGAAGTGCTTATGGATAGCTGACAAGGAGCTATATCCACTAATGCGATAAAAGCGAAGATCCGAAGTTGTGTCAAAAACCCATAAGCTGGGGCTTAGCTTGTTTTTCTCATGAGTGTTTTTGGAGTGACAAGCATCGAAGTCTGAATTTCAGATTGGAGCCAGTCCACGACACGAGAACGTAGACATGCTAGGCATGTCCTTCACCTCCTCAAAGACCATTTGACCTTCCGCATGGACATTATCTCTCACAACTCGTCTGATCAAATGATGACCGAACTGAACCTCGCAACGGATGTCATCGTTCTTGGTGTAGGCCCCATTGTCTCAACTCTAGCACTGAACCGCACTGGTAAGCGGCTCACTCGTCTCTCATAGGAGTGCCAACTTGGTCTATAAGATGTTGTCTCTGTCCAATAGTCGATCATGAACCCCATAGGGTATAACACAACACCTCTAACCAATACCTCATAAGACTCCACGGCCATAATGATGGCCTTGACACTCCATCATCCGTGGGATAATCTCATCGAACTCTCATTGTCAACATCTCGTGTGTCATGCGTAGAGCTGTACCTCATGATCCCTCTAGAGAGGTTTGTAGATGGAATGGACATCTCTCCACCTCGGACTTCTTCAAACCCAAACCAATGCACGCCGTCTTTCCCAACATCAACGGTTGGTCCTAGAGTCCAACAAGACTTTCTGTGGTAGATACACCTTCCTTGAAGGTGTCACCAAACAGAAGATACCACTTCTGTTGTCCAACAACACCACACTTGGTGCCAAACCAGCACGATCAATCGTCGGCCTAGCTGGTAACTCATCTAACTTTGCAGTCACCGCTTGCCAAGTATCACTGATAGCTGTCCTGGTCCTCGACTTCATGGACACATCTATCGTCTCTCGTTGAGATAACTACATCCTCGCTCTCATTGCGTGGTCGTCCACTGGAACTCTAGAGCCAAGCTAACTCCCCAAGCTCTCATATCCATGGCTGGAAATAGTGAGGTTCGAATGACTGCTGTAGCCGTCCACACTTGCTTTTGACGTCGCAGTAGATGGTGGACCGATTGATCCTCTCGCAGGTGCTGGACCTCTATCTCCAGCTTGACCACCACGGCTTTCCTGAGCTCCTCCGCCTCACCCACGATCAGCCTTCCCTTGCCGTAGCTCGAGGTGGAGATTAAAACAACGATCACTATTGTGATCTAGTCGTCCGCAATGCTCACACTGCCTAGGTATCGCTTGAGACGTCTCAGATGTCTTAGACGTCTCATAACCACCTCTCCTATCTGGACAATCTTTTTGCTGATGAGGACCATCACACGTCCAGCAAGGATCCGCTTGCTGCTGACTAGAGAAGGACGACATGAGTTTTTGCCCACCAAGTCCTCAAACACCTCCATGGGATCGTGACTGTTCAACACGATCTTTACCACCACCACCACTATCACCACGCTGTTGCGCAACATGTGATCCTCGAGAAGAAGTGGTCGTCGCATGTGGTGCCTCCTTGCTAAACCCAACAATCACCACCCTCTCCTCCAACATGTTGAGCTCAATCCGCTCAGCTAGACCAAAGACAACCGCCAACGTTGGAGTGGAGTCTCTAGGGAGAGTTGCATCCATGACTCTCTTACGCAGCTCTCTGTCTAGTATCTCATATCAGAATTGGACTGCCTGTGTTTCCGTCACCCCTCGGGTGACACTGATCAACCACCTAATGCGAATAAACGTCTCGTGTAAGCTCTCTTCAGTCTTTCGTTGGAACTCCTGCAGACTCTTCAACTTGTCGGTCTACACACCTTGATAGTTCTTCTTCAAACACAGGAAGAACTAAACCACAAGGTTAAACCCTGGTGGTATCTCGCTCATACTATCACCTGCTCCACTACTTGTGGACGCACCGTTGGTACTAGATACTCCGACACTCGTAGATGTACCACTACTACTAGCACCTGAACTCGCAGGTGCTACGCCTCCCGAAACTACGCCAGTAGTGATAGAAACTATTTGAGAAATCAATGTTGTCTCTACAACTCAATCTCCACGTTGTAGTCTCGTCTGAACTCATGATAATTGTCCATCGATGGTCCCTCCAAGTGTTGGAACAAACCCTTTCACGCTGTCGAGTTGAGAGTTTTCCTGGGAAGGGCGGAACCTTCTGGTTGTGATTTAACCGTGAAGGCTGTGTTGTGCCTACTCAGAGAAGTGCTTGGCTTCAGGCTGTGGTTGCTTGCTATAGAGGTAGACTTCAGATCAAAAGGGGACACTATGAACACTCACTCAGGTCGATTTGGCTCTCCATTATGTTCAGAAAATGAATATCATGTTGAACTAGCAGTAATAAGGTCAGACAGCGAACTTTAACAATCAAGAACCAGAAACATAAGATGGTTTAGGCTTCAGAACTTCTCCTACATGTCAGTGAGGTCCTACTGGATACACATACGAAGTTTCAGCTTGAGATCAATTCAGAGCACCAAGATATGAGTAAAAACTTTCTGAGCAAAGAAATTACGAAAATTTCTAGTACCCAGCCAGCTGTTTCGACCTATAACATGAGATTGGCTCGATCACTTTCAAAGTTTCTTACAGGATATGGAGTCTTCAGGATGCTGAACGTTCCTGTGAAGTTGGGACTCCTGATTGTACACAGAACTCCAGATCTCGTTCTCTGAAGTTGCTGCTCTAGATTGAGAGCTTTTCACACCCCCTCAGCTTCAGCGGCCGCCCTGAATTACTCAGTAACTCAAATCAATTGAAAGTTTTCGGACAGTCGTAGCCCTACTGACATTGAACGCAACCACGAAGGTTTGAAGCGATTTCCTCAATTCTGCTGCAATTGACACTCAAAACCCCAAATCCAACAAAAGTGATGCAGTTTTGGCACAATCCGAACTTCAATTGGGCATAACTCCTTGTTTATTGATCCAAATCGATCAAGAATTTCACTGACAGTGCTTGGCTCGACGAGCTCTATCTCCTTGTGCTCTCAGATTTCGCAGTCCCCTTGCCAATTGCCCAAAAACCTCTTTAGAGCTTTGTTTCTAAGTTTAGAGTTACACAAAAGACAAAAATGAACCAATGAGAGTTCATAGCTCCATTTGGTTGTCCTTTTGTGCCTTAAACCATGTGGTAATTTAATTCAACTCATAGGCTACCACGTCAAGTCTCCTAAAGCGCAAGCGTATAACCTAAACTACCTAAAACGACACATAGCCCTGAAAGTAAACTAAAACTAGTTAAAAGTGTGCATGGGCAACACGTAGGTATAGCCCATGAACTTAAACCCTATCTACATGGCAAATCTAAGTCATGTACATTGAATATCATAGATAAGTATGAATTCAATTGCACAAGCGTACGAATGCTTGAACAAGATAAATAACATACTACCAACCTACTAGGACCCAAAATATATGACAGAGTTAACACCATATGCAAAAGGTGTCAAACATAAGCATAAAAGACTAAGAACAATACAGAGCTAGCTTCTAAGACTACTAAACATCAAGTGTCGGAGTAGAAGTAACATGCGCCAAGTAACGCGACAGCAGTGATCAGTGAATCATTTACTATGTCAAATGATTCACATCACGACAACGCCATGAAGGGTGTTAACAACTGTGGGTTCCGCATCTGCTGTAGATTGCACCAACTGCTAAATTCTTGGATGAAGTCATCCAGCTGAATGATACCCATCGTATCCGAGTAACGTCGAGATCTCTTCGTGGTCCTATAGATCTCGTCTGTCATGTCAGTTTGGGCACCTTGGCTAGGTTGACCGAGTGCGAAGTGGCGCATCCCGGTAAGGCCGTTAGTGCCGTTAGGGCGAGTTGGAGAGAGAGCCCACTAGGGGTAAACTTCGTAGGTAGTGCTTGGAGGCCTTAGTTCTTTGAGTTGAGCCTTCAAGCTCCAGGCTATGGTGGATAGTCTAGTTGAGTGTAACCCGGATTCTCTTCGCGTTTAGAGTGGGTTTGGCTTGACCGTTTGTGAGTAATCCTTGTTGTGGTGTAGGAGATGGTAATTTCTCTATACAGATTACTCAAAGAACTGAGTGCAGGTCGAGGCGGAGTTCAGTAAGAGCTCGCTGATCTGAAATCAGAAATCGTCCGCTGGTATCTTCGGGCGTTGTCGTTCGTGCTTGATTGTGTGGAGCCGTGATCGAGGTGTGTGGGCGCCGTGCTACATTGCTGGTCGCAGATCGATTTGCTGTTGTTGGGGTCGAGTGGAGATTTCTGTCATGCGGAAGCGTGAGTGCAAGCAGGCAAGGAGAGGTGAGTGCGGAGGCGTGAGAGCGGAGTGCGAGAGTGCGGAGGCGGAGCGGAGCTGAGCCTGAGCCTGAGCCCGAGCCCGCGCCCGCCGCAAGCCAGCTTGCTGGCGTGCGTGAGAGAGGTATCCAAGCTTCAGGTGTGAGGGAAGGGTAAAACCAGCTGGTCACCCATCCCAACACTATTCCTGGACCTGGACTCCTGACTCTGTAGTCTTAGCTTTGGCTTTACCACTAGACCAATAGCTCTTGGTGTCCTACAGGGATGCGTGCAAGTACTTATGGACTTGTATAAGGTAGTAGGAGACCTTCTCGCACGTCCCTAGAGGAGTGGTAGGGCGACCCCACAGTATTAGGGGGAAGCTACAGTTGTGGTAGTGTTTGTCTACACCGTAGAGGCGCGTATGGAGGCAATTGGTGGCAGTTGTCTTGGGTGAGCTAGTAGAGCTACCACGTGGATGTTTTTGGAGCTACTAGAGGTGTGGACATCTAGTTAGTGACCTCTAGTGTCAGTTACGACAGTTGGTGACCATATATTGTGCATGTGGTCACCGACAAAGAGTCGTCAGTCCGGGTGGGGCTGGGTTTCTCTTTATGTGAATGTTTGAGTGTGGAGGGTTATCGTTTGGACTTCTTGTGGTTGGAACCCCTCCATATTCTGCTTCCTGTTTGTGCGTCGCGTTTGCTTGTGTTGGCGCTTGATTTCCGGAGTGAGTTCACTCCAGTGTGCTGTCGGTAGTGAGGCTGGAGTTGCGGACCAGTCAGACTACCTTTGTCTCTCTCACGGTGCGGTTGGAGTGATGACCAACAGACCGTGAGAGGCTGCCTGTGGTGATGGCAGGTACAGGTTGCCCTTACCTTGACCGTCCTAGTAGGAGATAGGTGAGCTCAGTAGGAGCGGGGTTAGGCAAGTGGTGGTTACGATGGTGACGGAGATTGCGACATTCCAGTTGGGGAGTGTGTTAGCGGGATTCTCTCATCACGGAGTTCTCGGGAGGTTCTGGTGGGGACTTCTCGGACAGTGGGTATACACGGAGTGGCGTGAGGTACCGACTACCTACACCATTATCGTCGGTTGTTCCAGAGGACGAGTCAGACGCAGACAGCGCATTTTCTGGTGGTGAGTCTAGTGTCGCCACATCGTTGTTGTGGGACATGGACGAGATCTATGAGTCCACAAAGGGGCCTCGGCGTTACTCGGGTACAGTTGGTACCATTGAGCTGGATGACTTCATCCAGGAGTTCGACAGTTGGTGCGATCTGCAGCAGATGCGGAACCCACAGCTGTTTACACCCTTCATGGTGTGGAAGGGTTTGTTCTAGCACTTGGAGGGACCGCCGATGGACGATTATCATGAGTTCAGGCAAGATTACAGTGTTGAGATCGAGTTGTGGAGACAACATTGGTCTCTCAACTACGTTTCTATCACTACTGGTGCAGTTTCGGGAGGCGTAGCACCTGCGAGTTCGGGTGCCAGTAGCAGTGGTGCAGCCACAGGTGGCGGAGTACCTACTACCGGTGCATCCACAAGTAGTGGAGCAGGTGGTAGTGTGAGCGGGATACCACCAGGGTTTAACCCTGTGGTTCAGTTCTTCCAATGTTTGAGGAAGAACTATCAGGGTGTGCGGACCGACAAGTTGAGGAGTCTGCAGGAGTTCCAGCGGAAGACTGGAGAGAGCCTACGCGAGGCGTTTACTCGCATGAGGCGGTTGATCAGCGTTACCCAAGGGGTGACGGAAGCACAGGTAGTCCAGTTCTGGTATGGGATATTAGACCGGGAGCTGCGTAGGAGAGTTAGAGATGCTACTCTTCTTAGAGATACCGCTCCGACGTTGGCGGTTGTCTTTAGTCTGGCTGAGCAGATTGAGCTCAACATGGTGGAGGAGAGGGTGGTGGTTGCTGGGTTCAGCAAGGAGACACCACATGGAGCGACCACCTCTTCTCGAGGATCACAGACTACGCAACAGCGTGGTGGTGGTGGTGGTAAGGATCGTGCAGAGCAGTCACGATCGCAGGGAGGTGTTGGAGGATCTGGTGGGCAGAAGCCCATGCCGTCCTTCTCCAGTCAGCAGCAAGCGGGTCCTTGCTGGACGTGTGATGGTCCTTATCAGCAGAGGGATTGTCCACAGAGGAGAGGTTATGAGACGTCAGGGACATCAGGGACGTCTCAAGCAGTACCTAGGCAATGTGAGCATTGCGGACGACCTGGTCACAGTAGTGACCGTTGTTTTGATCTCCATCCCGAGTTGCGGCAAGGGAAGGCTGATCGTGGACGAGGCGGAGGAGCTCAGGGAGGCCGTGGTGGTCGAGCTGGAGGTAGAGGTCCAGCACCTGGGAGAGGACCGGTCGGTCCACCGCCTGCTACGACGTCAGAAGCAGGTATGGCTGCTCGGATTGAGCAGTTGGAGCAGAGGATAGCTAGTATGGCTATGGCTCAGCGGAGATCAGGTGGAACAGAGGCTTCCACGTCTTATGGAGGAGAAGGAGGTGACTTCGACTTCATGGCTGGTGTGGCGCAGATTGAGGCATCTGCGACAGTGACTAGAGGTGCAGTACGTGTCTATGAGCCACGAGGTGCGTCAGTGGAGTTGGATCCACAACGCGGGGAGGCTGGTAGACAAGCCAGGCTTCCCTAGTCGTTCACGTTATCGGAGGCGTTGAGGACCACATCTATGGTTCCTAAACGACCTACCGATGGTGCAGTAGAGTTGGAGGCATCGACATCCAGGAGTGGGTGTGATGTGAGTCCACCTTCGACGTCTGTGGATGCGACGTCGAACTCGATGTTGGGGGCGGCTACAGCAGTTTTGCGAGCCCCACTATTCTCAGCCACGGATATGAGAGCATTGGGAGTCAACTTGGCTCCAGTGTTCCAGTTGGCGGCCACGCTCAGTGAGAGCGAGGATGTAGTTACCTCTAGTGCTGAAGTAGTTCAGCGAGAGGCGGTAGACGTGTCCATGGAGTCGAGGATCAGGACAGCTACCAGTGGTACTTAGCAAGCGGCGGCTGCTAGGTTAGATGAGTTACCAGCTAGGCCGGCGATTGACCGTGCTAGTTTGGCACCAGGTGTGGTGTTGTTGGACAACAGAAGTGGTATCTTCTGTTTGGTGGCACCTTCAGGGAAAGTGTATCGACCCCAGAAGGTCTTGTTAGACTCTGGAGCCCAACCGTTGATGTTGGGAAAGGCGGCGTGTATTGGTTTGGGTCTGAAGAAGTCCGAGATAGAGAGATGTCCATTCCAGTTGCAGACATCTCTAGGGGGATCAGGAGGTACGGCTCTGCACATGACACGTGAGATGTTGACGGTGAGAGTTCGGCCAGATCACCCCACGGATGGCTCTATGGTGAGGGCCAAGGCCATCGTTACAGCCGCAGAGTCTTATGATGTATTGGTGGGAGGTGTTGTGTTGTACCCTATGGGGTTCGTGATCGACTATTGGACGGAGACAGCATCTTATAGACCAGGTTGGCAGTCCGGTGAGGGACGAGTGAGCCGCTTACCAGTGCGGTTCAGTGCTAGAGTTGGGACGACGGAGCCTACACCAGGAACGATGGCATCCGTTGCAGGGTTCAGTTCGGTCATCACTTGGCCGGACGAGTTGTTGGAGGGCAATGCCCATGCGGAGGATACTCCGGTCTTTGAGGAGGTGGAGGACATGCCTAGCATGTCTATGTTAGTACCATCTGCCTTGGATGTTCCACTCTGGAGTTCAAGTGGAGAGTTGCAGCAGTATGCTGATCAGTTGGTGCAGCAGGCTTGGAGGGAAGCTTTTGTACCACCAGTAGAGGAACAAAAGGTTGTTCTTGCTACTGGCCCTGTGACCTTATCACCGTTGGATACGACTCCCATTGTGTGGCAGTATCCAGAGGAGGGTGTATGTGTGCTGGAGCTGTTTGGAGATATCAGCACAGGTTTGGCTGCGGTATTGCAGGCAGGCATACAAGTACAGCGATACTTGTATGTGGAGAGAGATGAGATTACGAGACGCATCTCATTGCGACATGTGGCACGTTTGGTGCAGAGATATCCTGAGTTGTTGTCCATATCAGCTGTTAGAGGATACCAGCAAGCATTACCGTCGGATATTTCGCTGCTGGGGGCGCAGGATCTTACGTTTGTTGACACCATTCACTTGGTGATAGCCGGATGGCCATGTCAAGGTCACACGCGTGCTGGGAGAGGTCAGGGTTTACATGACCCGCGATCTAGGATGTTCTGGGAGATGTTACGGATCTTACGACATCTCCAGATGCATCAGGTGGATTCTCCAGCGTACATCTTGGAGAACGTTCCTTTGTTGGGTGATGCTCGTACACAGATGATGGCGAGTGTGCACCAAGTGCGGTCTTGGATTGGACCAGCAGTGTTGTTGGATGCAGCGAGAGTAGGATCTCGTGCACATCGTCCACGGTTGTGGTGGACGAACTTGTTACCGAGAGAGGTGCTTAAGCGCGCACACGATGGAGTGAGACGACCAGCGCATCTCACAGTTGATAGCATCTTGGATGCAGGACGACGATCTCAAGTGATGAGAGTCGTCGATAGGTCACCCATGGCAGTGGTGAACCTAGTGGGACGGTCCATGGTAGCGTTACCCACTTTGGTAAGCTTTCCAGTGTCACATGCTTACAGAGATGGAGGACCTGGGCTTGTGTGGGATGCTCAATTACGGCAGTTGGTGGAGCCCAATGCCGATGAGAGAGAGCGAGCGATGGGTTTCGCTACGGGTATGACGGCAGTAGCTTCGGTGTCAGAGGCTTCACGTCGTCAAGTATTGGGTCAAGCAATGGACTTGAATTGCTTGACATGGATTGTTAGCCTTGGATTGGCTGAGCAGCGTCGGATGCGATCGACGGGTGTTACTGCTCGAGCACTCTTGAGCTCTTTGCCTACCGGGTCGGTGGAGGCAAAGGCTGGGGGCGAGGCAAGTGGAGTTCGTCATCCTTGGACATCATGGGATGTCGTAGGAGAGAGTGTGGAGCTTGCAGCTAGAACTGCAGAAGCTTTTCGCACAGTAGCGGTGGAGATTGTTGGTGGTGAGCAGAAGGAAACTGCTCCAGAGGCTGCAAGATAGCAGTCAACAACTTCGTCTTCTACCTCTAGCATGGTGACAGAGGATACTTGGGAGCCGGAGATTGGACCCAAGCTTATAGGAGAGGAGAGACGAAGAGTCCAAAGATTCCTGAAGAGCTACAGGAATTGTTTTGCCTTCAGTATGAAGGATTTGGGTACCTTGAAAGGACCTGGTATACGGATCGACTTGGCTAATGACACGCCAATCTTTCGACGTCCTTACAAGTACAGTGACATGGAGAGAGCCTTGATCCAGAGTCGGACTCAAGACTTATTGGAGGCTGGGTTGGTGGAGATGTCGCATGGAGAGTATGCATCTGCCACAGTTATGCCAGCCAAGAAGGATATGTATGACAACTACACAGATAGACGGATGTGTGGGGACTATCGTCCTATCAATCGGCAGACGAAGTCCGATAAGTATGCCATGCCGACACCTGAGGAGATCTTTGATGCAGTGGAGCATGTGAAGGTCTTCAGTACTTTGGATCTTCGAGCAGGGTATCATTAGTTGCCAGTGAGAGAAGAAGATAAGTCCAAGACAGCATTTTGAGGAATTGACTCTCACGGCAAGGATTGTTTGTATCAGTGGCGGTTCTTACCATTTGGGTTGAAGAACGCCCCTGCTGAGTTCCAAAGGGTGATGGACAGAATCCTAGCAGGATTGGATTTTGTCAGATGTTATATTGACGACATCTTAGTCTATAGTGCTACAGTGGAAGAGCACGAGAGACACTTACGGGATGTGTTTGAGCGGTTGAGAGCTCATGGGTTGAAGTTACACCCTGGGAAGTGTAAGTTCTTCCAGGAGTTGGTAGAGTATCTGGGCCACACCATCTATCCAGGTGGATTGGGTGTTCAACAGACGAAGGTTGAGGCTATTGCACGTATCCCGCGCCCCACAGATGTGAGTCGAGTTCGAGCATTTGTTGGTTTGGCGAACTTTTATCTTCGGTACGTGAAGGGATTTAGTGCAATTGCGAAGCCGTTGACCAAGCTGATGAAGGTGGACCAGGAGTGGCAGTGGGGAGATGAGCAGGAGCGAGCTTTTGTAGAGCTCAAGGATATGTTGACATCTGCTCCCATCTTGAGGAGACCCATTAGGGGGCGTCCTTTCCAATTGCACACTGATTGGAGTATGTTGGGACTTGGAGCAGTGCTGACTCAGCATGATGATGAGAAAAAGGAGTTCGTGGTGGCGTATGCCAGTCGCTCCAACAATTCAGCAGAGGCGAGGTATAGTTCGTATGAGGGAGAGTGTTTGGCGGCAGTGTGGGCTGTTGCACACTTTCGATGTTATCTGTTTGGGAACCCCTTTACTCTCATCACTGATCATCAGCCGCTCAAGTGGTTGATGGAGTCCGACAAGCTTACAGGGAAGCTTGCACGATGGGCTCTGATCTTACAAGAGTATGACTTCCAGGTAGTACATAGACCTGGAGTCGCAAACCTAGATGCCGATGGGTTGAGTCGCAACCCATGCACGAGTCAGCAGGACCAGACTGGGGCTCGCTGGCATGACGAGGTTGATGAGGAGATAGTGCCAGGGTGGCATGCATCTGCTTTTCTTTGTGTGTTGGCCATGAACTCTAGTATGGAGGGCCAAGTCATATCTTTCTCTGGTCAGAGAGTGGATGACGAGTCTCCAGATCCTGAGGGTGGAGATGGTGTTCTAGATCAGCGGGATATCCATGATAATGTGACCGTGATGGAGTATCTACGTACTGGTGTGGTAGTAGGCACAGTAAGTGCCAAGGAGCGAGATCGTGTTCTTCAACGAGCGAAGAGATTTCGACGAGAAGGACGACATGTACTTCGGGTGTGGGGTGATGGGAGGGTACGGATAGTGCCACATCCATCCCAGAGGGCACAGTTAGTACGACATGCCCATGAGGAGTTGGGACATTTTGGAGTGAAGCGTACACATAGCTTACTCCAAGGACAGTATTGGTGGCGTGGTATGCACATCGATGTGCAACAGTTTGTCGCACGATGTGTGGTTTGTGATCGAGTACGAGCTTCGTTTAATGCTCCTACTCCACAGTTACACCCCTTACCGATTATGGGGTTGTGTTACCGTTGGAGTTTGGATTTTGCTGGACCCTTACCGTTGACCGTACGTCACCACCGGTATGTGTTGGTGATGGTGGAGCACTTCTCCAAGTGGATTGAGTTGGTGGCATTACCAGACAAGGCGAGTGAAGGGACAGCGTACGCGTTCTTAGATCGAGTGCTGAGTCGTTTTGGAGCACCAGCTGAAGTGCTGATAGACCAAGGTACAGAGTTCCTTGGTGAGTTTCAGGCCTTGTGTGATCAGGCGCTGATTGATCATCGGACTACATCTCGAGATCATCCTGAGGCGGATGGTTTGGCGGAGAGGGTAGTTCAGACGGTGAAGAGAGGATTGCGCAAGTATGGTTTGCAAAAGGGCCACTTGGGAGACTGGGATGTGCAGTTACCATGGTTGGCTATGGGCTACCGTTTCAGCCGACAAGCGTCTTTGGCTTCCTTCTCACCGTATTTTCTATTGTATGGCCGAGATCCAGATCTACCTTCGGCCATTCGTCGTGATTCTGTTGAGGTGCTAGACCTTGATGACCCGGATATGTGGGTGAGAGCATGTTCTCAACGAGCAGAGACATTTCGGAGAGTTATGCCTATGGCTTTTGAGAACCTAGCGATTGCTCAGCATAGAGACACGTTGCGATATGCGACTATCCGAGGAGGAGGTTATCGGCCGTCGATTCGCAGGTTTCATCTTGGCGATTATATCTATCTACAGCAGACTGCACCGACGACGTTGGACGTGACCGCTGGGCGCACTATTTTACGAGTGCGTGAGGTGTTACCTTCTGGAGTACTCATGTTAGAGGGCCGTGATGGTGTTGTTTGGAAGGACCATGTGCGTAATTGCACGCCATGTCATCTTCCCAACATTGATGGTACCGTTGACCCAAGCTTAGCAGTTGTACGCGCGGGCTTGAGGTGTATGTTGTGTGGGTCTGCTGGTGGAGCAGCCCGTATGTTGGTGTGTGATGGTTGTTCGAGAGGTTGGCACATGTCATGTTTGACTCCACCTCTCAGTGTAGTTCCTACTGGACGGTGGGTTTGTCCTCGATGTATATAGCGGAGATAGTCGATTAGATCTTTGCGTGGTATGGATTGCAGACAGGCGACTAACGATGGGGCGATGTAGCACCCGGCCTCCTGATCCTTGCACCCATGAAGGTGTGTATCACGTAGTTGGGATATGGAGCTATCTGGAGTTAGAGGGACCTAACCGCCAGTTAGGGGGCGATTGTGATACACTTGTGTATGTGTATGACATCGTCCATGTGTTATGTGTATGTGTAGTGTATCTCTGACAGCGATGTATGTTGTGTAGCGATGTGTATGCGCACGACAGCTGTCACGTCAGTTTGGGCACCTTGGCTAGGTTGACCGAGTGCGAAGTGGCGCATCCAGGTAAGGCCGTTAGTGCCGTTAGGGCGAGTTGGAGAGAGAGCCCACTAGGGGTAAACTTCGCAGGTAGTGCTTGGAGGCCTTAGTTCTTTGAGTTGAGCCTTCAAGCTCCAGGCTATGGTGGATAGTCTAGTTGAGTGTAACCCGGATTCTCTTCGCGTTTAGAGTGGGTTTGGCTTGACCGTTTGTGAGTAATCCTTGTTGTGGTGTTGGAGATGGTAATTTCTCTATACAGATTATTGTGGTACACTTGTGTATGTGTATGACATCGTCCATGTGTTATGTGTATGTGGAGTGTATCTTTGACAGCGATGTATGTTGTGTAGCGATGTGTATGCGCACGACACGTCCATGTCTCACAACAACGGCGTAGAGACACTAGACTCATCACCAGAAAACACATTGTTTGTGTCCGACTCGTCCTCTAGAATAACCGACGGCAATGGTGTAAGTAGTCGATACCTCACTCCACTCCGTAGGTACACATTGTTCGAGAAGTCCCCACCAGAACCTCATGAAAACTCCATGATGATAAAATCTCGTGAACACACTCTCCAACCAGAATGTCAAAATCTCCATCACCACCGTTACCACTACTTGCCTAACCCCGCTCCTACTGAGCTCACCTATCCCCTACTAAGACGGTCAAGGTAAGGGTAACCTTTACCTGCCATCACCACAAGCTACCTCTCATGATCTGTTGGTTGTCAATCCAACCACACCGTGAGAAAAACAAAGATAGTTTGACTGGTCTGCAACTCCAGTCTATCGACAGCACACAGAAGTGAACTCACTTCAGAAATCAAGCGCTAACACAAGTAAACACGGTGCACAAACAAGAAGTAGAATATGGAGATGTTCCAACCACAAGAAGTCCAAACAATAACCCTCCACACTCAAACATTCACATAAAGAGAAACTCAACCTCACTCGGACTGACACCTTCTCTTCGATGACCACATGCATAATATATGATCACCAACTATCGTACTTGATACTTAAGGTCACTAACTAGATGTCCACATCTCTAGTAGCTCCAAAAATATCTACGTGGTAGCTTTATTAGCTCACCCAAGACAATTGCCACCAACTGCTTTCATATGCATCTCTACGGTATAAGCAAACACTATCACAACTATAGCTTCTCCTTAATATTGTGAGGTCGTCCTACCACTCCTCTTGGAAAGTTGTCGAGGTGTGATCCGTCTACCTAGAAAAACGCCGGGCTTCTGGCTGTGGATGTTTACTCAAGAGGTTGGCTTTCAGGTCACAACAGAGGCTATAAACACTCACACAGGTGTATAGGATCCTCTAGTATGCTCAAAAAGCGAAATTTAGGTCTAGCTGGTAGTAATAGATTTAGGCGATGAACTTTGACAGACAAGGAGAGGAAAACTATGAAGGTTTAGACTTCTAAACTTCCCCTACATGTAAATGAGGTACTACTGGACACACACACGAAGTTTCAGGCTGAGATCAAATTCTAGCACCGAGATGTTGACAGAAAAGTTTTGAGTAAGAAAATAACTGCAATTTCTAGTACCCAGATGGCTATTTCAACCTAGAACAAAAGATTGGCTCGATGAATTTCAAATATTCTCAGAGCATTTGAAGTCTACAGGATGCTTAACATTCCTGTGAAGTTGGGACTCCTGATTGTTTATAGAACTCCAGATCTCCTTCTCTGAAGTCGCTGCTCTAGATTAAGAGCTTTTCAGACCCCCTCTGCTTCAGCGGCCGCCCTGAATTACTCAGTCACTCAATCGATATGAAACTTTTTGGGAAATCGTAGCCCTGCTGGCAGAGAACGCAACCTCGAAGTTTTGAAGCAATTTCTCAAATCTGCTGCAAGTGACACTGAAAACCCTAAATCCAACAAAAGTGATTCAATTCTAGCACAATTCGAACTTCAATTGGTCATAACTTCGTCTTTATTGCCTCAAATCGATCAAAAATTTCACTGGAAGTGCTTGGCATGACGAGCTCTCTTTCCCTGTGCTCTCAGATTTCGAAGATCCCTCACCAATTGCTCGAAATCTACTCTAGAGCTCTGTTTCTAAATTTAGAGTTTTACAAAAGACAAAAATGGACCAATGGGAGTTCATAGCTCCACTTGACTGTCCTTTTGTGCCTTTAACTACCTGGTAACTTATCTACACTCATAGGCTACCACGTCAAGTCCCTTAAAGTGCCAACGTATAACTTAAACTACCTAAAACGACACGCAACCCTGAAAGATAACTTAAATCCGCTAGAAAGCGCACATGGGCGATAAGTAAGTACAACCCATGAGCTCAAACCCCTATCAACATGGAAACCCTAAGTTATGTACATTGAACGTCATAGACAAGTAAGAAGTCACTTGCACAAGCGCACAAATACTTGAACAAGATAACTAGCATACTATCAGCCTACTAGAACTCAAAATAGTGTTAACACCGTATGCAAAGGTGTCAAACATATACATAAAGGGCTAGAAGTAATATGAGCTAACTTCTAGAACTACTAAACTCAACTGTCGGAGTAGAAGTCAAGCATGTAGCCGCCAAGTAGCGTGACATCCACCCCCTCTGAACCTGCACATCCTCCGGTATGTGCCAGATCCAGATCAAGACTCTTCAGCTTCAGCTTCAAACTCAGCAAACTCTACAATGTTTTGGTCCTCCCCTCTCCTTCTAAAGAGCTTGATTCTCTTCCTTGCGACTGGTATCTTGAGCACTGCACCATCTAACTCTCTCAAAGAGTATGTGGCATCATCATAAACTTCTAACACCACATAAGGTCCGAACCATCTCTTGGAAAACTTTTTGATAGCGCTATGTTGATTATCAAGACTACTATCATAGACTAACACCCAATCACCTTCTTTAATTGGTTTGGGTCGCAATCTATGCGTTCTATCAAATCTGCATTTGTTTCTCTTTCTAGCAGTCTTCAACCTTTCCACAGCTTTGGCAACATCCTCCGGTCGTCGTTCTAACTGCTGGATCCTTAATGCAAGAAGATCCTCCGTACTTCTACCATCTTCCCATGTAAAACATTCCAAGTAGGCACAACCTCCTCAATCGGCATCACAGGTTTTTGCCCTAGTATCAACTCTGCTGGCATGTAACCCGTAATGGTACTATGAGTTGTACGATCTGCCCACAAAGCAAATGGTAGCAGTCTAGGCCATTCACGGATCTTACCCTTGCAAGCTTTTCCCAAAGCTTTGATGATTGACGGATGACCTCTTTCGCTCTTGCCATTCCCTTCAGGATTGTAAGCAGTGGTTAACGCCAACTTGATTCTCAATCGCTTGAAGAACTCAACTGCTTCTTGTGAATCCAGCTCACCCCTATCTGCAGTGATCTTTCCCACACACCCATACCTACAAATAACATCTTCAAGTAGAAAGCGACAGACACTAGTAGTGATCTTCGTCCTCAAGGCACGGCCTTCAACTTGGTTAGATAGATCCTCTCTAGCCAAGACTAGATACCTCATTTGTCCAAGCCCAAATGGCATAGTTACCAGATCCACTACCCATTTGTAATGAATGGCTAAAGGATAAGTAGGATGCAATCCATCACGATGACGTACGTTGTAATACATCTGGCAAGGTATACAAGATGAAACAAACTGTACTACATCCTTATACATACCCTTCCACCAATATTTCTCTTTCATCTTGGCAAATGTAGCCCAAACTCCTCTATGACCGACCCATAGACTCTCATGAAACTCCTTGATCAGCTGCTGCTGCAATTCCAAGTCACATACCACCCGTTGCGGTATATCTCCTTGTAGCTTAGGGCGCTGTCGTGTTGTGGTTCGGCTCCTGTGTGAAATTCCTGTGTAACCTATGTTGTGTTTCTTTTCTGTGTTTCGTGAACCGTATCGCGTAACTCACCGAACGGTGTGATGAGTGCCACGTTTGTGATTATCTGTTTAAATTATCGCACGGTAGAGGAACGTGCCAAGTCATCGATCTGTGCGCGTTCACTTCAGTGGTCCTTGTCGCCGCATTGTGTATAAAATGGTGGGTCGAAGGTTCATACGACATTCTCTCTCAGCGGGTGATTCGTAAGGGTTCTCGGTGGTCTGCATGGAGGAGTGAGGAACTGCAGGAGTGGTGGTTATGGACGGAGGTGTGTTACCGGCTCCGGATCTTCCTTTCCCGAATCCGTTTCACATCAAGCTTCATTGCATCCACCGCGATCACTTTCGACAGTGGTTAGTTGCGTACTTTGGCGATGAGTTCATGGGGAGGGTGATGGAGTTACAGCTTCCGGTGATCCTTCCAATCATAACATACGGAGAGACTTGGGATATGACGGTGTACATTTTGTTGTGAGGAACAATGGATCTCAACTATCCATCGAACGTTCCTTTCAATCTTTGGGTCGATGTCCGGTGTCATTGCAGACCGAAGATCAATCATGGGGCTTGGATCGTGAGAAACTTCGGGCAAGAATATTACAAATCGAGTGATAGCTTCACCATTTCCTTTTGTCGTACCTTTTATTGTAGAACGTTTTCAGGTTGTAATATTGACGTTGTATTAGTCTGCGGCTCACTGGTTTCATTCTGGTTGAGCGCTTCTGTGTAGTTACGGACCGCGAAGAATCCATCGACACATCTGAAGGATTTTCTGAGGTCTTAGAGTCTTGTTGATGTCTTATGTCTCCTTGGGAGTAAAAATTCGTTCTAAGGGAAAAGTTAAGAGGAGAAAAGACAAAAAGTAAAGCTCTTTTTGCTCTTATTGGTCCACTTTTGGACCAATGGTGTTCTAGCTGATCCTCTCGACGTTTCTGTGGTTTCTGGAGGCTTCAGAGGTCCATTCGCGGAACGAAGGGTATGGTTGGAGAGCTCTCGACCGGGGCTACAATCTGGGCTGAAGAATCGATCGATTTGATGAAAGTATGAGCGCGTTATGATCGATTGAGTGGAGGGGGGTGAAATTTGTACCTACTGCTACGTTTCTGGTTGTTCCGAGAGACTCGCGAGGAGTTTTGAGGAGCTGTCTGTTGGGTTGGAGAGCTGACGACGTGCTGGTCATTTTGATATCAATTTCGTCAGGTTCTTGTTCGATTTGGATTCTGAACCGACCGATTGAAGTTGAGAAGTGCAGATGGGATAAGGCGGGTACAGCGAACTGTGATAGCCATGGATAGTTTGCTATTGCTTAAGATCTGAGTCGAATTTCTGAGTGAAACTTTCCAGGATTGAAGAATGTCTTATCAGTAAGATACTTGGGAAGTTTCACCTCAAATGGTCGAGTAGTTTGTTCAGAATCTTGGATCAAATGTACCTGGATCTGTAAAGCTCTGAAGTTAGCACAGATTACGGTTTGATCCATATCTGAGAATTGGTTTGAGATTTCGATCTGAAAATTGTTCAGGGTAGGAGTGAAGGGTCCAATCAAGCTTCCTGTGAAGTTTGATCATTATTGGTCGAGTGGTTTGGAAGGACTGAGGTCTCAAAGTTCAAAAATACTTCTGTTATTAGCAGTTTCGGGTTTTTCGGTATCATCTATTGTCAATTTGATCATTTTCGAGGAATTTGGAGAGGAGTTTGTTGCTGAAACCGCCATATCTGCATACAACTCGACATTAGAAGGTGTGGGGCTGATTTCAGCTCTTGGTGATGAAGGAGAACGGAGCCACCATGAGTCTTAAGCCGCTGTTTGGGTTCTCGGAGCTGCCAGGTACTACCGCCGTTGATGCTATATTGAGATCTGAATAGTGTTTTTGAAGTATGCATGTTTTACCTTGCTGGAATACTTGATAGACCAGGGTGTACAGCAAGTTGTATCGATACTCTATCAAGTTGATTGAGTGATCTTAGTATCTTCTGATTGTACTATGAAGTTGGGATAGTTGGATTGATGGCCAGTTAGCGTCGCTGGGGAGCTATTCAGAAGTCAGGCTTCCAGTGATATAGATGAATAACTTCAGTTAGATAATACAGATCTGAGTATTTTTAGTTAGAATACAAAAGATCTGTTTGTAACACAAGTTTATGCAACCTATACGTAACCTTGGATCGTAGCAAGCTTTAAACTTGAGACGAGCGGATACAAGGTCACTCAGGCTAGAAGAGTAGATAGTGAAACATTTGAGTGGAAACATC
Source organism: Asterella californica (assembly GCA_036924285.1). Classification (NCBI taxonomy): domain Eukaryota; kingdom Viridiplantae; phylum Streptophyta; class Marchantiopsida; order Marchantiales; family Aytoniaceae; genus Asterella; species Asterella californica. The sequence continues at coordinate 13,942,318 of JAYKYS010000003.1, forward strand.
CAGATCTAGATCCAACCTTGTCAATCCACATACCTCTGCACAGCCATATACCCCGTGTATTCCTAGACAGAAAAACACGTTATACGATAGCGCTTCCATAGATGTCCTCCATGTAAAAAATAACCATAAGCTATTCTACGGATCCTCTTGAAATCTGCATCAGACCAGCCTTCTTGCCTTTCCAGTGAACTCAAATAGCACCCAAGATCCAACCACTCGCCATCATACACAGTTTCCTCAAAAAACTCCAACGGGGCTACAAAACAACTTCTATCTCTTCTAGCAAGAGCACTAGAATAGAACTCTGTTCCCACATCCTCTGATCATCTATCATTTCTTTCTCATCGTAATACCTAGCCCTTGATAACATATCTGCCACAGGATTGTCTTTTCCTGCAATATGTCTAAACTCTGGGTTCAAGGACTTGATATATGCTATCCATCTCAACATAGCAATATCTGGAGTTGTACAACTAGTGATCATTCCCAAAAGAGGTAAACAATCTGTCTCCACAACCACGGGTGCTCCTATCAAGTATTCCTTGTCACTCTTTATTGCAGTAACTACTCCCCATAGCTTTCTCTTGACCTGAGGATAGTCTCTCTGTCGTGAACTTAACACCTTAGCTCCAAAACGCACCACATATCTATTTCCATCCTCGTCATCTTGTCCTACAGCCCATCCAATGCCAATAGGACTAGTATCAACAGTAAGGATAACAGATCTACCCAACTCATATGTTACCTTCCGTAGAGTTGGTGGTGAAGACAACAGATCTTTCAACTTCTTCATAGACTCGCTTTGTTCCTCTTGCCACTGAAATCTTTGCCCCTTCCTCAGCAGCTTGTACAATGGATCTGCTACATGAGCAAAGTGTGGAATCCATATATGGTAAAACACACATGCACCTAGAAACCTTCTCACCTCGGTAACTGACCCACATGTCTCCTCATCCTTCGAATGGCATCAACCTTGTTTGGACAAGATTTTCGACCATAAGATCCACATAGGTGCCCCACAATCAACACCTCTTGTTCTCCAAATACAGACTTTGCTCCTGATAAAGTCAAATGAACCTCCTCCAGTCGACTCAATATCTTATCGCAGTCAACTATATGGTCTGCAACAAACTTACGGCACCCCCTCTGATCTATTACCTCATCCTTCTCCTCCTCGGCACATCCTTTGATCGGCACATCATCAAGGAATGGCATAGTTTTTTCAGGAATGAAGTCCCTCAAAACTTTGTTCATGCCATTCATCATATGTGCTACAGAATTGGTAGCACCTTGTGGCAAGGTGCACATTCTCAGTAATCCTAAAGGTGTCCTCATTGTAGTCAAGTCTCTACTCTCAGAGGATAACTGAAACTGATCATACCCTGAATATAAGTCTCCCCTTGAATAGATAGCACGACCAGCAAAAGCCTCTGCAAACTCGTCTACAATAGGTCCTATACCCATATTCATGATAGTCACCTTGTTAACTGGTTGCATATCTTGAATGAATCTCAGAGCTCCACTCTTCTTCGGAACAATAAACCATCTGCTTGAGTAGGGAGCTATAGATGGTTCCAAGATACCCATCCTAATCCTCTCATTGAGCAAGTCTATCAGCTTTGGTAGATGAGCTCTAGGTACAGGGATAGGACGTAGATTCCAAGACACATGCGATATAGTAAAGATTACCATAGGTGCAACTACACTTGGATCTACACATCCTACTTCATGTGACTCAAACGCCAACGCCTTACTATGCCTAGATAGCATCTCTCTGAAGCTCTTCTTCTCTTGCTCAGTAAGAAATCCATCACCTCCAATCCTCAGCTCCTTCAGTGTTGTTTTTGTGAACTGGTGCCCAATTCTTCTCGGTCCTCTGAGCGTCGGTTCTCGTGCAGCTTGCTCCATCTTCTGATTGTAATCGAGTGGTAAAGGCAAAGCCACTAGTTTGACTTTCTTTGCCACTGACTTGTACTTGGTCTCCACATACACCTCTTGTCGATCTATAAACTTATCAGTTACATCATAAAGCTCCTTGGAGCTCACTCTCACCACTCTATCTACATCATCTATAAAACTTTCTAATATAGATTTCAACTCTCCTATAGTATCTACCAAATACTGTTCTTCAAACACTCCAGATATGTATTCATCTCCGGCTAACTCTCCACTATCCCACAAAGACTGTTGTACATACTTCACATGTTGTCTCTCAAACCTCTTCAGATTCTCAACCTTCCTATAACACACTGATCCACATGATGTCATCCTAAGAAGCTAGTGGATAAAGCTTCCTGCTCTACTGGATCAGGCGAGAATCCTATCTCTACTGTACCGTTGAAGTCTCGCTCTTCAATGATACTCTGCCAAAACCTCTAGACTCTCTAAACTCCTGAGTAATCTTAGGCAGTGGACGGTCTCTCAAGCTATCACGATTCCTCTCATGTTCTGCAGCAACGGTCAAAAACTGAACAACTCTTCTGCCATCTCATGTGCTCATAGAGACTCCAGATTGCACTCACCAAGACTATCCACCATAGCTAAGAGCTTGAATGCTCAACTTGAAGAACTAAGGCCTCCAAGCTTTATCTGCGAAGTATACCCCTAGTGGGTCATCTCAAGAAGTCGTCCTAACGGCACTAACGGCCATACCGAGATTAGCTACTCTGCACTCGATCAACCTAGTCGAGGTGCCAAACTGACGTGACACTTTCGATGGAGAAGGAGCATCATCCATCGGTAGATCTTGAGCTCTTGCATCTCGAAGCTCTTGATGAACCTTCTCCCCTCGAGTCTATCTTGAAAGAAGTTTCTTCTTCTGCATCCTCTGAATCTCGTCTTTTCTTTTCTTCCAACAATCCTTCGTGTTGGTTCTTGACGATATAAGCATGTACCGATAGAGCTTCTATCGGATCTTCCCATCTAGTATTTCTTCGGATCGTAGCAGCTGTGTTCAACAATATCTCACGCGCCATCTTTTCTTTCTGTTTCATAGAGATGGCAGATAACCACAATCCACTCGGCTCAACATGCTCGTTAAAACTTCTCTCAGCTTGATCCTCAAACCCTTGTGCCATAAGTTTCAACCTCCATGATTGCAATTGCTTGCGCTGATAAGTGATCTTCAACCAACTTCTTCATCCCTCCTCTACCAAAGTTGATCTGAAGAAGTGCACTAGTATCTCTCAGCGCTACCTTCTCATCTTTCTAGAAGATCACCCCTTGTTGTAAGATATCAGTGAACTCCTTGTAATCTTTGTGTGGATGAGGAGTACCATCGCACCAGATACATTGTTGGATCCAACCTTGTTTCCCAACGGGTTTTGCTCTGTTTGTAGGTCCTTGCTCCTCCAATCTTGTGAGCTTGATCTGCAAGTCTCGCATTCCACGCATGATCTCTTCAAGGCTTGATTCATCCTTCTTCAGAGACACTATAGGTGCTTGGACAACGGAACAACTGGAACAACTGGTACCGTCTGTCTAGCAACAAGAATCATTGGTCAAAGTATAGGAACATGTACTACAACAGTTTGTGTTGGTGTCAGTCTCTTAACAGGAACTTCTCTCGTCTTCGCTTTCTCTTGATAAGCAGACCAATAGCTTCCTCAACCTTCTTCCAACTATTGATCAATCCCTCGTCTTCTTCCCGATCCTCTAGAAGTATCTCCAACTTCTCTTGCAATTTCTCATCTACAGCCCGAAGAAACAACTTTGTTTTGTTGGACTGCAACGTTAACTTTTCCATCCTAGTCAACTGTGAAAACAGTTTCTCGAACTCTATGAGTAACTTTGTAGCTTGTAAACCCTTCCTCAATTGCTCAACTCACTCCAAGAATGACTTCTTGGTGACGCGATCTGAGTCCTCCAAGAAGACATGAGCAAACGTCACCTAATCCATGTTAAAATGCTTCGTTAGCATTTGAACATGATCTCTAATCTCACAAGCTGCTGCCAACTCAAACGTTTCAATCATCTCATCCTCTGATACCCGATTCAGCTCTATCTCCTTCACATAATGTCTCAAATATCTTGAGACATCTCTCTCATCAAATTGATCAATCTTGTTGACCACCGCTTCAAGCGTCTTTGTTGCCAAAGTTTCCTTCCGCTCATCAAACTGTTGTTACTATAAGAACCTTGTGGAAGCTTGGTGTAGTGACGCAGGATTTCTCCTTTTGCCCATTTAGTATACAAGATATCGTTCCCACAGAGGATTTGCACAAGTAACGCTGCTCTAAGTTCTAAGATCTGTTCAAACACACAAACACACGGGTTTTGCCTAGAAATCCCGTCTTCTCGCAAAACCACACAAAACCCCACGTCTTCCAGACACGCCAAATGGTGCACTGGAACCAAACAAACAACTACCAACTAAAATATCACACAACTATTCACAGAGAAGCTCGGGAAGACGATCTTCCTGCTTCCAAGGTGCTTCTTCCGGTCTTCTCGATACCGTCTTCCCGAAGCGATTCTCGTCTTCTGGGGGTTTCGCTCGTCTTCTCACACCTCCAGAAGGCTGTCCTGCTTCGCAGAAGTCGACTAGCAACGGTCGTTACACCTTATTCTCACACTCACATTCCATCGGGTTGGATAAATCACAGGGTATATGCCCCCTGTAGCCTTCCCAGGCTTCTGCCTACGGAAGTTGTCTTCCTGCAGCACTACAACGACATTCACCTTCACGGAAGCTCAATAGAAGTATCGGAAGCTCACTAGAAGAAGATAAGAAGATGGGGAAGATGGGGGAAGATGGGAAGAAGATGAAATCCAAACAAGAGAAAACAAGATAAAAAGAGGCAATTAAGATTCCGACAGGCTTCTAGTCCGGATCCTGACTAACAAGCCATCCCTGCTTGTAATAGTTTGGGGAGGAAGACAACAAACGTGAGTACTGTAGCACCGTCTTCTACTCGAGGATGTCGTCTTCTGTTGCAGGAAGAAGGCTTCTTTCTTCTTCACTTCGCTGCTCTGACTGCTCTGTCTTCTGGGATCACTTACCCAGAAGACCGTTCGTACGTAGATCCCAAGTGCTCTACTGAACGAGTCAAGCTACACTTCCACAACTGCTGACAGTCACCGTCACTCAAGAAGAAGACTTCCCATGCACAATTGGGAGCGAATTCAATGAACCCACCATCCAGAAGACATGAGCAAAGTTTCTGCACTCAAATCCACAATCTATTCCCCGAGAAGAAGTCACAATGGCATTGGGAAGCTCACTCCCGCTACTTCTTGCGTCTACTCCTCGACACACCAGCCTAGCTAACAGGACTGCACGAGGATGTCGTTCCCTGTTCCTAGACTGTCCACTACTTCTATCTACATCGTCGAACCACTGCTGGTACGAGTATGCAGACCCCTCCTGTATATTCCAAGACTATTCGTATGTTTCCAACAACGGGTGTAGTGCTCTAAGACTGTCTCTGCTCTAATGTGTCTCGCCTACCTGCCTGTAGAATCGATATGTATGTTCGGTTACTGCCGAATTCTACAGAACTGGCAGAGCCCTCAGAGAATGAGAGAGTGATTTTCCTACCCTGCTATCCTACTTAACCATCTGCCTTGAGAGCCAGGGGGGGCGACCACCAGGGAGAGAGAGAGAGGCGCTGACAAGAGGTTGTTACCTCACATGCATGCGGTCCCTCTTCCCAATTAGCCCTCCACTGTGTTACTCCTACGCTACCTATGCTGCCACATGGGGTCCTAACTATTTTTACATGGAAAACTGCCACCCTTAAGATAGCATGTCCAATCCTACTAAATCTGGAAGTGTCGATTTTGCTAACTACTCTGATTGCTCGGTGGCAATCTCCACATGATCTGCTCCTACCGGAGCTACTACCTCGACTTCTAATGGGCTGGGAAGCCCTGCACTTACCTCGGGTACCACTGAGGTAGCTTCCCTCTCCTCGCTCTTCGCGGGCCCTGCGGTTTCTGCGGCTGCGTCTTCCTTGGCTTCGACTTCGGAAGACGAAATGGTCTTTTGGGAAGACGAGTCGAATGGTGCGTCTTCGGTCTTCTGGGGCACAGATGCAGTACTAGGGACCATGGGGATCTCATAAGGGTCCAGGGAAGTCGTTTCCTCCACGCGGAATACCTGGGAAGACGGCTCGTCTTCCTGTCTTCCAGAAGACATCATGTCTTCCGGGGCGTCTTCTGGAGTCTTCTCGGCCTCCAACGCTGTCACTATCAAGTGTACAGCAAGATCGAACTCCTCCTTCTCCATTCCGGACCCAGTCGAGGGTGCTGGGGCGTGGGAAGATGCGGTTGCAGGTGTCGGAAGTGAGGGAAGACCATAAAGTGTCTTCACTCCTTCTATCTGTCTATCCAGATACCTGAACATGCTATCTCTGCATTCCACCAACCTCGTCTTGGACTCGCTGTCCCATTCCCTAGCTAAGGTAAGTAACTTCTTACCCGCGGTGAAGTTGAACTTCTTCCGAAGCGCTTCTACCGACTGAGCCAGCATCTTCTGCGCACGAACCTCTGCTGCTACCCTCTGCGTCTTCTCAGCTGCAGCTCGTACTTCCGTGGCTTCTCGCTGCATCTTCCAAGTGGTTTGCTCTTCTGCGAGGGCAGTGATCTTCTCCCGTACTCGAAGAACTTCCTGATCACGCTGCTGTACTCGCGCCTGCAACTCCTGGTTGCTCTTCCGAAGCTGTACCAGCTCCTTGGCAGAAGTGGCTGCTTCCGCCTTGTACCTGGCTGCAAGCTTCTCCGTGGTGCGGAGACTAGCTTCCAGCGACTCCGTCTTCTGCTGGCTGTCTTCCTGTCGCAACAAGGTGCGCAGGCCGAATCCAGGCTGTAAGGGCTTCTCCTGTGCCCTCGCTCTCCTTTCCAGCAACTCCATAGCGGGCTGGATCTCCTTCTGGAAGTAGGCACTGAACTCCTCCAGTCGTCTTCCTGCAGAAGACAAGTTCATCTCCACCACCCTCTCGGAGGTATCGACGTCGTCTTCCAGAGGCAAGGGAGCCTCTTCCACCACTACGGTCTTCATCTTCTGCGCACGAGAAGAAGCTACTCTTCTCATCTTCCGGGGTGGAAGATTCCTCGTGGCAGGAGCGGCTCTCCTCTTTGCGCTTCCTCGCATCGCAGTAGGAGTACCCATCCATCCTTCGTCTTCTGGAGTCTTCGGAAGACTCCCAGGTGTTATAGAAGCTGTCTTCTGCTCCGATCGGGTACTCAGCAAGTCTTCCTCTGAGTCCGACTCCGATCCTGAATGAATGAGGGAGATGGGTGTCCTTGGTACACTTCTGTAACCCATCTTCCTCACTGGCGTGACGTCTTCCGACCCACTAGACTCGTCTTCCCTCACCAGAAGCGTCTTCTGGTGAGAGCCGGGTCTCAGCTGCGGCATCAGAGTGGGAGGGGGCGTTGCTGCTGCCTCTCGGTCATCGTCTTCCGAGGTCTCCTCCTTTACCTCCTGTCGCTCCGTTGGCCCATACACTGCCAGTTGATCTTCCCTAAGATCCCCCATGGCTACATACAAGTAGCAGAAGAAGGGCGTCAGATGTCCTCCCGCCGGGGTACCCAAGTATGCTAACTCCGTCTGTACGTAGCTGTGGATGTACGCGCCCCAGTAGATTGGCACTCTGTCATCCCACACTGATTCCAGGAACTCCACGTCCTGATCTCCTAAGTACCTTGTCTTCTGCGCTTTTTCCTTGGGGAAAAGATGCAGAAACAACTTCGCCAGAAGTCGCTTCTTCGGCTCCCGGTAAGACTCTATCTTCCAACCGTTCCTCCCCTGCCTGTCTTCCACGAAAAGGCAGGTGGTACTCCCAGGCACATGCCATGAACTCACAATCCTAGGCAAGATCTTCTTCTCGTACCAATAGCCTCGGTTCTCGGTCTCAGGTCTGTGAAACGCCTTACGCCACCAGTCTTCTGTCCAGGAAGATGGTCTTCCCCGAGCAACTCCTGCCGTTGCAGGTACACGGTTACGCGGTGGTAACGCGGCCCACACCTCCTCCAGAAGCCCTTGATCTGCGAGGTTCCAATCCCACAGGAAGAAGTCGAGACCCAACTCCTTGAGGAAAGGAGTGGCCTCGGCCAATTCTACCGCTGGTAACACCAAGCCTCGCGGATGCATCGACATACCTGGAAGATCTGCTGCACTAAACCACAAGCACCTACTATGAGCTTGAAGGCTCAGTTCTTCCCGAGTGCCCACAATCTAGCTTCTACTTCTCAGAAGACGAAACTAGTCTTCCAGAAGACAACTACTCCGTCTTCCGGGATTCTAACAGTACTTCCTAAATAGCTCTCGTCTTCCGAGCTATGTCTAAACAATCCTATCTAAGCAAGGCCTCGCATGGATTACCAAGAAGACAACCCACCTTGCATTACATCCTACTTCCTATCAGAAGATACAAGATATGCGAGAAGTAGAGTATATGAAAGGTTCAGAAGATGGTTGCGGGCTCCTGCGGTGACAGTGGCCTCTGGGAAGATACTTGGGACAGCTTCCGATTCAATGTCGTTCTCGGAAGACCTCCCGAAGTCAGACTTCCCTTCACTGGTCTCACCTGTCTTCTTCTTCCTACGTGCAATCTATCCTCACAACAGACTCAAGACATGTGCACTCTGTTCTTCTGACTTCTCACCTCTCATACGCACTCAGAAGAAGCTTGCTGCATGATGGGAAGACATGACCCTCGACCATTCTCTCCAGATTCTGCCAGCAAGACTTCTCACAACTCTCTTCTAAGTTCGGGAAGAAGAAGGAACGGCTGCTATGGGTCGGACAGAAGAGACCCAAATGGATCCTCGTGTCTTCTCGCTCATTTTGCCAGCCTTCCAGTCTTCTAGTCTCTCTAGGAAGATGTGGAGTTGAGAAGCTTGGAAGACCGGGAGGCACAGGCCTAGTTCCCGACTTCCAACTTCTCGAAATAACAAAACAACTCACCACACCACTCAGGATTCGTACCAAGTCTCTCTAAACACAAAAGTAAAGCAAACCCACTCTCGATACGAATTGTGTTCAGTCGACTTCCGAAGACAGTCTTCCGAAGATGTCTTCCGAAGACAGTCAAGTTCAAGAAGCGTCTTCCGAAGATGTTCCCATCTTCCGAATCGTCTTCTGTTCCAAGTTTCGGGGATAGAGAGGTTAGGGGGTAGGGAAATTGATAGTCGAAGTCTCCAATTTGAGGGCTAGGAGTAGGGAAGCTCGAATTGAGCTCGGGAAGAAGCAAGGAGATGTCTCGACAGAAATTGGGCAGCGCTTCCGTGCCCAATGTCTCAATAGAAAGAATGGGGGGTGGGGTAATCGATCAGGCTGCCTGCACACAATCAAGGAAGCGCGGGGAGTACCAAAGAAAGGCGAGAAGAAGTGGGAGGAGAAAAGAACAGGGGGAAGAACCTCTACAGTCTTCTTCGGTTCCCCGAGTTGCCTTCGACCTCCGCGCGCTTCTGGCTCTTGTCCTAGCTTCCAATGCGACTCCACACGACTGCGCCTACTGTCAATTTCGGTTCACACCTTGATTCCACCTCTGCTTCTACTCGTCACTCTTCACTGTCAGCTTCTCGGAAGCTCCACAGAATCGCCTTCGCTTTCTCCGCTGTTCGTGCTCCCACAATTCGCTCTCACCCTTCGACTAGCTGCCAATTTACTCTCTCCTACCTCGATGTCTCCCTCGATTCCTCTCTCAATGCTAGCTCGAAGTTCACTCCCTCAATCGATCTTCTTCAGGCGCACTGTGCTGCGGGAAGTTGGAATGCGCTAATGCGCTTCCTTACGCATCTTCCCCGCAGATTAGGGGTTTCGACCCTAGGTGTCTTCTTCGACCTACCTACCACCTGGGTGCTTACTCAGTAGGTACACCTACTTGTTTACCCGAAAACTCGTGGTCAGGCCTTCGTGATCGCTGTCTTCTGGAAGACAGGTGTCTTCTGCCGTCTTCTTGTCTTCCACCGTCTTCTCGTCTTCTGAAGACGCAACTGAGAAGACGGTCTTCCGAAGACAGTCGTCTTCTGAAGAAGTCAACTTCTTATTACAAACAGCTCTTAAGATCATCTTCCTGTTAAGGAAGACATAACCTTAAGTAACAACGCTTCTTCAGTTATACAAACAAGTCATTATCCTTAAAAATTTCAAAAATTCGTGCATCCTGTAATTTGTGGGCACCACACTTGGAACATCGATGCTGGATCCAACAGCACCTTTGGTAATCCTCCCGAATCACTAGCTCTATTTCTATCATCTTTTCTCTCTCCACTCATGATTATCAATCTCCTCTTCAAAGTTCAAACACGGAAGAAATCTCCACCCCAGATCTTCACATCGCGTTCACCATCGTATCGTGTCAAATTTTGCATGAAGGATGTCTAAGAAAACGTGAGGTTCCTAGCTATGCAGACGTATTGTGTGAACAGAGACAAGAGAGAAAAAAACAAGCACAAAAACGAGCACCGCAATATATATCAACTCCAAATGTATATACATTGCCGATTCTTTCTCCCTAAGAACACAAAATTGAGAAATAGACCAGAGCGGTCTGTAATCTGTTTCGAAACCCTCTAGAACGAGTCCCTGAATCACAACCCAGACCCAAAATTATTGAAGCGTAGCTCGAAGCAAGAGAAACTTTCCTTTGCTAACAAAAAGAGTCACACTTGTATCACACGCTTCAAAACCAAGTCCAAACAACGTCCATGTACAAGCTCTTAGCTAAAGCTAGCTACCACAAGCCGTACATAACCAACTAGATCTCTAACGAACTCAAAAGACTAAAAACCGTAGCGAAAGAACCGAGAAAGGTTCACCAAACGGTCTTCAGATATCAATAGAGTCTTCTTTATTGAATCCGTTGGCCCAATAAACCTTCAAATCTAACTCACGATAGTCGAGATATCGTCAGTTTTCAGTCCTAGGTGATCGAACCTTCAAAAACTCCTCCTTATGACTTAAAACCGCACACACCGTTTAAACGGATCGTCTGATCTGATATTCATCTTCTCTGGTAGGTAGATGTAGTTACCCTGAACCCAACGAGACTCCAAACAAGCCGTTTGGAGTTCTCTTTGCAAAACCACGCAAAAACTTTGGTCGCGAGATGTAAAAAACTGACATAAATTGACTCTTTGCGGCTCAAATTCGCTCACCACACTGAAACCAACAATCCAATCTTCAAACGGTCTTCTCCTATGCGTAGATGAAGACTTGTTGATCGCGTAGGCACCAAGAACAAAGAGCTTAGCTAACCGATCGCGAAGAACAACCCAATCTCAGATCGCAGACGGTAAAAAACTAACGTAAGCGTTTTCTTGTGAGTCAATTTCTCTCATAACTTTTAAATCGTCCGATGAAATTTTGTATCGTCTTCAATTTCCTGAAGTACACGGCGTTCTGATCCCGATGGATCCAAGGACAGCAAGTTTGGACTCTAGAATGACCTCAACGGTCCAACTCTCCTTCACAGATCACTCAAGTCTTCAAAATCCTCTTCTTACGTCTCAATTTCTCCTAGAACACACTCCTTGATCCGTCTCTTCACGAACCGTCTTAATCAACGCGTAGCTTGCACAGATCTGAATCCAATGACACTTTGTGCGAGTGCATTGGACTTCTCAATTCTCCAAACCTCCACCAACAGGTTGCAGAAACAACCTAGCTCTTTAAGCTGCCCCCTTACGTCAGTCGCTGGTAGGTACAAGTTTTTGAAGTTTATGAGCTAACAGACCCCTTGCGTCTTTAGTATAACGTCAGAAGCTGCATATAACCAATCAGCAATCGTAAACTAGAGTCTAGCTTGATTTTTTCTTCTTTTGAAACTCGTAACTTCTCCACTAAATATCTAAATGAAGTAGACAAAATGCCAATGAAAAGCTGACAACGAGCTCTACCTATTGATGCTATGAAAGTAAAGATCCGAAATCGTGCAAAAAGTCCATAAGCTAAGACCTAGCTTGCTTTTCTCATCTTTCGAGTCTCGTAACTTCTCCACTAGGCGTCCAAATGAAATAGACGAAGTGCCTATGGAAAACTGACAACGAACTCTACCCATAGATGGATAAGGAGTATGAGAAGATGTAGCCGTTGGTGGTGGAATCGAAGGAAGATCATAAAGCATCTTCAAGTCCTCAATCTACCGATCTAGGTAACAGAACATACTCTCCTTGCACTCCACTAGCATCCTTCTGGACTCGTCATCCCACTCCCTAGCTAGGGTGAGAAGCTTCCACCATCTGTGATAGCAATCCTTGTGCACGAGCTTCTGCTGCTTCCCGTTGCGTCTTCTCTGCTGCAGCCTGTGCTTCTGCGACTTACCGCAATGTCTTCCACGTTGTCTTCTCCTCTGCGAGGGTGGTGATCTTATCTCTGACCCGCATAACCTCCTGGTCACGCTGTTGTAGACGTGCCTGCAACTCCTGGTTGCTCTTCCTCACTTGTGCTGACTCTTTTGCAGAAGCGGCTGCTTCCGTCTTGTATCTCGCTGCAAGCTTCTCCGTGGTGCGGAGGTTGGCTTCCAGCGCTTCTACCTTCTTTTGGACTTCTTCCTGCTGCATCAGGGTGCGCAGACCGAATCGAGGTCGCAGTGGCTTCTCCTGAGCCATCACGCGCTTCTCCACCAACTCCATAGTTGGCTGAATCTCCGAATGGAAGAAGGCGTTGAATTCCTCCAACCTTCTTCTCGCGGAAGACAGGTTCATCTCCACAATCCGATCGGAGGTGTCTTCCTTGTTTTCCAGAGGCAAGGATGCCTCTTCCATCACTATGACCTTCTGTTTTTGCGCGCGAGAAGACATTACTCTTCTCATCTTCCGGGGTGGAAGATCCCTTCTCACGGCAGGAGCGGTTCTCTTCACTGCACTTCCTCGCGTCGCAGTAGGAATATCCATCCAACCTTCATCTTCTGGAGTCTTCGGAAGACTCCCTGTAGTTGCAAAAGCAGTCTTCTGCACAGCTCCTCCTGAGAGTCGTACTCCGATCCAGAGTGAATGATCGAGAAAGAGGTGGTCTTCTTAAGCACGCTCCTAGGTCTCATCTTCCTCGGTGGTGTCGCATCTTCCGAACCACTGGAGTCGTCTTCTCTCACCAGAAGCGTCTTCTGATGAGTGCTTGATCTCATCTGTGGTACTAGAGTGGGAGGGGGAGTCATGGCCGCGGCTCGGTACGTCTTCTCCTAAGGTCTCCTCCTTTATCTCCTACTGTCTTGTTGGCCCATACCTCACCAACTGATCTTCTGCTAGGTCCCCCTTTGGACACGTACAGGTAGCAGAGGAACGGAGTAAGATGTCCTCCTGCCGGGGTGCCCAAGTACACCAATTCTGCCTGCACATATGCGTGGAAGAAAGCGCCCCAGTTCACGGGAAGCCCTTCCCAAACAGCTTCCAAGAACTCTACATCCTGGTCTCCAAGATACCTCGTCTTCTGTGCTTTTCCCTTGGGCAAGAGATGGAGGAATAACTTCGCCAGAAGACGCTTCCGCGGCTCCCGGTACGCTTCGACCTTCCATCCATTCCTTCTCTGTCTATCCTCCAAGAAGAGGCAAGTGTGCTCTTAGACACGTGCCACTTCCCCGAGATCATGGGTAGGATCTTCTTCTCTAACTCATACCCCATGTTCTCTGCTTCTGGCCTGTGAAAGGCCCTACGCCACCATTCCGTTGTCCAGGAAGATGGTCTTCTCCGGGCAACTCTTGCCTTCGCAGATACACGGTTGCGGGGAGGCAATGCTGCCCAAACCTCCTCCAAAAGATCCTGGTCTGCGAGGTTCCAGTCCCATAGGAAGAAGTCGAGACCCAACTCCTTGATGAAGGGTTTGGCCTCGGCCAACTCTGCTGTCGATAACATCAACTCTCGAGGATGCATCGACATACTTCAAGCTCTGTTACACTAAGCCACATGCACTTACTGTGAGCCGAAGGCTCAGTCTTAAACTGGTAGAAACTGGATTCCTTAACCTACAACTCAGCATTATACAATCTCTGAACTCAAGAGCTGCTCGACAAGTAAATTGTATTACTCTAAAGACGTTCTAGTTCTACTCTAGAGAAGTTTAACGATGAATGACCAGTGAAAACTTCTTTAATACACTTATTCTTGGTAATTGCTTGAACATGATTATAAAGTGTTATCTTCCGTTGACCACTTGTATGACCGTTTGGAAGACAGAAACGATTATCATGCCCGCGGGCAGTATTTTGGTAGATTCTCAATCCTCTGGACTTTAGAAACAACAAACATTTTTATCGGAGGTCCTTCTGGTCTGTAGATGTGAACAAAATAATAAGTAAAAAGAAGGCATGTTATCAAAAAGAAGTAATTAGTACAATTAGTACCATGCAAAAGATGAAATCTTGTTATCAAACAAAATCAGATATATTGTATTGCCAGCATGGCAAATGACACTTGATAGTAAGAAGCCAACATTCTGAAATTTCTCTTGGATGGATCGACATACACATCATCTCTTCTTCTCTTGCAAGTGATCATGGACTTGGTATAACAAGTGACAAGCCTCTTGGAACAAGAAAGTATAAAATAATCTATTTGACAGTTACCTGCAAATAAACCATTCCAGCCTTAGTTTCTTTGCAATCTATCGTGGTTTATTTCTTATAGACAGTCGATCCTTTCTCTCTACATCATTGTCTAGGTTTGGAAAACTGATAAACCACCATTTCGGTTCGATTCTTGTCCAGAAATTGATATGCTACGATTTAGGCTGCTAGGTTCTGGCCCAAAAAATGGATAGATCACTGTTTAGACTCGGTTTAGGTTCGAGTTATTAATATCCCATTGCTGAGACTGGAGAAGATACGAACCTGTTTGATTGCTAATAGATACGTGAATATTCAAAAAATACTTACATGGTTGTCATGAACCCCTGGAAAGGTAATGGTTTATCATTTTGGTAAAATAAATGCATTTTTTTTGTATTTTGGAATAATTTTATGTACGATACATCATCATCTGCAGTGGATAAACCTCGATTGGTTGATAAATCATGATTTATATGTTAATTTGATGAACCATGAACTTTAACTACTATTTCTAGAAACTCAGTTCAACAGTTAGATTCTCTCAAAAAATTTCAAAACTTTATATATTTTTTAATCCTTTTCACTACGAAAACAACACCATAATCATGCATTCTCCATCCTAAACATTCCATTCTCCTCGGTTCAATCTGAGAGAATGGTTTAGGACTAAAAAACCATTCCTTCGTGTGGCTTATGCTATGCATATTCTGTGCCTAACTCAAATCAAACTAAATCGAGATGGACCAAGACCTGGTTTGTAGCTTGAATGCATATTGACTTGTGAATTTCCGAACTTAGTGTTAAATGGGACATTAGCTAGTGTTCATTTATTATGACACCTACTATAATCTTCTGCATTAAGTACATGTACTGATTTGACCTTGTAGAAAACGCTTGAGCAAGATTTCATATTACTCGTGTGAGCACACTCGCCTTACAAAGCTCCACTCTTTGTAACACAATTCTTATCTCCGGTGATCCATTCCTTCATGGAGATTACACTCATTTCCTTTTGGGAATCTGGATCTGAATTTATTTGACCTCTAACCGATCAACATTTTGAGCATTTCCATTGGAATTTTCCAGTATATTTAAACAACAGAATGAGAGTCAAATTTCTTCGTTGTGTTGAATACGACGTTCGGTTAAGTAAACTCCATAACAAAAAAAGTACTAGGTGAGAAATAAAAAAGCAAAAAATTTTGTTCAAAAATAACAAGAAGCTATGCTAACAGTGGAATTGTGGATCTATACGTTAGAGATTTATCTTGATCTAAACTCTTTCTTCTTTCTTTTCTGGGTTTAATAGTGACATTCTATCTCTTCCTTCCTAACTATATAATAAAATGACAAAATACACCACACGTAACAAAAAATTCTCTTTGCTTTTCGGTTTTAACCATCGCTGTATAATTATTCTAACACACATTAAACACCAAGCTTGCCAATTATTCAAAGCAAATTTAAATATAGCTTGAAAAATATAGTGACCGGAAAGAATTTTCTTAGAAGTTTTCCAAAAAGAGTTTTTTCGTTGCATGCCAAAAGTGATTTCGGCTAAATCATTCTTCTTCCATCTTACACATACAAACAGAGTGAAAGACCTGTTTTAAGTTTGCAATTAAATTTTGAGTCAAATAGTTAAATGATGAATCAAAATATGATCCATCCTTTAGCGATGTGCTATTCTGTAGTAACGTTTACCTCTCTCTGGTAGAAATGACCATACTCTATAAAACCCTGCGTAAAGACCAAATCTGAATATAATTTAATGTTTAGCGAGCCCGATTGACTCGAGGCCCCCACCAAGCTTTCAACTGGGTTCAGTGAGTTACTGAAAGAGAAAAGATAATTACAAGAATATCATGAACCTCAGTCAAAGTTAGACTTTACTTCGAAGTCCTGCCCAAGTGTATAACTCAAGCAAGAATCCGAGCAGGTGTGATATGCATCATCATATTCATCTTACATTATTTTAATTTGGTATACTAGATGAATGAGGGCCATATGAAAAATAGTGGAGCTACTTTCAGTTCTTCCACGAACCTGTCTTGTCCATGTTGGATTTCTTTGGTGTCGAATCAAGCTGAATGACTGACTTCATAGTTTTAGAAATTCACTCTCTTCATCATTCAGAACTGTTGTAACCAATCTTAGTCACTTACTATGACCTACACTAGATGATAGTATCAATATAATAATTTTGTTGTACAATCTTTAGTATTATACAGGAGGTAATCCTGAAATCTTCTCAAATAGATATTGTGTTTAGTGAAGACTAAGAGGTCATCCCATAAACAATATGTTACAAAACTGTAATTGCACTCTCAAAATATAAGAACTCTATCTCCTCAACAGAATATGACCAGCCTGCTAGAACAGATCACAAAGAGAACTTAAACAACAATACATTGAGATGAAATGTGCGCACTTTACATAGACTAAGATCTGGTACATCCTAAGAGAACCTCGAGTCCTACTATTAAACAAAGAGTACGAGTTAATATATTATTGATACATAACTGCTGTAACCTCAAACTGACTTACCTAACTGCTGTGATCGTACTTTTCACGTCAAAGTTTTGTCACAAGTCACCTCTTTTAGTTTTGTCTTTTGTCTTTTTATTTTCGATAGATTTTAATTATGACTTTTAAAAATAAGATTAACACAATAACCAAAACAGAAATATGGTTTGCACCGGGTGTCAAAGTTACACAAAAAGTTCCTTAATGCTAGAATGAACATCAGCCGTAAAGAAACCACAGCCTGCCGTGGTTTAACTAACGGTGAATTTTGTGTATAAATTTTTATTTTGGTCGTAACTCTTTTACATCACCAAAGAATGTGTTCATGACGAAAAAGAAAAAACAGTTGTGATTTCTTTCGGGGTTAACTGAAGATTTTGGTTGTAACCGTGTGGACTATGATGAATTAAGAATCTTTGGAAAGTATTCTCACTTCCAACTCCTAATACTTTTCATCTTTTAAACTCCATAATATGAAGGCGTCTCGAACCCCACCCCCATATAAACACGAAATTAGTTCAAGTTCAGTTTGCAAAGATTCTTCCAAGAAACCTGGTTCTCCTGAAAATGATGTAGGTCTTTCTCAAGGTACATGTCTTGTCGTTGGTCGTGATGCATAAGGACACCTCTGTTTTAGAAAACATGTGTTCTTTGTGACTAATGTGAAGTTTGTCCGAGCCATCAAAGCAGAGATATCATACTTTGCCACTCCGTTCGTTACCATGATCTCGTTCTTCATGGCAATACGTACATGCCTTGTCGTTGGTCGTGATGCATAAGGACACCTCTGTTTTCTACATGTGTTCTTTGTGGCTAATGTGAAGTTTGTCCGAACCATCAAAGCAGAGATATCATACTTTGCTACTCCGTTCGTTACCATGATCTCGTTCTTCGTGGCAATACGAGGCTGAAGCCAGATATATCATGGATGGCTGCTATAAAAGCGTAGAAGAAGGTAACTAACTTCTATAATTCAGTCCGTGAGTTCAAGAGTGAAGTGGCAAATGAAGCTAGTCCTGCAGTTCAGTGCCGTTTATGATCTTCTCTAACTAATGCTTATCACTAAAACTGGAACTAAATTTCTGAGGTCCTACGCAAGGCTCTCAAGGTAATCTAATAGGAACTGCAGATCGGAAAACCCTTCAACTTTTGGTGACAGTCCAGTACTTTCAACTGATACCTTGAATAGGACAGCCTTGTGAAAGAAAATTATCTCTTCAGACCGATGACAGCGAGTGTCAAGGTATTCAAGAAGAGGAACTGTAGGAACAGCACTTGTGAGGGGATTCGACAGGTCCCCTTGTGGAGATGCTCAAGGACGTATAACTAACGCTCAGAAAACCTATGTACTAGAACTGCTCTAAAAGCAGAACGAACATGGACCACATGAAGTGTATGCAGCTAGACGTCAGTTCCCATGGTCTCAGTTGTTTTGTTGCAGGATGAAACTAGTACCTCAGTCTCGTATTTACTTTCACTGTCGATCATGGTGTGATACAGTTGTTCTCCAGCTCTTCGAATAGTTCAATCTAGCAGGTGGTTGTACATATTGGATGATGTGATACTACTTCTGCTGGTTGATTCTAGCAACGATTACAACTTCTGCTGGTAGCAAGGCCGCTTCCTATATAACTCCAGTTCGTAGCATGCTCCACACAGTTTTACTTCCCTCTACGGGCTGGAACGATACTTTGTATACATGTACTGTAGTAAACTTTAACTTTAATAGTGTAAAAAAACTAGATAATTGTAATTTATTTACGCTTAGCCTAATGACTACTCAGACTCAAGCTCTATTTGCATCATTATGTTCAACAAAAGGGGCTGAATGGGTGCACTTTTAACCACGACTTCCGGGAGAAGATTTTGGACGCCTTCATCGAACTCTCTAGCAGATCACAATCTCTTATATGCATGTGCTCCAACCTACTTAAATTTTCAAATGTCTCCGAGTCTCCCTCAAGCTTTTCACACGAAATTATTTCTAAATGTTTCAACCTCCCTAAGCTTTCAAATATCTCCGACAATCTTTCCAGTCCATTACAAATTTCAATCTCCAAATGCTCTAACCTACTCAAGTTTCCAAATGTCCCAGGTAATCTTTCAAGTACACCACATCCGTTAATCTCCAAATGCTCCAACCTACTTAAGTTTCCAAATGTCTCCGGTAATCTTTCCAGTGCACCACATCCGTTAATCTTCAAATACTCCAACCTACTCAAGTTCCCAAATGTCTCCGGTAATCTTTCCAGTACACCACACCGTTAATCTCCAAATGCTCCAACCTACTCAAGTTTTCCAAATGTCTCCGGTAATCTTTCGAGTACACCACATCCGTTAATTTTCAAATACTCCAACCTAATCAAGTTCCTGAATGTCTCCCGTAATCTTTCCAGTACACCACACCCGTTAATCTCCAAATGCTCCAACCTACTCAAGTTTCCTTTTCCAAATGTCTCTGGTAATCTTTCTAGTGCACCACACCCGTGAATCTCCAAATACTCCAACCTACTCAAGTTTCCAAATGTCTCCGGGAATCTTTCCCGTACATAATATCATATAATCTTCAAATGCTCCAACCTACTCAAGTTTCCAAATGTCACCGGTAATCTTTCTTGTACATAACATCCGGTAATCTTCAAATGCTCCAACTTACTCAAGTTTCCAAATGTCTCTGGTAATCTTTTCAGTACACCACAGAAGTTAATCTCCAAATGCTCCCACCTACTCAAGTTTCCAAATGCATGTGACAGGCGAACCAACTCTGGAGATCTTATAATTAATCGCTCTAAGCTGGAAAAACATACACATGCTTGTGGCGAAAGGATGTCTAGGGAACAATCATCTTCCCTGAATATCAAAACAACCAACGACTTGCAACATGAAGCTTCTAAAGCAAGATTGAGATTTGCATTGGAACCCACCTACCAAAGCAGAACTAGACCGCTAGGAAGAGAAAAACCTCCAGTAATCTTACATCTCTTGCACGAGAATAACGGCCTCAAGGTCAAACTCAAATAACGTAATCCTCTGAGCTGTGAGAAGAATTTCTGCAATTTACATGGACTCTTGTAGAACTGTCCAATATCGCTATCTCCCGTAGAACCATGAGAAAGATGGGAGATATCCGCACTGAGTGCAACCACTTTCTCCGGATGAATGAGGTTTTCTCTTGATGGAGTGATGTATTTCATGAGAACTGCTTTACAGAGTGTGAGTCCTTCCGTCTTTCACGTATTTCTCACCTTCTTCTTGCGAATTTTCTTCACAACACTTCCTTGGTCCAGGCAGCAACTTACAATCTTTGTGTTCTCCAGTCCAGTGGTCGGCCGCAGTAATTATATTCAAGATCATGATAAACCAGGATGCGCTTCTTTCTTACGCATCACGTACACACCACATAATTTAGTGTTCCGAAAATTGATCATTCAGTGCTTAGCATGGTTACATTTTTATATTTGCAAAGCAATTATAATTGCTCTTGAATGTATGATGGATTCAGATCGTTTGTTTTGTGGACAGCATAAGACTCTAGTTGATTTTCTACATCACGTGGTTTCATGATATTTTCTATTCGTGTTGCCATCCTTGAAAATAGCCATCTGAGTACCGAATTTCGATGTTGATTTCCCATGCTTGGTGTAGTTGTTCAAAACCGGCCTCACAGTGTTACGATGTATGGTAGCAAGAACCTAACACTCATAGAACCACTCCAACAAGATTGGAAAAACTTCTAACAAGGAAGGAGGCTCTCGTTCCTTTGGCGGGACAACGCCCCTTTCCAATCTAGGGAGAGTAAAACAGATTAGAGGTTGGGTCCTCGTAACTTAGCTGTGCTTAAGTGTACTAATTGTTTATGTACAGATTATACATAGTAGCTTCAAGAGCTTGTACTACGTACATCAACAGTC
Organism: Asterella californica; assembly: GCA_036924285.1. Taxonomy (NCBI): domain Eukaryota; kingdom Viridiplantae; phylum Streptophyta; class Marchantiopsida; order Marchantiales; family Aytoniaceae; genus Asterella; species Asterella californica. The sequence continues at coordinate 13,963,244 of JAYKYS010000003.1, forward strand.
CCCTTCAAGCTCATATCAATATCTTTAACATCATGTATAATCTAAAAATATCAAATTTATCTCTAGGTAAAGCTTTGATGAATATATCAGCAACTTGTTCACATGTAGATACATAACTCAAATCTATCTCTCAAGTCAATACTTTCTCTCTAATAAAGTGAAAATGGAGCTCTATATGCTTGGTCCTAGCGTGGAAAATAAGATTAGAAACAAGTTTAATACTGTTGATATTATTTATGTGTAAAACAACATGATCAAAAAATTACACATCCATATCTTCAGTAAGGTGTTAAGCCAAACGGATTTGCAAGTGACATTAGTGGCACCTCTGTATTCTACTTCAGTCGATGACAAAGCAAATGTAAGTTGCTTCTTTGATTGCCAGCTAACATTAGAGTCTTCAAGACTGAAGACAAAACCTAACGTAGATCTTCTATCTTGAGCACTTCCTGCCCAGTTTGCATCAGTTTTTATTTTAAATATAAAAAATACTTTAGTTAAAACCATGTAACAAGAAAGAACCACTCGCTGCATAGTGAAGTCCATACTGGATTGTGAACTTCACGTATCGTAAAATCCGTCGAACTGCATCAAGATGAGATTTCTTATGTGCTTGCATGAACTGACTAACTATACCTACTGCATAACTTAGATCAGATCTAGTAATGATCAAGTAGATATTGCTATCTACAATCTGTCTATAGAAATTTGAATGTGCCGATAGTTCATCATTCTCAGCATTCAACTTCAGAGAAGATGCAAGAGGGTAGAGATAGACTTACAAGCTGTCAACTCAAACTGTTCTAGTTTATTCAGAGCATACTGTCTCTGTAGCAACCATGTAACTCCATCCTTGATGAACTCAATAACCAGAAAGTACTTTGGTTCATCTAGATCTTTCATATCAAACTCCTCTTTCAGTTCATCATTCACCTGCTTGATAAGGCTCTCAAAGATATTAGTGATAACTAGTTCATCTACATGGATGAGGATCAATATTGTGTTAACATCGACCTGTAGAGAGTACACTGAGGATTCTGAACTACAGAGACGAAAATCCAAGAATAGTAGAAATAAGTTAATCTTGGCATTCTAAGCTTTTGGAGCTTGCTTAAGTCCATACAAGGACTTGTGGACTCTACAAACTTTATTTGGATACCTCTGGTCTTCGTATCCAAGGGGTTGCACCATGTATACCTCCTCCTGAAATTCTCCATTCAAAAAAGTATTATTGAAGTCCATTTGATGCAGTTGCCACCCTTTACTTGTAACCAATGCCACAAGGGTGCGTATAAAAGTCATCTTGGCTATCAAACTGAAGGTTTCTTCAAAGATGCCATATAGATGTGCATAATCTTTAGCCACAAGTCTCATTTTGTGCTTGTTGACTGAACCATCTGAATTCTTCTTGACCTTGTAAACCCATCTACAACCAATGACTTTCTTAACATAAGATAAATCAACCAACTCCCAAATTTGCTGATGTTGCAGAGCTGAAAGCTCAACCTGCATGGCTTGCACCCATTATGCCTGATGCATCACCTCCTCAAGAGAAATCGGTTCCTGCTCATGTACGGCATTCACCATGTAGGCATGGTGTTCCGTCAAGAAACCTTCACACTGAAATCGTTGAACAGGATGTCTCACTCTGTTGGACCTCCGCATGTCAAATTGATGGTCCAGCTTCAGATCTCTGATATGGTTGAGAACTGTTGACATGATTGTCAAAAGCATGCACAGTCTCTGCAATGCTTTGCTTATTGATCATCTGCTGCAACATTGGTGAGCTGTTGGAATGTTCAACCTGTGTAGGTTGGACAACAAGTGGAGGGACTGTAGGTATAGCAACCGAGGAGCTCTCATGCGCATTGGATGAAATACATCACTACCACTACCTGAACTAGTGGCTTGAGTTGTTGTAGAACCAACCTGAACTGGTTGGACAGAGGATAGAACAGAGAGCGAAACAACAATAGAACTTGACGTAGCCTGATATCAAGATACCAACTCATCAAAAACAACATCTCTACTGATGAACAGTCTCTTTGAAGTTGAGATATAACACCTATATTTCTTCGTATAAGAAGCATAGCCTAAGAAGATACACTTCTCAGCTTTCAGGTCCAGCTTGCTGCGTCTTTCATCCGGTACATGTACAAAACATACAAAACTAAACACTTTGAGACTTGAGAGGTCTGGTTTCTTGTCTTCCAATACCTCATAGGGTGTCTTCAGTGCAGTTGGTGCACGATTCATTAGATAGACAACACAAACAACAGCTTTTGTGCAATAACACTTAGGCATAGAATTCTCATTCAGCATCGCACATGATGACTCTATAATGTGTCTGTTCTTTCTCTTTGCTACATTATTCTGTTGCGGACTGTAGCTGTACGTGACCTCTCTCTTCATCCCATGCTCTTGCAAAAAGGTATCAAAGTGACGAGAGATGAACTCGTCTCCTCCATCCGAACGGAGCCATAAGATGCAGTTGTTATACTGCTTCTCAACTAAGGTCTTGAATAATTGGAACACAACAAAGCCGCCTGACTTGACCTTGAGGAAATTGACCCAAGTAAATCACGAGAAGTCATCTATGAATGAGACAAAGTATTGAGAACCATTCAAGCTTGCTTGAGATGCAGTCCATACATCAGAATGTATCGACTCCAACACCCTGGAGGCTCTAGTGCCATGATGGCAAAATGGCTGTCTAGCTTGTTTGCCAAACTAACAAGCTTCACAAATCTGGGATGAGACAAGAGATGTGAACTTGGAAAGATTTGCAACTAACTCTGACGTAGATAAGATCTTCAACCGCTGATAGTTCATATGACCTACTCTCTTATGCCACATCTTCAAATCGGAAACTCCAGAAGTATGAACAAACATTGCAACTTGAAGTTGAGACTGAACAACATCCAATTTGAACAACCTTCCTACTCTGGACCCTTTGATCACTACGTTGTTATCACTGGTTTCAACAAGACATCCCTCTCTGTTGAACCGAACTTGAAAATCCTGCTCCACCATCTGACCTATTGAAACTATATTCCTAGTAATGGTGGGCACATACAGTATATCTCCCAGAGCAGAAATGTTTGAAGATGCAACAAATAGAGAAACTGTACTCATATGTGTAATGTTATGATGAGTATCATCACCAGTATAAACTATTGCTGGTGTCTTCAGTGGCTCCTTTTGACTGAATCATTCAACCATATGCTGTCATGTGGTTCGAAGCTCCAGAATTAGTAAACCACTCATCAACAAATTTGCTCATGGAATCCATGACATGTGCTATCGTTAGAAAATTACCATATGAAAAAGGTTCCTCCGTGGACACATAATTTTTGTGTGGAAGCTTGCCAGACCTGATGTCTGCTTGCCTCTTGATGCAGGTCTTGATCACATGATCTTTGGCTTTACGGTATGCACAAAACTGCTGCTCACTCCCGTCTTTAACTTGCTATTTCTGCTAGTCAGGTCGAAGATTATGTTGCTGCTGAGAGAACTGACCTCGACCAGAAAAACCAAAACGGTTCTTATCTCTACCACCGAAGTCTTTTCCTCGTCCTCTGTCTCTACCTCCAGCAAAGAAGGCTTGCTCTTGTGATGAGACAAAACCACCATTGCTCTGAAGACGAAGCTCTCCTGACACTAACAAAGGAATCAACTCATTGAACTTGAGAAAAGTATCCTTGACAGCAATGGAGATCTCCAAAGGTTTGTACTCCTTCCCAAGATCAGTAATGGTGTGTAGGATGAGATCATCATCCTCTACTTTCACACCTATGCTGTTAAGCTGCTCGACTAGACCTCGCACTTGATAGACATAGTGTGTAATGCTCAATGAATCCTTCTTAACATCCAAGAGTTGCTGCTTGAACTTACGAGCTTTGGTAGATGTCTGGAAAACATTAGCTAGTGCATCCTAAATCTCCTTGGGTGTGTCAATAGATGTGGTGTCCACAAATTACAGGATTCACGAATTTTAAAAATTTTTAAGATTAATAACTTGTTTGTATAACTGAAGAAGCGTTGTTACTTAAGATTACTGCTTCCTTAGAAGGAAGATGATCTTATGAGCGTTTTAATAAGAAGTTGACTTCTTCGGAAGACGACCGTCTTCCGGGAAGCGTCTTCTCAGTTGCGTCTTCGGAAGACGGGAAGACGGCGAAAGACATCCATCTTCCGGAAGACAGCGACCGCGAGAGGCCTAACCATGAATTTCCAAGTAAAGGAGTAGGTGTACCTACTAGGTAACACCAAGGTGGTAGGTAGGTCGGGTAAGTCACCTAGGGTCGAAACCCCTAATATGCGGGGAAGATGCGCAGGAAGCGCATTAGCGCATTCCAACTTCCCGCAGCAAGCACTTCTTGAGAAGATCAATTTCAGAGGGTGAGCTTCGAGAGAGGAGGCAGCGAGTTGAAATTGGGTGAGGATAGGATCGATTAGAAGCTAGAAGCAAGGCGAGGTCGAATTGTTGAAGCACAGGAAGCATACTGAGTGAAGAGCGTTTCTTGTGAAACTCTCGGAAGCTGACATTGGAAGCAGCTGAGTGGAATCGGAGGTGGACGACTCAATCGATTGGGGCGTAGACAGGAGCTGACGACAGACGCAGCTCAGTGGGGTTGCATTGGAGCTGGGACCAGAGCCAGAAGCGCGCGGAAGGTCGAAGACAACTCGGGAAGCAGGCAGAAAACTGTAGAGGTTCTTCCCATGTTCTTTTCCCTTCCCATTGCTTCTCGCCTTTGTTTGGTATCCCTCGCGCTTCCCCGGTTGGTTGTAGGCAGCTTGATCGATTACCCTCATCCCCATTTTTCCTATTGTGACATTGGGTGCGGAAGCGCTGTCCAATTTCTGTCAAGCATCTTCCTATTTCTTCCTAAGTTCAAATCGAGCTTCCCTACACCTCGTCCTCAAATTGACGAACCCAGCTATCAATTTCCCTACCCTACTATCCCTCTACTCTCGAAACCTTAGACAGAAGACGCTTCGGAAGATTGGAACATCTTCAGAAGACGCTTCTGAAACTTGACTGTCTTCGGAAGACTGTCTTCGGAAGTCGATTGTAACCAATTCGTATCAAGAGTGGATTGGTGTTGTTTTTGTGTTAAGAGAGGCTTGGTACGAATCCTGAGTGGTGTGGTGAGTTCTTTTGTTATTTCGAGAAGTTGGAAGTCGGGAACTAGGCCTGTGCCTCCCGGTCTTCCAAGCTTCTCAACTCCACATCTTCCTAGAGAGACTAGAAGACTGGAGTGGCTGGCAAAATGAGCGAGAAGACGTGAGGGTCCATCTCGGGTCTCTTCTGTCCGACCCATAGCAGCCATTCCTTCTTCTTCCCAAACTTAGGAGAGAGTCGTGAGAAGACTTGCTGGCAGAATCTGGAGAGAATGGTCGAGGGTCATGTCTTCCAACCGAGCAGCAAGCTTCTTCTGAGTGTGTATGAGAGGTGAGACGTCAGAAGAACAGAGTGCAATTGTCTTGAGTCTGTTGTGAGGATAGATTGCGCGTAGGAAGACGAAGACAAGTGAGACCAATGAAAGGAGTCTGATTTCGGGAGGTCTTTCGAGAAAGACATTGAATCGGGAACTGTCCCGGGTGTCTTCCCAGAGGCCACTGTCACCGCAGGAGCCCGCAACCATCTTCCAAACCTGTTATGCACTTTATGTTTCACGAATCTTGTATCTTCTGATAGGAAGTAGGATGTAATGCAAGGTGGCTTGTCTTCTTGGTAATCCATGCGAGGCCTTGCGTAGATAGGATTGTTTAGATATAGCTTGGAAGACGAGAGCTATCTAGGAAGTACTGTTAGAATCCCGGAAGACGGAGTAGCTGTCTTCTGGAAGACTAGTTTCGTCTTCTGAGAAGTAGAAGCTAGACTGTGGGCACTTGGGAAGGACTGAGCCTTCAGCTCATAGTAGGTGCTTGTGGCTTAGTGCAACAGATCTTCCAGTATGTCGATGCATCCTCGAGGCAGAGCTAGCGTACAGGCCGTGTACAGGCGGAGCTAGCGTACTTGGGTACTCCTGCGGGAGGACATTTGACACCTTTCCTATGCTACTTGTACGTAGCCATGGGGGATCTTAGTGGAGATCAGTTGGCAGAATATGGGCCAACAGGGCAACAGGAGGTGAAGATGGAGACCCCAGAAGACGATGACCGAGCAGCAGCCGCAACGCCCCCTCCCACTCTGATGTCGCAGCTGAGGTCCGGCTCTCACCAGAAGACGCTTCTGGTGCGGGAAGACGAGTCTGGGTCGAAAGACGCCACGTCTCCGAGGAAGATGGGCCCTAGAAGTGTACCTAGGAAGCCCACCTCCCTCATTCATTCAGGATCGGAGTCCGACTCGGAAGAAGAACTGCTGAGTATCCGATCGGAGCAGAAGACCGCTTCTGCAACACCAGGGAGTCTTCCGAAGACTCCAGAAGACCAGAGAAGAAGGGATACTCCTACTGCGATGCGGGGAAGCGCAATGAAGAGAACCGCTCCTGCCATGAAAGATCTTCTACCCCGGAAGATGAGAAGAGTAGCTTCTTCTCGTGCACAGAAGATGAAGGTCATTGTGGTGGAAGAGGCATCCTTGCCTTTGGAAGACAAGGTCGACACCTCCGAGCGAGTAGTGGAGATGAACTTGTCTTCCGCAAGAAGAAGACTGGAAGAGTTCAGCATCTTCTTCCACAAGGAGATCCAGCCAGCTATGGAGTTGCTGGAGAAGAGAGCGAAGGCTCAGGAGAGGTCCTTGCAACCTGGATTCGGTCTGCGCACCTTGCTGCGACAGGAAGGAGACCAGAAGAAGACGGAGTCGCTGGAAGCTAGTCTCCGCACCACGGAGAAGCTCGCAGCCAGATACAAGGAGGAAGCAGCCGCTTCTGCCAAGGAGCTGGTGCAGCTTTGGAAGAGCAACCAGGAGTTGTAGGCGCGTGTACAGCAGCGCGATCAGGAGGTCCTCCGAGTGCGGGAGAAGATCACCGCCCTCGTCGAGGAGAAGACCACATGGAAGACGCAGCGAGAAGCCGCAGAAGCGCGAGTTGCAGTTGAGAAGATGCAGCGGAGGCTCGTGCACAGGAGATGCTATCACAATCGGTGCAAGCGCTTCGGAAGAAGTTCAACTTCACCGCGGGTAGGAAGTTACTTACCTTGGCTAGAGGATGGGACAGCGAGTCCAAGACGATGTTGGTGGAATGCAGGGAAAGCATGTTCAGGTACTTGGATCGGCAGATAGAGGGAGTGAAGACACTTAATGGTCTTTCCTTGCTTCCGACACCTGCAACAGCATCTTCTCAAGCTCCAGCACCATCGACTGGATCCGGAATGGAGAAGGAGGAGTTCGACCTCGCTGTGCACTTGGTAGTGACAACATTCGAAACCGAGAAGACTCCGAAAGACGCCTCGGAAGACAGGAAGACGAGCCGTCTTCTCAGGTATTCCGCATGGAGGAAGCGACTTCTCCGGACCCCTATGAGGTCGCCATAGTCCCTAGTCTCGCACCAATGCCTCAGAAGATGGAGGAAGCACCACTCGACTCATCTTCCCAGAAGACGCTTCTGTCTTCTGAAGCAGAAGCCGAAGCCGAGGAAGACGCAGCAGCAGCAACAGTAGGGTCAGCAAAGAACGATGAGGAGGAAGCCACCTCAGTGATACCCGAGGTATTCGCAGGGCTTCCCAGCCCATCAGAAGCCGAACTAGTAGCTCCGATAGGAGCAGATCAGGTAGAGATTGCCACCGAGCAATCAGAGTAGCTAGAAACTGAAGTTGACAAATTCCAGATTTAGTAGGATTAAACATGCTATCTTAAGGGTGGCAGTTTCAAGTGTAAAATTAGTAGACAGCCATGTGGCAGAGTAGGAAGCGCAAAGAGAGGCAGGGGAAACCGTTTGCATGTGGAGGGGCAGTTTTCTCTCCCCGGTGGCGGTTCCTCTGTGTTCTCATGGCAGCGACATAAGTAGGAATTGGGGCTGCCACCACACGCTCATACACATCTTTCAGTGCAGCCAGAGACACATGAGTTGAGTAGTCGCACACACTACACCCGATGTTAGAGACATACGAAGAGACTAGGATTATACCGGAGGGGTCTGCATGTTCGTTACCAGCAGTGGTTCGAGGATGTAGGCAGAGGTAGTGGACAGTCTAGTAGCAGGGAACGGTATCCTCGTGCAGTCCTGCTAGATATACTGATGTGTCGAGGAGTAGGGACTGATAGTAGAGGGAGTGAGCTTCCCAACACCTATGTACCTTCTTCTCGGGGAATGGATTGCTTATTTGAGTGCAGAAGCTTAATTCGTGTCTTCTGGGTGGTGGATTTCCTTGAATTCGCTCCCAATTGTGCATGAGAAGTGTTCTCTTTGAGTGACGGTGACTGTCAGCAGTTGTGGAAGTGTAGCTTGACTCGTTCAGTAGAGCACTTGGGATCTACGTACGAACGGTCTCATGGGTAAGGGATCCCAGAAGACAGAGTAGTCAGAGCAGCGAAGTGAAGAAGAAAGAAGCCTTCTTCCCACAGCAGAAGATGACATCCTCAAGAAGAAGACGGTGCAACTGTACACATGTTTGTTGTCTTCCTCCCCAAACTATTACAAGCAGGGATGGCTTGTTAGTCAGGATCCGGACTAGAAGCCTGTCGGAATCTTAATTGCCTCTTTTCATCTTGTTTTTCTCTTGTTTGGATTTTCCCTTCTTCCCCATCTTCTCCCATCTTCCCCCTCTTCTACCATCTTCCCCATCTTCTTACCTTCTTCTAGTGAGTTTCTGAAACTTCTATTGAGCTTCCGTGAAGGTGAATGTCGTTGTAGTGCTGCAGGAAGACCATTTCCGTAGGCAGAGAGCCTGGGAAGGCTATAGGGGGCATACACCCTGTGATTAATCTAACCCGTTGTAATGTGAGTGGAAGAGTAAAGTGTAACGACCGTTGCTAGTCGACTTCTGTGGAGCAAGGCAATCTTCTGGGGGTGTGAGAAGACGAGCTGAATCCCCGGAAGACGAGAATCGCTTCGGAAAGACGGTATCGAGAAGACCGGAAGAAGCAACCTGGAAGCAGGAAGATCGTCTTCCCGAGCTTCTCTGTGAATAGTTGTGTGATATTTTAATCAGTAGTAGTTTATTTAGATCCATAGTACATCTTGGCGTATCTGGAAGACGCGTGGTTTTGTGAGAAGACGGGATTTCTAGGCAAAACCCGTGTGTTTGTGTGTTTGAACAGATCCTAGAACTTAGAGCAGCGTTACTTGCGTAAATCCTCTGTGGGAACAATATCTTGTATACTAAATGAGCAAAAGGAGTAATCCTGCGTCACTACAATAGAATGTATGTAACCAAACATGGAAGGTGAGACACACAAAGAAAGATAAGCTTCACAAGCTCGCTTGTTTCATGCATCTACATCAGGATCTGTGAAAGCTCCAACGGGTTTCGCTTCTATCCCTGTGACCAAGTCGAATACGCCTTGGTCTTTCAAAAAAGAGGACATGCGATACTTCCATATGAAGTAGTTATTTTTGTCTAAAGGCTCACAAGTAATGATTGAAAATGTATCTACTTTACTCATGGTGGGTTAGACGTAAGAAACAAAGATACAGACAATGTCTTAGAATAGACTGACTGTATGTCCTAAATGAAGTAGCTCAGAATGACTCCAGAAAAAAATTCTTGTAAACCTTGTGAAATCAGTACACCAAAGGCTTAGCTTTTAGTTACCGGGATGATTTGGTTCGTTTTGGCTAAAAAGGAGTGGAAGACCCTCAAAAATGCAGTCAAAGCTTGTTGACCAACTCGAAAAGTAAAAAACTCACAAAAACTCACAACAAAACAGCAGGTAAGACAATTCAAAAGTTCATAACTTGTCACCGGTGTTGTCACTCCTTGCTGCACCAGAAAAAATGATGTCTAGACTTTTGAAAGTAGCTCCAAACAGCAAAGACGCCTATTAGAGTTTTAACCTCTAGAGGAATCTCCTTGTGCGAAAATTACAGCACGTCCACTTGCAATATGAGTCCTTTATATGCCTCCAATCTAATTCCTTCACTCAAGCTCTAATACTATGTTACGATGTATGGCAGCAAGAACTCAACACTCATAGCACCACTCCAACAAGGGAGGAAAAGCTTCAACAAAGAAGGAGGCTCTCGTAGCCTTATCACAAGAGGAACAAAAGAAGAAAGAGAAATATCACCAAAAGAACTAACCTAGAGACAGCGCCTCTTCTCATACTATAGGGAGAGTAAAACACATCAGGGGTTGGGTCTCCGTAACTTAACTGTGTCCTAAGTATACTAAATGTGTATGTACATGTTATACATAGTAGCTTCAAGAGCTTGTACTATATATATCAACATCGAGCTCATCTAGAATCGAGAGAGTGGACTAAGCTCCAACTCTTCTTTGTTCGTGATAGTTCGTTAGATCGGTGAGATAAGGTTTTCTCGGTGGTCGTTCCATCTGTTCTATGTATACAGTCCTCAATAATGTCTGATTTGCTATATAATTTAAGTTCTACTACATTTATATTTGTTTGTAATGAAATGTAAACAAATATGAATGTAGTCCATCCATTATTTCATCCGTTTTCAAAAGTTAAAAGTTTCCTTTCTCGATTAGTGTACTTAGCAAGATAAAGAGTGTCTGTCTGTTTCATTCTCATTCCAACTTTCTTATGTATTCTAATCTCGAGTACAGATAATGTGATTAAAAGCAAATTATGTGTGATAATTTCATCATGAGGATCGAACTAATTCTCTTGCAATTGGTTTAAAAGGTCGATAATGTTTCCTAACAAAATATCTAATATATATATTCATCATTCTACTTAATTATGATACTATTTATCATTTATCATATTGAAAGTAAAGAATGTATATTACTAGTTATTCAGAAGATTGAAATGTTGCTATTTCAAAGTTCACTTAATAGAATACATACATCGTATAAAAGATTCAAGATTTGGTATTGCATTTCTTTCAGTATTATCTTATTCACTAATATTTTGATACCTTTGGAAATATACTACAGAATTCAAAATTCAGAATCAGTAATTTATGATATCTTTTCATGATTATATTAAAAATTAGTCTTTCTTATTTCACATCAAGATTATCAAAAATCATACCCATTCTTAGTTCAAGAAATTAGTGTTTACTAAGATTAAGCATATCTTCAGAATAGTTGAGAAGAAAAGAATTTAATCATCCTCATCTCCTATTCTCAAAAATGAAGTCTTTGGAATAACTAATCATGAATACATGTATGTAATTCAAGAAATGATGCTTTAAAAGTAATCTAGATAATTGAAATTGCACAAGCACATGATTTTCACTACAGGAACTACAGGATGCAAACTGGATGTTTAGGCACGTTGAATGCCACGCTTGTACTATTGATGCAGTCCGTGTCACGAAGACTTGATCCCTCACACGAATGCGAATCTTGTTTCTTTAGGACAAGAAGGAATACATAATGATTATAGCATCTTTTGAAATACTAGCTCAGTCTAATATAAGATCTACAACTGATTTAGAGACAGAAATTTACTTGATCCACCCCCCAAAAGGAATCCCGGACTTGATCCATCCCCTCTTAACGATACCCTTCTTGATCGACCCCAAACTGGCTACTGCCCGCTTTGTAAGTTACTTTGCCACATGGACGTCTAGTCAGATAGTCCTGTCAGCTTTCCGAAGCTGACGTGTTATGTCATGTCAGCTGGCGATGTGTGACATGTTTCAGTGTCAGATGTCAGCTGATGATATCTGACATGACGATGTGTGATATGTTACAATGTCAGCTGTCAGCTGGTGATGTCTCTCGTGGTACAATGTTAGATTAATGCGCGGGAAGACAAGAAGGACTACGCAGCAGAATGTTACATTGCGCAGAGTTTAGTGCAGCAAGTTCGCGTTGAAGTTTTAGCGCAGAGTTTAGTTCGTGTTGAAGTTTTGAGAGTGCTCGGCCCACATTCTTTTCGATGGCTGTGCAGATTTTCGCTCTTCGTGAATTCTACGATGAAACCGAAACGATTGGGAAAAATGTAGAACCACGATGGACCAGATGCGCGATAGTGAAAATCGTCCGCAGCTGCAATGGTTCCATGACTTATCAGGCTTGCACCAGATGTTTGAAAGCTGCCGAAGGAGTTTCTAAACAAAAAGAATTACCATCTCCTGGAGCAAACTCTCCAAGTCCAAGCAGTTGTTGTTCTCATCCTCGTACTGTTCGAGCTTGGAGATTCAGTATGTCACTGATGGACTCGTCAACAAAGGAATGGAAAGTTGAAGACTGCGTGTTTTCACAGTGTGGCAAGTTGGGAATGAACTCTTAGGCATGACAGCGACAGAATTTTCCATTTTGTCTGAAGGGGAACAGAAGGAACTTATCCAATCTACTATTTTGTGAAGGTTATGAGAGCTGCAAATCGGTCTCAGTCAAAAAATAGAGAACGCACAGTGTTCGCAGCGCGTAGAGTAGGATGTTCAGAAGCAATTTCTGATGTTATTGAGCGAGTTGGGGTAGAGTCTATTGTTTGGGACATGGACAGATTGGTGATGGAAGAACCTATAGTGAAAATTAAACATGTTGATCAATGTCGGGTAATATTGCGAAATAAAATGTATCGCTTTTTATACTGCTTTTTATATATGCTGTTATTTATTTTGATAACAATGTCGGGTAATTTTGCAGAGAGCGTCAAGAGAGAAAAACCACAAGATATTGTGAATGCGATACTGATGAATAAATTAGAGCGTGTCCAAGCCTAACCTCAAGAGAAAAAGACTTGGTGAATGGTTTTAGAAATGAAATGATAGTAATACACAGAACCGAACTCAACAGTTCGAAAGCATCGACATCCCTGCTCCGGCTTCCTTATAGCACCTTATTCCAGAAAGTCGAGAGAAGTAGAACCGAACTGAACTTCAAACTAGTTCAAAAGCATCAACATCCCTGCTCCGGCTTCCTTGTAGCACCTAATTCCCTTCTCGGAAAGTCGAGAGAAGTAGACGCTACTTGAAAAGCTTTCGATTAACTTCCTCACACCCTTCCCGGAGAGTCGTGAAAAGAAGAGGAGGAGAGTTTCTCACGCTCTTACAGAGAGGGGAGAGGAGAAAAAGAGGACGAGAGCTGGAACACTCGAGAGGAAAGTGGAGAGGTTTAGTCGAGAGGAGAGTCGAGATCAGAAGAGGAGGAGAGAGGAGAGGTTTTGAGATATTTGAAGGGAGAGGAAGTGAGATTGCGAGAGAAGAGTGAGTAGACAGGTTGTTGTAAAACTAAGGTAACTAGCATAGAAGTCGTTTTTGTATGACATGTGTTTGGAATTTGTTTTCATGTGTGCATGTTAGGGTTAGCGATACAGCTTGTTTCGGCCCTATTACGTAGAATTCCTCGTTCTTTTTGGGTATGATTAGAGCGAAACACGTCAGTTCCGCCCTGCGTGAGGATGAAACACGGTCAGTTTCGCCCGCCCAGATCCGTTTATTTGAACCACAGAGGGCGAAACATGACCTGTTTCGCCAACCCAGATCCGTTTATTTGAACCGCAGAGGACGAAACACGGCATGTTTCGCCCGTCCATATCTCTTTATTTGAACCGCAGAGGACCAAACACGGCCTGTTTGGTCCTGAGTGAGGACGATACACATGTTTCGCCCTCCCAACTCCCGATATTTTCACCGCAGAGGACGAAACAACATGTTTCGTCCTCTGCGGTTCATTATTTTCACTGGGCACGGTGAAACACGGCCTGTTTCGCCCTGCCTTTGGGCGAAACACATGTTTCGTCCTCCCAGATGCTTTATTTTCACTTATCAATCCAGAGGGCTAAAAATAAATTTCCAAAACACATATTTCGCCCTAGATATGCTTATAGATACTTGGATCAATACTTTTAACACACAAGTTCAATGTAATACTATGTTGAAAGATACGAAAACTCACATCAGGACGAGGGAACTCAAAAGAGAGAGCAATAAGTAACCTAAGTCGATCGAGAGCTTCTTCCTCGACTCCCTGTAAAGAATTCTCGATTTCTTCCTTTTGGACCCAACACCACTTCAGATGATATCGTTCATCCTCCTCGTGAGTATATTAAAACAATGAAGGTCCTTCCTTCATGCTCTCCAATTCCTCATCATCTAAAAAGGACGTATACAAATTAAAAACGGCCAAAAACGGAAACATAACAATCCAACTATTGCACAAAGCGAGGATATTATAGAACTATTGGAAAACAATATGCAAGAAATAGAAGCTTCATATGCAACAAGAGTAAGTCACGAGATGTTAAGGGGAAATTCGCCTTTGACTAATCGTCAAAGGCAAAACAGGCCGTGTTTCGTCCGTCTGCGGTTCAAATAAAGAGATCTGGGCGGACGAAACATGTGTTTCGTCCTCTGCGATTCAAATAAAGAGATCTAGGCGGGCGTGGATAGGCGTAACACTGGCGAAGGTATCTCGTCTGAGGGCGAAACTCTCCCAGACGCGACACATGACGTGTTTCGCCCTTCTCACGGAGAAGTGGATCTAGAGGGCGAAACACATGTTTCGCCCTCTGGATTGATAAGTGAAAATAAAGCATCTGGGAGGGCGAAACAGGCCGTGTTTCACCGTGCCCAGTGAAAATAATGAACCGCAGAGGGCGAAACATGCCGTTTCATCCTCTACGGTGAAAATATCGGGAGCTGGGAGGGCGAAACATGTGTATCGCCCTCACACAGGGCGAAATAAGCCGTGTTTCGCTCTCTGCGGTTCAAATAAAGGGATATGGACGGGCGAAACATGCCGTGTTTCGTCCTCTGCGGTTCAAATAAACGGATTTGGGTTTTGCGAAACATGTGTTTCGTCCTCTACGGTTCAAATAAACGGATCTGGGCGGGCGAAACTAGCCGTGTTTCATCCTCACGCATGACGGAACTGACGTGTTTCGCTCTAATCATACCCAAAAAGAACGAGGAATTCTACGTAATAGGGCCGAAACAAGCTGTATCGCTAACCCTAACATGCACACATGGAAACAAATTCCAAACACATGTCATACAAAAACGACTTCTATGCTAGTTAACTTACAGGACCGTCGTGGTACCCTCCGTTCTCTTGATACTCCGCCCCGACCTCGTCCTCTTCCATATTTTCAGTCCAATCGTAGATTGGACTGAATTCATTTTGGATTCTTTGGATACGGAGATCTCTTCTATGAAAAAACATGGAACAAAGAGAAATTGGTACGACATCCTGAAACATGGGTGGGTATGATCTTGACTCACCTCATGATCCATATCGGTATAATTCCCGAAGGAGGAAGAGTGGAATCTTCTCGGAGAATTCAACAATCATCAAGTAAGTTTTCAGTTCTAAAATTATTTATGACTTCTGAAATTTATTTTCCTTCTTTTTAGTATGCTTGAACAAGTAATATTTATTGATCTTTATTTTTTACCACGGCTTAACATTATATTTAATAGCGTTATGTGTAGTATCCTGATTCATTACACTTTCATGTCAAATGGATCCTACAGATACTCCTCCTCCTATGCTCGATCCTCCTGCTGGGCAAGATCATGAGGCTTCTCTTCATGTTCCTCTTGATCAAGATCTTGAAGCATCCCTTCAAGATCCCCAATCTTCATATCATGCTCTTCCTTCATCAGGTAAAAGATTTCTTGTTGAGTGAGCTATAGTTCAAGTTTACGTTTAGCGATGTTCCTTTTGTACTAGGCTCTTTTTATTTGTTGGTTTTAAATATATTTAATTCTAAATACACGTAGTTTAGTTTTATGAAATCATTTAATTAATTTATATTTGTTTCGCACTGTATATTTGTAGACGATGAGGCTATTCTCATAGCGAGAATGAATCAACTCCATGAAGCCATAAAAAGAAAGGAGGAAGAGCTTAAGTCCAAAAGTGTTGATCTTGAGCATATGAACTATCAACTCATGATCACTAAAGAGGAATTGAGCACGATACGACCTGCAGAAGAGTTCTATCCTCATCTAGTGATCCCTACAGCAAATCGACGTAAGACTTTAATCTTTGATTTGAATGGTCTTTTAGTCCATGTGGGAAGGAACGAGCATGAGTTGATGCCAGCTCGTGAAAGAGGATATGTAGTGGAAACTACATCCAAGCAGTCTATATGGTACGTGGCGAGACGTGGAGTCAAGCAGTTCATGGAGATATGTCTAGATAAATTTCATGTCATCATATGGACTTCTCGTACTGTGGTAAACACGGGCACCTTACTACGTGCTATGGAGGATGTTGATTATTTGCCTCCTGGAGTTGCAAGAGCAAAGGTATGCTACTTCTTATCGAGATTTTCTTTTCAGTTTTACTTTTCATCATCTTTTTCGTATTATATGTTATATTCTTGATCTAAGATATTTGTTCTATTTGTTCTAATACATATGAATGGCATTTGTAGGTATGTCACGTTTTTGCTCAAGATATGTGTTTGAAATATAAGACGGTGAGAGAAGTTGCCTTCGGGAACCACTTATACTTGAAGGATTTTACTGTTCTTCGTGACCGTAACTTGAGCACGAGAGACGTTCTGTTGGTGGATGATAGTCCGGTAAAAAGTTGTACCAATCATCTATTTAATGCTATCCATCTGCCTCCCTTTTCTCCTTTCACTATGGACAGTGATAGAGAGTTATATTTAGAAGTCACCTTATTGCCTTGGCTTCTTCGTTGGGGAGTTTCCCCCGAGGAGACTCCATCTTACGTGGAGAGTAGATTTTCACAAGTTTTTGCTCAGGATCCATTTATGACCCTCAAGAATTACTGGACCAATATTACCCAAGAGGAAGTCAATATCGTATGGAGATCCGTGCCACATAGAGTTTCCATGGACTTGTATCCTAAACTCAAATGAGAAAGATATGTCTTTTGAGTATCCATTATATAAAAAGAGATTTTGAAAAAAGACTTCATTACTTTTTTGTTTTGGAATGAATGAACAGATTTTGAAAATGGACTTTATTGCTTCCTTGTCTTGGAATGAAACTGGATTTTGTAAAAAGACTTTAAACTTTACAACTTCCTTGTCTTCGAAAGAACTTTCTAGGCGAAACATCCATGTTTCGCGTCTCGACAGCGCGAAACATGGGTGTTTCTTCTACAGATTGCGAAACATCCATGTTTCACCCTCCCACGAGAACTCGCCAAGGGGTATCCCTTGGCGAGTTCTCTCTGGAGACGATACATCCATGTATCACCTCCGGCAGCACGAAACATGGATGTTTCGCTTAGGGAGGGCGATACATGAGTGTTTCGCCTCCCGCGAGAACTCGCAAAGGGTATCCCTTGGTAAGTTCTCGCGGGAGGCGATACATCCATGTTTCGCTTCCCGACAGCGATACATCAATGTTTCGCCTCCCGGTAGAGTGAAACATCCATGTTTTGCCCAGGGAGGCGAAACACGACTGTCTCGCCTCTGACGAGACACTCGCTCTGGAAAGACAAAACATTAGTGTTTCGTCGCGGGAGGGCGGAACATGAGTGTCTCGCCTCTGACGAGAACTCACCAAGGGCTATGGAGAGACGAAACATGGATGTTTCGCCTCCCTACAGCGCGAAACATTAGTGTTTCACCTCTGACAAGAACTCGCCAAGGGATATGGGAAGGAGAAACATCCATGTTTCGTATTGGGTGGAGGCGCGATACACGGTGTTTCGTCTCTCGCGAGAGTAATTCTGACGACTCAACGTCGATGGAGGACAATTTGACTAACGAAGAACACAGAATCGAGTACAAGAACCTGGCGAAACACAAGTAGTACTGCACATAGACAGTTTTAGATTCAAACATTGCATAATGAAAGCAGTATACAAAATACAAGATGGACAAGCTAACCATTTAGAACAAGAAATTTAAACATTGCAGCCAAGAAAACACTCTCGGAAAGGAGCTCTGTAACGAACCTGCTGGTACATCACTATTGTTGTCTGTGAAACCGAGTTTTTCATCCGAGGCCGTGAAAAGTACATCGTCCTCTCGATGTAATGTTGGCATGCTATATTGATTCGATGGGTGCTCAGCGTAGTTGATATCTGCTATATCATTTCTTTGACATGTTCGAACATTGTGTCCAACCTGCTTGCACCGACTACATCTTCCAACCTGATTTTGCCTGCTGTCACTAGCAGTAGTAGATGATATACAAGATCATCTATTCGTACCACTCAGTGCCTTCCTCGTCGAATTGCAACAGGAGGTGGACCACAAGTCCAAACTGGTTCTAAGTCGTCCATTACTATTGGAGGCAGATGTTGTTGTCCATAAATTGAAAATAGTGATGAACTGTACCAAATTTGATCAACGTGTAGTGACGTAGGATTTCTCCTTTTGCCCATTTAGTATACAAGATATCGTTCTCACAGAGGATTTGCACAAGTAACGCTGCTCTAAGTTCTAAGATCTGTTCAAACACACAAACACACGGGTTTTGCCTAGAAATCCCGTCTTCTCACAAAACCACACAAAACAACACGTCTTCCAGACACGCCAAATGGTGCTCTGGAACTAAACAAACAACTACCAATTACAATATCACACAACTATTCACAGAGAAGCTCGGGAAGACGATCTTCCTGCTTCCAGATTGCTTCTTTTGGTCTTCTCGATACCGTCTTCCCGAAGCGATTCTCGTCTTCTGGGGGTTCAACTCGTCTTCTCACACCCCCAGAAGGCTGTCCTGCTTCGCAGAAGTCGACTAGCAACGGTCGTTACACCTTACTCTCATACTCACATTCCAACGGGTTAGATAAATCACAAGGTGTATGCCCCCTGTAGCCTTCTCAGGCTTCTGCCTACGGAAATGGTCTTCCTGCAGCACTACAACGACATTCACCTTCACGGAAGCTCAATAGAAGTCTCGGAAGCTCACTAGAAGAAGGTAAGAGGATGGGGAAGATGAGGGAAGATGAGGAAGGAGAGAAAATCCAAACAAGAGAAAATAAGATGAAAAGAGTAAATTAAGATTCCGACAGGCTTCTAGTCCGGATCCTGACTAACAAGCCATCCCTGCTTGTAATAGTTTGGGGAGGAAGACAACAAACGTGAGTACTGTTGCACCGTCTTCTACTCGAGGATGTCGTCTTCTGTTGCGGGAAGAAGGCTTCTTTCTTCTTCACTTCGCTGCTCTGACTGCTCTGTCTTTTGGGATCCCTTATCCAGAAGACCGTTCGTACGTAGATCCCAAGTGCTCTACTGAACGAGTCAAGCTACACTTCCACAACTGCTGACAGTCACCGCCACTCAAGAAGAACACTTCCCATGCACAATTGGGAGCGAATTCAATGAACCCACCATCCAGAAGACATGGACAAAGCTTCTACACTCAAATCCACAATCTATTCCCCGAGAAGAAGTCACAATGGCATTGGGAAGCTCACTCCCTCTACTTCCTGCGTCTACTCCTCGACACACCAGCCTAGCTAACAGGACTGCACGAGGATGCCGTTCCATGTTCCTAGACTGTCCACTACTTCTATCTACATCTTCGAACCACTGCTGGTACGAGTATGCAGACCCCTCCTGTATATTCCAAGACTATTCGTATGTTTCCAACAACGGATGTAGTGCGAAGAACCACATATCCTGTCCCTCTGCTCCATTGTGTCTCGTCCGCCTGCACCATAGAATCGATGTGTGCAGTTGCTACAGAATTCTACAGAACTGGTAGCACAGGCAGAACTCTATCTCCTACTCTGCTATCCTACTTATGTTGCTGCCATGAGAACCAGGGGAGACGACCACCAGGGAGAGAGAGACGCTGACAGGAGGTTGCTACCTCACATGCAAGCGGTTCCCCTGCCCGAATTGGCCATCCACCTTGTCCTTCCTACGCTACCTATGCTGCCACATGGTGTCCTAACTAATATTACATGGAAAAACTGCCACCCTTAAGATAGCATGTTCAATTCTACTATATTTGGATTTGTGAATGAAGTTACTAACTATTCAGATTGCACGGAGGCAATCTCTACCTGATCTGCTCCTATCGGAGCTCCTAATGCGGCTTCTGATAAGCTAGAAAGCCCTGCAGTTACCTCGGGTGTCACTGAGGTGGCTTCCTCCTCATCGTCTCTTGCTGGCCCTGCTGTCGCTGCTGCTGCGTCTTCCTCGGCTTCGGCTTCTGCTTCGGAAGACAAAAGCGTCTTCTGGGAAACGGAGTCGACCGGTGCTTCTTCCGTCTTCTGAGGCACGGGTGCGGGACTAGGGACCATGGGGACCTCATGGGGATCCGAAGAAGTCGCCTCCTCCATGCGGAATACCTGGGAAGACGGCTCGTCTTCCTGTCTTCCAAAAGACATCTTGTCTTCCGGGGCGTCTTCTGGAGTCTTCTCGGCTTCCAACGCTGTCACCACCAAGTGCACAGCGAGGTCGAACTCCTCCTTCTCCATTCCGGATCCAGTCGATGGTGCTGGAGCGTGGGAAGATGCGGTTCCAGGTGTCGGAAGCGAGGGAAGATCATAAAGTGTCTTCACTCCTTCTATCTGTCGATCCAAGTACCTGAACATGCTCTCCCGGCATTCCACCAACATCGCTTTGGACTCGCTGTCCCATCCTCTAGCTAAGGTAAGTAACTTCCTATCCGCGGTGTAGTTGAACTTTTTCCGAAGCGCTTCCACCGACTGTGCCAACATGTTCTGTGCACGGGCCTCTGCTGCTTCCCGCTGCGTTTTCTCAACTGCAGCTCGCGCTTCCGCGGCTTCTCGCTGCGTCTTCCATATGGTCTGCTCTTCTACGAGGGCGGTGATCTTCTCCTGCACTCGGGTGACTTCCTGATTGCGCTGCTGTACCCGCGTCTGCAACTCCTGGTTGCTCTTCTGAAGCTGTACCAGCTCCTTGGCAGAAGCGGCTGCTTCCGCCTTGTACCTGGCTGCAAGCTTCTCCGTGGTGCGAAGACTAGCTTCCAGCGACTCCGTCTTCTTCTGGTCTTCTCCCTGTCGTAGCAAGGTGCGCAGGCCGAATCCAGGTTGTAAGGGCTTCTCCTGTGCCCTCGCTCTCTTCTCCAGCAACTCCATAGCTAGCTGGATCTCCTTCTGGAAGTAGGCACTGAACTCCTCCAGTTGTCTTCCTGCGGAAGACAAGTTCATCTCCACCACTCGCTCTGCGGTGTCGACTTCGTCTTCCAGAGGCAAGGAAGCCTCTTCCACCACTACGGCCTTCATCTTCTGCGCACGAGAAGAAGCTACTCTTCTCATCTTCCGGGGTGGAAGACTCCTCATGGCAGGAGCGGCTCTCTTCTTTGCGCTTCCTCGCATCGCAGCAGGAGCGCCCATCCATCTTTCGTCTTCTGGAGTCTTCGTTGCAGAAGCAGTCTTCTGCTCTGATCGGGTACTCAACAGGTCTTCTTCTGAGTCGGACTCCGATCCTGAATGAATGAGAGAGATGGGTGTCTTCGGTACACTTTTGAGACCCATCTTCTTCAGTGGCGTGGCGTCTTCCGACCCACTAGACTCGTCTTCTCTCACCAGCAGCGTCTTCTGGTGAGAGCCGGGCCTCAACTGTGACATCAGAGTGGGAGGGGGCGTTGCTGCTACCTCTCGGTCATCGTCTTCCGAGGTCTCCTCCTTCACCTCCTGTCGCTCCGTTGGCCCATACACTGCCAGCTGGTCTTCCCTAAGATCCCCCATGGCTACATACAAGTAGCAGAGGAAGGGCGTCAGGTGTCCTCCCGCCGGGGTACCTAAGTATGCTAGCTCCGTCTGTACATAGTTATGGATGTACGCGCCCCAGTAGATGGGCACTCTGTCATCCCACACTGATTCCAGGAACTCCACGTCCTGATCTCCTAAGTACCTGGTCTTCTGCGCTTTTCCTTTGGGGAAAAGATGCAGAAACAACTTCGTCAGAAGTCGTTTCTTCGGCTCCCGGTAAGATTCTATCTTCCAACCGTTCCTCCCCTGCCTGTCTTCCACGAAAAGACAGGTGGTGCTCCCAGGCACATGCCACGAACTCATGATCCTAGGCAAGATCTTTTCTCGTACCAATATCCTCGGTTCTCGGACTCAAGCCTGTGAAAAGCCTTGCGCCACCAGTCTTCAGTCCAGGAAGACGGTCTTCCTTGAGCTAATCCTGCTTTCGTAGGTACACGGTTACGAGGTGGCAACGCTGCTCACACCTCCTCCAGAAGCCCTTGATCTGCGAGGTTCCAATCCCATAGGAAGAAGTCGAGACCCAACTCCTTGAGGAAAGGAGTGGCCTCGGCCAATTCTGCCGCTGGTAACACCAAGCCCCACGGATGCATCGACATACCTGGAAGATCTGTTGCACTAAACCACAAGCACCTACTATGAGCTGAAGGCTCAGTTCTTCCCGAGTGCCCACAGTCTAGCTTCTACTTCTCAGAAGATGAAACTAGTCTTCCAGAAGACCGCTATTCCGTCTTCCGGGATTCTAACAATACTTCCTAGATAGCTCTCGTCTTCCGAGCTATATCTAAACAATCCTATCTAAGCAAGGCCTCACATGGATTACCAAGAAGACAACCCACCTTGCATTACATCCTACTTCCTATCAGAAGATACAAGATTCGCAAAACGTAAGTGCATGACAAGTTCAGAAGATGGTTGCGGGCTCCTGCGGGGACAGTGGCCTTTGGAAAGACACTCGGGACAGCTTCCGATTCAATGTCTTTCTCGGAAGACTTCCCGAAGTCAGACTTCCCTTCACTGATCTTCACATGTCGTCGTCTTCCTACACACAATCTATCCTCACAACAGACTCAAGACAATTACACTCTGTTCTTCTAACTTCTCACCTCTCATACGCACTCAGGAGAACCTTGCTGCTCGATGGGAAGACATGACCCTCGACCATTCTCTCCAGATTCTACCAGCAAGTATTCTCACGACTCTCTTCTAAGCTTGGGAAGAAGAAGGAATGGCTGCTATGGGTCAGACAGAAGAGACCCGAAGGGACCCTCACGTTTTCTCGCTCATTTTGCCAGTCTTCCAGTCTTCTAGTCTCTCTAGGAAGATGTGGAGTTGAGAAGCTTGGAAGACCGGGAGGCACAGGCCTAGTTCCCGACTTCCAACTTCTCGAAATAACAAAACAACTCACCACACCACTCAAGATTCGTACCAAGTCTCTCTAAACACAAAAGCAAAGCAAATCCACTCTTGATACGAATTGTGTTCAGTCGACTTCCGAAGACAGTCTTCCGAAGACGGTCTTCCAAAGTCAGTCAAGTTTAAGAAGCATCTTCCGAAGATGTTCCCATCTTCCGAATCGTCTTCTGTTCCAAGTTTCGGAGGTAGAGAGGTAGTAGGATAGGGAAATTGATAGCTGGGATCTCCAATTTGAGAGCTAGGAGTAGGGAAGCTCGAATTGAGCTCGAGAAGAAGCAAGGAGATGTCTGACAGAAATTGGGCAGCGCTTCCGCGCCCAATGTCTCAATAGGAAAGATGGGGGGTGGGGGTAATCAATCAGGCTGCCTGCACACAACCAAGGAAGCGCGGGGAATACCAGGAAAAGGCGAGAAGAAGTGGGAAGAGGAAAGAACAGGGGAAAGAACCTCTACAGTCTTCTTCTGCTCCCCGAGTTGCCTTCGACCTCTGCGTGCTTCTTGGCTCTGGTCCTAGCTCCAATGCGACTCCTCATGACTGCGCCTGCTGTCAATGTCCGGCCACGCCTCGATTTCACCTTCGATTCCACTCGCTGCTCTCCAATGTCAGCTTCTCGGGAGCTCACAGAAACACCTTCGCTCTTTTGCCTTCTGTGCCCCATCAATTCGATCTCGCCTTTCGCCTAGCTGCCAACTGATTCTCTCCTACCTCGATGTCCTCACTCGATTCCTCTCTCAAAGCTAACTCGCGAAGCTCACTATCTCCAATCGATCTTCTCAAGCGCTGTGCTGCGGGAAGTTAGAATGTGCCTAATGTGCTTCCTTACGCATCTTCCCCGCAGATTAGGGGTTTTCGACCTTAGGTGTCTTCCCCGACCTACCTACCTATTCGGTGCGCTCCAGTAGGTACACCTAATGTTTTACCCGCAAACTCGTGGTTGGGCCTTCGCGGTCGCTGTCTTCTAGAAGACAAGTGTCTTCCGCCGTCTTCTCATCTTCCGCCGTCTTCTTGTCTTCTGAAGACGCAACTGAGAAGACGCTCTTCCGAAGACGGTCGTCTTCCGAAGAAGTCAACTTCTTATTACCAACAGCTCTTAAGATCATCTTCCTGCTAAGGGAGATGTAACCTTAAGTAACAACGCTTCTTCAGTTATACAAACAAGTTATTATTCTTAAAAATTTCAAAAATTTGTGCATCTTGTAATTTGTGGGCACCACATACGCCCACCCTCACATGTTTGCGTCCCCGCAAACATCAGTGTCTTCTGCACTTCTGTTTACGTCTAGTACTTCTTGACGCACCACCCATTAACACGAGTGGTCATCAGCGTACCGTCCAACTCTTCCAACTGCAAGGAGCCATTGTCGAAGATCTCTAAGACACGGTAAGGTCCCATCCAGCGAAGGTGAAGTTTCCCAAGAAACTTAAGATGTCGGTTGTCGTAGAGAAGAACCAAGTCCCCATCCACAACGGTCACCTTCCTCAACTTGCTATCGTAGTTTACCTTACGTTGCGCTTGCACCTCGTACGTCTTCTCCAAAGCTGCATTCCTGTCTTCTTCAAACTCTACGAAATTCAGAAGACGCTGCTCCTGGCTCTCTTCTTCTCCCATGCGTTCGGATACGGCTAACCGGTATGTCGGGACCTCTAACTCAATGGGCACAATAGGTGTCATGCCGTAAGTTAGGTAGAAAGGTGTCTTCTGGGTTGTGACCTTAGGTGAAATCCTGAAAGCCCACAACACAGATGGCAGTTTCGTGTCCCAGTCATACGCATGGTTAACAGTTACCTTGTTCAGGATGTTACACAGAAGACCGTTCGACTTCTCCGTCAGTCCATTCGCTTTCGGGTTGTATGGCGTCGTCTTCCGATGTTTAATCCTGAAGTATTGGGTCAGGAGGGAGATAGTCTCATTTAAGAAATGAGTACCCCTATCTGATACCAATTCCAGCGGACATCCGTACCTAGTAATGATGTTATGCCAAAGGAACCTTGCTACTACTGCGGCATCATTCTTTCTCGTGGCCTCGCCTTCCACCATCTTGGTGGCATAATCGGTAGCTATTAAGATGTACCGTGCTCGTGTTCTTCTCGCCACCGGGGCGATAGGACCCACAAAGTCGATTCCCCACTTTTCGAACGGAGCAAGCGGAAGAATGGGAGTAAGAGGCCACCTTGTTGTAGCGGTCGGTCTTCCCACCCTCTGGCATGCATCGCACTTCCTGATCTCCTGAAAAGTGTCTCGATAGTTGACCATCAGTATCCGGCGTCTAGCATCTTCTTCACTGTGGTTTTCATCCCGTAGTGACCCCCAGCATCTTCGTAGTGAAGACCTGTGATCACTGATTTTATCTCTGACGGCTCGAGACATCTTCTCAGCTTCTCGTCATGTTCCTTTCGAAACTGGATACCCTGGAAGATGGCGTAAGGTCTTGCCTTGTGTAAGAAGATAACCTTCTGCTCCGCATCCAATCCCTCGGGATACTGTTGGTCTTCCAAGAACTTCCTCAAGTCCTTGAAGGTCGACTCTTCTGTGGAAGTCGCAAAGACTGGATCAGAAGATCTAGTCTCGTCTTCTGGGAAGCAGGCGGTACTCCCCCCCTCAGATGAAAATGTCTCTGCAAAAACTGAAAATAACTTCTCGTCAGGAAACTCGTCTTCCACTTCATCTTCTCGTCGTTCTGTCTCTAGTCTGGATAGGTAGTCAGCATTAACATGTTGTCTTCCGAGCCTGTACTCAACTGTGTAAGTAAATTCCTGGAGTAGGAGAATCCACCTAGCTATCCTACCAGACAAATCTACTTTCTTTACAAGATGTTTCAAAGAGAAGTGATCTACATAGAAGACAAACGGGTTTGCTAGAAGATAGTGTCTAAACTTCCTACAGGAGTAAATCATGCCAAGACACTCTCTTTCAGTTGTCGAGTACTTCTTCTCTGCATCACTGAGCTGTCTTCCCGCGTAGTAGATGGGATAATCCTTCTTCTTCTCATCTTTCTGACTCAACACCGCCCCTATGGCGAAAGCAGAAACATCCACATAAATGTGAAAGACTCTTTCCCAATCAGACGGTCGTAGGACAGGGGATTCCGACAGAAGCCTCTTCATTTCTTCGAATGCTTCCTGCTGCTCAGAAGACCAAACGTATGGTTCGTCCTTCTTCAGCAACTTAGTGAGTCTTCCTGCTACCTCTGCGTACCTGTCAATAAACCTCCTGTAGTATCCTACGTTGCCAAGGAAGCTTCTCAACTGAGTCAGGTTAGCAGGTGGGTGGAGTTTCATGATGACTTCCACCTTAGCACAGTCGACTTCTATACCTCTTCCGGAAATCCTATGTCCTAGCAAGATCTCCTCTGACATACCAAAGAAGCACTTCTCAAGGTGAAGAGCCAAACGATGTTCTCTACACTTCAGAAAACACTTCCTTAGAAATATCAAGTGGTCTTCTCTCGATCCAAACACACAGAAGTCATCCAAGAAAATCTCCATAAAGGTGCGAAGATACTCCTTGAAGACTGTAATCATCAACCTCTGGAATGTGGCGGGTGCATTGCATAAACC
The DNA here is from genome assembly GCA_036924285.1 of Asterella californica. Lineage (NCBI taxonomy): Eukaryota > Viridiplantae > Streptophyta > Marchantiopsida > Marchantiales > Aytoniaceae > Asterella > Asterella californica. Next base: position 13,989,872 of record JAYKYS010000003.1, read on the forward strand.
AAACGGCATTTGATTGTACGCGTACGTGCCCCAATCAGTGGTGAAAGTGATTTTTGACTTGTCTTCTTCTCTGATTGAAACTTGGTTGTACCCAGAATACCCATCCAGGAAGCTGTAGAACTCATGCCCTGCTACCTGGTCTAACACAGAGTCGGTGAATGGTAAAGGGTGATGTCCTTCTTCGTGGCCAAGTTCAGCTTCCGGAAGTCCTGACACACTCGGATCTTCCCTGTCTGCTTCTTCGGCACGATGACAATAGGAGCTACCCACTCACTGCTAAGTACTGGGAAGATGACTCTTGCCTTCAGGTATTGGTCAATCTGGTCCTTCACCAGAAGCGAGTACTTGGGGTTGAGCCGATACTGTCTCTGCCGTGCAGGAACAACGCCCTCCAGCAAGTCGATGCGATGCTCTCCCAACTCTCGAGGTATGCCCTTCATGTCTTCTATGGTCCATGCGAAGACATCCTGGAACTCCGTTAGAAGTTCTCGAAAGTCTTCCAACTGCTGGTCCTCGATCACCTTGAAAAGCTTCAGCTTCTTCCCAGGAGCAACCTCCATCTCTTGGAGATCATCCGGGTTTACCATTCCTTCAGTGTGACTGTACTCACTGGCACCGAAGTATTCCGATTTGGGAGCTTCTTCTGGTTCAGATTCGTCTTCTGGAAGACCAACTGACGGATCTTCCGAAGGGAAGACGGTATTCTCGTCTTCTGGAAGCTCTTCTTCCGCAATCTCGTAGCACTCAATGTATCCACAGACCATATCTTCTACTTTCTCTGCTACTTCTGTAGTACACACGTTATTCGTCACAAACTCATTATACCGTTCATCATTGTCAGAAGACGCAGCTGAGTCTTCTGAAGTGTACCCCTCCGTTGTAGAAGGAGTTTCACCTTGGTGTCCAATCTTGATCTAAGGAAGTGAGACCTTAGCCTTCTCACCTGGCTTGGGTGTGGGATTGGGAAATCTCAAACGATGCTTTCTCCAGTCGGTATTTACATTTGCAGCATACAGCCATGGTCTTCCTATCAATACCTGATATCCAACCTTAGCTACAGGTCGCAAAATGATGTAAGTGAGGTAAAACGATACTCCACCAATTACTGTCAAGACATCTTTCAGTTGCCCCAAAGGTCGTCTTCTGGTCTGATCCGCCATTCTGAGAATTCTCGGAGCAGGCTGGAACTCAGTGAAACCTAGGGCATGCGCCGTTTCTTCAGTCATGATGTTAACTCCGGAGCCGGAATCAATGGGTACCTTCTTCAGAAGACAGCCATGGATCTCCATATCAAGTTCTGGGGCTCCCAAGTCCTCATGCTCTATCCTTAGGATCGGGGTGCTCTTGGAAAGTTTAGCTGCCCTCCTCTTCCTCGATCCTCGAAGCACAGATTGTAACAACTTCCTGTAACCAGCGTTGTCATCCAACAGCTATTGGAAGGTTACATCCGCCTTCTGATTCCACAAGTCTCGCAAGAAGTCGTACGGAGATCTTTTCAGAAGAGTGACTGGAGTTTCCAACAGAGAAGATGTAGTAGCTGCTTCCTTGGGTGGAAGACCAGAAGAGTGTCTTCCCTCGACTGGAGGCTGTTCCCGTGAGACAGGTGTTGCCGTAGTCGGTGTAGGAAGCTGTTGTACTATCTTCTGTCTCTTCTCCAGCTCTTCTTGCATGATCGCTTCAACCTCTTGTCTAATGTCAGGAGCAAAGTACTTCGGATCTTCTCGGTCGTAAGTAGGAGAAGACGGCCACTCAGGAGAAGATGACCTCTCCTTACGCTGCTTCTTCTTCTTGACGTCCTTCTGACGAGATTCTGACTTCCCTTTGCTTCTGGTACTTACCTTGAACACAGCTTCATCCAAGACTTCCTCCGGAGGCCAACTATCTGAATTCGGGTCAGGATTCCAAACAGTACCATCCGTCAAAGTGAGAGATGACGCTTCTTCAGGTGTCTCCATCTTCTGAGCTGCAGTCGTCTTCTGCAGCTGAGGTTCCTTTCCTTTGCGCTTCCCGGGGTCTGGTTCGTCTTCCTCAATGTGGAGACAATCTGTACAATCCTCAGGATCTTCTTCCTCTACCGAGATGTGTTGTACCACTGCTAACTCGAGTTTAGAAGATGATGCAGCTTCTGCAGGAGGCGTGGTATCTGCAAATCTCACCATTTGTCGGGGTCGTAAGGTCTGAGGACAATTCCCTGTGAAATGACCGACTTCCTTACAGTTCCCACACAAGGGCACTTGCCCAATCTGTCTTCTCGGATGAGGACAGGTGGACCACCAGTGTCCTGTCTCTCCACAATTATTGCACGCTCCAGGAAGAGGGTTGAGAGGTCGTTGTGATGAAGAAGGCTGCCAGGGCGTCCTGGTCTGTACATTGCTAGCTCTATCCTTCGGTACATAACGATTATATTGGGCGGGAGGCGTAGGAGTGAAGGGTTGGATCGTCTCGATCCTATAGCAGGTTTCCCCACTGGGATCGTGTAGATATCTCTCATCGTCTTCTTCCCATCCTGCCCAGTTGACAGCTTTATCCTGCGTACACTGATCTCTGGTGTGTCCAGAAGAGTTACAAAGGTTGCACCAAAAGTTTGGCCGGGAAGCCGTAGGCTGCTTCCGCTTGTCCTTCTGGTTCAGAAGATGAACTTTCAGGTCGGCAAACTGCTTCAGAACCTCATCGATATGGGGATCAGGTGCAGACTGAATGATCTGAGTTTGAGGCATCTTCTGCACAACTTCCTCCCTTGCTCGCGTCTTCTCCTCCTTCTTCTTCCGCGTCTTCTTCTCTTGTTCAGATTCAGATTCTGAACTTTCGACAGTAGACTCTTCAGAAGTAGAGGCTGCTTCCGAATCACTGTTATCAGTTTCAGTGGACTTGGACTTCTTCTTGGACTTCCGAGAAGACTTCTTCGACTTCTTGGACTTCTTCGAGGTCTTCCCTTTGTCTTTCGTCATATTCCGAGTGATGCTCGAGGTTTCATACTGCTCGGCATGCTTCTGTACCTCCACTAAATCATCACCTCCTCCTCTTCTGCAGTATAATTCCATATCCTGAGACAATCCTCCCAAGTACCAGTCCACGGCTTGCTGAGCACAGTAGCTGGTTCTTCCTTGGTTCTGAGGGATATGATCCAGGAGATCTTCAAACCTCTCGGTGTAATCCCGCAGTGTCTCTTTCTTCTTCCGTTCGAGTCTCTGAAGTTCTATGAGGGTCATACGATCGTAGCCCACTCCTCTGAACCTCTTCAGAAAAGCTGCCTTCAGAGTAGCCCAAGCGATCATTACTACACCATCATCCAATGTTTTACTCATCCACTTTCTTCCTTTCCCTACGATCAAACTGGGAAATACACGGAGTCTGTCAACATCAGCGTCTTCCTTGTTAGATCGAGAGATGGTCTCGAACATGGTGATGAAGTCGTCTGCGTCAGCATCATCGTCGTACGGATGGTACTTCTGCCGAGTGTGGGAAGCCATGTCGACTGCCGGCTGGTGCGACTACCAACTTCTTCTTCTTCAGGTGGAGATGGTCTTCTCGAAGGTCCAGGTCTGTCTGAATCACGAAGATCATCTTCTGAGTCAGAGCTACTGTCACTGCTATCTTCCGAGACATTTGGAACAATCTCCTCCAGTCTTCCCTCACCTTGAGAAGCTTCTTCCGCACTGAGGAAGACGTCTTCCGAGTAACCAGTACCAAAATCTACTTTATACACGTGATCACCCGGTTGGCTTCTGTCTTCGCCAAAGATTATGCTCGAGATGGAAGGCTCTTCCAACTCTACCGATCGGATCTTCCTGAGCTCTTCTTCTTTCCTTTGGTGTCTCAGGGATATCCGCTGCTCTCTAGAAGCGGTTCGCTGGGGTGAGTTTACCCACTCAGGATCTTTACCCGTGCGTCTTCTGCTTCTTCCTCCGGTCGGAGGCATCCACCAGAGTACTGAGAATCGATGTCTCTATTCTTCTACCACTAGATCTGGGAGACCAAATGACTGAACAACCGATCACAAGTTCAGAACGTCTTCTTCTCCTGCTTCTCGTTGTATTCACTGCAGTCTTCCAAGATCGAGTCTTCCAAGGAGTTCTTGGAAGCAGGGAAGCGGCTTCTCCCAACTCTCCCTGATGTATCTTATCAACTGCTGGTTGCGGTTCCCGTCGTCTTCTAGCAAGATAGAGTCCCACAACACATTCAACTACAATCGAAGTTAGTTCGAAATGAACCTAACTAATGCCACACAGATCCAGGAAGCTTAGAACAGAAGTTACTAAGATGAAATCCCCGGCAGCGGCGCCAAAAATGGTTCCTCACTATATGTAGTGACGTAAGATTTCTCCTTTTGCCCATTTAGTATACAAGATATCGTTCCCACAGAGGATTTGCACAAGTAACGCTGCTCTAAGTTCTAAGATCTGTTCAAACACACAAACACACGGGTTTTGCCTAGAAATCCCATCTTCTCACAAAACCACACAAAACAACACGTCTTCCAGACACGCCAAATGGTGCTCTAGAACTAAACAAACAACTACCAATTAAAATATCACACAACTATTCACAGAGAAGCTCGAGAAGACGATCTTCCTGCTTCCAGATTGCTTCTTCCGGTCTTCTCGATACCGTCTTCCTGAAGCGATTCTCGTCTTCTGGGGGTTCAACTCGTCTTCTCACACCCCCAGAAGGCTGTCCTGCTTCACAGAAGTCGACTAGCAACGGTCGTTACATCTTACTCTCATACTCACATTCCAACGAGTTAGATAAATCACAGGGTGTATGCCCCCTGTAGCCTTCTCAGGCTTCTGCCTACGGAAATGGTCTTCCTGCAGCACTACAACGACATTCACCTTCACGGAAGCTCAATAGAAGTCTCGGAAGCTCACTAGAAGAAGGTAAGAGGATGGGGAAGATGAGGGAAGATGAGGAAAGAGAGAAAATCCAAACAAGAGAAAATAAGATGAAAAGAGTAAATTAAGATTCCGATAGGCTTCTAGTCCGGATCCTGACTAACAAGCCATCCCTGCTTGTAATAGTTTGGGGAGGAAGACAACAAACGTGAGTACTGTTGCACCGTCTTCTACTCGAGGATGTCGTCTTCTGTTGCGGGAAGAAGACTTCTTTCTTCTTCACTTCGCTGCTCTGACTGCTCTGTCTTCTGGGATCTCTTATCCAGAAGACCGTTCGTACGTAGATCCCAAGTGCTCTACTGAACGAGTCAAGCTACACTTCCACAACTGCTGACAGTCACCGCCACTCAAGAAGAACACTTCCCATGCACAATTGGGAGCGAATTCAATGAACCCACCATCCAGAAGACATGGACAAAGCTTTTGCACTCAAATCCACAATCTATTCCCCGAGAAGAAGTCACAATGGCATTGGGAAGCTCACTCCCTCTACTTCCTGCGTCTACTCCTCGACACACCAGCCTAGCTAACAGGACTGCACGAGGATGCCGTTCCATGTTCCTAGACTGTCCACTACTTCTATCTACATCTTCGAACCACTGCTGGTACGAGTATGCAGACCCCTCCTGTATATTCCAAGACTATTCGTATGTTTCCAACAACGGGTGTAGTGCGAAGAACCACCTATCCTGTCCCTCTGCTCCAATGTGTCTCGTCCGCCTGCACCATAGAATCGATGTGTGCAGTTGCTACAAAATTCTACAGAACTGGTAGCACAGGCAGAACTCTATCTCCTACTCTGCTATCCTACTTATGTTGCTGCCATGAGAACCAGGGGAGGCGACCACCAGGGAGAGAGAGACGCTGACAGGAGGTTGCTACCTCACATGCAAGCGGTTCCCCTGCCCGAATTGGCCATCCACCTTGTCCTTCCTACGCTACCTATGCTGCCACATGGTGTCCTAACTAATATTACATGGAAAAACTGCCACCCTTAAGATAGCATGTTCAATTCTACTATATTTGGATTTGTGAATGAAGTTACTAACTACTCAGATTGCACGGAGGCAATCTCTACCTGATCTGCTCCTATCGGAGCTCCTAATGCGGCTTCTGATAAGCTAGAAAGCCCTGCAGTTACCTCGGGTGTCACTGAGGTGGCTTCCTCCTCATCGTCTCTTGCTGGCCCTGCTGTCGCTGCTGCTGCGTCTTCCTCGGCTTCGGCTTCTGCTTCGGAAGACAAAAGCGTCTTCTGGGAAACGGAGTCGACCGGTGCTTCTTCCGTCTTCTGAGGCACGGGTGCGGGACTAGGGACCATGGGGACCTCATGGGGATCCGAAGAAGTCGCCTCCTCCACGCGGAATACCTGGGAAGACGGCTCGTCTTCCTGTCTTCCAAAAGACATCTTGTCTTCCGGGGCATCTTCTGGAGTCTTCTCGGCTTCCAACGCTGTCACCACCAAGTGCACAGCGAGGTCGAACTCCTCCTTCTCCATTCCGGATCCAGTCGATGGTGCTGGAGCGTGGGAAGATGCGGTTCCAGGTGTCGGAAGCGAGGGAAGATCATAAAGTGTCTTCACTCCTTCTATCTGTCGATCCAAGTACCTGAACATGCTCTCCCGGCATTCCACCAACATCGCTTTGGACTCGCTGTCCCATCCTCTAGCTAAGGTAAGTAACTTCCTACCCGCGGTGTAGTTGAACTTCTTCCGAAGCGCTTCCACCGACTGTGCCAACATCTTCTGTGCACGGGCCTCTGCTGCTTCCCGCTGCGTCTTCTCAACTGCAGCTCGCACTTCCGCGGCTTCTCGCTGCGTCTTCCATATGGTCTGCTCTTCTGCGAGGGCGGTGATCTTCTCCCGCACTCGGGTGACTTCCTGATTGCGCTGCTGTACCCGCGCCTGCAACTCCTGGTTGCTCTTCCGAAGCTGTATCAGCTCCTTGGCAGAAGCGGCTGCTTCCGTCTTGTACCTGGCTGCAAGCTTCTCCGTGGTGCGGAGACTAGCTTCCAGCGACTCCGTCTTCTTCTGGTCTTCCCCCTGTCGCAGCAAGGTACGCAGGCCGAATCCAGGTTGTAAGGGCTTCTCTTGTGCCCTCGCTCTCTTCTCCAACACTGCCAGCTGGTCTTCCCTAAGATCCCCCATGGCTACATACAAGTAGCAGAGGAAGGGCGTCAGGTGTCCTCCCGCCGTGGTACCTAAGTATGCTAGCTCCGTCTGTACATAGTTGTGGATGTACGTGCCCCAGTAGATGGGCACTCTGTCATCCCACACTGATTCCAGGAACTCCACGTCCTGATCTCCTAAGTACCTGGTCTTCTGCGCTTTCCCCTTGGGAAAAAGATGCAGAAACAACTTCGCCAGAAGTCGCTTCTTCGGCTCCCGGTAAGATTCTATCTTCCAACCGTTCCTCCCTTGCCTGTCTTCCACGAAAAGGCAGGTGGTGCTCCCAGGCACATGCCACGAACTCACGATCCTAGGCAAGATCTTCTTCTCGTACCAATATCCTCGGTTCTCGGACTCAAGCCTGTGAAAAGCCTTGCGCCACCAGTCTTCAGTCCAGGAAGACGGTCTTCCTCGAGCTACTCCTGCTTTCGCAGGTACACGGTTACGAGGTGGCAACGCTACCCACACCTCCTCCAGAAGCCCTTGATCTGCGAGGTTCCAATCCCACAGAAAGAAGTCGAGACCCAACTCCTTGAGGAAAGGAGTGGCCTCGGCCAATTCTGCCGCTGGTAACACCAAGCCCCGCGGATGCATCGACATACCTGGAAGATCTGTTGCACTAAACCACAAGCACCTACTATGAGCTGAAGGCTCAGTTCTTCCCGAGTGCCCACAGTCTAGCTTCTACTTCTCAGAAGACGAAACTAGTCTTCCAAAAGACAACTACTCCGTCTTCCGGGATTCTAACAATACTTCCTAGATAGCTCTCGTCTTCCGAGCTATATCTAAACAATCCTATCTAAGCAAGGCCTCGCATGGATTACCAAGAAGACAACCCACCTTGCATTACATCCTACTTCCTATCAGAAGATACAAGATTCGCAAAACGTAAGTGCATGAAAAGTTCAGAAGATGGTTGCGAGCTCCTGCGAGGACAGTGGCCTCTGGGAAGACACTCGGGACAGCTTCCGATTCAATGTCTTTCTCGGAAGACTTCCCGAAATCAGACTTCCCTTCACTGGTCTTCACCTGTCGTCGTCTTCCTACACGTAATCTACCCTCACAACAGACTCAAGACAATTGCACTCTGTTCTTCTAACTTCTCACCTCTCATACGCACTCAGGAGAACCTTGCTGCTCGGTGGGAAGACATGACCCTCGACCATTCTCTCCAGATTCTACCAGCAAGTATTCTCACGACTCTCTTCTAAGCTTGGGAAGAAGAAGGAATGGCTGCTATGGGTCAGACAGAAGAGACCCGAAGGGACCCTCACGTTTTCTCGCTCATTTTGCCAGTCTTCCAGTCTTCTAGTCTCTCTAGGAAGATGTAGAGTTGAGAAGCTTGGAAGACCGGGAGGCACAGGCCTAGTTCCCGACTTCCAACTTCTCGAAATAACAAAACAACTCACCACACCACTCAGGATTTGTACCAAGTCTCTCTAAACACAAAAGCAAAGCAAATCCACTCTTGATACGAATTGTGTTCAGTCGACTTCCGAAGACAGTCTTCCGAAGACGGTCTTCCGAAGTCAGTCAAGTTTAAGAAGCGTCTTCCGAAGATGTTCCCATCTTCCGAATCGTCTTCTGTTCCAAGTTTCGGGGGTAGAGAGGTAGTAGGGTAGGGAAATTGATAGCTGGGATCTCCAATTTGAGGGCTAGGAGTAGGGAAGCTCGAATTGAGCTCGAGAAGAAGCAAGGAGATGTCTGACAGAAATTGGGCAGCGCTTCCGAGTCCAATAGGAAAGATGGGGGGTGGGGGTAATCGATCAGGCTGCCTGCACACAACCAAGGAAGCGCGGGGAATACCAGGTAAAGGCGAGAAGAAGTGGGAAGGGGAAAGAACAGGGGAAAGAACCTCTACAGTCTTCTTCTGCTCCCCGAGTTGCCTTCGACCTCTGCGTGCTTCTTGGCTCTGGTCCTAGCTCCAATGCGACTCCTCACGACTGCGCCTGCTGTCAATGTCCGGCCACGCCTCGATTCCACCTTCGATTCCACTCGCTGTTCTCCAATGTCAGCTTCTCGGGAGCTCACAGAAACGCCTTCGCTCTTTTGCCTTCTGTGCCTCAGCAATTCGGTCTCGCTCTTCGCCTAGCTGCCAACTGATTCTCTCCTACCTCGATGTCGTCACTCGATTCCTCTCTCAAAGCTAACTCGCGAAGCTCACTATCTCCAATCGATCTTCTCAAGCGCTGTGCTGCGGGAAGTTGGAATGTGCCTAATGTGCTTCCTTACGCATCTTCCCCGCAGATTAGGGGTTTTCAACCTTAGGTGTCTTTCCCGACCTACCTATCTATTCGGTGCGCTCCAGTAGGTACACCTACTGTTTTACCCGCAAACTCGTGGTTGGGCCTTCGCGGTCGCTGTCTTCTGGAAGACAGGTGTCTTCCGCCGTCTTCTCATCTTCCGCCGTCTTCTTGTCTTCTGAAGACGCAACTGAGAAGACGCTCTTCCGAAGACGGTCGTCTTCCGAAGAAGTCAACTTCTTATTACCAACAGCTCTTAAGATCATCTTCCTGCTAAGGGAGACGTAACCTTAAGTAACAACGCTTCTTCAGTTATACAAACAAGTTATTATTCTTAAAAATTTCAAAAATTCGTGCATCTTGTAATTTGTGGGCACCACACAACGCGTGTCATAGGATTCTCTCCCACCTCTCTGTCGAAGGTAATGACATGTCCACATGGCCATCCCATTTCCTGGTACTCAACGCAATTGCACGTTCCTCGCCCATTCGAGCTATGTTTCACTACATGAGTTGATCTTGAATTGTGACAGCGAACTATGGCCTCTCTAATGTTGGAAACTTGACAAATGAATCCTTCTGCAGCTTGCTCATTCTCTGTCTGTCTGCTCCTTGCAAACTTGATGAGTAGATTTGTCTCCTGCTCCAATTGTTGACGCCTCGTGGTAAATTGTTGCATGATGTAATACCAAATTTCAAGTAAAATTCTCAAAGGAGCATTAAAACGGATGGTTCTCAGAGCATTGTTCATGCTCTCAGCTACATTCGAAGTTATCTTCCCATATCGTGGCTTTGGAAATGCACATCGACTATATCTTTCTGGCATGATATCTCGTAAATAAGTAGCCAACTGCTTGCCTCGATCTCCGGAGTCATCCAGTTTTCTTAAAACCTCGTTATACCTATCACATCAAACTGCATTAAAACACACCAAACAAACTAATTCTATAACTAACATAAGAAGCTACACCAACTAATCAAATGCTCACAAGTGAGGTGAGATTCTTACGCTTCTCGATTTTTTGCGTATAAACAAGCCAAAAACAGTTTTTCGGCCTCCTTGCCAAATCTCGCCCTCACGTTCATTCTAATGTGTTGGGCGCAATGACCATGAGTCACAGTCGGAAATATCTCAGCAACGGCTTTCTCCAATCCTTTTTGTCGATCGCTGATGATGACAGTTTGAGGACTCTCAATTCCATTTATTGATTCTTTCAATAAACCACAGAACCAAGTCCAGTTGGATGTATCCTCTCTCGGAGCTACAGCATAAGCTAAAATGATAGCCTGGTTTGCACCATCGAGTGTGGAAGCCAAGAAAATTTGACAAGGAAACTTACGAGACTTTGAATGACAAGCGTCAAGACAAATCACTTTCTGACAGGAGCTAAAAGCATTACGAGTAGCACTGGGACAGACAAAAAAATGACTGAAAATTGTTGGATGATTTATCCATGTGCCCCAGTCCACAACAGCTAACGGATCCACATCTTTGATCTTTCTGCACACAGATGAAATATAATGAAAAGAGACCGTTTGATTACCTTCTAACCAATCTCGCGAATGCTCAAGGCTTCTCCAAACTTGGTTATATGGAGCTCGTTTATTAAAACTAGTCCGAATTTCTTCCATTAAATTCCTGACTGGGATGTTGGGATCTATTGCTACTCTATTACACAAAACTTGTGCAAGGAATTTAGAGTTTGAGGCTGGTCCACGCTAGTAAGCTTGTTGTCCAGGGCAAGTATGCTCCATATTACACACACTGATGGTGATTCTCCCTGTGAATTTCTCTCTTTGTGCACGTACCCTCCATTTGCCCGACTGCGTTATTGACCCTTCCCTTGCCTCAACTCCAGTTCCATAAAATGTTTCTCTACCAGAGGTTAAATATTGCATCTTCTCGTCACATCGACCATTCTCAGGAACTCGCCGTGTTCTTTGGATCACAGTGACATCTTCTCGTCTTCTGCTCTCTCTCTCTGTCGTTGGGTGAACTCATGGAAGCTGTGAGGCTGACTACTTATCAAATTTGGATCCAAGTTTTTTTTGTTTTCAACTCGCTGTTCTATTGATTTTCTGCAACGAATCCTCCCTCCATAACGACAGACGCGCACTCTGTGAGTAGAATATGACTTGAGCTTGTTACAAGCTCTACTGTTCAGAAAACACCAACAATCTATAGCAAAGTCAAAATCCTTCCAGCATTGAAAATCTCCCCCCAACTTCAGTGTCCCTGTGGTCTCTCTCAAGGCGTCTAATGTTTTTCCTTGAAGTACGCGGTCAGCAAGACAGACGTCAATCATCTCCTGCCGCCATCGCTCCAGTATCGTTTCGTCTTCTTCCTCGTCGCTTCTTGCGTCTAAACAGAATTCGCGCTCTTCATCTTCAAAATGTAATCCATCGAGAGAATCTAAATCATTATCCTCCGACATTATCGCTAAGTGCTTACATGCACCGCAAATCTATGTCCCAGATGCCCCGCTGTTACCATCATGTACTACTGTTCACATATCTGCACTGTTAATAGCCATTCCTTCTTTTCGATGTCGAACACTGTATCCTGCCAGTACTTGTTCTGCTGTGCAGTTCCGCTTCTCTTCCCGCGCACTAGTTTCTTCCCGCGACAGGTCACACGTCAGCTTCGGAAAGCTCACAGGACTATCTGACTGGACGTCCATGTGGCAAAGTAACTTACAGAGCGGGCGGTAGCCAGTTTGGGGGTCGATCAAGAAGGGTATCGTTAAGAGGGGGTGGATCAAGTCCGGGATTCCTTCTGGGGGTGGATCAAGTAAATTGCTGGATTTAGAGATCTTCACTTACTTTTTGCGACGTCGCAGGGACGATACAGATAAGTGACGTAGTATAAGCTTTCCACAGAACGTCAATGACGTAAAATTGGGGTACGTGGTATCATTCTTCACTCCACTGAATCCGCATGTGAATGGCACTGTTCTCAAGGCTCCCATTCATTTCCAAGTCTTTTCCAGTTGGAAACAGCTTGTGAATTAATTAATTAGTTTCTTGGGGCTCTCTTTTCTTTACAACTCTTGCATATTTGACGGTCACTTCACCCTTCCACTTAAATAAAATTGAAGGAAGTACTGGGAAATATCACCACCTCTCATGAGATTAAATAGACAGTAGTTCATTCTAGATTGTAAACTTTTATTTCATACATTCTTATTGAGCTTAATGACAAGAATTGATGATATTTGAGAGATTTTCTCTTATTTAAGCAACCCATTCACTGGTATATTTTGATCAATTTAATTGACATTAATTGATATTATTTTGGGGGCTTTCTTTCTTCCATGAGCAGCCGGTAAGAACCATACTCGATCCCATATATGTCATCAACTCCCGTCTCATAGGCAAAATCAATAACTTAGAAAGTAGTAAGTTGAAAAAATCAACCAAGTCTGAAGACAATTTAAACATTACTTACTTGAAGATGATAAATTTTCACGTGCCCCATGAAGGACGTGAACAGCGAGGGGGACGATATTCAGCTCATTCATCTGATCAGTAATCGAAGATTACAAAGAGACCTAGTGCTCAAAGTGGTTGGAATGTATTTTGCCGGTTATATGGATCACACTGGCAGAAATCATTTCTTAAAGGTAGCTCAAACTGAGCCTACCGCATTGCAAATTAAACCTCCATGTATTAGAATAGGAGGGTTCTGTCTATTGGGCATTAGTCATTTTGCCGTAAGTTTGTAAGTCCAGGAGAAGGAAGGATATAGCACTTAATCATCCTATTACATAAACGGCGGGAGGCACTTCTTAGGGCAAAACCGCGTTCCGATTGACCAGGACATATTAGGGGCTTGGAGGACTTTTGCCCGAGTGGAGGCTGCAGCGTCGGAAACCCGGCGCCGTGAGGTCAGTCTTATCTCTTTGTCGCTCGCTTGCCCTCCTCGTATGTTTATGTTTTTGGCCTTACCGTGCTCGTTCTGCTGCTGCTCCTCGTATATTTTCCTCTGGTGGCGTTTGATTCTCCGACAAAAGTTCCAGGAGAAGTTGTACACTGCACAGAAGAAGTTCACTGGCTCACTGGCTCTGACCTCGTAATTCACGCAGCATTCTTCACCGTCGAGAGCTAGTCCATCTCACCATCGTTCGACGCTAACGGCTGTTGTGACATGTCCGTTTTGGCGGAGGCAGTATATACCTGCGACGACTTCACGGATGCAGCAAAGCGGAGCGGGAGCGGCTGCTGGACAACAAGCTGACGACCTAGCTGTCCATTCCGGCTCAGTTCCTCTTTTGGCCTCTAGAACCTATTCGTCGGATATCCGTCGCCAGCAGCGGATCCGGGCGTTTCAGGACTTTTACGCATAAGACATACAAGAGTGAAATTGATCGTCAGCTTCAGTAAATACGGCACTTAACTCAGGTCAGCAATAGTTTTCAAAGGTTACTATGGCCCAATGTAGTTAGGAGGATGTTCTGATCTATTAGATTAGCTCGATGCCTAGTGTGAACCTAATAATGAGGAGGAACATGCTTTTTGCAGCGCTTTTTCTTGCTTTTCAGGCGAAGTTTATCGTCCGGGTACATGGCCGAGAATCAGATGGCGATGGTTGATTTCGGGGCTCCTGGCGGACATGGCTGCCGCAGAATACGACAGAATCCAGAGGAAGCTCTCATGGGAGGGCAAACGTAAAGTGACACTTCCCCAGAAGGGCCGCGCCAAGTCTAAGCTATACCCAAAACCGCCACTGCGACGCTCTGCAAGGACGACGGGGAAGGACAAGAAAATGGTGAAACCGGAACCGCGACGATCTGCCAGAAGGAAGGGGACGAGAATCATGGCGTGCGAAGGCGATTTGGACTTGAACCTCCCTCCGGACGATTCTCTACGCGAGGCGGTTCGAGGAGTTCTGCGCAGTATTAAGAGCATGAAGATCGCTCCGGACGACTTCCTGGAGGTTGTGATGATGGTCCTTCAGGCGAAGTTCGGGATCGACCAACATGCTTATAGAGATCGTTTGCAGAGCATGATCTTGAGAATATGAGCATACTCCTCCTCCTGCTTATGGGGGGATAATATTGTCCGTTGACGATGTCCTACATGTACACTTTGTATATATATATATGGGACTTGCCAAACCCTTTGCTTAGTGAACCTGTATATACTGGAGTTGAACGTAGAATTCTAGCTGTCATGGTCAGTTTCGCGTGTTTCTGGGGCTCGATGTTTGTGCAGCCCTCCTTGCGCTCGAGCTCGTGGTGGTGTCGCCTCTAGCTGCTATTTCGGCCACTGTTGTTATATGCAGCTTATGGTGGTGGGAACTTGCTACACGAGTCAAGTTCACAAAAACACAATAACTAGAACAATGGTTTCTGGAGGGAGTACATAAAATTTGAGATTTGTAACTGTTGGCTGTTGTGCACCTGCCCATGGTTGAGTGGGCAATACCCTTGTCCCAAGAAATGTCTTGAGGTAATGCTATCTAGTATCTAGTCAGTATGAAGATCAAGAGAGGATGGAGCATCTCCTCCTTTCTTCTCACATGTGAAGAAATAGTGAGGGTCTTGGACCTGCCTTTCGTTGTCTTCTATTTCAATTGCAGTTAGACTACATATGTTCAAAGAGTAAACACTTGTTACTTGTAGCACTGTGCGAGTTGATGTTTAAGGTGAGGTATGATACCCTAAGCATGGAGCCCGGGAAAGCTAGATCTCTCTCAAGTATTGTTTCTGACGTATTGTGGGGTGAGATACAGAATAAGGATTGAAGATCTCTTTTTAGTGGCTAGGTCTTTTAGAAGCCATTTTGGGTGTTCTTCCATAGTTAAGAAGAAAGCTGCCATCAAGGGAAATATGGTAGGAATATTGTTAAATGCAAAGACATATAGGGAAATCTTCTCCACATAGTACTTTTGGTTCCACCTCTCACTCTTCTAGTTTACGTGATTTGAAGCTTGCTGGATTCCTGTCTCTGCAAGTCATTGAACCCGACAAATACACTCTAAGGCACCTAAGGATTTGAGTTCTTCTATCTTTACATGTGCTTAAGCTTTGGCCTTCACTCCCACTGTTAATTTGCAGTTGTAACTGGATTTGGCACTGCTCCAGCTCTGGAACACTGCGCTAGTGTAGGGGGCAATGACGATGTGGTAGCTCCACTTGTTCATGAAGCTTCGAAAAGGAGACCAGATCAGATCCTCGTGTGGATCTTGTAGGACCACCAGCAAGCTTTGAAAGTTCTAGCGGAAAACTGTTCAACTTAGAACCCTTCTCCATGGAAGTTTTGAAGGAAACGCTCGTAGCATGTATGTCAGCCACTGTGATGTTGTCGACGCTGCCTCGATGCTGAAGAGACGCTGAGCTCAACTCTTTTATAATTTCCGCCAATGCCCATATCGGCAGCTATCTGCTTATGTAAAAAACACCACACGGAGTAGGACATGAGTAGTTAGTCTCCTACTCTTCATTCACATACTTTTTCATAGTCTGAATTCTGGGTTCTTGATTCCTGAGGTCTTTAGTATATTGTCAAGTCTGAATGCACCACAGACAACGGTGGTTTAGACAGTGAATGTTAATTACTTGTCTGTCGATGCTCGTGCACAAGACCCCTATTCGAGGAACATAAAAATTTAATAGTCGCGTTATGCACAAGACATAGTATGTACCTAAGATTTTTCAACTGTCATAAATGATGATAAATCAGCAAGCAGTTATGAAAGGTAGATCTCTTGTTTGTATGTGTTTAACTGAACACTAGCTAGCTATAGGTGGAATACAGATGTACATATACACCGTGTAAGTGAAATGTGAAATCGGAGTAGGACAAAGCGTATCACATTGTTTCGTCCAGGATTTAGCTCAAGCTGGCAGGAGCTACATGCAGATTGTGAGAGATCAAGAAAAACCCAAAATGAAGGTGGTTACACAGGAGAAGATTTCCAGAATGAATTTAAAGATTAAACGATTTGCACTCCGCAACCTCTTCCTCCCGTGCAATACTTCACAAGATACGCAATAACCAAAATTTGAACTTGTAACAGTCTTACCCAAGAGCAAACCTATTCTTTGCGTGACCAATATACAAGTGGGCATTTCACAGTTTTGCACTTGGTTTCACTTAACCAAGTCTAAGGTGCAGTAAGATCTTTTCGTATGTAAATTCAGTGCATTGTTCTATTCTGCCTATTCAACAAGCTATTGCACATGGTCTACACAAAACATTCCAGAATTTGCATAATCACAAACAAATATTGCCGTACACATGCATGGACATATCCGAGATGTAATACACAGTCAGTGTAGTGTTGACCAAACTGGAATAGTTGATAGGCTCGAAACGAGTCATCTGCTCGTCGGCCTTGGAGAACGCCTGGAAGAAATCTACACTGCTGGCAGCGAAGTCTTGCATGAATGAGGCAGTGCGGGGGATCGTTGGCGAGGTCGTCGATTGAAAGCAGTCCTCTTCTGCCCACAGTGGCGTCGGTGTAGTACTGATTGTCGAATCTGATGTTGCTGTCGTTGTTGGCAACCACAGTGTTGGGGTTCTTGAGGAATTCAGGGCACGAAGCTCTAAGCTGAGCCTGGAACAGCAAATTCGTCGAGAGCGTGGCATCTGGCTGAGGGTACAAGCGGTTCTCGAAATAGGAGCAGTGAGCTACTCCAAAAGTGTGAGAACGTTAACCTGCCAGTCACAGAAAAACATGAGAAGCATGATCAGACTTCCGAGATTAAGTAAACCATAATCTCAAATATACAAAATCGATCTTCGGACGGCGATGAGGATCGAAAGGTGAGTGCTCTGAGTGGATTTGTGCCTTACCTAAGAGAGCAACGGCGTCCTTAGTACCGATGCCCATTTCAGCGAAGGCGGCCAGAACTTGTGAAATGCTGGTGCGCCAGGGAAGAGACCAGCCTGTGCTGTGCAGAGTGCTCGCAGACAGAGAGTCTCTACGTCCCAGAAGAATTGGAATTTGGAGTCCTCCGGCCTAAAGTAAACGGCCAGGTCCGAGCAGGGACGGTATCAAAATATGCTGAAGGTCATGAGATAATTAACGTCTCTAGAGCACAAGAAAAGGAGAGGAAGGAGGAACAAAAAGAGATAACTTACAAAACGAACGGCTTCACGTCCGACCATGGCGATGATATCTGCACAAGAGACAACTCCCGGACAAATGTTCTCAACGGTTTGCTTGATGGTATCGATGACGTCCAGATTACTTATTCCCAGGTTCCTCTCGGAGTGCCTCTCGTCGGTGATCATTCAGCCTTGCGAGTCGAGCATTACAGACCCGTCGCATCCCTGCTCATGCAATGGACGATGTTTTGGGAGTCAGTTAACAGCTCACTTGGTGTTTGACAGTGCCAATAGAACCGAAAACCCACAAGAAACTACCGAAATGGGTGACTGAACTATTCCCAACGGACCAAAAAACCTACAAGCTAGATGACAAGAGGTTCTTGATCTCTCAGTGTATGAATTGACAATGAGCTATTGCTGAAAGTTACAGTGGAACAATGTAGGCAGTCTGAGAAGAGAATAGCTCACCCCGAGGCGCAGTCGTGGAAGGCGAATCGCAGAAGAGAAGCAGGAGCTGTGATAATTTTGCAGAAACTGAAACAGAAAATGCAGTGTACTGGTGGAGCTTACCGGAGATACAATTCAGACTACGGAGCTTATAAAAAGGTCTAGGCGGTAACGAGCCTCTACTCCCCCTCAGATAAAACAACAGTGAGAGGACGAATGGCTGGGGAAGTGATGGATAGATGGAAATGATTAATACCAAAAATATTTACAGTGGAAAGCAGAGATCCGAAAAAGCAGAGATAGAGCAAAATAACCTCTAGATGAAATAATTTTCATGAGAGCACAGAATCGGCCAGTATTTTCCACAAGTATCTCCCATATGTATCGTTGCAAACAACTGCATGCAAACTTCGACAATAAAAACAACCAGACCAACTCATTCACTCTGAAAAAACTTGATCTGATACATATAGTAGAAACTGTACCACAATTAGGAAAGAAAGAGGCTATTGACTAAATCTACTAACCCAGTGCGTATCGGCCAGACGTCAATTATTATTTTTCATATAGACATGGTCCAACCAAGTTTCTTTCTCGACCTTCCATTTATTGGACATACGATGAACATGAGTTCGAGTAATATGTTATAGTCGATGTTCTTATTTATGAGACTCACACAACTTCATGAGAAATAGCTTTTACAACAATAAGATCCACAACGGTTAAAACATCAACCCATTCAGTTGTGGTAGCTACTCTACTCACTTCAAAAATTTCAACTCTAGTATTAACATCATCACTCAAGACATCATGTTGTAGCCAGTTCAACTCAACCACCAAACTTGAATAGTTCATAGGTATAGCTATAGCTTGTGCTTCAGTATCACTCGAACGCGCATCTCCATTTGGAACCCATCGCACCAAAGCTAAACTGTACGGTTTCTCTTCAGATTAGTTCATTGCTTTAGCAACAACCACATCACGTAACTCAATCCAAGGTGGACAACAACCAGACATTCCAAGCTGGAGTAGATGAATCTTAGACCTTGAATCTATCGTCTAATTCATAAGCAATCATGCAAGGTCGTCTGTTATACTTTTGAGCAGTAAAATGCAGAAAAAACCTATGGAGCAAAGTATTCACAGGTCGAATGTTATCACCCTAGAAACAACGAAGGTTTTTTTACTACTACTGTCATGTTTGAATAATCTTCTTTTCGACAGTTGATCTTATCCACAATGGAGTATATCACACACTTGTGAAAAATATTTGATGTTGATCATAGAAGAATGAATGAAGAAACTTTTGATTTTGCATCGCCATACTTTTTCATTAGGATCATCGTGTCTCACAACTACAAAATCATCAATTTTGAACAAATTACCTCGTATATGAACGCCTCTGAGTTTCTGTATGATACTGTGAAATACTCCTTCATTGCTACCTGTCAATAGTCCTTGACGTCTCCAGAATCTCTGAAGAGACTCTGTCGATCTATCTTCTGCTTTCAAATCTTCTGCTGGAACATACTTAGGACCGATTCCAATTCCTCTACTGACAACTGTGATACAAGGAGACTCAAACTCGTTGACGTCTACAACAGCGATTAATCCAGCCAAATCTATTGTCTTTTGAATGTTGGACACAACACACACATTTTTTTGTGCCACACTTCGCAAGAGCAGCCTCTTTGACCATGATAATCAACAAGCCGAGGATATAAAGCAATTTCTGTTAAGTGAAAAGTTTGATCTCTTCGATGAAATCCATCCCTATCTTGTATTTTGCGAATGAATGCAGCATATATCATTTGCCGACAAAAATACTTCGTGTAAGTGATTCCTGTGAGCATTATAAGTACTCACTTCTCGCTCAAATACATGCACCCCAAAGATATCATGGTAATCATAACGAGTTATATCATCAAAGATTTCAGCATTATCTATGAAAAACAATAAGAAAAGTAAGTAAGTAAGAGAAAAAATACCATTCTCACATTGTTACAGTTGAAAAATATAGCAGGAGATCATTAACGTCAATAGGCTGTCTACATATGCTTACTGAGAACATGCTCCAAAATTCTTGAGTTTACACCTTTAGTCTCCTCCGTGATGACAGACCATGCAGTAAGATATTTGGCAATTAAGATAATGTTGTGAGTCCAACCTCTTTTCCTAAAGATAGAATAAAATAAATGACATACATGGGATAGAATTGCTCCTTATCTTCCCATGATACTCGTGTAAACCAAGTTCAAGTGCTTCAAGAATGAGCAATGAGAGGCACACAATAAATAATGAAGAGTTGATGCTCCTCTGCTTTGTAAAAAGATAACTTTAATGAATTTATCATCCTCCCATTGAACATACGCTTCACTTCACGTACACCAATTTTCCGGGCCATCTTGATCCCAAACTAGACGGTATGTCTTTTGTCATCTCTGCAGAACTTTGAAAAATATTTTTCTCTGATCTGAGTCTAAAGAACAGATAAAGATCATCGTTGTAATTCTTGACTGCATTCAAAATAAGTATATGCATGACATCTACACATTATCTAACATAACATCAAATCCATACAAATAATACAAGGACCATTGTCCTGATAAATATGACAAGCCACATTTCTGTGTACATTCTTGTATTTTTTTTGCTGTTCTTTTGTTCACTAATTCAAGACCATGTTTCAAAACATCATGAACATTACGTTTTTGAGGAGGATACCTGATGTGATATCTGTTATTCGGATAGTCAATCTCGTTTGAATGTATGGCTTTCTTGCCCCGCACACAATCATGCATGCATCCACTGTAACCTTTGAAAGCGACACCACTTATCTAAGCATAGAGAATAAATTCAATGTGACATAAAGGATTAAAAATAAAATGTGACAATTCTGATCTACAAGTAGGAAATCCTAGTGTCACAGTACTTTATTGTAGCAGTAACATTGTAAACATACCTGAACTTTGGTGAGTTTCATAGAAATCTCATGAGAACAAATGTCACATGGGGGGCGATATTCTCCCAATTGTATGTCGAAGTTTCTTGATTCTAGGAGTGTGGGACAAACTGTCAGCAAAAACCGATATGCTTAACCACATGTATGATTAGGACATATGATGGGTAGGATATATTCAAGAGCTGGATCCCAGAATTGCTGATATTCTCTCATTTTTTATCCGTGCCAGAATTCGTTTATAAAGTTAGGCACGTCAGCCACGTCTTTTCCAACCACTCTTCTCTATGACGCCAAAATTGTAGTACATCATAACAAAAAGTCTTGCTCCTAAATAACGGTTTAAGATATATGCAAGAGGAATATAATCAAAATGTAACATTATGGAGTGCGATTCAGTACATTTTCTATCTATACAAATTGTCTGCACGTCTTTCGGTCCATACACGAGTGGAGCATGTACATTAACAGATGTATCAGTACACATATCCCATCTCTCTGGTTGAACTAAACCTTTATGATGAAAAGATTCCATAGCTTTCTGAAATGTCTATGGTGTACATTCTCCTCTGATGCCTCCAACCCACTTGGGACTTGCTAAAGTCAACATCCTCGCTAAAGAAAGTGAACGAAAATTGTCAGTAGCTGCTCTATCCAACATATTTATGTCTGGAAGAGGTGGCAAATCACCATCACGTGTAAAATCTCCAAAGAGGAGTTTTAACAACAAGTTCTGCATTGTGGTATAACACTTATGCTTATCAAGCAAAGATAATATTCAATCACCTTTTCTTGGAAAACTTCGTCAAAAGTAATAGGAGGAATTGATGAAACATTCTCAAGAAAAGGAGTGGGGGGTTGAGCATGCGTAGAGTCTTCTATGGATTGGAGAGTCTTGATGATAGGAGTTGAGAATTCTATATCTAGTACACCATGGACAGGTGGTGTTTTCGCATGTTCTCCAGTGTTTTCACCATCAGGTGTCACTGACGGTGCCTCTGTATTGAGATGATCATCATTTGACACGATAACATTAAAATCAGTATGTTGTGAATTCCAACGTGTTTCACGTTCATGTCTACTAACATCGAGTTCATCGAGTAAGAACTACTCGATATCCAACGTCCTTCTGATCCACGATATGCACACAGCCAAAAACGCAAGCCGTTACGTCCAGTCATTGCAGTAGTGTTTACTCTTTCTATTCCTATGTTTGCTACTGAATAGATGTACAGTACCAGCTTCTGCTTTTTTCATGTGTAATCTCTTAGTCGGTTCTGGTAACATGTCTGAGCCTCCAGGTAGCAAAGAGCATACGAACAACTGCATAACTGTAACGGACGGACTCTCTTCTGTCTCGGTCTTTCCATTAGTACGAATGAAAGAAGAGAAAAAAAAGCTAGTTATGAGAAGATTAGTGTATAGATAGATGATCCCCCTGAAATCAGCTTCTTAGCACTCTGCTATTTTTGCATTGTAGTCCTTGTCAAGAAGAATGTTTTGCGGTTTGATATCGCTGTCAAGGCCAGTTCCACGTCTCAATATCTATACACGAAGTGCATGCTGTCGGTCGAACAAACTCACAATAAAGATCGTGGCAGCTGGTAGTTGCCCTTGCAACGTACTAACGCCCAACTGAGAGCTTGAGCATTTAAGGATAAGAAATTTAGTCGATGACACAGCTTAGAGCTAGGATTCTCTGACCTGTGCACCATCGTCGGATGCAGTTCGTCATGTAAATAGGCAAGACCAAGTGCGATCCCCAAGCATATGTTCGACCGTTGGTTCTAACTCAAAATCAGCGCATCGGTACCTACACGGATATCATGAACAGAAGCTGTTAATACTACGTACGTAGGGTTTCACTCTGAAACCCCGGATTGCATTATTGCAACACAACATCCGCATAACCAAATAGAGTATCATTCTCTAAACTCCGCAACTTAGGAGAAGTTGAACTATGAATTTCCTGAACACGAACTTCACGGTTGGCTAAAACACAAGATGCCCTGATTTCATAAACAAACTGCAAAATGCTAGATACAAATCAGGCTAGTATACGTAGGCTAAAGAGAGCACGTGTAAATGCAAAAGCATAGATCCATGTTCCAAAGCCCAGTCGATCAGCCTTGAAGTTCATGATCAGTGCAAGATTCGCTGAACACCAAAACCGCAGTAGCTAATGAGTAGGTGTCCATCCAGTACCAGATACACCCAATGATACGTATCCACGTTAAGTAAGAATCGTAGTAACTGTTCTATAATTGCATCTCACAGTACTGTAACTCATGAAGCTCGTCTGCAAGGAACATTGCCCACATACACGCCAAGCATACGTATCCACATGTACACTTCCCTGGCAAGCATCGTAGTTCAAGTCCAGCAAAAATGCGTCTTACAGTGTAACTCATGAAGCTCGTATATTATATGTGATAGACATGACATCTGAAGTGACAAAATTACTTACCCCACAATGCTTCTGCAAGGCTCCTGTTCTCCGCATATTCGTAAACTAGCATGCGTTGCTTCTCCCTAACGCAGCATCCCTTCAGTTGAATCAGATGCTTGTGTTTGATACCCTAGATGTTTACCATCTCTTGCAGGAAGTCAGAGGTATTCTGCTCTGTTGGAGTGAGTTTCTTTACAGCAAGGATGCTCCCGTCTGCAAGTTCAGCCTGTTCAAGAACAGCAAACCCACGAAGTTGAACTTCAAATCTGTAATCTTGTAGCTCCTGAGAAACTCCAGTTTTAATCCAATACTTTAATGCACACCATCGAATGGCTCGTAGACCTGTAAACTATACTATTGGAAGCTTAAGGAAACAATTATGAAGCGGTTTGCAACATTAACTGAACTCATCAAGAAGACAACGGACATGTATGAGCTATTCAAGAGTATTACCTTGTAAACAGTACCGAATCCTCCACTTCCCAGTATGTTGTAGCTCGAGAAATTTTGCGTAGCCAGTTTGAGATTGTCATAGTTAAAGAATGGTGGCTTGACGTGCTCTTTACCTAGAGCTGAGGACAATACGAAATTTAGCTTGCATTAGTATAATCGGCACATTGCTCTCTGACAAAACAATTCGGAAGCTTGAACTTGATTATGATTTGCTATCCAATTTAATCCCGAAAGTTGTAATTTATGCAGAGAAGAAACATTCTTGTATTAATTTGACGAAGCTCGAGAGTGCGTCTCCGCTTTCTCCACAGGAAGAATGCAGACAAGCAAACCATCAAGGCAACTACAAGTCCACATATACGACTACGAGGATCACTGTTGTCTTGCTGAGACTATCTCCACCAGCTGCAGACTATCTCCACCAGCCACCGAACCTGGATGATAAACCAGATCTTAATGCTTAATGATCAGAAGCTTACGCGGGGGCGACCAGAAATGTTGCTTCTCATCTGAACGACACAGATATCTTTCCAGCAGACTAGCATTTGGCCCTCCACGACCTTCGCACCAAGGATTGTCTGCAAGCCTGAGATGACATTAGAGCACGATTCAGAAGTTTTTCTCTCTCCTGAAATAAGCGGAAGCGCACTACCTATTATCACATTCCACAAACTGTACCGGTCGTTACCGGGAAAGAAATTGAGCCCGTAAATTAAACCTGAGAACGTTAACCATGGAGATACACAAAACTTTCAGCAACCGCAGAAATTATGGTAGAACTTGAGCACTGCACAGGGCAGGAGATCTTAGTATCGAGAAGGAATTATATTACGAGAAGATATTAGTGTTTGTGTTCACAAATTCAGGTGTAACTCTCACGAAAAAGTTAGGAGGAAGAATCCGACTAGAAGCTGGGTCTTTGAAATTCGGCTGGACAAGATAAAATCTGGGTAGTTCACGTTTTAAACATATCTGAGTTATTTGTATTTGTATATGAGGAGGTGAGGTGAGGAGCAGAGAGGGACGCGCGTGGGAGGGGCGGAGAGGATTGCAGGGAGTTTTAGAGTGGGAGGGAGAGGGTGGTATAGTGTGATAAGAGGTATCTTTGTTACATATTTTTTTTTATTTCGTTTTGCTCTTCTTTTTGGTTCTAGAATTGACACATTTGGTGGAAAGATGAGTGAGTATTAAATAGTTTTTGGTTTTTTGACAAGTTAGGGTTAGAGAGTATTCTTTTTAGGGTTTTTGTGAGATTTTTGACAGTTTTTGACACATTCATTGTATTTGTTTCTCTCTATCTTTACATATCAGGGTTCTTTTTTTTTCTTTTTTTTCTTTTTTTTTCTTCTTCTTTTTTTTTTTGTTTTCTTCGTTTTCTCTCTTTTTGTTTTTACTCTTTTTATTCTTCTATGTTTTTTTTTCTTTTTGGAGATGTTTCTGTTACGACTACTATTTGATCGGGTATCGTTTTTTCTCTAGCTATGAGTACTCTCTCTCCCATGAGATCGAGACTGATTCAAGACACACCAGGTCTGGTGTGCAATCAATTATTTACTTCGCAAGGAGTAAAATCTCATATGGAAAAGATGCACAAGAGCTATGATACGACCACATGGGATGCCCAGGTTAGTCGAGATCGGAGATCTACACGTGCAGTCACTATGGCACCATTAGCCTTTCTTCCTGGAGTTCCTCCAGAGTCATGAGAGTGGTTGAGAGCTCACTCTAGCACCATTCTGAGTCTGTTCGAGACGAGTTTTCCTTGTCCACGTTTGTTCCATCGATTATCTCGTGCTCTTCATGACGAGGTGAGACAAGCATTTCGTTTACCTCTCGACATGTTGGTACAGAACACCAAGGACGAGGCGGCGTGGTTACTTTTCCTTCTACTTCCTCGTTGGTGTCTCCGTTATACTCGAGGTGGCAGAGGAGGACATCGGGAGGTGGCGGCTCGTCTTCGGAGATTCCGTGCTGGTGATTAGGCGGCCTTACATGAGGAATCAGTCCGTGCGGTACGAGGTAGGAGCGAGTCTGCCTCTACACGTGATGTCTCATCTTCCGCTTGCATACGACGCTGTAGGATGTTAGGTCAGGCTGGAGAGTACAATAGAGCTGCTAGAGCACTGCATCATTTGTCATTGGCATGTCCTACTGAGGAGACGATCGCTGCGTTGCGTTCCCTTCACCCCTCACCGGGTGATCCCTCACCACCTGAGGTTCAGGACTATCAGCCTGAGGAGCCATTATGTCTCGATAGATCTTTGTTTGCCCAGGCCTTGTGTACAGCTCCACGTCTATCTTCTGGAGGTCTGTCCGGGATGGTCCACGAGCACCTACGGGATTGTTTTCAGACAGACGACCCCTCTAGTGGTTTCACGGAGCTTTTTCAAGTAGCGGCAGCAGTAGCTTAGGGACATATTCCTCAGTCTATAGCTCAGGTACTAGGGGCAGCTAGACTTTTGGCCATGACGAAGGATGAGAGAGAGATTTGACCGATAGCCATCGGCGAGATTCTCTTACGACTTATCAGTCGTACCATTGTCCTTCAGCTTCGAGATACTTTTCAGGACCACCTTTGTCCACATCAGTTTGGAGTTGCGACACCGGGAGGCTATGAGTCTGTGTCTTTCGGCATTAGAGCTCTCTTGGACATCCATCCCGATTGGGTTGTCCTACAAGTGGACGTGGAAAATGCTTTTAATAGCGTTTCTCCCGCTTCCATCTTTAGGGAGCTCATGGATGGTGGGGACTCTCTGGCGGGTCTGATCCCCTTCGTGCGATCCTACTATGGTTCTCCTTCTTCTCTTTACTACCAGCACGGTCCTACGATAGAGGGGGTTACAATCATCTGCTCCGCTGCTGGTACTCGTCAAGGAGATCCTTTGGGTGGACCCCTCTTTGCCTTAGCTCACTACAGAGCTCTCTTGGCCACCGCCTTGACTACTCCAGGTTGTGTTTTTCCATCTCTAGCTGATGATACGCACATTGTAGGTCCGGCGGACCAAGTCGGTGTTGCCTTTGACCACCTTGTCTCTCAATTGGCCTTGGTAGGGCTGAGGGTGAAGGTGTCAAAGTGCAAGGCTTGGTCTCTCGTAGGTATACCGTCGGACCTACAGCTCCCGGAGGGATTTGTTATCCCCACTGATGGTTTACGTATCCGCGGAGTACCTGTGGGTACAGAAGACTTTGTCTCTCGATTCTTAGATGTTGTCCTAGCGGAGGACGTCTTGCATATTGAGGATCTCCCTATGTTGGAGGATCCTCAAGTTGCCTTTGGTATCCTTTACTCTTCCATTGCGCGGCGTCCTAGTTACTTACTCTGCACAGTACCTCCATCTCCTATCTTCATCTCGCGCCTTAGAGAGTTTGATAGGAAGATCATGAGGGTGTTTGACGACATCATAGGACCCGGGACTTTTGACTGTGTGGCAGGACCTCTTGCACGTAGGCAGACATCTTTGCCGATATCATGTGGCGGGGTGGGCTTATTATCCATGGAGGAGACTGCTTCGGCAGTCTTTTTGGGTAGTTGGGTCCTCTCAGCACCTTGGCTATGTTGTGGTTTTCTCGTGCGAGATAGACCTATTCTAGAGAGCTACGTGACAGAGGTGGAGGATGGTTCTTACCCACTACAGATGTGTCTCCGTGAGGCAAGAGATGGCCTGACTCTTGAGGCACGTGAGGCACACCCTCGATTCGATACCTTAGCTACCGATGGATCTCGCGGACTACAGTCTTCTCTAACGAGGCACCACTTCCAGCAGGTTCTCCATGCTCTCTTAGTGGATCCTTCCATCTCACGGGATACTAGAGCTCGACTCCGCTCTTGTTCGGGCAAGGACGCAGGCTCTTGGCTCATAGCTTGACCTTGCATTAGAGCGTTCCGACTCGCACCGACTATCTTCTCCACAGCGATGAGGTTCCGTCTAGGCTTGGTACAGCCTGTTGCTTCGGCACTATCCACTTGCCAGTGCGGTGTCTCACTCGACACATCGAGTCGTCATCTTGCTCGATGTCCTCATGGTGGAGAGCGGATAGCTACCCACGATGTCATCAGAGACGTCGTGTTCGCCTTAGCACGAGAGAGCAGTCACATGACGTGAGAGAGCGTTGGTATGCCCTTCAGACAGGAGGATCAGTGAGAGCTGACCTGTACATGATGAGAGAGGATCAGATCCCAGTGACTGATGTGGTTGTCACGGATCCGACACGGGACTCAGTGGCGGCACAGGTGATCACCCATCCTCAGGATGGGCTGCAGGCGTGGCGGCAGCAGCAAAGGTGACCAAGTATAGGGGTATGCAAGTAGGACATCGCTTCATCCCTTTAGCTTTGGAGATATACGGATCGACAGGTTTGGAGTTCGACGTCTTTCTGAGAGACTGTGCTAGAGCCTATCATGAGAGGCGCCAGGGAGTACCACTTTCTCTTTCTTTCTGCACCATGTTTTTTAGGCAGCGAGTTTCCATTGCTCTACAGAGAGCTTTAGCAAGAGCAGTTCACAGGAGGGCAATCGTAGTAGGTGATGTCTCTTCAGGTGCGCCAGTTGTTTGTAGGGATATTGACTTTTTGATCTCTGACATTATAGGTGCGACTGACGATTTTAGAGCTACTGATAGCCCCGATGTTATTCTCTCCGGGGTGGTTGTTGCTTGGCCCTTCGGGTCCTTCTTTCCCTTGTGAGGCTTGATGGGCTCTTCTGTCGATTTTCTTACATAACTTGCACAAACCACCTACCGCTTGGAGCAGTCGAATACGGGACACTGATAGCGCAGGCAAAAGATTCAGGAACACAGAAGCAAAAGGTCCGTACAAAACAGCTCGCCATGTCCACGAATTTAGCTCCGATCAGCTTCCTGTGGTAATCAATCATATGAAGAACAACTATATCAGGGTCGTGCTGGTTGTGGTCGGATCACATACATATACAGCAAAGATAGTTCGGGATTCTCGCACCAAGATTCTCATTCTATAACGGGAACATGAGAGAAGGCAACACTTTACTCAGACCACCTTCATGTGCAGACCACCTTCACGAACTGTATCGCCTACCTTCAGATCCACACTCAGACCACTTTCATGTGCAGACCACCTTCACGAGTTGTATCGCGTATCTTCAGATCCACACTCAGACCACCTTCATGTGCAGACCTTCACGAATTGTATCGCGTACCTTCAGATCCACACTCAGACCACCTTCATGTCCAGACCACCTTCACGAATTGTATCGCGAGTTCATCTCGTAGCGAGTGCTACGTATATACAAGCAACTGGACTATGACGAGGGTTATTTCGGTGGGACCGATGTGCGAGAAGTTTTACGATTTGCTTAGCTAGCTCACAGTGTGTACTGGAGATAGCAGGATCTGTTTGCCTATTTGGATCGTTGATATAAACACAACTAGGTTTATTAGCAAATCAGCACCGTCCAGTTGTCTTCGGTGGATTGGATAACTTAGGGCGCCAAGCCCTGAGGGATCCAATGTTCTCTACCTTCTTTGGCTCCCTGAGAGACAATCCACCCAACACACGTGGCCATGGTAAGTGAGACTGCATCGGCATTGTTTCTTGGAGGAGCTTGTTTCTCATTTAGCTGGACGGCATGAGTTCTAGTCATCCTCGATCAGAAAGCGAGCCTCTTGACAACACCATACCAGAACTGAACTTTAGGATAATTATATATCCTAGTACCGTAGTGCTACAGTAAAACATGGTTATAATCGTTTACTTGGTGATCCCAAATTCTATCACTATAACGCCTCGTGATTATAAATTTGTATTCTGAATCACGTTCCTGGTAGAAAAGTATTAAATCTAATTATATATGCAGATAATCACTTTAGTGAAAGAGAATTTGCAAATGTGATTCAACAAATAAGATTCTCGAAGAAAATTTATAAAATGTGTACCTTGTTTATTGTTTCTGGTATAAAGTATACAATGTTTCACGAATTGGGAACAAAAAAATTTTGGCAGTATAATTTTATTTACCTCATAAAATATCAAATTTTAAGTTCACTTGCAAGTACTTGTCACACCATGTGTGCAAGTACAGGACACCATTATCATTTTGCAACACTAAGTATAATATTCTCTTGTGATGTTATATTTTTTCATAAATGTAACAACACTATGATGCTCAAAATGATCATTACACCTAGTCTACACATTTTCAGAAAATGTCAGATTTGAAGTTCATTTGCAAGTACCAGACACCGTTTCCATTTTGCAACACTAAGCATAATATTCTCTTGTGATGTTATATTTTTTATCACATGTGACAACACCTTGACGCTTAAAATGGTCATTACAGCTAGTCTACGTATTTTTGGAAAATATCAAGTTTGAAGTTCACTTGCAAGTACCAGACACCATTTCCATTTTGCAACACTAGTATAATATTCTCTTGTGATGTTATGTTTTTTCATAAATGTGATAACACCATGAAGCTTAAAATGGTCGTTACACCCAGTCCACAATTTTCAGAAGATATCAGATTCGAAGTTCACTTGCAAGTACAAGACACCGTTTCCATTTTGCAACACTAAGTGTAATATTCTCTTGTGATGTAATCTTTGTCAACTGTTAGAACACCATGATGCTTGACACTAATCTAGAGAATATTCAATATTTCCTCGTTGTGTTTTTTGAGTTAGAAGAAAGATTTTGTAATGTACCAAGTAACCCTGTCAATACTAAATAGTTTATTTTGAGATAAATCATAACTTGTAAAACTAGTGAATAGCTTTAATTTGAACCCATATTTCCTGAATTCATCAATGGAGATGAAGATGTAATAACCATAATAATTTTCTACATAACGGTTAAATTTTCCATTCTTTTAGGACAAACCTGCAAAATAAAGTATTATATGCTACCTAGAGCACTTGTAGTCAATATTTAATCCAATATGAGTGCAATTCTCTGCACCATGGTGACATGTATAATATAATAAATTGAGTATTTTATTTTATTTATTTTTTACTAAAGTTGACAGATAATTGCACCATGTATATTATGTTATCTCAAAGGTAAAACCTCTCGCATATATTCTTCGGCCGTAGGCGACTGTTAAGGCTGCGGCCAAGGGTCCACGGATGTCTATAATTGACATTTTCTTCGAGTTGGTCGTGAATTCTAACAGCAAGCAAACCTAGTGCTTAGAAAATTTATTGTATTTTTCGAATAATAAAAATAAAACAAAACAAAATATTTGTAATGATTAAAAAACACCACCTTAAACTATACACGGATCCCTTGGAAAAACTACAGTCATTTTCCTTTTGGACGTTAGAGAATCTTTGGTTTTATATTTAACACTTTTTATTAATAAGACGTCTAAAGCTAAAATCTTTATTAAATATTCTTCATCTGCGGAAGAGTTACGACTCCAAGAGAGTAACAAAGACGTGTTTTTTCTCTCTATTATTCTTTTCGGCCGTGATTTTCGACCATAAAAATGTTTAGTATCCAACAAGATGTTTCCAGTTTCCGCAGAAAAAGTAAAATTATAAAAGAGTAATGTGTTATCCCGAATGCACTTCTAGGTGGTTTACAGTTCTACACGTAGTTATCGTTTGAGAAACTGCGGTTTATTCCTTCTTCTCGTTATAGGATTTTCTTTCTGAAATTTTACACGTGCTAAACATATTTCAGTATTTCGGCTGTATATGGAGTAGATTAGGGTTGGGATGCACATTGGTTTATGATAAGAGAGAGGTCAGCAAACAAATAGAACCTCATGTTGGATCTAGTTCTCCTGGTTCTCTAGTTGGATAAGTTCTCCTGGACCTTGTAACGATGAGGGACGTCGAACAACCAAAACATCAGTAGGTGACAATCTACTACGACACCTTGGTAACTAGCTATCCACTGAACTGAAAGTGATTTACATTTACCTGACCTAAAGCTTGCATTACCTTACTAGTCTTTGCCCTAGTGTTCAAACACATTCTATCTTTTACATCGATCAGCCGTAACCTCGAAGATAGCTCAGCGGCAATGCTGTGGTGGACCAACTCGTCACTATGTCTAACTCGTCTTGAATGGCTATGATCCCTCTGACAGCAAGGTGTCCTCTTTCATGAGGAAAACTCCAGGGGGAGTTAGAAACTTGCGTGGTCCACGTTAGGTTTCTTGGAGAGAGGATAATCAAAATCATCGAGATTTTCTAGTCCGCGTTCAGTTTCAACTTTGGTTCAGTTTCAGAACTTTACGCATGCAAGAAACTCCCGGCGGAAAATTATCTTGCATGGTCCATGTTTCGTTTCTTGTGGAGAGATAATCAAAATCGTCGAGATTTTCTAGTCCTCGCTCAGTTTCAACCTCAGTTCAGTTTCAAAACTTTACGCGCACGCGGCAAACTTGGTAACCAAGAAGAGATTCGACGTGCAAGTCAAGTGAGTTCAGTAGTGTATAAGTTTCGTTGGAAAGCTAGAGTGATTACTTCTTTTCACAGTTTTCTCATGATAATTTCGTAGTCTCCACATTCTACAGTCCGTGTGTCATCGGAGATTGGTCTAGAAAGCTAGAGCGGTTACGTCATTTGGCAGTCTTCTCATGATCATTCCGTAGTCTCCACATTCTACAGTCAATTTGTTATCTCAACTGTGTTATCGCAGACTGTTCAGATTCTGGAAAGGTGGAGCGGTTACTTCACTTTACAGTCGTCTAAGGATCATTCTACTTCAAAATCTCCATATTCTACAATCAGTTTGTTGTCCTCTGTTCTGGGTGACTGTTCTGCAATCATTTTGTCATCTTACTCTTGTATGATGACTAACTCTATGGTATCTGCCTTTCCTGAGTGGAACTTTGCAGAGGTGGCTGCTTTCGCTCGAACCGTAGTCGGTTTTACATCTGAAGAAGCAGAATGTCTAGAGAAGAATGAGGTCGATTTAGTAACATTTTTACATATGACGAAAGAGGATTTTGCTCAGATCACAAGTTGTTCGTGGGGAAGGACCAATCGACTTGTGACGTTGGTCCTAGGTGCGGAAGACGCAGTCTTCACTTTCAAAGGTCAGTCCGTCGAAAATTTGACGTCCAAAACGGATACGCATAGAACACAGTCCACAACCGAAAGTCTGAAGGAGTTGACGACAAATGGCTCGAAGAGAAGCTTAGGCAAGTGTGAATCTCGTCGTGCTGTTTCGGTATCTTTCAGTCAAGGAGTGACTTCTGCATCCACTAGAACCACGTCTCCTTTAACTTCTAGTTCTTTTCTTGATAGCATGATAATAGATCCAAGAGGAGAGGGTCAGTCAGTAGACAGTCTTATACAGCGAGTATGGGGAGTGAAACCGAAAGGTCATGTCTGAGTGGGGTTCTCAGTATCTAACCAAATATCATCCTTTTGCTAGACAGAACTGTGATAAGATTATCCGTGCACTGAGAGATGCCTTCAAGCAAATAACTATCCCACTTGTAGCTGATGCTTGGCCCGAAAATTTTCATTATAACAGAGAAGCAGAAGCACAAACTCTTCAATACATTGGGGAAGTATGTGCATCTTTGCCTTCTCTATCATTCATCATCTCAGGTGTCAGCATTGATATCCCTGCTCATCCTCCTCTCATACTGAAGAATTAGTTCGAGAATCACAAGAAACATTATCGAACCAAACGATTGAGTGAGATAGTTTGCCTTAGAGAATGCTGAGATTTCTGCACCTGGTGTTGTAGCTGTGTCACTGAGTAATTTAGACTTGCAAGGAACTCTTGATGGGTGTCAGCTAACTCATGATCCAACAGAGGACCTTCATGACCATATTGATCAGTATGTTACTATGCATAAGAGTCTGGCTCTCGATACAGCAGTGGGCGTTAGCATTGAGAACGTTCGTTGTGAAGAGAGTGCATGTGAAGTACACCGACAGAACGAAATGGATGAGAACACCAGAGGACATGTGTCGACCTTGGACGTAGTTATTCAATCATCTGTTCTTCCAGTAGCTGCTTGAAGGTTACCGGACGAAGTTTCAACATTTTTCAAGTGCTCAAGGTCTCTTTTACCGGTGTCAGACTTGATATTGAAAGGTGATCTGCAACCTGAAGACAATAATGAAGTCTATCACCCAGTAATTCTCTGTGCAATTCTTGTCTGTACAAGTATACTATGGTTATTTTAATTGTGGATATGTATTCAGATATATATATACAGATGTGAGGTGAAACTCATACCTGTATATATACCCTGAGTGGTACTTAATTTCATGTAAATACCAAAACTACATTGCAGGAATCAATCCATGTTTTGTGTGTACGTAGTATTTTCTACGGTAATGATTTTTTTGTGTTGTGCATCTTGTGGTGTAACTTATATTTTTTCCTTATGCACAGTGACATCACGTCATATATGGGAAGCTTCTTACTACTCCTATTACTCCTACGATCAGTAAGTCTCGTGTGAGCGGAGATATCGTAATCTTTAATGCAAGTGAGACTTCTCTTGCATCTATCCACATAAATCCTTTAACAGTGACTGTTACATCCGATATATCTTTGAGTGAAGGTAAATATGTTCTTCTTGATCTTCTTTTGTCAGAGAATCTGCAACAAAGATGCGCAATTCATTCACAAGAGTCTGTGTCTAGCTACAGTTCATGTATGGACGTACATGCAGTAGTGACAAAAAATCTACTTTTGTCCAGTGTTATTAAAAACTCTCTTGTATCAAAATGAAGTGACACTTCAGCAGAGACAAGAAGCAAAGTTATAAAAGGAAAGCGTCTGATACATGCCCTCTATCAAGAAACTCTTAAGCATCAACTTTCTCAGTCTGCATCACATACTACGTTGACGGATTCTTCTGGATCTTTTGAAACTTTAGATTCGGCCAATACAGACATCACCAGTAAGATTGCAAGAGGAAAACGACCCCTAGATTCTTTGTACGAGAAAAACCATAGAATCAGTTGAACTGGATCAGGATCACAGTTTTTGAACGAAGTATACAGATCTAGATCAGACCAATGAGAGATCAAAGTTGAGTTGCATTCCCAAATTGAAGATAGGACATCATCACAATAAGGTATGTATAAGTTATAGATGTCTTAGATTCAGTCACGTTTCTTAGTGTGTTGGTTGTTATCATTGTAAAAGTATTTTTGTATCGTCTATTTTTCAAGAGGTGTTAACTAATTAGAAATTTTTGAACCTGTTTACTACAGGAAAATCTGCCTGTAGGACCTGTTACACAGATGAGAAGTGAGACATTACTCGATGTTATTCAAAACAAGACCATCTGTGATAAACAAAGATAGAAGAATGATGCATCACTGAAAGAGATACTTTGATTAAATAAATTGTGTGAAGTTACGTTGATTCATTTTTCATGTAATCTGTTCATATCCTGTTGACCGTCTCTATAGACGATTTATTACACCAAGGTTTATAGCCTCTAGAATGCACCGTGCGCCACCTTATGCCCTCTCCTTCTATAAACATTATATTGGCAGAGCACCACAACACACCTCCTTGAATCCCTTGGGCACTGTCTACTAGCGTTTCAGCCACCTCCTTAAGACTATGATGCACCTTAGGAGCAAAGCACCCTAATCTCCATGCCTGTGTATCTTTGGACGATAGAGGGTGCCTTATTATGTTGTCAAAACAGGACATAGGCTTAACTATCTCTTGTCCGTCCGTACCATGCAGTTCAGGTAAGGAAGAACCCGGGGTTTATACACCCGCCGTTGTCTAAATACTCATTGTATGCATTGCGGAGTGTATAGGCATCAGTAAGCACGTCCAAGTACACTAGCTCTTTTTGTATCTTTTGAACTAACTCTCGATATGTTCTCATGATATTTATTACAAATGATACAAGATTTGACAATGTTCGATGAAGATGGAAAGTTAACCATGCAATGCATACAATGAAGTTGAAGTGAAAACAAGAGGTTTATTCAAGTCTGACCAAATCTATGACTGGAAAGAATAAAAAACTAGGGAGAAGCACAAAACTGCCATTCATGGGACATCAACACGCTTCCAATGATATTCTCCTAGACATGGTAGTAGAATTCAAAGAGAAAAGATATATATAACATTATTTTTCAGTCACAAAAATAAAAAGTTATGTATTAGAGTTTGAAATGATATTGAATTACCATACTTGTTATTATTTTTCATATTTTTTAGTTTTATTTTGTTTATTTTGTGAGACATGTTTGATGAAACATGTCTCAAAATAACACATATAATATGTTTTTATATGAAAAATAATTATAATTATAAAAATAAATAATTTACTGATCCTCTCTCGTATGCATGCACTGAATTCATAAAACAATTGTGACATATGAAACTGCACTTCTGTTCATATTGCACTTGTAATTATAATTGCACTGTAGGAAATAACATAATCCTCCAAGTTCACTTCTCTAGTATGCGCAAGTGCAGTTTTTCTCCCCAAGTTCACAGACTTTATTCTCTTTGCCCGTTCGGTTTTTCGAGTGCAAAAGTTCATTATCTAAACTGCACTTGTCAAAAGGCAGAACTGTCAGCTGCGCCAATGCACTTTGGACGTTTTTCCTCATGTAAATAAAAAGACACACAAGTTCATTCAAAAATTCTTTCCTTGTGTTCAGATGCTGAAAGCTGCATTGCTGTGCATGTACTCCCCTGCGTCGAGTTGATCGATATCAACTATTCGACAAATATTACCAAATGAATTAAACGCAAACACAACAAGTCTTGTCATCATCTTTACTTTTCTTCACACATCTGAATCTGCAGAACAAGACACTGTACTCTTGCCGTAAAATGAAGGTGACTAAAGGCCCGTACAAATGAATAATATGCTGGTGCTATGTATGTAACACCTGAAATGGACCTGGTATCAGTAGTAATTTTGAAAAATAATAAACGCTAAATCTATATGGTTCGTAACGTTGTACTCCAGTTCAGTAGACTCGAGGGATTGCATATGTTGTCAATAGCCAATGGGGATATTATCTCAAACAAGGGATGGAATCGTTCATAGATTATTGGATAATATATAGTTGCATGGTTCTGTTCATGATCAGTTGCAAACCCCGCAGTTCTATAATGAATCCTGTTCTCCTGAAAGGAGTCTGATTATCGTCAGCCAAGAATTCGAACAGGTGGTATGATTAACTTAGACGCCATGAAGCGTCTTACGTCTCTTTCCTAAAAACTTTTTCCCCACCTCAGTGATGATGTCTTCTTCTATTTTAAAGAAATCCTAAATAAATACAAAGAGTATGTAGAAAACCAACGTGTGTCCAAGATCGTTTTCTTCACCTAGCGGTATCAAAACAAAAAAAGATATAATCCTATCATTTTCCTACCATAATAGCGTTCATATATCGGGAATTTTCTTACCATCATATCTTTCACATATCGGGATATCTACTGCTCTTTCATTTCTTTCTAATATAATAACTTTCACTTTCAACTCTAATATTGGGATATCTAAGACTCCAAACCAGAATCTAGGTATTATAATCCTAAGTATGTATATAGAAAAATAACAACATGGGTTAATAATCTAGGAATCCTAAGGTATATATATATGTTAGGTAAATACAACTTCCCCTATATAATACACGGTGTTTTATGTAGACAGCATGTCGATTATAGGTTTCAGAGTGCCACATCCGTTAGCTGGTGAAGCCATTGGATCGTGTGTCCGAAACGACTAGAGCACGAGTTTACAGTTCTCAGCGTTCCTCTTGGCTCGAACCTGGGTCTAGTCTTGCAGCCTACAGGCAGATGATGCATACCGTGGATTCTGTGGCAGAACCTGGAGACGAGTCACATTAGCGGTGCTTCATTTGCCCAGTTTGCATTTGAATTCGGTCAAACAAGAGATTCCACCATAGCCAGCTCCTGGACTCGCCGGATGCTCTCTCGTCTTCGACCACCACAACACTTGCCTATATCTTGAACAGTTTGCATTTGAATTCGCTCAAACAAGCTTAAGAGATTCCATGCCACCGTAGTCAGCACTTTGGAGTGTCCGTCGTGATTGCACCCGGTGGCAGGACTACACTTCCTCTAGACACGGTGGAAGCTAATCCGGTGAACAAAAGATCATGCCTTTTCTGAACAATGTACTTTAGATTTAGACTCGATAGTTTACTTCGAATTCGATACCTTACCTCCTGTACACTACATGAATATTAACTTTATGTGTTGGATGTATTTCCTTCTACATTTACATGTGGCATGTTCAGACGCGTACTAGCTCTCTCTTAAGCTCTTTCGTTTAGAATGGCAAGTGGAGACAAAGGCAAACAAGACTTCAATATATGTTTAGCTCATGCTAGAGTAGCAAACGAACATTGTATTGATATTATGAAGTCTCGATGGCATTCTCTCAAACAGGTTCGCACTGAACTGAAGACAAGATATGAAAACAGACATGTAGTGAGATGGGTTGGATATTGTGTTATGTTGCACTACTTTTTAGAGAAGAATCATGATGAGTGGACGGAAGAAGATGAAGAGCTGATCATAGAGTCCAATAGGGGTCCAGAAGAGAGTTAGAGAGAGCCATGCCACAAGGATATGTCAAAGAAATAGAATGGTTAGAATTTGTGTCCAACATAACAAAAATCCAGGTGGGTTTTTATTCAAACCTTGATGTGTTCTAAATTATTTTTATAAAGTTGATTGAGACAAGTTTTATGTTATATCTGGTAGAGTGAAATTTTTAAAAGTGAGGTGCTGAGGTCCATAGACGTAGTGAGTGCGCCTAGATCGCACTCAATGCGGATTGAAAGTGCACCCAATGCGAAACATACGAGTTAAACACGTTAGAGATTTTGACGTTCAAGTTGAGATCAGTTTTATGTTATAAATAACAGCAAATGCAGTTCCACTCAGTCTCTCACTATGATCCTCTTGTACTAAATGCAATCTGTAAGGAATGTTCTCTCATACTCAGTGTGATTCGTAAAGGATGTTCTCTCGTACTCAGTGCGATTGGGTTGTACTCAACGCGATTCGTAAGAGAATAAACTAAAACAATGATTGTTATGTTTGTAAAAGCCATGTTACATTGTGTTCACATAGTACTCAATGCAAAGCGTAAGGGAATAAGATAACACAATGATAGTTCTCTTGAAGCTAAGTTTAAATCTATTCGAGTAAATATCAATCTCTCGATCTTCGTTCTCAGTTCAGAATGCAGAAGTCAAATAGTCTTTGTACATCAAGTTGTAGGAAAATCTTTACTCTTATTGTGATCAAGAGTACATCATACTTTGAGCTTTTTCATAAATTCATATTGCTACAAAATAGTACAGTTTTGTCACACCATATCAGTTTAATTAGTTGTCATTTTGTCCCAATAACAGTTTTCAATGCTAAAAAAAGATCTCGACCAAACACTTGCTTACAAGTAGACTGCACAAAAGTTGAGGTTTCTATGGTGCTTATTCCTCATACTTTCAGCCAGGGCAAGAGAATATTGAGATAATCATCTAGATCCATGTTTGTAGAGTCAAAGAGAAAAGAGAAAAGATGAATAAGATTA
Organism: Asterella californica; assembly: GCA_036924285.1. NCBI lineage: Eukaryota > Viridiplantae > Streptophyta > Marchantiopsida > Marchantiales > Aytoniaceae > Asterella > Asterella californica. The sequence continues at coordinate 14,029,044 of JAYKYS010000003.1, forward strand.
AAAGGATGGTTTTTACTATTTTTCTTCGGAGAATCATGGATGAGTAGACAACCTCTAGACAACCTCTTGTACACAAATTCCAAGAGTAAAAATTTGAGAAAATCTTTCAAGTATAAGAAGTTTCTATTTGCAACTTCTCTCACTGCTTTGTAGCGCATGTACGTATTATGTGCAAAAATTATACACACTTACATTCATCTATCACAAAACACAAGAGGACATACTTAATTTATGATTAATCAAAGGAAAAATATAGAGAGGATAACTTACTTGGCTTGAACCGATCTCTGGAGAAATATAACCTTCAACCTCCATCGAGTCCGGTCGATTTTCTGAAGTCGTTGGTCGGTTGTCGTTTCGATGAAGCAGCTATGGGGTGTGAACTTTGTCGTAAGAACTTGAAGCTGTACAGCAAAGACTTGGAGTTCTTAGAGAATGTTACGAACTCAACTCATCATCCGCGGTAGTCAATCTTTGAGTGTTCAGCTCCTTACGGCTGCTATGATGAAGCTACGGATAATATGAGAACTTACTAGTAGGTAAGCAAGATGCAATGTAGGAAGGTTGTGATGTATACAACTCTTCCTACTTTTTCCAGTCCATGAGAGATCACAGTTCTTTTGTCTAACGAATTTGTAGTTCATTTTAGGGTTAATAAAACTCTTTCGCTTTTTGGTTCTGACTCAAAATCGTGTAAGAACCAAAAAATCCACAGATATGAACTTTGTCGGTTCAATTCGCATGCCCTGCAAAAAGTACACCGACTATGAGTGAGCACAAGAGTCTAAATCAATTTATCACGCTGTCAATAATCGTGATACGTAACTGCTCGCTGCTGTGCGAGTATCAAATTTGAAATTCATGTGTCAGTAATACTATGCACGAAGAAGGAGCTGAGACCGGAAATGCTCAATTCAGTAATTTCCAGAGCTTTGCTTTCTTCGTATCCCAATTGTAACTCTTGTACTTTTTTGAACTGTCGGACTTCAAATCCTCTCAAAAAGTGGACGTGAACTCGAGAGAGAGAAGCCATTGGCAGCGACAAATTCTACAATAAGCTTCATGAATATATCCGAACTGTAGTGTGAGCTTTTTGGGATTGTGTCATGAGGGCTTTATACATATCTCTCAGATAATGGAGAGTCTAAGGAATTGTTGATATTCCCCCCGCCTTGCAACTTCTCTTGATGCACATCATATTTTGATTACCGAACATTTATTCCTTCCGAGGCTATCGCACCATATACAGCGATGAACAAAGCCTTCTCTCATCTGAGGTCTCTGCGTAGCAAGTTGTACATTCTGTTCTTTCTTTTCTAGCCTAGTGAGCTTAAGCTTAAACTCTTTCATACCCTTGATCAACTCATCTAGTGGTGAGTCTTCCTCTCTAGCAACTACAAGGACGGGCTTAGTAGGCAATTGCTTGACAAGAATTATCAAAGGTACTACTTCACTTATCACCACTTTGTCTCTTTTTCTCTGTCTCTTGGTCAGCAAAGAGAGAGCTTCTTCAATCTCTTTCCAATCAGTCTTTAATCCTCTCTCATCACTCTTGTCTTCCGATAACAACTTAAGCTTCTCTTGAATAATCACGTCTACTACTTGTAAGAAAAGCTCAATCTTCTCCACCTTTAGTGTAAGCTTCTCTGTCTTAGAAAGCTAACCATACTGACGATCAAACTCTCTTAACAACTCATTTGCAGACAAACCTTTGTTGGCTAACCACCCACTCCAAGAATGTTCTCTTGGTCACCCTTTCCGAATCTTCAATGTAGTACTCCTCCTCCAAGACGTACATAAAGCTCTCTCAACTCTGTCCTTGCTGCACATGAGCTCATTCACATGCTCATTAATCTCAAAGACAATAGCAAGTTCAAAGTTCTCCATCATCTCCTTCTCAAACACCTTGTTCATCTCTATCTCCCTAGCATAGTACCGCACGTACTTGGAAATATCTCTCTCTGAACTCGTCCATCTTGTGCACCACTGATTGCAACGCCTTGGTTGCTAGCACCTCCTTCATCTCTGTGCTTTGTTGCTGCTGCATAAACATGTGAAAGGCTTGAAACATCAAATTGTAGCAACATCAAATTGAATAGATTGTTGAGTAGCAACAACACCTCTACTGGATGATCTTTGGTTGTCCATGACTTCTTATCTAGCAACACTCTCAAGATAACTCTCACCCTAAGTGTTCACATAAGTTCACCAAAAAGAGTATGTCAGAGTGTGATGCGTCTATCTAAGAAAGTGTTGGGTTTCTGGTTGTGGTTGTTTACCTAAGAGGTAGGCTTCAAGTTATAATTTGACACTGTAAGCACAACAAGTCTGTTGGATCCTCTAATATGTTCAGCGAAAATCTGATCTATCAAGTAGTAATAAGACCAGATGGTGAATTTTTAACGCTCAAGAATAAAAAACATATGAAGGTTTAGAATTCAAAACTTCCCCTACATGTAAAGAAGGTCTTATTGAACACTCATACAAAATTTCAGCTTGAGATTAAACCTAAACATTGATGATGATCCTTTTAGAATTCTGGTGCTCATTGTCTCCTGTTCCTACAAGTGATCGTGATGTGAAATCGTGACATGAACTGATATTCACAAGTTCACACCAGTTTGAGAAAGCGCACTAACGTTGAAACTTCTTTGTCTACTCGTTATTTTTTAGGAGAAGAGATTGTACGGTGTATTATGTACAGTAAGAACTCGTGCTCTATTCGACTTCCATACAGCATCCTCAATCCGTACTCACGCAATGCCCAGGAATATTGCCTGCTCGAAACGGGGAAAATTCAAAAATCTGAGCAGAATATTTGTTAAGGTATATTTTCTCGATTTTCTCTCATATTTTTATGCGATCGTATCTCACGATATACTGAGAACTAGGAGTAGCGACTTGGTGTATTATATGCAGTATCGTCTATCAGGAATTTTGATACCAAGTTTTCTCGAAATGGCCAACTGATGCGTGTACACCAACCTACGAAAGTTTCACTGCAAGACCGCCCGAACACATTTCTCAGCTATACATCGAATAATGGACTCTCTACGGATGACCCGGAATCCAAATACTGGAACTGGTTTAAGCATTGAAGAGTCATAACAACATGAGAGGTCGGACATGTTGTGATCCTTTACTCGACAGATATAGGTCGTTCACCGGAACCAGAAGTCAAGATTGTGGTGGAAAAGTATCCAGTCAAAACTTCTTTTGAAAAATGTGCTAAACCTGGTGTTCCTGAAGATAAACGGATTAATTATGTCTAATATAAATCATCATACTATCCTTGAAGGGAAAGCCCAACGAGTATTGCATGCGGGACTGCGGACTCCCAAACCCTGGATGGCCTGTGAATTCATAACAAAAGAAAGTCTCCTCAAAATAGTTAAATAATGTTGATAAAAGAAATATTAATTATTTTTTAATATAAAAATAATGTGATGAATCGGTCAAGATCGCAACAGTATGTAGTATCGGGTCTGGTCACATATTCTTCACCACGTGGTTGTAATCTAGTGGATACCTTTCGAAGTACAAAATCTGGGTCGCACGTTCGAATCTCACATAAAATTTTGTATTGTTTTAAGTCTTTTCTGCAGCCGCATGCTGCTCCCTCAGGGTGCTCAGTACATTCACTTTTAGGATCCTTGACTTTTTACTACTAGTGCGTGTCAAAGGTAAAAAGAAACACTTTCTAACGGCCAGATGGAACATGGCCATAATTTTTCTAAAGCGAGATTCGTCTAGAGCCGTGTATCACTGGTGCTCAGAACATTCACTTTGAGTATCCTTGTCTTTTCACTAATAGTGCGTGTCAAAGCTTAAAAGAAAAAAAGGTAAAAAGTACGTGTCAAAGGTAAAAAGAAAAACTTTCTGACGGCCAGATGGAACATGGCCATAATTTTTCTAAAGCGAGATTCGTCTATAGCCGTGTATCACTCAGGGACTGTTTTTGAACCGTGTACATTCCTTGCTTATTTGCTTATTTATTTATTTGCTTATTCACCTCCTCTATCTTCCGATGGAGGAGGCAAATAAGCAAGAGTTTAATTTAATATTTAACCTTTCTTGCTGAAAGAGTTAAATATTAAATTAAATTTAATGTATATGAGAGGTGTAGTGAATATGGGTTCTCTGACTTATATGTTTTGAAGCGCATCGTTGGTATCAAGATGTATGGGTTATCTCTTGTTCTTTCTGTGTTTTAAAATATTTCTAAAAATAAAAATTTAAAAAAAATAAAAATTATTCACTAATTTTTCACTACGCCTTCCCCGCGACCTTGCACTCGCCCTCAAAACCGAATTCGCTCTTTACCCGCTTGTCCGTTTCCCTTCCCCACGAACTGTACAGTTTCGGTGCTTATTTGAACCGTTCTAATTAGATTTAGAAAAAATACAAGTTAGAGACGACCGTGGCAGTTTCCTGCGTGGGTAGCCGTAGAAAACGTCATTGAGTAAAGTAACACTTGCCCAAAGGTTCCAGTTTTGAAACACCCTAGTGGTCCAGGAAAACATTTTTAGGAGTTAGTGAGTAATCGATCGCTGCTCGCAGTGGCAACAAGGCAGTGTACGATTCCTCCATCATACACCCCTCCATCACCCCGTAATGGAGGAGGATTAGTGCCGAGTCTCCATTAAAATCTACACATTAAAGCTGGTGGTTCTCATTACACCGGAACGTTAATGTACTCACAAGCACGGGACCGATGGCCGAATTCAACTAAACGAACTCGTGAAAATGTGGAGGGACTAGAAGGTCCGCTCACAGATAATTGGTATTTTTCAGGTCGTGAGAATCAACAGGATTGATTAAAACAAACGGAAGGAATAAATGTTCGATAACCCGAATCCGATGTGCATTAAGAGGAGTTGCGAGGCTGGGGGAATATCAACAATTTCTGCGACTCTCCATTCTCTCTGGGAGATCTATATAGAGCCTTCATGACACAATCTCGAAAGCCCACACTGCAGTTCCATCCGTTGGCTATTCATTGCGTCGCGTGTTTCTACAGTTCTGATATATTCATGAAGCTTATTGTAGAACTATCTCTGCCAGTGGCTTCTCTCTCCCTCTATCTAGTTCACGTCCAGTTTCCGAGGGGACCTGAAGACCGACAGTTGAATACGAAGAGTTCCAATCGGAGGATACAAAGAAAGCAAAGCTCTGGAAGTACTGAACTGAGCATCTTTGGTCTCAGCTCCTTCGTGACAAGCCGATCTCGAATGTGATACTCGTACAGCAGCGCGCAGTCATCCATCACGATTACTGACGGTGTGATAAATTGGTTCAGACTCTTGTGCTCACTCACAGTCAGTTTCTTTGCAGGGCGCGCGGATTGACCCGTTAAAGTTCATGATTGTCTTTTGAGTCAAAAAGCGATTTCGAACATCATCATGGCAGAAATGCTATCACCACAGAAGGCTTTCATAGACAGCATCCGGCGGGACAGGTTTAGCATTGGAGCCGAGACACCAAATCCTCTGGCAGGCAGTCTGCATGAGGCTATTCGACATCTTTCTGCGGAACTGTACCAGAAGGATATTCACTTCATATCCGAGCTCATTCAGGTACGTGATTTACGCCTGCTCCTGCTCCTGCTCACCGACCATGCTCTTTCTCGGTAAGTGTTCGACTGCCGACTCTTTTCGCAGGTCTAGCTCACTAGTCTTTCAGAATTAGACCGAATTCCAGAATGTCCAACTTTACGTTCATGGCAGTAACTCTCTTGAAAGTCTTACGTACATGTTCTACTTTCTATCAACGTTGAACGATAAATATCAACCGGTACCAGAGAGTCTGCTCCATGGCCAGGCCTCGAAGTCAAGCAATCATCTGTCTACATCTATACACACCACGAGAAGGTTGCCCTAGTACTGAAATACCCAATACTTTGGTGGAGAGGAACCCTCTTGTACTCTGACATTGTCCGAGTAGCAGCGATGGCCAAAAGGACTACCTGATCACATGTGACTAATACACACGTGACTGCAGAATGCGGAGGATAACTCCTACAAAGAGGGAGTGGAGCCGGAGCTCGACCTCGTTCTGACTCGAACAGATGTTACCGGTGTTGGGGCATCAGCAACGCTCATATTCTTCAACAACGAGATGGGCTTTAAAGAGAGCAACATTTCGGCACTTTGTAGCGTAGGGCAGTCAACGAAGAAGGGTCAGCGTAATGAGGGATATATAGGACAAAAAGGTATGGTCCTGACTGTCTGTGGTAGTCCATTAATCTTTCAACTTAAATTTCAACGCCCATTATACTTGAGCGGCAGAGAAATAAGAAGCAGCTCACTAGCTGGAGCTCTGCTCTGGAAGCCAGCAATTTGTAGATATAATCAGAGATGCAGAAACGGGAGAGCTGACAGCATTCAGTATCCAAAAAGGACTGTCAGTGAGCGTATGTTTGTTCGTTCATATTCTTGCTCGATGATGTGACTGATGCACAGGTATTGGATTCAAGAGCGTGTTTGTGGTGACGAGTACGCCATACATCATAAGTAACGGCTTCAGAATACGTTTGAGCGACACTGGGGAGGACAGCGCTGGTTCAGCTGCTGGCATCGGGTACATAGTACCAAAGTGGGTCGAGAGACCAACGGACGAGGAGCTCCGGAGTTTCTGGCGCCCAGATGCAGGTTCAGAGTCAGAGAGAAACCTTCCAAGCACAATCATCGTGCTGCCACTGGGACCTGAGAAGGTGGCTTCAGTTGAAGCTGAGCTGAAGCAGATATCACCGGAGACTATTCTATTTCTTCGACGTATCACTCGGTTACGAATTCGGGAGGACAGCCGAGGGAAGTTCTATCACGAGGTTATTATCAGTCGATCAGATTCTCCGCGAGCCTCGCATGGAGATGATGCAGCCGGGTTCATGGCGAAGCTGTCAGTTGTCAAGGAGCCCGGACATATCATCGAGGCACGTGATTATTTCCTATGGCAGCAGAGGTTCAACGTGACTGTCTCCGTCGAACAGAGGAGAGAGGTGACGACGTGGGCCATCACCTTGGCCTTTCCGCAACAGGATCGGATTGCGGGCGGTTCTCATGGCAACATTTATGCTTTCTTGCCATCCCAGCTTAACTCTGGCTTGCCGTTTTTAATCAACGCCGATTTTCTGCTGGTAAGTTCACAGGAAACGCTCAAGTTCGACAGCCCTTGGAATCAGGGAATACTCAGCTGCGTTCCCACAGCTTTCTGCGAAGCAATGGGATTCCTACAGGGGAAATCTGATTCAGCTCGCGCAAGCTCGACTAGATGCTCGGCGCCACTCGTTTACAAGTTCTTCCCAGTGAAAGATTGTCTTTTCCACTTCAAGAGTGTAAGGAATAAGATTCTGAGCAACTTCGAAGGGCAGGACTGCATTCTCGTGGCTGCGAACGTCGGCTCCAGAATCGAAGATCTTTGCAAGCCATCTGTGAGCCGACGTGTTGACGAGCGTTTCAGGAGGATACTCGAGGCCGCATTTAATGAGCAAAGTGCTTCTCCAACTATCGGCAGCTCAAATTGGTTTCTTGTAGATCGATCTGTACAGGAAAATTATTCGGAGGTGCTTGACCAATTGAGAGTACCTTGGATGAAAAGGTCAGAATACCTACACATTTTGGAGGACTCGAATTGGTTGCTTACACTTACTGACGACCTGTACCTTCAGGTTCTGGCATTTGTGTCTGCTCTGCCTTCCGTACGAGCACCAACGGAGATGTGGGTCGATCTCAGACCCCATATTCATTCTCTTAAAACTGTAAAATACGAGGATTCGGGCACAGTCAGACTTATCTCCATAGATGAGATCAAAAAATCGAAGATGGCAATGAACATTTCACCTCCACAGCAAGGGAGCCACCTGAGCAATTGGATGGACAGGTTTGACCCTTGGATCCGTTATCGTTTCATGCCGCAGCAGACGGTTGTCTCCATGAAAAGAGCTGGGATTCACCATGACGGTGTGAACTGGTTGAGAAGTAGTGTATCAGTTCGCGAAGTCGACGTCGTAACTTTTGCCTCGGAGCTCGTCAGAAGATGCACCGTAGACCAAAACTCCGAGAAGCCTGTAATTGCAACCGACTTCCTCCTCCTCGTTTGGAGATTTGTGTACACATCCATTCAGGAAGGAAAGTTGAGGGAGATTCGTCCGGAAACATGGAATCGAGACTTTGCTGTGGTCGATGAGAGCGGTCACGTCCGTTGGGTCAAGACGAAGGGGAATTCGCAATCGACAGAGCCCCTGGTACCGGTGTTATTATCCCGTAGCTGCAGCAAGTGGCCATTGTTACTGACACACAAGAAATGGTCCGAGCACCCTGAGCTCATCATCAGACTGTCTGATGATTACTTGAATCTTTACGATAATTCCCAACGTGGGGCCTACGAGAGGGAGTCATGCCGAGTCTTCCTCCAAGACACTTTCGGCGCTACCGATCTGCCGGATCTTCCATTACCCAACATTTCATTTCCGGAGCTGAAGAGTCTAAGCTCGGAACAGAGCCGATTGTTGCTTCAATGGTTGAACAGATTACGGGAATGCATGCCAGACGCAGCAGTCCCTTGCGGATTCTGGGACAGCTTGGAAACTACGGCATGGCTGCACACTGAACAGCATGGGCTTCAATGTCCAAAGATGTCCTTCATACCAAACGATGAGCTGAAACGGTTTTTCCAACCAGCAGAAGTCCCCTTTATTGATGAATCCTTTTATGGAGATGTGATACCGTACTCGGCGATTCTTCATAAGCTGGGAACCGTTCACAGTCCTAAAGTAGGCTGTAACGCTTTGGCGAAACAAATCCAAAAGTTGAGAAATGAAGCAGATACCAGCAAGAGTAAAAAACAGATGATTAAGTTTTATACTTATCTGCAAATATATCAGTGGAAGCCCACACCCAGCGATCTACCAAGTGTGGAGATATATATTCCGTCTGAAACAGGTAGGCAAGCTTCATGGAGAAATCCTCAGGACTGCGTTATCGAAGACTCTGAAAACCTCTTCAGAGAAGTGGTACCCATTCTTTGTGATGTCTACCCTGAAAGCTTGTTATCCTTTTTCCACAAAGTGCTGGGCGTTCCGAGGAAGGTAGCCAGTGCGAAATACCTCGACCTCTGGATATATTGGAGAGAAAATCTGATGCAGTACGACTCTGAGCAATGTGCACGATTGTGGGAAAAGATTGCTGTGAACTGGGAGCACTGCCGATACAATGTGAGGGAGAAATTCAAGGTCAAGGCTGCAGTTCTTACCGGGACGGATTCTGGAGAAGTGCAGTTCACGTCGCCTGATTCAGCGTTCATTCCTGACGATCTGCAGCTGCGAAGCGTCTTTATGACTCATTCGAGTAAGCTTCCATTCGTCTGGTATCCGAAGGGTTCTTCAAAAATTGAAGCGAAGTTGAACGAGATATATGCATACTTGGGAGCGAAGAAGCTGTCAGACTCTGTAGAAGTGAAACGTTATAACAGTGTTAATCGACTCTCAAGCTGTAGTACGACTACAACCACGAAGTTCATCACGCCAGGGTTGCTGGTCGCCATTCTGGGCTTTATCTCAGACACTGAGTTTGCATTCTCCAGTGAGCGACGGCAAAGTATTATTGCTCCGCTTTGTGGATCAGTGGAGAAGGAGATATCTGATGCATGCCGCATCTTGTACAAGATCTCCTCGTCGAGTGCAGGAGTTAGGACTGCGGAACGTCATCTCCTCGGATTTTGGGATGGAAAAGGAGTGGTCTATAGGATCGGAGACACACATGAGCTGTTGAGAGATGCTACAAACGTGCGCGAGCTGGAGACCCAAGTGCTCGAGAGCATCTGCTCGAAAATTCTACCAGACTCGCCAACTATAGCGACGAGTCTGGTCGATTTTCTGAAGTCGTTGGTCGGTTGTCGTTTCGACGAAGCAGCTGTGGAGTATGAACTTCGTCGTAAGAACTTGAAGCTGTACAGCGAAGACTTGGAATTCTTAGAGAATGTTACGAACTCACTCCTCATCCCGGACGTCAATCTTCGAGTATTCAGCTCCTTACAGCTGCTGTGATCAAGCTAGGGACAGTCTGAGAACTTACTAGTAGGTAGGCAAGATGCAATGTGGAAAGGTTGTGATGTATACGGCTCTTCCTACTTTTTCCAGTCGATGAGAGATCACAGTTCTTTGTCTAATGCATTTGTAGTTCGTTTCAGGGTTAATAGAACTCTTGCGCTTTGCGGATTGAGCCGATAAAGTTCGTATTTGTGTTTTTTGGTTTTGACTCAAATACGAACTTTATCGGCTCAATCCGCACGCCCTGCAAAAGAACACCGACTGTGAGTGAGCACAATAGTCTGAACCAATTTATCACGTCGTCAGTAATCGTTACACATGACTGGCCGTTGCCGTACGATTATCAAATTCGAAATTGATGTGTCAATAATACTGTTGATAAAGCAAGAGTTAGGAGGAGCTCACACACAGTTGAAGCTGCGAATTAGTATCAGACAACGAATGTGTCATCCTCTCCAGAGTCGAGGTCATTGAGGGCGCCTCAGTGAAGGAACAGGAGAATAGAAGAAAAGAGAGAATTGCAACACAGATACACAAGAAGGAGATAGCAACAGACACACAAGAGAGAAAAGAACAAAGCGATAGTAAGGACATGTATTCCACACAGCCGATTGAACAGTCACAAAGAAAAAGAACCTGAACTTATATTATCCTTCAACACTCTCTCGTAAGATCACGAGCGGTTCACGTATACCAAGGCCATTTCTCAATTTATCAAACTGAGGTTTAGACAAAGGTTTAGTGAATATATCTACTAGTTGACCATTAGTATGTACCCAAGTGGCACATACCTCTCCACTTTGTATTTTGTCACGAATAAAATAGACCTGCATCTGAATGTGCTTTGTCTTTGCATGATAGATTGGATTTCTGACAAGAGCAATGCTACTCATGTTATCAGTAATAATGATAGTTGGTTCTCTTTGAACCTCTCTTAGATCTTCCAACATCCATCTTATCCACACGACTTCTTGAACTGCATTACACAGTCCACGATATTCGGCTTCTGTGGATGACAAAGAAGAAATCTTTTGTTTCTTACTTTGCTAAGTAACAGCTGCACCTGCAAGCAGAAATGCATAACCAGATCTTGATTTCCGGTCTATGACATCATCTGCTTAGTCAGCATCCATAAAGCCCGTTAGAACTTTAAGATTAATTGAAGTAGACTTCAGTCCATGAAACGAAGTACCTTTCAGATACCTGAGTACTCATTTCGCTGCCTTCAAATGTGGAACTCTTGGATCCTCCATCTCTTGACCAAGCTTGCTTACAGCATAAGCTAGATCTGGTCTAGTCGTTACAACCAAATAGATCAGCTTTCCCACTAGTCTCCTGTACTCAGTTTTGTCAACCGTTTCGTCAAATCCATGCTGAGTAGATCAATCCTTCGAAAGTATCATTGAAGTAGGTACTGGCTTGCAGTCCTGCATCTGATACTCAATGTATCGTTGATGTACTTATCCTGTACAAAATACAGATCTTCTCCATCTTCGACTAAATGAACTCCAAAATAGTAGGTAAGTCTGTCCATGTCAATCATCTCAAACTCTGTAGATAACTGTAACTTCACTAAAGAGATAGTCTCTTCATCACTACCTGAAAGGATTACATCATCCACATACAGCAGCAACACTGCTCTCCCTTTTGCTATAACTAGGATATATAAATTAGGATCTCCCCTTGTAGAAGAGAAACTCTTCTTTCTTAAGAAACTGTCTATCCTAGTAAATCAAGCTCTAAGAGCATGCTTAAGGTCATACAAGGCTTTATGAAGTTTGTATACTAACTGCTCTTTTCCAGCAACTTGAAAACCTTGTGGCTGTTGAATGTATACATCCTCTTGTATTTTATCATTCAGAAAAGCATTCTTCACATCTAGTTGTCATACTTTTCAGTTCGGAAGCATAGAATATGCTATTAGCATCCTATCAGAACTCATATTCGCTACAGGAATAAATGTCTCACCATAGTTCTCCCTTGCTGCTGTAGATAGCCCTTGGCTACAAGTCGAGCCTTATACCTCTGAAGTGTATCATCGGCATGGTACTTCGTTTTAAACACCCATTTGGTTCCAATCAACTGCTTCCCTTCAGGAAGAGTTGTCAAGAATCAAGTATCGTTTTTCTGCAATACAGTAAACTCTTCTTTCATTGTCTTTGTCCACTTCTCAGACTTCATAGCATCTTCTAACTTCAATGGTTCTGCGTTATCAATCGCCTTCGTCAACCACATCTCAGCAAGTCGAACAGGTAGCCTCCTGATTCGAGTAGATCTTCTTACTTGATTCGGAAGTGGTTGAAACACTTGTTCAGGTACTGAAACTGGAACTGTAGCTTGTGTGGCAAGATCTCCTAGATCTACTACCAACTCAGGTGAGTGCACGATATGTTCTGTTTCAGCAACATCAACATCTATATCACCTCTAACAACTTTTGGTACATTCTCATTAGACTGATTATCTTGTAACATATCAGAAAGAGGGAATCTGAAAGCTAGACTAGTACCAATGGAGGTAGTGGTAGTCTCCTTCTTCTCTATCTCAAGATGAGCAGTATGACTTGCCTCATCAAAGAAAACATCCCTACTAATGACAATTTTCTCTTTATTGTCAAGTAGTCTATATCCCTTCGTTTGTTCAGAGCAGCCTATGAAAGTGCAAACTTTAGAAAGTCTTCTAACTTCTTCCTCAACTCTCTAGGCACAAGTACATACGCCTTACACCCAAAAACTCTAAGGTTCGAGATATCAGATTTTATACCTGTGAAAGTCTCTTCATGACTCATACCTTTGTTAGACTTCGGTTGAGAAGGTATACTGCAATGTTAACTGCTTCAGCCCACAGCTTCCTAAGTAGTCCTCCATCCTTGAGTAGACATCTGGTTACTTCAGCAACCACTCTGTTCTTCCTCTCCACCACTTCGTTTTGTTGTGGAGTGTAAGGTGCACTTAGTTGTCGTACGATGCCTTTGGACTTGTAGTAAGCCTCCGCTGCTTTGGACAGAAACTACTGTCCTCTGTCACTCCTGATTGTTTGAATGTTTTTGCTAGTCTGAAGCTCAACTTCAGTTATGAAGTCTTTCATGTGTGTGAAAGCTTCATTCTTCTTCCTCAAAAACCTCACCCACATTTTTTGTGAGTAATCACCAACTATCAAAAAGTAATATTCAGCTCTACCTAGTGATGGAGGATCAATGGGTCCTGCTAGATCTATATGCAATAAGTTTAGTGGAGCTGTAGCCCTTCTTGCTGCGGAAGGGAACTTCTTCTGAACATGTTTTCCCTTCAAGCAGATCTCACATGACTTGTGCAAAGAATCGAATTCCTCTACTCCATCAACTAGGTTGAACTTGTACAGCAAGTTCAAATTCTATCTGAACTCATGTGACCTAGCCTTCTGTGCCACAGATCTGTCTTCTTTTGTACAGTAGCATTAAGTAGAACTTCAGGTAAGGAAGTAGCTTCAAGCTCATATAAATGAACTACCACACTGCCTCTTGCTACTACACCTTGATTGTCTTGTATGATGCATCCTTTGTTGTTGAGGTTGATGTAAAAACCAGTTTGGACTAACCTCCCAACACTGAGCAAGTTATGCACCACACCAAGTATGTACCAAACTCCCTCAACTCGAAATACTGCTCCATCATATAGTTGGAGGTGAATATCACCTTGTCCTTTAACTTCGTACCTTTCATCATCTCCTAGACCAATTGTTGGTCCACTGGAGATCTCCTGGAAGTTGTGGAACCATTCTCGAATGGAAGAGATATGATTAGATGCTCCAGAATCTATCCACCATGGATGATCTAACTTACTGGTGTACAAAGCAATATAAAATAGTTGCTCATTATCTTCTTCATGAGACTTAGCCTGAGCAAGATTTGCTTTGTCTTTGCCCTTACCAGTACCTTCGTGTCTTGTCTTCAGTCTGCACTCACGAGCATAGTGGCCTGATTTATCACAGTAGTGACAAGTTCTATTCTTACGCTTCTTGTCACCTTGTGCATATGTCGAAGAGACTCCTCCTTGGTTGACTGGCCTTGTAACGACCTATGTTACACATAGAAAGTTTGTCTATTAGTAAGGTATTTAGTTATAATTAAGTGTTGAGAATGTTTATTTGCTGCCCAAGTATTTTAAGGAGGTATCAAGTTAGTCATGACTAGCTAAAGTTAGTTATGGTTAAACTTAGCTGTACTTTTGACAAAATTTTGATATTTTTTAAAGAGTGAGCATTACTATCTTGTCATCTTGTCTAAAAGATAGAAAGGAGGTGGAAAGGATCTTTTATCTCCTTTTTGACTTGATATTAGTGGCTGGATTAAAGTTGTGGACTTTGTGAGCATTAAAAACAAGAAGAGATTCCACATGTCTCCTTTTTAGCGGGGCATAGTGTAGAGGGGGGTGGAAATTCAAGATTCCTTGAGACTATTCTAGAGTCCTTCTAGAAGTTGTTGACTTTGAAGGAATAAGCCCATATGAAAAGGTAAAAAGCCCATGTGATTAATGCTTTTATCTTAAGTAATATCTTAGTAAAATCCGGTAAAAATAGTTACGGTTGAGTTACCAAAAGATACCAAAGTAAAAACCTAGAATGTATAAATAGAGGAGTAGAGAAGAGCTCCTCATCCTTGTTTTCACATCGTCGTAATGACAACTTGAATAATATAGAGAGTGTGGGATATTTAGCATGTGAGAACTTGAGAGACGTCGTTAGAATGAGGAATTTTAGTTGATGAGTTTATGGAGAATTTTTAGTTGATGAGTTTATAGGTGAGTGAATGATTGAACTTAACATTTTTCTCTTCAAGTTCATGGTGTGCTTCCCTCAAAGCCATCAGAGCTGACCTCTGAGTGAGAGACAAGTCCGACATGTTGCAGATTCATCGATGACTATCATGGAGGTTCAGAGGATAGTTGATCGATATGACCGCGGAGAGTTTACATTTTTAGTTTCATTATCGAGACCTCACTTGAAGAGATCGTTGAAAGATGTTTAGAGTTCAATTCTATATTCGACAAAAAGGGATCATGAGAGAGCACATGGAGAGAACGTTGGGAGGAGAGAGAGCTAACGCGATGTTAGCAACATTAGAATCTTTCGTGTATCTCGTAGTGATCTATGACGCATTCGAGGTTATTCTTTACATCTTGTTCACTTAGAAAGAGTTTGAGGAGAGTTGAAAGGGGATGAAACAAGAGTTGTAAGGAAAGAAGAAGAGAGAAGTTATTAGATGAGAAAAATTCAAGAGTTTAAGAATTCAACTCTCTGGAAAATTTGTACAGTCGTTGTCAGATTTTTGTTTTTTATTTTACTTTCAAACTTCCTAGTATTCTAGATTGGCTGATAATCTATCTGCAACAAAAGAAATCATAGGAAAAAGTGGTCTAGAGAGGGAACAATGAATTTTCAAAGTTGAGGGGGTTTATTCACGAGAGTTGATGAATTCTACTCTCTCGAAACTTTTTACAGTCATTGTCAGATTTTCTGTGAATTTTATTTTCCTTTGAAACTTTCCAGGACTATAGTTTGGCTGATAGCCTATCTAAGACAAAAAAAGTCATAGGAAAAAGTGGTCTAGAGAGTGAGCAATGAATTTTCAAAGTTGAGGGGGTTTATTCACGAGAGTTGATGAATTCTACTCTCTGGAAACTTTTTACAGTCATTGTCAGATTTTCTGTGAATTTTATTTTCTTGTGAAAATAAAATCCCAGTATCTCAGCTTGGCTGATAAGCTATTAGAGGAAACAAAAATCATGAAAAGATGATGTATGGAGAGAGAGATAGAATTTTTCAAAATAGAGGGGGTTGACAACCATGAGAGAAGTGGAAATATACAAATTTTAGTTCTCTAAAAATTTGTACAGTCATCACCATCTCTTCTGATTAGAGAAATTTCTGTTGAAACTTCATGAGTTAGTAGCTTGGAGGTTGAGCTACTAGAGATCACAAAAATCTTGGAGAGATCTCTTACAAACTAAGAGTTATACGTTTCGGCATACAAAGAGATCTTGAAAATATTTCATGAGGAATCCAGTTCGAGTGTCGAGGTTGAAGAAGAGACGTTTGGGAGTTAGAACGGAGACGGAAAAACTAAAGTTAAGTATAGATGAGTTACGAACACGCATCTATTGTAGTTGAGGTGCCTTTTTTGCTCTATATCAAGAAGTTTCTACAAGCATCGGCGCAGATGCGAAGAAGATCAAGTTTAAAGCATCATTCACTAGGGAGGCCACGAATGCTCTGCCGAAGTAGAGTGTGATCTTTACAAGAATGACTTTAAGATGTTTGCTAAGATCAGTACAGACGATGGTCATGAGGATATTATCTTAGATTCTTAATATTAGATTGGATTTTATTTCGTGTATAGCATGTATAATACATGATTTTCAGTATAAAACTCAAAAGAATTAAGAAAGTGATGTAGAGTTATTTTCCTCAAAAATATTTTGTCCACTTAATGGTTGAGAAGGTGCAATATGAGTGGAAGTTCAAAAGATTGGAAAGTTAGACTTAGAAACCTTTCTCAAGGTTTAGATGTCATAGTAAGCGTCGAAGAGAGCTCGAAAGAGTTTATCGTTGAGTTTGAGAACCCTAGTACAAAACCTCAAGTAGAATCTCCGAGGAGAAGAGTAGAAATCGACTTGTGGTGTTATTTTTGTAGAGGGATGGGACATAAAGTAGTGAACTGTCCAACTAGGATCAGAGCAGAGAGAGCCAAAGGAAAGCGAGAGTTTACTGATTTAAGTCTTCGAGTGGGTCCATCTTCACCAGCGCCAATTCATCTTCTAGGAGAAGATCCTTGTCCAAGTTGTGGAGTGGGTGATCTATCAAGAGGACACAAGTGCGTAGATGTGGTCGCCTTACTTACGTTAATAGTCGAGAAGTTGGACGAGATCCAAAGAGCTGAGACGGAGAAGTTGTCGACTTCAAAGGAGGACTCGGTTGAGTTGCAATGGAGATCGTCATTCGTGTGGTGGAGAAGGTGATGATGCGACTCAGGCTCATGATTACTTTGGGAGAAGAAATGGCACAAGAGGTGTTGTTACAATCATTTCTTTTCATTTTATCTATGGTAGATTATTCTCGAATGGAATTGATGATATTAGTACTCTTTTAGCAAGTAATTATTGCATGAAATTAGAAGAATAGAAAGCGTAGCTACAAGATGGAGAAGCTACCAGTGTTTCAAGGGAAGGACAATGAAGATGTAGAACCGTTTTTTCGAGACTTCAAAAGGGGTTGCATAGGAAACAACGTGAGAAGGAAGAAAGAATGGGTGTTATTACTGTTAGAGTTTTTAGAAGATTTTGTCTTACGTGGTATGAAGACCGAGTGAAGAACAAGACACTTGGTGCAGTTGAGGACACATGAGAGACGTTGAGTAACGCACTCATCGAAGAGTTTCTTCCAGAAGAGATTCTTCTAGAAGAGAGTTATGAGAAACTCATGGTGGAGCTTACTCATTTGAAGCAACGAGACGACAAGAAAGTTCGGCAGTATGTCGACAGGGTGGATAAGTTGGAGCAACGACTTCGGACGATTCTACGAAAGAGTGGAGACAATGTGAAGTTAACGATGACGGGGATTGGAGCAATGCTGACCAAGAACTTGGTGAGAGGATTGAGACCTTCAATGCTAACCCAAGTGAGGTACGAGAAGTCAACAACCAAAGCGGAGGTCATCAAGATCGCGACAAATATAGAATAAAGTTTGGATGAAAGGGATATCATCCAATCTCATCATGCCGCTCTGGTGTCGACTCCGACTCTTGGTTTAACCACAACGATAGCATCTGCATCATCACAATTGGTGATCGCTTCAACGTCAGCTCCTACTCCAACGGTGGTGCCAAGATCATTTGTCCCTACAGCGATGTCTATTGTCACCTTTGATTTTCATGCTGAGATGAAGAGCATCATTGATACTCTTGCGGATCTCAAGATAAACGTGGTGCAGTTACAAGAATGGAGGAACAAAGGTGGAGGAGGAGGTCAAAGAGGTTACGACAACAATCCCAACCGAGAAAATCAAGGTAACTTTGGAGGCAACCAAGGTAACTTTGGAGGATTAAGCGCGATCAGTTGTCCAACAGTGATGTTGGTTTTCTGAGCACCCACATCTTCAACCACCTCATATCCCGCTTGAGAAGATGAAATGGTGAAATCCGCCATCCTCAACTTCCTTCTTGGCTCCCTTGGTGCACTCGAAATAGTACTCGACCGAGTACTTCTACTTGGTGACTCCTCCATGAAAACTGGTTCATCATAAAATCGAGTTCGTTTTCTTTCTTAAGCTAAAAGTTCCACCGGTGCATGAGATGAGTTCGAGCTCTCTCCCTTCTCATAGATAGGATCTCGCACTACATCGATAGTAGCCACTCCCTTGTCTCGTGCTTGTGACGAAAAGAACTCAGAGAAGGACTGAATTCTAAGAGAAGCAAAAAGAAGAAACCCAAGAACAAGACATCGAAATCTATGGGAGTTGGTGTGGTGGATGTGCATGCTTCACAGGTATGCACTAGGGCTCAAAGATTGAAGTCCGATTAAATGGTCATTACGTCTCTGACATATTGGTGGATGGAGGGTCGGCTGTAAATGCCATATCAGAGAGATTGATGAAGAAGTTGAGGATGGAACCAACTCGCCCGGCTAGCATTGTCGTGGGAATGACTAACAAGCAACGGGTAAGACCTCTTGATGTGTTAGAGAAGGTGGTTGTGTCTGTGATGGGAGTTCAAACATTGATGTCTTTTCAAGTGTTAAAGGACTCTTGTTATGATTTGCTCCTAGGTAGGTCTTGGTTGAGAGCTGTGCGCACCACAGATAGGTGGCACAAGGGATATTTATGAATTGGACCTAGAGATCAGAGAGTGATAGTATCTCTCTCGGGTGTTGGAGTTGTGACTTCTGACTCTGATAGACCCACAAGTGACTATTGAGAATTTGATACGGAGGATGATCAGAGTGTCTCAGAAGTAGATACCGGAGATTCTTACGATCAAGAATCCTCGTTTGATGACGAAGGATTTGGTCGAGATGAATCATTACATCAGCTTAGTGCTATTGACTTGTTGTCTCGACCAGTAGTGGAGAAAGATCTTGACAAAAAGAAGAGTTGAGTGATGCAGAGATTGTGAGAAGACTCTCTACCCTGAAGTTTGGTATCAATGTCACTCAAGACAAGAAAAGTAGATTCCTAGATATATTTAGGAATATATCCATGTGTTTGCTTTCAGTTACAAAGATTTGAAGGAGGTGACTCTAGAGACTCATTGGATCGAATTGGAAGAGAATGCAATACCAGTTCGACAGAAGCAGAGAAGAGTCAATCCTACAACGGCAATGATGGTCAAGGAGGAGATAGACAAGTTGAAGAAGGCAAGTTTCATCTACGAGGTGGAGAACTCAAAACGATCAAGAAGAAGAATGGTAAGCTGCGAGTGTGCATAGACTATAAGAAGTTGAATGCAGTTACCAAGAAGGATTACTATTTTCTACCATTCATAGATGAGATTTTGGAGGAAATTGCTGGTCATGAGTGGTACAACTTTGGTGATGGTTATAGTGGGTATAACCAAATCAAGATAGCATAGGAGTACCAGCAATTCATAACTTTCACTACTCCTTGGGGAACATTTGCATTTCGAGTGATGCCATTCGGACTGTGTAATGCTCCGGCCACGTTACAAAGGTTCATGAACAAGGTGTTTGAATCATTCATAAGAAAGTTTGTCCGTGATTTTATTGACGATTTTTGCGTGTACGGATGAAAGGAGGATCACTTTGATCATATGATCAAAATTTTACAACGGTTGGAGCAAGCCAATGCTTCTCTAAATCCAAAGAAGTGCATCTTTGGCTGCGAAGAAGGTCTACTGTTGGGACACATCATTTCCAAGAACGAGATTGCGGTAGATCTTGAGAAGGTCAAGAAGATTGTGGATCTTCCATTTTTGATCAACTTGACAAAGTTGAGGTAGTTTCTTGGCATGGTTAGATATTATCGTAGGTTTGTCTTGTCCTTCTCGAACAAAGCAATAGCTTTGACGATGTACATGAAGAACGGAGTCCGTGGAGTCTTTTTTCTATCGATAAAGTGCCCTTAGAATTCACAGAAAACATCTCTAACCCCCTCAAAACGCTAGTCAAAGGTGAGTTTAAGATAACTTGTCATCGTCACAAAAAATCCAAGAAAGGGTGTATTCTACTTAATTCGACCCTTCCTGACAAGACATCATAGGTGGGTGCCTTTGAAATCGTCAAAAAATCTCGAGAAACCCCTCAAAAACGAGTTTCAAACTCCCTGGAACTGTAAAATAGTCTCAAAATCAAAAAATTTTGAGCACTCACTCAGCCCACATTCTCATTTCTTTCTCACAGTCAAGAGTACATCTGTATCCTTACTCGGACTCTCTTTTCTTTAAATGGAACCTTACGTTCTTTCTTTCAAGCCCCTTTGCAAAGCTCTCTCTTGCATCTCTCTCTACTCTGCTCTGATACCATGTTGATAAAGCAAGAGTTAGCAAGAGCTCACACACAGCTGAAGCTGCGAACTTAGGATCATACAATGAATGTGCCTTCATCTCCAGAGTCGAGGTCATTGGGGGTGCCTCAGTGAAGGAACAAGGGAACAGAGGAACAGGGGGAGTTACAACGCAGATACACAAGAAGGAGATAGGAACAGACACACAAGAGAGAGAAAGAACTGAAGGGTCGTAAGCACATGTATTCCACACAGACAATTGAACAATCACAAAAAAAAAGAACATGAACTTATATTATCCTTCAACACGAAGAAGGAGCTGAGACCAGAAATGTTCAGTTAAGTATTTCCAGAACTTTGCTTTCTTTGTATCCAAATTGCAACTCTCGTATTCTTTCGAACTGTCTTACTTCAGATCCACTCGGAAAGTGGACGTGAACTCGAGAGAGAAGCCACTGGCAGAGTCAATTCTACAATAAGCTTCATGGATATATCCGAACTGCAGTGTGGGCTTTCGGGATTGTGTCATGAGGGCTTTATACGGATCCCCCAGAGAATGGAGAGTCGCAGGAATTGTCGATATTCCCCCAGCCTTGCTACTTCTCTTAATGCACATCGGATTATGGTTTCCGAACATTTATTCCTTCCGTCTGTTGGTTCTGACGGCTTGAAAAATCACAGTGTGACTTGAATCCACATCGGCGGGATGTAGTTGCTTAACATGTGTAGAGTTAACGTAATGCAGTACAGGTCTACTGAAACATCTCGGCCCATTTGAAGCCATTGTCAGATGTGGCAAATGAGAAACCAAACGTTCCTTGAGACCCTCCCCATCTCCAGAGTCCAGACCTCTCCTTGATCATGAGAAGGTCCCGCCAAAAGGAAAGAAGAGAACTAACGTGGAGAGCGAGGGGAAAATTGTGATAGAGCGTTGTTATCAGATTGTTTTCTTTCTTCAGGGAGGTTAAATGAACGTTTACGGTGGTACTTATTATTCATGAGATCTTTATAAGTAGATGAAAGTTAAAAGTATGGATTAATTTATATGAGGAAAATTATATATATTATATATACTGTTCAATGTTAAAACACATACAGAAAAATGACACGTTTTTGTGAAACTTTGCTCCAAGACAGATGAGACATGTGATTTGTCTAATAAGAAAAAGTATTTTATTAGGAATTTAGTATTATTTAACTTTAATTATTATAAATTTATTATTATTATTATTAAACTTTAACTTTAACCACCTTGCATACTCCCTTCTTCCATCCACAAGTGGAATAATAATGCATCCAAAGTGATCTCATAACGATATCAGCGGAAAAAGACAAGCGACGAAAGTGGTAAAAGTCGCGGGTGGTACAAAACAACACAAACAAGTCTCTTTTTACCTTAGGAATTTAAACCTGTATTTTAGACAAGGGTAATCCAAAAGAAGGTAAACAAGTTTAATCGAAAAGTATTTAACAATAAAAAAATATTAGCTCTTCTAGGTTAAGCTGGAGAGAAACATTTTATGCTTATTTCATCGTAACTTTAACTACGAAAAATGTGAATAGTTTGAAAATGATAAAACTTAATGTGAGAAAACTGCTATCGAGAAAGACTATTAGACGAGCTTGATGATTGGTATCTGCCAAATAAAATAAGTTTTACAATTCTTTACTACCGGTAGATGAATTATATAATATCCATGCTCGATTAACTTATGGAGAATTTTTGTATTTTAATGATATTATAAATATTAGATAATAATTTTATTCGGAATAAATAAAATATTTTTAACTATTATATATTAGTTGAACCAACAGTTGCGGAAGAAACCAGACTTAACCCATAAGTGTGGGAGAGGTGCACCTGGACTACGACAAGTTGCTCAACTCTAGCAATCTATGAATTTATTATTTAACTCTCCCGGACCCGAAAGTTAAGTAATAAAGTAGACCTGTGTACATATTCCCTCTTGCTAACTTCGGAGAGGTTACTATGCATGCCTATATATTCGCATAGACTAATTAATAGGCATCCCAACGTCCTTGTACAGTGAATTTCGTTTTTTCTTATCAGAAAGCTTGTAAGTGTTATAAAAATATATTATATGAAAATAAAATTATTAATTAAAATTATTTATAAACGTTATATATTAATCAATCTCGGAATAACCAACTCATTTGGAAAGAATCCATAAACGAAAAACAGACCACTGTGCTCCTGGAATATAAATCCGTAGAAATAATTGTAAAACAGCGCCGTTTACCAAAAACATTAAATAATATTCTAACTTTTCTCGCAGAAAAGATTAAAACGTTATTTAGTGTACATGGGTGAATAAATAAGCAGCCTTAGTACAGCCTTAACATATTTGTTGCTAAAGGCGAGAGAACGACCGCAAGGTGATATAGCATGCCCCGGACAGATATAGAGGATATACTCTAGCTAAGTTTAGGGTTTTATATACTCTAGCTAAGTTCAACTGAGTTATTCTAGGTTAGATGATTCTCTTCATGCTTCTCATCAACGCTCGAGGCTAACCGGAGTTACTTGGAAGATCAGTCCTTTGGGGAAAGCGGGTTGAAATGGTACTCTGTTGGTCTTTCACGCGCAGAAACTAAAAGATACCGACAATTTTACCCTTCAGTTTTGAGATCAAAACCGGAAGCCGCTTATGATCTCTTTTCTTTGGGATACTTTCCGGTAACTCCAGAATTTCTCCGCGTGACGGGAAGTTCTCCTGTGTGAAGTCTCGAGAACTGCATGTCAGCCAACTGTAAGTTAGTCGGTGATACAAGAGACTTACACTCGGCGCAGGTTTCCTTTTCTTCGCCGGAAAGAAAGAGCATAAGTGCCGGGTAAGCATTATGTGCTCGGAATCACGTGTTGGCAACCCCATCCGCCTGTAGCCCGGGCGGCGTGGGCTTGAGTCTTCACAGCGAAAAGAGGTTTAAAAATTAAATGCAATAAAGATAAAAAAAAGTTCTAGACGACAGAATTATTAATAAAATAATAATGTAAGCGGCCACTGGCATGCAACTACGGTGCTCAGTACCCCTCAGAGCTCAGTGGCATTGACAATAAACTGACTTGGAAGTAAAAGAAATAGTACATCGGTGAAACTGAACCAAGCAAGTTTTCTTTTCTACATATAAGTGAAATTTATATCATTACTATTCTCGACAAAAATATTAAATTACATTTTAAATGAACGATTCAGAATATTTGTTAGCGAGATAATAAAAAATATATATGTTTCCATTAGGATCTAATTCTAATCCATAACTTTTCACTGTGGTGTATGTCTTTTAATTACATTTTAACTACAACATAATTCGGACATAAATAAATATAAAACAGAAATGTTACTTGCATTTATTTCTTATACTAAATAAAAGTTCCTGTTTTCGTCGGTTCTGATTTTTTTTACAGAAAAGCTTTGAAATATTTCAATATTTAAGAGACCCTTCGCTAGTATACTTTTACACCATTAATCCGTCATGTTTAAGCAATAAATTAAAGGATAAATTTTATTTTATTGAATACCATATGTATTCCCTTCGATACTATTGTAGGTAAACTTAAAAAAGAGCGATGTCTCCTGTTGAGATCTGCATATTAGCCTTAATTTTCTTTTATGCTATGAAAACATTTGAGTTCGTCATGAATTCGTTAGCAAGTTTTTGTTATAATATTCAGGAGCTCGAGTCATAGTATATTCGTGTTATACGGAAAGCTAATCTTCTTTTTACTAATAAATCAAGGAAGGAAACTTGTATTTATATAATCAAGTATCCTCTTATCCAATCAATGGAATAGGTCTACAAGAAGAATCAAGATATGTATGGAAATAAATATCATTCATAAGTAAACTCATTAAATTGTTTTCTCCAAAACCTTATTCTTCTGCTTATCATACTGATTTTCTAGCACTTAAAGCCCGAGTATGATTACGAGAGTTCCGAGTGACCCAGAAAACCTTATTTTGCGGGTTTGTTTTCAGTAACCTGAGAAATTTAACCGTTATTCAGAAAAAGATTTTGCTGATTACTTCTTGTTCTCAACTTGGAATTTATGAAATAAGGAATCAACTTAAAACTATTGATCAGCTTTACAAGTTATGATTCAGCTCGAAATAAACTACTAATTAATTTTGACAGAGAAATGTTAAGATGAAGATTTCAAAATTACTTGGAGCAAAAGAGAATTTTTTCTTCAGACTCAAAATACATGCGAAAAAATATAAAATATTCTCTTTCATACTTTTATACTCATACTCGAGGTTTAAAAAATCATTCTAACACACGGTTAAATGATGCATGGCAGTCACTGAACGGAAGTGTGTGAAACCCGGAAAAAATTTGAGTTAGATAGACATAAATCATTAACAACTAGTCTGGCAATTACATCCACGAGCATAGCTCCTTGTTCTCTTTTGTATTTTTAAATCATTGGTTACAGCAACAAATACTTTCATAAAGTCAGAGCATTTATTTCTTAATAAATAATTCTATGTTGGCAAAAAGCAAGAATTTGTTTAGGTATCTACATGTGAAAGAGTGAAATGAATTGATGGGAATGAGAGAAAATTCTCATCACGTGGTTCTGTAGTTACTGTAGTCAAGTGTTCACTACTGTTCACTAAGTTACGTTGAGCGAAAAAACAAAAGATGAAATCTGATGTGATTATAATTAATGTTTCACTCAAGAAGTGAGAAATTATTTTTACACTACGATATACATACTTCCCCAATTCTTGCTCACAGTCTATTATGGAAGAGGATATTTACCTCATATACACTTAGAAGTGTACATTACTTTATGTTCTAGTCTTCTCACCGAGAAGAGTTAGACCATAAATTAATGTCCTCACAGAATGAAGCATTTTGAGAATTATTTTCTCGGACTTATACCTGCAGCAAAGCATCAACCCTGTCTCCATTTATGGTTTATATTTGGATCAGTTAGCTACTCCGTGACTGGTTAACATATATTATTTATGAATTAATTTAATATTTATAAGAACTTTTTATAATATATTTTATAATATTTACATATTGTGATAAGAGAACGAAAGTCACTGTACATTTCACTGGGGAAGGATATTGGCTACCAAACTGAACACACCTTCCATATATTATGATATCTTCATATAAACTTCATGCTAAGTCTTGGTATTATGGCGTATAGTAATCACTACAAATCATATCGTTCAGTCAGAAATCAGTGCAATCTCAGAAATTATTTAATTATTGTACTCGAGATATTAAGTCTCTGTGAATAATACAAAGTTTCTTGTTATTCATAAATTTATACCTATGCGTAACTTTTCTCATGATTTTGATAATATCAGTTTATGATATAATGTATATAAAAAACTGTACTAAAACTGTTAAGTTTGATTCAAGCATCTGTTGTAAATTTGCAGCTGGCAAGACTCCAGGAGTGGATGTTTGTAAAATTTTGATGGATAACATCCATCAAAATTTATGTTATCGTATACTGGAAAGAGCCCAAATCTTGTGGATTACCAAAATGTTTTATTTTGACACAAATGTTCTCGTGGTAAATATTTGTTTCTTTACTCTGGACAAAGCAAGGTTCCGGGTAAATCGGAATTACTGAAATCTGAAATTTCTGAAATTTTTGGTCTTTTCATTTTACTTTTAGCTAAAAATGCATGTACAAATTTAATTAAAGTTATCGGAATAACTTTAATTGAGACCAAAATTCTGGCGTAGCCAAAATTCAAATCCTAATTTCAGCTTGGAATTTCATCCAAACCTTGTTACAAGTTTACTTTGAGAATGAATACAATTTTCAGGATGTATTACATGCTACAGTATTATTATTTACTCTATTTACTTTAGTTTTGTCCAAATATACCTTGCTCAAACGAGTAGACTACTAATATGTTCTTTACGAGAGGGTGTTTACGTCATGTACACTTTATGTGTACATGAGGATGTGTACATTAATTTATCCTTAATTTTTCCAACGGGAAGGGTTAAGGTATAAATTAGTGGCTTACGTAAATGTGTTTTCGGCGAGAAAACAGTGGATTTATACTTTCAGCAATGCATCAGTCAGCATTATACATATGGTTTATGTCAAAATGTGCTTGCACTTCTTAGACTGACTAACATATATTATTTAACAAAAACTTTAATTTTAATTACAAGTTAATATATATTTTTCTACAACGCTTACACATTCCCGAGAAGAGAAAACGAGATTCGATGAACAAGGCAGTGGGGGAGGATATGATGATGTTCTTTTGGCCCGCATAATGACTTACGCTTGGTTCCGACAGTTTTCGTCGCTGTATTTTTGGGTTTTTTAAATATCTCTTCCAATGAGTACTGCCCTTTTCGCCTTGGATGGGTGTTCTTTTTCGCGTTGGGGTCCCTTAGCCGTTCCTGGCCTCGTTCTGTTTTACTCTCGCGTAGAAAAAAAAGGGCGCTGCTACGCCTCTAACTTTTATTCCAAGTTATGAAAAAAAATACATGTGTATTGTTTACCCGTAAAAGTCCAACACTCTAACAAGCTGCTGTCCGTCTGCTCTATAGCCTGCACTCTATGTCCGTGTGGTCCATAGCCTGCAGTCTATGTAGAAGTTCAACACTATAACAGGCTGCTGTCTGTCTCCTCTATAACCTGCACTCTATGTATTCATTACGTCTACAACACTATAAACATTACCTTCACGTCACGGTACTGTATACAAAAGTATAGGGAAGGCAGTCAAAGCACTATAGGGAACGCACGGTCCGACCTCGTGCTCCTTAACAACGCCCCTGTCAATGGCACAAACTCTGGTAGTTCTTCCACGCTCGCAGCAGGAACAAGAGGTTCGGCCGCCATTCGCGCAGGGTCGCTGTCTTCTGTGGTCTTCCCCTGTGCTGCCTGCGGACTCCCTTCGAAGTAGCGATGGTGACAGTTCGCACATCGCCTGCTATCCCTGAAAAAAAAGATATTCTCGATATCTTCTGAGGTCACGTCATGAGGCCTGACAAACGATGTCCAGAGAGAGTCCGACCGCCGCTTCTGTATGCCCGCCTGCATCAACCATCTCGGGGAAGCTGTGTACTTACCAGAAAGAAGCATACTACGCAAACACCGTGCAAGAGTGTTAGAAAGGGGATGCGTGGACTTATACCGATTATATTGCAATGCCCTGGGAAGTATATTCATATATCCAAGCTCAACCCTATTCTTCGTGTCGGCTGCGCCCAGTAACATTAACAGCTCACGCCCATCATTCATCATTGCCTCAGAGATGTTTTTGCTCGTCGCTGTGTGATGAGGCTCGCTGTCATCCTTTAAACAATACCCGATCATCCCAACAAAGGTATGCAAACCTTTGTTGGTAAGAACTTTCACGCACACTTCCCCACCTATCGGTCTACTCTTTTCCCAACCCAAAGCCTCTATTACACGTTTCTTTACATCTGCGGCAGACTTGGCATACAGGCAAACAACACCCTGGAAATGGAGATGCAAGAGAGTACCTCCCCTCTCTACCGAGAATAAGCCCGACAAACACTTGGAATGAAGAAAATCGGAGAGCAGAGGGAACAAATCCAACTCCAAGTCTGCACCAGTCCTACACACAGTGATAGAGGCCTCAATCGATGGCCTCTTGGCTCTCGCTTCCCTGCACAGTGACATCCTCCCGCTCAAAGCGAGGATAATGACGACAGAGATATCGATTCTCTTTTGGGTCAAAAGTTTCACAAATACAAGGCAGACCGTGATTACGATATAACGTATGCACAGAAGACTTCAGGAGACCATCGTCACGAACAAAGTAGACGGGATAAGAAAACATACGAAACCTCCGGTCCTGGAGGTACAAGCACAGTTTATCGGCGGAATATGCAAAAAATCGATAAGGACCGCCCAGAGTTTGCAACGGAGGGTCGTGAATGGGACACGGATAGCAAGTCTTTGCTATCTGTACATAATCAAATCGCAGCAAGAAAGACACAATGTCTGTCGAGAAATCCAACTCCAGATAGCTATACGACCTAGTCCGTTCCAACATAGAGTGATCGAAACTGAGCATGGGACGTTTCGAACTGAGAAAAGGATATTTTGGCACATCTACAGCCAAATGCAGAGTGTCGTAACAGTCATCGAAGATCGGAGGTGAACATTGAGGACTATCAGACAGCAGCTGCGCAGCCTGCTCTTCGCTAGAGGAATCAAACATAAGCCCTCACACAAACTGGACGCTTTCCTCATCATCGGCGGTACCCTTTAACAGAAAACAGTACAGTCAAGAAACTCACCATCTGCGACTGACTGACAACGTGAACCATACCTCCTAGGCGTGCACAGCATACCAACGAATGAAGACCACTACCGACTCACCACCGCTCCCAGCACCAAAAGAAGACAAGCACGAGTCTTTCTCATGACAGCAACCCGTTTTTCCACCTCGGCACACGTCGAGTATTCGAACGTTCCCCCTCTACACTCGTGATGGAAGAGCCTGCAACACCAAACGAACTGCAACAGCCAACACAGCCAATTTCTTGCGCGCGACACCGACACATACGCAACAACACCGACGCTGCCGTACGCTAATCGACACCTCCATTGCTTCATCGCAATCGACCAAACGGCCAACGAGAAGTCAGAATATAAAACGCACGTCAAACTAGGAACGTAGAAGATCAAAACAACGAACCGTGCATCGAGACAACACTGCACAAACACAAAACAAACAACGAACCGTGCAGAACAGCCGGCATCAAGAACAGACGTCCATCACCGCACGAAGCCCACCAGGAGAAAAAAACATCAAGGCACAAAGAACACCAGCAAACCCTCGCCCACAATGTAACCTGCCTCCTCATTTCCGCCGTCTGCCCACGCGCCTACCCGCGCACTCCCGCAACCAACCGGATCCATTCATTTTTCCCCCGCTACTCCCGCTTGTCCTCTTCCGACACTTTGCTCTTCGCACGCCTTCTGTGCATAATCTTGATGGAACGCTTTTTCCATGTAAACCCAGAGTATTATTTGCCGATCACCACCCATTTTGGAGTTTGATTACTGAAGACACAGGAAAAATTTCATGAATAATGAAGGTACAATTCCATGAATACTGAAGGTAGAATTTCATAAATAATGATATGGTACGAAGGAAAAACATAAGTAGGTTTCCGTAACCGGGACTCGAACCCGGGTCGCCTGGGTGAAAGCCAGGTATCCTAACCATCTAGACTATTACGGATATATGAGTTAGATGATATAATGAAAATAAAACTGATTAGGACTCTGTTGGCCTCTGATGCTCTCCGCCGTACGTCTCTGACAATATAATTCCTGCAGTAAATCTCTTCCTCTAACATTTGGCCCCTACAGCTACACGTTAGGATTTATCACATCCCTTGTCGCCTCATCCTTTCTGCCCTTATCACTCTCATTAGCAAACTCATTCAGTATACGAGGAAACCTTTTCAGCTCTCCTTCTCGATGAGTATACAAACCTCGTCGGGAGAAGCACCGAATTCGCCTCGACACAAATTGCAACCTCTATAGCATCTCATCATAATAGCCGTAAAAAAGCTTTCAACATCAGTTTTCCGTGCTGTTGCCACATCTGTCAATAAGTTCACGCCCTGGTATTGTGGCCAGACCTTCTCCCACCGCGAAAGCGTTTTTTGTTGCACGATGATAGAATACTGGACCCAAGGGTTCGAACTTTGAGATCTAAAACCTCAAGACGTAGTAGTCACTTTGCCGCTAAGGACGTTGCGTTCACAGATAGGACCTCTCACCTTCCTGTTCGCAAAGAATCGAAGTCCTTCTCAGGATCACCGTGTAATAACACATTTCTTACTTTTGGATCCCAAAGAATGGTAGAACGAAACATATTGCACTAGAGCTCATCATCTGATGTATGCAAGTACTCGTGTCTATTCATCCATGATAGGTGCTGTTCGTCAAGAGCCCCAGAATAATATTTTGAACTGACCCATGAACTTCTGCAGACACTTCCTTCTAGAGTATCCTCCTGACCATAAAACAATCACGGCGGCTCATCGAAGGCTTGCAGAGATATTTCCTGAGGTTGGACCGGTCGTTGGCGGCCACGAGACCACAGTCATGCTCTTTCGTGTCTTCCAATCTAGGTGACAAAACGAACTTCGCGCTTACAGCCTCAAAACCACATTGACATGTTTCCACAGGTACGTACTTGTAGACACAGATAGGTGACACACATGTGGGACTTGCGGATGCTGTAAAAGATTTCGGTATACTAACTGCTTTGCAGTAAGCCTTGGAAAGGCAGGCCAGTTATCTCCTTGACCCAAGCACGCTTGTCCAACTTGAGCGTCGCATATGAACTTACCTTATACCAGAAGACAGTAACCACTGGTGTTAAACGGGAACACGATTCCAAAGCGAGGGGAAGCGTGCATACTAACCTCTATGACGAGAACTGGCTTCGATCTGCAGATGTTGCGGGGCAGGTCTTCTCCTCGTCTACTTCCTTCCAGCAGTCACCTTCCATTTCTGCTCCCGTAGAAAGTAACCATGCGACTGAGTTGTGTATGCTGGTTTCTTGAACACCGAAAGCTCAATCAGAAACCCCGGCGCTTCGTGATCTACATACTCTACTCGTGAAGATCTGATTGACGAACGATCACCTCCTCAAAACCGAACCCCGCGTGACCGACTCTCAGTGTTGTACCCAAAGCGTAACCGAGTGAACAAAATCGCCTTCGGAGATATTTTCTTCACTTAAACATATATCAAGATATTTGATGGGGACAACAATGACTGTTCCAGGAAGCCAGCTTCCGAGAAAGAGCGCGAATATGAATTCCAGAAACGGAAAAGCTCTTCGTCTGTCGGTTTTCTCACCCGTATTGGTACTACATTCCCGCTCCCGCCAACGGACTCAGCGTTTCAACCTTGTAAGTGTAATCCTTTACGTGCGATGTATGCCTCTGTTGCCATAGCAAAGAGGCTCATGAACGCTATCCCCTGCGTCCATTAGTCAATAAAGGTTGGTTACTAAGCATGAATATATCTAACAGTTCATGTCATTCTAGATTCCGGCACATAGAAGATCCCTCGCAATACTCATTGCGCAGCGCGGATGACACTGTACAAATCGAGAAAAGCCCTAGCATTCGGCATCGAGACGCTGTAGTGATGATAAGAAAGAGTTTCAGCAATCATATACGTATTCTGGCAAGACTCCATCAGAGCTGCCAAGTTCTTGATATGACAGTCCAAGTAATCTATAGTGGTAGTCGTGGTCTCCACTCCGACTTCGGACCAATCACGTCTTCCGACTCTGGTACAAATTTTCTCTTCTGTTTCTCAACGCTTCAAGGTCCTGTCGGAATTCTGAAGGAACTTACATTCTGAAACGTACGCTGCATTTGGCTGTGGCACCTCCGTGAGCTGCGGGCCTTCGGGAAATGCCATTTCTTTCGGTCGTCCAGGCCCTCCTCGTTACAGATAAGCGTTGGTGATGCTTCAAACTTACTCGCGCAGTTTTTAACGACTGATATTGTAAGAATAAGATGTAGCTCCGACACTACTCCTGGTTCAGAGATATTTGTCCCATCAAGTTCGTGAACAAACCACTCTCAGTCACGCCAAGATAAGCAAGCTCATTCTCAAAGCATTTTCGGCGTTTCCAGTGTCATCTATCATTGCTCATGTTTCATTTCAGGTATCATTGCTACTGTGTCAGATGTGGATTCCTTTGCAGCAAACGTACATGTTATACTGGTTCGAAAAAGAACGTGCCGTGAAGGTAGATGAACCCTGTGGAGGCAGTGTACTGACAGTGAAAGTGAGCTAGATTGCCAACAAGCAAGCAACGAGCGAATTTCGTACTTATCCCACCGTCTTGGTTTACGAGCTTACCTTTATGAGCCTCAACTGGCTGTCAAGATGGGCTGACAGTTATGATGCCGTCGGTGCTCTATGTTTGGTCCCATTCGTAATACGTCCCTTTAGTCTCCTCCTCCTCTACACTTTCGCTTCACCATTTCAAACAGCCTCCATAGTAGCTACTTGAGGGTCACGAATTAGTTCGAATACAATGTCATCCACAGTGATCGTGAGGGCTTGAGTGGAATTTGAAGTTTTGACTCATTACTTCCAACTGGTGTTCATTTTGTCGCTCATATCATGCATGTGCAGCAGGGGTAGAATCTAAAGAATGCAAGAGACGGACACTCCACAGCCATGGGGAGGAGGAGTTACTCTATACTCTCGAGTGATCTGCTCTAGTTTGCAGCTACTGCTAGTCATTTCCTGTTGGAGAGAACAACACACAAGTACTGAAGGAACTCTGAGGAAAGCCTCCTCTCAAAGATCGAGAAAGGAAGCACAAAAGAAAACAAGAAAATAAAAGAAGCGGGATATCTCGCATTCGTAACATGTATGTCTTGATGATCTCATGATGCTGGGCATATAACAAGTTAGAAGAAGCTAAAGCTAAGTTTAAAGCTAACTTAGCTTTAAACTCTCTAAACTTAGCTTTAAATTTAATTTGAAGTTACCGATTACTTATCGTGCCGCTCATGAATCATGATAATGAAGTGAGAGGCACGATAAGTAATCGGAACTCTTCGCAGCAGTTACCAGCCGGTCCGGAAAGTCGGCATACTGCCACCGGATAAAAATCTCGCACCTATCGTCGAAGGCTTTCGGCACAGAGAGAGGACTATCTGGCGACTTTCCAGCACACAGTTACGACTTTCCACGGTGTCGAGAGGACCGCCTATCTCTCATTCTTGTGTGATATAAAGAACAATCTCTAACTCATCAGGGCAGCTGACTTAACTTTACTTCAAAAGTACCTCAAAAGTTCTGCCAGAAATGGTGCGTCCATTCCGCCTATCTGATTTTCTCCCCGACTCCTGAGACCTACACGTCTAACTTGTCTACGCACGGAGTATCCACGTGTAGCTTGGGCGGTTTGTAGTTGAGCATGTCTTCTTTCGGTTTTCTGCGCTGTACGCGCCGTGCCTGTTAAAGTCGCGAGCCTCATAGCCCAGGCCGGTGAGTGCTAGAGGCGGCGCGTGAGTTTGAACCCAGTAGAGAATGTGTGCTGTCTCCATTTCCGCCGTCCTCTGCAGATAAAATGGATGTAGAATTAGCGTTTGTTCCTGTAATGCGACAGTAAAGTGCAGCGCTAAGGACCGCATTTGTGAATGCCATGATGACATCACTTAATGACTAGACATGACGGCATGAGGGGACGCGATAAATCTACCAGAATGTCGACTGAATTTGGTGTACATGTCTCTAGCTCAGCTCGTTTCTCAGTCTACTCTGAATCCTCCTTTTTGACTCGAAGCAGACTTAAACTATATATGATCCACACAGAGATCTAGATACATCGTCATCGTTTATATATCCTCAGACGGGCATTCTACTGTTCGGATTTAAGGGTCATGGTGCAGGATCGTAACTTTCATGGAAGTTTTTGACTGTTGCATCCGCACCGAAAAGTAACTCAGAGGAATTCGACCAGGACAGTTGCTAGAGATGTCGTTTTGGATGGACTGGAGCAACTTCAGAGATGTCAAAGCTGACACTGAATTTCAGAGACTCTACTGGCTCCAGTAAACTGTTTAACGACTCCTCGTTTCAGAATATTCCAAGAAAGATGGCTAGGAATCGCTGCAACTGTTTTCCCCGTGCGTGATTAGTCTCAAAACTTCGACTTCGACTTCATGTTGCGTTCAACTTGTACTTAGCTTGCGAAGTCCGTCTTTCTTCGAACGCTTCAATCCGTTTGAGGCTAAGGACAGTGGTGTTCACATTTTGCGACAAAAGGAAACTGGAAGCTGTCCGACCTGCAGAGACCCTTTAATGAGTTTTCATCCGGCTACAAAAGCTTCTCAGTCTTTTCTTACTTCTTTCTCTCGACTTCATGCACCCCTCACCTCGTCCCCGCCTCCGCCTTCGGAATCAAGCTTCATTCACGTCCGTCAATCAGATTGTCGGAGGGCGATGTACAGGCTGGGGAATTGGCACACATCAACTCATTCACATGCAAACATGCAAACGGCAAGTATGGTTCGCGGCTTGTTGGCAGCCCAATCGAGCGTAGCCGGGGCGGGGTCGAGTCCTCTGGCTGGGGGGTCTCAGGAATCCAAATTTGGAGCAGTTGCGCAGTTCCACAGTAGAAGAACAAAGAATGTCCTTCAAAATTCTCTAAAATATAATAAATTAATTTGTATATAATATGTTTGTCAGTATATGACGTACTTGTATTCTTTTAAATGAGTTTCACTTCCATGTAGATCTGGATTACGTGGAGATCTTCCTGCATTTCCAGGTCTGTTTAATAGTTAACACTAAATTTAACTTTGAGTTTTCTTGTTAATTTAATATAAAATTCTACTAATACTTGTGTTATTTTTTATAGCAGCAAGCGGGAAAAAGTTCCCCAACAGTTCATGTTTGATACATATTATATTGACCAGATGAGATTTCAGTTAATTGAAGTATTTACTGGTAATGTGCGGTGAGCGGGTGCAACACTCCGGAACTGGCCAAGGAACTGTGCAACGACTGCGGCGTCAGATGGAAAAAGATTCCAAATTTTATCCGGTCTCTGTTCTTTTCAAGAGAAGTTTTTCCTTTCGCATCGCCATGCAAACATGTTTGATTCTAAATGGCCCCTCAGTCCGTGAAAGGGCAGCAGCGAACGGCTGCAGAAAATGCGAATGAGGTTTGGAAAGAAGAGAAAGTTGCCAGACATTAAGGGTTTCAAAACTGGAGGTTGCTGGAGATATATATCTCGCTTCTTGAAACTTGAGATCCGAGGTTCATCCGTCGAACTTCGCGGGTACCTAAAGAGGTACCCGTGACGAATGTGACGAACGTGACGAATTTTCAACTAAACCTGTAGTTCTCTCGTGAAATACGTTCTTGTTATGTGAATGTTAAAAGACTTAAATTGATTGTACTGCTGCGTTTCTTTATTCCGGTTATGTTTCCATAACTGGAGTTCTAGGTTCTATTCAGACCTAAACATCGATTGTCGGACGGAAGGAGGATATGTTTCTTTGAGGCTGCTTATTCACCTCATGTACACTTCGTGTACATGAGGTGTTTAATATATATCCTAACCCTTCCGGCGGGAAGGGTTAGGATATATATTAAAGCCTCTAGTAAATGACGCCTATTGACTATTCCTGTCCCAGACTTATACCCCAAGGAACGCTTCAGCCCGCTCTCGACTTATGGGTTCTGTCTGCATCAATTAGCTGCTCCCGGAGAGGTTAACATTTAACATTTATAAATAATTTTGATTTTTCATTATAGCTTATTATAATATATTTTTATAACACTTACATGTTTTTCGTTAAGAGAAAACGATTTTCACTGTACAAGTACGTTGGGGATGCCTATTATTCTGAAGTGTACATGAGGTGCGTTAATTAGTATTCTAACCCTTCTTATCGGAAGGGTTAGAATACTAATTGACGTTCTCGGCAAACGGCGCGATTTAACAATTAGTGTTCCGGATTTATACATCAGGGAGCGCAGCAGACAGACCTTCACTTATGGGTTCTCTCCAGACGAGTCGCTATTCCGGGACTGAGTAACGTATAACAATTGTGGGGAAGAATATTCAGACCTAAACATCGATATTTGTGAGATCCATGCATAGCTTTGCCACAGAAAGTGTGCTTATTCCGTACAAGAATAATTTATTTAAAGTTTGACACCTCTATGCGTGCTATTCATGCCTTTTGCAGTCGATCGGTGCATAATCCATCTTTGTTAGGAAAGGGACCCCAAAATGAAAACGTCGTTAGAACAAGGACTGATCCTAACTTTTGGTCCAGTTTGAGTCGTGTATCATCCCACGACCAGTCAAGGGATCGATGACTTCAACGAGACGGACCGTCATCATAGTGGGCGGCTGACTCTTCTTTAGGTACTCGAACCATGACCGAGGATCAAGTTGTCCATAGTTGATACGTTGGCAGATGTTGTCAATGTATGGATTTGTGTTTTTTGCAATCAGCTTGTTAACCACGTAATCACAAGACTTAACAGATGCGGACAGACTACAGTACACGTAGGACTCTAAACATTGTAAAGGACCTAATCTTCGGTCTTTTCTGAAGCCGCTGCGTGGTTTGAACGATGGATAGTAGGCGCCGTCTGGGCGGCCAAAGCACAGTCCATCTTCGCTTTGTGTTACAGCAAAGTTACGTTTCTCTCCACAAGGATTTCGATCACTAAGAACTTTATCGCATCATCGGTTTCAGTTTTGATTGTTGAAAATTATTCTAGATTATTGTTTTGTGCTATCATTTTTGCTGCGCTCTTTATCTTGAACTGAAAGAGCACTTTACAGACAAGCCCGCAGTTTCAAGTATCATTCCTGTTGAATGTTTAACTCATCTGCCAACGTGGACAGGTTACACACACGTCTATCTAGAAATGCAGGCCGTTAAGTTAAACGCTTAGTCTCATTAAACAGCAGATTATGTACGACAGACTGTTTTGATCTCGTGAAACTGAAACTGAGAGACAATGCGAGTTACATGCTTCAGTCCAACCCTGAAGCCTAGCTTCGCAAACCGAAAATATAAATGTGAAACTGTGTATGCGGTTACCCTTAAGACGAGACGGACCAAGAATCACCTATGGTGATCTTTTTACACTTTACTATTTTTTGCAGTATCTTTATCAAAAACAACAATTTTCCAGTGCAATACGAACACAACGGATACGGTATAGAGACACCATCCTCTTGGCTTTTTGATCGATAATAGTCACCCTTGCATATGTCTCTAACAGAGAATATTTTTGGTTTTATGGACTGAGATATTGGAGTGAGTGTTCAGTTAATGTCTAAGGGTCTTGTCCACCATCACATTCAGTAGTTTAAATCTACTCAAGTCATTTAAATCAATGTTCATGTATATATATATTCACTCGATGTACATGAATTTTTCCGCAGACAGCAAAAATTATATGACAAAGAGCGATTATGTTTTTGGAAGGTACTATAGCACATTGTGAAGCTTTTTATATGGATGTCACGTACGTCCGTTGTCGTGTCGTGGACCGGCTCCTATATGAAATTCAAACTTCGATGCTTGTCGTTCCAAAGACACTCATGAAAAGACAAGCTAGGCCTCAGCTTATGGGTTTTTGGCACAATCTCAGATCTCCATTTTCATCACATAGATGGGTAGAGCTCCTTGTCAGCTTTCCATAGGCACTTTGTCTACTTCGTTTGGACGCCTAGTGGAGAAGTTAAAGGACTCGAAAGATGGAGAAAACAAGCTAGGCCCCAACTTACGGGTTTTTGGCACCACTTCGGATCTTCGTTTTTATCGCACTAGTGGATAGAGCTCCTTGTCAGCTTTCCATAGGCACTTCATCTACTTCGTTAGGACGCCTAGTGGAAAAGTTACAAGACTCGAAAGATGGAGAAAACAAGCTAGGCCCCAACTTACGGGCTTTTGGCGCAACTTCGGATCTGCACTTTGATCACATAGATGGGTAGAGCTCGTTGTCAACTTTCCATGGGCATCTTGGTTACTTCGTTTGGACATCCAGAGAAGAAGTTATGCGATTCGAAAGAAGGCAAAATCAAGCTAGGCTCCTAGTTACTTGCTGACTAGGTATTTAGAGCTCCAGGCGTTATATCAAAGACGCAAGGGGCCTGCTTCTTATTATTCAGGATTCAGGAGAGAATTGTACGTACAGAGACTGTAACAAGGGGGCAGCTTAGGGGTTAGCTTGCGCCTGCGATTTGTCAACGGACGGTTCGGGAGATTTAAGAGTCCAATGCAAGCACGCAAGGCGTCGTTGGGTTCAGATCTGTGCAGGCTACGCACTGGTTCAAACGGTTTGGGAAGAGACGGATCAGGGAGTGCATACTGAGTGAAATTGAGACGCAGGAGGCAGATTTGGAGTTTTCAGTTACCTGTGAAAGGGAGTTGGACCGTTCGGACCGTTCCGGAGTCCAAACTTGCTGTCCTTGGATCCAACGGGATCAGAACACCGAGTTCTACAGGAAATTGAAGACGATGCCAGTTTTCATCGGGCAGTTTGGAAGTTCTGAGTGAAATTGGCTCGCAGGGAAGCGCTTGCGTCAGGTTTTTCATCGCCTGCGACCTGAGATTGGATTGTTCTTCGCGATCGAGGAGCCAAGCTCTTCATTCTTGGTGCCTACGCGATCAGGGAGTCCTCATGTACGCATAGGAGAAGACTGTAAGTGAATTGGATTGTTGGTTTGGGTGTGGTGAGCGAATTTGAGCCGCAGGGAGTCGATTTACGTCAGTTTTTTGCAACCTGCGACCAAATTTCTCGAGTGGTTTTGCAAGGGGGACTCCAAACGGCTTGTTTGGAGTCTTGTTGGGTTCAGGGTAGCCAGATCTACCTACCAGCGAAGACGGATATCAGTTTAGACGATCCGTTTGTGCGGTGTGAGCGGTTTTAAATCGCAGGGAGGAGCTTTTGGAGGTTCGGTCACCTGCGATCGAAAATCAGCGATATCTCGACTATCGGGAGTCGGATCTGAAGGTTTCTTGCGCCAAAGGAGTCAAGGAAGGAGACCATATCAACATTTGAAGATCGTTCGGAGAAAGGAGAAAGTTCTCAGATAGGTCTTTTTCGGTTCCTTCGCTACGGATTTCGTCTTTTTGAGTTCGTTAGGGGCTCAGTTGGTTGTGTACGGCTTGTGGTAGCTAGCTTTAGCCAAGAGCTAGTGCGTGGATGTGGTTTGGACTTGGGTTTAGATCGTGTGATACTGTTGTGGCTCTGTTTGTTAGCAAAGAGAAGTTTCTCTTGCTTTGAGCTACGCTTCGGCGATTTCGGGTTAGGGTTGCGATTCAGGGGTTGTGTTAGGGCTTCTTAAGTAGGTTACGGACCGCTCTGGTCTGTTCCTCAGTTTTGTGCTGTTAGGAGAAAGAAACGGCAGTGTACATACATTTGGAGTGTATATATCGCAGCGTTCTTTTTCGTGGTTGTTCTTCTCTGTCTTGTCTCTATTTCAGCACACAGCATCTCCACAGCCAGGAACCTCGCGTTTTCCTGGACATCCTTCACGCAATATCCGACACGACATCGGTGGTGAACTCGACGTGAAGGTCCGGGGTGGAGATTTCTGTGTTTGAACTTAGAAGAGGAGATCAACAATCATGAACGAGGATGAAGATGGAGTTGGTTGTTCGGGAGGATGGTGTGGACTTGGGATGATGGATTTGTAGACGGTTGAGATCATGGGAGGATGGGACGAGCCATGACTATGGACGGGATGGATGGATCAGAGGGTATACCAGGGATGCAGTTGGATGCAGCAACTGCACGATTGTTTCAAGCCTTCACTTTGTTTATGCGACAAGAACAAGAGAACCAACAAAAGGAGGCTTTGGGGACGAAGGTGCTTCGGAGGGTGATCGACAAGTTTGATCTATTTGGTGGGAGAGACATCTCTGAGTACTTGAGATGTTATAAGATGGAGATGGATTTGGATCGGGTACCGGAGAAGGAGATGACCGAGAGGTTCGAACTCGCTGCGGTGCCTGAGATAAGGGAGCATGTGAAGGGTCTAGCAAAGCGTTTTGGGAGGAACTGGGATACATTTTCACATGCGCTGATAGAGGAGTATTTCTTGGGGAACTCCGATCGAGTAACCAAGAAATCTTTTTTGGAATGGGTCAACCGATCCAGCAAGGATTTACAGCCTACAGAGCTGTTAAAGGAGTTCGAGAGACAATTCTCTCAACTACCTCGGGTGGACAAGCTAACCTTGGAGAGCTACAAGACGGAGCTGTTTCTTCAAGCTGCGGATGAACCATGGCAGGAACAGTTGGAGCTACTTCTGGAGGATGGAGATGTTGAAGAAGGGCTAACAAGAAATTGGGAGGTTGTGCATGAAGCTGTTGAGCTTCTTGTCCGGAGACAGACAAGGAAAAGGGTTACAAGGTTGACACCTGCAACGTTGACTACCACACCAGTTCAGGTAGTATCTGAGGTTCAACTTCCAGTTGTGGTTGTAGAGGAGAAGGATCCAACCATCGAGGACCTACAGCAAAAGATGCAAGATCTACAAGCTAAGGTTACTAGGTTGGAGGATAAGAGATCGTCGACCAAGATGGAGCTTGTACCCAAACCAGCTTGGGTACATCATTGCCTATGGTGTGATGGTATTGACCATCAGCGAGATGATTGCATCGACTTTGCAGAGTCTTTGCAACGTGAGATTATTTCATGGGAGGATGAAAAGGTTGCATTCAGAAGTACGAGTAGTCTCCTTCAAGCCAACGTTGGTAAAGGAGGGATGAAAAGATTGGTGGATGATTACTTTGCAACACATGCAGTTGTAGCTATCGAAGCTACAAACTATGATGCTTGGGTGGAGGAGATTGAACATGATCTCCATAGAGATGATTTGGATGAGCACGTGGATCCAAGCGAGCTCAAGTTGACTACTGCATCCACGATGCAGAGCGAGAAAAAGAGACAAGAAGAGACTTCTTTGGAGAAGCAAGCTGGGGAAGATAAGATTCAACAGGGAACTATTCTTCCTGAACAGGCAATGGAGGATGTTCTTTCACAACCGGAGGAGATGGTTGAGGTACAGATTGCGGATATGGGTGATCTGGTTGCATGCAAACAACAACCAGATATTGGAGTTGAGGTTATGACGATGGATGTGAAGGGAGGTTGGGAGGAGTACATTCGAGATGCACAGGTTGGATTCTTATCACGGGAGGTCTTGGGTGCAGCTACAAGGGGAGTCCATGATGTCACCACTGATATCATCAAGGACAGACATGCTGAGAGTGAATGAGAGTGGACGGATGCTTTCGAGGCTACGGGTATAGGATGATGGGTAAGG
This sequence comes from Asterella californica, assembly GCA_036924285.1. NCBI lineage: Eukaryota > Viridiplantae > Streptophyta > Marchantiopsida > Marchantiales > Aytoniaceae > Asterella > Asterella californica. The sequence goes on from JAYKYS010000003.1 coordinate 14,070,442, forward strand.
ATGGCTACAGGGGAGAAGCCATTGCTGAAGGTGAATTGGGTTGAGTGAATGATGCTTGGAGATTGTAAATATTTTCAGGAAGGTTGAGAGGATGATGCTTGGGAGGTTGTGAGGATTTTCAGAAGAAGATATCAGGGAGGATGATGGTTGAGGAAGATACTATTCTACAGCGAGACAATGATGGTTGCAGTTGATGATTTTGGTTGCAGCAGTGTGGTTTTTTTTTTTCAGAAAAACAAAAAAAAAAAAAAAAAAAAAAAAAGAAATTGGATAAGTACAACGACATGTACATGCTTGAGATTGGGGGTTACAGTCAGGATACAGGTGATGATTGGCAGGATGGGGGATGTCTACTACGACACTTGGGTTACAAACCTCAACGGTGAGGTTCTACAGGACAGATGGAAGACAATTCTATGGTATGATGGATTATTCTTTCTATGTCTTCGCATATTGAAGATGTGTAGATCTAGAGGGGGTGATTGGATGAGAGGTTCGAGGTGAAGGTCGATGAGCATGGATCTAGGGAGGATCATGACAGGGTAGCAACTTCAAGATGACGGTTGCGGACTTGAGGATGAGGTTGATTGAGATGGGAGGGAGGATAACAAGATGGGAATGAGTGTGCATGCCGGTCCACTCCTTGGTTGGTATCTCTGGTGCATACCGGAGGATGCACAGGTTTGAAGGGGTGGATGTCGTGTCGTGGACCGGCTCCTATATGAAATTCAAACTTCGATGCTTGTCGCTCCAAAGACACTCATGAGAAGACAAGCTAGGCCCCAGCTTACGGGTTTTTGGCACAATCTCAGATCTCCATTTTCATCACATAGATGGGTAGAGCTCCTTGTCAGCTTTCCATAGACACTTTGTCTACTTCGTTTGGACGCCTAGTGGAGAAGTTACAGGACTCGAAAGATGGAGAAAACAAGCTAGGCCCCAACTTACGGGTTTTTGGCACCACTTCGGATCTTCGTTTTTATCGCACTAGTGGATAGAGCTCCTTGTCAGCTTTCCATAGGCACTTCATCTACTTCGTTAGGACGCCTAGTGGAAAAGTTACAAGACTCGAAAGATGGAGAAAACAAGCTAGGCCCCAGCTTACGAGCTTTTGGCGCAACTTCGGATCTTCACTTTGATCACATAGATGGGTAGAGCTCGTTGTCAACTTTCCATGGACATCTTGGTTACTTCGTTTGGACATCCAGAGAAGAAGTTATGCGATTCGAAAGAAGGCAAAATCAAGCTAGGCCCCTAGTTACTTGCTGACTAGGTATTTAGAGCTCCAGGCGTTATATCAAAGACGCAAGGGGCCTGCTTCTTATTATTCAGGATTCAGGAGAGAATTGTACGTACAGAGACTGTAACAAGGGGGCAGCTTAGGGCCTAGCTTACGCCTGCGACCTGTCAACGAACGGTTCGGGAAATTTAGGAGTCCAATGCAAGCGCGCAAGGCGTCGTTGGGTTCAGATCTGTGCAGGCTACGCACTGGTTCAAACGGTTTGGGAAGAGACGGATCAGGGAGTGCATACTGAGTGAAATTGAGACGCAGGAGGCAGATTTGGAGTTTTCAGTTATCTGTGAAAGGGAGTTGGACCGTTCGGACCGTTCCGGAGTCCAAACTTGCTGTCCTTGGATCCAACGGGATCAGAACACCGAGTTCTACAGGAAATTGAAGACGATACCAGTTTTCATCGGGCAGTTTGGAAGTTCTGAGTGAAATTGGCTCGCAGGGAAGCGCTTGCGTCAGGTTTTTCATCGCCTGCGACCTGAGATTGGATTGTTCTTCGCGATCGGGGAGCCAAGCTCTTCATTCTTGGTGCCTACGCGATCAGGGAGTCCTCATGTACGCATAGGAGAAGACTGTAAGTGAATTGGATTGTTGGTTTGGGTGTGGTGAGCGAATTTGAGCCACAGGGAGTCGATTTACGTCAGTTTTTTGCAACCTGCGACCAAATTTCTCGAGTGGTTTTGCAAGGGGGACTCCAAACGGCTTGTTTGGAGTCTTGTTGGGTTCAGGGTAGCCAGATCTACCTACCAGCGAAGACGGATATCAGTTTAGACGATCCGTTTGTGCGGTGTGAGCGGTTTTATGCCGCAGGGAGGAGCTTTTGGAGGTTCGGTCACCTGCGATTGAAAATCAGCGATATCTCGACTATCGGGAGTCGGATCTGAAGGTTTCTTGCGCCAAAGGAGTCAAGGAAGGAGACCATATCAACATTTGAAGATCGTTCGGAGAAAAGAGAAAGTTCTCAGATAGGTCTTTTTCGGTTCCTTCGCTACGGATTTCGTCTTTTTGAGTTCGTTAGGGGCTCAGTTGGTTGTGTACGGCTTGTGGTAGCTAGCTTTAGCCAAGAGCTAGTGCGTGGATGTGGTTTGGACTTGGGTTTAGATCGCGTGATACTGTTGTGGCTCTGTGTGTTAGCAAAGAGAAGTTTCTCTTGCTTTGAGCTACGCTTCGGCGATTTCGGGTTAGGGTTGCGATTCAGGGGTTGTGTTAGGGCTTCTTAAGTAGGTTACGGACCGCTCTGGTCTGTTCCTCAGTTTTGTGCTGTTAGGAGAAAGAAACGGCAGTGTACATACATTTGGAGTGTATATATCGCAGCGTTCGTTTTCGTGGTTGTTCTTCTCTGTCTTGTCTCTATTTCAGCACACAGCATCTCCACAGCCAGGAACCTCGCATTTTCTTGGACATCCTTCACGCAATATCCGACACGACACCGTTTACACACTTTGCGTACATAGAAAAAGACTACTAAGAACTCGCAATAACTTTATTATTTTAGTACAAAAGATTACACGCTTTCAGATTACAATCTGAAAGCGTGTAATCTGCGTAAGAGCAAAAGCTTCATGGTGAAAATAGCTCTAAATAATTATTATTATTATTAATTACAATCACAGAACACTACAACATGCTCGACTCTCTATGCATCCGAATAGTGTACATGGTACACCATGACTAACTGTGACGATCTCATTAACTTCGAATCGTGCATGCTACGATATTATGTTATTCTTGCAGCTATAAATATTTGCATATAGATATGTCTTGCATGTGATTTTGTTTATGTCTATACTAGTATTCTACATGTGTCTGTACAATGGTCGGACCTGCTGCCTGCTCACCAATATTTTCTTCTGCAAAAGGCACAAGCGAGTTCTTGGACATAGTACCTGCGAAAACCCACGGTCATGTACAATAATGGGTGTATAGTAATGAACCGAATACAAGCTGAAAATTATGCTTATCTTCGAATCTTTTGCTGGCTCCCAGTTTCGTTCCAACGTGTTACAAACAAGTATTTACTATGGAAGTGCACACACGTCTTGGAAGTTAGGTACATTTCTATTCTTGTGAACGAAGCTGTCAGTATGTACTCTTCCTCTTGAGGAATATCTGCATCCAGTTGCTCCACAGTGAACTGAAATGCATGCACGTGTTTAAGAAAAAACAATATAATATATATCCATGATGGTTACAATTTCTGGTTGAACTATCGCTTTTCATAGAGAGTCCTTGTGCGTCTTTTGTATTTCACACATCATGAGTCATCTACAAGATAGAATATACCACATCATATCATTGATCTTAAACATGTCCGAAGAGTTGTACCTAAGAGGTGTTTACTACGGTATTTATTTAATGGTGTAAAACACGTCATCTGTAGTTCAGTTCTACTTGGTTTTTCATATCTGCCGCACCAAACAAAATAAATAACTCTTTGCCATCTTTGAGCATAGCGTCTGATATAATTTTCATCACAGATTGATGAAGCGGCTCAACTTTGTCTTTCCTACAATAACGGACCATACCAACAAATGTATGGAGATCTCTATTACTAAGTTGCTTCAATCAAACTTCCACGCCCACTGGTCTGTCTGCAGCTTTCCATGCAAAAATTGCTATGGGCAGTTGTTTAACATGTATCGTCTTGGTGGCTTGGAGAGAAATAACTCCTTCTACATGTAAATGTAGCGAAGTTTTGCCTCTCTCGATAGATAACAACCCATTGGTACACTCAATTTCAAGAAATTGACACAACGATGGTCAGTAGCACATATCTACATCTCCTCTTGTGCAATTGATCGTGACAGACAATTCAAGGAGCTTCGGAATTGGAACTCTATGTCTATTCTTGCCGGCGGTGCAGCACCGGTACGTTCAGCTCTTGCTGCTTGTCGTAATAGCTTCAGAAGGATAGGAGTGATGTTTACAGCCAAATCAAAACAAACTCGTTTTGATGTCCTCGTAGACATAATGGATGCACTTGAGATGATATAGAGCATGCACAGTTGGCTCCAGAAGATAAGGATCGAGGGAGATTGCAAGAAATTAGGATAGGAGAAAAGAGAAGACTTGGAGTAGTGTAAGACTAACTAGCTTACCTCGGACAGTATATAGTGGAAGAGACCAATGACTTCTTGGAGACAACAAACGGCAGTGAGAAATGATTTGCAAATGAGTACAAAGTCGAGGTCTGGAACAAAGAATTCAGACAAAATGAAACAAAAGTCAAATTGACATAGATATAAGACCTAAGTCTATACAATTGGATATCAGTGAAAGAAAGCAAGGTTTCACGATAAAGTGATTCAATGGTAAACATCACGGTCTACGAAAATGGTCTACTTTGCATGAAAACAAACTGCTTCACAAGAATCGAAGCAGAACCTTTTCTTTGGGATTGAGTCGCTAGATGTACGAATACTATGAAACGGTGAGGTTGCAAGAACTGATTCAAGAACATCATCATCAGCCAATATTATTTCAGTAGGAGAGTGTGCATAGTTCTCCATTAGAATGTCTTTCATGGCTGACTGTGTACGATCCTCTTTAAGTTATAACATGTCCAAAAGCAAAAAAATGGCACAACAACAGTTCTGATCAACAAGAAAATGCCCAACAAACATCCGCGTCTGTCCATAAGCAAAATTGACATGGTTGGTGTCATGAGGTTTCCTCACTCAGAAAATTATGTCATCAGTTATATGTTGGGTACAGAATTGGATCCCAATAGGATGTGCGTCTCCAACCATTGGTTTCAAGTGTGATCTATGAAGGCATGTATTGCAACTCTCAATCATCATGAACTCCTCATTGTCACTCCTCTCTCCTAGACTACTTGTTAGCTTTATGTGTACATCAGAATGATAGACTTCCTGAATGATGAGGCAGTAGACTCCTCTGCTGACACGTTATGGCTCTCTTGTATGATGACTGATGGTTCACTTTCTTTGTTGAGTGAGAGGATAAATCAAGGCACTGAGTGTGTGTTCCGAAGAAGAGTTCTTCGGGAGTTCAATCAGACCTAGTTTTATCAAGTGCGTAGTCTTAGTGTAGCTGGATGAACCTTTACTAATAGATTGAGATGGAAGAAGTTCGTAGATTTTCGTCCAGATGGCTCTATTCTAGAGTTTTGATCTCATGTGGTATTGGTTATGTTCAGGAACCCGAACTACATTCATATGATACATCGTTGACTCTCGAACATATATTCATATCATGAAAGTCTGAATCGCTCATAAATAGTTTCTTCAGACCTCGAGTCCAATACTAGCCATCAACTCGGTTGAAATTCACGTTAGTATAATCTTACCCGGTTGTAAGATTTTAAACTCCACAAGATCCATCTCTTTGACTAATGTTTCTTTAAAAAAAAACCGACCTTTTAGACCTCAAAACTTGCAAATAACACATCTTTTATCACTTCAATCTTCTCTCGAACCACATCTACTTCTTCGAAACCCAGAAAAAACCTCCAAATCACTCCTTTGAAAAGAGTATTAATGTTTTCTAAAAGGATCTAAAATTATCGAGGTGGTAATTTCTCTTATGGTCCTCCTGCAAACAAGACCCCAAGCTTCGGACCAGTTCCCAAAAACCCATGATCTCCTAGGTACTCTCTTTGGAATACATGTCCCCTCCACCTCATGTCCACCACACACTCACTGCATACTTATAGCCGCTTCACGCTTTACTCGTTCATAAGGACTTCTTGTCTATTCTCAGTATTTCTCTAGACTAGAGTTCGGAGCCAATTTGGAAAACTCATTGAGATTTTGTTTAAAGAGTTGATTTACGCTAGCATCTTCTCAGAGTTGAGTCGCCTTACCAGTGCTCATTTTGTCTAATGTTGATGTTGTTTCTCTATGTGCATGTTATGCATCTTATGTTGCGAATCTTATGTGCAACTTCTCTCAAGGATGAAGAATTCTTGTGATCTGTTGTTCGCACGTCATGAGCTGAATTGACAACCAACTATTGGATCGACTAGAGAGGACTAGAGACACTTGGAAGGCTCTGGCTCAATACATCTTCTTGATTTTGCCATACTAGTTTGCCAAGTGTGCCTTCTCGCACCTCCTTGATGAGAAAATCAACATGAAATCTTACGGAGAGTACGAACGCTATTCTGAAGCACATCTGCCACAACTCCCCTTTCAAGATGTTATATGATATTTGGTTCTATGTAATGAGAAAGTGCTCACCCGGTTGTCAAAAACAAGAGGAGCGGGCGGTTTGCTATCCGAGTTTACAAAGCGAAGACTCATTGAGAATGAGAGGTTGACAAGAATCTTACAATGCATCATCTCTAGTCATACAAAGACGTCCATACAAGCACTGAATGATAAAGAAAACTTTATTGTAAGAGATGGAGAAGACTTGAAGCATGAGTGCACGTGTCAAGAATTCTAAGAGATGCGATGGTGTTGCTCATACATTACCTGTTGGGATATGGAGCTAAGGGGTTATCCAACCAACAGACTTGATGCCATTTGATATCAGCATAGTATAGTCTCCATTTATATTTTTTCATTACCTGCATTTGTGTTTCAAGAACTTCAGTCTGTGTTTGGTTTGTGGTCTCTCATCGATTGCTGTTCGTCAATGCTAACACAGATCGTCCATATTTTCAATAACGTTACAGATTTGAGTCAGTCAAAGAAAACAATTATGGAAGCGTAATGTTCTCATATGTGACACTAGAATCTTAGACCTAGTGATAATAATTTCAGTTGCATGCGGAGGCTTAAGCCATGTTTAAAGAGGATACCAGTCATCCGTCTCACAAGACCACCCCACAAGGCTTACAACCCTCCCATAGCTATATCATGTACCTCCCAACTCATAATCTCAGTTGCATGCGGAGGCTTAGACCAATAAGCTCATGTTTAAGAAGGATACTAGTCCCTCGTCCCTAGATGTGCAAGACGTAGTCATACACCAACATAGACTTCCATCCAGGAGGTCAACATGCTAAGATCAGAACCAAGAGCCATGAAGATTTGATCCAAGGACCTCTTCTTCTTAAGTGGGCGCCCCTTCCACTGAGATGGCTCATGATTCTGTTTAATAAAGTAAGGAAACATATACATAAGCTTACAGAACTTGCTTTTATCTCCTTTCATAACTTTTCGAGTGTACTCCACTATACATCTCTGTTTCTAATAACGAAAGAACCAAAAATATACTACTCAAGAACACCTACATGATGATGTTATTAGATAATGAATCCGAGTCACCAGCGGAAAAGGTAGAGTTTCCTCTTTTGTCACTTTTTTATACTAGAAATGACGCAAATATTTATATTTAACCTTGTTTTGCATAAATAAAAACACATGCTTGCTCTAATCAAAAAGAACTTCCACATAGTACTTTGATGACTTCGTAGTAGTTTTTTGGAATATAAGCTAGGGGGCAGCTTGTCTAGCTTGGCCCTAGCTTAACAAGCTCCAAGACAGCTTCCTTTACAATTTCGTACACAGTGGAAAAAAAATCCGTTTGTTATCATCTTTGTGTGGATCGTGGACTTATTTCAGTTGTGCACAAGTAGGTCGAGACACGTTCTAATTATGTGCAAGTAGGACGATGATAGTATGCATGCCGTGAACGACGAGCACTTGGGATCTTTTGGCAAATCGAGTTTGGATGTGCTTTCATGCACATTTGCTGTAGATACTATGAGAGAGAAACATCAAATTGGAATCAAAATCCTTATTCTCTTATCTTCTCCCATCAGATACTTGTTTTAGATATGCAGACGAAGATCTCTCACTTACGATCTAGTTCTATGCAGACTCGAGCTCTCGTGAGTCCTCACTTTGTCCATCGATGCATTTTATGCTACCTTTAACTATGTTTGATTTGTATGTTCGCTTATGTTCAGCTTAAGGTCGACGCAATTTGTTACAGTAGTGTTGCAGTACTAGCAAGACAAGGCATGGACTCATATTTATAAATAAAATATTCTTTGCTCTTTGATTCAAGTCGGTTCTCTGTATCTACTATTGTGCAAGCTATATATCCGTCTGGGCTTTTTCAAAATTTCTTGCATTGATTGTTGTCTTGCAATTGTGATTTATTCTTGGACGATTTCTTCTTGTTTTTTCTTTGTTTCAGTTTTCAACTTTTCACGTCCCTTTTGAACGTTTTGTTTCTCTCTTTGAGATGTCACAATTGAGATGGTGCTGACATCCATCTCTTCCTTTTCCCAAGCGTGTGTAGGATAGTAAGTTTTATTTGATAGTACTCAATTATGAAGTTACTTTTGGTCTTTCATCCGATTCTGATGTGAGTAAGCCTCTATGTTGAAACTTCTCTATTTTTTTCTTTTTTCAATCCTGATGCGTGTTCAAATAGAGATTGTAGCTTTAGAATCACTTGTCACTTGATTCCATATTTCAGTTTCAAACATTTCTTTTCTCTTTTAAGTACTTGTTGTTCCTCATATTTCTGTAAGAGGAGAGTAAATTTCTCGCGTAGTTTCGGGTAGTTCTCTCAGTTCTCATGGTTCTTAAGTCTTTGTTTGGCTTCCTTGGTCAATAAGACATCCAAGTAACAATGAAAGTCAGAAGAAGAAGAAGAATGTTATGAAGAAGTGCAGTTTGCTCTAGATAACATAGAAGTCCTCATTTCATGTCTGTGAACGTCAAAAGTGAGGAGTCTGGGTAACCCATATCCTGAGTATCAAGAGCAGAGGTTTAAGATTACTTTACTTCGCTACAACGTTTGTTGAAAACTACAAGTTCAGCAGGTTCACCGCCATGGGAGACACTTCACAAGACAAATAAGAGATGACACACGTTGATACTCCACTGTATAAATACTTTAAGTTCTAATAGTTACAGTTCCGCCCAGGTCGGAGTTATACATGGCTAGTAGTTTACATGTATGTCTCACATTGAAATGATATGGTATTTAGACTGGTTGAACTTGCGATTTTCGGTCAAGGATGCATGCACATAAGTAATCTTAAGAAGAAAAAGATCAAATCTGACAATGGTTATAAGGATACATTCAAGTAGATTTCGTATATACGCAGAAAGTTATTTGTGTACTACATAAACCTCTAGAAGGAATGGTTTATGTTGATAAACCACCATCTTTCCTGAGGTTTATGTAACATGAACCATGTATGTTCTGTTAACGTATCTATTACTAATCAATATAGGTTCGAGAAGAAATCAATGCAGGACCGTGTCACCTCGAACATAAATAATGGCATATCAGTTTTCGATAATGTCACTAATTATGTTAGAGGAGACACTAACCTAAACCAAACCTAAACTATGGTTTATTATTCTTATGACCCTGAACAGAACTTAAACAGAGGAATTCAACTTCTAGAATGAAACCGAGCCAAAATAGTGGTTTTTCGGTTTTCTCAACGTAGACAATAGCGTATCGAGAAAATATCCACAATTTATCAGAAATAAGTTACGGTAGAGTACAAAGGGAAAAAGACCGAAATGGATCGACTACTACGCATAGAGTATATTTTGGAACACATATACTATATAACTGTGTCTCGAGTGTTGAGTTCGAAGAGGACAAAAGTAGCATTCACATCCAAATGTACTTTCGCGAACAGCAGAAGACAATAGCGTAAGATCACTCGTTGGTCAGCAGCATGAAGTGAAGAGTTGACCTGTAACTCCTAGAAACAAAATGATAACATGATTATGAAAATGTAACTGGCTGAAATCACTTCGCCTGTTCGGTGGGGAACAACTCAGTCATCAACAACAGATATGTTCATATCAGAAGAATTTTTATCTGACATAGTAGATTATTTTCTTGATATCAACAAGTTATTGAATACTTTGGAAAAAATTAAACTTTTCTTTGTAATCTAATTTCGATTTCTATATTATAACATATAAATCTAAATAAATTATAGTAATTGACTTCTATTACTATAATCTTATAATAATCGATCTTCGATTACTATAAACACAATAGTAATCAAAACCGATTAATATCTACTAATATCAGTATATCAGTTTTTGATTACTAACAAGCTACTCACCCTCTGTATTTTCATGTTCATATTATTTGATAAAGACAGTATAATCTAATTATATTTTTCTTTATAATCTAATTTCGATTTCTATATTATAACATAGAAATCTAAATAAATTATAGTAATTGACTTCTATTACTATAATCACATAATAATCAAAACTACTAATCAAACTTCGATTACTATAAACACAATAGTAATCAAAATCGATTAATATCTACTTATATCAGTATATCAGTTTTTGATTACTAACAAGCTACTCAGCCTCTGTATTTTCATGTTCATATTATTTGATAAAGACAGTAAAGTTTAAAAGATCTAAGCACATCTCCCGGTATATCAGGGACTGGTAAACAGATCTTGCTCATATTTCGAACTGCCTATTGTTTGAGCGATTAGCGAGCGGAGCAAAGTTAATTAAAAACCTTCAAGTTTCGATTTTCATTATAAATACTTGTGAGGGATAGTTTTTAAACTTTATCTTTTAAAATTTAAAGTGAAAATAATGAAATATATATTACAATCACTCTCTCATAATTCCAATGATTTTGATTAGTAAAAACCTTAGGAATTTTTTAGTTGATTTGACTTCTGTGGAAGCAAACGCAACAAACTGATTACTTACCGCGAACCTTGTAAAGTGATGATGTGAAACATTTTCAGGAGATGTCGTTTAGTTATTGCCTTTTTATACCAAGAGTTGTGCTTTAAACTCCATTGGGGTATAAAAACGACTAGAAAGGAATATAATTTTCAGATTATTTTTAGAATTAAAATTTCCAACTTCAATCCAGCGAGCTGTTATCCTCTGTCCTTTGACAAGCATTACCTTACATATCAGTGTCCATTATTTCATCTGAAACTTTTACGAGAAGAAGGAGCTCTGTACAAGCGCGTTCAATCAAAGTCGTCAAATTCGAGAGAGCACCATGGAGGAGGCAAATATACAGGCGTTTACTTTATTATCTAACCCTTTCGGCAGGAAGGGTTAGGTAATAAATTAAATCAATATTAAGTCGATGTATTAATAGTAAGAGATTCCCAGACTTGTACGTTTAGACACACAGTAGTATACTCAAGCCTATGGTTTATATCTTGGTTTTCTTGTGATTCGTGGCATATACTAATAGTTAATATTTATGAAATAGTTTAATTATTATATTTATTTGATAAATATTATTTATTTAATATTTATATATTAATAACAAGTGATCAAATTTTCATATTATATCTGATAACAGCAAGTGAACAAAAATTAGCAAAAGTTCATCGAGAATGCATATTATTCTGTTAACAAATGAACTGGTACCTAACAACGAGAAAACAGGTCTGGATAACCCATAACAGCCATTTCTCTTCATCGATAAAGTTACTAATCATATCAATTAATAAGCGACCAAAGTGCACTTCTGGCCGAGTGGAAGAAAAAGATAAACATGTAAAAAATACTTTTTTTTCTCTTATGTCAGCACGAGTTTCTGAGAGCTGGCACGGTAAACACAAAATTCGGGTCATAGTACCAGACGTATCAGCGAGATTATGGAATATAAAATTATATAATATAAAATATATATATATATTATTTTTATTTTTATTTTTATTTTTGGAAATATCTGAAAACACGGGGAGAGTAAGAAATAATCCATAAAACTTGCCCCATTGCCGCCGCTTCAAAACGTACAAGTCCGAGAATCATTTCTCATTAAATCATTAATGTACAGTAAGTTTAATTTAATATCTAACTCTAACTCACCATCATTAATGATAATGATGGTGAGTGTTATCCAGATACTAAATGTGCGTACCGGTTAAAACCCCGAGTATGAGTATAAAATTGAGATTTTTGCTTAAACAACACCCTTCGACAATAGTACAGCTTGAACGACACCACAGTCATATTATTTAGTTGAACAGCACCCGGTAAGATTACTAATCTTTATTCGATGATTAGAAACCGAGATGGCAAGGAGAACTCGCGCGTAAGTATTCCGGTGGCTTAACATCCCCATGGTTTCACTCCTTTAGCAAATAAATAGTTACATCGAGCCCACGGACCTCTAGTAAATTTCTTCCCGGGCCTGGTTTCCTCCACCTCCCGATGTTTAGGGTTTCTTTAATTCTGCGACGGGCTCCCGAAATTCAGTTCCGTTGATTTCAACGTAAATAACGATTTAATTCATTGTCTTTAGACCTTAATTTTCCACTCGACGTAACTATTCCGGTGGCTAAACCCCCCGATTTATTAATGTTGCGGAGGCGTCCGCGATATTCCATTCCGATACCCAGAATAATGACAACTTATTGTTATTTAAACGTCCGGTTCTTTTCTCACAGCGTGAAGGCAAATTCCGATCCAGAACAACGTTTCTGTACCCCAGTCATCACACCTGTGAGACTCGCACGTGCTTAGTGAGTATAACAACAAGCTGTAATTTAAATATATTTTCTAAGAAGGGCTTCTTTCGCAAAAGAGCCCCGGATGTTCACACGTGCGAAAATGTTAATAACAACAGGTTGTTATTAGGTCTTTTGGGCTCAAGCGTCGGGTTTAGGGTCATAGGAATGGGAGAGCCGGGAGAGCCTCTGCAACATTAATAAATCGGTTGGAGGAGAGAAACCATCCGGATGTTAAGCCACAAGAATACTTACGCCAGAGTTCTCCTTTCCATCTCGGTTCTAATCATCGGGTAAAGACTAGTTAACCTTACCGGGTGCTGTTCAATTAAATAATATTACTGTGGTGCCGTTCAAGCTGTACTATTGTCTGCGGGTGTTGTTTAAGTAAAAACTTAAAAACATAAAATAGAATATTATTTCCCCGTAATGTTCTTTGAGTTTGGAAAAATTTCTCCTCTGTTCGAAGAAACATAGAAATCTTAGTATTAACATTTCTCTATAAATAGTAAATAATTTTTGAGATAAATCATTACTTGTAAAGCTAGTAAACAGCTTCAATTTGATTTTTTATTTCACAGATTATTTCACAGTTAGGATGAGTACTTGATCACCAGAAACATTTTATGCATAACAGTTAAATTTCTCAGTTCTTTGATAGCAAACCCAGAAAATAAGATATTTTGGGTTATCAGGAGCACTTGTAATTATACTTGGGGTCTAAAACTTTTTTTTAACGATGATTTAACATGAAGCGAAGCTGGAAATTTATCCCTTTTCATTATCTTGCATGCATATTCATCCTTCTCCAAGTTAGGATGAGTGCAATATGCATACATTTTAATTTATGTCTTAACTTTTCTTCTTGGAGGTATTAAGTCATAAAATAAAAGTTTTTAAATGAAATTCAATGATTCGTAGACTGGACGTTTTAGGATAACACGAGAGTGATTGTGGCTACTGCACTTGTGCATTTTATTCTCTCGTACCATGTGTAGTACTGCACATAACAGAGAACTGTTTTTTATATATAAATTTAATAGTTTAAATTTAGAAATTTCATCTTTTAGGTTTATTGTTAGTTTATTCTGAAATCTATTTAGCTTGGTTATCAGTTTATTCTAAAATCTTCATTCATCCTTGCTTGTCAGTGTTTTCTAAAATCGGTGTTTTATTCCATTAATGTACTTTTCAGTACAAACTAACCCAATTGCTAGCCAATGGTTTATGATAATTTATTGAGCTATGTTAACGTTTGTCTTCTTCTCGACCAAAAGTGCACTTTGCATGCATATTTAATCTGGGTAACTCTTACGAGTTCTAAATTTTTCCTTTTGTATATGTGACCTGGAAAGTCATATTATCCAAGAGTTTCTGAAGATACAGCAAACTTTATTTTCAGTAGAACTGCCAAACAGTAGGTGAGATGTACACCACAAAGTGCTATGCACACGTCAAAGTAGCATGCTAGGTATATTTGCTGCTCAGATGTGCCTCCCACGTGTCAATGGAGGACATGCAAGTGGCAACGAGAGAGAGTTGAAATAGTTCAATCTGCGTGGTGTGAACGGGAGCGGTATTTCATGTCAAATCATCCATATCATGAAAGAGCATTCTACAGTTCTTCTAGGTCGATTTTGGGAAGTACGTACTCATGGCAAGTAGCGACGTCAGCTATTCAAACTCAGCATGGAGGGAGGGGAGGGAAGACGTACAGGAACCCTTTACCGTTCAAAAGCTGTTTTGGCTTATGATGATCCTTAAAGCCACACACACATCCTTTTTGACATACAGTCCATCACACACTCCCAAATTCTGGAGCTGTTCCAACTTTCCATTCTCTGACAGGTGGGAGCATCTGCATCTCAACGAGAAAAAAGAGATATGGGCATATTCCTCCTTTCTCTGTTCACAAGTTTAGCTGGACTTGAAGATGCCCTATAGAAGTTCTCAGAAGAAACTCAATCAAAAGAGCTTCCATGACAAAATACTAAAGTTCCCCACATAGATAGTTGTATCTCTCTGGGTGAATATATGCATGCAGGATCGACTTTAAAGAATTTTTGCTCGTTTTCTGTTATCAGAAAAATAAATAAATTTTCAATAAAAATCTTATATTAAATTGATTAAAAAACAAATTATTTTATAAATAGTAATTTTTAACTAAACCTGGAGGTGCAAGACGACCTCACATTTACCATAAGGGGAGCACTGACAGACACATTCCCCAAAGTACATATGCGGGGTGCTAATAACCCTCCAGACACATTTAACGAAAGGTTTAATTTATTAGCTAATCCTTCTCCATATAAATGTTAGGTAACAAATAAACTTTTGCATATTTGCCTCCTCCATCAGGAGGAGATGAATATGCAAGAAAATAATGGTGAATATGGTTTTTTGTTCCATTTATCTTTTGAGGTTAGCTTGTACATCGTCTGTGTGATCTTAATTTGAATATGCATCCAAAGTGCACTTCTAGGTATACGAAAGAAAAAGAAAAATATTTAAACATATCACAAAATAATTATCGGTAATTAGCAGACAAATGCCAATTACTCATAATTATCCACTTCCGCTCCGATATTGCACAAAAGCCTTGGTATGTGCTGCTGGATCATTTTCTCTTCGAGGATCATCATTCTCCTCAGTCTGTGCTGTTCTTCGATTCTCAACCACAAGTTCTTTGAATGGTGTTCGTCTATGATGACGCCTTTGAATAAACTCAACAAAATTGCATGATGTATACACTGGTATCTGCGGAGGAAAATCAGACGTAACTACGCTAAAGTCTGATCTGAAATCTGCTTCTTGGCTTTCATCTTTGAATTGTATGACAAACCTGAACTCTACAAGAAGAGATGAGTTTCATCTTCTGATACGTGCAACAATGAAAGAAAGACCAGCACTCGACGGACGACTCGAACTCAGCAAAACATTCAAATTCCTCGTCTAATCGAAGTCTACTTGCTGCTTCTCTAATCTGTTCCAGTGTCTTTGGAGATCATGATCCCGATATCCAAGGTAATAAAAGTAGGAGAAAATTACTTGTTCGGGCTTGGTACACTTCTTTCTTGATCACGCACTCAATTTACACACACGTCTCGGTCACACCGTATGACAAACCTCCCGGTCTCCTGTCCAACCTGACATCCTGCTTGGCATTGAAGTTCAAAGGTGGTATGTGAGAAGTTGTCGTGGCTATTAAGTTTGTCTGAGCTGTCGAGTTTTATCAAACCGAAGCGCGAGAAGAATTCTGAGACGAGCTACGGGAAGAATTCAGAGACGAGACTGAAGACAATGTGCGCGTCTTAGTTGATAGCCGTTGGGTTTCTATCTCGCTGATCCGAAATTGTGGTAGGTGAACAAATACCTTGACTAACAACAAGAAAATACTTAGTGAAAAATACAATTTACTAAAGCACAAAGTCACAAAGAAAAGTGGTGCTCAACTGGGTTTGCAAAATGTGAAAAAGTTTTGTAGTTTACTTTACTAAATTTTAAGTGCTGGATTTAAATCACTAAAATTAGAACCTACTTGGTAAACTTGATTACATATGGTTACTTGAGCTACACAAAACCCATAATTAATCCACACAGAAATAACCTGTTTTTGGTATAAAGATTCGTGTCACCCACGAGTAAAAATAATAACAAGCTACACAAAACCCATAAATAATTCATGCAAAACTAATCTTTTTCTGGTGTAAAGATCCGTGTCTCCCACGAATAAATATATTTAATATTTAATATTTAGATTATAATTTAACTTTTTCAAAATGAAAAGTTAAAACGTAAATTAAAGCTCTTTGCATATTTTTCTCTTAGAAAAAGTGAATATACATGACTCAGAATCATCTCACTTAATATGCTCAGGTATTGGTGCGGTAAAAAAAAGGAGAATATTCCGGTTTTACAAACGGACTGAACCTTTAAGAAGTCGATAAAGAATAGTTCCCATAACTTCATTTGGTACCTCTTTCTATGATTTGTCCACCTGTAGTCTTAGCCTTGCGTCACCGTCTAGCTCTAACCAAATCTGCCATCAAGTGCTTATACCATAGGCCGGTGTTTCATGTGCTATAGAATATCTTCCGGATGATACCTATCCCGGACTATTCAGATCGTCACGTTACAATAAGCTTTGCTTTCAGATGCTTTCTACAGTTCAATGAACTATGCATCCTGAATCCTAACCCCTAACACTAACAGGGGAGTCAAAGTTAAAACCTTTTTCAAATATTCTTGACTTGTGAGAAGGAATTATTACTTCGACCAAAGTTAATCGACTGTAAACTACAAATTTTCTTCTTTCAGACCGTTAGGAATATTTTCAATTAGAGATATTCCTTTAGGAACTTTTAAACCCCTAATACCTTACTAAGGGATTGTGGTGTAGAATATGGTCATTTCTCCGTATACTGCATTCCAGGATTTCTATAAGGAACCGATACCTGCTTATATGTCTTTACCAAAAGGACGGTCACACGAACTTGGTACATATATGTTAAACATGAATTATTACCTACTTTGCTTTTGCAATTCTACTATAATGCTTAGTTGAGCTTTTAGTATCACATGTCTATAACACAAGACTCGGGTGATGGGGTCGTAGCATAAATAAGTGTAGATTATCCCCTTTATCATTCTAACAGAGTATAATTGATCTAGACAGCACATTCATAAAAAGTTAGCAACTGTGCATATATTCATTTTTTCCAAGTTTGGAAAGTTTTGCATTAGTTATGAAGTTTGCATATCCTCGGAAGGAGAATATGCAAAGAGTGTTAATTTATATACTTTTTTGAAAAGGTTAGGCTATAAATTAAAATTTATAAATTAAAAATATTTTTATTCATAGAAGTCATAAATCTTTATACCAGAGAAAGCTTTGGTTCGTGTGAGTCACTATGTGATTTGTATAACTGAAATGAGCATGTGTAATCAAGTTATCAAGTGAGTTCTAAATTTAATTATTTAAATTTAACATTTTAAATTTAGTTTAAAAACTTTTACACAAGTAATAATTTGCAAATCCTGTGGACAAGTTTTTTTCTCCTTACTCTGCGATTTAGTACATTGCATTTTTCACTAATTTCTTTTGAAGAATGTTGTGAGCTTGCCCATGATTATTTTGATTTCCTGTTTAAACGTTTGTGTTTGTCCTCCGTTTTCGTAGAAGTGCAGCTTGGATACATATTCACAGTTTAATTTGTCACACTCCCATCCATTCCATGTAGTCATTAACGCAATCTTGTTGTAATCTACAACTCTAAAGTCTCTAGTTTAGAGTGTTTTATGGAGATTCGAAGATTAGCTAACAGCAACTTCCAAACAAAAATCTAGGCCTTGCAACTGCAACCTGACGTTTTGTTCTAACTTCTAATTAGCTTTTTGTGTCAAAGACTTTTTCTTTTCATGTTGTATTTGTATCACGAGGACGAGCCGTTGCCAATAACATATAATACTATGCATCACAACGCCCTTCAGCTGTGAGCAGGAGGAAGGTGAGAAATGAGAGAAATGATAGAGAAATTCACGGAGCTAAAAAGTTGATCGCAAAGTAACAATCCGTTTGAGATATATACATTGCAACTGCCGCCTAAAGGGATCTCAAGTGGTAAATATTTGTCCTCACAATTGGTTTTTTGTTATCATAAACTACAGTTTCGTTTAAAACTGCTAGCTCCAGCAAATGCATGCTGGATGAACTTCTGGGAACTTTTGTTCGTAAATTGGTATCAAGAAAATATATATATATATTAAATAATAATATATATATAATAAATTAAAATATTTAAAATATTTCACAGATAATAGTCCATGCCTGGAAACACGAGGAGAACAAGAAATAAACCATAAGTTTTGACACGAATATCACGGTTCAGAAAATACAAATTAAAAAACTATACATAAATACATTAATTTCCTCAAAAGTTAATTTAATATTTAATCTTTCCAAAAAAAACTAAGTATTAAATTAAACGCCTGGATGATAGAGGAGGTGAATATGCAAGTGATGAAGGAGGTGAATAATATGCAGGTGCTATGAATTCACGGGGTGAACATGTCTTCATTTGCGGTTCCTGCAAATATGCATGCCTACTGTCTATGACTCCCGTCTGTCCACATGACCCGAAAGGGAGAAGCCAAATATTTCGGTGCTGTGAATCTTTCTTGGGGTGATGCCGAAGTTCTCGGTTGTACTCTTTGTTGTCTCGTGGTGTGGTTCGTGAGTTAACACTAAACCATAAGAGTCTAAATGGTTTAACGCGAAAATATTTGTATTAAAGCTCTGGAAAGAAAGGAAATTAAAATATAATGTTTCCATGATATCCGAACACGATGAACGATTGTGAGCGTGAGACAGCTGCTCGGGATAATAGTACCCGACTATGACCCGATTCTCTGCGACTATAAAGTGCTATAGTTTTCGCTTGGATGACAACTCCAAATGAAACTATGAAGTTATATGTAAAATCTAGGGGTCATTCACAAAGTTGTCCCCGTTTAATGTAGTGAGCTTCTGGAATTTAATAAGCATGCTCAACCACCTTTGGGGAATTTTTGTTCTGTTTATGTGATTAGAAAATATATAATTATATATAAAAATATTTAGTATATTTGATTGAAAGTTGAATTTAATGTACAGTTTTCAAATTTTAACCGTACTGAGAACAGCAGAGACGTCAGAACCGAACCCATAATTGAACCGCGAGGCAATTCGCTTCTAAGAGTATAAGTTTTGCTGTTTACTGATAAGAAAAATAATTTATTACCTAACTCTTCTTGACGGAAGAGTTAAATAAAAGATTAAGCTTGTTTCCCTCTTCAGATAGAAAAGATGAATAAGAAAATAATATGTATCGCAATTCCCTTGCAGAGTCAGGTTTGTGAAGAAAGATAAAGAAAAACAAAAAAATATTTATCAGACCTGATCGGTTTTAAATTACCATAAAATGACTAAGTAAGTTTTAATACTCGTGGATAGTACGACCTCGCTTTGACTCACAAAGCCATGATTAGTTATTGATCAGGTGAAAAACAGAACAAAATTTGACTGCAGTCCAAGCTGCAGTCAAATTTAACTGCAACTTGAGTTGTAGTTAAGATTGGGGCTCAAGACTCGAATCTTTACACTTGGGTATGTTTGAAAGCATGCATAGTCACCCTCTTCCAAGTTCGGAAGAGGGGCATGCCGTTTAATTTGAAACCTAACTCTTTCGACAGGAAGGGTTAGGTATTAAATCAAACCTCTGATTAAATGATTAATTATTGAGTACAGTCTCCTGGACTTGTACCTCCTGAAGCGCAACAATCCACACAACACTTATTGGTTTTTTCCTATTCTCCTTGAGTTTGTAGGCATGGGTTAACAAATAACATTTATGACACTTTTTAATTATTTATATGTATTTAATATATATATTTTATTTAACATTTATATAATTCTCTGTTAACAAAAAGAAAACACAAGTTCCCAGAAAGTTCATGTTGCATGCATATTAGGCAAGAATAAACCATGCACGTTGTGCACAAATGCTACCCGAGTGCTACTATGTATTATGTATGTGCACAACATACATAATACATAATCCAATAACCAGAACAAATATATTTTTTAAGCCATAGTTTTATATTTAAATATTTGCACAAGAAAGAATTAAGCATAAATAAGACTGTTTATGATACGTGAATAATATGTATGCTCGATGAATTTTTGAGAATTTTAGTTCGTTAGATGTATCAAAATATATATATATATATATTAAATAAAAAAGTAAACTAATAAATAATTTAAATAATTTATAAATATTAACTGTTAGTCCATATTTGGAAACGTGAGAAAATAAAAATATAAACCATAAGGCATGAGTAGGCTGTCGTGTTGCTAAAAGAACAAGTATGAGAACATGAAGTTAATTATACATTAATTTATTATGATTTTAATTTATTACCTAACCTTTCACGCAAAAAGGGTTAGGTAATAAATTAAACCTCTGAAAGATTCCTCCTACGTTGAAAGATGGAGGAGGTGAATTATGCATCACTGCTAAAATATATGAGGGCTTCCAAATGAAAAAAGGAGATTATACGCCACCAGCATGCTTCTTTGAAGCAAGCTACACTGTCTTGAATAGCATAAAATGCATTATAAAATCTAACCAAAGCTGTAGAGTGTTAGTCACGCTGTCAACATACATCCAAAACTACAGATAAGGATACATTCTTCCAGAGCCTCTCGGAACAAGACACCATTACAAAAGACAAGGTTACACGGTATGATTCCGGCCAGAACAGCATGTTCCTCAACCATTAGTTGATAACTTGCTCGCCCACACACAGTGGAGTGTATGTTTCTTGTCTACGTTCACTTTTCTTTGCGCTCTTTGCGTGCCGCATGTGCATGAATCTGCGGGTATCATATATCCTCATATGAGTTCCGGACTTGTAGTTCGGAGTGACATCCAAAACCAAGCTCGAAACCTTCGCTGCAGGGAAAAAGGCTTAAACCCCCGGATATTTGCTTGATCACACCTCCAAGGTGCTTTGTCGTGTTTGACCATACCCTTCTTAGTGATGTATTGCTTTCGACAGTAAAAAGCAGTTATATATAATATATTATAATTATAAGTATAATTAAATAATTTTATCATTCAGATATTTTAATAACAAATATTATAGACCATATATGCTATAAAAGCTTATTTGTGCAGTCTGACAAATCATCGATATAAAAAGTGATTAGTTTTATAATCGATAATCAATAAGAGGTATGATAAAGCAACATATCGTTAAAAGAGACATGATCAAGCACAACAAATCTTTTAAATATATGATTAAATAAATTTTTTTACTTAAACCTCCGTGTGTGCATAAAAGAAGATTTTTTTTTTCATCCCCCTGCAGTTTAGTTCAGAGATAAAATACTGTTTTGTTCCAAGAAATCACAGAAACTTCGTTCTCTCAATAGGTACTCAATTTTAGCTGTGAATGACACAGAGTGTAAGGATATGTGAGAGCTTTGAGATTTTGTTTTCACACGCAAACTCTATCACCAAAAGTATATCGGGTGTAACGGTTAGTTCTTTGTTCGCATACAACCTACCCGCAGGTTGAAACCCTCTTGGTTACCAGACATATTTAAATAGCTCTTGGTAATATGCATTCTTCCTTGAGCTCAGTTCAATTCATATATTCGATTGTTGTTATTTCCCTCTATGAAATATTTTTAACTCAGAAGGAATTAAGTGTCGTCTTTGAGTATATTAAAGACCATTTAATTCTAAAGATACCTTTCTAAATCATAATTTAGATCATATATTCATTTATATATAAAAATGATCAGTTGAGAGACAAGTGTATAATAATTTGGTTATATACAAAATAACATAAGTTCATGTTAATATAGTCATCGCATTACGGGCTCAGTCTTGTACAGACCCTCACACATCCATGGTTCCATGGTTGAATATAGTTAGTTATTTTACGATTCTCTGGTAGTAAAATGACATAACGAAGTGTTCAAGGAATTAGAACATTGAATCTTTAATCCGGAATTTTTGTCCTCTTCCTTCCCCGGACAAAAATTCATGTTTATATGTAGTTGCATTCTTGGCCTTTATCCGTTGTGTCAAACTAGAGGAAGACACAGGATGTGTATAATAAGCATAAATAAATATGCATCCTATTCACTTGGAACGTAACATTTGATTGCTGTCGTTCTCGGAGAAGTGAAAAATTTAAAACAATACTATGCTAAAAATATTAATTTTATCATAAATGTCTAATATTTTACTGCACCAAAAATCAGACAGAACTATAAACATAACGCGCATGATGCCCCGGCTGGAGTATGAAGATAATTTTCTTGAGCGAATTAAATGAGAAAATCTAGGGATAAATTTAACCAAAATATATTAAGCCTTTCCAAACGAAAATAGGGGGGAAATAATACACATTCCAACTTACAGGTTACGTAACTTTTCATTGTTATAAGTTATCAGCTAATGCATATATATAAATGAAAATTCTAAATTAAACGTATTGAAGAATTAGAGTCTTCCATAATAGTTCGGATATTAAACCAGAGAGGGAAATCCAGCATACAACCATAACCAAAGGGCGTACAGACTAGAGATAAGCTACCATAACGTAAGCGGAATAAGCATGCTCAAGCACGGGAACTTTTGCTCTGTTTCTATTATCAGTAAAAATAGAAGTGTTAAACTAGATAGTAAGTTTTAATAAAAACTAAAATAAAAAAATAAAAAATAAAAAAATAAAAAAAAGAAATAATAAAATAAAATAAAATAAAAAAGAAAAATAAAAAAGAAAAAAATAATTGTATCAAAAATTGTGGAAATATCCAAAAAGAACCAATAAGTGAAACGTGGACTAATATCCTGCCCCACGGACTTGTACAATAAAAAGGAAACGGACAAGAATGATAAAACAATCTGCCGTTTCAAATAGGATAGGACGGATAGGACGTTTGATTTTGGGATGTATTTTTGTGGGGGAGAAGAGGGGTTGCACTGATAAATATACAGTCAGTGAAAGAATTAAACGCGCCTGATTGAAGACGTCAAGACAAATATCTAAATTTAAAATACTATATTTAAAGTACTATATTTAAAAAATCTAATTTAAGTATTTCACACGAAAAAGAACACATGGCATTCTGAAAAGGTCATAAACCCATAAACACTGTGACTTCATCTGGAACTCTCCGAGTATAACTGAATTCCTGTCATGAATTCAGTAGATCATTGAGGCTATAATTTAGAGTTAACCCTTCCTAAGAAAAGGGTTAACTCTAAATTATACCCATGTACACTGTCTAAGTGTACATGGGTGAATATACAGCCTTAAAAGCGTCTCTAAAACTACAAGCGCAACAGATCTTTTGTATTTAAAAAGTAAATATAAAAATATGTTAATTTATTATCTAACTCTTCGCGGCGGAAAGAGTATATAATAATTTAAGCTTGCTGCACGTTCCCGTCTTGAGATGGAAAACATGAATAAGACTAATCCCTCCTCATACGACGGTCTTAAACTTTAATTAAATTAGGAAAATACTCGGTTAGTCGGACAGTCGCCTAAAATCCTGTAAGGATCGTACGATAGGAAGGACGTGCCACCTCAGATGTGCAAAATCCTGTCGAGGAGTTCCGATTAGTCCATACAGGAGATTATTGTACGGTAAGTGGTAAGCGGTAAGTCGAAGAATAACTTACCGCCTAGACAGGACACATGCCACGCTGTCAGGACGCTCGTAAACGTGTCGCACAATCACAGAACAAAACCAGGAGAAGAAACAGGGAAATGTAGAAAGTTAATCCTATTCGTAGGTACGTGCTTCCGAACCGTCGATCAAAACAATCTAGCGGTAAACGCGTTTGGTCCTAAATCCGAATTAAATGCTAATTGGAAATTAGCATAGGCGGGCAGGACATGCAGAGATCAGTCCGGAAAGGGAGCATTGGAGCGAGTTGGGAGGAGAAGGAGCGGAGAGAGAGTTCCTTCCTTGGGCTCGAGTGACAAGTGAGAGTTCCCTCCCCTTCTCCGTTCCCTCCCTTCCTTCCTTCGGTCTGGCTATGGTGGAATCGTCGACTGCTCAACGGTGAAACCCTTACTGGCGTTTCTCCTGTCCCTATCCGCGGCATTAATACATCGTGCGGCATTTGAATACTGTTGCCGTATTCTTATTTCCACGGCTCGTCTCCGATTCCCGATTGATGGTAGCAGTCGCTTGATCTCGATCTTCCGCAGGTTAGTATCGAACCCTTCTATCGGTTTCTGTGCAATTGGTGAACGAGAGAGAGAGGAGAGAAATAGAGTTTGTGAGGGGCTCGAAGGGGAGCGGCGTGTAGTGGGAGAGGGTACGTAGTAATTTTCGGGCTATATACATTTGTCCTACCATGTGAAGGGTCATCGTTGGGCGTCTAAGAGAAGAGGGATTCTTCGCTTTTCCGTCGCTACGATCCGATTGGAGTTTCCTAGTTGCCTCTTTGGTGCTGATCTAGTGTTGGGGAGGCAATTCTCGAGTAAACCTCAGTTGAAAGTCCGGATTTCTTAAGACCTCGTGCGTCTTGTGTCTTTCTCGTGGAGTTCGTTTTAGGTGTAAGGATGTGACTTAGATCTCCCTGTTTGATGCCTGTACGCCTGCATGCCTGATGTAATATGAGTGGTTTAGTAGCCTACACGGGTGATATCGTTCTCGTAGTTTACGTTCTAAGAAGTTGTTTGAACGAAGAAAGTTCAGCTCTGCATGTTTTAGTCTGCTGATTAGTGGCCACTCGGGTTGTGCACCTGAAAGCTAGTATAGTACCAGGCTGATAAGTGCATCTGACTGCTGCCCTGACAGTTTCAGATCTGCCATTTCTGCAGATTACGGTGTCAGCTGCAGTTCCCAGTTCAGCGGACAGTACTAGATTCGAGGAGATGGTCGTGGAGGTTTGCACAGGCACAGGCTTAGCACAGGGGTGATTAGTGTAGTCGATACATGTTCCCAAGACATATCCTTTGGAATTCTCAACCTAAGTTTGAGTTCACAGCGAAAACATACTTCACAAGTCCTTGGTTGTGAGGAAGACGCTCTAAGGGAGTACAGATCTTGATAAGGTGAGGAGTCATGGGTTGCCGGGGGTTTTTACAGTGTATGCTGAAGCTACTGAACTTCCTGTTGACACTCGTGGGGGCTGCTATAGTTCTGTACGCTCTTTGGATGCTAAATCAATGGCACAAACAGCATGTGCCAATTCCAAGCCCCGCCCCATCTCCTGGTGCCGATGACTTGAGTGCAATCGACGACCTGGTTGCAACCGCGAGATCTGCCATGGAGGCTTTGAGCTTGCCTACTGAGAATGGCGTGTTAGAAGGTCAACCCCGGGAGAGTCTCATATTCCTCATGGACTCGCCAAGAAAGCTGCAAACTTCTATCTTTCCCGCTAACCTTCCTGCTCCATGGTACGTGTTTCTACATTTAAACGTGGTCGTTTGGAAGCTAAATATCCTGAATCGTCCTCTCTTGCTAGTGGCTGTAAGGTTGGCCTAGGTGTGAGCTGCACGAAAGAATTGTTCGCGTCGTTCTGACATATAGGACAACCGCCGTGGTCAAATGGCTTCAAGTTCCTGCCTTGAAGAGATGCATGCTGGAAGTGCGTCCCTTCCAGGTTTGGAATCTGTAGACGGTATTTTCTACAAGATCTCTGCAACCTTGGTGTCTCTGTTGGCGGAAACTTGGTAGAAAGACGTGACGAAAGGTGTTTCTCGTGTGCAGGTTTATCTACGCCTTCCTCGCCTTAGGAATTATCACATGCCTCATCACCTGCACGGGCCATATTGCTGCGGAAACGTCCAGTGCCTGCTGCTTGTCATGTGTATCCTGATTGCGGAAGGCTTAAACCCCTCTCAATACCTTAAAAGCGTCCGTCAGAATGTGCATGTTCAGATTCCATGTATTGGAGATGTGGTTCTCGCTAGATCGAACTTCTTAGATGATGTCCGAGCTCAGATTAAGATGGAACTGTATCTATGCATGGAACTGATTAGAGTGGCGTCTTACAGTTCTATAATGATGTTTAGTTAGCCTCTACTCACTTCTCGAGGCTACACATTGCTGTATGAGTCAACCCACACCGTAACGGCTTACTATCCTTAACTTGATGTGCAGTACACAGTGTTGATTGTCATGTTTCTCATAGCGCAGGGGGCAATTACTGGCGTCATCTTCTTCAAACAAAGTTGGCGCAAGGTGAGTTTTTTCAGGCCCTACTTATTTGAAGCGTTTGTAACCCTTTGCCTCACGCGGTAGTTGGTTTTTAGTCTCTTCTTATTAGCAGTGTGTTGAGACGAAGATGGAAGCTTATGAATGTGCTACATTTCTTGTTTGCTGAGTTCTCTTTCTGGAAGGGCGGTCCTGAAGAGTGAGGCTATCTCTTGGCATCGTCATCATCTTCTTAGCAACTTCTAAAGACACCGAGGAAGCATTTTTCGCTTTACAGGGTCCGAACGCCCGGTCTCTTGCTTATTTCTTTGAAAGAGTAAAAAGAAAGCTGTTACACTCTTTCCTCCAGCGATGGAAGGAGGATCTCTTGTCCGGACCCGGGCCTGGGATAGGAAACACGACCTAGACCTAGTGTCACCCATCTTACCCGTTGACTACTTCCTAGGGACCGAAAAGGGGACACTTTCTACGTTGAATCAAGTAGTCCGCAAATGGTGCTATGACCATCGATTTGACAGTGCTTTTTTGTTGGAGTTTTGAGCTTTTCTAGGTTTCCAACAACAGTTTCTTACATGCTTCGTCTCAATTGTTGTGGGTACTTTTTCACAGGACATTCCGTACGATCCAACAGGACAACTGGACAACATCATTGCTTTTATTAACGATAATTACGACATTTGCAAATGGCTTGGCTTAGGAGTCATTATTATTGAGGTGAGAGACGTGGAACCATCCTCTTTGAGATGCACTGATAAAGAGTTGCATGCTGTGGCCTTTCGACCATAGACCCCGTGCCCTGGCTGGACGGTACTAGAAACAAAGATCGCTTGAGGAGAAGACAATGCAGAAGACGCAGCTACCTGATGGAGGGGAGGCTAACTCGAGTTGTCAGACACTTACCGTAAAGGACTGTTGTCCTCATCTTCCAGGTTTCAGCCAGGAAGGATTTTAACTAGATCATCAATAGAAGTAACTTTGTCAGAACTGATCCCAGAACGAGTTGGAAAACAAGGCAGTTGCTTTGCGTTTCGACTCCAGGCGATTGAATCATATAAACAGCTCCGATGGTGCTTTGTTATGAATGTCAATGAATAGGTTTGTTTTAAACTCAGTAGATACTGCACAGTGTACAGACATGTTCCACAAGCTTCTCTGTTAGGTCTGTTATTCTCCAATCTCCTACAGCTTGTGTCAAAGTTTCTGCTATTTTTGAATTCTATATTGCACCAGAATGGTGTTTGGCACACCAAAGTGGTGTAAACACCATCCTCTAGAGATTTGGTTTTAGAGCTAACTGTCTCATTATCGTGACCTCAAATCGTCTGTGTCTACCCTTCATAAACCTATGTACAGTCCCGTTCCTTGTTTCCAGTATGGGAGTAGGAGGGCAGGTTGGGAACTCTGGTGGGTGCAACGTCCTGGAGGTTTTTGTTGACTTGACCTCACTGTTCTCACAGGTGGGAGTATCTTCTGGATATTCTCGAAGGTAGTCGGGAAGATGAGAACAAAGATGTCTGGTTATGTCTGGCATTCATAAGTCCTCTATATCTGGAGACCTGACGAGCGGGTGATGGATTTTGATTTCCAAAATGCCGAATGTTTCACTGACACCTGATTTGTTCTGGACAGGCTTTGGCTTTGCTGTTTTCTTTGAGCTTGCGAGCCGTGTTAGACCCAAGGAAGTCTGGTTACGAAAGTGATGATGAATATCCTCCGAGAGCAGGACGCACACCCCTTCTTAATCGCCAGGCGACTGGTGCTGTCAATCCTCCTGCAGCTGGTGGTACACCCATTGAGAATCGCCCACCACGCGGCGATGAGTGGAGCAAAAGAATGCGGGAAAAGGTAGGCGTAGAATTTTGGGTTCTTTTGCGTAAACCGTCGAAAGCAGTACACTGTCTGTTTGTTGGGGGGCGATTTTTACTATCTCGTGATGCTTTATCTTACGGTGGAGGTACAGTGATGTTTGTAAACCGGACTCTAGAACGCCTTGTACGAATCATCTTTGGTTGCCTCTTCTGTTCATTTCTGACGTAGTTCACATTTCTGTGTTTGGAATCTACGACGATCTTCGACCACAATGAGCAGTATGGCCTTGATACAACCGAGTTTACTTATAACCCATCTGAATCAAGACGATTCCCACAGCAGGGTGCCCAAGGAACAGAGGAGAAGAAAGGTGGCTGCTGCACTATAATGTAGTCCTTCCATGCACGATAATGAGCGAAGACGGTGACAAGAAACAATATTTAAGGTCGAAGTGTGCTGGATCAAGTTGAAGTATGGTGGAAGAGGTGGTCAAGGTGTGCTAGAAGTGTTTGTACGTGCAACACACGGGAAAGGCATGTGTTGGAAGTGGTTGCCGATCCGTACGGAAGATGTGGACTGGCGAATGTACAGTCGGTTGGGCATGTGCATGATCTAATCAAGAAGCTGCTGCTCAAATCCGTGAATTGGCAAGCTTTTTGAGTTTCCTATTTTGTGGTGGATTAAACTTCTGAGACGATCAGGTGGTCAGCATTGTACAGAAGGGGTCACTTGGGGGTCTTTTTTGCCCTTTAGATAACTGTATAAGCCAGCTTCTTGTGTTTTGATCCTTGGGAAGAGTTCATGAAGCCTCCATGGTGGGCAGTCATAGCGCTGACAAAACCTGGTCAGTCATACTGAAGTAAAATAAGAACCGAACGAACTTGAGGTGGGTTGGGGAAACTAATTGAGGTGTGTTTAGTTAGGTAGTTGTCAGCATATATGGTTGCCTGTTAGAAATTTATCCATCCATCATTTTTGTGCAGGGCTCTCTCGCCCCTTGAAGGTGCCCCGGCCTGTAATTTGTCAAATCTTCCATTTGTAATGTTGCTTGAATATTCCTCGTGTTGGATAGGACAGGATGAGAGAATTTTGTTGTTGGGTGATATGGAGTCTCTTGGAGACTGGTAGTAAAGATCGGAGATAGTAAGCACTTTTTTCCTGTAACAGTAGGAAACTCCTTTCTGTTAGCCTTCAGTGTTACTAGGCACTTGCTGAATGCATCACTTCGGAGTGCTTCGGTTCTAGAAGTGTCAGCGAGGAGTTGGATGAGCTGATCCAGAGCCTTTGACTAATTAGACCCAGTAGACTTTAGAGTCTGGGGAGGGGACTAGTGTTAGCTTCATTAACCGCGACGCGAAGCCATGCTGTCGTGCTGACCGTGTCCTCTTTACGTGTGGGAATGGATTTTGTTGCGGACTAGCTGCACGGAGACTGTGGTCCAGTTAGTCATTTCACAAGCATAGTTGCAGGGGATGGAGCCAAGAACAGTTTGTTCAGTGCACAGGTTTCATAGTATTCCGTCTTGTGGGCAAAGGATTAAGGCACTAACGCAACCTGATGTATCCATACAGGTCGAACCTATGTGAATTGGAATTGTAATCCGTATGTAAAAGTGACGTTCCGTAGACGATATGTGTTGATGCGCAAATTTCTAATCTGCGGACCTTCGGATATGATTATTGTGGTTTTAGTTTTAGGTGTGTTGATGATTTGTCGGCGGACGGCGAAGTTTTAGTGTTCTTTATGTTGTATCGGAGAGACCGCGTATGTCGGTTCAGGAGGACTTGAAGTGAGGGTTGCTCCTCTCACTTCTGACGTAGTCCTGGACCAGAAATCTTTAGTCCCGAGAAACACCTGGCACGGCAGAATGACAGCGTCTCTTAAAATGTTGTATACTTCTCCTTTTCCCGCCGTCTGTAGGCAAGTGCATCCAGCGTGTTATTGTTGATCCGAAAACTGTCTGCCTTGCTCCGACCGCACAGATGGAAATAGTCTTCCGTTCATCATGATTCACGTAGGAAAACATTGTAAAAGCTGATGGCTGGCAGTGGGGGCGTAATTCTCCTAGTCGAATGACTATCTGTGTACTCTTTAAACGAGCTTTTGTCAAGAACCTCGACCGGTGGGGCAACCTTGTGATGATCAACCCCAGTGCAGTTTAGTACGCGTCCAGTCTTTGTCAAAGGATTGCCACAGAATGTACCGTAGTCGTTTCCTTAGTCAGTTTACCTTCAATGTTCGAAGATGCACAAAATGTGAGAGGAGTGTCCTGTCACTGGTCAGTTAGTGGAAGCGCAGTCGTCTACACCCGAATGCTCCTGGATCTGGTTTACCTTTTGCCTTTTGGACTCTTGCATAACGTAGACCAATTTGGAGCAGGTGTAGTCGTTCCGTGACATATCGCACCAAGATATAAGACTTTCTGCCATGAAGTGAATAATGGATTACCCAGGATTGAATTTTCGAGACTGGAGCTCATATGTGGCTGAACCAAGTAGTTGGAACTTATAGGTGTATCGGGGTAGGGAATGAATCTGTTCTTGTGCAATATTGAAGCCATGATGATCGTTCGAGAGGTCAAACTGTAGATTAGCGGAGAACTGATATATGTATCTACGTATGAGAAAATGATCAAGGCTCTCAAGAGGAAAAGAGTTTGTTAGGTTAAGTTGTTGAAATGTTGAAGAACCTTTCAGTTAGTTCATGCGAGAGCATTAGTAAAAGCTAATGCTTTCTGTTTTCGAGCGGGAACAATAAAGGCGATGTAACAAAAATCTCTGAAGGGAAGGGAAAGTTCAAAAATTTATCGTATCTCAAGGTGATAGGGCACAACGAATAATGCATTTTTACTAAAATATAAATATAAATAGAAATGCATTATCGATAGACGAACCGAAATAGCACCACGATATTATTTTCAATATAGCGAGTGAACCATGATTCTGATGATTTCATCGCATTTTCTAGTGGTTGTAAAGGAGAGTTGTAGTTTACACAATACAGTGTGCATAGTGATGCCTGAAACTGCACTTTGATGTTAGAATGAAATGATGTTTACTTGAACCATGATCTAAATGTATCTCTAAAATGAACATGTGAAAATGGCTATGGTGGAAAACGTTAGAGCGACAGGGACACGCACTGAAAGTCGTTGATAGTTCGACGTAAAACATTTGCGCGGTGAGGATAACAACAAAGAACGATCATGGTTAAATTTCATAGTTTATCTTGTTGACGTCTAAGATTTCATTGGAGATGAATTAGTTATAATTCAGTCCTGGTAAAGACGAACAAGGGATGAGCAATTGAATCCCATCATGGACATTCGTGTGTGAAAAATGAGACGAAAGAGCGATTCATTTGTGAGGAGACTTGCGATCAAGAGCCGTACAGTGCGTTGTGGTGTTACGTTCTTTATATCTACTTCTTTGTATATACTTCTTTGTATATTCTGGTGTTACGTTCTTTATATCTACTTCTTTGTATGTACTCATTATATTATGTATGAATATCGATTAACGATATGATATTTGAAAATAATTTTTATTTATTCAAATTAATTTCACCAGCCTATGGACCTATGGTTGATGAGCCTTAGAGTGAAACCGTCATGTACTCATGTTTATAGATGTTATAGTGCACGTGTCTTGGCAGCATACAAGCTGCCATGTGTTTCCTGAGAGGGGAACATGTGGTAGGGAGAACTGACGGAGATTCGAATCCGTCATACGATGCGAATAGATTGTCTTTACTGCAATTTTGTCACGTGATCCAAATCTCTCTCTTTATGAATAAAAGAAATTCATGAAATTAAAGCATATTTTATTTTACTAGCTAGTGTAGAGTACCGTAATCCTAAGTATATTCATGGTAGCTCGGTACGTGAATAATTAGTACATGCTTAAGAAGTTATTCGCGTCTTGAATTTATTAGTTGTGGATCTTTCACGAATTCAACACAAAGTTAATAATCTTTCGCGCATTATCCACGTCTAACCAAACCGTTTGAACAGATCATCACCTCTAAAACTAGAACATCAAACCCATGTGGACAAATCAAAATACGATACAATATACACATATAGATCGTCAGACGTATATAAAATTGACTTCATCCGGTCTAGAATAGTATAGCGATCATGATTATCAAGTGTAATTGTGAAACCTGTTTATGCATGAAATATAGCAATAAGTTTTAGTTTTTCATCACAAGTGCACTCTGAATTGAAATCACTTTACTATCTAGATTTTGCTATTAGACAGAAAAGAATGTGGTGCAAATAAAAGTGCATACGATCGAGAGTTCTTCCAGCTTGATCTTGTATTAGTTATTCTTATAAGAGAAGACTGTGATTAGCATGGATCATTTTAACTTTCCTGTTGTTTCTCGGAAGGTTCAGTTTTATATTCTTGCACGTGATGTAGAAGCAGACCGTCACAGAAGAACAGCTGAGCAGCTTGAGGAGATGTTTAACTCTAGTCTAAGACGAGGTCTTTCAGAAGGTACCGGATCAGGTGCTGAATTTCAACATGTCAATATTCTTCATGATGATGTGGAATATGTTGCTATGATTTCAAGTAGAAAGAGAAGAGATAACTATCAGAACTGGTTCATTGATGTTGCGATATAGAGAAAGATTGATGAAATTTTACGGATCAATGATTACAAGAAAGGGAGTACTGTTCAATACCTAGGAGTGAAATACTATTCTGCAGGAGTGGAGAACCAGTTCTTGGCTCTTAATGTGTCAACTCTACATTTCTGGTTCAAGAGTGACGACAAAACATTGAAGCCTTCTAAATTTCAAGGTGCGATAAGAGCTTTGCTTTCTGAATCAGATTAAGTCCACCACTACTTAGGAATTACCAAGGGCCTCAACCTCCACCTCCTCCTTACCACCTCCTCAACCTCCTTAATCATGCAATCAGTAGAGATTCAGGTCCGTTAGGAGAATTCGGTTGATCAATGTGGAGCCAATGCTCAGATCTAGAGGATGATTTCGTGTGTATTCTAACCAAACAACGTGATTTTGGAACTGTATTGAATACAATGACGATTCAGATGTTATTGACAGGTTTTCTCTTGATCAAATATCTAAAGATCATGCGAGAGAGGGCTGGTCCTTTCAACTTTTCTGCACAATGGATCAGAAACTGGATCAAGAGGAAAATGCAATAGTCTTTTCGGATGTCTACAACCGCTGCTTAGAAACTACCCATGAACTACATTTCACTTGGAGAGCGGATGGTATGGAGAATTTCTTACTAGCTTTTTCACGTTTTTTAGATTTTTGTGTGTGAGAAAAAACAACAGATAACATGTTATGTTTCATGCTTGTCAGCAATGGTGATCTTCTTCGCTTTCAGATTATCTTCAAAGGAAATATAGAAGCAATTATTCCTGTCATACAATCTGTTATCTTGATGAAACATCAAGGATTGCACTTTACTAAAATAGGAAATCATTGGAGTACTTTGCAGTCTTGCAAAGATTGGGTTGTACTCATACTTAAGAAGTATTACGAAAAGATCTGTAGGCAGCAAGATCTGGAGGTTGGGATACAGAAGTGTGTCTTGCTTCTAGACTGTTGGACCGTCCATTAAAGCATTACATTCCGTGATTGGATAAAAAAAACACAACCTTGGATTTCTCTCATTTTTGTTCTTGGAGGATGCATGTCCAAGTATTAGCCGTGTGATGTAAAAGTTCAAAGGAGGTGAATATCCTCTCGTAATTCCTTCTCTCGCTGGATTCTCTATTGGAGATTATATGGATCATATTTCACATATCTTGACGGTAGCTTAAACGGGATCTACCGCATTTGCAAACTCATGTATAAAAATCTGACGTTATGTTCTATTTTCTCCATACGTCAATTTTTCTTTCTTGATACAACATTTTCCGTTCCCAATAAGTAAGGAGGAGTAAGCATATACCGCTAGACGATCACGGTGAAGTTGAGCAGCACCACACTAATCGGTAC
Organism: Asterella californica; assembly: GCA_036924285.1. Lineage (NCBI taxonomy): Eukaryota > Viridiplantae > Streptophyta > Marchantiopsida > Marchantiales > Aytoniaceae > Asterella > Asterella californica. The sequence continues at coordinate 14,104,670 of JAYKYS010000003.1, forward strand.
GGGGAGAGCTTTGAGTGGGCCTTAATGCAGCATTAGAGCCACCCACTTCTTAGGGCAAAACCGTGTTTCGCTTCGTCAGGGTAGTTACGATCGAGTGACTGTGGAGACTTCTACGCACCGGGAGTCTGGGAGCGTCATGAGTCCATATCTTTTTCTACTCACTCCTTTCCGGTGTTCACTTTGGCTCTTGCTGGTATGTTTAGTGGTCCCCTTACTCTCCTCCTACGGCTACGGCTTGTATTTTTTCTTCTGATGGCATTGATAATAGGGGTATGAATTCCGGAGGAATTATTCTCTAACAGAAGATAGAATATTTTCCGTAAGTCGATGACAACCACTGTCTGAAGAAAGTCTCGTCTAACATTCTCCGGGTACTACATCCTATAGCCGTGGCTAAGTGAAGGGGCGTTTCAAACATACTCGTGTTACTCGTGAAGTACAGTTAACTTTAATGAGACAAAAATTGAAATGATAAGCATGCGGAGATTCAAACCTCACTTGTAGAAGTCTGCATTCAATCAATCTTGAAGTAGTGAAACGAGTGGTAGATCGATCTTCTGTTCGACAATCGTCTTTTCTTGATAAATGACTAATAGAAGAGAAAAGATGCACATATAAGTGATGAAGTGGAGTGAGATGTTGAAGTAGACTCTCTCTATAGTGCGATGGACCCAAAAAAGTAAGAGTGCTGAAGAAATCATGCATCCGTCTGAGTCTAGACGATTTATGAGAAGATAATTACGTATATCGAGGATGAATAAACTTTGCTGCACTACACGGAGCAGGTCAAAAAATAAAAGTTGGTGCTGGAAAGTGCTTGAGCAAAGCCATTGCATTTGGGATCATAGCTGCACAACTTTTTGAGAAAAATTGATTTCTTGTTGTGATTGGTGTAGAATTGAAGAAGCGATTTGAAAGATACGTTGACATGTACAAGAAAGCGAAGGAAAATCAAGATAGCACGGGAGGAGGATTGACAAAAAATGAAATGTCGAACGGATCGACGTTGGAAGAAAAGTTGAATTAAAAGTGTCTTCACTTTTATCGAATGAATGCAGTTTGTGTCATGAAGAATATTGACATGTTGAAATTCATCACTTGATCCTATACCTTGTGAAAGACCTCATCTTAGACTAGAGTTGGATATCTCCTCAAGCTGCTCAGCTGTTCTTCTGTGACAGTCTGCTTCTACATCACGTGCAAGAGTATGAAAATGAACTTTTCGAGAAACAACAGGAAAGTTAAAAGGATCCATGCTAATCACAGTCTTCTCTTATAAGAATAACTAACACCAGATCAAGCTGGAAGAACTCTCGACCGTATGCACTTTTTTCGCACCATCGTCTCTTTTGTCTAATAGCAAAATCTAGATCGTAAGGTGATCTCAAATTCAGAGTGCACTTGTGATGAAAAACTAAAAACTTATTGCTATTTCATGCGTAAACAAGTTTCATAGTTACACCTGATAATCATGATCGCTATACTGTTTTGGACGGAATGAAGTCAATTTTATATACATCTAATGATCTATTTTTGTATACCGTATCGTATATCGATTTGTCCACATGGGTTTGATGTTCTAGTTTTAGAGTGATGATCTGTTCAAACGGTTTGGTTAGGTGTGGATGATGCGCGGATGGTGATTAACTTTGGAGTTGAATTCATGAAAGATCTACAACTAATACATTCAAGATTCGAATAGCTTCTCAAGCATGTACTAACTATTCATGTACTGAGCTACCACGAATATACTTAGGACTACAGTAATCTACATTAGCTAGTAAAACAAAATACGCTTTAATTTCATGAACTTCTTCTTTTCATAAAGACAATTTGGATCACGTGACGAAATTGCAGTAAAGATAATCTATTCGCATCGTATGATGGATTCGAAATCTCTGTCAGTTCTCCCTACCACACGTTGCCCTCTCAAGGAACACATGAAAGTACAAAATCTGGGTCGCAGGTTCGAAACTCACATAAAATTTTATTTTGTTTTGACTCTTGTCTTCCAGCCACATGCTGATCCCGTAGGGTACTCAGTACATTCACTTTTAGGGTCCTTGTCTTTTTACTACCAGTGCGTATCAAAGCTAAAAAAAAAAGACTTTCTAACATCTAGATGGAAAATAACCATAGTTTGTCTAAAGCGAGATTTGTCTAGAGCCGTGTATCTCAGAGAATGTTTAGGGTTTTTAGTTATTAATTTTTTGAAAATTCTAATAAATTTTAGAATTCAGCTCTAAGTAAAATTTTAATAATTTTACTTAGAGCTGAAACTCACATACGATTTAGAAATAATAGGTACGTGAGTTTTGGACAACAGCCGTTTTGGATGCGGGTGGAGCTGGAGGTACTCGTAAAGTGACTCGTGAGTTTCGTCTCACTGCTCATGACGATTTAGGTCATAGATTAATGATCACGTTCATTTATCATATACTACGTGCCACGTGATTACGTGACATGTACTTTCACAAATTCAAAATCAGAAAAAGACTACAGTGGTTCCCGCAAAGAATGCACAAGACTTCTCCATAAGTTTGGAATCAAAAGTTCATTGTGGAGGTTTGTTTGGTGGTCGGTTGAATGATCATTTCAAGCTCTACGTTCTAAGTTTATGGATCATCTTTCGCTTGAATGTTTATCGTTCCAAGTTTAGGGATCAGGACACGCTTGAATGTTTATCATTGTTGAAGTGGCTATCTCATCTTTGTGATTGCCATGGCGCGTGTGTCCGAGAGAAAACAATTATTGCGGAATATAGAGGAGATAGTAGAGATGAGATTGATGTTGGCTTCCTCGAGCTTTGAAGAGTCTTCAAGTTCAGATGAATCTAGAGTCAGCAATACGAGAGAAGATTCAAACTCGAGAAGAAGGCAAAAGGGTGACTGTATGAGTTCGTCCGATGAAGACAATGATATGTTCGCTTCAGATTCTGATGAAGAGTTTGTAGAGTTGTATCAAGTACTTTGCATTTCAAGATATTTGGAACGGCAAGATCGATTCTCATTTTCCAAGAGTAAGGATTTTTTCTGGAATACTTTGAAAATCTTCTTTCTGACTCTTTCTGATAGCTTACAAGAATGCATAGACGTAGTTTCGATAAATTGGTGAGTTTAGTCGAAGTACTTCTTGGTCACGTGAAACAAGCTCCAGTATCTTTGCAACTTGCTGTTGCTCTAGATAGATTTGGACACAACGAGAATGGTGTTGCTCTTGGACGCTCTCTGCTTCTTTGGGACATTGTCCATAGAACGATGGTTATGTACACTAAGAGGGTGATGCAGACTTTAGAATCGATTCTTCGAGGATTGATTCGTTGACCAAATCACAAAGAAATGCATATCATATCATATGCTTTCGCGACAAAGGGATTTCCGAGATGTATAGGATTGATAGATGAGACTATGTTGTCTTATCACAGAGATCTCGAGTCGATGATGAAACTTATTATGATCGAAAATGCATTTATTTAGTGAATGCTCAGGTTGTGTGTTGTCATCGAAAGAAAATCATCTTTCTTTTTACAAGCATGCCGGGGAGCTGCCAAGATATCACCTGCTTGAGGAAGTCCGTCCTATGGAGACACATTGACAGTGATTCTTCTTCTGTTTGAAGCAAATCAATATTTACTGGGTGATTTTGGATATTCACCCATACGACATCTTATTCCATCGTTAAGGATGGCTACATGAGACAAAGAGAAACAAGATTTCAATACTTGTTTAGCGCATGCTAGAATGACGAGCGGACACTGTACAGATATTTTGAAGTCTCCTTGACATTCTTTGAAGCAAGTTAGACCGCAATTGAAAACCGAGAACCAGTTTCTAGTTAGATGGGTAGGTTGTTTTGCCATGCTCCACAACTTTTTACTCAAAAATGAAGATGAATGGACTGAGGAAGATGGAGAGTTAATTATAAAATCAGAAAGAGATCCCAAAACACTGACGAGAGAAAATTTCTCATCCCATGCCACCAGGATATATCAAAGAAATAGAATTCTTAGAATTTATCTCCAGCACAATAGAAGACCGGGTGGATTCTTATTCAAACCTTGATGTATTGTGCGTATTTACATAAAGTTTTTGACATTGCGCACAATCTTCTCTGTTGAGTACTACATCGCATTGTGAAAGCCACTTGAGTGCGAATGTATTTTAACCCACTTGGTACTATGATCGCACTGATTTGTTCGATTTGTTTTAACCCATCGTCGCACAGTGAACTGTTGTTTTAACCCACTTGGACGGCGGTATGAAGATCACACTGAATTGTTCGATGTGTTTTAACTCATCGTCGTGCCGTGCATAGATAGTGTTCGGTGTGTTTAAGACGACGGTGAGAAGATCACACTGAATTTAAGGAGGTATACTTAATCAAGTCGGGTGTTTTTCAACCCACATGGTGCGATGGTGCGAATATCGCATTGAATACAGATGATGCGACGGTGCGAAGATCACACAGAGAAAAACATCTATGCGATAGTGCGAAGATCACACTGAGTACAGTCGAGTACTTTTCAACCCAACTGGTGTGACGGTGCGAAGATCAAACGGAGTACAATCGAGTAATTTTCAACCCACCTGGTGCGACGGTGCGAAGATCACACTGAATACAATCAGGTGTTTTTGAACCCATTGGTGCTTTTCAACCTATTGGTGAGGTAAAAACTATGGCATGGGAAAATGAGTTACATCCACTTTATTGCATAATGAAAATTTACCCTTAACATGATTTGAGTTTTGCCATAAACTTGGCTTGTTGGAAAATTGTGCAAGAACGCCATATCATTTTTGTCTCCTCCTCAAACATAATGCTTCAGTAGCTTTTCAAAGCTAACAAAGGATCTCTACCAAAAACTTGTGTATATCTTGCTTGGACAAAACTAGAGGTTTGTAATAAGTTGTGTCCCCATGTCTTCAACCATAACAGAACGTTCAAAAGATAGTCATATCCATGTCTGCGATCCGACTGAAAAGAAGGAGAATGAACTGCACTGAACAGATGGTTCGTATTCTTCTCAGAAGAGTCAGCGATCAGCAGACAATCTCGTGTACACAAATTATAGGAGTACAGCCGCGAAAAATCTTTCAAATATAGAAAGTTAACTGTTGCAGCTTCTCTTATCGTCTTGAAACGAGTACACATGGGTTGTGCAAAAACTTTACAGATCTGCAAAAGTGAAAATTCACGGAAGAATAAGTACATACGGATGGTTCAAAATAAGATCGGAGAGGACTTTCAAAACTTAAAAGACTGTAAACACTTAAAAGAATACACAAATAATTAAGAAGTTACCTGACCCGAAGTGATTCTCACAGAAAGATACTTTTTATTCTCCATCGAACGAATAATGACATTATAATTACTCAAGGTACGAGATGTCCATATCAAAACTTGAAAGTCTTGACAACATTGTCCATGAACTCTTTCACTCCTGACCGCACAATGTAACATAGATCTTTCTGACATGTTTCAATCCGATAACCTCTTTCTTTAGCTTTTTGAAGCTCCAACTCATTGCGACTCACTTTTATCAACAGCCCATTTAAGTCCAAAATGAGTGTTTTTCTCCTCATCAAAGTTGGATCCAACAATCTTGGATAAAAAAGCTTTGAGGAACGAAGACGAGTTATCTCATCTTTTTTCCAACTCTTCTGAAGTTCGAGCCATTGAAGTTTCAAGTGTCTGCACACGCTCATTCACTTCTTCTTCTGTCCGTTTAGCCTCCGTAATTTTCAAGTTCAAAGCCTCTTCCTCTTTCCTCTTGTTCGCAAGTCGAGCATCAATCTCGTCTTCTTCTTTTCTCTTCTTCGCAAGACGAGAGTCAGACCCTATATCACATGAGTCAGAAAAAGAGTTTAGTATCCGGTCTTGATCGCATGCAGTCTTGTGCTCAGTGCAATCAGCAATAATCACACTACACTAAGTCATGTTAGTGCGACCAAAGCTATTCACACTAGGCTTAATGCGATGCTTGTCTTGATCGCAGTGATCTGATCGCAGTAAGATCACTGCGATCAGCAACGACCGCACTACATTTTCACTAAGCTCAATGCAATCATGGCTGATCGCACTAGGCTCAGTGAGATCAACAAGCCCAACACTACACTAAGTGTGGTCAGTGCGATGCTTGCTACTCGCACTAGGCGCACTAACGAACTACATAAACATAATACTTAAACACTGAAACTAGTGTAATGCGATTACACAAAAGAAAAAAAAACTATACACTAACAACCAAGAAACAGAATGCTTACTTGCATCATTGTGGCTCGCTCCTTGCCGATCTCCGTGGGTGTATTCACATGCGATGTCTTGGATTGAAAAGACCATCGCTTCTTCTCTCAAGATCCCCAAATGTATCATAAGATGAGTAAGAGCCATTCCTAAAAAAATTTCTACAGTTCTAACTTTCTTCTGTCCTCGAATATGCTTCGACAAATGCAAGACTTCTCTTTCAAGGTTATCTAGCATAAGCTGAGTCCAATCATAGTCTAAGTCTAACTCCTCAACTTTAGACTTTACATACAATGAGAGTTGATTAGTAACAACCTTAGGTCTTCTTCTTGCCAAAAGAACTGCATTCAAGCACTGAAAAACATATCTCCATTGAGGAAGAGCACATTCTCGTGTGAAATATCTCTTCCTCACCTTGTCATAGTCAAGAAAACCAATTTGCTATTCGCACATGTCCACGAACGGAGATAATTACACAAGACCATGAGGGATTAAAGAAGCTTCTCGAATTAAATCGAGACTCAATGAGACTTCTTGCTGTAAATTTTTTCCATCCATGATTCGGCATTGTAAGATTGAATCAAGACGGAACAAAGACCAATCTGATAAACACAATTTTAACCTCGTCATAACACGGTGTCGAGTTGAGAGTTTTCCTGGGAAGGGCGAAACCTTCTGGCTGTGATTTAACCGTGAAGGCTGTGTTGTGCCTACTCAGAGAAGCGTTTGAGCTTCTGGTTGTGGTGGTTTACTCAAGGGGATAGGCTTTTCAGGTTACAACAGAGCACTATGAACACTCATACAGGTCTGTATGAACCTCTAATTTACTCAGAAGGCAAAGTTCAGGTCTAACTGATAGTAATAGGATCAAGCGGTGAACCTTAACACTCAAGAAGAGAAAAACTATGATGGTTCAGACTCCTAAATTTCTCCTACATGTAAAAGAGGCCCCACTGAGCACACACACGAAGTTTCAGCTTGAGATCAAATTCTGACAACAAGATATGGACAGAAAAGTTCTGATCAAAGATATTGCGACAATTTCTGGTACTCAGACAGCTATTTTGACCTATAACAGAAAATTGGCTCGATCACTTTCAAAGATTCTTACAGGATTTGGAGTCTACAGGTTGCTAAACACCTCTGTGAAGTTGGGACTCCTGATTGTACACAGAACTCCAGATCTCGTTCTCTGAAGTTGCTGCTCTAGATTGAGAGCTTTTCAGACCCCTTCTACTTCAGCGGCCGCCCTGAATTACTCACTCACTCAAATGACTTGAAAGTTTTTGGACAGTCGTAGCCCTGCTGACAGTGAACGCAGCCACGAAGGTTTGAAGCGATTTCCTCGATTCTGCTGCAATCGACACTCAAAACCCCAACTCATTCATACTTATCTATGATATTCAATGTACATGACTTAGATTTATCATGTAGATAGGGTTTAAGCTCGTGGGTTGTACTTACGTGTTGCCCCATAGATAAATATGAATTCACTTGCACAAGCGCACGACTAACCTACTAGGACTCAAAATAAATGACAGAGTTAACACCATATACAAAAGGTGTCAACCATAAGCATAAATGACTAAGAACAGTACAGAGCTAACTTCTAAGGCTACTAAACTTCAAGTGTCGGAGTAGAAGTAACATGCGTCAAGTAACGCGACAACAGTGATCAGTGAATCATTTACTATGTCAAATGATTCACATCACGACAACCGGAGGATAACACAAGTACAAATAAACCCTAAGCTCATTCTAACCTCGTAATAAAGCTACTCAAGTATAAATAAACCTTAAACTCATTCTAACCTCATTATAAACATAAACCCCTTCAATGTCAAGACGTTCGAATGAAAGAAAGGCGATTGAAGATACTTATGTCAAGACGAGCTAATTCGAACAAAAGAGCTATCAATAATCACAACTTCTCTAACTCCTCCTCGTCTACTTCCATCATGGCAAGTCTCACATTTTCTTTATTCATCCATCCTCATTTGATCCATTGATGCAAATCCTCTTGTGATGTGAATGAGATAAAAAATGACCTTTCCTCTCTTGGTGCTCGAGTCTTACCTTCCTCTTCGGGTTCCTCTTCGGATCCTGCTATGCTTGAGTTCACTACGCAGTCTGAGAAACTGCAATATGCAATACAGAGCTCGACAATTTCCAATTCTAGTGTTTAGTGCGACCTCCCAACAAACCGCACTAAGCGCACCTGATTTAGTGCGAACTCTCAAAAAATTGCATTAAGTGTGCCTGATTAAGACGAGCGATAGATGATAAACGCATTGAGTGCGACCACAACAGACTTGCATATAGCGTAGTTGCTCTCAGTGCGATTCAAATAAAACGCACGGGTGTAAAATCTCAGTGCAATCATAAGGACATCACACTCAGTGCGACCCTTGTGGAGATCGCACTTGGTCCTTAAACCCTGATCGCACTATAGACTAATGCAAATACACCCAGATCACACTTACAAAAAACATATCCTAACTTATTTCGTCCCCTCAAAGCAACTTGCAACGATTGATTGCAACCACACCTTCTACATATCAAATAAAAACTCGCCTCTAAATCCTCAAACCCTTCAAAACTCATCCCTAAAACCTCACACCCTTCACTGCAAGAAAACTAAGAAGAGATCAGCTCTTAATCCTCACACCCTTCACGAAAACTAAGAAGAGACCACCTCTTACCTGCTAACAGTTGAATGCTCAAAAAATTTGGTCTTCCTCTCTACTCGAGCTCTCGATCTTCTTCCCTTCTCTTGCACTCTCCCTTTTCGCACACTTCCGCACGGTCTTCTTTTCTTCTCGTGCACTTCTGCTTTCCTCTCCCTCGATTCGCACTGAAGTCTTCTCTTGCACTTCTCCTTCGCGTAGAATCTTCTCTTGCACTTTCCCTTCTCGTACACTTCTTCTCTTCCTCTCTCTCTCAATTTGTACTTCTCGTGCACTTCCTCTCTCAATTTGCACTCTCTCTCGATTCTCACTGAGCACTTTCGCTCTTCCTCTCTCTCTCGATTCGCACTCTCTCTCGCACTGAGCACTTCTGCTCTCTCTCTCTCTCTCTCTCTTTCTCGCTTCGCACTAAGCACTTCCTCTTTCTCAATTCGTAGTCAGTGCAAATTCAACCTCTAGCTCGTACTTTAGAGAAATCCCAAACCTTGTTATTACCTTGCCTAGACTCACTAGTTTGTACTCATAGGGTTTATAACCTCGCCTAAACCCTAGCACTTCAAGGAACCTCTTCTGTGACTCACTAGTATGTACTCAAGGATTTCGAACTAAAAAGATTCGCACTAAAAAGGTAAACAGAAGAGAGTCTTAAGAGCCACGCAATGGAACTTAAACAAACTTTTACTCATACGAATAACTCGGTTACATGTTGTCGATTTTCTTGATAATTTCTTTTATTTCCTCGAACGACTTGCTTGCTTTGTTTAATTCAACAAATAAAGAAGTGTGTCTCTTTCTACTCTTTTCTTTCTCGCTCTCTAGTTCTTTTCTTCTCTTTCAATGTGGTCATATGATACTCTACATAAACTTTTCTATACTGTACTTTCTCCTTGATACTCTCTTCGTACAAATTCAACACACCCATTTTCATGTATATCAAGGACAGTAGAGGTTCCTCTGCTCTTCTCTCTATGGTCTCCTTCTTCCTTGTCATTTATCGTTATATCTTCAGCAAATGGACTCATCTCTTTCTCACACTTTGATAGCCGACACCTTCATATCTGCATTGAGAAATGTCCATATCTCCATCACCTTCTTCTTCAAATCGAGTATTCTCAAGATCATAGTAAGAAATTGCATGTCTCTCAGCTTGACACTGAGTGTCTTAACCTTGGAACTCCTCTTCTGACAATATTCCTTGGGAATACAACGCATGAGGATCAATGTTCGCACGACTCTCAAAAACAACATTCATCTGAAACAAATGAAGACATTTTCATTCAATTTCTCTTCCAACGTCAACCTTGTCAACATCTCCGTCCTCCACCTGTGCTGTCCTGGATTTTTTCACTTTTTTGTACATATATACATATTTTTTGAACCGTCTCTTCAATTCAACACCAATCACTAGTAAGAAGCCGTTTTTTCTTGAAATTTGAGCGGCCATAATCCCAAAAGCAGTGACATTGCTAAGACATAGTCATATGAATTCAAATGAATTTGAGCTTTTCTCGCAGGTTCCTGATTTTTGGGAGCCATAGCTGAAGAAACTCTATTGATACTTACTACATCACTCTCAATCTTCTCAAAATTGCCCCCTTCTGACTTAATCTATTCACATATTTTGAAACTGCCTACATCCATCTTAATCTCTCAAAAGACAGAGCTCGTTGAAGCTCTTTCTGCCACTCCTCCATTACTTCACACAAATTAAATGTTACTTTTCAAGAAATGATTGTTTTCTCATACTCGCATGTCCACCATCATACCAAGTTATAGGTTATTTAAGAGTAAGGAGTACAAAATAGTCCACGGGTATGTTTCCCCCTCAAGTATCCGCGGATGTAGGATGTAGTACCATCACAAAGTTAGACGTCATAAGCTACACAGTAGCCACCGATGAGTTACGATGAAGATTCCTCTTCACGTGAAAAAATAATTCTCCTGAACTTTGACACCCCTAATACAAGTTATAGACGAACGTGGCGGTTTCCTGCGGGTTACTCGTAGAAAACGTCATTGAGTAAAGTAACACTTGCCCGTGAGAGCGAATATTTACCAAAGGTTCCAGTTTTGACACACCCTAGTGGTCCAGGAAAACATGTTTACGAGTAGTGAGTAACTGCTCGCAGTGGCAACAGGGCAGTGGACGATTCCTCCATCATACACCCCTCCATCACTCCGTAATGGAGGAGGATTAACTGTACGATTCCTCCCTCACTCCGTAATGGAGAAGGATTAGTCCGAGTCTCCACAAATCTACATTAAAGCTGGTGGTTCTCATTACACCGGAACGTCAATGTACTCATGGCACGAACCGACGGCGAATTCCTCTACATGAACTCGTGAAAATGTGGAGGGACTAGAGGGTCCACTCACAGATAATTGGTATTTTTCAGGTCGTGAGAATCAACAGAATTGATTAGAACAAACGGAAGGAATAAATGTGATAACCAGAATCCGATGTGCATTAAGAGAAGTTGCAAGGCTGGGGGAATATCAACAATTTCTGCGACTCTCCATTCTCTCTTCATTCTCTCCCTCTCTAGTTCACGTCCAGTTTCCGAGGGGATCTGAAGACAGACAGTTGAATACGAGAGTTGCAATTTGGGATACAAAGAAAGCAAAGCTCTGGAAGTACTGAACTGAGCATCTTTGGTCTCAGCTCCTTCGTGACAAGCTGATCTCGAATTTGATACTCGTACAGCAGCGCGCAGTCATCCATCACGATAACTGACGGGGTGATAAATTGCTTCAGACTCTTGTGCTCACTCACAGTCGGTTTCTTTGCAGGGCGCGCGGATTGACCCGTTAAAGTTCATAATTGTCTTTTGAGTCAAAAAGCGATTTCGAACATCATCATGGCAGAAATGGTATCACCACAGAAGGCTTTCATAGACAGCATCCGGCGGGACAGGTTTAGCATTGGAGCCGAGACACCAAATCCTCTGGCAGGCAGTCTGCATGAGGCTATTCGACATCTTTCTGCGGAACTGTACCAGAAGGATATTCACTTCATATCCGAGCTCATTCAGGTACGTGAGTTACGCCTGCTCCTGCTCCTGCTCACCGACCATGCTCTTTCTCGGTATGTGTTCGACTGCCGACTCTTTTCGCAGGTCTAGCTCACAAGTCTTTCAGAATTAGACCGAATTCCAGATGTCTAACTTTACCTTCATGCCAGTAACTCTCTTGAAAGTCTTACGTACATGTTCTACTTTTTATCAACGTCGAACAATAATTATCATCCGGTACGAGAGTCTCCTCATGGCCAGGCCTCGAAGTCAAGCAATCACCTGTCTACATCTATACACCCCACGAGAGGGTTGCCCTAGTACTGAAATACCCAATACTTTGGTGGAGAGGAAGCTTCTTGTACTCTGACATAGCCGAATAGCGGCGATGGCCAAAAGGACTACCTGATCACATGTGACTAATACACACGTGACTGCAGAATGCGGAGGATAACTCCTACAAAGAGGGAGTGGAGCCGGAGCTCGACCTCATTCTGACTCGAACAGATGTTACCGGTGTTGGGGCATCAGCAACGCTCATATTCTTCAACAACGAGCTGGGCTTCAAAGAGAGCAACATTTCGGCACTTTGTAGCGTAGGGCAGTCAACGAAGAAGGGTCAGCGCAATGAAGGCTACATAGGTGAAAAAGGTATGCTCCTGACTGTCTACGGTAGTCCATTAATCTTTCAACTTAAAACGACCATTATACTTGAGCGGCAGAGAGATAAGAAGCAGCTCACTAGCTAGAGCTCTGATCTAGAAGCCAGCAGTTTGTAGATATAATCAGAGATGCAGAAACAGGAGAGCTGACAGTAATCAGTATCCAAAAAGGACTGTCAGTGAGCGTATGTTTGTTCTTTCATATTCTTGCTCGCTAACCGATGATGTGACTGATGCGTGCACAGGTATTGGATTCAAGAGCGTGTTTGTGGTGACGAGTACGCCATACATCATAAGTAACGGCTTCAGAATACGTTTGAGCGACTCTGGGGAGGACAATGCTGGTTCAGCTGCTGGCATCGGGTACATAGTACCAAAGTGGGTCGAGAGACCAACGGACGAGGAGCTCCGACGCTTCTGGCGCCCAGATGCAGGTTCAGATTCACAGAGAAGCCTTCCAAGCACAATCATCGTGCTGCCACTGAGACCTGAGAAGGTGGCTTCAGTTGAAGCTGAGCTGAAGCAGATATCACCGGAGACTATTCTATTTCTTCGACGTATAACTCGGTTACGAATTCGGGAGGATAGCCGAGGGAAGGTCCATCACGAGGTTATCATCAGTCGATCAGATTCTCCTCGAGCCTCGCATGGAGATGATGCAGCCGGGTTCATGGCGAAGCTGTCAGTTGTCAAGGAGCCCGGACATATCATCGAGGCACGTGATTATTTCCTATGGCAGCAGAGGTTCAACGTGACTGCCTCCGTCGAACAGAGGAGAGAGGTGAAGACTTGGGCCATCACCTTGGCCTTTCCGCAACAGGATCGGATTGCGGGAACAGGATCGGATTGCGGGAGGTTCTCATGGCAACATTTATGCTTTCTTGCCATCCCAGCTTAACTCTGGCTTGCCGTTTTTAATCAACGCCGATTTTCTGCTGGTAAGCTCACGGGAAACGCTCAAGTTCGACAGCCCTTGGAATCAGGGAATACTCAGCTGCGTTCCCACATCTTTCTGCGAAGCAATGGGATTCCTACAGGGGAAATCTGATTCAAGACGCGCAAGCTCGACTAGAAGCTCGGCGCCACTCGTTTACAAGTTTTTCCCAGTGAAAGATTGTCTTTCCCACTTTATGAGTGTAAGGAATAAAATTCTGAGCGACTTCGAAGGGCAGGACTGCGTTCTCGTGGCTGCGAACGTCGGCTCCAGAATCGAAGATCTTTGCAAGCCATCTGTGAGCCGACGTGTAGACGAGCGTTTCAGGAGGATACTCGAGGCCGCATTTAATGAGCAAAGTGCTTCTCCAGCTATCGGCAGCTCAAACTGGTTTCTTGTAGATCGATCTGTACAGGAAAACTGTTCGGAGGTGCTTGACCAATTGAGAGTACCTTGGATGAAAAGCTCAGAATACCTACAGATTTTGGAGGACTCGAATTGGTTACTTACACTTACTGACGATCTATACCTTGAAATTTTAGCGTTTGTGTCTGCTCTGCCTTCCGTACGAGCACCAACGGAGATGAGGGTCGATCTCAGCCCCCAAATTAATTCTCTTAAAACTGTAAAATACGAGGATTCGGGCACAGTCAGACTTATCTCCATAGATGAGATCATGAACTCGAAGATGGCCATGAACATTTCACCTCCACAGCAAGGGAGCCACCTGAGCAATTGGATGGACAGGTTTGACCCTTGGATCCCCTATCGTTTCATGCCGCAGCAGACGGTTGTCTCTATGGGAAGAGCTGGGACTCACCATGACGGTGTGAACTGGTTGAGAAGTAGTGCATCAGTTCGCGAAGTCGACGTCGTAACTTTTGCTTCGGAGCTCGTCAGAAGATGCACCGTAGACCAAAACTCCAAGAAGCATGTAATTGCAGCCGACTTCCTCCTCCTCGTGTGGAGGTTTGTGTACACATCCATTCAGGAAGGAAAGCTATGGGAGTTTCGTCCGGAAACATGGAATCGCGAGTTTGCTGTGGTCGATGAGAGCGGTCACGTCCGGTGGGTCAAGGCGAAGGGGAATTCGCGATCGACAGAGCCCTTGGTGTTATTACCCCCTAGCTGCAGCAAGTGGCCATTGTTACTGACACACAGGAAATGGTCCGAGCACCCTGAGCTTATCATCAGACTGTCTGATGATTACTTGAATCTTTACGATAATTCCCAGCGTGGGGCCTACCAGAGAGAGTCATGCCGAGTCTTCCTCCAAGACACTTTCGGCGCTACCGATCTGCCGGATCTTCCATTACCCAACATTCCATTTCCGGAGCTGACAAGTCTAAGCTTGGAACAGAGCCGACTGTTGCTTCAATGGTTGAACAGATTACGGGGAATGCATGCCAGACGCACCAGTCTCCTGCAAATTCTGGTACAGCTTGGAAACTACGGCATGGCTGCACACTGAACAGCATGGGCTTCAATGTCCAGAGATGTGCTTCATACCAAACGATGAGCTGAAAGGGTTTTTCCAGCCATCAGAAGTCCCCTTTATTGATGAATCCTTTTATGGAGATTTGATACCGTACTCCGAGATTCTTCATAAGCTGGGAACCGTTCACAGTCCTAAAGTAGGCTGTAAGGCTTTGGCGAAACAAATCCAGAAGTTGAGGAATGAAGCAGATACCAGCAAAACTAAAGAACAGATGATTAAGTTTTATACTTATCTGCAAATATATCGGTGGCAGCCCACACCCAGCGATCTAGCAAGTGTGGAGATATATATTCCGTCTGAAACAGGTAGGCAAGCTTCATGGAGAAATCCTCAGGACTGCGTTATCGAAGACTCTGAAAACCTCTTCAGAGAAGTGGTACCCATTCTTTGTGATGTCTACCCTGAAAGCTTGTTATCCTTTTTCCACAAAGTGCTGGGCGTCCCGAGGAAGGTAACCAGTGCTAAATACCTCGACCTCTGGATATATTGGAGAGAAAATCTGATGAAATACGACTCTGAGCAATGTGCACGATTGTGGGGAAAGATTGCTGTGAACTGGGAGTACTGCCGACACAATGTGAGGGAGAAATTCAAGGCCAAGGCTGCAGTTCGTACCGGGACGGATTCTGGAGAAGTGCAGTTAACGTCGCCTGATTCAGCGTTCATTCCTGACGATCTGCAGCTGCGAAGCGTCTTTATGGCTCATTCGAGTAAGCTTCCATTCGTCTGGTATCCGAAGGGTTCTTCAAAAATTGAAGCGAAGTTGAACGAGATATATGCATACTTGGGAGCGAAGAAGCTGTCAGACTCTGTAGAAGTGAAACCTTATATCAGTGTTAATCGACTCTCAAGCTGTAGTACGACTACAACCACGAAGTTCATCACGCCAGGGTTGCTGGTCGCCATTCTGGGCTTTATCTCAGACACTGAGTTTGCATTCTCCAGTGAGCGACGGCAAAGTATTATTGCTCCGCTTTGTGGATCAGTGGAGAAGGAGATATCTGATGCATGCCGCATCGTGTACAAGATCTCCTCGTCGAGTGCAGAAGTTACGACTGCGGAACGTCATCTCCTCGGATTTTGGGATGGAAAAGGAGTGGTATATAGGCTCGGAGACACACATGAGCTGTTGAGAGATGCTACAAACGTGCGCGAGCTGGAGACCCAAGTGCTCGAGAGCATCTGCTCGAAAATTCTACCAGACTCGCCAACTATAGCGACGAGTCTGGTCGATTTTCTGAAGTCGTTGGTCGGTTGTCGTTTCGACGAAGCAGCTGTGGAGTATGAACTTCGTCGTAAGAACTTGAAGCTGTACAGCGAAGACTTGGAGTTCTTAGAAAATGTTACGAACTCACTCATCATCCCGGACGTCAATCTTCGAGTATTCAGCTCCTTACGGCTGCTGTGATCAAGCTAGGGACAGTCTGAGAACTTAATAGTAGGTAGGCAAGATGCAATGTGGAAAGGTTGTGGTGTATATAACTCTCCCTACTTTTTCCAGTCGATGAGAGATCATAGTTCTTTGTCTAACGATTTATAGTTCGTTTCAGGGTTAATAAAACTCTTTCGCTTTTTGGTTCTGACTCAAAACACAAATATGAACTTTATCGGTTCAATCAGCACGCCCTGCAAAAAAACACCGACTGTGAGTGACCA
Organism: Asterella californica; assembly: GCA_036924285.1. NCBI lineage: Eukaryota > Viridiplantae > Streptophyta > Marchantiopsida > Marchantiales > Aytoniaceae > Asterella > Asterella californica. The sequence goes on from JAYKYS010000003.1 coordinate 14,121,361, forward strand.
CAAAGAGTCTGAACCAATTTATCACGCCGTCAGTAATCGTGATACATGCAGGAGGGGTCTTCATCAAACCCCGCTGCCGTACGAGTATCAAATTCGAAATTGATGTGTCAGTAATAGTATGCACGAAGAAGGAGCTGAGACCAGAAATGCTCAGTTAAGTATTTCGATTCCAGAGCTTTGCTTTCTTTGTATCCCAATTGCAACTCTCGTATTCTTTCGAACTGTCTGACTTCGTATCCCCTCGGAAAGTGGACGTGAACTCGAGAGAGAGAAGCCACTGGCAGAGACAATTCTACAATAAGCTTCATGAATATATCCAAACTGCAGTGTCGGCTTTCGGGATTGGGGGGCTTTATATAGATCCCCCAGAGAATGGAGAGTCGCAGGAATTGTTGATATTCCCCCCAGCCTTGCAACTTCTCTTAATGCACATCGGATTCTGGTTACCGAACATTTATTCCTTCCGTCTGTTGGTTCTGACGACTTGAAAATTCAGTGTGAGTTGAAGAATCCACATCGGCGGGATGTAGTTGCTTAACATGTGTAGAGTTAACGTAATGCAGTACAGGTCTACTGAAACATCTCGGCCGATTTGAAGCCATAGTCAGATGTGGCAAATGAGAAACCAAACGTTCCTTGAGACCCTCCCCATCTCCAGAGTCCAGACCTCTCCTTGATCATGAGAAGGTCCCGCCAAAAGGGAAGAAGAGAACTAACGTGGAGAGCGAGAGGAAAATCGTGGTAGAGCGTTGTTATCAGATTGTTTTCTTTCTTCAGGGAGGTTAAATGAACGTTTAGGGTACTTATTATTCATGAGATTTTTATAAGTTAAAACTATGGATTAATTTATATGAGGAAAATTATATATACTGTTAAATGTTAAAACGCATACAGAAAAATGACACGTTTTTGTGAAACTTTGCTCCAAGAGAGATAAGACATGTGATTTGTCTAATAAAGAATTTATTTTATTAGAAATTAAATTATTAGAAATTAAATAATAAAATTATTATTAACCACCTTGCATATTCTCTTCTTCCATCCAAAAGTGGAATAATAATGCATCCAAAGTGATCTCCTAACAATATCAGCGGAAAAAGACAAGCGACGAAAGTGGTAAAGTCCCGGGTGGTGCAAAACAACACAAACAAGTCTCTTTTTACCTTAGGAATTTAAACCTGTATTTTAGACAAGGGTAATCCAAAAGAAGGTAGACAAGTTTAATCAAAAGTATTTAACAATAAAAAAATATTAGCTTTTCTAGGTTAAGCATGAGAGAAACATTTTATTCTTATTTCATCGTAACTTTGACTACGAAAAATGTGAATAGTTTGAAAAAGATTAAAAATGATAGAACTTAATGTAAGAAAACTGCTGTCGAAAAAGACTATTAGACGAGCTTGATGATTGATATCTGCCAAAAATAGAATAAATAATCTTTACTATTCTTTGCTAAAGGTGAGAGAAAAACCGCTAGATGAATTATATAATATCCATGCTCGATTAACTTATGGATAATTTTTGTATTTTTAATGATGGTATAATATATTAGATAATAGTTTTTATTTGAATATATAAAATATATTTTAACTATTATATATTAGTTGGACCAACAGGTGCGGAAGAAACCAACTTAACCCATAAGTGTGGGCGAGGTCCAAGTGCACCTTGGAGGATATAACTATGACAACTTGCTCAACTCAAGTAATCTATTAATTTATTATTTAACTCTCCCGGACCCGAAAGCTAAGTAATAAATTAGGCCTGTGTACATATTCCCTCTTGCTAACTTCAGAAGAGGTGATAGTCTATGCATGCCTATATATGCGCATAGCCTAATTAACATATTTGTTGCTAAAGACGACAGAACTACCGCAAGGTGATATAGCATGCCCCGGACAGATTTAGAGGATATACTTTAGCTAAGTTAGATGATTCACTTCAACGGAGTTATTCTAGGTTAGATTATTCTCCTCATGCTTTCATCAACGCTCGGGGCTAATAAGAGTTACTTGGAAGATCAACCCAACTAGGTTTCCTTTGCGAAAACAAGCGACGCAATGAATAGCCGACGGATGGAAAGACCTCATCAAGCCTTACAAGGACAAGCAGGAACCAAAGACCGAGCAACCACCACAATCTCGAACAAAAATGTCAAACTCCAGGGTTGTCCATCCAGATATCTCCAAGACTAAAGGGATGAAGCAATGTCTCTCCTACATATCTTTATACTTGGTCACCTTCGCTGATGCCGCCACGCCTGCAGTCCATCTTGGAAGATGGATGAGCACTTATGCCGTCACCGAGTCTCATGCCGGATCCGTGACAATCACATCTGTCATCGAGATATGATCCTCCCGTCTAAACATACCAACGCTCTTTCCACATCATGTACTGCTCTCTCGTGCTAAGGCAGACACAACATCCTTGATGTCATGGAGCTATCCGTTCTCCACCGTGAGGACAACAAGCGAGGTGTTGAGCAAGACCCCGCACTCGCAGATAGACAATGTCGAAGCAACTGTTTAGATCAAGCTTAGGTGAAACCTCATCGCTGTAGAAAAGATAGTTGGTTTCAGTCAGAACACTCTAATGCAAGATCGAGCTATGAGTCAAGAGCCTGCACCTTGTCTGACCAAGAGTGGAATCAAGCTCTAGTATCCTGTGAGATGGAAAGATCAACTAAGAGCGCATGAAGAACTTGTTGGAAGTGATGTCTCGTCAAGAGGACTGTAGTTTACGAGATCTATCAATAGCTAAGATATCAAATCTGAGATGTGTCTCACGTGTCTCAAGAGTCAAATTATATCTTGTCTCACAAAGACACATCTGTAGTGGATAAGAACCATCCTCTATATTTGTCACATAGCTCTCCAGAATAAGTCTATCTCGCGTGAGAAAATGACAATAGAGCCAAGGTCTTGAGAGGGCCCAACTACCTCAAAAGATTATCGAAGCAATCTCCTCCATGGATAAATGAAGCCACCCTGTCACATGATATCGACAATGATGTCTGTCCAAGTGCGAGAGATCCTGTCACAAACTCAAAAGTCCTCGGTCTTAAAATGTAGCAAAAAACTCCATGATCCTCTTATCAAACTCTCTAAGGCACGAGATGAAGATAGGAGATGAAGCTGTTGTGCGGAGTAAATAACGCGAACGGTGTGCAATGAAAGAGAAAAAGATACCAAGGACAACAGTGGGTCCTCTAACCTAAGGAGATCCTCGATATGCAAAACGTCTTCCGTCATGACAACATCTAAGAACCGAGAGACGAAGTCCTCTGTACCCAACATTACTCTGAGAATACGTAAACCATCTCTAGGTGTAACAAATCTCTCAGGGAGCTAGAGGTCCGACGGTATACATATGAGAGACCAAGCTCTGCACTTTGACACCTTCACTCTCAGTCCTACAAAGATTAATTGAGAGACTAGGTGATCAAAGACATCACAGACTTGGTCCGTCAGACCTACAATATGCGTGTCATCAGCTAGAGATAGAGACACAACTTGGAGCAACCAAAGCGAGACCAAGAGAGATCTGTAGTGAGCTAAGGCAAAGAGAGGTCCATCCAAAAGATCTATCTGACGAGTACTTGCAGCGGAGCTGAGACTGTAACCTCCTCTATCGAAGGACCGTGCTGGTAATAAAGAGTGGAGGAAGAATCATAAAACGATCGCACGAAAGGAACGAGACTTGTTAGAGATGCACCGCCATCCATGAGCTCCATAAAGATGCAAGGGCAGAAACGTTATTAAAGCATTTTCCACGTCCACTTGTAGGACAACCCAATCGGGATGGATGTACAAGAAAGCCCTAATGCCGAAGGACACAAACTCATAACCTCTAGGCGTCGCAACTCCAAACTGATGTGGACAAAAGTGGTCCTGAAAAGTATCTCGACCTTGAAGAAGAATGGTACGGCTAATAAGTCATAAGAGAATCTCACTGAATGAAGGAAGTAGATTTAAAAATATTTTATTCTAGAAATCAAAGTTACATATTATCGAGCTTCTCGATAATTTTTTATTTCCTCAAACGATTTTTATTCTTTATGCAGTTCAACAAACAAAGACGTATGTCTATTTCTACTATGTTCCTTCTCGTGACTCTCTCTAGCTCTTTTTTTTCTCTTCCAACGTGATCATTCGGTACTCAACAAACACTTTCCTATACTATGTCATACTCTCCTCGTACAAATTCAACAGTCCCTCTTTTATATTCTTGTTGCTTCCTGATCTCTGATTTCTAGCTATTCTTGCACCGATTCGGATATAGCTCCTCGGCTCATCTCGTCTTGTCCACTACCTCCTTCTTCATTAATCGTTCTCTCCTCATCAGTCAGACTCATCTCATCCTCACCGCAATGAGAGATATCAATATCTTCATCGTCTTCTTCAACGTATCCAGGCAAAGTATTCTCATATCGAAGAAGAGTACTTTCTGCTTGAAATTGAGAATCATATCTTAAAATTTCTTCTTCCGATGAAATTCCAAATGCAACGATAGCAGGAGGATCAATGTTGACACGACTTGTATGTGGAATATGTTGCTATGATTTCAAGTAGAAAGAGAAGAGATAACTATCAGAATTGGTTCATTGATGTTGCGATATAGAGAAAGGTTGATGAAATTTTATGGATCAATGATTACAAGAAAGAAAGGACGGTTCATTACCTAAGAGTGAAGTATTATTCTCCAGGAGTGGAGAACCCGTTCTTGGCTCTTAATGAGTCAACTCTACATTTCTGGTTCAAGAGTGACGACAAAACATTGAAGCCTAAATTCAAGATGCAATATGAGCTTTGTTTTCTGAATCAGATTTAGGTCCATCACTACCTAGGAATTACCAAGGACCTCAACCTCCAGTGCTTAATCATACAATCAGTAGAGATTCAGGTCCGTTAGGAGAATTAGGTCGATCATTGTGGAGCCAAGTCCAGATGTAGAGGCAGATTTCGTGTGTATTCTAACCAAACAACATGATTTTGGAGCTGTATTGAATACAGTGACGATTCAGATGTTATTGAGACGTTTTCTTTTGATCAAATATCTAGAGCTCATGTGAGAGAGGGCTGCTCCTTTCAAAATTTCTGCACAATGGGTCAGAAACTAGATCAAGAGCAAAATGCAGTGGTCTTTTTGGATGTCTACAACCGCTGCTTAGAAACTACCCATTTCTTACTTAGGTTTTTCACGTTTGGTCTTTGAGGAGCTAGTGATGAATATGGATCAAACAGGCATTTATCTTGTTCCAATCAGTATTAAATGCGCATATGCAAGGAGAGAATCACGTGAGATTTTTGTGTGTGGGAAGAAAGACAAATGAAAGATAACATGTTGTGTTTCATGCTCGTCCAGTGGTGATCTTCTTCTCTTTCAGATTATCTTCAAAGGAAAAACAGAAGCAATTATTCTTGTCACACAGTCTGTTATCTTGATGAAACATCAAAGGTGGCATACGAAAAGATCTGTAGGCAAGATCTGTAGGCAAGATCTGTAGCAAGATCTGGAGGTTGGAATACAGAAGTGTGTCTTGCTTTTGGACTGTTGGACGGTCCATTAAAGCATTACATTTCGTGATTGGATAGAGAAAACACAACCTTGGCTTTCTCTCATTTTTGTTCTTGGAGGATGCATGTCCAACTAGCAGCCATGTGATGTAACAGGTTAGAGTCCGCTCAAAGCAGCCTTTCAATGTGAGTTTCAGAACTCGTCTGTTGGAGAGATCCAACAACAGATTACTAGTGGAGTTGAGATGCAAGGTTTACGTGCTGTTTCTTCCATAAACAAAATAAGAAAAGTTGCATGTGATTCCTTGCTGTCGGCACATGTTCAGGTTAGCGTCAAGAAAATGTGACAGATGAAAGATGAAGAAAATGTCAAATTTTATCAGCTTCAGATACTCAAGTACAACTACGAGCAATTTGGGAGAATGACAACGAAGATTTGTTCAACACTGCAAGTTTAGAAACTGAATTAGAAAAACTGAATGAACTTGATCCTGTTGCTAACCATCAGTTGGATGGAGGAGATGCAAAAGCAAATTATGCATGATATAGTTAGAGCTAAGCCTATCAATATGAATGAAACTGTTTCTAGCAGTCTACACCTAAAATCTCATTTACACGATTTTCGAACTCCTTTGGTAGTAGATCCAACATCCGTCAATTTTACAAACTATTTACAGGATATTGATGTTTTAACAATGTACTGGTAATATATTTTTTTAACTTTATATTTTTTAATTAAAGACTATAATTGTCTATTTATTTTTGAACTCAAGGTTTATAATATATAGTATCAAGTATTATATATGAGAAACTAATATTTAAGATTATAAATAGCATTTGGGTGAGATCCAAACTTTGGTCATACTATTCACTGAAAGCAAAAATACTGTAAGAAATTTCGCTAAAAATACGAAAGTGAAATCAGCCACCATGAATATACTTGGGACTACGGTATCTGCACCCCCAAGACTTCTGCATTCTTTATGTAATTTTGCCACGCGTCGCGAGCACGATAAAGGTAAGTTGTACTGCATATTCCAACTGAAAGAAGGCACATTTTGTGATGCATCGCCGGATGCGCTAGACGACAAGGTCCATCTGTCAATTCTCCCAGACGCATGACCACCTGTCTGACGTATTGGCTTTCTGCAGGAGTCCATCGCGCAACTTGATGTACCTTGACGCACGTCAAACTTGTGCTGGGGTTATAGAAACTCTATGTATAACTGATGCGAATATTTATAAATATATCTTTATTACAGTAGGCACGGCTATAATCATGGTAGCCGCGGTAAAGTAAGCACGTGTATCAACCTCTAAACCTACAGTAAACATGTTATGATGGACCGGGTTCTTCAGCGTGAATTGTAATTAGACTCTCGAAGCTCTGACGTACGTCAAAGAAATGTAGCTTGAAATGCATTCACAAGCAGCTGCAAAAATTCTTATTCCGGCTCTCAAATATTTCTGTCTTTAGTGTGAAACTGACTCCAACTTGATTTAATTCTTGCTGCGATGTGAATACCCCTTTGTTGAGGTTATTGGTGACGTAAGACTGGGACACGCGGTGTCATTCTTCAGTGAAACCTCCTCTTCTCTTGAGTTGAAACCACTTGTGACTGAAACTATTCTGAAGGCTCTCTTTTCCTTACAAGTGTTTTCCAGTTTGAAAACTGGACTGAATGAAATGAGTGAATGAATCTTTTCTCAAGAGTCTCTTTTCTTTACAAGTCTTTCTAAATGTAAAACGGATTGTGAATGAAACTACTCTAAAGGCTCTTGTTTCCCGCAAGTGTTTTCCAGATTTAAACCATTTGTGAATGAATCTTTTCTCAAGTCTATCTTTTCTTCTGTCTCCTGCATATTCAGGATCACTTCACCCTTCCACTTAAAACTGAAGGACTCATTAAAGATCTTGAGATAAATAAAGAAAGTAGTTAATAACTATGGATTTGATTCGCAAATCATGGAGGATATTTGAGATATATTCTCTTTCTAAAAGCAACCCATTTACGGATACATTTTGATCAAAACAAAAAATGAATATAAAGGCTCATGGCCTTCTAGAATTCTTTCGTTTTACCAGTTAGCAGTCACGGAGCACAGAAAAGGTAAATTTTTCTCTTTTTTTTCCATCATGACTTCTCATTTGGTAATAAAATCTGACATGTGAAGATAGAATTGTAAAGTCTTTATTTTTTTGAGAAACTTAGCATTTTGTGTTTTCTTAACCAATCAGGTTAGTATTGACAGACCCATGGAGTTGTTGAAATTGGCTCGTTTCTTGAGAAATGTGCACATTTCTTTTCGGATGAAAGTACATAAAAAAAAAATTCCTCCTTTTATAACCATGTCTGTGGTTTATGTGGTTTAAGTTGATTGATATTCTTTCAGAAGCCTTCCTTTTCCCCATAAGCAGCCAGAACCAGAATCTGTCTCGTAGATGTCATCCACTTCTGTATAATAAGCGAAGTTTAGAATTTGGAAAGTACTTATATGAAAAATCAATCACGGTTGATGATAATTTAAACATTAATTACTTGGGGAAGACATGGATCTTCAAGCGGCCCATGAAGTACTTGGAAGAGAAGGGCGCCAATATCGAGCCTATCAGCCTGCAACAATTTACAAAGCCACCTAATGCTCAATATGCATCCAAAGTGTATTTCTGACCGGGTGGAGGAAAAGGACAAACGTAAAAAAATATAAAAAGATTCTTCTCTCCCGTAACAGCATGTCTTTCTGGGAGCTGGCACAGCAAACTATGAGACAAAACAGAAAAAGATATTAATACGAGAAGTTTCAAATATCAAAATATATCTGGGTCATTGGACCAGACACTATAGCGCGAGTGCCTTCGAGATGTTAAAAAAAATTATATAAAAATTATAGATAAAAATTTTAATATTTTTAAAAATTCTATTTCTATTTCTATATATATTATATGTTAACTCTGAAGTACATGCCGGATGTTACAGAAAAAACCAATAAGAGAAGTGGGTTGGAGCACGCAACGAAAAACATAAATGCGGGCTACAGTCTTGTCATAATACTATTTTTGTAAGCAGTTTAAGTTATCATCTAATCCTTCTCCCAGAAAGGTGAAGTGATAAATTAAACGCACTTGCATATTCCATTATTGAAGAAGTGAATATGCATCAATATGCATGTCATTTCATGAACTGCTGGGGAACTTTCGTGCATTTCTGTTATCGGAAACGACAAAACGGTTATGCGAGAAGTTCTGTACAAAGTTGATGGAGAAATCAGTTTTCTCGTAAGTGTTAAATGTTAAATGTAACTAAACTTGCAGGGTGATCCAGAATTAACCATTAATGAAAACGATGAAAGACATGCTTTAGGAAATACCCGTTGGGAAGCTGACAAGGAATAACAAATTATTTTTCGAGGTATGAACTTATTATCTAACTCTTTCCATCAGGATGGTTAGGTAATAAAATAAATAAATAAATAAAACCTTTGCATATTTATCTCTTCTATTAGAACTTGGACGAGGTGAATATTATTGATGAGTGCCTCATTTTTGCTCATATCTTCCCCATATTGTTACGTGTTTTTCTGTTACTGGAAAAAATGTAACTGATATGTAGAAATTTGAAATTAAAATATTCTGAAATTATTTATAATTATTAAATGATAACTGGACCTAGAGTTACTAGCAGTTCCAGACATAACTCACAAAACTAAATGCAAACTCACACGTTGCAAAAACTCGATAAAGTACTTCCAAACATACGTAAGTTAATTATAAATTAATGTATTCCCTAATCCTTTTTGAACAAAGAATAGGTAAAAGATGAAACTTGATTCCATCTCAAGATGGAGGAGGTGAATATCCTCTCGCTGAATTCTCTATTGGAGATTATATGGATCATATTTCACATATCTTGACGATAGCTTAAACAAGATCTACCGTATTTGCAAACTCATGTATAAAAATCTGACGTTATGTCCTATTTTGCCCATATGTCAATTTTCCTTTCTTGATACAACATTTTCCGTTCCTAGTAAGTAAGGAGGAGTAAGCATATACCGCTAGACGGTCACGGTGAAGTTGAGCAGCATCACACTAATCGGTACGGGGTGAGCTTTGAGTGAGCCTTAATGCAGCATTAGAGCCACCCACTTCTTAGGGAAAAACCGTGTTCCGCTTCGCAAGGGTAGTTACGATCGAGTGACTGTGGAGACTTCTGGGCACCGGGAGTCTGGGAGCGTCGTGAGGCCATATTCTTTTCTGCTCGTACTTTTTTGGTGTTCGCTTTGGCTCCTGCTGGTATGTTTAATCGTCCCCTGATGGCAACGACAATAAGGGGTGTCAAAGTCCACAAGAATTATTCTCTAACGGAAGGTGGAATCTTTTCTGTAAGTCGATGGCAGTCACTATCTGAAGAAAGTCTCATCTAACATTGTCCCGGTACTACATCCTATAGTCGTGGCTAAGTGAGGGGGCATTTCAAACATACCCGTGTTATTTGTGAAATACAGTTAACTCAAATGACGCAAAACTTGGAATGTGATAGACACACGGAGATTCAAACTCTCACTTATGGAAGTCCGTATTAATTCAATCCTGAAGTAGTGGAGCGAGTGATAGATTGATCTTCTGTTCGATAATCCTCTTTTCTTGATAAAATGACTAATAGAAGCGAGAAGATGCACATATAGGTGATGAAGTGGAGTGTGATGTAGAAGTAGACTCTCTCTGCAGTGCGATGGCTCCAAAAAATGTAGACGTGCTGAAGAAATCACACATCCGTTTGAATCCAGACGATTATGAGAAGATAATTGCGTATATCGAGGATGAAGAAAACTTTGCTGCACTACACGGAACAGGTCGAAAAATGAAAGTTGGTGCTGGAAAGTGCTTGACCAAAGCCATTGCATTTGGGATCATGGCTGCACAACTTTCTGAGAAAATGTATTTTCTGTTGTGACTGGTGTAGAATTGAAAAATCGATTTGAAAGATACGTTGACATGTACAAGAAAGCGAAAGAAATTCAAGATAGCACGGGAGGAGAATTGACAGAAGATGAAATGTTGAACAGATTGACATTGGAAGAGAAGCTGAATGAGAAGTGTCCTCACTTTAATCGAATGAATGTAGTTTTTGGTAATCGTGTTAACATTGACCCTCCTACTATCGCTGCATTTGAAATTCTATTGGAAAAAAAACTTTTAAGATATGATTCTCAATTTCAAGCAAAAAGTACTCTTTCTCGATATGAGAGTACTTTGTCTGGATATGCTGGAAGGAGGCGATGGAGATATGAATATCTTTCATTGCGGTGAGGATGAGATGAGTCCGATTGATGAGGAGAGAACGATTAACGAAGAAGGAGGTGGTGGACAAGATGAGTTGAGCCGAGGAGCTGTACTTGAGTCGGTGCAAGAATATCTAAAATCAGAGATCAGGAAGCAACAAGAATATAAAAAGGGAGTGTTGAATTTGTACGAGGAGAGTCTAAGAGAAAAGGCACAGTATAAGAAGGTGTTTGTTGAGTACCAAATGGTCACACTGGAAAAGAAGAAAAGAGCTAGAGAGAGTCACGAGAAGGAACATAGTAGAAAGAAGCATACGTCTTTGTTTGTTGAATTGCATAAAGACGGAAAATTGTTCGAGGAAACTAAAGAAATTATCAAAAAGATAAATAATACATAATTTTAATTTTAGAATAAGATATTTTTAAATCTACTTCGCTGGACTTTCATTGTTCAGGTTGGCATGTTCTATTTTTCTGAACTTCCTTCATTCGGTGAGATTCTCTAACGACTTATTAGTCGTACCATTGTTCTTCAGCTTCGAGATAGTTTTCAGGATCATCTTTGTCCGCGTCAGTTTGGAGTTGCGACACCTAGAGATTATGAGTTTGTGCTTCTTTCGGCATTAGAGCTCTCCATCTCGATTGGGTTGTCTTACAAGTGAACGTGGAAATGCTTTTAATAATATTTCTCGCGCTTCCATCTTTATGGAGCTCATGGATGGCGGTGGATCTCTAGCAAGTATCGTTCCTTTCATTTGATCGTTCTATGGTTCTTCCTCTCTTCTTTATTACTAGCACGGTCCTTTGATAGAGAGGGTTACAGTCATCAGCTCCGCTGCAAGTACTCGTCAGGGAGACTCTTTGGGTCGACCCTTCTTTGCCTTAGCTCACTATAGGGCTGTCTTGACCATCGCTTTGGTTGCTCCAGGTTGTGTCTTCCTATCTCTAGCTGATGATACACATATCATAGGTCCAACGAACCAAGTCTGTGATGTCTTCGATCACCTCACCTCTCAATTGATCTTGGTAGAGCTGAGAGTGAAGGTGTCAAAGTGCAGAGCTTGGTCTCCCATCGGTATACCGTCAGACCTCTAGCTTCGGAGAGATTTGTTACACTTAGAGATGGTTTACCTATCCTCGGAGTATCAATAAGTACAGAGGACTTCGTCTCCCGGTTCTTAGATGTTGCCATGGCGGAGGACGTTTTGCAAAGAATTTCCCTAGATTAGAGGACCCGCATGTTGTCTTTGGTATCTTTTCCTCTTCCATTGCACATCGTCCAAGTTACTTACTCCGCGCAGTACCTTCATCTCTTATCTTCATCTCGAGTCTTAGAGTTTGATAGGAGGACCATGGAGGTTTTTGACGACATCTTAGGACCGAGGACATTTGAGTGTGTGACAAGATCTCTCGCATCTAGACAGACATCATTGTCGATATCATGTGATGAGATGAGTTTATTATCCATGGAGGAGACTACTCCGGCAGCCTTTTGAGGTAGTTGGGTCCTCTCAAGACCTTGGCTCTGTTGTCATTTTCTCATGCGAGATAGATATATTTTAGAGAGCTATGTGACAGAGATAGAGGATGGTTCTTAACCACTAAAGATGTGTCTCTGTGAAGCAAGAGATAGTTTGACTCTTGAGACACGTGAGGCACATCTCTGATTTGATATCTTAGGTATCGATGGATCTCGCGGACTACAGTCCTCTCTGACTGACATCACTTCCAACAAGTTCTTCATGCGCTCTTAATAGATCCTTCCATCTCACGGGATACTAGAGCTTGACTCCGCTCTTGTTCGGACAAGGATGCAGGCTCTTGGTTCATAACTCGACCTTGCATTAGAGTGTTTTGACTCATGCCGACTATCTTTTCTACAGCGATGAGGTTCTACCTAGACTTGATCCAACCTGTTGCTTCGGCACAGTCTATCTACGAGTGCAAGGTCTCGCTCAACACCTCGGATCGACACCTTGCTCGTTGTCCTCACAGTGGAGAGCGGATAGCTACCCATGACGTCATTAGAGACGTTGTGTTTGCTTAGCACGGGAGAGCGATTACATGACTGGAGAGAGTGTTGGCATGTCTTTCAGACCGACGGATCAGTGAGAGCTGACATGTATATGATGAGAGACGATCAGATTTCGGTGACAAATGTGATCATCACGAATCGGACACAAGTCTCGGTGACGACACATGTGATCATCCATCTCCTAGGATTGACTCCAAGCGTGGCGGCAGCAGCGAAGATGATCAAGTATAAGGATATGCAGGAAGAACATCGCTTCATCTCCTTAGCCTTGAAGATATACGGATCAACAACCTCAGAGTTTGACGTTTTTATTCGAGATTGTGTCAAAGCCTATCATGAGATATGCCAAGGGTACCAATTTCTCTTTCTTTTTGCACTACATTTTTTAGACAGCAAGTTTTCATTACTGTATAGAGAGCTTTAGCAGGTGCGGTCCACAAGAGACAATTGCAGTAGGCGATGCTACTTCATGTGCACCTGTTGTAGACAAGAGTTTTGATTTACCGTGTGTGATATTTTAAGAATGATAGACAATGTTAGAGCTACTGATACCAAGACTTAGTCCCGGTGGTCTTCTTCCCTTCGAGGCGTTTGTTGCTTGGCCCTTCGGGTCATGCTTTCCCTTGTAAGCTATTGGACTTTTTCTATCCATTGGCTATTCATTGCATTGCGTGTTTCTCCAAAAGAAACCTTGTCGGGTTGATCTACCAAATAACTCCGGTTAGCCCTGAGCGTTGATGAAAGCATGAATAGAATAATCTAACCTAGAATAACTCAGTTGAAGTGAATCATCTAACTTAGTTAGAGTATATTCTCTAAATCTATCTTGGGCATGCTATATCACCTTGCGGTCGTTCTTTCGTCTTTAGCAACAAATATGTTAATTAGGCTATATGCGCATATATAGGCATACATAGGCACCTCTTCTGAAGTTAGCAAGAGGGAATATGTACACAGGTCTAATTTATTATTTAACTTTCGAATCCGGAAGAGTTAAATAAGCTCCGTAAGCTCCAAGAACTCTAAGATCTGACACTCAACACCCAAGATATGTCCACTTTTTGATAGCAAATGAACAAAACTCTAACATCAAGTTTGTCATTTCTAATCTTTGAAAAAGATTAGAAATGATCTTTTTCAAACTACTCACATTTTTCATAGTCAAAGTTACGATGAAATAAGCATAAAAATTTTCTCTCATGCTTAACCTAGAAGAGCTAATTCTTTTTTTTGTTAAATACTTTTGGATTAAATTGGTCTACCTTCTCTCTCCTTAATCTCATGAAAATACAGGTTTAAATTCCTAAGGCAAAAATAGACTTGTTTGTGTTGTTTTGTCACCACCCGGGACTTTTACCACTTTCGACGCTTGTCTTTTTCGGCTGATATTGTGAGGAGATCACTTTGGATGCATTATTATTCCACTTTTGGATGGAAGAAGGGATTATGCAAGGTGGTTAAAATTAATTTATAATAATAATAATTAATTAATTAATTTTTATTATTTAACTTGTAATAATTAAATTTCTAATAAAAACTTTTTCTTATTAGACAAACAACATGTCTTATCTCTCTTGGACCAAGGTTTCACAAAAACGTGTCATTTTTCTGTATGCATTTTAACATTTAACAGTGTATATATATATATATATTTTTCCTCATATAAATTAATCCATACTTTTAACTTATAAAATTCTCATGAACAATAAGTACTACCCTAAACGTTCATTTAACCTCCCTGAAGAAAGAAAACAATCTGATAACAACGCTCTACCACGATTTTCCTCTCGCTATCCACGTTAATTCTCTTCTTCCCTTCTGGCGGGACCTTCTCATGATCAAGGAGAGGTCTGGACTCTGGAGACGGGGAGGGTCTCAAGGAACGTTTGCTTTCTCATTTGCCACATCTGACAATGGCTTCAAATCGGCCGAGATGTTTCAGTAGACCTGTGCTGCATTACGTTAACTCTACACATGTTAAGCAACTACATCCCGCCGATGTGGATTCAAGTCACACTGTGATTTTTCAAGCCGTCAGAACCAACAACCGGAAGGAATAAATGTTCGGAAACCAGAATCCGATGTGCATTAAGAGAAGTTGCAAGGCTGGGGGAATATGGACAATTCCTGCGACTCTCCATTCTCTGGGGGATCTGTATAAAGCCCTCATGACACAATCCCCACTGCAGTTCGGATATATTCATGAAGCTTATTGTAGAATTGTCTCTGCCAGTGGCTTCTCTCTCTCGAGTTCACGCCCACTTTCCGAGTGGATCTGAAGTCAGACAGTTCGAAAGAATACGCGAGTTGCAATTGGGATACAAAGAAAGCAAAGCTCTGGAAATACTGAACTGAGCATTTCTGGTCTCAGCTCCTACGTGCATAGTATTACTGACATCAATTTCGAATATGATACTCGTACAGCAGCGGGCAGTAATGTATCACGATTACGGCGTGATAAATTGTGGTCACTCAGACTCTTGTGCTCACTCACAGTCGGTGTTTTTTTGGAGGGCGTGCGGATTGAGCCGATAAAGTTCGTATTTGTGTTTTGAGTAAAAACCAAAAAGCGAAAAGAGTTCTATTAACCCTGAAACGAACTATCAAATTCGTTAGACAAAGAACTGTGATCTCTCATCGATTGGAAAAAGTAGGAAGAGTTATATACATCACAACCTTTCCACATTGCATCTTGCCTACCTACTATCTCAGACTGTCCCTAGCTTGATCAAAGCAGCCGTAAGGAGCTGAATACTCGAAGATTGACGTCCGGGATGATGAGTGAGTTCGTAACATTCTCTAAGAACTCCAAGTCTTCGCTGTACAGCTTCAAGTTCTTACGACGAAGTTCATACTCCACAGCTGCTTCGTCGAAACGACAACCGACCAATGACTTCAGAAAATCGACCAGACTCGTCGCTTTAGTTGGCGAGTTTGGTAGAATTTTCGAGCAGATGCTCTCGAGCACTTGGGTCTCCAGCTCGCGCACGTTTGTAGCATCTCTCAACAGCTCATGTGTGTCTCCGAGCCTATATACCACTCCTTTTCCATCCCAAAATCCGAGGAGATGACGTTCCGCAGTCGTAACTTCTGCACTCGACGAGGAGATCTTGTACACGATGCGGCATGCATCAGATATCTCCTTCTCCACTGATCCACAAAGCGGAGCAATAATACTTTGCCGTCGCTCACTGGAGAATGCAAACTCAGTGTCTGAGATAAAGCCCAGAATGGCGACCAGCAACCCTGGCGTGATGAACTTCGTGGTTGTAGTACAGCTTGAGAGTCGATCAACACTGATATAAGGTTTCACTTCTACAGAGTCTGACAGCTTCTTCGCTCCCAAGTATGCATATATCTCGTTCAACTTCGCTTCAAATTTTGAAGAACCCTTCGGATACCAGACGAATGGAGGCTTACTCGAATGAGTCATAAAGACGCTTCGCAGCTGCAGATCGTCAGGAATGAACGCTGAATCAGGCGACGTTAACTGCACTTCTCCAGAATCCGTCCCGGTAAGAACTGCAGCCTTGGCCTTGAATTTCTCCATCACATTGTATCGGCAGTGGTCCCAGTTCACAACAATCTTTTCCCACAATCGTGCACATTGCTCAGAGTCGTACTGAATCAGATTTTCTCTCCAATATATCCAGAGGTCGAGGTATTTGGCACTGGTTACCTTCCTCGGAACGCCCAGCACTTTGTGGAAAAAGGATAGCAAGCTTTCAGGGTAGACATCACAAAGAATGGGTACCACTTCTCTGAAGAGGTTTTCAGAGTCTTCGATAACGCAGTCCTGAGGATTTCTCCATGAAGCTTGCCTACCTGTGTCAGACGGAATATATATCTCCACACTTGCTAGATCGCTGGGTGTGGGCTGCCACTGATATATCTGCAGATAAGTATAAAACTTAATCATCTGTTCTTTACTTATGCTGGCTTCGGCTTCATTTCTCAACTTTTGGATTTGCATCGCCAAAGCCTTACAGCCTACTTTAGGACTGTCAACGGTTCCCAGCTTATGAAGAACCGCCGAGTACGGTATCAGATCTCCATAAAAGGATTCATCAATAAAGGGGACTTCTGATGGCTGGAAAAACCGTTTCAGCTCATCGTTTGGTATGAAGCACATCTTTGGACATTGAAGCCCATGCTGTTCAGTGTGCAGCCATGCCGTAGTTTCCAAGCTGTTCCAGAATCTGCAAGAGATTGGAATGCATTCCCGTAATCTGTTCAACCATTGAAGCAACAGTCGGCTCTGTTAGACTTCTCAGCTCCGGAAATGGAATGTTGGGTAATGGAAGATCCGGCAGATCGGTAGCGCCGAAAGTGTCTTGGAGGAAGACTCGGCATGACTCTCTCTCGTAATCCCCACGCTGGGAATTATCGGAAAAATTCAAGTAATCATCAGACAGTCTGATAATGAGCTCAGGGTGCTCGGACCATGTCCTGTGTGTCAGTAACAATGGCCACTTGCTGCAGCTAGGGGGCAATAACACCAGGGGCTCTGTCGATCGCGAATTCCCCTTCGCCTTGACCCACCGGACGTGACCGCTCTCATCGACCACAGCAAAGTCGCGATTCCATGTTTCTGGACGAAACTCCCTCAGCTTTCCTTCCTGAATGGATGTATACACAAACCTCCAAACGAGGAGGAGGAAGTCGACTGCAATTACAGGCTTCTTGAAGTTTTGGTCTGCGGTGCATCTTCTAACGAGCTCCGAGGCAAAAGTTACGACGTCGACTTCGCGAACTGATGCACTACTTCTCAACCAGTTCACACCGGCATGGTGAGTCCCAGCTCTTTCCATGGACACAACCGTCTGCT
Organism: Asterella californica; assembly: GCA_036924285.1. Classification (NCBI taxonomy): domain Eukaryota; kingdom Viridiplantae; phylum Streptophyta; class Marchantiopsida; order Marchantiales; family Aytoniaceae; genus Asterella; species Asterella californica. The sequence continues at coordinate 14,139,023 of JAYKYS010000003.1, forward strand.
GCGGCATGAAACGATAGGGGATCCAAGGGTCAAACCTATCCATCCAATTGCTCAGGTGGCTCCCTTGCTGTGGAGGTGAAATGTTCATTGCCATCTTCGTGTTCATGATCTCATCTATGGAGATAAGTCTGACTGTGCCCGAATCCTCGTATTTTACAGTTTTTAGAGAGTTAATTTGGGGTCTGAGATCGACCCATATCTCCGTTGGTGCTCGTACGTAAGGAAGAGCAGACACAAATGCCAGAATTTCAAGGTACAGATCGTCACTAAGTGTAAGCAACCAATTCGAGTCCTCCAAAATCTGTAGGTATTCTGAGCTTTTCATCCAAGGTACTCTCAATTGGTCAAGCACCTCCGAATAGTTTTCCTGTACAGATCGATCTACAAGAAACCAGTTTGAGGTGCCGATAGCTGGAGAAGCACTTTGCTCATTAAATGCGGCCTCGAGTATCCTCCTGAAATGCTCGTCAACACGTCGGCTCACAGATGGCTTGCAAAAATCTTCGATTCTGGAGCCGACGTTCGCAGCCACGAGAATGCAGTCCTGCCCTTCGAAGTCGCTCAGAATCTTATTCCTTACACTCCTGAAGTGGAAAAGACAATCTTTCACTGGGACAAACTTGTAAACGATTGGCGCCGAGCTTCTAGTCGAGCTTGCGCGTGCTGAATCAGATTTCCTCCGTAGGAATCCCATTGCTTCGCAGAAAGCTGTGGGAACGCAGCTGAGTATTCCCTGATTCCAAGGGCTGTCGAACTTGAGCGTTTCTCGTGAGCTTACCAGCAGAAAATCGGCGTTGATTAAAAACGGCAAGCCAGAGTTAAGCTGGGATGGCAAGAAAGCATAAATGTTGCCATGAGAACCGCCCGCAATCCGATCCTGTTGCGGAAAGGCCAAGGTGATGGCCCACGTCGTCACCTCTCTCCTCTGTTCGACGGACGGAGGCAGTCACGTTGAACCTCTGCTGCAATAGGAAATAATCACGTGACTCGATGATATGTCCGGGCTCCTTGACAACTGACAGCTTCGCCATGAACCCGGCTGCATCATCTCCATGCGAGGCTCGCGGAGAATCTGAGCGACTGATGATTACCTCGTGATGGACCTTCCCTCGGCTGTCCTCCCGAATTCGTAACCGAGTGATACGTCGAAGAAATAGAATAGTCTCCGGTGATATCTGCTTCAACTCAGCTTCAACTGAAGCCACCTTCTCAGGTCTCAATGGCAGCACGATGATTGTGCTTGGAAGGCTTCTCTCTGAAGCAGCATCTGGGCGCCAGAAACGTCGGAGCTCCTCGTCCGTTGGTCTCTCGACCCACTTTGGTACTATGTACCCGATGCCAGCAGCTGAACCAGCGCTGTCCTCCCCAGAGTCGCTCAAACGTATTCTGAAACCGTTACTTATGATGTATGGCGTGCTCGTCACCACAAACACGCTCTTGAAACCGATACCTGTGCATCAGTCACATCATCGGTTAGCGAGCAAGAATATGAACGAACAAACAAGCTCACTGCCAGTCCTTTTTGGATACTGAATAGTATCAGCTCTCCCATTTCTGCACCTCTGATTATATCTACAAACTGCTGGCTTCCAGATCAGAGCTCCAGCTAGTGAGCTGCTTCTTATCTCTCTGCCGCTCAAGTATAATGGGCGTTGAATAGACTACCATAGACAGTCAGGACCATACCTTTCTCTCCTATGTATCCCTCATTACGCTGACCCTTCTTCGTTGACTGCCCTACGCTACAAAGTGCCGAAATGTTGCTCTCTTTAAAGCCCATCTCGTTGTTGAAGAATATGAGCGTTGCTGATGCCCCAACACCGGTAACATCTGTTCGAGTCAAAACGAGGTCGAGCTCCGGCTCCACTCCCTCTTTGTAGGAGTTATCCTCCGCATTCTGCAGTCACGTGTGTATTAGTCACATGTGATCAGGTAGTCCTTTTGGCCATCGCCGCTATTCGGATAATGTCAGAGTACAAGAGGCTTCCTCTCCACCAAAGTATTGGGTATTTCAGTACTAGGGCAACCCTCTCGTGGTGTGTATAGATGTAGACAGATGATTGCTTGACTTGGAGGCCTGGCCATGGTGCAGACTCTCTGGTACCGATGATAATTATTGTTCAACGTTGATAAAAAAAGTAGAACATGTACGTAACACTTTCAAGAGAGTTACCGGCGTGAAGGTAAAGTTAGACATCTGGAATTCGGTCTAATTCCGAAATACTAGTGAGCTAGACCTGCGAAAAGAGTCGGCAGTCGAACACTTACGGAGAAAGAGCATGGTCGGTGAGCAGGAGCAGGCGTAAATCACGTACCTGAATGAGCTCGGATATGAAGTGAATATCCTTCTGGTACAGTTCCGCAGAAAGATGTCGAATAGCCTCATGCAGACTGCCTGCCAGAGGATTTGGTGTCTCGGCTCCAATGCTAAACCTGTCCCGCCGGATGCTGTCTATGAAAGCCTTCTGTGGTGATACCATTTCTGCCATGATGATGTTCGAAATCGCTTTTTGACTCGAAAGACAATTATGAACTTTAACGGGTCAATCCGCGCGCCCTGCAAAGAAACCGACTGTGAGAGAGCACAAGAGTCTGAGCAATTTATCACCCCGTCAGTAATCGTGATGGATGACTGCGCGCTGCTGTACGAGTATCAAATTCGAGATCGGCTTGTCACGAAGGAGCTGAGACCAAAGATGCTCAGTTCAGTACTTCCAGAGCTTTGCTTTCTTTGTATCCCAAATTGCAACTCTCGATTCAACTGTCGGTCTTCAGATCCCCTCGGAAACTGGACGTGAACTAGAGAGGGAGAGAAAGAAGCCACTGGCAGAGTTCTGCAATAAGGTTCATAAATATATCAGAACTGCAGTGTGGGCTTTCGAGATTGTGTGGCATATTGTGTCATGAGGGCTTTATGTAGATCTCACAGAGAGAATGGAGAGTCGCAGAAACTATTGATATTCCCCCAGCCTCGCAACTCCTCTTAATGCACATCGAATTATGGTTATCGAACATTTATTCCTTCCGTTTGTTTTAATCAATCCAGTTAATTCTCAGGACCTAAAAATACCAATTATCTGTAAGCGAACCTTCTAGTCCCTCCACATTTTACGAGTTCATTTAGTTGAATTCGGCCATCGGTTCCGTGCTTGTGAGTACATTAACGTTCCGGTGTAATGAGAACCACTAGCTTTAATGTGTAGATTTGTGGAGACTCGGCACTAATTCTCCTCCTGAGGAATCGTACAGTTAATCGTCCTCCATTACGGAGTGATGGAGGGGTGTATGATGGACGAATCGTACACTGCCCTGAGCAGCGATCGATTACTCACTAACTCCTAATCCATTACTGAGTGATGGAGGGGCAGAAATTGGATTGATCACACCCCCAGTACGTCCCGTGAGCTTGACCATACCCCTCTTGAAGATGAATGGCTTTATCACACCCCTGACTAGCTATTGCATGTAAAACCAGTCACTTTGTGATGTTAATCACATGCGAGACTGCAAATATTAAACCACAACTCTCACTGTATTAGCGGTGGGGATCTCAATCGCTAAGCATTTTAGTCGTAACTAGCATCGAATTAGTCTTGGTGAGAGCACTATAGAAAACGTGCAACGCTGTCGTTTTTTCACTGGTTATCTAGAGGATGTCGTCTACAGCTTCAAAGAAAGAGAATCAGTAGCTTTTCAAAATGAACTCTATATACGGTTGATTCTATGGATGGAAAGAGAAATGGATGAAAGAATTTCGACTTCCGTGAACCAGTAATTCTGACAATACAGCATATTTGAATTTATCGTGGCAGTACTATCAAGCGCAAGCGGGTTTCAGGAACTCCTCCTGCTCTATGCAAGAACAATCAAAAGAGCGACAGCCGGCATGATAGATAAAAGAGACTCAGTTTGACTTCGAACCGGCAGGAAATCAGCCTGTAAATTTGACTAGATTTTTCAGACGTGTAGTTCTCAGTCCCCAGAAAATTTTGAAATTCCTTCTCCTCAGTGAGTCTACTTCGAAGACGTCGACGGTCAGTAAATCTCCATTGCGTGCGAGCAGCCCTTCGCACGCGAGGGGCCAATGAGAAATCAGAGGGGGGGTTAGCTCCTCGTGCGAAGGAGGAGCTCCTTCCTTCGCTCGCAAGTGACACCTCCAAAGGGGATCCGCGAAGGAGGGAGTTTAGCTCTCCTCGCGAATTTCCATTGGGGGGTTATTTGTTTCACACGAACCCCAGAAGGGGATTCGCGAGGGGGTTTATCTCCCTCGTCCGAAGGAACGAGGAGGGAGGCTCCCTCATGCGGAGGAGTTCCCTCCTTCTTTCATGTCCTATGGAACTTTCTCCGACATAAGGGAACCTCTTCACAAGGGAAAAAATTCTTTTTGTCAAAGCACGACCTGTAGAGAAGACTCCATACTCAAGCTCATTTCTGAACTTTCATCATTTGGTTGTGGGTTTACTATTCGACACAGGACATCAACAGTACGAGTGTTACCCCCACGGACGACGAGGTGGAAAGCAGAGTTGCGTGAGACTTTATTTGACGAGAGATCAGCAGATGCATCGACATCTCTAAGATAAACAATGCCATTGGTACATTTATTCTAAAATTATTTTATAATATGTACTATATTCAGAAATTATGGTTTACTCACAGTTTACATCATTAATATTTAGAATTGATAAACTAACATTTCCTCTGTTTATTTTCAGGAATGAAGATACGGAGTAAAGACTTTTATATATACAACGAAATTTTTGATATCCTCATGTTGGTTGTATCTTGGAGTTGTTTAAACTGTTGTAAACCACTTTTTATACTTTTTATAAATCATTCTGAAATTTTAAAAACCTAAAATGTCATATTTTCAATCCACTTTAGAAAGATGAGGATTTGAAGTGACCTGTTTCAAAAATTGTTTTGGTAACCTGTTTAGAAACTTGTTTTGGAAATCTGTTTCGACACTTTATAAAACCTAGACCCTAAACTAAACTCTACAGCCAGAACAGCACGCCTTTCTGGTTAGATGCCTTGGCACAGGAAAAATTCGGGGAAAGAGACCTCTGTGAGCCGAAAAGACAGGAGCGGTTTGAAGGGTTTATTTAAAAATTATTATTTTTAAGGGTTGAGGAACAGGTTTCCTAAACTTTGTTTATCCACCCTTTATCCAATCTTAGGTATATCATTTACAAATGATGGTTTATCGTCTTGTGGAGTTGATTTTTTCTATGAAATTCTCCTACATCGATAAACATTATTAGTCCCCCGTACCAAACCAAAACAGCAACTAAACCAAAACAGGTTTCCGAAACATGTGTTGTGTACTGTTCTGATGGGATCTGGTGGCGTGGCCCTGGTATGACCGCATCACGCTTCAAATGGTGGTATCCAGGTTTATAACAGCCCGTTTTTTAGGCATGAACATGGTTCATGCAAAAGTTTGAGGGAAGAATAATGTTTATCGATGTAGGAGAATATCATAGAAAAAATCAACTCCGCGAGACAATAAACCATCAGGGAAAAGTAAACCATCGAATATTTATCGGGGGCAATTTACAAAGCCTTCGCTACATTATCAAATACACGAGAATAGTTACATCGAGTCAAAACAGGTTTCTAACACCTGTTTCAGCAACTGGTTTCAACAAATCTGTCTCAGCAGCACATCACTCCGGAGTCAGGACTTGCTCCTCTGCTGCACAGCTAGAACTCTTGCCAGCTTGTACCCAACCTATCACTCAAGCGAAAGCACCAAAATCACTCTCGAGGGGAGTTGAACCCCTTGGACTGCACCTGTTGCAGCATGACTACTGTCAATGGATCCTTGGGAGGGAGAGGCCTACTGCCAAAAGAAAAACAAACAAGTCACACTATCTAAGCAGCTATGAAGCCTACGTGAACTTCCCCAGGTGACTCCCAAGTTTTCTGTATTGCACTCTGTAAATCGTCGAGAAAAACAGTACGTTCAACAAAACCCACAGTTTTTGCTAGCTGCCTATAGACTTTGAACTGCTGCCGCTTCGGCTCAGTCTCCATATATGAGAAGCATGCACATGTCAAGAGAGGTGCCACATCCATTTGCAGCTCTCTCGCAAAGTTATCGCATGCCAAACAGTAAGATGGAAAGAGTGATCTCAGTCGCTCCTCGTTGAAGAGTCTAGACCTTCGGCTCCTCTCTGTCTTGCTTTCATAGTTTGACCATGAAAATCTCCAAAAGCTCTCGATAAGCGTATCAAGTCGAGGTTCGGTCCAAGGTCACTACAGACGTCAAGAACCTCAGAGAATACCCCACCATCATAGCTGGAAAGCAAATCCGTGTTCATCTTGTGCGTAACAGACTGTCAGCAATAACCGCAATGAAGTCAGGACTGTGCAGCCAGAACCTTGAGCTTGAAAGGTTCCAAGTGAAAGTGTGCATGAAACTCGATTATGGAACAGCGGCAGATAGTCTCTACGAACTCCCAGCGGCAGATAGTCTCTCCACTAAACTGAGGACCCTTCTACAACAAGGCATTGGAGGAGCATAACAAGCAAGAAGGAAGCCTGGAAGGATGCGATGTTAGGAACAGTAAACGCAAGTCATCCTCAAAACATGTGATCCAAAAAGCAATCGATCCACACAATCATAGCCACCTCGTTACAAAAGTTGTGGAAATGAGATGACAAAACCAGCGGAAAGTATCACAAAGTTCACTGCCACCATCGCTAGAGAGTAGCCAAAGAGTATACACAAGACATCCCTAATGAGAACATCGCTGCCGCCATCGCTCGCGAGTAGTCATCCCAAAGCAACCGCCATAGTATGCCACCAGCAAAAGAATATCGAGTGCACTCAGAGCCGAGGCCCGATAGTCCACGCATCTGACCTCGCGCGGTTCGCTTGTCGGAACCCTACACTCCGTCGGGAAATAAGGCTTCCCTGCTCTGGCTCCGCGCGATGAGGTCGCTACAAGAACAAAAAAGACTACGTGTGCGAGGGTCCGTCTTCTATACCCGCACTTGTGGTTTAAAGAAATGAGAATATGAATTGTGTAACATGTCTTTAATGCTAAATACTTTTACTTACCGTGATATTTAGTCAAGGTTGAGAGTACTAAAATGATGAATCAAAAGATGAAATTACTGATTCTATTGTCCATAAACGTCAGGGTATGATCAAGCAACCAAACGATTAAGAGGGGTATGATCAAGCGTAACAACCGTATTGGCGGTATGATAAAGCAAATTTCTGCCGCATGTATGATGGAAGAATCGTACACTAGCCTGTTGCCACCGCGAGCAGCGATCGATTACTCACTAACTCCTAATCCACTAACTCCTAACTCCTAATCCATTACTGATGGAGGGGTGTATGATGGAAGAATCGTACTTTTCCCTGTTGCCACTGCGAGCAGCGATCGATTACTCACTAACTCCTAAACATGTTTGCCTGGACCACAACTGGAACCTCTGGGAAATATGAAAGTAAAAAGTATTCACTTTCATGCTTTTATATTCATACTCGGGGTTAACCGTTCACCACCCGCCCTTCTTTCCCCTTCTTTGTTTCGCTTTCCATAGCGGCTCCCATCCATCCTTCCGTCGCTGAACCACCCATTACTCGACGGAAAATATGACCCCTGTCTTCTCGGTTTTGACAGCGCAAAATATTCCCTCCTAGCTTTCCGTTGTTCAGAATTGACGTAGAGCTATTCTAACGCATAACAACAAACATGCATACCAAGAGGAAAGTCGTGGGACATTTCTCCCCGACATTGTTATTCGATTGGTTTCTTTTTCAGCAAGGTCAAATGAACTTAATAAGAATTTTATACATAGATGAAATTTAAAGTAGATGGATTAATTTATGAAGAAAATCGAATATTACACGCATATAGAAAATGATACATGGGAAAAGAAATGAAACTCATCTAACAAACCTACGATGGAGAAAAAACTCCCTACTATTTAATATTTAACAAAGATAAAGACTCCATTGTCCGCGACCCCTTATACAATATTTACAAGCACGAGAATTCTTCTCGTTTTAGCGCGAAGCTCGGGTTGCACGTGTATGGGGTGTTTCAAAGCTAAACTAAAAGGTTTTTTAACGTCAGAAAGAGAAAAGCTGTCCAATGGCAGCTTTGTCTAGAGCAGTGTATCGCTTAGGGTTGTATTTTTCTATCGCTGTAAGTATTTATTTTGTTGACTTTTTAAAAATTATAGTAATTCTTTTATATATTGAATTTACTTATGACTAAAACATACATCCAAATTAAACAAAAACTAAATTAAAGGTGCCCGCAAGAAATATTAGTGACCTCTTGGCCTCGGCCGTAACAACCCCCGGACGACAAATATTTACGGAAGGTTCCAGCTTTGACACTCCCTATTGTCAAAGCTGTATGAGATGAGACTGTATATTCACCTGATGTACAGTTAGAACTGTACATCAGGTGTAATTAAGAGCTAATCTTTCTTTTAAGAAGGGTTAGCTCTTAATTCGTCTCTACAACTTGTCTTTATTCGTCATTAAGATTCTATTTGTACTCGGGTAGGTTCCAGTTCCTGTCACAGCGCTTATGGGTTTCTCTGATTTCCAGAGACCAGGTGTTTCGTATTTGAGAATAGTTTAAATTAGACTTTTTAATTTTAGTAATTTAAATTTAGACAATCTTATTTAGACTATTGACTTGCAGTGACGAAACCAGACGCGGATTTTTCCTACCTCAGTTTCTTTCCTTCCCTCCCTGTACAAGGTTACTGTTAAAATTTTCACTGCAACCAAATAAAAAACCAGTCAGACAGTATTCAGTGTCTATTTTCTTGTCCTTTTCCTCTTCTTTGTACAAGGCCGTGGGGCAAGATATTTTCAACATGAACATGCGATGCAACATCCACAAAGTTGCAGGAACTGTTGATATTCCCAAGCCTTGCAACTCACGTTAGTGCACAAAGAATTCTGTTTACCGAACATTTATCCCTTCCGTTTGTTTTAATTAATTCTGTTGGACTGTTACGGACTGAAAATAACAACTGGCAGTTATTTTAGCGTCGGCGTGAATCCACATCGGCGGCAGGGTAATTACTGAAGGATGTGTGGAGGTAATTCTATACAGGTCTACTGAAATATCTCGGCCGATTTCAACCCAGTCGCAGATGTCCAAAGGTTCCCTGGAACCGTTTCCTGTCTCTCCGGTCCAGACTTCTCCGTTCATTCCGGTTGCATCCAAAGTGATCTCTAGACAGTATAAGCGGGAAAAGACAAGAGGCGGGAGATGGAGAAGAATCTCCGGTGGTGACAGCTCAAACCGGTTTATTTTTCTCTCCTAAGAATCTCAAACGGTATCTTTGGAGAGATTAAAGAGAGAAGGTGGACAAGTTTAAACCCAGAGTGTGAGTATAAAATCATGAAAGAGAATATTAATTTTTCTCATAGTTTTCTTGAGTAAGCAGAAAATATTCTCTTCTGCTCCAAAAAACACCCCATTTTCATCTTAACCTTTCTCTGGAAAGTAGTTTGTTTTGAGATGGATCGTAACTTGTAAAACTAATAAATAGTTTTAATTTGATTCTTTATGAAAATGTAATCACCAGAAATATTTTTTGCATAATAGTTAAATTTCACAATTATCTAAGAGCAAACCCGCAAAATAGAGTCTTCTGGGTTATCAGTAGCACTTGTTGTCATAATCAGTTAATTATGTCTCCATCCCAACTTGGAATCTGTGAAAAAAAGTATAAAATTGAACTATTCACTAGCTTTACAAGTTTTGTTTCATCTCAAATCAAACTACTTAGTATTTATCGAGAAATGTGAAGATGAAGATTTTAGGGTTTCTTGAAGATTCAAAGGAAAAATGGAATTTTCTTTTCATACTTTTATACTCGTACTCGGGGTTTAAGTTAGAGGGTGCTAAAACTGAATTTTGTTGCTGGGACTCATCAATTACAAATGCTTTTGTGTGTAAAGAAAATTTGTCGTTCAAATCATTATTCCCTAGAGGTTGATTTGAGTGGAAATGGTTCCACAAATATTACTATTAGCGAGCTCCCATATCTGTATGGCTCTCTTCTTCCATCTCTTGAAAGAGTCTCTTCTATCTAGTGTGTATTGCTAACATCCTTTCCTTGTAAGAAAGAAAGGGATCCAACTTCCAAAGCAGGGCTCGGGGCTAACCGGCATTCTTTGTATTTTCAACCGGTTGGAATTCTGAAAAGTCGGGTTGAAATGAGGCTCAGCCGGATAATTTGTAGGTTAAAATTTTACAAAACGACAAGTTAGTCGTTAAGAAAACCGGGAAAATTAATAAATGACTGAAAAGAACCGGTTTCATTTATTACCGTCGGATAATTACCGGTTACCGAAATTTTTTACCCCGAGCGCTGTTCCAAAGTCCCATCGTTACCTGGGGACATCTTGAGTCTGTGGAATTTCTGCAGTTTATTTACTAGTGCTAATACGTCTTCATAAGCGTTTGCCATTGGCCGATTAAGATTCCGAGTGAAGTGAAGGCTTGTGGAGACGACCTTGTCATGTCTCAAACTGTATCGTGCCATTTCCATATAAGAACAAATATCTAGTTCACATGCACAGACATGCATCACGAGAAACTGATAAGAACTCCCAAGTGCTATAGTTTCCTCTTGAGTCATCTGGTAACTCAATGGGAGAAGGTTTTGGATAAGGATAGTTGATTACAGAATCAATGCAGATGGTGGTGGTTATTAATTAGAATCATGCAGTCGTGAATGGTTGATGTTTCATTCAACCTCTTACTTATTATTCGCTTGCTTATTTCACCTCTGAAGATGGAAGAGTTCAGCAAGCTTGATTTATTACCTAACTCTTTCTAGGGGAAAGGTTAGGTAATAATTTAAAGTATTTTTAAGAATAATTCTTTTGGTTATTGTGTTAGAGGCATGTTGCTATGGGTTTCACTTATTGGTTCTCTGGGACGTTTCCATAGTTCTATGTATTTCTAATGTTTACAATTATATATTTTATTTAATTTTCAAAAAAGTTTAGTACAAAATGTCTGTATAATAAATATATTTTTTCCGATAACAGATACCGAGCAAAAGTGCCCCAAAGGTTGTTGATCATGCTTATATAATCATTCATAGTTGTTTCAGTCAAGATTGATCTTAGCGGAAGCTTACTAAGTGTAGGAGAAAACAGCATCGTTTAACTGGAAGTGTCGACTATATGATCCTTGCATGAGATCTTCTTCAAGTACAGATGGTGATGAAAGAGTATAAAACCTTCCGATTACCGAGAACCCTCTAGACAGTAGCTATAGATTCATTCAAGTGCGAGATACGTTCATACTGAATGCATAGTTTTATAATCACGATATATGCTATCGTCAGCATGAATTTCTAGATTAAATCTGACTGATGAAATTATTTACCTACCTCAGAGGACTTTGTAATTTGTTGATAACACGTGAAAGTAAAAAATAATTTTAAGTTTATTATATTTAATTTTAAAGTAATTTAAAAATCTTCCTATTCTATAGTTATAGTAAAAAGTTATATTTTACAAAGTTCAAAAAACTTATTTTAGTTTCATCATTACATTTATTAATGATGGAATAATCATTTATTAACTTTTCAGAAATGCTTTATTGTTACTTGCACATGATTATACAGAATCCTTGACTGAACCCCCGAGCCGCATCCCCAGAAACGTTGAGCCGAGAATATGAAAGAGAAAGGATAGTAGAAAGCCTTTGGATGGTTTAACATATTGGAGGATTTTCTCTCTTTTGCTATATGTCTGGACATATCTTCATTATTGGTGTTCATTTATCTGCGGCCTTCCCGACTGAGAACGGTTTAGGAAAGAATCTTATGTTTCTCCATGACGAGAGTTAACCTGAAGAACTTCGCTTCAGTATCTTCCTAAGGGGATCTTTACATAAACGTTTAGCCAGAGTCACTACGCAAGAACAGATACTAACGTTGGACTAGAAATCTATTGTCTAACAATGGAACAATGGACTTTCAGATCATACTGGAAAATTATCAGGTTGATCAGGTAAAAGCATCGTCATGTAAAGCACTAAGACCACTCTTCTTCAATTGCGTTATTTTATTTTATTTCTTCTCTGTAATTGGTTATAGATTTCATGCTACTACTTGATATAATGAAGATCGATGTCATTCATTAGCTACCTTCCAGATTTCATGTCACTACTTGAATAATGAAGTTTGATGGACCATTTCATGAGTCAACTCCAAAAACTGTTCCTCTGAAATGATCCGTGAGGCAGTTCACATCATTAAACTCGTAGGATTGAAACTAAAACATGTAAGGTGAGAAAAGAAAAGAGCTATTTAGACTCGAAAACTCTTATATAATGAAATCGATGCATGTCCCATCTGACAGTGGACGAGATTGCACTAAAGGGTACGTTTCCCAGATGGCCTCAGGCTCAGTTTCCTGTAAGACCCCCTTCGACGAACCAGTCTGCTACCCTAAGTATATGTTTCCAGATGGCCTCAGGCTCAGTTTCCTGGAAGACCCCCTTCGAGGAACCACTCTGCTACCCTAAGTATCACAGTAGCAGGTAACATCCCTTTGCACACCACGAAGAATAAGATGCGGCAGCAGAGTCAGTCAAGTATGTACTCTCTGTGTAGACTAGAACCCTCGAAGTGATCGCATATATGGTGATAAGGTTTTCACAGTGATCAAATTATGTGGTCCCGATGGTGATAACCTCTCCTCTTGTGATAAGGAGTGACCGGTCCGCGCTCTATGACTACAAGCAGGTTCTGCGGTCAGGGCCTTCTTATTCGTTCTCAGTGACCTCCGGAAGTTCACCAAGACATTGGTAATAGAGTCCAGTTGCGCTGCTGGTTATGGGTCCGTAATAGCAGTGCGCTGAAGAGCTTATGCATCATATGAACGGAAACAGCCTACTCTGGATGAGGTGTTGAATCACACCTGGAAGTGAGTTGGTTTACTGGAACAAGAGGACAGAATCTGCAAGTGAAGATCATACAAGTCAGACGCAGAAAAACTTGCACTCTGTTCTGAAGGTACGGAAGGTTTTATATCAGCATCAGGAAAGGTGACCACGTTGAAAAGCCAAACCTTGATCACTAGATCAAGACGGCCAATTTGCCGCGGATAGTTAGACTGCCAGTGCTTCAACACATAGTACTGAGGGTAGTGAAAACAGACGTCAAAAGAATGAAACCGGAAAACTGCTGTTTTTTGCATTCCGGGTACCAGCCAGGCTACCAACGATTCTACACATCGACGGCGGAGGCCTAATTCTTTGAATCTCAGCTTTTACTATTTTGTTTACAGGAAGTACTAACCTCGTTCGATCTGTGTTTCCAGAGTTAATGGAAGGCCAATGGAGTCCAGACACATCCTTCCGAGCTCAATCTCAAACTGTAGCGTCCTGAATATAATTATTTACACCACTTGTAGAAGATCTATGGGGAAGCATTTATTGGGAGTTTATGATGTGCGGTCACTTACTCTGTTATCATCTTCTCTGCTCGCCTTACCTTCTTCCCTTTGGTTTAGAACATCTTTGTTAGAGGATGAAGTTCTCGCTCGGGGTTATTTGTAGGGATCTTTCCAGTCATGATGGATCATCCACGATTCCTACTGCGAGTCGAGTTTTTCGCGGACCATATGCATGGATAAGGTTTCATCCCCTTACTAGTGAAGCGAAGAATATAAGTGCCCAAAGGCTCCCTACAATGAAAAGAATTTATATTACAAACTTTACGGTCTGAAACAAGTGAGCAAACTCATTCGACGGTAAGGTCGGCCCTACTGGCTGGTATGATTATCCATGGTTGTACACCTTCCTGGAGCACCTTTGTGAATAGCTCTAAAAATGGATAGACACGAATTCTCCTTTTCTGGGGCCATTCTTTGCAGACGCCGAGGCAATCATTATTCACAAGCCATTCCATGATGGCAATGAGATTGCTGACCCTTCCTCCTTCTGTGACGTAAATTCTTCGGTACCAATACGATAGCATCTTGTCATCGTAACACCTCTGCATGAGGACCTCCACTTTCCACTCATCTTCCCGGGTTGGATCCCCCCTCCTTAACGTCATTTCCATCTGTAGGTTTTTCAGATCGTAACGCTGCGTTTCTAGCGGCGGAGGAAGGTGTTTCTGTAGAAATAACTCATAATCAGTCGACTCTACTATGGGCAAAGCTGTGCACTCATCCACAAAAAGTAGGCAGATTTCTTGTTGACCAGTTGCAGAATATGGGTGGCCGTAGCTCTCGTTACTGAATGTTAGGAACGGTATCTTCTCGTGCAACCATCCATAGATAGTCGAAATTTTGCCGGGATCTGCTATGGCCTTGATGAGATGAAAAAGACCCCGTTTTGCAATGTCCACATCGAAATCCAGGCAAAACTCTCTGTGGCCTTCCCGGTGCATCGCTATCTGGACAAGCTGCCATACGATGTATAGTCCCAAGAGAACGTAGAATATCGGTTTGGGCGCTGTCGATAACTGATAGTAGAGAATGAAAATCGTCAGAACCACACCAATCACATCCACCAGCACGTGACTTCCCGAAATGTAGCACGTATACGTGCCCAGCAGCTTGACCATGTGCAGTCTGTAGCCTCTCTGAATAATCAAGTAAAGGAGCTCCTCAAAGTCGTAACATTTGGCATAAGCTTCCAAGCTCCTTGAGCCTACATTCCTGTGCACGTCAGAGAAGATGAGGTTCCCTCGATCTCTCATTATCTCCAGCACTCGTTTCACCTCCATCACCGCTTCAGGCTCCACTTGATAGTAAGTATAACCTTCGATGGTCGTACCTCCAAACCACAGAGATGCTTCCAACTTTTGTAACTGCACCTTGTCGAGTCCATAAGATTCTGGCTTTGAAGTTTCCTCCTCTGGTGGTGACTGCTGATCATCGGCCCCATTCGCTGTTGTGGGAGAATATGATGCTTCTTCTTTCACCTTCTCTGATGATTCGGAGTCTTGTTCCGTCGATGATCCAGGTGGACGCCCCGTGGATTTTGTAGATGGAGATCTAGACAAGGGCTCAGCCGAGCCGAATACTGACGTTATAGAAGGGGATCTCGACAAAGCGTGGTGAGAAGGAGATCTAGACAAAGCCGCTGCGAGCGCCCCACCTGATGAGACTGACAATGAATGTGACCTAGAGTGTGATGATGCTAAAGAAGGAGATCTGGAGTGAGAACCTGATGTCTGAGAAGGAGAACCAGGAAGCATACCTGATGTGTAGGAAGGAGATCTAGAGTGCTGCACTCCTGGGACATTCACAGGAGAGGAACTATATGGGACAGGGGAGGAACTTGATGGGACAGGAGGGGACAAGGACAGCATACTGGAGTTGAAGGAAGGAGATCTGGAGTGCACCTGAGATGTGAAGGACGGAGATCTAGACAAGAATCCCTCCTTGCCTACTGCATCAATATCATTCACAAGTGAGCTGATCGTCGGATCAGTTGCTGTGAGAAAGGTGAAGCTGCTTAACCCGACCTTACCGTTGACAAGCTCTGCTTCAGGAGGACTTCCAGGTTGTCTAACTGCGCTGGACCCCTCACCCTTGACCTGTGGAGTACCTTTGCTTTCTCCGGTGGAATATTTACAAACAACCCTACAAGCCTCAATGTTGAATTCAAGCTTGTAACTATCCGGAGTTTTCTGATCAGGTGCTGGACCAGGTTTCAAGGTAAAATACACATCAGTTTTGATCCGAACGAGCTTCCTGCTGTAGGGACTACAGTATGCCAAGCCTCCTTTCCAGCTCAGCCGATTCATGTCCTTAATCTCCACCAGTCTGGAAGCTACCTTCCAAAAGATAGACTTGACAATTTCGCCGTAGAGGTCAGACATATACATCATCTTCTCGAAACTAAATGCTTTGAAAAGACAGAAGACGCATCCCAGAAACAGCCCCCATGGAATGCGGTTGAAGAAGATGCTGATAAGCGCAACAGACAGGGTTACTGTTTCGTTCCGAGACCTTTTGATCTCGCGCACCGCTTGCCATAATTTGCTATGGTCGCAAAGCCAGTAGACCACGGCGAAGGGCACCACACAGAAGGTCCACAAAAGAGGAGCAAATCCTAAAGTAGTAAAGAGCCAGATACAGAAGTTGTAGCATTCAAGGAAAGAATATATCAAAAAGAATCTGAGAAGAGGACTCATCTCTGGTGGCCATCTGGGATGGCGTGCACGACCCCAAAACCCAGGCATACCAGAAGTCGAAGGTTTCATGAAGAGATGAGTCGGCGCTACTTAACCACTGACTGAGGACTACCTACGGCTTAAACCTCACAGGAACGGGATGTTAAAGTATATTTCAATCTTTGTGGCCGTGGTACGATTCGCGATGCTAATCTCTGATCATCATCACTGACGCAGAGTGTACAGCAACAACTATGAGGCCTACCTCTGTCTTTGCATCCGATGGAAGCAAGGGTCAACAAAGAGTTTTCTAACCTGCCCATCTAAACATTGCAAGGGATCCGCGCCACCTAAGCTCTAAAACTAAGGCCTGCAAAATCCCGGAAGTTCATCGGGGAAAGGACAGGGCTCTCACTACCTCGTCTCTCGCTCGCTCGCCTCGGTCTTTCCTGATCTTCAAGCATATCCGCGAGCAGCAGCTCAACGTCTTCTGGCCTGGCGTCAATCCACCGGGGACATTGAGGAGAGACTCGTTGAGGAAACTGAGACTCCGCTCGTTGAATACAGAAATCATCCCCAGATCAATCACGATAGCATCTCATATTTCCAAGTGAACCAACTCACTTGGTTCACATGGAAGTTGGCGTCCGTCTCTCATTCTGCCTCCGCATACGCTTGTTCTTCGCTGGGACTAAACTTTGAACGAGTTTCCTGGATTCCATTGCCTGGCCACAGAAGACGACCTTAAGGCCAGGCGCCTGCTTCTTCCACACTCGCAACAAAGCGATCAGATCGAGTGGAGGGTCGATCGGTAGATCGATCGTGTAAAGCAGAGGAAACGAGCAAAGAAGCTAAAGGCGAGCGAGTACACGAGATAGTAGAGACAGGCGCGTCTTTTGTTTTCCCATTCTTTAAATCCAATACTGTATTCCATTTGTTGTTAATATTGAGAGTATATCAGTTTCACTTCCAGCAGCAAAAGCTACCACAGCACGTACACTCCATCCGCATTTCTGTCGGATGAATCTCGTAGCTTTCTCCGTCCCGGGGAGTAATCTGTGGCATGACACGTTGCTTTTTGGACGAAAATCCCTTCCATCAAGCTTCCGTATAAAACCCGTAAGTAGAGGACGAGCTCGCTTGATGCGAATTCATGGTGGTAAGTATCTATTCCACAGAGTATAGAAAAGGAAGTTACTCGAAGCGCTCGCAAGATTAATTCCAATAAAATTACTGTAAGTAATCTCCTAATTTTTCTAGCCAGAACGACAAAAAGCAGTTAACGGGTCGGGACGCAACTTCGACGCATATTTAGATACTCTCCCAGACTCCCCACTATGAAGACGACAAAATGAGTTCGCGACTTTCTTCGACGATGACAAAGTTACAAACTTCCTCAAATACGCTACTATACTTCGTCCTACTTTCCATTCCACAGTTACTTCAGAGCTTCGGAGAATGGATCTCCTTGTTGTATTGGAACATTCGCGACGTTGTCTCTCGAAGACTGTGTTGTCAGCGAATGCAGTCACTGTAAAGGTACAGTAGCGACGGAGTAGTTTGAGTCCAGAACATGTGAAAGGGACCATTGGTTGACGTGGTTGTGGCTGGGTGGTCATCACTGCCTACGTGAACTACTCGACGGGATTGTGAGAGACTACTGCATGCCGCGCGCTGGTGGTGGTGTGACCCTTATACAGTAATTGACCGGCTGACTTATTACGAGTGCCATTGGTTCAAGAGGGACTCTCGTTTTGCGGGATCAATTTCGGCGTCGGCTTGCAGCAGCGGGGAATTGAGCCGCGACTTGTGCCAAGCTTGCTGCACTGTTCCGTGCGCTAGCGCTTCCCTTCTTCTACTCCCAGCTCCTGTCTGTCCCTGTCAGTTCATTCATTCATCGACGCCGTGCCCACCGGTCTTGTTGATCATCCACTTCGTCGCTCTCGCGCTTGAAATTGATGTGATCGCGCTTGGCCTCGTTGCCTTTCTTGTTTGATTTACCCTTCGTCTTGAGTCAAAGATACGGGCAAAATGGCCTTCGCAGCATCTACAGCGGCGGTTGCAGCTTTCGGTGGGTTGGCAACATCTGTGGCTACTCCAGGGCGGAGGAGTATGAGGAACACCCTCTCTTTTAAAGCAGGATCGGTCGGGAATGCCTTTGGACTGAAGGCTAGAAACAGCCGCCTGACGTGTGCTTACCAGATTACTTTGAAGACTCCCACGGGAGAGCATGTTTTTGAGTGTGCCGATGATACCTACATCTTGGATGCAGCGGAAATAGCAGGTGTTGATTTGCCCTACTCTTGCCGTGCCGGGGCTTGCTGCTCTTGCGCAGGTAAAATAGTTTCGGGCGATGTGGATCAGAACGATGGATCTTTTCTTGATGAGGAGCAAATGCAGAAGGGATTCTTGCTGACATGTGTTTCTTACCCTCTGTCTGACGTAGTTATTGAGACTCACAAGGAAGACGTAGTGTCAGGTTGAGCAGAGATATAAGAGAGAGAGAGAGAGAGAGAGAGAGAGAGAGAGACCTCTACTTAACGACAACTTTAGGAAGTCCTTCACCCTTGTTTGACTATACTATCGGGTCCATCTTTTGTGGAAACTAAATCCATATCAAGTTTGCTGCGCAATGGTGTACTCTTGTTGCCGTTAGCCTTCTGTGATTTAAATGTAAACAGGGGCGTTAATATATCCAGTAAGTTTACGTCCCATAGCACCTGTTCAGAAGCTCTAGAGTGTTTAGGTGGCCCTCACAGGCGGTACTGATTGAGTCGGTTTCACCATCGTTCATGTTGGCAACTTTCGGCCACCTTATGTGTTCAGTATTTCAGTGTCTTCACAATTTTAAGGTACCCTTTTGTCCAGGAATCGTTGATGACCGGAATAAAACAGTTATGATCATTCAATAGACTTCAAAAGTGGCGGAGAGATTTCCCTCGCTTGCCATTTAGTGTGAACTTGTGATCTTCGTCGCCCGGTACCGACTATGAGCTCATGCAATGCCATTATGTTA
Organism: Asterella californica; assembly: GCA_036924285.1. Classification (NCBI taxonomy): domain Eukaryota; kingdom Viridiplantae; phylum Streptophyta; class Marchantiopsida; order Marchantiales; family Aytoniaceae; genus Asterella; species Asterella californica. The sequence continues at coordinate 14,158,188 of JAYKYS010000003.1, forward strand.
CGCTTGTGTATATGAGTGATGTTGTTTCCATGCAAAATCAGAAGCTGGGCAGTTCTGCCCCGAGGATCCACGTTACCACGTACGGATTATCTTTTGCGTTACATGCGGTGTTTTCTTGCGTTGCCTAAATGGTTTGGTTTACGACTCGTGTAGACTCACTTGCGCTCTTGCGCTCATGGGTTTTTTTCTCTTTTGCCATGTGGCTCTATTTGGATCGCGTAGCGCTTCGGGGTCTTCCTTGCATCGATTACCTCTATCTGATTGTCGTCTACAATCAATGCACCTTTGCCAGCTCCGGTATTTTGCTTGGAGTTGGGCAAAAGCGAGGTACTTCAACTCAAATGTTCCGGGGACATTTGATTCTTGTGAAATTCTTTCCTTGTACGTGGAAGATGATTCAAGTTCAGTTCTTATGCCCCGGGTATTGCTTTGTCAATGTTATGGAGGACTCGACTTCGTAAGTGTGTACTCGTCAAGCCAGTTAATCTATTAGGGCGTGTCCAAGCTTGGGAAATTATTCCTTTACATGCGAAGGAATATCATCCGGGGAGGAGAAGATCTATAGTCAACTTTGAAAGGTTGGAGATCAGTGATAACAATTAAAAAATTTTGAAACAAATAATATAAGACGTCAAACATTCTCTCGTATGAACTATATTTCATTTTCGTCGAATTGTTAGAACGACTGACATACGTTATCATAAATATTGAATCAACATTGTTCTAAATCAACATATTCCAATCAATGTGCAGTTGAAAAGAATATTTTTTAACGAATTTTCTCAAGATGAACTCTGTCAACACTATCTTAGAAAAACTCGCTCTTGTTCATTTTTCCACTGTTATTCTTGGTTCATCTTCATCAACTTGGTCAATAATTTCGTAATTGCACTAAATCTTTTTACGTATCGATGATAAAAATACATCAAATCAACAAATACACGAACTCGATTCACATATGTGAGACGTGAGATATGTACAATAGCTTCAACTTTCGTTGAACACTCAACCCACTTGGATAGATAGCGTGATCTAAATACTCTATCAACTCTTAGAAGAACTTAAATTTCTTAAGGTATAACTTCAACCATGAACTCTCAACCGCTAGAACATCTTGTAAGTGTTTCTCGTGCTCTTCCACTATAGCAGTATAGACTAAGGTGTCGTTAATATAACATCGAACAAAATTCAACTTGCTAGGATCTTGTCCAACACCCTTTAGAATTCAACAGGAGCATTTTTTAACCCAAAAAATAAGAATCGTCATTGATACATACAATGTTTGTCGTGAAAATCAATTTCTTAGAATATTATCTTGGATTTATTTTCTTTTCTCATCGATAATCGATGATACTCTACTCGAAGATCCAAAATATTAAAATCTTCATATGTCCCATTGCATCAAAAATTTCTTCAGGTGTCGTCATGGCATACTTATCGTTTATCGAGTGATAAGACGGTAGTCTCCACACATCCGTCTATCCGTATAGTTGTCATACACATTTTTCTTTGCTGACATCACTGTGACAGATGTGTACTCTTCATGCGACATCTCTATTAACCCAACCTCCAACAAGTCTTATTTTGGATCAAGATTCTCTCCATATTATTATACTTGTAAGGACATCAAAAGATTGATGTGTCACTAGTGAAGTTGATCCGTTTATCTGGTCCTTTCAAGGTACTCAAATCGTTCATACTAAAGATAAAATAATTCATGTAGCTCTTCAAAAATCTTTGAACTCTTCGTCTTTTCTTTTCTATAAGCTTAGGTCCAATCTTCGACTCTCAAGTATTCTCGTCTCCACGCTAAAGATAGAAGAAGAAGTGTTGACTGCTATCTTGCAGTCTCTAGAGCAATTTTCTTCTGCTCACCACCAACAACCTCCAATGTGCAAAAAACTCTTGGAATCCTAGCTACAAGTTCCACACTCTCTTCTACTACATCTCATGATGTTCAAGGATGACGAACTTCACATGTCTCACCTCCAACCTTTATCTCCACCGCTCCGATAGACAAAGAGCTCAAAAGTGTCCGAGTAATAATATCCATCGATTACATCCGACATTGCTCAGTCAATCTAAGACTAACAATCAACGTCAATCATTTCAAGTCCATTGTTTGACTCAACATCTGATGACGTGAAGCCTCCGACACCGAAGCTACTGACGTTGTACCCGTAAGAAAATCCATCGCTCGCTCTCTCTCATCGGCATTGGGCTCCACCAACTGCTGTAACTAAGCATCCCACACAAGTTCAAGTCCTCCATCTCTGTAAGCATGTGACGCCGGAAAGCTCACCAAAGTGAACAACACCACTATGGATCATCCGACTAAGTTCACCATTGCCATGGTGACTTATCGACGACTCTCACTACTTGAGATCGTCGTCTTGTATACAAGATGTCATCAACTGTGAGGTGCGCTGGTCGTCTCACTCCATCCGTGTGCGCGCTTAAGCACTTTTCTCTATAACACGTTCGTCCACCACAATCATGGATGATGTGCACGAGATCCCACTCTCGCTGCATCCAACAATCCTGCGGGTCCAACCCAAGATCGCACTTGGTGCACCTTCGTCATCATCTATGTACGAGCATTATCCAACAAAGGAATGTTCTCCAAGATGTACGTTGGAGAATCCATCTAATATAGTTGGAGATGTCGTAAGATCTGTAACATCTCTCAAAACATACTAGACCATATGTCATGTAAACCTTGACCTCTCTCAACACGTGTGTGACATTGACATGATCACTCGACTATCACCAAGTGAATGATGTCAACAAACATGAGATCATGTGCCCCAATAGTGAAATATCTTACGATAATGCTAGTTGGTATCCTCTAACGGCTGATATGGACACTGTGAAATCTGAGAGCACATGAAAATAGAGCTCGTCGTGCCAAGCCCTGTCAGTGAAATTCTTGATCGATTTGGATCAATAAACACATAAAGATTTTACACCCGCGAGAAGGAGTTACAACTTCAGCCAAACCTTGAGAGGTATTTCGTGCGGACATCTCCGGAGGTACCCGCAGAAAAATCTCCGTGGACATCTTCTTAACGATCATTCATTTGTTTTACTCATTTATTTTTACAATAAAATATCTACTACACTGAATAATTATTTTGAATTTCAAAATAAAAAAATAATTAAAAATATTATGCTATCTGAGTCACAAGCGAGAACCCAAATTAATCCGGTTTCCATACAAAGTTAACTCATGTGAAATTACGTCGCTTTCTCTCTTCTCCGTTAAAGACCTTTACCTCTCAACTTTGATACCCCTATTGTATACACCTGGGTCTGTATACACCTGGGTCCGCCACATTCGTTCTTCGGGGATCCCACTAGGAGACATCTGCAATAGATTGGTGTGCCGCCAGCTTTGCGTTTAACGATTCGATCAGAGTTCCGATCAGGTCAACTCCTACATTGTTGGAAAAGTTTTCCGTCTTGCCAGAGATTTCCTGTCTTTACTGAATCTGTACGTTGAAGCGCCTATGCATTGTCCTGGCCAATCCAATCAAATTGCTTTAGTCGTTCAACTGGTAAAACCAGTATATTTGGTTGTTTGGTCGTGGACACTGAATTACCAAGCAAGAACCTCATTGGTTACACTTCAATATAATTACAGTTCCGATATGTTCTACTTGCGCGTATAAGGCTATGACTACGAAATCGACCTCTTTAGATCGGTGGATGAATCCGATTCCTTACTGGATATGTTTAGGGTAGAAGAACCGCGAATGTGGAGGTCAAGTTGACATGAGAAAAATTCGAAGGTGTTCCTTTTGTAAAAAGGAATCGTCCTCCTGTCAATGCTAAAGTAGTCCTCCGTACGGACTACTTTAGCATGAGAGAAGAATCTTGCAGATCTGTCATCTTCCCAGACTTGTTTATCCGTCTCAGCGTTGGTTTGTATGTAAGAGGATAGAATCGAGTCTCTAAAGTCCTCGATTCGTGCATAAGAAGACTGATTAGCACTGGTAGCAGTTCGCCTTCGCACCACTGGATTGTCTCCCTTGCGACTGCGCCGCTACGAGGTGCAATCAAGACCGGAAATCATAGTGGGAGAACAGCTCTCTTCTCTCTGAACCACTTCTGTAAGATCTTGGTTGTATGATTGTGGAAGATCTCCCAAGTTGGCAACCGACTACCAGCAAACTGCTTTCCAGTATCAGGAATCCGAATATGTGCGCTGAATAAAGTTACGACCGATTGGATCGTAGCTTGAATCTTCCATCTTTTCTTTCTATTCACTCTCTTCTATGTCATTCGGTTCCTTGAGAGCGATCTGCAGTAGATGGAAGGCAGTTGATGAATACATGTACGAGGTTACAGAACCAACACCCAATCCTTATGGAGGTGTGGCACTTTTCTCTGTCATTCATTGCTCTGTTCTCAGTCTCTCTTCGACTAGCAAGTCTCATAGTCAGCTTAGGTGTCAGTAGATCATCTTTCACAGCTACGCTGCTGCGATTATCTGAGCCTTGAGTTTTGCTCGACAATTAGCCGCCCACGATAGATCTTCTCCATTGATCCTCGTACTTCGGTCACCAATGGAATAACTGCGGAGCCCAAAGAATTCTCGCTTCGGCACATGCTGATAAGCGTTAAACCAACTGTTCTCTCGGTCTATATCTTCTGTCTCTCCAATCATTTCCTCAGCAATCTTAGCTCCCGGTATACTCAACCCAGATGCAGATTCTCTTGACCTGCTCTTCCATCCCATGTCAGCATTCGAATATCTCTCATGCTCCTGTCTGCAATACGCATGAGAATCTGAAATATCTCCGTGTGAGCAATCCATCGACAGCAATTCTGCTTCTATTCCTTTGGCGCTCCTACAACATAATCCGCCAAGAATCCTTTCACATCTCTCTCTGGGGCTTCTCGGAGCCCACGAGGTGCTGGTTCTAGATCGCTGGATTGTCTTCCCTGAACGCGGGGGACTTTCCAATCGCTTATCAGCAGCTCTAGCCTTCAGCAACTCTGCTACGATAGCTCTGGGTTTACCCTTGTTTCCTCTACGCTCTTCTTTGGAGTTCCCCACCCAAGCACTCTCCAGCCTTTTGTCAATGGATCTTATTCTCGACAAGTCTTTACCATAAACCTCGTGCAACTCTTTCTTTTTCTGCTCCGCAAAATCAGTTACCCATCCTTCATCTACCTTCTCACGCTTCTTGCACTTGTCAAACTCGTTCCTTGCAAGGTCACCTTTCATGGCTTTGTCCCGAAACTCGAAACATGGCAGTGCCTTAGGCTGTTTAGAGATGTCTGCTTTGGAGCAATTACTCCAACCCCGCTCTAAATCCTCGGCGGTCTTTTTCTTCCTCCGCGGTACCTCGCCCACAAACCTGAGCGGTGTCAGCCCCGTACTACTCCGACGGTCTTGTTTGAACATGGGATTCTCAACTTCCATCGGCTTTTTCTTCCTAATTATCGGCCACTCTCTCTAAACTCCAGCGTTGCCTCTCCACAGACATCGTGACCTGTACCGAGCTGTAAGACGTAAAGAGTCTTGAAACTATGGCTGCAGCGAAGCGTCCGCGTCTTCTGAATGGCGAAAGGCTTTAGACAAGCGAAAGATTTTCATGTTTGGTCTGCGTGGAGGTGGTCGCGAGATACTAAGCGGCACGCTTGAGCATCATACACGGCCAGTCGGTCATCGCTTCCTCAAGCTTGGGCCGTCTAATCGGAATCCCTCATGTCCGCCAGCAGCAAGCAAGACAGGGGCTACGAACCCCTCGTATGCGCATACCGTATCTGTCGATCAAGCTCACGGAACCTATTGGGGGTATGATCAAGCAAATTTCTGCTCTATGAGCGGTGAGTTTACAGAAGCTGTAAGGATGTCAGTATTCACAGTTAGGATAAATGCGCAGAAGACGGCGGCCCATTTTTAGTTTCCTCTCTCGCGGATGAAACTAACCTCATGCATTATTGTTGATGTACTGCTCTGGCGAAGAATGACAGAACTTAATGCAAGCAGTTTCTCTTTCAAAGTAGAGCCAATGGTCTTCATATGAGCTTTGACTAGAATGTATACTAAATCTCCCGAAAATGGTTTCTTGAACACGATTGTTTACGATATCATATTCATGGTGTTTACTTGACGGCACTTCTTACATTCTAAGATTGCATTACTTGGACTACACCCTTGATTGGCATAACAAGTTTAGGCGTGATATGAAGACTTGCATAAGACAAGTAAGAGATTGGTTGCCTTGATCATCTTTGTTTGGCTACAACAGGTTGAACGTGATGTCAAGACACTGAACAAGAAAAGTAAGAGATTGCAAGGGCTGATCATTTGCTCTACAGACAATTCAATCTAAACTGAACTTTTTTTGCTGTTATATCACGAGATGGCATGGCATTTTGACCTGCTGAACCTATTACGGTCAAGTAATGTCCTCTTCTTAAGGTAAGGTAAAGTCAAATAAACGCATTAGAGATTAAACGCATTAAACCAGGTACTTACTTATCTGGTTTATTCCGATTGATTTCAACTCAGCAAGACACATACAATGTTTTAGGTCTTTGCATAGACATCAATTCTGTAGTGACGGTAGAACAATTGTTTTGCAATTACTTGAATGTTTCAAGTAGACTCACTCTATATAGTCAGACACACTTTGGAAATCAGCTGTAGAGATCTGGCTGAGAAATATAGTGTTTCAGATTGTCCCAGAAGTTGAAGAAAAGTCTTTCAGTATATGAGTTCCTTACTGCAAAATGTTTTTATTAGTACGTAGAATTCACTATACGTCAGGCATATTTCTCATATGTAGGCTTCATGGAAGTCTGAGTCACCTTCCTCTCTTGTTATCACTAATCATGAGTACCCTGCGAGAATATTTACACCACGAACATGGGTATAAAAGGAGGAAACCAAATAATTTCCTTTTTTCTCGCTTTGTACTTTTACTTAAATAGCATATTATACTTGTTTTTCCCAAGAAACATTCTAACTGTAACCGCACCCGCAATTTTTAGTCCGTTTTTCCAAGTTACGCTTGAGAACGTTACGGTTGGGGATAAACTCTTCCAACCGTAAAGTAACACGTTTGGATTTTAACAGTTGGTTGAGACCGTTGGACTAATAATCTACACGTTACGAGACGGGCTCCTGCAAGGTGAGGCTTGGCAGACAGGAGATCATTTTGACATTTTATATTAGTTTGGTATCACAGTTCGCACAGGAAATTGCTTGATCACACTCACAGTACGTTCCCTGCGCTTGATCATATCTCTCTTACGGTTTAGTCGCTTGATCACATCTCTTACTGGCGTCAGGCTGTGGAATCGATAATTTGTCCATGTCACATTTACATGTCAGCTCCAGCTGAATCGAACTACATGCCCGCAGCAACAGAAAGTGCTTCATGCACTACACTTCTCACTCTTCTGCTGACATGTCCATCATCTCGAACAGTGGAATCGGGCTGACATGTCAACATGCCTCAACTTGTGAAAATATTTAAATTTTCCAGCAAAATATTTTATCATCATAAGGATTCGAACTTGTAATAATATCGTTACAGTGATATACCAACCTGTAACTGAAATCTGTTCCACCGGAATGATATTTTCTGAGAAATTTTGTCTGAACTTGTGAAAATATTTAAAGTTTCCAGCAAAATCTTTTGTCACCTTGAGGATTCAACTTGCAACCTCTGTCTTCCTAAACATGGACCCACACCACCTTAGCTACCACGCTGTTGATATAAGCGGAGTTTGGGGTTTTTATATCACAACTTGTGGTTTAAAAAATGAAAGTTTTAGTATATATTGAACTGGACTTTTGTTACATAATATCTAATGATAATTGTAACTGGTTGAGACTGAGATCATTTATTTGCTACAGTCTATATATTAGATTAATCTGTTCATCTGTGTTATGATGGTATGAATACAGTTAGTACAGTTCGACTTGGATAACTGCAAATCCTGGATACATATAAAGTCTCCGCATACTCTCAGAAACAATTAGAAGTGCAACTATTTTGCACTTATGGTTAACTGCAGTCATTATTTACTGTGGTTTCACTAGAGGGTAAATATATAAGTGCTCTCTTTAACTGCAACATTGCAATTATTAGAAAGAAAAAGTTGTCTCTAGTGACAAAAAAATATTGCAAATAATACGGATATTCATAATTAGTACCTTGAATGTTACCAAACATGCTACACGCGTACACTCAGAAGAGAGATAGAGTTGTGTATTTGTGTCCTCTTGCCAAAACTTTGTACATAAATATCTTACTCAATTTAAGTAAGTTTCTTTTTTGCTTTATAACTTAAATATTTGTACATTTTTGTACTTAACGAAAGGTATTTAGAAATGCAAATTCGAGGCATAGTTGCAACCTACCATGTTACTCTGTTCTTCTTGCAGTTAACCAAGTGCGACCAGTAACCCCAGTACCTGCTACCACCACAGTGGTCCATGTTTACCATTTTGCCACCAAGCTAAATGCTAACTGAGTTATCGCTACGGTATCCCGGAGGAAAGACAGACTGAAGAGATGTTCTTGCAGGGTGCCGAAATATTATATTTCAGAGCATATTTCACCTCGTCATTCAATATCCAGGGCTTTAATTTATATATAAATAACTACTAGTTCTTTGATTTGTGACTTTAGAAGCGCGATAGTCTACTCATGCTTTATGGTTTAAGTCTAGATCCTTCCATGTTTTCAGGTTTGGGTTAATATTTAATATTTATACATTACATTATTTTATTAATTTAATATAAAATTTTACTTAATACTTATATATTTTCATCATAACAACAAACGAGCAAAAGTTCTCAGAAATTCATCCTGCATGCATATTCACTTGCTTGGTTATTCACCTCTCTTTTCTGAAAATGGAAGAGAGCAGCAAGTTACATTCATTTATTATCTAATCCTTCTGTCGAGAAAAGCTAGATAATAAATGAATATATTTATTAATGTATCGTTTTGATCTAGTAGGTTCTTGCACTTGTATCCTCTGAAGCGCGTACACCTGCACACCACTTATGGATTTTTTAACAATATTTACATTATTCTCAGAATAACTAATATATAAAATTTTAAATTACTAATTTTAATTTTAATTATAATAAAAATAAAAAAATAAAAAATATTCATATAACAGTTATGATATTTCTTGTAACATAAGAGAACAAAACGTACCGAAGTTGATCGAGCATGCTTATTTACTCGACCATGTATTCTTCGGTTAGTTACAGTCAAAAGTCTGAATGACTGTCGAGTCTTGGGTTTCTATCCTGTTTGCTAAATAAACCCGACCTTTACACCGTGAGCTAAGCTCTACACTTACGGTAGGCACATGCATCGCTCCGTGTGATGATTGTAATCAGGAGTGGACTTTTATGATCTGAAAGACGGAGGAGGTGAATATAATATACGTACAAAGCGTACTTCTGCAAAATGAAAGAAAAACGACAACCAAAAATCAAGGGGCTAATCTCCGGAAACCCTATTGTTTTCCAGAAATAGATAATACACTATATCTCCGGAAACCCTACTGTTTTCCAGAAATAGATAAAACACTATATCTCTCTGTATATAACAGGAACTGTGTGTAGTGGGTTGGAAACGAACTGGGCCTAGGGATGAGATGGTGGGGTTTCGAGCCTCTGTGCAGGCAGGTAGAGCTATAATGGAAAAAAAAATATTGTATCTCCTCGGAGGGGTGTCTTGGAATTTAATTAATCTGAAAATAAACTGAAATGATTAGTGAGGTGTCCTTGAAAATTCATGCAGTCCTAAACGTCCCAGCAGATCACGTAATTGGTTGCAAAACAGAGTTAGAGTATTCCGAGAAGACATCTTTAACTGAACTGGGGCTAGGCGCATATACCAAACCAATCTCAATCTAGGTGAATATATCAAACCAATCTCAATCTAGGTGAATATCCATGCGTTTAATTTCATACCTACTTGGATCTTTGGGTCCCTCTTTCCTTTGTAATGCTTGATGAATTTTTTCGATCCGTTAATTATTCATTGTATCGAGTGTTTTACATTTCATACTTAATCTTTTTTTTAAGAAAGGTTAGATATTAAATTAAACTCACATCAAATAAATATATTAATGATTATAGTTTCTCTAACTTTTATCTTCTGAAATGTGACACCTTACGAATGACTTATGGTTTTCCTGCTCTCTTCGCTGTTTCCAGACATAGACTAACATATACTATTTATAAAAGATTTAGTTATAACTATTTGGTATATATTTTTATTTAACATTTATATATTTCCTCAATAATAATAAGCGAACTAAATTTCCCAGAAGTTAATCCAGCATGCATATTTGACCTGATCGTGTTCAGAAATGACGTACTTCACAACCGGCGATCTCACGGATTCAGGTGCTACTGTAGCTTTGCTCACGCACAACACCCATTCACGGTCACGAGTGCAGGCGCATGCCTCATGATCACTACTGTAAGAGCTAGCAGGTAGGTAGGCCAGGGAGTCATCGCTCAGCTCTCAGGGTACCCCGTAGGCAATAGGATCCGGTGGGACCGGATCTGGGTTTAGATGGACACTTCCATTCCTCGGATTTTCGTTGGCTTTCTCTTCTCACTACCAGTGTTCGGGGAGGTTGTCAAGGAAATATTTACTGGAGATCGGTGGCACTGTTTTACTTCCGGAACCTTCCGTGAATTTTATCTTGAAGCATAAACTTTTCGATGATAATTAAATAAGGTAACTATTTTTCTGAACATCCTGTTTCCTTCATGTCGAGTTTCCACCCGTTTCTTTTAACAAGCTGTTTTTTTCCGACTTCCCGAGAATTTCTTTCGGTAATTATATTAAACATTTATTATTATTATAAATCTATTATTATAAATTTAATCGTTAATTATATAAACGTTTGGTTTCGCTTTGTCTCCGGTTTACGTCCATCTTTTGAATTCCTCCTCCTCCCGAGTCCCGAATAGTTTGGGGACATGGCCGGCCATGGATAAACTTTAAACCTGCCTATACCTAAAGCATGTGTGCTAAGATGGGTTGCTAAAACAACTGAAAAACAATTGTATTTCGGAGAGGATTCCCAAGAAGTCCCAGACAGTAAAATACAAACACAGAACAGACTCAACAGAGAAACAACTAAGCAAACACACAACAGAGAAACAACTAACTTTCAAGACAGTGGAGCAGTAACACTGCATGAACCTCGATAAGAAAAAGTCGAACTCAAATGCACAGCAGGATGTGCGTAAAGGTACCTATACTTTGCGCTGTTCCTTCAGAGAGAAATAGCTTCAGAAAGAAGATCTTCGTCTCCTCCAATACCTTGTAAACTCACTCGCATTGTAGCTTCAAGATGTTTGGGTTGCAGTTTATTTCTAAACTTCGTCTTGATAGCATTCTGGATAGAAAAAGCTCGTTCACAGACGAAAGTGAAAACACACTGAATGCGTGCAATATTGACCAAAGTAAACAAATTTGGATACTGACCTTCGTACACTTCATCACCAGACAACATAAACCACAAGTCGTTCAACCGCTTCTCTGCCCATTCTGATCTGCAGTGAATCTTAAAAGATCGAAATTCACCTCGAATATCAGACGAAGAAATCAAAGCTTTTTGGGTACTACCCGAAATGCATGACAGATCTTGTCCAAAAAAGTCACAAAGTTGCTCTATCTCTCTCGCACCCCATTCTCTTACCGCTAACGCTGTTGAAGGCATCAGAAGAGGGTTCAAAACCTTGAAACAGCTAATGACAGAATTATCCTCAAACCTCTCCTCCAAAGCAGAGCACACCGCTTGAGAAAACTCTTTCTGGAAAAGCAAAGCACTCTCCAAATCTCTGCCAATGCGATCTCTCTCCAAAGTCACAGAGTGAAACATTTTACCTCTTAGTTCAGACTGAAGGCGCTTCAGATAACCACCTGGAGGACCATACTCCGGCAGAATGTGATATCATGTGTCCTCGTTCAGAAGACAGGCGTTGAGATCTGTGGTCTCCACTAAGAAGTTAACACCAGTCTCATTTATCATAGTCCTCACTAGAGGACCTACATTAGAACAGTCTATGGATAGACTCTGGAAGGCTTTGTTCAATCTCGCCAAGCTACCTAGAATATCAACTAAGTAGTAAAAAATATACAACATTTTGAAAGACCCAAGCTTCTGGAACAAAGACGAAGCCACACAGTCATCAGATTTTGCAACATCACGAAAGTAAACCAAGACTGACTCGTAACTATCATAGACACTAGTAACAAGTTGCCAACGGCTTAACATCGGATCTTCAAGTATCGCTTCATGCACTTTCGTGCATCATTCAATGATTCTTGTAACGATGACAGACTTGCCTTACGCTTGGAACTGCTCTGGAAATAAGAAGCAAGCGTATTAAGGATACTATCGATATTGTCACTAATCTCTTTGCAGCCAGACTTGCCAAGTTAGTCCGATGTGCGATACAATGCACAGAAAGCATGTGAGGATTAACCGTTCGTTTTAAACGCACTGCGACTCCATTTCGAACACCGATCATGGTGCTCGCACAATCTGAACCAAATCTCATAAAACGGTTAGACTCTAAGTTACAGTCAGAAACAAGACGTATTATAGCAGAAGTGATAGCTTCAGAGTCTTTTAACCACATTTGCAACAACCCGAGAAAAGTAGATTTCACTACACCTTCGTCCAAAAAGGTAGCAAAGACCACTAGATGATCGGTCACGGAGACGTCAGTCGATTCGTCCACCATTATCCCAAAAAAAGAAGACTTTCTTACCTTGTCCAAGACACGCTTGTGCAGTATCTGACTAATACAGAAGATAATCTCAGCACAACTCTTGTCGTCTTGATACATGGAAGTGGTTATGTCGCCAGTAACAAAATGAAGCATCTTACATAGCTTCAGAAACTTCCAGAAAGAGATATCTTCCTTACCAATAAAGTAAGCAGCACGAAATAGTGTTAGAACTGCTTTGTCGCATGTCTCTCTCGCGGTTGTCATGGCTTTCTCTAAGGTCTTTGCACCCAGTAATTTTACAGTAAGTATTGTCTTATGCTCATTTGAGGCAGCATGGTCATGGAAAGCAGAAGTCCTTACATTTCTAGACCCTCTCGTAGCAAAGTGCTCTCTCCCCCTACCTTTCTCGCAGAGTTTACAAAATACTCCGCCAATGGAAGGATCGAAGCGGATCCAGTCAAAATCAAGCAGCCATTTATCATTCCATGTCTTATAATTATGTAATATTTATGTCTTCTCCGCGGCAGTGAAACGTTCGGTACTAACGCTCTCATCTAAGCTTGCAGTATCTACCTCGATGGATGGTAACTGTACAGTTATCTTCTCGGACGTGAAACCTGAATCAAAAAGACACTTATGTCTTTTCATTTCTCTAAGCTGTAGATACTCAAGAAAAAACTGCGCCACTATTATGTCTAAACCTAACTTGCAGTATCAGTTCACAATGATTACCAAGAATCGATGTGTTCTGAGATTTGGTACTTCCCTCCTGTCGAAGCTGAGTTGGTTCTACACAGACCCTTCTCTTCAACAGTTCACTCCCGAGTCCCGACTTTAGAAGCTCAGCCCTTCTTGATAGTTCTCTCTTCAGTCTTGAGTCTACACCAAAAATACGCAGTCGCAGATCGGATCGCTGTAGCTATAGCCAACCTTGGGTTCACTAAATAAAAAGAATGAAGACAACTGAACTTCTATGCATACAGAAAGATTAAACCTCTACAATACTAGCAATGTTAGCAACATCTCAATTGAGGTTAAAGACGTACGAACCTCCATGAGCCGACTCACAGAACTACCACCTCTCGGAGTAGACGAAGAAAGACGAGAAGAACTCCGAATGACAGACGGACTTGGACTAGCTCGCACGTTTAGAGATAGACGATGAGAGACACAGCGATGCAGAATGTGATGCAATATGTAGGAGGGGAGGAAGACGCGTAAGGTATGAAGGGAAACAACAGCGAATGTAGGAGGTTCGGAGAAAATGGACACTGAAGCGATTGACAACAATCGAAGCGTAAGCTGCGTAGATCCACATTAGTCGCTGTGAACAGTCTCGATTTCCCAGTCGACTCGTGGTCCGCAGCCCGCCGCCTGCCGCTTCAAGTTCAAAATCGGTAAGAAAAAGACACGCGCGGTAGTTCAGTCTCAAAAAGCAACAAACATAAACTAATCCGGCGAAAAGCATCTGCATAATGAGACAACGGAGAAACAATAAACAAATGAAATGAGAGTACTCCACAAACATGTGCACAATGAGACGGAGACCAGCAATAAACAAATCATACGAGTAGAACCAGCAGCCCTAAATGACAAAAATCCGTCTCTGCAAAGTCGATTGATTCGCATCATCATAATGACCGCGTGCCAATCCTCTTTCGTCTTGCCTCGACTGCACAGCACACATTGCAAGAACAAGCAAGTTGACCGAAAAGTAGACGAACGAGTACAACCAGCCCTAAACGACAAAAAATCATCTCCGCCTAGTCCAAAATGCCCCGCAAAGTTGATTGATTCGCATCATCGCAATGACAGCGTGTTAATCCTCTTCCGTCTGACCTCGAATGTACGCACTGCAGCCTCAATACCCCAAATTCCCAATTCCTCAACTACAAATTTACGTCAACGATCAGTTGCTTCTCGATGAGAGCACGGAGAACGCGGAGCTCGATGTCGACACTGTCGATGACGTAACAGAACATTAGGGCTCGCAAGCAAAAAGCAACAAACATAAACTAATCCGGCGAAAAGCATCTGTACAGTGAGACAACGGAGAAATAATAAACAAATGAAACGAGAGTACTCCATGAACATGTGCACAATGAGACGGAGACCAGCAATAAACAAATCGTACGAGTAGAGCCAGCAGCCCTAAATGACAAAAATCCGTCTCTACAAAGTCGATTGATTCGCATCATCACAATGACCGCGTACCAATCCTCTTCCGTCTTGCCTCGACTGCACAGCACGCACTGCAAGAACAAGCAAGTCGACCGAAAAGTAGACGATCGAGTACAACCAGCCCTAAACGACAAAAAATCATCTCCGCCTGGTCCAAAATGCCCCGCAAAGTCGATTGATTCGCATCATCGCAATGACCGCGTGTTAATCCTCTTCCGTCTGACCTCGAATGTACGCACTGTAGCCTCAATACCCCAAATTTCCAATTCCTCAACTACAAATTTACGTCGATGTCGGTTGCTTCTCGATGAGAGCACGGGAGAACGCGGAGCTCGATATCGACACTGTCGATGTCGTAACGGAACATTAGGGCTCGCAAGCAGCAAGTGCCGGCACCTCATTGTTTGCTACGGACGAACGAGATTCATTCTCGTTCGTCTTGTGCGGTCACAATTTATTCACGTGCGAATTTAAAAATACTTAATCCTAAAAATTAGCTTACGTGTCTTTTTACGTACGCGTCATTTCCGGTTGTGAAAAATGACTGTCCGCTCTTTTCCGAAAAGTTCAAACGCAACCCTAAATAGTCCGAAGACAAAATCCGTCGATCGGCCGTTTTTCCGAAATACTCACGAATATTCCCGCAGATTTCCGGCCTCTCTGTGTTCAAACCGTGAATTTCCGATTTTCCAGTTGCAAAGGCAAGAAACGTATCCGCCGGATTTCCCTCCATCTCGGTAATTACCAATTCAAACCGGAAATGACACAACGTGTAGCCGGTACTCCCCGAACTCTGCTCACTACTACATGCTTACATATATTCATACGTCGAGAATTGCAGATATTAACTAGATTAACAAATAAAAATAAAAATTTTAAGTTTTATCTTTTAAAATATAAAGTATATACATATTAAAAAATTGGCCAAGGATGTAGCGGAGTTTGGTAGCGCGTTTGTTTTGGGTACAAAATGTCACAGGTCTCAAGCACCAAGCACCACTCTCTAGTATAGTAACACGTAATTAGCCCGGCCAAGAAGCGATCAAAGATGAAATAATGCGCTAACTTGCCAGTGGAATTCGCGAATTGTTTACAACCGGAAGGTGTACTACGAAGCACCTTTCCAAAAAGGTTCTCCTTGGTATAAAGTTCAACGCAACAGATAGCATTTGATGCAATCTGATCGAGATCTATATAAAAGTCAATGTAAAAGGTAATGCAGAAGTGAAAACAACAGGAGTTGTGTAATACAATAGTGCGTGTCAAAGCGAACAGTGAAGATTCTCAAACGTCCAAATGAAAAACAGTAGTAGTTTCTTGAAGGTCAGCTTTGTTAGAGCCGTGAATAGCTTACCATTATAATTGAGAAATGATATAATTATTTTAGATTTTAATAAAATAAAAATAAATTATTCAAATTGTAAACTATCTTACTGCCAAAGGGACTTGGCAGTAAGATAGATTCGGAAGAAAAAACAATAAGAAATGACTGCAGTGTTTTCATACGAGTGCCTCTGAATTCGCTGCAGAAACATCTGCAGCCAAAGTCATAACATCTGCTTGCAAGAAAAAATTAATGGCGAAAGATTCTAGCTAATAGTGACATAAGCGAATGCTGTCAATGGGAACGTTGATTGAAAGAAAAAACACGCAGGAGAGAGTTAGTGTAAGTGAGTTGAAGAGGGTCGCTTTAGCGAGAATACAGGGAGAAGACACTCGAAGACTCGGAGCTAGTAAAAGAAGGAAATCTTTATTCCAGTGCGTCACGAATGCATCTAGGTGTTGAGTAGGTGTACATTCAAGAATCTGATTAAATAATATTTTTATTTATTTTAAATAAATTTTGATATAACAAGATTTTGTTCAAAAAAAATTAAATTAAATTAAATTAATGGTTTATTAATTGTTAATACTTCTTAGAATTTAACTTTAATAGTTCCAAATTTATTTTCAATTCACAAAAATTTATCAAATCTATTTCAGATCACATAAAACTTTTCTTTATGTGATCTGAAATGAGTGATCATTTATGTGATCATTTTAATGAGTAACTCATCTACAAAAATACACTTGTTTCTTCTCCTCCTTTGTTAATAACTATTTTAAATCTTTCTAGGTAACCATTGTAGTTAACTTCTCTTGTGTGAGATTTTGAACCGTGTGCGTTTTATTGCTATTGTGTACCTTAATAAACAAGTGGCTCTCTCCCTATTATCCTTATTAGCCGTTTGTTATCAATTGGTCGACAAATATACTTGTCTTTGTTCTGATTGTGCGCTGTTTTATTCAGCCTTCTTTACTTAGGATATTTCTAGAGTGTGTTGAGGATCTATTACAGTGAACAGTTAAACATTTACCGAGAACAGTTTAGAACCTACACAATTTTACCTCAATATGCATCCAAAGCGAGCCATCGGCGTGAGCGAGGAAGACGCCAAACGTGAAAGACGCGGAGGGTTTAATGACGCAAGTGGGTAGGCATTACCGTGATTTAGAGGGGGCGGTGTTATTAGGTTAACTGACGTTCGAACGGCTAACGAGAGAAGGGAAGGCGGTGTCATTATACGTTCGCTCATTAATGTTCTGCCTTGGTTGATTATCAAGGTAAGCGCACGGAGGGTTTAATGACGCAAGTGGTAGACGTTAGCGTGATTTAGCGAGGGGAGGGCGGTGTTATTAGGTTAACCGATGTTTGAACGGCTAACGAGCGAAGGGAGGGCGGTGTCATTATACATTCGCTGCCTTGGTTGTTGTGCTGTACCTGAACGATTTGGGGCGAACGAGCGAGGTCGTGGCTGTTTTGACGTCGATGTTTTGGAGGAACGGGGTCATGGCTGTTTTGGCATCGATGTTATCGAGCGGATCGTGGCTTGGCTTGTTGCATTTTCTGGTTTCTTGATCGAGCACGGCTGTTTTGGCATCGATTTAGCGTTGAAGCTGTATTCGTGTTTCGTGTGTCGTCGTGGATTGCAAGAGTTCGTTGGCGGTTTTAGGTAGTATGGGACGCAAAGAGAACGGTTTCGTGCTAGCAGTCAAAGTATGGGGCGGCACGATGGAGGTGAATTGGGATGGTGGCGGGTGCGCTAGTTGTTTTGTGTGTATGTGTGCTATGGTGTTCGCGGGCGAGGTGTTGCAGGTATGGTTTCTTGACGTCGCGTGGGCGTGGTATTTTCTTTTGCATGTTTTGGTTTTATGTCTGAGAGTGAGGAGCACAGCGGAGCTGTCGTGGACAGCGAGGAGGTTGGTGATACAGAGGAAGTGGAGGCCATCCAGAGTGTCGAACAAGTTCTTGATTCACCTTCCGACTTTGAGTTTTTGGACCTTAGTGGTGGTCACCGCGGTTTTCTCCACTATCTTCCAGCCCGCCAATGCTTTCTTTCGACGACCGATTCCTGAATCTAACTCGTACCTACATTTATTTGCAGCTCGGATTTTCACAGGACCCTCCAGAATTTCTGATCAAGTTTGATTACGTTATGATTGACAAAACTTGTCATCCATGTCGGTTGCACCCTGTACCATTGCAGTGGTTAGCTGGGCCATTTCGATTTTTCTCCTGCTCGGTCGATAACTTTTATCTATATTTGCAGGACAAGCGGTTTAGAATGTTTTCGTATCCTGCATACTTTACTCGTGCCGATGGTTCTTTGAGGTCTACCGTTCACGGAGTGTATCGATATATTTCTCACCCTTGTGTCTGTAGACAGGTGGATCTTGAGGATAGTATTGTGGTTTGTCCTCATTTTTTGGCATTGTCACCATGTCTCTCTGTCGAGAGGCCAGGGCTAGACGCCCCAACGTAGAGATTTCTGTTACAGTTGTACAGACTGGTGCTGACCTTGATGTTACGTATTTTCCTCTTCTATCCGACTTTCTGAAAAGAGACTGTATATCTGGTATCTTTTCCGTTGAGAGAGGCGGCTCTCTTCTCCATCTGCACTTTCAGGACGTTGTCGCGCTACTTGGCGGCTACATGCTTGACTTCTACTCCGACGCTTAGGTTTGATAGTTCTAGAAGTTAGCTCATATTACTTCTAGTCCTTTATATATATGTTTGACACCTTTGCATACGGTGTTAATACTATTTTGAGTCTTAGTAGGCTTATAGTATGTTAGTTATCTTGTTCAAGCATTTGTGCGCTTGTGCAAGTGACTTCTTACTTGTCTATGACGTTCAATGTACATAACTTAGGGTTTCCATGCTGATAGGGGTTTGAGCTCATGGGTTGTACTTACTTGTCGCCCATGCACGCTTTCTAGCTAATTTAAGTTATTTTTCAGGGCTATATGTCATTTTAGGTAGTTTAAGTTATACGCTGGCACTCTAGGGGGCTTGACGTGGTAGCTTATGAGTGTAGAAAAGTTACCAGGTAGTTTAAGACACAAAAGGACAGTCAAGTGGAGCTATGAACTCCCATTGGTCCATTTTTGTCTTTTGTAAAACTCTAAGTTTAGAAACAGAGCTCTAGAGGAGAGTTCGAGCATTTGGTGAGGTATCTTCGAAATCTGAGAACACAGGAAGAGAGAGCTCGTCGTGCCAAGCACTGTCAGTGAAATTTTTGCTCGATTTGGATCAATAAACAAGGAGTTATGCCCAATTGAAGTTCGGATTGTGCCAAAACTGCATCACTTTTGTTGATTTTGGGGTTTTCGGTGCCAATTGCAGCAGAATTGAGGAAATCACTTCAAAACTTCGTGGTTGCGTTCACTGTCAGGAGGGCTACGACTGTCCAAAAAGTTTCGAATCATTTGAGTAACTGAGTAATTCAGGGCGGCCGCTGAAGCAGAGGGGGTCTGAAAAGCTCTTAATCTAGAGCTGCGACTTTAGAGAAGGAGATCTGGAGTTCTACAAACATTCAGGAGTCCCAACTTCACAGGGATGTTCAGCATCCTGTAGACTTCAAATACTGTGAGAAGATTTGAAATTCATCGAGCCAATTCTCTGTTCTATGTCTGAATAGCTGTCTAGGTACCAGAAATTGCCATAATTCTCTTATTCAGAACTTTTCTGTTCATATCTCCGTGTCAGAATTTGATCTCAGGTTGAAACTTCGTCTGTGAGTTCAGTAGTACCTCATTTGCATGTAGGGGAAGTTTAGAGGTCTAAACCTTCATAGTTTTCCTCTCTTTGAGTGTCAAAGTTCACCGCTTAAGCCTATTACTACCAGTGAGACCTAAATTTCGCTTTTTGAGCATATCAGAGGATCCTACACTCCTGTGTGAGTGTTTATAGCTCCTGTTGTGACCTGAAAGCCAACCTCTTGAGTAAACAACCACAGCCAGAAGCCCGGCGCTTTCCTAGGTAGACGGATCACACTCCGACATACTCTCTTTTTTGGTGAACTCGACGTGAAACACCTAGGGTGGGAGTTTTCTTGAGAGTGTTACAGGATCAGATATCATGGCCAACCAAGGATCATCAAGTGGAGGTGCTGCTGCTGCTCAGCAACCTGCTCAATTGGATGCTGCTACGATGAAGATGTTCCAAGCTTTTTCCATGTTTATGCAGCAGCAGCAGAGCACAGAGAGGAAGGAGGTATTAGCAACCAAGGCGTTGCAATCTGTGGTGCATCAGATGGATCAGTTCAAGGGGACAGATATTTCCAAGTATGTGCGATACTATGCCAGGGAGATGGAGGTGAACAAGGTACCTGAGAAGGAGATGGTGGAGAACTTTGAGCTTGCTGTTGTTCCTGAGATTCGTGGGCGTGTGAAGGAGCTCAAGCAGCAGCAAGGACAGAGTTGGGAAAGCTTTATGCGAGCTTTGAAGGAGGAGTACTACACTGAAGATTCAGAAAGGGTGACCAAGAGAACGTTCTTGGAGTGGGTGGTGAAGCCTAACAAAGGTTTGTCTGTAAATGAGTTGTTAAGGGAGTTTGATCGTCAATATGCTCAGCTTTCTAGGACAGAGAAGCTTACACTAGAGGTTGAGAAGACCGAGCTTTTCCTACAAGCAGCGGACGTGACTATTCAGGAGAAGCTTGAGCTGTTGCTGGAAGACAAGAGTGAGGAGAGAGGATTGAAGACCGATTGGAAGGAGGTCGAAGAGGCTGTTTCTTTGCTGGCCAAGAGACAGAGAAGAAGGGACAAGGTGGTGGTAAGTGAAGCAGCACCTCTGATAATTCCTGTCAAGCAGTTGCCTGCTAAGCCCGCTTTGGTAATTGCTAGAGAGGAAGACTCACCGCTTGATGAGTTGATTAAGGGTATGAAGGAGCTTAAGCTTAAGCTCACTAGGTTAGAAGAGAAGGAGCAGAATGTACAGCCTGCTATGCAGAGACCTCAGATGAGAGAAGGCTTTGTTCATCGTTGTATATGGTGTGATAGCCTAGACCATGTAAGAAGAGATTGTGGGGAGTTTTCAGATGCATTGAGGAAGGATCTTATCTTCTTCAAAGATGGTAAGATCCATTTGAGAGAGACTGGGATGATGCTGGGAACCAACTTTGGCAAGGGTGGTATGAAGAGACTTGTGAATGATATATCAGCATCACATGCTGTTTCTCTTGTGAATGCTGCTACCTGTGGAGTGAAAGTGGAGATGGAGAGAGAGAAAGGGACTACTGGGTTGTGGTCAGATGTAGTGCGGTCCGTAGCTAGAACAGAGCTAGACAAGGATGTGCTACGAAGGGTTGGCAACTCAATTAGAGAAACTACAGGATGGAATGACCCTGTGGATACTATGTCAGTGCATGCTTATGTTGCAAGAAGTCAGCATGAAGCTCTACTAGAAGAAAAACGCAGGAGGGAGGATGCAGGTGAGGCTTCTACAGCCAAACGACCTGCTACAAGGAGTGAAAGGGCTAGACCAGATGCAAGGTAGGAAACAACACCTACTCGGGAGGAGACTATGGAGGATCTACCATCTACAACACCAAAGGAGAAGGAGAGAAGCAAGGAGAAGGGTAAGATGCCTGCATACAAACTTCAGTCTGACATTGAGATTGCTACAGACTTGAAGCAGGTGTTAGAGAACCGTATCTTGAATGGGAAAGTTGAGTTTACTTTGGGTGAGATTCTTGGGATTGCAAAGCGTGAGTTCCATGAGGTTATCATAGATATCATCAAGAGGAAACGTCAGATTTTGGGTGAAGCAGCTACGCTTAACGCTCTAGGGACCAAACTGTCGGAGGATGAGGAAGATGAGATTGCTGGTTACTGCTCTCAAGTATCAGAGGGAAGATCAGATCAGCACGTGAGGTTTGAAGATGAGGTGGAGGCATCGCAGAAGAGCCATTATTCTCACAACCATTGGGCGAGAGCAACCACAGAGACCTTAGTGAAGCTGGGAGATCTAGAGGAACCTGTGGTGGCATTGATTGATCATGGCTCAGAGATTAATCTGATGTCTAAGGAGCTGTACAAGCGTGGGAGGTGGCCTATAGACACCGACCATGGATGGCTTATCCGTGCTGCCAACAACCAGCGAGGAGAACTCTATGGTGCTTGCCCCAACATCAAGGTAACTGTGGGTGACATTAGTGATGTTCAGAATTTCTTTGTGCAAGACATGTCAACCTATCCTATCATTCTAGGACAGCCTTACATTACTGCTGTTAGAATGGAGACACGAGTTATGGATGATGGTTCAGCCTATGCTAGGATACGTAGTAGAGACGGCAAAAGAGCTGTTCAGTTTTTGACCGTTGCTGCAGAACATGAGAGGAATCGTGATAGCTTGAGAGACCGTCCACTGCCTAAGATTACTCAGGAGTTTAGAGAGTCTAGGGGTTTTGGCAGAGTACCATTGAAGAGCGAGACTTCAATGGTACAGTAGAGCTAGGATTCTCGCCTGATCCAGTAGAGCAGGAAGCTTTATCCACTAGCTTCTTAGGATTGACGTCATATGGATCAGTGTGTTATAGGAAGGTTGAGAATCTGAAGAGGTTTGAGAGGCAACATGTGAAGTATGTACAACAGTCTTTGAGGGATAGTGGAGAGTTAGCCGGAGATGAATACATATCTGGAGTGTTTGAAGAGCAGTATTTGGTAGATACTATAGGGGAGTTGAAATCTATAGTAGAAAGTTCTATAGATGATGTAGATAGAGTGGTGAGAGTGAGCTCCAAGGAGCTTTATGATGTAATTGATAAGTTTATAGATCGGCAAGAGGTGTATGTGGAGACCAAGTACAAGTCAGTGGCAAAGAAAGTCAAACCAGTGGCTTTGCCTTTACCACTCGATTACAATCAGAAGATGGAGCAAGCTGCACGAGAACCGACGCTCAGAGGACCGAGAAGAATTGGGCACCAGTTCACAGAAACAACACTAAAGGAGCTGAGGATTGGAGGCGATGGATTTCTTACTGAGCAAGAGAAGAAGAGCTTCAGGGAGATGCTATCTAGGCATGGTAAGGCGTTTGCGTTTGAGTCACATGAAGTAGGATGTGTAGATCCAAGTGTAATTGCACCTATGGTAATCTTTACTATACCGCATGTGCCTTGGAATCTACGTCCTATCCCTGTACCTAGAGCTCATCTACCAAAGCTGATAGACTTGCTCAATGAGAGGATTAGGATGGGTATCTTGGAACCATCTATAGCTCCCTACTCTAGCAGATGGTTTACTGTTCCAAAGAAGAGTGGAGCTTTGAGATTCATTCAAGATATGCAGCCAGTTAACAAGGTGACTATCAGGAATATGGGTATAGGACCTATTGTAGACGAGTTTGCAGAGGCTTTTGCTGGTCGTGCTATCTATTCAATGGGAGACTTATATTCAGGTTATGATCAGTTTCAGTTATCCTCTGAGAGTAGAGACTTGACTACAATGAGGACACCTTTGGGGTTACTAAGGATGTGCACCTTGCCGCAAGGTGCTACCAATTCTGTAGCACATATGATGAATGGCATGAATAAAGTTTTGAGGGATTTCATTCCTGAAAAAACTATGCCATTTCTTGATGATGTGCCGATCAAAGGGTGTGCTGAGGAGGAGAAGAATGAGGTAATAGATCAGAGGGGGTGCCGTAAGTTTGTAGCAGATCACATAGCTGATTGTGATAAGATACTGAGTCGACTGGAAGAGGTTCATTTGACTTTATCAGGAGCCAAGTCTGTGTTTGGAGTACAAGAGGTGTTAATAGTGGGACATCTGTGTGGATCTTATGGTCGGAAACCTTGTCCAAACAAGGTTGATGCCATCCGAAGGATGAAAGAGACATGTGGATCAGTTACTGAGGTGAGAAGGTTTCTAGGAGCATGTGTGTTTTATCATATATGGATTCCACACTTTGCACATGTAGCAGATCCGTTGTACAAGCTGCTGAGGAAGGGGCAAAGATTTCAGTGGCAAGAGGAGCAAAGCGAGTCTATGAGGAAGTTGAAGGATCTTTTGGTTTCACCGCCAACTCTCCGGAAGGTAACATATGAGTTGGGCAGATCTGTTATCATTACTGTTGATACTAGTCCTATTGGCATTGGATGGGCTGTAGGACAGGATGATGAGGATGGAAATAGATATGTGGTGCGTTTTGGAGCTAAGGTGTTAAGTTCACGGCAGAGAGACTACCCTCAGGTAAAAAGAGAACTATGGGGAGTAGTTACTGCGATGAAGAGTGACAAGGAATACTTGATAGGAGCACCTGTGGTTGTGGAGACAGATTGTTTACCTCTCTTGGGAATGATCACTAGCTGTACAACTCCAGATATTGCTATGTTGAGGTGGATAGCATATATCAAGTCCTTGAACCCAGAGTTTAGACATATTGCAGGGAAGGATAATCCTGTGGCAGATATGTTATCAAGGGCTAGGTATTACGATGAGAAAGAAATGATAGATGATCAGGAGGATGTGGGAACAGAGTTCTATTCTAGTGCTCTTGCTAGAAGAGATAGAAGCTGTTTTGCAACCTCGTTGGAGTTTTTTGAAGAAACTATGTATGATGGCGAGTGGTTGGATCTTGGGCGCTATTTGAATTCACTGGAAAGGCAAGAAGGCTGGTCTGATGCAGATTTCAAGAGGATCCGTAGAATAGCTTATGGTTACTTTTTACATGGAGGACATCTATGGAAACGCCCTAAGCTACAAGGAGGTATACCGCAGCGGGTGGTATGTGACTTGGAATTGCAGCAGAAGCTGATCAAGGAGTTCCATGAGAGTTTATGGGCTGGTCATAGAGGAGTTTGGGCTACATTTGCCAAGATGAAGGAGAAGTATTGGTGGAAGGGTATGTATAAAGATGTAGTACAGTTTGTTTCATCCTGTATATCTTGCCAGATGTATTCCAACGTACGTCATCGTGATGGATTGCATCCTACTTATCCTTTAGCTATCCATTACAAATGGGTAGTTGATCTGGTAACTATGCCATTTGGACTTGGACAAATGAGGTATCTAGTCTTGGCTAGAGAAGATCTATCTAACCAAGTCGAAGGCCGTGCTCTGAGGACGAAGACCACTGCTAGTGTCTGCCGCTTTCTACTTGAAGATGTTATTTGTAGGTATGGGTGTGTGGGAAAGATCACTGCAGATAGGGGTGAGCTGGATGCACAAGAAGCAGTTGAGTTCTTCAAGCGATTGGGAATCAAGTTGGCGTTAACCACTGCTTACAATCCTGAAGGGAATGGCAAGAGCGAACGAGGTCATCCGCCAATCATCAAAGCTTTGGTAAAAGCTTGCAAGGGTAAGATCCGTGAATGGCCTAGACTGCTACCATTTGCTTTGTGGGCAGATCGTACAACTCATAGTACTGTTACAGGTTACATGCCAGCAGAGTTGATACTAGGGCAAAAACCTGTGATGCCGATTGAGGAGGTTGTGCCTACTTGGAATGTTTTGCCATGGGAAGATGGTAGAAGTACGGAGGATCTTCTTGCATTAAGGATCCAGCAGTTAGAACGAAGACCTGAGGATGTTGCCAAAGCTGTGGAAAGGTTAAAGACTGCTAGAGAGAGAAACAAAGGCAGATTTGATAGAACGCATAGATTACGACCTAAACCAGTTAAGGAGGGTGATTGGGTGTTAGTCTATGATAGTAGTCTTGATAATCAGCATAGCGCTATCAGAAAGTTTTCCAAGAGATGGTTCGGACCTTATGTGGTGTTAGAAGTTTATGATAATGCCACATACTCTTTGAGAGAGTTAGATGGTGCAGTGCTCAAGATACCAGTCGCAGGGAAGAGAATCAAGCTCCTTAGAAGGAGAGGGGACATCAGAACATTGCAGAGCTTACTGAGGATGAAGCTGAAGACTCAATGGAGGTTGAAGATGAATTTGAAGCTGAAGTTGAAGAGTCTTGATCTGGATCTGGCACATACCGGAGGATGTGCAGGTTCAGAGGGGGTGGATGTCGCGCTACTTGACGGCTACATGCTTGACTTCTACTCCGACGCTTAGGTTTGATAGTTCTAGAAGTTAGCTCATATTACTTCTAGTCCTTTATATATATGTTTGACACCTTTGCATACGGTGTTAATACTATTTTGAGTCTTAGTAGGCTTATAGTATGTTAGTTATCTTGTTCAAGCATTTGTGCGCTTGTGCAAGTGACTTCTTACTTGTCTATGACGTTCAATGTACATAACTTAGGGTTTCCATGCTGATAGGGGTTTGAGCTCATGGGTTGTACTTACTTGTCGCCCATGCACGCTTTCTAGCTAATTTAAGTTATTTTTCAGGGCTATATGTCATTTTAGGTAGTTTAAGTTATACGCTGGCACTCTAGGGGGCTTGACGTGGTAGCTTATGAGTGTAGAAAAGTTACCAGGTAGTTTAAGGCACAAAAGGACAGTCAAGTGGAGCTATGAACTCCCATTGGTCCATTTTTGTCTTTTGTAAAACTCTAAGTTTAGAAACAAAGCTCTAGAGGAGAGTTCGAGCATTTGGTGAGGTATCTTCGAAATCTGAGAACACAGGAAGAGAGAGCTCGTCGTGCCAAGCACTGTCAGTGAAATTTTTGCTCGATTTGGATCAATAAACAAGGAGTTATGCCCAATTGAAGTTCGGATTGTGCCAAAACTGCATCACTTTTGTTGATTTTGGGGTTTTCGGTGCCAATTGCAGCAGAATTGAGGAAATCACTTCAAAACTTCGTGGTTGCGTTCACTGTCAGGAGGGCTACGACTGTCCAAAAAGTTTCGAATCATTTGAGTAACTGAGTAATTCAGGGCGGCCGCTGAAGCAGAGGGGGTCTGAAAAGCTCTTAATCTAGAGCTGCGACTTTAGAGAAGGAGATCTGGAGTTCTACAAACATTCAGGAGTCCCAACTTCACAGGGATGTTCAGCATCCTGTAGACTTCAAATACTGTGAGAAGATTTGAAATTCATCGAGCCAATTCTCTGTTCTATGTCTGAATAGCTGTCTAGGTACCAGAAATTGCCATAATTCTCTTATTCAGAACTTTTCTGTTCATATCTCCGTGTCAGAATTTGATCTCAGGTTGAAACTTCGTCTGTGAGTTCAGTAGTACCTCATTTGCATGTAGGGGAAGTTTAGAGGTCTAAACCTTCATAGTTTTCCTCTCTTTGAGTGTCAAAGTTCACCGCTT
Source organism: Asterella californica (assembly GCA_036924285.1). Lineage (NCBI taxonomy): Eukaryota > Viridiplantae > Streptophyta > Marchantiopsida > Marchantiales > Aytoniaceae > Asterella > Asterella californica. The sequence continues at coordinate 14,185,602 of JAYKYS010000003.1, forward strand.
AAGCCTATTACTACCAGTGAGACCTAAATTTCGCTTTTTGAGCATATCAGAGGATCCTACACTCCTGTGTGAGTGTTTATAGCTCCTGTTGTGACCTGAAAGCCAACCTCTTGAGTAAACAACCACAGCCAGAAGCCCGGCGCTTTCCTAGGTAGACGGATCACACTCCGACAACGTTATCTGCATATACGGAAAATCTGCCGTCCAGGTAAAGAAGCGTATCTGTCATGCCTTGGGTTGGGACAGGCAGAAACCACTGGGAGGTGAGATATGTGTAAAGCAACTTTCGAACAAAGGTATTCATACCTTTGTTGGGATGGTGGGTTATTGTCTCAAGGACGAGAACCAGCACCACCACCAGGCTGTGAGTAAAAACATTACGGACGTTATGATTGACGACGGCAAGGAACTCTTCATATGAGCTGATGAGAGCGACCGACACCAAGAATTGGGTAGAGTTGACCTACTTAAATATACTACCGAGAGCGCTACAATGCAACAAGTATAAGAGTTCCAGTCCTCTTTCAACTGGCTTCCCTCGCTGTTTGCGAGCCATGCTTGCATCTGAGAAGTACTCGGCATCTCCGCGTTGGTTGACGCAGCCAAGTATACACAAGAACCGTTCTGATTCGCTATGGAAGTCGTTTATTAGGCCTGGAGACATCACAGCGACTGATATTGACAATATTTTTTTCTTTAGAGAGAGTGTTCGCTGCCCTCGCTGCTCTCACAAGTACTACAGCAGCAACGGCAGTGACTTCGGTCAGCAGCAGCAAGTTCCAGGAGATACAGAAGAGGTGGAAGCTGCGGGAGATGGAATAGAGGTCGAGCTTCCAGCAGTTCCTCAGCAGCAGGACGTAAGGCACAGTCCTCTCCAGGCTGCGGACGATATATTCACTAGCACGCAGACAGCCGAATACATCTTGCTCGCGGATGCCATGACTCGTAGCATGGGGCACCAGAGGGGTATACCAGCGTAGAGGATGCAGTGTTGTTTGTAGCAGTGTAAAGCGTGTATCTAACTCGTACCTCTTGTTCTCTGCTTCTGGCCGGTGGAAAGCCTTACGTCACCATTCTGCTGTCCAGGAAGATGGTCTTCCTTGGGCAACTTCTGCCTTCGTAGGTACACGGTTGCGGGGAGGTAATGCTGTCCAAACCTCCTCTAGAAGACCCTGGTCTGCGAGGTTCCAATCCCATAGGAAGAAGCCGAGACCCAACTCCTTGATGAAGGGTTTGGTCTCGGCCAACTCTGCTGCCGGTTACACCAACCCTCGAGGATGCATCGACATACTTCAAGCTCTGTTACACTAAGCCATAGAAGTCCCCCTGCGTGATAGCGTCGAAAATTTGCCAGCGCGCACTGAGGCCAAAATTATGACCTGAAAAATTTCGGCCACGGCGGAGCTCCCAAGAAAAAGGGCATGTGCAGCGCAGTAGTGTTAAAAAATATTTCCCAGGGCCTTTTTTTACCCTCCAAGCTCGTTCTGACCATAATGCAAGGAAGTCACCACAAGATACCCGGAATCTTGGCATTGTGTTTCTTTATACTCGAAATTAGAAAATATATTTCCTCATACTATGTGACCAGTTGCAAACATTGCGATATGTAATCGACAAACAGTAGTAGGTAAGTTTTCTTTAATGTTCAGTATAATGGATGATACATAAATTCGTGTGAATCACTGATTGACCTTATTATGAAATGGAGAACCTGGAGTGAAGCTTGGATAGGTTCGTTCATGATCATTTTATGCATAATGCTTAATATTCTCCTCCCACATCCTTGTACATCTAACTGTTCTGTAATTTATATTATCAGAAAATATGTAAAAATGTTATGTAGAAGTTATATACTAAACTATTCTGAGTAATTTTTTATCTATAACTGCTAAATAATAACTAGACTTGCAGTTGGAAAAACTAAATATAACCCATAAATGAAACACGTACTCACAAAACTAAGTAAGAGCTAACCAAAACACATCAGTTTATTCCAGACATTAATGTATTCTCTCACCTTACCGCCAGAAGAGTTAGGATAATGGATCAAAATCTCTCATGCTTGCTAAGTGTACATCAGTGAATAAGCATCCCCATCGGGCTTTTGGCAGAAGACGGCGCGTCGGGGGGTTAGGAGAAAAAATCCGAAACGACGGTTGGTTCACGGCCGGGTTTAGTATGAAAACTTAAATGCGCTCTTCTCGCACCGAGATTACGGGGACCTTTCAAATGCCTTTTTTCGCGGACGGTTCACGGCCACGCTGCACGACCAGGGTGACTGACCTCGCGCGTAGCTTTATGTCTTCAGAAAATCACTATTTTTATAAATCTTTCACTTAGCACAATGAGAAATGTGCTCGCTGACAAGTTGTAGGTCCAGAGTTCGAGCCCAAGTACCCCTACGTTGGAGAGCCGTAAAAACCGTGCATACAGAACTTCAGTAATTTACGGGGAAGGTAGGTTTGAAGAGAAAAAACGATCCCTAGCATAGTCTAAAATGAACTGAAATAAATATAAAATTCTTAAAATGGTCGAAACCAAGGCCATGAGGAAAATACAAGCACAAATCAATCAGACAGTCAGGGTGAACGAGATGAGGTGAATAAGCATCTTCCTCATGAATGTATTAATGAGGAAGAGAATATGCAGGCATGCAGTGTGCATCCAAAGTGCACTTGCAGAAAAAGAAGAAAAAATGACAAACGGATGACGCCCAAGAGAAAATCTGAGAAGGAGATTTGTTCAGATTGACATGTTAACATGGATGGAAGTGCTGATATTCATTATATTATTTTCATGAGTTCTTGAATCTCTCGTCTGGTTCTTTGAGAAGTCGTGAATTGGATACATCATCGTCTCTGTATCTAATATAAACTGTAAATAATAATATTTTCCAGAAAAAGTGAATGACGCAGTGAAAACTGACTACGCCTAGGGACTTGGTAACTTCAGTTCGAATCTCATTGCAAGTAAACTCAAGGTACCCGTGGATATTTTCCGATATCATTAAAGGAAAAAAGAGTTCCCCAAAAGTTCATCGAGCTTACATATCCTCTTCCATCGGAAGATGGTAGAGGGCTGCAACCAAGTTGATATATTGAGTTATTACCTAACCCGCTGCAACCAAGTTGATATATTGATTTATTACCTAACCCTTCCCGTCGGAAGGGTTAGGTAATAAATTAACATATTTATTACTTATTGAGTGCAGCACCCTCCCGCATTTGTACAAAAGCCACACACTCTACTTATGGGTTTTCTAAAAAAGCTTCCAACGTTCTTGGAGCAAGTAACAGTTAACACTTAAATATTATTTTGATTTTAATATCTACTTAACTTAGAGTATTTATATAACACTTACATCATTTCCGATATCATAAAGAGAGCAAAAGTACAGAAGTTCATTGTGGATGCTTATTCACATGTTCATCATGCTTAATTATCAGTAAAAGATAGTGCTCATAAATAAACACAGTGGAAGAAGACCTAAAACATCAGACTGCATTCTGATTACTCCTCTCCTCAGTCTGCAAAAATCTTCTTCATCAAATCGCTAGTCCATCGTTCAAAGCTAACATCGTGGCTTTCCCAGGGGAATCTCGACAGCAGTGTCTAAAAAGGAATCTAATACATCCAACCAGCCTGTGGTGTCATTTCGAGTGATCAAACAGCTATTTCAGTCACATTTGATAACCAAATGAAACCAAAAGGCTGATTGGTTGTAATAAATGCCTTTCAGCTAAATGTAATTTCTATTGTAATGTCTGTTCTTCTATCACAAGAACATCATTTTCTTACAAGAGTCGTTATTTCATCTCAGAAGATCAATACATGCCCGAGAAAGCAAATTTTACAGTTCCAGTTATGAGGAGATCAAACGCTAGGAGAAAATTCTTGTTTGCAAGAAGCAAATTTATGTTTAGAACCTGATAACGATATTTCTGTTGTTGACATTTCGACCGAGAAAATGCCGAATGCATTTTAACTTTTCTTGGCAAATCTTGAGAGGTTCTGCAACCGAACACTCGGGACAGTAGCTATACAGTACGTAGTACCGCTCGATACTTTTCCCACTTCAGTCGGAGATTCTCAGAAGGAATCAGTAGCCTCGACTCAAAACATCGGTATTCCCCTACCGTCCACATTCTGGACAAAAGCGGATCTCAAATCGAGTGCAGTGGCACTTGCATGTACTACTACTTCGATGGTCCAGAATCGGATCCTTATAAGGTCTCTCTCTGTCTTATGCTCTTGAGCGTCTCAAAGAGCGATTCGATGAGTAGGTAGCTACAGAACCTTGAAAGTTCCAGACAGTGCAGCTACTATATGTATGATTATTTTCTGAAGAAGAATCTTTGACAATGTGACGTAATGAGCATCTGCTCGTAGGGTTGACCAAAGGGAAGAGGACGTGTACATATCTGGTAAAGTAAAGAGGACAAAAAGAAATAAAAGATAAAATGAAAGAAAATTTATGCACGACACTCGTGTGTTGTGTGCGTATGACGGATATAGGGACCCGTTATTCTACCCAGCAGGAGATTAATTTGGAATATACAATAACTTCTATTAATTGAGTTGAATTGAACCCAAACCCTAAAATGAAAAGCGAAGAGAAAGAACCGCAGAAACGACTCTCATAGAACTTCAAGATACATGCGGCCCTAAATAGCGGTGGGAATTAAATGGATGATAATTATCTGGGTTAATTGGTTAATGGGTGATTAATTGCCTCCGGATTCAGCAGTAGTACTGTTGTAACTAGTACTACGTTCACTAGTTGCATTGTTAGGTAGTTCCAAAATAATGGTATATTTTAAATGTATATTTTTTTAAAATTAACCCTAATATACTTTAAATTTCCATCTAGTATTAATTAATCTTGAACTTCCAAATTACACCTTAACTGTATTTTGAATCTAAACTCTACCTATTATCTTCCCTTACCTCTACTTTCGCAAACCTAAACATACTGGTATTATGAACCATACCCTTAAACGGGTATGTTGCTTTAATCCTATGTAATATATATGAAAGAGAGCTCTCTAACTTGCTTGATGTGAGTAGGTGCTTAGGACGACATGACATAAACTCTACCTAAGGTATAAGTGATATCATAAAACCGCATTCGGGCAGTGACAGTTGTTTAAAACGAATTAACCTAAAACTATTTGGAAACCTAAACAGAGGTTTGAGAATGTACTCTAACTGGAAGAGGAGCATACATAACGGTCTCTTGAGTGCATGCTCATCCAAAGCACGGCAGATTTCTTTTTCATAAATATATATGAATAATTTGCAATTGGGTTGAACTTCATCTACGCGATAAAAGTGATATTTTACACAGCAGCCGGGCAGCGGTAGTTGTTTCAGTTAATCCTAAATCTATGAAAAATATTTATTAGAAAATAATAATATTTGTGTATATAGTAAGTAAATTATAATACAAATAAATAGAAGTCTAAATAACGTATCCTGATTGAAATAGGTCTTCTGAGTACCTGCTCACCCCAAGCGCGTTAGATTTCATATATATATATATATATATATTGTAAAAATGTAACATATGAGAAGAAACTGCAACTTTCAACCTTAAAACTCGATTAACTTAAAACTACAATTGCTCCGGGTAACCCAGAATGCCTTCATAGAACTTAGAAATTTAACAGTTATGCAGATGCAGCTAATGATTAGTGGTGATTACATCTTCATTTCAATTTGGAATATGTGGAATAAGGCTATTTACTAGCTTTACAAGTTATAATTCATCTCAGAGTAAAGTAATTAGTATCAACAGAGAAATCTTAAGTTGAAGATTTTGGGGATTTTTGGAGCAGAAGATAATCTTTTCTTCAGACTCAAAGAACACTACGAAAAAAATAAATCATTCTCTGTAGTGCTTTTGTACCTCATACTCATGGTTGAATAGACCAAGTTAATCAACAGACTTTAGTGTCTCATACTGGACACTAAAGAGTGCAGAAAAGATAAACACTAGCGAGTGTAATAAAAGTTAATATGCATGCAAGATCAACTTTGGAAAACTTTTGCTACTAGAATATGCAACCCTAAAATGCTAGTCGCTTGAATTTAAGGTGTTAAATTGAGTTTCATGAACCTTAACGAAGGACTAGGACGCGAGGTATGACAAGAGGTAGTTAAGTTAACAATATGCACTCTCAAAGTATACATTACAGTGTACTATTGTGCTGATGTTGCGTATATTGATTGCCCGAATCTAATTCTAAAAAGAAGTAGAACTCTGTCTAAGGACAAAATGTGACACTGAAAAAGCGACTTAGGGTAAATATTCAAGCACAATGAACTCTGATCTAAAAGAATATGATATGCATGCTCGATGAACTTTTGAGAACTTATGCTCGTTTTTTATTATCGAGAAATATATAAATATTAAACAAAAATTATATATAAATTGATGAAAAAAATCAAAATATATTATAGATGTTAACTATTAATCCATACTTGGAAATGCGAGAGCATGAAATAAACTATAAAGCTTGAGTAGACTGCTGTGCTTCAAAATATACAAGTCCGGGACCCTGTAGCTGTTTATACATTGATTTAATGCTCAGTCCCTTTGGATAACTAATCTTTTCCTAAGGTAATTTATAGTCTATCAAGAACCATTACCATGTTGTAATGGTTATCGGTCAGGGTAGATTAACGTACCCATAGTTAGAAGAGTTGCTGTAGTTTCCTTTCCACAAAGGATACCTTGGGGTATTCAATTCACTTGGTCCGGAATATAGCCGCCTCTATTTTTCTTTTTTAATAATAACATTTAAGTCAGGGTTTATTGTCCAGAATATGTGCATCTCCTGTCGCTGTTTAGGTGCACTCCGGTCAGAACATGTATGGTCTCGTTCGTTATTTTGATTTATATCATTTACATTTACGCCATAAGCAGCTTGATAAAATGCCTATAAAGTCAGGTTATTCGATTCTATGTACACCTATGTAAATAAATATTTATAGAGTATAGTTATAAAATATATATGTTTAATTCTACTTGTTTATTGTACACTCTTAAAGAATATCAAGAGGAGTTTACATACGACTACCGGTAGTCAGAATAACATATGCAAAATACCCACGCCGTCATTTATATCAATACCTAAATTTAAACTAATAGGGTCCGTGCTGCTCACTGGAATTTCGGTGCTATGCACTTGGAAAAGAAGAGAAAGTGAACATAGTCAAAGACTCTAATAATAAATAAATAAATGCGTAAAAGAAGTTAAAAAGAAGTAGAAAACCACACTATATTTACAGTTTTTGAACGTTTTGCAAAACGGATGGTCAAATATGCACAGCAGAAAACCACAGAGTGTTGAAAGTTGAATCTTGTAGGTAATATAAAGAATAAGAGTTGAAAAAGTACTTTCAATGATTAAAAGTCAATTCTCATGTTTAACATTCATTTTGTCTTTCATAAAGGTGTTTCGCAACCACAAGTTATGAAAGTCCATTGAGCATGCATATTCTCCTATCTGCAATGATCCGAGTTGTATATTCACTCTCGGTTAGTTCTTCAACATATATTTTAATGTATATTTATTTTTGAAATTATTTCTGGATTGATTCAATCCTGAGACATCTTGGGAGATTTAGTAGAGAATGAATGTTCAGTGACACCCCTTTAAACTTCATTATATAGAATTTTTTTTCTGTTTAAACTTACCCCGGAGGAGGAAACACTTGAATTATATGAAATAACTTTTCCTGTTTAAAACCTACCCTAAGAGGAGACGAGTTTTTTATTATTTCTGTGCGTTTACTTTTGAGAGGATTCGAACTCAGGTTGCCAACTTCCTATGGACAGTCTGATTCTAATGGACTATTCACATTCTGGTGACTAATTCTATGCACAATTAATATTAGAGGGAAACTTCCCGACTTCCCGTCTGGTTTTCCAGAAAAGTGACAGAAAACCAAGCAGAGAATTCTGGTGACTATTTCTATGCACAGTTAATATTAGAGAGAAACTTCCCGACTTCTCGTCTGGTTTTTCACAAAAATACCGAACAGAGAATTATGTATCATGTATTGACAAATCCTCTTTCTTGATTTTCTCTTCCGTGCCGTCCGGTTGTCTTTTTCCTTGTTTTTCACAAAAGTACTTTTTGGATGTATATTCACCTCTTGCTCGTTTCGATTTTTATATTTAGATTTTAACTTTTTTCAGACACAAATTATTTTACGGCGGAACGATTGCGTAGTCTTGGCTTGGTCTAGTGAGAAATGAAATATAGATACACCCCTTTAACTTCTTCAGAAATTAAATCTAATTCCTAATCTCTTTCAATGTCAATGAAAGAAATCTTATTCCAATGTGCATGCCCACCATATCAAGAATTTGAGTGTGATCTTATAGCACACTCAAAGGAGGGATTCGAGCTCATGCTCTCTTACGTCTAAACTGAAATTGTTGCCAATGTTCCAGATGGTGTGTATAAATAAAATCTGAGAACAGATTATTAATATCAAGTTATATCTCTACATGGTGTTTTGTCTTACACTGTGTAACGTATAACATTGGGTTACAGTTAACGTTTTACTATTTACACTTTACTGCTCCTTCTTAAATTAATTTATCAGTTATAATTAGATTCGCAACGGTGTCACAATATAACACAGAGCAGCTAAGTTAAAAAAAAATAGATGGCTGGGTCGATTTTTACCTGGATACAAAAAGAAAACTCCATCAATCGCAACAGTTTATTTTAACCTCTAAAACTGTGCTTGTCTTCTTCCTCCCCTCAGCCTAAACGGACGTTTCTATGCTTATTCATTCTGGCGAAGTTACGACAGTTCAGGGGTTTATTTTTTGAGCGACGGGGATTATTTATTCATCTCTCCCAGTAGATTGCGGTTGCAGGTCTGTTTGCTACTGTTTCAGCACGTGAAAATCCACGGTGTATCTCTCTTATGCGGGTTCTGTTGGTTGTGAAATACGGATGGTTGTAAGAAAAAATGTGCACCACTGGTGGAATATGTAGCGATAGTGTGATGAATTATTTCTATATCCATCGAAGAAAAAAATTCTCATCAAAGTAAAAAATCCCGTGTTGGAGCGAGTCGAGTGTATACCGCAAATAACATAGTTACCAGGGAGGAAATGAAGTACAGGCTGCAGTGCACTTATAGTCTGATACTGTATTCAGAAAGTGTTGCACACTGCGAAGTAACTGCTTTTATTGAAGAGGAAGCTATGTACACGCTGCGGTGAAAGTAACTGGAGTGCACTATAAATTGGCACAGGACGCGGTGAAACTGACTTGCAATAAAAACTAAAAACCTTTTATTGAAAATGAAGTTATGTAGACGATGCACTTTTACTCTGCTACTGTACTCTGAACTGGAGTATATTGCAAAGTGGAGTACACTGCAAACTAAAAAGCTTTTATTGAAGAGGGAGTTATGTACAGACCGTCGTCTATTCTACTACACCTTGATGAGAAAACACATGTCCGATGCAGTGGAACGTAGTAGAGAGTCCACAAATGATATGTATTCGGACAATGAGATCTCGTCTGAAGCTCGCGCTTCCAGTTCTGAAGCTCTTTCCGTTGTGTCTGGCACGTTCGTTTGATTCTCTTCGTTGTCATAATATATTCGTTTATAATGAGAGCCGCCGCTGTTGTTTCTTGAAAAAAATATCTCATCAATGTCCTCAGGAGTGATCTCTTGAGGCCTGATAAGTGAACTCCATACTGCATCTGCACATCTTTTGTGTAGATCGTGTTGGAGAAGCCACCTCGGAGAAGTCATGTAATTCCCAGACATAAGCATGACACGCAGACAACGAGAAAATGTTGTTGAAAGCGGATGGTGACTTTTATACATGTTGAACTGGAGCGCTCTCTGGAGCATGTTGAAGTAAGTTAACTCGACCTGATTTTTTGTGTCTGTGGCTCCAAGTAGCATGAAGAGTTCTTTGTCATCTGCGATCATGGACTCGTTGATGTTTTTTCATGGTGAAAATATAGTGCTCTTCCTGATTGTCTTTAAGACAATACCTGACTATCCTCACGAATGTATGCATTCCTTTGTTGGACAAGGCCTTGATGCAAACTTTAGCACCCAAGGGTTTCTTCTTGTCCCATCCAAGAGTTTGCATAAGACTTTTCTTTATGTCAATACAAGATTTGGCGTATATGCAAACAACCCCTTGGAAATGTAAGTGGAGCAGACTACCTCCGCGCTCGACAAAAATTACTCCCGATGGATATTGCGTATGCAGAAAATCAGAAAGTAAAGGAAACCAGGATATATCCAGATCAGTACTTGTCTTGCAAATGATCACAGAGGTCTACATTCTCGCTCTTTGCTCGAGCTTGCCTCCTCAATGACATTATCTCGTGAAAAGGAGGAACAATGACGACAAAAGAATTTAAACTGGAAAGGATTGAGAACTGAGCATATGTAGGGAAGCGAGTGTGTCCTATACAACAAAACGAAAGTGGATTGAAAAATGCTATTTGGACGTTTAAGGAAAGCAGGATAAGAAAACATGCAAAATCTCCGATCTTGCAAGTAAAACAAGAGATTATCAGACGAATACAAAAAAAATCTGTAGGGACCAGCCAGCCAGTGCATTGGAGTACAATGCAAGGAGTATGGAGAACAAGCTTTGGAAATTCCGACTTAGTCAACCTTGAGCAAAAATGGTTCCACCTGTGCAGCAAATTCCAGATCTAGATAGATGTATGTGCAACTGAGGTGAAGGACAATGTTTGCGAAGGAAATCATAGGTTTTTTTACACAGAGATAAAGAAAACGTGGAACAGTGAGAGAGAAGTGCAGGCATTCAAACTCTTCTGTCTGTGAAGGATTGTGAAGGCGCTCCTCACTATTATAATCATTCTCCACGATCGAGTCCTCCACAACTTTGACGTCTAAATCGTCCATGACGTTGAGAAGAGCAAATACCGTGGATCGTGAATAGAGTACTTATATGTTATGCTTCCTGAACATGATCATCACGACGATGGACGTTATGGAACTGGTGTCCATTCCCTCGAGCACGAAGTTGCCTGCAAAATAACGTAAAAAGACAAGCATCGCTAGCTACGCGAGCAACCGTAGTATCAGAAGTCAAAGTCTCTTGGAAAACAACGCAAAAAGATAAACATAGCAAGCTAGACGTCCAACTGTCCTCAAATACATGCAAAAAGACAAGCTCGAAAGAAGACGACAAATTGCGTCATTGGCTTCATCATCGTCGTGTCTATCTCGGCGAGAAAACTGTAGAGTTCAAGATTCGCAAGAGGAGAAGAAAGTTTTGCAGCCGCCGTCATAACATGCAAGGTAGTGGTCGAACTGCAGCAGCAGAAATCCAACTCTCTTGGAAAAGACGCAAATAGACAAGAACCGCAAGAAGACGGGGAAGTAGAATAGATCCATTCGCTTCATCACGGTCGTCTCTGTCCCGACGGAGAAATTGTAGAGTTGAAGATCGACAAGAAGACAAGAAACTTATGCACCCTCCGTGACAGCCCTTGTCGCCATGCTGCGCTACACCTTCTACGCACGTCTCGTAGAACGACGAAAAGAAGAGTGATATGAGGCCTCCACCCACATTCACAACTCTCGCTCTCTCTCGCTTCAGAACCGGAACACCTTACCATGACCGAGAAAAACCACAGAGAAACCGACAGCAGAAGAGCAGGCGATCCTCCCAAAGACATAATGAGTTTCGCTAAAACGTCAATCTCCTTAACTCACGGCACGTCGAAATTCAAAGCGCACAAGAAAAATACCTTTTACACGTGCGCCTTGAACAAATACGTTAGGAGTTTCAAAATAACTTCAGTCTCTTTAACCCACGCCGCATCAAAATTAAAATTGCAGAAAATAAATATCTTTTACACGCACGTCACCTTGACGACTTATCTCCGTCCACTATTTCTTTTTCTTACATACGCGCTTGTCCTCTCTCATCTCCTTCTCAAACTACACTTTGGATGTATATCCGCAACAACAAGGTCCTAATTTGATATAACATGCATATTCATTTCTTCCTAAATTGAACTTAACTATGTGAGTGAAATTAATATTTATTTGGTAATTCGATCCTCGGTGTTTTTGCGTACTATCTTCATGGGTTATGTTTAGAGAATCTTTTGGTTGTGTTTTATTAATATATAATAATACAACATATTCAATGTTAGAGTACAACTTAGAATACCCTATTGCATGGATAAACGATTAACTCACCACAATGAGATCACGGTTGATTATGAAAGAGGATTAAAGTTAAAGTTTTTGATTTTTAGACCGTTTGATTGTCAAATTATCTCGGTTTTAAAATCTACTTGATTGATAGGTAGATGATCGTCGATTACAAACACAGAATATCATAAAGGGTATCCAGAGCAGTTACTTAATAGATCTCTTTAATCATAATTAATAATAATTGAGTAATTAAATATCATAACATCACATTATTTTATCTAGAATTTTCATTTTACATGTACACACGTTTTCTGTTAACACACCTCGACATCTTTTTCTCTTATTTATTCATAGAATCTAACTCCTCCACACTGGCATGAGCCAATACATCTGCGGTTTCTTGCTTATTTCCTTTCTTGTCTTCTTCTTTCCATTCCGCCAAAAGATTTCTAACTTTATATATCGGGATTAGGTATGCATATTCACCCTCTTCCGGGTTTGGAAGAGAGGGAATATTCATTTGTAGTTTAATTTATAATTTATTTTTTACTTTATATCTTACAAATATATATCGTTGAAAGCGCATTCTAGTTTTCTTTTTTTTTATGTTATGTTTCGCATCCAAGTTCATTTAATATGTAAATTTATAAATTTATAAATTTATTATTTAAATTAGTATAAGAATTTATCAACATTTAGATGTTTTTAGATAACAGCAAGGGACAACTGTTCTCTAAAGTTCATGTTGCATGCATATATATTGGAACGAATCATGAATATGTATAAGTCTTGCATACCGTATTTTTGTATGCAAGGAGTTAATCACTAACATACAGTACCATTCGCACGTACGGTTCTTGGAAGGTTTAGGGATAGACCAACGACAGATTCCTATCTCTAGGAATTCACCGTAAAATCATGATATTTTCGTACAGGTTGACATGTTCTAATCGAACCGCAGATTCTCGTAATCGAGTGGAAGAGCACACAGATCACGAAATATTCAGCTCAAGCAAAGCGATCGAGGACCTCTATCTTCTAAGGAGACTTGTAAATGACAGAAGAAGAATGATTACTTGAGTCCAAACGACGACTGAACAGCCTATGGAGCAAGAATTTAAACTAAGGGACAGTTGATTTAACCTAACCAGAAGGAAAGGAATGCAGAGAGTGAAATGTACATTTGAGACAAACTGGATCGGATGTTACTCGACGTCAACTGACGCGAATGAATTCGAATTCCAACGGAGGAGATGGACGCTGGCGTACTTGGGCGTGTGGGCCATGGGCCTCGATGGCTCCGGAGCGCATGGGTGCTGCTGACCCTAACTCACAACCTAAATTCGAAGCAAAGCGACGCAGACGGGCATGTGCGAACCTGGGACTGCCAACTGGACGTCACCGGTTAAATTGCCGGCAACTGGACGTCACCGCTTTTGAGGTGACCTCCAGTTGCCGGCCTGAGGCTTGGCTGCGGTTGGTGTGTACTAAGACAGCTACAAGGCGCTTTCTCATCTGGCCCTTCCCTCCGCTCTTCTGCCGATAGACGTACTTCCCTCACTCCTCGTCTGATCCCGATTGTCGCCATCACTAATTCATTTGCTCTTCATTTTCTCGCTTCTTTCCCTCATGCCACTTCACATCGATTCCAGTGACGGATCGAGGTCAAGAGAAAAGATAGGGAAGAGTGGAGACGTGGGAGGAATAAGAGGAGAAAGGTGAAGGGCCGTTGTTGATTGATTGATCGATCGATCGGTTTATGCAACGCTGAGAGGGAGCACGGTGGAGCCGAAGGAGAGGACAGCGAGCGATCGATCGAGCGATCGATCGGCTGTTGCTTGGTTGGTTTCTGTTTGTGTGATATATTCATTTGGTCCACCTCGCCCTGTACTGTAGGTGGCAGTGATTGAGTTTGGTGTGAGGAGAGATGGGTAAAATGACTAGAAGGATGCCGATAAGGGTAGGCATAGTAGTGTGGATTTGTGTGGCCTTGAGTTTTATGAGCGTTGGAAGTGTTTACGGGGATGCTGGGGTGGATTTGGAGAGCGAGGTGGAAAACGTGAATAGTGGGAGTGCACCTTTGTTGAAGGAGATCGATAAGTTGAAGGAGCTTGTGGAGAGTTTAGAGAAGTCGTTGAAGGCGAAAGATGAGAGGTTGAAGGAGAAATCGCTTCTCCTGGAGCATAAAGAGGCACATATCAGTGTGATCGACTCGGAGCTGCAGAGTTTGAAGGCGGAGAAGGGAGACACAGAAACCCTGAGTAATCTTGAGTTGGAGTTGGAGGCCGCTTTTTATAAGGTAAAGGAGCTCGAATCCACACTGCTACACGCTGAAGAGGAGTCGCAGGGAGCCAAATCAAGAGTCGAATCATGGAAGGAACGTGCTCTTGCAGCCGAGGAAAGCTTGGACGATCTTCAAGCTAAGTATGAGGAAAGCCAGAGGGTTCTGGCGGAGCAAAAGAAACGTACCCAGGCGGCGGAGCAAACCCTGAAGGTCGCGGAGGCGGCCATGCTCGAGGCCGAATCGAAGGCTCACACGCGCACGAAGGAACTGCTCAAGGTTACTAACGAATGGCTGCCTCACTGGGCCTCCACTCGCGTGGGTCTGCTGCAAGCGAATGTAGTGGCCAAGTGGTCTAAGCACGTAAAACCTCATGTGGAGGTGTTGTCGAAAAGCGCCTCTCAGAAAGTAGCTGAAGCGCAAGAATGGGCTAAGCCTCACGTGGAGACTGTGAAGAGCACAGTCGTTCCTGCCGCCCGCAAGCAGTGGAATACTGTCACTGACTTTGTGGGGCCTCATGTGCAGACCCTACGATCTAACACGGTGAAGGGTTACGAGGTCGTCAGGACGGAGTATTTGGGAAAGGCACATGAGTATGTGAAACCCCACGTGGACACTTTGGTGGAGGCTAGCCGACCTTACGTCGGGATTATCCAGGAGCGTACTCGCCCTTATGTGGATCAAATCTCGACTCTGACGAAGCCGTATCTGGATCAGGCTCGCGGATTCATGAATCCTTACGTGGAGAAAGCAGCGCCATATTACCGAGACGGAGTTTCAGCAGTAGCAAGGCATCACAAGAACTTGCAAGAGACAGTGAGGGCCAATCTCGCTAAACACGACCTTGGAAGCTCTTTGGTTAGCCAAGAATTGGTTTGGTTTTTGGCTTCCGCTTTGTTGGCACTTCCTATTTTGACTCTCTTCTTGGCATTTTCTTCTGCTTTTGGTGGGAAGAAGAAGCAGCCCAAGAGGAAGAGTACCAGTCAAACAGGTGCACATCATCATGCGAAAAAGAGAAGCAAGAGGGATAAGTAAAGGGAGAAGCCAAGAAGGGAGCATTACTCCACTTCTGGACGAAGTGGATGTGGATGATTCGCTTCGAGATCAAGTAAGAACGCTTGTGCTGTTTGGTCTGAGAGCTGTTTGGAGTGCCGGGCTCCTGTAACTGAGATGTGTATACCGACTCCATTTGAGCAACTCAAGGTGCATCGGGCACACCTTTAACTTCACTCCTGCCGCCCATTCTGGAAGTCTTGATGGGAGGTTTTGCAGCCGGGGCACATCATCCTCTTGCATATCCGCTCTAGAAACTCCGCGACCTTGCTGGATGTACAGTGGATGGCTTCGACCCTATTTTTTGGTGGATGTCCTCTTGTCGTGAGAGAGCATAGAGAAAAGAATTACCTATAACTAGTGATCACAGGCGAATCATTCGCTAGGGCTATGTACGGAAACGTTTCCATGTATGAACAGAGGGACAGCTGTCTGTTGGTAGATTGAATATATCCCGAACCTCAGGATTTATATGATGGTATTCACTGCTAATATTGGGAACTGGAGTTTTCTCTGAACGACAATCATGCTGCAGATGTGTTTCTGATTTGTGTAAGTCTACGGAACTGCAGGTAGTCAACCACCAAACTTATGCTAAAAATGGAGATGAGCAGCGAAGAGCTTGACTTGTAATAAAGGTTGAGATGTTAGAAGATTTACATAAAATAGGACAGTAGCGTGAGAACAAGAAGCTCATGAAGTACCAGATATTCTAAGCAACAAACGGATGGGTCTCGAAAGGGTTGCAACCGTACGTTAATGCAATACTGCATGCAGTAGTGTGTGAAAGTAGAGGTCTGGAAGAGAACATGATCACCAACAATGCAAGACGTCTGAGAAAATGAAGTGTTTTGCTTGCGGATGTAATCGAACATTTGGTACAAGAGTTAAAAGAAAGGAATCGAAGTGAATTGGCGAAGGTGAGGTAAAGTTTACATCAGATCAAATATCTTGTCAACAAATAATCACGAGGATTCGAATTTTGGAGGTTAGGGTTGTACTTTCTCGGATATATACAGTTTGGTTATTGCGTTCATTCTTGAATGTACTTATGTTTAAATCGACCGAAAAATATACACGTTTCTACTTATCTTGCAGCGTAAAGCTTGTCTGTGCTATTCTGACCTCTAACATTGGTCCGTATGTTTCCGACCTGACAGCTTATAAGGCAATCGTAATGTCAGAGAGGAACTAAACAGGACCGACAGAGTAGATATTAAGCAGTGTTGGTTACCATCGCTAGCTTACTTCTCCACTCGACATCTCTATGCCCCAAAGTTCCTTTGTAAACATTTTTTCTCTGGCCTGATGCAACTCTGAATTCCTGAATCGTTCTGACGTTATTCTACTCGCACCTTCAATCTGGCTTCTCGCCCGCCCTCTTGGACACCTTATCTACGATTAACAGATCACTCTTGTAGTTTTCCTGCTGTTGTGGTGCATGCTTAGAAAACGCGCATGGGAAGTACGCCGGCTGCCTGTATGTTATCCACATTGTTGTCACATTCCTTCGCCGAGTCCACTGGTCTACTACTACACAAAGACGGATGCAAAGTCTTCATGTGATTGACTGCTTTTCCCACTCATCTACAGCCTAACCCTCAGAGAGCAGGTTGAGGTGCATGCGACGGGGTGCGCTTCTGCATGCTCCGAGTGTATATTGGGGTAATTAGGTCTTGAGTGTACACCTACTCAGTACATAAATGCTGAATCCAGCAGTGACGGACGGCATTCTTCAGTGAATACCTCTGTCTGGCTCTTCACTGTATTCACTCACTCAATCTGTGGTCTTCAACTCACTTCAACTAACTCTCTTTTCCGGAGGATTCTTTGGCTATCTGTATCTACGTTTTGCCGTGATTGTATTATGCAAAGCTAGTTTTTTTTCATTTCTGCATGGGTTAAATTTGGTTTTTACATTAGAAGCGATCAGACAACAGCAGTATTTTCTTCTGATTGCTGTCACATTCGACTTCATACCAAGGGGAACATTTTCTGGAAATGTGCTTCGCACTACACATTCCCATCGTCACACCCTCCGGTTATAAAATAAATCAATAGTTCGCTAAATCCAGTCGGCATGTTAGCGCACATTAAGCCCGGAATTGATGAACGGTGGCGCCTCGTGCGCTCGGTCGCGTCTTCACTGTGTACTTGGCTTGGCTAATTGCGTGATACCCCTATACTAGAGAGTGGTCCTTGAGCATATCTGCCATTCTCGACGTATGAAGATAACTGCGGTTTCACATCTCCTTACGTCTTCAAACTGTCAGTTTCTACTGGAACGATTATTTTAACACAGGACTAAAACAGGACACACAACTTACCACCAACCAGGGATAAAAGAGTCGGCTATCCCTGGTCTTTCATCGTCATGCTTCGACTTCTCGTTCTTGCTATTCGTTCCCCGGACATCAATAGAATGTTATGGCCTCTTCTCAGAAAATGATACAACTACTTGCTTCAGGCAGTAGTTGTGTTATTTTTATACACTGTTTTGTCGTTTTATTTTTTATTAATTGTATAACTGCTTGTGAACACGCGGTATTCAAGTGGATTGATACTTTAGACACGTAATTAATACTACTTTGTGGTGCACCGTGGATGAATACTTCTGTTAATTAGTTCTCGTTTCTTGAAAATTCGGAAGTTGCGCTGTTAGAATTGTTTACATATTCTTCCCCCATGTTCGACACGATATGGGTTTAGAAACTCGTATGTAAAGCTGTTGTAGTACTATGCATGTGTTCATCCATGTTCGGCCACAGTCGTTCTTCCGAGTTTACTAGTGTAACACTACACAAAGACAGGCGGATACCTAGAGACATTTCCAACATAACGACCAGGACCTGTTGATCTGGAAATGTGTCTAACTTCGATTCACCTTTTTTTGTCTTCATTTATATCCCGACTCTCTGATGATGCATTTCATGCCGTTTCTTTGGAGCGTCACAATAGTGCCGACCAGTTTGCGGTTTCTTAGGATCATCGGAGACAAGGTGAAGGTGCATGCTATAAGGAGTGTGGACACCAGCGTGCTTGGGGGTTGATATGGTAATTAATGTATTTGAGCTAAAGGGCTGTGACATGGACCTCGTTGTTCGCTCTGTGCTCCTATCGTTTTCTCTTATAACTAAGATGCAGAACCGATGTTAAACCTCATAATTCGGTCATTTTAGTCACACATTTCGCTACATTCCATGCTAGCTCGTTCTAGACCTCACTTTTTCTGACGCATTAGGAGGACTATAGGCATAGGACAGACTCCATACTGCTTCTAGGAACTGTGCTGCTTGCTACACATTTCCAGCACTCCGTCCGCTGGTTATACGTTTTTCCACTACAAGTCTGCAGTGTTACCGTATATCAATTACTTCATGCTATTTTGGTAGGGATACCTTGTGTGTAATGCAGGTAGTTCATGCATTGCGCTATCCACATGGATCGAAAATAACTAGATGCTTGCTTGTATCTTCTTAGTTATTGTTGAAGTTTTGCATTTCCACGAATACACTATTTTATTCACTTCTTTGCTTAGAAGTATACTTCCTCTTTCTCCGTACCTTCTCCATTCACTTTTTGTTTCCAGTCTGATAGCTTGATATGTAGTATGTATTGCTCTCGAATATTATGGAATCGGTACAGGCATGATAGGAGTTTTTACCGCATTCCTTTTTGGTGATGCTTTTATTCCGTAAATTTGTCCCTTCCATTCTAGCTCCCTCTGAATAGACGATTCACTTTCTGTACAATGAGGTATGCTCAGTTTTAGACCTCATGTTTTCGGATGCGTTTGAAGGGTATATCGGTTGCATTCCGTATATTACAGGTCGTCGGTGCTGCTCGTCTGTAGCAGGGGGACATTACCCTGGAAATGTGCTGTTTGTTTCTCATCCGTAATTATCGTCCCCTGGTTAGAAGTATCGTCTGACACTCTCACAACATTAGCGCAGACTCACCTCCCTCTGTTCTCTTTACTAAGGACTTATCTGGTTTCAGTATTGACGGGTTACCACTAGATCGTAACAGTGGTAACCCGTCTGACACAGATCGACATATAGCATGACCCTCTCTAGGGTCGATGAATAGTGTCCTTACATCCAAGGCAGGCCCTGTCATGTTGTGCCGTTTCTTGGAACGTCACAATAGTGCCAGTCAGAGACAAGGTTGAAGTGTATACCAGGGAAGTCTGGATACAAGTATGATTGGCGTGTGTTTTACCTACTGGGTGTGGGTGAATTTTGAGCTCGTGATCGACTGGTTTTCGGAACTGGATCTCTTTTTGTTGCTTCCTCTGTGCTCCCTCGTTTCCTCTTGTAAACTAACACGCACACCCTTTCTCTTCTCTCTTCTCACTCGTTCGGATTCTACTTTAATTTACTATTCAGTTCGCTGAATAGATGCTTCCCTCTTTGGTGGCACCTTGTCCGATCACATGTTGCTTCTAGGTTGATATGTATTAGCCCTCAAATACTACAGAATAGATCACGGCATGATAGGAGCTTTTACTGCATTCCTGAGTCGAGATTCAGTCGTTATCGTCCATTGTAGCTACCCTGAATAGACGATTCACCTTCGATGAACGTATGCGCCGTCCTAGACCTTACTTTTCCTCAGTTTTTCTTGTGCATTTGGAGGACCATACGCATAGCTCGCGTTGTATTCCACATAAGGTGTCATGATATGGCATCATATTCTGGAAATGCGCGGTTTGCTACACAGTCCAGTTTTAACGCAGGTTAGAAAGATTCACCAAACGAGTGCATAAACGAGCGCACTTCCTTCGTGTCACTCTGTACTTCTCTAGGTTTAGTATTCATCACTTGCCTGAAGTGGACGAGGGTAGACACAGACGTTGAAGACTTCGTAACACAAATCAGTGACTTCAGACGTTGTGAACCTATCTGTACTTCTGTGATAACTAAGTATCGCATCGCTATTTTCTGTCTCTCAGTGCCAAAATCGGACTAGAGAGATTGGTTTGTAGCGCCGAGTCATATATAGAGAGTTGCAAACGCAGCTTAAATCTGTCCACCTTCAGATGTTCGGCCATGTACGTGCTATATAGTCATGGCTTTTAGAGTCTTTCAGGGTTGATCTGTGCTTGTCCTCAAACTACACGTCTTTTGCCGCAGCGAAGTGGGTTGTCGGGATCCAGGGACCACTGCCACCACTGCCTTAGACACTTTTAAGCTGCCCGGGATTACGTTAACAGAATGCAAGGCCGAGCAGAAGGAAAATCACCCCTTGTATCTCACCGAAACGAAGAGAAGCACACCACACTAACTAATTGGGATTGAGTAGACAGGTCAAACTATCGAGACGAGAGTTTCGAGCTCATGCACTCAGCGGTGAAGTACTGAAGGGTTGACTCAGGCGAGGGAACCGGGGGCAAACATTGCTAAAATCAACTCGGTTGAATGGAGCCAATCCGGATGGAAGTCGAGAGTAAAATCTACCTCGTAGGTGGATGCGTGTTCATCCGCTATAAATCTCACACGCAGTAGACTGTGAATCGCACTCTCTAATGTCATCGTGAGTTTGTAGGACCAATCATGATGAATATCGTAAAGCAGACCATCGTTTTGACATAAACGGATCGGAGGAATGTAGCACTTTGTTGATTCTAGCGCTCGAACGGAATGGAACGGTTCTGAGAGCTCAGGCGTACCAGGCGTTTTGGGGTCCCAGCTTCTTGGAAACAAGAGGTCGCTAATAAGGCTTGCATGCCGGCGCATCCGTTAATCTGAACAGTTGAGTCGGTATACCATGAAAGTTAATAGATCCGCTCAAGCAAACTTTCGTTCATGATGAAAGCGCGACATTTAAGCAAAAAATTCATTCATTGCGAGAAATAGTGCACACAAGACTCCAGAGCACTGCTGAAGAAAAAGAAGAGTTTTTATAAATTTAAATTCTGGAGAAAGAATATTGTCTCTTAAATACTAGAATGAATAAAAATAAATATTCTTATTAGCAAACTAAACAAAGTATAATTTTCTCCAATAAATTGAACTAGAGAAGATAGATTATTATATTAGTTAAATAAAATAATATTTTTTCTTATGCACTAAAAAAAATTTAATTTGTTTCTAAACTGCAATTAGATCAATAAGCAAATGATCTGTACAAACTTTCTTACCACTTTGTCTCACAATTTATTCTCCAACTGACGTATAAGAAATATATAACGGGATTTGGTTTGGTCCGATGTGAAAATAGTGATAATTATTAGTAGTATATACTATTGTTTAGTGAGCAATGCTTCATTTCATGGTATATACAGGAGAGATATGTTGGATAATTATCAAAAGTATAAACTTCATTTTAGTGAGCAGTGCTTTTCCTCATAGTATACACTAGAGAGATATGTTGGACGTTCAATATCAATAGACATGTTACCATAGAATAAAACTCAGATATATCTCTTCTTAAATTTTTTTTCCAAGAAAGAGCGACAGTACGTTCAAAAGCTTTATTAATATAAGAGAAGAAAAAACAAAGTCACCAAACCAGGGACAAGCAGCCAATGTGAGTCCTAATCTCCCCATTTTGTTCATTATACGGGAGACCCGGAGACACTACATCGGGGCTTGAACGACTGGAGTGGGGAAGTACCCAGTGAGCTAAAGTGCCACAAAAAGCCTATAGCACCCCATGCCACCACAAAAAGTGGGGAAGTATAAGAGGAAAGTAGACTGACATGAACGTAACTCAGACTACTCAAAATACAATAGCTCGCAAGAGCAAAAACGATTCTAAGCACTAGTAAGAGCTTGATGTATAAAATGTCCTCGGTAGATACAGGCAAGTGAGAAAGAAGTCGAATCGAGTATCTGGAGATTTCTAGCGCTCGGAAAAATGAAGGGAGGATGTGGGAGCAACAGCCTGAAAAACCAGTGGAATCGATTACAAGGAGGAAGGCTTGGGAGAGGGGTAGAGTGGGGAGGAGAAAAATACGAAAGAACTGAGGAAGACGGGTAGTCTGAAGAAGTTGTTCAATCTGCTCAGCATATGTAGGGAAGCTCAGGCTAAGCTGGATCCAGAGTCGACGACGAACGAGGCAAGATATATCTTTGTACCGGGTTACCTTTTTCAGGGTACGGCTTACTACTTTTCCATGTTTACGATTAGAGATCATGAATAGGTTTAGAGGTACGAAATTTGGTGTGGAGAGGATTAAATAGGTAAGTATAAAGGTTAAGGTGCGGTTTTAAATTCCAAATTAGAGTAGATTACTGTAAATTTTAATATTTAATTATCTATTATCAACCGAATGTATGGTATATTAGATAAATAGCCTGGCAGTCGTAGTCGTGCCTCTTGCATATGCACGTCCGTGTTCAGAGGGATGATGTATATGTATGATTTAATTTATTATTTACCTTTATTAGTAAAAAAAATATCAATATATAATTAATAAAATGATATTATTTGTATCTTTCGAAATAGATCGATGTGTTCGTGCATTCTGTATTGTCTGCATGAGCCTTGCATTATCACCTCTTTCAAGTTAAGAAGAGGGGATCATCCAAAGAGATTTAATTTATCACTTAATCCTTCTCGCAGGAATGGTTAGGGCAGGAGGCCGGTCTTACGGCTCATGGAACGAGTTCTAACTGACTTCACTTACCAGTTTTGTCTGTAACTTCTTGCATGCAATTCATATCTAACAAATAAGATTATATTAAAATATATTTTGTTTTTGTTTTTGTTTTATATTTACTTTATATATTTATCGAATTTCTTTAGCATATAAAAAACAACCTGTACGTATGACTGATATTAAATCTTTATTTCTCTACTTACACTGTCTGGTCCAATGTACGTTTTAAATTGAGCTCATTTTCCCTTGCTTCTTTTTCTTCGCTCAGGTCGGAAGTGCATGTTGTATGCATGTTCGTTTATGTCTTGATTTCTTAATTGTTTTCTTGCATAAAAAACATTTCGGTTCAAATCTTTGGAAACAATTAATTCCATGCTAAACGGCCAACTACTAGCGTTAGATCTCGAAGAAATGATGAGTCGCTCTAGATTGTTAATCACCATGGATAGCAAGTTAGGGGTGAAAATATTGTTTTGTCATTACATGCACAGATCTGGGTAACAAATCTCGGCTTTTGATCTTATTTTCATACTTGATGAGTAGAGTAATATGCAATAAATGATCGTCAACTGCAAGGTCTAAGCATGTTAGAGAGGGTCCAGTGTGTCAAAAAGAATTAGAAGTGTATTTGTTTGTTGTTGCATTTATTGTCTCATTATTGTATTGTATTAGATTAATCTACATTGTTTTTTTATTAATTTACATTCTTAAGACATCATCTTATAATCTACATCATTAGATCAACTAAATCAAAGTCTTTGAATGACTTTTGTGACTTATCCAACATTTTTAATGCAGATTTAGAAAATTCTTTTGGACCCTCTTTAGCGTGGTTTGCCTCCACAAATAACTATGCGAACTTGAAGCTCCAGAATTCAAGTAGAATATGCATGCGACTTGGAATTCATGTGGGAAAGCTAAAAGAAGATACATGTAGAAATAATATAATATTTGGAGCGCAATGCAGTTGTCAAACATCTGAGTAATACTTAGTCCTCAAGATCAAAGTTAAATTATTGTCATTGAATTATTAGTGAAAACTAGAATTATAGACTAATTTCATGAAAATATCTCTTTCAAATATAAATATTAGATGTAAGTAGAAAAGGATGAAGTGAGTGAAAAACTTAGAATCTCACTCCATAGACATAAAACCGAAAGACTGTTCAATGATAAAGAGATATTAAATTAAATATTTAAATTATTATTATTATTTTCTCATGAAAGTGGAAAGTGATAAATTAAACCACATTGCATATTCACTTATTCCGTATGAAAATGGGAAAGGTGATTCAGATGGGATAAGTGAATATGCGTGACCTCGAAATGATCAAGTAGACTTCATAATAGATTCAAACTCCAGAATATCCTATAAGAAGTAAATGGGGAGAAGTTAATAAGAATTCATAAATCTCAACTGGAGAAATGAAGACATTAGGGTCAAATTTGGCCCACGGTATTTGTTTAGATAATACCCATGGATATATGGATGGGAACTATATATTGCTTCATTTTGTAAATCCTAAAAACACGAGAATATGTGACCAATGCACAGCCAAGGAACAGAAAAACATAAACACAATGGCGTGAGATGAGACAGATAAAATATAAATAATGGCATTGATAAATGGAACATTATTCCTTACAAACATAATTTCTAACATATTACCTAAGCAAAAGATTTGGTGATAAATTGTCCCCTGCAAGAATACTAATTGATTATACATGAAGAATAACAAATTATGATATATAATAATACATATGATCTCATGGTTGAGAAATAATTCAGCTGTCCTCTTACGTCAGTTCACAGTACGTGAAGTTTTCACAGATCCTAGCCAAACATCCCCTTTGCACCCATAGTATAGTTTTAGGAACCGCGAATACCCAATCAACATCGATAGACTAAGGCTTAGCTTGATTTTCTCATCTTTTCTTGTCATTAAGCGTTAAAATGAGATAAATGAAGTGCCCAAAGTGTGGAAAAGTGTGAAAAGTTATGTAAAAAACTCATTTTTAGTCATATGAACGTCTTTGGAGCAGTAATGCATAACATCAAATTTAGATTTTCAGGTAAGAGCCGGTCCACGACACGACACCGGGTGTACAATTGTAACATAAAAGTCTGTATGCTATATTTGAGATATATTTTGATTTTGACATCCTTATTTGTCTTTGGGGAGAAGAAAAAAGAATATATACTATGCACAAATATTGCTTCATGACCTTTTAAGGACTACACTCAAGACATGCTTGAGATCTATGATAAGGTCAGGTAAGCATACATCCTCTTGTATATGACTTACGAGATTCGGAAAATGCACAGCGACTCTTTATGGAAGGCTATAGTGCGACCAGATACTATGACAATTACAAATATTGATAACTTATTTTTTGCACAAACTAGTGCACAATATTTTATTATTGAACAACAGACTCAGACGTTGTCCAAGAAGAGGAATACATCCTCATGGCTTCCCCAGCTTCTCACAGTCCCAAGACGGTCTTCAACTTCCGTGACGTTCATCAGCTTCTAGAGTATATGCTCATATGCAGTGCTCTGGAATGCAACATGGGACATGGGAGAGCTTACGAATGTTAGACAAGTTCATTTTCTTTCCGACTTACACCTTGCTATAATCTCATAGTTTTGGCTTAGTTGCTTCAATGGTAGTGCATGTCAAGGTTCGAAGACATCTCTCGCTGAAAAGACAGTATAGTTATCACCGTCGATTGCCACAACCAGTAGAAGCTATGTATTTTATGAATATATAGGAAGAAGCAGTTGTCAAATGATTTCTAAGCTTATCGTCAACGATTGATAAGCTGTCCATTACCCACTTGTTAGTCTATATGATCGACTATAGTAGGGCATGTCAAAGCTTGGGAAAAATATTCTCTTATGGTCGGAGAAATATTAGTTGTAATTGTGTTACGTCGGAAGTTCTACGACCAACTTTGTACAGATACCGGATCTGATGGTCATAACTTTTAGAAGGGGGTTGCAAAGTTGGCAATTTTTGGTGGTGAGGAGTGCAGTAGGTGCGCGCTGA
Source organism: Asterella californica (assembly GCA_036924285.1). Classification (NCBI taxonomy): domain Eukaryota; kingdom Viridiplantae; phylum Streptophyta; class Marchantiopsida; order Marchantiales; family Aytoniaceae; genus Asterella; species Asterella californica. The sequence goes on from JAYKYS010000003.1 coordinate 14,211,793, forward strand.
GAAGATGATTCTAACACACACAAAAATAATCCGATTTGGTGGAATGATTCTGCTGAGGTGCTATACCTTGATGACAACATGTTCTCATCAAGCCGAGACATTTCGAAGAGTTATGCCTATGACTTTTGAGAACCTAGTGATTGCTCAACATAGAGACATGTGCGATATTTGACTATTCGAGGAGAGATTATCGACCATCGATTCGTAAGTTTCATCTTGACGATTATATCTAACTACAACAGATTGCATCGACGATGTTGGATGTGACGGTAAGGTGCACTATTTTACGAGTGCGTGAGGTGTTATCTTCTGGAGTACTCATGTTAGAGGGCCGTGATGATGTTGTTTGAAAAGACCATGTGCATAATTGTGCACCATGTCATCTTCCAAACATCGATGGTATCATTTTCCCTAGCTTATTTGTTGTACGTGCGGGCTTGAGATGTATGTTTTGTAGATCTGTTGGTGGAGCAGCCCGTATGTTGGTGTGTGATGGTTGTTTGAGAGGTTGGCACATGTCGTGTTTGACTCCATCTCTCAATGTCATTCCTATTGGACGGTGGGTTTGTCCTCGATGTATATAGCAGGAGATAGCCGATTAGATCTTTGCATGGTATGGACTACAGACAGACGACTAACGATGGGGCGATGTTACATCTGATTTCGTAATCCTTGCACCCACGAAGGTGTATATCACGTAGTTGAGATATGAGACTATCTGGAGTTAGAGGACCTAACCGCCAATGTGATACACTTGTGTATGTGTATGACACCGTCCATGTGTTATGTGTATGTGTAGTGTATCTCTGACAGCGATGTATGTTGTGTAGCAATATGTATGCACACGACAGCTGTCACATCAGCTAGCATCTTAGCTAGGTTGATCGAGTGCGTAGTGACTAGTCCCGGTAGGACCGTTAGTGTCGTTAGGGTGGGTTCTTGAGCTAGCCCCACTAGAGATATACTTCGCAGGTAGGGCTTGTAGGCTTTAGTTCTTCGAGTTGAGCCTTCAAGCTCTTTGTTATGGTGGATAGTCTTGGTGAGCGCAATCTCGATTCTCTGATGCACATAGTGGATTTGGCTCGACTTTAGTGTTTATTTAGTGTCGATTGACATGGTGGAGTGAGTGCAGATTGTTTATCATTGTGGTACACTTGTGTATGTGTATGACATCATCTATGTATTATGTGTATGTGTGGTGTATCTCTAACAGCGATGTATGTTGTGTAGCGATGTGTATGTGCATGACAGTGTTGACTCGTGAGCTTTACATACCCCGGTGGCTAAAATCCACAACCCCAACACCTTCTCTTAACCAAATGAGCTGGAATTTCACAAGTAGTAAGCTGATAGCGCACACTCCAATCCTAGAAATTTTCACTCAGAGATTCGATCTCATGCTCATGAAACGTCTCATTCTGTTAAATCCAAGAAAAAATAGTTTTACTCATATCTCACCAACATGTTCAATCGACCATTTCGAGGTCAAACCCAAGCCAAATGTAGGACAATTTTACATCAGTGCAACTAGCACGATGTCAACTATCAAAACTCCTTGACCAAAAGATTATCTTTCAAACTCTCGAGGCACTAAAAAACGTGATTCAGAGTATCAGTTTGACCCCTTTGACTTTGAACGGTCATAACTCTATACTCATAACTCCAAATCGATCGATTCTCTCCTCATATTTTATCCTAACTGGAAAGCTTTCCAATGAGATCTCATACTCCGTTAATGACCTTCAAGAAGACCTCCAAAACTCCAAAACCGTACATAGAACTTGAACGAACTTGATTGGTAAAAAATGGATCAATGAGAAAGAAGATTGGAGATCACTTTGTCTCCTGCTTGGCATTATAGATTGAGTTGTAATTCTAAAACACTCTCACACCCTCAAGAGTTTGAACCAAAACACTTTGGACTCCAAACTAATACAAGATAATCACCCTCACCGGACAATATAGATAATAATGACACGAAAATACACGAGATTCAATACAAAGTCAAGATAATGACATTGAACCGATCTACGAAGATAAGTACGACAAAGAAAATGAAGAAATCATCATTTGATTACAATATTCTTCACCAAAGATCATCACGATCCACACACAATGAATGATCTTCCGCCGGTGATGATATCAGATATCAACCCAGAGTTTGAAAGGAACGTTGGCTAGAAAGTTCAAGTCCATTCATCCGTTGTCGTTTTGTGATGCGACTCTTGTGTGAAATTCTAGTTGAACTTAGGTTGTGTTTTTTCTAATGTTTCATGAACTTTCTCGGGTAATTTGTCGAATGGTGTGATGGGTGGCACGATTGCAACTTTCTGTTTGAGTGATTATACGATAGTAAGATGTGTCAAATCAACAATTTGTGTGAGTTCACTTCAGTGATCCTTGTCGTTGCATCCGAGTATAAGACGGTGGGTCGAGAGTTTGTGAAGCATTCTTCTTTGCTTGGTAGTGATTCTCAATGTCTTACATGGAGGTTAGGTGCTACGAGAGCTGTACTCATGGACAAAAGATTGATCCCGAGTTCCCAAGATTTTCCATTCTCGAATCTTTTTCATATTGAGCTTCACTACATCCATCGTGATCACTTTCGACATAGTTTGTTGTCTACTTTGGTGAAGAGTTCATTGGGGGAGTGATCGACTTGCCTACTCATGTGATCTTGTCGATCGGCACGTACGGAGAGAATTAAGATCTGACTGTGTACATTTTACTTTGGCGGGTGAATGAACTTGAACTTTCCAGCTAATGTTCCTTTCAACGTTTGGATTCATATCCGATGTCAGTACAGACGAAAGATCAACCATCATGCATGGATCACGAAGAATTTTGACGAAGAGTACTATAATGAAGTGATGGCTTCCTCATTTTCTTCTCTTGTAACTTTCATATCAATTCAAGTTCATTATCTTGACTTTGTATTTAATCTCGTGTACTTGCGTGTCATTATTATCTCTATCGTTCGGCGAGGGTGATTATCTTGTGTTAAGTTTGGAATTTGAAGTATTTTAATTCAAGCTTTGAAGATGTGAGAGTGTTTTAGGGTTACAACTCGATCTATAGTGTCAATTAGGAGATAAAGTGATCTCCAATCGTCTTTCACATTGGTTGATTTTTTACCAATCACATTCATCCAAGTTCTAAAGACAATTTTGGGATTTCGGAGGTCTTCCTAGAGGTCATTCAAGGTTATGAGAACTCGTTAGAAAACTCTCGAGTTGAGCTACAATCTAGAGAGGAAGATCGATCAATTTGGAGTTCTGAGTGTGGATTTATGATCGTTCAAAATCGAACGGATTAAATTGATTTCATGAGTCACGTTTTTTAGTGTCTTGAGAGTTTGAGAGATGATCTTTATTTATTGTCAATGAGATTAGTTAGGTGACATCATGCTTGTTGCAATGATGTAAATTAGTCCTACATTTGGGTTGGATTTGACCTTGAGATGGTCGATTGAAATTGGTTATAACAGTTGAGAGACAAAAGTAAAACCATTTTGCTTGGATTCAAGGGTTGAGTTGTTTCATGAGCATAGGATCGAATCTCTAAGTGAAAATTTCCAGGACTGGAGTGTGCCCTATCAGATTACTAATTGTGAAATTTCAACTCATTTGCTTAAGAGAAGGTGTTGGGGTCGTGGATTTTAGCCACCGGAGTCTATAAAGCTCATAAGTCAACACAGACAAAAGACTTGGCCCATTTGAAACAATTGGTTTGAGATCTGAAGCTGAAATTTTAAAGATAGGTTGCTGAAGTTCAAGCTACAACGTGGCGGATTTTGAAGGAGAAGAGTGATTTCACTAACATCTCTTGGTTTGCTTTGAACAAACAACTTGGGGATTGGAAGTGGAACTTCCTGCAAATAGTGCAAGTAAGACAAGGAAATTATGTTCTGAGTTTGGCATGAAGATCATAATCAAAGAAGACGTTACACTATGTCTAAGTTGCTGACTGGAAATCTCTAACTACAAGATACTGTTCTATTTGGCACCACGTCTCGAGCTCACTGGTTGCTTGTTGCATGCATGCCTTATCTTATTGGAAGCTCTAGAAGATAAAATTTCTACTGGTATGATGCATGCTTCGTTTAGAGTTTGTTTGATCACTCAAAACTTAGATTAAACATGCGGGTCAAGAAAAAAGATTAAGATGTTTCGAGTTATAAGTGTTGAAATGATCAAGTTTGATCTATTGTGGTAGGTGTTACCTTGATCCAATCAATGCATTACTAGTATCATTGGAAAGTTTGTACAATAGGCTATCTATTGTTGTAAGGTTCATCTTGAATGGAGCTCATATTAATGAACCGTAGAAGGTCAAAATTGAATATATAAGTAGTTTGTCGAGAAAAAACAATGAAGATGGTATTGTTTGTGCACAAGCCGGCCTAAGGGATTGTTTGAAGGTGCTTTTGTGATCTAAAGCATATGTTTATCATGTATGAATCCTTCTTGTACTTAGAATAAGATTGAATCCTAAGTACAAGAAGTTGTGTTATATGGTGCACGTGTGTTACACTTACGGTCATTTTAGGTCAGTAGAAACCAAGACAAAGCTTGATAGATTGAGTAGTGAGAGCACTAGGATTTCATCGAGTTGGTCCAAGATCTTGCCATATCTCTCTCAGTCAAATACCTCATGTATTTTTAGATCAATATTCACGCTCTAGGACACAGTCGAAATAAGATGTACATGTCATGTCTCAATTCTTCTCGTACATGACGATCGGTAAGATCATCGGAGTAGGCAAATCCATCATCCTCCTCTTGAATTCTTCACCAAAGTAGACAACGAATCACTATCGAAAGTGATCACGATGGATGTAGTGAAGCTTGATATGGAATGAATTCAAGAATGAAAGATCTAGAACTCGGATCAATCCTCCATCCATGACTACAACTCTCGTAGCTCCTCACCTTTCATGTAAGACACTAAGAAACAGTCGTCAAACACCAAGCAAGGAAGAATACCACCCCACAGAAGATATTAAATGAAGAACACTAGACCTCACAATCCTTGACCTTCTATCTTATATCCAAATTCGACGACAAAAGTCACTCATGCGAATGCTCATGGATCATTTAGTTGACATGTCTCATTATCGTACGATCTCATGTCCTAGATAATCGTGAATTTGGCACTTATCATACCGTTTGACGAGTTACATGAAAAGATTCACAAAACACAAGAAATCAACACAATACAAGTTCTATGCTAAATTCACATGTGAGTCATGTCACAACACGACATCCATCCTCTCTAAACATACGCATCATCTAACATGCGTCACAAACACTTACAAGTTGTGTATGGCATCATGCAACTTTTTTTTCCTCCTGAATGATGTCATCATTTCAACATCCTCAAGACCCAAATCTTCTTCGTCGTCATTCAAGAGATCAAACTCCACTCCGACTTCTTCCATGCTTATCTCTTCATCTTTAGAACTATGAGCTTTACTAATCCTAACAGATTTTTGATACAAGTCGAGTTTCAAGACCTTTCTCATATATGATACTCTCCTCATTGTCTTATTTCATTGACTCGTCTCTCTTTCCAATACCATCTTCTTCTCTTTCACCCATGTCTTCATGCAATGGTGCAGCATGGTACAACTCTTCTTCGAATGAAATTTCAGACAATTGATATGCCTCAAAAGGTTGATAGATAAACTTAGAATCATAGATGTGTTAATCATCATCTAATCGAATAACATGATCATCCGATCCACCCAAATCATCTAAATTCATAAAATCCTCTAAACTCATAAAATATATTGTCGAAGGATCTATACTGACAGACTTTCAAATACATCATTCATACGATCGAAATGAAGACAATGAGAACTCAACTTCTCGTCTAAAGTAACACCATGACTCGTTTCTGTCTCAGTCACACCACCGTCAGTGCTATCTTTCAGTTCTCTTGCTTTCTATACATATCAGTGTATCGAGCCACTCGTTTCTTCAGCTCCTCTCTGGTGATCAAAGAAAAATCTTCTAACGAGAATATCTATGATGCCATGATGTTAAAAGTAGTAGATTTTGTCAAACATCTTCCAGCTCCGATCTCTGTCTTCCTCCCAGCTCCATTTAGAGATGCAAAATCATCAAGATCTTCCAAATAATTGAAGATCTTGTCACACTCAAAAGCATTCAAATGTATTCTTCTTCTCTTTGATGACTCTACTTGTTTCGGAGTCATGTTTACTTGCACTTTCTCTCCAGAGGAAGAAATGTAAAACTGATAACACTTTTAGTTCTATCAAATTGTGAATCAATCTCGATCACTCTCAACAACTCTATCTCCTTCAGAACTACAAATGATGGATGTGGACGCCATGTCCATGATTGTGGTGCTCACAAATTACATGATTCACGAATTTTTGAAATTTTTAAGATTAATAACTTGTTTGTATAACTGAAGAAGTGTTGTTACTTAAGATTACGGCTTCCTTAGAAGGAAGATGATCTTAAGAGCTTTTTTGTAATAAGAAGTTGACTTCTTCGGAAGACGACCGTCTTCCGAGAAGCGTCTTCTCGGCGGTGTCTTCGGAAGACGGAAGACGGCGGAAGACGGAAGACGTTTCGGAAGATTGGAACATCTTCGGAAGACTGTCTTCAGAAGTCGACTGTACACAATTCATATCAAGAGTGGATTTGCTTTGCTTTGGTGTTCAGAGAGACTTGGTACGAATTCCGAGTGGCTTGGTGAGTTGTTTTGTTATTTCGAGAACTCGGAAGACAGGAACTAGGCCTGTGCCTCCTGATCTTCCTAGGTTCTCAAATCCACATTTTCCTGGAGAGACTAGAAGACTGGAAGAGCTGGCAAAATGCGCGAGAAGACGTGAGGGTCCATTTTGGATCTCTTCTGTCTGACCCATAGCAGCCGTTCCTTCTTCTTCCCAAACTTAGGAGAGAGTCGTGAGAAGTCTTGCTGGCAGAATCTGGAGAGAATGGTCGAGGGTCATGTCTTCCCACCGAGCAGCAAGCTTCTTCTGAGTGTATATGAGAGGTGAGAAGTCAGAAGAACAGAGTGCAAATGTCTTGAGTCTGTTGTGAGGATAGATTGCGTGTAAGAAGAAGAAGACATGTGAGACCAGTGAAGGGAAGCCTGACTTCGGGAGGTCTTCCGAGAAAGACATTGAATCGGAAGCTGTCCCGGGTGTCTTCCCAGAGGCCACTGTCACCGCAGGAGCCCGCAACCATCTTCTGAACCTTTCCTATACTCTACTTCTCGCATATCTTGTATCTTATGTTAGGAAGCAGGATGTAATGCAAAGTGGGTTGTCTTCTTAGGAATCCATACGAGGCCTTGCTTAGTTAGGATTGATTCGATATAGCTCAAAAGACGAGCGCTACTTAGGAAGCATTGTTAGAATCTCAGAAGACGGAGTAGCTGTCTTCTGGAAGACTAGATTCGTCTTCTGAGAGTGGAAGCTATACTGTGAGGACTTAGGGAAGGACTGAGCCTTCGACTCACAACAAGTACGTCGCTTCTACCAAGGAGCTGGTGCAGCTTCGGAAGAGCAACCAGGAGTTGCAGGCGCGCTTACAGCAGCGTGACCAGGAGGTTATGCGAGTACGGGATAAGCTCACCGCCCTTGCAGAAGAGAAGACGATGTGAAAGACTCTACGGAAAGCCGCAGAAGCGTAGGTTGCGGCCGAGAAGACTCAGAGAGAAGCAGCGGAAGCTCGTGCGCAAGGGTTACTAGCTCACTCGGTGGAGGCACTTCGGAAGAAGTTTAACTTCACCACGGGTAGGAAGCTCCTTACCTTAGCTAGGGAGTGGGACGAGGAGTCCAAAGCAATGGTTGTGGAGTGCAAGGAGAGTATGTTCAGGTACTTGGACCGGCAGATAGAGGGAGTGAAGACGCTCTATGGTCTTCCCTTGATCCCGCCATCAATAAACACGTCTTCCCAAGCACCAGCATCATCGACAAGACCAGACTTGGAGAAGGAGGAGTTCGACCTCACTGTGCACTTGGTAGTGACAACGTTGGAAGCCGAGAAGACCCCGGAAGACGCCCCGGAAGACAAGAAGACGAGCCGTCTTCCTAGGTATTTCGTGTGGAAGAAGCGACTTCCCCGGACCCTTATGAGGTCACCATGGTTCCTAGTGTCGAACTAGTCCCTCAGAAGAGTGAGGAAGCACAAGTCGACCCAGCTTCCCAGAAGACGCTTCTGTCTTCCGAAGCAGCAGCAGCAGTAGAGCCAGCAATGAACGTGGAGGAGGAGGCCACCTCAGCGACACCCGAGGTAATTGCAGGGCTTCTCAACCTATCAGAAGACTAGTTAGTAGTTCAGGTAGGAGTAGATCAGGTGGAAATGGCATCCGAGCCATTAGAGTAGATAGCAAAGCGCAGAAGATCAGGAGCTTGTCTAAACTTAGTAAGTGCCCAATGTGCTATATTAAGAAAAAACAGGTCCAATTTAATTTTAGATCAGTGACCATGTGGCAGAGTAGGCAGCGCAGGGTAAACAACCAGATGGCTAATTAGGAAAGGGGAACCGTTTTTGCATGTGAGGTGGCAACCTTCTGACGGTGCTCATCCCTCTCTGATTACAGTCGAAGATTGGAGAGGATTCTCTCTGCGTCTCAAGGCAAATGCATAAGTAGGATCACAGAGTAGGAATTAGGAGCTCTACACAAACACCAACATTTTACGGTGCAGACTCATAGCACATTAGACACATGACACACTACAGAGATCTGCACACACATACAGATTCTACGGTGCAGACAGATTAGCTACGCTCGATGTTAGACTAAGGGAATTACGCAGGAAGAAGTCTGCATTCTCTGGTTATCAGCAGCGGCTTGGAGATGTAGGTGTAAGTGGTGGACAGTTTAGGAGCAGGGAACGGCATCCTCGTGCAGTCCTGTTGGCTAGACTGGTGTGTCGAGGAGTAGGAGCAGGAAGTAGAGGGAGTAAGCTTCCCAATGCCAATGTGACTTCTTCTCGGGGAATGGATTGCTGATTTGAGTGCAGAAGCTTTGTCCATGTCTTCTAGGTGGTGGGTTTCCTTGAATTCGCTCCCAATTGTGCATGGAAAGTGTTCTTTTTGAGTGGCGGTGACTGTCAGCAGTTGTGGAAGTGCAGCTCGACTCATCCAGTAGAGCACTTAGGATCTACGTACGGACGGTCTTAGGGGTAAGAGATCCCAGAAGACAGAGTAGTCGGAGCAGCGAAGAGAAGAAGAAAGAAGCCTTCTTCCCACAGCAGAAGACGACATCCTCAAGAAGAAGACGGTGCAACTGTACACATGTTTGTTGTCTTCCTCCTCAAACTATTACAAGCAGGGATGGCTTGTTAGTCAGGATCCGGACTAGAAGCCTGTCGGAATCTTAATTTTCTCTTTTCATCTTGTTTTCCTCTTGTTTGGATCTTCTCTTCTTCCTCATCTTCTCTCATCTTCCCCATCTTCTTACCTTCTTCTAGTGAGTTTCCGAGACTTCTATTGAGCTTCCGTGAAGGTGAATGTCGTTGTAGTGCTACAGGAAGACCATTTCCGTAGGCAGAAGTCTGAGAAGGCTACAGGGGGCATACACCATGTGATTGATCTAACCCGTTGGAATGTGAGTGTGAGAGTAAGGTGTAACAGCCGTGCTAGTCGACTTCTAGAGGTGTGAGAAGACGAGCTGACTCCCCAGAAGACGAGAATCGCTTCGGGAAGACGGTACTGAGAAGACCGGAAGAAGCAACCTGGAAGTAGGAAGATCGTCTTCCCGAGCTTCTCTGTGAATAGTTGTGTGATATTTTAGTTAGTAGTTGTTTGTTTAGATCCTGAGTACCTTTTGGCGTATCTGGAAGACGCGTGGTTTTGTGAGAAGACGGGATTTTAGGCAAAACCCGTGTGTTTGTGTGTTTGAACAGATCTTAGAACTTAGAGCAGCGTTACTTGTGCAAATCCTCTGTGGGAACGATATCTTGTATACTAAATGGGCAAAAGGAGTAATCCTGCGTCACTACAATGATCTAGATGTGCGTCGGTGTACGCCTACCCAACGTCCACCGACGCACATCTGCCGACCTCAAATTGACCTCAGAAAACATGTCACAGGAAATTTCAGCACCAAATCCACTATGTACATCAGAGAATCCAGATTGCGCTCATCAAGACTATCCACCATAGCCAGGAGCTTAAAGGCTCAACTCGAAGAACTAAAGCTTACAAGTCCTACCTGCGAAGTATACCCCTAGTGGGGTTAGTCCAAGAACTCGTCCTAACGACACTGATGGCTCTATCGAGACTAATCACTACGCACTCGACCAACCTAGCTGAGGTGCTAAACTAACGTGACATCACAGTCAAAAAGATTGGTCCATTTCAAACAATTGGTTTGGAGTCTGAAGCTGAAATTTCAGAGAGTAGTAGTGAGGGATCAGAGAGAATTTCTTATGAAGTTTAAGCCGAGATGGGAGCAATAAGTTGTGGAAGTTCAAATTACAAGGTGGTGGATTTTGAAGGAGAAGAGTGATTTCACTTACATCTCTTAGTTGATCTTGAATAAACGACTTGGGGTTTGAAGGTGGAACTTCGTGGAGGTGCTACAAGTGAGCAAGAAAGCCATGTTGTAAATTTGATGCGAGGATCACAATCAGAGAAGGCGTTATATTGTGTGTCAAAACTGCTGATCGAGAATCTCTAATTATAAGATATCGTTGTCTTCGGCACCACGTCTCGAACTCAATGGTTGCTTGTTATGTGCTTGGCTTAACTTGTTGGAAGCTCTCAAAGACAAAGCTTCTAGTGGTATGTTGTATATTTAGTTTAGAGCTTGTTTGATCACTCAAAACCTAGATCAAACATGAAGATCAAGATGAGGATATGAGATGTTTCAAGTTATAAGTGTTACAAGTTATAATTTCGATCAATTGTGATTGGAGTTGCCTTGATCCAATGAAGGTGTTATCTATGTCACTGGAAAGATGATACAATAAAGTTTCAATTACTGTAAGATTCATCTTGAAAAAAGTTCATATCAGAGGACTGTAGAAAGTCAAATTTGAGTATTTTAGTTAGTTTGTTGTTGTAAAATAGTGAAGAAGACATTGTTAGTGCACAAGCTGACCTAAGGGATTGTTTGATGATGCTTTTGTAAAGTAAACTATCTGTTTATCATGTATGGACCTTTTGTATGTAGCGTATGATTGTATGTCTAGTTGCGTCGAATGATGCACTTGCGTTACACTAAATGTCAAAATAAGTAAGTAGAAACCGAAACAAATATATGCTGGAGTCGAGATAACGACCGTTTGATTGGATAGTAAGGGTATAAGAGTTTCATCGAGTTAGTTCAAGGTTTTTTCGTATATTTCTATAGTCAGATACCGAGTGTATTTCCAGACCAAAGTTCACGCCTTTTGACAACATGAACAAAACCGGACGAAGACAATCACGGTTCATGATATCGGCCCACTTGTGACAAAAGAGAATGCAGCGGATATCGGCTAACAATGCTCTGACATGCTCTCATCTTTTGCATAGCTCATCTAGCAGTTAATGCCTTCCACAATCAATTTTAGAGGATGATTACACCCGAGCAACTAATCTAGAGCTGCATTCACATAGGAAAGTTTTGACGTGCATTCGTGTTCTTGTAAAGCATTTTGAGAAAAACTTCTTATTCTCACCGTGTAACTTGTTGTTCCTCAGATCTCATAATATTCAATGGTGTTTCACGAGTGTATGTTTACATGTCAAGCGGATGTACTTACATATCATGGGTGCGGTTATGAAAAATAAAGTTAAAATTGTGAATTTTTTTAAAATAGATTTATGTTGAAAGAACGTCTATAGAATCTTGAGTTAAGGACTGTGCTAGACTCCACTCGGCTCCCACCTCGAGGAAGGCCCTTACAGCCCATAACGCACTCTTGAAAGGAGTTCCTGCTTTCCGTAAGTATATTTTGAGTTTTGGTTTATTTTTACCCGACGCTTATTTACTTGTGATAAAACAAACAACTTTCAGTTTCTGAAAACATACATTTGACGATAATAGTTCACGATAATAAAACATTCATCGGTTACATTTGCACCGTTTATCAGTTTCGAGGTGTGTGAAAATATACCTAAATATTTTAGTTTTCAAGTGATAATAAAAGATAATATGCTTTTGAGAATTATATTTTTAAATATAATCGAAAATAATGCAAACTGTAAAAGTATCCCCAACTAGTTTTCTCGACAACTATAGACGGAAACGCGAACCCAAACACGCATGGTGTGAAAGCAGCAAATAGGGGTGTCAATACTTGAGCAGACTAGCATGTTTCTTCCCGCCGCCCAGGCTCGGACGACGACGGGAAGACTCTTCACGGGAACCTCCTCAGAAAACATTGTCGCCATGAGATTTTGGTTTGTAATTATATCTTGTGTATTTTTATGATTTAATTTATACGGTTATTAACAAATAAATTTAAAATTTAATTCTTTTTACATGTAGAATTTTCGGTGGAAAATAGATTTCGGGCCGCGACAAAAAATTAAACAGATAGTTTTGACACCCCTTACTAGTTCTCAAAACACTCGACCGAGCGCTTAAAAGCACCCTCTTCGCCTTTGTGCGATTGCTCACTTTCTTTTACTAAAAATGCTATAAAAAGTTTGCAGCAAAAACTAACTGGTACAAGTGAGCCACACACGTGGCTCTATACATACGCTTGGGCGCTAACTCACAGGTGGAAAGAGCGCCTAAGTTGAGTTCTGGTTTTGGGTTTTGATTCATATGTTACTTACGAGTGTTTTATAATTCATCGAGGCTTTATTATTATCCTCTATTATTAGTTCTAGTTTAGTCTAGCACATGCTTGTGTTTGGCGGTTCTCCAGATTAGTGAACATACCTAATTTGATTAGCTCCTCGTACACAAAATAGAAGAAAGCATGATCCAGGTCGTAACACCAATAAAGGAAATAGGAGAATAAAATAACATACAAGTGGAGAAAACCCCACAATAAAGAAAACGGTCGAAGGAGCACACGCGACGAATTTAAGGAACTTTTAATTTTAGAATTCGCGCGCTTCAGTTGCGCCAACTACAATAACGGACTTCTCGTACCTCTCGACTTCTTCACGTCTCATTTTGAAAGAACGATGGATGAGTTTGGGATACACTGCCTGTCATTACTTTGGGGTGTTTGCGTTTGCGTCTTATCTTGGACTCTTTCGTGTACAAGGCGGTCATAATCCGTCTCTGAAGAACAGCGCCCATTCAAGCATCACGATCACGTTGGAGATAACAATTTTGGTTCAGTCTGTTCAATCTGGTAGCAGAGCGCTGATTGAGCCGATGAAGTCACGGTTTGTTTGAGTTAAGATTCGTGAAACGTGGCAGAAAATGGAATCACCGCAGAAAGCCTTCATAGAGAGCATCCGCCGGGACAGGTTCAGCATTGGAGCCAAGACACCGAATCCTCTGGCAGGCAGTCTGCATCAGGCTATCCGACACCTTTCAGCTGAATTGTACCAGAAGGATATTCACTTTATATCCGAACTCATTCAGGTACGTGCTTGACTACTCTTGCTCACGATTACCATGTGGATCAGTATTTGAATAATCTTAACTTAATAATCGTTAAGTGAAAGTGAAGTTAATTCATGTACTCACTTTGAGTTCGATTTCAGTCTCAGTCCGAACTCCAGAACGTCCAAACTTACCTTCATGCCAGTAGCTCTCAGGTCTTGATTATGACAAAACTTTGATCCATGTGACTGCAGAATGCGGAGGATAATTCCTACGAAAAGGGAGTGGAGCCGGAGCTAGATCTTGTTCTAACTCGAACAGACATTACAGGAGTTGGAGCAGCAGCAACGCTAATACTCTTCAACAACGAGCTGGGCTTTGAAGAGCGCAACATATCGGCGCTTTGCAGTGTAGGACAGTCCACGAAGAAGGGTCAGCGTAATGAAGGATATATAGGGGAAAAAGGTACGCTCCTCACTCATCTATCAATGCTTCTGGTAGAAATCAATGCCACATTTCCAGGTAAGAACCAGGCAGTGGACAGGCGTCTTATGACAAACCCCGACTTGCTGGAATGTAAGGAGCCTCACGCCACTGCACCACATCAGCAGGTAGCAGGATCTCACATTTTGGCCTGTTACTTCAACGGTTTTTCTTGACTTGAACACCAGAAACTCTGTACTAAAGCTCGTGTTCACGAACGAATAGAGAGAGATAATCGCAAGAGATTTCTTGTTTCATTACTGCAGTGTACCCAAGAGTAGACATCTAAACGTTGTCTGTTGTCCTACTGACTACTCTATCGAGTTTCTTTCAAAAGGTGTGAGAGCTGACAATAATGAGTACGCTAAAAGGAGAGAGCGTATGTTTGTCCGTCATATTCAGGCTTCATAACCGACTTGTGACGGATGCACGCAGGTATCGGATTCAAGAGCGTGTTTGTGGTGACAAGCACGCCTTATATAATTAGTAATGGGTTTCGCATACGTTTGAGCGACTCTGGGGAAGAGAGCACTGGTGCGGCTGCTGGCGTCGGGTACATAGTACCTAAGTGGGTAGAGACACCTACGGACGATGAGGTTCGACGTTTCTGGCGCCCAGCTGCAGGTTCGAACTCCGAGGGAAGCCTTCCTAGAACAATCATCATACTTCCCCTTAGACCTGAGAAGGTAGCTGCAGTTCGAGCTGAGCTGAAGCAGATATCTCCAGAGACGATTCTGTTTCTTCGGCGCATCACTCGCTTACGAGTTCGAGACGGAACTGGAGGGAAGGTTCATGGTGAGGAATTGATCATCAGTCGATCAGATTCTTCGAGGGTCTTGCATGGAGATACTAATGCAGTCGTATGGACGACCAAGCTTTCGTTGCTCAAGGAGCCGGGACGTATTACTGACGTGTGTGATTATTTCCTGTGGGAGCAGAGATTCGACGTGACTGCCTCTGTGGAACAGAGGAAAGAGGTGAAAACGTGGGTTATCACCTTGGCATTCCCGCAATATGACCGGATTGCGGGCGCCTCTCATGGGAGTATTTTTGCGTTCTTGCCATCCCAGCTGAACTCAGGCTTCCCGTTTTTAATCAACGCCGATTTCCTGCTGGTAAGCTCACGGGAGACGCTCAAGTTCGACAGCCCTTGGAATCAGGGGATCCTTGCCTGCATTCCCGCAGCCTTCTGCGGAGCAGTGGGAGTCCTCCTGGGGAAATCTGATGTAGCATGCACGATTTCCACGGGAACACCAGCCCAACATGTTTACAAGTATGTCCCTGTTTGGGATTGTCATTGCCACCTGCAGAGCGTACAGATGCGGATTCTGAGAGACTTGCAGAGACAGGAGAGTATTCTCTTGGCTGCTAATGTAGACTCCAGAATCATAAACGACACCCAAGCTCTTTGCATTCCGTTTAGGAGCCGACGTGTTGACCAGCGTTTCAGGAGAATACTCGGGAAGGCTTTCCAGGAGCAGAATGTTTCTGCAGTGATCGTGAGCTCGAAATGGTTTATAGTACATGGAACTGTGCAGAGCAAGTATTCTGCGGCGCTTGACAAACTAGAGGTTCCTTGGATGTCCAGGGCGGAATACCTCCAGATTTTGAGCGACTGGAACTGGTTGCTCAAACTCAGTGACGATCTGTACCTTGAAATTCTGGCATTTGTGTCGGCCCTGAGCTCCGTCCGAGTATCAGCACGGGACCCGATCAATGCGACTCAGCTCAAGTCCCGTATCCACTCTCTCAGAATTGTAAAATACGAGGACTCGCAAGGAATCAAATTTATTTCGATAAATGAGATTACAGAGTCGAAAATGGCGATGTATGTTTGGCCTCCAGAGGAAGGGAGTCACCTGAGCAAGTGGATAGAGAGTTTCAACCCTTGGATCGCGTTCCGTTTCATGCCGCTGGAGACCGTTAATGTGATGGATAAAGCTAAGTCCGGGCATGTGGGCGTCGAGTGGTTGAAAACTACGGCATCAGTTCGAGAAGTTGATGTCGATTTTTTCGTCGGGGAGCTCGTGGAAAGATGCACTAAAGACCCACAATTCAACTTGCAGCTGCCCGTAATTGACGCTTATTTCGTCCTTCTCGTTTGGAAGTTTGTCTACATATCCATTCAAGAAGGAAGGTTGAAAGCGTTTGCTTTCAAAAAGTATCATGACTTCGCTGTGGTCGATGATAGCAGTAATGTCCGGTGGATCAAGGCGCAGGGGACAAAGCCACTGGTATTATTACCCCGTAGCTGCAGCAAGTGGCCATTGTTACTGACAGACAAGACATGGGCCACACATTCTCAGGCTATCATCAGAATGACTGATGAATATTTAAATGTCAATGAGGAGAGCTCCCAACCTGGGGAATATGAACAGGAGGCGTGCAGAGTCTTCCTCCAAAAGACGTTCGGCGCTTGTGATCTGCCGGATCTCCCTGTGCCGGATATTCCATTTCCGCAGCTGACAGGTCTTAGCTCGGAACAGAGCCGATTGTTATTTCAATGGTTGAACCGGTTCCAGGAATGCAACGAAGAAACGATAGACACATTGCTCAACCAGAACAAGTTGTGGTTAAGCTTGAAAAAGACGGCATGGCTGCACACTGAGATGCATGGCCTTCAACGCCCAAAGGTGTGCTTCATCCGGAATGATAAGCTGAAACAAGTCTTCCAACCATGGGAAGTCCCCTTCATTGATTTCTCCTTCTACGGAGATCAGAACTTGTACTCCGAAATTCTTCAAAGGTTGGGTGTTGTTCAATGTCCCGAAGCAAGCTGTGGAGCTCTGGTAAAACAGATACAAGTTCTGATGTCTGAGCCCAGTTCCGTCAGTAAGGAAACAATGGTTAAGTTTTATACGGTTCTGCAGATATACCAGTGGAAGCCCAAACCCAAGGATCTTGAACAAAATTATATATTCGTCCCAGCTGGAACAGGAAGGCAAGCTTCTTGGAAAGGCGCTGAACTCTGTTTAATCGAGGACCCAGAAAATCTCTTCAGGGTAGTGTTGCCTATTCTTCGTGAAATCTACCCTGAAAACTTGCTACCATTTTTCGAGAAGGTGTTGGGCGTTTCAAGGATAGCGCCTTATCCGAAATACTACGATCTTTGGATAACATGGGGGGAGAACTTGAAGCATTACGACTCGAAGAAATGCGCTGAACTTTGGGCAAAGATTGCCGTGAACTGGAAGTTGTGCACTCCTGACGAGAAGCAGAACTTCAAGGCTAGGGCAGCAGTTCTTACTGTGGCAAAATGTGGAAAACTGCAGTCGACATCTCCTGACTTAGCGTTCATTCCTGACGATCTGCAGCTGCGGAGCATCTTCATGACTAGTTCGAATAAACCTCTGTTCGTCTGGTATCCGGAAGATTCTTCCACTTTTGAAGCCGAGTTGACCGAGGTCTATGCGTTCTTAGGAGTGAAGAGGTTATCAGCTTGTGTGGAGATGACATCCTACATAAATATTGATACGCTGTCAAAATGTAGTACGAGTCCAACCTCCAGGTTTCTCACTCTGGGGCTTCTCGTTGCCATTCTGGGCTTTATCTCAAACGCTGAGTATGCATTCTCCAGCGAGCGAAGAAAAGCTATTATTTCGGCGCTTTGCAAATCAGTGGAAGAGGAGCTCTCTGATCCATGTCGCATGCGTTACAAGCTGAAGTCGGTGTCTTCCGAAGTTACAACGTCTGTGGAACGTCATCTGTTCGGGTTTTGGGATGGAAAAGGAGTGATCTATAGGCTTGGAGACACACATAAGCTGCTGAGCGAAGCTTTGAACGTGCGGGAGCTGGAGACCGAAGTGCTGGAGAGCATCTGCACCAAGATTCTTTCCGACTCCCCAACTATCGCGAAGAATCTGGTTGATTTTCTGAAGCTGTTGGTGGGATGTCGTTTCGACGAAGCAACTGTGGAGTATGAACTTCGACGTAAGAACTTGAAGCTGTACAGCGGGGACTTGGATTTCTTAAAGAAAGTCAAGAACCCTTTCATAGACACGGTCGTCAAGCCCGGAGTATTCAGCACCTTGCTGTGATGTAGTACAGAGCATAGCTTACAAGACGCCTTCATTGTTACAAGCTGTAACAGTAGTGGATGCATATTTTATTCCCAGTGGACAAACGATCAGAGTTCTTAGTACAGTTCCCTTTGAAGTCTCAAGAACAATGAAGTCTCTGAGTTTTGGTTTTCAGAAGTTCCAAGTTTCCCCTCTAAAAGGTAATTATGCTTGCAAACGAAATACAACACGAACGCAGTGCGAGTGATCACTGGGACTCATGTCAAGTTCCATAGTAATTGGCCGTGTTGGTGTTGTTGGAATATCTGAGAAAATAATGTCCTGGTCCCAGCTGAGCAACTAATTCCGTCACCTCCCAAGAACCTGTTTGAACCTGAGCGTTAGACCTGTAAAGATTGGCGCGGCCCCAGGCGCCAATCTTTACAGACTAACAGCCGCCTCGCCTACGAGAGTTTCTAGAAGGTCGGTCGATGGGCTACAGGGTAGAGTGTTGTACTTGATAAATACCGCCGTCGGGAAGTCGATGAATACACAATCATTTTCTGATCCCAACTTTGAGTCATTTCTGTCATACTGGAAACATCATAGTTTCTTGACACAAGGAGTTCACGATGGAGGTATACTCTGCGTTGAATGGTAATTGCTGTCTTGGGTGTTTCAGTCTATAGCAGCAGAGATTTTAAACATGGTATCAGAGCGTTGAAAGATAGTTTAGTATTTTCCGCACGCACCGTAGAATATTTAAGTGATTGAAGCAGCATAGTTTTTAAGAGATCGTTCCAATGAGATCTGTCAGCTGTAGCGATAATTCACTGTCGGAGAGTCATAAGCTTGATAGCAAAAATTACCCTCTCTGGAAGTTTAAGCTGCAGGCAATCCTTGAAGGATATGATCTGTAGGACATCGTCAGTGGAACAGATGTACGACCAGATACAGCAACAGCTCTCAAAGCTTTTTTGATAATCAAGATGACTATTAAAGAGAGTGAAGTGGTGGATCTGTTAATAAGCAAGATCAGCAAAGGAAACGTGGGATACGTTCTCCAAGAAGCACGAGTTTGCCTCAAAAGGGAGGAAGAGGATTATTCGTCAGGAAATGAATTCACTACAAACAGGAAAAGGAACAACTATCGAGGCACATTTCACTCTCATCAAGAATCTGGTGGTGGAACTAGCCAACTTGGGAAGTAAGTTTCATGAAGAAAATCTGGTGCTGATGGCTTTACAGAGTCTTCCAAGTTCTTACAATAGTTTTGTTGAAGCTATTGACGTTTGAAAAGATGATGTGAGTTTTGGAGAGTTACAAAACTTGACTTTTCAGAAAGACTTAAATATGCAAGTGAGATCCCGCATGAAAGAAGGTCCTGTGGAACGAGCTTTCTTGGCTGGTAAGAGAGTTGCAGCTGCAGGAAGCCACAAGAAATTTCATACCGAAATGAGATCAAGACCAGAATCTCGTGAACGTAACATGAGACAAAAAGAATGTACGAGACCAACTAAAGGATATCATTCTAACAATTTCTCTGGATCAAAAAGAAAACCTGGGAGGTGTGATTACTGTAAGATTGCAGGTCATTTTGCTTATGAATGTCGGAAGTAAGCGTGGAATGACCGTCAACGGAGAGATTCGACTCAGAATCAACATTCAGGTAACTTTGCTGGTAATACAAGCTGTGACCATTATCGTCAAGGAGAGAAGATTGAGAAACTATTGAGAAACAGCTCGTTGGGAGCCAAGAATCTGGAGGACAAATGGTGGATCGACTCTGGTGCGTCAAATCACATCACTGCAAGAAGAGAGTGGCTGGGAGAGTTTCAATCCATGAATCAACGAACATGAAATCGTAATGGTAGATGGTACGAAGCACAGGGTTGAAGGTTCAGGTTATATTCTAGTATCCGTACCCTCTGGTCAAGTACGAAGAATTGACGATGTTTGGTACGTACCTGGTGTAGCACATAATTTGTTAAGTGTGGGCAAGATAACAGAATCAAGCTTGAAGATCTTATTTGATAATAGCAGATGCAAAGTGCTAAATTCAGTTCACAGTGGTGTCACAGTAGCAGAAGGAGTTAAACAAAGACAACTGTACGAACTTCAAGCAAAAGCATGTTTGCCGGTAGCTTCCAGTGCTGCAATGGTAGATACTACAGATCTTTGGAATTTACAGTTGGGTTATCTACATTTTGACAGATGAAAATGTTAAACGATCAAAGCCATGGTTGAAGGAATGCCGAATGTGAGTGCAGTAAGCAGAGTATGTGAACTTTGTTTGAAGTCCAAACAGATTAGACAGAAGTTCAAGACAATAGGAGCTGGAAGAACAAGTCAAAGACTTGAGTTACTTCACATCGATCTATGTGGACCGACTCAAACAAATTCACTCGGGTGATCCAAGTATTATTTGTTCATCGTTGATGACAAGTCACGAATGATGTGGGTGTACTTCCTCGTACACAAATCAGAAGCATTAGCTCATCTGAAAGAGTTTATTACCAGTACTGAAGTTCAAACAGAACAAAGTCATTCGTTTCGATCGAGGTGGAGAGTTTACATCGAAGGTGGCTAAAAAGCATTTTCATGATAAAGGTATACTTAGGCAGTTAACTACGGCTTACACTCCCCAAAACGGGATAGTAGAGCGTAAGAACAAGATCATTGTGGGAATGACCAGAAGCTTGCTGAAAGAAAGAAATCTACCAAAGTACTTACGGACAGAAGCAGTGAAGACCGCTGTTTACATTTTGAACCAGTGTCCAACATCAGCCATGGAGAGTAAGGTTCTATTGAAGAATTTACCGGTAAGAAAAAACTTATCTGAAACATATCAGAGTCTTTGGTTGTAAAGCGTACGTTCACATTCTTTAACAGACCAGACAAAAGTCTCCAGATAAAACCACAATCTGGAGACTTTGCTGAGAGATTTGGACTCTATTTCGATAAATGACGGTTACTACCACTATTACAGTTTATGCGTCTTGAACCAAATTAGTAAAGTATATGCTTTTTCCAATTGTATTTCCTCATTCAGACATTCCTCTCGCAATAAAGTCAAATGAATTATTTTTTCATAGATCTTGCTCTTGATCGTGACTTTTCTGAACAAGGTATAGTTAAAGTGATTCATGTGCTTATTTAGAAGTGACAACTATGTTTCAGAAATTCAGACACAAGTGTAAAATCTGATGCAAAAATGCATATTATAATATCTGAGTTTAATTATATCAAACAAAAGTGAAATTATAGCTTGAGTGTTTTTTTTTCTAAATTTCTGATAAATCATCGTCGATGATAAACCACAATCTCTTTACACCATCTGTTTGATAAGCAACCGTCGATTTGATAAATCACAATCTCTCGTTACTATCTGTTTGATAAACCGTCTGTTAAACTTCCATATTTTGCGATAAATTATCAAATTTCAACATCAAAAACTTACAAACAGCAAAGGCAAAAATGGTTAAGTGATCGTTACAGCCCTATCCGGTCAAAGCTGTCCTACATTTCCGTTAATAGAATTACTTGCAGTGCTTTCACACGCTCTATTACCGGGATGTGGAAGGAAAACCGGAAGGATAAATCCTGGGCTAAACAGAATCCGTCACTAGTTACAGAGGAGGAGGAGTTAGCGGCACTCGGGATATCAGTATATCATGAAGGACCTTCCATTGTCCTAGTGATCGATATAAATAGCTCATGAAACCATACACACAACATCGTAGCGGAACGCAGTATCCCGATAGCCTAGAGCGCAGCCATTTGCGACTGAAGTTCGCGTTTAGTACAGCTTTCTCTTAGTTCTCCTGATTCAACTTCTTCACGTCCCATTTCCAAGGCGATCCAAGGAGCGATAGTTGAGTACGAAAGTTTACTTGTTTCATACTTTGTCCATTGCGCACGGCGGTCTCTCTTTTGTTTGAACTACTTCCGCGGGATTACTCTACCGTCTCAAGAACCGCCCCTAGTCAAGTATCAGGATTACTGCGGGGATCACAAAAATCTGGTTCGAAGAACTTCAATCTCTTGCGTTTCTTGGATCCGATCGGTCGCAGAGCGCTGATTGAGCCGACAAGTCAGTGCTTGGTTGAGTTAAAACGAATTCGGACGTGGCAGAAATGGGATCACCACAGAAGGCTTTCATAGAACGCATCCGTCGGGAGCGGTTCAGCACTGGGGCGCAGACGCTGAATCCTCTGGCAGGCAGTCTGCATGAAGCCATCCGACACCTTGCTGCTGAATTCTACCAAAAGGATATTCACTTCATATCCGAACTCATTCAGGTACACTGCTCTCCTACTCACAAACTACTTGTTTGTGGATAAATATTATATTCACTTTCTTTCTGCGTGTGAGTTCATTTCTAGCCTTAGTACGAATTCAGGAACGTCCAGATGACAAACTTTTGATGAAAGTTGAAGAGGAAGTACATGAAGCCTGCTCCGTAGTTGCACTATCATATGGTAATCTATACGCAATTTGCGAAACACTTTAATACTAACTCTTTGTTTGAGAGCATGTTGACATATTCGATAAGATACATGTGCTTCATCCCATATTAAGAAATAGTCAGAATACTTCCAGATGACATATACAACTGTCAAGTTGTATATCCGTAATCTACAGACAAGATACTTGGTTCTAGATTGTCTTATCTTTGTATATAGGTGAACATTATTGAAACATGGAGTGTGCGTTTCTTCAACTTTGGAGTCTTCAGTCTTCATGGTATAAGAGCGAACGTCTCTATATGCTTAGACACGTGTTGTTTTCACAAAAAGTGGATTTGAAGTGTTGTGTGACTTGCAGCTTTGTTCCTATATGGTTAGAAACACTGTTCCTGAAGTTATATGTGTGAGCTTTGTTTCACATACAACGAGATTTTCACGTTCCTCTCTTTAGTCAACCTTAGTTGATTTTGTCTATGTTTCAATTGCAACTTGCAGAGGATAATAATCTCATGGACTTCTCAAACTACAATATGTGATGTTTTCGCGTCTTGTAGACCCTTGGCGGTCTTATCGATTATATATTCTTTAATTTTTTAATCTTCATGATAATCATCGATCAACTTACATGTCAAACTTGTCTCACTCAAAGATCATCTCTGATGACTTTGATGGAAGGACATCATTAATTTATAAAAAAAATGCTAAGTTTATTCTTTCTTACACCTATAAATTTATAAACTAAAATTCTCTATTTTAAAAGCTTCTCTCAAGTTCTCACATTCTAGAATTTTCTACACTCTATATTACTCAGATGTCGTTATAACGATATGAAAATAAAAATGAGAAGCTCTTTTTTATTCTTCTATTCTTCTATTTATACATTCTAGGTTTTACTTTGATACTTTCTGGTAAGTTAATCGTAACTATTTTTACTGAATTTTACTAAGATATTATTTAAGATAAAAACAATAATCACATGAACTTTTTATCTTTTCACATAGGTTTATTTTTCAAAGTAAACAACTTTTAGAAAGATTTTAGAATATTTTCAAAGAATTTCAAATTTCCATCCCTTCTACACTAAGACCTACTAAAAAAAAACATGTGAAATCTTTTCTTGTTTTTAATATCCACAAAATCCATAACTTTAGTCTTAGCATTAATATCAAATCAAAAAAAGATAAATGATGCTTTCCATTTCTTTTCTACCTTTTAGACAAGATGACAAGATAATAATACTCACTCTTTAAAAATATATGAATTCTGCTAAAAAATATAGTTAAGTTTAACCATAACTAACTTTAGCTAGTCATGAATAACTTGATATTTCCTTAAAGTACTTGGGTAGCAAATGAACATTCTTTACACTTAGTAATACTAAACATTTTATTAATAGACAAACTCATGTGTGTAACCTAAGTCGTTATATTTTATCCTCGGACTAAATTTTTGCTTCGTCCTCAGAGTGAAGAGAGAACTTTCGTCGATGAAAAAACTTCAACTTGTCATGGTTGATCCGATCGAATCTTTTTCCTCTCAGCTCTTGAAGGTCATATGTGAAGTGATTCTACACCTTATCTACAACAAAAGGACCAAAATATCTAGAAAAAAACTTCTTCTTAACTCTCTTGAATCGAATATCATCATACAACATTACCCAATCTCCGACTTGAAAAAAATTTACCTCTTTCTTGTCCAATCGTTTGTCGTTTATCATAACTCTTCTTTTGATATGCATGAGCTCGTTTCATCCAGATCATTGCTATCGCTCGGGTCTCTTCTAACTCCATGAGTTCCTCTCTTCTTGATCTGACGACGTCTTCTCTCGTGAATAATTTGAAAAGTATCCGATTCGAATTGGATCGGCAACTTGGACTTCACTCCATAAACAAGTTAAAACAAAAAAATACCCAATAGAAGTCTTTGTTATCGTTCAATATTCTCATAAGATGACATGTAGTCTCTTATCTCAAGTATGTTTCGTAGTCTCAACACCAGCATCTTTGACGAGCATCATACAAGATGTAAGATTGATCTTCTCCGCAAGATCAATAACATTTGATTGTATGACGTTGTTACTCGTGACTTGATAGAAAAGTGTTGCAGCATAACAATAGTCATGCTCCTTACAAACTCTCTTTTATCTGAGATCAACTCTAATGGACATCCAAATCTTGTGATGATTCTCTCTCATAAGAATCTACTCACTTTTGTTTCATTAGTCTCTCTCAAAAGTCTAGCCTCTACTCACTTGGTACAATAGTCGATGACAACTATAATGTATCTATTGTCTCGAGTTGTCTTATTGGCATACAAAGTCAATACTCCACTTCTCAAATGATCTTAAAAACTAGAATTGATCTTAACGGAAGTGTTCTAGTAGACTTCAGAACAAATGCTTGACATACGTCGCAAGATTTACAATAGTCTAAATATTCATTGAAAATACCTCACCCGCATCCAAAATCTTTGAAGCTTGTTATCTTATCAATAAAATGACCTTCACAAACAATGCCGTCGTGAAACTCGTGCATTAACTTGAAAGCCTCATTCTGATCAACTGCTCTCCTTAGTAATCCATCTGCTCCTTGATGAAACAGAATTTCTTTCATCATGGTATAAAGTTTGCATCTCTTGATCAACACATTACGTTTTTCAGTATGCATACCTTCTAGAAAGAGCCATCTGCAAGGAAATTTCAAATTTTCTTGTATTCGTATGGTACCTCCTTAGTGCTCGTGATGGTCATCACTTGCTCGTCTGAAAATGAATCATCAAACGGTTCTTCTTTCTCATCATCATAAGCACTCGATAAGAGATCAACATTTGTATGCTTTTTCCCTGATCTATCTTCGATCACATAATCATATTTTGTTAGAAAGATCTTACAACGAGCAATACGACCTTCGACATTCAGTTTATTAAAAGTATACTTTAAAGTTTTGTGATATGTGACTATGAAGAATTTTCCTCCTAACAAGTAGTGTCGAAATTTCTTCAATCCAAAAATCACAGTTGATCCTTCTCGTTCAATCATAGAGTAATTCTTCTTCACGAAAACCATCTGTCTATTAACATAAATATAGGATGATCATGCCCATCTTTATCTAACTGACTTAATGTACATCTTATTGTTCCATTGAAGACATCCGTATATAGAATAAATGCTTTACTCCACTCAGATTTTAGTGTCTCAAGATTTCTCCTTTAGTCCATTATAGCATAAAAGATTTTGTTCCCTCAGAAGATTTACACTAGTATCGTTGCTCTAAGTTCTAAGATATGTCTAAACTCACAAACACACATGTCTTTTCTAGAAATCCTATCTTCTCACAAAACCACACGGCTTCTAGACCCTTCAGAAGGTGCTCTGGACCAAAACCTACAACTACTATCTAAAATATCACACAAATATCCATTGAGAAGTTCGGGAAGACGCTTCTTATTTCCAGGTCACGGCTTCTAGTCTTCTCACGACGGTCTTCTCGAAGCAATTCTCGGCTTTTGGGGATTCAACTCGGCTTCTGACACCTCCAGAAAATTGTACTTGCTCCGTAGATATCAATTTACCAGTGTCTATCACACATTGCTCTTCCAATTCCAACAAGATTAGATTAATCACAGGGTGTATGCCCCATGTAGCCTTCCAAGGCTTCAAATGAAAAAAGATGGGAAGATGAGAAGATGAGAGAAGAAAGGGAAGAAAGGAAAATCCAAACGAGAGAAAACAAGATAAAAAAGAGAAATTAAGATTCCGACAGGCTTCTAGTCCGGATCTTGACTAATAAGCCATCCTTGCTTGTAGTAATTTGGAGAAGAAGACCACAAATCGGCATACAGTTACATAGTCTTATAATCGAGGATGTCGTCTTCTTCTGTGGAAAGAAGGCTTCTTTCTTCTTTTGTCGTTGCTCCGACTATTCTGACTTCATGGACTATTCTCCCATAGATCAGTCCGTACGTGGATCCGAAGTGCTCCACTGGATGAGACAAGCTTCAACTCTGCACAGCTTCTAACAATCATGCCACTCAAGAGGAAGGCTTCTCATGCACAATTGGGTGTGAATTCGAAGAAACCCACTGCCCAGAAGACACAGACAAAGCTTCTGCAATCAAATCTGAAATGAATTCTCCGAGAAGAAGGTAAATTGACTTCTGGAAGCTCACTCCATCCACTTCCTGTCCCTACCTCTCAACATACCAGCCTAGAAGCAGGACTGCACGATGATGTCGTTCCTTGTTCTATGCTGTCTATTCCTATTCTACATCGTGTCGATCCCCCTGTTGAGAGCGGAGGTACAGACCTACTCTGAAATTCTACTCCGAGGTCTCTTCCTTCATCTCGCGCTGTCTCGCTGACCCATACTTGACCAACTGGTCTTCTTTCAGATCTCTCTTGGACACGTACAGATAACAAAAGAACGGAGTACTAGAAGGCCGCACTTGCCGCACCGTTAACATATTCCCAATGAAATTACTTCTCATATTTTATATTTGGACACGTGTTTCCCAAGCGCAATATTCAAATGAGCTTGAGGGAACAATAAGAAAAGCGTAAGGAAGCTTACTCCATTTAAAATGTATTTTTATTTCACAAAGTACATTTATACACATAATGTTTTTAATGAGGAATCTTAATAACCAACTCGTTCAGTTCACATGACTCTTACCGGAACACTGGAGCCTGAAGCAACGACTCTGCAACAGCAGCAGATAGTCTCGAAGACACTATGACGAAGTCCAACGAGATAGTCTCCTGCAACTTGCAACTCTGGACTCTTGCACAACAAGGCGTTAGAGGAGGGTAACGAGCAAGAAGGAAGCTTGTTTTCCTTGTCGTTTCAGTAAGAGACAATCACAGCAACCCAAAGTACCAAAATGACACACTACCGAAGCTCCTTTCGCTCCTTCATAACCTCTGAAATAGTATCAATGCCACAACGAAGTGAAATACAAGCAGACGATCCGAATCAGTGAAAACTCCAGATTCTAGAAACTCCAGAATCTAGACCGTGGAGCCCGTAGAGTCTTACATATGCAATGAAATGAAATAAGCGATGTTACTCACAGTAAACGCAAGCCAAATAGAGTCAAGTGCACCAAAACATTGATGCTTCCAAGCTATGAAATTAGATAAAAAACAAAGTGTGACAAAACCAGCGAAAAGAGAAATGAGATGACAAAACCAGCGAAAAGAGAAAGGGGTAACGTCATCGCTAGCGAGTAGAGAAATAATAAACAAGGTGCATCTCAAACCAACCGCCAGGTGATCGAGTGCACTCAGAGCCGAAGCGGAGCCAGAGAAGGGGGTAACGCCATTGCTAGCAAATAGAGAAAGAATAAACAAAGTGCATCTCAAACCAGTCGTCAGATGATCGAGTGCACTCAGAGCCGAAGCCGACCCAAAGAAGGGGATAACGTCATCGCTAGCGAGTAGAGAATCGATAAACAAGGTGCATCCCAAACCAGTCATCATTATCTGCCACTTGCAGATGATGATCGAGTGCACTCAGAGCCGAAGCCGTGCCCATCTGACCCCATCAGGTTCACGTGCCGGAATCCTACTACACTCCGTCGAGAACTGAGGCTTCCTGCGCTCCGGCTTCCTGCGCTCCGCTCTGGCTCCTCGTTACAGTGACGAAAAAAGACGCCGTGTGTGAGCTTGGGGTTTTATACCCCCACTTGTGGTTTAAGGAAAAATACTGACAAGCAGGTTCAAGCATCAGTAACTACTGATTCAGAAGAAAGTGCAATAGTTCCTTGAAGATTCTGCTTTTTGTCATCAATGTTCGACCTTGCTTGCAGAAGTTGAGAGTTTTGAGTGATAGACATAGAGATGGTTCAAAGTGATCATAATGTACTTTATCTTCTTCATGATCAGAATTCAGTGACAGTTCTGCCAAGAGTCAGTTTCTCGACAAATCTTAATGTTATGGACAAAATTATGCAAAGCATACTAAAACTGTGGAGTAGTCATGCACTAATCCCAGTACATATCATCACACATGTATGTATAATACTTGAGCGAGCAGTAAATTGCAGTGCTAACATCTAACTATATTACAGTGTAGAAACTACTACTTCCAGTTCAGCTGACAAGACTACAAGAACCGTACAAGCACAACTTTCTGCTATAAACTAGAATGTTTTCATCCAAGCTTGATCACGACCAAGCTCCAAGTTGTTCCATGCATGCACAACAAGTCTATATATACAGATCATTAGCATTTTTGTTGTATGACATTGTTACTCGTGGCTTGATAAAAAAGTGTTACAACATAAGAGTAGTCATGCTCCCTACAAACTCTTCTCCTCTATCTGAGATCAACTCTAATGGACATCTAAATCTTGTAATGATTTTCACTAATAAAAATCTACCCACTTTTGTTTCATTAGTCTCCTTCAAAGGTTTAGTCTCTACTCACTTTGT
Source organism: Asterella californica (assembly GCA_036924285.1). Lineage (NCBI taxonomy): Eukaryota > Viridiplantae > Streptophyta > Marchantiopsida > Marchantiales > Aytoniaceae > Asterella > Asterella californica. The sequence goes on from JAYKYS010000003.1 coordinate 14,240,658, forward strand.
ACAGTAGTCAATAGAGACTATAATATATCTATTATCTCGAGGTGTCTTATTAAGTTCACCACCGTATCATATTGAATTTTACATCAAGGTTGTCTAAGAAAACGTAAGATTCCTAGCTGTGGAGACATCATGTGTTGAACATAAATAAGAAAAAGATAAACAATCACGAGAATAAGCTTTACAGAATATACCAACTCTCACTTTATATACACTCCTATTTCTTTTTCTTTATGAACACAAAATTAGGAACAGACCTGAGTGATATGTAATCTACACCCAACCGCCTAAAAAAAGTCTCTAAATCTTAATCTAGACCCAAAACTACCGAAGGGTTATTCAAAGCAAAAGAAATATCCCTTTGTTAACAAAAAGCTTTGCAATAGTATCACCCGATTCAAACACTAATCCAACCAACATCCATTACCATTCTTTAGCTAAAACTAGTTACCACAAGCCACACATAACAAACTAGAACTCTAACGAGGGTTTTGTCCAAAAGGACAAAACCCGTTGCGAAGGAATTGAAGAAGACTTATATCAAATGTTTGAGATGATATCTAAATTTCTCTTTTCATCAAATGATCTTTAGATGTCAATAGGGTGTTCCTTCTTCACTTTGTTGGCTCTAAGAACTTTCGGATCCAACTCCTGATAGTCGAGATATCTCTGATTTTTTATCGTAAGTGTCGAATCTCCAACCTCTTGCCTATTGTTTAAGACCATGTACATCCACAAAATGGGTACATGATCTGAGATCCGTCTTCTTTGGTAGATAGATCTGACTACCTTGATCCAAGTGACACTCCAAACAAACCATTTGGAGTTCTTCTCACGAAGAGCAGTGAGAAATTTATCGTAGAAAGTAAAAAATTGACGTAAATCATTCTCTTGCAACTTAACTCACTCACCACGCACAACACAACAATATGATCTACATACGGTCTTCTCTTATGCGTAAATAAGGACCTCTTGATCGCATATGCACCAAGAGCGAAGAGCTCACAAAAAACAACCCAATCTTAAGTTGTAGGCGAACAAAGATTTGACGTAAACGTCTCCTTATGAGTCAATTTCTCCCACATGTTTGAAATCATCCAATAAAACTTTGCATCATCTTTAATTTCCTGAAGAACTCGATATTCTGATCTCGATGGATCTAAGGATGACATATTTGGACTACAGAATGATCCGAACTGTCCAACTCTCTTTCGTAAGTCACTGAAGTACTCCAATTTTCTTTTCTTATGTACCAATTCCTCCCCAAACACACACCATGATCCATCTTTTCACATGGTATAGATGTTACAAATTGATGTAATTCTGTAACATATCTTATATGAATAGCTCTAAGGATAAAAAAATAAAAACGATCTCAAGGATGAACATAGAAATGACCTCATGATGACATTAATTATGATCATTGTATGGAAGATCATTTCATCTCATACGACATATTGCTCATGAAGGAACATCCAACATCTGATCAGATGTCATGTATTGATTCACTCGGTCCAAAGCTTATGTAAGACTCTCGAAGACCATTAGAGATGAAATCAACGATTGTCTTCAATCTCTCATCGAACAATCAATCAAAGATAGAGAAATACGAGTTGATCCAGACACTTTATGATTGGATTTGTTATATAGAGTTCAACACTCAAATCAGAATGACTAGTTCTTGCATTACTAAGGATAAAGAAGTAATTTGCAATCTTCCTTTTATGCACATATCGTCTTGTTGCTCCAAAGGAAGCTCTTACTCACTAAGTCACAAAACTCAGCACGGTCCGGACCAGAGCCGAACCGTCTCTTTAACTCTCAAGCTCATCATTCCTTAAGTCCTGACCTAGACCCGGCTAAGTCGGTCTCAAAATATGAACAAGTCACAACGTGACTTGGGGCAGACTTCTCATAAAGTCTAAGGTGCTAATTGATGCCTCCAGCACACCTAACGATCTATCCGTCTGTGATGTTATTTTGGGTCCAAGCTCTCGAACGATGATCTAATTTGCCATCTCGTTCTCTAGTCTAGTCTTAGTCTTTGGATCAATCTCAAGTCCAGACGTCCAAGTCTAGACTGTAACGCATTTTGGTATTGATCTAGTCATCATCTCATGTCCCTAGAGTTTATCCGTCGAACTCTGGGGTCAGATGACTCGTCTTGGTCCATCCAAGATCGAGGCCCCTTTCTTATATACTTCTGAGGATCGGTGATCCCGTCCTCCTCTTTGATCTCTAAGAATTATACCACAACTCGACCACGAGATCGATCATAATTCTTAGCCCGATGTCAGTTCAAAGAGTTCTTGGTACCAATGAAAAACGCTCGCCGAGATATTTCTAATGATAGCTCATTCACTTTGAGATCTTAGGTGGAGCTCCGTCATGACCAAAAACGTTGTTGGAACTCCAACACTTAGCATTATTCCGAAGAACCGTGTTCCAGTGTCAGATTGAGACTCTGTGGTTCGGACCAGCTTGAGACCAGCACGAGACCCAAGTTCGCTCAGCTCGGACTCACGTCTGGACCTACGTCTCAAACTTACATTTCGATCGGTTTCTAGACTTACCTCCTTAGATCAACGTTCATCTAGGGTCCTCTTGGGATAAGCCCTTACGTTCTAACCCAATGTTCCAACTTTGGTTCAAGGAATCACTTCATCTGTTCTCGAGTTTCCGGTCAAGTCGTTAGTCGTTAGTTAGTCGTTACTCCCATTCCACCTAAAACTTTTGGAATTTCTTTATGCACTTTTTTGATCTAAAGCACTTGTTTCGTTAAAATTCCGTTAATAATTCAGAACCGCTAAAATAACACCAGTAACCCAAGTTAATTCACAACTCTCCGAGACAATGCCCAGATCGTTACGCCTTTCCTGGTGACGGAGGGATCATACTATTCGAGCCTTTTTCTGCCTTTTGTTTAATAATTTCAAATTATTATTTGAAACAACATTTAAAGAACCTTTTTTACCATTAGTGAATATTAGGAGACGTTAATTTTTCGGTCAATCAGGTTTTTTGCGCCTAGTTTTACAAATTAGATCTGAAGACTGGCCTTCTTTAGCTTTTCGAGGACATGCAAAAAATGATAAAAAATCCCGATTTTTATTTTGATTCAAATAATTTTTTAGAAACTATTTTAATTAAAAATCTTAAATTTTTCACAGCTAAATTTTGGAAATCTTGATGCCATCACTTTAGGTTTCGTAGATTTACTTCGTGCCTTTGCACTCGAAGGCTGATTTCCGTCCAGACAGCGTTCACAACCTAGCACAAGTTCGCTTCTACGCCGATTTTGAGAACAAGAGTCGCAACACTTCCTACAGACAATGAAAATGCATTCTAGATCACTTTCGAGAAACTTTTCATCGCTTTTTGTCTCGTAAAATTCTATACTAAAGTGTCAAGAAAAGTAAAGTTCATCAATAAGTGCTAACCTCAACCAGAGTTGCAGGAGTGTCTATACATAACCCCTCAAGGAGAACGGAGAGATAAATTTAAACTATAAGTGCGAGAGACGGCTAACAGACCAACATTAATTTAAACCAGACATTGCTTTATTACCTAACCCTTCATAAGGGAAGGATTAGGTAATAAATTTGCATATGCTCCCCAGAACTAAGTTCCATCGTACGTATGGTAAGTCCAATGGTAAGCAGGACGATTTCCTGCAGAACTGGCGAAGATAAATAGGTCAAGATTACAAGTTGACGATAGTTACGATTCCGATGGAGAAGCATGTAGAATCAGGTCACGAGACTCAAGGCTACACTTACTTTGTGAGGCTACAAAAGTTTCTCGTCTCTTCTGATTTTCAGCGGCACTACAGTGAAACCTCTCTTGACTATCAACTATCGACTCATCTTATTCCTGCCAATTGATGCATTTCACACCGAGGGCACTTAGCTTCGAGCATTTGCTCAACTAGTCACCAAAGACTCGTACTTCATCACCTTTTCATGCAAGCATTGTGCTAGGAAGCCAGTCAGTCCAAGTGTCGAGAAACAGGATCCGTGATACCAACTATACAGATGCTTACTTGCTTCAGTTTTGTTTACTTGCACATTCTCCTCTTCATTCATGAGGATTCCGAAGCGGAACGTGATACGATGGTTCTGGGGAGTCTCACCGATTCGTTATACTTGATCATGAGCTGTCGAACGCTCTGAGCACAAACGTAAAGAAGTCCAAAGCGCTCTCAAAGGGATGTCATAATACATGAGAGGTTAATCTATGAGTTACATAAATACTCCGTAAAGTTGCATAGAGAGTTAACCACGTCTCTGAAAGTTCACGATTGGAACTCTCTCTGCAAAGAGAATATATTACCTGAGTTTTGATGGTGGGATCATAACTTTAATAGCTTGTTTTAAAGCAATACAGTAGGTCGGATTATCCGAACTCCAGTCTATACTCAACAACCAAACGAACTACTGCTGTTGTTATACAACTTAACAGTGTCATAGTTGTGCTCCTTCCTTTCGTTATTTTGTATGTTAGTACTCGACGGGAGGCGTGACTTTAAGCACTTATGATCTGGGCTTTTTTTCTATGTCAATATCCTGAACGGTTTTGGATCATATCTCATACTCGATGGTATCTGCTGCTGCCTCGATACTATGCCATCACAGTTTTCATCTCCACTGGAGGATCCCTCATTTCAGTGAGTTTCACCCCTAAACTTTTCTCTAGTTTTACCTTGAGATCCTCACGACCCCACCACCTCGATAGTAGCATAACTTCTCCACGCACAAATCAGTTGAGAAAGCAAAAGAAGACTCAAGTCTGAACTAGCTAGATCTGTCACTTTTTCTGTTGCAACATAATTATCCTGCATGTGCTTGGACACAATCTTGTGCACAAGACATCATAACGAAGGGTCTTTTGGCTTATCATTGCGTCACATTTCCTCTTGTCTGTTTGTCTCCGCTTTTGCTCATTAGAGAACTACTCTATCGACCCCACCATTTCATCATTATTCTGTTCCGATCGAAGTTCAGTGTGCCCTCGTTCTCTGCCGTAGTACCAAGAGAGAATATTTCCATTCGTTTCCAGACTACCTTTTACTTCAATCATGGTGTATGTTTTCTTGTTGTCTAGATCTTGTATGACCCCACAAGTACATCATCTCACCGGCACCGAGAAACTGCAGACTGGATGGATCTTTCTTGTCGATAGGGATCCGACTTTGGCAGCACAAAAAGCTGCGTGCACAACCCTCTCCTCTGCTACCTTCTTTCTCTTTCCCCTGCACTTGTTGTGATGCGTAGGCCCTGCCTCTTTCCTAACGACTAGAATGTGGAGCTCTGTCAAAGCACGGGTGAACTGACATATTAAAAGTCCAAATCTCGTCTACACTTTCACTTTTGGCCTTGGCGTTGGTACTCAAGGAGAAGCTCATAGAAAGTTTCCTCTACAATGATCATGCCTTTCGATTTCCTATCCTGTCGAACCTTCTGGATGTTTGTCCACCGAATGTTACCGAAAAGAGTGCTCGATGTCTCATGGACCTTCTCTTGGTAATTGCTTCAACGGAGTACAAGGGAAAATCGTAAACCTTGAGTAAAAAGTGAATGGAACTTCTCTTATTTGTCCTAAAAGCCCCCATCATATTTATCGTTCTAACTGTTTCTTAGCACTACTGCCTCCCATCAGGACTCATTCACTGCAGAGACACATGTTATGAAAGTTATGTTGGGGAGGATGAGCCGGTACGAATGTAGATAGATCTTTAAAGATGTCTCATTCTAGTAGGATTGGTCGAGAGGATACGCAAGAATTCAAGTTCAAATCATTCTATTCTAGAGTGGAACATATATATAAGTTGTAACAGAGTTCGATCCTTTTCATATCTTTGATGAACCGAATAATACCATACCTGATATCGGTGTCGGCATCCACGAGCAAAGCTAGTGCCCAAGGTGAGTGCAGAACCGTCTAAATGTAAGTGAAGCCGTCGACGTGCGAAAACAAGTTGTCTAATTGATTATTTTTGAGCGCAATGTCTAAGGTCACCTTTTGTTTTTGTCAAAACAATGACCATTACAATAAAAGTATACTTGAGGTTGCAAAAGTACTTGAACTCGTGTATTCATTAGACCTTCTAAGCCTTTGAAGTCTAGTGTTTAGGGTTCATAGGGCAAACCATTTCTTTTAGATGGCAGAAACATCTCATAATATGCATTCTGCAAGGTGTCCCCTTCTTTTCCAGCCTGAAATCACTTTGATCTTGGTACTTGAACTGTATTCTATTTGTTGGCTACCTTCAATCGTCATTTTCCCCTTTCACAAAATAGTGTGTGGAAATATATACTTCCAACGAATCTATTTCCAGATATATCTTGTTTGTTCTGAGAATTCTGTCTCAAAGACACGATTGGACCTTGGTAAGATATCTCTTTCATAGGGACTTTGAGAGCAATGAGTTCTGAATCCTATATAGTACTGGACTTTACTTCCGACCCACATAGAGAGACAAAACATTGGTTGCTAGTATGGTCTCCTAATGGCATATTATTGCGATCATGACTTGTATGAGTTTTGAGAAAAGATATCCACCATTTATACAACCGAGACAAACGTGACGAAAAGGTTACTAGGTAGTAAATTCGATAAAAAACCTTCGGTCACTTTTTCTTTTAACTTCTCAAATTGTCATTCAAATTGCTGTTAGAGCGCATTTACTTGAGGGTTCTTTTCGAAACTGCCGCTTGGGTACAATGTGTAAAACTATAATAAAATAATTTAAGCCAAAAGCGTGTACAAAGTTGTGGGGTATGAAATGGAGTTTCTGTTATTAGTCAATATTTGTTGCTAGGCGTTTGTATAGTTATCGGTGAAAAAGAAGGGATATTTTTCTGTCGTTTAGTTTAAGTTGTCGTATAATCAGACGGTTAAATAACAGAGAGGCGAAGAGGTGAACGTCTTCTCGAGTCACAATTTCATCCATTGTGAAACTAAACTAATAAACGAATAGCAAAGTATTTGTCGTGTATTGCATTTTGTCTTATTTGCTGACATTTTTGAGAAGGGTTGAAGGAGTTTTCCTCCTGTGCCAGCGCAGCACCTTGTCTGATTGATATTCACCTCCTCCCGTTGCTGATAGAGGAGGCTAATATGCGAGGGTTTATTTATCACCTATTTAATAATAAATTAAAGTTCTAATAAAATGTGATGGGTTAGTTAATAGTTTCTGCAATACATAGTCTTGGACATGTGTATATCAGCACCTTATTTATGGGTTATCTTTGGATTTTCTTGCGCCTCTAAGTCTAATTATCATTTAATTAACACTTGGAGCTAATTTTTAATTTTCTTATCAATTAAATTAAATTTAAAATTTTCACTTAACATTAACATCTTTTCTGATAACAGCAAGTGGGCAAGAGTTCCCCAGAAGTTAATATTGCATACATAGTTTGTTAGCTAAAGTGGCTTACGCCTTCTAGAACGGAAAAATAGTTTACGGACTTCAGAAGTGGTTTCCGCCCTCCAGAAAATAGCTTACGCTCTCCACGAGTGATTTCCGCGATGTAAAGCAAACACGCGATGCAATGAATAGCCAACAGGTGGAAAGACTCCATCATGTCTTACAAGGAAAAGAAGGACCCGAAGGGCCAAACAACCAACGTCCCAAAAGGAGGAAGAACAGCCGAGCTAAGTCTCGCTATCAGTAGCTCTAAGATCTCTTATCGTCCTCTAGCGCCTCTCATGTTAGACTCTAGCACAATCTCGAATAAAAACATCGAACTCTGAAGTTGTCCATCGATATATCTCCAAGGCTAAGGAGATGAAGTGATGTCTCAAATGCATACCCCTATACTTGATCACCTTCGCTGCAGCCGCCACGCCTGCAGCCCATCTTGAGAGATGGGTGATCATCTCTGCCGCCACTGAGTCCTGTGTCTGATCCATGACAACCACATCTGTCACTGAGACTTGATCCTCTCTCATCATGTACATGTAAGCTCTCACTGATCCTCTCGTCTGAAAGACATACCAACGCTCTCTTCATATCATGTAATCGCTCTCTCGTATTAAGACAAATATGACGTCTCTAATGACATCGTGGGTAGCTATCTGCTCCCCCTTGTGAAGACAGCGAGCAAGGTGTCGACTCGAGGTGTTGAGCGAGATATCACACTCTCAAGTGGACAGTGTCGAAGCAATAGGCTGGACCAAGCCTAGACGGAATCTCATCGCTATAGAGAAGATAGTCGGTGTCAGTCCGAGCGCTCTAATGCAAGATCGAGCCAAGAGTCAAGAGCATGCATCCTTGCTCGAACAAGAGCGGAGTCGAGCTCTAGTATCATGTGAGATGGAAAGATCAACTAAGAGTGCATGAAGAACCTGTTGGAAGTGGTGTCCCGATGAGAGAGGATTGTAATCCATGAGATCCATCGATAGCTAGGGTATTGAATCGAGAATGTGTCTTACGTGCCTCAAAAGTCAATTATCTCTTGTCTCATGGAGACACATCTATAGTGGATAAGAACTTTCTTTCACCTCTGTCACATAGCTCTCCAGAATAAGTCTATCTCGCATGAGGAAACGACAACAGAGCCAAGGTGCTGAGAGGACTCAACTACCAAAAAAGACTGTTTGAGCAGTCTCTTCTATGGATAATAGACCCACCCCATCACATGATATCGACAAAGATGTCTGCCTACGTGCCAGAGGTCCTACCACATAGTCAAAGGTCTCCGGTCCGACGATATCATCAAAAACTCTGACAATCTTTCTATCAAACTCTCTAAGACGCGAGATGAAGATAGGAGATGGAAGTACTGTGTGGAATAAGTAACCAAGATGACGTGCAATGAAAAAAGAAAGAATACCAAGGCAACCTATGGGTCCTCTAACATAGAGAGATCATCGATATGCAAAACGTCATACGTCAGGACAACATCTAAGAACCAAGAGACAAAGTCCTCAGTACCCATCGGTACTCCTAGGATACGTAAACCATGAATAAGTGTAACAAATCCTTCCGGGAGCTAGAGATCTGACGATATACCTATGAGAGATCAAGCTCTGCACTTTGACACCTTCACTCTCAACCCTATCAAGGCCAATTGAGAGACGAGGTGATCAAAGATATCACAGACTTGATCCGCCGGATCTACGATATGCATGTTATCAATTAGAGATGAAAAAATACAACCTAGAGCAACAAAGGCAATGGCCAAGAGAGCTCTATAGTGAGCTAGACAAAGAGGGGTCCACCAAAAGGATCTCCCTGACGGATACCTGCAGCGGAACTGATGACTGTAACCTCCTCTATCGAAGGACCGTGTTGGTTATAAAAAAGAGAAGAAGAACCATAGAACGACCATACCAAAGGAACGAGACTCGTCAGAGATCAACCGTCATTCATGAGCTCCATAAAGATAGAAGCGCGAGAAACACTATTAAAAGTATTTTCCACGTCCACTTGTAAGACAACCCAATCGAGATGGATGTCCAAGAGAGTCTTAATGTCGAAGGACAGACTCGCAACCTCCAGGTATTGTAACTCCAAACAAATGTGGATAGAGTGGTCTTGAAAAATATCTCAAAGTCATCGGCGAGATTATCTCACTGATGGCTATCAGTCGAATCTCTCCACCATTCTTCATCATGATCAAAAGTCTAGCTGTCTCCAGTACTTGAGCTATAGAATGAAGAATATGTCTCTAAGCTATTCTTGCCGCTACTTGAAAAACCTCTGTGAAATCACTAGAGGGGTCGTTTGTCTGAAAATAATCTCGTATGTGCTCATAGATCATCCCAGACAGACCTCCAGAAGATAGAAGTGGAGTTGTTCACAAGACCTAGGCAAACAATGATCTATCAAGACATAATGACTCCTCGGGCTGATAGTCTTGAATCTCAAGTGGTGGGAGATCATCCGGTGGAGAATGAAGAAAACGCAATAAAGTGATCGTCTCGGTATGACATATTATTGACAAAGAATGCAATGCTCTAGCAGCTCTACTATAATCTCCAACCTGACCTAACATCTTACAATGTCATATGCGGACGGAAGATGTGACATCACGTGTAGAGACAGACTCACCTTTATCTCGTATCACACCTACTGATTCCTCTTGTAAGACCGCCCAATCACCCACACAGAATCTTTGAAGACGGACCGCCACCTCCGGATGTCTCTCTCTACCACCTCGAGTATAACGAAGACAACAACGAGGTAGTAGGAGGATAACCAAGCCGTCTCGTCTCTGATGTTTCGTGTCAATAGTCGAGAGCTAAACGGAATGCTTGTCTCAACTCGTCATGGAGAGCACGGGGTAGCCAATGAAACAAACACATACAAGGAAAACTTGTCTCGAACAATCTCAGAATAGGTCAGTGTGGACTCTCAACCACTCCCACGACTCATGAAAAACTCCAAGAAGAAAGACTAACGGTGCCATAACGACTGCACGTGTAGACCTCCGCTCTTGGCTAAACTGGATATCTCATGTGATCCAGTCATAGCTCTTGTGCATCTTTCTCACATGAGACTTTATCTCTTGCGGGGTAAATAACTGACAACACACCGGACATGGTGTGTCTCGGATCAATCTCGATCTCATGGGAAAGAGAGTACTCGTAGCTAGAAAAGAGACGATATCCAATCAAAAAATACTCGTAATAAGAACATCTCAAAAATACCCACTCAACTAAAGTACTCTGATCAGTAAAGATAAAAGCACACTATATGTAGCAAGAAGTCTCTCAAAAAATCCTCTCTGTAACTTTAAAAATCTCAACAACTCAAAAAATTTAAAAATATTAATACTCACTCATTTTTTCACAAAATTTACTAATTTTAAAACAAAAAACTTCAATATTCTACAATTACTCTTCCAACACACTCTCCCCTCTCAAACTTCACTCCCTCCCCTCCCCTCTCGCTCCGGCGCGTCCCGCTCCGCTCCCTCCACCCTATTTCCACTCAGGATTTAAAGGAAGTGGGCGAAGAAAAACGTCAAGCACCCAAAAGCTGTTGCACTTTCACGGTAGGCACTGAATCGACCACGTTCGCGTCGGCTACGGGCATTTATACCATCTACTGCACCATACTCTATGTATCGTTACGTGTCCACCATCCTCGCTGACCGTGATGCTCTGGAAAATGTAACCTCTCCTTTTATGCTTAACGGCGGGACCCACTTCGTTCTGTCCAAACTCGAGTTGCATATAGCGCACGGGCTACTTACGACAGAGAATCATCGCGCTAATTACGCTGATTTTCAGTTCTCCAATCCTGAGCCAGCCGCCAACCGAGTAAACGAACAAGCATGTTGTCGTTCTTGCGTGGGCCGCCAATTTTGATTTGCAGCCGAACGGCTCAAGTCTGGAAAGTTGACTCGCAAAGATAGAGCCCTCAAATCATTAGGTTCAACTGCTGCGGGTCCAAGTCAGCGCTCGGGGTAAAAAATTTCGGTAACCGGTAATTATCCGACGGTAATAGATGAAACCGGTTTTTTTCATTCATTTATTAATTTTCCCGGTTTTCTTAACGACTAACTTGTCGTTTTGTAAAATTTTAACCTACAAATTATCCGGCTGAGCCTCATTTCAACCCGACGTTTCAGAATTCCAACCGGTTGAAAATACAAAGAATGCCGGTTAGCCCCGAGCCCTGGTCCAAGTCTGGATGTTGCTGTAAGCCTGTAACCTAGGTTTAGACTTGATCGGTAACCCAGGTATAAACTTCTGGTGATTACGCTTCCTTGATCAGGGCTTTACCGTTTGCCATTTAAACAACAGGTTCCTTTCCGTCTCAAACTGGAACCGCAACCTTTTCCACCTTCACAACCCGTTCATTTCAGAAATGAAACTTCGATATGACGTGGAACAGGTAGTGAATTCACTACAGGTTCCACGTCACCGGGTGACCAACGATAACCCTATCTAGGACTTGATCAAATCAGTAAGAGCCTAGGTAAGAAAAATACTTACACAAGGGACTGAAAAAGTGTATACCGGTAATGTAACCTGGACAAATGTTAGGGTTCTAGAGTAACTAGGAAATTCTAAACTTTGCAGAGAAGTAACATTTTATAAACTCATAATAAAGTGAGTGCTACAACAGATAACAAATATATAATATGTTATGTTCATATGTTATAATAAATAAATATATAATAAATATATAATAAATATATAATAAATATATAATAAATATTTATTTTTTACCAAATATAATAATCTACAATATAAGAAATCACAAATGTTTATTTGAACGAGAGATCAAGGAAATATATATCTTAGATTCCTATTTTCATGTATAGAGTTACTTGTAGGCTGTCTGCTCCAGGTGTGAGGTCTGACTAAACAAAAAATTACTCGTTCTAGATGACTGATTAAGTAAATCGTTCATAACGCTTTATCTTAAAATGTTAATATTAACTATATATTTTATCATTTCAGTATATATCCAGATATATTAACAAAGAAAACGAATACTTAAACGATAATAGTTAACAAAACAACAACAAATTCTCGAGTATTCGCTTTACAGAGTAACCAACTTCTAACAATCATAAAATGGTAACAGTTAACCAGGTAACCTTTATCCAGAGCTGACTGTGGCTTCCCAGGCTACCACCATGGCACTGATAGCAGGTATGGTACTTCACTCCAACTTCTCTACTAATGTTAGCTGCAGGCAATATAGGACACAAAAGGCGGTTGAATGCTGCGCCGGCGAAATACCTACCTCATGTATCCAAGTTCCAACTCATGATGAGTATAACGAGTAACTGCTACCATAACGTTCCCCAGTCAAAAGGGAATTTATCGTAAAGCGGAGCGGAGATGAAAAGCCAACCGAGATCTAGATGAGAGACAGAGGCGTAGAACATGGAAGCCATGGAATTGGCTGCGGGTGTGTTATAAGCGGCTGAAGATCGTGGATTTAGCATATTTCTGGCAAGATACGAGTCCGCAGAACCTCGGCTAACCCTGGCCAGTGGCTGGGGTTGGCTTGTGAGATCAGTGTCGGGGGAAGACCCCCGACCTCCTGGTTCTCATGGGCGAGTCGAGTACCCACGAGCGGGATAAAGTAGGGGTGGTGTAATCCTTACAAGAGCAAAAAAAATTCAATAAACATAACTTTTAAAAAAATAATTAAAAAATAATTAAAAAATAATTAAAAAATAATTAAAAAATAATTAAAAAATAATTAAATTATCCCGAATCTTGATATCAGACTCTCTGATATCAAGATCTTGTGTATATCTCGTTTTCACGTCGCAAGAACGAAGCAATTTATCTGAGTAACTGGAGAAAAACATGAAACAATAAATACCAAACGTATGAGAAGACTTTATCAAGCGGAACAAGGAGAAAGAAGTGTGAGAACAGAACAATCTAAACGGAATAAGGAGCAAGAAGTGTGAACAGAACAATCTATCTGAATAACTGGAGAAAAGCGTGAAGCAATGAATACCAAACGAATAAGAAAATCTCCTCAAACAGAACAAGGAGAAAAAAGGACCCGAAAAGCCAAGCAACCAACACCCCGAAAATAAAAAGAAGATCAGAGCTAAGTATCATTATTCATTAGTTCTAATATCGTCTATCGTTTCTAAAACACCCCGAAAAGAAAAAGAAAATCGGAGCTAAGTATAATTATCATTAGTTCTAAAATCGTCTATCGTTATAAAATATCACACGGTTATCTGAGTAGCAGGAAATCTTACTTGTGTTACGAGTTTTGGCTCTTAGAGCTAGCATGCTGTTCGAGGGCGTGGTAAGGTTTGAACCCTGGAACCCACACGCAGGAGGTACACGGATCACGAACACGTCGATTTCGTTTTATATCAAGACCTTTTCTGTAGGGAGAGTTCGAACTCTGCACTTCACTCCAGTGGGGGCAGAGTACAAAGTTACTACGAACCATTCCACTCCTCTCGTCTGTACTCTGTCGAATTACATCTTGAGAGTTTCCTGATCGTTTGCAGGGTCACAACTTACCAAGTTACGAGAAAAGAGTTACTCTCATATCTTAAGCGTGCATATATATATATTCACCTCTTCCATCAGAAGAAAGAGGAGACCAATATGTTAACTATGTTGTTCGTTATCTAATTTATTTCTAGAAAAGGTTAGGGTAAAAAATTAGTGTTTACATTAAATTAATATATGTTTGTTAAAAGTCTCTTGCATTTGTACTTTTGGAAGCGAGTCTCTTTGCGTCCGTTTTATAGGTCATGTCTAGACAGTCCCTTAACTCCAAGTGCAATTATTAATTAGTATTTACATATAAATTTAAAATATTCACAACTTTGTATAACATTTACATTTTCTTAATAACTAAAAACAACCAAAAGTTCTCCTAAGTTGATCCAGCATGCATATACCCTCTCACCTATGCATCCGCTGTTTTCCTCCTATTTTTGCCTTGTTATTGGTATGTGCTTGCATAGTTATATATCCACTAAAATAGAATAGAAAAATATTTTATCGTGTAATATAATTTATCATATTAAGATGATGAATAAAAAGAATCACTGCGAAACTTAAATGGAGACGAAAAAGAATTCAGATCCAGATAAATCGTTAACGCATAGCCCCGCAATTCCACTGCAAGAGTCGCTCCTTGTACCATCACGCTTCTGCTCGTAAATCTCTTTCTTCTTACACCGTACAGCTAGCGGTAGTTCCACGCTGTTGGAGATGCGTCTTGTGCACTCCTCTCCCACCAGAGTCGACGTGCACGTCCATTCACATACCACTTTCGAGTGCAAAAAGGAGAAGTTTTAGCATAACAACTTTGTTCTTACTTCCCTTTACATCACAACAATCAAATGAACATTTCCAAGCATCGGAAATGGTGGTCCCATTCTCATTTACTTTTCCTACTTGAATGAATCACTCTTAAAAGTTGAAGTACTTAATTGGTTGTTTTTTATATTTACCGATATCTACGTGGAGATCCTTCTAAAAAGAACCATTCCAACTCCAGTGATTCTGTTATAGTGAATATGTGAATATGTGTATATATCTATATATTTATTTATTGTGTCCATTCTGAATCACACAGTTCATCATTATAATAAATAAGTTGGAAAAATCTTCTGTAAATGTCAAGAGAAAAAGTTATTTCGTGTTCTTTGGATTTTTTCATTTGCATTTCTTCATTCTTGATTGACTACATTCGATGTAGGACTAGTATGGAGTTCAATAACCTATAATGTGTATTCTAGAACATATGCGAACTTAATTATAGCTGAGAAGATAATGTACATGGATTTTTAGGTGATCTAATTATCAAGAAGAAAATTTCATCGTTTTCTCCATCTTCTGATGGAGGAAGCATATTTGCACGGGTTCGGTTTATTACTAACCCTTCTGTTGGGAAGGGTTAGGTAATAAATTAAATAGATTTTAAATTAATATATGATTAGTAGGATGACCCTGGATTTGTACCATATGAATTCGTACCTTATGGGTTATTTCTTGATTTCTTGTAGTACTCTTCTCGGTTAACATTGAATTTACCAAAATTATAATATTTTGCTCTAGTAATTCTAAAATTAATATTTAAATTTATCTATTTGCTGATAATACAAATATAACATAGAAATAAATCTCTTCAACAGATTTTCGGTAGATTGCCTGAATGCACAACTTACACTAGCCATGATCGAATAGATCTCCATCTCCAGTTCTATCTCTATTTTCTTGCTTGTCCTTTTCCTTATCTCCGGTCTCTAACTCAAGAAACATGCATATAATATTATCCAGTATGGACTTCAATAAAAACTCCATACTAATGCTCGATAGTTGTAGTATCCACCTCCATACGAGTTCTGTGAACAAAGCCCACATATGTTTCACCTCCTTCTCGTCCTATTTTAGTTAGTAGAATCTAATATTTAGAATATTATATACTTTAGGTGGTGACAAGCACGGGTGAAGTGGGTTTCCTCGAGACTGGAAGATCAGAAAGTACCGATCGAAATCGAACGGGAGATCATCGTCCTCGCGATCGGCCGTGGTAAAAGCTCACGGTTAGGAAAGGGGAAAGAGGGACCCGGAGGGCCAAGCGACCAAGATGCCGAGGCCCGAGGGGAAAGGCGAACAGCAGCCGTTAACGTTTGGGCAGACAAAACTCTCGCTGCAGAATTAGACAATAATGAAGCACTCTGAGCTTGCTCTTCTTCGCCTGATCGATTATTGTAGGGACGCTATGATACAATAACATCGGCGGGAATCTCTGACAGAGAACGCCACTCAAGAAGGATTTGTACTCTAATTTCTTTTATGCGGGGTGAACACATGGGCCCATGTCTTACCGACCAACCCCTTCATCTATAAATCATCGCCGAGAGTGAGTGCAGTCTGAGCGTTCGTTGAAGAGTTGCTCGCTGAGGAGTAAAATTCGTCATTGGTGTGTGTGAGTGAGGGACGCTCCCTTCCCTACGTGTTTGTCTGAAAGGGAGGAACTTCGGAGTTAAACCATGGAGGTCCATATGAAGAGCCTCATCGAAAGAGTTGCGTTTCTCGTCGCATTAGTTTCATTGTCGTATGCTAGCTGGGCGACGGATGAGAGCGATGGGCAAGGGTGGCAAGTCGCCCATGCTACGTTCTATGGCGGAAGCGATGCCCAAGGAACAAACGGTAAGATGCTGGACACACTGCGGAATGCTGAACTTTCTGGATTTCTGAGTGTATTTAGAGTTTTGTTTTCACAGTCTTCCTCCCCGGCTCGGGACGTCCGTCAGACAAGCAGAGAATTTCCTTCAGTTACTCTTAATTGTATTTACTGCGAGACACAACTCAGCATTGGATCCTCACAGACTTCACGTCGAGATTCACGTTTCACCTCCTTCAGGGCAACAGGCTCGTCAAGCTTCTCGAAGGAATTTGTGGTTGGAAGCATGTGGCCTTCTCGCAATCGTGACATTGTGAGAAGTTATTGGGGTGCTTATTGTAGTGCCTAATCCGTTTATCATAATGCGCAGGTGGAGCTTGCGGGTATCAGAATGTGTTTTCTCTGGGATACGGAACTATGACTACGGCAGTTAGCCCTCAGCTGTATGGAGTAGGGAACATGTGCGGAGCATGCTTCGAAGTGCGCTGCAGCGCAGACAAGGCATGCCACTACAGTTCTGTAGCAGTGACGGCTACTAATCAGGGTCCCCAGTGGAGCACCGAATACCCGGGGCCTCATTTTGATCTCGCTCAGCCTGCATTCAACCAAATTGCCGACCTTATTGCAGGACACGTCCCCATTCAGTACCGGAGGGTGAGCTGCAACAAGGACGGAGGGATATTGTTTGCTATCACCGGGCAGACGTATTTCATGCAAGTCCTCGTGTACAATGTCGGGGGCAGTGGTGATGTTAGTACCCTGGCCGTCAAAGGAGAAAGATCCGACTGGGTTCAGATGAACCGTCTTTGGGGTCAGTACTGGTCTACCCAGGCAATTCTCGACGGCCAAGCGCTGTGTTTTTGCGTCACCACCAGCGATGGCAAGTCTCTTACGACTTACAATGCGGCACCTTCGAGCTGGCGCTATGGGCAAACTTATGAAGGTCTCCAGTTTTGAGGCTTGTGAAGCTGACTATCTCACAAAACTAATGCTGTTTGGTGAGATCGAGTACCAATATGGGGAAGTCAGTGGCGTATTGCCAGTCGAGTACTCCGATGGGAAGCGGATTCGGTCCCACATTTGAACGTCAGCTACAGCAGAATATATATGTACAGCCTAGAAGAAGTGACGTAAGGATTGCCAGTTCGTTCTCGTGCTAGTCAGAGGTGTGCAAACAGAGCCACCCGCATGCACGTTGAAGTTTATACGCAGTGAAACGGTAGCTTGAGACAGGGTCAGAAGACAGAGATGCCCCATCAGTAATATTAGAGTTTGTGTCTAGCTGCTGAGGTGTGCTAAGTTAGTCACCCGCACCGAACAAACTTTATGCTGTCACAGTCCGAGGCTTACCCGTAAGGGCGAACCCGACTGCTGCATAAGTTGGATATTGTACTGCGTCCTGTCACTCTAACAATGACTAGTCATTTCCCAAGAAGAAGACAGCAAGGCGTGTATCTTCTCCTTTCACTCGGTGGTATATGATTTGGATGACTGTTGTTTGAGATCCGCAGCGTATCACATGGATGTGAGTTGCGTA
This sequence comes from Asterella californica, assembly GCA_036924285.1. NCBI lineage: Eukaryota > Viridiplantae > Streptophyta > Marchantiopsida > Marchantiales > Aytoniaceae > Asterella > Asterella californica. Next base: position 14,258,786 of record JAYKYS010000003.1, read on the forward strand.
AAGTTGGATATGCATTTGAAGAAGGATGGGAATTTGACAAATGGAGAATAAGTTTCTTCTCTTCCTGTGAATCAAAGTCGGAGAAAAACAGCCATTTTTTCGAAGAAATCTCCCTGCACTTTCGTCACTTCTCTCGAAAAGTGAAGAGTGCAGAGAGAATTGTTCGTTAGAGAAAGATCTTTCTGTGCGTTTACTGTTAAGTGATATTAGCCGCATTAGCCTAGGAGAGTAGGAATTGTATGATTAACTTGGTGATCAAAATCATCTTACAGAGTAGGAATTGTGTGATTAACTTGGTGATCAAAATCATTTTACAGTGGCGTAACTGCATCGAGTTGCCTTTCGATTAGTTATGAAGTTTTTGGCCTCTTTCGCTGTGAGGCTTCTCCCACCGTGAGGTGCTGCCCATGCGCAGGTTATGATGATCTTTACCACAAAGCGATGAAGCTATTACTATCGTACCCTTGTATAATTCTAGCTTCCTGCTGAAGCTGATGGAAAGAGAACTTCGACACTTATCATCGAAACTGTATCTTCCACTAAAAACCAGATGATAATTTGCCTGAGTGAGTGTGCATAACATCTCAAGACTGAACTTTCAACGTCGTGGCCGTCTGATATGGGTAAGATCTTCCGAACAAATGATTACACTGGCACCCAGAAGGGAAGAAGAAACTTCCTCTTGCCGGCGATGTGAAATTATTACCTTGCACACACTCTGTCGACAATCAGCAACCCGCGACGAATTTCCTCCAAGCCCGTCGAGTTACAGTGTCCAGTACTATATATTCTACATGCATAATCGATTCATTGCTACTCATCACCGTTCTCTGAGCAGGGCAAAAGCTGTCACATGGGGTAATTTATTGCTCGGGTTTGGACAGTAGGCTCAACAGTTGGCGGCAGCTAGTCAATCTGCGGTCGCACTCGAGGGTAGCTTTCTGATCATGACACAAGTTACGCTTTACCACACTTTACACTGCCATTATACCTGCCGATTGCATTCATGTTGAAGGAATCACAGCTTCCAATCTCCCACCCCCGAAGTCTGGACCCTTCATTCTCTTTCATCCCACTCTCCAAACAAACGCTTTAGATGAGTCCATGCATACTTGTAAAGTATATTGAGAGCGGCAGAGGCTTGCAAGCGAAAGGGATTTTCGATTCCTTCAGGAATGTCGGATCCCGTTTCAGTCACGAAGCACAGAGTCTTTGAAAGCCGACGCGCGTTTACGATTTTCGCATCCGCGAACTGAGTAGTGATTGAGAAGATTACGGTAGCTCATGAACAGCAGACAGCAATCGTCGAGTGAGAAGGTTAGTAGCTTTTGGATCTGACTGAATAAAGTGATATACTACTATGGCTTCTCCGCTGCGGCTTCCGCTCGTGTCAGGCCTCTAGAGGTAAATCTGCAGAGGACCCGGGTGGCATTATACGGCGCTTTGACTGACGGAACTGGCTGACTGCTCTGTGCAGGCAGTCAGCCACTGTATTGGAGCGTACAGTGCCGGAATGGGGAAACTGAAAAGGTCGACATCTCTATTGCTCGAGTCTCCTCTGAGCTAGATTCGGCATCAGTCGCACAGAAATCCCTTACACAATACGTGCGTCCGTCCGTATACGTCCCGCAGCTGGACTCTGGACTCTGGACTCGTACGAATCCCCACAGGAGACAGTGGTGTTATCCTCGGCCATCCATCCATCTCTCAACAATGCGACACAGACAGCCACGCGCTCCAAGTATGTATTCCACCAATCGCGCCGCCCAACAAGTATTGAATTCATGCCGTCGCCAGAAATAGCAGGAATTTACTTGATCTACCCCCAGAAGGAATCCCGTACTTGATCCACCCCCTCTTAACGAAACCTTTCTTGATCGACCCCCAAACTGGCTACCGCCCGCTTTGTAAGTCAATTTGCCACATAGACGTCTAGTCAGTCAGTTTTCCGAAGCTGACGTGTGATTATCTGACGATCAAAGAGGGCGAAATATGTGTTTCGCCTCCTCACGAAATGAAAGAGTACTGCGAATGAGAGAGTGCCACGTGGTAAATTATTAGGGTTCACAGTTCTTGAAAAACCTTTTCACACGTATGGCCACGTGGCATTGGAATTCCACACGAGAAAAAAGTTTCGTATAGGCCGTTTTCGAGGTCTATGTTTACCCTCACACGTGCGTCCACGTGGCACCCACTTCCAACACTTGGTCAAAAGAAAGAAGAAAAGAAAAAGCCTTGTTCTCACGTGCGGGTTAGAATTTTAGAGTTCAGACAGAGTAGTAATAATAATAATAATAATAATATTATTATTATTATTTCACCTTAAATTCCCTTGAAGTAACTCGTGGCACGTGAGAACTCTCAACATCCCCCGCCGAAAGAAAAAGGTCACTGTGTAGATGGTAATTTTCGACCCTCCACACACCGAAACACCATGTTTCGCACGTGTGAACGATAAACACCTCATCACATAACAAAAAACCGCTGGGACCAAACACATGAGGACACGTGGCAGCCGCCACGTCAAAACAGACTAATAGCTTTTTTCACTGGGCAGAGCGAAACACATGTTTCGTCTTCCCAGATCCCTTTATCACTGGGAAGGGCGAAACAGACCATGTTTCGTCCTCTGGATCCACTTCTCCTCGTGAGGAGGCGAAACACGGCCTGTTTCGTCTTGCGGGAGGACGAAACACATGTTTCGCTCTCTTTGATAGTCACACGTCAGCTTCGGAAAGCTGACTGACTGGACGTCTATGTGGCAAATTAACTTACAAAGCGGGCGGTAACCAATTTGGGGGTCGATCAAGAAGGGTTTCGTTAAGAGAGGGTGGATCAAGTCCGGGATTCCTTCTGGGGGTAGATCAAGTAAATTCCTGCCAGAAATAGTGTCCTCGGCTGCTTTACCGTCGTCGCCCTTGTCGAACTCCTGCTTCGAGCTTTCCCCTCCTCGTGATCCTGACCCTTTCCTTGACCATCCTCTCCCGGCCCCTTCTCTGCTGCAGCAGTGCAGGCAGCGCTGTACAGCGGAGTTAGGTGGAATGGATAGTACAGTACCATTCTAGATCGAAAGTTCAAACCATCGCAGGACTTCGGCGCACATCTACAGACAGTCGTGGGCCTCAGGTTAACAGCCGTTCGGCGGATAGGCACGGCACGCAGTAAAAATAACTTTTGAGAGTCAAGTGGAAAGGGAAATGCAGTGCAGCGCTCGACCGCCTACGTACGTGTACTGCAAAGGGACTGAACTGCGGTGACTCAAATGGCATGACGACTCACGTCCCTCATGGTACTGGCAGAGCAACGGTGTACCAGGAACGGGAAAGCTCAGGTTATCCGCGGGAGCATCACGTGCAGTGGTTGTCATCCATCTCCCGAGAGGGCAAACGTTGTTTCAAGTTTCTCGCTATCATAACATAGTTCCGGTTCCCGGTTATTTTCCATGAAATCATTATACGGAACCATGTGCTAGGACTCATTAGCCAGTGCGTCAAAGAAGGTTCACTTAGAGCATTTCCACCCGTATAGCAATAAAGATCTTTATTTTTAAAGTACAGACACAGAATGAAGCTTCTCTTATTTGTAAGGGAGAAATTTTCTCATTGCTTTCTCAAATTTTTTAATCTAAAATAAAGATCTTTAAAGAAAAAGAAAAGACATAAGGAAATAGTAATGTCAAATTAAAAGCAGTTGTCTGAAAGTTGAAAGGAAAATCAGTTAACAGTTTGAAAATGAGCACGAGCTCAATGCACAGTGTGACAACGTTTAAACTTGAAAGGTTTAGTTAGAGTTAAAATATAATATACGGTAAATTTTAGAGAATGATTTAAATTAAAGATTCTTATAAAGATCAGAGGTTGGAAAGTTTTCCCTAAAATAAGCTCCATAACTGGAAGGGAGCCTTTTAGGTTAAAAGTTCAATTATTAGAGAAAACCTTCCCACCGTTGATGTTTATAAGAATCTTTAATTGAAACCAGTTTTTAAAACTTACAGTGCTTTTATATTGTTAAAATTAAAATAAAGATTTAAAACACAACTTAAGTATTATCTTTAAAGTTTAACATCGTCGCACTCTACATCGAGCTCATTTTCAGTTGTTAATTCGTTGGTTCTTTTTTTCAAGTTTCGGTAACTGTTTTTAATCTAACATTACTACTTCTTTATGTATTTTTATTCTGTTTTCACTCTTTAAAGATCTTTATTTAATAAAAATGATCTGTTTACGATTAGAATTATTTATTTTTATTTTAGATTAGAGATTCAATTAAAGAATACGATGGGGAAACTTCTCCCTTACAGATAAAGATCTTTCATTCTGTATCTGTAAATTAAAGATACAGTATACGGCTGGAGATGCTCTGATAGCCAATTTCTGCGGAGACACGTCACGTGACGCAAGAGTTCAGACGAAGGCGGCAGGCCCTTCGTTTCTCAGTCAAGCTTTGACTGGTATTTGAGGAAAGCATCCAGGGTCTACGACAGCGGCTCCAGTGAATGGCATTTGTGCTCACCTCTTTGAGTAGTGAAAACTGCAGTGGTTGCAGTTCACTATACACAGCATGGTACAATCGTCTGTTCACACACCAAAACACAGTTGCGGTGGACGGCCGCGAAGTCTCTATAGTTCGGATTGATAATTCTCAGCAGAGAATGATGGAAACTCGCGTATCGACGAAAGCAAGTCCAAAGCTGTGGATGGCACTCCGTCACACTGGAGTGACAGTTCGGCGCGCCAAGCTCATCCTTGTTATGTTGTGGGACGTAAGGCACACATGAAGGGAAAGTAACGAACGAGTCCGGATACGAATTTCTATTCTGTCAGAGCAGATCGTCCTTGTGCATGTATCGATGACATTTTAGGATGAAGAGTTTAAAACTATCGACTGGGTCCTGCAGTGATCGACTAAATTCAATATCGATTCTAGCATGTATATCTTCATGCACTAGAATTATTACGTGCGGTGACCAGCTTATCGATACTTGCATGTACAGTATATCTTTTTACTCTCCCCTCTCACGCCTGCACTGGTCCTGCGGTGGCTCAGTCACTAGCTGGGAAAGCAAGCAGACGAAAAACGAAACTGACGAGCGAATACTCGTAAGCTCTGCTTCCAAGCTCTAATGAGCGTCTCCCAAGGGCACTTAATGTGCGTCGTCAATCAGCCTGGAGACGTCCGAACACGTGACGTGATGGAAAACAGACGAACGAAATCAGGAATCTACTTGACCCCACCCGCAGTACGTTGACTCCACCCCGCACAGGCGATCAACCGTTCGGCAGGTTACATGCCAGGTGAGCAGCCATGCTGGAATTACATTGCCGGCGCCATTCGTAATTTCCAATGGGAGCCATGTTGGACTTGTTATCACAGATTCCGTGCCTAATTTGAAATCACCAGGCCATGCTACCACGCTTTGTGCCATGATACCAAGGATTCTGGATCTGCTCGCAATTGAATGCTGCGCGCTTCCATTTCCTATCTCTCGCTCTCACTCTCTCACTGTCTTAGATGAATCAGCATTTCAATGAATGAATGAAAAGGGTGAATGAAGCATTTCTTTTGGGGTGAGGTAAAGTCCGACTTTCGTACTGGGTGTGCGGTCAAGTAAATTTCTTCCATTCATAAAGCGATTTGTGTGAACATTTAAAGCTTGAGCAGAACGAGTGTGTCGGTGTTGTCCAGCAAAATGGATGCAGGCAGTTCACTGCGGTTGGGAGGCAAGCAAGAAGGTGAACTGCGATGGATGATGACGTTGCTTGCTGCATGTACGTACAGAGAGTCGAGAGTTGCTGTAATTCACAGGCTGTACCGGTACAATGGACATAGTACAGTTCGAAGATACGATGCGGTATTACTTTTGCGTCAGCTTGAAAAGTGGACTCGCAGAGGAATGATCACGAGCAAATTGAGGACGGGGCACCGTTGAGTAGGAGATTGTAGGGCTGTAGCTGCACCTCATGATGAGTACAAGTACTGTATTGGTAGAAACATCTTAATGTAACGTACTGTAGAGCAAGGGAAAGAGGAGTACTGATGAGTGCGGCAAATTAGCCGAGATCAATACCCCGTCCATTTCATTTTTCTATTTGTCATGTTCGAAGCTTCTAGCTTCTAGTTCATACATTTGAGTTTCGATCCCCATCCTTATCTAATACTGACAGTATCGTGAAAAGTCCTTGCTGGTTAGTTTTGACCAGGTTTGACGAAAAAGGGGCTTGTTAATGATGGACTGAGAGATTAGACTGCCATCTCTCGAGTATGGCACCTCCTTCATCATTCCACTTCCAGCTGAATCCAGCAACGAAAAATGTAGACCGTGTTGTTGACAAGGCGGATCATCACCGTTCCTCTAGTCTAACCTTGAAGATCTGGAGTCTGAAGGTCATACCTGAATACCACTACGGTAGCGGTGAATACTTGTTGAGATGTGTCTCTTTGTACAGTGCAGTATATTAGGAGTACGATGATCTCAAAGATCGCACGTCGAGTACTCAAGAAAGACAAAACAGCGGGGAGGAAGAATGGACTAAACAGTATGCTGGAAATCATTGTCGCTGTCTGTTGCTCGAGTGACCAAATAACTTTGCTTTGCGCTTGTTCGAACAAGAGCAAGTAAGGAATCTTCTCGAGCTCCTCCGTTTCCTTTCAATTTCGGCGTCTCGACGATGGAAGTACAGCAGCTGAATGAATTGGGAATAACAGACAGACGGAGTAGCATGCGCAGTAACGAAGGAAACGAGGCAGTTTACGCCGAGAGAGAGTACATGACGTCCGATCCACATCACGAGTAAAACCAACACGATGCCATGTGCGAATTGCTATTCATCCCAGCGACCAGTTCCAAGTACAAGTTCAGAAAATGAAAAAGGAGATTATTTTTTGGTTCTGTCTAGATCTACTCTCAACGCAACGGAAGTCAGAAGACTGGAAGAACCAACATCGACAATGTTCTCCTTGTCGATCTGTTACGGTACTGGCGTCTACAGTGAGGAACTATGCTCAATGACATTCCGACATCGTTCATGTCTCAATCTTTGGGACAGTAGATCCGCCTTTTGTGGTCATCGTGTCAGAGGTATATATGGCATTCATCGTTACGGAATGAGAAGAAGTTCACTGTGGGAGAATGCTATCCAGTAGAGGAGGAGGAATGCCGCTGAATCTCCTTCCCAGTCTCGATCTGCATTGGAGCTACAGAATCATTCCCTGGAGGTACTGCAACTACTTTCATCAGCCTTGGGACAGGTCCAATTTTCTACGTACCCAAAATTTGTGTCAGCTACAAGTGTAGAATACTGAGAACAACAAAAGAGTATCGCTACAATCCCCTCATGATGAGTACGATCGTGCAAGATTCCGCTCGAGAAGAATCAGTCACTGTGACTGAATTCAGAAATTTCCAGGAATTCAACATCACATGAACAGGAAGGATCCAGTGTGATGATCCGAGTTGCAGTTCAGTTAGAAACAGTCGAAGTTGTGATTGATATCTCTCCCTTATGTCGTCAGCTCCTCAACTGTTCGACGTGTTTAGACTGATTTTATGAAACAGAAGGAATATTTAGTCTACTATTGCAATGTATGACACCGTGACGGTTGATCTCGATGGTTTCCCGTTGTGCTTCCCAAACCAGGAGACTCCAGAGTGTAGCACTAACCACGACATGGCAAATGAATGAAGAATGTAGTCTATGTACGATGGGAAAGTTGAGGTTTTCACTTGTACTTCCCCCGGGGCCAGTTTCTAGAATCTGACCGGCAAGTCACCGGTCCCCACATGCTGGCCATTTATTGTAGAATACGAGTTTTCATTTTGATTTTTTGAAATTATATAGCAGGTGACAAGAGTTTCCAAGTTTGGAAACATATAATCTTTGGGAAGTGCATGCAGCACAAACTTACTTTATTTCATCACAACATATATTGTTACGATTACGGGTTGTTCAATTCTCAATTAGAAAATATCATACACACTTGCAAGGAGAGTAACATGTCCAGAAAGTTTCAACTCACAATGTCTAGTTTGCCGTCCAAATTTTGCATTGGAGTTTCAAATGCTTCAAATGCACCCATTGTTTCTCTCAAAACATTATTACTATGCTAAAAGTGTCATTCTTTTTGGTTTTTGGTCTTTAAATAATAATAGGACACTTGTTCTCTTATGAGTTCTGCAGGAAATGTTACTCAGCAAGGAAGACCATCCATCCAAGTTATTTATGCAAGTCTGCTCAAGTTTTAGTTACGAGCTTGCAGCCGGCTTTTGGCTCAAGTTTTGCTTCGTTTCGGCTGAACGGCAGTTCTTGCTTTCAGAGACAGCGTAACTTTAAAGTCACAAAATTGCGGTAATAGTAGTTGAAAACATTTCTCTCTCTCTTCAGTTTTCGCTTATACTGCCTTCGGCTTTCATTTTTGTCCAATATTCCACAGTTAGCTAATATTACTCGCACACAAACTAATGAAAGGACGTTGAGAAGAATAATAATCTCCAAATTCTGAACTCCGAACTCCGATGTACAACAAGTGAATATGCATGCTCTCACAAGAGAAAATCCACTTTGACAATATTTAGTTCTCGGTTGTGTTGCACGCTAAGTTTTATTTAAGAGGGGTAAATGAGACTTTGATTGTATCGGCTTTTCTTCTGAAAGCTCCATTTTCTTCATTTTCTTCTGGAGGGGATTAAAAGAGATCAACCGTCCTCTAAAGGATATTTTACCTTTTATTTTCTTATGGGTCTACACAAGAATTTTAGATTCACTTGTTCAACCACACTTACATATATATGGTTATTGATCATGACCGGATTCTTGTCCACAGGAGCTCACAAGACCTTCTGCAAAGAAATAATTTCTCTTACATAACAATTTACAAAGAATTTACAAAGAATGTACCTAAATATTGCTCTGAATTGATCATGTACAATGTGTCATTGCTTCCGCAACCAGGACATCAAAATCTTAATTGGAATGATTAGGTGTCAACAACTCACATGACTATCGTTTAAAAGAATGTCCTAAAAACAGGAGAATGGATGAAGTTCTCAGTCAAAAGCAGAGACAAAAATCTGATCATTGCTAGACGTCCATTTCATCGCTCAGTCTTGGCGAACTTGCAGGAATGATTTTTAGATGCTATTAGTCATCGGCATTCTATTTAATGATTTTTTTTGAGACCAGAACAGATTAAATTCAGTATTAAAATATAGACAGAAGATTCTCTCAATCTAACATTCCACACTACAGGTCATATAATACATAACATACATATAAATTTTCATCAAGATCTGATGATCGAAACTTCTTCAAGCAATAATAACTTATATATTTCAACTTTGTCACAACACTCTTTACACTAATCCCACACTCAAACTTGGAGTATTCTTTGTAAAATAAACACTAAAATCTTAAACTTTCTTCAAATATTATTGTGCTGATGGTGGAATTTCAGTGGAAGATGAAAGTAATCAAAGATCATGTGGACATGCCAATGCACCGGGTGGTTTCGTCTCGTTTCAAACCGTCATCGCTGCATCTTTATCCGAAATAACCAAAATGATATAATACTAAAATATCAACCAAGATGGGATTAGAAAAGCATAGAACTTTGTATGCTGCTCTTAAACATAGTAGAGCCCCAAGCATGATCGAAGATTCCACTTATGAGCCCACCACATGTTACATTTCTAGGCATCATCTACTCCGTATGCAAACAAAAGTGATAGAACTAAAGTTTTGTGTTTTAACAATACGATAATGATATGAAGCAGTACTGCAGCAAAGCTTGGAGGCTTAACCTCATACTTGCGGACTTTCGAAAGCTAGAACAGTCTTTCAGCCAAAATGCAAAGGTGACATGCGTAAGAACAATTGTCTGTGACAGCCGTTGTAAATGATAGAAAGTTGGAAAAGATCGAAGAATCCTTTACATACATTGTACTATTTACATATGAGTTTACGTATTTCCATATGGTGTGTGGAAAGTTCGGAAAGACCGAAGAAGAGTTTACATACATTGTAACTTTTACATATGAGACAGAAGCTAAGATCTAGAGCAGTGTAACATTTTAAATAGGAGGCAGAAGCCCAACTCTAGAGCATTGTGTCTAGTGATAGTAATAAGCAAATTGCAGGTCTTACAATTTATAAAAGGTGAAATTGAGTGATAATAATAAGCAAATTGCAGCTACAATGTAGATATGTATTGTGTCAGATACATAACAGATGTACGTAACAGAGCAAACTGTTATAAGGTTCCTATCGATCTACAGCAAGAAGAGCCGTTGGAGGTGGTTTTAACTCAAAGTTTGTGCTACTTATTCTTATTTGTCGAGAATTTTGACATGCAAGGAGAAGTGGCAGAACTAAGAAATAGAGGAAAAGAAGGCATAACACAAGTCGTGTAGTTTACCTTCAAAAGCTCTGGTGGCAGTAAAGTTGTGTGCCAAGGTGCTACAAATGGACATGTATTCTGGTAGAGCATCAACATTATGAAAATTTGAGAAAGTTCTAGTCATTTGTCCTATCAAGGATGTTGGAAGTATGCACTCATCTTTTTCAAGAAGGTTACAATCCGACTGATCAACTGAAAAATATCGTGCTCTATTTTTAGCGAAGAAAACGTTATCCATGTCAGTGATTGTTACCGTTTGAGGACGGACAATGGACTTCCATAAGGGGTCACTCTGGACCTTTTGTATGCATTCTGCACGCCATCAGCCATTTGCAAGAAGGGGTATATTTATGAGCGAATCATAGACCTCAAAAAACTTTTCAGCGTGCTACCTAAAGGATGTATACTGCAGAATTTGTATTGGAAAGCACGTTGGAGTATTGTTACAGTTGAGTTTCACATGGTTTTTCATGTCCGTGGCACCATTTACGTAAATAATTCTTCACCATCCTGTAGCATACTGTCCGATATATTTTTCTTGACGAATTGGTGATAGGCCTCAACTTTATCTTTCATCCAATAGCCTACCATATCACTAAGATATGGATGTCTCTTTTTGACAACTGCTTCACGCATACTTGTACTCTCACTGGTCTCTTAGCTCCTTTCCATTCCAAGATGGTTGTGAGGCATTGGTTCACTTGGACAGCGCTAGTAGCTTGCAAAGAAATTATACCTTGCATATGTAGGTGCAGCAAAGTACCTCCTCTCAACTGACAATAAGTCCCTGTGCACTCTTCCTGGAGAAACTTAAGCTTACAAAATAGAGGTCAACATGATATATCTAGAACATGATATATCTAGATCCCTCCATACGTAGTTGATTATGATAGATAATTCTAGTAGCTCTGGGACAGGAACTCTCTGTGTATCTGTAGACTACTATGTTTAGCTCTAGCCTCTTGCCGCAACAACATTGGAAGGGTAAGGATACAAACTGTCAGTGCTTGTTGTCCTAGTATCTCGTTAGATCTCGAGGAAACATTTCCCGTGATCCATAACACAGATTCAGTTTCGCCAGATCCAGAAGGTTGTAATTTATAGGTACTACTCTCCTTCATCATCTTACTATTGGACAAATAGCCTCAGTTGGTTTTTTCTTTTCTTTTGTTATTACGCCCATGTTTGTCAAAAAAGTAGAAGGCAGATTAAGGAATTCTCGACTAAGGTCATATATCTACATGGATTTTGTTTTCGGATTTCTCATATTTGTTCCTCCGGAGTTCCTCGTCCTCGCTCTGGATTTCATTCTCGTTAGCAAGTTTTTTACAACTACCATTTCTTGTCTACAAGTCTTTATCGGACGATATTAGTATTAGATATGAAGGTAGTTGGTTAATCACAACTCCAACCTTTTTTCCTACCCAAAGTTTCTTCAATCCTCGATAGATACTCATCTTCTGAAGCCAACAGTACATGATGTGTACCGATTAAACTGCGTTTCATTGCGTCTACACGGACATCGGAGCGAGTTTGTTCAGATTTGGTTGTAAGTACTATCGATTATGATCTCCTCACACACCCGCATGCTTAAGAAAGGAGTATGAAACGCGAACGCAATAAACAGGTCGACGTCTTCGTATAGAAGCTCTTGAAACTCTTTGCCCTCGATCGAAGAGCTCCTAATTGACAACCACGTGCTTTTTACTTGATCATCGATATCTCATAAATATTTTCCATGAATGAACTTCTGTTATCCAATAATTGACCTGCACATACGTGATATTCGACGAAGAAATTATCTATCTCTCACACAACATGTGGTACACCTCTGGCTTTCTCAAGTTATGGGTGGCTACACTTTCTATGAAAGATAAGGCAGCTGGTGAGAAGACTTCGAGCTTGTACGTTGGCTTCGTGTGAGCCAACAAATGCTGACAGATAATGCACAACTTCTTCTACTCGATATCGAGTGAAATTCTAACTGTCCTCCGCAGTCAAACTGTTCTATTTCACATTCTTTTCTTGTTGCCGCTTCGAAGAAGAAGCCACTCGATTCTCTTCTATCCACTTCATGTGATCTTTGCACAAAGAGCACTAGAGAGTGATCTTTAACAAGAAATCAGATGTATTCTTACCAAAAATGCGAGGATTACGAACATCCCAATAGTAACAAGATGCTACCTCTAAGTCAAGGATTACATTCTATCTTAGCTAGTATGTGAGAGCATGTTGTCTTTTTGCAAGACTCGCCTATTTGATCTATGTTGTGGTTGTATCGTCATTCAGGGTGACATTCACTATGTAAAAACATTATGTTATCAGAGGACTCTTCGTCGAGAAAACACACGTGAACCACCCCCGTAACTTAGACAGATCACATTCTACTGACAGAACCATATTCTTGTCATCCTTGTCTTTGAGTGTCAGACAACTACTCGCACTCCAGTTCAACTTCATGTAACAATAATTACATGTTTTAAAGATGGTCATGTCCATGGTGTTGTGACCTCGTCGAGCGCGAGTAAACATCACCAAAGAGTACTCCTGGTTACAGTGAGTTAATAAGCCTTCTTGTCCATATTATCTTATCATGCGCTATGTACTCACTGCGTCTTGAGCTCTAGCAACTGATTCAATCCACACGTAGAAAGAAACCCCTTGAATCATACATTCGAAGAACTCAACATTCAGGTGATCATGCCGAATCTATGGACATTCGACCCGCCGGTTGCTATTTCAATCATACATTCGAAGGAAATGCAGCAAACATCACATCCGTCTCATGCGCAAATTCATAACGTTGTGCAGCACTGCATACTGGACCTGAGCACTCTTGATCCCACTGTGCACTAAAATAGTACACCACATCGAGCATGTGATCGCCTCGTCGCTACATTTCTCCCGAACAGGATCTGCTATAGCTTCTTTCTGGTAGACAGCACTAGATCTGTGAACGACAGAAAGTTGTGCAATCAAAACTCGTTTTGAGGGCAGCTGAACGTGAGCTCTTGCCTCCACTCGAGGCGTTCGCATCTTCTCGAGGCATTCGCGTCTTCTCAAGACGTTGTTTAATCGCTTGTGTCACGCTCGTGAACTCTCAAAGAATCGATGCACTCTCCACACTCACCTCTTGATTTCCGCTCCTTGCAATCCATGCACTATCTCTAATAAACTCTTGCACTCTGGAAGTCTCATTGAGCGACGACACTGTCCGACGAAGCTGTAGTTCTCCAAAATCACACGATGAAGCTCCCGATTGACATTCAAGCTCAAACAGTTAGAACTAACAAACTTGTGAAACCTGCCGTGCAGGCAGTCGTGAAGCAGCGTGTAGCTAATTCGAACTAACAAGCAAGTCTGACCTGTCGTGCATGCTCTATGCCTTCCAGGCTCTGTGATAGAGACACTTAGAGTTAACTCTACTCCTATTAATTGACGTCGTGCGACTCTGCATGAATCTTGATCGTCCGATGAAGTGGTAAATCACGATATATCGCTATTACACTGCACGGCAGTGTAATTAATAGGAGTAGAGTTAACGTGTTGCATAGAGACGGTATGTGCCTACCGTGCCCACTGTGAACCGTGGTCCGTGATTATGACTGTAACATTACCATCGGAAATAATCCACTGCTTTCAACTGAATAATCCACTACGTACAGTATTTAATATGTACTTAGAGCTAATTAAGTCGGAACGAGCCGAGGAACATGAGTTTGTGGTTCATTGACAACACTGTAGGCTTGAACGGCGCTGATGGTTGTGTTGACACAGTTTAAGATACTCATCATGATCAGACCTTGACATGAATTGACGATCCCTTATATTCCGCATCGATTGACAGAAAGTGTTGTATAGGACTTATGCTAATTTCCATTATATTGGAACAATTGGCGCGTTTGATTGGCGCTCCATTGGTCTCTCATTTCCATTGTGAAGCTGGTTTTCCACTAGCGTAGTCCGCTATAAAGTCTAGTTCACTGACAAAGTTTAGATTTTCAGTACACTTTGTTTCGAATGTCCATTGCCACGTAATATAAATCACTTTCATTAAAGTGGTATATTTGACTTGAACTTCATGGCCCCACACATACTGTACTTGATACAAATGTGGATGCGTCAAGTCAAGTACCATAATGACCCAAAGATTTGTGCAAAAATTAAATAGAGTGCGGCGTGAGAATTTTAATATGATTCTTTTTCCACAGACGAGTAGTGAGTTTTAGCCTGTGGTGCATGGGTATAAAACAAATCTCTTCTAGTAAAGCTCTATTCTTTATCAGCTTGAAATTTGAAAATCTCATTATTTAATGCTATGAGAATGATGATACGAAGACAACCAAAATAGCTGAAACCTCTTGCGCGTTTAGTGAAAATCTAGAAAAATCGCTGTGCAATAACCAAAACTTGTCAGAGACAGATGTGTGTTAGAGAAGACTATTGTGTCACTACGTTATACCATTGTAATGGAAGGGTTCGGTACAAAAGAAATTTCATATTACGTGACAATGAGTATATATACAGAACAAAATGTGGTGGAAAACTAAATATTTGTCAGATATATATATATATATATATCAGATTTCTCCTGGACCACCGTCTTCCATCGAAACAGGACTTAAGCGCTTTATTGAAATTTTTCTAAGATAATCTTCTATTTATTAAAGAATTGTACTTTTCTTATTTTAATTTTAAAAATAAATTAATAATACTTTATATGAATATAAAGCATTTCTATACACAGCGCCTAGGCATTTAAAGGAAAGGAAATGGGATTCAAGAGAATGAGAATCTATTACTAATAGCATAGTCGGAGAGTTCCGAGATGATACTCTGACCCTGAAAACCCAGGTTTCATCCCGGAGCAAGTTATTTAGTTGTTACTATCATAACATACCTAATATATTATTCTAGTTATCTACCTTAATATGTAAATTATTCGAACAAATGACCTAAGAAGACGGTAGTGGAAAACCAACGTTAAGTGTAGGATATCTCTCTCTGTTTATTTTCGGCTATACTAAACTCGCTGGAGATACTATTAGAAACGAGAGACATCTACAAACAACAATCTGTAAAAAGAGAAACGAAACAATATGGAATGGAACCAACGAATGAGAAGATCTCATCAAACGGAACAAAGGAGAATAATAAGCATCCCAACGGCCTTGTACAGTGAATGTCGTTTCCTCTTATCAGAAAGCGTGTAAGTGTTATAAAAATACTAATAAATTATAATAAAAAATAAATTTATTTATAAATATTAACTTTTCTCTGAGTAGCTAACTGATCCAAATAGAACCTATAAGTGAAGAGGATGCTGATACGTTCCTGGAGGTATAAATCCGAGATTGAGATTCTCAATATATATCATTTTACGATGATATCAATATATGTTCTAATTCTTCCCGTCAAAAAAATTAGAACATATAAAACCTCATGTCCATTTTGAAGTTTACATGAGATAAATAAACAGCCTCAAAAGGAAAAAGAGGAACCTAAAGGGTCAAACACCCCACACCCAAAAGGTGAAGAGATCTTAGAATAGCTCTAAAGTATTCAATAGTTTTTGAAATATTCAACATCGACAAATCAAAAATCTTGTATACAATTGTTGCGAAAGAGTGAAATCGCCTTCTACTAGTACTATGCTTCCTTATGGACCGCATTAGGTAAAGTTCTTTATATAGCAATGAAAACAGTATCTAAACTAAATTTTTAAAAGAATAAAATTACCAAAATATATAAGATTTACTTCCCATGAACATGGCCGCTGTAACAAAGACATGAGTACATCAAAGATTCTTATGAGGTTTTACTGGAAGTTTACTCTATATTTGTTAACTTTTGAACGAGAAGATTAATTACAGTTCTCTAACCTTGTCCGTATAGAAGAGAACATTCCTTGAAGAGAGGAACGCGTAACTAAACAATGTAACGGAAAACGTTAGTACATAATCTATGAACATAACTCGTTTATAAACAATAAAGTATATTGAACATTTAAACACCCACTCTTGTAATACTGTAGTAAGCACGATGACATGTTTCGGTTCATAATTACTTACTTCTGCATCTCAGAACCTTATATACTGTTATGTTCTTTTATATTAGATTTAACTAAAATTATGAATAAATTACCTCGCACACCAAATTATTCTCATGTAATTACGATACTTTGATATCCATTCATGATTTATGGAAAACAGAAATACAGTATATATCGCATAGCACGAAATCAGCAGAAAAGCACGGATATTTGGTTTATCATACCTCTAGATTAAATACTTTTGTTGTGATTGATCATCCCCTCGTAGCGGAGTATTCCTTATCATACCTTGACTTGCTCTGAAAGTAAAATCAGTTATTTTTCCATGTCGTCATCATTTTATTATCTTTGATCATGAATAAATATCTCTGCAATTCAAACTATTTCAAAAACAATTATACTTAGAGAATCCATATTAAAAAAGCTGATATATGCCATCCGACATGTGACTGAAATGATAAAGTGATTGTATTTCACTATCTAAAAGCTGATATATGCCGTCCAGACATGTGACTGAAATGATAAAGTGATTGTATTTCACTGTCAAAAGTGTGATTAAACAATACTTTGTATTGTTAAGATGGGTGTGATAAACCACAACAAAACTATTGGGAGTGTGATCAAGCAAACTTCTGACAATTGAACGACTATGCGAAATATAACCCTATGCGTACTGAATGTTGAATGGTTACAAGCGTAAATCTGACGTAGAGTACTGCAAAACCGTAAAGGCTAAGTTTGGCCGTCTGTCAAGCCAGTGACGACTTGGAAAAGCTTTATTTATTCTATTTTATTTTACGCACTGATTTGCAAAAGCTTATAGTGAAGACAAAAGGAGAAAACCAGAATCCCAAATTCCCAGTCAGAGCGTAAATACCAACACGGATAATCATAAACAAAGAGCTACACCACCATCATCATGATTACGATGCAACGCCATGCAGCAGCTCCGTGGTAACTATCCTTGGCGCTTTGGCGCGCCACTCCGCTCCGGACGAAACAGATTCAAAATCTCACCTCTCGGCGAGGAACCTGTCCTCCTTGGCGCTGGACAAATGTCAAGAACATTTCAGCTCCATGTGTACTAACTTTCATGCTCCATATCGTCTGCTGTACCCTCGCAGTCTCTCGATCCTTACACCGCTGCCACGAGTTTCTCCCTGCCCGAAAAGTTGCAGCTGAACGTGTCTTGGGGACACGAGCAAGTCTTAGGAGCTCTGGTTTGGTTCTTCCTATATAAGGCCATCAGATGCAACTTCCTGTCATCGAAGCATTATACGATAAAGTAGTGCGTACGTACACTTCAGAAAATTTCAGCAGACTCCCGAATCTCACGTCCAACGTGAGCCCATTTTTCTTCACAGTCTTGTAGGCGAGTAGGCGAGTGACTTCTGTAGAACTACTTCCCGAACCTCCTACTGTCAACTGAATTTGTCGACATAAAGAGCTGCAGTGCACAATCATGGCTGCGACTATGGCTGCTTCTACTTCCGTGCTGGGAGGACTTAAGAGCTTGCCTGTCTCTTCGGACTTGCGGAGACCTTCTTACAGCAAACTGAGCTTCGGTGTCGTTGTGCGTGGGAGGAGCTCGAGGTTGAGCTCGATCCGATGTGAGGGGATACGAGAAACTGTGGACCGAGCCACAAAGAAGGAGATCAACAAGGAGGAGGTCCTGCAGAATCAAGAGACGAATGAGTCCGAACAGAAGTCTGTGTTCGGGGCTAAGCCCACATCCGGCTCCTTCTACCCTCGCCCGGAAGTTGAGAGACGCCCAGAAACTGGAGACAAAACAATTGGCAGCCTCTTCGCTTTCGACGGCGCTGCACCGGAAACCATAAATGGCAGACTGGTAATTCATAATTTGCTCTGAACTATCGCTCGCCCGCGTCCAAGTTACTGTCAAATATGAGTCGATCACTTCGCAGGGAATTTGTTCACATATATGCATATTCTCATGTCACAGCAGCCACCTTCTGACGATGTTCCCTGTGATTGTGAGCGTGCAGGCTATGGTTGGCATAGTGTGGGCAGCGGTAGCAGAGAGGATGAGCGGATTGACGGTTTTCGACCAGCTGTACACTCAAGGAACTGGTCTGGTCTTCTACGTGGCTCTGGTGCCTCTCATTGCATACGCTTCCATCGTGCCCATGCTGAACGGGGAGTCGACCGATGCACGGAGCTTTGGCCCATTTACCGCCAGGGCTGAGCGATGGAATGGGCGTCTAGCAATGATCGGATTTCTCTCTCTGCTCTTGACTGAGAACTTCATCCATTCTCCAGTCTTTAGGACATTCTTCTAGGCGATAGTCAGTTGTTGCCACCCATTCACTGTTCGGGAATTCCAGTTAGGATGTTGATATTCTCGCTATGGAACCAATGAGACACTGTACATGAACAACTCTGTGCAATAGTTAGGTACATTCTTTCTTGTACAATGTCATGTAAATCGTTATATAAGAGATAATTTTTGCAAGAGACCTTGTCATCAGCTACTGTGGGCACGATGCTGATCATGATCAGTAACCATTGTAAGTGAACAAGTGAATCTAAATTCTTGTGTAGACCCAGACGAAAACAAAGGGCAAAATCTGTGGAAGGTTGATATCCATCCCTTTTAAAAAAGTGGAAAGAAGAAACGTGGAGAAATCGACCTTTCGAAGGACAAGCCGATAATATTGAGATCTCGTTTACCCCTTCTATATAAGACTTAGTGTGGAACACAATCCGGAACTGAACATTGTCAAGTGGATTTGCTCTCGAGGAAGTTCCGCACAGAATCTAGGAGGAAGTTCCGCACAGAATCTAGGAAACTGAAATGGTACGGGAAGTACGTCCAGGACCTCAGGCCCAGGAGAAACGGAACATCTCCTCGTACGTGAACTAGGAAAAACCGCAAAGCTGTTACAACATGGCTATGTCAGTCTTTCAGTAGATTCACCCCGTGGTTGCGCTGTGATTTGTCACCGTGACAGTTGCTGGCCCTGGTGACCTGAGAAATCAGTAGAAAAGCAGAAACCTGCTAAAATGCTGGTTTGTCAGGTGAGCTTTTGCCAGTCGATGTGAAGTCAGGTGAGCTTTTGCTTTGTGCTTATACGTGATAAAGGGCAGTCGTGTCCTTCCTCGTAACCCGATGATACAGAGGCAAAAGCCGTTGACACTTGTATGAATTGTGTTGGTATAAGAACTCATCTCGGTTACGCTACTCATCGTGATCAGGCCTTCACGTGACTAGACGGTCCTTGAAATTCGCTATCCACTGATCGAAAGTGAATACGCATGAGAGGTGAATCCTACCTTTATTTCTTATGCACTTTTGAAGTGTGCAAGAGTAATTTATGAAAAACCTAAACAAACGGACAGTGACTTTCAAACCAGGTAGTTTAATACACTGACATGTTTAGAAACCATTACAGGCAACAGGAAACAATTCCGTAGTTTTATAAGATGATTGCCATGATTTCGAGTTTCATAGTCACTACCAATTGCAAGCGCCGCTGGCAGAAAAAGTGGCCTCTATGCAAAGATACGATGCAGAGCATTTTCCTGGTCACGCTGGAGATGCTCTTAGTAACGACAGACCTTTACAAACGAAAATTTACTTTCCATGAAAGATAATTAACACGGATAATCATTAAGAAACACAGTAGCTCGCCAACAGCACCATGCAGCTCAGCAGTGGTAGATCTCGCGAGCGGACCAATTCCGACGGCACCAAGAACGACTCAAGAAATGCGAAGGGCAGTGGAACCGCGGAGTACACTTGGCCTCGTTAACGGACTCCAAGTGTCGAGGGGAAATCTTCAGTTTTGTGAAAGAATAGTGACTCACGATGATGTTACGGGGAGAAGCCAGGTTAGACATCAATGTAGCACAAGTATGACTACAAGTGTTCCGGGTGGCCCAGAAGAACTTATTTGCGGGTTTGTTGTTACGCAGAAATGGAATTTTTGTTACTACGTATTCATCCCAACTTGGAATCTGTGAAATAAAGAATCGGCTTAAAGCCATTTACCAGCTTTACAAGTTATGATTGATATTCATCTCGCAACAAACTATTGAGTACTGAAACAGAAATGTTAACATGAAGATTTCGGGGTTTCTTGAAGCAGAAAGAATCTTTCTTCAAGCTCAAAGAACACTGGCAAGAGAAAAGAAATATTCTCTCTTATGCTTTTATACGGATACTCGGGGATGGAGTTCAAGAAAGTATAAGCGAGAGTACATAGACGCAGTAGGGAGTAAGATCGGCAAGAATGGAGTAGGGACGTAGGCATGGCTATGGTCGGACCGATGAGCGCTAGACCCTCTGACATGTGAGCTGACCAAGAATCACACTAGTGCACGATTAATCCGCTTCTTGCGGTTGCAGAAAAAGAAAGCAGTGGTAGATCTCGGTGGTGGTGCTTTCTAAGAGCCGAAAACAGGTCCTCAGACTTGCACGTCACCATCTGTGCGGGACACACGTCGAGAGGAGTTCAGCTCGTTGTGTACTCATATCGGCCGCTCTTACCCTCGCAATCTCTTGACCTTGCATCACTGCCACGAGCTTGTCCCTGCCCGAAAAGTTGCAGCTGAAACCCCAAACGTGTCTTTAGGGACGCGGGCAAGTCTTAGGAGCTCTGGTTTGGTTTTTCTTATAAAGAGCCATTCGGATGCACCTTCGTCATCGAAACATTCTTGTAGAGTACTGTACAGCATACGTACACTTCAGAAAAGTTCAGCATTTGCCGAATCTCACGTATAGTTTGAGCCCGTTCTTTTCATGGTCTTGTAGGCGGAGTGACTTCTGTAGAACTACTTTTCGAACTCTTACTGCCAACTCAATTCGTCGACATAAAGAGCTGCAGTGCATAATCATGGCTGCCACTATGGCTGCTTCTACTTCCGTGCTGGGAGGACTTAAAAGCTTGTCTGTCTCTTCGGACTTGCGGAGACCTTCGTACAGCAAAGGGAGCTTCGGTCTCGTTCTGCGTGGGAAGAGCTCGAGGTTGAGCACGATCCGATGTGAAGGGATACGAGAAACTGTGGACCGAGCCACAAAGAAGGAGATCACCAAGGAGGAGGTCCTGCAGAATCAAGAGACGAATGAATCCGAACAGAAGTCTGTGTTCGGGGCTAAGCCCACGTCCGGCTCCTTCTACCCTCGCCCGGAAGTTGAGAGGCGCCCAGAAACCGGAGAGAAAACATTTGGCAGCCTCTTCGCTTTCGACGGCGCTGCACCGGAAACCATAAATGGCAGACTGGTAATTCACATTTCCAGACACAATAAATTCGTTCGCACATTCTGCTTTGAACCATCGATGCTCGTCCACGTTACTGTCAAGTCTAAGTCGTTCACTTCGCAGGATCGGATATTTGTTCAGACGTATGTATGCATATTCTCTCTCATGTCACTGCATATACGTATCCAGCAGCCACCTTCTGACGATGTTCCCTGTGATTGTGAGCGTGCAGGCTATGGTTGGCATAGTGTGGGCAGCGGTAGCAGAGAGGATGAGCGGATTGACGGTTTTCGACCAGCTGTACACTCAAGGAACTGGTCTGGTATTCTACGTGGCTCTGGTGCCACTAATTGCGTACGCCTCGATTGTACCCATGCTGAATGGGGAGTCGAGTGATTCTCGAAGTTTCGGTCCCTTCACTGCCAGGGCTGAGCGTTGGAACGGGCGTTTGGCCATGCTGGGCTTTCTTTCTCTCCTGCTAACTGAGAACTTCATCCACTCCCCAGTTTTCAAGACCTTCTTCTGAGCAGTTTATGAGCAGGTGGTAGACGCAAGCTGATCGTTTTGTATATATAGACTTGCTGCGCACGCATGGAACAACTTGGAGAGATGAAACATTCTAGTTTATAGCAGAACGCTGTGCTTGTACAGTTATTGTACTCTTGTCAGCTGAACTGGAAGTAGTAGTTTCTACACTGTAGTATAGTTAGATGTTAGCACTGCAATTTACTGCTCGCTCAAGTATTATACATACATGTGTGATGATCAGTACTAGGATTAGTGCATGACTTCTCCACAGTTTTAGTATGCTCTGCATAATTTTGTCCATGACATTAAGATTTGTCGAGAAAATGACTCTTGGCAGAACTGTCACTGAATTTGATCATGAAGGAGATAAAGTACATTATGATCACTTTGAACCATCTGTCTGTCTATCACTCAAAACTCTCAACTTCTGCAAGCAAGGTCGAACATTGAAGACAAAAGCAGAATCTTCAAGGAACTATTGCACTTTCTTCTGAGTCAGTAGTTACTGATGCTTGAACCTGCTTGTCAGTATTTTCGTTTCAGCTTTCCTGTCGATACCATCCATATAATATGCGGCCTTGCTCATGATCAGAAGTTATACGTTTGTAAACCGTACATGGGGAAACATCGTATATTAACCATTGCTGACGGTCAATTCGTCTCCAGAACCTGCAGAAAAGGAGTTTTAAGGAATTTAGGACTGATGATCATCCCGAAATTACTTGTGAGAATCATAAATTTTCATAAGCGGCGATAGCTGTGAGTATCGTTGACATATAACGGGAAAGAACAAGTAAATGATATTTCCAACCCTCTCAAGTAGCTGCTTACTTACATTTTTGGGAGCAGTTTCTTGAGTATTTCTAATGAAGTCGTAAAACAACTCCGCAGCAAACAATCTGTAATTATTTGACCAACGTCATACATGAAAGATAATCGTGTCCCGTCTGCGAGGTTGTTTGCATTGTGCGGTGGCCACTCTGCTCAGATTCTTTACGAATTTGCTCATTCAGTTCTTTCACAAGGTCTTGCTCATACTTGTTTCATGTCCGGACTTTGTCAACTGCACGATGGATGTTAGAGGAGCGAAAATATGGACAAGGAGGAAGGAAGTGAATAGTCGAAAGTTTAATTTAGTTCTCGGATAATTATCTGATATCATGAGTTGTGGATTAGGTTGGGTAGTCGAAAAAGACGACATTCGTGCTTACGATTAATAAAGCTAATTATCCACCTATAAAGAATGGGAATATGAGAGAGAGAGAGTCAGCATGAAGTCAATTTTCTCTGAAATCGAAGCTCTGACATCTCTCACTCTTTGCAAGTGTTAGAACTCTCTCTAGTTCAATTTGTTACTTCTTCCGGAGTATGATGTCTGTTATCATGATTATCGAAGTAAGTAACAGCATTTATGCACGAAGGTAACGTTTAAACCCCCCTCCCCATATAAAAGCCAGCCCGAAAATTTTTCCGGGCTGGTCTTTTGCCAGGGAGTCAGCGGGCAGATGAGATCTCTGGCGACCCGCTAGCTGCCCTGCCAGTCTGGGCTCTGGCGAGCCGCCTCTCGCCTCCTGCCTCTCGTTCGCCGTTCGAGTTTACATGCATGCACCTGCTTTCGCATCCCGCCTCCTGCTTCCTCGCTCGTCGTTCGAGTTCCTCTCGCATCCCGCCTCCCGCTCTCCATCGTGAGTCGCATCTCCGTGCACTGGCTTCTCGATTTCTTGTCCGCGTGCAGCTCGTTCTTCGCGTGCAGGTCCTCGTTCGCTCCATCGCTCATCCGGTTCAGGCTTGGCAGTTCGTTTTCCTCGGGAATTTGTCGAACTCCTTTTGATGTAAGGCGTTTTTACTCGTTTCCTGCAGTCATGGCTCGTCTGTCCTGTAAGGATTTTGAATCGGTTCTTCGCTGCTGCAGGAGTTCTCGTCGGCAGTCTTTCCTGTAAGACGTTCTGATCAGGGAGGGTTGTCCCCTAGTTTTCGTCGTGAGTCTTGGTGTCGGTTCCTTGAGAGCTCTTTTCGTCAGGGAATTTTCGAAGGGGGTCTTTGGTGTAAGGCGTTCTGTAATCTCTCGTCATTCGCTCGTTTTCGGTGAGAGTGTAAGGCGTTTTGATATCGGACCCGGTTGTCCCTTCGTTTTCTTCGTGAGTCAGTGTGTAAGGCGTTTTGAACTCGAGGAAGAGGCTTGCTTGTTTTCTTTGCTGCTATAAGTATCTCTCGCGATTCTTCCTGCAGTAGACTAGCTTTTTGCAGTAGCACAACTAGCACATTCTTTCTCTAACTTCTTTCTCGCTGTTCTTCCTGCAGTAGCACAGCTTCACGCACGGTGCATTATCGCTTCTCCTGACTATTTCTGCCTCTCGATCTTGTCATAGCATTGTCCCATCGAGCCTGCCTCTGCCTGATCTTTTTCATTGCACTTCTCGACTGCGGTCTTGCATTACTTGCTTGCAACAGTTTTTTGAACTTACAGCATGACTAATGTTGTTAGTCATACAGCGACTGTAAAATGAGACTCTAATGGAGGCGCGGATGGTTTCTGACGAGTGAGTGAGAATAAGCTGGAGAAGCCACTTTCTGTCACTCCTGAGGACATCCGACTACAATTCTCTGTATTTTTTGATGCTTGCTTGGAGTTCGCATCTGAAATGCCTATCGTTATCGAGGACGAGATCTTTCTCTTAGCATGTGGCGCAGCTTCTTTACTGAGGTGGCGTTGAATCGGAAACGGTTCCAAGTGTATCGTGCTTTGGCTCTTTGTCTTGGTTACAGCGACCACAAGGAGTTGCCAGAGATTCTGGTTAGTGCAGTGAAATCGACTTGGTCTCAGGACGGAGAAGGCTTTGTTGGTTTCAAAATGCCAGAGTGATTTGCAGTATCCACCTGATCCGTTTGCAGTAATTTTTTGTTCTCTTGCATTGTAATTTATGGTAGGCATGTTTGCATCCCGGCTAGCGGGTCGCAGGAGCTGATGCTCCTACGAAACGTCATCCCGTATGAGGGCTTGGTGAGTTCGAGACCCATTGACGTTATATGTTTATCAGGCAGTTGTGATGTTCAGGTGTTCAGGCTGTTTACGCTGGCTGGCTGCAAACTGGAATCTCTCGTGCTCTCCGAGCGACAGGAACTTAGAACAAGCGTCACCAAAATGCCCATTTTCTCCTAGATAATCTCGTAGTATACTGCCGATGTCGATAAAGAAATCTCTCTGTGTATTTCTCTTATTATCCGCCTCCTGTCCACATCGTTTAGCTCCAGTAGTCCTGTCTCAAACAAAGCATGACTTTTTGGTGTTGCGAATCCGTCCGAATCCAGTATGGTCTTTCGCTCTCGCTTGGAATAATTAGATGTAGGTGGTAAGGAGAGTGCGGGCATCGACATGAATATGTGTTTCCAGTGTGGACTTGTTTGTGAGAACAACGTCTCATACTGCCATAGCTGCTACGAGCAACGGTCTGAAAGCGATTTTCGGAATGAGCAGAGATGGAGGAATGCCGAAAGCGATTTACAAGTTGTAGAAGCGAATCTGCAGAAAGAAAGATCTCTCACTCAGCGACTTGAGGCAACCCTCTCTCCGTACCGAGAGCAGTTGCTGCAGGGAATTCATGCCGACGTTACTATCGAGACTAGAGATATAGATAAAACTCCTGCCCATCGCGCCATTCTGGTGTGTTTCTCGCTTGGAATAATTAGAAAAGCTTGGAGCTTGTTGTCAAAACCCGAGCTGAGTTCCCACATATAATTCTGCATAAATTAGATGGCGGAGCTTATTTTCCATCTTCGTGTGTATGAACAAGTCCGCATGAAAACCAAAAACACTAAAACGTTCAAAAAAACTATTTACACTAAAATGTTGGTGCATGGTCCATGGAGGGTTGCGACACTCCAACCTCGGCCGATGCCGAATTTTTATACTTACCTTTCGTTACAATATATCACCACCCATGCGGAAGTAGGGCCTTCGGCCCCTTGAAAGAAGGACGGTTTAGGCAATAACCAACTCATATGAGGAGGGAATTATATTGAGTGTGAGGGTGATCAAGTGTATCCCACACAAAACAAAGTTCACATCAGTTTACTTTGTATAAACAGGGTAGAGTTTAGGGTATCTAAGTAAACCCTTGCTATAAAGGAAATAAGTCTACACTAAGTAGAAAATCACTCCAACCGAAGTAAACTCCAAGAACTCGATTGCTGCTGAGTTTGAGTCTTCCGGAAGGACAAGCGATACCATAAATGATATGCAGTCATCCAAACAAGAAGTCAGCAATGTTAGATGATTTCAAACCATATGTTTTGCCTGAAAAAATAAAATAAAATAGAATCAACTATATCTTGGAGCTAAATACTTACCAAATATGCTCAATGACCTAAAATACGCATTCGAAGTGCGTCTTTCCAGACCGTGGTATGAGGAACAAGGACCCTGTTGGATGCTGATCTCCGACGGATAGTTGTGTCGTTCTGTTGACGTTGTCTTCTTTGAATAACTTCACAGCGAATATTCTCGTTCCAATCCATAGCGGCGCAAGCTAAACGAACCTCGTGCGACCTATCCCAATGGATCCACTTTGTCGTAAACTTATTGATGACAGAATGAAACGTCTCACTCATGAAGTTCTCTCTCGCACGAGTGTAAAAACGCATCTTCAACCAAGTGAAATACTTCTCGAGAAATGCAGCTACTTCAAGATGCGTACGTCCTCCATGAGGATATCGTGCTCCTTCTCCAAACTCTAATGAGGTACACTGTCGATCACCCGGGAGGATACGACAATCCGTGTGGTCACCTGCCCAATGCTTCGCCGCTGTGAGGATATCAAAGACCATCGAATGCGGACCCTCGTCGCCCTTAAAAAACAAGCTCACATTAGCAAGGAATATATAATAACATAAAGACTAAGATGCATTTGCATAATATGATAGTGAATACATGTCACGTGCAGCACGAGCACAAGTGTAAATCCATGACTTCAGCTTGTATGCAATATCATGGGCTGCCAGCTCAGGATACTTCAACCCTCGGGCTCGTTCAAGTGCCCAGTAGTCTTCGGCAGATAGTCCTAAGTCCTCAGCTACGCGATTTACGAAGTCCGCCTTACTGCCACTAAGAGGTAGACTCTTTGAACGACAATATGCTTTCAACTGGGCTACTGAGAATACGGCTAGCTCCCTCCTGCTCCGTGTCTATTTCGATCTCCAGATGACATCTTCACCTCTTGCAACTCGTCCTTGAATTTTTGCATAATGTTTTTTGCCTTGTGTCAAAGATCTTTTTGATTGCAAATTCAATTTCTATATAATAAACAAGTAAGTTGGTTACTTGGGGAAATAATGCACATAAAATACACTCATAATCAATAAAAGCACAATTGAAAGAACTCACTCTTCAATAATGACGTCCACGGAACGATTGTCGTCGTGGATGATCTCCGAGATAGTCAAACCTTTGTCTTTCAACGGTGGCAATATCTTTCTCCACGGCAGCTGTCTCTATCCTCCAAGAACTAGTGGTCTCCACCCTGGTCATGGTTATCATCTCGATAACTCGATTGTCTGCAACATTGATGAATGGCACAGTTCCATGGTACCCGTTGCGAGACGAGTCCCATCTACAATCAACATATAAGACCAATGGCTCTGCACATCAAATAATATTTGTAAGTACTAATGAGCTGACATCAAAACTTGACTCAAGTCAAACACAACGAGGAATAGTGAGGTCTAACCCATGGATGTCAATAGCTCGGACTGCAACGAATCTTTTTGCTCCGTCCATATTTCCACCGCTGCATTGCACCAACCTATGGCTCGATCGGTGCCACTTTGAAAGTCATACCAATGCGACTCGGTGGGCACATTCAACCTCATTGTGTCTAACATATTCGCAATATTGGTGTAACTCAGACCGGCACATAAAGCAGCATGATACATCTGATCAATCACGTCAAGTGATCCTCGATCTCTCTCCATCTCTCCGGTGGCAAAAACGGTGGTGTGACCCTCGTCACAACTAAACTTCAGCTGCCAACACTATTGGTAAGCGGTGACAACAGGCTTGAGACAATAAAGCGTGCATCCTAGTCTTGGGCACTTCACACGAAATACATCACAAAACTCGAAAATCTTCTCGCGTCCTCATAACCCATACTCAACCTCTCTAAGCTCTATAGGTGCCTCCTGAACGTTGTCAAAAACCTCCTCCGCCAAATCAGAAGCCTGATTATCTGCAACTATAGGTTGACTATCCTCGACAATCATAGCCTCTGCGTGCTCAACAACATCATCAGCAAGATTGTTCTCCACGGGTGCTTCCTCGATGGGCTGGGCTACACGAGCAGCACGTGCTCTCTCTAGACCGTCTATACGGCATGGAGCTCCATCCAACAACCATCTCAAACACTGAGCGTGTGTTGCAGCAGGTCCCGATGTAGGACTTAGTGCACTGCGTAATCGGCTGTAGACGTCTAAGAGGTCCTCAGGAATCCTAATGACCTGGACGGTATTCGGTCTTCTTCTAACATGATAGTTGTTCCGGTCAGAAGGATACTGTCCCCATTGCCTCTCAGTCATGGCTGAACTAGGTTCAATAATTATCTACAATTAGTCACATTTACAGTGTCAAAATTTTGAGAAAAGATGACAACAGAAATAGAGTTTTTATATTCTTGTCCAAAAAGAATCTATACCACAGTAAAAATATAATGAATACAAAAAAATAATTATCTCTGAATATTTATAAAAAGTAGAAGCAAATAATAATCAAGTCACGACTGAATTACCTCAAGCTTCCGCTGAAAACTGAACCCACTCTTACAGGAAATAGTTTCTGCTCCAAATATCTGTGACAGTAATAGAGAATGTTCGTAAACAAAACATCAAGTTCACAATATATATCACAAATGGAAGATCAATAAAGATATAATATATAAACAGAAAAGTAAGTAATAAATATTTACTAAAACTGAATATACATATCTAATCGATAATGACAAAAAATAAACTAAAAAATAAACTAAGTGCTAAGTACTGGTTCCAAGAGAAGAGAAAATTTCACCTTTGGAACAAAGGAGTTAGAGCCTCACTGTGCAAAAAACACAATGAGCCAAAAGCACACAAGGATGGAGGCTTTGCCCCTCTTGCGCTGGAGGAGGAGGGGGCAGGAGCTTTCCTCCTACAGTGCCCCTGACAGTAAAACAGTAGGCACCTGCCCTGCCCCCCTCCTCATTTTCACAGCTGCCCAGAATTTTAAAATTTTGAAAATTCAAATGAACCTGCCCGCGTGAGCTTGTGGTCCAATTTGTGGTCCAGATTTATATCACTCATTAGAATTTTTTAGGTGTTGAAAATTGGAATTTTTTTTTTCAGAGAAATAGCGCCTGAAATTATCTATCGGAAGTGGAAAATTTCACCGGAAATGGATCACAGACGGCGACGCAATCCTCCGTCGCGAAATGCTCTGGGTAGCCCAGATTTTCTCGTCCGATAATCCCGAACGGCGAAAATGAAAACTCTGGGTTACCCAGAGTATTAGTACCAGGAGGGGGGTTAAGTTAACGTTGGACTTACACGTTAAGTTGACCATATCCGTCTGGACACCGTCTCTTAAGTTCTTCAGTCTCCACGACTACATACATGGTCTGTCTATAGCGCACTGTTACTACCTACAGAGCCAGTAAGAGGTATCGTAAATTGGGCACATTTAACTGATTCTTCTTCTGAATCATGAATGCATCCTCTCTAATTAGATGCTTTTTACTACAAGCTATGAGTTTACGGGGCATATTCCGCCATTTGAAGAAGCCCAAAGTGACGAAATCCTCTCCTCCTGATCTTTTATTGAGTGAGAAAGATCTTAGGATCAAGAGGGAGTTATTATATACTCTAACCTCTAGTCAAGAGGTAAGTGATCAGTCATAGAGAGATGACTAAATTTCTAGCATCTAGATGACATGCTTTTGCTTGAAGTTCGTACAGTTGTCCTTGTTTAACTCCTTCTGCTACTGTGACACCACTGTGAACTGAATCTAGCACTTTGCATCTGCTATTATCAAATAAGATCTTCAAGCTTGATTCTGTTATCTTGCCCACACTTAACAAACTTTGTGCTACACCAGGTACGTACCAAACATCGTCAGTTCTTCGTACTTGACCACAGGGTAGGGATACTAGAATATAACCTGAACCTTCAACCCTGTGCTTCGTACCATCTCCCATTGCGGTTTCAGGTCCTTGATTCATGGATTGAAACTCTCCCAGCCACTCTCTTCTTGCAGTGATGTGATTTGACGCACCGGAGTCGATCCACCATTTGTCCTCCAAATTCTTGGCTCCAACGAGCTGTTTCTCAATCTTCTCTGCTTGACGATAATGGTCACAGCTTGCATTACCAGCAAAGTTACCTGAATGTTGATTCTGAGTCGAATCTCTCCGTTGACGGTCATTCCACGCTTTCTTCCGACATTCATAACCAAAATGACCTGCAATCTTACAATAATTACACCTCCCAGGTTTTCTTCTTGATCCAGAGAAATTGCTAGAATGTTGCCCTTTAGTTGGGCAATCTTTTTGTCTCATGTTACGTTCACCAGATTCTGGTCTTGATCTCATTTCGGTATGAAATCTCTTGTGGCTTCGTGCAGCTGCAACTCTCTTACCAGCGAAGAAAGCTCGTTCCACAGGACCTTCTTTCATGCGGGATCTCACTTGCATATTTAAGTCTTTTTGAGAAGTCAAGTTTGTAACTCTTCAAAACTTACATGATCTTTGCGAACTTCAACAGCTTTAACAAAACTATCGTAAGAACTTGGGAGACTCTGTAAAGCCATCAGCACCAGATTTTCTTCATGGAACTTACTTCCCAAGTTGGCTAGTCCCACCACCAGATTCTTGATGAGAGTGAAATGTGCCTCGATAGTTGTTCCTTTTCCTGTTTGTAGGTTACTCATTTCCTGAAGAATAATCCTCGTCCTCCCATTTGAGACAAACTCGTGCTTCTTGGCGAACGTATCCCACATTTCCTTTGCTGATCTTGCTATTAACAGATCCACCACTTAAGTCTCTTTAATAGTTATCTTGATTATCAAAAAAACCTCGATGATCTCGTTTTGTCCAGACTTTGAGAGCTGTTGCTGTATCTGGTCGTACATCTGCTCCACTGACGATGTCCCACAGATCATATCCTTCAAGGATTGCCTGCAGCTTAAACTTCCAGAGAGGGTAATTTTTGTTATCAAGCTTATGACTCCGACAGTGAATTATCGCTAAAGCTGACAGATCCCATTGGAAACAATCTCTTAAAAACTATGCTTCTTCAATCACGTTAACATTCTACGGTGCGTACGGAAGAGTGTAAAATACTGAACTATCTTTCAACGCTCTGATTCCATGTTTAAAATCTCTGCTACTATGGACTGAAACACCCAAGACAGCATTTAGCATTCAACGCGGAGTACACCTCCATCGTGAACTCCTTGTGTCAAGAAACCATGATGTTTCCACTATGACAGAAGTGACTCAAAGTTGGGATCAGAAAACTTGGAACTTCTGAAAACCAAAACTCAGAGATTTCATTGTTCTTGAGACTTCAAAGGGAACTGTACTAAGAACTCTGATCGTTTGTCCACTCGGAATAAAATATACATCCACTACTGTCACAGCTTGTAACAATGAAGGCGTCTTGTAAACTATGCTCTACTACATCACAGCAAGGTGCGGAATACTCCGGGCTTGACGACCGTGTCCATGATAGGGTTCTTGAATTTCTTTAAGAAATCCAAGTCCCCGCTGTACAGCTTCAAGTTCTTACGTCGAAGTTCATACTCCACAGTTGCTTCGTCGAAACGACATCCCACCAACAGCTTCAGAAAATCAACCAGATTCTTCGCAATAGTTGGGTAGTCGGAAAGAATCTTGGTGCAGATGCTCTCCAGCACTTGAGTCTCCAGCTGCCGCACGTTCACAGCTTCGCTTAGCAGCTTATGTGTGTCTCCAAGCCCATAGATCACTCCTTTTCCATCCCAAAACCCGAACAGATGACGTTCCACTGTAACGCATGACCAGAGATGACGTCTTCCGCCGACCGACCGACTCAGCTTGTAACGCATGCGACATGGATCAGAGAGCTCCTCTTCCACTGATTTGCAAAGCGCCGAAATAATAATTTGTCTTCGCTCGCTGGAGAACGCATACTCAGCGTTTGAGATAAAGCCCAGAATGGCAACGAGAAGCCCCAGAGTGAGAAACCTGGGGGTTGGACTCGTACTACATTTTGAAAGCGTATTAATATTTGTGTAGGATGTCATCTCCACACAAGCTGATAACCTCTTCACTCCTAAGAACGCATAGACCTCGGTCAACTCGGCTTCAAAAGTGGAAGAATCTTCCGGATACCAGACGAACAGATGTTTAGTCCGACTACTCATGAAGATGCTCCGCAGCTGCAGATCGTCAGGAATGAACGCTAACTCAGGAGATGTTGACTGCAGTTTTCCACATTCTACCGCAGTAAGAACTGCTGCCTTAGCCTTGAAGTTCTGCTTCTCGTCAGGCGTGCACAGCTTCCAGTTCACGGCAATCTTTGCCCAAAGTTGAGCGCATTTCTTCGGGTCGTAATGCTTCAAGTTCTCCCCCCATGTTATCCAAAGATCGTAGTATTTCGGATAAGGCGCTATCCTTGAAACGCCCAACACCTCCTCGAAAAATGGTAGCAAGTTTTCAGGGTAGATTTCACGAAGAATCGGCAACACTACCCTGAAGAGATTTTCTGGGTCCTCGATCAAACAGAGTTCAGCGCCTTCCCAAGAAGCTGGCCTTCCTGTTCCAGCTGGGACGAATATATAATTTCGTCCAAGATCCTTGGGTTTGGGCTTCCACTGGTATACCTGCAGAAGCCTATAAAACTTAACCATTGTTTCCTTACTGACGGAACTGGGCTCAGACATCAGAACTTGCACCTGTTTTACCAGAGCTCCATAGCCTGCTTCGAGACATTGAACAACACCCAACTTTTGAAGAATTTCGGGGTACAAGTTCTGATCTCCGTAAAAGGAGAAATCAATGAAGGGGACTTCCGATTGTTGGAAGACTTGTTTCAGCTTATCATTCCGGATGAAGCACACCTTTGGGCGTTGAAGGCCATGCATCTCAGTGTGCAGCCATGCCGTCTTTTTCAAGCTTAACCACAACTTGTTCTGGTTGAGCAATGTGTCTATCGTTTCTTCGTTGCTTTCCCAGAACCGGTTCAACCATTGAAATAACAATCGGCTCTGTTCCGAGCTAAGACCTGTCAGCTGCGGAAATGGAAGATCCGGCAAAGGGAGATCCGGCAGATCACAAGCGCCGAACGTCTTTTGGAGGAAGACTCTGCATGCCTCCTGTTCATTTTCCCCAGGTTGGGAGCTCTCCTCATTGACATTTAAATATTCATCAGTCATTCTGATGATAGCCTGAGAATGTGTGGCCCATGTCTTGTCTGTCAGTAACAAGGGCCACTTGCTGCAGCTACGGGGTAATAATACCAGTGGCTTTGTCCCCTGCGCCTTGATCCACCGGACATTACTGCTATCATCGACCACAGCGAAGTCATGATACTTTTTCAAAGCAAACGCTTTCAACCTTCCCTCTTGAATGGATGTGTAGACAAACTTCCACACTAGAAGGACGAAGTTAGCGTCTATTAAAGGCGGCTGCGACTTGGAATGTGGGTCTTTAGTGCATCTTTCCACGAGCTCCCCGACGAAAATATCGACATCAACTTTTCGAACTGATGCCGTAGTTTTCAACCACTCGACGCCCACATGCCCGTACTTAGCTTTATCCATCACATTAACGGTCTCCAGCGGCATGAAACGGAACGCGATCCAAGGGTTGAAACTCTCTATCCACTTGCTCAGGTGACTCCCTTCCTCTGGAGGCCAAACATACATCGCCATTTTCGAATCTGTAATCTCATTTATCGAAATAAATTTGATTCCTTGCGAGTCTTCGTACTTTACAATTCTTAGAGAGTGGATACAGGACGTGAGCTGAGTCGGATTGATCGAGTCCTGTGCTGATACTGGGACGGAGCTCAGGGCCGACACAAAGGCCAGTATTTCAAGGTACAGATCGTCACTGAGTTTGAGCAACCAGTTCCAGTCGCTCAAAATCTGGAGGTATTCCGCCCTGGACATCCAAGGAACCTCTAGTTTGTCAAGCGCCGCAGAATACTTGCTCTGCACAGTTCCATGTACTACAAACCATTTCGAGCTCGCGATCACTGCAGAAACATTCTGCTCCTCGAAAGCCTTCTCGAGTATTCTCCTGAAACGCTGGTCAACACGTCGGCTCCTAAACGGAATGCAAAGAGCTTGGGTGTCCTTTATGATTCTGGAGTGTACATTAGCAGCCAAGAGAATACTCTCCTGTCTCTGCAAGTCCCTCAGAATCCGCATCTGTACGCTCTGCAGGTGGCAATGACAATCCCAAACAGGAACATACTTGTAAACATGTTGGGCTGGTGGTCCCGTGGAAATCGTGCATGCTACATCAAATTTCCCCAGGAGGACTCCCACTGCTTCGCAGAAGGCTGTGGGAATGCAGGCAAGGATCCCCTGATTCCAAGGGCTGTCGAACTTGAGCGTCTCCCGTGAGCTTACCAGCAGGAAATCGGCGTTGATTAAAAACGGGAAGCCTGAGGTCAGCTGGGATGGCAAGAACGCAAAAATACTGCCATGAGAGGCGCCCGCAATCCGGCCATATTGCGGGAATGCCAAGGTGATAACCCACGTTTTCACCTCTTTCCTCTGTTCCACAGAGGCAGTCACGTCGAATCTCTGCTCCCACAGGAAATAATCACATACGTCAGTGATACGTCCCGGCTCCTTGAGCAACGAAAGCTTGGTCGTCCATACGACTGCATTAGTATCTCCATGCAAGACTCGAGAAGAATCTGATCGACTGATGATCAATTCCTCACCATGAACCTTCCCTCCAGTTCCGTCTCGAACTCGTAAGCGAGTGATGCGCCGAAGAAACAGAATCGTCTCTGGAGATATCTGCTTCAGCTCAGCTCGAACTGCAGCTACCTTCTCAGGTCTAAGGGGAAGTATGATGATTGTTCTAGGAAGGCTTCCCTCGGAGTTCGAACCTGCAGCTGGGCGCCAGAAACGTCGAACCTCATCGTCCGTAGGTGTCTCTACCCACTTAGGTACTATGTACCCGACGCCAGCAGCCGCACCAGTGCTCTCTTCCCCAGAGTCGCTCAAACGTATGCGAAACCCATTACTAATTATATAAGGCGTGCTTGTCACCACAAACACGCTCTTGAATCCGATACCTGCGTGCATACGTCACAAGTCGGTTATGAAGCCCGAATATGACGGACAAACATACGCTCTCTCCTTTTAGCGTACTCAATATTGTCAGCTCTAACACTTCTCGAATGAAACTTGGTAGACTAGACATTAGGACAACAGACAACGTTTAGATGTCTACTCTTGGTTACACTGCAGTAATGAAACAAGAAATCTCTTGCGATTATCTCTCTATTCGCTCGTGAACACGAGCTTTAGTACAGAGTTTCTGGTGTAAAGTAACAGGCCAAAATGCGAGATCATGCTGCCTCCTGATGTGGTGCAGTGGCGTGACGCTCCTTACATTCCAGCAAGTCGGGGTTTGTCATAAGACGGACTATATCCAGAGACTGGCTTCCCCATCAGAGCTCCGGCAATGATGATCAACGCCTGTCCACTCTCTGGTTCTTACCTGGCGATGTCGCATTGATAGACGAGTGAGGAGCTTACCTTTTTCCCCTATATATCCTTCATTACGCTGACCCTTCTTCGTGGACTGCCCTACACTGCAAAGCGCCGATATGTTGCGCTCTTCAAAGCCCAGCTCGTTGTTGAAGAGTATTAGCGTTGCTGCTGCTCCAACTCCTGTAATGTCTGTTCGAGTTAGAACAAGATCTAGCTCCGGCTCCACTCCCTTTTCGTAGGAATTATCCTCCGCATTCTGCAGTCACATGGGCGAGCGAGAGTGCTTACAGAGGTCGACGTATGGCACATGGAATTCCCAGTCATCCAAGCCAGCTTATGATGACACAGTTAAGAGCATGCGCTTTAGCCCAAGGTGCGTGGCGCTTTAGACTTGATCACGTCGGACCTTGGGCTAAAGCGCCACGCACCTTGGGCTGCTATTCATAAAGTATCATACTAGGTTTCCTCTCAAAGGAGTCCAAGTTTAAATAGTTTGGCAACGTTTTCTTTGAGTATAGTTGACCAGATGATGCTGTCACTTGGAAATTGGAGCACACTTAGTAACCTTTCTGCACAGTAACTTTGATCAAAAGTTTTGTCATAATGAAGACCTGAGAGCTACTGGCATGAAGGTAAGTTTGGACGTTCTGGAGTTCGGACTGAGACTGAAATCGAACTCAAAGTGAGTACATGAATTAACTTCACTTTCACTTAACGATTATTAAGTTAAGATTATTCAAATACTTATCCACATGGTAGTTCGTGAGCAAGAGTAGTCAAGCACGTACCTGAATGAGTTCGGATATAAAGTGAATATCCTTCTGGTACAATTCAGCTGAAAGGTGTCGGATAGCCTGATGCAGACTGCCTGCCAGAGGATTCGGTGTCTTGGCTCCAATGCTGAATCTGTCCCGGCGGATGCTCTCTATGAAGGCTTTCTGCGGTGATTCCATTTTCTGCCACCTTTCACGAATCTTAACTCAAACAAACCTTCACTTCATCGGCTCAATCAGCGCTCTGCTACCAGATTGAACAGAACCAAATTGTTATCTCCGACGTGATCGTGATGCTTGAATGGGCGCTGTTCTTCAGAGACGGATTATGACCGCCTCGTACACGAGGGAGTCCAAGAAAAGACGGAAACGCAAACGCCCCAAAGTAATGACAGGCAGTGTATCCCAAACTCATCCATCGTTCTTTCAAAATGAGACGTGAAGAAGTCGAGAAGTACGAGAAGTCTTTCGCCCGATTGTCCGTTATTGTTAAAAAAGTTTAACTTTTGGTGTATCCTGTTGTACATGTATTTTATGATGGGAAACGTCTGAAAGGTGAAACACAAAAATCACAGGTGGAAAGAGCGCCTAAGTTGAGTTCTGGTTTTGGTTTTGATTCATGTGTTACGTACGAGTGTTTTATAATTCATCGATGCTTTATTATTATCCTTTATTATTAGTTCTAGTTTAGTCTAGCACATGCTTGTGTTCGGCGGTTCTCCAGATTAGTGAACATACCTAATTTGATTAGCTCCTCGTACACAAAACAGAAGAAAACATGATCCAGGTCGTAACACCACGAATAAAGGTAATAGGAAAATAAAATAACATACAAGTGGAGAAAACCCCACATTAAAGAAAACAGTTGAATGAGCACACGCGCCGAATTTAAGGAACTTTTAATTCGCGCGCTTCAGTAGTTACACGAATTAAATAACAGAAAAGTGTGCGATTACTAAATGAAAATGATGATATTGTTTACGGTTATTATTTTTGAATCATGATTAATACTCCGCGCAGCCACCGCGTAGAGTTAAAGATCACTATGGTAGACGTTCTGTACCATCTGCCTGAACCTGACAGTTGGGCTGAATCCGTGGTGGAGAGGGAATCATGTGAAACCTCGGAGGCGCCTGTCAGCCAAGACGAGTGGAAACGTGTAGTTGGCTATGGAGTTTCTAGAGCAGCGGAGGACTCTGTCTTCTTTCAATTGGTTTATTAGGGGGTGTCAGAGTTTAGAAAAAAGATTCTTCAACGGCTGAGAGGTAACTGGACGTAAAATTGTCACGGGTAAGTTTGTATAAAACCGCGGCTCATTTTAGATCGCGTCCGAGATTCAACCTCAAAATTTTATCATTGATTATTTTGCAGTTTCTACACTCAAGATAAGTACTTAGAGTAACAGAGAATCCATTGCAAAAAAAATCAAAAAGAATCAATGAATAGCCGTTAAGAAAACGCCCGCGGCGTTTTCTTGCGGGTACCTCCTGAGGTACCCGCAGGAAACACTGGCCGCAGACTTGCCGAGTCCGTAACTCACGCCCGCGGCTCCAGTATATTTCAGAGATTCTTTAACTCTGACACCCCCTATTGTGTTAAAGATAATGTCTAGACTATAGT
This sequence comes from Asterella californica, assembly GCA_036924285.1. Lineage (NCBI taxonomy): Eukaryota > Viridiplantae > Streptophyta > Marchantiopsida > Marchantiales > Aytoniaceae > Asterella > Asterella californica. Next base: position 14,297,106 of record JAYKYS010000003.1, read on the forward strand.
CACCTCTAATAGTCATCTCTATAGTCACCTCTATAGTCACCTCTATAGGCACATCTCTATGACTAGTGACTAACCTCTTGTCCATAGGTTAGAGTATATAACAACCCCCCTCTTGGGAGATGATGAGTCAACTGATCCCTTTACGGATATAACTTCTAAAGTGGAGAGTATTGACTTGGTTTGGTTCTTTAACATGGTATCAGAGCTTAGGCACGAGCATTAGCAAGGACAATGAGGAACCAGAGAGTGAAAAGGACATAGAGTGAGCACATCACCTTCAACTGAAAAGTGAAAAAGAAGGCGTAAATTTCTGGTTAAACTATCTTTGACTGAGTTTTTAGAGGAGAAGGAGGTCGAATTAAGCAAATCTGAGAGTGGATTTGGGGTTAAAAAGGCTCCACCTAAGTGTACGGGATTTGTCAGGAGCTTTCCAACGGTTCAACTTTCGACCCAAACGGACCTCGTATAAGTAAGTTACACTTTGGGGAACCCTTGGTCAACGGATCTTTGACTGCACTTTTGAAGGCCTTAACGATCGATTTTCGTGTTTCTGATATGTTTGCCGTGCCGAACATGACTGTAGAGAATTACAATATAGACACTACTTCCACCTCCACAACCACTTTGAGGAGTTCAGATTTTTCCCACCTACTTCACTTTCGATGACTAACGTTAGTGATAACCTGCTTCATGATCATCATAAGTTGGATAGCACAAACTATCTGATATGGTGTTTCAAGGTTCAAGCCATTTTTCAGAACTACGACTTATGGAACATAGTGTTGGGTGAGGAAGAAAGACCTATCTATTCACCAGCTGTTGTCAAAGCTTGGAACCAAAGAGATCAACAAGCACTTGCCATCATCAAGATGACCATAAAAGACTCGGAAATCATGGATATCTTGGAGACTAAAACCTCTAAAGATGCTTGGGATACATTCACCAAGAAGCACGAAGGAGCTGCTCGAGGAAGGAAGAGGATGTTACGCAGAAAGTTAAACACTTTGCAGATGGTTGCAGGCATCTCACTCGAAGAGCACTTCAATACTGTCAAAGGGTTGCTACAACAACTGAAGAATCTGGGTGGAGGTATAGATGAGGACGACTTGGTGCTTATAGTGCTCCAGAGCTTACCAGAACCATATGAGCACTTTGTCAAAGCAGTGGATGTACGCAAGGAACCAGTCTCATTTGAAGAACTGCAAACATTAACTTTGCAAGAAGCAATGAATATCGAAACCAAGTCAACTCAAACAACTACCACAACGGATGCAGCTTTCTTCTCCAAGAAGAGAGATCATAAGCGGGGTAGAACTCAAGACTCGCAATACAAACAAAAGGAGCATTGGGACAACAAGAGAGGCAAGTTCAACGAACGTGACTCAGAGGGCAACTCCAACAAACCAAAACCTGGGAACTATAACTACAGTAAGGAACGTGGTCATTTCACCTATGAGTGCAGGAAGAAGGCATTTGATCAACGTTCCAACACCAACAACAGAGATAACTTCGTACAGACAACTGATCACGAAGAGAAGCTGTTCTTTACTGCCATGTATACAGACACACATGACCAACAATGGTGGATTGATTCTAGAGCATCGAATCATATCACCTCAAAGAAGGAGTGGTTTCAAGAATTTCATCCTCTTAATGGACCAGAGATTCGACTAAGAGATGGTAAGGGCTACCAAGTCCAGGACGAAGGTACATTCGTATTAAGCTACCTTCAAGTCAGATAAGAACCATTGGAGGTGTTTGGTTTGTACCTTATGTAGTGCATAATCTTTTGAGTGTTGGTAAACTTGCTGCAAACGGATTTCAACTGTCATTTGATGCACAAGGATGTTCAATTCTTGACCAATGATCTGTAGTAGCTACAGGGCTGAAGGTTGGCCGCTTGTATGAGTTACAAGTCCTATCCTTGTTAGCTCCAATTCTAGCTGCTGTAACAGAGACGAGTCAATTATGGCATCTACGACTTGGACACTTACACTATCAGAAAATGCAGAAGTTGTTTCATGAGAACTTAGCACCTGGTGTTTCCAAACTCGCCCTTGTAAACATCCCGTGTGAAGTTTGTCTCAGATCTAAACAGACTAGAAGGAAGTTCTTCAAGACTACTGCAACAAGGGCAACAAATATCCTTCAGCTGTTACATACAGATCTCTGTGGACTTACTGAGACTATTTTGCTTGGAGGTTCTAAGTACTTTATGCTAGTTGTTGATGACTTCTCGAGATACATTTGGGTTTTCTTCCTCTTAAGAAAGTCTGAAGCTCTCTCGCACCTTCAACACTTTGTTAACATGGTGGAACGACAAAGTGGACAGCAAGTGAAGCATCTATGAAGTGATAGAGGAGGAGAGTTCACTTCCAAGACAGCTGACCAATATTTCGCTGAGAAGGGGATACTGCGGTAGTTGACTACAGCTTACACGCCTCAGCAAAATGGAGTTGTTGAAAGGGAGAACAGAACTGTTGTGGAGATGACAAGAAGCCTTCTTCTTGAGCAAGATCTTCCAAAAGACCTTTGGGCTGAAGCTGTGAATATTGCGGTTTATCTTCTCAACAGAAGTCCAACTAATGTTGTGAACAACAAAACTCCATTAGAAGCTTTCACAGGGAAGAAACCAGACCTCTCTAACCTACGAATTTTTGGATGTAAAGCATATGCTAGAACTCCATAAGAATTTACTCCAAAAGTTTGATGATAGATCTAAGATCTGTACATTCATAGGGTATCCAGCAAGAGAAAAGGGATATAGCTGTTGAATGTTGCAAGAAAGATCATCATCAGTCGAGATGTAGTATTTTTAGAGGTCCCTTCATCTCGAAATTCACAACACAATCTTTCTGACCTGCCACCTCTCTCAATCCAAGCCCCTACTTCAGACACTCATGAAGAAGAAGCTCAAGCTCAACTAGAACCACCCACACAAGTTGAGGTTACTGAATCAGGTCCAACTACAGCAGATTCGCCTCTCATTCATCAGACTACTCCAGATTCGAATCTTGCTACCCAACCAAGGAGACCTATCAGAACAAAGAAGGTTCCTGCAAGACTAGAGGATTATATTCTCATGGCTGAAGCTCAAGGTGATGGAGAAACTATTACATTCGAGGAAGCTTTCAGTAAGGATCAATGGAGACATGCTATGCAGGAAGAATATGATGCACTGCTCAAAAATGCAACCTGGAGCTTTGTACCTCTTCCAGCAAACAGGAAAGCACTTGGCTGTAAGTGGGTTTATAAGATCAAGAGGCATGCGGATGGAACTATTGAGAGATACAAGGCTCGCCTTGTTGCAAAAGGTTATTTGCAGACTGCAAGAGAAGATTTTCAAGAGACCTTCACAGCTGTGGTAAAACTTAACTCCATCCGAGTTCTTTGTGCTCTTGCAAAACAACATGGTTGGAAGTGTCTACAAATGGATGTTAAGAATGCATTCCTTAATGGCATTCTTGAAGAAGATATCTACTTGCAGCAACCACCTGGTTTTGTTCGTCAAGGAGGTGAACAGTTAGTGTGCAAGCTGCACAAGGCATTGTATGGCCTCAAACAAGCTCTAAGAGCTTGGTACACAAGAATCGACACCTTCTTGAAGCAACAAGGCTTCTCTCCTACAAGAGGTGATCCAAACTTCTATGTTTTTGATTACTTCTCAAGGTATTGTATTACTATTACTGTACGTGGATGACCTGATAATATCCGGAAGTAATCAAGGAGGAATAAAGAAGATTCAGCAAGCTTTAATGCAAGAATTTGATATGAAGGATCTAGGACTTCTCAACTTTTGCCTTGGAGTTCAGTTTCTGGAACACAACGAAATGTTATACTCTCTCACGCAAGATACACAGAAAGTATACTTCAGGATTTCCAGATGAAGAAGTGCAAGCCTGCGCCTACTCCTGTGGTTATCTCAAAGGAGTGGCAAAGTTTTTCTGTTGATGATGAGCATGCAGATGCAACAGAGTTCAGGAAGCTGATCGAGAAGTTAATTTATCTGATTGTCACTACAAGACCAGATATTTCGTTTGCAGTCAGCAAACTCAGTCAGAATATGGAGTCTCCCACAATTATGCATATGAGAGCAGCAAAGAGAGTTTTGCACTACCTCAGGAGAACTACCAGCTATGGGTTCAGATATAGCTCAGATAAGTCACTTGGACTTATTGGATTTACAGATGCTGATTGGGCAGGTGATTCTACAGATCGTAAATCAATGTCTGGATATCGCATTTATGCTGGGAGGAGGTGCCATCATTTGGAAGTGTAAAAAGCAGCCAACTATTGCTTTATCCTCTTCTGAAGTAGAATATCATGACCTGTGTAATGCAGCACGAGAGACCATTTGGCTAAGATGGATGTTGGAGGATGTAGGTGTCAACCAAGACACTCCAACAGTAATCTGGACTGATAGCATGAGTGCAATAGCATTGGCGAAAAATCCAGTGCATCATGCTAGAACAAAGCACATTGAAGTGCAAGTCCACTTCATCAGGGAGAAAATAATTTTGGGAGAGGTTGTTACTCAATGGGTAACAACTGATGACCAAACTGCTCATATATTCACCAAGCCTTTGTGTTCAGACAGGTTTCAAAAATTGAGACTTGAACTTGGTGTATATTCAGTACCACTGACATTAAGAGGGAGTGTTAAAGATAATGTCTAGTCTATAGTCACCTCTAATAGTCACATCTATAGTCATCTCTATAGTCTCTCTATAGTCACCTCTATAGACTAACCTCTTGTCCATAGGTTAGAGTATATAACAACCCCCCTCTTGGGAGATGATGAGTCGACTGATCCCTTTACTGATATAACTTCTAAAGTGGAGAGTATTCACTTGGTTTGGTTCTTTAACATATTGTGCATCGTCGGACTTTTGCATATTGCGCTGCGTTGTTTTCCATTGGTGTCAAGTTAGTACACTAAACACGTCCAGAGTTCTGATGACACTTTAAAAAGATATTCATGCTATACCACAATGATGATCTTTTTTGAACATCATATCTCTCACAGGGTTGTGCCGCTCAGTGTATCCCACCATGTCTGAAGAATCTTGAGTTGATGTTGGAATACATTACGAAGGGTGCATGCATTGCTCCAGGTTTCCCGTTAGTGCGACTGAGGAAAAGTCCTCCTCTCCTCTGCTAAACCCTAGATCCTAGCATCTTTCTCTTTCTTGTGCATTTCTCAAAATCAATCCAATCAACAACCAATTTTGCAAGATGGTTTGTTGATCACAATACATTATGAAACTATAAGTTCATAAAAATTCTAGATTTTTCAATAAAAATAGAAATTGATATATATATCATCCAATTGACGAGAAAAACAACCATACGAAAAATATAATCTGGAAGACCATTTGACATTTTAGATATAATATAAACACTCATACGGATAGTCACGAAAGTATTTGTAAGAAAATATGTAATTCTCAATCTATTTAGATTTTCTTAGTATTTAAAGCTTTTACCATGTCTGATATCAAAATCTCAATGATGAGAAAATAATAATGAGACATCAAAATCATCAGACTCGACTGTAAATATTTAGCCATCATTTAGATATTAGTTTAAGTAAATGTAAGACGGTTTAGACTGATCTCTAACACGTGTCATCATTTTATAATCTTTCAATTTTGCAGAAATGATACAAAGTACTGTGCGAGAACTTATTCAATCAACATTAATGTGCAAAAAAACCTCCTCAAATCAAGTTACGAACCTTGTATAAATATGGACATGAAGCTCTAATATTCTGTACATCTTATTCATGGTCTTCAGATGTTATGGTAGTTATAAATAGGTCTGTAACATAGTAATAAAAACCTGAAGCTTCTGCAACTATGTAAAGAAGAAGAGCATAAAAAATACAGTGTATAATTTATGTGCATCCATCTAGACGCTATACGTAAGTCGGGAACATAGTGTTGAAGTTGTGGAGTTTCAACATTATGCACTTGGTAAAAAGATGTATCATATGCACAAATCATGAATTATAAAACTATCAAAGTGAAGAACCTTGTCGAACAACTGATCAAAATATGGAGCTCTTTTTTCCCTTGAGTGTGTGATTAAGTAATATTGTCACTATCACATGTCCGATTTATCACATTTGGACATTATTTATAAAATCCCATTGAGTTTAAAATTGATAGAAAAACACCAAAAATCTCTAAATCTCTAAAACAGCGACAAAAGAACCAGCAACATGACGAACTCAAATGAACGCTCTTCTGCCCCTTGCAAGCTTTTATACCTTTTAAGATACCTCTGGTTGGATACACGTATCGACCTAGAGTTAGCACCAAATGGCGCTCATGTTTCATTGTCAAGTGACATACATGTGTCATCTCATGTGTCTTTTCATGCATATCGTCAAATATCAATCATGCAGGTGATCACGTCAACCTATCTGTCTTGTCATCTTTTGTCATCTAAGCATGACATCACCTAATCAGCTCTGTCAGCAGTGCCACATCAACAGACCAACACATCAGCAATCCATCTAGTCAGTAGCACAATGTTAAGAAAATGTAAAGATAGTAGTTCCACATCAACAAAAAAATATAGTCTGAAAAGTGTCACATCAGCAACTTTTGGATGTCTGCCACATCAGAAAAGATACCAAGTGTCAGCACTACTCGGATTACCACGTCAGCATCTTAATCTCGTCAACTAGTCAATCTTCGAATGTCCATAACTTCTCCGTTTGAGTTTTGTTTGCGTCGGTTCCAAAATGTTCCACGCAACGAGCTTTACACAATGGTGTCCTCGGATTGACATTCTGAGTAATTTGAGAAATTTTTCCTCAGTCTCACTTTCAACTTATAGTCGATCCACAACATGACAACTTAGGGTGTCGTAATTCATTTAAAACTTCTAAACGTTATACTGGATGAGCGTTATATTTGAAAATTTTGATCAACTTTTGAAATCTTAGAAAATTTTAGATCTTAGAAAAATGATAGTGTCAAAGCAAAGGTCATTACATGAATGAACTCATAACCTTTAAGACTTGTTAACTGATAATCTAGAATATATGAAAAATAAAAACATCGATCGATACTTATGTAATGTTGTTGTTACGATGATATAATTGAATATGAAACTTCAACTCAATGATAATATTTTTTTTATTTTTAATTTTAATTAGTTTCGTTATGAAATTTACTCGACCGAACATTGTATCCAACATAGAATGAGAATGTTTACTCTCGTATGGTTATTTAAGAACAAAACCACTCTCGTCGGGAAATAATTTTCCCGCACCTCCATCAAAGAGGTATGAAAGATCAAGCCTACACCTCCATGTTAAGAAGCTCTCTTATCAAACCATCGCTTGATGGGTAGCATTATTAATGATATCACCAACAAGAACTATATACTCATAATTGCTATGGGTGAACTCTCACAAAACATCCTCTGGAAACCTTTGTAGTATAGTTTCAACACTCTACATATTCCAGTTACATGCTGTTATAATTACGGTCAACTGAACATATATTCACTCGTGAAAGAACATATTTATCATATTCCAACAACGAGTTCAAACTACTGCAAGTCCTGTTACTGTTCCCCGTCCAGCATCTTGCAGGTTTTCTTCTTCTTCTCGCAGTTAGTACTTCATGTCCTCATTCTGCTGTTAACTATTTTTGGTGTCACTCGTTAAAATAACAAACACTCTTCCTCTCTCACTAAAATGACAAACATTATTTCTCGTTGCCAAATCGCAATCACTCTCCGTTTGGGTATGGTCATTTTTCTGCATAACTCTCAATCAAACTGTTTGGTCACGTTAAGATTGATTGCATAATTAGTAACATGCAATGACATGTCACGAAAGGGGTCGAAAGGGGTATGTTAGGGTCATATGGGAACTTGAAATGTAATGAAAAGCTGTGGAATATCATCAGTACTAACAATTAACAAATTAAAATGCCGGGTGCGGTCAAACAAGTCTCGATAATCTTTACTTGGTAAGAATGCAGAAGAGTGAGTTTTAACCACTTGAGTCCCAGCGCTACTTATATAAGTGGAACCATTCAACGGAAAGTCCAGCTGTTATAACGAGATGGAAATATAAATACTTTAAGTCCTTCTATTACCCAAAACACTGTCTTTCATTTACCAACAACTGAAACATTTAGTGCACTTCAAGTGTTCAATCAATACTTTAGGGTGCATTTTAATGCACTTGAAGTGCACATCCAGTCATCAATGGGGGTCGACCCTTACTCTTTACTGAGTTTAGGTGAGTATTATGCACTCTCCTCAAATCAATAATGATATACATATATATATATTGTTAATTTGTTAAGAATATTTAATTAATAAATTAATATTTAATTTAAACTACTGTGTGTTTGTGAACAACTTCTCGCATTTATAGTTTTGGAGGAGGATTTGTCTACCTTCGTTTTATGGATTATGTCCGGATCGTCTTGTAACTCTGGACGTAGTTATCATTTAATGTTTAAAGATATATCTAATGTTTTTACACTTTAGTATAAACTTTTCACATCACATTTATATCTTTTTATAACAAAAAAGGGAGGCTCTTGACAACGTTCAGGAGGCACCTATAGAGCATAGAGAGGTCAAGTATAGATTATGAGGCCGGAGGAAGATTTTGGAGTCATGTGATGAATTTCGTGTGAAGTACCTAAGGCTAGGATGCACTCTTTATTGTCTCAAGCATGTCGTCACAGCTTACCAACCGTGTTGGCAGCTGAAGTTTAGTTGTGATGAGGGTCACACCACCATGTTTGTGATCAGAGAGATGGAGAGAAATCGAGGATCACTTCACGTGATTGATCAGATGTATCATGCTGCTTTATGTGTTGATCGGAGTTACACGAATGTTGTGAACATGTTGGAGACGATGAGGTTGAATGTGCCAACCGAGTTGCATTGGTATGACTTTCAAAGTGACAATGGCCGAGTCATAGATTGGTGCAACGTAGCGGTGTCGGAGTGTAATCCGTCTACCTAGGAAAGCACCGGGCTTCTGGCTGTGGTTATTCACTCAAGAGGTTGGCTTTCAGGTCACAATAGGGCTATAAACACTCACACAGATGTTTAAGATCTAGTAATATGCTCAGAGAGCGAAATTCAGGTCTAGCTGGCAGTAATAGGATCCGGCGGTGAACTTTGACACTCACGGAGAAGAAAACTATGAAGGTTTAGACTTCCAAACTTCACCTACATGCAAATGAGGTACTACTGAACTCACAGGCGAAATTTCAGCCTGAGATCAAATTCTGACACGGAGATATGAACAGAAAAGTTTTGAGCAAGAAAACTACGGCAATTTCTGGTACCTAGCTGGCTATTTCAACCTATAACAGGAGTTTGGCTAGATCAATTTCAAAGTTTCTTACAGGATTTGCAGTCTACAGGGTGCTGAACATCCCTGTGAAGTTGGGACTCCTGAATGTTCACAGAACTGCAGATCTCCTCCTCTGAAGTCGCTACTCTAGATTAAGAGCTTTTCAGACCCCCTCAGCTTCAGCAGCCGCCCTGAATTACTCAGTTGCTCAATCGATATGAAACTTTTTGTGAAATCGTAGCCCTGCTGGCGGAGAACACAACCTCGAAGTTTTGAAGCAATTTCCTCAAATCTGCTGCGAATGACACTGAAAACCCTAAATCCAACAAGAATGATTCAGTTTTGACACAATCCGAACTTCAATTGCTCATAACTCCGTCTTTATTGACTCAAATCGATCGAAATTTTCACTGGAAGTGCTTGGCATGATGAGACCTCTCTCCCTGTGCTCTCAGATTTCGAAGATCCCTCACCAAATGCTCGAACTCCACTCTAGAGCTCTGTTTCTAAATTTAGAGTTAAACTAAAGACAAAAACAGACCAATGGGAGTTCATAGCTCCACTTGGTTGTCTTTTAGTACCCTAAACCACGTGGCAACTTAGTTTTACTCATAGGCTACCACGTCAAGCTCCCTAGAGTGCCAGCGTAAAACTTAAACTACCTAAAACGACATGCAGCCCCGAAAAATAACTTAAATCAGCTAGAAAGCGTGCATGGGCGACACGCAAATACAACCCATGAGCTTAAGCCCTATCAACATGGTAATCAACCTACTAAGACTCAAAATAGTGATAACACCGTATGCAAAGGTGTCAAACATATACATAAGCGGCTAGAAGTAATATAAGCTAACTTCTAGAACTACTAAACTCAAGCGTCGGAGTAGAAATATAACATGTAGCCGCCAAGTAGCGCGACATCCACCCCCTCTGAACCTGCACATCCTCCGGTATGTGCCATCCAGATCAAGACCCTTCAGCTTCGGCTTCAAACTCATCTTCAACCTGCATTGAGTCTTCAGCTTCATCCTCTATAAACTCTGCAACGTTCCAATCCTCTCCTCTCCTTCTAAAGAGCTTGATTCTCTTTCCTGCGACTGGTACCTTGAGCACTGCACCATCTAACTCTCTCAAGGAGTATGTGGCATTATCATAAACTTCTAACACCACATAAGGTCCAAACCATCTCTTGGAGAACTTCCTGATAGTGCTATGCTGATTATCAAGACTACTATCATAGACTAACACCCAATCACCTTCTTTAACTGGTTTGGGTCGTAATCTATGCGTTCTATCAAATCTGCCTTTGCTTCTCTCTCTAGCAGTCTTCAACCTCTCCACAGCTTTGGCAACATCCTCAGGTCTTCGTTCTAACTGCTGGATCCTTAATGCAAGAAGATCCTCCGTACTTCTACCATCTTCCCATGGCAAAACATTCCAAGTAGGCACAACCTCCTCAATCGGCATCACAGGTTTCTGTCCTAGTATCAATTCTGCTGGCATGTAACCTGTAACGGTACTATGAGTTGTACGGTCTGCCCATAAAGCAAACGGTAGCAGTCTAGGCCATTCACGGATCTTACCCTTGCAAGCTTTTACCAAAGCTTTGATGATTGGCGGATGACCTCTTTCGCTCTTGCCATTCCCTTCAGGATTGTAAGCAGTGGTTAACGCCAACTTGATTCCCAATCGCTTGAAGAACTCAACTGCTTCTTGTGAATCCAGCTCACCCCTATCTGCAGTAATCTTTCCCACACACCCATATCTACAAATAACATCTTCAAGTAGAAAGCGGCAGACACTAGCAGTGGTCTTCGTCCTCAAGGCACGGCCTTCAACTTGGTTAGATAGATCTTCTCTAGCCAAGACTAGATACCTCATTTGTCCAAGCCCAAATGGCATAGTTACCAGATCCACTACCCATTTGTAATGAATGGCTAAAGGATAAGTAGGATGCAATCCATCACGATGACGTACGTTGGAATACATCTGGCAGGGTATACAAGATGAAACAAACTGTACTACATCCTTATACATACCCTTCCACCAATACTTCTCCTTTATCTTGGCAAACGTAGCCCAAACTCCTCTATGACCGGCCCATAGACTCTCATGGAACTCCTTGATCAGCTTCTGCTGCAATTCTAGGTCACATACCACCCGCTGTGGTACACCTCCTTGTAGCTTAGGGCGCTTCCATAGATGTCCTCCACATAAAAAGTACCCATAAGCTGTTCTACGGATCCTCTTGAAATCTGCATCAGACCAGCCTTCTTGCCTTTCCAATGAACTCAAATAGCGCCCAAGATCCAACCACTCGCCATCGTACATAGTTTCCTCAAATAACTCCAATGGAGCTGCAAAACAGCTTCTATCCCTTCTAGCAAGAGCACTAGAATAGAACTCTGTTCTCACATCCTCCTGATCATCTATCATTTCTTTCTCATCGTAATACCTAGCCCTTGATAACATATCTGCCACAAGATTGTCTTTTCCTGCAATATGTCTAAACTCTGGGTTCAAGGACTTGATATATGCTATCCACCTCAACATAGCAATATCTGGAGTTGTACAGCTAGTGATCATTCCCAAGAGAGGTAAGCAATCTGTCTCCACAACCACAGGTGCTCCTATCAAGTATTCCTTATCACTCTTCATCGCAGTAACTACTCCCCATAGCTCTCTCTTGACCTGAGGGTAGTCTCTCTGCCGTGAACTTAACACCTTAGCTCCAAAACGCACCACATATCTATTTCCATCCTCATCATCATGTCCTATAGCCCACCCAATGCCAATAGGACTAGTATCAACAGTAAGGATAACAGGTCTGCCCAACTCATATGTTACCTTCCGTAGAGTTGGTGGTGAAGACAACAGATCCTTCAACTTCTTCATAGACTCGCTTTGCTCCTCTTGCCACTGAAATCTCTGCCCCTTTCTCAGCAACTTGTACAACGGATCTGCTACATGTGCAAAGTGTGGAATCCATATATGATAAAACACACATGCACCTAGAAACCTTCTCACCTCAGTAACCGATCCACATGTCTCCTTCATCCTTCGGATGGCATCAACCTTGTTTGGACAAGGTTTCCGACCATAAGATCCACACAGATGTCCCACTATTAACACCTCCTGTTCTCCAAATACAGACTTTGCTCCTGATAAAGTCAAATGAACCTCTTCCAGTCGACTCAGTATCTTATCACAATCAGCTATGTGATCTGCAACAAACTTACGGCACCCCCTCTGATCCATTACCTCATTCTTCTCCTCCTCAGCACACCCTTTGATCGGCACATCATCAAGGAATGGCATAGTTTTTTCAGGAATAAAATCCCTCAAAACTTTATTCATGCCATTCATCATATGTGCTACAGAATTGGTAGCACCTTGTGGCAAGGTGCACATCCTTAGTAACCCCAAAGGTGTCCTCATTGTAGTCAAGTCTCTACTCTCAGAGGATAACTGAAACTGATCGTAACCTGAATATAAGTCTCCCATTGAATAGATAGCACGACCAGCAAAAGCCTCTGCAAACTCGTCTACAATAGGTCCTATACCCATATTCCTGATAGTCACCTTGTTAACTGGCTGCATATCTTGAATGAATCTCAAAGCTCCACTCTTCTTCGGAACAGTAAACCATCTGCTAGAGTAGGGAGCTATAGATGGTTCCAAGATACCCATCCTAATCCTCTCATTGAGCAAGTCTATCAACTTTGGTAGATGAGCTCTAGGTACAGGGATAGGACGTAGATTCCAAGGCACATGCGGTATAGTAAAGATTACCATAGGTGCAACTACACTTGGATCTACACATCCTACTTCATGTGACTCAAACACAAACGCCTTACCATGCCTAGATAGCATCTCCCTGAAGCTCTTCTTCTCTTGCTCGGTAAGAAATCCATCACCTCCAATCTTCAACTCCTTCAGTGTTGTTTCTGTGAACTGGTGCCCAATTCTTCTTGGTCCTCTGAGCGTCGGTTCTCGTGCAGCTTGCTCCATCTTCTGATTGTAATCGAGTGGTAAAGGCAAAGCCACTGGTTTGACTTTCTTTGCCACTGACTTGTACTTGGTCTCCACATACACCTCTTGCCGATCTATAAACTTATCAATTACATCATAAAGCTCCTTGGAGCTCACTCTCACCACTCTATCTACATCATCTATAGAACTTTCTACTATAGATTTCAACTCCCCTATAGTATCTACCAAATACTGCTCTTCAAACACTCCAGATATGTATTCATCTCCGGCTAACTCTCCACTATCTCTCAAAGATTGTTGTACATACTTCACATGTTGCCTCTCAAACCTCTTCAGATTCTCAACCTTCCTATAACACACTGATCCATATGACGTCAATCCTAAGAAGCTAGTGGATAAAGCTTCCTGTTCTACTGGATCAGGCGAGAATCCTATCTCTACTGTACCGTTGAAGTCTCGCTCTTCAATGGTACTCTGCCAAAACCCCTAGACTCTCTAAACTCTTGAGTAATCTTAGGTAGTGGACGGTCTCTCAAGCTATCACGGTTTCTCTCATGTTCTGCAGCAACGGTCAAAAACTGAACAGCTCTTTTGCCGTCTCTACTACGTATCCTAGCATAGGCTGAACCATCATCCATAACTCGTGTCTCCATTCTAACAGCAGTAATGTAAGACTGTCCTAGAATGATAGGGTAGGTTGACATGTCTTGCACAAAGAAATTTTGAACATCACTAATGTCACCCACAGTTACCTTGATGTTGGGGCAAGCACCATAGAGTTCTCCTCGCTGGTTGTTGGCAGCACGGATAAGCCATCCATGGTCGGTGTCTATAGGCCACCTCCCACGCTTGTACAGCTCCTTAGACATCAGATTAATCTCTGAGCCGTGATCAATCAATGCTACCACAGGTTCCTCTAGATCTCCCAGCTTCACTAAGGTCTCTGTGGTTGCTCTCGCCCAATGGTTGTGAGAATAATGGCTCTTCTGCGATGCTTCCACCTCATCTTCAAACCTCACGTGCTGATCTGATCTTCCCTCTGATACTTGAGAGCAATAACCAGCAATCTCATCTTCCTCATCTTCCGACAGTTTGGTCCCTAGAGCGTTAAGCGTAGCTGCTTCATCCAAAATCTGACGTTTCCTCTTGATGATATCTATGATAACCTCATGGAACTCACGCTTTGCAATCCCAAGAATCTCACCCAAAGTAAACTCTACCTTCCCATTCAAGATACGATTCTCTAACACCTGCTTCAGGTGTTAGAGAATCGTATGTAGCAATCTGTAGCAATCTCAATGTCAGACTGAAGTTTATATGCAGGCATCTTACCCTTCTCCTTGCTTCTCTCCTTCTCCTTTGGTGTTGTAGGTGGTAGATTCTCCATAGTCTCCTCCCGAGTAGGTGTTGTCTCCTGCCTTGTCTCTGGTCTAGCCCTTTCACTCCTTGTAGCAGGTCGTTTGGCTGTAGAAGCCTCACCTGCATCCTCTCTCCTGCGTTTTTCTTCTAGTAGAGCTTCATGCTGACTTCTTGCAACATAAGCATGCACTGACATAGTATCCACAGGGTCATTCCATCCTGTAGTTTCTCTAATTGAGTTGCCAACTCTTCGTAGCACATCCTTGTCTAGCTCTGTTCTAGCTACGGACCGCACTACATCTGACCACAACCCAGTAGTCCCTTTCTCTCTCTCCATTTCCACTTTCACTCCACACGTAGCAGCATTCACAAGAGAAACAGCATGTGATGCTGATATATCATTCACAAGTCTCTTCATACCACCCTTGCCAAAGTTGGTTCCCAGCATCATCCCAGTCTCTCTCAAATGGATCTTACCTTCTTTGAAGAAGATAAGATCCTTCCTCAATGCATCTGAAAACTCCCCACAATCTCTTCTTACATGGTCTAGGCTATCACACCATATACAACGATGAACAAAGCCTTCTCTCATCTGAGGTCTCTGCATAGCAGGTTGTACATTCTGCTCCTTCTCTTCTAACCTAGTGAGCTTAAGCTTAAGCTCCTTCATACCCTTAATCAACTCATCAAGCGGTGAGTCTTCCTCTCTAGCAATTACCAAAGCGGGCTTAGCAGGCAACTGCTTGACAGGAATTATCAGAGGTGCTGCTTCACTTACCACCACCTTGTCCCTTCTTCTTTGTCTCTTGGTCAGCAAAGAGACAGCCTCTTCAACCTCCTTCCAGTCAGTCTTCAATCCTCTCTCCTCACTCTTGTCTTCCAGCAACAGCTCAAGCTTCTCCTGAATAGTCTCGTCCGCTGCTTGTAGGAAAAGCTCGGTCTTCTCCACCTCTAGTGTAAGCTTTTCTGTCCTAGAAAGCTGAGCATACTGACGATCAAACTCCCTTAACAACTCATTTACAGACAAACCTTTGTTAGGCTTCACCACCCACTCCAAGAACGTTCTCTTGGTCACCCTCTCTGAATCTTCAGTGTAGTACTCCTCCTTCAGAGCGCGCATAAAGCTCTCCCAACTCTGTCCTTGCTGCTGCTTGAGCTCCTTCACACGCCCACGAATCTCCGGGACAACAGCAAGTTCAAAGTTCTCCACCATCTCCTTCTCAGGTACCTTGTTCACCTCCATTTCCCTAGCATAGTACCGCACGTACTTGGAAATATCTGTCCCCTTGAACTGATCCATCTGATGTACCACAGATTGCAACGCCTTGGTTGCTAATACCTCCTTCCTCTCTGTGCTCTGCTGCTGCTGCATAAACATGGAAAAGGCTTGGAACATCTTCATCGTAGCAGCATCCAACTGAACAGGTTGCTGAGCAGCAGTAGCACCTCCACTTGATGATCCTTGGTTGGCCATGATACCTGATCCTATAACACTCTCAAGAAAACTCCCACCCTAGGTGTTTCACGTCGAGTTCACCAAAAGAGAGTATGTCGGAGTGTAATCCGTCTACCTAGGAAAGCACCGGGCTTCTGGCTGTGGTTATTCACTCAAGAGGTTGGCTTTCAGGTCACAATAGGGCTATAAACACTCACACAGATGTTTAAGATCTAGTAATATGCTCAGAGAGCGAAATTCAGGTCTAGCTGGCAGTAATAGGATCCGGCGGTGAACTTTGACACTCACGGAGAAGAAAACTATGAAGGTTTAGACTTCCAAACTTCACCTACATGCAAATGAGGTACTACTGAACTCACAGGCGAAATTTCAGCCTGAGATCAAATTCTGACACGGAGATATGAACAGAAAAGTTTTGAGCAAGAAAACTACGGCAATTTCTGGTACCTAGCTGGCTATTTCAACCTATAACAGGAGTTTGGCTCGATCAATTTCAAAGTTTCTTACAGGATTTGCAGTCTACAGGGTGCTGAACATCCCTGTGAAGTTGGGACTCCTGAATGTTCACAGAACTGCAGATCTCCTCCTCTGAAGTCGCTGCTCTAGATTAAGAGCTTTTCAGACCCCCTCAGCTTCAGCAGCCGCCCTGAATTACTCAGTTGCTCAATCGATATGAAACTTTTTGTGAAATCGTAGCCCTGCTGGCGGAGAACACAACCTCGAAGTTTTGAAGCAATTTCCTCAAATCTGCTGCGAATGACACTGAAAACCCTAAATCCAACAAGAATGATTCAGTTTTGACACAATCCGAACTTCAATTGCTCATAACTCCGTCTTTATTGACTCAAATCGATCGAAATTTTCACTGGAAGTGCATGACGAGACCTCTCTCCCTGTGCTCTCAGATTTCGAAGATCCCTCACCAAATGCTCGAACTCCACTCTAGAGCTCTGTTTCTAAATTTAGAGTTAAACTAAAGACAAAAACAGACCAATGGGAGTTCATAGCTCCACTTGGTTGTCTTTTAGTACCCTAAACCACGTGGCAACTTAGTTTTACTCATAGGCTACCACGTCAAGCTCCCTAGAGTGCCAGCGTAAAACTTAAACTACCTAAAACGACACGCAGCCCCGAAAAATAACTTAAATCAGCTAGAAAGCGTGCATGGGCGACACGCAAATACAACCCATGAGCTTAAGCCCTATCAACATGGTAATCAACCTACTAAGACTCAAAATAGTGATAACACCGTATGCAAAGGTGTCAAACATATACATAAGCGGCTAGAAGTAATATAAGCTAACTTCTAGAACTACTAAACTCAAGCGTCGGAGTAGAAATATAACATGTAGCCGCCAAGTAGCGCGACAGCGGAGAAAATATGGACCGAGCAAAAAGAATCATTGCAGTCTGAGCTATTGACATCCACGGTTTAAACCTCATTATTCCTCGTTGTGTTTGACTTGAGTGAAGTATTCATGTCAGCTCATTAATACTTATAAATATGATTTGATGTGCAGAGCCATTGGTATTATATGTTGATTGTAGATGGGACTTATCTCGCAATAGATACCATGGAACTGTGTCATTCATCAATGTTGCTGACAATCGAGTTATCGAGAGACCACTAGTTCTTGGAGGATAGAAACAACAGCCGTGGAGAAAGACATTGTCACATTGAAAGACAAAGATTTGACTATCTCGGAGATCGTCCAGGACGACAATCATACTGTGGATATCATTATTGAGTCGTGAGTCTCTTTCCATTATGTTTTTATTTTCTATTGAGTGTATTTCATGTACATTATTTCCACAAGTAAACCCAACATACATGTTTATTATGTAGAAATGGAATAGATCTTTGACACAAGGTAAAAAACATTGTGCAAAAATTCAAGGACGAGTTGCAAGAGGTGAAGATGTCATCTAGAGACCAGAATATTGAGGAGACATGGAGCAGGGAGCTAACCGTATTCTCGGTAGCCCAGTTGAAAGCATATTGTCGTACGAAGAGTCTACCTCTTAGTGGCAGTAAGACGGACTTTGTAAATAGTGTAGTTGAGAGCTTAGGACTATCTGTTGAAGACTACTGGACACCTGAACGAGCTCGAAGGTTGAAGTAACATGAGCTGACAGTACATGATATAGCATACAAGTTGAAGTCATGGATTTACAATTGTACTCCTGCTGCATGTGACATATTTTCACTATCATATTATGCAAATTATCCTTTGTCTTCATGTTTTTATTATTCGAGCTGATGTGAGCTTGTTTTTTAGGGGCGACAAGGGTCCGCATTTGATGAACTTTGATATCCTCCCAGCGGCAAAACATTGGGCAGGTGATCACACGGATTGTCGTTTCCTTCCGAGTGATCGTCGGTCCTCCCGGATGTATCTCATTAGAGTTTGGAGAAGGAGCACGATATCCTCATGGAGGACATACGCAACTTGCAGTAGTCTCATTTTTCAAGAAGCATTTCACTTGGCTGAAGATGCGTTTTACACACGCAGGAGAGAGAACTTCATGAGCGAGATGTTTCATTCTGTCATCAACAAGTTTGCGACAAAACGGGTCCATTGGGATAACTCGCACGAGGCTCGTTTAGCTTGCGCCGCTATGGATTGGAACGAGAATATTCACCATGAAGTTATTCAGAGAAGACAATGTCGGCAAAATGACACAACTATCCGTCGGAGATCAGCATCCATCATGATCCTTGTTCCTCATACCACAGTTTGGAAAGACTCACTTCAAATGTGCATTTTTTGTCACTGAGGACATTTGGTATGTATTTAGCTCCAAGCTATCATTGATTCTACTTTCTATATTTTTTTTCATCAAAATGCATTGTTCCAGATCATCTAACATTGCTGACTTTTTGTTTGGATGACTGCATATCAATTATGGCACCTGATTCCTTCTAGAAGAATCAAAGCGAGCATAAATGGAGTTCTTGGAGTTTACTTGGGTTGGAGTGATTTTCTACTTAGTCTAGATTTATTTACTTTATAGTAAGGGTTTACTTAGATACCCTAAACCCTACCCTGATTACACACAGTATACAGATGTGAACGTGATAATTTCTGTGAGTTGATAATGCACGGCGGGTTTACGACACCAGTTCAGCTTAGAAGTCCAAGCATTTCTCAAATTTTTCTCGTCTCGTTTTGAATTCTTCTCGTCTCATTTTTCTCGTTTCTTCTCGTTTACGTGGAAGAACAAGGTTTCCATCTTAGAGTCAAATTACAATTTTCGCAAATTTTCTTTATAGTAGGAGGATTTACAAAAGCAACAGCTCCAAGAATGTGATTACTGCATTCTTGCAGAAGTTGAAGAACTGCAACTTGGACTATGAGTCTCATGTAGAGGATCGCTCAATGGGATTCAACACTGTTGGAAATATCATCTATCACACAAGCAGGACTAAAAGGAAATATGATGTTGCGAGTATCATCTATCGCACAAGAAGGACTAAAAGGCTATGCTCGATCTTACACGAACTAAAGAAATTTGTGACCAAAGTCGAATGAGAACAGCATGTAGCTCTATAAAATTGACAAACAAACCACTTCAGAAATGACAGATAATATCAACATATTTTTGTACCGAGTACCACCCACCTAACTGCAATTACAACCTCAATCGCACATGCTAATGTACAAAAAGCAAGCATGTACAAAAAGCAAGTACACGACATATGATTCCTTCAGGAGGAACAAGGTCCGGTGAGGGAGGAACAAGTAAGAAATTTATCGTCACTATTTACAGTCTTTTTGTCCGTCAGAAGCTCCAACAGATCGAGTTACAAGTGTATTTTAGAATAGTTTCAAGACGGACGTCCTGTACATGTATGCATGAACTCGTTTCTTTCAAGACAAACAACTTGCAACGTCAATGGGTCTCGAACTCACCAAGCCCTCATACGAGATAACGTTTCGTAGGAGTTGACTCTCATACGACCCGCTACTCGAGAGGTAAAAATGTCTAGTAAAATTTACAATGCAATAGAATGAACAGCAAAATGTCATATCAAAGACGATTATGAATGCAAAACAAGAGCAAATGTACATCCGAGTCGATCCAACAAAACCTTCTCCGTCCTCAGACCAAGTCGATTTCACTGCGCTAACAATAATCTCAGGCAACTCCTTGCGATCACTATAACCAAGACAAAGAGCCAAATCGTGATACACTTGAAACGGTTCTGATTCAATGCCACCTCAGTAAACGGAGTTGCACAACATGCTAAGAGAAAGGTCTCGTCCTCGATAGCGATTGACACGTCATATGCAATCTTCAAGCAAGCATCGAAAAAGATAAAAAACTGTAATCGGATGTCTTAAGAGTCACATAAAGTGGCTTCTCCAGCTTACCCTCACTCACTCGCTAGAAACCATCAGCGCCTCCATTAGAATCTCATTTGACACTCGCTATATGACTAACTTGATTAGTCATGCTGTAAGTTCAAAACGCCCGAATTGAAACACCAAACGGCTGAAGCCAAGATGTAAGTAATGTCAATGTGATTGACTGCAGAGTACAACCAAGAATGAGATTCTCGCTATAACCTCGTCCAGCACACAAGTTTACAAACAAAAACAGACGGGATGCAGGCAGGCAACAAAAACCATGAGCTTTCGGTATCACACAATCAAGCAGAGACCGCAGTCGAGAAGAAATATTACCACATCGTAGTTCGATTCAAAAAATGCTCGTGTACAAGCTTACTTGCGATGAAAAAGATCGCGAGGCAGGCGCGTAGACAAAAACAGACAAGTGACAGACAGGCAGCAAAAACCGTGAGTCTTCGATATAACACAATCAAGCAAAGACCGCAGCCGAAAAGAAATATTATCGCACCGTAGATCGGTTCCAAAAACACGCGCGTACAAGTTGATCTGCGATGAAAAAAGATCGGGAGACATGCAGGTACACAAAAACAGATGGGAAACAAGCACGCAGCAAAAACCACGAGCTCGATTCCAA
This sequence comes from Asterella californica, assembly GCA_036924285.1. Taxonomy (NCBI): domain Eukaryota; kingdom Viridiplantae; phylum Streptophyta; class Marchantiopsida; order Marchantiales; family Aytoniaceae; genus Asterella; species Asterella californica. The sequence goes on from JAYKYS010000003.1 coordinate 14,318,246, forward strand.
AAACACGCATAAACTTGTTATCTGCAATCTGCACGTAAATGATCAATCGCCGAATCGTAAAATCAGAACATAGCTCGGACTAGACGAGAGACGAAGAAAAGAAATGCAGGAGAAGACGAAGACGAAAAAGACGAGACGAAGAAAACGGCAGAAGAGAGATGCATGAGGCTCGTTTCTGACCCCTATGCTAGGGCACAAAAGCCATGAGCGATCAGACAGAGCGAGACCACTCTGCCCGTCTCCTGGCTGCATCCTCGAGCAAGTGCTCCGAGAAGGATGATTCTCGCGAATCATTTCTTCCTCCTTTTTATATGAAGAGGGGGTTTAAAGACATGCAGTGGAGATTTTCTTAGAAAGTTCAGTTCTGTTGTCTTAAAAAAATTGATATAATCTAAAAAAATGTTAATCATAAAAATAAAAATAAAAATAAAAATAAATCTGAAATTTATCAATAGAATTTTATTACTAATCCATCTCAAGATTTTTTAGGTTGAGTTCAGTCCATAAACGATTTTAGATTTTCCCAAAACGACTTGATTCAAAATACTTTGGTTCAAAGATTTTTCCAAACAATTTAGTTCATAAATGGTTTAGTTCGAAATTCCGAAAACTGTACAGTTTGCTTCATTTTCCATGATTCCGAGAGCACGTGGAGCTGTAGTTCCAGCTTGAAACGCAACTGTGGCAGAGTTGCATCGCGAGTGCTCCTTACTGAAAACTGGGACGGTGGCGAGTTCCAAGTCAAAACCTAACCCTAAAGCTCCATTTCATGCGTTGACTTCTAATAACGCCTTCCGAAAATATACTCAGGTTGTTTTATTAAGTTGCGAGCTCTGAGATGAAAATAGAACAACTTACCGACTACTCTTGTTTGGTAGAAAGGCTCAGTTTCTGCTTGGAAGATTGTCATTCTGTAGAATCTGTGCATTCCCGGAGGAAGGCGAACCATCAGGATCACTCTCTGATTCTCGTGAACTGCAGATCTCCAAAAGACGATTGAAACTCTGCCAGTCACCACTCACTCACCATGACATGTAAATCAGACATGGGACAGACAAGGTTTCAACATCAAGCGCTTTATCTTTAATACGGTGAATTATCTGCTGCAAAGGACAAATTGCTCGAGCGAGATCCTTGCTCGATAACGGCACTTAGCTCTATAACCCAGATAAGTGCTCATGACACTGGTTACAGATCCTGGGAGCAGTTTCGACTCACGGCAGCACCTGCACGCACGTACTATGACAAGAAGGATCGAGACAAGAGTACGCAGAAGAATATCACTTGACTTGATCTGTGCTCCACTTGAATCTACCACCTAGCTAGTTCCACGATGGCCATCCCCAGGTAGCTTCGATCCTCCAAAGCTTCTGCACGCCCTCATGCGCTCTACAGGTGAAGTTCTCAGCGACGAACTCTGTCGCGGGCCACAGAAGCACCTTTAAATCCAAATAATAACTAGAGATCACTTTCCCATCCTGGACAACGTAAGTCTCGTTCTTGATGTTCTTGATGAGTAGGTGTCCTGGTTCGTAATCGAGTAAGAAGGCGATCCAGCGACCTGAAGACCCGTAGACATATCCATTCTCCACTCGGACGCACTCTGGATGCAAAGGTACAGGCCTGTGATCACATGTCAGGATGGCTCGGACGTAGGCCTTCGATGCAGCGAGACAGGCGGCGTCTGACTCGTCCGAGGAGAAGCTCGGCGCCACGAGAGCGCCTAAGACAACAACACATAGAAACGCAGAGACTCGAGAATCCATTGCTGGATACTGTATTTGTTAGATCGCGATCATGGTGGAGTGTTTTGTAGAGCATGTTCTGCTGCAGCTGCAAAGAGGCTTTGTTTTCATCGTGAGAGACTGTGAGCGAATGGTGGATTCTGTCAACGCACGTCTGTTTTGCGGACAGGATGTTTTCTCAGATTCGTCACATGCTATCAGTGCATGGTCCAGTTCCGTTCGGAAACACTGTAGTACCGGCCCTCTCTTCCAGAACCAAGAATACGTGACTGGCCCGCAAAGGATTACGCACCAAGGAAGCGAAGCTTGGAGTCCCGGTGCTCGAGGACATCTTACTTTCGTGTTGTGACTTCCGATTGTTTTCTCCAATTTCCGATGTCAGCGAAACTTCTCGAAAACTTTCGGAACCCAAATTCTACCACGCAGTGTAAAGGTAATATATTTCCCTATGGAAATTCACCTGTTGCCAACTTATTTTACCGTCCGGTGAAGGGTATAGGTAGTTGACCGAATATAAATTGAAGATCCTTGCCAAATCCTCCATCCTGCTAGTTACATATTTTACCTTTTCTCTTTTTCTTTTTAATAAATGGTAGCACACCCAGAATAACTTTATTGATACTGAAAGAACAAAGTACAACGATTTCCAGCCAAGTGCCTATCTCGTGAAATATGCATTCAGTTACCCGGGTTGAATACACTTGGCGAGAAATGATGTCGCGTCGTGGATCGGTTATTGTATGAAATAAAAATCTTGATAAAAATATTTTTCCAAACCTGTTGCTAAGACAGTTTTGACAACAGCAGTAGATAGATCTAGTAGAGGAGATCAAAATTGATGTTAAATCGTCAAGAATGGAATCAAGACACATAAGTTACAACGATTTTAACTTTTACATATTTTGGGATTTTAACTTTTACATATTTTGGGTTGATGGAAGACCGGTGGAGCATGGTAAATAATAATAAATATTATTTACGAATTGTTGACGAACAGACCTCCAGCAGAAAGTGACAATTGACGACAAGTTATTATTTTGAAAGAGCCTTGGCTCACAACTGACAAATAACAGTAAGTTGATATTAGAGAGGACTACCGGCGGACATGACAAACAACAAGAAGTTACTTACAAAAGACCACCGGCAGGAAGAGGGGCAGCAAACAATGGACCGTTGGTGAATGGATGACAAACGACCATAAGTTGTTATTTATGGTGGACTACCGGTAAACTTGAGAACCAACTTGTTATTTACAGACAGCCAACTCGCGAATCATGTACTCGCAACAGATCACCTGTGGTGCAAGTTAAATAACAACATGGTTTTATTTACAATGGACCGCCGAAAAATGGATTGTCAGCAGAGAGTCAAAAACAATTAGAAGTTGTTATTTATATGATAATAACAACTTCTTGTTATTTCATGAAAATAAATTCTGTGTCGAAAAGAAAAAAAATTCTTAAGGAGACTCAAGAGGTTTCCACTAACTGGGATGTTTGAGAGATCAGCTTGTACTTGCAACTTGTTGATGGATGTATTGGGAGGCTAAGAGGTCAAATTCATGTGCGTAAGGTGTCGTGGGGTTCGGATTTGTACTAGCTACATAGAGGATAAGACGGTTTGTGCAGAGGAGGATCATGTTGTATGTTCTGGGTGAAATTGAGACATAGAGAAGAGGGATTGGGATTTTCCAGTTGTCTGCGAAAGAGAGTTCGGCATGTTCCGGAGTTTAAACTTGATGTCATTGGATCTATTGGGATCAAAACATCGAGTTCTTCAAGAGATTGAAGACGTCATCAAGTTTCATCGGACGAATTGAGAGTGTTCGATGAATTTCACTCGCAATGAAACGCTTATGTTAGTTTTTCGTGCGTGCGATCTAAAGGTTGGGCTGTTTTTCACGATCGGTGGATCAAGCTCATGTTCTTCGTGCCTCGCATTATAAAAGAGTCTTCATCTATGCATCGGTGGAGATCACACATAGATTGGATTGTTGTGTTGGACGTGGCAGGGAGATAGAGCCGTAAGGGATCGATTTATGTCACCTTTTTGCTTCTTGCGATCAAATTTCTTAGTATATTAACCTGAGACCAATGAAAAACAACGTAGTGCAAGATGCAAAAGTCAGATGAAGCAAAATAAACCAATCGGAAGAACAAAAAGTCCTCCGCTGCTCCAGAAACCCTGTAGCCAACTTCATCTGGTGGAGAGCGTGTTCAACCTACCAGTTTCCACTCGACTTGGATGACAGACGCCACTGAGGTTTCACGTGATTCCCTCTCCATCACCGGTTCGGTCCGATTGGTATAGAACATCTATCGTAGTGATCTTTAACTCTTCACAGTGGCTGCATGAGTATTAATTATGATTCAAAAATAGTAACCATGCACAATATCATCATTATCATTTAATAATCTCAATCTTTTCTGTTATTTAATCCGTGTAACTGCGTAGAAAAAAAAAAGTTTAACTTTCTAGTGTATCCTGCTGTACATGAATTTTATGACGAGAAACGTCTGAAAGATGAAACATGAATTACCTGTGTGAAGGAATTTGATTACGATGAACAGATTCAGCTCAACTCTACTCAATGGGTTACTTAACCGAATGAATCTGAGGAACCTCATGTATATTCACCTAGCGGAAGTTGCTTGGTTGGGTGGGGTTCGTTATAAATTTATTTGCGGATTATTTTTCTGCGTCCACCACCTGGTATCACGCCTTTGTGTGGTTTGGTGCCATTTTCTTCAACTGCGTACCCTTCTTGCCACCACACAAATTCTGTTACTTAGCAATGTATATTTTGACATATATTTCACATCAACAACGGCACACAGTTTGTGAATTCGCGAAGAGCTTTATAACAGACAATAGCCGCCTCTCGCTGGAAAAAAATCCAGTGCAAACATTTGTTTCTGAATGCATGCTTTATGAAACCAAATAGTACACAGGCACAGCACGTGTGCAAACATACCTAGGGAATATAAAGTCAAGCTCTCATTTCCCGACTACTCTATAAGTTCACCTCTACACGAAAAGTAGAAACCGAGCAACAGACACAAGTACGCAGCGCACAGCAGGTCTCCAAAGAGACTGTGCACAGTCCAGGACTTCTCGACTGGATTACTACTTGGTCTGAAAACGAAAAGTATACTCCACACATTTTTTTGTGTCAGACGTCTCAAGTAACATGTACAACTCTTTATCATCTGCTATCATCGACTCGTTGATGTTCTTCATGCTCGCAATGTGGTGCTCCTCCTGATGGTCTTTAAGGCAATAACTCACCATTCTCACGAACGAATGTGTGAAGTCTCTTGTTCGACCTTCATGCAGACTTCGTCCCCCACATGCTTGTTCTTGTCCCACTCGAGAGCATGCATTACACGTCTTTTCACATCAATACAAGATTTCGCATCGATAGAGATTATCCCTTGGAAATGTAAGTGGAGGAGGCTGCCTCCACGCTCCACAGAGAACACCCTTGAGACACAGTGTGTATGGAGAAACTCTCAAACCAAGGAAAACAATGATGTCTCCAAATCAGTACCGGTCTTGCAAACAGTCACCGATGTCTCCAATGTCGGTCTCCTTGCTCTTGCGAACCCTCCTCAAAGACATCTTCCCGAGAGAAGGATGGGTAGTGACGACAAACAAACTTGAACAGGAAGGGGTCGAGAGCAGAACATAAGCAAGGAAGAGAGCGCCCTCTATACAAGGAAGCAACAGTGGATTCAAAAGTATTGTCGGGGCGTTTAAACAAGTAGGGTAGGAGAACATCCGATACCTGCAGTCTTACAAGTAGAGGGAGATGTTATCAGTGGAGTAGGAGAAAAATCTGTATGGGCCAGCCATGGTATATATCGGAGTACAATGCAAGCGACAATGAGAACAAGTTTTGCTAATCCTGATGTATATCGAACTTGAGTAAGAGCGGCAGCAGTTCTCGAGCAGAAGAAACTTCTAAGTAGATATATTTGTGTGTCAACTGAAGGATACTGTCTGAAAACGAGATCATAGAAGACAAAAAATAGAAACTCGACACAACATGCAAAAAGTGTAGATGCAAAAATTCCTCTTTGCACGGCGGGCTTCTCTGTAGCTCAACATTATCCGAAGAACTGTCTGCAGTTGATTCATCCAGTTTTTCTGCCGAAAGTGTTTCGTTCAAACCTAAATCACCTATACGAAACGAGAGCAACAAAAGAGAAGACACAAACAATCTACTTATCTCATTGTTTCGAACTGCAACTCATACTGGCCGCATCCTTATGGAACTGGAACCCACACGTCTCTTTCTCGAAGTTGACACGATGAAACATAAACTCATGTCGTCCACCGTCCTCTTCCGCGCGCAATAACCTCACGGGCTGCGAGTTCTTGCCCGCTTCTCCTGTCTACGCGACAAGCAACACACGATAAATTACCAAACGAGGCATCGCAGCCCGAGAAACAAGCACAATTCATGCACGCTCCCAACCTGTCTACTTCTCTTATGTCCCAACAGCACACCGTCTCGACAGCCACAGCACAAATCAAACGACCAAAGCGTGAAATTCACAGCTCGACGGCTCTCCTCGTGAGAGAACTCCCGTCTTATGTCTCAACAATGCACGACCTATGCCCGAACAATAGACAATAAATAACAGCACATCGGACGGACAGACGGCGGAAGCAAAACGAGCAAAGCGCGATACGTGACACTCCGCAAGCAAAACAAGACACTTCCGTTCGCCGAAGCTCTACCACTCGGCACACCTCGCTACGAAAAACAGCAGCACGAGAAAGCACGAAACGCGACAGTCCTCGCTGTGAGAACTCCCGTCCGTTGCACCAAAAAGACACGGCCTATGTACAAATACCAGCACGAGAAACCACGAAACGCGAACTCCCATCCCCTGCACCAAAAAGACACGATCTATGCCCGAACAGCAGCACAAGAAAGCACGAAACGAGACAGTCCGCTCTTCGCTGCGAGAACTCCCGCATCGCCCGAGCTGCACCAACGCCTCGACGGTCACACGAGAAACAAAAACACGAAATAGTCTGCACACGTCGCTGATATACAAACCACCTACGAACCACTCTTCACACCCTTCTCTATCTACGAACGGGTTACAATAACGCAACAGCCCTAATCTTTACTACACTCCCCCTCCGTTTTAGAGGCGTTACATAGCCACCTCCCGTCCAACCACACTCGTACATTTTCCCTCTCGTTATTCTCGCTTGTCATTTTCCGCTCCTTTCCCAGTTTAGCAGTTTGGATGTATATTTCTCTGATACAGATATACTATACTGAATTCTTATCAGCGGAAATAAATAAGTGTATGTTCACTCATTCCGTAGATGGTGTTTGTTTTTGAATTCTGGTATTACCATTTTGCTACCGTTGCTGAGGAGGCTAAAGCTCGAGGCTGTATCGCTAATTGCTTTGAGGAAGACATGTACAAGAGTTCCCGTTCTTCAACAGTGTAGAAGGATATAAATCAAAGACCTCTAGAGGTTTAGATTATCGTTAGACTCTGTTGATTTGAGACACTAAGAACTACTCTAACTAGTTATCTAGTCGCACCATGAAGTTAGTTTTCAGACTATACCGCGCAGATGCCAAATAGTTTTACTTCTTCTCACTCGCACTTCAGTAATTATTATTCACTGCGCGGTGTTTAACATCACTACGGTGCCCTGATATCGTGGCTTCTCGATATCGTGCTTGCGGATACAAATGAATAAAGGTGATGATTTCACGTGCAATATTGACGAGGTAAAATATACTTCAACGTTGAAACGAAACTTTTGTCTAACGGAACAGGCAAAACCCCCGAAACATTCTGCATTCTCCGCAGTGTAATTACCTCCAAAAGTAACCCCAGACGAAACATACTCCACGAGAGAAGGTTCGCGTGAAACCTTCTATTCTTAAAGAGGAATTCTCGTTCCTTGGTGAGAACAAAGAAGTAGCTTCGTGCAACAAGCAGCTGCAATTGAACAAAACTACTGCAGTGTATTCCATAAATATCTTCTACTTCACGGACAACGGTCGTTTTCTGCAGGAAAATTAAGGTTCGGAAAACGATGACTAGGACACAATCGGAGCTCCACCTTCCTTCGATCAACTGGAAACGAATACCAGCGATCATACAAAGCTCTTGCGTTGGGCATATTAACCCAAGTGAGAATCGGATGTGCGGAGACAACACACAAGAGACGACGAGACAGTAAATGTGGGAAGAATTAACAAACACAAGTAAGAACCGAGAAACGTCCGAATGAAACCTTGTAATGATGTTCCGTTATCCAGAAATGACCTCGATATAAATACAAGAGGAAGAAAAGTATCTCCCGTGACATTAACCTGCCGCAGACTAAGGACGTCGAGAGTTTACTGTTATCGTCTTTCTCACCACTAAAGCTACTTAGATACCCTTGCACTTTAGAAGATGTTATGAAGTCCTGAATGTATAAGATGCAAAAAGCATATGTAACCAACTTCTCCACATCCACCAACACCAGATACCTACTACTTCGTTACGCGTGGCTCCTTGAGATACCCCATCCTATGAACCCCACCCATCCGAGCAGTGCCTACACTTCAAAATTGTTCACGTACGTACTTCCAAGACTTAGAGCTCATCACCAGCCCATCACATCTATATACTGGCCACCCAGTTGTCGGCCGGACTACTTCCCCTCTGCCCTGAATTCCTTCGGGGGTATGGCGACAGTATGGCAGCGAACGCAAGAGGCACACTAAGTCTCCCGTTGACGGACGCGAGAGAGGACCAACCAAAGCTGCTGCTCGGCTGCCTGAGGAAATACATACGGACCATGCAGCAAGCCCAGATCCAGAGGTGAAACAAACAACCAGTTTTCTACGCTTGCTACCACAAAAGAGCTTCACACCAGGTATGAGATGCAGACTTCCACCAGGCAGAACATATGTACTCTACTGCGAAAATACCATTACTATGGACATCTATGAACGACGGCTACTTCCCATACCACCGACCCAGATCCCAAGCGTGAAGACAATAAGAAAGGCAGCCAGTCAAGAATGCGAAAGGACAGACAAATATGCAAGCGTGGTATGTTGGAGACCTATCCATAGCTCTCACAAACAGGCAGAGCATGTGGAGGTGGCACAGATAAAGTTTGCTCGCGTGCGCTTATAGACCCACTATCGGCTCACTTTTGCCTTCGGTAGTGCCCTGCATAGTGAGACAACGTATTCTGGAAGTCAGGGCTCGTTCAGGAGATCGGCACCCACAACCAACCCAATATTTACAACTGGAATTCAACTGCAGATTTTTTCAGTGTTGCCATGCGGACGTTCATCCTTACAACTTACTGAGCACTTTTCGAAGGCGAAGGAGAACTGCTGCTCCTAGCACTGGGACTACTACTACCGCTTGCAGCCCTGCGGATAAAAGTTCAAAACTGTGTTAGTGAACCGAACCAAGATATACGCAGCCGATGTCAACAATTTCAGAATCATATCTTCGGGAAGAGCTTACTTCTTGGGACTTCGGCTCTTGGAGGTTGTCTTCTTTGCGGGGCGAGGAGGTACAGAGGTTCTCTGAAAACAAAACAGGAGAGCAAAACAATCAGCACTGTGCAAGACATCTGACTACGCTAGATTATCAATGAGACTTCCAGGAGAAAAATCTAGCACTCGAATTTTGCTAACTGGTGAGCCCAAACGTAACTAACAATCGTAACTACCCCAGAAGAAACTGACGTACAAGACTCCGCTCAAAACCATGCCCTCATTCTTGCATCCACACAATACGCGGGTCTAGATACATAATCCCGATTAAAATCCACCTACCGCACTAAAACCATACAAGACTCAAGACCCACCTTCCTTGCAGGACTTGGTGACTCAGACGAGTAGGAGCTAGATCTAGCTCGCCTTGTTGGTGGTGACCTGGCCCTGTTCGCGAGTCAAGTAAAAAATCAGTTCACAAGTCGTGGAAACATTACTGTGAGTTGTGCAATACACTGTAACAAGCGAGCTCTCATCAGATTGATTTGCAGCCTCCGTGTTGCGAGCTCTTCCATACTGCGAAGAGAATGAACACTGCCGACACTGTACCTTCGTGGTGCTGATCGAGACCTTGATCGCGACCGTACAGGGCGTCTGGGAGGAGAGCGGCTTCGTCGTCGGATAGGAGGAGAGGACCTGCGAGGAGGCGTACGCCCACCTCGCCTGGGAGGTAATGGAGACCTGCAAAACATCCATAGAAAAGTGAGTACCGCATTACCAGCGTCTACGACAAAGCACCCATTACAGGACCTCTCCAACGAAGATTACACAACTTACAGCATACAGGCCTATGCCCTGTGCTAACAAAAGCAATTCATCGGGGTCTGTTGCACTTGCCTGCGCCTGTACGACACAGGTGAGCGCATACGCCCCACAGGACTTCTTCCTCGGCGAGGTGGAGGAGACCTGGAAAATAAATCCACGTTCGAAGATAAGACTCAAGCGGCTACAGACCATGAATGTAAAAGTCCACGAGCAGGGCGGGCGACTAAGTCGTATCATTACTTCCTCGAGCTTATTTGCAGAGCAATTTTTAGGCTGGCTGTCAGATACGAAATGAACTGTAAGTGAAAGTCACATGGTGCTTGTAAGCCATGGAGATCATAGAAGTGATAATGAAAAGTCAAAACGACTTTTCTTCAACACTACCTGATGGGAGAACGACGCCTCCGCCTCATTGGTGAAGGAGAGCGACCCCTACGAGGAGGGGATCCTTGAGGGCGCCTCCGAGGTGGAGAATCTCCTCGTCCGCCTCTCCGAGGAGAGATTGATCTTCTCCTCAGTGGTGGAGATGGAGAACGCCGTCGAGCCATTGGAGGAGCTGCAAGGAAAGGTAGCTCAGTAAATTAGCTCTTTCAAACAGGAAACATGTTTCAAGCTTTATTCTACTCCTAGACGTTATCAAGCTTATAAGTCCAACCCATCTTGTTGTCCAGGACTCTATTCCGAACCAGATTGTTTTACCGGCAGTGACGACATTCCTCTGATGTGGATTTACAGAATTCTTTATGAGTAAAAGAAGCAGGGTAGTACGACCGTCTCAGAAAGTTAACCATGGAGGAAGCGACTTACAGTCACGTCCGCGACGTGGGCCTCCATCTTTCACACCATCTCGAAGAGGCTCGCGAGCGTTATCCTTCCTCAGCGGTGAGGGTGCAGGCCGGGAAGGTGGGGATAGTTTCTTGCGAGGCACAAGGATGAATTGCGCGCTGACCACATTACCGTCGATCTGTCCCTGTAAGCCAAGGCCCAAAGTTTGACATTAAGTTCAAAACAAATGAAACAAGGCGAAAGTACATACTTTACGATAGCGCAGTTTTGTCAGATGCATTACAAGAAATTACGATCATCCTTAATTACCATTCGATTTAACGCGAGGATAGTCCCATAAATCCAGACCTAACAGGTACTGGATGACACTACCGGAGGGCCAGGAGCAGACCGTTCTAACTTACCCCATCCATGTGTGCTTGCGCTTTCTCGGCATCCACCCTCGACTTGAACTCAACGTATCCGAAGCCCTTGGGCAAGTTGACCTGGAACGAGAAAAGATACACATTTTCTGAGCTAATTAAAAGTACAACATTACACCCTCACTATAACACCCTTTAACACCCTAAAAAGATCTTAATAAAATGCGTTGCAGAGAGGCTCCTCCAGTGAAATTAGTAGAATTCTGTCATCGGAATTATATTATTTTATCTTTGCTTTTGCAGTATGAATTTCGACCAATGCCCCACGACGCGCAGTATAAAACACACGAGTACGCTGGCTTATTTATTCGTCCGGGAATAACAGCTAAGATAAGGAATAAGAACCACGCTCAAAGACGGGGGTAACACCCGGTTGAATAACCCAGAAGGACACCCAGTTGGCTAGACATAAGGAAGTTCTAGGAAAGAACGGTATCATGTGTGTTATCTTGGATCGTCAAAAACTCTGTAACCTGACGGGACTGACCAGTGGGAATGTGAAATGCGGCGCACATAACCAGAGATGGTGCCCCTAGGTATGAAGGTGCAAAAAGTAGTGACATGTACAGTATGCAGTGCAAGCTGATCGTAACGAAATAAAGAAATCGGTGCAGAACTGAAAACTAAGGCTTAGATACAACAAGAGTGAAAAACGTAAAGAACGAGTTACTGTATAGAAGAAAAGAACCAGTCACTCAGAAGAATATAGGAACGACTTAGAACAAAAAGGTCACTGACGCAGCTGTAGGTTATGAGTAGGTGTACACTCAAGAACCTAACTACCATAAGATACACGCAGAGCATTCAACAGAACACTTCCCCGTTGCGTGCACCTCAACCTGCACTCTGACATCATCAGCACCCAACAGGTAGGGTTAGGCTATGGATGAGTAGAAAAGGTCATCAAACGAATTTGAGAACTTTGCTAACTCAGCAGGACATTTGTTGGTCCAGGAGTTTTTGTTCAGTTCTGGGAACATCTGAGGGCAAAATCCCATTCTTTTTTCAAGAACCTAATTACCACAATATACACTCCGAGCATGCAGCAGAGCACACTCCTGTCGCATGCACCTCAACCTGCTCTCTGACTTCATCAGCACCCAACAGAGAGGGTTAGGCTGTAGATGAGTAGGAAAAGTGGCCAATCAGATGAAGACTTAACCGACTCATCAGGGCCTTGCCGGTCCGGGAGTTTCTCTTCAGTTTCTGAGGGCAAACTCCAAGTCTTTGTGTAGTTGTAGAGCAGTGAGTTTGGCAGCCAAATTAACTAATAGACATCCCCTTGGCTAAACGTATGTGAAGAAAGAAACCAGCAACAAAAGAGAGGGGAACTAGTACCATAACTTTAAACTTGCAGGATGTCGGCGAAGGCGACTTTTCAGGCACCAGCCTACTGAGGTAGACAGACAAGGACCGAGCCAGAGTACAGTGGAGCAGAAGTTGTTGGGGGTACAAGCGCTGGACATAATGCTGTAATCACTAAACTACGTTGGCGCTGCTCTGTATACGTAATAGTACAGAAAGAAGAAAGCCTAAAATAGGCCGGGAGTCAGAAAGTATAGTGAAAAGACAGGAGGTATAGAGTGAAGAAAGAAAGGTATGAGGTAGATCGGCGCGGAGACTTATATACCCAGAGCGAACTACATTGTGGTGTCTAACTGAACTCTAATGGCTCAGTTGGAACGAGACTAGTACATGGCCTAGAGGCGGCAGCAGGAAGGAACCAAGAACGAACCACCCATTAGTCGTACGGGAGCAAAGCACGAAAATACCCAGGTAATACAGAAGTAGGGCAATGAATACAACACTAAGACAGAGCAAGGCGCAGAAGTACTCATGCAATAAAGAAGTACACGTAGTGGACAATGAATGCAACACGTACATAGTGAGAAGTGATTAGGGGCGAAATGTGCGCTAACTTGCCAGCCTCCAGTGAGCTGAAGTGAGTTGAGGAGCACCGATTTAGCGGAGGGAGAGAAGGGAGAGAAGACAGACAGAGGTAGTAAGAGAAGACATTTGTGCCAGTGCGTCATTTAGGTACTTAGTAGGTGTACACTCAAGAACCTAATTACCACATTATCAAGGGAGAAGGGCATATATAACTCTGACATATATACACTGGACTACGCGATATACACTGCCTACAGTGGTCAAGAACTGAAAGAAGAAGTATCCAGAATACACGTTAGGTGACCGCAGATATACAGATGACTAATGAAACACACAATAATAATGGGAACTTCTAATGATTCAACTCGATCTTCCGACTTCCAACAGCTCCTATTAAATCTTCCCCGACGGTGGAACACTTGGAAGCACTGTGCATCAAGCTTCCAGTTTCCTCAGCTCTAATAGACGGCCTTCTTGGTTACCGGAAACATGAACTTAGGATCATGTTTCCATACCTATGTTCGCCGTGATAACGACAAACACAAACTTCGTGTGTCACCTTTGGAAGGGGAGTTCACCAAGCCAATAAGTATGAACCGAAAAGCTTAATGTTACCAACTAAACAGGTGACCCCAGTACCACTTCTGGTTGTGAGTCTCAGTTCTCTTCTCTTCAAGTAATAAGTGCTGATGAACTGACAATTCACAAGGACATGTCCACAATCCACGAGGAGGTTTGAAACTCACTGAAGGTTTGGTAGCTCAACACACTAAGTTACAGAGAAGGTGAACCTCGTAGTCAATGTGATAGTCTTTGTAAATTTCACTCCAGTGGCGATGACCTCAGGACTCTGGGCATCAGACCAACTGGAAACCAGTCCCGACTTCGCTGGGATTTAAACACACATAGCTAGACCTTTCAGACGACCATTTTCGGACTTCTCCCTGTTTCATCCTATCACTAGATCTTCCTGGTACCTTTCCTTCATTGGTTTTTCTTCACATGCAGACAATACAGAAAAATCTCCCCTATCAACTTTTATCTCGCTCAATTTCAACAGTTCCAAGGAAAGAGACTCTTTACTCTCTGGGGGCCAGCTCGACCCACAGCGGGGCTGGCCCACAGAGAGTAAAGAGTCGTATATAACGCCCTGCAAGCTGGTCTCAGAAGTGAAAAATTATGCTGGACAGACCCAAAAACATCAGCATGCTGGGAACAAGTAAGTACCGAACGGTCCATCGCAAGCTCCACGTTGATAATATCTCCATAGTTACCTGCGTATAACGATACAACAGGTAAGATCGAGGACCGAAATGTGAACTGAACTGCTCAGGTTTGATAGGTGGCACAGGAAGCCCTGCCGCGACCTACTACCATTGTCATATCACTACCGAAATGAGGAGCAGAATAGTGTCCACACCAGGTTCCGAAGTCGACTTCAGACAACAGGAAGGAAAATTTTAACGCGGCAGGATTAAGGAAGCAATGGAAGCGAGATAACCAAAAAATGCAACGTACCGAAGATCTCCCTCAGGTGACCCTCGTTCACATTGCGAGTGAGGCAACCAACATGGAGTACAGTCGACTCCGGAGTTGGTGTTCGCAACTTTCTGCAGGAGTTAATCACGTACTCGGTAAGTATAAGAACCCAAAGACGAGGATATTAGCTAGAGTTAGCGCAAAACTGTTCAGCTTTATTTACTTACTTTGCCGGAGAGGCTTTCCTCGCTGGAGGAGACGCAGTGCGCAATTTTCTTCCAGCAGGCACGGAGTCACTGCACAAGACAGAAGGTTTAAGTAACAGTTATTCAAGCGCTAAAATATAGGCATCGGCAAAGCCAATATTCAGGAATCAAATTGACGGAACACACAAAAACTGAGAATCGAAACCACTGGATGGACTACCCCACAAATCAAGACCACAGATGTTGCAAGACGAAAGGTGAAACAACAGATACGGCAGCTCACTTCTCGCCGCACTACCTCGTCTTCGACACAACTAAGCCAGGTGTGAGACCGCAGGGCCCTAACACTTCACACCAACTAAAAGGGCGTCATGCGAAGGGACCTTTTCTTTGGAGGAGGGCTACGACTCCTTGAGCTACTGCCGGAATGAGAAGAGGAAGAGAGCGATCTGGACCGAGATCCTGAGGCTGATGAAGAACCCGAATACGAAGAAGACCCTGATGAACCTGAGGGCGACGGCGATTTCGACGACTTCGCTTTGGCCGCCGGCTTCGCCATCACCACGGTTTCTCCTTCCTGTCTCTCAACTTCTGAACTTCTCTCGTACCTTCCCTATCCTCACATACCAACCGCGAGAACTAGCACAGGTGAGAAATATCTTCCGCGACAGCTTGTCGCGAAAAGCTTTCCACGAAGCTTTCGTCGCCTGAGAGCATACGAGTCTTTGCCCTCGTTCCTTCTCTCGATCAGACTGTTCCGTCACGAGATCCAAGCATCTCACAAGCGGGAGGCTGGCGCTCAGACAAGCGTCGGGGAAAACAACAAAGAAAGACGGGAAAGGCCTTGTGAGCCCCAGCCCGCCCTAATCGCCCCACCGCGTTCTCTTCCGAAGGACTACTAATTGGATTAGCTATTGCCGCTCCTCCAGTTAGAAATACCTTAATTATCTTCTGTGACATGACTAATTTCACTCATGGAGTTAAATTGACCAGGATCTTCTCGCCAGTTGTACTTCGATCCAACCCTAACCCACTGCGATAATAAACTGCCGTTGGAAATCCGCATGCCCCCAACGGTGCCCCGGACAGCAACTGCGGAACAGGCGGAACAGGTTTTTTTGCGATAGTCCTCCCTAACCTCGTAGCTCACTCGTAACCGGTTTAGGGAGGTCGGGGAATCTCACAAAGTTGTGAATGCGTTTTATTCAGCATTGTGTTCACTTTGTCTCATTCGAGCATGCATATACATGCATATATTATATTCACTTCTCTTTCAGTTCGGAAGAGAGGAAATATCTAAGCTCTTTAATTTTTTATGCATTAACTCTATTTTATAGAGTAAACTAAAAATTAAAAAATTAATCTCTTTTTCAATATTTGCACATGAGATTTTTATTGCAGCATGAGAGCCGTTTCATATTAAATCTATTTTATAGAAAGAGTAAACTAAAAATTAAAAATTCATCTATTTTTCAGTATTTGCACATGAGATTTTTATTGCAGAATGAGAGCCGCTTTATACGTAATATCTAACTTTTTGTTTAGAGACATCTACGTGTGGTTCACACGAAGACGCTGATTACTATGAACACTTCAAGGTCACTTCAATTTCTATTTCACAATGTTCTTCTAGATTATTATCTTTAAACGTTCTTCCGGATTATCTATTTCACAACGTTCTTCTGGATTATTATCTTTAAACTTTCTTCCGGATTATCTGGAATATCTACAGTCTACCCGAAGTTATGATTGTTTTTAATGTTTTATAAAAGTCCATTGATCAGGGTTTTCTGCACAAATAAATTCTTTTCCTAGTCTAATCAGTGCAAGGTCACTTCAGTTTCTATTTCTAAATGTTTTTCCAGATTCTCATTTTTAATCGTTCTTCTGGATTCTATCGAATATCTAAAGTCTGCCCAAAGTCATTATTATTATTTTCAGTATTCTGGAACAATCCATTGATCAGAGTTTCAGCATAAATGAATTCCTTTCCAAGTCAACTGTGAGCTAATAATGTCTGGTGACTTATTTTTTACATAAGCGCTTGTTGTTTTCTTTCAGTCCACCAAAACCTCACTTTGGATGCATATAGGTAGACATATGAAGATGTACAGTAAAATACGCAAGTAGTTTGATTTATGTTTACATTTTTGCGGAATTGTTTAGTTATAGATTAAATTTAGTTTTAGAAAACCATTAATTTCAAACAAATATTTTATGTTCGAGTTACAGTGTACATGTATGTTAAGTTTATGATTTTATCACGCGTCCAAATGCAACATAGAGCTCACAAATAAAGATGTTTATGTTAAGCTAGGGAGGTCATGCATGGAGTGTAAAACTCCATGCAACATGAATCTTAAAGATTAACCTGTCGAGCTATAAGGGTGTAAAAGTTAGCCAAGAAGACTCTCTCACATGTGAAGGAATATTATTCGTAACTCTATAACCCTGCTTTTTAATATCAATGGAAGGATAATTTTGTACAAAGTATGTAAATGATGTCCGTGAGGAAAAGAGGGAGAGTTTTAAAGTTATCTGTCCAAATATGAACGTAAAAATATAATGTTTTGACTTAAAATCAAAAGTCAAAATGATTACATTTAAACTTTCAATTTTAGGTGGAAATCTCGACAAGTTTACCTACGCATAAGACTACACACCGCGTCTCAACCTACAAGTCAAAATGATCCGTTTCTACATGTAGGTCGTTTTCTGTTAGGACGACAAGGGTTAGAGACTTGGGGGTTGGGTGGACCAATACTTATCTCCTGTAGGGATGTGGGGGTTGGATGGAACGGGACTTGTCTTCTTTGGCTTTTGTTGGATTCAATTTGGTGAGGTAATCTTGGGTTATAGATTGTAGAGAAGAATGATTGGCAAAATGAGTGAGGATAACATACTCGAGAGGTCTTGATTATTAAGCTTTACGGTTCAAACCGATGTACTTTTGATGATAAGATGAGGGTGGATTGTTAAAGAAGAGGTCATGATCACTTTGAGTGGTGTTACTGGAGAAGAGGTAGATCAGACCCGCTTACTAGTATCACTTTTGTTTGATTTTGCTCATCCAAAGGTTAGTTCATTTATTATCGCATTGCTTGAAGCTTTGTCTTTTTGTCATTTGATCTATGTTTTAATGCACTTTGTATGGATGTCAATACTTGCTTTGTATGGATAGATGTATACTTGCTTTGTATGTATGTACTTTGTTTATGCTAGATAATATGTTGTTTTTATAACTTGTAGATATTTGAGTGTGAAGCTTTTGTTGAGAGTTTTTATATTGATACATTCACTGGTATGATACAAGGACGAGACAAAGTGTTAGATGAACGTCTTCTCCAAGAAGTGTTAACATTTATGCTCTGTTGGTTTTACGGAGCAACCAAAACAAGTGAGATATCGACGTATAGAATATTGTTTTCTTTTTTTTCATGTGAAAGAGAAATGATATTCGTGCATGAATATGCACGTGAAGATTGAAGGAGCGTGTTCCAGTTCATCAATTGTCTCATGTTGGCTAGACAAAGGTCTAAGATGGTTATTGGTTACCTTGCTCTCGTGGTGAAATCCAAAGTGGGCGGTTAGAAGAGGATTATGATTGAGGTGTGCTCATGTTGGAGAATATCATCCAATAGATAGTGTCCATTAAGCAGCATCTCATGATTCGATCTTCTGTTTTGACATTTTGATACTTTCGTGGATATTTTGCTCACTCATGTGTTTCTTCATGTTGGTGTCTTGGGAGAACAAGATGTTGTCTATTTTGGATCCATAGAGAACCTAGATCATGGATCTTGATGTGACTATGGACTCACTCCATGATGTCTTTAACCCACCCACTATGCTCCTAATCTATGCCAGTCAAGTAGAGAAGGTACAAATTTTAATTCCTATGTGTCTGTGCATGCAAAGTTGACTCTTTGCTTTCTTAAGTTTGCTAACATTTTTTAAGAGTTGATATGATTCTTTCATGTATGCAATATAATGGATATACTCGATGGTCGACCAAGAGAGAAGAGAGGAATAGGACCAAGAGATACGACGAACCAAGAATACGACCAAGAGAGAAGAGAGGAAGCAAGACTAGAGGACAAGATCTTGGAAGCGGTTGCAAAAGTTGAAGACTTGGAGGCACATATCTGATCTAAGAAAATCGAGTTGGCACGTCTCCAGGATGAAGTACCGCTGCCAAGCAAGAGTTGGAGAGGATCAAAGGATCTCAACTGTTTAGATCAAAGATGATTCTTCATACGTGAAACACCAGAAGATCATGATCGTCGACTTGAATGGTTTACTTTTGAAGATAGGTAGAAACCCTCAAGGACTTCAAGGGGCAAAAGAAAAGAGATATCATATATCTAGATCAGATAGAGATAACAAAGAGTCTTCATATTTGACACGTGTCCCGAAATGGAGTTACACACTTCATAGACAAGTGCTTGGAAGAGTTTTTTGTGATCATTTGGACTTCGAGGAGTCTACATAACTGCAACACTTTGTTGAGAGCGATGGAAGCGGAGGAGTATCTACCAACATGGGTGAGTGCTGGAAAAATAACTTATTCTTTTGTAGTCTTTTTTCATTGAACATGTTTTCATGGATTTTTAAGATTTAGTTTAGTAGTTTTTGTTAAGTTTAATTTTAGGTGAATCAAGACCTTACGACTTGTACTTCAACCTACAAGTTGCTGCTATGCGATTCGACCTAAAGGTTGAATCAAGATGTTTTTTACCTACTTATTGTTGCTATGTGTTTTGAACTAAACACGTAGACTTGTAGATCAAAATGTTTATGTTTTGACCTGTTCTACTTTATCTTCTCTCATCTTTAACTTTGAGTTTTCTCTTATCAATTTTGTTGCATCGCATGCTTGTCAGAATTTCACACAAAACATGTACAACAAGTACAAAACAAAGAGGAAAGCCGCCACCGGATCTATTTTATACTTGAAGGATATTTCACATTTGTACACTTTCAACATTATATGATAACCTTGAGAAAAACTATGCAAACCACCAATTATACTCTATTCATCCTCTCACATTCTCCTCTGAGTCCAAAGATAGAGACAAAGAATGTCATTTGATTAGTGTCCTTATCCTTTGGTTGAGAATATGAAGAGTGAAGTAGATACACTTTCTTTTGTTCGCTTACTATACATCATGGTGTTTTCTCAAGATCCTATTACAACATTGAAGGCATACTTGAGGAGTATGTCTAGGAGGAGTCACAGCTGATATGACATTCTCTCTCAACCTCTACGATGCTCGAGTTGATTCTATTGTATAGTTGATATTCTCTCTTTGATATGTATCATCTTTATTAATAAATGTTATGTTTTACATAAAATTCTTCCATGGGATCTGTTACGCTCTAAAACTCTTTTCCGTTGACTGAAACACTTCATGTTCTATCATCAACATCCATATCATTTATAGGATTTTCTACATCTCTCTCGATGATCAATTCTTTATCCTCTTATGTCTAATCCTCATGGATGTTCAGACAGATATTAACATGATATAACAATTAATCCACTTCACTAGTAGTCTATTTTTAAACTTTATCTTTAGTTGTATCATTCATTGTTTAAGAGAATGTCATTTTTATTACACATATACAATGCTCATTCTCAACTCCAACATGTGCTATACAGTGTATAAACCAATCTTTTCTTTGTCTCTTGATGTCATTATGAAAGCAAAGACTAGGTGACGAATACGAGAATATCTTGAATATGACAATAGATATTCGTCTTTCTCTAAAAAAACTCCATTAGTGTCTAGATGATGTCATGAAGGAGAGTTTTTGACAAATGTTATGTCTTGACAACTCTCGAGCATTCTTGTAAGCACAAACATGATTTTCTATGACGACAACATAGTATCTGCAGATTTAGAGAATAATTGCATTTTCTATCATAGTAGGTTTCACCATCAAACCTTGGTCTCTGACCAAGAGGTAATAAAGATCATCTAAGGGTCCTATACAGCCAAAAAACTCTTTCTCGCCAAAGACAGCAAATATATTTTATTTCTCAACAAGATGGTCATTTCATCTTATTACATAGAGTATATTCTAAAGCAACAATAACGCTCTTCATATACATGACCATAGATCCATTGACACTCCTTACAAAACAACGATCATCCTATGCATATTCCATTCAAATCTATCCAAAGCCACTGCTAGCTGTAAAAAAGTAAGAGCTTATTTCAGACATGAATTATTATAGAAAATAGAGTGATATTTGATGAAATTTATCAGTCTTAGTGATATTTATCAGAATAGATCTGAAAGATCTGCAATCCATCCACGTGATTTATCTGAATGAAATTTTGGATAACTCTATGAAAAAGTTCTCTCAAACGTCTTTACTTTTAAGAAAATATTCAGACCTCTTAATATTATATGAACTCCGCATTGTAACGTATAAATCAAACAACTAATCACCATTAAATTCGTCTTCACTTGATTGAGAATCTTCAAATGGACTTATAGCACCTGACATAAGAATCACGTGGTTACTATCATCAGAACTGCTATAATGTTATTCGTTGCTCTCACTTGTACCGTTGTCACTTGAATTCATAATGATTAGTAACTCTACTATTTTGTTCACTATGAAGAAAAACATCTTTTGCTCAGAAGCACATGACATTTGTGCTCATTAAGTGAGAACCCTCGTCAGCAGGTATGGAACTAAGGACAAAAAATCCAGAACGGAAAAAGCAAAAATGAACATGTGGAAACATCAATGTTAGGTTTAGTTCTAAGTCCTAACTTAATACACCCATAGTGGAACAAGCACAATGCGTGTAAAAACGAGATGGACTCGTTCTAGCAGCTTGGTGAAATGAGAACATTCAGGAAAAAAAACATGACTCATGTAGAACAAGATGAATGCATCTGAAGCTTCTCCTCGTCTAAGTGATTTCTTTTCATTGTTAGAAGTGGACCAGAGAAAATGTGAGAACAAGTGTTTGCTTTCAAATTTCAGAAGCTGCTGTTAATTATGACAGTGAGACAAAAGCTCAGTTACGAGCTACGTTGTTGCGGCCAAAGCTAAAATGCCCACACGCTATTTCTGCGAGTACGGTACCCATAGAGTTATTGTTCCATGGCCGTAACATCCCTCCACGAGCAAAGAAATAAACCTCATGCGTCAACTTTAATACCCCTCATAAGATGAGTAGCAAGATTTTTACCAAAAAACAAAAGCATGCATACATCCTCTCCGAGGATAAATGTTTTTCTTTCTTAAAAAGAACAAAACACATGACATATTAAGAAAAAAAACACATACAACCGCCTTGAAGAATTTTCACTCTATTTTTACAACTATTTTCTTCTACTCATTCTTCCTGCAATGCAATAAGAATGCATTTTCATCTGATTGTTTTTGAGAAGCATGTATATTTCATCAGAGCAGCATGTCCATTAGTCCACAATAAACGTTTGGTGAGTGATTTTTTGTCTACAAAGACATCAGATGTTTATCCAAATGTTGAAAGTCGTGTTAACTTAGAAGTTCCGGTCCATTGTATCCAATATATACATCATCAAATCCCAAGTCACCTCATACATAACTATCAAGAGAATTATCGGATAAAACATGTTCATTATGAAGTCATTTTCGAAAGACGAAGTGGTCACGATGAATGCTTGTATGAAACTTGAAGAGAAATGTTAAGTCTAGTTCTAAGACTTGAAATCATACACTTTATCTTATATCAAGATATAGTGATCACTCCTTTACACCATAGTTAAAATTCCATCTTTGTTCAATTATATCAATCCACACACATTAGTTGTAATGATAAGTTATAAGTCAGTTACAATTCACCGTTAGAATAACATTATGCAGAGAAACTCCATTATAGTTTCTTGAATTTTATAACTTTAGAGGAACTACTTAGCATATGAAGTAAAAAGTGAACATCCTTTTATATTATTTGCGTAAGCATTTCTTCCCTTCAAACAATTGATCTTTATCATAAACAAATCTATTATGAATAGTTTACAACGGGATTGTCCTTTTGGATACTGATTTTATTTGAGAGTGCTCCTTCACAACCATATATTTTTCATAGTATAAAGAAGGAAGGAGAACTATCGTATATAAGTATTATTTTGTTATTAATACAATATCATTTAATCTTGTAGTTTTGCCCGTTCAAAGGTCAAAATAGAAGTTAACTCCAGTAATAACACGTTAGACTAGACTTTGTACAATCATCCATATTAAATGGACGATGAAAGATTTCACAACGATGTGTTACTGGAGCATGTCATCATTGTTATAGTTAAAACCATTTGCTTGCACACTATATTTATTATGGGTAAAGATTGAACAGATATTTCAAGGAGGTTACTCCTCTTATAAACAAAATAAACATCATCATGTAAACAACAATAAGAACTATTTTGATATAGAGAAAATAAATAAATAAATAATTGTAAGTAATACTATTAGTTATTTACAATTATATTATAATCAAATATCAATAAATCTAATAAACATCAGTATTTTCTTACAGAAAAATATATTGAATATACTGTATTATGATAATAATACTATGAATGATTGAGTTCTAAATTAAATCAATAAATGTTCTCTCTTGTTTTTTTCTTTAAGATTTTGACTTTTATATTCAAAATATCTGACTCCTTTTTATCTACTAGTCTTATAGGACATGTTATAATGACCATCACAAAGGATCTTGAGATCTTTAATGCGATCAAATATTTTGAAAATATAGTCAATTTTTGTTCAATTATATTTAAAATCAAAATTTTGCAAAAGTGAAAATGAATTATAGTTCAGAGATCTTACACTTACATTCTAACTCTATTTAAAATTGCATATGTTTTTGTTGTCTTTTTTTAAGTATCATACATGCATATTTTATTATGCAATAAGTTAATTTGAAAGAAAATAACTTTTATTCAAATGAACTATAGTAAACAAATTCTTCTATTGAATGTAATAAAGGAAGTTCAAGTACATTCTTATATCTATTACTCGTATTAATAAATGAATTATTATACAATATATATTACTTGTATTGATGAATTATTATTAGCATTTTGCAGAAAGCATCAAAGATAGTTAAGAATTTTCTGCAGATCAAATAATACTATATTTAATATTCATATTTTCTTGATCAGTAAGTTTTATAATAAGACATATTGTATAATTATCATATAACTTTTTTTAACATGTTCTTTTATAGTTTTTTCTCTTGAGACTGAGTGATTCATGAAAGTATATCGAATAAAGTCAACAATCTGAAGTGATTTTTATGTTTCACTTTCATAAATAAACAAGTAGCTCAAATACCAAATTTCATAACACAAGTGAATGCATTAATTGTTTCATAAAGAAGGGAACTCCAACTAGTTTGATGATGTTTACACTCTATTGTGTTAATTCTTGCAGACGGTGTAATGTAGTAGAAAGAACTTACATATGGCTCAAGTGTAAAAAACATTTATATGTTTTCTATGTTCATAGCTTTAGCTTTCCAAATAAAGTATTGTGAGATATGACTTGACAATTTGTAAGTAACATTAGTCATGTTCTTGTGGATCTTTTTTTATGGATATCTAGTTCTCATATGATTTGAGATTCTTTGACTTCTAGAGTTTCAGAATAGCTTTCAGAAGCAATGGAGTTGACGTAGGAAACTTAATGTTAAGCAAAGTTTATGCTTTCATGATAATCTTCAATCTGGTATCCATTTTAGCCTCGTTATGAGTTGTCGATCATGAAAACTTAAAACACTATCGTATCTTCATTTCTTGACATGTCCAGGTGAGCACCGAGCTCTTGTTATCGAGGATGTCATAGCTACAATCAGAGCACACAAGTGCTACCAAGTTCAACCAAAAAAAATCTTGATTTATTTACATCTCAACTCGTGTATACACATATTTTGCAGCTAACTTTCAAAGTTCACGATTTCTAGAGTTTCATAATAACTTTCAAAAGCAATGGAGTTGATTTAGGAAACTAAATGTTCCGCAAGTTCATGCTTTCATGATAATCTTCAATCTGATATTCATTTTAGTCTCATTATGAGTTGTCGATCATGAAAACGTAAAACATTATCGTTTCTTCATTTCTTGATATGTCCAGGTGAGCACCGAGCTCTTGTTATCGAGGATGTCATAGCTACAATCATCGCGCACAAGCACATAAGTGCTACCAAGTTCAATCAAAGAAAATATTGATTTATATACACTTCAACTAGTGTATACACATATTTTACAGCTAACTTACAAAGTTCACGATTTCTTCTCAATTGATCTAAGTAAAATATAGTCAATCTTGTTAAAAAGATCACAAAAAACGCTCCAAACGGTGCCTCATTTACTCTCTTACACAAAAATATCGCTATCTCAAGTTTGTATCACTTCTCCTTTTGTTAATGGCAAAACCAACAATTCTCTATAGGTTTATCAAAACCCCGAGATATTATTCGCACCAACAAACTTACAGTCTAAGCTTTCCAACTATACCAAGTTCTTCTGAAACTGAGCTTTGTAGCCTTACATGCACTATGTGAAAAACTCCAAATTCTTTCTTTTTCCAATCGTGCGAAAACTAGCAAAAGTCTTTTGCTCAAACTATAAGTGACACTGGTATCACTCCTCAACTTCTAAACTCTTAATTTTACCAATAGAAGTGATACATGTATCACTTATCTCTTTGACAAAAGTCCTTGTAGTTGTCAAATGTGATACTTATATCACTTTTCGTCTGCACCACGCCCCTAAGTTAACCCATTGCGTTTCATCATCATGTGAAATTGACAACACTTATGCCATCAGTATCATGCGCATCATGCGCATCATCACATCATCAATCGATCCATCAAGTGGCATACATGCGCATGTAACATCATCGATATGTATTATTATGACACACAACATCTCAAGCACATCAACAAGTTCCATCTCAACACCTCACAAGATGTCGTAACTTTGGTGTCATGTCATGTCACATCATCATTTTTCATCAGAAAATCCTAAAAGATGCAAATCATCGTAATGTTGTTTGTGATGTCTCATAACTAAATTTGATGTATAAAATGATCCTTATGCTATCATGAAGTTAGACCATCCACCAGAACTAGCTAAATAAAACACGAATAAACCATCATTTTGATATAACGATCCACGACACGACAACTTGAATATGAGATTGGACAAAAAAGATAGCTCCTTCATGAGTTTTGGAAGTTTTTTAGTACTACAAACTTTACTTCACTACATTACTCCCTTAAGATTTTGATGGTGTGTTTAGATCGACGATCTAGAGTTTGGAATGTCTCTTTTTGATAATGTATATACTCAAGGTTCCTAACGATTGAGATGACTCATTACAAGTCGATGAACTTAAGAGTTAAGGAAAGCGAGAAAAATGCTCAAAAGATAGCATATTTTATTTTTCCTTAGAGATTACAAGTAGTAAAAGAATAAATTTCACATAGAGTGTTTTCTCTTGGTTGTGGCATTACAAGTTAATCATAATGAGAAGTTTTGTACTTTTCTTCAAAAAATGTCTTCTTGATGATAACAATTATAACCTATGTAAGTGAAAGAGCCAAACTAGAGGCATATGTTTCAATTAATCTGTGTATTATCTAGTTGGGTCACTAGTTATTTTCATTAAACATATGTGTAAGTAAAATATGGTACTTTTTTGTTTCACAAAGAAAATCTTATAAAATCATTTTTGAAAAATATAATATTTTATATCCTTTTAGCAATCTCTCTTAATCTAACATTAATTCTTGTTGAAATTCACAATTTTTGAAGACCTCAAGATCACTATCACATCCACAAAATCGTGAACAAATCTAGTCTACGGATCTCTTGGTATCCCAAGAGGAAGTTGAAATGCATAACTCGAGAGGTTTTCGAACACTTTTCACTTCAGCCCTTGATCTAACCCTTCACTATCAAACTTCACAAATGCTTAGCAGTAAACACGCTCTAAAAGAGTTCACTCTAATCTGACTCCTAACCCTACCACCACAACCAGTACTCAGAAATCAAGAAAAGCGCTTCTACTGAAGAAAAATTTGTATTATCTTGATAACTAGTACTATCACAACTTGTTCAAAACACACTCAAACTTCAGAATTCTCCAGTCTAACTATGTGTGCTCGTTGAGTGCTCTCTACTCATAATCTATGATCTTTATCTTCTCACAATGAATGTCTAACTCATGGTATATTTCATGTTTCAGGACGTTAGGATTTGAATACCTTGACACTTACGACAAAAATATCATAATAAGTGTCATCACTTTATTAAATGTCATGACTCTTAGTCTCAAGATTGGATGCAAACGCGAACAATAGAACCTTAGAAAACTTGCATTAGGTTGTGAACACTACGAGTAGGACTTAACGATTTGATCGAGAAGTTGAGAACAGAATAAATCTAAGTAGTTCTCTGAACCAAGGTTGAAACATTCGGCTAGGACGTAGAGGTCTATCTCAAGGGGGCCCCAGATGAACATTGACATAAAGGGCAAGTCTAGAAACGGACCAAAACGCAAGACCAAACGTAGATATGAGACGTAGGTCTGAGATGTGGATCCAAAATGCAAGATCAAGATGTGGATCTAGCACAAATGGACGCTAGACAAGTGTTGATCCAACCCATTGGGTCTTAGTCTAGCACTGGACCACCTTTCTCCGAAAGAATACTAAGTGTTGGAGCTCAAGAACATTTTAGACCGTGGATGGAGCTCTATGTAAGATCTCAAGATGAGTAAAGTATCATTAGAAAGATCTCAGCAAGGGCTTTCTTGTGATATCACGAACACCTCGAACTGAAATCAGAGTTGAGAATTATGATCAATCTTTTGATCAAGTTATGATATAATTTTCAAAGATCAAAGAAGAGGTCGGGACCGCTGATCCCCAAAAGTATATATAAAGGGGCTCGATGCCTGGGTGAGCCAAGACAAATCACCCGACCTCAGAGTTCAGCGGGTGAACTTTGAAGACATGAGGTGATGGTTGGACTAGTACCAAGGCGCCTTCCGATCCATACGTAGACTTCTAGACTTGAGAACAATCTAAGAACTAAGACAAGACTAGAGAATGAAACGGCGGGTTGGATCATCGTTCGGGAGCTTGGAAGCACTGCAAAAGACCTTGGAGTTTATGTGAAGTCCGCCTCAAGTCACGTTATGACTTGCTCATGTTTTGGGATTGACCTAGCCGGGTCTAGATTAGACTTAGGGAATATTGAGCTTGAGAGTTAGAGAGACGGTGTGACTTAGATCCAAACCTTTATGCAGTAAAGATAAGTCGTGCATGAACGCTAGCGTGTGATTGTGGTTTGCAAGTTAGCATTGTGAGTTTCATGATCTATTGAGCAAGAGCTTTCGCTGGCACAACAAGATGATATATACATGACTTATGTGCGCGAGTTTAGTATTCAGTTGGATTCGTTCTCTGAGTGGACTAAGGAGACCAAGATATGTATATTTATTGAGGGACACAAGTCTAGCTCGGAGAAGGCTCTCCTTCAGATGTCAAAGGTACATGAGACATGTGTCAAACTTTTGAAACTAGCGGAGCGGATTGGAGACGATGAAGTCCAACAGCATAAATCCTTTGAACCGCGTAGCATGAACAAGGTTCACAAGAAGAACAAAGGATTCAAGTGACAATAGGATTTTCATAATGGAGGTGAGAAGGATCAGAAAGACTCTTCTACCCCGACAGCAAAGCGGTAGCAAACATGATCGAAATCAAAGGGCAAGCACCTTAGAAAGGCAATGGTTTTAATTTTACTTGCTACAACTACGACGAGATGAGCCATATCGCTAAGGGCTAATGAAGCCTAAGATTAGTAAATGTAGCATGAATGCGTTTGTTGCAAAAGATTTATTGGAGGGTCAAATGACGATGATCTTAGGAACCACGAAGAAGTTTCTACAAGCCAAAGTTGCTAATCGTGATGTTTCCTTGTGGACACAAGAGCGATCCACTTCTTCATAAGTCCAAAGTTGATGAAGAAGTTGGGTTTGTCTACCTCTAAGGCAGACAAGCCTATTCAATTTTTCTTTGTCAAGAGCAAGACGTATCAAACTTCTGAAGTGGTCTTGGATATACGATTTGCGTGTGAGAAGTTGGAACTGAGAACTTCACCATGTGCGAGATGGATACCTCCATGTGGTTTTGAGAAACAGTTTCTTGGATAAGTTTGAAGTGGAACTTAGACAAAAACCTATGAGATTGAACGTCAAAGTTAAAGGACGAAACTTGGGAGTGCGGCTGATCCGAAAGACGCTGAAAATTGATAACTTTATGATGAATTTGATCAAAGATAAACAAATGAACTTCAACAACGAAGTCATGTATTTGATGTGGGTTGTAGATTTGATGACAAGTGGCGGACAAGAGAAAACATCAAGAGACGCTACTAACCTTCCAAATGTGCTCCGCAAAGTGATTAAGGAGTTTGAGGATGTCTTGACGGATGAGCTATTTGTTGAATTATCTCCAAAGCGAATGGTGGACCACAAGATCAAGGTCTTGCTTAGGTCATAATCATCCTCCAAAGCTCCTTACCGACTTAATCAGGTGGAACTCCTTAAGTTGAAAAGGCAACTCGGCGAGCTATTGACACGAAGAACCAGCAAGTTACTTTATGGAGCCCTAGTTCTTTTTGCAAAGAATAATGATGAGAAGTTACAACTTTGCATGGATTATTGTGCTCTCAATAAGATGACGGTGAAGAATAATTATCCCTTACCAAGGATAGATGGTCTGTTTGATAAGTTAACGGACGTAAAGTACTTCAACATGATCGACTTGAAGTCAGTATATTATCATATCCGGATAGCTGACATAGATGTTGAGAAGATCATTTGTCAAACTAGATACTTATCATTTGAATTCATGGTGATGTCATTTGGACTCTACAGCGCCCTTTCGATGTTCACTACATTGTTGAACATAATTTTTCACATGAGATTGATGAGTTTGTCATCATTTACATCGATGATATCTTGATCTACACAAAAACTTTCGAGTCGTACGCAGCGCAGCTGGTGTTGACGAAGCTGCAGAAGCATAAAATGTTTGTCAACGTTAACAAGAGTGAGTTTGGGTTGCAACGCATTAACATCTTGGGACATGTCATAAGTGTAGAAGGAGTTGGTCTGGATATGCAGAAGATGGAGGTGATTGGGACTTGAGAGCTCTTGACAACAATGAAGGGGATGCTGTTCTTGGGACTTATGCAATTCCACCATAAGTATTCGAAGGAGTTTTCAAAGATCACAAAGTCGCTGACGGATTGGACGGAAAAGATGCACAAGTAAGTTGGACCAAGGAGGTGGATTATGCGTTTCGAATGATCAAATCCATTTTGTCAAAGATGTCAATTTTGGAGTTGTCAGAGTTTGATAAACCATTTGAGTTGCACACGGATGCAAGCAATTGTCTGATTGACAGAGTGTTGGTGCAAGATGGAAAACACGTAGCGTACAAAAATAAAAAGTTATTTGGGACAGAGATCCGATGGACGACTCATGAGAAAGAACTGTTTGTGGTGATCTCATTGCTTGAGAAAATGACGGCATTACTTAGGACTTCATCAAATCCAAGTGGACACCGATGATATTTTGCTCAAGTACTTTGAAACACAAGATTGGGTGATCTTGGTGCTCATGAATGTAGAATTAATCCATAAAGTGATAAATGATAATGTGATTCCAGACGTCTTGAATCATAAGGAGGAATATCTTTTTTTGTTATATTTTGTGAGCTATGTATGTATCTAAGGGGTTAGACTTTGAAAGATGAATACGTGAAAGTTACATGACCAAGCGAAGGAATACATTGAACAGCTCAAGCAAGGAGTGAAGTTGCATAACATGCAATTGAGATATGGATTACTCGTGTTCAAGCATTCAAACAAAGCGTGGGACAAGGAAAATTTAGGATTATGTTGCTTAAAGAATGTCATGATGCGCCCTTATCATGCCATAAAAGATAAAATTCCACTTTAGCAGTGATAGCTAAAAGATTTTATTGGCTCCACATGAAAGACGACGTTACCCACTTTGTGAAAACATGCGTAATCTGTCAAGTGAATCGAGTTTCTTATGCGAAGAAACAAGGGTTGCTTCATCCTTTGTCGATTCTAGCCAGATACTGGAACATCATCAGCATGGACTTCGTAACGTCTCTGCTTGACTCAAGCGGATACAATGCAATCTTTATGATACTTGTTTAATTTAGCAAACTAGCGAAATTTACCTCGACCTTAGATACCGCAACAGCGTTTATGACTTCTCGGTTGTTCTTAGATATTTGATGACGTTCAAATGGACTATTTCAGACCGAGACTCTAAGTTCACAAGTTTCTTTTGGAAACACTTGTTCCAAAAGTTGAGGGACTATGTTAAAATTTAGTACCACTTTTCATCTAGAAATAGATGGACGAATGAAACGAGTTAACTCGATTCGCAATCAATAATTTAAGAATTATGTGAGCATGGATAAAAATGATTAGACAAAGTGGTTCATTCAGATAGTGTATTGCTACAACTCCACGAAGCATCCAGCGACCGGTGAATCATTTTTCTTGCTGACTTATGGACGTGAGCCAGAAGGACCTCTTGACTTGACTCTTGCAGCGAGTTCTACATCGACACGACTAAGAACACGACAAACATCAACTGAAGAGTTGGTGATCAAAATGTAATGGCATGAGGACCAAGTGAAAAAGAACCTCGACAAGACGCATGAATGTTACACGAAGTATGTAAAGAAGCATAGGTGACAAGTGAAGTTTCAAGTGGATGAAGAAGTATGGTTGAGTATGAAGAACTTCACCCTTCCGGAAAGAATATTGATGAAGTTCTCATCCAAGTTTGCAATATTTTTTGTGATTTTCAAGAATCCGCGTTAAGATGTATATATTTTAGACTTTTTTCTCCAATGGCAGTTGCATCCCACCTTCCATGTTTATTTATTAAAAAAGTACTTCAAGGATGATTTGCGATCGAAGCGCAAACAAGTTTTCATGTCTCAACTTGATATCGTGCAAGATGAAGTAGAATACGAGCTGGAGGTCATTTTGCGATCACGATGTAAATCCAATCGAACGGAGTATTTGGTGACATGGCGTGGATATAATTTGAAAGAAACAACTTGGGTGCTAGAGGACGATCTTGCCGTGCAATTGAAGTATTGGACCTCTTCAAACGGTGACAATGACAACAATGACGTTAGCAAGATGAGAACATCTCCTTCCAGCAAAGAGTGAATGACAAACCATACGAGTAGCAACTTGAGACGATTTTGGTAGACGGGCTTTGTAGCTTTGACTTGTATTTTTTGAAAACAGAGAATTCATTTCTTGGAAATTGTCTAAGTGTATTGGCAGTGCATGGCTATGACCACTTCTAATAAGATGCGTAAGGTATTGTCAAGAGGAGGAACGAAGTGCACTAAAAGGAAGCAAGCTGGTTTGGATAAGCATATAAATCAAGACTTAGGTTTGCCGTAGCATTGACAAAGCAAGTGTGAATTGTTTACACTTGTCTTTGGGCTTGGGGTGATCTTGCATTGTAGTTTTATAGCTGTAAGGTAAACTTAGTCACGCGTCTAAGTCAAATCAAATAGCAATCAGAAAATGAACTACGAGAGATCTAGTAAGTAGGTATGAATATTTATAAGTTAGCAAGTTAGAGTCTTAAGTGGAATGTTTAGAGATTGTCAACTAGTTTTGTTTAAGGGTGGTCAAAAAGGTTAGGCTTCCTCGAGACTAGTTATAATTTTAGAAGTGTTATAGCGACAGCTTAAGACTCAAGTCAAGAATGGAATTGCGGGTTAGCTATCAGAACGTAATTCTAGCACCAAGGGTTGGCTACCAATTTTGAACTTGGTGTTAACTTAAGGATCGTTGTTGATGAGGGCATCAACCTCCAAAATGGAGGTGAATGTCGCGACCTTGAATCTCAAGACGTAAACAGTAGAACCTTAGCATACTTGCGTTAGATTGTGGATGCTACGAGTATGACTTAATGACTTGACCGAGAAATTGGGAACAAAAGAACTCTAAGTGGTTCTTTGACCCAAGGTTGAAACATTGAGCTAAGACGTAAGGGTCTATCCCAAGAGGACTCCAGACGAACGCTGACCTAAGGGGGCAAGTCTAGAAACGGACTGAAACACAAGATCGAAATGTAGGTCTAAGATGTAAGTCTGAAACGTGAGATCGAGATGTTGGTCCGATGTTGGTCTGAACCACAAGATCCTAGTCTGACGCTGGACCATCGTTTCTCAAGAAAATATTAAATTTTGGAGCTCTAGCAACATTTTGAGTCATGGACGTAGCTCCACATAAGATCTCGAGGTGAGTAATATATCATTGAAAAGGTCTACACAAGAGCTTTTCATGATATCACGAACTCCTCGAACTGACATCATAGCTGAGAATTATGATTGATCATGTGACCATGTTGTGATTTAATTTTCGAGGACCAAAGACGAGGACGGGACCGGTGATCCTCGTAATTATATATGAGGAGGGACTCGATGCTTGGGTGGGTCATGATGAGTCACTCGACCTCTGAGTTTGACAAGCGGATTCTAGAGGTATGAGGTGATGGTTGGGCTAGTATCAAGACGCATTTTGATCTAGACGTGGATGTTTGGACTTCAGTACAATCTAAGAGTTGAGACAAGACTAAGAAACGAGACGGTGAGCTCGATCATCATTCAAGAGCCTAGACTCATACGGACATCACGGATTGTTGGACCGCTAGAGGCATCATTTAAGACCATAGACTTTATGAGAAATATGTCCCAAGTCACGTTATGACTTGCTCATGTTTTGAGACCGACCAAACTAGGTCTAGGTCAAGACTCATGGAATATTGAGCTTGAGAGTTAAGGAGACGGTCCGGCTCCGATCCGGACCATAACGAGATAAAGATAAGTGGTGCATGAACGCTAATGTGTGATTGTGATTTACAGGTTAGCGTTGTGACTTTCGTGATCTACTGAGCAAGAGCTTCCACTGATGCAACAAGGTGATAGATACGTGAAATAAACCATGGACAAGTATAGATACCTCTTAACACCAATCCTAAATTATGTATACAAGTAAATCATTATTCTACTGTTGGATTGCATCTTATCATAGTCATAACAACAGCATACAAGTCTAGCCATTTAGCACCCAACTTATAGATCCAAGTGTAGTCATACAACTACTGACACCACACCTAAAAATACAAATTTATATCACCTTCGCAACTCAAACCAAATGAAAGTCTACATTTGGTCAGCTAAACATATAGGCTCATTCCTAATTCTCCTCTATCGTCCACCACAATAGAACGCAATAGAAAATGAAAAAATGTAGCAAAGACCTTTTTGTAAAATATCACTATCTTTGTTAGGGGTTTTTATTCGTCCTGGTATCCTTGGTAGCATTTTATTATATTTCTCTCACCATCTTTCATATGTATTCTTATGTATCCTTTGATATCGTCTCTTGAACTTCATTGCATGCGGATGTGCCATCTATTTCAAGTTACATTTAGGAGAGATATTGTCTGTCGTATCTAGATACGATCAAAGTTGCACGTCATCGCAATCTCTCATCAAGGGCCATCTATGTCTGGATGGTCGGTGATCAAATATCTAAAAGCAAAGAAGTTCTAAGGAGATTTGAACTTAATACCTCTTGTTTATCAGAAAGTTGAGCTATCCAACTCTCCTCATTCCACACAAGCACTAAAAACGAGAAGAAAGAAGTTAAAATTTATGGTTTATTTGTTCTTTTTCTTTCCTTTACTACTTCAAAGCTGCATATCTTAGTCATAATAGATCCATTTCTGACGATTGAAGTTCTTGGACTATAGTATGTATCAAAATTTACGAGTTGGTATATTAAGATTTAGATTCCAACAAGACCTTCAATTTCCTCTTTCACAATTTTCATTTATTCCTAAGCTAAATATCTTTGTCGTGGTGATCTCATTGACTGCGATTCAAGTCTTGCTCGGCTTAACTCAACAAGCTCTACCACATGGTATCATCAGTTTTTTGCTTGCAAAGAACTTCCTTTTGTAAGTTCTAGCTCAACTTACTTATGGTGCAGCCACTCAAGTCTAGCTTACATGAAGTGCATCTTAACCTCAAGCCTAACATACTTGAGCCTTAGTTTACCAAGCAAGGGGTTAGCTTGCTCAATATCCTCGTACATAAACATTTCTCACTACAAACCATCCTTAACATGATAACGTTTGACGGATGACGTACTCAACGGTGGTATTCAGTTGAGGAGATTACAATCTTTGACTTTGATGTTGATATCCGACATGAAGATTTTTATGAATGACCTCTATTTATCTAATACAAGAGATATCAAGTTCAAAACTGCACATAATGTTCTAAAATTACAAATTATTAAAACTATGATTTAGCTATTTAAGTAGTAGTTCTAACCATCTAAACTTGAACATAACCGTGTTTATTGAAAGTTAAAGTACAATTTGCCTCGAGCCGAGTTTTCTTTTGGAGAGAAGTACAATATCAAATATCAAGAAGTGATATCAAACAACGTTTCTTGACATCAAGACAACTCGATGTCCTATTGGAGTGTTAACTTTAATCTTGCAAAATATATATAAGTTGTTATTATGCATCTAGTTATGATGAGTGTGTGTAATCGGAAAAAACGAGTTGTGATTCATCATTTAACGAGGTATGAGATATGTGATGAGACTGACAACCTACAATAAGTCATCATATTTTGATTACCAAAGGAGAAACCATCATTTTATGGAGTGCAGCTGATGGTCTTAGCTATTGTTGTATCAAGTTGTGGTTAGGAAGTAAGAAAGCACATTGTTACGTCTTGTTGTCTAGTTGAGACAAGGTGCTATATATGAGATTTTTGAAGTTTTAGAAGAGAAATCTAAGTGTAATTTATGACCAATAAGTAAGTAATGAGACCTTAAGTGGATGAGATTAATACTCTAAGGCCTTGTGACATGGGGTTGGTTAAAATCCTGAGATGTTTGGTCATACATGGAATCCAAGTAGTCGAGTTTGTTTTACTGTTTGGCATGAAGAACTCTCAGTTAAACTATAGTACAAAGCAAGTGAACGCCAACCTTGTGGATCTCAACGGTCATAACAAATTAATGCTATTTAACACCTAATGAGATCCATCGAGTATGGACGGTTAACACTTGGTGATCTCGTAAAGTTATCTCTTAATATGCCAACTCGACCTATATGTCATACAAATATATTTGAGAAAGCTAAAGCTCTTACCGTACAATATATATGCATAACTTATACACTCTAGGTCTATATACAAACTCTTTCTACTGCATGACACTGCTCATGTTTTGACAATGATGCATGCTCTTGGCTCATAGTTCGATCTTGCATTACAACATATTGACTCGTAATTATTATCATCTATACAATAATGGGTTTTGCCAAAGCTTGATACGTCTTGTGCTTCGACTTTGCTCACTTGTGAATGTGGTGTCTCACTCGACACTTCGAGTAGACATCTTGCTCGTTGTCTTCTTTATGATGAACAAATTGAGTTTCATGATGTCATGTAAAGATCTTTTTTCTATAGCACAAAGAGTGATTACATGACGTGAATAGAGCGATGTACGTTGTCGTGTGACATGCTTTCTTATCTGGGAATACACCGGATATCTGACTGTGGAGAGTATGTGATGCTCTCAGTAATTCAGAGCCAGTGACCACCCAACCTCTTTCTGACCTCTAAGTATGCTCTGAACCTAACCCGCTGCGATATCCTCATGTCCTCTCGAAAAATATCTCTCTCACTTGACTAGAGATAGAACCGGGATAACAAACATGAGCAACCTGTTCCTGCCATCACCGCAAACACTCTTGGGTCTGCTGGTCATCACTCCAGCCTCATCACAAGAGAAATACCAGCACTCCTAACGGAAAAGAAATTAAGCGCAACGCCCGCACACAAATCCAAACCGAACCAACTGAGCGTACAAACAGACATACGAGTATGGAGAGGATCCAAACACAGGCAATACTGTCAACAACTCTCCATACTCATGATCAAGTGCTCTGAAGCACTTGCAAAACCTCCAGGTCGACCTGTTCTTCAAAGAATCTTAAATCTTGTGCCTTTTGGAGCAAGAACTTCTCAACTTCACTCCGCTGTCACTCCTCAACCACAACTCAGAATGATATGAAACCAAAGCTAATAGGTAACATGTAGAATAATCTCTCTATTAAGGTATTACATGTAGAGAGATCATCTTGAGTTGGCATCTATGTCTTCTCAAAGTTCATTGATTTCATAACATACATGATATTATTTCGACAGAACTTTGCTGTTCGATTCCTCACAAACCACTCGACCAAACGGCTCAAACTTCTCATGAAGCTAATATGTCATCATCACTACCACTCTGTAAAATTTCACTAGAAGATCCTCAACCAAACTCTCGAAATAATCCAAGCCCTTATTGTCAATGACATAAGACGATATGCAGACCATTGTACACAAAAACAATGATACCTTTATACCCAATAATCTAAATGGTCTAAAATTTTACAGGTAAGTAGTTGACTGTACCTTCTCAGACATTTGAAGGTTTCATAGTGAAATTCGACCCCGAACTCTCCATATCGCTCTCAATGTCTCATGTTTACAGTCGTCTCATAGCTTTTGATTTGAGACACCCAACTTCAGCCGACCATAACTTTTTCACTCCGGTTTGGAATCGATTGATCTTGGAGTCCATCAGCAAGCCAATTTCAAGAGCTTTCTAGCAACAGTCAATTCGTCTCCAGCAGCCTCATAGAACTCTTAGAAAGTGAGAAAGACCTCAAGGAAATAAAATTGATCACAAATTTGACCCCTTCAGCTTCAATTGATCAAAATATTCTCATCCTTGCTTCAAATCGAGCAACCATTGAGTCCACGGGCATCCTCGTCTCCTAAGCTTTCCAACCATATCCAACAATTTGCGAATGGATCACGAGAAGTGCCTCTAACCCTCAAAAGCGTGAAAGGAACTTGGTAGAAGGTGATTGATCAAACTTTAGACCAATAAGAAACAAGTTGACAAAAGAGTTTTGTCTTCACTCACATGACAAACACACAAAGAACGATTTTTATCCAAGAGTACCATTTGGACCTCAAAGCTTATATTGAACAAACTACAAACATGTGCCGTTGATGATACCGTTGGTCACAAAGCACGTAGGCACGAAGGACAAACTACGCTCAATATAGAGTCAGAACCATTCTTGTGTGTTACATGATACCGTAAATATGACCATCGGTGCTACAACGTTTGGATCTACACACCCAATTTCTGAAGGCTCAAAAGCAAAAGTTTTCCAATGCCTACTTAACATCTCTTTCAACTCCCTCTCCTCAGCAGATAGAAGAAAGTTGGTAGAACCAACCTTCAACTCCTTAAGCGTAGCTTCTATAAACTTATGACCTATCTGATCATGAAACCGTAAGCTCTTCTCCTTTGAGGCTTGTTGAACTCGTTGGTCAGAGTCGCTAGGTAGTGGTTGTGCAACCGGCTTCATCTTTTTATCCACTGTTTTATACCTGATCTCGACTCTGACTTCAAGTATCTGGAACGATTCTATAGTTGAGTAAAGCTCCATAGAACGTATGTACACAACTTGGTCTTCATTCCCTTGCTCAGCCTTGTGAAGCTCTTCCAAAGGATCATCCAAATCCATCTCCACATAAACGCCCTCTATTTGATCCTCCTCACTAAGCACACCAACTCTTTTTAGATCTTTTTGGGTTCTTTGCACAACTTTCTTCTCCCATTTCTGAAGATCATCGAGCTGTGTATACACAGCAAATCCACTCTCCGAATATCTCACCACTCTTGTACAAAAGACACTATCCTTCTCAAATGAGAGTACCTCTTTTTGTGTATTGGTACCACTATACTCTCGCTCTATAGTGACCTTCTGGAAAATCTTTGAACTCTTCAGTGACTCTAGGTAGAGAAACGCTCTACAAGTAATCTCGGTTACGCTCATGATTAGCAGACACAGTCAAGAACTGTACCGTTGTTTTTCCATCTTGACTCCTGATCCGAGCATAAGCAGAACCGTCATCCAACACCTTAGTCTCCATCCTTACGGTTGTAATGAATGGTTGACCAAGAATGACCGGATAAGAAGTAGTATCTTGAACGAAGAAGTTTTGTTCAAGTACCACATTCTCGATCTTCACCTTCACATCTAGACAAGGACCATAGAGTTCTCCTCGTGTGTTGTTTGCTGCTCGGATCATCCAACCGTGGTCTATATCAACTGCTCATCCACCTTACTTGTAGATGTTCTTAGAGACAATATTGATCTCATATCCATGATCTATGAGAACAATCATCGAATCTTTCATCTCTCTTACATTCACTAAGGTTTCGGTAGTGGCTCTCGTCCAATGTCCTCTAGTATAATGACTAGGAATCTTATCGTCCTTCTCTTTGTTATCCACATCAAACTAAACTTTGCAAGTGTTGCAAGAATGAGCCAACTCTTGCTCCTCTTCCTCTGTAATCATTGTGTCTAGAGCACTAGACACTGCGATCTCTCTCGTCAATTGTCTCTTCCGCTTGCTAATGTCTATAATGACATCATGAAACTCTTTCTTGGCAATCTCGAGAATCTCTCGCAAGGTAAACTCAATCTTTGTATTGAGCACCTTCTCCTGCAACACCTCTTTCATGTTGGTTGCTGCTTCAATGTCTGATTGCAGCTTATACATGAGAGCTTTGCCCTTCTCTCTATCCTTACTTTTCTCTGAACTTCCAGAAGGTAAGACATCCTCCATAGCTTCTTCTCATAGAGGTGCAGTCTCATGTCGGAGTCTATCTCTCCTTAGTTGTCTCTTGCGAGCCGCTCTCTCCTCACTTGGACCAGCCTCGTCCCTCCTACGCTTCTCTTCCGTGATAACTTCATGTTGAGCCTTGACTACGTAGGCATGAACAGACATAGCATCTACGGGAACATCCCATCCAGTAGCACTCCTGATTGCTGTGGCTGTTATGAGCAACTCCTCCTTTGTCATTTTCCCTTTTTTGTTCGTGCTCACAGCGTGACTCCACATATCAGTCGTATCCTCGTGTTTCAAAAAGACACTCTCTTTTTTGCTAATCACCTCGACTCCATAAGTATAAACTTCTACCGATGTCACATCATGCACTATTAGATGATCCTCCAAAACTTTCTTCATCCCTCTTCTATCGAAGTTGGTATTGAGAGTCTCTTCGTTGTCTTTCAAGGCGATCTTCTCTTCTTTCCAGAAATACCTTGTTGCAAGGCATCAGCGAAACTTCTACATTCCTTCCGTTGATGGTTGATGTTGTCACACCAAATACACCTCTGAACATACCCTTGCCTTGGTGCGGGTCTCCCTTCAGGTGCCCCATCCTTCTCCTCCAACCTTGTCAACTTGATCTGTAAGTCTCTCGTATTCTTCTCCAAATCTTCCATTGTTTGATTCCGCTGTGATAGGAACAGTAGGAATCGAAATAGTAGGTAGAGGAGCAGTGTGCACTGCTGGTTGCCTTCGTGGTATCACACTATGCAATGGTCTTGGTATTTGACTTACAACCACCTTCCCTCTTTGGTATTCTCGTTTTGCAAGTACTCCAACTGCTTCGCTAACGTTCTTCTAGTCTGATGTGAGATCATTATCTTTCGTCCGATCTTCCAATAGCAACTCCACCTCTTTTTGTAGCTCGCTGTTGACTGACTGTAAAAGTAGCTCCACTTTGTCATTCTCAAGTGTGAGCTTCTCCATCCGAGATAGTTGAAGAAATTGTCTCTCAAACTCCCAAAGTAGTTCGATAGCAACTAGATCCTTGCTGGGTTTGTTCACCCACTCCATGAATGACTTCTTAGTCATCCGATCTGCATCTTTCGAAGAGTATTCCTCTTTCAGCTGAAGAGAAAACTCTTCCCATTTAGCTCCATGAGCTTGAATGAGCCCTTTCACATGTTTCCGTAACTCCGGGACAACAGCAAGCTCAAACGTCTGTACCATCTCTCTCTCTGGTACCTTACTCAGCTCCATCTCTCGAGAATAGAACTTCAGGTACTTGGAGATGTTTCTCTCTTCAAATTGATCAAATGTCCTCACCACCGAATGCAAAGCCTTGGTAACCATCGCCTCCTTCCGTTGAACAGCTTGTTGTTCATCCATGTATAGAGCAAATGCTTGGAACATTTGTCCTATAGCAGGATCAAGCTACAGCGGAATCGTGTCCGAAGGGTTTCCAACTCCTTGCCTCTCGGCCATGGTAAAGTTCAGAGAAGAACTACACTAACTCTCCACCTCAGAAGATTCACGTCGAGTTCACCAACTGTCGTGTGAAGTGCTTTCTTATCTAAGAATACACTGGATATCTGACTGTGGAGAGTACGTGACGATCTCTGTAACTCAAAACCAACGACCACCCAACCTCTTTCTGACCTCTAAGTGTGCTCTGAACCTAACTCGCTGCGATATCCTCATATCTTCTCGGTAAATCTCTCTTTCACTTGACTAGAGATAGAACCGAGATAACAAACATGGGCAACTTGTTCTTGCCATCACCGCAAGCACTCTTGGGTCTGCTGGTCATCACTCCAGTCTCACCACAAGAGAAATACCAACACTCCTAACGAAAAAGAAACTAAACGCAACACCCGCACACAAATCCAAACCAAACCAACTGGACGTACAAACAAGCATGCGAGTATGGAGAGGATCCAAACACATGCAATACTGTCAACAACTCTCCATCAAGTGCTCTGAAGCACTTGCGAAACCTCCAGTCGATCTTTCTTCAAAGAATCTTAAATCTTGCACTTTTTTGAGCAAGAACCTCTCAACTTCATCTCGCTGTCACTCCTCAATCACAACTCATAATGAGATGAAACCAAGGCCAATAGATAACCTGTAGAATAATCTCTCTATAAGATATTACATGCAGAGAGATCATCTCTGAGTTGGCATCTATGCTCTTTCAAAGTTCACTGATTTCATAACATTCATGATACTATTTCGATAAAACTTTGTTGTTCGATTCCTCACAAACCACTCGACCAAAACGGCTCAAACTTCTCATGAAGCTAATGTGTCATCATCACTACCACTATGTAAAATTTCACCAGCAGATCCTCAACCAAACTCTCGGAATAATCCAAGCCATTATTGTCAATGACATAGAGCGATATGCAGACCCTTGTGCACAAAAACAGTGATATCCTTATAGCCAATAATCCAAATGGTCTGAAATTTCACAGGTAGGTAGTTGACTGTACCTTCTCATACATTTGAAGGTTTCATAGTGAAATTCGACCCCAAACTCTCCATATCGCTCTCAATGTCTCATGTTTACAGTCGCATACTCTCATAGCATCTGATTTGAGACACCCAACTTCAGCCGGCCATAACGTTTTCACTCCGGCTTGGAATCGATTGATCTCAGAGTCCATCAACAAGCCCATCTCAAGAGCTTTCCAACAACAGTCAATTCGTCTCCAGCAACCTCATAGAACTCTCAGAAAGTGAGAAAAACCTCAAGGAAATAAAATTGGTCATAAATTTGACCCCCTCAGCTTCAATTGATCGAAACATTCTCATCTGTGCTTCAAATCGAGCAACCATTAGGTCCACGGGCATCTTCGTCTCCCAAGCTTTCCAACCATATCTAACACTTTGCGAATGGATCACGAGAAGTGCATATAACCCTCAAAAACGTGAAAGGAACTTGGTAGAAAGTGATTGATCGAACTTTAAACAAATAAGAAACAAGTTGACAAAAGGGTTTTGTCTTCACTCACATGACAAACACACAAAGAACGAACTTTTATCCAAGAGTACCATTTGGGCCTCAAAGGTTATATTGAACAAACTACAAATATGTGCCGTTGACGATATCGTTGACCACGAAGCACGTAGACACGAAAGACAAACTACGCTCAATATAGAGTCAGAATCACGACTCTAAAACGATTGACAATAAACGTAACTACAAAAAGGAATGGATGAAGCTATTATCTGGTTGTAATAATCCTCTCCGAAGTTCCTCACGACAAATTCCCAATGCGCCACCTTTGGTCGATTGTAACAACGTATTTCGACCCTAGTGTTGAACGAAACTCTCACTGAAAAGTTCAGATTTAATGGAGGATCCATGCCACATCAGAGCAAGATGTAGACAATAAGATCCCAAACAGCGTCGTAAGTGACAATGAGAAGAATGGTAGGATCAGGAGTAGTCATCACCGCAGTCATGAACGACTCTCTTCAATGAGCCATCATAAATACTCGAAAGTGATCTCGCGGCAAACAATGGATCTTAATGACGAATAAATGCACAAGTGGAAGATCAGTAGCACGAAAGGACTCTCCGTTCATGTCTATCACTCGTACTGTCCCTTACTTCATCCGACGATATTGATCACACTTATACTAGACTTGGATACTCTACACCATATCCCCAAGCTCCGCGCACCTCTCTTCTTATACATCAACCTAGCATATGACGACAAGAGTACTACCTTTATCTCCACTCAGCGGAGAGTACACAGATCGTCCACGTGGAGTCTTATCTTTTGATACGATAAGATCCCGGTGGCTCCTCAACATCGAAATACGTACGATAAGGATATGTGGTGATTTCACACCCTAGCCAATCCACACACGACAACGTTCTTCAAACAAAAAGGTCGGTGAGAGTTGACTAGTACGTGATGATGAAAGATCAAGTCATAATGACATTTTTGGTTGTCATGGATGCGTGCAAGTAAAAATAAATATTTGTAGTATATTTTATAAAATTATAAAAGAATTATTTTATATTAAATATGTCCATATTTGAAAGGATGATGTATTATATACTTTGTTTTTAAAAATCTTTAGTTTGTACTGTTCAAGTATTTTTATGTTATATAAAATATTCGTATATCAAGTTTGATCTAAGCTATGAACTTCAAGTAATTATAGTTGACCGATTCCTACATATGTTAACTAATTACTTGATGTGCATAATTTAGATCGAACTATTAAATGGAAGTTGTTTGCATGGCAGTGGCCAACTGAATCCTCAAAACATACAATTTTAAATTATATTTATATTCATTCATTAGTTTATTAAAAAATTTACTTCTATTAGAAGAAAGATTCATTGTTAATTTTGACAACTTACATATAATTTTTCTTTGTTTATGTTGATTCAGAATGAACCGATTTAAAGATTCATATGTAGCTTAACTCAAACTCTAAGACATTATCGTTTTGACTATCAGAAAGTTATGAGCTTTAACAAGATTTCCCCAAGAATATACAATTGAGGTATTAATATAACACATAACACAATTCTTAGATTTTACTAATCATGTTAAGATAAGATACAACATGAATTTTCTTTAGTAAGAGAAAGTTTATACCTAAGATATGTATTATTTTATTGAAAATTTTAAGAAAATTAGAGCTTTGAAATTTTTCCCATTAAACAAAACAACGGTTTTTAATTAGGTCTCCGTCACACATATTTCCTAAAAGTATGAGAGTGACACTCCAAATTCTGAAGTAGTTGAAGGTCAAATGGGAGCTAAGAAGAGCTTTTTATACCTATACAAGGAGGAGAAATTTTAAAAACCATTTGGTACTTTTGTGTCGGAACGAGGTAGAAGTGAGGTGGAACCAAATGAAGCGGAAGATGTGGTTTGCAAGTTGGATTCAGATGTTATGTGATGATTATATCTAAAGGGGCAACTCTTTGTATTTTGTTGATAAAATATGTGAGTCTATTTTGTCTCTAAAAAATTCAATATATAATTTATATTATATAAAAAACATATACTCCTAAAAGTTCCATTTTCTTTTATATGTTATGTATGTAATTTGTATTAAAACAGTCTTGACAAAAAACCTTAATAAGAGGTTTAGACGTCTTGCTCAAACAAAGTGCTGCGGAGTACTTATATTGCATTTTATAATACTAATTATACTTATTTTGTTCTATT
Source organism: Asterella californica (assembly GCA_036924285.1). NCBI lineage: Eukaryota > Viridiplantae > Streptophyta > Marchantiopsida > Marchantiales > Aytoniaceae > Asterella > Asterella californica. The sequence continues at coordinate 14,363,168 of JAYKYS010000003.1, forward strand.
TATGAACCTCTTCAGCGTTGATGGTTTTTTATTTAATGCGTTAAAGTATTATCATTCATGATTGTCCATTTGCAACCAATAAAATTTACAAAATAACGTCCAAAATGTTTACGTACCACTTTTGGTGAGGGTATATCAAATTTATGTCTACTCGTTGTACAGAAGATCTCACGTCGATGACTGTAAAAGTTTGAGTGGCTCTTATACATGTGTTAGTTTTGAAATATATGTACAACCATGCGTTGTATTCACGATTAGCTCTACAGTCTGGAGGTACACTACAAGTGAACTCATGTAGGGGGATTAAACCAGAACTCCGACTATAAGATTCCTTTGGCACCCCGGTATCTCTCCTTTGAATCTTATGAGAACAGATGCAGTATGAAAAGAGAAAGTAAACTTGTAAAATGAATCATGTGAAACATCGCTCCAAGAGAGATAAGTTAGGTGGATTATTTAATGGAAAATCTAATTTATCATTTTGTTTTCTACAGAAAATTTAATGATAAACTCAATCTTAAAAAAACATTAAATAATACAATAAACCACCATGCGTATTCCACTCTTCCATCTTCCGATAGAGGAGATGATTATATGTACACAAGTGCTTATTTGTTTCAATATATTTAATACAATATAACTCAAGTCTAACTTTTTTGCGTATATCACTTCTTCCACTTCTGATGGAAGAGGGAAGGATTAGATAATAAGTTAAATAACGTAAAGAATGTGATTTGTTTGGCATTAGCCTCTGGATATGCAGTTTCGGGAGTGCACTTGTTAACGCTCCATTTATGGGTTTTTTGGAAATATTTTGGCATCTCCAGGGTAGTTATCACTTAATATATGAAAATATTTTTTAATTACAAAAAATTCAACATTTATATCTTTCGATAGCAAAAAACATGGAAAAGTTCCACGAAGTTGATCTTGCATGCATATTATTTGAATGCTATGAAAAGAGAATAACAGAATGCTTTTGCAATCTAATTTTTTAATTGTCCGCTGCTCAAGCACTGTCGACGGCGAAATGCATTTCACTTACTCTATTGTTTGTCCCTAGCCTTTTACTCATGTGACCGACTTGCCTACTGCTCTTACTGGTGAAAATTTGGCGCACGAGAAAGCAGTCACGTGTCTGGCGGCCGCTCATCAGGGTCTAAAGTATAAAGTTCTATAAACTATGGTTAATATGCTGTGACAGTGTTGTCGTTTTCTGGCGGGGTATAGAGTAAAGCGTAAAACACGTGACATAACTTGAGGCAGATAACAGTTTGTGGTCGCAGGGATCTCAGGGAATATTTCATCAACTGCGAGAAATATTCGCTCCTTCAAGATTCTAAAAAAGGCGACTGCTATTTCTGCTATCTTCTAGAGGACCTGGACCACGACTGCTCTGGACAAACCCCATTTTGGTGGGAGAATCTAAAACACCATCGACTCGCAAAGTGATGCCAAGTCACTACCTTCTGCTTAGATGGACAGAACAGCGTGTGTACCACGAGGTTCCGGTGACACTCATGTACGGCAACTTGCCACTCGGCGGTGTTATTCGGATGGAGAGCCGAGCCAACGAGGTCGAGACCTTGACGTGGCGTTGTTCGTAATTGGCAGCGGACAGCAGCGCTGTTCAACTCGTGTGGATACGATTTCTCCCGGTCGGACGGAGTAGATAGACCAGTTTAAAGGAATAAAAAAGGAATAAAGTCTTAAACAAAATGTATCGTACTTCAATAATGCGGATAAAACCGAGGAACAGGCGCACGAAAGAGTTGGGAGAGCAACGAGAGCATGAGAGGCGAGAGGAATGGCGATGAGGAGAAGAGCGAAAACAGTGGAACGAGAAAACGCGGCCACCTTTTGCTGCAAAGTTACAACCAATGGTGAAGTTGGAGGTGGGGCAGTTTGGTGCGCTTTTGTGCAGAAAGAAGCGATGGAATGAGACGGTGAGGTAATTCAAACGATCTCGAAAACGCGGTCGGTGATTCGTATTTCAAACGTGAGGATTTTCGACTACAGTAAAGTTGTGGTGCTGCTTGTTGGGAGTCTAGCAGAAGAAGGAAGTAGGGAAGCAGGAGGGGTGGTGCCGTATTTATAAAGGACGTCGATCGGGCCTTCAAGGAGAGAAATTGAAGCATTGTGCATGAGGTTCTGACGTAAATTTTTGCAAGTTTGTGAAGTGGCATTCACACTCGGGAACGCCGGGAGAGATTGGAACAGGGGAAGCAGGGAGAAGAAATAGCAGTGAGAGAAAGAGAGAGAGAGGGATGGAAGCGGGAATTGGAAGAGTTGGATTCTGGTCGGGGATCGGAGTTTTGGAGCCTACATTAGCAGTGGGTGAGTGTAATGGTAGAAATTTGTGCAGCTCTCCTTCGACTTCGGGAAGTTTGGGCTTTACTTCCTCGTCTATTCTGGGTTCAAACAGGGTAGGGGTAGCAGCTATCCCGAAAGCGAGTGATGGACAGCAACAGACCATGTCAATGACGAGACGGGGGTTGGGTCCCAGAGATTTCAGTTGCAATTTCGATGCTGTGCTTTGCCGAGTGCGTGGGTTGAGTTTATGTAGAGAACTTGCTCTCCTGAGGAAAACGAGGGGAAATGTTCGAGTGCAGGCTGAGGTCGGAGGATCAGGGAGCAGTAACCCTCAGAGAGAAACAGTTCAAGCTACCTTAGAGCAGAGCAAGCGCCTCCTTGCCATGCAAAAGGAGCTTCTTAAGCAGGTATCTCTTCATCCGAGAAATTCGCATGTTCTGTCGCATGTGGAATGTTCACGCAGAGCTGGGCTCTGAAGTGATTGGGATATCTCTGTACTGTATACGCATCGTGATCACGATGCTGGCAGCATGTTTTTTGAATATTCGTGAGGGAACTTTGTCTGTTTCTTGAGATGTTGCTCGAGGAAGCGGCGATGTCACAATAAAAAAGGACACTGTGGAATGAGGACATTGTTTTTTCTTGCATTTTGATTGTTGAGGTCTTAAATTTTCCTTTGTATTGGTTTTCTTCTTCGTCGAGTCAAACTGCGCGATGTTGTGTGCGTAATGTTTTTGGGTGTAAAAGACTTCTCTTCATGTGTTAAATGTTATTACTTTGTTCGGTCTTGTGGACGATATTAATTGCACCGTTCATTATCGGTAGCATCCACTGTTTGTGCCCAGTTGCGAGGTTAATCAGTATTTGGGCAATTGATAGAGAAGTCGACGGGAGCTAGTAGTACGTTAAAGAATGTGAACTTTCTGAAAGATTTGTTTCCTACGTTTCTCACCATTACCTGTCTGTACGCAGATCGAGGAGCGCAAAAAGCTTTATACAGAATTATCGGAAAAGCCTGGCAATCCAGTAGAACAACAGGCTTTCCATGAAGCAGACACGGCCATCCAGAGTAAGATGGAAGAAATCCAAGCCATTAAAACTGATGTGCAGAGTCCAGCATCTGGGAAGATCGAAGACGGTGTCGGTAAACCATTCGGCGAAGGCACAAGCAAGAACAAGGTCAAAAGTCCTGTAGCCAGCCCTTTGGCTGCATCTTGGCACTCCGCTGTAGTTCCTCGATCTTCTCCTCCTTCATCTTCAGCTAGAACACCCTCGCCTCCTACAAAACCGGTCGTGAGATCTCCGGTCCAAACTTTTTCTCCTAGCCGCACAGCACCACCACTGTCACCCTCTTCTAACCCCTTTGTCACTCCTGCCCCAAACCCCACTGTGCGGCAGAGTCCCATTGTACCTCCTAAACTGCCCGCCTCAGAATTGAAAGAAGATAATGAGGAAAGTGGAAAGCTGGAGGAAGATGGGGTGGAGAAGGAGGTTGAGGTTCCTCCACCTCTTGCTGGGCCCAACGTCATGAATGTGGTTGTCGTGGCCGCAGAGTGTGCTCCTTGGTCCAAGACAGGTAATGCGTAACTTGAACTTGTGCCGGACGGTTAGGTGTGCACCTTCAAGTTCCCAAGTTCTTGGATTCAAATAATGCGTAAATATGCGTGCTTAGGATGGTGTTCAAAAGCAGGAAGACTAGGACCAGTTGGATTTACAAACCTCACAAACGTTTGTGAGGTTCAGTGTAAAAAATGTGTGTTGTGCTGATGAACAGGTGGATTGGGTGATGTTGTTGGAGCTCTTCCCAAGGCTCTTGCACGTAGAGGGCATCGCGTGATGGTAATTGGACATAACTCGCACCTCACTTCTCATTTCTCCCTCTCATGAGGTATTGTTCTTGCAAATGAACGGGACAACAATCGATGCGTTGGTTATCATCTGGTGTCGACCATCCGCTGTCAGCTTCCTTTAGACGTTCGCAGTTGGCCTGACTGGGTGTGAACCCCAGCATGGACAGTGGTCCATTCCCGCACGGCTTAGTAGTGCCGGGCACCTCCACGGCTGGAGTGAACCCCACCATGGACAATGGTCCATTCCCGCACGGATTCGTAGAACGGGGCAGTCCCATGGCTGGGGTGAACCCCACCACTACCTGCATTGCCTAGTATTGCGGCGCAACTCTCTTTAGCGTAACCTCATATGGACGAACCTAAAGAGGCTACGGTTTTTACATCAATCTCTCCACTGAGTGCTTATTTGCTGTAGCCTTCGATGTCTGCACCCTGGCTAGACTGCTTGTGTTCGTGTTCTGTAATTGTCTATCGCCTCTGCCTCTTAGACTGATGGAATCACGGTTTCACTAGTAAGGTTACGTGTGGAATGTTGAGACATTTCTATCCCAGTTTCACCGGCCTACCTCTGCAGCCTAACGCTAGAGCTGTTCACTCTGGCAAGCGGTGATGATCTCTGGTGGGTGACAAGCGGACCTCTTTAGTTCTTAACCGCTTGGGAGCAGCGCCCCGCACAAAGGAGCAGTCTGTTACTGTCTGAACACTTGGACTGGGAGAAATACATTCTACCCAGATCTCAAAGTCAAGTGCTTGGAAACCTATCATTCAAAATACAGCACCAAGTCCTCAGAAGCATACTTACTGCTGACTTTTATTTCCGAAGAGTCAAACAAGTCCTAGTGTCGAAGAGTTTCGATATGTCTATACCCGCCGGCATCCAGTAAATTGGCGTCAATTCACTGGTTGCTTACATTGCGTTCAAGGTGTCATGTTCTGCTTTGGGTTTCTGGCTGATACTGTCATCAGCCGAATGGTGGATGGAAGTGAGTGTACCAGAACTCACTCTCTTCCTCTGATCTAGCGCTCTAGTTTAGACTCATGAGAATTGAATATAATTGGGGGTTATTGACGTGTGGGGCAGGCCTGAAGTACCTTTCTAACCAAACCCCACCTTATATATAGTCCTCGTGGATAATAACAGATATAAACTGCTAAGTGACCTCCCTGAAAGGGTTGGGTAGAGAAAGGTGCTAATGTGATAGATGTTATCAGGACGTATGTGGACCGGGTATCGGCTAATGGGAATGGCAAGCGTTTGATTCGTTGGCTGCGGGACTTACAACTCAGGTTGATAATGGTGAACTTGATTGGACTTGGTCAAACCTTAAGGATCAGGAATACTCAACGTAGATTACGTTGTGGTGGACAAGCAGTTATTTTCGTGCACGAGGAGCGTAAACATTAAGAGGACTGACATTAGCAGATCCGACCACTTTCGGTTATGGACTGAGCTGGGCATGAGGGTTCGTGGTAACCTTAAGCCTGCTAAGCCAATAATTAGTAAATGGCGCGGTGGAGGGATTCCAAGATCAGAGCAACAAAGATGTGTATGTGAATAAATTAACTGAATTCTGGGTGGTCTCACTAACACCGTTCAGTGGGCACTGTCATACGACAGTGAACATGGTCTTGTCTCGGTGGAAGACAAAGTGAAGGCAGCCGCCGAAATCGCCGTAGGCCAGAAGTTGATTGTTTGTGGGAGAGCTGTCAAATGGTGGTCTAGGGAGCAGATGAGCGTCGTAGGGAACTGAACAAGGCTAATGTAGAAGCTGGGAAGGACCTGTTCGCCGTCAGGAATACGGGATTACGAACAGATGCGTGCTGAGGTGAACCAAATGGTTAGAGACCGAAACCGGAAGCTGAATCCAAGACAACTGTTATCTGAAAGTCAGACGAAGTTCTGGCTAGAATTGCAAATCTTATTAGGGCTCCGGACCCTTGTGAAGTCAAGGCGTCACGGAGCAAGACAGGGTGTTGGAACGTTTTGCTGATACGTAATGTGATACTGGAACACCCTAAAGAGCTCGGTCCGAAACCACCTCGTCTGAATCCTGAGGAAGAATTGGTTGTTCGTCGAGTGGAGGACTTTGTCATAAGCACAATACAACCTGTGGATGGGTTGAAGAGTCCAACCTCCACTGAATGGTGGATTTCAGTGTGGAGGAAATTGCGCAAGGAGTATCTGAGCTAGTAAACTTGAAGGCAGGGAGAATGTGATAACAGAGTGAATCAGCTCTTAAAGTTTGGTAGTGACCTCATTGACGTAGTTTCCTTTGGACACCCGAACTCGTACCAAGAAAGTGGAGGGTGGGTACCATCGTTTGCCTCTTCAGTAATGACGAACTGACTATCCGGCAAATTATAGAGGATCACCTTGCTAAGTCTGGTTGGTAAGCTGTTCTATCGTGTCCTGAGTAATCGCATTATAGTTCACATTACTACCTTCATAGACCAGATAGGCGGGAATAACGAAGGGCAGGCAGGGTTCAGGAGACAAGGAGGGTGTGTAGACCACATTTCCACACTTTAGCCAGATTTTCCAAGGTCTTAAGAAAGAAAGCCCACTTCCTGTTTCTTCCTCGATGTGCTGAACGCTTACAACACAGTATGGCGAGACGGGCTGCCATACCGTCTGCGCTAATGCGGCATAAAAGGGAAGATGTGGCGGGTAGTCGAGAAGCCATTCCACCACACCGAGAGTGCGGTGTTGATGAACGGTCAAACGTCGGATCTTTTCGAGGTAGTCAAGGGGTGGCTCAAGCCTGTCCTCTCTCTCCAACTCTTCCAACATTTTCGTCAACGATTTGTTGGAGCAGCTGGACGGGGAACAAGTTGATGGGTGTACCGGTAAATTCATCGGCCGCAGGCATTCGGATACCAGCATTGATGTTCGCAGGCGACTTTGCTGCTGTGGAAGAATCTGCGAAGAAGCTCCGTATTTGATTAACCTGTGCAATATATGGTGTGATATGTGGGGTTTGGAGGTGAATGTTTCTAAATGCGGGGTAATGGTTTTTAATGGGTGAAAGGGAGAAAGTAGACCATCACTGGAACCGCAGACCACACGCCCTATTCCCGAATATGGAGCGGCTGTTTGGGATGCTAATACCAAGCAAAGACCTCGGCTAGAGGCTATCCAATTGAAAGCCCTTAGCTTATGATCGGTACCGCTTCTAGTACAGCACGAGTAGCGGTGCGGGAGGAATTTGTTGTAGAATCACTGGAAGAGCGAAGGGACATATCGTAGCTCAAGTGGCGATGGCAACTGGAGCAGTTAGAATCCAGCAGACAACCCAAGAAGGTGTTTCACGCCAGTTCGGTGCAGGATCGGCCAGTTGAAGAAGCCAAGACTTGGACAAAGAAGATACTAGATTTATCAGTAAATCTCTGGAACATGTTTGAACTTCCAGATGAATAGGACTGTGAAAGAGGCAATGGGCAGGCTTTGCCGACATACGAAAGAGATGGGGGCACCACAAAAGCCATCCTTCTCTTTGACGAGAGTGTACCCGAAAGAACTTGGCTTCAAGGCCTACCTTAGAGGACCCCAACCCTAGGTACTAGGCTGAAGTTTATGTCTCGAGCAGGGATCATCCTGTTGAACACCAGGATGAATAAGATGAACCAGCATACTAAGGTCTGTACTCTTTGTGAAGATGGGGAACGAAGGTACTGTGCATTGTTAGACTCTGTAAATTTTGTACTCTCAGAACAGACCTGTTTAGTGACATCAGAAAGCCGATACCATCAGACCTGTTCAAGATTCAGTTGCCTGGAGTCGAAACCCAAAGCCTGCCTTGTTGTCCAACTCTTTTTGGGTCAACTTGACAAAGTCTCTTCTGTCGACGATCTAATAAACTCCTTCCTGGCTAAAACTTGGGTGGTGAGGAAGAACGTCCTCTATGGTTGCCGTGTTAGTACTTGTGTAAGTCTTCCCTTCCTCAGGTAGCTTTTTTTTCTGCTTTGTGTTCATCTTCTCAACCCATCCTTTTTTCTAGCATCGCCAGCAAAGGCCCGGCATCTATGATCGAAAGCCACGGCATGCAATATGTGTACATCTTTAGACCTTCGAATTGTGCAAGTATTCTCCGGTATCATGGAGTCATGACACAAATTTCTGATCGTTTTGGGTGTCGTTTGCAGGTTGTGGCCCCGAGATACAGCAATTACTTGGAGGCGTGGGACACGACGGTGCGCAAGACTTACAGTGTTGATGGACAGGTACAACTTGCACATCGTGGCTACCAGAACCAGTTGAGTTCTGCAATTTGAAGTCTTGCTCTTTTGAAGCAAGACTTCTAATTGCGTTAACAGTCATCGATGTCTCTCCGTGCAGTGTAGCATGAATGTTGCTTTGTCAAGTGTTTTCACGTTTTGCGATTACCATGTTCTGGTCTCCGTTATATGCGATCCACTTAGGTGTAAAAATGGAACTAAGCTTGTTAGAATGGTGGCAATTGTGACGCAGGATATGGAGGTTGGATACTTCCATGGTTACATCGATGGTGTTGATTTCGTATTCGTTGATTCACCTTTGTTTCGTAGTTTTCATTATAATATTTATGGAGGCTCTAGAGAGGTATGACGGAACTTATCCCTCACTAGCCACACTTTCCAATGTGGTTATGGGTTTTTCTGCGATCGAGTCATCAGCTGTGTTCTCGATCTTAGTTTCGCATGGAGATGTCGATTCGTCTTTCTTCGCCCTTCTGACTTCCTTTATCAGGATCGTCATGTTTAGCTACTAGTATCTGGCCTGGAAGCAGTATTCACTGTTCTTATTTCTGTCTCATGAGCATTTTCTGTTTACATTTAGCCCTAAGTAGGCTACACTGGACTTTTTGGTTCCACACAGTTGTCCTGATCGACTTTAATGTTTCTTCCTGGCTTGAGATCTGAAGCGCGCGAAATATCTGATCACGTCTGCTTGAATTGCGCAGGATGTTCTTAATCGAATGGTTCTTCTTTGCAAGGCTGCTGTTGAGGTTCGTACCTGGGAACTCCTGTCTTTCTAAGTTCTGAACACCTGTCTAGTCGTTTGGACTACAAGGGAAAAGAATCCCGAGACTTACAAGAGAAACGGGACTAAGTAAACCATTCGATGTACTCACTATGTTCTTCTCTGGATTTTGTTGGTTTTGGGGGTTACCTTAAGTGTGTGAGCCTAGTTCTTGATCGAACTGCTTTACTCATGTACCAACGTACCAACGTATACGATTCGATGTAGTTTGTCTGAATTATCTCTTGAAATCGTGAATTACCTGTAGTTGCCTCATTCATATTCTTTACTGATATTCGGACATGTCGTGGGGATATTTCAGGCACCATGGCACGTTCCTTGTGGTGGTGTTCCGTATGGAGACGGGAATCTAGTCTTCATCGCGAATGACTGGCACACTGCTCTTTTGCCAGTCTATCTACAAGCATATTATCGTGACCGTGGGCTCATGGAGTTTACCAGAGCAGTTCTTGTCATCCATAATATGGCCCATCAGGTGCTTTGATCCAGCAGTGTCCCTTTTCACTCCGAAGAAGCTCCTGGCTTTGCTGAATGTGATACTAAGAGGTCTTGAATTTGGACGTAGAACTGTTCGTAGTATTTTGATGTCCGGACTCCAGTCTTTGACAGAGGTGGTGATCGTGCAGGGTCGCGGGCCAATGAAAGATTTTAATAAGTTGGGGCTACCAGACCATTATCTCACCAAGTTTCGGCTCATGGATCCATTTGGAGGAGAGCACTGTAACGTGTTCAAAGCAGGTCTTATTACTGCTCATAGGATAGTGACTGTGAGCCATGGATATGCCTGGGAGGTCCAAACACAGGAGGGAGGCTGGGGGTTGCACGGTGTTATAGGTGAGCACTCCTGGAAGCTTCGGGGTGTCGTTAATGGCATTGACGAGAAGGAGTGGAATCCTGAAATCGATCCATGTCTTAAGACGGATGGATACGAGAATTTCTCGGTGGAGAACCTGGAGGGTAAAGCAGCGTGTAAGGCTGCCTTACAAAAGGAATTAGGTCTTCCAGTTCGAAATGACGTGCCCTTGGTCGGGTTCATCGGACGTTTGGATCAGCAGAAAGGAGTTGATATCATTGCAGAAGCAATGCCTTGGATGATGAGTCAGGACCTGCAGCTTGTGATGCTCGGTACTGGAAGGCCGGACTTGGAAAATATGCTGCGGACTTTTGAAAATCACCACCGGGATAAGGTTCGAGGTTGGGTTGGGTTTTCAGTCAAGACAGCGCATCGCATTACTGCTGGATGTGATATCTTGCTTATGCCTTCACGGTTTGAGCCATGTGGACTGAACCAGCTGTACGCGATGAAATATGGGACAGTGCCAGTTGTTCACTCTGTAGGTGGATTGAAGGATACGGTGCAACCATTTGACCCCTTTACAGATTTAGGCTTGGGCTGGACATTTGATCGGGCATCGGCACAGGGGCTCATTCATGCTTTGGGTAATGCGATGTGGACTTTCAAAGACTATAAGGAGAGTTGGTTGGGAATACAAACTCGCGGGATGAAGCAAGATCTGAGCTGGGACAACGCCGCGCAGCTCTACGAAGAGGTGCTCTTGGCTGCGAAGTACCAATGGTAGAGCGTCTTCCATAGACAACTCTGTATCTTGGTCCTTGTACAAGTCAGTTTCTTCTTTAACGGCGGAGGAGTCAGCTCGTGGAAACTCGGCAGAGCTGGTTTATGGTGTCGGGAAACTGTGGTGCGATTATTCTTTTTGTCGGGTCATTCTCAGCTTATTACTGCATGTGATATTTCAAGGTGAAGTTTTGTCCAGTGATCTAGTGAACATTGTAAACGTAGAAGAGATTGTAATTGACCCAAGCAGCCTCGGTAGTGCCAAGGTCATCCACGGATGCCGTTCGACGATTACTGTGATACACGTCCCGCAGAGCCCAGTAAAGTAGGGTTTTGGTTAGACAATCCTTTAGGTTAGACAACTTGTACAATTCTGATAGCCATGACTCGAGGACCATTGCCCATATATAAATGAGACAGCGAAGACGAGATGTCCTTATTTGGACATGAACTTGAACTGGTCTGATCTGCCTATTTCTCTAGAGTGGGAAGTAGGATTGGTGCAGAAAGGAGGGAGTAGCAGAGGTCGGGACCTGCCATGAGGCGCGTTCGAAGGAACTGTGCTCTAACTAGTCTTCTACATTAGGAGTGTAGGTACGACCTTCACTTTAGAAAGAGCGTGCTTCATTCATCAAACTTACTGATGAATCAGCTTCTACGACCTGCGGTTGTATTTCATGGATAGAGCTAACAACTGCATATATCATGCAGGTGTAAGCGCCGTTAGTGGACATATAGTTCTATTTCGGATGGCATTTCCTTCTGTGCTGAGAAGTAAAGTATGTTAATGTTCGCTTTTTACGAACATCATATCAGCTCTGGCCACTGATGTTCTAGACAACGTCACATCTCACTCGACTCGCATGAAAGGTTTTATGTTTGTGCCTTGGACATCATTCTGCTGGATCTGTTGGAGTCATTTTCAGTTGACTTGTATTCGAGTACTGTATATTCACAGTTTGAACTCCTTCATCGAGTTATGCTGCAGAATATATCAGTAGATGATGCCCGTCTCTTACGTCATGACTGAACTAAACGTATGCGCGATATTTTGATGGATCGACAGTTTAGCTGCATAAAGCTACAGCCGCATTGCAAGGGATGCAGGCCGCAGCTCGATAACTTCTTACCACTCATTCAGAATGAAAGTCAGATCCACGAAATACGTAGAGCAGTTGTCAGCAAGTCCTAGCGAAATAAACTCACTTGGTCGTCATCGTCTTCACGTCTCTACATATCCACCGGCTTGTGTAAGTTGGTTTCTAACTTTTGCGCTGGAGACGGGTCGTCTTTTAACATCTTGCTTCAAGACGCTGCATGTTAGGGCGTCTCAAAGTCGACAATGAAGATTGTCGAACGGGAGAACGAATGTCTTGATTGATGGAAAAACGAGGTAACTTCGTTTGCATACGAGAACGTTTTGTGAGTTTCTTAGAGAAGAGTGTCAAAGTTATCCGACAGTTAGACTTGATCTATATCTTTGCTTCATGATTCGTGAGAAAGATAGACTTGGAAATTCTCAAATGGAGCAAACTCTAAGCATTCGCGAGTAAAGTTCATGGACCTACTAGATTTACTAACTCGAAACTCTGATTATCACTTGCAAGGAAAAGAAGGACACGCAGTTACATTTCTTCTGGCACTAGAACTCTATTGGATTATCGCTCCTCAGCATCTCTGGCGTCGTGTGGAGTGATTGTTCAGGAGTTCCTCATGATCATGACGTTATAGATCCACCATTTCAGATGACCGTTCACGACCCTGCGGCGAGTGCCAGCCACAACACCGAAAGAGTCCACAGAGTGTTGTAGAATTTATACGTCAGTCATTTCCAATTTCTGAGAGCTCCGTACACGTACACAAGAGAAACTCATGTCTCTCGTCTTCCACTAATGTAGAGAGACGAGATTAGCACCATCTCAAAAGCTCTAGGTGACCGCTTACCCAGCTAGCTTCAGTAGTTAAAACGATGTGAAGTTGATCTGACGTTTGGCGTTGACTTGTGTACTGCGACGTCTAGCTAAGGGGTTGCTCCACATGACTGAACATCCATGCAACAGAAATCCATTTTGACTTTCGTGTTCCATCACAACTGAACCAAAACCTTTTGACTTACTAGAAACCCCGAACCAAAAGGCCACTCGGTCTCACTGGTTGCCAGACCATTCCACAATGTGTCCCTTGCGTATACTGGTAAGTGTGATTCTGTTACTTTGATTTTCATAATATAGAAATGTTCAAAGATCAAATATAAATACATGACTAAATATTTGAAGATTTGGATGGAGAATAGGTAATAAAAGACTTGAATGATTTCTAACCTGTTGATGTTTTTAGTGAGCAAAAGTTCTCCCAAGTTGATCTAGCATGCATATTCTCTCCTCTATCTTTCGATGGAGTAGGTAAATATCTAAACATTTATTTTAAATTTTAAATTTTTTATAAAAGAGTTAGATATTAAATATTTTTTTAATAAAGTAATGTATTAATGAGTATAGCTTCTCGGACTTGTATTTTCTGAAGCACAGAAGTGGAGTCAAGATTTATGGTTTACTTTTTGCTTTCCCTGTGTTTTCAAGCATGGGTTAATAATTAATAATAAGAATTTTTAATTTTTTAGTATATATTAATTTTGTAGTAATTTTTTATTTCCTCTAGATAACAAGAAGCGAACAAAAGTTTCCAGAAGTTAATCTAGAATGCATATTTAGGTTAGAGGATGTTTACTTTCTCTTCTTGGACTTAGTGAGATATTCTTGCCGTCCAGTTAAAACGCGTAATGATTTTCGAATTTCCTTGAAACCTCTGGTGCGGGTTTTTGGGGTCCTGTTCACCAGTAGCCGACCATTTTCAACTGGAGATGCTTGCACTCCAGGAAAAGATTGAAACACAGTCCATCGGATCACGAAGTTGCGCCTGAATAGAAATTGAATGTTAGAGATCTATATTCCACAAATTTTTATATCAATCTCGTAATTATCTTCATTTTGGTCTACAAACAATACGAAATTACATCCTTGGACGGAAGAGAACTCTGCGGTTAGAATTCATGTTACCATAAAGTTTTCCTCTCTTTCTAGAGTCCGTGGACTGAAATGCCACATCATCTTATTTATCCTCAAGCATCTTATATATCTTTACCAGGGGGTTCTTAGTAGTTAAACTCAAAGTCTAGTTGAAGATGAATAAAATGAAATGATTATTTTTTCTAGTTAAAATCGAATGAATCCTTCAGGAGTTAAGTTGATGGAGGAGAGTCTACTCCTCCCACTGTGGAAAAGTACCTCTCTGCCAGAGGGATGGGGAAACTCTAACTGGTGGTTAGGGTTCATCGCATGAACAACATATGAAGAGTAAAGTTTCTCCCTTTGACGAAATAATATCAGATAAACAATATTTATATTTAAAATCAAAGTAAAGTTCTCCCTTTGATGAAAAAATGTCAAGTAAATGAAAGAGGAACGGGAAACTCTAGCTGAGGGTTGGGTTTCAACTCATGAACAACGGACCGAGAGTAAAATTTCTCCATTTGTGTTGAGTAAAGCAAAATGTGTGTTGATTACGACGTTAGGTCTATAAACATCATTACAAGAAAGTGTCAAGCTAAATCTATGAATAAAGTCCATGAAGAAAATGTGAGATTAGTTACAAAGGGATGGGAAAACTCTAGCTGATGGTTGGAGTTCTATTAATATCAGGCTATAAACAAATAAAAAAACAAAAATTATTTGTAATTAGTTTAGGATACTTGGCTTCTAAACGCTAAGGTGTTGTGTTCCTCCACCTTCTTTCTGGACTTGGAGGCTTGAGCTCGCCATGATTCACCGGAGCCACCAAACACAAGTAGCCGGTATGTACGTAAGCTTCCTTACATACTATAAAGGTAAAGATTTTGATTATAGGGGTGTCAAACTTAGCATTTGCGGTGTACATATTATCTTTCCACGTGAAGAATTCTGGATCTAGCATGAAAAACACTTCACTATACCGAAAATCGCTTTAGGAATTCTTCGAAACAATTCCTCTTAGCATCATGAGTTTGACATCATACCAATCCCTAGCAAGAGTTCGAAATTCTAAGAAACTTTAATGGTATATTTGCAGATTTCTGGTCTGAGACTCTCCTACTACTTCCAGTTATATGCATAGAAAACCGTCAATTTGGGAATGAGAAAAAAAGAGGTTAGAACAGATTCTCCTTTCTAATTTGGTGTTTCCCTTTTTCATTAGATTTGAAGTATTTAGTAACATCTCTCACTTCTCTTCTTTCTCAGATTCATAGCCATGACTGCACCTTCTTCTCCTTCTTTGGCCTTCCTTGCATATTCACCTCCTTCATCTTCAGCAATATGCAAGGTTTCATATATTCTCTAACTTCTCTGTTAAAACGGTTAGGTAAAAGATAAAATCAAGGTGTTTGTGAGTAGTTCTCCGTACTTGTTATTTCGGAAGTATGTCTATTAGTGCTCTCCTTATGAGTTATGTCTGATGTTACAGTTCTAGTACAGTTATCACTTAATAATATAAAATAAATTTAATATTTTCTTGACAACTTAATACAGAATTTCACATAACACATATCCTACTGGTAACAGAAAGTGAGCAAAAGTGGTCTTGCATGGATATTTGGCTTGATATCTAGACTTTCGAGAAGTTTGACATGTCCCCACTAAAATCTCATTGTGAACCCGTAAATATATGGGGTGTAGAGAGATATATCCTGCCATCTCCGTAACTATTCGATGAAAGGAACTCGCAGGAAATACTCTTATTCTCGAAAAGGAAACTTCAGCTACTTTGACATCTCTCAGTACTCTTGATAAACAATACTTGTTATTTTTTATTATTTTTCTTCAAGTAAGTGATGGATATAAGACTTGACTAATGCATTAATTCATTATTTATTAATTTAATGTTTTGCAAAAGATATAAAAATTTGCCAATCATCAAAATATAAATATCAGTTGTTGAGTACCTTGACATTATTTGACTACTACCTTGTCCCCTCCTTGTCATGAACAATCCGTTGCATAAATTACACCCAAATAACTTTTTTTCATTTCTCAGAAATACAAACCGCTAATATGGTAGTCCTCAAAACATCTTCTCACCAAAGGCAAATGTAGCTATATTTCCTTTAACGCCCCTATCATATTTTTCTGTTCCGACCAATTGCCTTCTAGAATTTTCAAATCTTTTTCACCTCCACTATTCTACTTCTAGTCCGTTTTCTGTCTGGACGCATATTCGCTAGTAAAGCATGCATATTAATATATTATAGATATAGATACTTTAATCTTATACTATTTTATACTTTACCTTTCCTTGACAAAAGAATTTGGTAATAAAATTAAACACATCCAAAAGAGTAGTTAGTACATGTTTTAAGATGCTTACCATCACAAACTTTATGGTTTACTTCTCCTCGCAACTCGTTTACAGTGGCTTTCTGCCAAATGTAAACCTGACCTGAGCAGAATGAATTATTAAAATTAAAAATTTCAAATATAGTTTGACAGTATATTGCAGACTACTTTGAACTGTGTGAAAAAACACATTTCTTGCAGGAAAAACTGATGCAAGTTTTGTTCCTTGTAGTTCCTACTGAATTATTTTAGTCTCTCTCCACCTTATTTCTTACTATACGCATACAAATTTTCATCTGAAGTAGATGATCATCAATAATACTTTCAAATGTTGGCTCATTTTTTGTGTTTGTACTTTTGGTTCTCTCCTTGCAGAGGTCAGGTTGGATGCATTTAGGGTTTGCTTATGCTTATGGGTTTATGGGGTTATGGGTTTGCACTCCAGGACCTCTATATGACATTGTCTGTACTAACTATAGTTGCTTGCAAGTCACAACCTCTCCTTCTACTGAAGGATAGGTCTGAAGACCCATTTATAGAAGCTATTTTTAATCGGTTTAGGTTGAGAAAAACCTTATGTGGTAGGTATTTCAACCATGGTTGGGCTCGTAAACCACGACTACGGTACTCTAAACTACACCGGTTACGATTGACGTAAAAAATGGTTTACAATCACTTACAATTGCTATGTATTTTGTGAAGCATTCCACGTGCATCTACTCTTTACCAAGAAAAGTCGTTTATGGTTATAGACTTTCATAAATGCCACCATTTTTTGCAGTTTACGTTACTTGTGTTGTAAACCAGAACCAGTCCTTTCTTGTAACCATAACCATTTGCTAACCATGGTCCTTGAGAGGATATTCCTTTGTACCATCTTAGTCCATAAACTTTACTTATAATGTGTGTGAAAGCACTAACGAAAATGACATAATTCAGTCTTGGGATTTATTCCTTTTTATGTAGAACCTTCTTTCCAAGGTTTGGAATCCCTATCGCAATGCACTCTTCTATGAGAAAGATATTTCTTCAGTTTTCTTGTTTCTTCTCATCGAGGAAGACTTGATATAGCAGGAAAAACAAATAATATGTATCTGTTTCTGGTTTGTTTTTAGCTTGACACTTGTTCGTGATAAAGTTTATTTGACAGAACGTAATACTTAATACAAAAAAGAAGTTCTACTCTCGATCTTTTGTTCATGAACTTAACCTCATCTGCAAGCTAGGGATTCCCCCATCCCTCGATAAGAGAACTGGGGGGAATCGAACCTGCAACTCCATGTTAGGAGGTGGAGGCTCTTCATCAAACTAACGCATGGTGGATAATAATATGCAACTCATGTGATTAGACAAATCGCATTAAATCTACCGCCACAAGTACAAGGAAGTTGAGCTTCCCAGGCTATCCTTGCTATGAGTGATCAATGGAATTAAGATAAATATACATCCCAAGCGGGTTACGTAAAATAAGAACGAAAGTGGATCTCAAGGAAGTCACTTAGTTTAACCGTGTAACATCATGTGCGACATGAGTTAATTTTTTGACCTCTTGTACTTTTACTATATTATTTTTAATTGTTTTAAGATATTTTATTATGTACAAATTTTTTTCTCAATACTTTCAATATGTAATGTTCTAAATAAAATATTTTTTAGTTTATATATTATTTGAATAACTTCAATAGATCATACATGATAATATAACATGAGTGACTTCTCTGAGAAAAAGACAAGCGCAATGTTACTCGTGTAGAACACAAGTACATCAGAGTCCGTCGTGACTGAATGCAAGAGTGCAAACTATCGAGCATTCCGCCAATATCACAATACATTCAAATGATTACATTCCATACACAAGTTTCCTCTAAAACTATAAATATTCTTTACATAGTTTCGTTGATTGATCGATCAAAGAATACGAGCTTCAGATTCAAAACCTCTTATATACTAGTCATTATTTGCAGATTGTCATGGTTATGTCAAGAAACTGTTATAACTATAAACTGCAGGATGTATCTGAGCAATCTGTCATGTATATAATCTATCTGGTCAGCACAACATCCAGAATTACTCCAAAATGATTTTGAATCAAGATTCTGTCTTCTCATTCGATCTTCTCATCGACCTTCCGTATATTATGTCGTTTGTCTCTCGTATGAATACTTACGGATTCCACTTACTTTCTATTGCAAGCGAAACGTGAAGGTAACACGCAGAACAATGACAAAAAGTTTAGTTGCGATTGCTAGTGAGAAAAAAATTATCTTGAGTTTTTCACGTCATAAAAAGTATCTTACAACCACAAACGGAAATATGTGAAACTAGAAATCACGGGAAGAAAATTCTGTATTGGTGGATGTATTTCGGTAGGAGGCGTAGGATGACTAAATATAATATTAGACATTATAATGTTTCATATTACACCTTGTGCCATGTAGAAAATAGACTTGAAATAAACTACGAGATAAAATAATATGTTTGGAACATAGTGAAGACTACACTCAAGCAATTCTTTCAAGAACTCATAGTCAGATACACTTCAATTTGTCAAACAGACTTAAAATTAGCGATATGTTACAGAAGAAGTATCATAAAGACATGCATTGTTTAACCCATAAAGTTTGTATTTTCAGAAATCCTACTAGAAGTATAAGACCAATAGCTTCTAACCAGTTAACATCTTGTAACACCTAGATGGTTAATTTCTTACCAAACTTTCTGTTCGGTAAAGGTTTGGTCATAAATTAACTTCTGCATCACCACTCTCATTTTTGCTATTACGGCCTGAGTTAAGAAGATTTTCTAAACCGAACGCAGACTGAAGAGGGCCATCGTGGTAAGCTTCTTTTATTGGTGCAAAGCAACAAAAAAGCAACAATGATCGATAATATTACCGAGATTTTAATTTTATTATACTTCATATGCTTCAATTGTCTTCAATCTTATTGATGAAGGTAACTACTACTAATTTTATTGAGATTTCTTCTAGGTCGTATTGGGTACTTCATATGCTTCAGTTTCTTCTAGTTCATAATGCATAGCTCGTATGCTTCAGTTGTTCTCTACTACAGGTGAAAGTACTTTGGTACGAAAACTGTGAGAACTAACTGTAATATCAGATATTAGAATTTCCATATTACACTTATACCATGTACAGATTAGAATTGAAATAAACTAATATGTTTGGAACATAACGAATGCTTCACTTAAACAACTGCTTCGTTCATAATCAGACATACTTTAATTAATCAATCAACTTTAATTTATCGTTTAAACTCATAAAACATATATGCTAAAAAGTATAATAAAATTTACCTTGTACCAGGAAACTGGAAATTGGAAACCATTACCAATTTTCAATTTTTTTACTTAACTGATTCCATTTGTTACCAAACCCTTCCCTTTCGAAAGGTTTTGTTATCAAGATCAAAAGGTTGTGCACACATGCGAGATGTACACTGTACTGTGAGGTTAAAAGTTACCTAGGGGCTGCAGGTGGTGTCAAAAATGACCTGCTCCCGGTCAGCTACTCGGATCGTGCGTTTATGTACAGTCCCAGTCAATTCAATCTCGGATAATCTAACTAGCTCCAGCTGGATCTCTTACTACATGTAGGGCGATGTTGTAGATCGCTTGGGCTCCGGTATTTAACCAGCTATGAGGGTTACACTGCTGGGCCCCGTACTCCACTGAGTTAGTGGAGGGTTCAGTTATTGGGGGTTTACGCAGTCAATACCACAGAACCTCTCCCGACGACGACGAGGTACTCAATCGACACACCCGGAAGGTATGGTTGTCTACTCTACTGTTGTCTGTGTGCAACTCTGTAGCTGAGGGTACTACATCGTTACATGCACTACAGCAGAGTTCGCCAGATTCGAATCAACCGCTAGATGAGCATACAGCAGCTCATTCCAGGTATCCGGCACTCCTGGTAGACACCAATGCAAGCAGTCCTGGTGACCCGAGTCTTTACCGTTGCCGTATTTCGAAATATGGCCCTCTTCTCTGGAGATCGAAGAGGGAGTGATGTTGAGAAGGTGAACTCTTCTGCTACCGTTTACTGCGTTGTCGATAACTTTATCAGTAGAGGGTCCCTTGTATGGGATCACGCGACGCACCTGAGGCCTGGTGTTGTCACACGTACCGCCGGAGTTCCAGTCTCCGTTCTTGAAATGCCTCGGGGCGAGAGTCCTCATGAACACCGTCGGCTTGCCTCCGGTCTGTGCAAGTTTCTCGTCTAAGTACTCTACCACTTTGTACATACTGAAGTTGTAAGCCTCTCCGATTCCGTTGAGCAGCTTGCGACCGGCCAGAGACTTGCCGTCCATATACATGTGCCACTTGTTGCCTTGGAATTTCCCGGTGTTCCAATGGTGGCCGGAGTTGAGGATCAGAAGGTCCAGCTCCTGGATTCGGTCCCTCAGGAAAACGTCCGGCTGGTCTAAATGCAAGGCCGTCGAGCCACTCTCTTCGTCCGGTCTGCCGTGCTCCAGGAGGTTCAGTGTCGCGGACCAGTAAAACATGACTGTCACATTGGTGCTCTTGAACCTGTAGACGTATCCCTTGCCCTTCAAGGTACTCGGGCTTGGGGCCAACCCCCACTGTTCAGAAATATCCTCCACGGCTGGGGAAGATGCTTCGTCCTCGTCCTTCCCCTCCGTCAACATGCACATGAGGGACTGGAATTGTTGTCTCCCCAACGAATCTCCCACGAATGCGATCACCTTGTTCCTCATCCTGCAAGATACGACAGACTATAATTTTAGATACGCCAATCCGCTCGGATGAGATATATTCTGACTGGGAGTGCTTCCGATCTGAGGAACGACAGCGGCTAAGCTTCTGCCGCATGAGCTTCTGGAATTAGCTCTGGTCGCGAAACGACCGCGTTGGAGGAAATGAGTCATGAAGAACCCAAAACATGGAGCCAATGCGACAGACTAGGGGTCAAAAGGAGGTGGAGGGTTGAATGCTCTGATAGACAGTTGGGGCCGGACTCGGGGGAGTTTCATCACAGGCCTCCAAGGACACGCTCGAAGGTCCGAGTGCCTCCATGGACCACCTTTATACACGAATAAGAGGAGTTGAATTCTCACGGATCTGTTACACCCTTGGTATGGCGCCCCACAAGAGAGTGGGGTGCAGAGCAGAATCATGGTGCGTCCAGCTTCCGCAGATTCGGTCATCGACGACGTCAGCTTTCCCGAGCTGTCGGTCCCATACCTGGCCACTGTTGGTGCCCAGCTCGCCTAATAAAGGTCAGCTCGCTGAATACGACAACGAGGGCCTCTGCAGATAAATCTCATGATTGGGTTCGACGATGCAACTGACAAGTGCAAATGATGGCATCCCTTTCCTGACCTCTCGACCACTTTTACGCCTAGAAAAGAAAAGACGTCAACTTCAGTAGCGATTCAGGTTCTGGAGTGAACTTGGCTGCTGGAGGGACCAACGCACAGACACGAGGGACTCTGATTGCCACGAGACACAGATTACCTTTATGCTGCAGGCATGACATAAGCCTTGTACTTCAACATGCGAGAATCCTTCTGGGATGGGCTGTTCTTCTGGTCTGTTTCATGGCAATTTTCACAGCGGTAGGTGTTTTGGCAGCACAAGACACCCACTACGACCGGAATTCCGCCTGGACCGGACCCACAAATGTCGCTACTGAGAGTCATCCTCTCCTGTGCTTGCGCAGTAACGATCCTACGCGGCCATAGACTACTGTCGAGATTTAAAGTTTGTGGAGTCGGTACACAGACCTTTCTGCTGAACTCTCTTCGGACTGAACATGCGATTTCATTTCTCTTTCCGATTCAGTTGCGACGCACGTCTCGACGACGAACTAAAGCGAGGATTGCAAGAACTCGCTCGTCAGGAGGATCGTAGACTCGGTTCAAGATCTTAAAACCTTGCGCTGGAGTAGATTCCTCGTAACGACGAGCAATGAGTGATCCTGAATTATACGTGGTAGGCTGGCATGCAGCAAGAGTAGATAGAAAGGTGCTGAACAGACTTTGAGGATTATTTTCAGCGCCATAAATGAAAGAATTTACCTTTCCAAAAAGGCCTGGCTGGTGAAAGTCGGTAGGTCACAACCATCCGGCTGCCACCGGAACTTCTCATACTCGAAGTCGGGACGGTTCAGTCTGCGACAGGCCCACATTGCAGACAAATAGGCATTGCATTTCTTGCCATCATACAAAGGTCTGTCCTCATCTCTGACCCAGGAGCCCCGCGTAAAATCACATACGCCACTTCTTGAAGCTGCAAGCAGAACCGCCACTCACTGTCAAGACCATGGCTACTATAGCCCAACACCAGCAACTTTCTTGAACAAGTATGAGCGTAAGAATAAGTAAAGGAAGAACCTACTGTTGGTTGTATCGCTAGCAGGATCTTCCACATTCTCGTTTATGGTTGCCTCCGAGTCAACTTCTACCTCGGCAGCTGCAGCACCAGTTTGTCTCATAGTCAGAGTGGGATAAGTCTATATCAGGTTAAGCTTCATGAACTGCAGCCAGTCTAAATCGACAGATCTTCCGTACTGAAAGTGCTCTGACCTGACGTGTCCGTACCTGAGTCGGAAGGAGCTTTTGTGCTGATCGAGTCAATAACTGCACCATTTGTATCGGAACTTGTGGTGCTGTTCATTCTGATGTTTGTATCGGTCTCAGCGATTTCTGCACACAGAAATCAGGATGCTCCACGATCAAGCAACTGTTGCGTCCTCCATCATTTTGACGAGTAACATGAAAGTGTCACAATGTAAGGCTAATTGCAGCACAACCACATCTGTACAGGTCAGTAACGAACGGCCCCCGAATTTGTCAGCGGCAACGCAAAGTATTAAGAAGAGCTTCTTGCGCACTTCGCTTCTGACTGGGAGGACACGTAACTCGTCGTATGAAAGTAACCAGTCGACCAGGTAACCGTATAAAGGATTCCAGGATTCAGAGCCGACGAGTACACTGGCAAGAAGAGACCTGCACCTGTAGTAAAAGACACATCCGTCACCTTCATCGTTTGTAAGGGAAAATCTGATGTGTCATCCTTGTCCTCCGTTCTCGGAGAAAGAAGATCGCCTGAATTTTCGTCATTGTCAAGAGAAGCCCCGGTTTTCCTTGCAGCATCGCCGTCCTTATTGCTGGCAGCCTTCTCTACCTCGAACCGAATTTGATCCGGGTCACCAGCATTGGCAGTGATTGAGAGAATGTCAGTCGAGGTAGAAGTGCCATCGACGGAGTTCTCTGACTCTTCTTCCGTACCCCTACCGAACGTACTATCAACCGATACTTCCCCGTCAATCTTGTCGCCTACAGTCTTCCCCGGCTGGTCAAGCCTGCTCGTCAATCTCCACTTTGTTTCCAGAACCCTCGGGACGCCTGCAGCAGATCCCACATGTGAGTACCAACGAGCTCTGTAACAGGTCTAAAACTCAGATGCTGGTGGAAATTGGCTTCTCAGGAGGGGTATCACTGGCTCACCTATTCCTTCCTCCTCGCTGGAGGCCCAGATGGCATTCGTCTGCTCCCTATTACCTGCCATGCCCATTAACATCAAAATCAGCAAGCCTGAAGTGATATGCAGCTGTGGTGATGAGGACAGGAATGAGAACGAACATGAGCGATTTTCGAGCGTCAAAGGAAAGAAAACTTTCGTCGGATATGTAACTCACCGAAGTACCAGTTGAGAGAGGAGACCTTAGTTTCAGGTGTGAAGACGAGCAGCAGTGGTCGAGTTCCCTCCGAAGCTAACAAAAACACGAGACTCAAAACCATGAAGGACAGGAGCGTTGCCAGGATCTGGCTTGTCTTCCATCCGCACGCAGAAAATCCTTTATTCCTGTGAGGTTCCATTTCTCCTCTCCCAGCCTTGCACCAAAAACTATCTGCACACTACAGTTCTATCTACACTACACTTCCACTTCCACTTCTGCAGCTAAATCCTCGCAATTCTACAAGCCCTGGCTACTGAACCTGTCCTGTCTCGGAAACTCCCGGAGGTGGTGTGATAAGCAAGAATCCTGTTCCCGTAACTCATTTGTTTGTTATAGATATCGCTCGGCAGCTTCTGGTTCTTTCCAGCCAGACAACTTCATGTTCAACACGATCAAAACAATCCCAATTTAGTCAACTCCAGTCACTCACACTCTTTTTCTCTCTCCATCCCTCTCTCTCTCTTCAAGAAAGAAGCATAAAGGCTTCTCCACAACTGAAGGGTAGCCGACACATCCCGCAAAACTATTATGGAGAAGAGTGAATCCGCCCTCCCGTACCGGTGCAAGAAGCATTTCAGTCAAAGCTCTCGCTGAGAGAATGGGAAATGGAGTATTTGAAGCTATAAGTGGCGATTGCGGGCCGCAGGTACCACCGGACGACGAGCGATCCTAAGGGGGGCGGGGGTGTCCCTATGTTCAAGAGTTCACACGTCCGGCCCTCCTCTTCCCCCTCTGTCCAATATTTTAACCCTCCTCTCTCCGTTCGGGAATTTCAAACTCTAAGCTTCCAGGCAGCGAACAACTCCTCAACCCGCGCTCTCGTCTCGCAGCAGCTCCCGTCGTATTGCGCCGAAGGCGGGCCGGGTATCCCGACTGCGGGGGAGTTCCTGGAGAATATCACGCCGCTCGCATATGGCACGCTAACAACGAACAGCGACGCGCAGCCCCGCCTATTGCTGCTGTCGGCCGGACCTCTAGACTCGCCCCCTCACAGAGAAAAATTTACCTCCCTGTTTTCCCCCTTCCATGAAGTTGGCACGAACTCCCGAGAGTACTGGAACTCAGTCACTGTTTCCTCTTCCCCCCCCCCCCCCCCCCAGCTCGCTCGGGCTGTAATTAGTGGACTACCAGTGACAGTACGGTAGTAGTACTACGAACCAATTTACTCCGCAGAGCACGGTCATCCTTTGTTCTCCTTCCCTCTATCTTTGCATGTCACCAACCCCAACCCCATCCTAACCCTCACTAGTACCCTTCGGGCCGAGTGTAGTGTAAATGTAACATAGCACAGACTGTACCTGGACTATCATTGGCCTTCACTTAGTAATCCACTTGGCAACCGCTTCTGAGGCTTTTGAGAGGGTGCAAGTAGATTAAGAGAGTCTACTGTCATAATGGCCCTGATCGATACAACCCCTCATAAAGATCGTGGGACCCTTGTACCAAATGGAATGCGATGTATTGGAGTTTCCATACAGTATAATGAAAGTTAAGCCGATAATTAGCTATATATACAGAAGACGATTTGTTGGGGTTTAGTTTTAATTCTGTGAGAAATGATGTACAATTTAAATAGCTTCTAGTTCGAGTGTTGATTATTCGAGTACAATTAGTTATTAATTAGTGCTTGTCAAAGTAAGTTTATATTGAATAGATTCTTCTGCTGATTAGGTTCGGACGATGACTTTAGAAATTTTCACGTCAATTTTCGCGTCACGGTAAAAGCTGGAGTCACCGTTTGCAAGTGTTTTATCCAAGTGTTTTATCTTCACCATTTACTTGAAATCTTTTCCCGAGGTAAAATTTATGGTTTTGTAGTCCGTTGATCCGAGTGAAACATGTCGACTAGAAAAATCCTTTTCGCCCAAAGAAATCTTCTGAGAGAACTTTGACACGAGGACATAGTTAGCTACATAGTTACTCCGCAGTAGGCTTTTCTCCTCCTGCTTATGTTATATGTCCTCCAGAAAACATCGAGCTGTTTTAGTTTATCTTTTACCTTTGTTTTCTTCTCACAGTCGCCTGCCTCTGCACGGCAAACACAGGACTCAGGATAAGAGCAAGCATTCGATTATATAATTCGATTATATTTATATATATTACCGATTTAAATGTTGATTATGTTCTTGAATATTGGCCCGCAAGATCTCTCCCGTGCTACCGTAGTCCTGTCCTTGTCTCCCCTTCCGTGTCTCCCTTCGCGGGCATGTCACCTTCGCGAGAAAGGCTCTTCTCGTTGCGTCCTTACTCCTAACTCCCACTAACGGAAAGGATGCCACTCCGTTGTCACGAGTCAGTACTACACTACTGACTACGTTTGCCTGACGCATGCAAGATTGCATCCGACTACGTAAGTAGTATGAACGCCGGTGGGAAAGATGAATTTCGTCGCCATGGATCTTGGATTAGCCACGTGATGAGATTAGTGGTGTTCGTGGTTGAAGTAGTTCGGAGGTTGTATTCGGGCACTGCATCTTTCGCCTGTCCTCGTCATTCATCAGAGCCGGGCTCCTTCTCCAAGAACGGGACATCCCGTACGCTACGAACCGAACGAACGAATGCGGTGACATGACGCCTTTCATGTATCGTGACGGCTTCACGGCCTGACGAGCCTCGAGTTCTCAGACGCGACGCGGAAACTTGGCGAACCAGGAAACACCATGGTATACTGTCGCGAAAGCGACAGTAATTTTAGCTTGTGGAATCCGTCGATCTACAGTAACCACTTCCATGCACATTCGTAGATTACAGTTTGGAGTCGTTGACATCGAGTCGCTCGCATGTTGTCACACTTCCGCGTTGCGTATTTTAACGCCTCTCTTTTGTCGGTACTATAAACCAACTGGCGATCTGGACTAGCGTATGACGATGCGGTCAAGGACGATGCGGTCAAGGCAGAGGAAAGGGAGCTGCCAGGGAGATAAATGTACCTGATAACCCCGTACTTGGCACGATGGACTGGGTAAAACGGACTAGACTTGTTATGACTGGCTTCTCCTGTTTAGCAATGAGCTTGGAAATTTTCGACTCCTGTATTCCAGTTTAGCACGACTAGAGTGGTGTTCCCACTCACTCCCTTCATTACTTTCCGTGTTTATTTATTTATTTTATCTTTTCTTGTCCGTGTTTATTTATTTATTTTATCTTTTCTTTCTTATTATTTAATTTACATATATCCTTGTTGCGGTACTTGTTCAGTCGGTACTATTGCACTATTTCAAAGCTGGAGAATCAAATTCTACAGGCAGAAAGTCCATAACTCTTCTACTGCAGTTGGTTTAGATTTCCACCACCGGGTACAGTTCGGATCCCCTGACACGGAGTTTACAAAGAGGTCACAAAACAAATACCGAGTAAATTTGAATGACCGGAGTGGTAGCAGCCATGGCCCAACTGCTGCGGTTGCTTCACGAGGTGCCAGCAGGAAAGTTGATTGTGACCCTAATCTCTGGTCACAACTTTCAAACCTTTACAAAGGATTCCAAACCCTTTGACACTCATTACTTGCGTTACTTTTGCTCTTTGTTCTAATAGATATGTTCGATCTACTTCGAGAACTTCTCTCTCCTTTTTTGTCATCAGAAAAGATTAAATGTTAGACCAAAATTATACACTAAATTGTTAAAAATATAAATTCTTGTATAAGTGTTAAACGATAGTTTGACCTATACCATTACGAGACGGTCCGGACATAACCCTTCCGGACTTTGTTCCGTTTAGCTTTTCTCCCCATTTGTTCTCTTGATGTTGTGTCGTTGAAGCTCCAGGGAAGAACTCCAGTCCAATGTTCGAACAGCGGACTGAAGGTCATTAGGGGGTTTCATTTCTTTCCAAAAGTGAGTTAGGTCTTGTGTTTGTCGTGAATATCATCCACGAGTAATGGCCGTGGAATATTTTGTTTTGTTAATTATACTGTAAATAGAATAAAAATATTGATTCATTTCAGTGGACCGGACTACCCTTCCGGTTTGAACTTGTCATCCGTGAACATCTCTCGTGGACCTAGCGCGTGGCAGCCAGAAATAACCCGTGAAGGTAAACCAAAACTTCTGCCGGAATAACCGGCGGACATTTCATTTCTCAAGAAACTTCAGAAATGACACCCCTATGTAGATGGACCTCTAATCGGAGATTGGGCTTTCCTGTTGGTGATGCATGATTATCTTTACTATGCGCTAATCACGCTTATAAGAGCGCGCCGAATTCCTTGTCAACGAACTAAGGACAAAGTCCATGGACGGAGTTGTCCTAAGATAACTCCCCCAACGGCTCGTGGTGGTTCGAGTCTCTCGATCCGCAGAAGTTTGAATTTGAACTGATTTTCAGTCAGTTTTGTATCGCAGAACAAATAATTCATTTTCCAATCTACAATCTCAGACGTTTTTCTAAGAAAAAACAGTTTGGAAATTTTATATTTCCGAAGAATATTGCATCAGGTAAATCGATCCGAAAGTGACTTAAACCCCCCCTCCTGGTATAAAAGGGTCCCAGATAGAATATTCCTCTTAGTATCTTCTTCTGAATTCAAAATCCCTCTCCGGAAATCTGGAACACAGAAAAGCTTAGAATTTAACAAACTGGTTTCTGATAATGCTTAGATGAAAATCAAAAACTTTTTTTGCAAAAATGTAGCGCTTTTCAGTCGCTTTCCAACGCTACCTACCACGTCAACAACGGAGGTCAGAGTCAAACGTAATGAAAAGGCGCAGTTTGCTCTGGGTAACCCAGAGGTCCGCCTTTCACGTCCGCGGACGTCGAAAAATGAGGAGTCTGGGTAACCCAGACCCTAAATATCAGGAGCGGGGGTTTAAGATGCATCGAAAGTGCACTTCTAGAAGAAGGAAAGAAAAAAATAAATATTTAAAAAGATCACAAAATAATCATGTGCAATTGGCTTACAACTGTAATCAAAATTGTTTACTAAAATACAGTTTACTAAAGCACAGAAATACAGAGAAGAGCGATGCTCTACTGGGTTTATCAATTATGATAAAGTTTTCTAAATTGCTTTTATTAAATTTAAAATACTAAATTAGACTCCACTTGGTTACATATGGTCACTTGAGTTACACAAAACCCATAAGTACTCATGCAGACAAGCCTGTGCCTGGTATAAAGACTTGTGTCTCCTTAAAAATATTTTTAATTTCTAAGCTTTAATTTATAACCTAACTCTTTGAAGAGTAAGGGTTAAGACAAAATAAAGCTTTTTGCATATTCTCCTTTTCCTAACTTGGAAGAGGTGAATATTCATCCCTTTGTCATGATGCATGCAACTCGCACTTCTTCTCATGGAGTGACAAGAAGACAAACGTGCAAAGTGAGACTTAATTCTCCGTGTTCTAAATGTTTTATTTAACTGGCATGCATGAGTTTATAGGATCACTCTCTTTTTTGACTTTTTAAATTTAAGACACATATATCGAACACATGACTCCGATGTGTGGGAGTTTTTACGATCAAGGTCTTTTTTAACTGGAGACACCAGACAAGAGAACCGATGACTATATGAACATATGTTCACTTCAGTCAATGCATTCATCCGGCATAGGCAACAGCTGAAGATACAGAGTTCGTGGTATTCCAACTCCGGCTCCGGGAACAAATCCAACATTCAATCTTCTTGAATCTCCGTTTTTCTCACCAATTGCTTCTTTTCTGCCGTGCATCTTTCAACGACTCAAGAATTTTGCCTTCAAAACTAAGGCACTCCTTTATCGCATCATGGACCGACTCTTACTTGAAAATCATATTTTGAGGTTCTATATTTCCGCTCCAAAGACGCTCATGGATAGAAATAACGACTTTTTGATCTAGTTTGGATCTCAATTTTCATTGCACCAAGTGGTAGAGCTCGTTGTTAGGTTACCAAAGGCCCTTCATTTGTTTCATTTGGGTGTTTAATGATGAGGTTATAGGTTTTGAAAGATGGGAAAATCAAGCTAGACCTTAGCTTATCAATGTTGACTGGGTATTTGTGGTTCATGATGCTATACTAATGACAGAAGGGGGCTGCTTGGTCATAATTTGGAAAAAAACTCACATATTCTGAATTGACATAAGGGGGTAGCTTAAGGAGTTAGCTTGTATCTGTGATCTATCACGAACGGTTTGAGAGATTGTGAGGTCCAATGCAAGCGTGCAAGACGTCATTGGGTTCATATTTGTGCAGGCTATGCACTGATTAAGACAGTTCGTGAAGAGACGGATCGCAATGTGTGTTTTGAAAGAAATTGAGACGTAACGAAAGAGATTTAGAGTGCTTCACTGATCTACGAAGGAGAGTTGGACCGATCAGGTCATTCCGGAGTCTAAACTTGATGCCCTTAGATCCATCCGGATCAGAACACCGAGTTCTTCAAGAAATTAAAGACGATACAAAGTTTCATCGGACGATTTGAGAGTTCTTGGTGAAATTGGCTCGCAAAAAAATCACCTTCTATCAGTTTTTCGATCGTCTATGATTTGAGGTTGGACTGTTCTTGACGATCGGTGAGCCAAAGCTCTTCGTTCTTGGTGTTAACACGATCATAGAGTCTTCATCTACGCATAGGAGAAGACCGTATGTAGATTAGATTGTTGGTTGAGTGTAGTGAGCGAGTTTGAGTTGTAGAGAGTCGATTTACATTAGTTTTTCGCTTTTTGCGATCAAATTTCTTGCGTGGTTAGGCGAGGGGAACTCCAAAAGGCTGGTTTGTAGTCTCATTGGGATTAACACAACCAGATTTATCTATCAAGAAAGACGGATCACAGATCAAGCTATTAGTTTGGACGGTGTGCGTGGATTTAGATCGTGGGGAGAAGGTTTTAGAGTTTTGTCACTTGTGATCAGAAATTTTTCATATCTTCGATGTTGGGTGTCGGATCTGAAGGTCCTTGGAGCTAACAGAGTTAGGAAGGAATAGCTTATCGACATCTGAAGACCGTTTGGCAAAAGAAGAAAGTTCTCAGATAGACCTTCTTTGGTTCTTTCGCTACAATTTTCATCTTTTTGGATTCGTTAGAGTTCAAGTTGGTTATGTACGGCTTGTGGTAGCTAGTTTTAGCTAAGGGTTTGTACGTGGATGTTGTTTGGATTTGGGCTTGAATCGTGCATATACTGGTGCAAAGCTTTTTGCTAGCAAAGGCATTTTTGCTTTGAGCTACGCTATGATAGTTTGGGGTCTAGGTTTGAGATTCAGAAACTTGTTTTAGGAGGTTTGGTGCAGCTTATAGACCACTCAAGTCTGTTTCTCAGTTTGGTGTTCTTAGAGGAAAAAAAACGAGAGTATATATAAAGTGAGAGCTAGTATATCTTGCAAAGCTTGTTCTCGTGGTTGTTTCTTGTCCTCTTGCTCTGTTCAGCACAAGATATCTCTACATCCAAGAACCTCATGTTTTCCTGGACAACCTTCACGTAAAATCCGATACGATATCATACCAATATTTTACATGCAGCTATGAGGTTAACGAAACGACTCAAGCAAACATTAATCAATCGTCTCCTCTAACTCAGATCTCCAATTATCTCAGAGCAATCTGAACTTAGAAATAGTAGTGTGTTCCGCGACCACATCTATTCTCATACGAGAATAATCACAATATAACTCCAACTATGCCACCAGAACACATTTGTCCACAACACTAGCAAAAATGGATTGTCTTAATCCAAAATGACTAGTGCGTAGATCATGCAACTAGCACCATAGAACACCAATGATACCCAACTGAAATCCAAACGTCTTCATCCTTGTATTTGTCTCTCCAACTCCGTCCTCAGCACTAGAAAAAATGCTCAGATCACCATGATCTAGAAAAAGACCAGTGCGCAACTATTGTCATAGACAATCTGAAAACACTACAGATTCCACCCAGAGAGATGAAGAAATGAGAGAAACTCTTGAGAAGACAAATGAAAATGAGAAAGAGGAGATTTCTCGTCATTTTAGAAGCTAACCGATAATCATTAACTTTCTCATGAAGTTAGTCATCTACTTCACTGAGAAGCAACCTCAGACCTCACCAAGTTTTCTAAGTACATTATTCACTCAATATGATAGAAGTTTTCTAAGTACCATACTAGAATATTTTTTATGAAGTTTTTTAGATAGTACATGCATCTAACTCTAGAGAACTTCTACTATAACTTCTGAGTAACTTTCATTAAAGTTTCTACTCACGCAAATGCGTACTATTACATATTCATCTTCCGTTAGTTGATGTGTCCTCGTCACTTGACAAACGTTTGAACTCTTGGATGAACTCGAGCGAGTTATGAAGATTGGTAGATGGTTCCCACGTAGCATCATGAAGACAATTGTCCTTCCATAAATCTTATATTCCACATGATGATGCCATCCTCGTTGGACTTCACGTTTAGCTAAAATTTGGTCAACTTCAAACTCTTCATGGTCATCTGTGAGAAGAGGCGGAGGTGGAGGTTGGAAAGGAAGAAGGTTAGACACAAAAGGTTTTAACTTAGGAAAGTGAAATCTAGATGGATTCGAATATGAGAAGGAAGATCAAGTTTGTAAGCAATAGGGGAGACAACTTTGACTATTGAAAATGATCCTATCCAATTGGGTGAGAGTTTACGGACGTGAGTATCAAGAGAAAGAGAAGGTTCTGGGTGGAAAGCATGACTTTCTCACCTACAGAAGATAAGATCTCGACGGTGTTAGTTCGTGTAATGCTTTTGACGATTTTGAGCGATAGCTTAATGATCTTTTGCTTCTTGCAAGGAACGAGATAACGTAAAAAGGAACATAGTGGTACTAGGAATAGGTGAAACATGAGGAACAAGGAGTTTATCATGGAGTAGAAGATCGTGATCATAGTTGAGAAAGAAGAGAGAAAAACTTGTACTTGCTTGCTTAGAGTTGTTGTAAGCAAACTCGACCGCCGGTTTATCTCCATGTGTTTGATGAACATTGACATGGTCCGGAGCATGTCTTCCAAAGTACGATTGACACGTTCAATTTGTCCATCAGTTTCTGGATGGTAGGCAATGGATAAGAAAAAGTTTGGTGCCAAGTATCTCAACAAGAGCTCATCAAAACTTACCGATGGAACGCGAATCACGATCAAAATGAGTATCTAAGACATCTCATGATGTAGAAAGATCGTATCAAAATAGATATGTGCAAGTGTTGGAGTATCCACTATGTCAACAATGGTTGCTAGTTGGATTTGCTTACTAAGTTTATCCACAAATATCACGAGTGCAATATGATCATGAGCTGTTGTGTGTAAAGAGTTGATTACAAGTTGATGTGTTCTCAATGTGTGGACCGAATAGATAACAGTTGTAATAACCATGTTGGTTTCTGATTCACCACTTTGTATATTCTCAGTTGTCTTCTTGGCTCCACTCCTCAGTTCCTGATCTTTTACACATGTAAGAACAAGTCGTTGATCGTTCGTAAACACATGTTGCTAGACTTTGATGGTTCAAATGATGACGAGTTGTCTGGACTACGAGTTATTTGTTGTCATTATCAGGATGTCGGTACCAATCTATTCTTAAATATAGACTGGTAGTCACCACTCTTCGTTTGGCGTTGTACGTTCTTAACAAAATTTCACTGATCGTCAGTGTCTACATACGCTGAGGTGCCGGTTGTTTCTCTTTTATGGACGCCGGTCATCATCGATCTCTTTTCTTTCAGAGACATTGGGTCGACCACTGATTGTCGATCGTCCACTAGACGTATAGTCGGCTCTTTTGCAAATACTTAGATACGAATCACAAATTGTGGATCATGTCTCTTCCACGGATGTTCGATCGTCCACCGATCATTTACGTTGAGTCGCTTGTCGCTGGATGCTCTTTTCAAAGACGCTTGTACATCGATCTTAAGACACCGATCGTCTCTTTTGCACGGACGTTGGTGATCTCTATGCGTTGGGTCGCTCGTCGATCTCCGATTTATGTTGACATCTTTCACAAGAGTGAACAAACTCTCGAACATCTCGTGCCATTTTAGGCCACCACCATGTACGTTGCATGAGACTGATAGATTTATCAAACCCAAGATGACATGAGATCGAAGGTCATGTGCTTCTTGTAGTCGAGTGAAATGCAATATTAGTCATGTGAGACATATAAATGATGTGTACTATACAACAAACCATCCTTCAATGAGAAAAATTTATACTCTTGATCTTGAGCCGTTATACGATCACATACCAAGTTGAAGGAGATTTCGCTTTGTAACGCCGTCTGAAATACGGACTTGAATTCTTCATCAGGAGTGATTGTGATGATAGCTGTCACGTCAGTTTGGGCACCTCGGCTAGGTTGACCGAGTGCGAAGTGACGCATCCCGGTAAGGCCGTTAGTGCCGTTAGGGCGAGTTGGAGAGAGAGCCCACTAGGGGTAAACTTCGCAGGTAGGGCTTGGAGGCCTTAGTTCTTTGAGTTGAGCCTTCAAGCTCCAGGCTATGGTGGATAGTCTAGTTGAGTGTAACCCGGATTCTCTTCGCATTTAGAGTGGGTTTGGCTTGACCGTTTGTGAGTAATCCTTGTTGTGGTGTTGGAGATGGTAATCTCTGTATTCAGATTACTCAAAGAACTCAGTGCAGGTCGAGGCGGAGTTCAGTAAGAGCTCGCAGATCTGAAATCGGAAATCGTCCGCTGGTATCTTCGGGCGTTGCCGTTCGTGGTTGATTGTTTGGAGCTGTGATCGAGGTGTGTGGGCGCCGTGCTACATTGCTGGTCGCAGATCGATTTGCTGTTGTTGGGGTCGAGTGGAGATTTCTGTCATGCGGAAGCGCTGCAGAATGTTCTTGAAGTGTGTTGTTGGAGCCGGATTGCGCGTTTGGGCGTAGCAGCTGAAATACTTATCAATGTCGAGCCGGAGTGGACTCTTTGGAAGCGCATTGGAGAGACGATTCTAGCGCACTAAGTTTCGTGGAGTTTGGCCAAGGATTGAAGAAGTTATGGCATGTCGAAGTTCGCTGCCGTGAAACCCGCAAGCACTAAAAGGCTAGTTACGTCAGATTTTGGCTCAATTTCGTGGGGAAACTCGAGTTTAGTAGTTGTTTTTTGTGTGTGTGCATCCGCGAAGTGTGTGTGGTGCATTTGCGAATCTGTTTTGGTGGTGTTCGGGTTGGATTTGGAGGTTCTTGCTGTTTTACGTCAGATTTTGATCACCCGTGTGCACCCGCAAGCTGTTTTCGCTGTTTTGGAGGCTGTTTTGGTGCAATCTTCTGCAATTCGAGCCTCTTCTGGTGTGTGTGTACCTGTTCTACTCTACTTCAAGCGGAGCGGAGAGTGAGCGGGAGTGTGGAGTGCGTGTTAGGAGGCGTTTAGAGGCTTCGAGGAGCAGAGGTACGTGAGTGCGGAGACGTGAGAGCGGAGTGCGAGAGTGCGAGAGTGCGGAGGCGGAGCGGAGCTGAGCCTGAGCCTGAGCCCGAGCCCGCCGCAAGCCAGCTTGATGGCGTGCGTGAGAGAGGTATCCAAGCTTCAGGTGTGTGGGAAGGGTAAAACCAACTGGTCACCCATCCCAACACTATTCCTGGACCTGGACTCATGACTCTGTAGTCTTAGCTTTGGCTTTACCACTAGACCAATAGCTCTTGGTGTCCTACAGGGATGCGTGCAAGTACTTATGGACTTGTATAAGGTAGTAGGAGACCTTCTCGCACGTCCCTAGAGGAGTGGTAGGACGACCCCACAGTATTAGGGGGAAGCTATAGTTGTGGTAGTGTTTGCCTACACCGTAGAGGCGCGTATGGAGGCAATTGGTGGCAGTTGTCTTGGGTGAGCTAGTAGAGCTACCACGTGGATGTTTTTGGAGCTACTAGAGGTGTGGACATCTAGTTAGTGACCTCCAATGTCAGTTACGACTGTTGGTGACCATATATTGTGCATGTGGTCACCGACAAGGAGTCGTCAGTCCGGGTGGGGCTGGGTTTCTCTTTATGTGAATGTTTGAGTGTGGAGGGTTATCGTTTGGACTTCTTGTGGTTGGAACCCCTCCATACTCTGCTTCCTGTTTGTGCGCCGCGTTTGCTTGTGTTGGCGCTTGATTTCCGGAGTGAGTTCATTCCAGTGTGCTGTCGGTAGTGAGGCTGGAGTTGCGGACCAGTCAGACTACCTTTGTCTCTCTCACGGTGCGGTTGGAGTGACGACCAACAGACCGTGAGAGGCTGCCTGTGGTGATGGCAGGTACAGGTTGCCCTTACCTTGACCGTCCTAGTAGGGGATAGGTGAGCTCAGTAGGAGCGGGATTAGGCAAGTGGTGGTTACGGTGGTGACGGAGATTGCGACATTCCGGTTGGGGAGTGTGTTAGCGGGATTCTCTCATCAAGGAGTTCTCGGGAGGTTCTGGTGGGGACTTCTCGGACAGTGGGTATACACGGAGTGGGGTGAGGTACCGACTACCTACACCATTGCCGTCGGTTGTTCCAGAGGACGAGTCAGACGCAGACAGCGCGTTTTCTGATGGTGAGTCTAGTGTCGCAACACCGTTGTTGTGGGACATGGACGAGATCTATGGGGCTACGAAGGGGCCTCGACGTTACTCGGGTACAGTTGGTACCATTGAGCTGGATGACTTCATCCAGGAGTTTGACAGTTGGTGCGATCTGCAGCAGATGCGGAACCCACAGCTGTTTACACCCTTCATGGCGTGGAAGGGTTTGTTCCAACACTTGAAGGGACCGCCGATGGACGATTATCATGAGTTCAGGCGAGATTACAGTGTTGAGATCGAGTTGTGGAGACAACATTGGTCTCCCAACTACGTTTCTATCACTATTGGCGCAGTTTCGGGAGGCGTAGCACCTGCGAGTTCGGGTGCCAGTAGCAGTGGTACAGCCAAAGGTGGCGGAGTACCTATTACCGGTGCGTCCACAAGTAGTGGAGCAGGTGGTAGTGTGAGCGGGATACCACCAGGGTTTAACCCTGTGGTTCAGTTCTTCCAATGTTTGAGGAAGAACTATCAGGGTGTGCGGACCGACAAGTTGAGGAGTCTGCAGGAGTTCCAGCGGAAGACTGGAGAGAGCCTACGCGAGGCGTTTACTCGCATGAGGCGGTTGATCAGCGTTACCCAAGGGGTGACGGAAGCACAGGCAGTCCAGTTCTGGTATGAGATACTAGACCGGGAGCTGCGTAGGAGAGTTAGAGATGCTACTCTTCTTAGAGATACCGCTTCGACGTTGACGGTTGTCTTTAGTCTGGCTGAGCGGATTGAGCTCAACATGGTGGAGGAGAGGGTGGTGGTTGCTGGGTTCAGCAAGGAGACACCACATGGAGCGACCACCTCTTCTCGAGGATCACAAGCTACGCAACAGCGTGGTGGTGGTAAGGATCGTGCAGAGCAGTCACGATCGCAGGGAGGTGTAGGAGGATCTGGTGGGCAGAAGCCCATGCCGTCCTTCGCTAGTCAGCAGCAAGCGGGTCCTTGCTGGACGTGTGATGGTCCTCATCAGCAGAGGGACTGTCCACAGAGGAGAGGTTATGAGACGTCAGGGACATCAGGGACGTCTCCAGCAGTACCTAGGCAATGTGAGCATTGCGGACGACCTGGTCACAGTAGTGACCGTTGTTTTGATCTCCATCCCGAGTTGCGGCAAGGGAAGGCTGATCGTGGACGAGGCGGAGGAGCTCAGGGAGGCCGTGGTGGTCGAGCTGGAGGTAGAGGTCCAACACCTGGGAGAGGACCGGTCGGTCCACCGCCTGCTACGACTTCAGAAGCAGGTATGGCTGCTCGGATTGAGCAGTTGGAGCAGAGGATAGCTAGTATGGCTATGGCTCAGCGGAGATCAGGTGGAACAGAGGCTTCCACGTCTTATGGAGGAGAAGGAGGTGACTTCGACTTCATGGCTGGTGTGGCGCAGATTGAGGCATCTGCGGCAGTGACTAGAGGTGCAGTACGTGCCTCTGAGCCACGAGGTGCGTCAGTGGAGTTGGATCCACAACGCGGGGAGGCTGGTAGACAAGCCAGGCTTCCCCAGTCGTTCACGTTATCGGAGGCGTTGAGGACCACATCTATGGTTCCTAAACGACCTACCGATGGTGTAGTAGAGTTGGAGGCATCGACATCCAGGAGTGGGTGTGATGTGAGTCCACCTTCGATGTCTGTGGATGCGACGTCGAACCCGATGTTGGGGGCGGCTACAGCAGTTTTGCGAGCTCCACTATTCTCAGCCACGGATATGAGGGCATTGGGAGTCAACTTGGCTCCAGTGTTCCAGTTGGCGGCCACGCTCAGTGAGAGCGAGGATGTAGTTACCTCTAGTGCTGAAGTAGTTCAGCGAGAGGCGGTAGACGTGTCCATCGAGTCGAGGATCAGGACAGCTACCAGTGGTACTTGGCAAGCGGCGGCTGCTAGGTTAGATGAGTTACCAGCTAGGCCGGCGATTGACCGTGCTAGTTTGGCACCAGGTGTGGTGTTGTTGGACAACAGAAGTGGTATCTTCTGTTTGGTG
Organism: Asterella californica; assembly: GCA_036924285.1. Lineage (NCBI taxonomy): Eukaryota > Viridiplantae > Streptophyta > Marchantiopsida > Marchantiales > Aytoniaceae > Asterella > Asterella californica. The sequence continues at coordinate 14,401,433 of JAYKYS010000003.1, forward strand.
GCACCTTCAGGGAAAGTGTATCGATCCCAGAAGGTCTTGTTAGACTCTGGAGCCCAACCGTTGATGTTGGGAAAGGCGACGTGTATTGGTTTGGGTCTGAAGAAGTCCGAGATAGAGAGATGTCCATTCCAGTTGCAGACATCTCTAGGGGGATCAGGAGGTACGGCTCTGCACATGACACGTGAGATGTTGACGGTGAGAGTTCGGTCAGATCACCCCACGGATGGCTCTATGGTGAAGGCCAAGGCCATCGTTACAGCCGCAGAGTCTTATGATGTATTGGTGGGAGGTGCTGTGTTGTACCCTATGGGGTTCGTGATTGACTATTGGGCAGAGACAGCATCTTACAGACCAGGTTGGCAGTCCGGTGAGGGACGAATGAGCCGCTTACCAGTGCAGTTCAGTGCTAGAGTTGGGACAACGGAGCCTACACCAGGAACGATGGCATCCGTTGCAGGGTTCAGTTCGATCATCACTTGGCCGGACGAGTTGTTGGAGGGTAATGCCCATGCGGAGGATACTCCGATCTATGAGGAGGTGGAGGACATGCCTAGCATGTCTACGTTAGTACCATCTGCCTTGGATGTTCCATTCTGGAGTTCGAGTGGAGAGTTGCAGCAGTATGCTGATCAGTTGGTGCAGCAGGCTTGGAGTGAAGCTTTTGTACCACCAGTAGAGGAACAAAGGGTTGTTCCTGCTACTGACCTTGTGACCTTATCACCGTTGGATACGACTCCCATTGTGTGGCAGTATCCAGAGGAAGGTGTATGTGTGCTGGAGCTGTTTGGAGAGATCAGCACAGGTTTGACTGCGGTATTGCAGGCAGGTATACAAATACAGCGATACTTGTATGTGGAGAGAGATGAGATTGCGAGACGCATCTCATTGCGACATGTGGCACGTTTGGTGCAGAGATATCCTGAGTTGTTGCTCATATCAGCTGTTAGAGGATATCAGCAAGCATTACCGTCGGATATTTCGCTGCTGGGGGCGCAGGATCTCACGTTTGTGGGCACCATTCACTTGGTGATAACCGGATGGCCATGTCAAGGTCACACGCGTGCAGGGAGAGGCAGGGTTTACATGACCCGCGATCTAGGATGTTCTGGGAGATGTTACGGATCCTACGACATCTCCAGATGCATCAGATGGATTCTCCAGCGTACATCTTGGAGAACGTTCCTTGTTGGGTGATGCTCGTACACATATGATGGCGAGTGTGCACCAAGTGCGGTCTTGGGTTGGACCAGCAGTGTTGTTGGATGCAGCGAGAGTGAGATCTCGTGCACATCGTCCACGGTTGTGGTGGACGAACTTGTTACCGAGAGAGGTGCTTAAGCGCGCACACGATGGAGTGAGACGACCAGCGCACCTCACGGTTGATAGCATCTTGGATGCAGGAGGACGATCTCAAGTAGTGAGAGTCGTCGATAGGTCACCCATGGCAGTGGTGAACCTAGTGGGACGGCCCATGGTAGCATTACCCATATTGGTAAGCTTTCCAGCGTCACATGCTTGCAGAGATGGAGGACTTGGGCTTGTGTGGGATGCTCAATTACGGCAGTTGGTGGAGCCCAATGCCGAGGAGAGAGAGCGAGCGATGAGTTTCACTACGGGTACGACGGCAGTAGCTTCGGTGTCGGAGGCTTCACGTCGTCAAGTATTGGGTCAAGCAATGGACTTGAATTGCTTGACATGGATTGTTAGCCTTGGATTGGCTGAGCAGCGTCGGATGCGATCGACGGGTGTTACTGCTCGAGCACTCTTGAGCTCTTTGCCTACCGGGTCGGTGGAGGCAAAGGCTGGGGGCGAGGCAAGTGGAGTTCGTCATCCTTGGACATCATGGGATGTCATAGGAGAGAGTGTGGAGCTTGCAGCTAGAACTGCAAAAGTTTTACGCACAGTAGCGGTGGAGGTTGTTGGTGGTGAGCAGAAGGAAACTGCTCCAGAGGCTGCAAGATAGCAGTCAACGACTTCGTCTTCTACCTCTAGCATGGTGACAGAGGATACTTGGGAGCCAGAGATTGGACCCAAGCTTATAGGAGAGGAGAGACGAAGAGTCCAAAGATTCCTGAAGAGCTACAGGAATTGTTTTGCCTTCAGTATGAAGGATTTGGGTACCTTGAAAGGACCTGGTATACGGATCGACTTGGCTAATGACACGCCAATCTTTCGACGTCCTTACAGGTACAGTGACATGGAGAGAGTCTTGATCCAGAGTCGGACTCAAGACTTGTTGGAGGCTGGGTTGGTGGAGATGTCGCATGGAGAGTATGCATCTGCCACAGTTATGCCAGCCAAGAAGGATATGTATGGCAACTACACAGATAGACGGATGTGTGGGGACTATCGTCCTATCAATCGGCAGACGAAGTCCGATAAGTATGCCATGCCGACACCTGAGGAGATCTTTGATGTAGTGGGGCATGTGAAGGTCTTCAGTACTTTGGATCTTCGAGCAGGGTATCATCAGTTGCCAGTGAGGGAAGAAGATAAGTCCAAGACAGCATTCTGGGGAATTGACTCTCACGGCAAGGATTGTTTGTATCAGTGGCGGTTCTTACCATTTGGGTTGAAGAACGCCCCTGCTGAGTTTCAAAGGGTGATGGACAGAATCCTAGCAGGATTGGATTTTGTCAGATGTTATATCGACGACATCTTAGTCTATAGTGCTACAGTGGAGGAGCACGAGAGACACTTACGGGATGTGTTTGAGCGGTTGAGAGCTCATGGGTTGAAGTTACACCCTGGGAAGTGTAAGTTCTTCCAGGAGTTGGTAGAGTATTTGGGCCACACCATCTATCCAGGTGGATTGGGTGTTCAACAGACGAAGGTTGAGGCTATTGCACGTATCCCGCGTTCCACAAATGTGAGTCGAGTTTGGACATTTGTTGGTTTGGCGAACTTTTATCGTCGGTACGTGAAGGGATTTAGTGTAATTGCGAAGCCGTTGACCAAGCTGATGAAGGTGGACCAGGAGTGGCAGTGGGGAGATGAGCAGGAGCGAGCTTTTGTAGAGCTCAAGGATAGGTTGACATCTGCTCCCATCTTGAGGAGACCCGTTAGGGGGCGTCCTTTCCAACTGCACACCGATTGGAGTATGTTGGGACTTGGAGCAGTGCTGACTCAGCATGATGATGAGAAAAAGGAGTTCGTGGTGGCGTATGCCAGTCGCTCCAATAATTCAGCGGAGGCGAGGTATAGTTCGTATGAGGGAGAGTGTTTGGCGGCAGTGTGGGCTGTTGCACACTTTCGATGTTATCTGTTTGGGAACCCCTTTACTCTCATCACTGATCACCAGCCGCTCAAGTGGTTGATGAAGTCCGACAAGCTTACAGGGAAGCTTGCACGATGGGCTCTGATCTTACAGGAGTATGACTTCCAGGTAGTACATAGACCTGGAGTTGCAAACCTAGATGCCGACGGGTTGAGTCGCAATCCGTGCACGAGTCAACAGGATCAGACTGGGGCTCGATGGCATGACGAGGTTGATGAGGAGATAGTGCCAGGATGGCATGCATCTGCCTTTCTTTATGTGTTGACCATGAACTCTAGTATGGAGAGCCAAGTCGTATCTTTCTCTGGTCAGAGAGTAGATGATGAGTCTCCAGATCCTGAGGATGGAGATGGTGTTCCAGACCAGCGAGATATCCATGATGATGTGACCGTGATGGAGTATCTACGTACTGGTGTGGTAGTAGGCACAGTAAGTGCCAAGGAGCGAGATCGTGTCCTTCAACGAGCGAAGAGATTTCGACGAGAAGGACGACATGTACTTCGAGTGTGGGGTGATGGAAGGGTACGGATAGTGCCACATCCATCCCAGAGGGCACAGTTAGTACGACATGCCCATGAGGAGTTGGGACATTTTGGAGTGAAGCGTACGCATAGCTTACTCCAAGGACAGTATTGGTGGCGTGGTATGCACATCGATGTGCAACAGTTTGTCGCACGATGTGTGGTTTGTGATCGAGTACGAGCATCGTTTAATGCTCCTACTCCATAGTTACACCCCTTACCGATTATGGGGTTGGGTTACCGTTGGAGTTTGGATTTTGCGGGACCCTTACCGTTGACCGTACGTCACCACCGGTATGTGTTGGTGATGGTGGAGCACTTCTCCAAGTGGATTGAGTTGGTGGCATTACCAGACAAGGCGAGTGAAGGGACAGCGTATGCGTTCTTAGATCGAGTGCTGAGTCGTTTTGGAGCACCAGTTGAAGTGCTGACAGACCAAGGTACAGAGTTCCTTGGTGAGTTTCAGGCCTTGTGTGATCAGGCGCTGATTGATCATCGGACTACATCTCGAGATCATCCTGAGGCGGATGGTTTGGCGGAGAGGGTAGTTCAGACGGTGAAGAGAGGATTGCGCAAGTATGGCTTGCAGAAGGGCCACTTGGAAGACTGGGATGTGCAGTTACCATGGTTGGCTATGGGCTACCGTTTTAGCCGACAAGCGTCTTTGGCTTCCTTCTCACCGTATTTCTTATTGTATGGCCGAGATCCAGATCTACCTTCGGCTATTCGTCGTGATTCTGCTGAGGTGCTGGACCTTGATGATCCGGATATGTGGGTGAGAGCATGTTCTCAACGAGCAGAGACATTTCGGAGAGTTATGCCTATGGCTTTTGAGAACCTAGCGATTGCCCAGCATAGAGACACGTTGCAGTATGCGACTATCCGAGGAGGAGGTTATCGGCCGTCGATTCGCAGGTTTCATCCTGGCGATTATATCTATCTACAGCAGATTGCACCGACGACGTTGGACGTGACCGCAGGGCGCACTATTTTACGAGTGCGTGAGGTGTTACCTTCTGGAGTACTCATGTTAGAGGGCCGTGATGGTGTTGTGTGGAAGGACCATGTGCGTAATTGCGCGCCATGTCATCTTCCCAACATTGATGGTACCGTTGACCCAAGCTTAGCAGTTGTACGCGCGGGCTTGAGGTGTATGTTGTGTGGGTCTGCTGGTGGAGCAGCCCGTATGTTGGTGTATGATGGTTGTTCGAGAGGTTGGCACATGTCATGTTTGACTCCATCTCTCAGTGTAGTTCCTACTGGACGGTGGGTTTGTCCTCGATGTATATAGCGGAGATAGTCGATTAGATCTTTGCGTGGTATGGATTGCAGACAGGCGACTAACGATAGGGCAAGGTAGCACCCGGCCTCCTGATCCTTGCACCCATGAAGGTGTGTATCACGTAGTTGGGATATGGAGCTATCTGGAGTTAGAGGGACCTAACCGCCAGTTAGGGGGGCGATTGTGGTACACTTGTGTATGTGTATGACATCGTCCATGTGTTATGTGTATGTGTGGTGTACCTCTGACAGCGATGTATGTTGTGTAGCGATGTGTATGCGCACGACAGCTGTCACGTCAGTTTGGGCACCTCGGCTAGGTTGACCGAGTGCGAAGTGGCGCATCCCGGTAAGGCCGTTAGTGCCGTTAGGGCGAGTTGGAGAGAGAGCCCACTAGGGGTAAACTTCGCAGGTAGGGCTTGGAGGCCTTAGTTCTTTGAGTTGAGCCTTCAAGCTCCAGGCTATGGTGGATAGTCTAGTTGAGTGTAACCCGGATTCTCTTCGCGTTTAGAGTGGATTTGGCTTGACCGTTTGTGAGTAATCCTTGTTGTGGTGTTGGAGATGGTAATCTCTGTATTCAGATTATTGTGGTACACTTGTGTATGTGTATGACATCGTCCATGTGTTATGTGTATGTGTGGTGTACCTCTGACAGCGATGTATGTTGTGTAGCGATGTGTATGCGCACGACATAGCCACCACTATCGAGGAGTCAGATGAAGACTTGTAGTCGAGACGACGTGATAGTACATCTAGAATGACATGGAATTTACTGAGTTTGAATTCTAACTTGATATCATAGAGCTGAAGTTGTTCTTCCTATCAACGATGTCGGCTCTTTATATATTCTCTATATTCTCTAAGTGTAAGTTCTACATCAATAGTTTGTGATCGATCCGCATGATCACGAGTTTATCTAGCAAGTAGTGCCCCCAAATTTTGATGACATATACCATAACAAGTTGTCCGTGATCTTGTGTAGAATAATTTTGTTCAGCTGGATTTAGCCGATGAGATCCAACGATGATCGGATGGAGACCATCATTGAACTCTTGTTGTAAGAATGCTCCTATTGCAAAGTTGGAGCATCAAAATCAACTATGCATGGTAATTGAGGATCATAGGATTATAGAATAGGTCGTGAAGAAATAATATCCTTCAACTTTGAAAGGCTTGTACTTGTTTAGATCTCCACTCGAACTTGGTCCTTCTCAAACAAACCCATTAGAGGTGCAACCACATGAGCATAATAGTGGATGAACCGTCGGTAAAAGCTCATCAACTCATTGAATCCTCGGACTTCAGCAGCATCCTTTGACGTAGACCCCTTGGTATTACACTTAAACTTGCTTTTATATCCAATCAACTTGAGCTTTATGACGTTCAAGCCAAGAAAGTCCTAGAATGGCATATAATGCAATGGTCCTACTACGAATCATAAGGACTCATAGTACTCCTTTCCAATAACTAAATTCACTAAACTTAGAGTGTGAAATGCATAGCCTTTTCTCCCATCAGCTATCTTCAAAGTACTACCAACCATTCGCTTCAGTAGAATCTTTAGTTGTTTTATGAATTGCATGGACATGCAACTTTCGGAGTTCTCACAATCCACTAAGATCTTACAAGGATGATCTTTGATCATACCTTGAAAATGGATCAGGTTTGCACGTGTCGAACCTTTAGTTCCATTAGAATCGATGAGACTTCGAGTAAATGATTTATATTGAGGTTCTTTGTTTCTCAAGTCGATTCATTTGTGAACTTTGCTTGTGCAACTAGACGGTCTCGTCTTCCACGATTTGGACATTCAACTATGCGATATCTAATTTGTCGATAGTCTAAACAACCACCATTCTGTGGAAGTCGTTCTCGATCCGTGAGAATGAGAGGTCTCTTTTCAATAGCATTGATCTCCATTGGAATTGCTTTGTCTTGATCTTGCATGAAGAGTTTATACAAGTTGTAGAGGTCGTGTACGTGTGAAGATACTAGAAATGAGAGCATCAAATCGTTCATCCATCAACATAGCATCCTCCAAATGTTGAAGTTCTCTCATGATGACTTCCATTCTAGTCTGTGATTTTAGTCCTCGAATGAAATGATCTAAAGCTTCACTCTCGTGCATCTCCACAACTTACATCACGATATTCTTAAACTGGACGATATAGCTTTATGTGGAATCAAGTTGCTTCAGTTTTGCAAGACAATCTCTCGTAACTTTGATTGTATTGACGGTTTGGAACCAAGAAGTCAATGCATCTTTGAAGAAACTGGTGCAATGTATTGACGTCATACTTGCTCCAAGTAAACAGCCATCATGATTTCACCAATCCTCCCAACTGATTTGATGCGAGTAAGACTCTATCTTGATCATTGTTTAGATTTGTTGCTTCAAAGTATTGTTCACAATCGAGCAAGAAATTCTCCGCTCCAAGAAAACGCTTTCTTTCGAAGAGTCATGGTTTTGAGAATTAAGTTGATTGTTCTTCTCACGGAAGCTTACTCTCTCAAGTATGAATAATTGCTCTCTTACATGGTCTCTCTTCTAGTGAGATGTTCAATCTGTTATTGAGAAGAATGATGTCAAGGGTCGTGTCATTGCGTTGATCATTGCTCTATGTATTGTTGTCTCTATCTATCTCTATTTGTATGTCTGTCGATCTTTCTCTCTCTCTCCTCTCTGTGATCCGGATGCTAAGTCAAAACATATAGACAACAAGTTCATCTATTCCATATGTAATAATTGAGAGGATAATCTGTTCATCTTATTCTATAACAGCATCTTATAAAAGCATGATCAAATCGAGAGATGATGAATTGTTAGAAATGGTGCTTCTCTAGTACATGGATCTTGAAATCGTAGTGATGCGGTGGAAAACTGATCTAGTGGTCCGTAGACTCCTTCCATCCCATCCTTGCTCTGATACCAATGTAAAAGATTAGGAATCTAGGAGCGGAATAGGAATCGGAGCCAAGAGGACAACTGAGAATATAGAGAAACTCTAGATCTAGAGCTGGCTACATGCCTTCGTATTTATAATCTAGAGCATACAATGCTTCTTCTTGAAGCTAACTGTCTAATTCTATCATAAAGTAACCGTTAACTTTCTCATGAAGTTAGCTGTCTACTTCTTCATTCCTCACTAAGTGTTGTAAGTACATTACTCACTCAATAAGATATAACCTTCGTAATTATCTTACTAGAATATCCTCTAACTCCCTAGCTAGAACATACTTCTAACTCTAAAGAACTTTTATTATAACTTTGAGTAACTTTTGCTAGAGTTTCTACTTACTCAATTGCGTACTATTACATACAAGCGCCAAGGTGATATTTTGGTTTTTGATAAATATATAATCTTTAATATATTTATTAATATATATTTTAGATAATGGATTGATTAGAAATTATAGATGACTGAAATTTCAGAATTTTTGATCTCAAGTCCATAATGTTGGTATGTCATGAAGCTTGCTAGAATTATTTTTCTTGGTCACGCCCATGACTTTTTGAAAATTTCTTTGTCACATCGCATGGCGGTCGCACAGTTGCGAGTCTGATGTGAAGTCCGACCTAGAATCTTTCATTTTTCAAATCACCACGAATGACAAGTTTGGAGTCATTTTGGAAAATAAAATATATTTATTCATCCCTAAACAATGAATGATCAGATCTTGTCATTTGAGATTGCACGCGTATAGTCAGAAACACATTATATTCTTTCCACATCGAATTCTATGTCGAATTTACGATCGAGAGACTGCTATACGATGTGATCAAGAGAACTTCAAAACTCATGGGTGTGGCCAAGAAGAAATAATTTTCGAGGTGTGTGATCAAGTAATTATCCCAAATCTCTGCTAATCTAAATGTATGTGATACTTATAGTATAGTGTTGTTTCTATGCTTGAGTTTAATATTATACCTTTTACATTTATTTCAGTTACGATTAAATAAATTGTGGCACATATGTCAGCATGATAGCAGAAGATAGTTGATAATAGTGTAGTGTTGATCATGATGAACAAATCCGGGCACAATTGTGAAAGATCATACAACTGTCATCGTCCTCAACATCTTTATGTCTATTTGTCGATGTTGTGGACGATCTGAGGATGACAACGTGGGTTTATACAAAATATACTACTTTGCTCCAATGCTCCTTGGGAGTTAAGTTCATATATTCTATCGGTCGCTCTTGTGTGATTTTCTTACTCTTTGTGTGTGGTTGCCTAGGTAGAGAAGGTACAAAGAGCACATGTATCATATAGCAACACTATTCGATAGAAAATATAAGAGAAGTCAAGAACATATAACATGTCAATATCAGAAGTCAATGAAATTGAACACTGTTTTTGCCACATATCATAAACAAAGCAGTTTTGGTCAATTAGACGAAGCCTTCAAGGCCATTAAAGTCCGAAAGTTCATCCTGAAAGTAGAGTCTTTCTAGGAATCAAGAACGTTCATATTCAACGGTTGGAACTTGGAACGTCTGATAACTTGTATAAGCCACAAACAGAACAGTATGCACTTGAATATGTCACCGCCTTTGTATACTATATTCTAAGAGGTATTCTGCAATCCCAGTTTCAAAACTGCAGAATAGGAGTTCACACATGTGTTCTAGGGGTGGTAATAAGCGGAGGCATTGATCGGGTCATTTTCAGTTCTAAATTTGCAGTTCTGAATGCAATACATGCAAAGACATCTTTGTTGGACTTTTGTTTGCTTCCACATCATGAGACTGTGAGCACAGTGCGAAGAGAACTCTGAAAATTATCCCATACTGCAGAAATACACCAAACTCAGGAGTACACAAGCTGAAGCAAAAACATAGAAAACACATTTTTTGAACTGTAGGTGCATATGAGCTCTAATATATTCACTCTCACCGCACCATACTCATATAGTTCTAATCTATACTACACATGAAAGTTCACGATATCTCAGGACATGAGGTATTTTGAAATATAAGAAGTGTTGTGTGATACATTAAGAAATATGGTGGATACTCTGTGCACAAAAGTAGAAAAATAATATCAATGTTCATCAAGATCTAAATGACACACTAGACCCGCTTGTTCACAAGTTGTTGATATCCTCCTCAAGGCCTTGTACATCAAATCTCGTTTTCTCTTATCAGAAAATGGGTAAGTGTTATAAAAAAAATTATATTAAATTGTCATAAAAAATCAAATAACTCTCTAACCAATATGTGTTAACCAGTCCCGGAAGTGCCAGCACATCTTGATATACGGACTGACATGCTGCTGGAGGTATAAATCCAGAACCTTGTAACCTAAGACACGTCATTTCATGTGGACATTAATTTATGCTATACCTATTTTATGTCATTTCATGTACACTAAAAATTCTTTTTTTCTAAATGTACATGAGGTGAATATCTTCCAAACTAATAACTAGAGATTAGTGTATTCAGTTGTGTGAAGTACGTGGATACTACATCTGACTTGCATTTACTACTTGGTAGTCATTACAATACAAATCAATCTCTTTTGGCCAGTTGCACGGTATAGATTAGTAGTACGATATAGCGATGATCGATGCAAAGTGTGTGCCATAGCATTACTAAGATGGTGGACGGAAGAATATGATAGACAATAATAAATAATGTTTCTAGTTGCATCATCACCTATGATACAATAACTACTTCTAGGAGATAATTCTAAGATATTATTGATTGGATCCTCTGAATCGCGTAAGCTCATGTGAGTGCTATCTCTCTTGGCTTTAGTGTTAATAAATGGAAGAGATTTTAGTCTCATAGGCCGATAAAATCATTATTCTCTCTACAATTCCAATACTTGAACTGTTATCTTCGTTTCATGTTGATAACCTGCCTGGAGTTGTAATCCATATGAGAAAAAGCAGACTTACAGTTATATATTTGAAATTTATCGTGTCTCTCTTGTAAAACTATGATGAAGTATACTTTTAGTAACAAGAATATTTCATAGAATTTTATTTTACAATGTATCTTACCATCTTTAGATTATGTTAAACTGAACAAGAATTATAAGAATATATTCAGTTGTGAATAAAATATGACTGGATACTTCACAAATCATACATTTGTGAAGAATGAGCAGACTCACTTATCTGCATTAGATCCCTCCTAGATTAATTCCCAAATAGAGTTCTTGAAGGCCTCATAATCTTCGCGTTATGGTTCGATTTTGTGCTAGCCAAATTAATGCTTACACTTATTTAAGCACCATAAGTACCTACCTAAAATACATTGTATATTGATACGAGCAGTCAGGCCCCGTTCCATGGAACTGAACTGAACCAAGTCCAAACCGCTTTCAATATTCTAAACCAAACTATTAAGAATAAAAAAAGGTTTGAAAATCTTTAAACCAATTTTTTTCTGAACCCAACCATTATCTAAAAGTTTGAACCGAACCAAACAGTATCTAAAATTCTTGAACTATATTATCAATGAACTATTATCAAGAAATTTTTAGATATATTTTACTATAACATTAGTGTTATGATACTGTAGTATTCAGTTTAGAATGAAGAATTCATTACTTCATCGTCATTACGATCAAAAACTATTTATCGTTAAATTATATTTTTTTGTAAAAGTATAACCGAATCGTTTAAAGAACATCTACTTTGAGAACCAAGCCGTTTAAAACACATTCATGTTAAAAACCAAATAGTTTCAAAACTAAACCATTTATCAAAATCTACACAAAACCGTTTCGTTAACCGGCCTGGTTTGAACCGAACCGTTTTTTCAGTTCGGGACTGAAGTCTAAAGCTTCGATTTGGGACTGAAGCGAAGCTGACTCCCAGTCGAAACCCCGAAGTAAGAGTGATTAAACCACGAGAATATCCAGTATAATCAGATGACAAGGAGAATTTACAAAGACGACTCATAATCTCAACTTGGTGGCCGTATTTGTGAACTTAGAGGTTTCAACGCAAACGTTTTTACGTTTAGGTACTCCAAAGCGGAACTACTGTAGCACTGCTATTTAGCATTCATTTAAACTAATATTCAAATATTCTTAAGCACCAGTATCAAGCTGAGATGAGGAACAAATCGTTACTTAAATTCATGGGACTTTTGGAGAAAACTCACATAACCCAAATGAACATAAGGAGTGAGAGATTCAGAGGCGTCTTGATGTTATCGGGAGTCTCTCGCATCTTCTAAACTATTGATATAAGAAGAAGACGACCCAAGAAACATCTACATGCATAAATAAAATCGTCTGTTTAAATAACAGTGCACTGTCTAAGTCCATATGGTTACATGACATGTTATTGAGACAATATGGTCGCATAGTGTGTTGCGGGGACACCTGCCATTCAGATCTCAGATCTACGGCCTTCATCCGTCTAAGCATGCTTTGATTCAGGGTTCACTCTAACACTAGCAGTTCCCGTAGTTAAAACGTTAACTCATTTTAGTCTCTGTACAGTGGGAAGGTACAGTCATAGACTAGTCGGTTCATGAAAGAACTCGAAACATTCTTCTCACCCATTCTAATAATATTGGGTCGTATTGTCATAAGATATGGCACCTCGTTAGTTGCAGGGGGAGTTTTGATTCGAATCGGTACTCATGTTCTTCGATCTCGGGTAGAGACAAGCTTTCACGGGTCACCTTCTCAAGTTTGTTTTTTAAAAGAATTAAAAACCATCTGAGCCTTTTCCTTATCTCCTTTAATGGGGCCCTAACTTACTATAAATGGGATCTTGTGTGCCGGCGAAGGAAAAAAGGAAAGAAGGACACGAAGGGCCAAGCAACCAACGCCGCGAAGGGAGGGAGAATGTTAGCAAGCACATTAGAACAGAGAAACAGGCGACACAATGAATAGCAGACGGATGGAAGGCTTGACGGGGTCTTCCCATCCGTTTGGCTATTCATTGCGTCGCGTGTTTTTCCATTAGAACGTTAGAAGGAAGGTTAGATCCAGCACATGAGATGATTTCGCCGGACCATGTATAAACCCTAAACTGTAGTTATACAAACACAGGCGCGGAAATGATCAGTACTCTACTGTACCATGTACTACCATGATGTAGTTGCTTGTCACTGCTATCATTTCCTATTCACTGAGGCTTAGGAAGATGATTACGAAGGTCTTGAGAGCGAGAATCTTACTTTGTTCATGCGTAATGATGCGTTCAAGTGATGGTGTTGTTTCTGCAGGCTTCATTGCTCGTTCCTTTCCGTTCCGTTCGGACATAATGAAACGTACTTCATGTCGCATGGAATCATTGGAAGGCTGACGGAGAATTGAAGACTGAATGGATTTGACTGAGGTGACGTCTTTTTTTTTTGTTTAGATTTGTTTTTTTGGCCTCTTTACGCTGTGGGGCTTTCTGCAGCCGTCTGCTGCTGCCCTTGCACAGCATGAGTCCCCCCGCCAGGAGGACTCGACCCCACGCCGCTCGGGCTACAGGCGGATGGGGTAGCCAACAAGCTATTGCTTGTTGGCTGACTGAGGTGACGTCGAAAAGCGGAGTTCGGCAGCGGTTTCTCGTCCCTGTTTAGGGCGTCAACTCCTACGTTCTCAAAGCAAGCTTTCCTCCTTAAGTTCTATTGGCCGCCTTTTGATACGTAGACGTTGAGCCGAGTCGACGAGGTCGCGCTTCCCATCATCACGGTCAGCGCTGCTTTCGACTTGGCAACGAAGTTTGAGAATCATTACGAGATTCCATTATGCGAACAGCATCTCCCACCGTATGGCGATAAGATCAGTTAATATCTATTTTTAGAGATTCAATATAGGTTATTCTCATTTTAAAATAAGACGTTCCCTGTCCTTTAACAGATCTTTAAACATTAGAAACTTAAATACACTTAAACTTAATATGTTCCTAAAGTATTACAAACTGTTCTCTGTACGGTTGTGTGTTTGAGAAGTCTTTACTAAAACATTTAAGTTAAGAAAAATGGTAGCATTTAAAGAATACGATAAAGTACAGAACATAATACTATAGAGATTAATGGTGGAGAGATTCTCCCTTTAACTTCTTCCATAACTCGTCAAAGGACCTTTAACGACTTACGGTCGGAATGCTCTAACGCATCAACACTATTGGTATATGCAGGATGTCTCTTTATACAGTACCTGATAGCACACATACAGCAGGAGGAGACCACAGCAATTTGCTTGATCACACCCCCCAGTAGGTTCCTTGAGCTTGATTTCCGAGCATGTATAGTCTAACTGTTTTGAATAACGTTAAATATTTTGAATTACAGTGATATTTAGTTAAAGTTGGAAGTATTAAAATAATTAACCAAAAGATAAAATGACTTGTTCTACTGTCAATAACCTGTCAAGGGTATGATCAAGCTCAAGAAACTACTGGGGGTGTGATCAAGCAAATTTCTGAGGAGACCAACCCTACCGAGCAGAGAAGTCACGACTCAGACTTTCTAGAGAGTTTCCAGAAGATAGCGTGAGTCTCCATCGAAATTAGTGTTTCGGTCTTTTATCTTATGAGAACGAGAAGTTACACGATAGTACGGTCAAACCAAACATTTTCTTTTAACGTTACCTTTGAACACTTTGTTGTGAGTTTAATCATAATTATAATAAAAAATATTATCCTTATTTTACAAATGATTAGTTTTTAATGAAATAAAATTGTTATTCATGTAATGAAAGGTATAAGGTCTAGTTTATTTTTATCCTAGTCGATTATGATTATCTAATTAGACGAAATATACTTACACATACTTCGTTCAAATGGTAATTCGTATGTGATTACAGCGAGTGTAGATACTAAGAAGGAACGAGTTTATAAATAGCTTTACGTCCCAAGTAAATTGATGGCTATATCGAAACTGTGATTACATCCAGAGTGATTAATTGTATATTAAATGAGGCTTTCCTTGCAAATGGGACAAGTTGTCATCAGCATCTAGTACTACAGCATTACATTGAAGAAGATGCATATCAGCATCTAGTACTTCAATTTGGAAGGGTTCACTTGAGCCTTGGTGACTCGTGCTTCTTTTTGTACTTTATCTTCGGTTTCTTAATATCAATGTATTCACTAAAACTAGATTACTCTACTCAAGTGGAACTTTTAGGAATTATTAAATATTTTAATATTTTAAAATTAGATTATTTAATTAAACTTTGGACTTTTTTGATTTTACTCTTGGACAATTAGTTCATCACGTCCCCAAATGGAGAATAGAAACTCTACGTATCAGAAAAATGTAAAATGCTATGTAGCAAACCTATAGACCTCGCCATTTTCAGAAGACAGATACTAGAAAAGTCACAATGCTACTAACCTCGTACTTTCGTGTGTGTATGGATACGTATACCATGTTTACGAGTACTCATTTAATTTGTATGTTGCTTTTTTCTATCTTTAAAGATGGAATTTTCCCACTGCAGTCCTTTAAGGAGCAACAACTTGAGAGTTGAGACAAAGAAACTCGAACATGTACAAAAGTATCAGAAACTGTTTACTGAAACGAATTGTTTTTGGGTTGAAAAGTCTTTATTATAATTATCTTTCATTAGGGGATCTCCACACCGTTATAGAGATAAACATATTTTTGTCTCTCTAAATTAAAGAGTAAAGAAAGTTTATCTTTGAAGGTGATTTTTCCCACCACAGTCCTTGAATAGCATCATATACTCTAACCTGTCCAAAAGTACCGAGAGTTGTTCCATAAATTATATGATTTTAGGTTAAAGAACCTTTCTTAAAATCTTTAAGTAGAGAATCGCAATAGTTTTTTAAAAATATTTAAAACAAAAAATTCTTATAGAAGTGGGAAAGAAGGTTTTCCATTAGACCCCAGTTCCACTAAAAACTGACAGAAGCATCCAAAGGGAAGTATTGTACTCATTGTAGTGGGGTGTCCAAGTTAAGCAGAAATATTCTTACATGGTTGGAAAAATTATTTATAATTTCTCAACAGCTAGTTTTGTATAGAACCGCTGATCCTTTTGGGCTGTCTTTATGAATTGACAATACGATCTCTTCATTAATTATTTTTGACATCTGGATTCACTATTCTGAAGAGTAGATTTATCTACTGCAAAAACAATAAAAACTAAAGAAAAATCAATTAAAGAAACACCTACTGCGTTCTTTTACAAACAGGTCCGTAAAGAACAGCTCCAGAAATTTTCACAGAAATATTCGTAAATACTTGGCTGAAGTTATAACTCGCTCTCGCCGGTAATAACTTAATCGGACCTCAGCGAGCTCTTTTAGACTTAATCGGACCTTTGAAGCTGTGATTACTTAATCAGACTTGTATCACTTTTTACCGCTGATAGTTTTTATGTTTATGAAAAAGATTTAAAAACTAATATCTCTGCGAAATAAGATGACTGTATCATGATTGATACCATTATATCAATCTGTTACAGTGGAGGGTAGGTAAGAGGTCTGAGTAAGTAAATGCGCTCTTCAGTGTCTGATTAAGTAAAAGAATGAGCATAGAGGTCTTACTAAGCAATGAACACTCGAAACAATGAATAGCCAACGGATGCAAAGATCCCATCAAGTCTTATAAGGGAAAGAATTGCAATAGGCGATGCTACTTCATGTGCATCTGTTGTATGCAGGAGTTTTGATTTACTGATGTGTGATATTTTAATAGCAATAAACGACCTTAGAACTACTGATAGCGGGATTTAACTCCGGTGTTCTTCTTCTCTTGGAGGCATTGGTTGCTTGGTCCTTCTGGTACCGCTTCTGCTAAAATTCTCTGTAGAATAATAGAAACTCTCTGTCTAAAAAAATAGTGCAAAAAAAAAGAGAAAATGATACCCTAGCGGCTCTCATAATAAGCTCTTGCAAAATATCTACTAAGCAATACCTGTCGCTCTCGTGTATCAAAAGACTTTGGAAAGGTTAAAACTTTGACATCCCCTATGGTAACGCATGATGAGAAGAGCATGAGGGAATATAAACTGGACCACTGTACGGCTATCCCGTTAACGTTGCGCCGAATCACACACAGCTACAAGGCAGGGAAAGCGCGGAGTTGTATTTGAATTGCTTTTGACTAGTCAGGTCAAGTAAGGAACTGGTGAGTCGTCTCATAGGAACGTGAAGGAATCGTTTGACTTCCTACTAGACTCAGTGAGGTCAGGGTCCCCGGCCACTCTATGGAGAAATTTGTTCAGGGAGTGAACTCTCGGATAAGCTCTCACGATGTTCTATGCAGTTTAGATCCAGATTCGAAAGATGAGGCGAAGTTGAATAATCTAACCATCGCCTGACGAGGAAACCTCGTTCGAGGGTAAAACAATACTGTTACCATGTGCACTGCATAGTCCTACGGATCTCTTCTTCTATAGAAATCACGTACACATTTTCATGCACAAGTATGCTGCATGGATTTCGGAGATCTGGAGGTTTCAGAAATTCTACTGGAAGAGACTTTCGTCGTATGCGGTTTGAATCAGTCAGAGAAAGAGAGAGAGAAACTTTCGGGGATCTCCGAGCCCTTTCTGCAGATTCCCTTGAGTTGCTTTTAGCAACGGTATCTGTAAAGTAGTTGACGTACTGACATTCCTTTTGTTGCGCCACCATTTCACGTCCTAGTCCTCGGACTAAAAGAACCAACGCACGATTGGACCAACCAATGCCTGCGACCCTCCTGTTTTTTCCTCTTGGCTGTTCGCTTGCTAAGAAAAGTTAACGTTGCCACTCATGCACCAAAACGAGAAGAAGAGGTACGCACGTTGGACCATAACTGTTGTTGCATAGTATATTTATCACGAATGATGCGATCACCCGGCTGCCTCTTTTCCCTCTTGCCTTTGATTTTTTCCCTCTTCTGCTTTCGTGGCCTATAGTAAGAGGACCGAAGCAGAATTAGTATCGTCTGCTTCCTACACTATGCAATTATTATAGTAAACCGAAGATTATCGAGTACGGGTTACGGATATGTCCCGTATTCCCATGGCCAAATCCACTTGAAACTAATCAATGATCGATTATTAGTATCATCGATCTACAAAGTTTATGTCAAACTATGTCTGGACAACCGCTCATGACCTACACAGCTAAGAGGTGCAGGGTGTACTACATATGTATTCCAGCTTCAGGAAGCTAATTTTCGCTTTGAACCAAACTCTAGTGAAGACCCTGAGGATCTTAATCTTCCTTAAAACTGAATCAAATATGATCGTCAATTAGCCATCATGTCTGAACTTGTTGAGTGTATTTCACCCTACTGGAAGATCTCGTAAACTTGGGGCAACGTTCACAAGTCTAGATTCCTCACAGTGTGGACCCAGTGTCCACGCACATGGTACTTTGTGTCGTTAATCTTTTCATTTTCTTAATGATGTGTATATTTTCAACTCTATGGGGCCTGCGCAGTTTCTAGTACATGTGGTCGTGGTTTCTTGCGATGGTTCTCTCGGAAACGCCAGCTGACCACAATCATACTGTTCATAACTATATAATCTGGATATCATTGATAGTCGTGCTCGATATCTTTGGTAGTCGTGCTTAATTAGACGGCTTCATTCCACGCATTCTTTAATTTCCCGACTGCCAGTCATGAGAGTCCAACCTGCATAAATGCGTACTCAATGGAATGTTTGTCCTAAATGCAGAGATCTATGGATATTGCAGAATTACATGTCCAATTGCATGATCCCATACTGTTTTGAAAGTAGAGTTTTTCCTTCTTTCTTACCAAGATATTTCGTGATCAATGGTGCTTCTCGTGTATGTTAACATGTGCACATCAACATGCAGCAATTTACTTGATCCACCCCAGAATTGATCCACCCCTGTTAACGATTACCTTCCTGATCAACCTCTAAACTGGCCATCGACCATCTATCAGGTGACTTTTCCATGTAAGACGCCTAGTCGGATGGACACGTCACTTTCAGTGTCTGATGTGTTACAGTGCTAGATTAGTGCGCGGGAGACAAGCGGGACTGCGCTTCATACTGGCATGATACAGTGTTCCACATCGAGGTTGGACGTAATCGAGCAGAAGGAATGAAAAAGAACAGTGCACGGTGGTAACAGTGAGACATCGTCTGATGTGGCAAAGGAAAAACGGGCGGTACCAGTTTGGGTCAATCAAGAAGCTAATCGTTAAGAAGAGGTGGATCAAATCCAGCATTCCTTCTGGGGTTGTGGATAAAGTAAATTTCTGCATTAACATGCTGGTTGTAGTTCACCTGGATTCACCTGGCTTTTGTATTCCCGTTTCATAACATACCCCTGGAGAAAATTGTCATTAGAACATAATGATAGGAAATCTCACTAACAAGGACCTTCGAATTCTATAGCATGTTACCTTCAGTTCCCTTCATTACAAAAAGGGATCCACAAAGAACTTCTTTCTGGTTCTACAAAATATAAGCATATTTTCACTACTCTGAAAGTCATTTCTTACCATACAGAAGATCTCCGGTAGCTGGCGTAACAGCATGTATAATCCCTATCAAGCGCTAACTGACACCAAGTACAGCACGTGCCGAAGTTCTTTTGCGACCACCGTGAAGCAAACTGCAGGATCAGAAATGTGTGTGTGGTATTTGGTAGGTAGAAGCAAACCTTCTGACTCGGTGCTTCTGTATATATATATACATCGTTATTTCTCTGGAACTGATAGTCTATCTGATCTCACTCACTCATGACAAACTCAAATAGAGGAGAACGTGGACAAGTGTTTCCTGGAGAGGTAGGAGGAATGGACGTACCCTTGCGTCCCTGGATTGAGGTCCAACCATTGGCACGTCGTCGGCGGACAACGTTAACCCTGCCTGGGCCTGAGAGTAAGGAGCTGTTGGCTCCAGAGGCACGGCACGCAATGAACACAAAAAGCACCGAAGAAAACGAAAGAGAGAGAAACTGAGCTCGACGAGAGGATGTGTTCGTCACGTACATGCCAACAGAACGATGGATCAGAAGGACGTGGTACTCTGCGCATGCATAAAAAGGAGATACTTTCTAGAGAGCTGATTTCCACTTTGAATAATCGGATACGGAACGAACTGTGGTTCACATTGATCGTAAGAAGCGTCTATTTGTCTAACATAAGAAGAAACCGATATGACTGTCTGACGTTGTCAATCAATACCACACGACTGTAAACCATACCAGTCAAGGGCCATGTGTTCTCTAGAGCAAGAATTTTGTAAAGAACCCAAGATGTCGGATATTATGGCGCCGGCGTCTTCGGATTTTAAGACGTTTGATTAGAAAGGAGCAAGGGTATCTGAATGATTGAGAAATGACATGCAGATAAAACTCTCGTCGTGTTTACTACGGTACTACGAACTGTCGTCTCTACCGCAGTTTGAAGGGAGTCTTAATTAGCAGACTACTTAGCAGTTTATGTAGTTTGCATTCACGGACTTTATAATTATCGTTTCGTCACTGTCGAAAGCGTCTCAGTCACTTCTCATGGTTGAAAGCTTCTGCGTACCGGTGTTATTCGTGTTACAGTAAAGTTCGATCAACGTGATCTGGTTCCTTAATTAGCGTGAATCCTTGTTGAGGGAGCTAGTGAGAGAACAACGTTATACTTTCAGTTCATACAATGTCATTCATTCAGAACAACGTTCTTCAGAGTTTTCTTATTTGACGACTCACCATCGGTCAGGGCATACCTAGATGCTTGTAATATCTATAACCAGTAGTAACTAATATACTCAACATGACAATTCATATCATATTTGAAATTGGCAAATTAAAGAGCTTCCGGTTGAACATGCTCCTCGAATAATGTAAAGGCGGTTAGTGCCTGGGCCTCTTGGGGAGGCTTTCAGGGAAAAGCTCAATACGATCGGTGATACTTCTCCTTCTGGGCCTTCCCTATGCTTCATCCAGATCGTTGATTGTCCTGCAGCGATTTTCACCTCATGTGCGTTGATCATGATCTTCTCTTCGAGGGGGTACTAGTTGGACTATGACTCCTGTCGCTAAGCAGATCATGGTAGTAATATGTCAGCCCAGGCTGGCAGTGATGTCAAACCTTCACTCTGTTATGCAGTCTTTCAGTTTTTCTGGGCCTTCTAAAGTTGAAGGTCTTTCTGTCTACTTTCTTGTTTCTTGCCGTGTGTGTTTTGTTGAGCGGAAACTGTTGCATAAACCCTGGAGGTCAATGCGTCAATAGTCATGCGGAAAAGTAAAACAATACAAAATCTAAAAAAGGAAGAGTTGATCTGTCACAAGAGATTGACATGAAACCGACTGATTACATTAGTATTTCTTGACAGCAGTTAGGTAAATCACTTTGATGTGACATCACGTACTATGCAAGATTCTTTAGTATGTTAAAGTATTTGACGAGTACCTTTGAGTGAGTACCAGATAAGAATAGTAGCTGGTTTGTATCAGATCTAGAGTCATCAGTAAAACAAACACTTTCCTATATCGAAATCAGAATATTTTTGTGTAATTTCTCTTGTTTCTTGAACTCATTAAACTTTCTGTTCTAGACTCTCTTCCTTATCAGTTAAACTGTATTTCATACTCCGTTGGAGAGACCATTCTTGTTATTATGAGACTCTTGGAGTCCAATTTCTAAATTTGTACCAAAAACTTCCATCGTTGAGTCTCATCTTTGACTGTTGCCACCGCTTTTTATAATTACAGTGCCAGGTTGGTCAAGCATTCACCGTGTTATTACAATCAAGGACGCATGAAACGGTACAAACGAGTGGCAGTAGTGTGTACTGAAGGTATACTCGTACACAAACTGAACCTTTTGAACAAGGCTCAGGCTGGAACTGCGATCAGATTCCTGTCTTCTCATGAGCTCCAAAGTTTCCTTAATGAGCTCTCGTTCATTGGTCTCAGAAAAAACCCATACCATATCAAGCAGATGTGTAGATGTAAGGCTTAGCTGATTGGTGTCCAGGTCTCCACGTTGTCGCGAATCCTGAGAAAGTAACTTAAATTTGTCAAATGGTCCAGCAGTAAAGTTTACAAGATAAGCCCGAGTGTTCTATCGTGCACTCGGATGCAGATCGTGAGCCGGGGGCTAGCTACAGTTCGCTGTGGTCGGCAGATAATCGGATGACGAATGATATATAGATCGTGGCGAAGTAACGCCTTTCTTCCATTTTCTTGCTACAAGGGTTGTCCTGAGGTGATCGACGGGTCTTGAGGAGAACAATTGAGGTCACTAAACTTAATTTTGAGCCCGGCCCCGTAAGCATCAGGACGTCACAGGGAGAAGAACACACATGCATGCATCCTAGTAGCCAGGAGGAACGATAATCATATCGATCAGCCCGTTCGTTCCTCCTGCATGCAAGTCAGATCCATTTATATGACAGGCTCTTGTCAACCCATCCTGCTGCGACTGCTTGCATGACTGCTGATCTCGTCTTGGTGATCCCGTACTTAAGGAACGGCGTTAGACGAACGAGGAGTGCTTTTTGCAATCGGAGTGTGACTTTCTTGATTTAAAATGTGATTCAGAATTCGGACGATTCTTTCTCACTCCAAAACTTGTGGCTTTTATCTCTTTACAAGCTTCTCTCGCGGGAGTAGTTGAACATGACTGATGCCAGCACCTGCGATTTCACGAATCGATCATCCCGATTTGGGACCCTATTCGGTGATGTAAGAGATGACGATACCACAGAGTCACAGATCAGCTCACTTAAGACTCTTCACCTGACAGTGCGTGCATCTTTCATGCACACGTTTGGGATGATCATTGAGTAGTCTCTAAGTCTCAGTCTCTGACTAGTTTATATACGGAGACTACTTCTGTGGACTTTACTGTCTTGATTAAACGTAGTGTAAAATACCGTTGTTGCTATGCATTGCATATATAGCTAGGTAACCGTCGATCGAAAGGACCGTGAAGATAACAGAACATGGAAAGGGGTCCTTTTCTGCTTTAACTTCCCATTCATTTCCAGTTCCGTATTTATTCCCATGTCACTCACTATCTTCACTTTCTCTGCTGCATAGAATGCATAGCCTTGCCCGGCACCTTGTTCTTTACGTGCAGATTCTACAGAAGTTTAAGTATACGTGAGAAGAATATCAATCATGCAGAGTGCGAGTCAACCGTGTCTACAGTAGAAACTACAAGCTTTTGGTTTGGTTCTCTGTTCAATGTTTACGTTTCTAACATTTGACTACTTATGTACGAACCCTAGCCTAAGGTCATGGTTCTCTCTGAGTCAGTGGATGATTTACAGTGATGTGTGAACAGAAGTGATCATGAGGAGCTGAAAAGGGTGAACATGTTTAGCCTGGAAGCTTCTACAAGAACTGCACTCGATTCAGTCCCTTGACATCCATAGACAAGTGTTACACAACAAAAGACAGTGTCACAGTCATTGTCCAACTACTGTGGAATGTATCGATCGCGTAGATCCCACCATTCAGTCTAATGTTCTATATCTGTTTGCTTCATATATTAGACAGTTCCGGCCCAAACAACTCCTGGGTCTGTCCATAGAGCTCATGTGGACAAGCGTCGATATCTTGGTCCTAATTAATTATTGTCGGACCCAGAGACTCTCTCTAGGTACCAAAACTCAATACACTTTTGAATTCATGAAGCTTTTATTTCGACCACTTTACACTGTGAAAGCATTTTTGCTTACTATAGATTGTCAATGAATCGATGTGGGAGATCAATGATTGACGCAAGAGATTTATGAATTCAGGATATTCAAGTCAAGAAGGTGACACGACTGCGACTGAACTTGAGGTGAGTCGCAAGGTGAAAAGTTACAGTTTTCTATCGTATAATAGATAGTTAATGATGCTGGGGTCCAGATCCAAAACTTGTGAATATTCACAAACTACACTTCTAGTTTTGGCTTGGAGGTACAACTTTACTAAGGCAGTCCCTGGTAGACCTCACCCCATTCCTAGAAGTTTTGATGTCGAGCTTTCGTGAAATGCCGCTTAGAGCATCTCATCGGGCTCGCCAAAAGCAAAATGTTACTTAAATTGATCGCACCGTCTTATAGCATGGATATTTTCACCGGGAGAGAAAAACTTTACTTCAAAGTAACGCATCGCTAAGTGTTTGGTCAAATTTGATCCATCGTTTAGCTATTTGCCTAGAAGTTTAACTTCGAATTTAACAGGCTCGTCAGTATCAGTATGGTTGAATATGTGAGCTTTGAAGAAGAGAGAAACTTCTGAATAAGTTATCCGGAATATATATGGTCGATATTCCTGGAAGGAAATGGTTAGAAAAAGCCTCTTTGTGCTGCATCTTTCCACGCTATATACAAATTTGCTCCGAAATATTGCCGCTGTGGAGCCCGGTGGGGATGGTATTGTCCGTTTCTGCATGCCGTACACTCACCTTAGATTGCATGTGCATTAAGATAAATATTTAGGTACCACCTCGAGCTCGTGAGATGGTAGTCTTTTACAAGAACCCTGTAAAAGTTTACTGTGTTTCGGGAATACTTTACGACCAAGGAGTGAATGGCTCGAAAGAGAATATATTTCCTTAACTTAAACTGAATGTTACGAAAGAGAATATATTTCCTTAACTTAAACTGAATGTTACGAAAGAGAATATATTTCCTTAACTTTGACTCCTCCTATTAGGGACACTCTAACCTAGCTTTTATGGAACTTCCATAACTCCCCCTAAGTCTTTACAGGTTTCGGTTTTCAAATTTAAAGTCACTTGATGTAACTACTGTATGACTGTAAACGACATCCCTTGAATGTGATTGAAAAAAATAAAATTAAATCGAATTAATACACTCGTTCTGCAATACTTGACAATGCCCTAAAGCATACATTTATTTCTTCTCAGAAAAAACCCTGTAAATTTCATTATGGGAAAAAGTCAGAGTTGCCCTATTCAAAACGCAATCTTTTCTTCTGTTCGTCCATAGATTTTTGATCAAGTAAAGGTTGATCATCACTATGAACTCACGATACTTCTCTAACATTTCCGACTTGATTTTAGAAACACTTTTCTCGCAACATCATTCGTGAAGAGAAGTAAGTACTTGACTTTGGAGTGAAATTATTCAGTTGACACTGGAATGTAAAGATGTAAAGATCCGAGTAGATAAAGTCTTAACATCATCGAGCCTCATTCTGATTTGTCAGGAGGGATAAGGAGTTTTTCCTTTGAAGCGAGAGGAGAACAAATTTTATTCCACAACCTCCGCCAGTTCAAGTTCACAGGCCGGAATCATCAGGTCATCACTCAGGGAGGCGATGGAGATGGTGTTGATGTTAGTTAAATATGACTAACTCAAGGAACTTTAAACCTTGCTCATGGTATCGTTTAACTGCGCCAGCTAACTTTGACGTCCTTTAGACATCACTCTCGATGGTATTGTGTCAGTAATCCATCTTAAACCACAAGTAGCACTATATTGAGGGTGAGATATCCCACCGGAATCAGTTTCAGTTCAAAATTCCAGAGATTAGTTCCGGCGGGTTAACCCATCGAAACTGAATCTATTTGTCATGTTCTTATTTGTTGTATAAAGTTGATGATCTAGGGCTCAAAATGATCAGAATCTTGAGACCTACAAAATGAGATGTAGATGTTTCAAACCAAGATCTGACGGCTCAGAAATAAGTCAAAGAAACAAGTTGTGATGTGAATCACAAATAAAGAATATTTTGTTTTGGAATTTTCAGAAGTTCTCTTATCGAATAGACTCTTGTTACAAGTAGCACTATATTCACTGAGATATCCCACCGGAATCAGTTTCAGTTCAAAATTCCAGAGATTAGCTCCGGCGGGCTACAACACCGAAATTGCGTCTATTTGTCATGTTCTTATTTGTTATCTAAAGTTGGTGATCTAGGGCTCAAAATGATCAGAATCTTAAGACCTACAAAATGAGATGTCTTCAAACTGAGATCTGACGGCTCAGAAATAAGTCAAAGAAACAAGCTGTGATGTGAATCACAAATAAGAAATATATTTTTTAAAATTTTAAAAAGTTCTCTTATCGAACAGATTCTTGTTACAGTGAGCGGAAATTTTGCTACAGTGATCAACTTGCCTGGAATCAAAATCGATTTTCTAACATTCAGTTTTCCGAGAGAATTTGTCAGAACTTATCATCAAAATTAGATTTTCCGATAAAAATTTCTAACTCACTACAAGATTCAAACACGAAACCTCTTTCTTCTCATGTCAGACCTCAATCATCTGAGCTATTACGTTTTCGTTACAAGGCAAAGTTGCTCCTTATATACCCCTACCTGTGGTTTAATGAGTACTACATTCAAGAAATAGTTTTTAGACATTTGATCGCTGTACGAATTCATGGATACAAGTGTCCTAAAAATAAAAGTTTCTTGAGGAAGTCCCTTCAACGGGTTTAAAATAGCCCTAGAATTAAGATATCTTAGAGAATATTCTTCTCAACATCTGTTTCTACCAAGACTTGTGCGGAATATACTTTCACTATCTTAGAATTACATAGTACATATCAATACTTTTTACTCTGATGTCATAGACTAGAGTAAGTTACATTATAACTGATTTCAGAAAACATTGAACAAAAATTACATTTTTAGTTATTCTTGCTAATCAAGTCATATTTTTAAAACGTGTGGGTGCAACATAAGATACTTATAATCAACTTACACAATTATACTGCTAAAAATGACGGTTAGTAAAAATTTTATATTGAGAAACAAACTAAGTAAAAAGAATTCTTTATAATATAAAAAATTTGTAGAACTCTTTTTAAAATCATTCATCTAATAAGTCTTTTCAATTGTCTAAGGTTTTTCACACTATATGCTTCCACTCTATTCAAGTTAAAACGGGATTCATGTAATATATCATTCAAACTGAATACAATTATCATCTAAAATAGAGTACCATGATCATATATTCAAGTAAAAGCATAATGAAAAATATATTTTGGTCAATGGTTTTGGTCAACAGTTTTCTTTCCTTTTTCCTTTTCCAAAAGAAAGAAAATACCTCCAAAAGCTCTACTGATAACTTTAAACGCGCCCAAAATTGAAACGTAAACCTTACATCAGGAAAAAGCTAACCATGCAAGCAAAAACTAACAACATAGAGTAGTAAACTAAAGGAGTGACTAGGAGTCTGATTACTCATATATATATATTAATATTAATTCACAATGATGGGAGCCAACTGAGTCATATATCGATAGAAGCATGCATATCGACGATGCATGGTTTAGACTTGGACTGATGCATGTCGACTGCAAAGATCGACCCCAAGTAGATCTAGGTTAGAGACTTGAAGTGTGATTTCGGGGGGACATTGAACATTTACTGTTTAATGTCCCCCCGAAGGTTATTTGTTTATTTTACATCTTATTCTATTATAAAAGTTATTTTTAAAAATATAAAAATTTACTTATTATGTAATTTAAGGACTTTATCATCTCTTTCAGATAAATTATTATACTAATATTTATAGTTTGAAAATAATAATTAATTTTAATTTTTAGAAAATCAACAAATATTTTTTTCAAATTTTAGAGCTAAATATGTAAATGTGTCACTATACGAATTCAGTGTGAAAAATTTAAAAATATTGAAATCATAGCTGATTTTTCATAAAAAAGATTCACTTGTTACAACCATAGAACTTACAAGTCAAATATTTGATTCATCCACATCATATCTACAATGAGTTAGATTGCTTTCTTTTAACTAATTTATTTTAATTTTAAACTGTTTAGTAGTTTTTCTTATTAAATAAAATTTCATTTAATAATGTTTTAATAATTTTAATCATATTTTAATAATATATAATATTAATTTTTTCTTTTTTTAATATCTATCTTACACCACACATGGTCTTGTAATAAAGTTAGACTGTCACCCGAGGGTGTGACCACTGTGCTAGCGAGATATCACGAATGAATATCAACTAAGAATAACAATAACGGACTACACCAAGTACATTTAATAGTCTAGGTGATTAATTAGTTCTTGAATAGATTAATTAATTAAAGTTCTCAAATATTTTACTAGTTTTTACTTACACCAACTAAGATCTGGAATATTGAGTCTTTACGTTATAGTTACTTTAGGCCAAACAAATTATTATTTTCATCTCAAAATTCAGTTCTTGGTTTCTTTGAAGTTTTTACCAGCAGTTTGAGCCATATTGGGCAGAATTGAAATTTTTCTCAGAGTTTATCTTTATTACTGAACCAAGAGTTACACATTAATGTATGAAAGCACTGTTCAACAATTCAAGCATGCGAAGCATTTGCTTCATATAGTTTAAGTTCACTTGTTTCTTTAATATAGGTTCACTCATTTCTTAGTGCAATACGCCTCAACCAGCTGTCATTGCAAATTGTAAAGAATATCGTGTTAATACGTATTCGTATTCAGAGCACCTGCATATTCATCTCCTCCATCTTTCGATGGAGGAGGCAAATATACGAGGTTAATTGAGTACCTAACCCTTTCCGCAGTAAGGGTTAGGTATTAAATTAACACCAGAGTATTTTAATGAATTAGCATTTGTGGACTCCCGGACTTGTACCTTCTGAAGCGCGGCACCCAGGGCAAGACTTATGGGTTATCTTCTACCTTCTCCGTGTTTCGAGGCATGGATAACAGATATCTTTTATAAA
The DNA here is from genome assembly GCA_036924285.1 of Asterella californica. Classification (NCBI taxonomy): domain Eukaryota; kingdom Viridiplantae; phylum Streptophyta; class Marchantiopsida; order Marchantiales; family Aytoniaceae; genus Asterella; species Asterella californica. The sequence goes on from JAYKYS010000003.1 coordinate 14,430,077, forward strand.
ATATTTTAATCTCTTACACCAACTTAGTATATATTTTTATAACATATATATATATATATAATATAGAGAATATATATATATATTCTCCATAACATGAAGCGAGCAAAAGTTCCCCCGGAGTTCATCCAGCATGCATATTGACTTCTCCAGCTGAACTAATAAATCAGAAACAATGATTGAAGGTTGTCTTTGTGTTTAATGAGTTATACAACATTCTAGACCCGGAGAAGTTACATTCATTCCAAAGAAAGACAAGCTTAATGATATATCATGATACGTGATATATCATCTTCATTCTCTCGCAAACATGGCTCCTCCAAAATTCTCTGTTATCTTGAACTCTAAAAAGAAATCGAAAGGTTAATTCGTACGCAGAATTTGCAACTCTAGGAGTCTCCTGTCCACATGTTCTGATCTATCAACCACATACCATATCATACTACGTTATATAATATGATTGAATCAAATATATTATTTAGAAATTTATTTAGTTTGAACCATAAGCATCGATATAAAACTCTCAGTTAGTAGTACTCTAGGTTATAAGCTGAATTAATTAATAATGTGACCCAAACTATCTCGTGTGCTTGGTGTATTTACCACAGGAATTACCTACCATCGTGGAGTAAGGGTTGGTTCAGAAATGGTCTGGTTTAAGTTTTTTAAAATGGTTTGATTTTAAAGCGGTTGGGTTTGCACATGAATGATTTTTAACCTGTAAGGTTGCAAACTAGATAGTTTTTAAAGCGGTTAGGTTCCATAGTTTCAGAAGTTGTGTATTGTAATAGTGCTAATTTTTTTAGATTATAATATATATGAAAAATAAATTTCAGATTCTAAGTTGAATAATCTAGTATGAAGGTAATTATATAATAATAAAATAAAATTTAAAAATTTATTTAAAAATTTATTTAAAATCTCAATTATATTACAATTCAGGACTCTCTTAAATGATTCGGTTTATAAACGGTTTTTGTTCGGTTGAAACTTTTCGAAACTTTTTCCGTTCAAAGGTTTTCCAGAACAGTTTGGTTCATTAATGGTTTAGTTTGAGATTTATAAACAGACTGGTCTCAGTTCGGTTAAGTTCCATGTAAAACGGCTCGGTTTAGGACTAGACCGACGGCTAGGAGTACCGTCCATGCAATATTCGTCTTCCTTCCTGCACCATGTAATGCAGCAAAGTTCTCTTCGTCTTCGATGTAGGCAACAATTTTCTCATAATCATCTGAATTCAAACGAATTCTACTTTTCCTCGAAGCTTCTTGATTTTTTGGAGGCATAGCTGGTGAAACTCTATCGATACTGACTACGCTACTCTCATTCTTCTCAGAACTACCTTCATCTGACTTAATCTCTTCGCTGATCTCGAAATAACTAACAACATCCTCTTCACAGACAGACGACATGTTTTCGCGCTCTCTTTTTCAAGTTCTTTCAGCCACTCCTCCACTACTTAGCAGAAATTGAATGTTACTTTTCAAGAAGCGAGTGCTTTCTCGTACTCGTCTTCCCGTCATCATATCAAGTAATACGATATTTAAGAGTAAAAAGTACATAATGTTCCCCGTCTATGTTTGAGACCTCCTTCAAATATCCGCGGATGTAGGATGTAGTTCCTAAACAAAGTTAGACGTAGTAAACTGTACGTAATAGCCGCAGATGAGTTACGGCAAAGATTCCTTCGGCCGTCGAAAAAATATTCCCTTTAACTTTGACACCCCCTAATACATCCTTGCCCAAACACAAAAGTCGATTGAAAACAAGTCCTCGCACTCCAGGAAGATCATGAACGCCAGTTAGAGACTTTTGACAGTACTGCTCTCAGTTATCTTAGATAATGTTATGTTGCACATCGAGAAAGTGGAGAATGATCAGATAATCCAGATCCCGAAAACTCGTCCCAAGTTACTTAAGACTTTGCAGACTCCTTATTTCTTTTTCGTTTCTGACCAGATTTAATGCAGATTTTAACATTTTCTTTGTAAATTTAGAGTCTCCACGCACACGAAGCATCCAATCTTCAACAATTCACTGAGAATTCGACCTCTCTATGTGGCCACACTTTCGTTCTATTATTGTACTAACAGTGTCATGAAAGTGTGGAAGGTGTACCTTATAGCAAATGTAACTCCAACTATCTTCTCCAACTCTTCTCCTTCAACTTCTTCACTTGAAGTAATAAATATATTCTGTTATTATTCACTGTTCTGAGCACTTGCATATTCACTTCCTCCATCTTCCGATGGAAGAGGCAAATATACAGGAGGTTAATTTAATACCTAATCTTTTCGACAGGAAGAGTTAGGTATTAAATTAACATCAGAGTAGATTAATGTATTAATGAGTGTGAACTCCCAGACTTGTATCTTCTGAAACGTGGCACTCGGGTCAAGACTTATGGATTATCTCTTACTCTCAGCGTGTTTCCAGGTACGGATAACAGTTAACTTTTATAAAATATTTTAATTCTTTACATCTACTTAGTATATATTTTTTACTTAATATGTATATATATTTTTGATAACATTAAACAAGCAAAATTTCCCGGAGTTAATCCAACATGCATATTCACTGTTATTATTAAACTGAATGAAATCATACTACTTCCTAACAATAGAATGTTATGGTTCTAATATCATGTTAAGAGAACAATGTAGAGATGTTTTAGTTGGTAATCCTGTCTGGGTTCATTTTCTTCTTATTTCGTGAAGTTTTATTAAAACAGTTGGCAAGTTAATATCTTTTTGGATGTTCTTTTTTATATAGAGATTGGTTGCATGATGTCACTATTTCCATCAGAAGACGTTTCTTGAGGTGAATTTAAATCCTCAAAATTTCAAGTAGGTGTAAAAGTTTTATTAAATTGTAATTTCAGATTTTATAGGAAAAATCATAATACACCCTAAATTAGTAAGATAACACTCATGATCACTGTATACATCAAGATGTTGGAATAACAACAATGATTAAGTCCATCCTAATTTACTCATAGATGAAGTTTTCAAATTCAAAAGTATATAATTTGAAATGATATCAGAAAAAGCTAGGGAAAATTTGAAGTATTTCGCGAATAATTTCGTACATAACATATTCAAATTACATGTTAAGTAACTACCAAAAGTTATAGCCAACAGAAAAAGTGGACGTAAAATCTCCACATATCATACTGAATGGTCGTTATCCGAATATTTAACAACTAAATGGGCTCATTACACTGTTCGACCCCAACACAACTGAACCGAATCGGTGGAAATGTCACCGAAGACCAGCTAATCACTGGTCCATAAACTGTAGAGAACAGTCCTGGCTACAAACGGAAGGCATGACAGACGACCGGCCGAACGGGGAACCGCCAAGACGCACAAAGAGCTGAGGAATCAGTGAGGATACACTCGGAACGAGGAAGTACGTAGAGAACAGAACGACGACGGGGAGATTTGCTCTGCTCGGCTTCTGCTGTGAGTGTCGTTCACTGCGCTGATCTGCGGTTGAACTTGGAGGTTCGCAGGGGGCGAAGACAGGCAAAATGTCGTGGTGGGAAAGTTTGGCTCCTTTGGCCATCATCGGAGGCATGTTGTGCGTTGCGGGCAATTCTCAGGATCTGATCAACAAGCTGATGACGGGCAAGGTAAGTGAGTGGTTTTGTAGCTTGATTTCTCTCACGCAGTTCGAGCGATGCATTCGTTGGATCGATGTTTTGGTCGTGAAACTGCGCCGCTGGGAGGCATTTGATTTTAGAGAACTTGTCGTTTAGGCAATCCGTGTCCCGCGTTTTAGCTGTGCTCAAGCTTTCAGCAGAAAGCTTTCCTTATAAGTTAGGGTTTTGCTCTAGTCGATTTTATCTGTACTCAAGCATCAGTTGCGGGATAAGGTTTGGAATCTATATCCTATCAGTAATGGGGAATAGCCTGTGAGTGGTAGAAGTAAGGAGTCTAATAGGACATGCCCGATCTGATGACTGCAGACAATTTTATCTGTCTATGCCATAAAACTATCCTAGACTCCATTTGATGCACTTATACAGTATTGTGCGCGTGCGAATCAGTTATCTGCAGAGGAGGTAGATGTCATTGATTGTAACACGTTGGATTATTTGTATGAAACAGCCCAAACACCCAGGAGCTGATGCGTGGGATAAAGCAATGGAGAAAAGAGATGCTCGATTACTTGAGGAATGTAACAAGGCAACATAAATTTTGGTACGGACGGATCATGAATGTACTGCTCTTTCTTAATTTGCACTTTAATGCGCACTTCTGCTGGGACCTAAAACTTGCATTGTACTGGCCTGTCTAATACATTTTACTCTGCTACGTTCTCTTCTCTGCTATTGTCACCTGTCTTCGCTGCATTAGTTCATCATGCTATCATGTCACCATTTTATCGGTCTTTTACGTTTTGAAATTTACAGCTTCGGCGGCAACTATTATGCCAACACGGGATTAAACAGACCCATAACTTACCACCTAGTACGGATAGTTAAAACAGCCACGTTTCTCCAGAGACGATTGTCTTCGACTACTGAGAGGCTCGATTAAGCATTTCTCTTCTCTTTCTTGGAATTCGTTCTCCAGATATGTATCGTATTTTATGCCATCTTCTCACTTGATTACCCCACTACTTGCTGTACTCGGTCTCTTTTAGCATCCTTTATCTCTTCCAGTCTTTATATATTAGGTTTTACGAGTGATTGTGAATACGCGATACATCGATTAACTTCAGACTTCTGATTGGTACACCCTCGGTTTATAAAATAATTCGCTAACTCCAGTCGCACATTCGGCCCCTTATTGCTTCGCACTATGTACTTGGCCTGTCTGGCTGGCTTCTCCCTGTATTCACTCATTAAATCCGTGCTCCTCAACTCACTTTAGGTAACTCTCTGGATTCTTTGGCTATCTGTATCTGCGTTTTTCCTTGATAGCCTTCGCATATTTCAAGATTGTATTACACAAAGCTAGTTTGTCTTCATTTCTGCATGGGGGTTAATACATTAGAAGCGATCAGACTTCAGCAGTACATATTGCATTTGTTCTCTTGTCGTTGCCCTGTCGCATTCGACTTCATTCCAAGGGGAACCTTTTCTGGAAATGTGCTTCGCGCTACACATTACCATCGGCACACCCTCCGGTTATAAAATGATTCGCTAACTCCAGTCGCACATTCGGCCCCTAATTTCTTCTTACTTTGTACTTGGCCCCCTATTTCCCTCTGTACTAGAGAGTGGTCCTTGATAAAATCTGCCATTCTCGACGTATGAATATATGTACTTGGCCTGGCTAATTGCGTGTTACCTTGAGCATATCTGCCATTCTCGACGTATGAAAATAACTTTGAGAGTTTTAATTGGTTCTCGTTGTTTCAAAACTTGTAAGTCGCGGTTGCAGTTGTCTAGATATGCGTTCCTCCTTGTTCTATTCGATTTGCGTTCTGCATGCTAGGAACATCGCATGTGAAGCTGTTGTAGTGAACTGTACATGTGTTCTTCCATATTCCACGGCCACAGTCTTTCTATCACTACACAGAGACCTGTCTACCGACACTGTTCCGAACAGAATGGAAACCCTTGGCCGACCAGGACCTGCTGAGCTGGAATGTGTCCAACTTCGGTGGTCATCGTTCCCGTTCATCTACATCATCAACATACATATTTCATACCCTCTTTTCCTACGCCCCCCTTTTTGTTACTTACCTTGTACTTCCCTGGGTTCAAAACTGTTTGGGGGTTCCCAGTTCTAAGTGTGTGGGCGAAGTTACTGTTCTCCGGGAACTGCTGCTCCCATCTACCAAGATATATCCTACCCTTTCTGGGTTCAATATTTCCGGGGTATCTCAGATGTGTGGCTGTTTCTTGCATTGCGCTGGTATTTCTCTGGACCGCCATATATCCTACCCTCTCTACTGGGTGTTATCCCTGTTTACGAGTGTGGGTGCTTGTTCCACTGCTGAACTGCCGTCGCTCATGAACGAATCATGTCCTACCTCTCTGCTGATACTTTTAAGATTTTGGCAGAGTAGCATCCTTTGTAACATCAAGATGATTAAGATGAGCCAACAGACCAAGGTGTGAACTCTCGGTTAAGAAGGGGACGCAGTCACATAAGAAAGTTGGTTCCATCCGAGCTTTTAAAAGATTCAGTCTCCTGGACTTGAAATTCCAAGGGTGTCAGCCGGACGAAGTAGCTTCTGTTAATGTTAATCGAGTAAAATCGTTCTTAGCTGAAACTTGCAAGGCTGTCTCTGCTGCTTTCTTCTCCTCGGCCCATCCTTGCTTCTAGCACCGCGCAGCCAGGGCGTGGGGTCTATGGTAGAAAGGCTACGGGAGGCAATTCTTTATTAGTACGTCTTTTCGGGCGGTATTCACGGGTTACCTCAAAAGTGTATGTGGGTAGTTCTAGCATTGCGTTGCAGTTCACCTCGACGGGCATAACTTTTGGTACGGACATGCATTTCGAGTTCCGCGTGGTAATCCAGAATGTTAGTCCTTAACTGCGGGTTTAACTCACAGAATTAGCCCTCATTTTCGGAAAGAAATCTTATATGGACCTTCTGAGATACAGTTTCTGGTGGCAGAGTTCACATAAACTGCCCTCCAGCCGTCGTTGAGGTGAGTTCATATGATGTGGACATCGGCACAGCTTTTCTTGCTTGATTGAACCTATCCGAAAGACCATCCATAGTGCTTTCAAGTAATGCTTTTATGGCCGAATATGTTAACAAGTTAACTTTTTGAATGTATGTAGGATATGATATGTGGTCCTTCAACTGAACACCAGAATGACGCGCGCAGTAATCTGGCTTCAAAAAGTATGGATCACGGCGCAAAGCTCGGTGCGACAGGGAGTTCACTCTGCCTCCAGATAATAGTTGGCGAATGTTGGCAGAAAACCTTGTATCCTTGACGAGGACCTTGTATCATCGGGTTCCGGTTGAAATTCTAAAGATTGACTCTGCACGAGACGGCTGATCGAGTCTTGACAGTTAACAAATTCACCTCATTCGTTCCTGTGCTTGGAAGTATCACACCTGTACAGTAAGAAAGGCGTATCATACTTGACACTCTTACCGTGATCAACCACGGCAATGTTAAAGCCCTCTTGATTCTCGATTATTTGGTAATCATGATTGTTATCCATGGCGGGCTGGTGAGATCATTCCGATCCTAGGAGCAATTGGGGTGACATATCGAAGTGCTAGAATCTGAGGTAGTTAAATCTCGTTAGACCTCCGATGGTCCTGACGAGTGATCTTTACTCGGAGTTCTTGTTGAGTGAAACGTCTTCTGTTACGTCAGGCTAGGTCGTTGGCCTATTGAAATCAAAACAAACGTGCTTCTGCAAATCAGACAAAATGTGTTATATAGTACCTCTCTAAAGTCAGCTTCGGTCTAAACTCTGTCACCTAGTGTACTTTATACTGAAGGTCTTTTTCTTTTAGTCCTAGAGGTTATCTTGTCTACTCATCCACAAGTGTTGTCTCATAGTTGAGTGCTCTGGTCCTACCTGTCGAGCCACATTCCATCAAAGTGAAGTAGAGTACGTGTTCTTTGGTTCATTCGTGTTGTTGACTTGACCTGCGTTGGTTATCCATCATTACAGTTACAAGTCAGAGTTCGATACTGGATGTCTTTTGAGATACGAAGACTAGCAAGAGTTCATAGTGTCAGAGGAGAATCTCCAATCAAGACTTTAGAAAACATGGTCATGTATCTCACTCTTAATTTTGATGGCAATTTCCTTCATCATTTGGTTTACTTTTTAGATAATCTTCAAAGAAATGGAGGAACATTATTCAAATTACGACTAAATTGGAATAGACTCTAGGGTTCGATGTCTATCAAAGAGCAAGGAGAACGATCCGACGTCAGAGATCTTCAAAATGGCTTTTGCGAATTGTCCGTAAATTATGATCCAACAAACAATTTTGACATCTCGAATTCGACTCCAGATTTATTTGAGGAGTATGATCCAAAAGAGGTATGCATATTATTTTTAGCATCAATTCTAATGGGATTGTTATCTAGTGTGCGTAATTAGAAAATTCAAGATTCATGTCATGTTCACAGATTGAGAGGGCAACTTGTTAGAATAGTTGTATGAAAGTTCTTTTGAGTATATTCTTTAGTCAAGTGCTTGTTTAAAGCTCAGTGACATTCTATGTTGATCTCCTTGCCAGATTCCTGAAGAAGAAAATGCTAAGAAACATGAGCTTGAGCTTCCGCAATTCAGAAGCAAACAGATTTCACATGTGAAAAATCATGACAGTTATCAAGTGCATAACATGTTGAATTCAAGCGATGGACTTGTTCTTCCTCAATACAAGGGCAAAAGAACGCCATACGCGAGTCATCTTGACAGTTACCAGATTCATAATCTGATGAATCCAACTCGCGGGATCAGGTATCGTCTGTTTGCAATTAAAGATTGAATCACTTTTTAAGCAAGATGTATCTAGTAAAATTCAAAAGTTTCATATTTCCAGAAGTTTTCAGTGTGCTTATGAAGAAGATTTCATATGTCATCTAATTTACAAAGAATTGTTTGGATATGTCAGAGATGAAATGGCTAGGAAGGGTATCACTCCTCCAAATCATCACAAAGCAAACATTGCTGCTATCGCTATGAGGAGTGCAAAACTTCACGATATCAAAACTGTAATAATTTCTAAACGCACTTATTACTCTGTCTTCACATCATTTCGAAGGTTCATCATACTCCGAAATTAAAAAGATGAAAATAACACACATAAAGAAACGAAGAAGTAAATAATATGATAAGAATCTCAAATCCACTGAACAACATCTTTATAAGTACAAGTCGTGTCAATTCTTTAAATTGAAAATAGATTGTGGATGTCTTTGTACAATACATCTTACCTTGATGTGGTGATGCATGACTTCTATACGTAGGGAGTTGTCCCATATGGAAGAATGAACCGACTAGTGAACGCTAAGGTAAGGAAAAGATTTATTCTTAAAGCAAATAACATGTGTTAAAGGAGATACTCAAGTATTTGCTATTGTTTCTTGAAGGTTATTATTTCGCTACAATGATATATCTACGGAGACTCTCCTTTTCAAGTTAATCACATTAACATGATCTCAGTTCATCACTTTTGCAGAGTTGTCCGAGTGAGATGAGTAGCAATGAAGAAAGTTGTGAAAGTCCAGATAACAAATCAATTATAACTGCAGTAAGTTTCTACCCTAAACTTTTTAGAAGATGTGATTTTGATGATCTATCATACTTCTTACTCAAAATAATTATAGTATAATACAACATGGGTAATGGTATTTTGCATCATAGAGAATGAAAATTTACGTGTAAATTGATGTTCATATTTGCAGTTCTATCCAGTTCTAACTCATATCTCCAATATCATTTCTAAGTGTTTCCATTAGTTGTATTGTTTCAATACTGATCGTGCTCTAGACCACTCAACAGTCCAAATGCAAGAAGACCCCTTTGAAGATCGACTTCATGGCCAGGAATATAGAGGATCTTGCTGCAATGATGGCCGTGGGCAAGAAAAAGAAAAGCTCAAATGCTCTCGAGAAAAAACTTACCCATGAAAACTACGGCAAAGTGCCAGCTTAGTAAGATCTCTATTCTTATTTCACTCTATCGACTAAGCTCGTTGACACCGTATGATAATTTTGCGATATTTTAAACAATGAAAATCTCAGTTTGGAAAAAGCCTCATACATTGAAATGCTTCTATGATCTAACTCAGCAAGAGTTTTCACTTGGACACCAATACGAAATATGAAACTCTTAAGATATTGATTGCATCGTAGATGGATTACTAAGACACCCATTGTTCATGTACAACTTGAACGGTTTGAAGGCAACTTATCTTAATGGTTTGAAGTATATTCACCTCAACGAGTGATGAATTCAAGACCGAGTATATTCTGAACTAAAATCTAAGAAAAGTTATAAGCTTATTCACTTGGGATTACGTAAGATTGCATATATCAATAAAATGATTTTTTTCTTCTAGCCACATAAACATTCAGAACAACAGTTGTAATGAAATAAGTAAAGGGACAATAGAAATTTAAGTAATATTAACAATACTAACTTTAGATTCAAATGATTGCGAGTCTTATATAAATATTAAATTTATTCTTCTCACTTGTTGAAAGAAAAACTTATGTGAACCTTGGACTCTAATTTTGTTTCGTGCAGTTTGTCAAGAAGAAAACTTGAACTCGCGCAAGACAAAGAGAGAAGGTAAATTTAAAAGCTGAACTCCTAAAAATTATGTTACTAGTGGTTGATCCTGACTTCTGTAATAAATCGATAGACAACCTTTATAATGTGTATTGGTGAACTTTCATTTAGAATAATGAGAAATAAATACGAAGAGGAAATATTAGTTGTCAAAAAGATGAAATCTATCATTCATAGTATTTAGAATAAAAGATGTCTCATTCAATAAGTCACATACTCCCTTGTTTTAGTTACATTTCTGACACTCTTGTCGTTGTCAGGATACAAGAAGAGAAGCAAAAACATTTACCACCAGGTTTGGTTTTGATGGAAAATGAAGAGAGGATTGAGGTTCTCAAAACGTTGGAAAGCAGTATCCTTCACATTTGCTTGTTGAAATATGTTGGAGTTTCGCTTGGTATATTAAATAATATGGCTTTCAGAAGTAGAGATATGAGAACTCTAACCAACATAAAACTGAATAATCACCCTAACAAAATATCTATTGCTCTAATCCTGACCTAAGTTAATGGTGAATTATTTCCTTACAGAAGAAAATCTTCAAACAGTCACTTAGATTTCTCTATTTCAAAATTTATAGTTGACCTTGACAAATACACAGATAAAGAAGAACTATTTAGCAAACTGGCTGCTATGCCCTTGGTTCTTGAGACTCCTACTCAAATACGTTGCAACGCAAACGTAGATGCACAACTGAAAGAGGTGGAAGAATCAATAAAGAGATTCTCTAGACCAAAAGTTTACATCCGTTATGATAACTAGAGCAGATTTAAAAGAAAATGCGTGAAAGGACAAGCATTTGTTAACACAGATCATGTGACAAATGTTATATAGTCTCCTTTAACCAAAAAGTAGCTATAAGTAACGAGTTATAGTACTCGGAGGTCATTAGGGAATTTTGTTAACATAAGTGAAAGTAATACAGGGTATTCATTTTATCCCAAAGAATAAAGGCTTCAAAATGGTGTATTTAAAGATAAAAGTTGTAAATGATTTTCTGAATTTGTAATTTGAAATAAAAACAACGTAAAAACTATTCATTAACAAAAGAATACTTTACATATACCTATTGGGCAATAAAATAGGTATGACATGTACATGTTCTGGACACAGAGAAGAGTCCAACTTTAGATGTTTTGTTCATTTGAACATGTACAGAAACTCTAAGTGCCATTTGAAGTGCATTTGAAGTGCCACTGTGATTTTGCCTTGTAGTGATGTATTCCTTCTCGTATGTGTGTATCTAGTAAAAGGGTATCAGATCCATCCGATCCTCTAATGGTCTTCTCCCATGGCACAATATATACCTCAAGTGCGTGCCAAAATAAGAACTCAAATATCATAAAGATCAAAGTCAAAAGATTCCCACTATCCTAATACTGATGTAGTTCGGGCACACACTTCCACGCACGATATCTTTCCACGTCCATCGGACAAAACTTGGAGACGGAGTTAGTTGAGCGCGTAACAAGAACTTTGTAGACAAAGCAATGCACTGTATTAGGAGGAAAGGAAAGCAGAGATGAGGAGAACTTGTCCTCCGGAATTCATCGTATTACATCGAGGAAGAAGGAACACCGCTACAAGAAAGGAGCGAGTCTGGCAACGGAGGGAGAGGGAAGAAGAAGAGCATCCCAAACTTCCTTCCCTGGTCTGGTCTGGTCTGCCAAAGCAAAGGGTTGAACGAACAAAATCTGTTTTCCTCGAAGGAGGTACAGGGACAAGAGGGGAGCTGGATCTGTGTCTGGAAGACCTTGGATGAGTGAAGGACTGTGTTGTGTGAGCACTCGCCAGTAGGGTAAGGGTAAGTTGCATCCACTCCTAATGCATCAACTCTCTCGCTCAGCCCAGCGTTGGGCGAAATCGCTGATCGGGCCTCATTCGTCGTTGTCGTCATCATCGGCAGCGGCGACTGCGTCTGTTGCGCCGGTTTTTTTGGTTTCTTCCGAGGGTCGACGAGAGAAATCAGTTCGAGCAAATTCGCGTTGAGAGCTAAGGGAGCGGCTGGTGTTGGTGGTAAGGGTGGCAAGGATGGTGAAGACGAGGATGCGGACGCGGATGAAGAAAGGGGTAAAAAGATCATTGACGAAGATATAGCGTCGGAGCCCATGGATCATATTGAACGATGAGATGATCGATAAGTTGGCGGAAAGGTTTAAGATCCAGAAGCAGAGGGTACACGCAATTCTGTGGTTGAAGGAGATCGAAAAGAAGGAGGAGGCTGCGCGTGGGGTTCCATTAGAGGATGACATTCAGAAATCTTTTGAGCAGGTCCATGGGTATGTGCGGCAGTGAAACCCAAATTCAACTAGTTTCAAAGATTTTATGCGTATAGCGTTCATTGTAATTCAGTCCGTTGTCTTCGAGTAGTGTTTTGGTTGCATTTCCTCTTCGGGTTTCGTGTCCTTCGTATAATTTGGAAGTGGCGGATCTTGGATGATCTTGAAGATTTTGCCGCAAGCTTTCCAAGTAGCCAAAACCCTAATCCAAGCAGAATTTCTCGCGAATCTAGACGTCTCTGGCAGCATATAAAGCAATTCAATATTTTAGGTCCACCCGGCTTGATTTCAATTCCTTGTAGTGCTAGAGTCGGTGTCGAAGCAGGAGTAGTAGCGTGGATCATGGATTTGGTTTGCAGGAATCATATACCCATCTGAAGCATGCCTTGGAGGTTATCTGCCGTCCTGTGATGCAAAGGTTGAGAGAAGTTGAGTAATTTGCACGTTGACTCCGGTGGAGAGGCTTATCGTTGTGTTCACGTTGAGGCCGTACTGAAATCTGGCCGTTAAGGGAATCCAAAAAATTTACTGTAATCAGAGCTGGTAGACTTTAAGTCAGCTTCATGTACAAGTATCTGAGAGGTCTTGTGAGTTTTTGCAGTCCCTCGGGTTGTGTGTGACTAAGGGTCAGATTGCTCGAGCACCTCCATCATTCTGTATTTCTTCCTCGCTTTTCTTGTGGCTTTTCGTAATATCGTAGCCTGGAATTTCCAGCAGCTTTCCTCTCGAGTAAAATATTTTGATTCGTTTTTCCTCTTCTCATGCGTCTGTTCGGAGAACGGTTTCTACCTGCTGCGAAGGCGGTCCTTGATGGTTTATCCTGTGCTGTTACAATGCCAGGTCTTACAACAGAGCAGATAATGAACGACACTATACACTGCCCCGGACTGCACCAGATTTTATGGTAAGCCGGAGGGATGGGAAGGTTCCGTGAAGGCAGAGGTTCAGAATACTGATGAAGTTTCTGCCAAGGAAGAGAAGATGATGGTAGAGGAGTTCGAGCGACGTATGACATTCAACAAGTTGCAGGTTTGTGTGGTTTATTGATGATCTCAAGAGTCCTTTTCTGTCCTTTGAAACGTAGGTTGTGACTCTTGTCCTTCGTAGGTGCTTATATGCGTGTGTGATGTTGCTTGAATTGCTTGAATTGCTTGTAGATATCTGTCGCTATAAAAACCCACAAGTTAAGTCGCGTTAGGCCTGCGGGAGGCTGGTGCTACTTGATTGAGGAACTGGATGAAGGGGAGGTGGCAGACGATTTGTTGCTCAACCCGATGGCAGTCACCGAGGTTTGAATGACGTCGAGAAAATGTTCTTGAAGAGAGAGACTGCGAGGCCACGAGGAAGATTAACTCCAAAGTAGAGAAAATCTCTAGGTGGAGTTCCTTTGTCTTAACTGAAATTTTGATGCTCAAGGAACTCTAACCCGTTGAGGATAGAATCCCACGATTATCCTAAAATCAGTTTAGGGGACTAGCTAAGTTACAACCTCGTACAGCGTGAATGTCATTAATCCCTCAGAATTCAAAGTAGTCAGTTTTAGCTTCTGTATGGCGTTGGACTCGTTTATTGAGGCTGATTGGTGCAAAGCGTAGCCAGGGTTACTGGTTTGATATGAAGGTCTTTGAGTCTCGCCAGGTACATCTTGTTTGGTGCGAACATGCTTTCCACGTGTGGTTGGATTCCAACTTCATATCCCGGTCAGATGAGGATGAGTATCCTCAATTGGAGAAATGCAGTGAGAGGGCTCATTCCCCGAACAACCCCACATCTCCAAGTGAGGGTGCTCATCTCCATCTGATTCGTGAATGCTGTTGGTGTCCTGCCACTCAATCAATGTAAATTAGGTCATTCACTCGGAAGCTTTTCACATAACTGACTTTGGTTGTTTGTTTCTGGTGGCGTTTAGTTCATGCTTCCGTTTATAACTAGTAAAGGAACTCGTAAGGAGAGCAAAAGTTGTTCTTCTTCTTTGGAGTCTGTATAAAGTCCAAGAGATACCCATTGGTATGGGTATCGGTTGTAAGATTACATGTTTTCTTCGGCTCTATCCCTAGTTGATTTCTACAACGACTCGTTGTGGTAGTAAAGTGCTACCGCACGAAGTGGATTGGCAGATTCTTCCTAGTTGTTCTACGTATTAAATTGTCATTGTTTCCAGACTCCAGAGCACTTAGCTCGTGTTGCACAGGATTCATGCGAGCTGTTACTAAGTCAGAATCTACTATAGGTACTGAAGCGATTACTGCGACCTTGTAATTTGTACCTACAACCTTCTTATTCCAGCGGAATATTCAACATATGCCATCGTTGTACTCCTGAAATGGATGGCAATTAGCTCGGTATCAGCAGCGTGTCAAGAGGTAAACTGCGAAGATAGTAAACAGAGGGGTAGGGGATTGAAGTTATTGTTGTCCCCGCGGAGCTTTAGCTTACACGGATTGCACCACCCTCGACAGTACTCGACTCACTAGTATCCGGGTCGCCCATAAGAACCAGGAGGTCGAGGTTCTATGAGACACTGAATACGACAAGCCAACGCGAGCCACCAGTCGGGGTTGAACCCTCGATTTAGACTTGCCAGGCCGACGGTCAGTCCAGCACGTTAGACGTGTAAGGCGGATTATATGTTAAGAGTCGATACATGTGGATTAATGTTTTTTGTTTGACGCAAGTGTATCGCCTATGTGTTCCATCCAGATGAAACAAATGGAATCGATATTTAATGTTCATGTTTGATTGAAATTCATGCCTAGTAGTGAGCGTTTTTGAAATTTGATATGCTGACGGTTTTTGAAATTTGAGACACCTCATAACAAACAGAAAAACCTTTTGTTTCCATGCTTGTAGTCTTCCAGCTCTCGTTGGGAGCAAAGTTAGGTCGTGGTGTTTTGATCACTCTGTTCATCGAGGAGACTAAATATACAAGGGTTTAATTTATTGCCAACCCCCTGCCCTAAGGATTAAGTAATGAACTTAAATTTATCGAAGAAATGTTTTTGGTTCTTAAAGTTCATGTAGTTAACTATATATACTGTTTTTTTTGCATATTCACCTCTTTCATATTTCCTTGCATAAATCCAAACTCCGTAAATCCATAAATCTAAAATCCATAAATCCGAAATCTTTCCAATACACAAGGGTTTAACTTATTATTTAATCTTTTCGTCAAGAAGGTTTAGGGGTAATTAAATTGTTAAAAAGTTTTTAGTTTATTATATACTTTTTTCATAGAGAAGGGTTAAATAATAAATTTACCTACCAAGAAAAGTTATAACATTAGGTTTCGCATAAACAGTATAACAAAGTTGGAGTTGATTTTTACGTTTATTTCATGATTTTATTCATGAGGTGTTATGAAGTGTCAAACTTTTCTCAGTGTTTATCTTTTTTGTGATCGACTTTTAACACTAATCACATTCTATTTGTTTTGTTTCTGGATTCAGCTAGTTTTAGATCAAGACCACGTATCTACTTGTGATGTTTACTGGAGATAATATTATAATATTATAATTTTTAGTAACTGTTTTGACAAATTTAAATTATCGTTTCTTTTGGATAAACGTTAAAAGAAATATCATTCTAACTCGTCATGTGTAACTTTTGCTTTTGTCAATCTCGCACCAAGATTTAGATCCTGGAAAACACGTTTATTTTTTACCTTCCCTTTGGTAAGCTTATATTTAAGTGTCTTTGTAAGCATTTCACTTGTTGGTTTTGTTAGTAACACTTATTAGGATGTAATACTTAACGATTTTATTATATTCTCATATGTTATATCTTTTCGATAGTAAAGTAGGATGTATACTGTAAACTGTTCAAAGATTATTGAAATGTGATATAATATTATTTGAGATATCATATTATCTTGAATTACTTTTTAAATCAAACATGCATACTGAGATCTTCTTGCCAACTAATTATCGTGACCAATTTACTTTTCAATACTTTTTGTTGATTTCTATCTCTCTACTAGAATTCCAAGTTGTATACATATTATGTGGTTTTCATTGAGAAAAATTGAAATGCTTAGGTCTGATTTCAAATGGGCAAATGAATGCAGGAGAGTCATCATCTTATCATTTACATACAAAATATGCATTCCAAGCGACATAGCCAAGGATAGTCGAGAAAGAGAATCATACCTTGCTTGTCTTTTCCTTGAGGGAAAAAGTAAAGAGATTTGATTTGTTCTTAGGATGAGTGTATTCAAGGAATATTTTGAGAATATTTTCTGATTTGTTCTACACTTCTCTAGTGATATTTTTTTCAGGTTATAGAAAAAATTAGAAAAAATTGTATATGTTAGATAAAGATTTTAGAACTAAGAATTAGAATTAGAATTATTTTATAAACGCTAAGGATGATCAGAACCACACGCTGCGTGTGAATCCATAGAGAGAACCCACGAGTATAACATGACTTGTCGCTTGCTAAAACCATAAGACTACGTCAAATAATCATTGTTATTGGGGATATTAACTTATTACTTAACCCTTCTCATAAAATATGCTAGATAATAAATTAAGCCTGCTATCTTCTCCATCTGAAGATAGAGAAGGTGATTATGCTTGTTTATTAATAATGTTTTGCAGTATGTCCTTGGGAGTTATTCTTTAATATCAAATAATGATATTTTTATTTATATTGTTCATCTAGTTCTAATGTTTAGTGTTCGAGAATATTATTTTGTATGTATTCATCGTCCACTACATCTATTTCTTTGTTGCTCGATCACTTCTGCACTTGGTTTTCGCTTGGTGTTGTATTTATTGTGCATTACATCTACTTTTTTATTACTCTAGTATTTCTATGCTTTGCTCGCATACAACTAATGGTATTTCTTGCGGTTGCATCTAGGCTATGTACTAGTTTCTTTCCAACCCTACCTAATTAGACAACTCTTAGACAACTCTGTAATTGATTTTTGGTATAGAAAATTTCGTTTTAATCTATCACATATCGTCTTTTCACTCCATATCTTTTGATTCTAGAGGTTCCTCAAATGCCGACTAAGAAATTTCTTTTTGTAATATTATGTTTACATAACAATGTCAACGTAGTTTAGTTAGTACAACACTATCTCTAGCGCTTGTATCCACAACAACCTCTGCCCTACTCTACTCTGGCTCGGTCTAGTCTGTCTACCTTAGTTACCTATGTTGAAAAGTTATTTTCACCAACCTCTTTCTAGTTTAAGTTTCAAGTTTTGGTACTAGTTCTCTTTTCTTTTGTTGTTGGCTATTTTCTTCACATACTTTAAGGAATGCATTCCTTGCTCCATTATAGTCCTCGTACCTAATGATACTAGACAATCATTCATGCTTTTTCTGATCAGTTCTCAAATTCTGCGATGGTCTAGTTTTTCTTTCAACTTTTTTTAATTCTCTTTCATCTCTCTAGTTATCGAAATAATATTTCGTTGTTGTGGTACATCTGTAGACACATCAAACTCATCTTGAGGTGAAGTTTCAAGACCAATCGTAGTCTCATGCGACTCTGATTCTAGCTGGTCTGCGGATCATATGTTTTCTTCATTGAAACTAATCTCCTATTCGACAGTTGAAACAATCTTCATTGTCAAATTTACTGATCTTTCAATAGCTTCTTCCATGTGCCTTGGACTTGTTATCCGGTAACCTGACATGTCATAATCAAAACCTAGATTAACACGGTTTATCATATTCATATCAACAGCTTAAGGTGAAATGTTAATCGAGTTTATTCTTACCCTTCTTGGAGAAGAGTCGAAACAAAAGAAAGTTGGTGTAGAATCTCGCTCAGTTTGAACGCGAAATTCTCTTAAGGACTCTATAGCTTCTGCAAACATTCTTTTATACTTTGAACTCTCCTCTGCAACTTTAGGCTTCCGACTTGGAAGAAAGTTCTAATTCTTCCAAATTACCATGATGATTGCGGGGATGTGAACACTTGATCAGTACTTCCACAACGTCTTCAGATGTTTGCTTCTTACCAACAAAAGCTCCTAGATTTATTCTCCTTGATCTGTAGTTTAATGAACGGATAACAACTCCTGCTTTCTGCTGTCTTATCCCTTGTCCATGCTGCTTCCGAAGAGTGATATCAGTATAACTGCACCTCCCACCAATGTGTCGTCTTTGAAACATACCACCGTCGTTAACATTATTTACCAAAATATGCTGCCTTGCATATTCCTTGCTGCATGTTCAACAACTTGAGAAGTGACATTGGTATTATTTCTCAACATCAATCCATTCGCTAGTCTAGCACTAAGAGAAGTGATATGGATATCACTTCTCCATTCAGTCACGTCGTTAAGATTCTTTGACTTTCTGCTGTCTCCTCATTTTCACTCACTTCATAGATCGATCTCTCCACAAAATGATGCTTGGGCTGGTTTGAAGACGAAATAAAAAACGATCAAAAAGTTCCACTACTCTTGGTTGGAGATGCTTCAAAAGCAGTTTGTAGTCTCCTGGTCTTTAGAGTCTCGTCAACACATTGGATGGTAGACAGATCTTACGTGATCGAGCAGGAGACGAAGAATATCCAACTGAACTAGAAGGATCTTAAGCTCATCGTGAGTCATGATTCATAACTGAAATTCTTGCATAGTTTCATATACAGCTATGCATCAGAAAGGAGTTCACTTGATTGAAGCTCTACGTTACATCCCCTCTCGACAAATGAATGTACCTCTACTTTCTTGGAGTTAAAGCTTTTATAGTTTTTGATCTAGAAAATCATAAAATAGACTGAAATCCTAACTTCGAGCTGTCAATGTGTTGGGACCTTTTGTGTTCATTAGTGGTACCGTCGCTTATATGTTTTTGTTTCTTACTGGTCTATTCTTGTCCATATCCGCATACTTCCTTTACTTCTACTTGGTATCCCAACCAATGGTTGTTGAGGTAGCCTAACTGTGGTTTACTAGACTAGCCGTGGTTACTCTTTGACTACTGAGGTTTATGTTAACTAACTGCACATTTGACGGCATAAAGTCTTCATGGTGGGAACTGAAGAACGATACGAGTATCACATTTCTCATTTGAAAATCTTCCATTCTCTTCGTGCGGATCCTCAACCCATGGTTGTCAACAACTTTAACAGATTTTCGCTTCTCTTTTCTTTGTCTCATCTTCAGATTAGGGAAGTGATACCAATATTACTTCTCTGGAAATCTTTTTGCACTTGTGTTTTCTCTTCATTTGTCTTAGAATTTCACAAGTGCATTTTTGCTATGCGTTTTCGCATAGCTTACTACAGATATTTTAAATTTTGCAACATCCTAATAAATAAGGATTTTTTTCCTCCCTCCGATTAAGAGTCATCGCATAAGATCATTATATAGAAGTCTCCGTATAAGAACAATATGGAAGTGATCTTACCTCTGTGCGCGATCGTTTCAATCTGAGTGCGACTGTTCTTCAATGTCTCGGAGTACCGAGAGAATCGTCCAACTGGGAAACGTTGGGAGAGATGAAGAGTAGACATCGATAGACATAGCGCACCTTACAATCAAGGTCTCTTGGACTCATGAACAGAGAGAGCAATGATGGAAGGATTTGCCGTGAGGACGAATGTACTGTGAAAGAAGAGAATTCAGCTGGTGGTTTGGAGGAAGAAAGGCGGTATGGTGAGAAGCACGGAGTACGCAGACAAAAGCAACCCTAGAGAAAGATGAGAGACGAGGCGGATCGATCTTTCGATTGATTCGGTGGAGTGAGTCAGTAAACCACTCACTCGCGATTCGAGGATGGTTGTTTTTGGAAGATGTATATCAGTCGATCGAGAGGTGCACTATATATCTCGATCGAGAGGTTGATGATCACGAGTCGCAAGTGAAGGGTTGGTTGATTTTTATTTTATGCTGTGTGGTATTAGAAGAAGAGGGCAGCGATGACGAGGCTGATCGAAGGTCTATTGAGCACTCGTTCCTTCCTCAACATTTGTACTCCAGCAGTGCTCTATCATTGCTCTCCATTGCTCTCTCGGACGTCCGCAGTGACACCAGGGGTTCCTGCATCTATCCTTACATTGTATGATCCGTTTTTCAAGTTCAAGCCGAACAACACCAAGAATGTTGGTCCCTCGAGATCCAGCGCTGCGGTCGCTGGGAGATCCAACTTCATGATCCCTTCCGCGACGGAGGGACGCAAAATTGCTATGTACTCACGTTTGTCTGGAGTTCGGAGAGACTGCGAGTGAAGTGTTAGGAGTCGAGGAGGTGAAATTAGAGGGAAGCCAATTCTGGCTCTGAGCACGCAGGAGTAGGGGAGAATTCTCGCATGATCGTGCAGACGTCGTATCGATGCAGGGTAATTTTCTAAGGATATGTCGTCCCTCTAGGTCAGTTACCAAATTTGGTCGTACTTCTGTAGAACTTCTCTCATGCTTGTGACCTGTAACTAACTGACTAATATGACATTCTGGTTTCAAACTGAGCTAAGGCGTTTGTGCTCAGGAGATATCAAGTCGAATTCCTTGTCTCACGTCAATCCTTAGAATTGCAGCCACCATAGTATCGATACTCTGGGGTGACATGAATGAGTTTACTTATATGCCTTTGGTTCTTCAATTAATGTCGTTTTCGTCGTGCTGTTAATGATCGGTGGGACCGTACATCACAATTGGGCTTGGTGCTGAATCTTGTGAGGTATGTTGGCCTTCGTTGTGCCATTCGCTGTTCTGTGTCATAATTTGACACCAGACCTTGAGTACTTTAAGGTACATAATCAAGTTTGTGATTATTAGGGAAGAAATTGAAGGAGTCTGCTTATGTTCAAGCTGATGACGAGAAATTCTTGGAGTCCTTGAAGCGGGGTGACCTCCTCTCTCGGCGTTTGTGTGGGGTCAATATAGATGTCTAGAACGATCAATTTATGACTCTTCTATCTTCGTCTGCGCCTGCAGTTAGCAGTTAATTTAGCTGAATTGCTCCGGTATTGCTCAGGAAATCGTGACATGACGTTGCTAGCGTGAATTCTTGGACCGAGAGATGCAACGACATCAATGACATCATTTTCTGACTCCTCAGAGAGATGTCGTTATCTTTCAGTCTACATCCTTATCGCGTACGTCGACTGTTCTCCTACTCTCATCTCTTCGTCAAGCTTCTAACTTTTCACCCCTATGAGCAATCATATTTATATGAACGAACCGATACAAGTGCTCGCGCGACTGCCGAGGTTAAAAAGTAGTAGGTGACACTCAGTTTTCTCGGATTGCGACTTTCTCTTATTAAGATCAATCAAGTATCGTCTCGTGGTTGTTGTTTTTGTTTGCGCAACAGACAATCTAAATTGCGGTGTAGCGAGTGAATTGACACTCGTTGGTCGGTGTTATGAAATTTCCAGGCTTTTGCATCCCATTCCTCGATCTGTGATAACTCTGCTCCCATATATTATCCCGGTTATATCATCGCGTTTCCCGATCAAGTTCCTTCCAGCTGAAGATCCATCTACCAAGGTCAGGAGACAAGAATATTGAGGTTGCTGTGTAGAACACAAATTTACTAATGCATTTGAGAGAGCGAGAGAAACGGCTGCACTCTTTGGTTGGAAGGATCTTGTCCGACTGACATGTGTTGTGTCGACTAAGCTGATCGAGCATAATTGTTGATCAGGTAGAAATAATAATTGTCGAAAAGTCTGAAGATATTCGGCTGCTCCTGATCTACCTTATCCAGGAGCTGCTCAAGACATCCAATGTTATGATTCATCCATTCGCCTCCGATACAGCAACAATACTGACTGCAGCTGCTTGTGACTGTAATCCAGAAGTTCTCATGGTACGTCGTGCTAGACTGGAGTTAGAGGGCTAAAGTGACAAATCCTTTTGTTGCACAGGCTTCGCTACAATTGCAGGAAACTTTTGCAGCAATGAGACTCTCGGTGAGATCTGTGGCACGAAGTTGAAACCAGTGGTAAAGCAACTAATTTCAGTAGTTATACCCTCGTTCTCCCACAACCGTCATAGAGTGCGAGTGGCTGATCTACATGCTATACACATGTGAGGAATGACAAAGAGGAAGTAGATATAGACGGACAAATAGACAAAGATAGACTGATTACATGAACGATGACATACACAATCAAGCTAACAAACCTGCAACGTCTTGTTATGAATTGGCTTATCATCCTGCAGACTCGTGCTTTGTGGTGCGCGTGAAAACATATATGATCTAACACCTTTTCGGGATGCCAATACTGTACCTATTAGAGCTTTTTATCATCCGGATCCTAAGATAAGAATGATAACGATCTATCAGAAACGACGAACACTCAACACTTTAACTCATTTTTCATTTCAACTTTTCCGTTCTGTGTTTATCTTGAATGTTTCTTTGTATGAAGGTCTTACCATGCAGAGTATCCAGTTGTAAGTGATTTTATCCTATTTGTAGTACATGAGTAAACCGAGAGAAACCAAAAACAAAAAACGCTTTGAAACGCTTTGAAACGACAATTATTTACAAAATTGACTACTTTTCAAACGTGATGTGGTACACAAACATTTTTACGAAAAGAAATGAAAAGAAACATAAAATTTACATTATATTAAACTTAAAATTCAAATGCTTTCGAACGTAAATACTTCTGAAACGTTCATTGTTTCTGAAACATGACATCATTTTATACAAATTATGTCGAACATCCTTGCACGATGAATGTGTATGAAATGTAAACGTAATGCAACATACGAAACGTACAGACGTTCAACATTAAACGATCAATGGACTTCTTTCCATGTGGTTCTCGCTCATACTACTCGAAGGAGAAGGAAGAGAACTCAAATTTCATCATCAAACTATAGTCGAACAACATTACGCTCATCATAATCAAGTATGTGGATTACAACATTTGCATAAATTTTTTTGATTATAATTTTCATGTTTATCAAACAATATACATATTATTCTATTATTCTATTCAAATGTCTAAAGATCTGTCTAAATTTAAAAAGTGTGAAGATTTCATATATACTCGAGGATACTTGCATAATTAATATGTAAATTTATAAATATAAATCTTGCTTATGAAAATGACTTAAAAACTATTCAAACTAGAATTTAGAAATTAGGTATAAATAAACTAAATCTCAAAAACAAAAGTAAACTATCTATCTCAAGATATTTACTCTCATCAATTAAATATTCTATATTCATAATTCTTTTTATTCTATCAAAAATATCAAAATTTATCGATAAGAGATGTCATAAAGAATTTCATACAATCTCATAAACAATATGAAATACAACTCCTTGGAATGAAAAATCACTTTTTGATAAAATAAACAATACAGAATAATTTATAAGATTAATTCAATTAACACATCTAAATGTACTTATAAAAAAAGAAAGAAATTACAATAACAAAGATACATAAATTCATAATCAACATATGTTTGATACAACTGATGAGAACGAATATTTATTCCATTCATTCTTTAACATTCATCCACATCTCTAGAATTTCATCTTCACATATTTCATCTTCTAAGACTTGTGAGGTGATGTCTATTTCACATTTAAGATTTCACCTTTTAGGATTGTGAGGTCTTGCAGACGCATAGCCCTAGCAATGCCATTGCATGCGTAGCGCCTTGTTAACTATCAACAAAAATTCTTCAGCATTTCTGAATATATGATGCTGTCCTCGAGTAGCGTCAATTTTCATAATTTTCTCTCGAACACAGAATTTCAAAACTGATTTCTCTCTGCTTCACTTCTGTTATCCATGAAGTGATGTTAGATTTTGTCTTCTTTACAAAAATGTATTTCACCAGGCGTTTGCATAGTTTTTTCGGCATAATAGTGCATTCTCATTTCTCGGTCATTGGTACCGGTGGTGTTTAATCGGTCATCGTGTTCAAAGCAGCTTCTCTACTCTTCTCTGTTGATCCTATGGTTTAAATCCGAGTTTGAGTATAAAAGCATGAAAGAGAATATTATCTTTTTTTCTCAAAATGTTCTTTTGGTTCGAAGAAAAGATTCTCGTTTTGTTTAAAAAATACCCCAAGATATTCAATCAAGCTGCTGAATAGTTCTAATATGATTATTTATTTCACATACTCCAAAGTGAGATGAAAAAGTAGTCACCAAAAGCATTTTCTGCATAACGGTTAAATTTCTAAGTTCTATGAAAGCAATACCTCAAAATAAAGTCTTCTCGGTTACAGGAGCACTTGTAGTCTTACTCGGCAAGATGAGGATACGTGTCAAGTTTGACAAATTTGCCACTCTGAGTGCAGTCGAAAGCAAACGGAGTGACGCAAACGCCATGCTACTACATGAACAGCTGAGGCAGGCTCGCGTCCATGCCATGCACGTGGTTCTATGTCATTGGACATCCATCGAGTCCTGCAGACAATTTGGAGGGGGGATGTACAAATCCAAGACGGTCTCGGCGTCTCGGAGGACTGTAAAGGCACTTTGCTCGCTGCAGCTGCAATGGATCCTAAGTGTCTAGACTTAATTACCACTTGCATAAAATGCTGATGATGAGGGAATCCGATAACCGCCCAGTGAAGTGGACCATGTGAACTGGTAGTTGAGCTTCCCACTACAGCTTAGGTCGTTACTATGTTCGTGACATCATTGTAGGGTTCTGTTCGAGAGTCACTTCATACTTATAAGCTCTTCATGAAATGCAACACTTGACCGGGTAGCCAAGCTTGGTAGGTAATCATTGTGTTCACAAAAGTAAGGGTTTTCAATCATAGTCAGTTCGTTAAAACAAAACTAATAGAAACACAACAAGATAAATGTTTTTCTTGCAATTAAAGAATGATATTTTTGTGATAACGACTTGAATTACAAGTTTAATAAATGAGTACTACTATTGAAATCTGGATGAATAGAATTATATTACGATGTGACGAGATAGTTATATTTACAAAATATGTTTTAACGATCTATATATGTATACTTTTCGGACAGAATGATATTCCTATGCGTTAGCATAGTTAGTTATATGTAAATTGTGAAAACTGAAAAGGAAGGGGGAACTTTTTGTCGTGTATTATGGAAGGAGTTGCTGTGAAACCCAGAAAGAGACAGGAAGCAGTTAAAGTCAAGATAAATCGCTATTGCATAGCCCCGCGATTCCAGTGCAAGAATAGCTTATTATATGCATAAAAGAATACCACAAAAGTTACCAGTAAAGATACAAACTAGAACATAATAGTTAACTTAATGTCACATATTTTAAAAAATAGAATCTTCATATATATCAAAGTATAATCTCAAACTGCTTCTTGAGAAGCATACTAATTAGATATTCAAAGGTTGAAACATAATTCTTCTTTTTAAGGCTCGTGTTAAGGATGCAGATAATCTCAACGTTAGGGTTACCTAGTTCAGTAAGTTGAAGTTGATAATGACCCAGTTCTGAGTACTGGCTAACTTTAGGTTAAAAAAGTGATTCCTTTCTTGTCTATGTACTTACGTTATTGGCATCAGTTCTGTTTTTCTTGTACTCCCTTTAAATCAAGTATCACAAACCTTCCTTGCTGTTACTGTTGCTACTATTGCTGAGACAGTACTCTCGAGCTCGAGGAGTATATATACTTACAACTTGGGATATGATACTGATCCCTTTCGACAAAAAACAGCAGGAAGGATAGTTAGAGTTAGGGGCAAGATGAGAATGAGGAACCAGTCATACACGCACTTCGAGGAGCAACAAGATTCGATCTCGAAGGACTCGAAGAATCAATTAAAGAATTTCGTAGTCTCCACGTAAAGGACTCTGATCCTGATCTCAAAGTGTGGTCAACTGCTACCAAACTGGTCTAGATCTAGTCTCAGTCGACAGTCGAACCACACTCACTAGTCGTCTGGTCTAAGTTATATAGTATATGTTCAAATTATACTGTCCAGTCACAAGCTAGCCTCGCTCATTTCTCCTATCATAGCCTCAGTATAAAGAGTTAGTGTACATATGAGCAGTCGATCAATGTCTGCATCTCCTGCAAGGTCGACCTCAATTGACGTTTCTCGTCTTTGTCCACAGAAGGTAAATTTAACCCTCGGCGCCCCCGGCCCCAGCATATATGTAGTTTTAGACTGCAAGATCATGAGAGCATTGCTCACATAGTCACTTCTTTTCTCCTTGTTCGAAGACGCCAGTGTTGGGATATGTCAACGGGGCTTATGATCATGAGCTGGGCACTTGAGAGGGTGAACTGGATGTGTACTCTGTGTTCACGGTTAGGCTTTGATTGCGATGAAGCTGGAGATAGCAGAAGACGAGTTCGGACTGGACGTGCTGATGGCCGTGGTATTTTCATCAGAGAGGATGTCAACATCAAATGGCCTTGAGTCTCGTGAAGACTGTCACACTGAACATTTGCCAGGCTGAGCAGTGAGCAAGCTAGCTAGCTAGCTAGCTAAGGATCGAGATCCATGATTCTCCGCGAATTCGAACTCGGTGACGTTTTAGTGTAGACCACGATCGTAACTAGCTTCAAGCCATGATGATCATAATATATACGAAGGTTTGTTGGATCGGTTTAACTTCCAGTGAAGCCCCAAATCGCTTGGAACGGAAAATTCGTCACTGATGTAAGTAGAAGAGTTTGTGTCTTTCTGTATAGCGATCTTAACGGTATGAACTTAGAGCGCAGATGTTTCGTCTGCCCTCTAAATTATAATCGTTGAAAATTTGGTCAAGTTTACTTCACTCATCAAATTTGGTTTGATGGAGTGTAGGTCCGCTACCAGTAAACTTTCTTGCTGTGAGAACAATGTCTTTCAATTTCATGTAGGCAGATTCCACGGCTTGTAATTATTCATTTTGTTCTCATTCCTTCATTCTGTAACTTGCTCTGTGCGAAATTTACCAGCAGTTCCTGTTGAACCTCTCGGAGACTTTTGGCATGGGCCAAAAAGGTGACACTACTGACTAGATTCTCACGGTAATTGACAATTGTGCCTGTAATTTCTGGAGAGTTCGACGTGCAACTTCTGTATGAGTCTAATGAAGTTTAAGGCTTGTTGCCGATGAGGTAATCTGTTGACTGCGGAGATAGGGATAAAGTGCTGTTTGAGGTCACAACACTTTATCCCTATCTCCGCAGGCAACAGATTACCTCATGAGGCAAATTTCCTCCCTGCTCGGTCCTCTTTCCTTCTGTCCTGACAGTATTAGAAAGACTTACTATATGTTCTCGTGCTCTCCTCTCACTGTTGACTTGTATTTAAACTCCAGTGGCTGTAATCACAGTATCGTCACCTCAATACATCATCTGTCTGCAGTTTTTGTTCAGTGCTTCAACATACAGTGCTGATTCAGAGACTAAAGGAAGCTTACGCACACAGCTAGCTAGGTCAGCTCAAACATCATTCTCTGAGGCTGTCATGTTAAATGGAATAGTTCGTTGCAATGCAGGGTAGCCAGCCTACGATGGTTTTCTACGGGTTAGTTGAAGGGCATAAGGCTCCTCGCTTACGTACGTCCTACCGGACTTGAAATGAAGAGCTAAACACATATTCCTGTGTATGCTCACTGGCAGTGTTTCATATGAAGCTGCTCGAGGGGCTTATTCCGAAAGACAGTTTGGGGGAAGAGTTTGTGCGCATGAACATCCAGTTCAAGAGGAGAGTCAGGATTTCCAGCATGGCCGGCAAGATGGTGAGGGGACCGAGACTTTGTGCTTCCACAAGAAGTCTCAGCTTAGCAGTTGGAACTCTAGTGCGCAGACTCCAGTGCGCAAAGAGTAGAGTAAATGCACTTCCTTCGAATACGGATGATCGAACCCAGTCAGTCAGTCCACTGATCCTCTTCAAAACGTTGATCATGATAAGATACCAATTGCAACCTTCATATTTAATTTCTTTCACTCCTTACTCATGATCACTGGACATGCCGGACACTTTATAATTAAGTTTCGAACTCCCCATAATATTCTCAGCATGTCCGGATCCTGCTTGGTACTCCTATCCGCGACTTCTCCCGGATAACTTTGCACCGAGCTCAGTTCAATCACCCCGTGGACAGTAAAATTGGCAAAACCGAAGCCCACTGCATGCGTTTGCTGTTGGAAAGTCAACATCGAAGTGCTTACGTGGTTTATACGTTGAAATGTACACTTGTGTTCTGTAACTTCCTCATTGGAAGAAACCACATCGATCGCGAGGGACTTGTCGTTATACATGCTTCATTACCTTTTAACTGATGAAGGTCGTCCACTGGTCATGCGCATATATGGCACCACTGGGTGAGCCGACTTGACTTCCGTTCTGAGCTGCAGATCGCGGCATTCAGATGCTCGAACCCATATTAATCAATATCGACAATGTTTGCACACTGGGTACTCCTTCCTCTTCTTGACGATGCATGAGGCAAAAAACCATCCAAGCTACTGTAGGTTCTCGGTCACCTCGGCAGCCTTGGTCTCCTCCTCCGACGGTTGTTGCAGCGAAGAGCAATCCCATTGTTCCCACTTAGCTTTTGGGCCACACTCTGTTTCTAGAACGATGGACTAATTAAGATAGAAACTTCAGCGTTTTCCAGGTTCATCACCTTGACCAGTTTGAGGTTTCTCTATTTTCTTGACAACTCTTTTATTGATTGTAACCAGTTCACCATAAGCTCGTTCAGAACCAATCGAGGATTTTGGTTACCAAATTGTCTGATTTGTTCGCTGCAAGCAAGCCGAGAATTTTGAACGGGTTGAACACAATTTATTGACAATGATCAAAGTACTAGTAGGGTATACTTCGAGTGCATTACATGTATCCTGAATCAGAATGTGAGAGTGTAGACGTAATCGATAAGACTATATATCATGCAAGCAGAAAAAAGCAGAATCCTCTATTGCAGACTGAGCTCAGCTTGGCAACGTTGATACTTTGCTTCTCTCGCACTGGATACTATTCTCTAGATTACATTCTTCAAACCATCGAGACTAATTTTACAAAGTTCGATAATTATACCACAGACCTGTACTGGAGCTCACTGACACAATGCCGCTTGCAAAGAAATTCTCTTAAATAGAGGATCCGAAGAACATGACACAGACTAATATACAAAGCTGTTCATGTACAATTTCTCATTGGCTCCATGCGCATTGCTAAACAGAACAATGTCATGAACAACGTTACTGAAATTCTCGAACACTGAATGGTCTCCACAACTTGCTAGCGCTTAGAAGAACGACCTAATCAAAACTGGAGAATGGACGAAATTCTCAGTCAAGAATAGAGAAAGAAATCCGATCATTGCTAGACGCCCCTTCCATCGCTCAGCCATGGAGGTAACTTCATGCAATGCCATCTGTCGATTCTCCCTTCAGCAAGGGCACGAAGCTAGCCGTATATATGTACTATGCAGTGAGGGGCACGAGTAGAAGACCAGACCAATGCCTTGAGTGTACAGCTGATTGAAAACAGTCAAGCAGCTAATTTACCGCTATGCCACGCATCACCTCATCATCGCCGGCCCATCCGCCTGTTGCCCGGGCAGCGTGGGGTCGAATCCTCTTGCCGGGGAACTCATGCTGTGCAAGGGCAGCATTACACGGCTGCAGAAAATCCAGCGAAAAGAGGTCTGATAACAAATCAAAATATAAAATAAAAATAAATCATCGCCGGCCTGCAGAGGATTGTGTACATGTGACAGGACTGTATTCGATCACTCATGTGAGACGAAACCTGATAGAACAGAACCAACAGTAGAAACTAACTTCACTAGTAAAATTCAATGTTTGAATTATGTAAACAAATGATGTAACATTTCAGTGACATAGTTGTATATTGACATGAGTCGTATAAACTTCAGTGACATAGTCGTATAGTTATCTGCGTCATTTATTTTCTTTTTAAAAGTGAGAAGAATCATAAAATCATGAGTCTTCTAAATTTTAATGAAGTAGTCGTATAATTAGCTGAGTCATATATTTTCTTGTCAAAAGTGATCAGAGTCAGAAAATATTCTACCGTTAAGTATTGT
Source organism: Asterella californica (assembly GCA_036924285.1). Classification (NCBI taxonomy): domain Eukaryota; kingdom Viridiplantae; phylum Streptophyta; class Marchantiopsida; order Marchantiales; family Aytoniaceae; genus Asterella; species Asterella californica. The sequence goes on from JAYKYS010000003.1 coordinate 14,460,530, forward strand.
TATTGATATTCTTAATATATTTGTATCATTAGAACTTAGAGTATATAATAGCATTCTAAATACTCATCTTTGAATTCATAAGACATATGTCATTTAAATACACAAGTCATGTTACAGTTTAATCCTTTAACTAGATATCATAATTTATCTTTATCATTTAAATATATATAATAAAACTTAAATCATTAAATTTTATGTCACTTCCCTTGAGCCTGAGAGTTATCATGTCAAAATTTGTATGAAACCGCACAAGTGTTAAAAGTTTCAAAATAACACTATGCAATAAATGTCCAAACTTATGTTTAATAAAAGAGTATATGTATGCATCATCTAGTTTAATTTTAGTGGTCATAGTAGCGACTATAAGTCTTGTGAGTGAGAAGGGGGAGGTAGAAGGTTCTTGTAATTCCATCCTTTGATGTCACATTTACATGTAACACAAGAGGTGATATGACGAGAGATATGTTGTGACAGGGTGCTAGACATGAGGAGAGATATGGTACGGCAAAGCATTCACACGTGTGACATGGTGGCTCGTGATGACATGGTAAGGTGATAAAGCATTGATATTTTATATAATATTGAAAAAAATTTCTTATATTTACATAGTTATTTATAATAACGTCATAAACAGTATTTATTCTGCACACAGATCTATCTATTCACTAAAACTGGACTGGAATAGTTTTTTCGGACTGTTTAGAAAAATGGAATTTTGGAGAGTGGAAAATTATTTATATCGACATTTCAAATTAAATAATGGAATAAGAGAAGAAACATTTGGACATCAAAAGAATAGAATCTTTATTTCTATATTATTTTTGAAAGATCAAAATATGATATTTGGAGTATATTCTATAAATAAAACCCTTTTTGGTATTTAACTTGGAGTGAACTTTATGAAAATCCAATGTACTACTTACAAACACATATATCTGATTCAAAAATCTACATACTCTATTCAAACCAACTCAAGATATGAATGTATATAATTATTCAAAACTAAATCTACATCAACCAGTGTGCAACAAGTAAATATATACTAAAGTCAAAATGGAAACTCCAGAAAACTGCAGAATATTACATTAAAAAGTATACAGTATGTATTAATACATCAGTGAGCAATATACCTGATATTAACATGTATTTTTTACTCATTAAAATTCAAATAAAAAATTTGAATAATATCAAAAGTCAGATATAAGTACTGCTACACTCACTAGTGTGCAATAGTAATATTGTTTGACAAAAAAATCATATTAGATCATTGAAAACATGCATATAACGATAATCAATATACTGTAAAAATCATTCTTATAGCAAAAAAGAAATCTCTTCTAGATTTTCTCCCGCTTCTCTATATAAAGTAGCAGTGCTATTTCTCCAACTCCTTCTGGAATTTTCATCTTGATGATGAAAATTTAGATGATTTAACTCTTGGCTTCCATGTACGCATGCATGCATTAGCCTCAATCCAATCTCCCTCACTAGGATAACTTGGATCTTTCTCCCACTCACATTCTTGCGCATGCATGTATTGTATTTATGAACTTTGCTTGCATTCGACGAGTGATGTTTAAGATGCCATCATTCGACAAGCATGTTTTTGAAGTGAGATGACTCATTCTCTCGATCTACACATGTCATAGCTTTGGCTACCCATAAACGATCCGGTACTGCAAAATCATTAGATGATCAAATTAGTACCATGAGGCTCTAATTGAAGAAGTGGTACAAAGTGCTGACTTTCTCTTACACCGACGTTCTCAACAAATATTTATTCTCTTTCAGCAATCTTTTCTTCTAGCTCGTGATGCAATAAATCATCTTGTGTTGATGGTTCCAAGCTAGGAGACTTGTATCAAGTCTTATGATTTGTAGAAGGTCAAAATCCATCTTGCAGCTGTAGTCCTTCATTTGTAGCCCACTCTTGTTCAAAAAGACTGCATATGTGCTCCCAGTATGCTATCAAAGTGTGATCAACTTTCTAAGACTCAATCTCATTTCACTCCTTCTTTGAATTTTCTTCAAGGATATGGTGTAGTTTTTTCAGATAATCTGTAATCTCAACTGCTTTGGTATGACTAGGTGCCATTCTTTTTAGAAATTGGTTCACGAGAAGGAGGTGGAGTGATTGAAAAGTCAGTCTTGGATTTAAGATCTATCCTCTTCTACACTGAATATCCATATGTTGAGAGCCATAGTCCCTCGTACACACTCCGATATTGATAGATAGGGATATTATTTCTCATGGAGAATTTGAAAGCATCATGGATAGAATGTCTTGTGATTTTCTCCACATAGTTGTGGACATGAGCTTGTAATATGCCACATGTTGAATCAAATATGACATTGCTTTTCTTGTTTCAGCGTAGAACACCTCATGCATGAATTATGGTAATGAAGTAACATGCTTGTGAGACATTGACTTATGTAACACTGAAAAAAATGCATCCATGTCTTCATGTGTATGTCTGATTATCAAAAAAGATATGATGATGATCTTGAACACTCCAAGATCTACTAATTGTCGAAAAAGTCATCATCTTATTGGTGAATTGTCGAGTTGGATGAAAGGTATCTCAAGTAGCTTGTTGAAAGTGATTTCCTTGTCATAACTCTCTGGAGATAATTTGAAGAACTTTTCTGCTGAAATCTTCTTCACTCCTAGAAACATCTTCTCAAAGATATTTTTGTCAAGCAAAGCCTTGAACAAAGGATGTCTGAGGTTATTGTCGAGGTTATATCGATGTCTGTTGAATGACAAATCACCTCTCATATCCCTGTTAAAGGTTTCACAATCTCGTAGGTACTCTACTAATGAAGTTATTGTATAGTTAGGATCACTTGCTCACAATCCCCCTATGGAGATATGTGCTCCAACTTTTGGTCCATTTCCTTCGTTTAGTATCCCTGCAACCTTGAGAGAGACTTGCATTACTAAATCTTATAGTGACTTCACATGCTCTACTTTTGGAACTCCTTTCTTAGTTGAGTCCATCCTATCATGTACAGCAGACTTGTAGTAAGATGGATCGGACTCCGCTAGTTGATTGTGAGCATAATTCACGTAAAATCTAATACGATAACGAGTGCATCATTTGAATCTTCAAATAACGTGATGCAATGCGTTTAGCACACGAGAACTCCATTCCAACTTAGCTGTGGAGTTATCGTGTGCTGAATAGAGATAAGAAAGAGAGAAACAACCACGAGAACAAGTTTCGCAAGATATACCAGCTCTCACTTTATACACTCTCGTTTCTTTTTCTTTAAGAACACAGAATTGAGAAACAAATCTGATTGGTCTATAAATTACAGCCAACCTCTTAAAAAAGTCTCTGAATCTCGAGTTCTACTTTCCCGGGACGAGAAAGGAGTAACATATTATTTCTCAGCGTCAGTTTTTTAAACTGCCAAAAATCTAGTGAATCAAGAGAAAGAGCAATGCCATAGATATCTAAAGTCTTTAAAAAACTCTATAGATGTACAGAGATCAATGGTTTATGATTTATTTTGTAATTCCCAAAAGAATGTAATGCAAGATAATATTGTCATCTGATAGATTTTGTTTTTATCTATATTATTGTATGATTTTTATGTTGCTAAAAGTAGATATATCATATACCACAAGCATTTGATATGCTTGTGCATGTTTTTGAACAGACGAGGAGAAACCATTGACTATTCAGAGACACGTTCCACTTAGTAGAAAACTTCTGGTCTTCGAGTTGAATCAAAAGTTAGTTCTTGTGTGGGCAAAAATACCTTTGGATCTAATCTCTCCTAGAGAGTCACTAGTGCTTGCAGATAAATATATTGTTACTCCTCGTCGGTATGTCATTGAACTTTTAATACGATGTCTTACAAAGTATGATTTAGCGATTTGGAGTACTTATAGATAAGATTTGGTGCGTAGTTTTCTTGGTGATTTTATTTCAACCCCGATACATGAGTCTATAGTTTTTGAGTGGTACTATGGATGCTGCATAGATGAGAAGGTTATCATGAAGAAACGAGATCAAGATGTTCAAGTGATCTTCAAAGACTTCTCGGAAATTGCAAAAGAGTTTCAACAATATGATCTATTAGATTGTGTTTCTGTTGACGGACGAAAATATACTTATTTCCTCAGTTCACAATATACACAAATAATGCCTAAGTTATTCTCAAGATCTTTTGAGATGACTTTTCTTCTTCTTATATTATAGCCTTACCTTGAACAAGGTGCTAGTGCATACAATGGTGTAATGTTCAACAAGTTTAGTCCGCCCTCTTGGTACTCGAAGTATACTTCTTTGTAAAAAGATCATTCTCGTTTGTGGTATCAACTTAGGAGAAGATTTGAGAGAAGAACTCCAAGTGTGAAGACTTTTACAAGATCGTAGATGATCTATATACTTCAGATGTTGTAGATACATCTTCAAGAATGATATATGTAAATCAATTGTCAACAATAAATATTATTGTACCATTTATGGATATTTTTTTCATACACTTCTGTATATTGGTATTTTATGTTCATGAGTAAATTTTAATTCTAAGTTCATGAGGAGATAAATAAATTCCAAGTTTATGAGTAAATAAAATAATCGAGTTTATATTTTAGATTTTTGACCACAAAAAGTAGTTAGAGCACTAAAATATAATTTTGATTTAAAAATGGACATTTCAAACTCCCGAATGGACTTTCAAAACAACCTTATGGACTATTGGAGATGTCAATTTGGACTATTCGGTTTTGCTGTATGGCCTTTTCGTATCAAAAGTATGGATGGTAGAATGTCCAAATTTTAATGAATAGTCAGATATAGTTTGATGGATCACTGAAATATCATTTAAAAATTTAATGACATAAAAATTTAATTAATAACAATAACAATAATAATTTTATATAAATAAATGAAAATGCTCTATTTCATCCACATCGGGAAAAAACCTTCTGTGATATCACGGTTACCAAAAAGGTTAGTTCAAAAAATGCAAAATATATCATATGTACAATCATTTAAACAACTCATTACTAGTGTGAAGCAAATGAGCTTATCCTCACGAAGATTTAGTGAAGATAGGAAATCAAATAGCCAACAAATCTGATTCTTCATATTGAAGTTCAAACATTGATTTAGTGTTTCTAGATCTTACCAGCAATTTGTTATTGCTGGTAAGATCGAACGCCAAGAGGCAGCCAGTTTTAACAACTAATTACCTGTTTCTAACTAGCCTCCGATCAACTTCTGGTCGTGGGTTAAATTAAACGAGCTGGAATCTGCAGGCCTAAGCTTCGCTCCAAACACCGACTGCAGCTGCAGAATCTCTTGCTTCCTTATGTCCTAAGCTTCTTTGGGGATCTATCCACAGCTTCTCCGATTCCTTATCTATATCTCCTCCTCCTTCCCAGCACCAGATCCAACCGGGATCCTTCTTTCTAGCAGTGGCCTGACAACGCTCAACGTAACGTAAGGCACTCTAGCTATATATATCGCGGGTTGGTATAATCATCGGTGAAGTGCGGGAGCTGTACGAGTCAAAGGAATCAGAATAAGAATAACAGCATCATGTCCATAGTGAGGTGCAGTTAGATATATACAGACAGTCTTACACGAGGAAATTAAATAAGGAGCTGAAGGAGGCAAAAAGACGATTGGACTACTAGTAGACTAGTTACTTTTGAATATGATAATTTCAGAACAAAGTCATTCCGTTTCTATGTTAGAGATAGATAATTTCAACTGAGAATGCCAACAATAACTATCCATGGAGTAAAAATTATACTCTTAGACCAAGATATGCCTCATATATAACTTGTCAGGTTGATAACAAGGAGTTCAAGCCTAATCTATATTCATAAACTTAATACATATACATGATTCAAATCTTGGTCTAGAAGTAAACCGAAAATTCTTCTGATTTCTACTCCATGTACACCTAAAAATTAGCATACTCAAGGAAATTTACAAATCTTTAACATAGACAACGCAATGACGTTACTCAAGAATTACTAAATTCTAGGATAATATTTACATTTTCCTGTCATAGTACGGAACAGGATATATACTACTGTTACTACGTATACCAAAGTCCTAATTATAAGAACCAGGATAAAATGGGTGACTGCGGTAATAATAAGAAAATAACTACAATGTAAGAGTAACAATATAAACAGATCTAGTAAGTACATTTTTGCCAGATCAGATTCTACTTAGCTGCACTTCTGTACGGTTACTTGTCAATAACTTAGCTAGACTAAGTCCCCTCTCTGTTCGGTGGTGCAACCAAGAGTTTTCTGAATCAGCTGATTCATGCATGCGTGTTATAGCCGCAATTGTCCCTCTAACGTAACTTAACTATAAAGGAGCTTATATATATATTCAAGTATTGAGTAAGAGGTTTACTGCCTTATATTAGATCTAGTCTAAGAGTAGACGGCAACTAACTAATATCCAGAAAGCCCTGGCCTGAAAACTTAGGTAACAACTTGTTACTAACTGCTGCACTAACTGAAAGAAGCTAAGAACACTTGCAATTGAGGAAATGAAAGAGCTGAATTAATATTAGAAAACTACTGACTTAGGTAACAACTTGTTACAAACTGCTGCACTACTGACTTAGCTAACAACTTGTTACAAACTGCTGCACTACTGAAAGAAGCTAAGAACACTAGCAATTGAGGAAATGAAAGAGCTGAATTAATGTTCGAAAACTACGGACTTACTTCTCTGTACTATGTTTGAAGCTTAAGAGTTGTCAGTGGGGCTAAGTTGCTGCAGGCAGGTCACGGATAATCAAATGACATAATTGTGGAAACGTACCGTCTGGGGCTCACCATGCCCATGAAACCGGTATATACAGATGCCCAGTCCATTTATGCATGATGACAGTTAACTGTGTAGTTCACTGTTGGGTTCTGCTTACGTCGATGATACGTTAAATTACCCTACTAACCTGAACTGAGTCCCAACGAATTTGAAAAGGTCTAAACTCTAATTTGAACGGTCTAAACTCTAATTTGAAACAGTCTAAAAAATTGAAATCTAGCAGATGATCATGTACAGTTTACTGAACTAGGCTAAGCTTGCTGCATGTTAGATCTAGAGAACCTGCTAATCTAGTTTCTACGCACGAAGATCTGACTGCCGGGATGCAGCACTCGAGCTCTCAAGATCTAATACCGCCAAGTTAGGTGATCGATCAACTAGACATACTTTCCCCCGCCTTCGTACTTAGTGTAGATCCTAAATTTTTATCTGCATGTGATTAGTATCAGCGAGATTTGGGATGCTAACAAGCTTAGAAAGAAGCTGCAGAGAGTTCTTGCGTGTGGGTAACATATGCGGAAGGAAGGCAAGGTCGAAGATAGAAGGACTGAGCCTGAAGGCCTGCGGGACTCAAAGCAAAATACAGACACTAGCAGAAGTCTATACAAGTGCAAACAGATTCTGCACGGTAACGGATTGAAACTCAGTGATCTTCTACGAGTTAGGTTTTCTCTGCGTCGACCAGGAGACTAACTGACAGTGTAGTTATTGTCTGATACTACCGAGTCAGTGACACAGTACTAGATTCGGATTCGTTATCTGAAAGGTTGACTGATTCCGCTGCTGTGTTTGAAAATGCTGCCGTTGTGTACCACTGTCTCACTGTCGATGAAGTTGTCCCACTATACTACAAAGCTACTAAGAATCTTATCCTGATCCTGATCCTTGAATCATGTTTCTCGGATAAATACTTTCAAAAGTGCAACTCATATCACTTACAGATCTTCGATAACGTTGGTTCGTTAGAAATACTGACCGTCCTCTCAACCTACGTACCACTTTCAACCTACGTATCATATCCATGATACTGTTATTTACAACTCGTAAACTTGATGAAAAGCGGATGCACATATATATCATCACTCCAGTTCGTGCTAGCACTCTGAGCAGAATCAATCACGATTCCATCAGACATCTTCCTGCCAAGACTTCTCGACGTATGCTAGAGAAAATCATTTCCTCAACTTACAGCAACCGAAGACAGCAAGAAATAAGTAATACCAAATTCCTTCTGTTTAACAAAGTGTAGAAGATGGAGCGTCAGTGCATTAATGGAACCATAATCTGTTTCTGCAATTGCTCTTCTCCATCAGCAATTGCAGATTTCCGAAGCTAGAGATATATATCTCTAGCTTCGAAGTAGTTTAACGTTCAACCTGCGCACAATTGTTCAAGCATAATTTATATAGATATAGACTAGATTAACAACGGTAACCACAGAGAAGAATTATGTACGCTTCGAACCAAGGTTTGAATGATTTTCCTGTATTCTTCGAGAGTTTGGTTGCAGGACCAGTACACTCCTATTTCCGATAGATTAAGATAAAGACAAAACAACAACCGTTACGATGGGAAGACCCTAACTTTGGCAGAACCATGTGCAGCAAAGAACGTCCGTACTGATGTAGTTTTCCACGAACCTTAGCTTCGAAATAAACAGCATGTATACATGACTCTACTCAATAATTGCGTAGCGTATAATTAAAGAACTTCAACTCGAATCTCCTCCATCTAGTTCAGCTTGAGCTATTGAGTGTTGTCACAAGAAGCTGAGTTTATAATATACGTACTCCCAGCTGATTTTCCTCGCTCGTACCTGCAGTGGTAGCACGTCGATCGACCGTCGTTATGCATGTTGATCTGCAGCTGCAGACTTGAGCTTCGGCTTCAGTTTCGTTTCCAAGCTAGCTCTGTGACAGTCTCAGATTGAACTCTTAAGTCTGTGGCCTAGAAAGGAGACTATGCCACAGACTCTTGATATAACCCGGTCATGCAAGCATTCCTTGTTCTGATCTAGATCTGGCAGTGGTAAGTGCCTGCGATGTGGTCTTTAAATACTGGATTAATACCAGCTGCCCCTAGCCTCAAAAGGCAATATATAGTACACTTATTTACTATAAAAACCTTTATGTAAACACTTATTTACTATAAAAACCTTTATGTAAACATGGAGCTGGCTCAATCGAATGATCGTATTAAACAGTTTCTCCTCCTCTCACTTTGTCCAAAATCAGTCGTTTACCAAAAGCGATTCACCTAACGTTAACGTCCGTGTGTTGACGGAGACCCCTCACCGTTCTAGATCTAGATATCAGGTGCAGGTCTTTCAGCTCCTACAAAATTAAACCTATGTTCAGTCAACAGTTTCAAGATTACCCGCATACATGCATGGGTCAAACTTACTAGAAAAACTCCTATAGCGGATTGACCAGTTTCATTTGTCTGGGAACTTGACGTCTAGATCTAGACGCCGCCTTACAAGTTGGTTCGAGTTCCTTCCCAGTACGTACGAAGTTCAAGTCATCAAGCTTAAGAACCTCACGTTTCGTGACACTTGAGCTCCACAAACCGTGCACCACAAACTGAACGGAGCTCAAGTGCCATCCTTTTCATAATATACAGATTTTGAGAGAAAGGAATTCAAAGTCCACGGTTTGAATCAAGACATATTATTCAGATGGATGTATATTGTACTAATCTGAATAAGAGCATAGAATACCCACCGAACGTACTCCTTATTTAGGAAATGGAATATAGAAATACGGGCAGAGGATCGGTTGTGCGGATGGCACTTGAGCTCGTTTCAGTTTGTGGTGCACGGTTCGAATTCTAAAGGGGAACAAACAACTGTTGCTTTTGAATTCTCGCAGTTGTACGCCGGAGCTTTAATACATATAATATAGGAGTTACCTGTACCCGGAAGTACTGTATGGCTGTGAAGGACAATAAATCAAACTAACTGTCCTTCTGGGAATTCAATAGGAATCAGCATGGACTTATATATTTCAACTTGAAGGAAATCTCGTTCCGTTGGTCGACTGAGCTATAAACTGTTCCAGTGAGGCCTTGCCTGGAGTATACAGATCTTGTCCTTCGGATTCTGCATGAACGCGTACGTACACCTTTCAACTTGATGGATCCAGAGTAAGGGAGAACTACGGTAGCCTCACGAGCTCAGACTTGACTCCTAGGGCCGGCAATTGACCTGAGCGTCAAGATATAAAGCGCGCTGGACCATTCATGTTATATACAAGACTGTTGTTTGCTTTTGAATGAGCTTTTGATCTTATACGGAAATCGGGGTTCAGCCCCGGCACTGGATTCCCACAAGCCAACTCCAGCCACCGTGTAGAGCCGAACTCCCGACCTGGACTTGCGAGGCCGTCATATAAGAGATTGTTCCAGTAGTCCGTCAGTCAGGTCTCTCTCTTCTCTTGGCCAGGGAACGCATGCTTCCCTGGCGCTTCATTTGACTGGATCCGCACATGGCTGACTCTGTACGCATTGTGGGTGACGCGAGTCTGTCCGAGTAGGGTTCCCACGACCTGGGAACTCCGGGTCGGGGATTCGACTCTGCCGATGGCGTGGGTTCTCAAGTGGCGACCTGGGCTCTGCCGAGCGGTGGTGTATAATCCGTGTAAGCTCAAAGCTCCTCGCCGAAAACAGCTCTAAAAACAAATCGAACCAGAACGAAAGCCGGACCAAATCCTCCAATTAGAGAGGAGTCCCAACTGCTGGCTTCTTCGAGCATACGTTAACTTTTGGGACTTCCACCACGTACCGTGGTTGAGCTCTGTCAACATTTGGACGATTAAAGCTGACAGAGGAGAACTGAAGGGTTCCCTTCTTAAAATTCCCATCTTTCGTTACAGTGAACATCATCTGAAAGTAAGTTGCAAATCCTCTCTGTTCAGAATCTCATATGTAATAACACAACGTACGTACTTGCTACAAATTAAATCATAACAGCTGGTGGTCCTAGATACATGCCTTGTTTATCGAACAGGGCTTTCCATCAAACTTGACCTGAACGAGTGGTAGCTGACAATATTCGTCTTGTTGGAGATACATTGCTAGTAGCCGCCATAGTAAGTCGCTTCATACCATTTTGCACACAACTCTTCGTGGTAGGACCTCTGTTTGGGTCTGTTGTTCATGCTGTCCTTGCATCTTGATTGACTTCATGATCAGACCACTGGAACACCACTAGTTTGAGGTCCGTGATAGGACGGAATTCAAGCGTTGGCATGGATCTGAATACGTGCGAAATCAGACTCTGTGGCTGAACCTGAATTCCGTGTTGAAGATGCAACTCTGCACACAGCCACTTGAATCGGACTGACCTAAAAGATCTAGAAGTTTCCAGCGAAAATGAGATGTCGTTAACTCGAATCAACGTTAGCTCGAGTCAAGATAACCGTGGTTCTAATTGATGTGTTTCGATCTCCAACGCCAGTGTCAGTATACGTATCGATCGATCAACAAAATGTTCCGGTGCAATTATTGATGCCACTACTAGCAATTGCAAGATTCAAAATGCTCTCTTACCTCGAGTACACCCGCGCGCGCAAGCCTCGAGCTCCCGATCACAGAAGACTGTTGCAGTAACTAGTACTGGCCTAAAGATATATATCTAATGTACGATAATGAGGCTGATGATGGAAAATAATGAGGTCTTGGATCATGAACGTACACGTAGCTTCCTCGTTCTAGCAAATAAAATCTATATGTCTATTATGCATGAACGTGAAGCGCTATTAGACTTATAGAAGTCTTAGCTCGGAAAACTGTAAGCAAGCTCATTGGCAGAGAGAAAGGGTCCAGCCATGGCCAGTGCTTAAGCTTGGGCAATCTAGCTAGGTGGCGGACAGTCAAAATTCACTTGGACTCGTTTAATATGGCATCATATAGGATCCCTAAGTTCTAAGAATCTGATTCATAAAATGATGTGCATGACAGTAACTACTACTGTATATATATTGTAGCCGTGCAAATATTCCATGGAGGCCGTCGATCTAGCAGTCAATATCTTGCGTCCAACATGTGCAAGCAACTAAGCTTCTGATCGTGCAGACTGCAGGCATAGGGAGTAAAAAGTGCAGATTTTGAGAGTCAATTGCTTCTGCATATCTATCACCGTACCTCTCAATCATGAATCCATGGAATATTCGCATGCATGGAATTTTGTCGGTTACTATGCTGGTATATATCCTATAGTGTCCGGTGCTTGTGTTCAGAAGTCCGTATGAGAGCCTACGTTCGGTAGCAAGGGTACAAGTGTGTCATGTATAAGTGATTTCTGCTCTAATCACGTGCTCCATGTAAGAATAGCGTCGGAAGGGGTTGCTGATATATAATATAGCGGGCTCGTGAGCAAATCGCGTTGACATCAAATACAGATAAACAACAAGACACGCGGAAGCTTGTATTAAGGTATGTACTGATCACCTCACATATCGATTGACGTAGAGATTCTCGCGTGTTCATAATCAGTGTGCTGCATCCCTGTAGGCGATCGCAATCATCTTTTAAATATTAGCTTATCATGAGAGGAGTCAGAGATATCATTTTTATTTTTTTTCTATACTATGTCTTTTAGGCAGAGAGTTTCCATTGCTCTACAGCAAGTGTCATCCACGGGAGTGTAATCGCAGTAGGTGATGCTTCTTCAAGTACACCTGTTGTATGTAAAGATATTAATTTTCTGGTCTCTGAAATTATAGATACGACAGGTGATTTTATAGCTATTGATAATGAGCTTCTTCCTTTCGGGGTGGTTGTTGTTTGGCCCTTTGGTCCTTCTTCCCTTGTAAGACTTGATGGTGTCTTCTCATCCGTTTGCTTTTCATTGGGTCGCGTTTCTGTTTTAATATCGATTGACATGATCATATCTCTACCCGTTGAAAATAGATTAAATGATGGTAACTTAAAGGCTTAGCTACCGCTAGCAATAATAGCATTTAACATCATGCTTTTTAAACTTTACTCCAATTTATTATTGGATGTATTATATTATGTTACAGTACTGATACTTCATACTCGTCATTACATCTTCCCTTTCCATTAACTCATATAAATGTTGATTCAAAGTTTAAATAAATATGATCTCTATGTCTCTATCAAGCGAACAACCTCTAATATTTTCTCTATTCTCTTGGATTTTCCTATTGACTTTAACCATATGTACTGAAGTTCATCTTTATATGTATCATTACAATTTTTCTCTTTTCTCATATGGTAGCTTATTCATTGTTAAAAACAAGCAAGATCATGATATAGGTTTGAAAATCAAGTCCAGCTTAACTACTTTATACAAAAGAGTTTGATATATATTCACTTTTAATGAGTCGCTTATCCTATCAAATACAACAACTTAAGATCAAGACTTGTGTCACTCAGATGTCATTAGAAATGTCACTTAGATGATTTCTGATCCTTTTACACTGGAAACATTCCTTTGAAGTATAAACCGTAGATATTCATAGTGTTCATTCCTAACCCTAGAACTCAGATACACATGTAGTATCAATTTAATATCAGATGTTTTTGAAACTTGTGGTACCATATTGTAACCTTACCTCTTTTTCTTTTTGGTTTATCATGTAGAACTTGGTTTCAAAAGATTTAACAAATATAACTTGTCATCTGCTTGGGACTCAATCCATGTTAGACAAAACCTATCATCGACGGACAACAAGAACCCAACGGATCTACAACTATCGTAGGAGTACACCTTTAACTGTCGTGATAAAGTGCAGTGACGTAACTCAATTCGACATCTACACGTACCGGTTTCATGCATATCTGGCATGGTGCTCACGGCCCGGTACTTTCACCGGCCCTGATGATTCACCTTCATGATCAGTACTTACCGCCGCTAATAACGTCAACTCCTTGAACATACAGAAAGGACTTCGAAGGACGTATAGGGTACGTAGTTTTCGGACAATTTAGTCCTCTTCTTGTTCGGGACTTAACCCATTTTTTTGCCAGACGCGTGTGACCGTTACGGTTGGAGATAGACGTGTTCACCGCACAGTACCCGGTTTTAGTCTCCGCGGTCGTAGGAAGCCGGTCCGTACGCTTAATTCGCCGTTTGCGAGACGGACTCGAAAAAGGTGGGGTCTGGGAGAAGGCACAGTTTTTTGGACTTCCGCACGAGTTTGGTCCCTCCCCCGCGCATGTGAAATTAACACGAATTCTAGCCTGTGCTGCGATGGAGGGGGAAGACACTAGCTCCTCGAGCAATTCGATGTCCACATGTGCAGAAATGGAGTAGAAAATGCCCGAGTCACCAGAGCTGAGCATTCGCGGTAAGAGAAGCGTTTCGCTGTGTGTATCAAAAGAGAGAAATGAAGAATATTGCGGTTCAGTTGCTAGCATTGTGTGAAGCCTCTCCAGCCTTTGCAGTTTTGGTCGTAATTTACAGTGTCGTTACTTTTTTTCTCGAGTTTTGTAAAGTGGAGACTGCAAACGGCTTTGAGACGAAGGGTTTTAGAACTGTTTGATCTCGTTGCAGATGAGCCTCCGGTGCCTGTAGAGACACAGCTCGATGATTCGAATGGGACAGTTCTGAGTCCCGACAGTCAGATTCGACATGAGCTGCCATTTCGTTTTCAGGCTGCTGCACACAATGATCGAGCATATGCACCACCTCCGAATCTTCATTAAATCTGGGAAGTCCTCTCGACGACGTTGTTGGAGCTGAGGAGGTAGTACCAGATGAAGGAATGACACGGAGACCAGTTGGAAGCAATAACGTTCGATTGCATTTCATCCCAATTTCTAAGGTCGATGCTATCTCTCAACCAAGCTCGCCGCTGCCAGGTAATTGTCATAAGCAGAGTAGGTTTGTGTGGCAAGATTGGCAAGTGCTGCACTTGAGAGACGAAGCGATTAGAGCATGAGGAGCAGAATAAGAGTTCAGGTCTGAAGAAGATGATAACGGCGGTGAGCAAGCTTCAGCAGGTTCAGTCGTTCCTTCGTGTTAAAGGTGTGGTTATCACGGACATAACTGTGATAAAGAACAAGTGGGAGACAGTGATAACCGGGTACAGAAAAATTCAAGATCACAACAAGGTCTTTGGAAATGCCCCCTACACTTCGTTGAGTCGGCAGGAACGTGAAGAGAAGAAACTCCCCTTGAATTATCCATTGCACCACTATCCGCTCATTGATTGTTGGTATGGTCTTTGACCTGGCACAACCCCGTCGTGCATGACCGAATCTCTCACTCCGAGTAATGGTCCTGCAGGTCCAGATAGTGATGATGTTCAACCGGATCCTCAGTCCGGTCCTCATCCCGGTCCTCAACCGGATTCTGAAGTAAGGAATTTCACAGATATAGATGCCAAGGAGTCCAGTCGTCATAACTCTGGAAAATGGAAGCGTGAAATGAGCCGCAGTGCTTCTTCTCTGAACCAAACTCTCACGTGCTTTTCTAGCTCCATAGTTGAGGTAGAGAAACAAAAACTTGAAATTGATAGAGAGAAGTTGAGTTTGTATAGAGAACTAGAAGCTAAGAAACTCCAGCAAGAGAAGAGCAAACAAGAAGGGGTTAACGTTCGATCGAGCCAAATTGTTAGCGTGTTAGATAAGATGGCAGGGGCATTGGCTGACATTGGCAGCGCCTTGACCAGAAACTGAAGA
The DNA here is from genome assembly GCA_036924285.1 of Asterella californica. Lineage (NCBI taxonomy): Eukaryota > Viridiplantae > Streptophyta > Marchantiopsida > Marchantiales > Aytoniaceae > Asterella > Asterella californica. The sequence continues at coordinate 14,475,997 of JAYKYS010000003.1, forward strand.
GTTCATAATGGTTTCACTGTTCTTGTTCTCATCGATATCTACACTCAGAACATGAAGTTTGTACAGTTTCTTCATTCCGAATTTCCAGCCATTTTTCAGTATGATGTTGTGTAAGGAAGTACATTTTCGACGTGTTTTTAAATTTGAGTTGTCTACTGAGTTTCAAGTTCATTTCGAACTGCTGAGTTGTTTGCAAGTTTCAGCTCTCCATAAGAATCTATCATGTTTCAGGTCAGAGAGCATGTTTGTAGTTTCACTTACTTACTGTTCTAAATTCGAGTTGTCTACTGAGTTTCATTTCGAACTGCTGAGCTGTTTGCAAGTTTCAGCTCTCCATAAGAATCTATCATGTTTCAGGTCAGAGAGCATGTTTGTAGTTTCACTTACTTACTGTTCTAAATTCGAGTTGTCTATTGAGTTTCATTTCGAACTGCTGAGTTGTTTGCAAGTTTCAGCTCTCCATAAGAATCTATCATGTTTCAGGTCAGAGAGCATGTTTGTATTTTCACTTACTTACTGTTCTAAATTCGAGTTGTCTACTGAGTTTCATTTCGAACATTTGTCTTCTTCTGCAGATAGGAAGGCTATCTTGGTGGTTGTGACTACAGCGGTTGTGCTCGTTACAGAAATTGTGGCCGAGTGGGTGAGAGTTGAAGAGGAAGAGGATGATGTCTCAGAATCGTGGTTTGATATTATGGCCGTGCATGACTCTATCACGCGAGTTGTCTTCATGGCACAACAACTTATCGTTCAGCATCTCGAGCAAATTGAACATTATACATGGTGGGTGAAGTCAAGATCTTTAATATGGTTTGACTACTATCCTATGAAGAGTTATGAAGAAGATCGATGGATTAGAACCCTTCGAATGCCTAAGGCATTGTTTCTTCAGCTTGTAGCTCTACTTGGGCCACATGTGTCAAAAACAGATACTCATTATCGGGAAGCAGTCCTCACCAAGGTTCGAGTTGGGGCAACATTACTCAGATTGACCTCAGGCATGACTCATTTTCAGGTGGGCGAAAGGTTCGGTATAGGAGAGACCACCTCTCAAGAAGTTTTTGCAGATGTTGTTACTGCTGTGAATGGAGTCCTTGGTCCTCAGTTTATCCAGTGGCCTACTGGATCTGCTATGGAACGAGTGTCTCAGGGTTTTCTTAGGAAAGCTGGTCTCCCAAATTGTCAAGGTGCCATAGACGGCTCACATATTAAAATCAGAGCTCCGCCAGCCAGAGAGCTTCCTGGAGAATATTACAACAGAAAACAGTACCACAGCTTAGTGTTGCAATGTGTGTGCGACACAGAACGACATTTTCTCGATATGAGTTGCGGCCGAGTAAGCTCGAACCACGACTCACGAGTTCTGAGAACCTTAGCCCTGTGGACCCATATTCGAGATTGCAAAGTGTTATCAGAGCCCATAGTTACACTGCCTGATGGATTTCGGCTTCGTCCGTATTTGTTAGGAGACTCCGGTTATACGATGGAAAGGTGGTTAATGCCCCCATTCTCATTGAACCCGAGATCACCACATATACATAGACTATTTACAGAACGTCAGATAAAAGGTAGAGTTTGTATTGAGCAAGCCTTCGGTGTTCTCAAAGGTCGCTTTGCAATTCTTAGTGTTGGGATCAGCAGTAGTGTGAAATAGGCAGCTGAAATAATGAAGTGTTGTTGCGTGTTACATAATTTCCTTGTGCATCATAGAGTTGTGGTTTGTGTAGATTCGGCTGTCACCACGCCCTCTGTGACAGCGACCACGGATCATATTCATAATTCTGTCAGGGAGAGTGACAGTGAAGTTAGAGAAGCGTTAGCTGCGTTTTTGAAGTCGTCTTCAGCTCCTTGATGCTTCAAGGACCCTTGAGGTATGTTTATAAACTCTATATCGGTCTTGCTGTATTTTCTAAATACAATTTCTGTAATCTTCATTCAATGACCTCCAGAGTAGTGGTGAAGTGACAGATCAATATTAATTGCAGAGATGTATCACTGCTTCAAATATGATATGGACTGATTCATGGTAGTGGTTGAATCAACTCCGAAAATTACTCAAAGTCAGAATTAAATTTCCTCTTTTTAGGCTGTAGTGGTTGAATTTACCAGGTCTGCTTGAGGTCAAAGAAGACCAGGTACCTCTATCGATAAACGTAAATGTCTTCGCATAACCGCATGAATTCAGTCCTCCACTGTCACAGTTTAGTTCATCGTCTTCCTACCCGTCAGAATTCTCATTTTTGGGGTCAGACAATAGACAACATGGGTGAGAGCTCAAACCCATAGTCACTTCGATTTGGTGATGCTGTTTACAGTCTGAGCTTCATTTCAAAGTTCAGTGGGTTTACTGATATGCACTAAGAATTTTTGCAGGAAGGCCAATGTGGACCCTGGAGGAGGACTTACCTCCACAGCCGAGGTTCGACCAGGACTGGTGTGCAGATGAGCCTCTGCTCGTAGTGCAGGTACAGCGAGTTGGCGGTTCAGATAAGTGAGAGGTTGTTGGTGTAGAGCTGACTTGGGGCATGGAAATCGACCCAGAAGATTTTAAGATGATGTTCCCTGTGTGGCATGAATTGTGATTGCAGTGGTGAGAAGATGCATTACATGTCGGCGAAGAAATAGATTTTGATTCTATCTTCGAGCTTTCGATGCAGATATGTGCCGAGTTCGCTGTCACAGGTCACAAAGCCCAGCGAAAGCTTGTCAAGAAGAAGATCGAAGATTTATTTGCAGCTCATTCAGTAGCCCACGTAGACCTAGTGTTACTTTACGGGGTGGACTCAGAGTTCTTGTGCCCTCTAGATTGTGTAGACTGTTCAGTTCCCTGCGAGTAGGGAGGTACTTGATATGTAACTATTATTGCCATGGCAACCTGCAATGTGGAACTCGACCTTGAGCTCTCGAAGACTTGGAAAGCTTGTTTATAAATTTTGCTTCATTTCGAACTGCTGCAACCGTCAGTGTTTTACTATTGCTCGATAATTTTCCATTTTCAGTGTTTTACTATTGCTCGATCGTGGTCATTTTCGGTTTTCTCGGTCACCAGCTATATACCTTCGGCTTTTATAGTCGCACGTAGCTACGCACGGAAATTCGGATACGATCGAAATTTTCATTCGTTGTCTCCTCTGAAAATTTGATTTACGTCTTGTTTTACTGGTGGTGCATAACAGTATTGTCCCTCACGAGCTGTTTTACTAACGAGCTGTTTACCTTTACAAGTTGATTACAGTCGCACGACTCACGGTTAGTTTGCGAGCTGTTTGTCTTCATGTTTGCCTTCACGAGCTGTTTACTTTTCGAGCTGTAAACAGTCGCAGGAGTCACGGATTGTTTGCGAACCCTTGCCTTTACGACATGGAATTGTTACTCGCTGTTTTTCTTCGCACTACTCACGGTTGTTTGCGAACCGAGGCCTTTACGACATGGATTAGTTACGAGCTGTTTTCCTTCGCACCACTCACGGTTTGTTTGCGAACCCTTGCCTTCTTACGAGCTATATTCCTTCACGAGCTGTTTACAGTCGTACGACTCACGGTTTGTTTGCGAGTTCCTTGTCTTTACGAGCTGTTTGCCTTACAAGCACTTTACAGTCGCAGGTAGCAACGCTAGGAAAATCGTTGTTTACCACTACGAGCTGTAATCCTTATGAGCTGTTCACCTTTATTGAGCTATTTATTGTCGTAGGCCGACCGTTTTTCGCGAGCTGTTTACCTTTGTCTGCATGTTTACGAGCTGTAATTCTGACGAGCTGTTTTCTATCGCACGACTCACGGTTTGTTTGCGAACCCTTGTCTTTACGACCTGGAATAGTTACGAGCTGTTTTCCTCGGCCCACTCACGGTTTGTTTGCGAACCCTTGCCTTCTTACGAGCGATTTGCCTTACGAGCACTTTACAGTCGCAGGTAGCTATGCTAGGAAAATCATTGTTTACCAGTACGAGCTGTAATCCTTACGAGCTGTTCATCTTTACTGAGCTATTTACTGTCGCAGGTAGATCATTTTTCGCGAGCTGTTTACCTTTGTTTGCATGTTTACGAGCTGTAATTCTTACGAGCTGTTTACTTTACGAGCTGTTTACCTTTACGAGCTCTAATTCTTACTCGCTGTATATGTTACGAGCAGTTTACCTTCAAATGCTATTTACCTTACGAGCTGTTTATCTTTACGAGCTGTTTACAATCGCAGGTAGACGGTGTCGCGCCATTTGGCGGCTACATGCTTGACTTCTACTCCGACGCTTAGGTTTGGTAGTTCTAGAAGTTAGCTCATATTACTTCTAGTCCTTTATGTATATGTTTGACACCTTTGCATATGGTGTTAACACTATTTTGAGTCCTAGCAGGCTGATAGTATGTTAGTTGTCTTGTTCAAGCATTTGTGCGCTTGTGCAAGTGACTTCTTACTTGTCTATGACGTTCAATGTACATAACTTAGGGTTTCCATGCTGATAGGGGTTTGAGCTCATGGGTTGTACCTACTTGTCGCCCATGCACGCTTTCTAGCTGATTTAAGTTATTTTTCGGGGCTACGTGTCGTTTTAGGTAGTTTAAGTATTACGCTGGCACTCTAGGGGGCTTGACGTGGTAGCTTATGAGTGTAGATAAGTTACCAGGTAGTTTAAGGCACAAAAGGACAGTCAAGTGGAGCTATGAACTCCCATTGGTCCATTTTTGTCTTTTGTAAAACTCTAAGTTTAGAAACAGAGCTCTAGAGGAGAGTTCGAGCAATTGGTGAGGTATCTTCGAAATCTGAGAACACAGGAAGAGAGAGCTCGTCGTGCCAAGCACTGTCAGTGAAATTTTTGCTCGATTTGGATCAATAAACAAGGAGTTATGCCCAATTGAAGTTCGGATTGTGCAAAAACTGCGTCACTTTTGTTGATTTTGGGGTTTTCGGTGCCAATTGCAGCAGAATTGAGGAAATCACTTCAAAACTTCGTGGTTGCGTTCACTGTCAGGAGGGCTACGACTGTCCAAAAAGTTTCGAATCATTTGATTAATTGAGTAATTCAGGGCGGCCGCTGAAGCAGAGGGGGTCTGAAAAGCTCTTAATCTAGAGCAGCGACTTTAGAGAAGGAGATCTGGAGTTCTACAAACATTCAGGAGTCCCAACTTCAAAGGGATGTTCAGCATCCTGTAGACTTCAAATACTGTGAGAAGATTTGAAATTCATCGAGCCAATTCTCTGTTCTATGTCTGAATAGCTGTCTAGGTACCAGAAATTGCCATAATTCTCTTATTCAGAACTTTTCTGTTCATATCTCCGTGTCAGAATTTGATCTCAGGTTGAAACTTCGTCTGTGAGTTCAGTAGTACCTCATTTGCATGTAAGGGAAGTTTAGAGGTCTAAACCTTCATAGTTTTCCTCTCTTTGAGTGTCAAAGTTCACCGCTTAAACTTATTACTACCAGTGAGACCTAAATTTCGCTTTTTGAGCATATCAGAGGATCCTACACTCCTGTGTGAGTGTTTATAGCTCCTGTTGTGACCTGAAAGCCAACCTCTTGAGTAAACAACCACAGCCAGAAGCCCGGCGCTTTCCTAGGTAGACGGATCACACTCCGACAACGGTTTGAAAGCGAGCTGTTTACCTTCACGAGCTTGTTTATCTTTACGGGGTTGTTTATCTTACGACCAATTTACAGTCACTGGTAACTATTACTTGTTTCTTGCCAGACGATGTTTCGTCTTGATTTACTGCTCGTGGTCAATGTTTGCGAGCTGTTTCTCTTTACGAGCTTGTTTATCTTACGAGCTGTTTACTCGCGCCTCATTCCCTCCCTGTATAACAGTAGACGTTGGGCCGATATTGGCCCTCGCACGAGATCACTAAACTGCCTCACGAACCCGACCTTTTGTGAATTTGCGCATGAGCAAATTCACAAAAGTTTGCATGGCAATCGACATTGGATGCATGTTGCAGACATCGAGGCAGTCTATCGTCTAAACGTTTATTACATCGATAATAGTGTAAGTGCTCTGTTAGAGACGACTGCCTGGTGCGGTGACAGCAGTTTTTTGAAGTACACAAACCTAGATTCGCACACCCGTCAAAATAAGCCTCGGGGCAAAACTGAATATCGTGTTAATCTCGGATTACCGGCTTCGTTAATGTGGATGCGATTACGGCCTTATTCAGCGACAGCTAGCTGTTGTTGCGGGTATTGTTGTTTGTTGTTCCGGCCTATGCTTTCTGGATAGTTAGAGAAGCTGATGTTACTCTACTCTAGATCTAAGGCAGTAAACCAGTGGAAACTCTCGAATGTATATTTAGCTTCTTAATAGGTTACAATAATCGGGTCATAACACCCCTGAGTCAGCTGGATTCGGTTGCACAAAAATTCAGAGAAGGGACTTAGTATGGATTTGCAGGGGCTATTGACGAGTACAACTAGACGTGCAGATAGTACTTAGATGTGGCAAGTTATGATATCATGACGTGTCCTTCATATACCTAAAGCCCTCTTACCTTGTCCTCGATTTCGACGCATAGACTATGCAATTAGTCCCTGAGGCTACCCTGCCCATGCTGCTGCAGAGTTAGGTCTCAGATGCAGAGTTAGGTTTAAGTGTGGAACCTTGGTGTCGAGACACCTCATGCTGTGAAGGCTTATATACATCCTGTCTGTTTGTATACGTATCAGGTGATTTCTTGTGGATGAACAGAGCTCTATACCCTGTTGCTGTGACCTAATTGTGATTAGACCGGTGAGACCGTAACTATATAGTTATATAGTTATATAGTTACGGTTAACTGCCGTTCCGGCCGGGTTGACACTTCTAAAATATTCAATCATATAATGTTTAACTCATCTGATGCTAAACTTTGGCCCGTTTTTATACCTTAAAGACTGAGTAGTTGCACTTTCAGTTTCACGCATCAGAGTTTTGATATTATGTTAGAACTTGGTATATATTTAAGTGAATTTAGTGAATCTTTGAGGAAAGTCATTCCGTTGTTTATGTTACAGATTTGTGAATTTTCCTTGATGATGATGCTAATGTTAGGTGTTCATGGAGTAGAAATGGGAAGATCTTTTAATTTACTTCTAAACCAAGATTTGTATCATGTGTATTGAACAGATTAGGCTTAAACTACTGAATATCAAGCTAACTTATGCATGAGGTATATCTTGGTCTAAGAGTAGAATTTTTACTCCACGGACATTTATTCTTAGCATTCTCAATTTAAATTTACTTATCTTTAACATAGAAACGGAATGACTTTGCTCCTAGTGTCTTATATTATATTCAAACGTGTTAAGTTAAATCCTTCTGATTTTATTCCATTTCAGAAACCATTCCTCATGTTTTACCCAGAAAGTATAGAGAGAGATATATATTGGATATGGACTCGGTGTAAATTCAAAGCTTACTTGCAATGTCTTGCATGGATGAATTCGGTGTAGTATATACTACAAATTATATTACATTTCGACTTACCTTCAATTTGTTCTAGTACAAATTCTCTAAGTATACTATCTTATAAATCTTTCAGACTGAAGTTCAACGTACTATTAGGACCCTCAGCTGTTTCTGTATCATGGAAGTGATGATTTGAGTATGTTATAGTATAATGCCATTCGAACACTACTATAAGAAGTTCAACGTTAACGGATGTTCAAAGACGAAGTAGTCACGAGGAGCTGCAGTGATTACAGAATGGACTTTAAACTAAAGGTAAAAGAATCTTCGTACACCATTTCTTCAGAACTAGAGTGTGACAAAGCAATTGCAAGTTTCGCAAATTAGAGCAGAATTTGATAAGTTAAACATTAAAGTTGTTCTGCCTGTCACACTACCAACCCTCAATATGCCTATAGTGCCTTCTAGTTGAAGCTTAGGTTCAGCGTTGTGAGCACAGTACTAGTTATAAGGAGTACGAGCTTGATCCCATGTTGTGTGAAGGAATCGGAGAAGCTGTAGATAGATCCAACAAGAAGGAGATAAGAAAGCAAGAGGTTTATCCAGAAAGAAAAAGCAGACAGATTCTCGGCTGTGACGAAATCTTTGGGAAAATGTCAGATTTCAACCGCGCGATAAGTACTAGTATATATAATTCGTTGTATGAGAATTACTCCCGGACGGCAGGAGGCGATCGACATGAAACAGGAGAAAACGAGAACCAAGCAACATAACGGATAGTTGACAATTGCAAAAGGTTTCCTGCTGTAGTTGGTGTTCAAATGGGGCCATGTCTAGTTCAGGCTTGTTTTACCCAGAACGAGAAGTTGAGGGGCGGCTAGAAATCGGTGAGAAGAGTATTACAATGCAGATTCTTCGCTTTCAGGGGTGCTGCACTAGAGACCATCAATAGTACACCGGTAATTCCAAACTTCGAGTATCATTGAATTAGTTATTTGATTCCATGTCTTTGACACTGAATGCTCATAACGGATAAGCTCACTCGCTTCAGCGAGCGCCGTTGTTGGGTACGTGAATTTGATTTACAGGTCTGTGAATCTGCTCTGTTCAGGAGGTTCGTCTCATGCAAGAGATCACTTGATTAGATTTCGATCCACTACACCGTCACATATACATTTGGTGAAGGAACTGTACACTCCTCTGCTGGCGATGGTGGGGCATCATGTGGGCTGATGTGGCGGAGTATATGGGCGGCTTCACGGTGGTCGATAAGCTGTACACTCGAGGCACTCACTGGTCTGGTCTTCTACTTGGCACTCGTGCCCCTCATTGCATATACATGTTTAGTGCTTAGCCCATGCTAAAAGCTGAGTTGACAGATGCACGAAGCTTTGGCCCATTTTGTTAGAATACTGTGCAGTATGAAACCCTTTTTACAGTAACTGGTTCAGGTTATTAGAGGGTGACCTTTCGCTAGGTCACCAAGGCCAATAACAAGACTATATTATCCAGGTCTAAGGTCATTGTACATTATTAAGTAATCTATTTGCTTGGTTCTGCCTACACTCTCTTGAGGAGCTCTCCCATACTCAGACTGTCCTTATGCCGTGACTTAGAGTTTTACCTTAGCTTATCCTACCAGTAGTTCATTTCCAACATGGTATCAGAGCTTTGCTTTGTTGATGCACTAGCACAATTGCATAGACACTAGGTAGGCCTTCGGCCCTTAGATGAGAGCAATTGAAAGACACTTCAACTACTGCGCGAAGGACGCTTCACGCACTGATATTCTGTACCTTTGCTAACAGAACTTCATCGTTCCAACGATCAATCTGATACAGAATGTCTGCCCTCTTTGACACCAAAGGCTAGGCTAAGTTCGATGGCACATATTTCACGCTTTGGAAACACAAGATAACCTTGCGGCTCCGGACCCATGGTGTTCTTGATATCATGGAAGGGAACGTGCAAAGACCACGTGCCACGACACCCGGATACCCATCTCTCCCCCTGCTACTGGACCGGGCAGCATCACGGATTGGGATCAACGTGACGTTAATGCGCTCGCAACAATCAACGAATGCTGCGAGAACAGTGTGACAAGACATCTAATGTCCTGCACTACGTCGAATGATGCATGGTCCATCTTGATCAGACATTTTGCTGGTCAAGTCATGGTGACCAAGATGCATTTAAGACAAAAGTTGTGGGTTTTTAAAGATGAAACCCAACGAGACTGTCACCCAGCATGTGAACAACTTCAAGTCTCTCATCCAGCAGATGACTTCAGCTGGATTGATAATTACCAACGAGGAGCAAGTCCTCGCGTTGATGGACAACATGCCCAACAACTATCATTTATTCTTGCAGGCGATGAAAACAAACCCAAATTTCTCGCTACAGGACCTCATCACCTTCCTCATCCAAGAGGAAACGATTGGACGTAAGTTATTGATGAAACCATCTACCGCTCTGTTTGCAAGACGTCGACAAGGAGGACGTAACAGCAACAACCGACGCAACAATAATGACAACCGACAAGGTGATAACCAGCCACCGAAACGAGCACCAGATCCTAACGAGAAATGTTTTCAGTGTAACAAGCCAGGACATCGCATCCCCGAGTGTCCAGACAAACCCAGCAGCAACAATGAAAACTCGAATGCTGGTAACCAAAATAAGAACAGAAACAAAAATCGTCGTTCTCAGAACAACAATATCAACACTCGGCGGGTTCTGGTGGTACAATGTTCATCTGCAGTCGTGTAGACAGCTGACCCTAATTGGTATGTGGACATGAGTGCCACACACCGCATGACACATAGTCGACGACAATTCGTCGAATACTCACCCGTCTCTATTGAGAACACAGAGAATGATGCGATTCTACTCGGTGACAACATCACCATCCACGTTGCTGATTCAGGCATGGTGAAAGTACGCTTGCTCAACGACGAGCATGTGGACATACGTGACGTTCTCCATGTGTCCGTCTTGCAGAAAAAATTATTCTCAGCTCGGTAATTTGATGCCAATGACGGCTGATGCTTAATTGACAACGGAGTCTCTCACCTAGAAGATAGATTTGGACAAGTGCTAGCTCCCTGTCCCACCGTTGATGATCTCTACATGCTTGGGAATTCAATTTTGATCGCTGACCAAACCGCGCTTGTTACTACAGCTGGTCGGACTCCAATAGTCCACACACTACCTCCCAGCCAGAGATCAAGACCGCGCATGCGAGCTAGACCGCAATCAAACCAGCGGACTAGCGTCTCTCTATTCAATCGCAATATGCGCAGGATCCGCTTCCCACGGTCTAGGCCGAGCCTCGCCTCACAGAATGTGCACACCCAAGAAGAAATACACACAAGTGACTCAGGGATTTTTCCCCTTTGACTTCGGAGCATACTGAAGTCTTCACTCCACCAATTCCAGAAATATCACACTTGGATAATGAGGATCAAAATATGTCGCAGACGAGCTCTACCCTTCTCACCTCCACGCCCCTTGGCATTTTCTCCATGCGGACATCACCAGCTGGCCTGCGTCCTACTCCGCGCGCGTCTACTGACCTTAGAGAAACAAGCGCAGTATCTTATAACAACGCTCCTCCTCTTCTCACACGGATCGAGTGTCTTCGAAGTACAACGTTTGACCCTATCCGCACGTCTCTTGAAGGGTCCGTGTCCATCATCGCACGCCCTGGGATCATCATGGCCCCCCAAGGCCACGAGATGTCTTGATGACGCCCGTAGACCGGGAGTCTCCTGTCACTGGGGACTCTAACGCGGAGCACAAAGCACACGCATACGTGTCAGGAGTCTCGCACCCATTGGGTGATGCACCCAATGAACACAAGGAGTCCCCTGTCAGCGAGGACCCTCCAGTCAACAGGGACTCCCGACGAGGCGCGCCTCTCGCGGCCTCGTCAGACCGCGCGCCCCCACACGAGCTGCCAACCCCCCAACGGATTGCGGATGGGGATGGCAACTCCATCCGGATGAGGATCCCATCTCCCTCCGCGCCATCATTGTATCTCCGCACAGGGGATAGTGTATCCCCGCTGCCGTCGGGGTATGCAGAAGGCATACCCTGGGGAGTAACGCCTCCACACGGATGGTGATCCCATCCGTACGTCTCTGCCAGGATGCTCCAAAGGGATGCGATGAGAGCACATCCCCTGCACGGACTGCCTCCGCACGGAGGCAGTCCCCCTCCTAGGTCGCGGGAGGTCATCGCGACCTCCGCTGACCAGGGACACCTGGCCGCTGATGCGGATCCTCCGAGATCCGCGCCACCCGTGCAGGGCCTCCTAGGCCCACAGCTCGGCTTACCAGACATGACCGCGATCCGGATTACCAAGTTTAACTCTAAACCAAGCTTCACCTTGGGTTTCTTCTGGCTTGCACCCGCAAATTTTGAGTTTTCCAGTTCATCTTCTCAGTCTCGATCTCCTCCGCACCTGCTGGAAGGTCTTCAGGGTTTTACTCTGGTAGCCGGACTCCTCCATCGACGCCATCTCGACCCTGCATCTTTGTTACTACAACGGGCAATCTCTCTACCTTGTGGCATCAACGACTCGGTCATATCAACCAGCATCGAGTCCATGAGCTGAGCCATCGCATGTACGTTACCGGTCTCTCTTCCTTTCCACTCTCTGAGATTATTTGTCCAGCTTGTGCACACGGCAAGCATGCACGCTGTCGCGCCATTTGACGGCTACATGCTTGACTTCTACTCCGACGCTTAGGTTTGGTAGTTCTAGAAGTTAGCTCATATTACTTCTAGTCCTTTATGTATATGTTTGACACCTTTGCATATGGTGTTAACACTATTTTGAGTCCTAGCAGGCTGATAGTATGTTAGTTGTCTTGTTCAAGCATTTGTGCGCTTGTGCAAGTGACTTCTTACTTGTCTATGACGTTCAATGTACATAACTTAGGGTTTCCATGCTGATAGGGGTTTGAGCTCATGGGTTGTACCTACTTGTCGCCCATGCACGCTTTCTAGCTGATTTAAGTTATTTTTCGGGGCTACGTGTCGTTTTAGGTAGTTTAAGTATTACGCTGGCACTCTAGAGGGCTTGACGTGGTAGCCTATGAGTGTAGATAAGTTACCAGGTAGTTTAAGGCACAAAAGGACAGTCAAGTGGAGCTATGAACTCCCATTGGTCCATTTTTGTCTTTTGTAAAACTCTAAGTTTAGAAACAGAGCTTTAGAGGAGAGTTCGAGTATTTGGTGAGGGATCTTCGAAATCTGAGAACACAGGAAGAGAGAGCTCGTTGTGCCAAGTACTGTCAGTGAAATTTTTGCTCGATTTGGATCAATAAACAAGGAGTTATGCCCAATTGAAGTTCGGATTGTGCCAAAACTGCGTCATTTTTGTTGATTTTGGGGTTTTCGGTGCCAATTGCAGCAGAATTGAGGAAATCACTTCAAAACTTCGTGGTTGCGTTCACTGTCAGGAGGGCTACGACTGTCCAAAAAGTTTCGAATCATTTGAGTAACTGAGTAATTCAGGGCGGCCGCTGAAGCAGAGGGGGTCTGAAAAGCTCTTAATCTAGAGCAGCGACTTTAGAGAAGGAGATCTGGAGTTCTACAAACAATCATGAGTCCCAACTTCAAAGGGATGTTCAGCATCCTGTAGACTTCAAATACTGTGAGAAGATTTGAAATTCATCGAGCCAATTCTCTGTTCTATGTCTGAATAGCTGTCTAGGTACCAGAAATTGCCATAATTCTCTTATTCAGAACTTTTCTGTCAACATCTCGGTGCTAGAATTCAATCTCAGGCTGAAACTTCGTGTGTGTGTTCAGTAGTGCCTCATTTACATGTAGGGGAAGTTTAGAAGTCTAAACCTTCATAGTTTTCCTCTCTTTGAGTGTCAAAGTTCACCGCTTAAGCCTATTACTACCAGTGAGACCTAAATTTCGCTTTTTGAGTATATCAGAGGATCCTACACTCCTGTGTGAGTGTTTATAGCTCCTGTTGTGACCTGAAAGCCAACCTCTTGAGTAAACAACCACAGCCAGAAGCCCGGCGCTTTCCTAGGTAGACGGATCACACTCCGACATACTCTCTTTTTGGTGAACTCGACGTGAAACACCTAGGGTGGGAGTTTTCTTGAGAGTGTCACAGGATCAGATATCATGGCCAACCAAGGATCATCAAGTGGAGGTGCTGCTGCTGCTCAGCAACCTGCTCAGTTGGATGCTGCTACGATGAAGATGTTTCAAGCTTTTCACATGTTTATGCAGCAGCAGCAGAGCACAGAGAGGAAGGAGGTATTAGCAACCAAGGCGTTGCAATCTGTGGTGCACCAGATGGATCAGTTCAAGGGTACAGATATTTCCAAGTATGTGCGATACTATGCTAGGGAGATGGAGGTGAACAAGGTACCTGAGAAGGAGATGGTGGAGAACTTTGAGCTTGCTGTTGTCCCTGAGATTCGTGGACGTGTGAAGGAGCTTAAGCAGCAGCAAGGACAGAGTTGGGAGAGCTTTATGCGAGCTTTGAAGGAGGAGTACTACACTGAAGACTCAGAGAGGGTGACCAAGAGAACATTCTTGGAGTGGGTGGTGAAGCCTAACAAAGGTTTGTCTGTAAATGAGTTGTTAAGGGAGTTTGATCGTCAATATGCTCAGCTTTCTAGGACAGAGAAGCTTACACTAGAGGTTGAGAAGACCGAGCTTTTCTTACAAGCAGCGGACGTGACTATTCAGGAGAAGCTTGAGTTGTTGCTAGAAGACAAGAGTGAGGAGAGAGGATTGACGACTGACTGGAAGGAGGTTGAAGAGGCTGTTTCTTTGCTGACCAAGAGACAGAGAAGAAGGGACAAGGTGGTGGTAAGTGAAGCAGCACCTCTGATAATTCCTGTCAAGCAGTTGCCTACTAAGCCCGCTTTGGTAATTGCTAGAGAGGAAGACTCACCGCTTGATGAGTTGATTAAGGGTATGAAGGAGCTTAAGCTTAAGCTCACTAGGTTAGAAGAGAAGGAGCAGAATGTACAGCCTGCTATGCAGAGACCTCAGATGAGAGAAGGCTTTGTTCATCGTTGTATATGGTGTGATAGCCTAGACCATGTAAGGAGAGATTGTGGAGAGTTTTCAGATGCATTGAGGAAGGATCTGATCTTCTTCAAAGATGGTAAGATCCATCTGAGAGAGACTGGGATGATGTTGGGAACCAACTTTGGCAAGGGTGGTATGAAGAGACTTGTGAATGAGATATCAGCATCACATGCTGTTTCTCTTGTGAATGCTGCTACATGTGGAGTGAAAGTGGAGATGGAGAGAGAGAAAGGGACTACTAGGTTGTGGTCTGATGTAGTGCGGTCCGTAGCTAGAACAGAGCTAGACAAGGATGTGCTACGAAGGATTGGCAACTCAATTCGAGAAGCTACAGGATGGAATGATCCTGTGGATACTATGTCAGTGCATGCTTATGTTGCAAGAAGTCAGCATGAAGCTGTACTGGAAGAAAAACGCAGAAGGGAGGATGCAGGTGAGGCTTCTACAGCCAAACGACCTGCTACAAGGAGTGAAAGGGCTAGACCAGAGACAAGACAAGAGACAACACCTACTCGAGAGGAGAATATGGAGGATCTACCACCTACAACACCAAAGGAGAAGGAGAGAAGCAAGGAGAAGGGTAAGATGCCTGCATACAAACTTCAGTCTGACATTGAGATTGCTACAGACTTGAAGCAGGTGTTAGAGAATCGTATCTTGAATGGGAAGTTGAGTTTACCTTGGGTGAGATTCTTGGGATTGCAAAGCGTGAGTTCCATGAGGTTATCATAGATATCATTAAGAGGAAACGTCAGATTTTGGGTGAAGCAGCTACGCTTAACGCTCTAGGGACCAAACTGTCGGAGGATGAGGAGAATGAGATTGCTGGTTACTGCTCTCAAGTATCAGAGGGAAGATCAGATCAGCACGTGAGGTTTGAAGATGAGGTGGAAGCATCGCAGAAGAGTCATTATTCTCACAACCATTGGGCAAGAGCAACCACAGAGACCTTGGTGAAGTTGGGAGATCTGGAGGAACCTGTGGTGGCATTGATTGATCACGGCTCAGAGATTAATCTGATGTCTAAGGAGCTGTACAAGCGTGGAAGGTGGCCCATAGACACCGACCATGGGTGGCTTATCCGTGCTGCCAACAACCAGCGGGGAGAACTCTATGGTGCTTGTCCCAACATCAAGGTAACTGTGGGTGACATCAGTGATGTTCAGAATTTCTTTGTGCAAGACATGTCAACCTATCCTATCATTCTAGGGCAGCCTTACATTACTGCTGTTAGAATGGAGACACGAGTTATGGATGATGGTTCAGCCTATGCTAGGATACGTAGTAGAGACGGCAAAAGAGCTGTTCAGTTTTTGACCGTTGCTGCAGAACATGAGAGGAATCGTGATAGCTTGAGAGACCGTCCACTACCTAAGATTACTCAGGAGTTTAGAGAGTCTAAGGGTTTTGGCAGAGTACCATTGAAGAGCGAGACTTCAACGGTACAGTAGAGCTAAGATTCTCGCCTGATCCAGTAGAGCAGGAAGCTTTATCCACTAGCTTCTTAGGACTGACATCATGTGGATCAGTGTGTTATAGGAAGGTTGAGAATCTGAAGAGGTTTGAGAGGCAACATGTGAAGTGTGTACAGCAGTCTTTGTGGAACAGTGGAGAGTTAGCAAGAGATGAATACATATCTGGAGTGTTTGAAGAGCAGTATTTGGTAGATACTATAGGGGAGTTGAAATCTATAGTAGAAAGTTCTATAGATGATGTAGATAGAGTGGTGAGAGTGAGCTCCAAGGAGCTTTATGATGTAATTGATAAGTTTATAGATCGACAAGAGGTGTATGTGGAGACCAAGTACAAGTCAGTGGCAAAGAAAGTCAAACCAGTGGCTTTGCCTTTACCACTCGATTACAATCAGAAGATGGAGCAAGCTGCACGAGAACCGACGCTCAGAGGACCGAGAAGAATTGGGCACCAGTTCACAGAAACAACACTGAAGGAGCTGAAGATTGGAGGTGATGGATTTCTTACCGAGCAAGAGAAGAAGAGCTTCAGGGAGATGCTATCTAGGCATGGTAAGGCGTTCGCGTTTGAGTCACATGAAGTAGGATGTGTAGATCCAAGTGTAGTTTCACCTATGGTAATCTTTACTATACCGCATGTACCTTGGAATCTACGTCCTATCCCTGTGCCTAGAGCTCATCTGCCAAAGCTGATAGACTTGCTTAATGAGAGGATTAGGATGGGTATCTTGGAACCATCTATAGCTCCCTACTCTAGCAGATGGTTTACTGTTCCAAAGAAGAGTGGAGCTTTGAGATTTATCCAAGATATGCAGCCAGTTAACAAGGTGACTATCCGGAATATGGGTATAGGACCTATTGTAGACGAGTTTGCAGAGGCTTTTGCTGGTCGTGCTATCTATTCAATGGGAGACTTATATTCAGGTTACGATCAGTTTCAGTTATCTTCTGAGAGTAGAGACTTGACTACAATGAGGACACCTTTGGGGTTACTAAGGATGTGCACATTGCCACAAGGTGCTACCAATTCTGTAGCACATATGATGAATGGCATGAATAAAGTTTTGAGGGATTTCATTCCTGAAAAAACTATGCCGTTCCTTGATGATGTGCCGATCAAAGGGTGTGCTGAGGAGGAGAAGAATGAGGTAAAGGATCAGAGGAGGTGCCGTAAGTTTGTTGCAGATCACATAGCTGATTGTGATAAGATACTGAGTCGACTGGAGGAGGTTCATTTGACTTTATCAGGAGCAAAGTCTGTATTTGGAGAACAGGAGGTGTTAATAGTGAGACATCTGTGTGGATCTTATGGTCGGAAACCTTGTCCAAACAAGGTTGATGCCATCCGAAGGATGAAGGAGACATGTGGATCGGTTACTGAGGTGAGAAGGTTTCTAGGTGCATGTGTGTTTTATCATATATGGATTCCACACTTTGCACATGTAGCAGATCCGTTGTACAAGTTGTTGAGGAAGGGGCAGAGATTTCAGTGGCAAGAGGAGCAAAGCGAGTCTATGAAGAAGTTGAAGGATCTGTTGTCTTCACCACCAACTCTACGGAAGGTAACATATGAGTTGGGCAGATCTGTTATCCTTACTGTTGATACTAGTCCTATTGGCATTGGATGGGCTATAGGACAAGATGATCAGGAAGGAAATAGATATGTGGTGCGTTTTGGTGCTAAGGTATTAAGTTCACGGCAGAGAGACTACCCTCAGGTCAAGAGAGAGCTATGGGGAGTAGTTACTGCGATGAAGAGTGATAAGGAATACTTGATAGGAGCACCTGTGGTTGTGGAGACAGATTGTTTACCTCTCTTAGGAATGATCACTAGCTGTACAACTCCAGATATTGCCATGTTGAGGTGGATAGCATATATCAAGTCCTTGAACCCAGAGTTTAGACATATTGCAGGAAAAGACAATCCTGTGGCAGATATGTTATCAAGGGCTAGGTATTACGATGAGAGAGAAATGATAGATGATCAGGAGGATGTGGGAACAGAGTTCTATTCTAGTGCTCTTGCTAGAAGAGATAGAAGTTGTTTTGCAGCCTCGTTGGAGTTTTTTGAGGAAACTATGTATGATGGCGAGTGGTTGGATCTTGGGCGCTATTTGAGTTCACTGGAAAGGCAAGAAGGCTGGTCTGATGCAGATTTCAAGAGGATCCGTAGAATAGCTTATGGTTACTTTTTACATGGAGGACATCTATGGAAGCGCCCTAAGCTACAAGGAGGTATACCGCAACGAGTGGTATGTGACTTGGAATTGCAGCAGAAGCTGATCAAGGAGTTCCATGAGAGTTTATGGGCCGGTCATAGAGGAGTTTGGGCTACATTTGCCAAGATGAAGGAGAAGTATTGGTGGAAGGGTATGTATAAGGATGTAGTACAGTTTGTTTCATCCTGTATACCCTGCCAGATGTATTCCAACGTACGTCATCGTGATGGATTGCATCCTACTTATCCTTTAGCCATTCATTACAAATGGGTAGTTGATCTGGTAACTATGCCATTTGGACTTGGACAAATGAGGTATCTAGTCTTGGCTAGAGAAGATCTATCTAACCAAGTCGAAGGCCGTGCCCTGAGGACGAAGACCACTGCTAGTGTCTGCCGCTTTCTACTTGAAGATGTTATTTGTAGGTATGGGTGTGTGGGAAAGATCACTGCAGATAGGGGTGAGCTGGATGCACAAGAAGCTGTTGAGTTCTTCAAGCGATTGGGAATCAAGTTGGCGTTAACCACTGCTTATAATCCTGAAGGGAATGGCAAGAGCGAAAGAGGTCATCCGCCAATCATCAAAGCTTTGGTAAAAGCTTGCAAGGGTAAGATCCGTGAATGGCCTAGACTGCTACCATTTGCTTTGTGGGCAGATCGTACAACTCATAGTACCGTTACAGGTTACATGCCAGCAGAGTTGATACTAGGGCAAAAACCTGTGATGCCGATTGAGGAGGTTGTGCCTACTTGGAATGTTTTGCCATGGGAAGATGGTAGAAGTACGGAGGATCTTCTTGCGCTAAAGATCCAGCAGTTAGAACGAAGACCTGAAGATGTTGCCAAAGCTGTGGAAAGGTTAAAGACTGCTAGAGAGAGAAACAAAGGCAGATTTGATAGGACGCATAGATTACGGCCCAAACCAGTTAAGGAAGGTGATTGGGTGTTAGTCTATGATAGTAGTCTTGATAATCAGCATAGCGCTATCAGAAAGTTTTCCAAGAGATGGTTCGGACCTTATGTGGTGTTAGAAGTTTATGATAATGCCACATATTCTTTGAGAGAGTTAGATGGTGCAGTGCTCAAGATACCAGTCGCAGGGAAGAGAATCAAGCTCTTTAGAAAGAGAGGGGACGACCAGAACATTGCAGAGCTTACTGAGGATGAAGCTGAAGACTCAATGGAGGTTGAAGATGAATTTGAAGCTGAAGCTGAAGAGTCTTGATCTGGTCTGGCACATACCGGAGGATGTGCAGGTTCAGAGGGGGTGGATGTCGCGCCATTTGGCGGCTACATGCTTGACTTCTACTCCGACGCTTAGGTTTGGTAGTTCTAGAAGTTAGCTCATATTACTTCTAGTCCTTTATGTATATGTTTGACACCTTTGCATATGGTGTTAACACTATTTTGAGTCCTAGCAGGCTGATAGTATGTTAGTTGTCTTGTTCAAGCATTTGTGCGCTTGTGCAAGTGACTTCTTACTTGTCTATGACGTTCAATGTACATAACTTAGGGTTTCCATGCTGATAGGGGTTTGAGCTCATGGGTTGTACCTACTTGTCGCCCATGCACGCTTTCTAGCTGATTTAAGTTATTTTTCGGGGCTACGTGTCGTTTTAGGTAGTTTAAGTATTACGCTGGCACTCTAGGGGGCTTGACGTGGTAGCCTATGAGTGTAGATAAGTTACCAGGTAGTTTAAGGCACAAAAGGACAGTCAAGTGGAGCTATGAACTCCCATTGGTCCATTTTTGTCTTTTGTAAAACTCTAAGTTTAGAAACAGAGCTCTAGACGAGAGTTCGAGCATTTGGTGAGGGATCTTCGAAATCTGAGAACACAGGAAGAGAGAGCTCGTTGTGCCAAGTACTGTCAGTGAAATTTTTGCTCGATTTGGATCAATAAACAAGGAGTTATGCCCAATTGAAGTTCGGATTGTGCCAAAACTGCGTCATTTTTGTTGATTTTGGGGTTTTCGGTGCCAATTGCAGCAGAATTGAGGAAATCACTTCAAAACTTCGTGGTTGCGTTCACTGTCAGGAGGGCTACGACTGTCCAAAACGTTTCGAATCATTTGAGTAACTGAGTAATTCAGGGCGGCCGCTGAAGCAGAGGGGGTCTGAAAAGCTCTTAATCTAGAGCAGCGACTTTAGAGAAGGAGATCTGGAGTTCTACAAACAATCAGGAGTCCCAACTTCACAGGGATGTTCAGCATCCTGTAGAATTCAAATACTGTGAGAAGATTTGAAATTCATCGAGCCAATTCTCTGTTCTATGTCTGAATAGCTGTCTAGGTACCAGAAATTGCCATAATTCTCTTATTCAGAACTTTTCTGTCAACATCTCGGTGCTAGAATTCAGTCTCAGGCTGAAACTTCGTGTGTGTGTTCAGTAGTGCCTCATTTACATGTAGGGGAAGTTTAGAAGTCTAAACCTTCATAGTTTTCCTCTCTTTGAGTGTCAAAGTTCACCGCTTAAGCCTATTACTACCAGTGAGACCTAAATTTCGCTTTTTGAGCATATCAGAGGATCCTACACTCCTGTGTGAGTGTTTATAGCTCCTGTTGTGACCTGAAAGCCAACCTCTTGAGTAAACAACCACAGCCAGAAGCCCGGCGTTTTCCTAGGTAGACGGATCACACTCCGACAACGCACTAAATTCCCACGTGCAAGCTCTACTCGATCAACTCGTCCTTTGGCACTGATCCATTCTGATATTAGTGGTCGCATCTCCCCTTGCACCTTTTCTGACTATGAATATTTCATCACCTTCATTGATGATTACTCGTGCTACACTGTCACTCGCCTCCTCTACTATAAGAGTGACTGTTTTGCTGCTTTCCAGGACTATCTTGCATTTGCTGAGCGCGTCACTGGTCAATCCCTTGTCACCTTGCGATCCGACAATGACAAGAAATATCGTTCAGCTGCTTTTTTTGCTTTTTGTCGCGAGCGTGACATCCAGCGTAAAATTCACAGTCCGTTACTCTCCTCAGCAGAATGGTGTTGCTGAGCGCAAGAACCGCACCTTGCTTGATGCTGTCCGTTCTATGCTCTTCACTACCAACCTTATCAAACCCTTCTAGGATGAAGCAATCACATGTGTCACCTTCCTCCAGAACCGGTGTCCGTCTAAGACTATTCCGTCTATGACCACACCTTATGAACTCTAGCACTCCTATACCTCCACAACTCCTCGCCGATCCGATCTCTCCTTTCGGCACGTCTTTGGCTGTCGTGCTTTTTCTCAGGTCCTCGAGGTTGAGCGCACAAAGCTCGATGATCGCTCTCACGAGTGTATCTTCCTTGGATATAGCGGCCAGAGTAAAGGCTACCTTCACCTCTCGTGATGTTATCTTTGATGAGTCTTCTCCGACTCTCCCTCCTACATCCGCCCTCTCTGCTGATCCCTCACTCACTCAAGCGTCTCTTGAGACCAACGTCCATTTTTATCACTTCTGCTGGCCCAGCTTACGTTCCGTCCGTCTCTCCCAGCTTCCCTTCAGTGAGAGTTCCTCTACCATCTCTTGCCGGTCTAGCTCCAACCTCATCCGTTGGTCTTGGATCTGGAGGAGGAGTCTCTAGCAGTCATAGCCGTAGCGGAGGAATCACCAGCAGTACACAGTCCAGTGGGAGTAATTGTCCTCCATATTCTCACTCCTCTAGCTATACACACAATCACTCTCTCCCTGCAGAGAACTTGAGTTCGCGTCATCCTTACCTTCGGCGTACATGTCACGCTCACCACGAGTTTCCGGTCCTACCCACAGCGAGTCCTCCCTTCCTCCATTGGATTTTCCAGCACCGCCTCCACTGAGACGATCAGCTCGACATTCGGTTCCTCCACAACGGAATCCAGATGAAGGCTATGACCTTTCAACGTTGATCCCGAAGTCTCGGAAGAACACCAAGCGTGCATTGATGACAACTCTTAAACCTGTGCCAATGGAACATGTTTCTTACACAGAAGCAGTATCTTCCCCTGACGCTGATCAGTGGAGAAGAGCAATAGAGGAAGAGTTAGATTCTCACGAATCTAATGGTACTTGGAAACTCGCCGACTTGTCACAAGGACGTCCGACCAATAACATATAAGTGGACTTTTAAGTTGAAACTTAATACCAATAGGTCCATTGCTCGTTACAAGACGAGACTCGTGGCTCGCGATTTCACTCAAATCTACGGGTTGGATTACATAGAAACTTTTTCTCTTGTAGTCCGTATTCAGTCAATACGGCTCATCCTTGTCATTTCAACGCAATATAATCTACATGTACATCAAATGGATGTTAAAACTGCATTCCTGAATGGAACACTTAACGAGGAAATATACATGTGTGTTCCGGAAGGAGTGACTACAACAAGGTGCAGTCAAGTATGCAGATTACTTAAGACTCTCTACGGTCTTAAGCAGTCATTAAGAGAATGATACTTGATCATCGATAAATTCTTGCTTTCTCTTGGATTTGCTAAGTCCGGTGCAGACGGAAACGTTTACTACTTGCACCAAAAACAACACTTCGTCATTCTTGTTCTTTACGTGAATGACACTGTGATTGCTAGTAGCAGTGAGCCTCTACCATGTAAAAGAGAAATTGAGCTCACGGTTCAAAATGACTGACATCGGTCCAATCCATCATTGCCTTAGCATTGAAATTAACCGTGATCCATCTTCTGGCACTATCAGACTTAGTCATACTTGACACAAACTATTTCAGTTTGGCTTGCAAGACTGCAAACCTGTAAGCACCCCTCTAGTTACAGGTGAGAAACTTTCCTCGGATGACCCTCTTGTCACTGAGGATGAAAAGAAGCTGTAATAGTTATCCTTATCAAAGTGCTGCTGGCTCTATTAATTGGGTCGCAGTATGCACTCGTCTTGATTTGTCTTATCCCATTAGTGTACTCTCCCAGTTCATGAGTAATCTTGGACCCAGACATATTGCCGCTATGAAGCGGATTTTTCGTTACATCAAGAGAACTTTGAATTTGTACCTTGAGTATGCTCAGTCATCCCAGCTCTACTTCCTATTCGGTTACTCCGATGCTGATTGAGGAGGACACGCAGAGACAAGACGGTCCACATCAGGACATTGTTTCATCTACTCTGGAGGAGCCATCAGCTGGTCCTCTAAGAGACAGAAGTCAATAGCTCTGTCAATAGCTCTGTCTTAGCACGAGCTGTTCAGAGACAATCTGGTTACGTCAGCTCTTGACTGACGTCGGATTGCATGACAAAGAACCCATCGTTACATATTGTGACAACCAAAGTGCGATGGCTCTGGTCGACACTAGTAAGTTCCACGACCGTACGAAGCACATCGACATCTGATATCACTTCATCAAAGATCACGTCGCTGAAAAAGTTATAGAAGTTAGATATTGTCCTACTGAGGACATGGTTGTAGATATTTTGACAAAGAGCTTACCAGTTCTCAAGTTGGATTATCTACTGCCAAAGCTAGGAATGTTTTCTAGCTAATAATATTTGTATATGAACTGTTACGGAGTGGAGTGTTAGAATATTGTGCAGTATGAAACCCCTTTTACAGTAACTGGTTCAAGTTATTAGATTGTGACTTTTCGTAAGGTCACCAAGGCCAAGACCAAGACTATATTATCTAGGCCCAAGGCCATTGTACATTATTGAGTAATCTATTTGCTTGGTTCTCCCTACACTCTCTTGAGGAGCTCTCTCACACTCACACTGTCCTTATGCCGTGACTTAGAGTTTTATCTTAGTCTATTCTACCCGTAGTACATTTCTAACACATTTTTACCGCCAGGGCTGAGCGATGTAACGGACGATCGGATTTTTCTATATATCTTTCTGCTACTTCCTGCGAACTTCATCCATTCTCCAGTTTTTAAGGACAGAGCTGTTTCTTCCGAGCGCTAGCAAGTGGAGCTCCATCCACTGTTCGTGATTTCAGTGATGATGTTCAAGTGTTTGCAGAGCCCAAGAGATATTGTTCATGAACAGCTCTGTACAGTATTAGAGCGTCTCAAACCTCACCCCGAAACACGTTGCAGTCGTTCTCACAGGAGACATGATGTAGTTTTGGATGTAAACAGCACGGGGTACTTTTAAAGATCCTTGTAACAAATTTTCAGACGGGCGTAAGTAGTTTGTTTTTCATTAAGTCTCCTTTTCTCATATCCGTGTGAAAATTTTCTAATTCCGTTAGGTAACTGGACTCATATTACATGGGGTAGTGTGAATCTGTGTGAAATTGATCGTCCGATGAAGGGAGAAATAACGATACGTTATTACTGTCATTTACGGCAGTGAAATTAAAATGAGTAGAGTTAACGTGTAGTGTAGTTAGGACTCACATAGTAGTTTATTAAGGGTGTCAAACTTGGAACCTTTCCAAGAGATTCGCTCACAATCCGGATTTATGACTTCGACCAGAGGTCCACAAGCGTTTCTTGTGGGTACTTCTGGAGGTGCTCGTAGAAAACACTCGTGGACATTTTTCAATCATATATTTCAATCATGAGCGGTGTTAGTAAGAAGGTGTCAACGTAAGTTATAAATTTTTAGTGTCAATGAAAATAAAATAATTAACTAAGAAATGTTTCTTTCTACTCAAAATCTCACTTCCTTGTGAACCACAGGGCTAGACAAAGTTGTTTGATTATTTTTTGCAATTCTTTTCACATCGACCGTAAAAGAATCTTTACGTTTAACTTTGACCTTTCCTATTAGGTCGTCCTCTGGAGCACATTTAGCCCGCTTGGTAACACATAGGCTTTTCACTCTACATACATGAAGAACTGATATGGGCTGAACAAGATTTTTGTTTGTTTCAAACAAAAATGAAAACTTTTGCATTTGAATGGCGAAACGTTTAGATACAAGAAACAAGTATGCAAATAAACTTAACTCACAAATCACAAAACATTGACGTCTACTACAACAAAATAAACTTTTGGTATTAGGATCTGCGATTAACCTAAAACATAAGTGCTACTCAAGAATAGGTTTTTTTTGTCAATATTATTTACTTCAGTTTATTTTAGTGGGAACCGATAAACTAACTTGTGCGATGGTCAATCTTATTACCGAACGTAACTTTAGAAAAGACATAATAGACAATTAACTATGTGCGGATAGACCCTTAGCTCGCTTCACTTTTTTGAGTGTTTGCGTGCTTGACCCTTTGGGTCTCATTTTTCTTTTGTACAGCCTGATGGAGTCTTCCCGTTCTTTGTTATTTATCACGTCTTTATCTGTTAAATACAGTACTAGTCCAATCCAAATGTTAAAAATAGTATGAACAGCAGAACGCGAAGAGCAATTTGGCCAAGGGCCAAGTATTTAAATGTAGCTTCATGTTCTCCGTAACATACATAGTGCTTCATGCAAGTCACTAGCGTATGCATCATCTCTCCGGTTCTTCGTCCTTATGAAGAGTTTTTTTCAATAGGTTATGGACTCACACGCTCTTTCATCACCACCTCCTTCTCCCATGAAAGAATGAGAGATCAAGCTATTGTCTACGAACTCACGTATGACTACGTAATCTAATCGATCAGATCTAGGGTCTAACACCTCATCCAAATCTTACTATCAAACACACAACCTTACATTTCTAGTCTCATCTAGTCTCAGCTCCTGTTGCATACACTATACTCCTTGTTTCACGCGTCTTCAACTGACATCATGGATCAAGAGAGTTTGCTTTTCGCAATCAAGAAGTTCAATCACGAAAACTACTTTGTCTGGAGCAGTCGGATGAAAATGATATGCATGGCCTCTAGGGACATGTATCAAGACAGACTTTTCCTCCATCTGACTCATACGAAGAGGACGCGAAGGAGATTCCAGGGTGGGAACAGCAGGATACGATCGCCTATGGTCTCATTCAGCCCAATCTGGAAGATGATCAAATGATCCATGTCCTCAATTATCTCACGTCATAGGATGCATGGTAAGCGTTAGCTGCAATCCACGCTTCTTCAATAGTAGAGCGGTAAAACCATCTCGAGAAGTTGTTTCATGATATCTATTATTCAAAAGGTTCAGTCATTGATCATGTCAATCGGCTTGTAATGTTTGCAGATCAACTCATCCAACTCCAATCCAAAAAGACAGAGCAGCAAGTCGTCGCACGAGTAGTCTGCTTTTTAGTCTAAGACAATCTAGTCATTGGAAGTCAATAGCTACAAGCCTCGTAGACCAGGAGAACATATTGCTAACTACGCTCAATATAATATACATGCAAAGCGTACTTCTGCAGAATGAAAGGAAAACGACAACCAAAAATCAAGGGGTTAATCCTACTGTTTTCCAGAAATAGATAATACACTATATCTCCGTGGTTTTCCAGAAATAGATAATACACTATATCTCTCTGTATATAACAGGAACTGTGTGTAGTGCGTTGGAAACGAACTGGGCCTAGGGATGAGATGGTGGGGGTTCGAGCCTCTGTGCAGGCAGGTAGAGCTATAATGAAAAAAAATTATATTGTATCTCCTCGGAGGGGTGTCTTGGAATTTAATTAATCTGAAATGATTAGTGAGGTGTCATTTGAGGTGATAATTTGACGTCAGAGAAATTGCAGAGGTCTTAGAGGGGTACTTGAAAAATTAAAACAGAGTTAGAGTAATTGAAAGGACTTAGAGGGGTAATTGAAAAATTAAAACAGAGTTAGAGTATTCCAGGAAGACATCTGATTGGTTGTGAAGAAAAATAATATGTTCAGGAAATGCAAAAGTGCTGTAATACTTGAACAGAACTGGGGCTAGGCGCATATATCCCTCCTAGAAAAGAAGTGGAGAAGACTGATCGGTCTAATCTAAATCTCACCACAGATCAAAAGATGATGCTCAGTAAAGAGGATATTCATCACACAAGATTCAACGGGATCTATGACTATTGCAAGAAGTCGAGTCATATGATCAAAGATTGTCACAAGCGGGAGAGAGCTAATGCTAATCGGGAAAGACAAGGGAAAACCGATGGGAGCACAACGGACAAGCAAGTTTGGATGACAACAGATAAGTCGACTTCCGCCTCAACTTGATACATAGTTCTGGAGCCTCATCTCATCTCAGTTCACTATTTCTTGAAAGTCTCTTCATAGACTTTCAAGAAATAGTCCCATTCAACATCTTTATCTCAAATGAAGAAGCAGTCATAGCTACCGAGCAAGATAATGTCTGACTGGAACTGGATGTTAATTTTCTCATGGCAACATTCATGGTGAAAAGTGTATTGTACGCAGATACCAACTGAATCTCTGTCAGCAGGATCACCAAATGGAAGGCGAGTGATATTCAACCATGACAAGCATTTTGTCATTCACTTGTCTATTAATAGCAAGAGCTATCGAGAGGAAAATGTGTACCGCATAACCCTCAACACCTTTATCCACCGAGTAGGCTTTGTCAGTCCATCTGAAAAACATGAAGCGGTAAGCTTAGAACTATGGCCCAGCGGTCGGGGTAAAAATTTTCGGACGCCGGTTTTTTTCCGATTCCACGAGGTTTTGAAACTGTTTCACAAAATTCCAACCCTCAATAATCGAATTTTTCTTTACTGAAGGATCATAAACCGGAAAAAGAACATGATACTCGAACAGTATCCGTTTACTTCTTGTCAGCCGGTTATGATAACCGTCTTTATCTTCATATTATGGGTTTGAATCCAATTCAAAGAAATTTTGACCGGTTGAAGTTAAAAAATTTTCCACTGATTCAAAAGTTTGCAAATAACTAGCATACAGGTTTACAGTTCCGAAAGTTTGCAGATTACTGGTTTAGAGGTTTACAGTTAAACAGTTTACAAGTTTACAAGATAACCAGTTTACATGTTTACAGTTCCGAAAGTAAACACTTTACAAATTACAAGATTTACAAGTTAAACAGTTTACAGGTTTACAAGATAACCGTTTACAAGATAACCGTTTACAAGTTTACAACTTCGCAAGTTTAGGGTTTTTGAACTTTGTAGTGAACGGAACAGTTTTGGAACTCTTCTAGCAGGAGTTGAACATGCATTCAGGTTTAAAATCTGAATCTCCCTACCAGTTGGGACCAGAAGACCTAACTAATCTATCTACGAAAGCATCAAAGTACTATAACAAGTCTATCTACGAAAAACTAAAGCATCCGAAGTACTCAAGTATGTTATGTGCAAAAAATGAAATCCTGAAGATGAAACAGAATATCAAAGTTGTTAGAATTAAGTTTGCTCGTTATCTGCATCAACCATGTAAATCTGGGAGTTATTAACGAAATGACGATGGTGGACAGTGCTTTTCCAGATCTTCACTGCATCTGATAGCAGATCATCGAAAGAGTCCTCAGGTCCTTCTAAGTTCAAACGCATGACACTGTCCAAGTTTGCTATCTGCAGATAATTCCTGTACTCCGTCTTAATAACACTTTGAATACTGAATGCCCTCTCACAGTGTGCTGTAGAGACACATTGAACACGAGAAATATCAGCCAAGATAGATAGTTGTGGATACTTATACTTCAAAGTGTCACTGAAACTTATCATCGCCCACAGATCTTTAAACGAGGACTCCTTAAACTCACTATGTGCGTGAGTTTTGAACTGTTGAAACTCTAATTTAACAAAAACAGGTTGCACAAAAGGGGCTCGTGAGACCCCACTCACATGTTTCTCCGTCCCAAAATGAGCACAAAGAAGTTGAACTTCTTTAGTTTCCCACTTGCGTAAAGGAACTAGTTGAGATGGCATCTGTGAAGGAGATAAAATCTTAAATGCTCCAACCAAATCATTGTTAGAAAATCTCTCCAATAGCTGCACACAAATAGCCTCAGAAAAACTCTTCTGGAAACTCATCGTCTCTTCCAAGTCTCTTCCCAACTGGTCCCTCTCTAGTTGAACAGAATGGAAGAAAGTATCTCTTACCTCTGAATGCAGACGCTTCAAGAAGCCACCTTCCGGACCATAATCAGGCAAAAGATGATACCCAGTATCTTCGTTGATGAAGAAAGCATTGAGGTTAACACTAGGATCGACAGTATAATGCATTCGGATGGTAGCAACTTCATTAGCAATCAACGCACCGATGGTACTAACATCTACAAATCTCTGTTGAAAAATCCAAGACAACACACTCAGAGACTATAAAATATCAGCAAGAAAAAATAGACAATACACAGTCTTGAAAGAGCGTAGCTTCTTGAAAAGCTGACCACCTACTCCATGATCCTCGGTGGGATCCGTTTCAGACAAAAAATACAAAACTGACTCCAAAGAGTCATAGAGACTTGTTACTGCACTCCAATGAGACAACCACCGCGTTCGATTATAACGCTTCAGGAACTTAGGAGAATCTGCAAATTCAGACTGTAAATCTTCTAAACCTTCCTTTCTTTTAGTAGATCTCTTAAAGTACAGAGCTACTGCATTTATCAAATCATCTACATCCTCACTAAGGATCACACACGAAATGTGTCTAGAGGCCTTCAACAATGCTAAATTACAACGATGAGCTACACAATGAGAGGTAAGCATAAAAAGATTGACAATACGTTTCAATCGAGTTGCAATTTCGTTCTGTACACCAGTCATTACTGAAGCTCCATCAGAACCAAAACTCATTTTCTCATGTTCTAGCCCCCACACGTTCATCTGTTTGAGAAGAGTTTCTGTTATTGCCTCAGCATGCTTCTCAAACAATCTAATAAGACCAAGAAAGGTGGTAAAGATAACCAACCTTCTTCCAAGAAGGTTGCAAAGATAACCAAATGACCATGCACAGCAATATCAGTCGCTTCATCACACATCGGA
Organism: Asterella californica; assembly: GCA_036924285.1. Classification (NCBI taxonomy): domain Eukaryota; kingdom Viridiplantae; phylum Streptophyta; class Marchantiopsida; order Marchantiales; family Aytoniaceae; genus Asterella; species Asterella californica. Next base: position 14,505,907 of record JAYKYS010000003.1, read on the forward strand.
CCGAAAAAACTACTGCGCTGAACTCGAAGAAGTGTACATTTCTGCATAACAGAGCTAATGCAAGTGATCATCTCTACACACGCCTTGTCATCATGATAGATACTGTCTGTCATATAAGAAACAGTTTTCAACATTCTGCGAAGAACCGGAAACTTTGAGAATGCAATACATTCTCTACCAACGAAATAAGCAGCACGAAATAAAGTAAGCAGCGTCCGATTGCAAGTCCTGTTCGCTATTTCGTATGCTTGCTTGAAAGCCTGTTTTCCTTCGTGTTCAGCCCAAGCCAAAGTCTTATGCAATGTTGTACTCGCATGATCATGAAAGACTGAGACTCGGACATTAACAGCACCAGCTAGAGCAAAAGGTGACTTACTCTTACCCCGACATACCTTACAGAATACTCTTCCAAGGTCCTGATCGAAATATATCCAGTCAAACAAATCATACCAAGTATCATCCTATAGTTTACATTGGGCCTCTACTCTAGAAAGGACATGTCGACAACAGAAGGATCTTTTCCTTTCTCGATATCTGCAGAAGAGTTAGAAGATGAAGAAATGGATACGAAACCAGATAGAGTCTTCTGTTTCTTTGCGAACTTACTCTTATCAGAATTACCTCCACCGGGTTTCATGTTGTCAATTGGAGAGGAAGCAAGCTACGAGGTCGAATCTCTAAGAAGAACACTATGAGTAGTCTGGAACCTGAGTAGTTCAGATGATCTTAATAAAGAAACACCAACCATGTATTCACAAGTACAACTCAGATCACATACTATGGATAGTTATCCACCTATCAGGAAGAAATGTAGCAGTAGTCAGTCGAAATGAAGACCAGACCCGTTAGAGTTATGTAAGTTTCCAAAATCATACAATAGAAACCACCAACTAAAAGACAACAGCAGCAGATGGCAAGATGGCAACAGCAAACGAGTGGTCCCACATCGTCAACCACCAGGTCTTCTCTGGAAGAAGTGATGGCTCACGAATGAGATGTGCCGATCGATCTCACTCTCACTTCTTGGCGACAATCTCACAGAATGCCGTCGAGAAAAAATGATGCTGCAGGGTCCCAAAAACAAAAGACAACAGCAAAGATGCCGTAGTCTCGCACGTCCACCTCTCAGGCTGTCCCGCAGCACCCCTTCGAGGTTGATAAACCTCGAAGAAACCTCGAGATATGGCAGAAGTGTCACCATCCTGGCACTTTTTCAGGATTCGGGGTTGCAAAACCTCGAAGTGCCGCCGTCTCGCACGTCCAACCTCTTAGGCTCTCCCGCAGCACCCCTTCAGAGTTAAAAACTTTGATGAAACCTCGACTCTCGATCCCGACTACTGCTGCACCGTCTTGCACCTTGGAGAGTCCTCGAAGAAACAACAAACGGAGCGGATCGGAAAAAAATCTCTCTAAAACCTCGAAGGAATAGTAATCTCCATAGAACCTCGAAGGAAATTGCAGCGATGAGCGGATCAGAACGGAAATCCAAGCAAGAACTTCGAAGAAAACGCAGTATCGATAGAACCTCAAAATTAAGCGCAGCGGCGAGCGGATCAGAAAGGAATTCTCGTTACAACTTGGAAGGACTCCGAAGAAAATGAAATCTCGATAGACCCCGAAGGAAAGCGCAGCGGCGAGAGACGATTCGCGAACTGTCAAAATTTCTCGACGACTCAACCAGACTTGACCCTCTCGGCTCTCGCTGCCTGCAACACCCCATTACCCTAATCGCGGCATCGTCCTAATGTTTTCCCAAGCTTCCTGCATCGTCAGATCTTCGACTTAATTATTAACCGTACGATTGGGTTAATCTCGACCGTCAGATCTGATCCAAAAATCTCAGCCGTTTAATTCAATCCACCTGACGTGTCTTAAATTGTCCTGCACTGTCAGATCTTCGACTTAGTTATCAACCGTGCGATTGATTTAATCCAGACTTTCATATCTGATCCGAACATCTCAGCCGTTTAAATCAAATCCGCCTGATGTGTCTTAAACCCGGTAATTTTCCGTCGGGAGGTATGCATCGACCACGTAAATCTGAAATTAATCATGCACAGCCTGTTAAATATCCGGGGAGAAGGGTTTGGTCGTTGCAAAAAAACCGGGATCTGGATTAGGAGAACAGCGATAATCCGAATTCTCTTCTTTTGGTCTCGGTTTCAAATCTGGGTAAGAGTGCTGGGAACCCGACTTTTCATAAATCCAGCCGGTTGAAAATACAAAGGATGCCGGTTAGCCCCGAGCGCTACCTGACCTACACTCTCTCTCAAATAGCTATTTCTCTCACATTCATACTGTCCTTATGCCGTGACATACAGTTTTATCTTAGTCTATTCTAACACTAGTTAAATTTCCAATACCAATCAACCGATGCAGATACTTTTACGTGCCTAAGTCGTTGTTATACAGAGAGTGTCTTATGCTTGTAAGACACGTAATAAAGTAGAGCCTTCCGCAGGATAACACTCATGGATAAAGTTGTCTTTGCATGTTATTTACGTGCTCTTCACGTGACTTTATGCAGCTTGACAAAAGTATTTTCAATGATTTTCGTGTAGCAGTAGTCCAGCCACGAGATCTCTCCGAGATGGAAGACGTTCCTCTCGAAACTTAAAACCTTATCGTTTTGTTTACGTTAAAAAACATAAAAACATGATATTTTGTCACGTATTTTGCAATAAATGCGTCTTTTTATGTAAAAATGCACTCCAAGTTCTTACGCTTATCAATATTGGAGTGCATTTCTAAATAACTATACGCTGTTCAATACGTGTTCTGATTTTTGGACCATGTTCTTACGTAAGAACTTTGCTCCAAAGATCAGGGTAAGGAACGCCTCAAGAACTTACCTGAACAATCTGAAAAACGTCTACATGCTCTATAAAAATGATCTTACAAGGGATGAGTGTTTTACGTGATCTTTTATATTTTAAAAGATCAAAAACCTATCTCTCAAAAGACCTAGGTTTATTTCAAAAATCTGCCTGCATACGTTTAACAGTTTGCAACGCCCGGTTTTCCTCTCTTTACTTCGGAGTTATGTTCATTGCGTTCCGGTTTAAAGGTTTAGGGTTTAGACCACGTACCACCTGCCCGCGGCCCGAGAATGTCCGAGGAGGACGCGCCAGGGACCCCTCGTTCGCTATCCGCGACGCCCGATGCGTGAGCACAACCCGATGAAATAAAGGCCCGACGCTGTTTCAGTTCAGATGTGACTCCGCTCGATAACTGAAAGACTGACATGAAGGAATTGTATACTCGATGATTATTACCGCCGACTCCCGAAGTGCGTATGAATCGGTATGATCCGCGGGTAGGGGCAGCATTTGGATTGAGTACAGTCGCACTTATATAGACCAACTTGCTGAAGTAGTCGGTAAACTTTTAGTTTGAGAAGATTTGCGTCAGAGGAGTTGCTGAGTTCATCAACGATGGGGCTCCCTTTTCGTAGTATGGAGGACCATGAGAAAAGAACCGTGCGGAGTGAAGCCAAGAGAGCTATCCTTATGGACGCCTTGACGCGATCTTGTACTCCGCCCAAGCCTGGGGCTCCGACGAGTGGCATAGTGGTTCACTTTCCGCTGGAAGGAATACTGGATGAGTTTGAACTGCTCGTGTTCAACTCCTTGATCATACACTTTCCTAATCATTCACCCCGGATCGATCATCTCGAGTCATGGCTTAAGTCAGAATGGACGGAGAAACTGGGCGTCACGATCTGCAAGCTTAGAATCTACAGCAACAAACGCGTTATGGTCGAATTTGAATCTGAAGCAATTCGAAACGAGATGCTTCTGAACTGTGCGGGTAATGTGGGGGAATTCCATGTATGCTTGATGAAATGGACTCCTGAAGCGGAAAAAGAAAGCAGTCGGACTGCTGAAGCGGAAGACTGTGCTGAAATGAACTCCTGAAGCGGAAAACTGAGCTTTCGGAATTTCCTGAACATTGCACAAATCGTCGGAAGTAGAGGTTGGCCTGAATTCGCCCCTAGACGGTGGACCGACCGCTACTCACGATTGTTGGATGTTTCCCGGGAATATTAACAGCTCAGTCAGGGCGATGGTATGCAGCGCAGGCGGTAAAACTTTAGGACTAGATCACATCGAGATAAAGCTAGACAAGGAGGGAGATAAAACTAGACAGGGAGGGAAGGACAGAAGCACACCGACAGCAGTCGCCGGAATTCTGACATGCTGGATGAATTGGGGAATGAGACGCAAGAATTTGCAGCGCTGCTGGTGGAGCGGCAACCCGGGCAGCAGTGGAACTCCTGTCTACTAGTATGGACTGGAACAGAGCACTCGCTACTGCCCTGAAGGTGTTTGTAGAGTTTTAGATCGGCGTGACTCTAGCAAGGCAAGATCGGATCAATGTCGATGCCACCCCTCAACGGGGCTTTTCGTTAGAAGCGGATGTTCTTCTTTTTTTCCCCATGAGTTACGAGCTCCGTCTTCTTGTGCGGTTCCAGTTTGCGGTTAGGGAGGTGGTTGTTGTGCAGGTTATAACTCTCATAGCGTTTTCGTAGAACTTTGTTCCAGGAACTGCGTGTTTGTTGTTCGTTTCTTTCTGTACGACGAGGAAAGTTCTCCATCCGGCCTGTAGTATTGGAAGGCTTCCCTCGCAGGCAGTTGAAAGCATATTTTACTTTCTCGAACCTTAATTGTAAGAGTGTAGTGAGAAATTACATGATCACTTGCTTCGAGTAATGAATGTATGATCTTGGTTACCTCAATTCTGTGACAAACTTCATACTCGGACGTGAGAATTGAATTATTTTGGAAGTTGCAAAGCCGGGAGAATGTGGCGCAGTGTGTATAGGGGTTCATAAAACCTAGAATTTGTTCCATCTCAACGCGCTGCTCATGACATTGTAGATTGACGTTTTGAACTTACACGTCTTGCTTCTGTGACATCATTTGAAGCTTCGGAAGGTGACGTTTAAGGGAGTTATAAGTCTTTCGTTCCATTTTCGGAAGTCCAAGGGAGGGTAGTGTTTATGACTATGTGATAGATTTTCAAATCGTGATGGTGTAGCCGAAGGACAGAACAAAACTATTTGCAGATTATATTTAGATTAATTTGTTCAAACTCACTTACAAACAATATCGATCATGATCAGAATCGTGCCCACAGTAGCTATTGACAAGGCCTCTTGCAAAGAAATTCTCTTGCAAAGAAATTCTCTTGCATAACAATTTACATGACACTGTATAAAGAAAGAACGTACCTAACTAATGCACAGAGTTGTTCATGTACAGTGTCTCATTGGTTCCACAACGAGAACATCGACATCCTTAACTGGAATGAATGGGCAATAACTGACGACGACTATCGCCTAAAAGAATGTCCTGAAAACTGGAGAATGGATGAAGTTCTCAGTCAAGAGCAGAGACAGGAATCCGATCATTGCAAGACGCCCATTCCATCGCTCAGACCTGGCGGTAAATGGGCCAAAGCTTCGTGCATCTGTGGACTCCCCTTTCAGCATGGGCACGATGGAAGCGTATGCAATGAGAGGCACCAGAGCCACGTAAAAGACCAAACCAGTTCCTTGAGTGTACAGCTGGTCGAAAACAGTCAACCCGCTCATCCTCTCTGCTACCGCTGCCCACACTATGCCAACCATAGCCTGCACGATCACCATCACACGGAACATCATCAGAAGGTTGCTGCTGCGTACATATCTGCAGTGACATGAGAATTTGCATACATATATATATGAACAAATCTCCGGTTCTGCGAAGTGAACGACTCATATTTGACGGTAACTGAGACGCGGGAGAGAGATGGTTCCAAGCAGCATGTGCGATAAACTTAAATTCTGTCTGGAACTGTGAATTACCAGTCTGCCATTTATGGTTTCCGGTGCAGCGCCGTCGAAAGCGAAGAGGCTGCCAATTGTTTTATCTCCAGTTTCTGGGCGTCTCTCAACTTCCGGTCGAGGGTAGAAGGAGCCGGACGTGGGCTTAGCCTCGAACACAGACTTCTGTTCGGACTCATTCGTCTCTTGATTCTGCAAGACTTCCTCCTTGGTGATCTCCTTCTTTGTGGCTCGGTCCACACTTTCTCTTACTCCTTCACATCGGATCGAGCTCAACCTCGAGCTCCTCCACCGCACAACGACACCGAAGCTCAGTTTGCTATAAGAAGGTCTACGCAAGTCCGAAGAGACAGGCAAGCTCCTAAGTCCTCCCAGCAAGGAAGCAGAAGCAGTCATAGTCCCAGCCATGATTATGCACTGCAGCTTTATGTCGACAAATGAAGTTGCACTTTGGAGGTCCGGGAACTGGTTCTACACAAGTCTCTCCGCTTACAGGATGTGCAAAAGAATGAGATGAAATTACAAGTGGAGGATTTGCTGAAAATTGTTGATGTGCAGGTATGCTGTATAGTACTGTAAAATGTACCGACGAAAAGACACGTACAGGCCTAGCTTTTGTAACGTTCGACCGCAGAACTTGAAACAGATTCTTCAATCTCTAACCAATGAACTGCCGAACGTGAACCTCCCTGGAGACCTGTATACTTTATTTGTGTCTCAAGATCCAGTTCTTTAAACTACCCACTAATAAGCACAGAGGATTCAATAACTGTTGAACGAATTTCGAATAACCAACTAGTCTTTTGTAGGTCTCTGGTCAATTTTAGGTTACTAAATACAGGTGGAACTATTCTAGACCTGGGTTGCATAAAATTTAGGCAGCGCTTCCGCTACTGGTGATCAAGTCGGAACGCCAGGACCCACAAGGAGCAACCGCCAAGACTAAGAGACCTAGTAGATGCTAGGAAGTAGGAAGGCAAAGCAATTACACTGAAATAAAGTCAACACGACACCAGATGCGCCCAACTCAGTTTTGGCACACAACTCAAGCTTACTTATCAGAATGGAGGAATTCACGGGCTCATATACATTACATGGCATTTACTTGCTGACAAGGTCACGCAGCGCTCTTGGACCGGCAATCCTTCACTACTCAGCACTCTGCTGTGACTAAGACTTCGCCAGAGAACCTACTTTCACTCTGAACGCCCTGATTTCTGTTACTCAACATATCAGACCCCAAGTCAGCGATCTAATCAACACCCCAAGTCTGCTCTCCAAGTCTACTCTCCAAGGAATCAGATTTGCATGCTCTCTGTTTTCTGAACTCCAAGATACACTCTTTCTATTCTGAAAATACAGTCCTCTCTCCTCATCACCAAGAGTGCTCTTCTCCCAAAAACTGAAACTGAGAATGGCCCCTTTAGGGCTCGCGACACTCTTTTATCTAGTCTCCTTGAGCCTGCTTTATGACCATGCAGCTGCCACTTTTTGGTTAATCACTGCTCGAATGCCATCTGGTTTAGGAAAAAAGCAAAAGGTGTTACAATCGCCCCAACCAGCAAAACGCAGTTCTTCCACTGAACTGCGGTATCTACAATACCACATTAGGAACAACACTTCCTCAAATCCAGAGAAACATTACCTCATCCAGGGTAAGGTTAAGCCCTTTCTCAAGGCTATGCTCCATTACCGAGCATCCGTTGAAGCTTTCGGGTGAGACAAAACCCTAGCTTCCAGGTGGTGAACTCGTCAGTTTCTTTTTATCCACCTCCTTACTATGATACACCATAGTAGCGTCAGCCTAAACCTGATTGACATCCGACAGCCATAAGCAGTCAGCAGACCACAACTCCACCTTTAGACGAGCAGATTGACCAGATCTACTCGGTTCCAGTGTCCTTGAAGGGCCCTTTGGCATGACTCTTCTGACTCGATTCAATCCACCGCTTAGCTGGAAGAGACCACTACGGACTGTCGTCTCACAAAATATCTACGCAGTGGTTCTTGAAACTTGTACAATGCTAGATCATCTAGGTACTCCCAAGCTTCACTTATCAATCCCGGAACTCTACCTGTCCAACGACATAGGTATTGAGTAACGGGTTCTCCAGCTCCATCTGGATTCGGTGATGCTCGATGATCTACTATCTCAATCAACTCAAGATCATCAGCTCTTGGTAATGCTTCTAACACTGGATGCCATTTCTGATATCTTCCTGGCAACGATTCTAGTTCTTCACGAAACATTTTCAAGTTAGAAACATGAATGATGGGGTGATAATGCTTCATACTAGCTGGAAAACGTAACTTATAAGTCACAAGACCTAACTTCTTCTCAATCAGGAATGGTCCGGCCCACTTTGGAAGAAGCTTCTTGGCTAAGTCCACCCCTGCTGGTATTCTGAAGTTCTTGGTTCTCAACCAGACCCTCTGCCCTTCTTCGAATTGTACGTCTTGCTTACCACGGTTTGCATACTTGGCATACCGTTGTTGTGCCTTCTCCATGTGTTTCTTGGCTTCTTGAAACACAGTACCCTGAACACGTATGAAAGTCTCTAGATCTGGAGGATCCTGGTTTGACCTTCCTGTGTTTTCATGCCCCTTGGTAGCCAGAGCTATAGGACTCAAAGGTGCATGAGAGCCTCGATAAACCACTTCAAATGGTTTAAATCCTGTACTCGAATGCTTAGTGTTGTTATATGTAAACTCCACCAAGTCCAAGTGCTCGCTCCAATCACTCTGATCTCGCATGATATAGTTCCTCAACCCTTGCTCTACTATCTGTATAGTCCTCTCTGTTTGACCATCAGTTTCAGGATGATAAGAGGAACTGAACTTGAGGGTAGTTCCGAGCCTTCGAAACAAACCCTTCCAAAAATCAGCTACAAACCTCCTATCCAGATCTGAAACAATGTCTTTAGGCATCCCATGATACTTAAAAACATATCGTATAAATAGTTCAGCGGCACCTCTTGACGTCACTGCTTCTCTACAACGGATGAGGTGAGCTTGCTTATTGAAACGATCTATAACAACTAACAGAGCATCAAAACCTCCTGATTCGGGTAAACCTGTGCATAAGTCCATACTTATGCTCTCCCAAGGTCCATCAGGTATTGGTAATGGTCTCAGCAATCCTGCAGGTCTCCTCCGCTCAGTTCGTTGTTGCTGACATGTCAAGCAAGTCTGCACGTACTTGATTACATCCTCCAACATGGTTGGCCAATAAAACTGCTCTTTAAGTCGTTGTAACGTTCTATTCTGTCCTCCATGTCCAGCTAGTTCACAATCATGACATTCTTGCATGACTAGTGTCCTTAGAGCTCCAGCTGGAACATAGACCTTGGTTTGCTTATAAAACCAAAGGCCGTTGCGAAATGAGAGATTACCTACCAATGGATCTCTATCTTGTTGACTGGTCCAACGTTGAGCCTGAGGATCATCTGGCAATGCTTGTCTGATTCGATCCAAAAGCTCTTCACTTGTGTCCTGGGTTGTTAACGCTTGGACACGTCGGCTTAACACATCCGCTGGAATATTTTCCTTCCCCTTTTGATATCGTCATTCGATATCAAAACGAGCAAGTTCCACTTGCCATCTCTGCTGTTTGCGGGACAAACGGGGTTTACTCTGAAAGTATGTATTACCCTCGCAGTCCGTCACAACAGGAACCTTGCTTGGTAACAAATAATGCTCCCAACGCTTCAGACAATGAACAACAGCGAACAACTCCTGTTCATGAGCAGGCCATTTTGCCTCTGTTTCTGAAAACTTGTGACTTTCGTAAGTCACTGGATGCTTTCCTTGCATCAGCACTCCTCCAATGGCCCATTGGGAAGCATCTGTGTGAACCTCGAAAGGTTCTCCCATCTTGGGAAGAGCTAGCACGGGCATCTCTGTCAGTGTTTGTTTCAACTCCTGAAACGCTCTTTCACCTGCTAGATTCCAAACAACTTTGGAAGTCTTGCGTAATAATCCAAACAAAGGTGCAGCTTTATGCGCAAACTGATAAACAAAGCGCTGAAAATATGTAGCTAACCCAAGAAAAGATCTGAGCTCATGAACACTCTCAGGTCTCTTCCATTCAACAATGGCTCGAATCTTAGCCCTGTTAGGATGAATACCCTGCGCATCGATCAAACATCTTAGAAACACCACACTCTCTTGTCCAAAAGAACACTTGCTCTTCTTGAGATACAATTGATGTTCTTCTAGGCGCTTAAACACTGTTTCAACATCTACTAGATGTTGATCCCAAGTGGATGAGAAGATGATGATATCGTCTAGGTACACGATAACACTCTCATCCAAGAGATCTCTGAAGATCTCGTTCATTAGCCTGCAGAAAGTACTAGGTGCATTGGACAATCCAAACGGCAACACTGTATACTCAAACAAGCCATACCTCGTCCTTACAGCTGTCTTTCCTTCATCACCTTCTTTGATCCGGATCTGATGATATCCAGAACGGAGATCCAATTTGGTGAAGTACTTTCCTGTGGCCAACCGATCTGTGGTTTCATCCATGAGAGGAAGAGGATACTTGTTCTTGACAGTAACCTTATTAAGTGCACGGTAGTCTGCACACATGCGGATACCACCATCTTTCTTGGCCACGAACAACACCGGTGCAGCATAAGGTGATATGCTGGGTCGTAAGATACCTTGAGCTACCAACTCTCTCAACTGAGTCTTCAGCTCTGTTAGCTCATCAAACGACATGCGTCTTGATGGCACTGCAATAGGTGTAGCCCAGGAACCAGATCAATGGCATGATCCAAGGCTCTCCTCGGAGGAAGTCCTGTTGGTAACTGGTCCGACATTATGTGAGAATACCTCTCAATCAATGCTTGCATATCAGGATGTATGAGAAGAGCAGCAACACGTTCTTCCTCATCCATCTCCACCTTGGGTTTAGACATCACTGCAACCCAAGCTTCGTCAACCAACTTGATCTGCTTTCCAAACTGTCTGGTCGTGCAGATCTGAAATGCCACCTTGGCTCGTTGGAACTTACGAGCAGCATGGTTTGGCTCCTTGGGTCTCTCTTTGATGATCAAAGGATGTGGTTGACCCAAGCCCCATCGATCCATGACTATGACGTTCCCTTCTTGAACATCTAGCTTGGCTTTGGTCTCTTGTAACCAAGACCAGGACAAGATACCTTCCATCGTGTCGCCTAAGCTCATAACTAAAAACTCATGTCTCCTAGTTACCCCTCCAACAATAATAGGAACACTCATGAGCTTTTCTGTAACAGTTGTGCTACCTTGCACAAACCTTACCAACAATGGACTCATGATCTTGGTTCTAGTCACCCTTAAAGTTCTGACAAGTTTTTCATCCAAGACATTCACATCTGCTCCAGTATCTATAAGCAAACAACACCGGTGGTTTCCTATTTTTACTTCAATCCACGGTAGAAAATCTCCATGTTCTACCAAATGCTCACTAGCACATACCTCTGCTTCAGTAGTCGCTTCAACTGGTTCTTCAACATTGGTTGTCTCTTCAGCTGTCAACCCACGAACGTTGCTCGCTGTTGAACGTTGAGGACACTCACGAGCAATATGACCGTCCCGTCCGCATCGAAAGCAGATGATCGTCCTTGAAGATGTAGCACTGCTAGCTCCACTGCTCCTAGCACCTGAAGTCGAAGCTTGGTTGGATCCTGCATTGGATGCATAAGATCCAGTAGGTCGGGTCTGAGTAGGACCACGAGTAACTCCTTGCTGTTGAGACCCACGAGGAAACCTCCTTCCCGCTGCACCAAATCTTCCACCACCACGTCTTCTACCACCTCTACTCTGAGAGGACGCTATCTGTCCTTGAGGATTGCGCCAAAATCCTCTACTAGGCTCGCCACCACTTGTTCCACGTTGAAACTTGGAGGGCTGCACGGTGTAGTTACGTTCCCTAGTGTTCTCTGCTGCTTCCAGAAATGCAAACAAGTCTTGCATGTCCTCGGACTTATGAAACATAAACCAGCTATCAAACACACTAGCATAGAAACCTTGCATACCTTTCTTCAAGTCAAACAGCAAGTCGGTGCTATCCACCATGTGCAAACCAGTAACCAACTCAGAAAATCGCTGGAGATACTGTCTGATACTCCCTGTCTGTCTCAGATGAATAAGTTCTAGTCGAAACTGTGTAGCTTCATCCACTGGTACCAAATGTCATCGGAGTTCATCCTTCAGCTCAGACCAAGTGGACATAGGAGTTGTACCGTTCAAACTTCTCATCCATTGTTGACCTCCATACCATTCCTTAGCCTCTCCTTCCAGTTTACTAACAGCATAGGTGAACCAACTGCGCTCATCAAAATTCTCCAGGTAATTCTTCATTTTAGTAATCCATAACTCAAACCTGGAAAAGCTTTTCTCACCGTTGAAGGCTGATGGTGTCGCTGGTTCAGCCCACTTCACTTTCCGCTTGTGCCCTTCTTTGGCTGAGCTGCCTTCCGCAACATTCTCTTGCACCTTCTGTGATCCATCTTCATTCTTATCTGCTTGAGCAATATCAACTGCTTCTTCGCCTGGTAGTGCTAAATCCTTGACTTGCTCGATTTGCAGTACAGGGACCTCCGCTTCCTTCTCTTGTGTCGCTTTTGCTTGAGTTAAATCCGCCTTAAGCACCTTGTTCTCAGCTTCTACTTGCTCAAGTCGGCCTTCCAACTTTCTTAGCAATGCTTTCATCTCGTCCAACTCGGTCGACACAGCCTCCATTGTCGATGGTGTTTAGCAAAGACTCAACTTGAGCCTGCTCTGATACCAACTGTAACGTTCGACCGCAGAACTTGAAACAGATTCTTCAATCTCTAATCAATGAACTGCCGAACGTGAACCTCCCTGGAGACCTGTATACTTTATTTGTGTCTCCAGATCCAGTTCTTTAAACTATCCACTAATAAGCACAGAGGATTCACTAAGTGTTGAACGGGTTTCGAATAACCAACTAGTCTTTTGTAGGTCTCTGATCAATCTTAGGTTACTAAATACAGGTGGAACTATTCTAGACCTGGGTTGCATAAAATTTGGGCAGCGCTTCCGCTACTGGTGATCAAGTCGGAACCCAGGACCCACAAGGAGCAACCGCCAAGACTAGGAGACCTAGTAGATGCTAGGAAGTAGGAAGGCAAAGCAATTACACTGAACCGGTTGGAACCGTTCAGTGGACCGGACCTTGGACCGGCAATCCTTCACTACTCAGCACTCTGTTGTGACTAAGACTTCACCAGAGAACCTACTTTCACTCTGAACGCCCTGATTTCTGTTACTCAACAAATCAGACCCCAAGTCAGCGATCTAATCAACACCCCAAGTCTGCTCTCCAAGTCTACTCTCCAAGGAATCAGATTTGCATGCTCTCTGTTTTCTGAACTCCAAGATACACTCTTTCTATTCTGAAAATACAGTCCTCTCTCCTCATCACCAAGAGTGCTCTTCTCCCAAAAACTGAAACTGAGAATGGCTCCTTTAGGGCTCGCGACACTCTTTTATCTAGTCTCCTTGAGCCTGCTTTATGACCATGCAGCTGCCACTTTTTGGTTAATCACTGCCCGAATGCCATCTGGTTTGGGAAAAAAGCAAAAGGTGTTACACTTTCAGCTGCAAGTTTTCGACAAGGTAGAAGTTCGTGGCAGCGATACACTGTCAACAGATTGCGACCGTAAGAGCGGATGTTAAGAGTACACAACGAGCTAGAGGTCTCTTGACGTCTGTCTCGCTCAAATAGTGACGTGCAAGTCGGAGGACGCGTTGGAGTGTTTCGGCCTGAGGTGAACTTGTTCGGACGTTTTAGCCTCGCGCGAAAGCACCACCACCAGATCTTCCACGTGCTGCTGGTGAACTACTAGCAATAGTCGGGGAGATCCGACGTTTAGTGTTACTTGCGACCACTTTCTGAATATCCGAGATTCAGCAAAATATGTCGGAAACTTTCCCAACCCAACTAATACCTATATATACGACTAACAGTTACATCTTTCCCGAATATTTTTGGTTTTACCAGAAAATTTCTGATTTCCTCCTAAAATCTTCCAAAGCACAGGCTACTAGGGTCGTTCAACCTTGTCGTAAAATTTAATGTACTCTAGCTGTAAACTGTTTGTGGTACGCAAAAATTTAAGTATTTTTATATAATTCTGCAGTGATCATTGGTCGTCAATCAATTTTATATTAATATTAACTTTTTGTTCGCATGTAAGATCTGAAATGGAGACACCTAGGACGATTAGGAATGTAACCTTGTTGCAATAAACCGACACTCCGCGTCATCACCAACCTTAGGATTCATTTCCTAGAAATAACTAGAAATAACAACTTAACTCCATTAATACTTTTGTACAGGTTGTGACCCTATATCTCTTATGATTATCCTTGTTGGAATTTATGCCCCGATTTTCTCCACATACTCTTGGTTCGTAACTAGAAGATGAAAAAATGGAAAAGAGCGCTCTTCTATAGTAATATTCTTTAATTATTCACCTCTCCATGTTCAGAAGAGAAATATGCAAAGAGCTTTAAATTATTTTTTATATTTTTTCTTAGAAAAATTAGATCATATATTAAAGTTTATAAATTAAAAATATTTTCTTCAAGCTCTACTGCATAATCCTCATCCTCAAATTGAAACTCTATCAAGATATATGCTAGATTGATCTCTTCATCTCTCTTTTTGAAAATCTTGACACGTTTACTTGCCACTGTATCTTCAAGCTCGTTCTGTCCAACTCTTGCAAGACATAAGTTACGTTGTCGTGAACCTTCTTCAGCACATACGGACCAAACCATCGCTTGGAAAATTTCGTAATGCACTATGCTGGTTGTCTAGACTATTGTCATAGACTAACACCCAATCACCTTCCTTGATTTCCCTAGGTTTTAAACGATGTCGTTGATCAAATCTAACTTTTTTCTTCAATCGTACTTCTCGTAGCCTATTCAAAGTAACTTGGATATCCTCAAGTCTTCTCTCCAAATGTCTAATTCGAATAGCAAGAAGCTCTTTTTTGTCATATTGTCCTCCCAAGGTAACACATTTTATGTCAGAACGTGCTCTTCAATCGGCATGATAAGTTTCTGACTTGTGATGAGCTCCACTGAAATGTAACAAGTTACCGAGCCGACTCATAACGCAAATGATAAGAGTCAAGGTCACTCGTGCACCCTTTTGTCTCAGACCTTCACCAAAGCTTTCACAATGGACGGATGACCGCGTTCGCTCTTAGCATTCTTTTTGGGGTTGTAAGCAGTTGTTAGTAACAACTTCACCCCACATCTTGCAAAGAATTCACGAGTCTCATGTGCATCTAACTCTCCCGGATGCGCAGTGATCTTCTCACACATCCATATCGACAAACAACCTCTTCCAGGAGAAATTTACATAGCGCCCTATCCTCAACTTGATTTGAAATATCTTCTCGAGCAAGTACCAAGTATCTCATTTGTCACAATCCAACTGGCATAGTCATCAAGTCTACGACCCACTTGAAGTGGATTGTCATGGGTAAGTCGAGTGTAATCCGTCTCGATGTCAGATGTTCCAATACATCTACCATGTCGAACAAGACTTCACAAAAGATACGACATCTCTGTACATATTTTTCCACCAATACTGCTCTTTCATCTTCGTAAAAGTGGCCCAAATCTCTCGATGTCCAGTCCAAAGACTCTCATGAAATGCTCTAAGTAACTTTTGTTGATCTTCTTTGTCGCAAATCACTCGTAGCGATATCTCACCTTTCTACTTTGGCCGCATCCAAAGAAATCCATCATGCAACATGAAGTTGTAGGCCTTCCTTCGAACTCTCCAGAACCTCTCATCCGTCCAACCTGTTTGCTTGATCATCATACCAAGGTACATCCCAATGTCAAGCAAATCACCATCATACAACCCTTCAACAAATAACTCAGCTTTCCTTCTTGTGTATGCAATCGAATAGAACTTTATACCCACGTCGTCAGTATCTTCAACCATTTCATCTTCTTTATCATATCGAGCTCGAGATAACATATCTGTCAACAATTATCAAGTCTTTGAAACCTTCTTCTAGATTCAACGACTTGATATATGCATCGTAACATCATAATATCAAGAGTCATACAGTTCATGGTCGTCTCTAATACGACAAACAATCAGTTTCAACCACCATTGCTGCTCCAATCAAATACTCTTTCTCAATTTTCATGACTGAAATAATATCCATAGTTGCGGGTATACACGTTGACGAGCACTTAACACCTTCGCTCCGAACTTAATTGCAAATATGTCTCCATCCTCATCATCATGTCCTACTACCCATCTGATTGCAACCGGACTTGTATCTATAGTAAGAACCACAACTCTAGCACCCTTGTAATCAATCCTTTCCAAAACTAGAGGAGATGATAGTAAGATTTTCAGCTTCCACGATCGGTATGCTCTTCCTCCCAAGTCTTGCATAACAATCCATATAATATATCCGCCACATGCGCATAATGAGGAATCTAAATGTGATAGAATATACAAGCACTCAAAAATCTCCTTACTTCTGTCAAGGAGTTGCAAACCTCCTTCATCCTCCCAATCGCATCCACTTTGTTTGGGTTTGGCTTCCGATCAAATGATCAACACAAATGATCAACGATCAGAACTTCTCTAACCCCAAATGTTGGGTTGTGTTTCGCATCCAAGTTCGTCTAATATTTAAATTTATAAATATTTAAATATAGTATAAGAATTTCTCAACATTTAAATGTTTTTCGATAACAGCAAGAGGCAACTGTTCCCTAAAGTTCATGTTGCATGCATATATATTGGAACAAATCATGAATATGTATAAGTCTTGCATACCGTATTCTTTTATGCAAGGAGTTAATGACTAACATACAGTATCATTCGTACGCATGGTTCTTGGAAGGTATAGAGATAGACCAATGACAAATTTCTATCTCTCGAAATTCACCTTAAAATCATGATATTTTTGTACAGGTTGACATGTTCTAATCACACCGCATATTCCCTTAATCGAGTGGAGGAGCACATCATGAAATATTCAGCTGAAGCAAAGCGATTGAGGACCTCTATCTTCTAAGGAGACTTGTAAATGACAAAAGAAAAATGATTACTTGAGTCCAAACGATGATTGACATCTTATGGAGCAAGCATTTAAACTAAGGGATAGTTGATTTAACCTAATCAGAAGGAAAGGAATATAGAGAGTGAAATGTAGATTTGAGACAAACTGATCGGATGTTACTCGACGTCAAATGACGCAAATGAATTTGAATTCCAACGGAGGAGATGGACGCTAGCGTACTTGGGCGTATGGGCCATAGGTCTCGATGGCTCCGGAGCGCATGGGTGCTGCTGACCCTAACTCACAACCTAAATTCCAAGCAAAGCGACGCAGACGGGCATGTGCGAACTTGTGACTACCAATTGGACGTCACTGGTTAAATTGACTTCACTAAATTTAACATATTAAATTTAGATTTCACTCAATAATTTCATTACTCTGTGTTCACTTCAGTCATATAAAACACATAAATGACTCACTCAAGCAGAACCTTTCTTTGGTATAAAAATCAGTCAGTCTCATGAGATCAGCATCGACCCAGAGAAAATCATGAAGTTGCAACCTTAAGATGACAATCAGGTTGTAAACTTAAAGATGAGATCGACTAAGATGAGAGATAGGATGACAAGACGGTGTGCTTGTCGGTCGACTCTTTGGTTGGTATCTCTAGTGCATACCGAGGATGCACAAGTTTAGAGAGGGTGTATGTCGTGTCTTGGACCGGGTCCTACTTGAAAATATATTTTTGATACTTATCATTATCACTCCAAAGATGTTCATAAGACTAAAAATGAGCTTTTTACACAACTTCGGATCTTCACTTCCATTACATCAACTTGTAGAGCTCATTGTCAGCTTTCCATGAGACTTCATCTACTTCATTTGGACGTCTACTGATGAAGTTATGAAGTTCGGAAGATGGGAAAATCAAGCTAGGCTCTAGCTTACTATTGCTGACTGAGGTATTTGTGGTTCTTGGTGCTATACAAAAGACGTAAGGGGCCTTCTTGTTCATTATCTGTGAAAACTTTCACGTACGACGACTGACGTAAAGGGGCAGCTTAAAGGGTTAGCTTATTTCTGCAACTTGTCGTTAGATGGTTTGGAAAATTGGGAGGTTTAATGCATGGGTGCAAGGAGTCATTGGGTTCATATATGTGCAGGCTATGCGTTGGTTAAGACGATTCGTGAAGAGGTGGATCGAGGAGTGTGTTCTGGAAGAAATTGAGACATAGAGAAAAGATTTGATGTGCTTCAGTGACTTGTGAAGAAGAGTTGGACCGTTCCGACCGTTCTGGAGTTCAAACTTGTTATCAATGGATCCATCGGGATCAAGACACCGAGTTCTTCAAGAAATTAAAGACGATATGAAGTTTCATCAGACGATTTGAGAGTTCTGGGTAAAATTGGCTCGCATGGAAGCACTTACGTCAGTTTTTGTCGCTGGTGATTTGAGGTTGGGTTGTTCTTCGCATTCAGTGAGCCAAGTTTTTTGTTCTTGGTGTCTCTATGATCAGGGAGTCTCCACCTACGCATAAGAGAAGACCGTATGCGGATTGGATTGTTAGCTTGAGTGTGGTGAACGAGTTTGAACCGTAGAGAGTCGATTTATGTCAGTTTTTACTTCCTGCGATCAAATTTCTTGCCTAGTTCTGCAAGGGGAACTCCAAACAGCTTGTTTGGAGTCTAATTGGGTTCATGGTAGCTCTATCTACCTACCAGAGAAGACTGATCTTGAATCAGACGATTCGTTTGAGCGGTGTGCGTGATTCTACGCCGAAGGGAGGAGTTTTTTGAGATTCGATCACCTACGATAAAAAATCAGCGATATCTTGGTTGTTGAGAGTCGAGAGTCAACTTTGGGAGTTCTTGGAGCCAACAAAGTCAAGAAGGAAGGTCTTATCGACATCTGAAGACCGTTTTACGAAAGAAGAAAGTTGCTAGATATGTCTTTTTCGGTTTCTTCACCACGGTTTTCGTCCTTTTGAGTTCGTTAACAAACTTGTGATAGCTAGCTTTAGCTAAGGGCGTATACATGTCATTTGGACTTGGATTTGAATCGTGTGATACTGGTGCAGCTCTTTTTATTAGCAAAAGAATGCTTCTCTTGCTTTGAGCTACGCTTCGGTAGTTTCGAGTCTGGGTTCAATTCAAGGACTCGTTTTATGAGGTTTTGATGCAGATTACATATCATTTTGATCTGTTTCTCAGTTTTTTGTTCTTAGGGGAGAAAACCGGAAGTGTATATAAATTGGGAGTTGGTATATATTGCGATGCTCGTTCTTGGGATTGTTTCTCTCTTTCTTGTTTATGATCAGCACACGATATCTCCACAGTCAGGAACCTCGCATTCTCCTAGATAAATCTCCACGTAAAATCTGATTCGACACCGGACTAATTCATATCAAGTAACAATTCTGGATATTCAATATGATTATGAACATTCTATAGTATCCATCTGAACTAACTCCTATTTTTATCTGTAGTATCATCCGGAGGATACTTCTAGATTGTAAGTGAAGACTAAGGTGACACATGTATACTCCAATATCATATGCTATCACTTTCTTGTCCCATTCACATATGACATACTTGTGTTCTTCACATCAAATTTGGTTTTGATACTTACATGTCATGGTCCTAAGCAAACCAAGTTTCTACACAACTTACTTGGAGCCACTGATGAAAGAACTTGACCAATTATGAAAAGATGTGGACCATGCATGTCTCACATGCGGTCCTAATTTGCAAGTGAAACATTCTTCACACCTACACAAGGTGATTTACTTGGGATATACCAAGTACCTATCTTTTGATGATCCGACGAGACAACAAGGACACGAACGTGACACGAGATCTATATCGTTGCGGTGTTTGGCTTCTCATTGGCTTCAAACTTGATCTGTCACTGAGAGTTGAGAGATGGACAAGAAGACGGCGAGAATGTCTCGAAAGATGATATTATACCGTCGGAGAGTAAGGCCGTAACCGCATCCACATTAACGAAGCCGGTTTTTCCCCAGACGCGTGTGACCGTTACGGTTGGAGATAGACGTGTTCACCGCACAGTACCCGGTTGCCATCTCCGCGGCCGCAGGAAGCCGGTCCGTACGCTTAATTCGCAGTTTGCGAGACGGGCTCAAAAATGGTGGGGTCTGGGAGAAGGCACAGTTTTTCGACCTTCCGCACGAGTATGGTCCCTCCCTCGCGCATGTGCTGCGATGGAGCGGGAAGGCACTAGCTCCTCGAGCAATTCGATGTCCACATGTGCAGAGATGGAGCGGGAAATACTCGAGTCACCAGAGTCTCGCATTCGCGGTAAGAGAATCGTATCGCTGTGTGTACGAGAAGAGAGAAATGACTTCTATTGCGGTTCAGTTGCTAGCGTTGTGTGAAGCCTCTCCAGCCTTTGCAGTTTCGTTTGTAATTTACAGTGTCGTAACGTTACTTTTATTTTCGAGCCTTGTTAAGTGGAGAGTGCAAATGGCTTTGAGACGAAGGGTTTTAGAACTGTTTGATCTCGTTGCAGATGAGCCTCCCGTGCCTGTAGAGACACAACAAGATGATTCGAATGGGATAGTTCTGAGTCCCGACAGTCAAATTCGACATGAGCTTCCATTTCGTTTTCAGGCTGCTGCACATAATGATCGAGTATATGCACCACCTCCGAATCTTCATGAAATCATGGGAAGTCCTCTCGACGACGTTGTTGGAGCTGAGGAGGCAGTACGAGATGAAGGAGTGTCACGGATACCAGTTGGAAGCAATAACATTCGATTGCATTCCATCCCAATTTCTGAGGTCGATGCTACCTCTGAGCCAAGCTCACCGCTGCCAGGTAATTGTCATAAGCAGAGTAGGTTTGTGTGGCAAGATTGGCAAGTGCTGCACCTGATTGAGGCGAAGCGATTAGAACATGAGGAGCAGAATAGGAGTTCAGGTCTCAAGAAGATGATAACGGCAGTGAGCAAGCTTCAGCAGGTTCAGTCGTTCCTTCGTGCAAAAGGTGTGGTTATCACGGACATAACTGTGATAAAGAACAAGTGGGAGACAGTGATAACCGGGTACAGAAAAATTCGAGATCACAACAAGGTCTCTGGAAATGCCCCCTACACCTCGTTGAGTCGGCAGGAACGTGAAGAGAAGAAACTCCCCTTGAATTATCCTATGCACCACTATCCGCTCATTGACTGTTGGTATGGTCTCCGACCTGGCACCACCCCGCCGTGCATGGCCGAATCTCTCACTCCGAGTAATGGTCCTACAGGTCCAGATAGTGATGATGTTCAACCGCCCCCTCAACCGGGTCCTCAACCCGGTCCTCAGGATTCAGAAGTTCGGAATTCCACAGATATAGATGCCGAGGAGTCCAGTCGTCATAACTCAGGAAAACGGAAGCGTGAAATGAGCCGCAGTGCTTCTGCTTTGAACCAAACTCTCACGTGTTTTTCTAGTTCCATAGTTGAGGTAGAGAAACAAAAACTTGAAATTGAGAGAAGTTGAGTTTGTATGGGGAACTAGAAGCTCAGAAACTCCAGCAAGAGAAGAGCAAACAAGAAGGGGCTAATGTTCGTTCGAGCCAAATTGTTAGTGTGTTAGATAAGATGGCAGGAGCACTGGCTGACATTGGCAGCGCCTTGATCAGAAACTAAAGAGTTCATAATATTTTCACTGTTCTAGTTCTCATCGGTATCTACACTCAAAACATGAAGCTTCTACAGTTTCTTCATTCCGAATTTTCAGCCAATTTTTCCTGTTACATGCAGATGATGTACTCTGCAGCTTGTATGATGTTGTGTAAGGAAGCCCATTTTTTATGTCTACTGAGTTTTATTTCGAACTGCTGAGTTGTTTGCAAGTTTCACTAGTTCATCAGAATCTATCGTGTTTCAAGCTTGAGAGCATGTTTTTTTGTTTCACTTACTTACTGTTTAGAATTCGAGTTGTCTACTGAGTTGTTTGCAAGTTTCACTTGTTCATAAGAATCTATCGTGTTTCAGGTCAGATACCATGTTTCTTGTTTCACTTACTTACTGTTTACAATTCGAGTTGTGAGTTGTTTGCAAGTTGAGGCTCTCCATAAGAATCTATCTTGTTTCAGGTCAGACAGCGGCTTTCTAGTTTCACTGTTTTAAATTCGAGTTGTATACTGAGTTTCTGTTCGAACTGTTGTCTTCTTCTGCAGATATGAAGGCTATCTTGGGGGTAGTGACTACAGCGGTTGTGCTCGTTACAGAAATTGTGGCTGAGTGGGTGAGAGTTGAGGAGGAAGAGGATGATGTCTCAGAATCGTGGTTTGATATTATGGCTGTGCATGACTCTGTCACGCGAGTTGTCTTCATGGCACAACAACTAATCGTTCAGCATCTCGAGCAGACTGAACATTATACATGGTGGGTGAAGCCTAGATCTTTAATATGGTTTGACTACTATCTCATGAAGAGTTATGAGGAAGATCGATGGATTAGAACCCTCCGAATGCCTAAGGCATTGTTTCTTCAGCTTGTCACTCTACTTGGGCCACATGTATCAAAAGCAGATACTCATTATCGGAAAGCAGTCCCTGCCGAGGTTCGAGTTGAGGCAGCATTACTCAGACTGACCTCAGGCATGACTCATTTTCAGGTGGGCGAAAGGTTCGGTATAGGAGAGACCACCTCTCAAGAAGTTTTTGCAGATGTTGTTACTGCTGTGAATGGAGTCCTTGGTCCTCAGTTGATCCAATGGCCTACTGGATCAGCTATGGAACGAGTGTCTCAGGGTTTTTTTAGGAAAGCTGGTCTCCCAAATTGTCAAGGTGCCATAGACGGCTCACATATTAAAATCAGAGCCCCGCCAGCTAGAGAGCTTCCTGGAGAATATTACAATAGAAAACAGTACCACAGCTTATTGTTGCAATGTGTGTGTGACACAGAAGGACGTTTTCTCGATGTCAGTTGCGGCCGGGCAGGCTCGAACCACGACTCTCGAGTTCTTCGAACCTCAGCCTTGTGGACCCATATTCGAGACTGCAAAGTGTTATCAGAGCCCATAGTTACACTACCTAATGGATTTCGGCTTCACCCGTATTTGTTAGGAGACTCCGGTTACACGTTGGAAAGGTGGTTAATGCCTCCATTCTCATTGAACCCGGGGTCACCACATGTACATAGACTATTTACAGAACGTCAGATAAAAGGTAGAGTTTGTATTGAGCAAGCCTTCGGTGTTCTGAAAGGACGCTTTGCAATTCTTAGTGTTGGGATCAGCAGTAGCGTGAAATGGGCAGCTGAAATAATGAAGTGTTGTTGCGTGTTACATAATTTTCTTGTGCACCATAGAGTTGTGGTTTGTGTAGATTCGGCTGTCACCATGTCCTCTGTGACTGCGAGGCCGGATCATATTCATAACTCTGTCAGGTCGAGTGGCAGTGAAGCTAGAGAAGCTTTAGCTGCATTGTTGGAGTCGTCTTCAGCTCCTTGATGTTTCAAGGACCCTTGAGGTATGTTTTTTAATTTCGCTTCCAGACCTCGAGAGTAGTGGTGAAGTGACAGAATGATATTCTACTTTCGAAATGGGTGACAGAAGGATATTATACTTTCGAGTTCTAACTTGAGTACTCTTCGCTAATATGGTTTCACTTTTTCGAGACTACGAGGACATCTCGCTATTAGACTTGAGCTGATTTCGCAGAGATGTAACCAAGCTTCGAATATGGTATGGACTGATTGAAGGTAGTGGTTGAAGCAACTTCGAATGCATACTCCAAGTCACAAAAGAATTCACCATTTTTAGGCTGTAGTGGTTTAATGTAACAGGTCTGCGTGAGGTCGAAGCTGGTTGGGTATATTTGGAGGTACGTAAGTGTCTTCGCGAAGAGTTATGAATTCAGTCTTTCAGCGTCACCGTTCACTTCATCGTCTTCTGATCGAATTTCGCTTTCGCTTGGATGTTTCACTTCATCGTCTTTTGATTGATAGAATTCGATTTTTCGGACAGCTAGACAGCATGGGTCAGAACTCCAACCCATAGCGAGTGCGATTTGGTGATGTTTCTTCATTTCGATGTTCAGTGAAGCAGCAGAATGATATTCGTATGGATTTTCTGCAGGACGGCCAATGTGGACCCTGGAGTCAGACTTACCTCCACAGCCGAGGTTCGACCACGACTGGTGTGCAGATGAGCCTCTGCCCGACGTGCAGGTACATCGAGTTGACGGTTCAGATAAGTGGGAGGTTGTTGGTGCAGAGCTGACTTGGGGGTTGGAATTCGACCCAGAAGAGTTGAAGACGATGTTTCCTGTGTGGCACGAATTGTGCTTGCAGTGGTGGGAAGATGCATTACATGTCCGCGAGGAAATAGATTTCGATTCTATCTTCGAGCTTTTGATGCTTATATGTGCCGGGTTCGCAGTCACAGGTCACAAAGCCCAGCGAAAGCTTGTGAAGAAGAAGATCGAAGATTTATTTGCAGCTCACTCAGTAGCTCACGTAGACCCAGTGTTACTTTACGGGGTGGACGCAGAGTTCCCGTGCCGTCTAGATTGTGTAGACTGTTCAATTCCCTGGGAATAGGGAGGTACTTCGATATGTACATATCGTTGCCTAGGCAACCTGCAATGTACCTTTCCTTCTTCAAGACTTGGAAACATTGTATATAAATTTCGCTTCATTTTGAACTGCTGCTTACCGTCTGAGTTTTTATGATCCTCGAAAATTTCCATCGTTGTATCGACTGTCAATGACTTACCGGTTTCTTTTACTGTTGAAGGACCCCTTCGGTTTTCAGTACACCTTGTTACTGTCGCATGACTCACTGTTTGTTTGCGAGCAGTTTACCTTTACCTGTTGGTTTACATTTCTCGCACTTTTCAATCGCAGGTTCGATTTGCATCTCCAAATCGTTGTTTACCTACACGAGCTGTTTACAGTCGCAGGACTCACGGTTTGTTTGCGAGCTGTTCACCTTTACCTGCTGGTTTACATTACGAGCATTTTTCAGTCGCAGGTAACTTTGCATCTCCAAATCGTTGTTTACCTACACGAACAGTTTACAGTCGCACGCCTCACGGTTTGTTTGCGAGCAGTTCACCTTTTTCTGCTGGTTTACATTACGAGCACTTTTCAATCGCAGGTAACTTTGCATCTCCAAATCGTTGTTTACCTATACGAGCCGTTAATCTTACGAGCAGTTTACCTTCACGAGCTTTAATTCTTACTAGTTGTTTACCTTACGAGCTGTTTACCTTCAAGAGCATATAATCCTTACGAGCCGTTAATCTTACGAGCTGTTTAGCTTACGAGCTGTTTACCTTCAAAAGCATATAATCCTTACGAGCCGTTAATCTTACGAGCAGTTTACCTTCACGAGCTTTAATTCTTACGAGCCGTTTATCTTACGAGCTGTTTACCTTCACGAGCTTTAATTCTTACGAGCCGTTTATCTTACGAGCTGTTTATCTTCACGAGCTTTAATTGTTACGAGCCGTTTATCTTACGAGCTGTTTACCTTTACGAGCAATTTACAGTGCGAGGTATAACGTTTGAAACCGAGCTGTTTGCTTTTACGAGCTTCTTTACCTTACGAGTAGTTTAGTCTCGCTGGTAAGTACGCTAAGAAATTACTACCTTGTTTACCTTACGACCTGTTGTCCGTCGCTAATCTCCCTCGCGCGAGAACACTCAACTGGCTGGAAAACCCGTCCCGCGCATTTACCAATTCACAAAAGTTTGCATGGCA
This sequence comes from Asterella californica, assembly GCA_036924285.1. Classification (NCBI taxonomy): domain Eukaryota; kingdom Viridiplantae; phylum Streptophyta; class Marchantiopsida; order Marchantiales; family Aytoniaceae; genus Asterella; species Asterella californica. Next base: position 14,531,517 of record JAYKYS010000003.1, read on the forward strand.
ATCGACGCATTCACCAATTCACAAAAGTTTGCATGGCAATCGACGCATGATCGGCCGATGTTGGAAGTTTTTTTACCAACGAGATTCTGTTTGCTATCCATGTTGCAGGACGTGAGTACAGTCTATCGTCATAACGTTTATTACATCGTCAAAACGTTTATTATATCGATAAGGGTGAAACTGTTCTGTTCGAGACGGCTGCCTGGTGCGGTGACAACAGTTTTTTGAAGTACAAAAACCTAGATTCGTGCACCCGTCTAAACAGCCTCGAGCCAAAACTGATTATTGCGCTAATCTCGGATTACCGGCTTCGTTAATGTGGGTGCGGTTACGGCCTAAGTACTCCTCATGATCATGATCAAGTGCACTTTGGTTATTACAATCTAATATTGTTTACATCGTATATGTGTTGTTAAGGATTTTGTGATCTTGTAGAATCTACTTGTCAATCACTTGCTTGATCATATGCACATTGAAAGAAATGTCGGCAAATCCATGTTTGGAAAGAATGATGGATTCTCATTGAGGCGAGCATGTGAAGAGGTGAGCAAGCACCAAGATGCATGAGTTCAGACATTAGATGCAAGCAACGAGAGTATAAGTCCAACACCTTGATCATGGTCTCACAACAATGCAAGATATTCAAAAAGAGAATAGCTTCTATGCGTTTATCTATTGTTTATGGTGCATGCTTTTGAAAAGCATTTTCCACTGACACTTCAACATGGTCTAGTGGATTGAAGGTACATGATTACTATAAGTTGTTATCACATGTGCTTCTTACACATATAAAAGACTTAGCGAGTCTCGAAGTACGAGAGGTGATTTATGATCTGTCAAAAACTATTGAGGTTAATTCGTATTATATGATGTATGTATTTTTTATAAGTATTAACGAGTGCATACTTGTTGATATGCTGTCACAAAATGGGTATGCTCGAAGGAGATTATCCTTGATATTGTATCTAAAATATAAGCATTTTGTTGCTCAAATCCTTTGCAAGTTAGAACAAGCATTTCCTCCATCGTTCTACGATATTCATATCCACTTGCTTGTTCATTTGGTACGCGAGGTGGTTATTTGTGGACCATTGCATTGCACTGGCTTGAGAGATATCTGAAGTTCCTAAAAGACTTTGTACGTCAAACAACTCGACTAGAAGGATACATCGATGAAGAATATTTACACATTGAGACCATGTTTCTTTATTCTAAGATAATGGAACATTTGGATCTTCGTTCTCCACTTATATTTGACGAGAATACGAGAGGTTACTCTTGGAGTAGGCAATGGACACGTTTGACTTTCATTGAACTTGAGCAAGTTTATAGCTTCATTCTCTGTAACATGGACATAGAAGAACTGATATCATTCAACTAGGAGGAACGAGTGGCTTCTACCACATGTTATTTTCAAACTTTTTTCTCTTATTTCAAGCCTTCAAACCCTTTTCTCATATCTTGGGCATGGGTTTAATCTATATTTATGTTGTACTTTGGATACTTTATGCATGCGTAGGTCCTCGTTCTCAACGATCATTTTCACGGATCAGATCTTATATGACAGATTTGGTGAAGAAGATCGATTCTTTGAGTGTAGCTATTCAGATATTAGTCACTATCTGGTCATTATCGATCACATACGGTAATTGATCCGAGGGTCTAGTAAAAAAAAGAGCTTTATACAAATGTGAGCACAAGATCGACATATGCGAGTTCGACACTTGGATAAGAAGATGTTGCGGACAATCAATTTTTGAGTGTGCGGTTATTTTACTCAAGATTGTTGAAACAGTGGACGTGTATATGACTTGAATCTTGAGCATGCATCATTGTCTTATTTGGAGTGATAGAGAATATTATTGAGCTTGACTTCTTGGATTTTACACAAGTAGTCCTCTTGTGTAGATGGTATAAGACTCAACATCGAGGCAATCAAGCTAGTATAGTTACATATGAGTGTGGGTCTTCCCGTATAGACATAAATGACGTTATTACATTTTGATCGAGCTAGTGACTAGTCTTTCTTATATCTGCCATAGATAGAGCAATGTTTCTATGTATCATATACTAAAGATCCTCATTGATCGATAGTCATTCCGTGAATACTACGACAATGTCATATTATTCAAAATAGAGCAATTGATATGGTCCACAACGTCATAGACAATGAAGACGTTGATGTATAAATATCATATCATTATTTATACATTGAATGAGATTGTCATATGTCCATGAGAGAGACACCTTGTTCAAGAAATCACTTCAAAATTATTATACATAACGTGAAAGAGATAAAAATTATCACAACAAAAAGTATCTTAGACAATATTAAGAAACAACTGCAAATGTAGAATATTGTGATACATGATGTATCGCACTTGTGATTTGAAACACCTCGTAAAGTTTGTAACATAATACGCATCGTACAATTTACAATAGACAAATTATTTGAGATGCAATGTGCACAATGTTTGCAATGTAGATATCATTTGACGTGCATATAAATGAGGTGAACATAGTGTTTATGCACAAAGTGTTGTGTTTCACATTTGTGTTTAAGTCTGCAGCACAAATGTCTTGCAAAGTGGATCGTAAAGTTTGCAACAATCGCATATTGTCAATTTAAAATTAAATGAATTTTCACATTTGTGATACTAACCACATGGCAAGTGTGATGCACAAAGAATCACAATGTGATGTTGATAAAATAGCATATGTTTTTCAACTACTCTTGGTTAGACATGTCTTTGTGATACATAGTGAAATTACGATGTAAATTGCATCATAAACAAAATATTCTAAAACATCCTCCACATTATATTTGCTACACTTTCAATGTTTCTGATGTGAAAATAATCACAATATTTACGAAACTAATAGTATGACATTTGTTATAAAGACCGTGTTGTAAATTTCTGATTGCAGCTTTAAAGAAAATTTTTGAATTTAATTTTGTCTGTTTCACTAAATCTAGCATCTTTCAGTATCGCAAAATACCTTTTTTTTAGTACTGCTAGCAGCTACATACACTGGAACACACACAACTTTTCTCGTTTCTTATGCATGCGGAGATACAAACACGGCAGCAGGAGACACAGCTTTCTCATATCCGAGTTACAGACACGGCAGCAGGAGACAAGCGGAGATCGTCTCTAACGACTAGCCTGTTGAGAGTCCGAGCTAATCGAAACATTTCGGACCTGTGAAAGTGATTGCAGTCCAATTTACAGATGGATATATATATTTCGTCCATGGTTAGCTTAGGACATGAGGTAGAATGCTGACGTCAATTCAGTTGCCCTTTACCTTATATAATGTCGAAGTACTGTCATAGAGCAGATTGGTTGGACTGGGAATTGAGGAGTGACTGTCGATCAGCCAGAATGAGACGTGTGTGTCCTTCCGTGTCCTGTGGTGCTTGTTCTCCGTTTCAGGATGTATGTGGCCCCTCCGCGTGACTTATTATATATCAACGTTGTTCTTAGAGGTCTTTCAGCTACAACTGCCCACCAGATGTTCCTCCTGTCTAACTAGCTATAGTGAATGACTGATACAGTGACTGAGTGCTAGTCTTCATATGTCAATGAGCGTGACTGATGAGACACCTGCCAACCGTCCTCGGCCAGAGGTGGAGGTTTTACCAACTCTCAAGTACTTGAACCACCTTTGTGAATTCCGAGTCCTGTCTACTACACGCAGATAGTTTACTCTCGAGTCTAGTGACTGCCAACCCCGGATTCGTTCTTTGAGCAATTGGAAATCGTGAGTGACAGTCCGGTCTCCAGTATGCCGTACCACCTTTGTGAATTCCGAGTCCTGTCTACTACACGCAGATATTTTACTCCAGAGCCTGGTGACTGCCAACCACGGATTCGTTCTTTGAGCAATTGGAAAGCGTGGGTGACAGTCCGATCTCCAGTATGCAGAACCACCTTTGTGAATTCCGAGTCCTGTCCACTACACGCAGATATTTTACTCCAGAGTCCGGTGACTGCCAACCCCGGATCCGTTCTTTGAGCTATTGGGAAGCGTGGGTGGCAGTCCGATCTCCAGTATGCCAAACAGTTTCTTCGCTGAGTGATCGAGGACAAGTCAAGAAGAAAGGAGTTGAGTTCGAGCAAATTTTCGATCTATTTTGCTGAAACAATACATCGAAATATGGAGAACGAGTGGCGGAAACCGTTACTCAGTGGCTCACAAGATGCACAACCCACCACACCACCACCACCACCACGAACGGGAGTGGTAACGAGGTGGTCTGTGGGACTGCCGGAGAATCCAGTACAGATCAACTCTCGAAGGATGTGAGCCAGAATTTGCTGTCGGAGCAGAATGAGGTTTCGAAGAGTTTTGACAGGCAAGAATTCCGGGGTGAGGGAAAGAAGCAACTAATGCTTGCACTGCCGATGGTCTTGGTTAATATCTTCCAAACCTTAATTCTCATCGTTCCACTCGCGTTTGTTGGGCGCTATGGAGAACTGGAACTCTCCAGCGCAGCCCTCGCCAACTCGATCGCCAATGTGTCGTTAAAGATAATGTCTAGTCTATAGTCACATCTATAGTCACCTCTATAAGTCACCTCTATAGGCACATCTCTATGTGTAGTAACTGACTAATGACTAACTTCTTTCCATAGGTTAGAGTATATAACAACCCCCTCTTGGGAGATGATGAGTCGACTGATCCCTTTACTGATATAACTTGTACAGTGAAGAGTATTCACTTGGTTTACTTCTTTTAACATGGTATCAGAGCTTAGGCACGAGCATTAGCAAGAAGAATGAGGAACCAGAGAGTGAAAAGGACTTAGAGGGAGCACACAACCTTCAACTGAAAAGTGAGAAAGAAGGCGCAAATTTCTGGTCAAACTACCTTTGACTGCATTTTTGGAGGGGAAGGAGATCTAATTAGGCAAATCTGAGAGTGGATTTGGAGTTAAAAAGGCTTTGCTTTTTTAAAGGCCTCCGATTTGCAAAGAGCTTTCCAACGGTTCAACTTTTGACCCAAACGGACCTCGTATAAGGAAGTTGCACTTTGGAGAACCCTTGGTCAACGGATCTTTGACCGCACTTTTGAAGGCCTTAACGATCAATTTTAGCGTATCTGAGATTTTTGCCGTGCAGGACGAGACTGCAGAGGATTACAATATAGACACTACTTCCACCTACACTACCACTTTGAGGAGTTCCAGATTTTTCCCACCTACTTTACTTTCGATCGATGGCTAACGTTAGTGATAACCTACTTCATGATCATCATAAGTTGGATAGCACCAACTATCCAGTATGGTGCTTCAAGGTTCAAGCCATTTTTCAGAACTACGACTTATGGGACATAGTGTTGGGTGAGGAAGAAAGACCTATCGATTCACCAGCTGCTGTCAAAGCTTGGAACAAGAGAGATCAACAAGCACTTGCCATCATCAAGATGACAATTAAAGACTCGGAAATCATGGATATCTTGGAGGCTAAAACCTCTAAAGATGCTTGGGATACTTTCACCAAGAAGCACGAAGGAGCTGCTCGAAGGAGGAAGAGAATGCTACGCAGAAAGTTCAACACTTTGCAGATGGTTGCAGGCATCTCACTCGAAGAGCACTTCAATACTGTCAAAGGGTTGCTACAACAACTGAAGAATCTTGGTGGAGATATAGATGAGGACGACTTGGTGCTTATAGTGCTCCAGAGCTTACCAGAACCTTATGAGCACTTCGTCAAAGCAGTGGATGTTCGCAAGGAGCCTGTCTCATTTGAAGAACTGCAAACATTAGCTTTGCAAGAAGCAATGAATATCGAAACCAAGTCAACTCAAGCAACTACAACAACTGATGCAGCTTTCTTCTCGAAGAAGAGAGATCATAAGCGGGGTAGAACTCAAGACTCGCAATCCAAACAAAAGGAGCATTGGGACAACAAGAAAGGCAAGTTCAACAAACGTGACTCAGAGCACAACTCTAGCAAACCGAAACCTGGGAACTGCAATTACTGTAAGAAACGTGGTCACTATGCTTATGAGTGCAGGAAGAAGGCATTTGATCAACGTTCCAACACAAACAACAGAGGTAACTTCGTACAGACAACTGATCACGAAGAGAAGCTGTTCTTCACTGCCATGTATACAGACACACATGACCAACAATGGTGGATTGATTCTGGAGCATCAAATCATATCACCTCAAAGAAGGAGTGGTTTCAAGACTTTCATCCTCTTAATGGACCAGAGATTCGACTAAGAGATGGTAAGGGCTACCAAGTCCAAGGGGAAGGTAACATTCGTATTAAGCTACCTTCAGGTCAGATAAGAATCATTGGAGGTGTCTGGTTTGTATCTGGTGTAGTGCATAATCTCCTGAGTGTTGGTAAACTTGCTGCAAACGGATTTCAACTGTCATTTGATGCACAAGGATGTACAATTCTTGACCAAGGATCTGTAGTAGCTACAGGCCTGAAGGTTGGCCACTTGTATGAGTTACAAGCATTACCCTTGGTAGCTCCAGTTCTTGCTGCTGTAACAGAAACGAGCCATTTATGGCATCTACGACTTGGACATTTACACTATCAGAGAATGCAGAAGTTGTTTCATGAGAACTTAGCACTTGGTGTTTCCAAACTCGCCCCTGTAAACACCCCATGTGAAGTTTGTCTCAGATCTAAACAGACTCGAAGGAAATTCTTCAAGACTACTGCAACAAGGGCAACAGATATCCTTCAGCTGTTACATACAGATCTCTGTGGACCAACTGAGACTATTTCGCTTGGAGGTTCTAAATACTTTATGCTGGTTGTTGATGACTTCTCAAGATACATTTGGGTTTTCTTCCTTTTAAGAAAGTCTGAAGCACTCTCGAATCTTCAACAGCTTGTTAACATGGTAGAAAGACAGACTCGACAGCAAGTGAAGCAGCTACGAAGTGATAGAGGAGGAGAGTTCACTTCCAAGGCAGCTGACCAATATTTCGCTGAGAAGGGGATACTGCGACAATTGACTACAGCTTACACGCCTCAGCAAAATGGAGTTGTTGAAAGGAAAAACAGAACTGTTGTGGAGATGGCAAGAAGTCTACTTCTTGAGCAAGATCTTCCAAAAGATCTTTGGGCTGAAGCTGTCAATACTGCGGTCTACCTTCTCAACAGAAGTCCAACAAATGCTGTGAACAACAAAACTCCATTCGAAGCTTTCACAGGGAAGAAACCAGACCTCTCTAACCTACGAATTTTTGGATGTAAAGCATATGTTTCAACTCCTCAAAAATTACTGCAAAAGTTTGATGATAGATCCCAGATCTGTACATTCATAGGATATCCAGCAAGAGAAAAGGGATATAGGCTATTGAGTGCTGCAAGAAAGATCATCATCAGTCGAGATGTAGTGTTTTTAGAGGACCCTTCATCTCGAAACTCACAACACCAACTTTCTGACCTGCCACCTCTCTCAATTCATACACCTACTTCAGAGATCCATGAAGAAGAACCTCAAGCTCAACTAGAACCACCTCCTACACCACCCACACAAGTTGAGCTTACTGAATCAGGTCCAACTACAGCAGATTCGCCTCTCATTCATCAGCCTACTCCAGATTCGAATCTTGCTACCCAACCAAGGAGACCTATCAGAACAAGAAAGGTTCCTGCAAGGCTAGAGGATTATATTCTCATGGCTGAAGCTCAAGGTGATGGAGAGACTATTACATTCGAGGAAGCTTTCAATAAGGATCACTGGAGACGTGCTATGCAGGAAGAATATGATGCATTGCTCAAAAATGCAACCTGGAGCCTAGTACCTCTTCCAGCAAATAGGAAAGCACTTGGCTGTAAGTGGGTTTATAAGATCAAGAGGCATGCGGATGGAACTATTGAGAAATACAAGGCTCGCCTTGTTGCAAAAGGTTATTTGCAGACTGCAGGAGAAGATTTTCAAGAGACTTTCACACCTGTGGTAAAACTTAACTCTATCCGAGTTCTTTGTGCTCTTGCAAAACAACATGGTTGGAAGTGTCTACAAATGGATGTTAAGAATGCATTCCTTAATGGCATTCTTGAAGAAGATATCTACTTGCAGCAACCACCTGGTTTTGTTCGTCAAGGAGGTGAACAGTTAGTGTGCAAGCTGCACAAGGCATTATATGGCCTCAAACAAGCTCCAAGAGCTTGGTACACAAGAATCGACACCTTCTTGAAGCAGCAAGGCTTCTCTCCTACAAGAGGTGATCCAAACTTCTATGTTTTGATTACTTCTCAAGGTATTGTCTTACTGTTACTGTACGTGGATGACCTGATAATATCCGGAAGTAATCAAGGAGGAGTAAAGAAGATTCAGCAAGCTTTAATGCAAGAGTTTGATATGAAGGATCTAGGACTTCTCAACTTTTGTCTTGGAGTTCAGTTTCTGGAACACAACGAAATGTTATACCTCTCTCAGGCAAGGTATACAGAAAGTATACTTCAGGATTTCCAGATGGAGAAGTGCAAGCCTGCGCCTACTCCTATGGTTATCTCAAAGGAGTGGCAAAGTTCTTCTGTTGATGATGAGCAGGCAGATGCAACAGAGTTCAAGACCAGATATTTCGTTTGCAGTCAGCAAACTCATTCAGAATATGGAGTCTCCCACACTTATGCATATGAGGGCAGCAAAGAGAGTTTTGCGCTACCTCAAGGGAACTACCAGCTATGGGCTCAGATATAGCTCAGATAAGTCACTTGGACTTGTTGGATTTACAGATGCTGATTGGGCAGGTGATTCTACAGATCGTAAATCAATGTCTGGATTCGCATTTATGCTGGGAGGAGGTGCCATCACTTGGCAGTGTAAAAAGCAGCCAACTATTGCTTTATCCTCCTCTGAAGCAGAATATCGTGGCCTGTGTAATGCAGCACGAGAGGCCATTTGGCTAAGATGGATGTTGGAGGATGTAGGTGTCAACCAAGACACTCCAACAGTAATCTAGACTGATAGCATGAGTGCAATAGCATTGGCGAAAAATCCAGTGCATCATGCTAGAACAAAGAACATTGAAGTGCAAGTCCACTTCATCAGGGAGAAAATAATTTCAGGAGAGGTTGTTACTCAATGGGTAACAACTGATGACCAAACTGCTGATATATTCACCAAGCCTTTGTCTTCAGACAGGTTTCAAAAATTGAGACTTGAACTTGGTGTATATTCAGTACCACTGACATTAAGAGGGGGTGTTAAAGATAATGTCTAGTCTATAGTCACATCTATAGTCATCTCTATAGTCATCTCTATAGTCACCTCTATCACATCTATAGTCATCTCTATAGTCACATCTATAGTCACCTCTATAGGCACATCTCTATGTCTAGTAACTGACTAATGACTAACTTCTGTCCATAGGTTAGAGTATATAACAACCCCCTCTTGGGAGATGATGAGTCGACTGATCCCTTTACTGATATAACTTGTACAGTGAAGAGTATTCACTTGGTTTACTTCTTTTAACATGTGTGTGGCCTGTACGTTCTGGTAAACTCTTTCTCCATCAGCGCTCTCTCTGAATTTTTCAGCTACCGTTTCGGAAACTGTTTTTGGTGACTTCGACCTGATGCGGTTCTGCACTCAACTGATTTTGTGAAGCTTATGTATATGACAGCTGGGAATGGCAAGCTCTCTGGAAACTCTTTGTGGGCAAGCTTACGGCGCAGAGCAGTACCACATGCTGGAGATTTATTTCCAGCGTGCAGTCTTTGTGCTGTTCTGCGTTTGTGTACCGATTACTGCAATGTACCTTTATATGGAAAGCTTGCTCCTTCTGGTGGCAAACACCTGAAATTGCTGCTAAATCAGCGGAAATGTTGTCTGCCTTATCCAAGCCCTCTACGCCAACGCAATTCTGCAACCCCTAGTGAAATTCTTACAAACCCAGAGCATCGTCAAGCCAATGGTTTACTCCGGAGCAGCCACTTTGGCAATCCATGTGAGTCTGTGCTAGCTCACTGTGCACACTCTTGGAATGGGCTATATCGGCGGAGCAGTTGCCACAAGCATATCGTTCTGGGTGAATGTGTCGATTTTGATAGCGTATATTAAAGCGACGAACTGCTGTGAGAAAACATTCGTCCATGGATATTCCAAAGAACTGTTCACCGACTTGGCAAGTTTCCTGAAGCTAGCCTTGTCTTCGTCTGTCATCATATGGTAAGTTCCAGAACACGCCTCGAGGAATCTCTCGTCGGCTGTCAGTTCGACACCTTAAGTTCTTGGAATTCCTCACCAGAAGAAACGTTTTGGAAGAGGTTGCTACTGTAGGTTCTTGAATTGCCTGGCTAATAGGAGTTCTTGAGTCTTCTCTGTAACGCCTCTTTCACTGTCACTGTGCTTCATAACTCCATTGGCCTACAGCTCGTATGAGGCCGCAGTTTCTTGCTTGGAACATTAAACCATTCAAGGGTTAGCAGTTCAGAATCTCATTCATGGGTAGTGAAAGGCATAGAAAGGTAATAGCTCGCCAGCAAGTCCTCTAGTGCGATTTCAAGTTTTGGGAAGGTCTTAACGCCTTGGATGATACATCTTTAACGGTTTTCAAAGATCTGCCAGTATTGTGAAACGGAACTGGCCGAAGACTAGACTTTTTGCTGTGCATGCGGATGAATTATTATTTGGTGGAAAATTCTCGTTAAACCGTGTCTCTAAGTTATGTAATTTGTTCATCTAAGATTTTCTAGCAAGTGGAAAGGATGCTTCAAATTAACGTTTAATTTCTCTGCTACGCCTGTTTAGTTGTGAGTAACATATCCACTCAATTGGTGATCATACTGTTGGTCGGGTGTAGCTAGCAATTTGGAAAGGAATTGCGTTAACGATTTTTCGAACTATTCTAACATGCTTTTGTTGTTGGATTAGCTTGGAGTATTCGTGTTTCGGAGGAATGGTATTGGCGGCGGGAATGTTAGCTGATCCCGAATTGCAGCTCTCTGCGTTATCTATCTGGTTAGTTTCTGCTGATGGAGACTTTTCCAAGTCTTAGACGGATACCATTCCCCTTCGAAGTTCCCATATCTTTTGCGCAGCCAATAGTCTCTGAGTTTCTTCTTCTGTTTTGTCAGCTTGAGCACCACGTCGATGAACTACATGATTCCTCTTGGCCTCGGCGCAGCTACGAGGTTTGAGCTTATGTCTTCCTCATATATATTCCTCTTTCATACATGAATTTTCTCTCGATGGCCCCTTCATGTAGTATCAAGTGTTGTATTGATTGCTTTCTGCATTCAAGGCGAGTCGTAGAGAGTGGAGGAAGTTGAATGTTTACAGTTAATCTCTTTCTGAGCCTGTGATTGAAGGGTGACGGTGGCTATATATTCCAGCAAGGGATGCCTTACAGTTTGATGTGTTTCTGATGGACACAGCACGCGCGTTTCCAACGAACTCGGAGCTGGGAATCCTTATGCAGCGCGCAGGGCGGTGGTTGCGGGGCTGAGCATATCGTTTCTGCAGTCCCTCGTTGTTTCCATGACTCTTTTCCTGGCGCGCCATGTCTGGGGCTCGATCTTTAGCCAAGACCCCGAAGTGGTGACTTATGTGGCCACCTTAATGCCATTCCTGTCTGGCTTCTGCATCTTCGACAGCTTCCAAGGAGTTCTTTCAGGTACTTGGAAGCATCATCCAAACGTGTAGTTCAACACTGGCTCCCATGAAAACAAGTTGCAACCGAAGTAACGAGTTTTAAACGAGAGGTGCAACGAATGATTACTAGCTAAACCCGCGCTGGTAGTTCGGGAAAGAAATTGGTACTCACGAAGTTCTCTGTTACGTCGTCGTTGGATTCGCTTCCAGTGTTGGTCTTGAAATTGCGGCCGGCTGGTAAGTGGTCCTGAGTTCATAGGAATTTCATCGTAGATATGCTAATGGTCCTCTGAAGGGTCAGGATTAGGAGTTTTTGTGTATGACATTCTGTAGGCATCTCGCGGGTGCGTGAAATGCCGTTCAAGGCTGGTGAATTGTCACGATGTATGGAAACAATAACAACTCATAGCAACACTCCAACAGGGGAAGAAGACCTTCTAACAAGGAAGGAGGCTCTTGCAGCCTTCACAAGAGGAAGAAACAAAAGAGTTTAAGGGTTGGGTCCCGTAACATAGTTGTGCTCTAAGTCTTACTAACTTGTGCCCTGAGGCTTACAGGACTTCAGGAGCTTGTATTACGCATGTCAACAGTCTCTCTCAAGTTCAATATCCTTAACACCTAGACATAATCTGAAAATATCAAATTTATCTCTAGATAAAACTTTAGTGAATATACATGTAGGTACATATCTCAGATCTATCTCTCAAGTCAATATTTTTTCTCTAATAGAGTGATAATGAACCTCTATATGTTTGGTCCTAACATGAAAAACAAGATTAGAATCAAGTTTAATCCTGCTGATATTGTCTGTGTGTAAAATAACAAGGTCAAAAAATTCCATATCCGAATCTTTCAATAAGGTGTGAAGCCAAACGTATTCGCAAGTAACATTAGTAGCACCTTTGTATTCTGCTTCAGTCAATGACAGAACAACTGTATGTTGCTTCTTTGACTGCCAACTAACAGCAAAGTCTCCAAGGTTGAAGACAAAACTTGATGTAGATCTTCTATCTTGAGCACTTCTTGCCTAGTCTGCATCAGTAAAACCATGTAACAAGAGAGGACCACCCGCTGCCTAGTGAAGTCCATACTGGATTGTGAACTTCACGTATCGTAGAATCCGTCGAACTGCATCAAGATGAGGTTTCCTAGGTGCCTGCACGAACTGACTAATTAGACCTACAACATAACTTAGATCAGGTCTAGTAATGATCAAGTAGATCAGGCTGTCTACAATCTATCTATAAAAATTAGGATCTGCTAATAGCTCACCATCCTCAGCATTCAATTTCAGAGAAGACGCAAGAGGGGTAGAGATAGACTTACAAGCTGTCATCCCAAACTGTTCTAGCTTATTCAGAGCATACTGTCTCTATAACAGCCATGTTACACCTCCATCCTTGATGAACTCAATAGCTAGAAAGTACTTCAGTTCATCTAGATCTTTCATATCAAACTCTCTTTTCAGCTGATCCTTCACTTGCTTGATAAGGCTCTTAGAGGTACCAGTGATAACAAGATCACTACATAGATGATGATCAGTATTATGTTATCATTGACCTGCAGAGAGGACAGAGAGGAGTTTGAACTACACAGATGTGAAAGCCAAGCAATAGTAGAAACGAGTTAATCTTAGCATTCCAAGCTCTTGGAGCTTGCTTAGTCCATACAAGGACTTTTGGAGTCTTCAAACTTTATTTGGATACCTCTGGTCTTCGTCTCCAAGGGGTTGCACCATGTATACCTCCTCCTGCAGATCTCTGTTCAAGAAAGCATTATTGAAGTCCAGTTGATGCAGTTGCCACCTTTTACTTGTAGCCAATGTCACAAGGGTGCGTATGGAAGCCATCTTGGCTACCAGACTGAAGGTTTCCTCAAAGTCAAGGTCATACTGCTGCGCATATCCTTTAGCCACAAGTCTCGTCTTATGCATGTGGACTGAACCATCCGAATTTCTCTTCACCTTGTAAACCCATCTATAAGCAATAGCTTTCTTACCATAAGGTAAATCAACCAGCTCCCAAGTCTGCTGATTTTGCAAAGCTGAAAGCTCAACTTGCATGGCTTGCACCCATTTTGTCTGATGCATCGCCTCCTCAAGAGAATTCGGTTCCTGCTCATGTACGACATTCATCATGCAGGCATGGTATTCAGCCAAGAAACCTTCATATTGAAAACGTTGGACAGGATGTCTCGCTCTGGTGGACCTCCGCAGATCAGATTGACCTGATTGTCCAGCTTCAGATCCTTGATTTGGCTGAGAGCTGCTGACGTGGTCATCAAAAGCATGCACAATATCTGCACTGCGCTGCTCATTGATCATCTGCTGCAACACTGGAGAGCCGTGAGAATGGCGCAACCGGTATACGTTGAACAACAGGTGAAGAGACATGTATTCATGAACCGTCAGAATAACAACTACGGGGACTTGGTCAGACCAAGGAGCTCTCATGCGCACTGGATGAAATACAGCGCTACCACTACCTGAACTAGTGGCTTGAGTTGTTGTAGAACTAACTTGAACTGGTTGGACAGAGGATAGAACATGTGAAACAGCAACATAACATGACGTAGTCTGATATCAAGATAACAACTCATCAAAAACAACATCTTTACTGATGAGCAGTCTCCTCGAAGTTGGGATATAACACGTATATCCCATTGTATCAGAAGCATAGCCTAAGAAGATACACTTCTCAGCTTTCGGATCCAGCTTGCTACGTCTTTCATCTGGTACATGTACAAAACATATAGAATCAAACACTTTAAGGCTCGAGAGGTCTAGTTTCTTGCCTACCAATACCTCGTAGGGGGTCTTCTTATGCACCGATGCAGTTGGTACACGGTGAGATAGATTGCACAAGCAACAACTTCCGCCCAATAACACTTAGGCATAGACTTCTCATTCAGCATTGCACGTGCTGACTCTGCAATGTGTCTGTTCTTCCTCTCTGCTACATCATTCTGTTGCGAGCTGTAGCTGCACATGACCTCTCTCTTGATCCCATGCTCTTGCAGAAAAGTATCAAAGTAACGAGAGATGAACTCGTCTCTTCCATCCGAACGGTGTTGTAGGATGCAATGGTTATATTGTTTCCCAACTAGGATCTTGAACGATTGAACACATCAAAGACGTCTGACTTGGCATTGAGGAAGTAGACCCACGTAAATCACGAGAAGTCATCTATGAACAAGACGAAGTACTGAGAACTATTCAAGTTTACTTGAGATGCAGTCCATACATCAGAATGTATCAACTCCAACACCCTGGAGGCTCTAGTGCCATGATGGCGAAATGGCTGCCTAGTCTGCTTGCCAAACTGACAAGCTTCACAAATTTGAGATGGGATAGGAGAGTGAACTTGAGAAGACCTGTAACTAACTCTGACGTAGGTAAGGTCTTCAACCGCTGATAGTTCATATGGCCTACTCTCTTATGCCACATCTCCAAATCTGAGATTCTAGAGATATAAACAAACATTGCAGCTTGAAGTTGTGATTGAACAACATCCAATTTGAACAACCTTCCTACTCTGGACCCTCTGACCACTATATTGTTATCACTGGTTTCAACAATACATCCCTTGCTGTTGAACCAAACTTGATAACCCTGCTCTATCATCTGATCTACTGAAACTAGATTCCTAGTAATGATGGGCACATACATTACATCTCCCAAAGCAGAAATGTTTGGAGATGCAACAGATAGAGAAATTGTACCCATATGTGTAATGTTGTGTTGGATATCGTTACTAGTATAGACTATTGCTGGTGTCTTCAGTGGCTCCTTCTGGCTGAATCATACACCATGTGTTTCTTGTGATTCGAAGCTCTAGAATCAATAAACCACTCATCAGTAGGTTTGCTCATTGGAATCCATGACATGTGTCATCGTTAGAAGACTGTCATCTGAAAAAGGTTCCTCTGTCGACACATAGTTTTGTTGTGGAAGCTTGCCAGACCTGATGTCTGCTTGCCTCTTGAAGCAGGTCTTGATCACATGATCTTTGCAGTATGCACAGAACCGCTGCTCATCCCCACCTTAAGCTTGTTATTGCTTATGGTCAGGTCAAAGGTTCTGTTGCTGCTGAGAGAACTGACCTCGACCAGAAGAACCAAATCGGTTCTTATCTCTACCACCGAAGATCTTTGCTTGCCTCTGCCTCTGCCTCTACCTCCAGCAAAAAAAGCTTGCTCTTGTGATGAGACAGAACTACCATTGCCCTGAAGACGAATCTCTTTTGACACTGACATAGGAATCAACTCATCGAACTTGAGAAAAGTATCCGTGACAGCAATGGAAGTCTCGAAAATTTATACTCTTTCCCAAGACCATTGATGGTGTGTAGGATGAGATCATCATCCTCGTCTTTCACCCCTATGCTGTTAAGTTGCTCAACTAGACCTCGCACTTGATAGATATAGTCTGTAATGCTCAATGAATCTTTTTTAACATCCAAGAGTTTGTACTTGAGTTGTAACTTACCAGCTTTGGTAGATGTCTAGAAAACATTAGCTAGTGCATCCCAGACCTCTTGGGGGTATGAACAGACTGTATGTAACCAAACATGGAAGGTGAGAACACAAACAAAGATAATGCACAGCTTGACAAGTTCGTTTGTTCCATGCCTCAACATCAGGATCTGTATCAACTCCAACGGGTTTCGCATCTGTCCATGTGACCAAGCCAAACAGGCTTTGGTCTTTCAAAAAGACAGACATGCGATACTTCCATATGGAGTAGTTGTTTTTGTCTAAGGGTTCACCAGTAATGGCTGAAAATGTATCTATTCTACTCATGATGGAGTAGACGTAAGAAACGAAGATACGGACAGTGTCTCTGAACAGATCAGAATTTCACGCAGTGATAGAAATGTTGATTCTAGGGTTATATAGATGTAGGTCTGGATGCAAGTATGTGTGACGCAAACTGTCAGAATGTCTAAAAGATGTCGTTTACATCTTCAAATACGTGGTCAAAGTATAGTTGACTGTATGCCTTAAAATGAAATAACTCGGAATGAGTCCAGAAAAATTTTGATTAGCTTTGAGATGATTTCGTCCGTTTTGGCTAAAAATGAATAGAAGACTCTCAAAAACGCAGTCAAAGCTTGTTAACTGACTAGAATTGTGAAAACTCTCACAAAAACACACAACAAACATAACAGAGAGACAATTCGAAAATTCAGAACCTATCACCAACGCTGTCATTCCTTGCTGCACCAGAAAAAATGATGTCTGGACCTTCCAAAGTAGCTCCAAACAGCAAAGACGCCTATTAGAGTTTCGCCTCTAGAGAAATCTCCATGTGCAAAAATTGTAGCACCTCCACTTGCAATTTGAGTCCTCTGTATACCTCCAATCTCTAATTCCTTAACTCAAGCTCGAATCCCATGTCACGATGTATGACAGCAGAACCCAACTCATAGCACCACTCCAACAGGGGAAGAAAACCTTCTAACAAGGAAGGAAGCTCTCGCAACCTTCACAAGAGGAAGAAAAGAAGGAACAGAGTATCACTAAAGGGACTGACTTGGGACAGAGCCCCTTCTCAATATATAAGGAGAGTCAAAAGACTTTAGGGGTTGGGTCCCCGTAACATAGTTGTGTCCTAAGTCTACTAACTTGTGCCCTGAGTCTTACAAGACTTCAGGAGCTTGTACTACGCATGTCAACATGAATCACGTCTCGTTCTCATTTCGTTTTATTTCTCTCTCCCGCTACGCAGGAGTTATCAGGGTGCGGGATGACAGAGGGTGGCCGCACTTGTAAACCTGCTTACCTTCTATGGTGTGGGCTTCCCTGTCGATTTAGTCATGGCGTTCAGTTTCGGCTGCGCTGCCAAGGTACTGAAGCTGATTCTTGTCTGAAGTCAGCAAAGTTGTGGTTTCCCACATTCCTCCGCAGTAACAAACAACCTAAGAGAAACTCTCATGTCCCTCATACTTCATTTTTCATTTTCCCGTCATTTTCTGATTTCCGACGTAGTAGCTCTCAAGAGATTTGAGAGCTACTACAATTGAACTAATGATTAGGAGTCAACGCGAACAAGACGTCTCTTTCAGAGATCAGTTCAAAACTTCAAAGTTGAGACGTCTGACAACTTTCGTCGATTTTAAAGGTTTACTCAGTGGTCTGCTGCTCGGTCTCGCAGCTCAGACGCTGATATTTGGGGTTCTCACCCTTCGAACCAACTGGGAAGAACAAGTAATTGACTTTTACACCAGTCTCTGTAGTCTGGTGTGTTACAAAACTGAGAACTGTACTCCCAAGTATCTCAGAATATAGAATTTATCTCCCACGACAGAATACTACCAGTTTATTAGAACTGATAATAGAACTGATAACAGATCAGCCTGTTAAAACTAAACAGAAGGAGAACTTAACAGAAATATTCCGGGATGAAAAGTGCACAGTTTTACTTAGACTTCAGAACTGGTACAGACAGAAAAGACCTCCGACTCATACTACTCTACAAAGAATGTGGGTTAATATACTACTGGTACATAACTGCTGTCTCCTCAAAGTGACTTACCTAACTGCTGTCACAGTGCTTCTCACATCAAAGTCATGTCACAAGTCACCTCTTCCTCTTTTCTCTTTTTTGTCCTTTTATCTTCCCCAGAGTTTTGATGTGACTCTCTAATGATATTTAACACCTTCCTTCATTAGAGCATCACTTCTTTCATACCTAGTAAATCTCTAATATGTATAAACCTTAGCTTTGATAAGGCTTTGGTAAAAATATCAGCTAACAGGTCTTCTCACGTACAATATTCTAACTTGACTATTTTAGCTTCAATTTTCTCTCTTATATGATGTAATCTTGTCTCCAAACTTTTTGTTCTTTCTCCGATAACTCTATTGTTAGCCAAGAACATTGCACTCTGATTATCCACAGATAATACTGTTGGTCCAGATATCTTTTCTCCCTTCTGCAGCAATAAATTCCTTAACCACATCAAGGTTATAGAACCATCACTAAGAGCAATATATTCAGCTTCCGTTGAAGATCTTGCTACTGTATTCTGCTTCTTGCTGCTTCAACTGATAATTTCCACCTGAACATAAGTTGAAGCATGCATCTGATGTAGATTTTTTGCTGTTAGTATCTCTAACCCAATCACTATCACTGAAGCCATGAAGTTCACTTCTCCCCTCATTAAATATAAGACCAAGATTGATAGTATCTTTCAGATATCTCAGAATTCTCTTTGCAGCAACCCAATAAGATGAATTTTTGCAATGCATAAATTGACTTAGCCTCCCAACAGCATAACAAATATCAGGTCTGGTGTGGATGAGATATCTGACTTTATCAATTAATTTCTTGTATAGATATTCTTCAATGATATTTTCAGCTGTAATCTCCTCAAAACCACTTTCTTGCTTGAGGTGTTGCTGATGACTTGCAATCTTCCATCTGAAACTCTCCAAGTATAGACTTTATGTAGGCTTGTTGAGAAAGCATAATACATTCCTCCATCTGCCAAATTATCAACACCAAGGAAGAATATTGCTAAACCCAAAACAGACATCTGAAACCTCTTGCTGAGTTCTCCTCTGAGTAGTTGCACCAACTCCTTATCACTTCTTGAGATTAAGATATCATCCATGTATAGGATATCCTCTTTGAATTATCTTCGAAAACATAGAGGTTTGGATCCAGCTCTGATCTTCTGAGTTCATGACTGTGTAGAAACTCATGTATCTCAGCATACCAAACTCTTGGTGCTTGCTCTAATCCAGATAAGGATTTTCTGAGAATGCACACATGATCCTTCTTTTTTTTCACTTCAAATCCTGGTGGTTGAACCATGTAAACTTCTTTCCTCTAGCTCTCCATGAAAGAAAGCTGACTTCACTTCCATCTGATGTATTTCCCAGAGGTAATGACCAGCAAGACCCATTACAAGTCTGATTGACTCTCATTTTGCAACTGATACAAAAGTTTCATCATAATCAATCCTTTCTTGTTGCTGAAATCCTCTTGCTACTAACCTTACTTTCAGCTTGTCAACTGAACTATCTAATTGTAGCTTGGTCTTGTAAATCCATTTGCATTGGATGGCTCTTTTTCCTCCTAGTAGCTTAACCAAATCCCACTTATGATTTTTGAGTAGCATTTTTTACTCCTCTTGCATGGCTTGTCTCCAACCAAGATCTTTGTTAGCTTCTTCAAATGTAAGTGGATCATCCTCTTGAATACTTTCAGCAAGCTGACAATAATCATCAAGCCTTGCTGGTGGTCTTCTAACCCTTTCTGATCTCCTTACTTGAGAATCTGCTGCATGTTGTAAGTCATCTCTTTTAGCTTCATGAATACTTGATAACTCAGATTCAGAATTTGGTTGAAATTCAACTTGCTCTTCACTAGGATTAATGAGAGATGTTGACTGCTCCAAGTCCACCTCAATTTCAGATTTATCAGATTCTGAATCAATCTGATCTTCATTTGTAGGTAACTTAAATCTGAATGTATCACAAGTTTCTTTCTCACCTCCATCGGATCAGAATCCAACTCAGAGAATCTAACATCTCTGCTGATTTGAATCTTTCTTGTAGACTGATTGTATACTTTGTAGCCCTTGGTTTGCTCAGCATAGTCCACAAATATACACTTCTCAGATTTTGCATCGAACTTCTGTCTTTTCTCATCATTGTCCTGTGCATACACATCTCTACACAACATACATCGCTGTCAGAGGTACACCACACATACACATAACACATGGACGATGTCAAACACATACACAAGTGTACCACAATAATCTGAACAGAGAAATTACCATTTCCAACACTATTACAAAGATTAATCACAAACGGTCAAGCCAAATCCACTCTAAGCACGAAGAGAATCCGGGTTACACTTAACTAGACTATCCACCATAGCCTGGAGCTTGAAGGCTCAACTCGAAGAACTAAGGCCTTCAAGCCCTACCTGCGAAGTATACCCCTAGTGGGCTCTCTCCCTAACTCGCCCTAACGGCACTAACGGCCTTACCGGGATGCGCCACTTCGCACTCGGTCAACCTAGCCAAGGTGCCAAACTGACGTGACAGCTGTCGTGCGCATACACATCGTTACACAACATACATCGTTGTCAAAGGTACACCACATATACACATAACACATGGACGATGTCATACACACACAAGTGTACCACAATCGCCCCCTAACTGACGATTAGGTCCCTCTAACTCCAGATAGCTCCATATCCCAACTACGTGATATACACCTTCATGGTTGCAAGGATCAGGAGGCCGGGTGCTACATCGTCTCATCGTTAGTCGCTTGTCTGCAATCCATACCACGCAAAGATCTAATCGGCTATCCCTGCTATATACATCGAGGACAAACCCATCGTCCAATAGGAACGACACTGAGAGGTGGAGTCAAACATGACATGTGCCAACCTCTCGAACAACCATCACACACCAACATACGGGCTGCTCCACCAGCAGACCCACACAACATACACCTTAAGCTCGCGCGTACAAATGCTAAGCTTGGGTCAACGGTATCATCAATGTTGGGAAGATGACATGGCACAATTACGCACATGGTCCTTCCACACAACACCATCACGGCCCTCTAACATGAGTACTCCTGAAGGTAACACCTCCCGCACTCGTAAAATAGTGCGCCATGCGGTCACATCCAACGTCGTCGGTGCGGTCTGCTGTAGATAGATATAATCGCCAGGATGAAACTTACGAATCGAAGGTTGATAACCTCCTCCTCGGATAGTCGCATATCGCAACGTGTCTCTATGCTGAGCAATCGCTAGGTTCTCAAAAGCCATAGGCATAACTCTCCGAAATGTCTCTGCTCGTTGAGAACATGCTCTCACCCACATATCGGGTCATGAAGGTCCAACACCTCACCAGAATCACGGCGAATGACCAAAGGTAGATCTGGATCTCGGCCATACAATAGAAAATATGATGAGAAGGAAGCCAACACTACTAGGATATGACACGGTGACACCTAGATGATATGTGTAAACAAGAAAAATCCATGCATCACAAAATTTACCTACAAAAAATCCATACAAACGTGATATCCCTAGAAATCACTGGAAATTACCAAGATGTCCTTGTCTGAGAAAGATAGTTTCCTACATTAAAATCTAGATTCTATTCTTATCCGAGTAGATCTAGGTAATTCTCCATATTTTCTCCCGAATTGCCACTCGGATCCATGCTCGTCTGAAGGCAAAAAGATCAACATAAATGATGAGCAAAACTTATATATATGTCTATTCAGTCGGCGTGCGATGCAACAAAACTGAATATCAGCAAGCTTCATTTAGATGTAGATGACTAGAAGTTCACCGATGGCACAAAACCTTCATTACAAAAACCTTAACGAACATATTCTAGTGTTTGATACCACCATGGGAACAACACGACGCGGAATAGGGCAGAATATGCAGAATGTATGACTCTTATTTTCTGACGAATGGTTCAAGATTCACTGTCAGTTCTAAATTCCGGGCAAGTATACCTATACTCCGCTACCGCAGAAAAGAAGGAAAACTGTGTACTAAATTACTATGAAACTTCATAAGGCGTTGTCGCGCTACTTGGCGGCTACATGTTATATTTCTACTCCGACGCTTGAGTTTAGTAGTTCTAGAAGTTAGCTTATATTACTTCTAGTCGTTTATGTATATGTTTGACACCTTTGCATACGGTGTTAACACTATTTTGAGTCCTAGTAGACTGATAGTATGCTAGTTATCTTGTGCAAGTGACTTCTTATTTATCTATGACGTTCAATGTACATAACTTAGGGTTTCCATGCTGATAGGGGTTTGAGCTCATGGGTTGTACTTACTTGTCGCCCATGCACACTTTCTAGCTGATTTAAGTTATTTTTTGGGGCTGCGTGTCGTTTTAGGTAGTTTAAGTTTTACGCTGGCACCCTAGGGAGCTTGACATGGTAGCCTATGAGTAAAACCAAGTTGCCACGTGGTTTAGGGTACTAAAGGACAACCAAGTGGAGCTATGAACTCCCATTGGTCTGTTTTTTTCTTTTATTAAACTCTAAATTTAGAAACAGAGCTCTAGAGTGGAGTTCGAGCATTTGGTGAGGGATCTTCGAAATCTGAGAGCACAGGGCGAGAGGGCTCGTCATGCCAAGCACTTCCAGTGAATTTTCGATCGATTTGATGCAATAAAGACGAAGTTATGACCCATTGAAGTTCTAGAATTGTGCTAGAATTGTATCACTTTTGTTGGATTTAGGGTTTTCAGTGTCACTCGCAGCAGATTTGAGGAAATTGCTTCAAAACTTCGAGGTTGTGTTCTTTGCCAGCAGTGCTACGATTTCACTAAAAGTTTCATATCGATTGAGTGACTGAGTAATTCAGGGCGGCCGCTGAAGCCGAGGGGGTCTGAAAAGCTCTTAATCTAGAGCAGCGACTTCAGGGAAGGAGATCTGGAGTTCTACAAACAATCAGGAGTCCCAACTTCACAGGAGTGTTCAGCAAGCTGTGAACTGCAAATCCTGTAAGAAAATTCGAAATTGATCGAGCCAAACTCCTGTTATAGGTCGAAATAGCCATCTAGGTACAAGAAATTGCCGTAGTTTTCTTGCTCAAAACGTTTCTGTTCATATCTCCGTGTCAGAATTTGATCTCAGGCTGAAACTTCGTCTGTGAGTTCAGTAGTACCTCATTTGCATGTAGGGGAAGTTTAGAAGTCTAAACCTTCATAGTTTTCCTCTCCGTGAGTGTCAAAGTTCACCGCCGGATCCTATTACTGCCAGCTAGACCTGAATTTCGCCTTCTGGGTATATTACTAGATTTTACACATCTGTGTGAGTGTTTATAGCCCCTGTTGTAACCTGAAAGCCAACCTCTTGAGTGAACAACCACAGCCAGAAGCCCGGCGCTTTCCTAGGTAGACGGATCACACTCCGACATACTCTCTTTTTGGTGAACTCAATGTGAAACACCTAGGGTGGGAGTTTTCTTGAGAGTGTTACAGGATCAGATATCATGGCCAACCAAGGATCCTCAAGTGGAGGTGCTGCTGCTGCTCAGCAACCTGTTCAGTTGGATGCTGCTACGATGAAGATGTTCTAAGCTTTTTCCATGTTTATGCAGCAGCAGCAGAGCACAGAGAGGAAGGAGGTATTAGCAACCAAGGCGTGCAATCTGTGGTGCATCAGATGGACCAGTTCAAGGGTATAGATATTTCCAAGTATGTGCGATACTATGCTAGGGAGATGGAGGTGAACAAGGTACCTGAGAAGGAGATGGTGGAGAACTTTGAACTTGCTGTTATCCCTGAGATTCGTGGGCGTGTGAAGGAGCTCAAGCAGCAGCAAGGACAGAGTTGGGAGAGCTTTATGCGAGCTTTGAAGGAGGAGTACTACACTCAAGACTCAGAGAGGGTGACCAAGAGAACATTCTTGGAGTGGGTGGTGAAGCCTAACAAAGGTTTGTCTGTAAATGAGTTGTTAAGGGAGTTTGATCGTCAATATGCTCAGCTTTCTAGGACAGAGAAGCTTACACTAGAGGTTGAGAAGACCGAGCTTTTCCTACAAGCAGCGGACGTGACTATTCAGGAGAAGCTTGAGCTGTTGCTGGAAGACAAGAGTGAGGAGAGAGGATTGAAGACTGATTGGAAGGAGGTTGAAGAGGCTGTCTCTTTGCTGACCAAGAGATAGAGAAGAAGGGACAAGGTGGTGGTAAGTGAAGCAGCACCTCTGATAATTTCTGTCAAGCAGTTGCATACTAAGCCCGCTTTGGTAATTGCTAGAGAGGAAGACTCACCGCTTGATGAGTTGATTAAGGGTATGAAGGAGCTTAAGCTTAAGCTCACTAGGTTAGAAGAGAAGGAGCAGAATGTACAGCCTGCTATGCAAAGACCTCATATGAGAGAAGGCTTTGTTCATCGTTGTATATGGTGTGATAGCCTAGACCATGTAAGAAGAGATTGTGGGGAGTTTTCAGATGCATTGAGGAAGGATCTTATCTTCTTCAAAGATGGTAAGATCCATTTGAGAGAGACTGGGATGATGCTGGGAACCAACTTTGGCAAGGGTGGTATGAAGAGACTTGTGAATGAGATATCAGCATCACATGCTGTTTCTCTTGTGAATGCTGCTACGTGTGGAGTGAAAGTGGAAATGGAGAGAGAGAAAGGGACTACTGGGTTGTGGTCTGATGTAGTGCGGTCCGTAGCTAGAACAGAGTTAGACAAGGATGTGCTACGGAGGGTTGGCAACTCAATTCGAGAAACTACAGGATGGAATGACCCTGTAGACACTATGTCAGTGCATGCTTATGTTGCAAGAAGTCATCATGAAGCTGTACTAGAAGAAAAACGCAGGAGGGAGGATGCAGGTGAGGCTTCTACAGCCAAACGACCTGCTACAAGGAGTGAAAGGACTAGACCAGAGACAAGGCAGGAGACAACACCTACTCGGGAGGAAACTATGGAGGATCTACCATCCATAGTTTCTCTATAGAGAAACTATGGATGGTAAGATCATAGAGAAGCAAGGAGAAGGGTAAGATGCCTGCATACAAACTTCAGTCTGACATTGAGATTGCTACAGACTTGAAGCAGGTGTTAGAGAATCGTATCTTGAATGGGAAAGTTGAGTTTAGCGTGTCCGTGTCACTGATCTGTTGAAGAACTTATCATGTGGTTCAAGTGCAGAGTGCTTTATACCTCATTGTGTCACTACTCGAGTGAACCCGTTAAAAGCGACCGATCTGAAACTGGTAATGTGGCTCTGACAAAGTGTTCTGAGGTTCTGCAAAGGTTATATAGTTATCCAAGCCTTTTCTACAGACAGAGATTTCAACATAACCATTTTGACAATTTGCGTGTTTCCATGTGACAGGAGATGGAGTTTGAAGTTGCCCGATCTTATACACGATTAGTGTCTCTCGATACGGATAAAGAACTTATTTTGTCTGGGGATTGGAGCACGAGAGTTCTCGACATGGTGGAACCTGTTGTCACTGAGTTGGCATGTGAACAAAGTGAACGAGACTCTTCTGATGTGAAGAAGATGACTGACGTCTGCAACGATATGTGTTTGCCGTCTCCTTCCTCAACAACGCGAGCTCTTTTTCCTCGAGAAAATTCACTTATTCAACTAGACAGTGAGCAACTCACACCTCGTAGGTTGAGTGAGAAGACTCCCACGAGGACACCGAGAACGCCGCCTTCACTTGAAACGCCCACTTGAAACGCCCACTCTAATGATACTCATGAACTACGTCAAGCCTCTCACAGTCCAGACAGTAGTGAAGACTCGATGATCGAAAAATACAGAAGGAGACGACCTCTTGCTGAACTAAATTGTTCGCAACCAAACATACTCACTGAAGATGTGAACTTACCCGAACTCAAGGTATGAACATTCTAACCTATTGCACATTTTGGTTATCATTATCATTACTGCATTATTTTCTGTGTACTTCTATTTTACTGTTTAGATCTTGTTTCATCTTAGTTGTTTTACTGTTTACATCGTTGCATTCTGGTTCTGTTCTTCAGTTAGAGGCACACGTCTAACTTTTCATTTTTGTTCTTTTAGGACGTTCAACGGAAATTATCTTGACTTTCTGTGAAAATCGTGGTAATGGTCCTGACTGGATGCAGAACACAAGAAGACCTGGCAGGATCCTTGAAACATTTTATTTCAGAACAAAATAAAATACACAGCAACCGCAAACCCTTCCAAGGTCACTCAAAATTTTCTCCAGATGAAAAACTGGCAATGATAGCAAACTGGGCTTTCAACCACAACCATGTCCAGCTAGTAGGAAAAGGAAAGCAGGCAGGAGGAGAGATTCAGATAACTAGAGAAAATGTAAAATCACAGTATGATTTAGGGTGCTATGCGGAGATCTATATAACCCTACAGATCTAGATAGAGATATTAGAAAAGGGTTCTTGACTCTTCCTCAACAATTCATCTATCCCCTTACTTCCACTTTTACCCATGTTTGTATCTTATAAGAATAGGTAGATTTATCTGGTATTTTAAATGCATTAAAATAGATATATTTCGACAAATACTTTGTTGACACCGTTTGGGCTATGGTTGTGACGTCTGTCATTGTTTCTTCATATAAAAATGGTTTAAATTTAAAAACATATTTTAGCTTATGTACGTCAATAAAGGGAATTATCTGGTATTTTAAGTGCATTATATATAATGAAGTTGACACTTGCTATGTTGTGATTGGGCCATCTGTCAAAGTTTTCCGTGTATCCTTCTCGTTAAATTTGAAAACACATGTGAACCTATATAGGTGTATAAAGCGATTTATCTAGTATTTAACTTGAATTATAGTACACTCACAAATGAAATTTTGACACTTGCAAGGTTGTAGTTGCGCCATCTGTCCTAGGTTTTATGTTTTCTGGTTTAAATTTTAGAAACACATATGAACCTATATAGGGGTATAAAGCGATTTATCTAGTATTTAACTTGAATTATAGTACACTAACAAATGAAATTTTGACACTTGCCAGGTTGTAGTTGCGCCATCTGTCCTAGGTTTTATGTTTTTTGGTTTAAATTTTAGAAACGCATATGAACCTATATAGGTGTATAAAGCGATTTATCTAGTATTTAACTTGAATTATAGTACACTAACAAATGAAATTTTGACACTTGCAAGGTTGTAGTTGCGCCATCTGTCCTAGGTTTTATGTTTTCTGGTTTAATTTTAGAAACACATATGAACCTATATAGGTGTACAAATGGATTTATCTAGTATTTAACTGCAATTATAGTAGACTACCAAATGAAACTTTGACACTTGCAAGGTTGTAGTTGCTCCATCTGTCCTAGGTTTTATGTCCATCTGGTTTAAATTTTAGAAACACATATGAACCTATATCGGTGTATGAAGGGATTTATCTAGTATTCACCTCCATTATCGTATATTGAACGAATGAAATTTTGACACTTGCTTGGTTACCGTTGCGCCATGTGTATACTAGTTCTTTTAAAAACACGTATTAACCTACATAGGTGTATAGAAGGATTTATCTAGTATTTAACCGGCATTCTAATACACTTCAGTAAATAAATTCTTGACACTTGTTAGAATGTGATTGCACCATCTGTTGTCGTCTATTTATACATTTCTCGCTTAAATTAAACACACATAAACCTATATAAGTATACACAGGAAATAATTAAACCTGAGATGGTTCGGGATCATAAACAAAAATTTCAACCCGAATTAATCTGCTTTTAAATATGTTAACTCTAATTTTGAATTGTACATCATATATATGATTGCGGTATCAAATATGACTGAAACATATTTCCCTGTAATATTTACAGGTATTTCATATAAAACACATATGAGGAAATCATTTCAAAAGGTAGGAAAATATTGTTGTATACTTAAAATACATATAAAAGGAAATTTATCATTTCCATGTATTGAAAAGTATTCCATTGATTCTTTCCCTTGATGGCCAACTTCCTTATATTGGTGTAAAAGTTACGGGGAAATCGATGAAAATCCTCATATTTTCCCATGAACAAAGCTTGCAGTGCAAAGACGCTTGTCGGCTGAAACGGTAACCCATAGCCAATCACGATAACTGCACATCCCAGTCTCTCAAGTGGCCCTTCTGCAAGCCATACTTGCGCAATCCTCTCTTCACCGTCTGAACTACCCTCTCTGCCAAATCATCTACCTCAGGATGATCTCGAGATGTAGTCCGATGATCAATCAGCGTCTGATCACACAAGGTCTGAAACTCACCAAGGAACTCTGTACCTTGGTCTGTCAGCACTTCAGCTGGTGCTCCAAAACGACTCAGCACTTGATCTAAGAACGCGTACGCTGTCCCTTCACTCGCCTTGTCTGGTAATGCCACCAACTCAATCCACTTGGAGAAGTGCTCCACCATCATCAACACATACCAGTGATGACGTACGGTCAATGATAAGGGTCCCGCAAAATCCAAACTCCAACGATAACCCAACCTCATAATCGATAAGTGGTGTAACTGTGGAGTAGGAGCATTAAACAATGCTCGTACTCGATCACAAACCACACATGGTGCGACAAATTGTTGCACATATATGTGCATACCACGCCACCAATACTGTCCTTGGAGTAAGCTATGCATACGCTTCACTCCAAAATGTCTCAACTCCTCATGGGCATGTCGTACTAATTGTGTCCTCTGGGATGGATGTGGCACTATCCGTACCTTCCCATCACCCCACACTCGAAGTACATGTCGTCCTTCTCGTCGAAATCTCTTCGCTCGTTGAAGGACACGATCTCGCTCCTTGGCACTTACTGTGCCTACTATCAAGTACGTAGATACTCCATCACGGTCACATCATCATGGATATCCCGTTGGTCTGAAACACCATCTCCACCCTCAAGATCTGGAGACTCATCATCTACTCTCTGACCAGAGAAAGATACGACTTGGCTCTCCATACTAGAGTTTGTGGCCAACACACAAAGAAAGGCAGATGCATGCCACCTTGGCACTATCTCCTCATCAACCTCGTCATGCCATCGAGCCCCAGTCTGATCCTGCTGACTCGTGCACGGGTTGCGACTCAACCCATCGGCATCTAGGTTTGCAACTCCAAGTCTATGTACTACCTGGAAGTCATACTCCTGTAAGATCAGAGCCCATCGTGCAAGCTTCCCTGTAAGCTTGTCTGACTCCATCAACCACTTGAGCGGCTGGTGATCAGTGATGAGAGTAAAGGGGTTCTCAAATAGATAACATCGAAAGTGTGCAACAGCCCACACTACCGCCAAACACTCTCTCTCATACGAACTCTCTCTCCGCTGAATTGTTGGAGCGATTGGCATACGCCACCACAAACTCCTTTTTCTCATCATCATGCTGAGTCAGCAGTGCTCCAAGTCCCACATACTCCAATCGGTGTGCAGTTGGAAAGGACGCCCCCTAACGGGTCTCCTCAAGATGGGAGCAGATGTCAACCTATCCTTGAGCTCTACAAAAGCTCGCTTCTGCTCATCTCTTCACTGCCACTCCTGATCCACTTTCATCAGCTTGGTCAACGGCTTCGTAATTGCACTAAATCCTTTCACGTATCGACGATAAAAGTTCACCAAACCAACAAATGCTCAAACTCGACTCACATCTGTGGGGCGTGGGATACATGCAATAGCCTCAACCTTCGTCTATTGAACATCCAACCCACTTGGATAGATGGTGTGACCTAGATACTCTACCAACTCCTGGAAGAACTTACACTTCTCAAGGTGTAACTTCAACCCATGAGCTCTCAATCGCTCGAAGACATCTCGTAAGTGTCTCTCGTGCTCCTCCACAGTAGCACTATAGACTAAGATGTCGTCAATATAACATTTGACAAAATCCAATCCTGCTAGGATCCTGTCCATCACCCTCTAGAACTCAGTAGGGGCGTTCTTCAACCCAAATGGTAAGAACCGCCACTGATACAAACAATCTTTGCCGTGAGAGTTAATTCTCCAGAATGCTGTCTTGGACTTATCTTCTTCTCTCACTGGCAACTGATGATACCCTGCTCGAAGATCCAAAGTACTGAAGACCTTCACATGCCCCACTGCATCAAAGATCTCCTCAGGTGTCGGCATGGCATACTTTTCGGACTTCGTCTGTCGATTGATAAGACGGTAGTCTCTACACATCCGCCTATCCGTGTAGTTGCCATACATACATTTCTTGGCTGGCATAACTGTGGCAGATGCATATTCTCCATGCGACATCTCCACCAACCTAGCCTCAAACAAGTGTTGAGTCCTACTCTGGATCAAGGCTCTCTCCATGTCACTGTACCTGTAAGGACGTCGAAAGATTGGCGTGTCATTAGTCAAGTCGATCCGTATACCAGGTCCTTTCAAGGTACACAAATCCTTCATACTGAAGGCAAAACAATTCTTGTAGCTCTTCAGGAATCTTTGGACTCTTCGTCTCTCCTCTCTTATAAGCTTGGGTCCAATCTCCGGCTCCCAAGTATCCTCTGTCACCATGCTAGAGGTAGAAGACGAAGTCATTGACTGATATCTTGCAGCCTCTGAAGCAGTTTCCTTTTGTTCACCATCAACAACCTCCACCGCTACTGTACGAAAAACTTCTGCAGTTCTAGCTGCAAGCTCCACACTCTCTCCTACGACATCCCATGATGTCCAAGGATGACGAACTCAACGTGCCTCGCCCCCAGCCTTTACCTCCACCGACCTGGTAGACAAAGAGCTCAAGAGTCCTCGAGTTGTAACACCCGTCGATCGCATCTGACGCTGCTCAGCCAATCCAAGGCTAACAATCCATGTCAAGCATTCAAGTCCATTGCTTGACCCAATACTTGACGACGTGAAGCCTTTGACACCGAAGCTACTGCCGTCGTACCTGTAGCGAAACCCATCGCTCGCTCTCTCTCATCGGCATTGGGCTCCACCAACTGCCGTAATTGAGCATCCCACACAAGTCCAGGTCCTCCATCTCTGTAAGCATGTGACGCTAGAAAGCTTATCAAAGTAGGTAACGCTACCATGGGCCATCCCACTAGGTTCACCACTGCCATGGGTGACCTATCGACGACTCTCACTACTTGAGATCGTCGTCCTGCATCCAAGATGCTATCAACCGTGAGATGCGCTGGTCGTCTCACTCCATTGTGTGCGCGCTTAAGCACCTCTCTCGATAACAAGTTCGTCCACCACAACCGTAGACGATGTGCACGAGATCCTACTCTCGCTGCATCCAACAACACTGCTGGTCCAACCCAAGACCGCACTTGGTGCACACTCGCCATCATCTGTGTACGAGCATCACCCAACAAAGGAACGTTCTCCAAGATGTACGCTGGAGAATCCACCTGATGCATCTGGAGATGTCGTAAGATTCATAACATCTCTCATAACATCCTAGATCGCCGGTCATGTAAACCCTGACCTCTCCCAACACACGTGTGACCTTGACATGATCATCCGGCTATCACCAAATGAATGGTGTCAATAAACGTAAGATCCTGCGCCCCCAGCAGCGAAATATCTGACGGTAATGCATGCTGGTATCCTCTAACAGCTGATATGGGCAACAATTCAAGATATCTCTGCACCAAACGCGTCACATGTCGTAATGAGATGCGTCTCGCAATCTCATCTCTCTCCACATACAAGTATCGCTGTACTTGTATACCTGCCTGCAATACCGCAGCCAAACCTGTGCTGATCCCTCCAAATAGCTCCAGCACACATACACCCTCCTCTGGATACTACCACACAATGAGAGTTGTATCCAACGGTGATAAGGTCACAGGGCCAGTAGCAGGAACAACCCTTTGTTCATCTACTGGTGGTACAAAGGCTTCACTCCAAGCCTGCTGCACCAACTGATCATCATACTGCTGCAACTCTCCACTCGAACTCCAGAGTGGAACATCCAAGGCATATGGTACTAACGTAGACATGCTAGGCATGTCCTCCATCTCCTCAAAGACCGGAGTATCCTCCGCATGGGCATTGCCCTCCAATAACTCGTCCGGCCAAGTGATGACCGAACTGAACCCTGCAACAGATGCCATCGTCCCTGGTGTAGGCTCCGTCGTCCCAACTCTAGCACTGAATTGCACTGGTAAGCGGCTCACTCGTCTCTCACCGGACTGCCAACCTGGTCTGTAAGATGCTATCTCCGTCCAATAGTCGATCACGAACCCCATAAGGTACAACACAGCACCTCCAACCAATACATCATAAGACTCTACGGCTGTAACGATGGCCTTGGACCCCACCATAGAGCCATCCGTGGGATGATCTGACCGAACTCTCATCGTCAACATCTCACGTGTCATGTGTAGAGTCGTACCTCATGATCCTCTTAGAGATGTCTGCAACTGGAATGGACATCTCTCCACCTCGGACTTCTTTAGACCCAAACCAATACATGCCGTCTTTCCCAACATCAACGGTTGGGCTCCAGAGGCTAACAAGACCTTCTGGGGTCAATACACTTTTCCTGAAGGTGCCACCAAACAGAAGATACCACTTCTGTTGTCCAACAACACCACACCTGGTGCCAAACCAGCACGGTCAATCGCCGGCCTAGCTGGTAACTCATCTAACCTAGCAGCCGCTGCTTGCCAAGTATCACTGGTAGCTGTCCTGATCCTCGACTCCATGGACACGTCTACCACCTCTCGCTGAACTACTTCAGCACTAGAGGTAACTACATCCTCGCTCTCACTAAGCGTGGCCGCCAACTGGAACACTGGGACCAAGTTGACTCCCAATGTCCTCATATCCGTGGCTGAGAATAGTGGGGCTCGTAAAACTGCTGTAGCCCCCAACATCGGGTTCGACGTCGCATCCACAGACGTAGAAGGTGGACTCACATCACACTCACTCCTGGATGTCGATGCCTCCAACTCTACTGCATCATCGGTAGGCCGTTTAAGAACCATAGATGTGGTCCTCAACGCCTCCGATAACGTGAACGACTGGGGAAGCCTGACCTGTCTACCAGCCTCCCCGCGTTGTGGATCCAACTCCACTGACGCACCTCGTGGCTCAGAGGCACGTACTGCACCTCTAGTCACTGCCACAGATGTCTCAATCTGCGCCACACCAGCCATGAAGTCGAAGTCACCTCCTTCTCCTCCATAAGACGTGGAAGCCTCTGTTCCACCTGATCTCTGCTGAGCCATAGCCATACTAGCTATCATCTGCTCCAACTGCTCAATTCGAGCAGCCATACCTGCTTCTGACGTCGTAACAGGCGGTGGACCGACCGGTCCACTCCTAGGTGCTGGACCTCTACCTCCAGCTCGACCACCACGGCCTCCCTGAGCTCCTCCGCCTCGTCCACGATCAGCCTTCCCTTGCCGCAACTCGGGATGGAGATCAAAACAACGGTCACTACTGTGACCAGGTCGTCTGCAATGCTCACATTGCCTAGGTACTGCTTGAGACGTCCCTGACATCCTTGACATCTCATAACCTCTCCTCTGTGGACAGTCCTTCTGCTGATGAGGATCATCACACGTCCAGCAAGGACCCGCTTGCTGCTGACTAGAGAAGGATGGCATGGACTTCTGCCCACCAGATCCTCCAACACCTCTCTGAGATCGTGACTGCTCCGCACGATCCTTACCACCACCACCACCACGCTGTTGCGTAGCCTGTGATCCTCGAGAAGAGGTGGTCGCTCCATGTGGTGTCTCCTTGCTGAACCCAGCAACCACCACCCTCTCCTCCACCATGTTGAGCTCAATCCGCTCAGCCAGACTAAAGACAACCGCCAACGTTATCGAGTTGAGAGTTTTCCTGGGAAGGGCGGAACCTTCTGGCTGTGATAGGTCTTGAAGGTTGTGTTCAATCTACTCAGGGAAGTGTTGGACTTCAGGCTATGGTTGCTTACTACAGAGGTAGGCTTCAGATCAAAAGGGAACAGTATAAACACTCACTCAGGTCGAATTGACCCTCCAGTATGTTCAGGAAGTGAAAATCAGATCAGACTAGCAGTAATAAGGTCAGACAGCGAACTTTAACAGTCCAGAATCAGAAACATACAATGGTTCAAGCTTCAGAACTCCTCCTACATGTAAGTGAGGCCCTACTGACCATACACACGAAGTTTCAGCTCGAGATCAAATCAGAGTGTCGAGATATGGGCAGAAACGTTCTGAGCAGAGAAATTATGGCAATTTCTGGTACCCAGACAGCTATTTCTACCTAGAATAGAGAATTGGCTCGATCACTTTCGAAGATTCTTACAGGATTTGCAGTAAACAGCTTGCTGAACACTCCTGTGAAGTTGGGCCTCCTGATTGTACACAGAATTCCAGATCTCGCTCTCTGAAGTTGGTGCTCTAGATTGAGAGCTTTTCGGACCCCTTCTGCTTCAGCGGTCGCCCTGAATTACTCACAATTTCAATTGACATGAAAATTTGGGGACAGTGGTAGCCCTGCTGCCAATGAACGCGACCTCGAAGGTTTGAAGCGATTTTCTCAAATCTACTGCGATTGACACCGAAAACTCCAAAATCAACAGAAGTACTGCAATTCTGGCACAAATCGAACTTCAATCAGCCATAACTCCTTCTTTATTGCTCCAAATCGATCAAAAATTTCGCTGAAAGTACTTGGCACGACGAACCCTATCTCCATGTGCTCTCAGATTTCGAAGTTTTCTCACCAAATGCTCGAACTCCTCTTAAGACCCATACTACTAAGTTTAGCGGTACACTAAAGATAAAATTGGACCAATGGGAGTTCATAGCTTCACTCCTCTGTCCTTTTGTGTCCCAAACCACGTGGTGACTTGAATTTGCACATAGGCTACCACGTCAAGCCCCTAAGGTGCCAACGTAACCCCTAAACTACATGTGAAGACATGTGAAACGACACGTAAACCCGAAAGATAACCTAACCTCGCTAAGAAGCATGCATGGGCGACACGTAATTACAACCCATGAGCTTACCTCCATCTACATGGTAATCAACCTACTAAGACTCAAAAAATATATATCATCCTCCAGTGTCGACTTCTTTGAGGTCTTAATTTCATTCAGGGAGACTAACGCTTGACAGAGAGGTGAATTATTTACAATGTAAAATGATTCACATCACGACATCCACCCCCTCCAAACCTGCACATCCTCCGGCATGTGCCAACCTCTTCAGTCTTCTGTCTGCTCTTCATCATCATCGCTCTCGTCCGTCTCAACCTCTTCAGTAGCCGAGGCGTCTTCATATCTTGTCACCCTCTGTTCAGACTCCAGAAAGTTGAACAAATCTACTGATCCTCCACGTTGTTTGAACAACTTCACTCGTTTGCCAGTCACAGATAGTTTCAAAGGAGTACCATCTAACTCACGTAAACTATAAGTGGCATTCTCGTATACATCTAACACAACATAAGGCCCGAACCATCTTCGCAAGAACTTACGAAGTGTAGAATGCTGGTTCTCCAGCGTGCTATCATACACCAGAACCCAATCACCAACACGTATTGGCTTCGGTCGTAGTCGATGAGTCTTGTCGAAACGCTCTTTGTTTCTGACTCGAGCCACCTTCAGCTTCTCTTGCGCTTCAGCAAGATCCTCCTCCCTTCGCTCCAACTGCCTAGTTCGTAAAGCAAGGAGTGAAGTATGATCTATACCATCTTCCCACGGTAGCGTAGCCCACGTAGGAAAGTCCTCCTCAGCAGGCATGATCGGTTTTTGCCCCAGCATAAGCTCAACTGACATATAGCCAGTCGTGGTATAGTGTGTAGTTCTATCAGCCCATAAAGAAAATGGAAGTAGTCTCGGCCATTCTCTAGGCCTACCATCACATGCTTTCACTAAAGCGTGAACAATAGAAGGGTGTCCTCGTTCACTCTTACCAATCCCTTCCGGATTCATGGCAGTAGTAAGTCGAAGCTTTACTCCATAATGAGCAAAGAACTCCTTCGCTTCTGCACCTCTCAGCTCGCCCCTATCTGCTCGTAGTCTACCAACAGATCCATAACGACAGATGATATCTTCAAGCACGAATCTACATATGTTCTCTGTAGTCTTCGTCCGTAATGCTCGTCCTTCCACGTAGTTGGAGAGATCTTCTCGAGCCAACACCAAGTAACGCATCCCCCATAGTCCCGGTGGCATCATCACAAGATCAAGGACCCACGAAAAATGAATACTAGGTGGATAGGTAGGTACAAGTCCATCTCTGTAACGGATTTTAGAGTAGAATTGGCAATGCAGACACGACCCAACAAAATCCACTACGTCTTGATACAAACCCTTCCACCAATATCGCTCCTTCATCTTCGTGTACGTAGCCCAAACTCCACGGTGTCCAGCCCACAAGGTGTCATGAAACTCCTTCAGCAGATTCAGCTTCGTCGGTTGATCATCCACTACTCTAGCAAGCATCCCATCTCTTCTCTTCGGACGTTTCCACAGGTAACCTTCACGTAGAAGATAACCGTACGCCTTTCGTCTGATCTCCTTGAACTTTGCATCACTCCAGCCTTCTCGTCTGCAGAATGAACTCAGATAGTATCCGATATCGCGAAACTTTTCCGTGTAGAACTCCTCGTAGAACGGCAGTGGTTCCAAGTCTGAAGTCTGCTGACCAACTTAGCACCAAACGTCTCTCTTCTCTTCATCTTCGACTTCAGTAATCATCTCTTCTTCATCTGTATAACAAGCCCTAGATAACATGTCTGCAACAGGATTATCCTTTCCTGCTATATGTTTCAGCTCAGGGTTCATACTCCGGATATAAGCAATCCATCGTAGCATTGCTATGTCTGGAGTATTACAGTTTGCTATCATACCTAGCAAAGGCAAACAATCTGTTTCTACTATCACACGGGCACCTATCAAGAACTCTCGATCTACCTTCATAGCAGTAACAGCTCCCCACAACTCACGCTTCACTTGAGGATAGTTACGTTGCCTATCTGTTAAGATTCGAGCTCCAAACCTAGAAACAAATCGCACACCATCTGCGTCTTCTTGACCGACTACCCATCCAATCGCCTTTGGACTCGTATCAACAGTCAGTATCACAGGTCTCCCGCTCTCGTAGCTAAGCCTCCTTAGTATAGATGGAGACTTCAGAATCTCTTTCAGCTGCTCCATCGTCTCGTGATGTTCTCGCCGCCAAGTAAACCTCTTTCCCTTTCTCAGAAGTGCATACAGAGGCTCGGCAATGTGTGCATAATGAGGAATACTCACACGAAAGAACACACAAGCTCCTAAGAATCGTCGAACCTCAATGATATTGGTACAGTCTGCTATCCTTGCTATAGCATCTACCTTCTCTGGGTTCGGCCGTCTTCCAAAAGTACCGCATAAGTGACCAACCACCACAATCTCTGACATTCCAAAACGAGATTTGGTACCTGACAGAGTGAGGTGTACCTCTTCCAAGCGCATCAGAATCTTCTCCACATCTCGGATGTGATCTGCAACGAACTTTCTGCAACCATCAGCAGTCATAGTTTCGTTCTTGTCCTCCACCGGACAGCCTTTCATGGGTATATCATCAAGAAATGGGATAGTAACCTCAGGTACAAACTCTCGTAACACCTTATGCATCGCGTTTTGCATATGGGCTACAGAGTTTGTTGCGCCCTGAGGAAGAGTACACATCCGCATCAACCCCAAAGGTGTACGCATGGTAGTCAAGTCTCTACTCTCCAAAGCAAGCTGAAACTGATCGTAACCTGAAAATAGATCTCCAATAGAATAGATAGATCTTTCAGCAAATGCCTCGGCTACTTCATCCACCACAGGTCCTGTCCCAACGTTTCGAATCGTGATGTTGTTGGCAGGCTGCAAGTCTTGGATGAAGCGTAAGGCTCCTGTCTTCTTAAGTACTGTGAACCATCGGCTAGAGTATGGAGCCATAGATGGTTCAAGAATACCCATCCGCATCCTCTCCTTCAGTAACTCAATCACCTTCGGTAGCAAGGCACGAGGGACTGGAATCGGCTTCAAGTCCCAAGGTACATGAGGAACAGTGAAGATAACCATCGAAGCTATCACACTAGGATCCACACAACCAATCTCCTCAGCTGAGAAAGAAAATGCCTTACCACGGCTAACTATCATCTGCTCAAAAGCTCGTTTCTCCACTTCAGTCAAGAAGCCACCCCCTCCTATCTGGAGCTGCTCGAGTGTCTCTTGAGTAAACTCGTGTCCTATCTGTTTAAGATCTCTCAGTACAGGCTCAGTGGCCGCTAACTCCATCTGCTGCCGTGAATCAACAGGTAACTGGGTCGCCACTGGTTTCACCTTCTTCGCTACAGTTTTGTATTTGGTGTGAACCTCTGCTTCTTCACGAGAGCCACACCAGCAGATTGCATCCTTCCATCCACTCTCCAGTCTCGGATGAGGACGAGATTGCAAGCACGAGACAATCTCCTCATAGACCTTACGAGAGTGGATAGGGATCACCACCCTTAGGGAGAGAGAGAGAGGCGCTGACAAGAGGTTGTCACCTCACATGCATGCGGTCCCTCTTTCCAATTAGCCCTCCACTGTGTTACTCCTACGCTACCTATGCTGCCACATGGAGTCCTAACTATTTTTACATGGAAAACTGCCACCCTTAAGATAGCATGTCCAATCCTACTAAATCTGGAAGTGTCGATTGAGTTTGCTAACTACTCTGATTGCTCGGTGGCAATCTCTACATGATCTGCTCCTACCGGAGCTACTACCTCGACTTCTGATGGGCTGGGAAGCCCTGCACTTACCTCGGGTACCACTGAGGTAGCTTCCCTCTCCTCGCTCTTCGCTGGCCCTGCTATTTCTACGGCTGCGTCTTCCTCGGCTTCGACTTCGGAAGACGGAATGGTCTTCTGGGAAGACGAGTCGAATGGTGCGTCTTCGGTCTTCTGAGGCACAGATGCAGTACTAGGGACCATGGCGATCTCATAAGGGTCCGGGGAAGTCGCTTCCTCCACGCGGAATACCTGGGAAGACGGCTCGTCTTCCTGTCTTCCAGAAGACATCATGTCTTCCGGAGCGTCTTCTGGAGTCTTCTCGTCTTCCAACGCTGTCACCACCAAGTGTACAGCGAGATCGAACTCCTCCTTCTCCATTCCGGATCCAGTCGAGGGTGCTGGGGCTTGGGAAGATGCGGTTGCAGGTGTCGGAAGTGAGGGAAGACCATAAAGTGTCTTCACTCCTTCTATCTGTCTATCCAGGTACCTGAACATGCTATCTCTGCATTCCACCAACCTCGTCTTGGACTCGCTGTCCCATTCCCTAGCTACGGTAAGTAACTTCTTACCCGCGGTGAAGTTGAACTTCTTCCGAAGCGCTTCTACCGACTGAGCTAGCATCTTTCGCGCACGAGCCTCCGCTGCTTCCCTCTGCGTCTTCTCCGTTGCAGCTCGCGCTTCTGCGGCTTCTCGCTGCATCTTCCAAGTGGTCTGCTCTTTTGCGAGGGCAGTGATCTTCTCCCATACTCGGAGAACTTCCTGATCACGTTGCTGTACTCGCGCCTGCAACTCCTGGTTGCTCTTCCGAAGTTGCATCGACTCCTTGGCAGAAGCGGCTGCTTCCGCCTTGTACCTGGCTGCAAGCTTCTCCGTAGTGCGGAGACTAGCTTCCAGAGACTCCGTCTTCTGCTGGCTGTCTTCCTGTCGCAGCAAGGTGCACAGGCCGAATCCAGGCTGTAAGGGCTTCTCCTGTGCCCTCGCTCTCCTTTCCAGCAACTCCATAGCGGGCTGGATCTCCTTCTGGAAGTAGGCACTGAACTCCTCCAGTCGTCTTCCTGCAGAAGACAAGTTCATCCCCACCACTCGCTCGAGGGTGTCGACTTCGTCTTCCAGAGGCAAAGGAGCCTCTTCCACCACTACGGCCTTCATCTTCTGCGCACGAGAAGAAGCTACTCTTCTCATCTTCCGGGGTGGAAGACTCCTCGTGGCAGGAGCGGCTCTCTCTTTGCGCTTCCTCGCATCGTAGTAGGAGTACCCATCCATCCTTCGTCTTCTGGAGTCTTCGGAAGACTCCCAGGTGTTACAGAAGCTGTCTTCTGCTCCGATCGGGTACTCAACAAGTCTTCCTCCGAGTCCGACTCCGATCCTGAATGGATGAGGGAGATGGGTGTCCTCGGTACACTTCTGTGACCCATCTTCCTCATTGGCGTGGCGTCTTCCGACCCACTAGACTCGTCTTCCCTCACCAGAAGCGTCTTCTGGTGAGAGTCGGGTCTCAGCTGTGGCATCAGAGTGGGAGGGGGCGTTGCTGCTGCCTCTCAGTCATCGTCTTCCGAGGTCTC
This sequence comes from Asterella californica, assembly GCA_036924285.1. Classification (NCBI taxonomy): domain Eukaryota; kingdom Viridiplantae; phylum Streptophyta; class Marchantiopsida; order Marchantiales; family Aytoniaceae; genus Asterella; species Asterella californica. The sequence continues at coordinate 14,571,868 of JAYKYS010000003.1, forward strand.
CTCCTTCACCTCCTGTCGCTCCGTTGGCCCATACACTGCCAGCTGATCTTCCCTAAGATCCCCCATGGCTACATACAAGTAGCAGAAGAAGGGCGTCAGATGTCCTCCCGCCGGGGTACCCAAGTATGCTAGCTCCGTCTGTACATAGTTGTGGATGTACGCGCCCAGTAGATTGGCACTCTGTCATCCCACACTGATTCCAGGAACTCCACGTCCTGATCTCCTAAGTACTTTGTCTTCTGCGCTTTTCCCTTGGGGAAAAGATGCAGAAACAACTTCGCCAGAAGTCGCTTCTTCAGCTCCCGGTAAGACTCTATCTTCCAACCGTTCCTCCCCTGCCTGTCTTCCACGAAAAGGCAGGTGGTACTCCCAAGCACATGCCATGAACTCACAATCCTAGGCAAGATCTTCTTCTCGTACCAATATCCTCGGTTCTCGGTCTCAAGCCTGTGAAACGCCTTACGCCACCAGTCTTCTGTCCAGGAAGATGGTCTTCCCCGAGCAACTCCTGTCTTTGCAGGTACACGGTTACGCGGTGGTAATGCGGCCCATACCTCCTCCAGAAGCCCTTGATCTGCGAGGTTCCAGTCCCACAGGAAGAAGTCGAGACCCAACTCCTTGAGGAAAGGAGTGGCCTCGGCCAATTCTGTCACTGGTAACACCAAGCCTCGCAGATGCATCGACATACCTGGAAGATCTGCTGCACTAAACCACAAGCACCTACTATGAGCTGAAGGCTCAGTTCTTCCCGAGTGCCCACAGTCTAGCTTCCACTCTCAGAAGACGAAACTAGTCTTCCAGAAGATAGCTACTCCGTCTTCCGAGATTCTAACAGTGCTTCCTAGATAGCTCTCGTCTTCCGAGCTATATCTAAACAATCCTATCTAAGCAAGGCCTCGCATGGATTACCAAGAAGACAACCCACCTTGCATTACATCCTACTTCCTATCAGAAGATACAAGATATGCGAGAAGTAGAGTATGAGAAAGGTTCAGAAGATGGTTGCGGGCTCCTGTGGTGACAGTGGCCTCTGGGAAGACACTTGGGACAGCTTTCGATTCAATGTCGTTCTCGGAAGACCTCCCGAAGTCAGACTTCTCTTCACTGGTCTCACCTGTCTTCTTCTTCCTACGCGCAATCTATCCTCACAACAGACTCAAGACATGTGCACTCTGTTCTTCTGACTTCTCACCTCTCATACGCACTCAGAAGAAGTTTGCTGCATGATGAGAAGACATGACCCTCGACCATTCTCTCCGGATTCTGCCAGCAATACTTCTCACAACTCTCTTCTAAGTTCGGGAAGAAGAAGGAATGGCTGCTATGGGTCGGACAGAAGAGACCCGAAATGGACCCTCACGTCTTCTCGCTCATTTTGCCAGCCTTTCAGTCTTCTAGTCTCTCTAGGAAGATGTGGAGTTGAGAAGCTTGGAAGACCGGGAGGCACAGGCCTAGTTCCTGAGTTCCAACTTCTCGAAATAACACAACAACTCACCACACCACTCAGGCTTCGTACCAAGTCGCTCTAAACACAAAAGCAAAGCAAATCCACTCTTGATACGAATTGTGTTCAGTCGACTTCCGAAGAAAGTCTTCCGAAGATGTCTTCCGAAGACAGTCAAGTTCAAGAAGTGTCTTCCGAAGATGTTCCCATCTTCCGAATCGTCTTCTGTTCCAAGTTTCGGGGGTAGAGAGGTAGGGGGGTAGAGAAATTGATAGTTGGGGTCTCCAATTTGAGGGCTAGGAGTAGGGAAGCTCGAATTGAGCTCGGGAAGAAGCAAGGAGATGTCTCGCCAGAAATTGGGCAGCGCTTTCGCGCCCAATGTCTCAATAGAAAGAATGGGGGTGGGGTAAACGATCAGGCTGCCTGCACACAATCAAGGAAGCGCTGGGAGTACCAAGAAAAGGCGAGAAGAAGTGGGAGGGGAAAAGAACAGGGGGAAGAACCTCTACAGTCTTCTTCGGTTCCCCGAGTTGCCTTCGACCTCCGCGCGCTTCTGGCTCTTGTCCTAGCTTCCAATGCGACTCCACACGACTGCGCCTGCTGTCAATTTCGGTCCACATCTCGATTCCACCTCTGCTTCTACTCGCCACTCTTCACTGTCAGCTTCTCGGAAGCTCCACAGAAACGCCTTCGCTTTCTCTGCTGTTTGTGCTCCCGCAATTCGATCTCACCCTTCGACTAGCTGCCAACTTACTCTCTCCTACCTCGATGTCTTACTCGATTCCTCTCTCAATGCTAGCTCGAAGTTCACTCTCTCAATCGATCTTCTTCAGGCGCACTGTGCTGCGGGAAGTTGGAAGGTGGCTAATGTGCTTCCTCACGCATCTTCCCCGCAGATTAGGGGTTCTCGTCCTTGGTGTCTTCTTCAACCTACCTACCACCTGTGTGCTTACTCAGTAGGTACACCTACTTGTTTACCCGAAAACTCGTGGTCAGGCCTTCGTGATCGCTGTCTTCCGGAAGACAGGTGTCTTCCGCCGTCTTCTCATCTTCCGCCGTCTTCTTGTCTTCTGAAGACGCAACTAAGAAGACGGTCTTCCGAAGACGGTCGTCTTCTGAAGAAGTCAACTTCTTATTACAAACAGCTCTTAAGATCTTCCTGTTAAGGAAGACGTAACCTTAAGTAACAACGCTTCTTCAGTTATACAAACAAGTCATTATCCTTAAAAATTTCAAAAATTCGTGCATCCTGTAATTTGTGGGCACCACATCAGGGAAGTGTTGGACTTCAGGCTATGGTTGCTTACTACAGAGGTAGGCTTCAGATCAAAAGGGAACAGTATAAACACTCACTCAGGTCGAATTGACCCTCCAGTATGTTCAGGAAGTGAAAATCAGATCAGACTAGAAGTAATAAGGTCAGACAGCGAACTTTAACAGTCCAGAATCAGAAACATACAATGGTTCAGGCTTCAGAACTCCTCCTACATGTAAGTGAGGCCCTACTGACCATACACACGAAGTTTCAGCTCGAGATCAAATCAGAGTGTCGAGATATGGGCAGAAACGTTCTGAGCAGAGAAATTATGGAAATTTCTGGTACCCAGACAGCTATTTCGACCTAGAACAGAGAATTGGCTCGATCACTTTCGAAGATTCTTACAGGATTTGCAGTAAACAGCTTGCTGAACACTCCTGTGAAGTTGGGCCTCCTGATTGTACACAGAACTCCAGATCTCGCTCTCTGAAGTTGGTGCTCTAGATTGAGAGCTTTTCGGACCCCTTCTGCTTCAGCGGTCGTCCTGAATTACTCACAATTTCAATTGACATGAAAATTTGGGGACAGTCGTAGCCCTGCTGCCAATGAACGCGACCTCGAAGGTTTGAAGCGATTTTCTCAAATCTACTGCGATTGACATCGAAAACCCCAAAATCAACAGAAGTACTGCAATTCTGACACAAATCGAACTTCAATCAGCCATAACTCCTTCTTTATTGCTCCAAATCGATCAAAAATTTCGCTGACAGTACTTGGCACGACGAACCCTATCTCCCTGAGCTCTCAGATTTCGAAGTTTTCTCACCAAATGCTCGAACTCCTCTTAAGACCCCTACTACTAAGTTTAGCGGTACACTAAAGACAAAATTGGATCAATGGGAGTTCATAGCTTCACTCCCCTGTCCTTTTGTGTCCCAAACCACGTGGTGACTTGAATTTGCACATAGGCTACCACGTCAAGCCTCTAAGGTGCCAACGTAACCCCTAAACTACATGCGAAGACATGTGAAACGACACGTAATCCCGAAAGATAACCTAACCTCGCTAAGAAGCATGCATGGGCGACACGTAATTACAACCCATGAGCTTACCTCCATCTACATGGTAATCAACCTACTAAGACTCAAAAAATATATATCATCCTCCAGTGTCGACTTCTTTGAGGTCTTAATTTCATTCAGAGAGACTAACGCTTGACAGAGAGGTGAATTATTTACAATGTAAAATGATTCACATCACGACAACGTCGGAGCGGTATCTCTAAGAAGAGTAGCATCTCTAACTCTCCTACGCAGCTCCCGGTCTAGTATCTCATACCAGAACTGGACTGCCTGTGCTTCCGTCATCCCTTGGGTAACGCTGATCAACCGCCTCGTACGAGTAAACGCCTCGCGTAGGCTATCTCCAGTCTTCCGCTGGAACTCCTGCGGACTCCTCAACTTGTCGGTCTGCACACCCTGATAGTTCTTCCTCAAACATTGGAAGAACTGAACCACAGGGTTAAACCCTGGTGGTATCCCGCTCACACTACCACCTGCTCCACTACTTGTGGACACACCGCTGGAAGTGATAGAAACGTAGTTGGGAGACCAATGTTGTCTCCACAACTCGATCTCAACACTGTAATCTCGCCTGAACTCATGATAATCATCCATCGGCGGTCCCTCCAAGTGCTGGAACAAACTCTTCCACGTCATGAAGGATGTAAACAGCTGTGGGTTCCGCATCTACTGTAGATCGCACCAACTGTTGAACTCCTGGATGAAGTCATCCAGCTCAATGATACCAACTGTACTCGAGTAACGTCGAGGCCCCTTCGTGGTCTCATAGATCTCGTCCATGTCCCACAACAACGGTGTGGCGACACTAGACTCACCACCAGAAAACGCGTTGTCTGCGTCTGACTCGTCCTCTAGAACAACCGACAACAATGGTGTAGGTAGTCGGTACCTCACCCCACTCCGTGTATACCCACTGTCTGAGAAGTCCCCACCAGAACCTCCTGAGAACTCTGTGATGAGAGAATCCTGCTAACACACTCTCCAACCGGAATGTCGCAACCTTCGTCACCACCGTAACCACCACTTGCCTAACCCCGCTCCTACTGAGCTCACCTATCCCCTACTAGGACGGTCAAGGTAAGGGCAACTTGTACCTGCCATCACCACAAGCAGCCTCTCACGGTCTGTTGGTCGTCACTCAACCGCACCGTGAGAGAGACAAAGGTAGTCTGACTGGTCCGCAACTCCAGTCTCACTACCGACAGCACACTGGAGTGAACTCACTCCGGAAATCAAGCGCCAACACAAGCAAACGCGGCGCACAAACAGGAAGCAGAATATGGAGGGTTCCAATCACAAGAAGTCCAAATGATAACCCTCCACACTCAAACATTCACCTAAAGAGAAACTCAACCCCACTCGGACTGACGTCTCCTCGTCGGTGACCACATGCACAATATATGGTCATCAATTGTCGTAACTGACACTGGAGGTCACTAACTAGATGTCCACACTTCTAGTAGCTCCAAAAACATCCACGTGGTAGCTCTACTAGCTCACCCAAGACAACTGCCACCAATTTGTCTCTATACACGTCTCTACGGTATAGGTAAGCACTACCACAACTATAGCTTACCCCTAATACTATGGGGTCGCCCTACCACCCTTCTAGAGACGTGCGAGAAGGTCTCCTACTACTTTATACAAGTCCATAAGTACTTGCACGCATCCCTGTAGGACACCAAGAGCTATTGGTCTAGTGGTAAAGCCAAAGCTAAGACTACAGAGTTAGGAGTCCAGGTCCATGAATAGTGTTGGGGTGGGTGACTAGCTGGTTTTACACTTCTCACACAAATGAAACTTGGATACCTCTCTCACGCACACCAGCAAGTTGACTTGCGGCGGGCGCGGGCTCGGGCTCAGGCTCAGCTCCGCTCCGCCTCCGCACTCTCGCACTCCGCTCTCATACCTCCGCACTCATGCACCTCTGCTCCTCGAAGCCTCGAAGTCTCTAAACGCCTCTTAACACGCACTCCACACCTCGACACTCCCGCTCACTCTCCGCTTGAAGTAGAGTAGAACAGGTAGAACACGCCACAAGAGACTCGGCTCCATCTCGAATTGCAGAAGATTGCACCAAAAGAGGCTCCAAAACAGCAAAAACAGCTTACGGGTGCACACGGATGACCAAAATCTGACGTAAAACAGCAAGAACACCCAAAGCCAACCCGAACACCACCACAACAGATTCGCAAATGCACAATACACACTTCAAGAATGCACATACACACAAGAAAACTCCTAAACTTGAGTTTCCACACGAAATTGCACCAAAATCTGACGTAACTAGCCTTTTGGTACTTTCGGGTGACACGACAACGAACTTCGACATGCCATAACTTCTTCAATCCTTGGCTAAACTCCACGAAACTTAGTGCACTAGAATCGTCTCTCCAATGCGCTTCCAAAGAGCCCACTCCCGCCTGACATTGAAAAGTACTCCGTCTGCCACGCCCAAACGTGCAATCCGTCTCCAACAAGACACTTCAAGAACATTCCGTAAAATTTCTGCAGCGCTTCCGCATGACATAAATCTCCACTCGACCCCAACAACAGCAAATCCATATGCGACCAGCAATGTAGCATGCGCTCACAGCTCCAAACAATCAAGCACGAACAGCAACGCCCAAAGATACCAGCGGACTATTTCAGATCAGCGGGTTCTTACTGAACTCCATCTCGACCTGCACTCAGTTCTTCGAGTAATCTGAATAGAGAAATTACCATCTCCAACACTATTACAAAGATTACTCACAAACGGTCAAGCCAAACCCACTCTAAGCACGAAGAGAATCCGGGTTACACTCAACTAGACTATCCACCATAGCTTGGAGCTTGAAGGCTCAACTCGAAGAACTAAGGCCTCCAAGCCCTATCTGCGAAATATACCCCTAGTGGGTTCTCTCCCCAACTCGCTCTAACGGCACTAACGGCCTTACCGGGATGCATCACTTTGCACTCAGTCAACCTAACCAAGGTGCCAAACTGATGTGACATCATAGATGTGCATGTAAGCTGTGCACCCAAAAATCCTGAAGTGAGACACATCTAGTTCACTCCTGTAAATGTCTCTTCAGGTGTCTTGTGCTGCACATCTGTTGTGTATGCTCTGTTCATAAATTGCTGTGTTGCAAGCTTCAGCCCAAAAATAATTAAGAAGATTCTTTGTCTTCAGCATGAATCTATCACTCTCCACAATCACTCTATTTTTCCTTTCAGCTACACCATTTTGTTGTGGAGTATAAGCTGTGAAAAGTTATCTTTGAATACCATTCTCTTCACAAAACTGAGTAAAGAGGTTAGAACAAAATTCTCCTCCTCATCTGATCTGAGAACTTTAATCTTCTTGTCACTTTGATTTTCTACAAGAGCCTTGAACTTCTTGAAGTATTTTCAAATACTTCAGATTTCTGTTTCAAGAAATATATCCATGTCTTTCTGCTCACATCATCAATAAATGTCAGAAAGTACTTACAGCCTCCAATAGAGCTTGTTTACATGGGTCCACAAACATCTGAATGGACCAAGGTCAACAACTCTTTTGTTCTTGCACCGCCCTCCTTTGGAAAACTCTTTCTGCTTTGTTTTCCAAATATACATCCTTCACATATATCTCCACTAGTTGGTAGCTTCATCTTTGGTAGCCCTTCCACCATATGATTATCCACCATATGTTTCAGACTTCCAAAATTCAAGTGTGCAAATCTCTGATGCCAAAGGCTTGCTTGATTATAAGAATCAAACCATAGAGACTTCTTGAACTTGAGGCTCAATATTCAAGATATATAATCCGGACTTCTGATCTCTCCTTCCTGAAACAATAACTCTCTGATGATGTGAAGCATCCATTTCTGCACCTTTGTATAATAAAAAATCACCTTCATTCCATGATCTGTGATTTTTCCAACAGAAAGCAAGTTCTTAGTGAACTTTGGAATAAAGAGTACCTCTTATATACTCTCCAGATCTCCTTCACTTGTTTTCACTGTCACAACTCCAGTACCTTGAACTTCACGTCCTGTACCATCAGCTTGAGTAATCTTAGAGCCTGCTTGCTGAAAAGTCCTTCAAGAGTGATCTTTGGCTGGTCATGTGCTTAGAAGCACCAGAATCAATGGTTCTTGTCTTCTGTTTTTGTAGATATCAAGATGATAATAAACATATTACTAACATCTTTCTTTTCTTGTGCATCTTTCTGAACAGCAACATTACTTGATGTAGAATTCTGACCTCCATTTGCTTTCTAGCATAGCAATCTTCAATCTTGCGATCTTTCTTTCCACAGAAAAAACAAGTTCCCAACTTCTTTCTGCACTCTTGAATCCTATGACCTTTCTTCTTACATGATGAGCAGAAAATTGTGCCTTGATTTCCTGAGTAGGAAGACCCATGTTTCTGAGATTCTGCTCCTCTCTTCTGTAAGTCTTCATCATAAAAGCAGCTCCTTGATTTTTCTGAGGAAAAGAAAAATCAGCTGCTCTTCTTCATGTAGTAAACTGCACAACACGTACTCCTCATAAGTTGGCATACTCTATTTTCTGTTGATATCAGAAACAAAATGAAAGTATGGAGTACTAAGACTATTCAAAGTTATAGAAATCAGATCTTTCTCACCATATGTCGCTCCTGCTCTGATTAGCTACACCTAAATACCATCTATCTTCTTAAGGTGCTCATGAATATCTGCACTCATATCCATCTTGATAGAGTGTAAATCATTCTTCAACTTTGCTACTCTATTTTTGCTCACATTATCATATCTAATAGCTAGCTTCTCCCAAGCTTCTTTTCCTGTATCACAAGCCTTGACAGTAAGTCTGATACTCTCCAACACAATATTCGATAATGCTCTAGTTTGCTTCTTAATGAATCTCATAGTTTTAAGGGAACTCTCATCATAAAATGGAGCAAGCTTCTCTTCTCCAGAAAACACACCCCATAAATCCTCCTCACTCAGAATGACTTTCATGATCAGTTTCCAGGAACTCTAATTGTTAGGACTTGAAAGTCTAGTGCTCTCATTCAAACCAAACTCACTGAAAGTAGCAGCCATGGATGCTATCTTGCTGAAAAGATGAGTCTAAAAATCCTCAGAAACTAAATATCAGATTATCAGAATTTTAAAACCTTAGCTTGAGCAACCTGAGCTCTGATACCATGTTACAAAGCTCAGAACTGTACTCCCAAATCTCTCAGAATATAGAATTTATCTCCCACAACAGAATACTACCAACCTATTAGAACTGATAACAGATCAGCCTGTTAAAACTAATCAGAAGGAGAACTTAACAGAAATATATCGGGATGAAATGTGCACAGCTTTACTTAGACTTCAGAACTGGTACAGACAGAAAAGACCTCAGACTCATACTACTCTACAAAGAATGTAGGTTAATATACTATTGGTACATAACTGTTGTCACCTCAAAGTAACTTACCTAACTACTGACACAGTGCTTCTCATGTCAAAGTCATGACACAAGTCACCTCTTCCTTTTTTTTCTTTTTTTTATCCATTTATTTTCCGCAGAGTTTTGATGTGACTCTCTAATGATATTTAACATGATGGTGCTTCATATATGGCATGGCCGGGGACCCTGTATGAACTCTGGAAGTCAGCCGAACTTTATTCCTCCTTGTGCACTCATCATACATCTGAACGTCGCATTCCTGCAGTCAGAAGCAGCGTATGCTCGTCAAATCCAACCTGGTCAATGAAGGGAGAAGGTGTCTCGGTCTAATCCCTACGAGAGGAAGCGTCGACATCATTTTTTGACGGACTAAAATATCCCGACAATTATTTCTAAAGAACCTGGATAGGTTCGAGAGCTGTTCAACTTATGCAATTTTCTCGATCTATGATAGTGTGGAAATTCTTTGTCTATTGGCCCATCACGAGGAAAGAAAGAAACTGCATACATACATTGTCAAGTAATTATTCCTTTTAGTGTCCAAAGACTTTTATCTAGTGTCGAAGACAGGTCTTACCTGCATGAACTTCAAGGAACAGAAGTTAATGCATTCAAACTGTCACCAAACCAGGGTGATTTCAAAAGATGGAACTTTGTTCTTTAAAAAGAAGAATCCCTAATGATTTCAAAAGAAAAAATTGTAAAAGAGTTATATTTGTCATTCTCCAGGGTGAACCAAGACAAGTTTTTTTCTGAGATTCATGAAATCTAGATAAGAGTCAGAGTGGTATTGATTGAATAGTCTAACAGTTAATTTCCTTTAAGTGAATTGATGAAACATGTTGGTTTTGCAAAAAATTGAACTGACATTGCATGAATCATCAGAAAATAATCGAAATGTGTGAAACTAAAGCTTAAACCAAGCACGATGACATTAATTGGAAGTAGAAGCTTCACCATGCACATACTCGACATAACTCAAGTGTGCCTGCGTGAAAACTCAAAGCTATAGCAAACGTAACGCGAAAACCTAAAATGACAAAAAGAGCACAGAGCGAAAATCTGAAATGATCAGTTCGTGCGTTCTCGCAACCTCCTTGCCCATAAAGAGCTGTCACTACGGTATGTCCATTGCCAGCACCGGCTTCCGATGGTACATACAGACGGTTACTTGAACATGGGAGCAAGTCACACCAATTAATTAATCAAGGTTAATTATTCAAAGTTCTGACAACATGCAGTTAACGATAATAAGCAAAAAGTAACCAAGAGCTCCAACCGAGGACAACATCAAGATGGACATGATGATAAGAGAATAGGAATTGTTGCGTTACAGAGCAGTTAATTTACATAGAAGGTAAAATAATAAATTTAACTGCATGCATTTTTCACCTCTGCAGGTGAATATGAATCCAAAGCGCACTTTTGGCAGGAAGAAGGAAAAAGATAGACGTAGTGAGAAGTGGAAAATCAGAAATTGCCACTGGACCGAACACCAGAGTGGGGTGCCATCTAGGTGTTAATGAGAATTTGGTAAGCGTTAGAGAGAAAGTTCAGTATATTTTATAATTATTGTATGACTATATAATACAGCTGGATCTTCCGGAAAGAACCCAAAGCCAGGCGGGCTGCAGCGCGAAGCAAGAACCGTAAGAGTGAACAGCAATGTTATTAGGAAATTGATTTTTTAGAATGTTTAATTTATCACCTAATCCTGTTTAAATCAAACACCTTTGCATATTCTCTTCTTCCGAACCTGGAAGGGGTGAATGATCTGCATGGAAGACTAACATCTCTAAAGGTCATTACATCTTGTACATTGAGAATATGCTTTTGAATGTATAAAAATATGCATGTTCGATTAACTTGAGGAGAAAATTTATTCTTTAAATGATATGGGAAAATATATGTTTTAGATGATAATTATATCTTAAGTTGATAATTTAATTAATTTAAAATTATTATATATTAACTATATCAACGAATGCAGAAAAAACCAGACTTAACCCATTAGTGCAAGGTTCCAAATGAACCTTGGAAGATATAAGTGCAGCAGCATGCATGTTCAACTCAAATAATGAATTAATCAACCAATTAATTTATTACCTAACCTTTTCATTTGGAAAGGTTAGATAATAAATTAAACCTCCTGTATGTCGAGGTCATTGTATTATGGTTGGAGTCCCCTTGGTTCTATGTATTAGAGGTGTTCTTATTATTGATACTGAAATATTTTTGCTGAGAACTAATCAGATGTGCTCTTGATGCACTTTTGACACTGTTCAATAGTTTACAGACCCTTCTAAATCTTATATTATTACATTTCTAAATTAATGAAGTATTATCGTGTTACGGGCATGTAGGAATGAAATATTATCGTGTTACAAGAATGTATCTCCTTATTCTGCCTCGAACACCCGACGTCTGAAGTCTAAACCAGTCCAGTTATCACTGCGATAACTTCTGGCTTTGTATTTAGACCTTCCACTCTAACTATAGTATAAGAATAATGTACTATATTTAGAGCTATATAATATAATACATCTCCTCTTAAAATCAAGATCACAGTTTTAATTTAAACCGAACTTGTGTACGTACTGTTCCAGACACATAACGAATGGCCACAGCTTTCAGTCCCATAAAATAGCTCAACGAATGAGAAGCCCGAATTTTTTTCCCGTTTGTCGTTTTCCCTCTTTTTGCTGAAGTGCCACTTTGGATGCATATTCCCTCTTTTGAACTCTGGAAGAGGTGAATATGCAAAGAGGTTTCGAAGAGGTAAATATACAAAGTGCTATTATAAGAGTAACTTACGGAAAACTAACAAAACGAATAGTGACTTTTAGAGATACAGTGAATTCTATATTTGAGATCTATTGACTGAAGAAACGATTTAGGGGTACTTTTTTCTCGAGATGTTGTGATATTTTTATTTTGGTTATAGAGATATGGACATATGTTATGTAAGAATTATAATTAAACTAAATGTTTTATTATTTATAAGTATTAAATATTATCTATTACCAAAACCATGGCTATGTCTGGATCCGGATAGAACCCATAAGCAAGCGTCACAACAAGTGCTCCTGAAACAATAAGACCGGGGCCTTCTTTTCAAGCAAGGATTACTTTATGTAGATAATAAATTAAGCATGTCTCCCTCTGCAGATGGAGAAAGTAAAAATATGCATGCTTGGAATGAGAAAATGGTCTCATACAGAAGTACAGATGCTTTTCCAGATCCCGCTGGAGATACTGCTAGCCAGTATCATGAGACACCTCTACAAACAACAATTTCCTTATGAAAATGGTCGCTTAGCTGAAAGCGGAAGATGCAGCCTAGCTCTCCTTGGCGCGCTAGGCTTTCAACGTCCAAACAGGTTCAAAATTTCACCTTCAGGTCTCCAACTTCCACGTTACCATTTGTGCGGGACACACGTCAAGAGGACTTCAGCTCGTTGTGTATTCTTATCGTCCCTGTAACCTCGCGACGTCTTGACCTTTGCCTCGCTGCCACGAGCATTTACCTGCCCGAGATGTTGCGGCTGAAACCCCAACGTGTCTTAAGGGACGCCGGAAAATCTTAGGAGCTCTGGTTTGGTTCTTCTTATATAAAGCCATTCGGATCCTACTTCCTGTCATCGAAGCGTTAGTATGTGCAGTGTTGTACAGCATACGTAGACTTCAGAGAATTTTAGCAGACTGCCGAATCTCACGTCTAATTTGAGCTCATTCTTTTTCACGGTCCTGTAGACGGAGTGTCTTCTGTAGAACTACCTCTCGAACCTCTTACTGTCTAACTGAATTTGTCGACATAAAGAGCTGCAGGTGCATGATCATGGCTGCGACTATGGCTGCTTCTACTTCCGTGCTGGGAGGACTTAAGAGCTTGCCTTTCTCTTCGGACTTGCGGAGACCTTCTTACTCCAAAGTTAGCTTCGGTGTCGTTGTGCATGGGAGGAGTTCAAGGTTGAACTCGATACGATGTGAGGGGATAAGAGAGAGTGTGGACCGAGCCACAAAGAAGGAGATCACCAAGGAGGAAGTCTTGCAGAATCAAGAGACGAACGAGTCAGAACAGAAGTCTGTGTTCGGGGCTAAGCCCACGTCCGGCTCCTTCTACCCTCGCCCGGAAGTTGAGAGGCGCCCAGAAACTGGAGACAAAACAATTGGCAGCATCTTCGCTTTCGACGGCGCTGCACCGGAAACCATAAATGGCAGACTGGTAATCACAATTCCAGACAGAATTTAAGTTTTTCGCACATGCTGCTTTGAACCATCGCTCGCCCTCGTCCCAGGTACTGTCAAATATGAGTCGTTCACCGCGCAGGACCGGAGATTTGTTCATATATATATATGTATGCAAATTCTCATGTCACTGCAGATATGTACGCAGCAGCAACCTTCTGATGATATTCCGTGTGATGGTGATCGTGCAGGCTATGGTTGGCATAGTGTGGGCAGCGGTAGCAGAAAGGATGAGCGGATTGACTGTTTTCGACCAGCTGTACACTCAAGGAACTGGTTTGGTCTTTTACGTGGCTCTGGTGCCTCTCATTGCATACGCTTCCATCGTGCCCATGCTGAACGGGGAGTCGACAGATGCACGAAGCTTTGGCCCATTTACCGCCAGGGCTGAGCGATGGAATGGGCGTCTAGCAATGATCGGATTTCTGTCTCTGCTCCTGACTGAGAACTTCATCCATTCCCCAGTATTCAGGACATTCTTTTAGGCGATAGTCATGTCAGTTGTAGCCACCCATTCACCTCCAGTTAGGATATTGATGTTCTCGTTGCGGAAGCAATGAGACACTGTGCAGGAACAACTCTGTGCAATGGTTAGGTACATTCTTTCTTGTACAATGTCTCTGTAAATTGTGAAGTAAGAGAAATATTTTCTTTGCAAGAGCCACTATGGGCACGATTCGTGGCCATGAACTGCTTGTAAGTGTGTTCAAAGAGAAATATTTTCTTTGCAAGAGCCACTATGGGCACGATTCGTGGCCATGCACCACTTGTAAGTGTGTTTGAACAAGTGAATTTAAAATAATCCCCAAATAGCTTTGTTGTGTAGACCCAGAAGAGAAGAAAACGCAAAAAACCCTTCCGAGGAAGGGTGATATCTATCCAGTTCTAATTAGAAGTAGGAAAGGAGAGATGGAGAAATAAACCGTTTGGAGGAAAAGACCGATACGACCAACATTTCATTCATCCCTCGTAGATAAGGTGGAACACAGTCTGCAACTGAACCTTGTCAAGGTTCAGTTAATTTGCCCTCGAGGAAGTTACGCACAGAATCGAGGAAACTGAAGTGGGTACAAAGTACGACCAGGACCTCAGGCTCAGGAGAAAGGAACAGAAGAACAACTCCTCGAACGTCGACTTGGAACAGCCGCAAAGCTGCTCGTCGGCGAATACGGTTATGTAAGTCTTTCAGTAGAGTAGTAGATTCACGCCACGGTTTCACTTCGAGTAAACTCTACTGCTATTAATTAATGTCCTACAAGTCTGCATGAAATCTGTATGGTCTGAGCAACGTACAAACAACCAGATATAATGTACCGCAGGATAATAAAAAAGAGTATATACTGTTGCCAACAACGTGTCGCGTGGTTGCACAGTGACCAGTAACGGTTGCTCAGTTGCTGACCCTGGTGACCTGAGAAATCAGCGGAAAGCACAAACCTGCTAAACTGCTGGTTTGTCAGGTGAGCTTTTTGCTTTGTGCTTATACGGAGGTGATAAAGCGCAGATGTGTCTTTCCTCATCGGCCAATGAAACCGAGGGCAAAGATGCTAAAAGTTGTACGAACTTTTGTTGGTTATAAGAACTCATCTCGGTTCACGCAGAAATCTACTTAGTCAGCCCCTTCCAGCAACTTCACTACTCTGTCAACCCTAACTAATCAAAAGTTTCTTTGTCAACCTCCACGTAGGTGTACAGGGAAAGTTCTTATGATGTTCTTGATACAAAAATGTTAGAAGAACTTTAGTGCAAAATTTGCTGTGATATGTTCTTCTACTAACCATTATTACCGGCTACTGGTTGATACTCCTTGCTCTTACTGGTAATGTCAGGTCCTGGGGTTGACAAAGAAACTTTTGAACTGTCGAGATTGACAGAGTAGTGAAGTTGCTAGAGGGGACTGACTAAGTAGATTTCTGCGGTTCACGCTACTCATCATGATCCAAAAGCTCAAAGGAATCCGAAAATATGTCCAACCTTTTACTTCGGAATCATCCTGCTCAGAGAGAACTGGCTGAAGCAGTAAAATCATACTCTACCTTACAAACGCCGCGCCGAAACTTGGAAACTGCTAAAAGGTGCTAACCACTAGGCTCGAGAAACGAGAAAACTGAAGACTGATACACAAATTTCACAAAGGTATGTCGGTCGGGAATACGCCGAGAGAAGGGAACCATGGAGGTGGTCAAAATTTCATGTCAATATTCTGCAGCGGCAGGTGGCCTTTTTACCGTGGTGTTGTACCGGCGAAAAGTTTGGCGAAAAGAAGGCATCAATTTTTAAAGTCGTCACGGGAGCCGCAGCATATACTTCTAACGTAATAAAGTCACGAAAGACCTCGACAAATTACCCGTACTGTAATTGATGATATTCGCACCGCTTTAACACCGAAAAACCTACGAAGTGTAAAAGTCTCAATGTTACAAACGCACCACTTGAAAGGTACAAAAAGTAATTACTCTTAGATATTTACACTATAAGAAATAAATACATCAACTTTTTGTATAGTAAATGAAATATGTGTTTGTTTGAAAAGGGAGTTCAGTGCAAAAAAGTACTTCATTTGTTCATGCTGATGTATAACACTATGCTGGTTTGACCCATGTCCAGGTCGGGGT
The DNA here is from genome assembly GCA_036924285.1 of Asterella californica. Taxonomy (NCBI): domain Eukaryota; kingdom Viridiplantae; phylum Streptophyta; class Marchantiopsida; order Marchantiales; family Aytoniaceae; genus Asterella; species Asterella californica. The sequence goes on from JAYKYS010000003.1 coordinate 14,587,926, forward strand.
CAACCTCACGTGCTGGCTGAGCTGAGTATGGTCATGGCTTGTGGTTTCCTGCAGTTAGATAATGTTCAAGAACTCGATCTATCCTTCTTCTTGAAACTCTTTCTTCTTGATTAGTGTGTATATAGTTCAACGTAACAAATTTCACAATATCAGTCTAGTAATAAAGCCAAGACATCGACGATGTCTGAGACAATCACACGACTTCTCCACGTTTAAGAGATGGTTATCATTCTTGCATTCTACAATCGATTAAACAACAGACTCTGATCATAAGTCAGTTTAGATAATTTCACTCGGCTGATCGATCTGAAAATATTTGACAATGTGTTGTTATCACCATCACCTAAATAATATACAACTAAAGCAAATATCTGGACAACAGTATCTAGAATCGAAGTACCAGTTTGAGGCATGACAACCAATAGTTGAGAAACGAGATATATATTACCTCGGATGGAATGAGAGAGGTAGCAGATGCTGAAGAATAACTTGGAACAAACTTGGAAAGAGGAGCGGAGTTTGGGAAGTAGGAGGAGAAGACCTAAGAATGGAGTTTCATAAGGAGGAGCAGTAGTAAATGGAGAAACTGCAGGTCCTGGAGTAAGAGGTACTACTAGGAATACTGGGGAAGTAGCAACAAGAGGTGTATGTGTGACGAACTCGTAATTTTACACAGTTTTTGAATTCAAATATTCTACATGTTCCTAGCACAAAACAAAAAACCTAAAAAGTATAACACACAAGGAGTTAAACCAGGATCGAATATATAACAAATTTACAACACTTTGGCAGAAATCACAAACTGATGCTTTCTCTCCATATCCAGTAGATATGTTGTCTCAAAAGTAACATCATGCGAAAGTTGCTCGTGATTGTAGAAGTAAAGCCCTGAAAACATGAGACAATCATCACAGATCAGTAACAATTCTACTGACTACACTTTATGATGGCATAAGTGATTGACTAGAGCAGTGTTCAGGAAGGACTTTTGAGAGAACCGGGGATTTTCCGGCATGACCTAGCATCAACCGGTAATTTTTTAAAAGATATCAGAAATTGCTTCACTTTTCGAGTATTGAGAGTAACATTTTCATATTTTAGTCGATAACTTTCCGACTCTTTTTTCTAAACTTTCGGAGATTCACATTCTCAACCGGTTTTCACTACTCTATCAGCCGGAACTCCCCGAACATTGGACTAGAGCGATAGTAAGAGGTGTAAGAAAGCAAAGTAAAGAAGTAAAATACTTCTCAGAAGTAGACTGAAGGTGAGACAAAGCCTAAGCTAGAATCGCATTGTGATATGTAGGTGAACATACCATACAACTTCCGTCTTCACGTACTCAGTCGATCGATCTATGTTGAGACGTCATTGGAGCAGACTCTCCTTTCCAACAAACTTGGATAAAGCAAGACACTCAAAATAATTTAATTACATTCAATGGTCATTGACATTGAGATGCCGTTGCAATTTAAAAAGTAGTACTCATCATTTGAACATTAGTAGGAAAGAATAGTAAAACTAATATTTGCACAACCAGATTGTCCAATACGGAATAATTCTCTATCCCTTGCAAAGACATATTTTTGAAATGACAGAAACCTCAAATCATAAGAACCTGAAACCGGAAGATGTATTACAGTAGAGAGAAACTCGAAGATGTATTCCAGTAGATAGAAAATATCAAAATCTGCAGCCCAAACTTCTTGAGAAAATCAAGTAGTACAAAATCAAAGCATAAAATATAAACTTCAATCTCTCTAACTTCATCAAACAAACTTTGTATCCATAGCTTTGGACAAGTAAGATATGCAGCAAGTTCCAGATGATTGGGGAAATTCATGTAATTAATATGAATAAATACATGTTGTGATTGTAAACTGATCTGATCTCTAACGACATGGAGACGAAAGTAACTAGAGGTTATTCATGTGGTGAATTCTACATTTGTAATTGAAATAATCATCTCTCCGTTTCTAATCTGAACATCTCCAACTATCTAAAGCTTTGTTGTCAAAGCCCACTGAACTAATTTATCCAATAGAGTGATTTTGTCATCACTTGTATGTCGATGAAAGATTTCACTAATTTTTGTTTTTTCTAAGTCTCTATTCTGGTCAGCTATAAACTTGAGTAACTTCTTATACACATCATAAATTTTTTTTCTCCCATTGTTACCGTTATTGTGGTTAGCTTGGCTTGTTCACTGAGATTCATTCAACGCAGAAGTTGAGGTTTTGGCCTCTCGAGCTCCTTCTCGGTGGTATGAATTCTGCTCACCAAATGAGATTTTTGCTCTCCTCTCTAAGCAACACTGCTTTCTCCTCCTCTTTACTATGTAAGATTTGTTTCATGCATTTAAGTTTTTTGGGTCATGGGCCTAAGAATGAACATTGTCATAGAGAGACTTTTTCTTTGGAGAGGGCAGATCTCATGTCTGTGATTGATTGTGGGAGTGAGAAAAAGAAAAATAGACTACTGCTAGTATTCAAAGCTCAAATACAATCGCTTGTAACCACCAGGTCAATCAAACACTCAAATATTTGCAAATAGACAACCCTTCACGTCTCAATTCTACAATCAATGTCCTTAGCAATCGTAATCTCTCTCTCCTCTCTCACATGCACACCGGCTCTTGAACTCTCTTGAATGTCCTTGAACTCTGACTCATACATCGATTTATCTAAAAAACAACCACTTATAAGTTACTCTCTAGCTAAGCTGAGACTCTTATGTCACTATACACACATATACTTATCAAGCAACCCTTACTTTAATAAAAGTTTCCTGGCTCTTAATGCCATCTTGATGCAACCCAAATTATCAGCTAAGTCATGATTTTACAACCGAAACCACAACTACAAGACCACCCTACAAGGCTCATAGTTGAATCAAGCATCTCCTAGTCCGTAATCTCGACTGCATGCAGAGGCTTAGGTCAAGAGTTTAAGGAGGACAGCGATCCTACACCCCTAGATGTACATGAGATAATCACACACCCAACATAGACTCCCATCCGAGAGGTCAACATGCTTGATGCAACCCAGATTATGAGCTAAACCTTGATTTTACAACCGAAGTCATAGCCACAAGATCACTCCACAAGGCTTACAACCCTCTCATAGTTGAATTTGATATCTCCTAGTCCATAATCTTTGTTGCATGCAGAGTCTTAGGTCAATAAGGAGGATATCGGTCTTCCATCCTTAGATGTACAACACGTAACCACACACCCAACATAGATTCTCATTCGAGAGGTCATCACGCTGAGATAAGAAATAGAAGTCAAGAAGATTTGATCCGGAGATCTTGTCTCCTTAGGTGACGCCTCCTCAACTAAGATGACTTCCGCTTCCGTTGTCGTATAACGTATTTTTCTATCTGAGAATACACTAAGTATATGATAGTGCAAAGGTTTATGATTTGAACATGTTGACTTTCAATCTCTATCTTTCAACCCAAATAGTTTAGGGTTGAAAGATAGAGCTAAAATCAACCTCACACCTTCAGAATGTCGTCTGGTATGCTGACACGACAATTTTAGTAGCAAACTCCTCCCCAATTGCACGAAAAGAACCAAAAGATGTCAATAGATATGATTGAAAACGTGAAATCGCTAATAACATAAACTTCTCTAAACTGTGAGATCTCAGTTCTCTCAACTCGATCGGCCAATATGATCAAACTTCACAAGAAACTTTATTGGACCTTTCAATCCTATCATGAATAATTTTCAGGTTGAAATCTCAATCCAACTCTCTGATATGGTTGAAACTTTAATCTGTGCTAACTTAAGAGCTTTACAGATCCAGCTTCCTTGCTTGGTATTTCGCAAGCATTTCTTAGTGTCTTACATAGAAGGTGAGGAGCTGCAAGAGTTATACTCATGGACGGGGGATTGATCCAAGTTCTGGATCTTCCGTTCTAAAATTCGTCATGCGGAGGATGATGGACTTGCCTACTCTGGTGATCCTATCGATCGTCACATACGGGGAAAATTGTGACATGACTATGTACATTTTGCTTCGAAGGGTGGGTGAATGGACTTGATCTTTCCAGCCAACATTCTTTTCAACGCTTGAGTTGATATTTGATGTCTCTATTGGCGGAAGATAAATCATTGTGCGTGGATTGTGAGGAACTTTGGTCAGGAGTACTGTAATCAAGTGATGGCTTCCTCATTTCTTTTTGTTGTGTATTTCACAGTAGATCAATTCAAGATCATTATCTTGACTTTGTATTGAATTTCATTTACTCTCGTGTCGTTATTATCTCGATCGTCCAGCGAGGGTGATTATCTTAAGTTAAGTTTCGAGTCAGAAGTATTTTGGTTCAAGCTTTGAAGGTGTGAGAGTGCTTTAGGATTACAACTCGATCTACAGTACCAAGTAGGAGATAAAGTGATCTCTAATCTTCTTTCTCATTGGTCTATATTTTATCAATCAAGTTCATCCAAGTTCTAATGACGGTTTCTGAGGTCTTCTCAAGTGTCATTTGAGAAGTGCGAGTTCTCGTTGAAAACCTCTTGAGTGGCGCTACAATCTAGATAGGAGATCGTCGATTAGGAGTTTAAGTGTAGAGTTATGATCGTTCAAAGTCAAAGGGATCGAATCAATATCTCGAGTCATGTATCTGAGTGACTCGAGAGTTTGAGAGATGATCTTTCTGTATTGTCAAGGGGATTGGATAGTTCACACCGTGGTGGTTTCACTGATGTAAATTAGTCCTACGTTTGGGTTGGATTTGACCTCGAAATGATTGATTGAATTACCGGATAAGACAAGTGAAGACAGTGTATGCGTTCTTAGATCAAGTGCTGAGTTTGGAGCATCGGCTGAAGTACTGACGGACCAAGGTACAGAGTTTCTTGGTGAGTTCCAGACCATGTGTGATCAAGTGATGATTGATCATCGGACTACATCTCGAGATCATCCCGAGGTAGATGGTTTGGCAAAGAGGGTTGTTCAGACGGTGAAGAGAGGACTGTGCAAGTATGGCTTGCAGAAAGGTCACTTGGGAGACTAGGATGTGCAGTTACCATGGTTGGCTATGGATTATTGGTTAACCGTCAAGCAGCGTTCTCACTGTATTTTCTATTGTATGATCAAGATCAAGATTTATTTTCGATCATTCATCGTGATTCTATTGAGGTGCTGAACCTTAATGACTCGGATATGTGGGTGAGAGCATGTTCTCAACGAGCCGAGTCATTTCAGAAAGTTATGCCTATGGCTTTTGAGAACCTAGCGATTGCTCAACATAGAGACACGTTGAGATATACGACTATTCAAGGAGGAGGTTATGCATCATCGATTCGCAAGTTTCATGTTGGTGATCATATCTATCTGTAGCAGATTGCACTGACGATATTGGATGTGACCGCAAGACGCACTATTTTATGAGTGCGTGAGGTGTTACTTTTTGAGTACTCATGTTAGAGGACCGTGGTGTTGTTTGAAAAGACCATATGCATAAGTGCACGTCATGTCATCTTCCACACATCGATGATATCGTTGATCCAAAATTAGCGGTTGTACGTGCGAGCTTGAGGTGTATGTTGTGTGGGTCTAATGGTGGAGCAGCCCGTATGTTGATGTGTGATGATTGTTCGAGAGGTTGACACATATCATGTCTGATTTCACCTCTTAGTGTCATTCCTACTGGACGGTGGATTTACCCTTAATGTATATAGCAGAGATAGTAGATTAGATCTTTGCATGATATAGATTACAGACATACGACTAACGATGAGACGATGTAGCACTCGACCTTCTGATCATTGTACTCACAAAGGTGTCTATCACGTAGTTGGGATATGAGGCTATATGGAGTTAGAGAGACCTAACCGTCAGTTAGGCAGACAATTATGACACACTTGTGCATGTGTATGATATTGTTCATGTGTTATGTGTATGTGTGGTTATCTTTGACAGTGATGTATGTTGCGTAGCGATGTGTATGCACACGACAGCTATTACGTCAGTTTAGCACCTCGGTTAGGTTGGCCGAGTGCGGAATGACTAATCTCGATAGGGCCGTTAGTGCCGTTAGGATGGGTTCTTGGGCTAACCCCACTAGGGGCATACTTCGCAGTTAGGGATTGTAAGCTTTACTTCTTCGAGTTGAGCCTTCAAGCTCTTGGCTATGGTGGATAGTCTCGGTGAGCGCAATTTGGATTCCTCTTATGCATAGAGTGGATTTGACTCGACTTTAGTGGTTGTTTAGTGTCGATTGATATGGTGAAGTGAGTACATATCGTTTATTATTATGATACACTTATGTATGTATATGACATCGTCCATGTTTTTTATATATGTGGTGTTTCTTTGACAGCGATGTGTATGCGCACGGCAAAGTGAAACAATATGAAACAGAACCAAACGGATGAAAAGATCTCATCAAACGGAACAAAGGAGAAAGACAAACCCAAAAGGTCAAGCACCCCACACTCAAAAGATGAAGAGATCTTAGACTAACTCTAAAGTAGTCAATAGTTTTTGAAATATTCAACATGGTAAATCAAAAAGCCTGTATACAATTGGTGCAAAAGAGATGACATCTCCTACTACTAGTACTATGTTTTTTTATGGACCGCATTAGATAAAGCTCTTTGTAGAACATAAAAATATGTTTTCTAAACTAAATTTAAATAAAAATAATTACCAAAAGATATAAATTTACTTCTCATGAATATGGTCGCTGTAACAAAGACATGAGCATAACAAAGATTCTTATGAGGTTTTACTGGAAGTTAAAGTCTACTTTATATTCGATAACTTTTGAACGACGAGGAGTAATTACAGTTTTTGAACCTTGTCCGTATAGAAGAGAGCATTCCTTGAAGACAGAACCACGTAACTAAACAGTGTTAACGTCAATAAGTAATCTCTGAACATAATTCATTCATCTCGATAAAGTTTATTGAACATTTAAATACCCACTCTCGTAATACTGTAGTAAGCACGATTACATGTTTCGGTTCATAATTATTTACTTCTGCATCTTAGAATCTTATATACTGTTATGTTTTATACTAAATTTAACTAAAATCATGAACAAATTACCTCGCACACTGAAATTATTCTCATGTCATTACGATACTTTGATAATCTACACATAATTTATTGAAAATAGAAATAAAGGATATATATCGCATAACATGAAATCAACTGAAAAGCACAGAAATGTGGTTGATCATACCTCTAGACTAAATACTTTTATTGTGATTGATCATCCCCTCGTAGTGATGTATTGCTTATCCTACCTTGACTTGCTCTGAAAGTAAAATCAGTTATTTTGCCATGTTATTATCATTTTTATCTTTGATCATGAATAAATACCTCTGTAATTCTTAGAGAATACATATTAAAAGAACTGATGTATTCAGTCAGACATGTGACTGACCTGATAAAGTGATTGATTTCACTTTCAAAGGTGTGATTAAACCAGGGATTTTCATGTTTACAGGGTGAGGTTTGAGGCGCCCATACAGTACAGTACTCTGAGTTAAGATTTTCACAGAAGAACGATGCGGAGAGACGCTGCGCATGGTAGGCCTAGGGAAAGAGACGAGAGTACAGAGACCGAGGAGTTCGAAATGTAGCCAATTTATCGATAGAGCGTTACAAGTCCGCCAAAATGGAGGTCCAGGCAGAGTAGCATTGTCCGAATTGACAAACCAGATGTTAGGGAAACAGATCCTCAACAGTCAGGAGAGCACAGGCGTAACTGCACCAATGGCTGACAACCTAGATCTAAGTCATGGCTATCGTACGTACAATAGGGGGATCAATCTCAATGAGGAGAATGTGTAAGCGACGAGGAGGTAACAGATCACGATTACCATGAAGCAGCTACGGAGGAGGCCAGGACAGAAGGAGAGAGTTATGTTGATCCTACACAAGCTATCTCAGAACCACCTCCAGTTGACACGGACCACTATCCTCCGCTAGAGAACCGCCATCTCACCAAGGCCAGGAGTGATACTCCGCTCCCTGGCTATACAGCGGCAAGAACCCAATCCCCTTGGGGGAACACACAAGGCTCAAATCCGTTAAAATCCACCGTCGAATGGATGTCAACGACCAACCGCTACCGGCCGATGATCGTAGCTTCATTCCAGGTACTGCAGTGAGCGTCAACTGGACCGGAGGAGCAGCGATGGACGATGGAGAGCTTGAAGAACTGCTGCTAGAAATTCCTGCAGCCGACAAACAGAGGATCGTTAAAACAGCGGAGATAACTATTGACCGGCATGAGGTGGCAGGGAGACTAGTCTACCTTCGCAAGCAAGCATTTGTCCTCCATACGGTAGACTTCAACCCCACCAGAGACGAGGTCATATCGTGGCAAAGAGAACACTCACCCAGAGCCTAGGAGTGTTCATTGAACAAGTCAGAGTAATTGGTAAGCATAGTTTTCTCATAGTCACCGGTTTAGAAGCGCAAAGGATTAGGGTGATGGCCGAGAGTCCCCACTACATGCACAACCGTATGGTGTTTGCACTCCCATGGCAACTTGGTATGAATGATAAGACAGTGAGAGGGAAGAAGACACCTGTATGGGCAGAGATAGAGCAGGTAGACGAGATATTCACACAAAAAGCTCAAGCTATGTTAGCATCTATAGGCACCCCTCTACACATCCCCAACGTAGAGAGAAGGAGTCGATTCGTCAACATAAAGGGCTGCATCCTGGTTAACTTAGAGGAAGAACTGAATCAACACCTGCAGATCAATGTACCTGGATGCAGAAGCTACAAGTTCAACATAACCTACTGAGGGCTGCCAGACGCGTGCTTTAGCTGCAAGGAAAGGGGTCACATAGCAAGACATTGCCCGAAGAGTAAAAGGAGATCGGCTCCCAATCACGCCCAGGCCCAAGCTCAAGTCACCAACCAAGGATCATCTACGGATGGGAAAAATAATGTTGGGAGCAACGGGATAGTCAACCCAAGCTTGGGAGGAGCCAAGTCAGTACATTTGGAGCCCAAAGGTAAGAAGGTTGTGGAGGAAGAATTCAAGGAGGTTCAACTAAAAAGACCGAGGAGGAATGGAAGACCACTTCCGTCATCAAGGAAGGTAGGACCAACTCGCGAGGAAAACAAATATAAAATCCTGGCGCATACGATCATGGAAGAAGAAGAGACGGGCGAGATCCATGAAGACAACAAGGATGAGGTCCAAAATGACATCCAAGAGGTCAACGGAACCCTTAGGAACAAGGTAATCGAAGAAGGGAGCGTAGCACAGCTTGAAACAGATCAGGTACAGCTAGGGTCACGCCAGACTAGCGATAGAAGGGCAGAGATGGAGGAAATTGGGAAAAAGAAAGATCAACCAGAAACCAGCGAAAGACGCTCCAGTCTCTCAGAAGAACGTATCCAAACACTCTTGAGGTCCCAAACAGGGAATTCAACGCAAGGTGGAAGCAGAGGAGCTACAGGAAATCAACTCCCTCAGTCAGTTCAGAGGGCAGCAACGGAACCAGATAAGGACAGTCAAAACTCTACTCAAGCTGCAAAGAGAGGAGAAGTAGCCAACCATCTCCTAGAATCCAACATCGCACACGTTGTCGTGTCGTGGACCGGCTCCTACTTGAAATTCAAACTTCGATACTTGTTGCTCCAAAGACACTCAAGAGAAGACAAGCTAGGCCCCAGCTTACGGGCTTTTGGCACAATCTCAGATCTCCATTTTCATCACATAGATGGGTAGAGCTCCTTGTCAGCTTTCCAAAGGCACTTTGTCTACTTCGTTTGGACGCCTAGTGGAGAAGTTACAGGACTCGAAAGATGGAGAAAATAAGCTAGGCCCCAGCTTACGGGTTTTTGGCACCACTTCGGATCTTCGTTCTTATCGCACCAGTGGATAGAGCTCCTTGTCAGCATTCCATAGGCACTTTGTCTACTTCGTTTGGACGCATAGTGAAGAAGTTACAGGACTCGAAAGATGGAGAAAACAAGCTAGGCCCAAGCTTACGAGCTTTTGGCGCAACTTCGGATCTTTACTTTTATCGCATAGATGGATAGAGCTCGTTGTCAGCTTTCCATGGGCATCTTGTTTATTTCGTTTGGACATCCAGAGAAGAAGTTATGCAATTCGGAAAAAGGTAAAATCAAGCTAGGCCCCTAGTTACTTGCTGACTGGGTATTTAGGGCTTCAGGCGTTATATCAAACACGCAAGGGGCCTGCTTCTTATTATTGAGGGTTGAACTTCGTACGTACAGACTGTTGCAAGGGGGCTGCTTAAGGGGCTTGCTTGTTCCTGCGACCTGTCGGTGGATGTTTTGGAGAATTGGGAAGTCCAATACACGCGCGCAAGGTGTCATCGGGTTCAGATCTGTGCAGGCTACGCACAGGTTAAGACGGTTCTTGAAGAGAGGGATCGAGGGTTGTGTTCTGGGAGAAATTGAGACGCAAGGAGCAGAATTGAGGTTTTCAGTTACCTGTGAAGGAGAGTTGGACCGTTCGGGCCGTTCCGGAGTCCAAACTTGCTGTCCTTGGATCCATCGGGATCAGAACAACGAGTTCTTCAAGAAATTGAAGACGATACCAGTTTTCATCGGGCGGTTTGGAAGTTCTGAGTGAAATTGGCTCGCAGGGAAGCGCTTACATCAGATTTTCGTTCACCTGCGACTTGAGGTTAGGCTGTTCTTCGCGATCGGTGAGCCAAGCTCTTCGTTCTTGGTGCCTACGCGATCAGGGAGTCTTCATCTACTCATAGGAGAAGACCGTGTGTGCATTGAATTGTTGGTTTCGGTGTGATGAGCGAGTTTGAGCCGCAGGGAGTCGATTTACGTCAGTTTTTTGCAACCTGCGACCAAATTTCTCGAGTGGTTTTGCAAGGGGAACTCCAAACGACTTGTTTGGAGTCTCGTTGGGTTCAGGGTAGCTAGATCTATCTGCCAGCAAAGACGGATATCAGTTTGGACGATCCGTTTGTGCGGTGTGAGCGGTTTTAAGCCGCAGGGAGGAGTTTTTGGAGGTTCGGTCACCTGTGACAGAAAATTGACGATATCTCGACTATCGGGAGTCGGATCTGAAGGTTCCTTGGGCCAACGGAGTCAGGGAAGGAGACCCTATCAACATTTGAAGATCGTTTGGCGAAAGGAGAAAGTTCCCAGATAGGTCTTTTTCGGTTCCTTCGCTACAGGTTTCGTCCTTTTGAGTTCGTTAAGGACTTAGTTGGTTGTGTATGGCTTGTGGTAGCTAGCTTTAGCCAAGAGCTAGTGTGTGGATGTGGTTTGGACTTGGGTTTGGATCGCATGATACTGTTGTGGCTCTGGTTGTTAGCAAAGAGAAGTTCCTCTTGCTTTGAGCTACGTTTTGGCGATTTCAGACTAGGGTTACGTTTCAGGGGTTTGTTTTAGGGCTTCTGAAGTAGGTTACAGACCGCTCTGGTCTTTTCCTCAGTTTGTTGCTGTTTGGAGAAAGAATCGACAGTGTACATACTTTCAGAGTGGTATACATAGCAGCATTCCTTTTCGTGGTTGTTCTTCTCTGTCTTGTCTCTGTTTGGCACACAGCATCTCCACAGCCAGGAACCTCGCGTTTTCCTGGACATCCTTCACGCACAAAATATCCGACACGATACGGTGGTGAACTCGACGTGAAGGTCTGGGGTGGAGATTCTTCTGTGTGGAACTTTGAAGAAGAGATTGGCAGTCATGAGTGGGGATGAGAAAGGTGACGGAGATGGAGCTAGTGGTTCAAGTGGGTTACCGAAGGTGCAGTTGGATCCGGCGACTGCATCGATGTTCCAAGCTTTCACTATGTTCTTACGGCAGCAACAGTCTGATGAGCGGAAGGAAGCTTTGACAACAAAGGCGCTACAAGCGGTGGTCAGCAGGATTGACCAGTTTGATGGAAGAGATGTCTCAAAGTATCTGAGACATTATGTGAAGGAGATGGAGCTGAACCGGGTCTCAGAAGATGAGATGATTGAGACGTTTGAGTTGGCAGCAGCTCCAGAGATTAGGGATCATGTTAAAATGCTAACGAAGCATTTTAACAAGGATTGGGAGACCTTTGCTCGTGCCTTGATGAATGAGTACTTCTTGGAAGACTCTGATCGAGTCACCAAGAAGTCATTCTTGGAGTGGGTTGAGCAACCAAGGAAGGGTTTACAAGCTACTGAGTTGCTCAGAGAGTTTGAGAAGCAGTTTTCACGGTTGACCAGGATGGAGAAGTTGACGTTGCAGTCCAACAAGACAGAGCTATTTCTTCGGGCTGCAGATGAGAAGTTGCAGGAGAAGCTAGAGATACTTCTGGAAGACCGGGAGGAGGACGATGGATTGACTAGCAGCTGGAAGAAGGTTGAAGAAGCTGTTGGTCTGCTCACCAAGAGGGAGCGGAGGCGAGAGAAGGTTCCTGTTAGGAGACTGACACCAGCACCAACTGCTGTAACACCTGTTCCTGTAGTTCGACTAGTTGTTCCTGTTGCTAGACAGGTAGTGCCGGTTGCTCCTGCTGTTCCAGTTGTTCAGACACCGATAGTATCTCCGAAGAAGGACTCAAGTCTTGAGGAGATCATGCGTGGGATGCGAGACTTGCAGATCAAGCTCACCAGATTGGAGGAGCAAGGATCTACAAGCGGAGCGAAACCTGTTGAGAAGCAAGGCTGGATCCAGCGGTGTATCTGGTGCGATGGTACCGATCATCCGCGCAGAGATTGCAAGGAGTTCAGTGATACCTTGCAGCAAGGGGTGATCTTCTGGAAGGATGGGAAGGTAGCGTTGAGGGATACTGGTGCACTTCTTCAGACCAACTTTGGTAGAGGAGGGATGAAGAAGTTGGTTGAGGACCACCTATCAGCACAAGCAGTCGCCATCGTGGAAGCTGGAACTTATGGCACAAGGGTAGAGGATCAGGCTGAGAGGAGTTTCAACAAGCAAGTTGAGCCAAGTGAGTTGTGGTCATCTGCCATCTCCATGAAACAGAAAGGGAAGATGGCACGTGAGACGTTGCAGAGGACAGCTGCAACGATCAGAAGGGATACTGGATGGGAGGATCCGATAGAAGCTCTATCGGTGCATGCGTACATCGCCAAGAACCAACACGAAGCGTTGTTGGAAGAGAAGAGAAGGCGAGATTCAGAGGATTCAGGAGAAGGGACTTCTTCAAAGAGACAGACTCGAGGGGAGAAGGTTCGCCAAGAGCTTCGGGATGCAGGAGCTCAAGACCTACCGATGGACGATGCTCCTTCTCCATCGAAGGAGAAATCTCAGAAGGAGAAGGGTAAGCCGGCTGCGTACAAGCTACAGTCGGATATCGAGGCTTCAACAGACTTGAAGGGAGTCTTGGAAGATCGCATTCTGAATGCGAAGGTGGAGTTTACTTTGAGAGAAGTGTTAGGCATCGCCAAGCGTGAGTTTCATGATGTCATCATCGATGTCATCAAACGGAAACGACAAATTACGGGTGAGACTGGTTTATCACATGCTTTGAATACTAGGATGTCAGTGGATGAGGAGAGAGAGCTTGCAAGGTGCAGTGTCTATTCTCTAGAGGAAGAAAGAGATCGAAGGCGCAAGGTGCATTTCGAGAATGAAGAGGAGGATGGGAAGCGGAGCTCAAGTCATTACAGCCACAGTCACTGAGCTCGAGCTACGACGGAGACGTTGGTGAGGATCGAGGACTTGGATGAGCTGGTGGTTGCTCTGATCGATCATGGATCAGAAATCAACATCATGTCGAAGGAGCTGTACAAGAGGAAGAAGTGGCCGATCGACACAGAGCATGGATGGGTCATAAGAGCAGCCAACAACACGAGAGGAGACTTGTATGGAGCTTGTCCAGACATCAGAGTGCGCGTGGGTGATGTTGCTATTGAGCAAAACTTCTTTGTTCAGGAAGCAACATCATACCCACTCATTCTGGGTCAACCTTTCATCATAGCAACCCGGATGGAGACAAAGGTACTGGACGACGGATCTGCGTATGCTAGGATCCGAAGTCAAGATGGGAAGAGAGCGGTACAGTTCCTGACTGTACCGTCCAACCACGAGCGCAACCGAGATCGTTTGAGGGAGAAGCCGCTTCCAAGGGTGAGTGAAGAGTTCAAGGATTTTCGTTGAGTACCACTATAGAGCGGGATTGTGGTGGTGCGCAAGAGAAGGTACTCTCGCTTGATGGAGATAGTGCCTTTTGTACAGGGTTTATTGGATTTTCAGAGTGTGGGATTGCTGTCTACAAGAAGATAGAAGAGCTGAGAAGAAAAGAACAAAAACATTTGCGTGGTGTTGAGTTGATGTTGAAAGAGTTGGGTGAGCTAGAAAGGGATGAATGGATTTCTGGTGTTTATGAAGAGGATGGGTTGGAAGATCCCTTGCGAGAGATCATGTCTATTGGATGGGAGGATATGGATAAGGTCGTGCAGATTCATTCAAGGGAGGTCTATTCGGTGATCGAATCATTCCATGCGCCGGAGGTTCGAGTTGAGACAAGGTACAAGACAGTGGATAGGAAAGTAAAGCCAATTGCTGGTCCTTTGCCGGAAGACACCAACCAACAGATGGATCGAGCTTCAAAGGAGAAGAGTTTGAGAGATCCTGCAATGATAGGACACAAGTTCACGGAGAAGACCCTTGAAGAGCTGAACATTGGATCTGATGGGTCTCTTCTACCAGAAGAGAGGATGTGCTTCAAGGAGATGCTTTCAAGACATGGGAAAGCATTTGCTTTTGAGCCACTTGAGATTGGATGTGTAGATCCGTACGTTGTTACCCCGATGGTTATCTTCACGGTACTGCATGTGCCATGGAACCTGAGACCAATTCCAGTACCGCGGGCTCACTTGCCCAAACTAGTGGAGTTGCTGAAGGAGAAGATGCGGATGAAGATCTTGGAGCCGTCGTTTGCACCATATTCAAGCAGATGGTTTACAGTACCAAAGAAGAATGGGTCGCTGCGGTTCATCCAAGACATGCAGCCAGTGAACGCAGTAACAATCAGAAATGCTGGGGTGGGACCGATTGTGGATGAGTTTGCAGAAGCGTTTGCAGGAAGAGCGATTTACTCAATGGGAGATCTTTACTCGGGGTATGATCAGTTTCAACTAGCGGAGGAGAGCAGAAGCTTCACCATAATGAGGACACCTTTGGGGTTGGTTAGGATGTGTACCTTACCGCAGGGAGCTACCAACTCGGTAGCACACATGATGAACGGGATGAATCGAGTTCTAAGGGACTTCATCCCCGAAAAGACGATGCCATTCTTGGATGACATCCCCATCAAAGGATGTGTGGAAGATGAGAAGGATGAAGCATTAGATCAGAGAGGGTGTCGGCGATACGTCACTGATCACATCGCAGACTGTGAGAAGATCTTATCTCGACTTGAGGAAGTTCATCTTACGCTGTCAGGTGCGAAGTCTACATTTGGAGTTAGAGAGGTTTTGATCGTTGGTCATTTGTGTGGATCGTTTGGTCGAAAGCCAGATCCGAACAAGGTGGATGCGATTGGAAGGATGAAGGAGGTTTGCAACTCGCTGACAGAAGTAAGAAGATTTTTGGGTGCTTGTGTATTCTACCACATTTGGATTCCTCATTATGCGCATGTGGCGGATCCGTTGTATGGATTGGTATAAATTGCGTAAGGGTCATAAATTCAGATGGGAGGAAGAGCATACTGATGCGGTAAGGAAGCTGAAGTCTTTACTATCATCTCCTCCAGTTCTGGGAAGGATTGATTACAAGGGTGCTAGGCCGGTGGTTCTTACTATGGATACAAGTCCAGTTGCAATTGGATGGGCAGTCGGACAGGATGATGAGGATGGAGACAGGTTTGCGGTTAGGTTCGGAGTGAAGGTGTTAAGTGCTCGACAACGTGCTTACCCGCAAGTGAAGAGAGAATTGTGGGGTATTGTTTCAGCTATGAAAACTGAGAAAGAATATTTGATTGGAGCAGTAGTGGTGGTTGAAACTGATTGCTTGCCGTTGTTAGGGATGATCATGAATTGTTCAACTCCTGATATTGCGATGTTACGATGGATCGCATATATCAAGTCGTTGAACCCGGAGTTTAGACATATCGCAGGGAAGGATAATCTGATGGCGGATATGTTGTCTCGGGCTCGATATGATGAGGAAGATGAGATGGTAGAAGACATTGACGACGTGGGTACAGAGTTCTATTCGATTGCACAGACAGGAAGAGAAGATGAGTTGTTTGTTGAAGGGTTGTATGATGGTGATTTGCTTGATATCGGGAGGTACCTTAGTATGATGGTTAAGCAGACAGGTTGGACAGATGAGAGGTTTCGGAGAGTTAGAAGGAAGGCCTACAACTTCATGTTGCAGGATGGGTTTCTTTGGAAGCGATCGAAGCAAAAAGGTGGAGTACCGCTACGGGTGATTTGCAACAAGGAAGATCAGCAGAAGTTGCTCAAGGCGTTCCATGAGAGTCTTTGGGCTGGACATCGAGAGATTTGGGCCACTTTTACAAAGATGAAAGAGCGGTATTGGTGGAAAAACATGTACAAGGATGTTGTATCTTTTGTGGAGTCTTGTTTGACATGTCAGATGTATTCGAATATCCGACATCGTGACGGATTACATCCGACTTATCCGTTGGCAATCCACTTCAAGTGGGTGGTAGACTTGGTGATTATGCCGGTTGGATTATGGCAGATGAGATACTTGGTACTTGCTAGAGAGGATCTTTCAAATCAAGTCGAGGGTAGGGCGCTTCGGACGAAGACAACTGAAGGGGTATGTAGATTTCTCTTGGAAGAGGTTGTTTGTCGGTATAGATGTGTGGGGAAGATCACTGCAGATCGGGGAGAGCTAGATGCACATGAGGCTCGTGAATTCTTTGCAAGGTGTGGGGTGAGGTTGTCACTGACAACTGCTTATAACCCCGAAGGGAATGCCAAGAGTGAACGTGGTCATCCACCCATTGTGAAGGCTTTGGTGAAGGCTTGCAACGGAAGGGTGCGCGAGTGGCCTCGACTCTTACCATTTGCGTTATGGGCAGATAGAACGACGCACAGCTCGGTGACAGGTTATATGCCGGTGGAACTCATCACAGGTCAAAAGCCTATCATGCCGATTGAAGAACATGTTCTGACATGGAGTGTGTTACCTTGGGAGGACAATTTGACTAGAGAAGAGCTTCTTGCTATTCGAATTAGGCAGTTAGAGAGAAGACCAGAGGATATCCAAACTGCTTTGGATAGGCTGCGAGAAGCACGGTTGAAGAACAAGGTCAGATTTGATCAGGGACATCGTTTGAGACCTAGGGATATCAAGGAAGGTGATTGGGTGTTAGTCTATGACAACAGTCTAGACAACCAGCATAGTGCACTCCGGAAGTTTTCCAGAAGATGGTTTGGTCAGTATGTGGTGAAGAAGGTTCATGACAACGCAACTTACGCCTTGCAAGAGTTGGATGGAACAAGCTTGAAGGTACCAGTGGCAGGTAAACGCGTCAAGATTTTCAAAAAGAGAGATGAGGAGGTCGATTTAGCAGATATCTTGACGGAGTTTCAGTTTGAGGATGAGGATTATGCAGAAGATCTTGAAGGTGAGGTTGGTTACGATGGGAAGTAGGACGATAAGCCGGTCCACTCCTTGGTTGGTATCTCTGGTGCATACCGGAGGATGCACAGGTTCAGAGGGGGTGGATGTCGTGTCGTGGACCGGCTCTTACTTGAAATTCAAACTTCGATACTTGTTGCTCCAAAGACACTCAAGAGAAGACAAGCTAGGCCCCAGCTTACGGGCTTTTGGCACAATCTCAGATCTCCATTTTCATCACATAGATGGGTAGAGCTCCTTGTCAGCTTTCCAAAGGCACTTTGTCTACTTCGTTTGGACGCCTAGTGGAGAAGTTACAGGACTCGAAAGATGGAGAAAATAAGCTAGGCCCCAGCTTACGGGTTTTTGGCACCACTTCGGATCTTCGTTCTTATCGCACCAGTGGATAGAGCTCCTTGTCAGCATTCCATAGGCACTTTGTCTACTTCGTTTGGACGCATAGTGAAGAAGTTACAGGACTCGAAAGATGGAGAAAACAAGCTAGGCCCCAGCTTACGAGCTTTTGGCGCAACTTCGGATCTTTACTTTTATCGCATAGATGGATAGAGCTCGTTGTCAGCTTTCCATGGGCATCTTGTTTATTTCGTTTGGACATCCAGAGAAGAAGTTATGCGATTCGGAAAAAGGTAAAATCAAGCTAGGCCCCTAGTTACTTGCTGACTGGGTATTTAAGGCTTCAGGCGTTATATCAAACACGCAAGGGGCCTGCTTCTTATTATTGAGGGTTGAACTTCGTACGTACAGACTGTTGCAAGGGGGCTGCTTAAGGGGCTTGCTTGTTCCTGCGACCTGTCGGTGGATGTTTTGGAGAATTGGGAAGTCCAATACACGCGCGCAAGGTGTCATCGGGTTCAGATCTGTGCAGGCTACGCACAGGTTAAGACGGTTCTTGAAGAGAGGGATCGAGGGTTGTGTTCTGGGAGAAATTGAGACGCAAGGAGCAGAATTGAGGTTTTCAGTTACCTGTGAAGGAGAGTTGGACCGTTCGGGCCGTTCCGGAGTCCAAACTTGCTGTCCTTGGATCCATCGGGATCAGAACAACGAGTTCTTCAAGAAATTGAAGACGATACCAGTTTTCATCGGGCGGTTTGGAAGTTCTGAGTGAAATTGGCTCGCAGGGAAGCGCTTACATCAGATTTTCGTTCACCTGCGACTTGAGGTTAGGCTGTTCTTCGCGATCGGTGAGCCAAGCTCTTCGTTCTTGGTGCCTACGCGATCAGGGAGTCTTCATCTACTCATAGGAGAAGACCGTGTGTGCATTGAATTGTTGGTTTCGGTGTGATGAGCGAGTTTGAGCCGCAGGGAGTCGATTTACGTCAGTTTTTTGCAACCTGCGACCAAATTTCTCGAGTGGTTTTGCAAGGGGAACTCCAAACGACTTGTTTGGAGTCTCGTTGGGTTCAGGGTAGCTAGATCTATCTGCCAGCGAAGACGGATATCAGTTTGGACGATCCGTTTGTGCGGTGTGAGCGGTTTTAAGCCGCAGGGAGGAGTTTTTGGAGGTTCGGTCACCTGTGACAGAAAATTGACGATATCTCGACTATCGGGAGTCGGATCTGAAGGTTCCTTGGGCCAACGGAGTCAGGGAAGGAGACCCTATCAACATTTGAAGATCGTTTGGCGAAAGGAGAAAGTTCCCAGATAGGTCTTTTTCGGTTCCTTCGCTACAGGTTTCGTCCTTTTGAGTTCGTTAAGGACTTAGTTGGTTGTGTATGGCTTGTGGTAGCTAGCTTTAGCCAAGAGCTAGTGTGTGGATGTGGTTTGGACTTGGGTTTGGATCGCATGATACTGTTGTGGCTCTGGTTGTTAGCAAAGAGAAGTTCCTCTTGCTTTGAGCTACGTTTTGGCGATTTCAGACTAGGGTTGCGTTTCAGGGGTTTGTTTTAGAGCTTCTGAAGTAGGTTACAGACCGCTCTGGTCTTTTCCTCAGTTTGTTGCTGTTTGGAGAAAGAATCGACAGTGTACATACTTTCAGAGTGGTATACATAGCAGCATTCCTTTTCGTGGTTGTTCTTCTCTGTCTTGTCTCTGTTTGGCACACAGCATCTCCACAGCCAAGAACCTCACGTTTTCCTGGACATCCTTCACGCACAAAATATCCGACACGATAACGTGCACATAGGTGGTAGAGGATCCATGCAAGCATGTAAAGCAGCTAGCCGAGGAGGGGCTGGGAGGGGTCTTTCAAACCATTAGATGATGAGTATACCACAAATTCTTAGCTGGAATGTGAATGGATTCTCAGACGAATCTAGATGCAGAAGGATGAGATTGATCATAGAAAGAGACTATACGGGAGTAGACTTAGTATACCTCCAGGAAGTCAACTGGGAAGGCTGGAAACTTAAACAAAGACTTATCACCTTCTCTCCCAACGGAGGATACGCAGTGGACACTAATCCAAATGGCAAGAGTAGTGCGGCCATAGTTTATAGCAAGAATATTTATGTCCTCGAGGAAGGGAGTAGAGGCAACTGAAAACTCTGCTGGGTAAAGTTCAAAACTGTAGTAGGGATAGTGGGAGTCATTTCCTTACACGTCCCCAATGAGCGTCAAGAGAGAGTGGCTCTGTGGAAATGGATGGAAGATAACCTAGAAGCGGGTAAGTGGTTGATTTATGGTGATTTCAACATGGTTGAGGCACAAGTAGACGCAAAAGGACCCTCTGCAGTAATCCATGGAGCAGAACATCGAGCATGGACGAGGGTAGTCCGCAGTCTTGAGTTAATGGATGCTAGACAGATAGCTACACAGACGGAGGGACCTCTATTTACTCGCCAATCGATATATGAGAATCGGGTAGATCAGTCAAGACTAGATAGATGCTATGTTAGCTACTTTGCTGACTGGATAGATAACATCGCCAAACATAAACACGACTGTAGCCAAGTACTATCTGATCATGCACCAATCTTCACTGACATCGTCTTGCAAGCACAGGTAAGGAGGTGTCACGTCAATTTAGTAACTCGGCTAGGTTGACCGAGTGCGAAGTGGCGGACCCCGGTAAGGCCGTTAGGGCAAGTTGGTGAGAGTGCCCACAAGGGGTATACTTCGCAGGTAGGGGCTTGGAGACCTCAGTTCTTCAAGTTGAGCCTTCAAGCTCCTGGCTATGGTGGGTAGTCTTGTGAGTGAGATCCGGATTCTCTACGAGCACAGAGTGGATTTGGCTTGACTGTAGTGATTGTCTAGTGCCTGTTGGCATGGTGGAGTGAGTACATATCTTGTTATCACTTGAAGAACTCGGATTGTGAGGCCTGGTTGAGGGATTTCAGGTCGCAGATTGCTATCGGTGGTATCTCCGGAGTTGGCAGATCGTTGGTATCTTCGATTTGCGGGTGCGTGCGTGCGTGGAGTGGCTTGTTTTGGTGTTGTGATCGATCGCTGTGTGTATGGGTGTCGTCTGAACTTGTTCGCAGTCGATTTGGTGGTGAGGTAATGCGGAAGCGCTGTTGAAATTTCGCAGAATGTGTTGAAGTGATCAATTTCGGACTGAAGTGCGCATTTGGGCGTGGCAGACGAAATAGTCGACAATGTCAGGCCGATGTGGGCTCGTTGGAAGCGCGCTGGGAAGACGGTCTTAGTGCAGGAAGATTCACGAAGTTTGGTCGAGCCGTTTTTGAGTTATGAGAAGTCGAAATTTCTGGTGACGGGTTTTGTGACAGGTTTTAGGTCAGCAGAAGTGCGTCAGGGAGTGTCAGATTGAATTGGATCGATAATTTTTGGATCTGAGGAGTGCAGTAGGTGTGCGCCGGGAAGACGATTCCAACGCAACCAAAATCGTTCGATTTGGTGAAGGATCGACGAAGTTACAAGCCGAAGAAGGTCGCATGTTGGTCAAAATCTGACGTAAATCCCGTCTGCGAGTTCCAAATTGGCTGATTTCGACAATTTGGTGCAATTTCGACCCTGAGTTGCTATTTCGGGTGTTTTCTCGTCGTACTTGTCCTTCTTTATGGTGTTTGGCTCGGGTACTCTTCTCCAAGCGGAGCGGAGCGGAGAGGAGTTTGGAGGAGGCGTTTAGCGTGTTAGGAGGCGTTTAGAGGCTTCGAGGAGCAGAGGTGCGTGAGTGCGGAGGCGTGAGAGCGGAGTGCGAGAGTGCGGAGACGGAGCCCGAGCCCGCGCTCGCCGTAAGCCAGCTTGCTGGCGTGCGTGAGAGAGGTATCCAAGTTTCAGTTGTGTGGGAAGTGTAAAACCAGTAGGTCACCCATCCCAACACTATTTCTGGACTTGGACGCTTAACTCTGTAGTCTCAACTTTGGCTGTACCACTAGACCAATAGCTCTTGGTGTCTTACAGGGATGCGTGCAAGTACTTAGGGGCTGGTTTAAGGTAGTAGGAGACCTGCTCGCACGTTCCTAGAGGAGTGGTAGGGCGACCCCAGAGTACTAGGGGGAAGCTGCTGTTGTGGTAGTGTTTGCCTATACCGAAAAGACGCGTATGAAGGCAATTGGTAGCAGTTGTCTTGGATGAGCTAGTAGAGCTATCACGTTGATATTTTTGGAGCTACTAGAGGTATGGACATCTAGTTAGTGACCTTAGGTACAGGTTATATTAGTCGGTGATCATATATTGTGCATGTCATCACCGAAGAAGATGCGTCAGTCCGGGTGGGGCTGGGTTTCTCTTTATGTGAATGTTTGAGTGTGGAGGGTTATCGTTTGGACTTCTTGTGGTTGGAACTCCTCCATATTCTGCTTCTTGTTTGTGCGTCGCGTTTGCTTGTGTTGGCGCTTGATTTCCAGAGTGAGTTCACTCTAGTGTGCTATCGGTAGTGAGGCTGGAGTGATGACCAGTCAGACTACCTTTGTTTCTCTCACGGTGCAGTTGGAGTGACGACCAACAAACCGTGAGAGGCTGCTTGTGGTGATGGCAGGTACAGGTTGCCCTTACCTTGACTGTCTTAGTAGGGGATAGGTGAGCTCAGTAGGAGGGGGGATATGCAAGTTGTAGTTACAGTGGTCACGGGGATTTCGACATTCTGGTTAGAGAGTGTGTTCGCCAGATTCTATCACCACGGAGTTCTCGGGAGGTTCTGGTGGGGACTTCTCAGATAGTGGGTATACACGGAGTGGGGTGAGGTACCGACTACCTACACCATTGCCGTTGGTTGTTCCAGAGGACGAGTCAGATGCAGACATCGCGTTTTCTGGTGGTGAGACTAGTGTCACCACATTGTTGTTGTGGGACATGGACGAGATCTATGGGGTCACGAAGGGGCCTCGACGTTACTCGGGTACGATGGGTATCATTGAGCTAGATGACTTCATCCAGGAGTTCAACAGTTGGTGCGATCTGCAACAGATGCGGAACCCACAATTGTTCACACCTTTCATGGCGTGGAAGGGTTTGTTTCGGCACTTGGAGGGACCACCGATGGACGATTACCACGAGTTCAGGCGAGACTACGGTGTTGAGATTGAGTTGTGGAGACAACATTGGTCTCCCAACTACGTTTCTATCACTAGTGGTGTAGTTTCGGGAGGCGTAGCACTTTCGAGGTCAAGTGCCAGTAGTAGTGGTACATCCACGGGTGGCGGAGTCCCTATTACCAGCGGTGCGTCCACTAGTAGTGGAGCAGGTGGTAGTGCGAGCGAGATACCACCAGAGTTTAATCCTGTGGTTCAGTTCTTCCACTGTTTGAGGAAGAATTATCAGGGTGTGCGGACCGACAAGTTGAAGAGTTTGCAGGAGTTCCAGCGGAAGACTGGAGAGAGCTTACGCGAGGCGTTTACTCGCATGAGGCGGTTGATCAACATTACTCAAGGAGTGACAGAAGCACAAGCAGTCCAGTTCTGGTATGAGATACTAGACCGGGAGCTGCGTAGGAGAGTCAGAGATGTCACTCTCCTTAGAGACACCGCTCCGATATTGGCGGTTGTCTTTGGTTTGGCTGAGCGGATTGAGCTCAACATGATAGAAGAGAGGGTGGTGACTGCTGGATTCAGTAGAGACGCATCACATGGGACGACCTCCTTTTCTCGAGGATCACAGGCTACGCAACAGCGAGGTGGTGGTGGTGGTGGTAAGGATCGTGCTGAGCACTCAAGATCCCATGGAGGTGCTGGAGGATCTGATGGGCAGAAGCCCATGTCGTCCTTCTCTAGTCAGCAGCAAGCAGGTCCTTACTGGACGTGTGATGGTCCTCATCAGCAGAAAGATTGTCCACAAAGGAGAGGTAGTTATGAGACATCTGGGACGTCTCAAGCGGTGCCTAGGCAATGTGAGCACTGCGGGCGGCCAGATCACAGTAGTGACCGTTGTTTTGATCTCCATCCGGAGCTACGGCACGGGAAGATTGATCGTGGTAGAGGCGGAGGAGCTCAGGGAGGCCGTGGTGGTCGAGCTGGAGGTAGAGGTCCAACACCTGGGAGAGGACCAGTTGGTCCACCGCTTGCTACGACGTCAGAAGCAGGTATGGCTGCTCGGATTGAGTAGTTGGAGCAGAGGATAGCTAGTACGGCTATGGCTCAGCGGAGATCTGGTGGAACAGAAGCTTCCACGTCTTATGGAGGAGAAGGAGGTGACTTCGACTTCATGGCCGGTGTGGCGCAGATTGAGACATCTGTGGCAGTGACTCGAAGTGCAGTACGTATCTCTGAGCCACGAGGTGCGTCAGTGGAGTTGGATCCACAACGCGAGGAGGCTAGTAGACAGACTAGACTTCCTCAATCGTTCACGCTATCAGAGGCATTGAGGACCACTTCTATGGTTCCTAAACGGTCTACCGATGGTGCAGTGGAGTTGGAGACATCGACATCCAAGAGTGGGGATAATGCGAGTCAACCTTCGGCGTCTGTGGATGCGACGTCGAATCCGATGTTGGGGGCGGCTACAGTAGTTTTGCGAGCCCCACTATTTTCAGCCACGGATATGAGGGCATTGGGAGTCAGCTTGGCTCCAGTGTTCAAGTTGGCAACCACGCTCAGTGAGAACGAGGATGTGGTTACCTCTAGTGCTGAGGTGGTTCAGCATGAGACGGTAGATGTGTCCATGGAATCGAAGATCAGGACAGCTACTAGTGGTACTTGGCAAGCAGCGGCTGCCAAACTAGATGAGTTACCAGCTAGGCCGGCAATTGACCGTGCTGGATTGGCACTAGGTGTGGTGTTGTTGGACAACAGAAGTGGTATCTTCTGTTTGGTGGCACCTTCAGGAAAGGTGTATCGATCACAAAAAGTGTTGTTAGACTCTGAAGCTCAACCGTTGATGTTGGGGAAGGCGGCGTGATCGGTTTAGGTCTAAGGAAGTCCGAAGTAGAGAGATGTCCATTTCCAGCTACAGACATCTCTAGGGGGATCAGGAGGTACAACTCTACACATGACACGCGAGTTGCTGACTGTGAGAGTTAGACCAGATCATCCCACGGATGGTTCCATGGTGAGGGCCAAGGCTATCGTTACGGCCGTGGAGTCTTATGATGTATTGGTTGGAGGTGCTGTATTATACCCTATGGGGTTCATGATCGACTATTGGGCGGAGACAGCATCTTACAGACCAGGTTGGCAGTCCGGTGAGGGACGAGTGAGCCGCTTACCAGTGCGGTTCAGTGTTAGAATTGGGACAACAGAGCTTACATCAGAGACGATGACATCCGTTGCAGGTTTCAGTTCGGTCATCACTTGGCCGGACGAGTTGTTAGAGGGCAATGCCCATGCGGAGGATACTCCGGTCTTTGAGGAGGTGGAGGACATGCTTAGCATGTCTGTGTTAGTACCATCTGCTTTGGATGTTCCACTCTGGAGTTCGAGTGGAGAGTTGCAGCAGTATGCCGATCGGTTGGTACAGTAAGCTTGGAGTGAAGCCTTTGTACCGTCAGTAGAGGAACATCAGGGTGTTCCTGTTACTGGCCCTGTGACCTTAACACCGTTGGATACGACTCCCATTGCATGGCAGTATCCAAAAGAGGATGTGTGTGTGCTGGAGCTGTTTGGAGGGATCAGCACAGGTTTGGCTACGGTATTGCAGACAGGCATACAAGTACAGCGATACTTGTATGTGGAGAGAGATGAGGTCGCAAGACGTGTCTCATTGCGTCACGTGGCGCGTTTGATGTAGAGATATCCTAAGTTGTTGCCTATATCTGTTGTTAGAGGATATCAGCAAGCATTACCGTCAGATATTTCGCTGCTGGGGGCGCAGGATCTCACGTTTGTTGGCACCATTCACTTGGTGATAGCCGGGTGGCCATGTCAAGACCACACGTTGTCGCGCTACTTGGCGGCTACATGCTTGACTTCTACTCCGACGCTTAGGTTTAGTAGTTCTAGAAGTTAGCTCATATTACTTCTAGTCCTTTATATATGTGTTTGACACCTTTGCATACGGTGTTAACACTATTTTGAGTCCTAGTAGGCTGATAGTATGCTAGTTATCTTGTTCAAGCATTTGTGCGCTTGTGCAAGTGATTTCTTACTTGTCTATGACGTTCAATGTACATAACTTAGGGTTTCCATGCTGATAGGGGTTTGAGCTCATGGGTTGTACTTACTTGTCGCCCATGCACGCTTTCTAGCTGATTTAAGTTATTTTTCGGGGCTGCGTGTCATTTTAGGTAGTTTAAGTTTTACGTTGGCACTCTAGGGAGCTTGACGTGGTAGCCTATGAGTAAAACTAAGTTGCCACGTGGTTTAGGGTACTAAAGGACAACCAAGTGGAGCTATGAACTCCCATTGGTCTGTTTTTGTCTTTTGTTAAACTCTAAATTTAGAAACAGAGCTCTAGAGTGGAATTCGAGCATTTGGTGGGGGATCTTCGAAATCTGAGAGCACAGGGAGAGAGGGCTCGTCATGCCAAGCACTTCCAGTGAAAATTTCGATCGATTTGAGTCAATAAAGACGGAGTTATGAGCAATTGAAGTTCGAATTGTGCTAGAATTGAATCACTTTTGTTGGATTTAGGGTTTTCAGTGTCACTCGCAGCAGATTTGAAGAAATTGCTTCAAAACTTCGAGGTTGTGTTCTCTGCCAGCAGGGCTACGATTTCACAAAAAGTTTCATATCGATTGAGCAACTGAGTAATTCAGGGCGACCGCTGAAGCTGAGGGGGTCTGAAAAGCTCTTAATCTAGAGCAGCGACTTCAGAGGAGGAGATCTGCAGTTCTGTGTACATTCAGGAGTCCCAACTTCACAGGGATGTTTAGCACCCTGTAGAATGCAAATCCTGTAAGAAACTTCGAAATTGATCGAGCCAAACTCCTGTTATAGGTTGAAATAGCCAGCTAGGTACCAGAAATTGCCGTAGTTTTCTTGCTCAAAACTTTTCTGTTCATATCTCCGTGTCAAAATTTGATCTCAGGCTGAAATTTCGTCTGTGAGTTCAGTAGTACCTCATTTGCATGCAGGGGAAGTTTAGAGGTCTAAACCTTCATAATTTTCCTCTCCGTGAGTGTCAAAGTTCACTGCCGGACCTTGTTATTGCCGGCTAGACCTGAATTTCGCCTTCTGGGTATATTACTAGATCTTACACATCTGTGTGAGTGTTTATAGTCCCTGTTGTAACCTGAAAGCCAACCTCTTGAGTGAACAACCACAGCCAGAAGCCCGGTGCTTTCCTAGGTAGACGGATTACACTCCGACAACGCGTGCTGGGAGAGGTCAAGGTTTACATGACCCGCGATCTAGGATGTTCTGGGAGATGTTACGGATCTTACGACATCTCCAGATGCATCAGGTGGATTCTCCAGCGTACATCTTGGAGAACGTTCCTTTGTTGGGTGATGCTCGTGTACATATGATGACGAGTGTGCACGAAGTGCGGTCCTGGTCGGATCGGCAGTGTTGTTAGATGCAGCGAGAGTGGGATCTCGTGCACATCGTCCACGGTTGTGGTGGACGAACTTGATACCGAGAGAGGTGCTCAAGCGCGCACACGATGCAGTGAGACGACCAGCGCACCTCACAGTGGATGACATCTTGGATGCAGGACGACGATCTCAAGTAGTGAGAGTCGTCGATAGGTCACCCATGACAGTTGTGAACCTAGTGGGACAACCTATGGCAGCGTTACCCACTTTGGTGAGCTTTCCAGCGTCACATGCTTACAGAGATGGAGGACATGGGCTTGTGTGGGATGCTCGGTTACAATAGTTGGTGGAGCTCAATGCCGACGAGAGAAAGAGAGCGATGGGTTTTCCTACGGGTACAACGGCAGTAGCTTTAGTGTCGGAGGCTTCACGTCGTCAAGTGTTGGGTCAAGCAATGGACTTGAACTGCTTGACATGGATTGTTAGCCTTGGATTGGCTGAGCAGGGTCGGATGCGATCGACGGGTGTTACTGCTCGAGCACTCTTGAGCTCTTTGCCTACCGAGTCGGTGGAGGCAAAGGCTAGGGGCGAGGCACGTGGAGTTCGTCATCCTTGGACATCATGGGATGTCATAGGAGAGAGTGTGGAGCTTGCAGCTAGAACTGTAGAAGTTTTTCGCATAGTAGCGGTGGAGGTTGTTGGTGGTGAGCAGAAGGAAACTGCTCCAGAGGCTGCAAGATAGCAGTCAACGACTTCGTCTTCTACCTCTAGCATGATGACAGAGGATACTTGGGAGCCGGAGATCGGACCCAAGCTTATAGGAGAGGAGAGACGAAGAGTTCAGAGATTCCTGAAGAGCTACAGGAATTGTTTTGCCTTTAGTATGAAGGATTTGGGTACTTTGAAGGGACCGGGTATACGGATCGACCTGGCTAATGACACGCCAATCTTTCGACGTCCTTACATGTACAGTGACATGGAGAGAACCTTGATCCAGAGTAGCACTCAAGACTTGGTGGAAGCTGGGTTGGTGGAGATGTCGCATGGAGAGTATGCATCTGCCACAGTTATGCCAGCAAAGGAAGATATGTATGGCAACTACACGGATAGGCGTATGTGTGGAGACTATCGTCCTATCAATCGGCAGACGAAGTCCGATAAGTATGCCATGCCGACACCTAAGGAGATCTTTGATGCAGTGGGGCATGTGAAGGTCTTCAGTACTTTGGATCTTCGAGCAGGGTATCATCAATTGCCGGTGAGAGAGGAAAATAAACCCAAGACTGCATTCTGGGGGATTGACTCTCACGACAAGGATTGTTTGTATCAGTGGCGGTTCTTACCATTTGGGTTGAAGAACGCCCCTGCTGAATTCCAAAGAGTGATGGATAAGATCCTAGCAGGATTGGATTTTGTCAGATGCTATATTGACGACATCTTAGTCTATAGTGCTACAGTGGAGGAGCACGAGAGACACTTACGGGATGTGTTCGAGCGGTTGAGAGCTCATGGGTTGAAGTTACACCCTGGAAAGTGCAAGTTCTTCCAGGAGTTGGTAGAGTATCTAGGTCACACCATCTACCCAGGTGGGTTGGGTGTTCAACAGACGAAGATCGAGGCCATTGCACGTATTCCACGCCCCACAGATGTGAGTCGAGTTCGAGCATTTGTTAATTTGGTGAACTTTTATCGTCGATACGTGAAAGGATTTAGTGCAATTGCGAAGCCATTGACCAAGCTGATGAAGGTGGACTAGGAGTGGCAGTGGGAAGATGAGCAAGAGCGAGCTTTCGTGGAGCTCAAGGATAGGTTGACATCTGCTCCCATCTTGAGGAGATCCGTTAGGGGACGTCCTTTCCAACTGCACACTGATTGGAGTATGTTGGGACTTGGAGCAGTGCTGACTCAGCATGATGATGACAAAAAGGAGTTTGTGGTGGCGTATGTCAGTCACTCCAACAATTCGGCGGAGGCGAGGTACAGTTCGTACGAGAGGGAGTGTTTAGCTGCAATGTGGGCTGTTGCACATTTCCGATGTTATCTGTTTGGGAACCCCTTTACTCTCATCACTGATCACCAGCCGCTCAAGTGGTTGATGGAGTCCGACAAGCTTACAGGGAAGCTTGCATGATGGGCTCTGATCTTATAGGAGTATGACTTCCAGGTAGTGCATAGACCGGGAGTTGCAAACCTAGATGTTGATGGGTTGAGTCGTAACCCATGCACGAGTCAGCAGGATCAGACTAGGGCTCGATGACATGACGAGGTTGATGAAGAGATAGTGCCGGGGTGGCATGCATCTGCCTTTCTTTGTGTGTTGACCATGAACTCTAGTATGGAGGGCCAAGTCGTATCTTTCTCAAGTGAGAGAGTAGATGACGAGTCTCCAGATCTTGAGGGTGGAGATGGTGTTCCAAACCAGCGAGATATCCATGACGATGTGACCGTGATGGAGTATCTACGTACTGGCGTGGTGGTAGACACAGTAAGTGCCAAGGAGCGAGATCGTGTCCTTCAACGAGCGAAGAGATTTCGACGAGAAAGACGACATGTACTTCGAGTGTGGGATGATGGGAGAGTACGGATAGTGCCACACCCATCCCAGAGGGCACAATTAGTACGACATGCTCATGAGGAGTTGGGACATTTTGGAGTGAAGCGCACGCATAGCTTACTCCAAGAACAGTATTGGTGGCGTGGTATGCACGTCGATGTGCAAAAGTTTGTTGCACGATGTGTGGTTTGTGATCGAGTACGAGCATCGTTTAATGCTCCTACTCCACAGTTACACCCCTTACCGATTATGGGGTTGGGTTACCGTTGGAATTTGGATTTTGCGGGACCCTTACCGTTGACTGTACGTCACCATCGATATGTGTTGGTGATGGTGGAGCACTTTTCCAAGTGGATTGAGTTGGTGGCATTACCAGACAAGGCGAGTGAAGGGACAGCGTATGCATTCTTAGATCGAGTGTTGAGTCGTTTTGGAGCACCAGCTGAAGTGCTGACAGACCAAGGTACAGAGTTCCTTGGTGAGTTTCAGATCTTGTGTGATCAGGTGCTGATTGATCATCGAACTACATCTCGAGATCATCCTGAGGCGGATGGTTTGGCGGAGAGGGTAGTTCAGACGGTGAAGAGAGGATTGCGTAAGTATGGCTTGCAGAAGGGCCACTTGGGAGACTGGGATGTGCAGTTACCATGGTTGGCTATGGGCTACCGTTTTAGCCGACAAGCGTCTTTGGCTTCCTTCACACCGTATTTTCTATTATACGGTCGAGATCCAAGATCTACCTTCGGCCATTCGTCGTGATTCTGCTGAGGTGCTGAACCTTGATGACCCGGATATGTGGGTGAGAGCATGTTCTCAACGAGCAGAGACATTTCGGAGAGTTATGCCCATGGCTTTTGAGAATCTAGCGATTGCTCAGCATAGAGACACGTTGCGATATGCAACTATCCGAAGAGGAGGTTATCGACCATCGATTCGCAGGTTTCATCCTAGCGATTATATCTATCTGCAGCAGACTGCACCGACGACGTTGGATGTGATCACAGGACGCACTATTTTACGAGTGCGTGAGGTGTTACCTTTTGGAGTACTCATGTTAGAGGGCCGTGATGGTGTTGTTTGAGGACCATGTGCGTAATTGCACGCCATGTCATCTTCCCAACATCGATGGTACCGTTGACCCAAGCTTGGCAGTTGTACGAGCAGGCTTGAGGTGTATGTTGTGTGGGTCTGCTGGTGGAGCAGCCCGTATTTTGGTGTGTGATAGTTGTTCGAGAGGTTGACACATGTCATGTTTGACTCCACCTCTCACTGTCATTCCTATTGGACGGTGGGTTTGTCCTCGATGTATATAGCAGGGATATCCGATTAGATCTTTGCGTGGTATGGATTGCAGACATACGACTAACAATGGGGTAATGTAGCACCCGGCCTCTTGATCCTTGCACCCATGAAGGTGTATATCACGTAGTTGAGATATGGAGCTATCTAGAGTTAGAGGGACCTAACTGCCAGTTAGGGGGGCGATTGTGATACACTTGTGTATGTGTATGACATCATCCATGTGTTATGTGTATGTGTGGTGTTCCTTTGACAGCGATGTATGTTGTGTAGCAATGTGTATGCGCACGACAGCTGTCACGTCAGTTTAGTAACTCGGCTAGGTTGACCGAGTGCGAAGTGGCGGACCCCGGTAAGGCCGTTAGGGCAAGTTGGTGAGAGTGCCCACAAGGGGTATACTTCGCAGGTAGGGGCTTGGAGACCTCAGTTCTTCAAGTTGAGCCTTCAAGCTCCTGGCTATGGTGGGTAGTCTTGTGAGTGAGATCCGGATTCTCTGCGAGCACAGAGTGGATTTGGCTTGACTGTAGTGATTGTCTAGTGCCTGTTGGCATGGTGGAGTGAGTACATATCTTGTTATCATTGTGGTACACTTGTGTATGTGTATGACATCGTCCATGTGTTATGTGTATGTGTGGTGTTCCTTTGACAGCGATGTATGTTGTGTAGCGGTGTGTATGCGCACGACAGAGGAGCAGAGGCATACATAACTACTTCAAGGTGGAAGTAGACACTGTAAGGGACAAGCAAGCCAAGAAGGAAGTCACACAGAGCTGGAAGGAGGAACAGAAGACAACCAGAGATGGAAGGGTAAAGTGGGTGCTAAAGTGGAGGAGTGTTCGCAGAATTCTCCGCACCAAACAACAGGAACTCAGAAAGAAGGAAGGCAACCGGGAGACGCTTCAGCAAAATCTCATGTCCTTAAGAGACAAATTAGCAATTCACCCAGAGGAGGAAGTTAGAAAACAAATAGTAGAGGCAGAAGACAAGTTACGAAGACTGGAGCACAAGGAGACCATGCGATGGAAACGAAGGAGCAGGGCTATATGACTAGCTGTTGGAGATGCCCCGACCTCCTACTTCTTTGCTCAGGCCAAGGCGAAGGAGAAAAGAGAGTCAATCAAGGCCATCAAGAAGGAGGATGGCAGCGTGGTTACCGATGAGAAAGAAGTGCTGACGGAGATTCACAAATTCTACCATGATCTTTACTCAGAGGAAGTCGCAGACTCTGATATCAGGGAGGAGCAACTACATCAGATCCTCAAGCAGTTAACGAGGAAAACCCTAACTGATCAGGAAGCTGCCGAACTCGATGCAATACCCTCTATGGAGGAAATCAGTGAAGTGGTAACAAGCTTACCAAAAGACAAAGCTCCAGGTATAGATGGAATTACTAGTGAGGCGCTGCAAGAATACTGGGAGGTGATGAGGGCAGATTGCGTGCAAACATACAGACATGCTGGGTAGAACTTGCCATACAATGGCAGATCAAAACCGGGGTCATCAAACTGCTGCCGAAGGAAGGTGAGAAGGAACTCATAAACAACTGGAGACCGTTGACTATGTTGACAACCAGTTACAAGATCTTAAGCCGCATCACGGCAAATAGATTACAGAAAGTCATCGGGAAGCTGGTAGATTCGCAACAGAAGGGTTTTATCAAAGGAAGAAGGATCCAGACAACATCCTTTCAGTCGAAACAGCAACCGTTCGATCCGTCATTCATAGGGGTTCTAAAAAGCATGGTGGAGGGGGCTAGTTCAAAAGTGTACGTGAATGGTGAATTTTCGGAGGAGATAGCCATCAGCCGGGGGATCAGACAAGGCTGTTTTGTAGCACCGCTTCTTTTTGCTCTAACTACACAACCTTTGATGAGCATCCTCAACCAACAACAGGAGGAAGGAAAACTGGAAGGCATCGACATAGGAGGAGGGCGCAAATTACTGCACCAATTGTTTGCTGATGACACTGGAGTGGGGCTGAGAGCTATTGGCGAGAATTTCGAAGCACTGAAGGCTGCGGTGAGGATCTATGAGAGGATGTCAAGCGTCAAACTCAATGTGGAGAAGTCCACAATAATACCATTTGTGCAAGGTCCTACCCCCCAGTGGATGATAGATAGTGGTTGCAAGGTGGCGAAGGTTGGGGAACCTATCAAATACCTAGGATTTCTGTTGGGTTATAAAGTATCCCCTGAAACGAGAGATAGGTTTGTACTGGACAAGGTCACTAAAAGATTACATGGATGGTCAAACCGATTTCTATCAGGGCGGGTAGTGATCACCAAACACATTCTGAAGGCCATACCTGTTTACGCTCTACTTATTCAAACACTCACACTGTGGTGCCCACAAATTACAGGATGCACGAATTTTTGAAATTTTTAAGGATAATTACTTGTTTGTATAACTGAAGAAGCGTTGTTACTTAAGGTTACGTCTTCCTTAACAGGAAGATGATCTTAAGAGCTGTTTGTAATAAGAAGTTGACTTCTTCAGAAGACGACCGTCTTCGGAAGATCATCTTCTCAGTTGCGTCTTCAGAAGATGAGAAGACGGCGGAAGATGGGAAGACGGCGGAAGACACCTATCTTCTAGAAGACAGCGACCGCGAAGGATCAACCACGAGTTTTCGGGTAAGACAGTAGGTGTACCTACTGGAGCGCACCGAATAGGTAGGTAGGTCAGGAAGACACCAAGGACGAGAACCCCTAATCTGCGGGGAAGATGCGTGAGGAAGCACATTAGCCACCTTCCAACTTCCCGCAGCACAGTGCGCCTGAAGAAGATCGATTGAGAGAGTGAACTTCGAGCTAGCATTGAGAGAGGAATCGAGTAAGACATCGAGGTAGGAGAGAGTAAGTTGGCAGCTAGTCGAAGGGTGAGATCGAATTGCGGGAGCACAAACAGCAGAGAAAGCGAAGGCGTTTCTGTGGAGCTTCCGAGAAGCTGACAGTGAAGAGTGGCGAGTAGAAGCAGAGGTGGAATCGAGGTGTGGACCGAAATTGACAGCAGGCGTAGTCGTGTGGAGTCGCATTGGAAGCTAGGACAAGAGCCAGAAGTGGCGCGGAGGTCGAAGGCAACTCGGGGAACCGAAGAAGACTGTAGAGGTTCTTCCCCCTGTTCTTTTCTCCTCCCACTTCTTCTCACCTTTTCTTGGTACTCCCAGCGCTTCCTTGATTGTGTGCAGGCAGCCTGGTCGATTACCCCACCCCCATTCTTTCTATTGAGACATTGGGCGCGGAAGCGCTGCCCAATTTCTGTCGAGACATCTCCTTGCTTCTTCCCGAGCTCAATTCGAGCTTCCCTACTCCTAGCCCTCAAATTGGAGACCCCAACTATCAATTTCTCTACCCCCTACCTCTCTATCCTCGAAACTTGGAACAGAAGACGATTCGGAAGATGAGAACATCTTCGGAAGACGCTTCTTGAACTTGACTGTCTTCGAAAGACATCTTCGGAAGACTGTCTTCGGAAGTCGACTGAACACAATTCGTATCAAGAGTGGATTTGCTTTGCTTTTGTGTTTAGAGCGACTTGGTACGAAGCCTGAGTGGTGTGGTGAGTTGTTGTGTTATTTCGAGAAGTTGAAACTCGGGAACTAGGCCTGTGCCTCCCGGTCTTCCAAGCTTCTCAACTCCACATCTTCCTAGAGAGACTAGAAGACTGAAAGGCTGGCAAAATGAGCGAGAAGACGTGAGGGTCCATTTCGGGTCTCTTCTGTCCGACCCATAGCAGTCGTTCCTTCTTCTTCCCGAACTTAGAAGAAAGTTGTGAGAAGTATTGTTGACAGAATCCGGAGAGAATGGTCGAGGGTCATGTCTTCCCATCATGCAGCAAACTTCTTCTGAGTGCGTATGAGAGGTGAGAAGTCAGAAGAACAGAGTGCACATGTCTTGAGTCTGTTGTGAGGATAGATTGCGCGTCGGAAGAAGAAGACAGGTGAGACCAGTGAAGGGAAGTCTGACTTCGGGAGGTCTTCCGAGAACGACATTGAATCGGAAACTGTCCCAAGTGTCTTCCCAGAGGCCACTGTCACCGCAGGAGCCCGCAACCATCTTCTGAACCTTTCTCATACTCTACTTCTCGCATATCTTGTATCTTCTGATAGGAAGTAGGATGTAATGCAAGGTGGGTTGTCTTCTTGGTAATCCATGCGAGGCCTTGCTTAGATAGGATTGTTTAGATATAGCTCGGAAGACGAGAGCTATCTAGGAAGCACTGTTAGAATCCCGGAAGACGGAGTAGCTGTCTTCTGGAAGACTAGTTTCGTCTTCTGAGAGTGGAAGCTAGACTGTGGGCTCTCGGGAAGAACTGAGCCTTCAGCTCATAGTAGGTGCTTGTGGTTTAGTGCAGCAGATCTTCCAGGTATGTCGATGCATCCGTGAGGCTTGGTGTTACCAGCGACAGAATTGGCCGAGGCCACTCCTTTCCTCAAGGAGTTGGGTCTCGACTTCTTCCTGTGGGACTGGAACCTCGCAGATCAAGGGCTTCTGGAGGAGATATGGGCCGCGTTACCACCGCGTAACCGTGTACCTGCAAAGGCAGGAGTTGCTCGGGGAAGACCATCTTCCTGGACAGAAGACTGGTGGCGTAAGGCGTTTCACAGGCTTGAGACCGAGAACCGAGGATATTGGTACGAGAAGAAGATCTTGCCTAGGATTGTGAGTTCATGGCATGTGCCTGGGAGTACCACCTGCCTTTTCGTGGAAGACAGGCAGGGGAGGAACGGTTGGAAGATAGAGTCTTACCGAGAGCCGAAGAAGCGACTTCTGGCGAAGTTGTTTCTGCATCTTTTCCCCAAGAGAAAAGCGCAGAAGACAAGGTACTTAGGAGATCAGGACGTGGAGTTCCTGGAATCAGTGTGGGATGACAGAGTGCCAATCTACTGAGGCGCGTACATCCACAACTATGTACAGACGGAGCTAGCATACTTGGGTACCCCGGCGGGAGGACATCTGACGCCCTTCTTCTGCTACTTGTATGTAGCCATGGGGGATCTTAAGGAAGATCAGCTGGCAGTGTATGGACCAACGGAGCGACAGGAGGTGAAGGAGGAGACCTCAGAAGACGATGATCGAGAGGCAGCAGCAACGCCCCCTCCCACTCTGATGCCACAGCTGAGACCCGGCTCTCACCAGAAGACGCTTCTGGTGAGGGAAGACGAGTCTAGTGGATCGGAAGACGCCACGCCAGTGAGGAAGATGGGTCACAGAAGTGTACCGAGGACACCCATCTCCCTCATCCATTCAGGATCGGAGTCGGACTCGGAGGAAGACTTGCTGAGTACCCGATCGGAGCAGAAGACAGCTTCTGTAACACTCGGGAGTCTTCCGAAGACTCCAGAAGACGAAGGATGGATGGGTACTCCTACTGCGATGCGAGGAAGCGCAAAGAGGAGAGCCGCTCCTGCCACGAGGAGTCTTCCACCCCGGTATCGTATAACGTGTTTTTCTGTCTAGGAATACACGGGGTATATGGCTGTGCAGAGGTATGTGGATTGACAAGGTTGGATCTAGATCTGGATGTTTCCACTCAAATGTTTCACTATCTACTCTTCTAGCCTGAGTGACCTTGTATCCGCTCGTCTCAAGTTTAAAGCTTGCTACGATCCAAGGTTACGTATAGGTTGCATAAACTTGTGTTACAAACAGATCTTTTGTATTCTAACTAAAAATACTCAGATCTGTATTATCTAACTGAAGTTATTCCTCTATATCACTAGAAGCCTGACTTCTGAATAGCTCCCCAGCGACGCTAACTGCCCATCAATCCAACTATCACAACTTCATAGTACAACCAGAAGACGCTATAAGATCACTCAATCAACTTGATAGAGTATCGATACAACTTGTTGTACACCCTGGTCTACCAAGCATTCCAGCAAGGTAAAGCATGCATACTCCAAAACACTATTCAGATCTCAATATAGCACCAACGGCGGTAGTACCTGGCAGCTCCGAGAACCCAAACAGCGGCTTAAGACTCATGGCGACTCCGTTCTCCTTCATCACCAAGAGCTGAAATCAGCCCCATACCCTCCAATGTCGAATTGCATGCAGGCATGGCAGTTTCAGCAACAAACTCCTCTCCAAATTGATCGAAAATGACCAAAATGATCATAGATGATACCGAAAAACCCGAAATAGCTAATAATAGAAGTATTTTCGAACTTTGAGACCTCAGTCCTTCCAAACCACTCGACCAATGATGATCAAACTTCACAGGAAGCTTGATTGGACCCTTCACTCCTACCCTGAACAATTTTCAGGTCGAAATCTCAAACCAATTCTCAGATATGGATCAAACCGTAATCTGTGCTAACTTCAGAGCTTTACAGACCCAGGTACATTTGATCCAAGATTCTGAACAAACTACTCGACCATTTGAGGTGAAACTTCCCAAGTATCTTACTGATAAGACATTCTTCAATCCTCGAAAGTTTCACTCAGAAATTCGACTCAGATCTTAAGCAATAGCAAACTATCCGTGGCTATCACAGTTCGCTGTCCCGCCTTATCCCATCTGCACTTCTCAACTTCAATCGGTCGGTTCAGAATCCAAATCGATCAAGAAACTGATGAAATTGATATCAAAACGACCAGCACGTCGTCAGCTCTCCAACCCAACAGACAGCTCCTCAAAACTCCTCGCGAGTCTCTCGGAACAACCAGAAACGTAGCAGTAGGTATAAATTTCACCCCCCTCCACTCAATCGATCATAACGCGCTCATACTTTCATCAAATCGATCGATTCTTCAG
Organism: Asterella californica; assembly: GCA_036924285.1. Taxonomy (NCBI): domain Eukaryota; kingdom Viridiplantae; phylum Streptophyta; class Marchantiopsida; order Marchantiales; family Aytoniaceae; genus Asterella; species Asterella californica. Next base: position 14,625,821 of record JAYKYS010000003.1, read on the forward strand.
CCCAGATTGTAGCCCCGGTCGAGAGCTCTCCAACCATACCCTCCGTTTCGCGAATGGCCCTCTGAAGCCTCCAGAAACCACAGAAACGTCGCGAGGATCAGCTAGAACACCATTGGTCCAAAAGTGGACCAATAAGAGCAAAAAGAACTTTACTTTTTGTCTTTTCCCTTAGAACGAATCTTTCCCTCTCCAAGGAGACACAAGACGTCAACAACACTCTAAGACTTCACAAAATCCTTCAGATATGTCGATGGATTCTTCGCGGTCCGTAACTACACAGAAGCGCTCAACCAGAATGAAACCAGTGAGCCGCAGACTAATACAACGTCAATATTACAACTTGGAAACGTTCTACAATAAAAGGTATGACAAAAAGAAACGGTGAAGCTATCACTCGATTGTAATATTCTTGCCCGAAGTTTCTCACGATCCAAGCCCCATGATTGATCTTCGGTCTGCAATGGCACCGGACATCGACCCAAAGATTGAAAGGAACGTTCGATGGATAGTTGAGATCCATTGTTCCAACAAAATGTACACCGTCATATCCCAAGTCTCTCCGTATGTTACGATTGGAAGGATCACCGGAAGCTGTAACTCCATCACCCTCCCCATGAACTCATCACCAAAGTACGCAACTAACCACTGTCGAAAGTGATCGCGGTGGATGCAATGAAGCTTGATGTGAAACGGATTCGGGAAAGGAAGATCCGGAGCCGGTAACACACCTCCGTCCATAACCACCACTCCTGCAGTTCTTCACTCCTCCATGCAGACCACCGAGAACCCTTACGAATCACCCGCTGAGAGAGAATGTCCATATGAACCTTCGACTCACCATTTTATACACAAATGCGGCGACAAGGACCACTAAAGTGAACGCGCACAGATCGATGACTTGACACGTTCCTCTACCGTGCGATCACTTAAACAGATAATCACAAACGTGGCACTCATCACACCGTTCGGCGAGTTACGCGATACGGTTCACGAAACACGGAAAAGAAACACAACATAGGTTACACAGGAATTTCACACAAGAGCCGAACCACAACACGACACCGGAAGATGAGAAGAGTAGCTTCTTCTCGTGCGCAGAAGATGAAGGCTGTAGTGGTGGAAGAGGCTCCCTTGCCTCTGGAAGACGAAGTCGACACCCTCGAGCGAGTGGTGGGGATGAACTTGTCTTCCGCAGGAAGACGACTGGAGGAGTTCAGTGCCTACTTCCAGAAGGAGATCCAGCCCGCTGTCGTATTGTACATAGGTCTATACAGTGAAAAGTATTGCAGAGAGACTTTTTTCTATATTGTGTAAAGGAAGCTGCCCTGCAGCTTAACAAGCTAGGCAGGAGCTAAGCTGGGGCTATGCTTGACAAGCTGCCCCCAAGCTTGGGTTAGAATATCACCCCTAAAGGAGTCGAGAGACACCAGAATGCAAAGCTCGACGAGGAGAGCGACCTCATGCTTCTAGTTTTGACAGAAAGTGTTTTAAGCAATAGTTAGTACGAGTTTTAGGCTGTGAAATATGTGAAAGAGGGAAATCTGTCGATTCTGGTTCGTGACTCGAACTCAGAATCGGATAGCGTGAGCATGTAGGTGTTCACAAATATTATAGTTTTGACTCCTTGTTCATTAAAAACGGAGTTGTATAGAGAAGTTAGTGTAGGAAAGACTAGTAAAGATCTTACAGAAAAATTTCTTCAGGTAAACATATGTACAAAAGTTTTTACCTTCTTGAACGGAACCAAAGGCCATCCCAGTGATAGGGCGCCTGCCTAGGAGGGAAGTGGTCTCAGGATCAATCCCCCCTGGCCTCTGGTTTCTATTCCGGCATGTTGACCTCCTGGAAGGGAGTCTATGTTGGATATGCAGCCACATCCTGCATATCTAGGGGCGGGAGACCGATATCTCCCTTAATCGTGGGCTTTCTAGCCTAAGCCTCCGCATGCCATCCTGAATATACTATGGGAGATACCTGGTGCGCATATGGAGGGGCTGTGAGCCCTGTGGGGCAGCCTCATAAGTGTTGGGGCTTCGGCCTACATTGGATGGCTTGTAGTATATTCAGGGTGGCATCAAGATGGCATCGAGGCACGGGAAACTTTTGCTGAATATTATGTACGCATAAGGACAGCAGAGGAACACCTTTAGATGGGGCCTTAAAATTGAAGCGGAAGATTACAGCGGAAGCGGAAAACTACAGCGGAAGCGGAAGATTACCGCGGAAGCTTGAAACGGAATATTACAGCGGAAGCGGAAAACTACAGTGAAAGCGGAAGATTACCGCGGAAGCTTGAAGCGGAATATTACAGCGGAAGCGGAAAACTACAGCGGAAGCGGAAGATTACCGCGGAAGCTTGAAGCGGAATATTACAGCGGAAGCGGAAAACTACAGCGGAAGCGGAAGATTATCGCGGAAGCTTGAAGCGGAATATTGCAGCGGAAGCGGAAAACTACAGCGGAAGCGGAAGATTACCGCGGAAGCTTGAAGCGGAAAACTACAGCGGAAGCGGAAGATTACCGCGGAAGCTTGAAGCGGAAGATTACAGCGGAAGCGGAAAACTACAGCGGAAGCGGAAGATTATCGCGGAAGCTTGAAGCGGAAAACTACAGCGGAAGCGGAAGATTACCGCGGAAGCTTGAAGCGGAAAACTACAGCGGAAGCGGAAGATTATCGCGGAAGCTTGAAGCGGAATATTGCAGCGGAAGCGGAAAACTACAGCGGAAGCGGAAGATTACCGCGGAAGCTTGAAGCGGAATATTACAGCGGAAGCGGAAGATTATCGCGGAAGCTTGAAGCGGAATATTACAGCGGAAGCGGAAGATTATCGCGGAAGCTTGAAGCGGAATATTACAGCGGAAGCGGAAAACTACAGCGGAAGCGGAAGATTATCGCAGAAGCTTGAAGCGGAATATTACAGTGGAAGCGGAAAACTACAGCGGAAGCGGAAGATTATCGCGGAAGCTTGAAGCGGAATATTACAGTGGAAGCGGAAAACTACAATGGAAGCGGAAGATTACAACAGAAGCTTGAAGCGGAAGATTATAGCGGAGGCGGAAGGAGGAGAATTAGAGTTTAAGAGGGGGGGCAGCTTAGCTAAGGCCCCGCTTTTGATAAGTGACTGCGCTAATAAGGACAGCAGGGGGGCAGCTTAAGCTGGGGTCTTTACTTTTAGGTAAAATACCTGCGGCGACTTGGGATCGGGAGGAGAGTTTTTTTTTTTGCAAAGGAAGGTTTTCTGAGAGAGCGGAAGCGGAATACGGAGGAGAAGCTAAGAAGCTGGGGGAAGATCAAATTGCTGACAGATTGAATTGGGAGAGCATCGTAAGAGAGAGAGGCATGAGTTTTAGGCTTGGACGTTGTTTAAATAAACTATTCTGGGGAGAAATTACTCTCAGGAGACTGTTCTATTGAGAGATCGTTTGGAAATCTACAGGGGACTTTTGATCGACGTTGGATCAGATTTCTGAGAGTTTCGGTTGGGGCAAGGAGAGGAATAAGATTCAGGGGTCCGAATTTCTCTATTAGGTTCAGATTGAGACGTACTGGGTAGACTTTTGGCTTGACGGGTGAAGACAGGTGCGCAAGAGAGGAAGAGAGAGATTTTCTATACAGTTGGAGAAATTGGTGGTGCAGACGACACTGTAATAAAGTTAATTGAATCTTGAGAGACTTATGTGTGTACCCAGGGTGTGTTTGAGTGCTTGTTTTTGTAATTGGTGAGCACAAGGAGCAGTGTTTCGAGATCACATCGTCAGCAACAACCTATTTTCTTTTCTGGTCATTTTTCTCTGATCGATCACAGTCAGGAGGTCCGCCCTCCCCAAGAAAGACTCTCAACTCGACATCTGGTGCTTCCACTGAGAGCTATTGGGGTGATTGATTTGGAGAATTGACTGAATTGAGAAGATGGATCACAGTGCTGCCGTACAAGGTGTAGCTGCTGCTCAAGGTGCTCCTGTTCAAGGGACTCCTGGTCAAGATGGAATTGGCTTTCAAGGAGGGCCTACAGCGGTTCCAACAGCAACAACACAGCCTGTTGTAGACACGTCTCAGATTCTTCAGGCGTTGGCTGCCTTGATTCAGCAGCAGCTTGCAATTGGGGGAGCTGAGCAGAAGTCCACAAGAGCATTACAAGCACTTGTTGGTCGGTGTGGACGATTTGATGGAAGAGATGTTACTAGGTACCTACGGGAGTATGTGGGTGAGATGGAGTTGGTCAGGGCACCTGAAGTTGAGGTAATTCTGAGCTTTGAGTTGACTGTTGTCCCTGAACTGAGAGAGAAGGTGAGAAATTTACAGAGAAGACATCTAGGTGGGTGGACTTTGTTTGAGCGTGCATTGAGAGAAGAGTTTCTAGAAGAGGACTCTGAAAGAGTCACCAGAAGAACTCTCATGGACTGGATAGAGCGTCAGCCTGGACGTTCCATGGGATTGAATGAGGTAATTCGTGAGTTTGAGAAGAGATACTCTCAGCTTTCTGGTCTAGAGAAGTTGACGCTGGATGCTAGGAAGACGGAGTTGTTCTTGGGGGCTCTGGATGAGTTCACAGCAGATAGACTTTGTTTCATGTTGGCTGATCGAGGGACTGAAGGGGGAGTTACATCTGATTGGAGGAGAGTGGAAGAAGCAGTATCTACCCTTGCTAGGCAACGTCGTGGTAGGATGGTGTTACAGCTAGAAACCTTACCAGAGCAGCAGAGAGTAGCTCCTCCAGTTCATGTAGCTCCTCCTACAATACCTCAGGCACCTATAGTGGTTCCTCAGGCACTTATAGTGGTTCCTCAAGCACCTATAGTGGTACCTCAAGCGCCTGTAGTACCTAATCCAGCACAGAGAGGACCTAGACAGCAGCAGCGACCTGTTGAGAATCGAAATCAACATAACTTGATAGAAGAACTCACTCAACAGCTGAGAGATTTGAGGGTTGAGATGGCATACCTGAGGAGAGACCAACGACCAGTTGCACCAGGTGCTCGACCTATAGGAGGAACTTTTACCAAGAGATGTATTTGGTGCGACAGTCCAGATCATCTCAGAGGAGACTGTCAAGACTTGGCGGTTGCCTTGCGAGAGGGCGTAGTCAACTATCAGAATAACAGGTTGTACTTAACCGCCACAGGGCAGCCTCTGAACACGTATTTTGGGAGAGGAGGAATGAGGAGTTCTCTTCCAGCACTTACTGGTGCGAATACTACAGCGATGACTGCGGGTTCTGCAGAGGCTGATGTGTATACTGGGAGAGTTGAGGTACGCTCTAATCCAACTATGGTTGAGCAGGCTGTTGAGGTTCCGGTTGAAATGATGAAGAGAGGTGCTGAAAGCATTAGGAGAGCTACTGGATGGAGAGACCCAGTGGATGCAACTTCTATTCGAGCATTTTTAGAAGCGAGCAGTGAACAGGATGCCATGATGGAAGACAAAAGAAGACGGGACGCTTCTGATTTAGATGCAGGAGTACCAGAGGACAGTGACCGTAGGAGGGTTACGAGGAGGAGAGCAGCAGAACCATCATCAACTGTACCAGCTGGTAGATTTCCTGCTGCAGAGGATATACCTTCTACCTCTACAGCCCCACCACCTACAGTAGACCTTATGGAAGGTGTACATGATTTACCACAGGAGCCTACTGCTGCGGATAGAGTGCGGGGGAAAAGGTTTACAGCACAGGAAAAGAGGAAAGCTCCAGCTTACAAGTTAGCGGCAGACATCGAAACAACAACAGACTTGCGTGCTGTTCTAGAACAACGCATTTTGGATGCTAGAGTTGAGTTTACTCTTCGTGAAGTGCTTGGTATCGCAAAGAGAGAGTTTCATGAGTTGATAATAGACATCATGAAGAGAAAGAGACAGGTGGTGTTGACTGAACAAGTGAGTAGTCAGATGGTTGGAGTAGTAGATGCTATTGGTGTTGATCCGTTCAGAGGTGATAAGTATGAGGCATGGGTTGCTGGTCCTGCTGTTATTGAGAATGAAGATGAAGAGTATGAGGAGGATAGGTCAAGCGCGGACAGCGATTTCAAAGAAAAGCATTGGGCAAGAGCGACAACTGAGACGCAGGTTCGACTTGGGGGACTTTCTGAACCAGTACCTGCACTTGTGGATCACGGGTCGGGGATCAACATCATTTCCAAAGAGGTGTATGAGAAGGGGCAGTGGCCAATAGAAAGGAATCATGGTTGGGTACTTCGTGCAGCAAATAATCAGAAGGGTGAGTTATACGGAGCTTGTCCTAATATGCGTGTGAGGATTGGAGATGTAGAGGTTGATCAGCATTTCTTTGTACAATCATCTGCCTCCTATCCTGTCATACTGGGCCAACCATACATCACCGCTGTTCGAATGGAGACAAAGGTGATGAATGATGGGTCTCATTATGCCAGAGTTCGGAGTCCTGATGATAAGTACTCAGTACAGTTTTTGACGGTTCGTTCAAGACATGAGCGGAACCGACAAACCCTTAGGAGACGAAGAGATGTAAGGGTTTTCGCAGTCCACTCCTGTAGAGCGGGAATACAGGGGTGTAGAACCTACTGTTGAGGTCCCGTCGGAGTTGGAAGCAAGACATGTACAAAGGTCTGGAGACAGGTGTGGTGTATAGAGTTGGCAGTCCGGATTGCTGATGTTTGAGGCAGATGGCTGGAGTCGATTTACAAGAGTTGAAGATATGAGGAAAAATACAAAAAGATGGATGGTGAACCAGGTATCAGAGTTGTGGCGTGTAGGAGTTCTACCTGAAGACGAAGTAGTTTCTGGCTTGTTTGAAGAGTTTATGTCTGTACAGTCAGTTATTGGTTGGTTAGACAATGTGAGTAGATTGATGGAGGGGGAAAATAGTGTGGTGGTGATCCCTATCCACTCTCGATGCATATATGAGGAGATTGCTACATACATGCAGTTCTTTCCTCATCCGATGCAGAATAATGAAGGGAGAGAAGCAAGTTGTTGGTGTGCACTCCCTCAAGAAGCAGATGTCCATGCGAAGTACAAATCTGTACTGAGAAAGGTAAGACCGGTAGCAGCTCAACTACCTGCTAACTCCCAACAGCAAGTACAGTTAGTGGGGACTGAGCCTATATTGCGCGATCATAGACGAGTAGGACACCAGTTTACTGAGAAGACATTGAAGGAGCTCCAGATAGGAGGGGGTGATTTCTTGACTGAGGACGAGAAAACCGTGTTTGAGCAGATGATAGTGAAGCATGGTAAAGCATTCTCTTTTTCAGCAGAGGAGATAGGTTGTGTGGACCCAAAGGTTATAGCGCCTATGATTATATTCACAATCCCTCATGTGCCTTGGGACTTGAAACCGATCCCAGTTCCTCGTGCTTTGTTGCCTAAGCTCATCGAGTTGTTGAAAGAGAAGGTACAGATGGGGATACTTGAGCCGTCTATGGGGCCATATTCTAGCAGGTGGTTCACTGTACCCAAGAAGTCAGGAGCTTTGCATTTTATTCAAGACTTACAGCCTGCGAATAACGTAACCATACGTAACGTTGGGACGGGTCCTGTGATTGAAGAGGTAGCAGAGGCATTTGCAGGGAGAGCTATTTATTCGATAGGAGATCTATATTCTGGTTATGATCAGTTCCAGCTGGCTGTGGAGAGTAGAGATTTAACTACTATGCGTACGCCCCTGGGATTGATGCGGATGTGTACTCTTCCACAAGGAGCGACGAACTCGGTGGCTCATATGCAGAATGCGATGCATAAGATACTGAGGGAGTTTGTGCCTGATGTTACCATTCCGTTTCTAGATGATATTCCTATAAAGGGTTGCGCGGTTGAAGACAAGAATGAAGCAGTACTTGCGAATGGATGTAGAAGGTTTGTTACAGACCATATCAGGGATGTAGAACGTATCTTGACTCGACTGGAGGAGGTGCATCTCACCCTGTCAGGAGCTAAGTCCAAGTTTGGTGTGTCTGAGATTTTAGTGGTTGGACATCTGTGTGGTGCTTTTGGAAGGCGACCAAACCCCGAGAAGGTTGAAGCTATAGCTAGGATGGCAGACTGTAAAAATATCACGGAGGTTCGACGCTTTCTAGGTGCTTGTGTATTTTATCGTTTATCCATTCCTCATTATGCCCATGTTGCTGAGCCTTTGTATGCATTATTGAGGAAAGGTAAGAGGTTTGCATGGACCTCAGTCCATCGAGAAGCTATGAATAGGCTGAAGGAGGCTCTACAGTCTCCACCTGTTCTAAGAAGAGTAGACTACGGATGTGGGAGACCTGTCATGGTCACAGTAGATACTAGTCCAAAGGCGATTGGCTGGGCAATAGGTCAAGATGATGCGGATGGTATGCGGTTTACCTCTAGGTTTGGAGCTAAGATCTTGACAGACAGGCAACGAGATTATCCTCAGGTGAAGCGTGAGTTGTGGAGAGCGGTGACAGCGATGAAGACAGACCGTGAGTTTTTGATTGGTGCTCATGTAGTTCTAGAAACGGATTGTCTACCTCTACTAGGCATGATATCCAACTGTAGCACGCCAGACATAGCGATGTTACGTTGGATTGCCTATATTAGAAGCTTGAACCCAGAGCTGAAGCATATAAAAGGAAAGGAGAATATGGTCGCAGATATGTTGTCAAGAGCTCGATTTGTAGACGAGGATGTCATGATTTCAGAAGCTGAGGAAGAGGAGAGAAGGGATGCTCAGTGTTAGGTTAATCGACGGGCTACGAACTTGGAGCCGTTGATGTTTAGAGAGGAGCTTTACACAGACTAAGCAGCAACTGATGAAGGAGTTCCATGATACTTTGTGGGCCGGACATCGAGGGATTTGGGCTACCTACGTCAAGTTGAAGGAAAGGTATTGGTGGAAAGGTCTGTACCAGGATGTGATGAACTACGTCAGTTCCTGCTTACACTGCCAGTTCTATTCGAAGATGCGGTATAGAGACGGTCTCGTGCCAACTTATCCGCCTTGTATTCACTTCCAGTGGGTTCTCGACTTGGTGGTAATGCCTCTAGGGTTATGGGGCATGCGATATTTGGTTTTGGCTCGTGAAGACCTGTCCAACTTTGTAGAAGGACGAGCTTTAAGGACGAAGACCACAGAAGGGATATGTAGGTTTGTTCTTGAGGATATTATCTGTAGATATGGGTCTGTAGGAAGGCTACGGGCAGATAGGGGAGAACTACGTGGTACGGAAGCGAAAGAGTTTTTTGCTCGATATGGTGTGAAGCTCAAGCTTACTACTGCGATGAATCCAGAAGGGATTGGCAAGAGCGAGCGAGGACATCCATCGATAGTACAGGCTTTGGTGAAGGCGTGTGATGGTAAGCATAGAGAGTGGCCTAGGTTACTCCCTTTTGCTTTATGGGCGGATAGAACAACTCATTGTTCTACTACAGGGTACATGCCTGTTGAGTTAATGCTAGGACAAAAACCGATGATGCCAGCAGAAGAAGACTGTCCTACCTGGGCTACCTTGCCATGGGAGGACAATGTGGACCGTGTGCAGCTTCTCTCACTACGAATCAGACAACTAGAATGTAGAGAGGAGGATCTCTCTGAAGCGCAGCGACGGTTGAAGGCGGCTCGACTTGGGAACAAGGAGAGGTTTGATAAGACTCATAGACTACGACCAAAACCGATACAAGTTGGGGACTGGGTGTTGGTATACGACAGCACATTGGAGAACCAACACTCTACAGTTCGAAAGTGTTCGAGAAGGTGGTTTGGTCCTTACCTTGTCTCTGATGTACATCAGAATGCTACTTATTCCTTGCAAGAGCTAGATGGCACGCTTTTAAGGCTTCCAGTTGCAGGGAAACGAGTGAAGTTATTCAAGAAGAGAGGAGAGACTGTGGAGCTAGCTGAGTTCTTAGGTTCAGAGCAGACAGGAGCAAATGAAGACTTTTCTGAGACGGTCGAAGAGAGCGAGGACGATTCGGAGGACCACGAGGATCGGTGACGGATTGGCACATACCAGAGGATGTGCAGGTTTGGAGGGGGTGAATGTCGTATTGTACATAGGTCTATACAGTGAAAAGTATTGCAGAGAGACTTTTTTCTATATTGTGTAAAGGAAGCTGCCCTGCAGCTTAACAAGCTAGGCAGGAGCTAAGCTGGGGCTATGCTTGACAAGCTGCCCCCAAGCTTGGGTTAGAATATCACCCCTAAAGGAGTCGAGAGACACCAGAATGCAAAGCTCGACGAGGAGAGCGACCTCATGCTTCTAGTTTTGACAGAAAGTGTTTTAAGCAATAGTTAGTACGAGTTTTAGGCTGTGAAATATGTGAAAGAGGGAAATCTGTCGATTCTGGTTCGTGACTCGAACTCAGAATCGGATAGCGTGAGCGTGTAGGTGTTCACAAATACTATAGTTTTGACTCTTTGTTCATTAAAAACGGAGTTGTATAGAGAAGTTAGTGTAGGAAAGACTAGTAAAGATCTTACAGAAAAATTTCTTCAGGTAAACATATGTACAAAAGTTTTTACCTTCTTGAACGGAACCAAAGGCCATCCCAGTGATAGGGCGCCTGCCTAGGAGGGAAGTGGTCTCAGGATCAATCCCCCCTGGCCTCTGGTTCCTATTCCGGCATGTTGGCCTCCTGGAAGGGAGTCTATGTTGGATATGCAGCCACGTCCTGCATATCTAGGGGCGGGAGACCGGTATCTCCCTTAATCGTGGGCTTCCTGGCCTAAGCCTCCGCATGCCATCCTGAATATACTATGGGAGATACCTGGTGCGCATATGGAGGGGCTGTGAGCCCTGTGGGGCAGCCTCATAAGTGTTGGGGCTTCGGCCTACATTGGATGGCTTGTAGTATATTCAGGGTGGCATCAAGATGGCATCGAGGACACGGGAAACTTTTGCTGAATATTATGTACGCATAAGACAGCAGAGGAACAGCTTAAGATGGGGCCTTAAAATTGAAGCGGAAGATTACAGCGGAAGCGGAAAACTACAGCGGAAGCGGAAGATTACCGCGGAAGCTTGAAGCGGAATATTACAGCGGAAGCGGAAAACTACAGCGGAAGCGGAAGATTACCGCGGAAGCTTGAAGCGGAAAACTACAGCGGAAGCGGAAGATTATCACGGAAGCTTGAAGCGGAAAACTACAGCGGAAGCGAAAGATTACCGCGGAAGCTTGAAGCGGAATATTACAGCGGAAGCGGAAAACTACAGCGGAAGCGGAAGATTATCGCGGAAGCTTGAAGCGGAATATTGCAGCGGAAGCGGAAAACTACAGCGGAAGCGGAAGATTACCGCGGAAGCTTGAAGCGGAAGATTACAGCGGAAGCGGAAGATTACCGCGGAAGCTTGAAGCGGAATATTACAGCGGAAGCGGAAAACTACAGCGGAAGCGGAAGATTATCGCGGAAGCTTGAAGCGGAAAACTACAGCGGAAGCGGAAGATTACCGCGGAAGCTTGAAGCGGAATATTACAGCGGAAGCGGAAAACTACAGCGGAAGCGGAAGATTATCGCGGAAGCTTGAAGCGAAATATTGCAGCGGAAGCGGAAAACTACAGCGGAAGCGGAAGATTACCGCGGAAGCTTGAAGCGGAATATTACAGCGGAAGCGGAAAACTACAGCGGAAGCGGAAGATTATCGCGGAAGCTTGAAGCGGAATATTACAGCGGAAGCGGAAAACTACAGCGGAAGCGGAAGATTATCGCGGAAGCTTGAAGCGGAATATTACAGTGGAAGCGGAAAACTACAATGGAAGCGGAAGATTACAACAGAAGCTTGAAGCGGAAGATTACAGCGGAGGCGGAAGGAGGAGAATTAGAGTTTAAGAGGGGGGCAGCTTAGCTAAGGCCCTGCTTCTGATAAGTGACTGCGCTAATAAGGACAGCAGGGGGGCAGCTTAAGCTGGGGTCTTTACTTTTAGGTAAAATACCTGCGGCGACTTGGGATCGGGAGGAGAGATTTTTTTTTGCAAAGGAAGGTTTTCTGAGAGAGCGGGAGCGGAATACGGAGGAGAAGCTAAGAAGCTGGGGGAAGATCAAATTGCTGACAGATTGAATTGGGAGAGCATCGTAAGAGAGAGAGGCATGAGTTTTAGGTTTGGACGTTGTTTAAATAAACTATTCTGGGGAGAAATTACTCTCAGGAGACAGTTCTATTGAGAGATCGTTTGGAAATCTACAGTGGACTTTTGATCGACGTTGGATCAGATTTCTGAGAGTTTCGGTTGGGGCAAGGAGAGGAATAAGATTCAAGGGTCCGAATTTCTCTATTAGGTTCAGATTGAGACGTACTGGGTAGACTTTTGGCTTGACGGGTGAAGACAGGTGCGCAGGAGAGGAAGAGAGAGATTTTCTGTACAGTTGGAGAAATTGGTGGTGCAGACGACACTGTAATAAAGTTAATTGAATCTTGAGAGACCTATGTGTGTACCCAGGGTGTGTTTGAGTGCTTGTTTTTGTAATTGGTGAGCACAAGGAGCAGTGTTTCGAGATCACATCGTCAGCAACAACCTATTTTCTTTTATGGTCATTTTTCTCTGATCGATCACAGTCAGGAGGTCCGCCCTCCCCAAGAAAGGCTCTCAACTCGACACCGCTATGGAGTTGCTGGAAAGGAGAGCGAGGGCACAGGAGAAGCCCTTACAGCCTGGATTCGGCCTGCGCACCTTGCTGCGACAAGAAGACAGCCAGCAGAAGACGGAGTCTCTGGAAGCTAGTCTCCGCACTACGGAGAAGCTTGCAGCCAGGTACAAGGCGGAAGCAGCCGCTTCTGCCAAGGAGTCGATGCAACTTCGGAAGAGCAACCAGGAGTTGCAGACGCGAGTTCAACAGCGTGATCAGGAAGTTCTCCGAGTACGGGAGAAGATCACTGCCCTTGCAGAAGAGCAGACCACTTGGAAGATGCAGCGAGAAGCCGCAGAAGCGCGAGCTGCAACGGAGAAGACGCAGAGGGAAGCAGCGGAGGCTCGTGCGCGGAAGATGCTAGCTCAGTCGGTAGAAGCGCTTCGGAAGAAGTTCAACTTCATCGCGGGTAAGAAGTTACTTACCTTAGCTAGGGAATGGGACAGCGAGTCCAAGACGAGGTTGATGGAATGCAGAGATAGCATGTTCAGGTACCTGGATAGACAGATAGAAGGAGTGAAGACACTTTATGGTCTTCCCTCACTTCCGACACCTGCAACCGCATCTTCCCAAGCCCCAGCACCCTCGACTGGATCCGGAATGGAGAAGGAGGAGTTCGATCTCGTTGTACACTTGGTGGTGACAGCGTTGGAAGACGAGAAGACTCCAGAAGACGCCCCGGAAGACATGATGTCTTCTGGAAGACAGGAAGACGAGCCGTCTTCCCAGGTATTCCGCGTGGAGGAAGCGACTTCCCTGACCCCTATGAGATCACCATGGTCCCTAGTACTGCATCTGTGTCTCAGAAGACCGAAGACGCACCATTCGACTCGTCTTCCCATAAGACCATTCCGTCTTCCGAAGTCGAAGCCGAGGAAGACGCAGCCGCAGAAATAGCAGGGCCAGCGAAGAGCGAGGAGAGGGAAGCTACCTTAGTGGTACCCGAGGTAAGTGCAGGGCTTCCCAGCCCATCAGAAGTCGAGGTAGTAGCTCCGGTAGGAGCAGATCATGTAGAGATTGTCACCGAGCAATCAGAGTAGTTAGCAAACTCAATCGACAGTTCCAGATTTAGTAGGATTGGACATGCTATCTTAAGGGTGGCAGTTTTCCATGTAAAAATAGTTAGGACCCCATGTGGCAGCATAGGTAGCGTAGGAGTAACCCAGTGGAGGGCTAATTGGAAAGAGGGACCGCATGCATGTGAGGTGACAACCTCTTGTCAGCGCCTCTCTCTCTCTCCCTGGTGGTCGCCTCCCCTGACTCTCAAGGCAGATGGTTAAGTAGGATAGCAGGGTAGGAGAAAAGCTCTCTGAGAGCTCTGCCAGTTCTGTAGAATTCGGCAGTAACTGAACATACACACCGATTCTACAGGCAGGCAGGCGAGACACATTAGAGCAGAGACAGTCTTAGCGCACTACACCTGTTGTTGGAAACATACGAATAGTCTTGGAATATACAAGAGGGGTCTGCATCCTCGCACCAGCAGTGGTTCGAAGATGTAGATAGAGATAGTGGACAGTCCAGGAACAGGGAACGGCATCCTCGTGCAGTCCTGTTGGCTGGACTGGTGTGTCGAGGAGTAGACGCAGGAAGTAGCGGGAGTGAGCTTCCCAATGCCACTGTGACTTCTTCTCAGGGAATAGATTGTGGATTTGAGTGCAGCAGCTTCGCTCATGTCTTCTGGGTGGTGAAATGTATTGAATTCGCTCCCAATTGTGCATGAGAAGTGTTCTTCTTGAGTGGCGGTGAATGTCAACAGTTGTGGAAGTGTAGCTTGACTCGTTCAGTAGAGCACTTGGGATCTACGTACGAACGGTCTTCTGGGTAAGTGATCCCAGAAGACAGAGCAGTCAGAGCAGCGAAGTGAAGAAGAAAGAAGACTTCTTCTCGCAACAGAAGACGACATCCTCGAGTAGAAGACGGTGCTACAGTACTCACGTTTGTTGTCTTCCTCCCCAAACTATTACAAGCAGAGATGGCTTGTTAGTCAAGATCCGGACTAGAAGCCTGTCGGAATCTTAATTGCCCTTTTTCATCCTGTTTTCTCTTGTTTGGATTTCTTCTTCTTCCCATCTTCCCTCCTCTTCCCCATCTTCTTATCTTCTTCTAGTGAGCTTCCGATACTTCTATTGAGCTTCCGTGAAGATGAATGTCGTTGTAGCGCTGCAGGAAGACAACTTCCGTAGGCAGAAGCCTGGGAAGACTACAGGGGGCATACACCCTGTGATTTATCCAACCCGATGGAATGTGAGTGTGAGAATAAGGTGTAACGACTGTTACTAGTCGACTTCTGCGAAGCCGGACAGCCTTCTGGAGGTGTGAGAAGACGAACTAAACTCCCAGAAGACGAGAATCGTTTCGGGAAGACGGTATCGAGAAGACCGGAAGAAGCAACCTGGAAGCAGGAAGATCGTCTTCCCGAGCTTCTCTGTGAATAGTTGTGTGATATTTTAGTTGGTAGTTGTTTGTTTGGGTCCAGAGCACCATTTGGCGTATTTGGAAGACGTTTTGTGTGGTTTTGTGAGAAGACGGGATTTTCTAGGCAAAACCTGTGTGTTTGTGTGTTTGAACAGATCTTAGAACTTAGAGTAGCGTTACTTGTGCAAATCCTCTGTGGGAACGATATCTTGTATACTAAATGGGCAAAAGGAGAAATCCTGCGTCACTACACACACAAAAGGGATACAGCGAGTTGGAGGAGATGTGCCGAGAATACATGTGGGGAAAAAATGAAGAAGAGCGACCGAAACAACCCCTTATAGCATGGAAAACTATCCAACAGAGGAAGGACCAAGGCGGATTGGACCTTCACTCCTCGCAAGTCCAAGCAAAGACGTTCCAACTAAAACTCGCTACCAGTTTGCTCAACGAGCCGGTGGAAGAATGGCAACATCTAGCCCACCACCTGATACAGATGACCACCAAAGAAAGAAGAGGGAAACGGGAACGGCGTGGATGGTCAATCCAAGAATGGATGTTGGCAGGGGACAGTGTGAGGATTAGCAATGCAGAAACGATAAACAGCATGCTCCAAGTTTGGTTTAGCGTTAGGCACAGCTTGAGGTTCATAGAAACTTCTAGTAGAATTAGCGGGAACACTTCTGTCACGGCAGCAGCCAGATTAGTAGAGGACAATTTTGATAAGGAGAAGGTCACCAGATGGACCAGAAGAAACCGGGTCACCAACCTCGCGGAGCTATGGGATCAAGCTAAGTGGGAAAGGGAAAGCAACTGCAACGTCAACACCCAACCTTGGACAGCAGATACTCATGAGGTGAATAGACTACGGATCTGGTCTAAGAACCTACAAGGGGCGACAGAAGACTCAATACAAAGAGGGGTCAACTGGCAATGGCTAACGAAGGAGAATGGCAAACCTTTAGAGGGATGATGTTTCCCGAACAAACAGTGGTTGGAATAATCCAAGCCCAGAGTATCCAGTCAGAGGTACTGATCAATAGGTGGCACACTTCTCTATCCGGGGAACAATGGAGTAAACTGTTCAAAGGAGTCTGGTCAGGCAGATACCCTTTTAGGATTAAGGTTATCATATGGAAGGTTACCCATAGTGGATATTACACTGGCTCTAGAGCCCTTAAATGGGGCAAGGATAGTGGGCGATGCAGGCTATGTACAGACAATCAGGAAGACATAGTACACATGTTTTGGAGCTGTAAGGCGATAAAACGATGGTGGGATGAACTCAAGTTCATAGGTAGAGGTACCAGTAGTGATATCACGGAAGTAGATAGTCTACTGGGAGTAATCCAGAACTGCAAGAAGAAGCGGAAATCAGGCTCTACTCTACCGTATACCTTTGCGCAGATCATCATAGCCGGCTGGAAGAGACGAAACGAATGGATGTTCAGGCAAAAACTCTGACTACCAGACTGGGGATGGATCCTGCGAGAATGCAGGATAGCCATACTAAGCGCAGAAGACGGCCTCAACCAGAAGTCACAAGCCAGAAAGGTAAAAATGTGGCAAGAATGCCTTACAATGGAAGCTAGAGCCAGAAGCCCAGCTTTCCTACGCTACCAGCTCAGTTGGAATGCAAATACAGACGGTCGGAATGATTATACTAATAATCAAGTGGAAGCAACTTAGCTGGATTGGTGGACATCGAGGTCGACGGCTTAGAGGAAGCAACGGCGAAGATTATCGCTACAAGCGCAGGAGAGAGCTTCCACCTCCACAACCTCCACAACTTGGTCATGGCTCTCTTCCCAAGAAACAAGCACGCACATCAGTACCGACTGATCATCCGCGTCCCACAACAAGACAAACCCGCTTAGAGGAGTACTTCATCCCGATCCTCGTTAACTACGCAACATCCTGCATTAGTGGTGTTGAAAAAGCTGCGGAAGGGTCCACAAAGACATTAAAGATCCTACTCTGGCCAAAGTCATGGCCCACCGAATCGTCGAATCCACCCTCAATCGGTGGCAGGACAGCAGCAATTAGGCACCCTAGATCGACCTCGCTCTCAGCCTGGTTGATTCTCAGCCCGGTTGATCTAACCAGGAGGTCTCCTGGTTAGATCTCTCTATTCGTCATCGGGCCCCACTCATGCTTCGGGAGTACAGATTCCCTGACTTCCTGCCACTTGAGTATATGCTTATCAGATCTGTGTCCCATTCGCACCGGTCCTGTGAGATTTGGTTTAGGTTACATTAGTTGCCCACGGGTTCCACTTGTGTGTAGGAGGCCTAATGCCTCGGCCTTCCTGCCTCTTGCTCATGCTGCTATGAGCAATGCCCTGCGGTGGCCTCGCGGCTGTCTGTACCTCACGTTGTACATTCATCTCGGGCAATAAAGTTTTTTTGCGGGCGCTCCCCCGCTTCTCCAAAAAAACAAAAAAAAAACAAAAAAAAACAAAAAAAAAGAAAAGAAAAAGAAAAAGAGGTGTGATTAAACAATCACATCGTTATCGTTAAGAAGGGTGTGATAAACCACAACAAAACTATTGAGGGTATGATAAAGCAAACGTCTGACAAAATAACGACTATGCCAAATATAACCCTATGATTATTGAATGGTTACAAGCGTGAATCTGACGTAGAGTACTGCAAAACCGTAAAGGCTAAGTTTGGTGGCCGTCTGTCAATCCAATTACGACTTGGAAATGCTTTATTTGTTAATTTTACTTTACGCACTGACTTGGAAAAGCTTATACTGAAGACCAAAGGAGAAAACCAGAATCCCAAATTCCAGTCAGAGCGTAAATACCACAACAGATAATCATGAATCACGAGCTACAGCACCATTATCATGATTACGCCGCAACGCCATGCAGCAACTCAGTGGTAACTCTCCTTGGCGCTTTGGCGCGGCGCTCCGCTCCGGATCCAAACAGATTCTAAATCTCACCTCTCGGCGAGAACCTGTCCTCCGGATCCCACGTCGCCATTCGCGGGCGACAAATGTCGAGATGACTTCAGGTCGATGTGTACTCATATCGTCGGCTGGACCTCGCAGTGTCTGGACCCTCGCACCGCTGCCACGAGCTTCTCCCTGCCCGAAAAGTTGCAGCTGAAACCCCAAACGTGTCTTGGGGACGCGGGCAAGTCTTAGGAGCTCTGGGTTGGTTCTTCCTAGCTATATAAGGCCATTCAGATGCAATTTCCTGTCATCGAAGCATTATACAATACAGTAGTTCGTACGTACACTTCAGAAATCTTCAGCAGACTGCCGAATCTCACGTCCAACGTGAGCCGATTCTTTTTCACAGTCTTGTAGGCGAGTGACTTCTGTAGAACTACTTCCCGAACCTCCTACTGTCAAGTGAATTTGTCGACATAAAGAGCTGCAGTGTACGACTATGGCTGCGACTATGGCTGCTTCTACTTCCGTGCTGGGAGGACTTAAGAGCTTGCCTGTCTCTTCGGACTTGCGGAGACCTTCTTACAGCAAGGTGAGCTTCGGTGTCGTTGTGCGTGGGAGGAGCTCGAGGTTGAGCTCGATCCGATGTGAGGGGATACGAGAAACTGTTGACCGAGCCACAAAGAAGGAGATCACCAAGGACGAGGTCCTGCAGAATCAAGAGACGAATGAGTCCGAACAGAAGTCTGTGTTCGGGGCTAAGCCCACGTCCGGCTCCTTCTACCCTCGCCCGGAAGTTGAGAGGCGCCCAGAAACTGGAGACAAAACAATTGGCAGCCTCTTCGCTTTCGACGGCGCTGCACCGGAAACCATAAATGGCAGACTGGTAAGTCATAATTTCCTCTGAACTATCGCTCGCCCGCGTCCAAGTTACTGTCAAATATGAGTCGATCACTTCGCAGGGAATTTGTTCACATATATGCATATTCTCATGTCACTGCACATATTTACACAGAAGCCACCATCTGACGATGTTCCCTGTGATTGTGAGCGTGCAGGCTATGGTTGGCATAGTGTGGGCAGCGGTAGCAGAGAGGATGAGCGGATTGACAGTTTTCGACCAGCTGTATACACAAGGAACTGGTCTGGTCTTCTACGTGGCTCTGGTGCCTCTCATTGCATACGCTTCCATCGTGCCCATGCTGAATGGGGAGTCGACCGATGCACGGAGCTTTGGCCCATTTACCGCCAGGGCTGAGCGATGGAATGGGCGTCTAGCAATGATCGGATTTCTGTCTCTGCTCCTAACTGAGAACTTCATCCATTCTCCAGTTTTCAGGACATTCTTTTAGGCGATATATAGTCAGTTGTTGCTACCAATTCATTGTTCGGGAATTCCAGTTAGGATGTTGATGTTCAAGTTGTGGAAGCAATGAGACACTGTACATCAACAACTCTGTGCATTAGTCAGCCACATACTTTCTTGTACAATGTAATGTAAATTGTTATGTAAAATAATACTTATTGCAAGAGCGCTTGTCATGAGCTACTGTCGTCACGAATTCTTATCATGATCAGTTATCACACAGAATGCGCACAGAATCAAGGAAACTGACGTGAATATGGAAAGTAACGTCCGAGATCTCAAGCCCGGGAGAATGAAACGGAACATCTCCTCGAACGTCGACTAGCGAAAGTGCAAAGGTGTTACACAATGGCTATGTCAGCCCTCGGTAGATTCACCCATGGCCAACTGTTTAATTTAAACTGGCCTTTAGTTGATGCGAATCGTTGGTCTTGGCCAGATGAGCTGTGGAAATATAGTAGTTTAGGAGAAATCCGCTAAAATACTGCTTTGTGAGGTCAGCTTTTGCCTCTAGAGGTGCAGAGTTTGGATCTTCTGCTTGTACATGATAAACCGCAGTTGTGTCTTTCCTCATCCGACGAAACCGAGGCAAAAGTCGCTGATGGTTGTGTTGATTTGGTCGGCGTCTCGGTTATGATACTCATAACGAGCAGACCTTCACGTGACTTGAGGATCCATGAAATTCGGTATCCACCAAAAGAAAGTGGTGTACAGAAAATCAGGCTAGTTTTCCAGTATGAGGGAACAACTGGCGCGTGTTGGTTGACGCTGCCGTTGACATTTGTTTCCACCACCGTAGTCCGCTAGAAAATCTAACAATGTTTAGTTTTGCAGTACACTTTGTTTTGAACCTCCGTTTCCAAGTAAGATAAATTTCCTTTTGTATCGAATCGTTCGTTTTCATTACAGTGGTATATTTGAATCGAACTTCATGGTTCCACACATACTCGATACAAAGGTGTGGATCAATGCAGTCAAGTACCATAGTGACACAAACATTTGTGAAATAAATATTTAAATAGTACTGCGTGAGAATTCTAAGGTGATTTTTCTGTATAGGCGAGAATTGAAAATTATTAGCCTTCTTACGTGACAATTGATATTCAGAACAAAATGTGATGGAAAATAAAATACCGGACGAACGTCTTCGGTTGAAAGTGGACCTGAATAAAATTTTCGAAAATTATATCTTTTTAAAAAGGTTTTAGTTTTCTTTGGGTATGAATATAATGCCCTTTTATACACAACGTCTAGGTATTTAAAGGAAAAGAAATAAGATTTAAGAGAATGAGAAATTATAATTAGTAGCATGTAGGACAAAGCTACATCTGTGCAAAGCCGACTGATTTGCTTATGGACTGGAACAACACAGTCAACAAAGCATTTCCTAAGTTACCCAACCTGCCTGCAGTTAGCTGAGAAATTTGAAAAGGTTGTCTACGAATGCTTCATTCTCGCCGTAATAGAATGTCTCTCATGCCACAGAGTATCAATCGAACAGAAGACCTCGGAAACTGATTCTCAGGCAATAATAGAATGTCTTCAGAAAGCATGAGCTGAACAGAGTTTTTCATTGAGCGAGTGAGCATTGATACGTGCACAAGGCTCCCAACATGCCTGCAGTCAACCGACGAGTCTTATTCCGCATCGCCATTTCCTCGGCTCAGCTTTTGTGTCTGGTGTGGCACTCTCTTCAGAAGAAGTGGTGCAAACACACGCGCCGGACTTGTACTGCTTGGAGGTTCCAAACCTTCCCGAGGGACTTTCTAGAAATTACCGTCGATGTGCTTGGCTTCAGATGTGAGTGATTCACTCTTTGCTGCTTTACACAGTTAAGGTGTCTGCTCCGAGACAACAGACGATCTGCCGGACTCCTCGTCAACCTCGAAAGGTTGTAATAAAGAAATCCCTGCTACTGCTGCTTAAAGGACCATCGCCTCTGCAGCTTTAACTAGATAAATTCGAAAATCAGACTCACTACTAGTGTATACAAACACCTCATAAGCCAAGGGGAAAAAGAATTTACAACTAGAAAAAAAAGAACAACAGCCTAATCTTCTCAAATGGTCAGAACACTTTGGTGACTCACGAACGCTTCTTCATTTTGAACCCAACTCACAGAACCGCAGTAAAATGTCACATTTGCATGCACATGCCTGGCCTGACACATGTAACTTACAGTCCAGAATTCTAACGATCCAGTACGCCACGAACGTCCCTTGACCGAGTTGTTGCTTGAACTGGACCAATGATGCATCGTCGCGAAAATGAAACGATGCTTCACTCTACTCGCAGTGCCTCGAGCTCATTCTAGTCACAATATCAGTGCCGCTTTCGTGTCGCGACGGTCCGCGCCTTTCGCTGCAGCCTCGCCATGTCACTCACAACCAACTTCGTGTCTTAGCGCCACTCATGCCATTCCCATTACCACGTGTACATGTTGGGCTACGTGTCACCCGGTTACTTTCTATATCCGGTCAGGCACGACCAAGTAATGATCTAAACTGAGAGGCCTTGTCAAACAAAGAGTTGGGCGCATGGGCCGACCATAATAATCGGTAAATTCCAACCCTGTAGAACCAGACCTCCGGGCCTCCTTTTTGCATTACGAAGTAACTACTGAGTCCCAAGTCTCAGTTGCAACTCCTCGAACTTAGTTGGTCTTTTACAAGGCTCACTTAGATTCTTACATGGCACCAGACGAGTTAAATTCAAATTATCATGATCAAAACCATTTTTTTCGTGATTTGAAAAGATGGAACTATGTTTTCTTTAAAACTATCCATAAAGATTTCAAAAGAAAAAATTTGTAAAAAAATTGTATTTTTCATTCTCGACATGTCACTTTTCTTGTAAATTTGAGTTTAGATGCTTATGTGCTATATAACTATTGTTTTATCAACAGAAAATGATTCCACTAAATTCGAACTACTTTTGAAACTTTGCAAAAAGTAAAATTTTACCAACCTTTAGTTCATGATTTCAAAGTTTAGCACATTATAGGTTGAGATCTAAACTTCAACCTTCTCTCAAACTTGCTAGTCACGTATGTATAATCTTAAGATTTTTATTTTCAAATCAAATTTCAAAAAGATCTGTTAGCTTGATCTCCTCCATAATTAATACAGTAGCACAAAAATTTACAAGTACTTCTAATCTCAAATCCGAAATTGAAGTTACATCGTTTAAATGAACCATCTACTTTGACTCAAACTTGCTATGCCAGCAGACCAAAAACAAAACAATGCTTATGAAATTTCAGCAGATTTGATCATGCAGATCTCCATAAAATGTCAAACTTGTTGCTCTAGATTGAAAGTTTTCTACACCTTCCATCTTCAATTTTCCATGACGTAAAACATACGATGATGAAATTTAGAGTAAGAGCTACAACAATTGACAAGCTACAAACTCGTGAAATTTAACTTCAATCTAACGATGCACTCACTCAATCGTATCAATCTTCCTCTCTCTTCTGAAACTACAAGACTAGGACCATATTACCAAGTAAATATAAAACAATTCATGTAATTAATTAATTACTTATCGAGATGAAAAAGATAACAACGGTCAGATGAGGACACGGATTATTCTAGAATTATGGCTCTCTGTACTGCTTTTGTTGATTTATTTATATACTTGAAAAGAAAGAGCAAAAAGCAAAAACTATCTTATGGACATATTAATTTCTCACGCTCATTCATCGTACAAATAAACTCAGTTCTGTAGGATTCTTGAATATGTCCATTGCAAGCAACGGGTTCAAATAAGATGGTTTGTAGAGACAATTACTTAAACATGAGAGCAAGACACCACCAATAAGTGAAGATTAATTATTTAAACCTCCGGCAACATGCAGTTAAAACAAGCGTTGAATAATAAGCAGAAAGCAGCCAAGAGCTCCGCTCGAGTACAACATAAAGATGGGCATAGGAGAATATGCATGTTGGATGAACTTCGAGAACTTTTGCTCGCTTATTGTTATCGGGAATATATATATATGTTAAATAAAAAATATATACTAAATTAAAATATTTTATAAGAGTTATCCATTGTCCATGTTTGGAAACATGGGGAGAGTAGGAGAGATAACCCATAGTTTTGACCCGAGTGCCGCGCTTCAGAAGGTACAAGTCCGATAATCTATACTCATTAATACATTAATATACAGAGAGATTAATCTAATACTTAACCCTTCCTGTCAGAAATGTTAGGTATTCAATTAAACTCCTATATATTTACCTCCTCCATCGGAAAATGGAGGAGGAGAACATGCTTGAATAGTAGAGAATACATCCAAACCGGTAGAGTGAGAAATCAGAGGAAGGCGACAGCCGACTGAAGCGGACTTACAAATAGAGGCAGCGTATAGGCTGTGTGACGGGTTTTGAATTTTTACCGGTGCGACGGCTAGGGCTCTGGAGAGGGCGCTTAATATGATATGCATGCCGGATGAACTCTGGATCTTTTTTTTGGTTAGTGTTATTAAGAATATATATATATATTAAATAAAAAATATAAACTACATAAATATAAATAATTAAAATATCCTATAGAAATTATCTATTAGTTCATGCATGGAAACACGAGGAGAATAGAAGATAAACCATAAGTCTAGGTTCATCTGCTGCGCTTCAGAAGATACAAATGCGGTAAACTATACTCGTGAACACAGTTAACTCACACAGAGTTTAATTGAATATCTAACCCTTCTTGCAAGAAGGGTTAGGTACTAAATTAAATGTCTGTATATTTGTCTCTCCATCAGAAGATAGAGGAGATGAATATACATCGGACAACAGGAACTTTTCTGTGATATCGATAGAAGAGTTAATTTACGTAGAGGGTAAATTCATAAATTTAACTGCATGCATATTTCACCTCATCCATCTGAAAATAGGAGGAGATGAATAGATAACAATAACCTCTTGTGAACATTTTTCAGCTTTCATGAAAAAGACATATATACCGTTATATACAAAATTTCTATTAAATTAAATTATAAATAATAAATGTTCCGCACTACAAAGCGGCCCAAACATAACCCATAAAGACCAGCTTTCGGACCGGACTGTTATACAAACCTCTTTCATACCTGGAAGTGAAGATTTATTGGAGGTGTGATCAAGCAAACTTCTGACAAAAGAACGACTATGCGACATATTAACCCTAGGCGTAAGTGAATGGTTACAAGCGTGAATCTGACGTAGAGTACTGCTAAACCATAAAGGATAAGTTTGGTGGCCGTCTGTCAATGCAATGACGACTTGGAAAAGCTTTGTTTATTTCATTTTACGCACTCAGTGCGCAAATACCAACACAGATAATCAGGAAGAGCTCCAAGGTCATGATCACGGCGCAACGCCATGCTCAACTCAGTGAGTCAGTGGTAACTCTCCTTGGGGAAACCCTCCGCTTCGCTCCGGATCCGAACAGATTCAGAGCCTCAACTCTCGGCGAGAGGTCAACCTCGACCCGTCCTCCGATTTCCACGTCACCATTTGCGCGGACACACGTCGACAAGACTTCAGCTCGTTGTGTACTCATATCGTCCGCTCTTACCCTCGCAATCTTTTGACCCTGCATCGCTGCTACGAGCTTTTCCCTGCCCGAAAAGTTGCAGCTGAAACCCCAAACGTGTCTTTAGAGATGCGGGCAAGTCTTAGGAGCTCTGCTTTGGTTCTTCCTATATAAGGCCATTCAGATGCAACTTCCTGTCATCGAAGCATTATACAATACAGTAGTGCGTACGTACACTTCAGAAAATTCCAGCAGACTGCCGAATCTCACGTCCAACGTGAGCCCATTCTTTTTCACAGTCTTTTTGCCGAGTGACACAGTCTTTTTGGCGAGTGACTTCTACTTCCCGAACCTCCTACTGTCAACTGAATTTGTCGACATAAAGAGCTGCAGTGCACAATCATGGCTGCGACTATGGCTGCTTCTACTTCCGTGCTGGGAGGACTTAAGAGCTTGCCTGTCTCTTCGGACTTGCGGAGACCTTCTTACAGCAAGGTGAGCTCCGGTGTCGTTGTGCGTGGGAGGAGCTCGAGGTTGAGCTCGATCCGATGTGAGGGGATACGAGAAACTGTGGACCGAGCCACAAAGAAGGAGATCACCAAGGAGGAGGTCCTGCAGAATCAAGAGACGAATGAGTCCGAGCAGAAGTCTGTGTTCGGGGCTAAGCCCACGTCCGGCTCCTTCTACCCTCGCCCGGAAGTTGAGAGGCGCCCAGAAACTGGAGACAAAACAATTGGCAGCCTCTTTGCTTTCGACGGCGCTGCACCGGAAACCATAAATGGCAGACTGGTAATTCACTTTCCAAGCACACTTAATTCATTCGCACATTTGCTTTGAACTATCGCTCTCGCTCTCCATACTCCCGCGTACAAGTTACTGGCAAATCTGAGTCGCTCACTTCGCAGGAAATTTGTTCTTTTGTTCATATATATATCTTAAGTTCTCAGGTCATTAGACTCACTGCAGATGTTACCTAAACTGCAGCAGCCACCTTCTGATCGATGATATTCCTGTGATTGTGAGCGTGCAGGCTATGGTTGGCATAGTGTGGGCAGCGGTAGCAGAGAGGATGAGCGGATTGACGGTTTTCGACCAGCTGTACACTCAAGGAACTGGTCTGGTCTTCTACGTGGCTCTGGTGCCTCTCATTGCATACGCTTCCATCGTGCCCATGCTGAACGGGGAGTCGACCGATGCACGGAGCTTTGGTCCATTTACCGCCAGGGCTGAGCGATGGAATGGGCGTCTAGCAATGATCGGATTTCTCTCTCTGCTCCTGACTGAGAACTTCATCAATTCTCCAGTTTTCAGGACATTCTTTTAGGCGATATATAGTCAGTTGTTGCCACCCATTCATTGTTCGGGAATTCCAGTTAGGATGTTGACGTTCACGTTGTGGAAGCAATGAGACACTGTACATGAACAACTCTGTGTATTTGTTAGGTATATTATATCTTGTGAAATGTCATGTAAATAGGTATATAAGAGAATTTCTTTGAAAGAGATGAACTACAGCTACTGTGGGCACGATTCTGATCATGATCAGTAACCATTTGTAATTGTGTTTGATTAAGTTAATACAAAAATATTCTTCAAACAGCTTTGTTGTGTAAACTCATAAGAAAACAAAGGGCAAAAAGTCCTTCCGAGAAAGTTGATTTCTCTCCCTTTTAATTGAAAGGAAGAAGAAAAATGAACCTTTTCCAGGAAAAGCCAATACGATCGATGTCTCATTTACCCTCCTAGAAAACACATGAAGACATTTCAACATTACACTTCTCCTTGAACCGAATAGCACTCAAAATACACTCCTGGAGTTACTTATCGATGCAGAATGAAATTCCTTACTTTGCCTTTCCGTAAGGTGCTTCACAAGGTGCTATTTTCAGCTATGTACATCAAATGGCGCTATACAGAGAGTATGAATCATATTATACTCATTTTGCACCAACTAAACTTCTAATGGTGTTATTTTACGCAGACATGAGTGTGGAACACAATTCGCAACTGAAGTTGCCAATTGGATTTCCCTTGGATAAAGTTCCGCACAGAATCGTGGAAACTGAAGTAGGTACGGAGTAGGCCGTGACCTCAGCCGTGACGCTGACTAGAAAAAGCCGCAAAACTGTTCGTTGGCGACGCTGGCTATTTCAATCTTTCAGTAGATAATACTAGATTCACGGCGCTGTGAATCGTCAAAGTGACGGGTGACGGTTGCTCAGTTGCTGGACCTGGTGACCTGAGAAATCTGTAGGAAAGCAGAAACCTGTTAGCATGCTGATCTGTCAGGTCACGCTTTATGCTTTTACTTGATAAAGCGCAGTTTTGTCCTTCCTCATCCTCGAAGGAAACCGAGGCAAAAGCCGTTGACAGTTTACGAATTTTGTTGGTCATAAGAACTCATCGGTTCACGCTACGCAGCTAGCATGATCAGACCTTCACGTGAATTGACGATCGTTGAGATTCGCTTATCCATTTACAGAAAGTGAATACGCATGGAAGATGTATCCTACCTTATTTCTTGGGCATACATATGTTCGTAATACTTCTTCTCAGCGTCGCGGGCTTAACCCGCTTCTTGCTTCGTAGAAAGAAAACAAAAACTTTATTTCTTGGGCATTTTTGGGATATGCAAGAGTACTTTATGAAAGACTAAACGGACAGTGACTTTCAGATCAGGTAGTCAGTTTAATACACTCACATGTTTAGAAACTTTTAGAGGCAACTGGAAATTAAACAATCCTTGTATTTAGAACATCATTTCCATTTTTTCAAGTTTCGATATCAAAGGGCCGCTGGAAGAAAATGGTCTCTATGCAAAGATAAGATACAGACCATTTCCCAGGTCCTGCTGAGATTCTCCTTTTCTGGAGCATATGTATTATTCATCCTCTTCCATGTTTGGAAATATACATGGTTTTTTATTTATGTTTTAATTTTTTCTCTTAGAAGGGTTAAGTTATAATTTGAAGTTGAAAAATTGAAAATGTTATTTTTCGTTAAAGACACATTGTCAAGTCTTTATACCCAAAAAAAAAAATGGATGAATCTGCATGAGTTGCTTATGGGTTTTTTGTAACTGCAATGACCAAGTGGTTTATACTGTAGTAATTTAAATTTAGAAAAAATATCTATTCGTCACATTCACGTTTTCTCAAACCCTGTCATTACATATTTTTAAAAACAAATGTTGGCCAACGACTCATGATAAATTTATTAGCTGTTTAAACATTTTTCCTCTTCTCCTCGACCAGAATTGCACTTTGCATGCATATTTTTTGGACCATTTCCCAAATCCCGCTGAGATTCTCTTCTTCTCCAACATGCATATTCCCTATTTGTACACTTCTTTGCATACTCACCTCCTCCATCGCAAGACGGAGGAAGCAAGTATGCAGAAGTTTAATTTAATATTTAACCTTTCCTGTAGGAAGAGGTAGGTATTAAATTAGACTCAATGTATATTAATATATTAATGAAGATGGAGGAAGTGAGTATGCAGAAATTTAATTTAATATTTAATTCTTGATAAGAAGAGTTATATATTAAATTAAATTTAGTATATATTAATATATTAATGAATGATTCTTAGACTTGTACTTTCTGAAGCAAGGCACTCGGATAAAGCTTTATGGGTTATTTTTATTTTTTTCGTGTTTCCAGACATGAGCTAACAAATAATTTTTATAAAATATTTTATATTTACTTAATATATATATTATATTTAATATATATATTTTGATGACATTAAATAAATAAAAATTCCCAAAATTAATCCAGTATGCAAAGAAAAAGACTTTAACTTCTTCCAACGCAATCGCACCTTCCCCGCTTGTCTTTTTCCTCCCCCGGCGGCGGTTTGCTTTGGATGCATATTCTCTTAGTAACGACAGACCTTTACAAAACGACAATTCACTTCCCATGACAACAATCGCTGCAACAAAGTTTCTTTTCTGGTTTCGACAAGGAAAAACCCGCCAAGCCGTTTCTTCCGACGCGGGGAACCGGGCTATACAAAGTGTTGAGAACACGACAGATTCGTATGAGGTTTTACTGGGTCCTTTCCATGCTAATCCCGTAAATCTTGTAATGACGGGAGAAAGCTCTCTAACAGTCTAAATATAACCTTGTCCGTATAGAACGCAACATTCCTTGAAGAAAGGCCAGCCTTGTAACTGTAACGATGTGGACTTCGAAAAGTGTAACGTTCAAACTGAGAGCTCGAGTCGCAGTATCAGAATATAATCAGGGCGTAAATTCCAACACAGACAATCATTAAGAGATACATGTACAGTAGCGCTCCAACAGCACCCTGCAACTCAGCAGTGGTAGACCTCCGGGGCGGACCAATTTCGACTCAAGAAATGCGAAGGGTAGTGGAACCGCGGAGTACAGTTGGCGTCGGTAACGGTTTCAAAGCGCCGAGAGGGAATCTTTCAGTAAAAGAACAGACATAGTGGCTCATGATGGAGAGAAACCAGGTTAGATATATATCAACAGGATGAAGTTTAAGAAAGTCTAAGCGAGAGTACGTGGTCGCAGTAGGGAGCAAGGTCGGCAAGAATGGAGTCGGGACGTAGTCATGGCTATGGTCGGACCGATGAGCGCTATACCGCCTGACATGTGAGCTGACCAAGGATCACTAGTGCACGATTAATCCGCTTCTTGCGGTTGCAGAACAGAAAGCAGTGGTAGATCTCGGCTGTTGTGCATTCTAAGAGCCGGAAACGGCTCCTCAGACTTGCACGTCGCCATTTGTGCGGGACAGATGTCGAGAGGACTTCGTTGTACTCTCATCGTCCGCTCTTACACTCAGAGTTGCTGGACCTTTGAGGCGCTGCCACGGCAGCTTTTACCTGCCCCAGGAGTTGCAGCTGAAACCCCAAACGTGTCTTTAGGGACGCGGGCAAGTTTTAGGAGCTCTGGTTTGGTCTTCTTATATAAAGATATTCGGTTTGCAACTTCCAATCATCGACGCATTCTTGTAGTCGTACTGTACGGATACATACACTTCAGAATATTTTAGCAGATTGCTGAATCTCATGTCAATTTGAGCCCATTCTTGTCACAGTCCCGTAGGCGGAGTGAGTTTCTGTAGAACTACTTTTCGACGCCTTACTGTCAACTGAATTTGTCGACATAAAGTGTTGCAGTGCATAATCATGGCTGCGACTATGGCTCTTTCTACTTCCGTGCTGGGACTTAAAGCGCTTGCCTGTCTCTTCGGACTTGTGGAGACCTTCTTACAGCAAGGTGAGCTTCGGTGTCGTTGTGCGTGGGAGGAGCTCGAGGTTGAGCACGATCCGATGTGAGGGGATACGAGAAACTGTAGACCGAGCCACAAAGAAGGAGATCACCAAGGAGGAGGTCCTGCAGAATCAAGAGACGAATGAGTCCGAGCAGAAGTCTGTGTTTGGGGCTAAGCCCACGTCGGGCTCCTTCTACCCTCGCCCGGAAGTTGAGAGGCGCCCAGAAACTGGAGACAAAACAATTGGCAGCCTCTTCGCTTTCGATGGCGCTGCACCCGAAACCATAAATGGCAGACTGGTAATTCACACTTCCAGACAGATCAAGTTTGACTGTCAAATATGAGTCGATCACGTAGCAGAAAATATGTTCATATATATGCAAATTGTCATGTCACGGCACATACCCAAGCGTACCCAGCAACCACCTTCTAACGATGTTCTCTGTGAGCGTGCAGGCTATGGTTGGCATAGTGTGGGCAGCGGTAGCAGAGAGGATGAGCGGATTGACGGTTTTTGACCAGCTGTACACACAAGGAACTGGTCTGGTCTTCTACGTGGCTCTGGTGCCCCTCATTGCATACGCTTCCATCGTGCCCATGTTGAACGGGGAGTCGACTGATGCACGAAGCTTTGGCCCATTTACCGCCAAGGCTGAGCGATGGAATGGGCGTCTAGCAATGATCGGATTTCTCTCTCTGCTCCTGACTGAGAACTTTATCCATTCTCCGGTCTTTAGGACATTCTTCTAGGCGATAGTCAGTTGTTGCCATTCTTTGTTCGGGAATTCGAGTTAGGATGTTGATATTCTCGTTGTGGAACCAATGAGACACTGTACATGAACAACACCGTGCAACAGTTAGGTACAGTCTTTCTTGTACAATGTCATGTAAATTGTTATATAAGAGATATTTTTTGCAAGAGACCTTGTCATGAGCTACTGTGGGCACGATGCTGATCATGATCGGTAACCATTTGTAAGTGAACAAGTGAATCCAAATTCTTGTGTAGACCCAGAAGAAAACAAAGGGCAAAAGACCCTTCTGAGGAAGGTTGATATCCATCCCTTTTAAAAAAGTGGAAAGAAGAAACATGGAGAAATCGACCTTTCGAACGACAAGCCGAATATTGAGATCTCGTTTACCCCTTCTAAATAAGACTTAGTGTGGAACACAATGTGGAACTGAACATTGTCAAGTGGATTTGCTCTCGAGTTAAGTTCCGCACAAAATCTAGGAAACTGAAATGGTACGGAGAGTACGTCCTGGACCTCAGGCTCGGGAGAAACGGAAGAAAATCTCCTCGTACGTCAACTAGGAAAACCGCAAAGCTGTTACAACATGGCTATGTCAGTCTTTCAGTATATTCACCCCGTGGTTGCGCTGTGAATTGTCACAGTGACAGTTCCTGGCCCTGGTCACCTGAGAAATCAGTAGAAAAGCAGAAACCTACTAAAATGCTGGTTTGTCAGGTGAGCTTTTGCCACTTTTGCTTTGTGCTTATACGTGAGAAAGGGCAGTTGTGTCCTTCCTCGTAACCCAATGAAACAGAGGCAGAAGCCGTTGACAGTTGTACGAATTTTCTTGGTATAAGAACTGATCTCGGTTATGCTACTCATCGTGATCAGGCCTTCACGTGACTAAACGGTCTTTGAAATTTGCTATCCACTGATAGAAAGTGAATACGCATGATAGGTGAATCCTACCTTTATTTCTTATGCACTTTTGAGGTGTGCAAGAGTAATTTATGAAACAGTTTAAGACACTGACATGTTTAGAAACCGTTAGAGGCAACAGGAAACAATTACGTAGTTTATAAGATGATTTCCATGATTTAGAGTTTCCTAGTCAGTATCCAAGCGCCGCTGGCAGAAAAAATGGCCTCTATGCAAAGATACGATACAGACCATTTCCAGGTCTCGCTGGAGATGCTCTTAGTTACGACAGACCTTTACATGCGAAAGTTTACTTTCCACGAAAGATAACACAGATAATCATTAAGAAATACAGTAGTTCGCCAACAGCACCATGCAGCTCAGCAGTGGTAGATCTCGCGAGCGGACCAATTTCGACGGCACCCAGAACGACTCAAGAAATGCGAAGGGCAGTGGAACCGCGGAGTACACTTGGCATCGGTAACGAACTCCAAGTTCCGAGGGGGAATCTTCAGTTTTGTGAAAGAATATAGTGACTCACGATGATGTCACGGAGAGAAGCCAGGTTAGATATCAATTGAGCACAAGTATGACTACAAGTGCTCCTGGTGGCCCACAAACTATATTTTGCGGGTTTGCTGTTACGCAGAAATTGGTTTTGTTACTACGTAATCATCCCAACTTGGAATCTGTGAAATAAGGAATCGACTTAAAACCATTTACCAGCTTTACAAGTTATGATAATATTCATCTCGCAACAAACTATTGAGTAGTGAAAGAGAAATGTTAAAATGAAGATTTCGGGGTTCTTCAAGCAAAAAGAATCTTTCTTCAAACTCAAAGAACACTGAGAAGGAAAAAGAAATATTCTGTTTCATGCTTTTATACGGATACTCGGGGGTGGAGTTCAAGAAAGTATAAGCGAGAGTATATAGTCGCAGTCGGGAGCAAGATCGGCAAGAATGGAGTAGGGACGTAGGCATGGCTATGGTCGGACCGATAAGCGCTAGACCCTCTGACATGTGAGCTGACCAAGAATCATATTAATGCACGATTAATCCGCTTCTTGCGGTTGCAGAAAAAGAAAGCAGTGGTAGATCTCGGTGGTGGTGCTTTCTCAGAGCCGAAAACGAGTCCTCAGACTCGCACGTCACCATCTGTGGGGGACACATGTCGAGAGGACTTCAGCTCGTTGTGTACTCATATCGGCCGCTCTTACCCTCGCATTCTCTTGACCTTGCATCACTGCCACGAGCTTGTCCCTGCCCGAAAAGTTGCAGCTGAAACCGCAAACGTGTCTTTAGGGACGCGGGTAAGTCTTAGGAGCTCTGGTTCGGTTTTTCTTATAAAGAGCCATTCGGATGCACCTTCCAGTCATCGGAACATTCTTGTAGAGTACTGTACAGCGTACGTACACTTCCGAAAATTTCAGCATTTGCCGAATCTCACGTATAGTTTGAGCCCGTTCTTTTCATAGTCTTGTAGGCGGAGTGACTTCTGAAGAACTACTTTTCGACCTCTTACTGCCAACTCAATTCGTCGACATAAAGAGCTGCAGTGCATAATCATGGCTGCCACTATGGCTGCTTCTACTTCCGTGCTGGGAGGACTTAAAAGCTTGTCTGTCTCTTCGGACTTGCGGAGACCTTCGTACAGCAAAGTGAGCTTCGGTCTCGTTCTGCGTGGGAAGAGCTCGAGGTTGAGCACGATCCGATGTGAAGGGATACGAGAAACTGTGGACCGAGCCACAAAGAAGGAGATCACCAAGGAGGAGGTCCTGCAGAATCAAGAGACGAATGAATCCGAACAGAAGTCTGTGTTCGGGGCTAAGCCCACGTCGGGCTCCTTCTACCCTCGCCCGGAAGTTGAGAGGCGCCCAGAAACTGGAGACAAAACATTTGGCAGCCTCTTCGCTTTCGACGGCGCTGCACCGGAAACCATAAATGGCAGACTGGTAATTCACATTTCCAGACACAATTAATTCGTTCGCACATTCTGCTTTGAACCATCGATGCTCGTCCACGTTACTGTCAAGTCTAAGTCGTTCACTTCGCAGGACCGGAGATTTGTTCAGACATATGTATGCATATTCTCGCTCATGTCACTGCATATACGTATCCAGCAGCCACCATCTGACGATGTTCCCTGTGATTGTGAGCGTGCAGGCTATGGTTGGCATAGTGTGGGCAGCGGTAGCAGAGAGGATGAGCGGATTGACGGTTTTCGACCAGCTGTACACTCAAGGAACTGGTCTGGTATTCTACGTGGCTCTGGTGCCACTGATCGCGTACGCCTCGATTGTACCCATGCTGAATGGTGAGTCGAGTGATTCTCGAAGTTTCGGTCCCTTCACTGCCAGGGCTGAGCGTTGGAACGGGCGTTTGGCCATGCTGGGCTTTCTTTCTCTCCTGCTTACTGAGAACTTCATCCACTCCCCAGTTTTCAAGACCTTCTTCTGAGCAGTTTATGAGCAGGTGGTAGACGCAAGCTGATCGTTTTGTATATATAGACTTGCTGCGCACGCATGGAACAACTTGGAGCTTGGTCGTGCTCAAGCCTGGACGAAAACATTCTAGTTTATAGCAGAACGCTGTGCTTGTACAGTTATTGTACTCTGTTAGCTGAACTCCATGGAAGTAGTAGTTTCTACACTGTAATATAATTAGATGTTAGCACTGCAATTTACTGCTCGCTCAAGTATTATATATACATGTGTGATGATCACTACTAGGATTAGTGCGTGACTACTCCACAGTTTTAGTATGCTTTGCATAATTCTGTCCATGACATTAAGATTTGTCGAGAAAATGACTCTTGGCAGAACTGTCACTGAATTCTGATCATGAAGGACATAAAGTACATTATGATCACTTTGAACCATCTGTCTGTCTATCACTCAAAACTCTCAACTTCTTCAAGCAAGGTCGAACAATGAAGACAAAAGCAGAATCTTCAAGGAACTATTGCACTTTCTTCTGAATCACTAGTTGACTGATGCTTGAACCTGCTAGTCAGTACTTTCCTTTCAGCTTTCATGTAGATACCACCATATAATATTCGACCTTGCTCATGATCAGAAGTTATACGTTTGTAAACCGTACATGGGGAAACATCGTATATTAACCATTGCTGACGGTCAATTCGTCTCCAGAACCTGCAGAAAAGGAGTTTTAAGGAATTTAAGACTGATGATCATCCCGAAATTACTTGTGAGAATCATAAATATTCATAAGCGGCGATAGCTGTGAGTATCGTTGACATATAAGGGGAAAGAACAAGTAAATGATCTTTCCAACCCTCTCAAGTAGCTGCTTACTTACATTTCTGGGAGCAGTTTCTTGAGTATTTCTAATGAAGCCGTAAAACAACTCCGCAGCAAACAGTCTGTAATTACTTGACCAACGTGATACATGAAAGATAATCGTGCCCCGTCTGCGAGGTTTTTTGCATTGTGCGGTGGCCACTCTGCTCAGATTCTTTACGAATTTGCTCATTCAGTTCTTTCACAAGGTCTTGCTCATACTTGTTTCATGTCCGGACTTTGTCAACTGCACGATGGATGTTAGAGGAGCGAAAATAGGAAGTGAATAGTCGAAAGTTTAATTTAGTTCTCGGATAATTATCTGATACCATGAGTTGTGGATTAGGTTGGGTAGTCGAAAAAGACGACATTCGTGCTTTCGATAAATAAAGCTAATTATCCACCTATAAAGAATGGAAATATGCGAGAGAGAGTCAGCATGAAGTCAGTTTTCTCTGAATCGAAGCTCTGATATCTCTCACTCTTTGCAAGTGGTAGAACTCTCTCTAGTTCAATTTGTTAGTTCTTCCGGAGTATGATGTCTGTTATCATGATTATCGAAGTAAGTAACAGGATTTATGTACGAATGTAACGTTTTGATTCTCGAGTTCGAACTAAACGTCTTGCCTGGTAAAACTGTGCAGAACTCTGATATCTTCTCACTCATTTTGCTGCAGGCTGTAGTATGCAAGTTCATATCTCTTGCTGTTCTCTTCACAGTCTTCATCGTGATATCTAGTATTAATAACTTTGTGAATGAATCTGACGCGTTACGTACACTGTCAGGACGTTGCGGTTGAAAGTCACGTTCGACCTAGACGTTAAGTTGACCATATCCGTCTGGCCACGTTTCTTCAGTTCTTCAGTCTCACCGACTACATACATGGTCTGTCTATAGCGCACTGTTACAACCTACAGAGCCAGTAAGAGGTAACGTAAATTGGGCACATTTAACTCATTCTTCTTCTGAATCATGAATTCATCCTCTGTAATTAGATA
Organism: Asterella californica; assembly: GCA_036924285.1. Lineage (NCBI taxonomy): Eukaryota > Viridiplantae > Streptophyta > Marchantiopsida > Marchantiales > Aytoniaceae > Asterella > Asterella californica. The sequence continues at coordinate 14,661,782 of JAYKYS010000003.1, forward strand.
CTTTTTACTACGAGCTGTGAGTTTACGAGGCATATTCCGCCATTTGAAGAAAGCCAAAGTGACGGACTCCTCTCCTCCTGGTCTTTTATTGAGTGAGAAAGATCTTATGAATACATACGAAATTCTAAAAAATCATGACTTCGTAGAGTTGGAGATGTTTGAAACTTTAGTAGTATCAGAAGTGTAATATGTTTCAAGAGCACCAGAAGTTTAATGCTCATTTTCAGTGATTTTTATAAGTTTTAATTCAATTTGAAAAAAGAATGAATAATAATTCATTGTTTATTTAGTAACTTTAGAGTTCCAATAGTTGAGAACTTTTGCTTGGAACCGAACTACAAACAATGGTTTTCCGGTAAAAGTCATGTGAACTAAACTGAGTTGGTTATTAAGATTCCTCATTAAAAGAAGTATGTGTATAAATGTACTTTGTGAAATAAAATATACCTTATAAAAGGAGTAAGCTTCCTTACGCTTTTCCTATTGTTCCCTCAAGCTCGTTGGAATATTTCGCTTGGGAAACACGTGTCGAAATACAAAATATTACAAGTGACTTCACTGGGAATATGTTAACAATGCGGCAAGTGTAGCTTTATCGTGTCGAGAGGTGTAACGTTATCATTTTCATACATAAACTATTTTAGCCTTTTTCTCCTTTTCCGTGGCTTATTTCTGATAGATTATCGATCTTTTTCTCTTAGCAACCGTCTAGTTCAAAAACCGGACAAACTCTAAATTGAAATGTAACTGTTTAGGTTCGGTTGCGGGTTAGAAAATTAAAAGATCACCATTTAGTTTTGAAAATTGATATATCACTGTTTAGACTCGATAAGACACGAACCTGTATTGGTTGATAATGGACATTGAAAATGCATACATAATTCATTTTCCAATGAAAGTCTAGAAGAGCCATGGTTGATGTGATAAATTACATTTCCTCGGTAGAGCCTCGAGACAATGATTTATCTGTTGAAGTGTACAGGCATCCAGGCCGTATGCAAAAGAAAATCCCCTCGAGAGCTTTTCCCCTTCCCTATTAGTAGAATCACTATGTGGGGCCACGAATACCTTCCAAGCAGTTACAGTCAAAAAGGGTCTCGTATCTAATTTAACCCCTTCTCACCATTTACACTTAAGACATTCTCTTTTTGGGATATTTGGGCAGTTGGAAAAGAGTGCTACTCTTTTTCCTTGCCTTCTCCTTTTGGTGCTTTACTCATTATCTACTTTACTCTCTTTGATGACTTGACTCTATTCCTCTCTCTCTCTTAGCATTACGTACTAGCATTTTCTTACATGATATCATAATGTGTTGATTTTCTTGGTCTCAGATAACATAGATTTTCGGTAGCTCCTTAGGATAAGGTTGAGTGCAACAGATGACGCTTTGATTGCAACATGGAGGACGCTCTCCGTACATGCATCTGTGCAACGCTAAGAAAGACGATTTAAATCTCAGCGGACATAATTATGCACAATGGTTGCCTCTTTCAGTATGAAAGGTTGGGCCTGACTCGATGAAACATTCCTCGTCTATTGGAAGTATAAATTCACGTCTTGTTTGGACTCAGAGGATGTTTTTTGTGTGATCAATGGATAAGTTTACAGTTAGGTATATGGTTGTGCAAAGGTACATGGCTTGAACAAGTGGGCTCTAAATCTCAATATTTCAATCCAAATGTTTCTCTATCTACTAACTTCTTGTCAATCCAACTACCACAACTTTATCTGTTACGATTGAGAGATGCTCTCGTGCAACATTTCTACATGTACGACTTTCAGAACTCAGACAAAATTTGTATTCATATATGTAAATCAATCGAGTCTTAATACAACTTGTTACACACCATGGTCTCTCAAGCATTCCAGCAAGGTATAGCATGACATCTCAAGCAATACTCAGTTCACAACATAGCACAAACGATGACGATACTTGGCAGCTCCGAAATCTCAAATAACTTTTAATTCATCGTGACCCTTTGCTTCTTCGCCACTTAGAGCTGAAATCAGCCCCACGCCTTCATAATGTTGTCTCTTATACTGGCATGGCAATTCTAGCAGCAAACTTCTCTCTAATTACTCGAAAAGAACAAAAGATGACAATAAATGCGAGCAAAAATACGTTAATAATAGAAACTTCTTTGATACCTAACTAAACTTTGATACCTCAGTTCCTCCAACTCGATCTGTTAATGGTGATCAAACTTCACAAGAAACTTTATTGGACCCTTCACTCTTACCTTGAAAAAAATTCAAGTTCAAACCTCAATCCAATTCTCTGATATGGATCAACACTGTAATCTGTGCTGACTTAAGAGCTTTACAAAGCTAGGTAGGTTTGATCCAAGACCTTGAACTACCTATTCAACCATTCAAGATGAAACTTTGCAGATTTCTTACTGATAACGGATCTCTCAACCCTGAAAATTTTCACTCTGAAATTCGACCTAAAACTTGAGAAATAGCTAATATCCCATCATTGTCATAGTTTGCAATCACATCTACACCCTTCAACTTCAATTGATCGGTTGACAATCCAAAACGATCAAAAATCTGATGCAATTGATGTTAAAACGACCAACTCATCGTCAACTCTCCAACCCAACTCACAACTCCTCCAAACTCCTCAAGCATCTAAGAAAACATCCAAAAATGTAACAATGAGTATGAATTTTATCCCCCTACACTCATTAGATCACATTGTCCTCAATCCTCCATGAAATGGCTTGATTCTTCAGCCCATATTGTAGTCTTGGTCGAGAGCACTCCAACCATATCCTTCTTCGCTCTATTGATCTCCAAAAATCTCCCTAAATCATTGACGTCTGTGGAGAACAACTAGAACATCATTCATCCAAAAGTAGACTAATGAGAACAAAAGAAAGTTTTTAAGTTTATCTTTTCACTCACACAACTCTTTCCACTCGAACAACTTGTAACACCTAAGGAAACACTAGAGATCAATAAGACTTTAAGAAACTATAAAATCCTTGAGACATATTAAAGATTCTCTAGGAAACATAACTACGTGAAACTGTTCAACAAATGGGACAAGTAAGTCATCGACTAACTTGTCCCATTTGTAAGTCATCGACTAATACAGACTCAATATTACACTTAAAATGATCTACAATGAAAATTATGATGAAAGTAAATGATGAAGATATCACTTGGTTCAAATATTCTTTCCCAAATTTCCTCACGATCCACGCTCTATGATTGATCTTTGGTCTGTAGTGACATCGAATATCGACCCAGACGTTGAAAAGAACGTTGGACGAATAGTTGAGGTCCATTTTTTATACATCAAGATGTAAAATACTCAAGTCTCTCCGTATGTAAGAGAATCACGAAAGCGATAAGTCCATCACCCTCCTCATGAATTCACCACCAAAATATGAACCTAATAATTGTCGAAAGTTGTCGCGATGGATGCAGTGAAGCTTGATGTGAAATGAATTTGGGAAGAAAAGATCCGGAGCTAGTATCAAACCTCCGTCCATAACCACCACTCTTGCAATTCTTCACTCCTCCATGCAGACTATTGAGAAATCCTCACGAATCATCAGCTAAAAGAGAATGCCTCATGAACCCTCGACCCACCATCTTATATCCAAATGCAACAATAAGGACCATTGAAGTGAACGCACACAAATTGTTGATCTGGCACGTTTCATTATCGTACGATCACTCAAACGGATAATCATAATCGTGACACCCATCACACCGTTCGATAACTTACGCAATAAGGTTCATGAAACATCAAACAAAAACAAAACCTAAGTTTTACGGGGATTTCACACAAGAGCCGCACCAAAACAAAACATCCACCCCTTCTAAACATGTGCATCCTTCAGTGTGCGCTAGAAAATATTCATAAAGTTGTGATTGATATCATACAATGTCTTCATCCTCTTGACTGATGTCGTCGTTAGCAATATCCTCAACATCTTCGTCATCATCCAAGAGATCAAACTCTGCTCCAACTTCTTCCATGCTTATTTCTTCATCTCGTTTCTTGAAGAGTTTCACACGCTTCTCTGCAATAGGAACTTTAAGCTTTGCTCCGTCAAATTCCCGAAGCGAAGATGTAGCATTGTCATGTACAAGAAGAATCATATATGGACCAAACATCACTTAGAGAACTATGTTGGTTATCTAGGTTATTATCGTAAACCAACATCCAATCTCTTTCCTTAATCTCCTTCAGTCTTAACCGATGACGGTTATCAAATCTATCCTTGTTTTCCAAACGTGCATCTTTCAACTTCTCCACTGCAATCTCTATATCTCCAGGTCTTCTCTCCAGTTGACGATTCGTAAAGCAAGAAGATCTTTTACTTGGTGGAGTTACTTCGGGTGGATATGTCTAAAGCTAACTATACGATCAATTCGGTAGCCGTCCATACATATAAATCTGCGGAGGCATATTAATTAGTCTTTCACTTATCTAAGACATCATTTTACACATGTTAGATGATGGTGAATGCCACGTAGGGAGGAAATTCCAAAGGGAGTGTACTACGAGAAGAAGATTTTTTTCTAGGAAATTATCGAGTAGAGTTATCGAAGAGTTGAGAGAAGAGGCTTATTGAGCTTACGACTAGAAAATATTCTGATCGATGACAGTGAGGAAATCGAGGAATTGAGGAAATGAGGTTAGAGGACAGAAACGAGTATAGAAGAGATCTGCAACTTGTACTCGTATCTTTTTTGAATAGAAAATGAGAAGCTTCTAAGTGAACGTGCTAGTGTTTCACTGGAGTAGCTTTCTGAAATTCTGAGTTCTTGAAGTGAGATTTTCAGCTTGGATGATTTGGAGTTGAAGACTTGCAGATTGAACAATATGGAGTTGAAGACTTACACTGCGTGTCGTGTATTTTATTGGGATCGAGAACGTGGTAGAGATTTCTTTGAGATCCGTGTTTCGTGTGTGATTTTTGCTCTCCTTTTCACAATCATATCACAACTGAAGGTTCCGTCGTCCTCATGATACTCTCGCCTCGACTACGTAGAACTAATCGTGCAGTAGTTGAAAAGTCATTGAGTAATTACTGAAGTTAGGACGGGTATGATATTCCAGAAGAGAGATGGTTACTACGTAGAGGGAATAGGAACCAAGATGAGGTTGGTTGGGTCAACCACGTATGTAGAATAATAGATAGGTTAGTTAGAGGTAGAGGAATTCTTCGTGAGTTTTGGAGGATAATGTAAATCACTTTTTCATATATTTTGTTAGTCGCTACCCACCAGAGGTAGTGAATACTTAACTAACAGGAAATGTGGCGGAAGGTAAAACAAATGACGGAGGTTACACCTAAGCGTGCGGCAAGTTCATTAAAACCTCCCACTTTGTGAGAGGAGCCGAATGATAACCTGGTGGTTCAAACCACCAGGCGTGTGAAGGAGGAGGTAGTGGATCACATACATTCACATGTATCATCGACTGGTGGGTCAACCCACCATGTAAAGATGTTGACTGTGAGTATCCCACTTGAAGATAAGAAGCTCAACAGCTTACTTGCTGAAGGTACAACCATCATAGCAAGATATAAGGGAGGTGACTGGACCCGCGAAAGGTTGATTAATAAATGATCACAGACGGATGGCTTAGGCTACCTGCGAGGAGATAATTAGCTAAGTGGATGTGTTATTATACCCACTACTCTCTGTCCACTTAGGATATAGGAGGTTAGTTTTCCAAGAGGAAGGGCAAGGCCGGAGGATCCGCTATCTCACCTCATTCTTTTTTCTTCCCAGTTGGAAGAAGAAGAAGTGAGGAGGAGAGTGGAACGGAAGCTATAGTTGGTTAATTCTCTCATGAGAAACAAGTGATGTTTACGCATGAGCATAGGAGGGATTAGTCCTTAAGGGATCTCGACATAGGATAGTTGTATAGAAGGAGTTAAAAGAGTTAATGCACGATTATACACAGAATGGTGGTAGTAATACAGGAGTCCCTTATGGATACTATAGTGACTAACTAGCGACGGCCACAAGCAGCAAGCATGTGGTGGACTCGAGGAAAGAGCAGAAGATATTCTAGAACGTTTTGTTATTTCGTGGACCTGGTGTTTGGCTGAAAGCCTGAGGTGTTTTCTGTAGGTGACCTATCGGTATAATTAAAGCTTACGATTTGAACCCATTCTTTGGTTTCACCTTAAGCCAATACTCTATCCGAGAGATATTAAGAAGACTTCTGGATTTTTCTGAGGAAGTGGAAATCTTCGAGAGAACTGTGAGGTGGTAAAGGTATGTTCTGCAAGCTCTGAGGTCTGTAACCTTTCGGAAAACATCATGATGGACCCCATAGAATATAAGGTGCTTAGACCAAGAAGAATTAAGCTTCTCAAGATTTCATCAAAGCTCCTAGTAGGAATCTAAGCTAGAGGGCTTGGAAAGTTATTTTCGAGCAGCTGGGACTTTCTAGATGATTTATGTCGGGAACTATATGCTATATCACATAGGTGTGATATCCGTTCCTAAGCATTTCGTTCCTGAGGAAGATATGAACTCTGGAATGATGCGATTTGGACGGAAGTAAATAGACTTCCGCTACCTCAATATTTCAATAAAGGTCCTTCCAACTACATTAAGGCGATCCATTTAATCAAGGTGGCTATTGCTCTTTTAGCACCTCAATGACCGGACTTTATTCAAGGTTCCCAAGTGGAATGTATGTGGTGGGCGTGAGAAAGCTACCATAACCTTAAGTTACCACAAGTCAATTGGAGGTTTGAGGAGTACGGGAGTATATGCCTCGCTATGAAAGTATAGCTATTCCCATAGCGAGGCAGGTTGATACTCTTCATGAGAGTTAAGAAGCTTATTGTATCTCACATTTCATTAAACATCTATACGAGTTTAAGAGTGAGCCGAGTCCAGTTTCATGACGTTTCCTTACTTCTTCTAATACACGAGCTAAAAGACGAAAGGATTTTTTGATGAAGCGCCAGGAGTTGACACAAGCTCGGAGAAATCCAAAGAGAATGGAGCAAGCCCACATTCTGCTTTAGCAGCCATGGAGTGTGCAGGAGGATCAACTGAGACAGCTATTGCATGTTGGAAGATGGAGATCGAGCCGGTTTTACAAGTCCTTCAGAATTTACAAAGTGCATCTTCATGTCTTCAGCCGGGAGGTCTTTTACAAGCTGTAAAAGATCTCTTGGACCGAATTGAGACATTGGAAGGGGAAGTCAACCAGGCAAAACAGATCAGATGGAACTCTTGGGTGAGTTATGGACTGTGGTAGTCCAACAAGGACTAGCGGAGGAACTACATTCATTGCAACTTAGATTGTTTACAAAAGAGATAAAGTTTTCAGCAAGCGTAGTTAATTACAATCAGGAGTGAGTTGGTGGCAGCCAAAGCATATAACACATGATGTGTGGGAGAGCTGATAAATCTTTATCGAGACAAATCGACACTTAAGAGCCAAGTTATGTTGGAGCTTTAGAAGCCGAACAACCAGCCACATATGAGCCAAAGGAGGTAGATTTCATCTTGGTGCAGTTACGTGTGGCGGTGGCAAGTCAGCAGTTAGGGGAGCTAATTGTATATGAAAAGGAAGAAGAGTGCTTGGTACTTCTTGACGATAGTGGATTAGACAGCTCGCGGTCATGCAATTACTCAACCATGTAGATGTTATCATAGATTATCACCATAGCATGAAAGCTTGGAGCGGAGTTTTCCTTCCTTCAGCTGGCTATTTAAGGTTGGGATTTTGATGTTTTTGAGGAGGAGGGGGTTGTGTGAGATTTAGTTGGAGTAGGAGCCAACCAAGTCAGTAGGCTTAGACAAGCTAAAGGTTAGGTAGACTAGAGATAGAAGGTTAGGGTCAAAACCCTTGAGCTCAATTCTGGGTTTTCCCTACTTGTTTTCTTTGTTGGCATTCCCTCAGTAATATAATGAGTGCAAGTGATACGACTTATATTATTTCTTTTTTATCTAAGTGTCCGTCAAGGCTTAGCAAGTAGATGTGTTAAGTTGGCACCAATTCTTGAGTACAAACTGTCCTTAGTGAAGCCTCACGAAAAGAAAGACGACTGGGAGGTCGACTACAATTGTCTAAGAATACGCTAGTAACTTGAGATAGAGATGAAAATCTTGTTGTTGGATTGACGTATTGAGACACTGACCTCCTTAGGGAGGAGTTTTGTACATAGAGGGAAGAGATAAATACTCACGAAATCCGCAGTCAATACCATTGAGGAATCCTTTTATAGGGAAAGTACCAGTACAAAATTCTTAAGAAAAGTACCGCCAGAGAAACCTTTGGAAAAGTACGAGTTTTGTCTTTGAAGCTTATGCACAAAATTATAGTTAGGAGTAGGTCTGTAAGTTTCCTTGGGGTCTTGGTTTTTAGGTGCTTTACGGGTGTTAACCCAAGGATTTAGCCTATCTCACAAGAAAAAACGCTCCTCCCCGCTAGGAGATAAAGTATCAGCTTTGGAGATAATTTTTTGGGAATACTTTCTTAAAGAAATATTTGACCGTAAGGGGATACTTTAATCTTGGGGTGACATCCCGGAGAAAATTACACTTGAGGACTTTTCTACACTTTTTGTACAATGCTACACAATTCAGTTACTCTTCAGATTGAATCTTAATTTATTACAGCAAATGAGTATGCTGCTCGTAAGGTCTGTGTTACAATGCACTATCACGAAACTTTGATGTCCCTGAATACATCTGAGATAATCCTCTTAAACATCATGGTCTGTCAAGTTAGAAGATATGTTTAGAACATGAAAGTTTAGATAATATGAGTAATACAGAAATATTTAGATCCTAGTATTAGATTAGCCTAGCAATTTTTGCTTGATGTAATTCGACTTCATCCTCGTGATAAAATTTAAACAATATAAATCATACATATTTTATTTTTGAAATTTAAGTTCAAGATTTACACATTTGATAAATAAAAATAATACATTTAGTGGTCATATTTGAATTATTTGGATGACAATTTTGAAATTATGTTGTGTCACAATGTGTAATAATACTAGCTAACTAGTTCTACAATTGATTTTTCAATAAACATGCGTCAAAGAAGTTAGTATTCTGGTATTTTTTCTAAACTTCAGAATGCATCCCGAAGTCAATATTGTAATTATTATGATTACATTTAATCTCCAATCTTGTGAATTGATCTTGTTTCATTTCTCATGTAGAGATGTTTATTACCATCCCAGAACAGATAATTATGTGATGGTGAATTGTGAATTTATCTCATAATGTTAACTGAGTTCTTGTCTTCTTATAATAATATGTGTAATATTATTTATAAATATATGATAATTTAATAATTAATTATAATATAAGTAAGATATAGTATTATTTGTTATAAAACGATTTATTTATTATGACCTTCTCAACAATTTAAAACAAAAGTGGCACATTTGGCTAATATAAGTAATACATTTAGTCTCACACTCATGGACTCTTTGGATGTCAATTTTGGGATTAGGCAAAGTTTCATTCTTGCGAATAGACTGATAATACTAGATGGATTCATAATTTTAGTATAGATATGCTACATTAAACCTTATGTTTAAGTACAAAAGTGAAGAAAAGATATATATTTTTCTTTATTTACTTTAGGTTAAGAAACAATCATTAATTTATTTTAAAAATAACTAAACTTTTATTTAGTATTGTTCAATAGATGTTCAATAATTATTTGTGAAGTTAATCACATACTGTAAAGCTATAGGAGAGCCTTGATTTATCCTAATTTAACAGATCGGGCTTTGTAAAGGAATTATATCAGAAAAAGTAAATAGGTATCCGTTTATTTTCTTTGTCTTCAAATAGCCCGTTCGCAAGATAAAAACATCCGGTTTGGAAGGAATATAACGGAGCACCTGGTCCTTCTCTCGAAAATCTATTTTAAAAAGCCGAAAGTTCTCCCCGTCTCTTCTCCTTTGGTCTTTTTCTGATTTCTGCAGAATCGACGGTTAGCTATGCAAATCCCAAACGACCGGGGTTGAACCCCCAATTTGGACTCGCCAGGTAGAGAACAGAACTGAGCTATCGACTCACCTGAATCAGAGATTATAATATAGTCTTCCGTGCTACCTTGCCCGGCTCCCAAAAGACCTCAGGGAAAAGCGAGGTTGAATCCTCTTTACCTCATTGGCCTGTAAAGAGGTAACTAGATATCTTCCACAATATATCTGTCATGGACTTGGCAAAACTCAGGCGTTGTTCCAAAGCGATGGTCTCTAATACACGATTCCAGTACTAGGGTCTCTGATACATTTCCAATCGAGATTCCTATTCTCACTGTTTCCGAAGCATAAGATGGTGTTGTATAGAGTAAATTCCAGCGTTGCTTGGGCATTCTGACGGAGGTAGGTCGGTAGATATGTTAACCGAGTCGGAACGTTTCCTATAATCGACTTCTCAACCGCCATCTGCAGCTAGGATAAGCTCCCACTGCGCTGTACTCTCATCATCTTCATCATCATACTCACGTATCTTCATGTTGCAAAATGATGGCTTTCATGATTGTCTAGTGAGACTCACAAAGTAGACACAGTGCATGGACATAATCACTGACAAGGGACAAGTGGCTTGTCCATGTACACACCAAAACAAGGAGTAGTTCGGCACACATTCACGGCCCAGTTACCATCGTAAGCTAACCAATGTTTAGCATACTTAATAAATAACTCACTGGCGAATGAGTGCTGGCCATGGAGAATTTGTACTAAAATGACAGGTTCTGGCGAAGTACTCTGTTCACTTGGCGTCAGTTTGTTGATGAATGCCAACGTGAATTACGGCTGTTTGTTGTGCATATGACTGTAGAACAAGGAAGAGTACGATGAACATACATTATAGAAGCGAGACCATGAAGCCGGCCTGGGGAATCCTCCCTGTCATTGTACTCTGTGTACACGTTCTCTGAACAAGGCAGCTCGGTTTTATGCCGAGAATTTACACTTCAGTCCAGTGGGACTTCCTCGAGATCTACAGCTTATATATCGGTCTTTTCCCGTGGCTGCCTATACAAAAACCTGACCATGCAAGATATGAAACTACCTGTCATCGGTAGCTTAAATTTTGAGCACCACTCCATGACAAGTTTTGATATCAATGGAAGTTTTTTTACTGATGACCGACTCGATGTACATTCGAACAGTGCCTCGAGTCACCTGTTCAAACAGATAAGGCTCCTGGTACAGATATACTGAAGAGAAGCATGCAGTTCCATGGCCAGTTGATGACGATCGATCCCATACACTCAGTCGGTATGGAAGGTTGAAAAACAAACCCTGCCCTCGAGGAACGTCTAGTTATGCACCCACTCCAATCAGATTGATATCTCCGGCAAACGAGGAAAATAAGGCGTCCAGTTATCTACAAATTAATTTGATCACTGCCGTCAGGTCAGACCAGACGACTGTGACGAACCATGTAACCGAAAAGAAACACGTAATCATCGAACTTGGTGAAATCTGCAAATATATCTTACAATCCCGTGCAGCTCTGGAGCACCCAAACAAAGAGCAGACATCGAGCTCTTTGATTATTCTCGGCATCAAGACGCCTAACTCCAGCCAAAATTAGCTGGAACGGTGGAATGGCTTTACTTTTAGTGAAATAAATGACTCTATGAGTGAAGGAGCTGGTCAATGGAGGCCATAGATAGCAAAGCGCAGCAAACTGAAAAACAAGCCAGAACAGAAAAGAGCTGCATAGCAAGCGAGGACTGGGAAGAGACAGCCCTTCACTGCTGCTGGCAGTTTGGCCTTAAGCTCACTGGCTTTCTCGCCTGCACCATCATAAGCTCCTACAAGCATCATCCCCCCAATAGTGTACGAGGGTGTCAGTGGTTCTTCACTCAGAGCTGTTTGCGTGGCCGCAGCATAGTGCTCAATAACTTCTCCTAGCGCTGTCGCTCCTTCTTCGTCCGCAAGATACTCGAACAGAGACTGGCACAGAGCAGAGACTATAGACGCCGTGTAATCCTCTACCCTCTTGTGCTCTTTCCCGGTCTCCGTTGTGCTCAATCCCAGCTTTCCCAGCTTTCTCGTCATCGGTCCACCCGTCACCATCGAAGTCATCGTTCCCGAGCCTTTCTCTCGTTCTTCTCCTTCTTCTTCTTCTTCTTCTTCTTCGTCGTTTAGAAAACCGGAATCCTGCAGCTGCTCCAGAGCCTGCGCAGGAAGGATCGTCTCGACCTCGAACGGGAGGAGCCCCTTGAAAGGACTGACGAGGGCTTCGAAGGTAGAACGAACTGGCGATACGAAGAAATGTACAATGGACAGAAAAGGTTGCAAGCACAAGTCCACGCAGTCTGCCCAGAGGAGAAGGCCGAATCTGGCAGGTCTACTGGCACAGTCTAAGAGCACAGAAGAGATCTCCTTCCAAGTGTCGAAAACTATAACCGCAGGCTCGATGCACCAATCGATCCAGTCTCCAAGCCAAAGCAGTATGTCCAGAGCTGGCTGAATGAAAAGACGATCGATCGATTTCAGCAGTCGATCAGCAGTAGCAGCTGCGAGGTCCAAGACTGAGGAGACCAAAACCCACAAGCAAAATTGTGGGAGGAGCAGCAGCCGTAACAGCATTCTTATCAGCAAGGAAATCATCTTGGCCAGTTTCCAGAGTCACAGTACGGTTCCAGCCCCGCCATTCTGAAACGACTCTGCTGCCGTTCATAGCTTTCCCCTTGAAACATACTCCAACCTTCCCAAAGAACGATCGTCGAACGAGCCATGCACCTGTTACCTCGTCCAGAGTCCATGGGTGAAGTCCTTTCACTCTTCTGTACAACTCCCTGACAGATGTCCGAAATCCCATCTGTCCTTGTCTATCTACGGCAAAGAGCGTAACAGGTCATACCAGCGTCCGAAGCCAAGTAATTAAAGAATGGAAAAGAAAAGCAAGAACGAATAAGGGGGTGCGCGTCAAAGCTAGAATCTTCGTTAAATATTCTTGGCGCGCGGTCGAATGTTAGGGCTGTTTTCCAGAGGCGCCCGTAGGAAATTTCTCGCTGCGGACGTCTCTGATTTTCATTGTATCCGGTTCCGCAATGAGTTTCGGACCTCAGGACGTTTAGAGCTCCAAAACTTTATTTAAATATCAAGTATTACAATATTAAAAATAAAAAATAGTTATATAAAATACAAGTATGCGATCCACGGATCCATACAAAGCTAACTTTGATAAATTAGTAGGGGTGTCAAAGTTTAGAGAAAGATTTTTCAACGGCGGAGAGATAACTAGACGTAAAATTGTCACCGGTAAGTTTGTATATAATCGCGATTCATTCTAGATCGCGCTTGAGATTGAACATCAAGATTTTATCATCGATTATTTTTCCATTTCTACACTTAAAATAAATATTCAGAGTAGCAGAGAATCCATTGCAAAAAGAATCAGAAAATACCAATGAATAGCCGTTAAGAAAAGATCCGTGGCGTTTTCTTGCTGGTACCTCCTTGAGGTACCCGCAGGAAACACTGGCCTCAGTCTTGCTGAATCCGTAACTCACACCCGCGGCTCCCGAATATTTCAGAGATTCTTTAACTTTGACACCCCCTATTACTTCATGGATTCCGGTGCAGAAGAAGAGCCAGCAGCGTCTACATTTCAGCCTATAATCCATTTAACATCGACCGTAAAATCTCCACAAGCCAGATAAAGTAGAAAATATATCAACTTTAATTTTGTCATTCTTACCATTTTCCCTACCCTGTTTCATAGTTTTACATCTCTTTCATTGCTGTATATATTGCTATCTTCATAGCTAACCGTCCATATGAAAATAAAGTAAAAATAAAATTAAAAGGAAACTCGTCATTTTCTACTTTGGCTCCATATATATGTTTAGTATTTTACACGAGCGCATTTCAAAATCGATCAATATAGATTTTAGATTTTTCTTTCTAAATATATAGAAGAGAATATACATACATTCTAAAATTACTTTTTTATTATCTTGAGCACTCTTGTTGCAGAGAAGGTGCATCTCCATTTTCCTCGGCAGCAATAAGGAGAACTTTGAAAGCAAACCCGACATAACCGAAAATTCCGAGGGTGCCGACAGCCGAAAAAGAAGAGCGATGAAAACGATTCAGTGACCCTCACCTTTTACTAACCGTACGTGGGTTTAGAGACCGGTACAATGCTTAGCTGTAGGTTAGCGAAACCAGTCTCAACCGGTTAGTCATTACAAGTTGGATCGTCGTCTACATGGAAACCTCTTATCTCCAGTAGGAAAGCGTTGTACAAATAAATCACTGTGGTTATGTTCTAGACTTCTGGTTCAAGTCCGGAAATGGAGATATCAAAGGAACAGCTGAACGTAAGCCGACACCGGCGCACCGCATGTATGAAGACTCTGACAAAGTACATGGCAGAAATGGTCCGGACAGACAAGATTAGTCCGTAGTGACTCATTACGACTAGTCACTATAACGGAGTCACTATTTGTCTTCAGCTGTTCTTCTGGTTGTACCTTTCCGCCTTTCCGACTGTAGCAAAGGGGACGTGGCCACGTAATGGTTCGGCTGGTTGTTTGTGCATATCTCGACTATGAGATGTCATGCTCTTCCGGATTACGGCGACCTCACGCGAAGGAGTCATTCCAGTTCGCTGCCAGGCTTCCGCGTGTCTCCTTCTGCCGTCGATATCAAACTCAAGCTTGTTTGGCCACTTCTACCCTTCCAGGAATAAAACCCGCCGCACCTTCATAATGGGGCCATAGTGCAGACGGGGCTTGTCTGCGTCTTGTCCGAACCTATGTAACCGGGTCCGGTTTCTTACATCATCTACATCATTTTTAAAATGTGCCGCATTTCAGTGGTTTGGTTCAAGAATCTCTAAAAGAATTGGTTGTTACTTGGTACTTCGATGTGAGAAAACTTTCTCTCACGAAGGAGGAATTACCCGATGTACATTTCAGTGTACATTGTTTAATGTTTTTGGTAAACTGCGCTGTTTTGCAATTACTAACTTATACCCCCAAGAGCGAAGCAGCACGCTCTTTACTTATGGGTTCTTTCCAGATGAGTTTGCCGCTCTGAGACTGACTAACATATAATATTTATAAATTAATTTGATTTTTATAGTTATTTATAAATATTTATGTTTTGACTATTTATTCACTTTTATACACTTCGAAGTGTACATGGAGTTTAATATATGTCATAACCCTTCATACGAGAAAGGTTAGAACATATATTAATGCTTCTTGTTAAATGGCGCTTATTAATAATTTCGTCTCGGACTTAAACCCCCAAGAACGCTTCACTTATGGGTTCTGTCTGGATCAATTAGCTATTCCGGAGAGATTAACATATAATATTTATAAATAATTTTGATTTTAATTATAATTTATTCGAATATAGTTTTATAATACTTACACGTTTTTTATAAAAGAAAATGAAATTCACTGTACAAGGCAGTTGGAGATGCTTATTCCTTTCATGCTTTAAACTGTAAGGATAGACTCCATGTGTCATTCATACAATGGTAACTACATCAGTGTAATGATTTGAATTACACTCATGGTAATAAATATCGAATGATAATTCAATTTTTATATAACGATTTGATTTTGTTTTGCAGAGACACCATCTTCAAGAAATAATGTGATAACTCTAGAAAATATCAATGAAACTAGAGTGTGCATGATTCTCAATAAATAATAATCAACGTTTATCGTTGGGAATCTAATATTAGAAATAAATGAAACATCAAGATCTCTATAATACTATAATTCACTTAGATTCAAGGGTTGAAGAAACATCATCATATTTTTAGTGTTAGTTATAATAAATATAAGCTTATACAATTTGTGTTTAACATTAAGAATGTTACTAACAGTAATAATGTGCAATGGAAACTCACTGAATGTGACTGAAATAATGTTTGTACCACTCAATGTAGTTGCCAGTGCAGTTCGGACAGGTTTTCTTTAGCACTTACCCGCGAACAGCCAACAAAAAAAAAAAGAAACCTTGTAGCAGCATGATTAAGCGGTTTCTGTAACTGATCCATCGTTTGGATACCAGGGACTTGTTCGATGTCCCAGTGAAAAATGACATATGATTACTGATATCTTATTTCTTTCCTTGAACTGCATATCTATGAGTCCTCTAGAAACCAATATCTGTCCAAAGTTCTGGTAAAGAACCATGCTACACGGTATTTAATTTCTCCCTCCCTTGGAAGGGGAAGTTTTAGAACTGGAAGGCTTCTCAATTTTACGAAGGGGTCCCTTTTACAATAATGATCAAACACCAATTTCAGTTTCACGGGTGACTTCTCGTCTGCCAGGGTTTTCTCAGGCGACTTTACGGCGCTGTATAAGGGACCCCAGAAGAGGATGTATGTCAACACCAACTCTATTCCAGAGACTTAACGTACAAATGGGTTACTACTTACTTTCAATCTTTTACTACTCTACGTAAAGTACGGCCTCAACCAAGGAAATATTAGCAACAGTAGCCTGGACGGAGTGAACATTCTACTCACCACCATCGCCTGGTACTGACAAGCATGACAAAAGCTTCTCACACAGAGCTCTCATTTCAGGGGAACTGTCGATGGCTGAAATGCTCGAGAGAGCCACCTGCGCATCGATAAGATGTGGTGCCAGTTCTTGTACCAAAACGTCTTCACTAGCCAACAAGGAAGCTAACAGTTTCGCACCTCCCATTCTCTCCTGTCAAATGTTCGGACGCAACGTTATATTTTTGATAAGCAGAACTCTGCGATCAGTAGACCTATAAAACCTGTCGCTACTAAACAGTAGTAAAGCTGCTTCAGAACGACGATTGCTATTTGAGCTTTTGACGTATATGTTAAACAGACGAGTTTTCAGCAATAGGAAAGGCCGCATGTTCATGGACGTTGGGAATGAGACTGGGACAGGAATCACCTCGAAGGGTCCACGACCTTTTACTGTCCGCAGTGATAAAACCATCAAATCACTTGCAAAGGGCAACACTGCAGGCGCTTTCAGGTGGTAAACTGTGGTGAAAAGGACTTGAAGACAGGCTGCCTTCAGCTTCGAATCGTTGCTCTTCTGCTCCAAAACATTTCACAACATTAGTTGGCCATCTTCCGGTAGATCCGGTGGTCGTTTGTTCCTTCACCATATGTCATGCTCGACTGCAGAAGACTACAGGCAAAACATCTCCAGTCCCAAAATGGGAAGAAATAGAGATACTTTCCAAGCTGTGCTTTTGCAACTTCAAGCACTCCGCCGAGAATTTCCCCTTAAGTACTTTACTTTCCCCTAACTCACTGACACTCTGTACACTTCGCACAACACACCAGTATATTATCTCATACTTACGACTTCCGACTCTTCTTGGCAACCTGGAAGAGCCCTCAGCAGAGAGCTATCATACTCGGCCGAAGGAAAAGGCAAAGGCACCTGGTCAAGAAGTGTACCCACCTGAACGAAGGTTGTCAGTGGCGGTATCACTTTTTTAGCGACGGTAGCACGGGCGCCCAATGAGATTTTCTGGCACGCACTTATGAGGACATTGGCCATGCAGATGCGAAATGCAGTGGGAACTGGCACATTTTCCCCTGATACGCCGCTAAGACCGGAGACTTCGAAGTCACCATATAGTAATGACCAAGGTAGTTTTTCTGTATAACCTGTTAAGCAGTCTACGACATCAACAAGTACCGCAAACTCATAATCATTTGCTTTCCTACCTGCACAACCAAATCCAGAGCGCATGTTCAGATTCAAGTCACAACAGTGCAAACAACTACAGGACCGGTACGTCTGGACTGGACACAAACACACTCGACCGAATGTTTGTCATACCTTTCACCGATTTCTTTCTGCCAAGATCAGTATCAGAGATCTCTTCTATCAACACCTTTGGTTTGAAACCTCTTTCTGTAACCCCTGCAGCCGACATGGTAAGACAGTTAGGCACGTATGAAACGCTAGATAACCGCCTAATATGGGTTCTGGAAAAGACATGGGTAGAATTTAATATACTCCGCGGATCAAATCGCATAGAAGGTCACTGTGCCAACCTCCTAGAAGATCTTCCTTGCTTTGTTCCTCTCTAGGTTCCACATCAGGAAGCTCCTCTGTGAGTAATTTTGGTTCGACTGGGATTTGTGGCATTTCTGCGCATTTACATAAAAAGGTACATGATCATCGCGGCGGCGGGAAAGATATGATTAATATGTTATTAATAACACAACACATTATACATTACAACTGATATAACTACATTATCCGATATAGGAGATGAGGCGGCACCAAACGTCACAAAACCCCCACATGCCCCCGAGGGTTCTCAGATCATGCATACCGTCCGCAATTTTTCTTCTGCCTGGTTGATCTTTTCTCTCTAATTTTGGGACGTCATCGATTGCGGCGGTTGCATCAGAAGCAAGCTGAGGTTCTGCGGCAGAAAAGAAGTTTAGACGTTCCCTTACAGCTTGTAACTCTTTACCTCCGCTAGAATCATCCATGCTTTGTTGGTAGAGGTCGGCCGTGAACAAGAGAATGGACGTACGAGGAAGACAAATCTAGTGTTCTGCGCAACCGCGAACTGGAACTCACCTCCCAAACTATCTCCGCCTTCTTGTTCCAGTTCTGAAAGCCGGTCGAGGACTCGTATCCTTTTATCAGACAAGTCCTTTTTAACCTTTTCTACCCCGGAAATCTCTCTGCTCAGCAGGCTTACGTCTTTACGAGTAAAAGGCCTCGTTTTCAGCTGCTCTGATTCAGGAAGCTTTTCAATGAGCTGAATACTCCCCTGAATAGCAGGAGGCTCGCTATGAATCTCTTCAGCTGCTTCTTCAGCAAAAGAGCGCTCTTCGACAATGGCAAGTGATGGCCGACTCGTCAATGAGCTAGCCGTTGAGGAGCGCTCTTCAACAACTTCAACTAATGAGCTACTCGCCCATGAACTGCTTTTCGGCATTTCAGCCGTGGGAAGCTCTTCTGGTACCTCAAGTTGACTTATCGTGTTAGGAAGCCCGGCAGATTGCTCATACGCAACCGAATCCTTCAGGACTTGTGTCTCGGCACATATCATCAAGGCTAGGCAATCTATGGAGCCATGTTGCGCCTTTGCAACCTCTGAGAACCCTGTGTTGATTCAGACCACATGATACCAGTTCCAACCCATCTCAGTTCTCAGTATGCATGTTCCAATAAGCCACACAATTTATGCCAAGAATGATGACCTAGAGGACCGCATCAGGCTATACACACACAGCTTGAAATGTCCACTATAACTGAAGTCCCGAAAAGATAGCGGACAGGAACCAACTACTCTCGAGAGAAAATCAGTGCGCTGCAAGCGTAAGCGAAACAATATTAGTCCGAATCATTAGTCCTCATACAGGAAAAGGAGAAGCGAACGAGAGAGACAAGCAAAAGATACGGACTGAAGGAAATCAGGCAGATGTACATTATAACTCATCCCTAGGAAGTGAGAGGCGGAGAGAGTAAACAAGAGTACAGAGAATGTATTTAGGTTGTCATTGTAGACGAAATTTATGGAAACAAAGGATCCACCTGCAAATGGCTGTAAGTGTGCCTTACCTTTTTCCTCCATAACACAAGGCCAAAGGAGAATAGACGACAAGATTTTGCGAATGTGCACCATCAAGGAGTGCCTCACAGACTCCTTAGCCCTGACCTGCAACAGAAAACAACCAGGCATAAATAAAGCATGTAATGATCGATCGCCTCGACTAAGCTTACCGAGTGGAAGTGTTCAAGTGAGCCCAAAAGTAACAGCAGAGCAAGCCACAAATACATGTGAACTAAAAACTGTGTGATACACGAACTTACCACTAACGATGTGCAAAGAGCATACAGACAAGCTTTAGCTCTCAGAAGATCCTGGCATTTAGTTGCATCCTCCAACTGCGCGGTGACAACTGGCAACATTATCTGCAAACCAGCAATCGATTTCCCTTCATCAAGTTCCTTCACAAAATAAGATTCCCGGGCAAGGAGGAAGTTTAACCAGCGGTCGTTTTGTTCAGAAACACATGATCGAACAAAAGGCACAGCTAATGCCGCTTTCAATTTCGTGTTTGTGAGAGGAATCAGTCGCATATGCGTTCAACCAAGAAATCGCACAAAAGCATCCTGCTAAGCTCGCGCTTTCTACTGTTCCACAGCAACTCTCTTACTCCAGTGTCACCTATGACAAGAGCAAGACGTCACCTTGCAATCCAAGGGATTCTTTCAAAGATATCCGTAGAGGTTCGCTTTAGATGAACTCATGCTCACTGATAACATTAAAAACTGATGCAAATTATACCTCTGGGACAAGACGTCCTGTGATCTCGGAGGCAACTTTCCGAACATCTTCAAACTCAAAGGCTCCACATGCTCTGTGCACCATCCAGAAACTCTTTCATAAAAATCCTTTGAACTGATACCAAATACAAGGTCGAAACTTCTGGTTAAAAGCAAAAGGACTGCTGAGCCAGCATAACTTGCTTTGATATGGTCCATATACCTAATGCATTACACATGGTCAACCCTATTCCGTAAAGGAGTTACCTGTTCAGCAAGTGATCGCTGATGCAATCAGTTCTATCTGTATCAAGACCTCCATTCACTGCGGTTTGAAATTTGGTTCTTTTATCAGAAGCGCAATATGTACACAAGGCCAGATGTAAAAGCAGATCTTGAGCCTGCCTCTCCGTAATACCCGACGTAGATGACTTACCTGTAAACACAGAAGTTAACCCGCCATAGAGCTCGTTGCAAGTGATATCGTTAAAGGCGCCAAGTGGAAGGACCCTTAAAACTAACAGAGGGCTCAGCCGTTCAAATAAATGACTAGCCACTTTCCCACTGCCATCTCCACTAAGTCCGGTAAGAAACGCCTCGGTCAGTCTGCACGGTGCAGGTAAAATAAACTCTCACTCAGACACTTCGTGCAAACTTTCTTCTAAAGATCACTAAGTTTGGAAATAAACGCCTCGGTCAGTCTGCATAGTGCAGGTAAAATAAACTGTCACTCAGACACTTCGTGCAAACTTTCTTTTAAAGATCGTGACATCATGAGCACAAAATTTTACTCGGTAATGGGATAAATTCGTGGTTCTTATCTTGCTTTGATGCAATCCAAAGTTACTACCAAAACTGAAATCGTGGTAAACTGCAAACTTCGTTCACTGAACGTTAACTCGTAGACGAAGAACGAGAGTGGTCTTACTGTGACTGATCTTGAAACTTCTTCAGGACAAGAGGAAACAGAATATGAGTATTTTCGGCTAGCTGGCTGCTCATAGAGCTTAGAAAGCGTGGGATGACGGCATTTGCGGGCTCGTCGAACATCTTTGTCAGGAGCAGATGGATGATGCTGGTCCAATCCTCAACCTGCCATGCCGGTGAGGGAGCTAACGGACCGTAAAGATGAGAAGAATGTAATTAAAAGGATAATTGCACAACTGTTACCAACATGGGACCACCCTAGATAAATCGAGGGATATAATGATTGCATATGCAACGATTACTATGACAAAACCTCAGAGAGCGGTTTCGTAGCTAATTTGGGGGCTGAAGCGGGGTGCTCCTCATCAGTGCCGTACCTGTGCTGCCCAGTCCGGAATAAGTCGCATGATTCGGTCAACATCAAGTGGAGAGGCATCTGTAAGTTTTGTAGAGAAAAACATCTGTGTCATGAACCGAGCTTGCTGCAAGTAACATCGGAAGTCACCAGCATTACTGCACATGCTAAATACACTCGACCAACTAAACGTGAGTTTCAGCATATGGTGGATAACAAGTGTGACCTCAAACAGAAAGGGTTCCCACTTTGCAACATCGGAGTTAAAGACTGAACTACTGAATCTGAAGTTCCACAGAAGCCAAAACACAGAGGGTGGAACATATCAGGACCATAGCGCCGCCAAACGCAGGAACAACGCCCGAGAGGCCTGTGTGTTGTTAAGTGAAGTAAACCCGCAACCGTATACCTGAATTCTTGGTAGAACTGATCCCGCTTCCTTTGTGATTGCCCATCGAATGTTCTTTCACAGCATTCCTGTATTTATACCACACAAGTACATTCCAGTCATCTGCCTTGACGGAAGGAGAAAAGGCTAGTTGCTGCAGCCCAACACCTAACGATCACAGCGAACCACCTCGCCTGAGAAGTCTTTCCTTCTTGGCTTCAGGAGCAACACCTTAAGAAACATCTCATCTTACAACTTACGCAACGCAGTCAAGCAGCTCCGCAATCACTCGACATGGATCCGCTTTCCGCTTCAGAATAGAGAGAATGCAGGAGCTTGCAGCTGATCTAACGCGGGCATCTGGGGAGTATATAAGTTCCACCAGAGTTGGCAGTGTAAATGAAGGATCTGCATTAACAGCACATGACTTTAGATTCTCAAAAAATGCTCCGCTTGACTTGAACCACCAACCCTCACAAGAACGCCTAGTAGAAACCAGTTAGTAGAGACGAGGTCTCCCATAACTGTATAGGCTCATCGATTTCCTCACACCTCAACGTGAATAGTAAAAGCTCACTCCCCCTGCGACGTAAATGACACCCACAACCGGGCCAGCGCCAAATCAACTAGTTAGTAAAGTGCTTGCAATACAGCAGGGATTAGACGAACATACCAAGACTAGCAAAAAGAGCAGACGCCTCAACACGGTTCGTAAGCTCTGTGTCACCCAGCCTCTTAAATAGATGCGTAGCAATTCTCTGGCTACGGTCCCCCAAACCACACAAATTTCCAGTAAATATTTACACAGGCAAAACCTTACACACTCAGCTTTCGCTCGATTCATATATAGTCTGCCAGATACTGAAAGTCAAACACTTAGCCCCTTGAAGCAAAAAACTACGTCCGGTTGAAAGTATATTTCCTTACTCTATACTGAGCATGGAGCTACATACAAGGGGGTAGGCTCCAGCCCATGGAACGAGAGTTTACGAGAAAGGGACAGGCAATGGTGCACGCCTGATGCGCGTGAAAAGAGTGGAGACCTTAGAGCTGAGTTTATCATGTCAACATTTCTGGTGCAAATGGAGAGAAGTTCCGCTAAAACATCAAGAGCATTCCTGCGCTGCAAAGACTCCTCAGCATCCAGCCGGGAGAAAAGCTTCTCAAATTCAGCTGCCTGCGGATTGCTGAGCCCCTCGTTAAGCATTAATTAACTCCAGTTTCGTGACGTCTACCCAAGTCTCAAACCTTAACCTCGCAGTTCATATCAAGTAAACTGAACATTCTCAGACATCGATCTGTGTACTATACTGCTCATAACACATGATTCCTTCAAACTGAAATAGTCAAACAAGATCCCAGACAGTAATAGAGGATACGCAGCGAAGTATTCCGCTACAAGAAGAACAACTGCTCTTGCAGCCGTGTCACGAGTATCCAGCATCTCCAAGAGCATTGGCACCACAGTTTCTAATCTTGATGCAGAAGAACCCGTAACGGAGTCGAGTGCAGACAGAGATTGTCGAAATAAAATAGATCTCAGAATAGCCACAGCCAGATCTACAATAGTATCGTCTCCTCCTCCACTCAGCTGTATAACAAACACGGGGAAACTTAGAAAATCGTTCATACCCAAAAATGGACAACTCCTTTCGATCTGGATCGACAATGAGAGCTGTGGTCAGATGAATATTTGTTAGAGAGCTACGTTTGGAAGACAATGCGCTGCAATATTGTCTTGAGCAGTTTTTCTTCGACTGCATATAGTTCCGTTCTCATGCGACGACTACGTGCTTAGTCCCTTGGAGATCGCTAGAATGTAAGTGCACCTGTAACTACTGACTACTTTACCTGCTGTAACGGCTTGGAGTTAGGATTGTCACCAGTGGAGAGATTTAAAGTGCTGGCACATTCTCCTGTAGGCTTTCTGTTAAGACACAGGGCGGATAACCCTTCAACCGCTTGTTCTTCTCTAAGATGAGTTTCTTCAGAAGCAGTTACTGTCGTCAATTACTGTCTGAGTAGTGAACTGTGATCTCATGGATCACACGAAAGTTTGTACGCAGTACTTATATTTACTGCAAATGAGTTCCAGGAGAGTATATGCAGATCAGGACATGCATGTATTCCCTGGAACTGAAGATTCGCTCCCTACGTCGATGACTGCATACTTGTAAGCGTGTCTATGGAGTTCATCATCTACGTAAAACAGAAATTGCACTCTGCATTCGACATAAAGGAGATCCATCAGTGTCTCCGTATGATGTGTATAGTGATCGTCAAGAGGAATGGATATGGATTACTCTAACGAGATACATTTAGCACAAGCTTGAAAGGTTCAGTATGCATGATTGCAAACTAATTGACACACCCATGGAACCAGGACTGAACTGTTGAAGATACAGTGTACTGAAACTGATGAGGGAAAGAAGAAATGTCAATTATACCTCACCAAGGTGCTGTTGGAAGCTTGATGTGAGCCTATAGCAGTAAGCGTAGTGTCTCAGTCCATGTTTAATCCAGGACTGATCAGTGGAAAGCTGTGAAAGATTTTCCTGATACCTGCCGGGTACTAAAGATATTGACGGGTCCTGAAGATATTGGACTTGAACTCATCAAGTCCGTTGAAGCAAGTGACCTGTATGGTACTCAGATGCAGACCGGCCTGGATCGCAAGAAGATCTACCTCCAGTTACTGCGTTTTAATATACAGTGGAGTTGTCAGCTGGACGTCAAAGAAACAGCAGAAGCAGAAGGGCCTTATCTAAGGTTGGTACTGAAGCTATATGGATACCAAGTCTGGTGAACTTAGAGTTTGACTTAGTAAAGCGTATTGCGCGATAGCACAAGTCGAACATCGCAGAAGTCACGAGATATTAGTTACATCAAGGATCTAGCAGGCTCTCGAAAGATAAACAGAATCTACATTCTACTGCAGACATGGTTGCAGACATCATGAGTAAACCTCTGCCAAGATATAAGCATTGGTAGTACTTTAAAGTTTAGGTCTCACTATTAGATATCAGGAAAGAAGACACTAAGTGGGATTTTAGCATGTGAAAGCACATGTGAACTAATGGCCACGATTGTTAGCAGTGAACATGATGAATAGATGTGACGTTGGATCAACTGAACAGGCTTGACCTTATCAGCATCCGTCGGACATAAGAGTAAATCTGTTTCGTGATCATACTCATCACAATCAGTATTAACATTAATATAGAAACCTGCGTACTGAGGGTTCTTAACCTCTCTTGACTCTCTTTGATCCTGGTAAATATATTGGAATAGACCACGCGCCTTCAGGGACGTACCCACGTCAAAACTCCGATCACGACGACATCTGACGAAATAAACCTGGCATTGACACAAATGCTGCCCGATTCGGTTCTAGACATTACCGGATCCAAATGCTCCGATCAAGATCTACAGCATCCAGGCCATTATACATGAGAAGAAGCGCCATAATAGATGAAGAAATTGTACCTGAGAGAAAAGAACATTTAACAGCTGTGGTTCAAACTCTTCCAATATCTTTTCCAAACGCCGAGCATCTAGCTTACCAAGCGTCAAAGCAAGGCAGGCCAGTGCGTATCCCCTCATTTCTCGCGTCTTCCTCGTTTCTTCTTCTGTATTAGAGTTCTCCGTTTCCTGCATAAAATACTGGTTGACATCCAAATGGATAAGCATAAGAGAGCTTTCACTTTCCGAAGTTCTTGTGCTGAATATACAACCTCCTTATAGACGAAGATAGTGCGTACTGCAACCAAATTTGAACAAACAAGGCCATGATTCTGTAAGCGGAACTTTCTTCCTGTCCAAGATATCCAGAAATACAGCGCACAGAGTGAATAAAGTAAAATATTCAATCCTGGCTTCAAACTTGACAACACCTCGAACGAAGCTGACCTTCTCCTTCTACTTTGCAACACTGACCTGAAGAGCACCGAGCCAGTGCTGGAGAATGGCCTGCGGATGGGTATACAAGGCTTTATCCTTTATCATGAGCAGACCACCATAATGCTGCCAGCAAGCTACAAGTACTTCTGCTCCAATGGATATGTCACCCTCCGCTGAATGGCGTCCAACACCAGCTAGTAAATACTCCGCTCTCTGTTGAGGAATTTGTGAGGACAATACTATGACATGACCCTAACGTTTAAAAATTTCCTTCATGCTGAACGATAATACAACCTTCCATGGATCTTATGTGTCCGACGATACTTCTAGTGACCCTCCAGTGAAAACATATGCATACTTGCCTTTGTGTCCGACGATACTTCTAGTGACCCTCCAGCGAAAACATAGTCATACTTGCCTTCCAACGCAGAAAGCATAACTTCGATGATACAAGAGACACACTCTGAAGTGAGAGGTTTACTTGCTCGTTGATTTTTCAAAGAATCACGATACTGTGCTAGAGACCGCAACCGCTTCTGGACGCGCTCTAACCCTTTCGCATGTAGAGGTCGACTTCTATAACTCCACTGCAAAGAGATATTAATATTCCCATGTCAGCATTTACTCCTCGAAGTTGCGGAAAATTTCTCGTGACGAACCTTTAGGACTAAGGCAAGGGTTGGTTGCTGAAAGTTATTGCACTAATAAAGATTTCCATGAACCAACGCAAAGCAGCCAACATCCGTTCAAAACTTTCAGTCCTGCCTAATAAAACCGCGGAATTCACACTGTAACACCAGAACCCACTGAATCTACTGAGTAACGATGGAAACAAACTCATCTTTACGAATACCGTCAGTGATGAAATAAATGGTCACCTCATAAAGTTCAGTAACGAGCGAGACAAGGTTATCCAGCTGCTCCCAGAGAGCCATGTTTCGTCTCTCGGAACTAGAGAATAAGTCCCTGCTTGACGTACTTGGAATACTGCTTCCATTACTGTATGCATTTCTCACGTCTTCCGGACTGGTTTCTATTGGAGTGATGAGCGATCTTCTTGGTTGAACCGTGTCGAGCTTTTCCTTTGGGATATAGTCGGGGTCAGTTGTTGTACCTACTGCAATCGCTTTTGTAATCGCCAGCATACAATCCGCTGCAGCTGTGCTTAGGCGCGTTGGGACCTTTCTGTTATCCTCCTGAACACTGACCAATGAAAGGCATGGACAAGACTTATCAGACTGGTAAGTAGCACTTAACTTACAACTTAGGGATGTAAAAACTAAAGTACCTTATATGTACTTTCGTTGTAACGAAGGAAAAAATGGACATTAGTGCCCTCTTCCAACTTGAGCATAAACCTGTTCTACAAGCTTCAAATCAGAGTTCAAAACCATAGAGCAAACCATTACTGCAAAAATATTACACGTTTAAACAAACCTGACAAACGAACTGGACTTAGAAGGAAGTATCTGCATCCCTGGTGCATACCTGCCAAGACGCACAAGCTTTTCAAGCTGTGGTATGCACGAAACCAGTGTCGTAAACGCTGCACTGTGAAGAGGACTATCAGCAGATCTTTGCCCTGCGAAGTCAGTCGACAGCATAATTAGATGAATCATGTAAAGGTTCGTCCACCACTGTCTTTCAAACAATTGGACAGAAAGGCACCGGATGTAACGAACCTGACCAGGCTTCCACTATCATACGAACCACTAGACACCAGCCCAGCTTCACACGGTTATTCGTTTGATATGTAAATGCAGTTGCTCCCAGTTTATTAGCAGCGTTCACACCAACTTCCTCCGTTTCCAGAAGTATCTGTAGGATACAAACTGATCGTTCGCGATTGCTGTGTTCCTTCGATTTCACAACCTACAACAGTTACTCGGAAGCTCAGTAATCTCACCCTGCTTACAACTCTATAATGCAGACCGTAGATGTACACAGAGAGCTATATTATCACCGTGAACCTCATAGCTAGTTATTCAACCACACAAACTTCAAGACTCCACAGGTAACCGACGTAGAAACTTCTCGGAGCTGGTAAATCAGGATCATCGATAAGGCCGCAACACAATATAGAGGGCAATTTGAACAAGAGTAAAAGCGGCATTGGCGATCTTCTTCTCATCAATTACCTCCGAGACAGGTTGTAGCTACTCACATGTTCAAGTATGGGAACAAAAGTTTGCTCCACCAATGAATAACTGGAATCCAAACGCCGGACATGGTCAATCAACTCCACAGCTGCTTGGCCAACAGAACCTGCAGACTAAGGAGGAGTTGGTTCCTTCAAAGGTCGTACGAAAACTGAAATCGCAGCAGCTGATCTGAGTCAAAATTTCTGTTCTTGTCTCTTCCGTTTGGAAGCGTTACATCTATATCCGAATGTACAGAATGCACTTACCTTTTGGTTGCAAATTAGACTTTAATTGTGCCCGAACTTTTTCAAGTTCTCTAGGCTCCGCACCGAGTAGTATGTTCAGAATGCGACCCGAGAAACGCAACCTCGGTCCGAATCTACTGCTGGTGCCGGACTCCGCTATACCAAGGTCCTGACCAGTGAAATCCTTGGGTAGAAACACTCCTCCGTTCGGCAGACTGTACATGATTGATTCTCTTACGGAAAATCGACCCTGATACACGAAATTCGCCTTCAACTATGTACATTCGGAGAGTTGAGTGAGCAGCAATTCGGGCGTGACTCAAAGCTGAGGCCGACACCAGCTAATATGAGCAAATTCGCCGATGTGCCTTAATTCAAAGTCTGAGCAAATTCCAGCTCAAGAATAAGTGTCTACTAACGGAACAATAATCCTGTTGAGAAGCAGAACACCACCATGACACTGCAGGAAGTGTAGCAAATAACTGATCTAGGGCTGGCTTGACGATCAGAGCAATTCCGGGAATTACCTCGCAAAGAGAGGTACACCAGAGTACAACGAAACTCTAGATGAATTACTAGAGCATCTTATGCTGACAAGAAATGTTGCTTTCACTAGAATCATGACATAGTAGCCTTGCTATTCGCTGCATCACGGAAAGCTGGCACGGTATCACGTTCCACGTCAAATACGACGAATTCAAATTTTCCGCGCGTACAGACTATACCACGAGGACATCACGCCGAGACTGTCATGAAGCTTCAATTGCAGTTCTGTAAGGGAAGGAGTGAAACCAAAGTGCGGACGCCACATTTTTCCATGCGTCTGTTGTCTAGCTGAAGGATTTCAAGTTCTTTACAAGAAGAAACAGAACATAATAAAAATTATCACCGCCGAGTACAAAAGATATGTAAAAGACCGAATGTTCGAGACTGAAACCTGGAAAGAATTTTACTTCTTTAGCTATATCTTCAGTCCTGTGAGTCCCGTCAGAGTCCACATCACATGGACTGACTAACTCTCATGACGTCGCGTGTTCTCGAAGAAACAGAGAGCATGAACTAACTCCGTACAATAGTGACGTCAGACGGCGGCAGATCCTCAAAACGGGCCGAACGACCCTAGTTTACTTGTCCGTGATAGGATCAATCACTCGATGGGGCATGGCGTTCCTCTTCTGAAGTTCAAATTTGCATTCTGGTCGACAATGTACGTGTCAGATGTGAGTTACGTCCCAGGCAAAGGAGCCCAGCTGTACGGTACCTGTAACATGCTCCTGACTCTGGGTGTCAAGTTTCTAGAATTATAAGCAGCGGCAGCCTCGTAATTCGCCGTGACGATTGCCTGAATTTCTTTAGCAAGGAGAAAATGGCGACATTTCCAGCCAGGCAGCGGCCTGAAACGTATCTGACCTTCGGTACGTGCTGGTATTGGGCTGCTTGCTAGAACATTTGTGCATAAGAGTGAACGACAAGTGCTGTGGCGAGTTTAAGCTTCTAATACGCGTAATCGTCATTGATGACTAAAGCACTATTGGGGATGAGGGACAACGCCGTATCTTCCGAACAAGATGAAAAATGCGACAGCTCGTTTATTTTCGATGTTCGTGTTTATTCCCCTGTACGTTAGAATACTATTAATTACACTTAATTACTTCGTCAAGAACTCTCGGATGCTTTGAGTGCGCACGAACTTGACACGGTTGAACCCCTAGAGAAGGAGCCTCGTTACAAATTTGTCCGTCGAAGCAAGAGGTTCTTGACTGTGCGTGACACTGAAAGAATGATGGCATGTCTCTCTCCATGCTGTGATGATCCGACTAGCCGAAGAGTGAAGTACAGGTGCTACTTCTGAACACTTCAAAACATTCGTCCGTGCAGAAGATGAGTCAGGGCAATTCTAACCAGGAAGCTGCTTATTAAAGTACAGGGTCTAACAACAGTCTCACATCCTCGTTCACCATGAATCCAACGACGTCGAGTCTTAAAAATTTACCGGCTTACTTGCGCTGTGCACCCGTTTCCACATCTTCAAAGACTCAGAAATCTGAGCATCTTCCGCATTTCTCCAGTCGCCGTATCTCCTTGGCTCGGGACCTCTGGGCCCTCCTATTTCTCCCGTCTTCTCATTGACATACTCACCTTCTTCATCTTCATCTTTCTCGACACCATCTTCGTGACCACTACACAACTTGATTCATCCTCATTCGCATCCGCCTTGGGCAAATCCTCCGTAACTCGCGATTCCTCCTTGCTGGAAACCACAAGCGTTCTCAAACACAAAAGCGAACACACTGAACACAAGTAAATCGGTAATCGACACTTGTGCTTGCCATCACGCTTCGCTGCCGCATTCTTTCTTTCTATCTCTCTTTCTCTGTGTTCTGCACAATCTGCTTATTTGTCTTGGGACCTAACACATGGAAATTAACCTCTAGCTGTAATTACTTTCTCGATAGCTCCCTGATGCTCCCGGTGCGCACGAACTTGGCACGGTTGAACCCCCAAGAGATAGCCTGGTTACGATGCAGTTGCTGAACACTTCAGAATATTCGTACGGGAGGATAATGCTGACGGTTTAAAAACATGAGAAAGTTCACATTTACCTGGAAGTAATAAAACAAGATATGAAAGCTCTGAGAAGGGATACAGCAGACAGGGCTCGTGGGATACAAGTTGCAATCTGGAAAAGACTCAATCCTGGACAGGTTAAGGTCCACGAATTTCTGCTTCCCGAGCGATAGGACACGACTAGCAAATCATAATTGCCATCCATGCTAAGTGTTTATTCCTTCGTTTCGGTCAACAACGTCAGATGGCCGCTATTTGAACCCGATAGTCTTGTTAGTTCTGAGCAGAAATTCAGTGGCTATATCAACACCTCAAAATCTTTCGACGATACATGGCCCGCCATTTGGCAGTCCTTACGAAATTTTCCTAGCAGATATCCCTTCTCACCGTTACATGGTGACTGAATTTCAAAGCTCCCAATTCATCGTTACAATAACAGCTCAAACGAACGTGTTAAAACTCACAGCTAGATGTCTTGAAGCTCACTGTCCTAGGGGAAATTTTTCCACTCATCTTTATTCACTTGCTTTGGTAAGGCACATAACACGTGCAAACTATACGTACAAGAAGGCCGAAAGGCATATCCCGAGCAAATCAAAAAAATCGAGAAATGCTGTGTTGAGTTGCCAGGACCACTGACTCTTCATGAATGTAGCTAACTAATTCCGCAGAGAAACTGAAAAGGGTGCCAAGAGGCATGATGCTCGCCACCTCGCCGTCCAAGTGAACTACTGTCCTGACAAGACACAGTTACGTACAATGCTCACCGATACCTGACTAGCACAGCTCCGGGTTTAATCATCCTCCTCTTTTTCCTTCTCATCCTCTTTTTCGTCGTCTGAACTTGAGCCTACACTTTTTTCAAGTGATTCTAATTCGTTTGTTCCTGACAAAGATTCTATCCTGATGTTGTTGGCGTCCTCTTCTGTTACTCCGAAGATTTCCTTTATGCTCAAAGACGTCCGATTTTCCGTGGAACAAAACTGATCAAGCTCAGCTAGATATAAAATTTTGCTAAATAAAGCCTGCACAGCAGCCTTTCGCTTTAACCCTTTCTCTGTGAATCCGGTTGTCTTCATAACGACCGGTCCTTTAGCCTTCACTATCCTTCTAGAAACCTCGTTCAGAATCCCAACAACAGTGGCATCATCCAGCCCTGACACTCCTTTCAAGTGAATGAGATCAGCCACCAATTCGGGACTGAAAGGCCTTTCATTCAAAACGTATCGAATGTACTTCCGCAAAACCTCATCTGCTTCAAATTTGCTCCGCTTCGCGATTTCTTCGAAAACCTTAGGGGTGAGTTCCTCTCTCTTCTCGGGCAAATACTCACTCAACGCCTCACACAACCACGCATTCTTACCAATCTGCTGTCGACGCTTCTCCCTCGGGGAAGACATCTTTCGGACCGTCTTCACCACAGCAAGCAAAAGCGAAATTCCAGCATATCCGAGAGGTGCTGCCAGCAACCATGGTAACTCCCCACCTCCGACCCTGGGTCCCGGAATGGCCTTCACTGCCGTTTGTACGTACTGAACAACATCCTCCGCCTTCTCCTCAACCCACGACAATTCGACCTCCACTTCCTGCTCATCCTGTACTGGCTCTACTGGAGCTGCTGGAGCTTTGCTCTTCGACTTCTTCGCATTTGTTACAATTCTGCAGGGTTTAGGGTTTGGCACAGGAGATGGAGAAAACGGAAACTGGGATATGAGACTGGACGACGAGAAGCTCGTCGAGGTTTGGAGCACCAACGCAGAATTCGAAGACTGCTTACAACGTGACCCTACAGGACATGCTCTCAACAGCATCGGAGACCCCAGCAACGACGCCATATCTGGCCCCGAAAATGCTCCCCCTCCTACTCTCCCTCGATCTCAAACTCAACGCACCAGACTGACGCCAATTCTCGTGAAATTGAAATCGATACAGTCGGCTGAAACGAGAACAGTTACGCTAGCGAGAAAGGGATCCGAACCAGAAATTCCAACCTGCTAAAGAAAGATGGCAATGCTTGGTCATTGGTCGAGGCCTGCTTTCCCCGGCCCTGCAAAGATAAGGGCCACTTCAGTCGAACTGTCGAACCCGTCCCCATTCCCATAGCTCACGGGTAGAATCAACCGGCACTAGCCCTTTACCGATCAAGTCCTACAGACTACTACTTGTCGTGAGGAGGATCTTTCCTGGCCGCCTTCTGTTTGATTCTGTTTCGCTCGTTTCAGGTGGAGCCAGAAACTTGACTTCTGGCCCACCATGCGGGGCATGAGACGGGCGGACTTTTACCGGTTGGAAGCTAAACCTGATTTCGCCTCGTTGGATTTATAAAATGGTAAATGTTCTTACTTTTCCCTTGGGGTCTTCGCACAACATGTGACTGTCGATGTGAGTCCACAACAACGGGGTTCGGATCAGAAGGGTTCATTAAGAGTTTATAAGCGCATGCATCTCCTACCGTGCTCCTAAGAGATTGAACTTACAACCCTTCTCTTAGAGGACTGTAGACCAAACCACTTGAGACACCAATCTTCGGTCTTATAGAGAGACTCCGTGCCAGTTCTTGCTACATGCTTGTTGCTATGCGTGAGCAAAAAGCACTTTCTTCTTCAATCGAGAGTATTTTCTTCTGCACACTACTCTATGTGGTACTTAACGTTGTCGTGATGTGAATTATTTTACATTGTAAATAATTCACCTCTTTGTCAAGCGTTAGTGTCTCTGAGTAGAGTTAGGACCTCAGAGATGTCGACACTTGAGGATGTTATATATTTTGAGTCTTAGTAGGTTGATTACCATGTTGATAGGGTTTAAGCTCATGGGTTGTATTTGCGTGTCGCCCATGCACGCTTTCTAGCTGATTTAAGTTATTTTTCGGGGCTGCGTGTCGTTTTAGGTAGTTTAAGTTTTACGCTGGCACTCTAGGGAGCTTGACGTGGTAGCCTATGAGTAAAACTAAGTTGCCACGTGGTTTAGGGTACTAAAGGACAACCAAGTGGAGCTATGAACTCCAATTGGTCTGTTTTTTTCTTTTGTTAATTCTAAATTTAGAAACAGAGCTCTAGAGTGGAGTTCGAGCAATTTGTGAGGGCACTTCGAAATCTGAGAGCCCAGGGAGATAGAGCTCGTCGAGCCAAGCACTGTCAGCGAAAAGTTTGATCGATTTGAGGCAATAAACAAGGAGTTATGGCTGTTTGAAGTTCGATTTGTGTCAGAATTGAAGCACTTCTGTTCAATTTGGGGTTTTGAGTGTCATTTGCAGCAGAATCGAGGAAAGCGCTTCAAAACTTCGTGGCTGTGATCACTGTCAGCAGGGCTACGATTGTCTCTAAATTTTTATGTCGATTGAGTCAGTGAGTAATTCATGGCGACCGCTGAAGTAGAGGGGGTCCGAAAAGCTCTCAATCTGGAGCGGCAACTTCAGAGAGCGAGATCTGGAGTTCTGTGTGGAATCAGGAGGCCCAACTTCACAGGAGTGTTCAGCAAGCTGTGTACTGCAAGTCCTGTAAGAAACTTTGAATTTGATCAAGCCAATTTGCTGTTATAGGTCAAAATAGCTGTCTGGGTACCAGAAACTGCCGTAATTTCTCTACTCACAAAGTTTCTGCTCATATCTTAGTGCTCTGAATTGATCTGAAGCTGAAATTTCGTATGTGTATCCAGTAGAACCTCATTTACATGTAGGAGGAGTTCTGAAGCCTGAACCTTCACATATTTCTCAATCCTGAGTGTCAAAGTTCGCCATCTGATCTTATCATTGCTAGTTAAGCCTGAACTTTGCTTCCTGAACATATCAGAAGAGCCTAGAGACTTATATGAGTGTTTTCAGTATCACCTTGAGACCTGAAGCCTATCCTGTGAGTAGACCAGCCACAGCCAAGAGCCCAACGCTTCCCCGAGTAGATTGAACACAGCCTTCAAGCTCATATCACAGCCAGAAGGTTCGCCCTTCCCAGGAAGACTCTCAATCCGACATCTGGTGCTTCCACTGAGAGCTCTTGGGGTGATTGATTGAGAAGGTTGAGTTGCTACAAGGAGAAGAGATGGATCGCAAGAGCGGAGCTGCTGCTGCTGCCTCTGGAGCTGGAGCATCAACGTCTACTTCTGCACCGTCAACTGCACCTGCGTCTTCTACAACGACAACTGCATCTGGTCTGGACACGGCTGAGATCTTGAAGACGCTTGCGGCCCTAGTCCAACAACATCCGATCGTTGGAGGGGGTGAGTTAAAATCCACCAAGGCTTTGCAAGCGATAGTGAATAGGTGTGGAAGGTTTGAAGGTAGAGATATTTCTAGATATCTGCGTGAGTATAGAGGAGAGATGGAGCTGGTTAGGGTTACAGATGCTGAGATGATAGCAAGCTTTGAGTTAGCTGTCATTCCTGAGTTGCGGGACCAAGTTAGGGATGTACAGAGAAGAAATCTTGGAATCTGGATGAGTTTTGAGCGATCTCTTCGGGAGGAGTTTCTTGAGGAGGATTCAGAGAGAGTTACTAGGAGAACGTTCTTAGACTGGGTTGAGCAGCAACCTGGTCGTATGATGAGTCTGAGTGAGTTGCTGAGAGAGTTTGATCGGAGATACCGGCAACTCTCAACTCTAGAGCGAATAACTCTAGATGCTAGGAGAACAGAGCTTTTCCTGCAAGCTACCGATGATGCTACAGCAGATCGGTTATGTTTTATGTTGGCCGATCGATCTGCTGAGGGAGGTGTTACTATGGATTGGGGGAGAGTTGAGGATGCTGTGGCTGTACTTACAAGGCAGAGGAGGGGAAGAGTGGCTGTGGGAGGACGTCCGCTTGCAGAAGTGGTCACTCCACCTTATGCTGCTCCTCAAGTACAGCAGCCTTTGGTCCCTGCTCCCAGACCTGTTGTCCCAGCTGCAGTTCCTTTGATGCCAGTTGTGCCAGCACCGGCACAAAGGGCACCTGTTCAGAGACCTGCGGAGAACCATGGTCAACAGAACCAGATTGAAGACCTGATTCGACAGATGCGAGAGCTGAAGGTAGAGCTAGCTGGATTGCAGAGAGAGCAGCCACCGGCGCCTGCTGCTGCACGTCCAGGAGGAGCTCCGGTTCGTAGATGTATTTGGTGTGACAGTCCTGATCATTTCCGAGGAGACTGTCAAGAGCTCACAGCTGCTTTGCGAGATGGTGTGGTTCGCTATCAGAACGGTAGGCTGCACCTTTCTTCTACTGGAGAGCCGTTGAGCACGCAGTTTGGGCGAGGAGGCATGAGGAGTCTACCTCAGATTGCTGCGGCGGCAACTGTACATGCATTGATGGCACCACCGGTAAATCCTGATGTATATGCTGGACATATTGAGGTTTCTTCTAGTCCTACGTTGCTAGATAGGACTGTTGAGAAGAGTATTGCCCCCGTTCCTTCTGAAGTACTGAAGAGGGGAGCCGAGTCTATTCGTAGGGTCACAGGATGGGGAGATCCTGTAGATGCTGCTTCTATCAGAGCATTCTTGGATGTAGATAGACACGTTCATTGGCAGGATGCTTCTGTGGAGGAGAAGAGGCGGCGAGAAGCCTCTGAACTTGATACTGGAGTTCCTGAGGAGGCTGGGGATAGACGGAGAGTCACAAGGAGACGAGCGGCTCTTCCTGAAGACATCCCGTCTACTTCTGCAGCTCCTCCACCTGCGCCAGGTCCTATGGAGGATGTGCAGAGATCCCAGCAGGAGCCAACGACTGCTGGTAGGCGGTTTACTGCCCAAGAAAAGGAGAAGGGACCGGCTTACAAGTTGGCAGCGGACATTGAAACTTCTACTGATCTGAAGAGCATCTTGGAGCAGAGGATACTGGATGCACGGATCGAGTTTTCTCTCCGAGAAGTTCTTGGTATTGCAAAGAGGGAGTTTCACGAACTGATCATCGACATCATCAAGCGCAAGAGACAGGTGATGTCCGAGCAGGTAGAGAGTCAGATGATAGATGTAGTAGGAGCTTCTCTGAATGATGCAGAGTTTGGAAAGGTGCATTTCCAGGAAGCTGATGACAAGGGATACCAGCAAGAAGCGTTGGTTGCTGGTACCAACACTATTGAGTTCGATGATGAGGAAGCTGGCGAGGAGAGTCCAGCTACTGATAGTGATTTCAGAAGGAGGCATTGGGCTCGTGCTACAACTGCTACACGAGTTCGTCTTGGAAGTTTGGCTGAACTTGTTGCTGCTTTAGTTAATCACGGATCAGAGATCAACATCATGTCACGAGAGGTGTATGAGAGAGGTCAGTGGCCTATCGAGTTGAACCATGGTTGGGTGTTACGTGCTGCAAACAACCAGAAAGGTGAGCTATACGGCGCTTGTCCTAACGTGAAGGTGAAGATAGGTGATGTGGATGTAGATCAGCACTTCTTCGTGCAATCTTCGGCTTCATATCCTGTGATTCTTGGTCAGCCTTATATCACTGCGGTTCGTATGGAGACCAAGGTGATGGATGATGGATCTCATTATGCTAGGATCCGTAGTCCAGATGATAGACGTTCTGTGCAGTTTCTGACCGTTCGTACGAACCACGAACGAAACCGTCAAACTTTGAGGGATTCTCCTATCTGTAGAGGTAAGGGTTTTCTGAAACCACTCTCGTAGGACGGGATAGCGAGAGTGATGGATCTACTGCTACTATGATCCCGCTTGAGCAGCCTGAGGGATCACAGGAGGTTGATGGAAAGGCTGCTCAAGATTCAGAAAGTAGTTGCACTGTGCATAGTTGGAAATCTGGGTTGATGGCTTTCAGTTCTGATGATTGGAGTGAGTTCACACGGATGGAGGATTTGACTGAGAAGAGTAGAAGGCAGATGGAGAGGTGTGCAGCAAATCTGCGTTGTACAGGAGTTCTGAAGGAAGATGAGATGATTTCTGGTGTTTATGAGGAGTTTGTAGGTGTGCAGTCTTTTGTTCGTTGGCTGGATGGTGTAGATAGGTTGATGGAACAGATGGGAGGTAGGGTGGTGATCCCCATCCATTCTCGTGAAGTCTATGAGGAAATTATCTCGTACTTGCGATATCGTCCTCATCCGAGACTGGAGAATGGATGGAAGGATGCAGTCTGTTGGTGTGGCTTACATCAGGAAGCGGAAGTACACGCCAAGTATAAAGCTGTAGCGAGGAAGGTGAGACCTGTGGCGACCCAGTTACCTGTTGATTCTCAGCAGCAGATGGAGTTAGCGGCTGCTGAGCCTGTGCTTAGAGATCCTACACAAGTAGGACACAAGTTTACTCAGGAGACACTCGAGCAACTCTAGATAGGAGGGGGTGGCTTCTTGACTGAAGAGGAGAAACGAGCTTTTGAATAGATGATAGTTAGCCATGGTAAGGCATTTTCTTTCTCGGCTGAGGAGATAGGTTGTGTGGATCCTAGTGTGATAGCTCCGATGGTTATCTTCACTGTTCCTCACGTACCTTGGGATTTGAAGCCGATTCCAGTCCCTCGTGCCTTGCTACCGAAGGTGATTGAGTTACTGAAGGAGAGGATGCAGATGGGTATTCTTGAACCATCTATGGCTCCGTACTCTAGCCGATGGTTCACAGTACCTAAGAAGACAGGAGCTCTACGCTTCATCCAAGACTTGCAGCCTGCCAACAATATCACGATTCGAAACGTTGGAACAGGACCTGTGGTTGATGAAGTAGCTGAGGCGTTTGCTGGAAGGTCAATCTATTCTATTGGAGATCTGTTTTCAGGTTATGATCAGTTTCAGCTTGCTTTGGAGAGTAGAGACTTGACTACCATGCGTACACCTTTGGGGTTGATGCGGATGTGTACTCTTCCTCAGGGTGCGACAAACTCAGTAGCCCATATGCAGAATGCGATGCATAAGGTGTTACGAGAGTTTGTACCTGAGGTCACTATCCCATTTCTGGATGATATTCCCATGAAAGGCTGTCCGGTGGAAGACAAAGACGAAACTGTGACTTCTGATGGATGCAGAAAATTCGTTGTAGATCACATTCGAGATGTGGAGAAGATTCTGATGCGTTTGGAGGAGGTACACCTCACTCTATCAGGTACCAAATCTTGTTTTGGTATGTCAGAGATTGTGGTGGTGGGTCATTTGTGTGGTACTTTTGGGAGGCGTCCGAACCCAGAGAAGGTAGATGCTATAGCAAGGATAGCTGACTGCACCAACATCACTGAGGTTCGACGGTTCTTGGGAGCTTGTGTGTTCTTTCGTGTGAGTATTCCTCATTATGCACACATTGCCGAGCCTCTGTATGCACTTCTGAGAAAGGGAAGGAGGTTTACTTGGCGGCAAGAACATCATGAGACGATGGAGCAGCTGAAGGAGATTCTGAAGTCTCCACCTATACTAAGGAGGCTTAGCTACGAGAGCGGGAGACCTGTGGTACTGACTGTTGATACGAGTCCAAAGGCGATTGGATGGGCCGTTGGCCAAGAAGATGCAGAAGGTGTGCGGTTTGTTTCAAGGTTTGGAGCTCGGATCTTAACAGATAGACAGCGTAACTATCCTCAAGTGAAGCGTGAGTTGTGGGGAGCTGTTACTGCTATGAAGGTGGATCGAGAGTTCTTGATAGGAGCTCATGTGATACTAGAAACATATTGTTTGCCTTTGTTGGGTATGATAGCAAACTGCAATACACCAGACATAGCAATGCTACGATGGATTGCTTATGTCCGGAGTCTAAACCCTGAGCTAAAGCATATAGCAGGGAAAGACAATCCAGTTGCAGATATGTTGTCTAGGGCTCGTTATACAGATGAGGATGAGATGTTTGCAGAGGTGGAAAATGAAGAGAAGAGAGACGTTTGGTGCCAAGTTGGTCAGCAGACTTCAGACTCGGAACCACTGCCGTTCAATGAGGGGTTCTACTCAGAAAAGTTCCGCAATATTGGATTTTATCTGAGTTCGTTATCCAGAAGAGAAGGATGGAGTGATGCAGAGTTCAAGGAGATCAGACGGAAGGCGTATAGTTATCTTCTACGTGAGGGTTATCTGTGGAAACGTCCGAAGAGAAGAGATGGGATGCTTACTAGAGTAGTGGATGATCAACCGACAAAGCTTAATCTGCTGAAGGAGTTCATGATACCTTGTGGGCTGGACATCGTGGAGTCTGGGCTACATACACGAAGCTGAAGGAGCGTTACTGGTGGAAGGGTTTGTATCAAGACGTGGTGGACTTTGTTGGGTCGTGTCTGCACTGCCAGTTCTACTCTAAGGTCCGTTACAGAGATGGGCTTGTACCTACTTATCCACCTAGTATTCATTTTCAGTGGGTTCTTGATCTTGTGATGATGCCACCGGGGTTATGGGGGATGCGTTACTTGGTGTTGGCTCGAGAGGATCTCTCCAACTATGTGGAGGGACGAGCACTACGGACAAAGACTACAGAGAATATCTGCCGGTTCGTGCTTGAAGATATCATCTGTCGCTATGGATCGGTTGGGAGATTACGTGCAGATAGAGACGAGTTGAGAGGCGCTGAAGTGAAGGAGTTTTTTGCTCGTTATGGAGTAAAGCTTCGGCTTACCACTGCTATGAATCCAGAGGGCATTGGTAAGAGTGAACGAGGACATCCTTCTATTGTTCATGCTTTAGTGAAAGCATGTGATGGTAGGTCTAGAGAATGGCCGAGACTACTTCCGTTTGCTTTGTGGGCTGATAGAACTACACACTGTACCACGACTGGTTATATGCCAGTTGAACTTATGCTGGGGCAGAAACCGATCATGCCTGCTGAGGAGAACTTTCCTACATGGGCTACACTACCATGGGAAGATGGTATAGATCGTACTTCACTCCTTGCTTTACGTATTAGGCAGTTGGAGCGAAGAGAGGAGGATCTTGCTGATGCGCAGGAGAGGCTGAAGGTGGCTCGAGTCAGAAACAAGGAACGTTTTGACAAGACTCACCGACTACGACCGAAGCCAATACATGTTGGTGATTGGGTTCTGGTATATGATAGCACGTTGGAGAATCAGCATTCTACACTCCGTAAGTTCTCTCGAAGATGGTTCGGGCCTTATGTTGTGCTAGATGTGTATGAGAATGCCACTTATAGGTTGCGTGAGTTGGATGGTACTCCTTTGAAGCTACCTGTGGCTGGCAAACGTGTGAAATTGTTCAAGAGACGCGGAGGGTCAGTTGAGTTATTCAACTTTTTGGAGTCGGAGCTGAGGACAACAAGAGACGGAGACGTCCCAGTGTCTGATGAGACTGAGGCGGAGGAGAGCGATGATGATGAAGATCAAACAGAAGACTGAGGAGATTGGCACATACCGGAGGATGTGCAGGTTTGGAGGGGGTGGATGTCGTGATGTGAATTATTTTACATTGTAAATAATTCACCTCTTTGTCAAGCGTTAGTGTCTCTGAGTAGAGTTAGGACCTCAGAGATGTCGACACTTGAGGATGTTATATATTTTGAGTCTTAGTAGGTTGATTACCATGTTGATAGGGTTTAAGCTCATGGGTTGTATTTGCGTGTCGCCCATGCACGCTTTCTAGCTGATTTAAGTTATTTTTCGGGGCTGCGTGTCGTTTTAGGTAGTTTAAGTTTTACGCTGGCACTCTAGGGAGCTTGACGTGGTAGCCTATGAGTAAAACTAAGTTGCCACGTGGTTTAGGGTACTAAAGGACAACCAAGTGGAGCTATGAACTCCCATTGGTCTGTTTTTTTCTTTTGTTAACTCTAAATTTAGAAACAGAGCTCTAGAGTGGAGTTCGAGCAATTTGTGAGGGCACTTCGAAATCTGAGAGCCCAGGGAGATAGAGCTCGTCGAGCCAAGCACTGTCAGCGAAAAGTTTGATCGATTTGAGGCAATAAACAAGGAGTTATGGCTGTTTGAAGTTCGATTTGTGTCAGAATTGAAGCACTTCTGTTCAATTTGGGGTTTTGAGTGTCATTTGCAGCAGAATCGAGGAAAGCGCTTCAAAACTTCGTGGCTGTGATCACTGTCAGCAGGGCTACGATTGTCTCCAAATTTTTATGTCGATTGAGTCAGTGAGTAATTCAAGGCGACCGCTGAAGTAGAGGGGGTCCGAAAAGCTCTCAATCTGGAGCGGCAACTTCAGAGAGCGAGATCTGGAGTTCTGTGTGGAATCAGGAGGCCCAACTTCACAGGAGTGTTCAGCAAGCTGTGTACTGCAAGTCCTGTAAGAAACTTTGAATTTGATCAAGCCAATTTGCTGTTATAGGTCAAAATAGCTGTCTGGGTACCAGAAACTGCCGTAATTTCTCTACTCACAAAGTTTCTGCTCATATCTTAGTGCTCTGAATTGATCTGAAGCTGAAATTTCGTATGTGTATCCAGTAGAACCTCATTTACATGTAGGAGGAGTTCTGAAGCCTGAACCTTCACATATTTCTCAATCCTGAGTGTCAAAGTTCGCCATCTGATCTTATCATTGCTAGTTAAGCCTGAACTTTGCTTCCTGAACATATCAGAAGAGCCTAGAGACTTATATGAGTGTTTTCAGTATCACCTTGAGACCTGAAGCCTATCCTGTGAGTAGACCAGCCACAGCCAAGAGCCCAACGCTTCCCCGAGTAGATTGAACACAGCCTTCAAGCTCATATCACAGCCAGAAGGTTC
This sequence comes from Asterella californica, assembly GCA_036924285.1. Lineage (NCBI taxonomy): Eukaryota > Viridiplantae > Streptophyta > Marchantiopsida > Marchantiales > Aytoniaceae > Asterella > Asterella californica. The sequence continues at coordinate 14,704,125 of JAYKYS010000003.1, forward strand.
GCCCTTCCCAGGAAGACTCTCAATCCGACAACGTTAAATTCTTAAACTCTTCACTCACTCTTGAAAGCGAATTCTCTCTTAAGCAAGCTGGATTGCCCTCGTGATTTGGTAGCACAGTAAAAAAATTATACAGCTCTCTTCTCAGCATGACTTCGGATCTTAGCATAAGTAGATCTATCGTCAAGCACCTTCGTCTTCATTCGAGTTGCTGGGATGAAAAGTTGTCCAAAGATGAACGGATATGACGTTGCTTCTTGAACAAAGAAGTTCTGTTTGATGACAACATCATCTGTCCCCACTTTAACGTCTAAAACAAGCTCCATACATATCTCTTATTGTGTTGTTGGTTGTCTTTATGACCCACTAGTGTTTTGTGTCAATGGGTTACTTCTTTTTCTTGTACAATTCATCATTCAACAAGATGTTGATTTCTGATCCATGATCAGTCAGAGCACCCAACAGCTCATCCAAATCCTTAATCTTCACTAGTGTCTCTGTTGTAGCTCCAACCCAATGACTATGACTGTAATGACTTGAGCTTTGCTTCCATCCTCCTCTTCATTCTCAAAAGATACTCGACGTCTATGATCTCTTTCTTCCTCTGAAGAATGCACAATGCAATTTGCAAGCTCCTTCTTCTCATTCACTGATATCTTAGTATCCAAAGCATGTGTTAACATAGCTCATCCATAATCTGTCGCTTCTTCTTGATGATAATGATGACGACATCATGAAACTCACACTTAGCAATGCTCAAAATCTCTCTTAAGATAAATTCCACCTTCACATTTAGAATGTGATCTTCAAAGGCTCCTTTCAGTTCTATTGTAATCTGGATATTCGACTGCAATTTGTATGCAGCCGGTTTATCCTTATCTCTTTATGGCTTCTTTGCTCTCTCTTTCGATGGAGAAAGAGCGTCATCCATTGGTAGATCTTAAGCTCTTACATCCTGAAGCTCTTGACGAACTTTCTCTTTCGAGTTTATCTCTTGGAAGAAGTTCTTTCTCTTGCATCATCTAAATCTCACCTTCTTTTCTCTTTCAACAACACTTCGTGTTGGTTCTTGGTGATGTAAGCATGTATCGATAGAGCTTTTATTGAATCCTCTCATCCAATATCTTCTCAGATCGTAACAGTTATCCTCAACAGTGTCTCACATGTCTCTTTTTCTTTCTGTTTCATGGAGATGACAGATGATCACAATCCACGCGGTTCAAGATGCTCACCAAAACTTCTCTCATCTCAATCTTCAACCCTCGTACCGTAAGTTCCAACCTCTATTGCTGCAACTGCTTGTGCCGATAAGTGATCCTCAACCAACTTATTCATCCCTCCTTTGTCTAAGTTGGTTCAAGATGCGAGACTTACATATCAAGCTCACAAGATTGAAAGAGCAGAGATCTACAAGCGAGGCAAGACCCATTGGGAAGCAAGGTTGGATCCAGTGATGTATCTGATGCGATGATACCGACCATCCACACAAAGATTACAAGGAGTTCACATATATCTTACAACAAGGGGTGACCTTTTGGAAAGATGAGGAAGGTAGTACGAGAGATACGTGTATGCTTGCTTTTGAAGCTTCAGAAATTATATGTGTAGATCCTAGCATTATGACGCCAATGATCATATTCACAGTTTCACATGCTCCTTGAGACTTCAGATCAATTCCTATACCTAGAGCGCATCTATCGAAACTCATAGAGCTCTTATCTTAGAACCATCATTTGCACCATACTCTAGTCGTTGGTTTACAGTACCAAAGAAGATTGATGCATTACGATGATTGATCTAAGATATGCAGCATGTGAACCAAGTGACCAAGCATAAGATCTATCGTAGAAGAGCTTGCTGAAGCGTTTGCTGGAAGGACTATTTACTCTATAAGATATCTTTACTTTGGATACGATCAATTTCAACTTGTTGAGCAGAGTAGAGATATCACCACCATGAGGACGCCGTTGAGATTGGTCAAAATGTGCACGCTACCACAAGGAGCAACAAGTCGATAGCGCACATGATGAATGAGATGAACAAGGTTCTCCGAGAGTTCATTCCTGAGAAGACCATGCCTTTTTTGGATGACATTTCAATTAAGGGATGTGTAGAGGAGGAGAAAGATGAGATAATGGATCAAAAAGGGTGTAGAAACTTTGTTGCTAATCACATTTCAGACTGTGATAAGATTTTATCACGACTTGAAGAGACGTACTTAACACTATCAGGTGTCAAGTCTTCATTTGGAGTGTGAGAAGTTGTGATTATGGGACATTTATGTGGACGATTTGGACGCAAACCTTATCTTGGTAAAGTGGATGTCATATAACGGATGAAGGATACTTGTAGCTCAACAACAGAGGTGAGAAGGTTTCTTGGAGCTTGTGTCTTTTATCATGTGTGGATTCTACATTTTACACATGTGGCTGATCCTCTTTATGATCTATTGAGAAAGCACAAGAGGTTTGCATGGGAGGAGAGACATACTGAGACGGTTTAGAGATTGAAGTAGTTGTTATCTTCTCCACTTGTATTTCATTGTGTGAGCTATGAGGACAAGTGAAAGTGTGGGGCTGATTTCAGCTCTTTGTGGTGAAGAAGAATGAAGTCACGATGAGTCATAAATCGCTATTTGGGTTTTCGGAGCTTCCAAGTACCGTCATCGTTGGTGCTATGTTATGATCTGAGTAGTACCTTGAAGCATGCATGCTTTACCTTGCTTGAATGCTTAGTAGATCATGGTGTACAGCAAGTTGTATTAGGACTCTATCGAGTTTGGTTCAGTGACCTTATAACATCTTTCGGTTGTACTGGATTGAGTTATGACGGTCAGATTGATGGGTAGCTAGCGCCGCTAGAAATCTATTAAGTCATGCTTCCAATCATTTAGAGTTACTTTCATTTAAATGATACAGAGCTGAGTATTTCAGATAGAGCACAAAGATTCTAACATTTTCTATAACTTATACGTATCTTTTGGATCATAGCAAGCTTTAACTTTGAATGAAAAGAGTACAAGATCACTTGTGCTAGAGGAGTAGATAGAGAACATTTGGGTTGAATGATCAAGGTTTAGAGGCAACTTCTGTAAACCCTCCGCGATCTTATCGGTCAACTACCTCCATCTCTCAATCTCCACGATAATCATTGATAAATCTGCAACATGTCGGGTTTGTCTCTCACTCAAGGGTCACCTCTGATGGCTTTGATGGTGTCACGTCAGTTTGGGCCCCTCGGCTAGGTTGACCGAGTGCAAAGTGGTGCATCCCGGTAAGGCCGTTAGTGCCGTTAGGGCGAGTTGGGGAGAGAGCCCACTAGGGGTAAACTTCGCAGGTAGGGCTTGGAGGCCTTAGTTCTTTGAGTTGAGCCTTCAAGCTCCAGGCTATGGTGGATAGTCTAGTTGAGTGTAACCCGGATTCTCTTCGCGTTTAGAGTGGGTTTGGCTTGACCGTTTGTGAGTAATCCTTGTGGTGGTGTTGGAGATGGTAATCTCTGTATTCAGATTACTCAAAGAACTCAGTGCAGGTCGAGGCGGAGTTCAGTAAGAGCTCGCAGATCTGAAATCGAAAATCGTCCGCTGGTATCTTCGGGCGTTGTTGTTCGTGGTTGATTGTTTGGAGCTGTGATCGAGGTGTGTGGGCGCCGTGCTACATTGCTGTCGCAGATCAATTTGCTGTTGTTGGGGTCGAGTGGAGATTTCTATCATGCGGAAGCGCTGCAGAAATTTTGCGGAATGTTCTTGAAGTGTGTTGTTGGAGCCGGATTGCGCGTTTGGACGTAGCAGCTGAAATACTTGTCAATGTCGGGCCGGAGTGGACTCTTTGGGAGCGCATTGGAGAGACGATTCTAGCGCACTAAGTTTAGTGGAGTTTGGCCAAGGATTGAAGAAGTTATGGCATGTCGAAGTTCGCTGCCGTGAAACCCGCAAGCACTAAAAGACTAGTTACGTCAGATTTTGGCTCAATTTCGTGAGGAAACTCGAGTTTAGTAGTTGTTTTGTGTGTGTGTGCATCCACGAAGTGTGTGTGGTGCATTTGCGAATCTGTTTTGGTGGTGTTCGGGTTGGATTTGGAGGTTCTTGCTGTTTTACGTCAGATTTTGGTCACCCGTGTGCACCCGCAAGCTGTTTTCGCTGTTTTTGGAGGCTGTTTTGGTGCAATCTTCTGCAATTCGAGCCTCTTCTGGTGTGTGTGTACCTGTTCTACTCTACTTCAAGCGGAGCGGAGCGGAGAGTGAGCGGGAGTGTCGAGGTGTGGAGTGCGTGTTAGGAGGCGTTTAGAGGCTTCGAGGCTTCGAGGCTTCGAGGCTTCGAGGAGCAGAGGTGCGTGAGTGCGGAGGCGTGAGAGCGGAGTGCGAGAGTGCGGAGGCGTGAGAGCGGAGTGCGAGAGTGCGGAGGCGGAGGCGGAGCGAAGCTGAGCCTGAGCCTGAGCCCGAGCCCGCGCCCGCCGCAAGCCAGCTTGCTGGCGTGCGTGAGAGAGGTATCCAAGCTTCAGGTGTGTGGGAAAGGTAAAACCAGCTAGTCACCCATCCCAACACTATTCCTGGACCTGGACTCCTGACTCTGTAGTCTTAGCTTTGGCTTTACCACTAGACCAATAGCTCTTGGTGTCCTACAGGGATGCGTGCAAGTACTTATGGACTTGTATAAGGTAGTAGGAGACCTTCTCGCACGTCCCTAGAGGAGTGGTAGGGCGACCCCACAGTGTTAGGGGGAAGCTATAGTTGTGGTAGTGTTTGCCTACACCGTAGAGGCGCGTATGGAGGCAATTGGTGGCAGTTGTCTTGGGTGAGCTAGTAGAGCTACCACGTGGATGTTTTTGGAGCTACTAGAGGTGTGGACATCTAGTTAGTGACCTCCAGTGTCAGTTACGACTGTTGGTGACCATATATTGTGCATGTGGTCACCGACAAGGAGTCGTCAGTCCGGGTGGGGCTGGGTTTCTCTTTATGTGAATGTTTGAGTGTGGAGGGTTATCGTTTGGACTTCTTGTGGTTGGAACCCCTCCATACTCTGCTTCCTGTTTGTGCGCCGCGTTTGCTTGTGTTGGCGCTTGATTTCCGGAGTGAGTTCACTCCAGTGTGCTGTCGATAGTGAGGCTGGAGTTGCGGACCAGTCAGACTATCTTTGTCTCTCTCACGGTGCGGTTGGAGTGACGACCAACAGACAGTGAGAGGCTGCCTGTGGTGATGGCAGGTACAGGTTGCCCTTACCTTGACCGTCCTAGTAGGGGATAGGTGAGCTCAGTAGGAGCAGGGTTAGGCAAGTGGTGGTTACGGTGGTGACGAAGATTGCGACATTCCGGTTGGGGAGTGTCTTAGCGGGATTCTCTCATCACGGAGTTCTCGGGAGGTTCTGGTGGGGACTTCTCGGACAGTGGGTATACACGGAGTGGGGTGAGGTACCGACTACCTACACCATTACCGTCGGTTGTTCCAGAGGACGAGTCAGACGCAGACAGCGCGTTTTCTGGTGATGAGTCTAGTGTCGCAACACCGTTGTTGTGGGACATGGACGAGATCTATGGGGCCACGAAGGGGCCTCAACGTTACTCGGGTATAGTTGGTACCATTGAGCTGGATGACTTCATCCAGGAGTTCGACAGTTGGTGCGATCTGCAGCAGATGCGGAACCCACAGCTGTTTACACCCTTCATGGCGAAGGGTTTGTTCCAGCACTTGGAGGGACCGCCGATGGACGATTATCATGAGTTCAGGCGAGATTACAGTGTTGAGATCGAGTTGTGGAGACAACATTGGTCTCCCAACTACGTTTCTATCACTACTGGCGCAGTTTCGGGAGGCGTAGCATCTGCGAGTTCGGGTGCCAGTAGCAGTGGTGCAGTCACAGGTGGCGGAGTACCTACTACCGGGGCATCCACAAGTAGTGGAGCAGGTGGTAGTGTGAGCGGGATACCACCAGGGTTTAACCCTGTGGTTCAGTTCTTCCAATGTTTGAGGAAGAACTATCAGGGTGTGCGGACCGACAAGTTGAGGAGTCTGCAGGAGTTCCAGCGGAAGACTGGAGAGAGCCTACGCGAGGCGTTTACTCGCATGAGGCGGTTGATCAGCGTTACCCAAGGGGTGACGGAAGCACAGGCAGTCCAGTTCTGGTATGGGATACTAGACCGGGAGCTGCGTAGGAGAGTTAGAGATGCTACTCTTCTTAGAGATACCGCTCCGACGTTGGCGGTTGTCTTTAGTCTGGCTGAGCGGATTGAGTTCAACATGGTGGAGGAGAGGGTGGTGGTTGCTGGGTTCAGCAAGGAGACACCACATGGAGCGACCACCTCTTCTCGAGGATCACAGGCTACGCAACAGCGTGGTGGTGGTGGTGATAAGGATCGTGCAGAGCAGTCACCATCGCAGGGAGGTGTAGGAGGATCTGGTGGGCAGAAGCCCATGCCGTCCTTCTCTAGTCAGCAGCAAGCGGGTCCTTGCTGGACGTGTGATGGTCCTCATCAGCAGAGGGACTGTCCACAGAGGAGAGGTTATGAGACGTCAGGGACATCAGGGACGTCTCAAGCAGTACCTAGGCAATGTGAGCATTGCGGACGACCTGGTCACAGTAGTGACCGTTGTTTTGATCTCCATCCCGAGTTGCAGCAAGGGAAGGCTGATCGTGGACGAGGCGGAGGAGCTCAGGGAGGCAGTGGTGGTCGAGCTGGAGGTAGAGGTCCAGCACCTGGGAGAGGACCGGTCGGTCCACCGCCTGCTACAACGTCGGAAGCAGGTATGGCTGCTCGGATTGAGCAGTTGGAGCAGAGGATAGCTAGTATGGCTATGGCTCAGCGGAGATCAGGTGGAACAAAGGCTTCCACGTCTTATGGAGGAGAAGGAGGTGACTTCGACTTCATGGCTGGTGTGGCGCAGATTGAGGCATCTGCAGCAGTGACTAGAGGTGCAGTGCGTGCCTCTGAGCCACGAGGTGCGTCAGTGGAGTTGGATCCACAACGCGGGGAGGCTGGTAGACAAGCCAGGCTTCCCCAATCGTTCACGTTATCGGAGGCGTTGAGGACCACATCTATGGTTCCTAAACGACCTACCGATGGTGCAGTAGAGTTGGAGGCATCGACATCCAGGAGTGGGTGTGATGTGAGTCCACCTTCGACGTCTGTGGATGCGACGTCGAACCCGATGTTGGGGGCGGCTACAGCAGTTTTGCGAGCCCCACTATTCTCAGCCACGGATATGAGGGCATTGGGAGTCAACTTGGCTCCAGTGTTCCAGTTGGCGGCCACGCTCAGTGAGAGCGAGGATGTAGTTACCTCTAGTGCTGAAGTAGTTCAGCGAGAGACGGTAGACGTGTCCATGGAGTCGAGGATCAGGACAGCTACCAGTGGTACTTGGCAAGCGGCGACTGCTAGGTTAGATGAGTTACCAGCTAGGCCGGCGATTGATCGTGCTAGTTTGGCACCAGGTGTGGTGTTGTTGGACAACAGAAGTGGTATCTTCTGTTTGGTGGCACCTTCAAGGAAAGTGTATCGACCCCAGAAGGTCTTGTTAGACTCTGGAGCCCAACTGTTAATGTTGGGAAAGGCGGCGTGTATTGGTTTGGGTCTGAAGAAGTCCGAGATAGAGAGATGTCCATTCCAGTTGCAGACATCTCTAGGGGGATCAGGAGGTACGGCTCTACACATGACACGGGAGATGTTGACGGTGAGAGTTCGGCCAGATCACCCCACGGATGGCTCTATGGTGAAGGCCAAGGCCATTGTTACAGCCGCAGAGTCTTATGATGTATTGGTGGGAGGTGCTGTGTTGTACCCTATGGGGTTCGTGATTGACTATTGGGCAGAGACAGCATCTTACAAACCAGGTTGGCAGTCCGGTGAGGGACGAGTGAGCCGCTTACCAGTGCGGTTCAGTGCTAGAGTTGGGACGACGGAGCCTACACCAGGAACGATGGCATCCGTTGCAGGGTTCAGTTCGATCATCACTTGGCCGGACGAGTTGTTGGAGGGTAATGCCCATGCGGAGGATACTCCGATCTATGAGGAGGTGGAGGACATGCCTAGCATGTCTACGTTAATACCATCTGCCTTGGATGTGCCACTCTGGAGTTCGAGTGGAGAGTTGCAGCAGTATGCTGATCAGTTGGTGCAGCAGGCTTGGAGTGAAGCTTTTGTATCACCAGTAGAGGAACAAAGGGTTGTTCCTGCTACTGACCCTGTGACCTTATCACCGTTGGATACGACTCCCATTGTGTGGCAGTATCCAGAGGAAGGTGTATGTGTGCTGGAGCTGTTTGGAGGGATCAGCACAGGTTTGGCTGCGGTATTGCAGGCAGGTATACAAGTACAGCGATACTTGTATGTGGAGAGAGATGAGATTGCGAGACGCATCTCATTGCGACATGTGGCACGTTTGGTGCAAAGATATCCTGAGTTGTTGCCCATATCAGCTGTTAGAGGATACCAGCAAGCATTACCGTCGGATATTTCGTTGTTGGGGGCGCAGGATCTTACGTTTGTGGGCACCATTCACTTGGTGATAGCCGGATGGCCATGTCAAGGTCACACGCGTGCAGGGAGAGATCAGGGTTTACATGACCCGCGATCTAGGATGTTCTGGGAGATGTTACGGATCTTACGACATCTCCAGATGCATCAGATGGATTCTTCAGCGTACATCTTGGAGAACGTTCCTTTGTTGGGTGATGCTCGTACACAGATGATGACGAGTGTGCACCAAGTGCGGTCTTGGATTGGACCAACAGTGTTGTTGGATGCAGCGAGAGTAGGATCTCGTGCACATCGTCCACGGTTGTGGTGGACGAACTTGTTACCGAGAGAGGTGCTTAAGCGAGCACACGATGGAGTGAGACGACCAGCACATCTCACTGTTGATAGCATCTTGGATGCAAGACGACGATCTCAAGTAGTGAGAGTCGTCGATAGGTCACCCATGGCAGTGGTGAACCTAGTGGGACGGTCCATGGTAGCGTTACCCACATTGGTAAGCTTTCCAGCGTCACATGCTTACAGAGATGGAGGACCTGGGCTTGTGTGGGATGCTCAATTACGGCAGTTGGTGGAGCCCAATGCCGATGAGAGAGAGCGAGCGATGGGTTTCACTACGGGTACGACGGCAGTAGCTTCGGTGTCGGAGGCTGCACGTCGTCAAGTATTGGGTCAAGCAATGGACTTGAATTGCTTGACATGGATTGTTAGCCTTGGATTGGCTGAGCAGCGTCGGATGCGATCGACGGGTGTTACTGCTCGAGCACTCTTGAGCTCTTTGCCTACCGGGTCGATGGAGGCAAAGGCTGGGGGCGAGGCACGTGGAGTTCGTCATCCTTGGACATCATGGGATGTCATAGGAGAGAGTGTGGAGTTTGCAGCTAGAACTGCAGAAGTTTTACACACAGTAGCGGTGGAGGTTGTTGGTGGTGAGCAGAAGGAAACTGCTCCAGAGGCTGCAAGATAGCAGTCAACGACTTCGTCTTCTACCTCTAGCATGGTGACAGAGGATACTTGGGAGCCGGAGATCGGACCCAAGCTTATAGGAGAGGAGAGACGAAGAGTCCAAAGATTCCTGAAGAGCTACAGGAATTGTTTTGCCTTCAGTATGAAGGATTTGGGTACCTTGAAGGGACCTGGTATACGGATCGACTTGGCTAATGACACGCCAATCTTTCGACGTCCTTACAGGTACAGTGACATGGAGAGAGCCTTGATCCAGAGTCGGACTCAAGACTTGTTGGAGGCTGGGTTGGTGGAGATGTCGCATGGAGAGTATGCATCTGCCACAATTATGTCAGCCAAGAAGGATATGTATGGCAACTACACGGATAGGCGGATGTGTGGAGACTACCGTCCTATCAATCGGCAGACGAAGTCCGATAAGTATGCCATGCCGACACCTGAGGAGATCTTTGATGCAGTGGGGCATGTGAAGGTCTTCAGTACTTTGGATCTTCGAGCAGGGTATCATCAGTTGCCAGTGAGAGAAGAAGATAAGTCCAAGACAGCATTTTGGGGAATTGACTCTCACGGCAAGGATTGTTTGTATCAGTGGCGGTTCTTACCATTTGGGTTGAAGAACGCCCCTGCTGAGTTCCAAAGGGTGATGGACAGAATCCTAGCAGGATTGGATTTTGTCAGATGTTATATTGACGACATCTTAATCTATAGTGCTACAGTGGAGGAGCACGAGAGACACTTACGGGATGTGTTTGAGCGGTTGAGAGCTCATGGGTTGAAGTTACACCCTGGGAAGTGTAAGTTCTTCCAGGAGTTGGTAGAGTATCTGGGCCACACCATCTATCCAGGTGGATTGGGTGTTCAACAGACGAAGGTTGAGGCTATTGCACGTATCCCACGCCCCACAGATGTGAGTCGAGTTCGAGCATTTGTTGGTTTGGCGAACTTCTATCGTCGATACGTGAAAGGGTTTAGTGCAATTGCGAAGCCGTTGACCAAGCTGATGAAGGTGGACCAGGAGTGGCAGTGGGGAGATGAGCAGGAGCGAGCTTTTGTAGAGCTCAAGGATAGGTTGACATCTGCTCTCATCTTGAGGAGACCCGTTAGGGGGCGTCCTTTCCAACTGCACACCGATTGGAGTATGTTGGGACTTGGAGCAGTGCTGACTCAGCATGATGATGAGAAAAAGGAGTTCGTGGTGGCGTATGCCAGTCGCTCCAATAATTCAGCGGAGGCGAGGTATAGTTCGTATGAGGGAGAGTGTTTGGCGGCAGTGTGGGCTGTTGCACACTGTCGATGTTATCTGTTTGGGAACCCCTTTACTCTCATCACTGATCACCAGCCGCTCAAGTGGTTGATGGAGTCCGATAAGCTTACAGGGAAGCTTGCACGATGGGCTCTGATCTTACAGGAGTATGACTTCCAGGTAGTACATAGACCTGGAGTTGCAAACCTAGATGCCGATGGGTTGAGTCGCAACCCGTGCACGAGTCAGCAGGATCAGACTGGGGCTCGATGGCATGACGAGGTTGATGAGGAGATAGTGCCAGGGTGGCATGCATCTGCCTTTCTTTGTGTGTTGGCCATGAACTCTAGTATGGAGGGCCAAGTCGTATCTTTCTCTGGTCAGAGAGTAGATGACGAGTCTCCAGATCCTGAAGGTGGAGATGGTGTTCCAGATCAGCGGGATATCCATGATGATGTGACCGTGATGGAGTATCTACGCACTGGTGTGGTAGTAGGCACAGTAAGTGCCAAGGAGCGGGATCGTGTTCTTCAACGAGCGAAGAGATTTCGACGAGAAGGACGACATGTACTTCGAGTGTGGGGTGATGGAAGGGTACGAATAGTGCCACATCCATCCCAGAGGGCACAGTTAGTACGACATGCCCATGAGGAGTTGGGACATTTTGGAGTGAAGCGTACACATAGCTTACTCCAAGGACAGTATTGGTGGCGTGGTATGCACATCGATGTGCAACAGTTTGTCGCACGATGTGTGGTTTGTGATCGAGTACGAGCATCGTTTAATGCTCCTACTCCACAGTTACACCCCTTACCGATTATGGGGTTGGGTTACCGTTGGAGTTTGGATTTTGCGGGACCCTTACCGTTGACCGTACGTCACCACCGGTATGTGTTGGTGATGGTGGAGCACTTCTCCAAGTGGATTGAGTTGGTGGCATTACCAGACAAGGCGAGTGAAGGGACAGCGTATGCGTTCTTAGATCGAGTGCTGAGTCGTTTTGGAGCACCAGCTGAAGTGCTGACAGACCAAGGTACAGAGTTCCTTGGTGAGTTTCAGGCCTTGTGTGATCAGGCGCTGATTGATCATCGGACTACATCTCGAGATCATCCTGAGGCGGATGGTTTGGCAGAGAGGGTAGTTCAGACGGTGAAGAGAGGATTGCGCAAGTATGGCTTGCAGAAGGGCCACTTGGGAGACTGGGATGTGCAGTTACCATGGTTGGCTATGGGCTACCGTTTTAGCCGACAAGCGTCTTTGGCTTCCTTCTCACCGTATTTCTTATTGTATGGCCGAGATCCAGATCTACCTTCGGCCATTCGTCGTGATTCTGCTGAGGTGCTGGACCTTGATGACCCGGATATGTGGGTGAGAGCATGTTCTCAACGAGCAGAGACATTTCGGAGAGTTATGCCTATGGCTTTTGAGAACCTAGCGATTGCCCAGCATAGAGACACGTTGCGGTATGTGACTATCCGAGGAGGAGGTTATCGGCCGTCGATTCGCAGGTTTCATCCTGGCGATTATATCTATCTACAGCAGACTGCACCGACGACGTTGGACGTGACCGCAGGGCGCACTATTTTACGAGTGCGTGAGGTGTTATCTTCTGGAGTACTCATGTTAGAGGGCCGTGATGGTGTTGTGTGGAAGGACCATGTGCGTAATTGCGCGCCATGTCATCTTCCCAACATTGATGGTACCGTTGACCCAAGCTTAGCAGTTGTACGCGCGGGCTTGAGGTGTATGTTGTGTGGGTCTGCTGGTGGAGCAGCCCGTATGTTGGTGTGTGATGGTTGTTCGAGAGGTTGGCACATGTCATGTTTGACTCCACCTCTCAGTGTAGTTCCTACTGGACGGTGGGTTTGTCCTCGATGTATATAGCGGAGATAGTCGATTAGATCTTTGCGTGGTATGGATTGCAGACAGGCGACTAACGATGGGGCAATGTAGCACCCGGCCTCTTGATCCTTGCACCCATGAAGGTGTGTATCACGTAGTTGGGATATGGAGCTATCTGGAGTTAGAGGGACCTAACCGCCAGTTAGGGGGGCGATTGTGGTACACTTGTGTATGTGTATGACATCGTCCATGTGTTATGTGTATGTGTGGTGTACCTCTGACAGCGATGTATGTTGTGTAGCGATGTGTATGCGCACGACAGCTGTCACGTCAGTTTGGGCCCCTCGGCTAGGTTGACCGAGTGCGAAGTGGCGCATCCCGGTAAGGCCGTTAGTGCCGTGAGGGCGAGTTGGGGAGAGAGCCCACTAGGGGTAAACTTCGCAGGTAGGGCTTGGAGGCCTTAGTTCTTTGAGTTGAGCCTTCAAGCTCCAGGCTATGGTGGATAGTCTAGTTGAGTGTAACCCGGATTCTCTTCGCGTTTAGAGTGGGTTTGGCTTGACCGTTTGTGAGTAATCTTTGTGGTGGTGTTGGAGATGGTAATCTCTGTATTCAGATTATTGTGGTACACTTGTGTATGTGTATGACATCGTCCATGTGTTATGTGTATGTGTGGTGTACCTCTGACAGCGATGTATGTTGTGTAGCGATGTGTATGCGCACGACAATGGAAGCACACCACGAACTTGAAGAGAAAAATGTTGAGTTCAATCATTCACACACCCATAAACTCATCAACTAAAATTATCCATTCTAACGACGTCTCTCAAGTTCTCACATGCTAAACTATCACACTCTCTCTACATTGCTCAAGTTGTCATTACGAAGATGTGAAAACAAGGATGAGGAGCTCTTCTCTACTCCTCTGTTTATACTTTCTAGGTTTTTATTTTGGTACCCTCCTGTAACTCAGTCGTAACTATTTTCATCGAATTTTACTAAGATATTATTTAAGATAAAAGCATTAATCACATGGGCTTCTTATCTTTTCACATGGGCTTATTCCTTCAAAGTCAACAACTTCTATAAGGATTCTAGAATATTCTTAAGAAATCTCAAATTTCCACTCCCTTCTACACTATGACCCATTGAAAAGAAGACATGTGGAATCTCTTCTTGTTTTTAATGCCCACAAAGTCCACAACTTTAATCCCACCACTAATATCAAGTCAAAAAGGAGATAAGGGATACTTTCCACCTCCTTTCTATCTTTTAGACAAGATGACAATATAGTAGTGCTCACTCTTTAAGAAATATCTGAATTCTGCTCAAAAGTACAGCTAAATTTATCCGTAACTAACTTTAGCTAGTCATGACTAACTTGATACATCTTTAAAGCACTTGGGCAGCAAATAAAAATTCTCAACACTTAGTTATAACTAAATATCTTACTAATAGACAAATTTCTTATGTGTAATCTATGTCGTTACATTTTACCCCTAGACTAAATTTTCACTCCGTCTTCGGAGTGAAGAGAGAACTTTCGTCGATGAAACAACTTCAACTTGTCATGGTTGACCCGATCGAATCTCCTTTCTCCCAGCTCATGAAGGTCATATGTGAAGTTGCTCCACACCTTATCTACAACAAAATGATCAAAATATCTAGGAATAAACTTCTCCTTAGCCCTCTTGAATCTAATAACATCATACAACATTACCCAATCTCCTACTTGAAAAGGTTTTACTTCCCTCTTGCTCAATCATTTATCGTAACTCTTCTTTTGATACGCTTGAGCTCGTTCCATCCGGATCATTACTACCGCTCGGATCTCTTCCAACTCCATGAGTTGCTCTTTTCTTGATCTGATCACGTCTTTTCCCCTCGACCTCTTCAACTTTCGTTGAATAGTTTGAAAAGTATCCAATTCGAATTGGATCGGCAACTTGGACTCCACTCCATAAACAAGTCGATACGAGGAATACCCTGTAGAAGTCTTTATTGTCGTTCGATACTCTCATAAGATGACATGTACTCTCTTATCCCAAGTATATTTCGCAGTCTCAATACCAACATCTTTGACGAGCATCATACAAAGTGTGAGATTGTCTTCTCCACAAGATCATTAACGTTTGGTTTGTATGACGTCGTTACTCGTGACTTGATAGAAAAGTGTTGCAGCATAGCAGTAGTCATGCTCCCTACAAACTCTCCTCCTCTATCTGAGACCAACTCTAACGGACATCCGAATCTTGTGATGATCCTCTCTCATATGAATCTACCCACTTCTATTTCATTAGTCTCCCTCAAAGGTTTAACCTCTACCCACTTGGTACAGTAGTCCGTGACAACTACAATGTATCTATTGTCTCGAGGTGTTTCTTATTAAGAGGACCTACAAAGTCAATACCCCACTTCTCAAATGGTCTAACACTGGAATTGATCTTAATAGAGGTGTTCTAGTAGACTTCAGAGCAAATGCTTGACATATGTCGCAGTTTTGCAATAGTCTAAACACTCTTTGAAAATCTCTCTCTAGTGATAACCGGCATCCAAAATCTTGAAGGTTGTTATCTTACCAGCAAAGTGACCTCCGCAAACAATACCATCGTGAAACTCATGCATTACCTTGAACGCCTCCTTCTGACCAACAGCTCTCCTTAGTAATCCATCTGCTCCTTGATGAAATAGAATTCCTTCTACCATGGTGTAAGGTTTGCATCTCTTGATCAATGCGTTATGTTCTCGAGTATGCATACCTTCTTGGAAAGACCCATCTGCAAGAAAACTCCAGATTTCCTTGTACTCGTCCGGTATCTCCTCAATACTTGTGATGGTCATCGCTTGCTCTTCTGGAAATGAATCATTAAATGGTTCTTCTCTTTCATCATCATAAGCGCTCGACAAGAGATCTGCATTTGCATGCTTTTTCCCTAGCCTATCTTCAATCACATAATCGTATTATGTTAGAAGGATCTTCCAGTGAGTAATACGATCTTCGGCATTAAGCTTATTAAAGGTATATTTTAAAGCCTTGTGATCTATGACTATGGAAATTTTTCCTCCTAACAAGTACTGTCAAAATTTCTTCAATGCAAAAATCATAGCTAATCCTTCTCGTTCAGTCACGGGGTAATTCTTCTCCGCGGGAACCATCTGCCTACTAGCATAAGCTATAGGATGATCATGTCCATCTCCATCTAACTGACTTAATGTACATCCGATTGTTACATTGGAAGCATCCATATACAGAATAAATTTTTTACTCCACTTTTGGTTTAGCAAGTATAGGAGGTGTCACCAATGTCTTTTTCAGCTCCTCAAATGCTTCCTTTGTCTTCTGATCATGCACTATTAAGTCAAAATCAACTTTCTTCTTCATGTACATAGTCAAAGCAATTGCTTTGTTCGAAAAAAAAAGACAAACTTATGATAATACCCAACCATGCCAAGAAACTGTCTCAACTTTGTCAAGTTGATCAGAAATGAAAGATCCACGATCTTTTTCACTTTCTCAAGATCTATCGCAATCCCATTCTTGTGATGTGTCCAACAGTAGACATTCTTCGCAGCCAAAGATGCACTTCTCTGGATTTAGAGAAGCGTTGGCTTGCTCCAACCGCTGTAAACTTTGATCACATGATCAAAGTGGTCCTCTTTTCTTCCGTGCACGCAAAAATCATCAATAAAATCTCAGACAAACTTCATATGAATGGTTCAAACACCTTGTTCATGAACCTCTGAAAAGTGATAGGAGCATTACACAGTCCGAATGACATCACCCGAAATGCAAATATTTCCCAAGGAGTAGTGAAAGTAGTCAACTGTTGGTACTCCAGTACTATCTTGATCTGGTTATACCCACTATAATCATCACCAAACCTATACCACTCATGACCAACAACTTCCTCCAAAATCTCATCTATAAATGATAGAGGAAAATAATCCTTCTTGGTAACTGCATTCAACTTCTTATAGTCTATGCACACTCGTAACTTACCATTCCTCTTCTTGACAATCACAATGGGTGAAACCCATTCTAAGTTCTCCACCTCGTAAATGAAACTTGTCTCTTTCAACTTGTCTATCTCCTCCTCGATCATCATGATTGTTGTAGGATTGACTCTTCTTTGCTTTAGTCGAATTGGTCTCACGTTCTCCTCCAATTCGATTCGATGAGTCTCTAGAGTCACCTCCTTCAAATCCTTGTAACTGAAAGCAAACACATGGATATATTTCCGAAATATATCTAGGAATCTACTTTTCTCATCTTCTGTGACATTGATATCAAACTTCAGGGTAGAGAGTCTTCTCACAATCTCTGCCTCACTCAACTCTTCTTTGTCAAGATCTTTCTCTATTGATGGTCGAGACAACAAGTCAATCCCACTAAGCTGATGTAATGATTCATCTCGACAAAATCCTTCGTCATCAGATGAGGATTCTTGATAATAAGAATCTCCTTATCTACATCTGAGACACTTTGGTTGTCCTCTGTATCAGATTCGCAGTAGTCATTAGTGGATCTATCAGAGTCAAAAGTCACAACTTCAACATCCAAGAGAGATACTATCACTCTCTGATCTCTCTAGACCCAATCCGTAAACATCTCTTACGTCACCTATCTGTGGTGCGCACAGCTCTCAACCAAGGCCAACTTAGGAGCAAATCATAACTAGAGTCCTTTAGTACTTGAAATGACATCAATGTTTGAACTCTCATCAGACACAACCACCTTCTCTAAGACACCAAGAGATCTTACCCGTTGCTTGTTAGCCATCCTCACAACAATGCTAGCTAGGCGAGTTTTTTTCATCCCTAACTTCTTCATCAACTTCTCCGATATGACAATTATAACCGACCCTCCATCCACCAACACGTCAGAGACGTAATGATCATTCAATCGGACTTCAATGTTTGAAACCCTAGTGTATACCTCTGAAGCATACACATCCACCACACCAACTTCTATAGATTTTGATGTCTTGCTCTTGGGTTTCTTCTTCTTGCTTCTCTTAGAACTTAATACTCTTTTGAGTTCTCTTCGTAAACTGGGATTGAGTGCGATCAGTTGTCCAACCGTGATGTTGACTTTCTGAGCACCCACATCTTCAACCACATCATATCTCGCTTGAGAAGACGAAATGGTGAAATCCGCCATTCCTAACTTCCTTCTTGGCTCTCTTGATGTACTCGAAATATTACTCGAGCGAGTACTTCTACTTGGTGACTCCTCCATGAAAACCGATTCATCAGAAAATCGAGTCCGTTTTCTTTCTTGAGCTAAAAGCTCCACCGGTGCATGAGAAGAGTTCAAGCTCTCTCCTTTCTCATAGATGGGATCTTGTATTACATCAATAGTAACCACTCCCTTGTCTCGTGCTTGTGATGAATTTCCTCCACCAACATTCATTCTAACAGCTTCAGCACCCCTTGCTCCATTGTTAGAACAATTTCGTTAGAAATGAGAACCTCCACAAGTCAAGCATGTGATTCCTCCAAAGTTACCTTGGTTGCTTCCAAAGTTACCTGATTTTCTCGGTTGGGATTATTGTCGTAACCTCTTTGACCTCCTCCTCCACCTTTGTTCCTCCATTCTCGTAACTGCACCACATTTATCTTGAGATCCGCAAGAGTATCGGTGATGCTCTTCAACTCGGCATGGAAATGAGGTGGCAGTAGACATCGTTGTAAGGACAAACGGTCTTGGCACCACCGTTGGAGTAGGAATTGACGTTGAAGCGATCACCAATTGTGATGATGGAAATGCTATCGTTGTGGCTACACCAAGACACCATAGCGACATGATAAGGTTGGATGATATCTCTTTCATCCAAACTCTCTTTCATATTTGTCGCAATGTTGATGACCTCCGCTTTGGTTGTTGGCTTCTCGTACCTCACTTGAGTTCGAATTGAAGACATCAATCCTCCCACCATGTTCTTGGTCAGCACTGCTCCAATCTCTGTCATCTTTAGCTCCACGTTGTCTCCACTCTTCCGTAGAACCGTTTGAAACCGTCGCTCCAACTTATCCACCCTTTCAGCATACTGCCGAACTTTCTCGTCATTCCGTTGCTTCAAATGAGTAGCTCCACCATGAGCTTCTCATAACTCTCTTCTGGAAGAAACTCTTCGATGAGTGCGTTACTCAACGTCTCTCATATGTCCTCAACTGCACCAGGTGTCTTGTTCTTCACTCGATCTTCATACCATGTAAGAGCAAAATCTTCTAAACACTCTGGTAGTAACAACACCCATTCTTCCTTCCTTCTCACGTTGTTTCTGATGCAACCCCTTTTGAAGTCTCGAACAAATTGTTTTACACCTTCATTGTCTTTTCCATGAAACACTAGTAACTTCCCCATCTTGTAACTATTCTAACAAAAATAATTAATAAAAAATATGAATTATTAGATATGACTAAAACTCAACAGATAAAGAATTTTATTTTTCATTTTAGACCTCAACGCCCTACTGCTCATGGTGTTTTATGATTAGTATTGGAAACGAATGGAGGGGTGGTAGAACGCGGTCTACTCTTCTAATCTTCGTGCAATAACTACTCGCTAAAAGAGTACGAACATCATTAATTTCATTCGAGAATAATCTACCATAGGTAAAATGAAAAAATGATTGTAACAACACCTCTTGTGTCATTTCTTCTCCCAAGGTAATCATGAGCCTGAGTGGTATCATCGTCTTCTCCACCATCCGAATGATGATCTCCATCACAATTCAGCCGAGTCCTCTTTTGAAGTTGACAACTTCTCTGTCTCAACTCTTTGAGTCTCGTCAGAGACTCAGAGAGCTGAGACGACTACTGACGTAAGTAAAGCGGTCACATCTACGCACTTGTGTCCTCTTGATAGATCATCCACTCCACAACTTCGACAAGGATCCTCTCTAAGAAGATGAATCGGTGGTGGTGGCGATGGACTCACTCGAAGACTTAAATCAGTAAACTCTCGCTTCTCTTTGGCTCTCTTTGTTCTGATTCTAGTTGGACAGAGGGTTGAGACATAACACCACAAGTCAGTTTCTACTCTTCTCCTCAGAGATTCTACTTGAGATTTGTACTATTGTTCTCAAACTCAAACGATAATCTCTCTCGAGCTCTCTCCGACACTTACTATGACATCTAAATTTTGAGGAAAGTTTCTAAGTCTAACTTTTCAATCTTTTGAACTTCTACTCATGTTGCACCTTCTCAATCATTAGGTGGACAAAATACCTTTGAGGAAAATAATTCTACATCACTTTCTTAACTCTTTCGAGCTTTATACTGAAGATCGTGCATTATACATGCTATACACGAAATAAAATCCAATCTAAAATTAAGAGTCTAAGATAATATCATCATGACCATCGTCTGTACTAATCCTAGCAGACATTTTAAAGTCACTCTTGTAAGGATCCAACTCTACTTCGTCAGGAGCATTCGTGACCTCCACAGTGAATGATGCTTTTAACTCAACCTTTTTCACGTTTGTCCCAATGCTCGTAGAAGCTTCTTGATATAGAGTAAAAAGGGCACCCCAACTGCAATAGATGCGTGTTCGCAACTCATCTATACTTAACTTTGGCTTCTTCGTCTCTGTTCGAACTCCCAAACGTCTCTTCTTCCACCTCGGCACTCGAACTGGATTCCCCATGAAGTATTTTCAAGATCTCCTTGTATGTCGAAACATATATCTCTTAATCCGTAAGAGATCTCTCTAAGACTTTTGTGACCTCCAGTAGCTAAACCTCCAAGCTACCAACTCATGAAGTTTCAACAAAAACTTCCCTAGTCATAAGAAATGAGCTGACTGTATAAATTTCCAAAAAATTGAAATTTGTATATTTTCACTTCACTCATGAGTGTCAACCCCTCCACTTTGAAAAATTCTACCTCCCTCTCCAGGCCTCATCTTCTCATGATTTTTGTTGTCCAAGATAGCTTATCAGCCAAGCTAAAATAATAGTCTTATCGATCAACTACCCCTCATCTCTCAATCTCCACGATAGTCATCGATGAATCTACAACATGTCAGATCTGTCTCTTACTCAAGAGTCACCTCTGATGGCTTTGATGGAAGCACACCATGAACTTGAAGGAAAAAATGCTGAGTTTAATCATTCACACACCCATAAACTCATCAACTAAAATTATCCATTCTAACGACGTCTCTCAAGTTCTCACATGCTAAAATATCACACTTCTCTACATTGCTCAAGTTATCATTACAACGATGTGAAAACAAGGATGAGGAGCGTGTCATAGTACAAATGAATCTTTGTACTATCATGTAAGATGTCACATGTGTCTAAAAGATTGAATTCTTTCAAATTTATGTTACATATTAGTTATCCACTCCTTGATTTAAGTGGCTACATTGCAATATTTATCACTTTATTTTAGGATTAGGTTATAACACAAAGCTTATACATGTGACATCGTATGAGTGAATCTTTGTATGACTGGATTGTAGTATTTATGTTTATATTTTGTCGTATATATGTAACGCATATATGTTAAATTTTGTTAATTACGAAACATATCAACAATTACAAAATTTGCTGAAGATATCACATGCATGTAGTGAGCTAAAAAATTGATGTAGCATTATGAGAAAGTATCATGAAGAGCGTATATAACATAAAAATGAGCTTAGATGGAAGTTTATGACATTAAGATCAAAACATTAAAGACTTTAGAAAACTGAAAATAATAATATCACATATTAGAATGTCATGTGTCTTTCTTGTGATGGAATAAAATTCCTACAAGTGAGCTTATTTTCTCTCGTCAACTTCTTATATAGAGATATCTTGTGCATCGATTTCTCTAGACAAACCCTGCAACTCCTCATAGCGTCACTCCGAATTTTATGTGGACGGTCATTTTTTTCATGGGGTAAAATAATGGTTGATCTGGCATGAAAACCTCATTTAATTGAAGCTTCGCAGTCATTAGGATAATGTCCTTGCCATGAAAAGTCGATTTTCCAGCCAAACCAAACATAAACCTCTTTCTCATTATGACCTAACCGTTACCAATCTCTCGTGACTCAACTTCATCGCCCATCGCAAACTATAGAACAAAACACTCAAAACATAAATATAACAACAATGAAGTGGGAGTGATGTGAGAATAACATTGAGGACTTAAAAGATATTTCAAATCACCTTGTACAGAGACCATCCTTCTTTGGAAGTTTAGATGAGAAAATGATGATTCCATTCTCACCATACTACATTCATGTACCACAATAAAAACGTCAACTATATGATGAATGAACTATATATTTGTTGAGAACAACAATGATTATATCAAAGAGCGAAGTATTTTCACAAGTTCACTTTACATAAAAGCACTACTAGGCAAAGTAATACCCACCACTTGCTTCTTTCTCTTGGTCATCTTCAGCTTTGTTGATTGTCTTGCATCGCCCAATGATGCTTCTTCACTTTCTTCTGCCAAAGAAGATGCTGTCTTTGTGCTTTTAGCTCCTTCTTTTGGACGAGAGACGTCAATTTCAGAAGAACTGAAATTTTGTTGGTCTACATTAGAAGTAGAAGAATGCTTTATCCCAAAACTATCCATGTAATTGTTCATCAACACAGTCAACCTTTTCAAGTTGCAAGTTGATAAGTATAGACATGATGATTTCTAACTCGATCCTGCAATGCACCAGAAGATTTAGAACAAAAAGATAATATATTTTATATTCTACATATTAAATATAATAAAAGTATGTAGAGTCTACCTAAGCATTTTATCTCTTGCTTCATTTCATCTTGGTGTAAATGCATTGTCTCCACGTTGCATGACAAAGGAGAATTCTCTGTGCTTAATATGACTCCACTGGAATTAGTTCTCAGTTCTCTATGTTCTAACATTTTGAGGAGGGTTTGAGAAGACTTCATTTGCCTGCCAAAGAGATCAAGAACCAGAGAAAATCAGAGGGATGATAGAAGTATTGACTAATTACATGCATGATTAGACAGAAAGAGAATATTCGATGTCCCTAACAACTGATGTCATTAAAAAGCAGAGGATGAACTGACATAGGTGCAACAATAAACAACAACAAAAGATCTGCATAATGAAAGAGAAATGCCTCATCACTTACGACATCTGTTGTCCTTCGAGCATACACCATTGATCATCTAGTGCATAACATGTTGAATGACTACAAAGAAAACTAAAGACTTTGGAGTGGATGATAGTTATATTGTAAAAGATTTTACTTGATAATCATCCTCCAATTGGACTTGAGATACAGGATTTGATCCAACGTGTCATTGCTTTGTCTGTTGTTAAGTATAGAAGCTTCGTTTCAGAATTTGTCAATGCAGTTGTAAGAGAATCAGAGTTTACAAATGAGAATTATTTAGAATAGAAATGAGATGATCGGAGTGTTGCATTTCAGTTCACCATCATATCAAGGAATGTCATTCTTTGACACATCAATAGTTACAAACGAATAGACATAATGCTTTAACCTAAGAATCAACACCCATTTGTGTCTCAAAACGGATAAACTCTCATTTCTTCCCGTTTTGATTGTTGTTTATGTTTTCAAGATTGCAAGTCCATGTTTATCTCGTTCAGTGTTATGTTTATCTAGTGTTTATCCAATTCATGTTTATCTCGTTGCAACTCCATGTTTATCTCGTTTGTAGACAAGAAAATTTCAGACAATAAGTATAATTATACTAGATAGTAGCTTGTTACGATAGCCATACATAAATAAATGATTACCATGTGTCTATATGTCTTTTTATAGCTGCACGAGATGTCTTCATTTGCTCAAACTTACGAGTAAACGAATGAGACAACTAGTAATGAATCAACTCGAACCACTAGGTAGTCTCAACAAACTCTGGACATCTCGCATTACGAAGACTATCACCTTTCATCCATTCTTTATGCAAGTCACTTCTGATTAACCTCAAAATCTTAGCAACACAATCTCTAAATCAGTCCAAATCCAGTTGATGATCAATGTTGTCGCAATTCTCATCCAACTAACTCTTTACCAGCTCCAAATCCTTCTAATCCTTGAAGCATCGAGCATTACATGCAATGTAATATACATTAAGATCACCGAAATTGATCAATTTTATAACTTATTCAAGGGTGAACTTCTTGAAGGACTTTCACTTATAGAACAAGCCGTCTACCATGAGGTTAAATCACTCTGGAAATTATTTGAAGAGTCTATGAGATATGAAGATCAAGCAAATAGATCAGAGTAGTTCCTTCCAACTCTGTTTAGCATTAAGACGAGTCACACAGGATCCTCATCTACAAGCAAGACAAAAGCTATGGAAGAACACAACTGCTAGAGATCTTGATGATCTTGTGCTATTACTCTGAGAAATATGCACAGACTTGAATTCTCTGGCTCAATAACTCGGATCAATGCAAATAGATTCGTGTGTGAGACATATAGTTACTTTTTTGTTTTACCTCCAGATCTCAACCATTTCATGTTTCATTCTTGACTCTAATTGGAGATCTATCGGCGGTTGTTGTGACTCTCTATTCACCTCCTTATGTTGCTCTTCTCTTCTCTTGTTGATCTTGACGTCCTCTCGCACCGGGTCATTTTCTAACTTGTCATATATTCAGATATGACCGCATCTTCAACTGTAATCGCAACTTGAACTATCATACATCATTAAGTTTGCTGCTCTTCTCGACAATCTGACATTCTTGGTATGCTAGACGTCGCTCGCGTTATGATATTGTCTCGGAACTACACCTACTTCAAGCTTACCGCACGCCTTCGTAGTTCTACTTGCCGTAGTTTGGCTATCTCCATACTCTACTCGTGAGTTCAGGTATTGTGCTTCAACATACCCGATTACATTGGGTTAGTAACTATATTCGTTCAAAGGTCTTCCTGACATAATTCAACATTGTTGATCTCGACTGCATTTGCGATCTAGAGCAGGTTTTTGGTCTAGCCTCGTTTGGAGCTGTGGCTTGACTTCATTGGTTTCACAAACTCTCAGCTAGTCGTCTCTTTGATGTAGCTTATTGTCCGATCTTGACTTATAAGATTTCACTATCGAGCATTTGAGATTGATTATTATGATGTCAAAAAGTTAATACTAGTAGTGTCATATTTACGACATTGTATGTCACATCATCTTCTCCATCCAAAGTACAATCATCATACATAATATGATTGAGATATGCTATGTCATCATAATATTTTTTACTATTATATTTATTTTGACTATTGTCATAATCATATCATTTATATGACGAGATAATCCAAGTCATCATATAAACAATGCAAAGTCAGTCTCATGCAAATCAAAGACGAATATTAATGTCATTTACTTAGTCATAAATTATGTATGAGTTGCAATGTGAATCATAGAGTGTTACATGTGTCATTGAGTTGTAAGTAATAACATAAATTAGAATCGAGTCACTGTGTCATAGAAAATCTTGAATGCTTGTAGTGATCGAAGTGAAAAGATATGAACTCAAGGTTTCCTTCGAAGTTTTCATGCCAGTGATTGGGATCATACATAGTGAACGAGGTGTTCGACAAGGAGAAATTACAGTTAGAAACTCTCTAGGAAGAAATCCTCCCTGGATGAACTAAAATATGCAAATTTTGTCTATACAATCCGCACTATGTATAGTGCGGATTGTATACTCGGGGAAAATCGACACCAAGATACCCACAAACACCAAACGTGTTTTCTTCATTGAGGAAAAAAGTATACAAGAAACAGAAGAAACAAGGAGAGCAATTTCAGGGACCACATCCCAATAAGAAGAGGACCACAAGGAAAGACCTAGCACCCCATCATTCTTTAGCGAGATGAAAGTAGACGAGAAACAGAGGAGTCCAGAGAACTACTCCGACCAGAGAGAGAGTTTCAGAGAACACCCGTATCAATCACCTTGGGGACGAGCATCATCAAATACGAAAAATAAATCCCCACAACAAGTGGAAAAATGACACGTCGCTTAAATTCATCAATAGAAACCACTCAACCAAGACACAATGTCTCAAAGGACACATCATAGAGACACACATCCTAGACGAAGAGACACAAGAAGAGAGCACATAGTCACATGTCACTCATCGGAGAACAGATTGAAGTCTTTCAAGACACAATTCCTAATCGATGACCTTGTAGAAAGATCGATACTTCGAGGACACTCCAAGAAGAGAGAGAGCGAGTAGACAAGGAAGTAAAATAGGAATGAGATGAGAGAGGCTTTGCCTCTCTCTGTATATATAGTGGAGGTGAGTACAAGGGAAACCCTAATGGTGGGTTAGCCCTCTAACTAACTCTAACAACCCTAACCACTCCGACTAATGGTAGCCGTCGATCTATTAGAGCTTGGGACTATATCAACACTCCCCTTCAAGCTCATCTCTACATCTTGTACTCCTAGACAATGTCTGAAAGCATCAAACTTATCTCTAGGCAACGCCTTAGTGAAGATATCGGCAACCTGATCTCCTGTGCTCACATAACTGAGCTCAATCTCTCCTGCAAGGACCTTCTCTCTAATAAAGTGATAGTGCACCTCAATGTGCTTTGTCCTAGCATGGAAAACAGGATTACTAGCTAACTTCATGCTGCTAATGTTGTCTGTATATACAACAACATGATCTGTACACTCCACACCAATATCAGATAGCAGACACCGAGCCAAATCGATTCGCATGTTGCGTTCGTTGCTCCTCGATACTCTGCTTCCGTGGACGACAAAGCAACAGTGGGTTGCTTCTTAGAAGCCCAGCTTATAGCAGCGCTTCCAAGTCCAAAAGCGTAACCTGACGTGGATCTCCTGTCGGCACTTCCTGCCCAATCAGCATCTGTGTAGCCATGTAACAACAATGGTCCACCGTATCGATAGTGAAGTCCGTACTGCATCGAGAACTTCACGTAGCGGAGGATCCGCTTGACAGCCTCAAAGTGTGGTCTCCGTGGTGACTGCATGAACTGACTAATCAGACCGACAGCATAACTCAAGTCTGGTCTGGTGATGGTCAGGTAGATAAGACTTCCAACCATCTGTCTGTACATGCGTGGATCATCCAACAACTCACCATCCTCTGCTCCTAGCTTTACCCCTTGCTCTAATGGTGTAGCAATGGGTTTGCAATCAAGCATACCAAATCTCTCAAGCATACTGAGAGCATACTGTCGCTGTACAAGCCAAACATCCTTCCCATCTCTAATGAACTCCACAGCAAGGAAGTACTTGAGTTCTCCTAAGTCCATCATCTCGAACTCGGATTTCAAGTGATCCTTGATCTGGGAAATAAGCTCCTCAAAGTTACCGGTAATGATCAAGTCATCAACATAGATGGTGATCACAACAATCCGGTCTCGTATTCTCAATGAATACAAGGTAGAGTCTGAACTACAAAGCTGGAACCCAAGAGACTGCAAATAAGAATTGATCTTTGCATACCATGCTCTTGGTGCTTGTTTCAGACCATAGAGAGCCTTCCGTAACTTACATACACGAGAAGGGAACATAGGATCCTCATAACCAGGAGGTTGCTGCATGTAGACCTCCTCCTCAAGATCGCCGTTGAGGAAAGCGTTCTTGAAGTCCATCTGGTGCATCTTCCAACCTTTCTGAGTTGCAACTGCAACTGCTGTCCGAATAGTCACCATCTTCGCAACAGGAGCAAAGGTCTCCTCAAAATCCACTCCATGTTGCTGTGCGTAGCCCTTAGCTACCAATCTGGCCTTGTACCGACACACGGTACCATCCGAGTTGCGCTTGACCTTGAAAACCCACCTGCAACCAATCGCTTTCTTACCCTGAGGTAAGTCTACCAACTCCCAAGTTTGTTGGTGATGAAGCGCAGCAAGTTCAGCTTCCATAGCACTTACCCATTGGACCTTGTGCATCGCCTCCTCAATCGAACTCGGTTCCTGTTCCTGAAGAACATTGGCCATATATGCATGGTGCGCAGCAAGAAAACCTTCATGCATATACCTACTCACTGGATGTTTTGGCCGCTCAGATCTGCGAGAGGTAATTGGTGCACTAGTCACCTCCCCTTGCAACTGATCTGACGTAGACGCCAAGGTCTGGGACAAAGTATCCAGTGGATGTGGAAGATCCACATATCTGGATGAGTCAAACATACGCTACAATAGCACGCGCTCATCCTGTGTAGAAACTACACTAGTTCCACTAGGCTGTGTTACGTGGACTCCAGCGTTAACATCAGCTCTATGTGCAACCGATTCTGATCTGGAATCAGTGACTTCTCCAGATCCTCCACTCAACGTACTACTCTGAGGTACTATAGTGGACTGACTCCTTGGTTCTACAGTAGGTACAGGGATGGCTATCACAGGTGCAGGTGCAAACCAAGACTGTAGCTCATCAAAAACGACATCTCTACTGATGTAGAACTGCTTGGACGAAGGATTGTAGCACCTATATCCTTTCGTATCAGAAGCATAACCAAGGAAGATACATCTATCTGCTTTCGGATCTAGTTTCTTACGTCTTTCATCAGGTATGTGCACATAACAGATACATCCGAAAACTTTAAGGAAAGAGTAATCAGGCTTACTGCCTGTGAAGACCTCCATCGGTGTCTTGCTGTGGACTGCCGCTGTAGGCGTCCGGTTCATCAGATACACCGCACATGAAACAGCTTCTGCCCAGTAAGGTCTAGGCATGGTCTTCTCGTTCAACATCGCACGAGCAGCTTCTGCTATGTGTCGATTCTTGCGCTCCGCAACCCCGTTCTGCTGCGGACTGTAACTGCAGGTCTTCTGGCGTCGAATGCCATGCTCACGCAGATATGCATCGAACTCTCCAGAAAGAAACTCGCCTCCTCCATCAGATCTTAGACAGAGGATAGATGCTCCAGACTGTTTCTCCACCAACTTGCGGAAAGTCTGAAATGCTGACAGTACTTCGGCAGAGGTCTTGTTTCTCAACAAATAGATCCAAGTATAACGCGAATGATCATCAATGAACGACACGAAGTACTGGAAACCGGTCATACTTGGCTGAGAAACAGTCCATACATCAGTGTGAACAAGCTCCAGAAGCTTGTTCGCTCTACTACCTGATCCCTTAAAGGGCTGTCTAGCTTGCTTGCCGAATTGACATGCTGCACAGACTCCAGTGGGCTCACTGGATTCGAATTTGGGCAGACCTGTAACCAGGTCAGAACTCGGAAGGCTTTTCAGCCTCTGAAAGTTCATGTGCCCAATTCGCTTGTGCCAGATGTCAATGTCAGACACTACTGGACCACTCTGTCCATACATGGCAGCCTGTAACTTAGGCGCAGATGCATCTAGTTTAAACAGCCTACCACTCTTGATACCTTGAGCTATGACAGTGCCATTCGAATCTTCAATAAAGCATCCATCTTTATTGAAGCGCACTTGCAGACCCTGCTCTATCAACTGTCCTACAGATAGCAGGTTTCTAGTCAATGTAGGTACATGTAAGACATTCCGTATACCAGTAAACGTTGAGGCAGGAATGTCAAGTGGAATGTTACCCTTGTGCTGGATCTTGTGCTTGGTGTCATCTCCTGTGACCATAAACTGTGGAGTCTCCACAGGCTCGAGTGAAGTAAACCACTCCCGATGGGAAGTCATGTGACTGGTGGCGCCGGAGTCGATCACCCAGTCAGTCTGCGGCTCGAAAGCCGCATAACTCTGATGCGTAGTAATCAGCAACTACTCCGAATAGACATGCTCAGTGACTGCATAGCCTTGCTGGTTGCTGTTACCTTGTTGGGGGTTGTTGTCGTGTTGTCTCTGATCGTTCTGCTTCTTGTAGCACTGATTCGCATTGTGGCCTTGTTTCTTGCAGTAGTTGCAGGAACCAGGCGCTCTTCTCTGATTGTTGTTGGAACCACCAGACTGTTGCTGGTTTTGCTGGTTCTGCTGCGATTGCTGTTGCTGTCCGCGACCCCGTCCACGTCCAGCACCTTTGCCACGACCCCTACCTCGAGATCCTCCAGAACCTGCAAAATAGACAGATTCTTGCTGACCCATCGAAGTAGAACTCCCCAGTAGGCGCACCTCCTCTCCTAACATCACAGGAACAAGCTCATCAAACCGCGGAAGAGGTTCTCTGGTCGAAATTGATGTTATGAACTGTTTGTACTCTGCAAGCAGTCCCTGCAATGTGGCTCCAATCAAGACAGTGGGATCAATCTCGACTTTGACAGAAGATAACTGATCCGCGAGCTGTTTGACCCCGTTCACATAGTCGTTTATGCACATCGACCCCTTCTTCACGGTATTGAACTGCTGCAGCAATTGCAGCTTCCGCGCCTCTGTTCCGGATTGAAACAGATGCGCGAGTGCATCCCAAGCTTTCTTGGGCGTATCACAATCCTGGATGCGACCGATCATCGATGCTGAAACTGTAAGCGCGATGTAGTGAATAGCCTGATATGAGCGCTTCTTCCACTCCTTGAATTTCGGATCAGAAATTGGCACTTCAGGCGCTTTCTCCTCCTCAGTGATAAGATCCCATAGATCTTGTCCCTGCAGGAAGGTCTTCATCCGGAACTTCCACACTTGGTAGTTGTTCTTGTCGAGTTTCTCTCCAGTGAGACACAGACTCCGCCATAGCTGCAATGTCGAAATTGCACTGTTCTGTACGCGGAAAACCTCCCAAAAACTGCACGAAACTCGTCTCTCCCCACCGCGTGATCAAGAGTTGTCACAAGTCACAACGAGGCGACTCCGCGAACTCCTCCTGCAGCGACAACGAGAAAAGAACCTGTGTGCGAACTGTAGGTGTACAAAACACGACGGAAACGTCGAAAGAACACACCAAGAAAGGTGAAAACTAGACCAAATGAGGTCGAAAATGGGCGTGCGACCCCTTGAAATTTTCTTGAAATTTTCAAAATTTTCAGAAACCCACCCTTATTCGAAACAGGATTAGTTTTGGACTCAAGTCCTAAAACTTTCGTTTTGGTCGAAAAAGATCCGTTTGAAAAACTGCCGCTGGAAATCTCCAAATCGACTGAAACTTGGCCCAGTACACAATTCGCACTTTCTGAACAAGACAGCCTTAGAAGGGCTGGTCGACAGAAATCAGCGAGAAAAAATCGTCTAGGCCTCCGAAATCGCGTTCAAAGTTTCTGGTGGCGAAAGAAACGGTTTCGCCTCACCCGAACGCATCAGCAGGATAGTGCTCGACATCAGGCACAACTCCGGCTGCTCTCTCCTGTACTCCAATCTCCATCTTGCTCATCAGCAAGGGACACACACTCTCACCAGCTCTGATACCATGTAGAAAGATCGATACTTCGAGGACACTCCAAGAAGAGAGAGAGCGAGTAGACAAGGAAGTAAAATAGGAATGAGATGAGAGAGGCTTTGCCTCTCTCTGTATATATAGTGGAGGTGAGTACAAGGGAAACCCTAATGGTGGGTTAGCCCTCTAACTAACTCTAACAACCCTAACCACTCCGGCTAATGGTAGCCGTCGATCTACTAGAGCTTGGGACTATATCAACAGACCTTACTAGAACAAAGATCAATCGAAGAGATTCAGAAAACGGTTACAAGCAAGAAGAGCGGCGACCAACATTTTCTTTCATCATCACAAGAGTTCAAGGAGGTGTTTGAGAGGATTTTTGTGATGAGAAGAAGCACGATGTTAAAGAAGAAGAAAGTCATGGTAGGGGACACGAAGATGATAAACTCACCAAGGATATATCTCACCAAGAAACATTTATATTCGTTGGATAACCTCGCAGTCAGGACGATAGAGAATTTGATATCGGCAAGGTTGTCAAAGAGGTTAATTACAACCTCTTTGACAACCCAGATGAATGATAGCAGCAACTAGAGACGATCGAGATGACAGAGAGAATGATCGTCATCAATCAACCAAGCAACAACAATGGACCATTCTACCAAACACCTTGGTACAGATATTCCAGTTCAAAACTTTGACAGAGATAGCAGAGCGACCGTGATAGTGGAGCGACAACTGTTCTCAACAGTCTTGGTGTTCGATCCAGAGACGTGACAATGTATGTATTAGGGTTTCTTGTCAATCAAATTATTTGGGCATCACTTTATTGCACAGTCAAGAATTCTTATGGCTAATAGGAAGCATGAGCCTCCACTACATGTACAAAAACATCACAAAAGAAGTGTTCAAGGTGGCAATGTACGAGACCCTTACAAATTTTGCATCATTCGTCTCCATCAATTTACAGTCCAACATCAAGCATATTCAGACACCGTAGATGTTATAAAGCTAAGAGGAAGTGTCAAGACATTCACCATGCTCCTTGTGTTGGCTAAACTAGTAGAGACGAAATAGAAAAGATTGTATCCAAGCCAAGCCCATCCCCTACTCTGGCACTTATCTTTGAGAATTTACCATTATAGAAATGATACTATACTCATGCAGATAAGTTCACCCACGTAAGACCTCACATTAGCTCGGTTCTACTAGAGAGATTCATGAGTTGGACGAAAGGAGAGAAAAGCAAGTTTCTGCAGAAAAGATTAACTACCCCACTCCTTGCAATTGCTCAGAAAAGATTACCTGAACCATCATTTCAGCAAGCCCTGAGCAAATAGACGAAGAGGGAGCTTACATAGAAGATACCCTCTCCTAATATCCAACACATAGACAAGAGGTAGAATTGCACTCACGATAATGACCAGGAGAAAAGTATGAAAGAGATCATCAATAGCCAGGACATCTATGCTAAGGAGGTCCAAGATCAAGAGCAACTGAGAGGACAGATCTAATAAGAGATAATAAAATTCACGAAAAGATCGAGAAGCTTTTAGTAGGAGAGGACGTCAAAGATGAGGACGAAGAAGAAGACGACAATCCAACGAAGAAAAGAGACTCGACGGTCATACCAAACACATCCCCAATGAACTCTCAGAGAAGAAATTATGCCTCAATCAAAGTTGTCTTTGTATTACTCCTTAACGTTATCGTATAACATGTTTTTCTGTCTATGAATACATTGGGTATATGACTGTGTAGAGGTATGTGGCTCGAACAGGTTGGCTCTAAATCTTGATGGTTCAACCCAAGTGTTTCTCTATCTATTCTTCCAGCACGAGTGACCTTGTACCCCTTCGACTCAAGGTTAAAGTTTGCTACGATCAAAAATATATGTATAAGTTGTAGAAAATCGTATTACAGACAGATCCTTTTATGTTCTATCCGAAATACTTAGCTCTGTAGCATTTAAATGAAAATAGCTCTATATCAATGGAATCATGATTTAATAGCTTTCCAATGATGCTAGCTACCCGTCAATCCAACCGTCACAACTCCATCTAATACAATCGAAAGATGCTATATGGTCGCTCAACCAAACTTGATAGAGTTCTAATACAACTTGCTGCACACCTTGGTCTCCTAAGCATTCAAGCAAGGTAAAGCATGCATGCTTCAAGCCAATACTCAGTTCCCAACATAGCACCAACAACGACGGTACCTGGTAGCTCTGAAAATCTTAACAACATATATATGATTCAACGTGACTCCTTGCTCCTTTGTCACATAGAGCTGAAACTAGCCCTACACCTTCACAATGTCAAGTTGTATGATGACATGGTAGTTTCAGCATCAAACTCCTCCCGAATCCCTCGAAAAGAACCAAAAGGTGATAATATATGTGATCAAAAAATCAAACCCGCTAGTAACAGAAGCTTCTTTGAACTTTGAGACCTCAGTTCTCTTAATATCAGTCAACCAATGGTGACCAAATTTCACAAGAAGCTTTATTCAACCATTCACTCCTATCCTGAACAATTTTCAGGTCAAAACCTCAACCCAACTCTCAAATATAGATCAAACCGTAATCTATGCTAATTTAAGAGCTTTACAGACCCAGGTAAGCTTGATCTAAGACCCTGAATAATCTATTTGACCATTTGAGATGAAACTTTCCAAATATCTTACTGATAAGGCATCTCTCAATCTTGAGAAGTTTCACTCAGAAATTCGATCCAGAATTTGAGAAATAGACAATCTCCCATGACTGTCATAGTTACCAATACCCGTCTCATCATGTCTGCACCCTTCAACTTCAATCGTGCGGTTGACAGACCAAAATGATTAGGAATTGATTGAACTTGATGTCAGAACGACCAGTCTGTCGTCAGCTCTCCAATCCAACTCACAGATCCTCAAAAGTTGTCAAGAGTCTCTCGAAACAACTAGAAACGTAACGGTGGGTATGAATTTCATCCTCGTCCACTCAATCTATCATAACGTCCTCAATCTTCCATGAAATTGATCGATTCTTCAGCTTAGATTATAGCCTCGATCGAGTGCTTTCCAACCATATCCTTTTTTGCTCAAATGGACCTCTGAAGCCTCCCAAAATCTCAAAAAACGTCGAGAGGATCAGCTAGAATACCATTGGTCCAAAAATAGACCAATGAGAGCAAAAAGAGCTTTTGATATGTCTTTTCCTCACTCAACTTTTACCACTAGAAGGACTTGTAACACCCAAGGAAACACTAGACATCAATTAGACTAGAAAAGACTAGAAAATCCATGATACAAGTTGAAGGATTCTTTGCGGAACATAAACACACAAAAACGCATAATTAGAACGAGACAATTGAATCGTCGACTAATATAGAGTCAATATTACAACCTGAAAAATGATCTACACTGAAAAGTACGACAAAACAAAATGGTGAAGCTATCACTCGGTTGAAATACTATTCTCTAAAGTTTTTCACGATCCATGTCTCATGATTGATCTTTGGTCTGTAGTGATATCGAATATCGACTCAAACGTCGAAAGAAACATTAGCTAGATAGTTGAGATCCATTCTTCGTCACAACAAGATGTACACCGTCAGATCTCAAGTCTCTCCATATGTAACAACCAGAAGGATCACCGGAAGCTGTAAGTCTATCACACTCCTCATGAATTCGTCGTCAAAATACACAACTAACCAGTGTCAAAGTGGTCATGGTAGATGCAATGAAGCTTAATGTGAAATAGATTCGAGAAGGAAGATCCGAAATCGATATCATACCTCCGTCCATAACCACCACTCCCGCATAATTATGCGAAGTACTTTCAAGACGTGTCTCAAAGTTCATCATTGTTTCAACTTACTTTATAGACTCAATTTTGACTTGATCTAACCCTAACCAAAATTCTTAGGAATAATCAGATTAACTTTTCATTGTCTAGGTCCAAAATTCTCCTAAAATGACCTCGAATCCACTACTTTTATACATTTCATAAACATCTTTTCTCGATCACGTGTCACATCTAATCATTGTCACCTCAACAGTATATCACCATTGTGTCAACATAATGTCAACACGCATACACACATGTTAGTGTCATGTCATCATCATTATCATGTCATCACCTTTGAACATCAGCATGTCAACACAATCAACTCTATCACATCAACAAAAGTGCATAATCAGCATGTCGTCAATTTAACATACTTTTTTTATCGCTGTCATGTTAACAAAATGTTACATCAACACTAGGTTTGTCACGTCAATTTCATGTCTCATCAACCCATAAAACTCCCATAACTTTCAGGTTTAGCTCTATTAACACCAATTCAAAACCTAAAGTTGATCTTTCGGTGAGACAAATACAATAGTACTATCAAAAAAGTTCCACCAAAACGGCAGATGCTCAACATGCGATAGGTTTCCAATTTGAACTTGCAATGTGCAGCGTATCTTTGGCGGCGCCATTGTCTTTATTTTGTATAAATGACCGTTAAAGTATTCGTCATAGTTTTAGCGTTACGTAAAAATGATTTCAAATATATAACAGATTATAGAACAAGTTGGAAAAAGTTCATTCTTAAGATCACGGTTTTACACCCTAGCAGATCCAAGACACGGCAATATTCATTGAAATAAATATTTACATCCATAAAATTTACATCAAAAACTTGTAAGAGGTTTTCCAAAAGTGATGGAAGTCCTCTATAGTCAAGGATTGAAGTTTCCGTAATACAAACAATCTAAATGTAACGACGCATCAATCAACGATCCAAAAATCTTACTATTGTTAACTAACTACTGAATTAAATTAATCAACAATCTTTAAATGCTACTTTTTATTAACATATGATCTTTAACTTAAAGTATTATTCATTTCAAACTCAATAGTAGTAAATCTCCATGTGCTTAACGTTTGCTAAACCACTCTACATCATATTACATAAATCGCATCACCTTCTGTTCGAGCGTAACATTATATTTCATAAAACCACTCAGTCGAGTGATTTATGTAGTACTTAATCACTTTCATATTACCATAAGTTCAATATAGTAACAAACTAGAAATTTTCTTTGCTTGTGACTTCTAGTTAGTTTGGTGATCACACTCAAGTCTCTAACCTAGAGGGACTTGGGATCAATCCCCACAATCAGAAAACACGTCCAAGTTGAACACGTCCACAATGGACATGCATGCAGCTATTGGTGTATGACCCAATTGTGTCTCCAATCATCATCGTGACTAATACTAGTTCAATATTGTAGAGTTGAATTAAATTTGTCACAAATTGACTTTAGTTTTTCAATTATTTAAATTATTAATATACATAGTTAGTTGATGAATAAATCTGTCTAACTATCTCTGGAAACTTAGATATGAAAAATCCAGAGTGTATAAACAAGAGTGAAAGAGCTATGTTTGAAGTCTTCATCCTAAGTAGGCAAGTATAGTATAGAGTTACTACCTATCACACGCCACATAATAAAAGATCAGAGAAAGGCTAAAAATCTTTTCAACGAATCATTTGAAACTTGCTTGATCGAAACCCAAGCTAGTCGATCGGGTCACTGGTTCATATGGTGCCTCTGCGTCTGGTCTCCGTAGACGGCAAAGTCAACCGTCGTCGCTGCTTTCCGCGCCAGTCGTTTCTGTTCTACGTCACAAACTGAATTCTTGTCCTTTTCCAGCTTCGATCAACCGTCGCGTCAAACGGGACATTATCAGTGTCAGAACAAGGGGGAAGACTTCCTTGCATTATCACATCTTCCGATTCATTATCGCCAAAAGGGTTAGGTGATAAATTAAATTACATACAAAAATTCTTTAACGGTTACACTGTTTTCCATATTTATTTTCCCCACTGTGCGTTATAATCCATTTCTCTTTTGAGTTTTATCCGCAACATCTGATATATAGTTTTATTTAATCTATAATATATATATATATAATAAATTATTTTAGAACTATTGAAATTTTTCTGTATAACATTATATAATTTTCATAACATCTCTAAAACACCCACGCTACAATGTCTGGTCAGTGACATCCAGTGAATTTTTTATTTTTTTTTGTATGTTTGTCTTTTTCCTTCACCTGGCGGGAAATATGCTCTGGTTTATATTCAGTGTCAGAACATTTTGGGTGTCTCCTTCTGACTTTTGTGAATCCTTGTGGTCCATTGCTATCATTCACCTGAGAAAAGTTTATCTTTTGTGTTTTCTCCCGTTTTGCCTCCTAGAACAACAAATTTGTTCCATATCAGCACCGATATCTTCATCTAATATATGCATCCAAACTTCACTTTTAGAAAAATGGAGAAAAAAAATAAACATTAAAACAGATAACCAAAATAATCATAGGTGATTGGCTGATAATAGTCTTTTAAAAATTTAGTGAAGAATATAATTTACTAAAGCGTAGAGTAATCGGGAGGAGTGGTGCTGCAGTAAGTTTGCAATCTGTGATTAGTGACAAAGTTCTTTAAATTTACTTCACTAAAATTTTTAAAAGTTTACTAAAGCGCAGAGTCACTGGAAGAATTGTGGTCAATTGTTTTGCAAATTCTTACTTGTGATAATTTTTTTATATTTAATTTATTAAATTTAGAACCCACATGGTAACGTCATTACACATGGTCACTGAGTGACACAATACCCATAAGTAACTCACAAGAACATAATCTTTTTCTGGTATAAAGATTTCTACGTCCATGAGTAAAAATATTTTTAATGTTAAAGTTTACTAAAGCGCAGAGTCACTGGAAGAATTGTGGTCAATTGATTTGCAAATTCTTACTTGTGATAATTTTTTTATATTTAGTTTATTAAATTTAGAACCCACATGGTAACGTCATTACACATGGTCACTGAGTGACACAATACCCATAAGTAACTCACAAGAACATAATCTTTTTCTGGTATAAAGATTTCTACGTCCATGAGTAAAAATATTTTTAATGTTAAAGTTTTAATTTATAACCTTAATTCTTCCAAGAAAAAAAATAAGATATAAATCAAAACTCTTTGCGTATTCTCTTATTCCCAACTTGGAAGAGATGAATAAATAATATGCATGCGAATCTGTGTTTTGGAATGGACGTAACTTTATGTAAGACTTTCAAGTGAAGGCAACAGTGACAGATTTGATCGAGTAAGCTACAAGTAAGAGTTCAGTTAATGTACAGCAACTTCCAAAAACATAGTCCATTTCATCACTGGTGGGGGCTTATTTAACTGTACATAATTTTACATAATTGAGTAAAAGGTAATATCCAGAGGTGTCGTCTGCCCTCACCACGCACGACATGCAGCGGTGAAGCTCGTGTAGGCCTCCCCGTTTTTGCCACTTCTTCTCTTCTCGCCTCCTGTGCACTAGTTTCCGGGTCAGCTTTACCTGTGTCTCTTAGGTGGCCGGTTCGCTGCAGGCCGTTCCTTCTACTTGCCTTAAACCTCGAGTATGATTACATGTGCTCCGGGTAACCCAGAATACTTTATTTTGCGTAAAATTGTTATTATGATGTAAAATATAATTTCGATAATTAACTTTTTATTTTTATTTACAATTTATAAATAACAAATAAAATTAAAATTAACTCTCTCTTTCAGAAGGATATATCTTATTCATCTCTTCGAAGTTCGAAAGGAAAAAATTATATGTATGCATTTTAATTAGGATCTAACTCTTCCAACAAAAAGACTTAGAGCATAAATTAAAAACTGTACACTGTTCGTTATTATTCTCAGACTCTCCTTTTGTGACACAGCGAGGGCTGTTCCACTTGTTTGGCATATGAGATATTTTCTCTCTGCAAACCCCAACTTGTTCTTTATACAGAAATATTTATGTATATTTTAATATTTTAGTTCTAACAACTTCCCAAAATAACAATTCTCAAGTCGAACATGTTCGGTTTTAACGAGTACTGTATTCCGATTTTTCCAGAAATATGTAAAATCAATATACACCATCTAAACAAAAACATGGAAAGTAAATATACCCAATTGAAATAACCATTTCGTTTTTCTCCACAATTTTCTGTAAGGCCAGAAGAACCAGTAACTTCTTAAAGTTTACTTCTTAAAGTGCTATACCAATGGTTGTCGTTTTCCTCACTCGCCAAAGCTTGACTTTGGATGGATACATATTTAACTAGCTTTACAAGTTATGATCCACCTCAAATCAACCTAATTAGTATTGACAAACTTCTTCACTGAGAAGATTGTCTTGGAACAAAACAAAATCTTTTTCTCGCACTGAAAGAACACTATGTGGAAAAAAATATATAGGCTTTCATGCTTTTAAACTCATGCACGCGGTTTAACCCTCCTGTGCCAGCTGGCATCATTTGTCCTTCTTGGCAGTTGTCCTTCTAGTACTAGTGGGCCTCACGCTTCAGATCGAGAATAATAATTATCGAAATCTCCACATAAACTGCATTGATTCTACTATCCTACTCTTCCAATTAAAAGATGTTAAAACTCAATCTGATCGATCAGTGCAGGTATGCTATATGCTAGTTTGCTTGAAACCGTAATCTACTCCTCTGAGAGGATGACTTGTCAATCTTTAAAATCTCATGAGGGAATTCATTCTTGTAAGTGGCAATTCCCAACTTGAAGCTGTACAAATGTTTACAATGAGGAATCTGTACAGAAACTATGCTACTTCAATTTCCTAATGTGGCCACTGAAAGCTGTCAAAATTCAGTTTTACCAATTCTTGTTCAGCTCCTCCCTTCCTTCCTCCGCCGTCTACTCCGAATACATAACACTCTCATTTACAACAATGACACTCTGGGGAGGTTCCTAGGATCTATCCCTTAGCGCACAATCTATCTGAACATCGGACGATGATCATGACAGCATTCTGAACTCCAAATCTGAGATTCTTGTTCATGATCAGTATCTTTCACTTGGCAGATCTTGGACAATATCTTGAATATCATGTCCAAAATATTGTGGGAGAATAGAAGCTTAGGCCTTTTACACCATGGTTCTCTTACTAAACACTCTTGAACACCAGACAGAAGCTTGACCTGAATGATGCTTGGTTCTGCCTACTTGACTGTTGAGGTTGAGACTTGCCATTTCATCTTGTGGCATGGTTCCCTGGATTGCCTCGTACTCTTTTATGCTGCGTGCGCCCATTCGCTGGATACACTCCTCGGCTCCTGCATTCCGATGGCTCCACTTTCATCCCATCTATCGCTTTTATTATTGCCCTACCT
The DNA here is from genome assembly GCA_036924285.1 of Asterella californica. NCBI lineage: Eukaryota > Viridiplantae > Streptophyta > Marchantiopsida > Marchantiales > Aytoniaceae > Asterella > Asterella californica. The sequence goes on from JAYKYS010000003.1 coordinate 14,744,105, forward strand.
AACCGGATCACTTCTGTTGTATAAGTGCCTTCGGGTTGACATACAGTGAAATGGTTTACGCCTGCAGAGTAAAAGTCGTCGATATCACTCCTCGCAGATCCTTCTGGAACGACTTGGACATCGTAACCTCCCTGTCAAAAGCAGCATTGTTGACGTTCACAATTGGCCGCTGCAGTTGATAACTCTTTCCTCACGCCTGACGCCTTACTTCAAAGTACTAAAAGATTATAGCAGCGTGAGTTCGTACTTAGGAGCTTGAATGATAAGGTGAAAAACTTCAAAACATACCTCGTTTGTCACGTGCAACGCGTGGATCGCATTTGTAGTGATCCTAGGCCCATTTCTTTCACTTCGGTATTGTGCGAAGCTGCTATTAATTCTTCCTGTGTCCTTGTGCAACACAGTCATCAGACGAAGCATCTGATTTGCATCCTTGCCATTCATCTGTGCTGCCATTTTCTCGAAGGCGTCTGATCCATACTGGGGTGTGGCGTAAAAGAACACGGACGTCAAATTCCTCAGAAACGTACATAGTTTCGCTTTCCGTACACCATCGAGCGTGTCCGCTTCCTCTTCCACCCTCATAACAAATTTTTTCAACAATATTCCACCCAAGTCGTGCCCGACTAGAACTACCGGAACTCCTTTCCTCTGACCGACATTTGCCCTAAGTATAACCTCTTGGAAGAGACACTCTACTATGAGATAGTCATCAGAAGCATGAGTCCCCTTTCCATCCTTACTCAGATCTGGTCTGTTCTCATAAGAAACTGACAGAACCCTAGCTTTGTACTGAAACCCCGTTTGTTCACGCTTCAGAAGTTGTGGAAGCAATGTCTCAGGCCAGCATTCTTCACTGTCTCTCATCTTCCAAGTTCTCCAAAAAGCATGAGCTGCTTTTGAACCTTTCCTCTGTAGTCCGTGGAAGAAAACAACCTCCACATGGGGTTCCGACTCTGCCAAAAGTTCGTACACATTGTCGCTGAGTCTCATTTTCTGCAAGGAAGCATGAGAAGCAAAAGTAAGTTCACAGCGAAGTTTCAGGACCTGATGAAGCAGCGAAGTACCCTTGATCACCAAGAACGTTTTTTAAATTTGAAGTTACCTCGAATTTTTCATTCTGGCCCTCTATGGTCAGAGAGTCCGACATGATGTTTTGCGCTGATGATTCAAATTTAGGCGCCCCGCACCAGGTGGTAACACGTGATGCTGTTGTTCCTACTGATACTAAGGCGTGAAATCTTTTCAGCAGCTATGTAAGAAACGTAACTCAAGCAGAATTCTATCTGAAAACTGAAGTTCCTCGAAATGAGTTGAAGCTTCGGCCTTCCGAACTCAAGCTTTTCAAACCTTCGACACCTAGGACTACAACTCTTGACATGAAACTGAAAGCTGATACATTTAGGATGTAGATTCATCCCACAGCTCCTCCCAGTTCGATGATGTTGAACTCTACCGCAGAGCATGGCTGACGCGTCAGGCTGGCCCAGGCATTTCTGGCGCCGGCGAGCCTTCAGCTCGCGAAGTTTCCATCTCGACGCGTTCATTCCAGGCACCATCTGGGAGTCAACTTTCATAAAATTACCGTGACCTGCCAATTTGTCGTCTCGTGAAAAGGATGAGTGGGCTGGCGAGCGTAATGCGGTATAGACGGACATCAAGAAGGCAGATTGATGTATGTAGGATTCACTTTAAACTGCCAATTTCACTGCCAATTTCCTTCTCTTCAGTTGTGAACCCAAAAGGAAACGGCGTGGAATACTGTACCTGGGCCGCTTTCGCCTAATAGCGAGCGTTGGATTGCAATGCAAGCAAACGCGGTCTCAATAATGCTTCTGCGGATTATCTGTTCGCTGACCTCCCTCCCGTCTCTTGTCTCAAGTTGACTTTCAACGGGTCCGCAGGTCTCACGCGCTCCATACGCGTCGAGAGAAACGGGAGTACAGAGAGCGGGACGTTGCCTCTAGTCCTCTCCAGCAAGGTAGGGAGGCTGTGAGTAGAGTAGTGGGTAGACATTACAAGTGGAAAAGTACCGTTCATCTGGTGGACCAGCCGCGCGGCACCTTTAGTGCCGGATCATTGGGGATTGGGGATTTGCGGGATGGGTGGTGAAGGGGGAGGTTTTGCTTTCAAGTTTTCTATATTTTTGTCAATACGTAGTCACTCACTTCCGTTTTTTCGGAAATGTTCACTTCCAAACGTTTTTCATTTTGATTGTTAATTTTGATTTTTTTTTATTATAAATTGAATTATTTTTTTATTTTTTCCTTACGGAGCGTAGATGGTTGATGTGCGTATGTGAGCCTGTCGACATCTGCTCAATCAGGAATGTAGTTTATTTTTTTATTTTTTATTTTTATTTATTTTTGATTATTTTTTGTTAAGATTGTTTTTTTGTTGTTGTTTGTACAGTGAGCTTGATGCATGTATGCAAGATGTACGTTATGCTCTCTTAAATATATGAGATTTTTTATGATTATTATATTATTATGTTTAGTTATTTGAATTTTCATCTCAAGTTTTGTTTTGTTTTGTTTATTGATTTGATGAGACGGATATGATTAGATCTATGTTCACAACTTTGGCTTCGGAGGCTATTAGGACTCCTCTTCCTGTTAGCACACGAGAATCTTTTGCTCATAGACATGTACTTCGTATCCCTTGTTTATGTTGTTGTCATTACTCAGTTTCGTCATATCACTTCTTTCGACGTTTCTCCATTGTTGATGGCTCTCTCTTCGTCAGTCATCTCTCTAGTTTATATAGTTGGAGGTTGGATTTGGTTACGTTCACATATATCTCATATTTTAGATTTCTTTGCACTTGATCGATGTCCATCTCATCTTTTTCACTATATTTCTTTTGCATTGAGGTAGATGTTAGAGATGCTCATAGATTATCTTTAGATATTTTGGCTGCAGATCTTTTTGATGAGTATGCTTGGTATCTATTTTTCTCTATTTTCGCACTGATGTTTGAGGTACGACCGAGAAGAGAAGAGAGATTTTATCTCGACTTCGTTGATTGACTGGGAGTATATACATAGAATAGTTCTTGGATAGCTTGTTAGACATAGATGCAGACCATGCAATTTCTCTAGACATGAAGATCATGAATTTGGAGGAGGTTCTGGAGAAGAAATGACTTAGATGTTGTCTGCTACTTGGTCGAGTTGCAGAGCTCAGTCATGTTGCTCGAGCTTTACGTCCATTGGTGACCGCTCCTTCTACACATGATACTATTCTCGAGCTTAGACGATTACACCCTCAACGTTATTCGTCACCTTCTCTTGAGGTTTTATTTTTTCGGTCGTGAGAGTCTTTCGTTCTAGATAGAGATTCTTTTATTTGTGCTGTCATTATCATCTTTAGTCTAGCAGCTGGTGGTTTCTCGAGTATACATTAAGAGTACTGGCGACAATGCTTGAGTTTGAGAGATTCCGCGAGTGGAGTTACTGAGCTTTTCACAATATTCTCGGCTTTGGCTCGTGATATGGTGCATCCACACATTGTTGAGGTTTTGGCGACAGATAGGTTGCTCGTGATGAGCAAGGACGGGGGAGGCATGCGCCCTCTAGCGATGAGAGAGATCTTCCTAAGGCTTGTTAGTCGTGCTATGGTGCTTCAAGACATGGATAATTTGCATAACATCTATAGTCTTCTCAATATGGAGTGCATGTCAGAAATGACATCGACATCAGGTGCATGCACTTCGTGCGTCCATGGAGCGTTAGCTCGACTAGGTGGTTCTACAAGTAGATGTGGAGAATGCATCAATTGCATTTCAAGAGACATGATATTCTTTGTGTTGTTGGATGAGGTCCTCCACTTTTCCATTTTATAACTTTTTGTTCAGTCATTTTATGGTGTTATTATCCTTTTGTATTATTTTCACGGTTCTTCAGTCTATGGTATGAGATCATAAGATCTGAGACAAGTACTAGATAAGGCGATCCTCTAGGAGGTCCATTGTTCGTCATGGTTCATTTTCGAGCCTTGCGAAAGGTGGCGGTTCTCCATCCAAGATGTCTAATTCTTTCTTTACAAGACGATACTCATATTGTGAGACTCGTTTCTTTGTATGACATGTATTCGAAGATCTCCGAGACACTTGATCTCCTTCTGATTTGGATTCTTCTTTCATCACCCCAGAAGGCTTTCTCACCCCTCATGACAACACTAGAGTCTTGGACACCTTTTTTTGTTCACTTGAGTTTGTATCCTCTTTCTTAGAGGAGCATCTATTAGAGCAAGGTCGTTTGGCTCCTCTCTTATCTCAACTAAAGGACTCTCCGATCACATTCTCCATTTTATCTTCTTGCTTTGCGAGGAGATCATCATTTCTGCTGTCACGTCAGTTTAACACCTCGGCTAGGTTGACCGAGTGCATAGTGGTTAGTCTCAATAGGGCCGTTAGTGCCGTTGGGGGATTCTTGGGCTATCCCCACTGGAGGTATACTTCGTAGGTAAAGCTTGTAGACCTCAGTTCTTCGAGTTGAGCCTTTAAGCTCTTGGCTATGGTGGATAATCTTGGTGAGCATAATCTAGATTCTCTGCTACACAAAGTGGATGTGGTTCGACTTTAGTGTTTGTGCAAAGTCAGTTGGCATGATGGAGTGAGTGCAGATTATTATTACTCGAAGAACTCAAGTTGCGAGGTCTGATTGAGAGCTTTCACGTCATAGATTTGTGCCGGTGATATCTCTGATGTCGAGTCAGATTTTGCGTGAAGGATGTCTAGGAAAACGTCAAGTTCTTGGCTATGGAGATGTTGTGTGTTGACAGAGACAAGACAGAAAAACAACCACGAAAATGAATGCTGCAATATATACCAACTCCAAATGTATGTACACTGCCGGTTCTTTCTCCTAAGAGCACAAAATTGAGAAACAGATCAGAGCGATCTGTAACATGCTTCAAAACCCTAAAACAAACTCATGAATCACAACCTTGGTCCAAAATCACCGAAGCGTAGCTCAAAGTAAGAGAAACTCCCCTTTGCTGACAAAAAGAGCTACACCAGTATCACACGATTGAAACCCAAGTCCAAACCACATCCATATACAAGCTTTTGGTTAAAGCTAGCTACCACAAGTCGTACACAACCAACTAGGTACCTAACAAACTCAAAAGGATGAAACTCGTAGCGAAAGAACCGAAAAAGACATATTTGAGAACTTTCTCTTTTCGCCAAATGATCTTCAGATGTCGATAAGGTCTTCTTCCTTGATTCCGTTGGGCTCGAGAACTATCAGATCAGACCCGATAACTGAGATATCGCCAATTTTTGGTCGTAGGTGACCGAACCTTCAAAAACTCCTCCCTACGGCTTAAAATCGCACACACCGCTCAAATGGATCGCTTGATCTGACATTCGTCTTCTCTAGCAGGTAGATCTAGCTACCTTGAACCCAACGAGACTCCAAACAAGCTGTTTGGAGTTCCCTGATCGCGAAGAACAACCCGATCTCAGTTCGCAAGCGAAAAAAAATCTGACGCAAGTGCTTTCTTGCGAGTCAATTTCACTCAGAACTCCTAAACCGCCCGATGAAACTTCGTACCGTCTTCAATTTCCTGAAGAACTCGATGTTTTGATCCCAATGGATCCAAGGACAGCAAGTTTGGACTCTAGAACGGCACGAACGGTCCAACTCTTCTTCATAGGTTTCTGAAGCTCTATAAATCTTCTTCCTGCGTCTCAATTTCTCCCAAAACACACTCCACGATCCGTCTCTTCATAAACCGTCTTAGCCAGTGCGTAGCTTGCACAGATCTGAACCCAACGACGCCTTGCGCGTTTGCATTGGACCTCCAAATCTCTCAAACCGTCCGCTGACAGATCATAGGTGCAAGCTAACCCCTTAAGCTGCCTCCTTATGTCAGTCTTTGTATGTATGAATTTTCTCCCAGAATGAGGAAGCAGGCCCCTTGCGTCTTTAATATAATGCTTGGAGCCGTTAATACCCAATCAGCAAGTAAACTAAGGCTTAGCTTGATTTTTCCTTCTTTCGAGTCGCATAACTTCTCCACTAGACGTCCAAACGAAGTAGACAAAGTGCATATGAAAAGCTGATAAGGAGCTCCAACTCATTGAAGCTATGGAAGTGAAGATCCAAAGTTGTGCCAAAAGTCCGTAAGCTGAGGCCTAGCTTGTTTTCCCCGTCTTTCGAGTCTTGTAACTTCTCCACTAAGCGTCCACATGAAGTAAACAAAGTGCCTATGAAAAGTTGTCAAGGAGCTCTACCCATTGATACTATGAAAGTGAAGATCCGAAGTTGTGCCAAAAGCTCGTAAGTTGAGGTCTAGCTTGTTTTCTCCATCTTTCGAGTCTTGAAACTTCTCCACTAGACGTCGAAACGAAGTAGACAAAGTGCATATGGAGTGCTGACAAAGAGCTCTATCCACTGATGCGATGAAAGTGGAGATCCAAAATTGTACTAAAAGCCCGTAAGTTGAGGCCTAGCTTGCTTTTCTCATGAGTGTCTTTTGAGCGACAAGCATCGAAGTCTAAATTTCAGATAGGAGCCGGTCCACGACTGTAATAAATAGAGCTCTACTTATCAACTAGAGGGAAAATTGGTTTGATAGAAGTCTTGGTATAAGAATTAGTTACGGTTAAGTTAGCCGGAGAATACATGCAGCAAATACTACTTCTATCAATAGGCGGGTGCACCAAAAGTCCACCGAGAAACTTCTAGAAGGAAGTTTCTAGAAGGAAGCTTCGAGAACATTCCAACCGGGAAGCTTCTAGAAGGAAGTTTCTAGAAAGAAGTTTCTAGAACTTTCCAACCGAGAAGCTTCTAGAAAGAAGCTTCTAGAAAAAAGTTTCTAGAACTTTCTAGCGAGCCTCTTACATGGCTCATTCTGAATCCTCTAGATGTTGTTTTAGATCTAAGGACGCATGTAAGCCACATCAGCGATCCGTGTGAGAGATCAGCATTGACCGGAAGCTCATCATGTACTATTCCTCTCACTATATAAAAGCTGCGAGTGCACCACCACGGGCATTCGAGTTTTGAGTTCACTCTAGAGCTCATCTTACAATGATATCAGAGCAAGGAACTTTAAGAGAGCGGATTGCCCCTCTTAGAAGAACCTTTGATCAAGGTACCTAGCAATTGAAACTCTGAGTGCGTCGAAAAGGTCAAGAGAGCTATGTGATGGATGGGGGTAGATTTCTAGCTCCAGAATTATCATTCTTGAATCCTTTCCACATCAAGCTTATGTATATGTGTCGTGAGCATTTTTGAGTTTATCTTGTCTATCATTTCGGTGAGGATTTCATGGATCAAGTGATGAATTCGTCAGTCCGAGTGATTCTTCCAGTAGTGACATATGCAGCCAGTTGGGATTTGACCGTCTACATCCTGATTTAATGAGCATGGATCTAAACCTACCCGCTCCTATTCCTTTCAACACGTTAGTAGAGATCCGCTATGTTTGTAGACCGAAATCGTTACATAGAGAGTTTGTGACTAGAAATTTTGGTGAGGACTTCTACCGCGAGATAATCAATTCTTCTGTCCCTTTTGTGGTACTTGTAGTGTACGAATGTTTCCGAGTGGCCGTCATAACTCTTTATTAAGAAAAGCTTGAAACTTTCGTGTCGTTGGAGAAAGAGAGAGAGAGAGAGCGATCATGGAGCCGCAACCTCCCAGAGTTGGTGATGCAGGAATTGATGCAAGGCATGTTGACTGAATTTCGGGAGATGAAGATGACGGTTGAAGCACTACAGAACAAAATGTTGAATCTCGAGCGTCAGAGTATGATAGACGTTGGAAGGGGAGGATCGTCTCAAGGAGTATCGGTGGTGGGAGAGCAATCTGCACCAAGGGAACCCGTGGCACAAATCGTAAGAACTTCAGTCGATGATGAAGGTGCCCTGTTACTACGGATGAAGAAGACATGTAACATTGAACCGTAAAAAGACCAACGAATCATGAGAGTAGTCGAGAATAAGATTTCTCGGATGAATCGATATTTGTGACTCTTCAGTACGCAAATCACGGATCATGTAGCGGGAGTGTTTGCGTGCGAATACTTGAACGATAAAGCTCTCACGTGGTATGATGCATGAGAAAGATCAGTGTTGACGGAAGGGAGAACAGTAACATGGATTGCGATGCAAGAAGGTCTTTTGAAGAATTTCCAATCTGTGGATTCTGTACAAATGGATCGAACGAGGATGTGGGGATTGAAATAGAAGGGAAGCCTTCAAGAGTATAGAAGTTTTCCTCGACTTGCAAGTTGCAATCACTGATATGAGTCCAGCGGAGGCTCTTGATAATTTCAAGAAGGGGTTGAAGGAAAGAATCCGACATAAAGTAATGGTGCAAAACCCACTCACGATTTTTGAGTCCGTCGCTTGCGCTCAAAGAATTACTGGAGCATTAGGAGGAGAAGTGATGATTCCACCAAATCACCAGAATCGATCCGAAATCTCGTATGCAAACGGTCTGACGTCCATGGAGTTAGGCAACATCTGCTATCAGCCACGACAGTTTCAAGGTGGAGATCGTCGAGGGCGACCAGAAGAAAGACGTCAAGGAGCTCCTAGAAGAGAAGGTGTCAGGAATGTTGTACCTCAACCCGAGCAACGTCGATGTTACAACTATGGACGATTCGGCCACATAGCTGCAAACTGCCGAAATCGTTTTCCTCGAGATCCAAGACCACCATATCGTCGACTTCTGAATCATTTGAACGAGACGGAAGGAAATGAAGAAGTCGAGGTAAGATTGGGAAACGAAGAACATCAGTAAATGCACCTCGCGGCCTTGCTGATGCAAGGAGGGAGAAGAAAGACGAGAGAAGGAGAAGGAGATTGATAAAAAGTAATGCTCAGTTGATTGTCACGAATGGAGTCTTGGAAGAGACTCAAGTGAGAGTACTAATCGATGTTGATGCAACAGAGAATTTTTTGTCTCGATCGATTGCTATGAAGTCGAGAATGGAGTTAGAAAGTGATGAGAGTGAAGAGATGGAACTACCCAATGGACAAACTGAGAAGATTGAATCTCTACCTCGAAAGATAGAACTTACTTTAGGCAAATATTACGAAGATATTGAGTGGCGAGTGATCAAATTAGCCCGTTATGATGTTATATTGAGTATGCCGTGGATGGAGCAGTATAATCTCGAAGTGGATTGACGGAGAAAAGTGGTAAAAACTAAACAGTGGAAAATCTTCGGAGATAGAGTGAGATCTCGAAGACAAAACTTACCTTTGTATGTAATAGGTACGAGTGCTATACGGAATAGCGATATTTGTTTTTTGGGTTTAATAAGAGAGGTTCCGAGTGCACGGCTCGAGAGACAGATTTCAGAAAGCTTGACAAATGTGATAGCAGAATATGGGGATGTCTTTCTCGATGATCTTCCTTCAAGGCTATCACCAAAACGAAAGATTGATCACAAAATCGAGGTGATTATAGAGAGCACCTCTCCTTGTAAGGCCTCATACAGACTAGCATCACATGAATTGGAGGAGTGCAAGACACAAATCGAGGAGATGTTGCATAAAGAGTTTATCCAACCCAGCGTGTCATCATATGGAGCTCCAATCCTTTTTGTGAAGAAAAAAGATAACAGTCTACAGATGTGCATCGATTATCGAGCACTCAATCAACAAACGGTGAAGAATAAGTATCCACTACCTCGGATGGATGACTTGTTTGACCAACTCGAAGGAGCAAAGTACTTCACGAAGCTAGACTTACGGAGCGGGTATAACCAAATTCGAATTGCTGATGAAGATGTGGAGAAGACTGTCTTTCGAACAAGGTATGGTCACTTCGAATACTTAGTGATGTCATTTGGTCTCACAAATGCACCAGCCACATTCATGGGCTGATGAATAACATATTTCGCCCGTACTTAGACAGATCAGGCGTTGTATTTCTTGACGACATCCTAGTCTATAGCAAAACTATGAAGGAACATGTGCACCATTTGAGAGAGGTTCTCCAAGTACTCCGCCAAAATAAACTATACGCCAAATTTCAAAATGTGAATTTGGCAAAACAGAGGTGGATTACTTAGGACATAGAGTGAGTGCAGAAGGCATACAAATAATGGCAGATAAAATAGCTATCATCCAACAATGGAAGGCTCCAGAAGATCAGACTCAACTTAAGAGTTTCCTAAGACTGACAGGATTTTATCGTAGATTTGTTAAGCATTTTGCCAAGCTTGCACAACCACTAACTGCCCTGTTAGACAAAGGAAAGAAATAGATGTGGAGAACAGCGCAAGAAGTAGGTTGTCAAGCACTGAAGACCGCACTACTACATGCTCCGATCCTCAAGTGGTACGACTCGAAGAAACCTATCAAGTTAGCAACGGACGCATCAAGCACGGCAGTAGGGACGGTGTTGCAGCAAGAATGGAAGGATGGTTGACATCCAATTGCATACTTCTCTCAGAAGTTGTTACCAGTAGAACAAAACTACCACACCACCGAAAGAGAAGAATTGGCAATAGTCCTTACTACGAAGCATTGGAAGCACTATCTAGGAGAGAAGGCTTTTGTGGTCGAGACAGACCACAAACGTTTAGTCTATTTGGAGATGTAGAAAGATCTCTTAAAGAGACAAATCCGTTGGGCAGAATGAAGATAGCGATTCAACATGATCATCACGTATGTTGAGGACAAGAAGCAAATCGCTGATGCATTAACCCGCATGCCTATGGTGCATAACATAGTCTCTGAAGTCAAGATGAATTCTGACTTCTGGATAAAATTGATCGAGGGCACAAGATCGGATGCTCAGATTGCAGCAGCAAAACCTTCAGAACCATCACCCGCAACCAGGGTTTGGTATTCCATGAAGGAAAGTTATGGATCCCAGATGATCTAGAACTATGTATCACCATACTAACTGAATGTCACGATTCAGCCATTGCAAGACACATGGGGATAGAAAAGACATTGGAAGCAGTCCAACGAGTGTTCTATTGGCCCAAGATGGCAGAAGATGTTGCAGTATACACTCGGAGTTGTGCAATATGTCAACAAAATAAGACTACAAATCAAGCATCCTCTGATCTTCTTCAACCCCTCCCGATCCCTTCCAAACGTTGGGAACATGTTAGTATGGACTTAGTGTGTGAACTACCCATGACCAGCTCCGGTTTTGACTCCATAGTCATCTTCGTCGATAAGCTCACCAAGATGATCCACCTTCGACCAACCACGAAAGATGTCTCAACATCCCAACTTGTCCAGTTATATTTGAACACCATTTTTACTCAGCACGATCTATCACGAGTGCTTATAACAGATAGAGGTCCTCAGTTTACTAGCATGTTTTGGAGAACCCTATTTGGTCTATTCAAAACCAAACTTGCCATGTCTATTGCTTATCACCCACAAACTGATGGACAAACTGAAAGAGCCAATCGCACCATTGAAGACATGCTACAAGCCTTTACTCTGGGAGGAGCAAGCGAAGTAGGACACCTTACTCCCTTTGGTAGAGTTTGCCTATAACAACTCCTTCAATACATCTACCCGTGAAACGTCTTTTTATCTCATGTACGGTGAACATCCTCTTACACCAGCAAGTTTGACACGGTTCGACACGGTGTCGTCTGTCAACACCAAAGTGGATGCTGTCAATGAATTCGTTGCACGAATTCAACAAGGAGTGGAAAAAACTAAAGTGAAACTACAAGTTGCTCAGAATCGACAAAAGCAATATGCGGATGGACACCGTCGGCATGAAGAGTTCACGATTGGTGATCAATTTTGGTTATCCACAACCAACCTTACTCTGATCGACAGTCGTAAATTCAACCCTCGCTTCATCGGACCTTTCTTTGTTGCCCGTAGAATTGGAGCAGTGGTATATCAACTCAAACTTCCACCCCACATGAAGATTCATCCGGGTTTTCATGTGTCTTTATTACGGCGATATACACCACGACCTCATCAATTTGACAATTCGCAAGAGTCATGACCTCTCTCTCAAATTATCGATGACGAGGAAGAGTTTGAAGTGGAATGCATCTTAAAGAAACGTGTTCGTAAGACTCGTCATCAACGGATAGATTATTTGATAAAATGGAAAGGCTATCCATTACATGAAGCAACATGGGAACCTGCAATCAATCTTGCACACGCCCCACTCATAGTGAAAGCTTTCGAACAACAGTTGAGCAACGAGGACGTTGCTTCTTAAAAGGGAGGAGGTTTGTAATAAGTAGAGCTCTACTTATCAACTAGAGGGGAAATTGGTTTGGTAGAAGTCTTGGTATAAGAATTAGTTACAGCTAAGTTAGCTGGAGAATACATGCAGCAAATAGTACTTCTACCAATAGGCGGGTGCGTCAAAAGTCCACCGGGAAACTTCCAGAAAGAAGTTTCTAGAACTTTCCAACCGGGAAGCTTCCAGAAGGAAGTTTCTAGAAAGAAGCTTCTGGAACTTTCCAGCCGGGAAGCTTCGAGAACTTTCCAGCGAGCCTCTTACGTGGCTCATTCTGAACCCTCTAGATGTTGTTTTAGATCTAAAGCTGCATGTAAGCCACATCAGCGATCAGCATTGGCCGGAAGCTCATCATGTAATATTCCTCTCACTATATAAAGGCTGCGAGTTTACAACCACGGGCATTCGAATTTTGAGTTCACTCTAGAGCTCATCTTACAACGACACGACACCGGAGTGTGAAGATAGTTGATACCTTCGATTTTTGAGTGCACAGAGTGGTTCTCTTTGGTTGTGTGTGGTGGATTAGTAGTGTATTCCTGGCCGAATTTGATGAGGTAGTGCAGAAGCGCTCTTGAAATTTCATGTGATAGATTTTTGAGATCAATTTGAGGTCGACAGATGTACGTCGGTGGACGTCAAGTAGGTATTCATCAGCACTTTCTAGCAACAATGAGTATAGTAGGTGCACAGTGAGAAGACCATTTCAATGCATAAAAAATCATCCGATTTGATGAACGATCGAGTGAGTTACAAGAGAAAGAAGATTGTAGATAGTCAAAAATTTGAGATAAACCCGCCTATGTATGCACATTTGACAGATTTTGACCTTGCGGAGTGATCCAAAGTTGCTTTTTTTGGAGTGTTTTCCTTCATGGGCGCGTTTGGTTCGAGTTTCTGCTCTACTCCAAGCGAAGCGGACCAAGAGTGTTGTAGTGTGGAGCGCGTGTTAGGAGATGTTTAGAGGCTTTGAGGAGCAAAGGTGCTTGAGTGTGGAGCCGGAGCCAGCAAGCCAGCTTGTTGGCGTGTGTAAGCTAACCTCAATTTTAGTGATGTTGGAGTGAGTAAAATTCGATCATCCATCCCAACACTATTCTTGAAAAATGTGCTTAACTATTAGCTCTTAGCTTTGGTTTTACCACTAGACCAATAGCTCTGGGATGTCTTCTAGAGATGCGTGCAAGTATTTATGGACTTGTTTAAGGTAGTAGGAGACATTTTCGCACGTTTGTCACGTCAGTTTGGCAACTCAGCTAGGTTGACCGAGTGCGAAGTGATGAATCTCAGTAAGGCCGTTAGTGCAGTTAGGGCAAGTTGATGAGAGTGCCCACTAGGAGTATACTTTGCAGGTAGAGCTTGGAGACCTCAGTTCTTCAAGTTGAGCCTTCAAGCTCCTGGTTATGGTGGGTAGTCTTGGTGAGTGAGATCTGAATTCTCTGCTAGCACACAGTGGATTTGGCTCGACTGTAGTGATTATCTAGTGCCTGTTAGCATGGTGGAGTGAGTACATACCGTTTTATCACTTGAAGAACTCATATTACGGGGTCTAGTTGAGAGATTTCAGGTCACGGATTGCTGCCGATGGTATCTCTGAAGTTGATAGATCGTTGATATCTTCGATTTGCGGGTGCACGCGTGCGTGGAGTGGTTCGTTTTGGTGTTGTGATCGATCACTGTGTGGATGACTATCATCTGAACCTGTTCTTAGTCAATTTGGTGGTGAGGTAGTGCGGAAGCGCTGTTGAAATTTGAAGGAATGTTGTTGAAGTGATCTGTTCGAGCTGAAGTGCACGTTTGGACGTGACGGATGAAATAGTTGATAATGTAGATCGTTGAAAGCGCACTTGGAAGATGATTCTAGTGCACCAAGTTTCATGAAGTTTGGTCGAGCATCGACGGAGTTATGGCAGGTCAAAAATTCTGGTGACATGTTTTGTTATCGATTTGAGATCTGTAGAAGTGTGTCGGCGAGCATCAGGTTGGCGTGGATCAACAATCTCTAATGTTGAAGAGTGCAGTAGGTGAGTGTTGGGAAGACGATTCTAACACACAGAAAATCGTTCGATTTGGTGAAAGATCGACGGAGTTACAAGCCGAAGAAGGTCACGGGTTGGTCAAAATCTGACGTAAACTCATATGCGAATGTCAATTTAACTGATTTCGACCATTTGGAGTGCAATTTCGACTTCTGAGTTGCTGTTTTGAGTGTGTCTGCTTCATACGCGTCCTTGTTGTGGTGTTTGAACCGAGTTCTACTCTACTCCAAGCGGAGCGGAGTGGAGAGTAAGTGGGAGTGTCGAGACGTGAGAGTGGAGTGCGAGAGTGCAGAGGCGGAGCGAAGCCTGAGCCTAAGCCCGCGCCCATCGTTGTCGTGTCGGATATTGCGTGAAGGATGTCCAAGAAAACGCGAGGTTCCTGGCTGTGGAGATGTTGTGTGCTGAAACAGAGACAAGACCGAGAAAAACAACCACGAAAACGAACGCTGCGATATATACACTCCAAATGTATGTACACTGTCGGTTCTTTCTCTTAAGAGCACAGAACTGAAAAACAGACCAGAGCGGTCTGTAACCTGCTTCAAAGCTCTTAAAAACAACCCTTGAATCACAACCTTGACCCAAAAACACTAAAGCGTAGCTCAAAACAAGAGAAACTTCTCTTTGCTAACAAGCAGAGCACAGCAATATCACGCAATCCAAACCCAAGTCCAAACCACATCAATGTACAAGTTCTTAGCTAAAGCTAGCTACCACAAGCTGTATATAGCCAACCAGAACTCTAACAAACTCAAAAGAGCAAAATCCGTATCGAAGAAATCGAAAAAGACCTATCTGTGGACTTCCTCCTTTCGCTGAACGGACTTCAGATGTCGATAGGGTCTCCTCCGCTGACTCTGTTAACCCAAGAAACCTTCAGATCCGACTCCCAACAGTCGAGATATCGTCGATTTTTGGTCGCAGGTGACCGAACCTTCAAAAATTCCTCCCTGCGGCTTAAAATCGCACACACCGCACAAACGGATCGTCTAAACTGATATCCGTCTTCTCTGGCAGATAGATCTAGCTACCCTGAACCCAACAAGACTCCAAACAAACTGTTTGGAGTTCCCCTTACAAAACCACGCAAGAAATTTAGTCGCAGGTTACAAAAAATTGACGTAAATCAGCTCCCTGCGGATCAAACTTGCTCATCACACCCAAACCAACAATCTAATTCACGTATAGTCTTCTCCTATGCGTAGATGAAGACTCCCTGATCGCGTAGGTACCAAGAACGAAGAGCTTGGCTCACCGATCGCGAGGAACAACCCAATCTCAAGTCGCATGCGAAGAAAAATCTGATGTAAGCGCTTCCTTGCGAGTCAATTTCACTCAAAACTCTCAAACCGCCCGATGAAACTTCGTATCGTCTTTAATTTCCTGAAGAACTCGTTGTTCTGATCTCGATGGATCCAAGAACAACAAGTTTGGACTCCGAAACGGCCCGAACGGTCCAACTCTCCTTCACAGGTAACTGAAAACTCCAAATCTCCTTCCTACGTCTCAATTTCTCTCAGAACACAACCCTCCGATCTGTCTCTTCTCAAACCGTCTTAACCTGTGCGTAGCCTGCACAGATTTGAACTCGATGACACCTTGCGTGCGTGTATTGGACTTCCCTGTTCTCCAAAACGTCCACCGACAGATCGTAGGAACAAACATACCCGTAGAGCAGCCTTCGTGCGTAAGTCTCTGTACGTACAAAGTTCTCTCATAATAATGAAGCAAGCCCATTGCGTCTGATATAGCGCATGAAGCCTCAAATACCCAGTCAGCAAGTAAACTTACTCTGTCACATGGTCATCCATCTAATATTACACTAAACTGCCACCTCCTAAGATAACATGTTCGGTTCCTACTAAGTTTGGACAAGTCAACTTGTCTTCTGCGCTTTGCTACCTACTCTAATTGCTCGGATGCAATCTCCATTGGATCTACTCCTACCTGAACTCCTAACTCGGCTTTGATAAGCTGGGAAGCCCTGCAATTACCTCGGGTGTCACTGAGGTGGCTTCCTCCTCAACATTCGTCGCTGGCTCTACTGCTGCTACTGTTGCTTCTGCTTCGGAAGACGGAAGCGTCTTCTGGGATGCTGGGTCGACTTGTGCTTCCTCGCTCTTCTGAGACACTAGTTCAACATTGGGAGCCATTGTGACCTCATAGGGGTCCGGGGAAGTCGCTTCCTCCACTCGGAATACCTGGGAAGACAGCTCTTCTTCCTGTCTTCCGGGGCTTCTTCCGGGATCTTCTCGGCTTCCAACGCTGTCACTACCAAGTGGACAGCGAGGTCGAACTCCTCCTTCTCCAAGTCTGATCCGGTCGATGGTGCTAGGACTTGGGAAGATGCAGTTGCGGATGACGGAATCAAAGGAAGACCGTAGAGTGTCTTCACTCTCTCTATCTACCTATCCAAGTACCTAAACATGCTCTCCTTGCACTCTATCAACATCGCTTTGGACTCGTCGTCCCATTCTCTAGCTAAGATAAGAAGCTTCCTAACCGCGGTGAAGTTAAACTTCTTCCGAAGCACTTCCACCGACTGAGCTAACATCCCCTACGCATGAGCTTCCGCTGCTTCCTGTTGCGTCTTCTCGACTGCAGTCTGCGCTTCTGCGACTTCCCGCAGTGTCTTCCATGTCGTCTTCTCCTCTACAAGGGCGGTGATCTTACCCCGCACTCGCAGAACCTCCTGGTCACACTGCTGTAAACGCGCTTGCAACTCCTGGTTGCTCTTCTTCAGTTGCGTTAACTCCTTGGCAGAAGCGGCTGCTTCCGTCTTGTACTTCGCTGCGAGCTTCTCCGTGGTGCGGAGGTTGGCTTCCAGCGCTTCTATCTTCTTCTGACCTTCTTCCTGTCGTATCAGGGTGCGCAGACCGAATCCAGGCTGTAGTGGCTTCTCTTGAGCCTTCACTCTTTTCTCGATCAACTCCATAGCTGGCTGGATCTCTGAGTGGAAAAAGGCACTGAACTCCTCTAGTCTTCTTCCCGCGGAAGACAGACTCATCTCCACAATCCAATCAGAGATGTCGACCTTGTCTTCCCGAGGCAAAGATGCCTCTTCCACCACTATGATCTTCTGTTTCTGCGCACGAGAAGATGCTACTCTTCTCATCTTCCGGGTCGGAAGATCTCTCCCCATGGCAAAAGCGGTCCTCTTTACTGCGCTTCCTCGTACCGCAGTAGGAGTGTCCATCCAACCTTCGTCTTCTGGAGTCTTCGGAAGACTCCTTGGTGTTGCAGAAGCGGTCTTCTGCGCAGCTCGGGTACTAAGTGGCTCCTCCGGTGAGTCAGACTTCAATCCAGAATGAATGATCGGGAAGGAGGTGGTCTTCCTAGGTACACTCCTAGGGCCCATCTTCCTTGGTGGTGTCGCGTCTTCCGACCCACTGGAGTCGTCTTCCCTCACTAGAAGCGTCTTCTGATGAGTACCGGGTCTCATCTGCGGCATCAGAGTGGGAGGGGGAGTCATTGCTGCTGCTCGATCGTCTTCTCCCGAGGTCTCCTCCTTCGCCTCATGCTGCCCTGTCGGCCCATATCTCGCCAACTAATATTCCGTTGTCGGAGTGTGATCCGTCTACCTAGGAAAGCGCCGGGCTTCTGGCTGTGGTTGTTCACTCAAGAGGTTGGCTTTCAGGTTACAACAGGGGCTATAAACACTCACACAGATGTGTAAGATCTAGTAATATACTCAGAAAGCGAAATTCAGGTCTAGCTGGCAGTAGTAGGATCCGGCGGTGAACTTTGACACTAACGGAGAGGAAAACTATGAAGGTTTAGACTTCTAAACTTCCCCTACATGCAAATGAGGTACTACTGAACTCACACACGAAGTTTCAGCCTGAGATCAAATTCTGACACGGAAATACTGACAGAAAAGTTCTGAGCAAGAAAACTACGGCAATTTCTGGTACCTAGATGGCTATTTCAACCTATAACAGAAGATTGGCTCGATCAATTTCAAATATTCTTACAAGATTTGGAGTCTACAGGATGTTGAACACCCCTGTGAAATTGGGACTCCTGAATGTACACAGAACTCCAGATCTCGTCCTCTGAAGTCGCTGCTCTAGATTAAGAGCTTTTCAAACCCCTTCTACTTCAGCAGCCACCCTGAATTACTCAGTCACTCAATCGATATGAAACTTTTTGGAAAACCGTAGCCCTGCTGGCAGAGAACACAACCTCGAAGTTTTGAAGCAATTTCCTCAAATCTGCTGCCAGTGACACTGAAAACCCTAAATCCAACAAAAGTGATTCAATTCTGGCACAATTCGAACTTCAATTGATCATAACTTCGTCTTTATTGCCTCAAATCGATCGAAAATTTCACTGGAAGTGCTTGACATGACGAGCTCTACCCTCATGTACTCTCAGGTTTCGAAGTCCTCTTACCAAATGCTCGAACTCCCCTTTAGATCCCTGCTTCTAAATTTAGGGTTTTACAAAAGACAAAAATGAACCAATGGGAGTTCATAGCTCCACTTGGCTGTCCTTTAGTGCCCTAATCCACGTGGTTTCTCAACTTCACTCAAAGGCTACCACGTCAGCCCCTAAAGTGCCAGCGTAAATCTTAACTTCACGCGAAGGCACGTAACCCTAAAAGATAACTTAAACAATCTAGAAAGCGTGCATGGGCAACACGTAAGTACAACCCATGATCTTAAACCCTATTAACATGGTAAATCCAAGCTATGTACATTGGACATCATAGATAAGTAAGAAGTCACTTGCACAAGCGCACAAATGCTTGAACAAAATAACTAGCATACTATCAGCCTATTAGGACTCAAAATAGTGTTAACACCGTATGCAAAGGTGTCAAACATACACATAAAGGACTAGAAGTAATATGAGCTAACTTCTAGAACTACTAAACTCAAGCGTCGGAGTAGAAGTCAAGCATGTAGCCGCCAAGTAGCGCGACATCTACCCCCTCTGAACCTGCACATCCTCCGGTATGTGCTAGATCCAGATCAAGACTCTTCAGCTTCTGCTTCAAATTCATCTTCAACCTCCATTGAGTCTTCAGCTTCATCTTCAGTAAGCTCTGCAATGTTCTGGTCCTCCCCTCTCCTTCTAAAGAGCTTGATTCTCTTCCCTGCGACTGGTATCTTGAGCACTACACCATCTAACTCTCTCAAAGAGTATGTGGCATTATCATAAACTTCTAACACCACATAAGGTCCGAACCATCTCTTGGAAAACTTTTTGATAGCGCTATGCTGATTATCAAGACTACTATCATAGACTAACACCCAATCACCTTCCTTAACTGGTTTGGGTCGTAATCTATGCGTTCTATCAAATCTGCCTTTGTTTCTCTCTCTAGCAGCCTTTAACCTTTCCACAGCTTTAGCAACATCCTCAGATCTTCGTTCTAACTGCTGGATCCTTAATGCAAGAAGATCCTCCGTACTTCTATCATCTTCCCATGACAAAACATTCCAAGTAGGCACAACCTCCTCAACCGACATCACAGGTTTTTGCCCTAGTATCAACTCTGCTGGCATGTAACGTGTAACGGTACTATGAGTTGTACGATCTGCCCATAAAGCAAATGATAGCAGTCTAGGTCATTCACAGATCTTACCCCTGCAAGCTTTTACCAAAGCTTTGATGATCGACGGATGACCTCGTTCGCTCTTGCCATTCCCTTCAGGATTGTAAGCAGTGGTTAACGTCAACTTGATTCCCAATCGCTTGAAGAACTCAACTGCTTCTTGTGAATCCAGCTCACCCCTATCCGCAGTGATCTTTCCCACACACCCATATCTACAAATAACATCTTCAAGTAGAAAGCGACAGACATTAGCAGTGGTCTTCGTCCTCAGGGCACGGCCTTCGACTTGGTTAGATAGATCTTCTCTAGCCAAGACTAGATACCTCATTTGTCCAAGTCCAAATGGCATAGTTACCAAATCAACTACCCATTTGTAATGAATGGCTAAAGGATAAGTAGGATGCAATCCATCACGATGGCGTACATTGGAGTACATTTGGCAGGGTAGACAGGATGAAACAAACTGTACTACATCCTTATACATACCGTTCCACCAATACTTCTTCTTCATCTTGGCAAATGTAGCCCAAACTCCTCTATGACCGGCCCATAGACTCTCATGGAACTCCTTGATCAGCTTCTGCTGCAATTCCAGGTCACATACCACCCGTTGTGGTACACTTCCTTGTAGCTTAGGGCGCTTCCATAGATGTCCTCCATATAAAAAGTACCCATAAGCTGTTCTACGGATCCTCTTGAAATATGCATCAGACCAGCCTTCTTGTCTTTCCAATGAACTCAAATAGCGCCCAAGATCCAACCACTCGCCATCATACATAGTTTCCTCAAATAACTCCAATGGAGCTGCAAAACAACTTCTGTCTTTTCTAGCAAGAACACTAGAATAGAACTCTGTTCCCACATCCTCCTGATCATCTATCATTTCCTTCTCACCGTAATACCTAGCCCTTGATAACATATCTGCCACAGGATTGTCTTTTCCTGCAATATGTCTAAACTCTGGGTTCAAGGACTTGATATATGCTATCCACCTCAACATAGCAATATCTGGAGTTGTACAGCTAGTGATCATTCCCAAGAGAGGTAAACAATCTGTCTCCACAACCACAGGTGCTCCTATCAAGTATTCCTTATCACTCTTCATCGCAGTAACTACTCCCCATAGCTCTCGCTTGACTTGAGGGTAGTCTCTCTGATGTGAACTTAACACCTTAGCTTCAAAACGAACCACATATCTATTGTCATCCTCATCATCCTGTCCTATAGCCCATCCAATGTCAATAGGACTAGTATCAACAGTAAGGATAACAGATCTACCCAACTCATATGTTACCTTCCGTAGAGTTGGTGGTGAAGACAACAGATCCTTCAACTTCTTCATAGACTCGCTTTGCTCCTCTTGCCATTGAAATCTTTGCCCCTTCCTCAACAACTTGTACAACGGATCTGCTACATGTGCAAAGTGTGGAATCCATATATGATAAAACACACATGCACCTAGCAACTTTCTCACCTCGGTAACCGATCCACACGTCTCTTTCATTCTTCGAATGGCATCAACCTTGTTTGGACAAGGTTTCCGATAGATCCACATAGGTGCCTCACAATCAACACCTCTTGTTCTCCAAAGACAGACTTTGCTCCTGATAAAGTCAAATGAACCTCCTCCAGTCGACTCAGTATCTTGTCACAATCAGCTATATGATCTGCAACAAACTTACGACACCCTCTTTGATCCATTACCTCATTCTTCTCCTCCTCAGCACATCCTTTGATCGGCACATCATCAAGGAATGGCATAGTTTTTTCAGGAATGAAGTCCCTCTAAACTTTGTTCATGCCATTCATCATATGTGCTACAGAATTGGTAGCACCTTGTGGCAAGGTGCACATCCTCAGTAATCCCAAAGGTGTCCTCATTGTAGTCAAGTCTCTACTCTCAGAGGATAACTGAAACTGATCATAACCTGAATATAAGTCCCCATTGAATAGATAGCACGACCAGCAAAAGCCTCTGCAAACTCGTCTACAATAGGTCCTATACCCATATTCCTGATAGTCACCTTGTTAACTGGCTGCATATCTTGAATGAATCTCAAAGCTCCACTCTTCTTTAGAACAGTAAACTATCTGCTAGAATAGGGAGCTATAGATGGTTCTAAGATACCCATCCTAATTCTCTCATTGAGCAAGTCTATCAGCTTTGACAGATGAGCTCTAGGCACAAGGATAGGACGTAGATTCCAAGACACATGCGGTATAGTAAAGATTACCATAGGTGCAACTACACTTGGATCTACACATCCTACTTCATGTGACTCAAACGCAAACGCCTTACCAGGCCTATATAACATCTCCCTGAAGCTCTTCTTCTCTTGCTCGGTAAGAAATCCATCACCTCCAATCTTCAGCTCCTTCAGTGTTGTTTCTGTGAACTGGTGCCCAATTCTTCTCGGTCCTCTGAGCGTCGGTTCTCGTGCAGCTTGCTCCATCTTTTGATTGTAATCGAGTGATAATGACAAAGCCATTGGTTTGACTTTCTTTGCCACTGACTTGTACTTGGTCTCCACATACACCTCTTGTCGATCTATAAACTTATTAATTACATCATAAAGCTCCTTGGAGCTCACTCTCACCACTCTATCTACATCATCTGTAGAGCTTTCTAATATAGATTTCAACTCTCCTATAGTATCTACCAAATACTGTTCTTCAAACACTCCAGATATGTATTCATCTCCGGCTAACTCTCCACTATCTTTCAAAGACTGTTGTACATACTTCACATGTTGCCTCTCAAACCTCTTCAGATTCTCAACCTTCCTATAACACACTGATCCATATGACGTCAATCCTAAGAAGCTAGTGGATAAAGCTTCCTGCTCTACTGGATCAGGCGAGAATCCTATCTCTACTATACCGTTGAAGTCTCGCTCTTCAATGCTACTTTGCCAAAACTCCTAGACTCTCTAAACTCCTGAGTAATCTTAGGTAGTGGACGGTGTCGTGATGTGAATCATTTCACATAGTAAATGATTCACTTCTCTGTCAGGCGTTAGTCTCTCTGAGTGAAGTTAAGACTTCAGAGAAGTCCATTTTTGGAAGATGTTATATATTTTGAGTCTTAGTAGGTTGATTACCATGTTGATAGGGTTTAAGCTCATGGGTTGTATTTGTGTGTCGCCCATGCACGCTTTCTAGCTGATTTAAGTTATTTTTCGGGGCTACGTGTCGTTTTAGGTAGTTTAAGTTTTATGCTGGCACTCTAGGGGGTTTGACGTGGTTGCCTTTGAGTGTAGATAAGTTACCAGGTAGTTTAAGGCACAAAATGACAACCAAATGGAGCTATGAACTCCCATTGGTCCATTTTTGTCTTTTGTAAAACTCTAAGTTTAGAAACAGAGCTCTAGAGTGGATTTCGAGCAATTGGTGAGGACATTGCGAAATCGGAGAGCACAGGGAGATAGAGCTCGTCGAGCCAAGCACTGTCAGTGAAATTCTTGATCGATTTGGATCAATAAACAAGGAGTTATGCCCAATTGAATTTCGGATTGTGTTAGAATTGCAGCACTTTTGTTGAATTTGGGGTTTTGAGTGTCATTTGCAACAGAATCAAGGAAATCGCTTCAACCTTTCGTGGTGGTGTTCACTGTCAGCAGGGCTACGACTGTCTCTAAATTTTCATGTCAATTGAGTGAGTGAGTAATTCAGGGCGACCGCTGAAGTAGAGGGGGTCCGAAAAGCTCTCAATCTGGAGCAGCAACTTCAGAGGGCGAGATCTGGAGTTCTGTGTGGAATCAGGAGAACCAACTTCACAGGAGTGTTCAGCAAGCTGTGTACTGCAAAATCTATAAGAGTTTCCCAAAGTGATCGAGCCAATTCCCTGTTATAGGTCAAAATAGCTGTCTGGGTACCAGAAACTGCCGTAATTTCTCTACTCAGAAAGTTTCTGCTCATATCTTAGTGCTCTGAATTGATCTGAAGCTGAAATTTCGTATGTGTATCCAGTAGAACCCCATTTACATGTAGGAGGAGTTCTGAAGTCTGAACCTTCACATATTTCTCAATCCTGAGTGTCAAAGTTCACCATATGATCTTATCATTGCTAGTTAAGCCTGAACTTTGCTTCCTGAACATATCAGAAGAGCCTAGAGACTTATATGAGTGTTTTTCAGTATCACCTTGAGACCTGAAGCCTATCCTTTGAGTAAACCAGCCACAGCCAGGAGCCCAACGCTTCCCTGAGTAGATTGAACACAGCCTTCAAGCTCATATCACAGCCAGAAGGTTCGCCCTTCCCAGGAAGACTCTCAACCCGACATCTGGTGCTTCCACTGAGAGCTCTTGTCGTGATTGATTGAGAAGATTGAGTTTACTACAAGGAGAGAAGATGGATCGCAAGAGCACTACTGCTGCTACTTCTACGGCTGTTGCATCAACGTCTACTGCAGCACCTTCTGTAGCACCTGTGACTGCAGCGATCCTCTGTACCTGGTCTGGATACGGCTGAGATTCTGAACACGCTTGCGGCCTTGGTCCAACAGCATCCGATCGTTGGAGGGGGTGAGTTAAAATCCACCAAGGCTTTGCAAGCTATTGTGAACAGATGTGGAAGGTTTGAAGGTAGAGATATTTCTAGATATCTGCGTGAGTATAGAGGAGAGATGGAGCTGGTTAGAGTTACTGATGCTGAAATGATAGCAAGTTTTGAGTTAGCTGTCATTCCTGAGTTGCGGGACCAAGTTAGGGATGTACAGAGAAGAAATCTTGGAATCTGGATGAGTTTTGAGCGATCTCTTCGAGAGGAGTTTCTTGAGGAGGATTCAGAGAGAGTTACTAGAAGGACATTTCTATAGAAGGACATTTCTATAGAAGGACATTTCTAGTGAAGGACTAGAAGTAATATGAGCTAACTTCTAGAACTACTAAACTCAAGTATCGGAGTAGAAGTCAAGCATGTAGCCGCCAAGTAGCGCGACACCGTGAGATCTCCCTTGACCACGTACAAGTAACAGAAGAACGGAGTAAGATGTCTTCCTGCCGGGGTACCTAAGTACACCAGCTCTGCCTGTACATAAGCGTGGAAGAACGCACCCCAGTTGACATTCTCTTCGGCACACACTGCTTCCAGGAACTCCACGTCTTGATCTCCAAGGTACCTCGTCTTCTGCGCCTTCTCCTTAGAAAAGAGGTGAAGGAACAGTTTCGCCAGAAGATGCTTCTGCGGCTCCCGGTAAGATTCAACCTTCCAGCCATTTCTTCCTGCCTGTCCTCCAGGAAGAGACAAGTTGTGCTTCCAAGCACATGCCACTTACCCGAGATCATGGGTAAGATCTTCTTCTCGAGCCAACAACATCGGTTCTCAGATTCTGGCCTGTGAAAGGCCCTGCGCCACCAATCCTCGATCCAGGAAGATGGTCTTCCTCGAGCTACTCTTACCTTCGTAGGTACACGGTTGCGAGGCGGTAAGGCTACCCAAACCTTCTCCAAAAGACCTTGGTCGACGAGGTTCCAATCCCACAAGAAGAAGTCGAGACCCAACTCCTTGATGAAGGGTTTGACCTCGGCCAATTTTGCTGCCGGTAACACCAACCCTCGAGGATGCATCGACATATTTGAAACTCTGTTGCACTAAGCCACACGTACTTACTGTGAGCCGAAGGCTCAGTCCTTCCATAGTTCTCACAATCTAACTTCCACTCTCAGAAGACGAATCTAGTCTTCCAGAAGACAACTACTCCGTCTTCCGGGATTCTAACAGTGCTTCCTAAATAGCTCTCGTCTTCCGAGCTATATCTAAACAATCCTAACTAAGCAAGGCCTCGCATGGATTTCTAAGAAGACAACCCACCTTGCATTACATCCTACTTCCTGACAGAAGATACAAGATTTGCGAGAAGTAGAGTGTGTAACAGGTTCAGAAGATGGTTGCGGGCTCCTGCGGTGAGAGTGGTCTCTGGGAAGACTCCCGAGACAGCTTTTGATTCAATACCGTTCTCGGAAGACTTCTCGAAGCCAGGCTTCCCTTCACTGGTCTCACCTATCTTCTGCTCCCTACACGCAATCTAACCTCACAACAGACACAAGACATTCGCGCTCTGTTTTTCTGACTTCTCATCTCTCATACACACTCAGAAGAAGCTTGCCGCATGACGAGAAGACACGACCCTCGACCATTCTCTCCAGATTCTGCCAGCAAGACTTCTCACATCTCTCTTCTAAGTTCGGGAAGAAGAAGGAATAGGCTGCTATGGGTCGGATAGAAGAGATCCGTAACGGACCCTCACGTCTTCTCGCGCATTCTGCCAGCCTTTCCAGTCTTCTAGTCTCTCTAGGAAGATGTGGATTTGAGAAGCTTGGAAGACCGGGAGGCACATGCCTAGTTCCTGACTTCCAACTTCTTGAAATAACAAAACAACTCACCAAGCTACTCAGGGTTCGTACCAAGCCTCTCTTAACAAAGTCAATCCACCCTTGATACCAATTGCACACATTTGTCTTCCGAAGACAATCAGGCTTCCGAAGGTGTTCAGGTTACAGAAGCGTCTTCCGAAGATGTTCAGATCTTCCAAAGCGTCTTATGTTCAAGGTTTCGGGAGTAGAGGGATGGTAGGATAGGGAAATTGATAGCTGTGATCTCTAATTTGAGGACGATGGGCAGGGAAGCTCGAATTGCACTCGGGAAGAAGCAAGAAGATGGCTGTCGAAAATTGGACAGCGCTTCTGCGTCCAATGTCTCAGAAGAAAAAATGTGAGGAAGGAATCAATCGATGGTTTGCCTGCAAACAACTGAGGAAGCGCGGGAGGTACCTAACGAAAGACGAGAAGCGGTGGGAAGGGAAGAGAACATGGGAAGAACCTCAAACAGTCTTCTGTCTGCTTCCCGAGCTGTCTTCAATCTTCCACGCGCTTCCGGCTCTGACCTCAGCTCCAATGTGACTCCACAGAGTTGCTTCTGTCGTCAATTCCTTGCTACACCTCAATCGAACAAGACTCCACCTTCGATTCTTCTCAGCCGTCCTTCAATGTCTGTTTTTGGGAGTCTCTAGAAGACTCCTTCAACTCGATGTGCTTCCTATTCTCAGCGATTTGCCCTCGTCTTTTTCCTAGCTGTGAATCGATCCTGGTTCCACTCAATTTCACTCTGCTGGCCCTCCTCGCTCAAGTCGATCACCTTCCAACTCGATCTTCTAGCCAAAAACGAGCTCGATGCGGGAAGCGATAGTGTTTCGGTGCTAATGCACTTCATGTGCATCTTCTCGTGCAGTTTAAGAGTTTTCGACCTATCCGACTTACCTAACCTACTCGGTGCTACCTGTTAGGTACACCTACTTCTTACGTGGTTAAGCTTCCACGGTTGCCGTCTTCCGGAAGATACGTGTCTTCCTTCTTCCGCTGTCGTTCGAAGATACAACTGAGAAGACGCTTCCCGGAAGACGGCCGTCTTCCGAAGAAGTCAACTTCTTATTACGAAACAGATCGTAAGATCATCTTCCTTCTAAGGAAGCCATAATCTTAAGTAACAAAGCTTCTTCAGTTATACAAACAAGTTATTAACCTTAAAAATTTCAAAAATTCGTGAATCTTGTAAATTGTGAGCACCACATATTCCCTATGGGGTTCGTGATCGACTATTGGATGGAGATAGCATCTTACAGACCGGGTTGGCAGTCTGGTGAGGGACGAATGAGCCGCTTACCAGTGCGGTTTAGTGCTCGAGTTGAGACAACAAAGCCTACATCAGGGACGATGCCGTCCGTTGTGGGATTTAGTTCGGTCATCACTTGGTCGGGCGAGTTGTTAGAGGACAATGCTCATGCGGAGGATACTCTGGTCTTTGAGGAGGTGGAGGACATGCCTAGCATGTCTATGTTCGTACCATCTGCCTTGGATGTTCCACTTTGGAGTTCGAGTGGAGAGTTGCAGCAATATGCTAATAGGTTGGCGCAGCAGGCTTGGAGTGAATTCTTTGTACCGCCAGTAGAGGAACATCGGGGTGTCCCTGTTACTGACCATGTGACCTTAACACCGTTAGATAAGACTCCCATTGTATGACAATATCCAAAGGAGGGTGTGTGTGTGCTTGAGTTGTTTGGAGGCATCAGCATATGTTTGGCTGCGGTATTGCAGGCATGCATACAAGTACAGCGATACTTGTATGTGGAGAGAGATGAGGTCGCAAGACGCGTTTCATTACATCACGTGGCATGTTGGTGCAGATATTTCCTGAGTTACTGTCTATATCAGCTGTTAGAGGATACCAGCAAGCATTACCATCAGATATTTTGCTGCTAGGGGCGTAGGATCTCACGTTTGTTGACATCATTCACTTGGTGATAGCCGGGTGGTCATGTCAAGATCACACGCATGTTGGGAGAGGTCAGGGTTTACATGACCCGCGATCTAGGATGTTCTGGGAGATGTTACGAATCTTACGACATCTCTAGATGCATCAGGTGGATTCTCCAAAGTACATCTCGTTCTTTTTCTAGGTGATGCTCGTGCCACAGATGATGACGAGTGTGCACCAGGTGTGGTCTTGGATCAGACCGGCAGTGTTGTTAGATGCAATGAGAGTGGGATCTCGTGCACATTGTCCACGGTTATGATGGACGAACTTGTTATCGAGAGAGGTGCTCAAGCGCGCACACGATGTGGTGAGACGACCAATGCACCTCACAGTTGATGGCATCTTGAATGCAAGACGACGATCTCAAGTAGTGAGAGTCGTCGATAGGTCACCCATGACAGTGGTGAATCTAGTGGGACGATCCATGGCAATGTTACCCACTTTGATGAGCTTTCTAGCATCACATGCTTACACAGATGGAGGACATGGGCTTGCGTGGGATGCTCGATTATAACAGTTGGTGGAGTCCAATTTCAACGAGAGAGAGAGAGCGATGGGTTTTCCTACGGATACGACGGTAGTAGCTTTGGTGTCAGAGGCTTCACGTCATCAAGTGTTGGGTCAAGCAATGGACTTGAACTGCTTGACATGAATTGTTAGCCTTGGATTGGTTGAGCAACGTCGGATGCGATCGACGGGCGTTACTGCTCGGACATGCTTGAGCTCTTCGTCTACCAGGTCGGTGGAGGTAAAGACTGAGGGCGAGGCACGTGGAGTTCGTCATCCTTGGGCATCATGAGATGTCGTAGGAGAGAGTGTGGAGCTTGCAACTAGAACTGCAGAAGCTTTTCGCACAGTGACAGTGGGGGTTGTTGGTGGTGAGCAGAAGGAAACTGCTCTAGAGGCTGCAAGATAGCAGTCAACAACTTCGTCTTCTATCTCTAGCATGGTGACAGAGAACACTTGGGAGTCGAAGATTGGACCCAAGCTTATAAGAAAGGAGAGACGAAGAGTTCAGAGATTCTTGAAGAGCTACAGAAATTGTTTTATCTTTAGTTTGAAGGATTTAGGTACCTTGAAAGGACTTGGTATACGGATCGACTTTGCTAATGAAACGCCAATCTTTCGACGTCCTTATAGGTACAATGACATGGAGAGAACCTTGATCCAGAGTAGGACTCAAGACTTGGTGGAAGCTGGGTTGGTGGAGATGTCGCATGGAGAGTATGCATCTGCCACAGTTATACTAGCAAAGAAGGATATGTATGGCAACTACACGAATAGACGCATGTGTGGAGACTACCGTCCTATCAATTGGTAGACCTTCTCGCTGAAGACAAGTTCATCTTCACAAATCAATCAGAGACGTCTTCCTTATCTTCTAGAGGTATGGATACCTCTTCAATCACCATGGTCTTCTCCTTCCGCGCTAGAGAAGATGCTACTCTCAACATCTTTTGGTGTGGAAGATCTCTTCTAACCGCAGAAGTAGTCCTCTTCGCTACGCTTCTTCTGATCGCAGTCTACATCAACCCAACCCTTGGCTTCTGAAGTCTTCAGAAGACTCCTTGTCGCTCAAGAAGCTACGTAACGAAAAGACAGACCCTTGACCATTTTCTCTAGATTCTGTCAGCAAGGCTTCTCACAGCTCTCTTCTAAGTTAGGGGAAGAAGAAGGAATAGGCTGCTATAGGTCAGATAGAAGAGATCCATAAAGGACCCTCACGTCTTCTCACGCATTTTGCCGTCCTTTCCAATCTTCTAATCTCTCTAGGAAGATGTGGATTTGAGAAGTTAGGAAGATTGGAAGGCAAGTTAGGGAAGAAGAAGGAATAGACTGCTATAGGTCAGACAGAAGAGACCCATAAAGGACCCTCATGTCTTCTCGCGCATTCTGCCGTCTTTTCCAATCTTCTAGTCTCTCTAGGAAGATGTAGATTTGAGAAGTTAGGAAGATTGGAAGGCTAATTTCTTGCTTCTCGAAACAACAATCAACTCTCAAGCTCACTCTGGATTCGTATCAAGCTTCTCTCAACACAAATTCCAATCCAATCCAATCTACTTGATACAAATTGCAAACACTTGTCTTCGGAAGATGTTAAGACATTCATAAGCGTCTTTTATCCACAGATTCTGAGACAGAAAGATAATAGGGTAGGAAAATAGATAGTTAGGCCATCGAATTTGAGAATGAGAAGAAGGGAAGCTCAATTTCAACTTGAGAAGAAGTGGGAAGATGACTGACGAAAATTGGACAGCGCTTCTGCGCCCAATATTCTCAAGAGAATTTCAAGGTAAGGACAACGATCGATGGGCTTCCTGCAAACGACTGGGGAAACGCGGGAGACGTCGAAATAGAGGACGGAAGCAATGGAGAAGAGGAAGGAACATGGGAAGAACCTCGGTACTGCTTCTGGCTACGCTTCTAGTTGCTCCTTCAGTCTTTTGTGCGCTTTAGCACTTCAGTTTCTTCTTCAATGTCATGCCATGATCTTGCTTCTACTTCCAATCTCGAGCTACTAGTAATTACTTCCATAATCGAGCTCGATCTGCTGCACTCTGAAGCTTCTCTCTCAATTTCCACCTCGACCCTCAATTCCTAATCTTCTAGATCCTCAAGGATTCCTCACTCTTCCACCTCGAGTGCGCTTCCTGGATGGAAGACGTCTTCTCTCTCTCACTCTCTCTGATTCGCTCTTGTCCGCTTCCAAGATATTCTCCAATTCTTGAATCGAGGTAAATTTATAAAGTGAGAAGCAGCAAGAGAGTGTTCTGGTGCTAATGCGCCTCCAGATTCACATCTTCTTCTGTGTGATTAGAGAATGAGATCGATTATCCTAGACCTATCTATTACCCTGGTGACTACACGGTAGGTATACCTACCTCTTACCTAGGTGGTGCATGGTTGGTACCCTCGCGGTCACAGTCATTGTCTTCTTAGAAGCGTCTTTTGACTTTTGGCTTTTGGCTTTTGGCTTTCGGCTTCCATCTTTGGAAAGACATCATCCAGAAGACATCTTCTCGGAAGACGTTCGTCTTCCGACTTCGGAAGAAGTCGAAAAGTTCCTTGAGACATCTTCCTGTTAATCAGGGTGCAATCTTAAGTAATAAGGTTACTTCACTTATATAGACACGTTATTAACTAAAATTTTTCAAAAAAACCTCCAATCTTGCAAATTATGGACACCAAACGATTCAAACTCAAATTCAAACAACATCTATGTACAAGCCCTTAAGTAAAACTAACTATCACAAGCCGCACATAACCAACTAGGACTCTAACGAATCCAAAAAGATGAAAACCATAACGAAGAAACCAAAGAAGATCTATCTAAGAACTTGCTTCTTTCACCAAATTGTCTTCAGATATTATATGATCTTTTTTTCTTGACTATGTTGGCTCCAAGAACCTTCAGATCTGACACCCAATATACGAACAATTTTCAATAGCAAGTGATCGAAATCCTAAAATCTCTTCCTTGTAGTCTAAATCACACACACCGTCCAAACGAATAGCTTATCTATGATCCGTCTTTCCTGGTAGATAGATCTTGCTACCTTGATCCCAATGAGACTCCAAACAAGCCGTTTGGAGTTCCCCTCTCAAAACCATGCAAGAAATTGGATCGCAAGAAGCAAAAAAATGACATAAATTGACTCCATGCAGCTCAAACTCGCCCACAACATCTCAACCAACAACCTAATCCACAAACGGTCTTCTCTTATGCATAGATGAAGACTCTTTGATCATGTCGACACCAAGCACGAAGAGCTTGGGCTCACCGATTGTCAAGAACAATCCAACCTCAAGTCGTAGGCAAACAAAATTTGACGTAAATGCTTTCTTGTGAGTCAATTTCATCCAAAACTCCCGAATCGTCCAATGAAACTTCGTATCATCTTAATTTCTTGAAGAACTCAATGTTCTGATCCGATGGATCCAAGAACAGCAAGTTTGGACTCCGAAACAATCCGGACACTCCAACTCTCTTTCGTATGTCACTGAACCACTCCAAATCCGCTTCTCTTCGTCCCAATTTCTCCTCAAAACACACACTACAATCCATCTTTTCACGAAAAGTCTTAACCAATGCATAGCTTGTACATGCATGAACCCAATGGCGTCTTGCGCGTTTGCATTAGACGTCCTAATCTCTCACACCTTCCATCGACAAGTCGTAGATGCAAACTAATTCTTTAAGCTATCCAATTACATCAGTTCACAGTACGTGAGTTTTGCCTAGACAAGGACCAAGCAGCCCACTTGCATCTTTAGTATAGTGCCAAGAACCGCAAATACACAATCAGCATCGATAAGCTAGAGCTTAGCTTGATTTTCTCATCTTTTGAAACTCATACCGTCATCATTACGCAACAAAATGAAACAAATGAAGTGCCTTTGGAAACTTAACAACGAGTTCTACCACTTTATGTAATGAAAGTCGAGATCTGAAATAGATCAAAAAGTCATTATTTCTCTCCAGTGAACGTCTTTAGAGCAAAAATATAGGACCCCAAAATATGATTTTCAAATAGGAACTGGTCCATGACTCTACAACGTTAGAGCGATCCGAACCTCAGAGCAAATCATCTCTTATTTCAAATATTTTTTGTATGACAAACCACTGAGAGCGAATTTTAATCCTTCATCTTAAGGCGAACGCTTGCCTAAGCAAACAATTAGCTGTCGAGAGCGAACTCTTATTGTTTCTTGTAGCGAACTCTTTTCTTATGAACTTGTCATAGGGATGCCACCACTATAGGTCAAACCCTTCCATGGGCCAATCATTCACTTTGCAAGATTATCTTTTTCTTAAACCATTGAATTTTTCTCAAGTAATGGAAAGATAATCGATGATATAAGTAGGTCTGGTCCAAGCTACGTGTACTGATGTTACGGATTTGAGAGACTGGTGTCTTACTACAACCAGATAAAGATAAACTCTAGGAATCTAGAGTCTACATTCTCATTATACACCGCTAGACATTTCTTATTGAGTATTGGGATCAGATTTTGGAAGACAAAGATGGCTTCTTTCCTAGAAGGACAACCTTGCAGATGACACCCTTGTTTCTGAAGTTTCATAGAGCGACGTTCAATGTTCAGAAAATATCACTCCCATGATATCGTGTAAGTATACAACAATGCACTATTATTATGGGAGGGCAGCTTCAGAAATTCGAGTGCGAGATGTTGCACGGTAAATGTGGTGGATCGTGGTATTGGTTTAGGTACCAAGAGACCTCGATACTCAGATATGAGTAGAGGACTAAAGAGATTTTTGACTGAATTCTGGAAGAAAAAATGAAATCTGGAACGACAATGTTGCTCTTAAATCTCATGTGGTTATGTTGAACTCCGGTGAAGTTAAGGATATATTGTATAGACCTAAAGAGAATGTGATCATAATAATTGATCGAGGTATGGTTTACTTTTCTCTAAACTTTTCATAACAAAACAAAAAGTATCCAAGATTACACGGGAGCTTCATATTTTATTCGCGCTTCTAAGGGTTGTCTCTTCTTCATCCTCTCTAACTGGGGTCTTTTGGATGCATATTCCCATTGTTAGGCTTGATGGGTTTTCTATCCGTTTGTTATTCTTTGCGTCTCACTTCTTTCTTGTAACCATTTGTAAGGATAGTTGTACGCAGTCTGTTGCCATAAACCTCCTTTTTCCACCGTGGTTTGAAACTTTCAATCGGGCGTGCCTGCATTTTCAGCAGGCTCTGACATTATCTGAGATTCGAGGCTTATGGGGTTAAAACGGTAATCCGTTACCATTTTTACAGGGCATGAGGTTTGAGATGATATATGATTCTCGCCAGAAACAAATAGGACATCCTTTCATGATCACATGGGACCGGAGACTTTCTAGTCCAGTGGCGCTAGACTAGGACCTGCAGTCTCCCTAGACTTCGAGAGTCAAGACGCTGCAACTGGCATGGATAAAAGAAACGGAGAAAAATCGGTCGTCGACGCTCCATCGTGCGCCGGCTTTACTGTAACCCAACAGTGATCTGCTCACTTGAAGAAAATTCACGACTTCCCTACCCTTCTTTTCGTGTCTTTAGTCTTGACCCATGGTACCGTGTTTTCAACTTTAACTTGCAACAGCGTCGTTACACATTTAACCCAAATGGAATCTTCAAGGACCTGGTGGTTTAGTTTTACGCCTGGAAATTCGGCGAAAGTAGGTGCAAAAACTCGTCGTTGCCTGATCTTATTAGCTTTGGTATGTCTCCTTCTGTTAGCCTGGCCGATGGATACAGTCTAGCAGTGATCGACAATGCGCTTTGTCAGTTTAAACCTGCACTGGAACATTCGTGCAGCGTGTTGACAAAATATCACTCGGGGCAACTTTCTGAGGATTTCGCTGTTGTGTGTCTGTCCACTGGGACGAGAGACTCGTTGTGATGAAGCTCTCTCGCTTTTTTGTCTCATGGAACCGCAACGGCGCCCTTCTGCTGGCAATTGCAGAACTCACAAGCAAGTTTCTTCCTCAATGTCGGGCCGGGTTCACTAGCTTAGTGAACTAATCCAAACAACTCGGCAGTCGAATTTACGGAGTAGCCATTTGGCTCGATCATTGACCAGGATATCACATCTTGTATGTGATAGAAATCGAAAGAGAGCAAATTCGACGAAACACAGAAAGACATTTGAGAAGACATATTTTGCGCTCGATCGTTGCGTATTCGTTCTGTATATATACAGGTCTGAAAGAAACGCCCAACTCCGGATCCAGCGCAGCTTTGTCGAGTTCCAGTCGGAGAGTCCAGGAACTGGGAGGTTCCGTCATCAGCATAATGTCGCCGACGATTGAATCACAGGCCGAGAAGTTTCAGGTAGAATGCTCGAAAAAATATCAAGTGCACTCGATGCGATCCTATTAGTTTCATCATTCAAAGCCACCTGCGGAGCTAAAATCTCCGTACATGTACATAATACTAACATACCGATGGTTGATGCAGAGTACTAGGAGATTGACGGACAACGTGTACGAACTTTTGCCCGAGTCCGATCCGGACGTGGAAGTAGTTTTCTTCCATGGGTTGCAGATGAAGGGTTCGGACCCGGCATACTCCTTCTGGAGAACGTGGAAAATGAGGAACAGCGAGGATTGTTGGCCAGAAATTCTGCTTCCGAAGCTTTTGATCTACAGGTTGGGTGAAGAGGAGTACAAGTGCAAATTAAGGGTGCTGTCGGTCTCTTACGAGGGGAGGCCGGACCTCGGTGAAGATGGGCGGGGCACAGACCGGAGTGATGAGTTTCTCGTGTTGGAATCTCTCATCCAGGAGCTGATACTTGGGCGAGGATGTGTAGGGCAGAGAGCTGGAGTTCCAGTGTTTCTGGTCGGCCATGATCTGGGCGGAATATTGATCAAGAGGTTGGTGATGATGGTAGAACAGCAAGCAGCGGATATGCCCGACGAACACAACAGTGCTAGAGCTCTGTCAAGATTTCTGGAGAATTTGAAGTCAGTATTTTTCTACGCCACGCCCCACTCCGGATCAAAAGCCATAGAGGAAATAGCTCAGGGGATAGACGGGAACGACGAGAATCAGATGCTTCGTCTCATGAAGGTGCTCAACAAAGAGACAGGAAGAATCAACGAGGATTTCCAAATGTACCGTAGAGGAGAAATAGGCTCCAAGCGCTCTAGACTCACCACATACGCCGTCCATGCAGCAAACAGAACAAACGAGGTACAGATTTACTTTTATTTTTTTATTTTTTTTATTTTCAGAGGATGGATGTTTAGTTTTATCGGTCGTTACCTTCTAGCTAAACTTGTAGAACTCGTGAGTGAAGTATATGATCTTGGCTTAGACACCGTCTGTAAGCGTTCCTAGCTCTTGCGTACGTCGTTTTATTTTTCCGTCTGATTGGCAATACATTAAATCTGTCTGTCATGATGATGGCAGGGAGGCTTCAAGAGTGTTCTCGTCGTGCCGGAGGGATCTGCGAGGTCGCACGTGGACTATTTCTACACTGCAGTGGCAAACCATTTCTCAGTTTGCCAACCGGAAGATGAAACTTCAACTCCCGTTCAAATGCTGGGAGGCGAGATAGTAAACGAGGTGCAAAAAGCGAAGGGCCATTTTTGAAATATCCATCTAAATAAAACATGCAGAAGGTAAAAGCATAAAGGCCTAAAAGAGAAGAAAGAGGTGATTAGTGACATTAAAGCAACTGTTAAATTTGTTTACAGCAGTTAGGTAAAACACTCTGATCTGAGAACAGCATGGATATTATATTCAGAGGGTGCCCCATATCAGTAAAGCGTGTACTTTTCACTCAGAATCTCACTCACTTTGTTTAAATTCTTTTTTCCATCAGTTCTAACATGCTGATCGTATTATCAGTTCTGACAGGTTGATTATATAATCAGTTGAGAGAGGTAAAGGCGTCATATTCTGGGACACTTGTAGTGCAGTATTGAGTTTGCAACAGATTCGAATGGATTATATCGAATTCGAAATGATTTGCAGCGACTTGCAGAGGCACGGGTGTGGAGATACAGTCGCATTAGAGTGTGCATGCCTTGTGCAAGGATCAGAGAGCGTGGAACATCACAGAAGACACTCTCGTCCGTGCTTTCCGTGACTTGGAAAGTCCTTAATTTATAAAAGTAATTGTTACTATGCATTTGCATAGCTAACTATCTATTCTGTTTAATTTAAAATAAGAAACATCGACAAGCAAAGGTGACATTATTTACCCTCTAGCATTAGTTCCACGGATACCAGTGGCGGTTTTCACCTTACATATCACAGTTCGATTCAGATTTTCCTTTCAGGAGGTTCCGGCGTCCGAGTCTCGTGCTTGAGGGTTGGATACGCTGTCTTATTCTACTCGGTCGAGTTCATGAGAATTCTAATATTGATTTCTTATCAACGTAAATATTCGGTCCTCTGTACACAACAGGGTTCAAGTGAAATAATCAGTACGAGTTTCTAAAGTTCTGGTTATTTTGGTAAAATAACGAGTTAAAGAAGATAATGGATAACTGGTCAAGATAATTTTATATAATATTCTTTTAAATAAATTATTGAACTCTTGACTCGTCGTCGTCGGTGTCTTAATAAAAAAAATCCGCTCTACATTAGGGCATCCCATACTCTAGCACTTTAAAAAAGATGATCATTTCTGCACTACTCGTTGTCGATCGCTCTACATTAGGACGATCGATACCCCAGCTCTCCCAAACGGTCGCCCTTACGCAAGACAATCATTTAAATGAGCATTCGTTGTTTTATCTAGTTGTCCTCCAGTGGACGACCGGCGTCTTTACACTGTGACCTTTACACGAAAGATCGTCATCATTAAATGATCAGTATGCATGGATGGTCATCGTCTTTATCCAGTTGCTCTCTAATGGACAGCCGATGCTCTTACATGGCCGTCCATTCACGGAGGGTCGTCATCTTTGTCTGATTGTTCTTCATTGGACAGCCGGTGTCCTTACGCGATCGTCCTTTACGAGCAGTCATCGTCGTTAAACGATCGTCCATGAATGGACGACCATCGTCTTTATCCAGTTGTCTTCAAATGAACGGTCCTTCGCTAAGTCGTCTTCCTCTTTGGTCTCTAAAAACTATACCACAACTGATCACAAGATCGATCATAATTCTCAACTCCGATGTTAGGTCCAGGAGTTCTTGGTATCATTGGAAAGCTCTCGTGAAATCCTTTCCAAAGATATTTTATTTGTCTCTGGATCTTACATGGAGCTCTGTCTATGATTCCAAACGTCACTGGAGCTCCAACTTAGTATTTTTTTGAGGAACCATGGTGCAGCGCCGGACTGAGACCTTGTGGTTTGAACCAGCATCCAGACCAGCATGTCTCGGACCTACATCTCTGATTTGCATTTCTGTCATTTTCATACTTATCTCCTTAGGTCAGCATTCGTCCGAGGTCCTCTTAATCGAATGTTTCAACCTTGGTTCTGAGAACCACTTAGGTTCATCGGCCAAGTCATTAAGTCCTACTCACAACTTCACAACCTAGCGCAAGTCCACTAAGATTCTGTTGTTCGCTTTTGCACCGATCTTGAGATTGAAGGTTGTGACATTCACCCTCACTTTGGAGGTTGAGTCCTCATCAACAATGATCCTTATGTTAACGTCAAGTCCAAAATGGATAGTCAATCTCTTGACGTCAGATTTGCATTCTGGTAGCTAACCCGCAATTCCTTCTTGGCTTGAATCTTAAGCTTTTACTACAACACTTTGAACATTCCAACTAGTCTCAGGGAAGCTTATCTCTTTGGCTGCCCCTTAAACAAACTAGTTGACAATTTCTAAACATTCTACTTAAGACTTTAACTTGCTAACTTATAAGTATTCACACCTACTTACTAGGTCTCTCGAAGCTCACTTTCTGATCGTAACCTGATTTGACTTAGACACGCAACTAAGTTTACCTTGCAGTCAGCAAATTGCAACACAAGATCACCCTAAGCCTCAAGACAAGTGTAAACCAACGCTACGACAAACATACGTCTTGACATCAAGACTTAGTCTTGATTTAGATGCTTATCCAAACCAGTTCGTTTCTTTTGAGTGCATTCCGTTCCTCCTCTTGACACATCCTAGGCATCTGATCAGAACTAGTCTTAGTCATGCACTATCAAGACACTTACATAATTTCTAAGAAAATATTCTTTATTTCCACAAAATATAAATAAAAAATGCAAAGTCCATCGATCCAAATCGTCTCAAGTTGCTACTCATGTGGTTCATCGTTGCTTCACTCCTCGCTGGAAAGAGATGTGTTCATCTTGCTAACGCCTTGTTGTCCTTGTCGCCATTTGACGAGGTCCAATACTTCACTTGCATGTTCTAGTCTTCTCTTGGCATTCAAGTTGCTTCCTTCAAATGGTATCCACTCCATTTGATCAAGTACCCCATTTGGTGGATTTACGACACAATCGCAAAATGATTTCCACCTCGTATTTTGCTTCGTCTTTTACGACATCAAGTTGAGGCCTGAGAATCTGTTTGTATTCTGATCGCAAAACATCCTTGAAGAACTTCTGTAATAAAAAAACATGGAAGGTTGGATGCAACTGTCACTCGAAAGGAAGATCTAAAGTATAGACATATTCATGTAGATTCTTGACAATAACAAAGAGTCTCGCAAACTTCGATGAGAACTTCACCGATATTCCTTCTGAAAGGCTAAAGTTTTTCATACTCAACCATACTTCTTCGCTCGTTTGAAACTTCACTTGTCACCGATGTTTGTTTACCTGCTTCATGTAACATTGTTGCACTTTGATGAGGTTCTTTTTCACTCGTACCGTTGCATTTCCGTCACCAACTCTTCAGCTAATATTTGTCGTGTTCTTGATCGTGCTGATGTAGAACTCCCTACAAGAGTTAAGTCAAGAGGCCTTCTGGCTCACGTCCGTAACTCAGCAAGAAAATGATTCATCAGTTGTAGAATGTTTCGTGGAGTTATAGCAATACTCTGCAAGATTGAGCCACTCTGCTCAATCACTTTGGTCTACGTTCACATCCTTCCTCAAGTATTGATTCAGAACCGAGTCAACTCGTTCCTTTTGTCCATCCATTTCAGGATGAAAAGCAGTACTAAATTTTAACTTAGTCTCCAACTTTTGGAACAAGTGTTTCCAAAAGACACTTGTGAACTTGGACTCTCGGTCTGAAATAATACTCCGGGATAATCCATGTGAACGCCACCAAGTATCTAAGAACAATCAAGAAGTTCTGAATGCTATTGCGATCCAAGGTCGGAGTAAACTTCACTAGTTTGCTAAACATGTCAACTATCACAAAGATTACGTTGTATCCGTTTGAGACAAACAGAGACGCGATTAAGTCCATGCCGATGCTTTCTCAAAGACTAGTTGGAATCGACAAAAGATGAAGCAACCCCTGTTTTTCTGCATAAGAAATCCGATTTGCTTGACAGATTATGCACGTTTTCACAAAGTGGACAACATCCTCTTTCATGTGGGGTCAATAAAAACCTTTTAGCTACCATTGTTAAAGTGGACTTTTTCTCTTTATGACCTGATAAAGGCGTATCATGACACTCTTTAAGCAACTTAGTCCTAAGTTTTTCTTGTCTCACATAAACTCGACTGTGTTTGAACGTGAGTAATCCATATCTTAGCTGCATGTTTTGCAACTTCACTCCTTGCTTAAGCTGTTCTAGGTACTCTCCGCTTGGTCATTGCTTATGTAACCTTCACATATTCACCTCTCCAAGTCTGACTCCTTAGGATACATAACTCGTAAAATCTGTGCTGACGATGGAAGATATTCCTCCTTGCGACTCAAGACGTCTGGAATCACATTGTCTTTTCCCGCTTTGTGGATTAATTTTACATTCATGAGCGTTAAGATATTTGTTTCGACATCATCCGATTTTGAGTTTCAAAGTACTTGAGCAAAATATTATCGGTGTATACTTGGATTTTATGAAGTCTCAAGTAATGTCGTGATTTCCTCAAGCAATGAACCATCGCAAACAGTTTCTTCTCGTGAGTCGGTCAACGACTCTCCGTCTCAGATAACTTCTTATTTTAGCATGCTATAGGTTTTTCATCCTATACTAACACTCCGGCAATCACATAGTCGCTCACGTCCATGTGCACCTTGAATGGTTTGTCAAACTCCGACAGCTTCAAAAGTGGTGCCTTGGATAAAATCGATTTGATAGTTTGGAACGCACCATCTACCTCCTTGGTCCAACTTACATTTGCGTCTTTTCTCGTCTAATCTCTTTAGCAACTATACGATCTTTGAAAACTCCTTTACATACTTACTGTAGAACTGCGCCAGTCTTAAGAATCATCGCATTCCCTTCACTATAGTTAGAGATTCTCAAGTCATAATCGTCTCTTTGAGCTTTGTAAAGGTTGCATAAATACCTCGATGTCCAATCTATTAAGCTATTATGGAACTCTTGGATAAGTTGCATCTACATCTCCTTGTTACACACAACTCTTTGGGGTAGATCAACATCTCGTTTAGATCGCTTCCATAGATAACCATCTTGTAGTAGGTAGTTGTAAGTCTTTCGTCTGATCTGTTTGAGATGTATATCACGCCATTCATGGTGCTTCATCAATGTGCTAAGATAGCGCCCAATATCTACCCATTCATCCTCATACAACTCCTCTTCGAATGATTTTGGATACATTACTTCTCTCTTTTGCACCCTAGAAAAGATGGTAGTGCCAACATCTTCGGTATCCTCGATCATATCTTCCTCTCCCTCATATCTTGCTCGAGACATCATATTTGCTATTGGATTATTTTTGTCTTTTATGTGCTTGAATTCAGGATTCAATGACTTGATGTACGCTATCTATGCTATCTACCTTAGCATGGCAATATCAGAAGTGTTACAATCTATAATCATTCTCCACAATGATAAACAATCAGTCTCAACTACCACAGATGCACCAGGTGCGTGAACAATGAATATTTTTGTCACGTTTCAAAAAAAGGATTTTTATTCTAAAATATATTAAGTTTTATTATATATTTAAAGACTTATCATCTTTAGAAATAAAACTAATTGTTAAATAATATTTAACTTTGAAAATAACATATTCATAAATGAATATTTTCTTCTAAATTGAGTTTTAAGTCTTTAAATATGTCACTACATGGATTCATTGTGAGAATATCTTTAATATATTTAAAATATTTCATAAATTTTATTACATTGGAAATTTTGATCTCCCTTGTGTACCGTTACACCATCAAACTCGAATAAGTTTTTGAAATCTAATTTTTCTACCGAATTGATGCGCACTCTTTCATAAATATCAAGAGTATGTGGATGAAATGAAACTCGCCGATCAGTCATACGGTAGTGAATCTGTTCTCAGACTTTGTACATATAGTACAAAGTCTTTTCTCCATAGTTTAGAGTCAGCAATTAAAATCGTCACACTCTCACCCAAGGTCGGTTTATTCGTATCGTCAAACAACTGTCAGTGATTTGATTGAGTTTCGAGGTGGATGTAGACTTTATCTAGTATCGCCAGTACTTTAGAATCGAGCTAAGCCAAGTGCTACTATCGAAGTTAAGTCCCAATAGCTCCTCATCAGCAGCTCAACCAGGTCCGATGTATTTCCACAGAAAGCCGTTCAACAAATGCTTTGTGTCGGAATATGCTTCCACCATCAACAGCTTGGTCAGTTGCAGTACTTTCAGCTGGCTAAATTCTAGATGCCCCACTCCTTTACGTAAAAAACGTCACAGATGGTTGCTCATCCTCGGCAGAACATCCACAGCCCACCTGGTGGTCTACCACCAACCAGCATGGTTGTAACTGAAGTCATGCATGGTTGCCATGGTAATGATATATCAGCTGCTCCATGTGCACTCTTGCCACTTCTCGCAAGCATGCAGAGAGAGGTAAGACGGCAACTGCAGCAGCATCTGCTTGTTGCAATTGGGTGCAAATATGCCACGATTGAAAATTCCTACCACACAAAGCTAAAAGGAGTGTACCATGACTCGCAAGCTCACAAGTGCCGCCAAGCCGTCCTCTAGAGTTTAGAGCAGTTAACTGAACTCATTCAGGTACCTCATGCCTCGGATCTTGACGGAACACCCTTGTTCTCAAGATGTCACTCACTGTAAGACTTGCCAGGTGTTTAAAAGGCACAGACAAGTTTTAGATGTGGAAGTAACATGACCAGTTAGACTAAATCATGATACCTGTAGCCGAGTTGCATCCACAAGGTCATCATATTCTGTGTCCACAAGTACTGGTTGAGTTTTCTAAAGTACTAAAACCTTAAAAATATATTAGGCATCAGTAATCACTTGAGGTTTATCTAGAGAATTAACTAACACGAGTACCAAATTTGAACAAAAACCAAAAAATACGTTATATATGTATATACTGTGTATAAATTCCACGTGTCACATAAATATTAATTTTTAAACATAATGCTGAAAATACCTATGTGTTGAATACTATATTAAATATTCAAATCTAGATTCAATACCGGCTTGAGAAGGAAGAAGGAGGGTGGTCGCAGAGTCGACCCTCTGCAGCCTCTGTTGTGCACCTGACAGGAGAGGCAATGAGTGCTCTTCTTGAGCTTCGGTAACGTCTCACCACGGAGCGGTGTATCACCAAGCTCAAGAATAGAGTTCGAAATAAACTCCAGCTACGTCAGCCTGCTGCTGGAGGACTTGAGCAAAACGCTAAGCCTTGCAGTACACCACGAAAGCATATTACAAAATGTTGAACGTTTACTTACTGCATATACTGCCTAAAAAGTTCACTCATCATCACGTCAGGTTCCAACACATGTACAAGAAACAAACCGTAAATCCATGAATGGTGAACCGTAAATCCATGAATGGTGAGTTCTGTTAAAGATAATGTCTAGTATATTAACCTCAGTCACATCTTAGTTCAGTAATCTCTATAGACACATCTATAGTCACATCTCTATGACTAATGACTGACCTCTTGTCCATAGGTTAGAGTATATAATAACCCCCTCTTGGGAGATGATGAGTCGACTGATCCCTTTGCTGATATTTTTTCTACAAGAGAGACTATTCACTTGGTTTGGTTCTTTAACAAGGTTTAGGTACCAGCATTAGCAAGGAGATTGAGGAACCAGAGAGTGAAAAGGACATAGAGTAAGCACACCACCTTCAACAGAAAAGTGAGAAAGAAGACAAAAATTTCCGGTCAAACCACTTTTGACTGCATTTTTGGAGGGGAAGGAGATCGAATTAGACAAATCTGAGAGTGGATTTGAGGTTAAAAAGGCTCTCATCTGTGTCAGGGATTTCCAAAGAGCTTTCCAACTGTTCAACTTTAGACTCAAACGGACCTCGTATAAGGAAGTTACACTTTGAGGAACCCTTGGTCAACAGAACTTTGACTGTACTTTTGAAGACCTTAACGATCGATTTTCACATTTCTGAGATTTTGACCATGCTAGACG
Source organism: Asterella californica (assembly GCA_036924285.1). Taxonomy (NCBI): domain Eukaryota; kingdom Viridiplantae; phylum Streptophyta; class Marchantiopsida; order Marchantiales; family Aytoniaceae; genus Asterella; species Asterella californica. Next base: position 14,788,190 of record JAYKYS010000003.1, read on the forward strand.
AGATTGCAGAGAAGTAACAATATAAACACTACTTCCACCTCCACAACCACTTTGGGGAGTTCCAGGTTTTTCTCAGTTATTTTATTTTCTATCGATGGTTAACGTTAGTGATAACTTGCTTCATGATCATCATAAGTTGGATAGCACAAACTATCCAATATGGTGTTTCAAGGTTCAAGCCATTTTTCAGAACTACGACTTGTGGGACATAGTGCTAGGTGATGAAGAAAGACCTTAAACACCAGCAGCTATCAAAGCTTGGAACAAAAGAGATCAACAAGCACTTGCCATCATCAAGATGATCATCAAAGACTCGGAAGTCTTGGATATCTTGGAGGCTAAAACTTCAAAAGATATTTGGGATACATTCACCAAGAAGCACAAAGGAGCACCTCGAGGGAGGAAGAGAATGCTACGCAGAAAGTTGAATATTTTGCAAATGGCTGTAGGCATCTCACTCGAAGAGCACTTCAATATAGTTGAAGGGTTGGTACAACAACTGAAGAATCTGGATGGACGTATAGACGAGGACGACTTGGTGCTGATAGTACTCCAGAGCTTACCAGAACCATACGAGCACTTTGTCAAAGCAATGTATGTACACAAGGAGCCTGTCACATTCGAAGAACTGCAGACACTAGCTTTGCAAGAAGCTATGAATATCGAGACCAAGTCAACTCAAGCAACTACCACGTCTGATGCTGCTTTCTTCTCCAAGAGGAGAGATCATAAACGTGATAGATCTCAAGACTCACAACCAAAACAGAAGGAGCATTGGGACAACAAACGTGGCAAGTTCAACAAACGAGACTCAGAAGGCAACTTCAACAAACCATAACCTGGGAACTACAACTACTGTAAGAAACGTGGTCACTTCGTATATGAGTGCGGGAAGAAGGCGTTTGATCAACGTTCAAACAGCAACAAAGATAACTTCGTACAGACATCTAATCATGAAGAGAAGCTATTTTTCACTGCCATGTATACAGACGCTCATGACCAACCATGGTGGATTGATTCTGGAGCATCAAATCATATCACATCAAAGAAGGAGTGGTTTCAAGATTTTCATCCTCTTAATGGACCAGAGATACGTCTGGGCGATGGTAAGGAATATCAAGTCCAAGGAGAAGGTAACATCTGTATTAAGCTATCTTCAAGTCAGATAAGAACTATTGGAGGTGTCTGGTTTGTACTTGGAGTGGTGCATAATCTTTTGAGTGTTGGTAAACTTGCTGCAAATGGGTTTCAGCTGTCGTTTGATGCACAAGGATGTTCTATTCTCGACCAAGGGTCTGTAGTAGCTACAAGGCTGAAGGTTGGTCACTTGTATGAGTTACAAGCCTTATCTTTGGTTGCTCCAGTTCTAGCAGCTGTAATAGATACGAGTCAGTTATGACATCTTCGACTTGGACACTTAGAAACTCAGACTTAAACTTAAATCAAACAAAATCAAACTTATCAGAAAATGCATAAGTTGTTTCATGAGGATTTGGCCCTTGGTGTTTCCAAACTAGTCTCTGTTAACACTCCGTGTGAAGTTTGTCTCAAGTCTAAACAGACTCGAAGGAAGTTCTTCAAATCTACTGCAACACCAGCAACAGAGATCCTTCAGCTGTTACATACAGATCTATGTAGACCTACTGAGACAATTTTGCTTGGTGGTTCTAAGTACTTCATGATGGTTGTTGATGACTTCTCGAGATATATTTGGGTTTTCTTCCTGTTAAGAAAGTCTGAAGCACTCTCTCATCTTCAACAGCTTGTTAACATGGTGGAAAGACAAACTGGACAGCTAGTGAAGAGTCTGCGAAGTGATAGAGGAGGAGAGTTCACTTCCAAGGCTGCTGACAAATATTTTGCTGAGAAGGGGATACTGCGGCAGTTGACTATGACTTACACGTCTCAGCAAAATGGAGTGGTTGAAAGGAAGAACAGAACTGTCGTGGAGATGACAAGAAGTCTTCTCCTTGAGCAAGATCTTCCAAAAGACCTTCTGAAGCTGTGAATACTGCGGTTTATCTTCTTAACAGAAGTCCAACAAATGCTGTGAACAACAAAACTCCATTCGAAGATTTCACAGAGAAGAAACCAGACCTCTCTAACCTACGAATTTTTGGATGTAAAGCATATGCTATAGCTCCTGAACAATTACTCCAAAAGTTTGATGATAGATCTCAGATCTGTACATTCATAAGTATCCAGCAAGAGAAAAGGAATATAGGCTGTTGAGTGTTGCAAGAAAGATCATCATCAGTCGAGATGTAGTATTTTTAGAGGTCCCTCCATCTCGAAATTCACAACACCATCTTTCTGACCTGCCACCTCTCTCAGTCCACACACATACTTCAGATAATCAAGAAGAAGAAGAAACTCAGCTAGAACCGTCACCTACACACGTTGAAGTTACTGAATCAGATCCAACTACAATAGATTCGCCTCTCATACACCAGACTACTCCAGATTCGAATCTTGCTGCTCAACTAAGGAGACCTATCAGAACAAGGAAGGTTCCTGCAAGACTAGAGGATTATATTCTCATGGTTGAAGCTCAAGGTGATGAAGAAACTATTTCATTCGAGGAGGCTTTTAGCAAAGATCAATGGAGACGTGCAATGCAAGAAGAATATGATGTATTACTCAAAAATGCAACTTGGACTTTGGTACCTCTTCCATCAAACAAGAAAGCACTTGGCTGTAAGTGGGTTTATAAGATCAAGAGACATGCGGATAGATCTACTGAGAGATACAAGGCTCGCCTTGTTGCAAAAGGTTACTTGCAGACTGCAGGAGAAGATTTTCAAGAGACCTTCACACCTGTGGTAAAACTTAACTTCATTCGAGTTCTTGTGCTCTTGCAAAACTACATGGTTGGAAGTGTCTACAAATGGATGTTAAGAATGCATTTCTTAATGAGATTCTTGAAGAAGATATCTACTTGCAGCAACCACCTGGGTTTGTTCGTAAAAGAGGTGAACAGTTAGTGTGCAAGCTGCACAAGGCATTGTATGACCTCAAACAAGCTCCAAGAGCTTGGTACACAAGAATCGACACCTTCTTGAAGCAACAAGGCTTCTCTCCTACTAGAGGTGATCCAGACTTCTATGTTTTGATTACTCCTCAAGGTATTGTGTTATTGTTACTGTACGTGGATGATCTGATAATATCCAGAAGTAATCAAAGAGGAGTAAAGAAGATTCAGCAAGCTTTAATGCAAGAGTTTGATATGAAGGATCTAGGACTTCTCAACTTTTGTCTTGGAGTTCAATTTCTGGAAGACGACGAATGTTATACCTCACTCAAGCAAGATACACAGAAAGTATACTTCAGGATTTTCATATGGTGAAGTGCAAGACTGCGCCTACTCCTATGGTTATCTCGAAGGAGTGGTAAAGTTCTTCTGGTGATAATGAGCGTACAAATGCAACAGAGTTCAAGAAGCTGATCTGGAAGTTAATTTATCTGGCTGTCACTACAAGATCAGATATTTGGTATGCAGTCAACAAACTCGGTCTCCCACAATTATGCATATGAGAGCAGCAAAGAGGCACTACCTCAGGAGAACTACCAGTTATGGGTTCAGATATAGCTCAGATAAGTCACTTGGACTTGTTGGATTTACAGATGCTGATTGGAGAGACGATTCAACATATCGTAAATCAATGTCTGGATTCGCATTTATGCTGGGAGGAGATGTCATCACTTGGCAGTGTAAAAAGCAACCAACTATTGCTTTATCCTCCTCTGAAGCAGAATATCGTGGCCTGTGTAATGCAGCACGAGAGACCATTTAGCTAAGATGGATGTTGGAGGATGTAGGTGTCAACAAAGACACTCCAACAGTAATCTGGACTAATAGCATGAGTGCAATAGCATTGGAAAAAAACTCAGTGCATCATGCTAGAACAAAGCACATTGAAGTGCAAGTCCACTTCATCAGGGAGAAAATAATTTCAGGAGAGATTGTTACTTACTGGGTACAAACTGCTGATATATTCACCAAGCCTTTGTCTTCAGACAGATTTCAAAAATTGAGACTTGACCTTGGTGTATATTCAATACCGCTGACATTAAGAAGGGGTGTTAAAGATAATGTCTAGTATATTTACCTCAGTCATATCTATAAGCACATCTATAGTCACATCTCTATGACTAATGATTGACCTCTTGTCCATATGTTAGAATATAATAACCCACTCTTGGGAGATGATGAGTCTACTGATCCTTTTGCTGATGTCTTTTCTACAAGAGAGACTATTCACTTGGTTTGGTTCTTTAACAAGTTCGGAGCTCGTGGATTCTCCGGCACCTGCTCGGTCTCAACTATCATGCTAACTTTTGTCGTAACGCACAGCCGTAAAGCTGTACATGTTGAGCTAGTCAAACACTACACCGACATTTAGAACATTAATGTTCGCATGTGCTTCAAGTATCCGTTTGGTCCGTTTGGTATTATTGAGTCGCATTTTTCTTGTTCAAGTATCCAGAGTCCATAGCGCAATACTCTCCCCAACACGAAGATCGTCGTACAATCATATTTGCAAACAGGAAGAACGAGATAATTTACTCTGGTTATCAAATGCAAGGTAACCAGATCTCCAAGAGAATGTGTGCGGCTGCTAGAAATCCTCTGATCATACAAGATTCAGATTCGCTAGTTGAAATTTTGACGTTTTAGTTTCAGTCCATCTCCTTCCAGCATCAGAATACTTATTGTGCAGTGCGGAGTCATCTAATAGTACAGAAAATTGCTTGATCACACCCCCAGTAGGTTCCCTGCGCTTGATCACACCCCTCTTAGAGTTTAGTCACTTGATCACACCCTTGACTGGTTTCAGACAGCGAACCCGGTTACATGGCCAACTCAGCTGACTTGTAAGCCCGATTTCATTGTTCGAGATGATGGACGTGTCAGCAAAAAAGTGGGAAGTGCAATGCATGAAGCACTTTTCGTTGCTGCAGGTCTGTAGATCGATCCAGCTGGAGCTGACATATAAATGTGACATGGACAAGTTACCGGTTTCACAGCCTGACGTCAGTTAGGGGTGTGATCAAGGCACTAAACCGTAAGAGAGGTGTGATCAATCGCAGGGAACGTACTGTGGGTGTGATCAAGCAATTTTCTGTCTAATAGTAGCATACAGGGCGAACGCTATGCACCCTGGCCTCTGTACCATTCCTCCTTGAGTTGGTACGGCATGGCATCGATGAGCTTTACACACAGTGCGAGCTGCATCTAGCAGAGAAGTACATCCCGGAAAGCGTTCGCTAGATGAACTCTTAAATCTATCAAGCGTACTTTATACCGACCAATGGTAGATTTTTTCGGAGATGACGGAGCGGAGAGGGGCGAGGAGAGGGGTAGGAGGAGTTGGGTAAGGGGTTAAGGGAGGAATAGTGATACTTAGGATAGGAGACGGTTAAAAGCCGTGGGGAACAGGCAATTAGGAGAGATTCTGTCAGCTAGGGTTGAGGAATTAACTAAGGGGTACGAGGATGGCGGCTGTTTCGAGAGAGATGTCGCCTCGAGATGCGAGTGAGGAAGGTACTAAGCAGGGACGCGAGACGAGCTTCCAAGAAGGAGGTGTGGTAAGGTTCGAGGCTATGAAGGAGGGGACAACGCAAAATGCTGTTGAACTGGAAAAGAAAAGAATTAGGAGAGAGTCCCTAAACATGATAGATTCGAGGCGAGTAGGGAACCCCTGCAAAAGCAAGGTTACGGTGGAAGACCTCCACCACCTGAGGAAAAAACGAATTTTGGATGGAGAGGGGGAGGCGACCTCAGGAGGATCTCAACAGGTGCTCACTCCTCCGGCTCTGAACGCGGCTTCCCTAGTGGGGGAAGCGATCCTAGGAGAATCAAGCACTAGAAACCTTGCTAGAGGAACGGGACCGATGTTGTGGCCTCCCTTGGCGGCCTCGGGGGAAGCGCAGACGATTACTCCTTCAGCACCTCCTGTCACAGGGTCACCAGGGGATCCTGTACAAGCAAGAACATTGTCAGGAGCAGGAGCGACAGCCGGGAACAGTTGGGCGAAACCACTCAAGATCTTGGGAAAAATGGGGCAAAATCCCTACCTGGAAGGCCTGAACCCTCTGGCAGGAGCTGGAATGTCCGATCAAGAGCTCCAAGACGCGATACATTGCATTAAAAAAATCAACTGCAAGGAGAATACAAGCTTGGAGTGGTCGTTGAGCTAGACCGGAATCTGGTGGCGAGCCGGCTGGCAATCTGAAGTCGACAGCGGTGGTGCTGTCTACAGTGGACTGTAGCCCCTCGAGGGACGCCTTTGATGCCTGGGTAGCCAAAAGATTAGTCCACGGGATGGGGGTCCAAATTACACAGCTACGGATGCTGTGTAGGAAGAACTTCCTTGTTGTCCTCGCCACGGTGGAACAGCGGAATCAGATTCTGAGGGAAGCTCCATTGTTCTGCAATGGAAGGATTGTGGTAGCTGCCGCGTGGACTACAGGCTTCAAGACTCAATCAGAGAACTCCAAAGCGGTGGCGGTGTGGGTAGACCTCCCCCTGGTGGACCCGACCCTGGAGATTGGAGCCGATGCTATGCTGGCTGCGATTGGACCGGTCCTTTACAAGGCTACGTTGAAGACTACTAACGCCTATCCACACATCCGGGGGTGTGTCCTAGTCGATCCTGAGAAAGAGCTGAATGATCACCTAAAGATTAAGGTGGGGGTAGGGGACTTCATTATGCAGCCCATAACTTACCAAGCGTTCCCTGATTCCTGTTTCGCCTGCAAGAGGAAGGGTCACTTTGCGAGGAAATGTCCGGAGAAAATGAAGAAAGGAGAAGAAGAAACTAAGGGAGAGGGCATCAAGAAGAACACAGCCGCCCTTGGTGCTCAACCTGACCCAGATACTGAGAAAGAGGCGAGAGGTGCGAAAGAGGAAAGCTATACCCAAGTTGCAAGGAAAAAATGGAAGAGACAGACTAGCAAGTGGGTTGAGGTGAAGAAAACAACCAACCGTTACAGCGCCTTAGAGTTGGAGGAAGAAATTAACAAAGAAACTAACAGTGGTGTAATGGAGGAGGAAGATACAAGGAGGGCAGAAGGAGAGATGAGAACAGAAGTGGAACACCAGGAGACGGCGTCGAAGGAATCCCAAGATAAGGGGCTCAGATCGGTGCAGACCTCCCTCTCAGGATGCGATGTGGATTCTCGCGAAGGTGCTATGAACACGCCAAGCGGAAGCAAAGAGGACATCCCAGACCTAAACGAGGAAGCGGGACCGAATAACTATAGAGAGAAGAACAATGATGGTGAAGAACTGATACAGATGGAGAGGAGAGAACTGACAAAAGCTTCAGAGGAGAGGGAAGCATTGCAGCAGAAAACCATTGGGGAGGAGACGGGGGACTTTCAAGGTGAAGGAGCGGAGGAGAAGAATATAGTTAGAAGCAGCGAAGCCAAGGAATTAGAAGAAGAGATAGGTGACAAAGAAAAGCTCGCAGGAGAATCGGTAGGAGGAGAGAAGGACTGTGATAAAGGAAAGGAGGAAGAGGAACACGTTGACAATGCGAGAGGAAGCGAAATGGAGATGGAGGAACAACAAAGGAGGTCAGAGATGGTAGAGAAAGAGCCATGTGACTTTACGATTTCCATGGTAGAAGAAGGAAGAGGGGAACTGGCGGAGGAGGTCAGGGCCCCACCATGGGAACCTGGGAAAATACAGGGGAGAGCAGAAGAAAACGAGGAAGTGAAGGACGGTAGAGGACTGGAGGTGGTAAGCCAGGGGTTGTGGGGAGGCCTGGCTACGGAGACGACGACTCCCACCTCGTCCTTGAGGTGCATAGAAAGAGAGGTCCTTCAGGAAATCGATCCAAACCAGCTATGTGGAAGAAGAGGGGCGAGAAAAGATACCTCTGCCAAGGCCACAGCCAAGTTAACGGGAGCTCTGACGAAAACTTTGGGGAAAGGAACGGGTAAGGCAGCATCCAGCAAGAAAAAACTAGCGAAAAAAGGAAATTCTGCCTTAGCTCGGAACCTTCTAGACGCCTTGACTCCTGAGAAGAGAACTTTCTAACGGGACATGATGATCAAAGACCAAAATAGACAAATTGATATGCAGAACAATATTAAGATAACCACCTGGAATGTTCGGGGGCTCGGAGATCCACATCGCGTTACCATTCTGAGAAGATGGGTGGAGAGAGAGAGGCTGCAGACTGACATCATCGCCTTACAGGAGCTAAAAACAGAAGAGCAGAGATTGGAGAACAACTTGAGACAACTTCTTCCGACTGGGTTTAGAGTCGTGGACTACACTGCAGGGGGAAGAGGGGGTGCGGCCCTTCTAATTAGAGAAAATTTCAAAGTTGTGAGGCATGGGGTTCGAGGAGATGGTACGGCCGCCTGGTGCACGGTGGACTCGGAGATAGGACATATTAATGTGACCTCGATTTATGCACCCAACCAAAGAGAAGAAAGGCGCCAGTTGTGGGAGTGGCTGGAGGATCTAACACGGGAGGGGAACTGTGTCCTTGCTGGAGACTGGAATATGGTGGAGTTGCCCGATGATAGTTACAGCCCTACCCCCCTTCTGCATGGGAACGAGCTGAGACTTTGGAGAAGTACTCTTCTGCAATCTGATCTTGTTGACGCCCTGTTCTGTGCTCAGAGCAAAGAAGGCCCGACCTTCACTAGACAGGTAAGGACAGGAGGACGCCACGACCAGGTGAGGTTGGACCGGTGTTATTTAAACAATAGGGCTGAATGGTGTTACGGGGTCATGAAAATCATTCATGATGGGAGGCAGACCTTGTCGGACCACATCCCGGTAACTATCTTCTTAAAGTTGAAGGTGGAGGAGACAGGTGAAAGGATAAAGAGATCTACCTACTTTAAGATGGACGCCAGTATGTTAAAAGTGCCAAGGATCCAAGCGAAAGTGGAAGCAATATGGAGGACGCTTAGGAGAGAAACTGGAGACCCGCGGGTAAAATGGGTTGTAGGATGGGCGAGGGTAAGAAGGATTTTGATGGAGGAACGATGGTTGACCAGGCAGAAGTCCTTACCAAGGGTAGATATGGAAGCAGACCTGCTGAGATTGAGATCGGTGGCGGCAGTGGAAGATACGGAGGATATTAGAAGTGAGCTACAAGAGGCGGAAAGGAAGCTCAGGAAAAGAGAGCATCAGGATGCGATACTTTGGAGAAAGAGAAGCCGGATCAGATGGCTGAAGGAGGGGGAGGCCCCGTCGAGGTACTTCTTTGCCCAATTAAAAGCCAAACATGGAAGGGAAACAATGAAAGCGGTCACTCTCAAAAATGAGCAACAGACGGTGGAGCACGACGAGATCTTGCAGAAAATTCACAGATACTACAAGGACCTGTATCAGGAAGATGGGGAAGTGACCAGAAATCGAGAAATCAGAGAAGAGGTAATGAACTTGACTGCGAAGTGGGTTACAGAAGAAGAAAATGTGAAGTTGGGGGAAATGCCTACGCCTGAAGAGCTGGAAGAACTGGTGATGTCATTCCCAAAAGAGAAGTCTCCTGGCATTGATGACGTCACGTACGAAATCCTACAAGCCTCTTGGCCTTTTATAAAGGAAGAGTGCTATGAGATGGTTAAAGTGTTCTGGGATACAGGACAGATTGACGATAAGACTCAACAGGGGGTCATCAAGCTGATCCTGAAAGGCGGCACTAGAACAGAGTTGGGGAATTGGCGTCCTATCTCCCTTCTTACAGCCACTTACAAGATTCTCAGTAAACTTATGGCGGGACGTCTGAAACCGATTGTTGGGAACATAATGGACGAACAGCAGACTGGTTTCATCCAGGGGAGAGACATCTACGACAATATTCTCAGCTTCAAAATGGGTCAAGAACTTGCAGAAGCTAAGGGTTGGCCTCACCTTTTCCTCAAACTTGATTTTATGAAGGCGTATGATCGCGTGTCGCAGGAGTACTTATGGGATACGGTGAAACATATGAGATTAAGTCCTCATTTCATGAAACTGATCAAAGGTCTGACGGTAGGAGGGCAATCGAAGGTTCATGTGAATGGCGGATTCACGGAGGGTATTGCTCTGGGGCGGGGAGTTAGGCAGGGATGCCCGATTGCCCCTTACCTTTTCGCGATTGCGACGCAGCCGCTAATGAATATGCTGAAGCTAGCGATGGAGAAAGGTGATATTGATGGGATCCGGGCTGGGGTGGGACGACCTCTCCTCCATCAGCTCTTCGCTGATGATACAGGCTTGCTGATCGAGGGAACGGAGGAATGTTTCCGTGCTACTAAAGAAGTTATTAGCATATATGAAGCAATATCCGGGGCGGCTTTAAACCTGGGGAAGTCAGTGGTTATCCCCATGGGAATGGCCGAGGATCCCGATTGGCTCCAGCACTCCGGGTGCATCGTCGCAAAAAAAGGACAGATGTTTAAATACCTTGGAGCCTGGATTGGCATAGGGCTTACAGGGAATCAGGTGATCGAGGCGATGGTAAGGCGGCTGCAAGGGCAACTTCAACACTGGTCCAACAAGATGCTATCCTGGCCTAGCCGAGCTGTCCTCCTCACTCACGTACTGCGGGCGATTCCGGCCTACCAACTTACCGGAATTGACTGCTCTAACTCGGGGATTAAAAAACTTGAGGAAGTGTGCCGTATCTTTCTGTGGGGTAGAAGCACTGAGGAAAAGAACAAGGTGCCGCTTGTTGCCTGGGATACCTTGGCGAAGAACAAACTTCTAGGAGGTCTCGGTTTTCAGCCCTTCAAGGTGGTGGCACAAGCTTTAAAACTGAAATACGTGGGGAAGCTTCTAGATGGAGGACTACAAGAATGGGTGGGTATCGCGAAGGGTGGCATTGAGGAATACATGAGACTAGGAAGAAATAGGAGAAAGATGAGGATGTGGACCCCTGAGGAGTGTTTGCTGCTGGCCCCGAAGCTCCGGGTTCGCCACCTCCCCACCCTCGATAGCCTGATAAAATGCTGGCAAGCGGCCTATGGTAGGCTTATCTTTGAAGGTGACCCGGCCCAACTCCCAGGATCGCTGTCCTCCTCTCTAGCGGTAGAACTCTGGCAGAAGGCGGAGAATATAGGGGAACTAGAAAGGAAAGAGGCGATGAAGGGCCTTAGAGAAGAAGGTATAGACACGCTGCGGGCGCTAAAACTAAGAGACCTTAGACAGTCGATGAGTGAAGCTTCGCTCAGGCCGAATCAGGAGCTACAGGAACCGCTGGAGGGGAGGTCTCTACGGAAGCTAACAAGATGGGCTGGAGTGGCGAAGAGTCTCGTCGGTGGGCTGCAAGACAGTCCTTGCTGGACCTTGGAGGCTGGGAGAACGTAATTTCAAGGGATGGAAGCTTGAACTTAAGACCTGGAAAAAGATTGTTAATGATATCTCTCCCAACCATGAGGTTCTGAGTCAGAGGTGGGGAGCAAGCAACTCTGAACAGAAGTGGGAGGAGAGATGGAAAAAGATCTGGAAGCTGGGCGGCACGATGAGAGTCAACATCTGGCTATGGAGACTTTTAAACCGTGGATTCTTCACTAATCAGATGCACAGAAAATGAAGATGAGCGATGGCAATTGTCAGAGGGGGTGCGAGGCGGTGGAGACACTCGAGCATTTATTCTGGGAGTGCCCAGTCGCTAAGAGCAGATGGAGGAGGTTTAAGCTTAGTGAATCTGGGTTTGGGTTGGACTACGGGGAGGAAGAGGGGCTTCTGGAGACAATTGATAAGGCTCTGAAATTAAGAAAACAAGACCCTGCTCTCCTCCTTCTTCTGGTAGAACACACCAATGTCACGTGGAGAGAGAGGGCCGATTGGATTTTCAGAGGAAAAAAGACTGACCGACCTGCAGCTAGGATCCTCGCGGAAGTGACCAAGACTATGTGGGCGGACCTTAAGGAGCATGCGAGCCAAGACAACCGTAATGCCTGGGCTCAGGGGATGCAGTCGCTTGGAAGTATACAACAAAATCTAAGACCTGACGCCAGTAACTCGGCCGAGATTCCCCCGACCAGCCATAACCACGATAATGCAAATAACAGCGAACGACAAGCGGCAAGACATGAGGCGTAATGCGCAGAAAGAGGAGGTGTGGAAGGTCACCTGCGTTCGGAGGAAAAGCGTCGATAGGGGCAGGAAAAAAGTGTCAACGAGAAATCTCAAACCTTTCAACCGGGGGCCGATTTTCTCCTGTCAGTGTCGCAGATGGATGGCCGGCTGGCGAAGTGGATCGACGGTCGAGATGTGGCGTCGGAGGGGTCCGCCCTCTTCGCTCTGGGATCGCGCGGCTATGCCCCTGCACCAGGCCTGCGTCAGAAGAAGAATTGTGCATGATATTAGGGTTCAGAGTGCCTCGACGCATGTGCAGAGAGACATTAATGATGAGAGTAGGAACCTTACTGCCGACGACCTGGGCTCGTGTACGAAGAGCAATAATGACGACTCGAGTCATGCCCCGAAGTGGCAGATGCGGAAGTGGCAGAAGCGGATGAACAGAACGAAGATTCCCCTCGTCGACTCCAAGCACGATACGAGAATTGAGAGGGCTGACGGCGATGGCGAGATGCGCAATCGGGAGCGTAGACTTAGGAGCAGAAGTGGCCGTATGAGAGGGAAGAGCGACGGTGGGGCCTGGTCTGCTGCCCTTGGCTGTCGGGGGCAGGCCGGGCCCGGCTTAAAGTCTTCGGGTCCCCCGTGGCCGGCGTGGTGGGGATCCTTGATGTACCTGGGTGGCACCCGTTTAGCCGTCTTTTATAAAATTTCCGCTCACGATGGCTTTAATTAAATAAATAAATAAATAAAACTTTATACCGACCAATTTATACCGGAAGTTTTTCCGGCTCATACTCCGATTAATTTACTAGTAAACGAGGACAGAACTTCATCCTGTTCAGCTGAACTTTCCAGAAATTGGCTTGATCATACCCCCAATACGAATGATGAGCTTGATCATACCCTTCTCAACGAATGTACTCTTGATCATACCTCTGACCAACAAGCGACAGTCTGTTCGGTTATTGTGCCATGTCATCCGACACGTCGAGGCCTGCAAGCGACAGTCTGTTCGGTTACCCACATGTCAACCTCCACGTTATGTAATGTCTGACATGGAGTATCACTGTCAAATGGTGTAAGAAGAGGGTCTGTACTCCACGTCTGACACTACATAGCGTTTGTGGCTGACATATAGAGTTTGACATGTCGGATGACATGGAACAATAATCGGACAGACTTTCGCTTGTAATTCAGGGGTATGATCAATCTCACCATTCGTACTGGGGGTATGATCAAGCTAATTTCTGGATTCATCGTACAATCACGGTCAGCAAACGCCTGGTTGTGGGTAGAATGACTGAAAGAAAGTTAACTTCTTGCCCTTGGTCGGTATTACTCGTTTTGCAGCGTCGATAAACTAAACTTTAAGGAACCAGATTTTGATGCCTTTCAGAAGTCTGATGTTTACTGGAGTTATCCCACACGTTACTATTGCCATCACGCTTCCTCTTGCTTCTCTCGAAGCCCGTGACCTTGCCTGAAGGAGAAAGGAAGTTCCCTTCAGACAAGGTCAGCCCCAAAAGCTTAAACTTTGGATTCTAAGCATGGGGGAGTGAAACCCGTTCTTGAGGATATTCTTGGAGGCTGATATATAGTTTCATGGAGGTACGGGATGGAAAGGCCTGCAATGGTGATCTCTGTGCATTTGCACTTACTAAGCGGATTCTCCCCTTAGTTGCCGCTATCCAGGTTTTAGATAGCGATAACGCACAACAGTCTGGATAGATTCTGGGAATTCTGTTCCCGTTGCTGAGTCCACCAAAGTGCTGGTCTCCAAATATTGCAATTGAACGTCGAGTCCGTCAGACCCCTCTGCTCTGAAGCTAGGTAGCATTAGCTACTTCTGACTAGAACTAGACGTTCTCCCTCTCTCTGTCTAGATGAATCGTAGAAGAGGATTGACTGACTGAGCCGCAGTGTCGACACTAACAGCTGCCAGACTGAGCTGTTATTAGCTAAGTATTTCCCCAGTGCTCAGGGACTCAACTCCGAGCTCAGACCCAGAATGCTGCGAATGCATTATGCATACTTGAAGCTGTATTCTGTGTGGGTCACGCGACACCATAGATCGAGCGTGTTGCTTGGTTCACTCTTATCGATATCACTGGTTTCAGGGAACATATCACTTGATTCAGGAATATCTCTCTCCCGGCATCATATTTTCAGGGGACATCACTCGATGATCCAAGGATGTAGTATAGATCTTCGCTGCACAACTTGTTCTACTCATTGACACACGCGAACGCGCCAATGTTTGTGTTGACTTCCCTCAGAAGCACCAAACCATCAACGACAGAGCCGCTCCTCCAGCTCCTGAGAATCGATCGAAGTTTGTTGAACGGTAATCAGTATTTTCCTCCGCCCCTGTGCATAACAGTATTACAATAGTCCTGATTTGTGAGTCCGTCCTCGCAGACTGTACGTGTGATTGATGCAACGAGTGTCCTATATCTCAAGAAGGATGATACAATTATATAGTTCAGGATAGTCCGTCACTCAGCCTGCCCGTCTGAAACCAACATTATGGCTCACCAGGAAAACCCGTCCAGTTAAAGACAGACAGGCCACAACAGTAGACGAACCATCCATGAGAAACTGTGATCGGTAGGTTCCTTATCGCACCAAACTTCCACGACCAGAACTAGCTTAGCATCGACGCTGTCTACGCCCACTTGCGGCGTTTGCACCCTAAACCCTTGCACGTCCAGGTAAGAGCATAGAGATAGACTCTCAGCTACCAAATTACACTATCCAAAATGTGCTGGACCGAATTCTCCCTAGTGTAGAGAAAGTCTACTACTAGAGCGAGCACGAGAGTGCGGTAGTTGCGGGACGAGTGAAGGGGATTCGTTACCGAGACATAAGAACCTGTCCTCCTCCGAGACAGGAATCAACAAACTAAGAACGACCCCATGCTGATCTGAGAAGAACCTCTGGAGGATGAATCTGGACAAACAGACCTTTGATATGAACTCCTGGAATAGGTAGAGAGATCGTTTCGCTTGTCCCGGTAATTTGACCCGATCATCAGGAGAGACGAGCTGAGCCAGTCAGCGACGTGCAGGACAAGAAAGAGCATCTTTCTCTCGAGCTGGCCCTCGTACTTTGCCGCGCTTCTGCAATGCTTTCCGGAATTGCTGTGTGGGCCACGCCTCTTGAGGCACCAGAAGGGTTAGAGGCGTGTGGCCTGCGTGTGTGCTGCACACGTCTGCCACTTAAACTAATATGAAAGAAGGGAGGAAAGCGAAACCTGAAACTTGGCACTCCTGCCATCAAAGCTGACTCTGCTGAGACCAGTTCAGCGCCGGTATCTACTGCCAACAGTGCCAAGTAGCTAGATGCTGATCCTGTGGGTCCTCCACTTGACCACAGCAAGCACCTAGGTAGCTGCTATTCCCGTTTGCAGGAGAATAACGTCGTTCGTGAACGAAACTCGGCAGCTCTCCTGTTGATTTAGCCTGGCCCCAATTTGGAGGTGTATTTAGCTACCAAATACAAAACGTGTCAGAGTGGAGCCGTACGAGCTCATTTATCTCAAACATTTTCAGGTGGACTTCAAATCCCCACCTTGTGCCAATAAAAAATGTCACCGGAAGATCAAATATATGATTGGTTTATTATTTTTTTCTTTTTTGATTAACTCCGTTTGACGAAAATATGCATCCAAAGCGTACACTCTCCGGAGGAAAGGAAGTCACTTATCCGAAAATTGTAACGGGTATTATACCTAGAGTACTATAATCCAACCACTACATGAAGTTATCACAGTGATAACTGCAGTGCACAATATCTCAAACGTCGGGTGATCGAGTTTGAGAACTGACAAGATTTTCGTAATATAACTAGATTTTTTTAATATATTATTATTTCATTAATGTGAAAATATTAATGTGATATAATATTTTAAAAGTTTAAAGATATCTGGATTATTAAGTACTGTCTAAACTACATGACGACCACATCTGATTCGTCTTCATGAAAAATAAATCATAAAAAAATAATCTAATACATGAAACAAACTACTAGGAGGTGATAACATATTACTATTTTCATTAATATGAAGATATTAATGTGATATAATATTTTAAAAGTTTAAAGATATCTGGATTATTATGTACTGTCTAAATTACATGACGACCACATCTGATTCGTCTTCATGAAAAATAAATTATTCTTAATCATAAAAAAATAGTCTAATATATGAAACAAACTACTAGGAGGTGATAATGCAAGATAGGAAGCATGTTATAATATCCATGCAAAGCGGATTCTGGCCAAGAAGAGAAAGAAGACAAACGGCAACGAAGCTGAGAAAATTAACTCGACTGACTTAGTGTTTAGTGAAAACCTTAGTGGCTTTAGACTGGAGTTATGTTGAGTATATACGTGTTACGAGAAAGTAAAACAAAAATATTTAAATTAAATAATTCATATGCATACAAAACGTACTTCTGGCCAACGGGAGGAAGAAGACAAACGACAACAAAGCTGAGAAAACGATCATTAATCATTGGCTAACAACTAGATTAGTGTTTACTGAAAACTTTAGTGAGATAAAGTGGAGACATCAAAACTGAACAATGATTTAGAGAAACCTGACACATCAAACCTTAACGTCGATTTAGAATTAACTGAGTACACACATGTTACGAAAAAATAATAAATAAATATCTAAATTAAATAATTGTTTATTACGTACACTATACACATGTTACCACAAAGAGCAAAACCCTAAGTACAGTATCTACAAACGCTCCCATGATGCAATAAAAAATTGAGTCCATGAATCATTAAATTATTTTAAAAACTCTATAATTTGTATCATATCTCTTCCTCATGTAAGGGTTAAGAGATAAATCAAAGGGCATGCATATTTGCCCTCTTCCGAATTGCCCTCTTCCGAACTTGGAAGAGGGTGAAATATGCATGCCTCCTGTGAGAAGAGTCCTGACGAGAGTCTGTAAAGGTTAGATGTAGCACTCACCGCAACCTGGCCTCAGAGTACCGTAATATACCAAGCAGCCAGCCAGAAGCCTCCAAAATAAGGACAATCAACCCAATCATTAACATAGTCCACACATAGTCCAAAGTCAACACAAAAGGCCTGGTGAGGTTCAGTTTTCAAGGGATGGTTTCGATACTTTGTACCAGTTCAATTCAACTTGGTCTTCGTCTCAGGACTCTCAGGTCTGGAGGTATGGAGACTGGAATTAAGTCTGGTTCAAAAGGGCTCTAAGCAGGCCTAGCAGCCGCTGAATGGATACTCCACCAACCAGCTGGAGGTGATTAATTAGAAGAGAAGCTTGGCGTGGTGGTTAATAGTACAGTTTATGAACAAGACTTACTCCTGACTTACTTATCGTAGCAAATTTCATTGCTCCAGGTTCCGTTTGCTCAGTCTCATTCTTTCAGCTTTCACCTACCTGGCAATTCCGTCACGGAAGATGTGAGCGCAGGTGCCGCAGCATCGCATTGGAAAGGAAAATTACAAAGCATGGCAACAGTGAAGCAGTGCGCACAGCCGCCTGAGGTCTTATTATAGCGCAGTTTTGGAGCTTTTTGGTTAGGATAGAATCCGATAGATCATTGAAGAGAACTACGGACGGATCGTGGAGGTCTCTAACTGACTGGATGGTCGCTAGAAACGGGCAGGAGGAGAAGGATGACGAGGAGGAAGCTGACGAGCGTAGATCAATGCTGTAATGTAGGTCGGTACACTCCCAAAGAGAGCGCACTTGATTATGGGAATGGATGCAGGCAAGGCAGTGCACGAGGAGCTGCGGAAGGAGAAGGATCTGGAGGGTTGGGACCCAGTGAGGAGTGGACAGTTGCAGAAATCTTAAGGGTGGGCCAACATGGTTTAGCGAGGTGCACCAATGGCAGTCACAAATACAAAGGCACGAAGGAGATTCTTGACTGGGGTGAGCTCACAGGGGAATGATTCAGATTTAGACGGTGCGCTCTCTGGAAAGGCTTGTGGCCTGTGTGTGTGATGATCGGATTGACTCTCTCACATAGGTGTGTGACCGTGTGTCTGTTGTGTGTCTACCTTGTGGGGAGGATTCTCGCGCGACATTGAAAGATGCAGCGTGTGTTGGCTGGAGAGAGCACGTCATGTGTATTTTTATTCCGTTATCTACCTGTTGTCTGCAAGACTAGAAGCCTGTTCTCGTCACGTAATTAAGAACTCTTTACAATTCCTCCCCTCTTCGCATTTCTCGTTGGCCTTCGTGACTAGTTATAGCTCACTCTCCGGTAGGCTCAGGAGCGGCACAGTTTGGCACAGAACTGATCCAATCAGTGGATGCCCGCCCGCTCGTTCTGTGAGGAAGTCTAGGAAGGAGGTCGAGGGAGAAGCAGCTTCAATCAAGACGAACAGCTTCAGTTGAGGAAGAAAGAAAGAGAAAATGTCACACGCTCACACCGTGCACGTAGAGAAGCATTTTACATCGGGGGAATTCGTTCGAGATGTAGTTATTGGAATGTCAGATGGACTGACAGTTCCTTTCGCTTTGGCTGCCGGTCTTTCTGGAGCTGCTGCACCTTCTTCTATAGTAGTCACCGCCGGTCTGGCTGAGGTAGCCGCTGGTTCCATTGCCATGGGATTGGGCGGGTGAGTCTACTCTCTCTTGCTTTTTTCACTGAAACCACCACGCGACTGTTGTCCGTTTGTGCTAGATCGTAGTACACATCCACACCTACATCAGTTAGTCATTCTAGTGCCTTCTCGCCCACTCTCGGCCTACCTGGGATCTCTTACAGATAGTAGGAAATATTTTGGATCGTTCAAGGCCCATGCATGCAGTGGATTGGGAGGATGGAGTGTGCTGCTGGCGATGTTTTAAGATTTGAATTCAGCTGCCATTTGGTCTGTAGTGAGTGAGCGGCCCTTCGAAATAATTGCTGCTGCAGGTATTTGGCGGCAAAAAGTGATGCAGATCACTACTGGAGCGAGAGGAAGAGGGAAGAAAAGGAGATTGAAGAAGTACCTGAAACAGGTCAGTCGGCGCGACATCAGTTGTCGGAAACTGGGCAGTCCATGACTGATTTTGAGTATCTGTTGACCCATGGAAGTAATTTGTATGTTTCTTGGTTGTGCGCTCGGCTGAACTTTGATTTCGACTCTTGACTGATTGCAGAGGCCGCAGAGGTAGCCGAAATTTTGTCAGATTTTGGATTGGAGCCAGAAGAGTACTGGCCGGTTGTGAATGCTCTCAGAAAGCGTCCAGAAGCTTGGGTTGACTTCATGATGAGGTACAGTCAGTTGTACCTGTTACCTGTTATATTTGATGGTCGGGATAAACAACTCAGCGGTAGTTGTTCGGGAATCACCGCGCCCATTTGGACTTCAGCCAAATGGGGGACTGATGGGACTTCCCAGATACACAGAGCCCTCAATGTGACGAGGAGTCTGAGGCAAGCTATGGCTGGCTGATTGTTTTTCTGGTTTCAGAGTCTAATGCACACTGCTTTTGTTTCACAGATTTGAACTCGGCCTGGAGAAGCCAGACCCCGGAAGGGCATTACAGAGTGCGCTGACGATCGCAGGGTCTTACATCATCGGAGGAATCATTCCGTTATTTCCCTACATGGTCATACCTCAGGCACTAGAAGCGCTCAAGATTTCCGTTGGGGTGACGTTGGTGGCGCTTCTGATTTTTGGGTTTGTGAAGGGCTTGTTCACCGGAACGAAGCCACTGGCAGGTGCCATTCAAACGGCTGTCATCGGTGCTGTGGCCTCCGCCGCAGCATTCGGCATTGCAAGAGCAATCAACAGCTAGCAAGTCTGCATGTTCGTCTGTGCAGTGCAATCAGTGCAGTGCTCTGTCTCCCTCCTCTCCGCGAGCTTTAGCTTGCAATCGTATGAGCGTGAACTACACCGTCATAAGCTCAGTACAGTCATCATCCTCCTCACTGCCACCGTCAGGCCAGAATTGGCATATGCACCCAGTTCGAATCACAGCACAACATGGTGCACCCGGGTGCATCCAATTGTCGACATGCCCGTTTCTCCGCCAGAGTATTAGGGTTCCCGGGTGAGCTTAAAACGCCCTTCCTTTCCTACACAGCATGAATGGATTTTTACGCAATGGCAACTCTGCCGTTTCCCAGGTCCGTTAGATTGCGAGAGTAGTCATTCAGATCAGGTCTTGCCATCTTGTACACTAATCGTCTGCCCTGCCCACCTTTCCTCATGTTTTATTACTCCAGACGCAAGAAACGGTAGAGTTGCCAGAGGCTAAGTCACTGCAAGTCCATACTGCGGCATTCAGCTATTCTAAATTCTGGATGATCTGCGAAGAATGTAAAGTTCCAAACTACAAGCCAAAGAAAAAGAAAATTCGGCACATACTTTACCGTGCTTAACTCTATAGCATAAGTCCAGGGGACTGCGTTCTGTTTATCTACTTCTCTTTTCTCTGCATTGTGTCTAGCCGCCAGGTGACGGAGACGAAGGTTGTGAGTTATAACACCAGTCAGAACCTCAGAACAACGAACTTTTACTCCGTGTCGATCGAAGTTTCTCACTGATCTGGTTTTGCGGTAAGTCTTTACTTTCTGGTGGTACGGATCTCGCACGGTAGGCGTAATGCGCCTTGTATTGTGGAGCAGACGATAGCTACCGATGAAACTTCGAGTTACAACTACCGGAGGTTTCTCTCTGTGAACACACATGCTCCCGTAACCAGATTGTTCAAGAAGAGTGTAGTGGCCATATTGATTCTCAACTTGCATTGAGCGCGCGGCTCGCGACCACTTGTTTCTCTTCAGCCTACGCGACGTCTGCAAATCTTTCGCCGTTGTGCTGAGATCTCACTTCCCATTTGTCGTGTGCATTGTGTCACTCACCAAAACGGGTAGGGGGGATGTACCCTACAGCAGAACTCTCTACCTCGTTAAACCTCGTTATACTCGTACTCGTTATGGTCACTGTTTTCACGGCAACGGAACGTTTCTTACGAAAGGTCCCTCGGTATTGTCACTGTCACACTCGTTGTAATTATATAAATTTTTGAACTTTTAGCAGAGGATGTGATCATACAAACTTAATTTTTGTTGAAAATTGTTGGAACTCCATGTAATAAGAAAACGTGTGATCAACTAACATCTATGTAGGAAACTACAGCAGATACTCCTTATTATACGTAAAGTGTGACCTTTTTAAGTTATCAAGTCTGATTTTTTAAATGATTGATTTTGTCACTTCATTTGTTTCATTTTGAGAAATACTTGGAAGTAATTAGAATGCAAAGAAGAGGAAATGATGATAAACTCTCAACAATGATGGTAAAAAGGATTTTCTTGTAGTTAAGATTAATGAGTGAACGATTTAATATTTGTATGAAAAAGCTTAGATATAATGATTGAAAAATATCACAATAGCTAATTTTACACATAATTGTAAATAGTATTGAAATCATACTAGTCTTATTAAATCTTGGGTATTAGTATAGAAGAGAAAGTATGAAAAAAGAATATTCTTTTCTATCATATTGTTCTTCATTTAGGAAGAAAATATTCTCTTTTGTTCCCAAAAACTCCAAGATGAATATAGTGTGCTTTTTTTAGGAAAAAGAATTCTCTTCTGTTCTAAGAAACTCTAAGATTTTTCATTTTAACATTTCTCTGTTAATATTAAGAAGTTTTGTTTTTAAATAGAATCATAACTTGTAAAGCTAGTGAATAACTTTAATTCAATTTTTTTATTTCGCGTATTCCAAGTTGAAATAAAGAGATAATTAACTGAAACATTTTCTCCTTAACGTAAACTTCTCTAAAAGCGAACCCACCAAATGAGGCATTTTGGGTTACTGGATCCCTTGTAGTTACACCCCGGATTAAATCATTACTCTTTGATATTGTATTGATCTTTCTGAATAGAATATGTTGTCACGTAGTGAAAAATCTGGATATAATTTTGGTTTTGGTATGGAAAAGGATATTAAATATATTTACCCAAATGGATAGCTTAGATATTACCATGACGCCTCTTTCTAGTCACAGTTTTCTCAGCCACCATCCGTGTGATTATAGCGAGGTTCCACTATAGTATCTCTCATCATGGTGAATGTCCACTCTATTATCGGGCAAAAGTTCCCAAGAAGTTCAGATAGCATGTATATTACAAAGTTATGAAACATGCGTATTCATTTTCTCCATTTTCAGATGGAGAAGGCAGCATGCTCTTATTTATTATATAATTCTTTTGTAAAAAAGGTTAGGTAATAAATTAATATACACCGAATATTTGTTTATTTTGTTTCTAACTTCCGCTCTTCTACTTCTGGGACACATTGAGATTACAGGTTATGAGAGAATCTGTCGTAACTCTTGGTTTGATTAAAATTTATAAATTTTAATATTATATATTAATTAATATAAATGTAGTAAATGCATATTTTCTTTATTAATACAAAGAGAAGAAAACTCTCTAAAATTTATTTACATACTTTATAGACATAATAATTTTCATGCAAGATATATATTTCTCTCAAAACTAACACAAAAACGTATTAAGATAAAACACACATCCAACCTCTTCTCTGAACTTTTCCGCTGTTCTTGCGCTTGTCTTCTTGTAAGCGTTATCCAGCCAGGGAACTTGGCTGGATAACGTGAACAAGAAGACACATTTTTTTAGTTCCATCCATATTGGTGCTTTACGAGAGATGTATGGTGTATATAGGAAGGGAAGTTCCAAACCGTCCGTGAAAATCTCATGAAACTTCAACCCTACAAACCTTCACTTTTTCTGTGTCCGACATTATAAGTGCCATAAGCGATCTTAGAACTACTGATAGCGCGGTTTAGCCCCAATGTTCTTTCTTCCAGGTGGTAGTTGCTTGGCTCTTCGGGTCCTTCTCTCCCTTGTAATTCTCTCTCTTGAGAGAGAAGCAGGATATTCACCCATGTACACTGAAGTGTACATGGGTGTTCATTAATTAATCTTTTAACTCTTCCGATGGGAAAGGTTAGAAGATTAATTAATGTCTCCTGCAAATTACGCAATTTGACAATTAAACCTCCGATCTTATACCCCCAGGAGTGCAGCAGTCCGCTCTTCACTTATGGGTTATCTTCGGATGAGTTGACTACTCCAGAACTAGTTAACATATAACATGTATGAATTAATTTGATATTTTATAATAACTTTTTATAATAAATTTTTATAACACTTACGCATTATCTGATAAGAGAAAACGAAATTCACTGTACAAGGCCGTGGAGAAGGATATATCTCTCCCTATGGATGATAACAAACATAATGTACATCAATGCATATGTTGTGTTGGAGAGAATAATCATGTTATGATACATGAGCGATCAGTAACGAGCTTACGCATTGGATAAGACGATCGAGGATTCAGATATTGTCAATAGTGGTGAGTTCATGTGTTCCTTGCTTTGGGTGAAGTTCAAAACGAGTGTGAACATCTTTCATTTTGAAATCATTGGCCAACAATGTATTCGTCAATTCACTCGTAGCATACGGATACTCTTATTTGCTTTCGAAAATTAAGATAGTGAACTTTTGAGTTCTATATCCTTACATAAATATGAGAGAATGATCTAACTGATAACTGATATAATCAACGCAGTGTATTATTGAGTTAAATAACACTCTTTCTATAAATCCTACTTAACAACAAAAAATTGATCACGAAGTTATGATATCATGTTTCCAAATGATATGATAATCTAAAAGTAATCCAACTAAATATGTTGTAGTAAAAGATTTACTTATAGAAATATATCACAATGAATAGGATAAATTTATTGTCAAGACAAAAAATTAATAATGAATCTTATGCATAATCTTTGGTTGAAAAATCTAAGTTCAGAATCATTAGATACTCTTCTTAGAAGTAGTGTCAATATTCAGTACTAATGAATGTTGTTTTTAGTTCTTTTGACTATAAATCTACAATAATATAGGACACCAAGTAAAATTTCAATGATTAGTGAAATCAACTGATTTTATTTTATTTCTTCGAGTGGAGTTGATTTGACCATCATATAGTCTAGATCAATAGTTATAAACTTAAGAGAAACACAATGTAAGGTTTCGACTTTGGTTTTCTTACAAGAAATTTTGTTCTCATATTGTCATATCGTTCTAATGTTATATCTTAACATAACTTAAATATTTTGTTAGATATACATAAGAATATATTAGATTCTTAATTTGTTAGAATAGTTGTAATTATTTGTCATTATATAATACAAATATGTTAAACATATGATTCTAAAAATATATACACATTCTAAGTATCTAGAACATGCTACGGCATTATCACCTCTAATCCATAATATATCAAGAGAGATGATCATTTAGAATATAAACAAGAAAGAATATTTCTATAATTGTATGTTAACGATGAATAATATCATATATAACTATAAATGATAAATGATATTATCTGTCCTTTGAGGTCTTCGAGGACCGTGAGACTGTCCATGTGAGTCCACCACAGTGGGACTCGGACCAGAAGCTTCATTAACAGTTTGCAACAGCATGCATCTCCAACCATACCCGCAAAGGATTGAACCCACGACCTTTCTCTTAGAGGACTGTGAGTTAAATCAATTGGGACACCGGTCTATCATATGATGCATAATAGTTGTTTTTCTTGAAGTATTTGATTTAAATTTGGAAACTATCTTGTGATGGCATGGACCGACTTTTACATGAATGATGAAGCTTGAAGTTATGAGGTTCAAAAAAGTGAAGATCAAACTATGTCTTAACTTGTTGATTGTGCAAGACGGTGATTGGATTTGATTGGATTGTTAATAGTGAGCACTTGCATTGTACTGAAGACGTTAAGTGCATATTGTCATTCTTATACAGACTGTTGTGAGACTAACATAAGTGGGCAACTTATGAAGCAACTTGTGACTTATCGGTGGACGTTTTGAGAAACTAAAAGGTCTGATGTATGCGCATAAGATGTCAATGCATTCAAATTCAAGCATATTATGCATACGAGAAGACGATCAAGAAAAAGAAGATTAGATTGAGTGGTTTGAGATAAATTATAACATAAGAAGGAGAAATGAACACAGTGATTTCTTACAAGTGATCGTTTTGATTGTTCAGTCCAATAGATTATTCGATAGATCTATTCACTAGATCAATCAAATGAAACACTGAGTTCTTTAAAAAATTGAAGATGATATGAAGTTTCATAAGAAAAATTGAGAGATATGATGAGGTTTGGTTCGCAAGAAAAACTTTCATTAGCTTTTGTTTACGGATGTTATAAACCCTATAGTGGGCCAAACCTTCGTTCTTGTTGCATATCCAATCAATCATCTAGATAGAGGAGAAGATGGTAAGTGAATTGAATTATTGCTTGAACATACAGAGGGGAGAATTGAGCGTTGTTGTTTCTTGCAAGTGATCATTCAAATTGCATGAAGTCCAAACTTGCTTTCATTAGACCCATCAGGATGAGAAGATAGAGTTCTTTAAGAAATAGAAGATGATACTAAATTTCATATTTAGATAAATGATGAAGGGTGGCTAATAAGGAGATAATTACTTTTAGTTTTTGTTCATTTTTTATCTATGATTACTCTTCTCTTTGAGATCAATGGACCAAACTCTTCATTCTTGATGTCCATCCAATGATAAGATCAAAAAATCTTCATCTACATAGAGGAGAAGATTGTAAATGGATTGGATTATATGCTAGTGACAAGTGAAGTGGAGCAGTGTGAGACTTATTTACATCAAATTATTGTAGAAAGTTTGATACTTCGAGGACACTCCAAGAAGAGAGAGAGCGAGTAGACAAAAAAAGTAAAACAGAAATGAGATGAGAGAGGCTTTGCCTCTCCATGTATACATAGTGTGGGTGAGTACAAGAGAAACCCTAATGATGTGTTAGCCCTCTAACTAACTGTAACTATCATAACCACTCCGGCTAATGTTAGCCGTCGATCTACTAGAGCTTAGGACTATATCAACACTCCTCTTCAAGCTCTCCTCTACATCATGTACTCCTAGACAATGTCTGAAAGCATCAAACTTATCTCTAGGCAATGCCTTAGTGAAGATATCGACAACATGATCTCCTGTGCTCACATAACTGAGCTCAATCTCTCCTACAAGGATCTTCTCTCTAATGAAGTGATATTGCACCTCAATGTGCTTCGTCCTAGCATGGAAAACAGGATTGCTAGCTAACTTCATGCTGCTAATGTTGTCTGTATATACAACAACAGGATTTGTACACTCCACACCAATATCAGATAGCAGACATCGAAGCCAAATTGATTCACATGGTGCGTTCGTTGCTCCTCGGTACTCTACTTCTGTGGAAGACAAAGCAACTGTGGGTTGCTTCTTAGAAGCCTAGCTTATAGCAGCGCTTCCAAGTCCAAAAGCGTAACTTGACGTGGATCTCCTGTCGACACTTCTGCCCAATCAGCATCTGTGTAGCCATGTAACAGCAATGGTTCACCGTATCGATAGTAAAGTCCGTACTGCATCGAGAACTTCACGTAGCGGAGGAGCCGCTTGACAACCTCAAAATGTGGTCTCCGTGGTGACTGCATGAATTGACTAATCAGACTAACGGCATAGCTCAAGTCTGGTCCGGTGATCGTTAGGTAGATAAGACTCCCAACCATTTGTCTGTACATGCGTGGATCATCAAGTAACTCACCATCCTCTGCTCCTAGCTTTACCCCTTGCTCTAATGGTGCAGCAATGGGTTTGCAGTCAAGCATACCAAATCTCTCAAGCATACTGTCGCTATACAAGCCAAACATCCTTCTCATCTCTAATGAACTCCGCAGCAAGGAAATACTTGAGTTCTCCTAAGTCCATCATCTCGAACTCATATTTCAAGTGATCATTGATCTGGGAAATAAGCTCCTCATAGTTGTCGGTAATGATCAAGTCATCAACATAGATGGTGATCAGAACAATCCGGTCTTGTATTCGCAGTGAATACAAGGTAGAGTCTAAACGACAAAGGTGGAAACCAAGAGACTGCAAGTAAGAGTTGATCTTTGCATACCATGCTCTTGGTGTATGTTTTAGACCATAGAGGGCCTTTCGTAACTTACACACACGAGAAGGAAACTTCAGATCCTCATAACCTGGAGGTTGCTGCATGTAGACCTCCTCCTCAAGATCGCCGTTGAGGAAAGCGTTCTTGAAGTCCATCTGGTGCATCTTCCAACCTTTCTGAGTTGCAATTGCAACTGCTGTTCGAACAGTCACCATCTTTGCAATAGGAGCAAAGGTCTCCTCAAAATCAACTCCATGTTGCTGTGCGTAGCCCTTAGCTACCAGTCTGGTCTTGTACCAACACACGATATCATCCGAGTTGCGCTTGACCTTGAAGACCCACCTGCAATCAATTGCTTTCTTACCCTGAGGTAAGTCTACCAACTCCCAAGTCTGTTGATGATGAAGCGCAGAAAGTTCAACTTCCATAGCACTTACCCATTGGGTCTTGTGCATAGCCTCCTCAAGCGAACTCAGTTCTTGTTCCTGAAGAACATTGGTCATACATGCATGATGTGCAGCAAGAAAACCTTCATGCATATACCTACTCACTGGATGTTTTGCCCGCTGTCACGCTACTTGGCGACTACATGCTTGACTTCTACTCCGGCGCTTGAGTTTAGTAGTTCTAGAAGTTAGCTCATATTACTTCTAGTCCTTTATGTATATGTTTGGTACCTTTGCATACGGTGTTAACACTATTTTGAGTCTTAGTAGGTTGATTATCATGTTGATAGGGCTTAAGCTCATGGGTTGTATTTGCGTGTCGCCCATGCACGCTTTCTAGCTGATTTAAGTTATTATTCGGGGATGCGTGTCATTTTAGATAGTTTAAGTTTTTACGCAAGCACTCTAGGGGGCTTGACGTGGTAGCCTATGAGTGTAGATAAGTTACCAGGTAGTTTAAGGCACAAAAGGACAGTCAAGTGGAGCTATGAACTCCCATTGGTCCAAATTTAACTTTTGTAAAACTCTAAGTTTAGAAACAGAGCTCTAGAGTGGATTTCGAGCAATTGGTAAGGGATCTTTGAAATCTGAGAGCACAGGGGGAGAGAGCTAGTCATGCCAAGCACTTCCAGTGAAACTTTCGATCGATTTGAGGCGATAAAGACGAAGTTATGACCAATTGAAGTTCAAATTGTGCTAGAACTGAATCACTTTTGTTGGATTTAGGGTTTTCAGTGTCACTCGCAGCAGATTTGAGGAAATTGCTTCAAAACTCCGAGGTTGTGTTCTCTGCCAGCAGGGCTACGATCTCCCAAAAAGTTTCATATCGATTGAGCGACTGAGTAATTCAGGGCGGCCGCTGAAGCTGAGAGGGTCTGAAAAGCTCTTAATCTAGAGCAGCGACTTCAGAGGAGGAGATCTGGAGTACTGTGTACATTCAGGAGTCCCAACTTCACAGGGATGTTCAGCATCCTGTAGACTTCAAATACTGTGAGAATATTTGAAATTCTTCGAGCCAATCTTCTGTTCTAGGTTGAAATAGCCATCTGGGTACCAAAAATTGCCATAATTTTCTTACTCAGAACTTTTCTGTCAACATCTCGGTGCTAGAATTTGATCTCAGGGTGAAACTTCGTGTGTGTGTTCAGTAGGACATTATTTACATGTAGGGGAAGTTTAGAAGTCTAAAACTTCATAGTTTTCCTCTCCTTGAGTGCCAAAGTTCACCGCCTAAACCTATTACTACTAGTTAGACCTAAAATTCGCTTTTGAGCATATTAGAGGATCCTACACACCTGTGTGAGTGTTTATAGCCCCTGTTGTGACCTGAAAGCCAACCTCTTGAGTAAACAACCACAGCTAGAAGCCCGGCGCTTTCTTAGGTAGACGGATCACACTCCGACATACTCTCTTTTGGTGAACTCGACGTGAAACACCTAGGGTGGGAGTTTTCTTGAGAGTGTTACAAGATCAGATATCATCGCCAACCAAGGATCATCAAGTGGAGGTTCTGCTGCTGCTCAGCAACCTGCTCAGTTGGATGCTGCTACGATGAAGATGTTCCGAGCTTTTCATATGTTTATGCAGCAGCAGTAGAGCACAGAGAGGAAGGAGGTATTAGCAACCAAGGCGTTGCAATCTGTGGTGCACCAGATGGACCAGTTCAAGGGTACAGATATTTCCAAGTACGTGCGATACTATGTTAGGGAGATGGAGGTGAACAAGATACCAGAAAAGAAGATGGTGGAGAACTTTGAACTTGCTGTTGTCCCTGAGATTCGTGGGCGTGTGAAGGAGCTCAAGCAGCAGCAAGGACAGAGTTGGGAGAGCTTTATGCGAGCTTTGAAGGAGGAATACTACACTGAAGATTCAGAGAGAGTGACCAAGAGAATATTCTTGGAGTGGGTGGTGAAGCCTAACAAAGGTTTGTCTGTAAATGAGTTGTTAAGGGAGTTTGATCGTCAGTATGCTCAGCTTTCTAGGACAGAGAAGCTTACACTGGAGGTGGAGAAGACCGAGCTTTTCTTACAAGCAGCGGACGTGACTATTCAGGAGAAGCTTGAGTTGTTGTTGGAAGACAAGAGTGAGGAGATAGGATTGAAAACTGACTGGAAGGAGGTTGAAGAGGCTGTTTCTTTGCTGACCAAGAGACAAAGAAGAAGGAACAAGGTGGTGGTAAGTGAAGCAACACCTCTGATAATTCCTGTCAAGCAGTTGCATACTAAGTCTGCTTTGGTAATTGCTAGAGAGGAAGACTCACCGCTTGATGAGTTGATTAAGGGTATGAAGGAGCTTAAGCTTAAGCTCACTAGGTTAGAAGAGAAGGAGTAGAATGTACAGCCTGCTATGCAGAGACCTCAGATGAGAGAAGGCTTTGTTCATCATTGTATATGGTGTGATAGCTTAGACCATGTAAGAAGAGATTGTGGGGAATTTTCAGATGCATTGAGGAAGGATCTGATCTTCTTCAAAGAGAGAAAGGGACTATTGGGTTGTGGTCTGATGTAGTGCGATCCGTAGCTAGAACAGAGCTAGACAAGGATGTGCTACGAAGGGTTGGCAACTCAATTCGAGAAACTACAGGATGGAATGACCCTGTGGATACTATGTCAGTGCATGCTTATGTTGCAAGAAGTCAACATGAAGCTGTACTAGAAGAAAAACGCAAGAGAGAGGATCCGGGTGAGGCTTCTACAGCCAAACGACCTGCTACAAGGAGTGAAAGGGCTAGACCCGAGGCAAGGCAGGAGACAACACCTACTCGGGAGGAAACTATGGAGGATCTACCATCTACAACACCAAAAGAGAAGGAGAGAAGCAAGGAGAAGGGTAAGATGCCTGCATACAAACTTCAGTCTGACATTGAGATTGTTACAGACTTGAAGCAGGTGTTAGAGAATCATATCTTGAATGGGAAGGTTGAGTTTACTCTGAGTGAGATTCTTGGGATAGCAAAGCGTGAGTTCCATCAGGTTATCATAGATATCATCAAGAGGAAACGTCAGATTTTGGGTGAAGCAGCTACGCTTAACGCTCTAGGGACCAAACTGTCGGAGGATGAGGAAGATGAGATTGCTGGTTACTGCTTTCAAGTATCAGAGGGGAGTTCGTATCAGCACGTGAGGTTGAAGATGAGGTGGAAGTATCGCAGAAGAGCCATTACTCTCACAACCATTGGGCAAGAGTAACCACAGAGACCTTAGTGAAGTTGGGAGATCTAGAGGAACCTGTGGTGGCATTGATTGATCACGGCTCAGAGATTAATCTGATGTCTAAGGAGCTGTACAAGCGTGGGAGGTGGCCCATAGACACCGACCATGGATGGCTTATCCGTGCTGTCAACAATCAGAGGAGAGAACTCTATGGTGCTTGTCCCAACATCAAGGTAACTGTGGGTGACATCAGTGATGTTCAGAATTTCTTTGTACAAGACATGTCAACCTATCCTATCATTCTAGGGCAGCCTTACATTACTGCTGTTAGAATGGAAACACTAGTTATGGATGATGGTTCAGTCTATGCTAGGATACGTAGTAGAGATGGCAGAAGAGCTGTTCAGTTTTTTACCGTTGCTGCAAAACATGAGAGAAATCGCAATAGCTTGAGGGACCGTCCACTACCTAAGATTACTCAGGAGTTTAGAGAGTCTAGGGGTTTTGGCAGAATACCATTGAAGAGCGAGACTTCAACGGTACAGTAGAGATAGGATTCTCGCCTAATCCAGTAGAGTAGGAAGCTTTATCCACTAGCTTCTTAAGACTGACATCATGTGGATCAGTGTGTTATAGGAAGGTTGAGAATCTGAAGAGGTTTGAGAGACAACATGTGAAGTATGTACAGCAGTCTTTGTGGGATAGTGGAGAGTTAGCAAGAGATGAATACATATCTGGGGTGTTTGAAGAACAGTATTTGGTAGATACTATAGGGGAGTTGAAATCTATAGTAGAAAGTTCTATAGATGATGTAGATAGAGTGGTGAGAGTGAGCTCCAAGGAGCTTTATGATGTAATTGATAAGTTTCTAGATCGGCAAGAGGTGTATGTGGAGACCAAGTACAAGTCAGTGGCAAAGAAAGTCAAACCAGCGGCTTTGCCTTTACCACTCGATTACAATCAGAAGATGGAGCAAGCTGCACGAGAATCGACGCTCAGAGGACCGAGAAGAATTGGGCACCAGTTCACAGAAACAACACTGAAGGAGCTGAGGATTGGAGGTGATGGATTTCTTACTGAGCAAGAGAAGAAGAGCTTCAAGGAGATGCTATCTAGGCATGGTAAGGCATTTGCGTTTGAGTCACATGAAGTAGGATGTGTAGATCCAAGTGTAGTTGCACCTATGGTAATCTTTACTATACCGCATGTGCCTTGGAATCTACGTCCGATCCCTGTACCTAGAGCTCATATACCAAAGCTAATTGACTTGCTCAATGAGAGGATTAGGATGGGTATTTTGGAACCATCTATAGCTCCCTACTCTAGCAGATGGTTTACTGTTCCGAAGAAGAGTGGAGCTTTGAGATTCATTCAAGATATGCAACCAGTTAACAAGGTGACTATCAAAAATATGGGTATAGGACCTATTGTAGACGAGTTTGCAGAGGCTTTTGCTGGTCGTGCTATCTATTCAATGGGAGACTTATATTCAGGTTATGATCAGTTTCAGTTATCCTCTGAGAGTAGAGACTTGACTACAATGAGGACACCTTTGGGGTTACTAAGGATGTGCACCTTGCCACAAGGTGCTACCAATTCTGTAGCACATATGATGAATGGCATGAACAAAGTTTTGAGGGACTTCATTCCTGAAAAAACTATGCCATTCCTTGATGATGTGCCGATCAAAGGATGTGTTGAGGAGAAGAATGAATTAATGGATAAGAGGGGGTGCCGTAAGTTTGTTGCAGATCATATAGCTGACTGTGATAAGATACTGAGTCGACTGGAGGAGGTTCATTTGACTTTATCAGGAGCAAAGTCTGTATTTGGAGAACAAGAGGTGTTGATTGTGGGGCACCTCTGTGGATCTTATGGTCGGAAACCTTGTCCAAACAAGGTTGATGTCATTCGAAGAATGAAGGAGACGTGTGGATCGGTTACCGAGGTGAGAAGGTTTCTAGCTGCATGTGTGTTTTATCATATATGGATTCCACACTTTGCTCATGTAGCAGATCCGTTGTACAAGTTGTTGAGGAAGAGGCAAAGATTTTAGTGGCAAGAGGAGCAAAGCGAGTCTATGAGGAAGTTGAAGGATCTTTTGACTTCACCACCAACTCTACGGAAGGTAACATATGAGTTGGACAGATCTGTTATCTTTACTGTTGATACTAGTCCTATTGGCATTAGATGGGCTGTAGGACAAGATGACGAGGATGGAAATAGATATGTGGTGCGTTTTGGAGCTAAGGTGTTAAGTTCACGGCAGAGAGACTACCCTCAGGTCAAGAGAGAGCTATGGGGAGTAGTTACTGCGATGAAGAGTGATAAGGAATACTTGATAGGAGCACATGTGGTTGTGGAGACAGATTGTTTATCTCTCTTGGGAATGATCACTAGCTGTACAACTCCAGATATTGCTATGTTGAGGTGGATAGCATATATCAAGTCCTTGAACCTAGAGTTTAGACATATTGCAGGAAAAGACAATCCTGTGGCAGATATGTTATCAAGGGCTAGGTATTACGGTGAGAAGGAAATGATAGATGATCAGGAGGATGTGGGAACAAAGTTCTATTCTAGTGTTCTTGCTAGAAAGGACAGAAGCTGTTTTGCAGCTCCATTGGATTTATTTGAGGAAACTATGTATGATGGCAAGTGGTTGGATCTTGGGCGTTATTTGAGTTCATTAGAAAGGCAAGAAGGCTGGTCTGATGCAGATTTCAAGAGGATCCGTAGAACAACTTATGGGTACTTTTTATATGGAGGACATCTATGGAAGCGCCCTAAGCTGCAAGGAGGTGTACCACAGCAGGTGGTATGTGACTTGGAATTGCAGCAGAAGCTGATCAAGGAGTTCCATGAGAGTTTATGGGCCGGTCATAGAGGAGTTTGGGCTACATTTGTCAAGATGAAGGAAAAGTATTGGTGGAAGGGTATGTATAAGGATGTAGTACAGTTTGTTTCATCTTGTATACATTGTCAGATGTATTCCAACGTATGTCATCATGATGGACTGCATCCTACTTATCCTTTAGCCATTCATTACAATGGGTAGTTGATCTGATAACTATGCCGTTTGGGCTTGGACAAATGAGGTATCTAGTCTTGGCTAGAGAAGATCTATCTAACCAAGTTGAAGGTCGTGTCTTGAGGACGAAGACCACTGCTAGTGTCTGTCGCTTTCTACTTGAAAATGTTATTTGTTGGTATGGGTGTGTGGGAAAGATCACTGCAGATAGAGGTGAGCTGGATTCACAAGAAGCAGTTGAGTTCTTCAAACGATTGGAAATCAAGTTGGCGTTAACAACTACTTACATTCTTGAAGGGAATGACAAGAGCGAACGAGGTCATCCGCCAATCATCAAAGCTTTGGTAAAAGCTTGCAGGGGTAAGATCCGTGAATGACCTAGACTGCTACCATTTGCTTTATGGGCAGATCGTACAACTCATAGTACCGTTACAAGTTACATGCTAGCAGAGTTGATACTAGGACAAAAATTTGTGATGTCGATTGAGGAGATTGTGCCTACTTGGAATGTTTTGTCATGGGAAGATGGTAGAAGTACAGAGGATCTTCTTGCATTAAGGATCCAACAGTTAGAACGGAGACCTGAGGATGTTGCTAAAGTTGTGGAAAGGTTAAAGGCTGCTAGAGAGAGAAACAAAGGCAGATTTGATAGAACGCATAGATTACGACCCAAACTAGTTAAGGAAGGTGATTGGGTGTTAGTCTATGATAGTAGTCTTGATAATCAGCATAGCGCTATCAGAAAGTTTTCCAAGATATGGTTCGAACCTTATGTGGTGTTAGAAGTTTATGATAATGCCACATACTCTTTGAGAGAGTTAGATGGTGCAGTGCTCAAGATACTTGTCGCAGGGAAGAGAATCAAGCTCTTTAGAAGGAGAGGGGAGGACCAGAACATTGCAGAACTTACTGAAGATGAAGCTGAAGACTCAATGGAGGTTGAAGATGAATTTGAAGCTGAAGCTGAAGAGTCTTGATCTAGATCTGGCACATACCGGAGGATGTGCAGGTTCAGAGGGGGTGGATGTCGTGCTACTTGGCGGCTACATGCTTGACTTCTACTCCGACGCTTGAGTTTAGTAGTTCTAGAAGTTAGCTCATATTACTTCTAGTCTTTTATGTATATGTTTGACACCTTTGCATACGGTGTTAACACTATTTTGAGTCTTAGTAGGTTGATTACCATGTTGATAGGGCTTAAGCTCATGGGTTGTATTTGCGTGTTGCCCATGCACGCTTTCTAGCTGATTTAAGTTATTTTTCGGGGATGCGTGTCATTTTAGATAGTTTAAGTTTTTACGCATGCACTCTAGGGGGCTTGACGTGGTAGCCTATGAGTGTAGATAAGTTACCAGGTAGTTTAAGGCACAAAAGGACAGTCAAGTGGAGCTATGAACTCCCATTGGTCCAAATTTAACTTTTGTAAAACTCTAAGTTTACAAACAGAGCTCTAGAGTGGATTTCGAGCAATTGGTGAGGGATCTTCGAAATCTGAGAGCACAGGGGGAGAGAGCTAGTCATGCCAAGCACTTCCAGTGAAACTTTCGATCGATTTGAGGCGATAAAGACGAAGTTATGACCAATTGAAGTTCGAATTGTGCTAGAATTGAATCACTTTTGTTGGATTTAGGGTTTTCAGTGTCACTCGCAGCAGATTTGAGGAAATTGCTTCAAAACTCCGAGGTTGTGTTCTCTGCCAGCAGGGCTACGATCTCCCAAAAAGTTTCATATCGATTGAGCGACTGAGTAATTCAAGGCGGCCGCTGAAGCTGAGGGGGTCTGAAAAGCTCTTAATCTAGAGCAGCGACTTCAGAGGAGGAGATCTGGAGTACTGTGTACATTCAGGAGTCCCAACTTCACAGGGATGTTCAGCATCCTGTAGACTTCAAATACTGTCAGAATATTTGAAATTCTTCGAGCCAATCTTCTGTTCTAGGTTGAAATAGCCATCTGGGTACCAAAAATTGCCATAATTTTCTTACTCATAACTTTTCTGTCAACATCTCGGTGCTAGAATTTGATCTCAGGGTGAAACTTCGTGTGTGTGTTCAGTAGGACATTATTTACATGTAGGGGAAGTTTAGAAGTCTAAACCTTCATAGTTTTCCTCTCCTTGAGTGCCAAAGTTCACCGCCTAAACCTATTACTACTAGTTAGACCTAAAATTCGCTTTTGAGCATATTAGAGGATCCTACACACCTGTGTGAGTGTTTATAGCCCCTGTTGTGATCTGAAAGCCAACCTCTTGAGTAAACAACCACAGCTAGAAGCCCGGCGCTTTCCTAGGTAGACGGATCACACTCCGACATACTCTCTTTTGGTGAACTCGACGTGAAACACCTAGGGTGGGAGTTTTCTTGAGAGTGTTAAAAGATCAGATATCATCGCCAACCAAGGATCATCAAGTGGAGGTTCTGCTGCTGCTCAGCAACCTGCTCAGTTGGATGCTGCTACGATGAAGATGTTCCGAGCTTTTCATATGTTTATGCAGGAGCGACTGAGTAATTCAGGGTGGCCGCTGAAGTTGAGGGGGTCTGAAAAGCTCTTAATCTAGAGCAGCGACTTCAGAGGAGGAGATCTGGAGTACTGTGTACATTCAGGAATCCCAAGTTCACAGGGATGTTCAGCATCCTGTAGACTTTAAATAATGTGAGAATATTTGAAATTCATCGAGCCAATCTTCTGTTCTAGGTTGAAATAGCCATCTGGGTACCAAAAATTGCCATAATTTTCTTACTCATAACTTTTCTGTCAACATCTCGGTGCTAGAATTTGATCTCAGGGTAAAACTTCGTGTGTGTGTTCAGTAGGACATTATTTACATGTAGGAGAAGTTTCGAAGTCTAAACCTTCATAGTTTTCCTCTCCTTGAGTGTCAAAGTTCACCGCCTAAACCTGTTACTACTAGTTAGACCTAAAATTCGCTTTTGAGCATATTAGAGGATCCTACACACCTGTGTGAGTGTTTATAGCCCCTGTTGTGACCTGAAAGTCAATCTCTTGAGTAAACAACCACAGCCAAAGCTCGACGCTTTCCTAGGTAGACGGATCACACTCCGACACCGCTCAGATCTGCGAGAGATAATCGGTGCACTAATCACCTCCCCTTGCAACTGATCTGACGTAGACGTCAAGGTCTGGGACAAAGTAACTTACCTGATGAAAGACGTAAGAAACTAGATCCGAAAGCAGATAGATGTATCTTCCTTGGCTATGCTTTTGATACGTAAGGATATAGATGTTACAATCCTTCGTCCAAGCAGTTCTATATCAGTAGAGATGTTGTTTTTGATGAGCTACAGTCTTGGTTTGCACCTGCACCTGTCGTAGCCATCCCTGTACCTACTGTAGAACCAAGGAGTCAGTCCACTGTAGTACCTCAGAGTAGTACGTTGAGTGGAGGGTCTGGAGAAGTCACTGATTCCAGATCAGAATCTGTTGCACATAGAGCTGTTGTTAATGCTAGAGTCCACGTAACACATCCTAGTGGAACTAGTGTAGTTTCTACACATGAGGAGCGCGTGCTATTGCAGCGTATGTTTGACGCATCCAGATATGTGGATCTTCCACATCCGAAAACTTTAAGGAAAGAGTAATCAGGCTTATTGTCTGTGAAGACCTCCATCGGTGTCTTGTTGTGGACTGTCGTTGTAAACATTCGGTTCATCACATACACCGCACATGAAACAACTTCTGCCCAGTAAGGTCTAGGCATGATCTTCTCGTTCAACATCGCACGAGCAGCTTCTGCTATGTGTCGATTCTTGCGCTCCGTAACCCGTTCTGCTGCGGACTATATCTACAGGTCTTCTGACGTCGAATGCCATGCTCACGTAGATATGCATCGAACTCTCCAAAAAAGAACTCGCCTCCTCCATCAGATCTCAAACAGAGGATAGATGCTCCAGACTGTTTCTCCACCTTCTTGCGGAAAGTCTTGAATGCTGATAGTACTTCGGTAGAGGACTTGTTTCTCAACAAATAGATCCAAGTATAACGCGAATGATCATCAATGAATGACACGAAGTACTGAAAACCGGTCATACTTGGAAGCAATCCATACATCAGTGTGAACAAGCTCCATAAGCTTGTTCGCTCTACTACATGATCCCTTAAAGGGCTGTCTAGCTTGCTTGCCGAATTGACATGCTGCATAGACTCCAATGGGCTCATTGGATCCGAATTTGGGCAAACCTGTAACCAGTTCAGAACTCGGAAGATTTTTCAGCCTCTGAAAGTTCATGTGCCCAATTTGCTTGTGCCAGATGTCAATGTCAGACACTACTAGACCACTCTGTCCATACATGGCAGCCTGTAACTTAGGCGTAGATGCATCTAGTTTAAACAGTCTATCACTCTTGAAACCTCGAGCTATGACAGTGCTATTCGAATCTTCAATAAAGCATCCATCTTTATTGAAACGCACTTGCAGACCCTGCTCTATCAACTATCCTACAGATAGCAGGTTTTTAGTCAACGTGGGTACATGTAAGACATTCTTTATACCAGTAAACGTTGAAGCAGGAATGTCAAGTAGAATGTTACCCTTGTGCTGGATCTTGTGCTTGGTGTCATCTCCTGTCACCATAAACTGTGGAGTCTCCACAGACTTGAGTGAACTAAACCACTCCCGATGGAGAGTTATATGACTGGTGGCACCGGAGTCGATCACCCAGTCAGTCTGTGGTTCGAAAACCGCATAACTCTGATGCGTAGTAATCAGCAACTACTCTGAATAGACTTGCTCAATGGCTGCATAGCCTTGTTGGTTGCTGTTACCTTGTTGGGGTTGTCGTATTGTTGTCTTTGATCATTCTGCTTCTTGTAGCACTGATTCGCATTGTGGTCTTGCTTCTTCCAGTAGTTGTAGGAACCAGGCGCTCGTCTCTGGTTGTTAGAGGAACCAGACTGTTGCTGGTTCTGCTGCGATTGCTGTTGTTGTCCGCGATCCCGTCCACGTCCAGCACCTTTGCCACGACCCCTACCTCGAGATCCTCCAAAACCTGCAAAATAGACATATTCTTGCTGACACATCGAAATAGAACTCCTCAGTAGGCGCACCTCCTCTCCTAACATCATAGAAACAAGTTCATCAAACCGCGGAAGGGTTCTCTGGTTGAAAGCAATGTTATGAACTGTTTGTATTCTGCAGGCAGTCTCTGCAATCTGGCTCCGATCAAGACAGTGAGATCAATCTCGACTTTGACAGAAGATAGCTTATCCACGAGCTGCTTTACATGGTTCACGTAATCGTTGATGCACATCGACCCCTTCTTCACGGTGTTGAACTGCTGCAGTAATTGCAGCTTTAGCGCCTCTGTTCTGGATTGAAACAGATGCGCGAGTGCATCCCAAGCTTTCTTGGACGTATCGTAATCCTGAATGTGACCGATCATCGATGTTGAAACTGTCAGCGCGATGTAGTGAATCGCCTGGTACGAACGCTTCTTCCACTTCTTCAATTTCGGATTCGAAATTGATACTTCATGTGCTTTCTCCTCCTCACTGATAAGATCCCATAGATCTTATCCCTGTAGGAAAGTTTTCATCCGGAACTTCCACACTTGATAGTTGTTCTTGTCGAGCTTCTCTCCAGTGATCAAAGACACAGACTCCGCCATAGCTGTAATGTCAAAATTGCTTTGTTTTGTACGCAGAAAACCTCACATAACCTCACGAAACTCGTCCGCCCACACCGTGTGATCTAGAGTTGTCACAAGTCACAACGAGGCGACTCCGCAAACTCCTCCTGCAGCGACAATGAAGAAAGAACCTATCCGTGAACTGTAGGTGTACAAAACACGATGGAAACGTCGAAAGAACACACTAAGAAAAGTCGAAACTAGACCAAACGAGGTCAGAAATTGGTGTGCGACCCCTCAAAATTTTCAGAAATTTTCAAATTGGTAGGAATCCCACCCATATTTGGAACAGGATTTGTTTTAGACTCAAGTCCTAAAACTTTCATTTTGATCGAAAAAGATCCAATTGAAAATCGGCCGCTGGAAACCTCCAAATCGACTGAAACTTGGCTGAGTATACAATTTGCACCTTTTGAACAAGACATCCCTAAGGGGTTGGTCGACAGAATTCAGCGAGAAAAATCATCTAGGTCTCTGAAATCGCGTTCAAATTTTCTGATGACGAAAGAAACGGTTTCGTCTCACCCGAACGTATCAGCAGGATAGTGCTCGACATCAGACACACCTCCAACTGCTCTCTCATGTACTTCTCCATGCACGAACTCCATCTTGCTCATCAGCAAAGGACACACGCTCTCTATCGCTGTGATATCATGTAGAAAGATCGATACTTCGAGGACACTCCAAGAAGAGAGAGAGCGAGTAGACAAGGAAAGTAAAATAGGAATGAGATGAGAGAGGCTTTGTCTCTTCATGTATATATAGTGTGGGTGAGTACAAGAGAAACCCTAATGGTGGGTTAGCCCTCTAACTAACTGTAACTACCCTAACCACTCCGGCTAATGTTAACCGTCGATCTACTAGAGCTTGGGACTATATCAACAATTATGGCTTCTTATGATCAAGTTTCTCGTTGTTTTTTGTGAGAAGAACTCCAAACTACTTGTTTAGAAAGTTACTGAATATGAAGATGATCAAATCTGCTTGCAGGAGAAGATGTGTCTCATATTAAACAACACGTCTTGTTGTTGTACATATCTTTAATCCACAAGGAGAAATTATTGAAGGTTTGATCACTTACGATCAAAATTATAGATACCTTTACTATCTAGATTTGAATTTGAAGGTACTTGGACTCAACGGAGTCAGAAGGGAAGAACATATAATCATATGAAGCTCGTTTGGTGAAAAATGTGATTGGTTGGTTGGAACTTTATGTGTTCAATTCGTTTGAGTTCTAGTTGGTTATGTATACACATATGTAGTTTGTTTTTGCCACAAGCATGTACATGATTAATACTGATGATGGAGGATTAGATGTTGAATTGTGGCACTATTGTAAAT
Source organism: Asterella californica (assembly GCA_036924285.1). NCBI lineage: Eukaryota > Viridiplantae > Streptophyta > Marchantiopsida > Marchantiales > Aytoniaceae > Asterella > Asterella californica. Next base: position 14,828,871 of record JAYKYS010000003.1, read on the forward strand.
TTGTATTAGCAGAATGATGTTTCTCTTGCTTTGAATTACACTTCAACGCTTTTTATCTTAGACTTGGATTCATAGACGCTTTTAAAGGTTTTGGTAAAGATTACATACTACACAAGTTGTTCATAAGTTTTTTGTTTATAAAGAAAGTGTACATAATATAGAAAAGCTTATTCTCATGGTTGTTTTGTTCTTTGTTCAATACACAATATTTTCACACTATCAGCAAAGAACTTTTTGTTTTCTTGGACAACTTTTATGTAAAATATGTAACATAATAACAAAACTTTAATAATATTTTTGAAATAATATTTCTTAATATAAAAAATTTATAATATGCTGTCTTTCTAATTTATCATTTATCATTTAATCACATGAAAATATGATTAACTATCATGTTATTTATACATACAACTAAATCATAGTTATTAATTATATATATGAATTTATGATTTGTATGCTAAATGATAGTTACTAATATTATATATAATAATTTATGATTTTTTATGTTTTATAATATATAATGATTAATTAAATTTACCTCTATATATGATATTCTTTTCAACTCTATTCAATTTTCCTGTGAGAGGTTTCATAAATCATTAAATCCAATAAGATATCCCAAAAAGAGTCGGATTACAACTCGAGTGCATGAGGTACCTAGATTTAGTGAGAGAATGAGCTACAGATTTGTCTGTTTATGGTTAATTAACTCTTATCAAAATTATCATTAAGAAAACTAAAAATACGAGTACACAATAATAGAGGAGAGAACTCCTAAAAATTCTCAGAGCGAGTTTTAACTATGTGAAGGACATTTTTATCCAAACACCACAAGATAGAAGTTAGAACGGCCATAATGGTGTTATTTATTTGTAATAGTCTACTATCAAGTATACATCATTGACAATTTTATGTTATAATTTGTTTACTTAATCAAGTGCAAGATCGAGTTGTTGCAATGTAAGTTACTGCTCGTAACATAATCGAGAAAACTATTTGTTTTCAAGGTTTAATTTCGCTCTATGACAACCTTATGCTTAAAAGTATACTACTTGCAAATATTACTTACAAGTACAAGTATCTCAACTTCAAAGATTAATAAAGATTTAAAGCAATTTATCCTTATCACATTAATTCATGGTTTTTATGGTACATAAAATCAATTAAGAAAAGGAAATACCATTTCTAAAACTAATTGCTGCCGGAGGACTTTAATGTGCAGTGCCATCACTCATGTTGCATTGTGGTAATCTTGTATGAAACTATGCAAGTCATATACATATGGTTCATATAAAGAATATTAATCACATTTTGCTTTTAAGGATGAAAATAGGAGTGAAGTTGGTCCACACAAGTTATGTATGAGAATCAAATATTGATATCTACATATGTATTGTATCTCGTTCTAAAGAAGCATGCTCTAAACCCATTTATTTGGGTCACTGGTATTTGAATTTCTTAATCCCTATCGAACTGAAACTAAACTCTCTCAGGATAAAAGAAATCCGAAGTTTTGCATCCTGGTTCTCAAAGTAGTAAGGGTCCTCACCAAGTATACTCATCTCGTGATGATCACTTCTACCATGTCCAAATGGAGGAGATATGATACTTTAATTTACTACCTGACCCTTCTCTAAGGAAGGGGTGGGTAATAAATCATTTAACGTATAAATTAATGAACATTTGGTAAGATTGTCCCGGACTTGTACTTGCTGAAGTGCTTCCCTGAGCTCTTTCCTTATGGATTACGTCTGCATTTCTCCAATGGCTCAGCTCGGTTAACAATTAACATTAGTCAAAATTTCAATTTAGATGATTTTAGAAAAAAAAAATATATATATAGCAATATCATGATAGCAAATATCCGTAATTAATTTGATTTACAATCTAGTTGCAACACCTATTCTCGACGTGATCAGAGCCATGGCCATCAGGAGTTCTTTCACTATTTTTCCGCTTATTTTTTTGGATGAAAACTCAAGAAGCATATATATTTCATTTTTTTATTTTCTTTATTTTTTATAAAAATATTCTAAAGTGACTTAAATAGATAAATGTTATTATCTATGTCGTGAGATCTTCGCGGATCAAAGGTGTCTTGTGGGTCCACCACAACGAGACTCGGACCAGAAGCTTAGTTAACAGTTTGCATCGAGTGCACCTCGAACCGTACCCACAAAGGATTGAACGCACTGCATTTCTCTTAGAGGACTCTTTGCTAAACCATTTAGGAGACCGATCTTCAGTAGAAAAATAAACGCGATGAAACAAAAAAATCTTTAGAACAGTAACCATATAGAATATTATACTCTTCTCTTTGCTGTTATCTCCCAATACAAGGACAAAACGCGACCCAATGAATAGCAAAACGGATGGGAAGACCCCATCAAGCCTCACAAGGGAAAGAAGGACCCGAAGGACCAAGCAACAACCACATCGGGGCTAAGCCCCGCTATTAGTAGCTCTAAAATCGTCAGTCGTATCTATAATGTCGGAGATCAAAAAGTCAGTATCCCTACAAACAACTGGCGCACCTGAAGAGACATCACCTACTGCGATTGCTTTCATGTGAACTGCTCCTGCTAAAGCTCTCTGGAGAGCAATGGAAACTCGCTGCCTAAAAAACATGGTGCAGAAAGAAAGAGAAAGTGGTACTCCCTGGCGCTTCTCATGATAGGCTCTAGCACAGTCTCTCAAAAAGACGTCGAACTCCAAACCTGTCGATCCGTATATCTCCAAAGCTAAAGGGATGAAGCGATGTCTCACTTGCATACCCCTATACTTGGTCACCTTCGCTGCTGCTGCCACGCCTGCAGCCCATTCTGGGGATGGGTGATCACCTGTGCACCCAAGACTGGACAAGACTCCCAATACAAGGCCAAGACTGTTAAAAGAAAGTGAATAAAAATATTGAGATACCAAAAGGTTAGAATAAAGGACGCAACAGAGTTCTAGAAGATACCCTAACATTCATAATCATTTTAATGCAGAAGCACTACCATAGTCAGGAAGATCTGCAGGCACGCTCCACTCCTTCCCTCATTCCTCCAGGACAGGGGCACAACAGACAAGGCTTGCCACCCACAAAACCCACTGGCGCCAGTCAGCGACCTCCTGACGCCAGGCCGTACCGTCAGTCCAGTCCCAGACAAGGAACAGGCGACAGGAAGAGAACAGAGGAACGGAGAAAGAAAGAAGGCAGGCGAAGGGGGAAGGGTTTGTTCATGAATCAGTCCACGAGTCACACAGAGCAATCAATGAACAAACGACCGACGACGACCAGCAGCAAGAAAAGTTTGCCGAATTTGAAACAGTCAAAAATTCAAAAAGTTCCTACCCCCGCTAGCTCTCGCGCTCTCTCTCTCGCTTCATTCTGTCGGACCACTTTTTCTCCCTACTCTCATCTCCCTGTCGTGGTTTCCTCGTGCTGTATCGACTTTGTTCCGTGATACAGGCACTGCACTTGGTGTAAGAACAAAATACATCGAGTGGTAGGGAAGGTCGCAGGATTCAAGGGTTAGTGCAGGCACGGAAGGGCTTGTTTCTCGGAATCGATCGGCGTCTGGAGGAGGAGCAACTGTAGCAAATGCAGGTTTCTGGGAGCGTGGAGGTGTGGGAGGAGAGCTTGGAAATTCTGCTGTACAGAGGACAGATTGTTGGGTGATTCGTTTGATTTGAAGGAAGTAGGTTGGATTGGCGTTGTGTGGTTAGGATACAGTATGAGACAGGTGCGGCGAGCAGGTGTGAGAGGAGGCAGGAGTAGAATAGTGGTTGTTTCGTTGGTCAGTGGGCCGGGAGCTTGATGACGGGGGAGGGACGAAGAAGGAAACGATTTTGGCGAGATGATGGGCGGCCCGCTCGCTACGTTATCCGAGCATTTAACTTTGGCTAGGGAGTATGCGTTGCTCGGGAACTATGACACTGCCCTTATCTTTTTCGATGGAGTCATCGCACAAATCAACAAGTCTGTTGCTGAACTCCCGGTTTTTGTTTCTCTTTCGTTGTTTACCCTCTGAGGTCTCCCCACTTTTCCCCACTTCAGCATTGTTGCTGTGCCTGGCACTGTCAGATCGATGCATTTCATGTTGAAACTCGGAGAGCATTTTTAGCGTAGCCCAAACAATTCCTCAGGACAATCCTGGGAAGCTCGAGCATTTGTGTAAACAGAACTCAAAATCTTTTTCCTCTTTTTTTGTTTAATCTTCTTATGTCGTACGTCCGTAGTATATATACGCTTCTATAGTAGTATCGACGGCTTCAACTCACATGCAATTAGGCTGAAGACAAAGTTCATTATCTGGTATCAATTTACGCACTAGTACCCGCTGGTCCCGGTTCTATCCGTTCCTGTCTGCTTATGATTAAGCCCTACACCTGCTTGTGTAAACTTGCAATTCAATGAAATTTAGGCTTTCGCTTGCACTCAATGTAGTGCCTGCTGCGTGCGCGTTTTAACGTACCTAGTTTTGTCTGGCGACGAGTTGCTTTAAAATTCAAGCAACTTCTATGTATTCCGAAAACGTTTTCTTGACATCCTTTGACGTAGTTTTGCTGGTGAGACAGAGGAACAGGTTTGTTTCCACGTGAATCATGTACAGGACTAAATTGGTTCATAGGTGTAGCTTAGGCGCTGAAGAGAGTTGAACGTTCTGTGGCATATATAAGAGCTGTAAGGCATCACATATTTGTCAGCACCCGTGTTTCAGGCAATTTTTGGGTTATGTTATTTTCAGACCTGTCCGGAGAAAGCGAACAGATTGTTCTTCTTTAGAAACGAGCTGTATTTTGACGTTTTGGAGCTATTGAAGCGAGCTTCTCCTTCACAATGTTTGTGTCAATTGCCATGTGATAACCGGAGAACATTTCCATAGATAACCGTAAGCATATGATGTACTTTGATCTTGGACGTTTCTTGATCTCACAGATGCTGCTCTTGAAACAAATCTAATCCTGCGTTTTTGTTGCTTGCTCTCGCTCTACTTGTTCTTCTCTACAGGCATTTGAGCAGTGTCGAGGATCCGTATATCCGTTCCAAATGGGTGAAGTGCAAGAAGGATCTTTTTGAAGAGTTTGAGATTGTGAAGCATATCGATGCAGAAAGGCAGGGTTTCAAGGAGGCACCAGGTGCCACACCTCGCCCAGGCTCTCCCTTCGTTACCCCTAAATCCTACTTTCCTGTAGACGAATACTCCCCTTACCCTCCTGTGGGTGGTGGTCCTGACATGTTTGAGGATCCAGATGTGTGGAGACCCCCTACACGTGAAGCTCCTCTTCAGTATGGAAGTAGACGTCCAACCAGAGCCGGTCAACTGGCAGCTGCTGCCCAGGCCAAGAAAATGGCTCAAGATGGGGAAAGGGTATCACCTTGGGTGCGATCTAAAGTAGGAGAATCCAAGGTAGTCAAGGGGCCAAAAACTAGTAGTAGCTCAGGTATGGTAGGAAAATCATCAAGTACAAGTGGACCTGCAGCTGGACGAACTGCACCCAAGGAGACAGCCCGGAAAAGCTCAGGTCGATCAACTCCCAGCAAGAGAGAATCCATGGTAATGTTCAAGCCTGTCTACATTGAATGCATTACCCATCTTGTTCGTTTCCTAAGTTGATTGTGTCGAGACTTTCTACCAAAGGAAGTCACCTTTGGAAATTATGCCTCTCCTTGGCAGCAACGGTCAGACAATCCAAGCCCAAAAAGACGTGGTCAAGTCACCCCATGGCGGCCTGGAGGGTGCATAATATCAAACCCCCTGCCATGGTGGCACAACAATGGAAACAAATGGCAAGACCCCGAGAATATTAATGTTCAGACATCAAAGCAAGGGCGTAGGCCTTTTGCAGACCCGAGATTCAAGCATGGGAGTATTGACTTAGGTCTTCGTGAGGTTCTTAAAGCGACCGCCCTGTGTTTGAGTATTGAAGACGGTCAAATCTTGCCATCTTTGAAGGTGAAAGGCTACAAACCTGCGTCTGGCTTTCCAGCGCCGGTTTTGTCCTTCACCATGTGCATGTTTGAGGGCAGTTCTGGTCCTAGAAGGAAGTACTTTCAGCCGATGGCGAGAGTTTGTGTTTTGGATATGCTGCGCCTTTAAGTGTATTAGCTTCAGGAAGACCAGTTTCCGCGGAGTGGTGAGTTAAGGAGAAAATACAAACTTATTACCATGCACCTGAGTTAGTGGTTACTCGTGGACTCCCTGAGCAGTAGAGAAGCCGAAATGCACCTTAGATTACTGTTCAGAGAAGTTTGTAAAGCATTTGGAATCCCTGTACATTACATACACCTTCGTGTAGAAAAGGAGATTACCCGACTTGTGGAATCAGCGGCCATCTTTTGTCATTTTCGGAGCAGTAATTTGGCGCTTTTGGACCTGATGACACTAAGTTGAAATTGATGCAGTCAAGTGAAGATGAATCAAAGAAGGAGCGGAAGTTGAAATATGAGGGCCCTGATCCAGATCTAGCTGCAATGCTAGAAAGAGATGTCCTTGAAACCAGTCCTGGTGTTCGATGGGAGCATATTGCTGGCCTAACTGAGGCAAAACGACTGTTAGAAGAGGCTGTCGTTCTGCCGTTATGGATGCCTGAATATTTCCAGGTAATATACTCATTCTCCTTGTTCTCACTCGTTGCTAGACACACTGCCCATAGTATTGCCCCCGTGCTCTTTTCAAGGGATTGGTTCCACGTAGAAAAATTACTTCCACGGGATGCTTTTGTGTAGCTCGGAGGGTCCCCGGAGTTATTTGTACGTGGTCATTAGCTTCTGTGTTAGTCCGAGATCACGCAGAAAAACTGCGAGTAATATCAGCATCTTGTAGTAAGTTTCTTATTATTTGTTAACGCGTTCGGTATGTGATATTCAGGGTATCCGTCGGCCATGGAAGGGTGTACTTATGTTTGGCCCACCAGGTACTGGAAAGACCCTGCTCGCAAAGGCGGTTGCCACGGAATGTGGAACGACTTTTTTTAACGTCTCGTCAGCTACTTTGGCGTCCAAGTGGAGGGGTGAGAGCGAGCGCATGGTGCGGTGTTTGTTCGACTTAGCAAGAGCTTATGCTCCCAGCACCATCTTTATTGACGAGATTGATTCACTGTGCAATGCCCGTGGGTATGTAATCTGTTGCTTCGAGTAGGTTGAGATGTAATACTCTAATGCCTTCGGACATGTTCGGTGCCCCAGTTCATAATTCGAAATATCCTGTGGTTCTTTTTTTCAAGCTAATTTGTTCCGTTGGTTTTGGATTAGCAGCTCCGGTAGCTAGTTGTGTTTATTTAAAAGCATTTTCGTTTTAAAGAACTTATGAAGTAGGTGGACCTCCTTTAAATTCCATATTAGTTTGTTATGTGGTTAAGACTTCAGTAACTAACGATCCTTGGATCCACAACGCGTGTCAACTATTAGCTGATTCCCTTGAGCTCCACGGATCAAGATCTCGATAATTTCCATTTTACATTCGAGTCTAGACCAAATACTACTGGAAACTTCAGGTGTGCCGACAAGAACTTATTCGACTGTGTTGGACTCAAAAACGATTCATCGTACGCAGAGCTTCAGGAGAACATGAGTCATCAAGGAGGGTAAAGTCAGAGCTCCTTGTACAGGTGGATGGTGTGAACAACAGCTCGACGGGTGAGGATGGGGACAAGAAAATTGTAATGGTGTTGGCTGCGACGAATTTTCCGTGGGATCTAGATGAGGCCCTGAGGTATGTTTGCTGACCCCTGTTAGGATTTTCAGAAAGCGATGGTAGCTTAGAGATTTTATTCAGAAAAGCGTCGATGTTTTTTTGTTTTGTTTTCCTGGGTCACCGTTTTCAGTCCGCAGGCAAAGAAGTGGGAGCACCTCCGTGTTTTACTTCCCCTAGGAAGTAGCCCGGCAAAGAACCCAGGGTTGCACACTTCGCCACCCCTTACCCATGAATGAAGACAGGAAAGGCTCAAACCCAATACCGCTTTCGGGGAGGTCGGGAGTAAGGCCGTTGCGCTTTCCAACACTTGGGCTATCCGTGCCTAACACCAGATCTGCGTTTCGTCTGAAACATGCCATCTCGATGTCTTGCGGAGTTCCCAACTTTCTGCAGTGTAATGTGGTTCCTGTCCCACGCTATTACAGGAGGAGACTGGAGAAGAGAATTTACATTCCGCTGCCTAACGAGGAGAGTCGGCGGGACCTTATAAGGATCAACCTTAAGGATGTCGATGTGAGTATATATGAAGGATTTCGGTCTGTTCACTCGACATTAAGCGACATTCTATGGACGTTGAATCTCCTGGGTAAGGAATAGCGCGATTATTAACCTTGATTTGTCCGTTTATGGGGTTGCTTATACAGATAGCCAAGGACGTGGACGTAGAGGAGCTCGCAAGACGCACGGAAGGCTATAGTGGTGATGATTTGACAAACATATGCAGAGATGCATCTATGAATGGGATGAGGCGCAAGATAGCAGGTAAAACACCGGACGAGATCAAGGGCATGACCAAAGAACAAATGTATGAGCCAGTTGCCATGCGGGACTTCGATGATGCCCTTTCCAAGATTTCACGCTCAGTCTCCACTGCAGATATTGAGCGCCATGAGAAATGGCTGGCAGAGTTTGGTTCTGCTTGATGTTGTCTTATTCTTTTCGTGTCTTTCTTACACGAAGGCAGAGTATTCAAACAATGTAACAATTTGTTGCTGGTTATCCCTGAAATTTATATCCTGGGTTTTGAGGTTTTTCTCTCCGCTCCCACTAGGCGGGAAGTCTCATGAGAAAATTCATCCCATTCACCGTGTATCTTATTATCATAATTTACAGAAGTAAGTTATAAAATGGTATACGCCTTGCAGTGCAAAACCTGATGGGCGCTCGAGCTTTTGTGGATATGTTTTACTATTGCCATTGCAATTTGGGGGGAGTTTGCCAGAAACGTTATGTTAAGCTATATGCCGTAATGTACTTGTAAGTTCATTCCCGGAATTAGCGAATATATACGCCAGATCCCAGAAATTTACGTCGCATGTTGCTTTTGCACTTTGTGCTTTCCTCTAGCTTTCTTCCTTAAGTAACACCAAACTCTCCACCAGTTACGTGAAGGACAACTGTATGGATCAGTCATATAAGATCTCATTCAGGATTTATATCAAATCAACTTTACTTGTGACTATATATAGGTGATCTGATGAAAAAGATATTTATTTATGCATAGATATACCAAAGTGCAAAAGACCGTATACGTTTCAAGCAAGCCAACATTCCAGCTAAAAAACGAGAAACGATTTGGAGATGTAATGTACGGCTGACTCTTTCTGTGAACCCCCACAGCGAGAATTATAAGAGGCTAGCTTTCAAGTAGAAAAAATAGTAACTTTAGTGATTCACTTAGACATTTCCCCTACAATACTTAGATGATCAATTAAACTGTCCTCCATATTTCACCCACCCTTCCGAAGATGGGAAGAGGAAATAAGTTAATTTGACTAACTCAAAATGTCCGTCAGTCTATAAATATTGTCACTTCATCAACATACTATCTACGATGCCAGGATCAATTCAGAGAAAGTAACCGGAATAATAATCTCAAAATAAATGGACCAATCGGATAACAATCGTGTAGAATACTGAGATGTGATACCTACAAAAGAAGTTACTGCCAAGATAAGAGGCTGTTACTGTTGGACTTTTGTTTCAGATTCACCATTTCACAGTTTCTTTGTGTTACAATCTGCAGAGTGAAATACTCATCGACCACTGTAATATTTCACGTCGTACTCTTATGATGGGGACCTTGGTTTAGTGTATGTAGTGCCACACCGATTCCCGAACAGACATTCTCGTGTAACATATAACAGAATACCCTCAAAATTCCATGTCACTCCGTATCGCTCTTACCCAAAATCATAAGAGATTCGCTTTGCTTCGTTATGTCGTCCCGAGATGTGCGCACCGATTCGTTATGCAGCACTGTATGACCTCCGTGAGCATTCTACTGGTTACTTGCTAGTGTCATTACATTGCCATATCATCGGTACTGCTCCTTTCTCTACCCGCCTAGTATACTTCCGATGTCCTGTGGTAGGTTTCATTGAGGTAAAGTTTGATCTCTTAATAGATAGATCTTCATAACATGTTTTTGCGTGCAGTCACCCTGTGTCGCTGATCCCTTTACCAGTTAAAATTCGTTTGCTCCCAAAACGAATGTGAACGATTTTTCGGATCAGCTATCTCCCCGATCAGAGGAGTGTTACTTGGGGGCGTATCGGATCATACTTGAGGCCATACAGTATTATCGACGACCGTAAATGTGGATACATGCAAATCCACAAATCCTGTCACCACACGACAGCTGCTGCTTCGGAATACTTACAAAGTGGCCGACAAACACAATCCGCACAGCTATTTCCCTTCCAAATAATCTCATATATTGACATTAAGCTGGTCACAAGCCGACCCAATAAGATCGCCCATTCACGTTGTGCACAGGAGATACCGAAGGAGCTGTAACTGCCCATTCATACCATACCTGATACAATAACGGCAAACAGTTACCCATCACATACAAAACTGACACGATTCTAGAAAATAATTACTTCTGAATATACCTTTTTCACTCGATGTAGTTCAATGCATAACACCGCTTACCTTCGTCGGGGCAACACAACGCCAAAAATGAAGTTCCAAAACCGATCCTGCTGGTATGTAGACTGGTTTGCGTAGTGGGAAAAAAATTGCAAACCTGCATTTAATTGTACATGTCAGCGAATGGTGGCCATTTACCACCCATCAAAGTATCGAAAGCTCTACTAGTCAGAAAACTTCCGAATAAGGAAAGTGGTTCTGTTCGTCGGGATGGTGGTGCTTACCAGCTGAACATGTTAGGAGTTGCTGTTGAGGGTTCGATTCCAAGATGGACATCTTTGTACAAGACTGCATCAAAATAGCCTCCAAATCCTGCAAAGAACGGTTGGGACAAAAGCTCTAAGCAAGTACGACTGATGGTCCAAATTGCAAAAACTCATTTGTCACGAAGCAATCGCGCAGTGCTTCGTCATACTACTCACCATGGACTAAGGCCGATCCAGTGTCAGGGGAAAGTTCGAATTTGAGCTTAACATAGCGTCTGTTATCCAGCGCACCATCAAAGTTTGGGTGCACGAACGTGAAAACCTGAAAAGAAAAGCACGGTTGAACAAAGCAAACCTGAACCACTCAAATGACTACACAAATCAAACCCTCTCGTTTCTATCACAGACGAAATCAGCGTCGATACAAACTGGCAACAGCCGAAACTCATTAACTTACTGGTTGAGGTGGAGCAAGCCGTGCAACACTGTGGAACTTCACCACATATGCGGTCTCGAAGTGAGCCAAATCGGCATACGATTTTACCTGCGCCGATCAACGCCAAGATTCAATCGGAATTCTAGAGAGATTCCATGTATACACAGGCCGACTCTTGATTGCGAATATTGAGTAATTCAGAAAAATCTCTTATCGAGGATGTGTTTCTGCTGCACAATTTGTGTTCTTAAGATTCAAATGTCTACAAGATATGTAACAAAAATTTTAGGTACGAGTGGACTCTGGAATTAAACGAACATCGTTATGGAGTTTCGAAGCAGTAATCGGCCCTATAAAGCTTGTGTACCTGCAAGAGAGCTGGGAAACTTCAAGCTTGTGGACAAAATGATCTATTCAGACTCCAGGACGAATTATCGACACATCATAACAACCAGATCTGATCATGCATTTACGACGCGTCATAGTCAAGCTGCAACTCGGAAATATTCGAGTGGTGGACTTACGAGCTTGGAATAGAAATACCATCCTTCTTTAAAAATCTCTGCGCACCGTCCAGACACTCTGGGGAAAGCTCATTGTCTCCAAAAGAACCCAAAAGCTCACTCACCTGAGACCATCAACAGTTAAAATCTCTACCTTGCGCCTTCACTGCAGCAGCTACAGAGCACCTTCAACTTCAGCGAAAAATTCACTTGTACACAAGCTAGACGCTGGAAATTCTAACACTGTGATCAGTACACCGGCTCTGCCCTAAATCCAGACTTCTCTCCCTGACACGGCCAAACGGATAGCAGTGCTAGATAGTTTTATGCTTCAACTGAAAATTTATGTCAGTAAGACTAACCAGTCTAATAAGTAGGCTATACGCAGTACCAAAATTCAGCGTTCATTCCAATTTGCAGAACAGGTTGTGGCTCGAGCCACAAACTTCACACTGCCAGAAGTCCTTAACTTCTTGGTGAACTGATTCAGGTGGACAGGCCATTGTGAGATAATATCACCACATAGGGTTACCTCATACCTCACTGTGAGGTAATATCTTACCAGAATATCGGCTTGCTCAGGAGCATTCCATTTTCGCATGTCGCAAGACACTACTGTAACAACATCCTCCCAACCCTCCAATTTTATGAGGCTCTGAACACACGAGAAACCTATAAGCGTTCAAAGTAGTAGACTGAGATACACTTTTTAAGCTGTGACCTTGGACCGCAAGACGTCAAACACTCCAAAACCCCGCACCTAAAAGAGAAAATCTGCTCATATATGATTTTGATTCTTCGCCTGTACGATTAGCCCATTGTCCGCCTTTTCTCTTCAGTTACATCCTTAGATATACAACTGAGGCCCGTGATACTTCTGCGTGAAACACTACACAAAGATGAAGAACTATATAGCAGAAAGCACGAATAAGACGCAAAGAGTATGAAATATACGTGTAATGTGACTACAGCATTTGGATTCTTCTCCACAGCATACACGCGTAACTTTCTTCCAGTTTCTTCCGCAGCCTGTTCCACAAACCGTCAAAATATGAATCAACTTTACACCAGCATGCTTCTTACTCTAGATTACAACATAGGCTCTGCAGGACAAAAGAATGAGAATGAGAATTGCCAAGAACAATCCTCCTACTCGTAAGTCCTCTTGTTACCTGTAGAGAAGCTCTTACAAGTGGCCCGCGGCCAGCTCCAACCACCATGAGCACCTGTTTCCCCAAGTGTGAACTTCGTGTACGATGTTTTCCTCAAATTGTTGAGCTTTGCATTTAAAATTACCGTAAAAACCACTCCTCCCAGAAAAGAAAACATCAAACACTCGGTAGATACAGCTAGAAGACCGTGAAATAGTAGGACTCAGGGAATACTGCAGTGCAGCTGAAGCGGGCTCCCTTGCTTACAGTTGTGGTTGCAGAGGCCATTCTATCGGGCACTCGATCAAGTAATGCTGCATGAACCGCCTTCTGGTACTGCACCCATAGATAAGAGCAGTCGACAAACATAATCGGCTACGCTTCTTGTAGCAGTTGCCGTGGCACACAGTTCACCGCCCCAAATGAATCCTAGCCTAATAAGCAAGGACTATACAGCATAATGCACATGATCCACTACAGGTCCTCGCCATAAGGCGATCAGCATCCTTCACCTTTTCAGACAAAGATTGCAAGTAAGAAAATGCTGCGAACTTAGAGCACATCGCAAACAGTACTCCTGGTAAAAGAGTATGCAGTTTACCTGGCTGTATTTGGTGGAGTCCTTCTCAAAGGTCTCGTACGTCTGAGCTTCTAGGTTGTCCATCAAGGGCTTCAAAGACATTGGTACCGAACTCAACGTCAGAAACTTAAGCTCCGGTCTTGTCATTCCGCATCAATTGAGACATTCTTCTTAGAGTTCCAAGCTGAAGTGAGATAAATACAGACTCCAACTGGAACAATAAGATAACAAAAGCTTTGGACACATAAGTCCCTACACATTATCCACCGGAAATGGACGGTACTGATAGGACTCTACATGTATCTTTTCCCTCGGTATAAGGTGCCTCTTACCTGTAGGGGAGCTTGTAAGAAATCTCTGTAGCCCATCTGGTTCCGAGAGCAAGGTCAAAACCATAAGTCTTAAAAAGGAGCTTCAGTGCCAGAACACAACTGAAAGAGTTCTGAACCTGCGTTTAGGCGACTAAAAATTTGGTAGAAACATGAGTGGATGTCTTAAAGCTTGAATGATCGTTAGAAACTAGAACGAAAAGAAAACTTCCTATCACACTTGTCAGGCACAAGAACTTTTAACTACAGAAACTCTTACTTCGAACCGTTCTTGCTCAGTTGGCGGATCCATCTTACGATAAAGATGAGAGATGTACTCCAAGTAGGATTTCAACGGGTGCTTCGAGTGATACACATCTGCACGAGAATGATCTCCACTGTCACAAAGATCCATCATAGGTAAATACAACGAGGGAAAGTCTTTGCGCTCATAAAAGAAACTCCAGCGGTCATGTTGAACGCAGGAGGGGAACGTGACCTAGTTCCAGACTCAGAATATCCAAAGAAGAAACTGTGAGTCCATGGTGTTGAAAGATTAATTAGGCTCTTCCTCCTAGCATGATCTCAATGAAAGTACAAGAATCGCTCCACTTGGATTCAAGAAGCGACACCTTCTGCTCCATTTGACCCAAATGAATTTGGATCAGTCGCCGTGGAAGGTGGTTCGTCCACTTGGTGCAAACAATTGCCTGAGAGCACTATCTGAGATCACCCGACACAGTAACCCGATGTTACAAGCCAATACATAAACAGATCTCTGAGCAAAATATCTAAAATATCTGACAACGGCCTGATAAAGTATCATTGGTGTACTAGCAGAGCAAAAGAACCTAGGACAGGAGAAACCAAGCCGACAATACAGAACAACACTCATATTTGGACATGGTCAGGATAACTATAGCGCCACGATGGCTGTTCTGTTGAAAGAGTACCGGCGATATCAGCGTCTTTTCCCCTGATATCTCACTGTCCAAAACTTATGGTTCTATTCCAAACCACCCTCGGCACGTGTTACCCGAAGGAAAGAAATCCTCAAAACATGTGGAATATCGAAAGCATTTAAGTTTCAAGGGGCTTGAGCTGCCTTCTGTCCTGAGATGACTTGTTAAGAGCCATTACGTAAACAAATCTCTAAAGCAAATAAAGACAAGATATCTGAAAAAATAATCCTCAACATGTGGAATACAGTAAAGCATTAAAGCTTTCAGGGGTTTGAGCTGCCTTTCTGTCACGAGAAAAATTGTGTAAAAGCCACTACCTATGCAGATCTCTAAGAACTGCCCTGATACGATGTCCCTACAGTACGGACAGGATATACCGTACAATCACCCTCATATACCCCTGATATCTCCTCTGTCCAAAACTTATGGTTCTATTCCAAACTACCCATGCCACGTGTTACCTTTACACGTAAAAGCAAAAAATCATCAAAACATGTGAATACCGACAAGCTTTAAAGCTTATCTAGGTGTTTGAGCTGCCCTCCTGTCACGAGAGGAATAATTTACCAGCCTACCGCTTTAACGCTTATCTAGATGGAGAAGGAAAATTTGGACATACTTGCACATTGTGGTTGAATAAGGTTGTTATGAGGTTCTGATGTTGCTTGGAAAGACAAGGGTAACCGCGCTTGTTTGTTAAGAAGGCCTGCATATAAGACAAAAGGGTAAGAACAAAGTATACTGCAATTCCGATCTTGCATGACATTTGAAGTGAATACCCTACTTTTTGCGCCAATCCTCCTCAGAGAAAGGGACTCAACGTCTAAAACATTATTTCAGGTTTCTAACATCATCACACTACATGGCTTCTGACGTACGCTGGTGTGGAGAATTGCAGCCTTAAGAGGCTCCCCTATCCAACGCTTCACTGAACTTGGAGATGGAAGTTCGGCTCTGTAAAAGGCAAATACGCGGATGTAACAGGAGAAGAAAAACGAAAGTGAAAAGCTATGCTTCTCTACGTCAGAAAAAAACCAAGGGGAGCGGAAGCTGGCAACCCGACATGGAAAACAAGAAATGGCTCCAAAATAACAAAACGAGGCAAACCACTGTTACTTAAGTGAAACACACAACCTTAACGCGGGACAGCAATGCTTACGTGATATCCAGGGCAACAGCCAGCTGACTGTGATGCTCACAAAGGGTTCGAAACATATTCCACCACTCCCAACTGTCATTCTTAAAACGACCTGTAATTTCGTCTCTTTCCTGAACAGACAAGAAAGTCAATACTACTTTCTCTATCCTGTACGTACCTATCAGCACCGTCCAGCCAGGGCGCGGGGTCTATGGTCGAAAGGCTACGCTATGCAGTTCTTAATGACTACATCTCTAACTGTACATCGCGTTTGCGAAATTTGCTTGATACCAGCTTAGATGACTAACTTCTGCCATTAAGGCGGATAGATGAGAAAGCCTTACCAAGAAAAGAATATCCTCTTCCTCGGTTCCTTGAGCAGCTTCCAGATCCGGGCTAACCAAAGGTATTCGTAGCCATAACTGCACGTGTCCCACAGAAAATCGAACTGTCAGAAGTAAACCCATATTAAAGTTGGAGTAAGTCAGGTACGACGTTAAGGTTTTAAGGTCCTGTACAGATATATGGGCTACGCTCATTGACGCCATGGGACCTTCAGTCTCAATACACCTGCACTGTGAAGGCAGAGGCATTTCTCGATGTTCATACGGCCGAAACTGACCTTATAACATCTTCATAATTTTCAAGGCTCCACAATATATCCTTCGTAGTGAGACGTGATACCAGTAATACACATAAATACACGATAGCTACTATCGATAGAAGGCGGCCAAGGAACTTAAACTGCAACTTCCTCATGATGAAAACTATTCTCGTTCTGAAACAGGACGCGTTCGAACTTGTACTCCGCTAACATGCCTAAAGTTTGGGATGATATGATATGAAGATATGATCCCTAATATACTCCAGCCCATGAAGGTGAAAACAGACAAAGCAGTATCGAGTACTTCAAACGCCGAGTTACCTGCATATTCGTCAGTCCTTGCAAAACCTGGTTGACACATCGGGCATAATTGCCGCAATTCAACGGTCTTGGAGTTGGTAGAAGACAAGCCTGAGAGCCGCATAATACGAGTCAAATCCACCTGAATTCCGATAGGCCACTTTTCCGAAACGTTTTGTCGAGACTAGTTTTATTCACTGACTCAAGAAGAGCCGTTCGTTTAGTGTCATGTAGAAGACAAGCTCAAGGTTCATGTCCATGTAAGAGGACACAACGGGATTTCGACCGTTGAGTGGTTAAGACTTTACTACATAGTCAAATCGATCTATAACATTCACCACGAAGGTCAGTCTTCTTTTATCATGGATTTGAAGAGAAGTATGAGCAGAAGGATGGTACTGCCTATCACGCAAGTTCAAGAAAATAATATAACCCTGTATCAGACACCACGTAAAGTCCTGTAGAAACTTGCAGAAAGTTTTCGAATATACCTGCAAAGAAAGATGTGACGCCCATGCACTCTCCTGCTTTAGTGTAGTCTCAGAATCTGATCTGTCTAGCGCATCGGAAGAGTCTAAGTCGAGCCAGGTACTAATCTTTCCTGCAAAAGTCGCCACTGAAGTTCAGGAGCAAATTTTTCCAGGCAAACTGTCGACGTCACTAAATGATTCCATGTCGAGATCCATCACTCAATATTAAAATGCAAAGAGAGGCATAACCGTGCGACGTGGGGCAAAATTCCTCCTAAACCAGCCCTAAGCTTGGCGGACCCTTTTTCCGCTCTTCCTGGGCTTCTCTCTGGATAACTTGGAGTCCTCTCACTGCGCCTCTACCCTAGCGTACTCTCCTCAACTCAGAAGCTCCCTCCAATACTTTTTGGTGTCTTGAAGGTGACTGCATCGTACTAGGGAGTAACGAGAACAATATACACATGACGAAACGAGAACATGGAAACTCGATACTGAGACATTTACTATAGGTGTGAGTGAACTAACAATATGGCTCTTCTGGATAGGACATGATGAATGCCGTATATTCACATATGAATGCGTCCAAGAGTGTCCCATGCTAGATTGATCCTGAAACTATAGTATGACCAATGACCAAACTTCAAAACAGCTCAGAACGCAGAGAAACGCACCCACAATGTGACTACTCCACTGCGACGGACTAAGCACCAAATCCGAGCCCGAAAACGGTGGCACTATAGTGGAACCTTCCGAGTCTCGCTTGGCCTTACTGGGCCTGTAAGAAGGATCAGTCTGCATATGCATAAGGCCAAGAATCCACGTAAGGGCTCAATTAATCAAACAAAGTCCCCGTTGCCGTGCAAGCTAGTATACAACCCACTTCGATAGCATGAATTCTTCGGGTTCAACAATCGCCAAAAATTCGGAGAGTAATATAAATCGTACCAACGGGGCCACAATAAAATCAAACGCGCCGCCCAACGCGAACGACAAAGAATGTTGTATATCGCTGGACCAGGCTGATTCAGCGCCACAGTATCTAGCCTCCCCGTTATCTCCCTGCCTTTGCCCGAGCGGCATTTTACAAAAATTTCGATCACTCGGAATGTCAATCGTCCGGCCTGCAAGACTAATCCTCTCCGACTCAAGAACACCGCAGCAAACTAGCTACAACTCGCAACAGACCCACAGAAACGAGAGAGCGACTTTTAACTCTCTCGGATCCTCAATCTCCAAATCCCGGCTGTGCATCACAAATTCCCTTTTGAAACGTGCCACATCCTTCGCCTGGCGTTAGCAGCTTAAACCCCAATACCGTCTGCACTCGAATCTAGTGTAACCAGTCTAAAACCCTAGACCGGCAGCTCCAGCAGACTCCAACTTACTTTTAAGCCCAAACTCTTAATTGACACGAGTGTGGGGGTGTTTCTACAGCTTTCGTCTTTACTAAAGCTTCGATTCCGGTTTCTGTAACTTTTATCCAGACACGTGAAGTGCAACCCTAACCCTAATGGTACTAACATAAATCTCGTCAGTGCCACTATTCTTTGTTCATAACCGTGCCACTCATTGTATTTGGTGGCACGGTATGGAAGAGTTTTCCTTGTTTAATCGATTAACTGTTGCAGCTGCATAACTTTTTGGCAGCCTGATTCAAATTGTCACTTTTCGCATTGTTTAAGAAGCTCTGTCGGTCATTTCTATTACTTCATTCTATACTTACACTTGCTGGAAGATCTGCTATAGGTTGCCAGCAGTTTCTCAGACAACGAAACTTCTCCCCCACCCTTTTCCCGCTCTTCAGCGCTTTGGGTCGTCGTGAGAATGCTGAGGTGACCGGGGCTACTTGGAATATCAACCGGAAAACATTTGCACATCACCGCCTGAGGTGACAGGTGACAATCCGCGGATTTCAAACTTGTACGAAAAGTTTGTGTTTCCACTCCTAAAATTAATAATTTGTACCCGGGCTAACAACCAGTGTTGGTGGGAGTCGTCCGAACACTATCTGATACCGTCATTTATTCGTCGTAGCTGATACTGTCATTTTCATTTTATTCAGCAGCTGGTGAAGAGTTAAGTGGATTCGGATATTCAGCTCAACATACAGACACTACGAAGCATGCAGTTCGAATTAAATTAGAGAACGTAGACGGCACATAAGCTGGCGAAGTGGATATGGAAGGTCAAAAGTCAGGGTGGGACCTTGAGTACACCGAGGCAGTTTTTTCTGTACCAGGTACTTGGTGGGTAAATTCAGGAAAACAGCAACCTCTGTGGATCCCGAGAAGCGGCGGTAATTTGCAGGTACAATCTTATATTTGTGCAGGTGTCCACTGGCACGTCGTGCGAGTCAAGTTCCTTGATGACGTGCTCCGTGACCCCTTCATTTAATTTAGTGCTGTTCAGCACCACTGCTGATCTTCATTCCCGGTCCAAGGATCCCTATGCTCCGAGGACAACTCGTATATATTGGTACATCGGAATGACAGATCGGACCAAGCCCACACACTGAAGGTAACCCCAAAAAACGCAGTCAACCTGGAGAAGTCATGGGTGTGAATGTATGCTATCTTCAGTCGTGAAGATAGCTAGTGTATGTAACCAAAAGATGTACTCCCAGAAAAGTATAGCACAGGACACGATGCCAGAGATGGTACTACCAGGTATGGAGGTGCATATTTTAAGACATGTACAATACGCAATGCGGACAACACTGTAATATTAGCCAATAATCTAGTGAAATATAAGAACGGGGTGTCACATGAGTAAGCTAAGTGATGTATGCAGTATGCTACCGACTCCTCTAAACCCGCAAAATAGGGCCCAAAGAAATAGTCACCAGAAGTGGAGGTTAAGAAGGCGAAATGTAGACCTTTCGTAACTCATATGTTAACAAAGGCCTCAAACCAACGAGTACAGGTGAACATACCAGAAAACGCAACAACGAACAATTTTCTGCACAAGGGTAATGAGCGGGCGTGCACTCCAATATCTAACTACCACAAGTTACATGCAGAGCATGCAGGTAGAACACCCTTCCCGCTGCATGCACCACGAACTGGTCTCTGAATTCATCAGCACCCAGCAGTAAGAGGTTAGCCTACTGATCAGTAGGAAAATGATCAGTAGAAACTGAAGACATTCCCAACTCAGCAGGCCCTCGTCGGTCAAAGAGTTTCTGTTCAGTTCCGGACATCTCAGGGCAAACTCCCGTCTTTGTGTTTGTCAAGAGAACTCGTATAGTGCAGCTAATGCATCTAAGTCAGTAACACTGTATCTCTCCTTTGCTTACAAAGCACATTGACTTAAGGTGTTTCGTACGCCTCGGCGCTCTTCGTTAACATTTTCTCCAGTACTGTAGTTGGCCCCGTTGAAAAATGTCCAAGTTTATGTGATGTAATCCATATGCGTAACAAATTTGCACGACTGAGTGACGTGTATTCATCAAGGGTTGAACAGATCATTTGCGTCGGTAGTAAACTGTATGCGTTCAACCAACTCTGCACCAGATTCTGAGGCAAAAGATAAGGTAAAACACGCTTCGCACACCACCTTCTTTACGGCCCGTGAAGTTAGCATTGACTTTTCATTGGTTCATGTACTCTCGTCCTCTGTTAACGAGTGACAGGGCATAACTAGGCACCCTAAGGGTTTTGCCTGGTATATTCACCACAAACCACCAGACTAGAGGATTTACATAGCCTAAAAATCCAGTCTGCTCTAGCAACACTACAGGTACCACCTTAACATAGATACACGAATAGCGTCCGAGCTGTTAGAAATTCATAATAGAGAAGGTCCTGCTCATTAGGCGGCAGGTTAAATTTTCATTCGGATATACTCTCTTGCATTGTGACTAACTTAACCCTGAGATAGAAACAGAAGCACACTTCTGCATTATGAATTAATGATTAATAAATGAGAATGAAACTAGCACGAACACCCCTTGAAGTTAAGTTCAAAACAAGCTAGTCGATTACAATCAGTTCGAAACAGATGAAGTCAAAGGCCTCACATCGTCTTGTCCGCACCCACAAGACGAATGCAGCGCAACTCAGCTGACATATAAAATGTAACATGATCCTCATTCACCTCTGACTAACAGCTTACGCATTTTGCTCAATGAGCGCATGCTTTTATTGGGCTTCCACCTTTCACAAACATTCCTATGTACTGGTCACATTCCTATCGTTATCCTATCTTACTGCTTTCAGTCGTTCAACAGAGTTCGCAGAAACAACAGGATGATGAAAAGCGCTAAAATTTGGCCGGAAAGGATGCTTGCTCACACAAGAGCGCGACTGGAGCATCCCCAGATCCTTAATTCTTTGCAAGCTCTTGAGCCCAAGTTGAGCTCGCAAAAGTCCACATATGGCGTTTCTGAGCACGCCATAATGTGGACTTCTGCGTACTAGCAAAGCATGAACGGTGACTTCATTAAGCAAGACAACTCCGTCACTACTGAAACATCTGACCCCAAGCTCTCACTCTCTCAACAGTATCCAGGAAAAGTCGTATATTCCTGGTGAGGTAGAGAATTATGTACCTTCAAAAGTAAATAAGTGGCATGATCTAGACATGATCAACACTCGATGCTTTGCAACTCGAATGCATGCCGAATATTTCGGTTCACTCATCTGCATCTAAGAGTACACCACAACCTCCACATATATGAATGTAACTATCAACGTTCCAAAGCTCAGGTTGAAGAAATCTCACAGGGAGCTAAACCCGGTCTATACCAGATTAACATAATCCTTACTGAGACTGTTCGAGCAAATACAGAGAAGTAGATGTCGCATGGACGACGATCGAGCGATCAATCCTCAGGTTCTCCTTTAATCTCTCTCCGGTGAAACACCAAATTACAAAACCAGGACAGAAATGCCAGGCACCTAACCAATATAGATTTGTACACTACGACCCATATGGGTAATGGCAGAATTCACAGTGACTGAGGAATAAAATATATGCATCTACCAAAACAAATCCCTGTAGGACGGAGTGCAGTTTTATTAGTCAGTCAAAGATTGGGCAGACTGTTTAGTCCTTGCCTGCATCGGTGGACGTTTACTTTGGGACCACCCTAAGAGCTGATTCTCACGCCCCAGCGTATTTCAGTGCAGGCTGTAGTCTAACTCTAAACACTCCTTCTCTCACAATCCGGTTGCCATCCAGCGCATTTTCGGCATTATCTGCTGAAACAGCTGAGCAACTGTCAAAGAATACCTAATTCATACCTTCAAAGTTGCAAAAGCTGAACAGCTGAACGAGGATTCCCGTCTCACACTTTCGGAAAAACCAGATGACTAGCTCCAGAAGAGATCCCTAAAGTAATAGCTCAAACAAGATGGAAGAACAAAAAATCTGAAGAACCATGCCTACTTGCTCTCGGCCTTCTTGCTCCCCCCGGTTGCAGCCTTGTATCCACCATAGATTAGCATACCCCAGCCTGCGAGGGACACAAAGACGAAGTGCTCTTCCTTCCACCTGGAAGGACTGGTCGGATCTTCCCATATGTTCACCCTCGTGGGTCCATGCCCGTGATCAGCAGCAAAAGTTCTCTTAGCCGTGAAATTCGATTGCTTGGCAGCCGGCAAGAGGGCAGTGGATCGAGCAGCTTGCAGCAGGCGAGATCCCACTCGTGCTCCGACTGCCATCGTCATGTTTGCGCTGGATTCGTCTCGTTCCGTGCGAAGCAAATTCACCGCTCAGATCGATCTCCTATGGCAGCGTATCTGTACGTGTCCGCACGTCGGCAGCAATGAACGCCCGCCTCTTTCTTCCTCTCAGATGGGGATATGAGACATTCCAGCAGAATCGAGCTCTACATCTTCGCTTCGCACGACCCGCCTCCCACTTCGCTGCGCCAATCTTCGTCGCGTCGTAAGTGCTGGCTTCTCGCTTCTCGCTGGACTGTAGTCGGGGACCGTGGCGGCGGTCCACTGTTTCCCCAACTCAAGCTGCAATCACATGGTTTCTTTTGGCGGAACATCTACGGAATGCGGACATCTACGGAGGGTTCTGTAACGGGAAGTGTCCGGAGAACTGATCTCCGTGTTCCGCAGAAACAATTTTCTCTAGTATATACATGTGATTAATTACTAGAACAATCATGTTATAAATATCCCCGATCGTGAAATATTCATCAAATATTAAAATTCAAAGTGATAAAATAACAAAAACGATGATACGATCAAGAGATGTAAATTATGATTCATTCCATTTTTATACATGCGGTTACTTCCATTCTTGTACATGATGTTACAGTGTATATTTGTACATTAAGTTATTGATAATTATAGCACGAATAATCTTGAATCTAATTATATGCGGTTACTTCCATTCTTGTACATGATGTTACAGTGTATATTTGTACATTAAGTTATTGATAATTATAACACGATTTGATACTGAACATCGAGTCGAGTTTCATTCTCAAACATCAAATATGATTCCCACTTGCAATCTTCTTTATCCTTTAGTAAGACATCGTCTTGTGTCGATCTGTGATACTGATGCATCTTTTTATGTCAAATTCAAGAAATCATGACCTTTTTGTCCGTTTCAAGCAAAATTGTTTTAACCTTGAATCATGTTTCAAATAGAATCGTGAGATGTGGAGGGCTATTCATTTTATTTATCTTTTATTTATTTCATAGCTTTTTGAATAATATCCCAATATGTAATAAATGTTCTTTATTGTTGATATTCTTTTGCAATTTGAACTTGGTTGTATCCAATAAAATCATCTATGAATGAATAAATTTCTTGTCCTAAAAGTCTGTCCAAGAACGGAAATGGATCTTTCACAATATGTTCGTTAAGTTTTGGTAATCTACACATATCCATAAAATTCTATTATTTTTGAGAATGATGACTATAGGTGATAGTCACTCGTAACTTTTTACAGGATAGATAAACTTTATTTCAGTAGTTTATCAACTTTTATTTTCAATTTTTCTGCGTAGTTAGGATTCTTCCAGTATGGTGGTTGAATCGTGGATACATCTGTTGATAGTAGTTTTATCCTATGTTCACATATGTGTGTAGGTACTCCTTTCATGTCTTCGTAACTCCATGCAAAAATGTTGAAATATTCATGGATTAATTGGAATATAAATTTTTTGTTCATTGGGATTAAATGATTTTAATGTATTCGAGTCTACGTGAATTTTAAATCAACCTCGTCGTAAGTTTTTTCTGGTGCTATTGTCCAATGTGTTACTTGTTCTTGTAGGTCATCCTTTGCATGTCTATTACGAAGCCATCTCGGTTGTACATCCATGTCCATTTGCTCCACCGCTTGTTCACTCGTTGACATCTTTGGTGTAGTTTGTCCTCTATTTGGATTGGTTCGAGTTCGAGTTCGAGTTCTCCTGCCAGCACTAGGCTTGGTTGTGCCTATAACAACATTTCCTTTTTTTCATTCGTGATTCTTTCGGTCCAATCTAAATGACAGATGTTGATTCGTCTAAGTCGAGTCTTGTTTCCATTGACTACGGGTTTGGTGTTTATACGGTGTTGTTCCCTTCGTCAGATTAGTTTAATGTAGTATCGATTAGGTGTCCAATTTTGTAATACTTTGGCTTGTCTTTAGCTACGACTGTCCCATTATCATAGGAACAACTTTCTGTTCATTTGTCATTTTCATCATTACAACATCAATCTTAAAATTCATATTGACAATTATTGTAGTTAATCCTTTGACTATTCCGGCTAGAAGAACTTTTCTTTGATCTGTCATTTTTAAGTTTAACGGTGATGGGTGTAACTCTACTCTTTTGTATAATTCTTCACTTACGATATTTGCATCGAATCTTCCATCAAGTAAAACGTTCTTCAATAAAACTCTCATTATTGTAATCTGAAGGACTGATCCTTCATCTTTCCAAGGTGGGCCTTGAAGTGACGAGATAGACATGTCTGTCCGCCTTGCATCATATCTCTGGTTCTTTTGAGCTTGAAGCTCGTTTGGCTTAAATTGTGATGAGGTGATTCATTACTACTTGCATGCAGTATTGTGGAACTTGAAGAAATTCTCTTATGCTTACATCCGCTTCTTGCTACGTGTTTTTTCCAACTTGTAAGTTTATCTATTTCATTAGAATTGAATTTTTTATCGTATCGGTGTGGATATGCTTTCTAGTTGATGTTGAAACAATATCTTGATCATCCGGATTGAATTTTCATCAAGTTTCTCTCGAACCGTCTGTGTGAGGTTACTTTAATCCAGAACAGTCCCCTCTCCATCGAAAGGAAATTTGAACTCTTTTCTTGTGGAAGGTTCTCCGGATCCATTTGCTCTCTATGTAGCTCTTCTCATACATGCATGTTATCAAGATCCCGGTTGACATCCAGTACAATCCGGTCTTCTTTTTTCTCAGATGTGTACTTCATTTTTTTTCTCTATCTTCAGAAGGAGAGTCGGATCCGGATGAATATCCAGTGATCAACGATAATCATCAATTGCACGTGTTTGTAGTGTGCTCAATATAAGCTTTGAGGTCCAAATGGTACTCTTGGATAAAAATTCGTTCCTTGTGTGTTTGTCATTTGAGTGAAGACAAAAATCTTTTGTCAGCTTGTTTCTTATTGGTCGAAAGTTTGACCAATCATCTTCCACCAAGTTCTTTTCACGTTTTTGAGAGTTAGAGACACTTCCCGTGGTCCATTCGCAAAGTGTTGGGTATGGTTGGAAAGCTTGGGAGACGAGGATGCTCGCAGACTCAATGGTTGCTCGATTTCAAGCACGGATGACAACGCTTAGATCAATTGAAGCTGAGGGGATCAAATTCATGATCAATTTTGTTTCCGAGAAGTCTTTCTCACTTTCTGGGAGTTCTGTGAGGTTGTTGGAGACGAATTGACTGTTGCTTGAAAGCTCTTGAGATGAGCTTGCTGATGGGCTCTGAGATCAATCGATTTTAAGCGGAATGAAAGAGTTATTGCTGGCTGAAGTTGGGTGTCTCAAATCGGAGATTATGAGAGTAAACGACTGTAATCAGAAGACATTGAGAGCGATATGGAGAGTTTGGGGTCGAATTTCGCTATGAAACCTTCCAAGATCTGAGAAGGTACAGTCAGCTACATACCTGTGAAATATTATACCATTTGGGTTACTGGGTAGAAGGGTATCGCTGTTTTTTGTGCACAAGGGTCTGCATAACGGTGTGTGTCATTGACAATAAGGGCTTGGATCATTCCGAGAGTTTGGTTGAGGTCTGCTGATGAAACTTTACAGAGTTGTAGTGATGGTGACATATTAGTTTCTTGAGAAGTTTGAGCCATTTTGGTGGAGTGGTTTGTGAGGAATCGAGCAGCGAAGATTTGTCGAAATAATATCATGAATGTTATGAAGATAGCGAACTTTGATAGGGCATAACTGCCAACTTAGAGATGATCTCTCTACATGTAATAGTTTAATAGAGAGATTATTCTACAGACTACCTACTGGCCTTGGTTTCATCTCGTTTTGAGCTCTGGTTGAGGAGTGACAGTGAGGTAAACTTGAGAGGTTCTTGCTCCAAAAGACGTAAGATTTAAAGCTCTTTGAAGAACAGGTCGACCTGGAGGTTTTGTTAGTGCTTCAATACACTTGATCATGAGTATGGAGAGTTGTTGACAGTATTACCTATGTTTGGATCCTCTCCATACTTGCATGCTTGTTTGTACGCTCAGTTGGTTTGATTGGATTTGTGTGCGGGCGTTGCGCTGAAGTTTCTTTTTTTATTAGGAGTGCTGGTATTTCTCTTGTGGTGAGGCTGGAGTGATGACCAGCAGACCCAAGAGTGCTTGTGGTGATGGCAGGAACAAGTTGCACGTGCTTGTTATCCCAGTTCTATCCTTAGTCGAGTAAGAGAGATATTTACCGAGAGGACGTGAGGATATCATAGCGAGATATGTTCAGAGTGTACTTGGAGGTCTGAGAGAAGTTTGGGTGGTCACTGGTTCTGAGTCACGGAGTGTGACACGTACTCTCCACAGCTAGATACTAGGTGTATTCTCAGATAAAAAAGCATGTCATACTACAATTGGTGAACTCGACGTGAAACTTCTAAGGTGGAGAGTTAGTGAAGTTCTTCTCATAACTTTACCATGGTCGAGAGACAAGGAGTTGGAAGCCCTTCAGGCACGATTTTGCTGCAGCTTGATCTTGGTATAAGACAAATGTTCCAAGCATTTGCTCTGTACATGGATCATCAACAAGCTGTTCAACGGAAGGAGACGATGGCTACCAAGGCTTTGCATTCAGTGGTGAGGACATTGGATCAATTTGAAGAGAGGAACATCTCCAAGTACCTGAAGTTCTATTCGTGAGAGATGGAGCTGAGCAAGGTACCATAGAGAGAGATGATACTGACGTTTGAACTTGCTGTTGTCCCGGAGTTACGCGAGCATGTGAAGGGGCTCATTCAAGCTCATGGAGCTAACTGGGAGGAGTTTTCTTTTTAGCAGAAGGAAGAATACTCTTTGGAGGATGCAGATCGAGTGACTAAGAAGTCATTCATGGAGTGGGTGAACAAACCCAGCAAGGATCTTGTTGCTACCGAACTACTTCGAGAGTTTGAGAAACAGTTTCTTCAACTATCTCGGATGGAGAAGCTCACACTTGAGAATGACAAAGTGGAGCTATTTTTACAGTCAGCCAACAGCGAGCTACAAAGGGAGTTAGAGTTGCTGTTGGAAGATCAGACGAAAGACAATGGTCTCACATCTGACTTGAAGAACGTTAGCGAAGCAATGGGAGTACTTGCAAAACGAGAATATCGAAGAGAGAAGGTGGTTGTGAGTCAAACACCAAGACCACCACCTATTGTGATACCACGAAGGCAACCAGCGATGCAAACTGCTCCTCTACCTATTATTTCGATTCTTACTACCACTACGGTTGTACCACAACGGATCAAGCAATGAAAGATTTGGAGAAGAAGATGAGAGACTTACAGATCAAGTTGACAAGGTTGGAGGAGAAGGATGGGATACATGAAGAGAGACCCACACCAAAACAAGGGTATGTTCAGAGGTGTATTTGGTTTGACAACATCGATCATCAACGGAAGGAATACAGGAGTTTCGCTGATGCTTTGCCATAATTTTCTAGAAGGAAGGAAAGATCGCCTTGAAAGACAACGGAGAGACTCTCAGGACCAACTTCGGTAGAGAAAGGATGAAGAAAGTTTTGGAGGATCATCTAACAGTGCATGATGTGACATCGGTAGAAGTTTCTACTTATGGAGTCAAGATGATTAGCGAAAAAGAGAGTATCTTTTTGAAGCATGAGGATACGACCGATATGTGGAGTCACGCTGTAAGCACGAATAGAAAGAGAAAAATGACAAGGGAGGAGTTGCTCAGAACAGCCACAACAATAAGGAGTGTTATTGGATGAGATGATCCCGTAGATGCTATGTCTGTTCATGTCTACGTAGCCAAGGCTCAGCATGAAGCTATCATGGAAGAGAAGCGTAGAAGGGATGAGGTTGGTCCAAGTGAGGAGAGAGCGACTCCCAAGAGACAACTAAGGAGAGATAGACTCAGACAGGAGACCATACCTCTACGAGAAGAAGCTATGGAGGATGTCTTACCTTCTGGAAGTTCAGAGAAGGGTAAGGGTAGGGAGAAAGGACAAAGCTCCTATGTATAAGTTGCAATCAGACATTGAAGCAGCAACCAACATGAAAGAGGTGTTGCAGGAGAAGGTGCTCAATACAAAGATTGAGTTTATCTTGCGAGAGATCCTCGGGATTGCGAAGAAGGAGTTTCATGATGTCATCATTGACATTATCAAGCGGAAGAGACAATTGACGGGAGAGACCGCAATGTCTAGTGCTCTAGACACAACGATTACAGAGGAAGAGGAGCAAGAGTTGGCTCATTCTTGCAACACTCGTATAGTTCAGTTTAATGTGGATCAGGAAGAGAAGGACTATAAGGTCCCTAGTCATTACATTAGAGGACATTGGCCAAGAACCACTTAGTGAATGTAGGAGAGATGAAAGATCCGGTGATTGCTCTCATTGATCATGGATCTGAGATCAATATTATCTCTAAGGACATCTACAAGCAAGGTGGATGGCATGTTGATATAGATCATGGTTGGATGATCCGAGCAACAAACAACACACGAGGAGAACTCTATGGTGCTTGTCCGGATGTGAAGATGAAGATCGGGAATGTGGTACTTGAACAAAACTTCTTTGTTCAAGATACTATTTCCTATCGGTTATTCTTGGTCAATTATTCATTACAGTCGTAAGGATGGAGACTAAGGTGTTGGATGACGGTTCTGCTTATGCTCGGATCAGGAGTCAAGATGGCAAAACAACGGCACAGTTCTTAATTGAGTCTGCTAATCATGAGCGTAACCGAGATTACTTGCGGAGTGTTTCTCTACCTAGAGTCACTGAAGAGTTTAAGGATTTTTCCAAAGGGTCACTATAGAGCGAGAGTATAGTGATACCGATACACAAAAGAATGTACTCTCGTTGGAGAAGGATAGTGTCTTTTGTACATGAGTGGTAAGATATTTGGAGAGTGGATTTGCTGTGTATACACAGCTCGCTGATCTTCAGAAATGGGAAAAGAAAGCTGTGCAAAGAACCCAAAAAGATCTAAAAAGAGTTGGTGTGCTTAGTGAGGAGGATCAAATAGAGAGCATTTACGTTGAGATGGATTTGGATGATCCTTTGGAAGAGCTTCACAAGGTTGAGCAAGGGAATGAAGACCAAGATGTGTACATACGCTCTATGGAGCTCTACTCGGCTATAGAGTCGTTCTAGATATCTGAAGTCAGAGTTGAGACCAGGTATAAATCGGTGGATAAAAAGATGAAGCCGGTTGCACAACCGCTACCTAGCGACTCCGACAAACGAGTTCAACAAGCCTCAAAGGAGAAGAGCTTACGGTATCCTGATCAGATAGGTCACAAGTTTACAGAAGCTACTCTCAAAGAGTTGAAGGTTGGTTCTACAGATTTTCTTCTACATGCTGAGGAGAGGAAGTTCAAGGAGATGTTAAGTAGGCACGGGAAAACTTTTGCTTTTGAGCCTTCAGAAATTGAGTGTGTAGATCCAAGTGTTGTAGCACCAATGATTATCTTTACGATATCGCATGCACCTTGGGACTTAAGACCAATTCATGTACCTAGAGCACATCTGCCTAAGCTTATGGAGCTTCTCAAGGAGAAGATGAGGATGAGAATCCTTGAGTCATCATTTGTGCCATATTCCAGCCGTTGGTTTATAGTGCCCAAGAAGAGTGGAGCGCTACGATTCATTCAGGATATGAAACCAGTGAATCAGGTGACCATCAGAAATACAGGGATCAGACCTATTGTAGGAGAGTTTGCTGAAGCATTCGCTGGTAGAGCTATTTACTCGATATGAGACCTCTACTCTGGATATGATCAGTTTCAACTTGCTAAAAAGAGTAGAGACGTCACTACTATGATGATGCCGTTGGATTTGGTGAAGATGTGCACATTGTCTCAAGAGGCAACAAATTCTGTTGCACACATGATGAACGGGATGAACAAAGTTCTTCGAGACTTCATTCCGGAGAAGACCATGCCTTTCTTAGATGATATTCCAATCAAAGGATGTGTAGAGGAGCAGAAGGACGAGAGAGTCGATCAGAGGAGGTGTCGAAAATTTATGGCTGATCATATTCTAGATTGTGATCAGATTTTATCACGGCTCGGGGAGGTTCACTTGACGCTATCAAGTGCTAAGTCCTCGTTTGGAGTTTGAGAGGTTGTGATTGTGAGGCACTTGTGCGGATGATTTGATTGCAAATCTGATCTTAACAAGGTGTATGTCATACAGCGAATGAAGGACACATGTAGCTCAACACCAGAGGTACGAAGGTTCTTAAGAGCTTGAGTGTTCTATCATGTGTGGATTCCTCATTTTGCTCATGTATCAGATCCACTCTATGATCTGTTACGGAAGGACATGAAGTTCAAAAGGGAAGAGAGACATATCAAAGCGGTGTAGAAGCTGAAGCAGTTGTTGTCTTCTCCACTTGTGCTACGTAAGATGAGTTATGAAGATGGAAAACATGTGATGATCACGGTTGATACAAGTCCGATATCCATTGATTGAGCAGTGGGACAAGATGATGAGGATGACAACCGGTTTGCAATCAGATTTGGAGCCAAAGTGTGAGTGAGAGAGGGACAGCGAAATTATCCACAAGTAAAGCGAGAGCTATGGGGGTAGTTACCGTGATGAAAATTGAGAAGGACTATTTGATTGGAGCACCGGTGATAGTGGAGACGGGTTGGTTGCCACTGTTAGGATGATTACTAATTGTAACACCCATGATATCGTCATGTTACGATGGATTGCTTATATCAAGTTGTTGAATCTGAAATTCAGACACATAGCGGAAAAAGATAACTCAATAGCAGATATGTTGTCTAAGGTCAGATATGAGGATGAAGAGGACTTGATAGAAGACATAGAGGATATAGGCACGATCGTCTTTGTAGAGATCGGAAGAGAATAATGAACATCAAAACTCATTCATGGAGGAGCTATACAAAGGAGAATGGTTAGACATTGGGCGTTACATTGGTTCACTGACCAAACAACCAGAATGGAATGATGCTCAGTTCAAATAGATCAAGAGGAAGGGTTACAACTACATACTATAAGGGGGCTATATGTGGAAGCGCGCCAAACGAAGTGACGAGATGCCGCAACGAGTTGTGTGTAAGCAAGAGATGCAAACCCAGCTCATTCAAGAATTCCATGAGAGCTTATGGACTAGACATCGGGGTATTTATGCTACCTTTACCAAACTCAAAGAGAGGTATTGATGACGTAACATGTACAGAGATGTAATGCGGTTTGTGGAGACGTGTGTAACCTGCCATAAGTACTTTGACATCCGGCATCGAATTGAGCTTCACCATACTCATCCACTTGCAATGCATTACCAATAGGTAGTAGATCTAGTTACGATGTCGGTTGAGATATGGCAGATGAGATACTTGGTTTTGGCAAAGGAAGATCTATCAAACCAAGTCGAAGGACGCGCTTTGCGCACAAACACTTCAGAAAGGGTGTGCAGATTTCTGCTTGAAGATGTGATCTGCAGATACGGATGTGTTGGGAAGATTACAACAAACCATGGAGAACTGAATGCTCACGAAGCTGATATGTTCTTCAAGAGACGAGGAATCAAGTTAGCTCGTACCATGGCTTACAATCCAGAAAAAAATGCGAAGAGTGAGAGCGACCATCCTCCTATTAAGAAAGTCATTGTGAAAGCTTGCAACGGAAGGGTGAGAGAATGGTCAAGGCTTCTATCATTTGCTCTATGGATTGATCGTACAACTCATAGCTCGGTAACCGAGAACATGCCAGCAGAACTAATGCAAGGGCAAAAACCGATCATGCCTATCTAAGAGCAAATACCCACTTGGAGTGTTCTACCTTGGGAAGATAATCTCTCTAGAGAGGATCTTCTCGCTCCTATGATTCGTCAATTGGAACGGAGACCAGAGGATTTGGAGATAGCTCTAGAACGGTTACGAAGGACTCGCTTGAAGAACAAAGACAGATTTGATAAGCGACATCGACTATGACCTAAGGAGATCCAAGAAAGTGATTGGTGTTGGTGTATGATGGTAGCTTGGATAACCAGCATAGAGCGTTGAGAAATTTTCCTAAACGTTGGTTTGGGTCTTACGTGGTTGTTCGTATTCATGACAACGTCACATACGTGCTAAGTGAGTTGGATGGTGCACGGCTTAAAGTTCCGATTGCAAGAAAATGGATAAAACTCTTTAAACGGCGAGATGAGGACTTAGACATTGAGGAGATCAGTACCGAGTTTGATCTCTCTCAAGATCAAGATGAGAGTCCAGATGATAGTGTAGAGCTGGAGCTTCCTCATCATCTTCTTCATCATGAAGAAGAAGATGAGGAAGAAGTGGTATGATGCCAACCACAACGTATGATTAGGTTGGTGCATACCGGAGGATGCACATGTTTAGAGGGGGTGGATGTCGTGTTGTGGATTGGCTAGGGTGTGAAACTAGCACATATCATTATCGTACGTGTTTTGATGTTGTGGAGACACTGAGATCTTATTGCGTCAAAAGATAAGGCTCCACGTGGACGATCCGTGTACTCTCCGCTGAGAGGAGATAAGGATTAGACTCTTGTCATCATAAGCGAAGTTGCTGTATAAGAAGGGAGGTGCACGGAGCTTTGGATATAGAGTATAGAGTATCCAAGTCTAGTGTGAGTGTGGTCAATATCGTCGGATGAAGTAAAGAGCAGTACGAGTGATAGACATGAACGGAGAGCCCTTTCGTGCTCTTGATCTTCCACTTGCGCATCCATTCGTCATTAAGATCCATTGTCTGCCGCGGGATCACTTTTGAGTATTTATGATAACTCATTGGAGAGAGTCGTTTATGACTACGGTGATGGCTATTCCGAATCTTATCATTCTTCCTATTATCACTTATGACGTTTTTTGAAATCTTACTGTCTACATCTTGCTCTGATGTGGTATGGATCCTCGATTGGATTTGAACTTTTCAGCGAGAGTTCTGTTCAACACTTGGGTTGAAATACGTTGTTATAGTCGATCAAAGGTGGTGCATCGGGAGTTTGTCGTGAGAAATTTCAGAGAGGATTATTACAACTAGATAATAGCTTCATTCGTTCTTTTTGTAATTCCGTTTATTGTCAACCGTTTTAGGGTCGGGATTCTAACTCTATATTGAGTGTAGTTCGTCTTTTGCGTCTACGTGCTTCTTGACTAATGATAATCGTCAATGGCACGTGTTTGTAGTGTGCTTAATATAAGCTTTGTGGTCCAAATGGTACTTTTGGATAAAAATTTGTTCCTTGTGTGTTTGTCATGTGAGTGAAGATAAAAACCTTTTGTCAACTTGTTTCTTATTGGTCGAAAGTTTGACCAATCATCTTTCATCAAGTTCCTTTCACGTTTTTTAGGGTTAGATGCACTTCACGTGGTCCATTCACGGAGTGTTGGGTATGGTTGGAAAGCTTGGGAGACGAGGATGCTCGCAGACTCAATGGTTGCTTGACTTGAAGCACGGATGACAACATTTTGATCAATTGAAGCTGAGGGAGTCAAATTCATGACCAATTTTATTTCCGAGAAGTCTTTCTCACTTTCTGGAAGTTCTATGAAGTTGTTGGAGACGAATTGACTGTTGCTGGAAAACTCTTGAGATGGGGCTTGCTTATGGGCTCTGAGATCAATCGATTTCAAGCCGGAGTGAAAGAGTTATGGCTGGCTGAAGTTGGGTGTCTCAAATCAGAGGCTATGAGAATAAACGATTGTAATCAAAAAACATTGAGAGCGATATGGAGAGTTTGGGGACGAATTTCGCTATGAAACCTTCCAGGATCTGAGAAGGTACAGTCAGCTACATACCTGTGAAATTTTAGACCATTTGGGTTATTGGGTAGAAGTTGTTTTTGTGCACAAGGGTCTGCATATCGTCTTGTGTCATTGACAATAAGGGCTTGGATCATTCCGTGAGTTTGGTTGAGGATCTGCTGATGAAATTTTATAGAGTGGTAGTGATGGTGACACACTAGCTTCTTGAGAAGTTTGAGCCATTTTGGTGGAGTGGTTTGTGAGAAATCGAGCAGCGAAGTTTTGTCAAAATAGTATCATGAATGTTATGGAGATAGCGAACTTTGATAGGGCATAACTGCCAACTCAGAGATGATCTCTCTGCACGTAATACTTTAATAGAGATATTGTTCTACAAGTTATCTACTGGCTTTGGTTTCATCTCGTTCTGAGCTGTGGTTGAGGAGTGACAGTGAGGTAAAGTTGAGAGGTTCTTGCTTCGAAAGACGCAAGATTTAAAGCTCTTTGGAGAACAGATCGACCTAGAGGTTTTGTTAGTGCTTCAATGCATTTGATCATGAGTATGGAGAGTTGTTGACAGTATTAATTATGTTTGGATTCTCTCCATACTCGCATGCATGTTTGTACACTCAGTTGGTTTGATTGGATTTGTGTGCGGGCGTTGCGCTTAGATTACTTTTTTATTATAAGTGATGGTATTTCTCTTGTGGTGAGGCTGGAGTGATGACCAGCAGACCCAAGAGTGCTTGTGTTGATGGCAGGAACATGTTGCACGTGCTTGTTATCCGAGTTCTATCCTTAGTCGAGTAAGAGAGAGATTTGCCGAGAGGACGTGATATCGTAGCGAGATATGTTCAGAGTGTATTTAGAGGTCTGAGAGAAGTTTGGGTGGTCGCTGGTTCTGAGTCATGGAATGCAACACGTACTCTCCACAGCTAGATAGCCGGTGTATTCCCAGATAAGAAAGCACGTCACACGACACCGTCTTAACCCGTGCGTAGCCTGCACATATCTGAACTCAATGACACCTTGTGCACGTATATTGGACTTCCCAAATCCTCAAACCGTCCACTGACAGATCGTAGAAACAAGTTGGCCCCTTAAGCTGTCCCCTTACGCCAGTCTATGTACGTACAAGTTTTCTTCAATAATGAAGAAGCAGACCCCTTGCGTTCTTAGTATAGCGCTTGGAGCTGCAAATACCCAATCAGCAGAATAAACTAAGGCTTAGCTTGATTTTCTCTTCTTTCGAGTCACGTAACTTCTCCACTAGGCGTGCAAATGAAGTAGACAAGATGCCCATGGAAAGCTGACAACGAGCTCTACCCATTGATGCGATGAAGTGAAGATTCAAAGTCGTGCCAAAAGCTCGTAAGCTGGAGCCTAGTTTGTTTTACCCATCTTTCGAGTATCATAACTTCTCCACTAGACATTCAAACGAAGTAGACGAAGTGCCTATGGAGTGCTGACAAAGAGCTCTATCCACTGATGCGATGAAAGTGGAAATCCAAAATTGTACCAAAAGTCCATAAGCTGGGGCC
Organism: Asterella californica; assembly: GCA_036924285.1. Classification (NCBI taxonomy): domain Eukaryota; kingdom Viridiplantae; phylum Streptophyta; class Marchantiopsida; order Marchantiales; family Aytoniaceae; genus Asterella; species Asterella californica. The sequence continues at coordinate 14,865,062 of JAYKYS010000003.1, forward strand.
TAGCTTGTCTTCCCCATCTTTCGAATCTTGTAGCTTCTCCACTAGGCGTCCAAACAAAGTAGACGAAGTGCTTATGGAGTGCTGACAAAGAGCTCTATCCACTGATGCGATGAAAGTGGAGATCCAAAATTGTGCCAAAAGTCCGTAAGCTGAGGCTTAGCTTGCTTTTCCCATGAGTGTCTTTGGAACGACAAGCATCAAAGTCAGAATTTCAGGTGGGAGCCGATCCACGACACGACAGTGAAGTACCTTCGGAAGTAATCGCGTCTCCTGATGTTTCCTCTTGTCCGTCATCCGTCATCAAATCTGCAACCTGCCTCAAACACATGACTCCGTCGTTGAAGTCCATATGTTTACCTTTGATCAAATTCATCACAAAGTCATCACTTTTCGCGTCTTTCAGATTAGCCTCACTCCCAGTTGTTGTCCTTTAACTCTGACCTTCAACCTTAAAGGTTTCTGCCTAAGTTCCTCTTCAAACTTGTCCAAGAAAGTGTTTCCCAAAATCGCTTAGATATCATCCATCTCGCACACCGTGAAGTTCTTTGTGAACTCCAACTTCCCACATGCAAATCATACGTCCAAGATCACTTATGAAGTTTGGTAAGTCTTGTCCTTGACAAAGCGCACCTAAATAGGCTTGACTGCCTTGGAGATATACAAGCCCAACTTCTTCACCAACTTCGGACTTATGAAGGAATGGGTCGCTCTTGTGTCCACAAGAAAAGTAATATCACGGTTAGCAACTTTGGCTTGTAGAAACATCAGTTCCGGAGTCTTCTTCGTGATTCTCAAGGTCACAGTCTTTTCACCGTACAACAAGTCCTTTGCAAAAAACGCATTCATGCTACAATTATTAACCTTAAGTTTCGTGCACCCCTTAGCAATATGGTCCGCCTCGCCATAATTATAGCAAGTAAACTTAATACCATTGCCCTTCTGAGGTGTTTGCCCCTTAGTTTTTGACCTTGTTTGCTGCTGCTTTACTGCCAAGACGGATGAATCCTTCCAATCTTTCTCACCCTCATCCCATTGTCGCTTGAAGTCTTTGTTCTTCTTGTGAGTCTTGTCTATGCTACGTGGTTCAAAGGATTTTTGTTGCTGGACTTTGTCGTCTCCAATCCGCTCCGCTAGCTTCAAAATTTCGGAACATGTCTCAAGTAGCTTCGGCATCCGAAAGAGAGCCTTCTCCGAGCTGGACTCGAGTCCTCTAATAAATATACATATCTTGGTCTCCTCAATCCACTTGGAGAACGAATCCAGCTTAGCACTGAACTCGCGCACACAAGCACTTAAGGTCCCTGTCTGCTTCAGTCTTACCAACTCAACATCGTCTCGAATCTTTTAATACTATGAAGTGAATCGTCTCGTGAGCAACTCCTTGAACTCTTCTCAACCAAACACCGAGACGGTCAAGGCATGCTTGTCTCTGTATGCAGTCCACCAAAAAAGCGCATGATCTTTCAGGAACATAACCGTTGCTTCACCTTGTTTGTCTTTTTAGCCTATTGCGTCTCAAATTATAGGTCCAACTTAGTTAATAAATCCTTAATCTTACGAGCCTATCTTATACCTAAAAACAGGTTCGATAAATTTGTCTTACAAAGCTTCTTGGTAGACGAAGAGCTCCATTGGCCTATCTCAAGCTCAGCGATACGTTTATCTTAGAGACCATATCCTCTTGCATGGTCTTCATCATCTTGATGAGCTCTGCATACAAAGCTCCTTGACTTCCCGCGCTTGAATCGTTAGGCACCTTTGGCAAAACTCCATCTTGATGCACCAGTACCGCAGCTGGTACATGGTTCCTTTGATGTTAGGATGGAGGTTGTCGATTATCGTCTCTTGACTGTGTCTCGAGGTTAACTCGAGTCGATCTGGTCCCGGTGTCAGCCGCCACTCGTCTCTTGGTCTTCCTCTTGGAACTCTGTCCTACGTCAGCACTTGCAATATAATCAAATTTCATGTAGAGGGGGTCAATATATCAGGTCCGGACCAATACAATGAGTCAAATGTGTCTAGCATATAAGAGTATAGAGACAGTGAAGTACACTCACAATGGAGAACTTGGAGCGCATCCAAAAGATATGTATAGAGAATCATAATTGATAAGAGATGAGAAGAGAAATGATAATAGAGTTTATGTCAAATTGAGCAGGAGGACAAAGTATGAACATAGAAGTCGAGCATTAAGCATTTCGAGTGAACAGCAAAAATGAAAATTTGTGGAGAAAAACTGAACAAAATGTGGTGAAAATATTGAAGATGATTGTGAGAGATCAAAGAAGGTAAATAAGACGCGTTGGAATAAAAAAGACAAAGCTTATGCTGTGCTGTTACATTATACTTTGAACGAGATCAACATTGTCAAATTCAAGACAACTTGTCTTGAATTTGACAATGTTGAAGAAGAGACTGAACCACTGGAGAGATTTCAAACCAACGTCTGTAAGTTATAAGCATATCACTTGTAACATATTATCATATGTTACAAGTGATCTCTAGAACTATTTCGTAGATCCACTCCTCTCATTCTGAACTACATAAGATATAATTTGTGAGCTTGATGTATATGAATAAGCTACAAGAATAGAGAAGAAGAGTTCGGACAGAAGATGATGAAATAATCATACACGTTGTCGTGATGTGAATCATTTCACATGGTAAATGATTCACTTCTCTGTCAGGCGTTAGTCTCTCTGAGTGAAGTTAAGACTTCAGAGAAGTCTATTTTTAGAAGATGTTATATATTTTGAGTCTTAGTAGGTTGATTACCATGTTGATAGGGCTTAAGCTCATGGGTTGTATTTGCGTGTCGCCCATGCACGCTTTCTAGCTGATTTAAGTTATTTTTCGGGGCTACGTGTCATTTTAGGTAGTTTAAGTTTTACGCTGGCACTCTAGGGGGATTGACGTGGTAGCCTATGAGTGTAGATAAGTTACCAGATAGTTTAAGCCACAAAAGGACAGTCAAGTGGAGCTATGAACTCCCATTGGTCCATTTTTGTCTTCTGTAAAACTCTAAGTTTAGAAATAGAGCTCTAGAGTGGATTTCGAGCAATTGGTGAGGGTACTGCAAAATCTGAGAGCACAGGGAGATAGAGCTCGTTGTGCCAAGCACTGTCAGCAAAAAGTTTGATCGATTTGGAGCAATAAAGAAGGAGTTATGGCTGATTGAAGTTCGATTTGTGTAAGAATTGCAGCACTTCTGTTGAATTTGGGGTTTTGAGTGTCAATTGCAGCAGAATTGAGGAAATCGCTTCAAACCTTCGTGGTTGTGTTCATTGTCAGCCGGGCTACGACTGCCAAAAAAGTTTCAAGTGATTGAGTTACTGAGTAATTCAGGGTGGCCGCTGAAGCAGAGGGGGTCTGTAAAGCTCACAATCTAGAGCAGCAACTTCAGAGAACAAAATCTGGAGTTCTATGTACAATCAGGAGGTCCAACTTCACAGGAGTGTTCAGCAAGCTGTGTACTGCAAATCCTGTAAGAAACTTTGAAATTGATTGAGCCAATCTCCTGTTATAGGTCGAAATAGCTGGTTGGGTACCAGAAATTGTCATAATTTCTTTGTTCAGAAAGTTTCTACTCATATCTTGGTGCTCTGAATTGATCTCAAGCTGAAACTTCGTATGTGTATCCAGTAGGACCATGTAGGAGAAGTTCTGAAGTCTAAACCTTCACTTATTTCTCAATCTTGAGTGCCAAAGTTCGCCGTCAGATCTTATCGTTGCTAGTTAAGCCTGAACTTTACTTCCTGAACATATCAGAAGAGCCAAGAGACTTGTATGAGCGTTTTTCAGTATCACCTTGTAACCTGAAGCCTATCCTTTGAGCAAACCAACCACATCCAGGAGTCTAGTGCTTCCCTAAGTAGGCTGAACACAACCTTCAAGCTCATATCACAGCCAGAAGGTTCCGCCCTTCCCGAGGAAAACTCTCAACTCTACAACGTAGAATTTATAGTTTATTGTCTTCAGATTTTCATGTTAACGCTTAAGCTACAAGTCAACATACTACTTACTCATAAGCAACAAGTACAAGCTTGAGTTAAGTCTAGTGAAAAAGAGTCAACATTCTTCCTTTTATCAAAAGCATAATCCAAATCAAAGAACGGTGAAAGCTTGGATGAATTGATACAACAATTCTTGTATTATGAAGTATAGCTTTAGCCCGTGGAGAATGAAGTGTCATAGGATTTCTCCTTTAGCCCATTGTAGCATAAAAGATTTCGTTCTCCAAGAAGATTTACACTAGTTACGCTGCTATAAGTTATAAGATCTGTTCAAACTCACAAACACTTGGGTTTTGTCCAGAAATCTCTTCTTCTCACAAAAACCACGCGGCTTCCATACCCTTCAGAAGGTGCTATGGACCATAACATACATTTACTACTTAAGATATCACATAAATACCCACTGAGAAGTCCAGGAAGACAATTACTGCTTCCAAGTCACAGCTTCTAGTCTTCTCACACAAGTTCGGCTTCCGAGGGTTCAACTCAGCTTCTGACACCTCCAGAAGACTGTCTCTGTTTGTAGATGTCAATTACTACTCCATATCACAAAATAATCTTATGATTTCCAACGGATTAGATCAATCACAAGATGTATGTCCCTGCAATCTTCCCAAGCTTTTGCTTGCTAAAACCGTCTTCTGGCAGCACTACAATAACATTCACATTCATGGATACTCAAAAGAAGCTTCTGAAACCAAATAGAAGAAAGAATGGAGATGGGAAGGGTGTCCACAATTTGCAAGATCGGAGATTTTTTCAATTTTTTTTTTAAGTTAATGACGTATTCGTATAATTGAAGTAACCTTACTACTTAAGATTACACCTTGCTTAGCGGGAAGATGATCTTAAGGTGAATTTGTGGAAAGAAGCCGACTTCTTCTGAAGCCGAAAGATAGATATCTTCCGGAAGCTGTCTTTTAGAAGCCGGAAGTCAGAAGACAGAGTACGCTTCCAAGAAGACGATGACTATAACCACGGGAAGTACCAACCGCGCACCGACTAGGTAAAGATAAATATATCTAGCGTACAGTCATAATCGTAGTAGGTAGGTCTAGGGTAGATCAAACCATTACCTAATCACGAAGGGAAGACAAGGAAGCCAGAGACGCATCCGTATCATAGCTCTTTTCTGCTTCTCAATTTGAGAATTGAGGACGACATTGGAAGCACGCAGAAGCAAATTACAGTGAGCGAAGTGAGAGAAGACGTCTTCTAGCAGGAAGCGCACTCGAGGTAGAAGAGTAAGAAATCCTCAAGGGAATAGAGGATTAGAACTTGAGAGTCGAAGGAGGGAATCGAGAGTGGAAGCTTTGAATTACAGCAGCTCGAGTTCGATTGAAGAACCAACGTTGTAGCAACTCGAGGTTGAAAACAGAAGCAAGATCGTGGCAAGGCGAAGATATCGAAGGCAAAAATGAAGCACTGAGACGCGCAGAAGACTGAAGAAGTCATTAGAAGCGTAACACATTGGAAGCAATGCTGAGGTTCTTTTCATTTCTCCCCCCTTCTTTATCACTTCCGTCTCTGTTCTTATGCTTTTCACGCTTCCTTGATCATCTACAGGAAGTCTATCGATCTCTCTCCTTCCTTGAAATTTCTCTAAGAAGATTGGACGCAAAAGCGCTGTCCAATTTTCGACAGCACTCTTCTCAACTTCTTCTTGAGAAACGGAATTGAGCTTCTCCCCCTTCCTATTCCAAGATTCGTTGGTATAACTATCAGTTTCTCTACCATACTGCATTTCTGTCCTAAAGTCCGTGGACAGAAGACTCATCTGAATGTCGGACATTTCTAGAAGCCGAATGTTTGCAATTCAAATCAAGTAGTTGGATTGGATTGGAATTTGAGTTGTGAGAAGCTTGATGTGAATCTAGAGTGAACTTGAGAGTTGATTGTTGTTTCGAGAAGCAAGAAATTGAAAATCGGGTCAATGCTTATGCCTTGCTTAGTTAGGATTGCATAGATATAGCTCGGAGGACGTGATGTACTTAAGAAGCACTATTAGAATTCTGGAAAAGACAGAATAGTTGTCTTTTGGATGACTAAATTCGTCTTTTGAGAGTGGAAGCTGAATTGTGAGGACCTGGTAAGCATTGAGCCTTCGGCTCACAACAAGTATGTGTGGTATAGTGTAACAGAAGCTTGAAATGTAGATGCATCCTCGAGGGTTGGTGTTACCACAAGCATAGTAGTTCGAGGCCAAACCTTTCATCAAGGAGTTGAGCCTCGACTTCTTCACATGAGATTGGAATCTTGCGGACCAGGGTATTTTGAAAGAGGTATGGGCAGCATTGCCTCCTCGCAACCGTTATCGTGTCGGATATTGCGTGAAAGATGTCCAGGAAAACGCGAGGTTCTTGGCTGTGGAGATGTTGTGTACTGAAATAGAGACAAGACAGAGAAAAACAACCACGAAAACGAACGCTGCGATATATACCAACTCCAAATGTATGTACACTGCAGGTTCTTTCTCCTAAGAGCACAGAACTGAAAAACAGACCAGAGCGGTCTGTAACCTGCTTCAAAGCCTTTAAAAACAACCCTTGATTCTCAACCCTGACCCAAAAACACCGAAGCGTAGCTCAAAGCAAGAGAAACTTCCCTTTGCTAACAAGCAGAGCCACAACAGTATCACGCGATCCAAACCCAAGTCCAAACCACATCCATGTACAAGTTCTTAGCTCAAGCTAGCTACCACAAGCTCTATATAGCCCACCAGAACTCTAATCTTTGGAGCGACAAGCACCGAAGTCTGAATTTCATATAGGAGCCGGTCCACGACACGACACCGTGTATCTGTCAAGTCAGGGTCGTCCGAGGAAGATCATCCTTGTGGACGGTGGAGTGATGACGTAGAGTTTTTCACCGATCCGAATCAAAGAACCGCGGGTATGAGCTCGAGAAGGAGAAGATCCTCACGATTATCTCAAGAAAATGACATGTACATAAGAGTACTACATGGCTCTTCCTGGAAGAGAGACAGGGGAGGAATGGATGGAAAATAGAAGCCTACCGAGAGCCGAAGAAGCGTCTTCTGGGGAAGCTGTACCTTCACCTTTTCTCCAAGAGAAAGACTTAGAAGGTTAGATAGCTTGGAGATCAAGATGTGGAGTTCCTGGAAGCGGTTTGGACAGGAGAGATCATCAACTAGAGCGTCTTCTTCCACGTCTACGTCGACGCCGAGTTAGTGTACTTGGGCACCCCAGTAGGAGGGCATCTCACGTCCTTCTTCTGCTATATGTATGTGTCCAAGAGGGACTGGAGGAGAACCAGTTGATCAAGTATGGATCAGCGTGACAGTGAGAGGTGCAGGAAGAGATCTCGGAGGAAGAAGACAGGGTAGCTGTCATGTCTTGCCCTCCCACACTAGTGTCTCAGGGGAGGTCGAACACTCATCAGAAGACGATTACGGTGCAAAAAGATGACTGCAACGACATAGAAGACGCGTCGTCACCAAGAAGGATGAGACCTAGGAGCGTTCCTAGGAAGAGCACATCTTTCTTGACCATTCACTCCGGATCCGAGTCGGATTCGCAGAGCCATCTCCTCTTCCTGTCTTCCAAAAGACGTCTTGGCTTTTGGAGCTTCCTCGCTCGTCTTCTGTGCTTTCAATGCTATCATCATCAAGTGAACAGCGATGTCGAACTCCTCCTTGTCGAGGTCTTTCACATGGGCTGGTCCTGGTGCAACGGAAGACGTGGCTGTAAGAGCGAGAACCGCAGGAAGACCGTAGAGAATCTTCAGACCCTCGACCTGCCGATCCAAGTAGCGAAACATGCTCTCCTTGCATTCCATCAACATCTCTCTAGAGGCGTCATCCCATGTGCGGACTAAGGTCAGAAGCTTCCTCCCTACGATGAAGTTAAACTTCTTCCGAAACGCTTCTCTCATCTGTGTCCTGATCTCCTTGCCTCGAACTTCCGCTTCCACCCGCTGCTTCTTCTCCTCTGCAATCTTAGCTTCTGCAACTTCTCGCTATGCGCTCCAAGTCTTCTTCTCTTCTGCCAGATCAGTTAACTTACCCTTGATCCGTAGAACTTCCTGCTCTCTGTTGAAGTCGCACCTGCAACTCCTGGTTGCTCTTCCGCAGTTGGGCCAATTCCTTGACAGAAGCAAAAGCTTCCATCTTGTACTTCGCGGTGATCTTCTCTATGGTACGGAGGTTGACTTCGAGGACTTCCACCCTCTACTTCTGAGCTTCCTCATGTTGAATCATGATCCGAAGACCAAATCGAGGCTACAGTGGCCTCTCTTGGGCCCTAGCTCACTTCTCCACCAACTCCATAACTGGTTAGATCTCAGTGCAAAAGAAGACACTGAACTCCTCCAGTCTTCTTCTCATAGAAGACATGTTCATGCCTACAAACCGGTACGTGACAGCTTCTCTATCTTCAGAGACATATATACCTCTTCCATCACAGTGGTCTTCTCCTTCTACACTCAGGAAGACGCTACTCTCATTGTCTTCCTGGGTGGAAGATCTCTTCTCACTATAGAAGCGGATCTCTTCTCTAAGTAGTCTCATGTCGCAGTCGGAACATCAATCCAATTCCTGTCTTCTGAAGTCTTTGGAAAACTCCATGTAGTCATAGGAACTGTTTTTCTGACGGTCCTAGTGCCGAGGGTGTCTTTATGCAAATCTGACTCAGATCCAGAGTGGATGGTGAGATAAGAAGTGCTCTTCTTATGAATGCTCCTAGGTCTCATCCTCCTTGGTGACGACGTGTCTTCCGTGTCATTGGACTCATCTTCTCGCACAGTGATCGTCTTCTGGTGCATACTTAGTCCTTCTTGATACATTAGAATGAGAAGGGAAGACATGACACATGTCCGATCTTCTTCTTCTGAGGTCTCCTCCTTGATCTCTCGCTGTCTCGTTGGTCCATACTTGGCCAACTATGTCTTCTTCATGTCTCCCTTGGACACCTACAGATAGCAGAAGAAGAGAGTTAGATGTCTCTCTGTTGGGATGCCCAAGTAAGTTAATTCGGCGTGGACGTAAGCGTGGAAGAAGACGCTCTAGTTGACGAACTCTCTTGTCCAAACAGCTTCTAGAAACTCCACATCCTGGTCTCCGATATATCTGACTTCTGAACCTTCCCTTGGATAAAAGGTGAAGGTACAACTTCCCCATAAGACGTTTTTTCTGCTCCCAATAGGCTTCCACCTTCCATCCGTTCCTCCCCTGTCGATCTTCCAAGAAGAGGTAAGTAGTACTCCCATGTACATGTCATTTTCCTGAAATGATTGTGAGAATCTTCCTCTTCTCTAGCTCGTAACCGAGGTTCTCTGATTTAGGTCGGTGGAAAGCTCTACATCACCATTCGATCGTCCACAAGACTCGTCTTCCTCTGGCTACCATTGCTTTGACATGTACATGATTTCGAGGAAGCAGTGCTGTCCAAATCTCTTCCTGGAGATCATGGTCGGCGAGATTCCAATCCCATGTGAAGAAGTCGAGAGTCCAACTCCTTGATGAAAGGTTTGGCCGTGATCAGCTCTGCTTGTGATAACACCAACCCTCGAGGATGTATCATCATTTCAACTTTTGTTACACTATACCACACATACTTGCTGTGAGCCTAAGGCTCAATCCTTACCAGACCTCACATTCCAGCTTCCACTCTCAGAAGACGAATTTGTCTTCCAGAAGACAGCGATTCTGTCTTCCATAGTTCTAACAGTGCTTCCTGAATGCATCACGTCTTCTGATCTATATCTACGCAATCTTAACTAAGCAAGACATCTCCTGGATTCCTAAGAAGACATCCACTTTGCAATTCATCCTACTTCCTAACAGAAGATGAAGAGATATGTGAGAAGTGAAGTATGCGAATCGATCAGAAGAAGGTTTGAGAGCTCCTACGATGATAGTGACCTCTAGGAAGATTCCCGAGACAGCTTCTAGTTAAATGACATCTTCAGAAGACTTCTAGCATATTCTCATCACTAGTCTCACATGTCTTCGGCTTCCTACACGCAATCTAATCTCACAATAGACACTGAACATTCGCATTTTGTCTTTCGACTCCTCACCTCGCGTACACTCTCAGAAGAAGCTTGTTACATGAAGAGAAGACATTATCCTTGACATTGCTCTCCGAATTTTGCCAGCAAGTCTTCTCACAACTCTCATCTAAAGTTTCGGGAAGAAGAAGTAACATGTTGCTATGGATCAGACAAAAGAGACCTTTGAGAGGTCCTCACATCTTCTCGCGCATTCTGTCAACCTTTCCAATCTTCTAGCTCTCTAGGAAGATTTGGACTTGAGAAGTCAGGAAGCTTCGGAGGCATTGGTCCGATTCTCAATTTCCTACTTATCAAAACAAACATCAACGCTCAATTCCACTCTGGATTCACATCAAGAGTGATTCGATTCTACTCTCGATGTCTTCGTCTTGTCACGATCCTGCTTCTATCTTCGACTTTGAATTGTTGCGACTATACTTCTACAATCGATTTTGAGCTACTGCGATCCTGCTTCCAATCCTTGATTCCTTTCTTCGATTTCTAATCTAAGCTTCGATTCATTTGGATTCATGTCTCATTTTATCTCGAGTGCGCTTCTTGTTGGAAGACGTCTGCTCTCAATCTCTCACTGCAATTTTCTTCTGTGTGCGCCTCCAATGTCCTCCTCAATTTGAATTGAGTAGAGAAGTAGGAAAAAGGATATGATGCTTCTTCTTCTTAGTTTCTCTGTCTTACTCTCTTGCATTTAGAGAATTGCTTGAACGACCCTAGCCTACCTGCTGCGGTAGTGACTATCTTTTGGTATACCTAACTTTGCTTAGTTGGTGCGCGGTTGGTGCTTCCCGCAGTTACAGTCATTGTCTTCTTGGGAAGCACACTTTGTCTTTCGGCTTTCGGCTTTGGAAGAAGTCGGCTTCTTCCCTCGAATTCATCTTAAGTTCATCTTCCCGCTAAGCAAGGTGTAAACTTAAGTAATAGGTTACTTCAATTATATAGACACGTCATTAACTTAATTTTTTTGAAAAATCTCCAATCTTGCAAATTGTGAGCACCATAGAGAAGAAGTCACTCGACAGACATAATCGAAAAGAGGACATCACCCTTGAAGATATCAGAACAGTAGATCTTAATCCATCGATTATACCAAGTCTTGCAGAATTGATCAAGCTGAATCTGGATAGATCAAATATAGTGAAACTGTATTTCATATAATTTGATATGAAGAGATCGAACATGACAAAAATTGTATTCGATCGATACGAAATTGACGGATACAAAAGGACCAAATATGACAAAGCTAGATTTCATGAAATACGATAGTACTTGATCTTAAAGAAATGCAAAAACTTTTCAAGTGTTTATTACTTAAAGAATTTATGAATTGTAGAAAAATAGTTTTTGTATCACATATATGATGACAAATATGAAAGAGTCATGTGGAACAAGGAGTTGGATGAAGTGGAGGATCTATAGCAAGAATACATCATTTCATATGAGTTCGCGGAACGACATAGATCACGACACCATTGTTTGGTATATGAAACTAGGAAGAGAAAAGTACATAAGTTTTGATACATAGAACCATATGATAATGACGTGAAGATTAAGATGGAAGTACAAAAACCTGAAGATGCAAGAGAGTGTAAAAACTTGGAGACGATGTTCAATATTCTCTGGAGAGTTTTTGCTTATGCAAAGATGCTCTCTGGATTTACTGAAACACCTCCAACTTCTCACGGACTCATGGCTAAGATCTTCTGACCTTACATGTGTGATCTCATGGAGATTTTTTTGGATGAATACACACATATCACTCTTCCAGTTCCAACAAGGTTAGATTAATCACATGGTGTATACCACTTGTAGCCTTCCCAGGCTTCTGCCTACGGAAGCGGTCTTCTTGCAGTACTACAACGACGTTCATCTTCACAGAAACTCAATAAAAGTCTCGGAAAGCAAGTAGAAGAAAGTGAGAAGATGGGAAGATGAGAGAAGAAGAGAAAATCCAAACAAGAGGAAACAAGATAAAAAGGAGAAATTAAGATTCCGACAGACTTCTAGTCTGGATCCTAACTAACAAGCCATCCCTGCTTGTAGTAATTTGGAGAAGAAGATCACAAATCGACTTACAGTTACACAGTCTTCCAATCGAGGATGTCGTCTTCTACTGTGAAAAGAAGTCTTCTTTCTTTTTCTGTCGTTGCTTCGACTACTCTGACTTCAGGAACCACTCTCTCATAGATCAGTCCGTACATGGATCCGAAGTGCTCAACTGGATGAGACAAGCTTGGACTATGCACAGCTTCTAACAATTAATGCCACTCAAGAAGAAGGCTTCTCATGCACAATTGGGTGTGAATTCGAGAAAACCCACTATCCAGAAGACAACAGACAAAGCTTCTGCAATCAAATCCGAAATCAATTCTCCGAGAAGAAGATACATTGGCTTCTAAAAGCTCACTCCATCTATTTTTTGTTCCTACCTCTCGACACACGAGCCTAGAAGTAGGACTGCACGATGATGCCGTTCCTTGTCTATGCTGTCTACTACTGTCTACATCCTTTTGATCCTTTTTTGAGAGCGGAAGTGCAGACCTACTCTCTGTAATCCAATTCTACGCTTGTAGTACATGTGTATCAACATGTGCGTGCCTCAAATTCTAACTAAGCATCTACTTTATACTATCACCTTTGAGTTGCAGGAGAGAGATCCCCTCCAATCCCAACTCACAGCCAAGCAAAATGAGGCATTGTCAGAAGGCCACCACCTCCCAAGCATTCGGTTCCCTTCTCAGTTTACAACTGCTTCCTACTCCTACCATAGCTTCTCCTGCCACATGAGAAGTCATCTAAAAGTATAGAGGGAGTTGTCTCTTCTTAAAATAATAGACTCCAATTCCTACGAAAATTAGCCATGTCAACTGTCTACGTACTCTACTGCCTACTCTTGATCTCCAAGTGTGATCCTAATGGATCCTCTCATACATGATCTTCTAATTCGACTTCTGATAAAGTGGGAAGCCTTGCTGGTACCTTGGATGAAGCTGAGGCGGCTTTCTCTTTGATACTCGTGATGTGTGCTTCTGGTGTGGCTTTGGAAGACAGAAGAGGCTTATGGGAAGCCGAGTTCACTTGCGTTTCTTAACTCTTATGCTCCACCTGGTCGACGGTGGGAGCTGAGGTGATCTCATAACGATCAGAGGTAGTCACCTCCTCCACTCTAAACACTTGAGAAGACACCTTTGCTTCTTGTCTTCCAGAAGACATCTTGTCTTCCGGGGCTTATTTTGTCGTCTCTCGGCTTCCAGCGCTGTCACTACCAAGTGGACAGCAAGGTCGAACTTCTCCTTGTCGAGATCCTTGCCAACTGCTGGTCCTGGTGCATGAGAAGACCATAAAGAGTCATCAAGCCCTCGATCTGTCGATCCAGGTAGCAGAACATGCTCTCCTTGCAGTCCACTAACATCTTCTTGGAATCGTCATCCCACTCACGAGCTAGGGTGAGAAGTTTCTTACCCGCGGTGAAGTTGAACTTCTTGCGAAGCGCTTCTCTCATGTGCGCCATGACTTCCTTGGCTTCTGCTTCTTTCCGATGCTTCTTCTCTATTGCGGCTTGAGCTTCCGCGGCTTCCCGCAGTACACTCCAAGTTGTCTTCTCTTTTGCGAGATCAGTGAGCTTCTCCTTGATTCGCAGAATCTCCTACTCACGCTGCTGAAGGGCGTATGCAACTCCTGGTTGCTCTTCCACAGCTGTGCCAACTCCTTGACAGAAGCAAATGCTTCTGCCTTGTACTTAGTCGTAATCTTCTGTGTGGTGCGGAGGTTGGCTTCCAGAGCTTCTACCTTCTTCTAGACCTCCTCGTGCTGCATCAAGGTTCGAAGATCAAACCCAAGATGTAGTGGCTTCTCCTGAGTCATCGCACGCTTCTCCACCAACTCCATGACTGGCTGGATCTCCGAACTTAAATAGGCGTTGAACTCTTCCAGCCGTCTTCTCGTAGAAGACAAGTTCATCATCACAAAGTGATCTGTGGTGGCTTCCCTGTTTTCCAAAGACATGAATGTCTCTTCCTCCACTGTAGTCTTATGCTTCTACGCACGAGAAGACATTACCTTCGTTGTCTTCCGCGGTGGAAGATCTCTTTTCATCGCAAGAGCAGTTTCTTTCGCTGTGCTTCCTCTAGCCGCAGTCGGTGCATCAACCCATGTCTTCGCTTTTGGAGTCTTTGAAAGAGTCACTGTAGTCGCAGAAGCTGTCTTCCGCACGGCTCGGTATGTCCAACTCAAATCCAGAGTGAATGATAAGGAAGGATGTGCCCTTCCGAGACACACTCCTGGGTCCCATCCTCCTCAGTGGTAACTCGTCTTATGTGTCACTTGAGTCGTCTTCTCGCACTGTGATCGTCTTCTGCTGAGTGTCTGGTCTTGCTTGAGGCACTGAAGTGGGAGAGGAAGACATAGTAGCTGCATGGTCTTCTTCCTCCGAGGTCTCTTCCTTCACCTCGTGCTGTCGTGCTGGTCCATACTGATCCTCCTTCAAGTCTCCCTTGGACACATACAAATAGCAGAAGAAGGGAGTAAGATGCCCTCCTGCTGGGGTGCCCAAGTACACTAGCTCGGTCTGGATGTAGGTGTGGAAGAAGGCGCCGCTATTGACGACTTCTCCGACCCAAACCGCTTCCAAAAACTCCACGTCATAGTCTCCAATGTATCTCACCTTCTGGACCTTTCCCTTGAGAAAAAAATGAAAGTACAACTTCCCTAGAAGATGCTTCCTCGGCTTCCGGAAAGCTTCCACCTTCCATTCGTTCCTCTCATGTCTGTCTTCCAGGAAGAGACACGTAGTACTTCCATGTACATGCCACTTCTCAGAGATCATCAGTAGGATCTTCTTCTCTAGCTCATACTCGCGGTTCTCTACTTATGACCGGTGAAAAACTCTACATCATCACTCCATCATCTAGGAAGATAGTCTTCCCCAAACGATCTCTGTCTTAACAGGTACACGGTTACGCAAAGGCAATGCTGTCCAAACCTCCTCCAGAATATCCTGGTCCGCGAGGTTCCAATCCCACGTGAAGAAGTTGAGGTCCAACTCCTTGATGTAAGATTTGGTCTCAGCCAACTCTACCGTCGATAACACCAACTCTCAAGGATGCATCGACATGTTCGAGCTTCTATTACACAAAACCACACATACTTATTGTGAGCCTAAGGGCTCAATCCTTACCAAGTCCTCATAGTCCAACTTCCACTCTTAGAAGACGAATCTAGTCTTCTAGAAGACAGTTATTCTGTCTTCCGGGATTCTAACAGTGCTTCCTAAGTACCTCTCGTCTTCCAAGCTATATCTATCCTAACTAAGCAAGGCATCACATGGATTCTTAAGAAGACAATCCATCTTGCAATTCATCCTACTTCTTAATAGAAGATCAGAAGATACGTGAGAAGCAAAGCCTATGAAAGGTTCAAAAGAAGGTTGAGGACTCCTAGGATGACAGTGATCTCTAGGAAGACTCCTAGGACAACTTATGATGAACTGACGTCTTCAGAAGACTTCTCGCAGTCAGACTTCTCATCATTGATCTCACATGTCTTCGTCTTCCGACGCACGATCTAACCTCACAACAGACATGCATTCAAGAATAAAAGTGTTATGAAGCACTTTTATTCATTCATGCTCTATTTTTCGACATCTCACCTCTCATACACTCTCAGAAGAAGCTTGCTGCGTTATGAGAAGACATGACCCTTGATCATTCTCTCCAGATTCTGCCAGCAAGTCTCACAACTCTCTTCTAAAGTTCGGGAAGAAGAAGTACAAGGTTGTTATGGATCAGACAGAAGAGATCCGCAAAGGACCCTCACGTCTTCTTGCGCATTCTGCCCGTCTTTCCAATCTTCTAGTCTCTCTAGGAAGATGTAGATTTGAGAAGTTAGGAAGAGTGGGAGGCTCAGGCCTGGTTCTCAATTTCCTGCTTCTCGAAGCAGCAATCAACTCTCAAGCTCACTCAGGATTCGTATCAAGCTTCTCTCAACACAAATTTCAATCCAATCCAATCTACTCGATACGAATTACAAATAGTCGCCTTCCGAAGATGTTTAGACATTCAGAAGCATCTTCTGTCCACGGATTCTAGAACAGAAGCGTAGTAAGGTAAAGAAATTGATAGTCAAACTATCGAATTTCGGAATGAGAAGAAAGGAAGCTCAACTTTAACTCGAGAAGAAGTGAAAAGATGACTGGCAAAATTTGGACAGTGCTTCAGCGTCCAATTTTCTCAAGGAAAGTTCAGGTAGGAGAAAACGACCGATGGGCTTCCTGCAAACGATCAGGGAAGCACGGGAGACATCAATTCGGAGGACGAAAGCAATGGAGAAAGAGGAAGAACATGAGAAGAACCGCAGTACTGATTCGGACTGCGCTTCTAGTTACTACTTCAGTCTTCTGTGCGCTTCCGCTCTTTGATCCTGCCTCCAATGTTGTACCACGAACCTTGCTCTGTCTTCAATCTCGAGCTATTGCTAACTGCTTCCACAATCGAGCTTGCTCTGCTGTAATTCGAAGCTTCGCTCTCGATTTCCTACTCAACCCTCAATTTCTAATCTTCTGAATTCTCATGGATTCTTCACTCTCTCAACTCGAGTGCGCTACCTGGCTGGAAGGCGCCTTTACTCTCTCTCTTCAATTCGATCCGGTCGCTTCTAATGTTTTCTCCGATTCTTGTCGTGCAGTCGAATCTCAATGTGCAGTCGATTGTCAACATGAGAAGCAGCAAGAGAGTCTGTACTAATGCGTCTCCAACTCCGTTTCTTCTCGTGTGCGATTAGAGAAATGAGGTTTGACTACCTCGACCTATCTATTTCCACGGTGACTACTCAGTAGGTACACCTACCTCTTGCCTAGGTGACACGCGGTTGGTACCCCTGCAGTCGCAGTCACTGTCTTCCCAGAAGCGTCTTTCGTCTTCCGTCTTCTGAAGATACCCTCCAGAAGACGTCTTCTCGGAAGACATCCATCTTCCCGGAAGACGTCCATCTTCCGGCTTCTGAAAAAGCTGACTTCTTCTTCACAAAATCTCTTAAGATCATCTTCCCGCTAATCAGGGCGTAATCTTAAGAAATAAGATTACTTCAATTATATAGATACGTCATTAACTTTAAAAATTTCAGAAAATCTTCAATTCTGCAAATTGTGAACACCACATTAAGTATCTTATTCGAATATTCTTTATGAAGTTTTCTAGATAGTACATTCTTCTAACTTATGAGAACTTCTATTACAACTTTCAGTATGATTTATACTTACGCAAACGCGTACTATTACAAAATGGTTTGTCTTACCTAGTGCATCAAGTGAGCTTGTAGCATCAATGAAATACGAGTAGTAATTCTCAAAAGATGCTATTTTCTCTGAACAAAGTAAAATATTCAAATGATAACAACACTTGTAAACCATAGGCAGAAACCATATACATTCTTCGAAGAGGGGCATCCTTGATATTCATTTCTCTAGACTTATCAAAATGTATGTATCAACACAAGACATCACTCTCCTCCTAACTTCCGACTGAGTTGTGTGAGGTTAGCACAAGTCTTGGCAATAATACTGCAAACGTAACACTTTGTTGTTTGCTTCTCTAACTTGGAAATCCAGTATGACTATGCATTTACTTGAGAATAATATTAATAATCACATTTTACATTAGAAAATAAAAACCTCGCACTTGTAAAAGAGAACAAAAAATGCTAATCTTGCTTGCTCACGTTTGAATTGTTCTGCAAAATCAACGATTAACTATACAAATGCATAGCAATAAGAGTGATATTGTGAATAACAACAATAATAGGTTAGTCAAATCCTAGTGGAGAATGAGAAGCCAAAGTTATGCTAAGCTAGTCAGGTACACCCAAATTGGCTGGAAGTTAGATGTTCAATGGGTGATCAGAGGTTTTGTAGTCCGTCTCTTTCCAGCAACGAATGTGAATGTCCACGTCAACAAGTGCGCAAGAGTCTGTCTGGTTACAGAGTAATACAGAGCAGTGGCAGCGTAGCGCGGAGCAGAGCAGAGCAGAGCAGAGCAGATGGCTCTTGGAAGTGTTTCATTGA
The DNA here is from genome assembly GCA_036924285.1 of Asterella californica. NCBI lineage: Eukaryota > Viridiplantae > Streptophyta > Marchantiopsida > Marchantiales > Aytoniaceae > Asterella > Asterella californica. Next base: position 14,883,158 of record JAYKYS010000003.1, read on the forward strand.
GAGGATGCGAGTCAGTGCAACCTTGTATGGGTCCACATCCCGTTTGAGTCGACTTGATGGGGAAGAGCAGAAGTGATGAGACTGGGATGTTTTGAGAAATTGCCGTAGGACGTGATGACGAACGTTGTGCTTCGGCAGCTGACGCGAAGGCGGATTCATCATCAGCAGCGGAGAGGAACGGAAATACTGAAGCACTGTGGAGTGAGTAAGCATGGAAATGTCTCCAAAGACGGCCCTTTCGCCAGCTCGACTGTACCAGCTGCTCGTGCCGCTGAGGCCAAATCAACAGCCGCTGCGAGGGAGTTTGCACTGCGTTCTCTCATGGCCTGGTCGAAATCCTCAGTCTTAGGCAGGGGAAGAATTGCATCTATAAGTTTGTTGTGCACGAGTGGGGATGGAGACTCGGTTTCGAAGTCCGAGCCCCTGTGTAGGCGTGAAGGCATTCACTCTTTCCCTAAATTGGAGATTGATGGGTCCCGTGCAGGAGAGATCTATGATCAGATTTTCGATCAAGAAACCCTGAATTCCGAGCATAGGCGTAGACTATCAGGCGATCGTAGTGATATGAATCGCTCTAGTAATGCTGCTGATCTACCATCCCAGGTCCTGGAAGCAGAGGTTGAGAAACTTTGTAACATTCTAGGAGACCAGAACTGGAGTCCTTCGAAACAGAGGAGCCTGGAGCTGACAAAAATTAGACCTAGAACGTCACATGTCATAAAGGTGTTGGAGCGGCTGAAGGACCCAGCCTTGGCCCTCGCCTTTTTTGAATGGCTTGGACATCAACCCGGCTATGAACATAACTCGTCTTCCTACACTGCCCTCATTGGTACACTGGGAAGGGCCCAAAAGTTTGACCACGTAGAGAGATTGTTGGAAGATATGAAGGGTTTAAGATTTCCTAGAACTACAATTCTGCTTATAACGTTAGTGAATGTCTATGGTATGGCAGGCCAGGTGGAGAAAGCTTTAGAGTATCTGAAAGAGTTCCGGGGCCCTCCGAACGTTCACAGCTATAATGCTCTGATGAGAACCCTCGGCAAGTCAGGGCTACCGGAGAAGGCTTTTCAGGTGTATCAGGAGATGCTAGAACGTGGGTGTTCGCCGGATACCTACAGTTTTGGAATTCTTATTGATGCTTTTGGAAGGTCAGGAAATGTGCACGAGGCATGCAGAGTTTTCGACGAGATGAAAAAGCGTTTGGCTCAACCAAGTGTTGTAGCATACACCTCCTTAATAAATGGACTGTGCAAAGCAGGCAAAGCGGAGAAGGCAATGCTGTATTTTGATGAGATGAAAATGCAAGGATGTTCTCCCAACACGATCACTTACAATACGTTGCTTGGTGGTCTCGGAAAGGCAGGTAGGATTGAGCAGGGTCTGAAACTTTTTGAAGAGATGGTGGAGGTAGGCCTTGTGGATGATATATCCTACCGTACCTCGCTGGGTTTGTTTGGGGCAGCTGGGCTCATTGACAAGGCCTACCAAGTTTTGAGTTTCATGCGGGAGGCGGGTTCTGCCCCAGATGCCCGCACATACAACATTCTTATTGGGAGTTTAGCTAAAGCAGGCAGGATAGAGGAAGCTCGGACAATATTCAGGAAGATGAAGGGATGGAACTGCTCCCCAAATTCAGCCACCTATATTATTTTGATTCAGAACCTCGTCAAAGCAGGTGTGTGGAACGAAGCACAGAGACTTTTTCAGGATATGCGATCACACAGTTTAGTTGCGGATGCTTTTACCTACAATATCTTCATTGAAGCTAGGTGCAAGTTGGGTGATGTGGACGGAGCCTGTGAAATCTTTCGGGAGATGCTGACGGTGGGTTGCCTGCCAAATGTGAGGACTTGCAATATACTTCTGGAAGCATTCTGCAACGCTGATGCAAAAGAGAAGGCGAAGGAACTTTTTGGGCATATGAGAGACTGGGGTTGCTCACCAGATTTGGCGTCCTACACGATAGTGCTGGAAGGGCTTAGTAAGTGGGGACGCTTAGATGAAGCCTTGGAAATCTTTGCCGAGATTCGGCAGAACAGTGCTCCTAGCTTCTCAGTATACGCATCACTTCTACAAGGACTCGGAGAGGTCGGTAGAGCTGACGATGCGTGGCATGTGTTCCAGGACATGCAAGCTGTAGGCCATCCTCCAAGCGAAGGCTCTTTCAATAGTCTCGTGTGTGCTTTGAGCAAGGCTGGAAGATTGAACGAAGCCTTTGACCTTGTAGGACAGATGAAAAGAAGTGGGCGCTATCCAGGTGCAGATACCTACAGTTCCTTACTTCGCGGCCTCTGCAAAAGTGGCCGTCTTGAGGACTGTAAGGAGGTTCTGGAAGAAATGGAGGAAAGGCATTGCAGTCCAGACGGAGTGACCTACAACGTGGTTATTGACAGTTTCATTCAGGCAGGCGATGTCGATGAAGCGTTCAAGTTATACCAAGCGATGTCAGGAAGGAAAATAATCATGAAGGAAGCTACCTGCGACAATCTCTGCAGAGGCCTAGCTGATGCGGGCAGAATTGATGCCATCGAACAAGTGCGCACATACAGAGAAACACCCATCAGATGAGCTCCTTCCTTCTGCAAGGGCACCGGTTGCACCTTGGCACACGGAAATGTCAATCCAGGATGAGAGCGCAGGAGGTAGTGTCTTTCCAGAACCCACACGGACCGACTTTGCAGACAAACGTTGCCCTAAACCGGGCATTCTCTGCAATCAACTGAAGGCCTAACAGTAGCTTACGAGGAGGATGAGTATGAGGCGAGTAGCATTAAGACGAACCGCTGATGCTGCAGTAACTGGATTCATTTACATCCTGTGCAGTCACTGCTTCCTTACTTGGCATCGGATTGTTCAGTTCTAACCATTAACCAGTCATGTTTATTTCTATCGTTGTAATTGGGCTGGAAGGTTTCTATGTCGGTACCAGTCGACGGTGCGCGCCTTTGGGGTATATAATTAGCGAGCATCCTCTAAATTTTATTCTAATATACGTCTTTAACAACTGATTTGTGTCAGTTCACATGGAAGTGCAGAGTAACATGTATAGAGCCCAGTAATCGCGGTCAAGATATCCCTTATCTTGAAATCTCAGGTTCGATAAAATTCGGAGAAAATCGCGTTACTTACACAGTGTAGATTCCTAGAGGTAGTGCATGACATCCCAGTGCGCAATTTTAACGTAATTCCAGTAGCTGCAAATTTAAGTAAGTGTACAAAAGCAAGCTGCAGTAAAGCACATGGACAACTCAAACAGACTGCATCCTTGTCTACTCGATTCATGACCCTCGGTTTTGCTTTGACAGTTGATTTGAACTACAGTTTCCTCTAGCCTTACCGAAAAAGAAGTTCGTGGCCGCCCGCGAGAACTCTCTACAAATGTCTCTATCGGTTCGAACAACTCAAGGTGGAAGACGCTTATATGTTTCATGACTAGCTGTTTTAACAGTTTCGTTATCTATCTTGACATTTCTGACTCAGCTTTGAACGAGCTTGAGATCTTTTCTTTTCCTGCTACTTCATCAGCTCATGCGAATCATAGTCGTGGACAACGGGCTAGTCCACATGCTCCGTTCTGCCTCTTCGCGAAATCTACTTCCTCGTGCGGAGCGAATGAGTCTTTCAGAGAAGCCCCAGTCGGTGCAGCTCCCCCTTCGCTGCATCATGATCCACCTTCTCAACCTCGAAGTCGATGGGTTTGGGTGGAGCATCACCCTGCGGGAGACGTTCCATACAGCCCAATAAAGCGAAGTGAACAGGAAAAAGCAGTCCGAATAGAAAGTAAGCTTATTTACATTACCAACTTATACCGAGAAAATGGTGCCGTTTCAACAGCTTCTTGTAATTACGAGTGACAAAACGGGAACACGTATTCTACCTTAAGTTTTGCTCAGAATCTGAGGTTTAACTCTAAAAACACTAACGTGATTGGGCACTTACAATTTCGTAGCTATCATACGGTAGAACAGACGGATCAAACCGCCATCCATAAACACCTTGCTTATAGACATAACAACTGCACGACGAGAAAGAATAAGTTTAGACCCTTCAGTCGCAGGGTTACACAGGAGATTAAAGGATATATATAACCTGATATTCCAACGGAGAATGACGTTCGGCTGAAAACCTATAACATAGTCAAATTTTCATTCTAAATACTGGCTAGAGAAGTACCTTCCCATCCCGGCATCCTGCGCAAGTTGGGCAGCCCAAGAAGCACGTCGGCATGTTCTACCTGTAGTACATGCCACGTAAATACCTTTAAGTTCACTTACAGGAGTAAATCAGAGAAGTTTTTATTCTTGCGCTGTGGGGTGGAGAAGTGAGATCATACACTGGAATATGACAGTGTCGTCTTTGTCGAATTTGGGGAAGTGGTAAGTTTTCTCCCACGCTCCACTATCCATGCTCAGGGCCTTCGGAAGTTCCTCCACTGCAAGTTCATCCTTAGTTTCGTATTGAGCAAACAATGAGCATTTCAAAGAACATAGAAGACAGGCGAACTACAAATTACAGGTCTCACGACCTGTAGAGTGGTCTTCATGTGGTCCTCATTCTATGTCACCTGGAACGTTGTGTGATCCTCTGATGTGACCATACAGAGCTCTTTCGTCATGCCTTCGCACATCTATTAAGTATACAGAGTTTGGCCCTGCTTCAGAGACTTCTCCACCTCGGTCGTTCTTCTGCAATAGAACTGAAACACCGTCCCTGAGTTTCACACAAACATCTATTCAGTGTCAGGACATATCAAACACTTTTTAAGGGAACTCAAATGAAACCAACTTCCAACCGAAGTTGAACGGCAGGTTTTCTCATGAACAGGACTCATACTCGTTCTCACAAAATCCTAAGCATAAACTACGCAATTGTACTACATACGCTTCCGAAGCGAAGCGGTCTACGGTGGTATTTCAGTACCTACGATACCACCATAGATCGCTTTGGCTTTGGAGCCTATGGCCACAAGGTTGACCTGTCCTAGCGTCACAGCATATCTGAAGTCGTTTAAACGGGTTCTAATCCTCTGTTGCATAAACAGGATGACAAAGCCTTCCTTCAGACTCTTCATCACTCTCTAACCATGTGCTCAAACAGATGCTCAAATGTAAACTGAGAATTCTAGCTTCACAGATTCACATGTGTATTTGTGTCCCCCTCATATATGAAGTGTATAAAATAAAATTTGCACAAATATATCCAGGAGATTTCATTGACTACACTCTCCACCCCAGCATAGAAAGACTGGTAGACTCCTACTGTTAGGTTTTGTATGTCATGCGCATACTGGCACTTGTGACCTGCTCAGAAACTTGAGCGGCTTGTCTTCGGAACTGTTGACAGCTTCGTCGTAAGCCTCTAATCCCCCAGTTAACACACAGCACCTACATATGATACACAACAAGCAAAATCGAAAACAATAAGACCACGTGAATTTTCATCAATTTTGACAAAGTTCAGAGACTTTGAACAGCACTTCTAGGTTCTGAACCATAAAGCTACACATTCTGCGTCTAAATGATCAAACTCAAGTTTCATCAGTTGATGAGGGTCGAGATTGACGACAATTAGGTTACCCATTATAGCCGAGATCTGCTGCAATACTCGCTGCTTTCTGCGCTCGACGACCTTTGGTGGAAAGAAAAACGACTATATCACTCCTACCCGGCTTTTTGGTTGATGGGAATCGGTCCTCCCATTCTGCTTCTGGCACTTGTAGTGCGGCCTTTACCTCTCCCTCTGTGTGACGAGCAAAATTAAGCGGTTAGTGTTATGATCGGGAGAATGGCAGCTCAGCCAAGGAGCAAGAACCACGCCTAAAGACTAACTCAGTCGAATAACCCAGGGAGTACAAATATTCGTACGTCGAGGATGGCAGATCTTATCAAGTACCACTCTCTAGTACATAGGTAACCCGCAAGTAACCCGGCCAAGTGGCAAACAGGGGCGTGCGCTAACTTGCTAAGTGAAGTTAGCAAATTGTTTGTAACCGAAGGGTGTGCCGACTGGAATGTGTAGTGCGAAGCACATTTCCAGAGAAGATTCCCCTTGGTATAGAGTGCGATGCAGCAGAGAAATATGCAAGCTGATCGATTCTAATGCAGAACTGAAAGAACTGGATTTGAACTGGAAATAACTGGAGTTGAACTGAACGATAGATCAATAAATGAAGAGCGTCGATGGCGAGCATAGAATGAGATAGCCAAAACACAAAAGAGGAGCGTTAGCTTAAATGAGTTCAAGAGAAAGATTTATCGACAGGCAGAAGAGAAAGAATTAGAGGAAGAATTTTCGAAGATAAAGAATAGTGAATAGAGGAAGAATTTTTGCCACAGGGTAGCTGATGCATGTAGGTACTGGGTAGGTGTACACTCAAGAACCTAATTACCACAAAGATACACTCGCAACATCCAGCGGAACACACTCCGTCGCATGCACCTTAACCAGCTCTCTGACTTCATCAGCACCCAGGCTATAGATGAGTAGGAAAGTGGTCGACCGAAGTTTAAGACTTCTCCGACTCAACCGGGCCTTGTCGGTCTAGGAGTATTTTCTGTTCAGTTCCGGGTCATCGGAGGGCAACAGGAAGTACATAGAAAGTTCCAGAAAAGAAAGGTAGCCTGTTACAGAGTTACGCTATTACGCTAACTTGACGCTCCAATTAGCGTAACTCTGTAACTAAGGGGATTGACCATGTGAATTTGAAAAGCGGCGCACATTACTTGAGATGGTGCCCCTAGGTATGGAAGTGCAAAGTAGTGACATGTACAATATGCAGTGCAAGTTGATTGAATCGAAATCAAGAAAAGGCAAAACTGAAAACCTACAATAAGAGCGAAACCAGTAAATCTTCAGGACATTTTCCTTTAAGTAATTTATCTTCATACCTCGAGAATGGCAGATATGCTCAAGGACCACTCTCTAGTATAGGGGTGTCACGCAATTAGCCAAGCCAGGTAATTTATTTAAATTTCCTTTAAGAAATTTATATGACATTTTCCTTTTAAGTAATTTACATGAATCTCTATGTTTCTTTCTTTGAGTTTTACATTAATTCGTTTAATTTTAGAAAACCGAAGTCAAAATACATGGTTAGGTATAATAAGTGCAATGTTAGCTCATGGATTTGCCACTTTAAGTCTTCGTCAAACTCAGACTTCCATAGTTAGTTGGATTTTTGGAAATATACTATCTGAGTATTTGGGTGTCTTGACTTTTGATATACAGAAAATCCAATATATTTAATTTCTTCATTTGGTGCAAGAGATCCCCTGGCTCTGACTCCTTATAAGGTGTTGTATCGATCAAAGCCATTGTGACTTTTTTAAAGCAAGCTGGGTTAGAAAATCCATAAATCCTAATATTGCCACTGCTTGCTTCTCTAAGCACATATTTATTGAGCCTCAATGGCGAATAAAGTATGGGATCACAAAAACCGCGAAGAACGAGGTAGTGAACATAAGTTCAAGAGCAATCACTAAAAGTGATCGCAAGTGACGAGTGAAATGGAAAAACTAGTCAACCAAAGAAATATACGGTCAATTTAGTGCAGAAGGTCACTGACGCAGCTGTAGGTAATGAATAGGTGTACACTCAAGAACCTAACTACAACAATATACACGCAGAGCATGCAACAGAACACTCTACTGTGAGATGCACCTCAACCTGCTCTCTGAATTCATCAGCACCCATTGAGTTAGGCTATCGATGAGTAGGAAAAATGATAAGAAAGAAGTTGAGAACTTTCCCAACTCAGCAGGGCCTTGTCGGTCCAGGAGTTTCTGTTCAGTTCCGGGGACATCTGAGGGCAAACTCTCAGTCTTTGTGCAGTAGTAGATTAGTGAGCTTGGCAGCAGATTGCAGAGAACATAACTACTTAACGGACCCTCACCGTAGCGTCTAAAAATGTGGAGAAAGGTCAGCAAGAAGAAAACATCCCGAGAAACTAGCAATACCGAAACCTCGACGTAGAAGGAGGTTGAGTAATACATTACCTGCAACCCCAGCGGATTAAGCTAGACAGTCTAGACCAAGCCAAATCGAGCCGTAGCACAACGAACCAGAGGACATAGCGAGTAGAAGTGTTAGACACAGTGCTGTACTGGCAAGACTACGTTGGTGTTACTCTGTAAGCATATTAGTAGAGAGAAGAGAAGAGCCTAACTGAGAGTAGGACTGGGACAGAGGAAGCTGTGGAGTCAGAAGGCTTAAGAGTGAAAACTAAGGATTATAAGCTTAAAGTTCCTTTAAGCTTCTAATTCCCTGTAAATACAAAGGTGTCGAGAAATATTCGTAACGTTCACAGGGTTTTTATCTTATAGAGAATCCTCGAAACGCATATTTCCTAACAGCATGAAAGTTCATTTTCCCTCGCGCTCTTTGATCTACTTTAAAGCTACGTAAATTAGGACGTTTTCAAACAGAGGATTCAATTGCATACGAGTAACTTGACAGGTACTCCCCGAGTGATACCTGGAATACTAACAGCGTTTCCAAAACGAGATGGAGCATCCCTTACAGCATTTGGAAAGCGCACATCCACGAGTAAATGCGGCACCGGGTCCAGCTCTAGCATTTTTTTCAAGGCTAAAGGAGTCAACATGGAATAGCTGGGCGGATCCACGGCTCTGTATGGCAATTCGGTGGCTTTCTGAGCAGCCTCTGCCCTCTGCCGTCTTTTGGCAAGTACAGATCTCAGCTGCCGCACCCCCCAAGCTACGAGCGCAATCTGCAACAATACCGTCAAAGATCCTCCAACGTTCGCCACTCGTAATCTTCCACTCTTCGGCGACTCCTCTATGATATCCTCATCTACTGCTGCTCCTCCTCCTACTACCAGCCGCGAATTCTCCTGCGAGGACGAAGAAGTTCCAAGATCGAGCTCCCCGATCAGGTCTCCGTCCTCCATAGCCAACTGGTGCTATCGAGAGAAGAAAGAATTCCAGCCACGGACAGACAAACACACAAGAGATATGGTGATGTTCCTCTCGCGTTCTGCCTCTAGTTCGTTCGTTGCTTCCTTCCTTCCTCCAAGAAACTTGCTCTTCTCTGCCGCTAGTCGTCTGCTCTCCTTGCCCGCTTCTCGTATGTCTCTTTGGTGTCTCCACTGCCAGCTTGGACATTTCCTATTCGTTGGTACGCGTTGCTTTGGTGCTTTTGAACCCAAGTCTTTGTCTATGTGGCGAATGCAGCGGGTTGGTAGCTCCTCTGGCTGTAAACGTGGCACCCACCCGTATCCTGATTCCTGAAGGGCTTTTCCCTGTCCGGACGAAAAAGTCACCACCTAGGCGCTCTTTCGTAAGAGAGCTTAGGTTAGCGGTTTTCGATTGCACCTATGCGATATCTTTTGCCCAAGTTGCACTGTTGTGGGGCGGTATCTTGCCACCTCGGATGGCATCGGGTCTCCCCTCAAGTTCGGGAAGGAACTTTCTCCTTACGGGAACTTCTACAGATATTTACTTGACCGCTACTCTAATACGTTTCGCGGACTTTACTCCACCTCTCTTAACTTTGTGTTACTCGATCGCACTCTTTGACTAGCATCAAGAGGTTCAACAAGATTATTGCTATGTAAACATATTGTACTAAGATAAATAAAAAATTATTTGAGTGTATAATTTAATATAAAAATATTCTAAATTGAATTTTTATGTAGATATATGAAATACAATTAACATGTATTTTTCTCATTCTAATGACATGATATTTTGATCTATTGAACCTCCTATAGCCATTCAAGGGTTTCGTCAAGTAACGTAAAGTTAAGAGGGGTGAGGTCAAGTCGGATCAGAGATATTAGTCGGATCGGATATTAGAGATGCGGTCAAGTAAATTTCTAGAACTTCTATGATGTCTTTGCACTCAGGAAAGTGCCATAGCATTCTAATGACATGCCATTTTGATCTACTGAACCTGCTATAGCCAGTCAAGGTGTGGTCAAATAACGTAAAGTTAAGAGGTGTAGGGTCAAGTCCTACAAACGTATTAAAGGTGCGGTCAAGTAAATTTCTATAGCTTCTATAGTATCTTCGCGTACTATATGATTCATGAAAGTATCATAAAGCAAATTCTTGGCCGCTAAAGTTGTTTGAAATGTGCAGTAGACAAGCAAATTGCTCTCCTAATCTGATTCAATGCTTACGGTTTTAAAGTTTAGTCATATCATAGTATCTAGAGCCGCTGTACCAAATCATACATTATGTCGAATATTATACAAAAGTATAATATTTCTAGATCACATTTCTTCTTATACATTCATATGAACTTGTGCTTGTCAAGCTCACCTTGTAAGTTTAATGAGAACTCACAAGCGTACTACTTAGAACTTCGGCATGCACCTCAAAAAATAATTAATAGCATCAATATGAGGTGCATATTCGCATAAGATGACATGAATAATGATAATGATAATATTATCATCTCATTTGTGGAATATGTGAGAGAAAGAGTGCAAAAAGTGATGACGGAAAACTGTAGGAATCATGGAAGCCACAAAGGAGCTGTCTCGGATGTTTTGACGATGACTTTTGCATCTCTTATATCTCGATAGAAAAGAACATTGCAGGATTGTCGAATCACACCGATCGAAGACATACCCAAAACAATATTTTCAGAATTTGATACAGCAAGTCATTGATCACATTGGAGGAGCTCACAACAAGTGCAAAAAGTCAAAAGAACGGAGAACAATCATGGTAGCAATCTGATCTTGCATGTATCTTGCAAGTACCTTGTGGAACTCTTGCTAGAGATGTCTTCTGTCCATTGTTTTCATTATCTTCTCACTTCAGTATCTTCTATTGTTATTATCAGCAAAAAAATTAACTTAATTTAATAACTAAAAACTGATAAATATCAAAATTCACTCTAGTAAAATAAGTGGATACGTGAGAACCCTACACTCTTTTGGTATGCTCATATCTGAAGACACTCCTCTCTTGTCTATTTGTTCACAACAAATACAAAGAAAATCATAGGTATAATAAATCATATCATACATATAGAGATAAAAATATATAACATCAAATATATAATTGCATGAAAAACTTCAAACAAAGTCATAAATGATTGAGAATCAATAGGTATACCATACCACAATTATCGATACAGATTTTTTAGAATTTATGCGTGTCTTAAGGTTAGTATAAGTCTATAGTATGCATTTGGTAGCTTTCCCATGGAAGAGAATTTTTGTTGCAGTCGAGGTTGAAGAGCAGTTAGAGATGTTTTGTAGAGACGAAGCAAACAATGCTCAACCTGAGCATCCAACGAAGATCATTTATAAATCACAATGCTATCAATCAAGTTTATGTTTTGTCTCATCTTATACATGAGGCATGGGCAATTTATGCATGATGCAATTCTTTTCAACTTGATATCATTGACTTACGAAGTATTTCCTAGCCGATTTCATCTTCATGTGTTTTAGTTGTAGCTAAATACAAAATCATGTCTCGAGGTTGAATCCCAACCTTCATCTCATATTTCAATAATGTTATGAATTGAGTCAATGATTCACTTTGCATGATTGACAAATTGTTATATTGAGGTATGTATATTGCAATGTATGTATAGATCTCATTAAGGATGCAAAGCTCAAGCTTTAGAAAGTTGAAGGTTACTTATCAGAGCTATTTCTCTAGCCATATGAGAATTAGTGAGAAACGCTTATGTATTGCTATAGAAGATATGAGACCACAACAAAGTTCTCGTCAATGCTCCTAAACTCAAGAATAGACAAGGAAGAGCATAAGGTCATAATACTCGCTCTCGAGTTTAACTTATAGTTGTACCTTGCATATTGATTACAAGATATTCCATGACTATGTCTTGCACTAGACAAGAAGTTGGACAAGGTGCAAAAAATATCTGAAATTCAAAAAGCCACCGCTCTTGAGACCAAAGAAACAAGTAGGTACAATTCGAGAAGTAGTAAGAGAGATATTGTTCCACCTTTTTCAACTTGATTTGAAAGTTGAGAACAGAAAACTAGAATTGTAAAAAGAACCAGAAAGCCATAGCTTACAATGAACGAGAGCAAAGTCAAAAGTGCACATTTGCACTTCATACAGTTAGTTAATGTGTTAGACAAGATTGTTGGGGCTCATATGGACAATCGGTCATCTTTACATAGAAGATGAGTACCACATGTTGCCATCAGTTTCATAAATGTAGCTTTCAAATTTTACATGATGATAAATTCTTCCTTAACATCATGCATTCTGATACAAATTAGATTTCAAAACTATTGTTATGTACAATGTATGTTATGGATTTGTATATTTGTATATTTGTTCAAACATTATAGATATTTTGAATTTTGACGCATTGATGCATGGATTTATTCATTTAGAAGTTCAGCTATTACAATGTTTTAGTTTAGTGTTTTCTGCAAATAGTTAGGGTGACATGAGAGATTTATAACTTATATTTCAAAATATTGTAAACTTATAGCTACTTTTATACACTCATCGATAAATACTTTTGTTTATCTATGTAGACAAAAAATGACATCTTGATATTGGTTATTTCATCAATTATGATGTAGTCATAATTGATTATTTCTAAACGCTAGCTCATTTTGGACACGAAGGATGATGAGTTCAAACACCTGCATGAAGAGGTTTGACATTCATTGACCAATGGTATACTCACTTATCGTAGATGCACAACTTCAACAAACAAATAATACAATGTGGTGGGTTAAACTCATATCTCTTATCTGGTTTGGATTATTACATGTGGAGTAGCTATGATGATGGAAGATGTATCAAGATTCCTCGCATGCCAAAAGCTTTATTTTTCAAACTTGTGAAGATGTTAGCTCAACATATAACAAAGTATGAAACTAATATCTAGAAGATAATGTTGGTTTAGGTTACAATATGTGTGGTTATATTGTGACCCTCAACGGACAAGAATCATTTTCATGTAGACGAGAGGTTTGATAAAGGCTTGGAGTCACGGTATTAAATGTAGAAACCACGTGTTATCCAACAAATGGGATTCTTTATTAAAATTCTTAATTTCCAAACTGAATATTATTAATGAAATAATCCTCATATTATATAATATCAAGATAATATATTCCTCAAATTTACATATGAAATAGATAGCTTTTATTAAGTTTATATATGTATAATATTTATCTATCATACTTTTAGAACACGTTAAATCATTTTTATATTATCAATTTTAATGAACTTTATATAGATAAATCAAACATTCAACATTGTACCAATTGAGATGCTAATTCTCATATTTTTATCAATATAAAAATCATTATTTTATTGTATATATTTTCTAAAATAATAACAACTATAATTTAATATTCTTGATCATGACCTTCTAGGTATATCTTTATTTGATCAAAATATTTTACTTGTACTCTAGCATAAATCGTTATTATGAAAAGTACATTTAGATAGTAATATAAATAAATGAACATACACGTAGTATTTAAAAAATATTTTTAATATAACTAAATTTATGTTTCATTTCAAACATATATTACATATATTATACTTATCTAAAATTTTCAATTTACATAATAGTTAATTGTGAATAATTTATAATATGAGTATTATAAAAATCATATCATCAATTTTATATAGATTTATTGAAGGAATGAACTTGAGGTTATACGTGAATCCACTTCTCATGGAGTGCTAAGAAGTGGTTTATGCAATAAACACAATCACAAACCTACTATGTTCAGTGGAAGTTGAGATATGAAATGGAACGAATTAGTCAAGGCTTTATGAAGAAAGCATACATCTCAAATTGTCATGGAGCGATAGATTGCTCACACATCAGAATAGAGCTCTCTTTTGTAAGGAAGTGCGAGCAAAAGACTTCAACCGAAAGCAATATCTTGCTTTCGGTTAAGTATTCGGCATGTAGTGAATATGCACACACTCTAATAAAACAACTCTTGTGACATTTTTTCTACAAACACCTCCGAAGATGCATGCATGCAATAATATTCAGTAAAGATTTTTACTTTGACACACTGCTCGTGATATTTGCTGTATGTGCTTCTGTTGATTGTTAGACTTTATGTATATCTTTTTTTAGACAACTTTCACCTCGCTTGTGTTTTTGATATCTTGGTTGGTTGTGGATATTAACACGACCAAGAATAATATCAAAATATACTCACAAAGGTTATACTTCTTCTTAGGTGTCGTGAGAATTAAATTTATAAGTATTCAAGAGTTGTAAAATACGAAATGATATATTACAAAGTAGTATGTTTTTTCCACACTTTGAAATTGAACCTATTGTGATCATGATTTTACTTTGAACATGTGAAGGATAGAGAAAGAGTGGACCGAATATACATCATATCTCCACAATCACGGTGTAGAAATCAATCTTTAGTTAAGCCATAATCAATTTTAGTTCTAGACATATTAAAATGCGCAACTTCCGTATAATTGGTACATTCAAACATCTTATAATAACTTGATGTTTAATATAAATATGTTGCAATATTATTTCCAAAAGAGTTCATGTTTACATACGTCATATTGTCCTCCCTAATACATGAATTTATCTCTTTTTAAACATATGATTACATACCTTCCATGTGTCACTGTCACATTTTCTCTTCTAAACATATAATCCATTCACTTCATTTTCTTTCTAGTATCACTTAGAAATCTTTATGTGTAGCACTTGGAATGGAACAGAAAAAAGTTACGAATCTTGTGAATCGAGAGAACTCGAGTCTAGTTAAGAACAAATTTGATAATCATGGTGGGACTTAGCTTTAAAGTTCATATTATTTGCTTATGCGATTGGGTCTATGACTATCGTTGTCGTTTTTAGAGGTATTTTTTGTATGGACATAATTATATGATGCATCTTATACGTTGGACAATCGCAGTATCCAAATTGATATAATAAGTTGGCAATATAAAGCTCATAGAATAGAGTATTTGACATCAATTTTGTATCTCATATTCACAATCAATAGTGCATTACATTGGTCATAGAATAAACCATAATAATTTCTATAGCTGATTTCATATCAGTGAATTTCTGTAGATATATTTCACATTTTTGTTACTCTATTCTGACAAATTTGCCCTTTTGAGAAAACAAAAAGTCTCAAAAACTCATGTTTGACTACCTCCCACAGTGATATAGGAGGTAGTCAAACATTGAACCTCATGATATGTAACACTTTTGGTTGATATCAATGCTTCGTGCATCAAGTGTTCTCTATGTTCATATTTATTTGTCAATCATGCATATTCACCTCTCTAATAAGCAAGGAGGATAATCTTTTACCGAATCCTTTCTCATTGAAGGATTTGGTTATAAATTAAACCTCATATGTGTCCTCCGTGAAAAAACTAAAATAGCAACTAATTTCTCTTTGTTGTGGTAGTGAACAAAACAAAATAGTAATTGAATGTGATCCTGGAAAAATCAGATTGACTTGTTTTCTTCAAGATGGGACTAGCACTTTCAACAATTCAATCTCGTGTTGTTGGATTGTTGTATGTACATCTCTCTTTGTTAAAAAATGAACTCTTTTTACACTTAAAACTTTCTGATTTCTATAACAACCTCATTAGAGTCGAATGTGAACTCTTTGTGGAGTTGCATCACTTGACACAACAACCAATAACAAGTCAAGATGGCGAGAGTATATAAGTTGATGATTATGCTTCTATCTTTTTTCTGCGATTGTCATTCACGATGGAGTGATAATATGTAGGTGCAGCCATAACACCGTCTCATTATATATATTTAAATTTCTTGTAAACCACTCTTTATACCAAAACAATGTCTAACATATACACATTGACCACGTCAAACATCTCCAATCATATTTGTTCACAACAACACGCTTTAAGACATGTCCGTGGGCAAAACTAAGAGTTGTCATCGTCATGTCCAACAAAGATTTTCTCATATTTGGAGTTTTCTCGCATGTGAACCAAACATCTAGTTCCCATTGCTGTGAATTTTATATGAAGCATAGGAATCTCTTTCAATATCTGTATAATGAATTGTAATATGATATACTTGTAAGCTACATGGAGGATTCACTCTTTACAGTCAACAAATATACCGCTTGAGAACATAGCTATCAGCAGCAATGAAACTGGTGGGCACAGACTTGGATCAGCTATATCATCATCTTTAGCGTAAAAACTCCATATCAATCATCATACATTACATAACATATGCAGCGTGAGCTCTCTTCACAAGCGTAAATAGCCAAAAAATGCAACATGAACATATGTGTACAATGAGAGCATAAAAGTTAGCATGAAGCACGAATTACAGATCTGATCCATTGTGCAAAGTTGGAACACCAAACTCATGCAAATTCTTGAAGCCACAAAATGCAAGAATTACTCTTTCAAAACCAAGTCCAAAATTGTGTTGCAATTGAACTCTACTTGTTTAGGAATTTTTGTTTATCGCTATTGCAAATAAGATCTCATAAACGAGAGAAGTAATTGTATCATAATACTGTTTAAACCATAATGTTACTACAAAGTTTTTCACAAAAACCTCGACTTTATGTGAAAAAAACTACAATATATAAAGAGAAGATGTAAAGTAAATAGTTCATTTGCGGATTGAAAACTTGACTTGATGTAGAATCTCAAAATCATAGTAGTTATCAAAAACAGAGATAAAAATACTCAACACATTGAGTTTTAAATGTAAAGAGTACCACGACTTTAGAAACACAATATGTGAATTATGTTCGAATGTCTATTTACGCTCCATGCCCAAAATTAAAAGTTAGAAAATTCTTATAACCTACATACACTTGAAAATAAAATAGACATGAAGTTGTTGCACACACATCATTTAAACTCGAGGTTATATATTGTGCAATAGCTTCTCTAACCTCATTCATCACGTTTCTTCACGTGATACTTTCAATAGTATCAAGATGAAGAAATCCACTCCACCAAGATGGATGAAACTGATGGGCTTTTGTGAATGTTCTGAATGTGATCAAAGTCTATCCATCTTTATAAATTTTTTATTAGATGTCGAGTAAGAGAAAATCATGCAACGAATGAAATTTTGGAGTACTCCAAGATATTTTAACATACAAAACATAAGTATATCTAGCAATGTTCATTTTGCAGTTGCAATATTGAAGCTTGTTGCACCTCTAGAACTTTATGGTAGCATCACTACACGTCTAGACAAACAGTTTGTCATGTTTGATTTGCGTGAACTATATCAAGTCGTTTAGATATCAATCATCATGAAACGGTCCTACACTCCCAGAGATAACGTAAAGGAAAAGTCATTTGGTATCACAAACACACTAAAAGACAATATATTTTCCCTTCTCAACACTCTTCTGCTCTTGTTATGGACCTTCCATTCTGCACTGACGAGTATATACTGCTTACTTGCCATGATTAGCATTTTTTCATGACATACTACTTTTCTATTCTTTCTCGAAAGATTTAATTAGTTCTCTCTCTTTCTCATTTGGAGTGCATGCAAATTCTAATAGTCTTTCTTGTTTAAGTGGGTATGTTGTCATGTCGTGGATTAACTTATAACTGAAAGTCAAAATTCAACATTTCATATTTTTGCTCCAAAGATGCTCATGGAGAGAAATATCAACTTTTGATCACTTTCAGATCTACATTATAAAATCATCAAGTGGTAGAGCTCTTTGTAAGCTTTCCATATGTACTTTATTTGTCTCATTTGGAAGTTTATTGACGGTGTTATGAGGTTCGATGAGAAAAACAAGTCTTAGCTTCTCGATGCTGACTAGGTATCGGTGATTCTTGACGCTATACTAAGAGCACAAAGGGGCTGCTTGGTCATAATCTATGCAAACCTCATGTACTGTGAACGGACGTAAGGGGATGCTTAAAGGGGTAGCTTGTGCTTATGGCTTGTCGGTGGACGTTTTGGAGGATTGAGAAGTCTAATGCATCCCACAAGGTGTCCTTGGATTCAGATATGTGCAAGATACGCACTCATTAAGATGATTGGCAAAGAGACGGATCGTGTGGTGTGTTCTAGGAGAAACTAAGTCATAGGGAAGAGAAATTGGAGTGCTTTAGTGACATACGAAGAAGAGTTGGATCCTTCAAGTCATTCCGAGTCCAAACTTGCCGTCTTTGGATCCATCGAGATCAAAACATTGAAGACAATTTGAAGTTTCATCGGGTGGTTTGAGAGTTGTAAGGAAAATTGGCTCGCAAAGACATGCTTACGTGAGATTTTCGTTTATCTATGACTTGAGGTTGGGTTGTTCTTCACGGTCGATAGACCAAGCTCTTTGTTATTGGTGCCTACTTGATCAAGGAGTCCTTATCTACGCAGAGGAGAAGACTATATGTAGATCAAATTGTTGTGTTGCGCGTGATGAGTGAAGTTGAGCCACAAGACAACGATTTATGTCAAGTTTTCGCTTCTTGTGACAAAATTTATTGTCGTTCATTACGAGAGGAACTCCAAGCTACCTGTTTAGAGTCTTACTATGATAAAAGTAACCATATGTATCTACCGGAGAAGACGGATCTCAGATCAACCGATCTATTTTGTGGGTGTATGTGGTTTTAAGCCACATGGAGAAAGTTTTGGAGGTCCGATCACTTATGATCAAAAATTGAAGATATCTCGACTATTGAGACTCTGATCTGAAAGTTCTTGGAGCCAACAAAGTAAAGAAAGAAGACATTATCAATATATGAAGACGGTTTGACGAAAAGAGGAAGTTCTCATATATATATTTTTTGGTTCATCTGTTATAGTTTTCGTCTTTTTAGATTCGTTAGAGTTCCAGTTTGTTATGTGTGGCTTGTGGTAGTTAGTTTTAGATAAGGGCTTGTACACGGACGTTGATTGGATAAGGATTTGAATCATGGTGATACTATTACAATGTTTTTTGTTAGCAAAGAGGTGTTTTCTTTGCTTTGAGCTATGCTTCGGTAGTTTGGATCTAGGTTGGGTTTCAAAGAACTTTTTTATGAGGTTGGGTAAGGAGTACATACCACTAAGGTCTGCTTCTCGATTTGGTGTTCATAGGACAAAAGAAATAGGAATGTATATAAAGCGAGGATTGGTATACTTTGCAAAGCTTGTTCTCGTTGTTGTCTCTCTCTCTCTCTTTTATCTATGTTCAGCACACGATTCTCTACAACAAAGAACCTCACATTTTCTTGGACAACCTTCAAGCACAATACGATACGATAACGGTATACCACTGATTCCAGTGTGAAGTACGAATCACAAAAATACAAGTCTGCTAGATTCAGCATATGATACCTTTAAGCTCTATACACTATGAACAACGTTGTATCTACCTATACGTCTGAAAGAGTTTTTTTGTCTATTCCATGAGTATCACTTATTCTGCTGTTCGTCTAGTGTCGATAGTCCGAAGTAGTGCATCCATTAGTGGAAATCATCATCATCTATATATGAGCGCTACTGCTTGCATCCATCCACTTGTTCGGCTGCTGGTTTTGCTTCCTCATTGATATATAATGCTTTGTCGTCTGGAGGTTCTTCTTTGGGACTATGTCTCGAGACTTGTCCATGAGTGTAGCATGCATGCAGTGTGGACAACAATGACTGTCTTGTCAGAAGAAGATGTTTTGAACATCTTTTTATGTCATGTCTTGAGGATTGAAAAATGAGCTAATGAGGGAGTTAATCCGTCTTCATATATACTTGATGTCATCATCCAACGGACGCGGAGTACTCAAACATGTATGAAAAATGCTTGACAATGGATGCGCACTTTTATACTTGTTAAACTAGAGAGCTATGAACAGTATGTTAGCATACGACAACTCAACTCTATTTTATATGTTTGTCTTTTTCATTCTGAAACGCTAACTTAAGCTACATTGATGGAGTCCATAGAGCCGTGCTTATCAAGATATATTGCTGTCCATCAATATGCTCTTAGAGATGTTTTTCATCCTAAAGTGGTAGTGCTTTTATCTCTCATTCTTTACACAACATCTAATCATTCCTACATACATATGCAAGCCTCAATTTGTGAGGGACTTGAGGTCGATATCTCCTCCAATGGGTCGACTGCTATTCCATCTCAAGACGACATGAATTTTTTCCTCAATTTATGTGAGGTTATTGCACTGATGCAAATTACTCCCTGGAAGTGCAGATGTAATAGAGCTCTTCCCCTCTCTACCAAAAACACACCAAATGAACATTCTTTGTCAAAAAATTATCCCAATGAAGAAAATAAAGCAAGATCCAAATCCCTCATGTCTTCTATATTGTATCTAAGAGTTCAAGATTGTTCGGGCTGAGGGTTGTCCTTGTCTACTTCTGTCTTTACTTGCTTTAGTAAGATCATTGAGCCGAGAAGGTTCAGACAATATGAACAAACAAACGGTACGAGACAAGGAGTACGAAACATACACATGGAAGACACTTCAACTTGTAAACTGATCATACTGTTGGGTTCAGACGCTTGATGGATCTTTGTAGAAAAAAGTGGATATGCGAATATACGTTGGCGTTTATCATGCATCACGAACTAGAAACCGTCATTTGTCGTTCTTAAGTACATGTAAGGACTTGATAAAGAAGGGAAATTTTGAGCGACTTGAGAAAGTCATCATTGATGAGGAAATAGATGCTATGGTCTGAAAAAGATCAAAGTATAAATAGATGTACATACGTTTTGTCCTCAAGACGTCAATCATTAAACCTTTGTATATTCATTCCGTTGTCTGAAGATCATCCAACGCCGAGAAAGAGGGAGGTTAATCAAGAAGAATGCCATGAACTCGTTTATATCGATAGTGAGACCGTTGTGGATAATATGATTTGAGTTGATCGACTCCTCGAAAAGAGAAGCTATAACTTTTGGAGGGTTAAAGAAAGCTTTGATAATTAGATTGACGTCTTTCATGTGACATCGAGCAAGGTTCGAAGAGAAGAACTAAACACTTTTTTCATCGTCGAGTGTTCTGTAGCAAGACACAAAAGGACAAGCAAGAGAGGAATTGTGTCAAGAGAAATAGTGCTATACACACTGCGGGACAAGGAAGAAAGGAGTTCTTGTGATGAGATAGTATGTACCAACCATGTTCTTTGTGATTTCTCACAACAGACCCCTTGCTGCAGTAAGGCAGTAGTCAGCAGTGACTTGTCATTTAGACCAGAATCGCAACAACCAAGAGAAATAGACGACAAATGAGCTATACCTATGAACTCGTGATTACGATTTCAGAAGCAACACTAAAACTTTCAGCAGTAGAGAAAGTGAGATCCTCTTGCAGTAGTAAGACAATAGTCAGGTCGTGACTTATCGTAGACATCAGAATCGTAGCGAGCAAGAGAAAGAAGCGACAAAGCAACCATACATTTGATCTCGTGTAGGAAGCAACACTAAAGCAAAGGTAACTAGCGATCACTAGAAGGAAATGAATAATGATAGCAAAGAAAACAAACCAGCAATATAGCGAGAAGCCACAACAAGCTGTGGGTCACAAATTTGCAGAATAGCAGCAACAACATAGCAAGGATAAACAGTATAGAGAGAAGTGAGAAGCACCACTACCTTAGAAACTTACATTGTGGTTAAGGAACATCAACACCCGAAGACCTTAACACCTCAACCAACAGTGAACACCTGAAGCATATTGAAGAAAACACAACAATAGCGAAGACAAAGCGGTGCCGCAAATCAAAGATGAACGACAGACAAATGATTGAGGAACGTGAAGAGATTGAATGAATGAGATTTTCTTCAACCCAATCTATCTCTCGCACGTCTCACCAAGCCCACCTTAGTAGAACCACGGTCCTTAAACATTCGCCGTGCAAGTAAGAAAACGGACAGCAGAGAGAGGAGCAAGCAATTAGAGGTATTCATAGTTCACATGTGTCGATGCTTGTCTGCAGACATTGTGAAACGAAGAAAATAACCACCAAGAAAATAATCCGTTTGGAGAAAAATTACCTTGTTGCACTAACCTTACGTGAAATAGCAATCCTTTGTGCTCTCTTTTACCATAACCCTAGGACCAAAGACTGTCATTTATTTCTTCCTCATAATCCTCGCTTGTCCTCTTGTCCCTTCTTCACTCCGCTAGTTTGGGATGCATATTTGCTTTTCATTTGTTTTGACAGTGAGCATCGTTCTCAAAGAAGTTTAATAGTCAAAGAAATGATTCCAAGTTTCATAAGAATTTAAATTAACATAGTATTATAAATTCACAAATTCACTCGCACGGTTCTATACCAAGTTTTTCTCGTATATGATTTTTCTCTCCTCTTCTCGTTAAAGAATGTTCTTTCTTAACTTTGATATGAAAATTTCAAAAGTTCTTAAATAAATCTACCGAATCATTGACGTTGAAGTGAGTGGAAAAGAAATATTCTTTGCATATTCACCTCCCCCTTCCATGCAAGGGTTTAATTTATTACTATTGTATATTTAACCCGTTCCTTGATTAAGTAAATTCTTCTCGATAGTAGATTACTGCCCTTGTAGTTTTTGTAGTATATGAATCTACGCCTCTTTTATGGGTTATATCTGAATCTTCCTGTATTTCCAAATTTAACTATATTTTATATTAAAGAGATAAATTTGATTTTCCTATCAACAGATTTTTCACTCTTATAGCTTTTCCGAGAACAGTAAGCGAGCAAAAGTCCCCCGAAGCTGAGCTTGCATGCATATTTATTTTATTCACAGGGAAACAAGAAAACCTGAGGATGCGCATTATATTTTCTTTATCACGAAGTGTATTTTGCTATCTGCATGACTGTAACAAACAACAAAAAACTGTAAAGTATTGGATTGTTAGAACCTTTAACTACGACGGACATTGACCAAGTGAAGCAAAACGAGGCGGAAAATCGACTAAGTGAAATTTGAATCCACTGATTTAAAACTTATGTTGTATATGCTAATCAGTGCGTAGGTTCCGAGACATTTCCCAAACTGTTAAACAAGCGCAGACGTAAATGGTTAGCCTGCTAATTTTACCCAAAGAAGAAAGAAACGGACGGAAGAAAAAGGAAGCGTAGGGGACATTGGCGGGGAAGCTGGTTCAGGATTTGCAAAAATTTCCTTGGGTCGCGAAGCTTGTAACGAAAGTCGAGCGACTTTCCAGAAATTGGCTTGATCATACCCCCAATACGGTCGTTCCGCTTGATCATATCCTTTTTAACGTTTGGTTGCTTGATCATACCCGTGACAGGTTATTGTCAGTAAAACCAGTAATTTTAGTTTTTGTTACTTTCAACCTTGACTAAATATCACTGTAATTTAAAATATTTAACATTAAAAACACGTTAGATTATTTATATTCTTATTTCTTTAATATGTATATTCTCACATGTGAATAACATCACAAAGTGACTGGTTTTATAGAAAATAACCGGGCCAGGGTGTGATCAAGCCATACATCGTTAAGAGGGTATGATCAAGCTCACGGAACCTATTGGCGGTGTGATCAAGCAAATTTCTGTGCAGTTTTCAGTACAATAATGGGTACCGTAGTTTTGCTGTAAATACAACAAACAACGCGACGCGATATATAGCCAACGGATGGGATTTGCTGTAAATTAAAGCATACGGTATGGAGTTGCGTCTCCGTCAGAAGGAGTCGGGCCTTGATATCCCCCTAAGGGGAAAAAACGGAAACACATTCCAGCGGGGAATGAAACAAAGGAGAGCAGAGGGAATTAGGGTTTGGGAAGGGGAGGTGTTAGGGTTGCGGCGAATGGTTCAACGCGGATGTAGAGAGCGAAGTGTAGTGTATTCAAGAAACGAAAATCTCTCGCTCTCTTTCTCTTTAGCTCGTCACTGCGTCTGCAGCAGCGGAGCAGCATCGATTACAACAGGTAAATTTGTGACAGGAGTTCAAACGCAGCAGCAGGAGCAGCAATGGCTGCCGCGGCGAGGCCACTCGTGAGCATCCAGGCGCTGGATGGGGAGTCCGGAGGAGCGTCGACCACCTTGCCCAGCGTCTTGTTGGCGCCGATCAGGCTGGATATCGTCGAGTTCGTGCACTCTAACGTTGCGAAGAACAAGAGGCAGCCATACGCTGTAAGTAAGAAGGCTGGACACCAGACTTCTGCAGAGTCATGGGGAACCGGGCGTGCCGTTTCTCGAATTCCCAGGGTGCCTGGTGGAGGTACTCACAGGGCAGGACAGGGAGCCTTCGGGAACATGTGTCGAGGAGGACGCATGTTCGCGCCCACCAAAATTTGGCGCAAGTGGCATCGTAAGGTAAACATTAACCAGAAGAGGTATGCTGTCTGCTCGGCTTTGGCCGCTTCAGCTGTACCCGCCTTGGTGCTAGCTAGGGGTCATAAAATTGAGAAGGTCCCTGAGGTGCCTTTGGTGTTGAGTGATACTGTCGAAAGTATTGAGAAGACTTCTGCCGCAGTTAAGGTATTAAAGAAGATCGGAGCTATGGATGACATTGAGAAAGTGAAGAAGAGCTACAACATCCGTGCAGGTAAAGGTAAAATGAGGAACAGGAGGTACATTTCCCGCAGGGGGCCTTTGGTTGTTTATGGAACCGAGGGAGCTAAGTTAGTGAAGGCATTCAGGAACATTCCTGGAGTGGAGGTCGCTTCTGTGGATCGTCTTAATATCCTACAGTTGGCACCTGGAGGCCACCTTGGGCGATTCATCATTTGGACCAAGTCGGCATTCGAGAAGTTGGACAAGATTTTTGGAACTTTAGATGAGAAATCCGCGGTGAAGAAGGGATACCATCTTCCCCGCTCTATGATGAGCAATTCGGACTTGTCCAGAGTCATCAACTCCGACGAAATCCAGAGCGTCGTCCGACCAAAGAAGTACGGCATGAAGAGGCGGGTACTGAAGAAGAACCCACTGAAGAACCTCGGTGCTATGTTGAAGCTCAACCCATACGCCAAGACCGCCCGTAGAATGGAGCTCATCGCCCAGGAGCAGCGCGTTAAGGCCAAGGCTGAAAAGTTGAAGGTTAAGCGATCTACCCCACAGGTATGTCTCGTTACTTGCATCAGAGGGTCTTTGTCAGTATTTTCACGACTGTTGTATGCTACACTTCCTTTTGAGGTGTATGTTTCCCTGTCAAGATGCCTTGAAGAGAATACTTTGCTGCTGTGCTGAGCTGGGGGTTTAGTGAATGACGTAGTAGACCCTGGCACTCCGCTGTAGCAGCGAGATCCATTGTTTCTCTGCTCCAGATATTGAGGCTACCTCGAGGTGGGAGTGCGTATAATTATTTTTGAGATCTCGATGTTAGGGGCAGAAATCCAGTAGAATTTGGATTCCGAGCAGTAGAGTTGTGAGTTGTTTGCTTGACGTTGAATACTAACGGTAAAAGGCGAAATTGATGTATGGGAATATATATAAATAGTGTGTATGGGAAATATAGTCGAATGCTGCTGGGTTAGAGGAGATGCGATCATCCTGCAAATCGTTGTACAGTATGGTGCTCCGCAGAGCGGAACCATAGGAATCAATAATTATTAACTTCCTGGAAGTGTATGTTATGTCTAGATCATGTAGTTCGTAAGGGCCCTTGAAGGCACTAGAAATCCATTGGCTTGCATAGGTAGTTGCTAGTTATTTCTTGATATCTTATCGTGAATTACTTTCAGGTTGAGGGAGCCACCAAGGAAGCTATTAAGAAGTCCGGCGAGTCTTGGTATCAGACTATGATTTCTGACAGCGACTACACAGAGTTCGAGAACTTCAGCAAGTGGCTAGGAGTTTCGCAATAAGGTTGTACACGCATTGTCAGTTTCAGAAGTGTGAGGTGAAATGGGAAGATATAGAGTGTTCAGTGCCCGAAGCGCTTTTGTTTTACCTGGGGACAGTGCATATAAAGTAATTCTCGGAAACATTTTTGACCTGCTGGGCCTGACCGGAAATCCAAATGCAAATTTTCGTTTCGTGAGCTAGTGGAACATGGTGGGTGTCTTGGCCTCAACTTCGAGTCATCGTGTTAGGTCTGCTCCCTTCGTGGGGTGGATATGTATTTCCGTAGAACCCTTGAGAAAAACACGTTTTACTGTAGGTCATTTTCCGGAACTTCCCTCACCTTGATGTGGACGACGATTAATACTTAATTAGGGTTGTAGGGCCTCTGAGAGCGGTGCCTAAATATATGTATCGCTGCGTTCATTTTGGTTTATCTCCTAGTAACCATAACACGGTATTAGGAGGCCCGTTTCTGGAGCGTGCTTCAGGTTTACTGTAGATGCGGCACATCTTGTTAAATGTTTTGACACTAATCAGATGGTCCACACTCTTCTGAGTCGAGAGATTTATGAACATCACTCTGCATCTAAATCTACGACAGTTTTGTGTGTACATGTGAACCAAAATCCTGTGTTCATAAATGGTCTGGAATATGTCGGTTCGTTCCGCGTTGGCTTTATCGAGAGGACGAATTTTCTCGGGGATTGTTGAGGAAGATGGCCGTATTGTTGTACGGTTAATAAACATTTGAGACCGTTCTGAAACTGTAAAACCCAACTGACCGTCCGTGTCTTGTCATGGTGACTAAGACTGTATCCATGCTGCTTAGTAATGGTGATTCACACTGTAACTCATAAATAACTGCAAGCCCGAATTGTACACGTTGCATATTGGCTAGTAAACTGCAAACGCCCAGCATAAACTACAAGCTGGAAGCACAGATGGTCATGGATATTTAGATTACTTCCGGAGACATTACCCGACCTCCTGGTTTTGTGAAACGAATGAAAAACAGATGGTATGTCACATCGGTGGAGCAATAAAACCCACGTCTTAATCCTGAATGGCATGAAATTTACCCTGTCCGGTTAGTAGATCGGACATTCGAGGACCTTCTCAATGACATGTAGTCAAGTTCGAAGAATATCAGGCCTCCTTTTAAAAATGAAGCAGTCTACAGAATAAAACCTGTATCCTAATTGAATCTCCATGGAGATGTTCTTCTTAAAACCAGTGTTAGGTCTTTGGATAGAAAAACTTACAACTGTGGAGTAGGCCAGCAAAGTTGACGAAGCGAAAATAGGAAGAAACCGGTAGCAGATCGCGGAGCTAAATTCGTGATAGTGTGGTTGTTGCTATGCGATAGCATAGCTATAATTCGTTTGTGAAAATCGGAAAAAAGACAAAGGAACAAGGAGTTT
The DNA here is from genome assembly GCA_036924285.1 of Asterella californica. Taxonomy (NCBI): domain Eukaryota; kingdom Viridiplantae; phylum Streptophyta; class Marchantiopsida; order Marchantiales; family Aytoniaceae; genus Asterella; species Asterella californica. The sequence continues at coordinate 14,910,290 of JAYKYS010000003.1, forward strand.
TTATAGCAATGGAATTGTGAGGTTATGCTTGCACGATTTATTCGGATCTACTTCTTTTTGGTTTTCAGAATGATTTAATTCGTCCCTTTTCGTTACTTTTTTTCACTTTTCAGTTTTCGTCATGACTCCATCTGTTCGTTTTCGTTACTTCTTACTTCTTTTCACTTTTCATCATGATTTAACATGACTCCATCTTTCCGTTTCGCTACACGCCAAAAAAATCCCTCTTCTCTTTTCGTTTTACCAAAACAGATTCGTGAATAGACCATGTCGATTATGAAAAATGATAATCAAAATCATGTCATGGCGGAAGAATCCAAGTATTATGACATAATCATTTTTGTTTTCATGATAGAAAAGTTATTTATAACTGATCACTTGTAGTAATATTGGTTTGTTTAGTTTTTCATTCTTACTCTGCGAGCATGTGGACGGGACATAGAAGGATCCAAATTTAACTGATATCGATTTCGCTTCAAATAAATGTTATAATTTTACTTTTTTTATGTTTATATAAAACTCTTCCGAGTTGGTAATTAAATTATACCGATGTTATATGGTGATATAGACCCCCACAAAGACCACGTAGTGGCAGGTCTAGATCAAGGTGAAATACAAAACAATATCATTAACTATAAGACAATGCCATCATACTTTATTATGCTATTACTGTATACTTTAAGAGCACAACTTCCTGGCTCGAGCGAAAACCTGACAAATCTCTTTGATTTATCATAAGCATCGCTGGGCCCCACGGCAAACATATAACGTTAACAAGTAAAACCTGCTTATAGTATAGAGTCGGGCCTGTCACTCCTTATCACTGTGTAGAGGGTTACTCCCTATCACTGTATAGAGGTTATCACTAACTATAATCTAACTATAGAGGTTATTTTTGCTATATAATATATAATAACATAGTATGATAAAGTAGCAAAGGTGTGATTGTCTTGGACGCATGCGTGGCAAAGTTCAGGTCCTTGAAAACGTTAGAGCAACGAGTCATATCCACGAAATGACGATGAAGTGCACAAGTCGGTTCTCTCTCATAGAAAGTTACATGCCGATCAAACCAGTCAACCATGGAGTGAAGATATTAGCTTCCTTGCATATTATTCACCCTCTTCCAAGTTCTGAAGAGGGGAAATATGCTTTCCTTTTAATTTGTGTTCTAATTTTTCTTCTTAGAAGTGTTAGGTTATAAATTAAAGATATTAAATTGTATATGTTTTTATTCGTTCGCGGCAGGGTGTTTATATCAGGAGAAAGGATCAGTATTAGTAACTTACTTATGGGTTTTGAGTGATTGCAGTGGTTATGTTATGAAGTGAACTAATTTCAATATAGATTTTTAATTTTAATTTAGAGTAAAATTATCACTCTTTGCTATTTTTGTCTAAAATGTAATTTTGAGCATCTTCTTGTATTTTTGCCCATAGGTCTGTATTTTTTTCCTGCTATCGGATGTATTTTTCATTAAACTGTTCTTGAAGCAAGTTTCCAGCCAATTGGCGTTGATAATTTTCTGGGGTCTGTAAACGTTTGTCTTCTCTTCTCAACCAGAACTGCACTTTAGATACATATTGATTTCTTTGTGATGCGGATAGCAAACATATTTTATAATTTTGAAGTGTATACAGGAAAAATATCGAGCTGTAGCACAATCAAAATAGAATCCTTTCCTAATCTGGAAATATGTAAGGTCTTGTGCAGTGAGGCAATCACTTAACAGAGAGAAATCGAAAGCGCTAAAGTGATAATTATTTTGCATTCACTTCGAGATTTGGTAGTGGGTCGATTCACGATACAAACATAAATTCAGTTTGTGAATCTCTTTGGTTTTGATATGGGAGGTATTAGGGAACACTTATATTATAGTCTTCCCTCATTTTATGGACAACTATGGAAAACACTTATTGCGTAAGTTTGATGATGAGATTTTAGCATTTACTCTTTTGAGAATCTCTGCTGTCGCTCTTTGCTTTACAGCTTATGCTTGTCTCACAAATGGCTTTTTATTTGCACCAATGTGCAAAAATCCCACTTCAGATTCAGATGTCGAGCTGGATCTGCATGTTTTTACACAATGAGTCATTGGAGGTTCGATGTGATCTACTTTTTCTGTGTGACGTGTATATTTTGTATTTGCAAACATGTTTTGTCCATAGTCTTGCCTTCTCGACGCTGTTTGGGATGATAAACATTTTACAAACTGGATGCTAGCACCAGTTGTGTCTAGTGGGTTCTTGGATCTTCAATTTTCTATCGAGGAAAGAGCTCTTACATGCACATGTTCAGCTCTTGCTATTGGTCTGGGTAATATCATTTCCATTATGAGGAGGTAAAATTTCGTCTCGGAGCTCCTTCAAGAATCGGTGAACTGTGTAAGTGCTTCAAGTTCTATCCACGTCTATTTTTCATTCCAAAGCTATTTTTCATGTCAATGAGACTAGAGTTTTGAGTTGCTGGCTTGCATCTAAATCGCGTGATAGAGTTGTTTAACACACATGAGTTTCATAGTCACGAGACACATTACACATAGCTTTCTTCTTCCTCAGTCTCTTGTCGGAACATCAGAGCTTCCATGTACCCTTGAAGTTCAGAGATGTCATCCTCAGTCTCTTACCAGCTGAGGTCTCGGTAGCGACTAATGTAGTGACTATACCATGGTTAATCAGACATCGTTTGGACTATATTATTGACTTTGCGCGAGTTCGTACAATAGGTGATAAACAAAGTGAGAATTTCAAAATTTCCATGAAACTGAACAACGATGACACATGCACATAGATAACGTAGAGTGTTTTGGAGACCTTGGTTTAGCTTGAACGCGATGGCAAGAATGTGTGCTACAGGGAGTGAATGGATTACGGAGAGAGAGCTTGATTTGGACAAAATTCGATTTCTTTATAGTGACTCAAACAACTTCAACATGCCGGCATATACTCGCGATACAGTCAGTTCGAATGAACCTAGCCCTTCAGAGCAACGGGGGCAGACAATGCTGTCCATTGGCAAGAACGAGGTGTCACTGGTGAGAAAGACGTATGCTAAGTTACAATCCAAGACAATGAAGATAAAACTAGGAAACACTTTCAAATCAATGGAGAACTTTCAGTTCGTCATGGATTGTTGATCTGTTTTAAATTGGTGAATCAACAAGCAACTGAAGACACGTAAGGATTATGTGATACGTTCTTGTATATATGAATTTTCCATATGAGAGTATCCTCCAGTGAAAAGCGAATCCGAAACAAGGAAAATGTGCAACTGAGCATAGAGCCACACAATTTTAGTGAGTTCATGCAGCTTAGAGTTTCTCAGTGTACCGTTGTGGACGGAACGGATCTGAACGGAATACCACATGCTGCGATCGATGAACAGAGATTTGAGATCAATGTTTAGCCTCAAAAAGGTTAGGAAATTCCTGAAGTTGATATGTGTGGACAAAGGACCAGACACTATCTGCAAGATCATTTCTTGCACGTCGATAGGAAGAACCCATGTCTGAATGCTTGAGTGGGACAGAGAAGGAACCGAGAGAAAAAGAAAAAGAGTCTACAAGAGGTTCTTTAGTTAGATGCGAGTGGAAGTGATGTGTCAGAGAACACTGAAGTTTGCAACTTTTGTGACCACAGTGTGTAATTTGCAACATACATGTCCGAGTCATTTGCATGTTTGGGGAGACCTCTATCTGAATGCACAACATCTTGCTCTCTTGATGTGTAACGTGTTGTGATTGTCAAAAGTAGTTGTAGGCAAGTTAGTCAATGATTTTAGAAGTATTTATGAGAAGCACACCACGTACATGACCGCTTATCAAATGAGAAAGGAAGTTAGAGATTCGATCCAAGGTGATGAAACTCACTCTTTTCATGCGATTCATGCATTATGTAGTCGCATGCAAGAAGTTGATCTTGAATTGGTTGTCGAGTATGGAACCTGACCAATGACCGGAATTTTCAAGCGAATCTTTGTTTGTCCCGCTGTCTGCAAGAATGCTTTTCAGTTCTCATAGAGAGTAATCACTCTTGATGCTTGTCACACCAAGAACAAGAAATATTTTTCTCAAATATTAACTTGTTGTTGTTCAAACGGGGACAATCAGTATATCATTTTGTGTTTTGCAGTAGCAGCAAAAGAGGATGAGGACTTGGGTTCTATGGAAGAATGAGATCGAGCATCACCGGTATAGATCACAAGCTCTCGGATCATTGTAAAGATTTACTGAATGTTGTGAAGCGAGTTTTCTCGGACACGTCCATGGACATTGCTCATAGCACTTAAGCATGAAAGTGAAGGTTCGTTGTGGAAAAGATGCAGAGAAAGTAGTTTGAGCTTCTATACTATGTGTAGTGATAGATGTTGTTGGATACTGCTTTCTCTATCATTTTAACACACTTGTGTTATAACATGATGTATCATACATGTTCACTCTGATTCTAGATAACTTGAAGAGCTCATGGCGCAATAGAGAAGAGGCTGCTGAGTATATTTGTAAGATCTCTCCTTATCTTTGATCTCGTTGTGAGTTCCTCTTATCTTGGTATGAAAAAGTTGTCAGCAATGTAGTTGAATCGGTGAATAATGTCTTCTCGGACATATTGAGTTTTTTGGCTCCTACTGTGCTTTGACGAGAACGAGAAAGTTTGTGGAAAATATGTTTATCATGTTTCGAATGATGATATCTACCTCGTTCAGAAAACTAGCAGCATCAAATAATATGTTATAAAACATGAGAATGTCCCTACTTGTGACTACCTAAAGCTTCAGGAGACGTGCTGACCATGTGCGCACTCCATGGTCTAAGACATAGAGTTCTGTAAGGACCCAATGCATCATTTAGACAACATCTGGTACTCAAAAACCTTATAGAAGATTTATTGTAAATCTATACCACCGCTAGTCACAACGACTTAATGCTCAACTTCGATTGTGGTCCTTTCCTAGTTGCTCGTCGAAAGAAAAGACACCAAGTTGTGAGGGTGGAGGTTTATAAAGTAGAGGTATTGAGCACATAGAACCAGAAATAGATCTGGATTATCTGATGAAAGACGATGTAGTGCACATGTGTCACATATCCCAAGAGACTGGACAAGTTTCAGAGATTCTCACATGACCACAAATTTGACAATAGGGGAGGTCTCCTCGTTCGACAAGCAATGACTCCCAGCCAAGAATGGCAACGCTATCAGTAATCAACAAGTGATGTCAAAAAATATTTCTCATTCTTTATAACTATCCAAATTATAGTTATTGAACCTTTATAACTATCCAAGTTATAGTTATCGACATATATATTATTTTATATCAAATATAGTTATTGAGTTCGATATCTATCTTTTGATTTTCACTGATATCAGGAGATTTTTCTCGATATCAGTTCCTGATAGACTACTCGTCTTCCTCCCAATTGCAACAACGAAGGTGTTCGATATGCAAACTTCTCGGCTACAACAAACATACTTGTCCATTATTGAAGACCACGAGTAATACTGAAGCTAGTCCAGGCATAATCGATGCTTTTGAAGATCCTTCCTTAGCGCTGAGTACAGAACCTATTGTATCCGCGCTTGGTACAGACCATATACTACCAGTTATGCAAAGAGATGAGCACGACCAAGAGCATAGTCAGATAACGATAATGAGAATGATATTGTTGACCTTGTCTATGATATCGAGGATCCATTTGAGGGTGTTGACAAGAAAGCAATGTGGACTTTCCCTTCCTCAACCACGATCATGGCTTTAGTGCATTCTAATTACAGGTTCGGCATATATATGTACTGTAGATTTTCACTTTGGTTGTGATGTTCTCCGTCTTTACAGTTTCAGTTATATTCGCTCTCTCAATTGATCCTCGTTATGTACCCCACAGTTCGAGGTGACTATAGATACTATGACTCAAAAAATATTCTTGTACACAATCAATATACTCTAGAATGAAAGTGAGAGTAAGAAATAAGGAGCTTTGATGTAACCACTTTTCTCTCATTATGTGTGGCAAGAAGACAACAAGTGGTTATGGTGGTGGTCTTCAATAACCTTGGTTGTACTTTTCACTCTATACTATAGCACTTAGCACCACTTCGAGACACTTCTACATAGACGATGTGTTCGATCAGTGTTTCTTCAATCAAAGGTTCCTTCAATCATGTCTAGTGTACACATGGGTTCCATGCAGTGGATTCACTCGTGGATCTCAAACTCATAGTCAATTTTTTCACTTTGAAACATGCATTGGCCACAGGAGCATAACGTGTTTGTCTTCAGCCAGATCTTGGTTTATACTTTGCCACCTTCATCTATGGTTACCATTGGTGCTTAGTTGAACACACATGACATTCATCAAGCAGCAGTACATTTAGTCTGTTGCTGCATTTTCAAACTGCGATGAACAACCATAGGTATTTGAGTTTACTTTAAGGAATCTATTGTACGATCTGTAAGTACTTCGTATTACATAAAGTGCTATTGTCTTCAACTCATTTGTGTATCACTATTGCCTTGTGTTTACTCGTCCTTCTCCAACTCCTATCGGTCTTCTTTGACTGATTCACTATACTTCAGTTGTGCTTAATGTATGTTTTATGGTGATCCTTTTAATTACGAAAGTCTCTCGCAGAAGCTTGTATACACTTACACTAATTTAGAATTAGACTTCACGTGCATGCTCATTAAGACCTGAGACAGTAGGTCCAAATACGCTCTAACACACTCGCTAAAGCTATACTCCACGGCCTTACTTGATTGTTATAGGCCACGAGAATTCAAGATTTTTCAGTATTCAAATCATTCAAGTATTCAAGTTCTTGACTGTAAGTTTGCAACTTTACTTTCATATCAACGCAACAAATACATAGCTCGTAATTCTACTCAGATTTTAACTTCAAAAGTCTATCCACTATATCCTCCAAACCGTCTCTCATCTCACGCTGCACCTCCAAGACACTCTCGAGCTCTCTCATCATGCTTTCGACTTGTGCCTCAACATCTATAGCTTTTTCTATCAGACTTGAAGCTCAATCGTGAAGACGACTAATCTCCTACCGAAGTAAAATGTTATCATCTGCGCTATCCGTTTCCTGCTTTGTCGGATAAAATGTGCATTCGTTCATCGCTGATGACGAATCATCAACAACATCTAGAAATTAGTCAAGCCGTCAAGAACTATGAACTGTCTTTGTCTCATATTGTTATAAACATATTTAATTTCAAAAGATATATCAAATTTAAATAAAATATTTTTATATAAATTTTTGTGGAACGGCAAACACGGAAGACTCAAAATCTGTGGTTATTTTTTGACCGAAGAACCAAAAAGATCAGCCTTTCGGACGCTGCCCCGATATTTATTCCTGGCCCCCCCTCATACGAAGATACAGTCAAGTTCTCGCGAGCTTAGTCTCGCTAATCTTTTTTTGTTGTAAATATTAATAGTCATCGACTTCCAAAAAAAACTTCGAAATTTGACATTACTTAAATAAAATTCGTAAGGTTGTTTTCCTGTGGAGAGAAAGGCTTGTTTTCTTTTGATAGACTAGGACAATCTATCTATGTGAGAGAACATGTTCTCTCACATATCTCCTCAAGTCGCTGCTCATGGGTTGTCTTTGGCAATCGGTCAAATTCTTCTGCTGACACGTCAATCAATTTATCTCCAAAACTCTAGACTATACACATCGACAATGCTTTCTCGGCACGATATACAACAGAGTGATCGATCACTGTCACATGACATCGATATTTGGCGCTTGAGATGTTGACGATGAGAGTTCGATCAGATCATCCCACGGATGGCTCCATGGTGAGAGCCAAGGTCATCGTTACGGCCGTGGAGTCTTATGATGTATTGGTTGGAGGTGATGTGTTATATCCTATGGGGTTGGTGATCGATTATTGGGTAAAGACAACATCTTACAGACCAAGTTGGTAGTCCGGTGAAGGACGAATGAGCCGCTTATCAGTGCGATTCAGTGCTAGAGTTTGGACGACGGAGTCTACATCATGGACGATGACATCCGTTGCAGAGTTCAGTTCGGTCATCACTTGGCCGGACGACTTGTTGGAGGACAATGCCCATGCGGAGGATACTCCGGTCTTTGAGGAGGTGGGAGACATGCCTAGCATGTCTACATTAGTACCATCTGCTTTGGATGTTCCACTCTGGAGTTCGAGTGGAAAGTTGCAGCAGTATGCTGATTGGTTGGTGCAACAGGCTTGGAGTGAAGCCTTTGTACCACCAGTAGAGGAACCAAAGGTTGTTCCTGCTACTGGCCATGTGATCTTATCACCGTTGGATATGACTCTCATTGTGTGACAGTATCCAGAGGAAGGTATATGTGTGCTGGAGCTGTTTGGAGGGATCATCACAGGTTTGGCTGCGATATTGCAAGCAGACATATAAGTTCAGCGATACTTGTATGTGGAGAGAGATGAGGTTACGAGACGCATCTCATTGCATCATGTGCCACGTTTGGTGCAGAGATATCCTGAGTTGTTGTCCATATCAGCCGTTAGAGGACACTAGCAAGCATTACCGTCGGATATTTTGCTGCTGAGGGCGTAAGATCTCACGTTTGTTGACACCATTCACTTGGTGATAGCCGGATGGTCATGTCAAGGTCACACGCGTGCTGGGAGAGATCAGGGTTTACATGATCCGCGATCTAGGATGTTATGGGAGATGTTACGGATCTTACGACATCTCCAGATGCATCAGATGGATTCTCCAGCGTTCATCTTGGAGAACGTTCCTTTATTGGGTGATGCTCGTACACAGATGACGACGAGTGTGCACCAAGTGCGATCTTGGGTTGGACCGGCAGTGTTGTTGGATGCAGCGAGAGTAGGATCTCGTACAGATCGTCCACGGTTGTGGTGGATGAATTTGTTACCGAGAGAGGTGCTTAAGCGCACACACGATGGAGTGAGACGACCAGCGCACCTCACGGTTGATAGCATCTTGGATGCAAGACGACGATCTCAAGTAGTGAGAGTCGTCGATAAGTCACCCATGACAGTGGTGAACTTAGTGGGACGATCCATGATAGCGTTACTCACTTTGGTAAGCTTTCCAGCGTCACATGCTTCAAGTGGATTGAGTTGGTGGCACTACCGGACAAGGCGAGTGAAGGGACGGTGTATGCGTTCTTAGATCGAGTGCTGAGTCGTTTTGGAGCACCAGCTGAAGTGCTGACGGACCAAGGTACAGAGTTCCTTGGTGAGTTTCAGGCCTTGTGTGATCATGCGTTGATTGATCACCGGACTACATTTTGAGATCATCTTGAGACGGATGGTTTGACAGAGAGGGTAGTTCAGACGGTGAAGAGAGAATTGTTCAAGTATGGCTTGCAGAAGGGTCACTTGAGAGACTGAGATGTGCAGTTATCATGGTTGACTATGGGCTATCGTTTTAGTCGACAAGCGTCTTTGGCTTCCTTCTTATCGTATTTTCTATTGTATGACCGAGATCCAGATCTACCTTCGGCATTCGTCGTGATTCTGCTGAGGTGCTGAACCTTGATGACCCGGATATGTGAGTGAACGCATGTTCTCAACGAGCAGAGACATTTCGGAGAGTTATGCCTATGACTTTTGAGAACCTAGCGATTGCTCAACATAGAGACACGTTGCGATATGCGACTATTCGAGGAGGAGGTTATCGACCATCGATTCGTAAGTTTCATCCTGACTATTATATCTATCTACAGCAGACTGCACCGACGACGTTGGATATGACCGCAGGGCGCACTATTTTACGAGTGCATGAGGTGTTACTTTCTGGAGTACTCATGTTAGAGAGTCGTGATGGTGTTGTTTGGAAGGACCATGTGCATAATTGCGCGCCATGTCATCTTCCCAACATCCATGGTACAGTTGACCCAAGCTTAGCAATTGTACGGACGGGCTTGAGGTGTATGTTACGTGGTGGAGTTTATGGTTGTTCTAGAAGTTGGCACATGTCATGTTTGACTCCACCTCTTAGTGTTGTTCCTACTGGACGGTGGGTTTGTCCTCGATGTATATAGCAAAGATAGCCGATTAGATCTTTGCGTGGTATGGATTGCAGACAGGCGGCTAACGATGAGACGATGTAGCACCCGGTCTCTTGATCCTTGCACCTTGTAAGGATCAGGGGGACGATTGTGATACACTTGTGTATGTGTATGACATCGTCCATGTGTTATGTATATATGTGGTGTATCTCTGACAGCGATATGTATGCGCATGACAACTATCACGTCAGTTTGGGCACCTCGGCTACGTTGATCGAGTGCGGAATGGCGAATCTCGATAAGGCCGTTAGTGCCGTTAAGGCGAGTTGGTGGGATAGCCCACTAGGGGTATACTTCGCAGGTAGAGCTTGGAGGTCTTAGTTCTTCAAGTTGAGCCTTCAAGCTCCAGGCTATGGTGGATAGTCTAGTTGAGTGTAACCCGGATTCTCTTCAAGCATAGAGTGGGTTTGCCTTGACTGTTTGTGAGTAATCTTTGTTGCAGTGTTGGAGATGGTAATTTCTCTGTTCAGATTATTGTGATACACTTGTGTATGTGTATGATATCGTCCATATGTTATGTGTATATGTGGTGTATCTTTGACAGCAATGTAAATTGTTTAGCGATGTGTATGCGCACGATATTTATTTAAAAATTTAATTAGTTTTTTTGTCTGAAATTTATTTTAACATTTCTATACTTTTGAATAACACAAACCAAAAAAGATCTCTTTCGTCTACGAACAAAATCTGACTCTTTTTATCATGACTAGAGCTAAATCTTCACATCACGTAGAGTTATGCTAACGCATAACAAAAATCGGACTCAGTTCTGAGAGTATCAATGCGAGAGATTACTAGACAAAGATATTAATTCAACTAAATTATAAATTAAATCCTTGCTATTTATGTCTTCCATCAAAAGATCGAAGAGGTTTCTGTGCAAGGAAGATTGCCTGGAATGGATGCTAAAGCAAAGCTGTGATGGGCAAAGTCGCGTGGCACAATGCCATGTCAGCTAGCCTATCGTGTAAGGGGTTTTATATCCGCACTGGAGGGTGGATTGGAAAGTTCAGTTTAAATTATATCCGAAATTAAAATCTTCTGTAGATATTAAATATTATACAGAACGAAAGAAACTAAAATAAAACCATAAACACAATACATCGACTAGAACATTAATTGATATAATATTACTGATATTTAAGATATGATCTATGATCTCATTATTTTGCTGATTTAATGATAAATGAAGAGAATGCATATTGATTTATCTTTATTATGCCTATGCAGTCAAGAACGTACTACTCAATGTTACGTAGAACAGTCGGTAACGACAAAATAAACTGTCCAGACCGTCTGCTCGTAAGCGGACAAAAGCTTCAGAGATTTACTTGATCGGACCTCCAGAACGAATCGCGGACTTGATCGGACCCCTTTTATAATTCCCTTCTTGATCAGACCCTCAACCTGCAACAGCCTGTAAAACAAGTTACATGGGTATTACAGTGGGCGAAACATCGACATGTTTCGCCTCTCTCCTCTCTCGATCTCTGGGAAAAGGATACCCCTTGTCCGATTGAGTGGGCGAAACATCGATGTTTCGTCTCTCTAGGAAAGGGTACCCTTCTCGGATTATGAGAGTGGGTTTGAATTTCTGAACTTCTATTCCCGCGTCTTCGTCGTCTGGCTTCTACAGTCCGAGCTGTAATCTGACATGGCCGAGTTACTTGCTCTCGTCTTCGTGGTGTGACTTCTATAGTCCGAGATGTACTTTGACGTGGCACAGTTACTTGTTTTACAGGCTGTTGCAGGTTGGGGGTCCTATCAAGAAGGGAATATAAAAAGAGTCCGATCAAGTCCGCGATTCGTTCTGGGGTCCGATCAAGTAAATCTCTGGCAAAAGTTTGCATGACCTACGGTATCCTGCGCGATCAGACACCGTGGCGCATTACCACTTGAGGCCAATACACGATTCATTTCGGTATTTGATACCTCAGTATGGACATGCTCCCGAATAACAGGCCTAGAGCAGCCATCTCATAAAGCAATGCTAAAGAAAGAACGTCACTACCCCACCCCGGTGGTACTTTTGCCAATCTAGATTACAAGACCAGGTAACTCTCTAGAGAAGTAAAGACGTAAGACGTATTTTATATAGAGAAGTAACGACGGATTTTAAGTAACACTTCGTTACGACATACAGAAGAGAGGAAATTGTCCATTTATCGTTTATCGTGTTCTTCTCTATATGCTGTACCAGGAAACACTTGAAATATGTAGGTCCACTCTTTAAATGAGCTTGCAGTCTGACTTTGCTAAACCGATCATCTGGAGTCAGAAAGCTGAAGCTGACAAAGATATGTGAATAGTTCACACTTGCAGATGCAGTAGAATCGTTTGTATACTCTTCCCGACGAATTGAAATCCGAAGCTGTCCTGCTAAGTCATATCTGTTTGGCTCATGATGGTGACAACGACGTCTAGAGCAAGGGCCCTTGCTCTGTATCGTAAGCTTCTACGAACAGCGAGAGTTTGGCCAGGCCCTGCCGCAGAAAAGCAGTACATTCTGGTAGGAAATCCCCCGCTGATATTAGCAACGAGATTTGTTTGATTGCCGTTTGAAGCATTTGAGACTTAGAGCGTGGATTGAATTGAAGATATTGTTGAAGAGTAGGCCCACTAAATGGTTCTCAGCAGATGAAAGCCTCGCTTGTCCGAATGATGACTGGTGTAGTGTCGTAAATGATCTCTCTTACCATCCGTTGAACCTTTAGTGGTAGAGACTGTTCTGGAATCAACGTAGGCCTTGACTGCTGGAATGCTGAACCCTTTTCCCTTGTGTTGCACCTCTTCTCGTGCTGGATCGCCTGATTGCCTGTAACGAGTAAATTTCAGGGATTAACAGATTGTCTTCCTGCTGTTTAGGGTTTATCCAATGTTGGAGCTTGCACCTGTTCCGCTAAATTGGATTGGATTCAGGACTTTCAGTTCAGAACGGTTTTCTCGTTCTCGGCACTATACAGTTTTTTAGATTTTGTTGGTTGCGAGTACGGAATTCCCTCAGATGTATCCATCGGTCGTCATTTCCTGGTTTCTGTATTTCCAATAAGAACATCGGAGAGCTACTTATGTTCCCTTTCTAGTGAATCCAGTTATCTTGCAGTAAGAAGTGTAATTACGATTCCGATTTTCCAGAAGGCAGCTGTTGGGAAAATAGTCAGTTGTCCAGTATGCAACTGATTTGAGTATAACCTTTGGCACCATTGAGGAAGCTACTGCCGAGTATATTGGTCAGCTGGTGAAGCACGCAGTATACCCTGTTACTCTCCGTCGGTGATGTTTCTGTGGTGTTTCCCTCATAGAAGTACTGTGTTTGCAGACGGAGAGTCGTGCTCAGTTCGAGACGAATCGGCACTTATCACAACCTGAGGACATTGATCGGAAGGTAAGTCGTTTGGATTGGATTCCTTTGGCACTCTGGAACTTTTCAGACAGTTCTTCCCATGTCAGGGCAGCGTTGATGTCGAGCCGAGAACTTACTTGTACTTGCTACCTGGGAGGGATATTCCTGTTGCAGATATTTGAAGGTGAGTCAAGGCATGATATTGCATGGCACTACAAAATTCCATATCCAAGGCTTCATAACTTCCCCTCCGGATCATTCACCGAGAATCCTTCAGTGAGAGGTGGCCCAAGCTTTGAGGTGCCTTTCCGGATATCCCCCCCTGCTTGTCACACGTTTCTGTAGACTGTATGAGCTAAATGCTGGCAGTTCTTTTTCATTTCTGGGTTCCTGGAGGTGTAGAGTAGAGTTTAGGGTAGCTTTCAAGCAGTTTCTATTGTTTATGTGAAGTGAGCAGGAACGGATGAAACCTGAAGGTTACAGTATTTGTCTGTCATTGTAAAAATTTAAATGTGAACGTGCTCTTGCTTTCTCCAGATGCTGTTTTGCGGGTCGTCAAATGGTTTACATTTTCATGACTGTTGTGAGTCTTGCAGGTCCCTTCCGATGAGATGGGTTCTCTGGAAGACGAGCCGAGCAAACCCTCTGGATTCAAGGGAAGGTCACCAAGCTCGAGCCTGAGCATGAGGGCCTAAAGTATATGCTTTTGTGAACTAGAGTTTGCAGAGGGTTATGTCCATTTCTCAGTTAGTAAGGCTTCTGCATTTGTCGGATACGTTGGCCCTTCGGTACCATACACACTCCGAGCTTATTGAACCAACTGTGATATGCTGATTCGACTGACATGTACATATATTGACTCTCATTGGGTGTTACCTCTGTCTTTGAGCCTGGTTCTTGCTCCTTAGCTGAGCTGCCATTCTCCCAGACGATTCATATATCGACTCTCACGTATGGGAGTTGCGAGGAAGTTTTGAGTGCTACTTTTGAGCACTACTTGTTCTAAAGCAGAAGCAGTTTGTACAGTCACCTGGTCCAGGAGTGAGCGGAAGTGAGTCGGATCTGGGTGGGTCCTGCTTAATTTTTCTTAGTCTGGCTGACAGCTTGAGCGGCCAGGCTGGGTGGATAGTGGATAGTGGACAGTGGACTGTAAATCTGTAATGAGGATACACTGAAAAATTACAGAAATTACAGGTTTTGTGCGCAGCATCTCAATCCATCTGGATGTTCTTGGTCCAAAAGTCGTCATATTTATATGCTTGTTCGTTTCACAGGTCCGGAGTCAGGTAGATTGCACCAGTTTGAATTGTCGGATAAATATTTGCTTAGGTCGCACCCATCCTGCACGGGCGGAAAACGCCTCCTGGTTCCCACGGATTTTGCGGTAGATTCGGTGGGAGGTGGTTGCTTTTTGGCACTAAACAATCGTGAGATGATTTGACGATCAGAAACTATTACTTAATCGGATTTTTTATTTTATGTTATTGGATTTTAGACAGCAAGACTGACTCCCGAAGTTACCTAAACGAACGTATTTTATGTTTGTACACGCATATGTATATTAACCAGTGTAGATGAAATCACTCCAATCTGTTAGGTAGTCGGTATATTTCCATGGGCTGGCTGGTGGGAACGAGAAACTTGGGATATGTTTGGTGTGTATTTTCCTAATCATCCTGATGGCTTTCTGTTTTCTGACTTCTGATTGCTGTTCTACCGTACTATTGTACATTTATCTGCGTTCTACTGGACTTCCTAACATGTTTCACTGGTCCCTACGTCTCCAAACTGACGTGCAGTTCTAATGTCAGAGAGAGACTAAACACGATCTACGTACTCCGCGTTAGGTTAATGTAGGGTTTTAGATTACTACACTAGCTCTCGTCTCCTATGCTCCCGAATGTTCTTAGTATTGCATCCGCGCACTGAATTTACTATACAGGTCCACTCATCTAAGACATTTACTCGACTTCTTCTTAGTCAAAATAAAACAGGGTTTTCTCCCATCTTCTGTCATTTGAAAATACTTGTAACACTTTACGGCCTTCATTCATTCTGCTCCTACTTCTTGATTAGTTCCCGTCTTCTGTTGTTTCTAGTATAGCTGCTCTGGATCCAAATATATAAATGTCTATATGCAGTTTCCTTCCAAACTCTCTGACCTACCAATACACAAAGACCGGAGTTTGCCCTGAAGATGTCCTGAAGTGAATAGAAATTGACGACGTCCGGAACTGAATAGAAGCTCCTGAACCGAAGAGGCTATGCTGAGTTGGAAAAGGCGTCAATTTCGATTGATCACTTTCCCTACTCGTCTATAGCTAACCTCTCTGCTGGGTGCTGATTAAGCAAGAGATCAGGTTGTGGTGCATGGGGGATGTGTGTTCTACCTGCATGCTCTGCGTGTAACTTGTGGTAGTTAGTAGTTGAGTGCACATGTGCTCATTACCTCCAGCTGTGTCAGGGATCCATTGTTCGTCATGGTATTTCTGTTTTGTTTACTTTTGTTAACAAATGATTTATGAACAATTTTGCACCTTTCCTTGTTACCTCCCCATTTCAGCCTTACCTCCTCCTTGGTCTTTTCTCTGGGATCTGTGCGGGTTAAGTTAAGGGTCTGTAGGATTGTGCATCCATCGGACAGCTATAGTCATGTGCTCCTGCTGCTTTATTAGACCTCATTTCCTCTACTGCATCAGAAACCGCATACGCATTGATTTGTCAACACTGCCTATTGTACTTGTCTAATATATTGCACCTCCATAACTGGGAATACCATATCCGGCAACATTGCCCTGTGCTAGTCATTTCCGTTGGTACGCTTTTTGGTTACAGACTTTTACTCACTATGTACTTCTGTGTACTCTATCTAACTCCTCGCCGCTGATTTCGTCTTCTCCGTCACTACATGAATGTAAGATTGACCCTTTCTTTATACACATATATGCTTAGTTCGCAATTTCTTTACCATGCTCACTGATTACCAATACAAAAAGATTATGAGTTTGCCCTCAGATGTCCCGGAACTGAACAGAAACTCCTGGACCGACAAGGCCCTCATGAGTTCGGTCCAAGGAGTTGGAAAAGATTCAAACTCGTTCGACCACTTCTCCTACTCATCTATAGCCTAACCCTCTTTGTTGGGTGCTGATGAATGCTGATGAAGTCAGAGAGTAGGTAGAGAGTAGGTTGAGATGCATGCGACGGGAGAGTGTTCTGCTGCATTCTCCGAGTGCATTCTCCGAGCGTATCTTGTGGTAGGTAGGTTGTTGAGTGTACATCTACTCATTACCTACATGCATCAATGACTTTATGCAAAAAATTTCTTTCTATACTCTTCGCTTGTCTGGTCGTTGATTTCACTCGGCATTTTCGTCTGTTTTTACTCATTGCTCTTGAACTCATGTAAATTACCTCTCTTCTTTGCGGTTTCGTAATCCCATTCTTTATACGCCACTACGGCTCTTCACTTATTTCACTTTCGCTGTATTTAGCTCCAGGATTTGAGTTGTGCATTAGATTCTTCATTCGATTCTGTATTGCTGCGTACTGTACATGTCGGCTGCATTTCGCTCTAAACCAGTGGAACCATTTCTCGAAGCACACCCTTCTGTACAACTATGAGTCAATGTGTTTTGGAGGTTACCTTCAGGGTGTGGGCGAGGTCCAATCTGCCCATGGACAAATGTATAGATTTTTACAAAGATCTGGCACATGGTTATCCATACGTTAGACTGGCAAAGAACCTTGAAGGCATTTCATTATCAAAGTGAATTGGCATAGAACACAGCATTCAGTAGCTATGGAGATGTTTAATCTAATTTGAAAGTGATTACGATAATCAAGATATACAGATATGAAATTCGTAACCAGTGAATCGAAAGAAGAATGTTATTATTACGCTGCTCGGGAGTGGGAGAGAGATCTACCTTTCGACCCGTTCGCGTCCTACTTGGCTCTATTTCGTTCAATCCAGTTCATTCATTCTTTGACATACCACTGCTATTATCACGCTGCTTGGGAGTGGAAGAGGGATCTTTTGACCCGGTCGCGTCATACTTGGCTCTATTGCATTCAATCCAGTTCGTTCATCCTTTGACATACCACTGTAAGTAGATCGTGAGTGAATATAGGATAAGATACGTCAATTCTCAATCTGCAAAGGTTACTTCAAGACACCAGTTGGAGCTACTTTTTGTTCTCAGGAATATAGATTAACCGGTCGGGCTCCGAGTCTAATTCAATCCATTGTCTAATCCAAACTGAGATAGCTCGACTACTGACCACCTACTCTGGTGCCAAGTAACTGCCTCAAGTTTCGATCGTATATCGTCCAGATTGCAGGCAGAAGGATTACAAGTGGTCTAAGTTGGCAGTCTCACTCGCCTCCAGGATGGGTGTCTACCGGGGGGATGTTGTCTAGAAAGGGCAGCAGCGCCTGGTTGTTGCTGAAGGGCCTCACAGAGGTATACATATAACAAAGAAACATCAGTTTTATGTTATATTGAGTTGTAAACAAGTTGTAATGATTTCACATGTATCTGAAGGCGGAAGAGGTGAACCAAGTCAGATATTTTTTCACTGTGTCTGAGGAGGTGAAAATATGCCGGTTTGTTTAATAATTTTGATGACAAGAGCAATAGTGCTGTTGAAGCAGAAAACTACCTTCAAAATGTATTTCTGAATGTTAGCAAATCTTCGAATGTTTTATGTTTTTGCATAGCTTACCATCGATTTGAAGAGAAATGATGAGAACAAGCAAGAAAATAAAGAGACTAGGGATGGAGAAGGGTTGTGGTCATAGTAACTGGGTCGTACATAGAAAAGTGATAAATTGATTTTATTTTATATTTAATAATAATAATAATAATAATAATAATAATAATAAATTATATTGAAATTAGAACATTAGGAAAATCATTAAAATATCAAGAAAAAAGAACCATAAAAGAAATCCAAACTTAACCCATAAGTCAAGAATACACCGAAGCAATGTTGAAAAATACAAGTCCAATATCTTACTCCCAAATATAAATTAATTTAATGTGTAAATGATGTATTATCTAAACTCTTAATATTTATATATTACCAGTTAAACATGGGAAAATACCCCCTCCATCTGAACATGGGGAGCTGACAGATTCTTATGCATACGTCCCACAACCATTCGCCTCTGTAAATGGCCTTGAGAGTTAAAAACCAACACGACGATAGCTGCGTGAACAAGAAGAGCACCAATTTCGCAACTTTCAAGCCTTTCGCGCATTGCGAACTGTAATGGCCTTTGCATAAACTCGTTCAGCTTCATTGACAGCTACATGATACTCATGCCGAATCTTTACGATATATAAATGTGGAAGTGATGCTTCAATCCTAATTCTGAACTCTCTAAGTCATCACGATGAGCAAATCTTCGCTTTATAAAGGAATCTAAGATACTTTGAAATATTTTCAGACTCAAAATAATCTTTTCGGCAAAAAGATCGGCAAAAAGGGTAGTTCGATTTCAGTGTAAAGTAGATTTCCTGCTCGGAAAGCTTTCTACAGATTTCGTTCGGCTTAGGGAATTCAGAAAAAAAGGGTATCGATCGATGTGAATCTCCCCGAGCCTTTCGTGTCCTGACATAAAACGTTGTGACTCGTTAGGGCTTTCTGCTGGATTTCAACTCGCGTGCACGTGCAAGCTGCCGTGAATGCGAGGGAAGAGAAGAATGAATGAAACCAGTGATCGGGGAAAGAGAGGAGAGGAGCAAGAGTAGAGGATTCTGTTTCAAGTCTGGAGTATGGAATCGAAAATCAGATGCAACTGCCGACGCTTTCATGTAACCTTTATTGAGGAGTTGGAAAGGAACAAGGACATCCTACTAAAACCCAATTCAGGACCTTCGTAACAAGATCTTCATCCTCGAGCGACAGCGTGCTCATCTCGACTTCTAACGACTCCGTATGCTCAAACTATATACAGGGACTGACTGGATCTATCGATCGAAGCCCAGCTTTGAAGGCGTTCATCTCTGGCTCCATCCTGTTGTAACTCATGATCAGCTCAGTTCCGTTCATATCTCGTCATTTCACTTCTGGAGCTACGTTTTCACCAACCTTCGATCGAGAACGGTATGAATCATCTTCGTCCTGGTAACGATAGCACACGGCGATGCCTTCGTCTTTACTATTGGGTAAGCACGTAGATGGCATAGATGATGCCGGGTATATACCCCAGAAAGGTGAGCAACAGGCAAATCCAGAACTCCAATTTGCAACCGAACTTGAGGAAAACTCCCAGCGGGGGCAAGATGATAGCCAGGATGATATCAACGAAAGTCATGCCGGCACCCATGGTTCTTGCTGCTGCTGATGGTTACCAGTCAGTAACTTGAACACCTGTGAAGAGAAAGCGTGAGATCAAGATGCCCAGAAGTAATGAGGGCGAGTTGCTGCTGTGAGTAGTGCTAGGAGATTCCGCTGTTTTATCTTCTGCTCTGGAATTATGCGTCTGTGCTTTGAGTGTCTTCCTGGGACCTCCTTACTTATGTAGGTTATCATTCACACACTGTATGAGCCCGCGTCCATTTTTCAAGCCTAGCATGTGCACAGAACAGAGCATAGTAGATCTCGTACTGTTGCCCAGGCTGTACACACGAGCTGCCCTCTCCCGTGATGAGGAACCGTGATCAGGATATGCAGGGACTGGAGAATATCCACGTACCTTTACAGTAGCGTAAAGATCTAATCAACAGGATTCGAGCAGAAGACGAAGGCAGAGGATCTCCTTAGCCGAGATTAACCAATCAGTCATTCGTTTTTGCTTCGTGATGATCGTCGTTACTATTATAATAAGGAATATTATATTTCTGTCGGACTTCTCATCGTGATTATTCGAGGAAACGTTATGTCCTCGCATAGTCAGGACAACTGTGTACCTGCTGCTCCTTATATGTCACAGTTTTCCTGTTTCCTGCTCTGTTAGGATGAGTCAGTTTCGTTTTGGAGGTCCATGAGGTTCGGTAGAATCTTAAGTTGCAGGGGAACAATTCTCTTTCTTCCTTTCCCCAGCACATGATACGGGGTTCTCATGATACTTTCTTATCGCATGTCATGCAATCAAACCCGTCCAAGTGTGTGATGGCAGACTGTAGGAGGAGTCATCACATATCATCAGTTGTTGCGAAAATCGATCGCAAGATACTCTGTTCTGATCAGATTCTTCATTTGGTACACACCCTTCTTAATGGTACGCTTTTCGTCCTCAAGTACCAAAGCAGAAACTATATCTGTCACCCTTTTGTTGGAAACTTTACAGGCTAGGTCGATATAGATCTATCAATCAATCTTCCACCACCTTTCCGTAGTTGAGAGCGCAGTACTCTTGAGTATTATTACAGATATGGCCACACTCCATCTCTTATGTCCTCAGTTAAAATGGTCTGGACCATGCTCATGCCGCCCACGTAGACTGGAAGATATTCCAGTGTATAATCCTCTGCATAAAGGGAGAAGAACTCAAGTGCGACACGACTCTAACATCCTCGCGGGGGAACTCTGCCGTGGTACAGACAGCAAAGTTAGACACTGAACTCCCCCATTCAACTCACTTGTAACTCGTTGGAGCTTTTCTCTAAGGTAAGTCTGCCGTGTATGATGCTTGAATATTAGGCCGCTTATGATGGAACAGGATGCCGTGGACCCAACAAGCTGAGACGGGCTGGGCGGTGTGCAGGAGCTACTGTGGAACTAATATGGTCACGAATCTACGATCATGAAACAGTCATGCCAGCTCACTTCCTTCTGGTGACTTCTTCTTTCTTGGGGAGTTCCAGAAAATCACGGTTGAAATCTTCAACATTACTTTGCAGTCATGTGTAAAGAGAATCTTCCTAGTTCTCGATGTCAGTGGGAGCAGGGACCAGTTTAGTTTAAGCTGGGACTTCAAGTTTTCTGAACAGCAAGAGACGTGTTGAGAGATCCTAATGCTACACTTCTGACTGCGGAGAGGATGTGCTCGCTACCTTCAAGCTTTGACTAGCTTATGTCTATCTCTCATGTCGGGTTTACTGAGATGTAGCTGGTGCGAGCTGCAAGTCAGATTATTTCATGAGCCGACACACCAAGTTCATGCATATGTGTAGACCAGTTCGATATTTGGCAGTGCTGAGAAACGAGTGCAACAGAGAGTCTTCTCAAACCCCTTTGATCAGGATGGTTCAAGTAATATCCCACTTTCGTCTGCTCTCCAGCAACTGTCCTTTTGACTCTGTTTTCTGCCAAATACAAATTTGTTCGTGAAATAATAAGACTCGTTTGCTCTTGAACGCTTGCCCATTATCACGGCCTTGTTGAACACACACGCAATGGAAATCTTCTTAATGAGTGACCTCATCGACGGTCCAAATAGGACCCTTCACTGACGAGCACGTTTAAGTCACCGCTACAACAAGGGAGCAAAGCTCGGCTCACATGATTCCGGAAGTTCAGGTTTTCCTGGTTGGCAAGCTCACAGCACCAAGAAGCATCTCAATCTATGACCAACGATAAACTCATGACCTATTTGCATCATGACTCATGAGACTCATACCAACTGAACTTCTCTTGAATCAAGATGACGGCTGCTGCATCTATCCGACAGACGGAAAGCAAGAAAACCCTTAGGTACAAACGCCATAGCCACAGGAGGAACGATCTACGTTACAGACGAGATGACGTTGCGAGAGAGTTCTTCTTCCTTGACTACGCTCTCGAGAGCAGTCACTAGCTCTCATGTGGGACATCCCTATCTCTCTCACTCTAGTCAGAACTGGGATCGAAAGGCTACGAGGAGTAATGCGTTATGAGTGGGGACACGCGACACAATGAATAGCAAACGGATGGAAAGACCCCATCAAGCCTTACAAAGGAAAGAAGGACCCGAAGGGCTAAGCAACTAACGCTCTGAAGCAGCAGACGCGACCCAATGAATAGCAAACGGATGGGAAGACCCCATCAACCTCACAAGGGAAAGAGGGACCCGAAGGGCCAAGCAACAACCACCCCGAAGGGAAGAACATCGGGGCTAAGCCCCGCTATCAGTAGCTCTAAAATCACCATTCGCATCTATAATGTGAGAGATTAAAAAATCAGTATTTCTACAAACAACTGGCGTACCTGAAGAGACATCACCTACTGCAATTGCCTTCTTGTGAACTGCTCCTGCTAAAGTTCTTTGTAGAGCAATGGAAACTCGCTGCCTAAAAAGCATGGTGCAGGAAAAAAAGAGAAAGTGATACTCCCTGACGTCTCTCATGATAGACTCTAGCACAATCTCTCAGAAAGACGTCGAACTCTAAATCTGTCGATCCGTATATCTCCAAAGCTAAAGAGATGAAACGATGTCTCACTTGCATATCCTTATACTTGGTCATCTTCCGAAAGAAAAAATACCGTGACTAATCCTCGGTGTTAGTTGCGATAGGTGATTTTAGAGCTACTGATAGCGTCGTTTAGCCCCGGTGTTCTTCCCTTCGGGGTAGTTATTGCTTGGCCTTCGGGTCCTTCTTTCCCTCGTAAGGCTTGATTGGCTCTTTCCATCTGTTTGCTATTCATTGGGTCGCGTGTTTATGTTAACAAGTTATGAGTGCAATCCCTGTAAGCGTCCGCCATTGGTAATACCGTCGATTTGGTGGGCATTAGTCGCAATGTCGTGACACTGTCTTTGGTGCTATTATGGGTGTCAAACAAGACAGAAATGTTAGAAAGCGGCTCTTTCCAGATAGGGTCAGGTTTGCCAACCCGGGTTACTTAAGAGTAACCCACTTTGCAGAGTGGAAAAGACAATTTGAAATGAGCCACAGTGATTGTAATTAAAGATTTAAATCTTTTTACTAAAACTTTTATAATCTAAACTCTATTGTTTTTGTATACTACATAAACTATATAATTTATATAGAAACCTATTGTCCAGGCATATTTACTTGTGTGATAAATGATTATGATTCGTGATGAATATCATGATCGGTCTAGCCGCTCTCCCCAACTAACGGAACATCCATCCATCCTCGTTATAGTTAAGCACTTGGTGACTTTGTTTTTGATGAATATAACGCTTTGTGATTGAAAATTTATAATCATTTAACTGGAAAAAAAGATAAAATGTAATTATAAGTATATAATCACTACAATGAAAGAAATTTTGCAAATGTGATATTAATAAAAAAGTTAGGAGTAAAACACTGTACAGAATGTCAATCTTGTCTAGTGTTCCATGAAGAATTTATAATAATGTCTCACAAATGAAAGTAAAAGAAGAAAAACATTTGTGTGAGAAATTTGTTTGTTGTGAAAATATTAAAAATTATTTTTTTGTCAAATTATGCTTATATACTGTGTGATAGTGACTATAACGAAATAAATTTACAGAAAGATGATCCATTTTCACGAAAATTATGACGTAATTGTTACTGTATCGGGTGTGACTATAACGAGGTTTGTCTGTAGTTGGGATGACCACTTCTTGAATTTAACACCCTTTATTATTACCTGCGGAGTATAGATATCTCAAACCTCATCCAGTAAAAATTAAGTTAAGAAGTTGGAACCCATATTCCTCGAGTGTCAAATAATGTAGAGCTTCCACGAACGTTCGATTGGAAGATTTCCAACGGTTGTGGGAGAAGAGACTTACGACAACTCACTACTTCGTCCATTTCAAAAATCTCTTCTGTTTACATGGAAACCTACATAAAATCCTCTACTGGAGCGAGTACAGTATGCGGTTTTTCTCTTACTTGAGCTATGTGACAGCCTTGTTCAAATAGCTATTAGTGTGTGTAAAAGCTAAAACGAAAGATTCTTTAACGGTTAGAAGGAAAATGACCGTAGTTTATCCAAAGTGATTTTGGTCTAGAGTCGTTCAGTGGATGTTTTTGAATCGTTTTAAGTTTTTTTTTGACTTTTTTATAATTTTAATAAATTACTAAAATTCTAAATATACTTACAGCTGAAACACATACTATTTGGAAAAATAATGAATTAGAGCCGACCATGGCAGTTTTCGGAGACAACCGTAAAAAACATCCATGAACTCTTGACCTCGCTGCAACACTTGCCCGTGGAAGACAAATATTTCTTAAAGGTTACAGCTTTGACACGCCCAAATCTAACTAAACGGGCAAGTACAGAAACTGAGATATTCCGCATTATTCAACCGTGGTGAAAGATACATGTGAAAATTTGATGCCTTCGAGATGCTGAAATTATATAACGATGAAAATTCTATCTACCGCGACAATAACTGAATAAATAATTTGGACACCCCCTATTAGGCTATCACACGAGGAGCGCGGGAGTTAAACTCACAGTTCTACTTGATGGAACCAAAATAGACCAGGGAATAAATAACGTCATAAGCATGCAGAGACTAGTGACTGGTATCATCCGACTTCTCTTGTCCCTTCCACATCCTCTTCCATGCCGGCAACGCATTACTTCCGCATTGGCGCCGGGAAAGGACCCCGTTACAGCGCCCCGTAAAGCTTTTACGCTAGAGTGTATACCTAAAAGTGGTATTAGGGGTGTCAAAGTCCCTTCAACGGGTGAGAAAATAAAACCGTAACTGAGCTTTAGGGGTACCATTATGTTTAATTCTGCACCATTGACGGGTAACTTTGTTTGTTCACATTATGTTGACAATCAAAAATGAAAGAATATAAAATTCTGAATTACTGTCTATTTTATTTTGGATAGAATAATCCTCGGAGGGTCTCAGTTTGACACCCCTATTAGTGAGTGTCTAGTTGATAATAGGCTAGTTTAGGTTGTAAGGTTTACAACCTAAACCCTAAACTTAGACTTGTCGCAAGAAGGAAGAGGACAAGCGCAGAGTATAGAAAGAGAACTGAAAATCTGGAGGCACTATTGGCATGGACGAGTGCAGGGCGTTGTCATGGAAATATATAGCTGGATCATTTTATGACACTTTCACTTTGTGTTAATAAATAATATACAAATAGAACATATAAATTCTGGACTAAAATAATCTAAGAAAATTCGTTTCTCTTAGATTATTATATGTTATCTACAAAGACAGTTCCAGATAGATACGAAAATAACCCATACAGCAGGTGAACTCGCACGTGTTTTCAAAAGTACAAGTAATCATAATTTTATCTAATATTAATTTATACCTTAACTCTTCCGACCAGACAAATTAGATAATAAATTAATACATAAAAAAGATAAAAGAAACTCGAACCGCGTGGATACCTATAAAAACTCCACGAGAGAATGATTTCCGTAGCATTCTCAGGAAATATTCGGATAAGCAGTTCCCAATGAAAGTACTGTAAACTCGTTTTTAACTTTTCTGAAACTTTCTTGATTTAAGTCAAGGGGAACGTTCCGGATGCATAACCCTGAAAACTGTTCGCTTATGGGAATTAGGGAACTTTTCACACGTGATACATTCATCATTTGACCAATAGAGTTATAAGGGAATAATCTCAAGGCGCCTCAAACTTGACCTTGTAGGACAAAATCTGGAGTCAAGTTTGAACGTATAAACTTCGGGTCAATGTCTGAGAATGTCAGATTGACAAATTTGAACTAGCTGTAAAACGATGAGATTTATCATTACGAAAACCTCAGTAATAAAACTCCAGGCGTACCGTCGCTCTTCAAACAAAGAAAAAAGAACTCTGTATTTAGTTTCTATAAGTTTCATTATTTCCATCTAAACCTCTATTGTTATATTATCGTCTTTGCTCGAAAACAACGAATAAACGAGTAGAGCGCCCAATGAGCATTTAATTCGATTATAACTCTGAGTCGTTATATAATGGTTAAAATCCCAGTATGACTACAGGTGATTCTGAAACGCATTAGATCTCATTCTGCGGGTTCGCTTCAAAAAACTAAAAAATTTGACTGTTATGCAGAAAATGATTATCATGATTACATGATCATCCCAACACACTATCTGCTAAAGTAAGAATCAAATTAAAGCTTTTCACTCGTTTTACAAGTTGTACTTGAGATCAAGTACAACTTGATCTCAGAAAAAAAACTTAATACTAACTAAGCAATGTTAATATGAAATTTTCAAGGTTTATTAGAGCTGAATAGAATATTTTCTTTAGACTCAAAGTACACTGCGAGCAAAAGGGAATATTCTCTTTATGCTTTTATAGTACTTGGGGTTTAATTAAACATAAGATTTTGAAAAACTGTGAGTACGTTAAATATAAAAAGTATAATTTTCAATATTCATATTTAACTTGCAAGTGCTAGGCATTGTATTCAAATACTAAAAATATGTGTTATATTAAGATAAGCGTTATATTACAGTAAGTGTTAACCCACGAGTATGAATACAAGTGTTCCGGGTAATCCAGAATACTTTCTTTCGCGTGTTTGCTTTCAGAGAACTAAAAGATTTAACCATTAAACCACAAGTTTTGCTATAT
Source organism: Asterella californica (assembly GCA_036924285.1). NCBI lineage: Eukaryota > Viridiplantae > Streptophyta > Marchantiopsida > Marchantiales > Aytoniaceae > Asterella > Asterella californica. The sequence goes on from JAYKYS010000003.1 coordinate 14,937,124, forward strand.
TAGCGGTGGGGATCTCCACCGCTAATCACTTTTAACCTTTGCTAAGTAAGTTCGGAACGGACGAAGACCCATGAGAGATTTGTGCAACGTAGCATCGCAGTACGTGATCAAACATTGTGATCTTGGTAATGAAATGAACAAAAGACAAAAGACTTCAAAATGAACCCATGATGAGCTCAAGAGGAATACGGACAGCTTCAAAATTATCAAGTGAATCTAGGATCACTGAGAATTTCAGAAATAGAATATTCTAAATATTTGAATTCTAAAATGTTCTACTACCCAGCATATTTTGTTATAATTACTTACTCTTCGCATTACAATGATCTTGCAATTACACAGCGAGCTCTTTTGAGACAGAGAGTTCAACTGAGGCCGTGGCCTCCGCACTCTGACTGAGAGAAGAAAAGAAGCTACAGTGAAAAAAGTCCGCCGCATGCGAAGTGAGGTCTTTTATACCTCTACTTGTGATTTAAATAGAAATGATTACTGTGATTACTTCTTTGAAATTTGAAATTTGTGAAAACTATTCATCTCAAATCAAACTTTATAGTATTGACAGAAAAATGTTAAAATGAAGATTTAGGGGTTACTTGGAGCAAAACAGAATCTTTTATTCAAACTCAAAGAACACTTCAAGAAAAAATGCTTTTATACTCATACTCGAGATTTAATATATTTAAATTTAAAAATAATATTTCTAAATCATTTTTGGTAAAAAGAAGAATTAGAACGCTTAGGACTTTATATTATACGGGCGAAGAAGACGATACTGTAGTTGTTCGTGTATATTGAGCTAGTACTTCTTTGCATATTCATCTCTTCCAAGTTAGGAAGAGAGGAATATGCAAAGAGAATTAATTTATATCCTAACCCTTCCTTTTGGAAGGTTTAGGTTATAAATTAAAGCTTGCAAGCTTGAAAATACTCTATTCGTGAGAGTGACAACTCTTTATACCAATGAAAGGTTCTGTTCCAGTGACTCGCTTATGTGATTTAACTGAAAGTACCAAGTGTAATGAAGGTGCCCCGGTGAGATCTAAATTTATAGTGAAGTGACCTTTGATAGAAATCAAAAGTCACTTCACTATAAATTACTATTTTCTCGTGACTGTGTGCTTTACGCTTTCTCCGCACATTGCATCTTTCACTCATTTGTATTTTAAGGCTGCTGTAAGCCAATCACACATGATTATCTTTTACCTGTTTGAAGTTTTGTTTTTTTCTTCCATTTTCTTGTTTGTGCACTTTGGATGCAAATTAGCTTACTGTATAGTCACGGGAAATGACTGCCGCTATTATTTTCCTTTTCGCTATCATATACCGCTGGCCTGCAACAGCCTCTAGAACAAAGGCTCGGGAGGATCCGACGTTTAGTGTTAGAACTTCTGATCAATATTTTTTATTTTTTAATTAGATGTAAATTTTCTGAAAAACAATTGACAGAAAAATATCTTTCTCCACAGCTTTGTACACCAAACTGTGTTTTTTGTTATCGTAAAACACGTAAACATATGTACAAATTTTATTCCAAACGGTTAAAAATATCAAATTTATCCATAAATATGAAATGTTACCAACCGATCTAGACATAACCCATAAAATCAAGCATCGACTCACACAATACAATTCCAGAATACTATTAACAAAACAACGTCACTTCATTTCCCTAACCCTTCTTGTAGAAATCCCTCCGGCCTTCTGTGTACAAGAGGGGAATAGGATTATTTTTGTGGTGTCATGTGTGTTTCCAGCCTTCTGTGTACATGAAGAGAATAATATTCATAGTTAGGGAAAATGTAGTACTTTTGTCGATCAAAAATCAAATTTACTAATTTTCTTTACTCGTCTATCGGAATGTTACTGAATTCCACCAAAGATCCTCCCAATCACCATCCGGAACAGAGCATAGGTCTCCTTGCCGTCGAATTGCGGTGTGCTAAAACTTAAACTCGTGGAACATATTAGAGAGTGTCAAAGTTTATAGAGAAGATTCTCTAACGTCCAGGAGCGAAACAACCATAGTTTATTGAAGGGAAGTTTTGTCTAAACCAGTGTTTCGATTAGGGTGGTGTTTATAAATCACTGTAAATATTCATCTTTTTCGCTTTTTGACTTTTTGAAACTCACAATAAATTCTTTGATTAATGAATTTATTTACTACTGAAAGGCACATCCGATTTGGACAAAATGCTAATTAGAAACATCCACGACGTCTTAGCCGCAGCCGTGACACTCGTACACGCGCGACGGATCTTTCTCCAAAGTTCTAGCTTTGACACGCCCTATTGAAGCTTTGACAACTCGATCAAGTGTGACCTATTGTGACGATGTCGCTTGACGGATGACTGACGGTAGTGTTTTGTATGTACATAAAATCTAGATATAATGAACCCCCATATAGTCACATGAACGACTTTTTCTTCATACAACTTTTTCTTTCTAATGACTGTCGAAGAAAATCTTGGAATGTAGACATGCAAGTGTATTTTCAACTTTAATATTATAAAAATAGCAATAGTTTCATTGTGCTGAACATTTTTATCCTTTTAATTACCCAATGTTATTGTATAAAAGTAATTTATGATAAATTTCTAAATAAATCCGTCTGTTTGAAAATCATTAAACCTCCTTCAATTAACATCAGGGATATTACAAACGCAGAAGAGACACTTTTTTTGTGTGATTGAGTTTCTTAGTATATTCTCGATTAATTAGTAACTGAAACCCTTTTTTGCTAGAGTCCAGAGGGTCACTTTTTCGTATGACACTGAGAAAGACTTCATGGAGTATGAGACAAAACGAAGAGAATGAATGATTCACTCTCTCATGATCACCTACCTTGTCACTTTACAAGCACCTACATATTATATTTTTTTAAAGAAAAAATGTATTTTTTTAAAGAAAAAATGTATTTTTTTAAGATTCTATTTCTTAACAGGGATATTCAAACATCAATATACCAGTACCTCCGGGTCAGATTCGGCACTTGTTTGCCGATTATTCAATCTCTTTTGCTAGATATGCTTGGCATTCAAATTCAATTTGAAGAGATTTGGTACAGTTCTAAATTTTTCTTACTGAAGTTTTAAGAAATCCTACTTGTTAGTTTCCTTCATCATTCATAATATAGTAAATTTTAGCAGTTTTTAAGTTTTCGAGACTCTGTTCATATTATTTCAAAAGTTTTAAAAGTACACATACCTGACTTTCTGGTAATATTTTATTGTCAAATTTACCTAGAGGTATGGTTATGATTGTTGTTATGCAATATGTTATTAAATTAGAATGGCCATTCTTTTAAACAAGAAATATCTGCAATATATATATATATTCTGAAATTTTAGTTTTTAGAGTATTTCAGTTGTGAAAAATATTGTCTAGTTTAAGAAACTTTTTTAAAATTTAATGAAATGAGAGTTCAGAAAGAGTGTGTATTACTGTTTAGTATATAGAAGAGTTATCTTTTTTGTTTTCAAATACTAAATATAATCTCAATAAGATGTCTAGGTGGATTTTCTATAATCATACATAATGTTGTTAACAGCTGTTTGTAACTATTACATAAGTCATTTGTACATATGCTTACTCGTTTATAACTATTACAACTAGATTTCTAATTAAAAATAATAATTAAAAGAAAATTGAATTAAAACTAATTAATCATCAGTTGCATTCGTATAAATCTTTAAGAAGGTGTTCATTGTGCTATGAATCTATGTATTATTGATAACTGTTATCCAGAAGTAATAGAACTATCTTAACTGTAAAAACGATAATATACAAATCCATGAAATATCTAAAATATTTTGTTACTTTCCAAGTCGAGTCAGTGAGACTTAACTATCTCAAGTTGTGACTAAACATATAATATTATTATACTTTAATAAATAATTTGATAGACATAAATCAGTAAACGATTAAAAAGTATTTACAAAATTTCAAAATATTTACTTTATATATTACAGAAAATAAAGCTTTTTAAAAATATTCAGAAACTATAAGAGATCAAAAGATTTAAAATTTTAATTTTAATTTTAATTTTACTGAAGAATTAGTATATATAATATAATATATCAGGATCACTGATGATGATGTCACACTTTACCACGAAGAAGAACGCAACGGACAGTGACAAAATGAACATTGCCATTTTGGGATCATAAGCTCACAGTTGATAGTTACTCGCAGAGAACCACACCACCTAATTCATATTTAGGCCACTTTAGCAATGGGGCTTTATGCAATGGGATGCCGCTGCTCTTGCACAATCTGAGCCCTCTCGACAAGAAGACTAAGAGTAATAAGAAACTATAGAAGGCTGAAGACAGTATGGAAAACTCATTGTTTCAAACAATGACTTTTCAGTGAAACTTCGTACAATAAAAGCTTGTGCTAATATACATATAATCATGATTAGACATGTAAAGCTTGAAAATATGATTATAAATGTATAGTCATATGTCTCAGAATATTTAATATATTTCTAGAATGTGATCATATATCTTAATGTACACAAATAGGATTGTAAAGATTAAGGTTTGATCAAAACTCAACAGGAATCTTCAGACACTTTAACATTTTTATTTTTTGTATAATTTTATGGCAATGAAAAAAATGAACTTGCACTAAGAGCAATGAGGGCATTTAAACCAATGGATATATTTTCAGAACGGAAAATCCACAATCACATAGAGTATCACGCGTATCTTTGCAGGGTATTGCAATCTATATATGATGTCAAGTAGCTTTACTTGTAACATATTATTATCTATAATCACATCCTTTCGTAAATTCTTGAAAAAAAAGTATGTATTTACCTGAAGCGTGATAGTGATTATAAAGATTAAAATTTACGTTAGAAAAACTGTATCCTCGTGAGATGAGTGATTATTACGTGATTGTGACTGAGAAATATGCATCAGATGTGCAATGCGACAAGCGTCAAGAAAGACTGTAAAATACAGAGAAGAAATTGGTGGAGTAAGAGGGATGTTTTATTTTATTTTTCATATTTATCTTTAGACCCACATGGATAACGTGTATACACTTTATTATACCTACGAGAGGAAAACATATAGATTCATATCACATACTATGGTTAATATTTCTAAACATAGTATAGTATATCCGTGTAGACAAATGTCAAACAAACATTAAAAAAACAATAAGTAGAATGTCGTGAAATGTTCAACAAATCATTATATATCACATCTTTACCCTGTAGATAATTCATAAGTTTAATTTATGACCAAACCCTTCTCATAGGAAATGTTAGGCGATAAATTAAACCCTTGCATATTTTGCCTCCTCCAAATACTTTGTTTTAATATACAGAAACCTTATCAAATACTGCGCTGTGGTTAGCTTTCTCTTTTTGTCTTCATTGTTGATGTTTATCACCTAAAACCCATATGACCTAAAACCCATATGGCTCGCCCCTTCAGCTTCAACATCCATCCCGTAATCTATTCCAACTCATTCACCGACCATAAACTTCGGAGAAAAATGAAAAATCTAATTAATATTATAATTATTATAACATAATACCCGAATAGTCGATATCTTCTCGTCCATACGAACGTAAGCAGGGAATGGTTTCAGAATCTTTTCCTCGACATGTACTTTCAAGTTTCAGATTAAGGCGTGTACTGTAACATGTGAAGTACATTACTGTTTCTTATTATCGCGTGTTTACTGCATGATTACTTAGTTATAAACGTTCTGCGAGTGTCAGATTTGCTTTCTGAGGTCATTACAGAATGTATTATCATTCGCATCAGGGGATAAAGATTAGTCTTAACACTTCGTGTGACCTAATCTATGTGGTTTTTGTCTCATAATTTAACGTAATATACATACATTTTGCCCATCTAACTACGAATCTCTAACTAAAAGATTAATGTCAGAAATGTCTCGTTCCTTTAATCGGCAAAAATCTAAAAGAAAATTTCTAATTCACTCAGAAGATTCAACATGGTTACGTTTTCGAATATTTTACTTACAAATAAATATCTTATGCACGTTAAGCTCAAGCTTCAGACGGAGATCATTATAGTCTAAGAGCTAAAGGTTAACTTAAACTTACGTTGATTACTGTAAAGAGATTTAACGGTCAAAGTCATTACAAGGTCTACACATCTCTGTTATTGTAACCAAAAGTACCGGTATGAAGCTGATGTTGTACCGACAGGTACCGGTCACTAAGAATTGTGGTTATTGTAGGTCTTTCTGAACTTTCTCTCGGACAAATCTCTCTTATATCAAGTTCCGAGTCTGCCGGTCGGTGACACATTCTGTCTACAAACTTCCAGTTCCGACCGGTCTTTTCAGTTTCCGATGGGATTCTCATTGTGATAAAATTTCCAGCAATTATAGAAATAGTAGTTTAGATAAGGAAACTTTTCAAGGTTTTAAAGTATAGAATAGCTGTTATCATCAATCGAAGAGATCGAAGAGATCTTTTTTACTCTTTCTCAGTCGTCCGAGGGAAACAATATAGGGCTGAAAAGGTAGCTCTTGAGATTAAAGGATTAATCACACCTGCATTTTCAGTTTTGATTATCATAGATTATTGTTAAAGACAATCATACTCCTCCTGTGAGACTGCAGCAGCTTTGTGCACAAGTAGATTTTGCAGTTTGGGACCTCTTCTACATACCTTTTCTACTCACGTGTTGGGAGAGCGAAAATAATTAACTCCTAGATACGTTCTTTAGTTAATTTTCTATGGCGCTACTAATGGAGAATATATCGTTCAGAGACGAGGACGAAATCTCAGAATTCAGTTTTTCTAGAGAGTGGATGTTGTTTTATTCTGCATCATCACTCATCACTTATTCACAACCCTTTTCTCAGTAAGTCATTTTCAAGCGGTAGGAAATGAATGCTATGCTATAGTCGTTTATCTGCATCTTACATGTTTTCATCAACTTGTGCCAAAACACATGATCAGTGGGATGAATTACTCTGTAATTTGTTGACACTACAAAAATTTGTCGAGCAGTATCCATTGCTGATCGTACCTTTGAGTCCTCTTGGAGTGAGAGTAGCATGGTAAGGTGTGCTTCTTAGCGAGCTTTGGATGACTACTCTCGATCTGAATTGCAATTAACGACTTGTTGAATGGTCAAATAACTATGGGTGGGGCACTTTTTGGGCTTGGCTGCGGAGCAGTGGTACATATTCATTTACTAGAAATATTCGTTACCATGATTACATATTCACAATGCATTCAGTTTTTCAGGTCTAGAATTGTTCTAAAGAGTTCTAAATGAGTTTCCAATGTTAGTCGCTTGAGTGATATGAGGGCTTGTTAGGAGAGAGTAGATGATGTAGATCAGCTTACAAATTTTGCTTGATTTATTATCAAAAGCTAAGCGATTGTCATGTTCAAATTTCCTGATATTTTGTGCAAGGTTTTAATGGATGGTAGAAGTTGTTTGGCATCCTCGTAATATATTCATATTTGGGTTCTGCACATAGAGCTTGCATCAATCGGCAAGTGGTGACTCCTTGTTGTAAGTCATAAGCTGATTACACACGTATGCAGAGGTTGGGTCTTGAACTAAGATCACTACAGACTAAATGAACTCAAAGTATAGTTCTATTAGGGGTGTCAAAGCTGTAACCTTCTCGAAAGATTTTTGATTCGTGAGAAAGAGTTACGATTTCGATCAGGTTTGTATGGACGTTTTCTGCAGGCACTTCCGGATATGTCTGTAGGAAAACATCGTGATTATTTTCTTACTAAGTTTTCATCCGTTTTCGCGTTTGTTTTTGCAGCAGAGAAATCTACTCTTCAGAAGAATGATTGGAAGTGACAGAGATAAAACAATAATTAATGAAGATATTTTACTCTCAGTTCATAAGAACCGTCATTCAATACAAAACTAGTCATTGAAAACTTCTAACCATTTTTTTCCCTTTGTAAGAATATTTTCTTTGAACTTTTTACACCCTCTATTGCTCTGATTATCCATCACTTGCCTACTATGAATCCTTACATTGGACATGAAGAAAACAAGTTTCTCATCAACATTTCTGATTATTTATCTCGACTTTCGTGTTCATGACATTAATCTGTCCTTCTCTGACTTTTTATCATCCTTAAAACTCTGTGGACTCTATGGTTTTTGAGTGGACATCCTTCGTTGAATTTTGCTTTTTTTTGTGATTCTGACATCCTCGTCACTGATGTCCAGCCTACTTAGTCTTTCACAGATGGTATCCACAAAAAAACCGTCAAGAAATCTTGTCGTCAATCTACAATTTGGACGGATGACTCTTGCTGCCTCCTCTCAGCTACACTTCTGACATCGTCTTTGAGGTGCATCATTTCAAACTTCGCTGTAAGTTCCTCGACTTCTTCATTGCGCGCTCCTTCCTTATAGTTAGGGTGTTATTGCATGTTCAGAGTCCTGATGCCATAACAGATCTCGTGCAAACCTGCAATGAGAATTGTACCTCCTAGTGGCTCAGCTCCTACTCCTTGTTCTCCTTCAGATTCCTCCCTTTGCTCTAGTGTGTTCCTTGGCATTGTACTTCCGACCCTAACTGTTAACTGTTTGAACCTTCCTAATCATGTCTTCGTCTATATTCCTCTTGAGAATAGTATAACTCTATCTCTAGTAGCACTTATTTAAAGATTGGACCCAAGGGCATATATATCTGGTTTACTTCAAAATGAATCATGTTTCTTTCCTTCTAGTATTATTGCGTGTATTTTATAAATACTATTGTCAGTGTCAAGTACTTGTCCGGTTTTGACATTGCCGTGAAGTGTGATCCTTTGATTGTATGACCCCAGCAACGTTTTTAGTAAGTCACTTCATTTGTACAACTTAGTCATTTCTTCTTTTCTGCTCCTCTTAGTAAAGTGATCTCCCTATTGAGTTCTCAAGTATCTCTACCATGTTAAAATCTCTCATTATCACCCATGGATCATTTTCTAACCTATACCAGATCTAGTGTCATAGCTCTTTCCTTCTTGCCCTGTAGCGTGGACCGTAGACACATATCACTTTCATTATCAACTCCTTTGTTGTCTCGACTTTGGTCCATACTTCATTTCCTTTGCCTCTTGATCCAGACTCTATAATCTTCCAAGACTTGTGACACAAAATGGATACTCCTCCTCCTTTTTCTCTCTTTCATCGACTAGTGCTATCGCTTCTGTCATTATTTGTCTCAAATTCTATGCTAATTATAGCTGCTAGTGTTTTCTTTCCACTGCTTTCACATATTCATCTGTTCTTTTTGCTCGCTCTGCATTGTGTTTCTTGTTCAATCCTGCTGCTCCTGCATGATAAGAGCAAACTTTCAATACTTTAGGTATGTGAGATCATGCCATCAGTTCTTCTTTCTCTGCTCGTGAAAGTTTGAGATTCTCCTATTTTCATCCAATTGCATTCTTTTTTTCATGATCTTTCCTCTATCAGGTGTCATTGTCTTGTCTTCCGCTTGTCTAGCTTTACATGTTATGTACGTTATTTGCTTCAGGTTGTCCCTTCTTAGCTCCGACCTCATTCTACACTCTTTCTTGTCTTTTGTAGTCTCATTTGCTTCCTGTCATGATTCCTCTTTCAACTTTTTCTCCTCCTCTTCCTCTTGTTGCGATCTTTGCTCTTGCTCCTTCTTCATCCTCGCATCTTCCTTGTCAACTTTCCTAGTTCTATCTTCTTCTATAAAACTTTTGTCTTAATCCTCTTTCTCTTGTACTTTATCTTCTTTAAGAGGTTTTTCGAGAGAAATGTCAAACCTTTCCAAGAAGTTTCGTGTTTGTTGTTGCTCATCCACTTGATTTTTCTTCGTTGTGTCATTCAAGTCTTACTTCTTTTCTCCTTCTTTCTGGGATACTACTTGTACCTTCTCGCTGTTAGCCCTTTCTTGTTGATCTAGTCGCTTGTCCTTCTCTGCTACCTTCCTCCAGATCACCTGAAAGTTTTGTTCACTGATCTTGAGATGTCCCTCCTGATCCCTTTGCTGTAGTTCCTTTCATGGCTTCAGGTTTTACCTCTCCCTTTTTTTCCTCTACTTTCTTTTCTTGGTCTTGGGTGTGATCAATTGCTTTCTCTGTCTTTCTTGCTTCTTCTAGCTTCTTTTTATTGTGTTTAGTAAGCAGACAGTTTCTAGCAAGATGACCTTCCTTCTTGCATCCAAAGCTGATCGTCAGTGACTGCATGCATTAAACATCCTAGACCATGCTCCTCCTCATGGTAGGTCCAACGTGATTTTGCCTAGCGGATCTGTCTCTTGATCTATTAGTACCACCCCTTTCAAGCGAGTGTATCGATTCTGAGCTTTATGTGCAGTCTTGTACAATAGTTTCATCAAAGAATTTAACATCTCTTGACCTAGGAATTCCAGCAGTGGATTGATCGTCGGGTGGATTACTCATCTAGGTATATGTCTCTTTCGTTCTCTGGTACTAGTATGTCTCGCTTGCTGAAGAAAGCGATTCCAAGGAGTAATTGTGAATGGGTTTCCGTTCAATCTGAGGGAATTTGTCTCCAGTGCCTTGTCACTATCCTCTTCTGAACCAAACACTACAAGAAAATGTCTCTTCTCTATCGCTTGTAGCTGTATGATAGTAATCTCTAGTTCTTTAACTAGTGACTTACTAGCCCAATCAGCCACTATATCTTTTGATAGTGAAGCTTTACATGTGTATAGGATAACAGCAGTCTTAGTTAGATGAGCATACTTTAATTCCCCTTTTTTCATGTCTAACAAAATATGGATTACTTTCGTTAAGTTAATCGAGGGTGATATTTCATTGATCTCTTCGATCGCGGACTTGATCTCCTCATCTTTCACTTCTTGACCCCAGCTAGGGTCAACCTTATGCAAATGGGCTTCTTGTGATATCGAGTCGTCCAGCCAGATCCTGTCACTCTTTTTGTCCATGCATTTTTGGTAGGTTTGATCCCTTCTGACATTGGTCTGTTGGGTTCTTGTGCACTGGTTGACCCGAACACTGACCTTTTGTTCTTCCAGTGCTATCTCTTCCTCCGGTGTACTCTCCTCCACTTCTCTACTCATCTTCTTTTCTCTTCATAATTTCAGAGAAATATGTGTCTACCAATACTGTTTTTTTAGGCTTTTTAACTTGTTATGATCTTGAGGCACACACTATTGCTTTTTCTTTACTGGCTGTTGCATTTTCAAATTTTGATAACAAACTATGTCGTATCTCCTCTTTGATCTTAACTCTGTCACTTTTCTCATTTTGTTGGAAGTCATCTTTACTCTTTGTTTCTACTTACTCTCGTTTGCTTTCTCTCTTCCTTGTATATTCATCTCTTCCATGTTCAGAAGAAAAGAATATGAAAGGTTTTAATTTATCACCTAACTTTTCCAGCGAAAAAGGTTAATGAAAAACTAAACATCACAGAAAACTGATTTTTTTAGGAGACAATGCACTGGTCTTATATTTTCTGATGTGCGATGTAACACACTTCCCTTATGGGTTCTTCTCAAAAAACTTGGCCTGCACTCTATAGGTAAAATATAATATATATATATAATATAATTTTAATATGAAAGTATTGAATATATTATTTTAATATTATAGAATTTCCCAGTAACATTTCCACCGCACTCTCACTGTTGTGTCCCGTCCAGTCACGTCTTTCTAATTTTCTCTTCACGCGCAGTTTGTCTTTTTCATTCTTCTAGCTAAAACAGCACTTTGGATGCATATTTTATTCATCATGTTATATACTCCCATCTTTAGTTTACATGTGTGACTCATTAATTAATCTATTCTACCGAGAAGGGAAGGAGAATCAGTTGTATCTACCAATCCAGTAGAAAATCTCGAAATGTGTGCAGACTAGAGTCTTCTCTGTTTTCACCTTTGGAAATTCAATTCCTTCAAGTGCTGCGGGAAATATGCACAGAAACGGACAAATCACAAACGTGCTGATGACAAGTATTTCGAGGAAGTTATCGACAAGAGAGATCGAAAGACAAGACAAGGAGAATAGATTCTAGAATCAACGGACTGTGAGAACCGTTTTGCTTGGATAAAGTCTTGGGCAATGATGACCACACAAACACGCCAGTGGAGAGTTTTGACTTCAGCTTGACCACAAGAACCGAAACGTAACCGTTCCCAGTTCTGCGTTGGTGACCTAGTCCCTCCTTGTCTTGATGTCCGGACTCCGATGTCTCTAAACTAGTCCGACTTGCCATTCAGTTTCTTCTAAAGTGGCACCTCCTTCCATTCTTATCTCGACGTTGGTTACTTTCATGCCATTGGAGGTGGTCGACAGTCTTACCTACCGTACTTGGACATTATCTTAGCACACACCCTCAACTAAACTAGCGATCTTCCTGTGAGCCCGTTAGAGCTAGTTCTTTCACGGCCTGTGTTCTTTTGGCAGCTAACGGATCAGGTTTTGGTGCATGAATTGCTGCTATCTTAGTGAGCCTCTAATTTAGGATAAGGTTGCGGCTACTACCTCCTGCCTAACTTCCTGAGTGAGTTAGTTAGCACTTCATTGAGATTCCGTTATGCTTACCGCGCTTAGTAACTGCGTTCCGTGACGGAAGTTGCACGCCTTCTTTTATGAGTTCGACTGTCCATCACCCAACTCAGCTTTTTCTATAGATTTCAGTTGCCCGGGGTGGGGGAAAGGAAAATAAAAGAGTTTCCTCATTACGTCCACGCGGTTGTGACTTTCCCATGGAATATTCGACGGAAAAACGATCTGATTCCACTCTGACAAGCCGGAACATGAAGGATATCCGTCCATCGTATCCAGCATGTGATGCGACGACTCTAGGAGGCGGTTCACTCTAGCAGTTAACCCCTAAAATGGCCGTACTTTGGGCCTTGCTGTCTTGGAAGTCCTCTTGCTAATTTAAACTTCAAGTTGGCTCTAGTTGGCTTTTTGGACCTAAGGGCCGTTCGTTTCGGGGTGATCTTCTGTTCTACTGTTTCTTGGGCTATCGGGTGGCTAAGGTTAAGAAATAGCTGGCTGGTTCCCAGGAGGCAGTGAAGGAGGCAGAGTTCTGGCCAGAATGTCCCTAAGCTGGAGTGGACTTGGCAGTGCCTCTTGTAGTCTCGCTGTTGTAGCGATCCAGCCACCAGTCTGCTCCTCCAGTTCGTCAGAGAGTGCTTAGCGCCTCGTCACACCAAAGCTTATTTAGAGTCCAACTAACGGGTCTGACGGTTGGGACGCTAACTCCAGACTCCTGTTCAAACTTATTATTATAACATATTTCACATATTTTATTTGTTTCATTTTATTTCATACTATATTATATACCTTGGGGCGTGAATAAAAGTCTTGATTTGACTCGATTCAGAACATACTGTGTACAGTAGTTCGTTATCGTTACCCTGTTCTAACTTCTCACTAGCTTCTGCTACTATGGCAGAACTCACTCGAAGAGAAGTCCGGCCGGCGTTAGTTTACGTGGCTGTCACTGGAAGAACGGAAAGGAGACAACGTCAGATATTTGCGGCGGACCTTGGAATCATAATTAATAATAATGCTCGAGATAGTAATAATAATATTATTATTAGGCAGTGTAGTATGCGTTACCTTCGTTGGATCTTTGCGTCATTCTGCTCTACGTGACGAGGCAAAGACTTGGAGTGATACCTTCCCACCAAAATACTGTATGACTAGTGAGGTGAGACCGACCAGCAGCATCTAACCATCCATCAGGGAGTTTAGCATCTAACCATCCATCAGGGTGTTTATGCATGGAAAGTTGGGGGAAACCTCACCGTCGCTAGAAAGAGAACCCTAAGGCTCTTACTACCGTAGCCAAACTAAACTACAAGCTGGTCCTGCTGTCATTGCTGTCACTTTCCATCCATGCTGTCACTTTCCATCCGTTGGCTTTTCATTGCGTCCGTGTTCACTCCTGCTGTCACTGGAGGACGGAGAAAAGAAGGAAGGTCGTTTTACAGATTCCCTGCTCGTACTTGTACGTCCGTTTCCAGCTAATGAATGCGCCGGGGCTAATAATGAATGCGGTTTGTGTGCCGCTAAATATCCGCCATCCGAGGAGGACTTCCCGGCTTTTCACTTTCCCCCAAACTACAACTAACGTGAAGTCATTTAGAGCTCTGATTCGATTTCATACCGGGATCTGGATTTTTTGGTGGACGAGAAGAATAGCCATCCATCGTTTTGTAAAATCTTGTAAAATTCGTATCTCTTCTGGACCATAGCAAGAAGGGAAAGATCCCAGTCACACGTGGCAGAAACAGAGTGGAAAGACGTGTGGGGAACATAGCAGGACCAGGAGCTCACAAGGAAATTTTGAAAAGAAGCGATAACAGAAAGAGGGCAGAAAGAGGGGCAGGATAGATGAAGCTTGCGTGGAAGCCAATATGTAGTGGCTCCGCATCGACAGGGCGATCGGAGCCGTTGGAATCATGTGCGGAAAGGTTAGCAGCTCCTCCCTGCCTGCCTGGATACCGTCAAATTGCGAGTACCGTCAAGGGAGGGAGTGAGGAGGAGTGAAGAGTAACTCTCATAATGTACTCTACTCTCGCTCGTACAGAAGCTTCCGTATGCTTTGTCGATGATTTTACTGCATGGACAACATCCTCGAACATTATATATAGATATGCATGTACTGATCAGGATCTCATCTCTCGTTTCCGTCCTCATGTTCATACCCCTTTTTCTCCCTTGCCTTTTCCAACATGTTTCTCTGCCTACGTCAAGAATGGATCTCCACTCCCTCCGTCCTTCCGTCCGTCCACCCACTAGCGAGGAAACTTGCATGGCTCAAGGATAAGGATATGACCTCATATATCACCAAATATGTGTTGTGATGATCAAGTCGGCTATCCGGAAGAAAGTTTGGTAGAAAAGTTGGGTGACATTATGTCTCTCCACAGCGAGAGCATTCTGTTCCACTGCTAGATCGTGAGCATTTAGTGCATTATTCATTCTCCGCGAAATCGCCACTGATTATTAATTTTCATCTTCCTCGGTGCATGAACATATATTCCAGGTCTCAACAGACTTACGAGGCAAAGCAGGAGGACTTCAGTGTTCCCACTCGGAACGGAAGAAAAGAGTTTCTTCTAGTGACGAGCAGGTTTTGGTGGTGTGAAGATTTGAAGGTAGTGAGATGATGAAGTGCGGGGGAATGGGGGGCAGGATAACAAGAACGCTGGGAACAGTTCAGCATAAGGAGCTAAGAAAAGGAAAAGGAGACTCTAATGCATGAAACAAAGACCGGTGTGTCTATCTGACGATCAGAAACGTGATTTGCTCAGTGGGAAGCGGCAGAATCTCGATTCCCCTTCTCGGTTTGACGACTAGGCAGGCAGGCGTGAGCTGTTGTTGTGTAGGTATGAAAGAGGTCAGTGCGGCTCTGTTGTCTTCTGTACAGTGTAGTCTGCCACGACGAGCGAGGAGGGTGGGCAGACTCCTCTTTGCCTGGCCGACAAAGGAGGAAAGGGAATATGCAGATTCCCATGCAATTTGCTTCCTACCTTTTCTTCTGTCACGGCGCAGACGGCCGTGAACGTCCCGGTGAGCGTGCATCTCACCCACTCCCGGGGGAATGGGAAGAGGAAAAGTATGAAGGCAAAGAGAAACCACCCCCCACTTGCCTGCTACGGCCAGGTGGGACGCTTTAGGCATGGAACTCCAAGAGAGCGCCTGCCTGCTTGCAAGCCAAGACTCCAGACTCAAGAGAGGAGAAAATTCTACTTTATCCTCCAACAGGTGGCGGGGTAGGTTCTCCTCAGAGAGAAAGTGGCGGCGGTACTACCATACGATTGCTGATAATGGCCACGCAGAGAGAGGTGGTAGAAAAATAGGACAATGTGGGTGGGCGTCTGGATCCCACGAGGTGAAACTGACGATTCTGGGCGGGGCCACTCATGCGGGAGGAAGAGTCCAATCTGACTGACTGACTGACTGACTGAAAGAATCGGTGACAGAAGGAAGCACACAATCCTCAAAAATGGTGATTTTAGCGAGAGAACTAATAGAAGAGAGGACTCTGGACCGAGCGGGTAAAGTAGATGCTTCAACTCCTCCAAGAGGCATGTTAATTTTATATATCAACAATGCTACTACTACTTTTCAGATGACAATTTATCTATTTCTATCTTCTGATCTGACTTTAACCAACAAAAAATTTGTGTCTGGCAGCCCAGCAACACGGGCTTCGGCTGGGCTGAGTTTTTCACAGCTAGCTCTAACCAAATCTCAGACTAATCAAGGAGAACAGACGTATCCGCTAAGTTCGTCTGTGGTGGATTCCAGCACAAGCCATTACACACCGTGATCAACCATCCGCTGACCCCACTGCATCCATTTTCAATACGTCCAACCGGAGCACGAGATGTTGGGCACAGCTTTCATTCCTCGCAAACCACATCAACCAAGAGGAATCAAGGTCGCACACTACCACCTTCACCAATTTAAACGGAGAGGGACCCAGGTCTCATGACCAAGGCAATGCCAAAGAAATACGAAAAGGTTTTGCACCCAAGGCAATGTTCTCACGAGGTTTTCACTACCATTTCTACGGTATATACATCGCCTAACTTGCACAAGTACCTTTCCATGGTGCATAGCCAACAGGGAGTATCTTCCATTGCTCTCTGGAACCTCGGACCTCAGCTGTATCAGACAAAACTCTTGCCCAACTTATGCCTGGTGGCCGACTTTACACCCAAAGATAGGTGCAGAGCTCGGGCCTTGCACTCAGTCAGACGTTTCTTAAACTAGATTCCTTGATGCTTGCCATCATGAGGAAGAGGAAGAGAAACAGGAGAGCTGCAGAGAGGAAAAGATGAGGCCCGATCAATGACTTATTTTCACCCATGCTGCTGCAAACGGTTTTGTGCATGATGACGAGAATATCCTCTCTTGCTGATAAGCTCCATCGCTCAAGCACCTGTCTGCTGACTCTTCGTGGGAGATTGCTTTCCCCCAGACTCTGCCCTTTTCACAAAATCGGTGCTAGTCGCCCCTGTGGGCGGATTGGGAGACCCTTCCTCCGAATTTAGGCATAGGGGCGATAATTCACCTGACTCCTGTGCCTCCCTCGAGTGCTCCCGCGGAGAACCAGAAAGCTCAGTGAAGTACTGTTTCCTACTACCTCGCAAATCTTCCACACCATCGAGCAAAATGTGATTCGAAGCCTGCTCTATTTTCAAAGTCGAAACCACCCCATCGCCCAAGATCGCGCTTCCATTCAAGTCCCCTAAGACCAGAGTATCGAGCGTCTTCCCTTTTACCGCCACTAATTTGCCATCCACCACCGTAGTAGAGTTTTCAGTTGGCAAGCTCTTCTTCTCGGCGTCTCCAGTCTCAGTAGCGGCGTGTTGCTCTTCGATCTTTTTGCTATTTTGCTCAGTATCGGGATCCACCAAATTATCGATAAACACGACGATAATCGTGATATCATCCGTACGAGTTTCATTTTGCAACCAAAGACGATATGACTCTGCTACTATAGCAGCACATGCATCCTGCGGGTCCTTGTGCTTAGCCACCATATCTACGACAGCCTGGCTAGAGAGGAATTCAAAGACCCCGTCACTGGCTATAACAAAGAATGGGTGCTGGCTGGTCAGCTCCATGATGAGAACCTCCGGCACCGCAATCACACCTATCTGCTCAGCAACCGTGTCCCCTATACTTCTGGTGAAGGCTGTACCTGGATACATGCCATTTGCAACCCAGAGACGGGGGGGATCGCCATCGTCGTCTTCCTCACCACCCCAGCACTGGACGTCCGGATTCTTCAATCCTTCGAGCTGGTCGAGAGTGAGAACCCTGGCTCCACACAACCTCACCCTCGCACACTCGTCCTGGCGGAAGGGAGTCTGGTCATTGGAGAGATCTACAGCATATAACTTCTTTCCACGTCTTTCAGCCACAACAGCCCTCGAATCCCCCACATTGGCGACGTACAGAGTTCTCCCTCTGACAAGAACGGTGATTCCTGTAGTGCCACTCATGGAATCGTCGATGTGGTGACGGTGTAGCTGCAGATTGGTTCCTATGAAGGATTGGTGATAAGCCTTGAGAGCATTCGTCTTGTAGTGTCTGTTCCTGAGGAGGTTCTCGCACAACTGCTTCCTGGCGAACTGCGAGCAGTGCGTCCCGAATTCTCCATGTCCATCGAACACACCAAAAAAGTGATCGTTTTGGTCTTGTCCAAAAGGAGTATGAACACAGTAGCTGTCTTGGTTTGCCTTGTCCAGAGCTTCAGGGTAGTACCCCCTCTGCGTCAAGAATGAATACCGCAACTCATAGTTGGAATCCGGCACGGGTACAACCTTAGATCCGCTAGTCGGAAGAAATGTGTTCGAGACCTTAGAGAAACGCGGGAGGTCCGAGATATCTAGATCAGAAGAGTAGGGAGATTGAGGCGCATTTAGTATTCCGGACAATGGTCTCGAAACCGGACTAGGTCGGAAGGTGTCATCGACGTCAACACCGTCAAGCTTAGGAGTGCCTTTCTCCGTTACGCTCCTCGGGGGGCCTAGCGGAGGCAACTTCGGTGACGCTGTTTTTCTAAACTCTTTATTTATAATCAATGGCGAAACCGGAATTTTCTGCTGCGGCTGCTGCTGACTCTGATACCCTCTGGGATACTCCTCAATACCTGATGGTGAATAAGCATCTTGACTTTTCCCATGTGCGCACCCCATTAAGAAGCTGTGATGACGAAATGGATGCTACACGGTGTATTTGAACGGCCAGCCTTGGCCGGTGTGAAAATTTTTTCGAAGAGTTGTCTCTCTCCTCGGACTTGCTGTCCCCCTGTTTCCTCGGTTTCGTGAATATGGCCACCGTCATGCCCTGACCATAGAATTGCACAAATGACTTTCTAAGAGACAATCCCTCCAATTTCCCGCCCTGCACATACTACTCATTCCTTCGGCAAATACAGAAACTGCAAACCTGCCACCCAAGTTTCTAGGGTTCATCTCACCATCTTCTGGGTCATGAAAGAACCCGACTATATGCCCAGAAACTCAAGACTCCCTAGGGCAGTGTACACAATCCGATGAGACTCCGACTACCAAGCGGTAGTGACATTGAGCAGCTAGCTGTGAACAGAAATGGCATCATGTTAGAGGCCGACGGTGAGCATACACGTAGAAGGGGACGGGCTAGACAGTAAATGCAGCACCTGTTTTCCGACTCCGAACCACCACTTGGAAGTTCCTCTGCCAGGCTTCCGTCTCCGTCATGCCCTGATGAAAGATTAGAACCTGACGACGAGCACTGAGCACACCGGGAGTGCAGTCTCACACACCCACAGCCCAGCCCGTTGCTCTGCTGCTCCTCCACCTCAACCCCAACACCTCCTTACTCTAATGCTACCAACCCCTGGACATGAAAACTATCCAACGATACTCCTACCCTGTCGAGACCACTTCCCGTGGCTTCCTGATCTCTTTGTCCTTCCATACTCGAAGCGCTCGGTAAATCGACTCTGAGGCGCGAAGCGCTCACTGCCGAAGTCCAGCTCTCCACCTCCGTGAACTACTCCGCTCTGGCCAGACTGCCTGCCTCGCTGCCCGCCCAGTGGAAGTGATCGCAAGAAGAGAGAGGAAAAGAGTTTCCAAACGCGAGAAAAAACTTCTTACACTAGGTACGAAAGTTTCAAGTAGGCCACACCAGCCTCTCCCTCCACCCTTCCATGCGCTTCTCTAGCTCTCCTCCTCAATCTCTCTCAGCTCCACTATTTACTGCTGTTGCTGGCTGCTGCTCAACGCTGCAACTACGGGGACCGACGGGAAGGGATGCCGGGAGATAACGAAAGGAAGCATCAGCACAAGAGCACAACAGCGGGATAAACGGCGATAGATGGACCCGGCTCCTGCGAAGCCTGACTTCGTACCCATATGGCGATGGCTAATCAAGGTCTTGCGTCTACTTTGGTGCATCCTGTACTCTGTCGGAAGGGAAGGGCCCACCTAACCAGGACAAGGGTCTATAAAGAGAAAAGGGTTAAGGAGATCAGGAAAAAAGAGAAAGGGGAATTTCCTAGACGATAGAGGTGGTGGCAAATGAGCGAGGTAGGAAAGCGGGGACAAAAATGGTGTATGGAACCCCCATTTATTCATTCTGTATGTATATTGGAATTTGGGACAGCTTGCCATAGCCATCATCTGATCTATAGGAATGATGATAGATCGCGGGGAGGGAGGAGCCCGTGGGTCCACACCCCACGACCGCAATCACTCCAGCGTTGCAACACTGGTGTTGATCATGCTGCATCAGGTTCTTTGCTGGCCATGGTGGCAGCACCAGCAACATACATAAGCCAGATTGCATCATGAAGCTTTTGTTTGAAGTTCACGAGATGTAGCCCGCAGCTACTGTCATCTCTCCTCCACCCAACCGTGTCTTTCTTTTCGGTGGACTTTCATCTCCATAACCCGTCGCGGTTCGCGAGTAAACGTAAGGTCTGTCCACTGCGACATCAAACCGGGCCATGTGTGGGCTGATATCTACATCTGCCGATCTCTTTGGATGGAATCTGCAAGTGTTTCTAGGACTGAAGAAGTTCCTTCCAAGTTTTCCCTGGCTGTTGTTACTCCAGGGTTCCCTGGCTGTTGTTACTCCATGGGAAGATCCTCCGTGGAGTAACAACACATAAATTTACGGTGTAATGCCCATTCGTGGTGCGAAAGGTCCATAAGTTGTGCGCCTTACTTTCTTCGCAAAAACTTCAGTGCGGACATAAATGATTAAAAGTATGGACAGTACTCGTTCGTTCGTAAATGATTTCTCCGAATTACTGCACACCAATGCTTTCCTGCTTCTGTGAAAACAGATAGGCTCAGTTAGAATCCCTTCGGCTAGCGACGCAAGTGTCTATTTCATTTCCCCTCTGTTTCAGTGCTTAAGTAGCGGCGTCCGTTGCCTATGAGACTCGCGTCTACTTTGACAAGCATTCCCCGCGTCGCCAGAACAACGCAGAACCATGAGGAACTAAAACCTAATCATGACATATATAAGACAGTCAAAGAAACTTGGTGAGTCAACCCGTTATGAAGAATCACCTTGATAGTTGGATGGGAAGGTACAAGGGCGTGTGCCATGCTTCGGGTTTCATTACCTTCACCAAATGCCAGGACGGTCTAGCATATCTTACCATATCTTACCATGCTACCGATATGGTAAGAAGTAGCATTGCAACCGATATGCTACTTCTTACCATATCGGTTGCAATGGTAAGAAGTAGCAACCGATATGCCTCATACGAAACATAAAGAATAAAATCCGGCTCTCGTTACAAGCCCATACATCAAAGACTTGTAGCTGCAGCCGATCATTTAGAATGTTTCACTGCAGCAAGATGATTCGGCACTAAGATATGAACATTAAGAAACCTCAAATATTACCCATCCAAACGATAGGGATTAAGGACTAACCTAAGAAGCTAGATTCACACCCAGTCAACTCTAACACCGTGAAGCAATGGTTGCTTCGACATACCCGATTCCATATAGACAATGATAGACGATAACACGTACTTCATAAGTCCGCATCAAACAGGGGATCAAAGTAGGTCCGCGTAGGATATTTCCTAATCTGTTGCGGTAGCATCCAAGGAAGACAATTTAGTAGTAAATCTTGTAGGTTACACAGTAGAAAGAAAGACAGACATACACCATGTCAACAAAATGTCTTCCAGTTTTTGAGCCGATAACGCCAGTACCCAAATAGATCCTAGCCAGAAGTGCTGCACTTCACATCCTTCATCTAGTCGTCATGGACGCATCATGTGTGATCTGCAGCTTGCGGTCGAGCTGAGGTTAATCGTAGACACTGAAATGGAGTTGCAAGACCAAAGCCAGTTCCTACATCATGCGAGATAAAAACTTCTCACGCAGGAGGATCTATAAGCAAAATCCCACGTCTACCACGGATTGAGGGCAACATTGAATCCAACTCTTTTCCTTTATACATAAACATTACCGGTATACTCCAGCTTTCTAACCCCAAAAATCGGGAAAATCTCGATTGCTCGTGTCAATCTTGACACAGTTCTCTGGAAAGAAAACCCCTAGTTTAAGGGGCAGTGCGGAGACTTCCTTGACACTATCGTGAGGGAGGAAAGATAGTTCTCGTCTACGGCACTTAAAAGACATGCCGTCGATGATCTATCAGACACATTTACAAAATCGAATGCAAATTCTGTGGTACCCATCCCCTAGTTGATTCCAAGTATAAGGTGAATCTGAAACGTAGCTAGGTGCTATTAAGGTACTTTACAGTAATTCAAATTAGTCCCTGTCTTTGCAAGTCGGCGAATGTCTTTTTGTTATACACGTTCCCATCCTGGTCCTCGTACTCCTCTTCGAGATCAGGCCTCCATTTGTTCACTCCTTGCCTCTCCTGGATTTTCTCCCATAGTGCCCTCGCGTCCTGCACACGGATGGAAAGGAGAACAAGAAAATGACGAAAAAGGGGAAGAGCCGCAAAGATGTGCACCACAGTATGCTGACACTGCTCAGACGATATTATGACAACTCTAGGTGAAACTTGAAGCAAATCACAAAAGGTCCATGATCATCCCTGTCAAACACTACCAGGCGAATAAACCGAATACACTTCTCTGTACCTTAATCGAGGTAATTTCGTGGAAATTTTTCGTATTTGGAATCCCCAAACAACGCATGCCGTGCTGATGACGCCACTCCTTGAAATGTCTTTCAAATGCTCTTCGCCCCCAATAACTATTGTTACCACAAATCTCGCACTTGAACTCCTGTAGACAATTGAAAATGTGAGAAACGTGTCGGGAGTATACCAGTAAAACCAAGTGTCGCAGGAGGTAGAACCATGTCCTGCGCGACAGGAAACGACAGATTACTAAGGCCAGGTCAGTCACATCATGTGTACAGGGCACCAGCTCAACGTCGAGGTTTCCTTGGACATACCTGACCAAGTCCATGAAGCTTGTACAGCCAATATGGTATGGGTTTTCCATCCCAACCCATGGGCAGCTTCAAGGGGTTGTAAATTTGTTGGTCATCATCATCACTCTCGCTCTCTGCCTGCACTTCCTCCTGCAACGGATAAATACTAGAAACGTCAGAAATACCCAGCTTTCCTCGAGGGGACTTTTCCCATACTCTAAGACGTTCTGGACTGCGGAACATACTGGGAATGACTGGCTGCTCAAACTTAGCGGCATGAAAGGGGCAAGCTGAATCCTAATGACCGCAAACCGACTGCAGAAAACTCCCCGTGTATCAGAGAAAGTACTGGTATGTTACCTCCTCTCTCTCAGCCTCCATCTCTTCGTACGTCAGCGCTTGCTTTCTTCCCACATGTGCCTTTGTTTCTTCGATTGCCTACCGAACAAAAACCATAAGACCATAAGACTAGAAATTAAGTCTACTTCCCCCTGCCCAACTGCAACCACGGCGATATCTGATTCATCCAAGTCTCTATGCATGTCCAACACACAAGATAACGTTGACTACCGTGCGTCTCACTTATAAACGTTTAACTCAAGTCTTGTTCATTAACTGATTAGTACACCCTTCGCTTCCCGATTACAAACATTACAAACTCAGCACAGGACTGCAGAAGAGATAACAACGCGTAAACATTGTTTGACATACCTCACTCAGGAGCTCACAGAGTCGTCGCATTTGACACTCGGCCAGAGCCACTTCCTTAGATATTTGCATCTGCTGCGAAATCTCTTGTTCGCTCTTCCCTTTTGAAGGTTGATGCCCCTTCGCAAAATGCTTCCGATCCAGTTCGACAAGTGGCGTAGACTGAATCAAGAAACAACGATACAGACAGGTCACGAGATTCTCAACAAATGATCAGTTTGATACCTCAGTAAGCCTTCAAGCTACATCCTTGGCTTCAAAAACTGGGTAATCTGGATTTGCGGGAAATCATTTTCAACTAGATAACAGCTTCTGACAAGAAGACTGTAGACATCAAGTGCACACCTGCACGCACAGTGAAGTGCGGTGGTTTGCAGTGGTTTGCGGCCACTAAAACTCTTATTTGCTTTTGAAGACCAAAAAGAATCTCAGTTCCTTGAGGGCAATCACGAGGTCCTAACCGTAATATGAAGAAACCTGAATGGCTAAAGAAAAGTAAAACACTCTGAACAGGTTATCCAAACAGATGTGTTTCCGGCTTGCGAACCTTAGTAAGGAAAAGACGTTCCGCACGTTGCAGCAAAGTGCCGCCACTTTTCAGTCCAAGAGACGCAAGAGCCTGTTAAGAAGCTTGAAGTCAAAGAAAGCAAGTACTTGCATCACTGTTGAACAACGACCACAGGTAACAAAAATGACGTCCCATTTGTCATGACTGCTGTGTGGAACGTAAGAAGCTATCAAACTCCTTCATACTTCTACTCAGCATGGCCGCAAGAGACTAAACCTCGCAAGCTTAATTGTCCAGCACAGGGTGGACCCTCAAGCCTAGAAGATCGCGGGTCAATTAAGTGCAACAACGAAACCAGAGTACACATTCAAATACCAAAAAGACTAGGAGTACGTTCCTTCAAAAGCGACGACTCACATCCTTAAGCCGTTCTGCACCTAACTCCATCAGCTCCTCAATCGAGTCGTAGTCCTCCATATCTATCATGGGTTCTTGAGTCGTTGAAGACAGTCCGTTACCATACCCTTTGTCTTCCCATCCCTCAACAGTACCAGCCTCCCAGCTAGCCTCGAACTCTGCTTCAACCTGCAAAGCAAGCGTACATTATAAATAAGGTGCCGGGAGATTACGACGGCCTAAAGCTTATGAACCAACAGTAAGTTCGGTGGAAGGTGTTAACCTAATAATCAAATAACTGCAGCAGGAATGAACGACAGAGATATGCACCAAGACGCCCCACAAGTAAGCTCAGACTCTTAAACATACAGGCACGTTGACTATGAATTTAGAGGACAAGGGAACACCGTTAAAGATGACACAAATGAATGCTACATGTAGACTGGTACCAAAACAATGAATTGCTTCGTAGACAAAGCGGCGTGAATCCAGTCCAGGTGAACACAATATGTGAGGAAAACAATCCTCACTTTAGCGAAGACTTTATCCAAGTCTTGTAGAGGCTGTGTCCGCTGAAAGAATGACCTCAAATACTCGGTCAGATGTGAAATGTATTCTCGATATTGTCTGCCAAGCACCCATGAAGGTCAGAACACCTTTCTCCACCGAAGAATCCAGGCAGACGCAATCAGATACCTGCTCGGAATAAGTCAAGATGGTCCAAGAAAAGGTGGAGAGGCACCGAACTTACTTGGACAACTTGTGGTTCCGGGTGATTTTATGTGTCTGACTGAATTCCTCCAGGTATGCTGAGTACTCAATAGGATGACCAAATTTCGAATTTAAGTAGCTATTGTAAAGCTCATGCAGGTCGAGATAACGCCCATATGCTTCCTGCATGGTCATCACAAGGAAAACTTAAACGAGGACACTGCGATAGACAAGCTCCGTCTACTTAGCCAACTAAGAGGACTGAGGGCTAATGCTTCTATATCCCTGTGCAGTATCCCAAGTAAAATTTGCCGTGGCAAGTGGCGACTTCTTAACTAAGACTGCAGCTTGTAGCTTTGCTTTGAGGCAATTCAGTACTCTGTACCTCTCCGCTGAACTCGATCCATGGTTCCTCTTTTAGAAGTTCCTCCGCATCTTCACCTTCATCCACCACCCGCGCACTGGGGTGGCGCCTGTGATAATCCCGGATCTGCCACAAGGTCAGCCGAGCAACGTCATCATAACACCTCGAAACGATAAAAAGGAGCTTGCGCGCGAGAGAGAGATGATGTACCCGATAAGAATTGCATGCCGTAGCCTTTGAACCACAGGCGCGGCACCTTGGCTGGACAGAGCTAGAAACAAGGATGGGTTGCGAGGATGAAAACAAAGCAGAGCCACAGAGAGCGCTAATTTTTGTGTTATAAAAGAGAAAGTAAAGGATGGAAGTGGGGTACGAGAAGAAACGTTAAATGCACATAGCTTTAGACAACCTATCCGCAGGAGCGAACGGCAAGTACAATCCAGCCCAGGTAATTCCCTGGAAATACGAATTCCGTCAAGGGCTCTCAAGTTCTGCTATGAAGTGAAAGAAAAAATACACTTCGAGTTGAGTGACAGAAAGTAACACTAAATATGCTCAAAAACTACTGTGATGTAGCATTTCACGAACTCAATGTCAAAGGCACACTCATGACACCTAGTATCTTAAACCTTACACAACTTCATTTCTGAACTTCAGTTTTTCTGATCCATCCAGAACAATAAGTTGAATGAAAAGAAACCAAAAGAGAAGTTGCCGGACAGACCAGGAACTACACACGAGAGCTACCAGCAAGCAAGACAATAATTTTCTGAGTACGTCAACATTACCTCTTTCAATCGATCGTAAAAGGCGCTAAAATAATTGTTTTGCCCATTTGCACTCTGTCCTCCAAGAGCAGCAATTTCATCTCTACGCGCATTATCTTTGTCTTCGTATACTTCGACCTGAATACAAAAGTGCGCGGAGATGGGTCAACAGATGTTATCCACTGAATTTCCACAAAACCATGAGCAGATGTGCTCCCGCTGTCAAAAGAAAGCATGACCTGCCATCGAAAAATGTGGTGAAATGCACAAAATGTTCGAGAGTGTTACTGACGGAGCGAAGCAAACCACACTGACGGGCACCACGCTATGATGACAAACAGCTAACGGTTGGTTCAAATTGGCTCTCTGAATTCATACAAGTTCCGTTACAGAATATTTATACCACAGCCCAGTGAAACTAATCACAATGCCGCTTATTCAGTTCCATACGAGCAAGCGAAATGCGACTAAGAAATAAGAGAGTTTCGAAACTAACAAGTCTCCCGCATGTTGCGACAATTGACTCCACCATGTTATTCACACGATGGTTTTGGTGCAATCGCTCTTTGTGGGACTTGGCATCGCGCTGCAAGTCCTTCACGATAAGTCTTTCCAACCTTTCACCTTCCTCGTGCAATGCCCTCGTCTGCTCCAGCAGAGTTGCCGACATCTTGCTCGTGCTCGATGCCCTCACCCAAACATCCTTTTCACGTCTCTCTGTAAAACCCTCGCGCGCTTATTCGAAGCTAAGTGCAGTGCTCCACCCGTTCTCGTCACTCGGGTTCAGAATTAGGGCTGTGGAAGCACTCCTGCTTCCTTCGACTCTTTTCCTCCTGGAGTACAGTATTCCAGCTCTGCGTCCCCTTACTTCGACGCCCAATGTTCTAGTTCGAACAGAGTACCAGACATCTTGAATTTCTTCTACCAAGTTTTCAAGTCCGTCCGTTTCCCTTAGCTATGGAGCAACTAAAACGGTCGAGTTGGCTAGATGTCTACATTTCTCTTACCAATGTTAGTGGCGGCGAAAAGCACTACAGCAATCACTACAGTAGCCTTTCTGACGCCTCCATAATTACTATAATGTATTATCTATGTTTATAACATATTTAAATTTGCTTTTCTCTGATGTTTCTAAAACCAGTTCTTGTACACTTCAATTTTACATTCAAGCTTTGACATAACAAGATTTTGAATATCATTATTTTTGCTGTATGTTATCATACATTAAATAACTAAAAAAAATTATAATTTTAAACAATTATTATAGCACGTTATACTTTAAAGCGATTCAGAATGAAACTTTTTGACACACAAATCGTCATTTTAACTATATGGATCAATATGAACTATTTATTTATTTGGAAATATTTTCTTACTTTTAATCATCATTCTAATAATTTGAGTTGCATGAAATAATCTATATTGAGATTTATAATGTATAAATCACGTACTTTCCATATCTCTATATACGGTTAGAAAATTTATTCTATTGCGTTAGTGTGATGGAAGTAATTAATTTGTTACGACTTAAAGTAATATCGTGAGAATAAAGGTTGTATCATAATGTTTATTTCCATGCATATATTCAAGGGAAAAATAAAATATTCTGAATTTATAATTAGGAATACTATGTTTATTAGTTTTTGAATTTTGTTTCACTTATGATCAAGAGATATTTAGTGAAGTAAATAAAAATTGGCTATTTCAAATAGACTTGAAAATTTTATACTTATAAAATTTACTTAGAGTAAACAATAAATTCAAAATAACATTAAAACTATATCTAATTTTAAAGAATCTTAATTTTGTAAACCTAAATCTGATATATAATATTGGAAAATATTCACCTATATATATATTTGTTTATCCGTATATACCCTAAAGTCAACTATTGAAACTTGGAACTTTTTCACTTTTGTTAGTTAAATGAAAATTACAAAAAACAGTGTATAGCTCAGCAATCCCTAAGTCCCTATCTAGACACGCCTAGGTCGGTCCCAAACATGAGCAAGTCCATATGACTTGGGGCGAACTTCTCATAAAATCTAGGGTCCTAAACGGTGCCTCCAGTACACCTAGCGGTCCAACCGCCCGTGATGTCCGTCTGGGTCTAGGCTCCCGAACGACGGTCTAACCCGCCGACTCGTTCCCTAGTCTTGCTCCAGCCCTTACATCATTCCTAAGTCCAGACGTCCAAGTCTGGACCGGAACGTGTCTTGGAACCGGCCCAGCCATCACCTCATGCCCTTAGAGTCCACCCGCTGAACTTTGGAGTCGGATGACTCGTCCTAGCCCACCTAGGCATCGAGCCCCCCTCATATATACTTCTGAGGATCGACGGTCCCGCCCTCCTCTTTGGTCTCTGAAAATTATACCACAACTTGATCGTGGTTCGGTCATAATTCTCAGCTCGGATGTCAGTTCGAGGAGTTCTACATATCACTAGAAAGCACTCGTCGAGACCTTTCCAATGATACCTCGCTCACCTCGAGATCTTACATGGAGCTCCGTCCACGACTTAAAACGTCATTGTAGCTCCAACACTTAGTCATTTTTCGGAAACTTGTGGTCCAGACCCAGACTTGAACCCTGTGGTTCGGACCAGCATCTGAACCATGGTCTGTCTGCGTCTCGGATCCACGTCTCAGACTTACATCGCAGACCTATGTCTCAGACTTATGTTTCGATCTGTTTCCAGACTCGCCACCTTAAGTCAGTTTGTCTGGGGTCGTCTTGGGATGGACCCTTAGGTCCTAACCCAATGTTCCAACCTTGGTTAGTTGTTTAATTTAATTCATACATTAATAAATATTATCCCAACTTGTTGTCGCACCTCCAATATCATTACCAATTGTTGTAGCACAAATCTGATATAGCAATTAACAAATTGGTTAGTTGATCAATAGACCATTAACATGTTATGCAGTATGACTTATTCATGGACAGAGCTAGTCTATCTATCTCCTCCAACCGAACTTTGAGAGTGGAAAGCACTCACATCATTATGACTCAAGTCATAGTACATGGATTGGATGTAAATATTTATTGTCATTTTTAGTCATTATATAATTCTAAACAGAAACATGATATCACCTAAAGTGGAATCCAAAGCACAATTAACCTACTATTGTCTCTCAAGGGATAAGCATATCATTTTCACATCAAAGTATAATTCACATAGCTATGATACCACATCAGGTAGCGATTGGAGTTTCTAACATTCACGATCACAACAAGATCATAAAATTATAGCAACCATGAGCAACATCTCAACTATAGCTAGTTATTAGGAGTGAAAGACAACTAAAAGGATATTCATAATCAAGAGCAACTAGAGAAAGTGATAATAACTTGTTCAATGTTGTAAGAATCAGTCTCATCTAAGCTTAGGATATGTTTGATTTCTAATTACGTCATATAGTGATTAAGTTTCTCTTGTAAATATCTCAAATCAATATCGTAATATAATTTGAAATTGAGAAAAGATAGAAAATTATCCTTGTCATGTGAGTACACCATACACTTGTAATATGTTAGATATGATTCATTATGATGTGAGAATTAACTTAGACAGTTGACTCAAAGTTGAATACAACATGATGTCGTGTCGTGGATCAGCTTTTATATGAAAATAAAAATATTAAGATTTTGCATTATTGTTCCAAATGCATCCATGGGTTGAAAAAAATATTTTTTATTCAACTTTTGGATATATATTCTCACTAGATCGAGTGATATAACTCATTGTAAATTTCTCATTGGCACTTCATTTGTTGCATTTGGAAGTTTAATATTAAAGTTATGAGGTTGGTAAGATGAGAAAAACAAACTAAGCCTTAGCTAATTCAACTAGTCGACACTAATTGGATAATTGTGATTATCGTCACTATATTAAGGATGCAAGTGGTATGCTTCTTCATGATCTTGGGTTGAACGCACATATAATGAATTAGCGTAAGGGCACATTGAAGGACTAACTTGCCTCCACGACTTGTCAATAGACATTTTGTGGGATTGGTAAGTCCAGTGCATGCGTACAAGATGCCAATGAATTTAGATTTGTGCAGGTTAACACAAGTGAAGATAGTTCATGAAGAGGTAGATCGGGTTGAAAAATTTGAGAGGATTTGAGACAAAGAGAGAAAAAAATGAGTTACAATTTCATACGAGCAATAGTTGGATCGTTCAAGTTGTTCCAAATTCCTTATTTGTTGTCTTTGAATATATTGAGATCAAACCTCAGAGTTCTTTAAGAAATTGAAAACGTTACAAAGTTTCATCGATTGCTACGAGAGATGTGAGAGAGATTGACTCATATGAAGACGTTTCTGTCAGTTTATGTTTGTCTATGACTTAAGAGTGCTTCGTTCTTCATGATCGGTGGATCAAGCTTCATCTTTTATGCCAACATTATCAAGGAGTCTTCATCTGTGCATAAGAGAATATCGTATGTATACTAGGTTGTTATGTTGTGTGTGGCGCATGAAGTTGAAAATAAAAGATCGATTTACGTAAGGTTTTTATTTCTTACCACCAAATTTCTTATCGTTCTCATGAGAAGAACTCCAAAATTCTTGTGGCGTGTCGCTGAGTGATCACTTCTATCTATCGAAAATACGTATCTCATATCAAGCAGTCCGTTTTGTAGTGTGCATAGCTTTAAGTTGTAGACGTGATGTTTTGGAGAATAGAGACCGTTTGATGAAAAAAATAGTTATAAAATAAGATCTTTTCTTTTTCTTTGCTATGGATTTTAACATATGTGACTCGTTCGAGTTCTAGTTAGTTGTGTAGACTTGTATATAGTTTGTTTCTCCTACAAACATGTACAAGGATGGACTTTGGATATTGTTTTGAGTTGCATGACGTTGTTATGAAGCGTTTTGTTTGCAAGAAGGTGTTTTCTTTGCTTCAAGTTACGCTTTTGTAGTTTTTGTCGTAGGTTTGGGTTCTGAGATTTTAAAAAGACTCGGGTGCATACTACTGATTCTTTAGTTGTGTTTAGAGAAAGAACATATAACTTTATATAAAGTGAAGTTTAAACATATTCGGAGTTCTCTCTCTCTCTTCTTTGTTCAACATACTATCTCCATGATAGCATATCCACAACCAAGAACCTCACACTTTCTTAGACAATCTTTGTGTATCATATTATATGAGAACGTAATCCGTGTTGGTAAGTGTTTTGACGGTGGTCCAAATGTTACTTATATAAGTGCTTCGAGAGTGGTCCAAATGTTAGTTACAATTTGATCAAAATATGATTGAGCTTATTCTTGGAGTTAGTTTATAAAAAACCTTAAAATTATATACTAAATTTATGACCAAACCCTTTTCATAGGAAATGTTTGGCGATAAGTTAAACCCTTGCATATTTTGCCTCCTCCATCCTCCGGAAGAGGTGAATATAATATACAAGAAAGACCTGGAAGACTTTACTTTCACTGTACTACACCGGTTTGCAAATAACTTGAAACTTGTACTCGTAAGTTTAAGTTTGTACTTTGTTTTAATATACAGAAACCTTACCAAATACTACGCTGTGCTTAGCTTTCTCTTTTTGTCTTCATTGTTGATGTTTATCACCTAAAACCCATATGTCTCGCACCTTCAGCTTCAACATCAATCCCGTAATCTATTCCAACTTATTCGGAGAAAAATGTAAAATATAATAATTATTATAATTATTATAACATAATAACCGAATAGTCTATATCTTCTCGTGAAATGTTCTTTAAGTAATGATTTTAATATAACAATGATCTAAGAAACACACTTATGTCGCACCTGACATATGGAGCTCCATGTGGTAACAAGGGTCTAAGAAACACTCTTATGTCGCACATGACATATGGAGCTCCATGTGGTGATCCCCGAGAATATCACATCAGTTTTTTCAATAATTTAATGTCAAAATGCATGACTTACAGATTTGTTTGACTTGTTTGAAGTGATATCCAAGACTCAGATTGAACCCTGTACAAGAATCCAAAATTTGGAAGATTTGATGAATATCATTTCTTACATTTAATTGTATAATCAAATACCAATATATTTTTATTATTTTATGTATATTCATATATATCACTTGTCATTATCTTCTCCGTATGTAAATCATAAATCTGGATAAGTATAAAACTTGTTTCTGATATATTTTAGGGAGATTGCATATATATCAACAACTAAAAGATCAAACACATGATTATTTATTCTTGTGCCATGTACATCAAAATCTATGTTACGAATATAAGATTTCTATGGAATCGTGTCACGTACATCAGAATCAGAATATACTGTAGACAACTTTGTAAGTAATTATTTTTATGTTGTGGACAAGTTTACTCAAACTTTAAAAAATATTCAAGTGTGAGAAATGTCTATCATTCTTCTAGATCATAAAGTTTTCCGTTGATGATTTCCCTTTATGACTAACTTCCTGACAATAGCGAGAATATACAAAGAAAAAGAAGATAACTCCAATAGTTTCTCATGATCAAAACAGATAGTGTATATGAGTGAGGAAAAGATAAATTATCAAATAAAAACTAGTTTTATGACTAAAGAGGAGTTAAAAAACATAGAAACATATAAGTGTTTACAAAAATACAATATTCTAGCATATGATATAAGAAAGTTGGAAACATGTAAGTAGACATGATATATACCAGACAAACAAGTTTAAAGTACTCGCAAATACAAAACTACGAGTAATCATGGGAAATAAAAGTAAGAATCTAAATGTACCGCAAACCCAAAAACGAATTGGGAAAATATAACTATAGAGTTCACTATGAAAACTCTAGCATAAAATACAAAACTGAATACCAACGTTTTGAAACATAAATACACATAGAACAAACTATTGCCACATAAAGCATACACTGAAATAAATACATTAGATAGAATGCAAAAGTCTCACAAAGGAACAATCAATGCCAATTTTGACAAATATTATAAAATTTATTTTGTGGTGGATCGATCATTGAAACCCCAACACACATCATGTTACATTTATCGATAAACTCAAAACTTAATATAAATTACAAAACAACACTTCATGTTAAAGCGAGTCCATTCCATTATCACGAGTCTGTGGTCGAGTATGCGGTGCATTGACACCGTTAAGATTGATACTCATCGATGCTCTTATAAAACTCTATAGGTAACCATTCGATGTACCAACAGATTTTATGAACTACGACAAGTTATAACCACTTGACTAGTCTATCACATAGCTTGTTATACTCACTACCAAAATTTACTTTAGAAACATTCAAGTGTTTATTCATTGCATATTTGGTCCTCTTTTATTTTGAATGTTTTGTCTAATTGCTTGGGACAAGAGAGTTATGATTTGATTCAACCTCAAGGGTTCAAGACTCTACTATAGTAGAGAGCTCAGGTTTCACACTCTTGAGGTTTCATTCAACCTCAAGGGTGAGATTATGCTACAATAGTGCAATGTGCTTAGTTACAACATTCAGCTATGGAAGTATTCGTCTTCTATCGATTATTTGCTCCTAAATAGCATATGACAAAAGACTACCAATCATCTCTCGTAAGTTGGGGGTTGGTGCATAAATGTGAGCCTCGAGCTAGTATGAACGTATATATGGAAACTTTCAAAATTACAACGTTGGTTGTTTTAGCTGTTATTTTCTGGTCCAAATAATACAGCGTTCTTATCTCAAGCTGGTAGTATGAAATGCGCATGCATAGTTCCATTTGAGAGGCATGCATGTTAATTAATACCTAACCCTTCCGGCGAGAAAAGTTAGGTATTAAATTAACGCCTGAGTAGAGTAGTGAATTAATGAATATTTAGCCTCCCGGTCTTGTACCTTCTGAAGCGCGAGAGCTGACTCAGGGCTATGGTTTTTTTCCTACTCTCCTCGTGTTTCCAAGCATAGGTTAACAAATAATGTTTATATAATTTTTCAATTCTTTTTATCTGCTTAGTATATATTTTCTTTTAATATTTATATATTTTCTTGATAACAATAAACGAACAGAAGTTCCCCGAAGTTGAAGTTGCATATATATTTCTCTCCGCTCCCTACCGACTATGTGAATTTAAACCCCACTTCTCGCGGTCGTCCATTTCCGCTCCCTGGCCGGAACCGCAACTGCTATGCATATTTGTCATGAACCCCATTTCTGTAAGTTCTATTATCTTGAATGACCCTCAGTCAGAAAACAAGAGTTACAAATAAATATGACCGCTATGAAACGGAAAATAGCAACACTAGAAAATGTTTCACTGCCACTCATAGATAATTACGAATAAACTTATTTATAACAAATATGGAACTCGTAGCTCATCAACACTATAGACCAATCCGTCTCCACAAACATTAGTTTTTGTGAGACATTGGACTACAATCAGATCTAAAAAGAAACATGTGTTCAATACGATTACATTGTACTCAAACCGTAAGTGGCACACTTCAACTAGCTATAGTGAAAAACAAGACTAATTAAACGAGGTGCAATCGCATCACAAAGAAGCTCTTGCTATCCAAGAGAAGTCCTCATGAAAAGTGACTCACTTATAGAGGTGTTGGTAAATGATGTTTCATGTTATAGACGATAAAGACAATATACCAGCAAGGGACTGGATACGTTATAAGAAGGAGTTCTTAAATATTTGACTTTTAAGAACGAAAAGAAGGTTAGGAGATAAAGAAATTATTTCTCAAACTTTCTCAAAATATGAATTCAAAAACATCATTGTGTTGAGCTCAACGAGTAGAACAAGATTGGATTTTCAATTGTCACAAATAGACTCATATTAAGAGACTTATGGAGATCAAAATTTTTAGGTTTTGATGATCAAAGATGTTGCCGTGGCATCCGAGTGCTAACATGACAAGTGGTGATGTGCCAAAAAGTCCAATGTGTAAAAAAGCTTACATGAAAAGTTGATGACTTGGTACGTTTTGGATCATGTGACGAATGATGATTTGACAGATTTTTGCTGAGGTTGATTAGGGTGGATTTAGAGTGCTAATGTGGCGACTAGTTGGTGATATGATGGATTGATGCTGACAAGGTAACATGCATGGCTGCCACTTGACATGTCGCATGACATGTACATAATATTGTTGGTCGTGATATTTGGATGGCAAGCATAGTGCTCGAGGGGTATAAAAGCTAAGGTTTCAATGTTGTAACGGACATACTGGTTGAGAGAAAAAATGTATGGGACTTTGATTTTGAAACTGAAGTTGCACTAGGGTTGGGAACAACAGTAACTTCAAACTTTTACTTGAAGTATTAATTATTTTGCAATTTTGTGTGTCATTGGAACAAGCTTGACAAGGACTTTCCAAGTTGTAAAATCAATATGTTTGATCTCATATTCTAGGAGTTGTGAATATTCAAAGATAAATGTAGAGCTGTTAACTCAAATAATCGTATATTTGGAAAACTTTGAATACAAACATACTATTTGAGTTTGATATTTTACAGGAACATGGACTTTGATGATGGAGTAGAGGTTAAGAGTGATATGTGGAAAAATATCTTGGGAGGGTATTCAACCTCGATTCTGAAATAGATGTTCTATCACGAGTTGAGAAAATTCAAACTTTGAGTTTGTGTAATTTATGCTTTGGGTGTCTATTTAGAGAATACTGAGTATTTACATAAAGGGTTTTTCAAAGACTTTCCATACCACCTCTTTTGTCACATTTGGGATTGTAACAAGGAATATACGAGTATTTGAAGTTCTAGGAAAATCAACTTACAATTTGATATTAATTAATAATTACACACGTTGGACGAGATCCCACTATAGTGTCTGGTAATCTTTTATTTTTCTTCTTCTCTCTGTGTTTGTTTTTTCCTACCTCTGGCCAAAAATGCACTTTGGATGCATATTATATACTTGTATTCTTATGTTTTCATGAAATCCTTAACGCGTGTATAAAAGAAGATGAAATAATATTATATTGTTCTCTCCTCTTGTATTTGAAAATAGAGGGAATACTATTTTTCCCAATACATCACAAAAAATTCCTCTAAATACATTTCAATCGATACTCAACAGTTTGTTTTTAAATGAATTACAGATTGTAAAACTGTTAGAAAGCTCTTATTTAAATCTTGACTCGATTTAGTTTTATTGTATGAAGGTTATCAGCAAAAGCATTTTAGATTTAACGGTTAATGTTGTTTGTTCCGAGATAGTAAACCTAGAGAATCGGGTCATACTAGTTATCATAACTATTTTTAGGACATCAAGAGGTTTAGCTTAATGGAATTTGTAACACTTTTTTATTTACAATTGAGTAGTTTGATAAATTATATATCTGAATATCTAAGGATACCAGTTTTGTGTTGCTTTCAGTCACTTCCTCTACCTCAACTTTGAAAAAGGGAGGAGCACTACTACACTTGCACTATCAGGTGTCATCGCCATCTCTGCAAAGTCTTGTCAAGAAGTGAAGAAACGAATTATGTGTGCCTTGGGCTGGAGTCACCAACGTCTAGTAAGGGCCAAGGACAGCATACATACGTGGGAATGATTGAGTATTGTATGAAGGACGAGGCCGATTATCACCATCACGCGCATATGAAAAATATCTATGAGAGTATGCTCATAGACGGTAAAGAGCTGTATACACTCCTCGGTGCTTGTGATACTAAAACCATCTAGAGTTGAGCTACGCTAACATTATAGTCCGTGCGCTGCAGTATAATAAGTATAAAAACAGTCATTCTTTATCATCTACTTTCAGCAGCTGTCTTCGAGACATGATAGAATCTGAAAAATACTATGCTTCACCCCGCTGGTTAGTGCAGACTGGAATTCAGGTTCCTAGAGTTGATTCTTTGTGAAATCGTTTGTATATCCGGAGCAAGTTACACCAAAAGACATTCATAACATTTTCTTTTGACAAGAACAACACTAAAGACATGTTCATGGACGCAGCAGATGACGCCGGTGGAGACGAAGCCTCTGCAATGCCTCATCCTCCTCGAGGCAGCCCGACCACATCGCAGTCTTAGACGCGACCGATCATGCAGATCCTCCTCGACTACGTCCCACTTGCAGAGGCTTTCATGAGGACCAGTGTGTATGAGAGAGCACGAACAACATAGCAACATCACCTGACATAGTAAATAAACAGTTTCGAGTATAGTTTAAAGTATAGACCTCAATGTAGCAGTAAACAAATGTACATTTTCAACTTTACTTTCAAGTATAGACCGAACTGTAGCAGAACGGAGTCGTATGGACTCCAAATTTCTGCATGCTCGTACAGAAATCCGTGTATGCAATTGATAATTTTAATAAAGTTATAGCCGGTGATTAGTCCACGACATGCACATTATCAAAACTGAGGACAGCATGCTACACAACGTATTTATCATCGAACTATACCTCCAGTGTAGAATAAAAACTTGTATTAAATAAGGAACAATGGAAGAAATAAAAACAAAAATAGTTTATGCTCTGTCACGAAGGGGGTCGTCAACTGTGTCAGCTACTTCTATCGGTCTCTTCTATACGCCGAGACGATTAATTTTTGCTCCCTTCCACTAAATACAATGTTTAGTAGAAGAACGAAATCAATGTAGGGTGAACATGCACGCTCCAAAATATGCAGGTGCATGCTCCTATTAACTTCTGAAGTTAACTTACACAATCACTCACTCTATATACTGATTCAGAGCACCTGCATATATCTTCACCTCCTCCGAGGTAAATATGCAGAGATTTGATTTATTCCCTAACCCTTCCAGCAAGAAGAGTTAGGTAATAAATTAAACTCGTATTAAATTAATGCATTCATAATTCCAGGTTAACTAACTTGTACCTTTAGCAATGCGGCAATCTACTCATGATTAATGGTTTGTATCTTGGTCTTCTCGTGTTTCCAGGCATGGACTAAATATTAATATTTATGAAAAAATTTAATTATTTTCACCTACTTGATATATGATCTTTGGTTAATATTTATGTATTTCTCCGTTACAAAAGTTCTCAGAAGTTCACCCAGCATGTATATTTTGACATAACGTTTTGTGCATGCAATAGCATTGTGAGATCTATGCAAATTACAAACTTCGACCTAAAAAATTAAGAAATAGTCAAATATGCATCCCAAACGAATGTAGGAACACAGTAAAACAAAGAAATAACCAAAAATATAAGTTTGAAATTCTTTGAAATGATTCGCTATAAATGATCATTTAGGTAAAAAATAAGTTCTTCAGAAAGTGAAAATCTATTAAAGTGCTCTATGTAGTAAGCAAACGTGCACCATGTTTGCTTACTTCATATGATACAAGATAAATCTAAGTCTAAATATATATATATATATCTATTTATCTCTAAATTTAAAAACTAAATTTAAATAGTTATGAGTTGAACGTAACATGTAGACTCTAGGAGGAAGAAAAACCTATAAGCGTAGTGTGTTCAAACGTACCTCTTCTACTATACTAAAGTCTTCTAGAGAAATAAAATAATATTTTTAATATATATTGATTTATGAGCTAATCATTCTCTCTATATTAGTCACAAATTAATGTGCATGCATAATACTTCCTCCATATGAACGTGGAAGAGGTGGCTATGCATGATGATGACATTCTAACATTATTCACTTGATGATGAAATAGTCATATTGCACTTAGACAAGCAGAAGATGTTTACAACATTTTATGTGTCATGCAGGTTACAGTTCCATTTTGCAAAGAGAGGGAAAAGAAGACTGAAGATTCTGATTCTATTCAGTAGATAAAAATGTGTCTTACTCTTCTAGGTTTTGTTTCATCTCGTTTTGTCTGAAAATCATATGTAAATCATGAAAATAAACAACAACAATTAATATGAATGTGCAAAATGTGAAATAAGATAAGTCTAAATCACCCCCGGTTTTGCATATTGTGACGGAGAGCTCCAATGTATTATAACTAGGGGGCTAATATCTTCGCACTCATCTACCTATGAAGAAACATTCAACCGGCTCGGTTCTGGAAAATGAGAGCACAAGTATCGAAAACACTCAAGATGTAAGATGTAGCAAACACAAGGGAGTTTACGAGAACGGTATATGGAGTGAACAGTAGGACGGAGAAGGTTTGTGCTGGTTTGTATGTAATATCTAGGATAACAGAACATTTGAAGGCTTGAAGAATTACCCAGTACGCATCATCACTAGTCTCCAAATACATGAAGAGACATGATAGAGCAGAGAAAGAGCGGCCCACCTTCACGATTTCGTCATCAAGTAGGAAATGTGGTGGATGCACAGAGAAAAGCAAGTCTAAGTAAACATAAAAACAGTCAAATTGAAAAATAAGAAGTCTTCTATGGAAACTTGACACTGTAGCACGAGAAGGGAGCAAGTCATCTAGGGAAAGAAGATGGGAAGTGTAGCCTTGAGGAATATATAAGATATCTTTAGTGTAAGGCGAGTCTCATACAGAAGAGACTGACACATGAGTAAGTGGATTTTCCGAAATGGATTCTGGCTCTACTACGTTATCAGTATCGATGTCGGTCATCAAGATGCTTGTCTCATCATCGAGATGAAAAGAAGGGAAGCAAAAGCAACATCGATAGGACCCATAACGTCAGATTGAAGACATTCTGAGTTGGACATGATGCGCGGCTAGTCTAGCAGCGGAAGGACAAATCGTTCACAGGAGGCGGTAGGACGTCCGAAATGGAGTACTCTCGTCCAAGACATGAGAATAGCTCGGAAGGTGCCGAAACAAGTAACACGGAGATCATAACACAACTGCAAAATAGCGGAAAGACGGGTATCAAGACGGGAGTAGTCGATGACAACGAACACCTCGGAAGCTGCTGAAACAAGTAACATGGAGACCACAACACAACTGCGAAATAGCGAAAAGAAACTGTGACTGCTACATCCACAGCTAAGAAACGACCTCCATGAAGACAAGGTGCCGAACGTGACTCCCATATAACTGCAACTCCCCATCGAAACTTGTATCATGTCGCGAACTAAAACAGCAAAGTTGTCAGACTGATACCACCTCCAAGAAGACGACGTACCCAACAAGACTCCCGTCTGACTACAACTTCCCATCAGAATCTGCATCATGTCATGAAGTAACACGGAGACCACAACACAAGTGCAAAAAACCGAAAACAAGGACCACGAGAAAAATCTCTGACTGCTACAGGTGCCGAATGAGAGTCCCGTCTGATTGCAACGGTGGTCCTCATCGCTCCCTTTCGAAATGTACAGATGTCGCCTACCAAACTAGCAAAGTAGACGACGGCAGACATGAATTCTTCGAGGTGGCAAATATAGAAAATGAGCAGGCGACCTCGTCTAACAAACAGCAAGCGTTGACGAGAAGAGCACCTACCGATATCGCCAAAGGAGGAGCAAACTAACAATAGACCTCGAAGAAGACGAGAACGGTCACGACAACATGACAGATTTTCGCCGCTACTGACCTAAAGCCGAGGTGCCAAGAGAAAACAGAAGCCAAGACGGAGGACATGCTAACAAAATGTTCAATATTTTCACCACGTATTTTTTGAAATTAGTGAACAAGAAATCCACAGTTAACCAAAACCACGAATTTTTGCCCCTCTTCGTCACTTGTCCTGACTCTCTTGTCTCTACAAAACTGCATACAACATGCATATTCACCTCCTCATTCTTTCGATGGAGGAGGAAATATACAATCGTTTAATTTATTACTTACCCTTTCCGGAAAGAAGCATTAGGTATGAATTAAACTGAGATTAAATGAATATGTTAATAGCAACATGTTCCAAGACTACGTTTAGAATCGCGGCAGTAGACTATGGCTTTATGGTTTATATCCTAGACTTACGGTGTTTATAGACATATGTTAACAGTTAATATTTATAAAATATTTCTATTATTTATATTTGTTTAATAATTAATATTTATTTAATATTTATAGATTTCCATCAGAACAGCAAGCGAGCAAAAGTTCCCAGAAGTTCATGGAGCATGCATATTGCTAAGAGATGGGTGGTTTATGTTTGACATGAAAAGAGAAAAATCATAGACCCTTCTTCTCAGTCGTATAAAAACAAGAAAGTGATTAACTTGGGTAAAGAAAATTATAATATTGCATCGCACAGGTTGACTCAAATATTTTATCCAAAATGACCTCCTGAAGCGAAAGAAAACAAACGACGTATAATTATGAATTTCAATGGTTACTTGTTCAATTCTCATTCATGGTTATTCATCTCTCTTCGATCTGAAAATCATCAAGCTTAATTTAGTGCCTAACCCTTATGTCAAGAAGGACTAGGTGGTAAATCAATGTATTAATTAAAGTAAGACTTTTTTAGCAAGATATTGCACTTGTATTCTCGGATGTGCACTTGTCTGCGCTCAACTTATAGATTATCTCTGTACGTTCTTGCGACGGTAGGTTCAAGTATCATATAATATTTGCAAATAATAACTTTTCATAATTTAGTTTAGAAGTTCTGTTTAATATTATATTTTTTCTGATAACATGGAAAGAACAAAGTTCCCGAAGTTCGTTATTTGTTCAATGCTGTTTATTCACCCATGTACACTCAAGTGTACATGGGTGCTTAATATATGTTTCTAACCCTTCCGGTGGAAAGAGTTAGAAACATATATTAATGCCTCTGTTAAATGAAGCGTAATGATAATTTCACTCCCGGACTTATACCTCCAGGAAGGCCTCAGCCCACTCTTCACATATGGGTTCTGTCTGGGTCAATTTGCTACTCCTGGAGAGGTTAACATATAATATTTATAAATAATTTTGATTTTTTATTATAATTTTTATAAATAATTTTTATAACACTTACATATTTTCTGATAAGATAAAACGAAATTCACTGTACAAGGACGTTGGGGATGCTTATTTATTGTCCGTTTTATCACGTATGTTTCAAGGAAATGTACATCTATTACGTAATCGTCGTATCTTAATTTCAGATGGGCACTTCTTATTTGAAGGAAGAGATCAGAAACTGTTTTACAACCGGCACCGATTTAGAGAGTCCGGGGCATATCCGAGAAGCACGGTAATAAGATATAGATGTGCCACAGTGGCTAAACGAGGTAAATTACGTACGTACACTCTGAAACCTAGACTAAACCCATCAAGAAAGCACGGGACAATAGTTATCCATTATCAATAA
Source organism: Asterella californica (assembly GCA_036924285.1). NCBI lineage: Eukaryota > Viridiplantae > Streptophyta > Marchantiopsida > Marchantiales > Aytoniaceae > Asterella > Asterella californica. Next base: position 14,979,625 of record JAYKYS010000003.1, read on the forward strand.
ATACTTTTTCAGTGAATGATTTAATTTGTTAAAACTATTTCATTTAGAAGTACACTATTGTGCGAGCTTGCTATTACAATAGATTAAATTTTAAATATAATGTTTTATTTTCATTTGAAGATGGAATTATTGAATATAAATATATATGCATGTAATATTAACTTCTAAGATCTTTTGTTCGCTTGTTGTATCGAGAAAATATATAAATGTTAAACATAAATTCTATATGAAATTGATGAGAAAAATAAAATATGTATCAATATTTACTTTTAATCCAAACTTGGAAATACCCAGACATAAACTAATATGCATCCAAAGTGCATGGTCGATGGACAGACGGAAAACAACAACCGAGAAGGGAAGGAGGTGGAAATTCTCGTCCATCATTGATGCAAAGACACAGTGGGGTTTTCTCATAATATTGGGGGGTTTTCTCGTAATGTTTGTAACTCCGCATCTCTTCTGAAAGTGGCATTCTTCGAGACAGTATTTATGCTCTCATGGCATTCATGAGGCTTATTTTCTTATATTTTTCTCTTTATATTAACATCTATATCTTTATAATACGCTTGCCTACTGTGACCACGTCTTGCTTTTCTGTTAGCATCCACTAGGTATTGTAAACTTGCGTTCGTTTCTCTCCACGAGCAGGACCTTTGGTCTCTCTTTCGACACAATGGATATGTTTTCTAGATGCATGCAGGAGAGCTGCTTGCACATTCATCGTTTGCTCCTGGTCAGTTTCACACTTATGCTCGAACAACTTTCTTCATCCGATACATTATCCTTAGACTTCGTTTGCCTCATGTTGACAAGGAGGAGAACACACACGACTCTGGACACACTAGGATTCATATCGATAGCGAAGCATTCATAAAAGAAAATCCTCACTTTCTTTTGTCATCGCTCATTATTGTCTTTTGTCTTTGATTCGGTCCTCATTTTCTGGAATGATGGAATTCTACACTCCTAGTTCTGCATTTCTTTTCTTTCAGTATCGCAGTTGTCTTTTTGCTCACAATCCCCTCACAAATTCCTTTTCTTGCTGTTTGTTTCCTAATGTTGTGCTTTGTTTCTTTTATGTATAGTTTGTGCTTGGGGACTTGCAGCATGCTTGAGCTGCCAAAATCCTCGTCATAGTTTGACTCTTTTCATTTCTCTCGTGATTATCTTTTCTCTCTCTTTGTCTCTTAATGTTATGCTTTATCTCTTTTGTGTACATCTTGTGCTTGAGGATTTACCAGCTGCTTGGAGCTGCCGGTCCATATTGCTTCTTTGCATACTCCCAATGCAACTTTTGGTTGTACTTACAGGATAGACGCTTCCGTATGTTTCATATCTCGTATATTTTACTCGCCAACTCGCCAGATTTTTTCGTTCTATTGTGCATTCTCTCTATCGAACATCCACGATTTCTTGCTTCTGTACGCAGCTTCGAGCCTTCCAGCTTCCGGTGTCTATGCCGTCACTATACCACCCTCAATCGTGGTAATATCTCTCCGGAGGCAAGCGAGAGCGATGAGGTCTAACCTCGAGCTCTCAATTACAATGTGTAGGACCGGGGCTGACCGTGACTTGGCTCTCCTCTTTCTGCTTTTGGATTTTTTGCATAAGCAGTGTTTGTCTGGATTATTATTTGTAGATCGTTTACTGCACCTTCACTTCCAAGTCGTCATATGTATCTACGCGAAGTCGACAATAGAAGTGAAGAAGCATATCTTGCAGACCTTGGGTTGGGATGAAGAGCGTCTTGTAAGCACAAAGTCTATGTCAAACTTCTATCCAACAAAGATCTGCACATCTTTGTGAGAATGGTATGGTACTGCTTAAATGATCAAAACGAGGAACAACACCACACAACGATGAAAGAGATAAATGAGAGCATGATTAATGATGAGAGAGAATTTTTCACTCTACTAGACGCTGCTGACACAAGAAATAGAGTCGAACTAACATATATGAACATTCTACCTCGAGCTTTAAAATTGAACAAGTAGAACGCATCGCATCTGCTACCAAACACATTTGCTCACAATCTCCATGTCATGTTCACATTAGACAAATATACTGCGTCTCCTCGCTGACTCGTGCATACGAGAATCTAGAAACAGAGAACCGACTCACTTTGTGACTCTTTTCTACGATCCCATGATGTAAAACCTGAAGATATAGACAACAATTTGTCTACAAAGATCACAATCGATGTCTGCATTGCAACCATAGGTACTATGGTAAAGACAACGAGAAGCAGCAGGACGACTTCAAGCAAGGAGAGAGTAATACACCAAAGTCACCTTACATTCTTTACTTGGATCTGTCAGAATATGAGGTCAACATCGATGAGCATAGCCTCCTCGACTACATGCCTTTAACAGCGACCATGTTGAGGAGTACGAGATATGATCGAAGAATGACAATAGAAGTATAGAGCGATATGTACAGAGATGACAAATATTTACGACTTAGCATGTATATCATGACAACAGATGAGTGTAACAATTTTCAAATCATGTAAATCCAACTGGTTCAATAAATACAAGTTTTTGACTTTCACAGCCAAGCAGTTGGAAAGATATTTAAATATAATCCACAAAAAGAAGATCCACTAGTACCTTGTCCGTAACAATAGCACGGCAGATCTAACTCATACAAGCAATCAATTGATCAACGATAATTGATTTTTGCTCCCACCAAAAATCACTTGACCGTAACTCATATTTGGACAAATGCAAGTGAATATGCACACTATCGGGTTGAGAGTCTTCCTGGGAAGGGCGAACCTTCTGGCTGTGATATGAGCTTGAAGGCTGTGTTCAATCTACTCAGTGAAGCGTTGGGCTTCAGGCTGTGGCTGGTTTACTCAAAGGATAGGCTTCAGGTCTCACGGTGATACTGAAAAACACTCATATAAATCTCTTGGCTCTTCTGATATGTTCAGGAAGCAAAGTTCAGGCTTAACTAGCAATGAAAAGATCAGATGACGAACTTTGACACTCAAGATTAAGAAATATGTGAAGGTTCAGACTTCAGAACTCCTCCTACATGTTAATGAGGTCCTACTGGATACACATACGAAGTTTCAGCTTCAGATCAATTCAAAGCACTAAGATATGAGTAGAAACTTTTTGAGTAGACAAATTATGGCTATTTCTGGTACCCAGATAGCTATTTCGACCTAGAACAGGGAATTGGCTCGATCACTTTGGAAAATTCTACAGGATTTGCAGTACACAGCTTGCTGAACACTCCTGTGAAGTTGGCTCGCCTGGCTGTACACAGAACTCCAGATCTCCTTCTCTGAAGTCGCTGCTCTAGATTAAGAGCTTTTCAGACCCCCTCTGCTTTAGCGACCTCCCTGAATTACTCAGTCACTCAAATGATTCGAAAATCTTTGGACAGTCGTAGCCCTCCTGACAGTGAACGCAACCACGAAGTTTTGAAGCAATTTCCTCAATTCTGCTGCAATTGACACCGAAAACCCCAAAATCAACAAAAGTGACGCAGTTTTGGCACAATCCGAACTTCAATTGGGCATAACTCCTTGTTTATTGATCCAAATCGATCAAGAATTTCACTGACAGTGCTTGGCTCGACGAGCTCTATCTCCATGTGCTCTCTGATTTCGCAGTACCCTCACCAATTGCTCGAAATCCTCTTTAGAGCTTTGTTTCTAAGTTTAGAGTTACACAAAAGACAAAAATGAACCAATGAGAGGTCATAGCTCCATTTGGTTGTCCTTTTGTGCCTTAAACCATGTGGTAACTCAATTCAACTCATAGGCTACCACGCCAAGTCCCCTAAAGCGCCAGCGTATAATCTAAACTACCTAGAACGACACATAGCCTTGAAAGTAAACTAAAACCAGCTAAAAGCGTGCATGGGCAACACGTAGGTACAACCCATGAACTAAACCCTATCTACATGGCAAATCTAAGTCATGTACATTGAATATCATAGATAAGTATGAATTCACTTGCACAAGCGTACGAATGCTTGAACAAGATAAATAACATACTTCCAACCTACTAGGACTCAAAATATATGACAAAGTTAACACCATATGCAAAAGGTGTCAAACATAAGCATAAAAGACTAAGAACAATATAGAGCTAGCTTCTAAGACTACTAAACATCAAGTGTCGGAGTAGAAGTAACATGCGCCAAGTAACGCGACAACAGTGATCAGTGAATCATTTATTATGTCAAATGATTCACATCACGACAACGCTATCGCATCAGATTTTCTGTGAAAGTTGTCTAGGAAAATGTGAGATTTCTGACTGTGAAGATGTAATGTATCGAACGGAGACAAAATAGAGACAAACAATCACGAGAACATGCGTCGCAAGGTATATCAACTCCTATTTTATATACAATCCCGATTCTTCTTCTCTAAGAATCCAAAACAGAGAAGCAAACTTGAGCAGTCTGCAATCTGCACCAACCCTTCTAGAACGAGCCTTTGAATCTCAACCCAGATCTAACACTATCGAAGCCTAGCTCAAAGCAAAAGAAACATCCCTTTGCTAACAAAGAGAGCTGCACCAATATCACACGATTCAAACCCAAGTCCAAACCACATCCACGTACAAGCCCTTAGCGAAAGCTATCTACCACAAGCTGTACATAACCAACTAGATCTATAACGAACTCAAAAGAGTAAAAACTGTAGCGAAGGAATCGAAAATGACTTATATGAGAACTTTCTCCTTTCACCAAATGATCTTCAGATGTCGATAGGATCTTCTTCCATGACACCATTGGTCCAAGAAGCCTTCAGATTCAACTCTCGACAGCCGAGATATCGTCAATTTTTGATCGTAGGTGACCGAATCTTCAAAAACTCCTCCTTGCGGCTTAAAACCACACACACCGTCCAAACGGATCGTCTCATCCGATATTTGTCTTATCTGATAGATAGATCTAGCTACCCTAAACCCAACGAGACTCCAAACAAGCCGTGTGGAGTTCTCTTCGCAAAATCACGCAAGAAATTTGATCACAAGATGCAAAAAATTGACGTAAATCGACTCCTTGCAGCTTAAACTTGCTTACCACACCCAAACAAACAATCCAATCCACACACGGTCTTCTCTTATGCATAAGTGAAGACTCCATGATCACGTAGGCACCAAGAACGAAGAGCTTAGCTCACCGATCGTGAAGAACAATCCAATCTCATGTCGTAGATAACAAAACACTGACGTCAGTGTTTCCGTACGCCGGTATATCCAAGAACATCAAGTTTGGACTCAGGAACAACCCGAACGGTCCAACTCTCCTTCACAAGTCACTGAAGTACTCCAAAATCTTTTCATGCGTCTCATTTTTTCTCAGAACAGTCTCCCCAATTTGTCTCTTCACGAACCGTCTTAACCAACGCATAGCCTGCACAGATCTGAACCCAATGACACCTTACGCGCATGCATTAGACTTCTCAATTCTCTAAACCGTCCATCGACAAGTCATAGAAACAAACTAACCCCTTAAGCTGCTCCCGTACGCCAGTCGCTGTACGTAAAAGTTTTCTCCGATAATGAGCAAGCAGACCCTTTACGTCCTTAGTATAGCGCTATGAGCCACAAATACCCAGTCAGCAATAGTAAGCTAAGGCCTAGCTTGATTTTTCCTTCTTTCGAGTCTCCTAACTTCACCACTAGATGTCCAAATGAAGTAGACGAAGTGCCCATGGAAAGTTGACAACGAGCTCTACCCAATGATGTAATGAAAGTGAAGATTTGAAGTTGTGCAAAAAGACCGTAAGCTAAGACATAGCTTGATTTTTCCATTTTTTGAGTCTCTTAACTTCTCCACTATGCGTCCAAATGAAGTAGACGAAGTGCTCACGAAAAGCTGACAACGAGCTATACCCATTGATGTAATGAAAGTGAAGATCCGAAGTTGTGCAAAAAGCTCATTTTTGGTCTTATGAGTGTTTTTGCAACGATAATGATAAGTATCAAAATAGACTTTCAAAACCACAACACGACATCCACCCCCTCTAAACTTGTGCATCCTTCGATATGCACCAAAGATACCAACCAAAGAATGGACTGGCACGCATCTCGTCTTACCGTCCTACTTCCCATCGTAGTCAACCTCATCTTCAAGCTCTATTGCATAATCCTCATCCTCAAACTGAACTCTGTCGAGATATCTGCTAGATTGACCTCCTCATCTCTCTTTTTTGAAAATCTTGACACGTTTACATGCCACTGGTACCTTCAAGCTCGTTTTGTCCAATTCTTGCAGGACGTAAGTTGCGTTGTCATGAACCTTCTTCACCACATACGGACCAAACCATCATTTAAAAAACTTTCGCAATGCACTATGCTGATTGTCTTGACTATTTTCATAGACTAACACTCAATCACCTTCCTTGATTTCCTTATGTCTTAAACGATGTCGCTGATCAAATAGGATTTTGTTCTTCAACCGTGCTCCTTGCAATCTATCCAAGCAACTTAGATATCCTCAGGTCTTATCTCTAACTGTCTAATTCGAATAACGAAAAGTTCTTCCCTTATCAGATTGTCCTCTTAAGGTAACACACTCCATGTAAGAACATGTCTTCAATCTGCATGATAGATTTCTGATCTTTGATGAGCTCCACTGACATGTAACCTGTTACCGAACTATGCGTCGTTCAATCTGCTCATAACGCAAATGATAAGGTCGAGGTCACTTGCGCACTCTTACGTTGTAGGCCTTTATCAAAGCTTCCACAATGAGCAGATGACCTCATTCGCTCTTGGTATTCTCTTCGAGGTTGTAAGCAGTTGTCAGTGACAACCTCATTCCACACCTTGCAAAGAATTCACGTGCCTCATGTGCATCTAACTCTCCCCAATCTGCAGTAATCTTCCCCACACATCCATATCGACAAACAACCTCTTTCAAGAGAAATTTACATACCCCTTCAGTTGTCTTTGTTCGAAGCGCCCTACCCTCAACTTGATTTGAAAGATCTTCTCGAGCAAGTATCAAGTATCTGATCTGTCACAATCCAACCGGTACAGTCATCAAGTCTACGATCCACTTGAAGTGGATTGCTAACGGATAAGTCGGGTGTAATCCGTCTCGATGTCGAATGTTTGAATACATCTGACATGTCATACAAGACTCCATAAAAAATACGACATCTTTGTACATGTTTTTTCACCAATATCGCTCTTTCATTTTTGTAAAAGTGGTCTAAATCTCTCGATGTCCAACCCAAAGACTCTCATGAAATGCTCTAAGTAACTTCTGTTGATCTTCTTTGTCGCCAATCACTCGTAGCTGTATATCATCTTCTACTTCGATCGCTTTCAAAGAAATCCATCATGAAACATGAAGTTGTAGGTCTTCCTTCAAAATCTCCTAAACTTCTCATCCGTCCAACCTGTTTCATTAACCATCGTACTAAGGTACCTCTCAATGTCAAGCAAATCACCATCATACAACCCTTCAACAAACAACTCATCTTTCCTTCTTGTATGTGCAATCAAATAGAACTTTGCACGCACGTCGTCAATACCTTCGACCATCTCATCCTCTCCATCATATTGAGCTCGAGATAACATATATGTCATCGGATTATCCTTCCCTACGACTTGATATATGCGATCTATCGTAACATCGCAATATCAGGAGTCGTACAATTCATGATCATCTTTAATAATAGCAAACAATCAGTTTCAACCACCACTGCTGCTCCAATCAAATACTCTTTCTCAGTTTTCATGACTGAAACAATACCTCATAGTTCTCTCTTCACTTGCGGGTATGTACGTTGATGAACGCTTAACACCTTCGCTCTGAACCTAACCGCAAATCTGCCTCCATCTTCATCATCCTCTCCTACTACCCATCCGATTGCAACTGGACTTGTATCTACAGTAAAAACCACCATCCTAGCACCCTTGTAATCAATTCTTCTCAAAACTGGAAGAGATGATAGTAAGAACTTCAACTTCCATATCGCATTGGTATGCTCTTCCTCCCATCTGAACTTATGACCCTTGCGTAACAATCCATATAATGGATCCTCCACATGCGCATAATGATGAATCCGAATGTGATAGAATACACAAGCACCCAAAAATCTTCTTACTTTTGTCAACGAGTTACAAATCTCTTTCATCCTCCCAATCGCATCCACTTTGTTTGGGTCTAGCTTCCGATCAAACGATCCACATAAATGATCTCAACGATCAGAATGTAGACTTCGGATTTCACAACGTGAGATGAACTTCCTTAAGTCGAGATAGGATCTTCTCAAAATCTACGATGTGACCGATGATGTATCACCGACACCTCTTTGATCTAATGCTTCATCCTTCTCATCTTCCACACATCCTTTGATGAGGGTGTCATCCAAGAAAGACATAGTATTTTCACAGATGAAGTCTCTTAGAACTCTATTCATCCCGTTCATCATATGTGCTATTGAGTTGATAGCTTCTTATGATAATGTACACATCCTAACCAACCCCAAAGGTGTCCTCATTGTCGTGAAGCTTCTGCTCTCCTTTGCTAGTTGAAACTGATCATATCATGAGTAAAGATCTCTCATTGAGTAAATTGCTCTTCCTGCAAACTCTTCAGCAAACTCATCCGCAATCGGTCCCACCACAACATTTCTGATTGTTACTGCGTTCACCTCGTTGCATGTCTTGGATGAATCGCATCGACCATTCTTCTTATGCATTGTAAACCATCTGCTTGAATACGGTGCAAACGACGGCTCCAAGATCTTCATCCACATCTTCTCTTTCAACAACTCCACCAGTTTAGGCAAGTGGGGAATTGATCTCAGTTTCCACGGCACATACGGTACTGTGAAGATAACCATCAAGGTAACAACGTATGGGTCTACACACCCAATCTCATGTAGCTCAAAGACAAATGCTTTCTCATGTTGTGAAAGCATCTCCTTGAAGCACATCCTCTCTTTTAGTATAAGAGACCCATCAGATCCTTTCTTCAGCTCTTCAAGGATCTCATCCGTGAACTTATGTCTTATAACTACAAGATCTCTCAAACTCTTCTCTCTTGAAGCTCTATCCATTTTTTGGTTAGTGTCATCTGGCATGGGACCAACAACTGGTTTTACCTTCTTATTCATTGTCTTGTACTTTGTCTCAACTCAAACCTCATGTGCACAGAATGATTCAATCACCGAATAGACCTCCCTTGAATGAATATGCACAACTTTATTCGTATCCTCCCATCCAATAGACATGATCTCTCACAAAGGATCCTCCAACCCATCATCTTCATAAATACCAAGAATCCATTCATCTCCTTCTAGCTCACACAACTCTTTCAACATCAACTCAACCTCACTCAAATGTTTTTGTTCTTTTCTTCTCAATTCTTCAACCTTCTTGTAAATAACAATCCCACACTCTGAAAACCCAACAAACCTTATACAAAAGGCACTTTCTTCTTCAAGTGAGAGTACCTTCTCTTGCGCACCACCACAATCCCGTTCTATAGTGGTACTCAACAAAAATCCTTGAACTCTTCACTCACCTTTGGAAGTGATTTCTCCCTCAGACGATCTCGATTGCGCTTGTGATTTGATGATACAGTCAAGAAATTGTACCGCTCTCTTCTCTTCTTGACTTCGGATCTTAGCATAAGCAGATCCGTCGTACCCTTGTCTTCATCCGAGTTGTTGTGATGAAAGGTTGGCCAAGAATGAGCGAGTATGATGTTAAGTTTTGCTCGATAGTTACATCATCTATGCGCACTCTAACGTATAGACAGACTTCATACAAATCTTCTCTTGTGTTGTTGGCTGCTCTTATGACCCACCTATGCTCTGTGTCGATATGCCACTTCTTCTTCTTGTACAACTCCTTCGACATGATGTTGATTTCTGATCCATGATCAATTAGAGCAACCACCGACTCATCCAAATCTCCAATCCTCATCAGTGTCTCTGTCGTAGCTCGAGCTCAGTGACTGTGATTGTAATGACTTGAGCTTTGCTTCTTATCTTCCTCTTCATCCTCAAAATGTATCATGTGTCTTTGATCTCTTTCTTCATCTGAAGAATATACACTACACTTTGCAAAGCTCTCTCTCTTCATCCACAGACACCTTAGTATCCAAAGCATGAGATAAAATAGTCTCTCTCGTAATCTGTCCCTTTCGTTTGATGATGTCAATGATGACATCATGAAACTCACGCTTAGCAATGCCCAAAACTTCCCTCAAGATAAACTTCACCTTCGCATTTAGAATGTGATCTTCCAAGACTTCATTCAAGTTTGTTAAAGCCTCAATGTCCGACTGTAGTTTGTATGCAACCAACTTATCTTTCTCCTTCTGAGACTCCTTTGCTCTTTCTTTCGATGGAGAAGGAGCATCATCCATTGATAGATCTTGAACTCTTGCATCCTGAAGCTCTTGACGAACCTTCTCTCCTCGACTCTTTCTCTTGGAAGAAGTTCATTCTCCTATATCCTCTGAATCTCACGTTCTCTTTTCTTCCCACAACGCTTCGTGTTGGTTCTTGGAGATGTAAGCATGTACCGATAGAGCTTCTATCGGATCCTCCCATCCAATATCTTTTCGGATTGTAGCAGCTATCCTCAACAATGACTCACGTGCCATCTTTTCTTTCTATTTCATGGAGATGACAGATGACCACAATCCACTCGGTTCAACATGCTCGTTAAAACTCATCTCAGCTTGATCCTCAACCTTTATGCCATAGGTTCCAGCCTCCACGATTGCAACTGCTTGCGTTGATAAGTGATCCTCAACCAACTTATTCATCCCTCCTCTATCAAAGTTGATCTAAAGAAGTGCATCGGTATATTTTAATGCTACTTTCTCATCTTTCCAGAAGATCACCCCTTGTTGTAAGATATCAGTGAACTCCTTGCAATCTCTACGTGGATGATCGATACCATCGCACCAGATACATTGTTGGATCCAACCTTACTGCAGTCAATTTATGTCAAATTTTTGCATCATGAGATCAAATTTCTTGCATGATGTTGCGAAGAGAACTCCACACGGCTTGTTTGGAGTCTCGTTGGGTTAAGGGTAGCTAGATCTATCTACCAGAGAAGACCGTGTGTGGATTGGATTGTTGGTTTGGGTGTGGTAAGCGAGTTTGAGCCGCAAGGAGTTGATTTACGTCAATTTTTTGCATCATGCGATCAAATTTCTTACGTGATGTTGCGAAGAGAACTCCACACTGCTTGTTTGGAGTCCAGTTGGATTAAGGGTAGCTAGATCTATCGACCAGAGGAGACGGATAACAGATCAGACGATCAGTTTAGACGGTGTGTGCGATTTTAAGCCGCATGGATGAGTTTTGGAAGGTTCGGTCACCTACGATCAAAAATCGACGATATCTCGGCTGTCGAGAGTTGGATCTGAAGGTTTCTTGGGCCAATGGATTCAAGGAAGAAGACCCTTTTGACTTTTGAAGACCATTTGGCAAAAGAGAAAGTTCTCAAACATACCTTTTTTAGTTCTTTCGCTATGAGTTTTACTCTTTTGAGTTCGTTAGAGATCTAGTTGGTTATGTACAACTTGTGGTAGCTAGCTTTAGCTAAGGGTTTGTACGTGGATGTTGTTTGGACTTGGTTTTGAATCGTGTGATATTGGTTTAGTTCTTTTTGTTAGCAAATGGATGTTTCTCTTGCTTTGAGCTATGCTTCAATAGTTTTGGGTCTGGGTTGAGATTCAAGGGCTCGTTTTAGAGGGGTTGGTGCAGATTATAGACCGCTCATGTTTGTTTCTCTGTTTTGGATTCTTAGAGAAGAAGAATCGGGAGTGTATATATAAAATAAGAGTTGGTATATCTTGCGACGCGTGTTCTCGTGGTTGATTGTCTCTATCTTGTCCCGTTCGACACACTACATCTCCACAGCTAGGAACCTCGTATTTTCTTAGACAACTTTCAAGTAAAATTCGACGCGATATGGTGGTGAACTCGACATGAAGGTCTGGGATGGAGATTTCTTCTGTGTTGAAGTTTGAAGAGGAGATTGATAATCATGAGTGAGGAGGGAAAGGTGATGGAAATGGAGCTAGTTGTTCGGATGGATTGGAAAAGATGCAGTTGGATCCGACGACTGCATCGATGTTTCAAGTTTTCACAATGTTCTTTCGGTAGCAACAGTCTGATGAGTAGAAGAAAGCTTTGGCAACAAAGGCGCTTCAAGCAGTGGTCAGCAAGATTGATCAATTTGATGAGAGATATGTCTCAAGAGATATTATGTGAAGGAGATGGAGCTGAATCCGATATCAAAAGATGAGATGATGGATACGTTTGAGTTGGCTGTAGCTCCAAAGATCATAGATAATATTAAAAGACTAACCAAGCATTTTGACAAGGATTGTGAGACGTTTGCTCGTGCCTTGATGGATGGGTACTTCTTGGAGGACTCATATCGGATCATCAAGAAGTCATTCTTGGAGTGGGTTGAGCAACCGAGGAAGAGTTTACAAGCTACTGAGTTGCTCAGGGAGTTTGAAAAATAGTTTTCTAGGTTGACTATGATGGAGAAGTTGACGATGCAGTCCAACAAGATAGAGTCATTTCTTCGGGTTGTAAATGAGAAGCTGCAAGAAAAGCTGGAGGTACTTTTGAAGGATCGGAGAAAGACGATGAGTTGACCAGTATATGGAAGAAAGTTGAAGAAGCGGTTGGTCTCCAAGAGGGAATGAAGACGAGAGAACTAGGAGATCGGCACCAATATCGACTGTTGTAGCACATGTTCCTGTGGTTCTACCAGTGGTTCCTGTTGCTAGACAGATGGTACTAGTTGCTCCAATTGTTCCGGTTGTCCAAGCACCTATAGTATCTATGAAAAAATATGATTCAAGCCTTGAGGAGATCATGCGTGGAATGCGAGACCTGCAGATCAATCTCACAAGATTGGAGGAGCAAGGGTCTACAAGCGGAGCAAAATCCGTTGGGAATGCCTGCGGCTCAAACTCGCTTATCACAACCAAATCAATAATCCAATCCACACACTGTCTTCTCTTATGCGTAGGTGAAGACTCCTTGATCGCATAGGCATCAAGAACGAAGGGCTTGGCTCATCGATCACGAAGAACAATCTAATCTCATGTCGCATGCAACAAAAAACTGATGTAAGCGCTTCTCTGCAAGCCAATTTCTTTCACATCTCTCAAATTGTCGGATGAGACTTCGTATCGTCTTCAATTTCCTGAAGAACTCTGTGTTTTGATCTTGATGGATCCAAGGACAGCAAGTTTGGACTCCGAAACAACACGAACGGTCCAACTCTCCTTCACAGATCACTGAAGCACTCCAAAATCTTTCTCTGCATCTCAATTTCTCCCAGAACACACTCCATGATCCGTCTCTTCACGAACCGTCTTAACCAACACGTAGCCTGCACATATCTGAACCCAATGACACCTTGCGCATATGCATTAGACTTTTTAATTCTCCAAACCGTCCACCAACAAATCACATAAATAAGCTAACCCCTTAAATGACCCCTTTACGTCAGTCGCGTTAAGTGAAAATTTTCTTAGATAATGAGGAAGCATGCCCTTTGCCCTTAGTATAGCACCAGGAGTCGCAAATACCCAGTCAGCAATAGTAAGCTATGACCTAGCTTGATTTTCTCTTCTTTCGAGTCTCGTAACTTTATCACTAGACGTCCAAATGGAGTAGACGAAGTGCCCATGAAAAACTGACAATGAGCTCTACCCAATGATGTAATGAAAGTGAAGATCCGAAGTTGTGCAAAAAGCTCGTAAGCTAAGACCTAACTTGCTTTTTTCATATTTCGAGTCTCGTAACTTCTCCACTAGGCATCGAAATGAAGTAGACGAAGTGCCCATAGAAAGCTCACAACGAGCTCTATCAATTGATGTAATGAAAGTGAAGATCCGAAGTTGTGCAAAAAAACTCCTTTTTGATCTTATGAGTGTCTTTGGAGCGATAATGATAAGTATCAAAATAGACTTTCAAGTAGGAGCCGGTCCACGACACGACAATGCGTTCATAAAAGAGCACGCTTCTGAAGATAGAAGTTCGGATACTAATAGCTATTTATATATTAATTTATATAATTTTACCTCGTAATATGCATGGATGTCATACTCATATTGCACGAGTAGGGTAAATAATTCCTTCCGAATGAAAGATACGTTATATCCTTTGGGAACTATTAAAGCCCAAGTATAACTACAAGTGCTCCGGATGATTCATAAGATCTTATTATTGCAGGTTTTTTAACCATCATATAGAAAATAGTTTTGATTATTTCGTATTCATCCCAACTTGAAATCTGTGAAATAAAGAATCAACTTAAAACTATTCATCTCGAAACACACTCCTGGGTATTGACAAAGAAATGTTAAGATGAAAATGTAGAGATTTCTTAGAGCCAAATGGATATTTTTCTTCAAGCTCAATATACACAAGGAGTAAAAAGGAATATTCCTTTAATGTTTCTATACTCATGCTCATGCTTTTATGCTTATAATCATGCTTTAAAAGTTTATTAAGATGTTTCAAAGCTAGAATCTTCACCAATATTCTGTGTCCCTGCAAGAGAATTACAATAACGAATGTTTTTACTATTTTTTCTTTTTATTTGGCCGTAACTTCTCATAATTAAATAATTTATTAGAATTAAAAAATTGTATCAGTTCACAAATATGATGGTAAACGTTACAAAACACTATACAAAACTTCCATTCAATAAACTACGGTTGTTTACCTTCTGAACGTTAACAGAAGGTAAACAACCGTTTAAATGTGTGTGTAAATACCTTTCTTAGAGTAACTACTAGTTTCCCTCTCTCCTCATAGAATACCAGGTAAAACAACAATTCTCCAAAGGAAGGAGAAGCCGATGAGGTAGGGTGTCGGGACCAATGGAGGAACATGCGAGCAAGTGTCGCGCTTTCTATCAGTGAAAAACGGAATCAAAGAGATCATTCATTGATCACCAGCGTGGAGATACTGGATAGCTCATTCCGATGTCCTTGACCTTCTGTCAGAAGCTCACGAGAGCGATCGGCGGCGCCAATCCAAGCTCAGAGTTAGTGGATAGCCCGCTTATCCTTTCTCACCGGCAAGTGACTGGCGATCCCCTGGTTTGTACCTTCCGCGGCCAGGCTTTGTTGTAGCGCCATAAGAATCCCTTTTCATTCGGCGACTGGACTCACGCTGACAGTTCGCACTTCGATACTTGAGCGGAACTCCTAGCACATCAAATCGATCGTGTTTTAGCGACAGTGCAAAGAGGAGTCGTGCGAATCTCTCGTCGAAAATCGCAGCCATGGCCACCGCTATGCTCGGATCTGCCGCAATTGCCACCCCTGCCTCTTTGGCAGTCAGGGACTTGAAAGTTGCTGTGAACGGACAGAGCTCCGTCTCATGCGCTGCGAAGAAGAGCTTCGTTGTGAGCGCTAGCTCTAATGCTGAGGAGACCAGCAGCCGAAGGGAGGTGATGAAGATGGCGGCCGCCATGTTCGCCGTTGGAGTTTTCTCCGGAGCTGGTTCCGCCAAGGCTGGCCTCAAAGAGAGTCTTCTTGAGAAGTCTCTTACCAACAAGGTATTTGTCGCTGTGAATGTTCATTCTGGTTTAATGTTCGTCGTACAAAGTTGGTAGATTTCCAACGATCTCCAGGGGGAGCTGGCATCCTCGTGCTTGCTTTTATGTCCAGTATAGGATAGGTCCACGCCAGCAGTGCTTGAGAGTGAATTCTGTTGCTGGTCCCTAAATTTCTCGACTCTTCTTCTTTCAGGAGTTGAATGATGCAAAAAGACTTGCAACCAGTGGTGCCAACTTTGCACGATCAAGGACTGTCGATGACGGGACCTGCTCGTTCCCCAAAAACTTCACTGGATGTGAAGATCTCGCAAAGAAGGAGGTAAACTTTGACGTTCTGCAGTATAAGCGTTGATGCTCGTCGACCCTCTGCACATGTTTGTAGGTTTATGAAGAGGTTGTTTGTTTGCCCATTTCGTCTTGTCCACGTTTG
Source organism: Asterella californica (assembly GCA_036924285.1). NCBI lineage: Eukaryota > Viridiplantae > Streptophyta > Marchantiopsida > Marchantiales > Aytoniaceae > Asterella > Asterella californica. The sequence continues at coordinate 14,995,612 of JAYKYS010000003.1, forward strand.
GGTGGTGTTCAGTTGGTTTTCTCAGCTGAGATGTTGTATGTTTTGCAGAACGTAGCCTTTTTGTCTAAGGACAAGGAGCTAGAATGCCAGGGTAAAGACGCCTACAAATGCGCTTCCAACAGCCACTGGACAGGAACCAAGTGAAGAATTTTAGGTTCTTTTCTGTACATCGGACTTAGACCAACTTTAGCGTTGTACCATTGCATTGTGCATACTTTGTACTTTTAATTTGACGACTTCGAAATGCTCGAATGTAACCTATTTGAACGTTCATGCGAGCAATATGAATTAAATGCCATGCGCGTGTATTTCGCAGTAGATTCTCTCAGTTTTCTTCTTCTAGATATGTAGCTGAGAAACTATCTTATGGTTTTCAACATGGTCGCCAGTTCAGTGTAGATCCTGTTGTATGCCTTAGTTATGTGATCATGTTTCACTCCTACGAATAAATATGTGTTTCATTAGCGAAGCTGGAAATTCTCTGCGCCTGAAGACTGCAGTCTGTTCGATCTGGCCCCGAGATGTTTTACGCCACTGATAGTCTTTGAAATGGTTGCTTCTATTTACGCGTTGGTGGTATAAAACGTGAACAAGAGTACGAACTCATTGTATGATCCTAAAACTGAGCACTTTCTGTCCCTTGGGTGTCGTACCTTCGGTCAGTGTTGTACTGATCATTGTAGATTTGATTGATGTCGGCCGAACGGGCATGAGGTTAAATTCGATTCTTGACCAGTCCGTATCACAGACGCGCAGTCTGGTCTTTTGTTGAATTGACGCTGGAACTGGAGTGTGGTTGATGCTAATCTACAAGCTCGATGGACTGACGAACAAACTTTTCCATCGTTAGGAAACCGGCAAAAACTGCTTGATCTTCGGGTTCATTGCTAAAGAAGAAAAATGACTAGTAATAGTGTTATGCATTTTATTCGAAGTGAGCAAAAGACCGAAGTACACGAGTAGTGCGGGGCCATCGCCTACCAGATCGTCGGTTAGTAATAAAACGGGAGATCATCGATATGATATACCCCAAAATTCCATTCTCGTTCTCTATGGGCACAACAGCAATTCCTCTGCTGACGAACAGAACATGGGGAGAAAACTGCAGCTGGACAAAGAGGGAGACGAACTACTCTCACTATTCTCTCGCATTTCACTTTTCTCACTCTATGCCGTTCAATTCTTATATGCCCTTTTGATTGTACATAGTATGTTATTCACCGTAGAATCGAATCTACATTAGATTCGGCCGGAATCGGAGAAGAATAACCGGACGGTGATGTTCTGGTTAGTCAAAACGATGCATAATTTGCTCTGCAGGAAAACATAAGTAAAACAAAAAAGTAACTGAAAAATATTTTTGAGGAAATTGGATGCACCATGAAAAAGCACCATGAAATTAAATTATAAACTCGTAATATTTTTTTAATTGAAAAGTAATAAGTTAAACACCCATAATGCTAATTGATCGCAGGAGGAGAGAACTTGAATTCAACTCTTCATTGTCATTCCATTAAGCCTCTACTGCGGGTAGAAGAGATTGTCATTTGAACTGGGCTATTGTGCGGTTTTTGACAATAACACGGAAAGATCCACTAACGAAATAGCGTCTAAATAGTATAGTTCTGTCAGCTCACCATTTCGGACAGTCTTGGGCGCCAAAGAAGTAGCGTGTGATGTACTCCATTATAGGACAAACCGCGAGTCCTAGCGATATGGAAAGTGAACTATGTATATTTTAGAATAGTGCATTGTGCTCCACTGAAAACAAATATTCTTGTTCAAAATTCAGAACTCTGTTACAGACTGCTAGGACAGAACCTGACGTGATCGAGTGGCGAATGAACTCATTGTCATATCACATAGACAAACGTCACGTCTTGCATGCAAGTTATTATATCGAAACTGATAGTTGTACATGTTCGTATTCCAAGACCGAAAAAACTCCCGCGAACTTCAGTGAGCTGCTCACGTAGAAATTTTCTTGGCGCGTAAGAGCTCTAAGTCTAAGTTCATTTAGATTTAGTATCTATCGATCATCTCTATATAGAGATGATCGATAGATACTAAATCTAATGTTGAGCACATCGAAATCAGTTTTCAGTCTATGCACTATCCCGTGCATCATTTCTCTGCATTGTTAGTGTTTCAGAACGTTTAGAAATAGTGAGACCAGGATTTGAACCCATATAGCTAGCGCTATAGCCATCCTGATATGGCGTACCACTTTACATGAATTGATACAGACACGTTGGATGGTTCACAGGATAGACACGAGAACGACACGTTCATACGATGGAACAAGCTCCTAGAAAGCGCTATCCCAGCGATCAAATCGACTACCATGAACGTAAAAGAGTGAGAGCCCAATCCACAGTTCAGATACCGGATGATCTAGAAACTGCATACACTGAATTGTATTGAGCGCTTGGCTATCGTCATCGCAATGAGGTGATAAGATGGTTATTATCAGGTATGCAAAGGCGACCAGATGAAGTTTTGAGAGCTAGTGCAGTTGAGTATCGTAACTCAAAGTCGGTACCAAGTGCAGAGTTAATATCGATTGCAAACGAGTAGGAATCTGTTAGCCCGAGGAACCTCGATGAGCTTCAATCTAACATGGAAGAAACCATCGGAGTCATCTCTAATAGAACTTTGTCTATAGAAGAACCCTTCGAGCATTCTATGACTACTGAATTTGAAAAGAGAGCACCGGTAAAGTATGAACTTTGATCCAAGAGTAAACTCGAGGAGTACAACACAATGTTTTTGACACAGTGTCCAACACTTGGATGTGATCTACTTGTTTGCAACAGTGAAATGCAACAATGTTGGACACTTACATTCAAATGTCCTCGTAATCACTCCTTCACGTTCTGCACGGGGACAATGGAACAAAACAAAAGTACGTCAAAAATCACTGGCAAGTTTTATCATGCAACTTTATGTGCATGGCTCTCGTACATAAATATGTCGTCCATATTCGAAGACGTGGGACCATATGTTCCTAGAGAGCGGAACTGATACGATTTCCACAGAGGAGAAGATAGAGGCATAGGCTGGATCGAAGCCACCTTGAATGTGTGACAAGAGCAGAAAGACTTCCTGCAAGCATAGCTAAGTGAAATGTGTTCTAATATGAAAAGCAATAAACATATTTGCTGAATTTTACCGCATTGTCAACCTCGTCAACTCAATAAGTTTAGCTTGCATACCTTGCTGCAGATGAACCGTTGGTGCTATATGTGTATGTCCGACATGATAGTTCTAGATACGGATATCACGATAGAGCTCTAATGATCAATGTTGCAGATAATAGAGTCGTCTAGATGATCACTCCCTGGCACTGAGTGTAGAAACTCTTGGAGGATCGAACCCGTTGCAGTGCAAAAGGCATCGATATTTTACAGGGTAAAGTGATTACCATCAGTGAAAAGTCCATGATGATAACGCTACAATCGACTGCATCATACACCAAGTAAGTATCTCAAGTAAAAAAGACTTATGGCATAAAACAAAGAATGTCATGACGAAGTTCAAACAACTATTGCAAGATCGTCGTACCTCTACTTCCACATATGCAGAATTATGACTGTTTACAATTCCGGTTTTGAAAGAGTATTTACGTGGATCTAACTTAGCAGTCACTGGTTCAAAACTTGTCCTAGTTTCTAGGACTGCGATAGCATTGCAGATCAGAGAAGATGATGAAGTAGATAAGCCAACTATAGAGAATGCACGGCCCTATGCGTACCCAGAACTTACACAACACGACATAGGTTATAAACCGAAATCATGGATCTACATTTGTGCACGAAGGTGCGGTGACATAAGCTTGTGATTGTGCTAAATATACTTCTCTTTCTTGTTTGTGTAGATTAACACGTTTAGAATCCATAAACTAAACTTGCTAACTTGCACATGATCCACATGGGGACTAGAACCCGAGCATCATGACGTTTGACATAATAACTGCAGTAGATCACTAGGCGGAGGAGCACAGAGATTGTAGGTTGCTGCTTGGTCCCAGAAAGTATTGCGATGAGAACTCGTTTGGAGAAGCGGTTCAAAAGTATGTGAAGGACGGACAAACTCATCAAGTTGTAAAACTGTTTCTCCGAAAGTACATTACGTCTGCAAAAATGAAGTACTACACTCGTGCAGTCAGTGATAAAAAAATTTGCATCTAAGCGCATTCACTAGAACTAGTTCTGCATAGACACGCAACCATTCGACTAGGAGCAGATATAACAAAAAATGGAAGCAAGACATCTCTACTCAAATATTTAGTTCAGAAGAATAGAAAGTCCATAGAATTGTGTAGATCTCGACTATAACTGTGCACTGCACTCATGACATGTGGATTAGGTCTGCAACAGGTATTGAACTTCTTTCTGGAAACTTGTATTTACTTGCCTCCTTCCCGCACATGTAAGCACACAGTTTGGAATGCGTGCTCAATGAAATGATCTTCAAACTTCCATCCACACACAAAACAATACAATTGCACACACAGACAACAACCACAACTTTAAACTTTTATGACAGATCTCATCTACTCTGCTACATCGCAAGAATGAAAACCTCATCTCGAAGAGGTGAGGTGTTCATTCTCGGACCCCGAAGGGATACACAAATGGATGCACATAATAACAACAACGACTAACCAAGAAACTGAAGTCAGTTCGGCTGATAACCTAGGGCTCTCCTGGTGAACTCCACTGATCCTTGATAGCCTCCTCGAGCTCAACTGGAAGCTCGGTGTGGACTCTGTACTCTAAACATCTTGCCAATGCCCGATTTACATAATAACACTGACGATTGCTCTCATCGATTGTCAATATGTAACAAGCATAGCATAACAGCGACAAGTCGTCATCAAAGGTTACTCTCATATTTGTTCATGCGGATATTGTGGCTGCAACAGCAGCATAATTAGAGAAGAGTGTACGTAGCTCGAAAAGATGGACTATGTGCGAGTTATGGCATGTCCTTCTAGAAAACTGTCCAATACCCACCTTCGACCTCATGTCACTCCACATTGATGGTTGAGCTAAAAGCATTGGAACGAATACAAATTTTAGAGTTCTCTAACCAAATGATAGTCCAAGATCGAAAGAACCCGAGGACAAACTGCCACCAGAGACAAACTGTGACAGTAGAAGAAGCGGCAACCGATATCTTTCTTGCCAAAACGCTCAATAAACACATGTAAATTTCAAAGCAATTCAAGAAAGACAAGAAGCTTCCATGTGCGGACGTGTGCAACTCCCTAACTGAAACCCCGGCGGCATCTGGAACTAATGAAGTCCCACGAAGGTCTGAAAATATGACTGCGAGCACATCACGTTCTGCTGTAAATCTGTAACAACGCCCTAACTCTATCTTGAGCAGTAGCGTGCTTCAAATCAGAGATAGAGCAAGTAGGATTCTTGTCGTCACCAAGAACTACCGCCAAGAAGCAACGACTGCTGCATCTGAAACTTGAATAATCGATATTGCACCTGTATTGCACCAAGAATCACGAACGAAACTGAAGTCAAAATCATCACAACTTGTCTTCAAACTATCATGCGGCAACGAAAGCCACGGCTGAAACACTCACACCATTTACAAAGCGAAAAGATATTCCAGTTGCGTTCCCACCACGAATCAGAAAGAACAAACACCGCCACAGAGAATCGAGAACCGCTGTCGTGAATCACATCGATGTGCTGTCGAAAACAAAGCGCAGCAAGAAAAGAAAAACTGAATCGACTGCAAAGAGAACACAACCGTCACGTCAAGAGGAAGTAGTTGAACCTGAAATGAATCACACTGCAAGAATCACTCTCATCGCTTGGATCTCAATACCCTTGCTCAACTTCTCTCTATCTCGACGTCGACAATCTAAACTGTGCACTAAACTCCACAATGACGCTCTCGCTTTGTATCTTAGAGAGACTTAACTAACAAGAAATGGAGCCTTTTCTTGTGTACATCACCCGTTTCACATTGTTTAACTCTAACTTCCCCACAGTAAAGAAATATACTTGCACCATTCTTTGGTGGTATTCATCCAATTAGGGGGTCTCAAACCATAGCCGTCAGATTGAAAACGGAAATAGGGTTCGTAGATGTAACTTTCTTATATAAAAGTTGTAAGAGAAAATGACGGCAGGTTTGAATGGAGTCTGTAAACGAGTTTATGTCTGTGAGAGTTCTCATGGCCCTCCTCGTAAATTGAACTGAAATTGTCATAAACTGTTTAGTTATGGTACTTACGTCAAATGACAAAAGTTTGTTACAAGGTACCTCAAGAGGTACCCTGTAATGTTACATCGGATTGCCGTGACGTGCATTACAGAAACTGACGTCCAGAGTTACGACTGAAGTTTGAGACCCCCTATTAATGTTTCGTTATTTTTAAGAACGAAATGAACGGTTGGTTCTAGCAAACGTCTTCTTTTCTCTCTATAACTTTTGATGGGAAAATAACAGATGGGAGAACTTCAATAGACATCAAGAAATGTTATACACGTCTAGCTTAATAACATCTCAACTTCATTCACTATGTTTTCCAATTTCTCTTCCCGTGACAGAAGGATGACTTTTAATCTTCTTTAGAATTCATTAAAATGATATGTTCTTTACAAACAGAGTTCATTCTCAACAAAGTGATGTTAACATCAAGTGTAGCAGTTTCTGCTTACTATGATCTGCAAATAACACGAACAATGGGTCCATTGTCCAAAAAAAAGAGAAACATAACAATGACATATTCTGAAAAGAAAAACTTTGTTTAGCGTCAGAGTAGTTGCGGAAGTTACATAGTATGTACTGCAAGGATGAAAGCTCACAGTAAATGCTTGGGAAGCCACCACACCTGAAACCTAGTATGATTTTAAGAATACTGAAGTGTTCAACTCCTCAAAGGTTAAGTAGTGGGACTACTTGGGGAAACTGAAATTACTATGTACTACTTTCTCACAAATGACTTACTTGTTTCCGGTGATACGAGTTTACTCCTGTGAGCTCCAGCAGACCATAAGATTTGCAATTTGAGTTTCTACCGTAAAAGTGATTCTCATCATCGTTTCTATTTATTTATGGCAAAGAAACTCTAGTAGCAGAACTGTCCAGAAATGGTTTGAGAGAACTTGATGGATCCAAAGTCTCTCTCTCTCGTCTAGTACGTAAACTGAGTCTGTCTTGCCTTAGCACTGAAGGTGTTTCTCGCTTCTGCATTGAACGATCGACATTTTGAAACTTTGCAATACTTTGAACTTTATGCTCGTTGATCATTCCGTGCTCGCTCGTTTCCCACTAATTGCGTATATTCTGTTACCGTATTTTTTCTTAGTACACATTTCGTTTGTCAACTACTCATTAACCATGGTGAGAATATTGTCGTACAAGTCTATTTCTTTACTATGGGAGGTTATAGTTCAACTTTGTAGAACGGATGATGTACAAAGAAAAAGCTCGTACCAATCTCCACGGGCTCAACAAACGAAATATTACTGCTGTTCCCAAGCATCAAGGAACATTGTGCTTATAACTATCTTATCTGGGAAAGGTGTAACTAACACTCTAGAACTGGTATGTATGCTGTTATAACTAATACAAAGAGCAACAAAAGATGAACTCACAGAACCTGGAGTTGACCAAGTAAGAAAAAATTAAAACAGAGATGATTTTAGGACTAGATGTACCTCTCTAATGAAACGCTAACTTGCACTATACTATAGTGACAGATCTGGATGCATAGGTGAAGCGTGCTATTAAAAGTACATAAATATATAATAAGTTGCCCCTGTTTGATATTTCAAAGCTCTTCACTTTGCTTGACTTAAATGCTAACAAGATTATTAAAATAATCCATCCATGCCCCTTTCTTTTATGTTTACTGTAATTGCGAGATGGGTACAAGACCTCACGACAAGATCAAACAGACAATAATTAATGCGATAAGAATGGATTCCTAAACTATTGTTAGCTTATTGGTTCAAAATAATTACATATTCAAAAGTAGATTCAAACAATTTACATCTCCAAGAAACCTTTTGATATAAGTTCGTGGGATCTCTTGGAGAAAATGGAGAAATGGGGGCAATTTTTAGATGTTACTGAACTGAAAAGATTGAGAATTTCACGAAATTTAGAAGTCTGTTCCTTGAAAATTGTTGGCTTTTCTCGAAATGATTCCGAAAGCTCGCTCATCTTTAGACGGAAAAAAAGGAGAGAAAGAGAAAGTCCTAAAGAAAAGATATGTATATAAACAAACAAATATATAGGAAGTGATCAAAGCTTGCAAGTTTTCTAATTGAAAGTGAAATGCAAAATATGAGTCTATCACTTTTTAGTCTCAGCTGACATTCCCTTTCGATGAGAAGTGTATTAGACCATTAAATCTTGATCCTATTCTCAGTATTGTTTCACAATAATTCTTTAAAGATATGACAATATTTTTTGAGGTTGAATTAACTATATCTAAATATTCTTATAAACGCTCAAAGGCAAATAAAAGTCAGACGATGTCGGATTAGATATGCAAATTTAGTCGTTTGGAGTTCTACTCACTGGAATACCGTAAATTCACTCAAATTGTGAACTATGTTAGAAGTTTCTACTCAACTGAAACCAAAATGTTATTTGCTCACATTATTATCATTCAGTTTTATATGTAATTTTGATAATTATTTCAAATTATTTTTATTATTATTTTGTAAATAAACATTATTTTCTATTCCAAAACGTTTCTGTATTGTTCTATGCACGTCCATGTTTTCAATCGTAAGAGAAACGACTGTGGCACTATAACTTTAGTTACCTTTGTCTTTCGTACTTACAAAGAAATTAGACAAGAGTTTAATCAGTTCGAATATGTAGAAGGTTGGGTGGACACCATTTTCTGTTACTTGAAGTTTCTTTCTTCGTACTTCCTGCCTTGTATTACGGTAGACTCAAAAAAGGTTGATAAAACTTCATTCTTCCTAAAGAGGACTAGTTTTACTAGTTTAGTATAGAGTCACTAAATGTTGAGAGAATCAAAAAATGTCTTCAAACTTGCCAATATTATAGACTAGTATAGAGAATTCAGTGCAGTTTCTCCATATGTCTGGAGTGGTCTACTAAAAGATTCATACACTAAATATGAATAGCAGAAAAAAATATGTTTCAAGTGCTTATTCACCTCATGTACACTTCGAAGTGTACATAGTGCTTAATATATGTTCTAACCTTTGCGACGAGAAGGGTTAAAGCATACATTAATGTCTTCGTAACACGGTGCAATCTGAGAATTAGGGTCTCGATCTTATTTTCTCAGCAACGCATCAGCCCGGACTCCACTTATGGGTTATATCTTGCTGAGTTGACTACTCCGAGACGGATTAACATATATCACTTATGAATTTATTTAATTTTTCATAATATCTTATTATAAGATATTTTTATAATATTTACATGTTATTTGATAAGAGAAAACGAAATTAATGTACAAGGCTGGTGGAGATGCTTATTCTCAGTTACCATACGTAATCTCCTCCTCATTCAGATGGAGATATATGCACGGGTTTAATTTATTACCTACCTTTTTCGCTAGAAAATATTATGTAACAAATAGATGTATATATGTGGGAGAAGTATCTCGGACTTGTACTTTCAGAGTAGTTATTGTGTTCTTGCTTTACGTGTTATGTTCCATAAAGGAAGAACGAGGATTCCTCACAACGCTCTCTTCTGTTAACAATTAATACTTATCAGAAGTTTTTACTTTTCACTTAAGTTTATTTTAGAATTCATATATACATTTGTATATTTGCTGATAATACAAAGCAAATATGGTACAAAATGACATTAATTTATCACGAGAATTTTTTGTCCACTATCTAGCTGCAAAACCTAGTCCCACCACCAATCTCCATCCATAGTTTTATTCGTATTTTCTTACGTTTCCTCTTCCTTCTCTTTGGTCAAAAGCTCGAGTATACATATATCAATACAAATGGAACTACACATGAAAATAATTTTTAGATACTCATAAATTTCCTTGCATATTCATCTCTTCTATAGAAAAATATGTAAGGTGTTTAACTTACCTCCTAACCTTTCCAACGGAAAAGGTTAGGTGATAAATTAGACCTGCAATAAAAAAAATTTCTCCTACCGAACATGGAGCCGTCCTGATTCTCCTTGAGTATGGTTGAAGTGGATTACTTATAGGTTTTCCACCAATTTTGACATGTGTATAACAGTTAATGTATTGTTATGCGTAAGATTGATCTGTATTTGTAATTTAGCACTTATAAAACGGTAAGTAATAACTCACGGAAAAAAAATATTTTAGCTGAGATCATTGAGATCTAGAACAATCCCTTCTCTTCTCATTGCATCTGATAGTTGGTAGGATGGTTCTTTTTGGTCCCATCGCATGCTCGAGCTACCTTCTTTTTTTTGGTTGCTAACACCTATCATTTTATCACAATCTTTTCTCTCCCCCTCTCAACTAAACGATCACTGAGGCTTTGTATGGATCATAACCTCATGGAACAAGCTCCGATCCGGCTTCTACGTGTTGATCTACATCCTCGTGACTTCATGACGTTATGAAGGCTGCTTCATCATGCATATTACTCAAGAGCTCGAGCACAAGTGATCATTAGACGGTCTCATAGATATTCTCTCTATGAGGCTTCTCTGGAAGATATCATGCATGTGCCCTGCTCGGCATCAAGTTTGGTCTCTTCTTATAACCTTTTTTCTAGAACTAGCTAACACTTGGCGACTGGTCCATGTTGACGACTCATTTCTTATTCTGCTAACCGCTATTCTTTCTCTTTCTACACCGGATTGTTCTCTCATTGTTACTCTGATGACAGTTCATTGTCGACTAGTATGGAACCTTAGACATATGACTCTTAGCGCTCGGTGTTCGTCATGTTCAAAGCATTTGATCTCTCAGCTCATTATTTTTATTTGCAGCTTTTCTAGGATTCCATCTCGGACTCTGCTCGACCTCTTCATTACGCTCATGACGAATCCTTCTATTTCTCTGGCAGCATTCTTCCTTGGCAGCTAGGGAGTTGTAAGAGGGCTTTTTGTAATTCTGACGTTCGTATTAGTTAATAGCGGGTTAGAGTAAAATGACATTCGTATTAGTATTCGAGCGTGTAGAGCAAAATGTCAAGCATAGTCCGTGGACAATGTTGGACTATGTTCAAGGGCAAAAAATGTGGATAAGGTCTGATGGATGTCGTGAGTTCAACATGCGGCTTGTGTCTATCAAAGTCAATATTCAATTTGAACAAAATTTTGCCTTAAAAGAAGTATGTCTCAACCAACCAAACCTACTTTCGGACATTTCAAAAGTGACCGTGAGTAACGGCCACAAGAGGAAGTAATCATCAGACATCACCGTCAAGAAAACAAAAAAGATATAGAATTTCATGCCGCATACATCGTCATGGGAGCCAAAGTGAAGAAATGACACACCCTTATGTTGTTGATATAGTTCCAAGCTTTAGTAGATGAACGACTAATGTAAGCCAGAGTGGTTAAGGTTGTTACGTATAGCTAGTTAGAAGACTAACCCACCATTAGGATTTCTCTTGTACTCCTCCCACTATATATACATGAAGAGGAGAAGTCTCTCCTATCTCATTCTTATTTTACTTTCTTGTCTACTCGCTCTCTCTTCTTAGAGTGTCTTCTTAGAAGTATCGATCTTTCTACATGGTATCAGCTCAATAGAGAGCATGTGCCATTTGCTGAGGAGCAAGATGGATTTTACGCATGAAGAAGTACATGAGAGAGTAGCTGGAGTTGTGCATGATGTTGAGCACTATCCTACTTATGCGTTTGAGTGAGACGAAACCGTTTCTTTCACCACCTGAAACTTTGAACGTAATTCCGGAGACCTAGATAATTTTTTCTCGCAGAAATCTGTCAACCAACCTGAAAAAGACTGTCTTGTTCAAAAGGTGCGAATTGTGTATTCAGTCAAGTTTCAACCGATTTGGAGCTTTCCAGCAGCAGATTTTGAAACAGATCTTTTTCGACCAAAATGGAAGTTTTAGGACTTGAGTCCAAAACAAATATTGGCATGCCCTTGACACTTTGAAAAATTTGTGAAATTTCAATGTATCACGTCTCCATTTCTGACCTCATTTGTTTCAGGTGCGACCTTTCTTGGTTAGTTGTTTCGACGTTTTCGTCTTGTTCTGTACACTTACAGTTCGAGGGCAAGTTCTTTCTTCATTCTCGCTCGCTTGGAGTGCACGAAGTTGTAGTTGTTGTGACTTGTGACAAACTATTGATCACAAGGTGTGGACGGATGAGTTTCATGTAGATTTTGTGAGATTTTTCGCGTACAAAACATAGCAATTTCTCGATTACAACTATGGCAGAGATCGTCTTTGATCACTAGAGAAAAACTCGACAAGAACAACTACCAAGTGTGGAAGTTCCGGATGATGACCTTCCTGCACAGACAAGATCTACAAGATCTTATCACTGAGGAGGAGAAAGTGCATGATGTACTCGTTCCGGTGCTAAATTCAAGGAGTGGAAGAAGCGATCGTAGTAGACGATCCACTACAGCGCGTTGGTAGTTTCAGCATCAATGATTGGTCACATCCAAGAGTGTGATACATCTAAAAAAGCTTGAGATGCACTCACGCGTCTGGTTCAATCAAGAACAGAGGTGTAGAAGCTGCAATTGTTGCAACAGTTCAACACTGTGAAGAAGGATCTATGTGCATAGACGACTATGTGAATCACGTCAAACAACTCATAGATCAATTATCTTCTATCAAAGTTGAGATTGATCTCACTACCTTGAACGAGGCCACATTGCGAAGACTAGCTGTTGAGTACAAGCACTTCATTGTTTCAATTTCGATCAGAGAACTCCTTCCGCGTTTGATGAACTAGTTCATATGATGTTAAGAGAGAACTACTTCGATTGGTCAGCAGGAATTTGTCTATTTTGCATGTTCTGGAGGATCTTGAGATAAAGATCGTGGAAAAGATGTCGGACGTGGACGAGATCATGGACAGTAACAAGAACACCAGTCGCAGCAGCAGCAATAGAACTAGCAACATGTTGGTTCTTCCAACAGTCAGAGACATGCGCTTGGTTCATGCAACTACTGCAAGAAGCAAGACCACAATGCTACAAGCGACAGAACAACCAAATGCAGTACGACAACAACCAACAAGGAACCAACAACCAGCAAAGTTATGCAGCAACTGAGCAAGTATATTCGAAGTAGTTGCTGATTACAACACATCCGAGTTATGTGACTTTCGAGTTACAAAGCAATTGGATAATCGACTTCGGTGTCGTCAGTCACACGACATCTCATCTGAAGTGGTTCAATTCACTCGAGCTTGTGGAGACTTGTATTAGAAGCATATCCTTGTATTCTAATACAAGGATATAGATCGTCGAAGCAGTTATATATCAGTAGAGATGTTGTCTTTGATGAGCTACAATCTTGGCTTGCTCTTGCATTTGTCGTAGCTATCTCTGTACCTACTGTAGAACCAAAGAGTCAGTCCACTGTAGTACCTTAGAGTAGTACGTTGAGTGGAGGATCTGGAAAAGTCATTAATTCCATATCAGAATCAGTTTCACATAGAGCTGTTGTTAACGTTCGAGTCCACGTAGCACAACCTAGTGGAACTAGTGTAGTTTCTACACAAGACGAGCAAGTACTATTACAACATATATTTGACTCGTCCAAGTATGTGGAGCTTCCACATCCCTTGGATACTTTGTCTAAGACTTTGAAGTCTACGCCAGATCAGTTGCAAGGAGAGGTGACTAGTGCACCGATTACCTCTTGTAGATCTGAATGGACAAAGCATCCAATGAGTAGGTATATGCATGAAAGTTTTCATGCTGCACATCATGCATATATGACCAATGTTCTTCAGGAACAAGAACAGAGTTCACTTGAGGAGACGATGCACAAAGTCTAATGAGTGAGTGTGATGAAAGCTGAGCTTGCTGCGCTTCACCACCAATAGACTTGAGAGTTGGTGGACTTACCTGAGGATAAGAAGGCAACTGGTTGTAGGTGGATCTTCAAGATCAAACGAAACTCGGATGATATCATGTGTCGGTACAAGGTCAGATTGGTAGCTAAGGATTATGCACAACAACATGAAGTGAATTTTGAGGAGACATTTAATCCAGTTGCGAAGATGATGACAATTCGAACCGCAGTAGCGATTACAACTCAGAAAGATTGGAAGATGCACCAGATGGACTTCGATAACATCTTCCTCAATGACGATCTTGAGGAGGAGGTCTACATGCAACTACCTCCAGGTTACGAGGATCCTAACTTCTCTTCTCGTGTGTAAAAGTTACGAAAGACCCTCTATGGTCTGAAACATGCACCAAGAGCATGGTATGCAAATTGATTGCACCAAGAGCATGATTTGCAAAGATCAATTCTTACTTGCAGTCTCTTGGTTTCCATCTTTGTAGTTCATACTCTACCTTGTATTCATTAAGAATACGAGATCCGATTGTGATGATCACCATCTACGTTGATGACTTGATCATTATTGGTAACTACGAAGAGTTTATTTTTCAGATCAAGGATCACTTGAAATCCGAGTTCGAGATTATAGACTTAAGAGAGCTCAAGTACTTATTTGCTGTGGAGTTCATTAGGGATGGGAAGGATGTTTGGCGTGTACAGCGACACTATGCTCTCAGTATGCTTGAAAGACTTGGTATGCTTGACTGCAAATCCATTGCTACGTCATTAGAGCAAAGGATAAAGCTAAGAGCCGAGGATGGTGAGTTACTCATTGATCCACGCATCTACAAATAGATGGTTGGGAGTCTTATCAGTTAGTTTATGCAATCACCACGGAGATCACATTTAGAGGCTGTCAAGCAGATCCTCCAAGTGAAGTTCTTGATGCAATAGAGTACCAAAGAGCAACGAACGCAACATGCAAATCGATTTGGCTTCGATGTCTGCTATCTGATATTGGTGTGGAATGTACAGACCCTGTTATTGTATATACTAACAACATTAGCAGCATGAAGTTGGCTAGTAATCTTGTTCTCCGTGCTAAGATGAAGCACATTGAGGTGCACTATCATTGCAGTAGAGAGAAAGTCCTTGCAGGAGAGATTGAGCTCAAGTATGTGAGCGTATGAGATCAGGTTGCCGATATCTCTACTAAGGTATTGCGTAGAGATAAGTTTGATGCTCTCAGACAATGTCTAGGAGTACAATATGTAGAATAAAGCTTGACATGGAGTGTTGATATAGTCCCAAGCTCTAGTAGAGCGACGACTAATATAAGCCGGAGTTGTTAGGATTGTGACGTACAGTTAGTTAGAGGACTAACCCATCGTTAGAGTTTTCTTTGTATTATATACATCGAGAGACGGTCTTTTCCTATCTCATTCTTATTTTACTTCCTTGTCTACTCGCTCTTTTTTCTTGGAGTGTCTTCCTAGGAGTATAGATCTTTCTACAATGTATGTCTGGTTTAGTGTTTAGTGTTAAGAGGTTTGGCGTAGGCTTAGATGGTGATTTGTGGCTTCCTCTCCTCTCCTTAAAAGAAAATAGACTATCGAGGTCTGATGAGGTCTTTCCCCGGTCTCTCTCCTCCCTCCGCTTTTGTCATAGGCTTGTCCTCTTGTTCAAGACGTCCTACACTCCTAGTATACTGCAAATGGAGTTGCAATGCTCTTGGTTTGACGGTTCTCTATTCTTATGATTCATTCGTAAATAAAGTTTTACAGGATGTGCTGCAACTCTTTTATTAAATAAAAAAGATAAATCCCTATCCTATCAACTAGGGGCTAATTGTACCTCCAGATTTCTCCTTCTCCATGTTTGTCCTTTTCTTCCTGTCTAGCATATGTATGATTTTGTTGTGTTTAGATACATAACAAAAGTAGGTTTCATGACATGGTTTTATAGTAATAGTCATCTGAAGCTCTAAAAAGATAGTAGAGAAAATCTCTTACTTGTCACAGAAACTACTTCATAGAGTATGAAAGCGCATGAGATTGATGAGAATACACATCGAGTACTAATAACATGAAAAATTTACAACTATTTTAGTTCAAGATTGCACTCCTCACTCAAGAATAACAATATATTAGATGATCAAGAAAGATTGTGTCCAGAGATTGACAAAAATAATCTCTGAAATATAATTACAACAAAAAAACGCACTGGAAGCCAAGAGTTCACGAATGTATTGAAAGAAGTAATTATTCTAATAATAAGTTATTCATTGTCACAATTGAAAAGAGGTTGGTCACTCGACATGCAGACATGTGACATGCACAACTCTCGATCAAATTATATGAATATTCATTACTATCGTCATCAAAAATTTGTGATGTCGACATCGAGAGTTGTATCACTTCGGGAGTTGATTTTACAAAATCATGAATAGAGTCAATAGAACCTGAGTCCAAACTTGCCAAACCTCATGACCAACCGTAGGAGATTGTTTTATCAGTACAATAGAGATCGTCGTGAGATCATATTCAAAATATATATACATGGACAGTTGCAATACATGTATCAAGAATTCTTACTTTATTAAGATAGTCTAAACTTAAGATGTTCAGTGTATATTGAAGATACGTACGGTGTTCCATCCCATTCAAACATGAACTCTAAACTTAGCCGTTGTGACTATTTTTCCAGCTCAAAAAGAAATTTCGATCATTGATAATTTTGGACCACAATTCATTTCACGAGAGCATCGGACATGTAGTCGAAACTTTCAATGATGAAGAGTTTTCATTTTCGACAAAGCAGAAAAGTAGTCAAGAAATTTCAATCGTATATATATATCTATATATATATCTGCATGCAATAACTGTAGAGCTACCAAATTGTTGAAAATTGTTTGTGTACCAGCAGAATAAATCCATCATAATAAATGTTTGGTTCATAACTCTAATTGTGTCCATAGTTAGCAGCAAATCCTCCCACTAATGTGCTCCCGAACAAGTAAGAACGTACATAAGAACATTTGTATTTTTTGTTATCAAGACTATATGACAATTAAGAAAACAAATTGACCACTCTTGATTCTTGAGAGATTTTTTCTGGTTGGCACTGTTTTGTTTGTTTTTTTAAGTCTCGATTATCAAGAGTTTGTTTGTTTGTTTTTTTAAGTCTCTATTATCGAGAGTTCAAGGAATCAATAGAATACACTGGAATTCTAGTCAAAATTATAGAATAAATTAAAACTAAGTATTGATGATTAATATTTTATGATGATTTGTAAACATTAAATTTTCTTACAACGTATGGGAGTCTCGATGATTAAGAGTTGTTGGTTTGGCAAGATTTGTAGTAGGCTTTATAAAAGAGTTGCTGATTCAGTCCAAATTCTTGTTAATAACATGTTATTCCACAAGATGTGATATAAAAATGAACAAATATCACACAAATCATAAAATTATTATTTTATTAGAGATAGCTAACTTTTGATCATCGAGAATACCTCCAGATTTAATTATTTGATTATGTATACTACATTGAATACTCTCGATGATTGAAAGTTCTTATCTAGAGTTATATATGTTTCATTCAATTTCTATTTTTCTAATGGGTCAAAATTATGTAGATATTTATTCTCTCAATGATCAAGAGAAGAATAACTAACTTTATACTAACTTGTTATTGTAAAGTATGATCAAAACTTTATTTCGAGAATAGTCAGTCTTGATCATCTAAACTGCAAAAACAAATATGCACATCGCAACAAATGTTAAATTTTGATTTTGAAAATGGCTAAGCTTCACTCATCAAAATCTCAATGATTCATAGTATCTACTATATAATGATATTCCATGATGGCCGGTGTGGTCCACAACCCCTGATGATCAATAGTTCCAAATACTTGGGAAAATAATCACAATGGCTTTGTTTTACTTTGTGCAAAATGAGCACTCTCAATCACTAAGTGTTCCTAAGCGTCGCCTATGCTCCCTTGGAGAGAACTATGATCCATAAATCACGATGATCAAAAGTTCTCAAAAAAGATCACAACGACTATGTTTCTACTTCGTAAAAAATGATCACTCTCAATCACTAAGAGATCTTATTGCATTGCTGATGCTCTCGTGGAGCGCATTGTCTAGAAATCATGATGATCAAATGTTCGAATGCAATACTTTGGAAAATAATCACACGTTGAACAGTTTCTAGTTCGGACAGAAATGGAACAGATTTTTTTCATCTTTTTCGATACACTGCACACCTTATGTTTTCACTATCTTAATAAAAGAAGGATCTCTCAATGATTGAGAGTTCGTAATTTATGAAGACAGTAAAGATATATACTGGTAGTACATAGTATGATTGATTTCATATACTCTTCAAACTACGTGGATATATTCTTGCGAACGACTTCAAATTGATGTAGATAATATTTGTATAATTTGCTTGAGAGTTATTCGTATAATTCAATCGAGAGTTATTTGTTTGATTCAGTCGAGAGTTCTGCATGTTGTGTGTCACATGCAGAGTAGCCATCCTCCGCTTGAAAATCATACGAAAGAAACTCTCTTGCTCATTCTCGGAAGTCAGTAAAGAATGGATTCCATATCTATTCAAATTGTTGAAAAAATTTCAGAAAAAAAGTTTAATCTGAGAGATTGGAATGTAAAGACAGTGGATCTAATAGTGATCATTTTTTACGAAGTAGCAACATAGTCGTTGTGATCTTTTTGAGAACTTTTGATCATCGTGATTTATGGATCATAGTTCTCTCCAAGGGAGCATAGATGACGCTTAGGAACACTTAGTGATTAGAGTGCTCATTTTACACAAAGTAAAACAAAGCCATTGTGATTATTTTCCCAAGTATTTGGAACTATTGATCATCAGGGGTTGTGGACCACACCGGCCATCATGGAACATCATTATATAGTAGATACTATGAATCATTGAGATTTTGATGAGTGAAGCTTAGCCATTTTGAGAATCAAAACTTAACATTTGTTGCGATGTGCTGATTTGTTTTTGCAGTTTAGATGATCAGGACTTACTATTCTCAAAATAAAACTTATCTAGGGTCTTCTTGTGTTTCTAGGTTTAGTTGACAGTTAACATGTATAAAATATTTAGATTTTTTCAACTTGATATAAGATTTTCGTGTAATTTTATATATTTTCATGACAACAACAAGTGAACAAAAGTTTCCAGAAGTCGATCTTGCATGCATATTTAGCTATATTAAAGAGATATTGAAATCAGAGTTCACAACTATACTACTCGGTCAAACTAGCGTAGTATAAAGACATATCTTCCTCGCTATAGGACAAGTCTAACCATTGTATACTCAAAAATTTATGAGTACTTATGGGGACACAAAAAATTTACTAGATCAAAGTTACTAACTATACAGTTTTACCTCAAAACATGTGAAGTTGACCAAATGTGAATCTATTAATTAATAAAGTGAGACATCCTTCAAGCAATCTGGTTATGAAATTGAAGTCATCAATCGTCTCAAGTGACATCCTCAAGAGGAGTAACAACATATAGAATATTTGCTCTCAATCTTTGGATTGATACACTTCTATGGTATTTCTATGATGTAGAAAAGTTAATAACTATTTTTATTTGATACTCCACACACTCTAGTCAGTTCAGTTTTGGGAGAACTTTCACTCTGTCTGTACCGAATGCAACAGATGTTCAATCAACTCTCTATCACTGTCCGTCTAGATTTTCCTCGCGTATATTCAACCTTTCAGGTGGTTTCTAAGGAATACCGGTCGTTCGCGTTAGTAATCCGGTAATATCCTACCATTTACCATGATCCCTTTTCTTTTAAACCTCGAGTTTGAGTAGAAAAGGGGAACGAATATTCCCTTTTTCCTCCCAATGTACTTTGAGTTTGAAGAAAATTTTTCTTTTTGCTCTAAGAAACCTCTAACTTTCATCTTGCAAATTTTTTTTCTATATTTTGTAGTTTCGAGATGAATCATAACTTGTAAAGCTGGTGAATAACTCTAAATTGATTCTTTATTTCACAAATTCCAAGTTGGGATGAAAACTTAATCACCAAAATTATTTTCTATATACCGGTTAAATTTCTCAATTATGTGAAAACAAACTGGGAAAATAAAGTCTTCCTGGTCACCCGGAGCACTTGTAGTAATACTCGGGATTTAAGAAAAACCTGCCGGTAGAGTTGACAAAGTATTCCGATTCTAGGCGGGCCCTGCTTTCTATCTTTCTGGAGCATAAAAATAACCCGGATAATAGTTAGTTACATACTTGAAGATACAAGTTGTTACTACACCACGGATTTGTTAACTTATTAAAGTATACATCTCTTGCAATGGATAGCACCGTTACAGCCGCTCATATGAATATTAAAGAGTCACACGATCAGATCCTTCACCTAAGAACTTCAGACCGTGGTAACCATAAGAGGAAGATTACTTCACTCCATTTCGCACTCAGCTTGACTCTTGATGGCTACTGATGAGATTTGCTCAGTCTCCTTTAGGCAAGTTATGTATCATGACTGGAGAAAGCAGAGATCATATTATTGTAGAAACTATCTAGTAATCTAGATATATATATTACTAGATAGTTTTTACAATAACATTTCAGCAATAATCATTGTCATGTTAGTAACTTCTTTTCACATTCTTGAAAAGCTCATTTCTACTCTATTATTGCGAAATCATTAACGAATAATAACAAGGAGTTCCACTCGCAATTCATTGCGGGGCATAGCGCTTTTCCGATGCGATTTTCTGAAGTTATCCTTTTTTTTTCTTCTTCGGTTTTCACGTTGACTCCATCCGTCCGTTATTGTTACTTCCTTTCACTTTTCGGTTTTAACCACGAGTCTACTGTCCGTTTTATCACACGACAAAAATTCCCGCCTCCTTTCTTTCCAGTTTTCACAATCGACGTATAGTAATGCTACCGCATAGCAAAAACATTCTAGCTATTTACTCCTTTTCTTTTCCCCTTGTCTGTTCTTACCTACTCCAGTTTTCTTTCTCCCTTCACGACTTCTACTGGATTTCTCTTCCGGACTTTTTCTGGACAAATTTGGTTTTTGGTTTTTTCCTTCCATTTTCCCCCTTGCTGTCCATCACTTTGACTAGATTGTTCCTGGTTTCCGCGGCTTAGCCTTGGGCTGCATCGCCATATTAAACAACACACACTAATCTAAATTAGCGACAGGATGGATGCGGTCGTAGAGATCGATGAGAAACGAATTGTTTAGGCAAGTTCTCGAAGCTGACAGGCATCTGAACGGCGACATAGACAAATCACGGACATGGTTGACCTGCTTAACTTCATGTTTACATCTTGACTTTCTTATGTCAACCTCGAAAGCGTCAGTAAGATAGATACAAATCAATGTGGTCCACAGTTGCCCAGATTCTGGACGTTTGGACCTACATATTTGTACACCTTCAGTGTCAGCAGATACCTTTTTGTCATGTGGAATTGCAAAATGGGTTGTTACTATCATACGCTATCATCTCAGAAACTGATAAAAAAGTAAGACAGACGCAAGATGACGT
Source organism: Asterella californica (assembly GCA_036924285.1). Taxonomy (NCBI): domain Eukaryota; kingdom Viridiplantae; phylum Streptophyta; class Marchantiopsida; order Marchantiales; family Aytoniaceae; genus Asterella; species Asterella californica. The sequence goes on from JAYKYS010000003.1 coordinate 15,017,165, forward strand.
AAAGCATTGAGTTGACTGCTGTGCTGGTTAATCTCTTCTCCCCTAAAGCATGTACAGTAGATACTCGTCATAATCACACAGTTGGTTCCTAGAGTTTATGTTCGTGGTTCTATAATCACAACTACAAAGCGATAATTTGAAAACACAGTTGGTTCCTAGAGTTTATGTTCGTGGTTCTATAATCACAACTACAAAGCGATAATTTGGAAACACAGTTGGTTCCTAGAGTTTATGTTCGTGGTTCTATAATCACAACTACAAAGCGATAGATTGGAAACACAGTTGGTTCCTAGAGTTTATGTTCGTGGTTCTATAATCACAACTACAAAGCGATAGTTTGGAAACACAGTTGGTTTCTACGGTTTATCGTCGTGGTTAAACGGTTAGTTTATGACCGTGACTAACCAACAGTATAGGTAGAAATGATACTTCTTAGAAGCAAACACACAGACGTGTGTAGCCATAGAGCCTCCATTGAGTTTCAGCACCATCAGCGAAGTCTTTCGAGCGACGCACCTGATCTCTCGTTAGCTTTAATATCTCGCTAGAAAGAAGAAGAAAAAACCTATCTTTCGTAACTATATTCTGGAAAAATATAGATGTATGCATATACGGCGTGTGTATATACGTATATACGTATATACGCCAGAAGTTCATGTTACTGACAGGTACAATTAGGACTGGTCGATGTGAAAGTTCAGACTGTTCGTTATTCCGTCCAGTAAATAACTATTTCCGCTGATGCGTGCAATTTTTCAATATCTTGGGACGGCACGTGTTAGGTCATATAAAAGACATGGTGCCAGTACCTCTTTCGCTGAAAACTAACTCCTTTGCTTTCCTTTCCATACGCCTGTGTGGAGCTGGTACGAGTTCGATGTTCTGATAGAGCTCGACTCCTGCTTGAATACCGAATCAACGGCTGACGAAACGTGAGGAAACACATCATGCAATGCAAGAGCTCGTGACGAATACAAATTCCCACTCTTTCGGGAATCTCACTATTTTCTCGACTCAATCCGGCAAAATCAGAACATCCTTTCAGTTGTAAGATGAAATGATTATTCGGATGAAAAGGACAAAAAGCCTGAAATTTTTCCCATCAGTTCTACTCGAGGAAAACAAGTAGTTCCAAGATCCAGTTTTCTGACTATCTACTAAGGGAACATATTTGGCGTCCTGACCGGATCAAGACATCGATGTACATTTCTTCTGGTGGCACCTGCGCATGTTTTGTTGTTTAGCTGCATTACTTTAGTTCCACTATAGCCAAGAGAATTCTCACTTTTACTTACCTGCGAGTTAAACAATTTCTGTCAGATTTCGATTCACCGTGCAACTCTCGCGCGGTACTGTACACGTGATTGCTGCTGTTATTCACCAATTGTCAGTCAGCTGATGCATTCTACTATACTTTGGGGGCTGTCCTTAGTGGGAGGCAAGAAAAACAGGTTTCGGAGCCGCTCGGAAGACTGAAACTTCATCTTTTCTCTAGACTCTGAAACAATGCGTAGGTCAATTCTTACAGGAAAGAAAGCTCATATGTGCACTTCTTGAGTGTTTGAAAAATAAGAGAATCCTAAACCTCTGGATCCCTGCCGAAAAACATTATGAAGCAAATCCGAATACTTGTCGGTGTACAATAAAATGCTCACTTCTTTGACCAACTTCGAGTTTGAACTGAGCGAGACTGAAAAGTGCGGAGACGTCATTTTTATCTACAAGAACGGAACAGGTCATTCGGATGGGGGCTAAAGAATCTGCAAGGAATCAGTCAAGTTATGCTTACTACTGTAATGTGGAAAGTACACGACAGACTTCTCGAATCGGGTGCTACTGGGATGGAGGATTCATCTCGTACCTGACTTTTCAAGGGGCTTTTCTAGAAGGGGCACGGCCGAACCGCATATAGCCGCAGCTTGTCCCAACTGCAACCAAATTCGAGCGTGAGTATCAGGAAAAGCCGTCAGACAAACGGTCAGATTGAGAACACAATCCGCTCGAAAAAACTCACCAAACTCGACACTAGCGATTTTGACAGTGTAGACACAAGAATCTGGGAGGGAGTATCATGGAAAAGTGAATCTAAACCTGGCGATCTTGTAAATTCTGCTCAGGACTCACTTTTAGGATTTAGTCGTTTCCTCGTAAGAGAATATATACTTTCCAGAGCTCGAAGCGCCTGGTACGGTACTAATCCGCCGTCAGTTGCCAACCTGTAGTCCATCCCACATAAATGACTAGTGCGTGTCAAACCTAAGAAAGAAAATCTCTAATGGGAAAAGGAGAAAAGCCTTAGTTTACCAAAGGATAGGGTACCTTTTATAGAGACCGTGGATCGCTTATGGTCGTATTAGTGAGTTGATATCATATATTTATATATTTTATTTTATAAACATAAACTAAAATATTAAAATATCTAATTCTTTTCACCAAAGATTCTAAACTTGGACCCCTACGACTATATATGCAAAACGACATTCGTCCGTCAAGAACTCCCGGAGGAGGCTATTCTACGTTTGTGGTATAGTCTCCTCTTGGAGCACAATTACGACGTAACCTCTAGTTAGAGGTATTTAAGTGCGCCAGTTCGTGTTAAATGTTAAATACTGTTGGTACTTTTTTACCTTTTTTACTCTTTTCTTCTGACACGGATAAATGGGAGGTAGCATTCAAGTCTTCCACGACGGTTTCTTTTCCCCCTCGACCCTTTAAACCAACTCGAGAATTAATAACGTTTGTTTAATTAATCAAGACGAAGTTAAAATGAAGACTTTCTTTTGTCCCCAGAGCGAGAGAACAGAGCACCTCCTCTCTTTAGACTTATAGTTTAATCTTTGCGGATCTGCATCGAAGTGGTTTTTTGTAACATAAGTTCTATATTTAGGAGTATAAATTAAATTTCATTTCGTTCTTTCTCTCCGAAAAGATCAAAATATAAAAATAAGTTTCGTCTCTTGTCTTTCTCCGTGAAAGGTTCCCTCCAGTTCCTCTTCTCTGTTTCTTAAACATTCTTCTTGAAAACCCTTTTTGAATTATGTGTAACATATATTGAAAATCACCTACCTCTGCAGGTAGATGATTTAAAACAGGAAATAACGAAAGATCACTGCTCAGATAATAAAGTGAAAGCATGGATATGCATTCACTTTAACACGTGAAGTGAATTTACATTTTAACCTTTATCATTTAGAGGAATAAGCTGACGAGATAGCCACCGCTTCTACCTCATCCGTGTTACCTCTCTCCTCCCTGCGGCGGGTCGCTTGTCAGTGAAATAAGAAACAAACAACTTGAAAATTAATTATAAAAATGAGATCAATTTACTTTACTTTGACAAGGGTGATACTTATTAAAATATATAACGATTCAATAAAAGACTAAATCTTATCTGCCGTATCAAATAGCAAGAAAAGTGATCTGCGTGGATATGAATTCGCTGAAGCAAGCGAATTCATAACTACGATAAAGTACACCGTAGTTATCGAAAGTGGTGAAGCTAATTCATAACTACGATAAAGTACACCGTAGTTATCGAAAGTGGTGAAGTTCCTGAAAGTCGAAAATGGCGACGTCATCTTGTTGGACTAATCAGTAGCTGTTGTCGAGATCAAGCGCGGTCCATATTGGGATATGAAAGCTTCCAGTAATTCCGTCGCGAACTTGGCTTGTACCGTCATGGTGTGTTTTAGTCAAGTAACAGGCGGGTTTGGCTCACGATGCCATATATATATAGAACTCTTTTCGCTATAGGTCTTTTCTGCAACCGGAATTTTTTGCTCTTGCACGCGCGCCAAGAGGATTCGAACCCACGCCGCCCCGGTTGCCGACGGATGGGGCTGCAAACAAGCTAACGCTCGTTGGCTTGTACCGTCATTGTGTACCCGTGACAGTATGACAGGTAGTACGTCAGGTCAGGAGTTACTAGATCATTCCAGTGTGATACTTTCTCTGAAGTGCAACACTGTAATAGAAAGAATAATAAGATAAAACAAATAGTAACATAATGTAATAAAAAAGAGACACGAATAAGAATAATACATATATAAGAATAATGTAATAAGAAGTAGTGCAACATTGTTCTTTGTAATAAAGCTGGGACCTTGAATTTCACGGATGTGATCTTCATTCTACTTCTGTCACACATAACAGCTGCATGAAGACTCATTTGCCTAACATATCATTTTCTATAGCCTCCATGAAATATTATTTCAGCTCTTTCTTCGTGTATTTCAATGTATATATACATAGGAAAGTGTTTTGGACTAAAGTATATGTCAATACGTCCAGACTAAATAGGAAAAGCTAGTGGCGAAGGAAACGGAGAGACTGCTTGTATTCTGCTGTTCACTCTAATTTGAAACATGGCTGGGACAAAAGGAAGAATACCCAAATAATTGTAGCATTCATTTGACAACTTTAGAGAAAGGGTCAAACAGAATATTATAATGTCATGGGTTATGCTTCGAATTCATAATGCAACTTGTTTATGGATATATAAGCATATTAGTTTAAAATATTCTTGATTAAAGCACTGGATTTGTTTCTTTGAGGTGGAGCCCATGAGGGTTATAACATGAGAACCAAATATAAGGAATCATTTGCATATTTGGCTTACGTCAATTTTTACTTTGAGAAATGACACTTCACGCTCTCAGACTGAGAAATATATACGTAATGTGCTTGTTCCCATCAACTAGTTAGCTTCAGATATCTTCCAACTTTACTACTTTGGTGGTCCAGAATTCAAGAGTACGTCTCATATGAGGTATCACAATATGCAGTTTGGACATTTATGGCCAGAGGCCCTCTAAAGGCAAAAGCACTTGAAAACCTATCTGAATGTGATTTATTTAGAGCCTTAATAATGATCGTATTTGTGTTTAACATAAACCTTGGAACGAACTTATGAATGGAAAAAAATGATGAAAAGGAAAATTAGTCAAATGACAGAAGGTATAACGGGCTCTTCACACTTGCAGCTTATTTATTTCCAGTACATCTTTTCTACCAAGAGGATCCACCGTGTAATAGCATGATTTTTGTATTTCGATGTAATATAGATTCTTCTTCATATCCCTTCTCATTTTGTGTTTCAAAACGATGCATACGTGCTAACATGGCAGGCACGCCATGCTAACCGAAACTCTTTCCTAATAAATAAACATGCTCAACCATCTTCGGGAACTTGTGCTCAGTATCTATTGTCAGAAAAGATATAACTGTTATACAGAAAGTCTAAACTAAATTTTATTGAACATCAAAAGGAATATATAAGTATTAAAGGTTAACTATACAAAGAACATCAGAAACCTCCCAGAGAACCTGTAAGTAAAGCCCAGACCAACGCGTCTCCAAAAGATAAGTCTGGCCGGTTATTGACTAGAAATATTATTTTATTTATTTATTTATTTAACCCTTTTCGTAAGAAGAGTTAAGTAATAAATTAAGCTTGTTGCACTCTTCTATTTTCTGATCGCAAAGGTGAATAACCAAATAAGCAAGGTGCATCCGACGGATGAACTTCAAATCATATTGCATAATATGGATCAATCATGAAACAATAGGGGTGTCAAAGTTCGGAGGAACAATTCGTTCACGAGCGAGAGAATCTTTGCCGTAACTCATTGACGGCTGACGTGTGAAGTTTATTGCGTCCAACTTTGTGAAGGCACTACATCCTATATCTGCGAGTAGTTGAGTGGATCTCAAACATGGCCGTGTAAAGTATTGAGTATTTCTTACTTAAATAACAACAAACTTGGTATGATGGTGAACATGCGAGTACAGAGACCATTCGCTTCTTGAAAAGTAACATTCAATTGCAATGAAGTAGTGGAGGAGTGGAGAAAGAACTTTGAAATCGAGAGAGAGCGCGAAACTATGACGAGTGAAGAGAATAAGTCGGATGCAACAGTGTCAATGAGATCGATAGAGTTTTTCTCGTCGATAGTGACCTAGGAAGTAGCAATAGAGTTCTGATCGTTATGGCTCTCAATACTCTCGAAGCTGCGAAGAAAGCGAGAATTGTGAATTCTGATGATTATGAGAAAATTGTAGCTTACATCGAGGATGAAGAGAACTTTGTCACGTTACATGGAGCAGGACGGAAGACCAAAGTTGGTGCAGGGAAGTGTCTTAGCAAAGTCACTACGTTTAGAATTATGGCGGTTCAACTGTCAGGAGAGAATGGATTTCTGGTAGTCATAGGTGTTGAAGAAACGATTTGATCGCTATCTAGATATGTACAAAAAAGCGAAAGAAGTTCAAGATAGTACATGTGGAGGACTTACCGAAGAGGAGATGTTGACGGGGATGACATTGGAGGAAAAACTGAATGGAAAATATACTCACTTCTTTCGGACGAATATCATTTTCGGAAGTCGTGCAAACATTGATCCTCCTGCTTTGTATTCTCAAGGAATATCGTCAGAAGAAGAGGTCTTAGGTTAAGACTCTCAGTTCCAAGTAGAGAGTTCACTTCCACGTTATGATCTTGAGAATACGTGTTTTGAAGAAGATGAAGACATGGATATTTCACAGTAGGAATATGAAGGTTTTGAGGAAGAAACGAGTCCTATTGCTGAAGATGGAACCATCAACGAAGACGAGGAAGGAGGAAACAAAGAGACTAGCAGAGGAACCTCTACTGTGTCAGATCTTACTCAGTCTGTTCAAGAGGCATGTAGGAATCCGAGATCGACAAACGGAAGGAACATGAAAGTAGGTGTGTCGAATTTGTATGAAGAGAGCATCAAAGAAAAGGTCCAGTATAGAAAACTATATGTTGAGTACGGTATGACAACATTAGAAGAGAAAAAAAGAGCCAGAGAAATTCACGAGAAAGAAGAAAGTAGAAAGTGACATACTTCATTGTTCGTTGAATTACATAAAGCAAGTAAATCGTTCGAAGAAATAAGATATTATCGAGAAGCTCAATAGCATGTAATAGATATTTCTATGTCTGAATAAAAGTTTGTTAAGTTGTTCTAACTCTGCATACCCTTCTCAATTATCTGAGTACATAAGAATGAGTCTTTGAGCTACTTTGTGTGGAAGAAGGATTCTCCATCGTTTAGCTACGAAAAGTATTTAGGACGATTTGCATCCCGCCGTGCTTAGAGCGATGGGCACTAAGACGCTCAGTATGATACGCACAACTGCATCAGGATGATAAGACGATAGTGATTGTACGCACAACTGCATCAGGGCGAGTTTCACTATAGAGAGAGCGATGCACATGAGCGTAGAGAGGGTGATTGCGCAACGAAGGGCGGTGCACATGAGCTGCGGTGATGCGCACTGAGGCGTACTAGCGATTTGCATCGACTGATCTCGTCGCATTGAACGTGTAGGGTAAATCGACTGACCCTATCGCACTGAACGCGCACCGCGCACCGTGCACTGAGAACAATTTACAAAAGGTCACTCAATGCGATTTACCTAGTCGTACTGAACGCATTTTCGTCGCACTGAACGCGCACTCCGCGCACTGAGGAGCGATTTACAAAGGGCCACTCAGTGTGATTTACCTAGTCACATTGAACGCGTTTCCGTCGCACTAAACGAGTACTCGTGTACTGAGGGGCGATTTACAAAGGGTCACTCAGTGCGATTTATCTAGTCGCACTGAACGCGCTTCTACGTACTGATGACGATTTACACCAGTCACTCAGTGGGTTTACATGGTCACATTGAACGCGCTTCCGTGCACTGAGAATGATTTACACCTTTAGCGATTTACACCAGGATAAATAAGACCACCTCGTCGCACTGAGCGCGCACCCTGCGCACTGAATGTGAGGTCAGACGATTCGCTCCGCAAATCGATTTATCCCTCCCTTGGACAGCGATCTACCACTTGGAGTTGCGAGTGCTTTCCGTTGTTCGCTCTTCGATCCCCTCGTGTCTAAACTGTGACTTTTCTTCTTTTTCTTTACAGAATATTTTATCATAGTACTTTATCTTCGAGCTATTGCGAAGCTCATTTCAATAGGATTGTGAAGGTCGCTGTGGCATGTATGTGCAGTGAATGAGATACAAGCATGGCACCGCGAGAAGAAGGACCATTTTTAATCAAATGTATGTCTCAACACGATTTACATCGACGTATCAATTGACAATGGATGGATAAAAAAGCTACCAGTTAAGCCTTGAGCGATATAGACGAAGATGCGCTGGAGAAGCTAGGATTGTTGATTACTCTTTCTCTCGAATTTTCTCGTCCTAACTTAAGTATTCGGTCCCTCGTTTCTCTTTGGTTTAACTAGTTACAGTAAGCTAAGTCAAGTTCATAGTTGGTCTTGCTTCGTCTTTCGAGAATAAATATTTATACTGATTGTAATGTTTGTTTCTGTCAGATTGGACTCTGTGCTGTTTTTCATCCAATCTTATAATGCAGAAACACGAGTGACCAAAATTGAGGATCGAGAACTAAAGTTGACCCTTGACTTAATCCGTGAAGTCTTTGTTATCCCCGAAGGTTCTATGATGTTATCGCCGTTCGTGAGACACGTCCGAATAGATGATTGGTTTTCTGATTATGATAAGATCGGGAAGAGATACTTCGCACGAGAATGTGCTTTTTCAAGGATGGAGATATGCTTTTCAGTGCTTGAATGCGGTTCTCTTGGCGAGAAGAAGACCTAAAGCTGTTACCAGTCAATATGCCTTTATATGAAATCTAAGTGGAAGGAGAAGATGAGGATTACGATTGATCTTTGTTCATGCTTGAGAACTTGGAAGCAAAAGTGTTGCATCTGCAAAAGCACATCAGAGAACAGAAGAAAGGAGGATTCATAGAAACTTTTTGCGGAATGACTTTAACCCATGTCATGCGACATTTGGGTATCTTGAACGAAGAGTTAATATTCTTCATCGAACACTTTGTACACGACAGTAATCATCAAGATATCCACTAGGAAGAGCTTGGCGTGGGCCACGATGATGTAGGTACCTGAAAACCTCTTCTCACTGTTTACTCTGCTGCTCACTTCCGTGAGTGAAAACCTCTTCTCACTGTTTACTCTACTGCTTTCGTGAGTCTCTCTCTTTACTGTTTTACTGCTTGCTGTTTGACTACTCTCAGACTACTCTCATTGTTTTACTTTAATGCTTTGTTGTAAAAGTAAAAGTTGTATCTAAGGTTTAATGTTTTAAGAGTGTTCCAGCTTTCGCTGATAGCTCAGTGCGACCGAACATAAGTCGCATTGAGCGCACGAGGGAGACATGATCGCACGGAGATTCAATCTGATCGGGACTATGTCTCATTGAGCGCGACCGCGTAGAGGAGGTCGCACTGAGCTCGGTGCGACCGAGAGTTTGTCACACTTTGTGATAGTGCCGAGGTCGCTCTAACATCAATGTGATTTCTGTTGTAGATCCTTGGAGACTCTATTAAACAAGAGGAAAGAGGAAGAGGAATTAGATGCTCGGCTCGCGACCAAAAGAGAAAAGGAGGAGTCTTTAAACGATCCATGGAAAATAAAAGTACCTGCATGTAGAGATCACGTCGGGCCAGATAAATTAGATACACTCAATGCTATTAAACTCTTTTTAAGTGTTATCAGTTTTCACTTTGCTTCTACTTATCTTATCGTAAAATTGCACTCTGCAGATTTATAGAATCTACAGACAATCCATGTGTATTCGTTTCAAGACGACCAGAGAAGCTGTCACGGGTAATTACTTGTATCTGAAGGATTTTTCTTGACTGTTTTTCTATAACTTATGTACTCGAGATGTGTTGCTGATAGATGATTCTCTCGAGAAAAACAATACTAATCATCGGTTCAACACATCCATCCCCCTTCTTTTATGTCAAAGTCGACATGGACAGAGACGACTATCTTATGAATGTACTTTTACCATGGATGAAGTCATGAGAAAGCAACACCTTAGAGACCCCAACTTATGTCGTCGTAAAGTATATACATGCTTTTGGAAGAGAGTCTTATACCGCTCTTAAAAGCTACTACGGCACTATGTCACACGAGGAACTTGATATGGCGTTCTTGTAATGTCCTTCAAACGACCGAGTGTATGAATAAATTCAAATCATGTTAATCCTTTGTTAATAAAGTGTGTTGTTTTCTGATTCATGACGAAATCTGTGTTTGAACACCTTACGATACTTTTCACTAGGGCAGTTATATCGCACCCATAGAGAAACCGCAGTAAGCAAGCTCAGTGCGATTCTTGTTGATCCCTGTTAATCGTTAGTTTCACTCACACGAAACTAAGCTAAACTGCGAAACTAAAGCGCATTGCACTCAATAAGCTCACTGCGAAACTAAAGCTCGTCGCACTCAATAATATCACTGCGAAACTAAGTTCGTTGCACTCATAAGCTCACTGCGAAACTAAAGTTCGTCGCACTCAGTAGGCTCACTGCGAAACTAAGTTCGTTGCACTGACTAACACTTTTGTCTCAATAGTCGCACTCAGTGAGCTCACTGCGAAACCAAAGCTCGTCGCACTCACTAAGTGCGATCACTCAGTGCAATCAGTGCTCAAACATTGCACTCATAACATCCATTACTCTCTGAACTTATGCAAAAAGCTTTATGTACGTTTTACCACCCAAAATTACATCAAGAATTGAATAAAAATCCACCCGGACTTTTATTATGTTCAAGACACATTCTAAGTACTCAGTTCTCTGACATACCCCTGTAGAGACATTATCTCTCACTTGAGTATCTTGATCTCTATAAGATAATTAATTCTCCATCTTCTTCTGTCCACTCATCTTGATTTCTGAGTAGAAAATTATGGAGCATGGTACAACAATATACTCATCTAACTAAAAATAGGTTTTCGGATCTTACTTTCAACTGTGTTCTAATTTGCTTCAAAGAATGCCACCTAGACTTCAAAATACTTATGCAGTGTTCGTTCGTCACTCTAGCATGTGCTAAACACGTATTAAAATCTTGTTTCTCTTTATCTCTCGTATCCATCCTAAATGATGAAATAAGATGGCGCATTGGAGAATATTCTGAATCACCAAGTAAATATTGATCTGGTTCAAGAGAGGAGTATTACTATCAATGTGTTTCTAGAGAACTGACTTCCTCAAACAGGTGATATCTTGGTAGCTCCCCGGCATATCTGTGAATAAAAAGATGATCCTTCTTCGATGACAACACACAACTTGAGCATTCACGAAATAATTACACTTTTGATCATAATAAATTTCCCCGTCGAATCGAGGTCTATGTGATAAAGATAATAGAATCTCATCTATCAACCCTACGCAACTCGTAATCCTTTCAATGCAAAAGCTTCTGAAATAATACTTCTATTTCTTTCTTCGCAATTTGACCAACGAATAAGTACTCGAAGGATAGACTCCAAAGCCTCCATCACCCTCTTAGTGCATAAAACCATCGTTCCATGAGCAATGTCCCAAAGGAGCAGAGAACGTCTTATAGCAACACCATTTCTATCGTGTCCAAATCTATCCAGAGCAACAGCAAGTTGCAAAGATACAGGAGCTTGTTTCACACGACTTGCATTATGAATTATGAGATGTCCTTCGATTAAACTCACTAATGTATCAAAACTACGTCTATCCATCCTTGTAAGCTGTCGGAAAGAATCAGAAGAGAGATTTTCAAAGTAATTACGAAAAAATCCTTACTTTTTGAAAATGAGAAATGATCTTATCGTTTCAAATATCCAGAAGTACAAAGTACTTGTGATGCAACTCTATGAATTCTTCCTCTCGAACAAACTCGTACAGTCATCTTTCTGCTCTGTCCTCGAGTTTAAATCTTCTTTAACGATGGATTCGTCGAAACTTGAGGATTCATCGGAGCTTGACGAGGCTAACATCACCCTCATCTCTACAATTTTCTCTAGATTCCGTAACAACAGTTTTCTCTCTAACACACGCGGCAGGGCTGACGCGAACACAAATCTTCAAATGAGACCCGATGACACGACCCACGAGAACTCTCGATTTCTCCAATGGCTTTCTCGTACACTACCACCCACGAGAAAACTCGATCTCCACCAATGGCTTTCTCGTACACCATCACCCACTGAAATGAGACTCAATGACACAACCCACGAGAAAACTCGATCTCCACCAATGACTTTTTTGTACCACCACCCACTGACCGAGCTACGCATAGAACCTTCCACTATCTGCTCACGGGACAAAACTGCACACATAACCTTCAAACTTACACCTAATTTTGTTTGCGGGAAAATTCAATTCTTTTCAAACATCTAAAAGTACATGCCACGTATACTTGTGAAAGTACATGCAGTACATGCCACATAATGTGACATTAGTATCTCAACGTGAGCATTAAGTTCACGGACAAAACTAAGACGAGCAATAAGATAGAACCCGCGGGTCACTTCTACGGGTACCTCGAGATCCACTCGCATCCAAAATGGTCATTGTCCGGAACTGAAGCCCGCAGATGTAGGAATAATCCTTACGGGCACTAACTTTGACACCCCCTAATGCTAACGAGGTCCCATTGAGCTACACTTTTCAAAGACGTAAAGATCATCAAATGAACCTACAAGCTAGTAGGTTTGGGTTAGCCAATTGTACTACCATGTGGTATCTACAGAAGGGAGGTCTCTACCTATTATATTCTACTATGTTCCACTGAGAATCATTTAAATTTGAGAATATACCTTCCTCCTACTTAAAAGCTTAAATGAACTTGCACTCCTCCTTCGAGATATTATATTATCTCTTCCTCTTTTGCACATTTAAATCTTCTAAACAACTATTGCTATTCAACTTAACACAACAACATTACTTCTCATATTATATTTGATAATAAACGTAGTGCAATGATGGTGCTATTTATATCATATTAATTGAGATAAAATATAAAATAAAAATAAAAATCAGTATAATATGGATCATCACAAGTGTTAATGGGTTCAAGTCAATACGTAATATGAATAAGAAAAAATTATTTGTCAACAAGTGATGGATGAATGATCCGAGAAGAATTGAGATGTAAGAAGGAAGAAAAACAGTGCTTCATTTTCCTACAAGTGATACTTAAATCATATGGGTCGTTTTGGAGTCCAACTTCATTTCCCTTAGACCCATTGGGATCACAACATCGAGTTCTTTGGGAAATTAAAATCAAAGTTTCATCAAACAATTTCAAAGGTGTGAGGAAGATTCGACCATAAAGACAATTCATAAATTTTATTCATCTACAATCTATGATTGCTCTGTTCTTCACGACCGATGGATGAAGCTTTTAGTTCTTGGTTCTCATTGCGGTCAAAGAATCTTCATCTATGAATACAAGAAGACAGTCCGTGGATTGGATTATTGTATGGACCATAAAGATCTTGTGTAAATTTTCATTCTCCTATGATCTATTGCTATGTTCTTCATGATCGATGGATGAAGCTCTTCGTTCTTGATTGCCAACGTGATCAACGAGTCTTCATCTATGCATACAAGAAGACCGTCCTTGGATTGGATTATTGTATGGTGAGTTGTGAGAAAAGTTGAGGGACATGTGATCAATTTGTCACTAGAATCAAGGTGGTGAGATCCACTTATAAGAAAAAAATTGGATCTCATATAATGCAATCTGTTTTGCTCGTGTGTATGGTTGTGGAGGTTCTACCACCAACGATCAAATATTGGAGATATTTCAGCTATCAAGGGTTGGATCTTAAGGTTCTTGGAGACAATAGAGTTAAGAAAGAATATCTATTGATATCTAAAGAACGAATGGAAAAAATCAGCAGTTTCCGAATAGATATTTGATTCATTGCACTACGGTATTGATCATTTTGGACTAATTTGAATTCTAGTTGGTTATGTGTGACTTGTGGTAGTTGATTTTGCTAAAAGTTTCTACATGGATGTATTTTGGATCAGGATTGGGAAGTGTGACAGTAGTACAAAGTATTTTGTTAGCAAAGAGGTGTTTCATTTGCTTTGAGTTAAGCTTGAATATGACGATAGAAAAAAACAAAAGTGTATATAAAAGTGAAGTTTGAAAATATCTAAAGAGGCTGTTGAGGTTCTATTGGAGATGCTTTTACATCTATTGTGCATCAAATTAAAAGTAACACCGATAAAGAAACATAAATAAAAAACACGTAATCAAAAAGAATTCAGTTTTTCACTTGTCATTAAAAAAATCTGAGTTCAAGGACAAATAATCCAAGATATAACTGAAAGGATACTGATTATTTCAAGTTTACGTTAAAAATTTTAAGATGGTATCCTCTCTGTATATTTTAATATGTACGGAAGTGGATCTGATTAGACTGATACGTTTCTAAACTAAAAATGCATGGAACTTATCTTTTGTCTAGATATTATATTCAGAAAGCATGGAACTTATCTTTAGTTTTGATGGGTTTTCTCTAAACTTCTAAATTACACTTAGGAGATGATACAAGATCTGATAATAAGATTGAATGATAGAAGATATATAAATAATACGATATTAGCATACCAAAAGCACACAAAAGCCAGAAGACATGGACAAGCTTAGAAATCCAACCTTTGTTTATTGTGCAACACATATTCCACTACTTTGAGAGATGAGAGGCACACATATATCTATCAAGGGGTAAGCAACACATCCATACCCAAAGTGTGCAAAAGATCTAGTATATTTTTCCAAAAGAAATCAGTATTTGAATCTTTAGTCCTGATGTTACATTTGGAAATGCTTGCAAGAACTAATGCAAAAAGAAAAATGTAGGAAGATGCTTTAGCTCTACTTTATAATTGATATCGGGAATAAATTTCTTCACTTTAATTTACGATCAAACCATTCAGCAAAAGAGGTTTTTATTATAAATTAAAGTCTCTACAAATGCAATGACTATTGTAGTATGCAGTGACTATCATAGCCACTTTGACAAGTAAATAATTACGATAAGAGCCAAGTTCCATTAGGGCAAAATCTTTCCCTAACCACCTATGCAATTAGTTATTTAATGCACGTGTCACTTACTACTGATAATTAATTGCGGTTTTACCCGGATCTGACTAAATGTATACCTCTTATAATTCTTATAAGAGGGGTACCTTAACACCTTTTCGACAAGAAAGCCGTATTAATGAAGTTTATCTTCCCCCTCTTACATGATATTAATATATTTATCTGTGATGGGTTATGTTGGTTTTTCTTTTCCCTCGGTAACTCTACTGGTAGGTCTTGCGGATAAAAATTTGAGAGTTGGGGTTAGTTTTCTTTAAAAGCGCGTGTCAAACCTGAATTCTTCGGCCAAAAGTTCACGTGCGGATGTTTTTTTAGGATTTAGGAAAACGCCGCAGTTACGGGTCAGCCAGACTGAGCCGTAAATTTTAGCAGTAAGATAGTTTTCGAATTTCCAATTTTAAAAGATTATTTTCTATAAAATGAAAAATAATTATATCATTTTTCGTAGATGATGCATTTTTCGTATATGATAAGCCATTCACGACTCTATACAAAGGCTGCTTTCAGTAAACTACGATTGTGTTCCTTCTTGTGCGTTAGAGAATATTTTTCTCCACGGCCTTGTACAGTGAATTCTGCTTTTTCTTATCATAAAACTTGAAGGTGTTATGAAAATTTATTATAGAAAAATTAAATTAATAATTATAAATATTATATGTGAACTAATCTCGGAGTAACCAACTCATCCAGAGAGAATTCATAAGTGAAGAATGGGCTGATGCGTTCCTGGGAAATAAGAAGCCATAAGTGAAGAGCGAGCTGATGCCTTCCTATGAAAATAAGACCAAAAGATTACTTCTCTAACCGCGCAGTTTTATGAGAAAAATAATTTACATTCTTACCCTTCCTTCCGGGAGGGTTAGAATATAAATTATACCCCATTTAATGTACATGCGTGAATATCCTCCATCATCCATCCAGCTAAGAGAAGAGAATCTCCTGTCTTAGCTAAGGAATTAATGACTCGAGTGCGCACTTTGTATTTATGTACGTGGCCAACGGCTGACGGTGGAGGGAGAGAGGCTGTGCAGTCGTTGGAATAGTGGCATGAGCAACTGACTAGTTCCAACGTCGAAACCGGCGGTCAAAGATCATGACATACTGAATGTGACGTAACTCGACTGAACACGCGACGCAATGAATAGCCAACGGACGTAAGTCGATTTGGGGGCTACGTTTTGACTTACGATTTCGAGGGCCGCAACAGTAGCTGGAGACTGGACACGTGGCAGAGCGGCCGCGCAATGGTAGCGGCCAGACATCCTAGGCACTGACTATTTAAGCAATTGTACAGTCACAGAAGACCGTGACCTGGTCCTCCAAGACTTGTGAAGACTCGTTTCTCCTGCAAACTCCAGTGGGCAATGGGCAAACATGATTCATTTTGAAAGGCTGCAGCAAAAGTTGGATTCAGATCTAGTCCTCTACTTCTTGAAATTTTGCTTGGATTTCAAAGCTATCGTCAAAAGCTTAACCTTATCTTGACCTACTGTAAATGATTTACATGTTCATTTTGCAGTTCGTGAATATGTAACCCAAATGAGTGTGAGAGCAAAGAGACAAAAAAAGAAAAAGAAAAATATAGATTTAAAATTACTCTAAATGTTTCGCTACACATGATCACTTATTATGAAATAAATCTAAGTCTTAATTTAAATAATCAATATAATCAATATAATTTAGAATAAAAGTTTTTAATTCTAAGCTGAATGTAACACATGGACTATGAGAAGAAGAAAAATCTATAAGCGACTTCAAACGTAACCCTTTTTATTATAAGTAAACATTTTGTTATGAATAAAAATAAACTATTTTTAATACATATTAATTTATTAGTTAACTCTTCTCACAAAAAAGGTTAGCTCATAAATTAATGGGCATGCATAATACCTCCTCCATCTAAACGTGGAGGAGGTGATTATGCAGGCTTGCCTTATCATTCTTCAGTTCGTGAAAACTCTCTCATGTCTTCTCTCTACTTGAATAGGTGCAAGAAATGTTCATTAAAGAGGCATTTCAAGATTAGATAAGTTTAGTAACGGTTTAAACCCCGAGTCCGGTTCTAAAAGCAGGAAAAATAATCATTTCCTTTCCTCCCATAGGATTTCGGAGTAGAGAGAATATCCTGTTTTGTTCCCATCAACCACAAAATCTTCATATGAAAATTTCTCAATCGATACTCAATTATTTGTTTGAAGTGAATTACTGATTGTGAAGCTATTAGAGAGCTTTGATTTGAAATCCTTACTTGACCGATTCTATTCTCGCAACAACATTTTATCAACAAAAGCATTTTAAGTTTATCGGTTAAACCTCTTTGCTCGCAGAAAGTGAAACCACAAAATAAGGTCTTGCCGGGTACCATGACTGTTTCTAAGGACACCGGGGGCTTATAGATAAGAAATACGATTTAAAACAAGACTTACGATGTCAAGTTTCAGCATTTCAGCATTTTGGAGTTTATTTTTAAGGTCATAGACTAAAACACAACGTACACAGAAAAGCTTCGAAATGAACAAGAAAGTAACAGTAGAAGAACGTTGATGGAGACGATGATGGAGGATACGTGGGGGTTATTACTTCTTACAGTGGTCCAAAAGAACTTTGGACTTTGGACCGTCTTTGAATATATGACTCGCACAGTCTACGATCCACAGTTCCATTTTCACACAGATGATTAGAATATTATGATCTGGAACATTTTGGTTCATCGTGGACTTACGTGAGTACTGTTCTGTTTGTTCCATCATATATCATGTTTTACAAAATATTCCGGTCTACCGAGGGTCCATTAACCAGTCTTGTTTTTGTTGCTAGATTCTCAGGTACTGAGAAGGAAAACAGAATAGAGTCTACTCTATTTGCTTCAAGTTATATACGGATTACCTTTTCAATACAGGAATTTACTTGATCGGACCCCTCTTATGATTCCATTCTTGATCGGACCCCCAACCTGCAACAGTCCGTCATCAAGTAACTCAGCTGAGGCCTCGACCATGGCCGTAGAACTTTCTTCGGACCTTCTTCAAACCTGGAAGGCAAAAAATCTTGCATAGCATGAAACTGAAAACTTTCTTTTTACTACAGGCGCAGCATATATATTATGTGGATCCTCTGACGCAAAGTTACTTGTTTGACTGGCTGTTGCAGGTTGGGGTCCGATCAAGAAGGGAATTATAAAAAGGGTCTGATCAAGTCCGCGATTCATTCTGGAGGTCTGATCAAGTAAATTCCTGCTTTTCAATATGATCTCAACCGTGTCAATCACCAGCAGAGGTTATGAAGGAGAGTTCCAGCAAGACTCATAGACGTACTTTTCAATCTAAGTAGGACGTTGCCTTCGAAGATAAACCTTCAGTTGAGGATGATCAATGTGTAACGTTCGACCGCAGATCTCGGAACAGATTCTTTAATCTCTAATCAATGAACTGCCGAACGTGAACCTCCCTGGAGACCTGTATACTTTATTTGTGTCTCCAGATCCAGTTCTTTAAACTATCCGCTAATAAGCACAGAGGATTCAATAACTGTTGAACGAGTTTCGAATAACCAACTAGTCCTTTGTAGGTCTCTGGTCAATCTTAGGTTACTAAATACAGGTGGAACTATTCTAGACCTGGGTTGCATAAAATTTGGGCAGCGCTTCCGCTACTGGTGATCAAGTCGGAACGCCAGGACCCACAAGGAGCAACCGCCAAGACTAGGAGACATAGTAGATGCTAGGAAGTAGGAAGGCAAAGCAATTACACCGAAATGAAGTCAACACGACACCAGATGCGCCCAACTCAGTTTTAGCACACAACTCAAGCCTACTTATCAGAATGGAGAAAGTCACGGGCTCATATACATTACATGGCATTACTTGCTGACAAGGTCACGCAGCGCTCTTGGACCGGCAATCCTTCACTACTCAGCAACTCTGCTGTGACTAAGACTTCACCCGAGAACCTACTTTCACTCTGAACGCCTTGATTTCTGTTACTCAACAGATCAGACCCCAAGTCAGCGATCTAATCAACACCCCAAGTCTGCTCTCAAGGTCCTTCTTCAAATCTGCTCTCCAAAGAGCTTGATGTGCATCAGTTCTAGCTCCTGATTTCTGACCTCAAAGGCATGTACACTACACTGAAAAATACAGTCTCCTCCTTCACCACCAAGAGCTCTCTCTCCAAAACTGAAAAACTGAGAATGGCCTCTTTTAGGGTTCACGACACTCTTTTATCTAGTCTCTTGAGCCTGCCTTGTGCCATGCAGCTGCCACTTTTGATTAATCACTGCCCGAATGCCATCTGGTTTGGGGAAAAAGCAAAAGGTGTTACAAATGCAGTTGTTTACTTCACTCGTACTTATGCTTTTCAGTGTTAGCACCTTCCCCTTGTGGTTCTTTGACGATGTTGGACTTCGAATATATACCCCACTTAATAATACAAATGCTATTTTTCCTATTCGTTGATGTATGCTACAGTAATTAGTGTGGACTACACTATTTACGAACTCACAATTTTTTAATGGTCATACATGTGTTAGTGTTATCCACATTAATTACTCACGTACACTAATAGAGAATATGTGAACATAATGTAGCTCACACTATTACAAAACTTTATTTGTAATGTGGATATTCCTAGACTACATAGAATGAATATTTAATGAATAATCTATATCTATTTTCAACATGGAAAGAAATTCTGAACACAATGTAAAGAAGGAACAAGATACTACGTGTATAGGAACAAGATACTAAGTGTATAAATGCACAACGAGAAGAAACAAACACTCAAAGTATCTGAAAGTTGAACGTGTGATAGATATTCAACTAGTTAGATTTCATTGGTCTATGTTAGAAAAGATATGATCTAAATTGATGGTAATCTATGCTATAGATGCATCATTCGTCAATCAACATATAACCACACTATATTTTCCTCCCTCGACAAATGACTTTACAAAATATAGTGTTGCCAACACTACATAAATTACCAAACTAATTGCTGAAAATGGCATAGAGTGCGGGAGCCAAGACTCTGCTCTCACTGACCCAAAGGGCACTGTGATGTCCAGATCATGTCTTACTAACTACTTGATGACATTTCCCTGATATTGTTGCTGTTGTTGGGTTTTTGCTGCTGTAATCCCCTCGTTTTCATTAGACACGCACAGTGACTGAAGCTGGTTGTAAGAGGAGGATTTGATGGACACTGCTCCCAGGAATTTCGGGTGTGAAACATCTTCGTTGGCTAGAGTCATGTTGCGCTGGAAGTTAGTTTCCCTACATTCATTGTCGGAGCAACCTTAGCCGAAGCAACAAGGGGATTTGGGATACTTACATGTGCATGTCCAGATTATGCCTTTTGCATCTGTAGTCTAAGCTTCATCGGATATTGTTGTTCCTGCCGTTTTCCAGATCATGATCCTGGCAACTGTAGTATAAGCTTCTCCTGATGTTGTTGTTTCACATCGTCATTCCCACCGTATCAGACGCGTACGCACGAGCTCTTTACACTGCGCATGCCCAAAGGTTGCTGAAGCTGAAACCCTGGCAGATGGGAAGTGGTTTTCCAAGCCAAATTAGCCTTCGGTTGGAGGAAGTCAGCGTTACTGTATCTATAGGCGCCTTGACATGAGGAATATCATCCAAAGCTGGATCCTACGGCTCAGGTGAATCTAGAGTACACAGACGGACACTCACCTTGAGGATCACGAGGCGGTCCTGGCAGCCCCACCAGCTCCTCGTGCTATCCTCATATTGTCCGTTACGGTCATACCATCGACTGCAGTCCAAAATTTTACACCCAAGGTTCAAAAGTAGCAGTAGTTCGTAAGGAGTTAGAGCAGTCGGCTGAATCCCGACACGATTTCTAAAGAAGAGATGCGAATGGAAGAACAGCAGAATTATCGTTGTTTTACTATCCCCTGCAACCTAGTTTAGAACCGTTTTCTCGAAAAGAAAATCTTCCTGTCCCGCCGGAACTCAAACTCCGCCGCTTCTGCTGTATGATGACTATCTATTGACCCCACCAGTCCTACAGGAAGGAGAATGTACAAGAGTACGAAATCAAGTATCCAAGACAGCAACCATTTCACTGCTGCCCGCCTGTCACAGGTGATCAGTTACAGCTGAACTTTTGGACTTGAGAATCAGTGAAGTGGCTGCAAACTTCAGGGGCGACACCTCCAAAGCCCCAGGCTATCTGTTAAAACCCGAACACAACTCTTAATATCAGCTCATGAGGTGCTACGTGTGCACAGTGCAAGAGTAGATAGCGGCATGCCTTAGTTCCTTCTAATAGCGCTAATGATTTGGGTTACCAGCTGGTAGGTGTTCACATACTTTACTTCGGTGAAACGTGACCGCTGCTGCAGTTATCCCCCACTGCTTTTGAGAGTCTACAGGCTAGAGGGTCTCCACCACAAAGTGGGAACGTATTAAAGCAGGTTCAGAGGAAGTGACTGAACTAGCTCATCCACATCGGTGTTCGCAACACTACCTTAGTAGATAGCCTAGTATGACTTCGAAACCGTAGAGTGTTTGACTCGTAGTTTGAAGAAAGGCCTTTGTTTTCCGGCTGCGGTAATTTTGGAGGCCTTTACTACACCTTTTTCTCTGAGGTTGGGTCGTGCCATTTTCAGCTCTACGAGTAGGTCGACGTATGCTGTGTTTACAAAACCCTTGCGTGATAAACCATATCAGAGCAGGGCTTGCAATCGCAGTTTTTCTTGGAGCTGCCTCCGCGGTGGGTGAGTGATTGACCATGGCGCTCGGGGCGACTGACAACGATGTTGAAGCGAAGAACATACTTTTACGATTGCTCATCAAGCACTGGACTGTGAAGCACATTGTAAAGACTCCAGCTCAAGAGGAGAGAGAAAAGTACCTGTTTTTGTACTGGAAACGCATTCCCTTCAATCGATGGATGCTTTTCGCGTCCTCATTCCTCATCCAGTTTTGCTGTGGTTCTCTCTACTCGTGGTCCAACTTCAACGCTCCAATTGATATTCTTATCTACGGAACCAAAACTGCCAACAAAGCGCCCAACACTTTCTACATTGCAGTGGGTATGTTCTCCTCTCGCAACTTCTCAGCTTCTGCAGGATGCTAAGTGGACGATTTTAAAGAAATTCTCCAGCTTCTATGATTTACTTCCTAGTTGCAGATTTAAGATGAGAATCGAACATTTAAAATTTCGTGCTGCAAGTGGCGGGCATCAAGTTCACTAATTCTGCTACTTCCATTGTGATGTTTCGTCCTGGAAACACAACCAGGCATGTTCGGTACGACGGCCATGCTTTTGGGACCTTGGCTGGAGCGGCATGGTCCTCGTCGAGGTCTCTTACTGGGATCGATTGTTTTCGGAGTCGGTCAGGCCATAGCCTCACTCTCGCTTCACAAAAAATCTATAGCTGGTGTGTATATTGGCTATGGAGTTCTGGGTGGATTCGGACTCGGCCTGAATTACATCTCTCCCGTGTCTGCACTTCAAAAATTCTTCCCTGACTTCAGAGGGGTGGCGTCCGGCTTCGCCGTAGCTGGATTCGGCGCCGGCTCCATCGTCTGGAGTAAGGTGTACTTGCCCATGATCGACAGATACGAACTTCCTGAGACCTTCGCAATTCTCGGGGCAGTTCTTACTGGTACTATGCTGGCCTGCTCCATCGTAATGCGAACTCCACCAAACGACTTCACTGCTGGAGGTCTAAACGTCAGCGGACAGAAGGTCACCCACAAGGGGGAGCAGAAGAGCCAGGAGACTAGTCTAGAATTGGAGGGTGGTGCGGATGGTAAATCTCATAAAGAGGAGAATGGCGTCAAGGAAGTTGAGAAGAGCGACCAAAAAGCTGTTTGGCTATCTGGAACTCCGATCAAAATGAGCCTCATTCGGTCCATTCGGTCCCCAGACTTCTTCTTCATGTACTTGATGTTCTTCGCCAACCAGATCTTCGGTCTCGTGGCGCTCTCCAGGCTCTCAAACATGGCTCAAGACCTTTTCGACCAGTCCGGGAGCGAAGGAGCGAACGTGGTCTCGATCAATGGTGTCTTTAATTGCCTGGGTCGACTCTGCCTCCCCATGCTGGCGGATTTGGCAATCAAATTTCTGAAAACCAACCCTCCATTCGCTCGAAAAATTGTATTTGCCTTCAATCTCGTGGTTCAAATCGTCGTCGTGTCCGTTCTACCTCACCTGATTGGCGAGAAGGACTACAACGGATTCAGGGCCGTCATGTGGATGCTAACATTCGTTTACGGCGGTGGATTCGGCACCATCCCTTGCTTTCTGACGGACATGTTCGGGCCTTACAACATCGGAGCTCTTCACGGGATGATTCTAACTGCTTGGTCCATCGGTGGCGTCGGGGGTGGTTTGGGATTCACATCCGTGTTCGACCGCCACAAGCCCTCAGCTGCCGAGGCGAATGACCCCGGCGCATTCAACAAGGCGTATGAGAGCAACTTTACCTGGATTCGCGCTGTTCTGATCGTCGGTCTGGTCATGCTCGTCTTCGTCCGCACAAACCCGTTCGATCGCACAGCTCCCGGGTGGAGATACAGCATATTCGGGAAGAAAATCGTCCACATCGGGGGGAAAAGTTCAAGCGAATCAACCGACAAAGAGGTCGTTCCGCATGGCGGAACTTCATCGAAAGTCGACGCCACAGTTTCACCAGTTTAGGCCACAGTCAAGGGCAGATTCGTTAACTCTGCCCTAGCTGTGATGTACATATATTCATCCGGGCGATGCTCTGGTATTACAGCAGCGGTTACCGAATGAGGAATTCGCCCGTCCTCACGAGAGCAGCACGAGCGGAGTCGGAACTGATACATACACATAGCCCTCTCAACGCATGAACTTCGGACTACTGTGCGCCAAAACTAGAACGAGTTATACTTTCAAATTCCTGCTTTACCGCCAATTTGTACATACACGACTGGTATAGAGAGGACACTTCAGCCGAAGGATCGTCACTATGAAACAAGGTGCTGCAGCCAGCGAGATTCAAGAGTTATCTTCATACAGTCGAGAATGGCAGATATGCTCAAGGACCACTCTCTAGTATACGGGTATCACGCAATTAACCCAGCGAAGTAGATAGGGAGAAGCAATTAGTGGCCGCCGAATGTTCGCTAACAATGCCGACTGGAGTTAGCGAGTTATTTTATAAGCACATTTCCAGAAAAGGTTCCCTTGGTATGAAGTCGAATGTGGTAGAGCAATGACAGGAACCTCTGGTATGTAGTCGAATGTGATAGAGTAATGATGCAGTCTTATCGCTTCTAATGCAAAAATGAAGAAAAACTAGCTTAGTATAAGATAATTTTGAAATAAACAATTGCTATCAAGGTGCTGGATTCTTTGGCTATCTAACGCAGGAAATAGTTAGTTGAAGTGAGTTGAGGAGCACAAATGAGTGAGTGAATACAAGGAGGATCCAGACAGAGGTATTAACCGAAGCATTTATTTTTGCTCGTCCATTACTGATGCATTTAGACATTGAGTAGGTGTACATTCAAGAACCTAATTACCATAATATACACTTAAAGCATGCTGCAGAACACACTCCAGTTGCATACATCTCAACCTTCTCTCTGATTTCATGAGCACTCAACAGAGAAGGTTAGGTTGTAAACGAGTAAGAAAAGTATTCAATCATGAAATCAGCATCCAACACAGAGGGTTTAGCGGTAAATGAATAAAAAAAGTAATCAATCATATGAATACTTACCTGACTCATCAGGGTCTTGTCGGTCCAGGAGTTTCTGTTCAGTTCGGGCACTTCCATTGCATACATCTCAACTTTCTCTCTTATTTCATCAGAATCCAACAAAGAGGATTACGTTGTAACCGAGTAGAAAAAGTATTCAATCACGAAGTCAACACTCAACAGAGAGGGTTAGGTTGTAAAAGAGTAGAAACAGTATTCAATCATGAAGTCAGCACCCAACACAGAGGATTAGGCTGTAAATGAATACAAAAAGTAGTCAATCAGATGAATACTTAATCGATTTATCAGAGTCTTGTCGGTCCAGGAGTTTCTGTTCAAGGCATCTGACTCAAGAGTTAGAAACTGACAAAGTAAATAGTATTAGTTCTCTGAAAAGAAACTCAACATCATTTCTGAGAGTCAAGTGGATCAAGCTACCACGACTGCCAGCTAGACGAGGTATGTTGACAAGGTATGTTGATGCATTTACGATTACATGTATACTTGACGTCTATACTTCCAGATGATTGTTCACATAGTTTTGAGAAAAATATAATTGCAGATTGGTTATCTCATTTACTTCGTATTAATCTCCCCCCTAAGGCATCGTGAGAGCGCCAATACATCTAGAAGGTACTATACTAAGACTTTAGAGGACTTTCGAACCGACATGTACATACTCTTTGGGTGTGACATTTCTTACTGCATCAGAATCTCCAATTGTGTAGAGAAAAACGACATGTACATACTCTTTGGGTGTGACATTTCTTATTGCATCAGAATCTCCAATTGTGTAGAGAAAAACAAATATAATAAGTGATGCCCGTGTACAAGATTGTACTTGAGTTTCTTATAATCTGTTACACTACATTGGCTACAATGTTTCGGTTTGCTTCTCGTTGTCATCAATTTCAACATCGAACGAAACAATCGTGCTCAAAGAATCTTGTTGTTGTTGTTCTATGTTCTTACGTAAAAGACTGTTGGAACAACAGAAACTTTTTGAACCACGCAGCATGGACAAGTTTCAAAAGAAGAACAAGGGCTTCAAGCGACAATGGGATGGGGGTGAGAAGGATCGAAAGGATTCATCTGCCCCGGCAGCAAAGCGGCAGCAATCAAGATCGAAACCTAGGGGACAAACACCTTAGAAGGGCAATGGTGCTAAGTTTACTTGCTACAACTGTGACAAGGCAGATCATATTGCTAAGCGGTGCACGAAACCTAAGGTTAGTAATTGTAGCATGAATGGGTTTGTTGCAAAGGACTTGTTGGAGGACCAGATGACTGTGACCTTGAGAACCACGAAGAAGACTCTGGGACTGATGTTTCTACAAGTCAAAGTTGCTAACTGTGATTTACTTTTCTTGTGGACACATGAGCGACCCACTCCTTCATAAGTCCGAAGTTGGTGAAGAAGTTGGGCTTGTCTACCTCCAAGGCAGACATGCTTATTCAGGTGCGCTTTGCCAAGGGCAAGACGTACCAAACTTCTGAAGTGGTCTTGAACGTACGATTTGCGTGTGAGAAGTTGGAGTTCACAGAGAACTTCATGGTGTGCGAGATCGATGATATCCATGCGGTTTTGGGGAACACTTTCTTGGACAGATTTGAAGTGGAACTTAGGCGGACACCTTTAATGTTGAACGTCAAAGTTAATGGACGGAAGCTGGGAGTGAGACTTATCTGAAAGACACGAAAAACTGACGACTTTGTGATGAATTTGATCAAAGACAAACATATGGACTTCAACGACGGAGTCATGTGTTTGATGCGGGTTGCAGATTTGATGACGGGTGACGGACAAGAGAAAACATCAGAAGACGGGACTAAACCTCCAAAGGTGCTCCGTGAAGTGATTAAGGAGTTTGAGGATGTCTTGACGGATGCGTTATCTGCTGAGTTATCTCCAAGGCGGGTGGTGGATCACAAGATTGAGGTCTTGGTAGAGTCAGAACCACCTTCCAAAGCTCCTTACCGACTCAATCAGGTGAAACTTCTTGAGTTGAAAAGACAACTCATTGAGCTATTAGTGCGGAGATATATTCGAACTAGCAAGTCATCTTACGGAGCCCCAATTCTTTTGCAAAGAAGAAGGATGGGAAGTTACGACTTTATGTCGATTATCGTGCACTCAATAAGATGACGGTGAAGAATAATTATCCCTTGCCAAGGATACATGACCTGTTTGATAGATTAGCGTTCGTAAAGTACTTCAACATGATAGACTTGAAGTCAGGATATTACCAGATCCGGATAGCTGATCTAGATGTTGAGAAGACCGGTGTCGAACTAGATACGGATCGTTTGAATTCGCGGTCATGTCATTTGGACTCTGCAACGCCTCCTTCGACGTTCACTACATTGATGAATATAATTTTTCGCGAGGAGATGGATGAGTTTGTCATCATCTACATCGATGACATCTTGATCTACTCCAAAACCTCGGAGTCGCATGCGGAGCAGCTAAGGGTGGTGTTGACGAAGCTGCGGGAGCATAAGCTGTTTGCCGATGTTGACAAGAGTGAGTTTGGGTTGGAACGCATTAACTTCTTAGGACATGTCATTAGTGCAGAAGGAGTTGGTCCGAATATGTAGAAGATGGGTGCGATTGTTACTTGGGAGCCTCTCACTACAGTGAAAAGGATGCGGTGATTCTTAGGATTGACGCAGTTTTATTGCAAGTATGTGAAAGGGTTTTCACAGATCGCGAAGCGCTGACGGACTAGACGGACAAAGATGCACAAGACGGACAAAGACGTACAAATAAGTTGGACCAAGGAGGTGGATGATGCGTTCCAGACGATCAAATCTATTTTGTCAAAAGTGTCAGTTTTGAAGCTGCCGGAGTTTGACAAACCAATCAAGGTGCACACGGACGCGAGCGACTATGCGATTGACGGAGTGTTGGTGCAAGATGGAAAACTTGTAGCATACGAAAGTAAGAAGTTATCTGGGACGGAGAGTCGATGACTAACTCACGAGAAAGAATTGTTTGCAGTGGTTCATTGCTTGAAGAAATGGCGGCATTACTTGGGACTTCACAAAACCCAAGTGTATACTGACAATAGTTGCTCAAGTACTTTGAGACACAAGATCGGGTGATATCAAAGCAACTACGGTGGCATGATATCTTGACGCTCATGAATGTGAATTAATGCACAAAGGGGGAAAGGACAATGTGGTATTTGACGCCTTGAGTTGCAAGGAGGAATATCTTTCATCGTCAACATAGATTTTGCGAGTTATGTATCTTAAGGAGTCAGACTTGGAGAGGCGAATACTTGAAGACTATATAGGCGATGACCAAGCAAAGGGGTACTTGGAACAGCTCAAGTGAGGAGTGAAGTTGTAGAACATACAATTGAGACATGGCTTACTCATGTTCAAACAAAGTCGGGTTTATGTGGGACAAGGGAAACTTAAGACTAAGTTACTCAAAGAATGTCATGATGCGCCCTTATCAGACCCATAAAAGAGAAAAGTCCACTTTAGCAGTCATAGCTAAAAAATTTTATTGGCCCCACATGAAAGACGATGTTGCCCACTTTGTGAAAACATGCGTAACCTGTCAAGAGAACCGTGTTTCTTTGAGAAAACAAGTTTTGCTTCATCCTTTGCCGATTCCGGTCAGACCTTGGAAAAGCATTAACGTGGACTTCATTACGTCTCTGTCTGACTCAAATGGATACAACTCAATCTTTGTGATAGTTGACCAGTTTAGCAAACTAGCGAAGTTTGCCCTGACCTTGGATACCGCAACAACGTTCACGACTTCTCGGTTGTTCTTAGATACTTGGTGGCGTTCACATGGATTACTCCGGAGTATTATTTCAGACCGAGACTCTAAGTTCAGAAGTGTCTTTTGGAAACACTTGTTTCAAAAGTTAGAAACTAAGTTAAAATTCAGTACTGCTTTTCATCCCGAAACTATGGACAAGTGGAACGAGTTAACTCGGTTCTGAACCAATACTTGAGGAATTATGTGAGAGCGGACCAAAGTGATTGGTTAGAGCGGCTAAGTCTTGCAGAGTATTGCTATAATTCTACGAAGCATTCAGCAACCGGTGAATCGCCTTTCTTGCTGGTTTACGGACGTGAGTCAGAAAAACCTCTTGACTTGACTTGACTCTTGCATGGAGTTCTTCATCGGCACGACCAAGAACACGACAAACATCAGCTGAAGAGTTGGTGCTGTTAATGCAACTGCACAAGGAGCAAGTGAAGAAGAACCTCGAGAAGGCACAACAACGTTATACGAAGCAAGTAAACAAGCATCGGTGGCAAGTGAAGTTTCAAGTGGGCGAAAAAGTATGGTTGAGTACAAAGAACTTCATCCTTCCATAAGGAATTTATGCTAAGTTCTCATCAAAGTTTGTGGGATCTTTTGTCATTGTCAAGAATCCGCACGAAGATGTCTATACGTTAGACCTTCCTCTCAAGAGACAGTTGCATCCGACTTTCCATGTTTCTTTATTAAAGAAATACTTCAAAGATGATTTGTGGCCGGAGCGCATACATGTTCTCAAGCGTCAACCTGATGTTGTGCAAGGTGAAGCAGAATACGAGATAGAGACCATTTTGCGATCGTGGTGCAAATCACAACAAGGGCGTTAGCAAGATGAGGACGAGGAGTGAAGGAACGACGGACCATACGAGTAGCAACTTGAGACGACTTGGGCAGATGGACTTTGTAGCTTTGTCTTGTATTTTGTGAAAATAAAGATTTTGTTTCTTAAAATTTGTCTAAGTGTATTGGTAGTGCATGGCTATGACTAGTTCTGATCAGATGCCTATGATGTTGTCAAGAGGAAGAACGAAGCACACTCAAAAGAAACGAGCTGGTTTGGATAAGCATCTAAAACAAGACTAAGTCTTGACGTCAAGACTTAAGTTTGCCGTAGCGTTGGCAAAGTCAAGTATGAACTTTTATACTTGTCTTGGGGCTTGGGGTGATCTTGCATTGCGGTTTTCTAACTGCAAAGTAAACTTACTCGCGATCTAAGTCAAATCAGGTTGCGACCAGAAAATGAATTTTCGAGGGACCTCATAAGTAAGTGTGAATACTTATAAGTTAGCAAGTTAGAACCTTAAGTAGAATGTTTAGAAATTGTCAACCAGTTTTGTTTAGGGGTGGTCAAAAAGGTAAGGCTTCTCCGAAACTAGTTGAAATTTTCTAAGTGTTCTAGCGACAACTTAAGATTCAAGCCAAAAAGAGAATTGCGGGTTAGCTACCAGAACGCAATTCTGACACAAAGGGGTTGGCTACCCATTTTGAACTTGGCGTTAACTCAAGGATCATTGTTGATGAGACATCAACCTCCAAAGTGGTGGTGAGTGTCACGAACCCTCAATCTCAAGATCAGACGTAGACGCGCTAAAGAGAACCCTAGTGGACTTACGCTAGGTTGTGAACGTTGCGAGTAGGGCTGAACGGCTTGGCCGGGAAGTCGGGATCAGATGAATCCTAAGTGGTTCTCTAAACCAAGGTTGGGACATTGAGTTCGGACATCAGGGCCTACTCCAAGAGGACTCCAGACGAACGTTGACTTAAGGGGGCAAGTCTGAGAACGGACTGAAACATAAGTATGAGATATAGGTAGAAGACGTGAGACCTAGTCGTAGGTCCTAGATGCAGACGAACCGTGGTTCAAACGCTGGTCTGAACCACAAGGTTCGAGTCTGGTTCTGGATCACAGTTTCTCGACAAATGATCAAGTGTTGGAGCTCCAGCGACGTTTTAGGTCGTGGATGGAGCTAGACGTAAGATCTCGAGACAAGTAAGGTATCATTGGAAAGGTCTCGGCGAGAGCTTTCCAATGATATGTATTACTCCTCGAACTGACCTTCGAGCTGAGAATTATGACCGATCTTGTGATCGAGTTTTGATATAATTTTCAGGGACCAAAGAGGAGGGCGGGGCTGCCGATCTCCAAAAGTATATATGAGAGGGGGCTCTATGCTTGGGTGGGCTAGGACGAGTCATCCGATCCCAGAGTCTAGCGGGCGGACTCTAAGGGCATGAGGTGATGACTAGACCGGTTCCAAGACACGTTTCAATCCAGACTTGGACTTAGAAACGATGTAAGGACTGGAGCAAGACTAGGAAACGAGTCGGCGGGTTAGACCACCGTTCGAGAGCCTAGACCCAGATGGACATCACGGTCGGTTGGACCGCTAGGTGTGCTGGAGGTACCGTTTAGGACCCTGGACTTTATGGAAAGTCAGCCCCAAGTCATCTTGTGACTTGCTCATGTTTTGGGACCGACCTAGGTGGGTCTAGGTCCGGACTTAGGGAATGCGGAGCTTGACAATTAGAGAGACGGTCGGCTCCGGTCCGGACCAAACAGAGTGAAGATAAGTGGTGCATGGATGCTAACTTGTGATTGTGATTTGCAGGTTAGCGGTGTAAGTTTCGCGACCTATTGAGTAAGAGCTTCTGCTGGTCCAACAAGGCGGTAGGTACATGAAATGCTCCCAGAGTCTATCCATCATGAGGTCGAGTGACTCGTCTTGATCCATCCAAGCATCGAGCCCCTTTCATATATATACTTTTGGGGATCGGCGACTCCGTCCTCCTCTTTGTCCTTAAAAATTATATCAAAATTTGATGACATGATCGCTCATATTCTAAGCTCCGGGCTCAATTCTAGAAGTTATTCATATCATTGGAAACCTCTCGTCGAGATCTTTTCAATGATATCTTACTCGCCTCGAGATCTTATGTAGAACTCCGTCCATGATCCAAAATGTTGCTGAAGCTCCAACACTTAGAAGTTTTCCAAGGAACCGTGGTCCATCGCGAGGCTTGGATCCTATAGTTCGGACCAGCTTCCCACCACGATCTGTCTATGCCAGACCCACATCTCGGTCCACGTCTCGGACTTACATCTCAGACCTAAGTTTCAATCTTACGTTTTGGTCCGTTTCTAGACTTGCCATCTTATGTTAGCGCTCGTTTGGGGTCCTCTTGAGATTGATCCTCACGTCCTAGCCCAATGTTTCAACTTTGGTTCAGAGAACTACTTAAGGTCCTTCTATTCTTGACTTAGATGCTTATCCAAACCAGGTCGCTTTCTTTGAGTGTGTTTCGTTCCTCCTCTTGAGAACATCCTAGGCATCTGATCGGAACTATTCACTGTCATACCCTACCAATACACTTAGAAAACTGTCAAGAAATAAATTCTTTATTTCATAAAATATGAGTCAAAGCTACAAAGTCCATCAACCCAAATCGTCTCAAGTTGCTACTCGTATGATTTGTCGTTCTTTCACTCCTCGCTGGAAGGAGATGTCCTCATCTTGCTAACTCTCCTATTGCCCTTGTCGCCGTTTGAAGAGGTTCAACACTTCACGTGCATGTTCCGGATCTTCCTCTTTCATCCAAGTTGCTTCTTTCAAATGGTATCCACGTCATTTGACCAAGTACTCCGTTTGGTTAGATTTGTACCGCGATCATTAAATGATCTCCACCTCGTATTCTACTTCGCCTTGCACGACATCTGGTTGAGGTCTGAGAACCTGTTTGCGCTCCGATCGCAAATCATCCTTGAAGTATTTCTTTAGTAAAGAAACATGGAAGGTCGGATGCAACTGTCACTCGAGAGGAAGGTCTAACGTATAGACATCTTCGTATGGATTCTTGACAATGACAAAAAGTCTCACAAACTTTGATGAGAACTTCACGGAAATTCCTTCTGGTAAGGTGAAGTTCTTCGTACTCAACCATACCTCTTCGTCCACTTGGAACTTCACTTGCCGCCGATGCTTATTTACCTGCTTTGTGTAACGTTGTTGTGTCTTCTCGAGGTTCTTTGTCACTTGTTATTCGCATCGCTGCATTTCCGTCACCAACTCTTCAACTGATGTTTGCCATGTTCTTGATAGTGTCAATGTAGAACTCCCTACAAGAGTCAAGTCAAGAGACCCTTCTAGCTCACGTCCGCAAGTCAGCAAGAAGGATGATTCGTCAATTGTTGAATGCTTCGTGGAGTTGTAGCAATACTCTGCAAGACCGAGCCACTCCACCCAATCACTTTGATCTGCGCTCACATAATTCCTCAAGTATTGATCCAGAATTGAGTTAACTCGTTTCGTTTGTCAAACCATTTCAAGATGAAAAGCGGTATTAAATTTTAACTTAGTCCTCAACTTTTGAAACAAGTGTTCCCAAAAGACACTTGTGAACTTAGAGTATCGGTCTGAAATAATACTCCGGGGTAATCCCTGTGAACGGCACCAAGTATCTAGAAACAATCGAGAAGTTGTGAATGCATTTGCAATATCCAAGGTCAGGACAAACTTTGTTAGTTTGCTAAGCCGGTCAACTATCTGATTGCATCATATCCATTGGAGTCAGACAGAGACGTAATGAAGTCCATGTTGATGCTTTTCCAAGATCTGGCTGTAATCGACAAAGGATAAAGCAACCCATGTTTCTCCTCATAAGAAACTCGGTTCGCTTGACAAGTTACGCATGTTTTCACAAAGTGGATGACATCGTCTTTCATGTGGGACCAATAAAACTTTTTAGCTATCACTGCTAAAGTGGACTTTTTTCTTATGGTCTGATAAGGGCGCATCATGACATTCCTTAAGCAACTTAGTCATAAGTTTTCCTTGTCTCACATAAATCTGACTTTGCTTGGACATGAGTAAGTCATGTCTCAGCAACATGTTCTACAACTTCACTCTTCGCTTGAGCTGTTCCAAGTACTTCTTCGCTTGGTCATCACCCATGTAACCTTCACGTATCCGTCTCTCCAAGTCTGACTCCTTAAGATACATAGCTCACAAAATTTGTGTTGACAATGAAAGATATTCCTTGCGACTCAAGGCTTTCGAAATCACATTGTCCTTTCCCGCTTTGTGGATTAGTTCCACATTCATGAGCGTCAAGGTATCATGGCCATCATAGTTTCTTTACGTCATCCGATATTGTGTTTCAAAGTACTTGAGCAAAATATTATCAATATATACTTGGGTTTTGTGAAGTCCTAAGTAAATGCTGTCATTTCGCAAAGTCGTTAATTTTCTGCGCCTTTCGGATCAACCTCACTCTCAACTTCTGCTCTTTAACTCCGACGTTCAACCTCAAAGGTTTCTGTCTAAGTTCCACTTCAAACTTGTCTAAGAAAGTGTTTCCCAAAACTGCATTGATGTCGTTCATCTCGCACAACGTGAAGTTCTCTATGAACTCCAACTTCCCACACGCAAATCGTACGTCCAAGACCACTTTATAAGTTTAGTACATCTTACCTTTGGCAAAGTGCACATAAATAGGCTTGTCTACCTTGGAGGTAGACAAGCCGAAATCTTCACCAACTTCAGACTTGTGACCGAGTGGGTCGCTCTTGTGTCCACAAAGAAAGTAACATCTCGGGTAGCAACTTTGACTTATAGAAACATCAGTCCCGGAGTCTTCTTCGTGGTTCTCAAGGCCAAAGTCATCTGGCCCTCCAACAAGTCCTTTGCAACAAACGCATTCATGCTACAGTTACTAACCTTAGCCTTCGTACACCCCTTAGCAATATGGCTCGTCTCGTCACAGTTGTAGCAAGTAAATTTAGCATCATTGTCCTTCAAAGGTGTTTGTCTTTTAGGTTTTGATCTTGTTTACTGTCGCTTTACTGCCGGAATAAAAGAATCCTTCTAATCCTTCTCACCCCCATCTCATTATCACTTGAAGCCCTTGTTCTTCTTGTGAATCTTGTCCATGTTGCGTGGTTCAAAAGATATCTATTGCTAGACCTCGTCGGCTCTAATATGCTCCGCTAGTTTCAAAAGTTCAGCACAAGTCTCAGATAGCTTCGACATCCGAAGAGAGTCTTCTTCGAGTCAGACTTGAATCTCCCGCTAAATATACATATCTTGATCTCCTCATTCCACTTAGAGAATAAATCCAACTTAGCACTAAACTCGTGCACATAAGCACTCAAGGCCTCCGTTCGCTTCAACCTAATTAATTCAACACCATCCCGAATCCTTTGATACTCTGGAGTGAATTATCACACGAGCAACTCCTTGAACTCTTTCCAACCAAATGTTGAGACGGTCAAGACATGCTCGTCCTTGTATGCAGTCCACCCGAGAAGCGCAAGATCCTTTAAGAACGTGACCGTTGCTCTCACCTTGTCCGACTCCTTAGCC
This sequence comes from Asterella californica, assembly GCA_036924285.1. Taxonomy (NCBI): domain Eukaryota; kingdom Viridiplantae; phylum Streptophyta; class Marchantiopsida; order Marchantiales; family Aytoniaceae; genus Asterella; species Asterella californica. The sequence continues at coordinate 15,051,976 of JAYKYS010000003.1, forward strand.
TGTTGAGTCTCAAAGTATATGTCCAACTCTGTTAAAAAGTCCTTAACCTTGCAAGCCCGTCTTATACATGAAATCAGGGTCGGCAAATTCATGTTACAAAGCTTCTTGGTAGCGGAAGAACTCCCTTGGCCTGCCTCAAGCTCAACTATACGTTTATCCCTAGAGATCATACTTCCTGCATGGTCCTCATCATCTTGATGAGTTATGCATACAAAGCTCTTTGACTTCTCGCGCCTGAATCGTTGGACACCGTTGGTAAAACTCCATCTTGCTGCACCTGTGTTGCAACTGGCACTAGGCTTCTTTGATGTTGGGGCAAAGATTGCTGATTATCGTCTCCTAATAGTGCATAGGGGCTAGCTGGAGTCCATCTGATCCTGGTGTAAGCCGTTCTCGTTTCTTGATCTTTCTCTTGGAACTCTGTCTTATGTCGATCATTGCTCCAAGCGTTCATCTAGAAACGTCTCATCTCTCTTCAAACGTCTAGCCTTCAACCGTTATTTCAAGTTCTCGCTCACCAAAGCGCAGCTTTGATATCACTTTTCGTGTACCTACCGCCTTGTTGTCTCAGCAGAAGCTCTTGCTTAGTAAGTCATGAAACTCATAACGGTAACCTGCATTAGCGTTCATGCACCACTTATCTTTGTCTCGTTTGGTCTAGTATCGTGTCGGATTTTGCATAAAGGATGTCTAAGAAAATGCGAGGTTCCCGACTGTGGAGATGTAGTGTGCTGAATAGAGAACAAGAAAGAGAAACACAAGCACAAAAATGAACGTCGCTATATATACCAACTCTCAATGCATATACACTGTCGGTTCTTTCCCTTAAGAACTCAAGACTGAAAAACAGACCAAAGTGGTCTGTACTCTGCTTCAAAACCCTCTACAACGAGTCCCTGAATCTCAACCCAGACCCAAAACTATCGAAGCGTAGCTCGAAGCAAGAAAAACATCCCTTTGCTAACAAAAAGAGCTCCACCAGCATCACACGATTCAAACCCAAGTCCAAACAACATCTACGTACAAGCTCTTAGCTAAAGCTAGCTACCACAAGCCGTACATAACCAATTGGGTCCCTAACGAACTCAAAAGGACAAAATCCTAGCGAAGGAACCGAAAAAGATCTATTTGAGAACTTTCTTCTTTCGCCAAAAGCTCTTCAGATGTCGATAGGGTCTTCTTCCCTGACTCCGTTGGCCCAAGAAACCTTTAGATCCAACTCTCCACAGTCGAGATATCACGGATTTTCAGTCGTAGATGACCGAACTTTCAAAAACTCCTCCTTGCGACTTAAAACCGCACACACCGCACAAACGGATCATCTGATCTGATATCCGTCTTCTTTGGTAGGTAGATGTGGCTACCCTAAACCCAACGAGACTCCAAACAAGCTGTTTGGAGTTCCTCTCGCAAAACCACGCAAGAAACTTGATTGCAAGACGTAAAAAACTTACGTAAATTGGCTCCCTGCGGCTCAAACTTGCTCACCACACCTAAACCAATAATCCAATCGACGTACGGTCTTCTCCTATGCGTAGATGAAGACTCCCTGATGGCATAGGCACCAAGAACAAAGAACTTGGCTCACCGATCGCGAAGAACAACTTAATTTCAAGTCGCAGACGATGAAAATTTGATGCAAGCGCTTCCCTGAGAGTCAATTTCACTCAGAGCTCTCAAACCGTCCGATGAAACTTTGTATCGTCTTCAATTTCCTGAAGAACTCGACGTTCTGATCTCCATGGATCCAAAGACAGCAAGTTTGGACTTCAGAACGGCCCGAACGGTCCAACTCTCCTTCATAGATTACTGAAGCACTTCAAAATCCTCCTCCTGCGTCATAATTTCTCTCAGTATACACCCCTCAATCCGTCTCTTCACGAACCGTCTAAACCAACGCGTAGCCTGCATAGATCTGAACGCAATGACACCTTGCGCGCATGCATTGGACTTCTCAATTCTCCAAACCGTCCACCGACAGGTCGTAGATATAAATTAGCCTCTTAAGCTACCCCTTACGTCAGACACTGTACATACAAGAATTCTCAGATAATGAGGAAGCAAGCCCCTTGTGTCTTTATTATAGCGCTTGGAGCTGCAAATACCCAATCAGCAAAAGTAAACTAAATCCTAGCTTGATTTTCTTTTTTTTTCGAGTCTCGTAACTTCTCCACTAGGTGTCGAAATGAAGTAGACGAAAGTGTACATGGAAAGCTGACAATGAGCTCTATCCATCTATGGGGTGAAAGTGAAGATCCGGAGTTGTGCCAAAAGTTCAAAAGCTGGGGCCTAGTTTGTTTTACCCATATTTCGAGTCTCGTAACTTCTCCACTAGGCGTCCAAATGAAGTGGACAAAGTGTCTATGGAAACATTCACTAAGTCTCGACCTAGACCCGGCTAGGTCAACCTCAAAACATGAGACGGTCACGACATGACTTGGGGTGGACTTCTTATAAAGTCTTAGGTCTTAAATGTGCCTCCAACACACCTTGCGCTCGCGATGTTCGTTTGGATCTAAGCTCCCGAACGGTGGTCTAATCCGCCTCTCGTTCTCTAGTCTTGCCTCGTCCTTGGGGCGTTCTTAAGTTCAAACGTCCAAGTCTAGACCGGAACGCGTGTTGGTATTGACCCAACCATCATCTCATGCCGTTAGTGTCTGTCGAACCTTGAGGTCGGATGAGTCGCCCTAGATCACATATGCATCGAGTCCTTCTCGAACGTACTTCTGAGGATCGACGATCCCGTCCTCCTCTTTGGTCCTTGAAAATTATACCACAACCCGATCACGGGATCGATCATAATTCTCAACTCCGGGGTCAATTCGAGGAGTTCTGCATATCACTAGAAATCTCTCGCGGAGATCTTTCCAATGATATCTTACTCATCTCAATATCTTACGTGGCGCTCCATCCACAACCTAAAACATTGTTGGAGCTCCAACACTTAAGATTTTCTGAGGAACCGTGGTCTAGCGTCAGACTTGGACCATGTGTTTCGGACCAGCGTCCGACTAGGATCCGTCTGCCCCGGACTTACGTCTCAGACTTACATATCAGACCTATGTTCAGATTCTATGTTTCGGTCTGTTTCTAGACTTGCCCCCCTAGATCAGCATTTATCTAGAGTCCTGTTTGGATAGACCCTCACGTCCTGCGTTTATCTGGAGTCCTGTTTGGATAGGTCCCCACGTCCTAGTCCAATATTTCAACCTTGGTTCAGAGAACCACTTAGGATCCTTCTGTTCTTGACTTCTCGACCAAACTGTTTAGTCATACTCATAGTGTTCGCAACCTAACGCAAGTCCACTAGGGTTCTATTGTTCGTCGCTACGTCTGATCTTGAGATTGAGGGTCACGCCATCATAGAGAGTTCACGGTCTCTCAGAGATAACAACAGACAAATTAACTTTACGTATCTGAATTCAAGAGAAATATACTACGAGAAGACAAGGCTGTTAAGACCCTAAAAAGATAAAGACTCAGGAGAAGATGTCGCCACGGCTTGGAGAGACATGAAGTGACTTTCCAGATACAACATTACTCGTAAATCAGGAGCAACATGTGCGACAATCACTTTCAATGTATCTCTCTCCATCTTCAGACAAGATTAATGCCTCAGTTGACAAGATTAGACCACAGTTGAAAACATATATGCATCTTGCAAATATCATCACGAGTCTCTGAAGAAAGTGAGAGAAGTTAAGATTCAACAAAACTTCTCTTCAACGAGAAGTGATAACTTGCAGAAAGTGACAATACGCTCTTACAAAGATTGTACAAGAAAATAGTTCTTTAGCTTCGACAATGTGTATGTTGTGTTGAACTTCAAAGTCGAATGATCGAGACAAGTGAGATGGAAGAAATCAGGATGGAGGCTTCCGCACTTTCGTGATGTTCGAGTCATGATCTACTTTTTATTCTTTGATTTGTCGTTTGGAGTTGTTTAAGGCATGGAGCTTTTGCTCCACATGGATTACACCACCCGCTACAGTAACGCCCTCGTGCGTACCTAGGTCACCTATGAGAACCATGAGATCGGAGGTTTTCTCGACACTGGATTCCACAAGTCAACTTGCCAAGCCGAGGGCCAGACCAGCACGCTAGGCGTGCTGTGTATTGAGTCATGTTCAATAGAAACTCTGTTTCCTTAATAGTATAAAACTCTAGCAAAAGACGTCATACACGCAACAAAACCCTTACTCATTTCATAACAGTAGAAGAGAATATTTAAAATACTAGGACATCAGCATATTAAATTATAATTTCATTTATTTGGTTTTACTTCACAATTGGTTCTCCCGGGTTTTACGTCTGGAAGTTCAGTCGTTCTTAGAGTGGATTTCCATGTACCATACAGGAGAAACACATCCGAAAAGGGTGATCTTCTACTGTAAACGTTACATATGTTAGTAATACATTCAAAAAGAATTCCTTTTTACTGTAAATTTTACATATGTTAGTAAAACTTCCAAAAAGAACTTTTTTGTACTCTAATTTTACATACGTTAGTAAAACATCAAAAAGGAGGAATGATACATGATACACTTGAAAGACTAGGAAATACTTGCAAATCATCAGGCTCACATAATATCGATCTGTTTGTGATCCATTCTTGGAAAAATGTCACATGTAACTGTATCCTGAAGGCTAGACTGAAGGTAGCTTGAAGGTAGCTTGAATGTCTCGATGTAATGGCGGTGGACTCTTATCTAAACTGTGACTCACAGAAGTCACTTTCCAAGAATAATTCTGAAAGGGTCAATCTGGTCACCGTGTTCTGATCCTTTTTGTTAGCCTGCATAATCACCTCTTCCAAGTTCGGAAGAGGCGATATATGCAAATTATATATCGTGTATAAATTAATAGTAATAATATTTTTATTCACTTAGATCCAGCAGCTTTATACGAGGAAGGAGATTTTTTCCCATCCTCTACTTATGGATTTGCGATTCAAAGTGACCATGTGTACGGTAGGAAATTTAGTTTATTTATAAAATTTAAGTTTAGTAAATTAACTTTTACTATTTAAATAAGATGTTAAATTTAACTAATATTCCCGTGAAAGTACATACCAGTTCAATACTCGGTTATCTGAATCGCACCTACAGTTACGGTTGGATTTGTATTTTAGAATCGTTATTATTTTTCACCTTTACTCCGTTCTAAACTAGTTAAAATCGATTATTTTTAATAACTACATGAAACGTTTGTCCTTTTCTTTGTGTTAACTATAACTGCATTTTGCATGCATAATGTTTAGGACCGGTCTCAACTGATCTCCGATAACATCCTCGGGTTATTTATAAAATATAAAATATTTATTATTAATAAAATTTTATTCTGTTCGGATGCTAACCATGTCCATACTCTTCTATGGTACATGGGAAACCACTATTAGTCTTCCAACTCAACCGTAGGCAAAGAACCCTCGAGGTGCGGCGTTGATCATGATCTTCAGCTTTGAAGTCATATCTACAATAGATAAGAGCAACCTACACTGGACACTCTAACGCTTATGCTCAAGTCTATTATTCGATATGAACAGAACCACGCAGTGACCTCAACACATCATGCTCGCGTTTACAGAAGAATTGACCATTTTTGTTAGAACCAAGTTTTATTAGCATTTGTTGCAAGCTTAACATTAATTTATCATCTAAAACTTTCTATGCGAAAGGTTAGGTGATAAATTAATATATGAATTAATGTATTTTCTTACTTCAATAGGTTCTCTCACTTGTACCTCCAAAAGCACGTGGCGTTGCATTTCATTTATGAGCTTTCTATTGATTTCATCGCTGTTCCTCGAAGGACTAATATTTAATAATTAATTAAATTTTCTATATAATATTTATATATAGAGAGCAAAAGTTTCTGAAGTTGATAGAGCATGATTATTGATCATTTCAAAATAGAGTGTATCGTTGAGTAGAGTTTCAGCAAGACATGGCATGAACAAAAGGAGACGTAGTAGTTACATGAACCCAGATGCCACTATAAATGTGTCTGGTAACCAGGAGGATTTCATTCTGCGGGTGGGATCTCTTAGTATAGAGAAATTTAACAGGTATTACTGAATATGCTGGTAGTCAGAATACACGGCATTTTTAGTCTCAATACTGAATATGCATCCAAACTGCACTTCTAAAAAAACACAAACGTTTAAACAAATCACAAAATAATCATGAGCAATTGGTTGACAATAGCGTTCAGGAAAATTTAGTAGAAAATACTATTTACTAAAGCTGAGAGTTACGGAGAAGAGTGGTGCTGGACGGAGTTTACAAATTGTGACTTGTGATAAAATTTTCTAAATTTACTTTACTAAATTTAAGGTGATAAATTTAAATCATTAACATTATAACCCATTTGGTTTGGTTACACATGTTCACTGGAGTTACAAAAAACCCATAAGTAACTCACACAGACATAATCTTTTTCTGATATAAAGACATGTAAAGATAATAAAAATATTTTTGATTTCTAAACTTTAATATATAGCCTAACTCTTCTAAGATGAAAGGTTAGGACATAAATTAAAGCTCTTTGCGTATTCCTCTCTTTCGAACTCGAAAGAGATAAATTTTTAGTTTTTTATAAGCTATATATTTCAGTCTAAATATTGAAAATGCATTTGCTGATAGAATTTTTTTTAAAAATATAATCTGTTAAGACGGACTTAAATCAAAACTCTCTAATAACTTTACACGATGGGATTCACTTCAGAACTACCAATTAAATATCGACTGAGAAATGCTGAAATGAAGTTTTGGTGTTTCTTGGACAAAACATATCTCCTTTCTAACTTAAAGTACACAATGCGATATAATAATATTTCTTTGCTTTGCTTTGATCCGGTCATCTGGGGTTTAAGTTAAGTAAAGTAGTGTGGTATTTTATTTCGCTTGTATCATAACGTTGGATTCGTGAGAATATGCATGCTCGATTAACTTCTCGGGAATTTTTTCCCCCTTAATGATATAAGAAAAAATTAATATATTTAATAATAATTATATATGAAGTAAATACAATAACTAAATTGTTCTATAATTGATATATATTCGCTGTACCGACAGTGAGAAAGGAGCTAACCTTAACCCTTAAGTGTAGGGGATCCAGATGCACCTTGGAGGATGTAAATGTGGCATTCTGCTTAGGTCAAATAAAAAATTAATCTACAAATTAATTTAAAGTAAATTTTCCAGACGAAAAAGTTAGGTAATAAATTGAATTGCCTGTGCATATTTTCTTCTTCCGAACTTTGGAAGAGATGAATATATATATGCACATGTGAAGAGTGTATGAGAATATGCATGTAAGATCAACTGTGGGAAGATTTTATCCACTTGTTATTAATTAAGTAATAAATTAATGTATTGACCATAATGTTTTTTTTGCAATAAGCTTCCGCACTTGTAGTCTTGGAGGCTTGTTTGTCTACGCTTCGCTTATAGGTTCTATGTGGATTTTCTTTTCTGGTATGATAATCATTTAACCATTACAGATTAATTTAAATTTTCATTAGAGCTTATTAGAATTTTTGTATAACAGGTATACTTTTTTGATAACAAAAACCGAACAAAAGATTTCCAAAAGTGGTTGAGCATGTTTACTGCTAACTAAAAAGTCTAACTTATTTGCAAATTCACCTCCTCCTGATGGAAGAGATAAATATGCAAGGGTTTAATTTATTACCTAGCCTTTTTGTTCGTAACATGAATATAATTGTATGATATAACATATGAATATAACCCTTCCGTTTGGAAGTGTTAAGTAATAAATTAAAACTTTCATAAAAGATGCTCAAGTGGTAATCAGCATCCTGTATATATACTTTGGGGATTGCATATGTCAATGTTATCCTTATGGTTTATGTGTAGGTCTCACTAGTAAAAATGAGTGGTTTAAATGATTATTTAAATGATGTTTACTGTATCTTTAAATCAACTTTTTTGGTTTGACTATATCATAAGAAATCTCTTTGTTCCGAAGTCTATGAAATATATTATTTTTATATTTTCTATATAAATATTATATATTTAAATCATCATTATGATTTAAATGATGGGAAGAATTGTGATGAGATATTGAAATATTGATAGTGAATTGTGATGAAACATTTTAATGATCAATCAAACTATGATTGTGTTCAAAATAATATTATTGTGTATGATGTTATAACAAATGACTATGTAAAATATATGATATTGATATAAATAATTGTATAAAGTGCCAGTGCCTTATCACCTTGCCATGTCATCATTATTTCGTCATCTACTGCTACCATGTCAAACGTGTGAATTCCCCGTCAAACATATTTCTCATATTTTTCTATATATATATATATATATTATCTACTTACTCATAATTATTTTATGATCTGAGTTTAAATGATAGGAAGAATTGTGATGAAGTATTTTAATTATCAATCAAACTATGATTTGTGTTCAAAATAATATTATTGTTTATGATGTTATAATAAATGACTATGTAAAATATGTGATATTGATATAAATAAGTATATAAAGTACCACTGCCTTATCATCTTGTCAGGGTCATCATTACTTCATCATCTACTGCTACCATGTCACACGTGTGAATGCCCCGTAAAAAATATCTCTCATTTTTTCTTTTTTTATATATAAATATTATCTACTTAAATCATAATTAATTATGATCTGAGTTTAAAGAAAGGAAGAATTGTGATGAAATATCTAAATTATCAATCTAACTATGATTTGTGTTCAAAATAATATGATTATTTATGATGTTATAATAAATAAATAAATAAATAAATGATATTGATATAATAAGTATATCATCTACTGCTACCATGTCACACGTGTGAATGCCCCGTAAAAAAACATCTCTCATTTTTCTTATTTATATATAAACATTATATACTTAAATCATAATTAATTATGATCTGAGTTTAAAGGAAAGGAAGAATTGTGATGAAATATTTAAATTATCAATCAAACTATGATTTGTGTTCAAAATAATATGATTATTTATGATGTTATAATAAATGAATATGCAAATAAATGATATTAATATAATAAGTATATAAAGTGCCACTTCCTTATCTCTTTACCATGTCATCATTATTTTGTCATCTAGTGCTACCATGTCACACATGTGGATGTTTATATCACATCAAATTTCTCGTCATTTCACTTCTAGCATCAATCACAACATTCTCTCGCCATATCATTTCTAGCGTCCAGTCATAACATATCCCCTCTCTTGACATTTACCTCTACCACCACTTGTAGATATGATTTCTACACACTTTGGAGTTACGAGCTTTGAACCTTAGATCTCTCCCTTCCCACTCACGGGACCTAAAGTTACTATTATGAGCACCAAGGTGAAATCACATAATATATATATTTAATAAATATAAATTTGAACATTTATTTCACACTTTGATTTTGAACTTTAAAGCTTTTTGACATGATAACTCTTAAACTCAAGAACCACAAAGAAATAAAATTTAACGATTTAAAACTGATTATGTGTTTTCAGTGATAAGAATGTTTAGTGATGTCTAGTTAAAGGATTGAAAATTGTAACGAGTATCTAAATGAAATATAGAACTCGTAGATGTGAACTAAAAGATGAATATTTAGAATTTAGTAAGTTTCATTGATACAAATATATTTAGAAATAATAATAATATTATAAAAATTAATGTTAGAATAAAAATCCAGAGGTTTCTTGGAATAAAAAAAAATACTTCTTTCAAACTCAAAGAACACCATTAAAAAAGAATTTCCCTTTTATAGTCATACCAAAGGATTCTTTCAAAAATTAGAAAAATAATATTTAAGTAAAATATTCAATATTTCATTAAAGAAATTAATCTTACATTTAACATAAATTACTCACCAGACTAAAACCACACCATCCAACCTCATATTGAAGCCACTTCTGCTATGGGGCTTTGTGCAGCGGAGATGCAACTGCCCAAGACTGCCGAAGACTGGACCCCACGTTACCCCGGCTAAGGGCGGATGGGATGAGAAATTTCGTTTCCTATCTCTTCATGAGGGCTTCCGCAAGGTATTTTATGGAAGAACGGAGGGGCAAGCGATGGGTACCTCAATGGTGGGTCGATGCGAAACTGCCCAATTCCTGCAAGGACCACCTTCCCCCACGCTAACGAGAGATGGATTTCAGGAATGGCGTCCGGCTGAGAAACGACGGAGCCACAGACGCCAAATTTGAATGTTGTCTAGATCAACCATTCTGAAGGTTGCGTTGTGAACAACTGGATATACAGTAGTTTTTCCTCGTCCCCATTTCAAAACTTCCGCACTGTCCCGCCGCGGGCCATTCTCCATGGAAGGTTGAGTAGCGCCCTCTTCCTTTTCGAGTGTGAGGTGGGGATGTGCTTTCTTCTTGAGCTCTCGTCCATTTCTCTCTTTCGGGCGGACGTCGGTGTACATCAAAATGGGCACTCTTGCTGGTTGGGACTTCTGCGGCACGATCCACTGGCACGTCAAGCACTCCGCGGGCCGCGTAGATACGAAGATTATACCACTAAGAGTGCTGGAGCTCCAGAAAGGGGAGTCGAACGTATTGTTCGATACAGACATGTTCTGTGTAGATCCAATCGCGCAAGAAGTGTCGTAGCGAGAGGAAAGTCCAGTGTACAGCGATACAAAGTTTCCCAAAGTATGAATAACTTTATGAAAAGCGCATGAAAAGGTTTACAGAGAAGGGGACGTACCTTCGGTGGTGTTTTAAATGTGCCCCACAATGACCTAAGCGATATAGTCAAATTAAAAGCTGGCTTTGCCTGCATTCTGAGTAACTACCATGGGGCAAGTTCTTTTTTGCCTTGAGAGTTTCATCTGAATCTGTCCAGTGATAAAACGGAGGCACGGCGGCTTGCTACTCTGGAAAGTCCGCCATTATTATACATGAGGCAATAGCACTTCTGCCGCTAGATCTGGGGTTGTGCCGACGGTCTGTCTGATAGTGAGCATCAGTAAGTCTTGCATTGTCTGAGAGTCACCGTCTGAAGTCTGGACAGCGAAACGGAGGAGCGGTAAACAAGTGTAGAATGTCATGTAGATCCACTTCCGAATGATGGAAACTTGCAAGATGCAAAAATCAGCCAGCATACTCAAGGTGAGTAGCTATGGTAACTGACAGTTGCACATATACATGTATACACATACACTTGATTTCCTTAGCACTGAGGATGAAGGTGTGAGATTGGAGACTAAACTTTACTAGGCCTCGAAGAGGGATTCAGGTTGTACCAGAGTGTACCATGAGTTCAAGCAGCGAAGAAACGCAGTAGTACGAGGAATGAGGCCATTTATATGCATGGTGTGATTACGGTGTGATGATGGTTTGTTCTCGTTGGTATGTAAGATTTTTATTTGTCAATGAAAAGTCCACCTGATGATTTCCAACTCTCATACTGAGATGATGATTTCATACTAACTGCATAAATTGATTTTGGCATCTGTTGATATGTTTGGCTGAGGAGGTAAACGATACATTATCGTATTGCTCGTTGGATGCCAGGAGAGACATGCGGTACACTTTTGCTGAGTGAGACTGTCGTTTAGCTACTCAAGGATCCTCAACTTTAATTTGGAATCTGTTAATTTAGCCTTTCATCCAGTGTATTAGTTTAGTCTTTTCTGGCCGTTTTTCATGTACGAGTTTCTGGCATCTTTTGATGAGACGAGCTGTTAAGGTGCGAAGCAGTAAAAGGGAAAACTCTCTTTCACATGGGACCTCCATTTAGGACCTTTTAGACAGAGGATTAAAGCAGCACGAGAGTCATTATCCCCGAATCGTTGGAAATCTTCACGATTTTCAACGATTCAGTAAAGTAACCGCTGGACCTCGTCCGATGAACTCTGGGAAGTTCAGTGGCAGCTCGTCAGACTCTGAGCAAATGATATACAAACTTAAACTGATAACGCTCAAACATCGTTGGAAATTTACGTCTGCAAGGTATTAGCAGCGTGATCTTCAGCTGGTGTATTAATTCCTTCAGCAAGAATAAGCGCCCGTGTGCCCGAAGGGGAGTTCGTGACACGGAGATCATGTTTCTCACAGGTCTTAGCCGCTAAGACCTGTGAGAAACATGTGAGACTCTCCTTCGAACTCGAGCTGCCTGGACGGTGATAAATGAGTGACCATGGCGCCGGCGCCGGCGCCGGGACCGACTGACAACGAAGAACATATTTCTGCGGTTGCTCATCAAGCACGGACGGTTAAGCCAATTGTGAAGTCTCCAGCTCAAGAGGAGCGGGAGAAGTACCTGTTCTTGTACTGGAAAGGCATACCCTTCAATCGGTGGATGCTCTTCTTATCCTCTTCGCCCATCTAGGGCTGTGGATCTCTATACTCGTGGTCCAACTTCAACGCCCCAATTGATATTCTCATATATGGAACCAAAACTGCCAACTAAGCCCCTAATACCTTCTCCATTGCGCTCGGTATGTTCCCCTTCGATTCTGCACCTTATTAGGATCTATCGCTTTGCAGGTCTAGTTTCATTGTTTGATGCGGAACATGCAAACGTGCGAAGAGACACTGAACAGAACTTGCATGGAACTTCACCACTTCAGTGTCCAGATATAGCTCTAGAATGAGGTCCACTGATCTTGTTCACTTGCTGTGACTGATGTCATGTGTTCGAACCTGACCAGGCACGTTCGGGACGGCGGCCATGATCATGGGATCGACCTTGGCTCGAGCGACATTGTCCTCGTTGTGGTCTTTTACTCGGATCAACTGTCTTCGCACTCGGTATGGGCATCGCTTCGCTCTCCCTTTACAAGAAATCCATAGCTGGTGTGTATGCCGGCTACGGAGTGATAGGTGGATTCGGTATGGGCGTGAATTACATCTCTCCCGTGTCTGTTCTTCCCATATTTCAGAGGAGTCGCTGGATTCGGCGCGGGCTCCATTGTCTGGAGTAAGGTGTACTTGCCCATGATTGACGCGTTCGGGCTTCCCCCAAACGCTGCTGCGGTGGCCGGAACTCCGATAATCATGAATCTGATTCAGTCTATCCGATCTCCCGATCTTGTACTCGATGTTTTTTGCCTGCGAAATTTTCCGTCTCGTGGCTCTCTCAAGGCTCGCGAACATGGCTCAGGATCTCTTCGGCCAGACGAGGACTGAGGGAGCGAACCTTGTGTCGATCAATGGCGCTTTCAACTGTCTGGGCCGCTTGTTGCTCCCCATGCTCAGCGATATGGCCATTAGATTACTGAGCACCAATCCACCATTCGCTCGAAAGTGTATTTTCTTCGTAAGTCTTCTGGGTCAAATCGTCGTGGTGTCCACGCTGCCTCATCTGATCGAGCAGAACAACTAGTACAGTGGATTCCGGGTCGCCATTTGGACATTAACTTTCGTGTATGGTGGAGGATTAGGGACCATCCCCTGCTTTCTGACGGATATGTTCGGGCCTCACAACATTGGAGCTTTCCACGGCATAATTCTGACGGCTTTGGCGATCGGCGGCGTTGGGGGTGGTTTGGGATTCACTGCAGTTTTCGACCGCAAGAAGCCGTCAGCTGCTCAGGCGAATGTGCCCGGCGCTTTCGATAGCGCGTATGAGAGCAACTTCATGTGGACTCGCCCTGTTGTGGTAGTCGGGCTGGTGATGCTCTTCTTCATCCGGACGAGGATGTTAAATAACCAAACCAAGTGAATACTCTTCATTGTAGAAGTTATATCAGTAAAGGGATCAGTAGACTCATCATCTCCCAAGAGGGGGTTGTTATATACTCTAACCTATGGACAAGAGGTTAGTCACTAGTCAGTCATTAGGCATAGAGATGTATCTAAAGAGGTGATTATAGACTAGACATTATCTTTAACACCCCCTCTTAATGTCAGTGGTACTGAATATACATCAAGTTCAAGTCTCAATTTTTGAAACCTGTCTGAAGACAAAGGCTTGGTGAATATATCAGCAGTTTGGTCATCAGTTGTTACCATTGAGTAACAACCTCTCCGGAAATTATTTTCTCCTTGATGAAGTGGACTTGCACTTCAATGTGCTTTGTTCTAGCATGATGCACTGGATTTTTCGTCAATGCTATTGCACTCATGCTATCAGTCCAGATTACTGTTGGAGTGTCTTGGTTGACACCTACATCCTCCAACATCCATCTTAGCCAATGATCTCTCATGCTGCATTACACAGGCCACGATATTCTGCTTCAGAGTAAGATAAAACAATAGTTGGTTGCTTTTTATACTGCCAAGTGATAGCACCTCCTCCCAGCATAAATGCGAATCCAGACATTGATTTACGATATGTAGAATCACCTGCCCAATCAGCATCTGTAAATCCAATAAGTCCAAATGACTTATTTGAGCTATATCTGAACCCATAGCTGGTAGTTCTCCTGAGATAGCGCAAAACTCTCTTTGCTGCCCTCATATGCATAATGTGAGAGACTCCATATTCTGACTGAGTTTGCTGACTGCAAACAAAATATCTGGTCTTGTAGTGACAGCCAGATAAATTAACTTCTCGATCAGCTTCCTCAACTCTGTTGCATCTGCCTGCTCATCATCAACAGAAGAACTTTGCCACTCCTTTGAGATAACCATAGGAGTAGGCGCAGGCTTGCACTTCTCCATCTGGAAATCCTGAAGTATACTTTCTGTGTATCTTGCTTGAGAGAGGTATAACATTTCGTTGTGTTCCAGAAACTGAACTCCAAGACAAAAGTTGAGAAGTCCTAGATCCTTCATATCAAACTCTTGCATTAAAGCTTGCTGAATCTTCTTTACTCCTCCTTGATTACTTCCGGTTATTATCAGGTCATCCACGTACAAGGTATCAGTCACACTAGTATAGCCTGTGAAGGTATAGGGTAGTATAATTAGAGTGTCACATCTAAACTCTACGGAAGATAAAAGGAAAAAAAGAAAAAGTAGAAGAGACGACTTGTGACATGACTTTGACGTGAGAAGCACTATGACAGCAGTTAGGTAAGTCACTTTGAGGTGACAACAGTTATGTATTAGTAGTATATTAACTCACATTCTTTGTAGAGTAGTATGAGTAGAGGTCCTTTCTGTCTGTACCAGTTCTGAAGTCTAAGTAAAGTTGTGCATATTTCATCTCAGAATATATCTGTTAAGTTATCCTTCTGATTTGTTTTAACAGGCTGATCTGTTATCAGTTCTAATAGACTGGTAGTATTCTGTTGTGAGAGATAAAGTTTCATATTTTGAAAACTTGGAATACAATTCTCAGATTTGTTACAGTTATGTTACCACGCTTGAGGCTTCCATCAGATCAGAATCCAACTCAAGGAATCTAACATCTTGATTTGTTACAGTTATTTTCTCAGATTTGTTACAGTTATGTGAAGTGAGTCAACTAGAAGTGGCAACAACATGGATAGAAAACTTTCGTCACAACAAACAAGCAGAGGTCAATACGTTGAAGTTTATAGAAACCATCAGCGAGATATTACCTTCTTTACCCTTCAACATTTTGGATGCACACATTGAAACTGGTCCATATACTCGCTTGATATTTAGAAACTAGTTTGAAAATCACAAGAAACACTACTTGTTGTAAGACTGAATGAAATAGCGGTCTATCGTTCCAATGTACCAGATATGGATACCTTTGCTCATCCAGAGGTATTTGACCAGATGAAAAACTCTACTACGGATATTGGAGGAATTGGACCTGTAGTCTTTCATAACTTCAATGATCTCTATACTGCTTTGCAAACAGATCCTATTGTCCAAGAGAAAAAGAAGAAGCACACCTCGATTGATGTAGAAGATCCTGCAAAATGAGATCAAAAAGATCTTCATGCAACGACAAGTACTGATCTAGGACACAACGAGTTGGGTTCCAATGGTGAAACTGAACAAGTCAACGAGCAAAAGCATATTTCCAAACAAGCTTGTGTTCCAACGTCTTCTACGATGTTTGCTTCGAATGTGCTAAATCCAATGACTCGAGTAGATGAAGAGGACTATTCTCGATGCTTCTCGAGGACTAGTTCAGTCGACGTTGGGTAACTTTTCACATGCACACCATGTCTAAGTTTATCGATTCATTTATCCATTCTAGTAGTCCAATTGCAAGCTAGATTTCTTTTGCGCAGTAGCTACAGTGTTCTTTTCAGTCAGACCTTGAAATGATTGAACATGTTTACATGTACATTTTAAGAATTCTACAAAAAATCAATTGCAACAAGACAAGTTGATCAAGATTATGAGCAGACAGCTCTAGAAACGCAACGGTCGACTACTGTGTTGACAAAGACGCAGCTGTTGTCTGATAACAATGTGTATGTCAGCAACTATGTGACACCGTGACTGCCGACAATGAAATTCAAACCGAAACTCAGTGGACATCACCGAACTTTATGTCCAATTATCATGCAGGTACACTCGAAAGAGATGCATCAGTGGAGAACTCTCCTATGACTGATGTAGTCTAGATTCGTCTGACATAGACAACGTGATCAAAATCACACAAGGCAAACTATCTATCAGTTTGGTCTATGAGAGGGCACCAAAGGTGCCCAATCCATCAGATTCAACTTATTCGACGAAGAATGACAACAGTGCTAGTAACATGTCCGAACAAGAAAGATTCAAGACATTTGCTTTCATGACTAAACTCTCAATTATTCATAAATTAGATGTCAGACAACATGCAAGTGAGCATCTCGGACTCTTTATTTTGTTTCATACCTTCTCAATGTTTCGCTCTCCTTCCTTCTTTTGCTCTCTTTATCCTTTTTTCTCTTTTATGAGTACACAACCTACTCTACTTACTAATACGCAAAACTATCATGCTTGTGTGGTGAAAAGAATATATGTTGAAATCAATCATTGACTCCGAGCATCCAAAGACGACTGATAAATGTAAAAAGAGAAAACATGCAATTACAAATTAATTATTGTCTGCTATGGATGACAAGGTGATTTACATCATGTGTCCTAGGTCTCCTTCCATTCTTTTCTTGAGCTTCTATATACACTACACTCTTTGATCACGACCACGTAAGTAAATTAAACTCTTATTTATGCTAATGTTGTGTGTTCTCATCTGTAGGAAATGAAAGAGGACAGGAACAAGTAACGGGAATGATCACTAGAACTGGAAAGGATGTCTTGACACCAACGGTAGATCACAATAGATCTAATAGTCTACAGACAGAACATGGACTTCTGAGGTCCTACTCTGAGGTAAATCATGCTTCATGGATGCATTAGTCTTTTCAATTTTGTTTGGTTAGTAAGTTCAGACATTTTTTGTTGTTAACTCGTTTGATTAAATATTTGAATTAGTATTCAAGGTTGCTTGTAACACATCATTTCAGATTTAACATGCTTTGATGAAGATAGAAAGTTTACCATCGTCATGCACGCGATGAAACTAGAAGCAACACGTGTTCCTAGTTTCCCAAATTCATGATAAAGAAAAACAAGAAACACAAATAGAATAACAACGGCAACTATAAAAATACCATTTACTCATCATCAAGGAGGTTCTGGAGCAGTTCAGCTGAACATGGTAGCAGCATGAGGATTGAGAAACAAAGTAGAACCAGTTAATTTGCCAAATCTAGTCAACGGAGTTATTCGATTGAGTACTCATAACATAAAATTTAAAACAAAATATTACAGTTAACAGATCCAGAATACATATACAAATCTTTTACTCATGCATGGGTCTGGATTATCATGAAGAAAATTCATTCTATCTCTTCCTAGCAAACTAAAACTTGCGGCGATGCACTTTCAAAAAACTTGTGAAATCATTTTCATTCATGTAAGAAATTCTGTATACACTTAATGAACTTTGAAACGGATGCAAATTTCCTTCTAATTTCTTCTGCCTTGTATACAGTTCAAATCGAGAGATAAAACTAAATTGATTTCTACCGGGTTCTAGGCAGGCTGTAATGATCATATCAAAGTCTCTAACATTACATCCTGCTTTTGAATTTTTTTTTATTGAAATACAGAATAGACCACTGCTTTCATGTCAGTGACTTTCCATTTCTATTGATGTGGTACATTACATGACAAAATAGTGCATTTCAATTTAAGCAGTGCAGAATATTAATGCAGTTTTGACGCACAGGAGAATAATGCATTTTACCATTTTGTCCGTACTTTTTCTTGTGATTTCTGTATTCATTTATAATACTGGGTTCTAATATATGACAAATTTGACATTCTCTCTGCACTTGGATTATTACAATTTACTATGCTCCTTGAGATGCACTTCTATTTACATGGTGCAGAGTGAAAAAACAGAATGCAGATATATTGAGACTGTGCACCTTCAAGTGCACCTGCACTCGACGATGACTATTATGCCGAATGCAGACAAATCACTAGTTCAAGTGCATACTCTGCAATGCACTCGAGTTTGTCCAAATGCAATAGTTGGTTCTCAAGAGCGCATTGGATATAGTGCATTGTGGCCACGTTGCTACTGTGGTTTGTAAACTTCATTCCTAACGAATTCGAACGTATTAGATCCATGATGTTCTGTTAGGTTCGAACTGGAAAAGCAATGTTCAACTTGATCCATCAATCGAAACACTTTTCCTGCTCCCTTGCGGAAGTGTGCAATCGAATGGAACGTCGCGCATCCATTTCTGGCCGGTTACCACTGGAATCTGTGCAGCCAGAAGTCAAGTCCAGTTGGTCCGGATCCCGCAGCCATTAGAAGTGCTCTGGTCCGGGCACTTTGTGCCAGAGTAGTCCATGTTTTGCTGACTTGCACTATCTGGATTCTAAGTCGCCTATCATTTTTGTCATAAAGTCGTGCCATCATTCGAACCTAGAAGGTCTTCGGAAGGATATTGTTGGAATCAGTCTGCACAGAAGTCTCTAGACGCGCAACAATTGACTGTACATACCGTACTGGTATTGCAATTGTACTAGATTAATTAGTGATCAACTCCAACTACCTATATTACCTGATGTGGTTGTTTTGTTCAGAAATTTATTTGATTGTATTTTTAATACGTTTGTAGGACTTGATTCACCTTTTCCAGAATTAGATTACTTCACTCTTAATCGAGAATTGTAAGTTCAGCCGGTCAAAATGCCATGACATTTGAATGAGAGAGGTATATTTTAGCATCCAACCGTGTTTCTGCAGAACTGTAAATGAGATTATCATCATTGCAATCTCTAATTTGTCTTGTGCAGTGTCTTCACATACTGATAATTATAAACCTGTTGTTTACAATCAAGGATACGTCAAATAATGCGATCGGTGGAATCAAGCCCGAAAAGCATATTAGAGGTGCTATGTAAGTAAATTTCCGTGTTTTGTTTAAACTGTTGAATATTCAGGTGCATTCCTGTCATGTGCGTTTCGCGATCTGCGGCGTCTAAGAGTTAGAATATGTAGACTGACTTTTGTCGAGAAGTGCAGGAAATATTCATGTCAGTTTCTGATGTCGTGAATTTTCATACTAAAAACACACCTGTACATAACCTTTTTCACTGGGATACTGTTAGGATCACATACAGAAATTATGAGAATTTGCAGTGCAATAACCTTCCAATGCATGATCCATTATCAGCCTCGTTGGAAAACTGGAGAAGAAAGATGCCTCGAAAATCGGTAACTTTTTCATGGGTGTAGAGGAGAGTATTCCTAAACTTAATCAGCTTAGAACCTATTGGCTTCAGGGTGCTGGAAAGTGAGAATTACGGAAGGGGGAAACGATTCCTGCAGCTGCACCGTTTCGCTATCGAGCAACTTTCACGATGAGGCACTCTCCATCGCCACGGGAGATAAATTGAGTTAAAGGATTACGTGCAAAGGATATTAAAGTACCATTTCCTGACAGTGTGAGCTACTTGTGGAGGAGAGTGCATCAGGTTATCGAGCTATGTTTAACATGGAGAGACCATATTAACAGTACTCGTGTACAAGAACGCAGTTGATCACTTCCTATGAACTTGGACCGAGTGATGCTTCGCGTACGTATAGTAATCTAATGGACTCTTGGGTCACAAGTTCCCATTTAGACGCACTAGTTTACCGCGCAGCTATGTTCAGCATTCGTATACTGCATATGCCAGGTAACGACGCGATCAGTACGCGTATTATAGGGTTCTGAATGAGACGTTAATTATAACCATTGCCAAGTTTCCACGCAAACGTGCAGAAGTCGTGATCAGCACGTTCTCCGATCGATCGAGGTTTCCGATGTGATGACTGGCGAGAAATGATGCAGAACTTCGAGAATTGACTTTATTTCATGGTCGATGTGACACGATGACGGGTATAATCTATGATTTGATCCTGAGCAGTTTGGACTCATGAGCAAGATTAATGCAAGTTTATCGAAGAAGATAAACTTGCATGCTCTATCTATCGATCAAGTTTATCGCTCCTGAGCCGACATGGAAGCTTCCGCTAGCCATTAACTATAAGGAGTCATGCTAGCGCACGAAGTGCCGCTCCCAGTGCTGACACCAAGGGTACCGCAAAGGGAGCTGTAGTAATTCATTCGACTCGTGTTTCCTCCCGGATTTTCCGCTCCTGATCCACATTCCTTTTTGCCGTTGATGATGACGGTCGTCATTCCGAAGGTCGCCGTCCTGCCATTGGCACTGTCGGTGGACGAAGGGGTCCAGCCGCCAGTCATGACGTTGTGGCAAGAAGGCTTGGGGCTCTGTGCAGTCATCCAGAACCAGATCGCAGATTTGAACGAAATCACCGCGTCCGTGGCCAGTAGCTCCGGGTTGTTAACAAGGTCTGTGCTGATGGAATCACCGAATTGCTTGTAGTTGTAATTCCTGCGTTCAGTATTTACGACATGTATGTCGATCAGCGCATATATATCTCAAACTTGTTAACTTGAAGGTAGCAAATGACTGTACGTACCTCTCACTGTTGCACTTGTACCAACGTACATTTTTAATTCCATTCATTCATTCCTCAATCTGTTCTCGATTCTGTCTGTATTAGAAGCTTTCAGCTAATTAGGCTTATGATGTACATTCGAGGCTCCAGGGGACTCGACATTATTTCAACACTTACTTGTACTAGGAACTCGAGAAGTGCTAGTGGCAGGAGCGGGCCAGCGAGTACGTACCAGGACAGCTGCGTGGGTCCGCGGCCAAAGTACTTCTTGCCAGAGGCGCAAGGGTACTGCGCACTGGCTAAGCAGTAGTCACTGTCTTGGTTGATCTCGTTGATATAGAACAGTCCTGAAAATGTACAACTTGTATAATAATTATGGATGTCCAATTTTCAGCTGAGCGAACGACCGTTTGCATGCTTCTTCAGCTTCGATCGTAGTGCTACGGTAGTAATATAGAGTTCAACATTGAGGACTCGAGACGGTAACTTGCGATGGAAATCGATGACCAGCTAGCTACTGTAGTATGGTAACTTAGAATCAGCAGACAAACCTGAAGTTTCGTGGGTGATATGAGCGAAGAAAGCAGCAATCTCTCGTTTGCGAGTAGTGCAGTCTCCAGCGGTTCCGAAGCCGGGGTAGGCGTTAGCAGCAGTGATAAAAGCATTGTAAGTGTAGAAGGAGTTTCTGTTCGGAAAGACTTGATTGAATAAAGTTGACGACACGATGCCCGATACTCCACTGCCGCAAGACGAGGAAGGAGGAGGAGAAGGAGTTGAACCTCCAGTACTGCAGCCACTTTGGCAGCCCGTTCCACAATATTCAGAGGTGGTTCCGCAATATCCATACTGACTGCAGCATTGGCCGCTTGCGCACAATGCTCCACCTCCTTGAGTGCCGCATCTCCCACTGCTAGAACTATAGCATGGACCATTCTGGCAGCCCGTTCCGCACCAAGCATCTCCTGTACCACAGTAACCGTACTGGCTGCAGCAGTTACCTCCTGAGCATGTAGCTCCTCCGGCTTGGCTCCCACAACTCTGAGCGATGCTGCCCTGGATGAGGAGAGACACCACCAGCGCCAGCACAAACTGAACACATATCGCCATTAATGGCGAATCCGCTGACCCCATGATTAGAATTACGTACGATGTCCTCTCAGTCAGGAGCACGTTGTAACTAAATAATTCAACAAGAATAGATTTCTTCGAACCTAGCAATGTTCTCTCGCTCGAGATCGATCACGGTTTCGGGTCGAGATAGCGTTGCTGCTAGAGCAGCTGAGGCTTTTATAGGCCCGCCCTGCACATGAGGTCTAAGCTCTATCGTTTCTTGAACACCATTGACTTCGGGTTCCGCGTCTCCTGATGCCATAAAGATCACCGTACGATACAATCCTCACTCGGTTTTGGGATTGACTACTTCTTGTCGTGTGAAGTGTCCCTGTGAAGACGCTCTCAGGGAGTCTTCACAGATAGCTTCGGGTATCGCGGAACTGACAGGATCGGCAGTCAGATTCAGCTTCACGTCTCCAGCTTTTCCCTTTAGTTTACGTAATATTTTATTTAATAGCAAGATAATAATAAGTACTAATGATAAATGGTACTATTTTAATTTTCCAGTTTGCTTGGACAGGCCGGTGAACTAGCGTGCCCGTCGGAAGCTCGAACTAGAACTTTAAACATGATGAGCTTGCCTAGCGCAGATTTGTTACTTCATCTCCAAGTCATGCTTCAGTTACTTCATCTCCAAGTCATGGTCAATTCGGCAGAACTTTTACTGTAAAAGTGAATCTGGACATATTTGTTATTTCGCTTTCGGTAATTATTAGCTAATTTTTGCGAACCACATATCGTAGTAGTAGGAATTCAATTAGTTCAACCTAAGCGTTATTACTTGGAAAAATAGTCTGATTAATATTTCAGGATTATTCAATATGGGGAAACGTCCATATATTTTGCGAGCAGACACGTGGTTAAGAATGCAGTTTCCGCTACAAAGGTGGCAAAATTTTTGATCACAGTGGTAACTCACTGTAAAGCCTTAGATAATTATGCCAAATTTATGTCAAATATATCAGCATTGGTAAATATAGAAAGTAATTATTTTAAAAAATTTCAAGTGTTTTATTGATTCATAGTCACTAAGAATCATATGAAGCAAAAAATAAACTGGAGCTAAACTTTGAAAAGTTTTATGATGTCAATGTTATCCTCCAGTGAATATCAATTTGTTGAACATGTGACTAGAAATCAGATGAATTAATTTAAGAGTTCTTCTTACTCAAGTTGAGTGGTTAGTTGAAAACCTGCTGTTAACCGATGCTAACAACAACTGGGTGTTTGCTAAGCGAAACAAGAATTCAAAACAATTTTAAGAGTTCCAAGAACGACTCATATTAATTTTCATAAATTCTATAATTACTTTTGTGTATAAATCTCAAAATCTGTTTGAATTCAGAAGAATGTAGATTTCACGTGGAAACTCGAGTTTTGACTTGACTTTGATGATGACATATAATAACTTTGAGAAATATCGACATCTAGTCAAATTCTATAGTTAATTTTACTTTTTGTGTTCAATAGTTATAATTTGTCCTCATCTATATAACTATTTTTACTACTTGGATATAACTATTACTCGCACCTTATTGCCAACTGGTGAATGGAAATAAGAATGTGTTATGTGCTAACCAAGCAAATTCACGCACATGCATACAATAATTCATAAGAAAATTTCATTTTGTCTCTTATCCAGAACTATACAAGAACCAGTGGATACACGTCACCCACACACAATTTATCTTGGAGCGGTCCATGAACTTCATAGAGCTACATCTCAAAATCGTATAAGTATGTAATTCATATTCATCACATTTTGAATAGTTGATGAGAACTAGCATATCTAAAGTAGTCAAAATAAATTTATTCAACAAACGTAAGGTTCATTTATCAAATTTTTAACAAATATAACTACATAATTTCCAAATCTTGAGTTAATATGAATAATATTCCAATTGTGCAATGAATGTCCATTAAAGAGTACATGCAAAAAAATGATGCAAAAAATTAGATAGAAATGTCATGAAGTCCATGTACTGTATCATCTTTTAAATGTAAGTGCAACAAATCGAATGAAGACAATCTGAATATCATGAATATCTCGACAAAAATCTACTACTGTTCTAAATCTCCATGTGAATTACAAGAAAATTGATTCTTCACTGTCGAGAGTGTTGACAAAATCATCATCTTCTTCAACTTTCTTTCCGTCTTCACTATTACTTCCAAACAGAACAATTGATTCTTGATTTGTGTTATGATGACTTGTTGCAACCGATTGATTGTAGTGAAAAGAAAGCCAAAAGTTAAGATTCTGGTCTCAAAATATCCAATTCTTGCTCGTAGAGAGTTGGTCTTCTCTTCCCACACAAAACTTTCTGTTTCTCAGGAAAGTACTACCTTATGTTGATGTAAGGATCAAACGACTATGAGTCATACCTTTGGATTTAGACCTAATATGGTTCTTCTTTCTGGTCTTGAGTGATGATTCACAACACTTTTTTAATTCAAAATGATGTATCATTCTTTACCAAAACAGTGAACAATTGGTTGACTAACACACTTTGATATTACTAGTAGGTTCTGTAATATATTGTTAATGGTGAATCTTTAATATGGTCTTGTTACAAGTCAAAAACAATCTCACTTTTATCCAAAAATGAAGAACAACTGTAAATGAATTATACTTATCAGGTCAGGATGATTTTTTCAGGATGAAGTCAGAATGATTTTTCCTGTTCAAATTTGCGATCAATCCTTTGAGGTTGTCTTATGCAGAATGCTCGAATTGACCTCCAAGGTGATTTTCAATCGATTTGGAGCATCTTACTCAAAATCAAGAGAGTGCAGCCCATGAACTTCATGGACTGCACACGCCAAATCGACTGTGCACTCCATGAGGTTCATGGGATGCACCCTCTGAACTGATCCAAAGATGCTCCAAGTATGCTGAAAGTTGCCTTGTATGGCAATTCAAACATTCTGCACAAGACCCCTCCAAGAGAGCTAGTCAACAGATTTGAGTCTAAAAAAATCATTTTGATCTTCAGAAATGAATCAAAGATTTTCGGATAATAAGACAAATGATCTAAATCATTCTACTTATACATCACGATAGCTTTTCCACACGTGCCGAAGTTAGGATTTCCGCAGTTCCGCCGAAGTTCTTCGTCGGCCGCAGTACTACGAAGTGATTCCTTCTCAACTTCGTCAATACTTCAGTCGTCTGTAACTTCGTCATTCTGGTTCCATTTGTCTTGTACAACCTATCGTTAGAAAGCTCTTCGTCCGAAGATTTCAACAATGAAGAAATTCCATCCCAACTGACTTCATAACTTTGATTGATTCTTCAAGAACAGATTTTCTTCACTAAACTTCTAATTAACTCTATTCTACTTCTATCTTCTATCTTCTCCTATATATTCTTCTTATTTACTTTACAAATAATCAATTAATTAACAAAAAACAAAAAATCAAGGCTTCACAGCATTTGATATGCTTGTGCATGTTTCCGAACAGATGCGAAGAAACCATCGATTATTCTGTGACACATTCGACTTTGCAGAAAACTTCTGATCTTCGAGTTGAATCAAACGTTACTTCTTGTGCGGGCAAAAATACCTTTGGATATAATCTCCCCTAGAGAGTTACTAGTGCTTGCAGATAAATATATTATGACTCCTCATCCGTATGTCATTGAACTTTTAATACGATGTCTTACCAAGTATGATATAGCATTTTGGAGTACTTATAGATCAGATTTGGTATCTGTTTTCTTGGTGCTTTCATTTCAATGCGGATAAGTGTGTCTGCGTTATGGACATTGTCCAGATGAGAATGTTATCATGAAGAAGAGAGATCAAGATGTTCCAATGGTCATAAAAGACCTTCCAGAAATTCGAAAAGAGTTTTCACAATATGATCTATTAGACTGTGTTTCTGTTGACGGACAGAAATATACTCATTTCCTCAATTCATATTATACACAAATAATGCTTAAGTTATTCTCATGATCTTTACGAGATGACTTTCTTCTTCGGACATTGCGGTCTTATCTTGAGCAAGGTGCTAGTGCATACAATGGTGCAATGTTCAACAAGTTACTCCACCTTTTTGGTACTCAAAATATACTTCTTTGAAGAAGATCATATTCGTTTGTGGGACCAACTTAGGAAAAGATTTGAGAGAAGAACTTCAAGTGTGAAGAATTCTACAAGATTGTAGATGATCTATATACTTCAAATGTTATAGATGCACCTTCAAGACTAGTACATGTGCACCAATTGTCAACAGTAAAGACTATTGTATCATTTATGGATATTTCTTTTTCTCATACACTTTTGTATATTTGTATTCTATGTTCATGAGTAAATTTTAATTCTAAGTTCATGAGGAGATAAATAAATTATAAGTTCATGAGTAAATAAAAATATTGAGTTTATATTTTGAAATTTTTACCACAAAAAATACTTAGAGCATTAAAATATAAATCCAAATTAAAATAGATATTTCAAACTCTCGCATGGACTTTCAAAGAATCTTATGGACTATTGGAAACACCAATTTGGACTACTCATTTTGACTATATGGACTTTTCATATCAAAAGTATGGACGGTAAAATGTCCAGTTTTAATGAATAGTTAGATTTTCACATATCTAACTGTAAACTGGTACAAGAATTTAGAAAAGACTAGTCAAGTATAAAAAGTAAGATGTCAATCGTAATCCATGTTTTTGGTTACAGAGTGTAAGACAGAAAACCACATTGAGGTTTGTGATATTGATAAATAATTCTCAAATTTTACTTATATAACCGTCTAGAACAAAAGCAACAACTTCACTTTAGATGTAAGAGTGCATGAGCTCGAATCCCTCGTGTCTACTATAAGATTCTCCGACAGAGAGTTTCTGAGCAATTATACCATATTCACACTGAAGAAAACTGAAGTTGATTTAATTTCTGAAGAAGTTAGACGAGAGTATTTATTTTTCATTTGACACCGGAACAAACGAAGTCAATGTATGATTGGTTCAACTGTAAAAGATCCATGCATTAAACAAATAACATCCAAATATAAACATCGAAAGGAGAATGGGTGAATAAGCATGCTCGATCAACTTCATGAACTTTTGCTCTATATTATCAAGAATGTTATAAATATTATATGAAGGATTAAATAAAATAAATAAAATATATTAAATTTTAATAAAATAAAAATAAAAATAAATTATTAAACCTCCGTTCTTTATACTTAGGGTTTGGGTAATCCATACCTTTCATTTTTCGGTGACCACGGTCATAAAATGTGCTTTTCTGATTTATCTAGAGTGACTTGCTTCTTCTCATATGATTTTTTCTGGTTTTTAAATATGACGTGAAATTTTACATTAGAGAGCGACTGAAAAGAATTACTATTTTACAAAAAAAGGTTTTTGATTTTGCTTAAAAAATTATCAAAAATCAGTAATCTAAAATTTGACGTTTTCTGTCCTCTGAAGAAAATTTATTTCTGAAAAACAATTTTGAATTCTACAAAAATATAAAGAGAATATTCTCATTAAAAAACTTCTGTATCATGAGGTGGGGTTTAAATGTTAGTCATTCTCATGACAGCGGTGACATCAGAATAAAACCCATAAGTGAAGTGCAGGATCAGACACTTCTGGGATATAAGTACGAAGATCTGCTGAAGTAAAAAGATACATTAATTTCTCACATGACCCTTTGCATCGAAAGGGTGAGCTGAAGATGGAAGAGAGGTGAATAAGCAGAGTGGGCTACATAGTGCATATGCATAGCAGTTGGCGTTACGGCGAGGGAGGGAAAGGCCGAGGGTTTAGACGTACCTTTTGTATATTCGAGCAGGGCGCGGAGCGGAAAAGATTTTAGGGTTAGCAGGCGTAATATTTCGTTTAGACCTGTGTTTTGTATATTCGGTCGGACGCGTGAGGGAAAACGAGTTGCCGTCGTTTACGGTTAGCAAGCGTATTATTTCGTGTTCGGTTCACGAGCTCATGCCTGGAAAGACGGAGAAGTGAGGAGAAAACCCATAAGTACTGCCTGGGCTCCCGCGCTTCAGGAAGTACAAGACCGGAGGACTGTAGTGATAGTTACATTAACGAGGCCTGACAATTTAATTTATACCTAACCCTTCTTGCCGGAAGGGTTAGGTATAAATTAAATAATTATTACCCCTCTTCCGAACTTGGAAGAGGGTGAATATGCATACCTCAAGAAATATCTTTCCCCACGGCCTTGTATAGTGAAGGAAGAGAGAATATACAGTCTCATGCAGTGTAAACTTAAATTAATTTAAACATAAATTAATAACTTATCCCGTTCCAGTGAATGATGATTCTATAAAGTGGCTGGTTTCATGAATTAATGCAAGTCTAAATTTAAATTCAAAGAAGTGAGGAAAAATATACAATCTCTGTTTGTGTATACTGCAGTGTAGATTTAAATTATCTGCAGCTGGTTTCGTGAATGCAAGTCAAAGACAAATTTGAGTCTAAATTTAAATATTTAAATTAGAATTATTAAATCTAAATTTTTATATTTAAAAACTAAATTTAAACTACTTTTATATGAAACACATAACCTCTGGAAATAAGAAAATCAATAAGCGCAATGAGTTTAACTGTAACCTATCTAACTATAAATAAAATCTTACTGACGAATGAAGAAAATTTATCGAAGTATTAATTTAAAGCTAACCCTTCTTGAGAAAAAAATTAACTCATAAACTACACCTCATGTACACTTCTAAGTGTACATGAGTTGAATATATATAGTCTCATACATACTCAACTAGCAATCAAACTACATATCTCTAAAGGCTGGAGTTCAAGGCCTATTTGCGTACTACGGTAGGTTGCCTTGCGTGGTGTTGTTTCTATTGCATGTATGTAGTTGACTGTTAGTCCTTCCCACAGGATCCACGAAAATGATAGGATGGATGGGAGACCTCCAGTAGCGGCATTTCTACCTGCCTAACCCTACGGACCCTGTTACTCTCTGTCGGGTTCGGACAAGAACAGGATAGAGATAAGCAAATGTGGTGTCCAGTATCTGTTATCCATGGTCCACATCGCGTGTTGACTGCTTGAACTCCGCGTAGATAAGCAGTTTTTTCTCTTGCATACATCAAGACACTGGCATGGCATGTGTCGGTTTGGGACTTCTTTTCCAACGAGCTTGAAATTGGAGGTCATGCCGGAGCCCAGCAGTTGCCTCTCCCAAGTCATCGAACAGAGTTGGCTTTCGTGGCATGTCTTGCTGGAGGTCAATGGATAATCCGCGAGAATGATCTCTCCTGATATGCACACAACATCAACTACTACTTTTGTTGCTTTTTTTAGGAAAATGACATATAAATGTTATGTAAAATTTCATACTAAATTTACTTTTAATTGTTATTGTTAACCACGTCTAGAGTTGCGAGACCTTCCAAACACAACTCGTAAAGAAAACACAGAAAGACACGCTTCGAAGACTGCAAGTGCAGGAAGCTGCTGCCCAACATATTTAAGTTAAACCGAAGTGAATATATTACCTAACCCGGGTTAACTAATTTGCATATGTGTCTCCTCCGCCTTCTAATGGGAAGTGAAATATGCAAGGAATAAACCTTTTCATATTGCAACTGCTTTCGAGAGGTCTAGCATCCTTTCGCTCTCTTTTGCTACGAGCGGCGTAACACTGAAGACTTTTCTGTTCACTGACCTTCTCTACGCCTTCTGCTTCGGTTGTCGACCTCCTCATCCGTTGAAGCACGAACCTTTGAAACGATGGCTCAGTGGTCAAGGAACGAACCTTCGCGTCTTCTGCTTTAAATGCTTCAGTAGTCTAAGATTATCATGATCTCTCTCCTCATTGACAAACACATGCAATTTTCTATTCGCTTTACTCTTTCTTCCTAACTGAAAGGTTTTCTCATCTTCACAGAACACTTTCTAATGACGTCTGTAATGAGAAACTGTATAGAATCTGATCCTTTTGCAACTGTCAGTGTCAGTGTCACTGATCCCATCGACACTGTTACAAGACTAATGCAAGTTAGGGCTTGCATTGGTTACGTTATAGGTCTTGTACTAGTTTACGTGCATCTATCTAGTGTCGGAAGAAAACACTTATTATCATGGATCCATGATAGCCGAGAGCAACTGTCCAGGACACATGTACATATGAGAAAAGATGTCATCGTTCTTCTCGATTGTGATCGTGGAGCGTGGACCTCTGATTTTACCATGAAGATATTGCAATGCCATGGTTCATATAGGACTAGTGATCCTTACGTTCGACACTGCGTTAGACTTCATATTATGTGGCGTTTTGTATTTCTTCTGGCTGATGTATGAAGGTAAGGATGCTTCAGAATCTATTGAGTAGTCTGTCTTCATGTAATATTGGTTTGCAGATGGAGTATGTGAATCACTTGATTCACATTTAGTAGTATATTTTAATACCAACATGTATCAGATTCTGCGACTAGAAAGTTAAGTATGAGCAAGACCGTGAGCAAAGTTATTCAGATATGATCACTAGAAAGATGATGCAGAAGAAAGTACTTATAGCAATTTAGTTCGAGACTAGTACGAGAGGAAACATAAGTTGAAAGAGCTCTTCTGAATCTGGAGGTTCTTTCTTTGCCTAGAAGGATTCTGAAGCGGGTAATACCCCCGACACTATGTATTGAGACAGCACAGTTACTAATTTACGACGTAGAAAGAGCTCTGGAGGACCTGGTGATCATTTGCAGATCATGGTAATTTCATGCTCCACTTTCCTCCGCTGTGTCCTCGAGCTCCACGCGGGTGAAGTTCTCACCTCTTCGTGATGTAAAATATCTTTCAAAATAATACTAAGGGTAGACTAAAAGTACTCCTATAGAGTCCCCTTCACTCCATCCACTCCGATCCTCCCTCAGGCTCGTGTCATACATGCCAGCTCTAATGCTCACAACTGCACTATTTGATATCCTGACAGGGTGAGGTGGCGAGCTTCCTTGACTCTCTAACATTTCTTTGTCCATGATCCAAACTCCACTGTATCTTACCCAAACTCCACGGGGTTGAATCGTGTCAACAATATGCCCAGTTATGGAGACTCGGTTGTCAGACTCAGACAAGCTCAAAACTGACCAATTGCTTGCCCTCGTGCTGCACAGTTGTCAGGTGTTCGGAATATCTGAATCTGCTTGCGTATACTGATCCTTCATCCTCATGTGATCATTGGTGAAGGATGGCTGCCGGGTCCTATCATTTGGAGTACTCACGTTTTCTACTCACTTCGCTCCTTACCTTCCTTTTCATTTTCTCTGAAAATTCTGTGATCTCTACACGCAAGGATGTCCTTTAAATTATTTAAATTATTACATTTACTTGAAGCCAAAACTCCAAAGATAAGACTTTTTAAATTGGTTCACAGTTTTCGAAGTTTTAGTCAATCAGTGCCAGGGATCACCAACTCACCCATACTGCAGAAAACAAGACGTTAATTATAACTCACTTTCTTACGTTTCCTCGGCGAATATTTTGGATATGAAGTAATAAAACTTTCAGTTTACTTTCTTGTGGCTATGAAGAACTGGAACTGAGGAAGGGCTCAAAGGAGGCGCATGTCGACGTTTGTGCAGAGAGTCAACTGACGTAAACTACGTCACTGAAACTACGTCACGTTAACGTTCTCCACTCTTAAACCTGTTCGATCGACGTGAAGACGAGAAAGATGTCATTGCAGTTCAAACGTGATCTTCTAGAAGCCGCTTACAGTATAGAGTGTGGAGATCAGCTAATTACATCAGGGTTCAAGAGAGATCTTTGGAGATGGAAAAGCGTCGTGAATATTCAGAGCACCTGCATATTCACCTCCTCCATCTTCCGATAGAGGAGGCAAATATACTAGGAGGTTAATTTAATACCTAACCTTTCCTGTCGGAAAGGTTAGGTATTAAATTAACGACAGGAAAGGTTAGGTATTAAATTAACCTCCAGTGTATATTAATGTATTAACCACTATGGAGTCCTGTCTTGTACCTTCTGAAGCGCGACACTCAGATCAAGACTTATTGGTTATTTCTTACTCTCTCCGTGTTTCCAGATATGGGTAACACGATAACTTTTATAAAATATTTTAAATTTTTACACTTATTTAGTATATATTTTTTACTTAACATATATATATTCCAGATAACATGAAGCGAGCAAAAATTCCCCGGAATTCATCCAGCATGCATATTATTCAGCTGCTCAGTTTGGTAGTTAAATAGAGAGGAGAAAACCCCCGGCTTCTAGCATGTTGGTTACACCTTTCCCATGATGATTTAAGAAATGATGCAAGGTTTCATCCGTGCCTGGGGAAATATATGTTTAATATTCTGAGGGCTGTTCTTTACTTTATTCCTCACTGTGAAATCGATCGCATGATGAAGGTGCGTGTCATGTACGTATACGTATACATAAGTTTACCTGGTCCAGATCTTCCGGTACCAGTTCATGACCATCTAGTTCTGCACTTCTGGAGGTGACTTTTCAATATCCTTTGATGGTCATCCCTGAGAAGTCAGGAATCTTGTCTTAGTTTCCCATAGGAATTTGGTTTACGGAGGTAGATGTTTAAGAACCAAACCAAGTGAATACTCTCCATTGTAGAAGTTATATCAGTAAAAAGATCAGTCGACTCATCATCTCCCAAGCGGGGGTTGTTATATACTCTAACCTATGGACAAGAGGTTAGTCACTAGTCAGTCATTAGTCATAGAGATGTGCCTATAGAGATGACTATAGATGTGACTATTAGATGTGACTATAGAGGTTTTTCATTACATCAACTAATAGAGCTCGTTGTCAGCTTTCCATATGCACTTCGTCTACTTCATTTGGACACCTAGTGGTAAAATTATGAGAATCAGAAGATGGGTAATCAAGCTAGGCCTTAGCTTACTATTGCTGATTGGGTATTTGCGGTTCTTGGTGCTATACTAAAGACGCAAAGGGCCTGCTTGTTCATTACATGTGGAAAACTTCACGTACTACGACTCACGTAAGGAGGTAACTTAAAGGGCTAGCTTGTACTTACGACTTGACAACAAACAGTTCAGGAGATTGAGAGATCCAATGCAAACACGCAAGACGTTATGGGTTCAAATTTGTGCAAGCTATGCATTGGTTAAGACGGTTCGTGAAGAGTCGGATCGAGGAGTGTATTCTGGAAGAAATTGAGACACAGAGAAGGGATTTGAAGTACTTCAGTGACTTGTGAAGGAGAGTTGGACCGTTCGGATCGTTTCGAAGTTCAACCTTGTTGTCCTCGAATCCATTAGGATCAGAACATCGAGTTCTTCAAGAAATTGAAGACGCTACGAAGTTTCATCGGACGATTTTGGAGTTCTGGGTGAAATTTACTCACATGGAAGCGCTTACGTCAATTTTTGGTTCGTCTGTGACATGATATTGGATTGTTCTTCGCGATCAGTGAACCAAGCTCTTTATTCTTGGTGCTTACGTAATCAAGGAAGCTTCACCTACGCATAGAAGAAGACAATATGTGGATTGGATTGTTGGTTTGAGTGTGGTAAGCAATTTTGAGCTGCAAGGAGTTGATTTACGTTAATCTTTAGCTTCTTGCAACCAAATTTCTTGCGTGGTTTCTCTAGAGGAACTCCAAACAATTTATTTCGAGCCTCGTTGGGCTTAGGGTAGCCAGATCTACCTACTAGAGAAGACAGATTTCAGATCAAGCGGTCCGTTTTACGAATGCACGTGGTTTTAGACCATAGTGAGGAGTTTCAGGAGGTCCGGTCACCTACGACTGAAAATTGAAGATATCTCGGCTGTCGAAAGTCGGATCTGAAGGTTTCTTGGGCCAAAGAAGTCAGGGAGGAAGACCATATCGACATCTGAAGACTGTTTGACGAAAGAAGAAAGTTCTCAGATTGGTCCTTTTCGGTTCTTTCGTTATGAGTTTCATCTTTTTGGATTCGTTAGAGTTCTTTGACATCGTAAACCATCTACTTGAATACAGTACAAACGACGACTCCAAGATCTTCATCCGCATCTTCTCCTTCAACAACTCCACTAGTTTAGATAAGTGACCCCACGGTACTAGAATTGGTCTCAAGTTCTATGACACATGCGATATTATGAAGATAACCATTGGAGTAATAACATATGGACCTACACACATAATCTCATGTGGTTCAAATACAAATGCTTTCCCATGCCATGAAAGCATCTTCTTGAAGCACTTCCTCTCTTCTAGCAAAAGAGATTCATCCGATCCAATCTTCAGTTTTTCAAGAGTCTCGTCTGTGAACTTATGCTCTATTATTGCAGGATCTCTCAAACTCTTCTCTTAAAATCGATCCATTTGTTGGTTAGTGTCATCCGACAAGGGACCAACAATTGACTTTATCTTCTTATCCACTATCTTGTACTTTGTCTCAACTCGAACTTTAGGTGCTCGAAATGATTTGATCACTGAATAGACCTCCATTGAATGAATCTGCACAATCTTATTCATATCTTCTCATCCAATAGACATGATCTCTCGCAAAAGATCCTCCAATCCATCCTCCTCATAAACATCAGAAATCCATTTATCTCTTTCTAGCTCACCCAACTCTCTCAGTATCAACTCAACCTCACATAAATGTTTTTGTTTTTTTTCTCAGTGCTTCAACCTTCCTGTAAACAACGATTTGGAGGCCGTTTCATGAAGTTCATGGGCCGCTCCAAAGTAAATTGTGTGTGGATGATGTGTATCCACAATTCTTGTATAGTTCCAGATAAGAGATAAAATAATCCACAAGTAAACTTCAATGAATTTTACTTGTGGATTATTTTATGCATGTGCGTGAATTTGCTTGGTTAGCAAAGAGACACATTCTTATTTTCATTCACCATTTGGCAATAAAGCTGCAAGTAATAGTTTTGTCCAAGTAGTAAAAATAGTTATAGATGAAAATAAATTATAACTATTAAACACAAAAAGTAAAGTTAACTGCAGAATTTGACTAGATGTCTATATTTCTCAAAGTTATCAGATGCCGCCAGCTCAAAACTCGAGTTTCCACATGAAATATATCTTCTTCTAAATTCAAACAGATTGTGAGATTTATGCACAAAAGTAATTATAGGATTTATGAAAGTTAACATTATTTATTTATGAGTCATTCTTGAAACTCTAAAAATTGTTTTGAAATCTTATTTCGCTTACCTAGTAGATGGTTGTAGGTTTTCAACTAACCACTTAACTTGAGTAGGAAAGAACTCTTAAACTAGTTCATATGATTCTAGTCACATGTTCAACAAATTGATATTCACTAGAGGATAACATTGATATCACAAAATTTTTTCAAAGCTTAGCTTCAGTTTACTTTTAGCTTCATATGAATCTTAGTGACTATGAATGAATAAAAGACTTGAAAAGCTTTTTAATAGTTACTTCCCATATTTACCAATGCTGATATATTTGACATAAATATCTAAGGCTTTCCAGTAAGTTACCACTGTCGTCCATAATTTTGCCACCTTTGTAGCGAAAACTAACCACGTGTCTGCTGGCAAAATATATGGACGTTTCTCCATATTGAATAATGTTCGGTTGCAAATCCTGACATATTAATCAGACTACTTTTCAGCTTTACGTCTCCAGCTTTTCCCTTTAGTTTATGTAATATTTATTCAATAACAAGATAATAATAAATACTATTAATAAATAGTACTATTTAATTTTCCACTTTGCTTGGAGAGGCCGTTCACCTAGCGTGCCCGTCGGAAGCTCGAACAAGAAATTTAAACATGATGAGCTTGCCTAGCGCAGATTTGTTACTTCATCTCCACGTTTAATCTGTGTGCAAACCAATGTCAATTCGGCAGAACTTTTACTGTAAAAGTGAATCTGGACATATTTATCATTTCGCTTTTGGTAACTATTAGTTAATTTTGGCAAACCACATGTCATAGTAGTAGGAATTCAATTAGTTCAACCTAAGCGTTATCCGATTCAACCAACTGCCGATCCTGTCAGCTCCGCGATACCGAAGCTATCCTTTTTTTTTTTTTGGAAACCGACACTGGTTGGCCAGAAGATTTATTAGTGAGACTAAGGACGCTAACTGTTACAGTTCGCACGATCCGCTGGAGACCACGCCCTACCCAAATACCCTCCGATACTCTCAGACTCCCCCCACTCATCACTCCGCACCCACCGGCGCTCCACGAGTTCGCAGCCGCAGTAGCGGCCATCGCCGTCCTCAGCGAGGTTCTCCGGATCTCAATTCCTCACTCTCGCCTCGAGGCCGCACCCCTGAACCCTAGCTCCATCGTCGTCAGCAATGTCTCCGTTGGTATAGCTCGTGAGCAAGCACCTGGTACCGCGATCTCTCTCCTTCTTCTTCATCGTCATCCCTGTCTGAGGAGGCGTGGTCGAATCTTGGTTCCAATCGATCGACCTGCGGACCTTTTTGACACCCGACGACTTCACTCTGACATTCCATCACTAATTGCTCTGTTTGTCTTTCCCGGTCATCGAGGTACTCTCTATTTCCTCCTCATCTTTTTTGTTTCTGCTCGTATTGATCTTACCACTCGAGTGCAATTCGTCCTTGACCTGGAACTTGTTGATCTTGTTGTTGATCCCACCCCCGAGCAAGCGATCGTCCTCTTTGTGCAGGTGGGTCCGCCAGCCTCTTTTGAGTCAAGGATCCCCTTACATCCCCTGACATTGTCGTTCTTAGGCGGGACCAAGCGGATGTCAGTTGCGGCCGTCGAGGCAGAGTCTCTCGTCTCCAAAATCGCCCCTTTCCTCGTAGGTCTGGTCTCCTACCTCGCTTCAGATACGTTCCTCCTCTCTTTCTTCTTAACTCTACTTCGAGTATATGCTTGGTATCTCATACAGGTTTAGGGTTCTAAGTATCGTGTTAGTTCCTGTCGGTCTCTTGATTCCCACAGCCAGTTTTGCTGAATTACCTCGATAGTCTTCATGGCATTCTTCCACGCCTCCTTGTTCTTTTGGCTAGCGTCGTCTTTTAGACCAGCCCACATGACTTTTGCTACCTCCGCCATTTGTGTGCGGGGCAGTCCGTCCGTTGGTTTCAGAAGATCCAATCAGCCCTCTTCGCCCAGGCCGATTGCGTACGTTCAACTAGGAACAGAAGGAGAGCGGGGTTGTGTTCTCTTATGGCTAGAGCCCTATCTATCGTAGTAAGTAAGCCACTTCCTTCGGCATAGTTCAGACCACACCCCTGTTCTTGCAACTTGAATCTTCCTCACCTAGCCTTCACTGCAGGGCAATCCTAGAAGATATGCTTAATTATATCCGTGTCTCTGCACCCTTTCGCACATTTACCTTCCACGATTTTCATTTGTTGGACCCTCCTGTTAGAGAAAAACCCATGATTTGGAAGCCTCCAAATCCACAGGTTAGTCCTCACCATCCCACCTGTCTGCCAGACCTTCCTCCATCGGTATCCTCAGTCCCCTACGTTGCTCGAGATACCCCATCTAACATTCAGCGTCTCAACATTAGGCGTGGTAGACGGTAAAAGTCCTTTCCAGATATGTATTTCCAGCGACCATCCTTTCTTGTCTTGGTTATTTTTCCTCCATCCCCCGCTATCGCTATCCTGTAGCCCTCCTGAGATCACATGCGTTTCTCCGGCCCACTTCGTTAGCCTGTCTAGAGTCCTCACCCCCTCCCCTTCTAGGCTATTAGAGTTCTCATTCAGGGAGATCCCCCCATCGATTCTCGGAGGTCTTTGAGTTTGAGAGAGTTTAGGGAGGGCATCTTGCTTCTTTTCAAACCACTTAGTGTTTCCTTCTTTTCTTGGTCTTCTTTCTGTACCCTTTTTAGCCAAAGCTCCACCACCAGCCTGGAGGATAGATTCCCTGGTAGCTGCACTTTCTCCTCGTCGAAGACTAGCTATCTCGCGACTTTCTTCCAGCTCTTTATCATGCTGTCAAGCGTCGGGAGATCGTGAATCCGAAGCCTAGGTAGCATCAACATGCATTCCCTTGGGGACCACTCGACCACCTCCCTGTTATACTTCTCTTTCTTGATGTTCTCATTGATTCTCCACCTAGCGAGGTTAATCCAGTCTTGGCTCAATCCATTTAGGATTTTGACTAAGTATTTTAGTTTCAACGCTTGGGCCACTGTCCGGAAGGGGGTTATCCTCAACCTCCCTTCCATCTTAGTTCCCGTGAGAACCTCCCAAGCAACCATCGGGGTTTTTGCACTGCCTTCCATGTTTCTGCCCCACAGGAAGACCCGCCAGACCTCCTCCATCTTCTTAAAACATGCATGTGAGAATAGAAGCTACACCTTCATGTTCTAATGTCTCTGGATCATTCAAGGTATGAGAGTCATGAACCAAATCTGAAGGAGCCTGCGAGTCCAGAACTTGAGTAGGTAATGTCTCCACGACCTCAGCTTCCTATAAATACAGTAATTAGATAACATCATCGATATTCAAAACATATAACAAACAACAAGCACATGAGACTAAAAGTATACCTGAGTCAAGATTGAGTGGACACCAAGAGCGTGTAAGACATCGGGATCAGCATCAAATTCTCCTCCAATCGCGTTTGCGGCATTAGTCTCCAGAACACCCTCCTCTGAGATTACATCTGGATCTGCTGGAATCACCTCAACATCCCTCGTCATCTGATCTATTCTAACATCAGCAGCAGAAAAAAGAAATCGGAAAACTGCAGCATGACCGGCTCCAGGTCCTAAAAGTCTCATCAATTGAACATATCATGGGAGCAAACTCTATGGGACCCTCACCATATCCGTCGGGACCTCCGGATATCCTCTAGGTGCGTGACGATCTCCGAGACGCCTAGGATGTAACCTTGGCGGCATAATGCTAACAAATATTAACTCCTAATCTAAATAAACCTATCAATCCGGAGGTCCAACCAAATATAAGTGGAAGCTTACAAGTAATTGCTCTATGCAAAAACAATGCTCCACTTGTGCAAAAGTGACCCTCAAAATATAAAAAAACTACTCAAAGATAATTATATATAAAAATCAAAAACTAAATCATATAGAAACCTAGCACAAGACTGAACAACACTAAAGCTTTGCCTGCTAAACCTAAAACAAGAAAGAAAGAGACGAAATTATGAGAGAGGACAAAGAGAAGACAAAGTGAAAGAGAAGATGAAAAGAGACAAGGAAGTATAATAAACAAGTTAGGGGTGTGCAGGGAAGCCGTTCCCTCCATCAATCAGTTGCCTTCGCACGAAACGGCCACAGCTCAGCTCCACCTAGCCCTCAGCCGCAACTGAACTCCACTTAGACTTAGCTGAGCCACGTGGGAAATGTGAAAACATGTGCGAAACAGGCTTCCTCTTGCCATGGAGGAAGTACATCCGGACTCATGACCGGCTACTACAGCCGGCCATGAGTCCGGTAATAAATGAATAACTGCGCCGACCGGCAGCTGATCTGCCGGTCGGCTGAAACTCGCCATGCTGTTCGAAGGCTCTTCCTGCCTGGGTGCCGGCTTCACGAGCTCTTGTACCGAATTGCGGTCCTTCTAGCACGGACTTGTTTCCTTTAGAAACATTTCAAATTTCAAATTTAAAGAATATTCTCTACTATTGGTGTACATTCATTGAACTCTTTAGAAGACGTAGCGTGATCGTATTGCATCCATTACCTACAATCTTGGTCTCAAAATGTAGAATACAACGCCTTCATTCTTTTGAATCTAACCTCTGTAAGTTTTTATTCATGCCTCAGACTGCATTGATTAAGCGAAGTTACGGTGGGCTATCCCGCCCCCTGAAATCGCACTTAGTTACTGACTAACCTACTTAGCGGTGGTATATCCCACCGCTTAAGTACCGCAACTTGTGGTTTAATAGGTCATTTCGTGACCCCACTGCACTGTCCGACACTTCACACGACGAGTAGTAGTCAATCCCAAGACCGAGTGAGGATCTTATCGTACGGTGATCTTAAAGCATCACGGGACGCGGAATTGGACCCCGAAGTCAATGCTGTTCAAGAAACGCTAGAGCTTAGACCTCATGCGACATGCAGGGCGGGCCTATAAAAGGCTCAGCTGCTCTAGCAGCAATACACGAACGCTATCTCGACCTGAAACCGGGATCGATCGCGAGCGAGAGAACAGTGCTAGGTTCGAAGAAATCTGTTCTTGTTGAATTAGTAGTTACAACGTGCTCCTGGCTGAGAGGACATCGTACGTAATTCTAATCATGGGGTCAGCGAATCCGCCATTAATGGCGATACGTGTTCAGTTTGTGCTGGCGCTGGTGGTGTCTCTCCTCATCCAGGGCAGCATCGCCCAGAGTTGTGG
Organism: Asterella californica; assembly: GCA_036924285.1. Lineage (NCBI taxonomy): Eukaryota > Viridiplantae > Streptophyta > Marchantiopsida > Marchantiales > Aytoniaceae > Asterella > Asterella californica. The sequence continues at coordinate 15,092,255 of JAYKYS010000003.1, forward strand.
GAGCCAAGCCGGTGGAGCATTGTGCGCAAGCGGCCAATGCTGCAGTCAGTATGGATATTGCGGAACCACCTCTGAATATTGTGGAACGGGCTGCCAAAGTGGCTGCAGTACTGGAGGTTCAACTCCTTCTCCTCCTCCTTCCTCGTCTTGCGGCAGTGGAGTATCGGGCATCGTGTCGTCAACTTTATTCAATCAAGTCTTTCCGAACAGAAACTCCTTCTACACTTACAATGCTTTTATCACTGCTGCTAACGCCTACCCCGGCTTCGGAACCGCTGGAGACTGCACTACTCGCAAACGAGAGATTGCTGCTTTGTTCGCTCATATCACCCACGAAACTTCAGGTTTGTCTGCTGATTCTAAGTTACCATACTACAGTAGCTAGCTGGTCACTGGTTTAATTTAACGTTTCCATTCATCGATTTCCATCGCAAGTTACCGTCTCGAGTCTTCAATGTTGAACTCTATATTACTACCGTAGCACCACGATCGAAGCTGAAGAAGCATGCAAACGGTCGTTCGCTCAGCTGAAAATTGGACATCCATAATTATTATACAAGTTGTTCATTTTCAGGACTGTTCTATATCAACGAGATCAACCAAAACAGTGACTACTGCTTAGCCAGTGCGCAGTACCCTTGCGCCTCTGGCAAGAAGTACTTTGGCCGCGGACCCACGCAGCTGTCCTGGTACGTACTCCCTGGCCCGCTCCTGCCACTAGCACTTCTCGAGTTCCTAGTACAAGTAAGTGTTGAAATAATGTCGAGTCCCCTGGAGCCTCGAATGTACATCATAAGCCTAATTAGCTGAAAGCTTCTAATACTGACAGAATCGAGAACAGATCGAGGAATGAATGAATGGAATTAAAAATGTACGTTGGTACAAGTGGAACAGTGAGAGGTACGTACAGTCATTTGCTACCTTCAAGTTAACAAGTTTGAGATATATATGCGCTGATCGACATATACATGTCGTAAATACTGAACGCAGGAATTACAACTACAAGCAATTCGGTGATTCCATCAGCACAGACCTTGTTAACAACCCGGAGCTACTGGCCACGGACGCGGTGATTTCGTTCAAATCTGCGATCTGGTTCTGGATGACTGCACAGAGCCCCAAGCCTTCTTGCCACAACGTCATGACTGGCGGCTGGACCCCTTCGTCCACCGACAGTGCCAATGGCAGGACGGCGACCTTCGGAATGACGACCGTCATCATCAACGGCAAAAAGGAATGTGGATCAGGAGCGGAAAATCCGGGAGGAAACACGAGTCGAATGAATTACTACAGCTCCCTTTGCGGTACCCTTGGTGTCAGCACTGGGAGCGGCACTTCGTGCGCTAGCATGACTCCTTATAGTTAATGGCTAGCGGAAGCTTCCATGTCGGCTCAGGAGCGATAAACTTGATCGATAGATAGAGCATGCAAGTTTATCTTCTTCGATAAACTTGCATTAATCTTGCTCATGAGTCCAAACTGCTCAGGATCAAATCATAGATTATACCCGTCATCGTGTCACATCGACCATGAAATAAAGTCAATTCTCGAAGTTCTGCATCCTTTCTCGCCGGTCATCACATCGGAAACCTCGATCGATCGGAGGACGTGCTGATCACGACTTCTGCACGTTTGCGTGGAAACTTGGCAATGCTTAAAATTAACGTCTCATTCAGAACCCTATAATACGAGCGTACCGATCGCGTCGTTACCTGGAATATGCAGTATAGGAATGCTGAGCATAGCTGCGTGGTAAACTAGTGCTTCTAAATGGGAACTTGTGACCCAGGCGTCAATTAGATTACTATACGTACGCGAAGCATCACTCGGTCCAAGTTCATAGGAAGTGATCAACTGCGTTCTTGTACACGAGTACTATTAGATTGGTCTCTCCATGTTAAACATGGAGCTCGATAACCTGATGCACTCTCCTCCGCAGTTTTAGTAGCTCACACTGTCAGGAAATGGTACTTATAATATCCTTTGCACGTAATCCTTTAACTCAGTTTATCTCCCGTGGCGATGGGGAGTGCCTCATCGTGAAAGTTGCTTCGATAGCGAAAAGGTGCAGCTGCAGGAATCGTTTCCCCCATTCGTAATTCTCACTTTCCAGCACCCTGAAGCCAATAGGTTCTAAGCTGATTAAGTTTAGGAATACTCTCCTCTACACCCATGAAATAGTTACCAATTTTTGAGGCATCTTTCTTCTCCAGTTTTCCAACGGGGCTGATAATGGATCATGCATTGGAAAGGATCACTGCAAACCACTGAAAAAGGTTATGTACAGGTGTGTTTCTGGTATGAAAATTCACAGACATCAGAAACTGACATGAATATTTCCTGCACTCTTTGACAAAAGTTACTCTACATATTCTAACTCTTAGAGCCGCAGATCGCAAAACGCACACGACAGGAAAATGCACCTGAATAATCAACAGTTTAAACAAAACACTGAAATTTACTTAGATAGCACCTCTAATATGTTTTTCGGGCTTGATTCCACCGATCGCATTATTTGATGTATCCTTGATTGACAACCACATGTTTATAATTATCAGTATGTGAAGACACTGCACAAGACAAATTAGAGATGGCAATGATCTCATTTACAGTTGTGCAGAAACATGGGTGGATGCTAAAATATATCTCTCTCATTCAAATGTCATGGCATTTTGACCTGCTTAACTTACTATTCTCGATTAAGAATAATAATGTAATTCTGGGAAAAGACGAATCAAGTCCGACAAAAGTACTAAAAATACCATCAAATAAATTTCTGAACGAAACAACCACATCAGGTAATATAGTTGCAGTTGATCACTAATTAGTCTAGTACAATTGCAATACCAGTACGGTATGTACAGTCAATTGTTACGTGTCCAGAGACTTCTCTGCAGACTGATTCTAACAATATCTTTCCAAAGACTTGTAGGTTAGAATGATGGCACGACTTAATGACAAAAATGAGAGGCGACTTAGAATCCAGATAGTGCAAGTCAGCAAAACATGGACTACTCTGGCACAAAGTGCCCCGACAAGAGCACTTCTAATGGCTGCGGGATCCGGACCAACTGGACTTGACTTCTTGCTGCACAGATTCCAGTGGTAACCGGCCAGAAATATCTCGGCAGCGGGGTGGAGGTGGATGAGCGACGTTCCATCCGATTGCAGACATTTCCGAAAGGGAGCAGGAAAAGTGTTTCGATCGATGGATCAAGTTGATCACTGCTTTTCCAGTTCGAACCCTAACAGAACATCATGGATCTAATACGTTCGAATACGTTAGGAATGAAGTTTACAAACCACAGTAGCAAGTGGTCACAATGCACTGTATCAAATGAGATCTGCACTCTATTTCTGCAGTCTGCACCATGTAAATAGAAGTGCATCTCAAGGAGCATAGCAAAGTGTAATAATTCAAATTTCAAATGAATTTGAAATTATTCTCATATATGACAAATCTGGAGAGAATTTCAAATTTGTCATATATGAGAACCAAGTATTATAAATGAATACACAAACCACAAGAAAATATACGGACAAAATGGTCAAGTACATTATTCTTCTGTGCATCAAAACTGCATTAATATTCTGCACTGCTTAAATTGAAATGCACTATTTTGTCATGTAGCGTTATCGCATCAATAGAAATGAAAAGTCACTGACATGATAGCAGTGGTCTATTTTGTATTTCAATAAAAAAAACTCAAAAGTACGATGTCACGTCAAAGCTTAGATATGATCATTACAGCCTGGCTAGAGCCAGTAGACATCAATTTAGTTTTATCTCTCCATAAGAACTGTAAAGGAAATCCAATCTCTACACATATACAAGGCAGAAAAAATTAGAAGGAGGTTTGCATCCATTTCCAAGTTCATTAAGTATATACAGAATTTCTTACATGAATGAAAATGATTTCACAAGTTTTTTGAAAGTGCATCATCGCAAGTTCTAGTATGCTAAGAAGGGATAGAACAGATTGTCTTCATGATCCTCTAGACACATGCATGAGTAAAAGACTTGTACATGCATGAGTAAAAGACTTGTATATGTATTCTAGATCTGATAACTGTAATCTTTTGTTTTAAACTCTATGTTATGCTCACTCAGTCAAATAACTCCATTGACTAGATTTGGCAAATTAACCAATTCTATTTTGTTTTTCAGTCCTCATGTTGCTACCATGTCCAATTGAACTGCTGTAGAACCTCCTTGATGATGAGTAAATGATAGTTTTCAGTTGTCGTTGTTATTCTGTTTGTGTTTCTTGTTTTTCTCTGTCATGAACTTGGTCAAAGCTAGGAAGACGTCTTGCTTCTTCTTTAGTTTTATAGTGTCTCAAGATTTCTCCTTTAGTTCATTGTAGCATAAACTATTTCGTTCCCCAAGAAGATTTACACTAGTTACGCTGCTGTCATGATGTGTATCATTTCACATAGTAAATGATTCACTTCTCAGCCAGGAGTTAGCCTCTCTGAGTGAAGTTAGGACATCAGAGAAGTTGGTTCTCGAAGGAGTTATGTATTTTGAGTCCTAGTAGATTGTTTACCATGTTCATAGAGTTTTAAACTTACTTGCCGTCCATGCATGCTTTCTAGCTGGTATAAGTTATCTTTCAGGTTTGCGTGTCATTTTAGGTAGTTTAAGATTTACGTTGACACTTTAGGAGACTAACGTGGTAGCCTATGAATGAAGTTAAGTTACCACGTGGATTAGGGCAGTAAAGGACAACCAAGTGGAGCTATGAACTCTCATTGATCCATTTTTGTCTTTTGTAAACTCTAAATTTAGAAATAGAGATCTAAAGGAAAGTTCGAGCATTTGGTGAGGACACTACAAAATCTGAGAGCACAGGAAGTTAAAGCTTATCGTGCCAGTCACTGTCGGTAAAGTTCTTGATCGATTTGGAGCAATAAAGAAGGAGTTATGCCAAATTGAAGTTCGACTTTAGTTGAAACTGCATCACTTTTGTTGATTTTGGGGTTTTGAGTGTCAATTCCACCAAAAAAGAGATACTCGCTTCACTGTAAGCAAGGCTATGACTGTCTAAAAAGTTTCATGTCATTTGAGTGAGTGAGTAATTTAGGACGACCGCTGAAGCAGAGGGGGTCTAAAAAGCTTTCAATCTAGAGCAGCAACTTCAGAGAACGAGATCTGGAGAACCGTGTACAACCACCAGGCCCAACTTCACAGGGGTGTTCAACAAGCTGTGAACTCCAAGTCCTGTAAGAATCTTTGAAAGTGATCAAGTCAATTTCCTGTTCTAGGTCGAAATAGCCATCTGGGTGTCAGAAATTGTCATAATTTCTCTACTCATGATGTTTCTGTCCATATCTCGATGCTAGAAATTGATCTCATGTTGAAACTTTGTGTGTGTGCTCTGTAAGGTCTCTTTTACATGTAGAAGAAATTTAGAAGTCTGAACCATCATAGATTTCCTCTCTTTGGGCGTTAAAGTTCACCGTCCGATCCATTACTACTAATTAAACCTGAACTTTGCTTCCTGAACATATTAGAGATTCCTACAGACCTGTATGAGTGCCTATAGCACCTTGTTGTAACCTGAAAAGCCTACCCCTTTGAGTTAACAACCACAGCTAGAAGCCCTACGCTTCCTTGAGTAGACATATACAATCTTCACGATCATACCACAGCCAGAAGGTTCTGTCTTTCAAGAAACTCTCAACTCGACAACGCTGCTCTACGTTCTAAGATCTGTCCAAACTCACAAACGCTCTGGTTTTGTCCAAAAATCTCTTCTTCTCACAATACCACACGACTTCCAGACCCTTCAGAAGGTGCTCTGGACCTTAACGTACAGTTACTACTTAAAATACAGGAGGAAGATCTCTTCCAACCGCAACCACAGTCCATAGATAAAATGGGGCGTTGTCAGAAGATCACCACCTTCTAGACTTCAGTTCTCATCTCAGTTTGGAAAGTATTTCCTACTCCTACCGTAGCTAATCCTGCCACATGGACAGTTATACTAAAAAAAAAAAAAAAAGTTGTCCAACTTAGAATAGCTAACTCTGATTTCCTACAAAATAACAAGGTATAAACAGCTAACTAACTCTACTGCCTATTCTTGGTCACCATGTGTGATCTTCATGAGATTCGCACATGCTTGACACTCTAATTTGACTTCTGGTACCATGAGTGACTCTGCTGGTACCTTTGGCGTGGTTGAGGTGGCATCCGCCTCAATGCTAGCATGTGCGCTTCTGCCATGGACTCAGAAGCCGAAAGATGTCCTTGGAAGCCGAATCCATCTGCGCTTCTTGACTCTTCTGCACAACCTGCTCGATGTTGGGAGATGGGGCGATCTCACATGAGTTAGAGGTAGTCATTACCTCTATTCTGAACATCTGGGAAGCCGTCTCCTCTTCTTGTCTTCCAGAAGATATCTTGTCTTCTAAGGCTCCTCGCACTTCTTATCTACTTCCAATGCTTTCACCGAAGCAAGGTCGAACTCCTCCTTGTCGAGGTCTTCCACATGACGGGTCTTGGTGCCCCAGAAGACATAGCTGATTATGTTCCAATCTCCATTGTCCTTCTCTAATAGGTTCTATTAATCATTCCCACAGATGTCATCTCCTTTCTCTGAAATTGGGAGCATAAATAGAGACTACCCCTATCGTTTCAACCTCCGAATTCATCATGCACCAAGCAACAGATCCATCTCTCTTTATTCTTTGGTCGAGGACGTTCAGATGAGATCTAATGAGGAGAGCCGTCTCCTCTCTCCTCTTGAGTGTAGTCGATGACCCGTGTACCTTGTGGTATCAGTTGCACCAAGTTATGTTCTCGCTCTTTTGTTTTGAGTTCCTTCAGAGCTATGATGTCCGAGAGAGACCTATTCCTCCGTAGCCAACGTTTTACGACCGAGAGACAATGAGGATCCCTTAGACCCCTCACATTCTAAAACGAGATTTTCAAATTATTTTGCATCTAGAGATAGACTCCAAAGAGATTTCAATTGCTCTAGGACTACGAGGGTCTGTCTTTATTGAGCTTGTGGTTCTTTTTATCTCTCGTCACTGATATATTCTTTACTTGTGATACAGAAGATATTCTCTTTGCTTTCACAGCAAGAAGAATTGACAGTCGTAGATTTGAATTGTTGTGCGCATACACGTCGCTACACAACATACATCGCTGTCAGAGATACACCACACATACACATAACACATAGATGATACCATACACATATACAAGTGTATCACAATAATAAGAATTGCTACTCACTCCATCATGTCACAAACACTAAAGTCGAGTCACACCACTCTACGCACCAAAGAATCCAAGCTGCGCTCACCAAAACTATCTATCATAGCCAAGAGCTTGAAGACTCAATTCGAAGAACTGAAGCCAACAAGCCTTACTTATGAAGTACATCCATAGTGAGGTTATCCCAAGAACCTGCCCTAAAGGCAATAACGGTCCTATCAACGGACTAGTCACTACGCACTCGCTCAACCTAGCCGAGGTGCTAAACTAATGTGACAGTTGTCGTGCACATACACATGCTACACAACATACATCGTTGTCAGAGATACACCACACATACACATAACACATAGACGATGTCATAACATACACAAGTATATCACAATCACCCTCTTAACTAGCGGTTAGGTCTCTCTAATTCTAGATAGTCTCATATCCCAACTACGTGATATATACCTTCATGGATGCAAGGATCAGGAGGTCGGGTGTTACATCATCTCATCGTTAGTCGCTTGTCTGCAATCCATATCACACAAATATCTAATCGACTATCCTGACGAATATACATCGGGGGCAAATTCACCATCCAATAAAAACGACAATGAGAGATGGAGTCAAATACGACGTGTGCCAACCTCTCGAACAACTATCACATCAACAAACGAGATGCTCCACTAGCAGACCCACACAACATACACCTCAAGCTCGCACGTATAACCGCTAAGCTTAGGCCAACGATACCATCAATGCACAATTACCATATGGTCCTTTCAAATAACACCATCATGGCACCCTAACAGGAGTACTCCAGAAGGTAACACCTTATGCACTCGGGTGCAACACGTAAAATGATGCACCTTACGATCACATCCAACGTCGTCGGTGTAGTTTGTTGCAGCTAGATATAATCGTCAAGACAATACTTGCGAATCGATGGTCGATAACCTCTTTCTCGAATAATCGCATATCTCAACGTGTCTCTATGTTGAGCAATCACTAGGTTCTCAAAAGTCATAACATGACTATCCGAAATGTCTCAAATCGTTGAGAATAGCTCTCACCCACATATTCAAGTCATCAAGGTTCAGCACCTCAGTAGAATGATCAAAAATAGATCTGGATCTCAGTCATACAATAAAAAATAATGTGAGAAGAAAACCAAAGATGCTTTAAACCGATAACGCCTAGCCAACCATGATAATTGCAAATCTCAGTCTTCTAAGTGGTCCTTCTGCAAGCCATACTTACGCGATCCTCTCTTCACTGCTTGAACAACCCTCTCCGCCAAACCATCCGCCTTAAGATGATCTCAAGAAGTACTCCGAAGATGAATCAATGCTTGATCACACAAAACCTGAAAATCACCAAAAAACTCTACATCTTAGTCTATGAGGCTTCAGCTGGTGCTCCAAAACGACTCAACACTCGATCTAAGAATGCATATGTTGTCTCTTCACTCGCTTTGTCCGATAATGTCACCAACTTAATCTATTTGGAGAAGTATTCCATCATCAGCAACACATATCGGTGGTGACATACAGGCAATGATAAAGATCTCATAGAATCCAAGCTCCAACGATAACCCAACCCCATAATAGATAAGAGGTGTAATTGTAGAGTAAGAGCGTTAAACAATGCTCGTGATTGATCACAAACCACACATCGTGCAACAAACTACTACACGTTGATGTGCATATCACGCCATCATTATTGTCCTTGGAATAAGCTATGTGTACGCTTCATTCCAAAATGTTCCAAGTCCTCATGTCGTACTAAATGTGTCCTCTAGGATGGACAGTGTGTCTAAGGAGAGTCGTATCTCTAACTCTCTTGCGCAACTCTTAGTCTAGTATCTCTATATCAAAACTGGACTGTTTCTGTCTCTGTCAACCCTTGGGTAACACTGATCAATCGTCTCATACGAGGATACGTCTCGCGTATGCTCTCTCTAGTCTTCCGCTGGAACTTCTACAGACTCCTCAACTTGTCAGTTTGCACACCATGATAGTTCTTCTTCATACACTAGAAGAACTGAATCATAGGGTTAAATCCTGGTGATATCTTACTCGTACTATCTTTGTTCCACCACTAGTGGATGCACTACTGATAGTAGATACTTTGCCACTCGTGGATGTATCACTACTATTGGCACCCAAACTCGCAAGTACTACGCCTCTCGAAATTACACAAGTAATGATAGAAACATAGTTGAGAGACCAATGTTGTCTCCACAATTCAATCTCCACAATGTAATCTTGCCAAAACTCATGGTAATCATCCCTAGGTGTTCCTTCCAAGTGCTAGAACAGACCCTTCCATGTAATGAAGAGTGTGAGCAGTTGTGAGTTTTGCACCTGCTACAAATCACACCAACTGTCGAACTCTTGGATGAAGTCCTCCAACTCAATGATACCCACCGTACTGTCGAGGATCCTTCGTGATCTCATAGATCTCGTCCATATCTCATAACAACGGTGTGGCGACATTATGTGTACCTCCAACTACGTTCTCGTCTGAATCGATATACTCTGCTGATGAGACCGATGCTATTGGACCGGTGCTCCATGTGAATCCACTGCTTACTGTAGTAGAATCTCTATCAAAACCTCCGTGGATCTCCGTGATGACAACCCATGGACCAATCGCGAACACTAAGTTCTAACCAGAGCGTCGAAACCTCGTCATCACACGTGACACTGATCTATCTAATCTCACTCCTACTGAGCTAACTTATCCTCTACCATGACGATCAAGATAAGAGTAACTTGTACATGTCATCACCACAAGTAGCATCTCACGGTCTGTTGGTCTGCAAATCCAAACTCGTAGTGAGAGAAACAAAGATAGCTTGACTGGTCTGCAACTCCAACCTCACTACCCACATCACATTAGAGTGAACTCACTCTAGAAATCAAATGCTACCACAAGTAAACGCAACGCACAAACAAAAAGCAGAATATGAAAAGATTTCAATCACAAGAAGTCCAAACAATAATCCTCCACATTCAAACATGCACCAAAGATAATCCTAATCTCTCTCGGACTGACGTCTCTTCTTCAATGACCACATGCACAATATATGACCACCAATTGTTATAAACTGTATCTAAGGTCCTTAACTATATGTCCAAACCTCTAGTAGTTCAAAAAATCTCTACGTGGTAGCTCCACTAGCTCACCCAAATCAATGACCACCAACGTCCTCCATGCACGTCTCTACAGCATAAGCAAACACTACCACAACTACAGTTTCCTCCTAGTATTAAGGGGTCGCCCTACCACTCCTCTAAGAACGTGTGAAAAGGTCTCTTATCACCTTAAACAAGTCCATAAATACTTGCATGCATCCCTAAAAGACACCAAGAGCTATTGATCTAGTGGTAAAGTCAAAGCTAAGAGTTAAATAGTTAAGCACCTCCTTCAAGATCAGTGTTGCGATGGGTGACCTGATTTTACTCACTCTCACACCATTGAAATTAAGCTTAGCTTACGCACGCCGGCAAGCTGACTCGGCTCGGTTTTGCTCCGCTTCACTTCGGCACTTTCGCACTCCATCATTCTGTCACGCACCTCTGCTCCTCAAAGTCTCTAAACGCCTCCTAATACGCGCTCTCCATCGAGACGCTCCTGATCACTCTCCACTCCGCTTAGAATAGGGCAGCAACTTGAGGACCAAACGCGCACAGGCAAGAACACATCCCAAACAACAAGTTCGAACAACCCAACAAGGCAAAAATCTATCAAAAATACATGCGTAGGCAAGTTTGCATCAGTTTTTGACAACCCGTGATCTTCTTTCTCCTGCTTTCAAAAGATCTTTCCAACGTGCACTACTACACTCATCACCATCAGCAATTACAGATCAATACCTACACGCCGTTCATCGACACGCATCTACCAACCCCCACTTGTCACCGAAATTTTGATAGCGCTTCTGCATTATCCCACCACAAAATCTGACCAAGAATAAGTCCACATATTACTAATCTGAACAACGATCAAAAAGAATCTCTTCATGCACATGCGCACTCGCAAATCCAAGATACGATCTGCACACTCTGAAAATACCACCGGCAGAAATTCGTGACCTAAGGCACTCAATCAGACCTCACGACTTCAATTCTTCGAGTAATAACAATTACTACTCACTCCACCAGGTCAATCGGCAATACACAAACACCAAAGTCGAGCTACACCCACTTTGCGCATCAAAGAATCCAAGCTGCACTCACCAGGACTTCTAGCATAGCCATCAGCTTGAAGGTTCAACTCAAAAAACTGAAGCCGACAAGCACTACCTACGAAGTATACCCCTAGTAAGTTAGCCCAAGAACCCGTCCTCTTGACACTAACGGTCTTACGCACTCGCTCAACCTAGCCAAGGTGCTAAACTGAAATGATAGAATAGCTGAGTAAAGTAACTCTTCTTGACAACCTTTCTTCCCTTCATTGTGTTCGTATCCAATTCCGTCATAACGTCTCGTTCCATGTCGTGCAATGGAGAATCCATCACTAAAGAGATGGGACGAAAGTCCTTGGAAAGGACTGCATGCAGTATCGTTTTTGGGTTCTCCTTGTCATATGACTTCTCTTCTTCCAGATTTCCCTCTTCTCTTGATGTGATGGGGACCTCTAGTTGATCTCTCTGAAGAGGACCTCTCCATGGTCTCGATCAGAGGGGACCGGATGCGAAGACAGGAAGATCTGTTTCAGAAGAGATCGCCTTCATGACTGTCAAGCCTTCAATATCTCCGTTGTCGCATCTCAATCTCCTCTTGAGAGTTTGGCACCTTGCAGCTTGCACGAAGAGTGCCCTCCGTTGGTCCAAGTCCTGTCTTTTGCGCCATGTCAGTGTCCCGGTCTAAACCGTGGTTTGCCGCTAGTTCAGCTTCCTCCGCTCTTCTCTTGGAAGTTCTTTCCTCTTGAGCTTTCTTGTTTAGATCCGGAAGGCTACAACTGTGGTGCCTTTAGTCCCTTCCTGAGGCAGAGGTCCACGTCATTTCTGTAGTGGTTTGGGGGTGAGCAAATTGATCGTCTTGACCCTCCTGCTTGTGAATGTCAATAACCGTAGCAGCCCTAAACTCGCTTTGCATTCTGATCTTGGTATCCGTGCCCGAGAGAGACCCCACAGCAACTCAAAAGATCGCACTCAGCACTCTCCGTGAAATTCACCCGACTACACTACGCTCCTCGAAAAGCACTCACGGACCCCAAGCGCGTCTCCGTCGTGCCCTAGCGTGGTCATCGCTCGTAAGTCTTGTAAAAGATTGAAACTTACATGTAGAGCATGGAAGACAAGACTAGTTCTCTCTAAGTTTGACCCACTCAGAAAGAAATAAGGTACTCCTAATTTCTCTTACTTGCTCCAAGTCACCACTTGTAAGTAACGACGTACTGTTAATTACTGTCGTTTGTAGTATACTGTAACATGGGTGTCTGTTCTGTTCTCAGCCGATAGATGGAGCAGGTGCATTAATCCTGTCAAAAGCATGAGATACTTGATTGAATATTTTATTGATACTTCTATTTACTTAATATATTATTTGTATTTAATATATTATTTATTTTCCGGATAATAATAAGCGATCAAAGTTCCCATCATTCATCAAGCATGCATATTGGACATATTGGCGCCCCCACCACAGAAGACGGTAATGCTTACGAGTGGAGACAGTAAAAATTAATGAGGTTTCATCTTTCTCAACACTACTTAAGTGAAGACTAATCCGGAAGCAGCATGGATTCAAGGTTGAGCAGCAGTACAGTAGATGTAAAGTAGAAACTTCCATTACCAAAACTGTTGCGGCAAACATCATCTGACCTGGAAGTGGTCCTCCTGCTTCTCTGCATACAGAGTTGTTGTTGTGTCCAGAGTTGTTGTTGTCGCCGTATCTCGCATAATCAGACTTGAGTTTTGGGTGTAATGCTAACTCACAGAGAACTGCAATACTTATCAACTTGTATGTAGATAGATTGTAAAACAAGCTCACATACAATAGTCATTAGATAGAATAGCAAAAAATTATTTGACCTCACCCCCAATACGTTTGTCTGACTTGATCCCACCCTCTTTTACTTTACTTGATAACACCCTTGACTAGTTACGCTAAGTTCAAAGATACCGCTTCATCAGAATGCGAGAAGTGAATGTTGAGAGTAAATCATATATCTATATGAGAAGTTTAATTTAAATATTTGTATAACATATTATCAATCTAAATTATCTTTTATTTAATTTAATATGGTGTTTTTACATAGCGATAAATCTGCTGAATCAGCTCTTGTCAATCAGGGGTTTAATCAAGTAATGCAATGTTAAGAGGGGTGAGGTAAAACTCAAACAAACGTATTAAAGGTGGGGTAAAGTAAATTTCTTAATAGAAAAGAAATGTAGTTTAAATGTATGTAGCAGCAACTTGACGATCCTTCGGATGAAGTGTCCTCTTGGATGTATGTCCCTTTCGGCGGTAAAGCAGAAATTTGAAAACGTAATCGTTCTAGTGCGCACAAGCCTCGGAGTTCATGAGCTGAGAGGGGTGACTCCGCTCGTTCTGCTCGCGAGAGACGGTCGAGTTTCTGGTTGGGTACCCGCATCGTCATATCACAGCATCGCCCGGATGAACGTATGTACATCATTGCAACGAATCTGGCCTTCGTTGTGGCCTAAGCACAAGAAGCTATGGAATATGGGAACGACCACTGACTGATTGGCGCGCCAGAACTTTTAGTTCATCCATTGTGGACGATGTTAATCCCAAACATGCAGAAGCTCCATCCGGAATCTCATCGAATGGAAAATTTGAGACGGAGGAAAGGAATCATAGGATTACAGGGATTCTGTTTGACGAAAGAATTTCGAAGATAGATAGACTTCCTCTGAGTTTCGTTTCTTTACCCTTCAAATACTCTGTGTGTGTAGCTCACACACCTATGGAACCGTTCGCAGTATGTGTTAGGAACGAATTCAGACAAAGTCGATGAATTGCCTCTCACGCAGTGGCCTAAACTAGAACGGCCTGGACTTTCGATGGAGATTCGACATATGGGACGACCTCCTTCTCACCTGAACCCCTTGAATATATTCTTCGGTAATGGATAATTTGCTTTCCGAAAATGCTGAATCTCCATACGGGAGATCTGCGATCCTCCGGGTCCGTGCGGATGAAGAAGAGCATCACCAGCCCGACTACCACAACAGGGCGAATCCACATGAAGTTGTCTCATACGCGCTATCGAAAGCGCCGGGCACATTCGCCTGAGCAGCTGACGGCTTCTTGCGGTCGAAATCTGCAGTGAATCCCAAACCACCCCCAACGCCGCCGATCGCCAAAGCCGTCAGAATTATGCCGTGGAAAGCTCCGATGTTGTGAGGCCCGAACATATCCGTCAGAAAGCAGGGGATGCTCCCGAATCCTCCACCATACACGAAAGTTAATGTCCAAATGGCGGCCCGGAATCCACTGTACTAGTTGTTCTGCTCGATCAGATGAGGCAGCGTGGACACCACGACGATTTGACCCAGAAGACTTACGAAGAAAATACACTTCCGAGCGAATGGTGGATTGGTGCTCAGTAATCTAATGGCCATATCGCTGAGCATGGGGAGCAACAAGCGGCCCAGACAGTTGAAAGCTGATCGACACAAGGTTCGCTCCCTCAGTCCTCGTCTGGCCGAAGAGATCCTGAGCCATGTTCGCGAGCTTTGAGAGAGCCACGAGACCGAAAATTTCGCAAGCAAAAAACTCCAGTACAAGATCGGGCCCACGGCAGCAGCGTTTGGCTCGCTTCTTTCGATGTCCTTCGTGTCCTGCAGCTGATCACCGGTTACAGCTTTTTCCGTTTCTTTTTGTCTACTCCCCTGCTGCGGATCATAATGGCCGACCTCGTCTCCTCGCACGTTGAGGCCGCCAGCAGTGAAGTTGTCGGGAGGAATTCGCATCACAATGGAGAACGCCAACATCGCCCCAGACAGAATCGGGTTTATGAAGTCTTGGGAAGCCCGAACGAGTCAATCATGGGCAAGTACACCTTACTCCAGACAATGGAGCCCGCGCCGAACCCAGCGACTGTGAATCCGGCTGCCAATCCTCTGAAATCTGGGAAGAACTTCTGAAGTACAGACACGGGAGAGATGTAATTCACGCCCATACCGAATCCACCTATCACTCCGTAGCCGGCATACACACCAGCTACGGATTTCTTGTAAAGGGAGAGCGAAGCGATGCCCATACCGAGTGCGAAGACAGTTGATCCGAGTAAAGGACCACGACGAGGACAATGTCGCTCGAGCCAAGGTCCCATGATCATGGCCGCCGTCGCGAACGTGCCTGGTCAGGTTCGAACACATGACATCAGTCACAGCAAGTGAACAAGATCAGTGGACCTCATTCTAGAGCTATATCTGGACACTGAAGTGGTGAAGTTGCATGCAAGTTCTGTTCAGTGTCTCTTCGCACGTTTGCATGTTCCGCATCAAACAATGAAACTAGACCTGCAAAGCGATACATCCTAATAAGGTGCAGAATCGAAGGTGAACATACCGACCGCAATGTAGAAGGTATTAGGGGCTTTGTTGGCAGTTTTGGTTCCATAGATGAGAATATCAACTGGGGCGTTGAAGTTGGACTACGAGTATAGAGATCCACAGCAGAACTGGATGGGCAGAGAGTATAAGAAGAGCATCCATCGATTGAAGTGAATTTCCAACGATGTTTGAGCGTTATCAGTTTAAGTTTGTATATCATTTGCTCAGAGTCTGACGAGGTGTCACTGAACTTCCCAGAGTTCATCGGACGAGGTCCAGCGGTTACTTTACTGAATCGTTGAAAATCGGAATCGTTGCGATTTTCAACGATTCAGGGATAATGACTCTCGTGCTACTTTAATCCTCTGTCTAAAAGGTCCTAAATGGAGGTCCCATGTGAAAGAGAGTTTTCCCTTTTACTGCTTCGCACCTTAAAAGCTCGTCTCATCTAAAAGATGCCAGAAACTCGTACATGAAAAACGGCCAGAAAAGACTAAACTACTACACTGGATGAAAGGCTAAATTAACAGATTCCAAATTAAAGTTGAGGATCCTTGAGTAGCTAAACCACAGTCTCACTCAGCAAAAGTGTACCGCATGTCTCTCCTGGCATCGAACGAGCAGTACGATAATGTATCGTTTACCTCCTCAGCCAAACATATCAACAGATGCCAAAATCAATTTATGCAGTTAGTATGAAATCATCATCTCAGTATGCGAGTTGGAAATCATCAGGTGGACTTTTCATTGACAAATAAAAATCTTCATCATTCCGGCACAAATCTTACATACCAACGAGAACAAACCATCATCACACCGTAATCACACCATGCATATAAATGGCCTCATTCCTCGTACTACTGCGTTTCATCGCGCACTTCGCTGCTTGAACTCATGGTACATCTGGTACAACCTGAATCCCTCTTCGAGGCCTAGTAAAGTTTAGTCTCCCATCTCACACCTTCATCCTCAGTGCTGAAGGAAATCAAGTGTATGTGTATACATGTATATGTGCAACTGTCAGTTAGCATAGCTACTCACCTTGAGTATGCTGGCTGATTTTTGCATCTTCCAAGTTTCCATCATTCGGAAGTGGATCTACATGACATTCTACACTTGTCTACCGCTCCTCCGTTTCGCTGTCCAGACTTCAGACGGTGACTCTCAGACAATGCAAGACTTACTGATGCTCACTATCAGACAGACCGTCGGCAAAACCCCAGATCTAGCGGCAGAAGTGCGATTGCCTCATGTATAATAATGGCGGACTTTCCAAGCCGCCGTGCCTCCGTTTTATCACTGGACAGATTCAGATGAAACTCTCAAGGCAAGAAAGAACTTGCCCCATGGTAGTTACTCAGAATGCAGGCAAAGCCAGCTTTTAATTTGACTATATCGGTTAGGTCATTGTGGGGCAAATTTAAAACACCACCGAAGGTACGTCCCCTTGTCTGTAAACCTTTTCATGCGCTTTTCATAAAGTTGTTCATACGTTGGGAAACTTTGTATCGCAGTACACTGGACTTTCCTCACTTCTTGCGGATCTACACAGAACATGTCTGTATCGAACAATACGTTCGACTCCCCTTACTGGAGCTCCAGCAGTCTTAGTGGTATAATCTTCGTATCTACACGGCCCGCGCAGTGCTTGACGTGCCAGTGATCGTGCCGCAGAAGTCGCCAAGCAGCAAGAGTGCCCATTTTGATGTACACCGACGTCCGCCCGAAAGAGAGAAATGGACGAGAGCTCAAGAAGAAAGCACATCCCCACCTCACACTCGAAAAGGAAGAGGGCGCTACTCAACCTTCCATGGAGAGTTTATGGGATGGCCCGCGGCGGGACAGTGCGGAAGTTTTGAAATGGGGACGAGGAAAAACTACTGTATATCCAGTTGTTCACAACGCAACCTTCAGAATGGTTGATCTAGACAACATTCACATTTTGCGTCTGTGGCTCCGTCGTTCCACAGCTGGACGCCATTGCTGAAATCCATCTCTCGTTAGCGTGCGGGAAGGTGGTCCTTGCAGGAATTGGGCAGTTTCGCATCGACCCACCATTGAGGTACCCATCGCTCGCCCCTCCCTTCTTCCATAAATATACCTTGCGGAAGCCCTCATGAAGAGATAGGAAACGAAACTTCTCATCCTATCCGCCCTTTGCCGGGGTGGCGTGGGGTCCAGACTTCGGCAGTCTTGGGCAGTCGCATCTCCGCTGCACAAAGCCCCATAGCAGAGGTGGCTTCAATATGAGTTTGGATGGTGTGGTTTTAGTCTGGTGAGTAATTTGTGTTAAATGTAAGGTTAATTCTTTAATGAAATATTGAATATTTTACTTAAATATTTATTTTCTAATTTTTGAAAGGATCCTTTGGTATGAGTATAAAAGGGAACTTTTTTCTAATGGTCTTCTTTGAGTTTAAAACAAGTATTCTTTTTTATTCCAAGAAACCTCTGGATTTTTATTCTAACATTAATTTTTATAATACTATTATTATTATTTCTAAATATATTTGTATCAATGAAACTTACAAAATTCTAAATATTCATCTTTAGTTCATATCTACTGGTTCCATATTTCATTTAGATATTCGTTACACTTTTCAGTCCTTTAACTTGATATCACTAAACATTCTTATCATTGAAACACATAATCACTTTTAATTCGTTAAATTTTATGTCTTTGTGGTTCTTGAGTTTAAGAGTTATCATGTCAAAAAGCTTTAAAGTTCAAAATCAAAGTGTGAAATAAGTGTTCAAATTTATATTTATTAAATAAATATATATAAATATATATATATATATATATCATGTGATTTCACCCTGGTGCTCATAATAGTAACTTTAGGTCCCGTGAGTGGGAAGGGAGAGATCTAAGGTTCAAAGCTCGTAACTCTAAAGTGAAATCATATCTACAAGTGGTGGTAGAGGTAAATGTCAAGAGAGGGGATATGTTATGACTGGATGCTAGAGATGATACGACAAGAGAATGTTGTGACTGATGCTAGAAGTGACATCACGAGAAATATGATGTGAAATGAACATCCACACGTGTGACATGGTAACATTAGATGACAAAATAATGATGACATGGCAAAGAGATAAGGCAGTGGCACTTTATGTACTTATTTATATCAGTATCATATATTACATAGTCATTTATTATAACACCATAAACAAAAATATTATTTTGAACACAAATCATAGTAATGATGATATGACAAGATGGTAAGGCAGTGGTACTTTATATACTTATTTATATCAATATCACATATTTTACATAGTCATTTATTATAACAATAAACAATACTATTATTTTGAACACAAATCATAGTTTGATTGATAATTAAAATACTTCATCAGAATTCTTCCTATCATTTAAACTCAGATCATATAATAATTATGATTAAGTAGATAATATATATATATAGAAAAAATATGAGAGATATGTTTGGAGGGACATTCACACGTGTGACATGGTAGCAGTAGATGACGAAATAATGATGACATGGCAAGGTGATAAGGCACTGGCACTGATTGATCATTAAAATGTTTCATCACAATTCACTATCAATATTTCAATATCTCATCACAATTCTTCCCATCATTTAAATCTAATGATGATTTAAATATATAATATTTATATAAAAGTATAAAAATAATCTAATTCATAGACTTCGGAACAATGAGATCTCTTATGATATAGTCAAACCAAAAAAGTTGATTTAAGCAATACAGTAAACATCATTTAAACCACTCATTTTTACTAGTGAGACCTACACATAAACCACAAGGAGAACGTTGACATATGCAATCCCCAAAGTATATATACAGGATGCTGATTACCACCTGAGCATCTTTTATGAAAGTTTTAATTTATTATTTAACATTTCCAAACGGAAGGGTTATATTCAAACATATCATACAATTATATTTATGTTCTCAACAAAAAGGTTTGGTAATAAATTAAACCCTTGCATATTTATCTCTTCCATCAGAGGAGGTGAATTTGCAAATAAATTAGACTTTTTAGTTAGTAGTAAACATGCTCAACCACTTTTGGAAATCAATTTAAATTAATCTGTAATGGTTAAATGATTATCAGGAGAGAAAGTCCACATAGAACCCATAAGTGAAGCGTAGACAAACAAGCCTCCAAGACTACAAGTGCGGAAGCTTATTGCCAAAAAAAAACATTATGGTCAATACATTAATTTATTACTTAATTAATAACAAGTGGATAAAATTTTCCCACAGTTATCTTACATGCATATTCTCATACACTCTTCACATGTGAATATATATATTCACTTCTTCCAAAGTTCGGAAGAAGAGAATATGCACAGGCAATCAATTTATTACTTAACTTTTTCGTCTGGAAAAGTTACTTTAAATTAATTTGTAGATTGAGCTAAGCAGACTGTCACATTTACATCCTCCAAGGTGCATCTGGATCCCCTGCACTTAATGGCTAAGGTTAGTTCCTTTCTCATTGTCGGTCCAGCTAACATATGTCAATTAGAGAATAATTTAGTTATTTTATTTACTTCATATATATATCATTCATATATATATCATTAAGGGAGCAAAAATTCCTGAGAAGTTCACCGAGCATGGATATTCTCACGAACCTAACGTTGTTATACAAGCGAAATAAAAAACCACACTATTTTACTTTAACATTAAACCCCAGATGACTGGATCAAAGCAAAGAAAGAAATATTATTTTATCGCATTGTGTACTTTAAGTTAGAAAGGAGATATGTTTTGTTCAAGAAACACCAAAACTTCATTTCAGCATTTCTCAGTCGATATCTAATTGCTAGTTCTGAAGTGAATCCCATCGTGTAAAGTTATTAGAGAGTTTTGATTTAAGTCCGTCTTAACAGATTATATTTTTGTAAAAAAATTCTATCAGCAAATTTATTTTCAATATTTAACTTATAAAAAATTAAAAAATCATCTCTTCAAGTTTGGAAGAGAGGAATATGCAAAGAGCTTTAATTTATGTCCTAATCTTTCATCCTGGAAGGGTTAGGCTATATATTAAAGTTAAGAAATTAAAAATATTTTATTATCTTTACATGTCTTTCTATCAGAAAAAGGTTATGTCTGTGTGAGTTACTTATGGGGTTTTTGTAACTCAAGTGAACATGTGTAACCAAACCAAATGGGTTCTAATGATGATCTTAATGATTTAAATTTATCACCTTAAATTGAATAAAGTAAATTTAGAAAATTTTATCACAAGTCACAATTTCTGAACCCAGTCCAGCATCAATCTTCTCCGTAACTCTCAGCTCTAGTAAACAGTATTTTTCACTAAGTTTTTCTGAATGCTATTGTCAACCAATCGCTCATGATAATTTTGTGATATGTTTAAACGTGTGTGTTTCTCCTACATCCGCCTAGAAGTGCAGTTTAGGTGCATATATATTCAGTATTGAGACTGAAAAAGCCGTGTATTCTGACCAGCATATTCAGTAATACCTGTTAAATTTCTCTATACTAAGAGAGCCCACCCGCAGAATGAAGTCCTCCTGGTTACCAGTGGCATCTGGGCGTTCATGTAACTACTACATCTCCTTTTGTTCATGCCATGTCTTTTACTCACTTGCTGAAACTCTACTCAACGATATATTCTATTTTTCAATGGTCAATAATCATGCTCTATCAACTTCAGAAACTTTTCCTCTCTATACGTGTATGTTATATAGAAAATTAAAATTAAAATTCAATAAAATTTAAATTAAACTTCAATAAAATTTAAATTAAACTTCAATAAAATTTAAATTTTAAACTTCATTATTAAATATTAATCATTCGAGGAACAGTGATAACATCAACAGAAAGCTCATAAGTGAAATGCAGCACCACGTGCTTTTGGAGGTACAAGTGCGAGAACCTGCTGAAGTAAAAAAATACATTAATTTATATATTAATTTATCACCTACCTTCACGTAGAAAGTTCCAAATGATAAATTAATGTTAAGCTTGCAGCCAATGCTAATAAAACTTGGTTCCAACAAAAATGGTCAATTCTTCTGTAAACGCGAGCATGATGTGTTGAGGTCACTGAGTGGTTCTGTGCATGTCGAATAATAGACTTGAGCATAATCGTTAGAGTGTCCAGTGTAGGTTGCTCTTATCTATTGTAGATATTACTTCAAACCTGAAGGTCACGATCAACGCCGCACTTCGAGGGTTCTTGGCCTACGGTTGAGTTGGAACACTAATAGTGGTTTCCCATGTACCATAGAAGACTATTGGACATGGTTAGCATCCGAACAGAATAAAATTTTATTAATAACAAATATTTATATTTTATAAATAACCCTAGGGTGTTATCGGAGATCGGTTGAGCCCGGTCCTAAACAAAGAGGATCAGAACAGAACTAAAGATTGACCCTTTCAGAATTATTCTTGGAAAGTGACTTCTGTGAGTCACAGTTTAGATAAGAGTCCACCGCCATTACATCGAGACATTCAAGCTACCTTCAAGCTACCTTCAGTCTAGCCTTCAGGATACAGTTACATGTGACATTTTTCCAAGAATGGATCAGAAACACATCGATATTATGTGAGCCTGATGATTTGCAAGTATTTCCTAGTCTTTCAAGTGTATCATGTATCATTCCTCCTTTTTGATGTTTTACTAACGTATGTAAAATTTAGAGTAAAAAAAAGTTCTTTTTGGAAGTTTTACTAACATATGTAAATTTACAGTAAAAAGGAATTCTTTTTTGATGTATTACTAACATATGTAACGTTTACGGTAGAAGATCACCCTTTTCGGATGTTTTATTAACATAAGAAAAATTCACAGAAACAAATTTGTTCTTACTGTATCACTTACTGAAAGTAGTAACGGTTTTCTTTTGTAAGATAGTTATAGTATACATAGAAACGTAATCTTGTCACCCTACAAGACTTCTTATCTTGTCCGGTGTGTTTCTCCTTTATGGTACATGGAGATCCACTCTAAGAACGACTGAACTTCCAGACGGAAAACCCGGGAGAATCAATTGTGCCAAGTAAAACCAAATAAATGATATTATAATTTAAGATCTCCCGTAGGGAGATTCAGCATTTTCGGAAAGCAAATTATCCATTACCGAAGAGTATATTCAAGGGGTTCAGGTGAGAAGGAGGTCGTCCAATATGTCGAATCTCCATCGAAAGTCCAGGCCGTTCTAGTTTAGGCCACTGCGTGAGAGGCAATTCATCGACTTTGTCTGAATTCGTTCCTAACACATACTGCGAACGGTCGAAGGTTGCAGTGACGGCCACCGTGATTAGATGATCAGCAACACGTCTGGCACTGTGCAGAAGAAAAGATGAAAGTATACACATCAAAAACCATATCCATAGGTGTGTGAGCTACACACACGGAGTATTTGAAGGGTAAAGAAACGAAACTCAGAGGAAGTCTATCTATCTTCGAAATTCTTTCGTCAAACAGAATCCTGTAATCCTATGATTCCTTTCCTCCGTCTCAAATTTTCCATTCGATGAGATTCCGGATGGAGCTTCAGCATATTTGGGATTAACATCGTCCACAATGGATGAACTAAGAGTTCGGGCGCGCCAATCAGCCAGTGGTCGTTCCCATATTCTATAGCTTCTTGTGCTAAGGCCACAACGGAGGCCAGATTCGTTGCAATGATGTACATACGTTCATCCGGGCGATGCTGTGATATGACGATGCGGGTACCCAACCAGAAACTCGACCGTCTCTCACGAGCAGAACGAGCGGAGTCACCCCTCTCAGCTCATGAACTCCGAGGCTTGTGCGCACTAGAACGATTACGTTTTCAAATTTCTGCTTTACCGCCGAAAGGGACATACATCCAAGAGGACACTTCATCCGAAGGATCGTCAAGTTGCTGCTACATACATTTAAACTACATTTCTTTTGTATCCAGAAATTTACTTTACCCCACCCTTAATACCTTTGTTTGAGTTTTACTTCACCCCTCTTAACATTGCATCTTAACATTGCATTACTTGATCAAACCCCTGATTGACAAGAGCTGATTCAGCAGATTTATCGCTATGTAAAAACACTATATTAAATTAATACAAGATGAATATCATTAGAGTGTCACATCTAAACTCTGCAGAAGGTAAAAGAACGAAAGAAAAAAAGAAGAAGAGATGATTTGTTACATGACTTTGACGCGAGAAGCACTGTGACAGCAGTTAGGTAAGTCACTTTGAGATACAAGCAGTTATGTACCAGTAGTATATTAACTCACATTCTTTGTAGAGTAGTATGAGTCTAAGGCCCTTTCAGTCTGTACCATTTCTCAAGTCTAAGTAAAGCTGTGCACATTCCATCTCGGAATATTTCTGTTAAGTTCTCCTCCTGATTAGTTTTAACAGACTGATCTGTACAGTTCTCAGTTTTGTAACATGGTATCAGAGCTCAGGTTGCTCAAACTAAGGGTTTAAGATTCTGATAATCTGATATTTAGTTTCGAGGACTTTTGGACTCATCTTTTCAGCAAGAAAACAACCATGGCAGCTACTTTCAGTGAGTTTGGTTTGAATGAGAGCACTAGACTTTTAGGTCCTAACAATTATAGTTCCTGGAACCTGATCATGAAAGCGCGTTCTACATCAAATTGGACGATGAGCAAGCCGCATCTGGATTCTGGAAGAAGATACTAAGGAATCCGAAGTTGACTTACGTGCTCCGGACATCATGGGATGAGAACTTTTCTTCCTGTTGATCATGACGTGGTTGTGAGACATGTAAATCAGTTGATCAGAAAGTTTTTTCCTGGAAAGATCAAGGATCTGCTTGTATGGTGAAGACTTACCGAAGAGAGGAGCAGCAATCTCAGAAACATGGGTCTTCCTGCTCATGAAATCAAGGCACAGTTTTCTGCTCTTCTGTAAGAAGAAAGGCCATAGGATTGAAGAGTGCAGAAGAAATTTGGGAACTTAATATTTTCTGTGGAAAGAAAGGTCACAAGATTGATTTCTTGAGACTTTGATAAAAAGGAGATAAAATTCATTTTTTTTATTGACACAAGGGCGGCCGGGGACAGCACAAAAGCAAAGATTGCTATGCTAGAAAGACAAATGGAGGTCAAAATTCTACATCAAGTAATGTTGCTGCTCAAGAAGATGCACAAGAAGAGAAGATGTTGATAATATGTTTATTACCAGCTTGATATCTACAACAACAAAAGATAAAAATTGATACATTGATTCTGGTGCTTCTAAGCACATGACCAACAAAAGATCACTCTTGAAGAACTTTTCAGCAATTACAGGCTCTAAGGTTACTCAAGCTGATGGTACAGGATGTGAAGTTCAAGGTACTGGAGTTGTGACAGTAAAAACAAATGAAGGAGATCTGAAGAGTATACAAGAGATAATCTTTATTCCAAAGCTCACTAAGAACTTGCTTTCTGTTGGAAAAATCACTGATCATAGAATGAAGATGATTTTTGATGATACAAAGGTGCAGATAATGGATGCTTCACATCATCAGAAAGTAATTGCTTCAGAAAGGAGAGATCAGAAGTCAGGACTATATATCTGGATGTTGAGCCTCAAGTCCAAGAAGTCTTTATGGTTGTTAATTCTTATAATCAAGCAAGCCTTTGGCATCAGAGATTTGCACACTTGAATTTTGGAAGTCTGAAACATATGATGGATAATCATATGATAAAAGGCTATCAAGGATGAAGCTACCAACTACTGGAGATATGTGTTAAGGATGTATATTTGGGAAACAAAGCAGAAAGACGTTTTCAAAGGAAGGGGTGCAAAAACAAAAGAGTTGTTAGCCTTGGTCCATTCTGATGTTTGTGGACTCAAGTAAACAAGCTCTATTTGAGGCTGTAAGTACTTTCTGACATTCATTGATGATGTGAGAAGAAAGACATGGATATATTTCTTGAAACAGAAATCTTTTAGAAACTTCATAAAAATGATGAATTATCATAAAAAACAAAATAAAGTCCTACGACCTATGGAAAATCTATGTGAAGTATTTGAATACTTCAAGAAGTTCAAAACTCTTATAGAAAATCAAAGTGGCAAGAACATTAGAGTTTTCAGATCAGATGGAGGAGAAGAATATTGTTCTAACCTCTTTATTCAGTTTTATGAAGAGCATGGTATTCAAGGGCAACTTTCCACAGCTTATACTCCACAAGTAAATGGTGTAGCTGAAAGAGAAAATAGGATAATTGTGGAAAGTGACAGATTCATGTTGAAGGTCAAGAATCTTCCTAATTATTTTTGGGCTCAAGCTTGCAACACAGCTGTTTACATTATGAACAGAGCATATACAACAGCTGTGCATCACAAGACACCTGGAGAGATATTTACAGGAGCGAAATCAGATGTGTCTCACTTCAGGATTTTTGGATGCACAGCTTACATGCACATCAATGATAAGAAGAGACAGAAGTGGATGCAAAATCTGAGAAGTGTACATTTGTGGGCTATGCTGAGCAAACCAAGGGTTACAAAGTATTAAACCAGTCAACAAAAAGGACTCACATCAGCAGAGATGTTAGATTCTCTGAGTTGGATTCTGATCTGATGGAAGGTTAGAAAGAAACTTGTGATATATTCAGATTTAAGCTACCTACAAGTGAGGATCAGATTGATTCAGAATGTGATAAATCTGATATTGAGGTGGACTTGGAGCAATGAACATCTCTCACTAATCCTAGTGAAGAATAAGTTGAATTTCAATCAAATTCTGAATCTGAGTTACCAAGTATTCATGAAGTTAAAGAAGATTACTTACAACATGCAGCAGATTTTCAAGTAAGGAGATCAGAAAGAGTTAGAAGACCACCAGCAAAGCTTGATGATTATTATGGACTTGCTGAATGCAAATGGATCATCATTCAGGAGGATGATCCACTTACATTTGAAGAAGCTAACAAAGATCTTGGTTGGAGATAAACTATGAAAGAGGAGTACAAAATGCTACTAAAAAATCATATATGGGATGTGGTTAAGCTACCAAGAGGAAAAAGAGCCATCCAATGCAAATGGATTTACAAAATTAAGCTACAATCAGATGGTTCAGTTGACAAACTGAAAGCAAGGTTAGTAACAAGAGGATTTCAACAACAAGAAGGGATTGATTATGGAGAAAATTTTGCACCAATTGCAAAGTGGGATTCAATCAGACTTGTAATGGCCCTTGCTGGTCATTACCATTGAGAAATACATAAGATGGATGTGAAGTCAGCTTTCCTTCATGGAGGATTAGAAGAAGAAGTTTACAAGATTCAACCACCAGGATTTGAAGTGAAATATGGAGTGTGTGTGCATTCTCAGAAAATCCATATATGGATTAAAGCAAGCACCAAAGTTTTGGTATTTTGAGATACATGAGTTTCTACACAGCCATGAACTCAGAAGATCAGAGCTGGATCCAAACCTCTATGTTTTGAAAGATAATTCAAAGAGGATCATACTCATCTTATATGTAGAAGATACCTTAATTTCAAGAAGTGATAAGGAGTTGGTGCTACTACTCAAAGAAGAACTCAGCAAGAGGTTTGAGATGTCTGATTTGGGTTTAGCAAGATCATTCTTTGGTATTGATATTTGATAGATGGAGGACTGTATTATGCTTTCACAATAAGCATACATAAAGTCTATACTTGGAGATGTTCAGATGGAAGATTGCAAGTCATCAACAACACCAATGAAACAAGAAAGTGGTTTTGAAGAGATAACAGTTAACAATCCCATTGAAGAATATCTATACAGAAAATGAATTGGTAAACTCATATGTCTCATCCACACAAAATCTGATATTTGTTATGCTCTTGGGAGGCTAAGTCAATTTATGCATTGTCCAAATTCATCTCATTGGGTTGCTGCAAAGAGAATTCTGAGATATCTGAAAGGTACTATCAATCTTAGCTTTATATTTAAGGAGGGGAGAAGTGAATTTCATGATTTCAGTGATAGTGATTGGGCTGGAGATACCAGCAATAGAAATTCAGCATCAGGTGCATGCTTCAACTTATGTTCAGGTGGAATTATCAGTTGGAGCAGCAAGAAGCAGAATACAGTAGCAAGGTCTTCAACGGAAGCTGAATACATTGCTCTTAGTGATGGTTCTATAACCTTGATATGATTAAAGAATTTATTGCTGGAGATGAGAAAAAAGATATATGGACCTAAAGTATTACATGTGGATAATCAGAGTGCAATGTTCTTGGTTAACAACAGGGTTATCGGAGAAAGAACAAAAGGTTTGAAGACAATATTACATCATATCAGAGAGAAAATTGAAGCTAAGATAGTCAAACTGGAATATTGTCCATCAGAAGATTAGCTAGCTGATATTTTTACCAAAGCTTTACCAAAGCTAAGTTTTATATATATTAGAGATGTACTAGATATGAAGGAAGTGATGCGCTAATGAATGAGGGTGTTAAATATCATTAGAGTGTCACATCTAAACTCTGCGGAAGATAAACAGACAAATGAAAAGAAAGAGAAGAGATGACTTATGACATGACTTTCAATTGAGAAGCGTCGTGATAGCAGTTAGGTAAGTCACTTTGAGATGTCAGAAGTTATGTACCAGTAGTCATTAACTCACATTCTTTGTAGAATAGTATGAGTCTGAGGTCTTTTATGTCTGTATCATTTCTCAAGTCTAAGTAAAGCTGTGCACATTCCATCTCAGAATATTTCTATTAAGTTCTCCTTTTGATTAGTTTTAACAGGCTGCTCTGTTATCAGTTCTATAGGCTGGTAGTATTCTGTTCTGAGAGATAAAGTTTCATATTCAGAGAGAATTAGAGTACAGTTCTCAGTTTTGTAACACTCAGGAGTCTCTTCTACGTGCCTATATATGCTGATTCTGCTACACTCCAAAAAATAATAATTCTGAGATCTTTTTTTTAACTCATAATCATCATCATGTAGTCTATGCGGTGTTGTTTTGTGACAAAAGGATTCTCGCTTCAAATGTTGAAACCTGTAAATTTATGTAAAAAGCCGGTTTATGTAAAAAAACCTACCCGAACACTGCTTGGAGTGGGACTCGATTAAGAACGTCTTGACGACGACAACAGCCGCAATCTGTGATGCTGCAAACAGCTAAGAACATTCATGGCTATGGATCCGTAGTCAGTATCGGAATCTCAACGCAATTAACAAATTTCAGTCTGGATAGTGAGGCACAGATAACATCTAGATCTTCATCAAGCGCGCATGTGCAGAGTCATAATTCCTGTGGATATGCTCGCTCTAGAATCCAAACTGCTGAAGAGATGGGTCAGCTGAATCCCAATCCTTGTCAGCTGTGAGCCAAGAAGGAGTATCGTCAGTACCAAAAAGATCATTGTAGCTTGACATCTGGTTCAGTCACCGAGTGTGTAGAACATAAGATGTGATGGGAAGAGCACACTTGAACCTACCAGCACACTCTGTCTCTCTGAAAGTTGTCGACTAGATGTCTAGTTGTGAACCAAGACAACAACAGGACGAACAGAAACAAGGACCCTAGACCTACCCAGAACCTATCTGAAATGTGAAAATAGAGCTTGCACAGAGAGAACCAAGAGGAGGAGCTATTAGGTTTAGTACAAACATCAAAGTGAAGCTTGTTCTTGCAAAAATTTTGGTTTACTTTATATATGAGAGCAAACGCAAGCCTTTTGGAGGATGAAGCAAAGAAAGAACATACTCTCTCTCTCTTAAGTTGACCACATATGATTTCACCAGCATCCGGTCACACTAGGAGGTTTTATACAAAACACTAGATACAATCACCATATCGATATAGGTAAAAGAAAATCTTCCCTGTGATATATAACTTCCCTAGTTAAAAAAGTGTTAAGTACATTTTTCCTGCATATAAACACACATGGTATTTATCATTCTATACATCTCATGTGAAAAAGTAGGGAATTACTAGAAACTGAGAGCATATATGGGTATATAAACCAGGGGATTAAATATCTGGGCATGAAGACAAGCCTCGAAACCATTTTCACCACAGGTACGTTCCACTGAATTATGACTAACAGCCTGTAAGCGTCGGTGTCCTTCAAAAACGCTTGACGAATTCGGGAGGACAGCCGAGGGAAGATCCATCACGAGGTTATTATCAATCGATCAGATTCTCCGCAAGCCTCGCATGGAGATGATGCAGCCGGGTTCATGGCGAAGCTGTCAGTTGTCAAGGAGCCCGGACATATCATCGCGGCACGTGATTATTTCCTATGGCAGCAGAGGTTCAACGTGACTGCCTCCGTCGAACAGAGGAGAGAGGTGACGACGTGGGTCATCACCTTGGTCTTTCCGCAACAGGATCGGATTGCGGGCGGTTCTCATGACAACATTTATGCTTTCTTGCCATCCCAGCTTAACTCTGGCTTGCCGTTTTTAATCAACGCCGATTTTCTGCTGGTAAGCTCACGGGAAACGCTCAAGTTCGACAGCCCTTGGAATCAGGGAATACTCAGCTGTGTTCCTACAGCTTTCTGCGAAGCAATGGGATTCCTACAGGGGAAATCTGATTCAGCTCGCGCAAGCTCGACTAGAAGCTCGGCGCCACTCGTTTAATTACAAGTTCTTCCTAGTGAAAGATTGTCTTTTCCACTTCAAGAGTGTAATTAAGGAATAAGATTCTGAGCGACTTCGAAGGGCAGGACCGCATTCTCGTGGATGTGAACGTCGGCTCCAGAATCGAAGATCTTTGCAAGCCATCTGTGAGCCGACGTGTTGACGAGCGTTTCAGGAGGATACTCGAGGCCGCGTTTAATGAGCAAAGTGCTTCTCCAGCTATCGGCAGCTCAAATTGGTTTCTTGTAGATCGATCTGTACAGGAAAATTATTCGGAGGTGCTTGACCAATTGAGAGTACCTTAGATGAAAAGCTCAAAATACCTACAAATTTTGGACGACTCGAATTGGTTGCTTACACTTACTGATGATCTGTACCTTCAGGTTCTGGCATTTGTGTCTGCTCTGCCTTCCGTACGAGCACCAACGGAGATGTGGGTCGATCTCAGACCCCAAATTAACTCTCTAAAACTGTAAAATAAGAGGATTCGGGCACAGTCAGACTTATCTCCATATATGAGATCATGAAGTCGAAGATGGCAATGAACATTTCACCTCCACAGCAAGGGAACCACCTGAGCAATTGGATGGACAGGTTTGACCCTTGGATCCCTTATCGTTTCATGCCGCAGCAGACGGTTGTCTCCATGGAAAGAGCTGGGACTCACCATGCCGGTGTGAACTGGTTGAGAAGTAGTGCATCAGTACTAGTTCGCGAAGTCGACGTCGTAACTTTTGCCTCGGAGCTCGTTAGAATATGCACCTCAGACCAAAACTCCAAGAAGCCTGTAATTGCAGCCGACTTCCTCCTCCTCGTTTGGAGGTTTGTGTACACATCCATTCAGTAAGGAAAGCTGAGGGAGTTTCGTCCAGAAACATGGAATCGCGACTTTGCTGTGGTCGATGAGAGCGGTCACGTCCGGTGGGTCAAGGTGAAGGGGAATTCGCAATCGACAGAGCCCCTGGTACCGGTGTTATTACCCCGTAGCTGCAGCAAGTGGCCATTGTTACTGACACACAAGAAATGGTCCGAGCACCCTGAGCTCATCATCAGACTGTCTGATGATTACTTGAATCTTTACGATAATTCCCAACGTGGGGCCTACGAGAGAGAGTCATGCCGAGTCTTCCTCCAAGACACTTTCGGCGCTACCGATCTGCCGGATCTTCCATTACCCAACATTTCATTTCCGGAGCTGACAAGTCTAAGCTCGGAACAGAGCCGACTATTGCTTCAATGGTTGAACAGATTACGGGAATGCATTCCAATCTCTTGCAGATTCTGGAACAGCTTGGAAACTACGGCATGGCTGCACACTGAACAACATGGGCTTCAATGTCCAAAGATGTGACTAGAGATCTAGTATCAGATTACAGAGAATGATGTTTACAAAAGCTTTTTGAGAAGTTTAATGTTCTGTCTTTCTATCTGTAATCTTTGATCTATCATTCTTACTTTTCCGATGAAAGTAAGATATTTCTCATCTAACGCCCATCTCACAATCATTTCAAGTTTTTTTTCTAGATTATGCTTGGCATGACCCACGAAGACCTTTTTACTCGTATTGCGTTTGTTCTGACGAGCAATAAAACTGTTTACATTCATGGCGAGTTGATCAATTGTTTTCACATCCACAAGAACCAACGCTGCAATTTTCAATGCATCTGAAGAAAGTTTGTCCACGATGTTCTGCAAGAACAAAACAAGAAGTGAGATTGTGCTTAGATAACTGAATGATGTTTACACACAACTGGTCATGCTTATTCATCATCACTATCATGACTAACGACATACCTCGAGAAGCTCAAGCTCAAATACAGTGTCACACTGTAAGTTAATGCGATTGGTAATCTGCAGATTTTTCCAGAATACAATAAGTACTGGAACTTTAAAAAGATTTCATAATAAATAAGCAGAGTATTAACTAGTACCCTTTGCTTTGCTTGTAACAGCTTGTGTCCGAACAGACAAGACAACAAGTCAGATGAACAACAGTACAAGACCATGAACTTGCTAGAATCTTGCCAACTAATTAAAATGCAGTAGTAACAGAATAACTATGATACAATCGTAAACAAACTTACCTCTGTCAATGGTTTACTTCTTTTTGGTCGACTCATGATGTCCAACTCATTATCTGCGCTCCTCAGTGAAACTTCAGAAGTTGGATCGATTGGTAAGTTAACTTCCAAATTTACAGTGGGAGACGTATTCTCACTGCAATCTTTCCTCTCTTGATGATATGTATCAGGAGCAAAGTTTTCACTTCCAATCTTTTTCCTTCTATGAAGGAAGACGTTAACCTCCTCATGGTCAAAAATCTCTTTATTGTCACTGGTAGGAAGTTCCATATGAAGCTTTCTACTCCCTTCTGCGTGTAAGGTTTTCTCTGTACAGTCTGTTCTAAACGATGATTTCTGAACACCCTCATTACTGTACATGTTTGCTTCAGTTGGAGATTCTAAAATCTCAGACTGTTTAGTAATCCATGTTGTAGAATGGAACAGTTCAAAATCATTTGACTCCGTCACTAGTCGCACATAGGACCGTGCTATTTCGACCACAACATTCTGCACAGTACAGTAGCACCGTATGATGATTTCAAAACATTACATGGATATGATATCAACCATCCATTAAGTTACAGAGCAAAAATATCACGGACGAAAATAAACACACGTACCAGTTGTAGATCATGTACTTGAGAAGGATTATTTCTCGTTGTAACACAGTGGGGTAGAAAATATGCAGCTATAGGAGATTTGGAATAGCCCCGTTCCAAATGGGTCACTCGAATAAGAAAAGTAACGTATGGAAATTCTTGTCCCAAACCTTCAGGAACTCCCATTCCAATAAGTTTGACTTTGTCATTTTTCTGTCCGGGCAAATCAGACTCACGACCGATCAATTGCTCTGAGGTAGGTCTATCTTTAAGACCAAAAAAGGAAATCTTTCCTCCTTTAAATACCTCAGCCATCAGCTCTGGTTGTTTATTCATCAATCGCGCCAAAGGATCACACTGTTTCTGCACTTTCACTTCCTTGTGTATCTTATCTGATAATGATACAAAAATTCAAATAAGTAGACAACGAACACTGAAACTGACGGGTACTTATAAATAACCGTCTACTTGGAATCTACCATACCAATAATAAAACTGAAACTTCATCATTATCACATATCACTCTTATGTGCTGTTTGAGGCAACCTGCATGCACTTTTACAAGAAGGATATAATCAATATTACCAGAAGAAAAATAGAATCAATACCTGATGATAAGGAAACTTGTTTGCGTTTCAAACTTTTCTTGAACTCCTGTCTGTGAGTAATAATGTGCACATATACTGTATGATGCTTCCATCTCATAGTATATGTATCTGTCTCATTACCAAACACCAACGGTGGCAACTCCTGTAACTTACTCTGTATGAAATCGTTCAGAAGAGCTTTCATATCAGGTTGAATTTTAAAATCTAAATGCAGAATGTCATGTAACAAACTCTCCTTCTCATAATCTTTGAACCATGAGCGGATTACAGCATGACCTCTGTTGAGATCTCGCAATGCGTTTGGGAACTGAGCTTTCAACAATCGTTTTCCAGCTGCACGATGCTTGAAAATATCATCGTAAGAAGGCCACTGCGTACTGTGAAAAACCTGTCCCAATCAAACCATAAGTAAATGGAAGTAAATGACAGTAAGAAGGCCATTGCGTACTGTGAAAAACCTGTCCCAATCAAACCATAAGTAAACGAAAGTAAATGACAGTAAGAAGGTCACTGCGTACTGTGAAAAACCTGTCCCGATCAAACCATAAGTAAACGAAAGTAAATGACAGTAAGAAGGTCACTGCGTACTGTGAAAAACCTGTCCCGATCAAACGATAAGTAAACGGAAGTAAATGACAGTAAACTCATTATCCAAAAGTAAAACAATTGATAAAAATAAGAATGAGTTACTTACATCTCTCGTACTTGACATATGGACTGATGATGTGAGCTCTTCAAAATCATGCTTTGAATGCAGAGAATTACAATCGTTTGGTGAAGATTTTCTATCTCGTATCATAGGAACAGACGACGTTAGCTGCTCTATATCATATTTCGGATATAGAGAAGTAAGCTCGTCCGGTGAACCTTTCCTATCTACTCTAACATTTGGTTCCATCTTGACAGTGCACGACTCCTTTCCGAAAAGACAAGTTTTGACTCGTACTTCTCCTCTCGCAGGAACAGGGACTCCTCTCACAGGAACATGGACTTGTAGTTGCGTCGTATCTAGATCAGACGTTTGAAAGTAGTTGTGCAGTTTTAGCACATGGCCAAGCTTTGTTATGCCAAAATGCATCAACTCATCTTTCGAGTTGGCTAGGAGCCGTAAGCTCTCACCGTCAATTGCTTGACTTTGAACCAACTCAGAATACTCTGATGTGCTAAGAAACTTACTCAACCACTTCACTGTTGTTTCAGTATCTGCAACATTTGGACCTCGTGTCTCTAACATAGACGATGTGGTAGTGAACAGTGAAGTATCAAGTTCTATGGAATGAAGCTGATCCATCGGAATTAAAGTGACCCAAGAACTAGCAAAGTCAACACTCCTCCATATCGCATTAGACAAAGAAACATGACTCTTATGTAGATGATCAATGCAACAAAGAGTAAGACAACTCTGCAGGTCGGTTCAGTCAGTGCAAGGGCAGCAGCAACGTCCAACTGCATAAAACCTCACTGCAAAAACAGACTTAGACATTGACCTCACGACTCATGAACCTAAGTTGCCTAACTCGCATCTTGCCTGACAAAAGCCAGTAATACTGTCAGAACAGATAGTGGAAAGTACTGACTGCGGATGCTATATAATAACTACCATTTCCACGTGCCAAATGAAAAGTTAGACAAAATCTAAGCACTATTGAGTGGTAAAGTTTAGCGGTAAATTTGAACATGGAGCAGAGTTCAGGCATTGCCGTAGGATTCAAATCCAACGCTCTGACGAAGAGACTAGGACATCCATCTTTCCCCGCAAAATGTAGTTAGAGTAGTTGAATGTATCACAGAAGAAAATAGCGGCAATGGTTATAATAAAGTGTCATCAAACAGGACTATAAGTTGTGGCGCCTCATCCATCATAGATTCGATATAGTGTACGGGAGTAGCATTAGACAGACTATCCATATAACTAAACCACATAACTGAAGTCTCCTTGAAGATACACCCACCTCTTGAAGATACACCCACAGTCGGAGTTCAGGTACACGCACAGTCCGATTTCAGATGATGGAAGCTAATCTCTTACTGTCCTGATCGTCGATGCCCAGCAACTCTACCTCTATTTGGCATTGGGCTTCAGCTCCAGCAGCATCCTGACATGAAGCGAATCTTGGACAGTAATGACGAGAAGTACAACAAGTGGAACTCTATGCGAAATATTACTCTAGAACCCAAACCCTCTTGAGTCACGACACCTCAGCTTGAAGTTCACAGTCTTGGACAATAATGACGAGAAGTATAACAAGCGTAGCTCCGTGCGAGCCCTCACAAGCAGTGTTCGGGAAAGACTTTTGGGAGAACCAGAGATTTTCCGGCATGACCTAGCATCAATCGTCAATTTTCTAAAGGATACCAGAAAGTGCTTCACTTTTCGAGTATTGAGAGTACTATCTTCATCTTGTACTCGGTAACTTTCCGACTCTTTTTCCAAATTTTCGAAAATTCACATTCTCAACCGGTTCTCACTACTCTATCAGCCGGAACTCCCCGAACATTGCTCACGAGTCACGAGTCACGAGTCATGACACCTCAGCTTGAAGTTCACTCTAGAAGTCAGTTGTTCTCTAGTGTTCTGATCTAATGCATAAATATGAGTATATATCATATATACTTGAGAAATACAGCTGTTCTACGGATACACATGCAAGAAGCTCTTGAACCAAACTGCATAAGAGGACCCAGAGAAATAACAACTTGGGGTTAAGAGGGTAAGTGCAAACCTATTCATTATACAGTATTTTTTCGGAAGTGATTAAATTAACGAGCACAAGGTGTCGGACACATCTATAAGTGATGAGCAGGTGTGCAATGAAATATCCAATTATCTCAACAGAGTATGCAGATAGAACACACATCCCGCTGCATGCACCTCAACCTGCTATCTTGATAATATATGTAGCCATGCACCTCGACTTAGTCTCTGACTTCATCTACACTCAATAGAGAGGGTTAGGCCTATAGGGGAAAGAGGAGAAATGATCAAACAAACTTGAGAACTTTTGTAAATCTCAGGGGTTTGGGCATAATAAGGTATATAACTGTATATAGGAATGGCAGATCAGACCACGCCTAGACACTAAAAACAATCCTCAAACGTAATACGGATTGTAGCAAAGGTAGAGTGAAAGGAGTAGTAAAGGTGGGTGTGGGTAGCTTATCTTCAGGTCTAAGATCTGTAACCAAACGGTCTACGTCCAAGAAAAGTTTCATAAAAGAAACAATGCTTGAGATGGTACTCCCAAGTAGCGAAGCCTAGAAGCCTGATGTTCTCTAATGCAGAAATGTGAAATATAAGGTCACATATAACACATCTATAAGTGATGACAGGTGTACACTGAAATATCCAAATACCTCAGCCGAGTATGCAGCTAGAACACAAATCTCATTGTATGCACCTAAACCTGCTGTATGGCTTCATCAGCACGCAATAGCGAGAGGTTAGGTTATAGATGCACAAGAAAAGTGGTCAGTTAAAGATTTTGGACATTTCCAACTCCAACGAACCTCGAGGCTACTCTTAACTCATGTCTTTGTGTATAGGTAGGCGTACTAAAGCCAAGAGAAATCTTCACTATGATGATTTGATCCTGAGTGAGACACTGCATAAGCCAATGAAAATCCTCACTCTGAGAAGCGAAACCAGAACTTGGCAGGGTATATTTCCTGCAAGAACGAAGGAACATCGTTGTCAGAAGGATCGCAGTCTCATTCAGATCCTCGAGGAACGTGAGGTTTCCTAAGAAGTGGACCCCCAAAAAATGATCATTAGCTAGTTGTAATTGGCAGCCTAATTGACCATAGCCGCGGCGACATGCGGTTAGTCGTCCTCGCAGGAGGTTCATAAACATTCAACAACAGACTTGGCTTTCCTTTCCAAACGGTGACATGTGGGAAGACCCTGAGGCAAACTTAAAATTAAACCAATTGTCACACAGGGAACGCGCGCTCACATGGACACCTGACAACAGTGCTCGTACATAACGGCAGTCCGCAGTTCATTTCTACGATAGAGGCTGGTGGAAAATTAAGACTACAAGCTAGAGAACTATTTCAAGAAGTGAAAAGAAAAGAAAGCGACGGTTAGGTGTGAATGCAAAACTTACACTTACCCAAGAAAATGATAACAACCTTGCGTGAGCTTCGTCCATCCTGAACCTCGATACAACCACATACGGTGCCTCAATGCATCAATGCTCGTGCAAACTTTATGGGCAAAAGTCAATGAAAATCTGCACTCCGAGAAGCGAAACCACAACTTGACGAGGTATATTTCTTACAGAATGAAGGAACTTCGTTGTGAGAAGGGGAGTCTCACTGATCCTCAAGAAGCGCGAGATGTTCTATCAAGTTCAAATTGGATGATGATGGCAACACTTGGTAAGAAAAGGGTGATTCTCTGAGGTCCGTGAGGCACACTTAAACACCAATTCGTCACACATAGAACGCGCGCTCACATGGACACCCGGTAACACTGCTCGCATGGCACATAACGATAGCCCGTAGGATGGGTGCTCACGTTTAGTTTTCTCATGTGAATTAACAAGCCACGAGGTCCACTGAATTTCAAGCTTTTTATACTAAGTACTTAAGGTCTTAAGAAAATTGATATTTGTTAATTGTTCTTTTAACTTGATATTGCTGTACATTTCCTTTTAAGGTATATGGATACCTAGTTTTCCAAGTGAATTTTGACGCCACTAGGTCCACTGATTTCAGATCTTATACCAAATGTATAGGGTCTTAACAAAATCGATATTTGTTTATTGGTATATTAATTTTTTAATTTACTATTACTACCGCTTTCCTTTTAAGGTATTTGGACATTTAGCTTTCTCAAGTGAATTAACAAGCCATGAGGTCACTGAATTTCAGGTTTTATTCAAAATGCATAGGGTTTTCGACCTCGAGTATGAGTATAAAACCATGAAAGAGAATAGCCTCTTTTCCTCTTAGTGTATTTTCAGTATGAAGAAATGATTGCTTTTGTTCCAAGAAAGCAAGAAATCTACATCTTAACATTTATCTATTAGTACTCAATGTTTTGAGATGAATCATAACATGTAAAGCTGATGAATAACTTTATCGTTATTTTTTATTTCACAGTTTCCAAGTTGGGATGAAGATATAGTAACCAAAACCACTTTTGGTATAACAGTTTCTCAGCTCTATAACTACAAACCCACAAAATAATTTCTTTGTGGTTCACCCGGAGCACTTGTAGTCATACTCTAGCTTTCAGAAAACTGATATTTTTATTAGTCTATTACTTTTTAGTTTAACAATTTATAGATATTCAAGAATTATTGATCTCTTTTTAAAATGAAGCACTTGTATTTTATAAACAAATTATTCGTCGTTCAACATCCCAGAAACGTTTAGTGCTACTATCACTTTATAGGAGACACTTGAGTTCTTCACGGTTCAAACCTTGAGTACGACTACAAGTGCTCAAGGTCACCGAGTATTATTTCACTGAACTGAGAAATTTAACCGGTATGTGAAAACTACTTTGGTGATTAATATTACATATTCATCCCAACCCAAAATCATTTCTACTCTCAAAGTTATAGAAAAATATACATATAAATTGAATATTTAAGAAAAATTGATTATACTTAAGAAATTGAAAAAGCTACACATACATTCAATTTTGCACATATGTGTCATTGAGAATTCATCTTGAGAAAAAATAGTTTTTATTTTTGAACTGAAAGAGAATTATTTCTTTGAGTATTAAACTTCTTGACAGAAAAATTTCACTACAGAAACGACTGAAAGGCAAGTAAAAAACGGCAGCAGATCCTGGCTGAACTAAAAACTCCCCCCTCCAAGCAGGAATATTCGAGTAAGGTTAGTCTCTTTGACACCTCCTAATATCTTTATGGTGCATCTCTTTTCCATCTTCAGATGGAAGCGACGAATATGCATCCAGAGTCACGTTGGAACAGAGGAAAAGAAAACAAACTTTGGTTGAGATGAGAAATCGATCAAAAATAAATGGCTTTCAACTGGTAGTTTTTTCGATTACAAACATGTTTCACCAGATCGCGTACATGTTAATTAAGCTATTTCTGATCGACTGTAACTTAGAGTCACTAACGAAAAAGATGAAGATTGCAAGGCTTGGTCATAAATAAATTAAAAAACTTTTGAGAAGCAAACTGTCATGAAAAGTTAGTATCTAGCATGCTAGTCAAAGAATTAAAATCTTAGAAAACTTCGTTGGCATTCTGTACCTTCTCTGTTTCTTCAATAATCGCATCCTTGTTCGCATTCATCAGACTGAGCATGGGTTCTGTTCTCTGTAATAGAAGAGAAAACCAAACCATAATTAAATTAAAGATATATTATACCATAATATAACATATAACAGATAACATATATAATATATATTATTAAACCAAACCATAATTTAAACCAAACCATATATTAACTTACTGTAAAATGTATGCAGATGTGCATAAAACAAGTCAAAAAAGGAAATTGATATAGAACTTCAAGGTATACGTACGTACGCACCTTAACAATGACTTGTTTGACTTTGTTGGAAGAAGCATTCAGATGCTCATTTTCTTTGTCATCTGAGAATTTCACTTTTTTCTGTTCAACAGAACACTGAATCATAGTTACATTATCTACCACTCGAATGGGAACTCCAAGTGCTCCGTCGATAGAATTATAAATACTTGTTAGTTCTCGTTTTCCTCGAGGAGAAACAACGCTCATGCTCTCTAGCAACTTCACGACTCTGTTAACCCTAACAATCAAAAGACTCTTTGTCACCTCCACGTAAGATGTACCGGGAAAGTTCTTATGATATTCTTGATACAAAAGTGTTAGAAGAATTTTAGTGCAAAAATCTGTTATGATATGTTCTTCTACTAGCCATATTACCGACAACTGGTTGATGCGTCTTACTCTTACTGATATTGTCAGTCAAGCCCAAGGGTTGACAAAAAACTTTTGAACTATCGAGGTTGACCAAGTCGTGAAGTTGCTGGAAGGGGCTGACTATGTAGATTTCTGACCTGAAGGTCGTCTAAGAGTGTCCATCCTCACTTGTACGATTGTCTCACTTGAAACGGAGGAAACTGGTATCCATCATCAATTCTTTCTACCAGTATTGGGTAAACTTTCCTTGGAAACGGATTGGAACTGGTTCGAAAACGTCTCCGTCAGTAAATCTCTAACTCCCGGATTCCCGGGCTTCACACTGCAGTTCGAAAGTTCCTTCACTTTCTGCATACTCTTACCGCGGTGGACATTTGAGGCTTACAGGTTTAAACCTTAACTGAGACATCCTGTACATGTTAGGGGGTCTCTAACATCGATCGTAAAGTAGAGAAACGTCAAAAGGTTTGTTGGCCGTAAATTTTCAAATATAATCACTCAGACATAGAACTATGAGTACCGTTACAGGAGTACCGTTAAGATAAATAAATGCTTTACATAAATCAGGACTTGGGTCAGCTTTTTACTCCCTCAGTCCCCCACAGGAACGTTAGAGCTCCCTAAGTCCCTCGAAGTTGAAATTTTCTTCCTCAGTTCTTTGACCGGTAACAAGCAGTTTTACTTCCCGGTCTAACCTGTTTTGGTAAAATCACAGTTCGTCTATTTTTGCATGGGTACGAGTACCGGTGATCGTCTTTAGTTTTAGTGAGAGTAGACGTTTTTGCTTAAACAGCACCCGCAGACAATAATACAAGTTAAACTACACCACAGTCAAATTATTTAGTTGAACAGCACCCGGTAAAGTTAACTAACTCGGGCGTCAGTATTCCGATGGCGTAACATCCCGATGGTTTCCCTTGTCCAACCGATTTATTAATGTTGCGGAGGAGTCCCCGGTATTCCATTCCGATGACCCAGAAGAATAACAACATATTGTAATTTAAAACATCCGGTTTTCGCACAGCGTTCTCACACGCGCGAGATTCGCACGCGCAAATAGAAAATAACAACCTCCTGTTATTTAAATCTATTTTCTGATAAGGTTTTTTGCAGAAGAGCCCCCATTTTCGCACGCGTGCGAAAATGTAAATAACATCCTGTTGTTATTTATTTCTGATAAGGGTTATTTCGGAAAAGAGCCCCGGGTGTTCACACGTGCGTTACTGTGAATAACAGAATGTTGT
The DNA here is from genome assembly GCA_036924285.1 of Asterella californica. Lineage (NCBI taxonomy): Eukaryota > Viridiplantae > Streptophyta > Marchantiopsida > Marchantiales > Aytoniaceae > Asterella > Asterella californica. Next base: position 15,133,989 of record JAYKYS010000003.1, read on the forward strand.
TATTACATTTATTAGGTCTTTTAATAACAAGATGTTGTTATTTTCGCTTATCACGTTGTTCTGGATCGGAATTTGCCTTCACCCAATCGAAGGCGAAGTTCGATAAATGCAGGAGTCCTTTCCCCACGGTCCCGACGCCACTCGTCCTTCACACATCCTCAGTCTCGTGAAGCCTCACCCGCTCTGCAGTGTACACTGTAGAACGCAGTTCAGCCCCCGATTTGCCGGTGCCCCCTTGTTTCAACTATGACTGCAGTAGCTATCGGGACTCTGCCGGTAAGGGACTGAGGGTGCACTCACATCGTGAAAGTTTTCCGTATTACGGAGGGTTTCGGAGAATAATGATTCCTTCCGGAGTTGTTTGGATTACCGGCTTATGTCGGTTAGAATGTTGTTATACACCGGGTATAATAAGTCAGGGTGCTTGACGGCGTGAGCGCGCTTGGTGAAAGTCTGATCTTGTTTTAACAGTTACTTTTCCTGTTCTTCCGTGTCCATGTTGTAAGAACTACGAAAGGCAAAAAATTATCCACAGCCCAGTATTCACGATCTGACATTGTTGATATGAGACTCGCTGAACGAGAGTCAAAGTTTCATCTGATGTTCGCTTGCACCAAAGCCAATGCCCATGCCATTGCAAGAGCATACAACAGATCTTGTTTACGGCTTACAGACTTGTTATGTCCTCTAATGGACAAAAATGAATCGGTTCCTCCATACTTTCCAGATACGATCGGACATTTTCAACAGCTCTCTCAGGAAGCAGTTATGAATCTATTAGTTGCTTATCAGGTTTCTGGGATACCCGATTCAGATGACGAAAGACAGATCGATCTGGCCAGGTATATTGGGGTGAACATGTAGTTGCCATGATTTCTGAGATTGGCCGCTGGGTGCTTGTAGACTGCTTTCGGCTCCTCCTCACGTGAGTGAATCATCCTCCCCGTTAGCTAAGTCTGCAGAGAGGGGGCTCGAGATCAAGAATCCCGGGCCTGTTAAAGAAAGGGGATGAATAAAAAGAATCAGTGCAGCTCAGATCCCGGACAACCCACTGCTCATGTCTGTGTCATCCACGAAGCTTTCCTGTTGGGGAGCCTCAGCGCAGTAATCCTTCTCTTTCCGGTTCTCTCTAATTGGGCTAGGCTCTACCAGAGACTGATACGTGCTCGTCACCAATTCCCTTTTGACATTCACGATGATGGTAGGGTGATCATTCTTGCGCTGGCTCCCTCCGAGATCTGGCTGGAAATGCCCCGGACCATTGTTCAAGAAATCTTCAATCCCGCACATCTCCTCGACTGAGCTCTCATAACTGCTTTCCAATTTCGAAACCTCTCCCGGAAAATTCAGAACATGCCCAATGCTGCTGCTGCAATAAGGGGAGGTCGAAGCCGCTGATGCTGCGATCACCAAGGCGGGAAGAGGAGGAACCTGAGATCCCATACTAGTAGTCTGCTTGCTGTTGCTGTCTGGAGATGGCAAGACTACTGCTGAAGGAAAGGGAGAGATTTAGGGGGAGCCAATTCGATCGATTTGCCACAGGTTTAAGATTAATGATCACGGATAATTGCAGATGTACCCTGTGAATCAGATTGTACTCCACTTAATTACTCCACTCGGTTCACCGAAGTGTTTCACTCGGTTCCACCTATTTATTGTCACCGGATATTTAAGTAATACATCACCTGGACACCGGAATATGATCGTTGATAACTCTACTATAGCATCCGTAGAAATTTCCCGGTATTTTATCCGGAGAAAATATGAGTTCTCCGGACAACGGACAACATTTCTCCGGATCTTTTCGGTAGCGGAACCCTCCGTAGATCTCCGTAAAACGTAAAACGCGATGTGAGTGCACCCTGAGACCTAAGAAGACAGCCGCTTTCCTGTTTTGTCCTTGTTCAACTGATACTAGCCGTTGATGATGAAGATTTAGGGTTACAGTATAGACGCGATCAATACCTCGGACTTAAATACGTGTCTTCCAGGGATACTGAAGGAATCCTCTCTTCTCATTGTGAAGATTGGAGCGAGTGAAGCGAGTACGTGAGCTTCTCATTGGCAAGACTGTACTCCAGTGAAGCGAATACACTGAAGGAGCCGTCTCTTCTCATTGTGAAGATTGGAGCGAGTGAAGCGAGTACGTGAGCTTCTCATTGGCAAGACTGTAGTGGTTCATTCAGACGAGGTTCGAAGATTTATCAGGTGAGTCTCTGCATCCAAATATCCATGCATTTCGCTAGCACCCAGACCATTGTACGTTGAGTAGTTCGCTAGTACCCAGAACATTGTACAGTTTTCGGCATCTCACAGTGGGACCGGACCATCCTGTAGTGCTCCTCGAAGGTAAGTGATGTCACGACGGATTAGTGATGCTCACTGAAAGAGAACTTTGACGTCTGTACAGTAAGGCTCTCCGCCGTGAGGGCTTCAATCGCAGCAGTCACAGTCTCATGCCGTCAACATATCTACTCCCGGTTGACCCCAGAGGTTCTGCAGCTGTTATTAGATTCGTACATTCTCCATGTTATTGTGCTCTCGATATGACAGTGGTCCACTTCCGTCAGCTATGAGTACAGTAGTATTCCTGAAAACAAAAAATATATCTGCCCGCTGGAGCTGGCCGAAACCTGTTCAGAACTCCCAAGCAGTTCCCAAGTCATTCTCGAACTTGAGCATGCGCAAGCCAGCTCGAGCTGCAGCAGCAGCATTGGAGTTTATGAGCTCGTACTACCTGTCCCCGGTCCAACAAAACCGTCCTTGTCGAAGCCCAGCACTTATGTATCGATTGCTTAGCAATCACGCGGATTGAAAGACCTCAGTACTCCCCGCGCGCCCTTCCTCCTACTATTGCCATCCGATCGAGCTAGCAGCGATACCTGATAGTGATTTGTGATAGCAAGTTGCAGCGCTTCTGCGTGCCATCTGAGCATGTACTTTGGAGTGCCACAATAGAAGATATAGAGCTCTGACAGCAAGTTTTTCACCATCGTGTGACAGCATGTTCAGGAACGCTCTTCCATTAGAGTGGATAGGTCTCAGGTTCGATTTTCGATTTTTTACTCTCTTTAGACCTTTTGCCTATCGGCACAGTTCAACATCCATGTACTGCCGATGATGGATCCACGACTCCAACAATCACCTTATCCGTGGACGGGATTAGCTCTAGTAGCGATTGCTCGAGATCTGGTGAAGAGATCGATGCGGAGGTCGAGTGGAGACCCGAGGGTCAAGTCAACGGAGAGGTCGATTGGGAGAGCTATGATGCTAAGAGACTCTATACCTTTCATGAATATCTAGAGAACTGGTAGAGCCGAGATGCATTGATATTTCATGAATATCTAGAGAATAGTCTATCGGTCGATGATTTAACTCCAGACGGGAAGGCTGTAGTTGGTTAGAACATGCATAGTTCCCTTGAGCTGAGAAGAATAACGCCGTTATATTTCTTTGGACCATCCAGACCGCCCCCTTTGCAAGGGAGACCATATATCCTTATACCCTCCGCTACCCTAACCCCCGACTCGGATCCCTTGGCAAGAGAGACTTTAAAACCTTATACCCTCCGCTACCCTAACCCCCGATCCGGATCAGCAAGGGTTTAGGCCCCTTTACGAAGGAGACTATATATCCTTAAACTCTCCCTTAGGATCTTTGATGGAGATGGTATAAATTTCCGAAGAAGTTCTTCCTTGTTTATTGCAAAGTGGCCCGTGCTTTCGAGAAGTAAAATGGAGCGCTTCTACACGAAGCCTGTTATCTGATTTTATCAAAATAATAATCAAATCGACTATTCTAATCTCACTGTTGTCTCTAGGAACTGATGTCTTCTTTAGGTACTGATGCGCAGATTGATTACTGATTGATTTCATCTAAGTTATGTTAATCTCTCTTGTTGTTTTTGTTTATTGCATGTAAGTTTCTTCCGTGTTTTATGTTAATTTCGAAGTTGGAGTATCGAAGCTGATATCACGGAGATTGTATCAGTCTCCAAATCACAGAAACTTTGAGGTAACTTTTATCAATTCTCGTTGATTTTTGCTGCATTATAGCGTATGTTTATTTAGATAATTTTATTGTATATTTATTTTAGATTTTATGTAATCTTAGAAAAAATATACAAAGTATATTTTTTATTTATTAAATATTTCTGTGGAAAACAAATGTTTATATAAATCTTTACATTCTAAGGTATGATCTTAACCGATCTGCAACGTGAATGTCATCGATAATAAACATATATATTCCTCAATAAATATTTAATAAATAAAGTTAAAACATGTTTATCCACATCTTTACATTCTAAGGTAAGACCTTAATTATTAGATATTTCTGTGGAAAATAAATGTTTATATAAATCTTTACATTCTAAGGTATGATCTTAACCGGTCTGCAACGTGAATGTCATCGATAATAAACATATATATTCCTCAATAAATATTTAATAAATAAAGTTAAAACATGTTTATCCACATCTTTACATTCTAAGGTAAGACCTTAATTGGTCTACAGCGTGAATGTTATCGATTGTAAACATATAAATTAAAGTAAATATTCAAGAAATTAAATAATAATATAAAACCAGTTTTTTAGTTTCTTGAATATTAATAATATCAAGTTACATTGGTTTTTAATATATTATTATCATTTCTTTTTGTATATGCAGATCTTTGAAAATGGAGAAGGATAATGTCGAAGATGTCCTTTTCTTTTATGACGTGGTCAATGTACTCATTTTAATGAAAGGAAAATTTTTAGAAATTTTTCTGACTTGGGTTCTTGGAGAAATATATTTCTTCGACATAGTTACAAGAATGTTACTATGCGGTAGAGTGATAAGATCACGAGAAAGTTTCATGAGAGGATATGATATATTAGTTGAAACAACGGGAGCTGGAGATCATTGGAACACTTTTTTATGAAAATTTGGTGGAATAGGATTTGTCTGTGTATCGATTCACGGTTGAATATTAATATTCTTCCGAAGAAGATACAAAAAAAAATTAGACAGTTTCGAAAAGATCCTTCAGAATTTTTAGAGTATCATCTTTCTTCATATGATAGAAAACGGGTAGAGAAAAAATATTTTGAATATTCTGATCAACAATTTTCAGAATGTTTTTACTATCATGAGAGTACAGATATTAGTGAACTTATTTATCGACGACGAATAGAAACTATCAAAGGAGAATTAGCTCAAATAGATAAACCTCTTTGGTGCATAGTACCTTCTTCTTTTTACACTGTTGTTTCAAAACAACAAATAGAACTTATTTATACATCTGAAGGTCAGATTGTTGCAGGAAGAAAGAAGATGAAATTTGGAGGTGCCCTTATGTTATATTTACGACAACATATCAAAGCCATCTATGATATGAAGTACACATTGAGAAGAGGAGATGCACGAGTGTCACTGAAGGAAACGATGCGCGCTGTAGGGCCATTGCATAATTGGCGCGAGCGGCGAGGTCCAAATTCAGTGACATTTTTCAAAAATAGTTGTAAGTATAAAAAATTTACTAATATCGTAGAGGGATTTGATAGTTTTTTAGAGAAGTATTATCATCGTGTTTTACTTGAAACTCTTTTAGTTGGTACTTGTGAAGATTTTCCTTTTGTCATGGAAGATTTTTTCAAGATACATCTTCCATATTTTAATACGGAGGAATCCGTATTAATTTCTAGAGATACTGAGGAGAAGTTTTTATTTTCTGATATACCAGTTTATCCTTTATTTATTACAAAGAATTATTGTAATATTCTTCACACAGATCAAGATGATACTAAATACACAGTTGTATTAATTTCAAATCCATCGAATAACACAAATGATGGTAGTTTTTTGTTACCAAATTTAGGTATTCAGATACCTTTAGGAGACGGCGATTTATTCTTTTTTAGAGGAGATATACCTCATTGTACTACTTATAGAACTGAAAGCAATACTGAAGATGTATATGCTGCTGGATGTACGATAAATAGTACATTGGGAAAAGTTTTTTCAAAAAATAAATAAATTATTTTTCAATTATATCCATGATTATGATTTATTTTTTTCACTAATGTTGAGTATAAAAAAAAGACATTTCTTTATTCCAAGAAATCTCTATTATTATCATCTTTACATTTCTCTTTATTACTAAGAGCTTTTTTGGTCTTACATTTGTTTTGAAACCTTTTATAAAATTATAAAAATAATACATATTTTTTCTTCTTAGTTGTTTGAATCTTTTTGGATGGGTTACCTAGAACACTTCTAGTCATACTCTATCTTTAAACAACACATTATTTCTATTAGTTATCTTTAGTCGTGCCAACTTCTTGTAGAATACTGCTTCTGTCTTTGCAAGGACTAAGCATAAACGAGAAGAGATTCGTTGATGGATATGATGCAAATGAAACACATGTTATAGTAATCTTCTACGAGATTTTCTACTAATGAATAACCGTAAGCATGGAGAAGGTAATTTCTCTAGAAATGAAAAATGTGTGACTCTGCATCATCAACTACTCGGAGGTAATAGAGATGTCATGGATAATTTCATTCTACACAGTGCAACTCTATAAACTTCACCAATAGTTTGCACCATGGAGAAGGTAATTTCTCTAGAAATGAAAAATGTGTGACTTTGCATCATCAACTACTGAGAGGTAATAGGGATGTCATGGATAATTTCATTCTACGCAATGTAACTCTGTAAACTTCATCAATAGTTCGCACCATGGAGAAGGTAATTTCTCTAAAAATGACTTTGCACCATCAACCTCTCCGGGGTAATAGGGATGTCATGGGTAATTTCATTCTACACAGTGCAACTCTGCAAACTTCACCAATAGTTCGCACCATGGAGAAGATAATTTCTCTGGAAATGACTTTGCATCATCAACCACTTCGAGGTAATAAGGATGTCATGGGTAATTTCATTCTACATAGTGCAACTCTGCAAACTTCACCAACAGTTTGCACTATCGAGAAGGTAATTTCTCTAGAAATGGAAAATGTGTTACTTTGCACCATCAAACACTCACTGAATGGTGTGGTTTCTTTTTAACTCAGGCGCAATCAAGCTTTTTTTTCCTGTGAAAATACACTAAGAGGAAAAGAGGCTATTCCCTTTCATGATTTTATACTCATACTCGAGGTCGAAGAACCTATGCATTTTATATAAAACCTGAAATTCAGTGACCTCGTGGCTTGTTAATTCACTTGAGAAAGCTAAACGTCCAAATATCTTAAAAGAAAAGCGGTAGTAATAATAAATGAAAAGAATAATATAGCAATAAACAAATATCGATTTTGTTAAGACCCTATGCATTTGGTATAAGATCTGAAATCAGTGGACCTAGTGGCTTCAAAATTCACTTGGAGAACTAGGTATCCATATACCTTAAAAGGAAATGTTCAGCAATATCAAGTTAAAAGAACAATTAACAAATATCGATTTTCTTAAGACCTTAAGTACTTAGTATAAAAAGCTTGAAATTCAGTGGACCTTGTGGCTTGTTAATTCACATGAGAAAACTAAACGTGAGCACCTAGCCGGCCAGTCGGAGACCAGACAAAACAACCACTGAACATCTTACGGACTGCCGTTATGTGCGAGTAGTGTTGTCTGGTGTCCATGTGAGCGCGCGTTCCCTGTGATAACGATTGATTAGGAGTCCAATTCTTAGGAAACCTTACGTTCCTCGAGGATCTGAATGAGACTGCGATCCTTCTGACGACGAAGTTCCTTCGTTCTTGCAGGAAATATACCTTGCCAAGTTCCGGTTTCGTTTCTCGAAGTGAGGATTTTCATTGGCTTATGCAGTGTCCCGTTCATGATCAAATCATCAAAGTGAAGATTTCTCTTGGCTTTAGTACGCCAAATGGCATTGATATCATTGACGGCACAAACTGAAATATCTCGTTATCGCTATTGTGACAATTTTGAGATCCGGGTTAATGCATTAACTCTCTGTTTATGACTTTGTTTTGTTCTGACTCCAGTTCCGTGCTATCGTTTACTCCGTCGTTTTTGTGTAATCTGCTTTGGATTCCTACCTATACACAAAGACAGGAGTTAAGGTTAGCGCCCCTCGCCTTCGGAACTAAATGTGAACTCTGGAAAGACGAGGCCCTGGTGAGTTGGAAATATCCAAAAGCTTTAACTTTTCTTGTGCATCTATAGCCTAACCTCTCACTCCTGCGTGCTGATGAAGTTTGACTGAGACTATTTTTCCCTAGAGTGGGACGAAAACTTGGGACAAAAATTCAACAGGAGATCCTATAAGAGCTAGGATAGAAGACCAGAGATGTAATTAGGTTGTATTCAGACTTCTATTGACGGATTGTGATAAGTTATGGAGTGATAAAGTTTACGCGAGCTGATGCATTGTGGCACCATATGTGGTTGTATCGAGGTTCAGGATGGACGAAGCCCACGCAAGGTTGTTTTCATTTTCTTGGATAAGTGTAAATTTTTCATTCACACATAGCTGTCGCTTTCTTTTCTTTTCACTTCTTGAGATAGTTCTCTAGCTTGTAGTCTTAATTTTCCACCAGCCTCTACCGTAGAAATGAACTGACTGAAACAAGGGAGTCCAAAGCAAGATGTCTTGTGGTGGTGTATGACATTCTTGTCTGAAGAGAAGGTTAGACCTTTCATTTTTTGCGATATGCAGTCTTTTGATTATTTTATGTCTTTTGATGCATGATATCAGGTCTAGGCACTAGATTATTGAGCATATATATAAGTGGAAGGAGCTACAGTTACGAGCTGTGCGGTTTGTCTCATGACTTCTAAACTGACGTTTACGTCCACGACCTCCACCTGATAAGCTACGGGGCAGAAGTAGGTATGTACAAGCATCTTCATCAGATCATCTGTCATGCTGACTCGGAAGTTGTGCGCAGGCTTGTTCCAGTTTAATGACCGATCTAGACGCCGAAAGTACAGCTAGCTCTAGAGTTAACATGTACCTAATCTTCCACGATGGAGAAAAGAAGATGAATCCGTTTGAAAACTTGCGACTACGGTGTAGTATCAAAAGTCCTAGATCCAAGGTTAGTTCAGGTTTGGAAGCCTGAGTGGTATCACTTACCTTAGTCCTCGTAGTCCTCGAGAGGGAACTTAATCTTGTGATCATGAAGGTCCGCCAGAGACAGGTGAGGGATCTAGCAGAGAGACTCCTGGAGGAGGGATCAAGTCACAATTCAGTTTCATTCGACACTCTTCACGTACACTTTCGTTACAATTAGAGGTAGTTCATTTGCAGCTAGAGAGCGTTACTGGTGTAGATGTGTCATAGAATACAGATTACGACTTCGTTCCGTGGTACCCTCAGTTCACTCGATGCACTGAGTAATTTGGACCTTTTTGTGATCGACCATGGACTTGAGAGAGTCCAGAGAGAAATGCGATTGTGAGTATATGTGTAAGAGAGCTCGTCCCGACAGGGGATATCAATTCGTCAGCAGTCGTACTTTACGTCGACATAAACAGAAAGATCGTTCAGGAGAACTGGCCTCCGAGATTGCAGTGGAAAGAGAGAGAGTCAAAAGTCATGCAGAGAACGTTCTCATAAGGGATGGTTCAAGACCATCAGAAGTTCAAGCAAGACTTCAATCCTACCACTCAACGTTATGGAGGTATTCTCAAATGAGGTCTGTGATGAGAAGTTTTGATCCAAACTTTTTTGAGAGCCAACAAGATGAAGTTACAAATCCAGTGGGCTTAGACGTGAGTTTGGACGAGATCCCGCATCCCATAAGTTTTCCCATGGTTAGATCTGTTTCGGAAGCTGTGTGCTTGTCTGTGTACACCCCTACTCTCGATGAAGCCATCTATAGGGAGACATGGAAACTTCAGTATACGTTGGACAAATGTAAGATTGCTATTGAGGTGCAGGATGAGATCTTCAAAACATTGTTTGGGAAATGTAGTACACCTATACTTCCAAAACATCCTCCAGATTATCAGCATATGAAGCTCGGTTGTCTACTTAGATATGCTGGTGATGAATGGAAGGGAGGAGAGATGGGATTAAAATCATTGTCCAGTTTTGATTCTGTCATGAATACTTACAGAGCAGCAGGTATGCCCCAACCAGTTCGGTGGAGATTGTGCTGGGGACAGAATGATGGTATACATGATTCTATTCCTTATGGACCTAGTGAACAAGAAAGATATAGAGCACATGCTCAGAGATGCATGTGTTTGACGAAACCCAGATCCGGGTTGAAACGAGATTGTGAATCTTGCGGTGAGAGGTGTGAACGCATGGATTGTACTGTCTTGAGGAGAAACATGTTACCATTTGATTACATTCCAGTTGCTGGGATATTCAAGAAGCTTTGTTCATCACGAACCTTTTGCCATGAAATGCTGAGAATGTGGCGATCAAAAAGTCATTGGTTTAGCTCATCCGCATCCACAGTACATGCTGAATATCTCCCACATTTCCCCGTAAAGGAATGGTGGGATGGGACAAAAGCAAAACAAATTTCTTGGTTTTGGGATTCTTCCCATGAGTTTGAAGTCTCAGTGCTTTGTCGTACATGTTGGGAGGTATATTCAACTATATACCCTAGATGCGAAGAAGTAGATAATCCAAGAAATTTTGATGTTGAAACTGAGATGTACAGTTTTCTCTGTAAAAACTGTGGGACTCGAATCTGCACGAAACGAAAGACAACCAAAGTATGTACACTTTCATCCTACTACTTTTGTTATTTAAATGATGTCATATGCGTTTGTTTGTTTTTTATAGAATCGACCTGATGTTTTGAATGTAACATATGTGTTTGTTGTTTTGCAGGGAGACCCACGTAATATAGCTCTCTTGGCTTACTGGGACGGTTATCAGTCTGCCACAACGACATACAGAAGCACATGGACAGTGGTACTGAAAATACTGAATGCGGGTAGTCGTTGTACTTTACCCGAAATGCCGATCTTGTTCATACCAGCTACTAGAGATGATGCAAGAGCGAAGGCAGATTCTCTGGACATTTTCTTGGAACCAATCATTCAAGATCTCCAGAAGTTTTTCGTTGATGGAATTGAGATTGAGTATGCATATCCTACTAGCTTGATTGATGCTGCTGGAGACCTTTCTAAGAGATTCGTGTTACGAGGGATGTTGGTGTTGTTTGCTGGGGATCACCCGGCACAATGTAAGTTTGGAGGATTTACAAATGGTGGAAAGTCGGGCTGTAGACGATGCTGGGTGCCAAGCCAGTGGAGAGTTACGCCTGGAACAGGAGTGGGAGGAGTGTTTGAATATGGAGGTAACAGAAAGCTGATGCGTTATCCACCGCCGAAGAAAAGCATTGTAGAGTTATCTAGCGCAGTCTCTGAATTAGCTCTGTGTGAAAGTCTTACTCACAAGAAAGCAGTATCTGTACGCTCAGGCATTGTAGGAAAATCTTCTGCTTGGAGATTATTCAAATTGTATAAATTTGATCTTTCTTTAGATCTGATTTATGATCCAATGCATGTGCTTGCATTGGGTTTATTCAAAAAGTTTGTTGAAGCTCTGAAGAAAGAGACAGAGATATCTCCAGAACGAAAAGAAGTCTTTTTAGTAGCACTGGCTGAAGTCACTCGCAAAAAACCACGAGGTTTATCTGGTCGATGGCCTAAAGATCCATTCTCTCGACTAGGATACTTCAAGGCTGAGGAGTACACACGGTTTGTTATCTTCTGTGTCCCTCATATCTTACATATGTTGGGCTACGGTACGGATCACGGACTTGGTGCCCTTGGAGTGCTAGTAACAGAGATTGGTCGCATGTTTTATCTTCAGTCTCGATCAGAAGTCGGTTGGACAGAAGTCATGCTGGCCAGAAGTAAGATGTTGTTTGCATCATGGAGAATACGAGTAGAAGAATATCTTGGTGCGAATGGATCTATACTGGAGCATGTAGCAGGTAAGATTAACAGTTGTTTTACCTTCTCACTATGTGCACCTTCATGATCTCGTCTTGATCTGTCTCTTTGACTAGTAATACTATACTTTATGTTGCTCTGATCATTTGCTTTCTGTTAGATCCGATCATGACTTTGCTCGTATTTTGCATTAGTTGTGATTTTTTGGGTGAACTAATGTTCTGTGCTTTTTAGGAAATGGAGAAATGATAGACGATATTCATCGTCATGGACCATCTTACGTATATTGGTGCTACAGTTTTGAGAGGATGGTATCGGGATACAATAATGTCAGCACGAATCGACAGAACATGGAAGCTACTTTAATAGCCCATCACGCACGGGTGTTTTTCAGTGCCTGTTGTGCACAGATATGGACAGACGACGATGGTTTGTTGCCATATCAGAGGATACAACAAAAGATACATCAATATCTTCATGGTGTTGGCGGTTTTTCACAGACTTCAACAGTGTGTCAAGAGTCACATATGAAGCACATTGTACTAGTGCCAACGCAAGAGCTAGCACAATCTATTTGGAACGCTGTTTCAGTTGAAGCATTTACTAGTTCTTGTGTGCAGGTACTTAGGAAAGGAATAGCTGTAGGGTCTAAGATACCGAAGCGAGGTGAACTCAACCACAGAGGACTGAGAGATTATTTGATGAAGTTTTGGAGTTCGAGGTTTATAGTCTCAGATATAGAGAATATTATCTTAAGTGAGAATGTTATAGCTCTGAAGTCTGTCATGATGAGAGGGGTGATCTTTCGCCCAGGTGATTATGTTGTTGTACTAGAAGACAACAACAAAGAAATCGCCTTTTATTGGAACTGGAAAGCAAGAATCGTGCGTTTCTTTTATCACAAATGTCAAGATATGACTGAGATCTTCTTTGAGTGCAGATGGCTTTTCAACATCACAACATGCACCGCCAGGCCTGCTGTGGAGACGGAAGAGCCAAAGATTGATGAAATTTCAGGCATGCAGCTCTTGGATGCCAGGGAGAAGAGTTTTGAAGCAGATAACTATAGACCAATATCTCAACTCGGGTACAAGTTCATTCCATTACAGAGACAGCGGCCAAATGAAGTATTGGCTCTGGAGATGGAAGACCATCGACCTCGTGACTTCATGTATAGAGTTGGATGTGTGACCCATCCTCCACCATACCCTGAAGTAGCAGATGTAATGTTAGCACAACATTTAGAAAGATGTTCTATCAGTGCCTTAGAATTATGTGTTGTCAGAAGTGTGGATATTCAAGTGGATACTATGCAGAATACAATCTCGACGGATGGAGATGAAAATTTGAATGCAGATTTGAATCTTATACAGGAGGACTCCTGTAACAGTGATGCAGTTACTCGTCAATCATTATTAGGTGGAGGAACCGTCTCTGTTATCTGGTTGAGGAAAACAAATTTGGGTGAATGGGTATTAAAATCATCTGGCTGTTGTCGTGAGCTTAATTTTCATCATTTACGACAACTTTGTACACAATTCAAACCGATACAGTACAGCTCAAACCATCCTGTAAAATGGACTGAAGCTTAGTAAAGTGTCTCATGATTTTATTATCGTTACTTTGGCGTTTACTATTCTGTTCTACTTCAGTCTTCACTGTTATTCGAATCAAATCATTCCAGATCTCATGGGTTTTTTCATATCAAGTTCTCCATATGTGCGGATAGAATATAAAACATCACGATCAGTAAATGCTATCAGTAAATGCTATCTAACGAAGTGAAAATTGAGAAAAAATTTGAATTTAAAAATAAAAAATGTTTACGTGGTTCCATCTCGGGTAGGGAATGTTTTACCTTCCCTACAAAGCATTTTATGTTTATTTGAAAACCTATATTGGTATATAACCTATACCTATAAAACTTATATATTTCTATGATGTAGGAAAATTACGAAATCATAAAACCTACATCTCTGAAACTGTGAAAATGTTTTCCTTAACATAGGAAATTTAAATTTTTTTTCCTAGATAAAATATTAAACCTACTATATTTTCCTTGATGACCAGTTTCCCTACATACGTGTATTTCATATAGTGAAAACATTAAATTTCCCTACATTTAAACTTCCTAGTGTCAAAAGTGGTGTGCGCGATAGGACAGTTTCTTCTGAAACCCTTGACAAGCTTCAAGTCACAGAGAAAAATGCAGGGAAACAATGATGTACACCGTTCCAAGAGAAACAGGGCCCGGTCCAAAAGACTGAAGAATCTGACAAAACCAGAAACTGGCAACCGGATTATGAAGCATCAGAGAAAGATAAATCTCTGAACGGCACAAATAAAAAGAAGAAGTCTCAAAACTGAACTTCAACTGTTTTCTGACCTCGCGATTATCATTCCATGTTCGAGCAAAAGAGGACCGATATTTCAGAAATCGCATGCCGTCAAATTCACAATTTAATAGAATGGCTCATGTACTTCTTGAAAATTTCGAGAATCAAGCCATGCCTTCACACCACACCAAGGTACAGTAGCTATAAACGATGAGGATTGCAGAATGCGTAACCACAAGTACGTACTCACCACAAAGGCGAAGGTGACCGTGAGGAATCGTGCTTCTCGTAGCATGCCTCCAAGCACGTTCAGCACCCACCACAAGTAGACGTATACCTTTTCTCTGCTGTAAGCGAGTTTGATATGGTAGATGTCTTTTTTTTGCGATTGGAAGAGAAGGATCCACCTTACCAAACGGATTCGCTGAGTTGACAGACTCGATAAATCTTTTTTTTCTATGCTAACAACAATGGAGAATGCTACGATGGGATGAGCAAGATTATACATGACGGTAGACAAACACTCTCCGATCACATCTTGATCATGATATACTTTCGGCTTAAATTAAGTTCCTTCTTTGTCTAGATCCGCAAGTACATTTATTTGAAGATGAATATGCAAGCTCTATATGATCCAAGGATTGAAGTTCGGGTGGAAGAGGTATGGAAACAACATTCAGATGACTGCAAGGACCCTAAAATCAGATGGGTCTTTGCCTAAGGGAGGATCCGAAATGTGCTCGAGGAGGAGAAACGCCTTGTCGTCTCGAGGATACCCCTTAGGACTGCCTTAGAGAAAGCGGTTCAAAAATTAAGAATTATAGTGAAAACAGACTCATAGAAAGAGACACTTGAGAAACTACAAGACATGGAGGACAAGCTAAGAAAGCGAGAACATTAGGAGTCGGATAAGATGGATGAAAGAAGGAGAAACTCTGTCCAGATGTTTCTTTGCTCAACTTAAAGCCAAACACATCAAGGAAATGAAAGAAAAGAAAAGACTTGCCTAGGAGGATGTTAGGATCTCGAAGCACCATCTAGAAATTCTTGACTGAATCCACAGGTTTTACTCGGAGCTCTACACATAAGATCTAAGGGTATACGAGAATCGAGTCAAAAGAAAAGAAGTACTAGCGTCGGTATCAAGTTTGTCTCCTCAGAAAAGAATGCCAGACTGGTGGTAATCCCTACCATGGAAGAGTTGGAGAGGATCATTATGAGCTTTCCTAAGAAAAAGTCAGCAAGGATCAACAATTGGTTTCACGACGTAACTGATGACTTAATATCAATTGTGTCTTCAAACCAATTGGTATTGGATCTGGAACACGTGTATGTTGCATAGCCGGAGCTCACAATCCAGTGTGATCCCTCCGTCTAACTCCACCACAGACCATGTCACATTACACCATATCGACAGAAAATCATTGATCGACCGTATGATGAAACGTGTGTGGGGTGTAAAGCTTAAGGATCAAACTGCATCTAAGTAGGGAGCAAATTATCTCTCCAAGTTTCATCTGAAGGCAAACCAAGTATACAGCAAGATAATAAGAGATATGAGGGATACATTATGTGACGTGAGTTAACTAGAAGTGGCAAGAACATGGATAGAAAACTTTTGTCACAACAAACAAGCAGAGATCAATACTTGAAGTTTATAGAAACCATCAGGGAGATATTACCTTCTTTACCCTTCAACATACTGGATGCACACATTGAAATTGATCCATATACTAGCTTGATATTTAGAAACTAGTTTGAAAACCAACAAGAAACACTACTCGTTATAAGACTGAATGAAATATCGGCCTATCATTCAAGTGTACCAAATATGGATACCTCCGCTCCTCCAGAGATCTTTGACAAGATGACAAACTCGACTACGGATATTGGAGGAATTGGACCTGTAGTCTTTCATAACTTCAATCGTCTCTATACTGCTTTGCAAACAAATCTTATTGTCCAAGAGAAAAAGAAGAAGCACATCTCGATTGATGTAGAAGATCCTCCCAAATGAGACCAAAAAGATCTTCATGGAACGACAAGTATCGATCTATGACACAACGAGCTGGGTTCCAATGGTGAAACCGAACGAGTCAAGGAGCATATTTCCCAGCAAGTTAAGATTCTAACATCTTCTACGATGTTTACTTCAAATGTGCTAAATCCAAAGACTCTAGTAGATGAAGAGGACTATTCTCAATGATTCTCGAGGACGAGTCCAGTTGACATTGATAACGTTCTATATGCACACCATGTCTAAGTTTAATGTAATTTATCCATTCTAGTAGTCCAATTGCAAGCTAGATTTCTTTTCTGCAATAGCTACAGTGTTCTTTTCATTCAGACCTTGAAATGATTGAACATGTTTACATGTACATTCTAAGAATTCTACAAAAAATCAATTGCAACAAGACAAGTTGGTCAAGATTACGAGCAAATAGCTCCAGAAATGCCACGATCGACTAATGTGTTGACAAAGATGGAGTTGTTGCAACTATGTGACAACCGTGACTGCCGACAATGAAATTCAAACCGAAACTCAGTGGACATCACAGAACTCTAGGAGATGCATCAGTGGAGAACTCTTCTATGACTGATGTAGTCTAGATTCGTCTGACACAGACACCACGATCAAAATCACACAAGGCAAATGATCTATCAGTTTGGTCTAAGAGAGTGCACCAAAGGTCCCCAATCCATCAGATTCAGCTTATTCGACGAAGAATGACAACAGTGCTAGTAACATGACAGAACGAGAAAGATTCGAGATATTTGCTTTCGGGACTAAACTCTCAATTATTCATAAATTAGATGTCGACAACACGCAAGTGAGCATCTCGAGCTCTTTATTTTGTTTCATACTTCTCACTGTTTCGGCTCTCCTTCCTTCTTTCGCTCTTCTTTATCTTTTTTTCTCTTTTATGAGTACACAAGCTACTATACTTACTAATATGCAAAACTATTATGCTTGTGTGATGACAAGAATATATGTCAAAATCAATCATTGACTCAGAGCATACAAAGTAGACTGGTAAATGTAAAAAGAGAAAAGATGTAGTTACAAATCAGTTCTCGTCTGCTATGGATGACAAGGTGATTTACATCATGTGTTCTAGGCCTCCTATTCTTTTTTTGAGCTTCTATATACACTACACCTTTGATCACGTCCACGTAAGTAACTTAAACTCTTATTTATGCTAATGTTCTCTGCTCCCATCTGTAAGAAAATGAAAGAGGACAAGAACAAGTAACGGGAATGGTCACTAGAATTGAAAGCGATGTCTTGACACCAACTGTATATCACAATAGATCTAATAGTCTACAGCCAAAACATGGACTTCCTGGGTCTTACTCTGTGATAAATCATGCTTCATGCATGCGTTAGTCTTTTCAATTTCGTTTGGTTAGTAAGTTGAGACAGTTTTTGTTGTTAACTTGTTTGATTAAATATTTGAATTCATATTCAAGGTTGCTTGTGACATATCACTCGAGATTTAACATGTTTCAATGAAGATAGAAAGCTTACCATCGTCATGCACGCGATGAAACTAGAGAGGAAGAAAGACGTCTTCCTTATGGTAGTGAAAAACAAGATACATAAATAGAATAGCAACGACAATTGTAAGCTATCATTTACTCATCACTCAAGGAGGTTCTGCAGCAGTTCAACTGGACATGGTAGCAGTATGAGGATTGAGAAACAAAACAGAACCGGTTAATTTGCCAAATCTAATCAATGGAGTTATTCGACTGAGTAAGCATAACATAAAGCTTTAAACAAATATTACAGTTAACAGATCCAGAATACATATACAAATCTTTTACTCATGCATGTGTTTAGATGATCATGAAGACAATCGATTCTATCTCTTCCTATCAACCTAGAAAGAAACTTGTGAAATCATTTTTACACTTAATGAGCTTTGAAACGGATGCAAACTTCCTTCTAATTTCTTCTGCATTGTATACATGTAGAGATTAGATTTCCTCTACAGTTCACATGGAGAGATAAAACTAAGGCTTGTAATGATCATATCGAAGTGGTTGACGTGACATCTTGCTTTTGAATTATTTTTTATTGAAATACAAAATAGACCACTGCTGTCATGTCAGTGACTTTCCATTTCTATTGATGTGGTACGCTACATGACAAAAGAATGCATTTCAATTTCGGCAATGCAGAATATTAATGCAGTTTTGGCGCACAGGAGAACAATGCACTTGACCATTTTGTCCATACTTTTTCTTGTGGTTTGTGTAATCATTGATAATACTGGATTCTCATATATGACAAATTTGACATTCTCTCACTTTACTATGCTCCTTGAGATGCACTTCTATTTACATGGTGCAGAGGGCAAAAACAGAGTAGAGATATATTGAGACTCTGCACCTTCAAGTGCACCTGCACTCGAAGATGACGATTATGCCGAGTGCAACAAAGCACTAGTTCAATTGCATACTCTGCAATTCACTCAAGTTTGTCCAAATGCAATAGTTTGTTCTCAAGAGCGCATTTGATACAGTGCATTGTGGCCACGTTGCTACTGTGGTTTGTAGACTTCATTCCTAACGAATTCGAACGTATTAGATCCATGATGTCCTGTTAGGTTCGAACTGAAAAAGCAGTGCTCAACTTGATCCATCGATCGAAACACTTTTCCTGCTCCCTTTCGAGAATCTGCAATCGAATGGAACGTCGCTCATCCATTTCTGGCCTGTTACCACTGGAATCTGTGCAGCCAGAAGTCAAGTCCAGTTGGTCCGGATCCCGCACCATTAGAAGTGCTCTGGTCCGGGCACTTTGTGCCAGAGTAGTCCATGTTTTGCTGACTTGCACTATCTGGATTCTAAGTCGTCTCTCATTTTTGTGCCATCATTCGAACCTAGAAGGTCTTCGGAATTCGGATATTGTTGGAATCAGTCTGCAGAGAAGTCTCTGGACACGCAACAACTGACTGTACATACCGTACTGGTATTGCAATTGTTTTAGACTAATTAGTGATCAACTCCAACTACATATATTACGGTATTGCAACTGTACTAGACTAATTAATGATCAACTCCAACTACATATATTACCTGATGTGGTTGTTTTGTTCAGAAATTTATTTGATCGTATTTTAATAAGTTTGTAAGACTTGATTCACCATTTCCAGAATTACGTTACTTCACAAGAATTACATTAGTTTAGGAGGTAAAAATTCTGAATTACATTAATTCAGCAGGTAAAAATGCCATGACATTTGAATGAGAGAGGTATATCTTAGCATCCAACCATGTTTCTGCACAACTGTAAATGAAATTATCATCATTGCCATCTCTAATTTGTCTTGAATTTATTGTCTAATTTAATTTGAAGACACTGATAATTATAAACCTGTTGTTTTCAATCAAGGATACATCAAATAATGCGATCGGTGGAATCAAGCCTGAAAAACATATTAGAGGTGCTATCTAAGTAAATTTCCGTGTTTTGTTTAAACTGTTGAATATTCAGGTGCATTCCTAGCGTGTGCGTTTCTCGATCTGCGGCGTCTAAGAGTTAGAATATGTAGACTGACTTTTGTCGAGCAGTGCAGGAAATATTCATGTCAGTTTCTGATGTCGTGAATTTTCATACCAGAAACACACCTGTACATAACCTTTTTCACTGGGATACTGTTAGGATCACATACAGAAATTATGAGAATTTGCAGTGCAATAAATCCTTCCAATGCATGATCCATTATCAGCCTCGTTGGAAAACTGGAGAAGAAAGATGCCTCGAAAATTGGTAACTATTTCATGGGTGTAGAGGAGAGTATTCCTGAACTTAATCAGCTTAGAACCTATTGGCTTCAGGGTGCTGGAAAGTGAGAATTACGGAAGGGGGAAACGATTCCTGCAGCTGCACCTTTTCGCTATCGAAGCAACTTTCACGATGAGGCACTCCCCATCGCCACGGGAGATAAATTGAGTTAAAGGATTACGTGCAAAGGATATTAAAGTACCATTTCCTGACAGTGTGAGCTACTTGCGGAGGAGAGTGCATCAGGTTATCGAGCTCCATGTTTAACATGCAGAGACCATTGGAAGGATTTATTGCACTGGAAGGATGCATAATAAATAATAGATTAATAAATCCTTCCATTCGAGGTTTCCGATGTGATGACTGGCGAGAAAGGATGCAGAACTTCGAGAATTGACTTTATTTCATGGTCGATGTGACACAATGACGGGTATAATCTATGATTTGATCCTGACCAGTTTGGACTCATGAGCAAGTTTATCGAAGAAGATAAACTTGCATGCTCTATCTAAGATCAAGTTTATCGCTCCTGAGCCGACATGGAAGCTTCGGCTAGTCACTATAAGGAGTCATGCTAGCGCACGAAGTGCCGCTCCCAGTGCTGACACCAAGGGTACCGCAAATGGAGCTGTAGTAATTCATTCGATTCGTGTTTCCTCCCGGAAATTTTGCTCCTGATCCACATTCCTCTCCGCCGTTGATGATGACGGTCGTTATTCCGAAGGTCGCCGTCCTGCCATTGGCTCTGTCGGTGGACGAAGGGGTCCAGCGGCCAGTCATGACGTTGTGGCAAGAAGGCTTGGGGGTCTGTGCAGTCATCCAGAACCAGATCGCAGATTTGAACGAAATCACCGCGTCCGTGGCCAGTAGCTCCGGGTTGTTAACAAGGTCTGTGCTGATGGAATCACCGAATTGCTTGTAGTTGTAATTCCTGCGTTCAGTATTTACGACATGTATATGTCGATCAGCGCATATATATCTCTAACTTGTTAACTTGAGGGTAGCAAATGTTGCACTTGTACCAACGTACATTTTTAATTCCATTCATTCATTCCTCGATCTGTTCTCGATTCTGTCAGTATTAGAAGCTTTCAGTACACTCGAGGCTCCAGGGGACTCGACATTATTCCAACACTTACTTGTACTAGGAACTCGAGAAGTGCTAGTGGCAGGAGAGGGCCAGCGAGTACGTACCAGGACAGCTGCATGGGTCCGCGGCCAAAGTACTTCTTGCCAGAGGCGCAAGGGTACTGCGCACTGGCTGAGCAGTAGTCATTGTTTTGGTTGATCTCGTTGATATAGAACAGTCCTGAAAATGCACAACTTGAATAATAATTATGGATGTCCAATTTTCAGCTGACCGAACGACCGTTTTGCATGCTTCTTCAGCTTCGATCGTGGTGCTACAGTAGTAATATTGAGTTCAACGTTGAAGACTCGAGACGGTAACTTGCGATGGAAATTGATGAATGGAACAGTTAAATTAAACCAGTGGCCAGCTAGCTACTGTAGTATGAGAACTTAGAATCAGCCGACAAACCTGAAGTTTCGTGGGTGATATGAGCGAAGAAAGCAGCAATCTCTCGTTTGCGAGTAGTGCAGTCTCCAGCGGTTCCGAAGCCAGATCCAGCGTAGGCGTTAGCAGCAGTGATAAAAGCATCGTAAGTGTAGAAGGAGTTTTTGTTTGGAAAGACTTGATTGAATAAAGTTGACGACACGATGTCGGATACTCCACTGCCGCAAGTCGAGGAAGGAGGAGGAGAAGGAGTTGAACCTCCAGTACTGCCAGTTGCTGTTGAGGAGTTGGAGTTGAACCTCCAGTAGTTGAACCTCGAGTACTGAGCGATGCTGCCCTGGATGAGGAGAGACACCACCAGCGCCAGCACAAACTGGACACGTATCGCAATTAATGGCAAATTCGCTGACCCCATGATAAGAATTACGTACGATGCCCTCTCAGTCAGGAGCACGTTGTAACTAAATAATTCAACAAGAACAGATTTCTTCGGACCTAGCAATGTTCTCTCGCTCGCGATCGATCCCCGTTTCCGGTCGAGATAGCGTTGCTGCTGGAGCAGCTGAGGCTTTTATAGGCCCGCCCTGCATGTCGCATGAGGTCTAAGCTCTAGCGTTTGTTGAACAGCATTGACTTCGAGGTCCAATTCCGCGTCCCGTGATGCCATAAAGATCAACCTACGGTGCTCGGTCTTGGAATTGACTACTACTCAGGGAGTCTTCACAGATAGTTTTGGGTATCGCGGAACTGACAGGATCGGCGGTCAGATTCAGCTTCACGTCCCCAGCTTTTCCCTTTAGTTCTGATTAATATGTCAGGATTTGCAACCGAACATTATTCAATATGGGGAAATGTCGACATATTTTGCGAGCAGACACGTGGTTAAGAGTGCAGTTTTCGCTACAAAGGTGGCAAAATGTGGTAACTACTGGAAAGCCTTAGATATTTTTGCCAAATTTATGTCAAATATATCAACACTGGTAAATATGGGAAGTAACTGTTTTCTTTTTATTCATATTCACTGAGATTCATATGAAGCAAAAAACAAACTGAAGCTAAGCTATGAAAATGTTGTGTGATGTAAAGGTTATCCTCCAATGAATATCAGTTTTTCGAACATGTGATTAGAATCAGATGAACTAGTTTAGGAATTCTTTTTTACTCGAGTTGAGTGGTTAGATGAAAATTTGTTGTTAACAATCGCTAACAACAACCCCTATCTGAATTCAGACTTCGGTGCTTGTCGCTCCAAAGACATTCATGAGGAAAACAAGCTAGGTCCTAGCTTACGAGCTTTTGGTACAACTTCAGATCTTCACTTTCATTGCATTAGTGGGTAGAGCTCGTTGTCATTTTTCTATAGGCACTTTGTCTATTTCATTTGGACGCCTAGTGGAGAAGTTACGCGACTCGAAAGAAGGAAAAATCAAGTTAGGCCTTAGTTTACTTGCTGACTGGGTATTAGCGGCTCCAGGCGTTATATTAAAGACGCAAGGGGCTTGCTTCCTCATTCTGGGAGAAAATTCGTACATACAAAGATTGACGTAAGGGGACAACTTAAAAGGCCAACTTGTGTCTACGACTTGTCAACGGATGATTCGAGATATTTGGAAGTCCAATATAAGCGCGCAAGGCGTCATTGGGTTCAGATCTGTCCAAGCTACGCACTAGTTAAGACGGTTCGTGAAGAGATAGAACGAGAAGTGTGTTCTGGGAAAAATTGATATGCAAGAAGAAGATTTGGAGAGCTTCAGTTACCTATGAAGGAGAGTTGGACCGTTCGAGCCGTTCTGGAGTCCAAATTTCTATCCTTGGATCCATCGGGATCAGAACGCCGAGTTCTTCAGGAAATTGAAGACGATACGAAGTTTCATCAGACGGTTTAGGAGTTTTGAGTGAAATTGGCTCGTAATGAAACGCTTACGTCAGATTTTCGTTTGCCCGCGACTTGAGATTGGGTTGTTCTTCGCGGTCGGTGAGTCAAGCTCTTCGTTCTTGGTGTCTATACAATCAAGGAGTCTTCATCTACACATAGGAGAAGACCATTGGATTGTTGGTTTGGGTGTGGTGAACGAGTTTGAGCCACAAGGAGTCCATTTACGTCAACTTTTTTGCAACTTGCGATTAAATATCTTACGTGGTTTTGCAAGGAGAACTCCAAACAACTTGTTTGGAGTCTCATTGGGTTCAGGGTAGCTAGATCTACTTGCCAGAGAAGACGGATAACAGATCAAGCGATCCGTTTGAGCGGTGTGTGCGGTTTTAAATCACATGGAGTAGTTTTTGAAGGTTCGGTCATGTTCTACCAAAAATCGGTGATATCTCGACAACCGAGAGTCAGATCTGATAGTTATTGAGACAAACAAAGTCAAGGAAGAAGACCTTATCGATATCTGAAGACCGTTTGATGAAAGGAGAAAGTTCTCAAATAAGTCTTTTTTGATTCTTTTGCTACTAGGTTTCGTCCCTTTGAGTTCGTTAGGGACCTAGTTGGTTGTGTACGGCTTGTGGTAGCTAGCTTTAGCCAAGAGCTTGTACATGAATGTGGTTTGGACTTGGGTTTCAATCGTGTGATACTGGTGCAGCTCTTTTTGTTAGCAAAGAGAAGTTTCTCTTACTTTGAGCTACGCTTCGGTGGTTTTGGGTCAGGGTTGAGATTCAGAGATTTGTTTTAGAGGCTTTGAAGCAAATTACAAATCACTCTAGTTAGTCTCTCAGTTTTGTGTTCTTGCAAAAAAGAACCGGCAATGTACATACATTTGGAGTTGATATATTTTGCAACATTCATTTTCGTGGTTGTTTTTCTCTGTCTTGCCTCTGTTCAGCACACAGCATCTCCACAGCCATGGACCTTACGTTTTCTTGGACATCCTTCACATAAGATCAGACATGACAGCGGCGGGCTCACCCTCTCCCGCATGGTGTGGAAATGTTTTCTGGCTTTCTCTTGAAGCCGTAAGGTATGTTCTGATTGCTCTTTTTTCATGCGATCGTCATCATTTCCTCTTTGTGTTTGTCAGCACTACATGTAAAGGAATTTTGTGAATCTTTTTGTTGAACTTGCATTCATTTCTTTCCTTCCAGATCGTGTCGATGATCTCCATTCTATCTATCTGATTAGCGCTTTTGTTGTCTTTCATTGCCTCATCGAGAGTGATCAAGAGACACTCCGGTGTCGAGTTGAGAGTTTTCTTGGGAATGGCGGAACCTTCGCGCTGTGATATGATCTTGAAGGTTGTGTTCAGTCTACTCAGGGAAGCGTTGGGCTTCAGCCTATGGTTGCTTACTACAGAGGTAGGCTTCAGATCAAAAGGGAACACTATAAACACTCACTCAGGTCGAATGGACCCTCCAGTATGTTCAGGAAGCGAAAATCAGGTCAGACTAGCAGTAATAAGGTCAGACAGCGAATTTTAACAGTCCAGAATTAGAAACATACGATGGTTCAGATTTCAAAACTTCTCTTACATGTAAATGAGGCTCTATTGACCATACATACGAAGTTTCAGCTTGAGATCAATTCACAGCACCAAGATATGGACAGAAACGTTTTGAGCAGAGAAATTACGATAATTTTTGATACCGAGACAGCTATTTCGACCTAGAATAGAGAATTGGCTCGATCATTTTCGAAGATTTTTACAGGATTTGCAGTTCATAGCTTGCTGAACACTCCTGTGAAGTTGGACCTCCTGATTGTACACAGAACTCTAGATCTCACTCTCTGAAGTTGCTATTCTAGATTGAGAGCTTTTCGGACCCCCTCTGCTTCAGCGGTCGCCTCGAATTACTCACTCATTCAATTGACATGAAAATTTGGGGATAGTCATAGCCCTTCTGACAATGAACGCGACCTCGAAAGTTTGAAGCGATTTTCTCAAATCTACTGTGATTGACACCGAAAACCCCAAAATCAACAAAAGTGCTGCAATTCTGGCACAAATCGAACTTCAATCAGCCATAACTCCTTCTTTATTGCTCCAAATCGATCAAAACTTTCACTGACAGCGACTGGCACGACGAGTCCTATCTTCCTGTACTCTCAGATTTCGCTGTTTTCTCACCAAATGCACGAACTCCTCTTAAGACCCCTACTACTAAGTTTAGCAGTATACAAAGACAAAATTGGACCAATGGGAGTTCATAGCTTCACTCCCCCACTCCTTTTTTGTCCCTTTTTTGTCCCCTTTTTTGTCCTTTTTTTGTCCTTTTTTGGTGACTTTATTTCATACATAGGCTACCACGTCAAGCCCCTAAAGTGCCAACGTAACCCCTAAACTACATGCGAAGACATGTAAAACGACACGTAATCTTGAAAGATAACTCAAACACGCTAGAAAGCATGCATGTAATTACAACCCCTGAGCTTAACTCCATTTACATGGTAATCAACCTACTAAGACCTAAAATATATAACATCTTCCAGTGTCGACTTCTCTGAGGTCCTAACTTCACTCAGAAAGACTAATGCTTGACAGAGAGATGAATTATTTACAATGTAAAATGATTCACATCACGACATCCACCCCCTCCAAACTTGCACATCCTCCGGCATGTGCCAACCTCTTCAGTCTTCTGTTTGTTCTTCATCATCGTTACTCTCCTCCGCCTTAACCTCTTCAGTAGCCGAGTCGTCTTCGTCCCTTGGCATCCTCTGCTCAGACTCCAAAAAATTGAACAAATCTACTGATCCTCCACGTTGTTTGAACAACTTCACTCGCTTGCCGGCCACATATAGTTTCAAAGGAGTACCATCTAGCTCTCGTAAACTATAAGTGGCATTCTCATACACATCTAACACAACATAAGGCCCGAACCATCTTCGTGAGAACTTATGAAGTGTAGAATGTTGGTTCTCCAGCGTTCTATCATACACCAGAACCCAATCACCAACACGTATTGGCTTTGATCATAGTCGGTGAGTCTTATTGAAACGCTCCTTGTTTCTAACTCGAGCCACCTTCAGCTTCTCTTGCGCCTCAGCAAGATCCTCCTCCCTTCGATCCAACTACCTAATTCGTAAAGCAAGGAGTGAAGTACGATCTATATCATCTTCTCACGATAGCGTCGCCCACATAGGAAAGTCCTCCTCAACAAGCATGATTGGCTTCTGCCTCAACATAAGCTCAACTGGCATATACCCAGTCGTGGTACAGTGTGTAGTTCTATCAGCCCATAAAGCAAATGGAAGTAGTCTCGACCATTCTCTAGGCCTACCATCACATGCTTTTACTAAAGCGTGAACAATAGAAGGGTGTCCTCGTTCACTCTTACCAATACCTTCTGGATTCATGGCAGTAGTAAGTCGAAGCTTTACTCCATAACGAGCAAAAAACTCCTTCGCTTCTGCACCTCTCAACCCGCCCCTATCTGCTCGCAATCTTCCAAGATCCATAACGACAGATAATATCTTCCAACACGAATCTACATATGTTCTATGTAGTCTTCGTTCGCAGTGCTTGTCCCTCCACGTAGTTGGAGAGATCTTCTCGAGCCAACACCAAGTAACGCATTCTCCATAGTCTCGGCGGCATCATCACAAGATCAAGGACCCACGAAAAATGAATACTAGGTGGATAGGTAGGTACAAGTCCATCTCTGTAACGGACTTTAGAGTAGAACTGGCAATGCAGACACGACCCAACAAAATCCACTACGTCTTGATACAAATCCTTCCACCAACATCGCTCCTTCATCTTCGTGTACGTAGCTCAAACTCCACAATGTCCAGCCCACAAGGTGTCATGAAACTCCTTAAGCAGATTCAGCTTCGTCGGTTGATCATCCACCACTCTAGCAAGCATCTCATCTCTTCTCTTCGGACGTTTCCACAGATAACATTCACGTAGAAGGTAACCGTACGCCTTTCGTCTGATCTCCTTGAACTCTACGTCACTCCATCCTTCTCGTGTGCATAATGAACTCAGATGTTATCCAATATCGCGAAACTTCTCCGTGTAGAACTCCTCGTTGAACGGAAGTGGTTTCAAGTCTGAAGTCTGTTGACCAACTTGACACCAATCGTCTGTCTTCTCTTTATCTTCGACTTCTGTAATCATCTCATCCTCATCTATATAACGAGCTCTAGATAACATATCTGCAACAGGATTATCTTTTCCTGCTATATGTTTCAGCTCAGAGTTCATACTCCGGATATAAGCAATCCATCGTAGCATTGCTATGTCTGGAGTATTACAGTTTGCTATCATACCTAGCAAAGGCAAACAATCTGTTTCTACTATCACACGAGCACCTATCAAGAACTCTCGATCTACTTTCATAGCAGTAACAACTCCTCACAACTCTCGCTTCACTTGAGGATAGTTACGTTGCCTATCTGTTAAGATTCGAGCTCCAAATCTAGAAACAAACCGCACACAATCTGCATCTTCTTGACCAACTGCTCATCCAATCGCCTTTGGACTCGTATCAACAGTTAGTACCACAGGTCTCTGCTCTCGTAACTAAGTCTCCTTAGTATAGGTGGAGACTTCAAAATCTCCTTCAGTTGCTCCATCGTCTCGTGATGTTCTTGCCGCCAAGTAAACCTCTTCCTTTTCCTCAGAAGTGCATACAGAGACTCGACAATGTGTGCATAATGAGAAATACTCACACGAAAGAACACACAAGCTCTTAAGAATCGTCGAACCTCAATGATGTTGGTATAGTCTGCTATCCTTGCTATAGCATCTACTTTCTCTGGGTTCGGCCGTCTCCCAAAAGTACCGTATAAGTGACCCACCACCACGATCTCTGACATTCCAAAACGAGACTTGGTACTTGACAGAGTGAGGTGTATCTCTTTCAAACGCATCAGAATCTTCTCCACATCTCAAATGTGACCTGCAACGAACTTTCTGCAACCATCAACGGTCATAGTTTCGTCCTTGTCCTCCACCGGACAGCCTTTCATGAGGATATCATCAAGAAATGGGATAGTAACTTCAGGTACAAATTCTCGTGACACCTTATGCATCGCGTTTTGCATATGGACTACTGAGTTTGTTGCGTCTTGAGAAAGAGTACACATCCGCATCAACCCCAAAGGTGTACGCATGGTAGTCAGATCTCTACTCTCTAAAGCAAGCTGAAACTGATCATAACCTGAAAACAGATCTCTAATAGAACAGATCGATCTCCCAGCAAATGCCTCAGCTACTTCATCAACCACAGGTCCTGTTCCAACGTTTCGAATCGTGATGTTGTTGGCAGGCTGTAAGTCTTGGATGGAACGTAAAGCTCCTGTCTTCTTAGGTACTGTGAACCATCAGCAAGAGTACGGAGCCATAAATGGTTCAAGAATACCCATCCGCATCCTCTCCTTAAGTAACTCAATCACCTTCGGTAGCAAAGCACAAGGGACTGGAATCGGCTTCAAGTCCCAAGGTACATGAGGAACAGTGAAGATAACCATCGGAGCTATCACACTAGGATCCACACAACCAATCTCCTCAACTGAGTTCGAAAATGTCTTACCATGGCTAACTATCATCTGCTCAAAAGCTCGTTTCTCCACTTCAGTCAAGAAGCCACCCCCTCTTATCTGGAGTTGCTCGAGTGTCTCTTGAGTAAACTTGTGTCCTATCTGTTTAAGATCTCTCAATACAGGCTCAGTGGCAGCTAACTCCATCTGCTGTCGTGAATCAACAGGTAATTGGGTCGCCACTGGTTTCACCTTCTTCGCTACAGTTTTGTATTTGGTGTGAACCTCTGCTTCTTCACGAGAGCCACACCGGCAGATTGCATCCTTCCATCCACTCTCTAGTCTCGGATGAGGACGAGATTGCAAGCACGAGACAACCTCCTCATATACTTTACGAGAGTGGATAGGGATCACCACCCTTCCTCCATCCGCTCCATCAACCTATCTACATCATCCAACCAACGAACAAAAGACTGTACACCTACAACTCCTCGTAAATACCAGAAATCATCTCATGTTCACCCAAAACTCTTGTACAACATAGATTTTATGCATATTTTTCCATCTGCTTTCTACTCTTCTCAGTCAAATCCTCTACTCGTGTGAACTCACTCCAATCATCAGAACTGAAAGTCATCAAAATCAAATTTCCAACTATGTACAGTGTAGTTGTTCTCTGAATCTTGAGCAATCTCTTCGTCAGCCTGCTGTGATCTCACAGGCTGCTCAAGCGGGATCATAGTAGTAGCAGATCCATCACTCTTGTTATCCCGTCCTACAAGAGTGGTTTCTGATAACCCTTACTCCTACAGATAGAAGAATCTCTCAAAGTCTGTCTGTTTCGTTCGTGGTTCGTACGAACGGTCAGAAATTGAACTATGAACTATGGACTATCGTCTATCATCTGGACTACGGATCCTAGCATAGTGAGATCCGTCATCCATCACCTTCGTCTCCATTCGAACTGCAGTGATATAAGATTGACCAAGAATCACAGGATATGAAGCAGAAGACTGCACGAAGAAGTACTGATCTACCTCCACATCACCCAGCTTCACTCTCACGTCGGGACAAGTGCCGTATAACTCACCCTTCTGGTTGTTTGCAGCTCGTAGCACCCAACCATGGTTCAATTCGATAGACCACTGATCTCTCTCATACACTTCTCGCGACATTATGTTGATCTCTGAACCGTGATCCATCAAAGCAGCAAAAAGTTCAAGACTTCCAAGGCGAACTTGTGTAGCAGTCGTAGCACGAGCCCAGTGTCTTTTTCTGAAGTCGTTATCGGTAGCTGGACTCTCGTCGTCAGCTTCTTCATCTTCAAATTCAGCAGTGTTGATATCAACAACCAACGCTTCTTGCTGGTACTCTGTATCATCGGCCTCCTGAAAGGCACCTTTCCAAACTCTACATCATTCGTAGAAGCTCCTACCACATCAATCATCTGACTTTCTACTTGCTCGGACATCACCTGTCTCTTCCGCTTGATGATGTCGATGATCAACTCGTGAAACTCCCTCTTTGCAATACCAAGAACTTCCCGAAGAGAAAACTTGATTCGCGTGTCAAGTATTCTCTGCTCCAAGATGTTCTTGAGATCAGTTGAAGTCTCGATATCAGCCGTCAACTTATAAGCCGGTCCTTTCCCTTTCTCTTGGGCAATAACCCGTCTATCAGTAATTGTTGGCTCTTGCTAAGATCTCTGCACGTCCTCCATCAAACCTGGTGCAAGTGGAGGAGCTGCAGAAGTAGACGAGATGTCCTCAGGGAGGGCTGCTCGCCTCCTTGTGACTCTCCGTCTATCTCCAATCTCCTCTGGAACTCCAGTATCAAGTTCAGAGGCTTCTCGTCGTCTCTTTTCCTCCACAGAAGAAACTTGCCAGTGAACGTGTCTATCCACGTCCAAGAA
Organism: Asterella californica; assembly: GCA_036924285.1. Taxonomy (NCBI): domain Eukaryota; kingdom Viridiplantae; phylum Streptophyta; class Marchantiopsida; order Marchantiales; family Aytoniaceae; genus Asterella; species Asterella californica. The sequence continues at coordinate 15,164,846 of JAYKYS010000003.1, forward strand.
TGCTTTGATAGACGCAGCGTCAACAGGATCTCTCCACCCTGGGACCCTACGTATAGTCTCTGCTCCTCTCTTCAATGTTTCAGAAGGAACGGGAGCAATACTCTTCTCAGCAGTCTTATCTAGCAACGTAGGACTAGAAGAAACCTCAATATGTCCAGCATATACATCAAGATTTACCTGTGGTGCCATCAATACATTTACAGTCGCAGCCGTAGTAAACTGAGGTAGACTCTTCATGCCTCCTCGTCCAAACTGCGTGTTCAGCGGCTCTCTAGTCGAAGAAAGGTGCAGCCTACCGTTCTGGTAGCGAACCACACCATCTCGCAAAGCAGCCGTAAGCTCTTGACAGTCTCTTCGAAAATGATCAAGACTGTCACACCAGATACATATATGAACAGGAGCACTTCCTGGACGTGCAGCAGCAGGCACCGGTGGCTGCTCTCTCTGTAGGCCAGCTAACTCCACCTTCAGTTCTCTCATCTGCCGAATCAAGTCTTCGATCTGGTTTTGCTGTCCATGGTTCTCTGCAGGTGTCTGAACCGGTGCCCTTTGTGCAGGAACTAGCACCACTGGTATCAAAGGTACTCCAGCCGATACAACATGTCTAGGAGCCGGAGCCGGAGGTTGCTGTACTTGAGGAGCAGTGTGAGGTTGAGCGGTCATTTCTGCAAGCGGACGTCCTCCCACAACCACTCTTCCCTTCCTCTATCTCGTTAGTACGGCAACAACATCCTCGACTCTTTCCCAATCAGTAGTAACTCCTCCTTCAGCAGATCGATCGGCCAACATAAAACATAACCAATCTGCCGTAGCATCATCGGTAGCTTGCAGGAAAAGCTCGGTTCTCCTAGCATCCAAGGTTATTCTCTCAAGAGTTGAGAGTTGTCGGTATCTCCGATCAAACTCTCTCAGCATCTCATTCAGGCTCATCATCCGACCAGGTTGCTGCTCAACCCAGTCCAGAAATGTTCTCCTAGTAACTCTCTCTGAATCTTCTTTAAGAAACTCCTCTCGAAGAGATCGCTCAAAACTCATCCACACACCTATATTTCTTCTCTGTACATCCCTAACTTGATCCTGCAACTCAAGGATTACAGCTAACTCGAAACTGGTTATCATCTTTATATCAGTGACTCTAACCAGTTCCATTTCTCCTCTGTACTCACGCAGATACCTAGAAATATCTCTACCTTCAAACCTTCCACACCTATTCACTATCGCTTGCAAAGCCTTGGTGGATTTTAACTCACCCCCTCCAACGATCGGATGCTGTTGGACCCAGGCCGCAAGGGTCTTCAGAATCTCAGCCGTATCCAGACCAGATACAGACGTCGTTGCAGCCGTAGGTGGTACAAAAGGAGCTGCAGTAGACGTAGATGCAACAGCCGTAGAAGTAGTAGCAGCAGCGCTCTTGCGATCCATCTCTTCTCCTTGTAGTAAACTCAACCTTCTCAATCAATCACCCCAAGAGCTCTCAGTGGAAGCACCAGATGTCGAGTTGAGAGTTTTCTTGAGAAGGGCGGAACCTTCTCGCAATGATATGATCTTGAAGGCTGTGTTCAGTCTACTCAAGGAAGCGTTGGGCTTCAGCCTATGGTTGCTTACTACAGAGGTAGGCTTCAGATCAAAAGGAAACACTATAAACACTCACTCAAGTCGAATGGACCCTCCAGTATGTTCAGGAAGCGAAAATCAGGTCAGACTAGCAATAATAACATCAGACAGGGAACTTTAACAGTCCAGAATTAGAAACATACGATGGTTCAGATTTCAGAACTTCTCTTACATGTAAATGAGGCCCTACTGACCATACATACGAAGTTTCAGCTTGAGATCAATTCACAGCACCAAGATATGGACAGAAACGTTCTGAGCAGAGAAATTACGATAATTTTTGATACCGAGACAGCTATTTCGACCTAGAATAGAGAATTGGCTCGATCATTTTCGAAGATTTTTACAGGATTTGCAGTTCATAGCTTGTTGAACACTCCTGTGAAGTTGGGCCTCTTGATTAAACGCAGAACTCTAGATCTCGCTCTCTGAAGTTGCTGTTCTAGATTGAGAGCTTTTCGGACCCCCTTTGCTTCATCGGTCGCCTCGAATTACTCACTCATTCAATTGACATGAATATTTGAGGACAGTCATAGCCCTGCTGACAATGAACGCGACCTCGAAGGTTTGAAGCGATTTTCTCAAATCTATTGCGATTGACACCGAAAACCCCAAAATCAACAGAAGTGCTGCAATTCTGGCACAAATCGAACTTCAATCAGCCATAACTCCTTCTTTATTGCTCCAAATCGATAAAAAATTTCATTGACAGCGACTGGCACGACGAGCCCTATCTTCCTGTACTCTCAGATTTCGCTGTTTTCTCACCAAATGCACGAACTCCTCTTAAGACCCCTACTACTAAGTTTAGCAGTATACAAAGACAAAATTGGACCAATGGGAGTTCATAGCTTCACTCCCCACTCCTTTTGTGTCCCAAACCACGTAGTGACTTAATTTCATACATAGGCAACCACGTCAAGCCCCTAAAGTGCCAACGTAATCCCTAAACTACATGCGAAGACATGTAAAATGACACGTAATCTTGAAAGATAACTCAAACACGCTAGAAAGCATGCATGGGCGACATGTAATTACAACTTCTGAGCTTAACTCCATCTACATGGTAATCAACCTACTAAGACTTAAAATATAGAACATTTTCCAATGTCGACTTCTCTGAGGTCCTAACTTCACTCAGAGAGACTAACGCTTCACAGAGAGGTGAATTATTTACAATGTCACGACATCGGGGGGTTCCTTCCTGTTAGAATTCCCCTCAAAATCAAGAATCATAGATTCCATTTCAACTTCGCCCACCTACAACTCCAGAATAGATGGTCAAACATTTCCATATCTTCTTGACATCTATCACACTTGTCCGTTGTCCACGACCGGCTCCTACTTGAAATTCAAATTTCAATGCTTGTCGCTCCAAAGATACTCATGGGAAAAGAAAGCTAGGCCTCAGCTTATAAGCTTTTGGTGCAATTTCGGATCTCCACTTTCATCGCATCAGTGGATAGAGCTCCTTGTCAACACTCCATAGGCACCTTGTCTACTTCGTTTGGACGCCTAGTGGAGAAGTTACACGACTCGAAATATAGAGAAAGCAAGCTAAGCCCCATCTTACAAGCTTTTGGTACAACTTCGAATTTTCCCTTTCATCGCATCGATGGATAGAGCTCATTGTCAACTTTTCATAGGCATCTTGTTTATTTCGTTTGGATGTCTAGTAAAGAAGTTATGCGACTCGAAAGAAGGAAAAATCAAGCTAGGCCCTAGTTTACTTGTTGATTGGGTATTTGAGGCTTCAGGCGTTATATCAAAGACGCAAGGGGCCTGCTTCATTGATTATCACAAAACTTCGTACGTACAGAGATTGATACAAGGGGGCAGCTTAGGGGTTAGCTTGTGCCGACGATCTGTCATGGACGGTTTGAGGATTTGGGAAGTCCAATCACGCGCGCAAGGTGTCATTGGGTTCAGGATTGTACAGGCTACGCACAGGTTAAGACGGTTTGGGAAGGCGGATCTGTAACGACCTATGTTACACATAGGAAGTTTGTCTATTAGTAAGGTATTTAGTTATAACTAAGTGTTGAGAATGTTTATTTGCTGCCAAAGTACTTTAAGGAGGTATCAAGTTAGTCATGACTAGGTAAAAGTTAGTTATGATTAAACTTAGTTGTACTTTTGGCAGAATTCAGATATTTGCCAAAGAGTGAGCACTACTATCTTGTCATCTTGTCTAAAAGGTAGAAAGGAGGTGGAAAGTATCCCTTATCTCCTTTTTGACTTGATATTAGTGGTTGGATTAAAGTTGTGGACTTTGTGGACATTAAAAACAAGAAGAGATTTCACATGTTTCTTTTTTAGTGAGTCCTAGTGTAGAGGGGGGTGGAAATTCGAGATTCCTTGAGAATATTCTAGAATCCTTCTCGAAGTTGTTGACTTTGAAGGAATAAGTCCATGTGAAAAGGTAAAAAGTCCATGTGATCAATGCTTTTATCTTAAGTAATATCTTAGTAAAACCCGATAAAAGTAGTTACGGTTGAGTTACCGGAGGGTACCAAAGTAAAAACCTAGAATGTATAAATAGAGGAGTAGAGAAGTGCTCCTCATCCTTGTTTTCACATCGTCGTAATGACAACTTGAATAATATAGAGAGTGTGGGATATTTTTAGCATGTGACAACTTGAGAGACGTCGTTAGAATAGAGGATTTTAGTGGATGAGTTGATGGAGATTTTTAGTTGATAATTTTGTGGGTGTATGAATGAGTGAACTTAGCATTTTCCCTTCAAGTTCATGGTGTGCTTCCATCAAAGGCATCAGAGGTGACCCCTGAGTGAAAGACAGGTCCGACATGTTGCAGATTCGTGGATGACGATCGTGGAGGTTGAGAGATCGGGAGGGGGGGGGTAGTTGATCGTGAGGACCGCAGAGGGTTTACATTTTTGGTTCCGTTGCCGGGACCTCACTTGAAGGGATCATTGAAAATGTTTAGAGTTCAGTTCTATATTCGACAAAAGGAGATTATGAGAGAGCACATGGAGAGAACATTGGGAGGAGAGAGAGCTAACGCGATGTTAGCAACGCTAGAACCTTTCGTGTATCCCGTAGTGATATATGACGCGTTCGAAGTCATTCTTTACATCTTGTCACTTAGAAAGGGTTTGAGGAGAGTTGAAAAAAGGTGCAATAAGAGTTGTAGAGAAAGGAGGAGAGAAAAGTTATTAGAGGAGTGAAATTTGTGAGTTTAGAAATTCTGCTCTCTAGAAAATTTGTACAATCGCTGTCAGATTTTTTTGTGAATTTTATTTTCCTGAGAAACTTTCCATTGTTTTAGATTGGCTGATAACCTATCTAAGACAAAAGAAATCATGGGAAAAGGTGGTCTAGAGAGTGAGCAATGATTTTTCAAAGTTGAGGAGGTCTATTCGTGAGAGTTGAGGAATTCTGTTCTCTGGAAAAAGTTTACAGTGAGTGTCAGATTTTCTATGAATTTTATTTTCCTGAGAAATTTTCCTGTGTTTTAGATTGGCTGATAAGCTATCCAGGACAAAAGAAATCATGAGAAGATGAGGTCTGAAGAGGGAGAAAGAATTTTTCAAAGTGGAGGGGGTTGACAACCACAAGGGAAGTGGAAATATACAAATTTCAGTTCTCTGAAATTTGTACAGTCATCACCATCTCTTCTGATTAGGGAAGTTTCTGTTGAAACTTCATGATTTAGTAGCTTGGAGGTTGAGCTACTGGAGACCACAAAAATCTTGGAGAGATCTCTTATCAACTAAAAGATATACGTTTCGGCATACAAGGAGGTCTTGAAGATACTTCATGGGGAATCCAGTTCGGGTACCGAGGTGGAAGAAGAGACGTTTAGGAGTTCGAACGGAGTCGGAGAAGCCAAAGTTAAGTGTAGATGAGTTGCGAACACTTATCTATACTACTTGGGGTGCCCTCTTTATCCTATACCAAGAAGCTTCCGCGAGCATTGGCGCAGATTTGAAGAAAACCGAGATGAAAGCATCATTCACTGTGGAGGCCACGAATGCTCCTGGTGAAGTAGAGTTGGATCCTTATAAGAGTGAGTTCAAGATGTCTGTTGTGATGAGTACAAACGATGGTGAGGAGGATCATATCTTCGATAGTTAATTTTAGATTAGATTTTATTTCGTGTATAGCATGTATAATGCACGATTTTCAATATAAAGCTCGAAAGAGTTAAGAAAGTAATGTAGAATTATTTTCCTCGATGATATTTTGTCCACTTAATAGTTGAGAAGGTGCAACATGAGTGGAAATTCAAAAGATTGGGAAGTTAGACTTAGAAACCTTCCTCAAGGTTTAGATGTCATAGTAAGCGTCGGAGAGAGCTCGAAAGAGATTATCGTTGAGTTTGAGAACCCTAGTACAAAACCTCAAGTAGAATCTCCGAGGAGAAGAGTAGAAACCGACTTGTGATGTTATTTCTGTAGATGGTTGGGACATAAAGTAGTGAATTGTCCAACTAGAATCAGAACCGAGAGAGCTAAAGAGAAACGGGAGTTTACTGATTTAAGTCTTCGAGTGGGTCCATCGTCACCAGCGCCAATTCATCTTCTAGGCAAAGATCCTTGTCCAAGTTGTGGAGTGGGTGATTTATCAAGAGGACACAAGTGCGTCGATGTGGCCGCCCTACTTACGTCAATAGTCGAGAAGTTGGACGAGACTCAAAGAGCTGAGACGGAGAAGTTGTCGACTTCAAAAGAGGACTCGGCTGAGTTGTGATGGAGATCGTCATTCGGATGGTGGCGAAGACGGTGATGCGACTCATGCTCATGATTACCTTGGGAGAAGAGATGGCACAAGAGGTGTTGTTACAACCATTTCCTTTCATTTTACCTATGGTAGATTATTCGCGAATGGAATTGGTGATGTTCGTACTCTTTTAAGCGAGTAGTTATTGCACAAAAATTAGAAGAGTAGAAAGAGTAGTTACAAGATGGGAAAGCTACCCGTGTTTCATGGGAAGGACAATGAAGATGTAGAACCGTTTGTTCGAGACTTCAAAAAGGGTTGCATCGGAAACAACGTGAGAAGGAAGGAAGAATGGGTGTTGTTACTGCCAGAGTTTTTAGAAGATTTTGCTCTACGTGGTATGAAGACCGAGTGAAGAGCCAGACACCTGGTGCAATTGAGGACACATGGGAGACGTTGAGTAATGCACTCATCGAAGAATTTCTTCCAGAAGAGAGTTATGAGAAGCTCATGGTGGAGCTTACTCATTTGAAGCAACGTGACGACGAGAAAGTTCGGCAATATGCCGAAAGGGTGGATAAATTGGAGCAGCGGTTTCGGACGGTCCTACGGAAGAGTGGAGACAATGTGGAACTAACGATGGCGGGGATTGGAGCAGTGCTGATCAAGAACTTGGTGGGAGGGTTGAGGCCTTCAATTCGAACCCAAGTGAGGTACGAGAAGCCAACAACCAAAGCGGAGGCCATCAAGATTGCGACAAATATGGAAGAGAGTTTGGATGAAGGAGGTATCATCCAACCTCATCATGCTGCTTTGGTGTCAACTCCGACTCCTGGTGTAGCCACAACGATCACACCTGCACCATCACAATTGGTGATTGTTTCAACGTCAGCTCCTACTCCAACGATGGTGCCAAGACCGTTTGTCCCAACAACGATGTCTACTGTCACCTCTGATTTTCATGCCGAGCTGAAGAGCATCACCGATACTCTTGCGGATCTCAAGATAAACGTGATGCAGTTACGAGAATGGAGGATCAAAGGTGGAGGAGGAGGTCAAAGAGGTTACGACAACAATCCCAACCAAGGAAATCAAGGTAACTTTGGAGGCAACCAAGGTAACTTTGGAGGAATCACTTGTTGGACGTGTGGAGGTTCTCATTTCCAGCGAAATTGTCCTAACAACGGAGCAAGAGGTGCTAAAGCTGTCAGAATGAATGTGGGTGGAGGAAATCCATCACAAGGACGAGACAAGGGGGCGGCTACTATCGATGTCGTGCGAGATCCCATCTACGAGAAAGGAGAGAGTTCAAACTCTTCTCATGCACCGGTGGAGCTTTTAGCTCAAGAAAGGAAAAGAACTCGATCTTTTGATGAACCGGTTTTCATGGAGGAGTCAGCAAGTAGAAGTACTTGTTCGAGTAATGTTTTGAGTACACCAAGGGAGCCAAGAAGGAAGCTGGGGATGACGGATTTCACCATTTCATCTTCTCAAGCGGGATATGATGTGGTTGAAGATGTGGGTGCTCAGAAAGCCAACATCACTGTTGGACAACTGATCGCACTTAATCCCAGCTTACGAACAGAACTCAGAGGAGGACTGAGTTCTAAGAGAAGCAAGAAGAAGAAACCCAAGAGCAAGACATCAAAGTCTGTGGGAGTTGGTGTGGTGGATGTGCATGCTTCAGAGGTATGCACTAGGGCTTCAAAGATTGAAGTCCTGTTGAATGATCACTACGTCTCTGACGTATTGGTGGATGGAGGGTCGGATGTAAATGTCATATCAGAGAGGTTGATGAAGAAGTTGGGGATGGAACCAACTCGCCCGGCTAGCATTGTCGTGGGGATGGCTAACAAGCAACGAGTAAGACCTCTTGGTGTGTTAGAGAAGGTGGTCGTGTCTGTGATGGGAGTTCAAACATTGATGTCCTTTCAAGTGTTAAAGGACTCTAGTTATGATTTGCTCTTAGGTAGGCCTTGGTTGAGAGCTGTGCGCACCACTGATAGGTGGCACAAGAGATACTTACGGATTGGGCCTAGAGATCATAGAGTGATAGTTCCTCTCTCGGGCGTTGGAGTTGTGACTTCTGACTCTGATAGACCCACTAGTGACTACTGGGAATCTGATACGGAGGACGATCAGAGTGTCTCAGAAGTAGATACCGGAGATTCTTACGATCAAGAATCCTCGTCTGAGGACGAAGGATTTGGTCGAGATGAATCATTACATCAGCTTAGTGCTATTGACTTGTTGCCTCGATCAGCAGTGGAGAAAGATCCTGACAAAGAAGAGTTGAGTGAGGCTGAGATTGTGAGAAGACTCTCTACCCTGAAGTTTGGTATCAATGTCACTCAAGAGGAGAAAAGTAGATTCCTAGATATATTTCGAAAATATATCCATGTGTTTGCTTTCAGCTTCAAGGATTTGAAAGAGGTGACTCTCGAGACTCATCGAATCGAATTGGAGGAGAACGCAAGACCAGTTCGACAGAAGCAGAGAAGGGTCAATCCTACAACAGCGATGATGGTCAAGGAGGAGATAGACAAGTTGAGGGAGGCGAGTTTCATCTACGAGGTGGAGAACTCAGAATGGGTTTCACCCATTGTGATTGTCAAGAAGAAGAATGGTAAGCTGCGAGTGTGCATAGACTATAAGAAGCTGAATGCAGTTACCAAGAAGGATTATTATCCTCTACCATTTATAGATGAGATTTTGGAAGAAGTTTCTGGTCATGAGTGGTACAGCTTTGGTGATGGTTATAGTGGATACAACCAGATCAAGATAGCACAAGAGTACCAGCAGTTGACTACTTTCACTACTCCTTGGGGAACATTTGCATTTCGAGTGATGCCATTCGGACTATGTAATGCTCCGGCCACGTTTCAGAGGTTCATGAACAAGGTGTTCGAACCATTCATAGGAAAGTTTGTTCGTGATTTCATTGATGATTTTTGTGTGTACGGAAGAAAGGAGGACCACTTTGATCATGTGATCAAAGTTCTGCAGCGGTTGGAGCAAGCTAACGCTTCTCTGAATCCAGAGAAGTGCATCTTTGGCTGCGAAGAAGGTCTGCTGTTAGGACACATCATTTCCAAGAAGGGGATTGCGGTAGATCTTGAGAAGGTGAAGAAGATTATGGATCTTCCATTTCCAATCAACTTGACAAAGTTGAGACAGTTTCTTGGGATGGTTGGATATTATCGTAGGTTTGTCTTTTCCTTCTCAAACAAAGCAATAGCTTTGACTATGTACATGAAGAAAGGAGTTGATTTTGACTTGATAGTACATGATCAAAAGGCAAAGGAAGCATTTGAGGAGCTGAAAAAGGCATTAGTGACAGCTCCTATACTTGCTAGACCTGAGTGGAGTAAAGCATTTATTCTGTATACGGATGCCTCCAATGTAGCTATCGGGTGTACATTGAGTCAGTTAGATGAAGATGGGCATGATCATCCTATAGCTTATGCTAGTAGGCAGATGGTTCCAGCGAAGAAGAACTACTCAGTGACTGAACGAGAAGGATTAGCGACGATCTTTGGATTGAAGAAATTCCGGCACTACTTGCTAGGAGGGAAATTTTCCATAGTCACAGATCACAAGGCTTTAAAGTATATCTTTAATAAGCCTAATGCTGAAGGACGTATTGCTCGTTGGAAGATCCTTCTAACAGAATACGATTACGTGATTGAAGATAGACCAGAGAAAAAGCATGCGAATGCTGATCTTTTGTCGAGGGCTTATGATGATGAGGGAGAAGAACCGTTTGATGATTCATTTCCAGACGAGCATCTGATGACCATCACAAGCATTGAGGAGATACCGGACGGGTACAAGGTATCTCCGCAATGCTTGCAGATGGCTCTTTTCCAGAAGGTATGCATACCCGAGAACGTAACGCGTTGATCAAGAGATGCAAACCTTACACCATGGTGGAGGGAATTCTGTTTCATCAAGGAGCAGATGGGTTACTAAGGAGAGCAGTTGGTCAGAAGGAGGCATTCAAGCTAATGCACGAGTTTCACGACGGAATTGTTTGCGGAGGTCACTTTGCTGGTAAGATAACAGCCTTCAAGATTTTGGATGCGGGTTATCACTGGAGAGGGATTTTCAAAGAGTGTTTAGACTATTGCAAAACTTGTGATGTATGTCAAGCATTTGCTCTAAAGTCTACTAGAACACCTCCGTTAAGATCAATTTCAGTATTAGGGCCGTTTGAGAAGTGGGGTATTGACTTTGTAGGTCCTCTTAATAAGACACCTCGAGGCAATAGATACATTGTAGTCGCCACTGACTTTGTACCAAGTGGGTAGAGGCTAGACTTTTGAGAGAGACCAATGAAACAGAAGTCGGTAGATTCCTATGAGAGAGGATCATCACAAGATTTGGATGTCCGTTAGAGTTGGTCTCGGATAGAGGAGGAGAGTTTGTAGGAGCATGACTACTGTTATGCTACAACACTTTTCTATCAAGCCACGAGTAACGACCTCATACAAACCAAATGTTAATGGTCTTGCGGAAAAGACCAATCTTACACTCTGTATGATGCTCGCCAAAGATGCTGGTGTTGAGACTACGAAACATACTTGGGATAAGAGGCTACATGCTATCTTATGGGAGTACCGAACGACAACAAAGACTTCTACTGGGTACTCTCCATTTCGACTGGTTTATAGAGTGGAGTCCAAGTTGCCGATCCAATTTGAATTGGATACTTTTCAAACTATTCAACGAAAGTTGAAGAGGGCGAGGGGAGAAGACGTGGTCAGATCAAGAAGAGAGCAACTCATGGAGTTGGAAGAGATCCGAGCGGTAGCAATGATCCGGATGGAACGAGTTCAGGCGTATCAAAAGAAGAGTTACGACAAACGGTTGGGCAAGAGGGAGGTAAATCTTTTCAAGTCAGAGATTGGGTAATGTTGTATGATGCTATCAGATTCAAGAGGGCTAGGAAGAAGTTTCTTCCTAGATATTTTGGTCCTTTTGTTGTAGATAAGGTGTGGAGCAACTTCACATATGACCTTCAGGAGTTGGGAGGAAGGAGATTCGATCGGGTCAACCATGACAAGTTGAAGCTATTTCATCGACGAAAGTTCTCTCTTCACTCCGAGGATGGAGTGAAAATTTAGTCCGGGGGTAAAATGTAACGACCTATGTTACAGACAGGAAGTTTGTCTATTAGTAAGGTATTTAGTTATAACTAAGTGTTGAGAATTTTTTTTTGCTGCCAAAGTACTTTAAGGAGGTATCAAGTTAGTCATGACTAGCTAAAAGTTAGTTATGGTTAAACTTAGCTGTACTTTTGGCAGAATTCAGATATTTGCCAAAGAGTGAGCACTACTATCTTGTCATCTTGTCTAAAAGGTAGAAAGGAGGTGGAAAGTATCCCTTATCTCCTTTTTGACTTGATATTAGTGGTTGGATTAAAGTTGTGGACTTTGTGGGCATTAAAAACAAGAAGAGATTCCACATGTTTCCTTTTTAGTGGGTCCTAGTGTAGAGGGGAGGTGGAAATTCGAGATTCTTTGAGAATATTCCAGTATCCTTCTAGAAGTTGTTGACTTTGAAGGAATAAGCCCATGTGAAAAGGTAAAAAGTCCATGTGATCAATGCTTTTACCTTAAGTAATATCTTAGTAAAATCCGGTAAAAGTAGTTACGGCTGAGTTACCGGAGGGTACCAAAGTAAAAACCTAGAATGTATAAATAGAGGAGTAGAGAAGTGCTCCTCATCCTTGTTTTCACATCGTCGTAATGACAACTTGAGTAATATAGAGAGTGTGAGATATTTTTAACATGTGAGAACTTGAGAGACGTCGTTAGAATGGAGGATTTTAGTGGATGAGTTGATGGAGATTTTTAGTTGATAATTTTGTGGGTGTATGAATGAGTGAACTTAGCATTTTCCCTTCAAGTTCATGGTGTGCTTCCATCAAAGCTATCAGAGGTGACCCCTGAGTGAGAGACAGGCCCGACATGTTGCAGATTCGTGGATGACGATCGTGGAGGTTGAGAGATTGGGGGGGTAGTTGATCGTGAGGACCGCGGAGGGTTTACAGATTAGAGAGTGCGTATTGAGAGAAATTGAGACGCAGGAAAGAGATTTGGAGTTTTCAGTTATCTGTGAAGGAGAGTTGGACCGTTCGGACGATTCCGGAGTCCAAACTTGCTGTCCTTGGATCCATTGGGATCAGAACATCGAGTTCTACAGGAAATTGAAGACAAAAAGTTTCATCGGGTGGTTCAAGATTTTTGAGTGAAATTGGCTCGCAGGAAAGCGCTTACGTCAGATTTTTGTTCGTCTAAGACCTGAGATTGGGTTGTTCTTCGCGATCGATGATCCAAGCTCTTCGTTCTTGATGTCTAGGCGATCGAGGAATCTTCATCTACTCATAGGAGAAGATAGTACGTTAATTGGATTGTTGGTTTGGGTGTGGTGAGCGAGTTTGAGCCGTAGGGAGTCGATTTACATCAGTTTTTTACAGCTTGCAATCAAATTTCTCGTGTGGTTTTGCAAAGGGAACTCCAAACGGCTTGTTTGGAGTCTTGTTGGGTTCAAGGTAGCTAGATCTACCTACCAGAGAAGACAGATATCAGTTTAGACAATCAGTTTGTGCGGTGTGTGCGGTTTTAAGCCACAAGGAGTAGTTTTTGAAGGTTTGCTCACCTGCGATCGAAAACCGGCGAACACTAGTGCAAACTTTTGTTAGCAAAGAGAAGTTTCTCTTACTTTGAGCTACGCTTCGGTGGTTTTGGATCAAGGTTGTGATTCAGGGGTTTGTTTTAGGAGCTTTGAAGTAGGTTACAGACCGCTCTGGTCTGTTCTTCAATTTTGTGCTCTTAGGAGAAAGAACCGGCAGTGTACATACATTTGGAGTTGGTATATATTGCGCGTTCATTTTCGTGGTTGTTCTTCTATGTCTTGTCTCTGTTCGGCACACAGCATCTCCATAGCCAGGAACCTCGCGTTTTCTTGGACATCCTTCACGCAACAAAAATCCCACGCGACATAAGGTGATGAACTCGACGTGAAGGTCTGGGGTGGAGATTTCTTCTGTGTGTGAACTTTGAAGAAGAGATTGGCAATCATGAGTGGGGATGAGAAAGGTGATGGAGATGAAGCTAGTGGTTCAGGTGGGTTGCCGAAGGTGCAGTTGGATCCGGCGATTGCATCGATGTTCCAAGCTTTCACTATGTTCTTACGGCAGCAACAGTCTGATGAGCGGAAGGAAGCTTTGGCAACAAAGACGCTACAAACGGTAGTCAACAGGATTGACCAGTTTGATGAGAGAGATGTCTCAAGATATCTGAGGCATTACGTGAAGGAGATGGAGTTGAACCGGGAGAAAACGTGAGTACTCCAAATGATAAGATCCGGGAGTCATCCATCACCAATGATCACATGAGGATGAAGAATCCGCTCATCTGTATACACCTAGCTATTTACTTGACAGGCCCTGTGCACGCAAATACTTGCTTGATAGACCTCGAGCGCACAATACATTACTTGACAAGACCCCTTATCGATCACAGTCAGTCGGTTACTGCCAACGGGGCACTATAGTCTGATGAGGCAACCAGCAGGTAGGTTTAGGATGACGTGGCTCGAATTATGACTACATGACATAGAATTTCGGTTTAAGGTGACGAGGTGTAGTGTCTAATTAACAACATATTGTTATTTATATTTTCATACGTGTGAACATCCTATCTTAAAATTCTGATACTAAAAAAATCATTTAAATAACAACAAGTTGTTATTTATACTTCTAACATGTGAGACTCGCACGTGCGAAGTCCGGGTTCCGAATTATCGTTAAAAATCAGAATTTGAAATCAAGAATCCAAACCATCGAATAACATGTTATTTTTTTGAACAATCCAAACCAATAAACATGTTGTTATTATGCTCGCCATCATAAAGTTCAATAACAACATGTTGGTATTATTGTACGCCATCGGATATATTGCGGAGGCCATCCCAGCAAGTTGTTATTTAAAGGTCATGATTGTCCAAAAGAATAACAACATCTTGTTATTCAATATCTGGACTTTTGTGTTCAGATTCTGATGTTTAACGACAATTCTGAAACCGAATTTCACACGTGGGAAATGTAAATAACTACTTGTTGTTATTTAAGTGGAGTTTTAGTATCAGAATTTTAGGACAAGGTGTTTACATGTGTGCAAATATAAACAACAATATGTTGTTATTTTGACAGCTACACCTCGTCTGTTCCATGTCACCTTGAACTAAAATTCCACGTCATGCAATCATAATTTAAGCTACGTCACCCTAAATCTGCCTGCTGGCTGTCTCATCAGAGTATAGTGCCCCGTTGGCAGTCACCGATTGACGGTGACCGATAAGAGATCTTGTCAAGTACTGTATTGTGTGCGCGAGGTCTGTCAAGCAAATATTTGCACGCATAGGGCCTGCCAAGTAAATAGTTGGTATACGCCAGCAGATTTAGATATTCCCATACTTGACAACTGTGCAGCACCATGGCAAGCAGTTGGTCGATTTTGAGCTTGTCTGAGTCTGACAACCGAGTCTTCATACAGTGGGCATATTCTTGACGGACCGTCTAGTTGTGTCACGAAATGACTAATAAATGCATCATTTTAACATGCGAGTTTCACACGTGGGAAGTGTAAATAACTACTTAATGGGTGGAGTTTTAGTATCAGAATTTTAGGACAGGGTGTTCACACGTTTGCAAATATAAAGAACAATATGTTGTTATTTTGACACCTACACCTCATCTGTTCCATGTCACCTTAAACCGAAATTCCACATCATGCAATCATAATTTAAGCTACGTCACCCGAAATCTACCTGCTGGCTGCCTCATCAGACTATAGTGTCCCGTTGGCAGTCACCGACTGACTGTGACCGGTAAGAGGTCCTGTCAAGTACTGTATTGTGTGTGCGAGGTCTGTCAAGCAAATATTTGCGTGCACAGGGTCTGTCAAGTAAATAGCTGGTGTACGGCAGCAGATTCAGATATTCTCATACTTGACAATTATGCAGCACCATGGCAAGCAGTTGGTCGGTTTTGAGCTTATCTGAGTCTGACAACCGAGTCTCCATACACTGGGCATATTGTTGACGGACCGTCTAGTTGTGTCACAAAATGACTAATAAATGCATCATTTTCACATGCGGATTAATTAAAATTGAGCATCGCTTTCCATGCGTGTGAAATTTTTCTCTGCCCGTTTATGCTGCCCTCGATGACTATGTACCTGCAAAGTCTATCACCTAAACCCAGAGGGTTCTCTAAGACTCACTTCCCTATATCATAGAGAAGCCAGAACCCTAAGACTGCGGCCGGAGGCTGCACTTAGAGTGCACAAGCACCCTAAGCTGCAACCTTCGGTTGCATAAAATTTTGATCCGAACTTTGAACCCAGACCTCCATGTCCTGAACGAGGTCATCCGCCGATACGCTACTGCGTCACCTTGTTGAAAATCTTTTCAAACCTCATTATAAGGAGTGCTTCTTAACTGACCTGTCCTGTGTGCGCCTGTTTGGGCAGCTGCATTAACGCTTCGCACGTAGCTTTAATGTGTCATTTTGTGAACCCACTGCACTGTACATTGTTGTCAAGATTCAACCCTGCGAGTTTGGGTAAGGTACAGTGGAGTTTGGATCATGGACAAGAAATGTTAGAGAGTCAAGGAAGGGACCGGCTAGTCCCTCCACGAATTGATAAATTAAAGCTCGTGTTCGCACGCTTATGCATTAATGCAGCTCCCCAAACAGACGCACACCGAGCAGTTGTAGTAGAATGTGAAGGAAATAGCTGTTATAATTCGGCTTGGAGCAAAGTTTGACAAGATGGCGTAGTAGCGTATCGGCAGATGAGTTCGTCTAGAACAGTGAGGTCCAGGGTTCAAAATTTGACTCAAAATTTTATGCGACCGAAGGTCGCAGCTTAGGGTTCTAGCTTCCCTCTGATAGAGAGAAGCGAGTCTCAGAGAGAACTCTATGGGTTTAGGTGATAGCGTTTGCAGGTGCATAACCATTCGGGCAGCATAAACGGTCCGAGAGAAATCTCGGAGGCACAGAAAACGACGATGGACTTCAATTAATTCGCACTGGATTTCAATTAATTCACACGTGAGAACACTGCATTTATTTGTCAATTCGTGGAGGGACTAGACGGTCTCAAGGAAGCTCCCCACCTCACCCTGTCAGTATATCAAATAATGCAGATGTGAGCATTAGAGCTGGCATGTATGACACGAGCCTCAGGGAGGATCGGAGCGGATGGAGTGAAGGGGACTCTATAGGAGTATTTTTAATGTAATGTTAATTTAGTATCAATTTGAAAGATATTCTACATCACGAAGAGGTGAGAACTTCACCGCCGTGGAGCTCGAGGACGTCGTTAGTAACTGTGCTGTCTCAATACATAGTGTCGGGGGTATTACCCGCTTCAAAATCCTTGTAGGCAAAGAAAGAACCTCCAGATTCAGAAGAGCTCTTCCAACTTATATTTCCTCTCGTACTAGTCTCGAACTAAATGGCTATAAGTACTTTGTTGTGATCATCTTTCTAGTGATCATATCTGCAATAACTTTTGCTCACGGTCTTGCTCATACTTGACTTTCTAGTCGCAGAATCTGATACATGTTGGTATTAAAATATGCTACTAAATGTGAATCAAGTGATTCACATACTCCATCTGCAAACCAATATTACATGAAGACAGACAACTCAGTAGATTCTGAAGCATCCTTACCTTCATACATCAGCCAGAAGAAACACAAAATGCCACATAATATGAAGTCTAACCCAGTGTCGAACGTAAGGATCACTAATCCTATATGAACCATGGCATTGCAATATCTTCATGGTAAAATCAGATGTCCACGCTCCACGATCACGATCGAGAAGAACGATGACATATTTTCTCATATGTACATGTGTACTGGAGAGTTGCTCCCGGCTATCATGGATCCAAAATAATAAGTATTTTCTTCCGACACTAGATAGATGCACGTAAACTAGTACAAGACTTATAACGTAAGCAATGCAAGCCCTGACTTGCATTAGTCTTGTAACAGTGTCGATCGGCTCAGTGACACTGATACTTGCAGAAGGATCAGATTCTACACAGTTTCTCATTACAGACGTCATTAGAAAGTGTTCTGTGAAGATGAGAAAACCTTTCAGTTAGGAAGAAAGAGTAAAGCGAATAGAAAATTGCATGTGTTTGTCAATGAGGAGAGAGATCATGATAATCTTTACACTACTGAAGCATTTAAAGTAGAAGACGAGAAGGTTCGTTCCTTGACCATTGAGCCATCGTTTCAAAGGTTCGTGCTCCAACGGATGAGGAGGTCGACAACCGAAGCAGAAGGCGTAGAGAAAGTCAGTGAACAGAAAAGTCTTCAGTGTTACGCCTCTCGTAGCAAAAGAGAGCGAAAGGATGCTAGACCTCTCGAAAGCAGTTGTAATATGAAAAGGCTTCTTCCTTGCATATTTCAGAGGGCTGCAACCTTGATAATATATTAATTTATTACTTAACTTATTTAGTGCAGCACCCTCCCGCATTTGTACCATGTGAAGCGCAAAGCCATACACTCTACTTATGGGTTTTCAAAAAAAGCTTCTAACGTTCTTGGAACAAGTAACAGTTAACACTTAAATATTATTTTGATTTTAATATTTATTTAATTTAGAATATTTATATAACATTTACATCATTTCTGATATTATAAAGAAAGCAAAACTACGGAAGTTCATTGTGGATGCTTATTCACTTCTCCATTTGAAGGCGGAGGAGACACATATGCAAATTAGTTAACCCTTCCGTTGTGGAAGGGTTAGGTAATAAATTCACTTCGGTTTAACTTAAATATGTTGGGCAGCAGCTTCCTGCACTTGTAGTCTTTGAAGCGTGTCCTTCTGTGTTTTCTTTACTAGTTGTGTTTGGAAGGTCTCGCAACTCTAGACGTGGTTAACAATAAAAATTAAAAGTAAATTTTATATAAAATTTTATATTAAAATTTAACTTTTGTTGTTCTTTTTCCCAAAAAGAACAACAAAAGTAGTAGTTGATGTTGCATGCATATTTATCAGGAGAGATCATTCTCGCGGATTATCCATTGATCTCCAGCAAGACATGCCACGAAAGCCAACTCTGTTCGCTGACTTGCGAGGGGCAACTGCTGGGCTCCGGCATGACCTCCAATTTCAAGCTCGTTGGAAAAGAAGTCCCAAACCGACACATGCCATGCCAGTGTCTTGATGTATGCAAGAGAAAAAACTGCTTATCTACGCGGAGTTCAAGCAGTCAACACGCGATGTGGACCATGGATAACAGATACTGGACACCACGTTTGCTTAGCTCTATCCTGTTCTTGTCCGAACCCGACAGAGAGTAAAAGAGTCCGTAGGGTTAGGCAGGTAGAAATGCCGCTACAGGAGGTCTCCCATCCATCCTATCATTTTCGTGGATCCTGTGGGAAGGACTATACAGTCAACTACATACATGCAATAGAAACAAAACCACGCAAGGCAACCTACACTAGTACGCAAATAGCCCTTGAACTCCAGCCTTTAGAGACATGTAGTTTGATTGCTAGTCCAGTATGTACTATGTAGCCCCCTCTGCTTATTCACCTCTCTTCCATCTTCACCTAACCCTTCCGATGCGAAGGGTTATGTGAGAAATTAATGTATGAAATTAACGTATCTTTTTTCTTCAGCAGATCTTCGCCCTTATATCCCAGTGGTGCCTGATCCTGCACTTCACTTATGAGTTTTATCCTGATATCACCGCTGTTATGAGAATTACTAACATTTAAACCCCGCTTCCTGGTATAAAATTTCTTTAATGAGAATATTCTCTTTATATTTTTTGTTTGAATTCAAAATTCTTTTTCAGAAATAAATTTTTTTTCGGAGGACAGAAAACGTCAAATTTTAGATGACTGATTTTTTATAACTTTTTAAGCAAAATCAAAAGCCTTTTTTGTAAAATAGTAACTCTTTTCAGTCGCTCTCTAATATAACCTTTCACGTCCAGTTTAAAAACCATAAAAAATGATATGAGAAGAAGCAAATAACTCTAGATAACCCAGAAAAGCACATTTTATGAACGCAGTCGCTGAGAAATGAAAGGTCTGGGTTACCCAAACCCTAAGTATAAAGAGCCGGGGTTTAATAATTAAGTTTATTTTTATTTTTTAAAATTAATATATTTATTTTTTAAAATTAATATATTTATGTTATTATATCTAATCTTCCATATAATGTTTATAACATTCTTGCTCATATAAGGAGCAAAAGTTCATGAAGTTGATCGAGCATGTTTATTCACCCATGCGCCTTTCGATGTTTATATTTAGATGTTATTTGTTTAATGCATGAATTCTTTTACGGCTGAACCGATCATTCATTGACTTCGTTTGGTCCGGTGTCAAATGGAAAATAAATACTCTCGTTTAACTTGTTCAGAAATTAAATCTAATCCAGTTTTCTTCAGTGTGAATGTGATATAATAATTGCTGAGAAACTCACTGCCAGAGAATCTTATAGTAGACAAGAGGGATTCGAGATCTCTCCATCTTATCTCTAATGTGAAGTTGTTGTTCTAGATGGTTATATAAGTAAGTAGAACTGTTTATCAATATCACGAACATCCACGTGGCTCTTTGTCTTACACTCTGTAACCAACAACATGGATTGCAGTTGACATCTAACTTTTTATACTTGACTAGTCTTTTCTAAATCTTGTACTAGTTTACAGTTAGATATGCGCAAATCTAATTATTCATTAAAACCGGACATTTTACCGTCCATACTTTTGATACGAAAAGTCCATATAGTCAAAATGAGTAGTCCAAATTGGTGTTTCCAATAGTCCATAAGATTGTTTTGAAAGTGTAGTCCAAATTGGTGTTTCCAATAGTCTATAAGATTGTTTTGAAAGTCCATGTGAGAGCTTGAAATATCTATTTTTAATCTGGATTTATATTTTAGTGCTCTAAGTTTTTTTTATGATCAAAATTTCAAAATATAAACTCAATTATTTTTATCTACTCATGAACTTATAATTTATTTATCTCCTCATGAACTTAGAATTAAAATTTACTCATGAACATAGAATACAAGTATACGAAAGTGTACGAGAAAAAGAAATATCTATAAATGATACAATAGTCTTTATTGTGGACAATTGGTGTACATGTATCAGTCTTGAAGGTGCATCTATAACATTTGAAAATATAGATCATATACAATCTTGTAGAAGTCTTCACACTTGAAGTTCTTCTCCAAATCTTTTCCTAAGTTGGTCTCACAAACGGATATGATCTTCTTTCAAAGAAGTACACTTTCCAGTACCAAAAAGATGGAGTAAACTTGTTGAACATTGCACCATTGTGTGCACTAGCACCTTACTCAAGATAAGACTGCAATGTTCGAAGAAGAAATTCATCTCGTAGAGATCATAAGAATAACTTAAGCATTATTTGTGTATAATGTGAATTATGGAAATGAGTATATTTCTGTATGTCTACAGAAACATAATCTAATAGATCATATTGTGAAAAACTCGTTTTGGAAGTCTTTTATGATCATTAGAACATCTTGATCTCTCTTCTTCACGATAACATTCTCATCTAGACAATGTCGATAATGCCACTCATAAACTACAGACGCACTTATCCGCATTGGAATGAAAGTACCAAGAGAACTACATACCAAATCTGATCTATAAGTACTCCAAAATGCTATATCATACTTGGTAAAACATCATATTCAAAATTCAATAACATACGGACGAGGAGTCATAATACATTTATCTGCAAGCACTAGTGACTCTCTAAGGGAGATTATATCCAAAGGTATTTTTTTCCGCACAAGAAGTAACGTTTGATTCAACTTGAAGATCAGAAGTTTTTTGCAAAGTCGAACGTGTCACAGAATATCGATGGTTTCTCCCCGTCTGTTTAGAAACATGCACAAGCATATCAAATGCATGTGGTATATGATATATCCACTTTTGACAACACAAAAATCATACAATACTATAAATAAAAACAAAACTTATGAGATGATAATATTACTTAGTGATGAATGCATTACATTCTTTTGAGAATTACAAAATAAATCATAAACCATTGATCTCTGTACATCTGTAGTTTTTTTAGAGACTTTAAATATCTCTGGCATTGCTCTTTTTCTTGGTTCACTAGAATTTTTGACAATTTAAAATACTGACACCAAGAAGCAATATATTGCTCCTTTCTCATCCTGGGAAAGTAGAATCTAGCTCGCTATCATGTAACATGAATCACTTCATCAACTTGCGTACCTCACTCTACCGTCAATGTTAACATTGGTATGAGATAAGAAATTACTATAGTAGTCAATAAAGACAACAAGTACTCTGAATCTCTTGACTCTCATGATATGATCTACCATGGGTACTATAGTTCAAATGTTTTGCTCAATTGCCAATGGAGATAACCTTTCGACGTTTATAAGACTTCGTGTACAAAAAGAAGCGAACACTTACGAGAAGTCATCTGCCTGCACATCATCTTGTGTTTCTCTTGTCCCCGATTGATCTTCATCCTGGACATTATTCGAACCTCCTGTAGCTATGACACTAGATGTAGGTGCAGCAAGAATCCTTACTCTGAAACTGCGAGGTTGAGCATCATGTTCCTTTCCAAGTTCACTTTTCTTCATTGCGACATGATCAGGACTTTGATGTTGTCCACTTTTAAATGGCAGATTTCTCCTTCTTCGGGCTCTTCTTGGTCGTCATCGTCAGCGCTGTCATGGTCCTCTACTTCTTCATCGTCTTGTCCTTCTCCCTCATGGACTTCCTCTTCTTCCTTAGCTCGTCGTTTTCATCATCCTTTTGATTATGATGGACTTGCGTATATTCACTACTAGAGTGGCTTTTCAACTTAACCACATTCTTAACGTTTTCAAGATCTTCACTTAGCAAATCTGTGTCAAAATCCAGCTCTTCCACTGCAGCATTTTCCAAGCCTACAGTAGCAAATCCCTCTTGCAATGTCGTCATTTTAAGGCGGATTAGGATGCACACCAGTAACTTCAGCATTAGCTTCTGGAGTCTCATGTTATTGAGAGACGAGAGATGCATCATCCGATTGTGAGACTGGAGCCATCCTTGTTGTCTTCTACGATTCTACATATTTCCCTAACATACGCTTTAGACCCATCATGTTGTCAAACTTAAAGGCTAGTCATTTAAAAATTGTACCTCTTTCTCACAGTCATCTATGTAGAGACACTGATGTCCCAATAACATAGCTTCTCTTAAGAAAACACCACATGAGAAAAAGTCCATAAGGACCTCATTCTTCCTTGAGAAACTTTTGATCAAAGAGGTGATCATGTTTTGCTCTTTGTCTATGGATTCACGAGAACACTATCAGAATTGGCAAAAAGCTGTACTTTGGAGTGTAGAAAAGATTGTGGGCATCAATAGCACTCTTCTTTCATTCAGCCTTCTCTTCACTAGACTCCACATGGAGAACTTCTTCGATATTGTATGCAAGATCTGTATCGCGACTCTTGTCCACATGGAAGTTTAGTGTCACCGGCTTTTATTTCGTCCATATTGGAACAACATTTTTCCAAGAACCTTCTGGACCATCCTCATCTTCTTCCGCAAAGAGCAAATATAACACAACAACATCTGGTTACAAGAACCACATGTGCAAGGAGAGTGGACGATTCAAAAATTTTGAACTCTCCCGTATAGATTATACTTTTCATGAGTGAACAAAGAATCGAATCACTTTAAGACAAGAAATGACATCATCGTCAGACTAGAGATATATCGCAAACACTATAGGTGTCAAAATGAGAGATTCAAAATTATCTCATTGATCTTCTTGATTGTGTCGTTTGTGACGAAAACTGACTTCAGATCTCTCGCAAGGTCAAAACCACAAAGAAACAACACTGGTTCATCGAGACTACTTCAGGGATGAACTTTAAGTCCCGTCGGTATGGAAGTACGGTCCAAAGGTTTAAACTATTAGACCATGTTATTCCTCGTGCTCGGAAGAAAAAAAACAGAACATGTGTTCAAACCTCAGGTATTCCATGTCACCGTCTTCATTGCTTGTATACTTTTCTTATTTCAAGACTTTCTTGAGCTTCAAAAGATGTGAGAGCTTATTTCGTCGACTGAAATCAATTTTGAAGTTCGACTGGAGTTTCTCATCTTGGAGACTATATAATACAGTCTCCAAGGTGACAAACATTAGAGACGAAGAACTACTTATAGCCTTAAGTAAGTCTTTGTCTTGTGTCTGGACCTCGGTTCCTAGGCGGCATGCACTAGGAGGCAGAGATTTACTTAGGGGTGTAAATACATCTCTGCCTTGTTGCCGAGCTAAGTATGCTATGAGGTGGAGATCTACTTTCACCCGTAAGTAGATCTCTACCTCGTAGAGTATATAGCCTTGGAGGACGTGTCCGAGTCCAAGGCAGAGATCTACTTATGAGCGTAAGTAGATCTCCATCTCCTTAGTGTAAGTAGCCTTGGCGGCTGTGTCCGAGCACAAGACAGAGGCATGTCATTTTGGAAGTTGCTACCGGACACAAGACGCAGATTTACTTACTAGCGTTAGAAGAATCTCCGTCTCATAGCATACTTAGCCTGGCAATAAGACAGATATCTACTTACACCCATAAGCAGATCTCCGTCTCCTAAGGCATACCGCTTAGAGACCGATGTCCGGACACAAGGCAGAGACTTACTTAAAGTTGTAAACAGTTCTCAGTCTCTAATGTCTTGTATCCCTAGTATACAGATGTAGATAGAGAATTGTTCTAATTATTACTTCCACCTTATCAAGCTAATACTCTACTGTACGGCTAATACATACATGAGTAAGAATTGTGAGTGGGAGAAAGATCCAAATCATCCTAATGAAGGAGACTGGATTTAGGTTAATGCATGAGTGGATACATGGAAGTCAAGAGTTAAATCTTACAAAGATGAAAATTCCTGAAAGAAGTAGAGAAATAACACTTGCTAATTTAGATAGAGTAGCAGGAGAAAATCCAGAACAGAAATTGTTTTTGCTAAAAGAATGATTTACGCAATATAATGATTATGATTAATCGCTATATGCATGTGTTTAATGATCTAGCATGATTTTTTTGGTCAAACAATATAATTATTGCACACTAGTGAGTGTACCAGTACTTATATCTGACTTTTAATATTATTTAATTATTGTATTCGAATTTTAATGAATTAAATTCACATGCTATTATCAAGATATTACTCATTGATGTATTAATACATGTTGTACATTGTTTAATGTACTATTCTGTAGTTTTCTGGAGTTTTCATTTTGACTTCAGGATATATTTACTTGTTGCACACTGCTTGATGTAGAAAGTTTTCATTATTTAGTTTTGAATTATTATATACATTCATATCTTGAGTTGGTTTGAACAGAATATGTTCATTATTTGAATCACATATATGTGTTTGTACATAGTACATTGGAATTTCGTAAAGTTCATTCCAAGTTAAATATCAAAAGAGGTTTTATTTATAGGATATACTCCAAATATCATATTTTGAAATTCAAAAATTTAATATAGGAGTAAAGATTCTATTCTTCTGGTGTCCACATGTTTCTTCTCAAGATTCATTATTTAATTTAGAATGTCCATATAAACAACTTTAAAAGTCCAAAACACACTCTCTAATAGTCTATTTTATTTTTCTGAATAATCCAAAAAGACTATCACAGTCCAGTTTTACTGAATAGATAGATGCAACCGTACTAGTCAGTCACTATAAAATAGTGCAACTAAGTTTAAAAAGAATAGATGGTTGTGCCGTATTTTATCTCGACCAAAAGAGAAGAATCCACCAACCGCCAACCTTGTAATTTTACTTAACACTCACCGAGGCCTGAAGTTAATGTACTAGACAAATTATTCAACTGAGTGGTTTATTACATACAAAATCGCGGCATATTCACTAATGTCTATCAAAACATATTGAGAACCAGCCGTGATTCAACACATGTATATTCACTCCTCTGAAGTTATGAGGTGCCTTTTTTTATTGCCCGTTCGCCTTTTGTCTCTCCGTACTGGTAGTATCTGGTACTGCAATTTGGGCAGCGTTGGTTCTCCCTGTAAAAGAAAATTTCATTCACGTCCTCAGGAGTAATGTCCCGAGGGCTAACAAAGGAACTCCATAGTGCATCGGCGCGTCTCTTCTGGATACCGTGCTGTAGAAGCCACCTGGGAGATGGCATATATTTCTCTGACATAAGCATTGCGTGCAAACAACGTGAAAATGTTGTTGAAAAGGGATGGGGGCTCTTATACCTGTTGAATTGAAGGGCCCTCTGGAGTGTGTTGAAATATGTCAGTTCTACTCGATTTTTTGTATCTGCTGCGCCAAGTAACATGAAAAGCTCCTTCCTGTCCGCAATGATCAACTCGCTGATGTGCTTCATTGCGACTATGTGGTGCGACTCTTGATCGTCTTTAAAGCAGTAGCCTATCATCCTGACAAACGTGTGTAGTCCCTTCTTCAACAGCAGCTTGACGCAGACTTCTCCACCAACTGGTTTGTTCACCTCTCATCCAAGAGCCCGCAGTAGTCGCTTCTTGATGTCAATACAAGAATTTGCGTACATGCAAATCACCCCCTGGAAGTGTAAGTGGAGGAGGTTGCCTCCACGCTCCACCAAAAGTACTCCTGATGAGCACTGAGCATGAAGAAACTCATAAAGCAAGGAAACAATGATATCTCGAGGTCAGTCCCGGTTCTGCAAACTGTCACTTACGCTTCGAGGCTCGGCCTCTTCGCTCTCGCTTCTCTCCTCGAAGACATCATCTCAAGAGAAACAAGGAAAGTGATTACACACAAAGCTGAATTCAAATGGATCGAGACCAGAACACAAACAAGGTAGCGAGTACATCCTACACAAACAAGAGATAGTATATTCTAATCTCCCATCGGAACGATTAAAGAAGGCAAGGTAGGAAAACATGCAGAACCTCCGATCCTGTAGGTACAACGAGAGATTATCAGACGAATATGAGAAAAACCTTTAAGGGCCAGCCAGCCACTGTAGCGGAAGAGTGTAAACGGCATGAACTACAAGTTTTTGTAATCTTCACGTAGTCGAACTTTAACAGAAATGGCACGATTTCTCGTGCATAAACCAGATCCAGAAAAATATATCTGCGAGTTAGCTCAAATGTATCCTCCACGAACGATATCATGGACTTCATGGCAGACAGATAAGAGAAACGGAGAACTATAGCAGAGAGACGCAAAGAGGAAAAACTTTAGGCTCCTTCCACTGTATCGCAACTCTCAAGAGGAGACTGCTGAACATCCTCCACCTGAGTTCCTTCTTCTTTCGCCTTAGTGCCTACTTCTTCCGACTCCTTCATACGACTGCGAGAGAGACACTCCGATACAACCATATAATGTTCAAAAACTTATCTTTACGCCTGAGAATTTCAGAATGACGCCATACTGTGTCGTCGTGCAGGCCCACTCTGCTCCATCGCGTTCTTGTCATCACAGCACGTGACCTACACACCACCAGGTCCCTAACTAGAAATCTCCACCAACATGGGTCAGTGAAGCAACCGTCACGAAGAGAAACCTCTGCATGCCTCCCAGAAATCATGACCACAAGCTAACTCGACCAGGACGCAACGTGGACAGAAGCAAACGAACGGCTCCACCAATCATTTACAAAGTCCGCAACCTACCACAGCAGAAGTGACAAATTGACGACGAGAGAACCAGAATTATCATAACGACAGCAGAAGCAAACATTCGAATAATGAAAATACATCCCAAGCATTGGACACGCGCACGTTGAATACTTCTCCTCCAACCAGTTACGAACTCCGTAACCTACCAGAAAAGACAAGAAAGCAAACACAAAAATGACAATTTGACCACAAGAGAAGCAGAAACCACCTCTGCCCGCACCTCCAACCAAGTTCCTAACCTAACAGAACCAGCAACCTAATTCAACGTCCGCGTCCACAGAAACAAAATCCGTAACCTAGCAAACAAGCAGAAGAGACGAGAAAGCAGAAGCCCGCAGAAAGCAGACGTCGAAAGAAGCACATTTACCGTCACCTAATTCAACGTGCGCGTCCGCAGAAACAAAGTCGGCAAAAGCAAAAGTGACAAATTGACGACCAGAGCATCGACACCATGGACGCGAAAGCAAAGCGACCATCACTTTCTCTCGCTCCACTCCAACTGCATAGCCTCAAAATTGAGAATCGATCTCATCCGCTCTCCCAACGCCTACCTTATCATTCAAAATTCTACTTACAGCCCGCCCTCCCAACCCACTGGTCTCAACAGCCTCGATCCCTCGTACTCGAATAAACTCACCACAATAAATTATTAATCAAGCTAGCCGCCTTCCCCTCCAATGGCCATCATGTATTTTTCTCTCCGGATGTCCGATTGTCATCTTCTCTCAACTTCCGTGTCCAACGCTTGGGATGTATATGTAGTGGTAGGAGGTGGGTTTAGTAACAACATGTCTGGATTTTGAATGTCTATAGTACTCATTTTTCTTCGCATGGGTGCAGAAAGGGAGCTTTTTACCTTCCTTCTATGTGTGATACTAATGTCCTCCCATGATCCTTGGTGAGAATTAAGATTTATCCAAGACACAAACCGTTTCTTCGATTAAGGATTTAGCCAAGGCAAATAAGTCTTTGACGGACCATGATAATGGACAAGAGTCACTCAGACGCTATTCTGTAATTTAGAAAAGCATATGAGTCCTTGACAGATGCCCACATACACAGATGCCCTTAATATTACAAAGCGAACGTTAGTGTTGAAAAATGTAATCAAGACATGATGATATCATCATGATCTTTATTTCATCACGATGTATTATAGTCTTTTCTTACATTAACCACGAAAAATTTAGATAAATTTCTTATAACTGAGTTGAAAATGAATGATATTTAACATTCATGTGTTTATAAAAGTAACGTTTAAATATCATTGCTTAAAGCATGTAAATTAGCATTTAGATTGTCAGTTTGGGGAATGTTAAACACAAAAAGATACAAAAAATGGAGCAAGTAAAACTCCAAAGTGGTTACCGAACCTTTTATAATCATTATCTGGTGAGTACCTCCTCACTATTGTGTCAGTTCATCAACTATGTCTGGTTTTATTCATTTAAATAGAAAGGGTCTTGGTACGCAGGAATTTGCCGTTTGAGCAAGAAAAGTATTTGCATTTGACAAATCATGACGTTCTCTTTTGATATTGGTGAATCCTAACCATAACTGTACCCTTTTATTAGAATTTTCTCTTAGAACTCCATTTTTGCCATCCTTGGGCACAGAAGATTGTGTCTAACTAAATGCTACCTTTTGTTACAAAGTGTATCCCTTAAAAATACCTGATTAAACTTTAAACAGAATTCAAATTTGGGGAACAGAGAAAATATATATGGTACTTTTCCCACTGCAGACGCTGCGTATGGATGCAATAGCACGTAAAGCAAGTAACTGTGCCATGTTAGAGTACAGCTAGGATGATATCAACCACACCACGATGACGCGAGAGCCATGTCAGAGTACAGCTCATCGCCAGAAATTTGAGTACATTCTGCTGTAACGAAGACGCGGGAATAGAAGTTTCAAATGAAGCTTGTTTCACATTGTTGAGAACTCAAGTCGTGTTACAAAAGCGGGAGAGCTTGAAAGCTTTTGAGCGGAAGAGGTTGAACACGTTGAATCGAATGTGAGAAAAACATGAGCGCCTTGAATCGAAGGCGGGAGAGCTCGAGCGCGTTGAATCGAAGTCCGCAGAGCCTGAATAGAGGTGACAGAACTCCAAAATGTGTTCCTTGGCAGAACTTGAAGAGTGCATAAATAATATGCCTTCCATGTGGGCGGTAGCTTCTATTCAGCGCATAATCAAAAATCGGAAGTGGAGTTCTGTATCGTACGTTGCTTGTAATTTTCCAGGGTGTTTCAAGCAAGTGACAGAACAGACACAAATCTCGTCAAGCTCGGCAAGGAAGGTGTTATATTTCAATCACTCGCAATCTGATAGTAGGAAGGCTTGGCACGCTTGTGGTCAGAGGGGAAGTAAAAGGCAATACCGTTTTCATTTAGGATTGATCGATTATAGTGTAAGTGATCGTCCAGAAGCAGCCTTACCTATAGCCATTGTGTGGTGTATTGGAGAGAAACTATTAGGGATCACTGCAGAAGAGTTCGAGAAATTATCTTCTGATGAACAAGATAGCATTTTCAATGTTGTTTGCAAAAAGAAATGGCGATTCAAAATAGGTATGAATACGAAGCAAAATCGGTTTACCGTGTTCGATGTGGAGCAGGAGGTAGAGGAGTTAGATGAGTTCAAAGACGCTATAGAAGATCTTGCCACTGCCATGGATAGTGTGACATTTTATCCTTCAATAGAAAGTGAAATGTCTACCGTGGGCAATACTGCGGAGCTTGTTAAGATAGAACGTTTACATTATCGAGTTCTGGCACTGGTTGAAAAATCAGAAGAGACTGAACAGAGCTTAGAAGGTATTGCTCGGGATTTGCATGCTGTAATAGAGCTCAGACGCCAAGAAAAAGAAGAACTGTTAGAATTAGTAGAGGCACTACGGAAACTGAAATAGTTGTAAGTGTTAAAGGATCATCAATTTTATAATAAAGTTTTGAATTCAATACAGTGTTCATAACTCATGCATGTGCTTTCGAGAAAAAACTAGTAATATTGCTCGTTAACATTATCCTCTGGGAGGCGGAACAGATATGTTTCGTCCACTCGGTAGGTGAAACATACATGTTTCGCATGTACAAGCCTACTCAGTGGGCGAAACAGAGAGTGTTTCGCCCCTGACGTTAGGTAGAGTTTGCAGAGGACGAAACATCATGTTTCGCCCTCTGATGTATTCGTGTTTCGTCTCGTTACAAGGCGAAACACGATGTTTCGCCTCGTGAAGATTAGTCGGAGGCGAAACATGATGTTTCGTCCTCTGTTATTGAGTTCATTTTGCGGAGAGCGAAACATGATGTTTCGCCCTCTGAGGCTACACTTTGAGGAGAGCGAAACATGACGTTCCCTCTGGACGCCGAAACCCTTATGGACGCGAAAACCCTTAATTTATAAATAGCTTTGTAGCGATTTCTCTTATCGCTTTATGAAATCTTTGCAGGAAGTGCAAGAAATAAACCGCTCATGGAAGTTCTTTATCCGCATGGAAATTATTCGTCGTCCTCCTAACCTCGATGTCCACGTACTGCTTCTCCCGGCCAAGCCAACCTGTACCGAAGCTAGAGATATCTTCAAATTTGAAAGCTGGCTGAAAGTTGGCTGCCTCCCGATATTCATCAAATTTGAGTACAGTGGAATAGAATCCAGAACTGTTTGGAGCCGAGTATCGATGATGTGTACTCGGCTCCAATCAATACTGGATTCTTTTCCAGAAACGCATGTTTCTCTTTGTAGCGTGCTCCCGATATGATCAAATTTGAGTACAATGGAATAGACATCCAGAACTGTTTGGAGCCGAGTATCGATGATGTGTACTCGGCTCCAATCAATACTTGATTCTTTTCCAGAAACGCATGTTTCGCTTTGTAGCGTGTTCTTAACCTCGCTCGATGTTCACCTACAGCTTCTCCGAATCGAACCCTACACATGGTCTCTTCTTGTTGTGTTTTTTTCTTTCTTTCAAACAATCCTTCACAAGACAATCTGTTAAACTAGTGTAGCTTAGCAGTAAAGGACAATCTCTTAAAGTAGTGTAGCAGTGAAGGACAATATCTTAAAGTAGTGTAGCTTAGCATGAGAAAGTAAGTATTACAAAATATAACTGTTTACAAGGTAAAGTTATGGACTTCCTCAAAAAGAGTAATGTATCTCATCGAAGTTTAGGATAGAGATCCATACAAACTCCATGAGGAACAGATCTCCATACAATATTTACCTCCTCCTGGGTAATATTGGTCCAATAGCTTTTAAGAGCTATAAATGGATCTTGATCAAAAACCTGCAAATATCTGCTCTCTACATAAGCTGGTGTTGCCTCTGGGCTAACACCCCAACGAAGAAGCCAAGGCAACAAAGTGGCTTCTAGATACAATTCTCTATCACTATCCATAGTGAAAGGAGAGAAGAGAGGAGGATGTATAGCATTAAAAGGATGATTAGTACAGTTTTTCACTAGACTATCATCCACCAATAATACGTCTCTCGTGCTCAAGTTGCGACGATGAAGCTCTGCAAAATCTTTCAAGTACAAGTGGTTCCCAAAGGTAGCTTCTCTCACCGTCTGTATTTGAAACACATGTCTTGAGCAAAAACATGACAAACCTACAAAGAAAAAAAACCAATATTAGAATATATATCTTAGCTCAAACATATAACATATAATACAACAAAGATATTGATAAGTTGATATGAAAAGAAGTTCAAACTCGGAAAAGTTCATACCTTCCCTTTTGCCACTCCAGGAGGTAGATAACCAGCATCCTCCATAGCACGTAGTAAAGTGGCCGTGTTTAACATCGTCCGAGAAGTCCATATGATGACATGAAACTTATCTAGACAGATTTCCAAAAACTGCTTCACTCCACGTCTCGCCACGTATCATATAAACTGCTTCGATGTAGTTTGTATTACATATCCTCTCTCACGCGCAGGCATCAACTCATGCTCGTTTCTTCCCACTAATACCAAAAGACCATTCAAGTCGAGGATTAAGGTCTTACGTCGATTTGCAGTAGGTGCAACTAGATGAGGATAGAACTCTTCTACAGCTTGTATCGTGGTCAACTCTTCTTTCACTACCATGAGTTGATAGTTCAAATGCTCGAGTTCAACATTTTTGGACTTAAGCTCTTCCTCCCTCCTCTATGGCTTCATGGAGTTGATTAATTCTCGCTATGAGAATAGCTTCATCATCTGTAGATAAAAAAACAAAGTTAAATATGTCTCAACACTTCTTATTTAGTAAAACAAAACTATAACTAAAGAAACAAGTTGAAAAGAATCAAAAGATATGTAAACTCTAATTAGAAACACTTTAAACTATAATATATTTACTTGACGAAGGAGGAACATGATGCGAAGATTGAGGATCTTGCCCAGGAGAGGAAGACTGCACAGCAGGGTCTGGAAACACCACATGAGGCGAGATGAGAGTTTAAACATAATACAAACTTTATCCTAACAAAGAAGAAACCCTGAAACCTTAAATTGCAAAAGTCTTACTTGATGATGGAGTAACATGCTGCGAAGACTGTGGGTCTTGACCATGAGGAGAAGACTTTGCTCGATCTGAAATCAATGGAGAAAAATGTGAGTTACAACACTACATATTCAAGACTAATCATTAAAATGTAAGTAAAAGAAACCAATACTCTCACAAGAAGTTAAAGGTCTTACTCGATGATGGCTGATGTTGCCGAGATGAATCCACTCGTCCTCCCTCGGGAAGTATACCCATGTGGATCATAAGATGGGTCAAGATCATACCTACCCATGTCTCTGGATGTCTCACTAATCTCTCCTTGCTCATATGTTTTTTGATAGAAGAGATCTCTGTATCCAATGAATCTAAAATGAATTCCGTCCAGTCGTAATCTTCTGCCGTCTACTCTACTTTTGTCTTGACGTATAAAGCTAAATGACCATGTACTTCTCTTGGCCGCCGTCTCGCCAAAAAGAGACAATTGATAAGCTGGAAAACGGGTCTCCACTCCGGATACTCACACATCCACAATAAATATCTCTTTCCCTTCTCATCTTTTTGAGGAAACCAATCATCTATCATGCTCCTCTTAACATTATGAGGACGAGGGATGGTTGTTCCCATAGGTAAAACTAGTGACTCCCTTAAAACCGACTCATCCAACACTATCTCGTGTCCTTGTACAATAGCACGATGATTTCTCGCATCGTATGACTGGATGAACTCTATACAAAATGGAACCTGTAAAATAAACAATCTAACCATATGAAAAGAATTGCAAATCCATTTAAAAAGAAAAAACAACCTCAATGATATAAAAGGCGAACTAACTAACAGAAGTTATGGAAATAACATCCCTACTATAAAAGGGAGGACATGCATCCAACCGAAGTCACATAAGAATGACTACTTACATCTGGAGGAGGAAAGTTAAAAGGGAGGACATGTATCCAACCAAAGTTACATAAGAATGACTACTTAAATTCGGAGGAAGAAAGTCAAAGGAGAAAGCAACAAGTAATCCTAGTCGATCGATAGCTTCTTCCTCCACTCTGAGCAATGAATTCTCCACTTCATCTCTCGAAACCCAACACCACTTCAAATGATATCTCTCGTCCTCTTCGTGAGAATACTTGAACATTGAAGGTCCTTCCTTCATACTCTCCAATGCCACACCCGCTAGAAACAAAGATATTATAACACACCAACTAGAAACAAAGATAGTCTACTAAAAAGTTAAAGAAAGGACAAATAGGGTGGGCGAAACACGTATGTTTCGCCCACATATAAAATCGGGGAAAGGGGTACCCCTTACCCTCGAGGCGAAACACGTCTGTTTCGCCTCGATATATAATCGGGGAAAGGGGTACCCTTTACCCTCGAGGCGAAACAGACGTGTTTCGTCTCACAGTGGGCAAAACACGTATGTTTCGCCCACTGTCATAACAAAGGGAAAGGGTACCCCTTATCCTCGAGACGAAACAGACGTGTTTCGCCCACTGTCATAACAAGAGGAAGAGGTACCCCTTACCCTCGAGACGAAACAGACGTGTTTCATCTTGAATGTGGGCGAAACATACGTGTTTCGCCTCACAGTGGACGAAACACGTATGTTTCGTCCACTGTCATAACAAGGGGAAGGGGTACCCCCTACCCTCGAGGCGAAACAGACGTGTTTCACCTCGAATGTGGGCGAAACACGTCTGTTTCACCTCGAGGGTAAGGGGTATCCCTTTCCCGATTATATATCGAGGCGAAACAGACGTGTTTCGTCTCGAAAGTGGGCGAAACACATATGTTTCGCCTCGAGGGTAAGGGGTACCCCTTTCCCCGATTATATAT
Organism: Asterella californica; assembly: GCA_036924285.1. NCBI lineage: Eukaryota > Viridiplantae > Streptophyta > Marchantiopsida > Marchantiales > Aytoniaceae > Asterella > Asterella californica. The sequence goes on from JAYKYS010000003.1 coordinate 15,199,258, forward strand.
CGAGGCGAAACAGACGTGTTTCGCCTCACAATGGACGAAACATACGTGTTTCGGTCACTGTAATAAATCGGGAAAGGGGTACCCCTTCTCCGCGAGGCGAAACACATGTGTTTCGCCCACTGTAATAAATTGGGGAAGGGGTACCCCTTCTCCGCGAGGCGAAACACGTATGTTTCGCCCACTGTGAATAACAAAAAACGGTGAAACATTATGTTTCGCTAATCCTAACTACAAAAATACATCGAAACAGAATGTTTCCCTAACCAATACAACACTGATTCAAACAAACACATGGATGTAAGATATATCTTACAGGATTCATCTCTTCGAACTCTCCTCTCTCCCGCGACTCCATCGCGGCCTCGACCTCGTCCTCTCCCATCGTCTCAACCTCGGCCATGGCCAACTCCTCGAGTTCTCATCACAGCGATGAAATCGCTCAGAATAGGAACTTCGAATTCAAAACTCACTCAAGAATTAGTGAATCTTTCGCACTCTACGCGCTCCACACACGATGCACTGTCCTCTTCACTCACTCTCCTCTCTTCTCGGCTCTCGTATAACTCTCATCTCCCTTAACTCTCTTTCCTCTCACACCACTCTCGCCTCTCCTCCCTCTCCTCTCCCTCTCTCTCCTCCCTCTCCTCTCCCTCTCCTCCCTCCCTCTCCTCTCATTGTTTTGGCTTATTTTTTATCACATTTGGTGCAAACTTTTGGGAGTTCCAGTGTGATTTTGATATTACATGACGCTGCTAATATTTTATAAGAGTGGGTATGCATTGGTTTTCAAGCCGATATGGAAAGCTGCTACCACTTCATCGTGTTTGCAAATTATGGATTGCAAATTATGGAGTTTACAGTAAATGTGGAGACAAACGGAGACTCGACTCTACAATGAGACGATGCATACCAGCAACATGTGTCAATATCCATCGTTAAAATAATCGTCCAACATCGTTACATAGTTAATCGTCAAACAATATCTTTTGTTTTGAAGCCATCTGAACTTCAGTTCCAGGACTCTTACGCTATACCTGAAACTACACAAAACTTCAACTAGTTACACCTCATCCTCATCTTCATCACCACTAGATGCAGTGAAGATTACCTCGTTCTCATCCTCAACCAACATATCGTCCTCCACTGGAAGAGAAGCAATGGGTTCATAAACTACTTGTTGTCCAGGACAAGTCCGTCTGCTATGTCCTTGTTGCTTACACTACTGCAACTCCTTAAACTAGACCGTGATTGTGATCCTAATTGGTCAGATGATGAAGGATCAGTCACTGAAACTACTCTTCTCCTTCTATGAGCCAAATCCGAACTTGGAAAATGATTCACCGACATGTCATGTAAAGGAAAAATGTTCACAATAGTGACTCCGCCTCTTGAAATTGCTTCTCCATCTTCAGCCACGTTCTTGTCAGCATCACCAGTTGCTTCAGCTGCAGCGGTAGCTCTCGCTTGTGAGAACTGAGTATTATTATCTATCCTCACTACTCTGTGTCTCCCGATACGCTTACCTATAGGAGGTGGTCCACAAGTCCACACTAGTTCTAAGTCATCGGTTGTCATAGCAGGCAGAAATGAATGACCATAAATTGAAATAAGACTAGAACTGTACTGTAACGACCTATGTTACACATAAGAAGTTTCTCTATTAGTAACGTGTTTAGTTATAACTAAGTGTTGAGAATGTTTATTTGCTTCCAAAGTACTTTAAGGAGGTATCAAGTTAGTCATGACTAGCTAAAAGTATCAAGTTAGTTATGGTTAAACTTAGCTGTACTTTTGGCAGAATTCAAATATTTGCTAAAGAGTGAGCACTACTATCTTGTCATCTTGTCTAAAAGATAGAAAGGAGGTGGAAAGTATCCCTTATCTCTTTTTTGACTTGACTTGATATGAGTGGTTGGATTAAAGTTGTGGACTTTGTGAGCATTAAAAACAAGAAGAGATTCCACATGTTTCCTTTTTAGTGAGTCCTAGTGTAGAGAGGGGGTGGAAATTCGAGATTCCTTGAGAATATTCCAGAATCCTTCTAGAAGTTGTTGACTTTGAAGGAATAAGCCCATGTGAAAAGATAAGAAGCCCATGTGATTAATGCTTTTACCTTAAGTAATATCTTAGTAAAACCCGGTAAAAGTAGTTACGGCTGAGTTACCGGAGGGTATCAAAGTAAAAACCTAGAATGTATAAATAGAGGAGTAGAGAAGAGCTCCTCATCCTTGTTTTCACATCGTCGTAATGACAACTTGAGCAATATAGAGAGTGTGGGATATGTTTAGCATGTGAGAACTTGAGAGACGTCGTTAGAATGGAGGATTTTAGTTGATGAGTTTATGGACATTTTTCGTTGATAAGTTTGTGGGTGTATGAATGAGTGAACTTAGCATTTTCCCTTCAAGTTCATGGTGTGCTTCCATCAAAGCCATCAGAGGTGACCCCTGAGTGAGAGACAAGCCCGACATGTTGCAGATTCGTGGATGACGATCGTGGAGGTTGAGAGATCGAAGGGGGTAGTTGATCGATAGGACCACAGAGGGTTTACAGGACCGACAAGTTGAGGAGTTTGCAAGAGTTCAAGCTGAAGACTGGAGAGAGCTTACACGAGGCCTTTACTCGCATGAGGCGGTTAATCAACGTTACCCAAGAGGAAAGCACAGGTAGTCCAGTTCTGGTATGGGATACTAGACAGGGAGCTGCATAAGAGAGTCAGAAATGTCACTCTCTTTAGAGACACTGCTCTGACGTTGGCGGGTTGTCTTTGGTTTGGCTGAGCGGATTGAGTTCAACATGGTGGAGGAGAGGATGGTGGTTGCTGGGTTCAGCAAGGAGACATCACATGGGACGACCACCTCTTCTCGAGGATCACAGGTTACGCAAGAGCGTGGTGGTGGTGTTGGTGGTAAGGATCGTGCGGAGCAGTCACGATCCCAGTGAGGTGTTGGAGGATCTGATGGGCAGAAGCCCATACCGTCCTTCTCTAGTCAGCAGCAAGTGGGTCCTTGTTGGACGTGTGATGGTCGTCATCAACAGAAAGATTGTCCACAGAGGAGAGGTGGTTATGAGATATCTGGGACGTCTCAAGCGGTGCCTAGACAGTGTGAGCATTGCGGGTGACCAGATCACAGTAGTGACCGTTGTTTCGATCTCCACCCCGAGCTACGGCAAGAGAAGGCTGATCTTGGACGAGGCGGAGGAGCTGAGGAAGACCGTGGTGGTAGCACCTGAGAGAAGACCAGTCGGTCCATGACCTACTACGACGTCAGAAGCAGGTATGACTACTCGGATTGAGCAGTTGGAGCAGAGGATAGCTAGTATGACTATGGCTCAACGGAGATCTGGTGGAATAGAGACTTCCACGTCTTATGGAGGAGAAGGAGATGACTTCGACTTCATGGCTGGTATGACGCAGATTGAGACATATGCGGCAGTGATCCGAGGTACAATACTTGTCTTTGAGCCACGAGGTGCATCGGTGGAGTTGGATCCACAACGCGGAGAGGTTGGTATATAGGTTAAGCTTTCTCAGTCATTCACGTTATCGGAGGCGTTGAGGACCACGTCTATGGTTCCTAGACGACCTACCAATGATGTAGTGGAGTTAGAGACATCGATATCCAGGAGTGGGATGATGCGAGTCAACTCTCGGCGTCTATGAATGCGATGTCGAATTTGATGTTGAGGCGGCTGTAGTAGTTTTGTGAACCCTACTATTCTCAGCCACGGATATGAAGGCATTGGAAGTAAGCTTGGCTCCAGTGTTCTAGTTGGCGGCCATGCTCAGTGAGAGCGAGGATGTAGTTATCTCTAGTGCTGAGGTGGTTCATGAGAGACGTTAGATGTGTCTATGGAGTCGAGGATCAAGACAACTACTAGTGGTACTTGGCAAGCGGCGACTACTGCCAGGTTAGATGAGTTACCAGCTAGACCAGCGATTGACCGTGCTAGTTTGGCACCAGGTGTGATGTTGTTGGACAACAGAAGTGGTATCTTCTGTTTGGTGGCATCTTCAGGGAAGATGTATAGATCGTAGAAAGTCTTGTTAGACTCTGGAGCCCGCTGTTGATGTTAGGAAAGACGGAGTGTATCGGATTGAGTCTGAGGAAGTTCGAGATGAAGAGATGTCCATTCCAGTTGTAGACATTTCTAGGAGGACCAGGGGGTACAGCTCTACACATGTTGAGGCTATTGCACGTATCTCATGTCCCACGGATGTAAGTCAAGTTCGAGCATTTGTTGGTTTGATGAACTTTTATCGTCGATACGTGAAAATTTTTAGTGCAATTGCGAAGTCATTGACCAAGCTGATAAAGGTGGACCAGGAGTGGCAGTGGGGAGATGAGCAGGAGCGATCTTTTGTAGAGCTCAAGGATAGGTTGACATCTGCTCTCATCTTGAGGAGACCCGTTAGGACGCGTCCTTTCCAACTGCACATTGATTGGAGTATGTTGGGACTTGGAGCAGTGCTGACTCAGCATGATGATGAGAAAAAAGAGTTTGTGGAGGCGTATGTCAGTCGCTTCAACAATTTGACGTAGGTGAGGTATAGTTCTTATGAGGGAGAGTGTTTGACGGCAGTGTGGGCTGTTGCACACTTTCGATGTTATCTATTTGGGAACTCATTTACTCTCATCATTGATCACTAACCGCTCAAGTGGTGATGAAGTCCGACAAGCTTACACAGAAGCTTGCACAATAGACTCTGATCTTACAGGAGTATGACTTCCAGGTAGTGCATAGACCTGGAGTTGCAAACCTAGATGCCGATGGATTGACTCGTAATCCATGCACGAGTCAGCAGGATCAAACTAGTGCTCGATGGCATGACGAGGTTGATGAGGAGATAGTGTCAGGGTGGCATGCATCTGCTTTTCTTTGTGTGTTGGTCATGAACTCTAGTATGGAGGACCATATCCTATCTTTCTCTAGTCAGAGAATAGATGATGAGTCTCCAGATCTTGAGGGTGGAGATGATGTACCAGATCAGCGAGATATCCATGACGATGTGACTGTAATGGAGTATCTATGTACTGGCGTGATAGTAGGCACAGTAAGTTCCAAGGAGCGAGATTGTGTCCTTCAACGAGCGAAGAGATTTCGACAAGAAGGACGACATGTACTTAGAGTGAAAGATGATGACAGAGTACGGATAGTGTCACATCCATCCCAAAGAACACAGTTAGTACGACATGCCCATGAGGAGTTGGGACATTTTGAAGTGAAGCGTACGCATAGCTTACTCCAAAGACAGTATTGTGGCGTGGTATGCACGTCGGGTGTGCAATAGTTTGTCGCACGATGTATGATTTGTAATCAAGTACGAGCATCGTTTAATGCTACTACTCCACAATTACAACCCTTATCGATTATGAGGTTGGGTTACGGTTGGAGTTTGGATTTTGTGAGACCTTTATCATTGACCGTACATCACCATCGGTATGTGTTTGTGATGGTGGAGCACTTCTCCAAGTGGATTGAGTTGGTGGCATTATCGGACAAGGCAAGTGAAAGGACGACGTATGCGTTCTTAGATCGAGTATTGAGTCGTTTTGGAGCACCAACTGAAGTGCTAACAGACCAAGGTACAGAGTTTGTTATGTGGGTCTGCTGGCGGAGCAGCTCGTATGTTGGTGTGTGATGGTTGTTCGAGAAGTTGGCACATGTCATGTTTGACTCCACCTCTCATTGTAGTTCCTACTGGACGGTGGGTTTGTCCTCAATGTATACAGCAGAGATAGCCGATTAGATCTTTGCGTGATATGCATTGTAGACATGCGACTAACGATGGGACGATGTAGCACCCGGTCTCTTGATCCTTGCACCCATGAATGTGTATATCACGTGGTTGGGATATGGAGCTATCTGGAGTTAGAAAGACCTAACCGTTAGTTAGGAGGTGATTGTGGTACACTTGTGTATGTGTATGACATCTTCCATGTGTTATGTGTGTGTGTGATGTATCTTTGACAACGATGTATGTTGTGTAGCGATGTGTATGTGCACGATAGCTATCACGTCAGTTTAGCACCTCGGTTAGGTTGACCGAATGCGAAGTGGCTAATCCCAGTAGGGCCGTTAGTGCCGTTAAGATGAGTTCTTTGGATAACCCACTAAGGGTATACTTCGCAGGTAGGGCTTGGAGGCGTTAGTTCTTCAAGTTGAGCCTTCAAGCTCTTAGTTATGGTGCATAGTCTTGGTGAGTGCAATCTGGAGTCTCTACGAGCACAGAGTGGATTTGGCTCGACTTTAGTGATGGTTTAGTGCTCGTTGGCATGGTGGAATAAGTACATATCATTTATCCACTTATCATTTTCATCACTTGTATATGTGTATGACGTCGTCTATATGTTATGTGTGTGTGTGGTGTATCTTTGACAGCGATGTATGTTGTGTAATGATGTGTATGCGCACGATAACATTCTTTGTATTCTCAACCGACTGGAATTCCAAAAAGTTGGGTTGAAATGATGTACACCCAGACTTTTTGCAGGTTAAAGTTTTACAAAACTACAAGTTATCTGGTAAAAAATCAGGGAAGATTAAAAATTGATTGAGAAAAACTGGTTCTCTTTCATTTCCAGTGGATAATTTTCGGTTCTCAAAACTTTTTACCCTGAGCACTTATCTAGATGCTTCATGTACCGTACGGTAGTCGGTCACTGTACCACTTTGTACTACCACAATACAACATGGCCCACAACAGTTTCCTGGCGAGGTTAAGCCAAAGTCAAAAGGCTGCCGTTCGTACCTTGCACCACCAAAGTCAAAAGGTGTCTGTAAAAGGACGAAGAAGAACCGCGCCTTATAGTGGCATCATTTCCTCAAGGAAGCTGAGAGGAAAGTTTGCTGGCTGGAAAGTTTGAGGCTGTTTCCCTCCTTGTGGGAGCGTTCCCAACCAGTTCCCAGCAGCTGAGCCTTGGCTCCGCCGCTCAGTGCCTCGCTTCCTGTCCCACAGCTCCAAAGTGAGCCCCAGGTGTCGACATCGGTACGATCTCGTCCTAGATATTACAACATCGTCTCTCGGATCCGAAATAGTCCCTCTTAACAATTGCTTGAAATTTGTATCCAGTATTGTGTAAATTAGGTTGGGGAATATGCATGCTGGATAAACTCTGGGAACTTTTGCTGGGTTAATGATATCGAGAATATATATATATGTTAAGTAAAAAATATATATTAAATAGATATAAAGAACTAAAATATTTTATAAATATTATCTGTTATCCATCCTGGAAACACGAAAAATAAAAAAAATAACCCATAGGTCATGCCCTCAGTGCTTCGCTTCAGAAGATACAAGTCTAAGAGTCTACACTCATTTTATATTTAGTTTGAAAGCATATACTTTCTAAAACCGAAAGTCACATCCAGCACAGAGAATTTTTGTTTATTCCCGATCTGTTGTTTACGAGCTGAACCTAGTAGTCAGCTAATGTTACCTCATCCCTCAGTCAAAGAGTTGCGGGGATCAGTAGAAGGTGGTCTCAGGGCTCTCATTTGTCAATCTAAGATCGAAAGGTGGAGCCCTTGCTCCGAGTGAGTCGTCCTCGATCGTGTTGACCCCAGGAGGGTGAACGTCAGGCTTGGTCATCGTTGCTTGTCTTGTTCTCTCCGTTGTTCGAGGAGGAGAAAGTAACTTTGGTAATCGATGAGTTTGGTGGTCCTTGATGTACTCTTATGTCTTGTTCTGTGCCTTCGCTTCTTCCTTCTCTGCTTTCCCTTTGATTTAGATTCAGTCGGAGTATGTAAACCAGTGAAAGCCATGCAGAACTAAGAACTGAAACCGTTGCAAAAAAAAGGCCAGAAAAGCATAACACGTGGATGGAGTGCGTGTGCGTGTTTAAAAGCCGCAGCAATCCTAAAATGAGTACAGAGCCGGCCACTTGATGCTGTTGGCAAGAGCAAGAAGTAGAAAGACCGAGGAGTGCGCGCCATTTGTTCGTTCATTCTCATTGTGTCGGCAGTAGTCTCCATTGCACCCGGCTGCAAACTCATTCGTCGATCGTCCGCATCAGCGCTCGGGCTACCGGAATTCTTTGTATTCTTAAAAGTCGGGTTGAAATGATATCCAACCGGATATTTTGTAGGTGGAAATTTTACAAAACGAAAAGTTACCTGTTAAGAAAACCGGGAAGATTAATAATGAGTGAGAAAAACGGTACCATTTATTACCTTCGGATAACTTCCGGTTCTCGAAACTTTTTACCCCGAGCGCTGGTCCGCATGCGATGTCGGAACACATGCCATCCCCTTTCCCTTTCCCTCCGTACAGCCCGAGTCACTCCAGTACTCGGCCTTACGGCCCCCGAGCACTTCAGTCGAGGCGTAATGCAACTCATTCGTCGATCGTCCGCATGAGATGTGGGAACGCATGCCGTCGCTTCTCCCTTTCCTTCCGTACAGGCTGAGTATTCGAGTCACTCCAGTACTCGTCCTGTACGGCCACCGAGCACTCGAGTCGAGTGCTCGGTGCAAGGCCTGCACTTACTAGAAGCACGGAAGATTCAATGATTCAAGGAAAAGAATCAGACATTCAAGTCTCTCAGGCCTGTCAAGTTCAAAAGGTCTCTTCCGCTGCACGCAAGCGATCGACGCCGACGGACGCGAACCTCTTCCATCCTCACATTAATTGCAAGGTAAGCTTGGCTTGCTCTAGATCTCCATTCATTCTCTCCGTCTCCTAGTGCCTCGCGATCGAAGTGGTAGGTCTGCTCGACCCTCTTTCTTGAAATGGTGGCGGGCTCTCAGGCTAATATTATAGAGAGGCAAGGAAACGAAGAGAGGCAAGGAAAGGCGAAGAAAACAGCTATCGTGAAGGGAAGGGAAGAGCTTCCGGGGCTCGCTATAGAAACTAGAAGTTTATCCTGTGCAGAAGAAGATCGAGTCTTATGGAAGTCAAGAAAGTGACAAAAGTTCAGGTTAGGAAGCTACATTATTTTCAAATTGCATGCTATCTACAGTATGCACGAGAAGTGGAGGTGAAAGAATTCCCGTCCACTGGGCTTCGTGTCGCTTTTGTTATTTATGAGGGAGATGTCGACATTTACTAGCCAAGATTCTAGATCTCTAGGCAAGTGTGCGCTCGCGGCAAGACACGGGCTTATATACAGCTCTTCGTACAAGCACGCAGCCCATTGTTTCTCCTCGTCGTGAGCTCAGCTTTTAGCTCTTCTCGTCGCACATTATAATCTGATATTAGGATATGCTACGCTGGAGAGAGCGGGTCCATATCGACGAGTCTTCGCCCTCATTCTTTTGTCGTCGAGTTCATGGGACCGGTGGGTTTCGGAGTTTTTTGAACGCCTGGACTAAGAGATTGTGGTGAAGTAGAAGTAGTAGTCGTCTCGGTAGAGCGGATCCAGTACGTTAGTGGTCATGATAATGATCGAATGTTCGAACCAATCCATCGGGCATGAGGATGTGGACAGTTCAACTTGACCTCGTCGCTGCTGCTTGTTCTGGTAGAAGCTCACCGGTCGACGTCGGTGCACTGCAGGAAGTTAAGTGCTGATGCTGAGGAATTTACTCGCCACGGAAGAGAGGGAGGAGTTTCACTGATCGCACGTTCGGTCTCCTCCATCTGGTCGACCGAAAGTACTTCTGGTACGTCATACTCTCCAGCTCCATAAATTTACTACGACAGGTCGAGAAAATCCTCAGACAGGAATTATGACACTAGGAGAAATTAGCGTGTAGCTCACCTTTTGAACATTACCAGTTGATTCCTTATGTGTGCAGCTGCATATATATCAGTCGATAACATCCTGGTAGGTCTGGTGAAAACAATCTGGTGAATTAATGTAGAATAGTCAGTACTTCAGCTTCTAGGCGTGGCGATAGATAAATAAACTTCCTTATGATAGATACTAAATCTGTCATAAGAAAGCGTCTTCGTCTTCGCTCTTTCGTCTGAAGAGCGTCTTCAAGTCTTCTTCTGATACACACCTTCATCTAGCTTCTGAAGCTCCGCAGTTTCAGAATAGTAGTTAGCCACTAGCTAGGGCTTGGAAAATGGGAGCATCCCCACCGGGCGCGCCAGTATCCATACAATCCTTTGGAGTTTAGTGTTTTCGCACCGTTTTATAGTTTATGGCCGTGTCCACCAGAAGCTACGCTAAGGCACCACAAAGTAGCGCTTCGGTAAATTATGGGTCATATTTGACCTGAATTTTAGCTTATAACTTAACTTAGGGCATCATCAGTCTGTTTGGGAGTGTGAGCTTTGAAGGAACTCCTGTGGAGAACTCGTTAGAAATAGCCTTTCGCCGCGCTTCCTTCCACCGGTACCGCTACATTCAGTTTTACTTCCCTAATATAGCGCTCCCTCAGTGGGAATTGTTAGAAACTTAGATACCAGTGAAGATGGTGATAGTGGATAGGACGAAGATAAGAAAAGAAATAATTGAACTTTCTGTTTACAAACCTAACATAACGCTGAGTCTGATCATTCGGAGTGTATGGAATCAAGAACAAAAAAAAGAATTAAAGAAGACTGAGAGCAAGTGAGCACTTGCTGAAAACTACAGTAGCATTTCCACGTTACATTTCCAACACCTTCTCTTAACGAAGAGAAGTTTCAGAAATGCAGGAATGCAAACTCATAGAGAATTCCTGCATTTCTGAAATTTGTCAGTAGTAAGAGCTTTAGTAAAAATATCAGCGTGTTATCATCAGTAGATACCTATATGGTAGTTATCTCTCTACTTTTGATTTTCTTTTTTGTAAAGTGCATTTGCATTTCAATGTGTTTAGTCTGAACTGAAAGACTGGATTCTTGGTCGAAGCGATGTAGCTCATGTTATCGATGAAAATTTCAGTGACATCGATTTGTAAGGATCTCATATCTTGAAGCATCCACCTTAGCCACATTGTCTCCTTCGCTGCATTGCATAGTGCTCGATATTCAGTTTCAGTCGAAGATAGTTGAACAGTCTTCTGTTTCTTGCTGGATCATGTAATAGCTGCTCCACTTAGAGTAAAAATAAATCCTGATGTTGATTTTCTGTCAACTGCGTCTCTAGCTCAGTTTGCGTCTGTATAACCTTCCAACTTGATAATCCGTCCAGTTTGGAACTTCAAACCGAAATTCCATGTTCCTCTAAGATATCACAGAATCTTTTTTATCATCTTTAAATGAGATACGCACTGTAGTTCTGATTAACTTTTCCAACAGCGTAGTTTATATCTGGTCGGGTCGTAACAGCCAAGTAAATCAATTTCCCTACTAGCCTTCTGTAGCTCGACTGATCAACAAATTCATTCACCAACCATGTATCTATTTGTTTATTGCTCGCTTTCAGGTTTACACTCTGTCATTGAGAATTCCTTGAGTATTCCTTGGATATAATGACTTTGATCGAGACAAACAGTATCACCTACATCGAACATGTGAATCTCAAGGCAGTGGCTGAGTTCCCTTATATCTTTCATTTCAAACTCCTGTTTAAGTTCGACCTTTACTTGAGTAATGGCTTCTGAATCACTTCTAGATAAAATGACGTTGTTCACATATAAAAGCAAGAGTACTTTACCCTTCTCCGTTGTTAGCAAGTAAAGATTAGGATCTCCTCTTCTATTCTGAAATCCTCTCCCGTGAAGATACATGTCTATTCTACTATATCAGGCTCTCGGAGCCTATTTTAAACCGTAGAGAGCTTTTCTCAGTTTGCACACCAGATGCTCCTGACTGATCTTTCGAAATCCTGTTGGTTGCTTGACGTAGACCTCTTCTTCCAGTTCTCCATTTAAAAATGCATTCTTGATGTCCATCTGTCATAACTTCCATCCCTGAACTTTAACCAGTGCAATTAGCAGTCTCACATAATTCAGTTTTGCAACGAGAGCAAATATTTTGTCAAAATCTTCTCCTTCCTGTTGCAAATATCCTTTAGTCACTAGTCTCGCCTTGTACCTCTCTATTGCTCAGTTCGCTCCTCTCTTAAGCTTACAGACCCACTTACATCCGATGGTCTTCTTTCCTTCTGGAAGTTCCACCAGACTCCAAGTATTATTTTCCAAAAGTGCAAAAAATTCTTCTTGCATCGCATCTCTTCATTCTCTGTGTTGTTTTGCGTCCTCAAAAGTAGTGGGTTCGCTGATGTCCAAATCTGTGTTATTGCTTATTAGCATATAACTGTCGGCGAAGCGAACAGGTGGTCTCCTTTTTCTTAAAGATTTTCGTACAGTCTCTACACCTTGTACTTGTTCTGTCCCAACTGGACATAGTACTCCGAGACTTTCATGAAGGTCTTCAACTTCTGGACTAAACACATTGAAGTGCAAATGCACTTTATAAGAGAAAAGATCAACAGTCGAGAGATAACTATCATATAGGTATCTACCGATGATCAACATGCTGATATTTTTACTAAAGCTCTTACTACTGATAAATTTCAGAAATGCAGGAATGCTCTCGGAGTTTATCAATTATCATCTCTTCGTTAAGAGAAGGTGTTAGAAATGTAACGTCTAGATGCTACTGTAGCTCTCAGCAAGTGTTCACTTGCTCTCAGTGTTCTTGAATTCCTTTCTTTTTCTTGTAAATGATTTGACCTGTCATCTGATTTCTTTGCTCATCGATCTGATTTGATTTTGTTCCTCGATGAAGAAAATCTTCATTTTCTCGGTTTCTCTTGACACTATTGGAATTTCTGCCCGCTAACAATGCTTGTTCGGATCATTGTCATTGCTTAGCTGCAAATTCCGCATGTCCAAGTTCATCTCTTCCTGTAATGCAAGACTTTGTAATTCATTGAAGGTCAAGGCATCTTTTCTCACATCAACAGCTTTAACAAAACTATCACCCGCAGGTAGAAAGCTTTGAAGAATCAACAGGATCAGATCCTCTTCGTCTGCCGTTCCTCCTAAATTCGAGAGTTCTTTCACCAACGTCTTGATGGTCGTGAAATGAACCTTCTTCGAAGTCCTTCTTGCATCCCGAGGTTGTCCAGTTTCTGTCTGATGATCAGTCTCCTTCCTCTCGATGCAAATTAATGTTTCTTGTTGAACAGATCCCAAGCTTGCTTAGTGGTCTTCGAGACACTGATGTGAACTATCTCACTGTCCTTGATCGTCATCTTAATAATTGACATGGCTTGCTGGTCTCTCTTTCCCCAACCCTTCGCTATGATCGGCACTACCGTTGCATCAGGCTGCAGTTCATCTCCAATAACTATATCTCACAGATCACAATTTCCATATCGGATAGTTAAAAACTATCTAGCTTATGATTCTTTGAAAGTAAATTATCACTCACTGTCACCAACACAACCTACTCGTCACTTAGACAGCAACCCGCTCTGATACCATGATACAATCTAATACAGACTGCACTTAACGATAACACGGAGAATGCTGTCTAAACTGAAGCAAGTATGCGAGGGGTTCAGAGAAAACTTCATCATAACCCAGGATCGAATGATCAGATTTATACAGTGTTAGAAACTTAGATATCAGTAAAGGATGGTGATAGTGGATCGGACGAAGATAAGAAAAGAAACGATTGAACTGTCTGTTTACAGAACTAACATAACGCTGAGTCTGATCATTCGGAGTGTATGGAATCAAGAACAAAGAAAGGAATTCAAGAAGAATGGAAGCAAGTGAACACTTGCTGAGAACTACAGTAGCATCTCGACGTTACATTTCCAACAGGAATGCTCTGATATGCTCTATAGTGATGGTGGAACTAAAGCCTTACATTCGATTTCTTTACTCGGACTGTCACCAGTGAGTAGCTGGAGCTTGAGCAAACATGGGTGAGTGCGGAGGAGCTGATTTCAGTGGAATTAACAAGGATGAGGCGCTGCGCCTGAAGGGAGGAGCCATTGTGGCAATTCTGGTCGCCGGTGCTCTGGGAATTGCAATTCCTATCGTTGGAAAGAACTTGAAGTATCTTCAAGCTAATGGCAAACCTTTTCTGGTGACCAAGGCGTTTGCCGCTGGAGTTATTTTGGCCACGGGATTCGTGCATGTTTTAGCCGATGCATCCGAGCGACTGGCTTCCGAGTGCTTACCCGAAATGCCGTGGCATAAGTTCCCTTGGACTGGATTCGTGACTATGTTGGCCGTCTTGCTCACTCTGCTCGTGGATGCTCTGGGTACCGAATACTACGGAAGAAAGAACGGCGTCTTGCCCCTCCATGCGCACTGCCATGTTCTTCATGAGTCCGCCTCTGCAGCACACGTTGCCGTGGACAGCAACGTATCGAAAGGGGAGAAAGAAACTGAACAGCTGAGAAGTGCGGTCATCTCGCAGGTAAGCATCGCGTCATTCAGTATCATGCGGTGTTACGGTAGTACACTAATTAGTTGTGAGGTGGCGGAGGATCTTTCCGATTCATCGAAAGTCGTTTCAAATAATTCTCATCATCTTCGTACCATGATTAAACCGCTTCCAGAAAGTTAACAGAGAACTCAACAGTTCGCTGCTGCGATTCCTCGCTGAATCCTCTAGCTTCCTCCATGATTTGCTGAACAGGTTCTGGAGTTGGGAATTATTGCACACTCTGTGATAATCGGAATATCTGTCGGAGTTTCTGACTCGCCCAGCACCATCAGACCGCTGTTTGCCGCTCTTGTCTTCCATCAGTTCTTCGAAGGCATTGCCCTCGGTGGCTGCATTGCTCAGGTACCTCTTTAATGTAATGCTCGTTTACTGCGAATCTTGATTCCGATAGTGCTCAACTTAGTGAGTCAGGTGCAGAGAAAAGTGGAACGGACCACAAAGACAAGCGGCGAAGCCCATGTGGCCCCGGAGTTTAAAGACAATCGCAATACAGAAAACATCGAAGCCGTGTGTAATGTAGTTCAGCCTGTGCTGTCTGTTTCCAGTGGAATGTATATATGTATCCTTACGTCCAACGAGTCTTGTGGTTGTGAACGAGCCTTTTAATTTGCCGCGTGAATGTTCGCCCTGGATGTAAAATTTGGACCGAGGCTTGTACTTTTGAGGTTCTGATGCAGCACATTCTCGTGTGTGTTTAATCTTCTGTGCAGGCTGGCTATAGGAAAGTGGCCACTTTTCTCATGGCATGCTTATTCGCTGTGACCACACCGTCCGGGATAGCTTTGGGCATCATCATCGCTACGAGTTACGAGGAGAACAGCCAAAGTTCTCTAATCGTTCAGGGCCTGTTCGACGCTGTGTCGGCCGGAATTCTCATCTACATGGCTCTAGTGGACTTAATAGCACATGATTTTCTTGGAAACCGCTTGAAGGGTGACCGCCCGCTACAAGCAATCTGTTACATCAGCCTGTTCGGTGGGGCACTCGCCATGTCTGGTCTGGCCATCTGGGCTTGATTGAAGAAAAAAATCAACAGATATTCTCCCGCGGGGCAGGCTATTCATGATCATGAGGAGGAATCCAACAGAAATGAAATGATTAGACTGTTCTCAGTCTAATCATTTCTAGAGAAGGTGAAGCGTGCCCGACGTGCTTTCCGAAACAGGTCAAGGAAAGACGAAAAGAAAAAGATATTTAACAACGACGGGCAAAGATAGAAGTTTGGAGGACGAACTCTTCCTTCATGGACACATCGTGGACGAACTCTTCCTTCATGGACACATCCTTCATATGTGACATCACTTCATTAATATTGCTAGGTAGAACTGATCTCAGTGGCCGACGTAACGAGGCGGGACGTCCAATCCTTATCCGTCGATCGACTGGCTTTGCAGCTGCTAACGAGTGCTCTGTTTGGGAGTTCTTTTGTGGTACGAGCCAGCCGACAATTCGCGTGTGGACAGGGACCAGTGTAAAACAATAGACTTAATAGCTGTTTCTTCGGTGATTATAGATCATCGGATCCTCAATAATTTATTAGAGCCCCTGCTTTGCAACAGTGATCAGATGGGACGCATATTATATCTACTCGTTAGATTCCCTAAATGACTTTAATCTTCGCTCCTACGCATACAAGTCAGTTTGATTACAGACCGTAGCCATCAAAGTCGATGAAATTCTTGTCAGGGTACGAAATAGCGTCTATTAGTGAGATATGACTTGTGAGTATTATTTTAACTGTCAGAATCTGTTTTTTATCAAAGAAATTTAGTATATTTTAAATGTGATTTGTATTAGAGAATCGTGTGTATAGGAACATTTATATTGTAATAATATTTGGAGTTAGAGTTTATTTAATAATATTTGGAGTATTTCATTCAAGATGATTGCATATTATAAATTTATTTTCAGATTCGTATATGAATTTAAACGTTTATATTGCAGATATATGCAATAAATTTATGAAAAATGAAAACCCCCCATGTCCAGTCTGAGAACATTCGTACGTTTAGTTGAAAGTGGAGTGGTGCTTGTATATGTAAGTCTAGTAAATAGATATACTAGAACCACTCTCCTTTCGTTATCCATTTTCCTTTGGTTTAATTTTATGTTTTTAAATATATGGAATATATGTACGTATATCAGTCTATTCATTAAAATGAGACTTTCGGTAGTCTCAAAATTATCATCCAAATAGTTCCAAAATGTCCACTAAATGTACTAATTTGTTTCCCAAATATACCACTTTTGTGTTCTGAACTTTTTAAGGGGGTCATTATAGAAATCCGATTTTATAATACATAACAGTTATCTTTTCTAAAATCATTAATTACTTAATTAAATACTTCAGTATACTGATACATATATTGAATCGAATCTCATAATATATATATGTATGTGTCTATTGCGTCATAAGCAATAATATATATTCAGCAATTTAGAAATTCAGCAACTCAAGAATTCAACAAATGAAACAACTTGAAAACCAATTAACCTGGAATAGTAGTATTTGACCAATGTTACCATTTAACCTGGAATAGTAAATGATCACTTCTAACTAGAATATTATCTTTGGGATGCATCCTGAAATTAAAAAAGATAGCAGAAACTCAAACTATATTTGACCAATCTTATTGTAAAAACTCTTATATGAGTTGTTCATGCATCTTTTAATGCCTCCCTCACAGGTCCATACGCCGTACTTCTCTCTTTTTCAAATCCATGAGACAAATAATCTTCTTTACCATACACCTAGACAAGTAGATACATCTCTAACATATGCCTTCTGGAGAAATCCAATATCATATCGACTCGCATAGGGACAGTGCTTCCATTGAACCTTAGTTTCTTCCTCTCCTCCATTACTTGCACTTGGCAATATCATATATTGTTCTTGTGTTAACTTCTTACATTCATCTCTAAACTTCAAATTGCTCGTGTTTAGAGGGTCCAATTCTGTACAACAATCTTAGAGGATATTGGCGGCAGTTGCAGTTGAGTAACCCAACTTTACCCAACATTACCGAGCTCTTTTCAGTCCATGTTTGCCCGTCCTTTCCTTCTGCAACCTATAGATTACGTAAGTGCCTTGACCGAGGTCCACTTAGATATGATTACTTGCCCCTATGATTTTGCAACTTTAGAGCCAAAGATGGTCTCTCATCGACCTCTGGCCTTGTACCATGTGAAGCCATTACTTCTTGTATGAAAGTAGCACCTGTGCTTTTGTCAGGCACTCTGATAGTAGGGACATAAACATTTTGCTACCTTAACCGAACTATGTTAGAGGGTTTCTTTTCCACGTGTGTAGTGTTCCAAGTGTTCTTAAGAGTAGAGATGAGACAGTCACTATCTTGTAGTCAGTTTAAAGAGAAGCGGTAGTTGTATGATATATGACTGTCATAGTGCTAGCCCTGTCGGCAAACCAAGGTGTTCTTGGATTTGACAATTTTGAGCATTGCAAGTATACACCTGTGCCCTGGTGTTTTAATAACTGTGCTTTGCAAGGTACGAGAGGTTGTTTATTCCAGCAATCTCATTTTTTGGGGAGATGAAAGGGCAAGAGCCTACTTCCTCTCCGGAGTCTGTAGGGTAATATAACGTCGTCTTGGTTTTGAGGGACATGTCGCCTTAAGTGATGACAGCATCCGAGGCAGGTTTGACAGAAATGGACTGTGCTTCTGATTTCCAGCTAGCTTGCAAGTATTCAACTTCTTTCCCTTGAAATGTGTAGGCAGCTTATATAGACTCTCACGAACAGAGTAGCACTACCTGTCCTTATGGTTGTGGTCTCATCCTTCAAGTTTGCTCATCGTTGTAATATTAGATATCACCTAAGAGCCTTACCATTTCATGTAGAATACTGCCTTCACGTCTGGTGCACGTTATTGTCCACAATGGGGCTTGTGCAGTCGACGACGGTACCACATGTACAAGGATCAGCAATACCTTTCACAGTAAAAGAAGGAACTTTCGCTTCAAAATAGAAGTTGCTAGCTGTTGATGTTCTTGTCCTACTGAAAGCCGGGTTCGTTGTTTTTGTTCGAATACTTGTGAAGTAGGCAATACCTTGTCTTTGCTCATATCGGGGATAAGTTTAAGATTAGTAGAATTCACTGTCTGAGTTTTCTGATGCTCTCCGGTCGAGACTTGCTAGGTATTTGCTTGAGTGGAGGAAGTACAGATCCGGACTTATAAGAGAAGTTGAAACTCTAGAAGCGAATGGGTCTCTAGGTTGACAATGCTTTCTAGGTACTTGTATTAGTGTTTTACGCTCGCCTTTTGGACCTGAAGGTCATCTCTGCCGTGAAGTGAGGTGTAAACTTTCACTGCTTGTGGTGGCCCGTAGCATGCGCAGACGTATTTTCTCAGGTCGAGTTTCTACTGGCCGGTGCCTGTGTGAGAAGTTTACTGCAGTCCCGTGAAACAGCGGGGACTTGTGTGTACTTTTGTTGGGTCCAAAAGATCGGAATGAAGATGTGAGCACTGGATACTACCAGTCAAAGATAATATCGAGCAACAAGCCCATTACTTTCTGAAGTAAACTGCACCATACGCCGCAACACGACGGGTACTGCTGTCGGTTGCGAAGTCAAAAGCTGAGATCTGAACTGGGGTTCTGAGTCTAATGCAGGATACGCGGAAGTCTTGGGAGCAACTTTCAGTTGACGGAGACCGGGAAGCTTTCCGGGTATGTTCGTGTGGTGGTGACTGCGTATAACGAGAAAAGTGTAAGAGATGATGACTGCTGCGTTCCTGCCCTGGGGACGAGAGGACAGGAACGAGTATATTAATTTAAGGGCGTCTCAAACCTTATCCCCTCAAAAAAGGAAATGGGTCTGAATTCGAACTTGTAAGCCTCTGATGTCAGAGCATGCAGATATCGGTCATGAAAATTCTTTAAATTCTTAGAAGGTTCCTCCGGGAGTGCTCAGTCCGTTTTACAGTCAAACCTCTTAACATATTTTACAGGAGTGACGAGAATGGTTTACAGGGGGAGGTTTGACCGTTTGAACGCTCATTGCCTGTAACTTACTTTTCGACGAAATCGTGAAATTTACAGCAGGGAGTACAGTATTTGACATGGCATACGTGTAAGAAATAGAGCCGGCTTTGACTCCCTACAATTGCTTTCGTGGGAGATTTGAGGTCGCAGAATCTCCAGTGTACATTTCGCCTGTGGTCCTTCGTAAAGGTGACTCGAGTCTCGTCTACTATGTAAATTATCGTTATCACGTGTTTCTGTCTGCAGCATCCAGGCGATAGCATACCGATCCTGATCCAGTAAGAGCACTCGGAAGAGGCAATGCTCTGGACAGCTCCTTGACGTGTTTTGCTTAATCTCCTATGAAAGAGAATATACTTCTATAGCCTTTACTCATTTACTCAATTCTCATTCCATCTCTCGTATCTCCGTTACTGCTCGGGCAGCATAGCCTTTACCGTTGTGGATGTCATGGTGCTGGCAACACGGAGAATGGTTTATAAAGAACCTGATCCTGGCAGGCCCAGGCAAGGTTTCCAGCGTGGGAATTAAGGACGAGGACGGTGACAGGACTGAAAGGTGAAATTCCACCAACAGACGAGAGAGGATAGCTCTTCAAATATCGTAGGTCATACCAACTTCTATTAGCCGAGCTGTCAGAATGTTGAGCATAATTAAGGTAGATCTACAATTCTTCCTCAAGGCACAATACATAATGTCAATGATGAAACGCTTACTCCAGCTGGATCCTGGCTTGGCCTGCACTTCAGTGCATCCTACGACGTAGACGACTCCTCTTTCTTTTGCTCCGTACAAGTACTCGAGCTCGGCTTTGATCACCTCCTCTTTACTCTTGAAGGTGATGGAAGGTGGACTGGTCGCTAAGAACTGGGTTCTGGGGAGGAAACGCCAGGCGGTGTCTGCAGCAAGCTGGGCCAAGTGAACTATCTCAGACGTAAAGGACGAACCAGTCCGTTCGACTACATGAGTAGGAGAAGTAGTATCTCTCGTATGAAGACTTTGAGAAGCCTGACTTTTGCCACCATATTTCGTCTTTGATGATTTCGGCTATCTTGCTCACAAGAAGCTCATCGAAGGCCTCTCCAGCGCTTGGGGTCTCGTTGTATCCGTAACGAACCACGCACTGGTAGAAATTCTTCCCGGCCAGGACTTTCATGTAAAATCTCTCCTCAGGCAATACGCTCGTCATAGGCACATACTTTATGCAAATGAAGACCTGATGTATGGCAGGGATGTTGCTGCATCGCCATGGTTGTAGGCTTTCGAAGAACAAAGGCGATCGGGAATGCGTACGGTAAGACTTAATGGCTCCGCAACAAAACCAAGTTCAAAGCAGCTACTTTGCATTCAAAACCGGTTCCTGTTAAATAAGAGCGTCCTGCTTAATGCCCATAAGCGTCGTAGAACTGAACATTCGCGTTTACTTGATCCGAGAGGCACATCGAGATGGCAAACTGTCATCCTGTGATTCCGTGTCTTTTTCTGAACTTCCACAGTAGATATGCATGAAGTCCCTGTTTTCTCCCGCTCAAAACCTAACCACTCATAATTGTGTTTGCAGGTATAGCCGTGGTATCTGTGATGTTCATCACCACATGCCTCGTGCCGCTCGTTATTGTATTAGTTTGGCAGCAACCTTTGATATTTGGAATCTTATTTCTAGTCTTCTTTGGCAGCATTGAGGCACTGTATCTAAGTTCGGTTCTGTACAAGGTTGCTTCCGGGGGCTGGGTACCATTAGTTATTGCAGCATTCTTCCTGTCCATCATCTGGATCTGGCAGTATGGAACTTTGCAGAAGCACAAGTTTGACCTGCAACACATAATACACATAGACCAGTTAGACAAACAGAGAGAAAACGCGACGCAATGAATAGCCAACAGATGGGAAGACCCCATCAAGCCTAACAAGGGAAAGAAGGACCCGAAGGTCCAAGGTTAGGCAAACTAATCGGAGACTCGAGCATCACTCGCGTTCCAGGGTTAGGGCTCCTTTATAACATGAGAGCGTAGTTGACTTCCGGAATATATACCTGGCCCTGGACTGTTTTTGAGGTATAGATGACCATTACTCCGGGGAAGCAGCCGAGATTGCACGATTGGTTAATGACGGAGAAGGCTCCCGTGATCATAGCTTGGCTCGCAACAATGGTGGCCAGTGTAGCCATCACCAGCATGGTCCAGATCATACGTGTGGGAACGGACTTGAAGAAAGTGTCCGCCACATTCTCAGGAGTGAATGAGTATTAAATAATTTTGATTTTTTAAGAATTTAGGATTAGAGAGTGTTTTTTTTAAGATTTTTGAGATATTTTTGAGATATTTTTGTCACATTTAGTGTATTTTTTTTTATCTCTACATATCAGGGTTCAGGGTTCTTTTTTTCTTTTTTCTTCTTTTTTTTCTTTTTTCTTTTTTTTTCTTTTTTCTTTTTGGAGTTATTTCTGTTACGAGTACCGTTTGACCGGATATCGTCTCTTTTTTAGCTATGAGTACTCTCTCTCATGAGATCAAGATTGATTCAAGACACACCATATCTTGTGTGCAATCAGTTATTTATCTCGCAAGGAGTAAAATCTCATGTAGGAAAGATGCACAAGAGCTATGATACAACCACATGATATGCCCAGGTTAGCCGAGATCGGAGGTCTACACGTACAATCATTAGGCACCGTTAGTCCTTCTTCTAGGAGTTCCTCCAAAATCATGGGAGTGGTTGAGAGTCCACTCTGGCACTATTTTGAGTTTGTTCGAGACGAGTTTCTCTTGTCCACGTTTGTTCCATCGGTTACCTCGTGCTCTTCATGACGAGGTGAGACATGCATTCTGTCTACCTCTCGACATGTTGGCACGGAATACCAAGGACAAGACGGCATGGTTACTGTTGCTCTTACTCTCGTTGGTGCCTCTGTTATACTCGAGGTGGTAGAGGAGGACATCAGGAGGTGACGGTCCGTCTTCAGAGATTCCGTGCAGGTGATTGGGTGGCCTTACAAGAGGAATCAGTCCGTATGGTACGAAGTAGGAGTGAGTCTGTCTCTACACGTGATGTCTCATCTTCCGTCCGCATACGACGTTGTAGGATGTTAGATCAGGTGGAAGCGTACAGTAGAGCTGCTACAGCACCGCATCCTTTGTCATTGGCATGTCCTACTGAGGATACGATCGTTGCGTTATGTTTCCTTCACTCCTCACCGGATGATCTCTCACCACTTGAGGTTCAGGACTATCAGCCTAAGGAGTCATTATGTCTCGATAGATCCTTGTTTGCCCAGGCCTTGTGTACAGCTCCACGTCTATCTTCTGGAGGTCTGTCTGGGATGGTCTACGAGCACCTACGAGATTGTTTTCAGACATACGACCCCTCTAGTGATTTTATGGAGCTTTTTCAGGTAACGAAGGGACATATTCCTCAGTCTATAGCTCAAGTACTAGGGGAGCTAGACTTTTGGCCATGACGAAGGATGGTGGAGGGATTCGATCGGTAGCCATTGGTGAGATTTTCTTACAACTTATCAGTCGTATCATTGTCCTTCAGCTTCGAGATACTTTCCAGGACCACCTTTGTCCACATCAGTTTGGAGTTGCGACGCCGGGAGGTTGTGAGTCTGTGTCTTTCAGCATTAGGGCTCTCTTGGACATCCATCTCGATTGGGTTGTCCTACAAGTGGACGTGGAAATTGCTTTTAATAGAGTTTCTATCGCTTCCATCTTTAGAGGAGCTCATGGATGGCGGGAGATCTCTAACGAGTCTCGATCCTTTCGTGCGATCGTTCTATGGTTCTTCCACTTCTCTTTACTACCAGCACGGTCCTACGA
The DNA here is from genome assembly GCA_036924285.1 of Asterella californica. Lineage (NCBI taxonomy): Eukaryota > Viridiplantae > Streptophyta > Marchantiopsida > Marchantiales > Aytoniaceae > Asterella > Asterella californica. Next base: position 15,222,374 of record JAYKYS010000003.1, read on the forward strand.
CAGAGGGGGCTACAGTCATTAGCTCCGCTGCAGGTACTCGTCAAGGAGATCCTTTGGATGGACCCCTCCTTGTCTTAGCTCACTATAGAGCTCTCTTGGCCACTGCCTTGGGCTGCTCCAGATTGTGTTTTTCCATCTCTAACTGATGATATGCACATTGTAGGTCTGACGGATCAAGTCGATGTTGTCTTTGACCACCTTGTCTCTCAATTGATCTTTGTAGGCTGAGGGTGAAGGTGTCAAAGTGCAAGGCTTGGTCTCTCATAGGTATACCGTCGGACCTACAGCTCCCAGAGCGATTTGTTACCCATATAGATGGTTTACGCATCCTCGAAATACCTGCGGGTACAAAGGACTTTGTCTCTCGATTCTTAGATGTTGTCCTTGCGGAAGACGTTTTGCATACCGAAGATCTCCCTATGTTGGTGGATCCACATGTTGCCTTTGGTATTCTTTCCTCTTCCATTGTGCGATGTCTTAGTTACTTACTCCGCACGGTATCTTCATCTCTTATCTTCATCTCGCGTCTTAGAGAGTTTGATAGGAAGATCATGAGGGTGTTTGGCGACCTCATAAGACCGAGAACCTTTGACTGTGTGGTAAGATCTCTCGCATGTAGACAGACATCTTTGTCAATATCTTGTGGCGAGTGGGCTTATTATCCATGGAGGAGACTGCTTCGGCAGCCTTTTTGGGTAGTTGGGCCCTCTCAGCACCTTGGCTCTGTTGTCATTTTCTCATGCGAGATAGATCTATTCTGGAGAGCTATGTGACAGAGGTGGAGGATGGTTCTTACTCACTACAGATGTGTTTCCGTGAGAAAAGAGATAGTTTGACTCTTGAGACACGTGATTCGATATCTTAGCTACCGATGGATCTCGCGGACTACAGTCTTCTCTGACGGGACACCACTTCCAGCAGGTTCTCCATGCGCTCTTAGTGGATCCTTCCATCTCACAAGATACTAGAGCTCTACTCCGCTCTTGTTCGGACAAGGGCGCAAGCTCTTGACTCATAGCTCAACCTTGCATTAGAGCGTCCCGACTCGCATCGACTATATTCTCTACAGCGATGAGGTTCCGCCTAGGCTGGATCCAGCCTACTGCTTCGGCACTATCCATCTGTGAGTGCGGTGTCTCGCTCGACACCTCAGGTCGCCACCTTGCTCGATGTCCTCATGTTGGAGAGCGGATAGCTACTCACGATGCAATCAGAGACGTCGTGTTTGCCTTAGCACGAGAGAGCGATCACATGACATGGAGAGAGCGTTGGTATGTCTTTCAGATAGGAGGATCAGTGAGAGCTGACTTGTACATGATGAGGGAGGATCAGATCTCAGTGGCTGATGCGGTTGTCATGAATCCGACACGGGACTCAATGACGGCACAGGTGATCACCCATCTCTCAGGATGGGCTGCATGCGTGGCAGCAGCAGCGAAGGTGACCAAGTATAGGGATATGCAGGTGAGACATCGCTTCATCCCTTTAGCTTTGGAGATATACGGATCGATTTGCTTGGAGTTCGACGTCTTTCTGCGAGATTGTGTCAGAACCCACCATGAGAGACGTCAAGGGGTACCACTCTCTCTTTCTTTCTGCACCACGTTTTTTAGGCAGCGAGTTTCCATTGCTCTACAGAGAGCTTTAGCAGAGGCCATTCACAAGAGAGCAATCGCAGTAGGTGATGCTTCTTCAGGTGCACCAATTGTATGTAAAGTTATTGACTTTCTGATCTCTGACATTATAGGTGCGACAGACGAAGTTAGAGCTACTGATAGCGGGCTTAGCCTCGGTGCTCTTCTCTTCGGGGTGCTAGTTGCGTGGCCCTTCGGGTCCTTTCCCTTGTAAGGCTTGATGGGATCTTCCCATCCGTTTGCTATTCAAGGGAAGCGTGCGTGAGAGTGAGTGAAATGGCATGGGTGTAGCTTAAGACACGAAGTTGGTAGTGAGTGACATGGCGAGGCTGTAGCGAAAGCCGCGGAGTTGCGAACGTTGCGACACGAAAGCGTAATTGATATGATGAGTAGAATGAGCTCGAGGCGCTGTGAGTAGAGTGAACTCATCGTTTCATTTTCGGGACGATGCATGGGTCGCGTTTCATTCTCAGGATGTTTTGTGAGATATGCTGTTTGTCCAAAGTATGCAAATACAAGAGAGGGATATACAGCGCCTGCAAAAGCCGTCTACATGTAAAATGAAGGGCTGGTTCTTAACCAGGTTTGGTTTCTTGGCGAAGGATCAAACAGTATCAAAGAAGGTAAAACTTCTCACAATCTTAAACAATCAAATGCTCATCCTGTACTTCAAGTGGATGATTTAAACTCCTAATTTCCTATAGCTTGAGAGTGAACTACTGCAGCTTGCTCTGACCTGATCGCTAAGAGAAGTGTCCCAAATCTGCAAACATAGCTTCTGTCCCTGCAGGTTGTAAGGTACGAATATCTAAAGTTCTGTACAAAGGTACGTATATCAACAGAAGACTGTTTTATTGTGAAGTAGTACATGATTTGACCTGCGGCAATCTCTGGGTGTGGAGTTGGACCAACTAGAGTCAACTGAATATTGAACAGAATCTCCAAGGACAACGCTATATTTAAATTGTTATTGCTACTGACAAATTTGTTCTCAACTGCTTTCTATGTTGAGATGCAGAGGTGGACCTGTAATGCTCAGTACCACTCCCCCTAGCATGATCCACCCCTGCTTCTTGGTCCGAATAAGGAAGCTGACTGCGTAGTGTGGTGAACAAGCTCGAAATATGCTCGGTTGGTCATCGCTATGTTGTAGATTCTTTTTCCGGCAATGAGGATCAACCAAAGCAGCACAATAGGGGCAAATAGAAAACCAACTTTAGCAGTTCCAAATCGTTGAGGAATGAAAATCCCGATCAATATTAAACAAGTTATCGCAATCACAACATCTGCACCAGTCAGTCGTGCACGAAGTTAAGCTTGAAATGCGTCCGTCCCACTGGACCATGACTCGAATACTAGACTTACAACGTACAACTTAGAACAGCATGAACAGGGTGGAGCTGTCATGTGCTTACTTTGGGACAGCTTTGGCGCTACAACCTGAATGCCTTCAATCCCTGATAAAACTGCAGGCAGAGCTAGAGTAAGTCTGTTCTCGTACGCCAAACTAACTAAGGTGTTGACACTGCACTTCAAGTGAAGTCCAGAAACTTAAACACGTGTCAAATTGTCAGTCGATTCTCGAACACTTTAACCCTTGAACTTGGCTGCTTCTCAATAACAAAAACTCTTATGTTGTATGCCAAACTAACTAAGAGCTGCTCTGCACCTGCAGTTCCAAAACTAAGGAGAGGTTGTTCACACATGCGAGTGAGGGTTGGTAATAAGAGGGACATCCAGACAGCGCACAGTTTCGAAACTGTGAACAGAGTTGGAGTGAAATCGTACAGCGACCCGCATTTTAGGAAAAAAGTTTCAAAATAGTTCTTTTTCGGATAAAGTTTTGCAGTTTTGAACGCCACACGAGCGAACTCTGCCACGGTGGACTTTCGTCTCATCCAGCTCTGATCAAATATCGTCAGTTTTAACGGGAGTTTTTGGATCTACATAGCAAAGCCTGAGGTTCTGCTGCATGCAGGAAAGAGAGACGAGGATGGAAAGCAGTGACGGAGAGGTGTCACGGAGCAAGTGATAAGGCTGGAGGTGACAAAAAGGCTTCGCGAGGTGACAGAGTGCATGACCCCGATTCGTATAATCGCTTTCTTGCTGTTGGTGTGGTGTGGGCGGCTGTTTGTTTGGTTGTTTGAAAGACAGGGTGCAATAGCACTTCGACGATCAATGATGGAAATATTTACAAATGCGGATACTCCCATTGATAGTGAGATTCTGGTTGACTTGAATCATGATTCGGTGAGCCCAGACAGTCAAGTCCTAGAGCAGGAGGCAGGCCGAGATTATCAAAATCTGCGAGAGGTGATGGGTTCTTCCTTGGAGAATGTTGTACCGATGGACGAGCAGACATTTGTGCTTGTAATGCGAGATTGCTCACTCATCTCTAAACGTCGATCCATGTCTGTTCCACGAACAGAGACTCTTGAAACAAATTATGAACATTTTAACCCACGGTACCTGATGGATTCTTCGCTGGAGAATGCTGTGCCGATAAACGAACAAACATTTGAGGTATTAATGCGTGATCGTTCATCCATCTTCAGGCGCAGATCGAGCTTCTGGAGTCTCATTAAGTGAGACTCCAGAAGCTGATTCTCAACCTTCTTCTCCTGTCGCAAGTATCTCTCATAGAGATAGGTTCATATGGCAGGATTGGTAGACCATAGTGTTGATCGAAGCGAAGGGAGTAGAGTCAGAAGAAGCATCTGGTAACAACTCTTGAGAGAATATGCAGAACGTTGAGTTGAAGCTGCACAAAATCCAGCAGTTCTTGCGTGCGAAAGACATAGATGTCAGCACGAACCAGATAAAAACGAAGTGAGAGAATCACATTTTCAACTTCAAGAAAGTTCGAGATAGTGACAAGCTATCTGGGAGCGCCTCTTATGCTGCAATAGATCATTTCGAGAGAAAGGAGAGGAAACTCCCCCCTGATTTTCCTCTCCATCACATACCTTTGATCGAGTCCTGGTATCCTCAGCGACCGTCAATGACTCCGCTGTCGGAGTGTGATCCGTCTACCTAGGAAAGCGCCGGGCTTCTGGCTGTGGTTGTTTACTCAAGAGGTTGGCTTTCAGGTCACAACAGGAGCTATAAACACTCACACAGGAGTGTAGGATCCTCTGATATGCTCAAAAAGCGAAATTTAGGTCTCACTGGTAATAATAGGCTTAAGCGGTGAACTTTGACACTCAAAGAGAGGAAAACTATGAAGGTTTAGACCTCTAAACTTCCCCTACATGCAAATGAGGTACTACTGAACTCACAGACGAAGTTTCAACCTGAGATCAAATTCTGACACGGAGATATGAACAGAAAAGTTCTGAATAAGAGAATTATGGCAATTTCTGGTACCTAGACAGCTACTCAGACATAGAACAGAGAATTGGCTCGATGAATTTCAAATCTTCTCACAGTATTTGAAGTCTACAGGATGCTGAACATCCCTGTGAAGTTGGGACTCCTGAATGTTTGTAGAACTCCAGATCTCCTTCTCTAAAGTCGCTGCTCTAGATTAAGAGCTTTTCAGACCCCCTCTGCTTCAGCGGCCGCCCTGAATTACTCAGTTACTCAAATGATTCGAAACTTTTTGGACAGTCGTAGCCCTCCTGACAGTGAACGCAACCACGAAGTTTTGAAGTGATTTCCTCAATTCTGCTGCAATTGGCACCGAAAACCCCAAAATCAACAAAAGTGATGCAGTTTTGACACAATCCGAACTTCAATTGGGCATAACTCCTTGTTTATTGATCCAAATCGAGCAAAAATTTCACTGACAGTGCTTGGCACGACGAGCTCTCTCTTCCTGTGTTCTCAGATTTCGAAGATACCTCACCAATTGCTCGAACTCTCCTCTAGAGCTCTGTTTCTAAACTTAGAGTTTTACAAAAGACAAAAATGGACCAATGGGAGTTCATAGCTCTACTTGACTGTCCTTTTGTGCCTTAAACTACCTGGTAACTTTTCTCCACTCATAGGCTACCACGTCAAGCCCCCTAGAGTGCCAGCGTATAACTTAAACTACCTAAAACGACACGCAACCCTGAAAGTTAACTTAAATTAGCTAGAAAGCGTGCATGGGCGACAAGTAAGTACAACCCATGAGCTCAAACCCCTATCAGCATGGAAACCCTAAGTTATGTACATTGAACGTCATAGACAAGTAAGAAGTCACTTGCACAAGCGCACAAATGCTTGAACAAGATAACTAACATACTATCAGCCTACTAGGACTCAAAATAGTGTTAACACCGTATGCAAAGGTGTCAAACATATACATAAAAGACTAGAAGTAATATGAGCTAACTTCTAGAACTACCAAACCTAAGCGTCGGAGTAGAAGTCAAGCATGTAGCCGCCAAGTAGCGCGACATCCACCCCCTCTGAACCTGCACATCCTCCGGTATGTGCCAGATCGAGATCAAGACTCTTCAGCTTCAGCTTCAAATTCATCTTCAACCTCCATTGAGTCTTCAGCTTCATCTTCAGTAAGCTCTGCAATGTTCTGGTCCTCCCCTCTCCTTCTGAAGAGCTTGATTCTCTTCCCGGCGACTGGTATCTTGAGCACTGCACCATCTAACTCTCTCAAAGAGTATGTGGCATTATCATAAACTTCTAACACCACATAAGGTCCGAACCATCTCTTGGAGAACTTTCTGATAGCGCTATGCTGATTATCAAGACTACTATCATAGACTAACACCCAATCACCTTCCTTAACTGGTTTGGGTCGTAATCTATGCGTTCTATCAAATCTGCCTTTGTTTCTCTCTCTAGCAGTCTTCAACCTTTCCACAGCTTTGACAACATCCTCAGGTCTCCGTTCTAACTGCTGGATCCTTAATGCAAGAAGATCCTCTGTACTTCTACCATCTTCCCATGGCAAAACATTCCAAGTAGGCACAACCTCCTCAATCGGCATCACAGGTTTTTGCCCTAGTATCAACTCTGCTGGCATGTAACCTGTAACGGTACTATGAGTTGTACGATCTGCCCACAAAGCAAATGGTAACAGTCTAGGCCATTCACGGATCTTACCCTTGCAAGCTTTTACCAAAGCTTTGATGATTGGCGGATGACCTCTTTCGCTCTTGCCATTCCCTTCAGGATTGTAAGCAGTGGTTAACGCCAACTTGATTCCCAATCGCTTGAAGAATTCAACTGCTTCTTGTGCATCCAGCTCACCCCTATCTGCAGTGATCTTTCTCACACACCCATACCTACAAATAACATCTTCAAGTAGAAAGCGGCAAACACTAGCAGTGGTCTTCGTCCTCAGGGCACGGCCTTCGACTTGGTTAGATAGATCTTCTCTAGCCAAGACTAGATACCTCATATGTCCAAGTCCAAATGGCATAGTTACCAGATCAACTACCCATTTGTAATGAATGGCTAAAGGATAAGTAGGATGCAATCCATCACGATGACGTACGTTGGAATACATCTGGCAAGGTATACAAGATGAAACAAACTGTACTACATCCTTATACATACCCTTCCACCAATACTTTTCCTTCATCTTGGCAAATGTAGCCCAAACTCCTCTATGACCAGCCCATAAACTCTCATGGAACTCCTTGATCAGCTTCTGCTGCGATTCTAGGTCACATACCACCCGCTGCGGTATACCTCCTTGTAGCTTAGGGCGCTTCCATAGATGTCCTCCATGTAAAAAGTAACCATAAGCTATCCTACGGATCCTCTTGAAATCTGCATCAGACCAGCCTTCTTGCCTTTCCAGTGAACTCAAATAGCGCCCAAGATCCAACCACTCGCCATCATACATAGTTTCCTCAAAAAACTCCAACGAGGCTGCAAAACAGCTTCTATCTCTTTTAGCAAGAGCACTAGAATAGAACTCTGTTCCCACATCTTCCTGATCATCTATCATTTCTTTCTCATCGTAATACCTAGCCCTTGATAACATATCTGCCACAGGATTATCCTTCCCTGCAATATGTCTAAACTCTGGGTTCAAGGACTTGATATATGCTATCCACCTCAACATAGCAATATCTGGAGTTGTACAGCTAGTGATCATTCCCAAGAGAGGTAAACAATCTGTCTCCACAACCACAGGTGCTCCTATCAAGTATTCCTTATCACTCTTCATCGCAGTAACTACTCCCCATAGCTCTCTCTTGACCTGAGGGTAGTCTCTCTGCCGTGAACTTAATACCTTAGCACCAAAACGCACCACATATCTATTTCCATCCTCATCGTCTTGTCCTACAGCCCATCCAATGCCAATAGGACTAGTATCAACAGTAAGGATAACAGATCTGCCCAACTCATATGTTACCTTCCGTAGAGTTGGTGGTGAAGCTAAAAGATCCTTCAACTTCCTCATAGACTCGCTTTGCTCCTCTTGCCACTGAAATCTTTGCCCCTTCCTCAGCAGCTTGTACAACGGATCTGCTACATGTGCAAAGTGTGGAATCCATATATGATAAAACACACATGCTCCTAGAAACCTTCTCACCTCAGTAACCGATCCACATGTCTCCTTCATCCTTCGGATGGCATCAACCTTGTTTGGACAAGGTTTCCGACCATAAGATCCACACAGATGTCCCACTATTAACACCTCTTGTACTCCAAACACAGACTTGGCTCCTGATAAAGTCAAATGAACCTCTTCCAGTCGACTCAGTATCTTATCACAATCAGCTATGTGATCTGCTACAAACTTACGGCACCCCCTCTGATCTTTTACCTCATTCTTCTCCTCCTCAGCACACCCTTTGATCGGCACATCATCAAGGAATGGCATAGTTTTTTCAGGAATGAAGTCCCTCAAAACTTTGTTCATGCCATTCATCATATGCGCTACAGAATTGGTAGCACCTTGTGGCAAGGTGCACATCCTTAGTAACCCCAAAGGTGTCCTCATTGTAGTCAAGTCTCTACTCTCAGAGGATAACTGGAACTGATCATAACCTGAATATAAGTCTCCCATGGAATAGATAGCACGACCAGCAAAAGCCTCTGCAAACTCGTCTACAATAGGTCCTATACCCATATTCCTGATAGTCATCTTGTTAACTGGCTGCATATCTTGGATAAACCTCAAAGCTCCACTCTTCTTCGGAACAGTAAACCATCTGCTAGAATAGGGAGCTATAGACGGTTCCAAGATACCCATCCTAATCCTCTCATTGAGCAAGTCTATCAACTTTGGCAGATGAGCTCTAGGCACAGGGATAGGACGTAGATTCCAAGGCACATGCGGTATAGTAAAGATTACCATAGGTGCAACTACACTTGGATCTACACATCCTACTTCATGTGACTCAAATGCAAACGCCTTACCATGCCTAGATAGCATCTCCCTGAAGCTCTTCTTCTCTTGCTCAGTAAGAAATCCATCACCTCCAATCCTCAGCTCCTTCAGTGTTGTTTCTGTGAACTGGTGCCCAATTCTTCTCGGTCCTCTGAGCGTCGGTTCTCGTGCAGCTTGCTCCATCTTCTGATTGTAATCGAGTGGTAAAGGCAAAGCCACTGGTTTGACTTTCTTTGCCACTGACTTGTACTTGGTCTCCACATACACCTCTTGTCGATCTATAAACTTATCAATTACATCATAAAGCTCCTTGGAGCTCACTCTCACCACTCTATCTACATCATCTATAGAACTTTCTACAATAGATTTCAACTCCCCTATAGTATCTACCAAATACTGCTCTTCAAACACTCCAGATATGTATTCATCTCCTGCTAACTCTCCACTGTCCCACAAAGACTGCTGTACACACTTCACATGTTGCCTCTCAAACCTCTTCAGATTCTCAACCTTCCTATAGCACACTGATCCACATGACGTCAATCCCAAGAAGCTAGTGGATAAAGCCTCTTGCTCTACTGGATCAGGCGAGAATCCTAGCTCTACTGTACCGTTGAAGTCTCGCTCTTCGATGGTACTCTGCCAAAACCCCTAGACTCTCTAAACTCCTGAGTAATCTTAGGTAGTGGACGGTCTCTCAAGCTATCACGATTCCTCTCATGTTCTGCAGCAACGGTCAAAAACTGAACAGCTCTTTTGCCGTCTCTACTACGTATCCTAGCATAAGCTGAACCATCATCCATAACTCGTGTCTCCATTCTAACAACAGTAATGTAAGGCTGCCCTAGAATGATAGGATAGGTTGACATGTCTTGCACAAAGAAATTCTGAACATCACTGATGTCACCCACAGTTACCTTGATGTTGGGACAAGCACCATACAGTTCTCCCCTCTGGTTGTTGGCAGCACGGATAAGCCACCCATGGTCGGTGTCTATGGGCCACCTCCCACGCTTGTACAGCTCCTTAGACATCAGATTAATCTCTGAGCCGTGATCAATCAATGCCACCACAGGTTCCTCTAGATCTCCCAGCTTCACTAAGGTCTCTGTGGTTGCTCTCGCCCAATGGTTGTGAGAATAATGGCTCTTCTGCGATGCTTCCACCTCATCTTCAAACCTCACGTGCTGATCTGATCTTCCCTCTGATACTTGAGAGCAGTAACCAGCAATCTCATCTTCCTCATCATTCGACAGTTTGGTCCCTAGAGCGTTAAGCGTAGCTGCTTCACCCAAAATCTGACGTTTCCTCTTGATGATATCTATGATAACCTCATGGAACTCACGCTTTGCTATCCCAAGAATCTCACCCAAGGTAAACTCAACCTTCCCATTCAAGATACGATTCTCTAACACCTGCTTCAGGTCTGTAGCAATCTCAATATCAGACTGAAGTTTGTATGCAGGCATCTTACCCTTCTCCTTGCTTCTCTCCTTCTCCTTTGGTGTTGTAGGTGGTAGATCCTCCATAGTCTCTTCCCGAGTAGGTGTTGTCTCCTGCCTTGTCTCTGGTCTAGCCCTTTCACTCCTTGTAGCAGGTCGTTTGGCTGTAGAAGCCTCACCTGCATCCTCCCTCCTGCGTTTTTCTTCTAGTACAGCTTCATGCTGACTTCTTGCAACATAAGCATGCACTGACATAGTATCCACAGGGTCATTCCATCCTGTAGTTTCTCTAATTGAGTTGCCAACCCTTCGTAGCACATCCTTGTCTAGCTCTGTTCTAGCTACGGACCGCACTACATCAGACCACAACCCAGCAGTCCCTTTCTCTCTCTCCATCTCCACTTTCACTCCACAAGTAGCAGCATTCACAAGAGAAACAGCATGTGATGCTGATATTTCATTCACAAGTCTCTTCATACCACCCTTGCCAAAGTTGGTTCCCAACATCATCCCAGTCTCTCTCAGATGGATCTTACCATCTTTGAAGAAGATCAGATCCTTCCTCAATGCATCTGAAAACTCTCCACAATCTCTCCTTACATGGTCTAAGCTATCACACCATATACAACAATGAACAAAGCCTTCTCTCATCTGAGGTCTCTGCATAGCAGGCTGTACATTCTACTCCTTCTCTTCTAACCTGGTGAGCTTAAGCTTAAGCTCCTTCATACCCTTAATCAACTCATCAAGCGGTGAGTCTTCCTCTCTAGCAATTACCAAAGCAGGCTTAGTAGGCAACTGCTTGACAGGAATTATCAGAGGTGCTGCTTCACTTACCACCACCTTGTCCCTTCTTCTCTGTCTCTTGGCCAGCAAAGAAACAGCCTCTTCAACCTCCTTCCAGTCAGTCTTCAATCCTCTCTCCTCACTCTTGTCTTCCAGCAACAGCTCAAGCTTCTCCTGAATAGTCACGTCCACTGCTTGTAGGAAAAGCTCGGTCTTCTCAACCTCTAGTGTAAGCTTCTCTGTCCTAGAAAGCTGAGCATATTGACGATCAAACTCCCTTAACAACTCATTTACAGACAAACCTTTGTTAGGTTTCACCACCCACTCCAAGAATGTTCTCTTGGTCACCCTCTCTGAATCTTCAGTGTAGTACTCCTCCTTCAAAGCGCGCATAAAGCTCTCCCAACTCTGTCCTTGCTGCTTCTTGAGCTCCTTCACACGCCCACGAATCTCAGGGACAACAGCAAGTTCAAAGTTCTCCACCATCTCCTTTTCAGGTACCTTGTTCACCTCCATCTCCCTAGCATAGTATCGCACATACTTGGAAATATCTGTCCCCTTGAACTGATCCATCTGATGCACCACAGATTGCAACGCCTTGGTTGCTAACACCTCCTTCCTCTCTGTGCTCTGCTGCTGCTGCATGAACATGGAAAAAGCCTGGAACATCTTCATCGTAGCAGCATCAAACTGAATAGGTTGCTGAGCAGCAGCAGCACCCCCACTTGATGATCCTTGGTTGGCCATGATACCTGATCTTGTAACACTCTCAAGAAAACTCCCACCCTAGGTGTTTCACGTCGAGTTCACCAAAAAGAGAGTATGTCGGAGTGTGATCCGTCTACCTAGGAAAGCGCCGGGCTTCTGGCTGTGGTTGTTTACTCAAGAGGTTGGCTTTCAGGTCACAACAGGAGCTATAAACACTCACACAGGAGTGTAGGATCCTCTGATATGCTCAAAAAGCGAAATTTAGGTCTCACTGGTAATAATAGGCTTAAGCGGTGAACTTTGACACTCAAAGAGAGGAAAACTATGAAGGTTTAGACCTCTAAACTTCCCCTACATGCAAATGAGGTACTACTGAACTCACAGACGAAGTTTCAACCTGAGATCAAATTCTGACACGGAGATATGAACAGAAAAGTTCTGAATAAGAGAATTATGGCAATTTCTGGTACCTAGACAGCTACTCAGACATAGAACAGAGAATTGGCTCGATGAATTTCAAATCTTCTCACAGTATTTGAAGTCTACAGGATGCTGAACATCCCTGTGAAGTTGGGACTCCTGAATGTTTGTAGAACTCCAGATCTCCTTCTCTAAAGTCGCTGCTCTAGATTAAGAGCTTTTCAGACCCCCTCTGCTTCAGCGGCCGCCCTGAATTACTCAGTTACTCAAATGATTCGAAACTTTTTGGACAGTCGTAGCCCTCCTGACAGTGAACGCAACCACGAAGTTTTGAAGTGATTTCCTCAATTCTGCTGCAATTGGCACCGAAAACCCCAAAATCAACAAAAGTGATGCAGTTTTGACACAATCCGAACTTCAATTGGGCATAACTCCTTGTTTATTGATCCAAATCGAGCAAAACTTTCACTGACAGTGCTTGGCACGACGAGCTCTCTCTTCCTGTGTTCTCAGATTTCGAAGATACCTCACCAATTGCTCGAACTCTCCTCTAGAGCTCTGTTTCTAAACTTAGAGTTTTACAAAAGACAAAAATGGACCAATGGGAGTTCATAGCTCCACTTGACTGTCCTTTTGTGCCTTAAACTACCTGGTAACTTTTCTACACTCATAGGCTACCACGTCAAGACCCCTAGAGTGCCAGCGTATAACTTAAACTACCTAAAACGACACGCAACCCTGAAAGTTAACTTAAATTAGCTAGAAAGCGTGCATGGGCGACAAGTAAGTACAACCCATGAGCTCAAACCCCTATCAGCATGGAAACCCTAAGTTATGTACATTGAACGTCATAGACAAGTAAGAAGTCACTTGCACAAGCGCACAAATGCTTGAACAAGATAACTAACATACTATCAGCCTACTAGGACTCAAAATAGTGTTAACACCGTATGCAAAGGTGTCAAACATATACATAAAAGACTAGAAGTAATATGAGCTAACTTCTAGAACTACCAAACCTAAGCGTCGGAGTAGAAGTCAAGCATGTAGCCGCCAAGTAGCGCGACACCGCCTTGCATGGCAAGTCAATGACCCCTAGCTCGAGCATTGGACCTCCTCTTGTACCCGGATCTCCTCCTGTTGCTTAGCAGGAATCAGAAGTTCAAAATGTTCCATCACCTGAAACTGAGACGGCTAGTCGACATAACTCTGAAAAGAGGAAGAGGTCTCAAAATCGAACCGGTTCAGCACTCACACTCTTAGCTCATTCTCATCAAAATTGTATACGTTGGAAATAGAAATTAGAATTCGCTAGAGAAGCAGAAAAGTCTAGAGCAGAGAGTATGAACGTGCATTCAGATAAGATAGTCTCAATGTTAGCAAAGATGGCTGGAGCTCTACTGAACATTGGGTCCGCTTTGAACAGCCAGAGACGGTAGATACATCAGTCGACGCGTCCAGAGTTTTGTTGTACAATTTTTGGAGCTCAGCTTAAAGAAAGTCAGATGTTTCAGTAGGATGTTTCAGGTTTCACCTGAATTTTCTAGAGTGCTCGATGTTCATTGTGTGTATTTTATAATACAATTGCAGTTATTTTTTTCAGAGTTCTTGTTCTTCATTTTGGTTTCAAGATAGTTGCGGTGTGGTGCATATACGGATCACATCATGAAGGCTGTTATCAGTGCTGTCCTGGTGGTTGTAAAGATGGTTGTCTTATTCTTGTGTACAATGGATGAAGATGGAGAAGAATGGCAAGTGATGCTTGCCTCTGTAGCTATGCAAGACTCATTAATCCGGATAGTGTCAATGATTAATCAATTGGTGGCTGCACATCAAGTGGAAATCGACAGCGGCAAGTGGTGGGTAAAGCCTAGATCCGTGATATGGTTCGACTATTATTTGTGATGTAGTTATGATGACAGTCGTTGGATGAAAACTCTACGCATGCCTAAGCAGTTGTTCCTAAGCATAGTGGATATGCTGAGTCCACATATTAAGAAACAAGACACTCGTTACAGAAAAGCATTCTCGGTGGAGGTAAGGATTGGTGTTGTCTTTCTCAGGCTATCAACTGGAATGAATCATTTTCATGTAGATGAGCGTTTCGGCATTAGTGAGTCAACTTCTGCCGAAGTACTTCAAGAAGTTGTCATAGCTATCAATGCTATCATGTCATCTAAGTATATTTGTTGGTCTACTGTCACGGAGATGGAGAGGGTATCCGCTGGCTTCGCAAAAAAAGCTAGGCTTCCTAATTGTCATGGAGCCATTGATGGTTTGTATATAAAGATAAGTGCTCCTCCTTCTAATCTATACCTTGTCGAATATTACAACAAGAAACAATATCACTCTATCGTCCTGCAATGTGTGTGTGATACTGATGATCAGTCCTTTGACGTAAGTTGTGGGAGGATAGGATCTTGCCGCGACTCTAGAGTTCTTCGCAACTCTGCCTTCTTTACTGACATTCGAGATGGAAAAGTACTCAACGAGCCGGTTGTTATCTTGCCTACCGGGTTTTAGCTCCGATCTTACATGTTGGGCAATTCAGGCTATACTATAGAGCAGTGGCTAATGATTCCTTACAGCTTGAGGCCTAGAAGTACATCTCGACAGAGGTTATTAACTGAAAGGTAAATAAGGTGGCGAATATGTATTGAGAAGGCCTTCGGAGTTCTCAAAGACAGATGGCAAATAGTGAATGTAGGCATAACTAGCTGCGTTCTCTGGCAGCAGAAGTGATGAAAGCTTGTTGTGTTCTCCAACAACTTCTTGGTTGAGCACAGGGTGCTGATGGATCGACCTATATCTGATACACCCAGCCAGCTCTATTCAGAAGGAGTCACTGAAAAGGTCAATGTGAGCAGACCTCGAGATTCAAACAATGCAATACATGAAACCTTAGGGGACTTTCTAGCAATGGGTTGACATATATAGTATCTCGAGGTACAGACTATATATGTTAAACTTATATATTTCAAAAGTGTATCTCAATTTCATTGTCTGTAGCCTTCTGCTTCTTCCTTCTCCTTCTCGACTCGAACCCTTGAAGCATAACAATGTGACTTATTATACAACGTATTGTACATGTGCTTTACATGGTAGCCTTCGTGGTATTTTTCATCGTTTAGAGCAGAGAGTCCCCCTCCCAACCTCTCCTTTCCAAAGTTGCTGCAAAGTAAACCTTTATTTCGCAGCGAAGCAAAACATCAAGGCCTCACTGCGAGCGCTTTTACTTGGAGATTTCTCTTTGCTGCACTTTGCCCACTTTTACCCTCGCTCCTTCGAGAGTGTTATCTTCGCATGAAATTGTTAGTCATGGATCCGTTCGTTGACATCCGACTTTGATTATCGCTCGCTTTTTTCGCTTTGGGTCGAAGCTCCAAATTCAAGCTTGTTGAGAGAAGTCGAATTTACAGTTTTGAGTTTTTCAGGAACCGTTCAGGCTTCGGACTTATTGTTGGTTTTCGTTCGCTGACATCCGACTTTGATCATCGTTCACTTTTTCCGCTTTGGGTCGAATTTGCAGATTATCGCTTGTTGAGAGAAGTCTAATTTGCAGTTCTGAGTTTTGCAAGAACCGTTCAGGCTTCGGACTTATTGTCGATTTTCATTCCTTGTAATTGCTTTCAAGTTATCATGGTTGTACTCATTTGCAGGGCTGCCCTTCGTCGTCCATGAAACGATGGACTCTGCAAGGGAGATTTCAGTTGAGGCTACTGTGGAGCTAGAAATTGTGCTATGTGCACCACAATGTATAATTTTTTCAATAATAAGCAGTGGTGCGGACGAGGAGTATGAGTGTTGGATAATGAGACAAAGCACAATCCAAAACATCAAGCGGTACAATGTCCAGAAGACTCGTTAGGAATTCTCCACATGGTTCGAAACTTGCTTCGAGTGGCACGCTGAAGCAAAGCGAGTGAATGAACAAGTTCCTTATGACAATGTGTCGGACTTGTTTATGACGATTGTAGCTAGGTTCGGTAATGTTCGTCATCGTTTGAAGAGTGATATCGTAAAGCAACCGCTACTGTCGATGTTTTGAGTCTCATCGCTGCAGTTTGTTGATGAAGAGCTTATCACGGCTTTGCACTGCTAGTTTTCATGTCCACCAGCTTGCAATCTATGTGTGACTAGCATCGTGACTTGCTTCGATGAGTGTATATAACATCACTGGCACAATGAGTGTATATGACTTCGCTGAATACTCTTTATGAACTACTGAAATAAAGCAGCAGATTTCAATTTACCTGTGAATTCTAGTTTCTGTTTATCTTTGGAAAAAAGTTCAAACCGAAACTATACGCGCAGCTCGTCAGCTCCGCTACACGAATTCGGTCACATGCGGAATTTCAGTTCTTTTGCACTTCGTATTTCAGAAACGTCATTTTCTCGTGAACACACTCCTTGCATACAGGTGGCACACTCTAAACACTATGCGCGTTCGTATCTATACGTACTGTGCGACACAATAATTTATTGAGTGAAATTGCAGACTCGAGTGCGAAGACAAGCGTCAAGAATGCGCCCTCGAAGATGAAAATACGATAGAGTCGGCGAAACCAAATTACGTCGAAAGTATCAGAAACTGCAGCAATATATGCAACTGAAACTGCAGGTGCAGAGCAGCTCTAAGGTGTTGACACTACACTTCAAGTGAAGTGCAGAAACTTACACACGTGTCAAATTGTCAGTCGATTCTCGAACACTTTTAACCCGTGAACTTGGCTGCTTCTCAATAACGAAAACCCTTACGTCCTACGAATTCACGCCTCTACTGTTTGAGCTATTTAGTCCAAGTAGTTTATTCCCTTCTGAACTTCTTGTGGTAGGAGTTGCGACCGAATAGGTTAAGGTGTTTAACCAGCATGCATGCTTCGACGTCTTACATGGTCCTGAAATGTACCGTGAAGGGCTACCTGAAATGGCAGGTGTCAAGATGCCACCCCCAATCACCATACAGCTTCCCGCCATCACAACGACGAGCAAGAATTTATGTAACCTTGGACTCTTCTCCACGCATGTTATGAGCCATGAGTGATTTGGATGCTTTTTCCTCTTGTAGTTCGAGAGTTTCTTGTCTGACTTGTTCTGAGATATGAGCAAGCTTACTTTTACATGGCGACAGAGCAGCGTGTAGAGAGCAGCCGTTCCTCCTGTGTTGGTATAAGACAGATGTCAATCCAGAATTCATTCATCGTAATTGCTCATTACTCAAATGTTGTTCTGAGGTCTAGATCTGGGTGGACAGAGGGATGTCCTTCGGTACTCCTCTGTCGAAGATCTATCTTCTCCGCTGCTTCGAAGTCACTTCTTAGTCTGTTCCTGCCCATCTGACTCCTGAATTAAGCTTCACCTTTGGCTTTAGGAGATTCGACTCGAGCAGCAGCAGCAGTCGATCGTTTACTACGGCCAAAAGACTGACGGGTTGGGACGGGTTGGGGTTGTTAAGGACATAGAAAGTGGAAAGAGGGAGTAATTCCTTGGTTGTGCTCCAACCAAGAAATCAGTTATCCTACGGTACGGTTATCTACATTTTTGGTATGGACAATCAAGGCCTTAATTATCACATCCGCTTTCATGTGCACTGATCTTCGAACATCGTCAAATGTTATCCGAGTAGAGAATCCTCCAGCAAGTTTGGAGTTAAGAGCGCACCTTCTCCATTATCGTCCAGGCTCAGGACGATAATCACGTATTTAATCAGACTGATCAGTGAGAGTCCATAAAATGAGTGACACGGCTCCAACAACGTCCTTCCTACTGTGAGGAGGTTTGTCAAACGTGCTTGAAAACACGTACAGCGGAGAAGTTCCCATGTCACCATATATAACTCCGAGACTCTGATACGCAAGTTTCAGGACTTCAAAGTTCGGACGTGAATCCTGCGTTTCGCAACAATGCCACCATCCCCAAAACGTCCATAGCGAGCACATAATAGTCAATCTAAATCAACTCTGGCCACTTATCATCTCCAGTCGTTCTCCGTATTCTCCTTCTTATAAAGCAATTATCGGCTTCTGGGGGTTCAACTCGACTTCTCACCCCTCCAGAAGACTGCTACTGCTTCGTAAATATAATTAATTAGACAGAGCTGCATCCATACTAGTTTCTTTGCACCTATAGGAGATAACAAAACCATCCGGTAGAGCATGCATTTCCTGAGGAAGAACAAAAAAGCGATTATGATCCCGGAAGAGGAGTTGACACAACTCCTGCTCACCTTCTGAAACTGCTTAGCCACAGCATCTGCAGAAACTTCAACTTTAGAATGATGAACCTCCGGAGCAGAAATAGTTACTCTCGGCCGCGGAGAACTGCCCATCGCCTACAGTAGGTGATCCCAACCTACTCTTTCCCGACAGCCTCCTGCCGCCTGACTGGGTTATCCTGTAAGCCAAATCCCCATTCTACGCCATCTCATCAAGGATACTACTGACGCAGCCTCAGCATCCGGGTAAATGACATCCTCCATCTCGAACGGTACATGAGAGGAAGTCGACACCCAGATAGTGTACCTAATTCCTTAGCCAGAAACGAAGCATTCGCAATCGGCCACTGAATCTACTGCTCCGTGCTCAAGACACAAGCTGCCAGCCAGTGCTATCTCCATTGCATCCTCCTTCTCTCCCGCGGCCAAGCCGACGATGTGGAATTTCCGCGCCTTGAAGCTATTGAAGCCAACTCCTCCTCGGAGAATACTGATTTGACCGACCTACACAAACACTCTGCTATCTGCGCAGTGGGAGGGTTTCCTCGGGTCTTCACGTGAAAGACCACTCGATCTGCACTCGATACGACGTTGAGAGAATCCACTTCGTATATACCAGCGGCAGAGCCTGCGCTACGGGTCCATACGCTTGCAGCAGTTCCTAGCTAATGATTATTTCCTTAAATATAAAAGACTGATTCGCCATAATAAACCACAATTTTATCCACTACATCCTTGCTCATTCCAGATTACGTTTCTATTACACTTCTCCACATCTTCTTCATCGATGGAAGAGGTGAATATAAGTTCAACCTCTAATTAGAATTCACCCTCTCTAGAAGGGTTAGATAATAAGTTAGTAATTATCATATATTAATATCTTCTTCATACCAACATCTCATAGATAAACAAATACACTATCAAGCAAAATCAATACTCTTGAAAATCACTCCACCTGAGAGCCAATCCACTTTATCAATTTTTCTTTGCTACTTCATTTGTCTTCTTTTCAGTCTACTATCTACAGTCTCGATCCATTTCGTACTGCAATGACTCCTAAAAATCTTGAAGCGATGAAAAAAACGCACATTCGTTTGAATCTCGATGATTACGAGAAAATTATGGTGTATACTGAAGATGAAAAAAACTTTGCATCACTACATGGAGCGAGACGAAAAACTAAAGTCAGTGCTGGAAAGTGTCTCAGCAAAGCAATTGCTTTCGGGATCATGGATCATGGATCATGGCTGCTCAACTTTCTGGGAAGAATGACTTTCCTGTTATCACCGGTGTTGAGTTGAAAAAATGATTTGAACGGTACGTTGATATGTACAAAAAAGTTAAGAAAATCCAAGATGTCACAAGAGGTGGACTTACTAAACATGAATTGTTGATTGGTTTGACATTGAAGGACAAGTTGAACAAGAAATGTCCTCATTTCTATAGGATGAACGCAATCTTTTGTAGTCGAGGTAACATTGATTCTCCTTCTATAAGTTCATTTGAAATACCATCAGGAGATGAATTACTATGATTTGATTCTCAAGGTCAAGCAGAGAATACTCTTCCTCCGTATGATCTTGAAAATATGATGCTTCGTTATGACAATGATGACGAAGGCGACATGGAGATCTCACAGTGTGGATATCAAAAATGTGGAAATCAAACTTACGAAAGGACATGAGTCTTATTGCCAAAGAAAGGACTATCAACAATGAGAAAGAAGAAGGAGGACTCGATGAAACAAGCCGCGGAGATATTCTTGATATACCTCCGACAGACATCTAAGAAATCTCTAGAAATCTTCGAGTTGGATCTACCAAGAATGTGAAAGTGAGAGTGTTAAAGTTATATGAACAGTATCAAAGAGAAGGTGCAGTATAAGAAAGTATTCATTTAATATCCTATGACTACATTGGAGGAAAAGAAAAGAGCTAGAGAGAGTCACGAGAAAGAAGAGAGTAGGAAGAGACATTCCTCTTTGTTTGTTGAATTACATAAGGTCGATAAGTCTTTCGAGGAGATTTAAAGAAATTATCGAGAAGCTTGATAATATGTAACTTTCTGAAACAAAATAAAGTTTATGATTCAATTATGGACTGTCATATTCTGCCTTTTAGGATTCTTCTGCCTGATTGTAGCTTCGTTTTGTAAATCCATTTGCATTGGATGGCTCTTTTTCCTCCTAGTAGCTTAACCAAATCCCATGTATGAGTTTTGAGTAGCATTATGTACTCCTCTTGCATAGCTTGTCTCCAACCAGGATCTTTGTTAGCTTTTTCAAATGTAAGTGGATCATCCTCCTGAATACTTTCAGCAACTCCACAATAATCATCAAGCCTTGCTGGTGGTCTTCTAACCCTTTCTGATCTCTTTACTTGAGAATCTGCTGGAGTCATCTCCTTTAACTTCATGAATACTTGGTAACTCAGATTCAGAATCTGGTTGAAATTCAACTTGCTTTTCACTAGGATTAGTGAGAGATGGTGATTGCTCCAAGTCCACCTCAATATCAGATTTATCAGATTCTGAATCAATCTGATCTTCACTTGTAGGTGGCTTAAATCTGAATGTATCACAAGTTTCTTTGTCACCTTCCATCAGATTAGAATCCAACTCAGAGAATCTAACATCTTTGCTGATGTGAGTCTTTCTTGTAGACTGATTGTATACTTTGTAACCGTTGGTTTGCCCAGCATAGCCCACAAATATACACTTCTCAGATTTTGCATCCAACTTCTGTCTCTTCTCATCTTTGATGTGCATGTAAGCTGTGCACCCAAAAATCCTGAGTGAGATACATCTGGTTTCACTCCTGTAAATGTCTCTTCAGGTGTCTTGTGGTGCACAGCTGTTGTATATGCTCTGTTCATAATGTAAACGGATGTGTTGCAAGCTTCAGCCCAAAAATAATTAGGAAGATTCTTGACCTTCAGCATGGATCTGCCACTTTCCACAATCACCTTATTTTTCTTTTCAGCTACACCATTTTGTTGTGGAGTATAAGCTGTGAAAAGTTACCTTTGAATACCATGCTCTTCACAAAACTGAGTATAGAGGTTAGAACAATATCCTCCTCCTCCATCTGATCTGAAACTTTAATCTTCTTGCCACTTTGATTTTCTACAAGAGCCTTGAACTTCTTGAAGTATTCAAGTACTTCAGATTTCTGTTTCAAGAAATATATCCATGTCTTTCTGCTCATATCATCTATAAATGTCAAAAAGTACTTATAGTCTCCAATAGAGCTTGTTTGCATGGGTCCACAAACATTTGAGTGGACCAAGGCCAACAACTCTTTTGTTCTTGCACTTCTCTCTTTTGGAAAACTCTTTCTGGTCCCTCCTACTCTGGTTAGCTGCACATAAATATCATCTATCTTCTCAAGGTGCTCATGAATATCTGCACTCTCATCCATCTTGATAGAGTGGAAATCATTCTTCAACTTTGCTACTCTGTTTTTACTCACATTATCATATCTGATAGCTAGCTTCTCCCAAGCTTCTCTTCCTATATCACAAGCCTCAATAGTAAGCCTCACACTCTCCTTCACAGCAAGCAGAATACTGAATAATGCTCTAGTTTGCTTCTTAATGAATCTTAGAGTTTCAGGAGAACTCTCATGATAAAAGGGAGTAAGCTTCTCTTCTCCAAAAACCACGCCCCATAAATCCTTCTCACTCAGAATGGCTTTCATGATCTGTTTCCAGGAACTGTAATTGTTAGGACTTGAAAGTCTAGTGCTCTCATTCAAACCAAACTCACTGAAGTAGCAGCCATGGATGCTATCCTGCTGAAAAGATGAGTCCAAAAATATCCGGAAATTAAATATCAGATTATCAGAATCTTAAACCCTTAGCTTGCGCAACCTGAGCTCTGATACCATGTTACAAAACGGAGAACTGTACTCCAAGCCTCTCAGAATATAGAACTTTATCTCCCACAAAAGAATACTACCTGCTTATTAGAACTGATAACAGATCAGCCTGTTAAAGTTAATCAGAAGGAGAACTTAACAGAAATATTCTGAGATGAAATATGCACAGCTTTACTTAGACTTCAGAACTGGTACAGACAGAAAGGACCTCCCACTCATACTACTTTACAAAGAATGTGGGTTAATATACTACTGGTAAATAACTGCTGTCATCTCAAAGTGACTTACCTAACTGCTGTCACAATACTTCTCACGTCAAAATCATGTCACAAGTCATCTCTATTTTTCTTTTCTTTTGTCTTTTTACCTTCCCCAGAGTTTAGATGTGACTCTAATGATATTTGACAAGATTCTGCTAGGAGTTTGAGGGCAGAGCCCCGACTAGCTGTAAATACCATGCTATACTCCAATCATTCACTTTCAAGTAATCCATCACCCGTTTTCTGATGTATGCTTTGGCAATGTTCTCCTCTGTAGCTCCATAAAGAGCATGAGTTGGAAGATTTGCAGAAATGTAAGCCAACCCAAAAGACGAAGAAGCTTCGTTGATAACCTGCTGGTAGTGAGAGAAAAGACCAAACCCATAGTAGTCCATACACACGTGCTTGTCTTCTTCGAGATGGAAGTACTCTCTCTCTCACAGATCATCGACGGTCCAACTCTCTAGGAATTTGGGATATATGCGCAGAAAGTTGTTGTAAGCATCATCCAAAGAGGGCAGACTTTCAAGGTTCGTGTAAGCTTCATCTCTCGTGTCTTTGGTCGTCACCTTCAGAAACTCTTTGCGGCTGGGAAGACCTGCTGACCTTTCTACCACTACTTGAGGATTTCGTGTCATCTATGTCTGTCATTGGGCTTGCAGGCATCGGAGGTTCATGATCCGAGCTTGCTGAAGCTAAAAAGCGCTGGCATTTTCTTCCGCTTCTTGGGCCCTCTGGAACAGCAGCACCTCCAACTCTTAACTATCTTCAGCGAGTCTTCCTGCGGAGAGATGTCAAGTGTTCGTGCATGTATATCTTCTGCTGGAATCCTTTCGCACCACATAGCACATACCTTTCTTTGACATATTCTGACCTTGCACTCTCTTTCTTTAGCACCTTGAAGTTCCATCTGATTAGGATCAATTTTCACCAACAATCCATTCAAGTCCAAGATGAACGTTTTCCTCTTAGCAACACCTGGATCGACTAGGTGTTGCTAAGAGGAAAACTCTTAAAGAACAAACACGGTCAAAGTTCTGCTTCCGATGCTTGCAACTCCTCACCTGTATGATCGATTGTAGTTTCTTGACTTTGCACTCGCTCATTAATTTCCTCTTCTTTTTGTTCGACATCAGAATATCTCGTGATTATTATTTCTTCTTCAAGCCTCTTCTTCTCGAGACGCTTGTCAAGATTTTCTTCTTCCTTCCTCTTGCTTGCAAAACACATGTCAAGAGCTGGTTGAGTAGATCAACCTCCTAATCACAGAAGAACCACATGGCAAAAAGTAAGAAATACTCTAGAGAGAGGATCTAACAGATCTGATCTAGCTGTATTTTGCAATAAATCTATGATGCGATATGCATACGATCGCAATGAGATTCAGTGTAGTATTGAATATTCAATGCAACCCAAATTCTTATCGCGCTGCATATACAGGGCAATCGATCTTACTAACACACTACACTATTTACAAAACTACATAAATAAACTATATTTACAAAGGCAACCACTTGAAAGACATTTGCAAAAGCAAAGAACCAGAAAAGCATGAGAAATATTCACAATATCTGTTGCACCTCAACACTCGTTGTCTCATGATCTGGAACTTCTGATGATTCAACGACTTGGTCTTCTCTCATGATACCAACGTGTATCATAACATGAGTAAGTGCTATTCTCAAGAAGGTCTCGATTATCTCATTCTTTTGGATTCTCGAAGTGTCTTTGAAGATGCAAAAGTTTTCCTTCTGTATTATATATCATCAATTGTGCCCAGCATAGTATGTGTCCAATGTGTCAACTTTAGTCTTCACATACAATGCTAGTGACTTATAATCACTTTACATCATCATCCTCGTCAATAAAACTACATTTAGGCATTGAAAAATAGCTCTCCATTCGAGAAACATGCATTCTCTTGCAAAATATCTTTTGCCTATCTTATCGATATGGATATCAATTCTCAATTCGAACATGTCTCACAAATAGACATTTTGACTCCACCAGAAGGAAGAGACAGCATCTCTAAACAAGTCGACATTTAACACTACCTCCGTGTTGTCGTGCGCATACACATTGCTACACAACATACATCACTGTCAGAGATACACCACACATACACATAACACATGGACAATGTCATACACATACACAAGTATATCACAATCTCCCTCCCAAACTTACGGTTAGGTCCTCTAACTCCAAATAGCTCCATATCTCAACTACGTGATATACACCTTCGTGGGTGCAAGGGTCAAGAGGTCAAGTGCTACATTGCCCCATTCTTAGTCGCATGTCTGCAACCCATACCACACAAAGATCTAATTGGCTATCTCTGCTATATACATCGAGGACAAACCCACTGTCCAATAAGAATGACACTGAGAGATGGAGTCAAACACGACATGTGTCAACCTCTCGAACAACCATCACATACCAACATACATGCTACTCCATCAGCAGACCGACACAACATACACCTCAAGCCCGTGCATACAACCGCTAAGCTTGGACCAAAAATACCATCGATGTTTGAAAGATGACATGACGTGCAATTATGCACATGGTCCTTCCAAACAACATCATCACGGCTCTCTAACATGAGTACTCCAGATTAACACCTCACGCACTCATAAAATCATACGCCTTGCAGTCACATCCAACACCGTCGGTGTAGTCTGCTGCATATAGATATAATAGTCAAGATGAAACTTGCGAATCGATTACCGCTAACCTCCTCCTCGAATAGTCGCATATCGCAACGTGTCTTATGTTGAGCAATTGCTAGGTTCTCAAAAGTTATTGGCTCTGAAATGTCTCGGTCCGATGAGAACATGCTCTCACCCAGATATCCGGATCATCAAGGTTCAGCACCTCAGTAGAATCACGATGAATGACCGAAGATAGATCTGGATCTCGGTCATACAATAGAAAATACGGTTAGAAGGGAGCCAAAGACGCTTGCCAGCTAAACCGGTAGCCCATAGTCACCCAAAGTAACTGCACATCCTAGTCTCCTAAGTGGTCCTTCTGCAAGTTATACTTGCGTGATCCTCTCTTCACAGTTTGAACAACCCTCTCTGACAAATCATCCGTCTCAGGATGATCTCGAGATGTAGTCCGATGATCAATCAACGCCTGATCACACAAGGTTTAAAACTCACCAAGAAACTTTGTACCTTGATCCGTCAACACTTCAGCTGGTGCTCCAAAATGACTCAGCACTCGATCTAAGAAGCACACGATTTTCCTTTATTCGTCTTGTTCGGCAATGCCACCAACTCAATCCACTTGGAGAAGTGCTCCACCATCACCAACACATACCGGTGGTGATGTACGACAACGATCAGGGTTCCGCAAAATCCAAACTCCAACGGTAACCCAACCTCATAATCCGTAAGGAGTGTAATTATGAAGTAGAAGCATTAAATGATGCTCATACTCAATCCCAAATCACACATCGAACGATAGACTATTGCACATCGATGTGCATACCACGTCACCAATGCTGTCCTTGGAGTAAGGTATGTGTACGCTTCATCCCATAATGTCTCAACTCTTCATGAGCATGTCGTACTAACTGTGCCCTTTGAGATAGATGTGGCACTATCCGTACTCTTCGACCATCCCACACTCGAAGTACATGTCGTCTTTCTTGTCGAAATCTCTTCGCTCATTGAAGGACACGATCTCGCTCAGTGGCACTTACTGTGCCTACCACCACGCCAATGTATAGATACTTCATTACGGTCACATCGTCATAGATATCTCGTTGGTTTGAACACCATCTCCACTCTCAAGATCCGGAGACTCATCATCTATTCTTTGACTTGAGAAAGATACGACTTGGCTCTCCATACTAGAGTTCATGGTCAACACACAGCGAAAGACATATGCATGTCATCAGGGCATCATCTCCTCATCAACCTTATCATGTCATCAAGCTCCATGCTGACTCGTGCTTGGGTTACGACTCAACCTATCGACATCTACGTTTGCAACTCCATGTCTATGCACTACTTGGAAGTCATACTCTTGTAAGATCAAAGCTCATCGTGCAAGCTTCCCTATAAGCTTGTCGGACTTCATCAACCACGTGAGCGGCTGATGATCAGTGATGAGAGTAAAAGAGTTCTCAAACAGCTAATATCATAAGTGTGCAACAGCTCATATTGCAGCCAAACACTCTCCCTCATATGAACTATATCTCGTCTCTGTCGAATTGTTGGAGCGACTGGCATACATCATCACAAACTCCTTTTTCTCATCATCATGCTGAGTCAGCATTGCTCCAAGTCCCAATATACTCTAATCAGTATGCAGTTGGAAGGGACACCCCTTAACAGGTCTCCTCAAGATGAGAACAAAGGTCAACCTATCCTTGAGCTCTACAAAAGCTCACTCCTGCTCATCTCCTGGTCCACCTTCATCAGCTTGGTCAATGGCTTCACAATTGCACTAAACCCTTTCACGTATCAATGATAGAAATTCACCAAACCAACAAATGCTCGTACTAGACTTACATTTGTGAGACATGGGATACGTGCAATAGTCTCAACTTTCGTCTGTTGAACATTCAACACCCACTTGGGTAGATGATGTGGCTCAAATACTCTACCAACTCCTGAAAGAACTTACACTTCCCAGGGTGTAACTTCAACTTATGAGCTCTCAATCGTTGTCGGAGTCTGATACGTCTACTTAGGAAAGCGCTGGACTACCGGCTGTGGTTGTTTACTCAAGGCTTCAAGTTATAACGTGGCACTATAAATACTCACACAGGTCTATTGGATCCTCTAATATGTTCAGAAAGCGAATTCAAGACTAACTAGTAGTAATAAGATCAGACGGTGAACTTTAACACTCAATAATAGGAAACAGATGATGGTTTAGACTTCAAAACTTCTCCTACATGCAAAGGTGCAGTTGGATCCAACCACTGCATTGATGTTTCAAGCTTTCACGATGTCCTTACGGCAACAACAATCTGATGACCGGAAAGAAGCTTTGACAACCAAGGCGCTGCAAGCGGTGGTCAGCAAGATTGACCAGTTCGATAGGAGAGATGTCTCAAGATATCTGAGATATTATGTGAAGGAGATGGAGCTGAATCGCTTATCAGAAGATAAGATGATTGAGACATTCTTCTAGCTGTGATACGATCGTGAAGAGGAGATGAAAACCACACACGGAATACGGACCGCAAGAAAATACACCACCACGATTTTGATCCGGTCAAGATAAAACACACGGCGTACAAGTAGATCTTCAACTCCGGATCATGCAGATTGAAAAGCTCACGCTCAAGGACTCAGGACATCAGAAAACTGCTCATGTGAAGCACCAGCGCGTTCACTAGAAGCTTCTCGTTTTCGTTTCAAAAAAGTATGCATACAAGTTGTAGGTCTCCTCTCAACTCGATTCTGTCTACTAATCTCAATCCCTTGATGTCAAAACTCTGATCAATCAGAAAATCTCTTCAGACGTAACCTCTGTAAAATCTTCTCCTAGCTCTTCGATCCTCTCTACTCGATAGTCTCTGCACGGTAAACTTTACACTTCTCGATGATCGACAAACTATGATAATGTCCTGAGAATTCTTTCTCTCCGGAGTACATCCCTCTAGGTTTTCCTCCACCCTATGTAACCTTCACTGTCACCTGGTAGGGATAAAAGATGCCCTAAACCGATGACAGCAGAAAAATAAATCACTGATAATAAATCTACACGTAAGAAGACTATTTCACTAAGCTTCGCAGGTTCATCTGTACGGTGTCGTGTGATGTGCTTTCTTATCTAGGAATACACCGGGTATCTAGCTGTAGAGAGTACGTGTCGCACTCCGTGACTCAGAACCAGCGACCACCCAAACCTCTCTCTGACCTCCAAGTACACTCTGAACCTATCTCGCTACGATATCCTAACGTCCTCTCGGCAGATCTCTCTCTTATTCGACTATGAATAGAATCGGGGTAGCAAGCACGGGCAACCTGTTCCTGCCATCACTGCAAGCACTCTTGGATCTGCTGGTCATCACTCCAGCCTCACCACAAGAGAAATACCAGCACTCCTAATAGGAAAGAAACCTAAGCGCAACGCCCGCACACAAATCCAATCAAACCAACTGGGCGTACAAACAAGCATGCGAGTATGGGGAAGATCCAAACACAGGAAATACTGTCAACAACTCTCCATAC
Source organism: Asterella californica (assembly GCA_036924285.1). Lineage (NCBI taxonomy): Eukaryota > Viridiplantae > Streptophyta > Marchantiopsida > Marchantiales > Aytoniaceae > Asterella > Asterella californica. The sequence goes on from JAYKYS010000003.1 coordinate 15,251,209, forward strand.
TCATGATCAAGTGCTCTGAAGCACTAGTAAAATCTCCAGGTCGACTTGTTCTTCAAAGAATCTTAACTCTTGCGTCTTTTGGAGCAAGAACCTCTCAATTTTACCTCGCTGTCACTCCTCAACCACAGCTCAGAATGAGATGAAACCAAGGCCAACAGATAGCCTGTAGAATAATCTCTCTATTAAGGTATTACATGCAGAGAGATCACCTCTGAGTTGGCATCTATGCCCTTCCAAAGTTCGCTGTTTCTATAACATGATACTATTTCAACAGAACTATTGCTGTTCTATTCCTCACAAACCACTCGATAAAACAGCTCAAACTTCTCAAGAAGCTAATGTGTCACCATCACTACCACTCTGTAAAATTTCACCAGCAGATCTTCAACCAAACTCTCAGAACGATCCAAGCCCTTATCGCTGTTTTTATAACATGATACTATTTCGACAGAACTTTGTTGTTCAATTCCTCACAAACCACTCGATCAAAACAGCTCAAACTTCTCAGGAAGCTAATGTGTCACCATCACTACCACTCTGTAAAATTTCACCAGCAAATCCTCAACCAAACTCTCGGAATGATCCAAGCACTTTTCGTCAATGACACAAGACGATATGCAGACCCTTGTGCATAAAAACAACGTTTCCCTTCAACCCAATAATCCAAATGGTCTGAAATTTCACTGGTAGGTAGCTTACTGTACCTTCTCAGACCCTAGAAGGTTTCATAGCAAAATTTGACCTCAAACTCTCCATATCTTTCTCAATGTCTCATGTTTACAGTCGCTTACTATCATAACCTCCGATTTGAGACACCCAACTTCAGCTGGCCATAACTTTTTCACTCCGGTTTGGAATCGATTGATCTCGGAATCCATCGGCAAGCTCATCTCAAGAGCTTTTCACCAACAGTCAATTCATCTCCAGCAACCTCACAGAACTCCCAGAAAGTGAAAAAGACTTCACGGAAATGAAATTGGTCACGAATTTGACCCCCTCAGCTTCAATTGATCGAAACTTTCTCATCCGCGCTTCAAATCCAGCAACTATTGAATCCACGAGCATCCTCGTCTCCCAAGCTTTCTAACCATATCTCACACTCTGCGAATGGACCACGGGAAGTGCCTCTAACCCTCGAAAACATGAAAGGAATTTGATAGAAGGTGATTGGTCAAACTTTCGATCAATGAGAAACAAGTTGACAAAAAGGGTTTTGTCTTCACTCACATGACAAACACACAAAGAACGAATTTTTATCCAAGAGTACCATTTAGGCCTCAAAGTTTATTTTGAACAAACTACAAACACGTTCCGTTGACGATGCCGTCGGCCACGAAGCACGTAAACACGAAGTACAAATTACGCTCAATAGAGAGTCAAAATCTCGACTCTAAAACGGTTGACAATAAACGAAACTACAAAAGGAACAGATGAAGCTATTATCTGGTTGTAATAATCCTCACCGAAGTTCCTCACGACAAACTCACGATGCGCCACCTTTCGTCGACTGTAACATCGTATTTCGACCTAAGTGTTGAACGGAACTCTCGCTGGAAAGTTCAGATCCAATGGAGGATCCATACCACATCAGAGCAAGATGTAGACAGTAAGATCCCAAACAGCGTCGTAAAAGACAATGGGAAGAACGATAGGATCCGGAGTAGCCATCATCGCAGCCATAAACGACTCTCCCTAATGAGCTACCATAAATACTCGAAAGTGATCTCGCGGCAGGCAATGGATCTTAATGACGAATGGATGCGCAAGTGGAAGATCAGGAGCACGAAAGGGTTCTCCGTTCATGCTTACTACTCGCACTGCCGCTTACTTCATCCGATGATACTGATCACACTCACACTAGACTTGGATACTCTACACTCGATATCTCAAGCTCCGTGCACCTCTCTTCTTATACATCAACCTCGCATGTGACGACAAGAGTACTACTCTTATCTCCACTCAGCGGAGAGTACACGGATCGTCCACGTGGAACCTGATCTTTTGACACGATAAGATCCCAGTGGCTCCTCAACACCAAACACGTATGATAAGGATAGGTGGTGGTTTCACACCCTAGCCAATCCACAACACGACAACGGACGGTCACCGAATCGGTCGTACAGTCAGCATTTGACACCTCCATCCGAAGTAACTCCACCACGACTACCTCTGGCCACCGAAATCACCTCCTTCTAACACGTGGAGCCCGAGTTATTATCCTTGTCGTTTTCTGATCCCCTTAAATTTTGAAATGCCGTAAGTAGGTACCGACTTGCAGTATCTTTGATGCCATCTCGCTACCCGAGGACTTAGAGGACTGCAACTGAATCCGTACTAGTGACCCCGACAACCCGAAGGCGAGAGGTCCATTTCAAAATCCGATGATAATCTCCCTCTAGCATCCACACTAGGTGACTGCACTAGTGCAGGGGTAGACCGAGGCGTCCCGCATTCACGGTACGTTTAAGAGACATCTAGTGTCCCGCCCTTAGGCAACTTGGTGCCCTTCATATTCCCCCGAAGGGGCCAGCCTACTCCAAGCCGGTTGTGAGTTTGAAGGGATTTGATCCGGAGACCTTCTCCCTACAAGTTTCTCAGCTACACCACGGAAGTTGATCTCACAACTGGTTTTAGAGACCAGTTTCTAAGCTGATATGCTAGAAAGCTGTGGTATTTTGTCTTTCCTTTGCTAACATGAAATGTCATAACTTTCACTAGACATGCTCTTTTTGTGCATTTCAAAATGTAAACAAATACTACATACTACAATCTACATGAGAAAAATCTAAAACATATTTTTGAACTCACTCAGATTTATGGTAAATTTCCCGGTATCAGAAATCTTGTAGAAGAACCCCAAGTAACTTTTCGCCTGCAACTTCGTTTGCAACTTTTGAACATACCACGGTGATCAGCACGACGAGACCTGCTCCGTGGTGTTTTCAGATTTTTGAATGCTCACTTCTTCCAAAGTCGACTTCTCTGAGGTCTTAGCTTCACTTAGAGAGACTAACTTCTAACTCAGAGGTGAATTATTCACTAGGTGAAATGATTCACATCACGACAACGGCTGACTAGGATGGAGAAGTTGACACTGTAGTCCAACAGGACAGAGTTATTTCTTCGGGCTGCAGATGAGAAGCTGCAAGAGAAGTTAGAGATACTTATGGAGGATCGAGAGGAAGACGATGACTTTATCAGTAGTTGGAAGAAGATTGAGGAAGCTGTTGGTCTGCTTACCAAGAGGGAGCGACGACGAGAGAAAGTTCTCGTTAAGATACTGACACCAACACCAACTGTTGTAGCACATGTTCCTGTAGTCCGACCAGTGATTCCTGTTGCTAGATAGGTAGTACTAGTTGCTCTAGCGGTTCCAGTTGTTCAGGCTTAAACCTGTAGTGTCTCTGAAGAAGGATGATTCAAACTTTGAGGAGATTTTGCGTGAAATGCGAGATCTGCAGATCAAGCTCACAAGATTGGAAGAGAAGGGGTCTACAAGCAGAGCAAGACCGGTTGAGAAGCAAGGCTAGATCCAGCGGTGTATTTGATGCGATGGTACCGATCATCCACGCAGAGATTGCAAGGAGTTCACTGATATTTTACAGCAAGGAGTGATCTTCTGGAAGGATGGGAAGGTAGCGCTGAGGGATACTGGTGCACTTCTTCGGACCAACTTTGGTAGAGGGGGATGAAGAAGTTGGTTCAGGACCACCTATCAACGCAAGTAGTTGCAATCGTGGAAGTTGGAACCTATGGCACAAGGGTTGAGGATCAAGCTGAGAGAGGTTTCAACGAGCATGTTGAGTCAAGTGAGTGTGGTCATCTGCCATCTCCATGAAACAGAAAGAGAAGATGGCATGTGAGACATTGTTGAGGACAGCTGCTACGATCCGGAATGATATTGGATGAGAAGATCTGATAAAAGCTCTATCGGTGCATGCTTACATCGTCAAGAACCAACACAAAGCGTTGTTGGAAGAGAAGAGAAGGTGAGATTCAGAGGATGCAGGAGAAGGAACTTCTTCCAAGAGACAGACTCGAGGGGAGAAGGTTCGTCAAGAGCTTCGGGATGTAGGAGCTCAAGATCTACCGATGGATGATGCTCCTTCTCCATCGAAAGAGAGAGCAAAGGAGTTTCAGAAGGAGAAGGGTAAGCCAGCTGCATACAAACTACAGTCAGACGTCGAGGCTTCAACAGACTTGAAGGAAGGAGTAAACTCCACAAGGTGGAGTTTACTCTGAGAGAAGTTTTGGGCATTACTAAGCATGAGTTTCATGATGTCATCATCGACATCATCAAACAGAAGCGACAGATTACGAGTGAGACTGGTTTATCACATGCCTTGGATACTAGGATGTCTATGGATGAAAAGAGAGAGCTTGCAAAGTGCAATGTTTATTCTTCAGCGGAAGAAAGAGATCAAAGATTTAGGATACATTTGAGGATGAAGAGGAGGATGGGAAGCAAAGCTCAAGTCATTACAGTCACAGTCACTGGCTCGAGCTACGACTGGAAGCTGGTGAGGATCGGAGACTTGGATGAGTCGGTGGTTGCTCTGATCGATCATGGATCAGAAATCAACATCATGTCGAAAGAGCTGTACAAGAAGAAGAAGTGGCCAATCGACACAGAACATGGGTGGGTCATAAGAGCAGCCAACAACACAAGAGGAGACTTGTATGGAGCTTGTCCAGACATCAAAGTACACATAGGTGATGTTGCTATCGAGCAAAACTTCTTTGTTCAAGAAGCAACATCATACCCGCTCATTCTTGGTCAACTTTTCATCACAACGACTCGGATGGAGACAAGGGTATCAGATGGCGGGTCTGCTTATGCCAGGATTCGAAGTCAAGATGAAAAGAGAGCGGTACAATTCTTGACTGTACCGTCCAATCACGAGCGCAATCGAGACCGTCTGAGAGAGAAACCACTTCCAAGGATGAGTGAAGAGTTCAAGGATTTTCGTTGAGTACCACTATAGAACGAGATTGTGGTGGTGCGCAAGAGAAGTTATTCTCGCTTGAAGGAGATAGTGCCTTTTGTGGAGGGTTTGTTGGGTTTTCAGAGTGTGAGATTGCTATTTACAAGAAGGTAGAAGAGCTGAAAAGAAAAGAACAAAAACATTTGCGTGATGTTGAGTTGATGCTGAAAGAGCTAGGTGAGCTAGAAGGAGATGAATGGATTTCTGGTGTTTATGAAGAGGATGGATTGGAAGATCCTTTGTGAGAGATCATGTCTATTAGATGAGAGGATATGGATAAGATTGTGCAGATTCATTCAAGAGAGATCTATTCGATGATCGAATCATTCTGTGCACCTGAGGTTCGAGTTGAGACGAAATATTCGACAGTGGATAAGAAGGTAAAGCTAGTTGCTGGTCCCTTGTCGAAATATACTAACCGACAGATGGATCGAGCTTCAAGAGAGAAGAGCTTGAGAGATCTTGCAATGATAGGACATAAGGTCACGAAGAAGACCCTTGAAGAGCTGAAGATTGGATCTGATAGGTCTCTTCTACCAGAAGAGAGGATGTGCTTCAAGGAGATGCTTTCACGACATGGGAAAGCATTTGTCTTTGAGCCACATGAGATTGGGTGTGTAGACCCATACGTTGTTACCTCGATGGTTATTTTCACAGTACCGCATGTGCCATGAAACCTGAGACCAATTTCAGTATTGCGGCTCACTTGTCTAAACTAGTGGCGTTGCAGAAGGAGAAGATACGGATGAAGATCTTAGAGCCGTCGTTTGCACCGTATTCGAGCATATGGTTTACAGTGCCTAAGAAGAATGGGTCATTGCGATTCATCCAAGACATGCAACCGGTGAACGCAGTAACAATCAGAAATGCTGAGGTGAGACCGATTGTGGATGAGTTTGCTGAGCGTTTGCAGGAAGAGCAATTTACTCAATGGGAGATCTTTACTAAGGGTATGATCAGTTTCAACTAGCGGAAGAGAGTAGAAGCTTCACGACAATGAGGACACCTTTGGGGGTGGTTAGGATGTGTACTTTATCACAAGGAGCTATCAATTCGGTAGCACACATGATGAATGAGATGAATAGAGTTCTAAGGGACTTCATCTCTGAAAAGATGATGCCGTTCTTGGATGACATCCCCATCAAAGGATGTGTAGAGGATGAGAAGGATGAAGCATTAGATCAAAGGGAGTGTCGGTGATACATCATCAATCACATAGCAGACCGTGAGAAGATCCTATCTCGACTTGAGGAAGTTCATCTTAGACTATCAGGTGCGAAGTCTACATTTGGGGTTAGAGAAGTTTTGATCGTTGGTCATCTATGTGGATCATTTGGTCGGAAGCCAGATCCGAACAAAGTGGATGCAATTGGGAGGATGAAGGAGGTTTGCAACTCGTTGACAGAAGTAAGAAGATTTTTGGGTGCTTGCGTATTCTATCACATTTGGATTCCTCATTATGCGTATGTGGCGGATTCATTATATGGGTTGTTGCGTAAGGGTCATAAGTTCATATGGGAGGAAGAGCATACTGATGCGGTACGGAAGCTGAAGTCTTTACTATCATCTCCTCCAATTTTGGGAAGGATTGATTATGAGAATGCTAGGCCGGTGGTTCTTATCGTAGATACAAGTCTGGTATCGATGTGGGCAGTAAGACAAGATGATGAGGATGGAGACAGGTTTGCGTTTAGGTTCGGAGCAAAGGTGTTAAGTGCTCGACAACGTGCTTATCCGCAAGTGAAGAGAAAACTATAGGATATTATTTTAGCCATGAAAACCGAGAAAGAGTATTTGATTGGATCTGCAATGGTGGTTGAAACTGATTGTTTGCCGTTGTTAGGGATGATCACAATTGTTCAACTCATGATATTACGATGTTACAATGGATCGCATATATCAAGTCGTTGAACTCGAAGTTTAGACATATTGCAGGGAAGGATAATCCGATGGCAGATATGTTATCTCGAGCTCGATATGATGAGGAGGATGAGATGGTTGAAGACATTGATGACGTGGGTGCAGAGTTCTATTCGATTGCACAGACAGGAAGGGAAGATGAGTTGTTTGTTGAAGGGTTGTATGATGGTGATTTGCTTGACATCGAGAGGTGCCTTAGTACGATGGTTAAGCAAACATGTTGGACGGATGAGAGGTTTCGGAGAGTTCGAAGGAAGACCTACAACTTCATGTTGTAGGATGGATTTCTTTGGAAGCAACCGAAGCAAAAAGGTGGTATATCGTTGTCGTGTCGTGGACCGGCTGCTACGTGAAATTCAAACTTCGATGCTTGTCGCTCCAAAGACACTCATGAGAAGACAAGCTAGGCCCTAGCTTACGAGTTTTTGGCACAATTTCAGATCTCCATTTCCATCGCATAGATGGGTAGAGTTCCTTGTCAGCTTTTCATAAGCACTTTGTCTACTTCGTTTGGACGCCTAGTGGAGAAGTTACAGGACTCGAAAGATGGAGAAAACAAGCTAGGCCCCAGCTTACGGGTTTTTGGCACCATTTCGGATCTTTGTTTTCATCGCATCAGTGGATAGAGCTCCTTGTCAGCTTTCCATAGGCACTTCATCTACTTCGTTTGGACGCCTAGTGGAGAAGTTACAAGACTCGAAAGATGGAGAAAACAAGCTAAGCCCCAGCTTACGGGTTTTTGGCACCATTTCGGATCTTTGTTTTCATCGCATCAGTGGATAGAGCTCCTTGTCAGCTTTCCATAGGCACTTCATCTACTTCGTTTGGACGCCTAGTGGAAAAGTTACAAGACTCGAAAGATGAAGAAAACAAGCTAGGCCCCAGCTTACGGGCTTTTGGCGCAACTTCGGATCTTTACTTTCATCACATGGATGGGTAGAGCTCATTGTCAGCATTCCATGGGCATCTTGTTTACTTCGTTTGGACATCCAGAGAAGAAGTTATGCGATTCGGAAAAAGGTAAAATCAAGCTAGGCCCCTAGTTACTTGCTGACTGGGTATTTAAGGCTTCAGGCGTTATATCAAACACGCAAGGGGCCTGCTTCTTATTATTGAGGGTTGAACTTCCTACGTACAGACTGTAACAAGGGGGCTGCTTAAGGGGCTTGCTTGTGCCTGCGACCTGTCAGCGGACGGTGCGGGAGATTTGGAAGTCCAATGCAAACGCGCAAGGCGTCGTTGGGTTCAGATCTGTGCAGGCTACGTGTGGGTTAAGACAGTTTGGGAAGAGACGGATCGGAGAGTGTGTACTGAGGGAAATTGAGACGCAGGAAGCAGATTTGAGGTTTTCAGTTACCTGTGAAGGAGAGTTGGACCGTTCGGGCCGTTCCGGAGTCCAAACTTCCTGTCCTTGGATCCAACGGGATCAGAACACCGAGTTCTACAAGAAATTGAAGACGATATCAGTTTTCATTGGGCGGTTTGGAAGTTCTGAGTGAAATTGGCTCGCAGGGAAGCGTTTACATCAGATTTTCGTTCACCTGCGACCTAAGGTTGGGCTGTTCTTCGCGATCGGTGAGCCAAGCTCTTCGTTCTTGGTGCCTACGCGATCAAGGAGTCTTCATCTACGCATAGGAGAAGACTGTACGTGAATTGGATTGTTGGTTTGAGTGTGGTGAGCAAGTTTGAGCCGCAGGGAGCAGATTTACGTCAGTTTTTTGCAACCTGCGACCAAATTTCTTGCGTGGTTTTGCAAGGGGAACTCCAAACGGCTTGTTTGGAGTCTTGTTCGGTTCAGGGTAGCTGGATCTATCTGCCAAGGAAGACGGATATCAATTTAGACGATCCGTTTGTGCGGTGTGCGCGATTTTAAGCCGCAGGGAGGAGTTTTTGAAGGTTCGGTCACCTGCGACCGAAAATCAGCGATATCTCGACTATCGGAAGTCGGATCTGAAGGTTTCTTGGGCCAACGGAGTCAGGGAAGGAGACCCTATCAACATTTGAAGATCGTTTGGCGAAAGGAGAAAGTTCCCAGATAGGTCTTTTTCGGTTCCTTCGCTACAGGTTTCGTCCTTTTGAGTTCGTTAAGGACTTAGTTGGTTGTGTATGGCTTGTGGTAGCTAGCTTTAGCCAAGAGCTAGTGTGTGGATGTGGTTTGGACTTGGGTTTGGATCGCATGATACTGTTGTGGCTCTGGTTGTTAGCAAAGAGAAGTTCCTCTTGCTTTGAGCTACGTTTCGGCGATTTCAGACTAGGGTTACGTTTCAGGGGTTTGTTTTAGGGCTTCTGAAGTAGGTTACAGACCGCTCTGGTCTTTTCCTCAGTTTTGTGCTATTTGGAGAAAGAATCGACAGTGTACATACTTTCAGAGTGGTATATATCGCAGCATTCCTTTTCGTGGTTGTTCTTCTCTGTCTCGTCTCTGTTTCAACACACAAGATCTCCACAGCCAGGAACCTCGCGTTTTCCTGGACATCCTTCACGCACAAAATATCCGACACGATACGGTGGTGAACTCGACGTGAAGGTCCGGGGTGGAGATATTTGTGTGTCAGAACTGGACAGAAGAGATCATCAATCATGAACGAGGATGAAGATGGGTTTGGTTGTTCGGGAGGATGTTGTGGACCTGGGATGATGGATTTCTAGACGGTTGGGATCATGGGAGGATGGGATGATGGGACGAGCCATGACTATGGACGGGATGGACGGATCAGAAGGTATACCAGGGATGCAGTTGGATGCAGCAACTGCACGATTGTTTCAAGCCTTCACTTTGTTTATGCGACAAGAGCAAGAGAACCAACAAAAGGAGGCTTTGGGGAAGAAGGCGCTTGGAAGGGTGATCGACAAGTTCGATCTTTTTGGTGGGAGAGACATCTCTGAGTACTTGAGATGTTACAAGATGGAGATGGATTTGGATCAGGTACCGGAGAAGGAGATGATCGAGACGTTCGAACTCGCTGTGGTGCCTGAGATAAGGGAGCATGTGAAGGGTCTAACAAAGCGTTTTGGGAGGAACTGGGATACATTTTCACATGCGCTAATGGAGGAGTATTTCTTGGAAAACTCAGATCGAGTAACCAAGAAATCGTTTTTGGAATGGGTCAACGGATCCAACAAGGGTTTACAGCCTACAGAGCTGTTAAAGGAGTTCGAGAGACAATTCTCTCAACTACCTCGGGTGGACAAGCTAACCTTGGAGAGCTACAAGACGGAGCTGTTTCTTCAAGCTGCGGATGAACCATGGCAGGAACAGTTGGAGCTACTTCTAGAGGATGGAGAGGAAGAAGAAGGGTTAACAAGAAATTGGGAGGTTGTGCATGAAGCTGTTGAGCTTCTTGTCCGGAGACAGACAAGGGAAAGAGTTACAAGGTCGACACCTGCAACGTTGACTACCACACCAGTTCAGGTAGTATCTGAGGTTCAACTTCCAATTGTGGTTGTAGAGGAGAAGGATCCAACCATTGAGGACCTACAGCAAAAGATGCAAGATCTGCAAGCTAAGGTTACTAGGTTGGAGGATAAGGGATCATCAACTGAGACGGAGCTTGTACCCAAACCAGCTTGGGTACATCATTGCGTGTGGTGTGATGATACTGATCACCAACAAGACGATTGCATCTGTCACGTCACAAGTATCCCATTATTTGTGTGCATGTTTATATAAGTTTCATTAGGTATGACTATCTTATAGGTTACTCTAGTTCGAAGATCTAAATCTAGAGTGATCAAAACTAGCCATAACTAGCGAAGATAGTTATAACTAAGTTGGGGAAACTATTAGAGGTTCCACTATGACACTATGTGACAAGTGCGGAGCTCTAAATATGCTTCTCAAAAGTATGTAACTTTGTTGACCATCGCTGATTGGATGCATGATGGAAAGTCATGCACAAAGATCTAAAGATGCTCCTCAAAAGACGTATTAGTTTGTTGTCGCCTTCCGATTGGATAGGGTGGAAAGTTAACACTTTACAAAAGCTAAAGTAGGAGAATCTCTTACTTTTGTAAAGTAGAACAAGTAATGTGTGTGCTATTCTTAAAGGCTTAGTAGCCTTTAGAAGTTTTACTATTTTGGATTGCGCACTTACCATGAGGTAACGTAACTTAGTGAAAGTTACCACGGTAAGAAGTTGTAGAGTATATAAGGAGGAGTTGAGAAGGTGGAAGACACTCTCATTTTCCTGACTGTAAATAAAGTGAGCATTGGAGACCTTGGGAGTCCTTGAGTATTTTGCGATGTAATGTTGAGAGCGGGATTAGAACTTGTGTGCAGGAACGCTATTAGAGGTACCGATGTGACCATACGGGTCAGAGAGTTGAGTGAAGTGAGCATGGGTGTACTTAAATCTTTGTAATTAGGGTGCATTAGTAATCCTAGTCATCTGAGGTACCCCTGGGTGAGAGACAAGCCGGCTTACATTTTGGTTCCGTTGTCGGGACCTCGATACAAAGATTCGTATGTAGTCGTTAGTACAGTTCATGTCTGTTTTCGAGCATGAGTTCAGAACCTTTGTACATACACCATGTTATAGAGGGCAAGATAAGCTTTCCAATAAGCTTGATATCTCCGAGAGATCAATTGTGAGGAGAGAGTTATGTCTTTCGGAAGTTAAGGGGGTTTTTCGGTATCAAATAGTGAGCTCTCGGGAAGGAGTTTACAGTCATTTTCATATTTTCAGTTTTTAGAGTTAGACCTTGAAATCTTCCATGATGATAGCTTGCAAGATAAGCTATCTAGGCACCCAAATCATGCGTGAATTGATCGAGTAGAACTGGAGTTATGGCATTCGAAGCGAAGGGGGGTCAAATCTGTTATATCGTTTGCTGAAGTAAAAGAGTGAAAGAATTACAGAATTCTTGAGAGGGTTATGTTCGATCTCTGAGGCTCAGGGTTGACAAGTTAAGCTTCTACTTAGTAATGTGAGAGATTGTTAAGCGAGAAGATAGTCGAGTGATAAAAAAGTGTCAAACAAACTATAGAGCGAGAGAGATTTATGACAGATCATCGTCATGGAAGGACAGCAAGAGTGGAAATTGAGGTTGAGCAAGATCCCTCAAGGCTATGCGGTGATAGTTACCGCTGATCTGGCGAAAGGAGAATTTCGACTAGAATTTGAGGAAGAAACAGAGAGTAGTCGTAAGAACCAGGAGAAGAACTCGAGGTGCTTTTTGTGTGGAGAAGAAGGACATAAAGTGAGCAAGTGTCCTACAAAGAATAGACTTTTGCGTGAGCGAAGAGGGTTGGTCGACTTAAGCTTACACATAGGTCCTTCTTCCCCTAGACAAGCTGTCATTGACCCTACAACCTTTTGTCTTAGATGTGGAGTGGACGGGATTCCAGTTGAGCACGAGTGTAGCGCAGTGGTTGCTTTGCTAGAAACTATAGCCGAAGGTCTGGAGAGAAGGTTGAGTGTAGGAACGGAACGAGTGAAGACCTCTAGCGAGGATGGAGATAGTCTATCACACGAGAGATAAGATGACCATGAGGGTCAAACTTACTCCAACCTTTGGAGAGGAGAGAGCTCAACGGGGAAATTGTGGATTGCGGTGAAGTGCGATCTTCACATCTGCAAGCAGTACCTCGAGTAAGAAGAAGAAAAGAAGAGAAGAATGGGGAAACTTCCGGTGTTTTACGGAAAGGATGGAGAAGACGTGGAAGGATTTGTGAGAGACTTCAAAAGAGCATGCATTGGCAATGGAGATCGAAAGAAGAGCGAGTGGGTAGGGTTGATACCTGAATTTCTTGAGAGGTCTGCATTGACATGGTATGAGGATAGGAAGAAGAGAAGAGTAGTGGGGACTCCAGATGATACTTGGGAAGTATTGACGGAGGCCTTAATTGAAACTTTTCTTCCTGATGAAAGTTACGAGAAGTTAATGGTGGAGGTAACTTACCTCAAACAAGGAGAGAAAGAGAAAGTAAGGACTTATGCCGAGAGGGTGGAGAAATTAGAACAGAAGTTTCGGGTGGTTTTACGAAAGAGTGGAGATGTAGTAGAACCAACGATGGTGGGCATTGGAGCAATGCTCACAAAGAATTTTATTGGGGGATTGAGGCCGGAGATTCGAACACAAGTGCGGTATGAGAGACCAACTTCGAAGGTTGATGCAGTGAAGATCGCAACCAGGATGGAAGAGAGTCTGGATGGAGACGACTTGCAACCAATGACTGTTGGGGCAGCATGTGGAGATGTGCAAGGGCCGAGCATGCCAACTCTAAAACCTGCGAGTGTTCCGACTGTTCGATTTCAAAATCTGACTCCGATAGCTCCTACTAGTGCGGTTACAGTCACTGTACCATCTCGATCTGTTACTCCCGACTTTCGTGATGAGTTGAAAAGTTTGACAGATTCTCTGGCAGATTTGAAGATCAATATGGTGAATTTGTTGCAACACCGGAGTCCAAATGTTGGAGGGGGCTCACGAGGTTATGGAAACTATCAGTCCAGAGGTGGACCACCGCAAGGATCACCCAGTAACTACACGAGCCAAGGATGTTTTACGTGCGGAGGATCACACTTCCAACGTAATTGTCCGAGTCGTAATGGTGGAACGGCGGATGGAGCTTCAACTTCACAAAGTAAGGACAAGGGTGTAGCATGCATTGACATCTTGGAGCCGCGAGATGTACGAGAAGGTTTTCAGTCTGTAGAGCTGTTAGCTCAAGAGAGGAAGAGGATGAGGACGCATTTCGAGGAGGGAGAACCGATCGTGATGGAAGATTCTCCAAGTCAAAATACTCGGAGTAGCAAATCTTCTTCAAAAACCAAAGAGCGACGGAAGAAATTGGGAAATACTGATTTCACAATTTCAATGGAGCAATCAAAATACAATGTGGTGGAAGACGTGGGAAAGCAACGAGCAAACATTACTGTGGGACAGTTGATTGCTCTGAATCCTTCGGTGAGGAAAGAACTTCGTAGCGGTCTAAGCTCCCGACGAGGTCGGAAGAAGAAGGTAAATCCTTCTACTGTCGGTGTGAGTGCTTTAGACGCTAGTGAAGGAGAGGTATGCAACAAGGCATCAAAAGTAGAGGCTCGTATCAATGGGAGAGATGTCTCTGATGTTCTTGTCGATGGAGGATCGGCAGTAAACGCCATCTCGGAACGACTCATGAGGAAGTTGGATCTAGTACCAACGCGTCCTTCTAGTATCACGGTTGGCATGGCTAACAGACAGCGAGTTAGGCCATTGGGAGTGCTGGAGAGAGTTTGCGTGTCAGTAATGGGAGTGCAAGTAAACATGACATTTCAAATCTTGAAGGAGTCAAGTTATGAAATGTTACTCGGAAGACCTTGGCTTCGAGCAGTACATGCAACGGATAACTGGCACAAAGGTTATTTACGCATCGGACCGAATCACCACCGGATCAAAGTTCCATTGCTCGGAGATCAAGTTGGGACGTCGGAATCGGATCGACCCACATCGGACTACTGGGAGTCAGAAGTTGTCGATACTACTTCTGATGTAGGTACCAATTCTTCAGATTCAGAATCTGAAAATACATCGTCAGAGGAGGAGAGAGAAGAACGAAATGTGGGTGTGAATGTAGTGGATCTTTTCCCTTCTCCGGAAGTGCAAAGAGATCGAGACAAAGAACCATTGACTCCCGAGGAGGTGGAGAGAAGAATTGCCACCTTACGTTATGGATCGAAGGTTACTAAAGAGGAGAAGAGTTGTTTCGAAGAGATCTTTCGTAAATACATTCATGTATTTGCATTTAGTTACAAGGATCTGAGGGAGGTCACACTGGAGCAACACCGTATCGAGTTAGAGAAGGAAGTCAAACCGGTGCGACAGAAGCAACGAAGAGTGAGTCCTCCAATTGCGGATCTGGTGAAAGAAGAGATCGAGAAGCTGCACACTGCTGGGTTCATTTACGAGGTGGAGCATTCTGAATGGGTATCACCCATTGTGATCGTAAAGAAGAAAAATGGCAAATTGAGGGTGTGTGTTGATTACAAGAAGCTCAATGCGGTCACAAAGAAGGATTATTATCCTCTACCTTTCATCGACGAGATCTTGGAAGAAGTGGCGGGAAACGAATGGTACAGCTTTGGAGATGGTTATAGCGGATATAACCAGATCAAAATTGCACCAGAACATCAACACCTGACCACTTTCACTACTCCGTGGGGTACGTTTGCATTTCGAGTCATGCCATTTGGTCTGTGTAATGCTCCTGCGACGTTCCAAAGGTTTATGAACAAAGTGTTCGAACCTTTCTTAGGAAAGTTTGTGAGAGATTTTATAGATGACTTTTGTGTTTACGGGAGTAAGGAGAAGCATTTTGAGCACCTTGTGAAGGTCTTAGAATGTTTAGATGTAGCAAATGCATCTCTCAATCCGGAGAAATGTATTTTTGGGTGTGAGGAAGGGTTACTCTTGGGTCATATCATATCCAAGGACGGCATTGCCGTTGATCCAGAGAAGGTGCAGAAGATCTTAGAGCTCCCTTTTCCTAGTACTCTCACTAAGCTACGACAGTTTTTAGGTATGGTGGGGTATTATCGAAGGTTTATACTCTCGTTCTCACATAAAGCATATGCTTTGACAGCATATCTGAAGAAGGGAGTAGATTACGTGTTGATTTTAGGAGATGAAGAAGCTCTAGCCGCCTTTGAGGAACTGAAGAAAGCTCTTACTTCAGCTCCGATCTTGGTTAAGCCCGATTGGAATAAACAGTTTATTCTATATACGGATGCTTCAAATATAGCAGTAGGATGTACTTTAAGTCAGTATGATGTTGAAGGTAGAGATCATCCTATCGCATATGCTAGTCGGCAAATGATCAAGGCAGAGAGAAATTATTCTGTGACAGAGAGAGAAGGATTAGCAGTGATCTATGCTTTGAGAAAATTTCGACATTATCTCATAGGAGGCAAGTTCACTATCGTTACAGATCATAAGGCATTGAAGTACATCTTCAATAAACCTATGGTCGAAGGACGATTAGCAAGGTGGAAGCTCTTATTGTCAGAGTACGACTATGAGATCTGCGATCGACCAGGGAAGAAACACGCGAATGCAGATTTGCTATCTAGAGCTTACGATGGGGATGGAGAGGAGCCGGTGGATGACACCTTTCCTGACGAAGATTTGATGGTCTTGAGCAACTCTATTATCCCAATAGAATATCAAGAAATTTGGGATTTTGTTACGGAAGGTGTCTATCCAGATGGGATGCGGACCAGAGAGAAGAAGGCACTGGTGAAACGAAGTCAACCTTACTCGATGGTGGAAGGTGTGTTATTCCGTGAAGGAGTTGATGGGGTCCTGAGAAGAGCTGCGAGCAAGGAGGAGTCTCTACGACTCATGGAAGAATTCCATGACGGTCCAGTATGTGGAGGACATTTCGTAGGCAAGTTGACGGCTCATAAGATACTCCATGCGGGATATCACTGGAGGGGGATGTTTAGAGATTGCTTGACGTATTGTAAAACCTGTGATGTTTGTCAAGCTTTCGCTATCAAATCTAGTGTTTCCACTCCTCTTAGATCTATTCCGGTTCTTGGACCTTTCGAGAAATGGGGAATAGATTTTGTTGGGCCTTTGAATCGCACCCCTCGCAACAATAAGTATATTGTTGTAGTCACAGATTATCTTACGAAGTGGGTAGAAGCTAGACCTCTTGTAACTATTGGAGAAGTTGAGGTGGGTAGATTTCTGTACGAACGGATCATAACTAGGTTTGGATGTCCTTTGGAGTTAGTTTCTGATAGGGGTCGAGAATTTGTGAGTGGCATGACTACTGCTATGTGCACCCACTTCTCCATTTCTCAGAGGGTTACTACTTCATATAAACCTAGTTCAAACGGTTTGGTAGAGAGGACAAACTTTACCTTGTGTCAGATGTTAGCAAAGGATGCTGACATGGAAGGGGCCAAACACAACTGGGACAAGCGTCTTCATGCAGTTCTATGGGAGTATCGAACAACAGTGAAGACATCTACGGGATATTCACCTTTCAAGATGGTGTATGGGTTGGAATCCAGATTACCGATCCAGTTCGACCTAACCACCTTTCAGACCTTACAAGCTGGATTAAAGAGAAAGGGTGGTCAAATAGCTGAGAAAGAGAGGAGAGAAACTTTGTTGGAGCTGGAGGAGAATAGAGACGATGCAGCTCAACGAATTGAGATGGCCCAACTACAACAGAAGAAGAGCTACGACAAGCGCTTGGCGAAGAACAAAACGAAGTTACAGCCATTTCAAAAGGGTGAGTGGGTGATGCTATGGGATGCTATTAGGCACAAGCGAGTTCAAAAGAAGTTCTTACGTCGATATTTTGGGCCTTTCATCATCTCCAAAGTGTGGAGTAATAACACCTATGATCTTCAAGAGAGAAGTGGTACGTTCTTCGACCGAGTGAACCACGACAAGTTGAAGAAGTTTCATCAACGTGATACTTCACTCCGAGGACGGAGTGAAAATTAAGTCTGGGGGTAAATGTCACGTCACAAGTATCCCATTATTTGTGTGCATGTTTATATAAGTTTCATTAGGTATGACTATCTTATAGGTTACTCTAGTTCGAAGATCTAAATCTAGAGTGATCAAAACTAGCCATAACTAGCGAAGATAGTTATAACTAAGTTGGGGAAACTATTAGAGGTTCCACTATGACACTATGTGACAAGTGCGGAGCTCTAAATATGCTTCTCAAAAGTATGTAACTTTGTTGACCATCGCTGATTGGATGCATGATGGAAAGTCATGCACAAAGATCTAAAGATGCTCCTCAAAAGACGTATTAGTTTGTTGTCGCCTTCCGATTGGATAGGGTGGAAAGTTAACACTTTACAAAAGCTAAAGTAGGAGAATCTCTTACTTTTGTAAAGTAGAACAAGTAATGTGTGTGCTATTCTTAAAGGCTTAGTAGCCTTTAGAAGTTTTACTATTTTGGATTGCGCACTTACCATGAGGTAACGTAACTTAGTGAAAGTTACCACGGTAAGAAGTTGTAGAGTATATAAGGAGGAGTTGAGAAGGTGGAAGACACTCTCATTTTCCTGACTGTAAGTAAAGTGAGCATTGGAGACCTTGGGAGTCCTTGAGTATTTTGCGATGTAATGTTGAGAGCGGGATTAGAACTTGTGTGCAGGAACGCTATTAGAGGTACCGATGTGACCATACGGGTCAGAGAGTTGAGTGAAGTGAGCATGGGTGTACTTAAATCTTTGTAATTAGGGTGCACTAGTAATCCTAGTCATCTGAGGTACCCCTGGGTGAGAGACAGGCCGGCTTACACATCGACTTTGCAGAGTCTTTGCAATGTGGGATTATTTCTAGGGAGGATGGAAAGGTAGCATTCACAAGTACGGGTACTCTCCTTCAAGCCAACGTTGGTAAAAGAGGGATGAAGAAGTTTGTGGATGACTATCTTGCGACACATGCAGTTGTAGCTATCGAAGCTACAAGTTATGGTGCTAGGGTTGAGGAGATTGAGCATGATCTCCATATGGATGATTTGGATGAGCATGTGGATCCAAACGAGCTCAAGTTGGATACTGCATCTACGATGCAGAGCGAGAAGAAAAGACAAGAAGAGACATCTTCAGGGAAGCAAGCTGGGGAAGATAAGGTTCAACAGGAAACTATTCTTCCTGAACAGGCAATGGAGGACGATCCTTCACAACCGGAGGAGATGGTTGAGGTGCAGACAGCGGACGTGGGTGATCTGATTGCTGACAAACAACTACCAGATGCAGATATGACGACGATGGATGTGAAGGGAGGTTGGGAGGAGCGCATTCAAGATCCGAAGGTTGGATTCATTTCACGGGAGGTCTTGGATGCTACTACAAGGGAAGTCCATGATGCTTACATCGGCTTCATCAAGGACGGACATGCTGAGGGTAAACGAGAGTGGACGGATGCTCTCGAGGCTACGGGTATAGGATGATGGGTAACGATGGCTTACCGGGGAGAAGCCATTGCTGAAGGTGATTTGTGTTGGGAGGATGATGTTTGAGGGATTGTAAATATTTTCAGGAAGGTTGAGAAGATGATGCTTGGGAGGTTGTGAGGATTTTTGGTATCAGAGAAGAAGAGATCAGGGAGGATGATGATATCATTGTACAGCGAGAGAATGATGGTTGCGATTGAGGATTTTGGTTGCAGCGGTGTGGTTCTTTTTTCAGAAAAACAGAAAAAGAAGAGAGGATTAAGTACGATGACATGTACAGACTTGAGGTTGAGGGTTACAGTCAGGATACGGGTGGTGAATGGCAGGATGGGAGATGTCTACTACGACACTTAGGTTACAAACCTCGACTATGAGGTTCTACAGGACGGATGGAAGACATTTCTATGGTATGATGGGTTATTCTTTCTATGTCTTCGCATATTGAAGATGTGTAGATTTAGAAGGGGTGATTGGATGGGAGGTTCGAGGTGAAGGTCGATGAGCATGGATCTAGGGAGGATCATGGCAGGGTAGCAACTTCAAGATGACGATCGAGTTGCGGACTTGAGGATGAGGTTGACTGAAATGGGAGGGAGGATGACAACATGAGAACGGGTGTGCGTGCCGGTCCACTCCTTGGTTGGTATCTCTGGTGCATACCGGAGGATGCACAGGTTTGGAGGGGGTGGATGTCGTGTCGTGGACCGGCTGCTACGTGAAATTCAAACTTCGATGCTTGTCGCTCCAAAGACACTCATGAGAAGACAAGCTAGGCCCTAGGTTACGAGTTTTTGGCACAATTTCAGATCTCCATTTCCATCGCATAGATGGGTAGAGTTCCTTGTCAGCTTTTCATAAGCACTTTGTCTACTTCGTTTTCACGCCTAGTGGAGAAGTTACAGGACTCGAAAGATGGAGAAAACAAGCTAGGCCCCAGCTTACGGGTTTTTGGCACCATTTCGGATCTTTGTTTTCATCGCATCAGTGGATAGAGCTCCTTGTCAGCTTTCCATAGGCACTTCATCTACTTCGTTTGGACGCCTAGTGGAGAAGTTACAAGACTCAAAAGATGGAGAAAACAAGCTAAGCCCCAGCTTACGGGGTTTTGGCACCATTTCGGATCTTTGTTTTCATCGCATCAGTGGATAGAGCTCCTTGTCAGCTTTCCATAGGCACTTCATCTACTTCGTTTGGACGCCTAGTGGAAAAGTTACAAGACTCGAAAGATGAAGAAAACAAGCTAGGCCCCAGCTTACGGGCTTTTGGCGCAACTTCGGATCTTTACTTTCATCACATGGATGGGTAGAGCTCGTTGTCAGCATTCCATGGGCATCTTGTTTACTTCGTTTGGACATCCAGAGAAGAAGTTATGCGATTCGGAAAAAGGTAAAATCAAGCTAGGCCCCTAGTTACTTGCTGACTGGGTATTTAGGGCTTCAGGCGTTATATCAAACACGCAAGGGGCCTGCTTCTTATTATTGAGGGTTGAACTTCTTACGTACGGACTGTAACAAGGGGGCTGCTTAAGGGGCTTGCTTGCGCTTGCGACCTGTCAGCGGACGATGCAGGAGATTTGGAAGTCCAATGCAAACGCGCAAGGCGTCGTTGGGTTCAGATCTGTGCAGGCTACGTGTGGGTTAAGACAGTTTGGGAAGAGACGGATCGGAGAGTGTGTACTGAGGGAAATTGAGACGCAGGAAGCAGATTTGAGGTTTTCAGTTACCTGTGAAGGAGAGTTGGACCGTTCGGACCGTTCCGGAGTCCAAACTTGCTGTCCTTGGATCCAACGGGATCAGAACACCGAGTTCTACAAGAAATTGAAGACGATATCAGTTTTCATCGGGCGGTTTGGAAGTTCTGAGTGAAATTGGCTCGCAGGGAAGCGTTTACATCAGATTTTCGTTCACCTGCGACCTAAGGTTGGGCTGTTCTTCGCGATCGGTGAGCCAAGCTCTTCGTTCTTGGTGCCTATGCGATCAAGGAGTCTTCATCTACGCATAGGAGAAGACTGTACGTGAATTGGATTGTTGGTTTGAGTGTGGTGAGCAAGTTTGAGCCGCAGGGAGCAGATTTACGTCAGTTTTTTGCAACCTGCGACCAAATTTCTTGCGTGGTTTTGCAAGGGGAACTCCAAACGGCTTGTTTGGAGTCTTGTTCGGTTCAGGGTAGCTGGATCTATCTGCCAAGGAAGACGGATATCAGTTTAGACGATCCGTTTGTGCGGTGTGCGCAATTTTAAGCCGCAGGGAGGAGTTTTTGAAGGTTCGGTCACTTGCGACCGAAAATCAGCGATATCTCGACTATCGGGAGTCGGATCTGAAGGTTTCTTGGGCCAACGGAGTCAGAGAAGGAGACCCTATCAACATTTGAAGATCGTTTGGCGAAAGGAGAAAGTTCCCAGATAGGTCTTTTTCGGTTCCTTCGCTACAGGTTTCGTCCTTTTGAGTTCGTTAAGGACTTAGTTGGTTGTGTATGGCTTGTGGTAGCTAGCTTTAGCCAAGAGCTAGTGTGTGGATGTGGTTTGGACTTGGGTTTGGATCGCATGATACTGTTGTGGCTCTGGTTGTTAGCAAAGAGAAGTTCCTCTTGCTTTGAGCTACGTTTCGGCGATTTCAGACTAGGGTTACGTTTCAGGGGTTTGTTTTAGGGCTTCTGAAGTAGGTTACAGACCGCTCTGGTCTTTTCCTCAGTTTTGTGCTGTTTGGAGAAAGAATCGACAGTGTACATACTTTCAGAGTGGTATATATCGCAGCATTCCTTTTCGTGGTTGTTCTTCTCTGTCTCGTCTCTGTTTCAGCACATAAGATCTCCACAGCCAGGAACCTCGCGTTTTCCTGGACATCCTTCACGCACAAAATATCCGACACGATATCGCTAAGAGAGATTTGCGACAAGGAAGATCAGCAGAAGTTGCTCAAGGCATTTCGTGAGAGTCTTTGGGCTGGACATCGAGAGATTTGGATCACTTTTACGAAGATGAAAGAGCGGTATTGGTGAAAAAAACATGTACAAGGATGCCGTATCTTTTGTGGAGTCTTGTTTGACATGTCAGATGTACTCAAACATCCGGGATCGAGATGGATTACATCTGACTTATCCGTTGGCAATCCACTTCAAGTGGGTTGTAGACTTGGTGACTATGCCAGTTGGATTGTAGCAGATGAGATACTTGGTACTTGCTAGAGAAGATCTTTCAAATCAAGTTGACGGCAGGGCGCTTCGGACAAAGACAACTGAAGGGGTATGTAGATTTCTCTTGGAAGAGGTTGTTTGTCGACATGAATGTGTGGGAAAGATCGCTGCAGATGGGGGAGAGTTAGATGCACATGAGGCTCGTGAATTCTTTGCAAGGTGTGGGATGAGGCTGTAATTGACAACTGCATACACCCCGAAGGAAATGCCAAGAGTGAACGCGGTCATCTGCTCATCGTGAAGGCTTTGGTGAAGGTCTGCAACGGGAAGATGCACGAGTGACCTCGACTCTTATCATTTGCGTTATGGACAGATCGAACGACCCACAGCTCGATGACATGTTACATGTTAGTGGAACTCATCACATGTCTGTAACGACCTATGTTACACATATGAAGTTTGTCTGTTAGGAAGGTATTTAGTTATAACTAAATGTTGAGAATGTTTATTTGTTGTCCAAGTACTTTAAGGAGGTATCAAGTTAGTCATGACTAGCTAAAGTTAGTTATGGTTAAACTTAGCAGTACTTTTGACAGAATTCAAATATTTCTTTAAGAGTGAGCACTACTATCTTGTCATCTTGTCTAAAAGGTAGAAAGGAGGTGGAAAGTATCCCTTATCTCTTTTTTGACTTGATATTAGTGGTTGGATTAAAGTTGTGGACTTTATGGGCATTAAAAACAAGAAGAGATTTCACATGTTTCCTTTTTAGTGAGTCCTAGTGTAGAGGGGGTGGAAATTCGAGATTCCTTGAGAATATTCTAGAATCATTCTAGAAGTTGTTGACTTTGAAGGAATAAGCTTATGTGAAAAGGTAAGAAGCCCATGTGATTAATGCTTTTATCTTAAGTAATATCTTAGTAAAATCCGGTAAAATTAGTTACGGCTGAGTTACCGGAGGGTACCAAAGTAAAAACCTAGAATGTATAAATAGAGGAGTAGAGAAGAGCTCCTCATCCTTGTTTTCACATCGTCGTAATGACAACTTGAGTAATATAGAGAATGTGTGATTTTTAGCATGTGAGAAACTTGAGAGATGTCGTTAGAATGAAAGATTTTAGTTGATGAGTTTATGGAGAATTTTACTTGATGAGTTTATGGGTGTATGAATGAGTGAACTTAGCAATTTTCCCTTCAAGTTCATGGTGTGCTTCCATCAAAGCCATCAGAGGTGACCCCTGAGTGAGAAACAAATTCGACATGTTGCAAATTCATCGATGACGATCGTGGAAGTTGAGAGATCAAGGGATAGTTGATCGATAGGACTGCGGAGGGTTTACAGGTCAGAAACCTATCATGCCGATTGAAGAACACGTTTTGACATGGAGTGTGTTACCTTAGGAAGACAATCTGACTAGGGAAGAGCTTCTTGCTATTCAAATTAAACAGTTAGAGAGAAGACCTGAGGATATCTAAGCTACTTTGGATAGACTACGAGAAGCACAATTGAAGAACAAGATCAGATTTGATCAACGACATCGTTTGAGACCTAAGGAAATCAAGGAAGGTGATTGGATGTTAGTCTATGACAACAATCTAGACAACCAGCATAGTGCACTCCGAAAGTTTTCCAGGCGATGGTTTGATCCGTATGTGGTGAAGAAGGTTCATGACAACGCAACTTACGCCCTTACGCAACTTATGCCCGCAAGAGTTGGATGGAACGAGCTTGAAGATACCAGTGGTAGATAAACGTGTCAAGATTTTCAAAAAGAGATATGAGGAGGTCGATCTAACAGATATCTTGATGGAGTTTCAGTCTGAAGATGAGGATTATGCAGAAGATCTTGAAGATGAGGTTGCCTACTATGAGAAGTAGGACGATATGACGAGGTGCGTGCCGGTCCACTCCTTGGTTGGTATCTCTTGTGCATACATGAGGATGCACAGGTTTAGAGGGGGTGGATGTGGTGTCGTGGATCGGCTCCTACTTGAAATTCAGACTTCGATGCTTGTCGCTACAAAGCCACTCATGAGAAAAGCAAGCTAGGTCCGAGCTTATGAGCTTTTGGCACAATTTCATATCTCCACTTTCATAGCATAAATGGGTAGAGTTCCTTGTTAGCTTTTCATGGGCACTTCATGTACTTCATTTAGACGCCTAGTGGAGAAGTTACAAGATCTCGAAAGATGGATAAAACAAGCTAGGCCTCAGCTTACGAGCTTTTGGCACTACTTCGAATCTTCACTTTCATCGCATCAATGATAGAGTTCCTTGCCAGCTTTTCATGGGCACTTCATCTACTTCGTTTGGACACCTAGTGGAGAAGTTACAAGGTCTCGAAAGATGGATAAAACAAGCTAGGCCTCAGCTTACGAGCTTTTGGCACGACTTCGGATCTTCACTTTCATCGCATCGACGGGTAGAGCTCTTTGTCAGCTATCCATGGGCATCTTGTCTACTTCATTTGGACGTCTAGTGGAGAAGTTACGCGATTCGAAAGAAGAGAAAATCAAGTTAGGTCCTAGTTTACTTTGCTGACTGGGTATTTGCAACTCCAGGCGCTATACTAAGGACGCAAGGGACCTGCTTCCTCATTATTGAAGAAACTTGGTACGTACTGTGACTGACATAAGGGGGCTACTTAAGAGGGCTAGCTTGTTCTTACGACATGTCGATGGATGTTTTGGAGAATTGAGAAGTCCAATGCATGCGCGCAAGGTGTCATAGGCTACGTGTGGGTTAAGACGGTTCGTGAAGAGACGGATCGGAGGTTGTGTTTTGAGAGAAAATGAGACGTAGGAGAGAGATTTGGAGATCTTCAGTGACCTGTGAAGGAGAGTTGGACCGTTCAGATCATTCCGAAGTCCAAACTTGCTGCCCTTAGATCCATCAAGATCAGAACAATGAGTTCTTCAGGAAATTGAAGACGATACGAAGTTTCATCAGCCGGTTTGGGAGTTCTGAGTGAAATTGACTTGCAGGGAAGCGCTTACGTCATATTTTCGTTCGTCTGCGATTGAGATTGGTTTGTTCTTCGCGATCTGTGAGCCAAGCTCTTTGTTCTTGGTGCCTATGCGATCATGGAGTTTTCATCTACGCATAGGAGAAGACCATGTTGGTTTGGGTGTGGTGAGCGATTTTGAGCCGCAAGGAGTCTTTACGTCAGTTTTTTGCAACCTACGATCAAATTTCCTGCGCGGTTTTGCAAGAGGAACTCCAAACACTTGTTTGGAGTCTTGTTGGGTTCAAGGTAGCTAGATCTACCTACCAGAGGAGACGGATGTCAGATCAGGTGATCCGTTTGAGCGGTGTGTGCGGTTTTAAGCCGCAGGGAGGAGTTTTGGAGGTTTGGTCATCTACGACCGAAAATCAAAGATATCTCGACTGTTGGGAGTCAGATCTGAAGGTTTTCTGAGCCAACGGAGTCAAGGAAGAAGACCCTATCGACATCTGAAGACTGTTTGACGAAAGGAGAAAGTTGTAAGATAGATCTTTTTTGGTTCCTTCGCTACGGTTTTCATCCTTTGGAGTTCGTTAGAGATCTAATTGATTATATATAGCTTGTGATAGCTAGCTTTGGCTAAGAGCTTGTACATGGATGTGGTTTGGACTTGGGTTTCAATCGTGTGATATTGGTGCAGCTCTGTTTGTTAGCAAAGGGAAGTTTCTCTTGCTTTGAGCTACGCTTCGATGATTTTGGGTCAGGGTTGAGATTCAAGGGTTCGTTTTAGGGGCTTTGAAACAGATTACAGACCGCTCTGGTCTGTTTCTCAGTTTTGTGTTCTTAAGAAGAAAGAACCGGTAGTGTACATACATTTGGAGTTGGTGTATATTGCAGCATTCAT
Organism: Asterella californica; assembly: GCA_036924285.1. Classification (NCBI taxonomy): domain Eukaryota; kingdom Viridiplantae; phylum Streptophyta; class Marchantiopsida; order Marchantiales; family Aytoniaceae; genus Asterella; species Asterella californica. The sequence goes on from JAYKYS010000003.1 coordinate 15,277,009, forward strand.
TTTCGTGGTTGTTTTCCTCTGTCTTGTCTTTGTTCGGCACACAGCATCTCCACAGCCAAGAACCTCGCATTTTCCTGGACATCCTTCAGGCAAAATTTGAACGATAAAGTGGTAACTCAGTTTCACTCATAAGTTACCACGTCAAGCCCTTAAAGTGTCAACGTAATTCTTAAACTACTTGCGAAGGTATGTAAAACGACACGTAACCCTGAAAGATAATTTAAACAAGCTAGAAAGCATGCATGGACGACATGTAATACAACCCATGAACTTAAACTCTATCAGCATGGCAAACCACCTACTAGGACTCAAAATATATAACACCCTCCAAATCGACTTCTCGGAGGTCCTAACTTCACACAGAGAGACTAACTCTTGAAAAAGAGGTGAATTATTTACCATGTGAAATGATTCACATCACGATAACGTCTCCGATAATATGAATGACTGAGAAAGTCTGACATGTCTACCAGCCTCCCCGTGTTGTGGATCCAACTCCACCGACACACCTCGTGGCTCAGAGACACGTATTGCACCTCGAGTCACTGCCACATATGTCTCAATCTGAGTCACACCTGCCATGAAGTCAAAGTCAACTTCTTTTCCTCCATAACACGTGGAAGCTTTTGTTCTTGAACTAGATCTCCGCTGAGCCATAGCCATACTAGCTATCCTCAGCTCCAATTGCTCAATCCGAGAAGCCATACTCGCATTTGAAGTTGTAGCAGACAGTGGACTGATTGACTTTCTCTCGAATGTTGGACCTCTACCTCTAGCTCGACCATCACTGCCTCCTTGAGCTCCTCTACCTCATCCGCGATCAGCCTTCTCTTGCTGTAGCTCGAGATGGAGATCAAAACAACGATCATTAATATGACTTGGTCATCCGCAATGCTCACATTGCCTAAGCATCGATTGAGACGTCTCAGACGTCTCATAACCATCTTTTCTTTGTGGGTAGTCTTTCTGTTGATGAGGATCATCACACGTCCAGCAAGGACTCGCTTGCTACTGACTAGAGAAGGATGGCATGAGCTTTTGTCCACTAGGTCTTCCAACACCTCCTTGAGATCGTGACTGTCCAGCACGATCCTCACCACCACCACCATGTTGTAGGTAGCTTGTGATCCTCGAGAAGAGATGGTCGTCTCATGTAGTGCCTCCTTGCTGAATTCAACAGTCATCGCTCTCACCTCCACCATGTTGAGCTGAATCCGCTAAGCCAGACCAAAGACAACCGTCAACGCCGAAGCGCTGTTTCTAAGGAGAGTCGCATCTCTAACTCTCCTACGTAGCTCTCTGTCCAATATCTCGTACCAGAATTGGACTGCTTGTGCTTCTATTACCCCTTGGGTAACGTTGATCAACCACCTCATGAGAGCAAACTCCTCGTCTAGGCTCTTTCTAGTCTTCCGCTAGAACTCCTGCAGACTCCTCAACTTGTCAATCCACACACCTTGATAGTTCTTCCTCAAACACTGGAAACATTGTACTACAAGGTTAAATCCTGATGGTATCCCGCTCATACTACCGCTTGCTCTACTACTAGTGAACGCACCACTGATAGTAGGTACTCTGACACTCGTGGATGTACTATTGTTATTGGCGTCCGAACTCATAGGTGCTACGCCTCCTGAAACTATGCCAGTAGTGATAAAAATGTAGTTGGAAGACCAATGTCATCTCCACAACTCAATCTCCACGATGTAATCATGCCTGAACTCATGGTGATCATTCATAGGAGGTCCCTCCAAGTGTTGGAACAAACCCTTCTAAGTCATGAAAGGTGTGAACAGTTGTGTGTTCCGCATCTGCTGTAGATCGCACCAACTGTCGAACTCTTGGATGAAGTCATCCAGCTCAATGGTACCCACCGTACTCGAGTATCATCGAGGCTCTTTCGTGGACCATCCAAGCTCTTTCGTGACCACCAACTACCTCCATACGCGTCTCTATGATATAGACAAACGCTACCACAACGGCAACTTCCCTCTAGTACTATGGGGTTGCCCTACCACTCCTCTAGGAACATGCCAAAAGGTCTCCTACTACCTTAAACAAGTCCATAAATACTTGCATGCATCCCTAGAAGACACCAAGAGCTTTTGGTCTAGTGATAAAGCCAAAGCTAAGAGCTAGTAGTTAAGCACAGTGTTAGGAGGGGTGACCCGGTTTTACTCATTCTCACACCACTAAAATTGGGCTTAGCTCACACACGCCAGCAAGCTGACTTGCTAGCTCGAGCTCGAGCTCCGCCTCCGCCTCTGCACCTCTGCTTCTCGAAGTCTCTAAATGCCTCCTAACATGCACTCTGCTCCGCTTGGAACAGAGTAGAAACTCAGACCAAATGTGTGCAAGAAGGAAACACATACAATCAGCAACTTCAGATTCAGAGAATCTAGATTACGCTCACCAAGACTATCCATCATATCTAGGAGCTTGAAGGCTCAACTCGAAGAACTTAAGCCTCCAAGCCCTACCTACGAAGTATACTCCTAGTGAGGCTAGTCCAAGAACTTGCCTTAACGGCACTAATGGCCCTTCCGAGATTAACCACTCGCACTCCATCAACCTAGCCGAGGTGCTAAACTGAAGAGATAGGATCTCCGATGATTGCAGCGTGTGTTTCATTGTCGTAAGCACGTAAGAAAGCATTACACATTGTGATCTGTAAGTGCATATCGCAAAAAAGAACTCAATATCAGAAACATCATTATGCAGTCTGTAAATGCATAGCACAGACATAACGTGAACAATGAGTTGATCACAAATGATAGTCAAACTTGATAAACATCATGCTTACTAACTAACATATATGCAAATATCATATACCATCGACTGAATGTCCATGATCTGAGGTATGAGTTACTTACTTCCAAAACACTCTATATTTTCAATTGAAATTGAAATACAAGGATTAAAGTCAACGTTTGCTTACATCTGATCTTGTCAACTAAAATGACAACACTATCAATAACCCAAGCTTATCTATGACATCTTCGTCCACATCGCTCAATGCTCTTCGAATGTCTTCTTTGTCCATCCATGCTCATCTCATTGGAGATTTACTATCATCTTGTACACGAGAAGTGATCAGAACGGTCCTTCTTCACTTCATACTCGAGCGCTATCTTCTTCTTGCACTGATTTCTTCTTACCAGGAGTCATGCTTGGTAAACGTAATAAAAACTTTCTCAGAATTCTCACGAATCTACGTACCGAGTTAATAACACAAGCAAAATTAAAGTACAGTATTGTAAAGTTCTAATCCAAAACTATAGCACGATGAGGGATCAAATCACATTTACAAAGATTTTTGACGCACGGGAGAAAAGCAAGAAGTCGAACCCTAGAATCCATGAATTCGTACTCCACACACCGTGAAATCTGCCGCATTCATGCTCAATGCGATGTCTACCAGATCCACACTAAGTGCGAATGTCACTGCAATCGCACGCAGTGTGATTTCTGACCCATTCACACTCAATACGAATGCGTGCAATCACACTAGATTGCACTTTAGTGTTGGACTACATTTTCACACTTGTCTAGTGCGATTTGTACTCATTCGCATTCATTGCAAATGTGCGTGTAGTCAAAATCATGCCTAAATGCAAATCGCAAGATTTTGATTTGTGAGACATTGTCTAAACTCACATCGATTTCATCCTACTAACAACGATCAGTGAAGTTGCAATCACTGAAACACAACGAAATGAAATGTCAAATATTTAGGAATAAACCCCGAAGCGCTTGTACTAGTGATACTTGGTTGCAGGTAAATCTTAAATGCACCTCGAATGACTCTTCGCACTAGAATTGATGAGCACCTCAAATGACTCCTCGCACTGAAATTGAGGCTTGTGCTTGTGATACCCCGTTGTGAACGCACTTCGTGTTGCTACTGCACCTCATCCGTTATGAACACGGTCTTCACAAGGTCCTGTAACACCTAAATTTGAATTGCACCCGACCTTGCCATGGAGAGGAAGTCGCATTCACACCCTTGATTTCATCTTTTCTCACCAATTGTACACAATACGCAATAAGATATGACCTAAAAGACAAAAAAGATAAATCTTAAAAGACAAAAACCTCAAGATTCTAGTCCTCCCACCTATAGCGATGACATGGACTTGCAAATATGACGGTCCATAATTGAATCATAAACTTTGTTTTTTCTCAGAAAGTTACATACTATCGAGCTTCTCGATAATTTCTTTAATCTCCTTGAAAGACCTAACGGCTTTATGTAATTCTTTTCCTCCAATGTAACCATAAGATATTCAACAAATGCTCTTTTATACTGCAACTTCTCTTGATACTCTCTTCGCACAAATTTAACACTCACACTTTCACATTCTTGGTGAATGCGGCTTTGAGATTTCTAGATGTTTCTTGGCAGTCGATTGGAGGCATATCAAGAACATCACCGCGGCTCTTTTCTTCCTCATCGTTGATAGTTCTCTCTTCAGCAATCGAACTCATTCGTAAGTTCAATTCCCACATGTTTGATATCCACACTGTGAGATATCCATGTCGTCTTCGTCATCATTATCATAACAAGAGCAGCATATTCTTAGGATCATACTGAAGAAGAGTATTCTCTGCTTGACACTGAGAATCAAATCCTAGTAATTCTTTTCTTGATGGTATTCCAAACAAACTTACCGCAGGAAGATTAATGTTGACTCGACTAGCAAACATTACATTCATCTCATAGAAATGAGGACATTTTCTGTTCAACTTGTCCTCCAATATCAAACCAGTCATCATTTCATCCTCAATAACTCCACCTCGTGTGCCATCTTGGATTTCCTTAGCTTTCTTGTACATGTCAACGTATCATGCAAATCATTTTTCAACTCAACACCGGTGACAACAGGAAAGTCATTCTCCTCAGAAAGTTGAGCAGTCATGATCTCGAAGACAGTTGCTTTGTTGAGACACTTTCCAACACCTAGTTTGGTTTTTCATCCCGCTCTATGTAGTGCTGCAAAGTTTCTTCATTCTCGATATACATCACAATTTTTCATAATCATCGAGATTCAAAAAAATGATTCTACTGTCCGTTAGAAAATAATTCTTCAGAACTTTGACACCCCTAATATATTGTTTGTTGAGTCTCTAGAAATTCTTGGAGTGACTTTACTTAGTCGAGTGTGATCCAATCGGTATTTACCGGCTAAAATTATGAAATGGTCTCTATCTTGTGCTGTGACTTGTCATTGTCTTGGTAAACTTGTGTTGTGATCCGTTTGCAGTTGGCTCACTAAAATTCCACCTATGTAAAAATATTATTCTCTTTGTTATATATATACATCATCAGTATAGAACGACTTGTCATATCTGAATAAACTGTGATGTGTTCCGTTCGCAGTTGGCTGGTTAAAATTCCCAAGTGTGATAATCGCCTCCTCGTTTTATAGATACCCGCCGTCACGGACTCGGTGGGACTTGTCACGTCTCAATAAAATTGTTTTGTCATACTTTGAATTTCATTCCAAGTACGGTGAAATACTCGCCTCCTTGTTATATATTTACCCGCCACCACTTTTTGAAATGATTATTAATCCTCCCATACGCATGTGAACCGCTTCCCGTCGTGGTGGAAAAGAAGAAATAGGAATTGAAGACTTGTAAAAATAAATATTCCCCCTCTTTACACAATTGGTTGTAGGGATTCAGACTCGTTGATTATAGCTTTCTCGTCGATTACTTCAAGAAATTTTCTACTCCTATGGGCAGCTCGTAAAACTTAATCCCTCTGCTTGTCCTAAAATCTATTAAAAATAAGAATATTATAATCATACAAACAAGAATAAAACAATAACAGTGCATTTGTTTTCTTTTCTATGATTACCTTCTGTAAAAGTAAAGTATCATGAAAAATGTACAGATATGGATACCATAACAGTGATAATTGCATCCTAAACGAACTAGCTAAGGATAGCTGGGAAAGGGACAATCGGGGTATGAAGAGAAAATAGAGACGATGGATTGGTTTCAGAGGTTGAGATAGACTCAATGACTATTTTGATACTTTTTTACTTTTTCCTTTTAATTGTATTAGTGATATTTATATTTAATTTATAGAGAAAAATGTATATGTTAAATAAAATTTTAGAGTAAATTTTATTTAATTATTTTAAATGTTACAAAACCACAACCTACTTGAGACACTCCAGAGAAAACCCATAAGTATAGCAGGACCTGCCTTGCTACCAAAACCATAAGATCAGAGGTCTGGTATCAGATAATCATTAACTTATGGGTAACAGTAATTTATTACCTAACCCTTCCCATCAGAAAAGTTAGGTAATAAATTAAAGCTACCACCTTCTCCATTTGAAAATGGAGGTGATTATGCAGGCTTGTCTACACCAAAGTTCTATCTACTCATGTTTGGAATTATGTGCTAAAACATGCAATGGGAATAATAAAATATTCATGTTTTATAAGTGTGTATTGTTTATCTTCAATTGAAATCGTCAAATCTGCAAGCTTAACAGTTACCACCCATCATGCATTAGGTTGAAGGAAGACTGCCCACTTCCTCACGTGGAGGTGCAGGTTGGTTCACCCGCACCTCTCGGACCGAAGGATTGGAAAACTTTAGTTTACGGTTGAAGTTAAACTCATGAACAATAGAATGAGAGTAAAACTTTTCTCTTCTGTTTAAGAGAAGAAGTTCGTCCGAGTAAACTCAACGCAACATAATGTCTGGCAAAAAACTTACCAGTTACAATGTCTAACCGATCCGTTTATAACTTGGCTCTGTACAAGACTTGTTCTGCTATGCTAGTCTGTTACACGGCCGAACAACCAAGGTTACCTTCATTCTCTAACTTATACCTCAAAATATATAACCTAGACTGCGATAGCTTGCATATATAAGGTAGTTCATTGTTCAAATTAATTTTTCCTTGTGTATAAGTTTTGGTGTTCGCTTTCGCTAGTAAAAATATGTCAGTGAATTTCCGCCTTGACCTGACGTTTTCCTTTTTTTGCCGGAAAGGTTGCTTTGGATGCATATATATTTACTATTTGTCGGTTATAGAAAAGGTTACACTTGGATAAGATTTACAGAAAGTGAACTAAAGAATTTTATACATATTCATCCTCTTCCAAGTTCCGGACATAAGAATATGCATGGGGTTTAATTTATTATCAACTCTTTTGTTAGGGAGATTTAGATAATAAATTATATATCTCATTAATTACTTTATTTTTTACTTGTAACATTTTGTAATTATATTCTCAGAAGCGCATCCGTCTTCCTTTCCCTTATGAGTTATGTCCGGATGTTCTCACAAAGTTTGATTTTTCGTATCAGTTTGTATAGGATCCTCATTTAACATTTATATATTTGCTGATAACAATATTCATATTACATGCATATTCATTGTCCTTGCAGAAAAATTAAATTTTTTTAAGCTATAAGGTATGTTTAACTTATATTGATCTCTTCCATCGATGAAGAATATGTATTCAAAATGCACTCGGTAGTAGACTGAAAAGAAGACAAATGAGGTAACAAGGAAAAATTTGATAAAGTGGATTGGCTCTCTGGTGGAGTGATTTTCAAGAGTATTTCCGGAGGTTACTTTTGATTTTGCTTGATAGTAGTACTTGATTATCTATGAGATGTTGGTATGAAGAAGATATTAATTACAATAATTGTTAATTTATATCAAACCCTTCTAGAGAGGGTGAATTCTGATTGGAGGTTTAACTTAGATTGACGTCTTCCATCGATGAAGAAGATGCAGAGAAGTGTATTAGAAACATAATCTGGAATGAGCAAGGAGGATGCAGTGGATAAAATTGTGGTTTATTATGTCGAATCAGTCTTTTATATTTAAGGAAATGCGCCCAAAGTAAAATAGTCATTAGCTAGGAACTGCTGCAAGCGTATGGACTCGTAGCGCAGGCTCTGCCGCTGGTATATACGGAGTGGATTCTCTCAACGTCGTATCGAGTGCAGATCGAGTGGTCTTTCACGTGAAGACCCGAGGAAACCCTCCAACTGCGCAGATAGCAGAGTGTTTGTGTGGGTCGGTCAAATCAGTATTCTCCGAGGAGGAGTTGGCTTCATTAGCTTCAAGGCGCGGAAATTCCACATCGTCGGCTTGGCCGCGGGAGGTGCGGCTGGTTGAGAAGGAGGATGCGATGGAGATAGCACTGGCTGGCAGCTTGTGTCTTGAGCGCGGAGCAGTAGATTCAGTGGCCGATTGCGAATGCTTCGTTTCTGTCTAAGGAATCAGGTACACTATCTGGGTGTCGACTTCCTCTCATGTACCGTTCGAGATGGAGGATGTCATTTACCCGGATGCTGAGGCTGCGTCAGTAGAATCCTTGATGAGATGGCGTAGAATGGGGATTTGGCTTACGGGATAACCCAGGCAGGCGGCAGGAGGCTGTCGGGAAAGAGTAGGTTGGGATCACCTGCTGTAGGCGATGGGCAGTTCTCCGCGGCCGAGAGTAACTATTTATGCTCCGGAGGTTCATCATTCTGAAGTTGAAGTTTCAGCCGATGCTGTGGCTAAGCAGTTTCAGAAGGTGAGCAGGAGTTGTGTCAACTCCTCTTCAGGGATCATAATCGCTTTTTTGTTCTTCCTCTGTAAATGCATGCTCTACCGGATGGTTTTGTTATCTCCTATCAGTGCAAAGAAACTAGTATCATGCCTCTGTCTAATTAATTATAAGAAAGAGAATACGGAGAACGACTGGAGATGATGAGTGGCCAGAGTTGATTTGGATTGACTATTATGTGCTCGCTATGGACATTTTGGGGATGGTGGCATTGTCGGGAAACGCAGGATTCACCTCCGAACTTGGAAGTCCTGAAACTTGCATATCAGAGTCTCGGAGTTATATATGGTGACATGGGAACTTCTCCGCTGTACGTGTTTTCAAGCACGTTTGACAAACCTCCTCACAGTAAGAAGGACGTTGTTGGAGCCGTGTCACTCATTTTCTGGACTCTCACTGTGATCGGTCTGATTAAATACGTGATTATCGTCCTGAGCGCGGACGATAATGGAGAAGGTGCGGCTCTTAACTCAAACTTGCTGGAGGATTCTCTACTCGGATAACATTTGACGATGTTCGAAGATCAGTGCACATGAAAGCGGATGTGATAATTAAGGCCTTGGTTGTCCATACCAAAGTGTAGATAACCGTACCGTAGGATAACTGATTTCTTGGTTGGAGCACAACCAAGGAATTACTCCCTCTTTCCACTTTCTATGTCCTTAACAACCCCAACCCGTCCCAAACCCGTCAGTCTTTTGGTCGTAGTAAACGATCGACTGCTGCTGCTCGAGTCGAATCTCCTAAAGCCAAAGGTGAAGCTTAATTCAGGAGTCAGATGGGCATGAACAGGCTAAGAAGTGACTTCGAAGCAGCGGAGAAGATAGATCTTCGACAGAGGAGTACCGAAGGACATCCCTCTGTCCACCCAGATCTAGACCTCAGAACAACATTTGAGTAATGAGCAATTACGATGAATGAACTCTGGATTGACATCTCTCTTATACCAACACAGGAGGAACGGCTGCTCTCTACACGCTGCTCTGTCGCCATGTAAAAATAAGCTTGCTCATATCTCAGAACAAGTCAGACAAGAAACTCGCGAACTACAAGAGGAAAAAGCATCCAAATCACTCATGGCTCAGAACTTGCGTGGAGAGGAGTCCAAGGTTACATAAATTCTTGCTCGTCGTTGTGATGGCGGGAAGCTGCATGGTGATTGGGGATGGCATCTTGACACCTGCCATTTCAGGTAGCCCTTCACGGTACATTTCAGGACCATGTAAGACGTCGAAGCATGCATGCTGGTTAAACACCTTAACCTATTCGGTCGCAACTCCTACCACAAGAAGTTCAGAAGGGAATAAACTACTGGGACTAAATAGCTCAAACAGTAGAGACGTGAATTCGTACAACATAAGGGTTTTCGTTATTGAGAAGCAGCCAAGTTCACGGGTTGAAGTGTTCGAGAATCGACTGACAATTTGACACGGGTGTAAGTTTCTGCACTTCACTTGAAATGCAGTGTCAACACCTTAGTTAGTTTGGCGTACCAGAACAGACTAACTCTAGCTCTGCCTGCAGTTTTATCAGCGATTGAAGGCATTCAGGTTGTAGCGCCAAAGCTGTCCCAAAGTAAGCACAGGACTGCTCCACCCTGTTCATGCTGTTCTAAGTTGTACGTTGTAAGTCTAGTATTCGAGTCATGGTCCAGTGGGACGGACGTTCAAGCTTAACTTCGTGCACAACTGACTGGTGCAGATGTTGTGATTGCGATAACTTGTTTAATATTGATCGGGATTTTCATTCTTCAACGATTTGGAACTGCTAAAGTTGGTTTTCTATTTGCCCCTATTGTGCTGCTTTGGTTGATCCTCATTGCCGGAATCGGAATCTACAACATAGCGACGCACCAACCGAGCATATTTCGGGCTTGTTCACCACACTACGCAGTCAGCTTCCTTATTCGGAACAAGAAGCAGGGGTGGATCATGCTAGGGGGAGTGGTACTGAGCATTACAGGTCCACCTCTGCATCTCAACATAGAAGCAGCTGAGAACGAATTTGTCAGTAGCAGTAAGAGTCTAAATATAGCATTGTCCTTGGAGATTCTGTTCAGTATTCTGTTGACTCTAGTTGGTCCGACTCCAGACCCAGAGATTGCCGCAGGTCAAATCATGTACTACTTTACAGTAAAACGATCTTCTGTTGATATACGTACCTTTATACAGAACTTTTGATATTCGTACCTTACAACCTGCAGGGACAGAAGCTATGTTTGCAGATTTGGGACACTTCTCTAAGCGATCCATTCAGGTCAGAGCAAGCTGCAGTAGTTCACTCTCAAGCTATAGTAAATTAGGAGTTTAAATCATCCACTTGAAGTACAGGATGAGCATTTGATTGTTTAAGATTGTGGGAAGTTTTACCTTCTTTGATACTGTTTGATCCTTCGCCAAGAAACCAAACCTGGTTAAGAACCAGCCCTTCGTTTTACGTGTAGACGGCTTTTGCAGGCGCTGTCTATCCCTCTCTTGTATTTGCATACTTTGGACAAGCAGCATATCTCACAAAACATCCTGAGAATGTGGCGGACACTTTCTTCAAGTCGGTTCCCACACGTATGTTCTGGCCCATGCTGGTGATGGCTACACTGGCCACCATTGTTGCCAGCCAAGCTATGATCACGGGAGCCTTCTCCGTCATTAACCAATCCTGCAATCTCGGCTGCTTCCCCAGAGTAAAGGTCATCTATACCTCAAAAACAGTCCAGGGCCAGGTATATATTCCGGAAGTCAACTACGCTCTCATGTTACTCTGCATCGCCATGGTTGTAGGCTTTCGAAGAACAAAGGCGATCGGGAATGCGTACGGTAAGACTTAATGGCTCCGCAACAAAACCAAGATTCGAAGCAGCTACTTTGCATTCAAAACCGGTTCCTGTTAAATAAGAGTGTGCTGCTTAATGCCCCATAAGCGTCGTAGAGCTGAACATTCGCGTTTATTTGATCCGAGAGGCACATCGAGATGGCAAACTGTCATCCTGTGATCCCGTGTCTTTTCCTGAACTTCCACAGTAGATATCCATGAAGTCCCTGTTTTCTCCCGCTCAAAACCTAACCACTCATAATTGTGTTTGCGTGCAGGTATAGCCGTGGTATCTGTGATGTTCATCACCACATGCCTCGTGTCGCTCGTTATTGTATTAGTTTGGCAGCAACCTTTGATATTTGGAATCTTATTTCTAGTCTTCTTTGGCAGCATTGAGGCACTGTATCTAAGTTCGGTTCTGTACAAGGTTGCTTCCGGGGGCTGGGTACCATTAGTTATTGCAGCATTCTTCCTGTCCATCATGTGGATCTGGCAGTATGGAACTTTGCAGAAGCACAAGTTTGACCTGCAACACATAATACACATAGACCAGTTAGACAAACTAATCGGAGACTCGAGCATCACTCGCGTTCCAGGGTTAGGGCTCTTTTACAGTGAAACAGACTCTGGTATCCCCCCAACCTTCTCCCACTTCATAAGCAACATCCCTGCCATACATCAGGTAATGGTCTTCATTTGCATAAAGTATGTACCTGTGACGAGCGTATTGCCTGAGGAGAGATTTTACATGAAAGTCCTGGCCGTGAAGAATTTCTACCAGTGCGTGGTTCGTTACGGATACAACGAGACCCCAAGCGCTGGAGAGGCCTTCGATGAGCTTCTTGTGAGCAAGATAGCCGAAATCATCAAAGACGAAATATGGTGGCAAAAGTCAGGCTTCTCAAAGTCTTCATCGAGAGATACTACTTCTCCTACTCATGTAGTCGAACGGACTGGTTCGTCCTCCACGTCTGAGATCGTTCACTTGGCCCAGCTTGCTGCAGACACCGCCTGGCGTTTCCTCCCGAGAACCCAGTTCTTAGCGACCAGTCCACCTTCCGTCACCTTCAATAGTAAAGAGGAGGTGATCAAAGCCGAGCTCGAGTACTTGTACGGAGCAAAAGAAAGAGGAGTCGTCTACGTCGTAGGATGCACTGAAGTGCAGGCCAAGCCAGGATCCAGCTGGAGTAAGCGTTTCATCATTGACATTTTGTATTGTGCCTTGAGGAAGAATTGTAGATCTACCTTAATTATGCTCAACATTCCGACAGCTCGGCTAATAGAAGTTGGTATGACCTACGATATTTGAAGAGCTATCCTCTCTCGACTGTTGGTGGAATTTCACCTTTCAGTCCTGTCACCCTCCTCGTCCTTAACTCCCACGCTGGAAACCTTGCCTGGGCCTGCCAGGATCAGGTTCTTTATAAACCATTCTCCGTGTTACCAGCACCATGACATCCACAACGGTAAAGGCTATGCTGCCCGAGCAGTAAGGGAGATACGAGAGGTGATATGAGAATTGAGTAAATGAGTAAAGGCTATAGAAGTACATTCTCTTTCATAGGAGATTAAGCAAAACACGTCAAGAAGCTGTCCAGAGCATTGCCTCTTCCGAGTGCTCTTACTGGATCAGGATCGATATGCTATCGCCTGGATGCTGCAGACAGAAACACGTGATAACGATAATTTACATAGTAGACGAGACTCCAGTCACCTTTACGAAGGACGACAGGCCAAATGTACACTGGAGATTCTGCGACCTCAAATCCCACGAAAGCAATTGTAGGGAGTCAAAGCCGGCTCCTTTCTAATATCCGTGTTGATGTACGAGGAGTAAGCGGTGGCGGAATGAGAAACATCTTTCTGCCGTACTCTTTCACCTCATTGGCAACCTGACTTGTACTCGTCGGGCCACGAGTGTACATCATGGTAGTGGAGTTCAGCTGATCAGGGGCAAATCCGCATTTGCCAAAAAACCCCCTGCAGAGGAGAACTGGTTTCAGCTGGAGCAAAATGAAGCGAGCATTCGTTTTTCAAACTGCAATATCAATCTCCTATCACGCCTAAAAGATTCTCTAAAAGAAAGAAAACCAGTTCGATACTTGCTTCTACACGAAACAGATTCGGTCCAAGAAAACAGATTTTCCAGCGAACAAAGCGGAGTAGAAACTATCAGCTCAAAAGTATAGTACACTCCGACAAAAGAAGTGCAGCTCGGTGCCATCAACAGAAATTAAAGATTTCTGTCAAGCAAGAGCTGTGTGTCACCTTAGCTCTGGTATGGGTGTCACGGCGATGTCGCATATGCCTTTCCGTCTCAATTCCCTGCACGAAAGTCAAGAGAGTCCTACATATGTTAAGACGACAGTCTGAGACACTCCTACGTTACAAGTGCTCCTCTTGCCGCCATCCGCTTGCTCATTAAGCTCCCTTCAGACTCGTTGCATACTGCAACCGATAAATATAACTACACTGACCGGGAAAACCAACTGCTTAAAACTGAGAAGAACATGATTGAAAAGATTAATTGTGATCGCATCTTCAAGGTTTAGGCTCCTGGAGACTAGCCGATTGCGGCTGTTTGAGAAGACAGACTGCGCTCCAGATGGAGACAATAAAGTCTAGAGACTGGCTCAAAAGTGAACTTGAAACCTTATCACTAGGCCTAATGACTACCAAGGCAAGTGCGCTCACTGAATCCGAATACAAGAACTAGACCCACACTAAACAGCATCTCTGAGTAGTTCATCATTTCAAGGACAAACCTGACGATTCTAAGGAGTACAAGACTGCCGTAGCCCGCCCTCTGATACGAAGGTGCAACCTGGAGGCAAGCCCATCACTTGTCAGATCAGAAGCGCTCTGTACTCTCCGAGTCTGGGACAGCACCCAACAATCAGAAGATGCGGATGGTACAAAATACAGCAAAACGTTCCCCTTTTCTCGAGAATCTGAGTTGACAAACTGGCGGCATATCATCATCAGATTTATGTGTTCATTGGTGAACACATAAACCTGTGAAGCTCGTCAAGCTCGTTAAGACCAAATTGGGGGAAAAGGTTTCAGGTCCTCACCACCAAGTCGTAGATAGACGCAGTGAGCGAGACATCAGAAGTGGCTCTAACGAAGGCGGCCAAACTCCTCCTGCCTGCGGGCCTGGGCTTCCAGTAATCGAGCCACCCTCCAACAGACTGTCCTGGGACTTGAAGATATCTGTCTAGTCCGAACTCCTCGTAATCAGCACCACCACCACCTTCCACGTACAGGGCAACAACGACAGTGCTGTGGCGTAACGCACGACGGAGCTTGGCTGGATCCACAGGGACGACGGTACCATCGCTTCGAAAGTCAGGAAACTGTTGGCAATTCTGATTGCTGGCGGCCAGAAGAGAGCTCAATTCCTCGGCATCGACTTCTGAGTGATCAGTGCATACGTAAGCTGCTCCTTTAGCTCCGAACACTTTCTCTGCCCTTATCGAGCAACGACAGCTCAAAGCGAACACCGAACCAGCGGAATTGGGCGAAATCCGACAGCTCTGGCTCAGCGGTCGCCCATGGAGCATTTGCAGAGCGCTAGTTGCACTAGAAAGAGCTCCAGTAGACTTGCCTGTTGAAGCCGAAATTGAAATTCCCAAACTCGTTGCCATGATCATGATTGACCTGGATGAACTCGTTGATTATCTGAGTTTATCAGAGTCACCAAGCTCGCGCCATGCCCAGACAGCAAAGATTTTGACCACTTACATTGTTGCACCAGGCTAGTCGCAGCAAAACGAGCACCGGGCTAGTCGATGTTCAACTCATTCCGTCTCGAGCGTCTCTAGTGAACAATCGGATCCTGGAGATCGCTATGCGTAATCTTCGAAGATGCAGCTACCGTCTTGTAAGAATAGCGCGTCAATTACTTGTTTCCCGGTTCCCGTTTTGGTCGTCCGATAACTGGATCGTCCCACTCCGTCCTTTTCGAACTATTTCTTACACGTATGCCATGTCAAATACTGTACTCCCTGCTGTAAATTTCACGATTTCGTCGAAAAGCAAGTTACAGGCAATGGGCGTTCAAACGGTCAAACCTCCCCCTCTAAACCATTCTTGTCACTCCTGTAAAATATGTGAAGAGGTTTTACTGTAAAACGGACTGAGCACTTCCGGAGGTACCTTCTAAGAATTTAAAGAATTTTCATGACCTATATCTGCATGCTCTGACATCAGAGGCTTACAAGTTCAGACCCATTTCCTTTTTTGAGGGGATAAGGTTTGAGACGCCCTTAATTAATATATTCTGGTTCCTGTCCTCTCGTCCCCAGGGCAGGAACACGGCAGTTTCTCGTTATACGCAGTCACCACCACACGAACGTACCCGGAAAGCTTCCCGGTCTCCGTCAACTGAAAGTTGCTCCCAAGACTTCCACGTATCCTGCATTAGACTCAGAACACCAAGTTCAGATTTCAGCTTTTGACTTCGCAACGGACAGCAGTACCCGTCGTGTTGCGGCGTATGGTGCAGTTTACTTCAGAAAGTAATGGGCTTGTTGCTCGATATTATCTTTGACTGGTAGTATACAGTGCTCACACCTTCATTCCGATCTTTTGGACCCAACAAAACTACAGACAAGTCCCCGCTGTTTCACGGAACTGCGGTAAACTTCTCACACATGCACCGGCCAGTAGAAACTCGAGCTGAGAAAATACGTCTGCTACGGGCCACCACATGCAGTGAAAGTTTAAACCTCACTTCACGCCAGAGATGACCTTCAGGTCCAAAAGGCGAGCGTAAAACACTGATACAAGTACCTAGAAAGCATTGTCAACCTAGAGACCCATTCGCTTCTAGAGTTTCAACTTCTCTTATAAGTCCGGATCTGTACTTCCTCCACTCAAGCAAATACCTAGCAAGTCTCGACCGGAGAGCATCAGAAAACTCAGACAGTGGATTCTACTAATCTTAAACTTATCCCCGATATGAGCAAAGACATGGTAGTGCTTCACAAGTATTCGAGGCAAAAACAACGAACCCGGCTTTCAGTAGGACAAGAACATCAACAGCTAGCAACTTCTATTTTGAAGAAAAACTTCCTTCTTTTATTGTGAAAGGTATTGCTGATCCTTGTACATGTGGTACCGTCGTCGACTGCACAAGCCCCATTGTGGACAAAAACTTGCACCAGACGTGAAGGCAGTAATCTACATGAAAAGGTAAGGCTCTTAGGTGATATCTAATATTACAACGATGAGCAAACTTGAAGTGGATGAGACCACAACCATAAGGACATGTAGTGCTACTCTGTTCGTGAGAGTCTATATAAGCTGCCTAGACATTTCAAGGGAAAGAAGTTGGATACTTGCAAGCTAGCTGAAAATCAGAAGCACAGACCATTTCTGTCAAACCTGCCTCGGATGCTGTCATCACTCAAGGCGACATGTCCCTCAAAACCAAGACGACGTTTTATTACCCTACAGACTCCGGAGAGGAAGTAGGCTCTTGCCCTTTCATCTCCCCAAAAAATTAGATTGCTGGAATAAACAACCTCTCGTACCTTGCAAAGCACAGTTATTAAAACACCAGGGCACAGGTGTATACTTGCAATGCTCAAAATTGTCAAATCCAAGAACACCTTGGTTTGCCAACAGGGCTAGCACTATGACAGTCATATATCATACAACTACCGCTTCTCTTTAAACTGACTACAAGATAGTGACTGTCTCATCTCTACTCTTAAGAACACTTGGAACACTACACACCTGGAAAAGAAACCCTCTAACATGGTTCGGTTAAGGTAGCAAAATGTTTATGTCCCTACTATCAGAGTGCCTGACAAAAGCACAGGTGCTACTTTCATACAAGAAGTAATGGCTTCACATGGTACAAGGCCAGAGGTCGATGAGAGACCATCTTTGGCTCTAAAGTTGCAAAATCATAGGGGCAAGTAATCATATCTAAGTGGACCTCGGTCACGGCACTTACGTAATCTATAGGTTGCAGAAGGAAAGGAAGGGCAAACATGGACTGAAAAGAGCTCGGTAATGTTGGGTAAAGTTGGGTTACTCAACTGCAACTGCCGCCAATATCCTCTAAGATTGCTGTACAGAATTGGACCCTCTAAGAAAGCCCAACTTCAGAGGCAGCCACAGTTAAGTAGATGCCTAGAGATCAAATGGGGCCAAGTATAAAGGGTGATTTCTAAGTTCAAAATCGGTTCTGACGCAATCTAGACAAGCTGAAACCTTGTTTCGCAAGGCAACATGTACACCATAAAGGAACGGGACTGTAAGACTGTAAATGAAATACAAAAGGACTAAGAGGCCAAAGTTTGGTCCTACGGTTAATTCTTCTATCACCCTCGAACAGCAGCTGTGTTGGCATGACTATCACTGCCAGGATTAGAGAAGGCACCCATTGCCATAGACCTTTGAGTAAATTCCAGTAGAAGCTTGCGCTGATGATCGTTTGTATGAGGAAGGCTTGCCCTGAGGAGTTCAACTGGCATCTCCTTACTCATTGCAACAGCCGCAGCTTGGTTGATTGCTGCCGAGTTACCCGGGGAAGCCATCATCAATGAATGGAAGATACTATCATACTTATTTGTACAGTACTTCGCAAGCAAAGCGAAAAATGCATCAAACGATGCTTGCCACACAGCTCTGTTCTGCATAGGATAAGCCGCATTGCGGTCTGTCAGCAGGCCAGTTGCTCTTTCGAGCACCGCTCTTAAAACCACAGTTGCACCGTCTCCAGCAGGACTTCCCATAGGCCTCAGTGGAGGCTGTTCAGGGGCTAACACCACCGCCGCCAAGCAAGCACTCAATGAAGGTAGATCCATATTCAACACCGCCATCGCAGCTGCATTCGCCAAACCCACACTGGTTGCTGAAGTGCTTGGATCTGACTGCACACCACCAAACAAGAACCGCAAGTGGCGAAATAGGGCCATAGCAACGACGCGAACAAGTTCACTCCCCGGACACAACAACTGGAGGTAACGTGTAAGAAGCTTCCGCCCCTTGGGCAGTGACACGAGACGCAGGAAAACCAGATCGTCTTTTGCAGTAAGTCCCATATATCGTCCATTTCCGTTTCGACCACCTGCGTCCATACCGTTCACATCCGCTAACTGCAACGACGCTGCCAATCCTTCCAACAGCAGTTGTCGACGTCGTCTTAGCTGGGCTCCACCATCAAGGGGTTGGGAGATGGCCAGAAGTCTATCAATATCATCTACGTCCAGCAACAGACACAAACCATCCTCGATGGCTATCCTAGCCGCCAACATAGGTTCTTGCTCAAGAGGCCTGTGTTGTGGGACGCCCTCTACCAAACCGTCCCCTTGTCCAAGACCTGAAAGGCCCCCGATTCCTGCCGCGGAATCCATTTCTAACAAGGGGCGGGGTCTACGAATGGATGAGAATGGAACCCTGCCAAGAGCGTCGACTTGGAGGTACGCGTGTGGTTCTACTGCTGCTCGAGTGTGAGAGGGCAAATCACGCAGATGCGACGGGGCGAAATGACGCCTTCCATGGCTAGAACTAGCCGTCAGTTTTGCCTGTACTGCTTGATGGTAGTAGTCATCCACGTAAGGGTCGCTGCTATGAGTCGCTGCCCACTGGATCCTCACGATATTCTCAATTTCCTCCACAGTCATGTATTTGGATCGTAAAGGCTGCCATCCATTACTCTGTGTATTGTTCCTACCTGGGAAGTTGTTATCCTGAAGACCATGCTGATGATGCCGCTGCTGAGTCTGTCTACCTCTAAACTGGGCATGGTCCCTAAAATCCCCAGTAATTAAACTCTCTCCCATTTTTGGTAACATTTGTGGAGCTGGGGGTGTGACATTGTACATGTGTTGGGGTTTCAGATGGGGAGGATATGGGGGAGGGGGTACAGCGTGCAGTTGGGGGACGTGGGGACGCTGATACTGAAGAACGACCTGAGGAGGCATCAAGGTGGAGTGCTGAGGTACTTGCTGTGGACCAGAACCAGGACCGGATCCAAGCTGGACATTTGCTTGTGCTAACCACTGTGCAGGAGGTGCTAATGGTGTCATGGACGAGCTGAATTGAGGTGGGAGACCTGCGCCGTAAGGTGTCATGGACGGCATAACCCCCATCGGAGGTTGAATTCCTGAATATTGCTGTCTGTACTGACCAGGTAAGGGTCCAGCTGGGGCTTGTGCTTGGGTTGGTGATCGCATCATCTGAACTTGACCCGAAGATGCACCCTGCAAAACCTGCTGCGTTCTTTGAGGTGAGTAGATAGCACCGGCCGGAGGTGAAGCCTGTGAACTTGGGTCCATTCCCCACCACTGCTGCTGGGGCTGGGGCTGGGGCTGGGGCTGCTGTGTCTGCTGCTGCTGTGGTGGATGCTGTGACTGCTGCTGCGGCGGGAGCGCCTGAGGTTGAGGTTGAGGCTGATTTGTTGAGGAACCCGAGGACCCGTCAGCTTCAGATCCTGATGATTGCTGTTGACTATTTGGCCACCATTTTCTTGCTCCTCGCTCGACTTCAGTCTCTTGATTTGTATGATCCAACCAAGTGGAGGGAGGAGTAAGCTCAAAAGGCTGAGTGGAGGTTACAACAGCTGCAATCGACAGAGAAAAATGAGGATACATGATATGCTTCTGGCAGAAAATTAAATCATTAGGCCAAAGATAGTAGTAGCACATCATCTAACGTGAGACTCTGTAGGTTCCTAGAGAGCATAACTAGAGATTAAAGATTCTACCTATGGAGAATTAATCAGCACGCGGAACGTAGCCGATAGTTGCGGATTTAACAAAGAAGCTTCGAAAACTGACCTTCCCCGCCATTGGAATTGGATCCGGCCTCCAAACCACCTAAAGATCCACCTTCGCCATCCGACCGTGGTGTAATCCTATTTTGCTGAACACCAAGAGATTCCGCGTTCAACAGTCAAAATAAATCCTCCCTAATACGAGTAACATCTACTTTCAGAGAAGAGTTCTCCCTCCAGTGATTGACACCTCACTTGGTTGACATTCTCACTTTAATGCCTAATATTTTCTACGTCCCGGGTCGCTACTTTCTCACTGGAAGTTTAGACTAACAGTGACTGTTCCAAACGGGGTACGAGAGTGATCGTGTGACCTGGGACGACATGGAGCAAGGTTTCAGACGGCGCTAGTACAATTCCATGGTAACCAAAAGCGCAGCCAGAGGGTCCTACTCGTGCGAGGTTACAGGATTCTGCTCTCACGGGCACATGTAAAGGATGACTGCCTCTATGTTCAGATTTAAACTAACCCTCTGGACAGCAACGCCCGTATACACCCTCGGAACAGTGACAAACCCACTGGGATATTACATGTAACTAAGGAGAGGAAGAACTCTACAGCTCAAAAATATCACTGTAGATCTTTACGCATAAACCATGTCGGGTTGATGTTCACAGCACATGCAATGTATATAGTCCATAATTATGCCTTTTCTCTGATGTCCAAGATAAAAGAGATTTGAATCCAGCTACCTTCATAAATGACGTTCCCAGCTCAGACACATCATCCGCGTCTGAAGTAGATCCAAACGCCTCAATCTGCCAACCACTCCCATCAGCAAATCGCACATCACACATGACAACAACTCCAAATCCTCACCACGAGCAGTTGACATGTAGAACACCACGAGGAAAGCGGACACTGGAACATGACAGTTCCAGTGCCGCTTATCGCCATATATGCGTAATCCCGTAAACCAGCATTCACTGCTTAAAAGAGCACAGTGATGACACAAGCGAGCAAAGAGGACGCCTCGAAGTCCCTTACCTCCTCCGCTCCACCAACCAAAGAAAAAGTCTCCTCCACAATGTCATCCTCTGGCACTTCTATCTGTTCCGTATCGTCCTCTTCGTCCAAGCCACCTATCTCGACTTCTTGCGTAACTTCCCTTCCAAAGAAAGCATACTGAGATGCATCAAAGCGCTCATCGGCTGCAACCAAAACGAGAATAATATGGACATAAGACGGCAATACACAAGGTCGGGCATACGCCAGATTACACTCTAATGACACTTCGAAGTGCTCCTCAGACCTCAAGCACAAGAGTCCATAAACTCGTTAGAAAACGATACGAGATACCAGTTCCCAGTTGTACGGCGTTCCTAAATGAGATTTTATTTCATATCTTGGAATTAGATTTGAAGGACTGCGCGCAGCAGCGAATGTCAACTCCTCTTACCACGTCTGTGATGTCCGCAACAATTGTAACGGGGCCAACCTAACTCACAAGATGTAATCCCCAATTCTAACCCAGCAGACGCATGACGCCTGAAGGAATGTACGTGCAGCAAACACAACTGCAGAACAGAGGCTATCACCTACAGATTTCTGATCTGCTCAAGAACCTCAGGCGTCGTTCCCAGAAGACGAGAAACATCCTTTACTTAGATGAAGATGGCTATTTGATGTGTGTACAGTAATCCTCGTGTATCTGATCTCCCAGGATACAACCGGCATAGTGGAAGCTACTTCAATCTAGTCCGCATCTCTGGAAATGAAGACGTAAACTGGCACACAACAAATAACAAGAACTTTCACCACATCGCCTATTTCGAACCCCTTCTGCCTCGCGCCAAAGCTTCCCCTAACGTGAGATCCTAAAACGGTCCAACTTCGACAGGCAAAAAGCCTTCTCCGCGCCACAACTCTGCTTCGGTAGTGGTCTAATAACAGATAAGAAACAAAAAAAAATCCGCACTACTTGCAATCGGAGGTGAAGTACTCTGAAATGAAGGAAGCTGCATCGCACAAAACTGAAAAACCTTACTACGATGGGTCAGTTCCATCCGGGGCCTCTAACTCAAGAAACGCTGACAAGCTCGAATATATCGCGAAGGACAGCACATACTGAACTGAATGGCATACAATTCCACTTACGGCGCTCCGACTGAAGGTAGCAAGATCAGGCCAAAGCTGACACGAAGAAAGACACTCGGGAGCCAGAAAACCACAGATTCCCAGCGTCAAGAACTAACCGCTCCAGTAAGCCAAGTCCGCGCATCTTAGACTCGGCGGTAATCAGACACAAAGACTGGAATAAAACGTACTGCCGAGAAAGTTCAAAAATACATAAATATTAACGTCAAGCTCGTGATAAATTTGAAGAGAATCTCTTTATCTCCCTCGCCAACCACAGAACCTTTGTTACCGGCAGATGCAAGCTGCGCAGATCCCGATCCACATTGCTACAGGGGCACTGATCGAAGTAGGGTTGAAATTGATTCTGATGAAGACAAAATCTAGAGCGCAGACAGTCACACACATCACATCCACAGCTAACCACGATCATTCGCGGACGGGCCGCGCATACCTAGACAGATGATTCAACTACCGAGCACTTACAAGGAGGGACCGGCTCGGGTAGATTGTCGAGGTGATGGCTTGTGCGTCCTTGGAAAAGTCGGGGTTCCGCAGTCGCGTCACGCTTGCTAGCTTGCAGCGCCTCCATCCTTTACTAATCCAGCGCAGTGGGGAAAAAATGATATCTACAAAAGCAGTTTCTCTCTCGCGTCTCCTCTCTTCTATCACTCACACTCTTCCTCTCTCTGCCGAGCTCTTCTTCTCTACAACTCTACGAACGGAAACTACAACTAAAACACAGGGTCTCATGAACGGACGACGCTATGGAGAATGAGGATGACGACTGTGGTACTAAACTTCGACAACCTTCGGTGAGACGAAGAACCATGGCGTGCATCGATCAACGAACCGACCTCAGATTTGATTACATGGACGTACTAAGGTGTGCTGTAGAAGTGTTCAAGTACCGGACAGAGAAGGCGGATGAGGAAGAATGGAAGGGCGGTTCTGGGAGAGGAGTCAGTCAGGCAGAGAGGTTGAAGAAGCAGACAAGAAAAAGAAGATGGATGAAGCAGATGAAGCAGGGCACTCAGTGTTGATGAGAGTGGTAAGTAATAGAGTAGTCAGGAGAGGAGATCACAGGAAGGACAAAGGAGGGGAGGAGGAAGTCGGAGGAAATGGAAGAAAGATGGGAGGAGAGAAGAACACACCACATACACAACCGCGGAGTGAAGGAGTAAGAAGCCTTGCAAGAGAAATGCGCTGCACTGAAGGCAAAACTCAAAGTCACCCAAGGAACGCATTGAAAGTAAGGAAACGGAGTCCTCGACAGAACGTCAGGAAACGGAGTCCTCTACAGAACATCGCAGTCCACATTCGGCGGCGACGGGCCGCGGCCAGGACCTGGCCTGGTCCGGGCAGTGGGCAGCCAGCACCTTCTTTTCCTTTCCGCGCCCATTCCGCAAGTCACTGCCTGGGTTCAGCTGACCGACTGCCTCGCTCGACGTTCGCGCCGTAGACGGCTGCTTGCGGTCGCTGGACCCAAGGTTCCATACTATACTGGTCATTACAGGTCGGGCCCTTACCGACAGACTTGTTCGCGACGGCATCTGGACGTTTCTCTCCGACTTAGCCGGTTCCTCTATTAGATCACCTGGGACGTACTATTCTGCTGGCCTGGACTCCTCCCCCTGAATTCGGTATCCAATCCACCTAAAGGTCATCTCCGTTCTCTTACTCGCGTCTTTGTCCTCTAGTGAACCGTGCTTTTGAACTTGGTCTGTGTGGAGTATACCGAGCATTCTTGAGGATTCTTTGTCCGTAACTTCTGTTTTCAGCGAACTGTGTTTGTTGTTGTTTGGTATCCTATGAAATCACGGACTAGGATTCATATCAGACCCTGTTCTAGATCTCTCTCTTTCATGGCGAGTGATCGAGATGCTTCTTTCAAGTGCTCTCCAACTATTCCAATATGTGTACTTTAGAAGCTCTGGACCTTTTCTTTGGGGTATATTTGTTTATTCGTACTGGTTTGACATGAATTTCTCCTCGCGTAAACCACCCTCCAGTTTCACGTAGAAAACCCGTAAGGCAATATTTGTGTTGGAGCTTGAATGAGATTATGCTCCGTAATCTCACTAGTGCTTCGTAATTTCACACTACGTCATTGCAAAATAATAACTATCTTCCCGATAAAGTTTGAATAAATGTAAATAAAACCAATAAAGATTCAAAATGAAAACCAAAATATTGTATTATGCAAAGAAATCTACTCACAAGAATACATTACACATTTTCACGAGTCTTCCCCTCGACTACCGAGACTGGAGGACACCTTCAAAAAGCACAATGCACTCCTAAGAGTGCATTATCCTATATATACAAACATCGTATCCAACACCACCTTTTATCAAGTACTATTACTCCTCTAAAACTAACCCATGTCCTTGCTGATGATCTCTGTCTACTAGGGGCTTTATTTTGATTAATTCGTTATCCAAAGTTGGACGACCCACTATGAAACACTGTAGCATTTGTGTGGAGATGCATGTAGCTGACGAGTGACTGCCCACTACGAAGTTTTTTGTTCGAGAGTTGCGATGAAAAGTGCATCTCGGGCCTTGCGTGACTTCTTTTTCGCGCGAGTTCCACTTGTGATAAGTCCGACCTCTTTCTCGTACAAGTTCTACTTGTGATTCGATTTGACGTCCTCCGAAGGTGGTTTTGTAATCTTGGTGTTAATGTCCAAAATTGAGGATTAAGAATTGCAAAGCTGATCCTTCGTGAGAAATTACTAGAACCAGAATCTCTTCAGAATTCAAAGAAGAGTCTCTATAGTGTCACATCGTGGATTAGCTTCTACTTGAAAATCATATTTTGGATCCTATAGTTTTGTTCCACATACTCTCATGGAGAAAAATAATGACTTTTTGATCTATTTCGGATCTCTACTTTTTTGCACCAAGTGATAGAGCTCGTTGTTAGGTTCCCAAAGGCACTTTATTTGTTTCATTTGGGCGCTTAATGATAACGTTATGAAGTTTGAAAGATGAAAAAATCAAGCTAGACCTTAGCTTATCGATGTTTATTGAGTATTTGTTGTTCTTGGTGCTATACTAAAGACGCAAGGGGACTGTTTGGGAGAATCTAGGCAAAACTCACGTAATGTGAACTGATGTAAGGGGGCAGCTTAAAGGATTAGCGTGTTCTACGATTTGTCGACTGGAAATTGAGATGTCTAATGCAAGCGCGCCATTGGGTTTAGATTTGTGCAAGCTACGCATTGGTTAAGACAGTTCGTGAAGAGACGGATCGTAGTGTGTGTTCTGGAAGAAACTGAGATGTAAGGATAGAGATTTGGAGTGCTTCAATAACTTGCGAAAGAGAGTTGAACCGTTCGAGTCATTTCAGAGTCCAAACTTGTTGTCTTTGGATCCATCGAGATAAGAAGGACGAGTTCTTCGAGAAATTGAAGACGATACAAATTTCATTGAGCAATTTGGGAGTTTTGGGTGAAATTGACTCGTAAGGAAGCGTTTATGTCAGTTTTAGACTACGACCTGAGGTTGGATAGTTCTTCGTGATCGGTGAACCAAGCTCTTTGTTCTTGGTGCATATGCGATCAAGGAGTCCTTATCTACGCACAGGAGAAGATCATACGTAGATCGGATTGTTGTGTTGTGCGTGGTTAGTGAAGTTGAGCCGTAGGGAACGATTTACATCAATTTTTTGCTTCTTATGGCTAAATTTCTTATGTGGTATTGCGAAGAGAACTCCAAACGGCTTGTTTGGAGTCTCGTTGGGTTCATAGTAGTCAAATCTATCTACCAAAGAAGACGAATATTAGATTAAGTGGTCCCTTTTGTAGATGTAAGTGGTTTTAAGCCACAGGGAGGAGTTTTTTGAAGGTGTTTCAGAATTTTTGTGATATAACACTAGACACGGTTTTGCTTTTTCTCGTTATCGTATCAGATTTTGCGTGAAGGTTGTCTAGGAAAACACGAGGTTCAGGGATGTGGAGATATCACATGCTGAATAGAGGCAAGAAAGAGAGAAACAACAACAGCAATAAGCTTCACAAGATATACCAACTCCCATTTTATGTACACTCCCGTTTCTTTTTCTCTAAGAACACAAATTTGAGAAACATACTCGAGTGGTCTATAATATGCACTCAACTTCTTAAAACAAGTCTCTGAATCTCAACCTAGATCTAAAACTATCGAAACGTAGCTAAAAGTAAAAAAACTTATCTTTTTGCTAACAAAAAACTTTGCACCAATCTCACATGATTCAAACTCCAATCCAAACAACATCCATGTACAAGCCTTAGCTACCACAAGCCGCACATAACCAACTAGAACTCTAATCCGAATTCAAAGAGACAAAAATCGTAGCGAAAGAACCGAACAAGACATATCTGAAAACTTTCTTCTTTCGTCAAACAGTCTTCAGATGTCTATAGGGTCTTCCTTCATGACTCCGTTGGCTCTAAGAACTTTCAGATCCGACTTCCAACATTCGAGATATCTCTAATTTTGACCATATAGCTTTATATACATATGATACATACATAAGAGGCTTGGTGGGTCTCGGAATCGAGAAGCTCAAGCTATTGTGTATATCGTCCTGCTAGTGTTCTTATTCGTTGAGCATTCACTATGCATTCTATACCAAGGAACAAACATAGAGAAAGATGTCTGTGAGCCTATGAAGTTGCCCAAACTACTTATGAATACAACAGTGGTAAACAAATCGATCCGAGAAAATTGATGATCATAATTAGATGTATAGTTATTGTGTGGAAGGTATATTTAAGAATAGAGAAGGACTATAAAACAGTAGCCTCAACAGAAAAACAGAAATGTAGAATGATAAGATAAATAACTATAAAGGATCAAAATAGATAAAAGATGGGCTGGCCAAAGGGAACATAGTGTAGAGTTGAACTATCATTATCATCATCGATCACAAGCTACTTCTCAACTAGTTGGCTAGACAATATATGTGGCTAGCACTTCCTGGGCTTTTGAGGCGTCTTGAGCTGAGCTCATGATAGTGAGAACTAGTGGTTCTCGAGGAGACAAATCGATAGATTCAGCTCCGAGTCTGACCGTTTTATGAATATATTGTGCAAAATGCAACAAAAGTGAAAGAGTGTTGTGCTCAGTTAACTGAGAGGACTATGCCAGTATCAAGAATCCATCATTTCTGCTTCAGCAGTCCGGAGCCTGCTCCACAACCATCATACCCTTGACATGCACATCATTTAACACTTCCTCCAGTTGTCACTCGAAGATTGAACATAATATGACGTCATAAGTCATTTGTGCAACTAGTATCCAAAATCTCTCAGAATACAAAGTTGTAAGAGATAACTATCATTTATCTTTGTAATGGGAGCACCCAAGTACTATCCTTGCAACACCTGTTGAAAAAAACGAAGAGTTTCTTCAACAATCTTTTGTCATTCACGACCTCGGTTGCCATAATATATATCCAAAAAACACATTAAGCAATGCTCGGAGCACACATCACTCCTACGTTTCATTCACCATTGCACTTCTTCTTGAATTACCAGATTTCGATAAAAGCTAAACATACTTCCAGCGGTTGAAGTTCAAGTACAGATCAAAGATGCAAAGAATTATCAGGGTTCAAGGTTTGAGAACCGCACGTTATGAACACATGTATGCTCTCCACAACACCTTTCTCCATTGCAGGAATGGTCTCCTTCCGGGTTCCCTTGTAGACTCTAATAAAGTATCACTCTCTGCATGAATTTTTCCGGGTTAATCATTAGGGTTTGTACTCTTATTTCTTTCAGTTCTATACTTATATCCATGAGTCTATACTTGGTTTTGGATTATGTCTGAATCTGTTTGCAGTTCCAAGCTTGGTAGATTTCATTTAATTCACACGTGAAAATGTTGCAGTTATATATCAAAATGTGAAAAGTCCTCCAGCCCGGTCTATGCAAACTGACCCCTAAGAAGCAAGACGATATCCAGTGTGACGTCCCTCGGTTGAGTTTTTTTTTTCTGCTTGTTGAAAAGGATTGGAGGGACTTCATACATTAGAAGAGTAGCTACGGATATATTAGAACTGAGTTCTAGCTGAGTTCCTTTTAAACCCCAGGTGCGATCATAAAAGTGAAAAAAGGAATATCTATTTCCTCCTCCCAGTGTACTTTACTTTAGAGAGAAGATAAGATATTATTTTACATGAAACCAGAAATACTTGGTTCCATATTTCTCAATCTCAACAATATGTTTGACGTGAATCACGTAGGAAAGCTTGGATTTTTGACTCCTTAAAAACATTTTTTGTACTTATAGGCAAATTCTATCAGTTTGGGTTCAGCCCACCCGCTGAATGAAGTACTCCTGGTGAACAGATGTATTTAGAGGGGCACCTATCTTAACGAACTAAATAAACATAAACTATCTATCTTTTAGGACTATCGTATGTTTCGATCTTCATTTATAACTAATACAGGTATGAATCAGATTCATGGAGAGTTTGGTCTTTGATTACAAAATCTTGCTTAAGGATGAAAGTATGCAGTGTGCTTAACACATGCAGTTACGAGCAGCACTAAGAAAGTAACGAGTATGCTTATCTATAACTAAACGTTCTCATCATCTCCGAGTGAGAGGTCACCGTCAGAAGGTGAAACTGGAAGTCTTCATTTTGGGCGACCCGGACTCTCTCCAGCTAAATTTGTTAATCCTTCTAGAGAAATTAATCTGCATCCGTTTCTGTCATGATCAACATTAATAAGACTTGAGTAATTAAGTATTCGGTTGTTAAGTTGGTGTTTACTGAGCTGCTACGGAAACTGAGGCAGAGGATACAAATGATAGAGAACTACAGCTGCTTCTTTTCACTGAGATATGTGAAGGCTGCACGACCTCCTCAAATGCACTACTCCATCGCTCCTCAAAGCTTTCGGGCTGATACCATGTGAGCAGCCATGACTCCCAGAGCTTCCCAATATTCACCGTCCTTACTTGCCAGAAAGGGAACAAAGCGGGCAAATGAATTAAGGTCTTACTCCGATAACCTCTTGCCAGCTTCTTTATACAGCCACCGACATAGTATAACCGTTGATGGAGTCATCTAAGTCTCTAACAATTGTGCTCAAAGCTTCACCGGATTCTCTACCCAAGTAACTATTAGACGTGCAGAACACGCGAAGATAGTGACTCGGCAGATTTGAAACATCAAAGGTTACATCGCACTGTTACGTCTTGGTGATAGTAGCGATCGATCGAATTAGAGACCCTCTCTAAGTCGATCAATCTCTACTATCACCAAAACATACCAGATCATGTAAGGAACGGTATGACCAGAAGAAGCAAGGAAACTACACTACAGACGGAAACTGATCTGCACAGCCTGTGATTTACGTAGACTTTAAAAAGAGAATACGAGTCTTTAAATTACAACCAAAAAAGCAAGAGACGGGAGTATATATGTTGATACACAGGTAAAGCAGCTTTCAGAGAAAACAGTGACTTCGCCCGCACATTAAAGGTAACCCCAAAATAGTTTTGAACCCATGTCCGTACAAGGTGAGTAATGAAGAGTGGTAACATGTATGCTGACTTGGTTTGAGAAATCAGCGAATGAATATACCGAGGTTGCGCCAAGAGGAAATTTGTAGAGTGAGCACAGTTCCAGAACCCCCTGGTGGCAGTAGGACAGAATACAAATATAAATGCGATGCCTAACGAGCTGAGCGAGAAGACAACTATTATCGGTAATAATTGATCCAGGAAGCGCAACAGCTAGAGTGTCAACCCATAAGAAATTAGAGGTTAGAAGCAAAACTCCCAACAAAGTTCATGGACACAGCTGTAAGTGTTGAGGTGTTGAGTAGGTGTGCACTGAAACACCTAACTAACACAAGGTACACGCAGAGCATGCAAGGACGGGAGTATATATTTACTTGGGCGAATGGAACAACACTGGAAGGCAAACAAAGTTGCAAAACACGTACCGCTTCAATGCCTAACCTCTCTGGAGTATCATTCAGAACGGTCTCATTCTCCTCCACCGCGATAATCAATGGCTGCATCATCCAGTTCAGAGCTGAGCTGAAGGAAGACTTAAAAGGACTGCTCTACATGCGCAGTCTTGAAGGAAGCAGAAACCATCCGATGTGCAATCTTCTAATATTCGAGGAGAAGTGAGCTACTGCAATTCTCAACGTATAGCACGTACACACCTTGCGTCTTGTCTTTCGTGCAAAAGACAAGGTACCATCTCCACCACAAGCATCCACTGGAACAACAACGAAGTCAAACATCACAGCTTTGTGTCAATAATTGCTTTTTGCTAATGTACTGAGCTGCTCGGCTCAAACCCGCCAGAACACGAGGCAGAAAAGTGAAACTGATCTGCACTTTGCACTAAAAAACTGTTCCACACTGCAAACGAGAATCATGATGACTATAGTCATTGGAAAGTCTTAAGAAACAACAAATGTCCAGATCACATAATATTCTTTCTGGCAAAGGAGAACATTTAGAGCTGTACAAAATCTAGACAACCGCAACATGTCCCTACCATCGCAATAACTTAATACATGTATGCACACCTC
Organism: Asterella californica; assembly: GCA_036924285.1. NCBI lineage: Eukaryota > Viridiplantae > Streptophyta > Marchantiopsida > Marchantiales > Aytoniaceae > Asterella > Asterella californica. The sequence goes on from JAYKYS010000003.1 coordinate 15,307,834, forward strand.
TTCTGCAGCAGATCGGGAGATATCATGTAATCAAACGTCAGAAGAGCCAAAGCCGGTGCATGTGGGCATGGAATTCTGAATTCTTCGACAACAATGTGACTTATGACGGCTTCAACTCCAGCTAACACATCAACTTCCTCCGATCACACAAGGATCGAACAACCTATCAACTGTCAACAACGAATGAAACAGTGACAGAACACCTAATGCTTAGTTGCCGAAACAATATGATCAATGCAACTTGGGAACTATGACTCTTCTGATCAGAGAGCTAACTAATTAATGAACGCGCAGTAAAAAACTCACATGGGAATGAAACAAACCTTATGATGACAGTAGGGGACACGGGTAGCCTCAAGGACATCTACCGTACTCGATTTTGGTGCACAGGTTGAAAACCCCACGCTCCTTCTGCAAATTGATCAAGGGCATAGCCTTCCACGTATAATGGATTTCGGCGCCGAAGCACCTGCAGTCAAAGTTGTTCAGTCATCTCAAATCTCCTCGTCAACAGGCTGCATATTGTGCTATCCAGACACAGTGTATCTCCAAACTTCAATTTTCTCACTGTATACAACCCAAGTTCCCAGAAAATGGTTTCCTAAAGAGAAGGTCAGAAAAGGAATTAACAGAATGAAAGTTGCATTCGGGTGAGTTATGACACAATCTGCTAAGGAAGCCATTGCTCGGGCAACAAGTAGGGCATTGACCGCAAATGCTTTCTTAAGCTCGTTCTTACAGCCGAGCATCTTTGTCGCTGCAACGGGCAAACCCCACAATAGTACCGGTATTAACCCAACCTTAAAGTACATTTCTCCCCTTTAAACAGTATCTAGCTGCAGTTCACGACTGGTTCTTTGTTCTACCTAGCTCCCATAGCTCATAAACCTAAAGAGATTCTCTGCCCATCCATCCAGGAAACAATGTGAAAATCTTTGTAACACCGTTCTTAATGATGGCCAAAAGATAGCAGTGCAGGAAAGTACCACGGACGCCCGTGGTTGACGAGACGCTCCGTTATTTCTGCCACAGGGTCTCCTTCCACCAACTGTCTGTCGAGCACAGGAATCAAAGAATATTAAACACCGTTCCAAGGTGCTGCGGAAGGAGCCCATGCATTTGGGCAAGTAGGGATAGTGAATATAGTTAGAGGCACTAAATACTGAAAGCACATATGAAGTGATGGCAGAAAATGACAAGATATTTCCAATTTTCTGTCGTCATGCAAAATCGATGGTTAGTCATGCAACTGCATAGCAAAACAGAGACAGTAGTCGTTTCTGAACAAAGAAATTAAAACGCACACTAGAAACTTTTTACACAGATCAGAAATCACGATAAGGAGAATTACACAGAGAGGTATCGAGTTCCAAAATGTTATACCAGATCGACTAACCCAGACTGCACTATTGCTTCTCTAGATATGTTTCTCTCATTCCATCAAAACTGGATTGGCACGAAACACGAAGGGCATAAACAAGCTAAAAAAGAACGCAAACTTATAATTATCTCCTATTTTCGAATATGGCAGATGATATTCTCGACCATCCGGATCATCATCGCATGAAACAAGCGGAAGAACTAACAAGACAGCAACCCTAAAGATACTAAATGAATAATTGAATATAAACCTACTGTACAAGAGAAAATGAACCGGATCAGACTGAACTGGCGAGTTCTTGTGTGCGCCAGCGTGAACTCAAATTAGCCCTTTTACGCACTTGTCTCACATAGATTTGTTTGATGTTTTTTCTACAATCATATTTTTGGCATTTCAAACTCGTTTGTGTTCAAGTTATTTATGTGTGGCTTGCATCGGTGGATTTGGATCATGTATTCACTTGTGAACTAAAGTTGTGAAATTTTCTTTTAGCAAAGAGTGTGTTTCCTTTGTATCAATTCACACTGCAGCAAATCTTTCTTTAGATCTGGACTTAGAAGTATGTTTACGAGTTTAGATGAAGCAAAAGTTGCACATGCAAAAAATGCAATCTGCTACTAGATTTCCAAGATCATCATCAGTATCTCTAGTTCGTCATGGGGTCTGATCTCTAAGGTCAATTCTTTGTATTTTGCTGATAACACGGGAGAGTAAAGAGATATTTTAATACTCTTATTTTGTTTCTAAATTTATTTTAAAATTTTTTATAAATAAAATATATAAAGCATATTCTCAAAGAAATTCACTTTTTATATAAAATATTTTATTTTTATTTTAAAATTAATTTAAAAATAGAAAATATTATTTTTAGTATTATTAGTTTTTTAAAATTTTGTTAAAAATAATTTAAAATATCTTATTTTTACTTATACATTTTTTAAAGAAAATGTTAGTGAACCCCAAAGAGTCCGAAAAGCATTACTTTTGTTCTGAGATGTTAATTATCCAACTATTTCCTATTTTGAAATTCTGAGTCCGAGTTGCATCTAGGGTATGATGTGCATATATGAGACCAAAATTAGAATATTTTTATTTGAATGTGTCCAAAAGACCTAGTTTGAAAAGTTATTGCAAGAGACAAGAGCGATGAGCAATACTTGTACCCGTGGTTAGTATCGTGTATTCTCTATCTTTCATTTCGAACAAGAAAACAGATTATATCCTCATAAGACACATATACGAGACAAGCAGCCGACACGCACAACATGTTTGGAAAACAAAATCAAAACCTAAAGTCGATTTGTCATTATACTGTGAGTCGTTGCGTGATGTGGTTGGTTGATACCGGACAGTGTTATTCACATGTACTGTCTGGTCATTTAAAGCCCGGGTATGACTACAAGTGTTCCAGCTGACCCATAAGTCTTTATTTTGTTTCAGAGAACTGAGAAATTTAATCTTTATTTAGAAAATATTTTTGTTCACTACTTCTTGTTCCAACTTGGAATCTGGGAAATAAAGAATCAACTTAAGTTGTTCACCAGCTTCACAAGTTATGATTCATCTCGTACTGAGTAATGACAAAAAATGTTAAGATGAAGATTTCGGGGTTTATTGGAGCAAAAAGAATACTTTTTTAGGCTCAAATTACACTGGGAGGAAATTTCCTACTTGTATACTCACACGGGGGGTTGAATGAGTAATGCAGGAAGGTTAGTGCGGAGGCTATACTGAATATAGTTTTCAGATATACGCTCACAAAATTTGAGAAGATTTGTCCGTGTGATGAAAGTCCATGACTCTCCAAACTTATTGCTCTTGATTGAGAGTTTTATGCACCCATCCACTTTCAAACAACCATAACTTTCAATCAACCATAACTTTCAATCCGCATCGCATCTAGCGATCATATTTTGGTTAACAAGTTTAATGACTGACGGGATAAAAGCTCATGAAGTTTCAATGCAATCCAACAGTGAATTCATGCAATCTCACCAATTCAATCCAGCAACTCGAAAACATAGTCGATCACTCAAGGACCAGCCGCAGTGCTGGTGTTCTATCTCTTTCCACCAACTGTACAATGCAAACCCGACAATCCTCCACCAGAGTAGCCATCCGCGTTACATGAAGAAGAAAGATCACGTAGTTCGGAGCTGAAGGAGAGTTGGTATGCTAGTATGCTAGGACGCGGAGGACGGAAGGAAGGGAGCGAGCAAGTAAGGAGTTCATTCCTGTTCGATGAATCGACCACTTGTACTCTCGCGTACTGCTATCTCCTCCGATCACAGGCATGGGCAACGGAGACTCAAGGAGAATCCCGTCGGCGGTTACATCATCTGACCTGACCCACACTTTTTCGCTGCTGACAAACTTTTACGCACCGAAGAGCCATTTCGCTCTTCGGTCAATTGTCTTCCCAGAGTAAACAACGGATCGTTGTAAAAGTGGTCAAATCTCATCCACTAAACTTTTAGGCGTTTCTCGGGAATTCTCTCCAGTCTTTGACATGTTCGTTGGCAGTATCCAGTTCCAGTTCTCCCTTGCGGTTTCAGTTCAACTGACCATCTCTGGATATATAGATTTCATCACATATTCTCATGACTTGATTGATCTTGAAACTACTACTTCATCTTTGCACTTCGCTGATATCGCACCACTTTCAAGATGATACGGTATACACATCTAGAGTAATGTGGGATAATATATGAAAACACAGATATCGATGGCTGAAAAAGGAAACAGAAAACCCTCACTCGATTGACTTCAGGAGCTCTGAGGACTGAAAAATGTCAGGAGCTGAATATTATATTCTTGTTACCGATTGTATGATATAAATGAAGATGATCGATCACTTCGTATGATATCGAGTTTGCGGGTCATGAACTTGTCAACATTTGTAGCATAACTAAATAGATACAAAAAAGACTGACAGTAGTGATTACGAGACTAAAAGTCCACACATAGTTTGTAGTTGTATTTACTTGTACTGTATCTGGTGGATGCTTGTGTTGTACTTGCTCCTCCTTTCATGTCACTCTGATCGTTTGGTCAGTTGTTGTGAATGGTATCATATATGGCATTTTATTTGATTATAATCTGATTTTCTAGTTTGACTCTCTATACATGAGTTCGGCGATATAAAGTAATTTACTTAACCAAAGATCCGGTGTAACAAGCAGGGTGCATAGAAGGAGTAAATAACTTTATCTTCTCAAGTTTACATTTAGGGGAGTGGGGGGTTTTTGGTGGTAATGGTTGAACCTCCTACTTCTGGATATGAATATCCCTCTCCTCCTATGTTATTTTCTTTTATAGAATCAAAATTTTCTGGAAAAAGATGTTTGGTCATAAATGAAATTGGTGCATATTCACTCTCTCCATCTAAATATTGTTCTCTTCATCTTAGATGGAAACGTTGAATATATAAGCACGCTTACGAATATGATTATGCATGCATAGAACTCCCACCTGGCGGCAGTTGGGACCTCTTATATTATATATAATTCATATCATGTGGCAAATTTGGTTATATAAACACATCTATAATTTCCATGAAGTTGGTAACTATGGAATGAGACAAATATGGGCATTCCTGATAATGGATACAATTGCAAAGCGTTTGGTATCAGGGTTTCTAAACCTTCCGTCACTAATGAATAAACAGTACCATGGTATGAACTAGGTGAGGTACACTTTTCCCTCAAAGGGGAAGTTAACTACAGTGCATCCCTTACTCCATTACTTCAAACGAGGTAACTTTTCTATGTAGTCTTATTATGCACTTTTTGCTCCATCAGCGCCATCCGTAGAGTAGGAACGAAGGCCCACGCCACGCCGTGAAACCTTCACATATACTGTATATGCAAGGAGAAACTTTTAATTTTCAGTTTTTTACGTTCGAAGGTGAATTACTGGAATGGGAAAGTGAACATTCAAAGCCGAAAGTATTGCCAGTAATGTCACTTCCCTCCTCTTACTTTGCAAACAGGGAGTAACAGAAACTGGGATTGACTCTTAGGGAGCATGGAAACAACCTAATATTGTTATACAATTATGTGTTATTTAATAAAATAAATTTATTTTAGTCTGATATAAAAGTTATAAAATATTGAATTTATAAAAAGCTATATTGAAAACAGAAATATTTAAGTCATAATAAATCACAATTTGTCATGTTTATATTAAATCGTAAATTTTACGAATACATGTGATTAATTCATCTTATCTCTTTCCCGCAGTGAGCCAATATATTAAAACTTTTGCAAGAAATACTGTTATTAACTTATGTACATATTTTTAGTAATTAACTAGTTAATAGGAACAAAAATTATCAAATATCAAATAAATAAATGTTATGCTAAAAACAAAACAAACAAAAAACTGATTTTAATATAATAAAATATCAAAATTATAACATTTTGCAAGTGACATATAAGGGATATGTTCAATGTCTCCTTTGAGATGTGAGCAATAGAGGTATGAAAACGGGTGTCAAGTAAATTAGCAAAGAGATCCACCAGCAAATAGCTACTGAATTGAAAACTTTCCAGTTAATGACCGGGTGCTATATCTACAACAGAGTCTGAATCGCGATAGGAGATTGTAAGAAACGGTTGTGCTACTTCTCTCGTACTGTTTCCGTTGCGTCTAGTCATAATGAGTAAAGCTGCTACGTTCCGTACTTCATCGAAAGTTTCGATCTTGAAACCATAATGTCCAAACTATGGGATTAGATTTCACTCTTGAGCTATTGAGAGTGGCTAACGGAATTGGTAAAAGTTGGATTCACTTGCTGCGGGATTTATAGCTCAAAGCCTTGAACGATCAAATTGATACTGTCTCCAGTATCAAGTTGGATTGGTTCAATATGTACGCACCTGAATCATTCAGTCTTCCATGAAATGTATGACTTGTCATCGGATGAGGTTAAACTGTAAGGATTAGGAATACTCCAGCGTAGATTACATTGTGGTGGACGAAGCAGTTATTTCCTAGCATGAGAGGAATAAACACGGACAGGATTGACACTAGCAAATCAAACAACTTTCTATTATGGACCGAGCTTCGCATGAGGGGTCACGGTCATTCTAGGCTTGCTAAGCAAGTATAAGGCAAGTAATCAGGAAATGACGGATAGAGGATTTTTGCAAAAGTATCTCTTGTCTTTACATAAATATATATTTACTTAATGATAAAATCAATATAATTAAATTCTTAGAGTGTAAAACAAGATTCAAATCGCCGACAAAACAAAGAATATATATCATGATAAAACTAATATATCCGAATTCTCGAAGAATAACAAGATTCAAACCCTTGTTACCCATAGAGATTTAAATCATAAGATTAAAAGTTTGTAGTTATAAGTGAAAATCGGAAGTGAGAGCCATTTGAGGTGAAAACCTCTCGTACGGATTGGAGCACAGCTGTCTTCAAAGATCAGACTGACCTCTATTTCGTATAGTGACTCGATGTTAGAAGTGAATCCGTCTACGAAAGACCTCATACATTTGTGGTGCAATTAGTAGTTCGCTATGGTATGATTCTTTTTAGAAACGCATCGTTACTAAAGTGTGTTTTCTTTAGCTTCTTTTAGAACTTTTTCTTCATTTTCTTTGGCACCTAAGGCTGAAATCGGAGCTATCTAGCCCCAGGGAAACAAATATGTGCATGTAAAGACATTGTCTGGGTTCTCGACACCTTTATCTCCAACACCGTTCAGCGCTTGGGCATTGTCATACGAAAATGAACATGGTCTTTTCTTGGTGGGAAGGTAGAGTGAAGGCAGCCGCTCAAATAGCACAAGCTGATTATTTGTGGGAGAGGTGTGAGATGGTGGCCTAGTGAGCTGAAGGAGGCTATCCAGCATCATAGGATCTGTACCTACATGTTTTTCCGTAAAAGAAGAATTCTAAGGCTATGTAGAAGCTGGGAAGCATCTGTTCGCCGTCACGAATAAGAACAGATGCTGAGGTGAACCAAACGGTTCGAGACCGAAAGCGAAAGCTAAACTAAGAACTGTACTCCTCTACCAACAACAACTATTTGGAGAATCCGAAGAAGTCCTTCCAAGAATCGAAGAAGAAGCTCACTAAGGCTAGGACCTCTGAGAAATCAAGGTTTACGGAGCAAGACTGGAGTGTTATTTACCAATCTCTCTTTGATCCGTAATGTCTGATGGAAAACTAAAAAAAGCTGGGTCAGAAACCACCTCGTTGAATCCTGAAGAATGAAGAACAACTATTTGTTCGTCGGAGGGGACAACTTTGTCAAAAGCGCAAACAATCAGTGGATGGGGTTGAAGAGTGACAACATCTGAACGGAGGGTTCGGTGTAGAGGAAATTGCGCAAGGAGTATCTGAGTAGGGGTTGTGATACTATATTCACTGAGCTCTTTAAGTTTAGAAGTGACCCCATGATATTGTCTTTTGACGACTTTGTTCAACTTCTCTGGACTCATGGTGGAGAGTGCATACCGTCGATAACCTCTTAAATAAAGGTACCTTCCCCGGCTAACTATTGACCAACAAATAAACCTTACTGAATACTGGTTTACCACCAGAAAAGTGTGACTAATGGGGGCAGGCAGGATTCAGAAGACAACGGGGGTGTGTTGAACACCTTTACACACTTAGCCAGATCGCCCTAAGGCCGTATGAAAGCCCACTTTCTGTTTCATCCTCATGTGAAGAGGGCTTACGATACCGTAAGTGGATATACGGTATAAAAGGTAGAATGTGGCGCATAGTTGAAAAACAATACCACCACACCAAGACTGCGGTACTTACCAATGGTCAAACGTCGATCCTTTCTCTCAGGGGTGGCTCAATGGTACCCTCTCTCTCCGACCCTTCCTAACATTTTCGTCAACGATCTGGACAGAGAACAGTCTATGGGTTTACCAGATAACTCATCGACCGGAGCCATTCGGATATAAACATTGATGTTCGCAGACGACTTTGTTGGCATGGACGAATCCGCGAAGAAGCTCTAGAAGATGATTAACATGTGCAAAATATGGGGTGATACGTGGGGGTTGGAGGCGAATGTATGTAAATGCGAGGTAAGGGTTTTTAATGGGTCAAGGGAGAAAGTAGACCATCACTGGAACTGGAAGTGGGGCGCAGAACCAGTTCCGAGAAAAGGAATCTTACACTTACCTAGGGGTGGTGTTATATGAGGAAGGCATGTGGGAGTGGCACATCTCACGTACTGTCGATAAGGGCCATCGTACGGTAAATCGGTTGGGCAACTACTTGCCTGCAGGGACATTACTTCCACAGCTAAACGAACCGCATTCCTGCACATTGTGCTTTGCAGTCATGTCTCTCCGTTGCGGCCTGTGCGGGACTTGCGATAGAATGTTAATCGACCGGAGGCTCTGCTTTGGTGTTGCACGTGGAATATGGGTAGTGACGGTTGACGGTTTGGATGTGCAGAACATCTGTGTTTGTTTGGACTTCCCTGTTTGCATGGCCAATTTCCTGCAGAGATTAAAGCTTGGAACAGTACAGAGAAAGAGAGAGAGGTGTACTCAGTAAGACTTGCATGTCGTAACCCTTCGACCATAGACCCCGCCCCCTGGCTGGACGGTGTTTCTAGGTGCTAGAGACAAGGATGGGCAAGAGAAAGCATAGTAGACAGCTACCTGGGAAGGGGAGACTTACCCAAGTAGTAAGAAGACTTTCCGTAAAGGACATCCGTTCACCTTCCAAGTTTCAGTTTCACCTTCCAGGACTTTTGCCATGCCTCCATCTCTGTCTTATGCGGAACAGCCTGCCCATTGCCTCTTTCGCAGTATAATCCATTTCGACTTCAGACATGCTCCAGGGATACTCCGATAGGTTGCTGCTCCCACAATTTTTTCTATCTCCATGTTATGGCTTGTTTAACTGGCCGACCCAGCAACCAAGTGGGGTCCAACACAAATTTCCTCTTGCACCTCTACGCGTGCAGTAGTTGAAGCGGTAGCGACCATAAGGCTTTCAACTGGATAGCCTCCAGCCGAGGTCTTTGCATAGTATTAGCATCCCAAACAGCAGCTCCGTATTCGAGAATAGGGCTATCCGGACTATCAGGACTTCAAGATCAGCGGAGCAACCTATCAGTCTGATAATGTGGCTACCTGTTCATGTCTGAACTTGTACGGATTTGCAGTTGCACTGAAGGCACCTACAGCCATTCCGTTACTTGCCGCTCGCCAGCTTGATGCCACCCTGTTCAAGCACATGATAGCTGATGAGGATGACCGGATGGAGACCTCAAAGAGAAATTACGACTATATAACAGATCTTGATTTTTCTATGCTTCCAGTCTGCTCACGCACTAAGCCAAGATCCTTACGGGCCAGCTAACGAAACTCTTAAAACACGCAGTACCCCGAGTTGGATGCTCCTCCAACGAGTTTGAACTGAATTATAGCAAAAGAAGTAGCCTCTGCTCAAAACTACGTGTACACGCTGCTTCTTAAGGGACAGACAGATGTCCACTACGCATAACTTCTCTGAAGCTCGCTACTTCAAGTGTAACACCATATATGTTATACTTTAAGATGACGGAACTGGAATTTAACGTTGTTGATGGCATCATCTCACTTTTAATTGGTATCAATCTCCCTTACTGACTTAAGATGTTCTTCCAGCACACAGTTATGATGCGCAAGGATGTCCATCACATTAGTCAAAAGCAGTGAATGAAGGACGTAGAGAACAACCTGTGGACTCCAAACACTGCAGATTGGTGATGACCACTTAACTTCTATCTTACCGTGTCCAACCAGCTGAAAGTTGGTATCCATGAGCTTTGAAACAAGGATTCAAATTATCACATAACACGTTCAGTGCCCCACAGTCCAAAAGGAGGAGAAGATACTCACATCGCTTATGATGAAGCGATCCATCTGGTCAGAGGGAGGTAAGTCCCACTTTGCTGTGAAGAAGAGACCTTCTGTTCCTACAAAGTAATCTGAGCGATCCAGGTGATCACGGCATTAAAACTACCTCAGCATGGGCTCAGCATATAATGGTGATACTACAGAACACTTCAGAGACGGATATCTAGACCTCCCAGCTTGATGAGGATAAACTGTGGGAACAAGTACAGCCACCGAGCTTACATCTACGTGTACTTGGTAAATAACTGCAGGGTGGAGTCTACCTGAATCAAATGGACCTTGGACCAGCACGCGATGTGTTACGAAACCCTGCCACATCAACCAGAGTGAGATCTTGATCAACCCGCAAAAATCTTACTTAGACAATTGTCAAGGCCCCTGTCTATATGTTTAAGGCATATGTTGGAACATGAGTATAGCAGAACGGATCAGACTACGCGCACGCACTTAAGGTAATCCCCAAATCCCCGAGACCCCAGCGAAGTACCTAGTGAGTAACAAAGACGTGTTTGAATGTGCGCTAACTTTAAACCTCAAGTTATCTTCATAACTTTAAACCTCAAGTTAGCGAAAATGTATAACCAAGGGAGGGACCAACGGAAATGTATGGTGCTCCCTGGTATGGAAGTGCAAAGTAAGAGACAAGTACAATATGCAGAGCACACTATGCGCATGCTGTTTCTAATGCAGAAGACGAAAGTGGAATCTAATAAAGCAGTAGTATCACGTGAGTAGAGCTGAACGATGCATGCAATATGCGACGGAGTTTTATATTAACCCGTCGAATAGGACCCAGAGAAACGATCACCAGAAGAGGGGTTAAGTCGGAGAAAAGTAGATCTGCTCATAAATCATAAGTCACGAACTCACAGTTAAACCAACCAGATATACAGTAACAAACAGGTTTGTGCAGAGGAGTACACAAACAATTTGTTGCATCAAGGTCAATTACGCAGCTGTAGGTAGCTAATGAGTAGTACACTCAAGAACCTAACTACCACAAGATACACGCGGAGCATGCAGCAGAACAATCTCCCACCGTATGCACCTCAACCTGCTCTCTTACTTCATCAGCACCCAACAGAGAGGGTTAGGCTATAGATGAGTAGGAAAACTGATCAAATGAAGTTGAGGACGTTTCCAACTTAGCAGGACCTTGTCGGTCCAGGAGTTTCTGTTCAGTTCCGGGACTTCGATCTAGGGTATAGTGTCTATACTTATTGGTGTAGTGGTCCGTAGATATATGCATCCTTTATGCGGAGTCTCATCCCTAACCTTGACTTGGCTTTTGTCCGGGAGAGGAACCCAGGTATAAACGTCGAGGAATCTATCAAGGCAGTCAGGAAAACAGTCCGTAACCATGTACCATAGTGGCAGAATATTTTTATCGTTAAAAGGTTACGTAAAATATGATGTGGAGTTGATGAGTTGTTTCAACACTACACTCCTAGGGATGAAATACTCCTGAATCAACCCACAAAACCTTGATGACCTTGTAGAGTCCCTGTCAATTACAAAATCAGACAATCTGAGGAAAGATGTCTCAAGAGATGTTAACGAAAGACCAATACCAGCAATCACGTCCTAAACTTTCTGTATGGAGATCCTCACCTGCCATGCCGCAGGCATATACTCCCGATGAGAGTATCCTTGTTTCCTATTGCGTGCCTTTGTGGCGCTGCTTCCAGCACCAGGTAAAATTTCCTCACCTTGATTCCTGTGTATTCAAGGAAGGACAGGCACATAACTTAAAGATACAAGATAAGAGCTCGGACAAAACACAAAGAGTATCGCTCCTTCCAGAAGGGAACCGGGAACAAATTTGTTCCTCCTAGCATTACTACCTTGCCGTAAAAGTTGATAAAGATTCTAACTACGGCAGTAGAAAGTACATAGGAACTCCTGCCTTTTAAGGTCCAGGGTGAGGAGGAGAAAGCTTAGAATGAGCTGCGTACGCTTCTGAGAGAAATCATTATATGGCAGCTTTGCCACTAAGGACATGGTTGCTGTCTTGTCTTAGGCTTTTGGTTTGATGTCAAATACAAACAAGGTTTTGAAGCTGTTCTTCTATTTAGAAGATTGGACAACTACCTGTGTATGTTCTGCTTGCTGCTTCCCGCTGGACCAGAATACTCTTTTGTTGGATCACCGTGAATAATGGTTTTGGTAGCCAGTATCAGCAACGTTGGATACGTTCGAACAAGTTGGCTAAGTTCACGGACAACAGCTTCCGAGACAGTGTGAAGACTGAGGGTTTTCCTGTCCAGACACCAACAAATTTCATCAAAGCCTGGCTGAATTGAATGCAATCTTCGGGTACGATTCATCCCTTACCCAACTAGGACAAAGAAAAAATACACTGCAGACATCTTCACATCAGGTACAATTGACTCAGATGAAACTTGAGAGTGCTGCCTGGAAGTCCAACTACTTTTTAACTTGTCTATAACCTTGGTCACAAGGGAGCTTGATGTTTTACCTGCCGACATCATTAGGTACTGACCGAACTGCCCGATCAAGCCAGTAAAATGCACCGATGCTGGCATCCACACAAGACAGCATTTTCCCCACATCTTTGTGATAAGCAAGAGATATATGATTCGTCCGGGAGAAGCAAGAGATATATGTTGGCGAGCAAGAGATATAAACGCTTAGTATTACTAAATTGTGAAACTACACTTCTCCAGTCAGCTGCATGTATTAAATGTACACAACCTAGATCTGTGCGCAAGACAATTTAGCTCTTACCTGTCAATCATTAGCAGTTGGGCACTGCTGCCATGTTCCATCTCCAGGTCCTTCAGAAACGGTCTTATAGTCTGCCAGCAGAGATAACCTTTCAAAATCACTGAAGGGATGTAAGATCGGAGAAGAACACATTCCAAAAACTGCTTCTTGCGCCTAAGAACAGTCCCCTCCACAATGACCGAACGTGTGAGTCCAATGTTACCAAAGAGGTAAGTTCAGGCACGGACTCTTTTACTCTGACGCCCCAAGTGTGAGACTCAGATTATACTGACAGATCAGAATGATTGGTTCTTTAAGCGATTAAACATACCGATCAGACAATATGTCTACGTTTGCTCATAATACGCATACAGAGAACAACAGCGACACACCTACGATACTGAATGGGGCTAACCTTTAGAGCGACCAGGAACTCAAAGCTGTTGAAGCAACGTTTAAGATAAAAACGCTTCAAAGATGTAGCCAGCAGCTCATCCAAAGACTCTACTCCTATGGCCAGACTCCAAGCAGGAGCCGGTTTCCCAGAAAGTTCCTTACTTGCTGTAGCAACAAATTAGCGAAAGTCATCACATTTAGCAAAAGAAATACATCTACATTGCTTCATCTGTTTGAAAAAGAAATCAGGCTTTTGTACTTAAACATGGCTCAGTCCTCTAGACTGAAAACTGAACCAAATCTCTCACCAATATTAGTGACTACGTACGAGATGTACATGGATCCAAACAACCAGATATGTTTCCTATGAGATGTCTTGATATCCATGTCCCAAAACCGTATCAGCTCACCTTGAGCGTCTCGAATACGGCTGTGGAGCAGTTTCACGAGCCGCAGCATGTCAAAGTGACAATCAAGGTCAACGAAAACTGCCGGCTTCTCAGATCCACCCAATCTGAGTCCTTGCCATTCCTTTGGTAAGATGCATGAAACAACAGCCTACGATAACATATGTCATCCAGTAAATTAAATCTCCACAGTTCAATCCTCTTACAGTAACGGACATGCTGCAGTACAGTTTCAGCTGCACTGTTGACTACATTCATTCACTAGAATGCTCCTTCAGTATTCCTTGTTGCACAGATTCATTCCGATCCCAAGTAGAGAGTGACAAGATCAGCAACATTTGTTTCTAAAAGCTCAGGACTTTATGAAAAGGTGAACATATACAACTTGAGAGCGAAGCCTCCGACCATATATTCCTGTATCCTCGGCAAACAGCCCGGTATAAGTACTTAGCTGCTTCAATGACCTACCTTACACAGTAGCAACTCAGCTGAAGTACAACAAAATGTTGGGACAAGTACAACTGTCAGCATGTTTTTCATCCAAACAGACTATACACATACCTGTAGCATAATTTCCGATTTTCCGGATCCAGACGGTCCGGCCACCTCCAGTACATGGCCACCGTGCAAGGCAACACGATGCAAAGGAGGCAAAGGTGGAAGCGACGGCTGTTGCCGTTCCACGACTCGTTTCAGCATTGCCTTGGCGGTCTCGTTAACCATCAGCCACTGGAGCATCTCGTCCTCCGAAGAGGCCATGGAGCCAGAAAGAAGAAGCCGCACACGCAATTAAGTACTTGCTTCATTCATCTCGCCTTCGCCCGAGTCCTCATAAAAGTTTCTCCAACTAAACGCGATGCAGATGATGATTGCCTACCGCCCGCTTCTTTAGTTCACGTTAGCAAGGGAGATGACGACGTGAACACCAGACATGATACAGATAAAACTTTCAGAACTTATTTCTAAACGTCGCAAGAGAAAGCACGCTTTTCCAAACTTCAGCATTTCCACGGAGAATTTACAGGCACTATTATCAGTCGCAAAAATGGAATCCTTGTAACTCTGTACGTTCAAGGAAGACAATGAACTTCTCTGAAGCAGGCCCGTCGAGAACCGTTAGACGGCAATAGACAAAGGTGAGCATGCGGCAAATTACACTCTAGTGACACTTCCAAATGCTCCTCAAACCTCAAGCACAAAAATCCATAAACTTGTCAGAATATAAACGAAATATCAGGTCCAGTTGCACGGCTTTCCTATATGATATTTATTCAAAATCTTGGAATTAGATTCGAAGGAATGAGCACAGCAGCGGATGTCAACTTCCTCTTACAAAGTCTCTGATGTCCGCACGAACTGTCACGGGTCCAACTTGCAACCTCACAAGATGTACCCCGAAATCTAACCAGCAGACGCTATGGGGCCTGAAGGAATGTACGTGCAGCAGAACCGAGAATATCATCCGGAGATTTCTGATCTGCTCAAGAACCTCGGGCGTCCTTCCCAGAAGGCGAGAAATATCCTTTACTTAGATGAAGATGGAGATCGATTTGATGTGTCTATAGTAGTTGCTCCCAGTATACGATCGGCATAGTGGAAACTAGTTCAATCTACTTCGCAGCCCTGAAATGAGGACGTGAACTGGCAGACAACAAATACCAAGAAACCTGGAGACTCGACCCTGGAGTGGAGATCAGAGGAAGGAAAGGAGGGGAGGATGTCGCAGGAAAAGGAAGAAAGAGGTGAGGAGAGTAGAACACACCACATACACAACTGCAGAGTGGAAAAAGTGAGAAGCCTTGATCAGATACCTTAAATTGACGACCACGGTGACTTCTCCCTGAATTGCAGAAGCTCAGGACAACTCTTTGGTCCTTCCATATTCATCCGAGGGTTGCTGCATTTATTTGGAGGATCTTATACAGAGCTTTCTTGTCGAAGTCTGGGCAACTCAACCTTCTTACAGACAGGCGCTTGTACGCTCTGCACTGCACTGCACCCTGAGAGAATACTATCCACATTCTGGTGGCTTGTATTCACGCTGTTAATCACGCACACGAATTGTGGGACGCGTTTGTGGTACAATTCCTTTCCCTCCCTGGTGCTACTAACTCACTTGTGTCTTTGCTATTCTTTCTATCCTCGTGTACTACATCAATTCAGGCTGCCTTCGGTTCCCTTCCGTTTCATGGTATCTGAGAACTACGTTCTGTACACAGATTCCAACACATCCGACAACAAGTTTGCTTGTGGTTACTAGCAAGCGATGCAATGCAGATGACAACTACAATGACCTCATGAAGACATAAGCACGAAACATCAATTCTTACACACAGTATTAGCATATCTTCAAATCTATGATAGGTTGCCAATGCACATAAAACCGGCCCCTATGGTTACTCTCACCTGCATCTCTAGTTCGATTTTTGGCTTTCAAGGTAGTTTACTGACACACACACAATTTTAGCTCACCTCTATTGCTCTCGTACTCCCTGTTTTCAAACTTGGGAGGAGTATCGCGCCGATAGGAACGTGACCAAGACTGCTCGTGCAAGCTTTGTACGTTCGTTTCCCATCCCAATAAGACGTAAAAGAGCATGAAAGAAAAGGAAACTACAAAAGACTCTTATGGCATATAGGACTGGATATACATGAATGCAGTTCATGTGAAGGTTTCAGGGCGGCCTCCATTGCTGGCGGATGGTTATTTTGCTACGGAGCAGAAAGTGCAAAATTAAGATCATACAGAAATGTTGTCTCGTTCTAAAGGTGTAAGGGATGAACATGTAGTTTTCCTTGTTAGAAAATAATGCACCTCACGTAGTTCATACCATGATCCGAATTATCGGTGAAAGTGGTATGTCAACCTGTTTAGTGGTACATCAACCTGTTATCAAAGCCGTGGCAATTGTATGGAAGATATGGTATGTAAAATATTCTCTCAGAGTTATCAACGATATTAAACATTAGCTTATTTCATTAGCTTTCATAGCCTGCAAAGGCAAAGAAGTCTTGGCACCCGTAGGCACGGAGTGCGCGGGGATCAACTGTTACCACTAAAAAGCCTCTCAAAAGTTAAAAAGTTAGTGTTTTTATGTGTACCATTAAAGCGTTTTAAAACGAAAGAGAAAGATTTTTTTCAGAGGTAAGAAATATTTTTCATCACTTAGTTAGGGAAGTAAGAAACTAGTTTTTACGTCCAAGTTTGTCTAGGAGTCATAACTCGAGTTCCTGAAGTGTTAAAAGGGGAAAACTGTGTTAAAATAAAGAAAGTCTCCAAGAGAAGAATCGTCACACCTAAGGAACTTACAAAGAAAGGAGAGAAATAAACTTCACCAAGACAAGCAACGGAGGATCATCAGTCCCTCCTGTATATGGAGAGAGGGTACAAAGAAGGTTGAGTCCCGCTGACTTAAAACTTTACTCTTGACTGAGTATAGGTCTAATTACAGTAGGTGCAACTAACCAGTCTAACTAACCAGTGCTTGCATATGTATTAACATTCTCCCTTAAGCTCAAATTAATATTCTTAACACCTAGACTAAATCTGAAAATCAAATTTATCCCTAGGTACGTTTTGGTGAAAATATCAGTTACTTGCTCATTTGATTAATAAATCTGATATCTATTTCTCCAACTAACACTTTCTCTCTGATGAAGTAATAGTGGACCTCTATATGTTTAGTTTTAACATGGAGTATAGAGTTACTAGCAAGTTTAATACTACAGTTATTATCTGTGTATAAAATGACAGAATCAGAAAATACAACACTCATTTCTTTCATAACGGGGTGGAGCCAAACAGCTTCACATGCAGGGTTGGTGGCACCTCTGTACTCAACTTCACTAGACGATAATGCAACAGTGGGTTGCTTTTTTGACTGCCAAGCAACTACTGGTTCCCAAAGTGAAACACAAAATCTGACGTTGTCGTGTTGTACATGATTTTATCATGTACAAGTTTGATAGAACGTCTATTTCTATGCATACGTGTCGACCATGTGATGTAATCTTAAATAGGTGGTTATGATGATGTTTTTTGTGTATTTCGTTATACACGTGTGTTTCTTACAGAAGACAATGAGACACATGTTAGAATACTTAAGTATGTTCACCTGTTCATACTTCTAGAAGTTCCATTGTATGTTAGTCTACTATGTAGATAGCCAACATTGGTGTTTCTTGTAACTAGTAGTTTAGCTAAGTTGCACCAAGTAAGTAGATTTTCTTCTCAAGGCGTAAATGATAACCTCGACAAGGAAATCTACCTACTTGGTGCAACTTATTATAAATGACTTAGTTGAACTCTAAACACTTATTATGGCCGAATATGGCTAAGTAGTTCACTAAGAGATGAAACTTAGATCTTAGATTTTTTATTGATAGATTGTTTTTGGTAAAAAATCCAAAAATATCCCCTAGGGTTGAAATAGACCTCACGGTTGTTACAGAGATGATCTTGACAAGTTCAAGATATCATTGAAAAACTATTCTTGTAAAAAATCTATCAATTTGAGGTCAAGAGGACAAAGATATATCCGATTGAAGTTTGAGTAGTCAGTTTCTAAATGTGCTTATTAAAACAACCATAGAACGTGTTGTGTGAGTGATCTGAAGGAGACTGAAGTAGGGTTGGAAAGCTCTCCACGAGTTGAAAACTGTGGACTTCATGATCAATGATTTGAGTTCAGATTGAGCAAGAGGTTCCGCCCTTTCGCAAGCGCCGCTCTCGTCTTATGAAACGTACATATTCTATCTTGGACACTTCTGCTCAATCTACATCAGCAAATCCTTGCAAAGCAAGTGAACCAGCAGCTGCATAGTGAAGTCCAAACTGAATGATAAACTTCACGTAACATATAATCTTTCTTGATGCATCAATATGAGGTTTCCGTGGTGCTTGCATAGACTAACTTACCAAGCCCACAACATAGCTTAGCTCAGGTCCGGTAATAGTCAAGTATATCATGCTTGCAACAATCTATCTATACATAAGCGGATCTGCAAGTAACTCACCATCATCAACACTAAGCTTCCTCCAACTACAAGGGGGTAAAGATAGGATTCAACCAGTCATTCCAAACTTCTCCAACATATTTGTTGCATACTGAAGCTGCAAAGCCAAGTGTCATCTCCATTCTTGATGAACTCAATAGCTAAGAAGTACTTGAGCGTCTCAATATCCTTTATGTCTTACTCTCTCTTCAACTGATCCTTGATTTTCTAAATGAGCATCTTAGAAGAACACGTGATAACCAAGTCATCAACATAGATGATCAAGAGGATAGTATTATCACCCACTTGCAAGGAATACATTGAAGAGTCTGAAATACACACCACAAAGTCAAGCAATTACATAAATGAATTGACATTGACATTCCAAGCTCTTAGAGCTTGCTTAAGTCCACAAAGAGACTTCTCAGGTCTGCACACTCGATCTGGATATAGCTGATCTTCATACCTAGGAGGTTGTGACGTGTAGACTTCTTCTTGAAGATCTCCATTTAGGAACACGTGTTTGAAGTTATTTGATGAAGATTTCATTTTTTGCTAGTAGCAAGTGCTACCAAGATACGTATAGAAGTCATTTTGACTACAAGACTGAAGGTCTAATCAAACTCAAGGTCATATTGATGTGCATAGTCGAGCTACAAGCCGAGTCTAGCCTTGCTACAAGCAAGCATTGAACATGCTCACAAGAGCCATCCGAATTGCTCTTGATCTTATAGATCCATCTGCAACCAATTGCTTGCTTACATAGGTAAATCCACAAGTTTTCATGTGTGCTGATTGTGAAGAGTAACAATTTATTCTTCCATAACTAGTATCCACGAAATATCTTGCAATGTCTCCTCGAGAGAATTAAGTTCTTGCTCCTCAATCACATTCACCATGTAAGCATGGTCTTGAGCTAGAAACTCTTCACAATAAAAATGTTTCACATGATGTATAGATTTCGAATGTCAGATTGACCTAAAAGTCCAAGTTTAGTTCCTGGAACACGTTGAGAGCTGCTCACATCATTGAGCAAGGTGTCATGTAAAGAAACTTCAAAAAGAGGTAGACTCTATACGCTACGCTCGAAGTTTATCATCTGTTGTAACGTCCGTTGAGAACCAATTGATGATAGGACGATATGGTGATGGTAAGACAAGAGCAGTAGTAGTACAAATATGCTAAAAACCTGATGTAACTCGATCAGACCATGGTGTTTTCAAAGGTGGAGGATGAATAACAACACTACCACTCGAAGTAGACAAGAAAAGAAAACTATGTCAACTTGAGAAGGTTGGACAAGAGAAGCAACATGCAAAATGACAAGTATAGATTCCGAAACCAAGATTTTTGCTCATCAAAAACCACATCTCAGCTAATATAAAGCTTTTGGGAAGTGGGACTAGAACATCGATGTCTTTTTTTCTCAAAAGCATAGCCCAGAAAAATACACTTCATAGCCTTGGGATCAAACTTTATACATTTCTCCTCCAAACACAATCAAAGACATTAAGAGCAGAAAGATCTGATCTTACGCGTACCAAAACTTCATAAGATGTTTTCTGATGTATAGCAGCCATTGGTGCACGATTCATCATATACACAACAACTCCAACAGCTTCGGCCCAGTAACACTTGGGCCTGGACATCTCGTTCAACATTGCCCTTGCTGATTTTGCAATATGATGGTTCTTTTTCTCAGCAACTCCATAGAATGGAGTTGTTGTTGTTGTTGTTGCTGGAGTTGTTGAGACCAAAGTCTTGAAGGTCTCAAATATTGACAATACTTCATATTTAACCTTCAAGAAGTAGACCCAAGTGAACCGCGAGAAATCATCAATGAATGATACAAAGTACATGAAAACGTTGAGGCTTGATTGACTTGCAGTCCAAACATCCGAATGGATCACCACCAACATACTGGAGGTTCTAGTGTCCTTATGACAAAAAGGTTGCATAGCTGACTTGCCAAACTGACAAGCTTCACATATCTCAGATGGAATAGCTGTTGAGAACTTTGGAAAGACAAGTTTGACAAGCTCTAATGTAAGCAAGGCTTTTAGTCTTTGATAATTCATGTGGTCAACACGTTTGTGCCACATGTTCAGATCTGAGACCTGTGATGAGTGTGTAAACATAGTATTTGGAGACTTGGACAGCAAAGTAAGCTTAAACAGTCTACCAATTCGAGTATACGCTACTACACATAGATTAAGCAAGGACTCAACAAGAATAGAACATGATATTCTTGCTCTATCATTCGATCCACAAACTAGATTTCTAGTGATGATAAAAACATAGAGCACATCTCCTAAAGCGTGAATCTCCGAAAGATAACAAAAAGAGGTATAATACCAAGATGAGTGATCTTGTCTTACGTATCATGACTTTTGTACTCAGAAGCTTGAGTTTTGGTAGGTTTCTTATGACTGAGCCAATCTTCATGAGTCATCATGTGGTTGGATGCTCTTGAGTTGATGTATCAATCATCTGCTGGTGTAGACATAACATCATCTCATGGGCGATGGTAAGAAGACTATGATCTCGCATCTACTTCATAACAGCAAATTTCTGTTGTGAGAGTTTTCCATTTCGGATATCAGTTTCCTTCTTGAAACAAGTCTTGACAGTGTGATCTTTCTTCTTACAGTAATGGTAGATACGATCCTCTGCACCTTGAGGTTGGTTGCTGCATTGAGCTTGTTGTTGCGGTTGTTGCTGACCTCTATCGTCGAATATCTCCATCTCGATTATATCTTTCATGATCTCTATCCCGACCTCGTCCTCATCCTTGATCACCAGTAAAGAGCACTTATTTGTTGACAAAAATGGATCCATTGTCGACAAGATGCATTTCTTTAGATACCAACATAGATATCAACTCATCAAACTTGGAAAAAGTATCTCCCACATCAATGGAGGTCTCAAACAACTTGTACTCCTTGCCAAGACCTTGAATGATATGAAACATGAGATCATCATCATCTACCCTCACTCCAATGCTGCTAAGTTGATCAACTAGACCTTTGATCTAGTAGACATAATCCGTGATGTTAGGTGACTCTTTCTTGACCTCCAACAGCTGCTGCTTGAGTTGGAGCTTGCGTGCCTTTGTTGATCTGAAAAGCATTTGTTAATGCATCCCACACCTCCTTTGATGTGTTCACAACCTGAATGTAACTAAACATCATTGGTGAAATACACAAAGACTAAATGTGCACTGATATGCAAGTTGATTCCACGTCTCTACAGTTGTGTCAGTATCTATCTCAGACAGTTTGGTATCACTATCTGTTACAAGTCCAAACAACCCTTGACATTAGAGGACTACAATTGATGGACTTTCAATAAGACTTATTTTATTAATAGACATTCTATATTTCAATATCGAATAGTTATGTTGACTTACTGATGATGACAGACAAGACTTCGATCTTACCAATCATAGCGAAAGATGTTAGTATAAGACGAGAACAAAGTGCCTCAAAACTGACTGAAACTTGACAAGAAGATTCTCACAAAATAAATCTCAACCCTTGATGGATCTGCATCATAGTAAAATCGTTACGATTGTCAGAAAATGTCATTCCGTTTCCCAAATACGCAATCAAAGTTTCCAAGACAATACATATAAAACTCGACTTGCTCCAAATGGCTCTCTAAAACATTATCTAGAGAGCTCTTCCAAAATCATTACACACCAAAGGTACAACTTTTTATTAAAAGAAAAATTTCGAGGATTTGGACTAAAAGTGAGTGGAAGATTCTCATATACACAGTCAAAGCTCTGTTGATCTAAAAACAACTTGTTCTAAATGAACTCAAATTTGTAGAGTTACTTAATTCAGAGTGGTTGAACAAGACACCAATGGTGCCCCACGCTGAAAGCGTCAGAAAAAAATCAATTTTTTTTCCAAAAACTGCTTCGAAGATCTTGAACTCCTCCAAGATGGCAAAATACATAAAAGAAAATACAATGCCTCCTTTCACCTATGTACACTCTCTTGCACTCTTTGCTACCAAGAGCTTCCTCTCATGCCATCTCACGCTCTGATACTATGTTAAAATAAGGACAGCCTCCAAGAGAAGAGCCGTCACACCTAAGGAACTTACAAAGAAGGAGAGAGCTAAATTTCACCAAGAGAAGTAACGAAGGATCATCAGTCCCCTTGTATGATATAGAGAGAAGATACAAAGAGAGTTGGATCCCCTTGACATAACTACAGTAGATGCAACTTAACTAACTAGAGCTTGCACATGTATTAACAAACCAGAGGTTCTTTCAAACCTTCCCATGATTGAAATCTAAGTTTTTCTCATCTAACAAAAATAAATAGACGTTTAAACTTATAAATTTCATAAAGAATTCTCGATGTGGATGATGTTCTCTTTTGAATTTTTAAAGGATACTGAATGATCACAAGCGAACAAAAAACATTAATATTGGTCTAACTTGAAATAAAAATTATTATTTCGCTTGTTCTCAGAAACGAAGAAAACACATTTCGTTGACGTGTGAACTAAATATATTAGTGGACGAGCGATACACATGCTTATACAAGAGCTTATACATTACACGAGTTTATACATACACTAGCTTATACATTGGTGATCAAACGAAACACATGGCTGTACTAATTAGCTGAAGTAATAAGTTCTTCTCATTGATTCGTGGAGATACTCGATTTAGAAAAGCTTTTGGTTATTTATTATACCACATGTTGTTATTAATGCGCTGAAAGACTTTGAAGTTGAATGTTTTCAGAGAGTTTTTAATCCGAGAATCTTAAGAGAATTCGAGTGATTTCCTCAAAAGAATTTGGAATTACTTCCGAGTAAACTTCACATTTTGTGATCCAGAAAAATGAATATACCCTAGATCCCCCTAGTTTGAAACTCCTTAATACTACTGTTTCAGTTAGTTAACTGATAAGGACGTCCCAACTAAATTTGAATGTCCCAAAGTTATGATGGTAGGTTATTATCTATACTATGTCTGCTGCTTCTGACTGTTAATTGCCTGTAATGTCCACGTCGACTTTCTCTCGTAGTCCCAGTGATAGTGTTCTTATCTTTTCCTGTTTGTAATAGTTTAATGGATTTATGTAAAACCCCTGATGCGGGTATAAAAACCAGAAAAGAAATATTCCTTTTCCCCTTACCCTGTACTTGAGGGTGCATAGAACATTCTCTTTGGTTCCATGAAACCCTACAATTTCATGTTTCCATTTCTCAATGAAGTTTAATTTGAGTTGAATTAAATGTACAACGCATGAAGAGCTTTGATGTAAGTCATTACTTCAAAGCTTTCATTCTCGTTTGAAAGATTTATCGTTTGGGATGCTTATTCACTTCCCTTGTATGGTGTTTGCTACGCATGTTGTCGTGTCGTGGACCGGCTCCTACATGAAAATCAAATTTTGACTTTTGTCGCTCCAAAGACACTTATGGGTAAGACAAGCTAGGCCCTAGCTTACGAGTTTTTGGCACAATTTCAGATCTCCATTTCCATCGCATAGATGGGTAGAGCTCCTTGTCAGCTTTCCATAAGCACTTTTTCTACTTCGTTTGGACGCATAGTGGAGAAGTTACAGGACTCGAAAGATGGAGAAAACAAGCTAGGTCCCAGCTTACGGGTTTTTGGCACCATTTCGGATCTTTGTTTTCATCGCATAGATGGGTAGAGCTCCTTGTCAGCTTTCCATAGGCACTTTGTCTACTTCGTTTGGGTGCCTAGTGGAGAAGTTACAGGACTCGAAAGATGGAAAAAACAAGCTAGGCCCCAGCTTACGAGCTTTTGGCGCAACTTCGGATCTTCACTTTCATCATATAGATGGGTAGAGCTCGTTGTCAGGATTCCATGGGCATCTTGTTTACTTCGTTTGGACATCCAGAGAAGTTATGCGATTCGAAAGAAGGTAAAATCAAGCTAGACCTCTGGTTACTTGCTGACTGGGTATTTAGGGCTTCAGGCGTTATATCAAAGACGCAAGGGGCCTGCTTCTTATTATTCAGGATTCAGGGGAGAACTGTACGTACAGAGACTGTGATAAGGGGGCTGCAAGGGGCTTGCTTGCGTCTGCGACCTGTCAGCGAACGGTGCGGGAGATTTGGAAGTCCAATGAAAATGCGTAAGACGTCGTTGGGTTCAGATCTGTGCAGGCTACGCACTGGTCCAAACGGTTCTTGAAGAGACGGATTGGGGGTTGTGTTCTGGGAGAAATTGAGACGCAGGAAGCAGATTTGGGGTTTTTAGTTACCTGTGAAGGAGAGTTGGACCGTTCGGGCCGTTCCGGAGTCCAAACTTGCTGTCCTTGGATCCATCGGGATCAAAACAACGAGTTCTTCAGGAAATTGAAGACGATTCAAAGTTTCATCGGGCGGTTTGGGAGTAGTGAGTGAAATTGGCTCGCAGGGAAGCGCTTACATCAGATTTTCGTTCGCCTGCGACCTGAGATTGGGTTGTTCTTCGCGATCGGTGAGCCAAGCTCTTCGTTCTTGGTGCCTACGCGATCAGGGAGTCTTCATGTACGCATAGGAGAAGACCGTGTGTGAATTGGATTGTTGGTTTGAGTGTGGTGAGCAAGTTTGAGCCGCAGGGAGCTGATTTACGTCAGTTTTTTGCAACCTGTGGCCAAATTTCTCGAGTGGTTTTGCAAGGGGAACTCCAAACGACTTGTTTGGAGTCTCGTTGGGTTCAGGGTAGCTAGATCTATCTGCCAGTGAAGACGGATTTCAGTTTGGACGATCCGTTTGTGCGGTGTGAGCGGTTTTAAGCCACAGGGAGGAATTTTTGAAGGTTCGGTCACCTGCGACCGAAAATCGGCGATATCTCGACTGATGGGAGTCGGATCTGAAAGTTTCTTGGGTTAACGGAGTCAGCGGAGGAGACCCTATCGACATCTGAAGTCCGTTCAGCGAAAGGAGGAAACTCACAGATAGGTCTTTTTCGGTTTCTTCGCTACGGGTTTTGCTCTTTTGAGTTCGTTAGAGTTCTGGTTGGCTGTATACAGCTTGTGGTAGCTAGCTTTAGCTAAGAGCTTATACATGGATGTGGTTTGGACTTGGGTTTGGATCTTGTGATACTGCTGTGGCTCTGTTTGTTAGCAAAGAGAAGTTTCTCTTGCTTTGAGCTACGCTTCGGTGGTTTTGGGTCGGCGTTGTGATTCAAGGGGTGTTTTTAAGGACTTTTGAAGCAGGTTACAGACCGCTCTGGTCTGGTTCTCAGTTCTATGCTCTTAGGAGAAAGAACCAACAGTGTACATACATTTGGAGTGTATATATCGCAGCGTTCATTTTTTGTGGTTGTTTTTCTCTGTCTTGTCTCTGTTTCAGCACACAACATCTCCACAGCCAGGAACCTCGCGTTTTCCTGGACATCCTTCACGCAATATCCGACACGACAACGTCTTAAGTCTCATTATTTTACCATTCGCTTCGGCCAAGAGGAAAACATTCATTTTTTTATTTTTTCTGCTCTTCTGTTGTATGCTATCAAACGACGGGGGACTATTTTGGCAGTCCACACCGGAATAAAAGGCTTTTCATCTTGCACCCTTTTCTCGTTCTCTTCTTCTACAGGTCTCTCGTGCAAGAAATTCAAAGCGCAACTAGAATTCCCGTTTCAAGACCATTTTTCGATTTTAAGTAAACAGATAAATATGACCTCGTGTGCGACAAACGTGAGACGACAACCGCAATTATTTCGGTACACGCAGAAATATGTATTGATGAGTTGCTATGTACATAGCTTCTCGCCGGCTACAGAGTGGAGGTCCAGCAATAAACTGAAGTTGAATAGTGGAGGTACAACAGATTGTTTTTACTGCAGCTTCACACTGTAAACTTAGGACTTGGAACTGAAGTCATATAGATATAAAACTATGTTGTTCGTGCTACAGAGTGGAGGTATAGCACTGAAAGTATATATAGCTAAAATTAGAGCAACTGCAGAGCCTTGGGCTAGCACGTAATCGCTCGGAACTGAAGACATATAGATGTAAAAGTATGTTCTTCGTCCACTCGAAATAATATACAGCTAAACTAGAGCAACTGCTCAGCCTTGGAAGAGGCCAGCACGTATCCGTGACTGTGCAGTGCACTGAAACTAATATACAGATAAAACTACCATTCTACATTGAAGGTGCAGTGAAAGTAAACGAACTGCACAGGCTTGGAAGAGACCACCACGCGACCGTAACTGTTTTCAACTCGTCTGCCAAGGTACAAAACAAGTAGACAGTATCTATACATATACTGCATGCACAACTCCTGACGTCAAGGGCTGTGCTCGCCTCGCTCCTCCTCTCCAGCCCTCTCGCCTTCGTCGCGTCGCTCCTGCTGTCCAGCTCCAGGCTCCGTTCCTATTTCTGCAAGAAAAACAGCACGAACCTAAATCTAATCAAAGAACAAAGAACATGCAGCAAAGGCCTTCACTCCCGTGAACTACAGACGAAGATGTCCCCGCAACGTGAAATAAGTCACAAACAGTCTTGATACGTGCAAGTCTCGTCCGTTTTCCACCGAGAAGGGAATGAACCTCGATGCCAACCGATCCCACGACCTGACAATCGAAAAGAAATCGAAGATGACCGGTCCCAACTGCAAAAACGATAGCGAGAAGGCCAGCAGCGACGAGAAGCAAGCTGGCTATGATAAACGAGCAGCGAGGAGAAAAACGTGATCGAGCATCGATGAGAGATCGCTGCAGAGAAGTAGAAACAGAAACGAGCAGCGACGAAATGCAGGGGTAGCAAGAAACGCAGCAACAACAGACAAAAAAGATGACGAGACGAAACTGATGGCGAGTCGCTTCGATGTTTTTTAAACGTTCGGCTAAATAGGTGACAGCGAACGATGTTTTTCCTAACGCCTTGAACCGAGAAAAAAGATGACTAGAATGACGCGAAACTGGCGCCGACTCGCTAATACGTATTTAAAACGTTCGGCTATAAACGCGACAGCCAACGATGTCTTCAACTTGCGTGATCCGTGTTGGGGATGCTTATTCATGAAAAACGTTATCTGCTTAACACTGCTGATTATTTATTTTCACAAAATTATGATGAATGCAATTTGTTCTACTCTGATACAAACATTGTTTAGTACTCTTCTATGGTCCAAGGGAATCCACACTTACAGACTTTCCCCACTACACCTGTTATTTGATTACCGATGCTCCTTGAGCCATCCAGGATCCATCTCCACGAACCTATAGTCTGTCACTAAAGTCAATAAATTATAAACTATATCAATTATAAATGTTTTATCTTTTGATTTTATCCATAAATGCAAAATGACGTGATAAGTACATATTGTACCTGGACACTGTAGTTCCTTCAACAGTTCCACGTGTCATAACTATATCCATCTGGTTCCATAAAACCCTTATTAGTAGGAGATGGGGCACCCTTGCCCCGAAACCTTAGAAAGTAGATATTTGGGCAGTTGGAGTGAAAACGCTCTAAACCAAGGAAGTGGAAAGAAACTTGTTATCACCGAACCTACTATCAACATGTCTTACCGAAATAAAAACCGCAGTGAGGAGAAGCCATTACTCCTTCTGCCCTACCCTACCAGCTTGTTACACAAGATCTCAAGCTAGAAGTCAAAATAAGCATGCTCGATCAACTTCGGTACTTTTGCTCTCTTTATGATATCGGAAATAATATAATTGTTATTTAAATACTCTAGGTTAAGTAGAGATTAAAATCAAAATAATATTTAAATGTTAACTTGCTCCAAGAACGTTGGAAACTCTTTTAGAAAACCCATAAGTAGAGTATGTGGCTTTGCGCTTCACATGGTACAAATGCGGGAGGGTGCTGCACTAAACAAGTTAAGTAATAAATCAATATATTATCAAGGTTGCAGCCCTCTTCCATCTTCAGATGGAAGAGGTGAATAAATAAGCATGCTCAAATAAGCATCTTCTACCCCCTTTGGGGTACTTTTGCTCTCTTTTTCTTGTCAGAAAAGATGTAATCCGTATGTAGAAATTCTAGAATAAATTATTATGAAAAGTTAAATTCCTCTATAAATATCTAATGATAACCGACCTAGAGTTCCAAGTAGGTCCAGACCTAATCCATAAAGAAAGCATGAACACACTCTCTTCCGCAATACAAATGCAGTGGCCTACTAACAAATATAAGTTAATTTAATAAATTAAACTTGCCCCTTCTTCCATCTTCAATTACTTGATATCGCTAAACTGGATCGAGAGTCCCACCACAAACTCAGATTAGTTTTCAAATAAGAATACCATACATGGTATCATTCACAACAACTTACCAAACGAGCAAATTAAACTATCGAAGTGACATCAGGGAAGGAACCATTACAACACAGGATCCGCCAGATACGATACAAATAAATATATCTGCGAAGTATGTGTGGACTTTCAGTAGTCCCTAATAGTTCCATTTCGTAAATAATTGCTCTAAAATCCTTTACAAGTTCATGAACCCGTAAACTCGATGCCATACGAACTGATTGCTTGTAATTTATATCATAAAAGTAGCTACAATATTAGAATATTCAATTCTTGACATGTCTGAGCATATGCTCATCTGCACGTTTCCTTCTCTGTTCCATCTATATCCGCTCTATGCTTCTGTAACGCCGTTTCTAAAATGGGTAGTGATTAACGACAAGAAGCACACGCGGCGCTGGCTAGGGATCTCGGGATGGAAGACTGAAGTGGAGTTCCAAGTACTTAACTGGGGTCGCGAACCCTAAAATGAACTTTTGCCTTCATTTTTCACCTGAGTGCGGGACTGTACCAGTTGAGACACAGCAGAGCGGAGGCTGAGCAGAAAGAGATTGTGATATGGTGAGCAGAGCAAAGAGACTGTAACCTGGTGAGCAGAGAAGTAGCATGGTAGACAGAGAACAAACAGTTGGTTAAGAGTTGCAGGTTGAGGTTATCAGAGGAATTCTAGAGTTAGTAAGATTGTTAATCTGAGATTTAGTCTTCTGAGTGGAAGATCAGAGCGTCCAGAGAGAAGACAAGCTTTTTGGAGAAATTCTAGACCCGAAGTGATATTCTCATCAGAGAATTCTAGCAGGGAAGATTACCGGTCTTAGCGTTTCTCTGAGACCCTGTCAGCAAGTAAACGTTGTGTAATGTATATGAGCCCGTGATTTGCTTTGTTATATGATAAGCAAGCTTGGATTGAGTGCCAAAGTTGGATTGAAGCGTCTGGTGTGGATTTGACTCTATTTCGGTGTACCTTTCTACTTCTTAGCATCCACTAGGCTTCCTAGTCCTGGCTGTTCTTCTTCAGGGATTACTAAGTTCCGACTTGATCACCAGTAGCGGAAGCGCTGCCCAAATTCTATCCAACCCAGGCTCAGAATAGTTTCCATGGCATTCTGAAACCTGAGATTAGAACCAGAGACCTGCCAAAGACTAGTTGGTTATTCTATACCCGTCCGACGGTTATCAAATCCTTGGTGTTTATTAGTGGAAAGTTTAACAAACTGGATCTGGAGACACAAATATAGTACACAGGTCTTCAGGAGGTTCACGTTCGGCGATTCATTGGTTAGAGACGGACGACTCGATTCCATGATCTGCGGTCGAACGTAACAGTTGGTATCAGAGTAGGTTCAAGTTGAATCTTTGCTGAACACCATCGACAATGGAAGCCGTGCCGACTGCGATGGACGAGATGAAGGTGTTTATGAAGAAGTTAGAAGGCCGACTTGAGCAAGTGGAAGCTGAGAACAAGGTGCTTAAGGCGGATTTAGCTCAAGCAAAAGCGACACAGGAGAAAGAAGCAGAGGTCCTTGTACTACAAGCTGAGCAAGTTAAGGATTTAGCGCTGCTAGGTGAAGGAGCAGTTGATGCTACTCAACCAGATAAGAATGAAGATGGGTCACAGAAGGTGCAAGATAATGTTGCGGAAGGCAGCTCAGCCAAAGAAGGGCACAAGCGGAAAGTGAAGTGGGCTGAACCAGCAACGCCATCATCCTTTAACGGTGAGAAAAGCTTTTCTAGGTTTGAGTTATGGGTTACTGAGATGGAGAATTACTTGGAGAATTTCGATGAGCGCAGTTGATTCACCTATGCTGTTAGTAGACTGGAAGGAGAGGCTAAGGAATGGTATGGAGGTCAACAGCGGATGAGGAGTTTGAACGGTACAACTCCTATGTCCACTTGGCCGGAGTTGGAGGATGAACTCCAACGACATTTGGTACCAGTGGATGAAGCTACACAGTTCCGACTAGAGCTCATTCATTTGAGACAAACAGGGAGTATCAGGCAGTATCTCCAGCGATTTTCTGAGTTGGTTACTCGTTTGCACATGGTGGATCGCACCGACTTGCTGTTTCATTTGAAGAAAGGTCTACGGGGTTTCTATGCTAGTGTGTTTGATAGCTGGGTTATGTTTCACAAGTCCGAGGACATGCAAGACTTGTTTGCATTTCTGGAAGCAGCAGAGAACACTAAGGAACGTAACTACACCGTGCAGCCCTCCAAGTTTCAACGTGAAACAAGTGGTGGTGAGCCTAGTAGAGGATTTTGGTGCAATCCTCAAGGACAGATAGCGTCCTCTCAGAGTAGAGGTGGTAGAGGACGTGGTGGTGGAAGATTTGGTGTATCTGGAAGAGGATGTCCTCGTGGCTCTCAGCAACGAAGAGTTACTCGTGGTCCCACTCAGACACGACCTATTGGATCTTATGCATCCAATGCAAGATCCAACCAAGCTTCGACTTCAGGTGCTAAGAGCAGTGGAGCTAGCAGTGCTACAGCTTCAAGGACGATCATCTGTTTTCGATGCGGACGGGATAGTCACATCGCTCGTGAGTGTCCTCAACGTTCAACAACGAGCAACGTTCGTGGGTTGACAGCTGAAGAGACAACCAGTGTTGAAGAACCAGTTGAGGCGACTACTGAAGCAGAGGTATGTGCTGGTGAGCAGTTGGTAGAACATGGGGATTTTCTGCCGTGGATTGAAGTGAAAATAGGAAGTCAACAGTGTTGTTTGCTTATAGATACTGGAGCAGATGTGAATGTCTTGGATGAAAAGCTGGTCAGGACCTTAGGGATGACTAGAACCAAGATCATGAGCCCGTTGTTGGTAAGGTTTGTGCAAGGTAGCACAACCCTTACAGAAAAACTCATGAGTGTTCCTATTACTGTTGGAGGGGTAACCAGGAAGCATGAATTCCTAGTTATGAACTTGGGTGACACAATGGAGGATATTTTATCCTAGTCTTGGTTTCAAGAGACCAAGACAAAGCTAGATGTGCAAGAAGGGAACGTCATAGTCATAGATCGATGGGGCTTGGGTCAACCACATCCTTTGATCATCAAAGAGAGATCCAAGGAGCCAAACCATGTTGCTCGTAGGTTCCAACGAGCCAAAGGTGGCATTTCAGATCTACACAACTAGACAGTTTGGAAAGCAGATCAAGTCAGTAGACGAAGCTTGGATTGCAGTGATGTCTAAACCCAAGGTAGAGACGGATGAGGAAGAACGTGTTGCTGCTCTTCTTATACATCCTGATATGCAAGCATTGATTGAGAGGTATTCTCACATAATGCCGGACCAGTTACCAACAAGACTTCCTCCGAGGAGAGCTTTGGATCATGCTATTGATCTGGTTCCTGGGGCTACACCTATTGTAGTGCCATCAAGACGCATGTCGTTTGATGAGCTCACCAAGCTTAAGACTTAGTTGAAAGAGTTGGTAGCTCAGGGAATGGTATCTTACGGCACAGTATATCATCTTATGCTGCCCCGGTGTTATTTGTGGTCAAGAAAGACGGTGGTATTCGCATGTGTGCGGACTATCGTGCACTCAATAAGGTTACTGTCAAGAACAAGTACCCTCTTCCTCTCATGGATGAAACCACCGATCGGTTGGTCACAGGAAAGTATTTCACCAAGCTAGATCTACGTTCTGGATATCATCAAATCCGGATCAAAGAAGGTGATGAAGAAAAGACGGCTGTAAGGACGAGGTATGGCTTGTTTGAGTATACAGTGTTGCCGTTTGGATTGTCCAATGCACCTGGTACCTTCTGCAGGCTGATGAACGAGATCTTCAGAGATCTCTTGGATGTAGTGTTATCGTGTACTTAGACGATATCATCATCTTCTCATCCACTTGGAGTCAGCATATAGTAGATGTTGAAACAGTGTTTAAGCGCCTAAAAGAACACCAATTGTATCTCAAGAAGAGCAAGTGCTCTTTTGGACAAGAGAGTGTGGTGTTTCTAGGATGTTTGATCGATGTGCAAGGTATTCATCCTAACAGGGCTAAGATTCGAGCCATTGTTGAATGGAAGAGACCTGAGAGTGTTCATCAGCTCAAATCTTTTCTGGGGTTAGCCACATACTTTTGACGCTTTGTTCATCAGTTCGCGTATAAAGCCGCACCTTTGTTTGGTTTATTATGCAAGACTTTCAAGGTTGTTTGGAATCCAGCAGCTGAAAGAGCGTTTCAAGAGTTGAAACAAGCACTGACAAAGATGCCCGTGCTAGCTCTTCCAAAGATGGGAGAACCTTTCGAGGTTCACACAGATGCTTCTCAATGGGCCATTGGAGGAGTGTTGATGCAATGAAAGCATCCGGTGGCTTACGAAAGTCACAAGTTCTCAGAGATTGAGGCGAAATGGCTTGCTCATGAACAGGAGATGTCCGCAGTTGTTCATTGTCTGAAGCATTGAAAGCACTATTTGTTACCAAGCAAGGTTACTGTTGTGACGGACTGCGAGGGTAATACATACTTTCAGAGTAAACCCCGTTTGTCCCGCAAACAGCAGAGATGGCAAGTGAAGCTTGCACGTTTTGATATCGAATGGCGGTATCAAAAGGAGAAGGAAAATATTCCAGCGGATGTGTTAAGCAGACGTGTCCAGGCATTAACAACTCAAGACACAAGTGAAGAGCTTTTGGATCGAATCAGACAAGCATTGCTAGATGATCCTCAGGCTCAACGTTGGAACAACCAACAAGAGAGAGATCCATTGGTACGTAATCTCTCATTTCGCAACGGCCTTTAGTTTTATAAGCAAACCAAGGTTTATGTTCCAGCCGGATCTCTAAGGACACTAGTCATGCAAGAATCTCATGATTGTGAACTGGCTGGACATGGAGGGCAGAATAGGACGTTGCAACGAGTTAAAGAGCAGTTCTATTGGCCATCCATGTTGGAGGATGTAGTCAAGTACGTGCAGACTTGCTTGACATGTCAACAACAACGAACGGAGCGAAGGAGACCTGCAAGGTTGCTGAGGCCATTGCCAATACTTGATGGACCTTGGGAGAGCATAAGTATAGACTTATGCACAGGTTTACCCGAATCAAGAGGTTTTGATGCTCTGCTAGTTGTTATAGATCGTTCCAGCAAACAAGCTCACCTCATCCCTTGTAAGGAAGCAGTGATTTCAAGAGGTGCCGCTGAATTGTTCATACGATATGTTTTTAAGTATCATGGGATGCCTAAAGATATTGTTTCAGACTTGGATAGGAGGTTTGTAGCTGAGTTCTGGAAGGGTTTGTTTCGAAGGCTCGGAACTACCCTCAAGTTCAGTTCCTCTTATCATCCTGAAACTGATGGTCAGACGTAGAGAACTATACAGACAGTGGAGCAAGGGTTGAGGAACTATATCATGCGAGATCAGAGTGATTGGAGTGAGCACTTGGACTTGGTGGAGTTTACATATAACAACATCAAGCATTAGAGCCCCGATAAACCATTTGAAGTGGTTTATCGGGGCTCTCATGCACCTTGGACTCCTATAGCTTTAGCTACCAAGGGGCATGAAAACACAGGAAGGTCGAACCAGGATCCTCCAGATCTAGAAACTTTCATACGTGTTCAGAGTATTGTGTTTCAAGAAGCCAAGAAACACATGGAGAAGGCACAACAACGGTATGCCAAGTATGCAAACCGTGGTAGGCAAGACGTACAGTTCGAAGAAGGGCAGAGGGTCTGGTTGAGAACCAAGAACTTCAGAATCCCAGCAGGGGTGGACTTAGCCAAGAAGCTTCTTCCAAAGTGGGCAGGACCGTTCCTGATCGAGAAGAAGTTAGGTCCTGTGATCTATAAGTTACATTTTCCAGTTAGTATGAAGCATTATCATCCCATCATTCATGTTTCTAACTTGAAAATGTTCCGTGAGGAACTAGAGTCGTTGCCAAGAAGATATCAGAAATGGCATCCAGTGTTAGAAGCATTACCAAGAGCTGATGATCTTGAGTTGATTGAGATAGTAGATCATCGAGCATCACCGAATCCAGATGGAGCTGGAGAACCCGTTACTCAATACCTATGTCGTTGGACAAGTAGAGTTCCGGGATTGGTAAGTGAAGCTTGGGAGTACCTAGATGATCTAGCATTGTACAAGTTTCAGGAACCAATGCATAGATATTTTGTGAGATGATAATCTGCAGTGGTCTCTTCCAGCTAAACGGTGGATTGAATCGAGTCAGGAGAGTCATGCAAAGGGCCCTTCAAGGACACTGGAACCGAGTAGATCCGACCAATCTGCTCGTCTAAAGGTGGAGTTGTGATCCGCTAACTTCTTATGACTGTCGGATGTCAATCAGGTTTAGGCTGACGCTACTATGGTGTATCACAGTAAGGAGGTGGATAAAAGAAAACTGACGAGTTCACCACCTGGAAGCTAGGGTTCTGTCTCACCCAAAAGCTTCAACGAATGCTCGGTAATGGAGCATAGCTCTGAGAAAGAGCTTAACATTATCTTGGATGGGGTAATGTTCCTCTGGATTTGAGGAAGTGTTGTTCCTAATGTGGTATTGTAGGTACCGTAGTTCAGTGGAAGAACTGTTTTTTCTTGGTTGGGGCGATTATAACGTCGTTTCTAAAATGAGCAGTGATTAACAACAAGAAGCACACGCGGCGTTGGCTAGGGGTCTCGGGAGCGAAGACTGAAGTGGAGTTCCAAGTACTTAACTGGGGTCGCGAACCCTAAAATGAACTTTTGCCTTCATTTTTCACCTGAGTGCGGGACTGTACCAGTTGAGACACAGCAGAGCGGAGGTTGAGCAGAAAGAGAATGTGATCTGGTGAGCTGAGCAGAGAGACTGTAACCTGGTGAGTAGGGAAGTAGCATAGTAGACAGAGAACAAACAGTTGGTTAAGAGTTGCAGGTTGAGGTTATCAGAGGAATTCTAGAGTTAGTAAGATTGTTAATTTGAGATTTAGTCTTCTGAGTGGAAGATCAGAACGTCTAGAGAGAAGATAAGCTTTTTGGAGAAATTCTAGTCCCGAAGTGAAATTCTCATCAGAGAATTCTAGCAGGAGGGAAGATTGCCGGTCTGAGCGTTTCTCCGAGACCCTGTCAGCAAGTAAACGCTGTGTAATGTATATGAGCCCGTGATTTAATTTGTTATATGATAAGCAAGCTTGGATTGAGTGCCAAAGTTGGATTGAAGCGTCTGATGTGGATTTGATTCTATTTCGGTGTACCTTCCTACTTCTTAGCATCCACTAGGCTTCTTAGTCTTGGCTGTTCTTCTTCAGGGATTATTAAGTTCCGACTTGATCACCAGCAGCGGAAGCGCTGTCCAAATTCTATCCAACCCAGGCTCAAAATAGTTTCCATGGCATTCTGAAACCTGAGATTAGAACCAGAGACCTGCCAAAGACTAGTTGGTTATTCTATACCGGTCTGACGGTTATCAGATCCTTGGTGTTTATTAGCGGAAAGTTTAACAAACTAGATCTGGAGACACAAATATAGTACACAGGTCTTCAGGGAGGTTCATGTTCGGCGATTCATTGATTAGAGACGGACGACTCGATTCTGTGATCTGCGGTCGAACGTAACACTTCTGTTTACAGTATATAACAGTGCTCTAAATATACATACAGTATCATCTTGAAAGTGGTACGATTTCACCCATAGTGCTGCAGAGATGAAGTCCTAGGAAAATAGAACAGGTCATGAAGGTAAGTGACGGAAAACATATCCAGACGGCTAGTGGATACTGAAACCGCAAGACGGAAGTCCGGTTACTGCCAACGAGCATGTCAATGGCTGGGGAGAATTCCTGAGAAAAGCCTAAAAAGTTCAGTGGATTCGATTAGACCTTTTACAACGAACCGTTTTGGCTCTGGGAAGACAATTGACGGAAGTGCGAAATGACTTTGACGGGTATTGTATGTTCGCTAGTCAGAAGCGATATTTGTGGGTCAGATGATGTAGCCCGTCGACGGGATTCTCCGTTGCCCATGCCTGTGATCGGAGAAAGTAGTACTCGTGAGTACATGTGGCCGATTCATCGTACAGGAATGGACTCCTTATCCGATCCCGTCCGTCCTCCGCGTCCTGCATACCAACTAAGCTACAGCTCCGTACTGTGTGATCTTTCTCTTTCACGTAACGCGGATGGCTACACTGGCGGAGGAATGTCGGGTTTGCATTGTACAGTTGGTAGAAAAGAGATAGAGCACCAGCTCGCGGCTCGTCCTTGAGTGATCGACGCTGTGTTCGAGTTGCTGGATTGTTCAGATCTGAGCACTGAGTAGGTAAGTTGAGAGAGACGCGTTATCTAGCGTAGTAGGAATTTCTTTTGTTGAGCTTGGTAGAAAGTTGTGAGAGCAGTTGTTGCTATGCATCTGCATAGCTATTATGGAACCCGGGAAGGAAGGGGGCTATTCAATCAGTATCCTAGCATAAACGTTCACAGAAACCGATTTCGGTATCTTCAGACTATTGTCATGTTGCTGGAAGTGTAGCCTGCTTTTGTCATGGCGAGCGTGTATTCTCTGACGGACAGCTCTGAGGTAGATAAGCGTAGGGAAAAGCATTTTTTGAACTTACGCTTGCAAGTACTCACCAGGTCTATTCCAGTTCATTTGTTCCTGAACACGAATTTCATTCAGTTAATTCTTTCTGGCCCAACTCTGCTGTTAGTATCCTAAGGGTTCGCTGTCTTGTCAGTTCCTGCGCTTGTTTATAGGACGATTATATCATTCGAGAATATTGAGTCTGCCGTACTTAGACGTACCGCAAGTTCAATTTCGAAAATTTGAGATTATTGTAACTTTTCGCTGGTTTATTCTTTTTTCGTATCGTGCCGATTGGAAAACTGGAGCACGAGAATTACA
This sequence comes from Asterella californica, assembly GCA_036924285.1. Classification (NCBI taxonomy): domain Eukaryota; kingdom Viridiplantae; phylum Streptophyta; class Marchantiopsida; order Marchantiales; family Aytoniaceae; genus Asterella; species Asterella californica. Next base: position 15,345,731 of record JAYKYS010000003.1, read on the forward strand.
TATCGAGAGAAGTACTAGTGCAGTCTGGGTGGTCCCTCTGGTCTAACATTTTGAACCTCCTAGGGCAAACAGTGGATGCGCTCTGCTTTTCTTCTTATCACGCTTTGTCTACTGTACTCAGTGACTGTTTATAAATTCTAGTGGTTGTTTTAATTTCTGTGTTCACAAGTAGCGGTTTTATCGGTTTAGGTCTACAACCATCGATTTTGCATGACGACACAAGTTAAAATACGTTGTCCTTTTCTGCTTTACTTGACATGCGTTTTCATAAAGTGTCTCCAACTTTACGCACGTTCCCTTCCGTAGCAAATGCATAGCCTCGCAATTCCATTGCGCAGCACCTTATTATCCTATGGGAGATACTGAGCCTATGGGAGATACTGAGAAGAAGTTTTAATTCAGGGCGTCGGTTTCGGCTACCGGATATGGCACTTTGTCTGGCGGTGTCGTGCGCTGCGCCTCTTGCGGAAGTGCGGCGAAGCACGACCTCTTCAGTTGTAAAACGGTTGATTTTTTCTAAATTCAGCAGTTCCGATTGCTCATCTTGGAGAGTTTTATCCTCCAGACTTTGTCGTCAGGTAATGATGAGGTCTGTCCTTACTTTTACAACCACCAGAGTTGATTAGTGGACGCGTGAGTGACTATATATTTGAAGTTTGTGAGTACGGTACGTTCATTTTCGACGAGGTTCATCAAAGTTTTGGAACGGGGTTTAATATTCTTTGATTCATCTTCTGGACAGACAGTTGGTGGAAGGAGTTGCGGAAAGAGACCCCGTGGCCAGAATAATGGAGCGTCCCGTCAACCACGGGCGTCCGTGGTACTTTCCTGCACTGCTATTTTGTTATCATCATTGGAAACGGTGTTACAGAGATTTTGTCAGTTTTGTGTTTCCTTGTTTCTCCGTATGGTTTGGCAGTTTTAGTAAAGTCATTTGGATGGGCAAGAATCTCTTTTTATGAGCTATGGTAGCTACAACTAAGAGCCAGTCGTATTTAAGGTTGGTGTAATACTACTTTGGGGTTAGCCCGTTGCAGCAACAAAGATGTTCGGCTGTAAGAAAGAGCTTGGGTGTTGTTTGGCGCAGGGTTATGGAGTTGCGCAGAGACCATACACTGCTCTGATGATCGTACCCACAGGAACTGGAGCCAGCATAGGGGGTTTTGCGGGCGATGCCCTACCTGTTGCCCGAGCAATGGCTTCCGTAGCAGATTGTGTCATAACTCACCCGAATGTAACTTTCGTACTCTTCATTCCTTTTTCTTTCCATGTAGAAAGCCATTTTCTGGGAACTCGTTGAAACTTGGAAGGTTCTTGTAACTTGGTTGTACACAGTGAGAAAATTGGAGTGTGGAGATACACCGTGCAACTAGGCCTGAATGGATAAAACAACATACAGCCTTTAGAACGAGAAGATTTTGGATGACTGAACAACTTCGATTGCAGGTGCTCAACGGCGCCATGTTGTACTGGCCTATACCAAATGCATTATACGTGGAAGGCTACGCCCTTGATCAATTTGCAGAAGGAGCGTGGGGTCTTCAACCTGTGCACCAAAATCGAGTACGGTAGATGTCCCTCAGGCTACCCTTGTCCCCTATTGACATCATAGGTTTGTTTCATACCGCTGTGGTTTCCGTAATGCGCGTTCGTTCAAGTGGTTAGATCCCTGACCAGAAGAGTTACAGTTCCCCAAGTTGCATTGATCATATTGTTTTTGGAAACTAAGCATTAGCCTTCCTGTTCAATTACTGCTTTTTCTTCGTTGACAGTCGATAGGCTGTCCAGTCCGTGAATACAATGTTGTTTCGTTGGTAGCATTGATCCCCGCGGGTCCAAGCCCTTTATGATTTTCCTTCTTTTATGCGTCTGTGAGCATTCTTTCTGATGCAGTTCTCGCTGGATACGTTCAGATAGGTTTGGTACTAGACGTTGGAATTGAAGAGGAATTAAGACTGAGACATCTTCAAGTTGCAGATGCCGCTTGCGCAACTTTAGGTCTCCCCATGTTTGAGTACACCGTCACTGATGCTCCACTACAGGTAACATCTCCCCTTTAACTGTAGGGTGCAGAGTTGTGGTCACCGAATGCATGGTATTTTGCGTTGTGTCTCAATTTGTGCGCTGTGTATGATACAGAGAGGTAATCTTGATGCTTTGGTTTTTTGTTCATCAGGTTGAAAAGTGGATAGATGAAGAGTCAGGCGCGTCCACGGGGCGGCTCGGTTGCCCGGATTCTTTGCTGAGAGCCGTACGACATCTGGTTCTTAATTGTCAGGTGGATGCGGTGGCTGTGGTCGCGCGATTCCCCGATGATAGCTGTGAAGAGTTGGTGGATTATCGCCAAGGGCAGGTGAGCATGAGTTCATGTGGCTGTCCTGTTTCTTCACCTTTTATGTGATTTGATGTGTTGTCACTTCATAGTTCTGCAGTATACCCCAGGGGAGGAAATTCAGCAGGTAGTATCTTTGACGGGAAGTCAGCACAGCGCCTATGGTAGCCTATAATAGTTTTCTTATCATGATGCATGAACCCTGTTTTTCATATTCTAGTTCCTATTCATGTGTGAACGCAGGGAGTTGATGTGTTAGCTGGAGTTGAAGCCGTCATAAGTCACATGGTTGTTGAAGAATTCAGAATTCCATGCGCACATGCACCGGCTTTGGCACCTCTGCCGTTTGATCACACGATATCTCCGCGGTCTGCTGCCGAAGAGGTGTGCATACATTATGAAGTTAATGCCATGTTAGTACGTGCTTGGAAGGGACAGGTTGCGGTTATCTAGATTTTTGTGGAGCTCTAAATGTTTTCTCTTGCAACATAGAATGTTGCGTGATCTGGAACAGTTTCTGAGTGCAATGGGTGTGACTGTTTGCAGATCGGTTTCACTTTCCTTCCTTGTGTTCTGGCGGGTTTGAGCCGAGCACCTCAGTACATTAGCAAAAGGGAACTATTGACACAAAGCAGTAACGCCACATTATGGGCGTCTGATGTGGACTGCGTTGTCGTTCCAGTAGATGCTTGCGGTGGAGATGGTACTTTGGCTTTTGCGCGAAAGACAGGACGCAAGGTGTGTACTTGCTATACTTTGAGAAGTGCAGGAGTGAAACTGGAGTTCGCTTTCTCTATCGCAAAATGACTCTTTCAAGCCTTTCGTATTTAGTCTGGAATCGTAGAAGATCGCACATCGGATGTTTGTTTACTGCTTCCTTCAGGACTGTAGAGCCGTCTTTTTAAGAAGTCTTCCTTCAGCTCAGCTCTGAACTGGATGATGCAGCCATTGATTATCGCGGTGGAGGAGAATGAGACCGTTCTGAATGATACTCCAGAGAGCTTAGGCATTGAAGCGGTACGTGTTTTCCAACTCTGTTTGCCTTCCAGTGTTGTTCCATTCGCCCAAGTAAATATATACTCTGTCTCTTGTTTGTTTCTCGTAATTTAAGGACACGTATTCTCTTTTTAAAGTCTAGGTAAATCACAGGCTGCGCGGATCAGTTAACGTCTGTACTGTAGTCTCCTTGCTTTTTCTGGTCATCCTTTCTTTAGATGATCCTAGTATGTTTTGGTTATAATAGAGATTGATCGAATTAGAGAGGGTCTCTAATTCGATCGATTGCTACTATCACCAAAACATAACAGTGCGATGTAACCGTTCATGTTTCAAATCTGCCGAGTCACTATCTTCGCGTGTTCTGCACACAGTCTGATAATTACTTGGGTAGAGAATCCAGTGAAGCTTTGAGCACAATTGTTAGAAGACTTACTTGACATAGATGAGTTCATCAACGGTTATACTATGTCGGTGACTGTGAAGGAAGCTGGCTGCTGGTGTACATGTAGAGCTCAGCAAGAGGTTATCGAAGTAGGACCTTATTTATTAATTTGCTCGCTTGGATCACTTTCTGGCAGGTAAGGACGGCGAATTATTGGGAAGCTTTGGGAGTCATGGCTGCTCACAAAGCCGGTATCAACCCGAAAGCTTTGAGGAGGGATGGAGTAGTACATTTGAGACGGTCGTCCAACCTCTCACATATTCCAGTAAAAAGAAGCAGCAAGTGTTCTCTATCATTTGAACCCTCTGCCTTGGTTTCAGCAGCCGCTCAGTAAACATCCAAACAAATATATAGTTCACGGTATCTTACATTTAAATTTGATCGTTTGAAAATTTTGCACTTTACAGATAATACCATCTTTAGTTTTAGTTTTGACATTGAGAATAAGAAGTCAACGCTTCATCATGAGTAAACGCTCATGATCATTGACTAAAAAGTTATAACGTCGTATTCTTGAAAATTCTGTAGAGAGTACGATACAACTCCATCCAGAACTGTGGATGGGAAGGGCATCTTCTTAACTCATCATACTTCCTAATCATAAAATCTCCTAAATGTATTTTCGATTGCTTAAGTGTTGTTTATTAACAAAAGAAAAAATTGTAAAAAAGTGAAGTTTGCCGACGTAAAGTTAACGGGAAGTTTGCAAAGGAACGCAAAAACATATATATTAATATGATTGTTTGAATGATTAAAGAATGTAAGGTAAATCAAATATTTGGTTGCATACTCACTTCTTAACCTGCTTCGAGCGACTGATTCGAAGAGCAAGAGAAGACTATGTTACAGTTTTCAAGCTATTGTCGTGTATGCGTGACAAAGAACGAAGATCCATAGGTGGCATCACCGGAGTGCATGACATTTCTCGTGGATATATTTGTGAGTGCTGCGAACGATCTTTTGGGTAGGTGTACAACAAACAAGGAGAACTCTTATGTGTATTCTTACTTATGTGATACTTACCAATATCCGTCCAAACTCTTTCCTCTCTCCCTTCCGGTTTTGATAGCGACTCCCTCGTCCCTCTTTTCTCTTATCCATATGAAAACACGACAAAATCTAACGCGACAATAGTTCCCCTTCGTTTCTGGTTTTCAACTAGCGGTGAGAGTAGGTCAAATGACAGTAATAGTAATGAGTTTGATGACCCGGACTACGAAGTCCATCGCGGCGCTCGCGAACTGGCGATACAAGCCAAGAGAGTCCTCGTGACGGTCACGGCACCAGGAAGGAACTGACATGGATTGAGAAGAACCCACGTAGCTCGTACAGGTGAAAGGTGTCTCCCAGATAGAGCTGCCACGCAAGACCGATGAGTCAACCAGATAGATGGTTCCCTGGCATGATTAAGCTCGGAGTAAAGAGTCGTCCTGCACGAATTTCTCCACTGAGACTACTCGATCGAACAATTTACGTTTGCATTACGAATCAATCTGCTTATAATCCGCAAATCGAGCAGCACAGAGAATAGACTTGCTGTGAGTCTGAGAGATGAACTCGTTCCGGTTCGACTTTTCTCTTTCTTTTGGTTCGGTTTAGTTTATCGTATCGATCGAGACTAGTCGTCGTTTGGCCTATCGTGCGGGGGAGCGGAGCTCCGAGACACCACATAGTAAAGGGAAGACGGCGCAGCTGCAGGGCTTCAAGAGATACAGACTGACAGTGGAACATATGAAGTTCGAGTCGGATACCGACATCACAAAAATAGGAGGAAAGAAGTACATGGACGCGCTGGAGCAGATGCAAGCGCAGGTGCGGGAAGAGAAGAGAGCACAATGGGCTACACCAGAGGAGGAGGCGCAGTGGAAGTCAGGCAGCGGAGAGAGCAAGTATCTGCAGCCTCAGGCTCTCTACGGCTACGCATTGCTGTGCAACAGTCGAGGCCATGAGATGGAAGACTTCCACTACGCTGAGTTCCGGGAGGTGTCGGACGGGAATGAAGTCGGGCTGTTCGGTGTGTTCGACTCCCACCGAGGGCCGCAGGTCGGGCGCGAGGTGCAGGGCAGGCTGTTCGACAACATTCTCCAAGAAGGTGGAGTGTGGACCGACCCGGCCGGAGCGACACGCGATGGCTACTTGCTCACTGATCGCCAGGTTCTCGAGTTTCTCGACGAAGAGGTCGAGTTGGCAGGCTGCGCAGCCGTCACCGCCATGCTGTTCGAGCACGGCAGCCGTCTTATAGTCGCCAACGTTGGCGACTCGCGAGCCGTTCTCTGCAGGAACGGAGAGGCTGTTCAGCTGTCGGTAGACCACGATCCTGGCCGGCCGATTGAGAGGGCTCAAGTGGAGATGCGAGGCGGTGTGGTCGTCACTCTTCCAGGTCCGTATTCTTTGCGCTTTTCCACTTTTGTTGCTTCATGCATGACTACAATCTTCCCGAAGGGGTCTTTGTTCTGAACGTACAGTACAGACCGAAACACATGCTCATGCTCATCGTTCATTCCACTTCCTGACGTATGTTAAAGAGCTAGAATCCTGTCAATACATAACACTCCAGAACTAATCACGAGCAAGACGGCACGTGGGTCCTGAATATCGACCTTAACTGCGGATCTGACAGATCAAAAGCATAAAATGAGTTTCTGCTGTTTCATGACTGGAATCTCGTTTCAAGTCATGATCCGAGTGGCTACAGCCTTGAAGCTTCTGGGTCAGCGAATTCAGAACGAACCTTTCTTGAAACGCTTTCGTTCCCCTTAGGCTACTTCTTGCCTCGGATTCCCGCAGAGATTCCACACTTGGAGTCAGCTAGTTTCCTCCGGGAAGATGGGAGTGTCTGAGGAGTGTCGCCCGGAAGTGGCGAGGACAAGAATACTGAGACTAGTTATGGATATTGATGAGTGTACCCTTTGGCACTGCAGGGGATGTGCCCAGAGTAGACGGTCAGCTGGCGCTGGCGAGGGCTTTCGGGGACAAGTCACTGAAGGATCATATGACTGCGAAGCCGGATATGCAGGACATTCTGGTGGATTTGTCGTGTCAGTATTTGATTCTGGCGAGCAACGGGCTCTGGAGAGTCATGTCCAACCAAGAAGTGGTGGATCTTGTAAAGCACATCGTGGATCCTGTACAGGCTGCCCGAGCGTTGATCCGCCGGGCTAAGGAGCGGCTCTTGGACGATGATATCGCCTGCCTAGTGATACGCTTCAGAGAAATGTAGTTAGTTAGTGTAGTGTAGTTGATAGCTCTAGAGCAGTCAGTCAGTTGTTTGTATCGAATCGCGTCAACTGCCCCAGTTCTTGTACATTTTAAGATAGTTGAGCAACAAATGGATTTCATCTCTCAGCCCGGATCTCTCTATCATGGTTCTTTAGTGCAAGTTCGGGCTCAGTTACTGTACTTTGTCTCCTTCTGTTTTGGACCCGTTTGGAGTATCTCTCGCATATGGAAGTGGCCCTTAGTACACGCATGGCCTGCATTGGAGTCCCAGTTAGTATACTCGAGCTATGACTTCGACTGGTAGATGCGGTCCAAGCATGACGGTGGAGATCGTTACTATGCGGTCGGTATAACCTCTACTAAGTCAACCTGGGTTTCGACCTATGCGGTGCTTGTTTGGGAGCATCTGTGCTCATGTAGAGAATCTGCTCGTGCATGTTGGCTCCTCGTTGACGCCCAGTTCGGGTCCTCGTGCAGTTTTTACTCGTGTGCGCGCGCTGTCGGGAAGAAAGCATAGGTAATTCCTGGAGCGAACATTCCTGAATCCTAACTTCGGAACAGGTTTTTGGGCATTGATTGCGTTTGGAGTAGCTTTACTTTGGAGGATACGCTCTGCAGATTAGTTAGAAGGTGTACGTTTTTCAGCATGTGTGCATGAGAACGTAGTCTGGTTTAGAGAAGTTCCTGTGAAATGTATGGATAAAAGCACAGCGTAAGCGATTTTAACAGCCATGAAAAGTAGGACACTATGTTGTAATCCAGCCAAGCCAGAAAAACTTACAGAGAACTTCCAGTCTGTTATGATCCTGCAAACACCAAGAGGGCAGCAGCTGTGAACTCTAAATTGTCGAACAAGAAGAAGAACATGGCGCTTGAAGAATATAACAAATGATTATCGTGGTCATTAGTAACGTCTTCCATCTTGATATCTGTAATAGGAGCTCATGTTGTGCCGTGCGTGGCCTGTGTATACCGAATGGAAGACTTGACTTTACTGACTTTAAGGCACAGTAATTGTCCTGGGGACTCTAACCTAAATATACTGAAAAAGGGCGCTGCTCGGAGGTGATTTCCTTCGGTGATATTTGCTCTCTTCCTTCTCCGTCTGGTGGGTACGTGGGCCCTACTTATCTCCTGACCTTTTCCTCTGTTGGAGTTTCCTCCCTTGTTGGAGTGATGCATATCTGTGTGTTGGGGAACTGGTTCTTGCTGCCATACAACCTTAACACCATCTTCTGCTGGCCTGCGAAGGAGTACATCGAGAGCAAGTGTAAGAACCCGATACATATGCCTATTCAAGGCCTCTGACGAATAGAATTGCGGATATTTCTTTACCGTTGGAGAAGGAGTCGAGTCAGTATCTGACCCAGTCTCATCCTAGGGAGATGAAGAATTAAAATCCATTTAAATTTAGGAAGGGCTCACGGAGTTGAGTTACTTCCCGGACTCGGATAATCCTGCAATGGAGTTCTGTATCTACTCCCAGAACTTCGCCTCTCCTCCACGGAATCTTTCGGAATAGATATGCGTGCTGCTGTGGTCACGGGTGCATGAATATAAAGATTCTTGGGACGACCATCTCCTTGCATCTGCGCACGTAATCAGCGCAAGGGCCTAACACGGTATTCGCCTTCAGGCTTTCCTCCGGAAAGATAGCATCGAAGCTGGCAGGGGTATATGCTCGGTACTACCATATATACTCTCTACACCATCAGCCGGTTCCCATGAACATCAGTATCAGGTTCTGTACATGTGAGCCTAAGTACAGAATCTTAAACCAGACGGACGAGGCTGTGAACCTTCTTATGTCAGCGTTTCCTCGGTGCCAGGATAAAGAAAGTAATAAGTCGATCCGGTTAATAGCTATTCTCTGTTATCCCTGGCCCAAGTTTCCCCTCAAACGTAATGCAACTGAGAACTAAAATGTAGGGACCGCGCTTCTCTATATGGGTGTCTCCTAACAAATGGTGTGCCCTTTTAAATAAAGGTCCTTAGAAAACTCCGCCCTGCTTTTTAGTTTGAACTTGTCTTCGAGCAAGTCTATGCATGTGCAATCGATCTTTGAAACAAGTCGATGCATGTGAATCCAACTTCAGATGCATAACCGTTTCAGACTTCGACGTGTAGATAATGTATACGCAGTTTCAGACAAAGGAGCAAAACTATCCGGGGACAAAGTGTACAAAAGGAACCAAACGGCCATGTGGCACGAACTTCATTGATCATCCACTAGAGACGGTTACGTAGACGAAGAAAATATCATTACTGCGCCATTCATGACGGGATAATCCTCACCTAGAGAAGATCCGACGCATATCTCAATGGCAATTATAAACCTGTAAAGGCTTCACTATATTCATGTGGCGGAGCAAAGAAGACTTGCGGAGTTCGAGATGCAGGGCAGACATTTCAGGATTGTCGCAAGTAAACCCAGTTTTAATAAACAAATGGTACTAGAGAGAGTACTAGAGATAGAAAATCTCTCTCCATTACCACACTACAACATGCCATTAGCTAGGTGACCCTAGCTCAACACTTTACAAATATACATCTTGGGCAAAATGGGCCATGTGCCTCAACCAGTTGGCAATCATTTTTCCTCGTCAGGAAACTGGTGGCTAAGTGGCTCTCTCCCTTTCATCTCGACGAATTACGAAGGTCATCGGTCTCTGTCGACACCTCATCTCGACTTACCGTCATAAGATCGAGTTGTTTAGCTGATGTACATGTACAGCTCTGGCGCTCCTCTGCTGGATGATACTGCTGTTTCCTACTGCGAAAGTGATAAAGATTCGCGGGCCCTGCCCATCACGTTTAACACAGTCGCTGCTATATGGTAACCTGTGAGTCCAGCCTCCTCCATCTGGTCCTTGGGTGATCCATGGTCGATATACCTGTCCGGCAACACCATTGGTCTCCACTGCACATTGAGAAGAATATAATTATAGTATGCTCATATTCTTGATACAGACCATCGGGAGTTCAAGCTCTGAAAATGTCAATCAGCGACTTCTTGGAGATAGTATCTATAAACTCAAAAGTCTCTTCTATGGATGGCGAGAGGAGGTTCTTCCAGCGCCGGAAGTAAAGTAGATTTATGTGGATAAAATATCAGAGAAGACTGTTCATTACATTTAATAAGATAATCAGACCAATCACTAAGGTTTAAGCGCTTACGGAAGAGAGGAATACCTTGAGCCCGGAATCAAGCAACCCCTCCAGAGCCAAGAAATTGGCGACATGAGCGCTGAACCCACCGATGGAGCCCTCCTCTACAGTGATGAGAATCTCGTGTTCCTTGACTAGTCTTCTGATCAAATCTCCATCCAAAGGTTTGCAGAATCGCGCGTCGGCCACAGTTGCCGAGATGCCTCGTTCGGAGAGCAGTCTTTCGGCCTCAAGACAATTTTGCACAATCGTTCCGTAGCCCAAGATGGCGACTTGAGTGCCTGCCCGCAGAATCCTTCCTTTGCCGATCTCCAGGACCTGCCCTTTGTTTCTCGCTGGCAACTGTACGCCGACTCCGTTTCCTCGAGGAAATCGGAAGCAGCTTGGCCGGTCATCTATCGCAATTGAAGTGGCTACCATGTGCATGAGCTCAGCTTCATCGCTCGGTGCCATTACCACCATGTTCGGGAGACAAGCCATGTAGGCTACATCGAAAGCTCCACAATGCGTGGGGCCGTCTGCTCCCACAAGCCCCGCCCTGTCCATGGCAAATCTCACCGGTAGCTTCTGAAGATCCACATCATGCACCACCTGCGGACGTGCCGGGACGCAAGTTTGGATCAGGCCGTCCACTTCTTTCGAATTCAAAATTTTTATCTTTAGATACGCCTTCTGATAAGAATAGCTGGAACAACTGTTTGAAATGATCGATGATGATGATGATGCAGATGGATGCATGCAATACCTGATCGTATCCTCTTTGTAAGAAGGAGGAGTAGATGGCGCAAACAGGTTTCAAACCTTCGGTGGCCAAACCCGCTGCGAACGTAACGGCATGCTGCTCGGCGATGCCCACATCGAAGGTGCGATCGGGGAAGCGTTTCTGGAAAAAATTGAGTCCTGTACCACCCCCCATGGCAGCATGGATTGCAATAATCTTCGTGTCTTCCTCCGCCTCGGCAATCAAAGCCTCAGCAAAATACTGAGTGTAGGACTGCGTTGGCGCTGACACTTTGTGCTGTTTTCCTGTCGATGGGTCAAACTTCACAACACCTGCGATCGACAATGAACACCGGGGATAATTGTTAAAACCGAACCAGCTGACTTAACCCCTCCGGACTGACAGAATCTTAACCTGACTCCGGAGTCCATGCCAGACCAACTCGACAAATGTATAGAATATGTGGAAACAAACCATGTGGAATCATAAGTGCTGCAAATGACAACGAAGGGAAAGAAGAATGTACAAGCCTTAGAGAAGCTAAGCACTTAGGGTGCCGAACTCACCATGATACTTATCAGCCGCACGTTCCGCATATGGGTAGCCCCGACCCTTCTCGGTCACGACATGAATCAGAACCGGCCCAGAAGCAGGAGAGTCTTTTACATTTTGCAGTATAGTCACCAAATCTGAGATGTTGTGTCCATCAACAGGACCGATGTAGTACATTCCGAGTTCCTCGAAGAGTGTGGATCCGGTTGCCCCAGTCATGCCTCGCGCATACTCATCTACCTTGGCTGCAATCTCGTGAGCTGGACCTCCGATCTGCTTAGTGACACCCTGTAATAAAAGTCGAGATGAATTAGTATCAGACTGTTAAAGTTCATGTATCCAAATATTAGCTCTTTATGTGATACAACTTCAGAGTCGTCCTAATCAATTTGCGCGGACGACAAGTGAAAGAAGGATTATAAAAAAAGCGTGTCCTAGCTATTGGCAAACTTACTTTTGCCACTTCCCTCAACTGACGGAATCTTTTGCTAGACTGCATCTTGGAGAGAGCAGAGCTTAGAGCACCAACAGGAGGTGCGGGTCCATCAAGCGTTGCCGTAGGCAGCGACACTTGCTTGTTGTCATTCAGAATAACGATGAGGTTGGAGTCTAGATACCCCGCGTTGTTCATTGCCTCGTAAGCTTGGCCGGCCGTCATTGCGCCATCTCCAATTACGGCAACAACGCTGTTTTTCTTTCCCTTGAAATCTCGACCGACAGCCATTCCTAGATAGCAAAAATCCACATTCAGTCAGCCAACACACAAGAGAAGTAATGATTATTCCGCAGAGGTACAATCAAATAAGACTCGTGCTGAGGGAACCCTTGTGGAGGAGATCCAGCATCTTTAGGATAGAAGGCCTTCCACCACCATAAATTCTGCTGGTACCTACCGCCCACGTAAATCGAAGGGTCTCTATGTACCATACAGTAATGTTCCCCGTAAGAGCGACCAAATAGTGGTTGTCTAACGCCACTTCAGGTGCAGTACACAAAGGTCTAAGTTGAGGTTCAATGGGACAAGGTTGTGAGCGCACCGAGGCCGGCAGAAATGGTTGTAGAGCTGTGACCAGCGCCAAACGGGTCGTATTCACTCTCGCTCCGTTTAGTGAAACCAGCCAGTCCAGAAGTTTGTCTCAAGGTGCCCATCCTCGCTCGACGCCCAGTTAGAATTTTGTGGGGGTAAGTCTGCGCGTTCATCAGATCATGCACTCAATAACTGTCGATGTCGGCAGCCAGGAACTGAGCAAAACTCAAGCGGTCCCAACTTCAAGTTCGGATATGGTGACAATAGTCTGCATTCATGAGGTCAAACCACTCACCTGATGACCAACATCCCACAGAATCTTGTCGTCAGGAGCATTGAACACATGGTGTAAAGCGACGGTGAGCTCGACGACACCGAGTCCTGAGCCCAGATGACCTCCAGTCTTGGCAACAGAGAAAATCATCTCCGTGCGCAGCTCCTCCGCTAGCTGAATCAGCTCCTGGGTACTTAGATTTGTCATATGGACAGGGTAATTGATGGTGTCAAGAATCGGGGTCGCCGGCTTTTCTGCCAAGTATTCTGCTTTCTCGGCGCCTGACGACTGGTGAACGATCTTATCGTTTGATGAACTCGCTGTTGTAACCGCAACCTGCGCAAGATGAACTTCGATATAAAGTTGGAAAGATACAAGTTACTCAACTCGACTATTATCGTCCTCAGTTTGATCTTGACGACTACATTGTCTCAACCATTACCAGGTCTAGCACGAGGATCATGTACTTGAATTTGAGCATATGTCTACAACTGCAAGGTCCACGGTTGCCAGCTCATCGTAAGTATACTGGTGACGGCAGTGGACAATTTTGGGCAGTTTTGTGAGGCAAAAGCATGCTGAACAAGCACTATAGCTAAGTGTTTTTCCAAAACTGACACTAAAAGTCACAACTTGGGCCATTCTTTTACCTGATGAGGGTAACATGAACTCTTCTTGGCGGGGATGCACCTTCCACCAGGAAACTCAAGCGCCCTGTGAAGAAGACCATTGTATGTGTAAGCTCTTCCAGTAGACCCACCGAGCCTTACTGACCCCAACTGAGCATTGGAGAAACATGTGGTAGGCTTTGCATGCGCAGACTGAACAATGCCCACACTTCTCACACATGCTGCTGGCGCAATAGCCCCGGCCATCGGTTTTGATCACGGATTCTTCCGAAATTTTATTGCAGCTGTGAGTTGCTACACTTCGAGGCGGACGAAGTATCGATCGACCTCGGCTAAGTTTTACATTAATTCACCCCCAGACTTCTAAATCAATCAATCTCTCTGTCTCTCTCTCTCAGAGGAGCTTAGACACTCAATTCTAGCACGTTGAGCTAGACGGTCGAAATGCGATCTTGTACTTCCGACAACGCTGTACTATCTGCAGCGAGAAAACTGGATATCACGGGTGACGTGAGTCAGCCTAGAGATGAGTCGAAGAAACGTTAAGAATCAAGATTCATCCAGCTCGAAACTACAGAGGGCGGTTGCAGGACAAGAGGAGCAGGTTACGTTGAGAGCAGCTGCTGATATACATACTACAATACACTGGCTGGGTGGTGACGAAAACTCCTGCAGCCAGAGCTGCTATATGAACCCCTCCGCTCAGAAGGAACAAAGCCTATTCACGAGTCATGGTTACTACGCTACTTTGTCCGCTTCTGGTCGCACTTTTGCTCCATTGCCGGGATAATACCGTAGGTCCCACTGCTGGACTTCTTGTGTGCAGTCATTCCACCAGGCAGTCTTGACAGAGTCCTGCTGCCTCCTCCAAAGCCCTCCTTCTTTCCTGTACCTTCTTTCCTGTACTTTTGCGACTCTGCACATGCTACCATTGCGATCGTGATATTATTCGGTAGCCCGACGTTTCAACTCTGTCTCAACGTTCTCAGTTTCCTTTAAGGGTACCATGTGAATATCTGACTGGCGGAGATGCGTTTGGCTTTATTACCACATTTGTTAGCATGAAACGAGAAATGTTGCATGTTCATGTAGATCCTGTGGAATACCGTGAAACTTCATTCTACTCTCCGACTTTGTAACAGAAGGAAACTGGTTACACTTAACATGTTGTTGGTTGGACTAATATAAATCATACGTGCATATGACTACTATATAATAGTAAATGGATCGACTTCAAAGATAAGATACAATATATACTACGATGTGTGTGATGCGTCAGTAGTATTTCAAAAATCGTATTATATGGTTATAAAATCGAAAGTCTAAACTCCTGACTGTAAAAGACCACTTGAACCGAAAACACTTCTTTCATCTTTATTTAGAAACTTCAAATTCAGTTATTTGGGATTCTGTTTCAAAACTTCTTTCCAGGTAGATAAACAATAAACCAGTTGTATATAGCTAAATGTGCTGTTTAGTTATGTCTTTTATCATTCTCTAAAGATAATTTAGAATTAAAATAACTAGTAAAGAATATAGTTGTTTTACTCAACACCGAGTCAACATTAATACTATACTTCCTTAGAAATGGAAGAACTTCCGGATCCTGAAGCTACATAAGAACAAGTGTTCTCTGGTGATGAGCACTCACAAGAAGTGAGTGCTCATCTTCCCTTATTAATTTTACAAACAATTTTCTAAAGTCAAAAACAGTAATACAGTTTGGTATGAAATAATAGAATAAACAGTCTTTTATCAGTATCTTTCTCTTTGTCAATGTTAGAAATGTTTACAGCATCCACATGTACACGTTAACGGTTTTTAAACTCATAGATAAGAATTGTAGTTCTTTAACGAGTTTAGGTACTATCTGATATTCTGCCACAATCTCAAGAAGGAATATGCAGTGATCAGCAACTATTTTGATTTAGTACTAGTGGAATCTCCATTCTATAAATTTATAAACATTACTAGTTGACAGTTCACAGTGTGAACAAGTTAGTGAAAATCTTCAAATATTCTCAAACTGCAGAAACAGAATCCTTTTGATTGTCAAAAACGAATGAAACTATATTAGGAGAGTTCAGATTTTAGGGAAGTTCAAAAATAATTACTCTAAAACCAATTGCAAGTTAAACTCATATAGGCAAAAGGTTGGTCGAATTCTGAAATATTCGGTGATTATAAGTAATGTAATACTGACCACTAGTGTAAACTTCAAAGACTCTACATGTGCGCAGTCTAGTAAAATAGTTGTGTGAATTCATATGCACAATTATTATTATTTAAATCTTAAAGGACAATTCTTTTATACAGTAAGAAAGAACGCATAGACTTAATACAGTGAGCTTCTCTGTCTTTTTGACGTCATAGTCCTCGTAGATAACCGCACCACCCAACTGTTTTTTTATTTTGGCTTACATTTCGGTTGTGGAATTTATATAACCGGTAGCTAAATAAGCATCCCCAACGGCCTTGTACAGTGAATTTCGTTTTCTCTTTATCAGAAAACGTGTAAATATTATAAAAATATCTTATAATAAAAGTATTATAAAAAATTGAATAAATTCATAAGTGATATATATTAACCCATCTCAGAGTAACCAACTCAGCAGAATATAACTCATAAGTGGAGTCCAGGCTGATGCGTTGCTAAGAAGATAAGACAGAGATCTTAATTCTCAGAGTGCGCAGTTTTACGGAGACATTAATATATGTTCTAACTCTTCTTGCAAGAAGAATTAAAACATATATTAAACCTCATGTACACTTCGAAGTGTACATGAGGAAGAGTTAAAACATATATTAAACTCCATGTACAGTGTCCATGAGGTGAATAAACTCCACGAGGGCTACAAGAGTAATAATACAAATATCACACACAGTATTATTATGAGTGTGACTCGGTTCAACACATGCCTAACAGAAAATTTATTCTCTCCAGATTGCCATTGGTGAATGAACTCTTTTTAACTTGTTTTTTTTGCTACTCATTTCCACAAATGCAAACAGGAAGTGGTGGTTTTACATGTCTATTAACTCTTCTGAGGGGAAGGATTAGGTGATAAATTAAACTTTTCATACATGATTTCAGTCTTATCTTAAACATTGAATGTAATTTTCATGAGGTTAATCTATAGTTAAAACTTAACATTCATAGAATTCTGACCAATCAGTTTAGTACCATTGCGTTTAGAAAAGTAAAACGAAATAAAATGAGAAATAAAAACTACTATAGCGTTTATCCATAGAAACAAGTCTCACGCAGAAGTCAGGTAACTAGTCCCCGACTCTGACTGGACCAATTACACAACCAGATCTTTCTCCGGCTCTATCCTTCCCTTTTCTTTCTGCCGGAGAGAGTTCATGATCAGGCTGCAAGCACATTTCTTTCTTACAGCATGCATAAAGTACCCTGATAAGAGCCTGATAACTATCATAATTCCAAATGCACACAATCTAAGTTTATTGGACGTTATTGCGCTTATCAGACTTAAAGCACTGCTACATAATTGACGGAAAGATTAATAGCACCTAGATACACATAAATGATTGACATGCACGACGATAGTTAAACTTTACTTGAACCATGTCAAGAATGGATCAGAATAGAAATCAAGGTCACAAAATATTGTAAATTTAGGAACTACTCTTACTATCTACCTAAAGTATATGAAATCAGTAAATGGACGTCTTTCCTTTAATTTGAAGTTACAAACCTTCTTACAAAGTAAACAGAAATATTATGAGCAATCTTGTTGATCATCCATGATCTGAAAACTGTTTTGGATAATGGTTGTCACTGGTGTTTCCCTACTAAGATAGACCAACTTGGTTCCGATATTAAACTACATTCCCTTTAATCTATGACCAAACCCTTCTTGTGGAAAGGTATGGTCCTAAATTCTAAAATATATCAAAATATTTTTTTGATTCGTCCCAGACCAGTGATTTCTATAGTTATTTTAGGATGATTATGCATACTTTACTTATGTGTTTTCATTCCTTACCAGTCTAGTGTAAAGACTGGAGAAAGAAGACGAAGTACATGAGAAGAAAATTTTCATGTGTTTCCTTGGGCAAGTGTAAAGACTGGAGAAAGAAATGAAGTAAAGGACGAGAAGGAGTACACGTTCTAGTAGTTAACTATAGATGTTTTAAGTAAAGACCTTTTTAAATCATATAATCAGAGCGACAAGCTATCTGCGAGGTGCAACATTTTTCTCTTCTTTCAGTTCTCAGATTCCTTGCATATTCACCTCTTTGAAGTATGGAAAGAGCAATATGCAAAGAGTTTTAATTTATTTTCTAACTCTTCTTCTTGGAAGGGTTAGGTTATAAATTAAAACTTAGAAATTGAAAATATTTTTACTCATGGAAGAAACATGTCTTTATGTGAGACATAGGTTCTGTCTGCTTGAGTTACTTATGAGTAGCTAAAGTGACCATGTGCCATCAAGTTTATCAAGTGATTTTTAATTTTAGTGAATCAAATTTGAATTAGATTTAAATTTAGTACAAAGAATTTAGAAAAATTTATCACAATCATAAAGACTTGTGTCACTTTGCCACAGAAAAACCAGTCGAGCACCACCTTCTCCGTAACTTTGCACTTTAGTAAACTGTATTTTTCACTAAACTATTTTGAAAACAGTTTTCAATCAATTGACCATGATTATTTTATGGTATATTTAAAATTTTAATTTTTCTCTTCGTTTGACTAAAAGTGCACTTTGTACGCATATTTTCTTCTTTCAGTTATAACTTTCAGCATAGACATAACAGCATAGAAAATCGCTTCCAAGAGTTTTCACTACATTCTTTTGCTTGTTGTTTCACACGTTCTTCTCGCAATGAGCATGTGATGCATATACAGCTCATGGTTATTCAGATGAAAGATACCAACAAACTTAATTTATTACCTAACCTTTCTGTCGAGAAAAGTTAAGTAGTAAATTAATTTATTGATCTATTTATTTTCTCAGTCATAAAGCGGCTGGATTTATAGTCCTGGAAGTCTTGAGCTTCACTTATGGGTTCTGTATAGGCGTTTCTGTTAATCCCTGTATGATTAACATTAAATAGTTAAATCTTAATTTTGATTTTATTCAAGTTTACTATAGAATTTCTGTATAAGTATTCCGTTTTCTCCGATAATATAAAAGGAGCAAAAGTTCACGAAGTTCGATGGGGAATGGTAATTTAGCTTCTACTGTATCCTCTCTTTATAATTTCAATATACGTTAGTGCCTCTCTATGTAAACATCCTTGTTACTAATGGAAAACAGCTTGTTAAACCGGTTTTGGGTCTAAAACGGACGTCCGGACTCCGGAGATAAGCCGTGAACTTTTGCAGAGGTTTTCATAATGGGTCTTTCTCATAATTCTCCTCCTCTTGCAACCGCTCGGATTTATTCAATCCCACGTTTGTGCACCTCTGCATGCTTTGGCACAAGAGGCTTACTGTATGTGCAGGCTCGAACCATAATCCCTTCTTCATTTTATACACTAAGGTTTGAGACGCCCTAATATATAGGTGGAAATCAGAAATGCATTATAATAATTGAGCTTGTAATTTCACTTAAATTCTACTGTATCTTTTGTCGAAAGTTGATACCAGTAATCAAGCTTAAGTTAGCAGTTTTCTCGATGGTGATAAATATATACCAAACAAGTAGCACTCACTAATTAGAGAGTGACTAAAATTCTGAGTAAATTCTGAGTAAATTCTGAGTACATTAATATATTTTCTTTTATTTTATTGGGAGATAATAAAGTAGACAAAATAGTTTTCACACAAGAGATTTCTCGATGTAATAACATAAGCTCATTCTAAGGTACGCTAGCTGATTTATGAAAACATATTATTGTCTCTTGGTTAGCACTGATAAAGATATCATAAGATATGTACTCAATGCAGCTGAAGTACTCTGTCAACAAATGAAAGGTTAAGTTTTACATAACCTAACAACACTTCGAAGATATGAAAAACTGACCATCAAGGAACAAAAAGAATGTCTATGAACACAACAGGAATGTCTGTTAACACATAACTCAGGAAGGTTTTTCATCTTTTCTTCCCCTAAATGGTCCAACGGCATGTAGTATTGTGTTGAAATGTTGTTGCCAGAAGATTATTTTTATTTCTATTTTTTTCCCAAAATCTTCTAGATTTTGGTAACTTTGATGTGCATATAATTATGACTTCTTTGCTTAAACCCAAGTGCCCTATGAATACTCATGGTAATCAGAAAACCTCCTTTTACAAGTTCGCTTTTAGGGAACCACAAATATTTTACAGTTAAGCACAAAGTACTTTTTACTAGATAACATTTCTGTGAGAATGAAATCTTTGATATTAGTGATAATTTTATGAGCTTTACCTTTTGTAATTCAGTTCAAACCAAACTGGTTAGTAAGGAGTGACAGTTGTAAAGATGTACTTTTACGGGGATGGAAGAGGTGAGCAAGCAAGCATCATTCATTTATTACTTTAACTCTTCTGACGGGAAGGGTTAGGTAATAAATGAAAGTATTTAATTAATGTACCGTTACTGTGAACTAGGCTCCCGCACTTGTACTTACTGAAGCGCAAACTTCTGTACTCCATTTATGGGTTTTCTAATCACTTTTTCGCGTTTCCAGGAACATCTAACATATAACATTTAATGTTATTTGATATTTTTATAAAACTTAATCTAGAATATTCATATAACACTTAAGTCATTTCTGATATCTTAAAGAGAGCAAAAGTACGGAAGTTCATTGTGGATGCTTATACGGTTTCTTGGGACAAAAGAGATATTTTCTCTAGCCTAAAGTACAATGTGAAAAGGGGAATCTCCATTTCCTTGGTTTTATACCTGCATCCGGAGGTTTAAACCTCGAGTATGTGCATGAAGCATGAAAGAGAATATTATTTTACTATAATAGTGTTATTCGAGTTGAAAAAAATTCTGTTTTGCTTGAATAAACCAGAAATCTTTACTTTAACATTTCTCTTTCAATACTAATTAGTTTGCTTTGACATGAATCATAAGGCTAGTGAATATTTAATTTGATTCTTTATTTTATATATTTCAAAGTGAGATGAAAAGATAATCACTATACTCATTTTTTGCGTAACGGTTAAATTCTCAGTTTTCTGAAGGCAAATCCCCAGAATAAGGTACTCTGGGTTACCCGGAGCACTTCTAGTCATACTCATGGTTTAAAGAATCAGTTTAATTTTCTCATCCTAGAGTTTTAGAAAAAATAATTTCTATAGGATATATGTTTATTTCTTGAACGAAATTAGACTATATTTTGTGTAATTGATTTCTTACAATCCAGTTTTCATGCAAAGATTCGACGGACTGAATGCTCATGTGCTAGAAGAAATATCAATAAGAGAGTGAATATTTCATATCGTTTATGAGTAGGATGCTAGAATTCAACATTGTTTTTAAGGAGTTGAGAATTGATGGTTTCTTTATTAGAGTTTTTATATATATCACTTTGATCAGTATTCAACATGTTTTCGTCTTCAAACGGTGAAACATTATAAGTTTATCATGTATGTTGATGATGAAGTCTCAGTTCAAATTCCATAAATTCTGTTTTCTGCAAAATTCAACAAAAGTGATGAGATTAGGATGATGCTAGTACACATAACAAATCTAGACACATGTGATTTTAGATCTAATGTGAGAAAATAATACGTAATAACATAGAAATATGATTAGCCAGTATTGTTTTATTTGGAGACACGCATTAACTTCATGGCTAAAACCAAAATATTTTCTAAAACAGACTTGTATTTCTACAAGTTCATGGAACGTCCTTATCTCTTATCTGTCACAACAAATATCTTGTGACCAGCATAAGCTTTTTGGTTACGATCACAAAAAACCAATAAAAATTACTAAACATTAAAAGTTGGAATTGATTAAAAATAAAGTTGGTAATATATGCATAATATATAAGTTAATATTTCTTGAGAAAAAGTATAATATTATATAGTTCCTTTCTAAATTTAAAGTATTTTCTCGACATCTAATATTTCCTTCGTTTCTATATTATACATTTTATTAGCATTTTTATGTATTTGAAACTAATAAATATCATATCATCACACATTCGCATTTTATTTGTAATAAAAAACCTGCAATTTTAGTGTATATAAGATGAAAATAATCTTTTATCAACGCTCAGGACGCATCTAACTTCTTCGAGACACATAAAATATTACATTTCAACTATTGTTTCCTTTGTGTAATTCGAACATTGTACTTTGTACTTCCTATGTCGTAATTATTTGAAATGATAAAACTCGTGTATTTCATGAGCTTTTTTCTGACAAGGACTAGCCTATGGAGTTCATGGGTTGCTATATGCATAGCCTATGAAATTTAAAGTTAGATTCTTTCTTATTGTTGTGAGGTCATGAAATTCATAGAAGATACTTGTGCACCTTAGGAGTTCCTTGCATACATGTCCTCAATTCGATAACATTAATTTAATCTTGACTACGTGTCTACTTTCTTCTCTTTCAGGTATGGCTTTTAGGAAAATAAAAAGATTTCCAATTATGATTATTGTAAAGATATGTTTTCATTATCCAAATGTTAGTAAGTACTCAGTTATTTTTAGTAGATGTTTTCTATATCCCTTCTCACTTTGCATCATTTACAAGTCCTCCATAAAATTTCCATAAAATTTTGAGGTATATTTGATTAAAGAACGTGCTTAACACCTTTTAGATGCCAAACAGTCATGATTTAGATCAATACACATTATTGTACAATCAGAATGCAGAAATTTGTATTATAATTGCAAGACGAGACAGCGGGTAAGATTCAATCTGCCCATGATGTATTATTTAATGCACGTGTCAGTTTCTCTTTCAGTGCGGTTCTTCAAGAGTAATGCTCTTGTGTATACATTCTTTTTATAGATAGTATAGACGAATCATGAATTTATCTTATTTATTACTGGTAACCAGGAATGGTATATGTAATTAGAAAAACTTACTTACACGTGATTCGTAGATTTTAGGTCAATTGGTTCATTGCATGCGTGTAACGCACATCGATGTAGTTGCATCGATGTTTGGTCGTTGTTCCGCATCCTCATTTTGCTCGCATCCGGTCGATCGGACTGTCGTTCTATGATTGTCAAATAGCCTTGTCATTTGATAACTTGGATTGGTCTCCTGCTCTTGTGATCGAATAGATTGGAATTTTAGATTGGAGTTTTTCTTTGCTTATACACGTAGTTCTTTCATAAAATCTTCTGATGTTTCGATCGATTGAAAAGAGGTTCGCTGTAAGCAAAGGTGTAGTGAGTGTTGAGGACAGTGTTGAGGGTTTAGTTTTCACGCTATGCGTCTGTTATCTGTCAGCTAATTTGATTCTATGATGTCTCGATCAAAATATCCATAAGATAGCATCAACTACCACAAGAGACGGAAGCCGGATGTTATCCATAGCATTAGAATTTCGGAGGATCTGCTTGATAAACCCATAAATTGAAGTATGCTTTAGAAGGAAAGCTATTCTCATGCTGGTGTTGTTAGGTTCCTGATTGATGCAGCTGAATGTGCAGAAGAATGAATCTTCTATGCTCAGCACACTCCTCTTTTGGACAATGATATCGTCGCAGATTTTGAAGTTTGAAGTGATGATGAGTTAGAGGAAGAAGAGGTTGAACTAGATGGTGAAACACTCAATGATCTAGGAATGAAGGATGTAGCGTTTGAGGATGAATTGCCTCTGAATGAGCAAATTCATGACACTCAGATATCTTCTCAAAAAATCAGCGATTCTCAAATAGTTGCAAAATATGCTCAAGATACCATCTGCTTCTTGTAGTTTTGGGAGCGTTGCAAAGTTATTGAGTTTTTCACTAAGTTCAAGATTAAATGTCCAACCAAAGACTGCAATCTTTATTGCAACTCACCTACTATTGTAGAGTTTCAATAACTGTGGAGTTTGATCTTTCTTTGTCCTTCGACTCATAAGTATACTTTTTTTTGCTGATGAGCTAGAGAGTAATCGAAGCATTCCTCAATTGACATCCAAGTTCTACTATGCAGCTCTTTGTTGTGGCATGAGCACTAATACATTAGAATCATTGTGCTATGAGGTTGGACTGCATGCGTCTTGACATCAACACTTCTTTGACTTCCAGAAAAATAAAGATAAGAAGAAGAGCAACAAAATGGGTGTTGATGGATCGCTGCAGCTTTAGCAGTACGAGATATTCAGAAGGTGGAGCTCCAGAGTGCACTCGCTTTGTCAGATATAGTAAAACTTTCATTTGGATTTGTTTCATCATAGTCATACATGCTCATGGCGCGACCGATCTCGTCTAACAACGATCTTTTTCTTCTTCAGGGTGGCTCAAACCCAAATATGTACAATAGGTTTTTGAAGTTTAGATCCGTACCAACTATCCTCAAAAGGTATAGGCTGTTTTCTTGCTGTATATGAAATGTCTGTATATATGTAAGAAAAGGTTCGGTAATACTGTGTGTTGTTAGTGGCTTCAACAACTCCTTTTTCGTCCTTCAGCGAGGAATTCAAAAAAGGTGGTTTGTTATGAGAGAGAATCCAGCGATGACATGACAATTGTTAGGTTGAGGATGCTAACTTGATGGGAGAGCTTGAGGTGCTTTCTACGTCCACGTTCTTGAGAAACTCTCTCAGAAACTCTCATAGAAACTAACAAATATATATCTTCCATATGATAGTTATTCAGTATGGAGGTTTGATTTAAGCTTGTTCTTTGTCCTCTCTAAGCACAGAAGACAACATAGCTGCTATCAGCTATTTGTGTGTGCCGTTCCCAAGGGGTTTGATCTTCGACTGATCAATCATGTCTCTCAAGCACTTCATAGTCAGTCACTATAGTATTTTCTCAGTAGTTTTTTCGGTAGCTACTTGAAAGGACTAGTCGGACTCAATGATCTTGACGTTATACCAAGACTCTTATGTATTATTTGTCTAAAGAGGTTCCATGGACTATTTATGTTTCGTGTTTATATTTCCGTATGATTCACTATTCTTGTCACTACTGTAGTTATTTTTCTATAGCTACTACGGTTTCATGTCGTTTATATCTATGCCCTCATGTGAAACTTAGAATGTGTTCAGACGTGCTTTAGTATATCCCGATCATAACAACCGGGCAAAAAAGTTCTCACTCAAGGTTCTTGATGTAGGCAATGCTAGCTCAAGTCACTTGTGAAGTAGAATATTCTTTTTCAACAGCATGACGATCTCATTGTCTTTATTTGTGCATAGTTTTGTTTCTCATCATGCAAATTTCGCTTGAAGTAGAACAACCAGTAGTTTTGTACATCAATTGTAGGTATGATAGCTTGTGATCGGTGTATCATGGTACGGTCCCCTTCATGAATATCGAGGATGACAAAGTTATAGAGATGATAACTTTAACTCGTGAAGAAGTGAGCAACTCTTGACGCAACAAGGATATGTTGGGTGCAGGTATCCATATAGCAGAGGTGGTCTATGATAACAATGCTGATGAAAATGCTGATGCTGATGCTATACTAGCGAACTATGGGATTATGTCATAGAATGATCTCTGCATAAATATAAGTCGATCATGAATAAATTCAGATAAAAGGTGCAAGAACGTCGAAAGGTTGTAGTAGATATCAACATCGACTGTGCAAGGAACATGCAAGATATATCTCTCTTCATCGATACCATGCATGAGTTGAAGGAGTGGCTTCGATGTAGAGGACAACCAGCATCTGGATCAAAATATGAGCTATGTAGCAGAGTGACTATTCAATTATCATTGACTAACTCTCCAGAAGTGGCACAATGAACTCGTCCTTTGTGCTACCATGAGCTACAAACACATGATTTGGCTTACAAGCTTAGATCATGGATATATACTTGTAGCAAAGTTGCATCTAAAAGATAATATGATCTCCAACCAATGTGCATAGTGTTTGTTTGCATATCTTCATCCACTAACATTGATGTTGTTTTTATGTGCAAAAATAGTGAAAGACCTTTGCTACTTACCGTGGATATAGTCAACGCAGCAGACCAATGGGCAAGCAATCATTCAACGTGCAGAGTGTTGTCATGCAATCGCAAATGCACAGAGGATGGTTGGGATGTTGAACAAAAAGGAAATTTCGAGTCAAGTAAATCATGCATGCATTTTGAGCATGTTACTTGATCATCTTAGTTATTCACGTCATTCAACCTTGTTATTGGGTTTCCTTGCAACCTGTTATAGGTAGTGAGTCTCATCATGTTGTACGAAAGTTCTTGGTGAAGTACATTCAAGCCATAGAGAATTTTATGTCGAAGATGTTTTACTCTATGATAAACAAGTATGCTAGAAAGAGAATTCATTATGAGAAGTCGCATTGTGCTTGGCTGGCTGTTACTACACTTGACATGAATGAAAACATATGTCACAAGGTGAAAAAAGTGAGGAGTCGGAAGTCCAATTCCATTATAGTTTATTGTCGTGTTGCTTCAAATAGAGTTTTAGTGAAACGGACCAACTTCTGGAAGCAAGAACTAGATAGTTATATCTTCTGTTGAGTTACATTCTATTCAGTCAAGACATAGAAGGCTATCTCCGTAAGGATATTTCTGTCTACGCATATTGCGATTAATGTGACTTATGTAACTCATGTTTCTCTATAAACAACTTTCATGTTTATTGCTCTATGAGGACTCCTACATACTTCACTGTTTAGCTTGCAGAAGAAACTACTCATTATAAAAAGGTTGAGGGAAAAAACACTGAAAACTTCATGGTGGCTTAGCTCCAAAGACTCAATTCATTTTCACCATTCAACTTTCTTATTGGACCTTTCACCATTGACCAATCTTGAGTTTGGTATGTTGATTTTCTGGACCTTCTCTCTTTGGATGCATACAAGATATAAGTACCCCTACTTGTATAGCCGCCTTCCGATGAAGATTAAACTAGTTGGAGATAATTCTGCAGGATTCATTACTTCATATTCTGTAAGTCATGTTGATAATAGTCCCAAGCTCTAGTAGATGGATGACTAATATAAGCCGGAGTAGTTAGAGTTATTAAGTACAGTTAGTTAGAGGGCTAACCCACCATTAGGTTTCTCTTGTACTCACCCCTCACTATATATACATGGAGAGATGAAACCTCTCTCATCTCATTCCTATTTTACTTCCTTGTCTACTCGCTCTCTCTTCTTGGAGTGTCTTTCTAGAAATACTGATCTTTCTACATGGTATCAGAGTAGTGGAGAGCGTTTATCTCTTGCTGGTGAGCAAGATGGAGTTTGTGCATGGAGAAGTACAAGAGAGAGCAGCTGGAGTTGTGTTTGGATTTGAGCACTGTCCTACTGATGCGTTCATGTGAGACAAAATCGTTTCTTTCGTCACCAAAAACTTTGAACGCGATTTCAGAGACCTAGACATTTTTTTCTTGTTGAAATCTGTCGACAAGACTCATAAGGGTCATCTTGTTCAGAAAGTGCGAATTGTGTACTCAGTCAAGTTTCAGCCGATTTGGAGCTTTCCAATGACAGACTTTCAGACGGATCTTTTTTGACCAAAATGAAAGTTTTAAGACTTGAGTCCAAAACAAATACTGGTCAGATTAGGATGGATTTAGGTACCAGTTTAGGTACACTTTGAAAAATTTGTGAAATTTTAAGATATCACGCGTCCATTTCTGATCTCATTTGGTCTAGTTTCGACCTTTCTTTGTTAGTTCTTTCGATATTTTTGTCTCGTTTTGTACACATACAGCTTGCGGACATATTCTTTCTTCATTCTTGCTCGAGAGGACTGTGCAGAGTTGCTATTGTTGTGACTTGTGACAAACTCTTGATCGTGAGGTGTGGATGGATGAGTTTCGTGGAGATTTTGTGAGGTTTCCGTGTACATAACAGTGCAATTTCTCGATTGCAGCTATGGTGGAGTCCGTGTCTTTGATTACTAGAGAGAAACTCGACAAGAAAAACTACCAAGTGTGGAAGTTCTGGATGATGATCTTTTTGCAGAGACAAGATCTATGAGATCTTATCACTGAGGAGGAGAAATCGCATAATGTACTTGTTTCCGATGCAAAATTCAAGGAGTCGGAGAAACGATCGTACTAAGCGATTCACTACATCGCGCTGACAGTCTCAACATCGATGGTCTATCACATCCAGTTTTTTTGTAAATAAATTTACAACCGTCCATGATATGCCCAAGAAAGCTTAGGATGCACTCGTGGGTCTATTTCAATCAAGAACAGAGACGCAAAAGCTGCAATTGTTGCAGCAACACTGTGAAGAAGGGTCGATGTGCATAAATGACTATGTGAACTTTGTCAAACAGCTCGTAGATCAATTATCTTTCATCAAAGTTGAAATTGATCTCATTGTCTCGATGAAGATCATATTGCAAGGACTGCTTGTTGAGTACAAGTAGTTCATTACTTCAATTTCGACTAGAGAACCCCTTCTGTGATTTGATAAACTAGTTCCTTTGATGTTAGGAGAGGGGATGCGCCTACTGGGGAGTATGACTTCAACGGATAAGCAAGAATCTGTCTATTTTGCAGGTTCTGGAGGATCTCCAGGTAGAGGTCGTGGAAAATATGTTGGATGTGGACAAGGTCGTTGACAAGAACAAGAACACCAGTCATAGCAGTAACAATAGCAGCAGCAGAACCAGCAACAGGTTGGTTCTTCCAACAGTAAGAGACATGCGTTTGGTTCTTGCAACTATTGCAAGAAGCGAGGTCACAATGTAAATCAATGATACAAGCAACAGAACAACCAAAGCCAGTATGACGATAACCAGCAAGGTACTAGCAATCAGCAAAGCTATGTAGCAACTGAGCAAGTCTATTCCGGATAGTTGTTGATTACAACACATCCGAATTATGCGGCTTTCAAACCATAGATTGACTGGATGATCGACTCCGGCGCCACCACTCACATGACATCTCAAGAAGAGTGGTTTAGTTCACTCGAGCATATGGAGACTCATCAATTTATGATGACAAGTGATGACATCAAGCACCAGATCTAGCACAAGGGTAACATTCCGTTAGATATTCCTGCTTAATGTTTACTGATATAAGAAATGTCTTGCATGCACCCACATTGACTAGAAACTTGCTTTCAGTAGGATAATTGATAGAGCAAGATCTTCAAGTGCGCTTCAATAAAAAAGATGTTTCATTGAAGACTTCGAAGTAGTTCTATATTAGTAGAGATGTTGTCTTTGATGAACTACAGTCTTGGTTTGCTCTTGCACTTATCGTGTCCATCCTTGTACCTACTGTAGAACCAAAGAGTCAGTCCGTTGTAGTACCTCAGAGTAGTACATTGAGTGGAGGATCTAGAGAAGTCACTGATTTCATATCAAAATCAGTTTCACATAGAGCTGTTGTTGACGTTGGAGTCCACATAGCACATCATAGTGGAACTAGTGTAGTTTCTACACAAGACAAGCGAGTGCTATTACAACGTATGTTTGACTCGTCCAAATATGTTGAGCTTCCACATATCCCTTGGATACTATGTCTCAGACTTTGACGTCTATGTCAGATCAGTTGCAAGAGGAGGTGACTAGTGCATCGATTATCTCTCGCAGATGTGAACGGACAAAGCATCCATTAAGTAGATATATGCATGAAGGTTTTCTTGATGCACATCATGCATATATGACCAATGTCTCGTACAAGAACTGAGTTTACTTGAGGAGGCGATGCATAAAGTCCAATGGGTGAGTGCCATGGAAGTTGAGCTTGATGTGCTTCACCACCAATAGACTTGGGAGTTAATAGATTTATCTAAAAATAAGAAGACGATTGGTTGCAGGTGGGTCTTCAAAGTCAAGCACAACTCGATGATACCGTGTGTCGATACAAGATCAGATTGGTAACCAAAGGCTACGCACAGTAACATGGAGTGGATTTTGAGAAGACCTTTGCTCTAGTTGCAAAGATGGTGACTATTCGGACCGCAATAGCAGTTGCAACTCAGAAGGTTGGAAGATGCACCAGATGGACTTCAAGAACGTCTTTCTCAACTGCGATCTTGAGGAGGAGGTCTACATGCAGCAACCTCCAAGTTATCAGGAGTCCAGTTCCAGCAGTTTGATACGAGAATTCTTTCGTGGCCCATTCAAGACAGCTATCGGTATATGAGACGAGACACAATTGATGTCAATTTCACTTCGTGGCACATTCAAGAGATCGGTTGACATCTCAGCCGAGACATGTGCAAAAGGAACAGCCTGCTGCACGAAATTCACTTGGGCTAGAGCAGGACAAACGTCTAGAGACTACGAGAGGCCATCAACGAACCAATACTGTACTATATATATTCACACTCGGGATTACTCACATGTCATGCTCTCTCGTCATCTCATGTGATATCACGACAAAATGTCCATACGTGATATCGAAGGTTATCTATAATTAACATCATCCATTATTATTCAGATAGAGTTAAATATATATTTATTTACAAAATTTAGATATAAAACAAAAAAGAATAGATGATTTTTCTTCATGATCATATCATTCTTTTATGGATGAAACGTTTAACATCTTGCTCGCACAGTTATAACATATTAGAGATGATTAATAATTGATGTTCATCTCTCCAAGATATAATATTATTTTTCTTTTGATTAGTTAGAAGAATCATGACTATGGAAATGCATCTAATTATGTTATTTCATATCCTCTCGTGTATGATCTTGTTACAACGCTCTCTTAGTAGTAAAGATATTTTAAATGTCTTTATATGGAGTTGGAGAATCTCTTAAGTTTATTAATGCAAAAGATATAGATAGTATACATGCAATATGACAACTGGAAATATTGCAAAAGAGAGTGGTGAAAAATAAAAGTTATATATACTTATTACAAAGCAGGTATAAATGTCCATTAGCTTCTAGAGACACGTCATATTATTAGAGGGCATTTTTAACCAAAATATAATTGGTTATTTGAATGCTAACGCTCCTATTTCTGTCCTTTTTGTGATTGTTTTATCACATCGCACCCCTTGATGGATTTATTATCAGTTAAATTGGATTGTTCTCATTACTAACTTTTTCTGCTGTCATTGAAAAGTCTAAATAAGCATGTTGTTAGTTCTTCCGGTATCCATATCAAGTGTCATGTTATCGACAACTCTTTCTACTTTTTGCGACCAAAATCAAGTGAACTATACTTGCACAATGCTGATAATCCTGATGAATCCTGACCTGTATTGAACTAATGATCCGATGCTCGTAGCTATTCTATAGAGTTTACACATTCACACTCACACACATGCATATATAACCCTTAGATATCGAGTGCATAACATGACTTGACATAAGTAGCGATGTTTTGATGTAAAAAATGAATACCTTTTGGTATCTCTACCTTACCCACAGAGAAAAATGTCAAAAAAAGCTCACCTCACTCACACACCTAGATTCTGGTGCACTTACATATGCTTCAATTCCTCTCACTAAATTAAAGAGGAGGATATATGCATGCAATATGAACAAGCTCTCATATTATAAAAAAATACTTAAGTGCTATACGGAAATTATATAGTCATTTTATTAGAAAATATAAATATAAATATTACTGCAAATTTAGATGCGAGGACCCATAACTCATACAGAAAGGGAAAACAAACACCCCTCCGGGACTATAAGTGCTAAAAATTACTAGCATTAATTCCACCAGATAATTAATTTATTACCTAACGGGTTCGTACTTTCTCCATCTGAATGGAAGAAGGGAATATATACAAGGGAGATGTCATTTTGAAGATACCAGTAACACTACCAATAGTTATCAAGTCCTATTGTTCCAACATGAGGTCCGGCCTTGGAAATACACATTTATGTATCTAACTACTCTTATCCATCTCTCTCTATTTACTATCTTTAGGTCTTAGCAAAATCTTACTGATCTGAGACCTCTATCTTTAATGGTAGGGTCAATTTACTAAAAATCACTACCATAAACCATGTCCTTAACACATGCGGATTTTTATTGAACTTCCTCTCTTACTCATATTCAGTTTTCTAATCACATTCCAACTAACTTAACTTTTGATACTATGAGCACTTTCTTACGTGGTTGGCTTTAGAAGCAAGCATAGATGGAGAGGCAAGAATTGAGGAGGTTTCAAGACGTTTAATTTATGCCTAAATCCTTTTGGGCAAAACCGTTGGTTATAAATGAAACATAGTAAAAACCAATTTTCTTGCTCGTATATAATCAGGACTTTATGTTGGATGATGGTGCAGCGGTATGTTGTATTTATGAGTTTATCCAGTGTCTAAGGTGAAACTGATATCATAAGGGTTGAATTAATATGCATGCAAAGTGCACTTTGGACAAACAAAAGAAAGATGACAAACGTTAATTCATGAAATTGATTAGTTGTTAATGAGACTTAGAATAGATTTGAGAGCACAAATGATTTATTCTCCTCTAAAGTTCGAAGAGAAGATGAAAAATATTAACAAGTAAATCTCGTGACAGAATGAAAGATACAAAATATAGTTTAAAATAAAATAAAATTGAGATGTTTCTTATATAAGAAGATCTATAATACTTACGTCTAAAATTGTATAAATAGTAAGAATAGAATTTAGAATAGATAAAAAATAGACAATATATAAGTAGAGAAAAAAGATAATATTTAAAAATAGAATATAATCAACTTCCATGAATCACACGAACCAAATCATATTTCGTTATTTGAACACTTGGCCGTGAGAGAACTAAATCCATAGACAATACAGTACTAAGCAATCAGTCCGGACTATAAAGCTTCTGCTTGTGAAGAAACAGAATAATTTTCTCTCTTTTGTTTTTTCACTTAGGACTAAACTATGAAGAGTTAGGTCATAGATTGAAAGTTATGAAAAGTTAAATCCATTTTTTTATATTCTTTTTTTTTTTTGGATACGGAGAAGTTTAGAGAGGTCTAGAAAAACAACCGGAGTGACAAAAACATGTATGCGATTCTCTCGTTGGACAGGGTCAGATCAAAATAAACTAATAATGTTTAATTTTCTTCTCTAACAGCGATCGAACTAGGGAAGAGGTGAATATACATGTGCTTTGAAGTTGACTTACTTACTCTCACACTTGACTTCATGGTTCATTCCCTTTGCCATTCTGCTTTCGCTGCATACTTGAGTCCATACCTGATCCATATTTACCTCTTTGGAACGAAGTTAAATGTAGAACCCACCAAAACTCAAGTCTCTTGGAAATCTTGCTTTACTACCCAACTTGCTTTTATTTCCTCTCTTGCTTACCATCATGTCCCTTAGATTTTTTTCTCGCTTTCTCCTCTGTCTAATGTCGCACTATTGTAACAAATCAAAACGTCCGATTTTTTTGTCAAAATGTGTTATTGACTTCATTTGCATCCTTTATCTCCAAGTCATTTAGGATGTATAAAAATAGCCATTCTTATGAAATATAGTCTTTGCAAGTACATATCCTTCTATCCTATTGAGATGTTAGGTAAATAGTGAACTCATCATCTAACTAACATAAACTAGTTACAGGACATAGAGCGAATCATCTCAGTTTTGCACTTTGTTCCATGTCCTCCATTAAATCTCAGGTGTGGGTATAGAAGCAAGAAAAGGAATGTTACTCTTTTCTCTCTGGGTGTATTTTGGTTTAGGTCAGAGAGAAAAAAATACTGTTTTGCTCCAAGAACCCACAAGAACTTCGTCCAATGTTTTTCTATCGATACTCAAATTGTATATAGTTTATTTTGGAATGAATCATAGAGTGTAAAGCTTTTGGAGAGCTTTGATTTAAGATCTAGTAGATTTTGTTTTCACATGTAAATTCAGTAATAAGTATTCAGTATAACTGTTCAATGTCTGTTCGTAAACAGCCAGCCGCAATAGGAGCTCCAAGGGATTTAGACTCTTTGTGTCCCCGGCTTGTGTCCTTGCTCACCAAGCTATGTTTTCTCAGTTCTTCCTTGTACGTAGACTGTGAAAGGAACACGGGGAGAGACCTATAGAGTAACCTAGAGTAAGTGCGTGGTTTGCTTAACCGACTTACCCGACTTAAACCCTACTTTGCGTAGAGTAACCCCCCTATAACCAACCTAGCTGGCTAGGAAAAGGGAATTTTTTGCCGTGTAAGGTCTTCTATTGTAATATAATAGAAGACTCTACACGGAGGGAGTCGCTATGAAACCTAGAAAAGAGAAAGAAGAGATTTAGGTTCGAATGAAGTGTTAACATATAATCTTACGATCTATGAGTAAATGATATTGTTTATTCTTTGGAGTCTTTGAAGACCATGAGATTGTCCATGTGAGTCCACCATGACATTACGAGATTCTAACTCCAACTTAGTTAACTCAAAACTTAGTTAACAGTTAATAACACATGCAACTCCAAACCATGCCACAAAGAATCGAACCCATGACTCTGAGGACTATAAGTGCAAGCATAGTTCCTTTTATAACTTCACTCAAAGGAATCCTCATGAACTGTGAAGAATGAAAAGTATATACTTTCGGAGCTCAGATCGCCTTCAACCTGTTTGAAGACATAGCCAAGTTTGTCCTCATCTCCAGATTCTTCACTCCACATCTAGTAAAGCACAGATCCTCTTGTCCGCAGATAATCCAGGAAAAGAGATATGTGCATTTGTCCTTATGTCAAGGTATTGTCTTGACAAAAGTGGTATTAAATGCTAACTTGTCCGGAGACCCCCTCAAGCTGCAGCATACAACAGTTAATGCCAAATAGGAGACCGAAACTGATTCTCCTGATTTGTCTCAACTGATTCTATCGATTTGGCTACATCTCACATGTTACTTCTATGCATTACTATCACCTTATTGCAGTTAAACAAGTATTAAATACGTTAGTAATAGTTATTTATGGGAGATCAATGAGAATTCACATTCACGTCATTGCCATCGTTTTTATTCATTTTATTTCTTTGTAATAAAGTATTTTGAAATTAATAAAAGTTATTTAAAAAAACTGAACATAAAACCAAAGAACTTGTTTGTTTCTGAGAGAAAGAGAGATAATTTATTCAAGAACGGAAGTCATTATTGTTCTTGAGTTATAGTTTTATATTCAGTTTGTTGTGGTCTGCATTTAGATGATTTTTTCTATCTATTTTTTAAAATATAAAATTTATCTCAGTTTTTTCTTGCTCTTTGAACAGTTCTAACTTTAATCTCATTTTCCTCGAATTGTTCTCTTCGGTTCCTCTTCTTTGTTTATTGCATGTCCTTGAATAATAATATTTTTGATTATACATCCTTGAACAATATTCTGAAATTATTTTCCGTGTAAATGTAATCTACTAAATGAACTACAACCATTAACAGAGATGAAGTTAAATCCAAAACCTCAGGTTGCAAGTATATTATTATTTATTCATCGAAAAGAAATTTCAAGAAATCATTTAAGGACCAAGAGAACAAGGAGCTATGCTTAGCGATTGGAATTGCGAGATTATGCGTTAGCGATTTCTCTGGATCTTTTCTTTTCTCTTTTTGGTTTTCTCAATGCGTCCGTCCGTTACTTCCTTTCTCCTTCCGGTTTTTCCAATGCGTCCGTTACTTTTTTTTCTTTCGATTTTCTTAATACCTCAGTCCGCTACTTCTTTTCATCTTCCGGTTTCACAATGCCTATGTCTGTTCGTTCCGCTACAAGACGAAAGTTTTCTTTTATTTTTTTGGTTTTTCACAATAGACGTATATCGTATCTCGAGGTCAGATTCGGCACTTGCTTGCCGGATATTTATTTTTCTTCCAAAATGAGTTTCTGCAGTCAAGACTGAAATTAAATTAAAGTCGGTATATTTCTAGAGCTTTCCTATTAATCTTTAAAATTCAGTTTTATACATTACCTTTTCATAATTATTTTCTGTCACACCTTATCTCAACCTACGGTAACTATGCTATCGCACAGCAACAATGTCATTTGGCGGCCACAAACTTCGCACGTATCTCTCCACACGTGCCTGTTGATATCACGCTTTTAGCTCTGACAGCTGCAGATATCCTTCGCGTTCTTGTTTTTCTCACATTAACGGCCGGGCATGCAAGGAAGTGCTTTTGTCCATCGCACTCTTCTTCAGTTCCTGGAAAAGATTTCCTGTGGACAGGATCGACGAAAAGTATGTTTTGATCAGAAAATAGAAGAAATTTTACATTATATGGTAATTTTTTCTCAACAAATATTTGACAAAAATTGGTTCAACTTGTCTCTGTATTGATACATCTTTTCCTTATAAGAATAATATGCACACAAGATAAAACTTCGAGGAAACTTTTGTTCTTTTTATGTGATCAAAACATAAAATATATTACATACCATCAAAATATAAATATTTTTTGCTAAACTATCAAGAAAATATAAAATTATTCATAAATGTTAAATAATAACTCTAGCTATAGTTGCAAAACATCCATACAATAACCCATAAAAATAATGCGGAGACTATACATACGCCATATATCTGGATCTAAACTCATCCCTTTCTCGGTTTTACAAGCGACGGATAGCAAAACGTAGCGCCAAGTCACACCACTCATAACAGTGTCGGAGTCTACGGTCTGTAAATCCCACATGCTGTGTATGCAATAGGGCGTCTCAAACCTGTGACTGTAAAAAAGGTGACGGGACTAAGATTTAACCCCATATGCATGAAAAATGTTATTTCCGATGAACCAATTCTCAGAAATTTTTTTTACGTTATCAAGGAAATATAAGTGTTAAATGAAAAATATATATTAAGTTTATAAATTTAGAAATTTTAGAAATGTTATATTTTAGCTCATGTCTGGAGAAAAACCATAAGTGTTGACTCGGTTCTCGCGATTCAGAAGATACAAGACCATGAAGTTATACTCATGAATACATTAATTTACTCTTTTATTGTTATCAACAAAATATATAAGTATTAAAGAAAAATATATTCTAAGTAGATGTAAATAATTTTAAAATTTTATAAACATTATTTGTTAGCTCATGTCTGGAAACACGAGGAGAGCAAAAGAAAAACCATAAGTGTTGACTTCATTCTCGCGATTCAGAAGATACAAGACCAGGAAGCTATACTCATGAATACATTAATTTATTCAGACGTTTAATTTAATACCTAACCCTTCCTGCTGGAAGAGTTAGATATTAAATTAAATGAATATGCATATTTCTGTCTCTTCTGAAATATTTTGATCGATGAACTTCTGAGAACTTTTGTTCTTTTATTATTATCAAGAAAATAATAAATATTTAATGAAAATATATACTAAGTAGATGTTAAAAATTTAAAAATTTTATAAACATTATTTGTTAGCCCATGCCTGGAAACACGAGGAGACCAAAAAAAAAACTCAATTCTTGTGATTCAAAAAATACAAGATTTGAAAGCTATACTCATGAATATATTAATTTATTCAGACGTTTAATTTAATACTTAACCCTTCCTGCTGGAAGAGTCAAGTATTAAATTAAACGAACATGCATATATCCTCCGCTTCCGAACTCGAGAGAGGGTAAGTATGCATGCAACATGAACATAAGGTACCCACATGCTGTGTGTGCATAGGGTACCCGTAACGATTTCTGTAATTTTAAGAAAAATTGTTTCTGGGTAACCCGTAAAGAGCTTTACAGGTAGCTCCAACTTGTTTATGTCTCCTTTCAAAAATATCTTTAAAGTGCAGTTGAGTTTTCCTAATTTTGAAATTTTGAAAAATAAGTACCGCCCGAGGACTGAACGAACTATGCAAAACTCATTATTTTATAGTTTTGAACTGAATTATATGTATCTTTCAACTTATTTCTATTATTATATGCCAAACTCCTTGTTCTTATATTTGAACTGTTCTAATACAGTTTTGTGGTCCAAAGCCATCACCAAACAGTTATTAGAACAGTTGCGCAGTTCCTTTGAATTGCGAAACAGAGTTAGATAGAAAAAACATAGTTGAAAAGTAATTATTATATTATAAATATAAAATATTAGTTTAGCATAATATTAAGATATTCATATTTCATATTATCAGTTGTGAGAACAAATCTTAACGTGGTGAAACACTCACTTGCTGCGTCGATACTCAAATCAAGAATCTATATAGAAAGACGAACCTGTGTTTAAAAACCACTGGAAAAGACGCCTATGTACCAGTTCAAACGTACAGGCAAACGGAGTCTACGAGAGTTACATCATTGGACGTTAGGTTAATATCCTTCCCCACTGACTTGTACAAGTACGAGGAAGACGACAAGAATGTTAGAGAAGAGGACGGGGAACACGAAGTGAACGGGAAAAATACAGTCTCAGGGCTGGTTCCGTGAAGTCAAAGAAGAATTAAATGTGACGGGAAAAATATACTGTCTCTCTCTGTGTATAAATTGAAGGAAGCGGGGGACTGTACAGTCACCGCGGCTGATTTCGTCAAGTCTAAGTCTAAATTAAACTACTCTCACCTGAGTGAGACACATGGGCTCTGAAAACAAGAGAACTCTAAGTGCTATCAGGTTAACTGTAACTACCTGACTATAACTAAAATCTTTTTTACGATTCAAGGCAATCTATCGAGATATAATTGAAGAGTTGACCCTTCTTAAGAGAGGGATTAACTCATAAATAACGCCTCATGTAACATTTCTAAGTGTACATGAGACTCATATCTTGTCTGTAGGGTACCTCGAACTCTTTACCTGTAGTGGATGTAAAACCACTTTCAGAGATGGACGTATCATTTTACGGACAAGGTTCGAGACACACTAAAAGGGTGTAAATTTCTGAAAGATTATTGACCCGCGAGAGAGATTTGTTATTTCAGTAATACCTTGGTGGATGATTTTTATAGAAATTCTTTTAATGAATTTTTAGCCTTTTCATCATTTTTTTTTGCAGCGGGGAATTTACTATTCTAAATAATTATTCTGGATGTCAAAATTAAAAATCAATTAAAAAATCGTAATATTTATTCACAAAAATGATCTAAAATGAATCGTCATTCTTACGCAAAGTTATCTACTACAAAATTATAATTTTTTCTCTATCGACCTCTGAAATTTTCTATTAACTTTTACATCCCTAATAGGAGGTCTCAAACTTCAGTCGTAACTCAAGACGTCAGTTGTCATAATGCACGTCATGGCAATCGGATGTAAATGTTACAAGACAACTCAAGAGGTACCTTGTAACAAATTTATGTTTCTTGACTTAAGTCTCATAACTGAAAACTGGTTATAACGCTGATCATGTTAACTATGATCAACACTTCCACTTAACATTAAATGCAGTCTTCTGATGACGCGCACATTCTCTTCGTTTCAAACTTGTTTGGTTTCTCGTGACTTCTTCGATGTTCAGTCTAGATGGGCGTAGATTATCCTGACGCTTATCACATGTTTAGTTTGAATGAGAAATGTCATGGCTCTCAAAGACGTAAACTCGTTTACAGACTTCGTTCAAACGTGCCATCATTTTCTCTTACAACTATGACATAAGCAAGTTACCTCTATTAACCCTATTCCCGTTTTCAATCTGACGGGTATGGTTTGAGAGTCTCTAATAACGCGAAGCTAATCCTTCCTGTACATGTAGCGAGTCACTTTCCTAGGAGGTACCTGCCGTTCTAGGTTAGCGTCGTGTGCAAAAATTGGCTTGATAATAACCCCCCATACGATTTTTGTGCGTGATCATACCCATCTTTACTGTGCAGTCTCACATGTGAGTAACATCACAAAGTGACTGGTTTTACATGCCATAGCCGGTCAGGGGTGTGATCAAGCTATACATCGTTAAGAGGGGGTATGATGAAGCCAATTTCTGCGGCGTGTGAGACTACCGTAGTCACTACTCATGCCGGAGGGTATTCGAGAGCGCGAAAAGTATTTGCTCCCGGAGGGACCTAGCAGCTGTACAGATTGCGAATGTTGAGAATTGAGATGGAGAAAGCTTGATAGTGTTGGATGGAACTGCGACTTATATAGTCCCAAGGGGAGCTGGATCCTGGAGCGGAGTGGCGAGCCGAGGACAAGAGAACAGAAGGACGAAAAAGCGGACAATTGAATCGAGCCTCTGCTGGTCACTTTCGTGGAGTTAGAGTGGGGGGCTTCCGCTTGCAGTTTGAGGGCGTACTGTAGATCGAGCGATGTGGGCTTTCTAGTGCAGTGTATGAAATGAGCGTGGGTTTGAGAACCGCATGGTTCCGCCCTACATTGTTGTTCGAGCACAGAAGCGGTCATGGCAGCAGGTCAGTGAGATATTGGTTTCGGAATTTTAGGATGAGAGTTTCAGGAATTTAGGGTTTTGTGGAGTTTTATGTAGGCTTAGATTTGAGCAGGTTCATGAAAAGTAGATCCGCAGATTAGCAAATTGTTGGGAGATTGGCTTTTTCAAGTCCAAATTTGAATTTCAGACGAGAAAACCTGGCGGAGCATTTTGCCATGCTTTAATCTAGAACACCGATGTTGGTATAATGCTTGGTTTGGATCTCGAGGAATGGCAGTGGAGGAATTGAGTGTGTTTCCTGCAATTCCGCATCGCAGGTTAACGGGAGGTATGGGCTTCATAGATTCTCGACTGCTCAACAGGAGCAAATGCTAAGTGGTACCTCGACATCATACAGTGAGGAAGTGAGACAAGAATCTTCTAAAGCACAGAGCACCCACTCGCAGAAGCCTGAAGGAGGGAGCAAGGACAAAGCGACATCCTTCACCGAACACAGCTGCCGAAGCACGGGCCTTTATTGTTGATAAGTTCCAGAAGGGTTTCACATTTGCATCCGCCTCAGCCACAGCAGGATTCTGAAGTTGAGAAACACAAAGGTTGTGGATGCTGTTAAGGGCAGCTACAGTTTTCTCAAATAGGAGCTCAATACTCCTGCCTCTCGCCCGAAGGCGAAATCCAGGGCGCCAACTACAGCACCTGTGGAAACGAGTAGTGAGACCGCTATTGTGCCAGTAGTAAAGAAGATGCCGAAGAGTCGGCAAAGTACGAATTTCAGATGAATGTAATCTGTGCTTGGAGATCTCAAATGAAGGGCTGGAAATAGTTGTAATGCCGTTCTAGGTATTGTTCCCTGGAATGCCCGTGATTTATTGGATGCGCAGGATAACTGATGCTTCAATGGGAAATGAAGTGACTCCATCTAAGTTGAACCACGGTTCCGGTCTTATCCATCCAACGCCACTTATTCTTCGTCTAAGTATTCGGTGTTGCCTGGTGTTGTCATTCCTCAGCTTCTAGTGTTGTAAATTGAAAACCAACTTGAGCTAATAGAATAATTTGTGATATTTTCATCCCATAAATTGCGAGCATGTGGAGGCTTGGAGAAGAGCCATGATTGATGATGTACTGTGATGCTAGGAGGGCAACTACTTCATTATGTAACACAAATGGATGTTGACTTGTGCGCAGGGACTTCCTCCTCGGCGATAGGCTTTTTGAAGAGCTTCTGGTCACGCTCGACGCATAATATCTACTGGACCCGAACTAAGAGTAAGACTTCTTACAAAATGCAAACCCATCAAACAGCATGAAGTTGAGGAAGGTGCACGGGCCGAGAAGGGATTCTTGCTCATATATCCGAATCTTCCTCAAGTTAAATTTTGGTACACTTTAAATCAAGTTGTTTTCTCCCCAAATCGCATGAACGACTGCAATAAGTCTGACTGGAGCACCTTTTGTGAGTTGTGCGGAAAATTTGTGACAAAATACTGTCGTCGTCTTGTGAAAGTTACAAGAGAATAATATGGCATGGGGTCAAGTGACAGCCGGATTGTACGGACTAATTCGGGACGCTAAGTACAACACTGCTATCAAGTAAGGCATCCTCCTTTGTTGGTCCTCTCATCTTTTGTTTCATTTCAAAAGCCGAGTGCCCATATCCACTCACCGAGAGTTTTTACCATTTATGTGGTGATATGTTCTCCAACTTATTATGTTGATCGTGTGTAGACTTTTGGAAGAGCAACTCGGGTACTTTCCAGATAGTCACGCAGCTCTTTCTCTTTCAGCCTATTGTCACTACATGGTCGGAAACTTTCATGCCGCCGCCTCCCTGTAAGCTTCTTAAGTTTCAAAGAACTTCAAGTTTTTCAAGCTCTCTAGATATGGTCAATGTTTGAAACGATGTTGTAAACACCTTCCAGTCGGAAAACAACAACCGCCATTTGATCTTCGTGCGGTTTTCTGAAAGTTCCTATCTTATTCGAAATAAAGGTTAGAGCATCTCCACTGCAGGTCTTTAAAGGCTCCTCAAACCAGTTAGGGAGCCAGTTAGGATAAGCGGTGGGAAGCTTCCAACTGCTCATCTTTATACTTGTCTTTAATTGATAACATTTTCAACAGCTTGCTTCTCTAACTTAAAGATATCAAATAAAGACTCTATAACCCAAAATCATAACCTACGAGGAACAATTTTGGGTACTTTTGAACAGGTTTGAATTTCTGATGCTCTTTAGAGAGTCATTTAAAGAGTGCAGTGGGAAAATTTCTCCTATAAAGAAGATAAAGATAGAAGAAGGAGAAAGATAAAGATCTTAAGGAGGTCTTTTCATCGCTATACGGGTGGAGATGCTCGTACGCAGGAAACTTAAATCTGATATTTGAAAAAGACAATAAAGTCCAACATTTTTGATAAACGCAGGTACGAACAGTTGACTAAAGGATATCCGACCGAGGAGAAATATGCTATGTATCACGCTCAATCTTTATACAAAGTAAATAGTTTACCTGCTCCAAGTCCAGACTTTACCGTTCAGTCATTAAAGGTTTTGGTAATTTCAGTTTGTATTGTATTGTCAGACAAGTCTAATTTGCTAGTTCAACTCCTCATCAAATAACCATTGGATAGTTTACATCGTTACTACGATATAATATCAGAAAACCTATATATGGACAAGGATTAATACTGATAACACGGTCATAATCTTTCCTAAAACATGACTACGATCTCCCAAGGGGGGGAAATATGTCTACTTAGTTATGCGTGTGAGATATCCAACTCTTGAAAACTATGATACAACTCACAATGAAGCACAGAGCATGAGATGAACTTAGTGTACACTGTATGATAAGTCAGAAGCGATCCTGACAAGAAGGATGACAGTTATACAAGACTTCTTGAGTACTCCAGCAATTCTCAACTACTCTTTCTGTCAGATTTTTCTATTGCTCGTGAGGACATTTTTCTTATTAAACGGAAGAGTTATGCATGTCAAGCTTGCAGGGTGGCATGTACTCGAACGCTGCTCGAGCTTGTATGTCCGTAGAGGGCAATCAGGCAAGGGTGATTAATTTGCAAGCTTGTATACGACATGAGCAAGGAGACATATCTGGTATGTATACTCCGCTTGGAGGATTAAATTGTGCATAAACTAGTATGCACAAACTAGTATAGTTGTTTACTCTGTTATTGTATTTCTGCTTGGATCCCTTTTTTGGGGTTAAAACTTCTGAAAGCATGCGGGAATTTTCTCTCACGCCGGGAAATGTAAATCATCAGCTTGTTACACACGAGCAACAAGTGCCAACGGGCAACAAAGAAATGTTAATTTGTCATGTGTAAAAGAATACTTTTGAATCAACTAATAATATTCGATTTCTCGATACTTCTCGAGCGGACAGCTTCTGCATTGACTGCAGTTTGCAAGTGTTTGTAGACTGGACCTTTATCAATCTGAAACTACTCCCATAGAAGAGAAGAAAAAGACTCCAAGAATTTAATGTTTATGTCCACGAAACCAACAATAAAACATTTGGGACAAAGTCGGAACAGAGCTCTTGTTTTGACGACTAGTCAGATATTCAGAGTGAGAATTTCGCAACATGCATAGTGATTT
The DNA here is from genome assembly GCA_036924285.1 of Asterella californica. Taxonomy (NCBI): domain Eukaryota; kingdom Viridiplantae; phylum Streptophyta; class Marchantiopsida; order Marchantiales; family Aytoniaceae; genus Asterella; species Asterella californica. Next base: position 15,388,952 of record JAYKYS010000003.1, read on the forward strand.
TCGAGATCTTTTGACTTTGATCGTTGGATTTAGGTAGCAGGATGCTGTTCGAACAAATTATCGAAGATGACGTTGATGCTAAAGTCAACCTTGGTTGTTGCCTTTACAAGGTTATTCCTTTGATGCATGATGTGAAGTTTAGCGGTTTTTGTATTTTATCGTGACTGGTACACAACTCTGTCAACCAATTTCAATCAGTGAAATACCAAGGCCAAGGAAATTTTACAACATTAAGTGACAAGTAGGAAGCAAAGAGATGATCAAGATTAGAAACCATATTACCACCAAGACAAGACAAGACCAAGACCATAGATTTCTTGTTCAAGTTTGTGCTGAAACAAAATCAGTAACATGATTGAGAAGGATACTGTGAAGCTTTTCAATCATGTAGCTGTTTTTGTTTCAGCACAAACTTGAACAAGTTTTGTCAAGCTTTGTCAATCTTCACAGTATCCTCTGGAAGAACGAAGACATAGTATTTCGCTTCTGAAACATCATGAACTTCTCTGATGACAATCTGCATTCTTTAGGAAGGAGATCATACTGAAGCCCTCGGCAAATTCAATGAGGCTTTGAATGTGTTGGGATTCGAGGTGAGACACTTGAACCGAATTTTGATACGCTTTACCTAAAATCTTCTCTGTTGTGATGTTCAAAATTATTAGCCATGAAAAGCATATTGAGAGGGCGATTAGTTGACTACTCTCCTTGATTGAAATGACTTGGCAGCCGGAGCTGGTCTACAACAAAGCACTCTGTCTTTATAAAATGAAGCTGTACGACTCAGGTTTATCTCCACTCACTTCCCTATCTTTCTGATTACACACAGTATACGTTGAGAATATCTCTCAGGTACTTGTCTTCCGTGAACAGCATCAAATATCTTGGCAGAGATATTCGAGCATGGAGTGAGGGAGCATCCTGAGCTGAGTGTAGGGAGGTAGGCCCTGCTTACAATCGGCATCGTCCAGGCTTATCAGTTGAAGTTATCGGATCCATGTACTTTCTACGTCTGTTTATGTGAATGAGGCAACTGAGTAGCTTTTCTCTATATTTCACAGCGGACAGGAGCTCTACTAATGCTCATTGCTTTCTAAATTGATGTCTTTATGTAGCCATATAGAGGGTATGGATTTCCGCAGTGTCGGCAACAGTCAGACTTTGAAAGAATCTGCGTTGGTTGAAGCTTTCAATTTGAAGGTACCTTTCTGGCTGAAATAAAGTGTGGTTGTCTCATATCTAAAATTTCCTGCGAACTCCAGAAACAATCTTCCAGCGGTATCAACTTTCCACACTTGCATTTCAAGTATCAATCATGAATCGCAAATTTCTGATGATACCTCGTTCGTTTGATGGCAGGCTGCTATTGAGTACGTGCATAGTAACTTTGATGCTGCTACGGAGGCCCTTGATGACATGCCCCCACGTTCAGAGGAAGAATTAGATTGTGTATGCTCCTCTCATTTGTAAAAAGCTAGCTTCTGTCAAACGTAATTGCAGATAAAGTTCTGTAAGAATAACTGATTGTTATGTTTCAATAATTACCTGGATGGCTATAACGAGAAGACGAGACGTTCTAATATCTGGGGATTCACAGGTTACTCTTCATAATCAAGCTCTGGTGAACATGAACAAAGACCCAACTGCAGGTTTCAGCAAGCTGAACTTTTTGTTGCAGGTAAGCTTAGTATGCTACAAAACTTGTAATTTTCTTGAAGATGACAATTGCAAAGGAGTGAAAAATTACAAGCGCCAAAGGTGAGTTAAGCTCAAGAATGCGTGCTCTGTTTTTCAGAGCCCTCCTTTTCCACCCGAGACTTTTGGGAACCTTTTGCTACTCTACTGCAAGCCATCGCATGGTTTCTATGACATTGCAGCCGATGTGATGGCTGAAAACGCAGATTTCATACTCAAGTATCTTTCTCAGGTCCAGTGTGTAATAAACTTGACAAAACCTTTTACTGTGAAAACTCGCAAGTTATATGTTGACAGTATGACTCATATCACTGTAAACATAAGGCTTAATAGAGAATTATTACTTATGCTTACACTGCAGTACGCTGTTGATAAATCTCCTTGAATACAGGACATAGGGGTTAAGAAACAACCTTTAAGGGCTTACCTTTGGTCGTATATTCAGTAGAATTAAAGTATTGATCTACATGGATACTGCCTCTGCATATTGAGCTAAACCAAAGGCGTATTGCTACCTAATCCAGGATTTATATGAGTTCTTGGAGGCTAGCATACTCGCTCGAACTTCCACCGAGGTCAGCACAAATTAATTCCGTATCTAAACCCTTGTTAAGCTCCCCTGATTCTTCGAAGTACTAGTTGTGTATGTTGACATGAAGCTGCATCAATCAGGTTGTTGTTCAGTACCTGAATTCATCTCGCACACGAGTGGACTGGAAGCTTCATTGGGCTTAGAGCATTGGATCAAAAAGTTCATTGAACTTACACGTCCTAGGACATAATGTCAAATGATTGCAGGATGCCTATCAGAAATTTAATGAGCTTGCAAATAGACACGGAGAAACGTTACGCTGTTTGACAAAACAGATTCAAAATGCACGAACATCTCGCGAGCAAGAAGCTTACAAGAAAGCTGTTACAAAGTACGAAGAAACTCTAGAGGTCTGCACCTTTTTCCTAGACTTCGTTGATATAATTGTAGCAGAATCAGTCGGTGAACTATTCATGAAGATGATCGTAGCAAATACATGTGTAAAATAGTCCTCTTGAAGCCATAGTTGTGTCCAGAACATTACTTTCAGATTACTAAGAATTCTCCATTATTTGTGCCAAACTATCAGACTTACATCCCAGTGATTATGGCAATGGCCAAAATCTGGTGGGATAAAGAAAACTATCTACAGGTGGAAAGAATACTTCACCAGTCTGCTGACCTTTGCTCTGAGCATGACTTGTGGAAGCTTAATGTCGCTCACACTTTCTTCATGCAGGTAAGAGTTTTCAGATTCCTCGAAACTTTGTAGCTTCTAAAACACTTCTTTGCTATCGTAGCACCTGATTCGAGTTAAATATCTTATAGTTCTCTACTGGCGTACTCACGGGAGGCATTTGCAGGATAATAGGTTCAAGGAAGCGATCCATTATTATGAACCTATCGTCAAAAAGGCAGAACACAACCTTTTCAACGTGACAGCGATTGTACTTGCAAATCTCTGTGTGTGCTACATCATGACCAGCCGGGTACTCAAAACTCTGTTCTTAAGTTTCTGTGTAATATTTACGTCTTCTGATCATGAACAGTCCCCGAGGACAAGCGACTAGCACATTAACGATGATTACAAACAAAATGCAAATTTGCGATTAATTGTATGACTACGATTATGTACTGCCGTATGGTTGAAGCTCTTTTATTACATACAAGCAACATATGCGGTGAAGACTACATGTCAGTGATGTCAATGCTGTTCGAGAGGGGTTTGAGTGTGCAGAATGAAGAGGCTGAGGAGCTTATGCGGAAGATTGAGAAAGAAGAAGAAAGAGCACACTACGAGGTCTGAACCGTAACTCACACAATTCTCTTATCTTGCAGCCTCGGCTGGCGACCTGGACGTAGCGCGCACACGGCCCTACGTCGTTTAAAATCAATTTTTCGCTGCAATCGCTTCGATCCACCTCCTCGGTGTCATCTAGTCATGTTCAAGTAGAACAGTGGATGTATCTTAAGTCGAATGACTATAGAACTTATATGCACCAATAATTAAAACTCAGCACGAATCAACAATGCTTCTATGTATGTCACGTTCAATTTGTGGAGGAGACTGTTAATAGAAGCAGATTCTGACAGTGTACAAACTCTTGACAGGACCCGGAAAAACAGAACTTACATTTATGTATAGTCAACCTCGTGATCGGCACTCTCTATTGTGCAAAGCAAAACTTTGAGTTTGGAATTGGTCGCATTATCAAAAGTCTGGAGCCTTATGGCAAGAAAATAGAACACGACACTTGGTTTTATGCCCAGCGCTGTTTCTTGGCACTCATTGATAACCTCGCCAAGCAAATGATTGTGGTAGGTTTCAAAACATAACCAGTGATTTTTAGTTCCATTTCTAATTTCAGAAAGTCATGGATGCGTATGAAATCGTATGGTACAAGTTTCTGGACAACATCCTAAACCATTTCATAGCAAAGTTCATAGTTGTGTTCATTCCAAAATGACAGCACTATATTTCAACCACAGACGACGTGCCATGAAGAAATAGTGCACAGTTTTACACGTCTCTCAGTAAAAATATTTTCCTTTCTATTTCTCTATTCGTTGTCTACGAGGCACGAATGAATGTACTCATCTTCATGGAATTTTACTTAGCTTACTTTATGACTTGGATAGTTACTCTCAGTTATGTTACACGAAGTTATGTCCATGTTCAGTCGACTCACGATGACTGGAGCCTTGTGTAAAATGGGAGTTCCAGTATATTCAATTGCTGGCGGCGAGGTTCATTAATTACTCTCTTATAATAGTAAGTTCTAGAAAAAGAGAACGTTCTGAAAATGTTTTCAGTCACGATTATCCAGTTGAGTAATTATCATGGATACCGAGTTTGTCATTTATATTGTGTAGTGATTTGTGCAGTTAAAAGACGCTACATATGCCGATATTGACGAATTCATGGAAGCTGCAGAATTACATGGAAAAGATATCGTCACCATGGACGATAAGAGTAACATGAACTCCACTGCTGTGTGCTCTCTGGCAGCTCCCAGTATCGTAGCTGCAATTGTGGTCAGACGAACTGTTTCTCAAGAAGCTCAAATGCTCAAGTACATGTTCCTGAAAGCGAGAGAATAAACAACGATTGAATTCAAGACATCCCCACGTGAACTTTGGTTCTACACTGAATTCATCTGCAGATTTTACATGAGAATCGTTATGCGAAACATAGAGAGACTGGATCGAATATATGTAAGATCGGAATCCACTGAGTGGTATAATGAAAATCTGAATACTCTTACAGTATCCGTCATGTTGCAAACTTCAACTTCAGACCATGTTGTACTTATTCTTACCTGAGGACTGATATCCAAAGCTGAACATGTGCAGAAGACATGTTCAAACTTTGGTTGCATTGGTCTTGGTATTGGACGTATGGATAACTAGCTCCAGTGTGTTTAGTGCTCGCTTGAAAAATCAGATTTGGTGTAATTCTCATTGCTCTCATTGTCATGATAAGTAAGACAGAATTTGGACAAAAGCCCACATTTAATTTAATGTAGTTTATTTCACCTTCCCGAGCCACGCTGATGCCTTGCTACTATAGTTTTAGAAGAAATGAGCAATTATTCGACTTTAGTCTGAGACTGTGCACCATTGGGCTTTAGTAGTGACACCATAGTTTGTGTCACTGGGTAAATAAATGCTGCAGTCGCACGTAACGAGATTATTAGAGGCGTCACTGGGTCCTTGAAGAAAGTCGGTTGAGTTCGGACGTAGTCTCAGTCCACTGTACTGTGTAATCGACCACGCACGACGAGTAAGACCGTCCCTCGATTTCAGAAACGGTTGCAAGGCACCGTGCCGCAAAGTGGACAAAGTGAGTCCGTCCGGCTATAATACTCGCCCATCCACTTTGCGTTGGTCTCTCTGGAATCTAACGAGAGGGGAAATAACTGTTACAACCACGGTAGATAATCCACCGGCCTGTGACCTTATCGACCAAATATACTATATCTTCCATACTCGGTTATAACAATTATAATTATAGACATCGAGAGATAACCTTCAACTATACAAGTAATAGGGTCACTCAAATATGAACTTTGTGAATTCCATTATAATTATTGTGAATTTTATTACTTTATTGTAGTTACTCTAGACATACCTAAACGATTTAGACACATAACAAAATTTACAGAAATGGTAACATGATAGTTTTCAAGCGCAATAAAAGGAGGGAAACGAATATTCTTCTTTTCTCCTTTTGTACTTTAGATAACAAAACATATTCTTAACTTTAACTATACAGATCTCAGTTTCTTCTAACTACATTGAACTGAGACAACTCACGACGTGTAAAGGTTATGAATAGCTTTCCATTGCATCTTCATTATTCCGATTCTATGATAGATCGAAACTCTCTCATCAGAAGCGATTTTTCTGTTAGCAGTCATTGTTTTGTGCTTCGTGATTGTGAACTCTAGAAATGACAGGTTCTGGCTGACCTGGAACTGGGACAGGGGGTTTATGAACAAGTAGCCACTATTTACGGATGCCTGCACGAAATATACTTATTTATGACTATTTACGGAGTGTCAATTCACATCCGAAGCTCTTTAGAAAAGTTACAACAGCAAATGAAAAGATTCACCTATCATGTACAAAGTATTCGCGTCATCTATGTGGATAAAGATATTTCAGTTTGCCAAGCAGTTAATAATGTTCTCACGATGCAAATAGGTTAAGAAGACAATGCTTTAACAATAAAAAGTTGAAAAATACTACTACTACAATAAATAACTGCCATTAATAATCAAAATCAGAACATCGTAGTGAAATACCACATAATCTATAACTCTCTATTTTTGGTACTCACTTCCAGTCCAAGTGTCAGCAACGATAACTTTATTGAACATAATATGCATGCATATTTCAATCATGAATGCACTAAAATCGTCGAATTAAAAATGTTCACATACACAAAACTAATCGTGGAACTATGCGAATAAGTAGGAGACTAAACAGTTCTTTTAAGGCTATTGGAGCAAGAGTTAACGTTCTTACCACAATTAGGTATCGCTTTATCAGCGGTGGGATATTTCATTAGAATCTGTTTCAATTCAAAATTTTTATGGTTAACTTTGATAGGCTAATCTGCTGAAACTGCAACTACTTGTCATGTTCTCATTCATTGTTAAAATTTGGTGTTCCATGGCTCAAAGATCATAATCTTGATCCTTATAAAATGAATTATACATGTTTTCAAACCAAGATTTGACGGCTGAGAAACAAACCAGAAAATGAGTTTTGATGTACATCACAAATAGTGCTTAGTGAATATGCTCTTTTTTTAATTTAAAGGTTCTTCTATCGAATGGACTCTTGGTACAGTGAAAACAAATCCTGTTAACGTAACCCACTCACCTGAAAGTGAACCGAGTTTGCCGGAATTCAGTTTCCCGAGAAGTTTTACCGGAACTTATAACAAAAATTAGATATTTCTGGAAATACATTAGTTTACACCAAGAATCAAAATGGAGACCTCTGTCTCCCTAGGTACAGATCTCGACCATCTAACCTAACAAACCTTTGTTGGGTTAGATGAATCATACTACATGTGGTTTAAGGTGTGCAGGGTTATGGCAGTTTGTGTGCCAGTCACTTGTTTCTTCCCACCAAGCTCGCTTAACCTTTTATTTCTCGAAAACCCTTAGTGCGGAGACCTTTTACCTCTGTTTATCGGTAGTCGGTCATTTTCATTGGATAAGCTTGTGCATTGAAAGAAAAAGACACAGTCGAATATCACATTCTTGGTATCCTTGAAGCATCTTGCGACAATCTTAATTTTGGTGGTATAAAGAATATGCTTGCTACTTGAACTTCGACAAGAGGTCAGAAAAGGACAAGAAAAAAATTAGAGAGAAACGCTCCAGAGTTGTGTTATAAAAGAATGTATGAATGTGAAGTTTAAATCTCAGATAATGTAATGTAAAACACTAATGTTTATCAGACTAAGTTAAATGTGTTAATAGACTACAAAACAGTGGATTTTCTAGACGTAACCCATAAAAGCAATGCATAGGAACGAGACGTATAAGTCCAAGGTCCAGGGTCACATTATAACATTATTTTAAATTTTAATCTTTTAGTCTTGGTCACATCATAATCATTATTTTTATTGTCTACAATATCGCAATGATCGTCAGAATAAGCATGCTCAACCAGTTTCAGGGAAGTTTTTCTCTTTTTGTTATCGAAAAAGATTGAAGTGTTAGATGGAAGTTGTATACTAAGTTAATAATGTTAAATGATAGTTGTAGCTAGTTGCAATATGGTCCAAACCTAATCCATAAGTGGAGCACGAACGAACACGCTTCCCAAGATTCGTTGTTGTAGCTACAAGTGCAACAGCTTGCACTTGCACAACAAAAATTAATAATTTAATTTACACATCAGTTTCTTACTTAACTCTTCTTGATGAAAGAGTTGTGTAATAAATTAAACTTATTTCCTCTTCTATCTTCAAATGGAAGTGTTCAATAAACAAGTCGTATGCATTTTATTTGAGCTCGAACCAGATGAAAGATTACGTAATAAATTAAACTTCTTGTATTTCCAATAGAACAAGTGAATATACATGCTACTTGAGCTTTCGATAGGAGGGAAAGAAGAGACAAGCAAGAGAATAAGAAGGAAACTTTATATTTAGATTACTCTAGTCAAGACGGGAGGATTTTGTCCTTGCAAGGAAAAATCTTTTTCACTATGTGTTATGAAAGAAAATGTAATTGTGAAGTCCAAATCTTATATACAATATGTAAAAAAAGAGTATTTTCTTAAGTATTAAATGTTAATAGACTGCAAAACAGCAGGCTTTCTTGACATAACCCATAAGAGCAGCGAGTAGAAGTGCACTTCGAGAAGTATAAGTCCGAGATCTGGGGTCAGAGAACATTGATTTTTGACACTAGTTTCCTGCATAATTCTTGTGGCAGAAAGGATTAAGTGATAAATTAATGAACGTCTCATCCTCTTCCATCTTGGAAGAGGATAAATATGCATGCTTTCCAGAATAAGCTAGTATTGCTTGCTACTTGTCAATGGGCTTTCGATCGGAGGACAAGAAGAGGAAAATCAACAAATAGAGTATATTGTGACTACTCGAGAAGGAGGAGATTTGAGATGTTATTATTAAATTATTAACAAAAAAGTTTAAGTTGAAGTTGAATTTTACTCAAAAATATATATTTTTTCTTCTAGCCAATCTTATGGGCTAGAAGATACTAGTTATAAGTTATTTCTCATCATCGGAATGCACATACTTTCTCTTTTGGCTTTTCTCTAAAATAGAAAATCAATTCCTCGAGAAAAACCATAAGAAACACCCATAGTCATTCCATGTGTGTGCGTGAAATAAATCATTCATTTATAATTCTAACTTACACGAACTAGTTACATTTTAGTTCCACTCGTAATATTTAAGTCCAAATGGTTTGTGGATGAATGTAGCTGTGTACAATTTTTGCACAGAACAGGTGCTTGCATTACAAAATGGTGAGAGAAGCTATCACTGGTAACTTTTTATATTTGAAAGATTTTTCTAGACTTTACTCTTGGAATTTGTGTACAAGAGATTATCTACTCATTGATGACTCATCTGAGAAGAATAGTATAAACCATCCTTTAGGTGCTATTCATCCTCTTTCTTTTCTTCCAAAAGAAGATAAGGATGTTAGCAGCAAATAAAGAAGGATACCTCATCCACAAACCATAGATATGGGATCTACTAGTTGAAAGAAAATTCTTATTACCAATGATTAACCTTGTATTATACAATACGAGGAACAATTTAATTTGCTCTAGCAATGGAATTGCAAAACTATGCATTACTCCATTCAGTTAGATTAGTTGGATGGTCTTTTGTCTAGAACAAAAATGATCTACTTCTACTCTTGTTCAGGTTTATGTTTCGACTCTTTATTTGTTTGAAGTTTAAATCTATCCGAGTTAAGAAGTGTGTAGTTCTCTTCAATCTCTCGATCTTTGTTCTCTCGGTTTAGAATGTAGAAATTCATGTCTACTGGAAAGTAAGTCTCATAATATAGAAGTAAAAAGTTACAAAAAATATGCAGTAAGTACACTGTGCATAGAAAGCACGACAAGCTTTACTGATACATAGATCAAGAGTACGTCATGCTTTGAGTTTTTTCGTAAACTCTTATTGCTGCAGAATACAACTTTGCCACAGCATATCAGTTTCATCAGTTGTCATTTTATCTCAATAAGTTTTCAATGCTGAAAAAAGATCTCGATCAACACTTGCATATAGATAGACGGGGGTTTCTATGGTGCTCATCCCTCATACTTTTAGCCATGGTAAGAGAATATTAAAGAGATAATCATCTCTGTCCATGTCAGCGGAGTACTAAGTCAGATTGCATTGAGTACGGAGTTAGTTAAATCACATTGAGGGCGGGTTCAGTGGAACTGCATTGACTGCAATTTGTCCTCTACTGCATTGAATACGAATTGGATTGGACTGCACTATGGGCTATATGTGTTACCAAAATATGCCTTATTGCGCACAATGCGACATACGCTCTATCTTTGTTGCACTGTGCGTGAAATACACTCAACCGCACCGTGTGCAACATATCTTTCGTACTCTGGACATTGTAAATACATCAAGTTTGGTTTCAAAATTACACTCCACTAGATATAACATAAAACATTTCTCAATCAAATTTATGAAAATAATTTAGAACACATCAAGGTTTGAGTAGAAATCTACTTGAATTTTTGTTATGTTCGAGATAAATTCTAACAATTCTGTTTTTCCTACATATCTTTGTGGCATGGCTTGACACATGCTCTCTCTGACTCTCCTTTAGATCTCTATCAGACTCTATCATCAGCTCTTCGTCTTCCTCGGCCCATTCATCTTGATTCTTGGATAAAACATTATGTAACTAGCACAACATCTCATCCATCTCACTACATGTCTGTTCTCGAATCTCTTTTTCAACTTAGTGTGAACTTGTTTAAGAGAATGCCGTCGAGACTTTAGAATACCAATACAATGTTTGCTATTCTAGCATGAGGTAAACATGTATTGAAGTCATATTTGTCTTTGTATCTAGTGGTCATTCTAAACGAAGGAATTAGATGACGCATTGAAGAATAACTTGAGTCACCCGTAAATACTGATCGTTCTCAAATAAGAGACTCTCATTCTCAATGTGTTTCCAGAGAGGAGACTTGTTGTTTACATCATATCTTGACAACTTCCAAATATACTGCAAACAAGAAGAAAATATGCTTCTCGTGACAACAAACAACTTGCGCATTGATAGAACAATTACACTTTCTTTCGTAATAAGTTCTCTCGTCAAATCGAGACCTATGTGACAAAGATAGTAAAATGTCATCTATCAATCCTCTACAACCAGTAAATCATTTCGAAACAAAAACTTCCGAGATTATGCTTCTCTTCTCACGATTTGATCACTGAATGAATCCTCCAAGTGTGCATTCTAAAGCTTACATCACCCTCTCCGTGTAAAGAACCATAGTCTCGTGTCCAATGCCCTAGAGAAGCAAAGAACGATCTACAGCAACACCGTTGCGATTATGTCCAAATTGATCAAGTATAACAACAAGCTGCAAAGACAAGAGAGCTTGCTTCACGCCAGCTTCATTATGAAAAATAAGATGACTTTCTACTATATCTAGACTACTAGTTTCTACTATATAGACTACTAGTTCTTGAAGAAACCTTTGCTCTTTAAAAAACGTAAACTGGTCTTGTCTTTCTAAATATTGTCAAGTGTATAGAACTTGATACAATTTCATAAGTTCCTCGTTCGAATCTGATTTCAATCCATCGTCATCAAAAGAACTCGCGAACTCAGAACTCTACACCTTTCTCAACTTGTCATCTCGTCTCATATCACCATCTCTACCGATGCCTTCATGCATATCACTATCTGTCTCACTCTCAGTATCACTATCGATAGTTTCATCCGAACTCAAAGAGCTTGAAGATGTCAACATCAATCGCATCTCTATAATTTCCTCTAAATTCTTTAATAGTTGTTTCCTCTCAGAAACTTGCAGCATAGTTAGAATTGAGATCTCACTTTGCAAGACAAAAATTGCAAACATTAGATTCTCACGTAGAAAAGACAATTCAATGCTACAAAGCGATATCCAAGGTTTAAGCATAAGACTGTGCTCTCTCCGACGCAATGCTCAGACCAGTGATTTCAGTCTATCATAATGCGGTATGTCTCTTCTGCACCCTCGGTCGAATATAATTCTCAAACTACTGTGCTTTCATTTGAATGCAATTCTCAAACCAATGTTCGATATGCGTATTCCTTCTCGCAAAAGAGAGAGTTTCAATTTTTAAACTCACAGAGGAAAAAAAGTGCTGTCACGTAACCATGTACTCTTTTGGTTATCATAATTGTAATACAAGTGGACGTTGACATGTAATTCACAGGCTAAAGTGTTTCGATCGATAAGAAAAACCTCGTGGACTTCTACGTATATCTCAGGAGCCACCCATGACAGAAATGACCGTTGCTCGAAACTGCAACCCCGCATGGCAGAATAATCCTGACGGAAAATAATTTTACATCTCTAATAAGCGAAGCTGATCCTTTCTGTACATGTAGCAGGTCATTTTCCTAATAGGTACCTGCCGTTCTAGGTTAGCGGCGTGTGAGACTACCGTAGTTACTACTCATGCCGGAGGGTATCAGAGAACGGAGAATTTGCACTCGGAGGGACCTAGCAGTTCTATAGATTGCGAAAATTGAGATTGAGACGGAGAAAGGTTGATAGTGTTGGATGGAACTGCGATTTGTATGGCCTCAAGGAGAGCTGGAGCCTCGAGCGGACTGGCGAGCCGAGGACAAGAGAACAGAAGGGCGAAAAAGCGGACAATTGAATTGAGCCTCTGCTGGTCACTTTCGAGGAGTTGAGTGGGTGCCTTTCGTTGGCAGTTGTGGGCGTACTGTAGATCGGGCGATGTGGGCTTTCTAGTGCAGTGCTTGAAATGAGCGGGAGTTTGAGAACCGCATGGTCATGCCCTGGCATTGTTGTTCGAGCACAGAAGCGTTCATGGCAGCAGGTCAGTGAGAAATTGGGTTTCGGAATTTAAGAATGAGAGTTTCAGGAATTTAGGGTTTTGTGGAGTTTTATGTAGGTTTACATTTTGAGCAGATTCATGAAGAGTAGCCCGCAGATTAGCAGGGCAAATTGTTGGGAGATTGGATTTTTCAAGTCCAAATTGAATTTCAGACGAGAAAACCTCGCGGAGCATTTTGCCATGCTTTAATCTAGAACACCGATTGTTGGTAGTATGCTTGGTTTGGATCTCGAGGAATGGCAGTGGAGGAATTGAGTGTGTGTCCTCCAATTCCGCATCGCAGGTTAACGGGAGGTATGGGGTTCATAGATTCGCGACTGCTCAACAGGAGCAAACTCCAAGTGGTACCTCAACATCATACAGTGAGGAAGTGAGACAAGAATCTTCTAAAGCACAGAGCACCCACTCGCAGAAGCCCGAAGGAGGGAGCAAGGACAAAGCAAGAGATGATCCTTCACCAAACACAGCTGCCGAAGCACGGGCCTTCGTTGCTGATAAGTTCCAAAAGGGTTTCACATTTGCATCCGCCTCAGCCACAGCAGGATTCTCAAAGTTGAGAAACACAAAGGTTGTGGATGCTGTTAAGGGCAGCTACAATTTTCTCAGAGAGGAGCTCAATACTCCTGCCTCTCGCCGGAAGGCGAAATCCAGGGCGCCAACTACAGCACATGTGGAAACGAGTAGTGAGACCGCTATTGTGCCAGTAGTAAAGAAAAGATCCGCATGGCAAAAGAAATTGGACGAGCTTGTGGACAAGGTGGGTATATAGAGCTAGAGGGATCAGAAGCAAATGCTTAATCAGATGCTGCAAGAGATTTTAACACTCGTCACGATTGAGCTGAAGAGTCAACAAAGTACGGATTTCAGATGAATGTGATCTGTGCTTGGAGATCTCAAATGAAGGGCCGGAGGTAGTTGTAATGCCGTTCTAGGTATTGTTCCTTGGAATGCCCGTGATTTATTGGATGCGCAGTGATGCTTCAGTGGGAAATGAAGTGTCAAATCTGTATTGTCCTTATGGTGGCTGTTCCCCATGGTCGTTTGCAGGCGCGGCAGCACCCAGCTTTCAAAAGGCTGACTAGTGTTAAGGCACACCCAGTGGTCGCCAAAAGTCAAGAAGTGAGTTGTCATCAGTCTTATATACCTAATTTTATTCTCGTGTTTTACGAGTCGACATGGGGACCAAAACCGAACTGGTTCCGAGGTTGTAGATCATAGAGGAACGTTCATCTCGAGAAAGAGAGAGAACCTGTCCCTGTTCTGGTTAGATGATTGGAGTCTGAGACTTTTTGCCACAGGATCTTATTGTTTGCAAGCAGAACCCAGTACTGTTTCTGCTTCAAGCTAGTCATCGCTATAGGGTTATGGGTGGCGGATCGGTCTAGCAATTTTATTTATGTTCAAAAACTCTGTTCCCAGCTGGCAGAAGACTTGCGGGAGAGGTGGGAGACAAGTGACAGTCCCGTGGTGCATAAAATACAAGAGTGAGTTTACTTATTACCACCTCACTCGCTAGAGTTAATAACGTCAAACGGTTGTCTCTTCTAACATACTTTGATTCATTGCACTCCCCTTGTGGTTTAGGGGTATGTGTCTCGACTAATTGTTAACGACTATGATTCCTCTCGGAACTCTAATGGATTAAGGCCATCGTCCTCCTTATTCGCAGGTCTTTTAAGACTAATAGTCGGTTTGATAGATTTTCATATGTATGCTCTCGAAGTACGTCTATACGAGCTGAACACTGGTCCAATGCATCTTGGCTCGCAGTATCAACGATTCTTTGTTCGGGGAGACAGCGACCGCGGTGGCCATGAAGGAAATCCGGCAACGAGATCCGTGAGCTTCTCGATCTTCCCCTGTTAGGCAGTCAGGATTTGCTATGTCCTCTTTCTCAGTTGAAACATGAATGGTGAATTACATCTAGTACTCTCTAGTTATTTCTTTGTAACGTGGATTCGCGGGATAGACTCGATGTACTGCTCAAATATGCCACATTAGTATCTCGCATCCTCCCTTCATGTTCAGAGATTGACAGACTGTAAGGGAACGCGAGCTTGATAGATATGAGTAGCTTTCGCTTGGATGCTTTCTCGATGTGTCATATAGCGTGTATACCTCGCATTGCAGGGCCTTTTCTATACCTGATTTTATTGTCGAGCTTCAGGAAGACATCCGGCCGATCCTTCTTGCCTATCTAAAGGTACAACTTGATCTGCTCTTGAAATCCGGCTATAGATAATCTTCTTTCTTCCATCGTCTCACGATTACTCTTGTTCCGTCCGACTGGACTCGGTGCATTGGATACGTTCGGTCTGACATCTTGTCCTCGTAGGGTGATTACAAAGTTTTGCGACAAAAGTGCAGTCGGGAGGTGGTCGATCGTTGTCGAGCAGAAAGAAATGCTTTGGAAAGCCAAGGAATTTTTCTTGATCATAAGGTATCATACATAGGAAGCAAATGCAGTCCTTGAACTTTACACTGTTGTGTCCCACTTGTTTGCTGTAGTCGAGGGTTCGTGCTCGAGTCGTTCTTACACGGTAATCCAAATTAGATGTACCCTCACTCTAAGATGTGAACTTACACAGAAGAGAGTTCATTTCATATAAGCATGGTTTCGATCTAGGTTAATGTCAACACCTGTATAATTGAAGTATGAGTTATCTTACGCTGTCTCGACGGTAAACGAATATACTGATCATGACTGATCTAAGTCAGTGTACGATGGCTTACGATGGTCTCATGTTCTCATGCTTCCCGTGTTTGCACTGTATTTCCAGATTTTACACGTGTCTGACATTGAGGTTAAGGAGACCAAGCTTATGGGGAATTCCCCCATTATAATTGTGGCAGTGAGTATGACTAGCCCATACTTTACTGCGACGCCGTAAGTTCCTTCTGAAGAGATCATCAACAGTTAGCTGACGAGGAGAGAGAAATTGATTTGTGGAGTCTACCCTAACTAAGGCTCTGCATATTTGTGACGCAGTTTCAAACACAGCAGATTTATTGTGCTAGAGATAAACTTGGCAACATCACACAAGGGGCCCAGGTAAAATCTCTCGATTACGAGGCTTGATTATGTATGTATCGTGGTTCAAAGAATACATGAAAACTGAAGTAGAAGTCTGACTACCTGTGTAGGACCGAATATAGTTTTCACGCTTCATTCTGACGACCGCATTTCCGCGCTTGCTTTTGACCACAGGATGAGATACACACTGTTTATTATGCATGGGCCATGCAGCAGATGTCACTCGAGGATATGGAAGAGGGTGAAACACATCCTCGATGGCAGCTACGGGAGATGCAGCAACTAGGTATTCAGGCAATCATTTGAGAACATCATTGATCTTTGGAGGAGCTACTTTGTTGGAACGTTAATCCATTACTTTTGAATAGGAAATTTTGACAACGGTGCCAGTCAGATCTGTCAAGGACTGGTCATCCCAACTGAGTGTCCATGATAAATTTTCAGAAGCTGCGTTTGCACGCTGAATATGAAGCTATTGTCCCTGCAAGCTTTGTGTCGATCTGCCTCGTCTATTACCGACCGGGCCATGCATCACCTCTTTTGAACTCTTCTTCTTGTTGCCGCCGCTCATTACAGTACATGCAAATAGCACGCGATTTCTGAAATCTTCGAATCATGTTCTAGTGGGATCTGAATCTTGTGTGATTCCAAAGCATTGGAGAGATATATCCGGACATTAGTTGGTGTTATAATCGGGGAATCTTTTGGCGCCATGTGATTCTTCTTCTGATTAATCTTGGCTTCAAGTTGTATGGAGTTGATCTAGTGTCAATTGGGACCAGTAATACGGTGAAGCCATTTTGATTCGGAGTGCATAATTCTGCCTTCGTAATTTGTCAAACGCTGAAGGTGGTCCCCCTGCACTGGAAGTTGAACAACTGTATGGAGAGGTGTGTGTAGTGGCCCACAGTGAGAATAGTGAACGTCTAAAGAACAAAGGAACAATGTCTGGAATAGTAGCGTCTTTCAGTTTGTACTGACGTGATTGCTCGAGGTTGTAGACTAAGATCCGAAACGAAGAGATTGAAGGTGGTTAAGTGAGTCAAGACGTTTTGACAGGACCAGAATCTGACCTTTCGAGCGAGTAGTAGCTTACCTTGGCTCGTCTTCCTGATTCAATCCGGTAGCCTAAGAGGAAGCAGTACTGGTTCGCTTGAAACATAGTCTGCGTAATATTCGTTCTACATCAATCAGTCGGTGAGTACTTTGGGTCTCTGCTCAATGGATATATAGCCAAGTATGTGCTGCGGGGTTAGAACTAACCAGATTATCGTGTAATGATGATATTAACCTCCCTGAAAATATTTCCTCAAAGGTTCTCGAAACGTCTCCACCAGATTGGTAGTTGTTTTGTGGTCGTCGACTCATCTGCTTCAGTTCAGTTTTGGTCTTCCCACATCTGGCCACATGTCATGAGAGGGTAGCTGAAACGTTGTATAGCTAAAGAGTCAAGTTACATTGAAGTGTAGTTCCATGTAGGAGCTTCGGAGATTTACGATACAAGATGGATAATACAATAAAAATGCTGAATGAAATTCAACCCGAAAGCAACCTGCCACCAGAGTTAACGGACACCCAAGAGATGTGTACTTGGTGCAGTTTTATCAGCTTTGCAAGCACATTGATGGTTGCACGCCATTTTAAAGGAAATCAACCGAATCCAAGTTATAGCCTCAGTTTGGAAAAAATGTAGTTAGGCATGTTAGGCAAGTTAGGCAAACAAAAAATAATATGTATATACTTTATTTGAAATAAAATTTGCATCTCTTGCGTTCACTTCACCTAGTGTTTTTGAATCTTTTACGCAATCTAGCTCTAGTCTTCTTTTCATGAAAAGCAATTGTCTTCTCAAGCTTATTTAAGTCAGTTCGTAGTTTATAACGAAAATGATGCTATTGTATTGCCGTTCAAATCCGTAACGCAAACATGGAATCAAAAAGATTCAAGTTAAACTCTATTTATTTTATATAGAATCTAGCCAGTATTCACATGACTTGTAGGGAAACACTTGATACCATGCAAACAGTCACAGATGTCGGGACAAGACTGGTTACGTTTGTATGGTCTAGTTCACGCGAATCCACTCTTACGGTTGTCGTAATACCAGAGCTGGGATTAGTTCCTCGTATTAACCCTAAGCATTTCAATCCTAAACGACTTTCACGTAGTAAAAATAGTCAAACCGGTGGTTTCTTAACATGCTCGTCTTACGGTTATCGTAATACCATACTTGCAAGTTGAGGGAAAGTTCCCAATGGGGAGACGAGGAGAGTCCACATTTCTCTTCCGCATGATGCCTAGAATTATACCTTACTCTTACTCCTGTTCATTGTTAATGAAACAAGATATTCATCTCATGTACACTTAGAAAATTACCTCATTAATTTATGCCCTAACCTTTCGGGTTGGATGAGTTAGGGAATAAATTAAGATGCCTTTTGGGTTATAAAGTACTTGACTTAGACCCCAGAAGCAACTCCATTCATTTCACAATTGTGGATTTTGTCAAGATGTTTTGGCAAGTCCGAGACTGGTTAAGACATATCAATTACAGATAAATTTAATTTTGATCATAGTATAATATAACATTTACATATTTTTCGATAAGAGAAAATAGAATTCAATATACAGTGCCCTGGGGAAGATATTAATCTCTATCTTTGTATACAACAGTAGTTAGTACTTGTAAGAAAAGGAGCTACGCTTGCAGTAGAGTTGCTGGGCTATGCCTTAGTAATTTATCAAGATTCAACCTAATTCTTTCCCGGGTTTTCCAGCCACTCCATCTCTTCCTCTTCTTAACCGTTTGTTAATACGACCAAATAAGGCTGTTAACCTCTTTCAGATATTCCTTACTCACAATAGGAGTTTCAAGTTCGGCCAAGAGTCCGTGGATGTTTTCTGGAAATAATCGTAGAAAATATGACGGGTATTTTTTAATTTTTCTTTTTCTTTTTTTCGTCATGAGTTTGGGAAGTAAAGAAATAATACTCAAGATAATGATTCCAAGTGTTAGAGGAGAAAAATGTTAATGAAGAAATAGTACCGTCCACTCATAACTCATAAAGACACCCATCAGCGATCCACGGTTCTATACGAAGTTATCTCTTACTAAATTATGACTTTTCTCTTCTCTCCCATTTAAGAATCTTAACTTTGATACTTTTATACGTTACAAACAAGGAACTAACTATGCATTAACAATTTATCTTAATATAAACTCATTCTCTCTCTTTTCTTGGTTTTACAGTGACTTCATCGTCCTCCCTCTTCTTAAACCCCTAGTGTCTCTACAAGTTCTCGGGTAACATAGGGGCCATTTTAGTGTTCACTTTCAGGGAACCAAAAGTTTAAGGGTTAAGCGAAAAATGCTTTTCACCATCAAATCTGTCAAGACTTCTTCATCTGTCAAACATGAAAGAAAGACAGACAGAAACTCTTTCTGTCTGTCTCCTTTTCATCATGGGACAATGAAATCTTTGAAATAATGACTTAAATAGAAGCTCTTCACAAGATTTACTTTGTAATTCATCTCCAAGCAAACTGATAACAAATGACTGAAAAAAAATGTAAACATGGAGTTTCAGGGTCTTTTGAACAAAAAAGAGTATGCTCTATAATATAAAGTACAAAGTGAGAAAAGAAAATATTCCTTTACTAGCTTCTATACTCACACTAGGGTTTATCCCATTGATAATATGAAAATAACACTACACAGGAAATATTCCCCCCTTCCTTCCAGTTTCACAATCGACTTATACTATGCTAAAGCATAGCAACTACTCTCTTGAATTCTGATCGGAATAGAGTGTTATTAAGGAATGTCAAAGCTAAAGTAAAAGATTCTCTAACGTCCAAAAAGGAGAAAAAATCTTAGTTTCTCCAACGGTAACTTTATCTATAACTGTATATCGTTTAAAGTTTGGTCTTTGTATCACTGTAAATTTTTATTCTTTTATTTTTAGAACTTTTGAAAATTATAGTAAATTTTTTACCTATTAAATTTATCTACGGCTGAAAAGGACGTTCAAATTGAAAAAAATGAATTAGAGACGTCATTGGGCGTTTCTTGCTGACACCTCCGGAGTTACTCACAAAAAACGCACACTGGCGCCTGGCCGCAGCCACCCACGGAAGACAAATATTTGCGAAAAGGTTCAGCTTTGGCACGCCCTGGGAAGATTCAAAATGTATGACGTGACTTTCTGAGTCCTGCATGTACAAGGCCTGCGTTGTTGTCCAAAAGAGTTCAATAGTAACCCTAACTACCGGCTGGTGAGACTGTGAACTGTCGCAAGCCGAGAGCGCAGATCTCGTGAAAATCTAATAAGAGGCCGATAAGGGACCATTCGCATCAGGCTGACAGGTGCTCTTGCAGACCAAACTTACTGCTCCAATCTTCCCAAATCATCTATCTTTGTGCTCTCAACAGAAAGGAACGAAGAACATCTTCACACCCTTCATTTAAACCAAAGTGCAGAGAGTATGAACCCTTCAAAAATGGCACTTCTCCAAGTTCTTGCAAGAAGAATTGAGTTCTCCTAGTCCATATGGCACTTTCCAGTGTCTTCGTGCAACCGAAAGCCAGAAAAGTACTTTCCCACTACCCTCTGAAATTGCATTGGCTTTAGGAATTTTCTGCTTCCCAACTTTTGGGTTATAATTAAACTTGGGTATTAACTTGACTTTTAACTTGACTTTTAACTGAATCGTCCTCTTCAGTTTCCTTGCCCATCCAGATTTGCGTCCTTTTTCTCAGTTATCTCGTGATGATCAATAACAGAAAGACTTGGTCTGGGACGAGCATTTAGTCGTTTTCCCGATGATGTCTATTTTATCGTCCGCATGACACGACCCTGATTACGCTCCAGAAGCCGTCTTTCCAGTTCATCATCCTCCCGACAATGAAGAAAGAGCATGAACTCTAGTCAATCGTCTTCACTGCGATAAAACCTGTCGATCAAACACTTGTCCTTGTGGTCAGTGCTAGTCATTGCCTTAAGAGAATTCGCTGTAACTGACGAAAGCACAATCTTGCCTTCTGTATCACTGTGACATCGGCTGAGCGGGACTTGGCATCTGAGCAAATGAAATCTCGGGCGCTCACATGCATGAAGGTATTGTAGTCGTTAAGTTCGAGCGGTGCCATAAGAGGGTAAAATCGGTCTCAGGTGCTCATGAGCTGATGATCGTCACTCCAAGGTGATAAACTCTCGTGTCCTGTTCTCTCTCGCTCGGAATTCGATGTGGACGATCTTCTCACCTCGCTGAAGACTTCATCTGACCTTTTAACCAGAACCCGTCACAGCAGTTCCTTAGCTCATCCTCAGCCTAGCAGGCTAGCTGGAACCCACAGCAGCTCGAATTGAACGAATCAGTCTGAGGAGATGTCGAGTCGTGCACAAGGGATTCGTGACGCTTTGATGGCATAGAATTCAATTCGAGCGTGATGGAAAGCACAAGCAAAGGCGACCGTCACGTCAACTCTTCCAAGACCACGCGTGTTGACTGTTTCTCATTTCTGATTTGCACTTTGCGTGCCAACTGCCAAGATTGTTAGATCCCCAGGTCGGTCGTCAACTCCGGAGTCCGGAGTCCGGAGCCCAGGCCGGTACCTTTCCACTTCCGAGAGTAAAACGGACTATTCAGTCTCTAGGGAGATGTTTACACCCTTTTCGATGCTCTATGTTTTAGTACACTAACTGCGTTAGTCCCGAATTAGTGTGACTAACACTAACTGTTGAAGGAGCCTCGTGTGAGCACATTAACATTGGACGTTATCGGCAACTATGTAAAATGATGAACTCCACTTGGAAACGGCAGTGTGTAGCGTACACTGTGAGTTGATGAACCAGTAATGTGTAGTTCGTAGTCTGTGAGTTCTGGCGCCCCGTTCGGAGTGTTGTCCATTTGGAACCTCGCAGTACCTCTGTAATTAGTATGTCTCATAACGCCTTCATGTTTACATCTATTAGTGTTGCACACAAATTGCTTTTTACTCACACTCAACTCAGAGCAGTAATTTTTAATAACTTCAAATTTAGTGTGACTCACAGTAAATGCAATTTGCGGCGTACATTTGATTCATGTGCTGTTTCATCTTCCACTAAAAGCTGGAGATATATTTCCGTGTAGGTGTTTTTAGAATTTCATTTTCTTGAAATTTTTCCTTGTGTTATATCTTCTTGTTCGATGTGTTGCGAATGTTCGGAATGTACTCGTTTCAAGAAAGAGAGTTCAAATTTAAGAATATGAAACTGATAAAGATTAAATTAAAGAGTCATAATCAACACTTTTTTCTTACATATGAACTCGTTTCAAGAAAGAGAGCTAAAATTAAGAATATGGAACTGATAAAGATTAAATTAAAGAGTCATAATCAGCATTTTTTTCTTAGTTTTTTTCTCATAGACCACTGGAAAACCATTTTTTCATGACTCATAAGACACATCTTTGGCCTAGAGCGTTGGTACCTTGAAGATTTGACACAATAATCTCATATTTACTGAAATTTCGACAAATTCGCTGCTGACGTTCAATCTTACAAGACATTTTCGTCTCAAAGAGATGCTTACAAGCGATCTCGGCCACCTTCTAAACGAGTAATATACAGATGGTACAGCATCCTCGACAAGCTGCTTCTTACTTGTTGTCAGACAGAACGTCGATTTCTCCCTGATGGTATGTGGAGTTATCTCCTTCACGAGAAGAAGACCAAGTCTTCGAGACGCGTGCTAAAGAATCCGCAAGCTAGCTAGCAATATCGTACAGTACACGGATGGTATTGGTACATCTACAAGCAGACAATATGTGTCATGACTTGCTCGAGGTCTGGCTCGAACAAGTCATGGACCTGCTGTCCAGAACCTAGTTCATGTTTTGTTGATTCTCAGAGTCAGGCTTGGAGTTGGCGGGGCCGTCTTTCGTGACATCATACGGTTCGTCTCCCAGTGTGGCGTTCGCTGGAATGAACGAAGTTTTCGGTGCCGTGCACACTGTACCACAAACATATCGGGCGTCAATCTTGATCGATAATCACACAATAATGACTTCAAATTAAAGAGTTCACTACTGCGTATGCCGCCAGTAGCTTGCAGTTGTCAAACGAGTTAGAGCGAACCAAAATCACGTCCATGAGTAACCAGTTTCAGATTCGGAGGAGCTACTACTCCTAAGACCGTTAAGCACGCTCAACTGATTCAAAGTCGGCCATTATTATATCGGAAAGGTGAATCCTACATACCTGGACATGCGTAAGTGGCATCGTCCTGCTCCTCGAAGGGAATGTCCAGATCGTAGATGTATCCACAGGTTTGGCAGATGTAGGCCATGCGCTTTTCCTTTGGCACGTCTTTCTGTTCAAGGGGTGCAGTCGAGGTGATGACACCGAGGGGCACCTCTGTACCAGAAACGCCGGGGGGTGTCGACGGGGGAGCAGGGCGAAATGCTCCTCCCTTCTCTGGCGACTCGTACTCCGCACGGATGCTCAATCCACGTCGGGCATTTGCAGCAGTTGGTCTTGCCCATGCCTTCAGTTGCACCCCTGATCGAAGTCCACAGCAGATTCTCGTTCAGAAGAGAAGAGACTGAACAAATTCGGAGGAAACGAAGACATTCGCCGCATTCTACAAATTTAAAATGAGAACGGAGTGGCTTCAAACATTTGCCGATCGATCCAGCCTACAAGATCATGATGCATACAGAGGCCGCCGTATAGACACAAAATGTCGGAACACTCAAATGCACAGTTCAGTGTATTATCAAAAAAACTGAGGTGGACTTGAGACTTACTGGAGGAGCTGACGGGTCGAGCGGAGAATGCAGCGAGGCTCGAGGTGGCGACGACGGCGCTCTGTATGGTTGCCATGATAGCTTACTCGAACAAAAAGTATTAGTACAAGGAAACGTTGAGATTGCTTAGAGAGTGCTTTGGCGCGTGTAGAGCGTGAGTTCGAATTGCTTGCTCTGCACTGGAAAACGCGAACTATAAATGTTAGTCACAAGAGGAGCGTGGCTGCATAAGTGTATACCGCGCAAGGCCTACACGTGTCGGCGGAAGCAGCAACTACCGGCGCCTACGTGCATGTCGACCTCGATTGGTTTGGCTGTTTTTCTTTTCAAACGAATTAACACTAGAGCTCAGCCGGAGTTACCCTCGCTGTGCAATCCTCTCTGCGACGGGAATCGTCTAATTCCTAAATGTGCACGTCCTGTTTGCATGTGTTAGCAGTAAAACTCTGAAAGCCTGAGTGAGTAAAAGGAACTAATTTAAGATCTGATCTCGTAAGTTTGAGCGCGGAGAACTCGACGTTCCAAAGTAAATTTTTACGGAAAATCAGGCATTGTGGTAAACTCCTGAACTGCCGAGTTCCTCTTCGTTATCGACTGGTTGGTGCCTCGCCTTCCTCCATTGTTTGGAAGCCACGTTCAGGAACTGCACCATCATTATCATCAGCGATGAGAGCGTGGTCCGGAAGTTGCCGCTTGTCGAGTGATTTCTACGACATGAAGGCACGTGTCGTGGAGTTTACCACCCTAATTAAGATCTTCTGCGATTCCTCATTGATCCATAACCGGACAAGTAATCACGCATAACCAAGGTACTGATCAGAGTCATCAGACCATTTCCTGTCCCCTCCTCCATTACTGCGAATGTCTGTACCACGTTGAAGACCAACTGTCTTGAGAGCGGATGGGAAAGTTGTGTGCAACTATGTACAGTATTCGGTCAAGGTTTGATCAGCTTTAGCGTCTTAGATAATGAAGTTTCTACCGAATTCACTTCGCAGCTTAGCACAATTTCTTGACGAAAACTGACACTCAGTTGAAAAGTGCGGAGATAGTTCATAAGTACGAACAGCGTCCCAACTAGTGTACTGAGTGCATATGTAAGAGGTGATGGGCCTTACAAGAACATTTGTTAACCTCAGCGGAATTTTGAAACTTGATCGTCATTCTTGTCGAAACGCTTCAGTACTACTGAAGCACAATAATTCTTGAGATATGACAAGGCCATGGCGCGTCATGTGGCTGGAGTAACTTCCGCACTTCCAGTAAGTTGTGCGCTCACGAACAGCGATACCTGCTGGTTGTTTGGCTTGCAATGGATCGGTCAATGGAACAATGCGCTCTGTTTCGCCTTTCCCCGCTCCCAGACGATGCGCGACGGTGTTCTTCTGGCTGTTCAATCGGAGGCACGTCAACTTCGTCAAGTTGCTTCCCAAATGAAGCACAATCAGTATCGACCTACTAAGAGGCAATGTGTTCATCCCTTCATGTCCTTTCTGCTACTGAGTCTGAAATCGAGCACTTAGTTCCGACATCCCGGCAGTCGAGATAGCGACGAGGACTCTTGTCCCGCTTCTAGCTCACTCCACGACTTGTAAATACAGAAGGGCCAGTTGAACTTAGCTTGGATGCAATGGAGGCTACCGTAGCCTACGAAACTGAAGGTTACTGGTTCTGCGCAGGTGATCATGCAGGACTCCAGACACTTTTCCCTTGAATACAAGGCAAACACTTTTTCCACGCTGATGTTTACTCAGCTTGGTGGGAGTTGGATGTCAAAAGTCAGTATGATATGAGCTTTCCATCAAACTATAAACTGAAGTGTTGAAGGGAATGATACACAACAGAGCTCGCTTAGACGCAGCTTAGGAAGTGGAATCACGGAGGCGTTAAAGCTGATGATCGATCGAGTGAATTTCCAGTGAAAGTGAAATTCCTTCTTTCCCTAAAACGTAGTAACATCGGTCATTGCACGTGTTTATGGATTGATCAAGATTTGGCTAGGGGAAAAGTGAGAGGAGAGGTGAGTTTCGATTAATTAAGCTTGGAGAACGGGAAGAGGCATTCGTAATATGCATGCTTTGGATCGGAGGGAATGAAGAGGAAAAGCGTTGATATAGTAATAGAATTATCGCAAGCAGTTGGCTCTTAGTCACACTTGCTTTGAAAAAATCTTCTCCTGAGAAAATGCATGTCATAATTTTGAAGGCATTAGGTAGACAGGCGAGCCATTGATTTACCTAATTTTACCATGGAGGGAGATAAGAGAAGTTAACGACAACTGATCTGAGAATTATTTTAAATTTCTGAATGTTTAATCTAAAATTATATTTCTAAAATTCAGTGATTTTGCTTTTAACTTAATAAATTTTATAACTCATGTTACACTTGGCTGTTGATGAAGGCAAAACAAATGTAAGTGAGATGTACGGAATGGTCTTCATCTTACTCTAAAGATAATCCTCTTGGACGAATAATAATATTTAATTTTAAAGGAGAAAATTATATAATAAATTAGTTATATAAAAATTAATTATTACTATCCGTCAAGGAAGACTGTCTTTGTAGTAGGATGATAACACTGCACATTCCTTTTCCTTCATCAGCGGCCAAGTGTAACATAGGTAAGTTAGTAAGCTCACAGCTAAACCATTTAGATTTAGAAATACAATTTTAGATCAGTTTAGAAATATTACTTTAGAGTGACTCTCATCTAGGAGACTAACATGTTGAAATAGAGAACATAGGCGAGAAGGATTTGATCTGAAGACCTCTTTTTCCTAGGTGGACGTCTCTATCGTTTAGATTTAGAAACACAATTTTAGATCAATTTAGAAGTATTACTTTAGAGTGACTCTCATCTAGGAGACCAACATGTCAAAATAGAAAACATAGGCAAGAAGGATTTGATCTGAAGACCTCTTTTTCTTAGGTGGATGTCTCTATCATTGAGGATGACCTCTGTTCCCGTTTAAAAGACTATTCATATATAAACGTAAAGAAACTACTTCTGCATTCTTTATTGATCTTTTCAACGTCAACTTTTCTATACAGCTCCATTTTCAATTATGAAGAGTCAAAACTATAGTACTCACTGACACCTACGCACTTGTGCTTTCATATCCAAGTAACGAGCCTGAATCGACAGACTTCTCTCTTTCATATTTTTCACAACTTATAAACTGCACTAACTATTACACAGAACATTATTTCTCACAATTGAAGACACAAGGTCACTTTCCTCAACAAGCTCTGCATTCTGGTACTTTCATTCTTTTTCTAAGTGATATTTTAACTCAAGCTAAGGGGCAGCTTGACTAGCTCAGCCCTAGCTTAGCTCTTGTCCAGCTTGACAAGCTCGGGTGCAGCTTCTTGTGGAATTGTCACTGGAGCGTTTTTTGGAGACTCATTTCATCATATGAGACGTCTTGTAGCATGACAATGAACTATCAAAAACTGAACAAAACATCTATTATCTAGACTACGGATCATAACATAATGAGATCTGCCATCCATAACCTTGGTCTCCGTTCATATAGTAGTAATATAAAGTTGACCAAAAATGACAAGATACGCAGAAAATTGGACGAAGAAGTGTTAATCTATCTTCACATCACATCTCTTCATCCTCACATTTTAAGACAAGCACCATATAACTCACACTTCTGGTTGTTCGTAGCACGTAACACCCAACCATGGTTCAGTTTGTTCGATCAATGTCGTGACATGATGTTGATCTTAGATCCGTGATCAACGAAAGTAACAACTAGTTCAGACACACTCTCAAGACATACTCGTGTAGTTGTAGTAGCACGAGCCTAATGTCTCTTTCTGAAGTCACTATCAGTAGTTGGACTCTCCTCGCCAGCTTCTTCATCATCAAACTCAACAGTGTTGGTACAAGCAACCAACACTTCTTGCTGGTATCCCTTGTCATCAACCTCTTGAAAATGCACCTTCCCAAATTATGCATCATCCACAGAAACTCCAATCACATCTATCATCTTACTCTCTACTTTCTTGGAAGTCACTTGTCTCTTCGCTTGATGATGTCAATAATAAGCTCATGAAACTTCCTCTTCGTGATATCAAGAACCTCTCGAAGAGAGAACTCAACTTGTGCATCCAATATCCTTTGCTCCAAGATGCTCTTAAGATCAGTAGAAGTTTTAATATCTACAACCAACTTGTAAGCCGATTCCTTCTCTTTCTCTTGGACGGTAAACTGCATACTAGTAGTTGTTGGCTCTTTCTAAGACATCTTGTAGTGTCTCTGGATTTCTCCTTTAGCCCATTATAAGATAAAAGATATCATTCTCGCAGAGTATTTACACAAGTATCGCTGCTCTAAGTTCTAAGATCTGTTCAAACACACAAACACACGGGTTTTATCTAGAAATCCCGTCTTCTCACAAAAACCACACGGCTTCCAGACCCTTCAGAAGGTGCTTTGGACCTAAACAAACAACTACAATCTAAAATATTATACAGATATCTGCAAGGAAGCTCTGGAAGACGCTTCCTGCTTCCAGGTCACGGCTTCTAATCTTCTCATGACAGTCTTCCCGAAGCAATTCTCGGCTTTTGAGGATTTGATTCGGCTTCTCACACCTCCAGAAGACTGCTTCTGCTTCGTAGATATCAAATTAACAATGTCTGTCACGCATTGCTCTTCCACTTTCCAACGAGGTTAGATCAATCACATGGTGTGTGCCCCTTGTAGCTTTCCTAGGCTTCTGCCTACGGAAACGATCTCCCTGCAGCACTACAACAACATTCACCTCCACGGAAGCTCAATAGAAGTCTCCGAAGCTCACTAGAAGAAGGTGGGGAGATAGGAAGATGAGAGAAGATGGAGAAGAAGAGAAAATCCAAACAAGAAGAAACAAGATGAAAATGAGAAATTAAGACTCCGACTAACAAGCCATCTCTGCTTGTAGTAATTTGGGGAAGAAAATCACAGATCGGCTTACAGTTACACAGTCTTCTACTCGAGGATGTCGTCTTCTGCTGTGAGAAGAAGTCTTCTTTCTTCTTTTGTCGTCTCTCCGACTACTCTGTCGTCCGAGATCGTTTTCTCATAGGACTGTTTGTACGTGGATCCGAAGTGCTCCATTGGATGAGACAAGCTTCGACTTTGCACAGCTTCTAACAATCACCGCCACTCAAGAAGAAGGTTTCTCATGCATAATTGGGTGTGAATTTGAGGAGATCCACTGCCCAGAGGACACAGACAAAGCTTCTGCACTCAAATCTGAAATCAATTCCCCGGAGAAGAAAGTACATTGGTTTCGGGAAGCTCACTCCTTCCACTTCCTGTTCGTATCTCTCGACACACCAGCTCAGAAAAAGGACTACATGATGATGCCGTTCCCTGCTCTGGGCTGTCCATTACCTTTATCTACATCTTCGATCCACTACTAGAAGCGAAAGTACAAACCCCTCCGGTGTAATCCAACTCTATTCGTATGTCTCTAGCATCAAACGTAGTGTGTGTACTGTGTGAAGATGTGTAACCACATATGTGTCAATCTGCACAGTAAAATATATCTCTCACATGTGTGTCAAATCCTACTCTGTGTTCATCTTTACGCATCTGCCTTGCATCGCAGGGGAGAGATTTCCCTCCAATCGCCAACTTGCAATTCGGAGAGATGGCGCGCTGTCAAAAGACCACCACCTCACATGCAATCGGCTTCCTGCTTTAATTGGAAACTTACTTTCTACTCCTTCCGCTGCCTATCCTGCCATATGGACAGTCATCTAAAAATACAAGAGAAACTGCCACTTCCCAAGATAGCAGATTTTGCTTCCTACCAAAATTAGACAAGTCAACTTGTCTTCTTAACTTGCTGCCTACTCTTAATCGCTAGGTGCGATCTCCTCTTGATTGGTTCCTACCTGAACTCCTAAATCAACTTCGGATAAAGTGAGAAGCCTTGCAAGTACCTCGGGTGTGACTAAGGTGGCTTCCTCCTCGATGTTTGTGGCTTGCTCTTCTGAGGCAACTTCGGAAGACATAAGTGTCTTTTGGAAAGCTGAGTCCACCTACGCTTCCTCGCTCTTCTACGGCACTGGTTCGATGCTGGGAGCTGGGGTGACCTCACAGTGATAAGAGGAAGTCACCTCCTCCACTCGAAACACCTGGGAAGACAACTCTACTTCTTGTCTTCCAGAAGACATCTTGTCTTTCGGGGCTTCTTCCGGGGTCTTCTCGGCTTCCAGCGCTGTCACTATCAAGTGGACAGCAAGGTCAAACTCCTCCTTCTCCAAATCTTCTCCGATCGCTGGTCTTGGGGCATGGGAAGATGTAGCTACTGGCTATGGAATCGAGAGAAGATCGTAAAGCCTATTCAAGCCATCAATCTGCCGATCCAAGTAGCGGAACATGCTCTCCTTACGCTCCACTAACATCGTCCTGGAATCTTCATCCCACTCCCTAGCTAGGGTGAGAAGTTTCCTACCCGCGATGAAGTTGAACTTCTTGCGAAGTGCTTCCACCTTCTGTGTCATAAGTCTCTTTGCTCGAGCTTATACTTCTTCCAGCTGCGTCTTCTCTGCTGCAGCTTGTGCTTCCACAGCTTCGCGTAGTGCCTTCCATGTCGTCTTCTCTTTTGCGAGAGAGGTGATCTTACTCCTGATCCGCAGAACCTCTTGTTCACACTGTTGTAGACGTGCCTGCAACTCCTAGGAGGTTGGTTTCTAGCGTGTCCATCTTCTTCTGGACCTCTTCTTGTTGCATACGTGTGTCCAGACCGAATCCATGTCACAGTGGCTTCTCTTGAGCCATCGCACGCTTCTCCACCAACTCCATGGCTGGTTGGATCTCCGACTGGAAGAAGACGTTGAATTTCTCCAACCTTCTTCTCGCAGAAGACAGGTTCATCCCACGAATCGATCGGAGACGTCTTCTTATCTTCCAGAGACAAAGATGTCTCTTCCACCACTGCGATCTTCCACTTCTGCGCATGAGAAGACATTACTCTTCTCATCTTCCGGGGTGGAAGATCTCTCCCCACTGCAGAAGCGGTTCTCTTCGCTGTGCTTCCTCGTGTCACAGTCGGAATGTCAATCCATACCTCAGCTTCTGGAATCTTCGGAAGACTCCCTATAGTCGCAAAAGCTATCTTCTGCACGATCCCGATGCTCGACATCTCCTCCGGAGAATCTGATTCGAATCCAGAGTGGATAGTCGAGAAAGATGATCTCTTCCTAGGCACACTTCTAGACCCCATCTTCCTCGACGGTGATGCGTCTTTTGTACCGCTGGAGTCGTCTTTTCTCACCAAAATCATCTTCTGCTGAGTATCTGATCCTGCCTTAGGACTAGAGTGGAAGGAGAAGTCATGGCCGCTGTCCGGTCTTCTTCTCTTGATGTCTCTTTCTTCACCTCGCACTGTCCTGTTGGTCCATACCTCGCCAACTGATCTTCTGTCAGATCCCCCTTGGATACGTACAAATAGCAGAAGAACAAGGTGAGGTGTCCTCCTGTTGGGGTGTCCAAGTACACCAACTCTACCTAGATGTAAGCATGGAAGAAGGCGCCCCAGTTGACGAGCAGTCCCTCCCAGATGACTTCCAAGAACTCCACGTCCTGATCTCCAAGGTATCTCGTCTTTTGCGCTTTTTCCTTGGGGAAGAGGTGAAGAAACAGCTTCGCTAGAAGATGCTTCCACGGTTCCCGGTAAGCTTCTATCTTCTATCCATTCCTTCCCTGTCTATCTTCCAAGAAGAGGCAAGTCGTGCTTCCAGACACATGCCACTTCCCTGAAATCATCAGTAAGATCTTCTTCTCGAGCTCGTATCCTCGGTTTTCAGATTCTGGTCTGTGAAAAGTCTTACGCCATCACTCCATCGTCCAGGAAGATGATCTTTCGTGAGCAACCCCTGCCTTCACATGTACAAGATTGCGCTCGGGCAGTGCTGCCCAAACCTCCTCCAGAATATCATGGTCTGCGAGATTTCAGTTCCACAGAAAGAAGTCGAGACCCAACTCTTTAATGAAAGGTTTGGCCTCCATCCAACTCTGCTGCCGGTAGCACTAACTCTCGAGGATGCATCGACATATTTCGAGCTCTGTTACACTAAGCCGAACGTACTTGCTGTGAGCCGAAGGCTTAGTCCTTCCTAAGTCCTCACAGTCTAGCTTCCACTCTCAGAAGACGAATCTAGTCTTCTAGAAAACAGCTATTCCGTCTTCAGGGATTCTAACAATGCTTCCTAAGTACCTCTCGTTTTCCGAGCTATATCTAAACAATCCTAACTAAGCAAAGCATCGCATGGACTCCTAAGAAGACAACCCACCTTGCATTTCATCCTACTTCTTAACAGAAGATACAAGATACGTGAGAAGCAGAATATACGAAAAGGTTCAGAAGATAGTTGCGGACTCCTGCGATGACAGTGACCTCCATGAAGACTTCCGAGACAGCTTCTGATTTAATTGACGTACTCGGAAGACCCTCTGCAGTCAAACTTCCCGTCACTGATATCATATGTCTTCAACTTCCTATACGTAATCTAACCTCACAACAGACACGAAACGTTCATACTCTGTTTTTTCGTCTCCTTATCTCTCATACACGCTCAGAAGAAGCTTGCTGCATGACGGGAAGACATGACCCTCGACCATTCTCTCCAGATTCTGCCAGCAAGACTTCTCACAACTCTCTTCTAAGTTCAGGAAAAAGAAGAAATAGTCTACTATGGGTCGGATAGAAGAGACCCGTAAAGGACCCTCGCGTCTTCTCGCACATTCTGCTAGCCATTCCAACCTTCTAGTCTCTCTAGGAAGATGTGGATTTGAGAAGACGGGAAGATTGGGAGGTACAAGTCTAATTCCCAGTTTCCAGCTTCTCGAAACAACAATACTCACTAGTTCACTCAAGATTCGTACCAAGCTTTTCTCAACACAAAAGCCAATCCAATCCAATCTTGATACGAATTGCAAACAATCGTCTTCCGAAGACGTTCAGACATTCAGAAGCGTGTTTCGAAGATGTTCAGATCTTCAGAAGCGTCTTCTGTCCATGGAATTCGGGAACAGAGACGCGGTAGAGTAGAGAAATTGATAGTCAAATGATCGAATTTGAGAATGAGAGATGAGGAAGCTCGATTCCAACTTGAGAAGAAGTGGGAAGATGACTGTCGAAAATTGGACAGCGCTTCTGCGTCTAATTTTTGCAGAAGGAATTTCAGGATAGAGAAATCGATCAATGGGCTTTTGCAAACGAACGGAGAAGTGCGAGGGACATCAAAGCATGGGAAAGCGATGGGAAAGAAGAAAGAACACACGAAGAACCTCAGTATTGCTTCCGGCTGCTTCTGTTGCACCGTCAGTCTTTCGCGCGCTTCCAATCTTCACTTCCACTTTCGATGTGAGACCACGATCTTGCTTCTGTCGTCAATCTTGACTTACGCCCCTCTGCTGCTGCAATCGATTCTCGCTTTTGTCCCGAAGCTTCCCTCTGATTTCTAATCGACCCTCGATTTCTGTTCTTGAAATCCTCAGGGATTTCTTCAGCTCGAATGTGCTCCTAGCTGGTAAAATCGGTCTCGCTCTCTCTCTTGCCTCAATTCGATCCTGTGTGCTCCCAATTTCAACTCTCCTTGCTTTCACGACCTACTTCGATACTCAGGTTGCAATCGATCCTTAAGGCGCAATCGACCTTCAGTGTGAGAAGCAAGCGACCATTTCTGTGCTAATGCGCTTCGCTTATATCTTTCCTGCGATTTAGGTTAATGCCTCCGATTATCTTGAACTATCTACTACTGGGTAGTACACCTACTCCTTGATGATGTGGCGCGTAGTTGGTATCCCTGAAGACACAGTCACCGTCTTCCCAGAAGATGTTCGTCTTCTGTCTTCTGTCTTCTATCTTTTGTCTTCTGGAAGACACGATCGAGAAGACGTCTTCCCGGAAGATGTCCGTCTTCTGACTTTGGAAGAAGTCGACTTCTCCTTACAAAAAAACCTTTAAGATCATCTTCCCTCTAAGCAAGGTCTAATCTTAAGTAATAAGGTTACTTCAGTTACATAGATACGTTATTAACTTTAAAATTTTCAAAAAATCTCCAATGCTGTAAATTGTGAGCACCACACATCTGCACGTCTTCCATCGGACCTGGTGCAAGTGGAGGAGCTTGAGAAGTAGATGGGACGTCCTTTGGAGGAGCTGCTCGTCTCATGGTGACTCTCTGTCTATCTCCAATCTTCTCTGGAACTCCAGTATCAAGTTTAGATGCATCTTGCCGTCTCTTTTCTCCCCAAAGAAGCATCTTGCTTGAAGAAAGATGTAACCTATCATTCTGGTAGCGTATGACACCATCTCGCAAAGGTGCCATAAGCTCTTGATAGTCTCCTCGAAGATGATCTAGACTGTCTACGAACAAGAGCACCTCTTGTACATGTAGTAGCAAGCGCTGGTGGCTGTTATCTTTGTAAGTCAGCCAACTCTCTTAGCATCTAAGGTTATACGTTCAAGCGTTGAAAGCTACTTATATTTATGATCAAATTTTCTCGATAGCTTGTTCATCCCATCATACAATCAAGTTGCTACTCAACCCAATCCATAAATGTCCTCTTAGTAATCCTCTCATAATCCTCTTCTAGTTCTCTCTGAGAGCTCTCTCAAAACTCAACCAAGCACCAAGATTTCTTCTCTTTACATCTCCAACTTGATTTTGCAACTCAAGAATCATAGCCAACTCAAAATTGTCAATCATCTCTGCATCAGTCACCCTCACAAGCTCCATCTCTCCTCTTTACTCACATAGATATATAAAAATATCTCAAATTTTCAAGTCTTCCATATTTATTCACAATTGCTTAAGTTCCGGCGAGCTCTCATGCAGAAAATATAAAGCTTTTGTAGATAAGCATTGTGAAACACTCGCACGTTTATCTAGAAGCTTCTCATTTTTTATTAAAAAAGATATGAGTACAAGTTGCGAGTCTCCTCTCTACTTGTTTTTGTCCTCAGTCCTCAATTTCTTGATGTCCAAAGTATCATCAGTCAAAAAATCCTCTAGTCATAAGCTCCATAATAGTCTCTCCTCAGCTCTTCGGTAACTCTCTTCGATAATGATTTGAAAAACCTTAACTCTCATTGTACACCTCCTCTGAGATTTTCCTCCTCTCTACGTGATCTCCAATGTCACCTAACAGGTGTAAAAATGAAGCCTTAGACAAGTGATAACAGAGAAATGAATCTCTGGTTAAATTCAACATGTAATATCTTCTTACGTGTCAAGGAAACTAATTAACATATAATCGCAGATCTATATGTAAGGACGGCTGTCGAGTCGGTCGTATAGTCAGCTTTTGACACTCCACTTGAAGTAACTTCACCACGGTATCGTATTGCATGAATTTTTGTATGTGAAAGGTATCCAAGAAAACACGAGGTTACTAGTTGTAGAGATCTATCTTAAGAAGAAGAAGTGTCGAAGAACGCACAACCACACAAAACAATCCTTCAAGTAAACTTGTCGTTTATTTATACCTGCAAATCTGATCCAATTTTGGATCACTCAAAATCCAACATAAATAAATAATCTCAACACGTAGTACTCGTCAAACCCTATCCAACCATACCTCAAACTCTCCAAACCGAGGTCTAGCAGTAGAATTAAGATAAGATAAATCTTCTACTTCAAAATTTTCTTGAGTGTTGAACCATGAATTCTTCTCTACTCCTCCACTAGCAAAACTACATGCACTTTATTCCCCGTAGCTCCAAATCAAGAACTTCATATCTTTTCGGAAAGTCTTTGTGAAATTTTTTCCAATGATATCCAAATCACTGGAAATTGAGCTCTCTAGCGACTACTACAGCCGATCAAAGTTCACCAAATCCTGGTTGCTCAAAAAAGCTTCCGCATGCGCACAGGCTTTTTAGCCAACTTGAAACTTTCTCTCCCAACTCCAACAACACGGTAGCATAGCCCTTCCAAAATCTTTTCCAGCGATACTTGAAATGTTGAAAATAGACTTTTGTAACTCGAGTTACCGCCTTCTCGTTTTCGCTCTCTTTCTTAGCACATGAAAAGCTTCCGTACGAACGGAGGTTTTTCCAAAATCTCATCCAAACTTACTCTCAGTTTTGACACCACAATAAGCAAGGCCGTTGAAAAATCCTTGAAACAACACCAATCTCGTCACCATCGGACACCTACAGCCACACTATGATGAGCCAAAGTCTATCCCTCCAACTCATGTGTAGAAACCCTTCAAAATTTATAGTCAACTTTAGAGACTTGTAGTTCTCTCCTCGTAACTCCAAAACACGTGAAACTTGTGAAGCTTGAAAGACATCGAAGTTAACTTCTGACACCTTCGACGTCTATCTCAATCAGCTTTGTCTAATATGCCCTCCCAAAAAAGTAGTTGAAAAGCTTCTACGCACATGGAGGCTTTTCACCGAAAATTCAAGAAAGTATCCAAATTACAAACCTTTGCCGTTTCCTCCTTGAGACTCCAAGTCTTGTGTTTTTGGTGGAATTGGAAAGCTAGCAAAGTAACTGTCCAGTGAAACCATTTTCAATCTCACTGATATCTGTAGCCAACACTGTAGCCAAAAAGCTTCCACGTGTGTGGAGATTTTTCTCCGACTCTGAAAAACTCTAAATCTCAGCAGAAAAATTAAACCTTCATACCTATAGTAGCTTCAAATGAGTTGGTTTTGGTATAAATGGATAACTCTCGAGAATAGCTATCCAACAAGATCAATTTCATCTGAAATTGAGCTTCCTACAAGGAGTAACATCCTTCCAAAGTATGTGACCAACCTCCCAAGAGTAAAAGCTTCTGCCTGCGCTGAGACTTTTGCAACCCTTCCAAAGTCCCTCTCCCAAGTCCCTCTCAAAAGCTTCCACGCGCGCAGAGGCTTTTTGCCCGAAATACTGAAACTCTAAACCTCAAAATCCACGGCTGAAAATAGTAGCCTAACGATATCTTAAAATCAAATAAATCCTTTGTGTCCCGGAGTCTCAGTTTTATACTCTCATGAAGCACCCCTGTAACATATATGTGTCGAGTTGAAAACCGTTGTCCGAGAGAGTCTTTCTTGGAGAGGGCGGACCTCCTAACTATGATTGATTGTGAGCGCAATCAAAAAGAAAACAGACTTCTGCTAGTGATTAGAACTCAAATATGATCTCTTGTATCCACCAAGGTCAATCACACACTCAAATCTGTGCAAATAAGCTTTTCAAGACTCTTCAAACTTTATTCACGTCTCATTTTCATCATGGGTGTCCGCAGTGATCAAAATCTTCTCTTCTCTCCTTTGTGCACGTCGCTCCTCTCACTCTTTCATCTATAATGTTCTTCAAACTCTCACACACGTCGATTTACCTCGAAAACAAATCCTTTGTTAAGCAGCCCCCTAGCTAAGCTGACCCCTTGTTTAATAAAAATATCTTAACCCTCGATGTCATCTTGATGCAACCCAGATTATGAGCTACGCCACGATTTAGAGCCAAAGATGTAGATGCAAGACCACCCTACATGGCTTACAACCCTCCCATAGATGTATCAAGTATCTCCTAGCTCATAATCTCGATTGCATCCGGAGGCTTAGACCATGAATCTCACATTTAAGGAGGATACCAGTCCTCCGCCTCTAGATGTACAAGACATAGCCACACACTCAACATGAGGTGGTCTTACAGCCCTCCCATAGATGTATCAAGTATCTCCTAACTCATAATCTTGATTGTTTGTGGAGGCTTAGGTCAAGAAGCTCATTTTTAAGGAGGATAACAATCCACCGTCCTTAGATGTGCAAGACGTAGTCACACATCCAACATAGACTCTCATCTAGGAGGTCAACATGCTGAGATAAGAACCAGGACCAGGACAAAAACAAAAACCTATGAGGATTTGATCCAAAGACCTCTTCTTCTTAAATGGATGCTCCTTCCAATGAGGTGGCTCCTGCTTTTGTTTAATAAAATAAATAAACTTGTACATAAGTCTACAGAACTCGCTTTTATCTCCTTTGTTAGCTTTTGGGGTGTTACTCTCATTGTACATCTCCGATTCTAGTAAGAAAGAACCAAAACTATATTACTCAAGAACACCTACATGATGGTGTCATCAGAAATAAATTTGAGTCACTAGCGGAAAAATATAGAGTTTTTTCTTTTGTCACTTTCTTGAACTAGAAATGACGCAAACATCTATGCATAACTTTGTCATGAATAAATGAAAACACATGTTTGCTCTAATCAAGAAGAGCTTCCACTTGGTACCTTCGTGACTTCTTAGTAGTTCTTTGGAATATAAGCTAGTGCAACTTGTCTAGCTTGGCCCTAGCTTAGCACATGCCGAGCTTAACAAGCTCCAGGGCAGCTTCCTTTACAACTACAAACACAGTAGAAGAAAAATCTTTTTTGTTACCATCTTTCACTGTACAGACTATCATGCAACATGACACCGTGCTAAATGTCCACTTTGTAACTCCGTCACATGGCTCGCATGTAGCCTCTCAGATAGCAACCATGTAGTCAACCAAGTGCCCCACATGTAACCCACAGAAGCCAATCTCACAACTGGTTCTAGAGATTAGTTTCTAAGTTTATATGCTAGTAAAGCGCACTATTTCATCTTTCTCTCACTAACTCGAACCATCATAACTTTCTTCCGACGTGGTCTTATTTTACATTTTAAGATGCAAACATATACTACACACTATAATTTACTCAGATTTATAGTACATTTTCTGATTTCAAAAATCTTGTAAAAATACTCCGAGTAAGTTTTGCTTGCAACTTCGTTTGGAACTTTTTAACATACCATGGTGATCAACACGATGAGATCTACGCTGTGTTGTTTTCAGATTTTCAAATTCTCACTTTCTCCAAAATGATTTCTCTGAGGTCTTAACTTGACTTAAAGAGTTTAACTTATGACTAAAAAGTGAATTGTTCATCAAGTGAAATAATTCACATCACGACATCAGTATGATTCAAGTGCCAAAGTATTTGCTCTCGTGATATGTGCAAGTTATGCAATTATTGGGACCAAGAGCGAGTCATGCGTATATATTTCAGTTCCTCTTTGACACTGCTGACTTACATACAGAGCAGATGGTGAGTACAATTCACACAGAATCAATGAGTCTGAAGAGTCTAACCCCACATCACTTGCAAAACACATCATAAGCTTGACTGAAAACAGAAAACTTATCTCTAAAATAACTAACAATGCAGAAATGGTTCTTCCATTTCAGTCCTCTGGGGATATAATGAACATGCCAAGGGAACTTACATACATCCTCGAGTATTATCTCAAAGGTAGACTACCCTCATTTATCCTTAACATGATCATCATGGATTTTGAATAGATCACCAACCACATCAAAAGTACCCATAGAGCTAGCACTGAGGAGAAACCAGACTAAAGAAAGTGGTAGATAAATATGGACGGCAAGAAGCACAACTTTCTAGTAACATGTGCTTCTGACTGGAAGTTAATATCGAAACAAACAAAAGGTAACATTGAGTGGAAAGAAGACTGGGTTTAAAACTACCAGAGGACAGAAAGAAATCAAAATAGCCGAGAAAGAAAGTACCAAGTATGACTAAAAGCAGCAGCACTGGCCCTCAAAAAATCACTCGATCACGGTACAAGGATTAGCAATTGAATTCGGCGACACCACACATAAGTTCACCTTAGCACAAAATAGTCTACCACCAATAAAGCCAGGTTAGGAAAACCAACCTCCAATAATCGAGACAAAACACGGCCAAAAGGTCAAAAATGAAAGCCTTCGAAGAGCATTGCGAGTCAAAATGTGTCCAGAAGATCGATGTGACCACAGGAACGTCCAGGAACGTTATTAGAGATCGATGTGACCACACGCGTCAGAGAGTTGAGTGAAGTGAGGATGGGTGTAAGTGAATCTTTGTAATTATGGTGCACTAGTAATCCTAGTCATCTGAGGTACCTCTGGGTGAGAGACAGATCGACTTACATTTTGGTTTCGTTGCCAAGACCCCGATATAAAGATTCGTATTTAATCTTTAGTACAGTTCATCTCTGTTTTTGAGCATGAGTTCAGAACCTTTGTACATACACCATGTTATAGAGGGCAAGATAAGCTTTCCAACAAGCTTGATATCTCCAAGAGATCAATTGTAAGGAGAGAGTTATGTCTTTCAGAAGTTAAGGGGGTTTTTCGGTATCAAATAGTGAGCTCTCGGGAAGGAGTTTACAGTAATTTTCATATTTTCAGTTTTCAGATTTAGAACTTCAAATCTTCCGTGTTTATAGCTTGCAAGATAAGCTATCTATGCACCCAATTCATGCATAAATTGATCGAGTAGAACTTGAGTTATTGCATTCGAAGCGAAGGGGGTCAAATCTCTTATATCCCATACTGAAGTGAAAGAGTGAAAGAATTTCAAAATTCTTGGAGAGGATTTTGTTCGATCTCTGAGACTCGGAGTTGACAAGTTGAACTTCTACTTAGTAATGTGAGAGATTGCTAAGCGAGAGGATGGTCGAGTGATCAAAAGTGTTAAACAAGCTACATAGTGAGAGAGATGTATGCCAAATCATCGCCATGGAAGGACAGCAAGAGTGAAAACTGAGATTGAGCAAGATTCCTCAAGACTACTCGGTGATAGTTATCGCTGATCTGGCGAAAGAAGAATTTCGACTAGAATTTGAGGAAGAAGTAGAGAGTAGTCGTAAGAATCTGGAGAAGAACTCGAGGTGCTTTTTGTGTGGAGAAGAAGGACATAAAGTGAGCAAGTGTTCTACGAAGAATAGACTTTTGCATGAACGAAGAGGGTTGGTCGACTTAAGCTTGCACATAGGTCCTTCTTTCCCTAGACAAGACGTCATTGACCCTACAACCTTTTGTTCTAGATGTGGAGTGGACGGGATTCCAATTGAGCATGAGTGTAGCGCAGTGGTTGCTTTGCTAGAAACTGTAGCCGAAGGTCTCAAGAGAAAGTTGAGTGTAGAAACGGAACGAGTGAAGACCTCTAGCGAGGATGGAGATAGTCTGTCACACGTTAGGTAAGATGACCGTGAGGG
Organism: Asterella californica; assembly: GCA_036924285.1. Lineage (NCBI taxonomy): Eukaryota > Viridiplantae > Streptophyta > Marchantiopsida > Marchantiales > Aytoniaceae > Asterella > Asterella californica. The sequence goes on from JAYKYS010000003.1 coordinate 15,429,672, forward strand.
TCAAGCTTATTCCAACCTGTGGAGAGGAGAGAGCTCAACGGAGAAATTGTGGATTGTGGTGAAGTACGATCTTCACATCCACAAGCAGTACCTTGAGTAAGAACAAGAAAAAAAGAGAAGAATGAGGAAACTTCCGGTGTTTTAAGGATGAAGAAGACGTGGAAGGATTTGTGCGGGACTTCAAACGAGCATGCATTGACAATGGAGATCGAAAGAAGAGCGAGTGGGTAGTGTTGATACCTGAATTTCTTGAAAGTTCTGCATTGATATGGTATGAGGATAGGAAGAAGAGAAGAGTAGTGGGGACACCAGATGATACTTGGGAAGTATTGACGGAGGCCTTAATTGAAACTTTTCTTCTTGATGAAAGTTACGAGAAGTGAATGATAGAGGTAACTTACCTCAAACAAGGAGAGAAAGAGAAAGTAAGGACTTACGCCGAGAGGGTGGAGAAATTAGAACAAAAGTTTCGAGTGGTTTTACAAAAGAGTGGAAATGTAGTAGAGCCAACGATGGTGGGCATTGGAGCAATGCACACAAAGAATTTTATTGGGGGATTGAGACCGGAGATTCGAACACAAGTGCGGTATGAGAGACCAACTTCGAAGGCTGATGCAGTGAAGATCGCAACTAGGATGGAAGAGAGTCTGGATGGAGACGACTTGCAACCAATGACTGTTGGGGTAGCATGTGGGGATGTGCAAGGGCCGAGCATGCCAACTCTGACGCCTGCGAGTGTTACGATCGTTCGATTTCAGAATCTGCCTCCGTAGCTCCCACTAGTGCGGTTACAGTCACATCTAGATCTGTTACTCTCAAATTTCGTGATGAGTTGAAAAGTTTGACAGAGTCTCTGACAGATTTGAAGATCAATATGATGAATTTGTTGCAACACCGGAGTTCAAATGTTGGAGGGGGCTCACGAGGTTATGAGAACTATCAGTCCAGAGGTGGACCACCGCAAGGACCCTTTACTGAGAAAAAGAAAGTGCTTAGTTATCGAGGAAGTTAGAGAGAAATCTACGAGATACTAGTCGCTCTGCTGTGCGTCGATCGCTAGCCACAGCCAGAAGGTACGCCCTTGCTCAAAGGAAAGGCTCTCGCTACGACAACGTTGCATGTCATATCATCAATCCGTGTGAGGATTGATGAGTGGTTTGTATGAATTGGGGTGTGCACTTCTCTAACTATCTAAAGAAGGAGAATGGTCTTTGAAGGACATTCCACCTTGAGTTGAGTTGAGAATTCTTCCGTCTACTCGTGAGTGTTCTTGAGGATCGCGACTGAAGTAACTATAGTGTTACAAGTTACTTGGTGATATGGACACGACAAACGAGATATGCGATGACATGATCTCTCGGTAGTATTCCTCTCCGAAGTTTCTCACTACTAGAGCTTCGTACATGACTTTGGGTCGACAGATGTGTCTTATCTCGCACTGGGTGTTAAAGTTTACAGGAGGGAGCTGATTTAGATCCATCCTTCGTTAGATGAGGATAAAGACGGTGAGATCTCATTCTTGGCCGTAAGTGACAACAGGTAAGATCACAGGGACAGACGAGAGCATGATTTGCGCGGTAAAGCTATGCTCGAAGGATCCTATCAAAAACTGTTGAAAGTGAACTCGTTCCATGTACATCAATTTAATCTGGAAAGGGTTTCGGAAAGGGAATCTGGGCGGTAAGTAGAGTCCTTCGTCCATCTCTCACAACATGTGCACTCCAACTACAAAGGTATCTCGATCCATAAAACTCCGATACAATCTCATAGGATCACCACGATCTCTCCACGAACAACCTCTTGGATTTCTCAAGGTCGAATGCCCCCACACAGGTCACTCCCCTTTGCTTTTAAAAGTTACGAACACAAAACAAGGATAGGTGCAAGCTCCCTAACCGAGCAACCCAAGCCACACGGGCCGATGAGGTGACACACATGCAGATCGCATGTTTGGTGCCGTCATACTCATCCACGTGTAGGTCGTCTGGGTGGAAGGTTCAATGCAAGCACCGTAACATAACCCAATACTAGAGACTAGGCTAGACAGGTAGTCGACTTTACAGTTCAAGGATCGCACTTTGCCACGTTGAGTGCGAACCTAACAACCACATGACGTGGATACAACATAGGTCGCTAAAGTCTTATCTACGCCTAGAATACTCCCCAAAGCAATACAAATGTCGCACTGGATACTTTTCAGCCAGCTGCCGCTAACAACTCAAGACCTAGAGTAGATATCGTTGCCGATACAACTCGGCAGAAAAACCAGCAAACTTTCACACATGATATGTACAGATCTACAGCTCAGTCTCCTCTCAAACTTGCCACGTAGGTAGGATACTAAAATCTCTACTTGCAGGTCAAATTTCAGGAGGATCTGACGGCTAGATCTCCTCCCACAATTAACACAAATCCACAGAAACTAACACGCACTTTCAATCTCAGATTCAGGACAGAAGCTTCTTCGTCTAAATGAACCGTCCACTTCCACTCAAACTGCCTGTGCTATAGTCTAGAAGAGGTCATTTCAGAGGATGTGAGTCTCCAGAAATCTCAGCTGGACTTGAGAAGCGCAACATCCTCTCTGCAAGAGTTTGCTGTGTGGAGCAGTAACTGACATCTACCTAGCAGGGATCATTAATCGTCTTCCTTGTCTTCTGAATGTACATTTGGGTTATATTTGAAATAGTAGTTGTGTGTTACGTTCCAGAGCACTTTTTGAGGGTCCATTGGATACTTTTCAAACTATTTAATGGAAGTTGAAGAGGTTGAGAAGAAAAGACGTCGTCATATCAAGGAAAGAGCAACTCATAGAGTTGGAAGAGACCCGAGCGGTAACAATGATCCGGATGGAACGAGCTCAAGCATATCAAAAGAAGAGTTATGATAAACGATTGGACACGAGGGAGGAAAAACCTTTTCAAGTCAGAGATTGGGTAATGTTGTATGATGCTATCAGATTCAAGAGGGCTAGGCAGAAGTTTCTTCTTAGATATTTTAATCCTTTTCTTGTGGATAAGATGTGGAGCAACTTCACATATGACCTTCAAGAGTTGGTAGGAAGGAGACCCAATAGGGTCAACCATGACAAGTTGAAGTTGGTTCATCAACAAAGTTCTCTATTCACTCTGAGGACGGGGTGAAAATTTAGTCCGAGGGTAAAATGTAACGATCTATGTTACACATAGAAAGTTTATCTATTAGTAAAGTGTTTAGTTATTACTAAATGTGGAGAATGTTTATTTGCTGCCCAAGTACTTTAAGGAGGTATCAAGTTAGTCATGACTAGCTAAAGTTGGTTATGTATAAACTTATTTGTACTTTTGGACAGAACTCAAATATTTCTTAAAGAGTGAGCATAACTATCTTGTCACCTTGTCTAAAAGATAGAAAGGAGATGGAAAGTATCCCTTATCTCTTTTTTGACTTGAAATTAGTGGTGAGACTAAAGTTATGGACTTTGTGGATGTTAAAAAAACAAGAAGAGATTCCACGTGTCTTCTTTTTAGTGAGTCCTAGTGTAGAGGGACGAAAATTCAAGATTCTTTGAGGATATTTCAGAATCCTTCTAGAAGTTGTTGACTTTGAAGGAATAAGCCCATGTGAAAAGATAAAAATACCCATATGATTAATGCTTTTACTAGATAATATCTTAATAAAACTCGATAAAAATAGTTACGGCTGAGTTACAAGAAGGTATCAAAGTAAAAATCTAGAATGTATAAATAGAGGAGTAGAGAAGAGCTCCTCATCCTTATTTTCACATCGTCGTAATGACATTTTGATCAATATAGAAAGAGTGTAAGATTTAAGAAGATAAAAACTTGAAAGACGTCGTTAGAATGGAGAATTTTAGTTTATGAGTTTATGGGTGTGTGAAGGATTGAACTTAACATTTTCCTCATGGAAGCTGTGTGGTCGTATGGGTTCAAAGGAACTTTTGGACCAAACCAGTGTGTTGTGATTTTGGTTAGATCTTAGAACTTAGAACAGTATAACTAGTGTAAATCTTCTTGGGGAACGAAATCTTTTATGCTACAATGGTGCAAAGAAGAAATACTAAGACATTACACTACATACCAATTGAGCTTATATTAGGACAGAAGCCGATTATGCTTACTGAGGAGGACATTCCTACGTAGACCACGCTAACGCGGGAAGATGAGTATAGATCGTATTTCGCTCCTTATCTTACGAACCACAATTAGAGCAATGTCTTGAAAAGAGTCTTTCTTGGGGGGCGGACCTCTTGATTGTGATTGATTGTGTGAACAATCAAAAAGAAAACAGACTGCTGTCAATCATCAGAACTCAAATACGATCTCTTGTATCCATCAACATCAATCAGACACTCACATCTGTGCAAATAAGCTTTTCAAGATTCATGAAACTTTATTCACGTCTCACTTTCACAATCAATGTCCCTTCAGTGATCAAAAGCTTATCCTCTCTCTCTTGCACAGCCGTCACTTCTCTCTCTTCAATTTTGTATAATGTCTTCTGAACTCTCACCGCACGTCGATTTACCTAAAAAATAAGCTATCTGCTAAGCAGCCCCTTAGCTAAGCTAGGATCTTTATGTCCTTGTACACACATTTATTTATCAAACAGCTCCCTAGCTAAGATGACCCCTAGCTAAGATAATAAAAATTTCTCAACCCTCAATGCCATCTTGATGCAACCTAGATTGTGAATCAAGCCACTATTTTAGAGCATAAGCCACAGCTACAAGACCACCCCACAAGGCTTATAACCTTCCCATAGTTGTATCAAGTATCTCTCAACTCATAATCTCGTTGCATGCGGAGATTATGAGTATACCAATCCTCTAGGGGCAGGAAGCCCACGTTTAAGGAGGATATCAATCCCCCGTCCCTAGATGTGCAGGACGTAGTCACACACCCAACATAGACTCTCATCTAGGAGGTCAACATGATGAGATAAGACACAAAAACCAAGAGGATTTGATCCAAAGACCTCTTCTTCCTAGGTGGACGTCTCTTCCACAGAGGTGGCTCATGCTTCTATTTAGTAAAGTAAATAATCTTGTACATAAGTCTACAAAACTCACTTTTATCTCCTTTGTTAGCTTTTTGGGTGTTACTGTAGAAAGATCGATACTTCGAGGACACTCTAAGAGGAGAGAGCGAGTAGACTAGTAAAATAGGAATGAGATGAGAGAGGCTTTGCCTCTCCATGTATATATAGTGGAGGTGAGTACAAGGAAAATCTTAATGATGGGTTAGCCCTCTAACTAACTGTAACAACCCTAATCACTCTGACTTATATTAGCCGGTGATCGACTAGAGCTTAGGACTATATCAACACTCCTCTTCAAGCTCGACTCTACATCTTGTATTCCTATACAATGTCTCAAAACATCAATCTTATCTCTAGACAATATCTAGTGAAGATATCGACAACCTGATCTCTTGTGTTCACATAATTGTGCTCAATCTTTCCTGCAAGGACCTTCTCTCTAATGAAATGATAGTGCACCTCAATATGCTTTGTCCTAGCATGAAAAACAAGATTACTAACTAACTTCATGCTGCTAATGTTGTCTGTATATACAACAACAGGATCTGTACCGACACCATTATCAGATAGCAGACATCGAAGCCAAATTGATTCGCATGTTGCGTTCGTTGCTCCTCGGTACTCGACTTCTGTGGATGACAAAGCATAGCTTCTTAGAAGCTCATCTTATAGCAGCGCTTTCAAGTCCAAAGGCGTAACCTGACGTGGATCTCATGTCGGCACTTCCTGCCCAATTAGCATCTGTGTAGTCATGTAACAACGATGGTCCACCGTATCGATAGTGAAGTCTGTATTGCATCGAGAACTTCACGTAGCAAAGGATCCGCTTGACATCCTCCAAATGTGATTTCTGTGATGACTGCATGAACTGACGGATCAAACTTACGGCATAGCTCAAGTCTGATGTGATGATCGTCAAAGATAAGACTCCCAACCATCTGTATGTACATGCGTGATTCATCAAGTAACTCACCATCATCTGTTCTTAGTTTTTCCCCTTGCTCTAATGACGTAGCAATGAGTTTGCAGTAAAGCATACAAAATCTCTCAAGCATACTGAGAGCATACTGTCACTGTACAAGCCAAACATCCTTCTCATCTCTAATGAACTCTACAGCCAGGAAGTACTTGAGTTCTCCTAAGTCTATCATCTCGAACTCGAATTTCAAGTGATCCTTGATCTGAGAAATAAGCTCCTCATAGTTACCGGTAATGATCAAGTCATCAACATAGATGGTGATCATAATAATCCGATCTTGTATTCTTAATGAATACAAGGTATAGTTTGAACTACAAAGATGGAAACCAAGAGACTGCAAGTAGTAATTGATCTTCGCACACCATGCTTTTGGTGCTTGTTTCAGACCATAAAGAGCCTTCTGTAACTTACATACACGAGAAAGGAACTTAGGATCCTCATAACCTGGAGGTTGCTGCATGTAGACCTCCTCCTCAAGATCGCCGTTGAGAAAAGTGTTCTTGAAATCCATCTGGTGCATCTTCCAACCTTTCTGAGTTGCAACTGCAATTGCGGTTCGAATAGTCACCATCTTCGCAACTGGAGCAAAGGTCTCCTCAAAATCCACTCCATGTTGCTGTGTGTAGCCCTTTGGCTACGAATCTGGTCTTGTATATCGACACACTGTACCATCTGACACATGGAACCAATCGCTTTCTTATCCTCAGGTAAGTCCACAAACTCCCAAGTCTGTTGATGATGAAGGGCAGCAAGTTTAGCTTCCACAGCACTTATCCAATGTGCTTTCTGCATCGTCTCCTCAAGTGAACTCGGTTCTTGTTCTTGAAGAACATTGGTCATATATGCATGTTGTGCAGCAAGAAAACCTTCATGCATATATCTACTCATTGGATGTTTTGTCCGTTCATATCTGCGAGAGATAATCGGTGCACTACCTCCTCTTGCAACTGATTTGACGTAGACGTTAAGGTCTAGAACAAAGTATCAATGGATGTGAAAGATCCACATATATGGATGAGTCAAACATACGCTGCAATAGCACGTGCTCATCCTAGAAACTACACTAGTTTCACTAGGATGTGTTACGTAGACTCCAACTTAACAACAGCTCTATATGCAACTGATTCTGATCTGGAATCTGTGACTTCTCCAGATCATCCACTCAACGTACTACTCTGAGGTACTACAGTGGATTGACTCTTTGGTTCTACAGTAGGTACAGGGATGGATACGACATGTGTAGAAGCAAACCAAGACTATAGCTCATAAAAAACAGCATTTCTACTGATATAGAACTGCTTGGACGTAAGATTATAACATCGATATCCTTGCGTATCAGAAGATTAGCCAAGGAAGATATATCTATCTGCTTTCGGATCTAGTTTCTTATGTCTCTCATCAGGTATATGTCCATAACAGATACATCCGAAAACTTTAAGGAAAGATTAATCAGACTTACTGCTTGTGAACACCTCCATCGGTGTCTTGCTGTGGATAATTTCTCTTTTGGTGCTGAACCTCGGATATTTAGAAAGATAGATTAGTTGTGCTCATGCCCTCTTCCATTGTTGAGTTGTATTTAAACAGATATTGTAACAAATAGTCATTTGCAATACATCCGTGTACAGTTTTCATGAGAAGGTGTGTTCAGTGTTTCAACAATTTAGAGGCAACAGCGAGTAGCTTATGAGCTTTCCGGAGTGTGGCAAGGCCTCGTGTTAACCAGCTAAGTTGTTCCGTTGCTTATGGACTGAGCTGGGACGTTCAACGTTCAGCGGGCCCCAGAACGGCTAAACTGATCAAAGACTCAATGACCTTGACCTTCTGTAAGTTGCGATCTCGAGACGGGAAATTTCGGGTTATGGTCATTGTAGATCACTGAAGAAAGCAGATATCAAGACTTACATGTTGCATGTCTGACTGTCTAACTGTTTAACGCATCGCCAGTATATGAGTGCCTGTCGTGCCTGTCGTAGTGCTGTGGCGTGTCCTTGTTTTGGTAAGTTTGGACAACTAGAGACACGTACTCGAGGCAAGGAGTTTCATGCACATGGTTTCAGTTACAAGTACTTCCGCTTCGAAAATGTAGGGGCATCCAAGCAAAGATGATGCCCTAGCAGCTGCTTAACAGACTTTGCCAAGTTCTCCACCTTCACTGTGAAAAACATTAGTGCTCTACCGCCCATCAAACTCCTGAAGTTTGGAAATAGTCTAAGTCTTACCCACCAAACGGAGCATTCCAAACGGCGTGAGTGGCATGATCCTGGGAACCTCCACTGGTTTCGGACTTGGAAGGTTCTGATAGTAGAGCCATTTGTACTTTCGCTTGGTTGATCCTAGACAATGGAATCTTAAGAATAGGAGTGTAGGTCACTAAGCTCTCTAAACAAACTCGCCGTATGTTCAAAATAGGCACTAGCTCAACTTCGATAAACTAGCCATATGTTGGAAATAGTCCTAGGACCTACTTATCGAACATCCATTCAAGGAGACAGCTATCTCGATGCCTATCGAACAAACGGAGCCAGATCTGTGCAGTACGAAACGTAGGGTAGTATTCATATATCCCTGCACTTCCGGAGTTCTGACTTGCAACCACGTGGTATAAAGTTGGTAAAGGTGGCGTAAAGAAGATGCGAAAGAACGGGCAGCAGGAGAAGAAGACCGATGCTCTTGAGGCGAAAACGTTCCCATCCCTCTTTGCTTGCTTGTTCAATGACTGCAAGCTGCTCGCAAGAGATGGTGCTAAAGTTACTGCATAACCTTCCACTCCGGGGCGTTCAGTTCTGCACAGGCGCTAGAACCTCTCTTCGTCTGACGATCTGCTCGGGCATGCTCCCCTGAAGTCCTAGAACTCGAGACTTTCAGTGATTCTGAGTCATGGAAGCCCGCAAAAACAGCGCGCGAGGACACTTGATTTTCACCCCGATTCGACATTTTACGCCCTACGGTAAGCGAAAAGAGAACAATCACACGCACAAGCATAACACGATTCGCGATTTCCCCCGAAATCCATACATACTATTGGATCCAGTTCGAAAGGCAAGTTCCCATACGCGTGAAACTGTGGTCAGCAGAACAATGAAGCGGCTAGTAGTAAATTTATTTACACGGCTAGATGGATGTATATCCAGAGGCCACATCAGTGCCGCCATGAATTGAGCAGAGTCCAGCTTCTGCTCCCTGAAGTGACCTAAACCTCTTCCTAGAACGACTTCTGCAATTTAAACACGAGAAAAGAACCCTTATGTTACAGAAATTTACGTTCAAGCATTAGCATCTCCCAAATTCTAAACCTCCTCTTAGCTTCAGGAATACATACGAGACGGGAAATCAGCCAACGCAGCACGGATCGGAGATTCTGTTCGTGTCTACGGTGGGAGACTTCGACCTGAAGAGAGCATATCCTATCACCAAACCTGCAACCACGGCGATAAAAACACCTCCGTTGAAAGACATGACCAAGAGCATAAGCAGATAACCCGTCGAAGCATTCACTCCATATAGGAGAGCCAACAAACCCTCATCCCACACATCGCTCGTCGGTTTTAGCGGCTTGCCCAAAAGCGGGAGATTTTGCTCTGGTCCATCCGCTCCAGGACTACTTTTCTTGGAGGCCATACAAACTCGAAGCGTGAACAGCCATTCGTGAACTATCGCGAAGATTATGATCGCCAAAAGAGAGAGATAGTATTGTAGCGGTGTCTTGGTTACCCATTGATCAAATAGCAACGTCGCAGTCATACCCCAGTAGAATGTCATGTGCATCATCTTCACTTGCTTCAAGCAGCACACACTCCGTTCTTCAATTCGCTCTAATCACCTGAGAACCTGCAAGCATCATGCAACGAATGAGAGCCTATCCCTTCGAGACTCTGTCCCAGGTCATCCAAACTCCAAAAAGATCGTGCATCCTCACGGCTTGACTGTTGGCGATAATTTAATCCCAAGATACAGAGTCCCTCGACGTGAGACTCAGTATCTTGGGATACACGTGAGATTCATGAGACACATAGACACAGACACAGAGAAGACAACTAACACGAAACGCAATCGTCAGCTCTCCTCCTCCTCGAGGTCAAGCTATCGACAAGGCTGCCATACTGAAATTATTCAGTTCTATCCGGTAAAAGCTCTTGGCGTCATCATCATCTCGACTGCTTAATGCTCTCTAAGGTCCACGAAACTACCGGTGTGCCATCAACCAGAAGCTACCCTCCAAGATCAAACTCCCAGGACCCAGTCGAGTCTAGTCCGAAACTCCTCGGCACCGAACAAGGCCATGACGGACACGTCTTCAGATGAAACTCTTTATGATTACAAACGAAACGGATCTGCATATCAAGCCAGTCCCCGCAGCCACTTCCTTCATGACTGTCACGAGGTCCTCAACCATTATCCGACAATTTCCCTCAGAAACCAATCAACTGCGTCCAAATTACTCGGACTGCAAGAAGAGAATGTCACGTTCAAGAAGAGAATGTCACGTTCTCTCTCTCACCTGTAGATTCTACTCAGATAGTCGCACCCCGCTGTCGAATGACTCGAATGATTCCACTTCACAAGCTTGGTTATTCAAACCACATACAATCAAGAGGTAAAAACATTAAAAACGTAGTACACCTCAATATCAAAAGAGCACCGCCACACGCGAATTCCAATTCCAGTACAGTCAACAGCATCGAGCGTTTGCAGTCTTAAACGATCCTGAGAGCGCACAGCCTGACTGTTGGCCAGTGTTGGGCCCGATGTCGAGGGAAAAGGCGCACCTCGCTATAAGAACGTCAGCCCGCCATCAAGGAATTCTCGGACGACTTTTCGCGCGCGAAGTGTGACAGGGTTGAAATACCAATCATCCACGCCTCTCGGTACAAGAGCCCTTCCGAATTGTACACTCGAGAGTCCAAGTACTACCCGTGTACTTCGTCCCTGTGCTTTCCCTGTACTAAACTATGTACTACAGTGACACGGTTACTCCGAGTCGATCCCTACACCAAGACAAGAAAGTACAGTGAACCTGGACAGCTGGACTCCTGGAGCATGTGCTCAGCCAATGAGTCCCTGACCGAAATAGCGACGTCGTTTATCTTGGAGCGTAGATTCTTCCAAAAACTGATGCCCATGCGGGTTCTACTAACTTAAGCTGGAATCAGAGATCAGGTTTCAGTTGAGAAAGAGGACCCTGAAGTTCACTGTGGACTGAAGTGACTGAACTTTACTCGCGACAGAAAGGTTCTCTGATAAAGGTCTTTGTCGTGGAAGCTGAAAACTTGCCGCTAACCTCAGCGGAGGTTTGAGACATTGTTGTATGCTCTTTACGTCCCTCCAACTGGCAGAGTGGCCGATGGCCGGTCAGCCCTGGGAGGAAGCTTGTTCTCGAGGAGTATGTGGTTCACCGTAATCGACAAGTCGTTGAAGTCTATTTATGGATCCGAGACACAAGAGATCACTTCGTACTACCGAGTCGAGGCAATACGCTCATGTGCACGACCGAAGTGTTATTAGAGCGTCATACGCCATCCGAGGAGTTCGCTCAAGGTTAGAGGTTTAGACCGAAGCTTGTAGGTAAATTTGGTCAGCTTTCTTCTTCCTCAGTCCCCCAAACCAACAGTCGATCTTCCCAAGTCCCCCGAAGTTGAAAATGTCTTCCTCAGTCCTCTTATCTACTGTGGCCAGTTTCTGAAGCGGGTTTTGTTGGTTGAGATCGATTGCAGTTCTGAAGCAGACAGTGCGGTTCCCGGTACTCAATGGATTGTAATTCACGTAAATAGACGCTGTTTCTTCTGGATATGGTTGATAAGTATGTCCATCTTCATCACGGAAGACGTCAAACAACTGTTCAGATGGAAGACTAATTTGAATTAGTTCCACATGTAAGGTGCTTAACGACTGTTTCGTTTAACACACAACAGAAGCCCGACTCACATGACGACTCATACGCGCGTCTTCATGACGGACTATCGAGGGGTTGAGCCCCCTCCGTCTAACAAGACGGAGCAGTCCGTTGTAATCAAATGATCTAAAGAAACGGATTTCGGGCCGGGCCGGATCGGGTTTACTAATAAAGACTTCGCGAAAATGTTGTATTCGGTTTGTGACAGTGAAGACACTCCTGAGAGCTCAAGGTGACACAAATGTGCTTGGAGTGTTACAAGGTCGCCTTTCTGCCATGCTTTTGTTGGGTCATACTTTCTTATTCGAGGTCAATAGAAGTCATATTTTATACCAAAACGATCAGAAAATGATGCTTTACAATAATCTTTTGTTTATTTTTCTTTTTGTCCATTCTAAAATAGATTTTGGTGTGATTTTTCATAATCTGAGGTAAGAGATTACAAATCATGGTTTGATGGATTGTGATGTGATGTTTGATGTTTTTCAGGACCAGAATTCACTTTTCAGAAGAGCATTGGAGATGGAACTTGATATACCAACCGAAATGAGCAACAAGACAGTCTAATGCTCTCAAACTTCATCAAAACGGTCGCATTCAAAGAAAGGTATGAGAAAACAATAATGTTATCAGTTCTTGTTCAATTGTTTTTGTGTTAGCATATTGATAGAGCACTAAATGTATATTTTGTGTGATGTTTGATGCAATCAGGAGATACAACTCATAAATCTGCTTCTAAAAAACCAAAAGTCGAGTGGGAATCTGAACATGAGAAGCTTTTTCTAGATATGTATGAGGACGTTTATTTTTTGCATTGTAACCAAGGCAATGTGAGTCTAGACCAATGGCGAGTGTTAATCACTCGTTTCAACCAAGAGACAAACTTATCATTCGAGTACACAATACTCAGGAATAAGTTTGATAACTTGGTCCAAAGATATAGGACCGAGAAAGCCAATCAAGAGAAAACCGGTGCACAACCAAGTTCATGGGAGTATTATGAACTGCATCGGATTAGAGGTCCTTTGCCTAAAGAACAAGGTATTCCCGGAGCCTTAGATGGTGGTAACGATACTCCTCTCGGTAGCTTTGTTGATCTGAGCATTGAAGATCTTACAAATGTGTTCTCCGAGAACGAATGTCATCCGAGTGAACCTCCATCGTTTGTTGATCTCTTGAATGATTCTCAATCACCTCAAAGAGAAAAAGTTATTGACGTATCTGAGAATGTCGAAGAAACTCCGAGAAGAAAAGCATGTTCTCAACCCGGTGTGAGTGGAAAACCAAACATGAGTACTAAGAAGAGGAAAAGTCTTTCCAAAGACAATGCCGACAACGTTGTAGTGTCCATGAACCTCTTTACTCAAATGCAAGAAAAAGCGAACGAGAGAAGAGCGCAACAAGAAGATCGCAGACTCAATTTAATGGCCCAGATGTTAGAGATTCGTCGAATGGAGATTGAGTTGCTGAGAAGAGATTCTCAAGGACTAGCGCAACCATCATCTACGACTAGAACTCAGGTTCTTATCCATCTATCTCTCATATCTACATGTGATTATGCATTAGCATGTAAACGAGTTCTACAAAATTGCTTGTATAATGCATCTCTCACGATCTCTCCTCTTCGTGTCTTGACTCTGTCCGCTGCAGTTCCAGGAAGAGGTTGCAGATGTGCAGCATTCAGTCGTTCATCCACCGGATCTACATCCTGAAGTAAAGACTCTCCTTGAAGTATCACAAAGTTATGTAGCACTCCACATGCAAGTACAACTCCGGGCACTTGCTCCAGTCACATAGGACAGTCACGAAGTATAGTCCATCTTCCTTTCAGATGACCGAATGCATTTTCGATCTTCACTCTTGCTTTTGATGTGTACTTGTCAAACTCGTTTTCAAGTGTAGCTCCTTGATGCATATGTCGATGAAATCGTTTGATCAACCACTCTCTGATAAGATAAGCGGTATCTCCAAGTAACATAGGAGGTATAACGATAGCACCATTCTCTCCGTTCACTGTGATTGTTGGCTCAGCAAGAATACGCTTTGTTTCCACCAACTGATATAGACTTGATTGTCGTAAATGTGCAGCATCGTGAGTAGAGCCAGGCATGGTGCAACATAAGTCCCAAAACTTTCAGATCGGAATCGCATACTCCTTGTAGCAAGACTGAGTAATCAGAGTGACGATTCTTATAGTGTTCCGGAAGATACTTTTGTGGTGGTTTGTGTCTCAATTTTATATGAGAATCATCAATGGCATCTACTATTTGTGGTATTCCACAAATCTGTTCAAACTTGCTCATAATGTTTCTACTCTCTGTGATATCTGGTCTACGTACATACTTGGAGTATAGTTTACTTCTACTGGTAAGAATATCAGTAATCATCGTCGTGTATTTCACTATAGTCAATTCTCCAATGCAGTACATGTCGCTAAGAGTCCTTAACTGAGCATTATGTGCAAAGCGATAGATCACTATTGCCACACATTTGGTTAGTTCCATTCGCTTTCTTGCTGCAGGCCATTCGCTGATACTAGACATGAAAGGTTCTATCTCATCTACTAGTTTCGTGAAGTTCCTATGCGACATTCTGTACCGTTTTCTCATATGAGTATCCAAAAATTCAGTATTCATGTGCCATACCTGCTTATGAACCACGTCCCACCATGTGTGTTGTCTGGGTATTATCCAAAACTCTCGAGATGCTGTCACGGTAGTATGCACACGCTCCAACGCTTGGATGAACAAAAACAGCATGAGAAATTCATGACCAGTGTCATAGTCCGATGAACAGATCATGAACGTAGCGAGTTCTCCTGTTTCAAAGAGTCGTCCACCCATAAACCAGAGGAAAATAAAATCCCATACACCCATTTTCTCAAATCTATATGTCCCCTGTTTGCCTTGAAAATGAGAGAAAACAAGCCGCTGCTGTAGATGATCAGAAAATGTACTCTCAAGACAAGACACACAAATAGGAGAAATGAGGACTAGGTCAAAATCCGTCGAAGAGAAGAGAAGCAAGTAGGGAAGGAGTTTCTTGATGTGACCTAGGCTAACAAGTCATTCAATCATTTTACTTTTATTTTCTGGTTTCTTTAGGTTTGAAACGGAGGGAGTGTGCCTTGTTGACGCGCGTGCACTCACAAGAACTCCTGTACGTCAGACATTTTCGCACTGACGTACACCTGACGGACTTCTCGGAACCTCCACCATGTGAGTCGGGCAAGAATCTAATCATGTATGTGAAGAAGATTTCGTGTTAAGTACGAACCAAAATTGACCGTGAATTTCATAAACCGCTGCAATGTAGATTTATCCTCACGCGACATCATAAGCTCTCTTGCAAGATCAGAGCGGATGCTTCTTTGTCATGTTTGTTTCTCGTCTGATTAAAGTCCTCATGGGAAGACTTACATCACTATATCTGCGTGAACGGCAGAGAGAGACTTAACAGCGATAGATTAACGAGGCCACACCTGTTCCTAAGCATCACTGATTCTCGATTTGATTTGGTGCATCAATTTTAAAAAGCTCGATTTGTTTATCCTCAACAAGATTAGGGATTGGATCATGGTTTCACATCATTTGCATCAAATGTACTTCGTAGCTCAGTTTCAGTATCAACTACGTCGAGAACTGAAGGCACACTTCAGTTATCCAATGGTCATCTCCGTTGCCAAAGATTTTGGAAAAATAGTCAGTTTTACGATTCGTTCATGCTAAGATTGCAGAGAGTGCGGGTCCCTTGAATACTCTATCATTTGACATAACAACTACCTCTACATTCTCTATGATAATACTGAAAATAGTCGCTATATTTAAAATTTGTTAGTCACTGCTCAATGGACTTGAGCAACAACCCTTAACTAATCACCGTCTAGTACGACCCAGTTTGATATAGGCGACTTTCGCACTTAGTTGCGCCATCTCAGAGGACACAAAAGTGACTCTATTAAGCCGCTGTAATTCGTAACTCAAAAAGATCAGCAGGATGTTAACAGCAGAGGTCGAGCGAGACGAGCACAGAGCGGTTGGTAGGGACGAAAGTACTTCCTCACTAAGACCACGGCACAGTTAAATCCAAGCATGGCTCTGCTCCATCTCGTCCAAAGATCCGATGAAATCCCTTCAACAAGCAGAGAAATCGAAATGCTGAGACATCGGAATTCTCAACTCGATCCAAACACATCAAACTAGTAGGTTTCAAGTCCCTACTGGCCGACAGTCTTGAGTACAAGAATCACAGAAGAGAGAGCACGCCCTCTTACCGAAGTATGCAGAGAAACGAAATAAAGTTTACCACACCCATCTGCTGTGATTCTCCTTCCCACACTGCCAGAACCGAGAGACACATCGAGGCAGAGAAACGAAATAAAGTTTACCACACCCATCTGCTGTGATTCTTATTCTCACACTGCCAGAACTGGGAGACACATCGAGGCTAAGGAAGCTGGATCAACGAGTACAATGGATAGTCAACAGATGCCCGCAGCTCAAGCTTTGATTTGAATTTCGTCAACGTCTTGCAACCCGTGTTCTCGCAACCACATACATAGACTGCGTAACCCAAAATCGCATGAATGTATCGCAATTCAAGACTTACCACAGTCATGACCAGAGGTCTAGTCGGTTGAGGACTGAGGAAGATAATTTTCAACTTCGGGGGACTTGGGAAGATCGACTGTTGGTTTGAAAGACTGAGGAAGAAGAAAGTTGTAAATTTGGTCGAAAGATTTTGTATTACTGTATCAAGTTCCCAAGAGTACCGAACCCAAGTCAAAAGAATCCGCGCATCTTGAAAATGTGTTACAGTCAGAGCGAATCTCCCTCGGCGGAATCTTAGGCCCGCATAAGAATAAGTTGTTACTACTAAGGTATTCTTGTGCCCTCCTATGCGAAAGGATGAGATGGACACCCGTGAGTCGTGACGTTAGACGTGGACTTAGGGATGCTTCCAGGTTTTGAAGGTAGGGCCGGCCGCTATTTCACAAGGAACGGAAAGGGAAGCAGAGATCGGGGAAAAGTGGTTTCTAGTATTTTAATTCGTTTCTTACGCTGTTTGCGAGTTTGGGAAATTGTGGCGTTTCAAGCTTCAAACTTACTCCTGACGGGCGATGAGTTGGATTCGGAGAAGATGGCTGTTTCCTCACGGTTTTTTCTCGGCTGGTGATACTTGAAGTGACCTCCTCGCTCGTTCAGAGTAGCCACTTTTCCTGTAATTGCAGCTAGGA
The DNA here is from genome assembly GCA_036924285.1 of Asterella californica. Lineage (NCBI taxonomy): Eukaryota > Viridiplantae > Streptophyta > Marchantiopsida > Marchantiales > Aytoniaceae > Asterella > Asterella californica. The sequence goes on from JAYKYS010000003.1 coordinate 15,446,820, forward strand.
CAGGAGAACCACAGAGTACCGTAAAGTGCATGCACCATAATTTGTCAGAAATCTCTCTCTGCTGCTAAATAGATGGAATTTGAGTGTAGACAAGTGTATCCGTGATTACTCAGATAGGGATGCGTATGTAAGTCATTTTTCTAAACCCTTTGCAATCGAGACTTGCTGAGTTGGTTAGTACTTATGTATTGGAGAACTGTAGAGGATTATTTTATCGTTAGGATGGTATGCCTCTTATGCAATAGAGGCGGTGCAAAATAAGCGTCTAAAGTGTACATATGAAGAAGTGGAGGAAAAAGACAAACGTGTAAAAATATTTTCTTTCTCAGCACGTCTGAGAGCTGACATGGCAAACAGGAAATTAAAGTCATAGGAGCAGACATACCAGCGCAGGTGCCTGGTATGAGAATAATTTTATATTCGAATCATGAAATATAAAATTATATAAAAAAATTAAAATTAAAATAATTAGTGATTAATTATTTAGTTTAATTACTATTTATAGAAATATCTGAGAGCACGGGGAGAGTAAGAGATAACCCATAAGTCTTGATCTGAATTGCGCGCTTCAGAAGATACAAGTCCGAGTTTTTGTACGCGTTAATGCATCAAAATACACTAAAGTTAATTTAATACTTAACCCTTCCGGCATAAAATATGCAACGAAGTGTACGTGCAACACAGAATCAATATTGCATTGCGGAGGGTGCTAGTTGAGGCTTTAAAGAGGATAGTTGAGGTGAATTATTCATTTATTAGATGAGGTGGTACATCTTTGAGTCGGCCCATGGGCTCGTCCTCTTTACTGGAAGAGGTTATGCAACTTGCTAGAAGGTTGTCCTCGCCGTGTATTCCACGGTGAGGTTTTTCCCACTTGTGTGTTATTTATATTCCCCTCCTTTGTAGACAAGACTTTATGAATTCCAACTTGACGTGACTGATCTACTGCCCCAGTCAATGTCCCTAGTAGAGAATTCTCCTCAGGTTTTTTGCAAAACTTCTTGGCTCGCTTTTCCCGTTACATTTTTGTCCGCTTGAGGTCTTACGGAAATGCAGGCATGTGTCGCGCTACTACTCAGCTCACAAATTCTTCGACTATGAACAAGTTTGAATTGATTCTTCTTTAGATCGCACGAAGCAAAATTGTAGTAAAGATTATGCTCTATTTTGGTATTTGCAGATGGATGTGAATTTACAGAATCTGTGCAGAGAAAGAAACTGGAAGAGAATTGTGACTATTCGTCGGCATCCTCTGTTGAAGGGAGTGAGTGTGACCATCCAGGTAACAGGCTGTGTTGGAAATCACAATCTTTAATTATTAATTTCGGAGTAACATTGTTGAGCATTATCATACATTTGGTATAGTTTTGTACAGTTCACAATGTTTAGGTAGGAAACAGAAGTTGTGCTAGCAGGCTTGTTGGTTGAGAACATAAGAGTCATGTTTGAATATTCTGTGTATTTCCCATTCTTCCATTTCTGGAGTTTTCTGTTCTCTTGGGGACGCGTGAATTGATCATCTCTTCTATCTTCTTCAATCCCGAGGAATTGACTGATAGGAAATTTGGTTGTGCTAAACAAGACATGACGAACACAGAAGCCGAAAACAACTCTCATTAAGCCCTTTTTCTACTGAGTATAAGCGTAAGCCCTTAACCTTCCGGTTAATCCGAGTGATCATTTACGAAGTCTACTAAAATCCTGAGTCCAAAATTGTTGTGGACCCTTAACCCTCTGCTCCTTGCTTGGACGTCCTCTCTAGTTGTGCAAAATGAACTGAAGGGTTCGCTCCACGGTACAAACCAGTTATTATCGCAACTAACAATTGAAACACTGCTTAGACGCAACTTCCATTTATGACAACAAGCACCATGGTAGCTAAATTCTAAATCACATCTTACTGCTTATGGAAGACCAAGAAACAGCACGTTCTCCAGTTTGTTGCTTCGACTCTTTTGAAACAGCAGGTCCATCACGATAAAAGTTATCAAGCAAAGCTGGAGGCTGCCATCTGCAGGACGAAGAGATGCTAAGTGAGGGTCGTGTCTTAGCCCTTTCCTTAATCCAGGAAGGGAGAGCAGCCAATAATGCTCCCACATCCGCTTCCGTGTGGGCTGCTGAGAGGGTGATCCGAAGTCTGCCAGACAACATGGCGATTCAGTCATAACTTTGTCACGGGCAGCAGTGATAGCCGAAGGGTGTTCTTTGTAGAAAATAATTTTAGCGTACATTAATGCGAATGATACTCCCATTAAAATTTAGTCCAAGAAGTGCTCAACTGAGCAAATGATACCTTGAAGAGCCATCAGGAACAGTTGGTGGCCGAATTGCAAAGACGTGAAAACCAGCCTTCAGCAGCTCCCTGGAAGCAATGTACACCACCTCAAAGTTACTCCACGCGAGATTAACCATGATAGGAACAAACTCATAGGACCCACGTTTCTGCGCTCGTGTTTCAATACAAAATTAATTTATTTGGGGAGTGTAGAGCACACCTGCTGGCAGAAACGGCTTCATCTGCACTCCCAATAATGATGGGAGCGATTGGGCTGACCAGATCCACGCCAATCCCGACTGATAATTGTTGAACTCTTTCCCACAAAACCAGCTGCCTCCACTTCTCTTCACGAGCAACCATGATCGCAGCTGCTTCCCACTTACAATAACTGTCAACAAACTTCACTATAAACTGCTCCAACAGTAGGAACTCAGCAATTCCACACAGTCAATAACATTTCAAATACGAATGCATTACTTGGTTCACCAACATACCATAAGCTCCGGCTACAACCGGTATCGGAAGTGCTGTCGAGAAGATGAAAGAGCGCCCTCGTGACTGAATCCACTGCTTCCATTTGCGGCTGCACACCATCCAAGTAGAGGAATTCCAGGAACCTTGTGAGTGCACGTTATGCAAAGCCACCAAACACATGTCTTTGGATCACCTGACTCCCTCAGAAGCATCATTTGTGCTCTATTAATCAAGGACTAATCAACTAATGTAAATTATGAGACCTTGCGGCAGCGTGGATTACAGCAAAGCTCGGAGTAGAGACACATGTTTACTTCACAACTATTTTCCTAGATAGCTGTTTCCCACCCGCGCCGAGCAACAGAAGTAGACAGCACAAACTCAGCAGTATGATGTTTCACTGAGATTCTGGATATCCTGGAGTTTTGAGGTAAAAGAAGGACCTAGTTGCAATGAAACCACCATGGCAGCCAAACGCCTTGCTCAGAGTGCCTACATATATGTCAACCTCATGTTCCACGTCAAATGCCTCTGCTACACCTCCTCCATTTTCCCCACATACCAATGTACCATGTGCCTGAAACACTCATGACACAACTTCAATCTGGCAATACATTTGAACAACCGTAATCAGCGGGTAAACCTGCTACTGTAATGTAAGACATTCCTGTACCCCCCAGATCCCACGAGTGGCAGACTGTCTCTGGCAGCACTCAGTACTTCCCGAGTCCTTTTACCTGATGATCTACCTCTTACGGTATTTCAATGTCAGTAAAGGCATAACCAAGCAAAATATGAAGACTATCGGCTCTGCCAAGAGAAATTGACGCTTACATCATCAACCACAAGTAAAAACTTGTATTTTTGGCGAAGAGCAGCCAATTCCTTCATTGGAGCGAAGTCTCCGTCCATACTGAACAAGCTGCACAGATTGAACCACTTACTTAAGTACAACGCTGACCAAACACACTAAGAAGGAACAAATAGAAACTTCCAGTTTAAGGTGCAGGGTGGTGCTACACCACAAGCATGCAGAGAAAAGCCATCGTCTATATTTCATGCATACTTCTTCATGCGTAATTCTGAAAACCACGACGAGCAAAGAGGACCAACCTGTCTGTCACTACGACCTTCCTTTCGAAGTTACACTCCATCCTGCAAACATCCAAAGCAGAGCATTTTCAAGCACAACCATAAACCATAGTGGCACTAACTAAGCCTCAACGGCAGTGTCTTCACCATACACCTAATCTTGCTAGTTGTATAGTGTATGGTGTTCGATGCCCCATTACTACGTTCCTTAACATTGTTGACGTAATATAAGACCTGCGATTACAGGCAATGTCAAGCAATTCACTAAGCGGGATAAGTCCCCTTACACGTCTCCACGAGACAGGATTACGTGCAATTTTAGAAAGACTAGCATACTCACAGCAATTTTTCAAGGTGGCCCATGTCAGAGTGCCTGTATTGGTACACCTCTGCTTGACCAGTCTTTTGAGCAAGGCGGATTCCATCAATGATAGATGCATGGTTCAAAGAATCTGAGAATACTGCGTAGGCGCCCTTCTCCGCGGACAACGTTCCTTTAAGAACACTGGACAGCGCGGTCATGACTGCCATGTTGGCAGCAAATCCAGTGGGGCATAACAAACAATCCTGAGAAAACACGTGTGAGTCAGCACAGGCAACGAAATATTAACTCTGAACGACATCCATTAGAAATACTGAGCATAATCGTGATATCAACCTTGCTGTGTAGGTATCCACTGAAACTGCCAATCACGATCTTTCCTCCCCCCGTTAGCGATGAAACTTTGAGTGCGATACAATGAGAAGTGCTACAGTTGTATGGGCGAACCTCTGTGTGTTTCAAGTCCGCCAAAGCTACCTCAAGGCGACGATGATGGTCAGTGTAACCACAGATCAATGCCGCTCCTCTGGGCCCCATTCCACATTCCAAAGCAGCCTGCTCAAGCCAGAATTTTGATACTAGATTCAGCAATGACATCTTCCAATAATTATCACCACACAATAATATGGCCAGGGGAACACCGTGAATGAATCTCCAACAAAACACGTACCACGTAAACTCCCGACATAAGCAAATACAGGTTCAAACGTGACCCAATTCCAAGAAACGATAGACCATCACACTAAGCTTGACTAACCCGGGCGGCAGCAAGCCGAACTGACGGATGCGCAGATAAACCCAGATAATCGTTCCCTGAGAATAAGCGCAGCTTGTGATGTACTTTTGCTGAAGACGAGTTGGGAGGTGGAGACTCGTTCGCATTCACGTCCTCACTGCGGACACGCTGTCCTGTTATGCAAGTAAATTATAATTCTTCCCGTTTCGCCTTTGGCACGATCACAAGACAAATGGTGTGTCAGGGATAACAAAGACTGGCTAGAGGGACTGCAAATCAAGCTCCCGTCCAACAAGAATGTATATAAACACTACAATGTTGAGTTACAGATCGTGGCAAATAACTGACCCGTGTAAGAATCGCTGCCGAGCCATTCTTGGAAATCTGAATGTGACACGGTCACCTCCACACTCTCCCGGTCCCAAGGGCCCAGAGCAGGAAATGCTTGGACATTCTCCGGACTCCCAGAGCTTTCACCTAGTAGCTTTGCGGTGGGATAATCGGCGAAATCGGGCGAATTGTTGAGTGACAACAATTTCCGATTCAGCTGAAGACGCTCCAAATCGTCCAGGGCCTGGTCGAGCCATGCTCCCCAGCTATGTTCCGTAGCCGAGTAGGCCATCTTTCCGAGACTGCAAGGCGTGACTCAAAGGGTCCCCCTTCAGCCACCAATAAACTACGTTCGAAATTGCAGCATCTACCTGGAACTGCAGAAAGAAGCACAAGCTGCAATAGCACTTTGTAGTGCTCCTCATTCGACATATTCTTCCAAGTTTGAAGTTTGGCCCCGAGACGAGGTGCTCCGTGCGGGCCCAGTGGCTCACCCGCGGCCCTGGGAATTGTCTCGTACCTTTCAAACTGGAGAAACTACAGTAGACCGGAACTCACTCACGGTGTGGCGAGCGATTCCAATCACGGTGGGTCCACCCTGGGTTTATCAACCCAGTTGAAGATATCTTAGCGTATTAATGCATGCATTCAACAGAGTTACGTCAAAGAGACATTGCATCTGCCAAAAGCTCATCGCCAGGTCAGAAGGACTCGCAAGCATACTTCCAAGTTCTTGGTTCCTAGCATGTTTCTGAACTTTGTTTTAACAGAATTTTGGATAGAAAATGCTCTCTCACATATGGTGGTAGATACGCATTGTATACGAGCAATATTGACAAGAACAAATAGGTTTGACTATTGTTGCTCATAGACCGAAACCATACAACATGAATCACCAATCATGAAAGAGTTTATGAGTAAACTCATACCTACAATGGATCTCGAAACTACGGAATTCACCTCTGACTACAGCAGAAGAAATAAATTGGCATTTTCCCTGGGAGTAATTTGATTTTGTCCACAGAACTCCCACAACGTATTCTTTCTCGAGTACTCCATTCTGCAACAGCTAAAGCAATGAAAAGCATCAATAATGGATTGAATACTTTAGAACAGCTAATCAACGAATTATCTTGGAGTCGTTCTTCCAATGCTAAACATACAACCTGCGCAAAAGCCTTCTTGAAACAAGTGTATGCTCTAGATCCTTACTTTACAATCCCTCTGTGAAACAATTGAATACAAAGTCTTTTCTCGAAGCTCGAATTGAAGTTGTTTATGAATTGTATAGCAAAACGGAAGTGAACTCACATGACCTCCACTTCAGAAGGAAGGATGCAAATTAAATATGCAAGGGTTTAATTTATTCTTTAACCCTTGCATATAGTTAACTTCTGTTAGAGGAGGTTAGATAAAAAATCAATCCATTGATAAAAGTATTCTTTTAGTTAACGCATGACTCTACGCTTCTTTTATGAGTTAACTGTAATGATGTGTTTGTGTGCAGCCTCTCGGATATGTAGTTTCATAAGCGAGTCTTTCCACGTTCTCGATATGGGTTATGTTTTCATCTTCTCTCATCTTCAGGTCCGCCTATCACTGGGATAGAATTTTATCATAACAATTATATCTTTTTCCGATAAAAGCAAGCAAGCAAAAGTTTCCCGAAGATGATCTTGCATGCATATTTCACTCGTACTCTTGAGGTCTAACGACTATCAAATCTACAATCCTAGAAACAGAACATGTCAATCGCACAAAGACTCGCAGTAGCGACAGAAAAAGAAGCAACGCAGAAGTTTAGGAAAAGGTCCATTCGGACCCGCAACCAAAGTTGTAAACAGATGATAAACCTGTCAGTTTCAACCTGACATGCTCCCCACGGAAAACGGACGTTTTCTGTTGCGAAGAACTGATTACAGTGTCTTTTCTTTCTTTTCTTTGTCTTTTCTCTACAGTCTTTCTTTTCTTGTCTTTACGGTTTCTCCAAAACATTAGAGATAAAGTTACTACCACTTACTGGTACGCCTAGCTACAGTACGTATTTTTCACAAGGTTTCGCTTCACCTATCAACATTCGAAAGCAAGGCGCGCAAACAAACTCGAACTTCACCTATTTCTTCTGTTTCGTGTACACGCGGCCAACTCTCTCTCAGGGAGCGCGTTAGCGAAAAACCTGACGAGGTACTCTCTCGGTTCCATTCCGTCTCGGCAGTTTGTAAAAGGTTTATCTTAGAATTAGACTCCTTCCCAGTTTTCCAAAATACACTAAACTTGCAGTTGAGGAAGGACTTGCTATTACCGAACGTAAATTTCTGACAAAAGACTTGGTGAGAGAAAATGGGTGCGAATGGGCCCTTAATAGTTAGTCGGGTTACTTCCATCAGCGGCCAAAGTTCTACGCAAGCCGGGGCGAGAAAAAGGTGTTGGAAGATATCGATACCTGGAGAGAAATTAGTTAGAGCGAGAGGCAGGAAAGCTGACACCGAGGAAAGACTTCGAGGAGATGACAACGAGGTCGCAGTTTAAAAAAGGGAATCAGCAAGTGAGTTCAAATCCTGAGAAGTCCGGAGTGGATTTGTGATAAGCGGCAGACCTGTCGCTCAGCGTGTTGATGGATTATGGGGGATTTGCGAGATTCCCGACTTAGGGTTCCCACCCAGTAGCAGCGCCGGGAGGTCATAATAGACTTCGAGTGATGAGTTCTACGTGGGAAACAGCCAATATTTTCTGATCATAGTCGACTGTTGATCGACGGGAGCAACTCTTCGACGTTTTGGCTGTCTGAACTTGCTATCTTATGCTCGGGAACTTCGTGAAGTGTTTGTAGGCAGCAATGGCGCTTTTCGAGGTCGCTGCCTGCCTTGGAGGAGTAAGAATAGCAGTAAATAAAGAATCTTTGGGCTGGTTGCCTCGTAGAGTCTATCCATTGGCTTGCAATGAGAAGAACGGAAGGCTTAGTTTATCAACGAAGCAAGGTCGGTTTGGAACCATGAAAATAGCTGCAGTGAACGATGCATTGAGAAGAAAACTATCTGCCACAGTAGCTAATGGATTCTTTAGAGAGAATGGAACAAGGTCGTGGAAGGCGAAGTTTAAAGAGGACAGTCAGAAGTCTTGGCGTGCTAGAGCAGCTCAGCCAGCTTCAGATGCAGTAATTCCTGCGGTCGAAGATGATGAAGAGGAAACCGAGGAGGGAGAAACCGAAGAAGAAGCCAGGTATCGGAATTGGACAGAGAGAGGTTGGGCTCCTTGGGAGGAACTGCTCACTCCTGAGGCGCAGTTTGCTGTGGAAAGTTTGGCTGACGGTGAAGAAGAGACTCCTGTATCCTGGGAGGCGTTTAAGAAGTTAAATCCGAAGATGGAGGGTGGGCGATTGGAGAAGGAACTGGAGGATGCTGCTAGGAAAGAAGAGGAGGCAATGAGAAAGGAGTTTAAGTTCGAAGAGACTATGTGGAATCAGCCTTTGGTGTTCAGACTTACCCCTCCTCGAGATTGGCCACCTCCAGGTTGGCAGGTCGACGCAAAAGAACTTGCTTTTATAAGAGAAGCCTTTTCTCTAGAAAACCATGTAGTGCGGCCAGAAGATATACAAGAGGAAAATGTAGTGCAAGAAGGAGATCCTCATGTTCCCAGGTGGGAGATGTTTCTCAAACAGTATAAGCATTGGGCTGAAGCCAACAAGGACAGGCTTGAGGAGGAAGCTCTGGAGGTTGGTTAGTCGGCCATGCCTACGTTCTGTTCTTACGGGAAGGGGTATTAGATGATGATTTCACAGCGTATTAGTTCAATTTCTGCTCAGCCGTCGACGGATATATGCACAGATTAGGAACTTATGCGTGATCACAGAAGCAATATGTGCCACCATGACTAACTTAATTTGAAACGTGTGTTTTCTCCTCGTAGATGGATGATGAATACTACCCTGGCAGAAGGAAGACTGGCGAGGAGTACGCCGATGGAATGGTATGGAGGCTTTTATTGCGCGAGATAAGAATGCTTCATTGTCGTAAGTGTGTCTTTCAGTACTTTGTTCACTCTGGAATTTACAACGAATAAGCTTCTTATCACAGACAGCGGAGAGGTCCCAGTATGTGACCCATTCAGCTTGAGGTTTATCCATCTCACATTCTGGTAGCGTTATAATTGGGCTGTCGCGGTTAGGTATAGAATAGTCAGTTCTGTTGTTCTCTCGTACAGGTTCTGTCGTCTTTTGTCTGTAGTCTTCAGCCCTGGTCTTCCTAGGAGAAGACCCGAATCGTACAAAGTCAAATTTTGAAGCACACTTCACCGTATTTACCACCACCACTTGGCGATTGTGCTGCCTTGTCCTGCTTGTATTTTATCAGTATGAATTACCATTTATATATCCCGGTCAACATTACTGGGGGGTTGTTACTTCTATCCATCTCTATGAGGGAGCCTTCGTTTACTTTGGAGGCGTACATGACGGGTAAGTCTTTGTGATTCTGTCGTGAACTGGGCATTTGTCATATAGATGATGTTGTGGATTCTCTCTTATTCTCTCATGTGAGAAGAGGTCTTGAGTCTTGGAGGCGGAGGTCAGATGAGCTTCTGTTTTACTAAAGCATGAGTGCTTGTTCACATATCCAACAGGTGGATTCCCATCATGGACAATGATTGGTATGAAATTCGGAAGTACATAAAGGTTGGCATGTCGGTCCAGGTTGAAGTTGTGGTGAGTTTCAGACTTTGTTTCCGCCTTCCGCTTTTGTTATTCGTTTCCAGGTTGATGTAGTAAGCAGTAGTGTCATTCTCGTTTGAGACCCATCATAGCATTTGTGTGTGTGTTTTCTGTTCCCCAGGCAAAAAGGGATCCATATCGTTTCCGATTCCCTGTTCAGATGCGATTCGTTGACCCCAATATTGATGATCTCATGTACGTATACAAGCTACCCTGTTGTGTGAAGTTTAAGCCTACCGATTACAGTTGGACGTCTGTGTAAGTTTATGTTCAGCAGTGGGTACTAGGGGTATGAGCTGATACATTTTCTGTTCATTCTGGATCACAGATTTAGGAGGTTTGAGTATCCTCCGATATTTGGACGTAAAGGGGACGACAATCTGGACGAAGTTGCGGTAAACCTTCTTCAGTATAATGTCCAACTACTTCTTCACGATTGGCCTTCAGCATTTAGATAAGCATTTGTGATTTTATATCGATATCTAGGATGGACCAGAACGCTACTGTTGCGTTGGTTTCTTTACACAAGTGTGAGTTACCTCTCTAAAATATGTGTTTACTACTTCACAGAGAGAAGCTGGTAGGCCCTTCTTCCCGAAGTTGCGGCCTGAGGTTGATCCGGAAGACGATGACGATCCAAATGAAGCTCCAGTTCACCCTTTTGTGTCGAGGGTGAGTGCATCCTTATCATTAAACTGCCTTTTGCAGTTACGACCTGATTTCGCAGTTACGATCTGGAGTTTGACGATCTGGTTTTGAAGAACCTGCCTACAACACAGCAGTTTAGCTGATGATCCGTGTCGAATACTTGACATACCCAGGTCTGGCAAATACATGAAGCGGAACAAATGACCTTGGATGACGAGGATGGTATCGATGATGATGATGGTGAAGAATATGAAGATTGGGCATTTGAAGAGGAAGATCCAGACCCGGAGTGGGAAACGGAACCTGGAATTCAGCACGAATCCGCACCAGACTTTGAGGTGCCGACGTTTGTTCTGGTACGGATGATCCAGCTTTGCTGCCCACTGGTTTGTTGTTTCTTTCCTTGGACAGCTCTGAACTCCTCATTAAGTTTAAGATGTACGTCGTTTGTTACTAGTCTGCCAAGGATCAAGTATAAATGAACCTTTGTCTTACGGACCAGAGTGCCTAAGACCGGTTGCGCCTGCTTCTGGATGATTACAACAGTACATTGAAGACAAGTTCATGAATCTTGAAGCAGCCCGTGCCGAAAGAGAGGTAATTTCTTGTACACTAATTATGTTGCATGTCTGTACGTTGGCATCTCTGTGACTGTGTCTACCTTCACGTTAGCTCCTCTCTAAAATTGTCCACCGCTTGCGTTCTCTTGTAACTTTTGTCCTCGCCCCTCTTATACTGAACAGGGTTTTTTCGTAATTGAAAACTTGCAGTGGTTAATGTCACCTTTTCGAGTAAGAGCTTAAGTCGATTTGTGTCGTTTCTTGATTCTTTATTGCATAAATTTTGTCCCGACGTTGTGGGGCTCTGGGCGGAAGTGTTGAAGTCAGTCTTGTAGCTTGATGTACGGAACCACATGGCACTTTACAGTCAAATCATGTGTCATAGCTCACGATCCTTGAGGTTCCTCGTGCAACCATGCAGTTTTATAGACCGCATCTTCGAGTGAAGATGCGGTCTTGTTTGACCGTTTAGTGAATTCGTGATCTAATGTCACTCTTGCAGGCCTTGAAAGCTTTGGCAAAGGAGGTTGAGGCGAGAGGAGAGGAGTTTGTAGAACCAGAGTCTCGCTTTGAGAGGAGGGTCAGGGAGTTGAATGATATGCACCAGCAGCGTTGGGATGAGGAAAGAGAAGCTCTCGTCCGCGACAGAGTATGGTAAGTGATGCTATGCTTCAGTATCACGGATTTTTGTTGTTCTCTAAGAAGCCTAGCATTTATGCCTTCATTGCTCGTGATGCTTTATCCAGTTGTAGCAGTGGCTCAGCTGGCAGTTTAGGCTCCCTACCAACGTCTCAAATGGTTTTTTCTTCTCAGTTCAGTTTTAGTGTTAAAGAAAACTGCATGGAACATCTGACAGTATTACACGTACTCGTAAGTTGCGATCGCTAAGTCCAAGAGAGATGAAGATTTGGGATACCATGTATGAGGAAACGAATTCATTCATACGTAGAAACATGTCACGGTTCAGGAATGAGACTGTAAGTAGGAAGGTTTGGGCCTATTGGGCCCGGTAGGATGATTTTTGTAAGCAGAGGCTCTTGGAAGTAAAGGAGTGAATGAGTACAGGTGAAGGAGGGAGGGTTAAAAGTTGTGCCTGGTCAACTGTGCAGTCAATCCCGTTCGTAGTGTTTTGCTACTAAAGGAGACAGATGCAGCAAGGAATCATTACACTGTGTTGATAGACTGGCTTTCTGGACATGGACTGTGGCTTGTTGCTTGCTCTGCGATCCCATTGTTTACTATTTTAACTAAGATGCACTCTCTTCCTTCCCTCTTCTTTGGCCCCTTCCATTGTAGCTCCTTTGTGTAGACAGGTCATCTACGCTGCGCTTCCATGGGGCCCGATCTCTGGAAATGTGCTGTTTGCTTCACAGCCCCCATTGTCTGTCCTCTGGTTAGAAATATCCGCTGGAACAGTGCACAACGGTAGCGCAACATGCACCCCGTCTGGCCTCTTCACTAATATTTCTCTCGCTCATATTTTCCGTTCACTCATATTTTCCGTTTCCGCGAGAGAAATATTAGTGACCTACCTACACACACTTAAGTGTGTGTGGGTAGGTCTTGCTTTGTGCTGCTATCCACATGGATCGGCATATCATCATCCGAACGAATCATACATTGTTCTGCTATCTGCTTTGTTCAGTATTCACGGGTTACCTCAATTGTATATGGGTAGTTCTTGCATTGCGCTGCTTTCCACATACACCGACATATATTGTTTTGTTGATATTGTATTGTGAGCGTGGTTCTTGCTCCTTAGCTGGGCTGCCATCCTCTCGGACAAATCAGATATTATTTGATTATGCGCCGCACTTCACATTCCCATTGGTCTGTTCCCTTGTTACAGAGTTACGCTAACTCGACGTAAAAGAATTCGCTAACTCCAGTCGGCTTTGTTAGCGCACATTCGGCCCCTAACTGCTTCTCACTATGTATTTGGCTGTGCGTGATACCCCTATACTAGAGAGTGGTCCTTGAGCATATCTGCCATTCTCGACGTACGAAGATAACTCGACGTTCCAAGATTGCTTACAGGCTAGCTTCAGTTTTTGCACTTTCTATGTACTTCATTGGGTTCTTCTACTGGGTGTTACCTCTGTCTTTGAGCGTGGTTCTTGCTCCTTAGCTGAGCTGCCAATCTCCCGGACGAGTCATATAGTGTTTTGATGAGTTCCACCCCCGACTCCTTGCTCGAGACCTAGGGTTACATTCTTGGTGCTATCCCCTCCTAGTACCTGGTCCCTGACAGCTTACATGGCAAATGTCAGCGCGAAAACGGACGGACCGGACCGGACCGGTCCTGCAAGTTATTCGGCTGTACTAAAACCCTCACGTGCGTTTTTGGCTATATCCTTCGGTATTACCTTCATATTATCTTGGTTAACGTTCTACATCTTATGCGGGGTTGGTTACTCGAACTTAATCTGTTGTTTTGGTATGCCCTACTACTTTTAACTAGAACTATTTGTATGCTTGAATATGTCATCCGCCTTTTTCCGTAGCTAGGGCCTTACTGCCCTACTGGTACTCGCAGATAGGGTTCCACACAGAGATGTTTCTGAATAGGAACCCTTAGTCGACTAAGACCTGCTAAAACTGGAAATTTAACCCCTGGTTTCCAGATCGTGGACCTATGCTTGTTGGTTGCTGAGTGTACCGTTACTTTAATGTCATAACGAAGTTCTTATTGGTTATTTAGGTTAATATTCCATTTTCTATATCGTATATCATATTCGCTCGTCTCTTTTGTTACTCTTTGTCGACACGTGTAACCGTAGATGCGACGTTATAGATGTGAGACAGTACTAAACCCCTTACTTGACTCGGTATTGTCACACATTCATTAGATACGTTCCAGTCTAACTCCAGGCTAACTGATTTTGGTTAAATTTTACATTGCGCTGCTATCCACCTGGACCAAGTATATCCTAACCCCATTATATATCCTAACCGCTGGATCAACCCCCGGCACCCTTAAATAGACGAATCATATATCCTAACCCCTCTGCTAATGGCATCCTTTCATCTGGGGCGTCATCGTGTGTCGTTCCTTTGGATCCCGAGTACGATGCTGACGTAATCAGAGACAAGCATACAAGGGAAGTATGGATACCTACATGTTCCGCGTGGAAGAGGTACTGTGGTGCACACCTACGTATTACCTACTGCGGTTGTCAGTGAACCTTGTGCCTTTGCTTGAGCTAAAGGCTGATCCACTGACTTTTGTGACATGGATCTGTACTTGTTTCTTCCTCTGTGATTCCATCATTACTGACATAACTAATGTGCATTATATCTCTTCCTTTCTTTCTTAAGGTTAGGTTCTTCACTTTGCTCTCACTAGCGTACAACTTTTATGTGACTGCTTCCTGTGACGTTCTCGTCAGCTATTACTCTCTTTTCGCTTTAATATATATGTTGTTCAAGTCTGCATTGTATAGATCCTCAAGATTTTCTGATTTCCTTGACCGTTAGGTTAGAATGTTAGCTTAGGTGCCTTACCAACATTCGATCCATGTTTTCAATTTCCCTAAACCCTGAATCTGCTTTCCGCGCACTTTCTCCGTTTGCACTTTGTTTCAACCCTCAGATATTCCCGATTCAGTGCGGGCGTGATAAGAGTATTTTTTCGTTGTCATTCATTCTCCTCCCAGCACATGCTTATTGTTAGTCTCTTTCGTATCCGTCACCAGATATCCTCGTACCACTGCTTGTTACGTAAGACATCTAGACGCAGCTCACGGGATAGTACTGGAACTGATGAGTGACCCAAGGTGTTGGTCTTAGCATGCTCTGAGTAGTCCGCATCTCATCTTGTACAAGTTACGCTAATTGTTTCACATAAGTGGTGGTCCTGTCTCTCGCACTACTTCTTTACATCTGGCTGTGGATACTCTCGGGTTCAAATTTTCGGGTTACCTAAGTTCTTACTGGGAATTCTTGCATTGCGCTGCTAACCACATAGATCGATGTTGGTGCTGACGTTATCTTTTGTGTATTTCGTTTTGCCGCAGCCGGCTGCAAGCTGCTTTGCCCCTAGAAGAGCCCGGAAGATATGCCGACAAGTCATTCTGGGGCAAGAATCCTTATGATCCACGAGAACCACAGTGGCGGCATGATTACTGGGGTGATCCTGAGAAGCTGAAAGAAGAGTTGAGAAAGGATAGGGAGCCTCGAGTCAGAAGTGTTGACGAGACCGTAGGTGTAGATGAGGACGAGGACGACCTGCTGGATGTGATCGCGGGGGATGCAACCATTCTTGCTGAGGAAGGTGTAGATGCTGAGGAGGATGGATTTTTTAATCAGGTTGAATCTTCTGATGGCAATCAGAGAGTCGCATACGGAGACAAAGATGATAGAGGAGCGGTGAATGGAACTGCTACAAAGAGCATCGATGCTGTACGAGGAATATTTGATGTTGAAGAGGTTTGACTTCTGTAACTTCCCTCCCTTGTCGCTCTATTTCGACCTTGATTTGAATTTCTTTGCTGTCATTGCTGGAAGGTTGTAAAGTAGTTGTTGCTGCCGGCTGGTTACGAGGTACGGGGGTGCTTGAGGTCGCCGAATGCAGTTTCGTGTACAAATGATAAGGGAGAAACCAAAAGAAGGTGAATCAAGTTTCCTAGAGGATGGAGGATTCCAGTAATTCCAGCTTTCTAGGTTGCAGCATCTGTCTCCTGTTAACTTCACGAAAGAAACGCAGGGGACACTATTGGTCTGTCTCTGATCAGCGGGTGAAACTCCAAACTACGTTCATTAGTGACAAAGTCGCATGGTTTTGTTATGCAGAGTGACTGGAATTTTGTGGAAGAGTCCGAGGACGAAGGAGACAAAGAAACTGATGATGGTACTAAGAAGATATAGAACAGGTACAAACTCTCCTGGGCGTCTTCCTTGGTCTTCAAATTTCAGGCACATGTAGATCGTATAGGACTGGGGGAAACCACTTTTTGGATTTTTATCGGTCCACCGTTAGCCATTGAGGAGTATAATGATATTGAGTTATTCTTTGAGCAGTTTTGTTTTGATTCGTATATTTTATCTGCTTTTGTACCGATAGACAGTTGGAGACCTGGACGAGCGTCAGATACAAGTCAGGCTTTCTGGCTGTACAGTTTTGTTTGTACTCGATTATTCCCGTGGCCGCAGCACCGCGTGGAAGAGATGGTCGTTTCTTCGGGCAGCGTCGACCTGTTCTTAGAATTGACCTTATGCGTAGGCTCAGGCTGAGCCTAGAGTAATTTTGTTGCTGATGGTGAATGTGAGTGATCCATACCATTCCACTTCACAGGCGATTAGTTTGGGCGGCCATGACTACCTCTTGAAAGTTCTGAAATATATCTATCAGTGCTTGAAGCTTCCATTCCTGAACTGTAGATAAACCCACCAGTATCGGAACCCAGAGACGTGTGTCTGGCGAGTGGTGGGTTTTCTTGACACACAACACGGTGTCGATGAAGCACTAACCAGAAGGAATAGGGCCCGGTGCTGATTAATATCACATATCTGCCGCGTGGAGATGGAGTAAAGTTCCTTGAGATTCTAATGGTCATAATTGTGACTCCTAGTGACAAATGAATATATTGTGTTGTTGGAACGGTGGAGGTGAATGCTTGTGGGCTTTGTCTCATGCAGTTGAATTTAAGGACCGCTTTGCTACGATGTCTTCTTCCAAGCCGGATTCGTAATTCTTATGAGTGGCGAGGTCCCCCACTTTACTAGCGCTCCACCTGTTTCAAACTAGTATTGGCTCATATTAAGTTACTTGCTGTGTGCATCCTTAGTCTATTAAGTCTTGGAATCTTTCACTCAAGCTTGAAGTGTCCTCGGCTCAGGTGTTAAGTTATTTTGGAGTAAAGCTAGAATATGCATGGTTAGCTTCCTCCCAGCAGATGGGCCATCCACTGAAACCCCTCGCTAAGTGGGACGGATTTCTGTTCGTCACAGCCGTCGGTCCTCCATCTGATTTGCCATCGGCTGGACAGACTAATCGGGATCTCATCATTTCCCGTGCATATTTACCCTATCCTTCGCCGGGGTTTCGTATAACTATGGATTCATCCGCCTTCGACCTTCGGGATGAGAGTCATAAGGCTTGAAAGCTTTCTTCAAACTATGAAACTAGGGTTAGGAAGAAGGCTATGATCTATTCGCGACGGACCTAACCTAACTAAGAGAGCTCTCCACACTGTCAACAGCGAGGAAGGTGGACCTGCGACGAATTGTTGCAGGCAGAACAAACTGGAAATAGTTCCCAGAACTCGTTTGCGGTTACAGGTCTACAAACACTTTGTCTGGACATGGTCTCTCGAGACTACTTAGGGTCTCTGCGCACTAGTAGCTTAGCATACGATGTCAGACAGGGTCGGTAATAAGGGTACCTTTTCCACTAGTATATTTTCACTTATCAATATGGGTCTGTCGAATACAGCATCTTCACAATTTTGGGCAAAGGGTATCTCTACTCCAACATCTACAGTTTTTCAGTTGACACAACTTGATGGTCTTTCATTTAGTTTGACTGTGGACCTTGAGCTTGCTCCCATTGCGCACGAACTGAAGAATGCTTCAGAGCATTGTGTGAGATGAATTGTGTTTATGAAAATCGGAGGGAAATATAACTCGGTGGGAAAACACCAGCCAAATACTTGCGATTCGAAATTACCCGTACAGCTTTTTGCGGTGTCACGTTTAGACTCGGTTCAGCGGACTAGTCTAAATAAACTCTTGAGTGTACAGAGACCCTTACTATGTTAGGTGGCGGTTACGTCGTATATGATCGAAATCGATGTCAGTGGCACACGTATGGATCACACTGCGGTTCACCAGGACGAGAGTGAGATAAGAGCACATTCTGAACTTCAACTTGTCTGGTGGGTCATCCCTCTAACATGTTTGTCGATGACGTGTTTTCTCCATTTAGTGCAAACTCTTGACAGAAATATATCAACTCAGATTGTTCCAACGTCGTCGTTGCGGGATCTTCTTACCAAGTAGATGGTTATTTTTCTGAAAGACATCGAACAACACTAATTAAGCTTACGGGACATCGGCACTAAATGAAAGGCACGAGCTCGATGAGTCCCACAAGGTCACGAACTACATCGTAATATTATCTCATTACATCGTAAAGTACAGTTCGTCTCATTGGCGTCGGATGAATGCTGATAGGACCTGTAACCAAATTACTCAAGATTCAAGACTATTCTACACTATGGGAAAAAGAAAAACTCAGAAAAAAACCACACATGAAATATGAAAAGCTCTTGAAAGCACAAGAACTCTCATGGCAAACAAACCTACTGAAATCATCACTTCTTTAATTCTCCAGATCAGATATTTCATATATTCTTTACGATATTCTTCTACTCCCAATACCCAAAATTGTGCCCAGAGAAATCGCAATGTTTGATTCCTGTTGCGTTCCGCGCGCTGATCTGTATAACCTTCCAAGAGCTAATCAGAAGCTGAGAGCTACGCAATAACTTCTATCATCCATGACAGATTGTGCTTCTCGACTACGATGCTATAGATTCCGACTTTGGCGAATGCAACGCTCGCAAAAGCTATCTAACGCACGTAAGAGTAACCCTAAAATACCACATCCGACAAGTACATAGTAACGCAGAAAATAACAAAACTAGTCATTGTGCGACTCCCTACTAGAAACAGTGAAGCTTACACGTTTAGCCAGAAAATTAAAGAGCACATTCTAGATGACTAAAATGAACTCTCACACTCAATAGAAGAATTAGAAAATATGTGTGAGAGAAAGAGAGCATGCTTTGACTTGTCTCTCCATATGAGTACCAAAAAGTTTAGGAAGTTCTTCACTTTTTAAGAATCTAGGTTAAACTTGTGGCGAGTTACCTCTTTTGAATGATGAACAGATACCATATTATTAAAGCATGTGAACGAAAATCAATTCTAAAATGAATTGATATTTGATCTAACTGATTTATGGATTCTCGTTATCACTTTAGTTTAGATTATCTAAATATTGAACTTCCTAAATATATTAATAGCTAGTTCGATAATTCTGGGAACACTTACCAAGGTTTCGTTCTGGGGTCTACATGAGCTAACTCCCATTATAGTCCGTACGTGGCTTTATGAATGTATTATCGTTGATCTACTTTGACATTCAGTGATTTTATCTAACTAAAATCCACGCTCTCTATGTGACCAGAGACATCACTTTATCAAATGCTAACTCACTGAGCTTGTCGAGTAATAATATTATCATCGTTCTCTATCCAACTGCAAGGGCAAATGCATAACCTTAAAATTACATCTTACACGTCTCATCTTTACTCAGAAATTTCTTGACGGTAAATGTCAAGCCTAGAAATCATTTGTTTAATTCTCTTTCGCAAAAACTGCTCAAAAGTATTACATCTTATCTCAAAGCAAGTATAGACTTATGATTACTGTATTATGTAAGACGGAAACAACGGGGAAAGGGGATTCTCAATGTCAGTGGAATGTTTAGGAATGAAAAGTCATTTAATCATAATATTCTTTAAAGATCTTGGTTCATCAAATTAATATATAAAGATCGTGGTTTATCAACAACTCATGGTTTTATCAAATATCTAGTACGATATCCACAGTGGATGATGATCGATCTACCGTACAGAAAACCACTCCAAACTATGGAGGAAAGACTTTATATTTGTAGAATCTTTAACGTAAAGCAAGAGCATCTTCCAATAGTGGATCATGGTCTGTAAGGGCTTTCTCCGAGGGGAGTCTCGAACAGCCCGTAACCCACGATTATGTAGATGCTCCTCCAGCATACACTGAAAACAAATCAGAAAGCTCTCTTAAATTCACACGAGGAACGTAAGCTAACACTCGTGAGACGTGATCACAGATCCGGGGAGTATAAGTACACCCGTGGTGCGTAGATACACACGCGAGCACAACTGAATCTTATGGATCTTAAAGATAAAAGTGATACACTGCGAGAGTGAACCTTTTTCTTTTTCAAAATGCTTGGCCGCAACTTAATGTGCAGCTTGTCTTCATCCTTCATGCGTCGAAGAAACACAACAGATGTTTTACCCTTTAAGGACCCATAGTTTAATGATGATGTTAAATGACCTCTATTGATTTCTCTTTAACAGCGGCTACTTCTTGGACATCCACCTTCTTTTCTTGTTTGGACAAAGAAGTCTTCTCTTTCTCCTTCACTCAAGGGCCGTTTACGAAAGCTTTTTTCCTCGGTTAAGGTTAGAAAATGCTTAAGTGTCATGTATTTCAACCACGGTTGAAATGTTTAACTGTAACGAGACTAAAGAGTCTTGTTATAGTCGAAATCAAAGATGGTTTAAAAATACAGGTGATAGTAAGTTACCAATACGTATTATAACTGGATTTTCTTACGAAAGCGAGCATGACAGAGAAAGAGATCCATGTATAAGCATCCACAATGAACTTCCGTACTTTTGCTCTCTTTATGATATCAGAAATGATGTAAGTATTATATAAATACTCTAAGTTAAGTAGATATTAAAATCAAAATAATATTTAAGTGTTAACTGTTACTTGCTCCAAGAACGTTGGAAGCTTTTTTTGAAAACCCATAAGTAGAGTGTGTGGCTTTGCGCTTCACATGGTACAAATGCGGGAAGGTGCTGCACTAAATAAGTTAAGTAATAAATCAATATATTATCAAGGTTGCAGCACTCTTCCATCTTCAGATGGAAGAGGTGAATAAGAAACTGTGACGGATACTGATAGTGCCAAACAACGATAAGAGTTCCTCCGCTTTGTAAATTACGATAAGCGTCTCCCGCTCTGAAGAATTGCGCCAAATCACAAACAGACAGAATTTCATAAGCTTTTATATCTTGACCAGTAAAACAAACAGCGTGCAACTGAACTCAGACAGTGTGCATTTAGGACTGAGAGCATTCACGAGACTGTTATCAACAAGAGCTTTTTAACACATACTCTCAGTTTGTCGTGAGAATGTATGTGAGCTATTCAAGAAATATGTTTAATTCGTTGATCACAATGTCCATCCACACTTCATACACGAATTCGTTAGTTACCCTGTGCGAAAAGAGTAGTTCTAGCAGGATAGAATTTCCTTTCTGTTGATACTTTCTGTAGTGCTCTGATTGGTGTCATGTCTTATTGCATCAGAGTCAAAGCTTAAGAGCACTGAACTTCATTCGAAATGGTTGATTACCAAGACGCTTCACCCCTGTGTAAAAGTACATACTATTGAGATTTTCAACAGCAATGGCTTTGCTTTGGATTCAGTTTCTTCCAGTAATAACCACTGTGTCTCAATCCATGTAAAACTTACTCGGCATGACTGACGTCTAGTAGAGGTTGAAACTCGTTCACATAGTAATGTTCGACCTTGTCAGAAATGTGTTCCATCCACTGACCTCATACACAGTTCTTAATGAGTTCAAAGAAGAGAAAAGATTTTCAGAATACATGTTAAAATATATAGAAAATATTTCTGTTCCTGTTATAGTGTCCTGGTTGGACGATGTTAGGAACGAGCATGAGTTTGTCGGGTTGAACGTAAAAAGTTGGAGAACAAGATAGCTGTGACTGAATCTTGTGAACAAGTCCAATGATACTATTGTAGCTTTCTGATGTCACTAATAGATTCCTTGGAAGATCATCAAACTCTCTACAGTCTACCAGATACTACACACAGTTTTTGTCCTCAGCTTCACGATAAAGCGTTACTATGCACGCTCATCTGATTCATCTTGGTGTTCACTAGATGCTAACAGCTTGAAACTCTCACCAGTACCTAGAGTAGGATGTGATGTCCTCATCTCGCCTTGGATCGGGACGTTTGCTCATTGCCTCTTTCATAGTCTTATCGATCTTGACTTTAGTCATGATCTAGATAGTGAAATGGATGCGAATCCGTTTGATGCTCTCACAGCTTGTTTGAATGGCAACCCGGCACCTAAGCGCTCCTATATACTAGAGCAGAAGTAACTCCACTCAGATGTGAGTGGAGTCATATATTGACACACGCCTTGAACGTACATAAGAATTAACGACATAAGCTTGTGAACCAGAGGTTTTTGTTTTCAAGATATTACGAGATTAGGCCTCGTCCTTTTGACACAGTTACGTAGAACTTACAGAGAGCAGAAAATATAGCAACTAATTTAGAACCAAGAGAACTGGACTAATATAAAAAGCTCATAGTATACAGCCTCAATCTATGCGTCAGAATTTGACGGATGTGCGAAAGGCAAGGACAACGCCAAGACATGAAACATGTGCTGTTTCTTTGTTGTCTCTATTCTATAGAACCATTCCCGTTGATATGAAACTCTACGTTCTGACAGATATAATAGTGCATCAGCCTGAGTGGAGTAAAGCAAAGTACCTGTAGGATATATGAGATAAATTAATCAGACTTTTTCTATTGTACAAATGAGGTTGAAAATCCTTCATTTGAATCCAGGTATTTTATTAGAGCCCATAGCTGCAATTGCATGAGCTAGCGTCATGGGATCTATGGTCCAAACACAGTAAGTGACATTAACATCATCGATGCTTGCAGACATCAACTTTTTAATACAGCTGCAAAGGTTATAGGACAAGCCGTCATTCTCGAATGAGTAATTGTTCTAACCCACAATTCAATGGTAAGTATCTTAAGTACCCTCTTATTTCATGTCAAGAAAAGAAAATAGTTGAAATGTTAAAAAGTTTGACTCAACTTGCAGACTCAAGAAACAAATAAAGACGTAAGGAGAATTATCAAATCTTATTCCATGTCAGAAGCAGAAAAATGTTCAAATGTTCAGACTCAGGTAACAGCAAAAAACGTAATGCGGTTAGATATATTTGGAACGATCAACAAACAGAAGCATTGGTTTCCATATTTGGTAAAGTCTATCATGCAGAAAACAAAGGAAACTTGCGACCCAAGGATTGGGTACAAGTACAAGCTGCATATAATGAGTGGTGATATAATTACAAACCAACAACGAGCAAAAGTCACAAAAGCAAGTTCACGATAAAGCTGATAATCTCAAGAATAAATACCGTGCTGAAAATGATGGAGAGGATTCAACAGACGGGACACCGAGTTCATGGAAATGGTTATCGCCTTTCAACGACATTCTTGGAGAGGATCCCAAACATTGTGGGGTTCTGAATGGAATGGACGGTAGTCAGCCGATACATCTTGATGAAGAAGTGGATGAGGATGAACTCATCATTTTGGACACACAATGGCCAGTCAGATCATTCACAAGCATGCCGGAAGATACAAGCCTTAAAAGGTACGTACCTGATCAAGACATTTCTGAAGGAACTCCTCCGCAAGCAGCAAACTTTGGAGAAGTCTTCTCCTCGAGTGACGGATCAAGAAGCTTCTGTCACATTTGCTGTGACGAAAGCTTGTAAAATGGCTGGTGTGAAACTGAAACATGTAAGTGCAAAAAGAAGTCAGGTGTGACGAGGGATCTTTCAGATTTCAGGTCTTGCATGAAAGACTTTGTACACATGTTTGAGAGTGCCGTAGATAAACAAATAGAAGCAAGTTCTAAGCTTCAACTTGAAACCGCCAAACTGATTGTTGGAATGAATTCTTCTCAAAAAGGATCATCATCAGGATTATTAGTAGTTATATATAGAATTATTTTACATTTTCCTACTGACACTTTTGAAGATTTCAGTTTCACTGGCAAGATTATCACAGTTTTTGACATCAATGTAAACCAATGTGAACTTGCTCACAATCTCAAATCGGGAAATCTTGATTCCACGTTTAGTTGTGATGTATTCTATTTGTATTGAATGATTATACAGACTTTAATTGACTGGTTTTATCTTATCTTAATTGCTTGGAGACGTGAGTACCGGTAAGAGAGCCGGAAGCTTAGGAGAGCTCAAGCTTCGTTCATATCAGTACTAATTCTCGACTTTACAGTCATGGAACATAGGTTATCTACTCTTTACCGTTATGAACCTTTTCTTCAATAGGCCATGAGGTTTGCTGTGATACTCTTTGGTATGTAGATCATAGAGTAGTCGTATCAAGCCATACAAAAACCTTATGTCAAACTCACGTATGACAAGGCAAAATTCTACAAGATATAACAAATGTGTAGTCCACAGTTGTTATTACAGCTGAGCAGAACCCAGTGAAATCGTTGGAATTAGAGAGCTTATATGTAGTAGTTATGTCCAAGTTTACTCCATTTCAAGCCTTACCGCAGAAAGAATGGGGAGCGAAGTTCTCCCTAGAACTCAGTTTCTACCTGTTGGTAGAAGAGTGACCATGAGGCCCGTGATAGTCTTTACCTGCGCCATAAACTGCCACGGACGAATTCTAGTCTCTTAATCTATATGCATCTGAGACGAGCTTCTGTCATGCCCATCTATATAATTACCGAAGAGTTCTGGTTATTGCTCCTATGCAGATCCAAAAGTTTAGAAGAGATGACAAGTTCGTTAGATGATGCCATACGAGTCAAACTACAAACTTGCTTTTCCACATTTATGAGTAGCTTTTACTAAAACATCAAACAAAGCACTATGAACTTTTAATCCTTCTCGTTCTGATAGTAACTCAAGAGTGTCTAGCTAGTAGTTCAACCTCTACATTATAATTACTGCAATCCATCTGATCTAGATCTCTAGGTATAGGTTCTCCTGACATACCTAGAAAGTTGTGTAGAACACAACAAGCTATACTGGTTTGGACATCGAACTCAACTCCAACATTTAGTCTTCTCAGAATCCGAAATCTACTTTTAGCATGCCAAATGCATTCTCTTTTCTAACTCTCCCTTCCCCTAGATGTTTATCAAACGAATTTTGCTCATGAGAACCTGTTCGATTGGCAGTAGATGCTTTCATCAAGAATTCCATCAATGGATAAGCTGAATCGCCTACAGTGAAAGGCCATACTTCGACATCTGCAATGGTGACGATATGTTCGTTCGGTATTCTTCCTTCAAGCAATTTTTTTCCATAATGAACTCACTCAAAGATGAGCGTGAACGTGGAAAATGACAGCAAACATCGAGAAATATACTATTGGAATCGCATAAACCCTGCAGTAAAATAGAGTGACCATGATGTAATATGCTGCTGGAACATTATGTCGTGCGGATAACTCTGCAAGCGGTATAAGTGCATCGTCGATGACCCCGACATTTGAGGAATTCTACTTATTATTTTGAACTCCTCGGTAAGGGTCATCATTCTTGTTCCAATAGGTGTAGAGATGAACTTGTCATATAATTCTAGGCTCAGACCAGTCACAATCGTAGTGTGTTGTGTCATCCCAATGAAACTCTCTACCAATTTGTTTCGGTGAGTGTCCATAAGCAAGTCTGTATACATAGCAACTGCTCGATCCACCATCAGCTCTGATTCTTCGAACTTTAACGTTCCACTCTTTAATCAAATAGGGTTCGATCAGGTCTACTAGTGTGTAGGAGGTAGAATATTTCATACGATAGAACTCTGTCCATGAGTTGTCTCTCAGTTCACTGTCCATCAACCATAGGTCTTTATGGATCACCTCCCACTCAATTGAGTGGGAGGTGATCCATAAAGATCCATTACGGAGAGTATCTTGGTGCAAGTTTGTGTTGGATATATGAGTAATGAAATCGGAATGCACAACTATCTGGACTTGATAGATAAAAGAATCCATATGTCTGGATTTTCATTCAGCAATATCAGCCTCAACAGTAAGAATCATCGTTGGTCCATCCTTCTTAAGTTGCACAAAAGGGAAAACATCAAATAAGATAACCGTGGAGGTATCAGAAAATTTTACTTAACTGAGCTTTTTCTTCCTGCACGCTTGGCTTCAAGTCATGTTAATCACAAGCTACAAGCCACTGGGGTTAACCTCGAATGCACTCGACTATCGGCTCTGCCCAAAGGTCATAACTACTGTCTCGATGCAAGACTAGCCAGTTACCAAGATTCTCAGCTCAAGCTCTGCTGCTGCTACGTCAATAGTGGCCAAAGCTTAAAAGCTATGCGGGAAACTGTGAATTAATATTAAAGAGGTTGATGAGGTTTATATTAGACGTAGAGTAGTCCGTTGATCCTCGTGAGCCTCTGAGGCTGGGGGAAAATTTACAGCTCAGTTACAAGAATTCAGTACTGACCTGTTGGAGGAGTGAGTCGGTCGTAGATGAGATCATTGTCAAGTTCTCATGATCAATCAAATTTCGAAATTTCTGAAGAAATTGAAAGAATTGTATGGAAACTTTGGCAGCTCTGCTTGCTGAGAACAGTTGGAAGAATTCTGTACCGACCCACAGTACCTGAAGAAAGTAAGTTCTTGAAACTCTCTGGTGCATGCAAACACAATTGTCAAGCTTCGTCACTTTCTACACGTTAATCAATTGAAGACTATATTTCAACGAGAAACAAGCGTTCACCGTCGAGAGGTAGTAAGCTCTCAAAGCTCTCTACGTGCGCACGAATCCAATCCTTGGATTGTTCATCTTTCTGCATCTTCTTCTCGTATACCCTGCGACCTTTCTGAAACGATCGGTTACCGTTAAGAGAGTTCAATAAACACCCCGGTTCTCATGGTTACGGTTACAGTGAGTCTTAACCGTAACTGGAGTATGAGTTAAACCACAACCGATGGCCCTTCAAGATGATGTCCTTGTCCTTACCTCCCCATGGATGTCCCATGTCATTTCTTGTATGATCATCTGGTTCAAGAGCTAGTTGGTACGATGACGGCGTCGTCCTTAATAGAACTGATGTACTGCAGTCTATCCCAATTCTCGCATGAGAAAAATTTTGCTCTTTTTTATTAAAAATATATATTATGTGTAAATTATAATAAGTTATTGTAATAATTAAAAATCTATAATTATTCAGTGATACCTGCACCTGGAGTTGCAAAATTGTCCCGACAACTCATAGTGGGAGAGCGGATCTACGCGCTTCTGACAATACAAGTGAAAAAACTTGTCAGAGAAAATTATTATTCCGTTTCTTACGGAAGAGTCATGTAATAAATTGGGCTTCTTGCTATTTGCCATCTTCAAATGGAAAGGTGAATCATCAAGTTTATTCCCCAACCACCTTTGGTAGCGTTGTTGAGTGATGGATTTGAGATTTTATTGCTTTTATCGATTGTATTGGACGGTGGCTACAGCTCGTTGTCAATTTCGTATGGTTAGAACGTGTTGTTCTTTCTTTTTTATCTTAAGCTCTTGTCCAAAAGATGCCTCATGCATGTGACTTCTACTTCTTTCAGAAAATTTAAAATCAGTTTTGGAGGACGAAGTGATCTCAACACGTGCTAACAAGTCATATAACCCAAACACATGGACACGTGATAGTAGATCATGTGACTCTCAAGGCAGTAAGAAATGTTTCTAAATTGGAGATAATTACTTGGTCATCCCTGAAATTTCACAAACCTTCTTGGTCATCTCTGTGATCATATTGTTGCACGTGAAAGCTGCGTCTGAGAACACGCAGTAAAACATGTGGTGGGATAAGAAAAACAAGAAAGACCACACGAGTAGAGGGAAGTAAAGTAACCATTCTTGATCCCTAATCCGATTTATTACACCTTTATATGTACACAAGTTTACAGACAGACTTCCAAAGACTTTAGAAGTCTGTCAAATCTTCACAAGTATTTCAACCCTCTAATTTCTCAATCCAGATGTGTACCTTCCGAAATTATTTATCCAATGTTACCCAATTCATCCTAAACGGACTTCTCTAGTAAAAGTTACGACCACCCAAAGTATTTAATTTCTCCATGTCAAAAAAGTTCTCCATATGTTTCTTGAACCCTGAATTTGTCAACTCCAATAGAAAGTACTTGGAAAATTCTTTCTGATAGTACTTTACACATCCCAATCTGATCTCCAAGTTGAAAACCTCTTTCAGAAAAAGAAGTGGGCAAGACTTGTGCACTTTTTTTCCCAAGTGCTAAAGTTCCTCACGAAACTTCAAGCGGACATTTCTCTTTTAACGGATCCAAGTCCGGTGATTTTGTTCTCATAAGAAAACCACGAAAAAGACCTATCCAAGTCTACCAAACACTCCTAAACTGGTCATTGTGGATAAAACTACAACCTTGATCCACTTTCAAGAGTAAAAGTGCGTGAGCTCTCGCGAGCTTTTTGTTTTTCAAGTCTTTTCTTTTTCACTGAAGTGTGCGAGTCTTCGCGAGCTTATGATTTCTCAAGGTAAAACATCCTCCGATGACTAAAGTGTGCATGAGACCTCGTGCGCTTTTGACCTCCCAACTAGTAAAATGCACGAGCCTTCGTGCACTTTTCCTACCCTAGGCAAGAATCCATCCTGGTTGACGATGTCTGACCTTGATCTAATCTCAACCCAAAATCCAACAAAGTTTCCAATGAAAATTTGACAGGCTCTCGACGTCTCTACCAAAATTCTTTTCTAAATGATCCTCGCGGGATCTCTTTATATACTCGAAGCACCTCACTTGAAGATGACAACTATCACGCAACGTGTCAAACATGTGATCCGTCACATGTTTGTCATGCAACATGTCACCTTTGTCCTAAGTCTAGTCAACGTTTGCACAGTCAACAAGACTTCATCCACTTTTTGTGTGACATGCCATCCAAAAATTGACATGTCATCTGAAATTCTCTTCAACATCTTTACATGTCATCAGTTTGCCACCTCTTTCTTCCCAGTGTCATATGAGATTTCTCGATGTCACATTCAACACTCACGAGATCATAAATCTTAAATCTGTGATCGTGCATAACTCCTTCCCTGTAGCTCGGTTTGCTATGATCCAAGAACTAATTTTCATCTATGCAACGAGCTCTACGCAGTGGTGATGTCAAATTTGCATTTTGAGTAAGTTGCACAGAAATCCTTCCAATCCTAGTTTCTCATAAAAGCTTGTCTAGGACACGACACCGTCACTTAGAATCTACTTCTTGGTCGTCCCCGATGACAGTTTCTCTATCATACGTCCAGCATGGTACGTTGGTGTTAAGATACGTTTGTTTTGTGTAATTTGTGAGTCCTACGCGATGTGCGGTCTTAGAGAGATGGCAAACGATGCGTTGTTTGCACGAATTCAAGCAGAATTACTCACCTTACAAAGCAACGATGATCTAAATACGTCAGTGATAGTCCCAAGCGAGGAAATTTTATTTCGGTTGCTAATTGTTGATCTGAAGGTCCACAAAGATGGAATTCCCGTAGGCTAGAATGAACGATGATTCTACGGAAATTTTCAACGATCTATTATATTTTCCAAGCGATCAGATGAGACGTTTCTTATGCTGTAAAATTCAGAGCAGAATCCAGTGCAAATAGCGTTGGAGAGAGAGAGGACGCAGATGCAGGAGAGTATCAGAAAAACCCACGACCTCCAAGAGCAGACTGTAGAGGAGGTCCAAGAGACAACGAGTAGCTTGAGACTAGGTGAGAAATTTGATAATTTTGTAAGCTTTGAATGGTCGGTCGAGTGTTAGTTTTTCTTCATAGTTGGGCCTTTCAGAGAACAAAATCCGATTCTAACTGTAGGATGAGTGTTTGTAGATATGGATCGAAGAGACGTAGACCGTAGGAGGTATTCTGAGATGTTATCAGATGAAGTTGCGTCAGAGGTATCATGGAGGTCATTGTCTGATTTCACAGCAAGGCTTATGTTAGACGTAGACCTATTGCTTCAGCTGCATCAAACAACTAGAATGTTATTGAGACGAGAGTTTTTTAGGAAGGACAGAACCTTCTAGTTGTGATACGCTCGTGAAAAAGAGGACGAAAATCACACACGGAATATGGAATACAGATTGCAAAAAGAACATGTTTTATGTCTGAAGAAAATACACACAACATGCACGTAAGTCTTCAACTCCAAATCACCTACTCAAAATCTCACGAGAACTCAGAACTTCACAAAATTGCTCATGTGAAGCACTCGCTCGTTTACCTAGAAGCTTCTCATTTTCTATTCAAAAATATATACATACAAGTTGTAGCTCTCTTTACTCGTTTCTGCCCTTTATTCTCAATTCCTCGATGTCAACATTGTCATCAGTCAGAAAATCCTCTAGTTGTCAGTTCCGTAAACCTCTCTCTCACTTTAAAATCTTCCACGTCTATTCACAATCGCATGCAAAGCCTTTGTAGATTTTAACTCATCTCCTTTGACAATTGAATGTAGTTGGACCAAGATTGTAAGCGCCTTCGAAATCTTAGTAGTGTCAAGACTAGATGTTACCGTCGCTGCAGCCGTATGTGCTGCAAAAGGTGTAGCAGTAAACGTAGATGCAGCAGCCATAGATATAGCAACAGCAGCGCTTCTCTTTTTATGACCCATCTCTTCTTCATGTGATAAACTCAATCTTCACAATCAATCACTCCAAGACGCTCTCGGTGTAAGCACCATATTATATGTCGAGGCGAGAGTTTTCTAGAAAAGATAGAACTTTCTAGTTGTGATACGATCATGAAAAAGAGGATGAAAATCACACACAGAACACAGACTATAAAAGAAAAACGTCCAACACATTCTTGATCTAAACAAAACACACGACACTCAACTAAATCTACAATTCCAAATCACCCAGATTGAAAATCTCACACTCAAGAACTCATAATTTCAGAAAACTGCTCTTGTGAAGCACTCTGACGTTCACCTAGAAGCTTCTTGTTTTCTATTCAAAAATATATGCATACAAGTTGTACGTCTCCTCCCTATTAATTTCTGCTCTCTATCCTCAATTCCTTGATGTCAAACTGTCATCAGTCAAAAAAATCTCTAATCGTCAACTCCGTAAACCTCTCCTCACTCTACTCGATAATCATTCAAAAAAAGCTCTCTCTTCTGCTGTACATCCCCTCTGGGATTTGTTTGCCCTTTATGTGACCCCTATCGTCACCTAACATGTGTAAAATGATGTCTTAGACAAGTAGCAATAGAAAGATAAGTCTCTGGTAAAAATTCAACACATAGTATTTTCTTATGTGTCAGAAAGACCTTCACAAATTCATATGTACAGACCACTACCAAGTCGGTCATACAGTCAGCTTTTGTCACCCCCACTCAAAGTAACTCCACCACGGACCACAATCACATCGTTTTGGCATCTAGAGCTCGAGTTATCACCGTTGTCGTGCTCCAACCTCCTTTAACTTCAAAGTGCCGTAAGTGTCTCCTCAAATATCAGTTTGACTTGATTTTTCAACCCGAGTGTATCATATGATGAAATCTATATTTTTCTACAAAAGAATTTATACCGACTTAGAGTATTTTTGATGTCATCTTGCTATCCCAAGACTTAGAGAGCCGCATATCGAATTCGTACTACTTACTCCGACATCTCGAAGAGAAGTTAGTCCTCTAGCACAGGATTCATTTCGAAATCCGACGGTAACCTCCCTCTAGCATCCACATCAAGTGATGGTGTTCATTCACAATATGTTTAAGGGACATCTCGTGTCTCGCTCTTATGCAACTTGGTCTCTCACATATTCCAACTTATTCCAAGCCGATTGTGAGTCTGAGAGGATTTGATCTTGAGACCTCTTCCTTACAAGTTTACTCAACTACTCACGGAAGACAATCTCACAACTGGTTCTAGAGATCAATTCTAAGCTCAGATGTTAGTAAAGTGCACTATTTCATCTTTCTTTCACTAACTAGAACCACCATAACTATCTCCAAGACATGATCTTTTTTACATTCTTAACATATACTACACGCTACAATCTACATGATCAAAATCTAAAACATGAATTTCGAACTCAATCAGATTTATGATACATTTCTCGATATCGCGACCCTCGGTCTCAAGATCGAGCGCAGACGTGAACAACAAAACCCTAGTGGACTTATGGTAGGTTGTGAACGTTGCGAGTATGACTTAACGGCTTGGCCGA
Organism: Asterella californica; assembly: GCA_036924285.1. Classification (NCBI taxonomy): domain Eukaryota; kingdom Viridiplantae; phylum Streptophyta; class Marchantiopsida; order Marchantiales; family Aytoniaceae; genus Asterella; species Asterella californica. The sequence continues at coordinate 15,478,851 of JAYKYS010000003.1, forward strand.
GAAGTCAAGAACAAAAGAACCCTATGTGGTTCTTTGAACCAAGGTTGGAATGTTGGGTTACGACGTAGGGGTCTATCCCAAGAGGACCCCAGACGAACGCAAACCTAAGGGGGTAAGTCTGAAAACAGATCGAAAGACAAAGTTTGAGACGTGGATCGGTGACGCAGAATTGAGACATGGATCTGGCGTAGACGGACCCTGGTTCAGACGCTAGTCCAAACCACAAGGTCCAAGACTGGTGCTGGACCACGATATTGTGTCGGATATTGCGTGAAGGATGTCTAAGAAAACGCAAAGTTTCTGGCTGTGGAGATGCTGTGTGCTGAACAAAGACAAGACAGAGAAAAATAACCACGAAAACGAATGCTGCAATATGTACCAACTCCAAATGTATGTACACTGCTGGTTCTTTCTTCCTAAGAACACAACACTGAGAAACAGACCAGAGGGGTCTGTAATCTGTTTCAAAGCCCCTAAAACGAACCCCTTGAATCTCAACCCTGACCCAAAATCATCGAAGCGTAGCTCAAAGCAAGAGAAACTTCTCTTTGCTAACAAACAGAGCTGCACCAGTATCACACGATTGAAACCCAAGTCCAAACCACATCCATGTACAAGCTCTTAGCCAAAGCTAGCTACCACAAGCTGTATATAGCCAACTAGATCTCTAACGAACTCCAAAGGATGAAAACCTTAGCGAAGGAATCGAAAAAGACCTTATCTGAGAACTTTCTCCTTTCGTCAAACGGTCTTCAGATGTCGATAGGGTCTTCTTCCCTTACTCCGTTGGTCTAGAAAACCTTCAGATCCGACTTCCGATAGCCGAGATATCGCCGGTTTTCGGTCGCAGGTGATCGAACCTTCAAGAACTCCTCCCTGCGACTTAAAACCGCACACACCGCACAAACGGATCGCCTGATCTGATATCCGTCTTCCTTGGTAGGTAGACCTAGCTATCCTGAACCCAACGAGACTCAAAACAAGTCGTTTGGAGTTTCCCTTGTAGAACCACGCAAGAAATTTGATCGCAGGTTGTAAAAAACTGACATAAATCAACTCCCTACGACTCAAAATCGCTCACCACACACAAACCAACAATCCAATCCACACATAGTCTTCTCCTATGCGTAGATGAGGACTCCTTGATCGCATAGGCACCAAGAACGAAAAGTTTGGCTCCTCGATCATGAAGAACGACCTAATCTCAGGTCGTAAACGAACGAAAATTTGACATAAGTGCTTCCCTGCGAGCCAATTTCACTCAGAACTCCTAAACCGCCCGATGAAACTTTGCATAGTCTTCAATTTCCTGTAGAACTCGGTGTTCTGATCCCGATGGATCCAAGGACAGCAAGTTTGGACTCCGGAACGATCCGAACGGTCCAACTCTCCTTCACAGGTAACTGAAATCTCCTAATCTCCTTCCTGCGTCTCAATTTCTCCTAGTACACACTCCCCGATCCGTCTCTTCACAAACCATCTTATCCAGTGCGTAGCCTGCACAGATCTGAACCCAACGACGCCTTGCGCGCTTGCATTGGACCTCTAAATCTCCCGAACCGTCCGCTGACAAGTCGTAGATACAAGCTAACCCCTTAAGCTGCTCCTTTACGTCAGTCTCTGTACGTACTAAGTTCTCTGTGGTAATGAGGAAGCAGACCCCTTGCGTCTTTAATATAACGCCTGGGGCTGCAAATACCCAGTCAGCAAGTTAACTAAGGCCTAACTTGATTTTCTCTTCTTTCGAATCGCATAACTTCTCCAGTAGGTGTCCAAACGAAATAGACAAAGTGTCTATGAAAAGCTGGCAAGGAGCTCTATCCACTGATGCGATAAAAGCGAAGATCTGAAGTTGTGCCAAAAGCCCGTAAGCTGGGGCCTAGCTTGTTTTCTCCATCTTTCGAGTCTTGTAACTTCTCCACTAGACGTCCAAACGAAGTAGACAAAGTGCCTATGGAAAGCTGACAACGAGCTCTACCCATCTATGCGATGAAAATGGAGATCCGAAATGATGCCAAAAGTTCGTAAGCTAGGGCCTAGCTTGTCTTTCTCATGAGTGTCTTTGGAGCAACAAGCATCGAAGTCTGAATTTCAGATAGGAGCCGGTCCATGACACGACAACGGTTCCTCGGAAAAATCCTTAAGTGTTAGAGCTCCAGCAACGTTCTAGGTCGTGGACGGAGCTTCACGTAAGATCTCGAGTGAGTAAGATATCATTGGAAAGATCTTGTGCCGACGATTCTCAAAAGTATATATGAGAGGGACTCGATGCCTGGATGGACCAAGATGAGTAATCTGATCTTAGATTTGACGATTGGACTCTAGGAGGTTTGAGCTGGTGGCTGAACCAACACCAAGACGCGTTTCGATCTAGACTTTGACGTCTCAATTTAAGAATGACTCAAGTCATGGATGACTTGCTCATGTATTGAGACCGACTGCTAAGGCACGACTAGAGAACGAGACGGTGGATTACACCACCGTTCGGGAACCTAGACCTAGGCGAACATCATGGACGGTTGGACCGATATGTGTGTTGGAGACACCGAGCCTGGACTTTATGAGGAGTCCAACCCAAGTCATGTTGTGACTTGCTCATGGATTGGGACCGACCTAGCCATGTCTAAGTCGGGACTTAGGGAAGTTGAGCTTGAGAGTTAAGTAGACGGGCTGGCTCCAATCTAGACCAAGCGATATTAAGTAAGTGGTGTATGGACGCTAACTTATGATTGTGATTTACAAGTTAGCAGTTGGTCAGGAAGATGCAAATGATGTATGGTTTATTTCTAGGTTTGGAGCTCAAATCTTAACAGACAGACAACGCACCTGTCCTCAAGTGAAGCGTGAGTTGTGGGGAGCAGTTACTGCTATGAAGGTAGATCAAAGTTCTTGATTGGAGCTCGTGTGGTTTTAGAAACAGATTTTTTATCTTCGTTAGGTATGATAGCAAACTGCAATACGCCAGACTTAGCAATGCTACGATGGATTGCTTATATCCGGAGTCTAAACCCTGAGCTAAAGTATATAGCATGGAAGGATAATCCAGTTGCAGATCTGTTACCTACGGCTCGTTATACAGATGAGGATGAGATGTTTGCAGAGGTCAAGAATGAAGAGAAGAGAGACATTTGGTGCCAAGTTGGTCAGCAGACTTCAAACTTGGAACCACTGTCATTCAACGAGGAGTTCTACACAGAAAAGTTCCACATATTGAATTCTAACTGAGTTTATTATGCAGACGGGAAGGTTGGAGTGACGCAAAGTTCAAAGAGATCAGACGAAAGACATGCGGTTACCTTCTACGTGAAGGTTATCTATGAAAATATCCAAAAAGAAGAGACAGAATGATCAACCGTTTGGTCTCTTCTTGTCGATTGATCATCCGTGGTGGATGATCAACCGACAAAGCTGAATCTACTAGGAGTTTCATAACACCTTATGGGCTGGACACCGTGGAGTTTGGGCTACTTACACGAAGATGAAGGAGCAATACTGATGAAAGAGTTTGTATCAAGATGTGATGGATTTTGTTGAGTCATGTCTGCACTTCCACTTCTACTCTAAGGTCTGTTACAGAGATGGGCTTGTACCTATCTATCCACCCAGTACCCATTTTCAGTGGGTCCTTGATCTTGTGATGATGCCGCCGGGACTATGAGAGATGTGCTACTTGGTGTTGGCTCGAGAAGATCTCTCCAACTATGTGGAGGGACGAGCACTACAGACAAAGACTACAGAGAACATATGTAGGTTTGTGCTTGAAGATATCATATGTTGTTATGGATCTGTTGAGAGATTACGAGCAGATAAGGACGAGTTGAGAGGCACAGAAGCGAAGGAGTTCGTTGCTCGTTATGGAGTAAAGCTTCGGCTTACTACTGTCATGAATCCAGAAGGCATTGATAAGAGTGGACACTCTTCTATTGTTCACGCTTTAGTGAAAACATGTGATGGTAGGCCTAGAGAATGACTACTTTCATTTGCTTTGTGAGCTGATAGAACTATACATTGTACTACGACTGGGTATATGTCGGTTGAGCTTATGTTGAGACAGAAACCAATCATACCTGCTGAGAAGGACTTTCTTACGTGGGCCACGTTATCGTGAGAAGATGATATAGATCATACTTCACTCATTGCTTTATGAACCATGCAATTAGAGCAGAGGGAGAAGGATCTTGATGAAGCGCAAGAGAAGCTGAAGGTGGCTCGAGTAAAAAACAATGAACATTTTGACAAGATTCATCGAATACGATCAAAGCCAATACGTATTGATGATTGAGTTCTGATGTATGACATCACGTTGGAGAATCAGCATTCTACACTTCGTAAGTTCTCTCGAAGATGGTTTGGGTCTTATGTTGTGCTAGATGTTTATGAAAATGCCACTTATAGTTTACGGGAGCTAGATGGTACTCCTTTGAATCTATCTATGGTTGGCAAACGTGTGAAACTGTTCAAAAGACGCGGAGGATCAATAGAACTATTCAACTTTTTGGAGTCAGAGCAGAGGATAACAAGAGACGAAGACGTCACTGCTACTGAAGAGGTTGAGATAGAGGAGAATGATGATGTTGAAGAACAGATAGAAGAATGAAGAGGTTGGCACATGTCGAAAGATGTGCAGGTTTGGATGGGGTGGATGTCGTGATCTGAATCATTTCACATAGTAAATAATTCACCTCTCTGTCAAGAGTTAGTCTCATCGTGTTGATCACTGTTGTCGCGTTACTTAGCGGCTACATGTTATACTTCTACTCCGACACTTGAGTTTAGTAGTTCTAGAAGTTAGCTCAATATTATTTCTAGTCCTTTATGCATATGTTTGACACCTTTGCATATGGTGTTAACACTATTATGTTATATATTTTGAGTCCTAGTAGATTGATAGTATGTTATTTATTTTCTTCAAGCATTCGTATGCTTGTGCAAGTGATTTTATATTTATCTATGTTGTTCAAAGTACATAACTTAGGTTTACCATGTAGATAGAGTTTAAGCTCATGGGTTGTACTTCGATGTCGCCCATGTATGCTTTATAGCTTGTTTAAGTTATTTTTCAAGGTTACGTGTTATTTTACATGCTTGTAGTTTAACTGCACTTAGGGGCTTGACGTGGTAACATGTGTGTAAAATTAAATTACCACGTGGTTTGGAACACAAAAGGACAAGGAAGTGGAGCTATGAACTCTCATTGGTCTATTTTTGTCTTTTGTGTAACTCTAAACTTAGAAGTAGAGGTCTTAAGGAGAGTTAGCTTTTGGTAGAGGCATTGAGAAATCTGAGAACACAAGGTGATAGAGCTCGTCGTACCAATCACTTTCAGTGAAAGTTTTGATCGATTTGGAGCAATAAAGAAAGAATTATGTCAATTTGAAATTCGGATTGAGTTGAAATTGCATCACAATTGATGATTTTGGAGTTTTTAGTGTCAATTGCAACAAAATTGAGATAAGCGCTTCAAATCTTCGTGGTTGCGTTCACTGTCAGCAGAGCTACGACTATCCAAAAAGTTTCATATCATTTGGTTGAGTGAGTAATCCAAGGCGATCGCAGAAGCAGAGGAGGTCTGAAAAGCTCTCAATCTAGAACAGCAACTTCAAAGCTCGAGATCTGGAGAACTGTGTACAACCAGCAGGTCAAATTTCACAGGAATGTTTAGCGTGTTGTAGACTCCAAATTCTGTAAGAACCATGGAAAGTTATTGAACCAATTCTCTGTTCTAGGTCAAAGTAGCTATCTACATACCAGAAATTGTCATAATTGTTTTACTCAGAACGTTTTTGCTCACAACTTAGTGCTCAGATTTGATCTCAAGCTGAAAAGTTTGTATGTGTGTTCAGTAGGGCCTCATTTACATGTGGGAGAAGTTTTGAAGTCTAAGCCATCATATGTTTCTTATTCTTGCATGGTAAAGTTCACCGTCTGACCTTATTACTACTAGTCAGTCTTGATTTTCGCTTTCTAAACATATAAGAGGACCCAACAGACCTGTGTGAGTGTTTATAGTGTCACGTTACAACCTGAATCTTATCTCTTAAGTAAACAATCACAGCTAGAAGCCTAGCACCTTTTTAGGTAGACGTATCACATCTAGAAGGTTCCGTCCTTCCCAAGAAACTCTCACCACGACAGTGGGCGTTGATGGTAGCTCTCAAGCCTGTGTCAATGGGACCTACGTCTTACGCAGAAGCAGTATTTTCTCCTGATGTTGATCAGTAGAGAAGAGCAATAGAGGAGGAGTTGGATTCCCACGAATCAAACAGTACTTGAAAACTAATCGACTTATCACAAGGACGCTGACCGATAATATGTAAGTGGACTTTTAAATTAAAACTTAATATCGATGGGTCCACTGCTCGTTACAAGACGAGACTCGTGGCTCGTGGTTTTATCCAAATCTACGGGCTGGACTATACATAAACTTTTTTCCTTGTAGTCCGTATATAATCAATACGGCTCATCCTTGTCATCTCAATGCATTATAATCTACATGTACATCAAATGGATTTCGAAACTGCATTTTTGAATGGAACACTTAATGAGGAAATATACATGTGTGTCTCGAAAAGAGTGCTGCAGCAAGGCGCAGCCAAGTATGCAAATTGCTTAATACTCTCTACGGCCTTAAGCAATCATCAAGAGAATGATATTTGATTATCGATAAATTCTTATTTTCTCTTGGATTTACTAAGTCTTGTGCAGACTGAAACGTTTACTACCTACATCAGAAACATCACTTAGTCATCTTTGCTCTCTACGTGGATGACAATGTGATTGTCAGTAACAATGAGACTCTATTATCTAATGTAAAAGAGAAAATGAGCTCACAGTTCAAAATGACTGACATCAGTCCAGTCCATCATTGCTTGAGCATTGAAATTAACCGTGACTCATCTTCTGACAATATCAGACTTAGTAAAACTCTATACTTGACACAGAAGCTATTCCAGTTTGGTTTACAAGATTACAAACATGTAATTGTAACACACCTCTAGTTACAGGTGAGAATCTTTCTTCGGATGACTTTCTCGTCACTGAGGAGGAGAAAAAACTATGTAGTAGTTATCGTCACCAAAGTGCAACAGGCTCCATTAATTTGGTCGCAGTATGCACTCGTCCTGACTTATCCTACCCCATTAGTGTACTCTCTCAGTTCACGAGTAATCTTGGACCTAGACATATTATCGCTATGAAGCAGATTTTTCGTTATATCAAAGAAACTTGAGTATGCTCAATTCCCAAGCCCTACTCTTTGTTCAGTTACTCTGATGCTGATTGGAGAGGACACTCGGAGACAAGACATTCTACATCAAGCCACTGTTTCATTTATTCTGGAAGAGCCATTAGCTGGTCCTCTAAGACCAGCTAAAGTCAATAGCATTGGCACGCATAGAGGCAGAATATATAGCTCTTAGTACGAGCTGTTCAGAAATAATCTGGTTACATCAGCTCTTGACTGACATCAGATTGCACAACAAGGAACCAAAGTGCGATGGCTCTTGTTGACACTAGCAAATTTCATACAAAACATATCGACATCATATATCATTTCATTTAAGACCATGTCGCTGGAAGAATTATAGAAGTTCATTATTGTCCTACTGAGGACATGATCGTAGATATTTTGAAAAAGAGCTAACCAGCTCAAAAGTTGGATTATCTACTACCGAAGCTAGGAATGTTTTCTAATTGATAATATTTTATCTGAACTATTACTGAGTGTTAGAAGACGTACAGTATGAAAACATACATTCAGCAACAGGTTCAAGATATTAGGTGGTCACCTTTGGTAAGGTCACCAAGACCAAGCCCAATACTATATTATTCAGGCCCGAGGTCATTGTACATTAAGTAATTCATTTGCTTGGTTCACCTTACATTCTCTCTCAAGGAGCTCTCTCTCTCTCTCTCACTCATACTGTCTTTAACCCGCGACATACAATTTTATCTTAGTCTATTCTAGCAATAGTCCATTTCCATCCGGTAAAATATTTGTTTTGTTTCTTCCACACATGAAAGATAAAGACAAGCTGCACATTAAGTTGCGGCAAAGCATTTTGTAAAAAAAAGGTTCATTTTTGCAGTGTATCTTTTTTATCTTTAAGATCCATAATTTTCAGTTGTGCTTGCGCGTGTATCTACTCACCACTGGTGTACTTATACTCCCCGGATTTGTGATTATGTCTCAGGAGTGTGAGCTTACGTTCCCGGTGTGAATTTAAGAGAGCTTTTTGATTTGTTTTCAGTGTATGCTGGATGAGCATCTACAGAATCGTGGGTTACGGGCTGTTCGAGACTCCTCTCGGAAAAAGCCTTTACAGACCATAATCCACTATTGGAATATGCTCTTGCTTTACGTTAAAGATTCTACAAATATAAAGTCTTTCCTCCTTCATAGTTTGGAGTGGTTTTTTGTACGGTAGATCGATCATCCACTATGGATATCATACTAGATATTTGATAAAACCATGAGTTGTTGATAAACCACGAGCTTTATATATTAATTTGATGAACTGAGATTTATAAAGAATATTATGAAAAAAATGACCTTTCATTCCTAAACATTCCACTGACATTGAGAATCCCTTTTCCCCGTTGCTTCCGTCTTATATAATACAGTAATCATAAGTCTATACTTGCTTTGAGATAAGATGTAATATTTTTGAGCACTTTTTGCGAAAGAGAATTAAACAAATGATTTCTAGGCTTGACATTTAGCGTCAAGAAATTTCTGAGTAAAGATGAGACGTGTAAGATGTAATTTTAAAGTTATGCATTTGCTCTTGCAGTTGGATAGAGAACGATGATAATATTATTACTCGACAAGCTTAGTGAGTTAGCATTTGATAAAGTGATGTCTCTGGTCACATAAGAGCGTGGATTTTAGTTAGATAAAATCACTGAATGTCAAAGTAGATCAACGATAATACATTCATAAAGCCACGTACGGACTATAATAGGAGTTAGCTCATGTAGACCCCATAACGAAACCTTGGTAAGTGTTCTCAAAATTATCGTACTAGCTATTAATATATTTAGGAAGTTCAATATTTAGATAATCTAAACTAAAGTGATAACGAGAATCCATAAATTAGTTAGATCAAATATCAATTCATTTTAGAATTGATTTTGTCACGTCAGTTTGGCACCTCGGCTAGGTTGATCGAGTGCGAAATGGCGCATCTCGGTAAGGCTGTTAGTGCCGTTAGGACAAGTTGTTGGGAGAGCCCACTAGGGTTATACTTCGCAGGTAGGGCTTGGAGGCCTTAGTTCTTCGAGTTGAGCCTTCAAGCTCCAAGTTATGATGGATAGTCTAGTTGAGTGTAACTCGGATTCTCTTCGTGCTTAGAGTGGGTTTGGCTTGACCGTTTGTGAGTAATCTTTGTTGTAGTGTTGGAGATGATAATTTCTCTGTTCAGATTACTCGAAGAACTGAGTGCAGGTCGAGATGGAGTTCAGTAAGAACCCGCTGATCTGAAATCGTCCGCTGGTATCTTCGGGCGTGTCGTTCGTGGTTGATTGTTGGAGCAGTGATCGAGATGTATGGACGCATGCTACACTGCTGGTTGTAGATCGATTTGGTGTTGTTGGGGTCGAGTGGAGATTTCTGTCATGCGGAAGCGCTGCAGAAATTTTACGGAATGTTCTTGAAGTGACTTGTTGGAGCCGGATTGCGCGTTTGGGCGTGGCAGACGGAGTACTTGTCAATGTCAGACCGGAGTGGGCTCTTTGGAAGCGCATTGGAGAGACGATTCTAGTGCTCTAAGTTTCGTGGAGTTTGGCCAAGGATCGAAGAAGTTATGGCATGTCGAAGTTCGATGCCGTGTCACCCGAAAGTGCAAAAAGACGAGTTACGTCAGATTTTTGTGCAATTTCGTGCGAAACTCGAGTTTAGGAGTTCTCTTGTGTGTGTGTACATTCGTGAAGTGTGTATGGTGCATTTGCGAATTTGTTGTAGTGGTGTTCTGTAACGACCTATGTTACACATAGGAAGTTTGTTTATTAGTAAGGTGTTTAGTTATAACTAAGTGTTGAGAATGTTTATTTGCTGCCAAAATACTTTAAGGAGGTATCAAGTTAGTCATGACTAGCTAAAAGTTAGTTATGGTTAAATTTAGCTGTACTTTTGGCAGAATTCAGATATTTGCTAAAGAGTGAGCACTACTATCTTGTCATCTTGTCTAAAAGGTAGAAAGGAGGTGGAAAGTATCCCTTATCTCCTTTTTGACTTGATATTAGTGGTTGGATTAAAGTTGTGGACTTTGTGGGCTTTGTGTGCATTAAAAACAAGAAGAGATTCCACACGTTTCTTTTTTAGTGGGTCCTAGTGTAGAGAGGGGGTGGAAATTTGAGATTCCTCGAGAATATTCCAGAATCCTTCTAGAAGTTGTTGACTTTGAAAGAATAAGCCCATGTGAAAAGGTAAGAAGCCCATGTGATTAATACTTTTACCTTAAGTAATATCTTAGTAAAACCCGGTAAAAGTAGTTACGGCTGAGTTACCGGTGGGTACCAAAGTAAAAACCTAGAATGTATAAATAGAGGAGTAGAGAAGAGCTCATCATCCTTGTTTTCACAACGTCGTAATGACAACTTGAGTAATATAGAGAGTGTTGGATATTTTTAGCATGTGAGAACTTGAGAGACGTCGTTAGAATGGAGGATTTTAGTTGATGAGTTTATGGAGATTTTAGTTGATAAGTTTGTGGGTGTATGAATGAGTGAACTTAACATTTTTCTCTTCAAGATTCATGGTGTGCTTCCATCAAAGCCATCAGAGGTGATCCCTGAGAGAGGTTGAGACAGAGGAGAATGTTTTAGAGTGGCTAATAAGCTATCTAGGACAACAAAAATCAGGAGAAAAGGTGGTATGGAGAGAGAGCCATGAATTTTCAAAGTTGAGGGGGTTGAAAGTCATGAGAGAAGTGAAAATATACAAATTTCAGTTCTCTAAAAATTTATACAATCAGCACCATCTCTTTTGATTAAGGAATTTTCTATTGAAACTTCATTAGTTAGTAGCTTGGAGGTTGAGCTACTGGAGATCACAAAAATCGTGGAGAGATCTCTTATCGATTAAGAGATATACGATTCGACATACAAGGAGGTCTTGACGATACGTCATGGGGAATCCCGTTCGAGTGCCGAGGTTGAAGAAGAGACGTTTGGGAGTTAGAACGGAGACGGAAAGACCAAAGTTAAGTATAGAGGCGTTGCGATCAAGCATCTATTGCAATTGGGGTGCCATTTTTGCTTTATATCAAGAAGCTTCTGTGAGCATCGGTGCAGATGCGAAGAAGGTTGAGTTCAAAGTATCATTCACTGTGGAGGTCACGAACGCTCCTGATGAAGTAGAGTGTGATCCTTACAAAAGTGACTTTAAGATGTCTGCTAGGATCAGTACAGACGATGATCATGAGGATATTATCATGGACTCTTAATTTTAGATTGGATTTTATTTCGTGTATAGCATGTATAATACACGATTTTCAGTATAAAGCTCGAAAGAGTTAAGAAAGTGATGTAGAGTTATTTTCTTCAAAGATATTTTGTCCACTTAATGGTTGAGAAGGTGCAACATGAGTGGAAGTTCAAAAGATTGGAAAGTTAGACTTAGAAACCTTCCTCAAGGTTTAGATGTCATAGTAAGCGTCGGAGAGAGCTCGAAAGAGATTATCGTTAAGTTTGAGAACCCTAGTACAAAACCTCAAGTAGAATCTCCGAGGAGAAGAGTAGAAACCGACTTGTGGTGTTATTTCTGTAGAGGGTTGGGACATAAAGTAGTGAATTGTCCAACTAGAATCAGAACCGAGAGAGCTAAAGAGAAGCGAGAGTTTACTGATTTAAGTCTTCGAGTGGGTCCATCGTCACCAACGCCAATTCATCTTCTAGGAGAAGATCCTTGTCCAAGTTGTGGAGTGGGTGATCTATCAAGAGGACACAAGTGCGTCGATGTGACCGCCCTACTTACGTCAGTAGTCGAGAAGTTGGACGAGACTCAAAGAGCTGAGACGGAGAAGTTGTCGACTTCAAAAGAAGACTCGATGAGTTGTGATGGAGATTGTCATTCGGATGGTGGAGAAGACGGTGATGCGACTCAGGCTCATGATTATCTTGGGAGAAGAGATGGCACAAGAGGTGTTGTTACAACCATTTTCTTTTATTTTACCTATGGTAGATTATTCGCGAATGGAATTGGTGATGTTCGTACTCTTTTAGCGAGTAGTTATTGCACAAAAATTAGAAGGGTAGAAAGAATAGTTACAAGATGGAGAAGTTACCAGTGTTTCATGGGAAGGACAATGAAGATGTAGAACCATTTGTACGAGACTTCAAAAAAGGTTGCATCGGAAACAACGTGAGAAGGAAGGAAGAATGGGTGTTGTTACTGCCAGAATTTTTAGAAGATTTTGCTCTTACGTGATATGAAGATCGAGTGAAGAGCAAGACACCTGGTGCAGTTGTGGACACATGGGAGACGTTGAGTAATGCATTCATCGAAAAATTTCTTCCAGAAGAGAGTTATGAGAAGCTCATGGTGGAGCTTACTCATTTGAAGCAACGAGACGACGAGAAAGTTCGGCAATATGCCAAAAGGGTGGATAAGTTGGAGCAACGATTTCGGACGGTCCTACGGAAGAGTGGAGACAATGTGGAGCTAACGATGATGGGGATTGGAGCAGTGTTAACCAAGAACTTGGTGGAGGGTTGAGGCCTTCAATTCGAACCCAAGTGAGGTACGAGAAGCCAGCAACCAAAGCGGAGGCCATCAAGATTGCGACAAATATGGAAGAGAGTTTGGATGAAAGAGATATCATCCAACCTCATCATGCTGCTCTGTGTCGACTCCTACTCCCGGTGTAGCCACAACGATCGCACATGCACCATCACAATTGGTGATTGCTTCAATGTCAGCTCCTACTCCAACGGTGGTGTCAAGACCGTTTGTCCCAACAACGGATGTCTACTGCCACCTCTGATTTTCATGCCGAGCTGAAGAGCATCACCGATACTCTTGCGGATCTCAAGATAAACGTGGTGCAGTTACGAGAATGGAAGAACAAAGGTGGAGGAGGAGGTCAAAGAGGTTATGACAACAATCCCAACCGAGGAAATCAAGGTAACTTTGGAGGCAACCAAGGTAACTTTGGAGGAATCACTTGTTGGACGTGTGGAGGTTCTCATTTCCAGCAAAATTGTCCTAACAACGGAGCAAGAGGTGCCGAAGAGATCAGAATGAATGTGGGTGGAGGAAATTCATCACAAGGACGAGACAAGGGGGTGGCTACTATCGATGTTGTGCGAGACCCCCCTACGAGAAAGGAGAGAGTTCAAACTCTTCTCATGCACCGGTGGAGCTTTTAGCTCAAGAAAGGAAAAGAACTCGATCTTCTGATGAACCGGTTTTCATGGAAGAGTCAGCAAGTAGAAGTACTCGTTCGAGTTATATTTCGAGTACACCAAGGGAGTCAAGAAGGAAGCTTGGGATGACGGATTTCACCATTTCATCTTCCCAAGCGAGATATGATGTGGTTGAAGATGTGGGTGCTCAGAAAGCCAACATCACTATTGGACAACTGATCGCACTTAATCCCAGCTTACGAAGGGAACTTAGAGGAGGACTGAGTTCTAAGAGAAGCAAGGAGAAGAAACCCAAGAGCAAGACATCAAAGTCTGTGGGAGTTGGTGTGGTAGATGTGCATGCTTCAGAGGTATGCACTAGGGCTTCAAAGATTGAAGTCCAGTTGAATGGTCACTACGTCTCTGACGTATTGGTCGATGGAGGGTCGGCTGTAAATGCCATATCGGAGAGGTTGATGAAGAAGTTGAGGATGGAACCAACTCACTCGGCTAGCATTGTCGTGGGGATGGCTAACAAGCAACGGGTAAGACCTCTTGATGTGTTAGAGAAGGTGGTCGTGTCTGTGATGAGAGTTCAAACATTGATGTCCTTTCAAGTGTTAAAGGACTCTAGTTATGATTTGCTCCTAGGTAGGACTTGGTTGAGAGCTGTGCGCACCACTGATAGGTGGCACAAGGGATAATTACGGATTGGGCCTAGAGATCATAGAGTGATAGTTCCTCTCTCGGGTGTTGGAGTTGTGACTTCTGATTCTGATAGACCCACTAGTGACTACTGAGAATTGATACGGAGGATTATCAGAGTGTCTCAGAAGTAGATACCGGAGATTCTTACGATCAAGAATCCTCGTCTGAGGACGAAAGATTTGATCGAGATGAATCATTACATCAGCTTAGTGCTATTGACTTGTTGTCTCGACCAGCAGTGGAGAAAGATCCTGACAAAGAAGAGTTGAGTGAGGAAGAGATTGTGAGAAGACTCTCTACCCTGAAGTTTGGTATCAATGTTACTCAAGAGGAGAAAAGTAGATTCCTAGATATATTTCGAAAATATATCCATGTGTTTGCTTTGAGCTACAAGGATCTTAAGGAGGTGACTCTCGAGACTCATCGAATCGAATTGGACGAAAATGCAAGATCAGTTCAACAGAAGCAGAGAAGGGTCAATCCTACAACAGCAATGATGGTCAAGGAGGAGATAGACAAGTTGAAGGAGGCGAGTTTCATCTATGAGGTGGAGAACTCAAAATGGGTTTCACCCATTGTGATTGTCAAGAAGAAGAATGATAAGCTGCGAGTGTGCATAGACTATAAGAAGTTGAATGCAGTTACCAAGAAGGATTATTATCCTCTACCATTTACAGATGAGATTTTGGAGGAAGTTGCTGGTCATGAGTGGTACAGCTTTGGTGATGGTTATAGTGGGTATAACCAGATCAAGATAGCACAAGAGTACCAACAGTTGACTATTTTTACTACTCCTTGGGGAACATTTGCATTTCGAGTGATGCCATTCGGACTGTGTAATGCTCCGGCCACGTTTCAAAAGTTCATGAACAAGGTGTTTGAACCATTCATAGGGAAATTTGTTCGAGATTTCATTGATGATTTCTGTGTATACGGAAGAAAGGAGGATCACTTTGATCATGTGATCAAAGTTTTGCAGCGGTTGGAGCAAGTCAACGCTTCTCTAAATCCAGAGAAGTGCATCTTTGGCTGCGAAGAAGGTCTACTGTTGGGACACATCATTTCCAAGAATAGAATTGCGGTAGATCTGAGAAGGTGAAGAAGATTGTGGATCTTCCATTTCCGATCAACTTGACAAAGTTGAGACAGTTTCTTGGCATGGTTGGATATTATCGTAGGTTTGTCTTTTCCTTCTCAAACAAAGCAATAGCTTTGACTATGTACATGAAGAAGGAAGTTGAGTTTGACTTGATAGTGCATGATCAGAAGGCAAAGAAAGCATTTGAGGAGTTGAAAAAGGCATTGGTGACAGCTCCTATACTTGCTAAACCTGAGTGGAGTAAAGCATTTATTCTGTATACGGATGCCTCCAATGTAGCAATCGGATGTACATTAAGTCAGTTAGATGGAGACGGGCATGATCATCCTATAGCTTATGCTAGTAGGCAGATGGTTCCAACGGAGAAGAATTACTCCGTGACTGAACGAGAAGGATTAGCGGTGATCTTTGGATTGAAGAAATTTCGATACTACTTGCTAGGAGAGAAATTTTCCATAGTCACAGATCACAAGGCTTTAAAGTATATCTTTAATAAGCCTAATGTCGAAGGTCGTATTGCTCGTTGGAAGATCCTTCTAACAGAATACGATTACGTGATCGAAGATAGACCAGGGAAAAAACATGCGAATGCTAATCTTTTGTCGAGGGCTTATGATGATGAGGGAGAAGAACAGTTTGATGATTCATTTCCAGACGAACATCTGATGACCATCACAAGCATTGAGGAGATACCGGACGAGTACAATGAAATTTGGAGTTTCCTTGTAGATGGCTCTTTTCCAGAAGGTATGCATACCCGAGAACGTAACGCGTTGATCAAGAGATGCAAACCTTACACCATGGTGGAGGGAATTCTGTTTCATCAAGGAGCAGATGGGTTACTAAGGAGAGCAGTTGGTCAGAAGGAGGCATTCAAGCCAATGCACGAGTTTCACGACGGAACTGTTTGCGGAGCTCACTTTGCTGGTAAGATAACAGCCTTCAAGATTTTGGATGCGGGTTATCACTGGAGAGGGACTTTCAAAGAGTGTTTAGACTATTGCAAAACTTGTGACGTATGTCAAGCATTTGCTCTAAAGTCTACTAGAACACCTCCGTTAAGATCAATTATAGTATTAGGGCCGTCTGAGAAGTGGGGTATTGACTTTGTAGGTCCTCTTAATAAGACACCTCGAGGCAATAGATACATTGTAGTCGCCACTGACTACTGTACTGTAAGCCGGCTTGTCTCTCACCCAGGGGTACCTCATATGACTAGGATTACTAGTGCACCTTAATTACAAAGATTCTATCATACCCATGCTCACTTCACTCAACACTCTGATCCGTATGGTCACATCGATCCCTCTAATAGCGTTCCTGCAAACAAGTTCTAACCCCGCCCTCCACATTGCATCACATAGTACTCAAGGACTCCCAAGGTCTCCAATGCTCACTTTACTAATAGACAGAAAAATGAGAGTGTCTTCCACCTTCTCAACTCCTCCTTATATACTCTACAACTTCTTACCATGGTAACTTTCACTAAGTTACGTTACCTCATGGTAAGTGCGCAATCCAAAATAGTAAAACTTCTAAAGGCTACTAAGACTTAAGAATAGCACACACATTACTTGTTCCACTTTACTAAAGTAAGAGATTCTCCTACTTTAGCTTTTGTAAAGTGTTAACTTTCCACGCTATCCAGTCGAAAGACGACAACACACTAATACGTCTTTTGAGGAGCATCTTTAGATCTTTGTGCATGACTTTTCATCATGCATCCAATCAGCGATGGTCAACAAAGTTACATACTTTTGGAAAGCATATTTAGAGCTCCACACTTGTCCTATAGTGCCATAGTGGACCCTCTAATAGTTTCCTCAACTTAGTTATAACTATCTAAGTTAGTTATGACTACTTTTGATCACTCTAAATTTAGATCTTCAAACTAGAGTAACCTTTAAGATAGTCATACCTAATGAAATGTATATAAGCATACACACAAATAATGGGATACTTGTGATGTGACATTTACCCCCAGACTTAATTTTCACTCCGTCCTCGGAGTGAAGTATCACGTTGATGGAACTTCTTTAGCTTGTCGTGGTTCACTCGGTCGAAGAACGTACCACTCCTTTCTTGAAGATCATAGGTGCCATTACTCCACACTTTGGAGATGATGAAAGGTCCAAAATATCGACGTAAGAATTTCTTTTGAACTCGCTTGTGCCTAATAGCATCCCATAACATCACCCACTCACCCTCTTGAAATGGCTGTAACTTCGTTTTGTTCTTCGTCAAGCGCTTGTCATAGCTCTTCTTCTGTTGTAGCTGAGCCATCTCAATTCGTTGAGTTGCGTCGTCTCTATTCTCCTCCAGCTCCAACAAGGTTTCTCCCCTCTCTTTCTCAGCTATTGGACCACCCTTTCTCTTCAGTCCAGCTTGCAAGGTCTGAAAGGTGGTTAGGTCGAACTGGATTGGTAATCTTGATTCCAACCCATACACCATCTTGAAAGGTGAATATCCCCTAGACGTCTTCACTGTTGTATGATACTCCCATAGAACCGCATGAAGACGCTTGTCCCAGTTGTGTTTGACCCCTTCCATGTCAGCATCCTTTGCTAACATTTGACACAAGGTAAACGTTGTCCTCTCTACCAAACCGTTTGAACTAGGTTTATATGAAGTAGTAACCCTCTGAGAAATGGAGAAGTGGGTGCACATAGCAGTAGTCATACCACTCACAAATTCTCGACCCCTATCAGAAACTAACTCCAGAGGACATCCAAACCTAGTAATGATCCGTTCGTACAGAAATCTACCCACCTCAACTTCTCCAATAGTTACAAGAGGTCTAGCTTCTACCCACTTCGTAAGATAATCTGTGGCTACAACAATATACTTATTGTTGCGAGGGGTGCGATTCAAAGGTCCAACAAAATCTATTCCCCATTTCTCGAAAGGTCCGAGAACCGGAATAGATCTAAGAGGAGTGGAAACACTAGATTTAATAGCGAAAGCTTGACAAACATCACAGGTTTTACAATACATCAAGCAATCTCTAAACATCCCCCTCCAGTGATATCCTACGTCGAGTATCTTATGAGCCGTCAACTTGCCTGCGAAATGTCCTCCACATACTGGACCGTCATGGAATTCTTCCATGAGTCGTAGAGACTCCTCCTTGCTCGCAGCTCTTCTCAGGACCCCATCAACTCCTTCACGGAATAACACACCTTCCACCACCGAGTAAGGTTGACTTCGTTTCACCAACGCCTTCTTCTCTCTGGTCCGCATCTCATCTGGATAGACACCTTCCGTAACAAAATCCCAAATTTCTTGATATTCTATTGGGATAATAGAGTTGCTCATCAAGACCATCAAATCTTCGTCAAGAAAGGTGTCATCCACCGGCTCCTCTCCATCGTCATCGTAAGCTCTAGATAGCAAATCTGCATTCGCGTGTTTCTTCCCTGGTCGATCGCAAATCTCATAGTCGTACATCTTCAATAAACCTAATCGTCCTTCGACCATAGGTTTATTGAAGATGTACTTCAATGCCTTATGATCTGTAACGATAGTGAACTTGCCTCCTATGAGATAATGTTGAAATTTTCTCAAAGCATAGATCACTGCTAATCCTTCTCTCTCTGTCACAGAATAATTTCTCTCTGCCTTGACCATTTGCCGACTAGCATATGCGATAGGATGATCTCTACCTTCAACATCATACTGACTTAAAGTACATCCTACTGCTATATTTGAAGCATCCGTATATAGAATAAACTGTTTATTCCAATCGGGCTTAACCAAGATCGGAGCTGAAGTAAGAGCTTTCTTCAGTTCCTCAAAGGCAGCTAGAGCTTCTTCATCTCCTAAAATCAACACGTAATCTACTCCCTTCTTCAGATATACAGTCAAATCATACGCTTTATGTGAGAACGAGAGTATAAACCTTCGATAATACCTCACCATACCTAAAAACTGTCGTAGCTTAGTGAGAGTACTAGGAAAAGGGAGCTCTAAGATCTTTTGCACCTTCTCTGGATCAACGGCAATGCCGTCCTTGGATATGATATGACCCAAGAATAACCCTTCCTCACACCCAAAAATACATTTCTCCGGATTGAGAGATGCATTTGCTACATCTAAACATTCTAAGACCTTCACAAGGTGCTCAAAATGCTTCTCCTTACTCCCGTAAACACAAAAGTCATCTATAAAATCTCTCACAAACTTTCCTAAGAAAGGTTCGAACACTTTGTTCATAAACCTTTGAAACGTCGCAGGAGCATTACACAGACCAAATGGCATGACTCGAAATGCAAACGTACCTCACGGAGTAGTGAAAGTGGTTAGGTGTTGATGTTCTGGTGCAATTTTGATCTGGTTATATCCGCTATAACCATCTCCAAAGCTGTACCATTCGTTTCCCGCCACTTCTTCCAAGATCTCGTCGATGAAAGGTAGAGGATAATAATCCTTCTTTGTGACCGCATTGAGCTTCTTGTAATCAACACACACCCTCAATTTGCCATTTTTCTTCTTTACGATCACAATAGGTGATACCCATTCAGAATGCTCCACCTCGTAAATAAATCCAGCAGTGTGCAGCTTCTCGATCTCTTCTTTCACCAGATCCGCAATTGGAGGACTCACTCTTCGTTGCTTCTGTCGTACCGGTTTGACTTCCTTCTCTAACTCGATACGATGTTGCTCCAGTGTGACCTCCCTCAGATCCTTGTAACTAAATGCAAATACATGAATGTATTTGCGAAAGATCTCTTCGAAACAACTCTTCTCCTCTTTAGTAACCTTCGATCCATAACGTAAGGTGGCAATTCTTCTCTCCACCTCCTCGGGAGTCAACGGTTCTTTGTCTCTATCTCTTTGCACTTCCGGAGAAGGGAAAAGATCCACTACGTTCACACCCACATTTCGTTCTTCCCTCTCCTCTTCTGACAATGTATTTTCAGATTCCGAATCTGAAGAATTGGTACCTACATCAGAAGTAGTATCGACGACTTCTGACTCCCAGTAGTCCGATGTGGGTCGATCCGATTCCGACGTCCCAACTTGATCTCCGAGCAATGGAACTTTGATCTGGTGGTGATTCGGTCCGATGCGTAAATAACCTTTGTGCCAGTTATCCATTGCATGTACTGCTCGAAGTCAAGGTCTTCCGAGTAACATTTCATAACTTGACTCTTTCAAGATTTGAAATGTCATGTTTACTTGCACTCCCATTACTGACACGCAAACTCTCTCCAGCACTCCCAATGGCCTAACTCGCTGTCTGTTAGCCATGCCAACCGTGATACTAGAAGGACGCGTTGGTACTAGATCCAACTTCCTCATGAGTCGTTCTGAGATGGCGTTTACTGCCGATCCTCCATCGACAAGAACATCTGAGACATCTCTCCCATTGATACGAGCCTCTACTTTTGATGCCTTGTTGCACACCTCTCCTTCACTAGCATCTAAAGCACTCACGCCGACAGTAGAAGGATTTACCTTCTTCTTCCGACCTCGTCGAGAGCTTAGACCGCTACGAAGTTCTTTCCTCACCGAAGGATTCAGAGCAA
Source organism: Asterella californica (assembly GCA_036924285.1). Lineage (NCBI taxonomy): Eukaryota > Viridiplantae > Streptophyta > Marchantiopsida > Marchantiales > Aytoniaceae > Asterella > Asterella californica. The sequence continues at coordinate 15,499,530 of JAYKYS010000003.1, forward strand.
TCAACTGTCCCACAGTAATGTTTGCTCGTTGCTTACCCACGTCCTCCACCACATTGTATTTTGATTGCTCCATTGAAATTGTGAAATCAGTATTTCCCAATTTCTTCCGCCGCTCTTTGGTTTTTGAAGAAGATTTGCTACTCCGAGTATTTTGACTTGGAGAATCTTCCATCACGATAGGTTCTCCCTCGTCGAAATGCGTCCTCATCCTCTTCCTCTCTTGAGCCAACAACTCTACAGATTGAAAACCTTCTCGTACATCTCGTGGCTCCAAGATGTCAATGCATGCCACACCCTGGTCCTTGCTTTGTGAAGTTGAAGCTCCATCCACTGTTCCACCATTACGACTTGGACAATTACGTTGGAAGTGTGATCCTCCACACGTAAAACACCCTTGGCTCGTGTAGTTACTTGGTGATCCTTGCGGTGGTCCACCTCTGGACTGATAGTTCCCATAACCTTGTGAACCCCCTCCCACATTTGGACTCCGGTGTTGCAACAAATTCACCATGTTGATCTTCAAATCTGCCAGAGACTCTGTCAGACTTTTCAACTCATCACGAAAGTCGGGAGTAATAGATCTGGATGGTACAATGGCTGTAACTGCACTAGTAGGAGCTATCGGAGTCAGATTCTGAAATCGAACAGTCGGAACACTCGCAGTCGTCAGAGTTGGCATGTTCGGCACTTGCACATCCCCACATGATGCCCCAACAGTCATTGGTTGCAAGTCGTCTCCATCCAGACTCTCTTCCATCCTGGTTGCGATCTTCACTGCATCAGCCTTTGAAGTTTGTCTCTCATACCGCACTTGTGTTCGAATCTCCGGCCTCAATCCTCCAATAAAATTCTTTGTGAGCATTGCTCCAATGCCCACCATCGTTGGCTCTATTACATCTCCACTTTTTCGTAAAACCACCCGAAACTTTTGTTCTAATTTCTCCACCCTCTCGGCGTAAGTCCTTACTTTCTCTTTCTCTCCTTGTTTGAGGTAAGTTACCTCTACCATTAACTTCTCGTAACTTTCATCGAGAAGAAAAGTTTCAATTAAGGCCTCCGTCAATACTTCCCAAGTATCAACTGGAGTCCCCACTACGCTTCTCTTCTTCCTATCCTCATACCATGTCAATGCAGAATTCTCAAGAATTCAGGTATCAACCCTACCCACTCGCTCTTCTTTCGATCTCCATTGCCAATGCATGCTCTTTTGAAGTCCCTCACAAATCCTTCCACGTCTTCTCCATCCTTTCCGTAAAACACCGGAAGTTTCCCCATTCTTCTCTTCTTTTCTTCTTCTTACTCAAGGAACTGCTCGCGGATGTGAAGATCGCACTTCACCGCAATCCACAATTTCCCCGTTGAGCTCTCTCCTCTCCAAAGGTTGGAATAAGTTTGACCCTCATGGTCATCTTATCTCTCGTGTGACAGACTATCTCCATCCTCGCTAGAGGTCTTCACTCGTTCCGTTTCTACACTCAACCTTCTCTCGAGACCTTCGGCTACAGTTTCTAGCAAAGCAACCATTGCGCTACACTCGTGCTCAATTGGAATCCCGTCCACTCCACATCTAGGACAAAAGGTTGTAGGGTCAATGACGCCTTGTCTAGGGGAAGAAGGACCTATGTGTAAGCTTAAGTCGACCAACCCTCTTCGCTCACGCAAAAGTCTATTCTTCGTAGGACACTTGCTCACTTTATGTCCTTCTTCTACACATAAAAAACACCTCGAGTTCTTCTCCTGGTTCTTACGACTACTCTCTGCTTCTTCCTCAAATTCTAGTCGAAATTCTCCTTTCGCCAGATCAGCGGTAACTATCACCGCATAGCCTTGAGGGATCTTGCTCAACCTCAATTTCCACTCTTGCTGTCCTTCCATGACGATGATCCGTCATACATCTCTCTCGCTCTATAGTTTGTTTGATACTTTTGATCACTCGACTATCTTCTCGCTTAGCAATCTCTCACATTACTAAGTAGAAGCTTAACTTGTCAACCGTGAGCATCAGAGATCGAACATAACCCTCTCAAGAATTCTGAAATTCTTTCACTCTTTTACTTCAGTAAGCGATATAACAGATTTGACCCCCCTTCACTTCGAATGCCATAACTCCAGTTCTACTCTATCAATTCACGCATGATTTGGGTGCCTAGATAGCTTATCTTGCAAGCTATCAGCATGGAAGATTTCAAGGTCTAATTCTAAAAACTGAAAATATGAAACTGACTGTAAACTCCTTCCCGAGAGCTCACTATTTGATACCGAAAAACCTCCTTAACTTCCGAAAGACATAACTCTCTTCTTACAATTGATCTCTCGGAGATATCAAGCTTATTGGAAAGCTTATCTTGCCCTCTATAACATGGTGTATGTACAAAGGTTCTGAACTCATGCTCAAAAACAGACATGAACTGTACTAACAACTAAATACGAATCTTTGTATCGAGGTCCCGGCAACGCAACCAAAATGTAAGCCGGCCTGTCTCTCACCCAGGGGTACCTCAGATGACTAGGATTACTAGTGCATTTTAATTACAAAGATTCTATCATACCCATGCTCACTTCACTCAACACTCTGACCCGTATGGTCACATCGATCCCTCTAATAGCGTTCCTGCAAACAAGTTCTAACCCCGCCCTCCACATTGCATCACATAATACTCAAGGACTCCCAAGGTCTCCAATGCTCACTTTACTTATAGACAGGAAAATGAGAGTGTCTTCCACCTTCTCAACTCCTCCTTATATACTCTACAACTTCTTACCATGGTAACTTTCACTAAGTTACGTTACCTCATGATAAGTGCGCAATCCAAAATAGTAAAACTTCTAAAGGCTACTAAGACTTAAGAATAGCACACACATTACTTGTTCCACTTTACTAAAGTAAGAGATTCTCTTACTTTAGTTTTTGTAAAGTGTTAACTTTCCACGCTATCCAGTCGAAAGACGACAACACACTAATACGTCTTTTGAGGAGCATCTTTAGATCTTTGTGCATGACTTTTCATCATGCATCCAATCAGCGATGGTCAACAAAGTTACATACTTTTGGAAAGCATATTTAGAGCTCCGCACTTGTCCTATAGTGCCATAGTGGACCCTCTAATAGTTTCCTCAACTTAGTTATAACTATCTAAGTTAGTTATGACTACTTTTGATCACTCTAAATTTAGATCTTCAAACTAGAGTAACCTTTAAGATAGTCATACCTAATGAAATGTATATAAGCATACACACAAATAATGGTATCCAAGACTGTCACACCACAAGTATCCCATTATTTGTGTGTATGCTTATATACATTTCATTAGGTATGACTATCTTAAAGGTTACTCTAGTTTGAAGATCTAAATTTAGAGTGATCAAAAGTAGTCATAACTAGCTGAGATAGTTATAACTAAGTTGAGGAAACTATTAGAGGTTCCACTATGGCACTATATGACAAGTGCGGAGCTCTAAATATGCTTTCCAAAAGTATGTGACTTTGTTGACCATCGCTGATTGGATGCATGATGAAAAGTCATGCACAAAGATCTAAAGATGCTCCTCAAAAGACGTATTAGTGTGTTGTCGTCTTTCGACTGGATAGCGTGGAAAGTTAACACTTTACAAAAGCTAAAGTAGGAGAATCTCTTACTTTAGTAAAGTAGAACAAGTAATGTGTGTGCTATTCTTAAGTCTTAGTAGCCTTTAGAAGTTTTACTATTTTGGATTGCGCACTTACCATGAGGTAACGTAACTTAGTGAAAGTTACCACGGTAAGAAGTTGTAGAGTATATAAGGAGGAGTTGAGAAGGTGGAAGACACTCTCATTTTCCTGTCTATAAGTAAAGTGAGCATTGGAGACCTTGGGAGTCCTTGAATACTATGTGATGCAATGTGGAAGGCGGGGTTAGAACTTGTTTGCAGGAACGCTATTAGAGGGACCGATGTGACCATACGGGTCAAAGTGTTGAGTGAAGTGAGCATGGGTATGATAGAATCTTTGTAATTAAGGTGCACTAGTAATCCTAGTCATCTGAGGTACCCCTGGGTGAGAGACAAGCCGGCTTACATTTTTGGTTCCGTTGTCGGGACCTCGATACAAAGATTCGTATTTAGTCGTTAGTACAGTTCATGTCTGTTTTTGAGCATGAGTTCAGAACCTTTGTACATACACCATGTTATAGAGGGCAAGATAAGCTTTCCAATAAGCTTGATATCTCCGAGAGATCAATTGTGAGGAGAGAGTTATGTCTTTCGGAAGTTAAGGAGGTTTTTCGATATCAAATAGTGAGCTCTCGGGAAGGAGTTTACAGTCAGTTTCATATTTTCAGTTTTTAGAGTTAGACCTTGAAATCTTCCATGCTGATAGCTTGGAAGATAAGCTATCTAGGCACCCAAATCATGCGTGAATTGATCGAGTAGAACTGGAGTTATGGCATTCGAAGTGAAGGGGGGTCAAATCTGTTATATCGCTTGCTGAAGTAAAAGAGTGAAAGAATTTCAGAATTCTTGAGAGGGTTATGTTCGATCTCTAAGGCTCAAGGTTGACAAGTTAAGCTTCTAGTTAGTAATGTGAGAGATTGCTAAGTGAGAAGATAGTCGAGTGATCAAAACTGTCAAACAAGCTATATAGCGAGAGAGATGTATGACGGATCATCGTCATGGAAGGACAGCAAGAGTGGAAATTGAGGTTGAGCAAGATCCCTCAAGGCTATGCGGTGATAGTTACCGCTGATCTGGCGAAAGGAGAATTTCGACTAGAATTTGAGGAAGAAGCAGAGAGTAGTCGTAAGAACCAGGAGAAGAACTCGAGGTGCTTTTTGTGTGGAGAAGAAGGACATAAAGTGAGCAAGTGTCCTACGAAGAATAGACTTTTGCGTGAGCGAAGAGGGTTGGTCGACTTAAGCTTACACATAGGTCCTTCTTCCCCTAGACAAGACGTCATTAATCCTACAACCTTTTGTCCTAGATGTGGAATGGACGGGATTCCAGTTGAGCACGAGTGTAGCGCAGTGGTTGCTTTGCTAGAAACTGTAGCCGAAGGTCTCGAGAGAAGGTTGAGTGTAGAAACGGAACGAGTGAAGACCTCTAGCGTGGATGGAGATAGTCTGTCACACGAGAGATAAGATGACCATGAGGGTCAAACTTATTCCAACCTTTGGAGAGGAGAGAGCTCAACGGGGAAATTGTGGATTGCGGTGAAGTGCGATCTTCACATCCGCAAGCAGTTCCTTGAGTAAGAAGAAGAAAAGAAGAGAAGAATGGGGAAACTTCCGGTGTTTTACGGAAAGGATGGAGAAGACGTGGAAGGATTTGTGAGAGACTTCAAAAGAGCATGCATTGGCAATGGAGATCGAAAGAAGAGCGAGTGGGTAGGGTTGATACCTGAATTTCTTGAGAATTCTGCATTGACATGGTATGAGGATAGGAAGAAGAGAAGCGTAGTGGGGACTCTAGTTGATACTTGGGAAGTATTGACGGAGGCCTTAATTGAAACTTTTCTTCCCGATGAAAGTTACGAGAAGTTAATGGTAGAGGTAACTTACCTCAAATAAGGAGAGAAAGAGAAAGTAAGGACTTACGCCGAGAGGGTAGAGAAATTAGAACAAAAGTTTCGGGTGGTTTTACGAAAGAGTGGAGATGTAGTAGAACCAACGATGGTGGGCATTGGAGCAATGCTCACAAAGAATTTTCTTGGGGGATTGAGGCCGGAGATTCGAACACAAGTGCGGTATGAGAGACCAACTTCGAAGGCTGATGCAGTGAAGATCGCAACCAGGATGGAAGAGAGTCTGGATGGAGACGACTTGCAACCAATGACTGTTGGGGCAGCATGTGGAGATGTGCAAGGGCCGATCATGCCAACTCTGACGCCTGCGAGTGTTCCGACTGTTCGATTTCAGAATCTGACTCCGGTAGCTCCTACTAGTGCGGTTACAGTCACTGTACCATCTAGATCTGTTACTCCCGACTTTCGTGATGAGTTGAAAAGTTTGACAGAGTCTCTGGCAGATTTGAAGATCAATATGGTGAATTTGTTGCAACACCGCAGTCCAAATGTTGGAGGAGGCTCACGAGGTTATGGGAACTATCAGTCTAGAGGTGGACCACCGCAAGGATCACCAAGTAACTACACGAACCAAGGATGTTTTACGTGCGGAGGATCACATTTCCAACGTAATTGTCCAAGTCGTAATGGTGGAACGGCGGATGGAGCTTCAACTTCACAAAGCAAGGACAAGGGTGTAGCATGCATTGACATCTTGGAGCCACGAGATGTACGAGAAGGTTTTCAATCTGTAGAGCTGTTGGCTCAAGAGAGGAAGAGGATGAGGACGCATTTCGACGAGGGAGAACCAGTCGTGATGGATGATTCTCCAAGTCAAAATACTCGGAGTAGCAAATCTTCTTCAAAAACCAAAGAACGGCGGAAGAAATTGGGAAATACTGATTTCACAATTTCGATGGAGCAATCAAAATACAATGTGGTGGAAGACGTGGGTAAGCAACGAGCAAACATTACTGTGGGACAGTTGATTGCTCTGAATCCTTCGGTGAGGAAAGAACTTCGTAGCGGTCTAAGCTCCCGACGAGGTCGGAAGAAGAAGGTAAATCCTTCTACTGTCGGTGTGAGTGCTTTAGATGCTAGTGAAGGAGAGGTGTGCAACAAGGCATCAAAAGTAGAGGCTCGTATCAATGGGAGAGATGTCTCGGATGTTCTTGTCGATGGAGGATCGGCAGTAAATGCCATCTCAGAACGACTCATGAGGAAGTTGGATCTAGTACCAACTCGTCCTTCTAGTATCACGGTGGGCATGGCTAACAGACAGCGAGTTAGACCATTGGGAGTGCTGGAAAGAGTTTGTGTGTCAGTAATGGGAGTGCAAGTAAACATGACATTTCAAATCTTGAAAGAGTCAAGTTATGAAATGTTACTCGGAAGACCTTGGCTTCGAGCAGTACATGCAACGGATAACTAGCACAAAGGTTATTTACGCATCGGACCGAATCACCACCGAATCAAAGTTCCATTGCTCGGAGATCAAGTTGGGACGTCGGAATTGGATCGACCCACATCGGACTACTGGGAGTCAGAAGTTGTCGATACTACTTCTGATGTAGGTACCAATTCTTCAGATTCAGAATCTGAAAATACATCGTCAGAAGAGGAGAGAGAAGAACGAAATGTGGGTGTGAACGTAGTGGATCTTTTTCCTTCTCCGGAAGTGCAAAGAGATCGAGACAAAGAACCGTTGACTCCCGAGGAGATGGAGAGAAGAATTGCCACCTTACGTTATGGATCGAAGGTTACTAAAGAGGAGAAGAGTTGTTTCGAAGAGATCTTTCGCAAATACATTCATGTATTTGCATTTAGTTACAAGGATCTGAGGGAGGTCACACTGGAGCAACATCGTATCGAGTTAGAGAAGGAAGTCAAACCGGTGCGACAGAAGCAACGAAGAGTGAGTCCTCCAATTGCGGATCTGGTGAAAGAAGAGATCGAGAAGCTGCACACTGCCGGGTTCATTTACGAGGTGGAGCATTCTGAATGGGTATCACTCATTGTGATCGTAAAGAAGAAAAATGGCAAATTGAGGGTGTGTGTTGATTACAAGAAGCTCAATGCGGTCACAAAGAAAGATTATTATCCTCTACCTTTCATTGACGAGATCTTGGAAGAAGTGGCGGGAAACGAATGGTACAGCTTTGGAGATGGTTATAGCGGATATAACCAGATCAAAATTGCACCAGAACATCAACACCTGACCACTTTCACTACTCCGTGGGGTACGTTTGCATTTCGAGTCATGCCATTTGGTCTGTGTAATGCTCCTGCGACGTTCCAAAGGTTTATGAACAAAATGTTCGAACCTTTCTTAGGAAAGTTTGTGAGAGATTTTATAGATGACTTTTGTGTTTACGGGAGTAAGGAGAAGCATTTTGAGCACCTTGTGAAGGTCTTAGAATGTTTAGATGTAGCAAATGCATCTCTCAATCCGGAGAAATGTATTCTTGGGTGTGAGGAAGGGTTACTCTTGGGTCATATCATATCCAAGGACGGCATTGCCGTTGATCTAGAGAAGGTGCAGAAGATCTTAGAGCTCCCTTTTCCTAGTACTCTCACTAAGCTACGACAGTTTTTAGGTATGGTGGGGTATTATCGAAGGTTTATACTCTCGTTCTCACATAAAGCATATGCTTTGACAGCATATCTGAAGAAGGGAGTAGATTACGTGTTGATTTTAGGAGATGAAGAAGCTCTAGCCGCCTTTGAGGAACTGAAGAAAGCTCTTACTTCAGCTCCGATCTTGGTTAAGCCCGATTGGAATAAACAGTTTATTCTATATACTGATGCTTCAAATATAGCAGTAGGATGTACTTTAAGTCAGTATGATGTTGAAGGTAGAGATCATCCTATCGCATATGCTAGTCGGCAAATGGTCAAGGCAGAGAGAAATTATTCTGTGACAGAGAGAGAAGGATTAGCAGTGATCTATGCTTTGAGAAAATTTCGACATTATCTCATAGGAGGCAAGTTCACTATCGTTATAGATCATAAGGCATTGAAGTACATCTTCGATAAACCTATGGTCGAAGGACGATTAGCGAGGTGGAAGCTCTTATTGTCAGAGTACGACTATGAGATCTGCGATCGACCAGGGAAGAAACACGCGAATGCAGATTTGCTATCTAGAGCTTACGATGGCGATGGAGAGGAGCCGGTGGATGACACCTTTCTTGACGAAGATTTGATGGTCTTGAGCAACTCTATTATCCCAATAGAATATCAAGAAATTTAGGATTTTGTTACGGAAGATGTCTATCCAGATGGGATGCGGACCAGAGAGAAGAAGGCATTGGTGAAACGAAGTCAACCTTACTCGGTGGTGGAAGGTGTGTTATTCCGTGAAGGAGTTGATGGGGTCCTGAGAAGAGCTGCGAGCAAGGAGGAGTCTCTACGACTCATGGAAGAATTCCATGACGGTCCAGTATGTGGAGGACATTTCGCAGGCAAGTTGACGGCTCATAAGATACTCGACGCGGGATATCACTGGAGGGGGATGTTTAGAGATTGCTTGACGTATTGTAAAACCTGTGATGTTTCTCAAGCTTTCGCTATCAAATCTAGTGTTTCCACTCCTCTTAGATCTATTCCGGTTCTTGGACCTTTCGAGAAATGGGGAATAGATTTTGTTGGGCATTTGAATCGCACCCCTCGCAACAATAAGTATATTGTTGTAGCCACAGATTATCTTACGAAGTGGGTAGAAGCTAGACCTCTTGTAACTATTGGAGAAGTTGAGGTGGGTAGATTTTTGTACGAACGGATCATTACTAGGTTTGGATGTCCTCTGGAGTTAGTTTCTGATAGGGGTCGAGAATTTGTGAGTGGTATGACTACTGCTATGTGCACCCACTTCTCCATTTCTCAGAGGGTTACTACTTCATATAAACCTAGTTCAAACGGTTTGGTAGAGAGGACAAACTTTACCTTGTGTCAAATGTTAGCAAAGGATGCTGACATGGAAGGGGCCAAACACAACTGGGACAAGCGTCTTCATGCGGTTCTATGGGAGTATCGTACAACAGTGAAGACGTCTACGGGATATTCACCTTTCAAGATGGTGTATGGGTTGGAATCAAGATTACCAATCCAGTTCGACCTAGCCACCTTTCAGACCTTGCAAGCTGGACTAAAGAGAAAGGGTGGTCCAATAGCTGAGAAAGAGAGGAGAGAAACCTTGTTGGAGCTGGAGGAGAATAGAGACGACGCAGCTCAATGAATTGAGATGGCTCAGCTACAACAGAAGAAGAGCTATGACAAGCGCTTGGCGAAGAACAAAACGAAGTTACAGCCATTTCAAGAGGGTGAGTGGGTGATGTTATGGGATGCTATTAGGCACAAGCGAGTTCAAAAGAAATTCTTACGTCGATATTTTGGACCTTTCATCATCTCCAAAGTGTGGAGTAATGGCACCTACGATCTTCAAGAAAGGAGTGGTACATTCTTCGACCGAGTGAACCACGACAAGCTAAAGAAGTTCCATCAACGTGATACTTCACTCCGAGGACGGAGTGAAAATTAAGTCGGGGGGTAAATGTCACACCACAAGTATCCCATTATTTGTGTGTATGCTTATATACATTTCATTAGGTATGACTATCTTAAAGGTTACTCTAGTTTGAAGATCTAAATTTAGAGTGATCAAAAGTAGTCATAACTAGCTGAGATAGTTATAACTAAGTTGAGGAAACTATTAGAGGTTCCACTATGGCACTATATGACAAGTGCGGAGCTCTAAATATGCTTTCCAAAAGTATGTGACTTTGTTGACCATCGCTGATTGGATGCATGATGAAAAGTCATGCACAAAGATCTAAAGATGCTCCTCAAAAGACGTATTAGTGTGTTGTCGTCTTTCGACTGGATAGCGTGGAAAGTTAACACTTTACAAAAGCTAAAGTAGGAGAATCTCTTATTTTAGTAAAGTAGAACAAGTAATGTGTGTGCTATTCTTAAGTCTTAGTAGACTTTAGAAGTTTTACTATTTTGGATTGCGCACTTACCATGAGGTAACGTAACTTAGTGAAAGTTACCACGGTAAGAAGTTGTAGAGTATATAAGGAGGAGTTGAGAAGGTGGAAGACACTCTCATTTTCTTGTCTATAAGTAAAGTGAGCATTGGAGACCTTGGGAGTCCTTGAATACTATGTGATGCAATGTGGAAGGCGGGGTTAGAACTTGTTTGCAGGAACGCTATTAGAGGGACCGATGTGACCATACGGGTCAGAGTGTTGAGTGAAGTGAGCATGGGTATGATAGAATCTTTGTAATTAAGGTGCACTAGTAATCCTAGTCATCTGAGGTACCCTTGGGTGAGAGACAGGCCGGCTTACATGACAGTACCAAGTGGGTAGAGGCTAGACCTTTGAGAGAGACCAATGAAACAGAAGTCGGTAGATTTTTATGGGAGAGGATCATCACAAGATTTGGATGTCCTTTAGAGTTGGTCTCAGATAGAGGAGGAGAGTTTGTAAGGAGCATGACTACTGCTATGCTACAACATTTTTCTATCAAGCCACGAGTAACGACCTCATACAAACCAAATGCTAATGGTCTTGCGGAGAAGACCAATCTTACACTTTGTATGATGCTCGCCAAAGATGCTGGTGTTGAGACTGTGAAACATACTTGGGATAAGAGGCTACATGCAATCTTATGGGAGTATCGAACAACAACAAAGACTTCTATTGGGTACTCTCCATTTCGACTGGTTTATGGAGTGGAGTCCAAGTTGTCGATCCAATTCGAATTGGATACTTTTCAAACTATTCAACGAAAATTGAAGAGGTCGAGAGGAGAAGACGTGGTCAGATCAAGAAGAGAGCAACTCATGGAGTTGGAAGAGACCCGAGCAATAGCAATGATCCGGATGGAACGAGCTCAGGCGTATCAAAAGAAGAGTTACGACAAATAGTTGGGCAAGAGGGAGGTAAAACCTTTTCAAGTCGGAGATTGGGTTATGTTGTATGATGCTATCTGATTCAAGAGGGCTAGGAAGAAGTTTCTTCCGAGATATTTTGGTCCTTTTGTTGTAGATAAGGTGTGGAGCAACTTCACATATGATCTTCAGGAGTTGGGAGGAAGGAGATTCGATCGGGTCAACCATGACAAGTTGAAGTTATTTCATCGACAAAAGTTCTCTCTTCACTCTGAGGACGGAGCAAAAATTTAGTCTGGGGGTAAAATGTAACGACCTATGTTACACATAGGAAGTTTGTTTATTAGTAAGGTGTTTAGTTATAACTAAGTGTTGAGAATGTTTATTTGCTGCCAAAGTACTTTAAGGAGGTATCAAGTTAGTCATGACTAGCTAAAAGTTAGTTATGGTTAAATTTAGCTGTACTTTTGGCAGAATTCAGATATTTGCTAAAGAGTGAGCACTACTATCTTGTCATCTTGTCTAAAAGGTAGAAAGGAGGTGGAAAGTATCACTTATCTCCTTTTTGACTTGATATTAGTGGTTGGATTAAAGTTGTGGACTTTGTGGGCATTAAAAACAAGAAGAGATTCCACATGTTTCCTTTTTAGTGGGTCCTAGTGTAGAGGGGGTGGAAATTTGAGATTCCTTGAGAATATTCCAGAATCCTTCTAGAAGTTGTTGACTTTGAAGGAATAAGCCCATGTGAAAAGGTAAGAAGCCCATGTGATTAATGCTTTTATCTTAAGTAATATCTTAGTAAAACCCGGTAAAAGTAGTTACGGCTGAGTTACCGGTGGGTACCAAAGTAAAAACCTAGAATGTATAAATAGAGGAGTAGAGAAGAGCTCCTCATCCTTTTTTTCACAACGTCGTAATGACAACTTGAGTAATATAGAGAGTGTGGGATATTTTTAGCATGTGAGAACTTGAGAGACGTCGTTAGAATGGAAGATTTTAGTTGATGAGTTTATGGAGATTTTAGTTGATAAGTTTGTGGGTGTATGAATGAGTGAACTTAGCATTTTTCCCTTCAAGATTCATGGTGTGCTTCCATCAAAGCCATCAAAGGTGACCCCTGAGTGAGAGACAGGTCCGACATTTGCAGATTCATCGATGACGATCGTGGAGGTTGAGAGATCGGGGGGGGTAGTTGATCGATGGGATCGTGGAGGGTTTATAGTTCGGGTTGGCTTTGGGTGTTCTTGCTGTTTTACGTCAGATTTTTGGTTATCCGGGTGCACCCGCAAGCTGTTTTTGCTGTTTTGGAGCCTCTTTTGGTGCAATCTTCTGCAATTCGAGGTGGAGCCGAGCCTCTTTTGGTGTGTTGTATCTGTTCTACTCTACTTCAAGCGAAGCGGAGCGGAGAGTGAGCGGGAGTGTCGAGGTCGAGGTCGAGGTGTCGTTAGAGGCTTCGAGGAGCAGAGGTGCGTGAGTGCGAGAGTGCGGAGGCGGAGCGGAGCCTGAGCCTGAGCCCGCGCTCGCCGTAAGCCAGCTTGCTGGCGTGCGTGAGAGAGGTATCCAAGTTCCAGTTGTGTGGGAAGTGTAAAACCAGCTGGTCACCCATCCCTACACTATTCCTGGACCTAGACTCTTAACTCTGTAGTCTTAGCTTTGGCTTTACCACTAGACCAATAGCTCTTGGTGTCCTACAGGGATGCGTGCAAGTACTTATGGACTTGTATAAGGTAGTAGGAGACCTTCTCGCACGTTCCTAGAGGAGTGGTAGGGCGATTTCATAGTATTAGGGGTAAGCTATAGTTGTGGTAGTGCTTGCCTATACCGTAGAGACGTGTATAGAGACAATTGGTGGCAGTTGTCTTGGGTGAGCTAGTAGAGCTATCAAGTGGATGTTTTTGGAGCTACTAGAGGTGCGGACATCTAGTTAGTGACCCCAAGTGTCAGTTACGACAATTGGTGATCAGATATTGTGCATGTGGTCACCGACGAGGAGACGTCAGTCTGGGTGGGGCTGGGTTTCTCTTTATGTGAATGTTTGAGTGTGGAGGGTTATCGTTTGGACTTCTTGTGGTTGGAATCCCTCCATATTCTACTTCATGTTTGTGCGCCGTGTTTGCTTGTGTTGGCGCTTGACTTCCGGAGTGAGTTCACTCCAGTGTGCTGTCGATAGTGAGACTGGAGTTGCGGACCAGTCAGACTACCTTTGTCTCTCTCACGGTGCGGTTGGAGTGACGACCAACAGACCGTGAGAGACTGCATGTGGTGATGGCAGGTACAGGTTGTCCTTACCTTGACCGTCCTAGTAGGGGATAGGTGAGCTCCGTAGGAGCGGGGTTAGGCAAGTGGTGGTTACGGTGGTGACGGAGATTGCGACATTCCGGTTGGGGAGTGTGTTAGCGGGATTCTCTCATCACGAAGTTCTCGAGAGGTTCTGATGGGGACTTCTCAGACAGTGGGTATACACGGAGTGGGGTGAGGTATGGACTACCTACACCATTGCCATCGGTTGTTTCAAAGGACGAGTCAGACGCAGACATCGTGTTTTCTGATGGTGAGTCTAGTGTCGCCACACCGTTGTTGTGGGACATGGACGAGATCTATGGGGCCACGAAGGGATCTCGACGTTACTCGGGTACAGTTGGTATCATTGAGCTGGATGACTTCATCCAGGAGTTCGACAGTTGGTGCGATCTGCAGCAAATGCGGAACCCACAGCCTGTTTACACCCTTCATGGCGTGGAAGGGTTTGTTCCAACACTTGGAGGGACCGCCGATGGATGATTATCATGAGTTCAGGCGAGATTACAATGTTGAGATCGAGTTGTGGAGACAACATTGGTCTCTCAACTACGTTTCTATCACTATTGGCGTAGTTTCGGGAGGCGTAGCACCTGCGAGTTCGGGTGCCAGTAGCAGTGATACATCCACATGTGGCGAAGTACCTACTACCAGCGGGGCGTTCACAAGTAGTGGAGCAGGTGGTAGTGTGAGCGGGATACCACCAGGGTTTAATCCTGTGGTTCAGTTCTTCCAATGTTTGAGGAAGAACTATCAGGGTGTGCGGATCGACAAGTTGAGGAGTCTGCAGAAGTTCCAGCGGAAGACTGGAGAGAGCCTACACGAGGCGTTTACTCGCATGAGGCGGTTGATCAGCGTTACCCAAGGAGTGACGGAAGCACATGCAGTCCAGTTCTTGTAAGGGATACTAGACCGGGAGCTGCATAGGAGAGTTAGAAATGCTACTCTCCTTGGAGAAACCGCTCCGACGTTGGCGGTTGTCTTTGGTCTGGCTGAGCGGATTGAGCTCAACATGGTGGAGGAGAGGGTGGTGGTTGCTGGGTTCAGCAAGGAGACACCACATGGAGCGACCACCTCTTCTTGAGGATCACAGGCTACGCAACAGCGTGGTGGTGGTGGTGGTGGTAAGGATTGTGCGGAGCAGTCACGATCTCAGGGAGGTGTTGGAGGATCTGATGGGCAGAAGCCCATGCCGTCCTTCTCTAGTCAGCAGCAAGCAGGTCCTTGCTGGAGTGTGCTCAGCTGTAATAACAACTGTGGACTACACATTTGTTATATCTTGTAGAATTTTGCCTTGTCATACGTGAGTTTGACATAAGGTTTTTGTATGGTTTGATACGACTACTCAATGATCTATATACCAAAGAGTATCACAGCAAACCTCATGGCCTATTGAAGAAAAGGTTCATAACGGTAAAGAGTAGATAACCTATGTTCCATGACTGTAAAGTCGAGAATTAGAACTGATATGAACGAAGCTTGAGCTCTCCTAAGCTTCCGGCTCTCTTATCGGTACTCACGTCTCCAAGCAATTAAGATAAGATAAAACCAGTCAATTAAAGTTTGTATACTCATTCAATACAAATAGATACATCACAACTAAACGTGGAATCAAGATTTTCCGATTTGAGATTGTGAGCAAGTTCACATTGGTTTACATCGATGTAAAAAACTGTGATAATCTTGCCAGTGAAACTGAAATCTTCAAAAGTATCAGTAGGAAAATGTAAAATAATTCTATATATAACTACTAATAATCCTGATGATGATCCGTTTTGAGAAGAATTCATTCCAACAATCAGTTTGGCGGTTTCAAGTTGAAGCTTAGAACTTGCTTCTATTTGTTTATCTACGGCACTCTCAAACATTTGTGCAAAGTCTTTCATGCAAGACCTGAAATCTGAAAGATCCCTCGTCACACCTGACTTCTTTTTTGCACTTACATGTTTCAGTTTCACACCAGCCATTTTACAAGCTTTCGTCACAGCAAATGTGACAGACGCTTCTTGATCTATCACTCGAGGAGAAGACTTCTCCAAAGTTTGCTGCTTGCGGAGGAGTTCCTTCAGAAATGTCTTGATCAGGTACGTACCTTTTAAGGCTTGTATCTTCCGGCATGCTTGTGAATGATCTGACTGGCCATGTGTGTCCAAAATGATGAGTTCATCCTCATCCACTTCTTCATCAAGATGTATCGGCTGACTACCGTCCATTCCATTCAGAACCCCATAATGTTTGGGATCCTTAAGAATGTCGTTGAAAGGCAATAACCATTTCCATGAACTCGGTGTCCCGTCTGTTGAATCCTCTCCATCATTTTCAGCACGGTATTTATTCTTGAGATATCAGCTTTATCGTGAACTTGCTTTTGTGACTTTTGCTCGTTGTTGGTTTGTAATTATAAGCACCACTCATTATATGCAGCTTGTACTTGAACCCAATCCTTGGTCGCAAGTTTCCTTTGTTTTCTGCATGATAGACTTTGCCAAATATCGAAACCAAGGCTTCTGTTTGTTGATCGTTCCAAATATATCTAACCGCATTACGTTTTTTGTTGTTATCTAAGTCCGAACATTTAAACATTGTGGACCTTTTATTTATCAAGGGATCAGCTTAGCAAAGAGGGATGTGAAACTTGTATTAATCAAGGGGCCAGCTTAGTAAAGAGGCTGTGTACGCTGTCGTATTGTACATAGGTCTGTACAGTGAAAAGTATTGCAAAGAGATGTTTTTTCTATATTGTGTAAAGGAAGCTGCCCTGCAGCATAACAAGCTGGGCATGAGCTAAGCTGGGGCCATGCTTGACAAGCTGCCCCCTAGCTTAGACTGAAATATCACCTTGAAAGAGGTCGATAGGCATCAGAATGCAGAGCTCGACGAGGAGAGCGACCTCATGCTTCCAGTTTTGACAAAAAGTGTTTTAAGCTATAGTTAGTACGGGTTTTATACTGAGAAATGTACAAAAGAGGGAAATCTGTCGATTCTTGCTCGTGACTTGAACTCAGAATCAAATAGCGTGAGTGTGTAGGTGTTCACAAATACTATAGTTTTGACTCCTTGTTCATTAAAAACGGAGAAGTATAGAGAAGTTTGCACAGAAAAGGCTAGTAAAGACTTTGCAGGAAGGTTTCTACAGTAAAAGCATATGTACAAGTTTTAAATGCTTTTAGAACGGAACCAAAGGCCATCCCAGTGATAGGGCGTCTGCCTAGGAGGAAAGTGGTCTCAGGATCAATCCCTCCTGGCCTCTGGTTCCTATTCTGACATGTTGGCCTCCCAGATGGGAGTCTATGTTGGGTATGCAGCCATGTCCTGTATACCTAGGGGCGGGAGATCGATATCTCTCTTAATCGTGGGCTTCCTGGCCTAAGCCTCCGCATGCCATCCTGAATATACTATGGGAGATACCTGGTGCGCATATGGGGGGGCTGTAAGTCCTGAGGGGCAGCCTCATAAGTGTTGGAGCTTCGGCCTACATTGGATGGCTTGTAGTATATTCAAGATGGCATCAAAAGCACAGGAAACTTTTGCTAATTAGTTAAATAATCATCGAGTAGGCTTGCGATGGGGAATGAGGTTATGTGAACCTTTATTAGTGAAGGGGTAGAGTTTGTGGAGACAACTGTGAAACTTGTATAAAAAAGGGGTCAACTTTGTAAATAATGCTCTGTACGCATAAGGACAGCAGGGGGTAGCTTAAGCTAGGGCTCTGCTTCTGATAAGTGACTGCGCTTATAAGGACAGCAGGGGGTAGCTTAAGCTGGGACCTTAAAACTTTAGGTTAAATACTGCGGCGGCTGAAGATCGGGGGACCTTTCAAACAGTTTGGCAGAGGAGTTTTCGGAGTGAGTGGAGGCGGAAGGAGGAGAAAGGAGCAGAATTAGGGTTTGGACGCGGGGAAGCTTGGAGGCTGAGTGGGGGATCAATTTTTCTGACGGAATTGAGTGGAGTGAGCAGGGGAGATCGTGAGAGAGGCAGGAAAGTGTTTTGGAGACAAGAACCTCATATGTTACACAGTTTTGAGGTTTGGAGGCAGTAGAATTGAACGGACAGAGGTGGTTTATTGGAAGGAGATCGTTTTGACAAGGCTTTGGTTGTCGTGAGATCAAATTCCTTGGAATTTTCAGTTGAGACGGACTCAGGAGAGGAGGAGAGAGATATTTTCTTAAACAGTGAAGCAGTTGACACTGAAATAAAGCTATTTCTACTCCGGAGAGATCTATTTGTGTACCTGAGTGCGTGATTGAGTGTTTGTTTTGCAATTGGTGAGCACAAGAGGCTGTGTTTTGAGATTTCATCGTCTGCAGCAACCTATCTTCCTTTCTGGTCATTTCTCTCTGATCTATCACAGTTAGGAGGTCCCCCCTCCCCAAGAAAGACTCTCAACCCGACAACGCATAAGGACAATAGGGGGCAGTTTAGCTAGGGGCTGCTTTGATAAGTAACTGTGCTTATAAGGACAGTAGGGGCAGCTTAGCTCGGGGCTTATCTTTTAGGTAAATCAACATGCGAAGGACTTTTACAGAGAGCTGACAAGAAAAAGAGGAGACGTGCACAGGAGAGAGAGGGGAGATTTTTGACGATTAAAGATTTTGATGGTGAAGTCGACACTGAAATAAAGTTCATTTGAGTCTTGAAAGGTCTATCTGTGTATCTGAGTTTGATTTGTATTTGATGGACGCAAGAGCAGAATTTTGAATTCTCATCGTCTACAACAGTCTGTTTTCTTTTTGCTCATTCTCCTGATCAATCACAGTCAGGAGGTTCGCCCTCCCCAAGAAATACTCTCGTCACGACATCTGGTGCTTCCACTGAGGGCTATTGGGATGATTGATTTGGAGAATTGATCAGATTGAGTGAGAAAATGGATCATAGTGCTGCCGTACAAGGTGTGGCTGCTGCTCAAGGTGCTCATGTTCAAGGCACTCCTGATCATGATGAAATAGGCTCTCAAGGAGGACTTACGGTAGTCTCAACAGCAGCCGCACAGCCTATTATAGACATATCTCAGATTCTTCAGACATTGGCTGTCCTTATTCAGCAGCAACCTATGATTGGAGGAGTTGAGTTGAAATCCACAAAGACGTTACAAGCAATTGTGAGTCGATGTGGACGATTTGATGAAAGAGACGTTACTAGGTACCTGCGGGAGTACGTGGGTGAGATGGAGCTGGTCAGGACACCTGAAGTCGAGGTAATTTTGAGCTTTGAGTTGACTGATGTCCCTGAACTGAGAAAGAAGGTGAGAATTTTACAGAGCAGACATTTAGATGGATGGACTCTGTTTGAATGTGCACTGAGAGAAGAATTTCTAGAGGAGGATTCTGAAAAAGTCACCAAAAGAACCCTCATGGACTGGATAGAGCGTCGGCCTGGACGTTCCATAGGATTGAATGAGGTGATTCGTGAATTTGAGAATACTCTCAACTCTCTGATCTAGAGAGGTTGACGTTGGATGCTAGGAAGACGGAGTTATTCTTAGATGCTCTGGATGAGTTTACAGCAGATAGACTTGTTTCATGTTAGCTGATCGTGGAGCTGATGGGAGGTTACATCAGATTAGAGAAGAGTGGAGGAAGCAATATCTGCTCTTGCTAGACAACGTCGTGGTAGGATGACAGTGCAACTAGAGATCTTGTCAGAATAGAGAGTAACTCCTCATGTTTCAATTGTTTCTCTTATAATACCTCAGGCACCTATAGTGATTCCTCAAGCACTTGTAGTGGTTTCCCAAGTGGTTCTCCAAGCGCTTGTAGTGCCTATCTCAACATAGAGAGGACCTAGACAGCAACAACGATCTGTTGAGGACCGAAATCAAAATAATCTGATTGAAGAGCTCACTCAACAGTTGTGAGATTTGAGAGTTGAGATGGCTTATTTGAGGAGAGATCAACGACCAATCGCACCAGGTGCTCGACCTGTAGGAGGAACCTTTACCAAGAGATGTATTTGGTGCGACAGCCCAGATCATCTAAGAGAAGATTGTCAAGACTTAGCGGTTGTCTTGTGAGAGGGTGTAGTCAATTATCAGAACAACAGATTGCATCTAACCGCCACTAGGCAACCTCTAAACACATATTTTGGAAGAGGAAGAATGAGGAATTCACTTCCAGGACTTACTGGTGCGAACACTACAGCGATGGCTGCGGGTTCTGCAAAAGCTGATGTGTATACGGAGAGAGTTGAGGTGCGCTCTAATCCAACTATGGTTGAGCAAGCTACTAAGGTCTCAGTTGAAATGATGAAGAGAGGTGCAGAAAGCATTAGGAGGGCTACTGGATGAAGAGACCCAGTAGATGCAACTTCTATTCGAGCATTTTTAGAAGCGAGTAGTGAACAAGATGCTATGATGGAAGACAAAAGACGAGGAGATGCTTCCGACCTAGATGCAAGAGTACCAGATGACAGTGACCGTCGAAGAGTTACAAGGAGGAGAGCAGCAGAACCATCACTATCTGTACCAACTGGTAGGTTTTCTACTGCAAAGGATGTACCCTTTACCTCTACAGCTCCACCACCTGCAATAGATCATATGAAATATGTACAAGATTTGCCGCATGAGGCTACTGCTACTGAGAAAGTACGTGGGAAGAGGTTTACAGCACAAGAGAAAGAGAAGGCTCCAGCTTACAAGTTAGCTGCAGACATCGAAATAGCAACAGACTTCCGTGCTGTTCTGAAGCAACACATTTTGGATGCTAGAGTTGAGTTTACTCTTCGTGAAGTACTGGGTATAGCAAAGAGAGAGTTTCATGAGTTGATAATTGACATCATGAAGAGAAAGAGGCACGTGTTGGCTGAACAAGTAGGCAATCAGATGGTTGGAGCAGTAGATGCTATTGGTGTTGATGGGTTCAGAGATGATAAGTATGAAGCATGAGTTGCTGGTCCGACTGTTATTGAGAATGAAGATAAAGAGTTTGAGGAAGATAAGTCAAGCACAAACAGTGATTTCAAACAGAATCATGGGGCACGTGCGACAGCCGAGACGCAGGTTCAACTTGGAGGACTTACTGAATCGGTACCTACACTTGTGGATCACGGATAAGCGATCAACATTATTTCGAAGGAGGTGTATGAGAAGGGGCAATGCCTGATCGAGAGGAACCATGGTTGGATACTCTGTGCTGCTAAGAATCAAAAGGGTGAGTTGTACGGAGCTTGTCCAAATATACGTGTAAGGATTGGAGATGTAGAGGTTGATCAACATTTCTTTGTATAGTCATCTGTCTCATACTAGGTCAATCTTACATCACCGATGTTCGAATGGAGATAAAAGTGATAAATGATGGATCTCATTATGCTAGAATTCAGAGTCTTGATGACAAGTATTCAGTACAGTTTTTGACCGTCCGTTTTGGACATGAACGGAATCGACAAAGCCTTAAAGATTCTCAAACGAGGAGATGTAAGAGTTTTTGCAGTCCACTCGTGTAGAGCGAGAAGACAGGGGTGTAGAAACTACTGTTGAGATTCCGTTAGAGTTGGTACATAAGGTAGAAAGGGCGAAAGCGAGACATGTACAGAGGTCCAGAGACATGTGTAGTGTACAGAGTTGACAGTCTGGATTGCTGATGTTTGATGACGATGGGTGGAGTCAGTTTACAAGAGTTGAAAACATGAGAGAAAATACAAAAAGATGGATGATAAAATAGGTAACAGAGTTGCGACGCGCAAAGGTTCTATCTGAAGATGATGTGATTTCTAGCTTGTTTGAAGGTTTGTGTTTGTACAGTCAGTTGCTAGTTGGTTGGACAGTGTAGGTAGATTGATGGAAGAGAAAGATAGTATGATGATGATCGCTATCCACTCTCGACAAATATATGAGGAGATTGCTACGTGTTTGTGAATTTTCCTCATCTGATACAGAACAGTGAGAGAAGAGAAGCAGTTTGTTGGTGTGCACTCCCTCAAGAAGTACAAATCTGTACTGAAAAAGGTGAGACCGGTAGCAGCTCAACTACCTACTAACTCGTAGCAACAAGTACAGTTAGTAGGCACTGAGTCCATATTGCGTGATCATAGACGAGTAAGACATCAGTTTATTGAAGAGACGTTGAAGGAGCTCCAGATAGGAGGGGTGATTTCTTGACTGAGGTTGAGGACACAATATTTGAGCAGATGATAATGAATCATGATAAAGCGTTTTCTTTTTCAGCAGAGGAGATAGGATGTGTTGACCCAAAGTTTATGACTTATGGTTATATTCACAAAATTAATATATTCTTTGACTAAACATGGAATAACAGTCTGCATCATGGAAAAAAGGTGAGGTCAAGGTACTATTTGACCATTTTAAACATTGATTTATCAGATGTTATGTTTGTTTATAACTCCAGTTCTAACTCCCATGCTTACCATTGACAGTTAGAATATTAAAATTTAAACTGTAAATGCGAGAAAAGAAAGAGGGCCAGTTCTAACATAAAAATATTGTTTAAAAATTGAATAAAATTTATTTATTAATTTGTCCAAGATAATTTTAATGATATTTTTTTGCATATTTACACGCATCCAAATAGGGGTGCCAGTCAGCTTCAGCCGTGGCAGAACTGAATCTCTATTCATCGTGACCTAGTTTCGATAAAAAGTTCAGCATGTCGAAGGTATCCATTTTTAAAGTCATTTTGTTGTTCAGGACAAAAATTATCTTACACAATTAGAAGTGTCAAAGTTAAGAAAAACATTCTTTATCGCCAAAACTGTATCACCCGTAAAGAAGCCTAGTTCTACCGTGCCTCAAACAACAATATTTCGTTTGTGTCTTCTTGACCTGACCGTGATTTTTGTAGCAAAATCAAGTAAACAAAAAAGTGTGTCCAAGTTGAAATGAAGAACCGCCATGGCTTCATTCGCGGTTATCTCGAGATACTATTTTCCCGATAGTGATCATCACGTGCATAGTGCCGCATCGTCTGAATCTTTCCAGTATTCTAACTTTTGACACCCCCTATTACTCAAGATGTAGTTAAGAAGCTGAATCTCACGACGGAAATATTTTCTGCTACGGCTGAACTCTCGTTTCCGTACGAACCTAGGGGGTGAGAGAATACATGCCCGTTAACTTGTATTTTGACACCCCCTAATGGATTTCTGTAACTCTAAAGAGTGCGACGGGAGGTGACCCTCCCGTCCCGGACGCGCTGACCGAGGCCCAGAACTCTATTCATCATTCACGGTTCACTCCGAGGATTTCGGGAGCTACACTTTATACTCGAATGCAGCGGGGGTTGGCCTCCGGTAGTTGTTAGCATGGGTAACCACGGCAGTCAGCAAATTGGGTGCCAAAAGCCAATTTCTATGGAGGAATCGACGGGTGAAAATATCCGCCTACCTACCAGGTATACGCGCGTGAGACTGGAGAAAAGGCAACTTTCCACGTGGAGATGGTAGAACTGTCAGTTGCCAAGGTGTTCGCTCGGGGTATAATAAATAAACTGCTGTCATATTCGAATATATGGTGCCGATGCGAACTGCAGTGACAGTGCAGTCTAAGAAGCAGGATCCGTCCCAACTGAAGTCATACCAAACCTTGCCGCGGAACTTCAAACGCGTGCCGAATGGTACCGCGAGTCGCAAAGCCGACCACGTGCTCATCCAACTGATACTGAACTGAGCCGCAGATGCCCGAACCAGAACACTTGCACCTCGTGCCGCGGATCTCCGAAGCAGAACACCAGCGCGTCTAAAGGCTCTATCGTATACCTAGCCGAACCGGCTTGTATGTCAGCGAGGGAAGGCATTGAGAAACCAAGTCTCCGGGCCGCGCCAAAGGAAGCCCTCGCTCGCATCGCCAGCGAAGAGAGTAGAGGAGAGCGCAGCGGAGATTCCCACATGCTGAGGAGCGCGGGCGAGCGAGGAGGAAGACGCAAGAGAAGAAGAGGCCGGAGCACAGGGAGATAATTCGCACCAGATGCGCATTGACGAGGATTAGAAATCCAAGAAGGTACGACGAGGGGATCACGAGACACACAGAATCAGTCAGTCAGGCAGTTAGATCTTCGAGCATTCAGCAGTTGTCTCGAGGCACGCATTGCGGAGGAAGGGTGATGGGGCGGGAGGAAAAGAGACACGCGGATCTATCTGGGCGTTTTTGCACAGGGTTGCCTTGGGTTAATTGATGTGCGGACTGTCGCTTCACTTTGTCTTATATAATTCTAGTTGAAGAATAGGGAGACGAATCTTTAAATATAGTTAGAGACGTTGGTGTTCTGGAGCGCTCCAGGCGAAGTTGCAGGTGACTGGGAGTAGGCCATTCGCAGCTCGCGTTGGTGTTATCGTCGATGTGATTCGAACTTTTGATTCACGACCGAGTTCCCGTTCTGCTAGTTCCTGTTGTGTCCTCGGTAGTTTTTTTCCGTCATTGGCTCTAGTCGGAAGACTTTGAAGTGAACAACCCATAGTGACTGGTTACAACAGCTTCGCAGTGTGCACAGGGAGAGTTGAAGAACACGAGAAACTAGCCTGTTAGCTTTTTGTTTAAGTTGGTAATGAGAGCTGTTTTGTGAACTCTTGCAGTTTATCGATGGCAGCGATGGCTCAGGCTTTCTCGTCGCCTACTTGCCTGCATGGGGAATTAGGTGGTTTGCACTTAACTGGGGAGAAGAAGAGTATTAGGAGTAAAGCCTCTGGGGCTTCTGTGTCCTTCAGCTGTCCCCTCCGCCAGTCATCCATTTCTACTGTATACGCCGGACGAAGGAGCTCTGCTGGTAAAAAGCATGTGAAGCTTTCTGCTCGCTCTGAAGCAGTTGCAGCCGGAGGTAAAACAGAGTCTGGAACAGGCTTACTAGAGCATGAGGACGCCACGTCAGGCGAGGATTTGCTATCCCCGACTAATAATGGGTTCGCTCCCACTGAGAACGGAGCAAAGTTTGCCCCTGCTTCTTCTGGAATTGAAGTAGATTCAGTTAGCGAAGCAGATTTGAAGGAGAACGGTTTCCGAAGTACAAGGAGGACGAAATTAGTCTGCACAATTGGACCAGCAACATGCTCATTTGAACAACTGGAGGCTCTTGCGAACGGGGGAATGAATGTGGCGAGGCTTAACATGTGTCATGGAACCCGCGAATGGCACCGTGCCGTTATTCGCAATGTTCGCATGCTGAATGCAGAGAGAGGGTACTCGGTGGCCATCATGATGGACACTGAGGGCAGTGAAATTCATATGGGAGATCTCGGAAAAAATTCTGCTAAAGCTGAGGTACCACACGACCTGTTTGCACTTCCTGACGTCGTGTCTGAAATGTGGCGTAGTAAGCAATTCTAAGCGGATTCAATGGCGGATAAAGGACAGTCTAGACCAGATCAAACATAAAGTTTACAACCTGTGACTGCTAGCGTACCAGGAGATTCAGAACTTACGAAGAAGTCAAGTCGTTCTGATTGTGAAACCTCGACTAGGGTTTAGTATGAGCCTTGTTTGTGGTGTAGTTTGGTACCTTTTTGTACCAGTCGCAATGTCGTGTGCCTATATCGTGCCTAAGAAGGAGGCAGCTTGTGCCTATCAGTTAGACATCACACTGCGTAGATAAGAATATATCATCGAATTTAGCGCAACATAACTCTGCACCTGTTGCATAGGTCAACTGTTTTAAGCTAGAGGTTGATGCCACAACCAAAGGCGTGGTACATATGAACGTCTTTGGCGTGTCGCGCAGAAGTGATAGGGCCGACCATGGGCCTATTGCGTGACTACCGTAGTCAGTCGTTCGTGCCCTACGGTTGCGAACTGCTCAGCGAGGAACTAGAGAATGAAGTCCTGTTCTTTTAGAGCCTGAGTAGAATCTCGCGTTTTGTAACTCTTTGTGATTTATGAGTCAAGGAAAATCGATATCTTAGATGGTAAATTACTTTGTCTTCTTGCAGACTTAAGTTGGGAAAGTTGGGAAATCTGAGTTTTTGTCCTCTTCACAGGATGGAGAAGAGTGGACTTTTACTGTGCGCAAGTTTGATCCTGCCGACTTGCCTGAGCACACCGTTCAGGTCAACTATGACGGATTCGCTGAAGGTACGTATTTGCCGTGCACATTTGTCAGCTTGCCTCTGCAGGGACTTAGACGAAGTTGGTTGTTCATATTGTGAAGACGAAGCTCAGAGTTTATGTTCTGGCTCCTGGCTTCCAGCTTAGTTATTTCTTCTCTGTGGCAGATGTGCAGGCTGCAGATGAGCTGGTGGTCGATGGTGGAATGGTTCGCTTTGATGTGGTAAAGAAACTCGGACCTGATGTGATATGCCGCTGCATTGATCCTGGTCTTCTGCTACCTCGGGCTAACCTTACGTTCTGGAGGGATGGTCGCCTTGTTCGGGAACGGAATGCCATGCTCCCGACCATTTCATCCAAGGTACTTTCCTCCCCTGTTTCTTCGGTCGTTCCCTTGGACTCGTGACAGCGAACATATGTGTAGTCTGACGTATACCTCTCTACACATCTGACGTATAGATCAGTTTACACTCCATCTACCACAGGTCATCTATGTCGTCTTGCATACCAGGGGGCCTGTTTCTCATAATGTGGCTGTTTACACATTCCCACCTTCTGTCCCGAAGGTAAAAGAATTTTCCGATCGAAGACTGCAAGTTTAGCATACGCCCCATCATTCTTTGTCCTCAAGTTATACGTTTTTACCTAGAACTTTACAGTCTTGGCACATATTTATTTCATCATTCTCCTGGTTATGTACTGGTTTGTTTCATGGGTTATTAAGTGTATTTGGATAGTTCTTGCATTCTGCTGCTATACACATAATCTGTGATGCATTCCTTCATTCTTCTTGCTGTCTACTGCTATACACATAATCTGTGATGCATTCGTTCATTCTTCTTGCTGTCTACTTCTCTGGGTTCTAAACGTCCACGGGCCTCAGTGTATGTGGGTAGTTCTTGCATTGCGCTGCATCCACCTAGATTGAAATATTTCTCATGGGTGAACTGAATCGTTCATCGTATCAACACTCCAGTGAGGCTGGTATGTTCAGCAAAGAATGGAACTTCCTTTGAAGAAATTTTTGTCGAGGCTGAAAATCTAGTTGGGTACACGGCTGAATTCGTTCAGGATTGGCTGGACATAGACTTTGGGATCAGCGAAGGAGTCGATTTTATAGCAGTTTCTTTCGTCAAGACTGCTGACGTCATCAAACATTTGAAAAGCTACATCACTGCGAGATGCCCTCAAGAGTACGTATTTTTTCTCTGTTTTGCCTTGTTCAGTTTGTAGTCAAGAAAACGATCGTCGGGAGCCACGATTTGAGTGACACAGTTTTCTGTCTACTTCTGTCTGTTTTCACTCGAATCTGTCACTTAGTAATGTCGACGGAAGGCAGCACGGATCAGATTCTTGGACAAGCCGGTGATAGAACAGTAACGGAAGGGCAGCTTCCTTCTTTAGCTTAGATTTTCCTGGTCACTTGCCTAGTCACTTCCTTGGTTTCTAGTGCGAAGCAAATCTGTTGGGGACTTACCTTCCGTACTCCTTTTGACAGGCCAATCGGTGTTTTTGCGAAGATTGAAAGCAGTGATTCTTTGAGGAACTTGGAGGATATAATCCAGGTCTCAGACGGAGCTATGGTTGCTAGAGGTGATCTTGGGGCACAGATTCCGTTGGAGCAGGTTCCATCAGTACAACAAGAGATAGTGCAATTATGCCGGCAGTTGAACAAGCCAGTCATTGTTGCATCTCAGCTCTTAGAGTCCATGATCGAGTACCCCACTCCAACTCGTGCAGAGGTAATCTGTCAGCGAGGATGAGATCTGGTTTGGGTTTTGCGGTCGGTTAGGCTCTAGTGGATTTGTCACACGACTGCTATCATCCTGATTTGGTCGGACTGATTTTCTGCAAACACACCAGTTGCATAGACTTGCTGTCACATGCGTACAAAGAGAGCGTATAACTGTGCTTATTGAAATCTGAGTTAGTGTTCACAAAGTGAACTCTCCTGTGTGCTTTTGTTACAGTATACGTGTGCTATGATTGAGGCTAGTCGATAGTGTGTAGAATCACTTAGTGTATCAAGAATGACCTGCGCCGAGTTAGTTGCTTAAGGTTTTGCATGCTTTGGTCAACTTTCAGGAGTACCAGTTTGTTGACTGCTGCTTAACAGTAATGTTAATAGATGTGAGCTCGATCAGGAAGTCTTAGTGTTTTTTCCGCTATTCTCAGTATTTCCAAACTTTTGTGATACATATGTAGCATGCCAAGAAGAAAGTAATTGCATGTCATTGTTTTAGTTAAAACTGCTTGTCCTTTTTTTGTTTTAAGTTCCGCTGTATGCATCAGTTGCAAGAAGGCGATTACCTGTTGCCCTTTGTACTGTAAGCCCTAATCGCGAGTGTTAGTCATTTTAGGTGGCGGATATATCAGAGGCCGTGAGACAACGGGCGGATGCTCTGATGCTTTCGGGGGAGTCTGCGATGGGAGCTTATCCGGAGAAGGCACTTAGTGTCCTTAGACAAGTGAGTTCCAGAATTGAGAAGTGGTGCCGTGACGAAAAGCATCATGAGAACACACGCTTACAAGAGCTTTCTGCTGCACTTCCCGAACGTATCTCAGAGCAAATCTGCAATGCAGCTGCACAAATGGGTCCGTCTACTAACTTCCAACCAGTACAGTTTGGATCTCATTATTCCGTTTGCCCGATTCAGGAATCTGCTACTCAGTACAAGATAACCTAGCGGACCTTTATCCGTGCAATTGAAGGTTGAGGATTTCAAGGATTCGAGTCATTTTTGACATACGCTGATGCTGCCGTGTTGGATACTGGTGCATAAGGACTAACATGTTTCACTCTCTTACGTGCAGCCAACAAGTTGGAAGTTGATGCAATTTTCGTGTATACAAGAAGAGGATACATGGCGCAGCTTCTTTCAAGATGTCGGCCTGATTGCCCGATATTTGCTTTCACGGACTCCAGGAATGTGAGGCGACGCTTGAATCTCTCTTGGGGTTTGATACCTTTCCGGGTGGATTTCAGTGAAGACATGGAAAACACCTTGCGTCGTACATTTGCTCTTCTGAAAGCTAGGGGCATGATGAAATCTGGGGATCTCGTGGTGGCGGTTTCAGATATCGCTTTGAGTAACTTGAACGAGAATCTCCAGTCCATCCAAGTGAGAAAAATTCCTTGAATGAGACCACGGGAGCAGACAACTCCTGGGAGTCGTAGATGGGTTACACTTTACAGTACAAAGTCAGAATATCCTTGTGGTATGGGCTTTGCTGTTATAGAATTAGCTGGCATAAGCTGCGTAACGAGCGTTGATAGTCTCGAGGAAACAATAACGAGGAGCCTCATAGGAACGTGAAGTTTCATCTTAGCATATCATTCAGCATTCAGCATCACTCATTTAGTCAGATGGTTACTTAGATAAGGAGGGGTTCTTCGGGACGTCACCCAGACTGCGTGATTTATGTAATTGACTTGTCTACACGGGAGAGGAATAGCATTCAAGCAGTTGTCCACCCTCCAGTACTCTTGAGTAAACTCGGAATGTATATCGTTGTCTGACTCGCTGGGCAAGCATTAAGCCGTCTTGTCCTACTACTCTAGAGCAATTGTATGAGATTTCTTCTCATCACGACTGGAAGGCAGAAAGTTTTTAAAGCATATGTATAGGCTGAGTCTTTGTTAAGCAAAAGAGGAAAAGTAGCACCGAGGGGTTCTTTCCTAGGCTCCCAACTTCCGAAGCTAAGCTGAGTCCTGCTAACCATTCATTCTCTTCTGTAAAAGTTGACGTGGGTTTTCCAGGAGCGTGACTTAGCTGTGGTTACGTCTGCTGTCCCTATCGGAAGTCCAAGCAACATGACCTGGAAGACAGGACGACACAAGTTGCTTGTGAATGGTCTCCGTCAGATATTGTTCTGCGTCGGAGGGTCTTTGACTACAAGAGTCGGTGATGGAAAATAGCGACAAGGATAGACATAAATCTAGTTTCCTTTTCGATCATATATTTTTGCGGTGGTATCGTAACTCCCCACAAGACCTTCGGTAAAATTTACTTCTTGGCAAGCGTAAGCCACTTTCGGTGAAAAGCATAAGTTACTTTCGGAAACGTTAAAACACTTTTGGGTTGTGCAAGCCATTACCGTTCAAGTATAATGATCTTAATATGTTCAGAAAACTAACCTACGAATGGTTTATGCGGGTGAAACACCTCATGCTCGTCATATGGGTCAGCTACGCCTCGGGGTGACCTTAAAACTAAGAATGCACTCCAATCAGTGGTTTCCCCTGTAACAGTCAGGGACACTTCAGAAGCTCTGAAGTCTCAGCTCCTCGGAAGCCCATCACTTCAGCGGATTTCCCCTACTATCTCATCGAAGGTTTAAAGATCACAGGGAAATATATTGGTGCGGAAGCGTCCTCTAGAACGAAGCGGTCTGAGATGATGAGAACTGAAAATTGGGAGCAGCTTCTTTCGATTGCTCTTAGCAATAAATACTGTTTTCTTTGTTCCGAGAATGTCTAGGCGAAGACTTCAGTCGTCTTTACTAGTGCCAAGTTCAGTCTAGTCAGATCTCCTTGTGACTGTCTATTGATCTCTTACGTAACCTTTCTGTAATAATATATGTTAGAGTATATATACAAACCCTCTCTAGGACATTATGATGATGATGTTTTACGATGTACCAGTGGGTCTTATGATAACTTTGGTTTTAGTATCAAGTTAAGAGGAGAGCATTACCAAGCAGATTGAAAAACCAGGGAGTGCAAGAGTCATAGTGTGTATATACCTTTACAAGAAGGAAGTGAAAAAGGAAAATTTGTTTTTGATCAAAACACCTTTTACTGCAATTTTGGAGAGCAAAGAGATCGAATTTGGTAATTCTGAGAGTACTTTTAACTTTTGTGTTTGTTTCTGTTTTATCCAAAGATTTCAGAACGAGTTTCCTAACGATACAATCTTCAATCCAAATAGAACTCGTATAATGAAATTACACTTGGTATATTTTATTCAATACAACTTTGGAGTTTTTGAGAGCATAAATGATCAAATTAGAAGATTCTGAGATTTTCGCTACATTTGATTGAATTATAGAACTAATAATGTAGACATTATTCCATCTCTTTTATCACAATGAGTCAATCATCGACTCCATCCCAGGTAAATTCATGCTTGGTACGCTATAAGTTTTCAAAATCAACACTCTGTCAATCACATAGCCGCTCGCGTCCGTGTGCACCTTGAATGATTTGTCAAACTCCGATAGCTTCAAAACTAACGCGTTTGACAAAATAGATTTGATGGTTTGGAACGCATCATCCACCTCCTTGGTCCAACTTACATGTGCGTCTTTTCTCGTCAGCGACTTTGCGATCTTTGAAAATTTCTTCACACACTTACGGTAAAACTGCGTCAATCCTAATAATCGTCGCATCTCCTTCACTGCACTCGGAGACTCCTAAGTCACAATCGCGTCCACCTTCTGCATATCCGGACCGACTCCTTCTGCACTAATGACATGTCTCAAGAAGTTAATGCGTTCCAAATTAAACTCACTCTTGTCAATGTTAACAAACAACTTATGCTCTCACAACTTCATCAACACCACCCTTAGTTGCTCCGCGTGCGACTCCAAGATTTTGGAGTAGATCTACGATATCTTAATCGTCTCGAGTCTTACGTGGACCTCCGTCCACAACCCTAAATGTCGCTGGAGCTCCAACACTTAGGATTTTTCT
This sequence comes from Asterella californica, assembly GCA_036924285.1. NCBI lineage: Eukaryota > Viridiplantae > Streptophyta > Marchantiopsida > Marchantiales > Aytoniaceae > Asterella > Asterella californica. Next base: position 15,530,932 of record JAYKYS010000003.1, read on the forward strand.
AAAGAACTGTGGTCCAGCCTCAGACTTGGACCTTGTGGTTCGAACCAGGATCCGAACAATGATCCGTCTACGCCGTATCCACGTCTCAGACTATGTTTCAGTCTCGCGTTTGGTCCGTTTCCAGACTTATCCCTTATTAGGTCAGCGTTAGTCTAGGAACTTTTTGGAGTAAATCTTTATGTCCTAACCCAATGTTTCAACCCTGGTTCAGAAAATCACTTAGGGTTCATCTGTTCTCGACTTCCCGGTCAAACCGTTAAGTCTTACTCATAGCGTTCACAACCTAACACAAGTCCACTAAGGTTCTGTTGTTCGTGTCTACGCTCGATCTTGAGAATGAGGATCGCGCCAAACAACTAAACAGTTGTGTGCGTCCATGAATTTCATGAATGCACACCCACTAAAGAAGATTTATCATCAGTAATGTTAGTCACACAGAAACAAAGACGAAGTGTGCATCCATGAAGTTCATGGATGCACACTCAACAATCAGAGGTGTGCATCCATGAACTTCATGAATACACAACACTGTTCACAAAAGGAATGGAAGATGTGAAGAAAATGATGTTCCATATACTATATGAGCATAAGAACCTAAGGGAGAATGGTCGACCGAGAATTTTGGAGTGTTGGCGTCCATGGAGTACATGGACGCACAATGGACAGGTGCTCGACTCTCTAAGACCTCCATGAACTTCATGGACGTAAAATCGTTAAACGAACATGTTACACACCTCAATCTTCTCCTTGTCTTGTAAGCTCCATTGGTGTGCATAGATCCACTTCCAAGTTCATAAAGAACACCTTGAACCGCAAAAATTGCTGTTGTGTGTCAAAGCAGACGAACTTCATATTCATCCGGTTGTAAACCACATAGACGACAATATGTCGAGATCTTGATATTTTTTCACAGTCCAAAGTTAGAGGGCAGCGTTGTGCAAGGAAATAGTCTTTTTGAAGACTCTTCGGGTACACGTCAACGGAGAGATCTTGTGAGGAGCCATGAGATCGCTGATGTCTCCTACTAGGTGTCTGCAAAACCAGGCTCTGGCCGTAAAGGCAAAGTAAGAAAAGATAAAAATAAGCAAAATTAGAGAGAAAATGAAATGTGAGATAAGATTTTGCAGATGAGCATTGTGTACTTTTCTCACACAAATACCATGAATTGCTAATCATAGATTCTCGCTATTGTTTCATGTGTCAAATCGACAAGTTAAACCCAGAATTGACAGAAAATACTACTCAAATTCAAATACTTCATGAAAGGATAGATTAGAAGAAAAAATACACATGAGCTTTATGACAATATCAAAACCACAGGAAATTGCTTCACGTTTGGAGTTCATTTCGAGATATCTCTGTTATTTTCCGACAACCTCCGGAGTGCACATTTTCAACCTGCACTCAGTACTCTATCTGCCGGCTATCCCCGAACGTTGCTCCCGAGGCGTAACATGAAGCCAGGGCTAACTATATCTTGAACTTCCATAGTGAAGTACTCTCTCTTCTCTATCGCCCACGTGCGTTCCAAAAATGATCATCCGTATCCGCAACTGTATCGGTGCGTTCTCCTCGGTCAGTGCCAGATGTTAAACCCTACAATGAAAGTGACGCCATATGATCACGAGGGAGATGATACTGGAGCTCGCGGCCATCCCTGTCACCCTATCGAGGCCAAAGTTCGCTTTGTCAAATGTTGCATCTGGGTTTTGAAACTTTGTTAGTGAAAGGTGTGTACCCAGAATTATACCTTGGTCTTTCAAGCTTTACTTGAGTTCGAAACTCAATCATTTCAATAGCGGTCTGGTTTTGTCTGAATCCTTGGGAGCAGAGATAGAATTTCTGATTTGTCCACACTGTATGTGAGCAGAGCGGGCATTCTACGGTGAAAGTCCTAATGCTTGGGATGGAGTGGAAAATACTAGACCGTGGAGACGCTCCCGTAGCTTCCTGAGATGACATTTCTCGCTGACCCTTAATTTACCCCCAAAATATATATTCCTCCATTCTTGGCCGTCTGCTGTTCGACTGATGCTGGACAATGTATATCTCCTCGGAGGGGAAATGTCCCTTTCTCTACTGCCGGTCCTTTTCTGACTCAGTTGAAAAAGCGATATTGGGCAACTTCTCATGGAAACCCTAAGAGAAAGCTTCAGAAGACCAAAGAAACTTCATTAATTTCTATACCAGAAATTCTGTTTAATTGTTTCCCTTCTGGAACCTCATATGTTGTTTCAGTCGTTCTTGAATTGCGAGCAGGTGACGAAATGAAGTAACATCTCTTGCTGAACCAGCTTCACTTCGCTGAAATTCTAGCTCCACTATCTTCTGTAAAAGCAATCGAACGTCTCGATCCAGCAAATCGAAATTGGATATTTTCCGTAGCACTTTCTCTGCATCATGATCTTTCCTTGATGCAACAAACACTCGAAATAGTCTGTGGCCGTGCACAGCCATGCGACAAACGAGTCAGCGACCAGAGAACTAAAAAGAACAACTGTGCATATGCAGCATACTACTGTTGAAAAATGCAGATCAGCAATATGGTTCTCGTTTAAAGTTCAGCTGTGACTGTAGGGAACTTCAAAAGTAGATTTGGTAGTTAATGCTACAAAAGGAGAATTTGGCTACTATGTAACGAGAAATAAGGTGCAAGTACTACAGCAAATACAGATACTGTCTTGTTGTCGGAATGCAAACCCCGCAACATTTGTTCTTCATTTACTGTTTCATTAAACTTATCGCTGATAAATAACTTACGGTAATGAAAACATTTACTTTAAAGACTAACTGAAGGAGTAAAATACCTGATTTTCGACATGATGTTAAGTGGAAGACATTCCTTCTCCATCTCTTGGAATATCTCCCACGCTTCCTCAGATTTCCCTGACGATGTACAGAGATCAAGTAGTGTCTCGTGTGCCATGCGAGAAAGCTGGATTCCCTGACCTTTCAAGGCTCTCAAAAGAGCCAAACCGTCAGCAGCATCGAGTGTACTCGTCCCTTGTCCCTCATATCCAGAACCCGCTACATGCAGAAATATCTGCTTACATGGTCAAACACGAAATCAGCCAGAATCCACCAAGGAGTGTGATCCACCGAACCTAGCATTCTTAATTTCTAGGTGAAAGATCCGCCTATAATGATACTTACCTTGTCGTAAAGTATTTTGTTGTTTGTCATCCCAAGCTTACTGATGTGCTGTAAGAACTTGACAGCTCCCCTGAAAGTTAAAGTAGACATCGGTTGTAAGTTCTATCGACATCAAACATCAATAACTGCAACACTACAGCATTTTCCATTTGATGTCGCAAACTCAACCATGAACACTGGATATAGATAAGTCAGAGAGCAAATAAGGAGTTCAAGAATGATAAAGAGAGCTTACTCCGGCTGCTTACAGCGAATATACCCGAGACAAATATGAATACAAAAGACATTCAGATAACTGGTGCGATACGCCGATTGATAATCACTCCAAGAGCCTGAACAGTTTGTTTCTTGAAAAATCTTCAACATCTCACCAATTCTTCCGACCTTGCTCAGCGTAGCCTGATAGGAAAGGCGTCAACACTGAGAAAGCTTTCTGAACTTAAACCAGGGCAAGGATGTAACTGTCACACAGGACCTAGAATCCCCTTCAGATTGCCAAACATTCACTACTAGAAATCCGAGCGAGAACAAGGAAGTATAGGTTCTACATTGATGACTATGATTGCCGTCTTGGGAGCTACAGCACTTCTTAATAGACCTATCAAACAACGACAAACTCACCAGCAGAGTTGCCACAGAATCTGGGGACGGGAGCTTTCCGCTTTGCCCAAGCTCCCCGTAAACCTCGGTTGCTTCCTCAAGTCGTCCAGCAAGAGCGAGTCCGCGAAGAAGCTGACTTTTTGCTTCAACTCCCACACTTGTTCCTTTCAGCTCAAGCTTGTTAACTAGCTGTACGTAGAGAACATTTATGCTCAACGGGCTTTGCACTTGCATTCACGAGAAAATTCGACAGCTGGGAAGACAGAGAAAGAGAAAACACATAAAATGTAAAATACAACCATCTATTACATTCCTGCTTAAGCAGCCTCAGCGGTAGTACTAACTTTCAGTAAGTGGGTGTGACTCTAAATTACACCATTAATTATCCACACCTTGAGCGCAGGGTCAAGCTGGGAGTTATCCACATACGCTTGTATCATGGCACTTAAAACTGTTTGATCTGTTCCTAGACCAAGTCCTTCCACCTTTCTGAATAGCTGCGCAAAGCCAGAAACATAACTACATGAGAGGAGTCAAATGTTAGGCCATATTTCTTCATTCAGGACTCCAATTTCTAGTTGGGATAATCGTTAAATGCTTCAACGATTCCTAGGGTCTACGGGTATAGGTCAATTTATGTGGCTAGCAGCGCCAATGCAAGAACTACCCACATACACTTAAGGTAACACCTTTGAAACCCAGAAAAATACATAGCAGGAAGAATTAAGGAGTGCATATACATTGGTACACGGTTAAAGCAGTTCTCGTGAAAACAGTGACTTGCCCCGCACACGTAAGGTAATCCCCAATAATTATGAACCCGTGTACGTACAAAGTGAGTAAGAAAAAGTGGTGAGCATGTATGCTAACTTGGTTGAAGAAGTTAGCAAAATTATGTATAACCGAGGATGGTCCAATAAGAAATGTGTAGGGAAGGGGTGAATATATGCTAAACTTGTGCACCCTTTTAGCGAAAAGTTCTAACCTGCGAGAAGTGTGTAGCAAACAGCACATTCGGAAAACAGGGACAAACAGGGTCCCCTGGCTTGTCAGGATATAGACGAAAAGGAAAGTGACAACGGAGTTGGACACATTTCCAGCTCAGCCAGTGCCCCTGAGTCAAGGGTTTCTATCCAGTTCAAACTGAAACATTTCTGGGTGGACCTTGTCTTTGTGTGGTGGTAGGCCAGTGAAATTGAGGCCACCGAACACGGCGGAGCACATTATGAGTCAACCACAGTATCTTTACTTACGAGTTTCCAAGCCTGCAGAACGGAAATCGAATGGAACATGCGGGAACACTTATGCAGACAAACTGCAAGAGCTGAACTTAAGAGTATCCAGCAGCAGTATTATCCATTAAGAAGTACAGAATGAAGCAAGTAGTTGGAACAGAAGTCATATATTCAGTGAGTGTCTCGAGAATCAATTGCAAGAACTAGAAGGGAAGTGCTTATCGGCCCGTTCAGAGGACGGAACTCGATGATTTTCAGGATTAAGCTGGCGAGAGGTTTACGGATGGTAACAAATACAGAATTCATAAGGCTGTTAACTGGTTACTGTTGGTCCGGTTGATTGGTTCTATCTCTACGACATCGGATGCGTTATGAGTGCATTCTCACTCCTCTCTCTCAAAACCCTAGCACCGCCCAGCCAGGGCGCGAGATCTACGGTCGGAAGGCTACGGCATGCAATCCTTAATGAGAACATCTCTGAACACCAAAGCAGCTGCCTCCTTGTCCAACTCTTTTTGGGGTCAGCCTAACAGAGTCTCATCTGTCGAGTCTAGTAAAATCTTTCCCGGCTGAAACTTGGAAGGTGAGGACGAACGTCCTCTATGGTAAATCATCTTCTACTTGGGTAAAACTCCCCTTCCTCAGCTAGATGTCTCTTCTGCTTTGTGTTCTTCGTCTCAACCCATCCTTGTTTCTAGCACCGTCCAGCCAGGGCGTGGGGTCTACGGTCGAAAGGCTATGGCAAAGCATTCTCTCTCTCTCTCTCTCTCTCTCTCTCTCTCTCTCTCTTTGTGATTACTACCGTGTTATTTTTGCTGTTCAACCGAGGATATCACAGGATTGCGTGGATCTTGAATACTAACCTGATAAGAATCGGTAGGCAGATCTGCAACAGGTGCTAATGCCTTTGATTTCAAGCTGCATGTTACGAAAGATGTCCGTGAACCCTTGATTGCAGCCGTTTACATGTATGTATCTGGAACTAGACAAAATGTTTAGACTGGTTTCATTCCTGCTGAAGATTCAGCTTACTCTCTTGGTTAAAGTGTGCTTAGTGAGTGAAGCCATTTTTCTGAACAGGTGTCTCATCTGAAAAAGCCACTGTTTGTTGTGGTGGTGATAATTACTCCGTCCATACCGAGAAACGAACGGTTTCCAGCCGTGTTGAGTTGCCATGGCTATATATGGACGAATATGTTGCACTATCCTTGCATCATAAACATGTGCACTTCAGACGCTTTATCGCAGGCAAATTACGAATCAGTGATTTTGGATACCTTCGTAGCCTCATTGAGATCCTTATTCGTCCCACAAGCTCGAAGAAGAATAACGTAGGTCTCCTTGTTTGGCTTTAGTCCGATGTAGTCCATCTCTTGTACGATGGATAATGCACGTTTCAGACGTCTCTGCTCACAAAAGTACCAAATTTCACCAAGCACACGACTTGCTCAACAGTCCATCACTCCACTTTTCTGTTCTGAAACGATGCTGAGTCAGCCTACATATGCAGAAATTCTGGAATGCAGTTACAAGGTTTGCTCAACAAGCTCACAATCACAAACATCACAGCGTTGCGGCATATCTGATGAACATTAGCTTGCGGGCCATACCTCTTTGGCAAATCCTTTCATGAGATGGTTAAAGGAAGTTGTATCGGGTTGGATACCTTGCTGCTGCAGCTCGGTGAGCACTCGATACGCCTTTTCCATCTGCGACGTAAAACAACAGATCTGACATAAGTGAGCCACATAAGTACCACATTACGAGAGGGGTTAATCAAAACTGAGTCTACATAAACGAAACGCTTGTCTCCATATGCAACAGAGGAAGTTAAACTACTGACATCTCCAGCCCTCACACAAGCCCCCATCAGGACATTATAATTTGCGATTGATGTTTCCAACCCCACCCTTCTCATGGTTGCTAGAGTCTCAAATGCCTGCAAAAATAGGATAATACATGGAGAATAAAGATCAGTAACGTAACGAGAAGAAGGGTAGCGCCAGCCGAGAGGCTGCTGCTATTACAACAAAAATAGACGTTGGCTTTGTGACTGATGCGGGCACACAGTTTGTCTAAGAACTGTTTTCACTACTAAGCATTCGAAGAATCTTTAGCCGCTCGTTATTGCGTTTCATAAGTAACCTCTAAAATATATCTGCGGTGTCGCCTCTGACGCAGTTTAATGTCAAAAACTGGAAGATTACGAATAAAACTTAAATTCCTGTATGCTATACTTTGACTAGATAATGCTTTCTGAGTTGACTGCCAAGTCAAGCTAGACCATGCATGTCAGAGAAGATGCAAACCTCATCCAGCATGAGATGATCAGAAAAGGACTTGAGGAGCGGAATGAAGGAAGTCGACCTTAAGGTCAAACCCCGATGTTGAATTTCATCCAGAACATCCATAGCTCGCGATAGCTGTAAAAACGGCAGAAGCGCTTTAATACGGACCGTGAATGAACATTGACAACCTACAGCATCAAGGTAGAACTGACTCTTCTCTAGAGTGATTCATTACCATGAGCTTGTGAGCAGGATCTAGAAATAAAATATTCACAGTCCATCCATCATATCAATTGCTAAGCTTGGACTCTGTAGTTTCATCTCATTGATCTTTTATTCACAGTCCATCCATCATATCAATTGCTAAACTTGGACTTTGTAGTTTCATCTTATTGATCCTTTGATAAACATGACTCAACAGAAGCAAGGTGTTTACAACTGAAAGCACAACTGACCTGCCCCTGATTGCAGAAGCCACGTATTAGATCTTCAAAGAGAGTGATGCCTGGCTTCAGATGCACCGTTTCCTCGACTGCCTTGAATGACCTCAAAGCCGGCTCAGTCTGCCAAAGAACCTTCCAACTTTAAGATGCATTTAAACAGTCCTCAATTCTTTGCTCGAGAAGTGATACAAGCCCTCAAATCTGAATCTACGTACTTGCCTCTAACATCATAATGTCTGTTTAAGAAACTAATCATATATCCATACGTCGGCAGATTTTATCAAGGACCACTCTCTAGTACCGAGGTAACCCCCAAGTAACCCGGCCCAGTACATAGTAAGTACCAAACAGGAGCCGAATGTGCGCTAACTTGCTAAGTGAAATTAGCCAATTGTTTTTAACCGGGGTGTGCCGATGGGCATGTGTAGTGCGAAGCACATTTCCAGAGAAGGTCCCCTTGGTATAGAGTACGATGCAGCAGAGAAATATGCAAGCTGATCGATTCTTATGTAGAATCTAATGCAGAACTGGAAGAACTGGATTTGAACTGAAAAGACTGGAGTTTAACAGAACGATAGTGCAAAAAATGAAGAGCGTTGACGGCGAGAATATAATGAGATAGCAGAAATGCAAACGAAGAGCGTTAGTTTAAGTGAGTTCAAGAGCAAAGATTTATCGAGTGAAATCAGCTATCGAACAGGCAGAAGATAAAGAACTGAGAATAGAGGAAGAACTTTTGCCCCAGGGTCACTGATGCATGTAGATACTGAGTCGGTGTACACTCAAGAACCTAATTACCACAAGAAACTAATTATAGTGACAAAGTCAGCGAGGGGAAAGTTGGGTTCGTGAAGAAGAAATCTGGGATGCAGACTGCGGCACACCAGTATTCTAGGGGGATGTCTGTGAGAAACGCTTGAAAAAAAGGAGGTCAACCCCTGTATCATCCAACTATAAAAGAAAACCGAACCAAGCGGAAATCAAAGGTGCGGTTCAGACAACTGTTCCACTCGTTGCTCTAGCAGATCAAAGAATCCGACACATACCCTCAAGAGGATGGGAGCTTTCGGGAAGAAATGAATTCATATCAACGTGAAAGTAATCTTACCCCATAGCAATCTGCGAATGATGATATGAAAACCTGCAAGTATTGTGAAAGTTTTTTCTCCGATTCGCCTGTCAGGCAACAGAAACAAGTCAATTTAGAGAAAACTGCAAATTCCTACATCTCCTCTCAGAGAAATGTCAGTGCTTTGTTTAAGGAAAGCAGTGGAAATGAAGTTCAAGGGACGACAATGACAAAACGAAGTCTTCTTGCAGAAGTGGGATTATCGTTTTGAGGTTTACGTCGTGAAATACCAACACCATCAATTACCTGCACTGTTTAGAAGCTCAAGAAGTGTCACGCTTGCTTTCTGCTTCCCACTTCTTCCAAGCCAGTCGAAACAATCCGACATTCTTTCAAGATTCTGTTTTGCTGGAGAACCCGTAAGCATCGTAACTAGAGCTTGCCATTTGTCCTCTCTCGAAAGGGCCAATAATGTCTCTAAAGATATTGCAGAACACGCGGAAGCTCAGCTTTACGAATTCCTCTTAGACTTATAAATCTATGAGAAAATACATGCCATCATTTGAACCACGAGCATTAACGTATCAACTCAAACCTCGTCCTGAACTTACACAAAAGTACCAGCTCCAAATCTTTCTGCAGATCAGCACTTGCAGAACGAGGACAAATTAGTGCAATCCGTACCCATGGTGCCAGCGGGAAGAAGTTCGTCACTTCTTGTGTTTTGCTGCTGCACTGTAAACTGACGGGCGTCACCTCGAGAGCTGAATGAAAGTTTTTGTTCAGCATATTTTGAGGTATTTGCCGAGGTCCAAATTTGTTCGTGGGTGGAGTCTCCTTGTCTCTGTGCAGTGGGATTCGCCAATACCAACTCGCCTTCTCTCCTACTGCTACGTTTTCCCCCTTCAGAGCAAGAAAACACAAAACCTCAAGACTAAACAGATCTGAACGTTTACTGTGCGCTTATAATTCAAGCATCGGATCTATACCACTTGAAACATCTTGGAAAGAGTATTAGAAGACGTCCACCGAGAGGAGAGTGGATAACACAGAACATTTCTCTCAATCTCTAGGAGGATACTGCTTGCACATGGACCTTGACTGTACAGTGATAATGCTTACCCGTTGCCGATGTCTTGATTCCAACAGCCCCGGAAGCACAGGCACAGAGTATTAGATTGTTCAAGTGGGTCGACGACAAGGCGAAGCGCCTGCCAGCTTCACTGTGGATAAGAGAAAACGTAAGAACGCGCATTCTTTGGTTCTTGCAAGTTGGTATCTGAAGAAATTCGAAAGCACGACCAAGGATCGACGTGATATTTCGCACAAAGCCAGCGACTCTCCCGTGCTCAATCGTTACCGTTCCTCGGAAATCCACGCACTCAAATTTTGTGCCGCGTCTCAACACCTGACTCCTGAAGCAAAACATCCTTTTTCGGTCCTACTTTCCTCGGAACATGTGCGACCCATTTCCAGTTCTGAAGTACTGTAATTTAGTTGACGATCCTTTGAAATTTGACGCAGTATCAGAAAGCTTCGCTGACACAACACTGCGTAGGGTACATCAAATTTCAAACACCGAATGTCTGACTTAGCATTATCCGAAGCGTCTGTGTGATATCTACGTTTGTGTTGATCAAGGGTGCTGTACGGTAATCGGGGAAAGCGCATGCTGTTTCCGGTTCCTATTCTTGCTTTCTGCACTTCCCATTCCAATCCCGCCCAGAGTTCATGAAACAAAAGGGCACCGATGGCACCTCTGCAGTTTGAACTGAAGATTCCAATCCATCTCTTCACCGCTAGGAGCCTAGGATATCGCACTGATGTTTGGAAGGGAACGTATAACTCGAACAGGTGGAGAAAATCACCTTGGAGTACCAAACTAAAGAATGTGGATTAATTAGACAGAGATTGGCCATGTTAACATTGGGAGGTGTCAACACTTTAATATTCTTGGAGGTGTCAACATTTTAATATTCTTTGTTTCTTCTTTCTTCGTATAATCCATCAACCATATTGTGAGAGTAATATAAAAGTTTAGTCTTTGTATCATGTTCACTAAAATCCAGTCGACGAAAGCTTACGCCAGTTTTAAGAACACTACTTTTCCTCTTGCAAGGGTTGCTATTATACTGTATACTGCACTTTTAGACATTTACTTGTGATTCTACATTACAATCAATATGCTGCAGAAAGACCCTTGTCATATAGAAGAGGACAACCCTCAAAAGCGCGAATAAAATCTGAAGTCATCACGGACTCGTGTAGTCTTGGATAATTTTTGTCTTTTTATGAGAAGTTTAGAGAAAAATAAACCTTACAAGCTGTGAAAGTTGTACCTATGGATGGAGGATTGATCCAAGTTTTTTATTTTTCATTTATGTATCCATCTCATATTAAACTTCACATGATTCGTTGTCTACTTTAGAGAAGAGTTCATGAAGAAGGTGATGGACTTCTCCATCCTAATGATCCTGCCGATCGTCACGTATGGAGAGAATTGAGACTTGACTGTGTACATCTTACTTTGATGGGTCAATGCATTTGAACTTTCCAGTCAAAGTTTTTTTCAACGTATAGGTTGATATTCGATATCATTATCGGCAGAAGATCAATCATCGTGCGTAGATCACGAAGAATTTACCACTTCCTTCGCGCGTCATAATAAAACAGAATAAAAGATTAGTCAAATTCTTGTAATTCTTTTAAGTGTGTTTTGAAAGAATTCAATATAAAAAATCCTTTAATGAGGAGTTTTTATGGAGTGATGGCTTCCTCATTTCTTTCTATCGTACATTTCATCGTAGATCGATTAAAAGTCATTATCATGACTTTGTATTGAATCTTGTGTATTTTTGTGTCATTTTTATCTCTATCGTTTGATGAGGGTGATTATCTTGTGTTAAGTCAGAAGTATTTTGGTTCAAGTTCTTGAGGGTGTGAGAATGCTTTAGGGTTACAACTTGATCCATAGTGCCAAGTAGGAGATAAGGTGATATCCAATCTTCTCTCTCATTGGTTCGTTTTTTATCAATAAGATTGAATCAAGTTCCATGGAAGGTTTTTGGGTTTTAAAGATATTCTCGAGGGTCATTCACAGACCAATCGAGGGGGAAGTTTGTGTCAAGTTGCTATCCAACAGGGGGCTCCATACTTTTGTGAGGATGGTCGGGTACTGCCTAAAAGATGAAAAAGAGGTTCATCATGTAGCAACCATGAAAAATATCTCTGAGACTATGATCAGCGATGGACGTGAGCTTTTAACCTTGTTGGGTGCTGCCGACACCAAAAACAGGATGGAGCTAGGCTACGTGAACATTCTTCCAAGGGCGTTGCAATTTAATCGGTATAAGTCGTCCCATCTGTTTTCTAATACTCTTGTCCGTTGCTTGCATAGCATGCTCGTGTCAGGTAAGTACACTGCTTCTCCCAGATGGTTGATGCAGACCGGGATTCAAAAGCGGCGGTTAGACTCACTATGGATTTCATTTGTAAAGCCACACGATGTAACACCGGAGGACATCGACAACATCTTTTTCTTCAAGGAGAACGGGCGTTGTCCACACTGTCACCATCGGTACTTTACCGGCACTCCGGAGGCTGAAGTGATCCAATTTGAAGGAGCAGCTGTTCCAGGGGCTGTTCCACCTCAAGATGGTGACCTGTTCGCGGATGTAGACCTTCCAGAGTTCGTTCCCTTAGCCAGTGCTTCAGAAGTACAGGTTCAGATCGTTGTCTTGGTGTGGGACTGTAGATGAAGTTTTCTCTAGTTTTCTGTGATTTGCATCTCGGACATCTAGTATGTACAGTATTGGTGGCATTATAGATCCGGCTTTCAGCAAGGACGAGAACTGTTCATCCCATCCTCTGGATGCTTAAATATCGTAGCGAATAGTCGAAGCGTTGTAAAAATCTGTTTTTTCAGAGCCCAGGATCAATAAAGCTTAAAGAAGCTCCGTCGTCATTCCATTAGAAAGTACAAAGTACTGTGATGTGAGCTATGAACAGAAAAGCGTCTGAAAGAAGAAAAAAGGGCCCCGAAGAAAAATTCCATATTGCACGCGGATCGTCGGAAAGACTGCACGCTTAGCCTCAAAAATACTTAGAGAAAAAAGTATTTTACACGTGCAGCGACGAAAGTCCAAAATTCCAGGCTCGAGAAAGAAACTAAGGTACCCCACAATGCTCCCGAGGAGTACCGTAAGCCTTAACGCGGGAACATGGTTGGCTCCCCGGCAGAAATATCGTTTAATAAAGGCGTGTGAAAAACAGCGAGATCAGCAACCTGGTTCCAGTCATATAATGCATGCCTGATCTGGGTATACTATACCAAGATATATTGACAGTACTCGTTTACAGTCCAGCGTTTATCCATCTCGACTCTAGTTCCAAATCTGATAGCGAAGATGGGATCGAACCAATCCAGCTGGGATTCGACGCGTGACACTGCGGCCCAAAAGGCTGACGAGACCAAGAACTACGGGGCTGAGAAGGCTGGACAGGCTCAAGCGCATGCTCAGGGCATGGGCGAGGTCACAAAGCAGAAGGCGAGCGAGACCGGTTCTGCTGCTCAGCAAAAGATGGACGAGGCCAAGCGGGGAACCTCCGATGCCAGCCAGACCGCCATGGACAAGGCCACCCAAGCCAAGGATAGTCTCAAGGGGGTCTCAAACCATAGCCCGTCAGATTGAAAACGGAAATAGAGTTCGCAGATGTAACTTGCTTATGTCAAATTTGTAAGAGGAAATGACGGCAGGTTTGAATGGAGTCTGTAAACGAGTTTATGTCTGTGAGAGTTTTCATGACCCTCCTCGGAACTTGAACTGAAATTGTCATAAACTGTTTAGTTATGGCACTTACGTCAAGTGACATAAGTTTGTTAGAGGGTACCTCAAGAGGTACCCTGTAACGTTTACATCGGATTGCCATGACGCGGATTATAGAAACTGACGTCCAGGGTTACGACTGAAGTTTGAGACTAGGGGGTCTCAAACTTCAGCCAGTACACTGCTGCCAGTACATTGCAGCAGGTAGATACTTGTCACCTGGTTTTGCTATGTAGCTTGAGGAGATTGGCAATAATTAGAGCTCCTGAACCTGCTCTCAATGTTAGTGCTCAGGAAACAATTATCTCTTGGAACTGTATGGTACGTGTGTCATTGAGTCCGATACTAACATTGCATATGTGGGAGTAATGCAGGCTGGCAACAAAGTGACGGAGACCTTCAACAGCGCTAAGGACGCCATCACTGGCAATAAGTAGGCGCGTGAGTCCCGAGGAGTTTTTTCTCGCTCCTGTTACTGTAGGTTTCGTATGCAATGCTTGTACATAGTCGGCCCACTGAATTCTATTTGCATTGCAGCTCTAGGTTGGCCAACGAATGGGTCGTAGAAAGCTCTACAATTATACCGACTGTCAATTTTCTGTAGAATTACGGAGGCCACTACTGCACAGTTTATTATACAGACTTGTACGAAGCAGTTTCAACTTAGTCCAATGATTTTTTTTATTTTAATTTATTTTTTAATTTATTTTTTATTTTAATTTTTTTAGTGAAGGAGACTGACCTCCAGAAACTTTATTGCCTTGTCTAAAAGCCGAGCCTTAAGCTCGGTATGGACAAAACCGGACCTCAGGGAGAATTCCACGTAACAACCCTGCCTAACAAATCTACCCGTAACAACTCTACCCCTACTCTCTCTCCTGCTGTTGTCGATGTCCACCTTCACGTCCTTGTCACCGTGCTCCTGCTGATGCCTCAGATGCTTCCATCGCATCTTACCGAAATGCATTGTATGCTCGTGAGGCCCGTCGACCGCGCCCTCGTCCACTTGTCCGTTCTGAGGTTCCGCTCGCCCTTCATTTTCTTGCTCGAGCGCGGACACTGCCGTGGCTGTCTTTTCGAGGTGTCCGTCTTGTTTCTCGAGCAATTGCTCGATTGTCTTCTCGGAGTTTGAGGGTCCTTCCCCCTGCTAGCCTGGTTTCGGCTCTCCTTTTTCTTCGCGCTCGGCGTCGTCCTTTGCGAAGAATGCATCTCCATCACGACTCACTTTCCGGTTCTCTCGTGACCTCGATCCTCCTGCTAGTCCTTGATCTCTCTATCTCCCTAGGGTCCTCCGCCATCATTCCTTCCTCGGGCTCAGGTTGGGGCCTTCTTTCTCTACCGAATCCTTCCGCATTGCTGCGTGCTATCATCGTGGTAAGAGTCGATATCATTTTTCCTATTCTAATTCCATCTTTCGTGCTCGCACCCGTATTGCACAGTTGTGCTTTGGCCGCTGCAATCGCCTGCTGCATGGTGATCTGAATTGGAGTGTCTACCCGTTTGTTGTCAAAGTGTTTCCAGTTCCTCTCGTTCCAGATTGTTTTGAGCAATTCCACTGCCACGAATTGACTCGCTCCTCCGTTTCTTTGCCAAATCTCGTCGAGGAGGTTTAGGAAGTCGGCAGCTTGAATTCTCGGTCCTTGCAATCCGTGCGTCGTCGCCAGCCAATTTTCCCATTTCCTGGTCGCGTATCTGCACTCAAAGAAGCAGTGAGACAGATTTTCTTCCCCTATTCCGCACCTCCCGCAGATCGCTTCGCAGATGCCGGATTTGGAGAGTCTTGCCGTCGTTAGGAATCCTTGATGGAGCAGTTTCCATATCCACACTTTATCCTTGGTGCCAATCTGCGAATCCCAAAGTCTTTTCAGCCTCTTTTTCCATCTTGCCTTCGAGTCATTCCTTCTCCATCTTTGATTCAGTTTTTCATTGCATGTATTTGCAACCTTGGTAAGGCTTCTCCATGTTCTCGAGGGCAAGCTCCAGCCCTGATATCTTGCTGTGTTCACTTCCCACTGCCAGTTCCGTTCGTCATCGATCGCTCGAGCTTCCTCGGTCACCTTCAGGGAATCTATCCACTCATGGATCAGGTTTGTGTTTCCTGCTCTATCGCCCGTCTGGTTGCTGCTTCCTCTTCTGTAATCCTTGCTCCATTTGACCAGCTGGTCTACCTGTTGCAGATTGTGCCGCTTTACCTGTTGAATGAGAGTTTTCGCCAACTCCGCTTCTATCCAGCCTGCTGCCTTCGTCATTGCCATCAGCTTGGTCACAGGTGTGGTCCTTCCCATTGCTCTCGTTTTTTCGTCTGAGCGGAGTTTTTGTTTCGCTGTGTTCCACGCTTGTAGCATTGCCTTGAGCGTCGGGAGTTTTCGAAGGTTTTTGATCGGACCTAGTAATATTAGTTCCTGTGCCGACCAGTTGATCCTTGGCTCCCTCTCTTCGTTCCTGTTGTTCCTGTTGTTGGCATCGGTAATCATTTTTCAGCCAGTTTGACCCAGTCTTCTGGTTTGTGTTCCATGATTTTGGCACATTGGATGTGCCTGGCTGCTGTACTCTGAATCCCGAAGTGGATGATGCCTAACCCTCCATCCGGCTTGTCTGTTTGGATATCCTTCCACGAGATAAGTGGGATTTTCCGCTGGCCTTGCTTGGTCTTCCCCCAGACGAATTCTCGACAGATTCTCTCTAGACACTCTTCACCGTATTTCGGGAGGGCGATGCCAGTAAATAGGTGTTGAGGCATCGCTTTGAGGATATGTCTCACCACTATGAGGCAACCCGCAAAAGATAAGATTTTATACCCCCAGTATTTTAGTTTCTTGGTAATTTTCTGCTCTATGTACTGCAGGTGATCTCGAGCACTTAGATTCCTTCCTATGGGATAACCTAAGTACCTTATTACTTCTCCTGGTGAGGCAATGTGACATCCGCTTCTCGACATCCACTCTGGTATCTCTTGCATCGCCATGGGAATGAGGGTAGACTTCCTTAGGTTTAGCTTGGCCCCTGATATCAGTTCGTACCAGTGGATTGCTTGTTGGACTGCTTCGAAATTCGCTTCCGTGGCTTTAATGTGTATGCCGGTGTCATCTGCAAAAAGTTGGTGCAGTAGTGAGCAGTTCTCCTTGATTCTAACACCTTGGATCTCCCCTCTGTGTTCTTTCTCGTCTAGGATGCTCATCAGTGGTACCGTTGCAATGGCGAAGAGAAGAGGGGCTAGAGGGCACCCCTGACGTACTCCTCGCTCCAGGCTTATTTCCTCGGTAAAGTCCCCTTGTGTGTGAACTTTTGAAGTTGCATTCTCTATGAGTCCTCTCGTCAATCGGATAAATTTCGGGTCAATATTCAACGCTTCCATCGTCTCCCACAAGTAGGTATGGTTTACCCTATCATACGTCTTTTCGAAATCTAGTTTGAGGAATGCAGTTGGCAGCTTTTTGTGTTCTGCCCATTCCTGACCAAGTTTGAATGCAAGTATGTTGTCCGCAATGCTTCTCCCTTTGATGAACCCCTTCTGGCGGTTATCTATCACTTCAGGTAGGTCTTCGCGCAGTCTATTCGCCATTAGCTTTGCTATCACCTTGCAGGCTGTGTTTAGCATTGATATGGGTCTCTAGTTTCGAAGACGTTGCAGTTCTCTTTCCTTTGGTAGTAGTTTGATGACTCCCTGCTTTGTCGTCCACGCCAGTTGTTCAGTGTGCCAGAAGCAGCTAATCATCCTCTGCAGGTCCCGTTCCATTGATTCTCCCAATGCCCTGAGTGTTTCTGCAGTCATTCCGTCGAGGCCTGGAGATTTCTCCATCTTCATCTCGGCGATGGTTTGTTGTATCTTCTCCTGTGTTGGTGGTTCCCTCAGCTTCCTGTTTTGCTGTTCATTCATCTTCCGCCTGATGAGGTTGAGGGTTTGTTTTCTCAGGTCTTTCTCCTACTCCACCACATGATCTTTGGAGAAGAGCGCTTGGTAAAATCTGTGGATTTCACAGGTGATCTCTTCTCTCTTCGTAATCCATTCTCCGGCTTCTGTTTGTAACGCCATCATGGATTCCTTCACCCTCTTCGCTTTGAGAATGGCAAAAAAATATTTCGACGGTGCGTCTCCTTCTTTCATCCATCTGTCCTTGCTCCACCTTCTCCATCTCGCCGCGCAGGTATGTTCCAGTCTTCTTATCTCGGAGGTTAGTTCACTCAGCTTCTCCATGTTCTCGGTGGTGTCATGCTCCTTCAGCAGGGTACGAGTTCTTTCGAGCTCCTCTAGTTTTAGCTCTTCCCTCCTGTTGCTCTGCTTCACTTCCCATTCTCTGTTTGATACTACTTTCCTCGCTGCTCTCCACTTGAGTTCCCATGTGATGCGTGGGTCTACAGTTGTTCCTGCTGCCTCGTCCCACGCCTCCTTCATCTGTCGGATCGTTTCCTCTTCTTTTAGTCTCTCTGGGTTCACCTTGAAGTAGGTTCGGTGCCTTACATGCTCTTGTGGTTGTGCAGGTACTAGATTAAGAACTATCGGAATATGATCCGATAGTGTTTGACGGCCGTCGTGTCTCAGCTGTACCTGCGCATTTGTCCACTCCGTTCTCTGAGATAAGTAGAATCTATCTGGCCTTGCTTGATCCAGTCGTTCCCCTACTCTGCATTGTCTTGTGTAGTGTGGTCTCATACGTTGTGCTGCTCCTATCCATCCATCCTCTAGATCTAGTGCCTGAGTAAATGCTTGTCATTTTCTTCTTTCGGTGCCGTGTTGGATTGCAGTCCTTCCCACGCTGTCTTCTGGTCTTTCTACGCTATTCCAATCCCCTCCTAGAATCCATCTGCCTTCTGTCCAGCGTGTTCCCATCCATTCTCACGTTCGTATTCTCTCGCTTCTTTCGTTAGGGCCATGTACTGAGGCTATGGTTAGCGTACCTCATGGCATTTCTACCGATATCCACGCCACCGAGCCGTCACCCTTCACTCCTCTGTTAGTTATTTTCCAGTCGTTAAGTAGTATCACTGCCGCTCCTGCGCGCCCTTCTCTTGTATAGTCTACTACATATCTGTCCGGTGTTGCCAAGTGGTTCAAGTGGAAACTCGTTCTGTCTTCCTTGATCTTCAGTTCTTGCAGTAACACCACATCTACTTTCCCTTCCTGTTTCCTGATCCATTTCTTTACTATGCGAAGTCTGTTGGGGTCTCCCAGACCCCTCACATTCCAGCTTATAATCTTCATATTCATCATCATCCTCCTTAAAGTCTCCTTAGGGCACTGGGTTCCCTTCCTGTTCTTCGAGGGTTTGGTTTGACGAGTTGAGTATTCTGGTCTCTCTCTGCTGTCCCTTCTGTTTCGAGTGTTCTTGCTCTGCCTCCTCTGTTGGATCCTCTGCTGCTTTCTCCTACTCCTTGCTCCGTGCGTTTTGTCGCTTGTATTAGCACTCTTCTTACTTCCGGACTAGTCTCTTCTCTGCCCTCCTCTTGTTCTAGGCTCTCCATTTCTACCTCCTCTATCCCTTGATCTTCTCCTGTGGGTTGTTTATTGGAGTCTTCCTCTCTTTTAGTCCAATGATAAACCTTGGCTTTCTCAGCAGTGATGCAGCAACAAAAGCTTTCCTGTGATCGGTTGAGTCTGTGATGGTCTGTGATGGTTTGAGTGTGGTATATGTGCGCATCTGGAACTGGAAGGGATCATCATGATGGCGAATATGCGAGTCTCAGATGAATATTCCAGTGTCAAATGGTAAGCCTCGAGTCACGCGAATATACTAACTTATGACACATATGTGTTCGTTTGCTCGTAATCTTGAAGTTCGTCAGCTTGGGAAGATGAATTGTATGGCCAGCATTCGCCTCAAGTTTCAGAACCTCCGAGTCCATCAAGATTCTGAAAACATCGGACTCAGAAACTGCTTCTCCAACACAGTCAAATTCCAAATCTCAATTAAGACCCCGTGCATGACTTATCTGAATGCAGGAGAAGGAGAAGACTGCGACGATATGTTCTAGAGAAATCAATACACAGTCGACAACATAAAGATGTTCCCGTCGAGCAGATTTGACAGAATCTTTGAAATGACGGAGGAAGCTGGTGGAGAATACGGAGTAGCTATACATCCAGAAGTGACTAGTAATTACTTCTAACTGTGACCATTCCTTCCAGTTAGTACTTACCAGCTGGAGCAACGTTTGTGCTCTCTAACTATCGCTCGCAGTCACTGAGTAAGAGGGCTTGTCCATACAGATTTTGATCGATTTGCTATGCACTATTCTTGCCGTTAACGGACACGGAGGCTACCATCACAGTATCACCGCAGCGACCAACATTGTAAACGAGAAAGTTAAATGTGTAATCCATCAAAAGGGAAAGCATTCCTCCGTTCCTGTTGCAACTGCTAAACTAAACGTTCTTGTAGTTCGCTTCAATTGCACTGTAGTGTATGGGGCAATCTGCGAGAAGGCGGGCTGCGATTGTTTCAAGTAGGGTTTTTGCTGTCGCACCCGCCGCCAACCTTACCGTGAGGGTGCAAATTTATGGCAGTGAAACAATGTTGTTCTTGATGCCCTTCCTTCCACTGCACCGAAGTTTGTAGCAAGCTCCCCCTTGAAAATTAAAGAGGGCTGTTGAGGGCAGCAGTCAATTATGCCGTACAATTTAGAACTAATATTGATAGACCCACCAGGTCCGCTTGTAGTATCCATGGAGTCACTTCCGCCATGGAATGTTGCATGCGCTTGTAGTCCCTGGGACTACGAGCGGGTGATATCCCAGAAACAACTGCAAGGATCCGGAGCTCGACTGCAAGTCAGTCAGTTGACTTGGTTGACTAAGAACTAAATCAAACACTATATGAAACAAAAATATACACCTACTGATCGAACTACAGCATATTCACAAGTACAGTAAGTAAATTTCGAGTGCTGAAATGATATAAAGAGTAAAGCAGCCCTCTTATATCTACACTTGTACTTTCCCTATCAATGCTTGTGGATTTGTGCTTACGGCTTCAGGCTTCACCTATACTACTGTATATATCTGCAACGCGACAAGGTAACCCCTGCGTTTTGCATCAATCAAGACAGATTGATGTATATATGAACGCGTGGTCGACTTTACGACTGATGCTTCCAAGAGAAAAAGAAAGTAAAAAGAAAAGGAACAGCTGATTTAGGGTTCGTTACGCACTGGACATCATAGGATGGCATCAGTTTTGCACGTATGGCGCGAATGCTACCGTAGACAGGGGAGATTGAATACTGCCACTTCGTTGATATGTAGTTTTGGTATCGATTACCGTCTTCAACTTCCATTCTCACTCAGCAACAGTAGCCTTTCCGCAATCCATGATGAGGACTAGGTAACCTAAAACGTTGAATCATCTCCCGTGACGACGTGGACCTAGAGACAAGCCCACCAAGGGTGAGTTATACGAAGCTTGCGCTTCTTGCATTTCAACCAAGTAATCCCTAGCACAGATAAATAGAGTCAAAAGTTAGTTCTTTAATTAGTGAACCTTGTATTTAACAAATATGCTTCAGGAATGTCAGAAGCTATTTCAGGTAAGTAACGGAGAAGAAAAGAATTATCTTGATATAATTTTAGTACTTAACCGTCTGTTGACTTTGTGCTCGACTAATGAGAGATCCGAACTGCGTTTGAACTCTGAATTGAATAAAAGTTATTCCAAGATTTTTGTAAACATAACTCGTCTGCAGCTCAACCATGACATGATATTATGAACTGCTTTTTGTAGTGACTTTTATCATAAATTGTCTACAAGAAATGATATGCTTGTCACGTTTTAATGCCCTCGTCATTATTCAATCATGTTTACTCCTTGCATCGACAATCGGCCAAGAACTGTAGGCAACAACGTTTTAGTCTTACTTGCATGACCTATTAGAAAATAAGTACCCATTCTTGTTGCATGAGAACATTCTACATGAGTACCTTGCAACGCAGTATCCACAGTTGAGAATTTCCTACTTGCATGACCTAATAGAAGATCAATATCCATACCTATTGCACGAGGACATTCTACATGAGTCACTTGGTATTCAGTACCCACAGTTGAAAATTTATTGTGGCTAAGGTCACATATGGTCGTCTACGTCCCTACAAGTGTAAAGAATCTTTATATAAAAATAAAAATATTATATTATATTGTCAGTCAGATTTTCAAATTCCAAGATTATTGTGATGGAAAGTCAATATGTGTAGTCTGGTGTAACAGGGAGCATAGTAATAAGCTTACTCACAAAGTTCATGATTCATTTCATGTCCAGATGTATCACATTTCTAGAATGAGAGGTGAGCAGTGAACACACCAGAAACGAATCCATGATTTCTCAACGTCGACTCGAAGATCAAAACATTTGACTCAGATTTACAAGATTATTCACTTTTGACTACAGATCTAGACATGCCAACATGCTTCTCGTATCCGGACTCTCACATAACACAGTGGAAATCTGCAAGATGAACATAAATATTTTACATAGCATATGAGTTATGATCTAAACAGAAACTTGACATGAGTGGAAGTAGTAACCAAACAAGCAGTAAATCATAGCTTCTGTTACAGTTATACGAGAAGCATGCCAACATGCTTCTCGTATCCGGACTCTCACATAACACAGTGGAAATCTGCAAGATGAACATAAATATTTTACATAGCATATGAGTTCTGATCTAAAGAGAAACTTGACGTGAGTGGAAGTAGTAACCAGACAAGCAGTAATCATAGCTTCTGTCTCACAAGAATATATCCCTAGACACTGAGATCTACTAACGGAACTTACTGTGGAATTATTTTAACTCAACTGTTTTAAGATCCGGACATAAACTTTGTACTTCTTGTACTGATTAGAGAAACATGAGTCACAAACGGTTGTAAGGAGTACTGTACGTTACTCGAGCTCTTCTCTTCAAAAAGAAATTCTCCTTCGTAGCAGCAAGCTGGATATTCAGAAGCAACATGTGACAGTAACATGAGCACTGACTTGATTCTGAGCTTTGTGGTCTCTGCCTCCTTCTCCAGATTATGTAAGGCAAACAAGAAACGGGCAGTGACATGACAATATTTTTGTGACGGATAGTACTAGCTATGATAGTATTATTTTGCCACTAATGCTTTTATGTCTTCGGAACTTAGAACCAATTCTTTGACTATTATACTTCACTACTGTCAAAACTCATTGCCGAAGAGCAAGCAAGAAACGTACATAGACTCATGATAGATAGCACGACTCTCTTGACTTCTCAGTGAAATCGTAATTCTCTCTCGCGGATGAAGGTAACTTTGACACCCCTCAATATAAGAGATTAAAGAGAAGAATTATGAGAAAAATGAAGATTGCAAGAACCATGATAGAGTCGAGGATAAAAGGAAAGAGAAGACATACGCTCTTCACTTGTTACTGTCTCTAGTTCAATCAGTCGATATCAAACAAATGTATTCGTAATTCAAGTTTACAGTAAAAAAAAACTTGAATCGATGTTAAACTTGCAGCTAATGTTTGAATTGATGTTGCACTCTGCTCGAATTAATGCGACATAACATCATGTACAAAAATATAGCAAAAAGTAGTTCATATCCCTTGATCTTGGTTCTCATTCCTGGTCCTCGTTCTCGCTGTTCTTTCACTCTGAATTACAATTGTAAGATGAAATATTTTTCAATCGTTGATATTTACACTACCGATGATTATTATAATTAATCACTTGTATACCGGGAGATGAACGGCGTTTCTTGCACGTTATCACAGTCCGCAGAATTTCCCTGTTTTCTCTAAGGAGATAAAATCGTATTTACGAAGAACGTTGATCAGTTCTACGGGCACTTTCGGTTACGAAACTCCCCGTAGGTGTCCCCATTCCGTAGAAGTTCCACCGATAAGGAGGAAATGGCTTGATCACACCCCCAGTACGATCGCTGCGCTTGATCATACCCCTCTTAACGTTTGGTTGCTTGATCATACCCCCAACCTGCCATCGTCCGTCCTACCGGTAGATCAAACCATGTCACTCTACACTGCCAGCCTGGATTTCTCTCTTGCTGATGACGTGGACCGCGACTGCTTGAGACTTCGTTCATTCTCCGCACCGAGAAGAGTTTTTGGGACTCCGAGGCATTTCAGCTTGTGATTCCGAATTGTTTCTTGCAGATTTCAGAATAGTCTCCCGAAACAAAGTACTGATGGAGGCGCAGTACTGGACCACAGTTGCTCTCAAATTTTACCTCCGCCATGGTTTCTGAGAGGCCCTGTTTGTATTCTCTGCGACTTGATGTTGAATCGCTAGCGAATTTACCTTCGTCATGGTTTCTGGGAGGCCTTGGTAATATATTAACAACTGCGATCTAATGCTGAATCGCGATGGACCTAATGTTGAACCGCGAGGCGAAACATGTTTCGCTGCATTGCAGGGCGAAACAGGCCTGCGGGATGCAGTGCCTTGTTTCGCTATGCACATGCAGACATGGCCTGATCTACATGGCGCGGATACCGGCAGGACTGGAAATTGCAGGTTGGGGGTATGATCAAGCAACCAAACGTTAAGAGGGGTATGATCAAGCGCAGCGATCGTACTGGGGGTGTGATCAAGCCATTTCCTCACCGATAAGAGACCACGTGAGTGCAACTTGAGGAAGTAAAAAGCTGGTAACGTCGATCGAACGCCGCCACTCAAGTCTTCTGTGACAATGTTCACAGTCCCGCGCTTCTAATACTTCCGAGACTCTAACATGCACACATCGTGTGACGCGAGGGGCACGTGTACTCGTCCATACTGAGAAGTACCTAAAAAAGAGAAGTATCACGGTTACCACCAGTCGCTCCTCCTGGCTCTTGACACGCGTACATGGGCCACGCGTGTCAAGCGAAGAAGAAGCCGCTCATCTCCTTTGCCCAGCTATATAAGCCGTATGCTTCCCTCTTCTGGCTACAATCGCAACTGACGCTCACGTTATTGCATACGAAGCTTATTCCACCAAGATACTGTGACCGCACTCGTTCGAAGTCGCACTCCAGCTTTCATTCATCTCGACTTTACAGTCTAGTACTTCCCACTCTCACAGGGAAGATGGCCTCGAACCAATCCAGCTGGGATTCGACCCGCGACTCAGCGGCCCAGAAGGCTGACGAGACCAAGAACTACGGGGCTGAGAAGGCTGGACAGGCCCAAGAGCATGCTCAGGGAATGGGCGAGGCCACAAAGCAGAAGGCGAGCGAGACCGGATCTGCTGCTCAGCAAAAGATGGACGAGGCCAAGCGAGGAACCTCCGATGCTAGCCAGACTGCAATGGAGAAGGCCACCCAAGCCAAGGATAGTGCTGCCAGCACATTGCAGCAGGTAGGTACTTGTTCAGCTGGTTTTGCTGTGTAGCTTGAGGAGATTTGGCAATAATAGAGCTCTTGAATCACAGATATCCATCATCATTATCATTACTGCTCAGGAAAGTATGATCCCTTGGAATTGTTATGGTGTGTCATCGAGTCGTATTCTGACATTGCACACATTTGGGAGTACTGCAGGCTGGCAACAAAGTTACGGAGACCTTCAACAGCGCTAAGGACGCCATCACTGGCAATAAGTAGGCGAGCGAGTCCCGAGGAGTGTTTACTCGCTCCTGTTAGCTAGTTTACTGGACCTCGAGATTTCGATGCAATGCTCTGTACATAGTCGGCCGCCATTGCAACTCTAGGTTGGAGAAGGAAGCTCTACAATTAACTGACTGTCATTTTTATGTGTATAATTAATGAGGCGACTGGTGCACAGTTTATCATACAGACTTGTACGAAGTGATTCCAACTTAGTCGAATGATATATCACCTTGGCTTTCTCAGCAATGAGCAGCAACAAAAGCTTCTCCTATGAGTGTTGTATATTCACATCTGGAACTGGCATTATTATGATCGCTTATGATCGCAAATCTGCAAGTTTTAGATCAATATTCCGGCGTTTAAGAGATGGAGCCTCCAGTCACGGAGAGCAGACGGAGAACGTAGAAATTCAACATCAATATTCCAGCGTTTAAGAGATGGAGCCTCGAGTCACGGAGAGCAGACGGAGAACGTAGAAATTCAACAATGTACATACATTATTTTCGTCGCGATCGTAACCTTGAAGCTCTTCATCTCGGGAAGATGAAGTGTATGGAGTTGGCCTCAAGTTTCAAAACCTCCATTCAGTGTTACATATTTATATCATACTGGTCGCTACTTGTGTTCTGCTGCTGCATTGTAAACAGATGGGCATCACCTGGAGACTCTCATATTTTCCGCTTGAAAGTTTTTGTTGAACATATTTTATCTAGGCATTTGCCGAGGTCCGAATTCGTTCTTGGGTGCGAGTCTCCCACTCTCTGTGCAGCGGGATTCCGCAGTACCAGTTCGGCTTCTCTCTTACTGCTAGGTTTCTCACTATAGAGCAAGAACACACAAAACCTCAAGACTAGATAAATCTTATTGTGCGCTTATCATTCAAACATCGGATCTATACCACTTGAAACATCTTCGAAAGAATATTAGGACAACTACCACGAGGAGAGAGAATAACACGGACCATTCCCTCATCAAAAGCTACCTCTAGGAGCATACTGCTGGCACATGGATCCACATGCCGGAGTTGCTGTGTGGCAGTAACTGCGGCAACGTCACTCATCGACTCTGCATTTGACATTGTGCATCAAACCAACAATTACTGGAAAGAAATGAGGCATTGACTATCAAGTACATGCCAAGTAGTTAGCTTACAGCCTTGCCAAGAAAGTATATATGAAACTCTCTATCCTCAAGGTAGCCATTTCGGCACTTCGCAGTCACATGAAAGACCCTTGTGCTCACTACACAGTAGTGAACAGTTCCCGAGTGAACGAATATCGAATGAGGGTAAAGACCGGCCAAGAAAGTATAAACGAAATTCAAGAGGCTCAATTTAACGTTAGCGTTGCCTACTTGTGTCTAATAATCGCATTCTTGGATACACTTGCTAACTGTAAAACTAACACCGCGAGCTTCACTGTGGAATAAGAGAAACTGTAAGAACGCGCATTCTTGGGTTCTTGAAAGTTGGTATCTGAAGCAATTCGAAAGTACGACCAAGGATCGACGTGATATTTCGCACAAAGACAGGGAAATCCACGCACTCTAATTTTGTGCCGCGTCTCAACACCTGCTCCTGAAGCAAAACGTCCTTCTTTGGTCCTACTTTCCTCGGAACATGTTAGAACAATTCCAGTTCTGTAGCTTGCAAGACATTTTAGAAAGTACCTACATGCCGTGGGACTTTTTATCCGGTCCCTTGGGAATTCTACGGACCCCGAATCATTTACGAATGGCTACAGCAGCAGCCTTCCTTAACTTTTGAGGTTGCGATCAAGTACCGGGCGAAGTATTACAGGTAAAACCATGCAAAGACAAAATCAAAGTTAATTCTCTGGAACGATGTTACTAATACAATAACTGCAAGATTTACGCGTCTAGATGTCGGATATAACAGAAGTGCTCCGGTACTGCCTCTGTCTATGGCAGCCTACCACGTTCCCCTTCTGTCGGACACCTCCACCAGAAGTTTTCTCTGACACGTGTCCTGTGCTTGTCGCATAACAGTGAGATGAACACAAGTGTCGCTAGGAAGCTCCTGACACGTGGGAGCTCACACCCTGTGTCTCCACGATCGTGTCAACCCGGAGAAGAAGCCGCTCATCCTCTAGTCGAAGTATATAAATCAGTATGCCTCCACCTTCCAAGAACAATCGCAGCGAACACTCTGTACTATTTGTGACTTTACCAAGATACTCCACCAAGATATAGTGCGCACAAGTACTCGATTACTGTCCAGCATTCATTCACACCGACTCTAGTCCAACTCTGATCGCGAAGATGGCATCGGACCAATCCAGCTGGGATTCGACGCGTGGCACAGCGGGCCAAAAGGCTGACGAGACCAAGAACTACGGGTCTGAGAAGGCTGGACAGGCCCAAGAGCATGCTCAGGGAACGGGCGAGGCCACAAAGCAGAAGGCGAGCGAGGCCGGATCTGCTGCCCAGCAAAAGATGAACGAGGCCAAGGGGGGAACCTGCGATGTCAGCCAGACTGCAATGGACAAGGCCACCCAAGCAAAGGATAGTGCTGGCAGCACATTGCAGCAGGTAGGTACTTGTTCAGCCGGTTTTGCTATGTAGCTTGAGGAGATTGGCAATTATAGAGGTCCTTAACCATAGATCTGCATGTTAGTGCTAGGAAAGTATGCTCTCGTGGAACTGTATTGTGTGTCGCTGAATCTGAGTCTAACATCGCACATTTGGGTGTACTGCAGGCTGGCAACAAAGTGACGGGGACCTTCAACAGCGCTAAGGACGCCATCACTGGCAATAAGTAGGCGCGCGAGTCCCGAGGAGTGTTTACTCGCTCCTGTTAGCTAGATTACTGTAGGTTTCGTATGCAATGCTTGTACATAGTCGGTCCACTGAATTCTGTTTGCATTGCAGCTCTAGGTTGGCCAACGAATGGGTCGTAGAAAGCTCTACAATTATACCGACTGTCATATTTCTGTAGAATTACGGAGGCCACTACTGCACAGTTTATTATACAGACTTGTACGAAGCAGTTTCAACTTAGTCCAATGATAAACCTTGGCTTTCTCAGCAATGATGCAGCAACAAAAGCTTTTCCTGTGATCGTTTGAGTCTGTGATGGTTCGAGTGTGGTGTATGTTCGCATCTGAAACTGGAAGGGATCATCACGATGCCGAATATGCGAGTCACAGATGAATATTCCAGTGTCAAATGGTAAGCCTCGAGTCACGGCGAATGTACTAATTTATGACACATATGTGTTCGTTTGGTCGTAATGTTGAAGTTCGTCAGCTTGCGAAGATGAATTGTATGGCCAGCATTCGCATCAAGTTTCAGAGGTTCAGAACCTCCGAGTCCATCTAGATAAAAACATCGAACTCAGAAATTGCTTCTCCAACACCGTCAAATTCCAAATCTCAATTAAGACCCCGTGCATGAGTTATCTGTATGCAGGAGAAGGAAAAGTGTTAAATATAATTACGCTGTCACATCTAAACTTTGTGGAGGGTAAAAGGACAAAAGAAGAAGAAATGAATTGTGACATGAAATTGACGTGAGGTATTATGAAACAATATCTCTCACCTCACTTTTGAGTAGAGAACAATTATGTATCATTAGTTTAGGGTTATCATAACCTTAAACCCTAAACTCACATTGTTTCTAGAGGAGTAAGAGTTGAAATCTTTTTTGTTTCTAGAGGAGTAAGAGTTGAAATATTTTTTTGTTCTATCAGTTTTGAAATCTAAGTAAAGTTGTGTACATTTCATCTCAAGATATTTTTGTTAAAATTTTTTTTTTACATGTTGATCTGTTATCAGTTCTAATAAGCTTGTAATATTTTGTTGTGAGATATAAAGTTCCATATTCTGAGAGACTTGGAGTACAGTTCTCAGTTTTTGTAATATGATGTCGTTAAGGTGGTTCAAGCTAAGGATTTAAGATTTTGATAATACAATATTTAGTTTTTGGATTCATTTTTTGACGAGATAATCACTATAGTTATCACTTTCACAGAGTTTAGTTTGAATGAGAACATTAGACTTTTAGATCTTAACGATTATAATTTTTGGAAATTGATCATGAAAGCTTTTATGAGTGAAAAAGATTTATGGAGTGTGATTTATGAAAAAGAGAAATTTGTTCTGTTTGATGAGTTCTCTTGAATTGTAAGATTCATTAAAAAGATAAACTAGAGCATCATTCAATATTTTGCTTGTTGTGAAGAAATATCATTATTTATTATTGAAACTTGTGATACAAAAAGAGAAGCTTAAGAAAAGCTAGTTATCAGATATGATAATATGAGCAAAAAGTAGAATAGTAAAGTTGAAGAATGAGTTGAAGAATGACTTACATTGTATCAACATGGATGAGAGTGCAGATGCTCATTAGCACATTGAGAAAATAGATGATATTTATGTCTAACTAACCAGAGCAAGAAAGATATATTTTCATGAAGATCTGGTTTCTATAACTTTGAATAGTCTTAGTATTCAAAGTTATCATAAACAAAATGAAAATTTTGTTTCTGATATCAACGGAAAAGAGAATACGTCAACTTATGAAAAGTTGTGCAGTTTATTACATGAAGAAGAGCAGCTGATCAAAAAAAAATTCTCTCAGAAAAATCAAAGATATACTTTTATGATGAAGACTTGCAAAAAGGAGGAGCAACAATCTCAGAAACATGAGTCTTTCTACTCACGAGATCAAGGCATAATTTTCTATGTATATGTAAGAAGAAAGATCACAAGACTAAAAAGTGCAGAAAAAAATTTGAAAACTTGCTATTTTTATAAAGATCACAAGATTGAAGATTGCTATGCTAGGAAGACAAATGGAAATCAAATTCTACATCAAGTAATATCGCTGTTCAAAAAGTGCACAAGAAGAGAAAGATGTTAGTAATATATTTTTTATCAGTTTGATATCTACGATAACAAAAGATAAGAATTGATACATTGATTCTGATGCTTCTAAACACATTACCAGCCAAAGATCACTCTTGAAGGATTTTTTAGCAACTGCAGATTCTAAGGTTACTCAAGCTGATGGTACAGGATGTGAAGTTCAACAATAAAAATGAATAAAGAAGATCTGAAGATTATAGAAGAGGTATTCTTTATTCCGAAGCTCACTAAGAACTTGCTTTCTGTTGGAAAAATCATAGATTATGGAATGAAAATGATGATACAAAGGTGCAAGTATTGGATGTTTTACATAATAGGAGAGTAATTGTTTCAAGAGATCTCAGAAGTCAAGATTATATATTTTGAATATTGAGCCTCAAGTCTAAGAAGTCTCTATGGTTGTTGGTTTTTATAATCAAGCGATCCTTTGACATCAGAGGTTTGCACACTTGAATTTTAGAAATCTAAAACATATGATGAATAATCATATGGTAGAAAGACTACCAAAGATGAAGCTACAACTACTGGAGATATATATGAAATATGTATATTTGGAAAACAAAGAAGAAAGAGTTTTCCAAAGGAGAGAGGTGTAAGAACAAAAGAGTTGTTGGATGTGACCATTCAGATGTTTGTGGATCCATGCAAACAAGCTCTATTAGAGGTTGTAAGTACTTTTTAACATTATTGATGATCTGAGTAGGAAGACATGGATATATTTCTTGAAACAAAAATCTGAAATATTTGAATATTTCAAGAAGTTCAAAGGTCTTGTAGAAAATCGAAGTGACAAGAAGATTAACGTTTTCCGATCAGATAGAAGAGGATATTGTTCTAACTCTTTACTCAGTTTTGTGAAGAGCATGATATTCAGAGACAACTTTCCATAACTTATACTCCACAACAAAATGGTTAGCTGAAAAAATATAGAGTGATTGTGAAAAGGGACAAATCTATGAAGATTTTTGAAGACCAAAAATCTTCCTAATTATTGCTGGGCTGAAGCTTGCAACACAGCTGTTTACATTAGAACAGAGCATATACACACAACTGTGCAGCACAAGACACTTGAAGAGACATTTACAGGAGTGAAACCAGATGTGTGTCACTTCAGGATTTTTGGATGAACAGCTTACATGCACATCAATGATGAAAAGAGATAGAAGTTGGATGCAAAATCTTAGAAGTGTATATCTGTGGGCTAGGTTGAGCAAACCAAGGGTTACAAAGTGTACAATCAGTCTACAAAAAAGACTCACATCAGCAAAGATGTTAGATTCTCTGAGTTGGATTCTGACCTGATGGAAAGTGAAAAAGAAGCTTATGATGCATGTAGATTTAAGCTACATACAAGTGAGCATCAGATTGATTCAGAATCGATAAATCTAATATTGAAGTGGACTTGAAACAATCGACATTTCTTACTGATCCTAGTGAAGAGCAAGTTGAATTTCAACCAAATTCTGAATCTGAGTTACCAAATATTCATGAAGTTAAAAAAGATGACTTTAAACATGCAGTAGATTTTCAAATTAGGAAATCAGAAAGAGTTAGAAGACCACCAGCAAAGCTTGATGATTACTGTGGAATTGTTGAAAGCATTCAGGAGGATGATCCACTTACATTTGAAGAAGCTAATAAAGATCCTGGTTGGAGACAAGCTATGCAAGAGGAGTACAAAATATTACTCGGAAATTATATATGGGATTTGGTTAAGCTATCGAGAGCAAAAAGAGCCATCCAATGCAAATAGATTTACAAAACCAAGCTACAGTTAGATGGTTCAGTTGATATCTCATCCACACCAGACCTGATATTTGTACTGTTGTTGGGAGGCTAAGTCAATTTATGCATTGTCTAAATTCATCTCATTGGGTTGCTGCAAAGAGAATTCTGAGATATCTCAAAGGCACTAGCAATCTTGGTCTTAAAGAGGAGAGAAGTGAACTTCATAGCTTCAGTGATAATGATTGGGCTAGAGATACTAGCAACAAAAATCCACATCAAGTGGAATCATCAGTTGGAGCAGCAAGAAATAGAATACAGTAGCAAGGTCGTCAACAGAAGTTGAATACATTGCTCTTAATGATGGCTCTATAACTTTGATATGGTTAAAGAATTTATTGTTGGAGACGACAGAAAAAATATCTGGACTTAGAGTGTTACATGTGGATAATCAGAGTGCAATGTTCTTGGCTAACAACAGGATTATGTGAGAAAAAACTAAAGATTTAGAAATAGTATTACATCATATCAGAGAAAAAATTGAAGCTAAGATAGTCAAGCTAAAATATTGTCCATCAAAAGACCAGCTAGCTGATACTTTTACCAAAGCCTCACCAAAGCTAAATTTTATACATATTAGGGATTTACTAGTTATGAAGGAAGTGACTAATGAAAGAGGGTGTTAAATATCATTAGAGGGTCACATCTAAACTCTATGAAAGATAAAAGGACAAAAGAAGAAAAAAAGAAGAAAAGGTGATTTGCGACATGACTGTGACCTGAAAGATATTGTGACAACAATTAGGTAAGTCACTTTGAGGTATCAGCCGTAATGTATCACTAGTATATTAACTCACATTCTTTCTAGAGTTGTATGAGTCGATGTCTTTTCTGTTTGTACCAGTTCTGAAGTCTAACTGTGCATGTTTCATCTGAGTATTTTTGTTAAATTCTCTTTCTGATTAATTTTAACAGGTTTGATCTAATAAATTCTAATAGGCTGGTAGTATTCTGCTGTGGGAGATAAAGATACATATTCTTACAGACTTGGAGTACAGTACTCAGATTTGTAACCAGAAGACTACGACGATATGTTCTATACAAATTAATACACAGTCGACAACATTAAAATGTTCCCGTAGAGCAGATTTGACAGAAACTTTGATATGACGGATGAAGCTGGTGGAGAATAGGGAGTAGCTATACATCCAGAAGTGACTAGTAATTACTTCTAACTCTAACCATCCTTCCAGTTAGTACTTACCAGCTGGAGCAACGTTTGTGCGCTGTCACTATCGCTCGTAGTCACTGAGTAAGAGAGGGCTTGTCCATACAGATTTTGATCGATTTGCTATGCACTGTTCTTGCCCTTAACGGACACGGAGGCTACCATCACGGTATCACCGCAGCGACCAACATTGTAAACGAGAAAGTTAAATGTGTAATCCATCAAAAGGAAAAGCATTCCTCCGTTCCTGTTGCAACTGCTAAACTAAACGTTCTTGTAATTCGCTTCAATTGCACTGTAGTATATGTGGCACTCTGCGAAAAGGCGGGTTGCGATTGTTTCAAGTATGGCTTTTGCTGTCGCACCCGCCGCCAACCTTACCGTGAGGGCGCAAATTTATGGCAGTGAAACAATGTTGTTCTTGATGCCCTTCCTTCCACTGCACCGAAGTTTGTAGCAAGCTCCCCAGGATGTGCCTTCCTTGAAAATTAAAGAGGGCTGTTGAGGGTGGCAGTCAATTATGCCGTACAACTTAGAACTAATATTGACAGAGCCACCAGGTCCGGTTATAGTATCCATGGAGTCACTTCCGCCATGGAATGTTGCATGCGCTCGTAGTCCCTGGGACTACTCGCGGGTGATATCCCAGAAACAACTGCAAGAGTCCAGAGCTCGAAGAGGATCCGGGTCGGAGAACTGGTGCCATGTGAAGGTCTGAAACCTTAGGGATGAATTCTCCAACCTCATGCGACTTCTACAAGTTGCTAAGAAGATCGATTACAAGTCAGTCAGTTGACTTGATTGAGTAAGAACTAAATCAAGCACTACATCAAACAAAGATATACACCTACTGATCAAACTACAGCATACACAGGTACAGTAAGTAAATTTCGAGTGCTGAAACGAGTAAAAGCAACCCTCTTATATCTACCACTTGTACTTTCCCTAACAATGCTTGTGGATTTGTGCTTACGGCTTCAGGCTTCACCTATACAACTGTATATATCTGCAACGCCACAAGGTAACCCCCTAGAGTCTAGAACCCCTGCGTTTTGCATCAATCAAGACAGATTGCTGTATATATGAACGCGTGGTCGACTTTACGACTGATGCTTCTAAGAGAAAAAGAAAGTAACAAGAAAAGGAACAGCTGATTTAGGGTTCGTTACGCATTGGACAGCATACTCCAGTTAGGATGGCATCAGTTTTGCAGATGTGGTGCGAATGCTACCCTAGACAGGGAAGATTGAATACTGCCACTTGGACGATATGTAGTTTTGGAATCGATTAGCCGTCTTCAACTTCCGTTCTGCCTCACTCAGCAACAGTAGCCTTTCCGCAACGATGATGAGGACTAGGTAACCTAAAAAGTTGAATCTACCTCTCCGGAGGTAGACATATAGACAATTCCCCACGATTTTCAGCACAGAAATTTACTTTACCTCACCCCTAATACGTTTTTAGAACTTGACTCCACCTCTCTTAACTTTACTTGATCCCACCCTTGACCGGCAATTGCAGGTTCAACAGGTCAAAATGTCTCATCATCTGAGAGCTAATCGCACTGCCACTTATGCAGGGTCAGAAGTCGTGTCAGCTTAGGGCCATGCAGGATCAGGAATAAGGGTTAAGATCGCACTGTAGTCGTCTTTTGGATCTTTCAGTTTTGTAAGCTTTCTTTAGAACTTGGCTCAAAAAGAGACTGATTTTGATGTAGAGACTGAGTACGTCAGAGAGGGCCCATAGAAACTAACGTATTTTATCGGTGCCATTCCGGTCTGTTTTCTAACTTACTCTCTAAGGTCTGCATTCTTTCAGAGTCCCCTTGGGATAAGTCTGTACGTCATAATTCAATGTTTCAACTTTGGTTCAGAGAACCACTTAGGGTTCATCTGTTCTCGACTTCCCGGCCAAGTCGTTAAGTTTTACTTGTAACGTTCACAACCTAATGCAAGTCCACTAGGGTTCTATTGTTCACGTCTGCGTCTTGAGATTGAAGATCCAAACACTGGTATCTTCCTAAGTCTCTACATGAAACCGAGATAATGGGTTGAGGGATACCTGATACAACTATGAGAGAGCTGTAAGTCTTGTAAGGTGATCTTGTAGTTGTGACTTTGGCTGTAACATCATGGCTTAGTTCATAATCTGAGTTGCATCAAGACATCGAGGGTTGAGGAATTTTTATTAAACAAGAGACTAGCTTAGCTACGGGTCAGCTTAACTAGGGGTTGCTTGATAAGTAGATGTGCACAGAGAACAGAAGGAAAGATTGTGATCATTCAGGACATTAGCTGTAAAATTGTGACATGAATACAGTTTTTTTGAGTCTTAGAAAGCATAGATTTGGGCCAGCTCTAAGTTCTAAGATATGTTCAAACACACAAACACACAAACACACGAGTTTTACCTAGAAATCCCGTCTGCTCATAAAATCACACGGCTTCCAGATCTTTCAGAAGGTGCTCTGGACCTAAACAAACAACTACAAACTAAAAAATCACACAGATATCTACTGGGAAACTCGAGAAGATACTTCTTGCTTCCAGATCACAGCTTTCAGTCTTCTCACGACAATCTTCTCGAAACAATTCTCGGCTTCTAGGAGTTCAATTCGGCTTCTCACACCTCCAGAAGACTGCTCCTGCTTCGTAGACGTCAAATTATCACTGTCTATCACACATTGCTCTTCCAATTTCCAACGGAGTTAGATCAATCATATGGTGTATGTCTCCTGCAGCTCTCCCAGACTTCTGCCTACGAAAACGGTCTTCCTGCAGCACTACAACGACATTCACCTCCACGGAAGCTCAATAGAAGTCTCGGAAGCTCACTAGAAGAAGATGGGAAGATGGGAAGATGAGAGAGATGAGGAAGAAGAGAAAATCCAAACAAGAGGAAACAAGATGAAGACTCCGACAGGCTTCTAGTCCGGATCCTGACTAACAAGCCATCCGTGCTTGTAATAATTTAGAGAATAAGATCACAAATTGACTTACAGTTATACAGTCTCCTACTCGAGGATGTCGTCTTCTTCTGTGGAAAGAAGGCTTCTTTCTTCTTCTGTCGTTGCTCCGACTACTCTGTCATCTTGGATCGCTTACTCATAAGACTGTCCGTACATGGATCCGAAGTGTTTCAGTGGATGAGACAAGCTTCGACTCTACA
This sequence comes from Asterella californica, assembly GCA_036924285.1. Lineage (NCBI taxonomy): Eukaryota > Viridiplantae > Streptophyta > Marchantiopsida > Marchantiales > Aytoniaceae > Asterella > Asterella californica. The sequence continues at coordinate 15,567,118 of JAYKYS010000003.1, forward strand.
CAACTTCTAACAATCACCGCCACTCAAGAGGAATGCTTCTTATGCACAATTGGGTGTGAATTTGAGAAAACCCACTACCCAGAAGACACAGACAAAGCTTCTACATTCAAATCTGAAATCAATTCTTCGAGAAGAAGATACATTGGTTTCGGGAAGCTCACTCCCTCCATTTCCTGCTCCTACTCCTCGACACACTAGCTTAGAGACATGACTACACGATGATGTTGTTCCTTGCTCTAAGCTGTCCATTATCTCTATCTACATCTTCGATCCACTACTGGAAGCGGGAATGCAGACCCCTCCTGTGTACTCCAAAATTTATTCGTATGTCTCTAGCAACGGACGTAATGTGTGTACTCTATATAATATGCAACCACATGTGCGTGTACAATAGCGTGCAACCACATGTGTTTGTACAGTAATGTGCTCGAAAATCTTCTTAGGCATCAACCTTATACCATCACCTTGAGTCGCAAGAGAGATCCCCTCCAATCCTCAACTTGCAATCAGGAGAGATGAGACGCTCTCAGAAGGCCACCACCTCACATAAAGACGACTCCATGTCTCTTTTTTAGAAACTTACTTTCTACTCCTGATGTTGTCTAACCTGTCACATGGACAGTCATCTAAAAATACAAAAGAAACAGTCATTTTTCAAGATAGCAGACTTCACTTCTTACCAAAATTAGCAAGTCACTATTTTCTTAACTTGCTGCCTACTCTAATTCGCTGGGTGCGATCTCCTCCTGATCGATTCTTACTTGAACTCCTAAATCGACCTCTGATAAAGTGAGAAGCCTTGCTGGTACCTCGGGTGTGGCTGAGGTGGCTTCCTCCTCGATGTTCGTGGCTTGCTCTTCTAGGACGGCTTCGGAAGACGAAAGAGTCTTCTGGGAAGCTGAGTCCACCAAGTGGACAGCGAGGTCGAACTCCTCCTTCTCCAAATCTTTCTCGATCGCTAGTCCTGGAGCATGGAAAAATGTAGCTGCTGGTTGTGGAATCGAGAGAAGACCGTAAAGCGTCTTCAAGCCCTCAATCTGTCGATCCATGTAGCGAAACATGCTGTCCTTGCACTCCACTAACATCATCCTGAAATCGTCATCCCACTCCTTAGCTAGGGTGAGAAGCTTCCTACCCGCGGTGAAGTTGAACTTCTTGCGAAGTGCTTCCACCATCTGTGCCATAACTCCATTTGCTCGAGCTTCTGCTTCTTCTCGCTTCTTCTTCTCTGCTGCGGCTTGTGCTTCCACGGCTTCTCGCAATGCCTTTCATGTCGTCTTCTTTCCTACGAGAGAGGTGATCTTATCCCTGATACGCAAAACCTCTTGGTCATGCTGCTGTAGACGTGCTTGCAACTCTTGGTTGCTCTTCTTTAACTACGCTGACTCCTTGGCAGAAGCGGCTGCTTCCGTCTTGTACTTCTTGAAAGCTTCTCCGTGGTGGGGAGGTTGGCTTTCCAGCGTGTCCACCTTCTTCTATGATCTCTTCCTGCTGCATCAGTGTGCGCAGACCGTGCGAGAAGACACTACTCTTCTCATCTTCTGAGATGAAAGATCTCTTCCCACTGCAGGAGCGGTTCGCTGCGCTTCCTCGAGTCGCAGTCGGAATGTCATCATACCTCAGCTTTTGGTGTCTTCGGAAGACTCCCTGTAGTTGCAGAAGCTGTCTTCTGCGCGGTCGTGGTGCTCAACGTCTTCTCTTGAAAATCCAACTCCGATCCAGAATGAAAATCGAGAAAGATGCACTCTTCCTAGACACACTCCTAAGCCCCATCTTCCTCGGCGGTGATGCGTCTTCTGTACAGCTGAAGTCATCTTCTCGCACCAGAAGTGTCTTCTGATGAGTGTCTAGTCTCGTCTGAGACACTAAAGTGGGAGGGAGAGTCACGGCCGCTGGCCGATTTTCTTCTCTCGAGGTCTCCTTTCTTCACCTCGCACTATCATGTTGGTCCATATCTCGCCAACTGGTCTTCTGCAGATCTTCCTTGGACACGTATCGATAGCAGAAGAACGGGGTGAGGTGCCCTCCTGCTGGGGTGCCCAAGTACACCAACTCTGTCTGGATGTAAGCGTGGAAGAAGACGATACAGTTGATATTTTCTCTGACTCATACCGCTTCCAGGAACTCCACGTCTTGATCTCCAAGGTATCTCGTCTTCTGTGCTTTTCCCTTGGAGAAAAGGTGAAGAAACAACTTCTCCAGAAGACGCTTCCGTGGCTCTCGGTAAGCTTCTACCTTCCATCCGTTCCTCCCTTGTCTGTCTGCTAAGAAGAGACACGTGGTACTTCTAGGTACATATCACTTCCCAGAGATTATTGATATGATCTTCTTCTCCTGCTCGTACCTTCGGTTCTTGGATTCTGACTTGTGAAAAGCTCTGTGCCATCACTCCACTGTCCAAGAAGACTGTCTTCTTCGAACGACCAATGCCTTCACATATACAAGATTGCACGGAGGCATTGCTACCTAAACCTCCTCTAGAAGACCCCGCGAGGTTCCATTCTCACAGGAAGAAGTCGAGACCCAACTCCTTGATGAAGGGTTTGACCTCTACCAATTCTGCGGTGGGTAACACCCGCCCTCGAGGATGCATCAACATGCTTCGAGTCTCTGTTACACTAAGCCACACGTACTTGCTGTGAGCCGAAGGTTCAGTCCTTCCCAAGTCCTCACAATCTAGCTTCCACTCTCAGAAGACGAATCTAGTCTTCCAAAAGATAGCTATTCCGTCTTCCGGGATTCTAACAGTGCTTCCTAAGTACCTCTCGTCTTCCGAGCTATATCTAAACAATCTTAACTAAGCAAGGCATCGCATGGATTCCCAAAAAGACAACCCACCTTGCATTTCATCCTACTTCCTAACAGAAGATACAAGATACGTGTGAAGCATAGTATACAAAAAGTTCAGAAGAGGGTTGCAGACTCTTGTGATGACAGTGGTCTCCATGAAGACTCCCAAGACAATTTCCGATTAACTGACGTACTCGGAAGACTTCCCGCAGCCAGACTTCCCGTCACTGGTCTGTAAACCCTCCACGATCTCATCGATCAACTACCCTCCCCTCCGATCTCTCAACCTCCACGATCGCCACCGATGAATCTGCAAATGTCGGGCCTGTCTCTCACTCAGGGGTCACCTCTGATGGCTTTGATGGAAGCACACCATGAATCTTGAAGGGAAAAATGCTAAGTTCACTCATTCATACACCCACAAACTTATCAACTAAAAATCTCATTAAACACATCAACTAAAATCCTCCATTCTAACGACGTCTCTCAAGTTCTCACATGCTAAAAATATCCCACACTCTCTATATTACTCAAGTTGTCATTACGACGATGTGAAAACAAGGATGAGGAGCTCTTCTCTACTCCTCTATTTATATATTTTAGGTTTTTACTTTGGTATCCTCCAGTAACTCAGCCGTAACTACTTTTACCGGGTTTTACTAAGATATTACTTAAGGTAAAAGCATTAATCACATGGGCTTCTTACCTTTTCACAGGGCTTATTCCTTCAAAGTCAACAACTTCTAGAAGGATTCTGGAATATTCTCAAGGAATCTCGAATTTCCACCCCCTCCTCTACACTAGGACCCACTAAAAAGGAAACATGTGGAACCTCTCCTTGTTTTTAATGCCCACAAAGTCCACAACTTTAATCCAACCACTCATATCAAGTCAAAAAGGAGATAAGGGATACTTTCCACCTCCTTTCTACCTTTTAGATAAGATGACAAGATAGTAGTGCTCACTCTTTAGGAAATATCTGAATTCTGCCAAAAGTACAGCTAACTTTTAGCTAGTCATGACTAACTTGATACCTCCTTAAAGTACTTTGGCAGCAAATAAACATTCTCAACACTTAGTTATAACTAAATACCTTACTAATAGACAAACTTCCTATGTGTAACATACGTCGTTACAGATCTCACATGTCTTCACCTTCCTACACGCAATCTAGTCTCACAACAGGCACGAAACGTTCATACTCTGTTCTTCCGACTCCTTATCTCTCATACACGCTCAGAAGAAGCTTGACGGAAGACATGACCCTCGATCATTCTCTCCCGATTCTGCTAGCAAGGCTTCTCACAACTCTCTTCTAAGTTCAGGAAGAAGAAGGAATAGGCTGCTATGGGTCGGATAGAAGAGATCCGTAAAGGACCCTCACGTCTTCTCGTGCATTCTGCCAGCCGTTCCAACCTTCTAGTCTCTCTAGGAAGATGTGGATTTGAGAAGGCGGGAAGATTGGGAGGCACAGGCCTAGTTCCAAGTTTCCAGCTTCTCGAAACAACAATCAACTCACCAGGTCACTCAAGATTCGTACCAAGCTTCTCTCAACACAAAACCCAATCCAGTCCAATCTTGATACGAATTGCAAACAGTCGTCTTCCGAAGACGTTCATACATTCAGCAGCATCTTCAGAAGATGTTCAGATCTTCAGAAGCGTCTTTTGTCCATGAGTTCGGGAACAAAGGTGTGGTAGGGTAGGAAAATTGATAGTCAGGTGATCGAATTTAGGAATAAGAGATGGGAACCTCGATTCCAACTTGAGAAGAAGTGAGAAGATGAATGTCGAAAATTGGTCAGTGCTTCTGCGTCCAATTTTCACAGAGGGAATTTCAGAGTAGGGAAATCGATCGATGAGCTTCCTGCAAACGAGAGGGGAAGCACGAGAGACATCAAATGAGAGGCAGGAAGCAATGAGAAAGGAGAAAGAACACGGGAAGAACCTCAAGACTGCTTCTTGCTGCTTCTGTTGCACCGTCAATCTTCCGCGCGCTTCCAATCTTCTCTTCCTCCTCCGATATGATACCATGATCCTGCTTCTGTCGTCAATCTTGAGCTGCACCCCTCTGCTACTGTAATCGATTCTCGCTTCTGTCCCGAAGCTTCTCTCTGGTTTCTCGATCCTCGATGTCTGCTTCTTGAAATCCTCAGGGATTCTCTCAGTTTGATTGTGCTCTTTGCTCTCTCTCTTGCCTCAATTCGATCTTGGGTGTTCTCAATTCCACTCTCCTTGCTTTCACGACCTACTTCGATACCCCGGTTGCAATCGATGCCCAAGGCACAGTCATCCTTCAGTGTAGGAAGCAGACGATCGATTCTATGCTAATGCGCCTCCAGCTCGTGTCTTCCTTGCATGATTAGGGATTCAACTACCTTGGCCTACCTACTACTACAGTGGCTACCTGGCTGATATACCTACCCCTCATCTACGTGACGTGCGGTTGGTATCTCCAAAGACACAGTCATTGTCTTCCGTCTTCCGTCTTTCATCTTCTGTCTTCTGGAAGACATGATCGAGAAGACGTCTTCCTAGAAGATGTCTGTCTTTCATCTTCCGAAGAAGTCGACTTCTCCTTACGAAAAGACCTTAAGATCATCTTTTCTCTAAGCAAGGTGTTATCTTAAGTAATAAGGTTATTTTAATTACATAGACATGTCATTAACTTTAAAAAATTCAAAAAATCTCCAATCCTGTAAATTGTGGACACCACACCAGCTTAGCTAAGGGTTGCTTGATAAGTAGATATGCGTATAAAGACATAAAGACCCCATCTTAGCTAGAGTGCTGCTTAGCAAGGGGTTTGTTTTCTAGGTTAATCGACGTACGGACAAGAGTTCGAGAGATATTGAGGACAATTCAAGAGAAACTGAAGAGATGACGTGCACAAGAGAGAGAGCAGAAGATTGTGATCGTTGAGGACATAAGATGTAAAAATAAGACGTGAATAAAGTTTTTTTGAGTCTTAGAAAGCCTATTTGCACAGATTTGAGTGTATGATTGACCTTGGTGGCTACAAGAGAATGTATTTGAGTTTTGATCACTAGCATCAGTATTTTTTCCTTGTAGTCGCTCTCATAATCAAACATAGACAAGAGGTCTGTCCTCTCCAAGAAAGAATCTCTCCACGACATTTGGTACTTCCACTAAGAGATCTTGGGGTGATTGACTTGGAGAATTTGTTGGATTGAGTGAGGAAGATGGATCATGATGTTGACGTTCCACGCGCAGCTGATGCTCAAGGTGTTGCTTCTCAAGGTATTCATGTTCAAGATCACGTCGTTCCTCTAAGGGTATCTACTCTATATCGAGTGATGCACAACCTGCTGTTGATACAACTCATATTCTTCAAGCATTGGTTGCTTTGATTCAACAGTAACCAGCAATTGGAGGAGATGAGCAAAAATTAACAAAGACTATTCAAGCAATTATTGGTCGATGGAGCGATTTGATGACAAAGATATTACTAAGTACTTGCGGGAGTATGTGGGAGAAATGAAATTGATGAGGGCACTTGAAGTTGAGCTAATACTGAGTTTTGAGTTGACTGTTGTTCATGAATTGAGAGAGAAAGTGAGAAGTATACAAAGGAGACATCTAGAAGGATGGACTCATTTTGAACACGCACTAAGGGAGGAATTCCTAGAAGAAGATTCTGATAGAATCATCAGAGGACATTTCTTGATTGGGTGGGCATCAGCCTAGGCGTACCATGAGACTAAATGAGTTGATCCGTGAGTTTGATAAGAGGTATTCGCAGCTTTCTGGTATGAAAAAGTTGACATTGGATGCTAGAAAGATAGAGTTGTTATTGGGGACTATGGATGAATTTACAACAAATAGATTTTGTTTTATGCTAGCTGATCGTGGAGCAGAGAGGGGGGTTACATGTGATTGGAAAAGAGTGAGGAAGCAGTATCTACTCTTGCTAGACAACCCCGTGGTAGGATGGCAATAGCCAGACAACTAGAACAATGACCTTGCTAGAACAGTGAGTGGTTCTCCAAGTCCTAGTAGTTCTCAAGTACATGTTGTGATTCCTCAAATACTTGTAGTGCTTGTCTCAATACAGAGAGATTTTATGTTGAAAATCAAAATCAACATAACCTGATTGAATAGCTAGAGTTGAGATGACAGATCTGAAAGAGAGATCAACAACCAACAGCACCAGGTACTCGATCTGTAAGGGGGAACTTTTACCAGAACATGTATTTTCGTGTGATAGTCCGGATCATCTCAGAGGAGATTGCCAAAACATTGCGGTTGTTTCGTGAGAGGGCTTGGTCAACTATCAGAACAACAGGTTGCATCTAACGCCATTAGACAACCTTTGAATACGTATTTTGGAAGAGAGAGAATGAGGAGTTTGCTTCCATTGGTGTGAACACTCCAACAATGACAGCGGGTTCTACAGAAGCTGATGTAGATATAGGAAGAGTTAAAATGTGCTATAATCCAACTAAGGTTGAGGAAGCTGTTAAACTGTTAGTTGAAACATGAAGAGAGGCGCATAAAGTATTAGGAGAGCTACAGGATGGAGAGACCTTGTAGATGCAACTTCTGTTCGAGTGTTTTTGGAAGGAAGCAATGAACAAGATGCATTTGTAGAAGACAAAAGATGCATGATGCTTCTAATGTAGATGCAAGAGCACTTGATGATGATGATCATCAAAGAGTTACGAGGAGAAGAGCAGCAGAGCCATCACCATCTAGATCTATATCAACGGGTAGGTTTTCTACTGCAGAGGATACATCTCCTATCTTTACAGTTTCATCACATGCCGTAGATTCTATGAAAGGTGTACAGGGTTCGTCACAGAAGGTTATTGCTATTGATGGAGTACGGAGAAAAAAGTTTACAGCACAAGAGAAAGAGAAGACTCCAACCTACAAGTTGACTGTTGACATAGATACAACAACAGACTTGCCTAATGTTCTGGAGCAACGCATTCTAGATTTTAGAGTAGAGTTTTCTCTTCGTGAGGTACTTGATAGCGAAAAGAGAGTTTCATGAGTTGATAACTGATATCATGAAAAAAAGAGGTAGGTTTTGGCAGAGCAAGTAACAAGTCCGATGGTTGGAGTGGTGGATGCTATTGACATTAATGGATTTAGAGATGTCGAGTATGAAGCACGGGTTGATGTTCCTGCTGTAGTTGAGAATGAAGATGACGCATTCGAGGAGGAAAAGTCAAACGCAGACAATGATAGAGACATTGGACACGTGCAACAACAGAGACGTAGGTTCGACTTGGAGGGCTTTCTGAATCGGTGTCTATACTTGTGGATCATGGATCAGAAATCAAAATTATTTCAAAAGAGGTGTATGAGAAGGGACAATTGTCAATCAAAAAGAACCATGGTTACGTATTTTGTGCTGCAAACAATCAAAAGGGTGAGTTATACAAAATCTGCGAAATATTCACGTAAGGAGTGGAGATGTTGAGGTTGAACACATTTCTTTGTATAATCATCTGCTTCTTATCCTGTCATATGTCAGAATTTGGAGTCATGATAACAAATATTCAGTACAGTTTTTGACTGTTCGTTCAAGACATGAACCAAACTGATAAACTCTTAGAGATTCTAAGACAAGGAGATGTAAGGGTTTTTGCCATCCACTCCTGTAGAGCGTGATGACAAGGGTGTAAAATCTACTATTTAGATCTTGTCAGAATTAGTACAAAGGGTGGAAGAGGCAGATGAGAAACATGTACATGAGTTTGAAGATATGTATAGTGTACATAATTGGCAATTTGGATTGTTGATGTTCAAGCGATGGGTGAACTCAGTTTACGAGAGCTGAGGATATGGAAGAAAATACAAAAAATGGATGGTGAAACAGGTGTCAGAGTGGTGACATGCACGGATTCTACATGAAAAAATGATGTAGTTTCTGGCTTGTTTGAAGAGTTTGTGACTGTATAATCAATTGCTAGTTGGTTGGACGATGTAAGCAAACTAATGGAAGAGAAAAATGATATGATGATGATCTCTATCCACTCTCAACCAGTGTATGGAGAGATTACTAAGTGCTTGTAGTTCTTTTCTCATCCGATGCAGAAGAGTGAGAGAAAGGATGCAGTTTGTTGATGTACACTTCCTCATGAGGCAGAAATCCATGCAAAGTATAAATTTGTACTGAAGAAAGTGAAGTCGGTGCAACTCAACTACATGTTAACTCGTAACAACAAGTACAGTTAGTAGGCACTGAGCTCATATTGTGCGATCATAGACGAGTAGGACATCAGTTTATTGAGGAGACGTTGAAGGAGCTCCACATAGGAGGGGGTGATTTCCTGACTGAGGTTGAGAAGACAGTTTCTGAGCAGATGATAGCGAATCATGATAAAGCATTTCTTTTTCAGCAGAGGAGATAAGGTGTGTGGATCCAAAGATAATAGCGTCTATGGTTATATTCACAATCCCTCATGTGTCTTGGGATATGAAATCAGTTCTTATTCCTCGTGTCTTGTTGCCTAAACTCTTTGAGTTGCTGAAAGAGAAAGTACAGATGAGGATACTTGAGCCGTCTATGGAGCCGTACTCTAGCAAGTGGTTCACTTTATCCAAGAAGTAAAGAGCATTGCGCTTCATTAAAGACATGCAACTTGCAAATAATGTAATCATTTGTAACATTGGGATACGTCATGTGATTGATGAGGTAGTCGAGATGTTTGCAAGGAGAGCTATTTATTCGATTGGAGATCTATATTCTGGCTATGATCAGTTTTAGTTGACCGTCGAGAATAGAGATCTAATCACCATGCATACACCTTTAGAATTGATGCGGATGTGTACTCTTTCTCAAGGAGCGATGAACCTAGTAGTTCACATGCAAAATGCGATGCATAAGATATTACGAGAGTTTGTACTTGAGATTATCATTCCATTTCTAGATGATATTCTTATAAAAAGTTGCACGATTAAAGACAAGGATGATACAATGCTCGCGAATGGATGTAAAAGGTTTGTTGCAGATCATATAAAAAATGTAGAATGTATTTTGACTTGTCTGGATGAGGTACATCTCACCCTATCAGGACTCCAAGTTTGGTGTGCCAGAGATTTTAGTGGTTGATCATTTGTGTGTGCGATCAAATCCGGAGAAGATTGATGCTATAGCTAAGATGACAGACTGTACAAATATCATAGAGGTTTGATGTTTTTTAAGAGCTTGTATATTTTATTGCTTATCCATTGCTCATTATGCTCATGTTGCAGAGTCTCTGTGTGCATTATTGAGAAAGGATAAGAGATTTGTATGGATCAAGAGGCTATGAATAAGTTGAAGGAGACTCTGAAGTCTCCACATGCATTGAAAAGAGTATGGATGTGGAAGGTCTGTCATTGTCACAGTGGATACTAACCCAAAGATGATTGACTGGGTGATTGGTCGAGATGATGCGAGTGGCTTATGATTCACCGCTAGGTTTGGGACTAGAGACAGTCTGTCTGTCTCTGTTTGACATGATATCCAACTATAACACGTCGGACATAGCGATGTTGCGTTGGATTGTCTACATCAGGAGCTTGAATCCAAAGCTGAAGCATACAAAAATAAGGAGAACGTGATAGCAGATATGTTGTCAAGGGCTTGTTATATAGACGCGGTGATATGTTTATAGAAGCTGAAGAAGAAGAAAGAAAGGATGTTCGTTGTCAAGTTGGTCGACATGTTACAAACTTGGAGTCGTTGTTGTTTAGGGAAGAGTTTTACACAAGTAGACTTTCGTGACATAAGATATTACTTGAGTTCGATGAGAGGCAAGAGGGATCGAATGAAGTAGAGTTCAGAGAGATAAGGAAACAAGCATACAACTATCTTAGGGGCTGCTTAGCAATAGGCTTGTTTTCTAGGTAAATCGACGTACAAACAAGAGTTTGGGAGACATTGAGGACAATTCAAGAGAGTTGAAGTGACAACGTTGTCGAGGCGAGAGTTTCTTGGGAGGGCAGAACCTTCTAGCTATGATATGATTGTGAAGAAGATGCAAAAAACCACACACAGAATACGGATCGCAAGAAAACAATCCACCACGTTTCAGATCTAACCAAGATAAAACACACGGCACGCAAGTAAATCTTCAACTCCAGATCATTCAGACTATAAATCTCGGTTCAGAAACTCAGAATATCAGAAAACTGCTCCTGTGAAGCACCAGCGCGTTCACTTAGAAGCTTCCCGTTTTCTATTCAGAAAGATAACTTGTAACACGTACAAGTTACAAGTCTCCTCTCTACTCGATTCTGTCCTCTCCTCTCAATCCCTTGATGTCAAAACTCAGATCAGTCAGAAAATCCCTTCAGACGTAACCTTTGTGTCAACATTTCTCCTCAGCTCCACTATTTTCTCTCCACTCGATAGTCTCCGCACGATAAACTCCACGCTCCAGATGATCTGAGAATTCTCTTCCTTCTGGAGTACATCTCTCTGGATTTTCCTCCATCTTACGTAACCTTCAATGTCACCTGGCAGGGATAAAAGATGCCCTAAATAGATGACAGCAGAAAAATAAATCACTGATAATAAATCTACACTTAAGAAGACTAGTTCACAAACCTTCGCAGGTTCATCTGTACGGACGGCCACCGATTCGGTTGTACAATCAGCATCTGACACATGCACCAGAAGTAACTCCACCACGGCTATCTCTGACCACCGGAATCACCTCGTTCTGACAAGTGGAGCCCGAGTTACAACTGTTGTCGTTCTCCGGTCTCCTTAAACTTCGAAATATCGCAAGTATCACCTCATGTATCAGTTTCATTTGATTTTTTGACCCAAGTGAATAATATGACCAGATCTACATTTTTCTGCAAAAGATTTGGTACCGACTTGGAGTATCTTTGATGCCGTCTCGCTATCCCAGGACTTGGAAGACCTCACCGAACTCGTACTAGTGACCCCGACAACCGGAAGGCGAGCTTAGTCCTCTAGCATAAAATATATTTCAGAAAACTGGTGGTAAACTCCATCTAGCATCCACAACATGTGACTGCACTAGTGCAAGGATAGGCGGAGGCGTCCCGCATTCACTATACGTTAAAGAGACATCTAGTGTCTCGTCCTTAAGCAACTTGGTGCTCCACATATTCTCCACGAAAGGATCAACCTACTCCAAGCCGGTTGTGAGTTTGAGAGGATTTGATCCGAAGACCTCCTCCCTACAAGTTTGCTCAGCTACCCACAGAAGCCAATCTCACAACTGGTTCTAGAGACCAGTTTCTAAGCTGATATGCTAGCAAAGCGTGGTATTTCGTCTTTCCTTCACTAACACAAACTGCCATAACTTCCTCTAGACATGGTCTTTTTCTGCATTTCGAAATGCAAACAAATATTGCACACTACAATCTACATGAAAAAAATCTAAAACATATTTTTTGAACTCATTCAGATTTATGGTAAATTTCTCGGTATCAAAAATCTTGTAGAAGAACTCCAAGTAACTTTTCGGCTGCAACTCTGTTTGTAACTTTTGAACATACCGCGGTGATCAGCGCGACGAGACTTACCCCGTGGTTTTTTCAGATTTTTGAATGCTCAAATTTCTCCAGAATCGACTTCTCTAAGATCTTAACTTCACTCAGAGAAACTAACTACTAACTGAGAGTTGAATTATTTATTATGTGAAATAATTCACATCAGGACATCCAACCCCTCTAAACCTGCACATCCTCTGGGATGTGCTAACCTCTTCATCCTTTTGTTCTGTTCTTCATCATCATCACTCTCCTCCGCCTCAGCCTCTTCTGTAGTCGAGACATCTTTATCTCTTGTTATCCTCTGCTCTGACTCCAGACAGTTGAATAACTCTACTGATCCTCCGTGTTTTTTGAACAATTTCATCCGTTTGTCAGCCACAGATAGCTTCAAAGGAGTACCATCTAGCTCCTGTAAACTATAAGTGATATTTTCATAAACTAGCATAATATAAGACTCGAACCATCTTCGAGAGAACTTACGAAGTGTATAATGCTGATTCTTCAACATGTTGTCATACACCAGAACCCAATCACCAACACGTATTGACATTGGTCGTAGTCGATGAGTCTTGTCAAAACGTTCCTTGTTTTTGACTCGAGCCACCTTCAGCTTCTCTTGCGCTTCAGCAAGATCCTCCTCTCTCCGCTCTAACTGCCTGGTTCGTAAAGCAATGAGTGAAGTACGATCCATACCATCATCCCACGATAACGTAGCCCATGTAGGAAAGTCCTCCTCAGCAAGCATGATTGGTTTCTATCCCAACATAAGCTCAACCGGCATATAGCCAGTCGTGGTACAATGTGTAGTTCTATCAGCCCACAAAGCAAATGGAAGTAGTCTCTGTCATTCTCTAGGTCTACCATCACATGTTTTCACTAAGTGTGAACAATAGAAGGGTGCCCTTGTTCACTCTTACCAATCTCCTCTAGATTCATGGCAGTAGTAAGTCGAAGCTTTATTCCATAACGAGCAAAGAATTCCTTCGCTTCTGCACCTCTCAACTCATCCTTATCTGCTCGTAATCTCCCAACAGATCCATAACGACAGATGATAGCTTCAAGCACGTATTTACATATGTTTTCTGTAGTGTTCATCTGTAGTGCTCGTCACTCCACGTAGTTAGAGAGATCTTCTAGAGCCAACACCTCATAGTCTCGGTCGCATCATCACAAGATCGAGGACCCATTGAAAATGAACTCCGGGTGGATAGATAGATACAGTCCATCTCTATAACGGACCTTAGAGTAGAACTGGCAGTGCAGACACGACTCAACAAAATCCATCACGTCTTGATACAAACCCTTCACCACCAGTATCTCTCCTTCATCTTCGTGTAAGTAGCCCAGACTCCACGGTGTCCAACCCACAAGATGTCATGAAACTCTTTAAGTAGATTCAGCTTCGTCGGTTGATCATCCACCACTCTAGCAAGCATTCCTCCTCTCTCTTTTGCACACATCATCTCTTCAGCTCTCTTGAATTATCTTCAATGTCTCTCGAACTCTTACACGTACGTCGATTTACCTAGAAACAAAACCCCTTGCTAAGCAGCCCTCTAGCTAAGATGGAGTCTTTATGTGTTTATACACACATCTAGTTATTAAGCAACTCCTAGCTAAGCTGACCCAAATCTATGCAAATAGGTTTTCTAAGACTAAAAAATACTTTATTCATACCTCAATTTTACAGTTAATATCCTCAGCAATCACAATCTTCACTTCTCTCTCATGCGCACGTAGTCTCTTCAGCTCTCTTGAATTGTCCTCAATGTCTCCCGAACTCTTGCCCGTACGTTGATTTACCTAGAAAACAAGTCCCATGTTAAACAGCCTCCTAGCCAAGCTGAGGTCTTTATGTCCTTATACGTACATCTATTTATCAAGCAACTCCAAGTTAAGCTGATCCTTAGTTAAGCTAGCCCCCTATTTAATAAAAAAATTTCCACCCTCGAGGTTATGAACTAAGCTGTGATTTTGCAGCCAAAGCCAAAGCTACAAGATCACCCCACGGGACTTACAGCCCTCCCATTGTTGTATCAAGTATCTCTTAGCTCATAATCTTGGTTTCATGCAGAGGTTTAGGTCAGAAAGTCCACGTTTAAGGAGGATATCAGGATCGTGATCTTTAATCTCAAGGCGCAGAAGTGAACAACAAAAGCCTAGTGGATTTATGTTAGATTGTGAATGCTACGAGTAAGACTTAACTCGAGAACTGATGAACAATAAATGGTTCTTTGAACCAAGATTGAAACATTGGATTATGATGTAAGAACCTATTCCAAAGATATCCGAGACGAATGCTGACCTTAGGGAGCCACTCTAAAAATAGACCAAAACGAAACCAATCAAAAAAGTTAGTTTTTGCGGGTCCGCTCTGACACACTTAATCTCAACTACACCAAAATCAGTCCCTTTCTTCGCAAAGATCGATGTCGCTGACATATACTAAAGAAAGCTTACAAAACTGAAAGATCCAAATGACGACTACAATGCGATGCTAACACTTATCCCTGATCATGCGTGGCCCTAAACTGTTATGACTTCTGAGTGAGGTGGGGCTCTCAGATGATGTGACGTTTTGACCTGCTGAACCTGCGATTGCAGGTCAAGGGTTAGGTTAAGTAGAATTAAGAGGGGTAGGATCAAGTCTGGAAAACGTATTAGGGGTGAGGTGAAGTAAAATTCTGTGCTAAAAATTGTGTGGACTTGTCTCTAGGTCTACTCCAGGAGAGGTAGATTCAACTTTTTTGGTTACCTAGTCCTCATCATCGATTGCGGAAAGGCTACTGTTGCGCAAACTTGGGTGGGCTTGTCTCGAGGTCCACGCCACGGGAGATGATTTAAACGTTTTAGGTTACCGACTCCTCATCATGGATTGCGGAAAGGATACTGTTGCTGACTGAGTCAGAACGGACGTTGAAGACGGCTAATCGATACCAAAACTACATATCGTCCAAGTGGCAGTATTCAATCTTCCCTGTCTACGGTAGCATTCGCACCACACGTGGAAAACTGATGCCATCCTACCTGGAGTATGCTGTCCAATGCGTAACGAACCCTAAATCAGCTGTTCCTTTTCTTTTTGCTTTCTTTTTCTCTTGGAAGCATCAGTCGTAAAGTCGACCACGCGTTCATACTCAGCAATCTCTCTTGATTGATGCAAAACGCAGGGGTTCTAGACTCTAGGGGGTTTCCTTGTAGCGTTGCAGATATATACAGTAGTATAGGTGGTCCTGAAGCCGTAGCACAAATCCACAAGCAATGATAGGGAAAGTACCAAGTGGTAGATATAAGAGGGCTGCTTTTACTCTTTATTTCATTTCAGCACTCGAAATTTACTTACTGTACCTGTGAATAAATATGCATAGCAGTGGCCATTCCGGCCAGGGAGCAGAAACGGATAAGCGTGAAAAGCGGGTTGTAAATATACATCTGTCGATGAACCTTGGGAACTTTGTGAACTCTGTTCATTTAGTGTTACGTAAAAAATATATATGTGTTAAGTGGAAAACTATACTAAGTAAATATAAATAATTAAAATACTCTATAAACGTTATTTGTTAGCTTATACCTGAAAACACGGATAGAGTAAGCAAGAACCCATAAATGTAGTCTGGGTCGTCGCGCTTCAGAGGGTAAAAGTCCGGGGCATTGTGGTGAACAATTACATTAATACGTGAGGTATTTAATTTATACCTAACCCTTCCTGCCAGAAGGGATAAGTATAAATTAAATTCCCCCTCTTCCGAACTTGGAAGAGGGTGAATATATGCAGGCTTGCCTGAATATGCTGTAGTTTGATCAGCAGGTGTATATCTTTGTCTCATGTAGTGCTTAATTATTTAGTTTTTACTGAATCAAGTCAACTAACTGACTTGCGATCTTCTTAGCAACTTGTAGAAGTCGCATGAGGTTGGAGAATTCAGACCTTCAACATGGCACCAGTTCGCCGACCTGGATCCTCTTGGAGCTCTGGACTCTTGCAGTTGTTTCTGAGATATCACCGCTCGTAGTCCCAGGGCCTACGAGCGCATGCAATATTCCATGGCGGAAGTGCTCCATGGATACTACAACCGGAGCTGGTGGGTCTATCAGTATTAGTTCTAAATTGTACGGCATAATTGACTGCTGCCCTCAACAGCCCTCTTTAATTTTCAAGGAAGGCACATCCTACAAACTTCGGTGCAGTGGAAGGAACGGCATCAAGAACAACATTGTTTCACTGCCATAAATTTGCGCCATCACCGTAAGGTTGGCTGCGGATGCGACAGTAAAAACCCTACTTGAAACAATCGCAGCCCGCCTTCTCCCAGATTGCCACATACACTACAGTGCAATTGAAGAGAATTACAAGAAAGTTTAGTTAAGCAGTTGCAACAGGAACGGAGGAATACTTTTCCTTTTGATGGATTACACATTTATCTTTCTCGTTTACAATGTTGGTGGCTGCGGTGATACCGTGATGGTAGCCTCCGTGTCCGTTAAGGGCAAGAATAGTGCATAGCAAATCGATCAAAATCTGTATGGACAAGCCCTCTCTTACTCAGTGACTACGAGCGATAGTGAGAGAGCACAAACGTTGCTCCAGCTGGTAAGTACTAACTGGAAAGATGATTAGAGTTAGAAGTAATTACTAGTCACTTCTGGATGTATAGCTACTCTCTATTCTCCACCAGCTTCATCCATCATTTCAAAGTTTCTGTCAAATCTGCTCGACGGGAACATTTTAATGTTGTCGACTGTGTATTGATTTGTATAGAACATATCGTCGTAGTCTTCTCGTTCTCCTGCATTCAGATAACTCATGCACGGGGTCTTAATTGAGATTTGGAATTTGACTGTGTTGGAGAAGCAGTTTCTGAGTTCGATGTTTTCAGAATCTTGATGGACTCGGGGATTCTGAAGCTTGATGCGAATGCTGGCCATACAATTCATCTTCCCAAGCTGACGAACTTCAAGATTACGAGCAGACGAACACACATGTGTCATAAATTAGTACATTCGCCGTGACTCGAGGCTTACCATTTGACACTGGAATATTCAGCCAACAAGCAATAGCTTGTTGGCTACCCCATCCGCCTGTAGCCCCAGCGGCGTGGGGTCGAGTCCGCCTGGCGGGGGGACTCACGCTGTGCAAGGGCAGCAGCATACGGCTGCAGAAAGCCCCACAGCGAAAAGAGGCCTAAAAACAAATCCAAAAAAAAAAAAAAAAAAAGACACTGGAATATTCATCTGAGACTCGCATATTCGCCATCGTGATGATCCCTTCCAGTTCCAGATGCGAACATATACCACACTCAAACCATCACAGACAATCACAGGAAAAGCTTTTGTTGCTGCATCATTGCTGAGAAAGCTAGGGTTTATCATTGGACTAAGTTGAAACTGCTTCGTACAAGTCCGTATAATAAACTGTGCAGTAGTGGCCTCCGTAATTGTACAGAAAAATGACAGTCGGTATAATTCTAGAGCTTTCTACGACCCATTCATTGGCCAACCTAGAGCTGCAATGCAAATAGAATTCAGTGGACCGACTATGTACAAGCATTGCATACGAAACCTACAGTAATCTAGCTAACAGGAGCGAGTAAACACTCCTCGGGACTCGCGCGCCTACTTATTGCCAGTGATGGCGTCCTTAGCGCTGTTGAACGTCTCCGTCACTTTGTTGCCAGCCTGCAGTACTCCCAAATGTGCAATGTTAGACTCAGATTCAGCGACACACAATACAGTTCCAAGAGATAATAGTTTCCTGCGCACTAACATGGTGAGCAGGTTCAGGAGGTCTAATTATTGCCAATCTCCTCAGGCTACATAGCAAAACCAGCTGAACAAGTACCTACCTGCTGCAATGTGCTGGCAGCACTATCCTTGGCTTGGGTGGCCTTGTCCATGGCGGTCTGGCTGGCATCGGAGGTTCCCCGCTTGGCCTCGTCCATCTTTGGCTGAGCAGCAGAACCAGTCTCGCTCGCCTTCTGCTTTGTGGCCTCTCCCATGCCCTGAGCATGCTCTTGAGCCTGTCCAGCCTTCTCAGCCCCGTAGTTCTTGGTCTCGTCAGCCTTTTGGCCCGCAGTGTCGCGGGTCGAATCCCAGCTGGACTGGTTCGATGCCATCTTCGCTATCAGAGTTGGAACTAGAGTCGAGATGAATAACTGCTGGACTGTAAACGAGTACTGTCACAGTATCTTGGTAAGTATTTTGGTGAGCAAGAGTGTTTGTTGCGATTGTTGCTTGAAGATGGAGGCATACTCTTTATATACTTCGGCGAGAGGATGAGCGGCTTGTTCTCCGCTTGACACGATCATGAAGGCAGTGCATTTAAGCTTCCACGAGTCGAGAGCACCCACGAGCTGAAGATTCGTCTGGCCTTTGGCGACCGGACAGTGTCCATGTGGCAGCGTCTTAGAGCGCGACAGACAGTGAAGATTGCTGGAGAAGCCTTGGAGAAACTCGACCCAATGAATAGCAAACGGACGGGAAGACCATCAAACCTGACAAGGTAAGAAGAACCCGAAGGGCCAAGCAACTACCACTCCGAAGGGAAACGATCGAGGGCGAACGTGGTAGACAGTATACCGGAGCACTTTTATTGTATCCGACATCTAGAAGGGGTAAATCTTGCAGTTTGTATTAGTAACATCGTTCCAGACGGTGGCTTTGATTTTATCTGTGCATGGGTTGACCTGTAATACTTCACCCGAGTGAAGTAGTGAGTAACCATTCGTAAATGATTCCGGGTCCGTAAATTCCCAAAGGGACCGGATAAAAGTTCCGAACGCATGTAGGTACTTTTTGAAAACGTCTTGCAAGCTACAGAACTGGAAATGGTTCGCACATGGTCCGAGGAAATTAGGAGCGAAGAAGGATGTTTTGCTTCAGGAGTCTGGTGTTGAGCCTGGGCACAAAATTTGAGTGCGTGGATTTCCCAGGAACGAAAACGATTGAGCACGGGAGAGTCGCTGGGCTTCTGCGAAATATCACGTTGATCCTTGGTCGTACTTTCGAATTGTTTCAGATACCAACTTGCAAGAACCAAAGAAGAATGCGCGTTCTTACAGTTTCTCTTATCCATAGTGAAGCTCGCAGTGTTAGTTTTACAGTTCTACAAGTGGAAGAATGCGATGACTTAGACACAAAGTAGGCAAACGTCAAAATTGTTCCTCTTGAGTTCTGTTTCTTGGCAAGGCTGTAAGCTAACTGCTTAGCATGTACTATATAGTCGTTCTCTCCCTCATTCGATATTCATTCAGGCATTTTTCACTGCAGCATTGTTCCTGTAGTGAGGAGAAGGGTTTTCATATGATCGTGAAACTGCCGAAATGGCTACCTTAGTAAAGGAATGAGGATGGAGTTTTCCGTATATATTTTATTGGCAAGGCTGTAAACTAACGACTTCTACTCTTTATATGATCGTAAAGTGCCAAAATGGCTACCTTAGTACAGGGGTGAACATGGAATTTTCCCTATTCGAAGATGGTACCTGTTATTGACTGTCTCGGATGAGTGTGATAAGTCAATTCTGATTTCTTTCCAGTAATTCTTGGTTTGATGCAGAATGTCTAAGTGCAGAGTCGACGAATGACGTTTGCCGCTGTTTTTGCCTCACAGCATTCCGGCATGTCCATTAGCAAGCAGTATCCTCCTCCAGAAGTAGCTTTTCAGAAGGGCACTGGTCGGTGGTTTTTACTTTCCTCTCGGTTGATGTTTTCTAATACTCTTTCAGAGATCTTTCAAGTGGTATAGATCTGATGCTTGAATTATAACCGCACAGTAAAATCTACTTCTTGAGATCTTGTGTGTTCTTCCTCCATAGGGGAGGACCTAGCAGGACGAGAAAAGCTAAGCTGGTGTTGCCGAATCCCGCTGCACAAAGAGATGGAGTGAGGCAATATCTCAATAAAATATGTTCATCAAAGACTTTCATTCAAGTCTCGAGGTGCTGCCGATCAGTTTACAGTGCAGCAGCAAACACAAGCAGTGAAGATTATGATATACTTAACTCAAGATATATGTAACATTGAATGTGTTAAAGATAATGTATAGTTTCATACTTCAGTCACCTCTACAGTCATCTCTAGTATATTAACCTCAGTCACATCTCTCCATGACTGATTAGTGATTGACCTCTCGTCTATAGGTAGAGTATATAAAACTCTCTCTTGAAAGATGATCAGTCTACTGATCTTTTTACTGATATCTCTTCTACAGGAAAAAGTATTCACTTTGTTTGGTTCTCTAACATGGTATCAGAGCTCAGGTTGAGCATTAGCAAGGAGATTGAGGAACCAGAGAGTGAAAAAGACATAGAGTGAGGAAACCACCTTCAACAGAAAAGAGACAAAAAGAGTGAATTTTTTTGATCAAAAACATCTTTGACTGCATTTTTGGAGGAGGAGGAAATAAAATTTGGCAAAACTGAGAGCTCTTTTGGAGCTTTTTGGAAGGAGCTTTCCAACGGTTCAACTTTCGATCCAAACGGAGCTCGTATAAGAAAGTTACACTTTGGTGCAATCTTAATCAACGCAACTTTGATTGTGTTTTTGAAGGTCTTAACGATTGATTTGACATTTTTGAGAATTTTTTCGTTAACTTGCTTCATAATCATCATAAGTTGGATAACACAAACTATTCAATATAGTGTTTCAACGTTCAGGTCATCTTCCAGAATTACGACTTGTAAGACATTATGCTAGGTGATGAAGAGAACCTATTGGATCACCAGCAGCTGTCAAATCTTAGAATAAACGAGATTAACAAGCACTTGTCATCATCAAGATGACTATCAAAGACTCTGAAGTCCTAGATATCTTGGAGGTTAAAACTTCAAAAGAGGCTTGGGATACATTCACCAAAAAACACAAAAGAGCAGCTTGCGAGAGAAAGAGAATGCTTCATAGAAAGTTGAATACTTTACAAATGACAACAGGCATTTCACTCGAAGAGCATTTAAATACAATCAAAAGGTCTGGTACAATAACTGAAGAATCTGGGTGAGACTATAGACGATGACGACTTGGTATTGATAGTGCTCCAGAGTTTACCAGAACCATACAAGCATTTTGTGAAAGCTATGGATGTACGTAAGGAGCCTGTCACATTCGTAGAATTGCATACACTAGCTTTGCAAGAAGCTATGAACATCGAGATCAAGTCCACTCAAGTAACTACCACTGAAGCTGCTTTTTTCTCCAAGAGGAGAGATCAAAGACGTGGTAGACCTCAAGATTCGCAATCTAGACACAAGGAGCATTGGGAGGACGAGCGAGGAAGTTCTACATGAGACTTGGAGGACAAGTTTAACAACTCCAACAAACGAAAACCTGAGAATTACAACTACTATAAGAAACATGGTCACTTTGCGTATGAGTGCTAGAACAAAGCGTTTGATCAACGTTCAAACACCAACAGAGATAACTTCGTATAGACATCTAATCATGAGAAGCTTTTCTTCACTGCCATGTATACAGATGTTCATGACCAACAATGGTGGATTGATTCTGGAGCATCGAACTACATCACATCAAAGAAGGAGTGGTTCTAAGATTTTCATCCTCTGAATGGATCAAAGATACGACTGGGTGATGATAAAGAATATCAAGTCAAAGGGGAAGGTAACATTTGTATCAAGCTTTCTTCAGGTCAGATCAGAACCATTGGAGGTGTTGGGTTTGTACCTGGTGTGGTGCACAATCTTTTATGTGTTGATAAACTTGCTGCAAATGGATTTCATTTGTCATTTTGATGCACAAGGATGTTTCATTCTCGACCAAGGATCTGTGGTAGCCACAGAGCTGAAGGTTGGCCACTTGTATGAACTACAAGTTCTACCTTTGGTTGCTCTAGTACTAGCTGCTGTAACAGATACGAGTCAATTATGGCATCTTCGACTTGGACACTTACATTATCAGAAAATGTAGAGGTTGTCTATGAGGACTTGGCCCTTGGTATTTCCCAACTGATCCTTGTAAACATCCCGTGTGAAGTTTGTCTCAAATCTAAGCAGACTCGAAGGAAGTTCTTCAAATCTACTACAACACGAGCAACAAAAATCCTTCAGCTGTTACATATAGATCTATGTGGATCTACTGAGACTATTTTGCTTGGAGGTTCTAAGTACTTCATGCTGGTTGTTGATGACTTCCCGAGATATATTTGGGTTTTCTTCTTGTTAAGCAAGTATGAAGCACTCTCACATCTTCAATAGTTTGTTAATATGGGGAACGACAAACTGGATAGCTAGTGAAGAGTCTTCCAGTGATGGAGGAGGAGAGTTCACTTCCAAGGCTTCTGACAAATATTTTGCTGAGAAAGGAATACTACGACAGTTGACTACATCGTACACGCCTCAGCAAAATAGAGTGGTTGAACGGAAGAATAGAATTGTCGTGGAGATGGCAAGAAGTCTTCTCAATGAGCAAGATCTTCCAAAAGATCTTTGGGATGAAGTTGGGAATACTGCGGTTTACCTTCTGAACAGAAGTCCAACAAACGCTATTCACAACAAAACTCCATTCAAAGCTTTCACATGGAAGAAACCAGACCTCTCTAACCTAAGAATTTTGGTTGTAAAGAATATGCTAGAATTCCTCAAGAATTGCTCCAAAAGTTTGATGATAGATTTCAAATCTGTACATCCATAGGCTATCCAACAAGAGAAAAAAGATATAGACTCTTGAGTGCTGCAAGAAAGATCATTATCAGTAGAGATGTAGTATTTGTAGAGGTCTCTCTAGTCGAAATTCACAGCATCATCTTTCTGATCTACCACCTCTCTCAGTCCAAACACCTATTTCAGAGAATCTTCAAGATGAAGCTCAGCAAGAACCACCACCTACACAAGTTGAAGTTATTGATTCAGATCCAACTACAGCAGATTCGCCTCTGGTACACCAGACTATCTCAGATTTGAAATTTTCTGCTCAACCAAGAGACCCATCAGAATAAAGAAGGTTCCTACAAGGCTAGAGGATTGTATTCTCATGGCTGAAGCTCAAGTTGATGGAGAAACTATTTTATTCGAGGAGACTTTCAGTAAAGATCAATGGAGACGTGCAATGGAGGAAGAATATGATGCATTACTAAAAAATGGAACCTGGAGCCTTGTACCTCTTCCATGTAATAGGAAAGCACTTGGCAGTAAGTGAGTTTATAAGATCAAGAGACATGGAGATGGATCTATTGAGAGATACAAGACTCGCTTTGTTGCAAAAAGCTACTTGCAGACTACGGGAGAGGATTTTCAAGAGACCTTCACACATGTGGTAAAACTCAACTCCATTCGAGTTCTTTTTGCCCTTGCAAAACATCATGCTAGGACATGTCTACAAATGGATGTCAAGAATGCATTTCTTAATAGAATTCTTCAAGAAGATATCTACTTGTAGCAACCACCTGGATTTGTTCGTAGAGGAGGTGAACAACTAGTCTACAAGCTACATAAGACATTGTATGACCTCAAACAAGCTCCAAGAGCTTGGTACATAAGAATCGACACCTTCTTGAAGCAGCAAGACTTCTCATCTACTAGAAGCGATCCAAACTTCTGTTTCGATTACTTCTCAAGGTATTGTGTTATTATTATTGTACATGGATGACGTATAATATCCGGAGTAATCAAGGAGGAGTACAGAAGATTCAACAAGCTTTACTGCAAGAATTTGATATGAAGGATCTAGGACTTCTCGACTTTTGCCTCGGAGTTCAGTTTTTGGAAGACAACGACATGTTGTACCTCACTCAAGCAAGATACACAGAAAGTATACTTCGGGATTTTCATATGGAGAAGTGCAAGTCTTCGCCTACTCCCATGGTTATCTCTAAGGAGTGACAACGTTCTTCTGTTAATAACGAGTGTGCAGATGCAACAGAATTCAGGAAACTGATTGGGAAGTTGATTTACTTGGCTGTCACTACTAGATCAGATATCTCGTATGCGATCAACAAACTCTGTCAGAATAAGAATCTCTCACAATAATGCATACGAGGGCAGCAAAGAGAGTGCGCTATCTCAAGAGAACTATCAATTATGGACTCAGATATAGCTTAGATAAGTCACATGGACTTGTCGAATTTACAGATGCTGATTGGACAGGCGATTCTTCAGATTGTATCAATATCTAGATTTGCATTTATGCTTGGAGGAGGTGCCATCACTTGGCAGTGTAAAAAACAGCCAACTATTGCTTTATCCTCCTCTGAAGAAGGATATCGTGGCTTGTGTAATACAGCACGAGAGGTCATATGATTAAGATGGATGTTGGAGGATGTAGTGTGAACCAAGACACTCCAACAGTAATATGGACTGATAGCATCAGTGAAATAGCATTGACGAAAAATCCAGCGCACTATGTTGGAACAAAACACATTGAAGTGCAAGTCCACTTCATTAGAGAAAAAATAATTTCAAGAGAGGTTGTTACTCAATAGGTAACAACTGATAACCAAACTGCTTCTTCTAGTGAGCTTCCGAGACTTCTATTGAGCTTCCGTGAAGGTGAATGTCATTGTAGTGCTGCAGGAAGACCGTTTCGTAGGCAGAAGTTTGGGAAGGCTACATGGGACATACACCTTGTGATTGATCTAACCCCGTTGGAAATTGGAAGAGCAATGTGTGATCGACAGTGGTAATTTGACACTACGAGAGGTGTGTGTGGCTCATTGAATCGGAAGCTGTCTACGAGAGGTGTGTGTGTCTTCTGGAGGTACGAGAAGCCGAGTTGAACCCCCAGAAGCCAAGAATTGTTTCGGGAAGACGGTATTGAGAAGACCAAAAGAAGTGACCTGGAAGCAGGAAGAGCGTATTCCCGGGCTTCTCTGTGAATAGTTGTGTGATATTTTAGTTAGTAGTTGCTTGTTTAGGTCCAGAGCACCTTTTGGAATGTCTGGGAGACGCGTGGTTTTGTGAGAAGACGAGATTTCTAGGTAAAACCCGTGTGTTTGTGTGTTTGAACAGACTTTAGAACTTAGAGCAGCGTTATTAGTGTAAATTCTCTGTGGGAACGATATCTTGTATGCTAAATGAGCAAAAGGAGTAATCCTGCGACACTACATATAGTGAGCACCATTTTTGGCGCCGCTGCCGGAGATTTCACCTTAGTAACTTCTGTTCTAAGCTTCCTGGATTTGTGTGTCATTAGTTAGTTTCATTTCGAACTAACTTCGATTGTAGTTGAAAGTGTTGTTGGATTCTATCTTGCTAGAAGACAGGAACCGCAACCAGGAACTGATGAGATACATCAAGGGGAACTGGAAGAAGCCGCTTCTCCGCTTCCAAGAGCTTCTTGGAAGACTCGATCTTGGAAGACTGCAGTGAGTACAACAGGAAGCAGGAGAAGAAGACGTTCCGAACCTGTGATCGATTGTTCAGTCATTCGGTCTGCCAGATCTAGTATTAGAAGAAGAGGGACATCTCTTCTCAGCACTCTGGTGGATGCCTCCGACCAGAGGAAGAAGCAGAAGACGCACGGGTAAAGATCCTGAGTGGGTACATTCATCCCAGCGAACCGCTTCTAGAGAGCAGCGGATGTCCCTGAGACACCAAAGGAAAGAAGAAGAGCTCAGGAAGATCCGATCAGTAGAGTTGGAAGAGCCTTCCATCTCGAGCATAATCTTTGGAGAAGACAGAAACCAACCGGGTGATTACGTGTATAAAGTAGATTTTGGTACTGGTTACTCGGAAGACGTCTTCCCAAGTGCAGAAAAAGCTTCTCAAGATGAAGAAAGACTGGAGGAGATCGTTCCAGACGTCTCAGAAGGGGATAGCGACAGTAGCTCTGACTCAGAAGATGACCTTCGTGATCCAGACAGGCCTGGACCTTCGAGAAGACCATCTCTACCACCTGGACCTGAGGGAAGAAGAAGTTGGCAGTCGCATCAATCGGCAGTCGACATGGCTTCTCACACGCGGCAGAAGTACCATCCGTACGACGATGATGCTGACGCGGACGACTTCATCACGATGTTCGAGACCACCTCTCGATCCAACAAAGAAGACTCGGATGCCGACAGACTTCGTGTATTTCCTAGTTTGATCGTAGGGAAGGGAATGAAATGGATGAGTAAAATGTTGGATGATGGGTTAGTAATGGCCGCTTGGGCTACTCTGAAGGCAACTTTTCTGAAAAGGTTTAGAGGAGTGGGTTATGATCGAATGACCCTCATAGAACTTCAGAGGCTCGAACGGAAGAAGAAAGAGACACTGCGGGATTACACCGAGAGGTTTGAAGACCTCCTAGGTCACATCTCTCAGAACCAACGAAGACCCGGTTAGTGTGCCCAACAAGCCGTGGACTGGTACTTGGGAGGATTGTCTCAAGATATGGAATTGTACTGCAGAAGAGGAGGAGGTGATGATTTAGTAGAAGTACAGAAGCATGCCGAGCAGTATGAAACCTCGAGCATCACTCGGAATATGACGAAAGACAGAGGGAAGACCTCGAAGAAGTCCAAGAAGTCGAAGAAGTCTTCTAGGAAGTCCAAGAGGAAGTCCAAGTCCACTGAAACTGATAACAGTGATTCGGAAGCATCCTCTACTTCTGAAGAGTCTACTGTCGAAAGTTCAGAATCTGAATCTGAACAAGAGAAGAAGACACGGAAGAAGAAGAAGGAGAAGACACGAGCAAGGGAGGAAGTTGTGCAGAAGATGCCTCAAACTCAGATCATTCAGTCTGCACTAGATCTCCGTATCGATGAAGTTCTGAAGCAGTTTGCCGACCTGAAAGTTCATCTTCTGAAACAGAAGGACAAGCGGAAGCAACCAACGGCTTCCCGGCCAAACCTTTGGTGCAACCTTTGTACCTCTTCCGGGCACACTAGAGATCAGTGTACGCAGGACCAAGCTGTCAATTGGGCTGGCTGGGAAGAAGACGATGAGGGATATCTACACGATCCTAGTGGGGAAACTTGCTATAGGATCGAGACGATACAACTTTTCACTCTTACTCCTCCCGTCCAATATAATCGTTATGTACCTAAGGATAGAGCTATCAGGAAACACAGAACGTTCCATTACGAGAGAGCATTATTGACGATTCGGACAGTCTTCAAGTCCGACCTTCTGAAATTCTGATAGTTACGAACGTTTGATAGTTTGGGAGAAGTTCTAATAGTTCTCAAGAACTTCAGAATATAACATCTGAATTTGCCGGCAGACTGCTTTCCTGCACACTATACTTTATCGGTATTGCAGAGGGCGCAGTTTGATGCTCAACCTGGTGCTACTCCAGTGCTACATGAAGAATCATTTACTTTGACTGGAAGTATGGAGTTGAGATTCTATGATGTCAGAAATGAACAAAGAGAAGTTGTATTCCAATACTGGTGCGGGCGTCGAGGACTACCAAGAGATAACTTTCTCTGAAAACCGTATGAAAGTGTATCTCTAAAGTAAATTACTTATATTCTTCTTTTGATGACGTGCAGCTGCAAGCTTCCTCTATTCTACGCCTCTTTCTGTTACTAGTGCTACCTGATATATTTTATGCAGATAACGCTACATGTTGTTAGTGATCAAGAATTTTATAACAAAATTTATCTATGATGTCGTCCAGGTCTGCTGCTCATCAAGATCATTACCTTCTTCTTCAGTTTCAACATAGAACAGAGGAGGCCTCATTTGTATAATGTAGTAAAGTTAACGGAAGTTCATACTCTTCATTCATAACAGCTTACTATATGACATTAGCTTTGCCTAAACTGTGTGAGAACAAGGTCTATTTGATTGTTAGGATGAACAGGAAATGATTAAAAATTCAAAACTTTATACTTTATAATAGTAGTTTCTGAAATACATTCATTTTCTGTGCTGAACTCTACAAAAAACTTAACTTGCACATCAGTTCACGTGAACTAAAAAAACTTATTCACTAGTCGATTTTCCTTTCAACATCTTAGCAACCTCTAATTGCACTATGATATGAAGTTCCTGACGATACAAGTTTGCCTCACATCTGTCCTTCTCAAGTTCTCTATGTAATTGCATTTTCTGCAATTCTAGTTCTGTCGTGGCTTGTAGTTTAGCAGCTTCAATCCCAGATAGCACATCTGCAAACGGATGAATCCTCTCTTTAAATGCTTCTCCAATCTCTGAGACCTTTCGTCATTTTTTCTCACTGGATCCTCGCGCTGCCACTCCAAGTAGATCTTCCAGTTGAGAAGAATTAATATTTTGACACTACAGGTGAAGCCAATGCATCGCAAGACTCCTCCACAGTATTCTTAAATTCAATGTTCTCTACTAGAACATATGCACTTGTAACACTTCAAATGCTTCTTTCCTTGGATCACATCATCCTGGAATACCTGGAGCTTTCGGATTTGTGCTAAAATATTCATCCAACAATTCAAACCACTTCCACGTCTTCGTGTTGTATGAGAGTCTATAGAGTGAAAATTGATAACAGAAAGAGTTTTCTTCCACTATGTACGTAGTTGTAAAGGAAGCTGCCCATGAGCTTATAAGCTGGGCAGGTGCTAAACTAGGGCCAAGCTAGACAAGCTGCCCCTTAGCTTATATTCTAAAGAACTACTAAGAAGTCACGAAGGTATCAAGTGGAAACTTTTCTTGATTAGAGCAGGCACATGTTTTCATTTATGCAGAATAAGGGTATACGTAGATGTTTACATAAGTTTTAGTTTAATAAAATGACAAAAAAGAAAACTCTATCATTTCCGCTGGTGACTCGGATTCATTATTTGATGACATCACCGAGTACGTGTTCTTGAGCAGTATAGTTTTGGTTCTTTTGTTACTAAAAATGAAAATGTATAGTGAAAACAACACTTGAAAAGCTAGCAAAGGAGATAAAAATGAGTTTTGTAGGCTTATGTACAAGATTATTTACTTTATTAAACGAAACCAAGAGCCACTTCGGTGGAAGAGACGCCCATCTAGGAAAAAGAGGTCCTTGGACAAATCCTCCTAGCTCATGTTTCCTATCTTAGCATGTTGACCTCCTTGATGGGAGTCTATGTTGGGTGTGTGGCTATGTCTTTCACATCTAGGGACGCGAGGCTGGTATCCTCTTTAAAGATGGGCTTCCTGGCCTAAGCCTTCGCATGCAAGCGGAGATTATGAGTTGAGAGATACTTGATACAACAATGAGAGGGCTGTAAGTCCTATGGGGTGGTCTTGTAGCGGTGGCTTAGGCTCTAAAATCGTGGTTTGACTTATAATCTAGGTTGCATCGAGGGTTGAGAAATTTTTATTAAGCAAGGGACCAGCTTAGCTAAGGGCCTGCTTGATAAGTAAATGTGCATATAAGGACATAAGGACCTCAGCTTAGCTAAGAGGCTGCTTAGCAGGAGGCTTGTTTTCCAAGTATATCGACGTGTGATGGCAGTTAGAGAGACACATTACAAAGGATTGAAGAGAGAGAGAAGACAACGTACGCAAGAGAGAGAGGAGAAGACTTTTGATTACTGAGCACATCGATGATGAAATTGAGACGTGAATAAAAGTTTCTTGAGTTTTGACAAGCTTATTTGCACATATTTGAGTGTCTAATTGACCTTGGTGGATGTAAGAGATCGAATTTGAGTTATGATCATTGGTACCAATCTGTTTTCTTTTTGATCGTTTTCACAATCAATCACAGTCAAGAGTCCGTCCTCCCTAAGAAAGACTCTCTCAGTGTCTAGCTCGACTCTCGCTCTCTCTCTTTCTCTCTCTCTCTCTCTCTCTCTCTCTCTCTCTCTCTCTCTCTCTTTTGTCTAGCTTGGCCTTAGCTTAGCACCTACTCAACTTAACAAGCTTTAGGGCAGCTTCTTTTACTACTACGTACACCGTGAAAGAAAATCCCTTTGTTATCATCTTTCACTGCATAGACTATCATGCAACACGACATTTATGTATTGTCCCAAGATTTCTCCTTTAGCCCATTGTAGAATAAAAGATTTCGCTCCCCAAGAAGATTTATACTAGTATTGCTCTAAGTTCTAAGATCTATCCAAACTCACAAACACGTGAGATTTACCTAGAAATCTTGTCTTCTCACAAAACCACACGGCTTCTAGACCCTTCAAAAGGTGCTCTGGACCCTAACACACAGTTACTAACTAGAATATCACACAATTACCCACTGAGAAGTCCGAGAAGATGCTTCCTGCTTCCAGATCACGACTTCCAGTCTTCTCACGACGGTCTTCCCAAAGCAATTCTCGACTTCTAGGGGTTCAACTCGGCTTCTGACACTTCTAGAAGACTGTTCCTGCTTCGTAGATGTCAAATTACCCTTCTTTATCACACATTGCTCCTCAATTTCCAACGGGGTTAGATTAATCACAAGGTGTATGTCCTTGTAGTCTTTCCATGCTTATGTCTATGGAAGCGGTCTTCCTACAGCACTACAACGACATTCGTATTCATTGATACTTAAAAGAAGTCTCGGAAGTCCAATAGAAGATGATAGGAAGATGTGAAGATGAGAGAAGATGGAGAAGAAGAGAAAAAGGAGAAATGAAGATTCCGACAAGCTTCTAGTCCAGATCTTGACTAACAAGCCATCCCAGCTTGTAGTAATTTGGGAAAGAAGACCAAAAATCTGCTTACAGTTGCACAGTCTTCCAATCGAAGATGTCGTCTTCTGTTGAGGAAAGAAGGCTTCCAGCTTCTTCTATCTTTGCTCCGACTACTCTGACTTCAGGGATCAATCTTCCATCGAACAGTCCGTACGTGGATCCGAAGTGCTCCAATGGATAAGACAAGCTTGGACTCTGCACAACTTTCAACAACTCAAGAAGAAGACTTCTCATGCACAATTGGGTATGAATTCGATGAAACCCACTGCCCAGAAGACTCAGACAAAGCTTATGCAATCAAATCTGGAATCCAATCTCAGAGAAAAAGTTACATTGGTTTCTGGAAGCTCACTCCATCCACTTCCTGTCACTACTTCTCGACACACCAGCTTAGAAGTAGGACTGCACGATGATGCCATTCCTTGTTCTATGCTGTCTACTCCTGTTCTATCCTTTCGATCTCCTGTTGGGAGTGGAGGTGCAGACCTACCCTATGTGTAACCCAACTCTACTCGTGCAGTGTACGTATGTGTGCGCGTGTGTGAAGTCTTACCTTGACATCTACTTTATACAATTTGTCTTGAGTCGCAAGAGGGAGACCCCTTCCAATCACAACTCACAGCCATGGAAAATGGGGCGAAGTCAGCAAGCCACCACCTCCTAGGCTTTGGTTTTCTTCTCAGTTTGGAAACTACTTTCCTACTCCTACCGTTGCTTATCCTATCACATAGACAGTCACCTAAAAATAAAGTGGGAGTTGTCTCTCTTAAAATGAATACTCCGATTCCTACCAAAATAGCCATGTCAACTGACTACTTACCTCTACTGCCTACTCCTAATCGTCAAGTGTAGTCTCCATAAGATCCTCATCTGTCTTATCTTCTAATTCGGCTTCTGATAACGTGAGAAGCCCTGCTGGTACCTCTGATGCGGCTGAGATGACATCCTCGTCAGTGCTCGTGATGTGAGCTTCCATCATGGCTTCAGAAACCAGAAGAGGCTTCTGGAAAGCTG
Organism: Asterella californica; assembly: GCA_036924285.1. Classification (NCBI taxonomy): domain Eukaryota; kingdom Viridiplantae; phylum Streptophyta; class Marchantiopsida; order Marchantiales; family Aytoniaceae; genus Asterella; species Asterella californica. The sequence continues at coordinate 15,598,926 of JAYKYS010000003.1, forward strand.
AGTTTTCTTGCGCTTCTTGACTCTTCTGCTCCACTTGTTCAACACTGGGAGCTGAGATGACATCACAATGGTCAGAGGTAGTCACCTCCTCCACTCTAAACACCATGGAAAACACCTTTGCTTCCTGTCTTCCAGGGCTTCTTCTATCTTCTTCTCGGCTTCCAGCGCTGTCATCACCAAGTGGACAGCGAGGTCGAACTCCTCCTTGTCGAGATCCTTCCCAATCGTTGGTCTTGGTGCACGAGAAGACGTAGCTGCATGTTGGAGAATCGAGAGAAGACCGCAAGGAGTCTTCAGACACTCAATCTACCGATCCAGGTAGCGGAACATGCTCTCCTTGCAATCCACTAACATCTCCCTAGAAGCGTCATCACTGTCACGAGCTAGGTTTAGAAGCTTCTTTCTCGCAGTGAAGTTGACTTCTTTCGAAGCGCTTCTCCCATCTGTGTCATGATCTCCTTGACTTTGGCTTTTGCTTCTTCTCGCTGCTTCTTCTCTACTGCGACTTGAGCTTCCACGGCTTCTTGCAGTGCTGTCCAAGTCGTCTTATCTTCTACGAGATCAGTCAACTTACCTCTGATCCGCAGAATTTTCTGCTCGCGCTGCTGAAGTCGCATCTACAACTCTTGGTTGCTCTTCCGCAGCTATGTCAACTCCTTGGCAGAAGCAGAAGCTTCCGCCTTATACTTTACGACCATCTTCTCCCTGATACGGAGGTTGACTTCTAGAGCTTCCTGCTTCTGCTCACGGGAAATTGTCCTCAGACCTTATGCTCACGACAAATGGTTAGATTTGCAGAGACTACGCAAAGCCGCATCAGCTTCTAACCTACAGAAGCCGCATCAACTTCTAAACTCGAGCTAGCAGTGGTACAACACATCACTGTAGAAGAAGAAGATCTTGGAGATTGTACGGATTATCTCTATATAGAGAAAGACGAACCAGACCCCGGAAAGCGCAAAGGAAAGGAACCTCAGCTGCAGAAGACGACTGCAGCTCAGAAGATGAAGTCACTTGAGGCAACTTCCTCTTTCACTTTGGCAGATGGCATTGTTTGGAGTCCTTGCCCAGATTCAGACAGTTGGCCTCCAGAAGAAGTCTTGGATGAAGCAGTATTTAAGGTAAGTACCAGAAGCAAAGGGAGTCAGAATCCCGTCAGAAGGAGATCAAGAAGAAGAAGCAGCATAAGGAGAGGTCATCTTCCCATGAGCGGCCTTCTTCTCCTACTTACGACCGAGAAGATCCGTAGTACTTTGCTCTTGACATTAGGCAAGAAGTTGAAACGATCATGCAAGAAGAGCTGGAGAAGCGACGGAAGATAGTACAACAGCTTCCTCCACCGACTACGGCAACCCCCTGTCTCACGAGAACAGCGTCCAGTCGAGAGAAGATACCATTCTGGTCTTCCATCCAAGGAAGCAGCTACTACATCTTCTCTGTTGGAAACACTAGTCACTCTTCTGAAGCGATCCTTTTATGACTTCTTGCGAGATTTGTGGAATCAGAAGGCGGATGTAACCTTCCAACAGCTTTTGGATGACAACGCTGGTTACAGGAAGCTATTACAATCTGTGCTTCGAGGATCGAAGAAGCGGAGAACAGCTAAACTTCCCCAGAGCACCCCGATCCTAAGGATAGAGCATGAAGACTTAGGAGCCCTAGAACTTGATATGGAGATCCATGGTTGTCTTTTGAAGAAAGTACTCATTGATTCCGGCTCCGGAGTTAACATCATGACTGAAGAAACTGTGCATGCTCTAGGCTTCACTGAGTTCTAGCCTACTCCGAGAATCCTCAGAATGGCGGACCATACCAAAAGACGACCTTTAGGGCAACTGAAAGATTTCTTGACGATAATTGAAGGAGTATATTTTTACCTCACTTACATCATTTTGCGACCCGTAGCTAAGGTTGGATATCAGATGTTGATAGGAAGACCATGGCTGTATGCTGCAAATGTAAATACCGATTGGAGAAGACATTGTTTGAGGTTTCCCAATCCTACACCCAAGCCAGGTGAGAAGACCAAAGTCTCACTTCCTTGGATGAAGATTGGACATCAAGGTGAAACTCTCTCTACGACTGAGGGATACACGTCAGAAGACTCAGCTGCGTCTTTTGACATTAATGAACGATATGATGAGTTTGTGGTGAATAACTTGTGTACTACAGAAGTAGCAGAGATAGCAGACGAAGTGATCTGTGGATACATTGAGTGCTACAAAATTACGGAAGCAAAGCTTCCAAAAGATGAAAGTACCGTCTTCCCTTCGGAAGATCCGACAGCTGGTCTTCCAGAAGATGAAAGTACCGTCTTCCCTTCAAAAGATCTGACAGTTGGTCTTCCGGAAGACGAATCTGAACCGGAAGAAGCTCCCAAACCGGAATACTTTGATGCTAGTGAGTACAATCACACTGAAGGAATGGTAAACCCTGATGATCTTCAAGAAATGGAGGTCACTCCTGGGAAGAAGCTGAAGGTTTTCCAAGGTGATCGAAGGCCAGCAGTTAGAAGACTTTAGAGAACTTTTGACAGAGTTCCAGGATGTCTTCGCTTGGACCATAGAAGACATGAAGGGCATACCTCGAGAGCTGGGAGAGCATCGCATTGACTTGCTGGAGGACGTCGTTCTTGCACGGTAGAGGCAGTATCGACTCAATCCCAAGTACTCTCTTCTGGTGATGGACCAGATCGATCAATACCTGAAGGCGAGAGTCATCTTCCCAGTACTTAGTAGTGAGTGGGTAGCTCCTATTGTCATCGTGTCGAAGAAGCAGACAGATAAGAATCCGAGTGTGTCAGGACTTCCGGAAGCTGAACTTGACCACGAAAAAGGATCATCATCTTTTACCTTTCACCGACTCTGTGTTAGACCAGATAGCAGGACATGAGTTCTACAACTTCCTGGATGGGTATTCTGGGTACAACCAAGTTTCAATCAGAGAAGAAGACAAGTCGAAAATCACTTTCACTATTGATTGGGGCACGTACGCGTACAATCAAATGCCGTTTGGTTTATGCAACGCACCCGTCACATTTCAGAGACTGATGATTACGATCTTCAAGGAGTATCTTCGCACTTTCATGAATATCTTCTTGGATGATTTTTGTGTGTTTGGATCGAAACAAGATCACCTGATATTTCTGAAGAAGTGTTTTTTGAAGTGTAGAGAGCATCGTTTGGCTCTTCACCGTGAGAAGTACTTCTTTGGTATGTCAGAAGGAATTTTGCTAGGACATAGGATTTCTAGAAGAGGTATAGAAGTCGACTGTGCTAAGGTGGAAGTTATCATGAAACTTCACCGACCTGCTAACTTGACTCAGTTGAGAAGCCTCTTGGGCAACGTAGGATACTACAGGAGGTTTATTGACAGGTACGCAGAGGTAGCAGGAAGACTTACCAAGTTGCTGAAGAAGGACGAACCTTACATTTGATCTTCTGAGCAGCAGGAAGCATTTGAAGAAATGAAAAGACTTCTGTCAAAATCTCCTGTCCTAAGGCCACCTGATTGGAAAAGAGTCTTCCACATTTATGTGGATGTTTCTGCTTTCGCCATAGGGGTGGTGTTGAGTCAGAAAGATGAGAAGAAGAAGGATTATCCCATCTACTATGCGGGAAGATGACTCAGTGATGCAGAGAAGAAGTACTCTACAACTGAAAGGGAGTGTCTTGGCATGATTTACTCCTGTAGGAAGTTTAGACACTATCTTCTAGCCAATCCGTTTGTCTTCTATGTGGATCATTTTTCTTTGAAACATTTGGTGAAGAAAGCAAATTTGTCTGGTAGGATAGCTAGGTGGATTCTTCTACTCCAAGAATTTACTTACACGGTTGAGTACAGACCTGGAAGACAGCATGTTAATGCTGACTATCTATCCAGATTGGAGACGGAGCGACGAGAAGATGAAGTGGAAGACGAGTTCCCTGACGAGAAGCTGTTTTCAGTTTTTGCAGAGACACTCTCATGAGGGGGGGCGTACCGCCTGCTTACCAGAAGACGAGACTAGGTCTTCTGATCCAGTCTTTGCGACTTCCACAGAAGAATCAATCTTCAAGGACTTAAGGAAGTTCTTGGAAGACCAACAGTACCCCGAGGGATTGGATGCCGAGCAGATGGCTGTCTTCTTACACAAGGCAGGTCCCTACGCCATCTTCCAGGGTATTCTGTTTAGGAAGGGACATGACGAGAAGCTAAGGAGATGCCTTGAGCCTTCAGAAATTAAGCTAGTGATCACGAGTCTTCACTACGAAGATGATGGGGTCACTATGAGCTGAAGATCACGTTGAAGAAGATGTTGGACGTCGGTTATTGGTGGCCGACCATGTACATAGACACTTTTCAGGAGATCAGGAAATGTGATGCGTGCTAGAGGGTGGGAAAACCAACAGCTACTACTAGATGGTCTCTTACTCCCATTCTCTCGCTTGCTCCTTTTGAAAAGTGAGGAATCGACTTTGTTGGGCCTATCGCCCCGGTGGCTAGAAGAATGCGAGCACGGTATATCTTGATAGCTACCGACTATGCTACCAAGATGGTAGAGGGCGAAGGCACAAGGAAGAACGATGCCGCAGTGGTAGCCAGGTTCCTCTGACACAACATTATCACCGGATACGGATGCCCGCTGGAACTAGTATCAGATAGGGATACTCGTTTTTTAAATGAGACTATTTCTCTCCTGACCCAGTACTTCAAGATAAAGCATCGGAAGACGACACCATACAACCCGAAGCTAACGGACAGACTGAGAAGTCGAATGGTCTTCTTTGTAATATCCTGAATAAGATAACTGTTAACCATTGTGGTGTCCACAAATTACAGGATTCACGAATTTTTGAAATTTTTAAGATTAATAACTTGTTTGTATAACTGAAGAAGCGTTGTTACTTAAGATTACTGCTTCCTTAGAAGAAAGATGATCTTATGACCTTTTTGTAATAAGAAGTTGACTTCTTCGGAAGACGACTGTCTTCCGAAGAGCGTCTTCTCAGTTGCGTCTTCGGAAGACGGAAGACGACGGAAGACGGGAGGATGACGGAAGACAGCGACCGCGAAGGCCTAACCATGAATTTCCAGATAAAGGAGTAGGTGTACCAACTAGGTAACACCAAGGTGGTAGGTAGGTCGACTAAGTCACCTAGGGTCGAAATTCCTAATCTACGGGGAAGATGTGCAGGAAGCGCACTAGCGCATTCCAACTTTCCGTAGCAAGCACTTCTTGAGGAGACCGATTTCAGAGGGTGAGCTTCGAGTGAGGAAATCAAGCGAGGTGAAATCGAGCGAGGTGAGGACCAGTTAGCAGCTAGGAGGAGGGCGAGACCGAATTGCTGAAGCACGGAAGGTAGGAAGCGAAGGCATTTTTCTCTGAGCTCCCGGGAAGCTAACATTGGAGGGTAGCTGAGTAGAATCGAAGGTGGAATTGAGGCGTGGCCAGAAACTGACAGCGGAAGTAGCCGTGTGGAGTCGCATTGGAGCTAGGACCAGAGTCAGAAGCGCGCGGAAGGTCGAAGACAACTCGGGAAGCAAACAGAAGACTGTAGAGGTTCTTCCTTCTTCTCCCTTCTCACTGCTTCTCGTCTTTGTTTGGTGTCCCCCGCGCTTCCCCGGTTGGTTGCAGGAAGCCTGATCGATTACCCCCCATCCTCATTTTTCCCATTGTGACATTGGGTGCGGAAGTGCTGCTCAATTTCTGTCAGGCATCTTCCTACTTCTTCTTGAGTTCAATTCGAGCTTCCCTACCCATCGTCCTCAAATTGACGATCCCAATTATCAATTTCCCTACCCTACTACCCCTCTACCTCCGAAACCTTGAACAGAAGACGCTTTGGAAGATTGGAACATCTTCGAAAGACGCTGCTGAAACTTGATTGTCTTCGGAAGACTATCTTCGGAAGTCGACTATGACCAATTCGTATCAAGAGTGGATTTTTGTTGCTTTTGTGTTAAGAGAAGCTTGGTACGAATCCTGAGTGGTGTGGTGAGTTCTTTTGTTATTTTGAGAAGTTGGAAGTCGGGAACTAGGCCTGTGGCCAACCAGGGAACTAGGCCTGTGAACTCCCGGTCTTCCAAGCTTCTCAACTCCACATCTTCCTAGAGAGACTAGAAGACTGAAAGGTTGGCAAAATGAGCGAGAAGACGTGAGGGTCCATTTCGGATCTCTTCTGTCCGACCCATAGCAGCCATTCCTTCTTCTTCCCAAACTTAGGAGAGAGTCGTGAGAAGACTTGCTGGCAAAATCTGGAGAGAATGGTCGAGGGTCATGTCTTCCCATCGAGCAGCAAGTTTCTTCTGAGTGCGTATGAGAGGTGAGAAGTCAGAAGAACAGAGTGCAATTGTCTTGAGTCTGTTGTGAGGATAGATTACGCGTAGGAAGACGAAAACAAGTGAGACCAGTGAAGGGAAGCCTGACTTCGGGAGGTCTTCCGAGAAAGACATTGAATCGGAAACTGTCCCGGGTCTTCCCAGAGGTCACTATCATCGCAGGAGCCCGCAACCATCTTCCGAACCTATTATGCACTTTATGTTTCGTGAATCTTGTATCTTCTGATAGGAAGTAGGATGTAATGCAAGGTGGGTTGTCTTCTTGGTAATCCATGCGAGGCCTTGCTTAGATAGGATTGTCTAGATATAGCTCGGAAGACGAGAGCTATCTAGGAAGTACTGTTAGAATCCTGAAAGACGGAGTAGCTGTCTTCTGGAAGACTAGTTTCGTCTTCTGAGAAGTAGAAGCTAGACTGTGGGCACTTGGGAAAGACTGAGCCTTCAGCTCATAGTAGGTGCTTGTGGCTTAGTGCAACAGATCTTCTAGTATGATAATGCATCCTCGAGGGTTGGTGTTACTAGCAGCGGAGTTGGCCGAAGCCACACCCTTCCTCAAGGAGTTGGGTCTCGATTTCTTCCTATGGGATTGGAACCTCGCAGACCAGAGACTTCTGGAGGAGGTGTGGGCAGCGTTACCACCTCGCAACCGTATACCTACGAAGGCAAGAGTAGCTCGAGGAAGACCATCTTCCTAGACTGAAGATTGGTGGCGCAGGGCTTTCCACAGGCCAGAATCCGAGGACCGAGGGTATTGGTTTGAGAAGAAGATTTTGCCCAGGGTCGTGAGTGCGTGGCATGTGCCTGGGAGCACCACTTGTCTCTTCGCGGAAGACAGGCAGGGTAGGAATGGGTGGAAGATCGAATCTTACCGAGAGCCGAAGAAGCGACTTCTGGCGAAGCTGTTTCTGCACCTCTTTCCCAAGGAGAAAGCGCAGAAGACGAGGTACTTGGGAGATCAGACGTAGAGTTCCTGGAAGCAGTGTGGGATAAAAGAGTGCCCATCTACTGGAGCGCATACGTCCACAACTATGTACAGACGGAGCTAGCGTACTTGGGTACCCCGGCGGGAGGACACTTGACACCTTTCCTCTGCTACTTGTACGTAGCCATGGGGGATCTTAAGGGAGATCAGCTGGCTGTCACACCACAAGTATCCCATTATTTGTGTGTATGCTTATATACATTTCATTAGGTATGACTATCTTAAAGGTTACTCTAGTTTGAAGATCTAAATTTAGAGTGATCAAAAGTAGTCATAACTAGCTGAGATAGTTATAACTAAGTTGAGGAAACTATTAGAGGTTCCACTATGACACTATAGGACAAGTGCGGAGCTCTAAATATGCTTTCCAAAAGTATGTAACTTTGTTGACCATCGCTGATTGGATGCATGATGAAAAGTCATGCACAAAGATCTAAAGATGCTCCTCAAAAGACGTATTAGTGTGTTGTCGTCTTTCGATTGGATAGCGTGGAAAGTTAGCACTTTACAAAAGCTAAAGTAGGAGAATCTCTTACTTTAGTAAAGTAGAACAAGTAATGTGTGTGCTATTCTTAAGTCTTAGTAGCCTTTAGAAGTTTTACTATTTTGGATTGCGCACTTACCATGAGGTAATGTAACTTAGTGAAAGTTACCACGGTAAGAAGTTGTAGAGTATATAAGGAGGAGTTGAGAAGGTGGAAGACGCTCTCATTTTCCTGTCTATAAGTAAAGTGAGCATTGGAGACCTTGGGAGTCCTTGAGTACTATGTGATGCAATGTGGAGGGCGGGGTTAGAACTTGTTTGCAGGAACGCTATTAGAGGGACCGATGTGACCATACGGGTCAGAGTGTTGAGTGAAGTGAGCATGGGTATGATAGAATCTTTGTAATTAAGGTGCACTAGTAATCCTAGTCATCTGAGGTACCCCTGGGTGAGAGACAGGCCGGCTTACATTTTGGTTCCATTGCCGGGACCTCGATACAAAGATTCGTATTTAGTCGTTAGTACAGTTCATGTCTGTTTTTGAGCATGAGTTCAGAACCTTTGTACATTAACCATGTTATAGAGGGCAAGATAAGCTTTCCAATAAGCTTGATATCTCCGAGAGATCAATTGTGAGGAGAGAGTTATGTCTTTCGGAAGTTAAGGAGGTTTTTCGATATCAAATAGTGAGCTCTCGGGAAGGAGTTTACAGTCAGTTTCATATTTTCAGTTTTTAGAGTTAGACCTTGAAATCTTCCATGTTGATAGCTTGCAAGATAAGCTATCTAGGCACCCAAATCATGCATGAATTGATCGAGTAGAACTGGAGTTATGGCATTCGAAGTGAAGGGGGGTCAAATCTGTTATATCGCTTGCTGAAGTAAAAGAGTGAAAGAATTTCAGAATTCTTGAGAGGGTTATGTTCGATCTCTGAGGCTCAGGGTTGACAAGTTAAGCTTCTACTTAGTAATGTGAGAGATTGCTAAGTGAGAAGATAGTCGAGTGATCAAAACTGTCAAACAAGCTATATAGCGAGAGAGATGTATGACGGATCATCGTCATGGAAGGACAGCAAGAGTGGAAATTGAGGTTGAGCAAGATCCCTCAAGGCTATGCGGTGATAGTTACCGCTGATCTGGCGAAAGGAGAATTTCGACTAGAATTTGAGGAAGAAGCAGAGAGTAGTCGTAAGAACCAGGAGAAGAACTCGAGGTGCTTTTTGTGTGGAGAAGAAGGACATAAAGTGAGCAAGTGTCCTACGAAGAATAGACTTTTGCGTGAGCGAAGAGGGTTGGTTGACTTAAGCTTACACATAGGTCCTTCTTCCCCTAGATAAGACGTCATTGATCCTACAACCTTTTGTCCTAGATGTGGAGTGGACGGGATTCCAGTTGAGCACGAGTGTAGCGCAGTGGTTGCTTTGCTAGAAACTGTAGCCGAAGGTCTCGAGAGAAGGTTGAGTGTAGAAACGGAACGAGTGAAGACCTCTAGCGAGGATGGAGATAGTCTGTCACACGAGAGATAAGATGACCATGAGGGTCAAACTTATTCCAATCTTTGGGAGAGGAGAGAGCTCAACGGGGAAATTGTGGATTGCGGTGAAGTGCGATCTTCACATCCGCAAGCAGTTCCTTGAGTAAGAAGAAGAAAAGAAGAGAAGAATGGGGAAACTTCCGGTGTTTTACGGAAAGGATGGAGAAGACGTGGAAGGATTTGTGAGAGACTTCAAAAGAGCATGCATTGGCAATGGAGATAGAAAGAAGAGCGAGTGGGTAGGGTTGATACCTGAATTTCTTGAGAATTCTGCATTGACATGGTATGAGGATAGGAAGAAGAGAAGCGTAGTGGGGACTCCAGTTGATACTTGGGAAGTATTGACGGAGGCCTTAATTGAAACTTTTCTTCCCGATGAAAGTTACGAGAAGTTAATGGTAGAGGTAACTTACCTCAAACAAAGAGAGAAAGAGAAAGTAAGGACTTACGCCGAGAGGGTGGAGAAATTAGAACAAAAGTTTCGGGTGGTTTTACGAAAGAGTGGAGATGTAGTAGAACCAACGATGGTGGGCATTGGAGCAATGCTCACAAAGAATTTTATTGGAGGATTGAGGCCGGAGATTCGAACACAAGTGCGGTATGAGAGACCAACTTCGAAGGCTGATGCAGTGAAGATTGCAACCAGGATGGAAGAGAGTCTGGATGGAGACGACTTGCAACCAATGACTGTTGGGGCAGCATGTGGAGATGTGCAAGGGCCGATCATGCCAACTCTGACGCCTGCGAGTGTTCCGACTGTTCGATTTCAGAATCTGACTCCGGTAGCTCTTACTAGTGCGGTTACAGTCACTGTACCATCTAGATCTGTTACTCCCGACTTTCATGATGAGTTGAAAAGTTTGACAGAGTCTCTAGCGGATTTGAAGATCAATATGGTGAATTTGTTGCAACACCGCAGTCCAAATGTTGGAGGAGGCTCACGAGGTTATGGGAACTATCAGTCTAGAGGTGGACCACCACAAGGATCACCAAGTAACTACACGAACCAAGGATGTTTTACGTGCGGAGGATCACATTTCCAACGTAATTGTCCAAGTCGTAATGGTGGAACGACGGATGGAGCTTCAACTTCACAAAGCAAGGACAAGGGTGTAGCATGCATTGACATCTTGGAGCCACGAGATGTACGAGAAGGTTTTCAATCTGTAGAGATGTTGGCTCAAGAGAGGAAGAGGATGAGGACGCATTTCGACGAGGGAGAACCAGTCGTGATGGAAGATTCTCCAAGTCAAAATACTCGGAGTAGCAAATCTTCTTCAAAAACCAAAGAACGGCGGAAGAAATTGAGAAATACTGATTTCACAATTTCGATGGAGCAATCAAAATACAATATGGTGGAAGACGTGGGTAAGCAACGAGCAAACATTACTGTGGGACAGTTGATTGCTCTAAATCCTTCGGTGAGGAAAGAACTTCGTAGCGGTCTAAGCTCCCGACGAGGTCGGAAGAAGAAGGTAAATCCTTCTACTGTCGGTGTGAGTGCTTTAGATGCTAGTGAAGGAGAGGTGTGCAACAAGGCATCAAAAGTAGAGGCTCGTATCAATGGGAGAGATGTCTCGGATGTTCTAGTCGATGGAGGATCGGCAGTAAATGCCATCTCAGAACGACTCATGAGGAAGTTGGATCTAGTACCAACTCGTCCTTCTAGTATCACGGTGGGCATGGCTAACAGACAGCGAGTTAGACCATTGGGAGTGCTGGAAAGAGTTTGTGTGTCAGTAATGGGAGTGCAAGTAAACATGACATTTCAAATCTTGAAAGAGTCAAGTTATGAAATGTTACTCGGAAGACCTTGGCTTCGAGCAGTACATGCAACGGATAACTGACACAAAGGTTATTTACGCATCGGACCGAATCACCACCGGATCAAAGTTCCATTGCTCGGAGATCAAGTTGGGACGTCGGAATCGGATCGACCCACATCGGACTACTGGGAGTCAGAAGTTGTTGATACTACTTCTGATGTAGGTACCAATTCTTCAGATTCAGAATCTGAAAATACATCGTCGGAAGAGGAGAGAGAAGAACGAAATGTGGGTGTGAATGTAGTGGATCTTTTTCCTTCTTCGGAAGTGCAAAGAGACCGAGACAAAGAACCGTTGACTCCCAAGGAGGTGGAGAGAAGAATTGCCACCTTACGTTATGGATCGAAGGTTACTAAAGAGGAGAAGAGTTGTTTTGAAGAGATCTTTCGCAAATACATTCATGTATTTACATTTAGTTACAAGGATCTGAGGGAGGTCACACTGGAGCAACATCGTATCGAGTTAGAGAAGGAAGTCAAACCGGTACGACAGAAGCAACGAAGAGTGAGTCCTCCAATTGCGGATCTGGTGAAAGAAGAGATCGAGAAGCTGCACACTGCTGGATTCATTTACGAGGTGGAGCATTCTGAATGGGTATCACCTATTGTGATCGTAAAGAAGAAAAATGACAAATTGAGAGTGTGTGTTGATTACAAGAAGCTCAAGCGCACAAAGAAGGATTATTATCCTCTACCTTTCATCGACGAGATCTTGGAAGAAGTGGCGGGAAACGAATGGTACAGCTTTGGAGATGGTTATAGCGGATATAACCAGATCAAAATTGCACCAGAACATCAACACCTGACCACTTTCACTACTCCGTGGGGTACGTTTGCATTTCGAGTCATGCCATTCTGTGTAATGCTCCTGCGACGTTTCAAAGGTTTATGAACAAAGTGTTCGAACCTTTCTTAGGAAAGTTTGTGAGAGATTTTATAGATGACTTTTGTGTTTACGGGAGTAAGGAGAAGCATTTTGAGCACCTTGTGAAGGTCTTAGAATGTTTAGATGTAGCAAATGCATCTCTCAATCCGGAGAAATGTATTTTTGGGTGTGAGGAAGGGTTACTCTTGGGTCATATCATATCCAAGGACGGCATTGCCGTTGATCCAGAGAAGGTGCAAAAGATCTTAGAGCTCCCTTTTCCGAGTACTCTCACTAAGCTACGACAGTTTTTAGGTATGGTGGGGTATTATCGAAGGTTTATACTCTCGTTCTCACATAAAGCATATGCTTTGACTGTATATCTGAAGAAGGGAGTAGATTACGTGTTGATTTTAGGAGACGAAGAAGCTCTAGCCGCCTTTGAGGAACTGAAGAAAGCTCTTACTTCAGCTCCGATCTTGGTTAAGCTCGATTGGAATAAACAGTTTATTCTATATACGGATGCTTCAAATATAGCAGTAGGATGTACTTTAAGTCAGTATGATGTTGAAGGTAGAGATCATCCTATCGCATATGCTAGTCGGCAAATGGTCAAGGCAAAGAGAAATTATTCTGTGACAGAGAGAGAAGGATTAGCAGTGATCTATGCTTTGAGAAAATTTCGACATTATCTCATAGGAGGCAAGTTCACTATCGTTACAGATCATAAGGCATTGAAGTACATCTTCAATAAACCTATGGTCAAAGGACGATTAGCAAGGTGGAAGCTCTTATTGTCAGAGTATGACTATGAGATTTGCGATCGACCAGGGAAGAAACACGCGAATGCAGATTTGCTATCTAGAGCTTACGATGGCGATGGAGAGGAGCCGGTGGATGACACCTTTCCTGACGAAGATTTGATGGTCTTGATGAGCAACTCTATTATCCCAATAGAATATCAAGAAATTTGGGATTTTGTTACGGAAGGTGTCTATCCAGATGGGATGCGGACCAGAGAGAAGAAGGCGTTGGTGAAACGAAGTCAACCTTACTCGGTGGTGGAAGGTGTGTTATTCCGTGAAGGAGTTGATGGGGTCCTGAGAAGAGCTGCGAGCAAGGAGGAGTCTCTACGACTCATGGAAGAATTCCATGACGGTCCAGTATGTGGAGGACATTTCGCAGGCAAGTTGACGGCTCATAAGATACTCGACGCAGGATATCACTGGAGGGGGATGTTTAGAGATTGCTTGACGTATTGTAAAACCTGTGATGTTTGTCAAGCTTTCGCTATTAAATCTAGTGTTTCCACTCCTCTTAGATCTATTCCGGTTCTCGGACCTTTCGAGAAATGGGGAATAGATTTTGTTGGGCCTTTGAATCGCACCCCTCGCAACAATAAGTATATTGTTGTAGCCACAGATTATCTTACGAAGTGGGTAGAAGCTAGACCTCTTGTAACTATTGGAGAAGTTGAGGTGGGTAGATTTCTGTACGAACGGATCATTACTAGGTTTGGATGTCCTCTGGAGTTAGTTTCTGATAGGGGTCGAGAATTTGTGAGTGGTATGACTACTGCTATGTGCACCCACTTCTCCATTTCTCAGAGGGTTACTACTTCATATAAACCTAGTTCAAACGGGTTGGTAGAGAGGACAAACTTTACCTTGTGTCAAATGTTAGCAAAGGATGCTGACATGGAAGGGGCCAAACACAACTGGGACAAGCGTCTTCATGCGGTTCTATGGGAGTATCGTACAACAGTGAAGACGTCTACGGGATATTCACCTTTCAAGATGGTGTATGGGTTGGAATCAAGATTACCAATCCAGTTCGACCTAACCACCTTTCAGACCTTGCAAGCTGGACTGAAGAGAAAGGGTGGTCCAATAGCTGAGAAAGAGAGGGGAGAAACCTTGTTGGAGCTGGAGGAGAATAGAGACGACGCAACTCAACGAATTGAGATGGCTCAGCTACAACAGAAGAAGAGCTATGACAAGCGCTTGGCGAAGAACAAAACGAAGTTACAGCCATTTCAAGAGGGTGAGTGGGTGATGTTATGGGATGCTATTAGGCACAAGCGAGTTCAAAAGAAATTCTTACGTCGATATTTTGGACCTGTCATCATCTCCAAAGTGTGGAGTAATGGCACCTACGATCTTCAAGAAAGGAGTGGTACGTTCTTCGACCGAGTGAACCACGACAAGCTAAAGAAGTTCCATCAACGTGATACTTCACTCCGAGGACGGAGTGAAAATTAAGTCTGGGGGTAAATGTCACACCACAAGTATCCCATTATTTGTGTGTATGCTTATATACATTTCATTAGCTATGACTATCTTAAAGGTTACTCTAGTTTGAAGATCTAAATTTAGAGTGATCAAAAGTAGTCATAACTAGCTGAGATAGTTATAACTAAGTTGAGGAAACTATTAGAGGTTCCACTATGGCACTATAGGACAAGTGCGGAGCTCTAAATATGCTTTCCAAAAGTATGTAACTTTGTTGACCATCGCTGATTGGATGCATGATGAAAAGTCATGCACAAAGATCTAAAGATGCTCCTCAAAAGACGTATTAGTGTGTTGTCGTCTTTCGATTGGATAGCGTGGAAAGTTAACACTTTACAAAAGCTAAAGTAGGAGAATCTCTTACTTTAGTAAAGTAGAACAAGTAATGTGTGTGCTATTCTTAAGTCTTAGTAGCCTTTAGAAGTTTTACTATTTTGGATTGCGCACTTACCATGAGGTAATGTAACTTAGTGAAAGTTACCACGGTAAGAAGTTGTAGAGTATATAAGGAGGAGTTGAGAAGGTGGAAGACGCTCTCATTTTCCTGTCTATAAGTAAAGTGAGCATTGGAGACCTTGGGAGTCCTTGAGTACTATGTGATGCAATGTGGAGGGCGGGGTTAGAACTTGTTTGCAGGTACGCTATTAGAGGGACCGATGTGACCATACGGGTCAGAGTGTTGAGTGAAGTGAGCATGGGTATGATAGAATCTTTGTAATTAAGGTGCACTAGTAATCCTAGTCATCTGAGGTACCCATGGGTGAGAGACAGGCCGGCTTACATGGCGGAGTATGGACCAATAGGACAACAGGAGGTGAAGGAGGAGACCTCGGAAGACGATGACCGAGCAGCAGCCGCAACTCCCCCTCCCACTCTGATGCCACAGCTGAGGTCCGGCTCTCACCAGAAGACGCTTCTGGTGAGGGAAGACGAGTCTAGTGGGTCGGAAGACGCCACGCCACCGAGGAAGATGGGTCCTAGAAGTGTACCTAGGAAGCCCACCTCCCTCATTCATTCAAGATCGGAGTCCGACTCGGAAGAAGAACTGCTGAGTACCCGATCGGAGCCGAAGACCGCTTCTGCAACACCTGGGAGTCTTCCGAAGACTCTAGAAGATAAGAGAAGAAGGGATACTCCTACTGCGATGCGGGGAAGCGCAGTGAAGAGAACCGCTCCTGCCATGAGGGATCTTCCACCCCGGAAGATGAGAAGAGTAGCTTCTTCTCGTGCGCAGAAGATGAAGGCCATTGTGATGGAAGAGGCATCCTTGTCTCTGGAAGACAAGGTCGACACCTCAGAGCGAGTAGTGGAGATGAACTTGTCTTCCGTAGGAAGAAGACAGGAAGAGTTCAGCGCCTTCTTCCACAAGGAGATCCAGCCAGCTATGGAGTTGCTGGAGAAGAGAGCGAAGGCACAAGAGAGGCCCTTGCAACCTGGATTCGGTATGCGCACCTTGCTGCGACAGGAAGAAGACCAGAAGAAGACGGAGTCGCTGGAAGCTAGTCTCCGCACCACGGAGAAGCTCGCAGCCAGATACAAGGCGGAAGCAGCCGCTTCTGCCAAGGAGCTGGTGCAACTTCGGAAGAGCAACCAGGAGATGCAGGCGCGCGTACAGCAGCTCGATCAGGAGGTCCTCCGAGTGCGGGAGAAGATCACCGCCCTCGCAGAAGAGAAGATGACATGGGCGAAGCAGCAAGAAGCCGCAGAAGCGCGAGTTGCAGTTGAGAAGACGCAGCGGGAAGCAGCGGAGGCTCGTGCACAGGAGATGCTAGCACAGTCGGTGGAAGCGCTTCGGAAGAAGTTCAACTTCACCGCGGGTAGGAAGTTACTTACCTTGGCTAGAGGATGGGACAGCGAGTCCAAGACAATGTTGGTGGAATGCAGGGAGAGCATGTTCAGATACTTGGATCGGCAGATAGAGGGAGTGAAGACACTTTATGGTCTTGTCTCGCTTCCGATACCTGCAACTGCATCTTCTCAAGCTCCAGCACCATCTACTGGATCCGGAATGGAGAAGGAGGAGTTTGACCTCGCTGTGCACTTGGTAGTGACAGCGTTGGAAGCCGAGAAGACTCCGGAAGACGCTCCGAAAGACAAGATGTCTTCTGGAAGACTGGAAGACGAGTCGTCTTCCCAGGTATTCCGCGTGGAGGAAGCAACTTCCCCGGACCCCTATGAGGTCGCCATGGTCCCTAGTACCGAGCTGATGCTCCAGAAGAGCGAAGAAGCACCGGTCGACTCCGTTTCCCAAAAGACGCTTCTGTCTTCCGAAGCAGAAGCCGAAGCCGACGAAGACGCAGCAGTTGCGATAGTAGGGCCAGCGAAGAACGATGAGGAAGAAGTCACCTCAGTGACACCCGAGGTAACTGCAGGGCTTTCTAGCTTATCAGAAGCCGCGTTAGGAGCTCCGATAGGAGCAGATCAGGTAGAGGTTGCCTCCGAGCAATCAGAGTAGATAGTAACCAAAGTTGACTATTCCAGATTTAGTAGGACCAAATATGCTATCCTAAGGGTGGCAGTTTTTCAGTGTAAAATTAGTTAGGATACCATGTGGCAGCATAGGTAGCGTAGGAGCAACAAGGCAAATGACTAAAGCTGGAAGGGGAACCGCTTGCATGTGGGGTGACAACCTCCTGTCAGCGCCTCTCTCTCCCTGGTGGTCGTCTCCTCTGATTCTCATGGCAGCGACATAAGTAGGATCGAAGAGTAGGAAATGGGAGTTCTGTAGCTACTGCACCCACACATCGATCTTATGGTGCAGGCAGACTAGACACATTAGAGAGGAGACACATGATAGACAGTTCTTCGCACACTACACCCGTTGTTGGAAACATACGAATAGTCTGGGAATACACAGGAGGGGTCTACATGCTCGTACCAGCAGTGGTTCGAAGATGTAGATAGAGGTAGTGGACAGTTTAGGAACAGGGAACGGCATTCTCGTGCAGTCTTGTTGACTAGACTGGTGTGTCGAGGAGTAGGCGCAGGAAGTAGAGGGAGTGGGCTTCCCAATGCCATTGTGACTTCATCTCGGGGAATGGATTGTGGATTTGAGTGTAGAAGCTTTGTTCTTCTTCTGGGTGGTGGGTTTCCTTGAATTCGCTCCCAATTGTGCATGGGAAATGTTCTCCTTGAGTGGCGGTGACTATCAGCAGTTGTGGAAGTGTAGCTTGGCTCGTCCAGTAGAGCATTTAGGATCTGCGTACGGACGATCTTATGGGTAAGGGATCTCAGAAGACAGAGTAGTCAGAGCAGCGAAGTGAAGAAGAAAGAAGCCTTCTTCCCACAGCAGAAGACGACATCGTCAAGAAGAAGACAGTGCAACTGTAGACATGTTTGTTGTCTTCCTCCCCAAACTATTACAAGCAGGGATGGCTTGTTAGTCAGGATCCGGACTAGAAGCCTGTCAGAATCTTAATTTCCTCTTTTCATCTTGTTTTCTCTTGTTTGGATTTTCTCTTCTTCCCCATCTTCTCTCATCTTCCCCATCTTCTTACCTTCTTCTAGTGAGCTTGTGAGACTTCTATTGAGCTTCCGTGAAGGTGAATGTCGTTGTAGTGCTGCAGGAAGATCATTTCCGTAGGCAAAAGCCTGGGAAGGCTACAGGAGGCATACACCCTGTGATTGATCTAACCCGTTGTAATGTGAGTGTGAGAATAAGGTGTAACAGCCGTGCTAGTCGACGTCTGCGAAGCAGGACAATCTTCTGGAGGTGTGAGAAGACGAGCTGAACCCCCAGAAGACGAGAATCGCTTCGGGAAGACGATATCGAGAAGACCGGAAGAAGTGACCTGGAAGCAGGAAGATCGTCTTCCCGAGCTTCTCTGTGAATAGTTGTGTGATATTTTAGTTAGTAGTTGTTTGTTTAGTTCCAGAGCACCTTTTTGCGTGTCTGGAAGACGCGCGGTTTTGTGAGAAGACGGGATTTCTAGGCAAAACCCGTGTGTTTGTGTGTTTGAACAGATCTTAGAACTTAGAGCAGCGTTACTTGTGCAAATCCTCTGTGGGAACGATATCTTGTATACTAAATGAGCAAAAGGAGTAATCTTGCGTCACTACATATAGTGAGCATCATTTTTGACGCCGCTGCCGGGGATTTCATCTTAGTAACTTTTGTTCTAAGTTTCCTGGATCTGTATACCAGTAGTTAGTTTCATTCCGAACTAACTTCGATTGTAGTTGAATGTGTTGTGGGACTCTATCTTGCTAGAAGACAGGGACCGCAACCAGAAGCTGATAAGATACATCAGGGAGAGTTGGAAGAAGCCGCTTCCCTACTTCCAAGCGTTTCTTGGAAGACTCGATCTTGGAAGACTGCAGTAAGTACAATAGGAAGCAGGAGAAGAAGACGTTCTAAACCTGTGACCGGTTATTTAGACATTTAGTTTGCCGGATCTAGTGGTAGAAGAAGAGGGACATTTGTTCTCAGTACTCTGGTGGATGCCTCCGACCAGAGGAAGAAGCAGAAGACGCACGGGTAAAGATCATGAGTGGGTAAATTCACCCCAGCGAACCGCTTCTAGAGAGCAGCGGATATCCCTGAGACACCAAAGGAAAGAAGAAGAGCTCAGGAAGATCCGATCAGTAGAGTTGGAAGAGCCTTCCATCTCGAGCATAATCTTTGGCGAAGACAGAACCCAACCGGGTGATCACGTGTATAAAGTAGATTTTGGTACTGGTTACTCGGAAGACGTCTTCCCAAGTGCGGAAGAAGCTTCTCAAGGTGAAGGAAGACTGGAGGAGATTGTTCCAGACGTCTCGGAAGATAGCAGTGACAGTAGTTCTGACTCAGAAGACGACCTTCGTGATTCAGACAGGCCTGGACCTTCGAGAAGATCATCTCCACCACCTGGACCTGAGGAAGAAAGAAGTTGGCAGTCGCACCAGCCGGCAGTCGACATGGCTTCTCACACTCGGTAGAAGTACCATCCGTACGACGATGATGCTGACGCGGACGACTTCATCAAGATGTTCGAGACCATCTCTAGATCCAACAAGGAAGACGCTGATGTTGACAGACTCCGGGTATTTCCTAGTTTGATCATAGGGAAGGGAAGGAAATGGATGAGTAAGATGTTGGATGATGGTGTAGTAATGGCCGCTTGGGCTACTCTGAAGGCAGCTTTTCTGAAGAGGTTTAGAGGAGTGGGCTATGATTGGATGACCCTCATAGAACTTCAGAGACTCGAACGGAAGAAGAAAGAGATACTGCGGGATTACACCGAGAGGTTTGAAGACCTCCTGGATCACATCCCTCAGAACCAAAGAAGACCCGGTTACTGTGCTCAGCAAGCCGTGGACTGGTACTTGAAGGATTGTCTCAGGATATGGAATTGTACTACAGAAGAGGAGGAGGTGATGATTTAGTAGAAGTACAGAAGTATGCCGAGCAGTATGAAACCTCGAGCATCACTCGGAATATGACGAAAGATAGAGAGAAGACCTCGAAGAAGTCCAAGAAGTCGAAGAAGTCTTCCAGGAAGTCCAAGAGGAAGTCCAAGTCCACTGAAACTGATAACCGTGATTCGGAAGCATCCTCTACTTCTGAAGAGTCTACTGTCAAAAGTTCAGAATCCGAATCTGAACAAGAGAAGAAGACGCGAAAGAAGAAGAAGAAGAGACGCGAGCAAGGGAGGAAGTTGTGCAGAAGATGCCTCAAACTGAGATCATTCAGTCTGCACCTGATCTCCGTATCGATGAAGTTCTGAAGCAGTTTGCCGACCTGAAAGTTCATCTTCTAAACCAGAAGGACAAGTGGAAGCAATCTACGGCTTCCCGGTCAAACCTTTGGTGCAACCTTTGTAACTCTTCCGGACACACCATAGATCAGTGTACGCAGGACCAAGCTGTCAACTGGGCAGGATGGGAAGAAGACGATGAGGGATATCTACACGATCCTAGTGGGGAAACCTGCTATAGGATCGAGACGATACAACCCTTCACTCCTACGCCTCCCGCCCAATATAATCGTTATGTACCTAGGGATAGAGCTAGCAATGTACAGACCAGGACACCCTGGCAACCTTCTTCATCACAACGACCTCTCAACACTCTTCCTGGAGCGTGCAATAATTGTGGAGAGACAAGACACTGGTGGTCCACCTGTCCTCATCCGAGAAGACAGATTGGGCAAGTGCCCTTGTGTGGGAACTGTAAGGAAGCCGGTCATTTCACAGGAAATTGTCTTCAGACCTTACGACCACGACAAATGGTTAGATTTGCAGAGATCACGCCTCCTGTAGAAGCTGCATCATCTTCTAAACTCGAGTTAGCAGTGGTACAGCACATCACGATAGAAGAAGAAGATCTTGGGGATTGTACGAATTGTCTCCATATCGAGGAAGATGAACCGGACCCCGGGAAGCGCGAAGGAAAGGAACCCCAGCTGCAGAAGACGACGGCAGCTCAGAAGACGAAGTTACTTGAGGCAGCTTCTTCTTTCACTTTGGCGAATGACACTATTTGGAGCCCTAGCCCGGATTCAGACAGTTGACCTCCCGAAGAAGTCTTGGACGAAGCGGTGTTCAAGGTAAGTACCAGAAGCAAAGGGAAATTAGAATCTCGTCAAAAGGAGATCAAGAAGAAGAAGCAGCGAAAGGAGAGGTCATCTTCTCCTGAGCGATCTTCTTCTCCTACTTACGACCGAGAAGATCTGAAGTACTTTGCTCTTGACATTAGACAAGAAGTTGAAGCGATCATGCAAGAAGAGCTGGAGAAGAGACGGAAGATAGTACAGCAGCTTCCTACACCGACTACGGCAGCCCCTGTCTCACGGGAACAGCCTCCAGTCGAGGGAAGACACTCTTCTGGTCTTCCATCCAAGGAAGCAGCTACTACATCTTCTCTGTTGGAAACACCAGTCACTCTTCTGAAGAGATCCCCTTACGACTTCTTGCGAAACTTGTGGAATCAGAAAGCGGATGTGTAACACACAAGAAAACCAAAAGATGCTCGAAAATAGTAATTTAAGGATCGAATCCACAGAGATGCAAGTAAAGATCATCCAAAAGTAGTAAACACATGACAAAGGTGATTCTTTATAGTTGTCTTTTATTCTCACGGGCAGAAATCAGTCCCGGTAGAGATCAAACTCAGGTCTATCTAACAAGACAGAGTTGATAATCCTGACAAATAAACATAACAGGTACTGAACAGGTCAGGGACCTCAAGAAATAAATGAACAATAGAGAAACAGAGCCACGGACAGAAATGTCACACGAGGAAGTACTGCTGAAGTGCTACTAGGTAGCCTCTAACACCATAAACGCTAAGTATCTTCACACTAAGTTACTTTCACTACTACTGCTCTCGGAAAACTCTGGCGAAGAAGACTCTTCTTCTGCCGAAGTACCAGACTGAACTCCTTCCTAAGTGTTCCACCAAAGAACAACTTCTTCCGAAGTCAACTTCGCCCAAAAATGTCTTCGTAGGAAACTAACTCCGCAGATGCTGGTCTATTCTCAGTCTTCGCCGTAAACGTTCTACTCTGATTCCAAATGTCCACAGCAAATTCTTCGGCACCCAGACTAATTCCTACCACAGCAAACTACGATACTTCGTAGGTAAATCCTTCGCAGAAGACAAAACACTCAATGGCTCCGTAAACTCAGGAAATAGAAAACTCAAAAATGATAAAACACATAGAGGTCCTGAATACAAACAACACAACGCTTATATACAGATTTTCCCGAAGATGACGGATCTTCTTCCTAAGAAGTCGGGCGTACTTCTGGACCGTCGGATGAAGGTCCTGTGTCCGAAACGACACCAAGAACGACACCGCTTTCTACCGCTAACTCTCTACCTATCTCGCAAACTGAGAACTCTACGGTTGCTCTAACCTCCCTAAGCTCTCTAACTACTCGCTGTCCTAACCTAGCTACCCGGTTCCTAGCTGAAGTATCCTCCGCATCTGCAGCTAAGAACTCCTCTCTAACCTGGCGAAGAAATCCCGCTTCTTCGGTGTCCAGCTCAACGGCGAAGTAGTTCTTCAGCACCGGCTCGACCCTACTCCGAAGTTGAGCGCTTAGCTCCTCGGCCTTGACGGTGCGCCGCTTCAGATCCTCGATCTCCTGCGTCATCTCCGCGACGACATCCAGGTTCCTGTTCCGCTGAAGTCGTACCTCGTCCAACTCCTTCTTCGTCAGGGAAAGAACTTTCTCGTGCTCTCTCTCTCGATCCAACTTCTGCTGAAGAAGTCCTTCTTTCTCAGATGTCACACTCTTCAGTTCATCGGTCCTCGTCTGCGCCTCCTTCTGGGCCATGCGAAGTGCAGCTCTCAGATTCTCCTTCTCTTCCTTCCAGTTACCTCGGCCGAAGTGCATCGTATGCACTAACTCCGCCAGGTTCAGCTTCCTATCGACGACTTCCTCGTAAGTCCCGCGGTTCGCTTCCAAGCTGTATAGTAACGGTACAACTACATCTTTGAGGTAATCCGCCAAAGAAGCTAATCGTTCGATCTCACCAACTGTCGATGGAGAAACAGCACTCTTCGGTGTAGTGGCAACGTCCTTCTCCATGTGAGGAGTGCTCCCTTCCTCGGCTTCCTCTTCAACTGCTTCATCGTCGGTCTGGACCGTCTTCGTCATCTTCATCTTCTTCTGAGACTTCTGCACAGACCTCGGCGTCTCTTCCAGAGGTTTCTTCCTTCCACTTCTGCGAATCGGAGGAGATACCTCAACTACATCTTCGTCTTCGGCCGGAGTAATTGCTTCGGGCGTCTTCTCTGCAGCTGGTCTTGAAGTCGATGCCTCCTGTCTCGGCGTAGTATCAGCCGCTACTTCGGTTGCTGCTTCGGTCGCTGTTTCCTCGGTCTCGATTTCATCGAAGAACTTCTCAAGTTGCGCGTCTCGGGCTGGAGTCTGTACTACTTGAAATTCTTCATCCTCGGCAGCTGCGGTAAAGCCTAACTTCGTCTGTTGTGCCTCAGATAGCAACCCCATCCCCATATAGAACACCGATACAAAGGGTCCTATGTACGCCAAGTCATTCGCATTCCAAAGCTTCAGCACATGTCGGTGGATGATCCTCGCCCAATGTGCTCTTCTTCCGGCGAAGAGCTGCTCGATGAAATTGATTTGCCAATTCGACATGTATGTCGTTCTTCGTGACCTGAAGATCGCCATAATCGCATCGGCTACTTCTCTCTTCTTCGGATCGCAGTAATCGCTTGTCCGGTAGCCGTTCCTCCCTAGAGGTAATTCCTTGAACAGATTCGGGAAGTTCTTCACTGCTTCGGACGAAGCAGCGACAGCTATGGTGTCAAAAAGAAGATCACCTTCCCGACCCGCATCGTCGATTTCCAAGACACTGGTCCAGTGAGCTTCGGTCCAGTTACAGGGTCGCCCATAGTGATCATCGACCGGATGCTGCTTGCAAATCTTCAACTCATGCACCAATTTGGAGGAAACCATCCCCCACCAAGGAAGCAAGAGGAACGATAATCCCATTTCCTCGAGGTCCTTGTCATAACGGCGAAGAGCTAGTTGATTAACTTCAAAGGATCGGAGCCTCGGCGCCTTAGTCGTCTGCATCCCGCGCATCCCTAGGATCACTGCAACGATCTTCGCTACAAACGGATTCTTCGCTGCAATCCTTTCCTCGCCCGTAACTGATGTACTTCTGCGCAAATTGGCTTCCTCGCCGATCACTCACGAATTGGCTTCCTCGCCCGTAACTGATGTACTTCTGTGCTCGGTAAATGCGGCTCGCTGCGCCCTGCTATCGCTCGCTCTGGGAATAGTAAAACAGTAAAGTAAACAACTTGTTACCTTGCTTATATCCCGCGATAGGCTTTCCTGCACGTGCCGAAGTTAGGGTTTTCCTGTTGACGACTGACATTCTTCAGTCGGCTATAACTTCGTCGTTCGGTCTCCGATTGCCTCGCACAACATATCGTTAGAAAGCTCTTCGCCCGAGGAACTCATCTATGAGATAATCATCTTTCAGTGTCTCCATAGATTCGATAAATTCCTCCAAAACTGGGATTCTTCACTAAACTTCTAATTAATACTATTCTACTCATATCGTTTATCTTCTATCATCTATTCTTCTTATTTACTTTACAACGAATCAATTAATTAACAAAACAAAAAACCAAGGCTTCACAAGATGTAACCTTCCAACAGCTGTTGGATGACAACGCTGGTTACAGGAAGTTGTTACAATCTGTGCTTCGAGGATCGAGGAAGAGGAGGACAGCTAGACTTCCCCAAAGCACCCCGATCCTAAGGATAGAGCATGAGGACTTGGGAGCCCCAGAACTTGATATGGAGATCCATGGCTGTCTTCTGAAGAAGGTACCCATTGATTCCGGCTCCGGAGTTAACATCATGATTGAAGAAACGGCGCATGCCATAGGCTTCGCTGAGTTCTAGCCTACTCCAAGAATTCTCAGAATGGCAGACCAGACCAGAAGACGACCTTTGGGACAACTGAAAGATGTCTTGACGATAATTGGTGGAGTATCTTTTTACCTCACTTACATCATTTTGCGACTTGTAGCTAAGGTTGGATATCAGATGTTGATAGGAAGACCATGGCTGTATGCTGCAAATGTAAATACCGACTGGAGAAGACATCGTTTGAGATTTCCCAATCCTACACCCAAGCCAGGTGAGAAGACTAAGGTCTCGCTTCCTTTGAAGAAAATTGGACACCAAGGTGAAACTCCGTCTACAACAGAGGGGTACACTTCAGAAGACTCAGCTGCATCTTCTGACAGTGATGAACGGTATAATGAGTTTGTGGTGAATAACTTGTGTACTACAGAAGTAGCAGAGAGAGCAGAAGATGTGATCTGTGGATACATTGAGTGCTACGAGATTGCGGAAGAAGAGCTTCCAGAAGACGAAAGTATCGTCTTCCCTTCGGAAGATCCGACAGTTGGTCTTCCAGAAGACGAAAGTATCGTCTTCCCTTCGAAAGATCCGACAGTTGGTCTTCCGGAAGACGAATCTGAACCAAAAGAAGCTCCCAAACCGGAATACTTTGGTGCCAGTGAGTATAGTCACACTGAAGGAATGGTAAGTCCGGATGATCTTCAGGAAATGGAGGTTGCTCCTGGGAAGAAGCTGAAGCTTTCTAAGGTGATCGAGGGCCAGCAGTTGGAAGACTTTCGAGAACTTCTGACGGAGTTCCAGGATGTCTTCGCATGGACCATAGAAAACATGAAGGGCATACCTCGAGAGTTGGGAGAGCATCGCATTGACTTGTTGGAAGGCGTGGTTCCTGCACGTCAGAGGCAGTATCGGCTCAACCCCAAGTACTCGCTTCTGGTGAAGGACCAGATCGACAAATACCTGAAGGCGGGAGTCATCTTCCCAGTACTTAGCAGTGAGTGGGTAACTCCTATTGTCATCGTGCCGAAGAAGCAGACAGGGAAGATCCGAGTGTGTCAAGACTTCCGGAAGCTGAACTTGGTCACAAAGAAGGATCATCATCCTTTATCATTCACCGACTCTATGTTAGACCAGGTAGCAGGACATGAGTTCTACAGCTTCCTGGATGAATATTCTGGGTACAACCAAGTTTCAATCAGAGAAGAAGACAAATCGAAAACCACTTTCACTACTGATTGGGGCACGTACGCGTACAATCAAATGCCGTTTGGTTTATGCAACGCACCCGCCACATTCCAGAGATTGATGATTACAATCTTCAAGGAGTATCTTCGCACTTTCATGGAGATCTTCTTGGATGACTTTTGTGTGTTTGGATCGAGAGAAGACCACTTGATATTTCTAAGGAAGTGTTTTCTGAAGTGTAGAGAACATCGTTTGGCTCTTCATCCTGAGAAGTGCTTCTTTGGTATGTCAGAGGGAATCTTGCTAAGACATAGAATTTCCGAAAGAGGTATAGAAGTCGACTGTGCTAAGGTGGAAGTCATCATGAAACTTCACCCACCTGCTAACCTGACTCAGTTGAGAAGCTTCCTGGGCAACGTAGGATACTACAAGAGGTTTATTGACAGGTACGTAGAGGTAGCAGGAAGACTCACTAAGTTGCTGAAGAAGGACGAACCATACATTTGATCTTCTGAGCAACAGAAAGCATTCGAAGAAATGAAGAGGCTTCTGTCGGAATCCCCTGTCCTAAGGCCACTGATTGGGAAAGAGTCTTCCATATCTATGTGACATTGCGGAAGATGAGGTGGCAAACTAACGATATGTCAAAATGTTGATGTAGATTTTTGATGACGTGTCAAGATTAGATTGGTTGTGACTTGGACAAAGTCGTGTTGATTGAATAGATGTCGATTATATATTAGTGCAAAAGTGACAGATCGCATGGCAGACATGTGACAGACTACATATATGACATGTGGCATGACAGTTGTTATCTTCAAGTGAAGTGCTTTGAATATATAAAAAGATCTCGCGAGGATCATTTAGTGAAGAATGTTGATATTGACGTGAAGAGGCTTTCGATTTTTTGCTAAAATTTTTGTGTAATTTTACTATTGCATTTCTTCAAATATTGTTTCAGACGAATAACTTTGATTGTATCTTTTATGTTATTCTGATTGTATCTTTTATGTTTTTTGAGATTATTTCAAAGACGATCTCTATCTAAAATAACATTCCACTACGAATCTCTATAGAGTTGGATAATTTTAAGATTCCACTAGCAAAATATAGTATGATGTCAAGATCTCCTTCTTACGAATTATGCAATAACACAAAAATTATTTATGGATGAAAATAAAACTAATTTATTTAAAACTTTTCCCAGAGATACCACCAAAGCAACGGTTTAACGTGATCACTTGAAAAGTTCATCATCCAGCGCAACACAATGGCCGAGCTGAGGCAATACGCTTTCGACGAATGATTGCTGACGTTCCGTCTCTCAATACAACACAAGCACCACCACACATTAACTTGTGCACCTCCTCTGCATTCAAGTGACAGACTCGGGGAAAGAGCTTAGAGCCTCCTTTCCGTGTTAGGAGGCATTACGCACAAAAGAAAATACCAAATATTTGTCAAGAACAACACTTGCGCCCTCTCAGTTGCAAAAGTGAAACAAGTTGTTAGTAGGATATATCCACTGCTTCTGCATAGAAAATATTGTTAGCATCAAGGTAATATTCTTCCGACACCAAGCAATGCTTTTTTTCAATTTTAGATTGAAAATCGAAGACCCATGATAATAAATGGGTCTTCGATAACAGTCAGTTTGACTACTGACAAGAATACCAGAACCCCACACTCGCTAAACATGACCAGCTAATAAATCACCAGCTCCTTCAACGCTGTCTTTAAGCTACAGCTCCGTACACTGATTTCCTTACTAGGAGGAGGAGGCTCAAAGGAATCTTAATTTCAACCCACTAGCCCTGAGAGGAATTTTGGTAATCCGAGTGAAGCACCTCGTATTGCTAGTGATCCGTCCGATCCGGGCTGACTGTCAGTCAGCAAGAGAAATGCACTCCGTAATGCCTAGGCATCGTGCCACCATCCATTGATTAGTCTGCAATATGCACAGGAGCTTCCAGATGAGCTAGCAAAGGAAAGGTAGGTCCGAGACAAGACACAGATGAGGTGCAAAATTTGACTTGAAGCTTTCGGTTTCGACTGAAACAAGAGCCTTTTGACCCACAGGAACATTCGACCTGCAAGCACAACTCCTAAGCTATTCTTCAATCAAAGAAGCGATGACCCGAAACTTGTTCCAAGAGGGGTGGTGTTGAGTCAGAAAGATGAGAAGAAGAAGGATTATCTCATCTATTATGCGAGAAGACAACTCAGTGATGCAGAAAAAAAGTACTCGACAACTGAAAGGGAGTGTCTTGGCATGATTTACTCATGTAGGACGTTTAGACACTATCTTCTAGCCAACCCGTTTGTCTTCTATGTGGATCATTTTTCTTTGAAACATCTTGTAAAAAAAACAGATTTGTCTGGTAGGATAGCTAGGTGGATTCTCCTACTCCAGGAATTTACTTACACAGTTGAGTACAGACCTGGAAGACAACATGTTAATGCTGACTACCTATCCAGATTAGAGACGGAACGACGAGAAGATGAAGTGGAAGACGAATTCCCTGACGAGAAGTTGTTTTCAGTTTCCGCAGAGACACTTTCATCTGAGGGGGGGCGTACTGCCTGCTTCCCAGAAGACGAGACTAGATCTTCTGATCCAGTCTTTGCGACTTCCACAGAAGAGTCGATCTTCAAGGACTTAAGGAAGTTCTTGGACGACCAACAGTATCCCGAGGGATTGGATGCGGAGCAGAAGGCTATCTTCTTACACACGGCAGGTCCTTACGCAAGGGACATGACGAGAAGCTAAGGAGATGCCTTGAGCCTTCAGAGATTAAACCAGTGATCACAAGTCTTCACTACGAAGATGTTGGGGGTCACTACGGGCTGAAAACCACAGTGAAGAAGATGTTAGACGCCGGGTATTGGTGGCCGACCATGTACGGAGACACTTTTTAGGAGATCAAGAAATGCGATGCGTGCCAAAGGGTGGGAAGACCGACAGCTACTACTAGGTGGCCTCTTACTCCCATTCTTCCGCTTGCTCCGTTCGAAAAGTGGGGGATCGACTTTGTGGGTCCTATCGCCTCGGTGGCGAGAAGAACACGAGGCCGGTACATTTTAATAGCTACCGACTATGCTACCAAGATGGTGGAAGGCGAAGCCACAAGAAAGAACGATGCCGTAGTGGTAGCCAAGTTCCTTTGGCACAACATCATCACTAGGTACGGATGTCCGCTGGAATTGGTATCAGATAGGGGTACTCATTTCTTAAACGAGACTATCTCCCTTTTGACCCAATACTTCAGGATTAAGCATCGGAAGACGACGCCGTACAACTCGAAAGCGAACAGACTGACGGAGAAGTCGAACGGTCTTCTATGAAACATCATGAATAAGGTAATTGTTAACCATGCGTATGATTGGGACACGAAATTACCATCTGTGTTATGGACTTTCAGGATTTCACCTAAAGTCATAACCCAGAAGACGCCTTTCTACCTAACTTATGGCATGACACCTATTGTGCCCGTTGAGTTAGAGGTCCCAACATACCGATTAGCCGTATCCGAACGCATGGGAGAAGAAGAAAGCCAGGAGCAGCGTCTTCTGAATTTTGTAGAGGTTGAAGAAGACAGGAATGCAGCTTTGGAGAAGACATACGAGGTACAAGCGCAACGTAAGGAGAACTACGATGGCATGCTGAGGAAGATAACCGTCGTAGATGGGGACTTGGTTCTTCTCTACGACAACCGATATCTTAAGTTCCCCGGGAAACTTCATCTTCGCTGGATGGGTCCTTACCGAGTCTTCAAGGTCTTCGACAATGACTCCTTGCAGTTGGAAGAGTTGGACGGTACACTGATGACCACTCGTGTTAATGGGTGGCGTGTCAAGAAGTACTAGACGTAAACAGAAGTGCCGAAAACATTGATGTTTGCAGGGACGCAAACATGTGAGGGTGGGCGTATGTGGTGTCCACAAATTACAGAATTCACGAATTTTTGAAAATTTTAAGATTAATAACTTGTTTGTATAACTGAAGAAGCGTTGTTACTTAAGATTACTGCTTCCTTAGAAGGAAGATGATCTTATGAGCTTTTTGTAATAAGAAGTTGACTTCTTCGGAAGATGACCGTCTTCCGAAGAGCGTCTTCTCAGTTGCGTCTTCGGAAGACGGAAGACGACGGAAGATGGGAAGATGACGGAAGACGGTCTTTGGAAGACGGTCGTCTTCCGAAGACAGCGGCCGTGAAGGCCTAACTATGAAATTTCCAAGTAAAGGAGTAGGTGTACCTACTAGGTAACACCAAGGTGGTAGGTAGGTCGACTAAGTCACCTAGGGTCGAAATCTCTCATCTGCGGGGAAGATGTGCAGGAAGCGCATTAGCGCATTCCAACTTCCCGCAGCAAGCACTTCTTGAGGAGATCGATTTCAGAGGGTGAGCTTCGAGTGAGGAAATCGAACGAGGTGAAATCGAGCGAGGTGAGGACCAGTTAGCAGCTAGGAGGAGGGCGAGACCGAATTGCTGAAGCACGGAAGACAGGAAGCGAAGGTGTTTTTCTGTGAGCTCCCGAGAAGTTGACATTGGAGGGTAGCTGAGTAGAATCGAAGGTGGAATTGAGGCGTGACTAGAAACTGACAGCGGAAGCAGCCGTGTGGAGTCGCATTGGAGCTAGGACCAGAGCCAGAAGCGCGCGGAAGGTCGAAGACAACTCGGGAAGCACACAGAAGACTGTAGAGGTTCTTCCCATGTTCTTCTTCCTTCTCACTGCTTCTCGCCTTTGTTTGGTGTCTCCCGCGCTTCTCCGGTTGGTTGCAGGCAGCCTGATCGATTACCCCCCATCCTCATTTTTCCCATTGTGACATTGGGTGCGGAAGCGCTGCCCAATTTCTGTCAGGCATCTTCCTACTTCTTCTTGAGTTCAATTCGAGCTTCTCTACCCATCGTCCCCAAATTGACGATCCGAGCTATCAATTTCCCTACCCTACTACCCCTTTACCTCCGAAACCTTGAACAGAAGACGCTTCGGAAGATTGGAACATCTTCGGAAGACGCTTTTGAAACTTGACTGTCTTCGGAAGACTGTCTTCGGAAGTCGACTATGACCAATTCGTATCAAGAGTGGATTTGTATTGCTTTTGTGTTAAGAGAAGCTTGGTACGAATCCTGAGTGGTGTGATGAGTTCTTTTGTTATTTCGAGAAGTTGGAAGTCGGGAACTAGGCCTGTGCCTCCCGGTCTTCCAAGCTTCTCAACTCCACATCTTCCTAGAGAGACTAGAAGACTGAAAGGCTGGCAAAATGAACGAGAAGACGTGAGGGTCCATTTCGGGTCTCTTCTGTCCGACCCATAGCAGCCATTCCTTCTTCTTCCCAAACTTAAGAGAGAGTCGTGAGAAGACTTGCTGGCAGAATCTGGAGAGAATGATCGAGGGTCATGTCTTCCCACCGAGCAGCAAGCTTCTTCTGAGTGCGTATGAGAGGTGAGAAGTCAGAAGAACAGAGTGCAATTGTCTTGAGTATGTTGTGAGGATAGATTACGCGTAGGAAGACGAAGACAAGTGAGACCAGTGAAGGGAAGTCTGACTTCGGGAGGTCTTCCGAGAAAGACATTGAATCAGAAACTATCCCGGGTGTCTTCCTAGAGGTCACTGTCATCGCAGGAGTCCGCAACCATCTTCCGAACCTGTTATGCACTTTCTGTTTCGCGAATCTTGTATCTTTTGATAGGAAGTAGGATGTAATGCAAGGTGGGTTGTCTTCTTGGTAATCCATGCGAGGCCTTGCTTAGATAGGATTGTCTAGATATAGCTCGGAAGACGAGAGCTATCTAGGAAGTACTGTTAGAATCCCGGAAGACGGAGTAGCTGTCTTCTGGAAGACTAGTTTCGTCTTCTGAGAAGTAGAAGCTAGACTTTGGACACTTGGGAAGGACTGAGCCTTCAGCTCATAGTAGGTGCTTGTGGCTTAGTGCAACAGATCTTCCAGTATGACGATGCATCCTCGAGGGTTGGTGTGACCAGCAGCGGAGTTGGCCGAGGCCACACCCTTCCTCAAGGAGTTGGGTCTCGATTTCTTCCTATGGGATTGGAACCTCGCAGACCATGGACTTCTGGAGGAGGTGTGGACAGCGTTACCACCTCGCAACCATATACCTGCGAAGGCAGGAGTAGCTCGAGGAAGACCATCTTCCTGGACTGAAGATTGGTGGTGCAGGGCTTTCCACACGTCAGAATCCGAGGACCGAGGGTATTGGTTTGAGAAGAAGATTTTGCCCAGGGTCTTGAGTGCGTGGCATGTGTCTGGGAGCACCACTTGTCTCTTCGTGGAAGACAGGCAGGGTAGGAATGGGTGGAAGATCGAATCTTACCGGGAGCCGAAGAAGAGACTTCTGGCGAAGCTGTTTCTACACCTCTTTCCCAAGGGGAAAACGCAGAAGACGAGGTACCTGGGAGATCAGGACGTAGAGTTCCTGGAAGCAGTGTGGGATAAAAGAGTGCTCATCTACTGAGACGCATACGTCCACAACTATGTACAGGCGGAGCTAACGTACTTGAGTACCCCGGCGGGAGGACATTGACACCTTTCCTCTGCTACTTGTACGTAGCCATGAGGGATCTTAGAGGAGATCAGCTGGCGGAGTATGGACCAACAGGGCAACAGGAGGTGAAGGAGGAGACCTCGGAAGACGATGACCGAGCAGCAGCCGCAACTCCCCCTCCCACTCTGATGCCACAGCTGAGGCTCGGCTCTCATTAGAAGACGCTTCTGGTGAGAGAAGACGAGTCTAGTGGGTCGGAAGACGCCACGCCACCGAGGAAGATGGGTCCTAGAAGTGTACCTAGGAAGCCCACCTCCCTCATTCATTCAAGATCGGAGTCCGACTCGGAAGAAGAACTGCTGAGTACCCGATCGGAGCAGAAGACCGCTTCTGCAACACCTGGGAGTCTTCCGAAGACTTCAGAAGATAAGAGAAGAATGGATACTCCTACTGCGATGCGGGGAAGCGCAGTGAAGAGAACCGCTCCTGCCATGAGGGATCTTACGCCTCGGAAGATGAGAAGAGTAGCTTCTTCTCGTGCGTAGAAGATGAAGGCCATTGTGATGGAAGAGGCATCCTTGTCTCTGGAAGACAAGGTCGACACCTCAGAGCGAGTAGTGGAGATGAACTTGTCTTCCGCAGGAAGAAGACAGGAAGAGTTCAGCGCCTTCTTCCACAAGGAGATCCAGCCAGCTATGGAGTTGCTGGAGAAGAGAGCGAAGGCACAGGAGAGGCCCTTGCAACCTGGATTCGGTCTGCGCACCTTGCTGCGACAGGAAGAAGACCAGAAGAAGACGGAATCGCTGGAAGCTAGTCTCCGCACCACAGAGAAGCTCACAGCCAGATACAAGGCGGAAGCAGCCGCTTCTGCCAAGGAGCTGGTGCAACTTCGGAAGAGCAACCAGGAGATGCAGGCGCGTGTACAACAACGCGATCAGGAGGTCCTCCGAGTGCGGGAAAAGATCACCGCCCTCGCAGAAGAGAAGATGACATGGACGAAGCAGCAAGAAGCCGTAGAAGCGCGAGTTGCAGTTGAGAAGACGCAGCGGGAAGCAGCGGAGGCTCGTGCACAGGAGATGCTAGCACAGTCGGTGGAAGCGCTTCGGAAGAAGTTCAACTTCACCGCAGGTAGGAAGTTACTTACCTTGGCTAGAGGATGGGACAGCGAGTCCAAGACAATGTTGGTGGAATGCAGGGAGAGCATGTTCAGATACTTGGATCGGTAGATAGAGAGAGTGAAGATACTTTATGGTCTTCCCCGCTTCCGATACCTGCAACTGCATCTTCTCAAGATCTAGCACCATCTACTGGATCCGGAATGGAGAAGGAGGAGTTTGACCTCGCTGTGCACTTGGTAGTGACAGCGTTGGAAGCCGAGAAGACTCCGGAAGACGCTCCGGAAGACAAGATGTCTTCTGGAAGACTGGAAGACGAGCCGTCTTCCCAGGTATTCCGCGTGGAGGAAGCGACTTCCCCGGACCCCTATGAGGTCGCCATGGTCCCTAGTACCGAGCTGATGCTCCAGAAGAGCGAAGAAGCACCGGTCGACTCCGCTTCCCAGAAGATGCTTCTGTCTTTCGAAGCAGAAGCCGAAGCCGAGGAAGACGCAGCAGCAGCAACAGCAGGGCCAGCGAAGAACGATGAGGGGGAAGCCACCTCAGTGACACCCGAGGTAACTGCAGGGCTTTCTAGCTTATCAGAAGCCGCGTTAGGAGCTCCGGTAGGAGCAGATCAGGTAGAGGTTGCCTCCGAGCAATCAGAGTAGATAGTAACCAAAGTTGACTATTCCAGATTTAGTAGGACCAAATATGCTATCTTAAGGGTGGCAGTTTTTCAGTGTAAAATTAGTTAGGATACCATGTGGCAGCATAGGTAGCGTAGGAGCAACAAGGCAAATGACTAAAGCTGGAAGGGGAACCGCTTGCATGTGGGGTGACAACCTCCTGTCAGCGCCTCTTTCTCCCTGGTGGTCGTCTCCTCTGATTCTCATGGCAGCGACATAAGTAGGATCGAAGAGTAGGAAATGGGAGTTCTGTAGCTACTGCACCCACACATCGATCTTATGGTGCAGGCAGACTAGACACATTAGAGAGGAGACACATGATAGACAGTTCTTCGCACACTACACCCGTTGTTGGAAACATACGAATAGTCTGGGAATACACAGGAGAGGTCTGCATGCTCGTACCAGCAGTGGTTCGAAGATGTAGATAGAGGTAGTGGACAGTTTAGGAACAGAGAACGGCATCCTCGTGCAGTCCTGTTGACTAGACTGGTGTGTCGAGGAGTAGGCGCAGGAAGTAGAGGGAGTGAGCTTCCCAATGCCATTGTGACTTCTTCTCGGGGAATGGATTGTGGATTTGAGTGCAGAAGCTTTGTTCATGTCTTCTGGGTGGTGGGTTTCCTTGAATTCGCTCCCAATTGTGCATGGGAAATGTTCTCCTTGAGTGGCAGTGACTGTCAGCAATTGTGGAAGTGTAGCTTGGCTCGTCCAGTAGAGCATTTAGGATCTGCGTACGGACGGTCTTATGGGTAAGAGATCCCAAAAGACAGAGTAGTCAGAGCAGCGAGGTGAAGAAGAAAGAAGCCTTCTTCCCACAGCAGAAGACGACATCCTCAAGAAGAAGACGGTGCAACTGTACACATGTTTGTTGTCTTCCTCCCGAAACTATTACAAGCAGGGATGGCTTGTTAGTCAGGTACCGGACTAGAAGCCTATCGGAATCTTAATTTCCTCTTTTCATCTTGTTTTCTCTTGTTTAGATTTTCTCTTCTTTCCCATCTTCTCTCATCTTCCTCATCTTCTTACCTTCTTCTAGTGAGCTTCCGAGACTTCTATTGAGCTTCCGTGAAGGTGAATGTCGTTGTAGTGCTACAGGAAGACTATTTCCGTAGGCAGAAGCCTGGGAAGGCTACAGGGGACATACACCCTATGATTGATCTAATCCGTTGTAATATGAGTGTGAGAATAAGGTGTAACAGCCGTGCTAGTCGACTTCTGCGAAGCAGGACAATCTTCTGGAGGTGTGAGAAGACGAGCTAAATCCCCAGAAGACGAGAATCGCTTCGGGAAGACGATATCGAGAAGAGAGACCGGAAGAAGTGACCTGGAAGCAGGAAGATCGTCTTCCCGAGCTTCTCTGTGAATAGTTGTGTGATATTTTAGTTAGTAGTTGTTTGTTTAGTTCCAGAGCACCTTTTTGCGTGTCTAGAAGACGCGCGGTTTTGTGAGAAGACGGGATTTCTAGGCAAAACCCGTGTGTTTGTGTGTTTGAACAGATCTTAGAACTTAGAGCAGCGTTACTTGTGCAAATCCTCTGTGGGAACGATATCTTGTATACAAAATGGGCAAAAGGAGTAATCCTACGTCACTACAACCATACGTATGATTGGGACACGAAATTGCCGTCTGTATTATGGACTTTCAGGATTTCACCCAAGGTCACGATCCAGAAGGCACCCTTCTACTTAACTTATGGCATGACACCTATTGTCTCCATCAAGTTAGAGGTCCCTACTTACAGGTTAGTCGTAAACGAATACATGGAAGAAGAGGAAAGTCAGGAGCAGTGTCTTCTGAACTTTGTGGAGTTTGAAGAAGACAGGAATGCAGCTTTGGAGAAGACGTACGAAGTACAAGCACAACGTAAGGTGAACTATGATGACAAGCTGAAGAAGGTGACCGTCGCAGATGGAGACTTGGTTCTTTTGTATGACAACCGACATCTTAAGTTCCCTGGGAAGCTTCATCTTCGCTGGATGAGGCCTTACCGAGTCTTGGAGGTTTTCACCAATGGTTCCTTGCAGTTGCAAGAGTTAGATGGTACGTTGCTGACCACTCGCGTTAATGGGTGGCGAGTCAAGAAATATTGCGTGTGAACCAGTTTTGATGTTTGCGAGGACGCAAACATGTGAGGGTGGGTGTATGTGGTGCCCACAATTTACAAGATATATGAATTTGAAATTTTTGAAGTTAATCACATGTCCGTGTAATTGAAATAACCTTGTTGCTTAAGAATACATCTTGCTTAGAAGGAAGATAGTCTTAAGAACTTTTTGTAAGAGAAGTCGATTTCTTCCGAAGACGGAAGAAGGAAGGGTGACTTTCCTGACCCGGTCTTCGGAAGCCGGAAGACGGAAGACGCGTGTCTTCCAGAAGATAGAAGATAATGACAATGACAGTGACAATGATAGTGACTGCGACCACATAGGCCTAACCGTGCACCACCCAGTAAAGGAGTAGGTGTACCTACCAGGTAGTCCAAGGTAGTAGGTAGGTCAGGTAGGTCGAAGAACTCCTAAACTGTGTGAGAAGATATGAGAGAAGCGCATTAGCGCAGAATCGCCACCTGCTTCTCGCATCGAAGGCATTAGCACAGAAGATCGAGTTAGGAGGTGTCGCATTGAATCATGTCGCGACGCTCATTCTCAAGATCAGGCGCAGACGCGAACAACAGAACTCTAGCGGACTTGCGCTAGGTTGTGAACGCTGGAGTAGGACTTAACGGCTTGGCCGGGAAGTCGAGATCAGATGAACCCTAAGTGGTTCTCTGAACCAAGGTTGGAACCTTGGGTTAGGACATAAAGGCTTACTCCAAGAGGGTCTCAGACGAACGCTGATCTAAGGAGGCGAGTCTGGGAACGGGCTGAAACATGAGTCTCATACGTGGGTCCGAGACGTGAGACCGAGACGCGGGTCCGAGACGCAGACGAACCACACGGTTCGGCTCTGGGTCTGGACCACAGGTTTTCAAAAAATGGCAAAGTGTTGGAGCTCTAGAGACGTTTTAGGTCGTGGACGCAGCTCCACATAAGATCTCGAGGCGAATGAGGTATCATTGGAAAGGACTCGTCGAGAGCTTTCCAGTGATATATAACACTCCTCGATCTGACCTCCGAACTGGAAGTTATGACCGAACCACGATCAGGTTGTGATATAATTTTCAAGGACCAAAGAGGAGGGCGGGACCGCCGATCTCCAGAAGTATATATGAGGGAGGATCGATGCCTAGGTGGGCCAGGACGAGTCACCCGACCCCAGGGTTCGACGGACGGACTCAGGAGGCATGAGGTGATGGCTGGGTCGGTTCCAAGGCACGTTCAGATCCAGACTTGGACGTCCGGACTAAGGAACGATGTAAGGGTTGGGGCAAGACTAAAGAACGAGTCGGCGGGTTAGACCACCGTTTGGGAGCCTAGACCTAGACGGACATCACGGGCGGTTGGACCGCTAGGTGTGCTGGAGACACCGTTTAGGACCCTGGACTTTATGGAAAGTCCGCCCCAAGTCATCTTGTGACTTGCTCATGTTTGGGACGACCTAGGCGGGTCTAGGTCGGGACTTAGGAATAGCTGAGCTTGATGATTAAGGAGACGGTCCAGCTTCGGTCCGGACCAAAATGAGATAAGGTAAGTGGTGCATGGACGCTAACTTGTGATTGTGTTTGATGGTTAGCGGTGTAAAGTTTGCGACCTATTGAGTAAGAGCTCCCGCTGGTGCAACAAGACGATAAGTGCGCGAAAAGTGGTATCAGAGCCGACGCTTCGGTGAGCGAGAACTTGAGGTAGCAGCTTAAGGCTAGACGTTTGAGGAGGGATGCGAGACACGAAGCGGATCAGCGTTTCTAGGTGAACACTTGGAGCGATGGCGGAAGACGAACAGAGTTCCAAGAGGAAT
Source organism: Asterella californica (assembly GCA_036924285.1). Lineage (NCBI taxonomy): Eukaryota > Viridiplantae > Streptophyta > Marchantiopsida > Marchantiales > Aytoniaceae > Asterella > Asterella californica. The sequence goes on from JAYKYS010000003.1 coordinate 15,636,934, forward strand.
ACCAAGAAACAAGGAGCGGCTAACGGGAGCAGATCGACGCGAGCTAGCCTTGAGGCAGAGTCAAGGGACGACGACCGACAACCTTTGCCCCAACGTCAAGGGAGCTCTGTTCCAACTGCGGTATCGGTGCAGCAAGACGGAGTCTTGCCAGCGGTGCCCAATGATTCAGGCACGGGAAGTCAAGGAGCTTTGTATGTGAAACTCATCAAGATGATGAAGACCATGCAGGAGGGTATGGTCTCTAGGGATAAACGTATCGCTGAGCTTGAGGCAGGTCAAAGAAGTTCCTCGTCTACCAGGAAGCTTTGTAAGATGAATTTGCTGACCCCGTTTTCAGGTATAGGACGGGCTCGTAAGGTTAAGGATTTCTTAACTGAGTTGGATCTATACTTTGAGGCGCAACAGGCTAAGGAGTCTGACAAGGTGAGAGCGGCGGTTACGTTCCTGAAGGACCATATGCTTCTCTGGTAGACTGCATACAGTGATGAGCATACCTTGACCGTCTCAGCGCTTGGTTGGAAAGAGTTCAAGGAGTTGCTCGTGAGACGATTCACTCCGGAGTATCAAAGGATTCGGGACGGTGTTGAGTTGGTGAGACTGAAGCAGACGGGGACCTTAAGTGCTTATGTGCGCGAGTTCAGTGCCAAGCTGGATTCGTTCTCCAAGTGGACTGAGGAGACCAAAATATGTATATTCATTGGAGGACTCAAGTCCAGCTCGGAGAAGGCTCTCTTTCGGATGTCGAAGCTACCTGAGACATGTGCCGAACTTTTGAAGTTAGCGGAGCGAATTGGAGACGACGATGTCCAGCAACAAAAACCCTTTGAACCACGCAACACGGACAAGTTCCAGAAGAAGAACAAGGTCTTCAAGCGACAGTGGGATGGGGGTGAGAAGGATCGGAAGGGTACTTCTGCCCCGGCAGCAAAGCGGCAGCAAACAGGAGTAAAACCTAAGGGGCAAACACCTCAGAAGAGCAATGGCGCTAAGTTTACTTGCTACAATTGTGACGAGGCGGGCCATATTGCTAAGGGGTGTACGAAACCTAAGGTTAGTAACTGTAGCATGAATGCATTTGTTGCCAAGGACTTGTTGGAGGGCTAGATGACTATGACCTTGAGAACCACGAAGCAGACGCCAGGATTGATGTTTCTACAAGCCAAGGTTGCTAACCGTGATGTTACTTTTCTTGTGGACACAGGAGCGACTCACTCCTTCATAAGTCCAAAGTTGGTGAAGAAGTTGGGCTTGTCTACCTCCAAGGCAGACAAGCCTATTCAGGTACGCTTTGCCAAGGGCAAGACGTACCAAACTTCTGAAGTGGTCTTGGACGTACGATTTGCATGTGGGAAGTTGGAGTTCACAGAGAACTTCACGGTGTGTGAGATGGATGATATCTATGCGGTTTTGGAGAACACTTTCTTGGATAGGTTTGAAGTGGAACTTAGGCGGAAACCTTTAAGGTTAAACGTTAGAGTTAAAGGGCGGAAGCTGGGAGTGAGGCTGATCCGGAAGGCGCGGAAAATTGACGACTTTGCAGTGAATCTGATCAAAGGTAAACAGATGGACTTCAACGACGGAGTCATGTGTTTAATGCGGGTTGCAGATTTGATGGCGGGTGGCGGACAAGAGGAAACATCAGGAGACGCAACTAAACTTCCAGAGGTGCTTCGCGAAGTGATTAAGGAGTTTGAGGATGTCTTGACGGATGAGTTACCTGCTGAGTTACCTCCAAGGCGGGTGGTGGATCACAAGATCGAAGTCTTGCCAAGATCGGAATCACCTTCCAAAACCCCTTATCGACTCAATCAGGTGGAACTCCTTGAGTTGAAAAGACAACTCGGTGAGCTATTAGCGCGGGGATATATTCGAACCAGTAAGTCACCTTATGGAGCCCCAGTTCTTTTCGCAAAGAAGAAGGATGGGAAGTTACGACTCTGCGTAGATTATCGTGCACTCAATAAGATGACGGTGAAGAATAATTATCCCTTGCCAAGGATAGACGACCTCTTTGATAGGTTAGCAGACGCAAAGTACTTCAGCAGAATAGACTTGAAGTCAGGATATTACCAGATCCGGATAGCTGACCCAGATGTTGAGAAGACCGCTTGTTGAACCAGTCGAGTATTATTTCAGATAGAGACTCTAGTTCACAAGTGCCTTTTGGAAACATTTGTTCCAAAAATTGGGGACTAAGTTAAAATTTAGTACCGCCTTTCATCCGGAAACAGATGGGCAAACAAAACGAGTTAACTCGGTTCTGAATCAATACTTGAGGAATTATGTGAGTGCGGACCAAAGCGACTAGGCGGAGTGGTTCAGCCTTGCGGAGTATTGCTAAAATTCCACGAAGCATTCGGCAACGGGCGAATCGCCTTTCTTGCTGGCTTACGGACGTGAGCCAGAAGGGCCTCTTGACTTGACTCTTGCAGGGCGTTCGACATCGGCACGACCAAGAACACGGCAAACATCAGCTGAAGAGTTGGTGGCGGCAATGCAGCGGCGCGAGGAGCAAGTAAAGAAGAACCTCGAGAAGGGGCAGCAACGATACACGAAGCAGGTAAACAAGCATTGGCGGCAAGTGAAGTTTCAAGTGGACGAAGAAGTATGGATAAGTACGAAAAACTTCACACTCCCGAAGAGAAATATCGGCGAAGTTTTCATCGAAGTTTGCGGGACCTTTTGTCATTGTCAAGACTCCGCATGAAGACGTCTATATATTAGACCTTCCTCGCGAGTGGCAGTTGCATCCGACTTTCCATGTTTCTTTATTAAAGAAACACTTCAAGGACGATTTGCGACCGGAGCGCAAACAAGTACTAGGCCTCAACCTAATGTCGTGCAAGACGAAGCAGAATATGAAGTGGAGTCCATTTTGCGGTCTCGGCGTAAATCAAACCGGATGGAGTACTTGGTCAAATGGCGTGGTTACCATTTGAAGGAAGCAACTTGGGTGCCAGAGGAAGATCTCGCACATGCGAGTGAAGTACTGGACCTATTCAAAGGGAGACAAGGACAACAAAGGCGTTAGCAAGATGAGGACATCTCCTTCCAACGAGGGGTGAAGAAACAACGAACCATACGAGTAGCAACTTGAGGCGATTTGGACCGATGGACTTTGTAGCTTTGACTTGTGTTTGGAAATAAAGATTTTGTTTCTTGAAAATTTGTCTAAGTGTATTGGTAGTGCATGGCTATACTAGTTCTGATCAGATGCCTAGGATGTTGTCAAGAGAAGGAACGAAGCACACTCAAAGGAAGCGAGCTGGTTTGGATAAGCATCTAAATCAAGACTAAGTCTTAATGTCAAGACTTAGGTTTGCCGTAGCGTTGGCAAAGCAAGTATGAAATTTCATACTTGTCTTGGGGCTTGGGGTGATCTTGCTTTGTGGTTTTCTAACTGCAAAGTAAACTTAGTCGCGCGTCTAAGTCAAATCAGATTGCGACCGGAAAGTGAGTTTCGGGGGACCTCGTAAGTAGGTGTGCATACTTATAATTAGCAAGTTAGAGTCTTAAGTAGAATGTTTAGAAGTTGTCAACTAGTTTTGTTTAGGGTAAGCCAAAAAGGTAAGGCTTTTCCCGAGACTAGTTGGAATTTTCTAAGTGTTCTAGCGACAACTTAAGACTCAAGCCAAGAAGAGAATTGCGGGTTAGCTACTAGAACGCAATTATGACGCCAAGGGGTTGGCTACTCATTTTGAACTTGGTGTTAACTTAAAGGATCATTGTTGATGAGGGCATCAACCTCCAAAGTGGGGGTGAGTGTCGCGACCCTCATTCTCAAGATCGGGCCCAGACGCGAACAACAGAACCCTAGCGGACTTGCTCTAGGTTGTGAACACTGCGAGTAGGACTTAACGGCTTGGCCGGGAAGTCGGGATCAGATGAACCCTAAGTGGTTCTCTGAACCAAGGTTGGAACCTTGGGTTAGGACATAAGGGCCTACCCCGAAAGGACCCCAGACAAACGCTGACCTAAGGGGGCGAGTTTGGGAACGGACCAAAACATGAGTCTGAGACATAGGTCTGAGACGTGGGACCGAGACGTAAGTCCGAGTTCAGACGCAGACGGACCGTAGTTCGGACTCTGGGTCTGGACCACAGGTTTTCAAAAAATGGCTAAGTGTTGGAGCTCCAGGGACGTTTTAGGTCGTGGACAGAGCTCCACGTAAGATCTCGAGGCGAATGAGATATCATTGGAAAGGTCTCGTCGAGAGCTTTCCAGTGATATATAACACTTCTCAATCTGACCTCCGAGCTAGAAGTTATGGCCGAACCACAATCGGTTTGCGGTATAATTTTCAGGGACCAAAGAGGAGGGCGGGGCCGTCGATCCCCAGAAGTATATATGAGGGGGGCTCGATGCCTGGGTGGACCAGGACGAGTCATCCGACCCCAGGGTTCGACAGACGGAAGGGCTGGGACAAGACTAGGGAACGAGTCGGCGGGTTAGACCACCGTTCGGGAGCCTAGACCCAGTCGGACATCACGGGCGGTTGGGCCGCTAGGTGTGCTGGAGACACAGTTTAGGACCCTGGACTTTATGGAAAGTTCGCCCCAAGTCATCTTGTGACTTGCTCATGTTTGGGACCAACCTATGCGGGTCTAGGTCGGGACTTAGGAACTGCTGAGCTTGATGAATAAGGAGACGGTCCGGCTCCGGTCCGGACCAAACTGAGATAAGGTAAGTGATGCATGGACGTTAACTTGTGATTGTGTTTGCAGGTTAGCGGTGTAAAGTTTGAGACCTACTGAGCAAGAGCTTCCGCTGGCGCAACAAGGCGGTAGGTGCGCGAAACATCATCTCTGAAAATGAAATAGGAGTGGATCCAGACAAGGTGAAGAAGATAATCGAACTGCCATTCCTTACTAGCTTGACCAAGTTGAGACACTCTTGGGATGGTGGGATATTATCGTAGATTCATTTCATCCTTTTCCAATAAAGCTCAATCGTTGACCAACTACATGACGAAGGGTGTAGTCTTCGAGCTGATACTTCAAGATCAGAAGGCTAAGGAGGCGTTTGAAGAGTTGAAGAAGGCATTGGTGATAGCCTCAATCCTCGCCAAACCTGACTGGAGTAAGTCATTCATTGTTAATACTGATGCATCCAATATTGCGATTGGATGTACCTTGAGTCAGTTAGATGAGAATGGACACGACCATCCAATAGCTTATGCTAGTAGACAGATGGTGCAGGCTGAGAAGAACTATTCCGTGACAGAGAGAGAATGGTTGGCCGTAATCTTTGCTTTGAAGAAGTTTCGGCACTATTTGTTAGGAGGAAAATTTTCTATAGTGACTGATCACAAAGCTTTGAAGTACATCTTCAATAAGCTCAACGCGGAGGGAAGGATAGCTCGATGAAGACAGATTGCTTACCTCTCTTGGGAATGATCACTAGCTGTACAACTCCAGATATTGCTATGTTGAGGTGGATAGCATATATCAAGTCCTTGAACCCAGAGTTTAGACATATCGCAGGAAAGGACAATCCTGTGGCAGATATGTTATCAAGGGCTAGGTATTACGATGAGAAAGAAATGATAGATGATCAGGAGGATGTGGGAACAGAGTTCTATTCTAGTGCTCTTGCTAGAAGAGATAGAAGCTGTTTTGCAGCCTCGTTGGAGTTTTTTGAGGAAACTATGTATGATGGCGAGTGGTTGGATCTTGGACGCTATTTGAGTTCACTGGAAAGGCAAGAAGGCTGGTCTGATGCAAATTTCAAGAGGATCCGTAGAATAGCGTATGGTTACTTTTTACATGGAGGACATCTATGGAAGCGTCCTAAGCTACAAGGAGGTATACCGCAACGAGTGGTATGTGACTTGGAATTGCAGCAGAAGCTGATCAAGGAGTTCCATGAGAGTTTATGGGCCGGTCATAGAGGAGTTTGGGCTACATTTGCCAAGATGAAGGAGAAGTATTGGTGGAAGGGTATGTATAAGGATGTAGTACAGTTTGTTTCATCCTGTATACCCTGCCAGATGTATTCCAACGTACGTCATCGTGATGGATTGCATCCTACTTATCCTTTAGCCATTCATTACAAATGGGTAGTTGATCTGGTAACTATGCCATTTGGACTTGGACAAATGAGGTATCTAGTCTTGGCTAGAGAAGATCTATCTAACCAAGTTGAAGGCCGTGCCTTGAGGACGAAGAGCACTGCTAGTGTCTGCCGCTTTCTACTTGAAGATGTTATTTGTAGATATGGGTGTGTGGGAAAGATCACTGCAGATAGGGGTGAGCTGGATTCACAAGAAGCAGTTGAGTTCTTCAAGCGATTGGGAATCAAGTTGGCGTTAATCACTGCTTCCAATCCTGAAGGGAATGGCAAGAGCGAAAGAGGTCATCCGCCAATCATCAAAGCTTTGGTAAAAGCTTGCAAGGGTAAGATCCGTGAATGGCCTAGACTGCTACCGTTTGCTTTATGGGCAGACCGTACAACTCATAGTACCGTTACAGGTTACATGCCAGCAGAATTGATACTAGGATAGAAACCTGTGATGCCGATTGAGGAGGTTGTGTCTACTTGGAATGTTTTGCCATGGGAAGATGGTAGAAGTACGGAGGATCTTCTTGCATTAAGGATCCAACAGTTAGAACGAAGACTTGAGGATGTTGCCAAAGCTGTGGAAAGGTTGAAGACTGCTAGAGAGAGAAACAAAGGCAGATTTGATAGAACGCATAGATTACGACCCAAACCAGTTAAAGAAGGTGATTGGGTGTTAGTCTATGATAGTAGTCTTGATAATCAGCATAGCACTATCAGAAAGTTCTCCAAGAGATGGTTTGGACCTTATGTGGTGTTAGAAGTTTATGATAATGCCACATACTCCTTGAGAGAGTTAGATGGTGCAGTGCTCAAGGTACCAGTCGCAGGAAAGAGAATCAAGCTCTTTAGAAGGAGAGGAGAGGATTGGAACGTTGTAGAGTTTACAGAGGATGAAGCTGAAGACTCAATGCAGGTTGAAGATGAGTTTGAAGCCGAAGCTGAAGAGTCTTGATCTGGATGGCACATACCGGAGGATGTGCAGGTTCAGAGGGGGTGGATGTCGCGCTACTTGGCGGCTACATGTTATATCTACTCCGACGCTTGAGTTTAGTAGTTCTAGAAGTTAGCTTATATTACTTCTAATCGTTTATGTATATGTTTGACACCTTTGCATACGGTGTTAACACTATTTTGAGTCTTAGTAGGTTGATTACCATGTTGATAGGGCTTAAGCTCATGGGTTGTATTTGCGTGTCGCCCATGCACGCTTTCTAGCTGATTTAAGTTATTTTTCGGGGCTACGTGTCGTTTTAAGTAATTTAAGTTTTACGCTGGCACTCTAGGGGGCTTGACGTGGTAGCCTATGAGTAAAACTAAGTTGCCACTTGGTTTAGGGTACTAAAGGACAACCAAGTGGAGCTATGAACTCCCATTGGTCCATTTTTGTCTTTTGTTAAACTCTAAATTTAGAAACAGAGCTCTAGAGTGGAGTTCGAGCATTTGGTGAGGGATCTTCGAAATCTGAGAGCACAGGGAGAGAGAGGTCGTCATGCCAAGCACTTCCAGTGAAAATTTCGATCGATTTGAGTCAATAAAGACGGAGTTATGAGCAATTGAAGTTCGGATTGTGCTAGAATTGAATCTCTTTTGTTGGATTTAGGGTTTTCAGTGTCACTCGCAGCAGATTTGAGGAAATTGCTTCAAAACTTCGAGGTTGTGTTCTCCGCCAGCAGGGCTACAATTTCACAAAAAGTTTCATATCGATTGAGCAATTGAGTAATTCAGGGCGGCCGCTGAAGCTGAGGGGGTATGAAAAGCTCTTAATCTAGAGCAGCGACTTCAGAGGAGGAGATCTGCAGTTCTGTGTACATTCAGGAGTCCCAACTTCACAGGGATGTTCAGCACCCTGTAGACTGCAAATCCTGTAAGAAACTTTGAAATTGATCGAGCCAAACTCCTGTTATAGGTTGAAATAGCCAGCTAGGTACCAGAAATTGCCGTAGTTTTCTTGCTCAAAGCTTTTCTGTTCATATCTCCGTGTCAGAATTTGATCTCAGGCTGAAATTTCGTCTGTGAGGTCAGTAGTACCTCATTTGCATGCAGGGGAAGTTTAGAGGTCTAAACTTTCATAGTTTTCCTCTCCGTGAGTGTCAAAGTTCACCGCCGGATCCTGTTACTGCCGGCTAGATCTGAATTTCGCCTTCTGGGTATATTACTAGATCTTACACATCTGTGTGAGTGTTTATAGCCCCTGTTGTAACCTGAAAGCCAACCTCTTGAGTGAACAACCACAGCCAGAAGCCCGGCGCTTTCCTAGGTAGACGGATTACACTCCGACACCGCAAGTGACAACTTCTTACAAACCGAACGCTAACGGGTTAGCTGAGAAGACCAATCATACCTTGTGTACGATGCTGGCCAAGGATGGTGATATGGAGGATGCGAAGCACAATTGGGATAAGAGGTTACATGCAATCTTGTGAGAATATAGGACTACTACGAAGACTTCGACGGAGTACACTCCTTTTCATCTTGTTTACGATGTGGAATCGAAGTTGTCCATACAGTTTGATTTACCTATCTTTCAAGCTGTCCATAAGAGGTTGAAGAGGTCGATTGGAGCAGCAGCTGAGAAGTCTAGAAGAGAGCAACTATTGGAGTTGGAGGAAGCACGAGTGGTGGCAATGGTGCAGATGAAGAAGGCGCAAGAACGTCAGAAGAAATATTACGACAAGCGTCTCGGTAAGAGAAAAGTGAAGCCGTTCAAGGAAGGAGATATGGTAATGCTTTTCGATGTCATTAGGTATAATAGATCGGGAAGTCAACAGAAGACAGTAGAGGTTCTTCCCATGTTCTCTTTCCTTCCCCACTGCTTCTCGCCTTTGTTGGTATCCCCCGCGCTTCCCTAGTGGTTTGCAGGCAGCCTGATCGATCGAATCCCCCATCCCCATTTTCCTGTTATGACATTGGGCGTAGAAGCGCTGCCCAATTTATGTCAGACATCTTCTTGATTCTTCTCGAGTTCAATTCGAGCTTCCCTACTCCTAGCCCTCAAATTGGAGATCCCAGCTATCAATTTTCCTACCCTACCATCCCTCTACTCCCGAAACCTTGAACAGAAGACGCTTCGGAAGATTGGAACATCTTCGGAAGACTGTCTTCGGAAGACGCTTCAGTAGCTTGACTGTCTTCGGAAGTCGACTGTATCCAATTCGTATCAAGAGTGGATTTGCTTTGCTTTTGTGATAAGAAAGGCTTGGTACGAATTCCGAGTGGCTTGGTGAGTTGTTTGTTATTTCGAGAAGTTGGAAGTCGGGAACTAGGCTTGTGCCTCCCGGTCTTTCAAGCTTCTCAAATCCACATTTTCCTAGAGAGACTAGAAGGCTGGAAGGGCTGGCAAAATGCGCGAGAAGACGTGAGGGTCCACTTCGGGTCTCTTCTGTCCGACCCATAGCAGTCCATCCCTTCTTCTTCCCGAACTTAGGAGAGAGTCGTGAGAAGTCTTGCTGGCAGAATCTGGAGAGAATGATCGAGGGTCATGTCTTCCCACCGAGCAGCAAGCTTCTTTTGAGTGTACGAGAGGTGAGAAGTCAGAAGAACAGAATGCAATTGTCTTGAGTCTGTTGTGAGGATAGATTACGCGTAGGAAAAGAAGACAGGTGAGACCAGTGAAGGGAAGCTTGACTTTGAGAGGTCTTCCGAGAAAGACATTGAATCGGAAACTGTCCCGGGTGTCTTCCCAGAGGCCACTGTCATCGCAGGAGCCCGCAACCATCTTTTGAACCTGTTATGCACTCTACGTTTCGCGAATCTTGGATCTTCTGATAGGAAGTAGGATGTAATGCAAGGTGGGTTGTCTTCTTGGTAATCCATGCGAGGCCTTGCTTAGATAGGATTGTTTAGATATAGCTCGGAAGACGAGAGCTATCTAGGAAGTACTGTTAGAATCCCGGAAGACGGAGTAGCTGTCTTCTGGAAGACTAGTTTCGTCTTCTGAGAAGTAGAAGCTAGACTGTGGGCACTTGGGAAGGACTGAGCCTTCAGCTCACAGTAAGTGCGTGTGGCTTAGTGCAACAGATCTTCCAGTATGTCGATGCATCCTCGAGGGTTGGTGTTACCGATAGCAGAGTTGGTCGAGGCCACACCCTTCCTCAAGGAGTTGGGTCTTGATTTCTTCCTATGGGATTGGAACCTCGCAGACCAGGGACTTCTGGAGGAGGTGTGGACAGCGTTACCACCCCGCAACCGTGTATCTGCGAAGGCAGGAGTAGCTCAAGGAAGACCATCTTCCTGGACTGAAGATTGGTGGCGCAGGGCCTTCCACAGGTCAGAATCCGAGGACCACGGGTATTGGCTTGAGAAGAAGATCTTACCCAAGATCGTGAGTGAGTGGCATGTGCCTGGAAGCACAACTTACCTCTTCGTGGAGGACAGGCAGGGTAGGAATGGATGGAAGATCGAATCTTACCGGGAGCCGAAGAAACGACTTCTGACGAAGCTGTTTCTGCATCTCTTTCCCAAGGAGAAAGCGCAGAAGACAAGGTACCTGGGAGATCAGGACGTGGAGTTCTTGGAAGCAATGTGGGATGAAGGAGTGCTCGTCAACTGGGGCTCATTCTTCCACATTTATGTACAGACGGAGCTAGCGTACTTAGGTACCCTGGCAGGAGGACACTTGACACCTTTCCTCGGTTACTTGTACGTAGCCATGGGGGATCTCAGGAGAGATCAGTTGACGAAGTATGAGCCAACAGGGCACATGAGGCGAAGGAGGAGACCTCGGAAGAAGATGATCGAGCAGCAGCCGCAACTCCTTCTCTCACTCTGATGCCGCAGCTGAGACCCGACTCTCATCAGAAGACGCTTCAGGTGCGGGAAGACGAGTCTAGTGGGTCGAAAGACGCCACACCCCCAAGGAAGATGGGTCCTAGAAGTGTACCTAGGAAGACCACCTCCCTCATTCATTCGGGATCAGAGTCTGACTCACCGGAGGAGTCCTTGAGCGCCCGAGCTGAGTAGAAGACCGCTTCTGCCACACCAGGGAGTCTTCCGAAGACTCCAGAAGACAAGAGAAGGAGGGATACTCCTACTGCAATGCGGGGAAGCGTAGTGAAGAGGACCGCTTCTGCCATGGGGAGGGATCTTCCACCCCGGAAGATGAGAAGAGTAGCTTCTCCTCGTGCGCAGAAGATGAAGACCATAGTGGTCTCTACCATAGTCTTCCAGAGGCCTCCTTGCCTCTGGAAGACCAGGTAGAGACCTCCGACCAAGTCGTGGAGATAAGCATGTCTTCCGCAAGAAGACGACTGGAGGAGTTCAGTGCCTTCTTCCGATCTGAGATCCAACCCGCTATGGAGTTTCTGGAGAAGAGAGCGAAGGCTCAGGAGAGGCCTTTACAGCTTGGATTCGGTCTGCGCACCTTGCTGCAACAGGAAGAAGACCAGAAGAAGACAGAGGCGCTGGAAGCTAGTCTCCGCACCACGGAGAAGCTCGCAGCGAAGTATAAGGCGGAAGCAGCCGCTTCTGCCAAGGAGCTGGTGCAGCTTCGGAAGAGCAACCAGGAGTTGCAGGCGCGTGTACAGCAGCGCGATCAGGAGGTCCTCCGAGTGCGGGAGAAGATCACCGCCCTCGCAGAGGAGAAGACAACATGGAAGACGCAGCGGGAAGCCGCAGAAGCGCGAGTTGCAGCTGAGAAGACGCAGCAGGAAGCAGCGGAAGCTCGTGCGTAGGAGATGCTAGCACAGTCGGTGGAAGCGCTTCGGAAGAAGTTCAACTTCACCGCGGGTAGGAAGTTGCTTACCTTGGCTAGAGGATGAGACAGTGAATCCAAGACGATGTTGGTGGAATGCCGGGAGAGCATGTTCAGGTATTTGGATCGGCAGATAGAAAAGTGAAGACACTCTATGGTCTTCCCTCGCTTCCGACACCCGCAACTGCATCTTCTCAAGCTCCAGCACCATCTACTGGATCCGAATTGGAGAAGGATGAGTTCGACCTCGCTGTGCACTTGGTGGTGACAGCGTTGGAAGCCGAGAAAACTCTGGAAGACGCCCCGGAAGACAAGTATGGAAGACAACATGGAAGACGCCTCGATAGACAGGCCGTCTTTCCAGGTATTCCGCGTGGAGGAAGCGACTTCTCCGGACCCCTATGAGGTCGTCATGGTCCCTAGTACCGAGCTAATGCTCCAGAAGAGCGAGGATGCACCGGTCGACTCCGCTTCCCAGAAGACGCTTCTGTCTTCCGAAGCCGAAGCCGAGGAAGAAGCAGCAGCAGCGACAGCAGGGCCAGTGAAGAACGATGAGGAGGAAACCACCTCAGTGACACCCGAGGTAACTGCAGGGCTTTCTAGCTTATCAGAAGCCGCGTTAGGAGCTCCGATAGGAGCAGATCAGGTAGAGGTTACCTCCGAGCAATCAGAATAGATAGTAACCGAAGTTGACATCTCCAAATTTAGTAGGACCGAACATGCTATCTTAAGGGTGGCAGTTTTTCAGTGTAAAATTAGTTAGGATACCATGTGGCAGCATAAGTAGCGTAGGAGCAACAAGGTGGATGGCTAATTAGGAAGGGGAACCGCTTGCATGTGGGATGGCAGCCTTCTGACAGCGCCCATCTCTCCCTGGTGGTCGTCTCCTCTGTTTCTCATGGTAGCGGCATAAGTAGGATCGAAGAGTAGGAAATTAAGCACACATCTACACATTGTACGGTGCAGAGAGTTCTACACACACAGACATTTTACAGTGTAGACTCAGAGCACATTGAGCACATGATGTACAGTGCACACTACACCCGTTGTGGGAAACATACGAATAGTCTGGGAATACACAGGAGAGGTCTGCATGATCGTACCAGCAGTGGTTCGAAGATGTAGATAGAGGTAGTGGACAGTTTAAGAACAGAGAACGGCATCCTCGTGCAGTCCTGTTGTCTAGACTGGTGTGTCGAGGAGTAGGCGCAAAAAGTAGAGGGAGTGAGCTTCCCAATGCCAATGTGACTTCTTCTCGGGGAATGGATTGTTGATTTGAGTGCAGAAGCTTAATCCGTGTCTTCTGGGTGGTGAGTTTCCTTGAATTTGCTCCCAATTGTGCATGAGATGTGTTCTTCTTGAGTGACGGTGATTGTCAGCAGTTGTGGAAGTGTAGCTTGGCTTGTCCAGTGGAGCACTTAGGATCCGCGTACGAACGGTCTTATGGATAAGAGATCCCAGAAGACAGAGTAGTCGGAGCAGCGAAGAGAAGAAGAAAGAAGCCTTCTTCCCGCAAGAGAAGACGACATCCTCAAGTAGAAGACGGTGTAACGGTACTCACGTTTGTTGTCTTCCTCCCCAAACTATTACAAGCAGGGATGGCTTGTTAGTCAGGATCCGGACTAGAAGCCTGTCGGAATCTTAATTTCTCCTTTTCATCTTGTTTTCTCTTGTTTGGATTTTCTCTTCTTCTCCATCTTCTCCCATCTTCTCCATCTTCTTACCTTCTTCTAGTAAGCTTCCGAGACTTCTATTGAGCTTCCGTGAAGGCGAATGTCGTTGTAGTGCTGCAGGAAGATCATTTCCGTAAGCAGAAGCCTGAGAAGGCTACAGGGGGCATACACCCTGTGATTAATCTAACCCGTTGGAATGTGAGTGTGAGAGTAAGGTGTAACAGCCGTGCTAGTCAACTTCTGCGAAGGAGGACAGTCTTCTGGAGGTACGAGAAGCCGAGTTGAACCCCCAGAAGCCGAGAATTGCTTCGGGAAGACGGTATTGAGAAGACCGGAAGAAGTGACTTGGAAGCAGGAAGCGCGTCTTCCCGAGCTTCTCTGTGAATAGTTGTGTGATATTTTAGTTAGTAATTGTTTGTTTAGGTCCATAGCACCTTTTGGAGTGTCTGGAAGACGCGTGGTTTTGTGAGAAGACGGGATTTCTAGACAAAACCCGTGTGTTTGTGTGTTTGAACAGATCTTAGAACTTAGAGCAGCGTTACTTGTGCAAATCCTCTGTGGGAACGATATCTTGTATACTAAATGGACAAAAGGAGTAATCCTGCGTCACTACATATAGTGAGCACATTTTTGGCGCCGCTGTCGGAGATTTCATCTTAGTAACTTCTGTTCTAAGCTTCCTGGATCTGTGTGCCAGTAGTTAGTTTCATTTCGATCTAACTTCGATTGCAGTTGAATGTGTTGTGGGACTCTATCTTGCTAGAAGACAGGAACCGCAATCAGAAACTGATAAGATACATCAGTGGGAACTGGAACAAGCCGCTTCTCCGCTTCCAAGAACTTCTTGGAAGACTCGATCTTGGAAGATTGCAGTGAGTGCAACAAGAAGTAGGAGAAGAAGACGTCCGAACTTGTGATCGGTTGTTTAGACCTTCAGTCTGCCGGATCTAGTGGTAGAAGAAGAGAGACATCTGTACTCAGTACTCTGGTGGATGCCTCCGACCAGAGGAAGAAGCAGAAGACGCACGAGTAAAGATCCTGAGTGGGTAAATTCACCCCAGCGAATCGCTTCTAGAGAGCAGCGGATATCCCTGAGACACCAAAGGAAAGAAGAAGAGCTCAGGAAGATCCGATCAGTAGAGTTGGAAGAGCCTTCCATCTCGAGCATAATCTTTGGCGAAGACAGAAGCCAACCGGGTGATCACGTGTATAAAGTAGATTTTGGTACTGGTTACTCGGAAAATGTCTTCCCAAGTGCGGAAGAAGCTTCTCAAGGTGAAGGAAGACTGGAGGAGATTGTTCCAGACGTCTCAGAAGACGACAGCGACAGTAGCTCTAACTCAGAAGACAACCTTCGTGATTCAGACAGGCCTGGACCTTCGAGAAGACCATCTCCACCGCCTGGACCTGAGGGAGGAAGAAGTTGGCAGTCGCACCAGCCGGCAGTCGACATGGCTTCCCACACTCGGCAGAAGTACCATCCGTACGACGATGATGCTGACACGGACGACTTCATCACGATGTTCGAGACCATCTCTCAATCCAACAAAGAAGACTCTGATGTCGACAAACTCCGTGTATTTCCTAGTTTGATCGTAGGGAAGGGACGGAAATGGATGAGTAAAATGTTGGATGATGGGTTGGTAATGGCCGCTTGGGCAACTCTGAAGGCAGCTTTTCTGAAGAGGTTCAGAGGAGTGGGCTATGATCGGATGACCCTCATAGAACTTCAGAGGCTCGAACAGAAGAAGAAAGAGACATTGCGAGATTACACCGAGAGGTTTGAAGACCTCCTGGATCACATCCCTCAGAACCAAAGAAGACCCAGTTATTGTGCCCAGCAAGCCGTGGACTGGTACTTGGGAGGATTGTCTCAGGATATGAAATTGTACTGCAGAAGAGGAGGAGGTGATGATTTAGTAGAAGTACAGAAGCATGCCGAGCAGTATGAAACCTCGAGCATCACTCGGAATGTGACGAAAGACAAGAGAAGACCTCGAAGAAGTCCAAGAAGTCCAAGAAGTCTTCTCGGAAGACCAAGAGGAAGTCTAAGTCCACTGAAACTGATAACAGTGATTCGGAAGCATCCTCTACTTCTGAAGAGTCTACTGTCGAAAGTTCAGAATCAGAATCTGAACAAGAGAAGAAGACGCGGAAGAAGAAGAAGGAGAAGACACGAGCAAGGGAAGAAGCTGTGCAGAAGATGCCTCAGACTCACATTATTCAGTCTGCACTTGATCCTCGTATCGATGAAGTTCTGAAGCAGTTTGCCGACCTGAAAGTTCATCTTCTGAACCAGAAGGATAAGCGGAAGTAACCAACGGCTTCCCGGCCAAACCTTTGGTGCAATCTTTGTAACTCTTCCGGGCACACCAGAGATCAGTGTACGTAGGACCAAGCTATCAATTGGGCCGGCTGGGAAGAAGACGATGAGAGATATCTACACGATCCTAGTGGGGAAACTTGCTATACGATCGAGACGATACAACCCTTCACTCCTACTCCTCCCGCCCAATATAATCGTTATGTACCTAGGGATAGAGCTAGTAATGTACAGACCATGATGCCCTGGCAACCTTCTTCATCACAACGACCTCTCAACCCTCTTCCTGGAGCGTGCAATAATTGTGGAGAGACAGGACACTGGTGGTCCACCTGTCTTCATCCGAGAAGAGAGATTGGGCAAGTGCCCTTGTGTGGGAACTGTAAGGAAGCCGATCATTTCACAGGAAATTGTTCGCAGACCTTACGTCCCCAACAAATGGTTAGATTTGCAGAGACCACGCCTCCTGCAGAAGCTGCATCAGCTTCTAAACTCGAGTTAGCAGTGGTACAGCACATCACGATAGAAGAAGAAGATCCTGGGGATTGTACGGATTGTCTTCATATCGAGGAAGACGAACCGGACCCCGGGAAGCACGAAGGAAAGGAACCTGAGCTGCAGAAGACGACTACAGCTCAGAAGACGAAGTCACTTGAAGCAGTTTCTTCTTTCACTTTGGCGGATGGCACTGTTTGGAGCCCTAGTCCGGATTCAGACAGTTGGCCTCCGGAAGAAGTCTTGGATGAAGCGGTGTTCAAGATAAGTACCAGAAGCAAAGGGAAGTTAGAATCTCGTCAAAAGGAGATCAAGAAGAAGAAGCAGCGAAAGGAGAGGTCATCTTCCCCTGAGCGACCTTCTTCTCCTACTTACGACCGAGAAGATCCGAAGTACTTTGCTCCTGACATTAGACAAGAAGTTGAAGCGATCATGCAAGAAGAGCTGGAGAAGCGAAGGAAGATAGTACAGCAGTTTCCTACACCGACTACGGCAGCCCCTATCTCACGGGAACAGCCTCCGGTCGAGAGAAGACACTCTTCTGGTCTTCCACCCAAGGAAGCAACTACTACATCTTCTTTGTTGGAAACCCCAGTCACTCTTCTGAAGCGATCTTCTTAAGACTTCTTGCGAGACTTGTGGAATCAGAAGGCGGATGTAACCTTCCAACAGCTGTTGGATGACAACGCTGGTTACAGGAAGTTGTTACAATCTGTGCTTCGAGGATCGAGGAAGAAGAGGACAGCTAGACTCCCCAGAGCACTCCGATCCTAAGGATAGAGCATGAGGACTTGGGAGCCCCAGAACTTGATATGGAGATCCATGGCTGTCTTCTGAAGAAGGTACCCATTGATTCTGGCTCCGGAGTTAACATCATGACGGAAGAAACGACGCATGCCCTAGGCTTCACTGAGTTCCAGCCTACTCGCCTTTGGGACAACTGAAAGATGTCTTGACGGTAATTGGTGGAGTATCTTTTTACCTCACTAACATCATTTTGCGACCTGTAGCTAAGGTTGGATATAGGTGTTGATAGGAAGACCATGGCTGTATGCTGCAAATGTAAATACCGACTGGAGAAGACATCGCTTGAGATTTCCCAATCCTACACCCAAGCCAAGTGAGAAGACTAAGGTCTCGCTTCCTTGGATCAAGATTGGACACCAAGGTGAAACTCCTTCTACGACAGAGGGGTACACTTCAGAAGACTCAGCTGCGTCTTCTGACAGTGATGAACGGTTTAATGAGTTTGTGGTGAATAACTTGTGCTACAGAAGTAGCGGAGATAGCAGAAGACGTGATCTGTGGATACATTGAATGCTACGAGATTGCGGAAGAAGAGCTTCCAGAAGACGAAAGTATCGTCTTTCCTTCGGAAGATCCGACAGTTGGTCTTCCAGAAGACGAATCTGAACCAGAAGAAGCTCCTAAACCGGAATACTTTGGTGCTAGTGAGTACAGTCACACTGAAGGAATGGTAAACCCGGATGATCTTCAAGAAATGGAGGTTGCTCCTGGGAAGAAGCTGAAGCTTTCCAAGGTGATCGAGGGCCAACAGTTGGAAGACTTTCGAGAACTTTTGACGGAGTTCCAGGATGTCTTCGCATGGACCATAGAGGACATGAAGGGCATACCTCGAGAGTTGGGAGAGCATCGCATTGACTTGCTGGAGGGCGTTGTTCCTGCACAGCAGAGGCAGTATCGGCTCAACCCCAAGTACTCGCTTTTGGTGAAGGACCAGATTGACCAATACCTGAAGGCGGGAGTCATCTTCCCAGTACTTAGTAGTGAGTGGGTAGCTCCTATCGTCATCGTGCCGAAGAAGCAGACATGGAAGATCCGAGTGTGTCAGGACTTCCGGACGCTGAACTTGGCCACGAAGAAGGATCATCATCCTTTCACATTCACCGACTCTGTGTTAGACTAGGTAGCAGGACATGAGTTCTACAGCTTCCTGGATGGATATTCTAGGTACAACCAAGTTTCAATCAGAGAAGAAGACAAGTCGAAAACCACTTTCACTACTGATTGGGACACGTATGCATACAATCAAATGCCGTTTGGTTTATGCAACGCGCCCGCCACATTCCAGAGATTGATGATTACAATCTTCAAGGAGTATCTTCGTACCTTCATGGAGATATTCTTGGATGACTTTTGTGTGTTTGGATCGAAAGAAGACCACCTGATATTCCTAAGGAAGTGTTTTCTGAAGTGTAGAGAACATCGTTTGGCTCTTCACCCTGAGAAGTGCTTCTTTGGTATGTCAGAGGGAATTTTGCTAGGACATAGGATTTCCGGAAGAGATATAGAAGTCGACTGTGCTAAGGTGGAAGTCATCATGAAACTCCACCCACCTGCTAACCTGACTCAGTTGAGAAGCTTCCTAGGCAACGTAGGATACTACAGGAGGTTTATTGACAGGTACGTAGAGGTAGCAAGAAGACTCACCAAGTTGCTGAAGAAGGACGAACCCTACATTTGATCTTCTGAGCAGCAGGAAGCATTCGAAGAAATGAAGAGGCTTTTGTCGGAATCTCCTGTCCTAAGACCACCTGATTGGGAGAGAGTCTTCCACATTTATGTGGATGTTTCTGCTTTCGTCATAGGGGTGGTGTTGAGTCAGAAGGATTATCCCATCTACTATGCGGGAAGACAACTCAGTGATGCAGAGAAGAAGTACTCGACAACTGAAAGGGAGTGTCTTGGCATGATTTACTCCTGTAGGAAGTTTAGACACTATCTTCTAGCCAACCCGTTTGTCTTCTATGTGGATCATTTTTCTTTGAAACATCTTGTGAAGAAAGCAGATTTGTCTGGTAGGATAGCTAGGTGGATTCTCCTACTCCAGGAATTTACTTACACAGTTGAGTACAGGCCTGGAAGACAGCATGTTAATGCTGACTACCTATCCAGATTAGAGACGGAACGACGAGAAGATGAAGTGGAAGACGAGTTCCCTGACGAGAAGCTGTTTTTAGTTTTCGCAGAGACACTTCCATCTGAGGGGGGGGCGTACCGCCTGCTTCCCAGAAGACGAGACTAGATCTTCTGATCATGTCTTTGCGACTTCCACAGAAGAGTCGATCTTCAAGGACTTGAGGAAGTTCTTGGAAGACCAACAATATCCCGAAGGATTGAATGCGGAGCAGAAGGCTGTCTTCTTACACAAGACAGGTCCTTACGCCATCTTACATGGTATCCTGTTTCAGAAGGGACATGACGAGAAGCTAAGAAGATACCTGGAGCCTTCAGAGATTAAGTCAATAATCACAGGTCTTCATCACGAAGACGCTGGGGGTCACTATGGGCTGAAGACCACAGTGAAGAAGATGTTAGACGCCGGATACTGGTGGCCGACCATGTACAGAGACACTTTTCAGGAGATCACGAAATGCGATGCGTGCCAGAGGGTGGGAAGACCAGCTACTACTAGGTGGCCTCTCACTCCCATTCTTCCGCTTGCTCTTTTTGAAAAGTGGAGAATCGACTTTGTTGGACCTATCGCCCCGGTGGCTAGAAGAACACGAGCACGGTATATTTTGATAGCTACCGACTATGCTACCAAGATGGTGGAAGGCGAAGCAACAAGGAAGAACGACGCCGCAGTAGTAGCCAGGTTCCTCTGGCATAACATTATCACTCGGTACGGATGTCCGCTGGAATTGGTATCAGATAGGGGTACTCATTTCTTAAATGAGACTATCTCCCTCCTGACCCAATACTTCAGGATTAAGCATAAGAAGACGACGCCATACAACCCGAAAGCAAACGGACTGACAAAGAAGTCGAATGGTCTTCTGTGTAACATCCTGAATAAGGTAACTGTTAACCATGCGTATGATTGAGACACGAAATTGCCATCTGTGTTATGGGCTTTCAAGATTTCACCCAAAGTCACAACCCAGAAGACACCCTTCTACTTAACTTATGGCATGACACCTATTGTGCCCATTGAGTTAGAGGTCCCAACTTACAGGTTAGCCGTATCGGAACGCATGGGAGAAAAAGAAAGCCATGAGCAACGTCTTCTGAACTTTGTAGAATTCGAAGAAGACAGGAATGCAGCTTTGGAGAAGACGTACGAGGTACAAGCGCAACGTAAGGTGAACTACGATGGCAAGCTGAAGAAGGTGACCGTCGTAGATGGGGACTTAGTTCTTCTCTACGACAATCGACATCTTAAGTTCCCCGGGAAACTTCATCTTCGCTGGATGGGTCCTTATCGCGTCTTGGAGGTCTTCACCAATGGCTCTTTGCAGTTGGAAGAGTTAGACGGTACGTTGATGACCACTCGCATAAATGGGTGGCGTGTCAAGAAGTTCTGGACGTGAACAGAAGTGCTAAAGCGCTGATGTTTGCAGGGACGCAAACATGTGAGGGTGGGCGTATGTGGTGCCCACAAGTTACAGGGTTCACGAATTTTTGAAATTTTTAAGATTAATAACTTGTTTGTATAACTGAAGAAGCGTTGTTACTTAAGATTACGTCTTCCTTAGCAGGAAGATGATCTTACAAACTTTTTGTAATAAGAAGTTGACTTCTTCGGAAGACGACCGTTTTCCGAGAAGCGTCTTCTCGGCGGTGTCTTTGGAAGATGGAAGACGGCGGAAGACACGCATCTTCCAGAAGACGGCAACCGCGGAAGCTTAAACCTGGTAAAAGAGTGGGTGTACCTACTAGGTAACACCAAGGAGATAGGTAGGTCAGGTAGGTCATCTAGGGTCGAAACCCCTAAACTGCGGGGAAGATGCGCAGGAAGCACATTAGCAGATTTCCAACTTCCCGCAGCAGGAGCGTTTCTTGATTGAGAAGTTCGATTCGAGGGTGAGCCTTGAGTGAGGAGACAGCGAGATAAAATCGAGTGAGGATTAGGATCGATTCGAAACTAGCAAGAAGGCAAGATCGAATTGCGGAAGCGCAGGAAGCATAGTAGGTGGAAGACGTTTTCTGTGAGCAACCGGAAGTTGACATTGGAGGGTAACTGAAGTAGAATCGAAGGTGGAATTGAGGCGTAGCCAGAAGCTGACAGCGGAAGCAGCCTTGTGGGGTCGCATTGGAGCTTCTCAACTCCACATCTTCCTCGAGAGACTAGAAGAATGAAAGGCTGGCAAAATGAGCGAGAAGACGCGAGGGTCCATTTTGGGTCTCTTTTTAGTCCGACCCATAGCAGCCATTCCTTCTTCTTCCCAAACTTAGGAGACAGTCGTGAGAAGACTTGCTGGCAGAATCTGGAGAGAATGGTCGAGGGTCATGTCTTCCCACCGAGCAGCAAGCTTCTTCTGACTGTGTATGAGAGGTCAGAGGTCAGAAGAACAGAGTGCAATTGTCTTGAGTCTGTTGCGAGGATAGATTGCGCGTAGGAAGACGAAGACAGGTGAGACCAGTGAAGGGAAGCCTGACTTCGGGAGGTCTTCCGAGAAAGACATTGAATCAAAAACTGTCCCGAGTGTCTTCCCAGAGGCCACTGTCACCGCAGGAGCCCGCAACCATCTTCCGAACCTGTTATGCACTTTATGTTTCGTGAATCTTGTATCTTCTGATAAGAAGTAGGACGTAATGCAAGGTGGGTTGTCTTCTTGGTAATCCATGCGAGGCCTTGCTTAGATAGGATTGTTTAGATATAGCTCGGAAGACGAGAGCTATCTAGGAAGTACTGTTAGAATCCCGGAAGACGGAGTAGCTGTCTTCTGGAAGACTAGTTTCGTCTTCTGAGAAGTAGAAGCTAGACTGTGGGCACTTGGGAAGGACTGAGCCTTCAGCTCATAGTAGGTGCTTGTGGCTTAGTGCAACAGATCTTCCAGTATGACAATGCATCCTCGAGGGTTGGTGTTACCAGCAGCAGAGTTGGCCGAGGCCACGTCCTTCCTCAAGGAGCTGGGTCTCGATTTCTTCCTATGGGATTGGAACCTCGCAGACCAGGGACTTCTGGAGGAGGTGTGGGCAGCATTACCACCTCGCATTCATTCAGGATCGGAGTCGGACTCGGAGGAAGAACTGCTGAGTACCCGATCGGAGCAGAAGACCGCTTCTGCAACACCTGGGAGTCTTCCGAAGACTCCAGAAGACAAGAGAAGAAGGGATACTCCTACTGCGATGCGGGGAAGCGCAGTAAAGAGAACCGCTCCTGCCATGAGGGATCTTCCACCCCGGAAGATGAGAAGAGTAGCTTCTTCTCGTGCGCAGAAGATGAAGGTCATTGTGGTGGAAGAGGCTTCCTTGCCTCTGGAAGACAAGATCGACACCTCAGAGCGAGCAGTGGAGATGAACTTGTCTTCCGCAAGAAAAAGACTGGAAGAGTTCAGCGCCTTCTTCCACAAGGAGATCCAGCCAGCTATGGAGTTGCTGGAGAAGAGAGCGAAGGCTCAGGAGAGGCCTTTGCAACCTGGATTCGGTCTGTGCACCTTGCTGCGACAGGAAGATGACCAGAAGAAGACGGAGTCGCTGGAAGCTAGTCTCCGCACCACGGAGAAGCTCGCAGCAAGATACAAGGCGGAAGCAGCCGCTTCTACCAAGGAGCTGGTACAGCTTCGGAAGAACAACCAAGAGATGCATGCGCGTGTACAGCAGCGTGATCAGGAGGTCATCCGAGTGCGGGAGAAGATCACCGCCCTCGCCGAGGAGAAGACCACATGGAAGACGCAGCGAGAAGCCGTAGAAGCGCGAGTTGCAGTTGAGAAGATGCAGCGGGAAGCAGCGGAGGCTCGTGCGCAAGAGATGCTAGCACAGTCGGTGGAAGCGCTTCGGAAGAAGTTTAACTTCACCGCGGGTAGGAAGTTATTTACCTTGGCTAGAGGATGGGACAGCGAGTCCAAGACAATGTTGGTGGAATGTCGGGAGAGCATGTTCAGGTACTTGGATCGGCAGATAGAGGGAGTGAAGACACTTTATGGTCTTCCCTCGCTTCCGACACCTGCAACTGCATCTTCTCA
The DNA here is from genome assembly GCA_036924285.1 of Asterella californica. Lineage (NCBI taxonomy): Eukaryota > Viridiplantae > Streptophyta > Marchantiopsida > Marchantiales > Aytoniaceae > Asterella > Asterella californica. The sequence goes on from JAYKYS010000003.1 coordinate 15,660,106, forward strand.
AGCTCCAGCACCATCGACTGGATCCGGAATGGAGAAGGAGGAGTTCGACCTCGCTGTGCACTTGGTAGTGACAGCGTTGGAAGCCGAGAAGACTCCAGAAGACGCCCCGGAAGACATGATGTCTTCTGGAAGATAGGAAGACGAGCCGTCTTCCCAGGTAGTGTGGAGGAAACGACTTCCCCGGACCCTTATGAGGTCGCCATGGTCCCTAGTCCCGCACCAGTGCCTCAGAAGATGGAGGAAGCACCACTCGACCCAACTTCCCAGAAGACGCTTTTGTCTTCCGAAGCAGAAGCCGAAGCCGAGGAAGACGCAGCAGCAGCAACAGCAGGACCAGCGAAGAGCGATGAGGAGGAAGCTACCTCAGTGACACCCGAGGTAAGCGCAGGGCTTCTCAGCCCATCAGAAGCCGAGTTAGTAGCTCCGATAGGAGCAGATCATGTAGAGATTGCCACTGAGCAATCAGAGTAGCTAGTAACCGAAGTTGACAATTCTAGATTTAGTAGGATCAAACATGCTATCTTAAGGGTGGTAGTTTTAAGTGTAAAATTAGTAGACAACCATGTGGTAGAGTAGGAAGCGCAAAGACAGGCAGGGGAAACCGTTTGCATGTGGAGAGGCAGTTTTCTCTCCCCGGTGGTGGTTTCTCTGTGTTCTCATGACAGCGACATAAGTAGGATCGTAGAGTAGGAATTCGGGCTGCCATCACACGCTCATACACATCTTTCAGTGCAGCCAGAGACACATGAGTTGAGTAGTCACACACACTACACCCGATGTGAGAGACATACGAAGAGACTAGGATTATACCGGAGGTGCTGCATATTCGTTATCAGCAGTGGTTCGAGGATGTAGACAGAGGTACTAGACAGTCTAGGAGCAGAGAACGGCATCCTCGTGCAGTCCTGCTGGTTAGACTGATGTGTCGAGGAGTAGGGACAAACATTAGAGGGAGTGAGCTTCCCAACACCTATGTACCTTCTTCTCGGGGAATGGATTGCTGATTTGAGTGCAGAAGCTTAATTCGTGTCTTCTGGGTGGTGGATTTCCTTGAATTCGCTCCCAATTGTGCATGGGAAGTGTTCTCCTTGAGTGGCGGTGATAGTCAGCAGGTGTGGCATTGTAGCTTGACTCGTTCAGTAGAGCACTTGGGATCTGCATACGGACGGTCTTATGGGTAAGGGGTCTTATGTCCCAGAAGACAGAGTAGTCAGAGCAGCGAAGTGAAGAAGAAAGAAGCCTTCTTCTCACAGCAAAAGACGACATCCTCAAGAAGAAGACGGTGCAACTGTACCCATGTTTGTTGTCTTCCTCCTCAAACTATTACAAGCAGGGATGGCTTGTTAGTCAGGATCCGGACTAGAAGCCTGTCGGAATCTTAATTTCCTCTTTTCATCTTGTTTTCTCTTGTTTGGATTTTCTCATCTTCCCCATCTTCTCCCATCTTCCCCAGCTTCTTACCTTCCTCTGGTGAGCTTCCGAGACTTCTATTGAGCTTCCGTGAAGGTGAATGTCGTTGTAGTGCTGCAAGAAGACTATTTCTGCAGGCAGAAGCATGGGAAGGCTACAAGGGGCATACACCCTGTGATTAATCTAATCCGTTGGAACGTGAGTGCGAGAGTAAGGTGTAACAGCCGTGCTAGTCGACTTCTGCGAAGCAGGACATTCTTCTGGAGGTGCGAGAAGACAAGCTAAACTCCCAGAAGACGAGAAGCGCTTCAGGAAGACGGTACTGAGAAGACCGGAAGAAACGACCTAGAAGCAGGAAGATCGTCTTCTCAAGCTTCTCTGTGAACAGTTGTGTGATATTTTAGTTAGTAGTTGTTTATTTAGATCCAGAGTATATTTTGGCGTATCTGGAAGACGCGTGGTTTTGTGAGAAGACGGGATTTCTAGGCAGAACCCGTGTGTTTGTATGTTTGAACAGATCTTAGAACTTAGAGCAGCGTTACTTATGTAAATCCTATGTGGGAACGATATCTTGTATACTAAATGGACAAAAGGAGTAATCCTACGTCACTACATTAGCCGTAACTAGTTTTTATACCAAAGACTTCTACCAAACCAATTTCCTCTCTAGTTGATAAGTAGGGCTCTACTTATTACAAACCTCCCCCCTTTTAAGAGGCAACGTCCTCGTTGCTCAACTGCTGTTCGAAAGTTTTCACTATGAGTGAGGTGTGTGCAAGATTGGTTGCAGGTTCCCATGTTGCTTCATGTAATGGATAGCCTTTTCATTTTATCAAATAATCTATCCGTTGATGATGAGTCTCACGAACACGTTTCTTTAAGATGCATTCCACTTCAAACTCTTCCTCGTCATCGATAATTTGAGGGAGAGGTCATGACTCTTGCGATTTGTCAAATTGAGGAGGTCGTGGTGTATATCGCCGTAATAAAGACACATGAAAAATCGGATGAATCTTCATGTGGGGTGGAAGTTCGAGTTGATATGCCACTGCTCCAATTCTACGGACAACAGAAAAAGACCCGATGAAGCAAGGGTTGAATTTACGATTGCCGATCAGAGTAAGGTTGGTTGTGGATAACCAAACTTGATCACCAATCGTGAACTCTTCATGCCGACGGTGTCCATCGGCATATTGCTTTTGTCGATTCTGAGCAACTTGTAGTTTCATCTTAGCTTTTTCCACTCCTTGTTGAATTCCTGCAAAGAAATCATTGACAGCATCCACTTTGGTGTTGACTGACTATGCCGTGTCGAACTGTAACACCAGGGGTTGCATAGTAGTGAATATGTAATAAGTTATAACTATGTGTGGAGAGTCTTCTAAATAAGTCCCAAGGCTAGACCATACTCTAAGTTAGTGACAGATAACTAAGAGTAGTCACAGTTAGAGTTGGAGATATTTGAGGGCAGAATATTAGAATATTCTAAAGTGTGAGAACTACTATTTTGTTTGGTTGTGCATAAAATGACAAAGATGTGAATAATACACTCTTGTCTTATGCGTGACTGATTTTTATTGGTTGTAGAGACTTAAGGGTCAAACAATCAAGAGGGTTGTTGACCTTTTTGGCTCAATTATGTGTTAGTATTTTGTCTTATAAGGAGCAATCCGAGATTCCTTTCAAAGATTCCTTTATACTTCTAGAAGGATCTTAATTATTAGAGTAGAGTCAAAGGAGGAGAAATCTACTCTTGACTTAGGACTTTTACCTTTGACTTGGTCTCGGTAAATTGCAGTAAATCAGATTTACAAGTAGTTACCATGGTAAATCTGCAGTAGTATAAATAGAGGGGTTGTGGAGTGATCTCTCATCCTCCCTTTGTATTTGGAAGCCGTTAGGCCATATCTATAAAGGGTGTGTTTTTCATCTCTGCGTCTTCATGAGAGTTCTCGTTCCCAGTGAGAAAGAGATATGAGAATGTCGAGAGTTGGATTTAGCAGAGGCCTCCTAGTTCTATGATGCGCCTCACCAAAGGTCATCAGAGGTTTACTCTGGGTGAGAGACAGGACCGGTAGCACGCTTGAGGGTCACATTTTTGGTTCCGTTGCCGGGACCTCACTAGGAGGCTTGAGAGATATGTTTCGTGTGCAGTTTTACATCAGACAGAAGGACGTTATGAGAGAGCATATCGAGAGAACTCTTGGAGAGGTTAGAGCTACTGCCATGCTAGAGACCTTAGAGCCATTCGTGTATCTGGTTGTCATCTACGATGCATTTGAGGTCATCTTGTACATTCTGTACACATAGGATGTTAGAATCAGCTGAAGAGAACGTGTCGAGTGTTAGAGTTTAAATCTGAGAGTAGAGTGGTTCATATAATCCTATATGTTCATGAGGGTAGAGGATCAGATCACTCTTATCAGGTTCTTTGAGTGATAGTCCTTATCGTTGAGACTAAAAGGAGGAGAGACTAAGAGTCCGAAGGTGTAGTGACGTAGGATTTCTCCTTTTGCTCATTTAGTATACAAGATATCGTTCCCACAGAGGATTTGCACAAGTAACGCTGCTCTAAGTTCTAAGATCTGTTCAAACACACACACACACGGGTTTTGCCTAGAAATCCCGTCTTCTCACAAAACCACACAAAACAACACGTCTTCCAAACACGCCAAATGGTGCTCTGGACCCAAACAAACAACTACCCATTACAATATCATACAACTATTCACAGAGAAGCTCGGGAAGACGATCTTCCTACTTCCAGGTTGCTTCTTCCGGTCTTCTCGATACCGTCTTCCCGAAGCGATTCTCGTCTTCTGGGGGTTTAGCTCGTCTTCTCACACCTCCAGAAGGCTATCCGGCTTCGCAGAAGTTGACTAGTACCAGTCGTTACACCTTACTCTCACACTCACATTCCAATCGGGTTGGATAAATCACAGGGTGTATGCCCCCTGTAGCCTTCCCGTGCTTCTGCCTACGGAAGTTGTCTTCCTACAGCACTACAACGACATTCACCTTCACGGAAGCTCAATAGAAGTATCGGAAGCTCACTAGAAGAAGATAAGAAGATGGGGAAGATGAGGGAAGATGGGAAGAAGAAGAAATCCAAACAAGGGAAAACAGGATGAAAAAGGGCAATTAAGATTCCGACAGGCTTCTAGTCCGGATCCTGACTAACAAGCCATCCCTGCTTGTAATAGTTTGGGGAGGAAGACAACAAACGTGAGTACTATAGCACCGTCTTCTACTCGAGGATGTCGTCTTCTGTTGCGGGAAGAAGGCTTCTTTCTTCTTCACTTCGCTGCTCTGACTGCTCTGTCTTCTGGGATCCCTTACCCAGAAGACCGTTCGTACGTAGATCCCAAGTGCTCTACTGAACGAGTCAAGCTACACTCCACAACTGTTGACATTCACCGCCACTCAAGAAGAACACTTTCCATGCACAATTGGGAGCGAATTCAATACATTCCATCACCCAGAAGACATGAGCGAAGCTGCTGCACTCAAATCCACAATCTATTCCCCGAGAAGAAGTCACAATGGCATTGGGAAGCTCACACCCGCTACTTCTTGCGTCTACTCCTCGACACACCAGCCTAGCTAACAGGACTGCACGAGGATGCCGTTCCGTGTTCCTAGACTGTCCATTACTTCTATCTACATCTTCGAATCCACTGCTGGTGCGAGTATGCAGACCCCTCCTGTATATTCCAAGACTATTCGTATGTTTCCAACGACGGGTGTAGTGTGCTAAGACTGTCTCTGCTCTAATGTGTCTCACCTGCCTGCCTGTAGAATCGATGTGTATGTTCAGTTACGACAGAATTCTACAAAACTGGCAGAACTGGCAGAGCTCCATTTCCTACTCTACGATCCTACTTAACCACCTGCCTCGAGAGTCAGGGGAGGCGACCACCAAGGAGAGAGAGAGAGGCGCTGACAAGAGGTTGTCACCTCACATGCATGCGGTCCCTCTTCCCAATTAGCCCTCCACTGTGTTACTCCTACGCTACCTATGCTGCCACATGGGGTCCTAACTATTTTTACATGGAAAACTGCCACCCTTAAGATAGCATGTCCGATCCTACTAAATCTGGAAGTGTCGATTAAGTTTGCTAACTACTCTGATTGCTCGGTGGCAATCTCTACATGATCTGCTCCTACCGGAGCTACTACCTCGACTTCTGATGGGCTGGGAAGCCCTGCACTTACCTCGGGTACCACTGAGGTAGCTTCCCTCTCCTCGCTCTTCGCTGGCCCTGCTGTTTCTGCGGCTGCGTCTTCCTCGGCTTCGACTTCGGAAGACGGAATGGTCTTCTGGGAAGAAGAGTCGAATGGTGCGTCTTCGGTCTTCTGAGGCACAGATGCAGTACTAGGGACCATGGCGACCTCATAGGGGTCCGGGGAAGTCGCTTCCTCCACGCAGAATACCTGGGAAGATGGCTCGTCTTCCTGTCTTCCAGAAGACATCATGTCTTCCGGGGCGTCTTCTGGAGTCTTCTCGTCTTCCAACGCTGTCACCACCAAGTGTACAGCGAGATCGAACTCCTCCTTCTCCATTCCGGATCCAGTCGAGGGTGCTGGGGCTTGGGAAGATGCGGTTGCAGGTGTCGGAAGTGAGGGAAGACCATAAAGTGTCTTCACTCCTTCTATCTGTCTATCGAGGTACCTGAATATGCTATCTCTGCATTCCACCAACCTCGTCTTGGACCCGCTGTCCCATTCCCTAGCTAAGGTAAGTAACTTCTTACCCGCGGTGAAGTTGAACTTCTTCCGAAGCGCTTCTACCGACTGAGCTAGCATCTTCTGCGCACGGGCCTCTGCTGCTTCCCTCTGCGTCTTCTCCACTGCACCTCGTGCTTCTGCGGCTTCTCGCTGCATCTTCCAAGTGGTCTGCTCTTCTGCGAGGGCAGTGATCTTCTCCCGCACTCGGAGAACTTCCTGATCGCGCTGCTGTACTCGCGTCTGCAACTCCTGGTTGCTCTTCCGAAGTTGCATCGACTCCTTGGCAGAAGCGGCTGCTTCCGCCTTGTACCTGGCTGCAAGCTTCTCCGTAGTGCGGAGGCTAGCTTCCAGCGACTCCGTCTTCTGCTGGTTGTCTTCCTGTCGCAGCAAGGTACGCAGGCCGAATCCAGGCTGTAAAGGCTTCTCCTGTGCCCTCGCTCTCCTTTCCAACAACTCCATAGCGGGCTGGATCTCCTTCTGGAAGTAGGCACTGAACTCCTCCAGTCGTCTTCCAGAGACAAGGAAGCCTCTTCCACCACTACGGCCTTCATCTTCTGCGCACGAGAAGAAGCTACTCTTCTCATCTTCCGGGGTGGAAGACTCCTCGTGGCAGGAGCGGCTCTCCTCTTTGCGCTTCCTCGCATCGCAGTAGGAGCGCCCATCCATCCTTCGTCTTCTGGAGTCTTCGGAAGACTCCCATGTGTTACAGAAGCTGTCTTCTGTTCCGATCGGGTACTCAGCAAGTCTTCCTCCGAGTCCGACTCCGATCCTGAATGAATGAGGGAGATGGATGTCCTTGGTACACTTCTGTGACCCATCTTCCTCACAGGCGTGGCGTCTTCCGACCCACTAGACTCGTCTTCCCTCACCAGAAGCGTCTTCTGGTGAGAGCCGGGCCTCAGCTGTGGCATCAGAGTGGGAGGGGGCGTTGCTGCTGCCTCTCGGTCATCGTCTTCCGAGGTCTCCTCCTTCACCTCCTGTCGCTCCGTTGGCCCATACACTGCCAGCTGATCTTCCCTAAGATCCCCCATGGCTACATACAAGTAGCAGAAGAAGGGCGTCAGATGTCCTCCCGTCGGGGTACCCAAGTATGCTAGCTCCGTCTGTACATAGTTGTGGATGTACGCGCCCCAGTAGATTGACACTCTGTCATCCCACACTGATTCCAGGAACTCCACGTCCTGATCTCCTAAGTATCTTGTCTTCTGCGCTTTTCCCTTGGGGAAAAGATGCAGAAACAACTTCGCCAGAAGTCGCTTCTTCGGCTCTCGGTAAGACTCTATCTTCCAACCGTTCCTCCCCTGCCTGTCTTCCACGAAAAGGCAGGTGGTACTCCCAGGCACATGCCATGAACTCACAATCCTATGCAAGATCTTCTTCTCGTATCAATATCCTCGGTTCTCGGTCTCAGGCCTGTGAAACGCCTTACGCCACCAGTCTTCAGTCCAGGAAGACGGTCTTCCCCGAGCCACTCCTGCCTTCACAGGTACACGGTTACGCGGTGGTAACGCGGCCCACACCTCCTCCAGAAGCCCTTGATCTGCGAGGTTCCAATCCCACAGGAAGAAGTCGAGACCCAACTCCTTGAGGAAAGGAGTGGCCTCGGTCAATTCTGTCGCTGGTAACACCAAGCCTCGCGGATGCATCGACATACATGGAAGATCTGTTGCACTAAACCACAAGCACCTACTATGAGCTGAAGGCTCAGTTCTTCCCGAGTGCCCACAGTCTAGCTTCTACTTCTCAGAAGACGAAACTAGTCTTCCAGAAGACAGCTACTCCGTCTTCCGAGATTCTAACAGTACTTCCTAGATAGCTCTTCGTCTTCCGAGCTATATCTAAACAATCCTATCTAAGCAAGGCCTCGCATGGATTACCAAGAAGACAACCCACCTTGCATTACATCCTACTTCCTATCAGAAGATACAAGATATGCGAGAAGTAGAGTATGAGAAAGGTTCAGAAGATGATTGCGGGCTCCTGCGGTGACAGTGGCCTCTGGGAAGACACTTGGGACAGCTTCCGATTCAATGTCATTCTCGGAAGACTTCTCGAAGTCGGACTTCCCTTCACTGGTCTCACCTGTCTTCGTCTTCCTACACGCAATCTATCCTCACAACAGACTCAAGACAACTGTACTCTGTTCTTCTGACTTCTCACCTCTCATACGCACTCAGAAGAAGCTTGCTGCATGATGGGAAGACATGACCCTCGACCATTCTCTCCAGATTCTGCCAGCAAGACTTCTCACAACTCTCTTCTAAGTTCGGGAAGAAGAAGGAACGGCTGCTATGGGTCGGACAGAAGAGACCCGAATGGACCCTCGCGTCTTCTCGCTCATTTTGCCAGCCTTCCAGTCTTCTAGTCTCTCTAGGAAGATGGGGGGTTGAGAAGCTTGGAAGATCGGGAGGCACAGGCCTAGTTCCCGACTTCCAACTTCTCGAAATAACAAAACAACTCACCAAGCCACTCAGGATTCGTACCAAGTCTCTCTAAACACAAAAGCAAAGCAAATCCACTCTTGATACGAATTGTGTTCAGTCGACTTCCGAAGACAGTCTTCCGAAGATGTCTTCCGAAGACAGTCTTCCGAAGATGTCTTCCGAAGACAGTCAAGTTCAAGAAGTGTCTTCCGAAGATGTTCCCATCTTCCGAATCGTCTTCTGTTCCAAGTTTCGGGGATAGAGAGGTAGGGGGGTAGAGAAATTGATAGTTGGGGTCTCCAATTTGAGGGCTAGGAGTAGGGAAGCTCGAATTGAGCTCGGGAAGAAGCAAGGAGATGTCTCGACAGAAATTTGGCAGCGCTTCCGCGCCCAATGTCTCAATAGAAAGAATGGGGGTGGGGTAATCGATCAGGCTGCCTACACACAATCAAGGAAGCGCGGGGAGTACCAAGAAAAGGCGAGAAGAAGTAGGAGGGGAAAAGAACATGGGGAAGAACCTCTACAGTCTTCTTCGACTCCCCGAGTTGCCTTCGACCTCCGCGCGCTTCTGGCTCTTGTCCTAGCTTCCAATGCGACTCCACACGACTGCGCCTGCTGTCAATTTCGGTCCACACCTCGATTCCACCTCTGCTTCTACTCGCCACTCTTCACTGTCAGCTTCTCGGAAGCTCCACAGAAACACCTTCGCTTTCTCTGCTGTTTGTGCTCCCGCAATTCAATCTCACCCTTCGCCTAGCTGCCAACTTACTCTCTCCTACCTCGATGTCTCACTTGATTCCTCTCTCAATGCTAGCTCGCGAAGCTCACTCTCTCAATCGATCTTCTTCAGGTGCGCTATGCTGCGGGAAGTTGGAAGGTGTCTAATGTGCTTCCTCACGCATCTTCCCCGTAGATTAGGGGTTCTCGTCCTTGGTGTCTTCCTGACCTACCTCCCTATTCGGTGCGCTCCAGTAGGTACACCTACTGTCTTATCCGAAAACTCGTGGTTGGTCCTTCGCGGTCGCTGTCTTCTGGAAGATAGGTGTCTTCCGCCGTCTTCCCATCTTCCGCCGTCTTCTCGTCTTCTGAAGACGCCACTGAGAATACGATCTTCCGAAGACGGTCGTCTTCTGAAGAAGTCAACTTCTTATTACAAACAGTTCTTAAGATCATCTTCCTGTTAAGGAAGACGTATCCTTAAGTAACAACGCTTCTTCAGTTATACAAACAAGTCATTATTCTTAAAAATTTCAAAAATTCGTACATCCTGTAATTTGTGGGCACCACAGAAGGTGTAGACGATTCGCTTCTGATCGAGTTTACAGTCACCGTCATTTTTTCTGTATTTCTCGGACGTCCTTGAAACTTCACGACAGACTGGAGAAGCTCCTGATCTATCTATTGATCCAAAGATCACTAGTTTTGGAGCTACAGAGCTCAAGATATCGCTGTCAGAAGTTCAGCTGGTAGTCCAATCGATCAAAATCTGCATGGGGTCGAATTTAAGTCAAGATCATGGAGGGTCAGAAAGAGTGGGTAGTGAGGCTTAGGAACCTTCCTCAAAATCTTGATGTCATAGTGGGTGTGGACGAACGTTCTAGAGAGTTAAAGGTCGAATTTGAAGAGAGAACGGAGAGAAACAAGCAAGACTCTTCCAAGAAGAAGTTGAGGACAGAACCGTGGTGCTACTTTTGTAGAGGGTTGGGTCACTATGCAGCAAGTTGTCCCGTGAGATTCAAGAGAGAAAACCCTCGTGAAGGAAGGAGTTCTATCGATCTAGGTCTCCGAGTTGGTCCATCATCTCCTTCGCGTGTTTTTAAAGACGAAAACATCTGCTCAAACTGTGGAATTGAAGGATTGCCAAAGGAGCACGAGTGTGGAGACGTGATTGCCCTGTTGGCATCTACGTCTAGAAGATTGAGAGAGGAGCAAGGAGTTGAAACGGAGAAGCTGCCATCTTCAGACAAAAATTCAGCTAACGCATGATGGAGATGGTAATCCAGATGGTGGAGAAGGTGACAATGAGGATGCGACTCATGCATACGTTCGGTGAGGAGATAGCGCAGGCGATTATGGTGGAACCCTTTCCTTTCTTGCTACCGATGGTTGATTATGCTCGCATGGAGTTAGTAATGTTCATCCTATATTAGAAAACGAAGAAAGGTATCGTGTTGAGGAGAGGAGAAGACATCAAGAATTTAAGATGGGGAAGCTTTCAGTTTTCTATGGAAAGGATGGTGAGGATGTAGAAACCTTTGTGCGAGATTTCAAGCGAGCATGCATAGGAAACCATGAGAGGAAGAAGGAAGAGTGGACATCACTATTGCCTGATTTCCTAGAGGATACCGCATTGACTTGGTATGAAGAATACAGAAGGAACAAGACTGAGATGGATACATGGGAAAGCTTGACAGAGGCTCTAATTGAGAACTTTCTGCCGGATGAGAGCTATGAGAAGCTCATGACCGAGGTGACCTTCTTGAAGCAAGGAGATGCTGAGAAGGTGAGAGTTTACGCAGAAAGGACCGAGAAGTTGGAGGCTCGTTTCAAGACTATATTGAAGAAGAGCGGTGATAATGTGGAGGCTACAATGGTGGGAATTGTGGCCATGCTTACCAAGAACTTTGTGGCAGGTCTGAAGCCTCAAATCAGAACTCAGGTGAAGTACGAGAAGCCCACCACTAAGGCGAAGGCGATTGAAATTGCGGTTCGAATGGAAGAGAGTTTGGAAGATGATGACGTTCTTCTAGGAGAAGCAAAGGCGGCAAGTGTTGCAGGGATTACACTCGGTGGTAGAGCTGCTCAAAGAATCCCGACGCTTGCTGTGGTTAACACACCCGCTGTGGTTGCTGTCAACCCTCCGACGCCTAATCTTCAAGATGAACTAAGACAAATAACAGAAACGTTGGCGGATCTGAAGATCAATGTAGTGCAGTTGAAAGAGCGGAGGAACCAAGGAGGAGGAGGAGGCCAAGGAGGTTATGGAGGAAATTTCAATCGGGGGCCTCAAAATGAATTCGGTGGTATCTCGTGCTACGGATGTGGTGGTCCTCATTTTCAAAAGAATTGTCCACACTCCATCCAAAATGGAGGACGGAACAATGAAGGTGCAAGAGGAAATCTGGGAGGAGGAGTTCCGCCACAAAACAAAGACAAACGCGTTGCCACAATTGATGCGGTGAAGGTACCAAATGTCTACGAGAGAGGAGAATGTTCTTACTCTCAAGTGGAACTCTTAGCTCACGAGAGGAAGAGGACGAGGTTTTCAGAGGAACCTATGATCATTGGGGATTCTCAAAGTAGGAGCACTCGTTCCAGCACTGTAAGCCGGCCTGTCTCTCACCCAGGGGTACCTCAGATGACTAGGATTACTAGTGCACCCTAATTACAAAGATTTAAGTACACCCATGCTCACTTCACTCAACTCTCTGACCCGTATGGTCACATCGGTACCTCTAATAGCGTTCCTGCACACAAGTTCTAATCCCGCTCTCAACATTACATCGCAAAATACTCAAGGACTCCCAAGGTCTCTAATGCTCACTTTACTTACAGTCAGGAAAATGAGAGTGTCTTCCACCTTCTCAACTCCTCCTTATATACTCTACAACTTCTTACCGTGGTAACTTTCACTAAGTTACGTTACCTCATGGTAAGTGCGCAATCCAAAATAGTAAAACTTCTAAAGGCTACTAAGCCTTTAAGAATAGCACACAAATTACTTGTTCTACTTTACAAAAGTAAGAGATTCTCCTACTTTAGCTTTTGTAAAGTGTAAACTTTCCACCCTATCCAATCGGAAAGCGACAACAAACTAATACGTCTTTTGAGGAGCATCTTTAGATCTTTGTGCATGACTTTCCATCATGCATCCAATCAGCGATGGTCAACAAAGTTACATACTTTTGAGAAGCATATTTAGAGCTCCGCACTTGTCACATAGTGTCATAGTGGAACCTCTAATAGTTTCCCCAACTTAGTTATAACTATCTCCGCTAGTTATGGCTAGTTTTGATCACTCTAGATTTAGATCTTCGAACTAGAGTAACCTATAAGATAGTCATACCTAATGAAACTTATATAAACATGCACACAAATAATGGGATACTTGTGACGTGACATTTACCCCCAGACTTAATTTTCACTCCGTCCTCGGAGTGAAGTATCACGTTGATGAAACTTCTTCAACTTGTCGTGGTTCACTCGGTCGAAGAACGTACCACTTCTCTCTTGAAGATCATAGGTGTTATTACTCCACACTTTGGAGATGATGAAAGGCCCAAAATATCGACGTAAGAACTTCTTTTGAACTCGCTTGTGCCTAATAGCATCCCATAGCATCACCCACTCACCCTTTTGAAATGGCTGTAACTTCGTTTTGTTCTTCGCCAAGCGCTTGTCGTAGCTCTTCTTCTGTTGTAGTTGGGCCATCTCAATTCGTTGAGCTGCATCGTCTCTATTCTCCTCCAGCTCCAACAAAGTTTCTCTCCTCTCTTTCTCAGCTATTTGACCACCCTTTCTCTTCAATCCAGCTTGTAAGGTCTGAAAGGTGGTTAGGTCGAACTGGATCGGTAATCTGGATTCCAACCCATACACCATCTTGAAAGGTGAATATCCCGTAGATGTCTTCACTGTTGTTCGATACTCCCATAGAACCGCATGAAGACGCTTGTCCCAGTTGTGTTTGGCCCCTTCCATGTCAGCATCCTTTGCTAACATCAGACACAAGGTAAAGTTTGTCCTCTCTACCAAACCGTTTGAACTAGGTTTATATGAAGTAGTAACCCTCTGAGAAATGGAGAAGTGGGTGCACATAGCAGTAGTCATGCCACTCACAAATTCTCGACCCCTATCAGAAACTAACTCCAAAGGACATCCAAACCTAGTTATGATCCGTTCGTACAGAAATCTACCCACCTCAACTTCTCCAATAGTTACAAGAGGTCTAGCTTCTACCCACTTCGTAAGATAATCTGTGGCTACAACAATATACTTATTGTTGCGAGGGGTGCGATTCAAAGGCCCAACAAAATCTATTCCTCATTTCTCGAAAGGTCCAAGAACCGGAATAGATCTAAGAGGAGTGGAAACACTAGATTTGATAGCGAAAGCTTGACAAACATCACAGGTTTTACAATACGTCAAGCAATCTCTAAACATCCCCCTCTAGTGATATCCCGCATCGAGTATCTTATGAGCCGTCAACTTGCCTGCGAAATGTCCTCCACATACTGGACCGTCATGGAATTCTTCCATGAGTCGTAGAGACTCCTCCTTGCTCGCAGCTCTTCTCAGGACCCCATCAACTCCTTCACGGAATAACACACCTTCCACCACCGAGTAAGGTTGACTTCGTTTCACCAGTGCCTTCTTCTCTCTGGTCCGCATCCCATCTGGATAGACACCTTCCGTAACAAAATCCCAAATTTCTTGATATTCTATTGGGATAATAGAGTTGCTCAAGACCATCAAATCTTCGTCAGGAAAGGTGTCATCCACCGGCTCCTCTCCATCCCATCGTAAGCTCTAGATAGCAAATATGCATTCGCGTGTTTCTTCCCTGGTCGATCGCAGATCTCATAGTCGTACTCTGACAATAAGAGCTTCCACCTTGCTAATCGTCCTTCGACCATAGGTTTATTGAAGATGTACTTCAATGCCTTATGATCTGTAACGATAGTGAACTTGCCTCCTATGAGATAATGTCGAAATTTTCTCAAAGCATAGATCATTGCTAATCCTTCTCTCTCTGTCACAGAATAATTTCTCTCTGCCTTGATCATTTGCCGACTAGCATATGCGATAGGATGATCTCTACCTTCAACATCATACTGGCTTAAAGTACATCCTACTGCTATATTTGAAGCATCCGTATATAGAATAAACTGTTTATTCCAATCGGGCTTAACCAAGATCGGAGCTGAAGTAAGAGCTTTCTTCAGTTCCTCAAAGGCGGCTAGAGCTTCTTCATCTCCTAAAATCAACACGTAATCTACTCCCTTCTTCAGATATGCTGTCAAAGCATATGCTTTATGTGAGAACGAGAGTATAAACCTTCGATAATACCCCACCATACCTAAAAACTGTCGTAGCTTAGTGAGAGTACTAGGAAAAGGGAGCTCTAAGATCTTCTGCACCTTCTCTGGATCAACGGCAATGCCGTCCTTGCATATGATATGACCCAAGAGTAACCCTTCCTCACACCCAAAAATACATTTCTCCGGATTGAGAGATGCATTTGCTACATCTAAACATTCTAAGACCTTCACAAGGTGCTCAAAATGCTTCTCCTTACTCCCGTAAACACAAAAGTCATCTATAAAATCTCTCACAAACTTTCCTAAGAAAGGTTCGAACACTTTGTTCATAAACCTTTGGAACGTCGCAGGAGCATTACACAGACCAAATGGCATGACTCGAAATGCAAACGTACCCCACGGAGTAGTGAAAGTGGTCAGGTGTTGATGTTCTGGTGCAATTTTGATCTGGTTATATCCGCTATAACCATCTCCAAAGCTGTACCATTCGTTTCCCGCCACTTCTTCCAAGATCTCGTCGATGAAAGGTAGAGGATAATAATCCTTCTTTGTGACCGCATTGAGCTTCTTGTAATCAACACACACCCTCAATTTGCCATTTTTCTTCTTTACGATCACAATGGGTGATACCCATTCAGAATGCTCCACCTCGTAAATGAACCCAGCAGTGTGCAGCTTCTCGATCTCTTCTTTCACCAGATCCGCAATTGGAGGACTCACTCTTCGTTGCTTCTGTCGCACCGGTTTGACTTCCTTCTCTAACTCGATACGGTGTTGCTGCAGTGTGACCTCCCTCAGATCCTTGTAACTAAATGCAAATACATAAATGTATTTACGAAAGATCTCTTCGAAACAACTCTTCTCCTCTTTAGTAACCTTCGATCCATAACGTAAGGTGGCAATTCTTCTCTCCACCTCCTCGGGAGTCAATGGTTCTTTGTCTCGATCTCTTTGCACTTCCGGAGAAGGGAAAAGATCCACTACATTCACACCCACATTTCGTTCTTCTCTCTCCTCCTCTGACGATGTATTTTCAGATTCTGAATCTGAAGAATTGGTACCTACATCAGAAGTAGTATCGACAACTTCTGACTCCCAGTAGTCCGATGTGGGTCGATCCGATTCCGACGTCCCAACTTGATCTCCGAACAATGGAACTTTGATCCGGTGGTGATTCGGTCCGTTGCGTAAATAACCTTTGTGCCAGTTATCCGTTGCATGTACTGCTCGAAGCCAAGGTCTTCCGAGTAACATTTCATAACTTGACTCCTTCAAGATTTGAAATGTCATGTTTACTTGCACTCCCATTACTGACACGCAAACTCTCTCCAGCACTCCCAATGGCCTAACTCGCTGTCTGTTAGCCATGCCAACCGTGATACTAGAAGGACGCGTTGGTACTAGATCCAACTTCCTCATGAGTCGTTCCGAGATGGCGTTTACTGCCGATCCTCCATCGACAAGAACATCAGAGACATCTCTCCCATTGATACGAGCCTCTACTTTTGATGCCTTGTTGCATACCTCTCCTTCACTAGCGTAAAGCACTCACACCGACAGTAGAAGGATTTACCTTCTTCTTCCGACCTCGTCGGGAGCTTAGACCGCTACGAAGTTCTTTCCTCACCGAAGGATTCAGAGCAATCAACTGTCCCACAGTAATGTTTGCTCGTTGCTTTCTCACGTCTTCCACCACATTGTATTTTGATTGCTCCATTGAAATTGTGAAATCAGTATTTCCCAATTTCTTCCGTCGCTCTTTGGTTTTTGAAGAAGATTTGCTACTCCGAGTATTTTGACTTGGAGAATCTTCCATCATGACCGGTTCTCCCTCCTCGAAATGCGTCCTCATCCTCTTCCTCTCTTGAGCTAACAGCTCTATAGACTGAAAACCTTCTCGTACATCTCGCGGCTCCAAGATGTCAATGCATGCTACACCCTTGTCCTTACTTTGTGAAGTTGAAGCTCCATCCGCCGTTCCACCATTACGACTCGGACAATTACGTTGGAAGTGTGATCCTCCGCACGTAAAACATCCTTGGCTCGTGTAGTTACTGGGTGATCCTTGCGGTGGGCCACCTCTGGACTGATAGTTTCCATAACCTCGTGAGCCCCCTCCAACATTTGGACTCCGGTGTTGCAACAAATTCACCATATTGATCTTCAAATCTGCCAGAGAATCTGTCAAACTTTTCAACTCATCACGAAAGTCGGGAGTAACAGATCTAGATGGTACAGTGACTGTAACCGCACTAGTAGGAGCTATCGGAGTCAGATTTTGAAATCGAACAGTCGGAACACTCGCAGGTTTCAGAGTTGGCATGCTCGGCCCTTGCACATCTCCACATGCTGCCCCAACAGTCATTGGTTGCAAGTCGTCTCCATCCAGACTCTCTTCCATCCTGGTTGCGATCTTCACTGCATCAGCCTTCGAAGTTGGTCTCTCATACCGCACTTGTGTTCGAATCTCCGGCCTCAATCCCCCAATAAAATTCTTTGTGAGCATTGCTCCAATGCCCACCATCGTTGGTTCTACTCCATCTCCACTCTTTCGTAAAACCACCCGAAACTTCTGTTCTAATTTCTCCACCCTCTCGGCATAAGTCCTTACTTTCTCTTTCTCTCCTTATTTGAGGTAAGTTACCTCCACCATTAACTTCTCGTAACTTTCATCAGGAAGAAAAGTTTCAATTAAGGCCTCCGTCAATACTTCCCAAGTATCATCTGGAGTCCCCACTACTCTTCTCTTCTTCCTATCCTCATACCATGTCAATGCAGAACTCTCAAGAAATTCAGGTATCAACCCTACCCACTCGCTCTTCTTTCGATCTCCATTGCCAATGCATGCTCTTTTGAAGTCTCTCACAAATCCTTCCACGTCTTCTCCATCCTTTCCGTAAAACACCGGAAGTTTCCCCATTCTTCTCTTCTTTTCTTCTTCTTACTCGAGGTACTGCTTGCAGATGTGAAGATCGCACTTCACCGCAATCCACAATTTCCCCGTTGAGCTCTCTCCTCTCCAAAGGTTGGAGTAAGTTTGACCCTCATGGTCATCTTATCTCTCGTGTGATAGACTATCTCCATCCTCGCTAGAGGTCTTCACTCGTTCCGTTTCTACACTCAACCTTCTCTCCAGACCTTCGGCTACAGTTTCTAGCAAAGCAACCACTGCGCTACACTCGTGCTCAACTGGAATCCCGTCCACTCCACATCTAGGACAAAAGGTTGTAGGGTCAATGACAGCTTGTCTAGGGGAAGAAGGACCTATGTGTAAGCTTAAGTCGACCAACCCTCTTCGCTCACGCAAAAGTCTATTCTTTGTAGGACACTTGCTCACTTTATGTCCTTCTTCTCCACACAAAAAGCACCTCGAGTTCTTCTCCTGGTTCTTACGACTACTCTCTGTTTCTTCCTCAAATTCTAGTCGAAATTCTCCTTTCGCCAGATCAGCGGTAACTATCACCGCATAGCCTTGAGGGATCTTGCTCAACCTCAATTTCCACTCTTGCTGTCCTTCCATGACGATGATCTGTCATACATCTCTCTCGCTCTATAGTTTGTTTGACACTTTTTTATCACTCGACTATCTTCTCGCTTAACAATCTCTCACATTACTAAGTAGAAGCTTAACTTGTCAACCCTGAGCCTCAGAGATCGAACATAACCCTCTCAAGAATTCTGTAATTCTTTCACTCTTTTACTTCAGCAAACGATATAACAGATTTGACCCCCCTTCGCTTCGAATGCCATAACTCCAGTTCTACTCGATCAATTCACGCATGATTTGGGTGCCTAGATAGCTTATCTTGCAAGCTATCAGCATGGAAGATTTCAAGGTCTAACTCTAAAAACTGAAAATATGAAAATGACTGTAAACTCCTTCCCGTGAGCTCACTATTTGATACCGAAAAACCCCCTTAACTTCCGAAAGACATAACTCTCTCCTCACAATTGATCTCTCGGAGATATCAAGCTTATTGGAAAGCTTATCTTGCCCTCTATAACATGGTGTATGTACAAAGGTTCTGAACTCATGCTCGAAAACAGACATGAACTGTACTAACGACTACATACGAATCTTTGTATCGAGGTCCCGGCAACGGAACCAAAATGTAAGCCGGCCTGTCTCTCACCCAGGGGTACCTCAGATGACTAGGATTACTAGTGCACCCTAATTACAAAGATTTAAGTACACCCATGCTCACTTCACTCAACTCTCTGACCCGTATGGTCACATCGGTACCTCTAATAGCGTTCCTGCACACAAGTTCTAATCCCGCTCTCAACATTACATCGCAAAATACTCAAGGACTCCCAAGGTCTCTAATGCTCACTTTACTTACAGTCAGGAAAATGAGAGTGTCTTCCACCTTCTCAACTCCTCCTTATATACTCTACAACTTCTTACCGTGGTAACTTTCACTAAGTTACGTTACCTCATGGTAAGTGCGCAATCCAAAATAGTAAAACTTCTAAAGGCTACTAAGCCTTTAAGAATAGCACACACATTACTTGTTCTACTTTACAAAAGTAAGAGATTCTCCTACTTTAGCTTTTGTAAAGTGTAAACTTTCCACCCTATCCAATCGGAAAGCGACAACAAACTAATACGTCTTTTGAGGAGCATCTTTAGATCTTTGTGCATGACTTTCCATCATGCATCCAATCAGCGATGGTCAACAAAGTTACATACTTTTGAGAAGCATATTTAGAGCTCCGCACTTGTCACATAGTGTCATAGTGGAACCTCTAATAGTTTCCCCAACTTAGTTATAACTATCTCCGCTAGTTATGGCTAGTTTTGATCACTCTAGATTTAGATCTTCGAACTAGAGTAACCTATAAGATAGTCATACCTAATGAAACTTATATAAACATGCACACAAATAATGGGATACTTGTGACGTGACAGCACTATGTCTTCTTCTCAGAAGGAGCCTAGGAAGAAGCTGGGAATGGAGGATTTCACCATTTCAGCTGCTCAACCTATATATGACGTAGTGGAGGATGTTGGCACGCAAAAAGCCAACATAACAGTCGGTCAATTGATCGCACTCAACCCAAGCTTGAGGAGAGAGCTTCGAGGCGGATTGAGCTCGAGAAGGACCAAGAAGAAGAAATCTAAGGGCAAGATCACCGTCTCAAGTGTGGGAGTTGGTGTAGTGGATGCTCAGGCCTCTGAGGTATGCACTAAAGCATCCAAGATCGAGGTTCGTTTGAATGGACACTTTGTACTTGATGTGTTGGTGGACGGAGGTTCTGCTGTGAATGCGATATCTGAACGTTTGATGAAGCGGTTGGGGATGAAACCCACGAGACCGGCGAGCATCATTGTTGGTATGGCAAACAAGCAAAGGGTGAGACCTCTCGGAGTCCTAGAGAAAGTAGTGGTGTCGGTTATGGGGGTACAAACCTTGATGTCTTTTCAAATTCTGAAAGATTCCAGCTATGACTTGCTCCTTGGAAGACCTTGGTTGAGAGCCGTTCGTACAACTGACAGATGGCACAAAGGTTACTTGAGGATAGGATCTAGCGACCATCGAGTGAAGGTGCCTCTCTCAAGTGGTGGCTGTGTAACCTCCGATTCTGATAGACCAACCAGCGACTATTGGGAATCAGAAACTGAAGACAGTGGAAGTGTCTCCGGAGTAGATACGGGTGGTTCTTCTGACGAGGAGACGTCAGAAGGTGAGGAGTTTGATATGGATTGCATCATACCTCATATTGGAGCAATTGATTTGCTCCCTCGTCCATCTGTTGAGAAGGATCCGGACAAACCAAAATTAAGTAGAGAGGAGCTAGAGCGAAGACTAGCAACCATCAAGTTTGATCCCAGGGTGACTTCGGAAGAGAAGAGAAGATTCTTGGAGATATTCAGGAAGTACATCCACGTGTTTGCTTTCAGCTATAAAGATCTGAAGGAGGTGACATTGGAGAAGCACCGGATCGACGTGGAGGAGGACACGAGACCTGTTCGACAAAAGCAACGAAGGATCAGCCCGCCAACAGCAGTGATCGTCAAAGAAGAGATTGATAAACTGAAGGAAGCTGGGTTCATTTATGAAGTGGAGAATTCAGAATGGGTATCATCCATCGTGATCGTGAAGAAGAAGAACGGTAAGCTTCGCGTATGTGTGGATTACAAGAAATTGAATGCGGTCACGAAGAAGGATTACTGCCCGTTGCCATTCATCGATGAGATCTTGGAAGAAGTCGCAGGTCATGAATGGTACAGTTTTGGAGACGGTTATAGTGGATATAACCAGATCCATATAGTACCTGAGCATCAACATCTAACGACTTTCACTACTCCGTAGAGTACATTTGCGTTTCGCGTGATGCCGTTCGGATTATGTAATGCCCCAGCTACTTTTCAACGGTTCATGAACAAAGTGTTCGAACCGTTTCTTGGGAAGTTTGTTAGGGACTTCATTGATGACTTTTGTGTGTATGGGCGGAAGGAGGATCACTTTGATCATCTGATCAAAGTCTTAAGAGCGACTGGAGCAAGCTAATGCATCCCTGAATCCAGAAAAGTGCATTTTTGGATGCGAGGAGGGTTTGCTGTTGGGACACATCGTCTCCAAAAATGGAATTGGAGTGGATCCAGACAAGGTGAAGAAGATAGTCGAACTACCATTCCCTACTAGCTTGACCAAGTTGAGACAATTTCTTGGGAGGGTGGGATATTATCGTAGATTCATCTCATCTTTTTCCAATAAAGCTCAATCGTTGACCAACTACATGAAGAAGGGTGTAGTCTTCGAGCTGATACTTCATGATCAGAAGGCTAAGGAGGCGTTTGAAGAGTTGAAGAAGGCATTGGTGATAGCCCCAATCCTCGCCAAACCTGACTGGAGTAAGTCATTCATCGTTATGTCAGTTAGATGAGAATGGACACGACCATCCAATAGCTTATGCTAGTAGACAGATGGTGCAGGCTGAGAAGAACTATTCTGTGACAGAGAGAGAAGGGTTGGCCGTAATCCTTGCTTTGAAGAAGTTTCGGCACTATTTGTTAGGAGGAAAATTTTCTATAGTGACTGATCACAAAGCTTTGAAGTACATCTTCAATAAGCCCAACGCGGAGGGAAGGATAGCTCGATGGAAGATCCTCATGGCAGAATATGATTACGTCACTGAGGATAGACCGGGGAGGAAGCATGCCAACGCAGATTTGTTGTCTAGAGCTTACGATGAATTGGGGGAAGAACCATTAGATGATACTTTTCCGGATGAAGACTTGATGACCATCACGTTGAGCAGCGAGGTGCCGGAAGAGTACAAGGAGGTGTGGAATTTCCTTTCTGATGGATCATTTCCTGAAGGTATGCGAGCGAGAGAGAAGAATGCTCTAATGAGAAGGTGTAAGCCATACACCATTGTTGAAGGAGTTCTTTTTCATCAAGGTGCTGATGGACTGCTACGACGAGCTGTGGGCAAGGAGGAAGCTGCAAGGTTGATGCTGGAGTTCCACGATGGACCTGTATGTGGTGGTCACTTTGCTGCATCACAACCGCTATGTTGGAACATTTCTCCATCAAGCCGCGAGTGACAACTTCTTACAAACCGAACGCTAACGGGTTAGCTGAGAAGACCAATCATACCTTGTGTGCGATGCTGGCCAAGGATGCTGATATGGAGGACGCGAAGCACAACTGGGATAAGAGGTTACATGCAATCTTGTGGGAGTATAGGACTACTACGAAGACTTCGACGGTGTCGGAGTGTGATCCGTCTACCTAAGAAAGCGCCGGGCTTCTGGCTGTGGTTGTTTACTCAAGAGGTTGGCTTTCAGGTCACGACAGGAGCTATAAACACTCACATAGGAGTGTAGGATCCTCTGATATGCTCAAAAAGCGAAATTTAGGTCTCACTAGTAGTAATAGGCTTAAGCGGTGAACTTTGACACTCAGAGAGAGGAAAACTATGAAGGTTTAGACTTCTAAACTTCCCCTACTTGTAAATGAGGCACTACTGAACACACACACGAAGTTTCAGCCTGAGATTGAATTCTAGCACCGAGATGTTGACAGAAAAGTTCTGAATAAGAGAATTATGGCAATTTCTGGTACCTAGACAGCTATTCAGACATAGAACAGAGAATTGGCTCGATGAATTTAAAATCTTCTCACAGTATTTGAAGTCTACAGGATGCTGAACATCCCTGTGAAGTTGGGACTCCTGAATGTACACAGAACTCCAGATCTCCTCCTTTGAAGTCGCTGCTCTAGATTAAGAGCTTTTCAGACCCCCTCTGCTTCAGCGGCCGCCCTGAATTACTCAGTTACTCAAATGATTCGAAACTTTTTGGACAGTCGTAGCCCTCCTGACAGTGAACGCAACCACGAAGTTTTGAAGTGATTTCCTCAATTCTGCTGCAATTGGCACCGAAAACCCCAAAATCAACAAAAGTGATGCAGTTTTGGCACAATCCGAACTTCAATTGGGCATAACTCCTTGTTTATTGATCCAAATCGAGCAAAAATTTCACTGACAGTGCTTGGCACGACGAGCTCTCTCTTCCTGTGCTCTCAGATTTCCCAGATCCCCCACCAAATGCTCGAACTCTACTCTAGAGCTCTGTTTCTAAATTTAGAGTTTAACAAAAGACAAAAATGGACCAATGGGAGTTCATAGCTCCACTTGGTTGTCCTTTAGTACCCTAAACCACGTGGCAACTTAGTTTTACTCATAGGCTACCACGTCAAGCCCCCTAGAGTGCCAGCGTAAAACTTAAATTACTTAAAACGACACGCAGCCCCGAAAAATAACTTAAATCAGCTAGAAAGCGTGCATGGGCGACACGCAAATACAACCCATGAGCTTAAGCCCTATCAACATGGTAATCAACCTACTAAGACTCAAAATAGTGTTAACACCGTATGCAAAGGTGTCAAACATATACATAAACGACTAGAAGTAATATAAGCTAACTTCTGGAACTACTAAACTCAAGCGTCGGAGTAGAAATATAACATGTAGCCGCCAAGTAGCGCGACAACGGGGTACACTCCTTTCCATCTTGTTTACGGTGTGGAATCGAAGTTGCCCATACAGTTTGATTTACCTACCTTTCAAACTGTCCACAAGAGGTTAAAGAGGTCGATTGGAGCAGCAGCTGAGAAGTCTAGAAGGGAGCAACTATTGGAGTTGGAGGAAGCACGAGTGGTGGCAATGATTCAGATGGAGAAGGCGCAAGAACGTCAGAAGAAATATTACGACAAGCGTCTCGGTAAGAGAGAAGTGAAGCCGTTCAAGGAAGGAGATATGGTAATGCTTTTTGATGTCATTAGGTATAAGAGAGCTAGGAAGAAGTTCCTTCCACGTTACTTTAGTCCTTTCATTGTCGAGAAGGTATGGGGTAATTTTACATACGACTTGAAAGAGCTAGGAGGACGGAGGTTTGACCGGGTGAATCACGACAAGCTCAAGCTCTTCCATCAAAGGAAAGTCACCGTTCACTCCGAGGACGGAGTGAAAACTTAGTCCGGGGGTAAATGTAACACCAAGGGTTGCATAGTAGTGAATATGTGATAAGTTATAACTATATGTGGTGAGTCTTCTAAATAAGTCCCAAGGCTAGACCATACTCTAAGTTAGTGACAGATAACTAAGAGTAGTCACAGTTAGAGTTGGAGGTATTTGAGGGCAGAAGTGGTGAGTCTTCTAAATAAGTGTGGTGAGTCTTCTAAATAAGTCCCAAATAAGGTTCTCCAAAACAGACTAGTAAACTGAGGACCTCTATATGTGATAAGCACCCGTGATAGATCGTAATGGACAAAAATGGTGTTCAAATATAACTGAGTAAGTTGCAGTGCTGAGACGTCTTTCGTGGTTGCTCGGAGGTGGATCATCTTGCTGAGCTTATCGACGAAGACGACTATGGAGTCAAAACCTGAGCTGGTGATGGGTAGTTCACACACTAAGTCCATACTAACATGTTCTCAATATTTGGAAGGGATCGGGAGGGATTGAAGAAGACCGGAGGGTGCTTGATTTGTAATCTTATTTTGTTGACACATTGCACAACTCCGAGTGTATATTGCAACATCCTCTGCCATCTTGGGCCAATAGAACACTCGTTGGACTACTTCCAATGTCTTTTCTGCCCCCATGTGTCCTGCAATGGCTGAATCGTGACTCAGTTAGTATGGTGGTACGTAGTTCTGGATCATCTGGGATCCATAACTTCCCTTCATGGAATACCAAACCATGGTTGCGGGTGATTGTTCTCGAAGGTTTTGCTACTACAATCTGTGCATCCGATCTTGTGCTCTCGATCAATTTTGTCCAGAAGTCAGAATTCATCTTGACTTCGGAGACTATGTTATGCACCATAATGCATCAGCAATTTGCTTCTTGTCCTCAACATACGTGATGGTCATGTTGAATCACTATCTCCTTTCTGCCCAACGGATTTGTCTCTTTGAGAGATCTTTCTGCGTCTCCAAATAGACTAAAGGTTTGTGGTCTGTCTCGACCACAAAAGCCTTCTTCCCTAGATAGTGCTTCCAATGCTTCATGACGAGGACTATCGCCAATTCTTCTCTTTCGGTGCTCGGGTTGAGGTGCAGCATTCATGACACTTTCTGCTCTAGGAGCTCCTTGACGTCTTTCTTCTGGCCGTCCTCGACGATCTCCACCTTGAAACTGTCGTGACTGATAGCGGATGTTGCCTAGCTCCATGGGTGTCGGACCGTTTGCATATGAGATTTCGGATCGATTCAGGTGATTTGGTGGAATCATCACTTCTCCTCCAATGCTCTAGCAATTCTTTGAGCGCAAGCGATGGCCTCAAAAACCGTGAGTGGATTTTGCACCATTACTTCTTGTCGGATTCTTTCCTTCAACCCCCTCTTGAAATTATCAAGAGCCTCCGCTGGACTCATATCAGTGATTGCAACTTGCAAGTCGAGGAAAGCTTCTACATACTCTTGGAGGCTTCTCTTTTGTTTCAATCCTCACATCCTCGTTCGAGTCATTTGCACAGAATCCATAGATTGGAAATTCTTCAACAGACCTTCTTGCATTGCAATCCATGTGACTGTTCTCTCTTCCGCCAACACTGATCTCTCTCATGCATCATACCACGTGAGAGCTTTATCGTTCAAGTAGCCACACGCAAACACTCCCGCTACATGATCCATGATTTGCGTACTGAAAAGTTACAAATATCGATTCATCCGAGAAATCTAATTCTCGACTACTCCCATGATTCGTTGACCTTTGTACGGTTCAATGTTACATGTCTTCTTCATTCATAGTAACAGAGCATCTTCATCATCGACTGGAGCTCTAACGATTTATGCCACGGGTTCTCTTGGTGCATCTTGCTCTCCCACCACCGGTACTCCTTGCGATGATCCTCCTCTTCTAATGTCTGTCATACTCTGACCCTCGAGGTTCAACATCTTGTTTTGTAGTGCTTCAACCGTCATCTTCATCTCCCGAAATTCGTTCAGCATGCCTTGCATCAATTCCTGCATCACCAACTCTGGGTTCGGAGGTTGTGGTTCCATGATCGCGCTCTCTCTCTCTCTCTCCAACAACACGAAAGTTTCAAGTTTTTCTTAGTATAGAGTTATGACGACCACTCGAGAGCATTCATACAGTACAGGTACTACAAAAGGGATAGGAGAATCGATTATCTCGCGATAGCAATCCTCACCAAAATTTCTAATCACAAATTCTTTATGTAGCGATTTCGGTCTACAGACATAGCGAGTTTCCACCCACGTGTTGAAGAGAACAAGAGCGGGTAGATTTAGATCTATGCTCACTAAATCAAGATATAGACGGTCAAATCCCAACTAGCCGCATATGTCACTACTGGAAGAATCACCGGGACTGACGAATTCATCACTTGACTCATGAAATCTTCACCAAAATGATAGACAAGATACACTAAAAAGTGCTCATGACGCAGATACATAAGCTTGATGTGGAAAGGATTCAAGAATGGTAATTCTGGAGCTGGAAATCTACCCCCATCCATCACATAGCTCTCTTGATCTTTTCGACGCACTCAAAGTTCCAATTGCCCGGTACCTCGATCAAAGGTCCTTCTAAGAGGGGTAATCCGTTCTCTTAGAGTTCCTCGCTCTGATACCATTGTAAGATGAAGCTCTAGAGTGAACTCAAACTTGAATGTCCGTGGTGGTGCATTCGCAACCTTTATATAGTGAGAGGAATAGTACATGATAAGCTTCCGGTCAATGCTGACCTCTCACACGGATCGCTGATGTGACTTACATGCAGCCTTAGATCTAGAACCACATCTAGAGGGTTCAGAATGAGCCACGTAAGAGGCTCGCTGGAAAGTTCTAGAAGCTTCTTTCTAGAAACCTCCTTCTGGAAGCTTCCCGGCTGGAAAGTTCTCGAAGCTTCCTTCTAGAAACTTCCTTCTGGAAGTTTCTCGGCGAACTTTTGACGCACCCGCCTATTGATAGAAGTACTATTTGCTACATGTGTTCTCCGGCCAACTTAGACCGTAACTAATTTTTATACCAAAGACTTCTACCAAACCAATTTCCCCTCTAGTTGATAAGTAGGACTCTACTTATTACATATGTAGTTGTCAGTGACAACCTCATCCCACACCTTGCAAAGAATTCATGAGCCTCATGTGCATCTAACTCTCCTCCATCTATAATGATCTTTCTCACATATCCATTCGACAAACAACCTCTTCCAAGAGAAATCTACATACTCTTTCAGTTGTCTTTGTCTTTGTTCCTTTAATGTTTGATGTTCGAGTACATATGACACGTCAAACAAGACTCCACAAAAGATACGACATCCTTGTACATAGTTTTCCACCGATATCGCTCTTTCATCTTCTTGACCAATTGCCCATCCAATCGTCTTTGGACTCGTATCAACAGTCAGTACCACAGGTCTCCCGGTCTCGTAGTTAAGTCTCCTTAGTACAGGTGGAGACTTCAGAATCTTCTTCAGCTGCTCCATCGTCTCGTGATGTTCTTGCCGCCAAGTAAACCTCTTCTCTTTTCTCAGAAGTACATACAGAGACTCGGCAATGTGTGCATAATGAGGAATACTCACGCGAAAGAACACACAAGCTCCTAAGAATCGTCGAACCTCAGTAATATTGATACAGTCTGCTATCCTTGCTATAACATCTACCTTCTCTGTGTTCGGACGTCTTCCAAAAGTACCACACAAATGACCCACCACCACAATCTCTGACATTCCAAAGCGAGATTTGGTACTTGACAGAGTGAGGTGTACCTCCTTCAAACGTGTCAGAATCTTCTCCACATCTCGAATATGGTCTGCAACGAACTTTCTGCAATCATCAGAAGTCACTGCTTCATCCTTGTCCTCCACCGGACAACCTTTCATGGGAATATCATCCAGAAACGAGATAGTGACCTCAGGTACAAACTCTCGTAACACCTTATGCATCGCATTCTGTATATGGGTTACTGAGTTTATCGCACCCTGAGGAAGAGTACACATCCGCATCAACCCCAAAGGTGTACGTATGGTAGTCAAGTCTCTACTCTCCAAAGCAAGTTGAAACTGATCATAACCTGAAAACAGATCTCCAATAGAATAGATTGACCTCCCAGCAAACGCCTCAGCTACTTCATCAACCACAGGTCCTGTTCCGACGTTTCGAATCGTGATGTTGTTGGCAAGTTGCAAGTCTTGGATGAAGCATAGAGCTCTTGTCTTCTAGGTACTGTGAACCATCGGCTAGAGTATGGAGCCATAGATGGTTCAAGAATACCCATTCGTATCCTCTCCTTCAGTAACTCAGCGACCTTCGGTAGTAAGACACGAAGGACTGGAATCGGCTTCAAGTCCCAAGGTACGTGAAGAACAGTGAAGATAACCATCGGAGCTATCACACTAGGATCCACGCAACCAATCTCCTCAGCTGAGAAAGAAAATACCTTACCATGGCTAACTATCATATGCTCAAAAGCTCGTTTCTCCATTTCAGTCAAGAAGCCACCCCTCCTATCTGGAGCTGCTCGAGTGTCTCTTGAATAAACTTGTGTCCTATCTGTTTAGGATCTCTCAGTACATGCTCAGTGGCCGCTAACTCCATCTACTGCTGTGAATCAACAAGTAACTGGGTTGCCATTGGTTTCATCTTCTTCGCTACTGTTTTATATTTGGTGTGAACCTCTGTTTCTTCATGAGAGCCACACTAGCAGATTGCATCTTTCCATCGACTCTCTAGTCTCGGATGAGGACGAGATTATAAGCACGAGACAACCTCCTCATAGACTTTACGAGAGTGGATGGAGTCACCACCCTTCCTCTCATTTGCTCCATCAACCTATCTACATCATCCAACCAACGAACAAAAGACTCTACACCTACAAACTTCTCGTAAACATCAGAAATCATCTCACCTTCATTTAAAACTCCTATGCAGCGCAGATGTGCTGCATACTTCTCCATCTGCCTTCTACTCTTCTCAGTCAGATCCTCTACTCGCATGAACTCATTCCAATCATCAGAACTGAAAGTCATCAGACCAGATTTCCAACTATGTACAATATAGCTATTCTCAAAATCTTGAGCAACCTCTTCGTCAGCCTAATGTGACCCCACATGCTGCTCAAGCGAGATCATAGTAGTAGCAGATCCATCACTCTTGTTATCTCGTCCTACAAGAGTGGTTTCTGAAAACCCTTACTCTTACAAATAAGAGAATCTTTCAAGGTCTGTCGGTTTCATTCGTGGTTCGTACGAACGGTCAGAAACTGCACATCTGGACTACGGATCCTAGCATAGTGAGACCCGTCATCCATCACCTTGGTCTCCATTCTAACTGCAGTGATATAAGGTTGACCAAGAATCACAGGATATGAAGCAGAAGACTGCACGAAGAAGTGCTGATCTACCTCCACATCACCTAGCTTCACCCTCACGTTAGGACAAGCGCCGTATAACTCACCCTTCTTGTTGTTTGCAGCTCGTAGCACCCAACCATGGTTCAGTTCTGTAAGCCGGCCTGTCTCTCACCCGGGGTACCTCAGATGACTAGGATTATTAGTGCACCTTAATTACAAAGATTCTATCATACCTATGCTCACTTCACTCAACACTCTGACCCGTATGGTCACATCGGTCCCTCTAATAGCGTTCCTGCAAACAAGTTCTAACCCCGCCCTCCACATTGCATCACATAGTACTCAAGGACTCCCAAGGTCTCCAATGCTCACTTTACTTATAGACAGGAAAATGAGAGTGTCTTCCACCTTCTCAACTCCTCCTTATATACTCTACAACTTCTTACCGTGGTAATTTTCACTAAGTTACGTTACCTCATGGTAAGTGTGCAATCCAAAATAGTAAAACTTCTAAAGGCTACTAAACCTTTAAGAATAGCACACACATTACTTGTTCTACTTTACAAAAGTAAGAGATTCTCCTACTTTAGCTTTTGTGAAGTGTTAACTTTCCACCCTATCCAATTGGAAGACGACAACAAACTAATACGTCTTTTGAGGAGCATCTTTAGATCTTTGTGCATGACTTTTCATCATGCATCCAATCAGCGATGGTCAACAAAGTTACATACTTTTGAGAAGCATATTTAGAGCTCCGCACTTGTCACATAGTGCCATAGTGGAACCTCTAATAGTTTCCTCAACTTAGTTATAACTATCTCCGCTAGTTATGGCTAGTTTTGATCACTCTAGATTTAGATCTTTGAACTAGAGTAACTTATAAGATAGTCATATCTAATGAAACTTATATAAACACGCACACAAATAATGGGATACTTGTGACGTGACATTTACCTCCAGACTTAATTTTCACTCCGTCCTCGGAGTGAAGTATCACGTTGATGAAACTTCTTCAGCTTGTCGTGGTTCACTCGATCGAAGAACGTACCACTTCTCTCTTGAAGATCATATGTGTTATTACTCCACACTTTGGAGATGATGAAAGGCCCAAAATATCGACGTAAGAACTTCTTTTGAACTCGCTTGTGTCTAATAGCATCCCATAGCATCACCCACTCACCCTTTTGAAATGGCTGTAACTTCGTTTTGTTCTTCGCCAAGCGCTTGTCGTAGCTCTTCTTCTGTTGTGGCTGGGCCATCTCAATTCGTTGAGCTGCATCGTCTCTATTCTCCTCCAGCTCCAACAAAGTTTCTCTCCTCTCTTTCTCAGCTATTTGACCACCCTTTCTCTTCAATCCAGCTTGTAAGGTCTGAAAGGTGGTTAGGTCGAACTGGATTGGTAATCTGGATTCCAACCCATACACCATCTTGAAAGGTGAATATCCCGTAGACGTCTTCACTGTTGTTCGATACTCCCATAGAACCGCATGAAGACGCTTGTCCCAGTTGTGTTTGGCCCCTTCCATGTCAGCATCCTTTGTTAACATCTAACACAAGGTAAAGTTTGTCCTCTCTACCAAACCGTTTGAACTAGGTTTATATGAAGTAGTAACCCTCTGAGAAATGGAGAAGTGGGTGCACATAGCAGTAGTCATACAACTCACAAATTCTCGACCCCTATCAGAAACTAACTCCAAAGGACATCCAAACCTAGTTATGATCCGTTCGTACAGAAATCTACCCACCTCAACTTCTCCAATAGTTACAAGAGGTCTAGCTTCTACCCACTTCGTAAGATAATCTGTGGCTACAACAATATACTTATTGTTGCGAGGGGTGCGATTCAAAGGCCCAACAAAATCTATTCCCCATTTCTCGAAAGGTCCAAGAACCAGAATAGATCTAAGAGGAGTGGAAACACTAGATTTGATAGCGAAAGCTTAACAAACATCACAGGTTTTACAATACGTCAAGCAATCTCTAAACATCCCCGTCCAGTGATATCCCGCGTCGAGTATCTTATGAGCAGTCAACTTGCCTGCAAAATGTCCTCCACATACTGGACCGTCATGGAATTCTTCCATGAGTCGTAGAGACTCCTCCTTGCTCGCAGCTCTTCTCAGGACCCCATCAACTCCTTCACGGAATAACACACCTTCCACCACCGAGTAAGGTTGACTTCGTTTCACCAATGCCTTCTTCTCTTTGGTCCGCATCCCATCTGGATAGACACCTTTCGCAACAAAATCCCAAATTTCTTGATATTCTATTGGGATAATAGAGTTGCTCAAGACCATCAAATCTTCGTCAGGAAAGGTGTCATCCACCGGCTCCTCTCCATCGTCATCGTAAGCTCTAGATAACAAATCTGCATTCGCGTGTTTCTTCCCTGGTCGATCCCAGATCTCATAGTCGTACTCTGACAATAAGAGCTTCCACCTTGCTAATCGTCCTTCGACCATAGGTTTATTGAAGATGTACTTCAATGCCTTATGATTTGTAACGATAGTGAACTTGCCTCCTATGAGATAATGTCGAAATTTTCTCAAAGCATAGATCACTGCTAATCCTTCTCTCTCTGTCACAGAATAATTTCTCTCTGCCTTGACCATTTGCCGACTAGCATATGCGATAGGATGATCTCTACCTTCAACATCATACTGACTTAAAGTACATCCTACTGCTATATTTGAAGCATCCGTATATAGAATAAATTGTTTATTCCAATCGGGCTTAACCAAGATCGGAGCTCAAGTAAGAGCTTTCTTCAGTTCCTCAAAGGCGGCTAGAGCTTCTTCATCTCCTAAAATCAACACGTAATCTACTCCCTTCTTCAGATATACAGTCAAAGCATACGCTTTATGTGAGAACGAGAGTATAAACCTTCGATAATACCCCACCATACCTAAAAACTGTCGTAGCTTAGTGAGAGTACTAGGAAAAGGGAGCTCTAAGATCTTCTGCACCTTCTCCGGATCAACGGCAATGCCGTCCTTGGATATGATATGACCCAAGAGTAACCCTTCCTCACACCCAAAAATACATTTCTCCGGATTGAGAGATGCATTTGCTGCATCTAAACATTCTAAGACCTTCACAAGGTGCTCAAAATGCTTCTCCTTACTCCCGTAAACACAAAAGTCATCTATAAAATCTCTCACAAACTTTCCTAAAAAAGGTTCGAACACTTTGTTCATAAACCTTTGGAATGTCGCAGGAGCATTACACAGACCAAATGGCATGACTCGAAATGCAAACGTACCCCACGGAGTAGTGAAAGTGGTCAGGTGTTGATGTTCTGGTGCAATTTTGATCTGGTTATATCCGCTATAACCATCTCCAAAGCTGTAACATTCGTTTCCCGCCACTTCTTCCAAGATCTCGTCGATGAAAGGTAGAGGATAATAATCCTTCTTTGTGAGCGCATTGAGCTTCTTGTAATCAACACACACCCTCAATTTGCCATTTTTCTTCTTTACGATCACAATGGGTGATACCCATTCAGAATGCTCCACCTCGTAAATGAACCCAGCAGTGTGCAGCTTCTCGATCTCTTCTTTCACCAGATCCGCAATTGGAGGACTCACTCTTCGTTGCTTCTGTCGCACCGGTTTGACTTCCTTCTCTAACTCGATACGGTGTTGCTCCAGTGTGACCTCCCTCAGATCCTTGTAACTAAATGCAAATACATGAATGTATTTGCGAAAGATCTCTTCGAAACAACTCTTCTCCTCTTTAGTAACCTTCGATCCATAACGTAAGGTGGCAATTCTTCTCTCCACCTCCTCGGGAGTCAACAGTTCTTTGTCTCTATCTCTTTGCACTTCCGGAGAAGGGAAAAGATCCACTACGTTCACACCCACATTTCGTTTTTCTCTCTCCTCTTCTGACGATGTATTTTCAGATTCTGAATCTGAAGAATTGGTACCTACATCAGAAGTAGTATCGACAACTTCTGACTCCCAGTAGTCCGATGTGGGTCGATCCGATTCCGACGTCCCAACTTGATCTCCGAGCAATGGAACTTTGATCCGGTGGTTTTTCGGTCCGATGCGTAAATAACCTTTGTGCTAGTTATCCGTTGCATGTACTGCTCGAAGCCAAGGTCTTCCGAGTAACATTTCATAACTTGACTCTTTCAAGATTTGAAATGTCATGTTTACTTGCACTCCCATTACTGACACACAAACTCTCTCCAGCACTCCCAATGGTCTAACTCGCTGTCTGTTAGCCATACCCACTGTGATACTAGAAGGACGAGTTGGTACTAGATCCAACTTCCTCATGAGTCGTTCTGAGATGGCATTTACTGCCGATCCTCCATCGACAAGAACATCTGAGACATCTCCCCATTGATACGAGCCTCTATTTTTGATGCCTTGTTGCACACCTCTCTTTCACTAGCATCTAAAGCACTCACACCGACAGTAGAAGGATTTATCTTCTTCTTTCGACCTCGTCGGGAGCTTAGACCGCTACGAAGTTCTTTCCTCACCGAAGGATTCAGAGCAATCAACTGTCCCACAGTAATGTTTGCTCGTTGCTTACCCACGTCTTCCACCACATTGTATTTTGATTGCTCCATCGAAATTGTGAAATCAGTATTTCCCAATTTCTTCCGCCGTTCTTTGGTTTTTGAAGAAGACTTGCTACTCCGAGTATTTTGACTTGGAGAATCTTCCATCACGACTGGTTCTCCCTCGTCGAAATGCGTCCTCATCCTCTTCCTCTCTTGAACAACAGCTCTACAGATTGAAAATCTTCTCGTACATCTCGTGGCTCCAAGATGTCAATGCATGCTACACCCTTGTCCTTGCTTTGTGAAGTTGAAGCTCCATCCGCCGTTCCACCATTACGACTTGGATAATTACGTTGGAAATGTGATCCTCCGCACGTAAAACATCCTTGGTTCGTGTAGTTACTTGGTGATCCTTGCGATGGTCCACCTCTAGACTGATAATTCCCATAACCTCGTGAACCTCCTCCAACATTTAGACTGCGGTGTTGCAACAAATTCACCATATTGATCTTCAAATCTACCAGAGACTCTGTCAAACTTTTCAACTCATCACGAAAGTCGGGAGTAACAGATCTAGATGGTACAGTGACTGTAACCGCACTAGTAGGAGCTACCGGAGTCAGATTCTGAAATCGAACAGTCGGAACACTCGCAGGCGTCAGAGTTGGCATGATCGGCCCTTGCACATCTCCACATGCTGCCCCAACAGTCATTGGTTGCAAGTCGTCTCCATCCAGACTCTCTTCTATCCTGGTTGTGATCTTCACTGCATCAGCCTTCGAAGTTGGTCTCTCATACCGCACTTGTGTTCGAATCTCCGGCCTCAATCCTCCAATAAAATTCTTTGTGAGCATTGCTCCAATGCCCACCATCGTTGGTTCTACTACATCTCCACTCTTTCGTAAAACCACCCGAAACTTTTGTTCTAATTTCTCCACCCTCTCGGCGTAAGTCCTTACTTTCTCTTTCTCTCCTTATTTGAGGTAAGTAACCTCTACCATTAACTTCTCGTAACTTTCATCGGGAAGAAAAGTTTCAATTAAGGCCTCCGTCAATACTTCCCAAGTATCAACTGGAGTCCCCACTACGCTTCTCTTCTTCCTATCCTCATACCATGTCAATGCAGAATTCTCAAGAAATTCAGGTATCAACCCTACCCACTCGCTCTTCTTTAGATCTCCATTGCCAATGCATGCTCTTTTGAAGTCCCTCACAAATCCTTCCACGTCTTCTCCATCCTTTCCGTAAAACATTGGAAGTTTCCCCATTCTTCTCTTCTTTTCTTCTTCTTACTCAAGGAACTATTTGCGGATGTGAAGATCGCACTTCACCGCAATCCACAATTTCCTCGTTGAGCTCTCTCCTCTCCAAAGGTTGGAATAAGTTTGACCCTCATGGTCATCTTATCTCTCGTGTGACAGACTATCTCCATCCTCGCTAGAAGTCTTCACTCGTTCCGTTGTCGGAGTGTGATCCGTCTACCTAGGAAAACGCCGGGCTTCGGGCTGTGGTTGTTTACTCAAGAGGTTGGCTTTCTGGTCACAACAGGAGCTATAAACACTCACACAGGAGTGTAGGATCCTCTGATATGCTCAAAAAGCGAAATTTAGGTCTCACTGGTAGTAATAGGCTTAAGCGGTAAACTTTGACACTCAAAGAGAGTAAAACTATGAAGGTTTAGACTTCTAAACTTCCCCTACATGTAAATGAGGCACTACTGAACACACACACGAAGTTTCAGCCTGAGACTGAATTCTAGCACCGAGATGTTGACAGAAACGTTCTGAATAAGAGAATTATGGCAATTTCTGGCACCTAGACAGCTATTCTGACATAGAACAGAGAATTGGCTTGATGAATTTCAAATCTTCTCACAGTATTTGAAGTCTACAGGATGCTGAACATCCCTGTGAAGTTGGGACTCCTGATTGTTTGTAGAACTCCAGATCTCCTTCTCTAAAGTCGCTGCTCTAGATTAAGAGCTTTTCAGACCCCCTCTGCTTCAGCGGCCGCCCTGAATTACTCAGTTACTCAAATGATTCGAAACTTTTTGGACAGTCGTAGCCCTCCTGACAGTGAACGCAACCACGAAGTTTTGAAGTGATTTCCTCAATTCTGCTGCAATTGGCACCGAAAACCCCAAAATCAACAAAAGTGACGCAGTTTTGGCACAATCCGAACTTCAATTGGGCATAACTCCTTGTTTATTGATCCAAATCGAGCAAAA
The DNA here is from genome assembly GCA_036924285.1 of Asterella californica. NCBI lineage: Eukaryota > Viridiplantae > Streptophyta > Marchantiopsida > Marchantiales > Aytoniaceae > Asterella > Asterella californica. The sequence goes on from JAYKYS010000003.1 coordinate 15,696,285, forward strand.
ATTTCACTGACAGTGCTTGGCACGACGAGTTCTCTCTTCCTGTGTTCTCAGATTTCGAAGATACCTCACCAATTGCTCGAACTCTCTTCTAGAGCTCTGTTTCTAAACTTAGAGTTTTACAAAAGACAAAAATGGACCAATGGGAGTTCATAGCTCCACTTGACTGTCCTTTTGTGCCTTAAACTACCTGGTAACTTTTCTACACTCATAGGCTACCACGTCAAGCCTCCTAGAGTGCCAGCGTAAAACTTAAACTACCTAAAATGACACATAGCTCCGAAAAATAACTTAAATTAGCTAGAAAGCGTGCATGGGCGACAAGTAAGTACAACCCATGAGCTCAAACCCCTATCAGCATGGAAACCCTAGCATCAGCAGAAGTCACTTGCACAAGCGCACAAATGCTTGAACAAGATAACTAACATACTATCAGCCTACTAGGACTCAAAATAGTGTTAACACCGTATGCAAAGGTGTCAAACATATACATAAAGAACTAGAAGTAGTATGAGCTAACTTCTAGAACTACTAAACCTAAGCGTCGGAGTAGAAGTCAAGCATGTAGCCGCCAAGTAGCGCGACATCGTTTCTACACTCAATCTTCTCTCGAGACCTTCGGCTACAGTTTCTAGCAAAGCAACCACTGCGCTACACTCGTGCTCAACTGGAATCCCGTCCACTCCACATCTAGGACAAAAGGTTGTAGGGTCAATGACGCCTTGTCTAGGGGAAGAAGGACCTATGTGTAAGCTTAAGTCGACCAACCCTCTTCGCTCACGCAAAAGTCTATTCTTCGTAGGACACTTGCTCACTTTATGTCCTTCTTCTCCACACAAAAAACACCTCGAGTTCTTCTCTTGGTTCTTACGACTACTCTCTGCTTCTTCCTCAAATTCTAGTCGAAATTCTCCTTTCGTCAGATCAGCGGTAACTATCACCGCATAGCCTTGAGAGATCTTGCTCAACCTCAATTTCCACTCTTGCTGTCCTTCCATGACGATGATCCGTCATACATCTCTCTCGCTCTATAGTTTGTTTGACACTTTTGATCACTCGATTATCTTCTCGCTTAGCAATCTCTCACATTACTAAGTAGAAGCTTAACTTGTCAACCCTGAGCCTCAGAGATCGAACATAATCCTCTCAAGAATTCTGAAATTCTTTCACTCTTTTACTTCAGCAAGCGATATAACAGATGACCCTCCTTCGCTTCGAATGCCATAACTCCAGTTCTACTCGATCAATTCACGCATGATTTGGGTGCCTAGATAGCTTATCTTGCAAGCTATCAGCATGGAAGATTTCAAGGTCTAACTCTAAAAACTGAAAATATGAACTCCTTCCAGAGAGCTCATTATTTGATATCGAAAAACCTCCTTAACTTCCGAAAGACATAACTCTCTCTTACAATTGATCTCTCGGAGATATCAAGCTTATTGGAAAGCTTATCTTGCCCTCTATAACATGGTGTATGTACAAAGGTTCTGAACTCATGCTCAAAAACAGACATGAACTGTACTAACAACTAAATACGAATCTTTGTATCGAGGTCCCGGCAACGGAACCAAAATGTAAGCCGGCCTGTCTCTCACCCAAGGATACCTCAGATGACTAGGATTACTAGTGCACCTTAATTACAAAGATTCTATCATACGTATGCTCACTTCACTCAACACTCTGACCCGTATGATCACATCGGTCCCTCTAATAGCGTTCCTGCAAACAAGTTCTAACCCCGCCCTCCACATTGCATCACATAGTACTCAAGGACTGCCAAGATCTCCAATGCTCACTTTACTTATAGACAGGAAAATGAGAGTGTCTTCCACCTTCTCAACTCCTCCTTATATACTCTACAACTTCTTACCGTGGTAATTTTCACTAAGTTACGTTACCTCATGGTAAGTGCGCAATCCAAAATAGTAAAACTTCTAAAGGCTACTAAGCCTTTAAGAATAGCACACACATTACTTGTTCTACTTTACAAAAGTAAGAGATTCTCCTACTTTAGCTTTTGTAAAGTGTTAACTTTCCACCCTATCCAATTGGAAGACGACAACAAACTAATACGTCTTTTGAGGAGCATCTTTAGATCTTTGTGCATGACTTTTCATCATGCATCCAATCAGCGATGGTCAACAAAGTTACATACTTTTGAGAAGCATATTTAGAGCTCCGCACTTGTCACATAGTGCCATAGTGGAACCTCTAATAGTTTCCTCAACTTAGTTATAACTATCTCCGCTAGTTATGGCTAGTTTTGATCACTCTAGATTTAGATCTTTGAACTAGAGTAACCTATAAGATAGTCATATCTAATGAAACTTATATAAACACGCACACAAATAATGGGATACTTGTGACGTGACAGTTCGATAGACCACTGATCTCTCTCGTACACCTCCGTGACATGATGTTGATCTCAGATCTGTGATAAACCAAAGCAGCAACAAGTTCAAGATTTCCAAGACGAACCGTGTAGCAGTCGTAGCACGAGCCCAGTGTCTCTTCCTGAAGTCACTATCAGTAGCTGGACTCTCGTCGCCAGCTTCTTCATCCTCAAATTCAGCAATGTTGGTACTAGCAACCAACGCTTCTTGCTGGTATTTTGTATCATCAGCTTCTTGAAAATGCACCTTTTCAAACTCTACATCATTTAGAGAAGCTCCTACTGCATCTATCATCTGACTTTCTACTTGCTCGGACATCAACTGTCTCTTTCGCTTAATGATGTCGATGATCAGCTCATGAAACTTCCTCTTCGCAATACCAAGAACCTCTCGAAGAGAAAACTCGATTCGTGCATCAAGTATCCTCTGCTCCAAGATGCTCTTCATATCAGTAGAAGTTTCTATGTCTACTGTCAACTTGTAAGCCGGTCCCTTCTCTTTCTCTTGGGCAGTAAACCGTCTACCAGCAGTCGTTGGTTCCTGCTAGGATCTCTGCACGTCCTCCATCGGACCTGGTGCAGATGGAGGAGTTGCAGAAGTAGACAAGATGTCTTTTGGAGGAGCTGCTCGTCTCCTTGTGACTCTTCGTCTGTCCTCAATCTCCTCTAGAACTCCAGTATCAAGTTCAGAGGCTTCTCGCTGCCTCTTTTCCTCCACAGAAGCATCCTGCCACTGAACATGTCTATCCACGTCCAAGAATGCTTTGATAGACGCAGCGTCAACAAGATCTCCTCACCCTGTGACTCTACGGATAGTCTCAGCTCCTCTCTTCAGTATTTCTGAAAGAACTTGAGCATTTTTTTCTCAGCAGTCCTATCTAGCAACGTAGGACTGAAAGAAACTTCAATGTGTCCGACATATACATCAGAATTTACCGGTGGTGCCATCAATGCATTTACAGTTGCAGCCGTAGTAATATGAGATACACTTCTCATGCCTCCTCGCCCAAACTATGTGTTCAGCGGCTCTCCAGTCGAAGAAAGGTGCAGCCTACCGTTCTGATAGCGAACCACAGCTCCTGACAATCCTCTCGAAAATGATCAAGATTGTCACACAAGATACATCTACGAACAAGAGCACCTCCTGGACGTGCAGCAGCAAGCGCTGACGGTTGCTCTCTCTGCAGGCCAGCTAGCTCCACCTTTAGTTCTCCCATCTGTCGAATCAGGTCTGATTTTGCTATTCATTGTTCTCCGCAGGTCTCTGAACCGGTGCCCTTTGTGCAGGAACTGACACAACTAGCATCAAAGATACTGCAGCCGGGACAACAAGTCTAGGAGCCGGAGCCGGAGGTTGCTGTACTAGAGGAGCAACATGAGGTTGAGAGGCTACTTCTACAAGCAGACGCCCTCTCACAGTCACTCTTCCACACCTCTGTCTTGTTGAGACAGCAATAGCATCCTCGACTCTTCTCCAATCAGTAGTAACTTCTCCTTCAATAATGGATCGATCAACCAACATAAAGCATAACCGATCTGTCGTAGCATCATCGATAGCTTGTAGAAAAAGCTCAGTTCTCCTAGCATCTAAGGTTATTCGCTCTAGAGTTGAGAGTTGTTGGTATCTCCGATCAAACTCTCTCAACAATTCATTCAGACTCATTATACGACCAGGTTGCTGCTCAATCCAGTCCAGAAATGTTCTCCTAGTAACTCTCTCTAAAACTCATCCAGACACCTAGATTTCTTCTCTGTACACCCTAACTTGGTCCCGCACTTCTAGAACTACTAAACTCAAGCGTCGGAGTAGAAATATAACATGTAGCCGCCAAGTAGCGCGACACCGCCCTAACGGCAGTAACGACACTACCAGGATTAGTTACTCCGCACTCGGTCAACCTAGCCGATGTGCTAAATTGACGTGACACTTGTCGTGCACAGACATATCGTCATACAACATACATAGCTGTCAGAGGTACACCACACATACACATAACACATGGACGATGTCATACACATACACAAGTGTACCACAATTGTTCCTAACTAGCGATTAGATCCCTCCAACTCCAGATAGTCTCATATCTCAACTATGTGATACACACCTTCGTGGGTGCAAGGATCAAGAGGCTGGGTGTTACATCGTCCCATCGTTAGTCGCCTGTTCATATCACGCAAAGAACTAATCGGCAATCCCTACTATATACCTCGAGGGCAAACTCACTGTCCAACAGGAACAAGATACTTTTCTGTTCATATCTCCGTGTCAGAATTTGATCTCAGGCTGAAATTTCGTCTGTGAGTTCAGTAGTACCTCATTTGCATGCAGGGGAAGTTTGGAGGTCTAAACCTTCATAGTTTTCCTCTCCGTGAGTGTCAAAGTTCACCGCCGGATCCTGTTATTGCCGGCTAGACCTGAATTTCGCCTTCTGGGTATATTACTAGATCTTACACATCTGTGTGAGTGTTTATAGCCCCTGTTGTAACCTGGAAGCCAACCTCTTGAGTGAACAACCACAGCCAGAAGCCCGGCGCTTTCCTAGGTAGACGGATTACACTCCGACAGCGGGTTCTTGGGCTAATCCCACTAAGGATATACTTCGCATGTAGGGCTTGTAGGTTTTAGTTTTTCGAGCTGAGTCTTCAAGCTCTTGGCTATGATGGATAGTCTTGGTTAGCGCAATCTAGATTCTCTGATGCATAGAGCGGATGTGGATCGACTTTAGTGTTTGTATAGTGTCGGTTGACATGATGGAGTGAGTACAAATCGTTATTATTGTGGTACACTTGTGTATGTGTATAACATCGTTCATGTGTTATGTGTATGTATGGTGTATCTCTGACAGCGATGTATGTTGTGTAACGATGTGTATGCACACGACAATGCAAATAGGCTTTCTATGACTCAAAAAAACTTTTTTCGCGACTCAATTTTACAACTAATGTCCTTAGTGATCACAATCTTCTCCTCTTTCTCTTGCATACGTCGTCTCTTCAGCTCTCTTGAATTGTCCTCAATGTCCTCCGAACTCTTATCCGTAAGTCGATTTACCTAGAAAACAAACCCCTTGCTAAGCAACCCTCTAGCTAAGATGGAGTCTTTATGTCCTTATACGCACATCTACTTATCAAGCAACTCCAGCTAAGCCGACCCAAATCTGTACAAATAGACTTTCTAGGATTAAAAAATACTCTATTCATGCTTCAATTTTACAGCTAATGTCCTCATCGATCACCATCTTCCCTTCTCTCTCCTACGCACGTTGTCTGTTCAACTCTCTTGAATAGTCCTCAATGTCCTCGAACTCTTGCATGTGCGTCGATTTACCTAGAAAACAAACCCCTTACTAAGCAGCCCCTTAACTAAGCTGGAGTCTTTATGTCCTTATACACACATCTACTTATCAAGCAACCCTTAGTTAAGATGACCCTAGTTAAGCTAACCCTTTGTTTAATGAAAATTCCTCAATCCTTGATGTCGTCTTGGTGCAACCCAGATTATGAGCTAAGTCATGATTTTCCAACTAAAGCCACAGCTACAAGACCACCCCACAAGACTTACAGTCCTCCCATTGTTGTATCAAGTATCTCTCAGCTGATTATCTCGATTTCATGCGGAGGCTTAGGCCAAGAAGCTCATGTTTAAGGAGGATATCACTATCGTGGTCTTCAATCTCAAGCCGTAGACGCAAATAACAGAACCCTCGTGGATTTGCACTAGGTTATGAACGCTGCAAGTAAGACTTAAGGCTTGGCTGAGAAATTGAGAACAAATGAACCTTAAGTGGTTCTCTGGACCAAAGTTACAACATTAGGTTATGACGTATGGATCTATGCCAAGAGGACCTCAGATGAATATTGATCTCAGAGAGCAAGTCTAAATTGTGTGGATTTGTCTATAGGTCTACCACATGAGAGATAGATTCAACTTTTTAGATTACCTAGTCCTCATCATCATTAGATTGCGGAAAGGTTAGTATTGCTCAAACTTGGGTGGGCTTGTTAAAAATTTACCAACAATTGCTTGTAGAGCCTTTGTTGATATATGCTCAACTCCTTCAATTGCAAGTTGCGTCTAAATCAAAGCAGCCAACGCTTGAAAAGTATGAGGTGTATCAAAAGTAGGTTGTGCACTTGTCGCTGCAGCTACAATAGATACCTCTAGAGGAGCGACGTCATCTTGATCAGAAGTCCCTTTGAACAAGAATACCTTGAGCAACAATGCCTTGAGCAGCAGCTACACCTTGAACGGATAGCCGTGATCCATCTTCCTCACTCAATCCAACAAATCTCCAACTCATTATCCCAAGATCTCTCAGTGGAAGCACCAAATCTCCAACTCTCACCAAGAGAATCTTTCTTGGAGAGGGAGGACCTCCTGTTTGTGATTGATTGTGAGAGCGAATCAAAAAATAGACTAATGTTAGTGTCAGAACTCAAATACAGTATCTTGTGGCCACCAGGGTCAATCAAACACTCAAATCAGTGCAAATAGGCTTTCTAAGACTCAAAAAAACTTATTCACGTCTCAATTTTACAACTAATGTCCACAACGATCACAATCTTCTCCTCTCTCTTTTGCACACATCATCTCTTCAGCTCTCTTGAATTATCCTCAATGTCTCTCGAACTCTTACACGTACGTCGATTTACCTAGAAACAAAACCTCTTGCTAAGCAGCCCTCTAGCTAAGATGGAGTCTTTATGTGTTTATACGCACATCTAGTTATTAAGCAACCCCTAGCTAAGCTGACCCAAATCTATGCAAATAGGTTTTCTAAGACTAAAAAATACTTTATTCATACCTCAATTTTACAGTTAATATTCTCAGCAATCACAATCTTCACTTCTCTCTCATGTGCACGTAGTCTCTTCGGCTCTCTTGAATTGTTCTCAATGTCTCCCGAACTCTTGCCCGTACGTTGATTTACCTAGAAAACAAGTCCCATGTTAAACAGCCTCCTAGCTAAGCTGAGGTCTGTATGTCCTTATACGTACATCTATTTATCAAGCAACTCCTAGTTAAGCTAATCCTTAGTTAAGCTAGCCCCCTATTTAATAAAAAATTTTCCACCCTCGAGGTTATGAACTAAGCGGTGATTTTGCAGCCAAAGCCAAAGCTACAAGACCACCCCGTGGGGCTTACATCCCTCCCATTGTTGTATCAAGTATCTCTTAGCTCATAATTTTAGTTTCATGCAGAGGCTTAGGTCAGAAAGTCCACGTTTAAAGAGGATATCAAGGTCACGATCTTTAATCTCAGGGCGCAGAAGTGAACAACAAAAGCCTAGTGGATTTACGCTAGATTGTGAACGCTACGAGTAAGACTTAACGGCTTGTCCGGAGAGTCGAGAACTGATGAACAATAAATGATTCTTTGAACCAAGATTGAAACATTGGATTATGACGTAAGGACCTATCCCAAAGATATATCAGACGAATGTTGACCTTAGGGAACAACTCTAAAAACAGACCAAAACGAAATCAATCAAAAAAGTTAGTTTTTGCGGGCCTGCTTTGACACACTTAATCTCAACTACATCAAAATCAGTCTCTTTCTTCGCAAAGATCGATGTCGCTGACATATACTAAAGAAACCTTACAAAACTGAAAGATTCAAATGACCACTACAATGCGATGCTAACACTTATCTCTGATCATGCGTGGCTCTAAACTGTTATGACTTCTGAGTGCGGTGGGGCTCTTAAATGATGGGACGTTTTGACCTGCTGAACCTGCGATTGCAGGTCAAGGGTGAGGTTAAGTAAAGTTAAGAGGGGTTGGATCAAGTCTGGAAAACGTATTAGGGGTGAGGTCAAGTAAATTTCTGTGCTAAAAATTGTGTGGACTTGTCTCTAGGTCTACTCCAGGAGAGGTAGATTCAACTTTTTTGGTTACCTAGTCCTCATCATCGATTGCGGAAAGGCTACTGTTGCGCAAACTTGGGTGAGCTTGTCTCGAGGTCCACGCACGGGAGATGATTTAAACGTTTTAGGTTACCTAGTCCTCATCATGGATTGCGGAAAGGATACTGTTGCTGAGTGAGTCAGAACGGACGTTAAAAACGGCTAATCGATACCAAAACTACGTATCGTCCAAGTGGCAGTATTCAATCTTCCCTGTCTGTATGGACAAGCCCTCTCTTACTCAGTGACTACGAGCGATAGTGAGAGAGCACAAACGTTGCTCCAGCTGGTAAGTACTAACTGGAAAGATGGTTAGAGTTAGAAGTAATTACTAGTCACTTCTGGATGTATAGCTACTCTCTATTCTCCACCAGCTTCATCCATCATTTCAAAGTTTCTGTCAAATCTGCTCGACGGGAACATTTTAATGTTGTCGACTGTGTACTGATTTGTATAGAACATATCGTCGTAGTCTTCTCGTTCTCCTGCATTCAGATAACTCATGCAAGGGGTCTTAATTGAGATTTGGAATTTGACTGTGTTGGAGAAGCAGTTTCTGAGTTCGATGTTTTCAGAATCTTGATGGACTCGGGGGTTCTGAAGCTTGATGCGAATGCTGGCCATACAATTCATCTTCCCAAGCTGACGAACTTCAAGATTACGAGCAGACGAACACACATGTGTCATAAATTAGTACATTCGCCGTGACTCGAGGCTTACCATTTGACACTGGTATATTCATCTGAGACTCGCATATTCGCCATCGTGATGATCCCTTCCAGTTCCAGATGCGAACATATACCACACTCAAACCATCACAGACAATCACAGACTCAAACGATCACAGGAAAAGCTTTTGTTGCTGCATCATTGCTGAGAAAGCTAGGGTTTATCATTGGACTAAGTTGAAACTGCTTCGTACAAGTCCGTATAATAAACTGTGCAGTAGTGGCCTCCGTAATTCTACAGAAAAATGACAGTCGGTATAATTCTAGAGCTTTCTACGACCCATTCATTGGCCAACCTAGAGCTGCAATGCAAATAGAATTCAGTGGACCGACTATGTACAAGCATTGCATACGAAACCTACAGTAATCTAGCTAACAGGAGCGAGTAAACACTCCTCGGGACTCGCGCGCCTACTTATTGCCAGTGATGGCGTCCTTAGCGCTGTTGAAGGTCTCCGTCACTTTGTTGCCAGCCTGCAGTACTTCCAAATGTGCAATGTTAGACTCAGATTCAGCGACACACAATACAGTTCCAAGAGATAATAGTTTCCTGCGCACTAACATGGTGAGCAGGTTCAGGAGCTCTAATTATTGCCAATCTCCTCAGGCTACATAGCAAAACCAGCTGAACAAGTACCTACCTGCTGCAATGTGCTGGCAGCACTATCCTTGGCTTGGGTGGCCTTGTCCATGGCGGTCTGGCTGGCATCGGAGGTCCCCCGCTTGGCCTCGTCCATCTTTTGCTGAGCAGCAGAACCGGTCTCGCTCGCCTTCTGCTTTGTGGCGTCGCCCATGCCCTGAGCATGCTTTTGAGCCTGTCCAGCCTTCTCAGCCCCGTAGTTCTTGGTCTCGTCAGCCTTTTGGCCCGCAGTGTCGCGGGTCGAATCCCAGCTGGACTGGTTCGATGCCATCTTCGCTATCAGAGTTGGAACTAGAGTCGAGATGAATAACTGCTGGACTGTAAACGAGTACTGTCACAGTATCTTGGTAAGTATTTTGGTGAGCAAGAGTGTTCGTTGCGATCGTTGCTTGAAGATGGAGGCATACTGCTTTATATACTTCGGCGAGAGGATGAGCGCTTCTTCTCCGCTTGACACGATCATGAAGGGAGTGCGTTAAGCTTCCACGCGTCCAGAAGTCCCACGAGCGAGCGCTGCATTCTTCTGGCTTTTTGCGACTTAGCAGCATACGCGTGCCAACGGACAGTGTCCATGCCGCAGCGTCTTAGAGCGCGCCAAACAGTGAAGATTGCTGGAGAAGCCTTTGGCTCGAGGCGTTCGATCGAGGACGAACGTGATAGACAGTATACCGGAGCACTTTTATTGTATCCTACATCTAGAGGGGGTAAATCTTGCAGTTTGTATTAGTAACATCGTTCCAGACAGTGGCTTTGATTTTATCTGTGCATGGGTTGACCTGTAATACTTCACCCGAGTGAAGTAGTGAGTAGCCATTCGTAAATGATTCCGGGTCCGTAAATTCCAAAGGGACCGGATAAAAATTCCGAACGCATGTAGGTACTTTTTGAAAACGTCTTGCAAGCTACAGAACTGGAAACGGTTCGCACATGTTCCGAGGAAATTAGGACCGAAGAAGGATGTTTTGCTTCAGGAGTCAGGTGTTGAGCCTGGGCGCACAAAATTTGAGTGCGTGGATTTCCCAGGAACGAAAACGCTTGAGCACGAGAGAGTCGCTGGCCTTTTGCGAAATATCCCGTTGATCCTTGGTCGTACTTTCGAATTGTTTCAGATACCAACTTGCAAGAACCAAAGAATGCGCGTTCTTACAGTTTCTCTTACCCATAGTGAAGCTCGCAGTGTTAGTTTTACAGTTCGACAAGTGGATCCAAGAATGCGATGACTAAGACACAAGTAGGCAAACGTCAAAATTGTTCCTCTTGAGTTCTGTTTCTTGGCAAGGCTGTAAGCTAACTGCTTGGCATGTACTATATAGTCGGTCTCTCCCTCATTCGATATTCATTCAGGCATTTTTCACTGCAGCATTGTTCACTGTGGTGAGGAGAAGGGTTTTCATATGATCGTGAAACTGCCGAAATGGTTACCTTAGTAAAGGAATGAGGATGGAGTTTTCCGTATATATTTTATTGGCAAGGCTGTAAACTAACGACTTCTACCCTCATTCGATATTTATATGATCGTAAAGTGCCAAAATGGCTATCTTAGTGCAGGGGTGAACATGGAATTTTCCCTATTCGAAGATGGTATCTGTTATTGACTGCCTCGGATGAGTGTGATAAGTCAGTTCTGATTTCTTTCCATTAATTCTTGCTGTGATGCAGAATGTTAAATTGCAGAGTCGACGAATGATGTTTGCCAGTGTTGCTGCCTCACAGCAGTCCGGCATGTCCATTAGCAAACAATATTCTCCTACATAAGTAGCTTTTCAGAAGGGCACTGGTCGGTGTTTTTCACTTTCTCTCGGTTGATGTTTTCTTATTCTCTTTGCAAGATCTTTCAAGTGGTATACATCTGACGCTTGAGTTATAAGCGCATAGTAAAATCTACTTTCTGAGTACTTGTGTGTTCATCCATAGGGGAAGACCTAGCAGTACGAGAGAAGCTGAGCTGGTGTTGCCGAATCCCGCTGCACAAAGAGAGAGAGTGAGGTAATATCTCAACAAAATATGTTTATCAAAGACTTTCATTCAACTCTTGAGGTGCTGCCCATCAGTTTACAGTGCAGCAGCAAAACACAAGCAGTGACGAAATATGTAAACATTGAATGGAGGTTATGAAACTTGATGCGAACACCATACACTTCATCTTCCCGAGATCACGAGCTTCAAGGTTACGAGGAGAAAAATGGTATGTACATGTGAGAATTTCTACATTCTCCGTCTGCTCTCCGTGACTCGAGGCTTCATCCCTTAAACGTCGGAACATTTATCTGACACTTGCATATCGGCGATCATAATAATGAGTTTTGCCAATTCCAGAAGTGAATATATAACACAACTCAAACCATCACAGGAGAAGCTTTTGTTGTTGAATCGCTTGCTGAGGAAAAAGGGGCGTCATTCGTCAAATTACTTCGTACAAGTCTGTATGATATACTGGGCACCACTAGCTTCAGTAATTATACACAAAAATGACAGTCGGCACTGTAGAGCTTTCTAACTACTCTCCGTTCTCCAACCTAGAGTTGCAATGGCGGCCGAGTATGTACAAGCATCGCATACGAAACATCGAGGTACACAATCTAGTTACTGACAGTGGCGAGTAAACACTCCTCGGAACTCGAGCGCTACTTATTTGCCAGTGATGGCGTCCTTAGCGTTGTTGAAGGTCTCCGTAACTTTGTTGCCAGCCTGCAGTACTCCCAAATGTGTGTAATGTCAGAATACGACTCGATGACACACCATAACAGTTCCAAGAGATCATACTTTCCTGAGCACTAATGATAATGATGATGGATATCTGTGATTCAAGAGCTCTATTACTGCCAAATCTCCACAAGCTACACAGCAAAACCAGCTGAACAAATACCTACCTGCTGCAATGTGCTGGCAGCACTATCCTTGGCTTGGGTGGCCTTCTCCATGGCAGTCTGGCTGGCATCGGAGGTTCCCCGCTTGGCCTCGTCCATCTTTTGCTGAGCAGCAGATCCGGTCTCGCTCGCCTTCTGCTTTGTGGCCTCGCCCATTCCCTGAGCATGCTCTTGGGCCTGTCCAGCCTTCTCAGCCCCGTAGTCCTTGGTCTCGTCAGCCTTCTGGGCCGCTGAGTCGCGGGTCGAGTCCCAGCTGGATTGGTTCGATGCCATCTTCGCTGTGAGAGTCGGAAGTACTAGACTGTAAAGTCGAGATGAATGAAAGCTGGAGTGCGACTTTGAACGAGTGCGGTCACAGTATCTTGGCGGAATAAGCTTCGTTGTGCAATAACGTGAGCTTCAGTTGCGATTGTAGCCAGAAGAGGGAAGCATACAGCTTATATAGCTGGGCAAAGCAGATGAGGGGCTTCTTCTACGCTTGACACGCATGGCCCGTGTACCGCGTGTCAAGAGGCAGGAGGAGAGAGTGGTGGCAAGGGTGATACTTCTCGAGTATGGACGAGTATACGGGCCACGCGTGTCACCCGAATGTCGGAGTCTCGGAAGTGTTAGAACGCGCGGGACTGTGAACATTGTCACAGAAGACTTGAGCTTGCGGCGTTCGATCGACGTTACCAGCTTTTTACTTCCTCAAGCTTCACTCACATGGCCTTTTATCGATGGAACTTTTACGGAATGCGGACACCTAAGGAGTGTTCCGTAACCGAAAATGTCCTGAAAACTGATCATTGTTCTCTCGTAAAAACGATTTTATCTCCGTAGAGAAAACCTGAGAAATTCTGCGTACTGTTACAAAGTGGTAAAAACGTAGTTCATCTCTTGGTATACAAGTGATTAATTACTGGAACCATCGGTAGTGTAAATATCAGCGATTGACAAATACTTCATCTGACTATTGTAGTTTCAGAGCAATAGAACAGTGAGAACGAGAACCAGGAACGAGAACTAAGATCAAGGGATCTGAACTACTTCGCTATATTCTTGTACATGATGGTATGTCTCATCCATTCTAGCAGAGTGCAACATCGAGCTGAGTTCTCAAACATTTGCTGCAAGTTTAATATCGATTCAAGTTTTTCTATAATGTAAACTCGAATTACGAATATGTTTGTGTGATATCGACTGATTGAACTAGAGACAGTAACAAGTGAAGAGCGCATGTCTTCTCTTTTCTTCTATCCTCTACTCTGTCATGGTTCTTGCAGTCTTTGTTTTCATAATTCCTCTCTGTGTCAAAGTTATCTTCATCCGCGAGAGAGAATTATGATTTCATCGAGAAGTCAGGAGAGTCATGCTATCTATCATGAGTATACGTACGTTTCTTGTTTGCTTTTCGGCAACAAGTTTTGGCAGGAGTGAAGTCTAATAGTCAAAGGATTGGTTCTAAGTTTCAAAGACATAAAAGCATTAGTGGTGAAATAATATTGTCATGGCTAGTACTGTTCATCAGGAAAACATTGTCATGTCACTACTTGTTTCTTATCTACGTTACATAATCTGGAAGAGTTAGAGATCACAAAGCTCAAAATCAAGTCAGTGCTCATGTTACTGTCACATGTCGTCTCTGGATACTGACTACAATGCGTGATAATCAATAATATCCAGCTTGCTGCTATGAAAGAGAATTTCTTTTTGAAGAGAAGAGCTCGAGTAATGTACAGTACTCCTTACTACCCTTTGTGACTAATGTTTCTCTAATCAATACAAAAAGTACAAAGTTTATGTCCGGATCTTAAAACAGTTGAGTTAAAATAGTTCCGCAGTAAGTTCTGTTTGTAAATTTCAGTCTCTAAGGATATATTCTTGTGAGACAGAAGCTATGATTACTGCTTGTCTGGTTACTACTTCCACTCACGTCAAGTTTCTGTTTAGATCAGAACTCATATGCTATGAACGGAATTTATATTCATCTCGCAGATTTCCATTATGACAGAAGCTATGATTTACTGCTTTTCTGGTTACTACTTCTACTCACGTCAAGTTTCTGTTTAGATCATAACTCATATGCTATGAAAAAAGTTTACGTTCATCTTGCAGATTTCCATATGTTTTGTGTGAGTCCTGATACGAGAAGCATATTGGCATATCTATATCTTTAGTCAAAAGCTGAATAATCTTGTAAATCTGAGTCAAATGTTTTGATCTTCGAGTGGACGTTGAGAATCATGGATTCATTACTGGTGTGTTCATTGCTCACCTCACGTTCTAGAAATGTGATACATCTGGGCATGAAATGACTCACGAACTTTGTGAGTAGGCTTATTACTATGTTCCATGTTACATCAAACTACACATATTGACTTTATATTTTTCATCACAATAATCTTAGAATTTGAAAATCTGACTGATAATATAATATATATTTTTATATACAAATTCTTTGCACTTGTGGGGGACGTAGTCGACCATACGTGACCTTAACCACAGTAAATTTTCAACTGTGGATACTGAATACCAAGGTATTCATGTAGAATGTCCTCGTGCAGAAGGTATGGGTATTGATCTTCTATTAGATCATGCAAGTAGGAAATTCTCAATTGTGGATATTGCGTTGCAAGGTACTCATGTAGAATGTCCTCATGCGATAGGAATGGATACTTATCTTCTATTTGGTCATGCAAGTAGGACTAAAACATAGTAAACAAGAGTGAATAATGACGAGGGCATTAAAACGTGACACACATATCATTTCTTGTAGACGATTTATGAGAAAAGTCATGATGGAAAGCAGTTCATAATATCATGTCATGGTTGAGCTGCAGACGAGTTACGTTTACAAAAATCTTGGAGTAACTTCTATTCTATTCAAAGTTCAAATGCAAGTTCGGATCTCTCATTAGTCGAAAGCAAAGTCAACAGACGGTTAAGTACTACAATTATATCAAGATAATTCCTTTCTTCTCCGATAGTATGTGTTGCTTGTCTGAAGTAGCTTCTGACCTCCCTGAAGCATATTTGTTAAATACAAGGTTCACTAACTATTGACTACTTGGTTGAAATGCAAGAACATCATTCTTATCTAGATGACCATGACTGGCCCAATGATAGAGTCTTGGAACTTATTCACTACTACAAGTTTATCAAAATGGACATGTTGCACAATGGAAATCCCAAAAGAAAGCAGTGGTTACATATCGTTGAGAAGGAAAAAAAAAGAGAGCCATTCCTGAAGATAAAACAGGTAAAAAACAAGTTGGACTATCTTCGAAAAAAATTCATGCTAGAGAAAAAAAGAGCAAAATACCACTAGCGCGACACATTCAACATGGAAGTAGTATGATATGTCTTATGATCTATTCGGAACTTCCAGTAAGATAATTGGAGTTCCAAATGGTGTAGACAACGGAACTAGTTATGAATCAGTTCTGATTGTGGATCTGAATTCTTCTCCTTCACCACCTCCTACAGCACAATCTTCTGAGTGTCAGAGGAAGCATATGCAACCAAACCCGGACTACGGCATCTCTTGATTCTCCTCGAATAAACTACATAGGTTGAAGACGGAGTGGAGAAATCTAGTTGACGCTTATAAGAAAGTCAAAGATTGGAATGCAAGAAGTGGTAACCCCTCGTATCAGTCAGTGGGTAAGAAAGAGCGTACAAAAAAAGTTGTCATCAGATCTTCCACACAATCGGATGGACTTGTTTGAATTGTTCTATGGTGGGAGAGCTTGTATGTCACCCTTTGCATTTTTGAAAGCAATCTGGTACCCCAACAGAGCAGTCTGGGTGTGCAAGAAGGTTCAGCTGAAAATCCAGATCAAGTTACCAAAAGAAAGCGGTTACTTCCCGTGGTTGCTCTATTTTCGTGAGGAAGGAGTCCAAGCGTCTGACACTGCCACTGAGAGTCATCCAGTCAAGTCTAATAGTGAGATCAAGCGGAAAAAATCAAGTTCAAAGTCCTCTTGTGGACTAGTGGATTTTATGTCAGGTTTCAGTGATAGTATAGTGGACGTGGAAAGACAACGCCCGAAATTTCAGCAAGACAGTGGAGCACGACGTACTGTAGCTACATCTGTTAGTAGTTGTGAACTGTGTTCTGTGCTAGGTGAAATGACTGGAGCACTTTCTTGCATTATGGATAAGTTTCTAGTCCACGTCTGTCATCATTCTCGAGAGGAGAGGGAAGAGTAAATGGTAGTTTTCATTGCATACTAGTCTGTGGAGTTCTGTGTAGTTATTTGACTTTAATGTATTTCTTTCAGATGTGATGGTTCTTTCATTTCTCTACGGAAGTTTGAATCTTGAGTATAAATTCAGTTCAAGTCGCTTGACTAGTTGGCAACTTTCTGCTGCATGTACATGCGTTTGTAGAGATGTTGCAACTCCTCCTTGTGTCATAGCATCATGCATGATGTGTGTGGAAGTTGTGTTGGAACTAACTTCCTTCATGGAGGAAGACGAAGGAGATTCATATTTGGAGTTTGAAGAATTGTCAAGGGCGTAGGTACATTGTATTTCGACGGTCGATTTGCTTCTAGCACAAGCTATCGATGATGATGAAGTAACTCGATGGTGGGTGAAGGAACATTCTCTGATTTGGTTTGATTACTTCTTGTGATACAGTGATGATGACAGTAGATGAGTAAAAGCTGTACGCATGCCGAAACTAGTTTTCATATCACTTGTTGCTGAGCTCGCTCCGCACATCCAAAAAAAAACACTCAGTTTAGACGTTGTCTTGTCGTGGACCGTCTCTTACCTGAAAATCTATTCCAATGTTTACCGTTGTCGCTCCAACTAGACTCCATGAGACTAAAAATGAGACTAAAAATGAGACTTTTTGCACAACTCCGGATCTTCACTTTCATTGCATTCAATGGGTAGAGCTCCTTGGCAGCTTTTCATGTGCACTTTGTTTAGACGTCTAGTGGAGAAGTTACAGGACTCGAAAGATGAGAAAAGCAAGCTAGGCTCCAGCTTACGGACTTTTGGTACAACTTCTGATCTTCACTTTCATCGCATCAATGAATAGAGCTCTTTATGCGGTGTAAAAAGAATGACTTTAAATCTAGAAAATGATCTGAGTCTATTCCGAAATGCAAGGACATGTATTCTTTCTGAGGAAAAAGAATACACGTCCTTTATGGGCTATTTCCTAGTAATTCCATCCGTGACACGCGCTCCTGAAGGTTTTTTAATCAAATTTTCTATGTTGCACTAAGTTACTTACGGAAGTATGCATCATTTGAGCTGTTGTCGTAGGGCGTGAATTGTGGTCTGGGAATACACGGGGTATCTAGCTGTGGAGAGATACAATAGGATCTACAACCTAACCGAAGAAAACTTACGCTATCACTATCTAGTCTATCAGTATTTTGTCTTGGTTACTATCGATCTAACTTGACACATGTGCGTCACACAAACGACTCAGAGCTCGATCCCATTCTAGATAAAAGTAGGGCTCATACATGGTACATGTCTGCTTTAGATCCCAAGCACTTTTCATACAATCTTTCATCGGTATCCGCTTCACTACTTCTTCTCCACAAACTACTTAAATGCTAGACTCAGGCCTTCTATTATTCACTGATACGAGCTTCGCTCAGGAAGATGTCCACAACAAAGGACAGCCAACTACACAAACTTCTCAACGATACAAGGCATATCGACAGCAAACAACCAGAAACTCGGGGCGTGACACCGACGATAACAGTACCTCAGCTTCAGCAAGGCGTGGCACCTCCACCGAACTTGATCGCCGTACCAATCTCACAATACAGCCTCCTTGTCATCCATGCAACACCTCCAAGAAGCTCATCTCCAATCCTCAAGTCGCTTGTTCAAGATCATTCAAGAGATTTAGGCGAAATCTCTCTTCGTCTTCCTCCCGTCTCGCTGTAAATTGAACTTTGACAACCTCGTGCTCTCACCTCGATCATCCAATCGTGCTCAAACTTCATAGGAACTCTCCTCTGAGCCTCCTCTACTGCTGTATGAAATTTCAGCCTCAGATCTGAACCCAACTATCCGCGATGGATCAAGCCACCCGCCTGTGCTAACCTAAGAGCTTTACAGATCTCGATGGCTAAAATCTTAGATTCCACACATTCTCTTACCCAAATGAACTGAAATTTCACATGTGACTAGCTGATAGGGCACACTCTCATCCTGGAAAGTTTCACTCAGAGATCCAATCCCATGTGCACGGAGCAACTCAAGCTTTGAACCCAAAGAAAACGGATGTACACATATCTCTCAACTGTAACAGCCAACTTCAATCGATCATTTCAGGAGCAAATCCAACCCAAATGTAGGATTGTTTTACATCAATGGAACCAACACGGAATGAACTACTCTATCCCCTTGACAGCTCCTAAAGATCACCTCTCAAACTCTCGGATCACTCCAAAACGTGGCTCGGGATACCGATTTGACCCCTTGACTTTCAACGTCCATCACTCTCTCCTCAGAACTCCAAATCGCCCGATCTTTGTCTCCAGAGTGTAGCCCGTCTCAAGAGCTTTCCAACAAGACCACTCATTCCTTAAATAACCCCCGGGAAGACCTCCAAAACCCTAAAGCCGTCTGCAGATCTGGAATGGAGTTGCTTGGTCGAAAATAGACCAATAAGAAAACAGATCTGGAAACCTCTTTTGTCCTCTACTTGGTACCCTAGAACAACTATAACCTTAATACTCTCTCATGCCTTCAAGGCATCAGCCCCAACCTTAGGTTAATTACATTCGTCAAACTATATAGATCATACTTAACACTTAAGATTCAATATAAAGTCAGGGTGATGACTTGGAACCGATCTACGATGAAAGGTACTACAAAAGGGAATGGAGAAGCCATCACTTGATTACAGTACTCCTCGCCAAAGTTCCTTGCGATCCACACACGATGATTGATCTTCCGCCGACAGTGACACCGAACGTCCACCCAGACGTTGAACGAGATGTTGGCTGGATAATTCAGGTCCATTGGCCCCTCGTCAAAGTAAGATATACACTGTCAAGTCCCAGCTCTCCCCATACGTGACGATTGATAAGATCACCGGAGTAGGCGAGTCCATCATCCTCCCCATGAACTCTTCTCCGAAATAGGCGACGAACCACTGTCAAAAGTGGTCACGGTGGATCAAGTGAAGCTTGATATAAAACGGGTTCGGAAATGACAGATTTGGAACTCGATTCAGTCCTCCATCCATAAATACAACTCCTGCCGCTCCTTCTTATCACGTAAGACACTAAGACACACTCATGAAAACTATCCCAAAGAAGAATGGCTCACAAACCCCGACCCACTTATCTTATACCTAAGTTTGACAACGAGAGCCATTCACGCGAATGTTCACGTATCACTGAGTCAGCACATCTTGTTATCGTGCGATCTCACATCTAGATCTCTGTGAACGCGACACCTAATACACTCTCATGCGAACTACACGAAAGGTTCGAGGAATACAAAAGAACACAACACACATTTTGTACTGTTGAAGAATAAGGGCAGGCACATGTCATGTCCCCACTGGCATGATAACCAGATCTACTACCCATTTGTAATGGATTGCAAGCGGATATTTAGATTGCAAACCGTCTCGATGTCTGATCTCTGAGTACATCTGACAAGTCTGACACGATTCTACAAACCTTACCACATCTCTGTACATGTTACGCCACTAGTATCTCTCCTTGAGCTTTGTGAAGGTTGCATAAATACCTCGATGTCCAGCCCATAAACTGTCATGGAACTCTCGAATAAGTTGCATCTGCATCTCTTTCTTGCACACAACTCTTTGTGGTAGATCAACATCTCGCTTAGATCGCTTCCACAAATAACCACCTTGTAGTAGATAGTTGTAAGTCTTCCTCCTGATCTGTTTGAAATGTGTATCACTCCATTCATGATGCTTCAACAACGTGCTAAGATAACGCCCAACATCTATCCATTCATCCTCGTACAACTCCTCTTCGAATGGTTTTGGATACACTGCTTCTCCCTTTTACGCTCTAGAAAAGACGGTAGTGCCAACATCCTCTGTGTCCTCGATCATATCTTCCTCTCCTTCATACCTTGCTCGAGACAACATGTTTGCTACTGGGTTATCCTTACCAACTATGTGCTTGAATTCAGGATTCAATTATTTGATGTACGCTATCCACCTTAGCATAGCAATATCAAGAGTGTTACAATTCGTAATCATTCCCAACAATGACAAACAATCAGTCTCCACAACCACTGATGCTCCAATCAGGTAATCTTTCTCAACCTTCATAGCTGTAACCACCCCTCATAGTTCTCGCTTCACTTGCGGATACTTCCTTTGTCGCTCACTCAACACCTTTGCGCCGAACCGCACAGCAAACTTGTTCCCTTCTTCATCATCTTGCCCCACAGCCCATCCAATTGCTATAAGGCTACTATCAACAGTCAGAACTACAAGTTTACCCCCTTCATAGCTGACCCTACGAAGTACAAGCGGAGAAGACAATAGTTCTTTTAGCCTTCGAACTGCCACTGAGTGCTTCTCGTCTCACTTAAACTTCTTGCCTTTTCGAAGCAAGCCGTACAAAGGATCAGCAACATGTGCAAAGTGAGGAATTCAAACATGATAGAACACACAAGCTCCTAAGAACCTCCGTACTTCAGTTTGCGAACTACATGTGTCTTTCATCCGTTGGATGGCATCCACCTTACTCGGATCAGGCCTACGACCAAACCATCCACATAAATGTCCCACAATCACAACCTCTCGTACTCCAAACGAGGACTTAGCTCCAGACAGCGTCAAGTGGACTTCCTCAAGACGTGACAATATCTTATCAACATCTGCAATATGATCAGTAACAAACTTACGGCACCCCCTCTGATCTGTTGTTTCATCCTTCTCCTCCTCTAGACAACCCTTGATTGGAATGTCATCCAAGAACGGCATTGTCTTCTCCGGAATAAAATCTCGTAAGATTTTATTCATTCCATTCATCATGTGCGCCACTGAGTTTGTAGCCCCTTGCGGTAATGTGCACATCCTTACCAGTCCCAACGGTGTCCTCATAGTGGTGACATCCCTGCTCCTTTCGGCAAGTTGAAATTGATCGTATCCGGAGTAGAGATCTCCTACGGAATAGATCGCCCTTCCAGCAAATGCTTCAGCAAACTCTTCTACAATTGATCCTATCTCTGTATTCCTGATAGTCACTTGGTTTACCGGCTGCATATCTTGAATGAAGCGTAACGCTCCACTCTTTTTCGGAACTACTGTAAACCAACGATTGGAATACAGTGCAAATGAAGGTTCGAGAATCTTCATCTGCATTTTCTCCTTTAGAAGCTCCACAAGCTTAGGTAGATGAGCCCTAGGTACAGGGATTGACCTCAAGTCCCAAGGTGCATGCAGCACTCTAAAGATAATCATTGGAGCTACTACGCTCGGATCCACGCATACTATCTCCGAAGCTTCAAAAGAAAAAGCCTTCCCATGCTTACTCAACATCTCTTTGAACTCTCGCTCTTCAATAGGAAAGAGAAAATCTGCGGATCCTACCTTCAACTCCTTGAGCGTAGCTGCAGTAAACTTGTGACCCACTTGGCGAGGATCCCTTAAGCTCTTCTCCTTCGAAGCTTGCTGAACTTGGTGGTTGGAGTCATCGGGTAAAGGTTTCTCTGACGAACGAAGCTCTCATAGCATTGTACACTTCACATTGAGTTCTTCAGTCTTAGTCTAGGTCCGGAAAGGGACGCAAAGGACATCCTCACGAACCAAGGCCATGCGTTCCGAATACAGATGTACGCACCGCGAAATGACAAAAAAAAGAAAAACTGAAAAAAAACAATGGCTATTGTTATACTGTTATAGGCCCTACGGAGAAATGTATATCGATTGTTTTTGTACATGAGATCCATCCACCTCTGATCTTCTATATCCGTTTGTAAGATGAAGACCAGCTTGTGTCAATCCATGGAGAGCTCACACCCGAGCGATGATGTTTGCTCCCGACTTGCTCTTCAAATTAAAAGCAAGGGGATTCTTAAAAATAAACCGTACTTGTCCTCGCGATCCAAGACGATGTCACTATAACGTAATGGTACGGTACTTTATCAAAATTCCGAAGCTCCCAAAGCAAAGTCAAACGTCAAAGAATTCCAAAAAAATCCAAGGAGCAATCTTTATAAAGCAAGCACTGGCACACAGCGCGACTTCCTAAAATGTAAGTCTATCAAAATAATAAAGAGGCCGAAAAAAAGTTACTCTTTTTGGCTTTTGTTTCAAATAAAAATAGAAAGTCTGCTTCACATAGCTCACGAACGTCACAGGTGGGCTTTATTTGCTATGTCAGTGAGCATAGAGAATCCAGCCGGAGATAGGAGGAGTTTATAAACTTATGAAAAAAGTAGGGCATGGGCAGATCTTTTTGGAACTTGTTCCAAAAAGATCTGCCCATGCCCTACTTTTTTCATAAGCCATGGCTACTCGGTAACCGCCTTTGTTTAGCTAGGTCTCTCAATGTTGAGAGTGGTGTAAAAAAAGATTTTTTTTCGTAGGCTTTTTCCAGTGATCGTGCTCTTCTCCCGCTGGTCGAGACCTTCGGACCTCAAAAATCTTTTTTTTTACGCATTCTTTAAAACGAGGAGCGAACACTAGAGAATAGTCCGTATTCTGCTGTAGTAAATCCACTTATATCAAATTTATCAATTTAACCGTCCGAAGCAGTTTATGGTCAGATTTGTTTTCAATTTCATGTTATGCAAATTTTTTTGCATATCTATGCTATACGCTGCGAAGCAAACATCTTCTGTAAACATATGCATTATATCTCAGGTCGGGATAATATTAAGACTTTTAGCCATCGTGGAGGTTTTTTCTTCAGCACCATTCGTCAAACTCAGATACACGTAAAGTCCGAAATGATCAAATACTTAGGCGCATTAGTAATATATTACAACACTGGATTCGATCCTCCAAGGTCCGATAAGGACCTCTTCAACCTGCTCATGGATAGCTCAATTCTTTTCAGATCTGTAGCTCAAAATGACGCTCTTGGCTAGAGCTTTTCATGGGCACTTCGTTTATTTCATTTGGATGCCTAGTGGAGAAGTTACAAGACTCGAAAGATGGGAAAAGAAAGCTATGCCTCAGCTTATGGACTTTTGGCACAATTTCTAATCTTCAATTTCATCGCATCAATGGGTAGAGCTCCTTGTCAAATTTTCATGAGCACTTCGTTTATTTCGTTTGGACGCCTAGTGGAGAAGTTACAAGACTCGAAAGATGGGAAAAGCAAGATAGGCCTCAGCTTATGGGCTTTTGGCACAACTTCTAATCTTCAATTTCATCACATCAATGGGTAGAGCTCGTTGTCAGCTTTCCATAGGCACTTCGTCTACTTCATTTGGACACCTAGTGGAGAAGTTACGATTCGAAAGATGAGAAAATCAAGCTGGGCCCTAGTTTACTATTGCTGACTGGGTATTTGCAGCTTTTGGTCATATACTAAGGATGCAAGAGGCCTGGTTGCTCATTATCTGAGAGAACTTGTACGTACAGCGATTGATGTAAGGAGACAGCTTAAGGGGTTAGCTTATTTCTGCGATTTGTCGATGGATGTTTTGGAGAATTGAGAAGTCCAATGCATGTGCGCAAGGTGTCATTGGATTCAGATCTGTGCAAGCTACGCGTTGGTTAAGACGGTTCGTAAAGAGACGGATCGAGGTGTGTGTTTTGAGAGAAATTGAGACGCATGAAGAAGTTTTGGAGTACTTCAATGACTTGTGAAGGAGAGTTGGACCGTCCGGGCAGTTTCGGAGTCCAAACTTGCTGTCCTTGGATCCATTGGGATCCGAACCCCGAGTTCTTCAGAAAATTGAAGACGATACGAAGTTTCATCGAACGGTTTGGGAGTTCTGAGCGAAATTGACTCGTAGGGAAGCGCTTACGTCAGATTTTCATTCATCTACGACATGAAGTTGGGTTGTTCTTCGCAATCGGTTAGCCAAGCTCTTCGTTCTTGGTGTCTATGCCATCAAGGAGTCTTCATCTACACATAGGAGATGACCGTATGTGGATTGGGTTGTTGGTTTGGGTGTGGTGAGCGAGTTTGAGTTCTAGGGAGTCGATTTACGTCAGTTTTTTACAACCTACGACCAAATTTCTTGCATGGTTTTGCAAAGGGAACTCCAAACGGCATGTTTGGAGTCTCGTTGGGTTCATGGTAGCTAGATCTACCTACCAGAGAAGACGGATATCAGATTAGATGATCCGTTTGGACGGTGTGTGCGGTTTTAAGCCGCAAGGAGGAGTTTTTGAAGGTTCGATCACCTGCGACCGAAAATCGGTGATATCTCGGCTGTCAAGAGTTGGATCTGAAGGTTTCTTGGACCAACGGAGTTAGGGAAGAAGACATTATCGACATCTGAAGATCATTTGGTGAAAAGAGAAAGTTCTAAGATAGATCTTTTCTGTTCCTTTGCTACGGTTTTTGACTTTTTGAGTTCATTAGAGTTCTAGTTGGTCATGTACAGCTTGTGGTAACTAGCTTTAGCTTGTATGGATGTTGTTTGGACTTGGGTTTAAATCGTGTGGTACAGGTGCAACTCAGTTTGTTAGCAAAGGGATGTTTCCCCTTGCTTTGAGCTAGGCTTCAATAGTTTTGGGTCTGGGTTGAGATTCAGAAACTAGTTTTAGGAGGTTTTGAAGCAGATTACAGATCGCTCTGGTCTGTTTCTCATTTTTGTGTTCTTAGGGAGAAAGAACTGGCAGTGTATATAAGTTAGGAATTGATATATATTGCGACGCTCGTTTTTGTGCTTATTTGTCTCTTTCTTGTCTCTATTCAGCACGTTACATCTCCACAGCCAAGAACCTCAAGTTTTCATGGACATTCTTCACGTAAAATCCGACACGATACGATAGTGAACTCGACGTGAAGGTCTGGGGTGGAGATTTCTTCTGTGTTTGAACCTTGAAGAAGAGATTGACAATCATGAGCGAGGACAAGAACGGTGATGAGAACGGAGCTAGTGGTTCGGATGGATTGCCTAAGGTGCAGTTGGATCCGGTGACTACATCGATGTTTCAAGCTTTCATGATGTTCTTGCGACAGTAACAGTCCGATGAACAGAAGAAAGCTTTGGCAATCAAACGAAACCGACAAATTACAGGTGAGATAGTTTTATCGCATGCTTTGAATACTAAGGTGTTTGTGGATGAGGAGAGAGAGCTTGCAAAGTGCAGTGTTTATTCTTCAGAGGAAGAAAGAGATCGAAGACGTAAGGTACATTTTGAGGATGAAGAGGAGGATGCGAAGCAAAGCTCAAGTCATTACAATCACAGTCACTGGGCTCGAGTTACAACAGAGACGTTGGTGAAGATCAGAGACTTGGATGAACCGGTGGTTGCTCTAATTGACCATGGATCAGAAATCAACATCATGTCAAAGGTGTCGTGCGCATACACATCGCTACACAACATACATCGTTGTCAAAGGTACACCACACATACACATAACACATGGACGATGTCATACACATACACAAGTGTACCACAATCGTCCCCCTAATTGACGGTTAGGTCCCTCTAACTCCAGATAGCTCCATATTCCAACTACGTGATATACATCTTCATGGGTGCAAGGATCAGGAGGTCGGGTGCTACATCGCCTCATCGTTCGTCGCCTATCTGCAATCCATACCACGCAAAGATCTAATCGATTATCCCTGCTATATACATTGAGGACAAACTCACCGTCCAATAGGAACGACACTGAGAGGTGGAGTCAAACATGACATGTGCCAACCTCTCGAACAACCATCACACACCAACCTACGGACTGCTCCACCAGCAGACCCACACAACATACACCTCAAGCCCGCGCGTACAACTGCTAAGCTTGGGTCAACGGTACCATCAATGTTGGGAAGATGACATGACGCGCAATTACGCACATGGTCCTTTCACACAACACCATCACGGTCCTCTAACATGAGTACTCCAGAAGGTAACACCTCACGCACTCGTAAAATAGTGCATCTTGCGGTCACATCCAACGTCGTCGGTGCGGTCTGCTGTAGATAGATATAATCGCCAGGATGAAACCTACGAATCGACGGCCGATAACCTCCTCCTCGGATAGTCGCATATCGCAACGTGTCTCTATGCTGAGCAATCGCTAGGTTCTCAAAAGCCATAGGCATAACTCTCCGAAATGTCTCTGCTCGTTGAGAACATGCTCTCGCCCACATATCCGGGTCATCAAGGTCCAGCACCTCAGCATAATCACGACGATAAAGCTTCCCGGTAAAAGATGATGATCCTTTCTTGTGGTCAAGTTCAGCTTCCGGAAGTCCTGACACACTCGGATCTTCCCTGTCTGCTTCTTCGGCATGATGACGATAGGAGCTACCCACTCACTACTAAGCACTGGGAAGATGACTCCCGTCTTCAGATATTGATCGATCTGGTCCTTCATCAGAAGCGAGTACTTGGGGTTGAGCCGATACTGCCTCTGTCGTGTAGGAACAACGCCCTCCAGCAAGTCGATGCGATGCTCTCCCAACTCTCGAGGTATGCTCTTCATGTCTTCTATGGTCCATGCGAAGACATCCTGGAACTCCGTCAGAAGTTCTCGAAAATCTTCCAACTGTTGGTCCTCGATCACCTTGGAAAGCTTCAGCTTCTTCCCAGGAGCAACCTTCATTTCTTGAAGATCATCCGGGTTTACCATTCCTTCAGTGTGACTGTACTCACTGGCACCAAAGTATTCCAGTTTGGGAGCTTCTTCCGGTTCAGATTCGTCTTCTGGAAGACCAACTATCGGATCTTTTGAAGGGAAGATGGTATCTTCATCTTCTGGAAGACCAACTGTCGGATCTTCCGAAGAGAAGACGGTACTTTCGTCTTTTGGAAGCTCTTCTTCCGCAACTTCGTAGCACTCAATGTATCCACAGATCACTTCTTCTGCTACTTCTGTAGTACACAAGTTATTCACCACAAACTCATTGTATCGTTCATCCATGTCAGAAGACGCAGCTGAGTCTTCTGAACTGTAACCCTCTGTCGTAGAAGGTGTTTCACCTTGGTGTCCAATCTTGATCCAAGGAAGCGAGACCTTGGTCTTCTCACCTAGCTTGGGTGTAGGATTGGGAAATCTCAAACGATGTCTTCTCCAATCGGTATTTACATTTGCAGCCTACAGCCATGGTCTTCCTATCAACACCTGATATCCAACCCTAGCTACAGGTCGCAAAATGATGTAAGTGAGGTAAAAAGATACTCCCCCAATTACCGTCAAGACATCTTTCAGTTGTCCCAAAGGTCGTCTTCTGGTCTGGTCCGTCATTCTGAGGATCCTCGGAGTAGGCTGGAACTCAGTGAAGCCTAGGGCATGCGTCGTTTCTTCAGTCATGATGTTAACTATGGAGCCGGAATAATGGTTACCTTCTTCAGAAGACAGCCATGGATCTCCATATCAAGTTCCGGGGCTCTCAAGTCCTCATGCTCTATCCTTAGGATCGGGGTGCTCTTGGGAGTTTAGCTGTCCTCCTCTTCCTCGATCCTCGAAGCACGGATTGTAACAACTTCCTATAACCAGCGTTGTCATCCAACAGTTGTTGGGAGGTTACATCTGCCTTCTGATTCCACAAGTCTCGTAAGAAGTCGTAAGGAGATCGCTTCAGAAGAGTGACTGGTGTTTCCGACAGAGAAGATGTAGTAGCTGCTTCTTTGGGTGGAAGACCAGAATGGTGTCTTCTCTCGACTGGAGGCTGTTCCCGTGAGACAGGGACTGTCGTAGTCGGTGGAGGAAGCTGCTGTACTATCTTCCGTCGCTTCTCCAACTCTTCTTGCATGATCGCTTCAACTTCTTGCCTAATGTCAGGAGCAAAGTACTTCGGATCTTCTCGGTCGTAAGTAGGAGAAGAAGGCCGCTCAAGAGAAGATGACCTCTCCTTCCGCTGCTTCTTCTTCTTGATCTCCTTCTGACGAGATTCTGACTTCCCTTTGCTTCTGGTACTTATTTTGAACACCGCTTCATCCAGGACTTCTTCTGGAGGCCAACTGTCTGAATCCGGGCTAGGGCTCAAAAACAGTGTCATCCGCCAAAGTGAAAGAAGAAGCTGCCTCAAGTGACTTCGTCTTCTGAGCTGCAGTCGTCTTGTGCAGCTGAGGTTTCTTTCCTTCGCGCTTCCCGAGGTCTGGTTCATCTTCCTCGATATGGAGACAATCCATACAATCTCCAAGATCTTCTTCTTCTACCGTGATGTGCTGTACCATTGCTAACTCGAGTATAGAAGCTGATGCAGCTTCTGCAGGAGGCGTGGTCTCTGCAAATCTAACCATTTGTCGTGGCCGTAAGGTCTGAGGAAATTTTCATGTGAAATGACCTGCTTCCTTACAGTTCCCACACAAGGGCACTTGCCCAATCTGTGTTCTCGGATGAGGACAGGTGGACCACCAGTGTCCTGTCTCTCCACAATTATTGCATGCTCCAGAAAGAGGGTTTAGAGGTCGTTGTGATGAAGAAGGTTGCCAGGACGTCCTGGTCTGTGCATTACTAGCTCTATCCCTAGGTACATAACGATTATATTGGGCGGGAGGAGTAGGAGTGAAGGGTTGTATCGTCTCGATCTTATAGCAGGTCTCCCACCTGGGATCGTGTAGATATCCCTCATTGTCTTCTTCCCAGTCTGCTCAATTGACAGCTTGGTCCTGCGTACACTGATCTCTGGTGTGCCCGGAAGAGTTACAAAGATTGCACCAAAGGTTTGGCCGGGAAGCCGTAGGTTGCTTCCGCTTGTCCTTCTGGTTCAGAAGATGAACTTTCAGGTCGGCAAACTGCTTCAGAACTTCGTCAATACGGGGATCCGGTGCAGACTGAATGATCTGAGTTTGAGGCATCTTCTGCACAACTTCCTCCCTTGCTCGTGTCTTCTCCTTCTTCTTCTTCCGTATCTTCTTCTCTTGTTCAGATTCGGATTCTGAACTTTCGACAGTAGACCCTTCAGAAGTAGAGGAGACTTTCGAATCACTGTTATCAGTTTCAGTGGACTTGGACTTCTTCTTGGATTTCCTAGAAGACTTCTTCGACTTCTTGGACTTCTTCGATGTCTTCTCTCTGTCTTTCGTCATATTCCGAGTGATGCTCGAGGTTTCATACTGCTCGGCATGCTTCTGTACTTCTACTAAATCATCACCTCCTCCTCTTCTACAGTACAATTCCATATCCTGAGACAATCCTCTCAAGTACCAGTCCACGGCTTGCTGGACACAATAACCGGGTCTTCCTTGGTTCTGAGGGATGTGATCCAGGAGGTCTTCAAACCTCTCGGTGTAATCCCGTAGTGTCTCTTTTTTCTTCCGTTCGAGCCTCTGAAGTTCTATGAGGGTCATCCGATCATAGCCCACTCCTCTAAACCGTTTCAGAAAAGCTGCCTTCAGAGTAGCCCAAGCGGCCATTACTAACTCATCATCCAACATTTTACTCATCCATTTCCTTCCTTTCCCTACGATCAAACTGGAAAATACACGAAGTCTGTCGACATCCGAGTCTTCCTTGTTGGATCGAGAGATGGTCTCGAACCACGTGATGAAGTCGTCTGTGTCAGCATCATCGTCGTACGGATGGTACTTTTGCCGAGTGTGGGAAGCCATGTCGACTGTCGACTGGTGCGACTGCCGACTTCTTCCTCCTTCAGGTTCAGGCGGTGGAGATGGTCTTCTCGAAGGTCCAAGCCTGTCTGAATCACGAAGGTCGTCTTTTGAGTCAGAACTACTGTCGCTGTCGCCTTCTGAGACGTCTGGAACGGTCTCCTCCAGTCTTCCTTCACCTTGAGAAGCTTCTTCCGCACTTGGAAAGACGTCTTCCGAGTAACCAGTACCAAAATCTACTTTATACACGTGATCACCCGGTTGGCTTCTGTCTTCTCCAAAGATTATGCTCGAGATGGAAGGCTCTTCTAACTCTACTGATCGGATCTTCCTGAGCTCTTCTTCTTTTCTTTGGTGTCTCAAGGATATCCGCTGCTCTCTAGAAGCGGTTCGCTAAGATGAATGTACCCACTCAAGATCTTTACCCGTGCGTCTTCTGCTTCTTCCTCTGGTCGGAGACATCCACCAGAGTGCTAAGAAGAGATGTCCCTCTTCTTCTAATACTAGATCCGGCAGACCGAATGACTGAACAACCAATCACAAGTTCGGAACGTCTTCTTCTCCTGCTTCCCGTTGTACTTACTGCAGTCTTCCAAGATCGAGTCTTCCAAGATACTCTTGGAAGCGGGGAAGCGGCTTCTTCCAGTCCCCCTGATGTATCTTATCAGCTTCTGGTTGTGGTTCTTGTCTTCTAGCAAGATAGAGTCCCACAACACATTCAACTACAATCGAAGTTAGTTCGAAATGAAACTAACTAATGGCACACAGATCCAGGAAGCTTAGAACAAAAGTTACTAAGATGAAATCCCCGGCAGCGGCGCCAAAAATGGTGCTCACTATATGTAGTGTCGCAGGATTACTCCTTTTGCCCATTTAGTATACAAGATATCGTTCCCACAGAGGATTTGCACAAGTAACGCTGCTCTAAGTTCTAAGATCTGTTCAAACACACAAACACACGGATTTTGTCTAGAAATCCCGTCTTCTCACAAAACCACGCGTCTTCCAGACTCGCCAAAAGGTGCTCTGGACCTAAACAAACAACTACTAACTAAAACATCACACAACTATTCACAGAGAAGCTCGGGAAGACGCGCTTCCTGCTTCCAGGTCACTTCTTCCGGTTTTCTCGATATCGTCTTCCCGAAGCAATTCTCAGCTTCTGGGGGTTCAACTCGGCTTCTCGTACCTCCAGAAGACTGTCCTGCTTCGCAGAAGTCGACCCGTAACGACTGTTACACCTTGCTCTCGCACTCACATTCCAACGGGTTAGATTAATCACATGGTGTTTGCCTCCTGTAGCCTTCCCAGGCTTCTGCCTACGGAAATGGTCTTCCTACAGCACTACAACGACATTCACCTTCACGGAAGCTCAATAGAAGTCTCGGAAGCTCACTAGAAGAAGGTAGGAAGATGAGGAAGATGAGAGAAGATGAGGAAGAAGAGAAAATCCAAACAAGAGAAAATAAGATGAAAAGGAGAAATTAAGATTCCGACAGGCTTCTAGTCCGGATCCTGACTAACAAGCCATCCTTGCTTGTAATAGTTTGGGGAGGAAGACAACAAACGTGTGTACAGTTGCACCGTCTTCCACTTGAGGATGTCATCTTCTGTTGTGGGAAGAAGGCTTCTTTCTTCTTCTCTTCGTTGCTCCGACTACTCTGTCTTCTGGGATCCCTTATCCATAAGACCGTCCGTCCGTTGTCAGGTTGAGAGTCTTCTTGGGAAGGGCGAACCTTCTGGCTGTGATATGAGCTTGAAGGCTGTGTTCAATCTACTCGGGGAAGCGTTGGGCTCTTGGCTGTGGCTGGTTTACTCACAGGATAGACTTCAGGTCTCAAGGTGATACTGAAAAACACTCATATAAGTCTCTAGGCTCTTCTGATATGTTCACGAAGCAAGTTCATGCTTAACTAGCAATGATAAGATCAGATGGCGAACTTTGACACTCAGGATTGAGAAATATGTGAAGGTTCAGACTTCAGAACTCCTCTTACATGTAAATGAGGTTCTACTGGATACACATACGAAATTTCAGCTTCAGATCAATTCAAAGCACTAAGATATGAGCAGAAACTTTCTGAGTAGAGAAATTACGGCAGTTTCTGGTACCCAGACAGCTATTTCGACCTATAACAAGGAATTGGCTCGATCATTTTAGGAAATTCTTACAGGATTTGCAGTACACAGCTTGATGAACACTCCTGTGAAGTTGCGCCTCCTGATTCCACACAGAACTCCAGATCTCGCTCTCTGAAGTTGCTGCTCCAGATTGAGAGCTTTTCGGACCCCCTCTATTTCAGCGGTCGCCCTGAATTACTCACTGACTCAATTGACATGAAAATTTGGAGACAGTCGTAGCCCTGCTGACAGTGAACACATCCACGAAGTTTTGAAGCGATTTCCTCGATTCTGCTGCAAATGACACTCAAAACCCCAAATTCAACAGAAGTGCTGCAATTCCGACACAAATTTAACTTCAATCAGCCATAACTCCTTCTTTATTGCTCCAAATCGATCAAACTTTTCGCTGACAGTGCTTTGCTCGACGAGCTCTATCTCCCTGTGCTCTCAAATTTCGCAGTGCCTTCACAAATTGCTCGAAATCCCCTTTAGACCTCTGTTTCTAAATTTAGAGTTACACAAAAGACAAAAATGAACCAATGAGAATTCATAGCTCCATTTGGTTGTCATTTGTGCCTTAAACCATGTGGTAACTTATCTACACTCATAGGCTACCACGTCAAGCCCCCTAGAGTGCCAGCGTAAAACTTAAACTACCTAAAACGGCACGCAGTCCCGAAAAATAACTTAAATCAGCTAGAAAGCGTGCATGGGTGACACGCAAATACAACCCATGAGCTTAAGCCTTATCAACATGGTAATCAACCTACTAAGACTCAAAATATATAACATCTTCCTAAAACGGACTTCTCTGAGATCTTAACTTCACTCAGAGAGACTAATGCCTGACAAAGAAGTGAATCATTTACTATGTGAATTGATTCACATCACGACACCGTAGATCCAAAGTGCTCTATTGGACGAGCCAAGCTGCAATTCTACAATTGCTGACAGTCACCGCCACTCAAGAAGAACGCTTCCCATGCACAATCGGGAGTGAATCCAAGAAAACCCACCATCCAGAAGACATGAATAAAGCTTCTGCACTCAAATTCGCAATCCATTCCTCGAGAAGATGTCACATTGACATTGAGAAGCTCACTCCCTCTACGTCCTGCGTCTACTCCTCGACACAACAGTCTAGCCAACAGGACTGCACGAGGATGTCGTTCCCTGTTCCTAAACTGTCCACTATCTCTATCTACATCTTCGAACCACTGCTGATAACGAGCATGCAGACTCCTCAGGTATAATCCTAGACTATTCATATGTCTCTAACATCGGGTGTAGTGTGTGTGGAACTAACTGACTCGATTCCCTACTCTTCGATCCTACTTATGTCTTCTACCACAAGAAAAACAGAGGAGACGACCACCAGGGAGAGATGGGCGCTGTCAGAAGGCTGCAACTCCACATGCAAGCCAATTCCCTTCCTGATTAGCCATCCACCTTGTTGTTTCCTACGCTACTTATGCTGCCACATGGTATCCTAACTAATTTTACACCGAAAACTGCCACCCTAAAGATAGCATGTTCGGTCTTACTAAATTTGGAAATTGTCAACGTCGGTTGTGTTTACTATCTACTCTGATTGCTCGGAGATAACCTCTACCTGATCTGCCTCTATCGGAGCTCCTAACGCGGCTTCTGATAAGCTAGAAAGCCCTGTGATTACCTCGGGTGTCACTGAGGTGGCTTCCTCCTCATCATTCTTTGCTGGCCCTGCTGCCGTTGCTGCTGCTTCTTCCTCGGCTTCTGCTTCGGCTTCTGCTTCAGAAGACGGAAGCGTCTTTTGGGAAGCTGGGTCGAGTGGTGCTTCCTCGCTCTTCTGAGACACTGGTGCGGTACTAGGGACCATGACGACCTCATAGGGGTCCAGGAAAGTCGCTTCCTCCACGCGGAATACCTGGGAAGACGGTTCTTCTTCTTGTCTTCCGGGACGTCTTCCGGTGTCTTCTCGGCTTCCAACGCTATCACTACCAAGTAGACAGCGAGGTCAAACTCCTCCTTCTCCAATCCGGATCCAGTCGATGATGCTGGAGCTTGGGAAGATGCAGTTGCAGGTGGCGGAATCAAGAGAAGACCATAGAGTGTCTTCACTCTCTCTATCTGCCGATCCAAATACCTGAACATACTCTCCTTGCACTCTACCAACATCTCCTTGGACTCATTGTCCCACCCTCTAGCCAAGATAAGCAACTTCCTACCCGCGGTGAAGTTGAACTTCTTTCGAAGCACTTCCACCGACTGTGCTAGCATCTCCTGCGCTAGAGCTTCCGCTGCGTCTCGTTGCATCTTCTCCTCTGCAACTCGTGCTTCTGCGGCTTTCCGCTGCGTCTTCCAGGTTGTCTTCTCCTCTGCGAGGGCGGTGATCTTTCTCCGCACTCGGAGAACCTCTTGGTCGCGCTGCTGTAAACTAGCCTGCAACTCCTGGTTGCTCTTCTTCAGTTGGATCAGCTCCTTGGCAGAAGCGGCTTCTTCCGCCTTGTACCTTGCTGCGAGCTTCTCCATGGTGCGGAGACTAGCTTCCAGCGCTTCTGTCTTCTTCTGGCCTTCTTCCTGACGCATCAAGGTGCGCAGACCGAATCCAGGCTGCAAGGGCTTCTCCTGAGCCTTCGCTCTCTTCTCCAGCAACTCCATAGCTGGCTAGATCTCTGAGTGGAAGAAGGCGCTGAACTCTTCCAGTCTTCTTCCTGCGGAAGACATGTTCATCTCCATAATTCGATTGGAGATGTCGACCTTGTCTTCCAGAGGCAAGGATGCCTCTTCCATCACAATGGTCTTCAACTTCTGCACACGGGAAGAAGCTACTCTTCTCATCTTCCGGGGTGGAAGATCTCTCCCCATGGTAGAAACGGTCCTCTTTACTGCGCTTCCTCGCATCGCAGTAGGAGTATCCATCCATCATTCGTCTTCTGGAGTCTTCGGAAGACTCCTTGGTGTTGCAGAAGCGGCCTTCTGCTCCGGTCGGGTACTCAGCGACTCTTCCTGCGAGTCAGACTCCGATCTCGAATGAATGAGGGAGGTGGGCTTCCTAGGTACACTTCTAGGACCCATCTTCCTCGGAGGCGTGACGTCTTCCGACCCACTAGAGTCGTCTTCCCTCACCAGAAGCGTCTTCTGATGAGATTCGAGCCTCAGCTGCGGCATCAGAGTGAGAGAGGGAGTTGCGGCTGCTGCTCGGTCGTCTTCTTCCGAGGTCTCCTCCTTCATCTCAGGTTGCCCTGTTGGTCCATACTTCACCAACTGTCCTTCCGTGAGATCCCCCATGGCTACGTACAAGTAGCAGAGGAAAGGTGTCAAGTGTCCTCCTGCCGGGGTACCTGAGTACGATAGCTCCGCCTGTACATATATGTGGAAGAATGCGCCCCAGTTGACGAGCACTCGTTTATCCCACACTGCTTCCAGGAACTCCACGTCCTGATCTCCAAGGTACCTCGTCTTGTGTGTTTCCCCTTGGGAAAGAGATGCAGAAACAGCTTCACCAGAAGTCGCTTCTTCGGCTCTCGGTAAGATTCGATCTTCCATCCGTTCCTTCCCTGCCTGTCCTCCAGGAAGAGGCAAGTTGTGCTTCCAGGCACATGCCACTCACTCACGATCCTGGGCAAGATCTTCTTCTCGAGCCAATACCCTCGGTCCTCGGATTCTGACCTATGGAAGACCTTGCACCACCAATCTTCAGTCCAGGAAGATGGTCTTCCTCGAGCTACTCCTGCCTTCACAGGTACACGGTTGCGAGGTGGCAAAGCTGCCCAAACCTCCTCCAGAAGACCTTGGTCGGCGAGGTTTCAATCCCACAAGAAGAAGTCGAGATCCAACTCCTTGAGGAAGGGTGTGGCCTCGGCCAACTCTGCTGCGGGTAACACCAACCCTCGAGGATGCATCGACATACTGGAAGATCTATTGCACTAAGCCACACGCACTTACTGTGAGCTGAGGGCTTAGTCCTTCCCGAGTGCCCACAGTCTAGCTTCTACTTCTCAGAAGACGAAACTAGTCTTCCAGAAGACAACTACTCCGTCTTTTGAGATTCTAACAGTGTTTCCTAAATAGCTCTCGTCTTCCGAGCTATGTCTAACCAATCTTAACTAAGCAAGGCCTTGCATGGATTACCAAGAAGACAACCCACCTTGCATTACATCCTACTTCCTATCAGAAGATACAAGATTCGCGAAACGTAGAGTGCATAACATGTTCAGAAGATGGTTGCGGGCTCCTGCGGTGACAGTGGTCTATGGAAAGACTCCCAGGACAGCTTCCGATTCAATGTCTTCTTCGGAAGACCTTCCGAAGTCAGGCTTCCCTTCACTGGTCTCACCTGTCTTCTTCTTCCTACGCGCAATCTATCCTCACAACAGACTCACATTTGCACTCTGTTCTTCTGACTTCTCACCTCTCATACACACTCAGAAGAAGCTTGCTGCATGATGGGAAGACATGACCCTCGACCATTCTCTCCAGATTCTGTCAGCAAGACTTCTCACGACTCTCTCCTAAGTTTGGGAAGAAGAAGGAATGGGCTGCTATGGGTCGAACAGAAGAGACCCGAATGGACCCTCACGTCTTCTCGCGCATTTTGCCAGCCCTTCCAGTCTTCTATTCTCTCTAGGAAGATGTGGATTTGAGAAGCTTGGAAGACCAGGAGGCACAGGCCTAGTTCCCGACTTCCAACTTCTCGAAATAACAAAAACAACTCACCAAGCCACTCGGAATTCGTACCAAGCCTCTCTTAACACCAAACCAAAGCAAATCCACTCTTGATACGAATTGTGTACAGTCGACTTCCGAAGACAGTCAAGCTTCCAAAGACAGTCTTCCGAAGATGTTCCAATCTTCCGAAGCATCTTCTGTTCAAGGTTCCGGGAGTAGAGAGATGGTAGGGTAGGGAAATTGATAGTTGGGATCTTCAATTTGAGGGCTAGGGATAGGGAAGCTCGAATTGAACTTGGGAAGAAGCAAGAAGATGTCTGACAGAAATTGGGCAGTGCTTCCGCACCCAATGTCACAATAGGAAAATAAGGATGGGGGATTGATCGATCAGGCTGCCTGAACACAACCGGGGAAGCGCAAGGGATACCAAACAAAAGCGAGAAGCAGGCGGAAAGGAAAAGAACATGGGAAGAACCTCTACTATCTTCCGTCTGCTTCCCGAGTTGTCTTCTTCTTCCGCGCGCTTCCGGCTCTGGTTCCAGCTCCAATGCGACCCCACAAGGCTGCTTCCGCTGTCAGCTTCTGGCTACGTCTCAATTCCACCTTCGATTCCACTCAGCCACCCTCCAATGTCAGCTTCCGGGAGCTCACAGAAAACACCTTCAGTTCACTACGCTTCATGCGCTCAGTAGTTCGACTTCGCCTTCCTTCTAACTTCGAATCGATCTTGTCCTCATTCGATTTCACTCGCTGCTTGAATCGATCTTCTCAGTCTCCAATCTCTTGATGCGAGAAGCAGGTAGGTTTCTGTGCTAATGCGCTTCCTGCGCATCTTCCCCGCAGTTTAGGGGTTTCGACCCTCCTGACCTACCTAACCTATTCGGTGCTACCTGGTAGGTGCACCTACTCCTTACGTGGTTAAGCTTTCGCGGTTGCCGTCTTCTGGAAGATGCGTGTCTTCCGCCGTCTTCCGCCTTCCGCCGTCTTCCAAAGACGTCATCGAGAAGACGCTTCCCAGAAGACGGTCGTCTTCCGAAGAAGTCAACTTATTATTACAAACAGCTCATAAGATCATCTTCCTGCTAAGGAAGCCGTAATCTTAAGTAACAACGCTTCTTCAGTTATACAAACAAGTTATTAATCTCAAAAATTTCAAAAATTCGTGAATCCTGTAATTTGTGGGCACCACATGCATCAATGGGTAGAGCTCCTTGTCAGCTTTTCATGGACACTTCGTTTATTTCGTTTGGACGATGTTGTGATGTGAATCATTTCACATAGTAAATGATTCACCTCTCTGCTAGGAGTTAGTCTCTTTGAGTGAATTTAAGTAGTCAGAGAAGTCGATTCTGGAGGCTGTGGACATTGGTGGCTACGGGTTACTCTTCTAGTTCGACACTTGAGAGTTAGTAGCGGTAGAAGTTAGCTTAATGTTACTCCTAGTTCTCCATGCATATATTAACACCGTTGTGTTATACGTTTTAAGCCATAGTAGACTGACAATATGCTAGTTATCTTGTTCAAGCATTTGTGCGCTTGTGCAAGTGACTTCTTACTTGTCTATGATGTTCAATGTACATAACTTAGGGTTTCCATGTTGATAGGGGTTTAAGCTCATGGGTTGTACTTACGTGTTGCCCAGGCGCGCTTTCTAGCTGGTGTAAGTTTACTTTCAGGGTTGCGTGTCATTTTAGGTAGTTTAAGATTTACGCTAGCACTTTAGGGGACTTGACGTGGTAGCCTATGAGTGGAATTAAGTTACCACATGGTTTAAGGCACAAAAGGACAGCCAAGTGGAGCTATGAACTCCCATTGGTCCATTTTTGTCTTTTGTAAAACTCTAACTTTAGAAACAGAGGTCTAAAGGAGAGTTAGAGCATTTGGTGAGGACACTGTGAAATCTGAGAGCACAGGAAGATAGAGCTCGTTGTGCCAAGCACTGTCAGTGAAATTCTTGATCGATTTGGATCAATAAAGAAGGAGTTATGCCAATTTGAAGTTCTAGTTGAGTCAGAATTGCATCACTTTTGTTGATTTTGGGGTTTCCAATGTCAATTGCAGCAGAATTGAGAAAATTGCCTAGAACCTTCGTGGTTGCCTTTACTGTCAGTGGGGCTACGACTGTCCAAAAAGTTTCAAGTCATTTGAGTGAGTGAGTAATTCAGGGCGACGGCTTAAGCAGAGAGGGTCTTAAAAGCTCTCAATCTAGAGCAGCAACTTCAGAGAACGAGATCTGGAGAACGGTGTACAATCAAGAGTCCCAACTTCACAAGGGTGTTCAACATCCTGTAGACTCCAAATCCTGTAAGAATCTTTGAAAGTGATTGAGCCAATTTTCTGTTGTAGGTCAAAATAGCTGTCTGAGTATCAGAAATTATCGTAATATCTTTACCTAGAACTTTTTTGTCCATATCTCGGTGCCATAATTTGATCTCAAGATCAAACTTCGTGTGTGTGCTTAGTGGGGCCTCTTTTACATGTAGGAGAAGTTAAGAAGTCTAAATCTTCACATATTTCCAATCCTGAGTGTCAAAGTTCACCGTCTCATCTTATCATCGCTAGTTAAGCCTGAACTTTGCTTCCTGAACATATCGGAAGAGCCAAGAGACATGTATGAGTATTTTACAGTGTCACCTTGTAACCTGAAGCCTATCCTTTGGGTAAACCATCCACAGCTATAAGCCTAGTGCTTCCTTGAGTAAACGTATCACAACCTTCCCGATCATAACACAGCCAGAAGGTTCCGCCCTTCCCAAGAAAACTCTCACCTTGACAATACCTAGTGGAGAAGTTACAAGACTCGAAAGATGGGAAAAGCAAGCTAGGCCTCAGCTTACGGGCTTTTGGCACAACTTCTGATCTTCACTTTCATCGCATCAATGGGTAGAGCTCCTTGTCAGCTTTTCATGGGCACTTTGTTTATTTCGTTTGGACTCCTAGTGGAGAAGTTACAAGACTCGAAAGATGAGAAAAGCAAGCGAGGCTTCAGCTTACGGGCTTTTGGCACAACTTCTAATCTTCAATTTCATCGCATCAATGGGTAGAGCTCATTGTCAGCTTTCCATATGCACTTCGTCTACTTCATTTGGGCACCTAGTGGAGAAGTTACGAGACTCAAAAGATGAGAAAATCACGGTGAGCCTTAGTTTACTATTGCTGACTGGGTATTTGCAGCTTCTAGTCATATACTAAGGGCGCAAGGGGCCTGGTTGCTCATTATATGAGAGAACTTGTACATACAGATGTAAGGGGACAGCTTAAGGGGTTAGCTTGTTTCTGCGATTTGTCGATGGATGTTTTGGAGAATTGGGAAGTCCAATGCATGTGCGCAAGGTGTCACTGGGTTCAAATCTGTGCAGGCTACGCATTGGTTAAGACTGTCCGTAAAGAGACGGATCAAGGTGTGTGTTCTGGGAGAAATTGAGACACAAGAAGGGGATTTAGAGTGCTTCAGTGATTTGTGAAGGAGAGTCGGACCGTTCGAGCAGTTTCGGAGTCCAAACTTGCTATCCTTGGATCCATTGGGATCGGAACGCCGAGTTCTTCAGGAAATTGAAGACGATACGAAGTTTCATCAGACGGTTTGGGAGTTCTGTGTGAAATTGGCTCGCAGGGAAGCGCTTACGTCAGATTTTTGTTCGTCTGCGATATGAAGTTGGTTGTTCTTCGCAATCGGTGAGCCAAACTCTTCGTTCTTGGTGCCTATGTCATCAGGGAGTCTTCATCTACACATAGGAGATGACTGTATATGGATTGGGTTGTTGGTTTGTGTGTGGTGAGCGAGTTTGAGTCCTAAGGAGTCGATTTACGTCAGTTTTTTGCAACCTACGACCAAATTTCGTGCGTGGTTTTGCAAGAGGAACTCCAAACGGTATGTTTGGAGTCTCATTGGGTTCATGGTAGCTAGATCTACCTATCAGAGAAGACGGATATCAAATCAGACGATCCGTTTGGACGGTGTGTGCGGTTTTAAGCCGCAAGGAGGAGTTTTAGAAGGTTCGATCATCTGCGACCAAAAATCGGTGATATCTCGGCTGTCGAGAGTTGGATCTGAAGGTTTCTTGGGCCAACGGAGTTAAGGAAGAAGACTCTATCGACATCTGAAGACCGTTTGGCGAAAAGAAAAAGTTCTCAGATAAGTCTTTTCGGTTCCTTTGCTACGGTTATAAGCTTTTTGAGTTCGTTAGAGTTTTAGTTGGTCATGTACAAGTTGTGGTAGCTAGCTTTAGCTAAGAGCTTGTACATGGATGTTGTTTGGACTTGGGTTTAAATCGTGTGGTATAGGTGAAGCTCTGTTTGTTAGCAAAGGGATGTTTCTCTTTCTTTGAGCTACGCTTCAATAGTTTTGGGTCTGGGTTGAGATTCAAGAACTTGTTTTAGGGGGTTTTGAAGCAGATTACTGACCGCTCTGATCTGTTTCTCAGTTTTGTGTTCTTAGGGAGAAAGAATCAGCAGTGTATATCCATTGGGTGTTGGTATATATTGGGACGTTCGTTTTCGTTCTTGTTTATCTCTTTCTTGTCTTTGTTCAGCACACTACATCTTCACAGCAAGGAACCTCGCATTTTCTTAGACATCTTTCACGCAAAATCCGACACGATAACATGCTATCTCAATGGAAGTGTGGGTGGGAGCTTCTTTGTATCATTTGACTAAGAGGGCTAATTATTTTCATGTGGTACTGTGCAACTCTCTAGACGATATAAAACCTCACCTAGTTCTGTGATCACATCACTAGACAGATGGATAGAGAATTACACGGAACTTAAAAAGAGGAAGTTAGCCAATGATGAACGGAGAACATTGATAATGGAGAAACTCTTGGAGCTGAAAACAAGAGAGCTATTTGGCGATAGAGCTGAGTAAACATCTTACATCAAGCTCGTCTTCAGGTACATCAGTTTTTTTGTTGATTATCACATCAGTTTTTATGGAGTGCCATAAAAAATTTCTTTCCTTCTTGAGAATGTAGTCTATTTGCACTTTTCATCGATGCTCAAAAAAGGTTGTCCATCTGTAAATGGTTGATAGTTTGTAAGATTTCACAATCGCTATGCTTCTTGTAACTCTATATCATTGTTGTTGATGAAGTTGTGAAGCATAACTATAGCCATGATGCATACAAGTACTTCCTCTAGTTTCATAAGCATTCATGCTCTAGAACTCTCCATCGCTTTTTGAGAAGTAAGAAAGTATGTTTGATTCGACTTCTTCTCTCTGATTTTGTTGATTGTCGAATCCCTTCTATAAAAATGACATTTATGACTAAGCTGCACCCCCAATAATATATGGTCTTACATGGATCATCCCTCTTTCTTGGATAGTCATCGACGGAAGAGATAAAATAATAGTGGGTTCCTCATACATGAGGTTGTTTTGAAACTTGTATCATAGAGAAGACACTCGTAGGTGAGTGATGCCTTGTTGTGAACTAGGAAGAAGACAAGCAACATCTGAAAATTTCTTTCATCATCACACAATCCTTGGAGCAGTATGGAGTGGTAATGGTGTCTATTTCAATATTCTATAAGATGAAACTACCGTCTCGGTTTGTGAGCCAGTCTTATATGACAACCATCAAAAGATCCAAATATTAGTGATATTTTGATAGAATCTAAAACTGATCCATGATATTTTGTAAACATTGGACTTTTGGTACTCCAACATATCTTGAAAATAACATCTATTTACTCGCTAAGATGTTACAAATGATGCGTGTGTACTTGATAATTGTAGCTTGTCCAACGTGGAAATTATCTGATATTTCCAAACAAAGAGATAGCATTGGCAAGTCGGTATATGACGATGACGACTGCAAGTTGTAAGTCGATCCATCTCTGAGCAAAAGTCCAATCTGGTGTAGACGGCATAAATGGGTCTACAAGATCTAATAATTTAAGAAACATTGAATGACTTATTTTGAATCTCAAGTGCCACTCTATTGTCATGACTGATTTGGAGAATAGTCCAGATCTCATGTAAAAGCACCTCCCACCAAGTACCTGCTCTTGGAATATCCACCATCTTCTCCTTCTCTGATTTTCCATACTCGATGTATCGATGACATATAACAAAGAAGGAA
Source organism: Asterella californica (assembly GCA_036924285.1). NCBI lineage: Eukaryota > Viridiplantae > Streptophyta > Marchantiopsida > Marchantiales > Aytoniaceae > Asterella > Asterella californica. The sequence goes on from JAYKYS010000003.1 coordinate 15,739,318, forward strand.
TGAATGAATCTCCTCCATCCTCTTCCAACTCTATCATCTGAGAAAGAACATCGTCCAAACTCCATGTCTCCTAGTTCAAAACAAAGAATATGAAAAATTCCACTATATCCAGAGAAAAATAGAAGCAGTAAAAAAGACAAGTACAAAAAAAGATATAAGTGAATCCTCTTAAATGATCTCTAAATAAACTTGAGTTTACATGATCCCGTCTGCACTGACAATATACCTGCTGATTATGAGCTTCCAACTCGAGGACGAAGGAGTTAAGCTCTTCTTCGCAAGTTAATCTACCTCCTTTGCCTCACGTGAGTCGTCTTGAAGACGATGAATCAGGTAACCCCCTTGTCACATATCGAGTGTGTTGGGAGAATTGACAAGTCATGGCTTTGATAGAGTGTAAAATATAGAATGGGAGGAATTGGAGCCACGAGTGGGAGAGATCACATTGCTACATCTGATGCAAAATGACATCGAATTCTAGAAGCCATGAGTAAGCAAGGGATTTTTGTTGATTTTTGTTTTGGAATAGGTAAATCTAATGTGCAAGAGATTATGTGAGATGTTCTCAATGCTGTAGTATTTGTACTTGGATCAAAGTACTTAACTTGGTCTACTGGGGATGAGATAGAACGAGTGTCTCTGGAGTTCTATTGTCGCTGTGGTTTGCCGAACTGCCAAGGTGTCATTGATACCATCCACATTGAAGCTCCAAAAGGATCAACTATGGCACTCGATTTCTACAATCGTAAGAGATATCACTCTATTGTTCTCCAAGCAATAAGTGATACCGATGATACTTTTCTCGATATACATGTAGGCTATCCCAGATCGACAAATGATAAACACGTCATTCGTGTCTAGTTTCTTCCAGAAGGTAGTGGATGGAGATATCCTCACAAAACTTGTTCTTAGGATTAATGATGGTGTCTAGTTAAAATCTTATGTACTTGGAGATTCAGGATACACAATGCAATCTTGGCTGATTATGTCTTATAGCATCAATCCTCATTCTACAGACTTAAACTATCATTATATGCACTCAGTGCGGTCTCCATTTTCAGTTTTGTTTAATGTTTGATACTTTCTGAGAAAAAAGCAAGCAAGCATTGAAATTGTCAGAAAAAATAACAAAAATGATGCATTTCCACCATGTTCAGCCTGCAGTGCGGTGATGCTCTGAATATGAGAAGTGCATGTCAAGAGCCAGCAACATATATACAAGAAAAGTTTTGTAGAAAATATTTTACAACATATTATCAACCTGTGTGGTTTCTTTATTTGTCTTCTGCAACATCTTTGAGTGACGATAAACCTGCTGAACCTGTTATTGCCAGTCAAAGGTGGGGTCAAGTAAACAAATTTAAGACGGGTGGGTTCAAGTCCGCCAAACGTATTAAGGATGGGTCAAGTAATCTCTGATTTTAAGAAACAGTAGCTTTTCTGCTGTCCATTATGCGACTAGGTAACCTAAAAGTAGCCTCTAGCACTTCTATATAACGACACATTATACACTATTATAAAAAGAGGTATTTTGCGATTTGATCATTAGTAGGTTTTATGGAAAAATATACTTGCAATACGGGTTGCAGAGTAAAGGATTAATATACATATTAGACATTTATTAGGTTTGAAAGATATGATGTTCTAATGAAGGAGGGTGTAAAATATCATTAAAGGTGACATTCCTATGGAAGTTTAAAAAAAATGCAACAAAGAAGAAGGTGACTTGTGATAGTATTCTGGGGTGAGAGGTGATTGTGTAAGTTAATTTGTTCTTTGACAGAAGTTATGACATTGTTTATTTAATTTTATATTTTATAATAAATGTGAGTCGAGTCCCTCTCAAGCTGTATTCGATCTAAAGTTTAAGTAAAGAGTGCACTTATCATTTCGAGATATTTCTATTCTAAGTTCTCTTTGTGATGAGTTCTAACAGGTTGATCTCTTTATCAGTTGTAACAGGGTGATAGTATCGGTTGAGGAGATCTTTTAAAGTTCTCATGTTCTGAAAAGACTTGTAGTGCAATTTTCAGTTTAATTTGCAGTTTTTAATTTACAGGTTTTAGTTTTCTAGTCTAATTGTCGTTCTGGATCGATAGTATTAACGCTAAAATGCTATTTAGTGTAATCATAGATTGATCGGTTCGCTCCGGTCGGCCGCCCTCGTATTGCGAGGGTCATACGTAGAAGTAGTTTGTCAGTCGTGGTCATCTACTTTGTTTTTCCATGTCATCGATCATCTACCCATTCGGTTGCCAGGTCAATTAATCGAAACTCCAGTTTGTCATATTACGCATTTCTCTTTTTCTCTAGATCTTATCAAACACAAACAGATATAACTATTTTGACTTAACATGTGGTTTTAATATCATTAAAGATGATTTGACTCGCCTATTTCACTTGTTGTTTAGGGAACGGAAATATCACTGCGGTAACGTCGATCGAACGCCGCCAGCTCTTCTGTGACAATGTTCACAGTCCCGCGCGTTCTAAGACTTCCGAGACTTCGACATGCACACATCGGGTGGCACGTGTGGCCCGTGTACTCGTCCATACTCGAGAAGTATCACCCTTGCCACCACTCTCTCCTCCTGCCTCTTGACACGCGTACACGGGCGACGCGTGTCAAGCGGAGAAGAAGCCCCTCATCTGCTTTGCCAGCTATATAAGCTGTATGCTTCCCTCTTCTAGCTACAATCGCAACTGAACCTCACGTTATTGCATAACGAAGCTTATTCCGCCAAGATACTGTGACCGCACTCGTTCAAAGTCGCAGTCCAGCTTTGATTCATCTCGACTTTACAGTCTAGTACTTCCGACTCTCACAGCGAAGATGGCCTCGAACCAATCCAGCTGGGACTCGACCCGCGACTCAGCGGCCCAGAAGGCTGACGAGACCAAGAACTACGGGGCTGAGAAGGCTGGACAGGCCCAAGAGCATGCTCAGGGAATGGGCGAGGCCACAAAGCAGAAGGCGAGCGAGACCGGATCTGCTGCTCAGCAAAAGATGGACGAGGCCAAGCGGGGAACCTCCGATGCCAGCCAGACTGCCATGGACAAGGCCACCCAAGCCAAGGATAGTGCTGCCAGCACATTGCAGCAGGTAGGTACTTGTTTAGCTGGTTTTGCTGTGTAGCTTGAGGAGATTTTGCAATAATAGAGCTCTTGAATCACAGATATTCATCATCATTATCATTAGTGCTCAGGAAAGTGTGATCTCTTGGAACTGTTTTGGTGTGTCATCGAGTCGTATTCTGACATTGCATACATTTGGGAGTACTGCAGGCTGGCAACAAAGTTACGGAGACCTTCAACAACGCTAAAGACGCCATCACTGGCAAATAAGTAGGCGCGCGAGTTCCGAGGAGTTTTTACTCGATAGCTAGATTACTGTACCTCGATGTGACGTATGCAATGCTTGTACATAGTCGGCCGCCATTGCAACTCTAGGTTGGAGAACGGAGAGTAGTTAGAAAGCTTTACAGTGCCGACTGTCATTTTTGTGTACAATTACTGAGGCTAGTGGTGCCCAGTTTATCATACAGACTTGTACGAAGTAATTTGACGAATGACGACCCTCCTTATCTCAGCAAGTGATTCAGCAACAAAAGCTTCTCCTGTGATGGTTTGAGTTGTGTTATTTGTTCACTTCCGGGATTGGCAAGACTTGTTATTATGGTCGCGGATATGCAAGTGTCAGATCAATGTACCAGCGTTTAAGAGTGGAGCCTCGAGTCACGGAGAGCAGACGGAGAATGTGGAAATTCTCACAGAAATTCTCACATGTACATACATTTTTTTCCTCGTAACCTTGAAGCTCGTCATCTCGGGAAGATGAAGTGTATGATGTTCGCATAAGGTTTCATAACCTCCATTCAATGTTACATATTTCTTGAATAAAGTATATCACACTCGTCACTGCGCGTGTTTTGCTGCTGCACTGTAAACTGATGGGCAGCACCTCGAGACTAGAATGGAAGTCTTTGATGAACATATTTTATTGACATATTTGCCTCATTCCCTCTCTTTGTGCAGCAGGATTCGGCAACACCAGCTCAGCTTCTCTCGTACTGCTAGGTCCTCCCGTATGGAAGAAGAACACACAAGATCTCAAGAAGTAGATTTTACTGTGCGCTTATAATTCAAGCATTAGATCTATACCACTTGAAAGATCTCGGAAAGAGTATTAGAAAACATCAACCGAGAGAAAAGTGAAAAACACCGACCAGTGCCCATCTGGAAAGCTACTTCTGTAGGAGGATAGTGCTTGCCAATGGACATGCCGGACTGCTGTGAGGCAGCAACAGCGGCAAACATCATTCGTCGACTCTGCACTTAGACACTGCATCAAACCAAGAATTACTGGAAATAAATCAGAACTGACTTATCACACTAATCCGAGACAGTCAATAACAGGTACCATCTTCGAATAGGGAGAATTCCATGTTCACCCCTGTACTAAGATAGCCACTTTGGCACTTCACGATCATATGAAAATCGATATGAGTGTAGAGATTGACTAGTCGTTAGCTTACAGCCTTGCCAGTAAAGTATATACGGAAAACTCCATCCTCATTCCTGTACTAAGGTAACCATTTCGGCAGGTCACGATCATATGAAAACCCTTCTCCTCACGAAAGTACGACCAAGGATCGACGTGATATTTCGCAAAAAGCCAGCGACTCTCCCCTGCTCAATCGTTATCGTTCCTGGGAAATCCACGCACTCAAATTTTGTTCCCAGGCTCAACACCTGACTCCTGAAGCAAAACATCCTTCTTCGGTCCTAATTTCCTCGGAACATGTGCGAACCATTTCCAGTTCTGTAGCTTGCAAAGACGTTTTCAAATAGTACCTACATGCCTTGGGAATTTTTATCCGGTCCCTTTGGGAATTTACAGACCTCGAATCGTTTACGAATGGCTACTCACTACTTCACCCGGGTGAAGTATTACAGGTAAACCCATGCACAGATAAAACCAAAGCCACTGTCTGGAACGACGTTACTAATACAATAACTGCAAGATTTACCTCCTCGAGATGTCGGATACAACAAAAGTGCTCCGGTATTCTGTCTACCACGTTCGTCCTCGATCGAACGCCTTGAGCCAAAGGCTTCTCCAGCCATCTTCACCGTCTGGCGCGCTCTAAGACGCTGCGACCTGGACACTGTCCGTCGGCACGCGTCCGCTGCTAAGTCGCAAAAAGCCAGAGGAATGCAGCGCTCGCTCGTGGAGCTATACACGTGGGAGCTTACACGCACTGCCTCATGATCGTCTCAAGCGGAGAAGAAGCCGCTCATCCTCTCGCCGAAGTATATAAAGCAGTATGCCTCCATCTTCAAGCAACGATTGCAACGAACACTCTTGCTCACCAAAATACTCACCAAGATATTGTGACAGTACTAGTTTACAGTCCAGCATTTATTCATCTCGACTCTAGTTCCAACTCTGATAGCGAAGATGGCATCGAACCAGTCCAGCTGGGTTTTGACACGCGACACAGCGGCCCAAAAGGTGAAGAGACCAAGAACTACTCTTATTTTACCAGAAGGTTTTGAACTAGGGGATGGGAAGGCTGGAAAATGTTAAAGATAATGTTTAGTTTCAGACTTCAGTAACTCTTAGTACTACAAAGCTCAGTCACCTCTAGTATATCATTCTCGGTCTGATCTCTAGGACTGATCACTTACCTCTTACGTAACCTTGTTGTCTATAGGTTAGTATATATAACAATCCTCCTCTATGGAGATGATGATTCTTCTGATCTCTTTACTATTATATCTCATCTAGGACAGAGTAGTAGTTGTTTTTAGTTCTCAAACATGGTATCAGAACTCAAGTAAGAGCATTAGCAAAGAGATTGAGGAACAAGAGAGTAAAAGAGATATATTTTGTGTATATCACCTGCATCAGAAAAATAAAAAATGTGATTTTTTTATCAAAATATCTTTGACTGCATTTTTTGGAAGAAAAGCAGATCTAATTTGATATTCTGAGAATTCTTTAGACTTTAGAAAGGCTCTGCTTACGATAAGAGATCTCCAACGGTTCAACTTTCGACCCAAACTGAGCTTGTATAAGGAAGTTACACTTTGGTGAAATTTTGATCAATACAACTTTGACTGTGTTTTTGAGGACCTTAATGATCGAATTTGTCATTTTGATTTTGCCATGCTTGACTGGATTACAAGAAATAATATTGTAGACATTACTTCCACCTTTCACAACCACTCTAGAAAGTTTTAGATTTTTCTCAGGTACTTGATATTCTTTCGATGGCTAACATTAGTGATAACTTGCTTATGATCATCATAAGCTAGAAATACAAACTATCCAATATGAGCTTCAAGGTTCAGACCATCTTCTAGAATTACGACTTCTGGAACATCCTCCAAAAGATCTCTCAAAGAGAGAGATCTTTTGGATCACCAGCAGCTGTCAAAATCTCCGACTAAAAGAAATTAACAAGCATTTGCTCTCATCAAGATGACCATCAAAGACTCTGAAATGTTAGATATCTTGGAGGCTAAAACTGCTAAAGAGGCTTAGGATACCTTCACCAAAAAGCACAGAGGAGCAGCTCGTGGGAGAAAGAGAATGCTTCACAAGAAGTTGAATACTTTGCAAATGGTTGCAAGGATTTCATTAGAAGAGCATTTGAATACAGTGAAAGATCTGGTACAACAACTAAAGAATCTGGGTGGAGCTATAGATGATGACAACTTGGTATTGATAGTGCTCCAGAATCATACGAGCATTTTGTCAAAATGTGGATGTACATAAGGAGTTTTTCACATTCTAAGAACTGTAGACACTAGCTTTGCAAGAAGTTATGAATGTCGAGACCAAGTGCACTCAAGCAAAAACCACTGATGTTTCTTTTTTCTCTTGTACTGAGACTATTTTGCTTAGAGATTCTAAGTACTTCATGTTGGTTGTTGATGATTTCTCAAGATATATTTGGATTTTCTTCTTGTTCAAGAAGTCTGAAGCACTCTTACCGCTTCAACAACTTGTTAACATGACAGAACGACAAACTGGACAGCAAGTGAAGAGTATCCAAAGTGACAGAAGAAGAGAGTTCACTTCCAAGGCTTCTGATAAATATTTTGCTGAGAAGAGGATACTGTGATAGTTGACGACTATATCATACACGTCTCAGCAAATTGGAGTGGATGAATGGAAGAATAGAACTATTGTGGAGATGACAAGAAGTCTTCTCAATGAGCAAGATCTACCAAAAGATCTTTGGGCTAAAGTTGTGAATACTACTGTTTACTTTCTGAACAGAAGTCTAACAAATGCGGTTCAAAACAAAAATCCATTCGAAGGTTTCACATAAAGAAACCAGACCTCTCTAACCTACGGATTTTTGGTTGTAGAACATATGCTAAAACTCCTCAAAAGTTACTCCAAAAGTTTGATGATAGATCTCCCATCTGTACATTCATAGAGTATCTAGCAAGGTAGAAAAGATATAAACTCATGAGTGTCGCAAGAAAGATCATTATCAGTCGAGATGTAGTATTTTTAAATATAAATGCGTAGAAGTAAAATTAATATATTTTAAATTATCTTTAATATATATTATAAAATTATAAAAATTAAGATTAAATTATTTTAGTTTTTAAATGAATTTTAAAATAAAAATAACTTTTTTATATGAAATAGTGGATTATTTTCCTAATAGATTTTTGAAATAAAAACTTTTAAAACTAAAAACTAAAAAAAATATAAAATTTTTTTTTGGTTCACAAGTGTTATCAGCAAAATATAAAGAATTGTCCTCCTCAAATTTTTCACCTGATAATTTGTTACAATTCCGCAGTTGCAAAGTCAAAAGTTCAGAAAGGAACTCTTTTATTTATTATTACTTCCTCCTGAACGGCACATTTATCACTTGCATAACTGATATCATCAAAACACTCGGCACCTTGTTTGCAAGCGGGTACTCTATATCGGGTCTTGGAAACATTCAGGGTTACTGATTTCATATGTGTCACTCGTTATTCTGAACACAGTAGAACGTCATGAACCAAGACTTGAACTCAGAAAAACTAGAAGACATATGCTCTGAATTTAATAAGAGATTTACACGGTGCTCTTCTGATCTTCATAACTCTCTTTTTGAAGATAAGACATAAGGATTAGATGACGCGTATCTTCGCTTGGGTCGCTGAATTACGAGAAACATATATCTAGATGTCAGGAAACACAGAACGTTCCATTACGAGAGAGCATTATTGACGATTCGGACAGTCTTCAAGCCCGACCTTCTGAAATTCTGATCGTTACGAACGTTTGATAGTTTGGGAGAAGTTCTAATAGTTCTCAAAAACTTCAGAATATAACATCTGAATTTGCCGGCAGACTGCTTTCCTGCACACTATACTTTATCGGTATTGCAGAGGGCGCAGTTTCATGCTCAACCTGGTGCTACTCCAGTGCTACATGAAGAATCATTTACTTTGACTGGAAGTATGGAGTTGAGATTCTATGATGAACAAAGAGAAGTTGTATTCCAATACTGGTGCGGGCGTCAAGGACTACCAAGAGATAACTTTCTCTGAAAACCGTATGAAAGTGTATCTCTAAAGTAAATTACTTATATTCTTCTTTTGATGACGTGCAGCTGCAAGCTTCCTCTATTATATGCCTCTTTCTGTTACTAGTGCTACCTGATATATTTTATGCAGATAACGCTACGTGTTGTTAGTGATCAAGAATTTTATAGCAAAATTTATCTATGATGTCGTCCAGGTCTGCTGCTCATCAAGATCATTACCTTCTTCTTCAGTTTCAACATAGAACAGAGGAGGCCTCATTTGTATAATGTAGTAAAGTTAACGGAAGTTCATACTCTTCATTCATAACAGCTTACTGTATGACATTAGCTTTGCCTAAACTGTGTGAGAACAAGGTCTATTTGATTGTTAGGATGAACAGGAAATGATTAAAAATTCAAAACTTTATACTTTATAATAGTAGTTTCTGAAATACATTCATTTTCTGTGCTGAACTCTACAAAAAACTTAACTTGCACATCAGTTCACGTGAACTAAAAAAACTTATTCACTAGTCGATTTTCCTTTCAACACCTTAGCAACCTCTAATTGCACTATGATATGAAGTTCCTGACGATACAAGTTTGCCTCACATCTGTCCTTCTCAAGTTCTCTATGTAATTGCATTTTGTGCAATTCTAGTTCTGTCGTGGCTTGTAGTTTAGCAGCTTCAATCCCAGATAGCACATCTGCAAACGGATGAATCCTCTCTTTAAATGCTTCTCCAAACTCTGAGACCCTTTCGTCATTTTTTCTCACTGGATCGTCTCGCTGCCACTCCAAGTAGATCTTTCAGTTGAGAAGAACTAATATTTTGACACTACAGGTGAAGCCAATGCATCGCAAGACTCCTCCACAGTATTCTTAAATTCAATGTTCTCTACTAGAACATATGCACTTGTAACACTTCAAATGTTTCTTTCCTTGGATCACATCATCCTGGAATACCTGGAGCTTTCGGATTTGTGCTAAAATATTCATTCAACAATTCAAACCACTTCCACGTCTTCGTGTTGTATGAGAGTCTATAGAGTGAAAATTGATAACAAAAAGAGTTTTCTTCCACTATGTACGTAGTTGTAAAGGAAGCTGCCCATGAGCTTATAAGCTGGGCAGGTGCTAAACTAAGGCCAACCTAGACAAGCTGCCCCTTAGCTTATATTCTAAAGAACTACTAAGAAGTCACGAAAGTATCAAGTGGAAGCTCTTCTTGATTAGAGCAGGCACATGTTTTCACTTATGCAGAATAAGGGTATACGTAGATGTTTGCATAATTTTTAGTTTAATAAAATGACAAAAAAGAAAAACGGAAAACTATCATTTTCCGCTGGTGACTCCGATTCATTATTTGATGACATCATCGAGTACGTGTTGTTGAGCAGTATAGTTTTGGTTCTTTTGTTACTAAAAATGGAGATGTATAGTGGAAACAACACTTGAAAAGCTAGCAAAGGAGATAAAAACGAGTTTTGTAGGCTTATGTACAAGATTATTTACTTTATTAAACGAAACCAAGAGCCACTTCGGTGGAAGAGACGCCCATCTAGGAAGAAGAGGTCCTTGGACAAATCCTCCTAGCTCATGTTTCCTATCTTAGCATGTTGACCTCCTTGATGGGAGTCTATGTTGGGTGTGTGGCTATGTCTTTCACATCTAAGAACGCGGGGCTGGTATCCTCTTTAAAGGTGGGCTTCTTGGCCTAAGCCTTCGCATGCAAGCGGAGATTATGAGTTGAGAGATACTTGATACAACAATGAGAGGGCTGTAAGTCCTATGGGGTGGTCTTGTAGCGGTGGCTTAGGCTCTAAAATCGTGGTTTGACTTATAATCTAGGTTGCATCGAGGGTTGAGAAAGTTTTATTAAGCAAGGGACCAGCTTAGCTAAGGGACTGCTTGATAAGTAAATGTGCATATAAAGACATAAGGACCTCAGCTTAGCTAAGGAGCTGCTTCGGAGGAGGCTTGTTTTCCAAGTATATCGACGTGTGATGACAGTTAGAGGGACACATTACAAAGGATTGAAGAGAGAGAGAAGACAACGTACGCAAGAAAGAGAGGAGAAGACTTTTGATTACTGAGCACATTGATGATGAAATTGAGACGTGAATAAAGTTTCTTGAGTTTTGACAAGCTTATTTGTACATATTTGAGTGTCTAACTGACCCATGTAAGAGATCGAATTTGAGTTATGATCATTAGTACCAGTCTGTTTTCTTTTTGATCGCTTTCATAATCAATCACAGTCAAGAGTCCGTCCTCCCTAAGAAAGACTCTCTCAGTGTCTAGCTTGACTCTCTCTCTCTCTTTTGTCTAGCTTGGCCCTAGCTTAGCACCTACTCAACTTAACAAGCTTCAGGGCAGCTTCTTTTACTACTACGTACACCGTGAAAGAAAATCCCTTTGTTATCATCTTTCACTGCATAGACTATCATGCAACACGATATTTATGTAGTGTCCCGAGATTTCTCCTTTAGCCCATTCTAGCATAAAAGATTTTGCTCCCCAAGAAGATTTACACTAGTATTGCTCTAAGTTCTAAGATCTGTCCAAACTCACAAACATGCGAGATTTGCCTAGAAATCCTGTCTTCTCACAAAACCACACGGCTTCTATACCCTTCAGAAGGTGCTCTGGACCCTAACATATAGTTACTAAGTAGAATATCACACAATTACCCACTGAGAAGTCCGGGAAGACGCTTCCTGCTTCCAGATCACGACTTCTTGTCTTCTCACGACGGTCTTCCCGAAGCAATTCTCGACTTCTGGGGGTTCAACTCGGCTTCTGACACCTCCAGAAGACTGTTCCTGCTTCGTAGATGTCAAATTATCTTTCTCTATCACACATTGCTCCTCAATTTCCAATGGAGTTAGATTAATCACAAGGTGTATGTCCCTGTAGTCTTCCCATGCTTATGTCTATGGAAGCGGTCTTCTTGCAGCACTACAACGACATTCGCATTCACTGATACTTAAAAGAAGTCTCGGAAGTCCAATAGAAGACGAAGGAAGATAGGAAGATGAGAAGATGAGAAAAGATGGGGAAGAAGGGAAAACCCAAACAAGAGGAAACAAGAGAAAAAGGAAAAATTAAGATTTCGACAAGCTTCTAGTCCAGATCTTGACTAACAAGCCATCCCAGCTTGTAGTAATTTGGGAAAGAAGACCAAAAATCTGCTTATAGTTACACAGTCTTCCAATCGAGGATGTCGTCTTCTGTTGAGAAAAGAAGGCTTCCAGCTTCTTCTATCTTTGCTCCGACTACTCTGACTTCAGGGATCAATCTCCCATCGTACAGTCCGTACGTGGATCCGAAGTGCTCCAATGGATGAGACGAGCTTGGACTCTGCACAACTTCTAACAACTCAAGAAGAAGACTTCTCATGCACAATTGGGTATGAATTCGATGAAACCCACTGCTCAGAAGACTCAGACAAAGCTTCTGCAATCAAATATGAAATCCAATCCTAGAGAAAAAGTTACATTGGTTTCTGGAAGCTCACTCCATCCACTTCTTGTCACTACTCCTCGACACACCAGCTTAGAAGCATGACTGCACGATGATGCCGTTCCTTGTTCTATGCTGTCTACTCCTGTTCTACATCCTTTCGATCTCCTGTTGGGAGTGGAGGTGCAGACCTACTCTATGTGTAACCCAACTCTGCTCGTGCAGTGTACATATGTGTGCGCGTGTGTGAAATCCTACCTTGGCATCTACTTTATACAATTTGTCTTGAGTCGCAAGAGGGAGACCCCTTCCAATCACAACTCACAGCCAGGGAAAATGGGACGCTGTCAGCAAGCCATCACCTCCCAGGCTTTGGTTTTCTTCTCAGTTTGGAAACTACTTTCCTACTCCTACCGTTGCTTATCCTATCATATAGACAGTCACCTAAAAATAAAGTGGGAGTTTTTTCTCTTAAAATGACAGACTCCAATTCCTACCAGAATAGCCATGTCAACTGACTATCTACCTCTACAGCCTACTCCTAATCGTCAAGTGTAGTCTCCATAGGATCTTCATCTGTCTTATCTTCTGATTTGGCTTCTGATAACTTGAGAAGCCCTGCTGGTACCTCTGATGCGGCTGAGATGACATCCTCGTCAGTGCTCATGATGTGAGCTTCCATCATGGCTTCGGAAGCTAAAAGAAGCTTCTGGGAAGCTGAGTTTTCCTGCGCTTCCTGACTCTTCTACTCCACTTGTTCAACACTGGGAGCTGAGGTGACATCACAATGATCAGAGGTAGTCATGTCCTCCACTCTAAACACCATGGAAAACACCTCTGCTTCCTGTCTTCCTGAAGATATCTTGTCTTCCAGGGCTTCTTCTATCTTCTTCTCGGCTTCAAGCGCTGTCATCACCAAGTGGACAGCGAGGTCGAACTCCTCCTTGTCGAGATCCTTCCCAATCGCTGGTCTTGGTGCACGAGAAGACATAGTTGCATGTTGGAGAATCGAGAGAAGACCGCAAGGAGTCTTCATACACTCAATCTATCGATCCAGATAGCGGAACATGCTCTCCTTGCAATCCACTAACATCTCCCTGGAAGCGTCATCCCAGTCACGAGCTAGGTTTAGAAGCTTCCTTCTCGCAGTGAAGTTGAACTTCTTTCAAAGCGCTTCTCCCATCTGTGTCATGATCTCCTTGACTCGGGCTTCTGCTTCTTCTCGCTGCTGCTTCTCTGCTGCGACTTGAGCTTCCACGGCTTCTCGCAGTGCTGTCCAAGTCGTCTTCTCTTCTACGAGATAAGTCAACTTACCCCTGATCCGCAGAATTTTCTGCTCGTGCTGCTGAAGTCGCATCTACAACTCCTGGTTGCTCTTCCGCAGCTATATCAACTCCTTGGCAGAAGCAGAAGCTTCCGCCTTATACTTTACGACCATCTTCTCTCTGGTGCGGAGGTTGACTTCCAGAGCTTCCTGCTTCTGCTTTTGGGGCTCCTCCTCCTCCATCAACGTTCAAAGATCGAATCCATGCTGCAGTGGCTTCTCCCGAGCCATCGCACGCTTCTCCACCAACTCCATCGTTGGCTGAATCTCCGAACTGAAGAAGGTGCTCAACTCTTTCAGCCGTCTTCTCGCAGAAGACAAGTTCATCCCCACAAATCGATCTAAGACGTCTCCCTTATCTTCCAGAGGAATGGATGTCTCTTCCACCACCGTGGTCTTCTCCTTTTGTGCACAAGAAGACGCTACTCTCAACGTCTTCCGGGGTGGAAGCTCTCTTTCCATCGTAGAAGCAGTCCTCTTCTCTGCGCTTCCTCTAGTCGAGTCGATACATCAACCCATGTCTTGGCTTCTGGAGTCTTATGAAGACTTTAGTCGCAGAAGTTGTCTTCTGCACGATCTAGATGCTGGGCTTGTCATCCTGTGAATCCTACTCGGATCCAGAGTGGATGGTCGGGAAGGATGTACTCTTCCGAGACATACTCTTAGGTCTCATCCTCCTCAGTGGCGACGCATCTTCGGTGTCGCTAGAGTCGTCTTCTCGTACCGTAATCGACTTTTGCTGAGTACTTGGTCCTGTCTGAGACACTAGAATGAGAGAGAAGACATAACAGCTGATTGGTCTTCTTCCTCCGGGGTCTCTTCCTTCACCTCTCGCTGTCATGCTGGTCCATACTTAGCCAACTGGTCTTCCTTCAGGTCCCTCTTAGACACGTACAGATAACAGAAGAAGAGAGTAAGATGCCCTCCTGCTGGGATGCCCAAGTACACTAGCTCGGCTTAGATGTAGGTGTGGAAGAAGACGTCGACTTGTCCTTCCCATATAGCTTCCAAGAACTCCACGTCTTGGTCGCCAAGGTATCTCACCTTCTAGACCTTTCCCTTGGAGAAAAGGTGAAGGTACAACTTCCTCAGAAGACGCTTTCTCGGCTCCCGGTAACCTTCTACCTTCCATCTGTTCCTCTCCTGTCTGTCTTCCAGGAAGAGACATATAGTACTTCCAGGTACATGTCATTTTTCTGAGATCTCGTCAGAATCTTCTCATTCTCGAGCTCATACCCGCAGTTCTCTACTTCAGACCGGTGAAAAGCATTGTGCCACCACTCCACCGTCCACAAGGATGATCTTCCTCGAGCGATCCTTGCCTTGACAAGTACATGGTTTTGAGGAGGCAATGCTACCCATATCTCTTCTAAAATACCCTGGTTCGTGAGATTCTAGTCCCATGTGAAGAAATTGAGGTCCAACTCCTTGATAAAAGGTTTGGCCCCAATCAACTCTGCTTGTGGTAACACCAACCCTCGAGGATGCATCAATATTTCAAGCTTCTGTTACACTATACCATGCAAACTTGCTGTGAGCTTAAGGCTCAGTCCTTACCATGCCCTCACAATCCAGCTTCCACTCTCAGAAGACGAATCTAGTCTTCCAGAAGACAACTATTTTGTCTTTCAGAATTCTAACAATATTTCCTAAGTACATCACGTCTTTCGAGCTATATCTAAACAATCCTAACTAAGCAAGGCATCGCATGGATTCATAAGAAGATAATCCATCTTGTAATTCATGCTACTTCTTAACAGAAGATGAGAAAATATGTGAGAAGCGAAATTTACAAATAAATCATAAGAAGACTGAGGACTCCTACTGTGACAGTGGTCTCCAGGAAGACTCCCAGGACAAGATCTGGTTAACTCGTCTTAAGAAGACATCCCGCAGCTAGGCTTCTCATCACTAGTCTCACTTGTCTTCGGCTTCCTATTCGCAATCTAGCCTCACAACAGACACGGAACATTCGTACTCTGTCTTTCGACTCCTCACGTCGCATACACTCTCAGAAGAAGCTTGCTGCTTAATGAGAAGACATGACCCTTGGTCATTCTCTCCAGATTCTGCCAGCAAGGCTTCTCACAACTCTCTTCTAAAGTTCGGGAAGAAGAAGGAACATGCTGCTATGGGTCAAATAGAAGAGACCTAGAAAGGACCCTCACGTCTTCTCGCACATTCTGCTAGCCTTTTCAATCTTCTAGCTCTCCAGGAAGATGTGGATTTGAGAAGTCAGGAAGTTTGGGAGACAAAGGTCTGATTCCTAGTTTCCTACTTCTCGAAACAACAATCAACTCTCAAGTTCACTCTGGATTCACATCAAGCTTCTCAAACTCCAATTCCAATCCAATCCAACTACTTGATGTGAATTGCAAATATTCAGCTTCTGAAAATGTCCACACATTCAGAAAAGTCTTCTATCCACGGATTCTGTGACTGAAGCACAGTAGGATAGAGAAATTGATAGTCAGACCATCAAATTTTGGCATGGGAAGAAGGAGAAGCTCAATTTTGTTTCAGAAAGAGGTGAGAAAGATGACTAACAAAAATTAGACAACGCTTCTGCGTCTAATCTTCTTAGAGAAAATTGAGAGGAGGGAGAAGCATCGATAGGCTTCTTACAAACGATCGAGGAAGCGTGGGAGACATAGGAACAGAGGACGGAAGCGACGGAGAAGGAGGAAGATATGAAAAGAACCTAAGTACTTGTTCCAATGTGTTACGCTTCTGATCGCTCCTTCAGTTTTCTGCGCACTTCAGGACTTTGATTCTATCTTCAATATCTTGCCACGATCTTGCTTCTGTCTCCAATCTCTAGCTACTGCAGCTGCTGCTTCCACAATCGAACTTGATCTGCTGCAATTCAAAGCCTCCATTCTCGATTTCCTCCTCAACCCTCAATTTCTAATCTTCTAGTCCTGTGAGGATTCTCAACTCTTCTACCTTGAGTGCGCTTTCTGCTGGAAGACGTCCTCTCTTACTTGCTCACAGTAAATTCACTTCTCTTTGTAGCATCTCCTGCGCACGAGCTTCCGCTGCATCCCGCTGCATCTTCTCAGCTGCAACTCGTGCTTCTGCGGCTTCCCGCTGCGTCTTCCATGTTGTCTTCTCCTCTGCAAGGGCGGTGATCTTCCCCCGCACTCGGAAAACCTCTTGGTCGCGCTGCTGTAAACGCGTTTGCAACTCCTGGTTGCTATTCCTCAGTTGGGTCAGCTCCTTGGCAGAAGTGGCTGCTTCCGCCTTGCTCCTCGTTGCGAGCTTCTCCGTGATGCGGAGACTAGCTTCCAACGCTTCTGTCTTCTTCTGGCCTTCTTCCTGACGCATCAAGGTGCGCAGACCGAATCCAGACTGTAACGGCTTCTCTTGAGCCTTCGCTCTCTTCTCCAGCAACTCCATTGCTGGCTGGATCTCTGCATGGAAGAAGGCACTGAACTCTTCCAGCCTCCTTCCTGCAGAAGACAGGTTCATCTCCACAATCCGATCGGAGGTGGCGACCTTGTCTTCTAGAGGCAAGGATGTCTCTTCCGTCACTGTGGTCTTCATCTTCTACACACGGGAAGAAGCTACTCTTCTCATCTTCCGAGGTGGAAGATCTCTCCCCATGGTAGAAGCGGTCCTCTTTACTGCGCTTCCTCGCATCGCAGTAGGAGTATCCATCCATCCTTCGTCTTTTGGAAGACTCCCTGGTGTGGCAGAAGTGATCTTCTGCTCCGATCGGATATTGAGCAGTTCTTCCTCCAAGTCAGACTCCGATCCCGAATGAATGAGGGAGGTGGTCTTCCTAGGTATACTTCTAGGCCCATCTTCCTCAGAGACGTGGCGTCTTCCGACCCACTAGAGTCGTCTTCTCTCACTAGAAGCGTCTTCTGATGAGAGCCGGGTCTCAGCTGCGGCATCAGAGTGGGAGGAGGAGTTGCGGCGGCTGCTCGGTCGTCTTCTTCCGAGGTCTCCTCCTTCGCCTCAGGTTGCGCTGTCGGCTCATACTTCACCGACTGTCCTTCCGTGAGATCCCTCATGGCTACGTACAAGTAGCAGAGAAAAGGTGTCAAGTGTCCTCCCGCCGGGATACCCAAGTACGCTAGCTCCGCCTGTACATATATGTGGAAGAATGCGCCCTAGTTGACAGGCACTCCTTCATCCCACACTGCTTCCAGGAACTCTACGTCCTGATCTCCAAGGTACCTCGTCTTATGCGCTTTCTCCTTGGGAAAGAGATGCAGAAACAACTTCGCCAGAAGTCGCTTCTTCGGCTCCCAATAAGATTCGATCTTCCATCCGTTCCTTCCCTGCCCGTCCTCTAAGAAGAGGCAAATTGTGCTTCCAGGCACATGCCACTCACTCACGATCCTGGACAAGATCTTCTTCTCGAGCCAATACCCTCGGTCCTCGGATTCTGGCCTGTGGAAGACCCTGCGCCACCAATCTTCAGTCCAAGAAGATGGTCTTCCTCGAGCTACTCTTGCTTTCGCAGGTACACGGTTGCGAGACGGTAATGCTGCCCAAACCTCCTCCAGAAGTCCCTGGTTGGCGAGGTTCCAATCCCATAGGAAGAAGTCGAGACCCAACTCCTTGAGGAAGGGTGTGGCCTCGGCCAACTCTACTGCCGGTAACACCAACCCTCGAGGATGCACCGACATACTGGAAGATCTGTTGCACTAAGCCACACGCACTTACTATGAGCTGAAGGCTCAGTCCTTCCCAAGTGCCCACAGTCTAGCTTCTACTTCTCAGAAGACGAAACTAGTCTTCCAGAAGACACCTACTCTGTCTTCCGGGATTCTAACAGTACTTCCTAGATAGCTCTCGTCTTCCGAGCTATATCTAAACAATCCTAACTAAGCAAGGCCTCGCATGGATTCCTAAGAAGACAACCCACCTTGCATTACATCCTACTTCCTATCAGAAGATACAAGATTCGCGAAACGTAGGGTGCATAACAGGTTCAGAAGATGGTTGCGGGCTCCTGCGGTGACAGTGGCCTCTGGGAAGACTCCCAAGACAGCTTCCGATTCAATGTCTTTCTCGGAAGACCTCCCGAAGTCAGGCTTCCCTTCACTGGTCTCACCTGTCTTCTTCTTCCTACGCGCAATCTATCCTCACAACATACTCAAGACATTTGCACTCTGTTCTTCTGACTTCTCACCTCTCATACACACTCAGAAGAAGCTTGCTGCTTGGTAGGAAGACATGACCCTCTACCATTCTCTCCAGATTCTGCCAGTAAGACTTCTCACGACTCTCTCTTAAGTTCAGGAAGAAGAAGGAATGGGCTGCTATGGGTCGGACAGAAGAGACCCGAAATGGACCCTCACGTCTTCTCGCGCATTTTGCCAACCCTTCCAGTCTTCTAGTCTCTCTAGGAAGATGTGGATTTGAGAAGCTTGGAAGACCGGGAGGCACAGGCCTAGTTCTCGACTTCCAACTTCTCGAAATAACGAAACAACTCACCAAGCGACTCGGAATTCATACCAAGCCTCTCTTATCACAAAAGCAAAGCAAATCCATTCTTGATACGAATTGTGCACAGTCGACTTCCGAAGACAGTCAAGCTACTGAAGCGTCTTCCGAAGATGTTCCAATCTTCCGAAGCGTCTTCTGTTCAAGGTTTCGGGAGTAGAGGGATGGTAGGGTAGGGAAATTGATAGCGGGGATCTTCAATTTGAGGGCTAGGAGTAGGGAAGCTCGAATTGAACTCGAGAAGAAGCAAGAAGATGTCTGACAGAAATTGGGCAGCGCTTCCGCGTCCAATGTCACAATAGGAAAATAGGGATGGGAGAATCGATCGATCAGGTTGCATGCAAACCATCGAGGAAGCGCGGGGGATACCGAACAAAGACGAGAAGCAGTGGGGAAGGGAAGAGAACATGAGAAGAACCTCTACAATCTTCTGTCGACTTCCAGAGCTGTCTTTGATCTTCCGCGCGCTTCTGGCTTTGGTTCCAGCTCCAATGCGGCCTCACAAGGCAGCTTCCATTGTCAACTCCTGGCTACGCCTCAATTCCACCTTCGATTCCACTCAGCCACCCTCCAATGTCAGCTTCCGGGAGCTCACAGAAAACCGTCTTCAGCTCGACACTCTTCTGCGCTCAGCAATTCGACTTTGCCTCTCTTCTAGCTTCGAATAGATCCTAATCCTCACTCGATTTCACTCGCTGCTATCCTCACTCAAATCAACTCGCTGCTTGAATCGATCTTCTCAGTCTCCAATCTCTCGATGCGAGAAGTAGGTAGGTTTTTGTGTTAATGCGCTTCTTGTGCATCTTCCCTGTAGTTTAGGGATTTCGACTCTCCTGACCTGTAACACCAGGGGTTGCATAGTAGTGAATATGTGATAAGTTATAACTATGTGTGGTGAGTCTTCTAAATAAGTCCCAAGGCTAGACCATACTCTAAGTTAGTGACAGATAACTAAGAGTAGTCACAGTTAGAGTTGGAGATATTTGAGGGCAGAATATTAGAATATTCTAAAGTGTGAGAACTACTATTTTGTTTGGTTGTGCATAAAATGACAAAGATGTGAATAATACACTCTTGTCTTATGCGTGACTGATTTTTATTGGTTGTAGAGACTTAAGGTCAAACAATCAAGAGGGTTGTTGACCTTTTTGGCTCAATTATGTGTTAGTATTTTGTCTTATAAGGAGCAATCCGAGATTCCTTTCAAAGATTCCTTTATACTTCTAGAAGGATCTTAATTATTAGAGTAGAGTCAAAGGAGGAGAAATCTACTCTTGACTTAGGACTTTTACCTTTGACTTGGTCTCGGTAAATTGCAGTAAATCAGATTTACAAGTAGTTACCATGGTAAATCTGCAGTAGTATAAATAGAGGGGTTGTGGAGTGATCTCTCATCCTCCCTTTGCTTTGTATTTGGAAGCCGTTAGGCCATATCTATAAAGGGTGTGTTTTTCATCTCTGCGTCTTCATGAGAGTTCTCGTTCCCAGTGAGAAAGAGATATGAGAATGTCGAGAGTTGGATTTAGCAGAGGCCTCCTAGTTCTATGATGCGCCTCACCAAAGGCCATCAGAGGTTTACCCTGGGTGAGAGACAGGACCGGTAGCACGCTTGAGGGTCACATTTTTTGGTTCCGTTGCTGGGACCTCACTAGGAGGCTTGAGAGATATGTTTCGTGTGCAGTTTTACATCAGACAGAAGGACGTTATGAGAGAGCATATCAAGAGAACTCTTGGAGAGGTTAGAGCTACTGCCATGCTAGAGACCTTAGAGCCATTCGTGTATCCGGTTGTCATCTACGATGCATTTGAGGTCATCTTGTACATTCTGTACACATAGGATGTTAGAATCAGCTGAAGAGAACGTGTCGAGTGTTAGAGTTTAAATCTGAGAGTAGAGTGGTTCATATAATCCTATATGTTCATGAGGATAGAGGATCAGATCACTCTTATCAGGTTCTTTGAGTGATAGTCCTTATCATTGAGACTAAAAGGAGGAGAGACTAAGAGTCCGAAGGTGTAGACGATTCGCTTCTGATCGAGTTTACAGTCACCGTCATTTTCTCTGTATTTCTCGGACGTCCTTGAAACTTCACGACAGACTGGAGAAGCTCCTGATCTATCTATTGATCCAAAGATCACTAGTTTTGGAGCTACAGAGCTCAAGATATCGCTGTCAGAAGTTCAGCTGGTAGTCCAATCGATCAAAATCTGCATGGGGTCGAATTTAAGTCAAGATCATGGAGGGTCAGAAAGAGTGGGTAGTGAGGCTTAGGAACCTTCCTCAAAATCTTGATGTCATAGTGGGTGTGGACGAACGTTCTAGAGAGTTAAAGGTCGAATTTGAAGAGAGAACGGAGAGAAACAAGCAAGACTCTTCCAAGAAGAAGTTGAGGACAGAACCGTGGTGCTACTTTTGTAGAGGGTTGGGTCACTATGCAGCAAGTTGTCCCGTGAGATTCAAGAGAGAAAAACCTCGTGAAGGAAGGAGTTCTATCGATCTAGGTCTCCGAGTTGGTCCATTGTCTCCTTCGCGTGTTTTTAAAGACGAAAACATCTGCTCAAACTGTGGAATTGAAGGATTGCCAAAGGAGCACGAGTGTGGAGACGTGATTGCCCTGTTGGCATCTACGTCTAGAAGATTGAGAGAGGAGCAAGGAGTTGAAACGGAGAAGCTGCCATCTTCAGACGAAAATTCAGCTAACGCATGATGGAGATGGTAATCCAGATGGTGGAGAAGGTGACAATGAGGATGCGACTCATGCATACGTTCGGTGAGGAGATAGCGCAGGCGATTATGGTGGAACCCTTTCCTTTCTTGCTACCGATGGTTGATTATGCTCGCATGGAGTTAGTAATGTTCATCCTATATTAGAAAACGAAGAAAGGTATCGTGTTGAAGAGAGGAGAAGACATCAAGAATTTAAGATGGGGAAGCTTCCAGTTTTCTATGGAAAGGATGGTGAGGATGTAGAAACCTTTGTGCGAGATTTCAAGCGAGCATGCATAGGAAACCATGAGAGGAAGAAGGAAGAGTGGGCATCACTATTGCCTGATTTCCTAGAGGATACCGCATTGACTTGGTATGAAGAATACAGAAGGAACAAGACTGAGATGGATACATGGGAAAGCTTGACAGAGGCTCTAATTGAGAACTTTCTGCCGGATGAGAGCTATGAGAAGCTCATGACCGAGGTGACCTTCTTGAAGCAAGGAGATGCTGAGAAGGTGAGGGTTTACGCAGAAAGGACCGAGAAGTTGGAGGCTCGTTTCAAGACTATATTGAAGAAGAGCGGTGATAATGTGGAGGCTACAATGGTGGGAATTGTGGCCATGCTTACCAAGAACTTTGTGGCAGGTCTGAAGCCTCAAATCAGAACTCAGGTGAAGTACGAGAAGTCCACCACTAAGGCGAAGACGATTGAAATTGCGGTCCGAATGGAAGAGAGTTTGGAAGATGATGACGTTCTTCTAGGAGAAGCAAAGGCGGCAAGTGTTGCAGGGATTACACTCGGTGGTAGAGCTGCTCAAAGAATCCCGACGCCTGCTGTGGTTAACACACCCGCTGTGGTTGCTGTCAACCCTCCGACGCCTAATCTTCAAGATGAACTAAGACAAATAACAGAAACGTTGGCGGATCTGAAGATCAATGTAGTGCAGTTGAAAGAGCGGAGGAACCAAGGAGGAGGAGGAGGCCAACGAGGTTATGGAGGAAATTTCAATCGAGGGCCTCAAAATGAATTCGGTGGTATCTCGTGCTACGGATGTGGTGGTCCTCATTTTCAAAGGAATTGTCCACACTCCATCCAAAATGGAGGACGGGACAATGAAGGTGCAAGGAGAAATCTGGGAGGAGGAGTTCCGCCACAAAACAAAGACAAAGGCGTTGCCACAATTGATGCGGTGAAGGTACCAAATGTCTACGAGAGAGGAGAATGTTCTTACTCTCAAGTGGAACTCTTAGCTCACGAGAGGAAGAGGACGAGGTTTTCAGAGGAACCTATGATCATTGGGGATTCTCAAAGTAGGAGCACTCGTTCCAGCACTATGTCTTCTTCTCAGAAGGAGCCTAGGAAGAAGCTGGGAATGGAGGATTTCACCATTTCAGCTGCTCAACCTAGATATGACGTAGTGGAGGATGTTGGCACGCAAAAAGCCAACATAACAGTCGGTCAATTGATCGCACTCAACCCAAGCTTGAGGAGAGAGCTTCGAGGCAGATTGAGCTCGAGAAGGACCAAGAAGAAGAAATCTAAGGGTAAGATCAACGTCTCAAGTGTGGGAGTTGGTGTAGTGGATGCTCAGGCCTCTGAGGTATGCACTAAAGCATCCAAGATCGAGGTTCATTTGAATGGACACTTTGTACTTGATGTGTTGGTGGACGGAGGTTCTGCTGTGAATGCGATATCTGAACGTTTGATGAAGCGGTTGGGGATGAAACCCACGAGACCGGCGAGCATCATTGTTGGTATGGCAAACAAGCAAAGGGTGAGACCTCTCGGAGTCCTAGAGAAAGTAGTGGTGTCGGTTATGGGGGTACAAACCTTGATGTCTTTTCAAATTCTAAAAGATTCCAGCTATGACTTGCTCCTTGGAAGACCTTGGTTGAGAGCCGTTCGTACAACTGATAGATGGCACAAAGGTTACTTGAGGATAGGACCTAGCGACCATCGAGTGAAGGTGCCTCTCTCAAGTGGTGGCTGTGTAACCTTCGATTCTGATAGACCAACCAGCGACTATTGGGAATCAGAAACTGAAGACAGTGGAAGTGTCTCCGGAGTAGATACGGGTGGTTCTTCTGACGAGGAGACGTCAGAAGGTGAGGAGTTTGATATGGATTGCATCATACCTCATATTGGAGCAATTGATTTGCTCCCTCGTCCATCTGTTGAGAAGGATCCGGACAAACCAAAATTAAGTAGAGAGGAGCTAGAGCGAAGACTAGCAACCATCAAGTTTGGTCCCAGGGTGACTTCGGAAGAGAAGAGAAGATTCTTGGAGATATTCAGGAAGTACATCCACGTGTTTGCTTTCAGCTATAAAGATCTGAAGGAAGTGACATTGGAGAAGCACCGGATCGACGTGGAGGAGGACGCGAGACCTGTTCGACAAAAGCAACGAAGGATCAGCCCGCCAACAGCAGTGATCGTCAAAGAAGAGATTGATAAACTGAAGGAAGCTGGGTTCATTTATGAAGTGGAGAATTCAGAATGGGTATCACCCATCGTGATCGTGAAGAAGAAGAACGGTAAGCTTCGCGTATGTGTGGATTACAAGAAATTGAATGCGGTCACGAAGAAGGATTACTACCCGTTGCCATTCATCGATGAGATCTTGGAAGAAGTCACAGGTCATGAATGGTACAGTTTTGAAGACGGTTATAGTGGATATAACCAGATCCATATAGTACCTGAGCATCAACATCTAACGACTTTCACTACTCCGTGGGGTACATTTGCGTATCGCGTGATGCCGTTCGGATTATGTAATGCCCCAGCTACTTTTCAACGGTTCATGAACAAAGTGTTCGAACCGTTTCTTGGGAAGTTTGTTAGGGACTTCATTGATGACTTTTGTGTGTATGGGCGGAAGGAGGATCACTTTGATCATCTGATCAAAGTCTTAGAGCGACTGGAGCAAGCTAATGCATCCCTGAATCCAGAAAAGTGCATTTTTGGATGCGAGGAGGGTTTGCTGTTGGGGCACATCGTCTCCAAAAATGGAATTGGAGTGGATCCAGACAAGGTGAAGAAGATAGTCGAACTACCATTCCCTACTAGCTCGACCAGTTGAGACAATTTCTTGGGATGGTGGGATATTATCGTAGATTCATCTCATCTTTTTCCAATAAAGCTCAATCGTTGACCAACTACATGAAGAAGGGTGTAGTCTTCGAGCTGATACTTCAGGATCAGAAGGCTAAGGAGGCGTTTGAAGAGTTGAAGAAGGCATTGGTGATAGCCCCAATCCTCGCCAAACCTGACTGGAGTAAGTCATTCATCGTTTATACTGATGCATCCAGTGTTGCGATTGGATGTACCTTGAGTCAGTTAGATGAGAATGGACACGACCATCCAATAGCTTATGCTAGTAGACAGATGGTGCAAGCTGAGAAGAACTATTCTGTGACAGAGAGAGAAGGGTTGGCCGTAATCTTTGCTTTGAAGAAGTTTCGGCACTATTTGTTAGGAGGAAAATTTTCTATAGTGACTGATCACAAAGCTTTGAAGTACATCTTCAATAAGCCCAACGCGGAGGGAAGGATAGCTCGATGGAAGATCCTCATGGCAGAATATGATTACGTCATTGAGGATAGACCGAGGAGGAAGCATGCCAACGCAGATTTGTTGTCTAGAGCTTACGATGAATTGGGGGAAGAACCATTAGATGATACTTTTCCGGATGAAGACTTGATGACCATCACGTTGAGCAGCGAGGTGCCGGAAGAGTACAAGGAGGTGTGGAATTTCCTTTCTGATGGATCATTTCCTGAAGGTATGCGAGCGAGAGAGAAGAATGCTCTAATGAGAAGGTGTAAGCCATACACCATTGTTGAAGGAGTTTTTTTTCATCAAGGTGCTGATGGACTGCTACGACGAGCTGTGGGCAAGGAGGAAGCTGCAAGGTTGATGCTGGAGTTCCACGATGGACCTGTATGTGGTGGTCACTTTGCTGGTAAGGTGATGGCTTTCAAAATCTTAGACGCTGGATATCATTGGAAGGGTATTTTCAAGGACTGTCTGGAGTATTGCAGAACTTGCGATGTGTGCCAAGCCTTTGCCAAGAAGTCTACTAGCACTCCTCCCTTGAGATCAGTTCCTGTGTTAGGTCCGTTTGAGAAGTGGGGAATTGATCATGTCGGCCCTTTAAACAAAACCCCTCGTGGCAACAGATACATCGTGATTGCAACCGACTATCTGACCAAGTGGGTGGAAGCCAGACCCCTTAAAGCCACAAGTGAGGAAGAGGTTGGTCGTTTCTTATGAGAACGGATCATTACTAGGTTTGGATGCCCTCTTGAGTTGGTTTCTGATAGGGGTGGTGAATTTGTGGGAAGCATCACAACCGCTATGTTGGAACATTTCTCCATCAAGCCGCGAGTGACAACTTCTTACAAACCGAACGCTAACGGGTTAGTTGAGAAGACCAATCATACCTTGTGTGCGATGCTGGCCAAGGATGCTGATATGGAGGACGCGAAGCACAACTGGGATAAGAGGTTACATGCAATCTTGTGGGAGTATAGGACTACTACGAAGACTTCGACGGGGTACACTCCTTTCCATCTTGTTTACGGTGTGGAATCGAAGTTGCCCATACAGTTTGATTTACCTACCTTTCAAACTGTCCACAAGAGGTTAAAGAGGTCGATTGGAGCAGCAGCTGAGAAGTCCAGAAGGGAGCAACTATTGGAGTTGGAGGAAGCACGAGTGGTGGCAATGATTCAGATGGAGAAGGCGCAAGAACGTCAGAAGAAATATTACGACAAGCGTCTCGGTAAGAGAGAAGTGAAGCCGTTCAAGGAAGGAGATATGGTAATGCTTTTTGATGCCATTAGGTATAAGAGAGCTAGGAAGAAGTTCCTTCCACGTTACTTTGGTCCTTTCATTGTCGAGAAGGTATGGGGTAATTTTACATACGACTTGAAAGAGCTAGGAGGACGGAGGTTTGACCGGGTGAATCACGACAAGCTCAAGCTCTTCCATCAAAGGAAAGTCACCGTTCACTCCGAGGACGGAGTGAAAACTTAGTCCGGGGGTAAATGTAACACCAGGGGTTGCATAGTAGTGAATATGTGATAAGTTATAACTATGTGTGGTGAGTCTTCTAAATAAGTCCCAAGGCTAGACCATACTCTAAGTTAGTGACAGATAACTAAGAGTAGTCACAGTTAGAGTTGGAGATATTTGAGGGCAGAATATTAGAATATTCTAAAGTGTGAGAACTACTATTTTGTTTGGTTGTGCATAAAATGACAAAGATGTGAATAATACACTCTTGTCTTATGCGTGCCTGATTTTTATTGGTTGTAGAGACTTAAGGTCAAACAATCAAGAGGGTTGTTGACCTTTTTGGCTCAATTATGTGTTAGTATTTTGTCTTATAAGGAGCAATCCGAGATTCCTTTCAAAGATTCCTTTATACTTCTAGAAGGATCTTAATTATTAGAGTAGAGTCAAAGGAGGAGAAATCTACTCTTGACTTAGGACTTTTACCTTTGACTTGGTCTCGGTAAATTGCAGTAAATCAGATTTACAAGTAGTTACCATGGTAAATCTGCAGTAGTATAAATAGAGGGGTTGTGGAGTGATCTCTCATCCTCCCTTTGCTTTGTATTTGGAAGCCGTTAGGCCATATCTATAAAGGGTGTGTTTTTCATCTCTGCGTCTTCATGAGAGTTCTCGTTCCCAGTGAGAAAGAGATATGAGAATGTCGAGAGTTGGATTTAGCAGAGGCCTCCTAGTTCTATGATGCGCCTCACCAAAGACCATCAGAGGTTTACCCTGGGTGAGAGACAGGACCGGTAGCACGCTTGAGGGTCACAGACCTACCTAACCTATTTGGTGCTACTTGGTAGGTGCACCTACTCCTTACGTGGTTAAGCTTCCATGGTTGCCGTCTTCCGAAAGATGCGTGTCTTCCGCCGTCTTCCGTCTTCCGAAGAAGTCAACTTATTATTACAAACAGCCCTTAAGATCATCTTCCTGCTAAGGAAGCCGTAATCTCAAGTAACAACGCTTCTTCAGTTATACAAACAAGTTATTAATCTCAAAAATTTCAAAAATTCATGAATCCTGTAATTTGTGAGCACCACATACGCCCACCCTCACATGCTTGCGTCCCCGCAAACATCAACGCTTCAGCACTTCTGTTCACGTCCAGTACTTCTTGACACGCCACCCATTTACACGAGTGGTCATCAACGTACCGTCCAGCTCTTCCAACTGCAAGGAGCCGTTGTCGAAGACTTCCAAGACTCGGTAAGGACCCATCCAGCGAAGGTGAAGCTTCCCAGGAAACTTAAGATGTCCATTGTCGTAGAGAAGAACTAAGTCCCTATCTCCGACGATCACCTTCTTCAGCTTGCCATCATAGTTCACCTTACGTTGCGCTTGTACTTCGTACGTCTTCTCCAAAGCTGCATTCTTGTCTTTTTCGAACTCTACGAAGTTTAGAAGACGTTATCGTGTTGGATATTTTGTGCGTGAAGGATGTCCAGGAAAACGCGAGGTTCCTGACTGTGGAGATGTTGTGTGCCAAACAAAGACAAGACAGAGAAGAACAACCACGAAAAGGAATGCTGCGATATATACCACTCTGAAAGTATGTACATTGTCGATTCTTTCTCCAAACAGCACAAAACTGAGGAAAGATCAGAGCGGTCTGTAACCTACTTCAGAAGCCCTAAAACAAACCCCTGAAACGCAACCCTAGTCTGAAATCGCCAAAGCGTAGCTCAAAGCAAGAGGAACTTCTCTTTGCTAACAACCAGAGCCACAACAGTATCATGCAATCGAAACCCAAGTCCAAACCACATCCACACACTAGCTCTTGGCTAAAGCTAGCTACCACAAGCCATACACAACCAACTAAGTCCTTAACGAACTCAAAAGGACGAAACCTGTAGCGAAGGAACCGAAAAAGACCTATCTGGGAACTTTCTCCTTTCGTCAAACGATCTTCAAATGTTGATAAGATCTCCTTCCCTGACTCCGTTGACCCAAGAAACCTTCAGATCCGACTCCCGATAGTCGAGATATCGCCAATTTTTGGTCGCAGGTGACCGAACCTTCAAAAACTCCTCCTTGCGGCATAAAACCGCTCACACCGCACAAACGGATCTTCTAAACTGATATCCGTCTTAGCTGGTAGGTAGATCTGGCTACCCTGAACCCAACAAGACTCCAAACAAGCCGTTTGGAGTTCCCCTTGCAAAACTACTCGAGAAATTTGGTCGCAGGCTACAAAAAACTGACATAAATCGGCTCCCTGCGGCTCAAATTTGCTCACCACACCCAAACCAACAATCCAATTCACTTACAGTCTTCCCTTATGCGTACATGAGGACTCCCTGATCGCGTAGGCACCAAGAACAAAGAGCTTGGCTCACCGATCGCGAAGAACAATCCAATCTCAGGTCGCAGGCGATGAAAACTTGACGCAAGCGCTTCCCTGCGAGCCAATTTCTCTCACAACTCTCAAACCGCTCGATAAAACTTTGTATCGTCTTCAATTTCTTGAAGAACTCGTTGTTCTGATCCCGATGGATCCAAGGACAGCAAGTTTGGACTCCGGAACGGCTCGAACGGTCTAACTCTCCTTCACAGGTAACTGAAAACCCCAATTCTGCTCCCTGCGTCTCAATTTCTCCCAGAACACAACCCCCGATCCGTCTCTTCAAGAACCGTCTTAACCTGTGCGTAGCTTGCACAGATCTGAACCCGATGACACCTTGCGCGCGTGTATTGGACTTCCCAATTCTCCAAAACATCCACCGACAGGTCGTAGGAACAAGCAAGCCCCTAAAGCAGCCCCCTTGCAACAGTCTGTACGTACGAAGTTCAACCCTCAATAATAAGAAGCAGGCCCCTTGCGTCTTTGATATAACGCCTGAAGCCCTAAATACCCAGTCAGCAAGTAACTAGGGGCCTAGCTTGATTTTACCTTCTTTCGAATCGCATAACTTCTTCTCTGGATGTCCAAACGAAGTAAACAAGATGCCCATGTAAAGCTGACAGCGAGCTCTACCCATCTATGTGATGAAAGCGAAGATCCGAAGTTGCGTCAAAAGCCCGTAAGCTGGGGCCTAGCTTGTTTTCTCCATCTTTCGAGTCTTGTAACTTCTCCACTAGGCGTCCAAACGAAGTAGATGAAGTGCCTATGGAAAGCTGACAAAGAGCTCTATCCACTGGTGCGATAAAAACGAAGATCCGAAGTGGTGCCAAAAACCCGTAAGCTGGGGCCTAGCTTATTTTCTCCATCTTTCGAGTCCTGTAACTTTTCCACTAAGCGTCCAAACGAAGTAGACAAAGTGCCTGTGGAAAGCTGACAAGGAGCTCTATCCATCTATGCGATGAAAATGGAGATCTGAGATTGTGCCAAAAACCCGTAAGCTGGGGCCTAGCTTATTCCTCATGAGTGTCTTTGGAGCGACAAGCATCGAAGTTTGAATTTCAAGTAGGAGCCGGTCCACGACACGAAAACGTTGCTCCTGGCTTTCTTCTTCTTCCATGCGTTCGGTTACTGCTAACCTGTAAGTAGGGACCTCTAACTCGATGGGCACAATAGGTGTCATGCCATAAGTTAGGTAGAAAGGTGTCTTCTAGGTCGTGACTTTGGGTGAAATCCTGAAAGTCCATAACACAGATGGCAATTTCGTGTCCCAATCATACGCATGGTTAACAGTTATCTTATTCAGGATGTTACACAGAAGATCATTCGACTTCTCTGTCAGTCTATTCGCTTTCGGGTTGTACAGCGTCATCTTTCGATGCTTTATCCTGAAGTATTTGGTCAGGAGGGAAATAGTCTCATTTAAGAAATGAGTACCCCTATCTGATGCCAATTCCAACGAACATCCGTATTGAGTAATGATGTTGTGCCAAAGGAACCTGGCTACCACTGCGGCATCGTTCTTCCTTGTGGCTTCGTCTTCCACCATCTTGGTAGCATAGTCGGTAGCTATTAAAATGTATCGTGCTCGTGTTCTTCTAGCCACCGGGGCGATAGACCCCACAAAGTCGATCCCCCACTTTTCAAACGGAGCAAGCAGAGCAAGAGAAAGAATGGGAGTAAGAGGCCACCTAGTACTAGCTGTCGGTCTTCCCACCCTCTGGCACGCATCACATTTCTTGATCTTCTGAAAAGTGTCTCTGTACATGATCGGCCACCAGTATCCGGCGTCCAACATCTTTTTCACTGTGGTCTTCAGCCCGTAGTGACCTCCAGCATCCTCGTAGTGAAGACCCGTGATCACTGGGTTAATCTCTGAGGGCTCAAGACATCTCCTTAGCTTCTCGTCATGTCCCTTCCTGAACTGTAACGACCTATGTTACACATAGGAAGTTTATCTATTAGTAAGGTATTTAGTTATAACATCCTGTTTTCCTGGACATCCTTCACGCAATATCCGACACGATACCGAAGACGGAGCAAAAATTTAGTCCGGGGGTAAAATGTAACGACCTATGTTACACATATGAAGTTTGTTTATTAGTAAGGTAATTAGTTATAACTAAGTGTTGAGAATGTTTATTTGCTGCCCAAGTACTTTAAGGAGGTATCAAGTTAGTCATGACTAGCTAAAAGTTAGTTATGGTTAAACTTAGCTGTACTTTTGGCAGAATTCAGATATTTCTTAAAGAGTGAGCACTACTATCTTGTCATCTTGTCTAAAAGATAGAAAGGAGGTGGAAAGTATTCATTATCTCCTTTTTGACTTGATATTAGTGGTTAGATTAAAGTTGTGGACTTTGTGGGCATTAAAAACAAGAAGAGATTCCACATGTTTCCTTTTTAGTGAGTCCTAGTGTAGAGGGGGGGGTGGAAATTTGAGATTCCTTGAGAATATTCCAGAATCCTTCTAGAAGTTGTTGACTTTGAAGGAATAAGCCCATGTGATTAATGCTTTTACCTTAAGTAATATCTTAGTAAAACCCGGTAAAAGTAGTTACGGCTGAGTTATCGGAGGATACCAAAGTAAAAACCTAGAATGTATAAATAGAGGAGTAGAGAAGAGCTCCTCATCCTTGTTTTCACATCGTCGTAATGACAACTTGAGTAATATAGAGAGTGTGGGATATTTTTAGCATGTGAGAACTTGAGAGACGTCGTTAGAATGGAGGATTTTAGTTGATGAGTTTATGGAGATTTTTAGTTGATAAGTTTGTGGGTGTATGAATGAGTGAACTTAGCATTTTTCCCTTCAAGATTCATGGTGTGCTTCCATCAAAGCCATCAGAGGTGACCCCTGAGTGAGAGACAAATCCGACATTTGCAGATTCATCGATGACGATCGTGGTGGTTGAGAGATGGGGGGTAGTTGATCGATGGGATCGTGAAGGGTTTACATTTTTTGTTCGTTGCAGAGACCTCACTTGAAGGGATCATTGAAAGTGTTTAGAGTTCAGTTCTATATTAGACAAAAAGAGATTATGAGAGAACACATGGAGAGAGTGTTGGGAGGAGAGAGAGCTAACGCGATGTTAGCAACATTAGAATCTTTCGTGTATCCCGTAGTGATCTATGACGCATTCGAGGTTATTCTTTACATCTTGTTCACTTAGAAAGAGTTTGAGGAGAGTTGAAAGGGGATGAAACAAGAGTTGTAGAGAAAGGAGGAGAGAGAAGTTATTAGAGGAGAAAAATTTCCGAGTTAGAGGATTTCTACTCTCTGGAAAAGTTTTACAGTCATTGTCAGATTTTCTGTGAATTTTATTTTCCAGTGAAACTTTCCAGGACTGTAGCTTGGCTGATAACCTATCTATTACAAAAGAAATCATAGGAAAAAGTGGTCTAGAGAGGGAGCAATGAATTTTCAAAGTTGAGGGGGTCTATTCGTGAGAGTTGAGGAATTCTGTTCTCTGGAAAAAGTTTACAGTCATTGTCAGATTTTCTGTGAATTTTATTTTCCTGAGAAACTTTCCTGTGTTTTAGATTGGCTGATAAGCTATCTAGGACAACATAAATCAGGAGAAAAGGTGTATGGAGAGAGAGTCATGAATTTTCAAAGTTGAGGGGGTTGAAAGTCATGAGAGAAGGGAAAATATGCAAATTTTAGTTCTCTGAAAATTTATACAGTCAGCACCATCTCTTTTGATTAAGGAATTTTCTATTGAAACTTCATTAGTTAGTAGCTTGGAGGTTGAGCTACTGGAGATCACAAAAATCTTGGAGAGATCTCTTACCGATTAAGAGATATACGGTTCGATATACAAGGAGGTCTTGACGATACGGCATGGGGAATCCAGTTCGAGTGCCGAGGTTGAAGAAGAGACGTTTGGGAGTTAGAACGGAGACGGAAAGGCCAAAGTTAAGTATAGAGGCGTTGCGATCAAGCATCTATTGCAGTTGGGATGCCATTTTTGCTTTATATAAAGAAGCTTCTGCGAGCATCGGCGTAGATGCGAAGAAGGTTGAGTTCAACGTATCATTCATTGTGGAGGCCACGAATGCTCCGAGCGAAGTAAAGTGTGATCCTTACAAAAGTGACTTTAAGATGTCTGTTAGGATCAGTACAGACGATGGTCATGAGGATATTATCATGGACTCTTAATTTTAGATTGGATTTTATTTCGTGTATAGCATGTATAATACACGATTTTCAGTATAAAGCTCGAAAGAGTTAAGAAAGTGATGTAGAGTTATTTTCTTCAAAGATATTTTGTCCACTTAATGGTTGAGAAGGTGCAACATGAGTGGAAGTTCAAAAGATTGGAAAGTTAGACTTAGAAACCTTCCTCAAGGTTTAGATGTCATAATAAGCGTCGGAGAGAGCTCGAAAGAGATTATCGTTGAGTTTGAGAACCCTAGTACAAAACCTCAAGTAGAATCTCCGAGGAAAAGAGTAGAAACCGACTTGCGGTGTTATTTCTGTAGAGGGTTGGGACATAAAGTAGTGAATTGTCCAACTAGAATCAGAACCGAGAGAGCTAAAGGGAAGCGGGAGTTTATTGATTTAAGTCTTCGAGTGGGTCCATCGTCACCAGCGCCAATTCATCTTCTAGGAGAAGATCCTTGTCCAAGTTGTGGAGTGGGTGATCTATCAAGAGGACACAAATGCGTCGATGTGGCTGCCCTACTTACGTCAGTAGTCGAGAAGTTGGACGAGACTCAAAGAGCTGAGACGGAGAAGTTGTCGACTTCAAAAGAGGACTCGGCTGAGTTGTGATGGAGATCGTCATTCGGATGGTGGAGAAAACGGTGATGCGACTCAGGCTCATGATTACCTTGGGAGAAGAGATGACACAAGAGGTGTTGTTACAACCATTTCTTTTCATTTTACCTATGGTAGATTATTCGCGAACGGAATTGGTGATGTTCGTACTCTTTTAGCGAGTAGTTATTGCACAAAAATTAGAAAGGTAGAAAGAATAGTTACAAGATGGAGAAGTTACCAGTGTTTCATGAGAAGGACAATGAAGATGTAGAATCATTTGTACGAGACTTCAAAAGGGGTTGCATCGGAAACAACGTGAGAAGGAAGGAAGAATGGGTGTTGTTACTGCCAGAGTTTTTAGAAGATTTTGCTCTTACGTAGTATGAAGACCGAGTGAAGAGCCAGACACCTGGTGCAGTTGAGGACACATGGGAGACGTTGAGTAATGCACTCATCGAAGAATTTCTTCCAGAAGAGAGTTATGAGAAGCTCATGGTGGAGCTTACTTATTTGAAACAACGGGACGACGAGAAAGTTCGGCAATATACCAAAAGGGTGGATAAGTTGGAGCAACGGTTTCGGACGGTCCTACGGAAGAGTGGAGACAATGTGGAGTTAACGATGGCGGGGATCGGAGCAGTGTTGACCAAGAACTTGGTGGGAGGGTTGAGGCCTTCAATTCGAACCCAAGTGAGGTACGAGAAGCCAACAACCAAAGCGGAGGTCATCAAGATTGCGACAAATATGGAAGAGAGTTTGGATGAAGGAGATATCATCCAACCTCATCATGCTGCTCTGGTGTCAACTCCGACTCTTGGTGTAGCCACAACGATCGCACCTGCACCATCACAATTGATGATTGCTTCAACGTCAGCTCCTACTCCAACGGTGGTGCCAAGACCATTTGTCCCAACAACGATGTCTACTGCCACCTCTGATTTTCATGCCGAGCTGAAGAGCATCACCGATACTCTTGCGGATCTCAAGATAAACGTGGTGCAGTTACGAGAATGGAAAAACAAAGGTGGAGGAGGAGGTCAAAGAGGTTACGACAACAATCCCAACCGAGAAAATCAAGATAACTTTGGAGGTAACCAAGGTAACTTTGGAGGAATCACTTGTTGGACGTGTGGAGGTTCTCATTTCCAGTGAAATTGTCCTAACAACGGAGCAAGAGGTGCCGAAGATGTCAGAATGAATGTGGGTGGAGGAAATCCATCACAAGGACGAGACAAAGGAGTGGCTACTATCGATGTAGTGCGAGATCCCATCTACAAAAAAGGAGAGAGTTCAAACTCTTCTCATGCACCGGTGGAGCTTTTAGCTCAAGAAAGAAAAAGAACTCGATTTTCTGATGAACAGATTTTCATGGAGGAGTCAGCAAGTAGAAATACTCGTTCGAGTAATGTTTCGAGTACACCAAGGGAGCCAAGAAGGAAGTTGGGGATGGTGGATTTCACCATTTCATCTTCCCAAGCGGGATATGATGTGGTTGAAGATGTGGATGCTCAGAAAGCCAACATCACTGTTGGGCAATTGATCGCACTTAATCCCAGCTTACGAAGGGAACTCAGAGGAGGACTGAGTTCTAAGAGAAGCAAGAAGAAGAAACCCAAGAGCAAGACATCAAAGTCTGTGGGAGTTGGTGTGGTGGATGTGCATGCTTCAGAGGTATGCACTAGGGCTTCAAAGATTGAAGTCCGGTTGAATGGTCACTACGTCTCTGACGTATTGGTGGATGGAGGGTCGGCTGTAAACGCCATATCGGAGAGGTTGATGAAGAAGTTGGGGATGGAACCAACTCGCCCGGCTAGCATTGTCGTGGGGATGGCTAACAAGCAACGGGTAAGACCTCTTGGTGTGTTAGAGAAGGTGGTCGTGTCTGTGATGGGAGTTCAAACAATGATGTCCTTTCAAGTGTTAAAGGACTCTAGTTATGATTTGCTCCTAAGTAG
Organism: Asterella californica; assembly: GCA_036924285.1. Taxonomy (NCBI): domain Eukaryota; kingdom Viridiplantae; phylum Streptophyta; class Marchantiopsida; order Marchantiales; family Aytoniaceae; genus Asterella; species Asterella californica. The sequence goes on from JAYKYS010000003.1 coordinate 15,774,944, forward strand.
ACCTTGGTTGAGAGCTGTGCGCACCACTGATAGGTGACACAAGGGATACTTACGGACTGGGCCTAGAGATCATAGAGTGATAGTTCCTCTCTCGAGTGTTGGAGTTGTGACTTCTGACTCCGATAGACCCACCAGTGACTACTGGGAATCTGATACGGAGGATGATCAGAATGTCTCAGAAGTAGATGCCGGAGATTCTTACGATCAAGAATCCTCTTCTGAGGACGAAGGATTTGATCGAGATGAATCATTACATCAGCTTAGTGCTATTAACTTGTTGCCTCGACCAGCAATGGAGAAAGATCCTGACAAAGAAGAGTTGAGTGAGGCAGAGATTGTGAGAAGACTCTCTACTCTGAAGTTTGATATCAATGTCACTCAAGAAGAGAAAAGTAGATTCCTAGATATATTTCAAAAATATATCCATGTCTTTGCTTTCAGCTACAAGGATTTGAAGGAGGTGACTCTCGAGACTCATCGAATCGAATTGGAGGAGCACGCAAGACCAGTTTGACAAAAACAGAGAAGGGTCAATCCCACAACGGCAATGATGGTCAAGGAGGAGATAGACAAGTTGAAGGAGGCAAGTTTCATCTACGAGGTGGAGAACTCAGAATGGGTTTCACCCATTGTGATTGTCAAGAAGAAGAATGGTAAGCTGCGAGTGTGCATAGACTATAAGAAGCTGAATGCAGTTACCAAAAAGGATTATTATCCTCTACCATTTATAGATGAGATTTTGGAAGAAGTTGTTGGTCATGAGTGGTACAGCTTTGGTGATGGTTATAGTGGGTATAACCAGATCAAGATAGCACAGGAGTACCAACAGTTGACTACTTTCACTACTCCTTGGGGAACATTTGCATTTCGGGTGATGCCATTCGGACTGTGTAATGCTCCGGCCACATTTCAGAGGTTCATGAACAAGGTGTTTGAACCATTCATAAGAAAGTTTGTCCGTGATTTTATTGACGATTTTTGCGTGTACGGACGAAAGGAGGATCACTTTGATCATGTGATCAAAGTTTTGCAGCGGTTGGAGCAAGCCAATGCTTCTCTAAATCCAGAGAAGTGCATCTTTGGCTGCGAAGAAGGTCTACTGTTGGGGCACATCATTTCCAAGAATGGAATTGCGGTAGATCCTGAGAAGGTGAAGAAGATTGTGGATCTTCCATTTCCGGTCAACTTGACAAAGTTGAGGCAGTTTCTTGGCATGGTTGGATATTATCGTAGGTTTGTCTTTTCCTTCTCAAACAAAGTAATAGCTTTGACTATGTACATGAAGAAGGGAGTTGATTTTGACTTGATAGTGCATGATCAGAAGGCAAAAGAAGCATTTGAGGAGCTGAAAAAGGCATTAGTGACAGCTCCTATACTTGCTAACCTGAGTGGAGTAAAGCATTTATTCTGTATATGGATGCTTCCAATGTAGCAATCGGATGTACATTAAATCAGCTAGATGGAGATGGGCATGATCATCCTATAGCTTATGCTAGTAGGCAGATGGTTCCAGCGAAGAAGAATTACTCCGTGACTGAACGAGAAGGATTAGCGGTGATCTTTGGATTGAAAAAATTTCGACACTACTTGCTAGGAGGGAAATTTTCCATAGTCACAGATCACAAGGCTTTAAAGTATATCTTTAATAAGTCTAATGCCGAAGGTCGTATTGCTCGTTGGAAGATCCTTCTAACAGAATACTATTATGTGATCGAAGATAGACTAGGAAAAAGCATGCGAATGCTGATCTTTTGTCAAGGGCTTACGATGATGAGGGAGAAGAACCGTTTGATGACTCATTTCCAGACGAGCATCTGATGACCATCACAGGCATCGAGGAGATACCGGACGAGTACAAGGACATCTGGAGTTTCCTTGCAGATGGCTCTTTTCCAGAAGGTATGCATACCCGAGAACGTAACGCGTTGATCAAGAGATGCAAACCTTACACCATGGTGGAGGAAATTCTGTTTCATCAAGGAGCAGATGGGTTACTAAGGAGAGCAGTTGGTCAGAAGGAGGCATTCAAGCTAATGCACGAGTTTCACGACGGAACTGTTTGCGGAGGTCACTTTGCTGGTAAGATAACAGCCTTCAAGATTTTGGATGCGGGTTATCACTGGAGAGAGATTTTCAAAGAGTGTTTAGACTATTGCAAAACTTGCGACGTATGTCAAACATTTGCTCTGAAGTCTACTAGAACACCTCAGTTAAGATCAATTCCAATATTAGGACCATTTGAGAAGTGAGGTATTGACTTTGTAGGTCCTCTTAATAAGACACCTCGAGGCAATAGATACATTGTACTCGCCACTGACTATTGTACCAAGTGGGTAGAGGCTAGACCTTTGAGAGAGACTAATGAAACAGAAGTCGATAGATTCCTATGGGAGAGGATCATCACAAGATTTGGATGTCCATTAGAGTTGGTCTCAGATAGAGGAGGAGAGTTTGTAAGGAGCATGACTACTGCTATGCTACAGCACTTTTCTATCAAACCACGAGTAACAATCTCATACAAACCAAATGCTAATGGTCTTGCGGAGAAGATCAATCTTACACTCTGTATGATGCTCGCCAAAGATGTTGGTGTTGAGACTGCGAAACATACTATGGGAGGATCGAACGACAACAAAGACTTCTACTGGGTACTCCTCATTTCGACTGATTTATGGAGTGGAGTCCAAGTTGCCGATCCAATTCGAATTGGATATTTTTCAAACTACTGAACAAAAGTTGAAGAGGTCGAGAGGAGAAGACGTGGTCAGATCAAGAAGGGAGCAACTCATGGAGTTGGAAGAGACCCGAGCAGTAGCAATGATCCGGATGGAACGAGCTCAGGCATATCAAAAGAAGAGTTACGACAAACGGTTGGGCAAGAGGGAGGTAAAGCCTTTTCAAATAGGAGATTGGGTAATGTTGTATGATGCTATCAGATTCAAGAGGGCTAGGAAGAAGTTTCTTCCGAGATATTTTGGTCCTTTTGTTGTAGATAAGGTGTGGAGCAACTTCACATATGACCTTCAGGAGATGGGAGGAAGGAGATTCGATCGTGTAAATCATGACAAGTTGAAGTTGTTTCATCGACAAAAGTTCTCTCTTCACTCCGAGGACGGAGTGAAAATTTAGTCCGGGGGTAAAATGTAACGACCTATGTTACACATAAGAAGTTTGTCTATTAGTAAGGTAATTAGTTATAACTAAGTGTTGAGAATGTTTATTTGCTGCCCAAGTACTTTAAGGAGGTATCAAGTTAGTCATGACTAGCTAAAAGTTAGTTATGGTTAAACTTAGCTGTACTTTTGGCAGAATTCAGATATTTCTTAAAGAGTGAGCACTACTATCTTGTCATCTTGTCTAAAAGGTAGAAAGGAGGTGGAAAGTATCCCTTATCTCCTTTTTGACTTGATATTAGTGGTTAGATTAAAGTTGTGGACTTTGTGGACATTAAAAACAAGAAGAGATTCCACATGTTTCCTTTTTAGTGGGTCCTAGTGTAAAGGGGGGTGGAAATTTGAGATTCCTTGAGAATATTCCAGAATCCTTCTAGAAGTTGTTGACTTTGAAGGAATAAGCCCATGTGATTAATGCTTTTATCTTAAGTAATATCTTAGTAAAACTCGGTAAAAGTAGTTACGGCTGAGTTATCGGAGGGTACCAAAGTAAAAACCTAGAATGTATAAATAGAGGAGTAGAGAAGAGCTCCTTATCCTTGTTTTCACATCGTCGTAATGACAACTTGAGTAATATAGAGAGTGTGAGATATTTTTAGCATGTGAGAACTTGAGAGACGTCGTTAGAATGGAGAATTTTAGTTGATGAGTTTATGGAGATTTTTAGTTGATAAGTTTGTGGTTGTATGAATGAGTGAACTTAGCATTTTTCTCTTCAAGATTCATGGTGTGCTTCCATCAATGCCATCAGATGTGACCTCTGAGTGAGAGACAGACCCGACATTTGTAGATTCATCGATGACGATCGTGGTGGTTGAGAGATCGGGGGGTAGTTGATCGATGGGATCGTGAAGGGTTTACAGAACAGGATACCCTGGAAGATGGCATAGGGATCTGCCTTGTGTAAGAAGACAGCCTTTTGCTCCGCATCCAATCCCTCGGGATACTGTTGGTCTTCCAAGAACTCCTCAAGTCCTTGAAGATCGACTCTTTTGTGAAAGTCGCAAAGACCTGATCAGAAGATCTAGCCTCATTGTGGTGCCCACAAATTACACGATTCACGAATTTTTAAAATTTTTAAGATTAATAACTTGTTTGTATAACTGAAGAAGCGTTGTTACTTAAGATTACTGCTTCCTTAGAAGGAAGATGATCTTATGAGCTTTTTGTAATAAGAAGTTGACTTCTTCAGAAGACGACCATCTTCCGAAGAGCGTCTTCTCAGTTGCGTCTTCGGAAGACGGAAGACGACGGAAGACGGGAAGATGACAGAAGACAACCATCTTCCGGAAGACAGCGACCGCGAAGGCCTAACCATGAATTTCCAGGTAAAGGAATAGGTGTACCTACTAGGTAACACCAAGGTGGTAGGTAGGTCGACTAAGTCACCTAAGGTCGAAACCCCTAATCTGCGGGGAAGATGTGCAGGAAGCGCATTAGCGCATTCCAACTTCCCGCAGCAAGCACTTCTTGAGGAGATCGATTTCAGAGGATGAGCTTCGAGTGAGGAAATCGAGCGAGGTGAAATCGAGCGAGGTGAGGACCAGTTAGCAGCTAGGAGGAGGGCGAGACCGAATTGCTGAAACACGGTGTCGGAGTGTGATCCGTCTACCTAGGAAAGCGCCGGGCTTCTGGCTGTGGTTGTTCACTCAAGAGGTTGGCTTTCAGGTTACAACAGGGGCTATAAACACTCACACAGATGTGTAAGATCTAGTAATATACCCAGAAGGTGAAATTCAGGTCTAGCTGGCAGTAATAGGATCCGGCGGTGAACTTTGACACTCACGGAGAGGAAAACTATGAAGGTTTAGACTTTTAAACTTCCCCTACATGCAAATGAGGTACTACTGAACTCACAGACGAAGTTTCAGCCTGAGATCAAATTCTGACACGGAGATATGAACAAAAAAGTTTTGAGCAAGAAAACTACGGCAATTTCTGGTACCTAGATGGCTATTTCGACCTATAACAGAGTTTGGCTCGATCAATTTCGAAGTTTCTTACAGGATTTGCAGTTCACAGCTTGCTGAACACTCCTGTGAAGTTGGGACTCCTGATTGTTTGTAGAACTCCAGATCTCCTTCCCTGAAGTCGCTGCTCTAGATTAAGAGCTTTTCAGACCCCCTCGGCTTCAGCGGCCGCCCTGAATTACTCAGTCACTCAATCGATATGAAACATTTTTTGAAATCGTAGCCCTGCTGGCAGAGAACACAACCTCGAAGTTTTGAAGCAATTTCCTCAAATCTGCTGCGAGTGACACTGAAAACCCTAAATCCAACAAAAGTGATTCAATTCTAGCACAATTCGAACTTCAATTGGTCATAACTTCGTCTTTATTGCATCAAATCGATCGAAAATTTCACTGGAAGTGCTTGGCATGACGAGCCCTCTCTCCCTGTGCTCTCAGATTTCGAAGATCCCCCACCAAATGCTCGAACTCCACTCTAGAGCTTTGTTTCTAAATTTAGAGTTTAACAAAAGACAAAAACATACCAATGGGAGTTCATAGCTCCACTTGGTTATCCTTTAGTACCCTAAACCACGTGGCAACTTAGTTTTACTCATAGGCTACCACGTCAAGCTCCCTAGAGTGCCAACGTAAAACTTAAACTACCTAAAATGACACGCAGCCCCGAAAAATAACTTAAATCAGCTAGAAAGCGTGCATGGGCGACAAGTAAGTACAACCCATGAGCTCAAACCCTTATCAGCATGGAAACCCTAAGTTATGTACATTGAACGTCATAGACAAGTAAGAAGTCACTTGCACAAGCGCACAAATGCTTGAACAAGATAACTAGCATACTATAAGCCTACTAGGACTTAAAATAGTATTAACGCCGTACGCAAAGGCGTCAAACATATACATAAAGGACTAGAAGAAATATGAGCTAACTTCTAGAACTACTAAACCTAAGCGTCGGAGTAGAAGTCAAGCATGTAGCCGTCAAGTAGCGCGACATCCACCCCCTCTGAACCTGCACATCCTCCGGTATGTGCCAGATCCAGATCAAGACTCTTCAGCTTCAGCTTCAAATTCATCTTCAACCTCCATTGAGTCTTCAGCTTCATCCTCAGTAAGCTCTGCAATGTTCTGGTCCTCCCCTCTCCTTCTAAAGAGCTTGATTCTCTTCCCTGCGACTGGTATCTTGAGCACTGCACCATCTAACTCTCTCAAAGAGTATGTGGCATTATCATAAACTTCTAACACCACATAAGAACCATCTCTTGGAAAACTTTCTGATAGCGCTATGCTGCTTATCAAGACTACTATCATAGACTAACACCCAATCACCTTCCTTAACTGGTTTGGGTCGTAATCTATGCGTTCTATCAAATCTGTCTTTGTTTCTCTCTCTAGCAGTCTTTAACCTTTCCACAGCTTTGGCAACATCCTCAAGTCTTCGTTCTAACTGCTGGATCCTTAGGGCAAGGATCCTCCGTACTTCTACCATCTTCCCATGACAAAACATTCCAAGTAGGCACAACCTCCTCAATCGGCATCACAGGTTTTTGCCCTAGTATCAACTCTGCTGGCATGTAACCTGTAACGGTACTATGAGTTGTACGATCTGCCCACAAAGCAAATGGTAGCAGTCTAGGCCATTCACGGATCTTACCCTTGCAAGCTTTTACCAAAGCTTTGATGATTGGCGGATGACCTCTTTCGCTCTTGCCATTCCCTTCAGGATTGTAAGCAGTGGTTGACGCCAACTTGATTCCCAATCGCTTGAAGAACTCAACTGCTTCTTGTGCATCCAGCTCACCCCTATCTGCAGTGATCTTTCCCACACACCCATACCTACAAATAACATCTTCAAGTAGAAAGCGGCAGACACTAGCAGTGGTCTTCGTCCTGAGGGCACGACCTTCAACTTGGTTAGATAGATCTTCTCTAGCCAAGACTAGATACCTCATTTGTCCAAGCCCAAACGGCATAGTTACCAGATCCACTACCCATTTGTAATGAATGGCTAAAGGATAAGTAGGATGCAATCCATCACGATGACGTACGTTGGAATACATCTGGCAAGGTATACAGGATGAAACAAATTGTACTACATCCTTATACATACCCTTCCACCAATACTTCTCCTTCATCTTGGCAAATGTAGCCCAAACTCCTCTATGACCGGCCCATAGACTCTCATGGAACTCTTTGATCAGCTTCTGCATGCAATTCCAAGTCACATACCACCCGTTGCAGTATACCTCCTTGTAGCTTAGGGCGCTTCCATAGATGTCCTCCAAGTAAAAAGTAACCATAAGCTATTCTACGAATCCTCTTGAAATCTGAATCAGACCAGCCTTCTTGCCTTTCCAGTGATCTCAAATAGCGCCCAAGATCCAACCACTCGCCATCATACATAGTTTTCTCAAAAAACTCCAACGAGGCTACAAAACAGCTTCTATCTCTTCTAGCAAGAGCACTAGAATAGAACTCTGTTCCGACATCCTCGTGATCATCTATCATTTCTTTCTCATCGTAATACCTAGCCCTTGATAACATATCTGCCACAAGATTGTCTTTTCCTGCAATATGTCTAAACTCTGGGTTCAAGGACTTGATATATGCTATCCACCTCAACATAGCAATATCTGGAGTTGTACAGCTAGTGATCATTCCCAAGAGAGGTAAACAATCTGTTTCCACAACCACAGGTGCTCCTATCAAGTATTCCTTGTCACTCTTCATCGTAGTAACTACTCCCCATAGCTCTCTCTTGACCTGAGGGTAGTCTCTCTGACGTGAACTTAACACCTTAGCTCCAAAACGCACCACATATCTATTCCCATCCTCATCGTCTTGTCCTATAGCCCATCCAATGCCAATAGGACTAGTATCAACAGTAAGGATAACAGATCTGCCCAACTCATATATTACCTTCCGTAGAGTTGGTGGTGAAGACAACAGATCTGTGAAGCCTTGGATTTCCAGTTTGTTAGAAAATTTTTGTTTTTGATAGACAAAACAGTAGATTAGTTAGTATAAATGATAGAGAAGATAAGTTTAGAGTAGTATAGAACTTTCTTAGCCGAAGGATGATGCTGAACCAGAATACGGAACCTGTGAAGTGTATTTCTTTGGATTAATAATCTAGCTACATTCTCCAGACGAAGAGCTTCCCAGGGATACCTCACTTGTTGGGAACGGACATCGGACGACGAAGTTATGACTCAAAGAAGAAGAAGAATCAAAACAGGAAAGAAGCAGCCCTTCGCGGTCGGAACCTTCCACGTGCGAAAGCGAGAAGTAGAAAACTATAAGAATGGTAAAAAGGTAACTCATTTTACTTTTTCCGCTCGCGAATTCACTGTAGCGCTCCGCATCGGTCGATCGGAAGTGGCCGAAGACAGACATCGGCGAAGTGTCTCTTTTAGGTTTTGGATTGTGGAAGGCGAGTTCAATTTGGCGAAGTCAGAAGCTGTCGATTAAGTGCCGAGTGAGGAGTGTTGTAGACGCAAGTAGGCAAAGGAACTCTGAACTTCGGCGAAGATGAGAGAAATGCAGACAGCAAAGAAGCCGAAGTTGAAGACCATTGCGACGAAGTGGCCGGACTTCAGTCCGTATCGAGAACGACTCGAAGAGATGGGGATGACGTTTCTACTCGAAAACTGGGGAGTGATCTCTTCAGAGCTATTACAGGAGATACTCATTTGCAAGGGACATCACTCTGAAGATCTTCGGGCGAGACCGAACAACTAGACCTTGGATCATTGGAGTTACGCCCTAGGAACCGATGATGCAGGAAAGTCAGACGACTTGATTTACGATGCTACCTGCAAGCCATCTTCGGACGAAGTGACGAAGTACAAAGAACTTTTCTCAACGTTGCCGATCGGATCGAACGGGTTCAAGGTGCACAGTTATATCGATCCTTTCAAGAGGGATGTCGCGATCGCCCTCAACACCATCTTCAAACCAAAACATACTATATGCGTATTGGGCGAAAATCTTCCACGACCACGTTCAAAAGATGTACGCTAACTTTGAGGATGGTGGATCTACCTACTTCGCAGCGTTTGCAGTGTTCTTCTATCGAGGAATGAAGTTGCTATCTCCAAAAGAAGAGGAGAAGTTTGACCGAAGAACGATATCGGAAGATGACCGTGTGATGGAGCCAACTCCTCAAAGAGAAGAAATGGCAACTCCGGTAACTTCGGCGGGACCTAGTACTCGGGCGAAGAGGAAGATGACGGAAGCGGGGACTTCAGGAGGAGCGACTTCGCGACAGAAGAAGAAGGCGAAAAGGAAAACTACGACTTCGGACGGAGGAGCCGAAGAGGTGCAGACTGCGGAACGATCGTCTTCAGTGGAGATTTTAGGAGAGACGGGTCCAAGAGCAAGTCAGCCTAACAGAGACCAGGAGGAGTTTGTGATACGAAGAGTACCTTCGGGTGCTACACTTCGGGAACCTCCTTCGGAAGTCCCTCGACCTTCATCCTGTCCCAATGATGCTACGACTTCGGCGTCAAAGGATCCAAGCATAGTGAAGGAGTTACAGATGTTCGAGAAGACGCTGGAGTTTCTAAGTGGCACGACACTAACTATTTTAGCAGAGTTGGACATGCAGCGTCAGGAATACGAGAATGAGACGAAGGTACCTTTGTCCCTAACTGACCTTCTCAGTGCAGTACACTTCGGAAGACAAGGATGGCTTACGGAGAAGGATAAGCTAATGAAGAAGATTGAAGACACTTCGGCCGAAGTTGCGAAGTTGACTGTGGAGCGAGATACCTTGGTGGTTGCTAGATCGGAGGACCAGGTGAATGCTTCAAAGGAGATACAGGATTGGCAGTCGAAGCTCAACTTGATGACTGCGCGTTGACATGACATGAGATCAGAGAGGGACGCTGTTCTGGAGCAGTTGGCTACCAAGGACGAAGAGCTATCCAAAGCAGAGAAAGCGAAGGAGATAACAGAAACGAAGGCCGAAGAGCTTCGGACGAAGGTGGAAGAGGTTACGACTACATACTTCGCCACCGAACTTGACGCGACAGAGATGGAGCTACTCCAGCGACTTCGGGCAGAGTTAACGATAGCGCCAGATCCTTCGGCGAAGAGTAGGATAGTTAGACTAGGGGAGAGGATTATACGAGATTTGAAGGAGCTTAGGGAGACAGTTAAGTTTATGTTAGCCAGTATAGGACACTCTTTACGGTTAGGTAGAGTAGATACTATGGTTCCGCCAAGTGGGGGGACGTGATCGCACGATTCAGATGTAATCATCTTTTGTAGGAAATGAGATCCGCCATCTTAGGACGAAGGGCTATATAAGCGATGCGAGTTTCTGTCATTTTACTTTTTCCATGTTTTCAGTTTTTTGTTTCTTAATTTTTGATTGCGCAAGATTGTGGAGAGTGAGTGTGAGAAAAGTGGGCGAAGGTGAATTTACCTACGAAGGACGTAGTTTGCTGTCGCAGGTGTAAATCTGATTGATACAGTGAGCGAAGGTGACCTTCGGCGAAGAGAGCCTTCGGGCGATTTGAGTGAAGGACATTTCGAGGATCTGAGAACATATTAGTTACTGTGAAGTGGAAGAGCATAAGTTAAATTGTAAGAAGAGTTCGGATGATGGTGGCTTCGTCTTAAGTCTGCCTTTTTCGAATAAGTGGGATTCTTAAGAGTGAGGATTTAGTTGGAAGAACATTTCTTAGGAAGAGTAGGGACTTATTCCTTGGAATCTTGATGTGAAGTCTGTATTCTTCTGTCTTTCCAGAAGAAGACTAGTAACATTTCAGCAGTATTTTGCTACCTCATTTACTCACACCTCTATCTTCTCGAATCTTTTATATGTTTGTTGGAAGGGTCCCTGATCAAAGAACTATTTCATTGTTGTTTGTATTCGATTTATCAGGTTTGTACTTGGGTTTGGTTTCTTATCAGACTTGAATTCTCATCCGGATATTATTCCATTCCGTGAGAATAACAGAAAACTATCTGAATTATCATTGTGATGTTGTAGTGCTGTGTTTTATGTAATTGTTAATTGTATTTTCGTGGGAACGATCCTTAATTTACTATTTCCGATACTTTGTGTTTCTCTGGATTGTTACATAAAGAAACATTAAAACTTTTGGCGCCGCTGCCGGGGATACAGATTTAACTTTTACTTTGAATCTAGTAAGTTGTAACCGTCGACATGTATGTCGGGGGGAGCACGAGCGCCTTCTGAAGAAGATCAGAGGACGGGAAGGACCAGGCGAGCGCTGAAAAGAAGATTGGTCCGTGAACAATTGTTGGAAGAAGTCCAACGCAAGAAGGAGGCAACGAGGGAGCGAAGACGTCAAGCAGCTCAGAAGTGGCAAGAAGTGAAAAATCTCTCTGAAGGAACTTCATCTTCGCTTGAAAGGAGTTCAGTACCTATTTCACCACGAACGCGTTACGAGAAAGACGAGCGCACATACTGGAAAAAGAAAAGGGATATCGAATCCTCATACTCGAGCGTACGGAGTGGAGAGAGTTCACCTAAAGACGCATCATGGTTATTATTTCCTTCAAAGACCACAAATTTACATGAATCTCTATTTGAATCAACGAGAAAAGAAGAGGAGACAGATAGAGAAGAATCACCTTCACTTCGAAGAGTGGAGTTGTTTCAATCTTCATCTTCGTCTTCATCTTCAGGATCAGCACAGTCAGAATCCAACATTTTGACAACTCTTGCGGAAGATCCAAATCCGAAAGCGGAACCGACCTTGGAGCTGATCGTCAGACATGGGCCAAAGATCACAAGCTTTGTAGACCTCTTGAAGAAACAAAGAGGACAAGAATTAATTCGAGAATTATTACCATTGGGATCACCTGCTCTTCAAATCCCAAATCTTAGACCTCAGGGTACTCCAGGAGTATCTCTCTTTAAGATACGAAGTCAAGAGGCCTCTACCTCGTCTTCACCCAAAAAGGAACATGAAATAAGACGAGGAAATATTCACTCAGTTGAAGATACTTCGGCCGAAGTACCTTTGTCCGAAGTGAACCTCCCAAATATCCCAGTGGGAACAGCTATTGTGAATGCTCTTGCCAAGTTGACTCTTCGACCATTAAGCAATTTGTCGAGTGCAGGATCATTGAGGATTTCCAGTTTGACGGTACCAACAAAACAGAGTCAAAGACAGCAATCAGTGCTTCCATCTTCTACACCACCGCTCACCATGACAGGAGTACCACTTCCGTCAGGGGCACCACCTTTCACTCGCCAAAATTATCCAAAATTTGGCGGTGACGATTCTGACAGTGATGGAGATGGAGAGGGTGCCGATTCTTTTGTTAAACAATTCGAGGCGATATCTCATGCAAACAAAGAAGATAATGATCTCGATCGAACGAGAATTTTTCCCAGTCTGTTGAAACATGCAGCTGGAAAATGGTACAGTCACGCCAATCTAACTCTAGCAATCTTATCTACTTGGGATTTGATGAAAAATGAATTCCTCAAAAGATTCAGGGAACTTAACTATAACAGGCATGTACTGCACAAAGTAAACAGCGTCAAACGGAAGAGGAAAGAATCTTTAAAGAGTTATGTTCAGAGATTTTATGGTATCTTGGATAGACTACCTGCTAATGGAACACACCCAGCCTACACACCACCGCTAGCAGTGGAGTGGTTTGTGAAAGGATTGCCTTCGAAGCAACAGACGTGGGTAAGACGGTTTGATACGTCAACATTGGAGCGAGACATTGATTCTGCGGAGAATTACGAATCCTCCAATATCCTCAGCAGAGATCGTGAAAAAGCTTCAGAGTCGAGAAAGAAGAAGGATTTCAGAAAATCGAAGAAGAGTGCAAAGGATGAGAAGAAGAAGAAGAAGCTAAAACGGAAACACCAAAAATTCTCATCTTCGGAAGATTCCTCACAAGAGTCTTCAGACGAAAGCTCAACATCAGAAGACGAAGATACTTCATCTTCGGACGAAGAGGAAAAGCATAAGAAGCGGAAAAGAATGACGAAGTCCAGACTTCCGATGGTGAGGAGGACACAGCCATCTAAGGATACTACACTTGATGAGCTTCTCAAGAAGTTCGAAGACCTCAAGGTGCAATTGGTCAGAACGCCTGAGAGGCGAAAATCGCCAACTACTTCACGTCCAAATTTGTGGTGTACTAACTGTGGTAAACCTGGACATGCCAATACGGAATGCTTTAACAGTAAATCATCCTATAACGCCCATGCAGTGGAGTGGGCGCCATTATACGAACCCAATTACTTTGTAGAGTGTGAAGATGAGGTCTATGGAGTACAAGCTCAAGATGGAGCTATGATACCCACTCGGCCTCAGCAATTCACGCCCATTCCTCCGGTACATATCCAACGCTTTGTACCTAGACAGATGGCAACTAACGTTACCCAACGAAAGTTTGCCCCTGCAGGTTACCAGGAAAGACCACCGTCTCTTGGTACATCATGTTTTAATTGTGGCGCCAATGGTCATTGGGCTCCTTCTTGCCTTCATCCAAAGAAACAGGTGGGATATATGCCACTATGTGGGAAGTGTGGTAAGCCCGGTCATGGAGCCACAGATTGTACGAATGAACCAGTTCAAAAGACCGGAGTGAGATTTCAACCGCCAACCAACCAACAACGACCCGATGCAGGAGTAAACATGGTCGAGTTGGTCGATGATCTGAAAGCTTGTACTCTGTCAAACGAAGATGGAAATGGATGGCCAGAAGACAGGGAGATTCTGGTGAACAAAGTGGAGACTCGAAGTGGAAAGAGACTACTTCGAAAGGGAGAGAACCTAGAAGAAGCTGCAGCTCACGAGGCGAAGGACCTTAAAAAGACTGAGCGTAAGCAACTGAAGAAAGAGAAGAAAGCGCACAAAACTTTGAAAGAACAAGTGCGCGAAGTTGTAGAGAAACAGACGACATCGGCACAGGCGGATGATCGTAAAGAAGAGCAGAGAAAGAAGAAGACTCCAGGAACGCTACCTGCGGACATCTCCGAAGAAGTAAGGGCGCTACTCAACAGAGAACTGAGTACGCAAGCCAAAGAAACAAAATCTAGCAGAGAAGAGTCTGGGAAGATTCGAGCCGAAGTCTCTTCGCCCGAAGTTGATCGACCATCCGAATTGTGGAAGTTGGTGGCAGACCAACCTAAGAGGACTGTTTCAGTGACGAGCCCTCATTACAACGTAGTAGAAGATTTGTTGAACCAACAAGCTAATATAACTATCAAGCAGTTGGTTGAAGACAATAAACTGTACAGGAAGTTGTTACTGGCAGCCTTGAGAAAACCAGCAAGGGCTAAATCGAAGAACCTGCCCTCATTGTTTCAAGTTGGATTGGAGGATTTAGGATCCCCAGAAGTAGACATCGAGATAGATGGATGTCTAATAAAACATGTGCCTATAGATTCTGGTTCTAGTGTGAACATTATTACAGAAGAGACGGCGCACGGTTTGGGTTACCATAAGTTCGAATCAACACCAAGAGTGTTGAGGATGGCGGATCAGAGTAGAAGAAGACCCTTGGGAGTACTGCGAGATATCCCTACAACCATTGGTGGGATAATCTTCAAACTTACCTACATTGTACTAAGACCCTTGGTAAAGTCTGGCTATGGAGTGCTCATAGGTCGACCTTGGCTGTATGGTGCTAAGGTGATTACTGATTGGTATAAACAGAAGTTATCCTTTAATGATCCTATGAAACCAACAGATAAGAGTGTCTCTGTAAGTTGGAAGAAGATGACACACCAAGGCGAGACATCTTCGACAGATTCAGGGTACACTTCGGACGAAGAATCTTCATCTTCGAGTACTAACTCGGAAAATGAGAAATCAGGACCTTACATAGTTGTGAACTATCTACAGTGCTATGAGATAGAAGACGAAGAAGAGTGCGAAGGACCTGAGGAAGAATAGCAATCACAGTTGGGACAGGGAAGTTCAGAGGTAAGCCACACAGAAGGAATGGTACTGAAGTCGGCAACGATGGATTTAGTCCTCGAAGAAGGGAAGGTCTTGAAGATCACAGCGAAGTTACAGGGGGCCGAATTGGAAATATACCATGACATGGTAACTTACTACCAGGATGTCTTCGCCTGGAAGATAGAAGACATGAAGGGTATTCCTGCGAAGTGGGGTCAACATCGAATTGACCTACTGGAAAACTCTGTACCTGTAAGGCAAAGACAGTATAGACTAAACCCAAAGTACTCTCTTTTAGTCAAGGATGAAATTGACAAGTACTTAAGTGCTGGTATTATCTTTCCTGTCTTTAGCAGTGAATGGGTATCACCTATAGTGATAGTACCTAAGAAGAAAACTGGTAAAATAAGAGTATGTCAAGATTTTCGAAAACTGAATGCAGCAACAAGAAAAGACCATCACCCTTTACCTTTTACAGATTCTATTCTGGATAGGGTAGCTGGTCACGAGTGCTATAGTTTTCTCGATGGATTTTCAGGATATAATCAGGTATCCATCAGAGAAGAAGATAAAGACAAAACTACTTTTACCACTGACTGGGGTACTTTTGCTTATCATAAGATGCCCTTTGGTTTATGTAATGCTCCTGCCACATTCCAAAGAATGATGACAAACATTTTTCAGGAGTATCTTAGGAAGTTCTTAGAAATTTTTATAGATGATTTTTGCGTTTTTGGTCCAAGGGAAGAACACATAAATTCCTTGGCAATAGTTTTTCAGCGTTGTAGAGATGCTCAGTTGGCATTGCATCCAGAAAAGTGTTTCTTCGCCATGTCAGAAGGCCTGCTATTAGGACATAGAGTCTCGCAGCGGGGCATTGAAGTAGATGTAGACAAAGTTCAAGTTATAGTAGCTTTGGAACCTCCCTCAAATGTTAGCGAGTTGCGGGGATTTTTAGGACATGTGGGTTACTATCGGAGGTTTATCAAAAACTATGCAACCTTGGCAGCACCACTAACCGAATTGTTGAAGAAGACTACTGAGTACATCTGGCAGGAACAGAGACAGAAGGCATTTGAAACGCTGAAGACGAAGTTGATTGAAGCTCCAGTAATGAAGGCACCAGATTGGAATCTACCTTTTCAAGTGTATGTGGACACTTCAGCATTCGCTATTGGAGTGGTGTTGAGTCAGAAAGACAGCGAAAAGAGGGACCATCCGATTTACTATGCGAGTAGACAACTATCCGCTGCAGAGAAGAACTACTCCACTACAGAGCGGGAAGCACTAGGGATGGTGTATTCTGTCAGAAAATTTCGACACTACTTGTTGGGATGCGAGTTTGTTTTCTATGTGGATCACTATGCTTTAAAACATCTGGTGCAAAAATCTGATCTGTCGGGAAGAATAGCGAGATGGATGTTGTTATTACAGGAGTTCAAATTCACGGTTCAAACCCGAGCAGGAAAGCATCATGAGAATGCAGACTACTTATCTCGATTGAGGACGGGAGAGCGTCAAGATAATGTAGCAGACGACTTCCCAGATGAAGAACTTTTCCAGCTCACAGTTACTCCCACAAGTAGGTACCATGAGATATACAGATATTTGTATACGTTGCAGTGTCCTGAAGGAATGGATGTGGAACAGCGTACGGTGTTCATACACAAGGTTGGACCGTATGAGCTGAAGAGCGGTATTCTGTTCAAGAGAGGGACCGATGATGAACTACGAAGATGTCTAGAAGAAGAAGAAGTAGGAAGAGTGGTGGATGCCATGCATTCGGAACCAGCAGGAGGACACTATGCTCTTTGCGACACAGTGAAGAAGATCTTGGGTGCAGGATACTGGTGGCCTATCATGTACAAGGATGTACACGCGATCATTGAGAGATGTGACAGTTGCCAGCGAGTGGGTAAGCCTACTCGAACTACTCAGTGGCCACTTCATCCTATCTTATCTCTTGCACCATTCGAGAAGTGGGGAATTGACTTCGTGGGACCTATTCAGCCAGCAACGAAGAAGACACGCAGAAGATACATCTTGGTGGCTACAGATTATGCAACCAAGTGGGTGGAAGCTGAAGCAACAAAGAAAGATGATGCGATAACAGTGGCAGCGTTTCTACACAAATATATCATCACCAGGTTTGGATGTCCGTTAGAACTGGTGAGTGATAGGGGCACACACTTTTTGAACAATACCATAGAGGCACTGACAGAGTACTTTCAGATCAAGCATCGAAAGACTACCCCGTATAATCCTAAAGCGAATGGCCTTACTGAGAAAAGCAATGGATTATTGTGCAAGATTCTGAACAAAGTGACTGTCAATCATGCTTATGATTGGGACACCAAGTTGGATGCAGTGCTTTGGGCATTCAGAAATACCGAGAAGATAACAACACGACAGACACCGTTCTTCTTGGCGTATGGAATGCATCCCATTATGCCTATTGAGTTTGAAACCCCTACTTACAGGATTTTGTCACAGGATAGACTGTCTGCAGAAGATAGTCAACTCATCAGATTGCAAAGTTTGATGGCACTAGAAGAAGATCGGGAAGCATCTCTGGAGTTAACCAAGGACATACAAGAGAAGCGGAAAGAGGTATATGATAAAAGATTAAGAAAAGTGGATGTGAACGAAGGAGACTTAGTCTTACTCTATGATAGTAGACATATTAAGTTTCCAGGGAAGTTACAGCTGCGATGGATGGGACCATACATAGTCGCACAATGTTATGGTAATGGTTCAGTCCAACTTAAAGACTTGGAAGGAAATCTCTTCGCTACTCGAGTAAACGGAGGAAGAATCAAGCGGTACTACAGCTGATGTGTTCGCGAGGACGCTTCACAATTGAGAGGGGGAGTATGTGAAGCCTTGGATTTCCAGTTTGTTAGAAAATTTTTGTTTTTGATAGACAAAACAGTAGATTAGTTAGTATAAATGATAGAGAAGATAAGTTTAGAGTAGTATAGAACTTTCTTAGCCGAAGGATGATGCTGAACCAGAATACGGAACCTGTGAAGTGTATTTCTTTGGATTAATAATCTAGCTACATTCTCCAGACGAAGAGCTTTCCAGGGATACCTCACTTGTTGGGAACGGACATCGGACGACGAAGTTATGACTCAAAGAAGAAGAAGAATCAAAACAGGAAAGAAGCAGCCCTTCGCGGTCAGAACCTTACACGTGCGAAAGCGAGAAGTAGAAAACTATAAGAATGGTAAAAAGGTAACTCATTTTACTTTTTCCGCTCGCGAATTCACTGTAGCGCTCCGCATCGGTCGATCGGAAGTGGCCGAAGACAGACATCGGCGAAGTGTCTCTTTTAGGTTTTGGATTGTGGAAGGCGAGTTCAATTTGGGGAAGTCAGAAGCTGTCGATTAAGTGCCGAGTGAGGAGTGTTGTAGACGCAAGTAGGCAAAGGAACTCTGAACTTCGGCAAAGATGAGAGGAATGCAGACAGCAAAGAAGCCGAAGTTGAAGACCATTGTGACGAAGTGGCCGGACTTCAGTCCGTATCGAGAACGACTCGAAGAGATGGGGATGGCGTTTCTACTCGAAAACTGAGGAGTGATCTCTTCAGAGCTATTACAGGAGATACTCATTTGCAAAGGACATCACTCTGAAGATTTTCGGGCGAGACCGAACAACTGGACCTTGGATCATTGGAGTTACGCCCTAGGAACCGATGATGCAGGAAAGTCAGGCGACTTGATTTACGATGCTACCTGCAAGCCATCTTCGGACTAAGTGGCGAAGTACGAAGAACTTTTCTCAACGTCGCCGATCGGATCGAACAGGTTCAAGGTGCACAGTTATATCGATCCTTTCAAGAGGGATGTCGCGATCGCCCTCAACACCATCTTCAAACCGCAACATACTTCTTATCTGGCCAATTGGCAGATAAACTTCATCGAGAAGATCTTCGAAGGAAGGAGAGCGTATTGGGCGAAAATCTTCCACGACCACGTTCAGAAGATGTACGCTAACTTTGAGGATGGTGGATCTACCTACTTCGCAGCGTTTGTAGTGTTCTTCTATCGAGGAATGAAGTTGCTATCTCCAAAAGAAGAGGAGAAGTTTGGCCGAAGAACGATATCGGAAGATGAGCGTGTGATGGAGCCAACTCCTCAAAGAGAAGAAATGGCAACTCCGGTAACTTCGGCGGGACCTAGTACTCGGGCGAAGAGGAAGATGACGGAAGCGGGGACTTCAGAGGAGCGACTTCGCGACAGAAGAAGAAGGCGAAAAGGACAACTACGACTTCAGACGGAGGAGCCGAAGAGGTGTAGACTGCGGAACGATCGTCTTCAGTGGAGATTTTAGGAGAGACGGGTCCAAGAGCGAGTCAGCCTAACAGAGACCAGGAGGAGTTTGTGATACGAAGAGTACCTTCGGGTGCTACACTTCGGGAACCTCCTTCGGAAGCCCCTCGACCTTCATCCTGTCCAATGATGCTACGACTTCGGCGTCAAAGGATCCAAGCATAGAGAAGGAGTTACAAATGTTCGAGAAGACGCTGGAGTTTCTAAGTGGCACGGCACTACCTATTTTGGCAGAGTTGGACATGCAGCGTCAGGAATACGAGAATGAGACGAAGGTACCTTTGTCCCTAACTGACCTTCTCAGTGCAGTACACTTCGGAAGACAAGGATGGCTTACAGAGAAGGATAAGCTAATGAAGAAGATTGAAGACACTTCGGCCGAAGTTGCGAAGTTGACTGTGGAGCGAGATACCTTGGTGGTTGCTAGATCGGAGGACCAGGTGAATGCTTCGAAGGAGATACAGGATTGGCAGGCGAAGCTCAACTTGATGACTGCGCGTTGGCATGACATGAGATCAGAGAGGGACGCTGTTCTGGAGCAGTTGGCTACCAAGGACGAAGAGCTAGCCAAAGCAGAGAAAGCGAAGGAGATAACAGAAACGAAGGCCGAAGAGCTTCGGACGAAGGTGGAAGAGGTTACGACTACATACTTCGCCACCGAACTTGACGCGATAGAGATGGAGCTACTCCAGTGACTTCGGGCAGAGTTAACGATAGCGCCAGATCCTTCGACGAAGAGTAGGATAGTTAGACTAGGGGAGAGGATTATACGAGATTTGAAGGAGCTTAGGGAGACAGTTAAGTTTACGTTAGCCAGTATAGGACACTCTTTACGGTTAGGTAGAGTAGATACTATGGTTCCGTCAAGTGGGGGGACGTGATCGCACGATTCAGATGTAATCATCTTTTGTAGGAAATGAGATCCGCCATCTTAGGGCGAAGGGTTAAGATTTTCGATTGCGCAAGATTGTGGAGAGTGAGTGTGAGAAAAGTGGGCGAAGGTGAATTTACCTACGAAGGACGTAGTTTGCTGTCGCAGGTGTAAATCTGATTGATACAGTGAGCGAAGGTGACCTTCGGCGAAGAGAGCATTCGGGCGATTTGAGTGAAGGATATTTCGAGGATCTGAGAACATATTAGTTACTGTGAAGTGGAAGAGCATAAGTTAAATTGTAAGAAGAGTTCGGATGATGGTGGCTTCGTCTTAAGTCTGCCTTTTTCGAATAAGTGGGATTCTTAAGAGTGAGGATTTAGTTGGAAGAACATTTCTTAGGAAGAGTAGGGACTTATTCCTTGGAACCTTGATGTGAAGTCTGTATTCTTCTGTCTTTCAAGAAGAAGACTAGTAACATTTCAGCAGTATTTTGCTACCTCATTTACTCACACCTCTATCTTCTCGAATCTTTTATATGTTTGTTGGAAGGGTCCCTGATCAAAGAACTATTTCATTGTTGTTTGTATTCGATTTATCAGGTTTGTACTTGGGTTTGGTTTCTTATCAGACTTGAATTCTCATCCGGATATTATTCCATTCCGTGAGAATAACAGAAAACTATCTGAATTATCATTGTGACGTTGTAGTGCTGTGTTTTATGTAATTGTTAACTGTATTTTTGTGGGAACGATCCTTAATTTACTATTTCCGATACTCTGTGTTTCTCTGGGTTGTTACAAGATCCTTCAACTTCTTCATAGACTCGCTTTGCTCCTCTTGCCATTGAAATCTTTGCCCCTTCCTCAACAACTTGTACAACGGATCTGCTACATGTGCAAAGTATGGAATCCATATATGATAAAACACACATGCACCTAGAAACCTTCTCACCTCGGTAATCGATCCACACGTCTCCTTCATTCTTCGAATGACATCAACCTTGTTTGGACAAGGTTTCCGACCATAAGACCCACGTAGGTGCCCCACAATCAACACCTCTTGTTCTCCAAATACAGACTTTGCTCCTAATAAAGTCAAATGAACCTCCTCCAGTCGACTCAGTATCTTATCACAGTCAGCTATATGATCTGCAACAAACTTGCGGCACCCCCTCTGATCCATTACCTCATTCTTCTCCTCCTCAGCACACCCTTTGATCGGCATATCATCAAGGAATGGCATAGTTTTTTCAGGAATGAAGTCCCTCAAAACTTTGTTCACGCCATTCATCATATGTGCTACAGAATTGGTAGCACCTTGTGGCAAGGTGCACATCCTCAATAATCCCAAAGGTGTCCTCATTGTAGTCAAGTCTCTACTTTCAGAGGATAACTGAAACTGATCATAACCTGAATATAAGTCTCCCATTGAATAGATAGCACGACCAGCAAAAGCCTCTGCAAACTCGTCTACAATAGGTCCTATACCCATATTCTTGATAGTCACCTTGTTAACTGGCTGCATATCTTGGATAAATCTCAAAGCTCCACTCTTCTTCGGAACAGTAAACCATCTGCTAGAGTAGGGAGTTATAGATGGTTCCAAGATACCCATCCTAATCCTCTCATTGAGCAAGTCTATCAGCTTTGGTAGATGAGCTCTAGGTACAGGGATAGGACGTAGATTCCAAGGCACATGCGGTATAGTAAAGATTACCATAGGTGCAACTACACTTGGATCTACACATCCTACTTCATGTGACTCAAACGCAAACGCCTTACCATGCCTAGATAGCATCTCCCTGAAGCTCTTCTTCTCTTGCTCAGTAAGAAATCCATCGCCTCCAATCCTCAGCTCCTTTAGTGTTGTTTCTGTGAACTGGTGCCCAATTCTTCTCGGTCCTCTGAGCGTCGGTTCTCGTGCAGCTTGCTCCATCTTCTGATTGTAATCGAGTGGTAAAGACAAAGCCACTGGTTTGACTTTCTTTGCCATTGACTTGTACTTGGTCTCCACATACACCCCTTGCCGATCTATAAACTTATCAGTTACATCATAAAGCTCCTTGGAGCTCTGTAAGCCGGCCTGTCTCTCACCCAGGGGTACCTCAGATGACTAGGATTACTAGTGCACCTTAATTACAAAGATTCTATCATACCCATGCTCACTTCACTCAACACTCTGACCCGTATGGTCACATCGGTCCCTCTAATAGCGTTCCTGCAAACAAGTTCTAACCCCGCCCTCCACATTGCATCACATAGTACTCAAGGACTCCCAAGGTCTCCAATGCTCACTTTACTTATAGACAGGAAAATGAGAGCGTCTTCCACCTTCTCAACTCCTCCTTATATACTCTACAACTTCTTACCGTGGTAACTTTCACTAAGTTACATTACCTCATGGTAAGTGCGCAATCCAAAATAGTAAAACTTCTAAAGGCTACTAAGACTTAAGAATAGCACACACATTACTTGTTCTACTTTACTAAAGTAAGAGATTCTCCTACTTTAGCTTTTGTAAAGTGTTAACTTTCCATGCTATCCAATCGAAAGACGACAACACACTAATACGTCTTTTGAGGAGCATCTTTAGATCTTTGTGCATGACTTTTCATCATGCATCCAATCAGCGATGGTCAACAAAGTTACATACTTTTGGAAAGCATATTTAGAGCTCCGCACTTGTCCTATAGTGCCATAGTGGAACCTCTAATAGTTTCCTCAACTTAGTTATAACTATCTCAGCTAGTTATGACTACTTTTGATCACTCTAAATTTAGATCTTCAAACTAGAATAATCTTTAAGATAGTCATACCTAATGAAATGTATATAAGCATACACACAAATAATGGGATACTTGTGGTGTGACATTTACCCCCAGACTTAATTTTCACTCCGTCCTCGGAGTGAAGTATCACGTTGATGGAACTTCTTTAGCTTGTCGTGGTTCACTCGGTCGAAGAACGTACCACTCCTTTCTTGAAGATCGTAGGTGCCATTACTCCACACTTTGGAGATGATGAAAGGTCCAAAGTATCGACGTAAGAATTTCTTTTGAACTCGCTTGTGCCTAATAGCATCCCATAACATCACTCACTCACCCTCTTGAAATGGCTGTAACTTCGTTTTGTTCTTCGCCAAGCGCTTGTCATAGCTCTTCTTCTGTTGTAGCTGAGCCATCTCAATTCGTTGAGTTGCGTCGTCTCTATTCTCCTCCAGCTCCAACAAGGTTTCTCCCCTCTCTTTCTCAGCTATTGGACCACCCTTTCTCTTCAGTCCAGCTTGCAAGGTCTGAAAGGTGGTTAGGTCGAACTGGATTGGTAATCTTGATTCCAACCCATACACCATCTTGAAAGGTGAATATCCCGTAGACGTCTTCACTGTTGTACGATACTCTCATAGAACCGCATGAAGACGCTTGTCCCAGTTGTGTTTGACCCCTTCCATGTCAGCATCCTTTGCTAACATTTGACACAAGGTAAAGTTTGTCCTCTCTACCAACCCATTTGAACTAGGTTTATATGAAGTAGTAACCCTCTGAGAAATGGAGAAGTGGGTGCACATAGCAGTAGTCATACCACTCACAAATTCTCGACCCCTATCAGAAACTAACTCCAGAGGACATCCAAACCTAGTAATGATCCGTTCGTACAGAAATCTACCCACCTCAACTTCTCCAATAGTTACAAGAGGTCTAGCTTCTACCCACTTCGTAAGATAATCTGTGGCTACAACAATATACTTATTGTTGCGAGGGGTGCGATTCAAAGGCCCAACAAAATCTATTCCCCATTTCTCGAAAGGTCCGAGAACCGGAATAGATCTAAGAGGAGTGGAAACACTAGATTTAATAGCGAAAGCTTGACAAACATCACATGTTTTACAATACGTCAAGCAATCTCTAAACATCCCCCTCCAGTGATATCCTGCGTCGAGTATCTTATGAGCCGTCAACTTGCCTGCGAAATGTCCTCCACATACTGGACCGTCATGGAATTCTTCCATGAGTCGTAGAGACTCCTCCTTGCTCGCAGCTCTTCTCAGGACCCCATCAACTCCTTCACGGAGTAACACACCTTCCACCACCGAGTAAGGTTGACTTCGTTTCACCAACGCCTTCTTCTCTCTGGTCCGCATCCCATCTGGATAGACACTTTCCGTAACAAAATCCCAAATTTCTTGATATTCTATTGGGATAATAGAGTTGCTCATCAAGACCATCAAATCTTCGTCAGGAAAGGTGTCATCCACCGGCTCCTCTCCATCGCCATCGTAAGCTCTAGATAGCAAATCTGCATTCGCGTGTTTCTTCCCTGGTCGATCGCAAATCTCATAGTCGTACTCTGACAATAAGAGCTTCCACCTTGCTAATCGTCCTTCGACCATAGGTTTATTGAAGATGTACTTCAATGCCTTATGATCTGTAACGATAGTGAACTTGCCTCCTATGAGATAATGTCGAAATTTTCTCAAAGCATAGATCACTGCTAATCCTTCTCTCTCTGTCACAGAATAATTTCTCTCTGCCTTGACCATTTGCTGACTAGCATATGCGATAGGATGATCTCTACCTTCAACATCATACTGACTTAAAGTACATCTTACTGCTATATTTGAAGCATCCGTATATAGAATAAACTGTTTATTCCAATCGGGCTTAACCAAGATCGGAGCTGAAGTAAGAGCTTTCTTCAGTTCCTCAAAGGCGGCTAGAGCTTCTTCGTCTCCTAAAATCAACACGTAATCTACTCCCTTCTTCAGATATACAGTCAAAGCATATGCTTTATGTGAGAACGAGAGTATAAACTTTCGATAATACCCCACCATACCTAAAAACTGTCGTAGCTTAGTGAGAGTACTCGGAAAAGGGAGCTCTAAGATCTTTTGCACCTTCTCTGGATCAACGGCAATGCCGTCCTTGGATATGATATGACCCAAGAGTAACCCTTCCTCACACCCAAAAATACATTTCTCCGGATTGAGAGATGCATTTGCTACATCTAAACATTCTAAGACCTTCACAAGGTGCTCAAAATGCTCCTCCTTACTCCCGTAAACACAAAAGTCATCTATAAAATCTCTCACAAACTTTCCTAAGAAAGGTTCGAACACTTTGTTCATAAACCTTTGAAACGTCGCAGGAGCATTACACAGACCAAATGGCATGACTCGAAATGCAAACGTACCCCACGGAGTAGTGAAAGTGGTCAGGTGTTGATGTTCTGATGCAATTTTGATCTGGTTATATCCGCTATAACCATCTCCAAAGCTGTACCATTCGTTTCCCGCCACTTCTTCCAAGATCTCGTCGATGAAAGGTAGAGGATAATAATCCTTCTTTGTGACCGCGTTGAGCTTCTTGTAATCAACACACACTCTCAATTTGCCATTTTTCTTCTTTACGATCACAATAGGTGATACCCATTCAGAATGCTCCACCTCGTAAATGAATCCAGCAGTGTGCAGCTTCTCGATCTCTTCTTTCACCAGATCCGCAATTGGAGGACTCACTCTTCGTTGCTTCTGTCGTACCGGTTTGACTTCCTTCTCTAACTCGATACGATGTTGCTCCAGTGTGACCTCCCTCAGATCCTTGTAACTAAATGCAAATACATGAATGTATTTGCGAAAGATCTCTTCAAAACAACTCTTCTTCTCTTTAGTAACCTTCGATCCATAACGTAAGGTGGCAATTCTTCTCTCCACCTCCTCGGGAGTCAACGGTTCTTTGTCTCGGTCTCTTTGCACTTCCGGAGAAGGAAAAAGATCCACTACATTCACACCCACATTTCGTTCTTCTCTCTCCTCTTCCGACGATGTATTTTCATATTCTGAATCTGAAGAATTGGTACCTACATCAGAAGTAGTATCAACAACTTCTGACTCCCAGTAGTCCGATGTGGGTTGATCCGATTCCGACGTCCCAACTTGATCTCCGAGCAATGGAACTTTGATCCGGTGGTGATTCGGTCCGATGCGTAAATAACCTTTGTGCCAGTTATCCGTTGCATGTACTGCTCGAAGCCAAGGTCTTCCGAGTAACATTTCATAACTTGACTCTTTCAAGATTTGAAATGTCATGTTTACTTGCACTCCCATTACTGACACACAAACTCTTTCCAGCACTCTCAATGGTCTAACTCGCTGTCTGTTAGCCATGCCCACCGTGATACTAGAAGGACGAGTTGGTACTAGATCCAACTTCCTCATGAGTCGTTCTGAGATGGCATTTACTGCCGATCCTCCATCGACTAGAACATCCGAGACATCTCTCCCATTGATACGAGCCTCTACTTTTGATGCCTTGTTGCACACCTCTCCTTCACTAGCATCTAAAGCACTCACACCGACAGTAGAAGGATTTACCTTCTTCTTCCGACCTCGTCGGGAGCTTAGACCGCTACGAAGTTCTTTCCTCACCGAAGGATTTAGAGCAATCAACTGTCCCACAGTAATGTTTGCTCGTTGCTTACCCACGTCTTCCACCACATTGTATTTTGATTGCTCCATCGAAATTGTGAAATCAGTATTTCCCAATTTCTTCCGCCGTTCTTTGGTTTTTGAAGAAGATTTGCTACTCCGAGTATTTTGACTTGGAGAATCTTCCATCACGACTGGTTCTCCCTCGTCGAAATGCGTCCTCATCCTCTTCCTCTCTTGAGCCAACAGCTCTACAGATTGAAAACCTTCTCGTACATCTCGTGGCTCCAAGATGTCAATGCATGCTACACCCTTGTCCTTGCTTTGTGAAGTTGAAGCTCCATCCGCCGTTCCACCATTACGACTTGGACAATTACATTGGAAATGTGATCCTCCGCACGTAAAACATCCTTGGTTCGTGTAGTTACTTGGTGATCCTTGCGGTGGTCCACCTCTAGACTGATAGTTCCCATAACCTCGTGAGCCTCCTCCAACATTTGGACTGCGGTGTTGCAACAAATTCACCATATTGATCTTCAAATCCGCTAGAGACTCTGTCAAACTTTTCAACTCATCACGAAAGTCGGGAGTAACAGATCTAGATGGTACAGTGACTGTAACCGCACTAGTAGGAGCTACTGGAGTCAGATTCTGAAATCGAACAGTCGGAACACTCACAGGCGTCAGAGTTGGCATGATCGGCCCTTGCACATCTCCACATGCTGCCCCAACAGTCATTGGTTGCAAGTCGTCTCCATCCAGACTCTCTTCCATCCTGGTTGCGATCTTCACTGCATCAGCCTTCGAAGTTGGTCTCTCATACCGCACTTGTGTTCGAATCTCCGGCCTCAATCCTCCAATAAAATTCTTTGTGAGCATTGCTCCAATGCCCACCATCGTTGGTTCTACTACATCTCCACTCTTTCGTAAAACCACCCGAAACTTTTGTTCTAATTTCTCCACCCTCTCGGCGTAAGTCCTTACTTTCTCTTTCTCTCTTTGTTTGAGGTAAGTTACCTCTATCATTAACTTCTCGTAACTTTCATCGGGAAGAAAAGTTTCAATTAAGGCCTCCGTCAATACTTCCCAAGTATCAACTGGAGTCCCCACTACGCTTCTCTTCTTCCTATCCTCATACCATGTCAATGCAGAATTCTCAAGAAATTCAGGTATCAACCCTACCCACTCGCTCTTCTTTCGATCTCCATTGCCAATGCATGCTCTTTCGAAGTCTCTCACAAATCCTTCCACGTCTTCTCCATCCTTTCCGTAAAACACCGGAAGTTTCCTCATTCTTCTCTTCTTTTCTTCTTCTTACTCAAGGAACTGCTTGCGGATGTGAAGATCGCACTTCACCGCAATCCACAATTTCCCCGTTGAGCTCTCTCCTCTCCAAAGATTGGAATAAGTTTGACCCTCATGGTCATCTTATCTCTCGTGTGACAGACTATCTCCATCCTCGCTAGAGGTCTTCACTCGTTCCGTTTCTACACTCAACCTTCTCTCGAGACCTTCGGCTACAGTTTCTAGCAAAGCAACCACTACGCTACACTCGTGCTCAACTGGAATCCCGTCCACTCCACATCTAGGACAAAAGGTTGTAGGATCAATGACGTCTTGTCTAGGGGAAGAAGGACCTATTGTGTAAGCTTAAGTCGACCAACCCTCTTCGCTCACGCAAAAGTCTATTTTTCGTAGGACACTTGCTCACTTTATGTCCTTCTTCTCCACACAAAAAGCACCTCGAGTTCTTCTCCTGGTTCTTACGACTACTCTCTGCTTCTTTCTCAAATTCTAGTCGAAATTCTCCTTTCGCCAGATCAGCGGTAACTATCACCGCATAGCCTTGAGGGATCTTGCTCAACCTCAATTTCCACTCTTGCTGTCCTTCCATGACGATGATCCGTCATACATCTCTCTCGCTATATAGCTTGTTTGACAGTTTTGATCACTCGACTATCTTCTCACTTAGCAATCTCTCACATTACTAAGTAGAAGCTTAACTTGTCAACCCTGAGCCTCAGAGATCGAACATAACCCTCTCAAGAATTCTGAAATTCTTTCACTCTTTTACTTCAGCAAGCGATATAACAGATTTGACCCCCCTTCACTTCGAATGCCATAACTCCAGTTCTACTCGATCAATTCATGCATGATTTGGGTGCCTAGATAGCTTATCTTGCAAGCTATCAACATGGAAGATTGCAAGGTCTAACTCTAAAAACTGAAAATATGAAACTGACTGTAAACTCCTTCCCGAGAGCTCACTATTTGATACCGAAAAACCTCCTTAACTTCCGAAAGACATAACTCTCTCCTCACAATTGATCTCTCGGAGATATCAAGCTTATTGGAAAGCTTATCTTGCCCTCTATAACATGGTGTATGTACAAAGGTTCTGAACTCATGCTAAAAAACAGACATGAACTGTACTAACGACTAAATACGAATCTTTGTATTGAGGTCCCGGCAACGGAACCAAAATGTAAGCCGGCCTGTCTCTCACCCAGGGGTACCTCAGATGACTAGGATTACTAGTGCACCTTAATTACAAAGATTCTATCATACCCATGCTCACTTCACTCAACACTCTGATCCGTATGGTCACATCGGTCCCTCTAATAGCGTTCCTGCAAACAAGTTCTAACCTCGCCCTCCACATTGCATCACATAGTACTCAAGGACTCCCAAGGTCTCCAATGC
Organism: Asterella californica; assembly: GCA_036924285.1. Taxonomy (NCBI): domain Eukaryota; kingdom Viridiplantae; phylum Streptophyta; class Marchantiopsida; order Marchantiales; family Aytoniaceae; genus Asterella; species Asterella californica. The sequence goes on from JAYKYS010000003.1 coordinate 15,804,325, forward strand.
TCACTTTACTTATAGACAGGAAAATGAGAGCGTCTTCCACCTTCTCAACTCCTCCTTATATACTCTACAACTTCTTACCGTGGTAACTTTCACTAAGTTACATTACCTCATGGTAAGTGCGCAATCCAAAATAGTAAAACTTCTAAAGGCTACTAAGACTTAAGAATAGCACACACATTACTTGTTCTACTTTACTAAAGTAAGAGATTCTCCTACTTTAGCTTTTGTAAAGTGTTAACTTTCCACGCTATCCAATCGAAAGACGACAACACACTAATACGTCTTTTGAGGAGCATCTTTAGATCTTTGTGCATGACTTTTCATCATGCATCCAATCAGCGATGGTCAACAAAGTTACATACTTTTGGAAAGCATATTTAGAGCTCCGCACTTGTCCTATAGTGCCATAGTGGAACCTCTAATAGTTTCCTCAACTTAGTTATAACTATCTCAGCTAGTTATGACTACTTTTGATCACTCTAAATTTAGATCTTCAAACTAGAATAACCTTTAAGATAGTCATACCTAATGAAATGTATATAAGCATACACACAAATAATGAGATACTTGTGGTGTGACAGCTCACTCTCACCACTCTATCTACATCATCTATAGAACTTTCTATTATAGATTTCAACTCCTCTATAGTATCTACTAAATACTGCTCCTCAAACACTCCAGATATGTATTCATCTCTTGCTAACTCTCCATTATCCCACAAAGACTGCTGTACATACTTCACATGTTGTCTCTCAAACCTCTTCAGATTCTCAACCTTCCTATAACACACTGATCCACATGATGTCAGTCCTAAGAAGCTAGTGGATAAAGCTTCCTACTCTACGGGATCAGGCGAGAATCCTTTCTCTACTGTACCGTTGAAGTCTCGCTCTTCAATGGTACCCTGCCAAAACCCCTAGACTCTCTAAACTCCTGAGTAATCTTAGGTAGTGGACGATCTCTCAAGCTATCACGATTCCTCTCATGTTCTGCAGCAACGGTCAAAAACTGAACAGCTCTTTTGCCGTCTCTACTACGTATCCTAGCATAGGCTGAACCATCATCCATAACTCGTGTCTCCATTCTAACAGCAGTAATGTAAGGCTGCCCTAGAATGATAGGATAGGTTGACATGTCTTGCACAAAGAAATTCTGAACATCACTGATGTCACCCACAGTTACCTTGATGTTGGGACAAGCACCATAGAGTTCTCCCCTCTGGTTGTTGGCAGCACATATAAGCCATCCATGGTCGGTGTCTATAGGCCACCTCCCACGCTTGTACAGCTCCTTAGACATCAGATTAATCTTTGAGCTGTGATCAATCAATGCCACCACAGGTTCCTCCAGATCTCCCAACTTCACCAAGGTCTCTGTGGTTGCTCTTGCCCAATGGTTGTGAGTGTAATGACTCTTCTGCGATGCTTCCACCTCATCTTCAAACCTCACGTGCTGATACGATCTCCTTTCTGATACTTGAGAGCAGTAACCAGCAATCTCATCTTCCTCATCCTCCGACAGTTTGGTCCTTAGAGCATTAAGCGTAGCTGCTTCACCCAAAATCTGACGTCTCCTCTTGATGATATCTATGATAACCTCATGGAGCTCACGCTTTGCAATCCTAAGAATCTCACCCAAAGTAAACTCAACTTTCCCATTCAAGATACGGTTCTCTAACACCTGCTTCAAGTCTGTAGCAATCTCAATGTCAGACTGAAGTTTGTATGCAGGCATCTTACCCTTCTCCTTGCTTCTCTCCTTCTCCTTTGGTGTTGTAGGTGGTAGATCCTCCATAGCCTCCTCCCGAGTAGGTGTTGTCTCCTGCCTTGTCTCTGGTCTAGTCCTTTCACTCCTTGTAGCAGGTCGTTTGGCTGTAGAAGCCTCACCTACATCCTCCCTCCTACGTTTTTCTTCTAGTACAGCTTCATGATGACTTCGTGCAACATAAGCATGTACTGACATAGTATCTACAGGGTCATTCCATCCTGTAGTTTCTCGAATTGAGTTGCCAACCCTCCGTAGCACATCCTTGTCTAACTCTGTTCTAGCTACGGACCGCACTACATCAGACCACAACCCAGTAGTCCCTTTCTCTCTCTCCATTTCCACTTTCACTCCACATGTAGCAGCATTCACAAGAGAAACATCATGTGATGCTGATATCTCATTCACAAGTCTCTTCATACCACCCTTGCCAAAGTTGGTTCAGTTGTTTCATCTAAATTTGTTTTAGCTTTTTGCCCAACATCATCCCAGTCTCTCTCAGATGGATCTTACCATCTTTGAAGAAGATCAGATCCTTCCTCAATGCATATGAAAACTCCCCACAATCTCTTCTTACATGGTCTAAGCTATCACACCATATACAACGATGAACAAAGCCTTCTCTCATCTGAGGTCTCTGCATAGCAGGCTGTACATTCTGCTCCTTCTCTTCTAACCTAGTGAGCTTAAGATTAAGCTCCTTCATACTCTTAATCAACTCATCAAGCGGTGAGTCTTCCTCTCTAGCAATTACCAAAGCAGGCTTAGTAGGCAACTGCTTGACAGGAATTATCAGAGGTGCTGCTTCACTTACCACCACCTTGTCCCTTCTTCAACCTCCTTCCAGTCAGTCTTCAATCCTCTCTCCTCACTCTTGTCTTCCAACAACAGCTCAAGCTTCTCCTGAATAGTCACGTCCACTGCTTGTAGGAAAAGCTCGGTCTTCTCCACCTCTAGTGTAAGCTTCTCTGTCCTAGAAAGCTGAGCATACTGACGATCAAACTCCTTAACAACTCATTTACAGACAAACCTTTGTTAGGCTTAACCACCCACTCCAAGAACGTTCTCTTGGTCACCCTCTCTGAATCTTTAGTGTAGTACTCCTCCTTCAAAGCTCGCATAAAGCTCTCCCAACTCTGTCCTTGCTGCTGCTTGAGCTCCTTCACACGCCCACGAATCTCAGGGACAACAGCAAGTTCAAAGTTCTCCACCATCTCCTTCTCAGGTACCTTGTTCACCTCCATCTCCCTAGCATAGTATCGCACGTACTTGGAAATATCTGTCCCCTTGAACTGATCCATCTGATGCACCACAGATTGCAACGCCTTGGTTGCTAATACCTCCTTCCTCTATGTGCTCTGCTGCTGCTGCATAAACATGGAAAAAGCTTGGAACATCTTCATCGTAGCAGCATCCAACTGAACAAGTTGCTGAGCAGCAGCAGCACCTCCACTACTCCCCATAATTCTCTCTTCACTTGAGGATAGTTTCTATGTCGCTCACTCAACACCTTTGCTCCAAATCTGACTGCAAATCGATTCTCTTCTTCATCATCCTGTCCTACTGCCCATCCAATGACTATCGGACTAGTATCAACAGTAAGTATCACTGGTTTGCTATCCTCATAGCTCACACGACGAAGTACAGGTGGAGAAGATAACAACTGCTTCAATCTCTGAATCGCCTCAGTATGTCTCTCCTCCCATGCAAACCTCTTGTGCTTTCTCAACAAATCATAAAGAGGATCAGTGACATGTGCAAAATGTGGAATCCACACATGATAGAAGACACAAGCTCCAAGAAACCTTCTCACCTCTGTTGTTGAACCACAAGTATCCTTCATCCGCCGTATAGCATCCACTTTACCAGGAGCAGGCAGGCGTCCAAACCATCCACATAAGTGCCCCACAATCACAACCTCTCGCACTCCAAATGAAGACTTGACATCTGATAGTGTCAAGTGCGCCTCTTCAAGTCGTGATAAGACTTTGTCACAATCTGAAATGTGATCAGCAACAAAGTTTCTACACCCCTTCTGATCCATTGTCTCATCTTTCTCCTCCTCAACACATCCCTTAATTGGAATGTCATCCAAGAAAGGCATGGTCTTCTCAGGAATGAACTCACGGAGAACCTTGTTCATCCCGTTCATCATGTGCGCTACCGAGTTTGTTGCTCCTTGTGGTAGTGTGCACATTCTGACCAACTCCAACGGTGTCCTCATGGTGGTGATATCTCTACTTTGTTCAGCAAGTTGAAACTGATCGTATCCAGAGTAAATATCTCCTATAGAGTAAATAGCCCTCCCAGCAAACGCTTCAGCAAACTCTCCGACGATAGGTCCTATGCCTGTATTTCTGATGGTCACTTGGTTCACATGTTGCATATCTTGGATGAACCGTAATGCACCACTCTTCTTTGGTACTGTAAACCAACGACTAGAGTATGGTGCAAACGATGGTTCCAAGATCTTCATCTGCATCTTCTCCTTCAAGAGCTCTATGAGTTTTGATAGATGCGCTCTAGGTACAGGAATTGGCCTCAAGTCCCAAGGAGCATGTAGAACTGTGAATATGATCATTGGCGCCACAATGCTAGGATCTACACATCCGATTTCTGAGGCTTCAAAAGCAAAAGCTTTCCCGTGCCTAATTAACATCTCCCTAAACCTATTCTCCTCCACAGGTAAAAGAAAATCTGCAGAACCAACCTTCAACTCCTTGAGCGTAGCTTCTGTGAACTTGTGACCAACCCGGCTAGGATCTCTCAAGCTTTTCTCCTTCGAAGATTGTTGGACTCGCTGGTTAGAGTCACTAGGTAATGGTTGAGCAACAGGTTTTACCTTCTTGTCTACCGTTTTGTACCTAGTGTCAACTCTAACTTCAGGATCTAAGAATGACTCTATAGCTGTATAGAGCTCCCTAGAGTGTACTTCCACCACATGATCCTCATCTTCTTGCTCATGCATAGCAAGCTCATCGATGAAATCTCCTAATCCTAACTCCAAATAAACACCTTCTATCTTATCATCCTCTTCAAGCACACCAACTCTCTTTAGGTCTTTTTCAGTTTTTCGCACAACCTTCTGCTCCCACTTCTGCAAGTCAGCAAGTCGTGTATGTGTAGCAAATCCACTCCCAGAAAATCTCACAACTCCTGTACAAAAAGCACTTTCTTTCTCTAGCGAGAGTACCTTCTCCAGTGTACCACTATGTCCTCGCTCTATAGCAGTACTTGTCAAAAATCCTTGAACTCCTCCATGACCTTAGGCAAGGAGCCACCCCTCAGATAATCTCTGTTCCGCTCGTGGTTTGCTGATACAGTTAGAAACTGTACCGCTCTCTTGCTATCCTGACTTCTGATCCGCGCATAAGCAGATCCATCATCCAAAACCTTGGTCTCCATCCTCACAGCTGTAATGTAAGGTTGACCGAGTATCACCGGGTATGATGTACTATCTTGAACAAAGAAGTTTTGTTCAATAGTTACATCTCCCACCTTCACTTTCACATCAAGACAAGCTCCATAGAGTTCTCCTCTCGTGTTATTCGCTGTTCTGATCATCCAACCATGATCTATATCAACAGGCCATCCACCTTGCTTGTAGATGTCCTTAGAGACAATATTGATCTCTGATCCATGATCAATGAGAGCAACCACCGGATCTGTCATCTCTCCTACCTTCACTAAGGCTTCGGTAGTAGCTCTAGCCCAATGTCCTCTAGTGTAATGGCTAGGGACCTTGTCATCGTTATCATCTTCAAACCGAACCTTACGGTTGATGCAGCATTGAGCTAGTTCTAACTCTTCCTCTCTTGATATCCTTGTGTCTAATGCATTAGACACAGCGGTTTCTCTTGCCAATTGCCTTTTTTGTTTGATGGTGTCAATAATGACATCATGAAACTCCCTCTTGGCAATCCCAAGGATCTCTCACAAGGTAAACTCGATCTTGGCATTGAGTACTCTCTCTTCTAGTACTCCTTTCAGATCCGTAGCAGCTTCAATATCAGACTGAAGCTTATATGAAGGAGATTTACCTTTCTCCTTATCTCTGCTCTTCTCTGACTTCTCAAGAGTAGAGGATATGACCTCTTCCATAGTCTCCTCTGGTAGAGACATAATCTCTAGTCTGAACTTTTCTCCTCTTGTTTGCCTCTTGAGAGCTGTTCTCTCTTCGCTAGGGCCTGCTTCATCTCGTTTGCGCTTCTCCTCCATGAGAGCCTCATGTTGACTCTTCGCCAAATAAGCATGTACAGACATTGTATCCACGGGATCATCCCATCCAGTAGCACCTCTGATTGCCGTGGCTATTCTGAGCAACTCCTCCCTTGCCATTTTTCCTCTTTTGTTTGTGCTTATCGCGTGACTCCACATATCAAGAGTATCTCCATGCTTCTTAGAAGCACTCCTTTCTTGTACTACCTCAACTCCATAAGTAGCAGCTTCTACCGACGCAGTAGCATGCTGAGATAGATACTCCTCCAGTACTTGCTTCATTCCTCCTTTCCCGAAGTTGGTTCTAAGAATCTCTCCATTATCCTTCAGAGCAATCTTTCCTTCCTTCCAATAGACTACTCCATCTCGTAGAGTTTTGGCAAAATCACCACACTCTCTTCGAACATGATCAGAACTATCACACCAAATGCATCTCTGTACATAATCTTGCTTAGGAGCAAGTTTGGTATCATGTGCTCCTCCCTTCTCTTCCAACCTTACTAACTTGATCTGCAAGTCCCTCATCCCTTTTACCAACTCTTCCATAACATCTCTTTGCGGTGCAACTTTTGGGGCAGGAATAGTAGGAAGTGGAACTTGAGGTACATGCACAATAGGTGCTTGCACATTGGGTACCATTGGTTGCCTACGAGGTACTATGATCGGCGGTGGTCTCTCTTCTTGTCTTACCACCACCTTCCCTCTCCGGTACTCTCGTTTGGCAAGTACACTCACTGCTTCAGAGACTTTTCTCCAGTCAGTCGTGAGTCCGTTGTCTTCCATCCTATCTTCCAGAAGCAGCTCCAACTCCCTTTGTAATTCATTGTTGGCTGCTTGTAGAAACAACTCCACTTTGTCGTTCTCCAATGTGAGCTTTTCTATCCGAGACAACTGAAGGAATTGTCTCTCATACTCCCGAAATAGCTCTGTGGCAACAAGCCCTTTGTTGGGTTTGTTTACCCACTCCATGAATGACTTCTTAGTCACTCGGTCTGCATCTTCTAAAGAATACTCTTCTTTCAGCTGAAGAGTAAATCCTTCCCACGTAGCACCATGAGATCGGATGATGTCCTTCATGTGCTCTCGTAGTTCAAGTACGACAGCAAGCGCAAATGTACTCACCATCTCTTTTTCAGGCACCTTGCTCAACTCCATCTCTCGGGAATAGTACTTTAGGTACTTGGATATGTTCTTCTCGTCAAACTGATCTAGCAACCCCACAACAGATTGCAAGGCTTAAGTAGCCATTGCTTCTTTCCGTTCAGTGGCTTGCTGTTGTTGCATTACCAACGCGAATGCCTCAAGCAATCGCATATCAGACCGTGAAAGCTTGGTCACCTTTGGTGCCTCTCCAGATGTAGAAGCCTCATCTACGTAATGACCCAACCCTTCAATGTCCATGGTGGCAAAACCACGCACGTACCTCTCACCCTAGACTTTTCACGTCGAGTTCACCAGCTATCGTATAACGTGTTTTTCTTTCTAGGAATACATTGGATATATGGCTGTGCAGAGGTATGTGGATTGACAAGGTTGGATCTAGATCTGGATGTTTCCACTCAAATGTTTCAGTATCTATTCTTCTAGCCCGAGTGACCTTGTATCTGCTCGGCTCAAGTTTACAGCTTGCTAGATCCAAGGTTACGTATAGGTTGCATAAACTTGTGTTACAAACAGATCTTTTGTACTCTAACTAAAAGTACTCAGCTCGGTACTATCTAACTGAAGTTATTCCTCTATATCACTGGAAGCATGACTTCTGAAATAGCTCCCCAGCGACGCTAACTGCCCATCAATCCAACTATCACAACTTCATAGTACAACCAGAAGGCTCTATAAGATCACTCAATCAACTTGATAGAGTATCGATACAACTTGCTATACACCCTGGTCTACCAAGCATTCCAGCAAGGTAAAGCATACATACTCCAAAACACTACTCAGATCTCAATATAGTACTAACGGCGGTAGTACCTGACAGCTCCGAGAACCCAAACAGCGGCTTAAGACTCATGGTGACTCCGTTCTCCTTCATCACCAAGAGCTGAAATCAGCCCCATACCTTCCAATGTCGAGTTGTATGCAGGTATGGCAGTTTCAGCAACAAACTCCTCTCCAAATTGCTCGAAAATGATCAAATTGACAATAGATGATACCGAAAAAATCTGAAATTGTTAATAACAGAAGTATCTTCGAACTTTGAGACCTCAGTCCTCCCAAATCAGTCGACCAATGATGATCAAACTTCACAGGAAGCTTGATTGGACCCTTCACTCCTACCCTGAACAATTTTCAGGTCGAAATCTCAAACCAATTCTCAGATATGGATCAAACCGTAATCTGTGCTAACTTAAGAGCTTTACAGATCCAGGTACATTTGATCCAAGATTCTGAATAAACTACTCGACCATTTGAGGTGAAACTTCCCAAGTATCTTACTGATAAGACATGCTTCAATCCTGGAAAGTTTCACTCAGAAATTCGAGACAGAACTTAAGCAATAGCAACCTATCTCGCTGTCCCCGCCTTATCTCGTTTGCACTTCTCAACTTCAATCGGTCGGTTCAGAATCCAAATCGATCAAGAAACTGATGAAATTGATATCAAAACGACCAGCACGTCGTCAGCTCTCCAACCCAACAGACAGCTCTTCAAAACTCCTCGCGAGTCTCTCGGAATAACCAGAAATGTAGCGGTAGGTCCAAATTGCACCCCCCTCCACTCAATCGATCATAACGCGCTCATACTTCCATCAAATCGACCGATTCTTCAGCCTAGATTGTAGCCCCGGTCGAGAGCTCTCCAACCATACCCTTCGTTTCGCGAATGGACCCCTGAAGCCTCCAGAAACCACAGAAACGTCGCGAGGATCAGCTAGAACACCATTGGTCCAAAAGTGGACCAATAAGAGCAAAAAGAGCTTTACTTTTTGTCTTTTCTCCTCTTAACTTTTCCTTTAGAACGAATTTTTACTCCCAAGGAGACATAAGACATCAACAAGACTCTAAGACTTCAGAAAATCCTTGAGACATGTCGAAGGATTCTTTGCGGTCCGTAACTACACAGAAGCGCTCAACCAGAATGAAACCAGTGAGTCGCAGACTAATACAACGTCAATATTACAACCTGGAAACGTTCTACAATAAAAGGTACGACAAAAGGAAATGGTGAAGCTATCACTCGATTGTAATATTCTTGCCCGAAGTTTCTCACGATCCAAGCCCCATGATTGATCTTCGGTCTGCAATGGCACCGGACATCGACCCAAAGGTTGAAAGGAACGTTCGATGGATAGTTGAGATCCATTGTTCCTCACAACAAAATGTACACCGTCATATCGCAAGTCTCTCCGTATGTTACGATTGGAAGGATCACCGGAAGTTGTAACTCCATCATTCTTCCCATGAATTCATCGCCAAAGTATGCAACTAACCACTGTCGAAAGTGATCGCGGTGGATGCAATGAAGCTTGATGTGAAACGGATTCGGGAAAGGAAGATCCGGAGCCGGTAACACCCCTCCGTCCATAACCACCACTCCTGCAGTTCCTCACTCCTCCATGCAGACTACCGAGAACCCTTACGAATCACCCGCTGAGAGAGAATGCCGTATGAACTTTCGACCCACCATTTTATACACAAATGCGGCGACAAGGACCACTAAAGTGAACGCGCACAGATTGATGACTTGGCACGTTCCTCTACCGTGCGATCACTTAAACAGATAATCACAAACGTGGCACTCATCACACCGTTCGGCGAGTTATGCGATACGGTTCACGAAACACAGAAAAGAAACACAAAATAGGTTACACAGGAATTTCACACAGGAACCGAACCACAACACGACAACGCTTCGGAAGATTGGAACATCTTCGGAAGACGCTTCTGAAACTTGACTGTCTTCGGAAGACTGTCTTCGAAAGTCGACTATGACCAATTCATATCAAGAGTGGATTTGTGTTGCTTTTGTGTTAAGAGAAGCTTGGTATGAATCCTGAGTGGTGTGGTGAGTTCTTTTGTTATTTCGAGAAGTTGGAAGTCGGGAACTAGGCCTGTGCCTCCCGGTCTTCCAAGCTTCTCAACTCCACATCTTCCTAGAGAGACTAGAAGACTGAAAGACTGGCAAAATGAGCGAGAAGACGTGAGGGTCCATTTCGGGTCTCTTCTGTCCGACCCATAGCAGCCATTCCTTCTTCTTCCCAAACTTAGGAGAGAGTCGTGAGAAGACTTGCTGGCAGAATCTGGAGAGAATGGTCAAGGGTCATGTCTTCCCACCGAGCAGCAAGCTTCTTCTGAGTGCGTATGAGAGGTGACAAGTCAGAAGAACAGAGTGCAATTGTCATTGAGTCTGTTGTGAGGATAGATTGCGCGTAGGAAGACGAAGACAGGTGAGACCAGTGAAGGGAAGCCTGACTTCGAGAGGTCTTCCGAGAAAGACAATGAATCAGAAACTGTCCCGGGTGTCTTCCCAGAGGCCACTGTCACCGCAGGAGCCCGCAACCATCTTCTGAACTTATTATGCACTTTCTGTTTCACGAATCTTGTATCTTCTAACAAGAAGTAGGATGTAATGCAAGATGGGTTGTCTTCTTGGTAATCCATGCGAGGCCTTGCTTAGATAGGATGGTCTAGATATAGCTCGGAAGACGAGAGCTATCTAGGAAGTACTGTTAGAATCTCAGAAGACGGAGTAGCTGTCTTCTGGAAGACTAGTTTCGTCTTTTGAGAAGTAGAAGCTAGACTGTGGGCACTTGGGAAGGACTGAGCCTTCAGCTCATAGTAGGTGCTTGTGGCTTAGTGCAACAGATCTTCCAGTATGACGATGCATCCTCGAGGGTTGGTGTTACCAGCAGTGGAGTTGGTCGAGGCCACACTCTTCCTCAAGGAGTTGGGTCTCGATTTCTTCCTATGGGATTGGAACCTCGCAGACCAGGGACTTCTGGAGGAGGTGTGGGCAGCGTTTCCACCTCGCAACCGTGTACCTACGAAGGCAGGAGTAGCTCGAGGAAGACCATCTTCCTAGACTGAAGATTGGTGGCGCAGGGCTTTCCACAGACCAGAATCCGAGGACCGAGGGTATTGGTTTGAGAAGAAGATTTTGCTCAGGGTCGTGAGTGCGTTGTTGTGATGTGAATCATTTAACATTGTAAATAATTCACCTCTCTGTCAAGCGTTAGTCTCTCTGAGTGAAGTTAGGACCTCGGAGAAGTCGACACTGGAGGATGTTATATACTTTGAGTCTTAGTAGGTTGATTATCATGTAGATGGAGTTAAGCTCATGGGTTGTAATTACGCGTCGCCCATGCATGCTTCCTAGCGAGGTTAGGTTATCTTTCGGGATTACGTGTCATTTTACATGTCTTCGCATGTAGTTTAGGGGTTACGCTGGCACTTTAGGGGCTTGACGTGGTAGCCTATGAGCAAATTCAAGTCACCACGTGGTAAGGGACACTAAAGGACAGGAGAGTGAAGCTATGAACTCCCATTGGTTCAATTTTGTCTTTGTGTACTGCTAAACTTAGTAGTAAGGGTCTTAAGAGGAGTTCGAGCATTTGGAGAGGGAACTTCGAAATCTGAGAGCACAGGGAGATAGTGTTCGTCGTGCCAAGCACTGTCAGTGAAATTTTTGATCGATTTGGAGCAATAAAGAAGGAGTTATGGCTGATTGAAGTTCGATTTGTGCCAGAATTGCAGCACTTCTGTTGATTTTGGGGTTTTCGGTGTCAACAGCAGTAGATTTGAGAAAATCGCTTCAAACCTTCGAGGTCGTGTTCATTGTCAGCAGGGCTATGACTGTCTCCAAATTTTCATGTCAATTGAAATTGTGAGTAATTCAGGGCGACCTCTGAAGCAGAGGGGGTCCGAAAAGCTCTCAATCTAGAGCATCAACTTCAGAGAGCGAGATCTGGAGTTCTGTGTACAATCAGGAGGCCCAACTTCACAGGAGTGTTCAGCAAGCTGTGTACAACAAATCCTGTAAGAATCTTTGAAAGTGATTGAGGCAATTCTCTGTTCTAGGTCGAAATAGCTGTCTGGGTACCAGAAATTGCCGTAATTTCTCTGCTCAGAACATTTCTGTCCATATCTCGACACTCTGATTTGATCTCAAGCTGAAACTTCGTGTGTATGGTCAGTAGGGCCTCATTTACATGTAGGAGAAGTTCTGAAGTCTGAACCATCGTATGTTTCTGATTCTGAACTGTTAAAGTTCACTGTCTGATCTTATTACTGCTAGTCTGATCTGATCTTCGCTTCCTGAACATACTGGAGGGTCCATTCGACCTGAGTGAGTGTCTATAGTGCCCTTTATGACCTGAACCCTACCTCTGTATAGTAAGCAATCACAGCTTGAAGCCCAACGCTTCCCTGAGTAGACCGAACATAGCCTTCAAGGTCATATCACAACCAGAAGGTTCCGCCCTTCTCAGGAAAACTCTCAACTCGACATCTGGTGCTTCCACTGAGAGCTCTTGGGGTGATTGATTGAGAAGGTTGAGTTCACTACAAGGAGAAGAGATGGATCGCAAGAGTGCTGCTGCTGTTACTTCTACGCCTGCTGCATCTACGTCTACTGCAGCTCCTTCTGTAGCACCAGCGGCTACAGCGACATCTGCACCTGGTCTGGATACGGCTGAGATTCTGAAGACACTTGCGGCTCTGGTCCAACAACATCCGATCATTGGAGAGGGTGAGTTGAAGTCTACCAAGGCTTTGCAAGCAATTGTGAATAGATGCGGTAGATTTGAAGGTAGAGATATTTCTAGATATCTGCGTGAATACAGAGGAGAGATGGAACTAGTTAGAGTTACTGATGCTGAGATGATAGGGAGTTTCGAGTTAGCTGTAATCCCTGAGTTGCGGGACCAGGTTAGGGATGTACAGAGAAGAAATCTAGGTGTCTGGATGAGTTTCGAACGATCTCTTCGAGAGGAGTTTCTCGAAGAAGATTCAGAGAGAGTCACTAGAAGAACGTTTCTGGACTGGGTTGACCAGCAACCTGGTCGTATGATAAACCTGAATGAGATGCTGAGAGAGTTTGATCGGAGATACCGACAACTCTCAACTCTTGAGAGGATAACCTTAGCTAGGAAAACCGAGCTTTTCCTGCAAGCTACCGATGATGCTACGGCAGATCGGTTATGCTTTATGTTGGCTGACCGATCGGCTGAAGGAGGAGTTACTACTGATTGGGGGAGAGTTGAGGATGCTGTTGCTGTATTGACGAGACAAAGGCGTGGAAGAGTGGCTGTGGGAGGACGTCCGCTTGCTGAAGTGACCGCTCAACCTCGCACTGCTCCTCAAGTGCAGCAACCTCCGGCTCCTGCTCCCAGACCTGCTGTCCCGGCTGCAGTACCTTTGATGCCAGTTGTGCCAGTTCCTGCACAAAGGGCACCGGTTCATAGACCTGCAGAGAACCATGGACAGCAGAACCAGATCGAGGATTTGATTCGACAGATGAGAGAACTGAAGGTGGAGCTGGCTGGCCTGTAGAGAGAGCAGCCACCGGCGCCTGCTGCTGCACGTCCAGGAGGTGCTCCTGTTCGTAGATGTATCTGGTGTGACAGTCCTGATCATTTTCGTGGAGACTGTCAAGAGCTTACGGCTGCCCTGCGAGATGGTGTGGTTCGCTACCACAACGGTAGGCTGCACCTTTCTTCTACTGGAGAGCCGCTAAGCACGTAGTTTGGACGAGGAGGCATGAGGAGTCTACCTCAGATTACAGCTGCTACAACCGTACATGCATTGATGGCACCACCGGTAAATCCTGATGTATATGCCGGTCACATTGAAGTTTCTTCTAGTCCTACGTTGCTAGATAGGACTACTGAGAAGAAATCTGTTCAAGTTCCTTCTGAAGTACTGAAGAGAGGAGCAGAAACTATCCGTAAGGTCACAGGGTGGGGAGATCCTGTTGATGCTGCGTCTATCAAAGCATTCTTGGACGTGGATAGACACGTTCACTGACAGGATGCTTCTGTGGAGGAGAAGAGGCGGCGAGAAGCCTCTGAACTTGATACTGGAGTTCCAGAGGAGACTGAAGATAGACAAAGAGTCACAAGGAGGCGAGCAGCCCCTCCAGAAGTGTCCCATCTACTTCTGCAACTCCTCCACCTGCACCAGGTCCAATGGAGGACGTGCAGAGATCCCAGCAGGAGCCAACGACTGCTGGTAGACGGTTTACTGCCCAAGAGAAGGGGAAAGGACCGGCTTACAAGTTGGCAGCTGATATTGAGACTTCAACTGATCTCAAGAGCATCCTGGAGCAGAGAATACTTGACGCACGAATCGAGTTTTCTCTTCGGGAGGTTCTTGGTATTGCGAAGAGGGAGTTTCACGAGCTGATCATCGACATCATCAAGCGGAAGAGATAGGTGATGTCCGAGCAAGTAGAAAGTCAGATGATAGATGTTATAGGAGCTTCTGTGAATGATGCGGAGTTCGGTGAGGTGCATTTTCAGGAGGCTGATGATATAGAGTACCAGCAAGAAGCGTTGGTTGCTGGTACCAATACTGCTGAATTCGATGATGATGAAGCTGGCGATGAGAGTCCAGCTGCTGATAATGACTTCAGGAAGAGACACTGGGCTCGTGCTACGACGGCTACACGAGTTCGTCTCGGAAGTCTTGAACCTGTTGCTGCTTTGGTTGATCACGGTTCGGAGATCAACATCATGTCACGAGAAGTGTACGAGAGAGGACAGTGGCCTATCGAACTGAACCATGGTTGGGTGCTACGAGCTGCAAACAACCAGAAGGGTGAGTTATACGGCGCTTGTCCCAACGTGAGAGTGAAGTTGGGTGATGTGGAGGTAGATCAGCACTTCTTCGTGCAGTCTTCTGCTTCTTATCCTGTGATTCTTGGTCAGCCTTATATCACCGTAGTTAGAATGGAGACGAAGGTGATGGATGACGGATCTCACTATGCTAGGATACGTAGTCCAGATGATAGACGTTCTGTGTAATTTTTGACCGTTCGTTCGAACCACGAACGAAACAGACAAACCTTGAGAGATTCTCCTATCTGTAGGAGTAAGGGTTTTCTGAAACCACTCTTGTAGGTCGGGATACCCAGAGTGATAGATCTGTTACTACTATGATCCCGCTTGAGCAGCCTGTGGGATCACAGCAGGCTGACGAAGAGGTTGCTCAAGATTCTGAAAACTGCTACACTGTACATAGTTGGAAATCTGGTTTGATGACTTTCAATTCTGATGATTGGAGCGAGTTCACACGAGTAGAGGATTTGACTGAGAAGAGTAGAAGGAAGATGGAGAAGTATGCAGAAAATCTGCACTGTACAGGAGTTCTGAGTGAAGATGAGATGATTTCTGGTATTTACGAGGAGTTTGTAGGTGTACAGTCTTTTGTTCGTTGGCTGGATGATGTAGATAGGTTGATGGAGCAGATGGGAGGAAGGGTGGTGATCCCTGTCCACTCTCGTAAGGTCTATGAGGAGATTGCCTCGTGCTTGCAATCTCGTCCTCATCCGAGATTGGAGAGTGGATGGAAGGATGCAATCTGCTGGTGTGGCTCTCGTGAAGAAGCAGAGGTTCACACCAAATACAAAACTGTAGCGAAGAAGGTGAGACCTGTGGCAACCCAATTACCTGTTGATTCTCAACAGCAGGTGGAGTTAGCTGCCGCTGAGCCTGTACTGAGAGATCCTAAACAAATAGGACACGAGTTTACTCAAGAGACACTCGAGCAGCTCCAGATAGGAGGGGGTGGCTTCTTGACTGAAGTGGAGAAACGAGCTTTTGAGCAGATGATAGTCAGCCATGGTAAGGCATTTTCTTTCTCAGCTGGAGAGATTGGTTGTGTGGATCCTAGTGTGATAGCTCCGATGGTTATCTTCACTGTTCCTCACGTACCTTAGGACTTGAAGCCGATTCCAGTCCCTCGTGCCTTGCTACCGAAGGTTATTGAGTTATTGAAGGAGAGGATGCGGATGGATATTCTTGAACCATCTATGGCTCCGTACTCCAGCCGATGGTTCACAGTACCTAAGAAGACAGGAGCTCTGCGCTTCATCCAAGACTTGCAGCCTGCCAACAACATCACGATTCGAAACGTTGGAACAGGACTTGTGGTTGATGAAGTAGCCGAGGCATTTGCTGGAAGATCTATCTATTCTATTGGAGATCTGTTTTCAGGTTACGATCAGTTTCAGCTTGCTTTGGAGAGTAGAGACTTGACTACCATGCGTACACCTTTGGGGTTGATGCGGATGTGTACTCTTCCTCAGGGTGCGACAAACTCAATAGCTCATATGCAAAACGCGATGCATAAGGTGTTACAAAAGTTTGTACCTGAGGTTACCATCCCATTTCTTGATGATATCCCCATGAAAGGCTGTCCGGTGGAGGACAAGGACGAAACTATGACTGCTGATGGTTGCAGAAAGTTCGTTGCAGACCACATCCGAGATGTGGAGAAGATTCTGATGCGCTTGGAAGAGGTACACCTCACTCTGTCAGGTACCAAATCTCGTTTTGGAATGTCAGAGATTGTGGTGGTTGGTCACTTATGCGGTACTTTTGGAAGACGGCCGAACCCAGAGAAGGTAGATGCTATAGCAAGGATAGCAGACTGTACCAACATCACTGAGGTTCGACGATTCTTAGGAGCTTGTGTGTTCTTTCGTGTGAGTATTCCTCATTATGCACACATTGCCGAGCCTCTGTATGCACTCCTGAGGAAGGGAAGGAGGTTTACTTGGCAGCAAGAACATCATGAGACGATGGAGCAGCTGAACGAGATTCTGAAGTCTCCACCTATACTAAGGAGGCTTAGCTACGAGAGCGGGAGACCTGTGGTACTGACTGTTGATACGAGTCCAAAGACGATTGGATGGGCCGTTGGCCAAGAAGATGCAGAAGGTGTGCGGTTTGTTTCAAGGTTTGGAGCTCGGATCTTAACAGATAGACAGCGTAACTATCCTCAAGTGAAGCGTGAGTTGTGGGGAGATGTTACTGCTATGAAGGTAGATCGAGAGTTCTTGATAGGAGCTCATGTGATACTAGAAACAAATTGTTTGCCTTTGTTGGGTATGATAGCAAACTGCAATACACCAGACATAGCAATGCTACGATGGATTGCTTATGTCCGGAGTCTAAACCCTGAGCTAAAGCACATAGTAGGGAAAGACAATCTAGTTGCAGATATGTTGTCTAGGGCTCGTTATATAGATGAGGATGAGATGTTTGCAGAAGTCGAAAATGAAGAGAAGAGAGACGTTTGGTGCCAAGTTGGTCAGCAGACTTCAGACTTGGAACCACTGCCGTTCTACGAGGAGTTCTACAAGGAAAAGTTTCGTGATATCGGATATTATCTGAGTTTATTATGCAGACGAGAGGGTTGGAGTGATGTAGAGTTTAAGGAGATCAGACGAAAGGCGTACGGTTATCTTCTGTGAAGGTTACCTGTGGAAACGTCCGAAGAGAAGAGACGAAATGCTGGCTAGAGTGGTGGATGATCAACCAACGAAGCTGAATCTGCTTAAGGAGTTTCATGACACCTTGTGGGCTGGACACCGTGGAGTTTGGGCTACGTATACGAAGATGAAGGAGCGATACTGGTGGAAGGGTTTCTATCAAGACGTAGTGAATTTTGTTGGATCGTGTTTGCACTGCCAGTTCTACTCTAAAGTCCGTTACAGAGATGGACTTGTACCTACCTACCCACCTAATATTCATTTTTCATGGGTCCTTGATCTTGTGATGATGCCGCCGGGGCTATGGGGGATGCGTTACTTGGTGTTGGCTCGAGAAGATCTCTCCAACTATGTGGAGGGACGAGCACTGCGAACGAAGACTACAGAGAACATATGTAGATTCGTGCTGGAAGATATTATCTGTCGTTATGGATCTGTTGGAAGATTACGAGCAGATAGGGGTGAGTTGAGAGGTGCAGAAGCGAAGGAGTTCTTTGCTCGTTATGGAGTAAAGCTTCGACTTACTACTGCCATGAATCCAGAAGGGATTGGTAAAAGTGAGCGAGGACATCCTTCTATTGTTCACGCTTTAGTGAAAGCGTGTGATGGTAGACCTAGAGAATGGCCGAGACTGCTTCCATTTTCTTTATGGGCTAATAGAACTACAAACTGAACCACGACTGGCTATATGCCAGTTGAGCTTATGTTGGAGCAGAAGCCGATCATGCCTGCTGAGGAAGACTTTCCTACGTGGGCTACGCTACCGTGGGAAGATGGTATAGATCATACTTCACTCCTTGCTTTGCGAACTAGGCAATTGGAGCGAAGGGAGGAGGATCTTGCTGAGGCGCAAGAGAAGCTGAAGGTGGCTCGAGTCAGAAACAAAGAGCATTTTGACAAGACTCACCGACTATGACCAAAGCCAATACGTGTTGGTGATTGATAGCACGCTGGAGAACCAGCATTCTACACTTCGTAAGTTCTCACGAAGATGGTTCGGACCTTATGTTGTGTTAGATGTGTATGAGAATGCCACTTATAGTTTACGAGAGCTAGATGGTACTCCTTTGAAACTATCTGTGGCCGGCAAACGAGTGAAGTTGTTCAAACGACGTGGAGGATTAGTAGATTTGTTCAACTTTCTAGAGTCTGAGTAGAGGACGACAAGAGATGAAGACGTCTTGGCTACTGAAGAGGCTGAGGCGGAGGAGAGTGACGATAATGAAGAGCAAACAGAAGACTGAAGAGGTTGGCACATGCAGGAGGATGTGCAGGTTTGGAGGGGGTGGATGTCGTGATGTGAATCATTTAACATTGTAAATAATTCACCTCTCTGTCAAGCGTTAGTCTCTCTGAGTGAAGTTAGGACCTCGGAGAAGTCGACACTGGAGGATGTTATATACTTTGAGTCTTAGTAGGTTGATAACCATGTAGATGGAGTTAAGCTCATGGGTTGTAATTACGCGTCGCCCATGCATGCTTCCTAGCGAGGTTAGGTTATCTTTCGGGATTACGTGTCATTTTACATTTCGCATGTAGTTTAGGGGTTACGCTGACACTTTAGGGGCTTGACGTGGTAGCCTATGTGCAAATTCAAGTCACCACGTGGTTAGGGACACTAAAGGACAGGAGAGTGAAGCTATGAACTCCCATTGGTTCAATTTTGTCTTTGTGTACTGCTAAACTTAGTAGTAAGGGTCTTAAGAGGAGTTCGAGCATTTGGAGAGGGAACTTCGAAATCTGAGAGCACAGGGAGATAGGGTTTGTCGTGCCAAGCACTGTCAGCGAAATTTTTGGTCGATTTGGAGCAATAAAGAAGGAGTTATGGCTGATTGAAGTTTGATTTGTGCCAGAATTGCAGCACTTCTGTTGATTTTGGGGTTTTCAACAGCAATAGATTTGAGAAAATCGCTTCAAACCTTCGAGGTCGTGTTCATTGTCAGTAGGGCTATGACTGTCTCCAAATTTTCATGTCAATTGAAATTGTGAGTAATTCAGGGCGACCGCTAAAGCAGAGGGGGTCCGAAAAGCTCTCAATCTAGAGCATCAACTTCAGAGAGCGAGATCTGGAGTTCTGTGTACAATCAGGAGGCCCAACTTCACAGGAGTGTTCAGCAAGCTGTGTACAACAAATCCTGTAAGAATCTTTGAAAGTGATTGAGGCAATTCTCTGTTCTAGGTCGAAATAGCTGTCTGGGTACCAGAAATTGCCGTAATTTCTCTGCTCAGAACATTTCTGCCTATATGTCGACACTCTGATTTGATCTCAAGCTGAAACTTCGTGTGTATGGTCAGTAGGGCCTCATTTACATGTAGGAGAAGTTCTGAAGTCTGAACCATCGTATGTTTCTGATTCTGAACTGTTAAAGTTCACTGTCTGACCTTATTACTGCTAGTCTGATCTGATCTTCACTTCCTGAACATACTGGAGGGTCCATTCGACTTGAGTGAGTGTCTATAGTGCCCTTTATGACCTGAACCCTACCTCTGTATAGTAAGCAATCACAGCTTGAAGCCCAACGCTTCCCTGAGTAGACCGAACATAGCCTTCAAGGTCATATCACAGCCAGAAGGTTCCGCCCTTCCCAGGAAAACTCTCAACTCGACAGCGTGGCATTCGCCTGGGAGCACCACTTGTCTCTTCGCGGAAGACAGACAGGGTAGGAATGGGTGGAAGATCGAATCTTACCGGGAGCCGAAGAAGCGACTTCTGGCGAAGCTGTTTCTGCACCTCTTTCCCAAGGGGAAAGTGCAGAAGACGAGGTACCTAGGAGATCAGGACGTAGAGTTCCTTGAAGCAGTGTGGGATAAAAGAGTGCCCATCTACTGGGGCGCATACGTCCACAACTATGTACAGGCGGAGCTAGCGTACTTGGGTACCTCGGCGGGAGGACACTTGACACCTTTCCTCTACTACTTGTACGTAGCCATGGGGGATCTTAGGGGAGATCAGCTGACGGAGTATGGGCCAACAGGACAACAGGAGGTGAAGGAGGAGACCTCGGAGACGATGATCGAGCAGGGCCGCAACTCCCCCTCCCACTCTGATGCCACAGCTGAGGCCCTTCTGGTGAAAGAAGACGAGTCTAGTGGGTCGGAAGACGCCACGCCACCGAAGAAGATGGGTCCTAGAAGTGTACCTAGGAAGCCCACCTCCCTCATTCATTCAGGATCGGAGTCCAACTCGGAAGAAGAACTGCTGAGTACCCGATCGGAACAGAAGACCGCTTCTGCAACACCTGGGAGTCTTCCGAAGACTCCAGAAGACAAGAGAAGAAGAGATACTCCTACTGCGATGCGGAGAAGCGCAGTGAAGAGAACCGCTCCTGCCATGAGGGATCTTCCACCCCGGAAGATGAGAAGAGTAGCTTCTTCTCATGCGCAGAAGATGAAGATCATTGTGGTGGAAGAGGCATCCTTGTCTCTGGAAGACAAGGTCGACACCTCAGAGCGAGTAATGGAGATGAACTTGTCTTCCGCAGGAAGAAGACTGGAAGAGTTCAGCGCCTTCTTCCACAAGGAGATCCAGCCAGCTATGGAGTTGCTGGAGAAGAGAGCGAAGGCACAGGAGAGGCCCTTGCAACCTGGATTCGGTCTGCGCACCTTGCTGCGACAGGAAGAAGACCAGAAGAAGACGGAGTCGCTGGAAGCTAGTCTCCGCACCACGGAGAAGCTCGCAGCCAGATACAAGGCGGAAGCAGCCGCTTCTGCCAAGGAGCTGGTGCAACTTCGGAAGAGCAACCAGGAGATGCAGGCGCGTGTACAGCAGCGCGATCAGGAAGTCCTCCGAGTGCGGGAGAAGATCACCGTCCTCGCCGTTGTCGGAGTGTAATCCGTCTACCTAGGAAAGCGCCGGGCTTCTGGCTGTGGTTGTTCACTCAAGAGGTTGGCTTTCAGGTCACAATAGGGCTATAAACACTCACACAGATGTGTAAGATCTAGTAATATACCCAGAAGGCGAAATTCAGGTCTAGCAGGCAGTAATAGGATTCGGCAGTGAACTTTGACACTCGCGGAGAGGAAAACTATGAAGGTTTAGACCTCTAAACTTCCCCTACATGCAAATGAGGTACTACTGAACTCACAGACGAAATTTCAGCCTGAGATCAAATTCTGACACGGAGATATGAACAGAAACGTTTTGAGCAAGAAAACTACGGCAATTTCTGGTACCTAGCTGGCTATTTCAACCTATAACAGGAGTTTGGCTCGATCAATTTCGAAGTTTCTTACAGGATTTGCATTCTACAGGGTGCTGAACATCCCTGTGAAGTTGGGACTCCTAAATGTACACAGAACTGTAGATCTCCTCCTCTGAAGTCGCTGCTCTAGATTAAGAGCTTTTCAGACCCCCTGAGCTTCAGCGGCCGCCCTGAATTACTCAGTTGCTCAATCGATAATGAAACTTTTTGTGAAATCGTAGCCCTGCTGGCAGAGAACACAACCTCGAAGTTTTGAAGCAATTTCCTCAAATCTGCTGCGAGTGACACTGAAAACCCTAAATCCAACCAAAATGATTCAATTCTAGCACAATCCGAACTTCAATTGCTCATAACTCCGTCTTTATTGACTCAAATCGATCGAAATTTTCCCTGGAAGTGCTTGGCATGACGAGACCTCTCTCCCTGTGCTCTCAGATTTCGAAGGTCCCCCACCAAATGCTCGAACTCCACTCTAGAGCTCTGTTTCTAAATTTAGAGTTAAACTAAAGACAAAAACAGACCAATGGGAGTTCATAGCTCCACTTGGTTGTCCTCTAGTGCCCTAAACCACGTGGCAACTTAGTTTTACTCATAGGCTACCACGTCAAGCCTCCTAGAGTGCCAGCGTAAAACTTAAATTACTTAAAACGACACGCAGCCCCGAAAAATAACTTAAATCAGCTAGAAAGCGTGCATGGACAACACGCAAATACAACCCATGAGCTTAAGCCCTATCAACATGGTAATCAACCTACTAAGACTCAAAATAGTGTTAACACCGTATGTAAAGGTGTCAAACATATACATAAACGACTAGAAGTAATATAAGCTAACTTCTAGAACTACTAAACTCAAGCGTCAGAGTAGAAATATAACATGTAGCCGCCAAGTAGCGCGACATCCACCCCCTCTGAACCTGCACATCCTCCGGTATGTGCCATCCAGATCAAGACTCTTCAGCTTCGGCTTCAAACTCATCTTCAACCTGCATTGAGTCTTCAGCTTCATCCTCTGTAAACTCTGCAACGTTCCGATCCTCCCCTCTCCTTCTAAAGAGCTTGATTCTCTTTCCTGCGACTGGTATCTTGAGCACTGCACCATCTAACTCTCTCAAGGAGTATGTGGCATTATCATAAACTTCTAACACCACATAAGGTCCAAACCATCTCTTGGAGAACTTTCTGATAGTGCTATGCTGATTATCAAGACTACTATCATAGACTAACACCCAATCACCTTCTTTAACTGGTTTGGGTCGTAATCTATGCGTTCTATCAAATCTGTCTTTGTTTCTCTCTCTAGCAGTCTTCAACCTTTCCACAGCTTTGGCAACATCCTCAGGTCTCCGTTCCAACTGTTGGATCCTTAATGCAAGAAGATCCTCCGTACTTCTACCATCTTCCCATGGCAAAACATTCCAAGTAGGCACAACCTCCTCAATCTGCATCACAGGTTTTTGCCCTAGTATCAACTCTGCTGGCATGTAACCTGTAACGGTACTATGAGTTGTACGATCTGCCCACAAAGCAAATGGTAGCAGTCTAGGCCATTCACGGATCTTACCCTTGCAAGCTTTTACCAAAGCTTTGATGATTGACGGATGACCTCGTTCGCTCTTGCCATTCCCTTCAGGATTGTAAGCAGTGGTTAACGCCAACTTGATTCCCAATGGCTTGAAGAACTCAACTGCTTCTTGTGAATCCAGCTCACCCCTATCTGCAGTGATCTTTCTCACACACCCATACCTACAAATAACATCTTCAAGTAGAAAGCGACAGACACTAGCAGTGGTCTTCGTCCTCAAGGCACGGCCTTCAACTTGGTTAGATAGATCTTCTCTAGCCAAGACTAGATATCTCATTTGTCCAAGCCCAAATGGCATAGTTATCAGATCCACTACCCATTTGTAATGAATGGCTAAAGGATAAGTAGGATGCAATCCATCACGATGGCGTACGTTGGAATACATCTGGCAAGGTATACAGGATGAAACAAACTGTACTACATCCTTATACATACCCTTCCACCAATACTTCTCCTTTATCTTGGCAAATGTAGCCCAAACTCCTCTATGACCGGCCCATAGACTCTCATGGAACTTCTTGATCAGCTTCTGCTGCAATTCTAGGTCACATACCACCCGCTGTGGTACACCTCCCTGTAGCTTAGGGCGCTTCCATAGATGTCCTCCATATAAAAAGTACCCATAAGCTGTTCTACGGATCCTCTTGAAATCTGCATCAGACCAGCCTTCTTGCCTTTCCAATGAACTCAAATAGCGCCCAAGATCCAACCACTCGCCATCGTACATAGTTTCCTCAAATAACTCCAATGGAGCTGCAAAACAGCTTCTATCCCTTCTAGCAAGAGCACTAGAATAGAACTCTGTTCCCACATCCTCCTGATCATCTA
The DNA here is from genome assembly GCA_036924285.1 of Asterella californica. Classification (NCBI taxonomy): domain Eukaryota; kingdom Viridiplantae; phylum Streptophyta; class Marchantiopsida; order Marchantiales; family Aytoniaceae; genus Asterella; species Asterella californica. The sequence continues at coordinate 15,828,357 of JAYKYS010000003.1, forward strand.
TCATTCCTTTCTCATCGTAATACCTAGCCCTTGATAACATATCTGCCACAGGATTGTCCTTCCCTGCAATATGTCTAAACTCTGGGTTCAAGGACTTGATATATGCTATCCACCTCAACATAGCAATATCTGGAGTTGTACAGCTAGTGATCATTCCCAAGAGAGGTAAACAATCTGTCTCCACAACCACAGGTGCTCCTATCAAGTATTCCTTGTCACTCTTCATCGCAGTAACTACTCCCCATAGTTCTCTCTTGACCTGAGGGTAGTCTCTCTGCCGTGAACTTAATACCTTAGCACCAAAACGCACCACATATCTATTTCCATCCTGATCATCTTGTCCTATAACCCATCCAATGCCAATAGGACTAGTATCAACAGTAAGGATAACAGATCTGCCCAACTCATATGTTACCTTCCGAAGAGTTGGTGGTGAAGACAACAGATCCTTCAACTTCTTCATAGACTCGCTTTGCTCCTCTTGCCACTGAAATCTTTGCCCCTTCCTCAGCAACTTGTACAACGGATCTGCTACATGAGCAAAGTGTGGAATCCATATATGATAAAACACACATGCACCTAGAAACCTTCTCATCTCGGTAACCGATCCACACGTCTCCTTCCATCTTCGAATGGCATCAACCTTGTTTGGACAAGGTTTCCGACCATAAGATCCACATAGATGCCCCACAATCAACACCTCTTGTTCTCCAAATACAGACTTTGCTCCTGATAAGGTCAAATGAACCTCCTCCAGTCGACTCAATATCTTATCACAATCAGCTATGTGATCTGCAACAAACTACGGCACCCCCTCTGATCCATTACCTCATTCTTCTCCTCCTCAGCACACCCTTTGATCGGCACATCATCAAGGAATGGCATAGTTTTTTCAAGAATGAAGTCCCTCAAAACTTTGTTCATGCCATTCATCATATGTGCTACAGAATTGGTAGCACCTTGCGGTAAGGTGCACATCCTTAGTAACCTCAAAGGTGTCCTCATTGTAGTCAAGTCTCTACTTTCAGAGGATAACTGAAACTGATCATATCCTGAATATAAGTCTCCCATTGAATAGATAGCACGACTAGCAAAAGCCTCTGCAAACTCGTCTACAATAGGTCCTATACCCATATTCCTGATAGTCACCTTGTTAACTGGCTGCATATCTTGGATAAATCTCAAAGCTCCACTCTTCTTCGGAACAGTAAACCATCTGCTAGAGTAAGGAGCTATAGATGGTTCCAAGATACCCATCATAATCCTCTCATTGAGCAAGTCTATCAGCTTTGGTAGATGAGCTCTAGGTACAGGGATAGGACGTAGATTCCAAGGCACATGCGATATAGTAAAGATTACCATAGGTGCAACTACACTTGGATCTACACATCCTACTTCATGTGACTCAAACGCAAACGCCTTACCATGCCTAGATAACATCTCCGTGAAGCTCTTCTTCTCTTGCTCAGTAAGAAATCCATCGCCTCCAATCCTCAGCTCCTCTAGTGTTGTTTCTGTGAACTGGTGCCCAATTCTTCTCGGTCCTCTGAGCGTCGGTTCTCGTGCAGCTTGCTCCATCTTCTGATTGTAATCGAGTGGTAAAGGCAAAGCCACTGGTTTGACTTTCTTTGCCACTGACTTGTACTTGGTCTCCACATACACCTCTTGCCGATCTATAAACTTATCAATTACATCATAAAGCTCCTTGGAGCTCACTCTCACCACTCTATCTACACCATCTATAGAACTTTCTACTATAGATTTCAACTCCCCTATAGTATCTATCCAATACTGCTCTTCAAACACTCCAGATATGTATTCATCTCTTGCTAACTCTCCACTATCCCACAAAGATTGCTGTACATACTTCACATGTTGTCTCTCAAACCTCTTCAGATTCTCAACCTTCCTATAACACACTGATTCACATGATGTCAGTCCTAAGAAGCTAGTGGATAAAGCTTCCTGCTCTACTGGATCAGGCGAGAATCCTATCTCTACTGTATCGTTGAAGTCTCGCTCTTCAATGGTACTCTGCCAAAACCCCTAGACTCTCTAAACTCCTGAGTAATCTTAGGTAGTGGACGGTCTCTCAAGCTATCACGATTCCTCTCATGTTCTGCAGCAACGGTCAAAAACTGAACAGCTCTCTTGCCGTCTCTACTATGTATCCTAGCATAGGCTGAACCGTCATCCATAACTCGTGTCTCCATTCTAACAGCAGTAATGTAAGGCTGCCCTAGAATGATAGGATAGGTTGACATGTCTTGCACAAAGAAATTCTGAACATCACTGATGTCACCCACAGTTACCTTGATGTTGGGACAAGCACCATAGAGTTCTGTGAAGCCTTGGTTTTTCGTTTTTGTTAATTAATTGATTAGTTGTAAAGTAAATAAGAAGAATAGATGATAGAAGATAACCGATATGAGTAGAATAGTGTTAATTAGAAGTTTAGAGAAGAATCTCAGTTCTGGAGGAATTTATCGAATCTATGGAGACACTGAAAGATGATTTTCTCATAGATGAATTCCTCGGGCGAAGACCTTTCTAACGGTATGTTGTGCGAGGCAATCGGAGACCGAACGACGAAGTTACAGTCGACGGAAGAATGTCAGTCGTCAAGAGGAAAACCCTAACTTCGGCTCGTGCAGGAAAGCCTATCACGGGATATAAGCAAGGTAACAAGTTGTTTACTTTACTCTTTTACTATTCCCAGAGCGAGCGATAGCAGGGCGCAGAGAGCCGCATTTACCGAACGCCGAAGTACGTCAGTTACGGGCGAGGAAGCCAATTCGTGAGTGAACGGCGAGGAAGCCAATTTGCGAGGAAGTACGTCAGTTACGGGCGAGGAAGAGATTGCAGCGAAGAATCCGTTTGTAGCGAAGATCGTTGCAGTGATCCTAGGGATGCGCGGGATGCAGACGACTAAGGCGCCGAGGCTCCGAGCCTTTGAAGTTAATCGACTAGCTCTTCGCCGCTATGACAAGGAGCTCGAGGAGATGGGGTTGGCATTCCTCTTACTTCCTTGGTGGGGAATGGTCTCTTCCAAATTGGTACATGAGTTGAAGGTTTGCAAGCAGCATCCGGCCGATAACAACTATGGGCGACCGTGTAACTGGACCGAAGATCACTGGTCCGGCGTCTTGGGGACTGACGATGCAGGCAGAGAAGGCGATCTTCTCTTCGATAGTGTGTCCGCCGCTGCTTCACCCGAAGCAGTGAAGAACTTCCCGAATCTCTTCAGGAAATTGCCTCAAGGGAGGAATGGTTACAGAACGGGCGATTACTGCGAGCCGAAGAAGAGAGAAGTAGCAGATGCGATTATGGCGATCTTCAGGCCAAGAAGAACAACGTACATGTCGAATTGGCAGATCAACTTCATTGAGCAGCTCTTCGCCGGAAGAAGAGCACATTGGGCGAGGATCATCCACCGACATGTGCTGAAGCTTTGGAACGCGAATGACTTGGCGTACATAGGACCCTTTGTATCGGTGTTCTATATGGGGATGGGGTTGCTATCTGAGGCACAACAGACGAAGTTAGGCTTTACCGCAATTGCCGAGGAAGATGAATTCCAAGTGATACAGACTCCAGCCCGAGATGTAAATCTCGAGAAGTTCTTCGATGAAGTCATCGCCGAAGAGCCGAGGACCGAAGTAGCAATGGAAACAACGCCGAGGCAGGAGGCATCGACTTCAACACCAGCTGCAGAGAAGACGCCCGAAGCAGTTACTCCGGCCGAAGATGATGATGTAGTAGAGGTATCTCCTCCAGTGCGCAGAAGTGGGAGGAAGAAACCTCTGGAAGAGACACCGAGGTCGACACAGAAGTCGCGGAAGAAGATGAAGATGACAAGGACCGTTCGCGCCGATGACGAGCCAGTAGAAGAAGAAGCGACTGAGGAAGCTGACGAAGTTGACACTCCTCGAGCGGAGAAGAGCGTGGATACTTCACCAAAGACTAATTTTGTTCTATCGGCAATGAGGGAGGTAGACCAGCTTGTCTCTTCGGCGAAGTATGTGCAGGAGGTGGTCGCACCCCTGTTGTACAGCTTAGAGGGAAACCGCGGGACATACGAAGAAGTGGTCGGCCGGAAGCTGAACCTAGCAGAGTTGGTACAGACGATGCACTTCGGCCGAGGGAACTGGAAGGAGGAGAAGGACAACTTACGAGCAGCTCTCCTCATGGCGCAGAAGGAGACCCAGGCGAAGATGGAGGAGTTGAAGAACGAGAAAGCGGAGAAAGAGGTTCTTCTTCGGCAGAAGTTGGATAGAGAGAAGGAACATGAGAAGGTTCTTTCTTTGACGAAGAAGGAGTTGGACGAGGTACGACTTCAACGGGACAGGAACCTGGATGTCGTCGCACAGATGACAAAGGAAAACGAGGATCTAAAGCAGCGAGTCATCAAGGCCGAGGAGCTGAGTGCTCAACTTCGGAGTAGGGTCGAGCCGGTGTTGAAGAACTACTTCGCCGTTGAGCTAGACACCGAAGAGCTGAGTTTTCTTCGTCAGGTTAGAGAGGAGTTCTTAGCTGCAGATGCGGAGGGTACTTCAGCTAGGAACCGGGTAGCTAGGTTAGGACAGCGAGTAGTTAGGGAGCTTAGGGAGGTTAGAGCAACCGTAGAGTTCTCAGTTTGTGAGATAGGTAGAGAGCTAGCGGTAGAAAGCGGTGTCGATTCTGGTGTCGTTTCGGACACAGGACCTTCATCCGGCGGACCAGAAGTAGTCCCGACTTCTTAGGAAGAAGATCCGTCATCTTCGGGAAAATCTGTATATAAGCGTTGTGTTGTTCGTATTCAGGACCTCTATGTGTTTTATCATTTTTGAGTTTTCTATTTCCTGAGTTTACGGAGCCATTGAGTGTTTTGTCTTCTGCGAAAGATTTACCTACGAAGTATCGTAGTTTGCTGTGGTAGGAATTAGTCTGGGTGCCGAAGAATTTGCTGTTGACATTTGAAATCAGAGTAGAACGTTTACGGCGAGGACTGAGAATAGACCAGCATCTGCGGAGTTAGTTTACTACGAAGACAGTTTTGGGCGAAGTTGACTTTGGAAGAAGTTGTTCTTTGGTAGAACACTTAGGAAGAAGTTCAATCTGGTTCTTCGGCGGAAGAAGAGTCTTCTTCGCTAGAGATTTCCGAGAGCAGTAGTAGTGAAAGTAACTCAGTGTGAAGATATTTAGCATTTATGTTGTTAGAGGCTACTTAGTAGCACTTCAGCAGTACTTCCTCGTGTGACATTTCCGTCCGTGGCTCTGTTTCTCTGTTGTTTATCTGTTTCTTGAGGTCCCTGACCTGTTCAGTACCTGTTATGTTTATTTGTCAGGATTGTCAACTCTGTCTTGTTGGATAGATCTGAGTTTGATCTCTACCGGGACTGATTTCTGCCCGTGAGAATAAAAGACAACTATAAAGAATCACCTTTGTCACGTGTTTACTACTTTTGGATGATCTTTACTTGCATCTCTGTGGGTTCGATCCTTAAATTACTACTTTCGAGCATCTTTTGGTTTTCTTGTGTGTTACATATAGAAGACTGAATAAATTTTGGCGCCGCTGCCGGGATGCGAATGCTGAAATTATCCAAGATCAGTGAACAGAAGTCCAGAGACATGTATGTCGACGGGCAAGCCTGATCCTCCTGGAAACGTGCAATCTGAGAGAGACAGGAGGCGAGAAAGACGAGCAGAATATCGAGAACAAATTCTGGAAGAAGCTCGTCGGTTGAAAGAAGAGCATAAAAAGAGAGAACGAGGTTGGAGAACACCTAACTCAAAAGAATGGAAGAGGAAGGAACCAAGCCTTGGTGAATCAAGTTCACCCCGGACACCAAAGTCATTACCTCCAACCCCTTTCGAATCTGCTCAAAGAGAACTTGACTTCGAAGAAGTTACCACTCGGCTAAGTGCTGAGAACGAACATCCAGAAGAAAGTGAAGTAGGGTGGAAACCTTTCCCCGAAGTCAATACTGTTTTATATCCGCAGTTGTTTACTCCTGACCCAGAGGTAGGAAGTGCTTCTGCAGATCAAGATCAGTTTACTTCTTCGAATGAAGAAGCTGCAACTAAGGCAGTAGAAGCTGTTACTACCTTAGTGGAACTTTTACAGGCGCAGGAACTTATTCCTCAAGCACTGGTGCGGGAAATCCTTCCGTTAACTCCAGTGACTCAGAAGGACAGCGCTGCTCCTTACTTACAGCCAACCACAGGACCGTCCATATTCAAGAAGAGACAAGCCCAAGCAGCTGCTGCTGCGGGTATTGCCCCTGCTGTCCTCGTTCAAACTGCAGTACCAGCGCCGATTCCAGCTCCTGCCAAGATAGCAACTCAAGTTCCAAGGGCTCCTTTTGTTCGAAGTATGGCAGGCCAACCCATCACGAAACATGGTTACCCAAAGTTCAGAGGAGGATCTTCAGATGACGATGAGGATGCAGATGCTTACATTAAACTGTTTGGATCTGTATCTGTCACTAATAAGGAAGATGCTGAACCAGATCGGCTGCGAATCTTTCCGAGTCTTCTCAGGAAGAGAGCACGCAGCTGGTACAATCATGCAAATAGAGTACCAGGAGACATCGATACTTGGGACAAGCTGAGGACAAAGTTCTTAGAGCGATTCCGGGAAATTGGGTACAATCGTCAAGTTCTGGGAAAGCTGACCAGACTGATCAGAGGAAAGAAAGAGAGCTTAAAAGATTATGTTCAAAGATTCTACAATCTACTGGACAGAATACCGAGGATGGGTACAGCCAACCCATACTCTATGGATCAAGCCACAGAATGGCTAGTTACAGGCTTACCGATTGAGATGGAGATCTGGTGTCGCAGAGGAAAGATGGACGCCATCGAAGAGGTTGTTGCCTCAGCAGAAGCATTTGAAGCGTCCACCCTCGGAAGTAAAGGAGGATGGATAAAAGGGAAGAAGAAAGGGAAGAGAGAAAGGAAGGAAGGTAAAACGACTCGGAGGAAGAAGCAGAAGAAGGGTCGCAGAGAACCTTCTTCCTCCGAGGAATCTTCTGACGATGAGTCTTCTTCGGCCGAAGCCGAAGAGTCTTCATCGGCGAGTTCATCTTCTTCGAGCGAAGAAGAACGAAGAATGAAACGTAGTTCTTCGTCCAAGGAAAAGAAAAGCTCGAAGGAAAAGAAGGGGAAGAAAAAGGGAGATAGTAATCAACTCATGGAGGAGATGATAAAAGGGTTTGCGGATCTGAAAGTGCAGATGATAGGGACTCCTGACAGGAGGAAGTCACCTTCGGCATCACGACCGAGCTTATGGTGTACGACCTGTGGGAAACAAGGGCATGCCAATACAGAGTGTACAAACGCCAGGTCATTTCAGGCGTCACATGTAGAATGGGCACCCGCATTCGAGTCGTATTACAGCTCATTTTTTATAGAGACTCCAGATGATGTGTATGGAGTACAGTCCATACCACAAGCAACACCACCCCAATCTCCCAGACCTCCTCAACCTTCTCCGATTACCCCGATCCAACCCATATCCATCTCTAGATTTGTACCAAGAGAGAGAGCACAAAATGTGTCTCAGAAACACTTAATGACTCCAGCAGGAGCCAATAAACCACCACCCCATGGGTCTTGTTTCAATTGTGGTAGTACAGAACATTGGTCACCCAATTGTCCACATCCGAAGAAGCACCTAGGCTATGTAGCACTGTGTGCAAAATGTCATCAACCAGGGCACGCCACGGCAGACTGTACCAATCCACCAGTGGAGAAGAGAGGGGTTCGCTTTGATCCCAAAACAGAACGTCCTGGAGAAGCTCAACTGCACAAGGTAGACTTGGAAGAATGGAAAGCCGCTGGAGATGAAGGATGGCCACCAGAAGAAACTTGGGTTTGTAAAGTGGACACCAGAAGCTCTTTCAAGACCAAGCGAAAGGCAGAAGAAGCGCCCATAAAGACTCAATCGAAGAAAGAGCTGAAGAAGCAGAAGAAGGCTGCGGAGAAAGCCAAGAAGAAGATTGTTGAGGAGGAAACTGAAGAAGAGGAAGAAGAAATACTGAAGAGCGTAAATCCTCCGAGACTACCAGTTGACATTACGGACGAAGTCCGCGAACTCCTGAAGAAGGAGTTACTACGAGCAGGAACTTCGGCAAGAGAAGCTGACACAACTTCGGCCGAAGTACCAGAACAATCAACTTCGTCCGTACCCAAGATTTTCCGTTCTTCGGCCACTGAAGACAAGACTGCAGCCAAGAACGAGAAGGTTCCGAAGAAGCACAGTCGACCGGAACCTATGAAGAAAGAACCTGTGGCAGTACCACACTATGATGTGGTAGCTGATCTAGAAACACAGAAGGCTAACATAAGTTTCAAACAGCTGATTGAAGATAACAAAATTTACAGAAAATTGTTACTTCAAGCACTGAAGAAACCCACTAAAGCAAGAAGATCAAAGTTGCCTTCTCTGTTTCACATCGAGGCAGAAGACCTGGGATCTCCAGAAGTGGAAGTGGAGGTTGCAGGCTGTGTAATTAGGAAAGTGCCAATTGACTCGGGGTCAGGAGTCAACATAATGACAGAAGACACGGCACACGCGTTGGGTTTCAGCAAGTTTGAAGAAACTCAGCGGGTGTTACGACTGGCAGATCAAACGAGAAGACGACCACTTGGGTTACTGCGCAACATCCCCACCTTAATAGGCGGAATTTCTTTTAAACTTACTTATGTTGTGTTGCGCCCTTTGGTTAAATCTGGTTATCAAATTTTGATTGGGAGGCCATGGTTGTATGGTGCCAAGGTACTAACAGATTGGTACCGGCACCGTTTACAGTTCAAAGATCCACAGAAACCAACTGATAAGGTTGTGATGGTTTCTTGGAAGAAGATAACACATCAGGGCGAAACAGAGTCGACTGATGAAGGTTACACTTCGGGATCTGATTCATCAACAAGTAGCGCAGGAGAAAGGAAAGGAGACCCTTATTCGATGGTCAACTATCTACAGTGCTATGAAATTGATGAAGAAGAAGATATGAACGAGGCCGAATAGCAATCACAGCTAGGTCACGGGAGTGCAGAGACCAGTCATACAGATGGTATAGTCCTTCCAGGAGCATCCCAAGACCTACTAATAAGCGAAGGTAAGAGCCTCAAGATTTCTGTTGTGGTACAAGGAGAAGAGTTGGAAGTGTATCGTCAGATGCTGATCCATTACCAAGATGTCTTCGCCTGGACTGTGGAGGACATGAAGGGGATACCTGCACAGTGGGGAGAACATCGTATCGACCTCATTGAAGGATCAGTACCTGTACGACAAAGGCAGTACCGACTCAACCCAAAATACTCTTTGATGGTTAAAGACGAGATAGATAAGTACCTAAAGGCAGGTATTATTTTTCCTGTGTTAAGCAGCGAATGGGTAGCACCCATAGTAGTGGTACCCAAGAAGCAAACAGGAAAGATAAGAGTCTGTCAAGATTTTAGAAAGCTGAATGCAGCAACCAAGAAGGATCATCACCCTTTACCTTTTACTGATACCATTTTGGATCATGTATCTGGAAAGGAATGTTACAGCTTTTTGGATGGGTTTTCAGGGTACAATCAAGTGTCCATAAGAGAGCAAGATAAGGACAAGACTACCTTTACTACGGATTGGGGCACTTATGCTTATCACAAGATGCCTTTTGGACTATGCAATGCACCAGCTACTTTTCAGAGGATGATGACCTCAATTTTCCAAGATTATTTGCGAAAATTTTTAGAGATCTTTATAGATGATTTTTGTGTTTTTGGCACACGTGAAGAACATGCAGCGTGTTTAGCCAAAACCTTTCAGAAGTGTAGGGAAGCCAGACTTGCATTACATCCTGAGAAGTGTTTCTTCGTGATGACTGAAGGAATACTTCTTGGACATAGAGTATCAGGTCGAGGCATAGAAGTAGATGTAGAGAAAGTTAGAGTGATACTCTCCTTACAGCCCCCTACTGACATCAGCGAGTTGAGAGCCTTCCTAGGACATGTTGGATATTACAGAAGGTTCATCAAAGATTACGCCATACTTGCTGCGCCACTGACAGAATTGCTGAAGAAGATGACAGAGTACCATTGGCACGAGAAACAGCATGAGGCGTTTGAAACGCTGAAGAAGAAGTTGGCAGAAGCACCTGTCATGCGACCCCCAGACTGGGAGAGACCTTTTCAAGTGTATGTAGATACTTCTGCGTTTGCTATAGGAGTGGTTCTCAGTCAGAAAGATGATGAGAAGAGAGACCACCCAATCTACTATGCGAGTAGACAACTTTCAGCAGCAGAAAAGAACTACACCACTACTGAACGTGAAGCGCTGGGAATGGTGTACTCAGTAAAGAAGTTTAGACATTATCTTCTTGGCTATGAGTTTGTTTTTCATGTGGATCATTATGCATTGAAGCATCTAGTACAGAAGTCAGACTTGTCAGGAAGGATAGCAAGATGGATGTTGTTACTTCAAGAATTCACTTTCACAGTTCAGACCAGACAAGGGATTCATCATGAGAATGCTGATTACTTGTCTCGACTGAGAACGGGAGAACGAGTGGATACAGTGGCAGATGACTTTCCAGATGAGGAATTGTTTCAGCTGACCGTAGCACCTGCTACGAAGTACTATGATCTGTACAGATATTTACAGACTTTGCAGTGCCCAGAAGAAATGGACGCTGAACAGCGAACAGTCTTCATACATCAGGCGGGACCCTACGAGATGAAGAACGGGATATTGTTCAAAAGAGGGCCTGATGAAGAACTTCGAAGATGTCTGGAAGTGCATGAGATACCACAAGTGGTAGGAGCACTACACTCGGAACCTGAAGGTGGACACTATGCGCTGAGAAACACTGTGAAGAAGATCCTCTCAGCTGGATACTGGTGGCCAACGATGTACAAAGATGTTCAGGAGATCATCAAGAAGTGTGATAACTGTCAACGAGTGGGTAAGCCTACGCCAACCACTCAATGGCCGTTACATCCGATACTTCCATTAGCACCATTCGAGAAGTGGGGGATTGATTTTGTAGGACCTATACAACCTGCAACACGCCGCACAAGAAGAAGGTACATACTGATAGCTACTGATTATGCAACGAAGATGGTTGAAGCAGCAGCTACCAAGAAAGACGATGCAGCCACTGTGGCTGAGTTTCTGTACACACAGATCATTACTCGATATGGATGCCCACTGGAGTTGGTGAGTGACCGAGGTACACATTTTTTAAACAAGATGATAGAAGAACTGACAGAGTACTTTGGTATAAAACACCGGAAGACAACACCGTACAATCCAAAAGCTAACGGATTGACAGAGAAGTCTAATGGAGTGTTGTGCAAGATTCTGAACAAGGTGACAGTGAATCATGCATATGATTGGGATACAAAGTTACCGGCTGTCTTATGGGCATTTCGGAATGCAGAGAAGATTACAACTCGACAAACACCCTTTTTCCTAACATATGGCATGACACCGATTATGCGAGTTGAATTTGATGTGCCTACTTACAGAATCCTGTCTGAAGATAGACTGTCAGTGGAGGAGAGTCAACTGTTACGACTTAAGAGTCTGATGACACTTGAGGAAGACCGTGAAGAGTCTAAACGACTAACGGAGATCATTCAAATGAAGCGGAAAGAGAAGCACGATAAGAAGATCCGCAAAGTGGACATCAAGGATGGAGATTTAGTACTACTGTATGACAGTAGGTACACTAAATTTCCAGGGAAGTTACACTTACGTTGGATGGGTCCTTACAAAGTAACGCGTCGTTATAGTAATGGTTCGGTTCAATTGGAAGAACTCGATGGAACATTGTTAGCTACCCGAGTCAATGGGTGGAGGATCAAGAGATACTACTCTTAAGTGTTCGCGGGGTCGCTTCACAATTGAGAGGGGGAGTATGTGAAGCCTTGGTTTTTCGTTTTTGTTAATTAATTGATTAGTTGTAAAGTAAATAAGAAGAATAGATGATAGAAGATAACCGATATGAGTAGAATAGTGTTAATTAGAAGTTTAGAGAAGAATCTCAGTTCTGGAGGAATTTATCGAATCTATGGAGACACTGAAAGATGATTTTCTCATAGATGAATTCCTCGGGCGAAGACCTTTCGAACGGTATGTTGTGCGAGGCAATCGGAGACCGAACGACGAAGTTACAGTCGACGGAAGAATGTCAGTCGTCAAGAGGAAAACCCTAACTTCGGCTCGTGCAGGAAAGTCTATCACGGGATATAAGCAAGGTAACAAGTTGTTTACTTTACTCTTTTACTATTCCCAGAGCGAGCGATAGCAGGGCGCAGAGAGCCGCATTTACCGAACGCCGAAGTACGTCAGTTACGGGCGAGGAAGCCAATTCGTGAGTGAACGGCGAGGAAGCCAATTTGCGAGGAAGTACGTCAGTTACGGGCGAGGAAGAGATTGCAGCGAAGAATCCGTTTGTAGCGAAGATCGTTGCAGTGATCCTAGGGATGCGCGGGATGCAGACGACTAAGGCGCCGAGGCTCCGAGCCTTTGAAGTTAATCGACTAGCTCTTCGCCGCTATGACAAGGAGCTCGAGGAGATGGGGTTGGCATTCCTCTTACTTCCTTGGTGGGGAATGGTCTCTTCCAAATTGGTACATGAGTTGAAGGTTTGCAAGCAGCATCCGGCCGATAACAACTATGGGCGACCGTGTAACTGGACCGAAGATCACTGGTCCGGCGTCTTGGGGACTGACGATGCAGGCAGAGAAGGCGATCTTCTCTTCGATAGTGTGTCCGCCGCTGCTTCACCCGAAGCAGTGAAGAACTTCCCGAATCTCTTCAGGAAATTGCCTCAAGGGAGGAATGGTTACAGAACGGGCGATTACTACGAGCCGAAGAAGAGAGAAGTAGCAGATGCGATTATGGCGATCTTCAGGCCAAGAAGAACAACGTACATGTCGAATTGGCAGATCAACTTCATTGAGCAGCTCTTCGCCGGAAGAAGAGCACATTGGGCGAGGATCATCCACCGACATGTGCTGAAGCTTTGGAACGCGAATGACTTGGCGTACATAGGACCCTTTGTATCGGTGTTCTATATGGGGATGGGGTTGCTATCTGAGGCACAACAGACGAAGTTAGGCTTTACCGCAATTGCCGAGGAAGATGAATTCCAAGTGATACAGACTCCAGCCCGAGATGTAAATCTCGAGAAGTTCTTCGATGAAGTCATCGCCGAAGAGCCGAGGACCGAAGTAGCAATGGAAACAACGCCGAGGCAGGAGGCATCGACTTCAACACCAGCTGCAGAGAAGACGCCCGAAGCAGTTACTCCGGCCGAAGATGATGATGTAGTAGAGGTATCTCCTCCAGTGCGCAGAAGTGGGAGGAAGAAACCTCTGGAAGAGACACCGAGGTCGACACAGAAGTCGCGGAAGAAGATGAAGATGACAAGGACCGTTCGCGCCGATGACGAGCCAGTAGAAGAAGAAGCGACTGAGGAAGCTGACGAAGTTGACACTCCTCGAGCGGAGAAGAGCGTGGATACTTCACCAAAGACTAATTTTGTTCTATCGGCAATGAGGGAGGTAGACCAGCTTGTCTCTTCGGCGAAGTATGTGCAGGAGGTGGTCGCACCCCTGTTGTACAGCTTAGAGGGAAACCGCGGGACATACGAAGAAGTGGTCGGCCGGAAGCTGAACCTAGCAGAGTTGGTACAGACGATGCACTTCGGCCGAGGGAACTGGAAGGAGGAGAAGGACAACTTACGAGCAGCTCTCCTCATGGCGCAGAAGGAGACCCAGACGAAGATGGAGGAGTTGAAGAACGAGAAAGCGGAGAAAGAGGTTCTTCTTCGGCAGAAGTTGGATAGAGAGAAGGAACATGAGAAGGTTCTTTCTTTGACGAAGAAGGAGTTGGACGAGGTACGACTTCAACGGGACAGGAACCTGGATGTCGTCGCACAGATGACAAAGGAAAACGAGGATCTAAAGCAGCGAGTCATCAAGGCCGAGGAGCTGAGTGCTCAACTTCGGAGTAGGGTCGAGCCGGTGTTGAAGAACTACTTCGCCGTTGAGCTAGACACCGAAGAGCTGAGTTTTCTTCGTCAGGTTAGAGAGGAGTTCTTAGCTGCAGATGCGGAGGGTACTTCAGCTAGGAACCGGGTAGCTAGGTTAGGACAGCGAGTAGTTAGGGAGCTTAGGGAGGTTAGAGCAACCGTAGAGTTCTCAGTTTGTGAGATAGGTAGAGAGCTAGCGGTAGAAAGCGGTGTCGATTCTGGTGTCGTTTCGGACACAGGACCTTCATCCGGCGGACCAGAAGTAGTCCCGACTTCTTAGGAAGAAGATCCGTCATCTTCGGGAAAATCTGTATATAAGCGTTGTGTTGTTCGTATTCAGGACCTCTATGTGTTTTATCATTTTTGAGTTTTCTATTTCCTGAGTTTACGGAGCCATTGAGTGTTTTGTCTTCTGCGAAAGATTTACCTACGAAGTATCGTAGTTTGCTGTGGTAGGAATTAGTCTGGGTGCCGAAGAATTTGCTGTTGACATTTGAAATCAGAGTAGAACGTTTACGGCGAGGACTGAGAATAGACCAGCATCTGCGGAGTTAGTTTACTACGAAGACAGTTTTGGGCGAAGTTGACTTTGGAAGAAGTTGTTCTTTGGTAGAACACTTAGGAAGAAGTTCAATCTGGTTCTTCGGCGGAAGAAGAGTCTTCTTCGCTAGAGATTTCCGAGAGCAGTAGTAGTGAAAGTAACTCAGTGTGAAGATATTTAGCATTTATGTTGTTAGAGGCTACTTAGTAGCACTTCAGCAGTACTTCCTCGTGTGACATTTCCGTCCGTGGCTCTGTTTCTCTGTTGTTTATCTGTTTCTTGAGGTCCCTGACCTGTTCAGTACCTGTTATGTTTATTTGTCAGGATTGTCAACTCTGTCTTGTTGGATAGATCTGAGTTTGATCTCTACCGGGACTGATTTCTGCCCGTGAGAATAAAAGACAACTATAAAGAATCACCTTTGTCACGTGTTTACTACTTTTGGATGATCTTTACTTGCATCTCTGTGGGTTCGATCCTTAAATTACTACTTTCGAGCATCTTTTGGTTTTCTTGTGTGTTACAAGTTCTCCCCTCTGGTTGTTGGCAGCGCGGATAAGCCATTCATGGTCGGTGTCTATGGGCCATCTCCCACGCTTGTACAACTCCTTAGACATCAGATTAATCTCTGAGCCATGATCAATCAATGCCACCACAGGTTCCTCTAGATCTCCCAGCTTCACTAAGGTCTCTATGGTTGCTCTCGCCCAATGGTTGTGAGAATAATGGCTCTTCTGCGATGCTTCCACCTCATCTTCAAACCTCACATGCTGATCTGATCTTTCATTTGATACTTGAGAGCAATAACCAGCAATCTCATCTTCCTCATCTTCCGACAGTTTGGTCCCTAGAGCGTTAAGCGTAGCTGCTTCACCCAAAATCTGACGTTTCCTCTTGATGATATCTATAATAACCTCATGGAACTCACGCTTTGCAATCCCAAGAATCTCACCCAAAGTAAACTCAACTTTCCCATTCAAGATACGGTTCTCTAACACCTGCTTCAAGTCTGTAGCAATCTCAATGTCAAACTGAAGTCTGTATGCAGGCATCTTACCCTTCTCCTTGCTTCTCTCCTTCTCCTTTGGTGTTGTAGATGGTAGATCCTCCATAGTCTCCTCCCGAGTAGGTGTTGTCTCCTGCCTTGCATCTGGTCTAGCCCTTTCACTCCTTGTAGCAGGTCGTTTGGCTGTAGAAGCCTCACCTGCATCCTCCCTCCTGCGTTTTTCTTCTAGTAGAGCTCCATGCTGACTTCTTGCAACATAAGCATGCACTGACATAGTATCCACAGGGTCATTCCATCCTGTAGTTTCTCTAATTGAGTTGCCAACCCTTCGTAGCACATCCTTGTCTTGCTCTGTTCTAGCTACGGACCGCACTACATCTGACCACAACCCAGTAGTCCCTTTCTCTCTATCCATTTCCACTTTCACTCCACACGTAGCAGCATTCACAAGAGAAACAGCATGTGATGCTGATATATCATTCACAAGTCTCTTCATACCACCCTTGCCAAAGTTGGTTCCCAGCATCATCCCAATCTCTCTCAAATGGATCTTACCATCTTTGAAGAAGATAAGATCCTTCCTCAATGCATCTGAAAACTCCCCACAATCTCTTCTTACATGGTCTAGGCTATCACACCATATACAACGATGAACAAAGCCTTCTCTCATCTGAGGTCTCTGCATAGCAGGCTGTACATTCTGCTCCTTCTCTTCTAACCTAGTGAGCTTAAGCTTAAGCTCCTTCATACCCTTAATCAACTCATCAAGCGGTGAGTCTTCCTCTCTAGCAATTACCAAAGCGGGCTTAGTAGGCAACTGCTTGACAGGAATTATCAGAGGTGCTGCTTCACTTACCACCACCTTGTCCCTTCTTCTTTGTCTCTTGGTCAGCAAAGAGACAGCCTCTTCAACCTCCTTCCAGTCAGTCTTCAATCCTCTCTCCTCACTCTTGTCTTCCAGCAACAACTCAAGCTTCTCCTGAATAGTCACGTCCGCTGCTTGTAGGAAAAGCTCGGTCTTCTCCACCTCTAATGTAAGCTTTTCTGTCCTAGAAAGCTGAGCATACTGACGATCAAATTCCCTTAACAACTCATTTACAGACAAACCTTTGTTGGGCTTAACCACCCACTCCAAGAACGTTCTCTTGGTCACCCTCTCTGAATCTTCAGTGTAGTACTCCTCCTTCAAAGCTCGCATAAAGCTCTCCCAACTCTGTCCTTGCTGCTGCTTGAGCTCTTTCACACGCCCACGAATCTCAGGGACAACAGCAAGCTCAAAGTTCTCCACCATCTCCTTCTCAGGCACCTTGTTCACCTCCATCTCCCTAGCATAGTATCGCACATACTTGGAAATATCTGTACCCTTGAACTGGTCCATCTGGTGCACCACAGATTGCAACGCCTTGGTTGCTAACACCTCCTTCCTCTCTGTGCTCTGCTGCATGAACATGGAAAAAGCCTGGAACATCTTCATCGTAGCAGCATCAAACTGAATAGGTTGCTGAGCAGCAGCAGCACCTCCACTTGACGATCCTTGGTTGGCCATGATATCTGATCCTGTAACACTCTTAAGAAAACTCCCACCCTAGGTGTTTCACGTCGAGTTCACCAAAAAGAGAGTATGTCGGAGTGTAATCCGTCTACCTAGGAAAACGCCGGGCTTCTGGCTGTGGTTGTTCACTCAAGAGGTTGGCTTTCAGGTCACAATAGGGCTATAAACACTCACACAGATGTGTAAGATCTAGTAATATACCCAGAAGGCGAAATTCAGGTCTAGCTGGCAGTAATAGGATTCGGCGGTGAACTTTGACACTCACGGAGAGGAAAACTATGAAGGTTTAGACCTCTAAACTTCCCCTACATGCAAATGAGGTACTACTGAACTCACAGACGAAATTTCAGCCTGAGATCAAATTCTGACACGGAGATATGAACAGAAAAGTTTTGAGCAAGAAAACTACGGCAATTTCTGGTACCTAGCTGGCTATTTCAACCTATAACAGGAGTTTGGCTCGATCAATTTCGAAGTTGCTTACAGGATTTGCATTCTACAGGGTGCTGAACATCCCTGTGAAGTTGGGACTCCTAAATGTACACAGAACTGTAGATCTCCTCCTCTGAAGTCGCTGCTCTAGATTAAGAGCTTTTCAGACCCCCTCAGCTTCAGCGGCCGCCCTGAATTACTCAGTTGCTCAATCGATATGAAACTTTTTGTGAAATCGTAGCCCTGCTGGCAGAGAACACAACCTCGAAGTTTTGAAGCAATTTCCTCAAATCTGCTGCGAGTGACACTGAAAACCCTAAATCCAACCAAAATGATTCAATTCTAGCACAATCCGAACTTCAATTGCTCATAACTCCGTCTTTATTGACTCAAATCGATCGAAATTTTCCCTGGAAGTGCTTGGCATGACGAGACCTCTCTCCCTGTGCTCTCAGATTTCGAAGGTCCCCCACCAAATGCTCGAACTCCACTCTAGAGCTCTGTTTCTAAATTTAGAGTTAAACTAAAGACAAAAACAGACCAATGGGAGTTCATAGCTCCACTTGGTTGTCCTCTAGTGCCCTAAACCACGTGGCAACTTAGTTTTACTCATAGGCTACCACGTCAAGCCTCCTAGAGTGCCAGCGTAAAACTTAAATTACTTAAAACGACATGCAGCCCCGAAAAATAACTTAAATCAGCTAGAAAGCGTGCATGGGCGACACGCAAATACAACCCATGAGCTTAAGCCCTATCAACATGGTAATCAACCTACTAAGACTCAAAATAGTGTTAACACCGTATGTAAAGGTGTCAAACATATACATAAACGACTAGAAGTAATATAAGCTAACTTCTAGAACTACTAAACTCAAGCGTCGGAGTAGAAATATAACATGTAGCCGCCAAGTAGCGCGACACCGTAGAGAAGATGACATGGGCGAAGCAGCAAGAAGCCGCAGAAGCGCGAGTTGCAGTTGAGAAGATGCAGCGGGAAGCAGCGGAGGCTCGTGCACAGGAGATGCTAGCACAGTCGGTGGAAGCGCTTCGGAAGAAGTTCAACTTCACCGCGGGTAGGAAGTTACTTACCTTGGCTAGAGGATGGGACAGCGAGTCCAAGACAATGTTGGTGGAATGCAGGGAGAGCATGTTCAGATACTTGGATTCGGCAGATAGAGGGAGTGAAGACACTTTATGGTCTTCCCTCGCTTCCGATACCTGCAACTGCATCTTCTCAAGCTCCAGCACCATTTACTAGATCTGGAATGGAGAAGGAGGAGTTCGACCTCGCTGTGCACTTGGTAGTGACAACGTTGGAAACCGAGAAGACTCCGGAAGACGCCCCGGAAGACAAGATGTCTTCTGGAAGACAGGAAGACGAGCCGTCTTCCCAAGTATTACGCGTTGTCGGAGTGTGATCCGTCTACCTACGAAAGCGCCGGGCTTCTAGCTGTGATTTTTTACTCAAGAGGTTGGCTTTCAGGTCACAATAGGGCTATAAACACTCACACAGATGTGTAAGATCTAGTAATATGCTCAGAAAGCGAAATTCAAGTCTAGCTGGCAGTAATAGGATCCGGCGGTGAACTTTGACACGCACGGAGAAGAAAACTATGAAGGTTTAGACTTCTAAACTTCCCCTACATGCAAATGAGGTACTACTGAACTCACACACGAAGTTTCAGCCTGAGATCAAATTCTGACATGGAGATATGGACAGAAAAGTTCTGGGCAAGAAAACTACGGTAATTTCTGGTACATAGATGGCTATTTCGACCTATAACAGAAGATTGGCTCAATCAATTTCAAATATTCTTACAGGATTTGGAGTCTACAAGATGCTGAACATCCTTGTGAAGTTGGGACTCCTGAATGTACATAGAACTCCAGATCTCCTCCTCTGAAGTCGCTGCTCTAGATTAAGAGCTTTTCAGACCCCCTCAGCTTCAGCGGCTGCCCTGAATTACTCAGTCGCTCAATCGATATGAAACTTTTTAGGAAATCGTAGCTCTGCTGGCAGAGAACACAACCTCGAAGTTTTGAAGCAATTTCCTCAAATCTGCTGCGAGTGACACTGAAAACCCTAAATCCATCAAAAGTGATTCAATTCTAGCACAATTTGAACTTCAATTAGTCATAACTTCGTCATTATTGCCTCAAATCGATCGAAAATTTCACTGGAAGTGCTTGGCATGACGAGCTCTATCTCCCTGTGCACTCAGATTTTGAAGTCCCACTCACCAAATGCTCGAACTCTCCTTTAGAGCTCTGTTTCTAAATTTTGAGTTAAACTAAAGACAAAAACAGACCAATGGGAGTTCATAGCTCCACTTGGTTGTCCTTTAGTGCCCTAATCCACGTGGTAACTCAACTTCACTCAAAGGCTACCACGTCAGCCCCTAAAGTGCCAGCGTAAATCTTAAACTTCACGCGAAGACATGTAAAATAACACGTAACCCTAAAAGATAACTTAGCCAATCTAGAAAGCGTGCATGGGCCACAAAGTACAACCCATGAGCTTAAACCTCTATCAGCATGGAAACCCTAAGTTATGTACTTTCACAACATAGATAAGCATGATATCATTTGCACAAGCGCAGGAGTGCTTGAACAAGATAGATAACATACTATCAACCTACTAGGACTCAAAATATATAACACAATAGTGTCAACACCGTATGCAAAGGTGTCAAACATATGTATAAAGGACTAGAAGTAATATGAGCTAACTTCTAGAACTACTAAACTCAAGCGTCAGAGTAGAAGTCAAGCATGTAGTCGCCAAGTAGCGCGACATCCACCCCCTCTGAACCTGCACATCCTCCGGTATGTGCCATCTAGATCAAGACTCTTCAGCTTCGGCTTCAAACTCATCTTCAACATGCATTGAGTCTTCAGCTTCGTCCTCTGTAAACTTTGCAACGTTCTGGTCCTCCCCTCTCCTCCTAAAGAGCTTGATTCTCTTTCCTGCGACTGGTATCTTGAGCACTGCACCATCTAACTCTCTCAAGGAGTATGTGGCATTATCATAAACTTCTAACACTACATAAGGTCCAAACCATCTCTTGGAGAACTTCCTGATAGTGCTATGCTGATTATCAAGACTACTATCATAGACTAACACCCAATCACTTTCTTTAATTGGTTTGGGTCGTAATCTATGCGTTCTATCAAATCTGCCTTTGTTTCTCTCTCTAGCAATCTTTAATCTTTCGACAGCTTTGGCAACATCCTCAGGTCTTCGTTCTAACTGCTGGATCCTTAATGCAAGAAGATCCTCCGTACTTCTACCATCTTCCCATGACAAACAATTCCAAGTAGGCACAACCTCCTCAATCGGCATCACAGATTTCTGTCCTAGTATCAATTCTACTAGCATGTAACCTGTAACGGTACTATGAGTTGTACAGTCTGCCCATAAAGCAAACGGTAGCAGTCTAGGCCATTCACGGATCTTATCCTTGCAAGCTTTTACCAAAGCTTTGATGATTGGCGGATGACCTCTTTCGCTCTTGCCATTCCCTTCAGGATTGTAAGCAGTGGTTAACGCCAACTTGATTCCCAATGGCTTGAAGAACTCAACTGCTTCTTGTGAATCCAGCTCGTCCCTATCTACAGTGATCTTTCCCACACACCCATACCTACAAATAACATCTTCAAGTAGAAAGCGACAGACACTAGCAGTGGTCTTCGTCCTCAAGGCACGGCCTTCAACTTGGTTAGATAGATCTTCTCTAGCCAAGACTAGATACCTCATTTGTCCAAGCCGAAATGGCCTAGTTACCAGATCCATTACCCATTTGTAATGAATGGCTAAAGGATAAGTAGGATGCAATCCATCACGATGACGTATGTTGGAATACATCTGACAAGATATACAGGATGAAACAAACTGTACTACATCCTTATACATACCCTTCCACCAATACCTCTCCTTTATCTTGGCCAATATAGCCCAAACTCCTCTATGACCGGTCCATAGACTCTCATGGAACTCCTTGATCAGCTTCTGCTGCAATTCTAGGTCACATACCACCCGCTGTGGTACACCTCCCTGTAGCTTAGGGCGCTTCCATAGATGTCCTCCATATAAAAAGTACCCATAAGCTGTTCTACGGATCCTCTTGAAATCTGCATCAGACCAGCCTTCTTGCCTTTCCAATGAACTCAAATAGCGCCCAAGATCCAACCACTCGCCATCGTACATAGTTTCCTCAAATAACTCCAATGGAGCTGCAAAACAGCTTCTATCCTTTCTAGCAAGAACACTAGAATAGAACTCTGTTCTCACATCCTCCTGGTCATCTATCATTTCCTTCTCACCGTAGTACCTAGCCCTTGATAACATATCTGCCACAGGATTGTCTTTTCCTACAATATGTCTAAACTCTGGGTTCAAGGACTTGATATATGCTATCCACCTCAACATAGCAATATCTGGAGTTGTATAGCTAGTGATCCTTCCCAAGAGAGGTAAACAATCTGTCTCCACAACCACAGGTGCTCCTATCAAGTATTCCTTGTCACTCTTCATCGCAGTAACTACTCCCCATAGTTCTCTCTTGACCTGAGGGTAGTCTCTCTGCCGTGAACTTAACACCTTAGCACCAAAACGCACCACATATCTATTTCCATCCTGATCATCTTGTCCTATAGCCCATCCAATGCCAATAGGACTAGTATCAACAGTAAGGATAACAGATCTGCCCAACTCATATGTTACCTTCCGTAGAGTTGGTGGTGAAGTCAAAAGATCCTTCAACTTCCTCATAGACTCGCTTTGCTCCTCTTGCCACTGAAATCTTTGCCCCTTCCTCAGTAGCTTGTACAACGGATCTGCTACATGAGCAAAGTGTGGAATCCATATATGATAAAACACACATGCACCTAGAAACCTTCTCACCTCGGTAACTGACCCACATGTCTCCTTCATCCTTCGAATGGCATCAATCTTGTTCGGACAAGGTTTCTGACCATAAGATCCACATAGGTGCCCCACAATCAACACCTCTTGTTCTCCAAATATAGACTTTGCTCTTGATAAAGTCAAATGAACCTCCTCCAGTCGACTCAATACCTTATCGCAGTCAACTATATGGTATGCAACAAACTTACGGCACCCCCTCTGATCCTTTACCTCATTCTTCTCCTCCTCAGCACACCCTTTGATCGGCACATCATCAAGGAATGGCATAGTTTTTTCAGGAATGAAATCCCTCAAAACTTTATTCATGCCATTCATCATATGTGCTACAGAATTGGTAGCACCTTGTGGCAAAGTGCACATCCTTAGTAACCCCAAAGGTGTCCTCATTGTAGTCAAGTCTCTACTCTCAGAGGATAACTGAAACTGATCATAACCTGAATATAAGTCTCCCATTGAATAGATAGCACGACCAGCAAAGCCTCTGCAAACTCGTCTACAATAGGTCCTATACCCATATTCCTGATAGTCACCTAGTTAACTGGCTGCATATCTTGAATGAATCTCAAAGCTC
Organism: Asterella californica; assembly: GCA_036924285.1. Taxonomy (NCBI): domain Eukaryota; kingdom Viridiplantae; phylum Streptophyta; class Marchantiopsida; order Marchantiales; family Aytoniaceae; genus Asterella; species Asterella californica. The sequence goes on from JAYKYS010000003.1 coordinate 15,851,401, forward strand.
CACTCTTCTTCGGAACAGTAAACCATCTGCTAGAGTAGGGAGCTATAGATGGTTCCAAGATACCCATCCTAATCCTCTCATTGAGCAAGTCTATCAACTTTGGTAGATGAGCTCTAGGTACAGGGATAGGATGTAAATTCCAAGGCACATGCGATATAGTAAAGATTACCATAGGTGCAACTACACTTGGATCTACACATCCTACTTCATGTGACTCAAACGCAAACGCCTTACCATGCCTAGATAGCATCTCCCTGAAACTCTTCTTCTCTTGCTCAGTAAGAAATCCATCACCTCCAATCCTTAGCTCCTTCAGTGTTGTTTCTGTGAACTGGTGTCCAATTCTTCTCGGTCCTCAGAGCATCGGTTCTCGTGCAGCTTGCTCCATCTTCTGATTGTAATCGAGTGGCAAAGGCAAAGCCACTGGTTTGACTTTCTTTGCCATTGACTTGTACTTGGTCTCCACATACACCTCTTGTCGATCTATAAACTTATCAATAACATTATAAAGCTCCTTGGAGCTCACTCTCACCACTCTATCTACATCATCTGTAGAGCTTTCTAATATAGATTTCAACTCTCCTATAGTGTCTACCAAATACTGCTCTTCAAACACTCCAGATATGTATTCATCTCCTGCTAACTCTCCACTATCCCACAAAGACTGCTGTACATACTTCACATGTTGCCTCTCAAACCTCTTCAGATTCTCAACCTTCCTATAACACACTGATCCACATGATGTCAGTCCTAAGAAGCTAGTGGATAAAGCTTCCTGCTCTACTGGATCAGGCGAGAATCCTAGCTCTACTGTATCGTTGAAGTCCTGTTCTTCAATGATACTCTATCAAAACCCCTAGACTCTCTAAACTCATGAGTAATCTTAGGCAGTGGACGGTCTCTCAAGCTATCACGATTCCTCTCATGTTTTGCAGCAACGGTCAAAAACTGAACAGCTCTTTTGCCGTCTCTACTACGTATCCTAGCATAGGCTGAACCATCATCCATAACTCGTGTCTCCATTCTAACAGCAGTAATTTAAGGCTGCCCTAGAATGATAGGATAGGTTGACATGTCTTGTACAAAGAAATTCTGAACATAACTGATGTCACCCACAGTTACCTTGATGTTGGGACAAGCACCATAGAGTTCTCCCCTCTGGTTGTTGGCAGTGCGGATAAGCTATCCATGGTCGGTGTCTATGCGCCATCTCCCACGCTTGTACAGCTCCTTAGACATCAGATTAATCTCTGAGCCATGATCAATCAACGCCACCACAGGTTCCTCTAGATCTCCCAGCTTCACTAAGGTCTCTGTGGTTGCTCTTGCCCAATGGTTGTGAGAGTAATGATTCTTCTACGATACTTCCACCTCATCTTCAAACCTCACGTGCTGATAGGATCTCCCCTTTGATACTTGAGAGTAGTAACCAGCAATCTCATCTTCCTCATCATCCGACAATTTGGTCCCTAGAGCATTAAGCGTAGCTGCTTCACCCAAAATCTGACGTTTCTTCTTGATGATATCTATGATAACCTCATGGAACTCACGCTTTGCAATCCCAAGAATCTCACCCAAAGTAAACTCAACTTTCCCATTCAAGATACGGTTCTTTAACACCTGCTTCAAGTCTGTAGCAATCTCAATGTCAAACTGAAGTATGTATGCAGGCATCTTACCCTTCTCCTTGCTTCTCTCCTTCTCCTTTGGTGTTGTAGGTGGTAGATCCTCCATAGTCTCCTCCCGGCTAGGTGTTGTCTCCTGCCTTGCCTCTGGTCTAGCCCTTTCACTCCTTGTAGCAGGCCGTTTGGCTATAGAAGCCTCACCTGCATCCTCCCTCCTACGTTTTTCTTCTAGTACAGCTTCATGATGACTTCGTGCAACATAAGCATGTACTGACATAGTATCCACAGGGTCATTCCATCCTGTAGTCTCTCGAATTGAGTTGCCAACCCTACGTAGCACATCCTTATCTAGCTCTGTTCTAGCTACGTACCGTAGTACATCAGACCACAACCCAGTAGTCCCTTTCTCTCTCTCCATCTCCACTTTCACTCCACAGGTAGCAGCATTCACAAGAGAAACAGCATGTGATGTTGATATTTCATTCACAAGTCTTTTCATACCACCCTTGCCAATTTTGGTTCCCAACATCATCCCAGTCTCTCTCAGATGGATCTTACCATCTTTGAAGAAGATCAGATCCTTCCTCAATGCATCTGAAAACTCCCCACAATCTCTTCTTACATGGTCTAGGCTATCACACCATATACAACGATGAACAAAGCCTTCTCTCATCTGAGGTCTTTGCATAGCAGGCTGTATATTCTGCTCCTTCTCTTCTAACCTAGTGAGCTTAAGCTTAAGCTCCTTCATACCCTTAATCAACTCATCAAGCGATGAGTCTTCCTCTCTAGCAATTACCAAAGCGGGCTTAGTAGGCAACTGCTTGACAGGAATTATCAGAGGTGCTGCTTCAGTTACCACCACCTTGTCCCTTCTTCTTTGTCTCTTGGTCAGCAAAGAAACAGCCTCTTCAACCTCCTTCCAGTCAGTCTTCAATCCTCTCTCCTCACTCTTGTCTTCCAGCAACAGCTCAAGCTTCTCCTGAATAGTCACGTCCGCTGCTTGTAGGAAAAGCTCGGTCTTCTCCACCTCTAGTGTAAGCTTCTCTGTCCTAGAAAGCTGAGCATACTGACGATCAAACTCCCTTAACAGCTCATTTACAGACAAACCTTTGTTAGGCTTCACCACCCACTCCAAGAACGTTCTCTTGGTCACCCTCTCTGAATCTTCAGTGTAGTACTCCTCCTTCAAAGCTCGCATAAAGCTCTCCCAACTCTGTCCTTGCTGCTGCTTGAGCTCTTTCACACGCCCACGAATCTCAGGGATAACAGCAAGTTCAAAGTTTTCCACCATCTCCTTCTCAGGTACCTTGTTCACCTCCATCTCCCTAGCATAGTATCGCACGTACTTGGAAATATCTGTCCCCTTGAACTGGTCCATCTGATGCACCACAAATTGCAACGCCTTGGTTGCTAATACCTCTTTCCTCTCTGTGCTCTGCTGCTGTTGCATAAACATGGAAAAAGCTTGGAACATCTTCATCGTAGCAGCATTCAACTGAACAGGTTGCTGAGCAGCAGCAGCACCTCCACTTGATGATCCTTGGTTGGCGATGATATCTGATCCCGCAACACTCTCAAGAAAACTCCCACCCTAGGTGTTTCACGTCGAGTTCACCAAAAAGAGAGTATGTCAGAGTGTGATCCGTCTACCTAGGAAAGCACCGGGCTTCTGGCTGTGGTTGTTTACTCAAGAGGTTGGCTTTCAGGTCACAATAGGGCCATAAACACTCACACAGATGTGTAAGATCTAGTAATATGCTCAGAAAGCGGAATTCAGGTCTAGCTGGCAATAATAGGATCCGACGGTGAACTTTGACACGCACGGAGAAGAAAACTATGAAGGTTTAGACTTCTAAACTTCCCCTACATGCACTGAACCCTTTGAACTACCCCTACCTGAACTCACACACGAAGTTTCAGCCTGAGATCAAATTCTACCACGGAGATATGGACAGAAAGGTTCTGGGCAAGAAAACTACGATAATTTCTGGTACCTAGATGGCTATTTCGACCTATAACAGAAGATTGGCTCGATCAATTTCAAATATTCTTACAGGATTTGGATTCTACAGGATGCTGAACATCTCTGTGAAGTTGGGACTTCTGAATGTACACAGAACTCCAGATCTCCTCCTCTGAAGTCGCTGCTCTAGATTAAGAGCTTTTCAGACCCCCTCAGCTTCAGCGGCCGCCCTGAATTACTCCGTCGCTCAATCGATATGAAACTTTTTGGGAAATCGTAGCCCTGCTGGCAGAGAACACAACCTCGAAGTTTTGAAGCAATTTCCTCAAATCTGCAGCGAGTGACACCGAAAACCCTAAATCAAACAAAAGTGATTCAATTCTAGCACAATTCGAACTTCAATTGGTCATAACTTCGTCTTTATTGCCTCAAATCGATCAAAAATTTCACTGGAAGTGCTTGGCATGACGAGCTCTATCTCCCTGTGCACTCAGATTTCGAAGTCCCTGTCACCAAATGCTCGAACTCTCCTTTAGAGCTCTGTTTCTAAATTTAGAGTTAAACTAAAGACAAAAACAGACCAATGGGAGTTCATAGCTCCACTTGGTTGTCCTTTAGTGCCCTAATCCACGTGGTAACTCAACTTCACTCAAAGGCTACCACGTCAGCCCCTAAAGTGCCAGCGTAAATCTTAAACTTCACGCGAAGGCATGTGAAATAACACATAACCCTAAAAGATAACTTAGCCAATCTAGAAAGCGTGCATGGGCCACAAGTAAGTACAACCCATGAGCTTAAACCTCTATCAGCATGGAAACCCTAAGTTATGTACTTTCACAACATAGATAAGCATGATATCATTTGCACAAGCGCAAGAGTGCTTGAACAAGATAGATAACATACTATCAATCTACTAGGACTCAAAATATATAACACAATAGTGTCAACACCGTATGCAAAGGTGTCAAACATATGTATAAAGGACTAGAAGTAATATGAGCTAACTTCTAGAACTATTAAACTCAAGCGTCGGAGTAGAAGTCAAGCATGTAGTCGCCAAGTAGCGCGACAGCGTGGAGGAAGCGACTTCTCCCGACCCCTATGAGATCGCCATGGTTTCTAGTACCGAGCTGATGCTCCAGAAGAGCGAAGAAGCACCGGTCGACTCCGCTTCCCAGAAGACGCTTCTGTCTTTCGAAGCAGAAGCCGAAGCCGAGGAAGACGCAGCAGCAGCGACAGCAGGACCAGCGAAGAACGATGAGGAGGAAGCCATCTGAGTGACACCCGAGGTAACTGTAGGGCTTTCTAGCTTATCAGAAGCCGCGTTATGAGCTCCGATAGGAGCAGATCAGGTAGAGGTTGCCTCCGAGCAATCAGAGTAGATAGTAACCAAAGTTGACTATTCCAGATTTAGTAGGACCAAATATGCTATCTTAAGGGTGGCAGTTTTTCAGTGTAAAATTAGTTAGGATACCATGTGGCAGCATAGGTAGCGTAGGAGCAACAAGACAAATGACTAAAGCTGGAAGGGGAACCGCTTGCATGTGGGGTGACAACCTCCTGTGAGCGCCTCTCTCTCCCTGGTGGTCGTCTCTTCTAATTCTCATGGCAACGACACAAGTAGGATCGAAGAGTAGGAAATGGGAGTTCTGTAGCTACTGCACCCACACATCGATCTTATGGTGCAGGCAGACTAGACACATTAGAGAGGAGACACATGATAGACAGTTCTTCGCACACTACACCCGTTGTTGGAAACATACGAATAGTCTGGGAATACACAGGAGGGGTCTGCATGCTCGTACCAGCAGTGGTTCGAAGATGTAGATAGAGGTAGTGGACAATTTAGGAACAGGGAACGGCATCCTCGTGCAGTCCTATTGACTAGACTGGTGTGTCGAGGAGTAGGCGCAGGAAGTAGAGGGAGTGAGCTTCCCAATGTCATTGTGACTTCTTCTCGGGGAATGGATTGTGGATTTGAGTGCAGAAGCTTTGTTCATGTCTTCTGGGTGGTGGGTTTCCTTGAATTCGCTCTCAATTGTGCATGGGAAGTGTTCTCCTTGAGTGGCGGTGACTGTCAGCAGTTGTGGAAGTGTAGCTTGGCTCTTCCAGTAGAGCACTTAGGATCTGCGTACGGACGGTCTTATGGGTAAGGGATCTCAGAAGACAAAGTAGTCAGAGCAGCGAAGTGAAGAAGAAAGAAGCCTTCTTCCCACAGCAAAAGACGACATCCTCAAGAAGAAGACGGTGCAACTGTACACATGTTTGTTGTCTTCCTCCCCAAACTATTACAAGCAAGGATGGCTTGTTAGTCAGGATCCGGACTAGAAGCCTGTCGGAATCTTAATTTCCTCTTTTCATCTTGTTTTCTCTTGTTTGGATTTTCTCTTCTTCCCCATCTTCTCTCATCTTCCCCATCTTCTTACCTTCTTCTAGTGAACTTCTGAGACTTCTATTGAGCTTCCGTGAAGATGAATGTCGTTGTAGTGCTGCAGGAAGATCATTTTCGTAGGCAGAAGCCTGGGAAGGCTACAGGGGGCATACACCCTGTGATTGATCTAACTCGTTGTAATGTGAGTGTGAGAGTAAGGTGTAACAGCCGTGCTAGTCGACTTCTGCGAAGCAGGACAATCTTCTGGAGGTGTGAGAAGACGAGCTGAACCTCCATAAGACGAGAATCGCTTCGAGAAGACGGTATCGAGAAGACCGGAAGAAGTGACCTGGAAGCAGGAAGATCGTCTTCCCGAGCTTCTCTGTGAATAGTTGTGTGATATTTTAGTTAGTAGTTGTTTGTTTAGTTCCAGAGCACCTTTTTGCGTGTCCGGAAGACGCGCGGTTTTGTGAGAAGACGGGATTTCTAGGCAAAACCCGTGTGTTTGTGTGTTTGAACAGATCTTACAACTTAGAGCAGCGTTACTTGTGCAAATCCTCTGTGGGAACGATATCTTGTATACTAAATGGGCAAAAGGAGTCATCTTGCGTCACTACACTCATCTTCTGGGAAGCAGGCGGTACGCCCCCCCTCAGATGAAAGTGTCTCTGCGAAAACTGAAAACAGCTTCTCGTCAGGGAACTCGTCTTCCACTTCATCTTCTCGTCGTTCCGTCTCCAATCTGGATAGATAGTCAGCATTAACTGTGTAAGTAAATTCCTGGAGTAGAAGAATCCACCTAGCTATCCTACCAGACAAAACTGCTTTCTTCACAAGATGTTTCAAAGAAAAATGATCCATATAGAAGACAAACGGGTTGGCTAGAAGATAGTGCCTAAACTTTCGACAGGAGTAAATCATGCCGAGACACTCCCTTTCAGTTGTAGAGTATTTCTTCTCTGCATCACTGAGTTGTCTTCCCGCATAGTAGATGGGATAATCCTTCTTCTTCTCATCTTTCTGACTCAACACCACCCCTATGGCGAAAGCAGAAACATCCACGTAAATATGGAAGACTCTCTCCCAATCAGGTGGCCTTAGGACAGGGGATTCCGACAGAAGCCTCTTCATTTCTTTGAATGCTTCCTGCTGCTCAGAAGACCAAATGTATGGTTCGTCCTTCTTCAGCAACTTGGTGAGTCTTCCTGCTACCTCTGCGTACCTGTCAATAAACCTCCTGTAGTATCCTATGTTGTCTAGGAAGCTTCTCAACTGAGTCAGGTTAGCAGGTGGGTGGAGTTCTATGATGACTTCCATCTTAGCACAGTCGACCTCTATGCCTCTTCCAGAAATCCTATGTCCTAGCAAAATTCCCTCTGACATACCAAAGAAGCACTTCTCAGGATGAAGAGCCAAACGATGTTCTCTACATTTCAAAAAACACTTCCTTAGAAATATCAGGTGGTCTTCTTTCGATCCAAATACACAAAAATCATCCAAGAAGATCTCCATAAAAGTGCGAAGATACTCCTTGAAGATTGTAATCATCAATCTCTGGAATGTGACGGACGCGTTGCACAAACCAAACGGTATTTGATCGTACGCGTACGTGCCCCAATCAGTAGTGAAAGTGATTTTGACTTGTCTTCTTCTCTGATTGAAACTTGGTTGTACCCAGAATACCCATTCAGGAAGCTGTAGAATTCATGTCTTGCTACCTGGTCTAACGCAGAATCAGTGAATGGTAAAGGATGGTGATCCTTTTTCGTGGCCAAGTTCAGCTTCCGGAAGTCTTGACATACTCGGATCTTCCCTGTCTGCTTCTTCGACACGATGACGATAAGAGCTACCCACTCACTACTAAGCACTGGGAAGATGACTCCCGCCTTCAGGTATTGGTCGATCTGATCCTTCACCAAAAGCGAGTATTTGGGGTTGAGCCGATACTGTCTCTGCCGTGCAGGAACAACGCCCTCCAGCAAGTCGATGCGATGCTCTCCCAACTCTCGAGGTATGCCCTTCATGTCTTCTATGGTCCATGCGAAGACATCCTGGAACTCCGTCAGAACTTCTCTAAAGTCTTCCAGCTGCTGACCCTCAATCACCTTGGAAAGCTTCAGCTTCTTCCCAGGAGCAACCTCCATTTCTTGAAGATCATCCGGGTTTACCATTCCTTCAGTGTGATTGTACTCACTGGCACCAAAGTATTCTGGTTTGGGAGCTTCTTCCGGTTCATATTCGTCTTCTAAAAGACCAACTATCGGATCTTCCAAAAGGAAGACGGTATTTTCGTCTTCTGGAAGATCAATTGGCTGATCTTCCGAAGGGAAGACGGTATTTTCGTCTTCTGGAAGCTTCTTCCACAACTTCGTAGCACTCAATGTACCCACAGATCACTTCCTCTGCTATCTCCGGTATTTCTGTAGTACACAAGTTATTCACCACAAACTCATTGTATCGCTCATCCATGTCAGAAGACGCAGCTGAGTCTTCTGAAGTGTACCCCTCTGTCGTAGAAGGTGTTTCACGTTGGTGTCCAATCTTGATCCAAGGAAGCGAGACCTTGGTCTTCTCACCTGGCTTGGGTGTAGGATTGGAAAATCTCAGATGATGTCTTCTCCAATCGGTATTTACATTTGCAGCATACAGCCATGGTCTTCCTATCAACACATGATATCCAACCCTAGCTACAGGTCGCAAAATGATGTAAGTGAGGTAAAAAGACACTCCCTCAATTACCGTCAAGACTGCGCCGTTCCTTCAGTCATGATGTTAACTCCGGAGCCGGAATCAATGGGTGTCTTCTTCAAAAGACAGCCATGGATCTCCATATCAAGTTCTGGGGCTCCCAAGTCCTCATGCTCTATCCTTAGGATCGGGGTGATCTTGGGAAGTTTAGCTGTCCTCCTCTTCCTCGATCCTCGAAGTACGGATTGTAATAACTTCTTATAACCAGCGTTGTCATCCAAAAGCTGTTGGAAGGTTACATCCGCCTTCTGATTCCACAAGTCTCGCAAGAAGTCGTAAAGGGATCGCTTTAGAAGAGTGATGGTGTTTCCAACAGAGAAGATGTAGTAGCTGCTTCCTTGGGTGGAAGATCAGAATGGTGTCTTCTCTCGACGGGAGGCTGTTGGTGAGACAGGGGCTGCCGTAGTCGGTGTAGGAAGCTGTTGTACTATCTTTCGTCGCTTCTCCAGCTCTTCTTGCATGATCGCTTCAACTTCTTGTCTAATGTCAGGAGCAAAGTACTTTGGATCTTCTCGGTCGTAAGTAGGAGAAGAAGGCCGCTCAGGAGAAGATGATCTCTTCTTTCGCTGCTTCTTCTTCTTGATCTCCTTCTGTGGTGCCCACAAATTACAGGATTCACGAATTTTTAAAATTTTTATGATTAATAACTTGTTTGTATAACTGAAGAAGTGTTGTTACTTAAGGTTACGTCTTCTTTAGCAGGAAGATGATCTTACGAGCTGTTTGTAATAATAAGTTGACTTCTTCGGAAGACGGCCATCTTCGGAAGAGCATCTTCTCAGTTGCGTCTTCAGAAGACGGAAGACGGCGGAAGACGTCTTCCGGAAGACGGATGGATGGATGTCTTTCGGAAGACATCCATCTTCCGGAAGACAGCGACCGCGAAGACCTAACCACGGCTTTTTCAGTAAAGGAGTAGTTGTACCTACTGGGTCACACCTAACAGGTAGGTAGGTTAGGTAGGTCATCTAGGATCGAAACCCTTAAACTGCGGGGAAGATACAGAAGCGCATTAGTGGATTCTCAACTTCCCGCAGTAAGAGCACTCTTGGTGGAGAAGATCAAATTCCGAGAGTGAGCTTCGAGTGAGGAAATCGAGTGAGGAAATCGAGAAAGGAAAGCGAGCGAGGTGAGGACCAGTTGGCAGCTAGGCGAAGGGCGAGACCGAATTGCTGAAGCGCGGAAGGCAGGGAGCGAAGGCGTTTCTGTGAGCTCTCGGGAAGCTGACATTGGAGAGTAGTTGAGTAGAATCGAAGGTGGAATTGAGGCATGGCCAGGAATTGAACAGCGGAAGCAGCCGTGTGGAGTCGCATTGGAGCTAGGACCAGAGCCAGAAGCGCGCAGAAGGTCGAAAGCAACTCGGGAAGCAAAAGAACACTATAGAGGTTCTTCCCACGTTCTTTCCCCTTCTCACTTCTTCTCGCCTTTGTCTAGTATTCCCCGCGCTTCCCCGGTTGTTTGCAGGCAGCCTGATCGATTACCCCCACCCCCATTTTTCCTATTGAGACATTGGGTGCGGAAGCGCTGCCCAATTTCTATCAGACATCTTCCTACTTCTTCCTAAGTTCAATTCGAGCTTCCCTACCCATCGTCCCCAAATTGACGATCCCAGCTATCAATTTCCGTACCCTACTACCCCTCTACAACCGAAACCTCGAACAAAAGACTCTTTGGAAGATGGGAACATCTTCGGAAGACGCTTCTTAAACTTGACTGTCTTCGGAAGTCGACTATAACCAATTCTTATCAAGAGTGGATTTGTGTTGCTTTTGTGTTAAGAGAGGCTTGGTATGAATCCCGAGTGGTGTGGTGAGTTGTTTTGTTATTTCGAGAAGTTGGAAGTCGGGAACTAGGCCTGTGCCTCCCGGTCTTCCAAGCTTCTCAACTCCACATCTTCCTAGAGAGACTAGAAGACTGAAAGGCTGGCAAAATGAGCGAGAAGACGTGAGGGTCCATTTCGGGTCTCTTCTGTCCGACCCATAGCAGCCATTCCTTCTTCTTCCCAAACTTAGAAGAGAGTCGTGAGAATACTTGCTGGCAGAATCTGGAGAGAATGGTCGAGGGTCATGTCTTCCCACCGAGCAGCAAGCTTCTTCTGAGTGCGTATGAGAGGTGAGAAGTCAGAAGAACAGAGTGCAATTGTCATTGAGTCTGTTGTGAGGATAGATTGCGCGTAGGAAGACGAAGACAAGTGAGACCAGTGAAGAGAAGCCTGACTTCGAGAGGTCTTCCAAGATAGACATTGAATCGGAAACTGTCCCGGGTGTCTTCCCAGAGACCACTGTCACCGCAGGAGCTCGCAACCGTCTTCTGAACCTGTTATGCACTCTACGTTTCGCGAATCTTGTATCTTCTGATAAGAAGTAGGATGTAATGCAAGGTGGGTTGTCTTCTTGGTAATCCATGCGAGGCCTTGTTTAGATAGGATTGTTTAGATATAGCTCGGAAGACGAGAGCTATCTAGGAAGTACTGTTAGAATCCCGAAAGACGGAGTAGCTGTCTTCTGGAAGACTAGTTTCGTCTTTTGAGAAGTAGAAGCTAGACTGTGGGCACTTGGGAAGGACTGAGCCTTCAGCTCATAGTAGGTGCTTGTGGCTTAGTGCAACAGATCTTCCAGTATGACGATGCATCCGCGAGGCTTGGTGTTACCAGCGGCAGAATTGGCCGAGGCCGCTCCTTTCCTCAAGGAGTTGGGTCTCGACTTCTTCCTGTGGGATTGGAACCTCGCCGATCAGGGACTTCTGGAGGAGGTGTGGACAGCGTTACCACCCCGCAACCATGTATCTGCGAAGGCAGGAGTAGCTCGAGGAAGACCATCTTCCTGGACTGAAGATTGGTGGCGCAGGGCTTTCCACAGGCCAGACTCCGAGGACCGAGGGTATTGGTTTGAGAAGAAGGTTTTGCCCAGGGTCGTGAGTACGTGGCATGTGCCTGGGAGCACCACTTGTCTTTTCATGGAAGACAGGCAGGGTAGGAATGGGTGGAAGATCGAATCTTACCGAGAGCCGAAGAAGCGACTTCTGGCGAAGCTGTTTTTGCATCTCTTCCCCAAGGAGAAGGCGCAGAAGATGAGGTACCTAGGAGATCAGGACGTAGACTTCCTAGAAGCAGTATGGGATAAAAGAATACTCATCTACTGGGGCGCATACGTCCACAATTATGTACAGGCGGAGCTAGCGTACTTGGGTACCCCGGCGGGAGGACACTTGACATCTTTCCTCTGCTACTTGTACGTAGCCATGGGGGATCTTAGGAGAGATCAGTTGGCAGAGTATGGGCCAACATGGCCACAAGAGGAGAAAGAGAAGACCTCGGAAGACGATGATCGAGCCGCAGCCGCAACTCCCCCTCCCACTTTGATGCCACAGCAGAGGCCCGGCTCTCACCAGAAGACGCTTCTGGTGAGGGAAGACGAGTCTAGTGGGTCAGAAGACGCCACGTCACCGAGGAAGATGTGTCCTAGAAGTGTACCTAGGACACCCATCTCCCTCATTCATTCAGGATCGGAGTCAGACTCGGAGGAAGAACTGCTGAGTACTCGATCGGAGCAGAAGACCGCTTCTGCAACACTTGGGAGTCTTCCGAAGACTCCAGAAGACGAAGGATGGATGGGCGCTCCTGCTGCGCTGCGAGGAAGCGCAACGAAGAGAGCCGCTCCTACCATGAGGAGTCTTCCACCTCGGAAGATGAGAAGAGTAGCTTCTTCTCGTGCGCAGAAGATGAAGGTCATTATGGTGGAAGAGGCATCCTTGTCTCTAAAAGACAAGGTTGACACCTCAGAGCGAGTGGTGGAGATGAACTTGTCTTCCGCAGGAAGAAGACTGGAAGAGTTCAGCGCCTTCTTCTACAAGGAGATCCAGCCGGCTATGGAGTTGCTGGAGAAGAGAGCGAAGGCACAGGAGAGGCCCTTGCAACCTGGATTCGGCCTGCGCACCTTGCTGCGACATGGAGAAGACCAGAAGAAGACGGAGTTGCTGGAAGCTAGTCTCCACACCACGGAGAAGCTCGCAGCCAGATACAAGGCGGAAGCAGCCGCTTCTGCCAAGGAGCTGGTGCAGCTTCGGAAGAGTAACCAGGAGTTGCAGGCGCGTATACAGCAGCACGATCAGGAAGTCCTCCGAGTGCGGGAGAAGATCACCACCCTCGCAGAGGAGCAGACCACTTGGAAGACGCAGCGAGAAGCCGTAGAAGCGCGAGTTGCAGTTGAGAAGACGCAGCGGGAAGCAGCGGAGGCTCGTGCACAGGAGATGCTAGCACAGTCGGTGGAAGCGCTTCGGAAGAAGTTCAACTTCACCGCGGGTAGGAAGTTACTTACCTTAGCTAGAGGATGGGACAGCGAATCCAAAGTAATGTTGGTGGAATGCCGGGAGAGCATGTTCAGGTACTTAGATCGGCAGATAGAGGGAGTGAAGGCACTTTATGGTCTTCCCTCACTTCCGACACCTGCAACCGCATCTTCTCACGCTCCAGCACCATCGACTGGATCCGGAATGGAGAAGGAGGAGTTCGATCTCGCTGTGCACTTGGTGGTGACAGCGTTGGAAGCCGAGAAGACTCTGGAAGACGCCTCGGAAGACAGGAAGACGAGCCGTCTTTTCAGGTATTCCGCATGGAGGAAGCGACTTCCCCGGACCCCTATGAGGTCGCCATGGTCCCTGGTATCGCATCCGTGCCTCAGAAGATCGAAGACGCACCACTCGACTCTGCTTCCCAAAAGATGATTCCGTCTTCCGAAGTAGAAGCCGAAGCCGAGGAAGACGCAGCCGCAGTAACAGTAGGGCCAGCGAAGAGCGAGGAGAGGGAAGCTACCTCAGTGACACCCGAGGTAAGTGCAGGGCTTCCCAACCCATCAGAAGCCGAGATAGTAGCTCCGATAGGAGCAGATCAGGTAGAGATTGTCACGGAGCAATCAAAGTAGATAGCAACCGAAGTGACACACTTCCAGATTTAGTAGGACCGAACATGCTATCTTAAGGGTGGCAGTTTTCCATGTAAAAATAGTTAGGACACCATGTGGCAGCATAGGTAGCGTAGGAGCAACACAGTGGATGGCTAATTAGAAGGGGAACCGCTTGCATGTGGGGTGACAACCTCCTGTCAGCGTCTCTCTCTGCCTGCTGGTCGTCTCCCCTGGTTCTCATGGCAGCAACATAAGTAGGATCGAAGAGTAGGAGATAGAGTTCTGTAGCTATGGACGAGCTTGGTCTTCTTCGGGCGTTGAAGGCGGAGGTGGTACAAGCAGAGGCTAACCCCGACGGTGTGAAAGCGCGCCTTTCTAGACTTAGACAGAAAGTAGATAGGGAGATAGGCGAGATGCGAGCGAACGTGGAAGTTCAGTTAGAGGAGTTCATAGCACAATTAGGCTTAGGAGTGTAGAGAAGCGAAGATGAAGATGATCGTAGGGTAGCGAAGGTCTTCCGCCTTCTTAGGAAGTTGAGCAGTTAGTACAGTTAGAAAACAGTTAGGTTAGGACGAAGTAGTATATAAGCAGCGTGATCCACAGCCCTCGTGCCTTTTCCATGTTTTCAGTTCTTTATTAATTTATTTCTATTTCTCAAAAGTGCGGAGCGATGTTGTGAATGCTTTGGACGAAGATATTTTCCTCCGAATATTCAGTGTTTACTGTCGCAGGTGTAATGTTTCTGATTGACGAAGATCTTCGCCTCTAAACTTGAAAGAAGAGACTTCGGTGTAGGAACTTTGAAGAGCCTTCGGCCGAAGTTGAACCTGTAATCTTCGTGAAGAGCTTTATGAACGAAGATCTGAGAACAAATCAGTTACAGTGAAGTGGAAGAGATAAGTTAAATTGTAAGGAGAGTTTGGATGATGGTGGCTTCATCTTAAGTTTGGCTTCTTCAAATAAGTGGGATTCTTAAGAGTGAGGATTTAGTTGGAAGAACATTCCTTAGGAAGAGTAGGGACTTATTCTTAGAACCTTGATGTGAAATCTGTATTCTTCTATCTTTTCAGAAGAAGACTAGTAACATTTCAGTAGTATTTTACCTTATTCATTCATTCACATCTGTCCTCTCGAATCTTTTGTTTGTATTGTTGGAAGGGTCCCTGATCAAAGAACTATTTCATTGTTGTTTGTATTCGATTTATCAGGTTTGTACTTGGGTTTGGTTTCTTATCAGACTTAAACTCTCATCCGGATATTATTCCATTCCGTGAGAATAACAAAAAACTATCTGAATTATCATTGTGACGTTGTAGTACTGTGTTTTGTGTAATTGTTAATTGTATCTTCGTGGGAACGATCCTTAATTTACTATTTCCGATACTTTGTGTTTCTCTGAGTTGTTACATATAGAAACATTAAAACTTTTGGCGCCGCTGCCGGGGATACAGATTTAACTTTTACTTTGAATCCAGTAAGTTGTAACCGTCGACATGTATGTCGGGGGGAGCACGAGCGCCTTCTGAAGAAGATCTGAAGACGGGAAGGACCAGGCGAGCGCTGAAAAGAAGATTGGTCCGTGAACAATTGTTGGAAGAAGTCCAACGCCAGAAGGAGGCAACGAGAAAGCGAAGACGTCAAGCGGCACAGAAGTGACAAGAAGTGAAAAATCTCTCTGAAGGGACTTCATCTTCGCTTGAAAGGAGTTCAGTACCTATTTCACCACGAACGCGTTACGAGAAAGACGAGCGCACATACTGAAAGAAGAAGGGGGATATCGAATCTCCATACTCGAGCATACGGAGTGGAGAGAGTTCACCTAAAGACGCATCATGGATACCATTTCCTTCAAGGACCACAAATTTACATGAATCTCTGTTCGAATCAACGAGAAAAGAAGAGGGTATTCAAGCTGAAGAAGAGGAGACAGATAGAGAAGAATCACCTTCACTTCGAAGAGTGGAGTTGTTTCAATCTTCATCTTCGTCTTCATCTTCAGGTTCAGCACAGTCAGAATCCAACATTTTGACAACTCTTGCGGAAGATCCAAATCCGAAAGCGGAAGCGGCCTTGGAGCTGATCGTCAGACATGGGCCAGAGATCACAAGCTTTGTAGAACTCTTGAAGAAACAAAGAGGACAAGAATTAATTCGAGAACTATTACCATTGGGATCACCTGCCCTTCGAATCTCAAATCTTAGACCTCAGGGTACTCCAGGAGTATCGCTCTTTAAGATACGAAGTCAAGAGGCCTCTACTTCGTCTTCACCCAAGAATGAACGTGATATAGAACGAAGAAATATTCACTCAGTTGAAGACACTTTGGCCGAAGTAACTTTATCCGAAGTCAACCTCCCGAATATCCAAGTGGGAACAGCTGTTGTGAATGCTCTTGCCAAGTTGACTCTTCGACCATTAAGCAATTTGTCGAGTGCAGGATCATTGAGGATTTCAAATTTGACGGTACCAACAAAACAGAGTCAAGGACAGCAATCAGCACTTCCATCTTCTACACCACCGCTTACAATGACAGGAGTACCACTTCCGTCAGGAGCACCACCTTTCACTCGCCAGAATTATCCAAAATTTGGTGAGGAAGATTCCGACAGTGATGGAGATGGAGAGAATGCCGACTCCTTTGTCAAACAATTTGAAGCGGTATCTCATGCGAACAAAGAAGACAATGACCCTGATCGCACGAGAATTTTTCCCAGCTTGTTGAAACACGCAGCCGGAAAATGGTATAGTCATGCCAATCTAACTCCCGCAATCATATCTACTTGGGATTTAATGAAAAACGAATTCCTAAAGAGATTCCGAGAACTGAATTATAACAGGCATGTGTTACATAAAGTAAATAGCGTCAAACGTAAGAAGAAAGAGTCCTTGAAAAGCTACGTCCAAAGATTTTACGGAATTTTGGATAGATTACCTGCCAATGGGACACACCCAGCCTACACGCCGACACAGGCAGTAGAATGGTTTGTGAAAGAGTTGCCTTCAAAGCAACAAACGTGGGTTAGACGGTTTGATACGTCAACCTTGGAGCGAGCCATTGATTCTGCTGAGAATTACGAATCCTCCAACATCCTTAGCAGAGACCATGAAAAGACCTCGGAGTCGAGAAAGAAGAAGAATTTCAGGAAGTCCAAGAACAGCCGCGAAGAAGAGAAGAAGAAGAAGAAGAAGAAGAAGAAGTTAAAACGTAAACATAGAAAATATTCATCTTCGGAAGAATCTTCAGAAGAGTCTTCGAATGAAAGCTCAACATCGGAAGACGAAGATTCCTCATCTTCGGACGAAGAGGAAAAGCATAAGAAGCGCAAAAGAATGACGAAGTCCAGACTTCCGATGGTAAGGACATAGCCATCTAAGGATACTGCACTTGATGATCTTCTCAAGAAGTTCGAAGACCTCAAGGTGCAATTGGTCAGAACGCCCGAGAGGCGAAAATCGCCAACTACTTCACGTCCAAATTTGTGGTGTACTAACTGTGGTAAACCTGGACATGCCAATACGGAATGTTTTAACAGTAAATCATCCTATAACACCCATGCAGTGGAGTGGGCGTCATTATACGAGCCCAATTACTTTGTAGAGTGTGAAGATGGGGTCTATGGAGTACAAGCTCAAGATGGAGCTATGATACCCACTCAGCCTCAGCAATTCACGCCCATTCCTCCGGTACATATCCAACGCTTTGTAACTAGACAAATGGCAACTAACGTTACCCAACAAAAGTTTGCCCCTGCAGGTTACCAGGAAAGACCACCATCTCTTGGTACATCATGTTTTAATTGTGGCGCCAATGGTCATTAGGCTCCTTCTTGTCCTCATCCAAAGAAACAGATAGGATATATGCCACTGTGTGAGAAGTGTGGTAAGCCCGGTCATGGAGCCACAGATTGTACAAATGAACCAGTTCAGAAGACCGGAGTCAGATTTCAACCATCACCCAACCAACAACGATCAGATGCAGGAGTAAACATGGTCGATTTGGTCGAGGATCTGAAGGCATGCACTATGTCAACCGAAGATGGAAATGGTTGGCCAGAAGACAAGGAGATTCTGGTGAACAAAGTGGAGACTCGAAGTGGGAAGAGACTACTTCGAAAGGGAGAGACTTTAGCAGAAGCTGCAGCTCAGGAGGCGAAGGACCTTAAAAAGACTGAGCGGAAGCAACAGAAGAAAGAGAACAAAGCGCACAAAACTTTGAAAGAACAAGTGCGCGAAGTTGTAGAGAAACAGACGATATCGGCACGGGCAGATGATCGTCAAGAAGAGTAGAGAAAGAAGAAGACCCCAGGAACATTACCTGCGGACATCTCCGAAGAAGTAAGGGCGCTACTCAATAGAGAACTGAATACGCAAGCCAAAGAAACAAAATCTAGCAGAGAAGAGTCTGGGAAGATTCGAGCCGAAGTTTCTTCGCCCGAAGTTGATCGACCATCCGAATTGCGGGAGCTGGTGGCAGACCAATCTAAGAAGACTGTTCCAGTGGTGAGCCCTCATTACAATGTAGTAGAAGATTTGTTGAACCAACAAACTAACATAACTATCAAGCAGTTGGTCGAAGACAATAAGCTGTACAGGAAGTTGTTACTGGCAGCCTTGAGAAAACCATCGAAGGCTAAATCAAAGAATCTGCCTTCATTGTTTCAAGTTGGATTGGAGGACTTAGGATCCCTAGAAGTAGACATCGAGATAGATGGATGTCTAATAAAGCATGTGCCTATAGATTCTGATTCTAGTGTGAACATTATTACAGAAGAGACAGCGCATGGTTTGGGTTACCATAAGTTCGAATCAACACCAAGAGTGTTGAGGATGGCGGATCAGAGCAGAAGAAGACCCTTGGGAGTACTGCGAGATATCCCTACAACCATTGGAGGGATAATCTTCAAACTTACCTATATTGTACTAAGACCCTTGGTTAAGTCTGGCTATGGAGTGCTCATAGGTCGACCTTGGCTGTATGGTGCTAAGGTGATTACTGATTGGTATAAACAAAAGTTGTCCTTTAATGATCCTACGAAACCAACAGATACGAGTGTCTCTGTAAGTTGGAAGAAGATGTCACACCAAGGTGAGACATCTTCGACAGACTCAGGATACACTTCGGAAGAAGACTCTTCGTCTTCAAGCAATAGTTCAAAGAATGAAAGATCAAGACCCTACATAATTGTGAACTATTTGCAATGCTATGAGATAGAAGAGGGAGAAGAGTGCGAAGGGCCGGAGGAAGAATAGCAATCACAGTTGGGACAGAGAAGCTCAGAGATAAGCCACACAGAAGGAATGGTACTGAAGTCAGCAACGGTGGATTTAGTCCTCGAAGAAGGGAAGATCTTGAAGATCACAGCGAAGTTACAGGGAGCCGAATTGGAAGTGTACCATGACATGTTAACTTACTACCAAGATGTCTTCGTCTGGAAGATAGAAGACATGAAGGGTATTCCTGCGAAGTGGGGTCAACATCGAATTGACTTATTGGAAAACTCTGTACCTGTGAGACAAAGACAGTATAGACTGAATCCAAAGTACTCTCTTTTAGTCAAGGATGAAATTGACAAGTACTTAAGTGCTGGCATTATCTTTCCTGTCCTTAGCAATGAATGGGTATCACCTATAGTGATAGTACCTAAGAAGAAAACTGGTAAAATAAGAGTATGTCAAGATTTTCGAAAACTGAATGCAGCAACTAGGAAAGACCACCATCCCTTACCTTTTACAGATTATATTCTGGATAGGGTAGCTGGTCACGAGTGCTATAGTTTTCTCGACGGATTTTCAGGATACAATCAGGTATCCATCAAAGAAGAAGATAAAGACAAGACTACTTTTACCACTGACTGGGGTACTTTTGCTTATCATAAGATGCCCTTTGGTTTATGTAATGCTCCTGCCACATTCCAAAGAATGATGACAAACATTTTCCAGGAGTATCTTAGGAAGTTCTTAGAAATTTTTATAGATGATTTTTGCTTTTTTGGTCCAAGGGAAGAACACATAAATTCCTTGGCAGTAGTTTTTCAGCGTTGTAGAGATGCTCAGTTGGCATTGCATCCAGAAAAGTGTTTCTTCGCCATGTCAGAAGGCCTTTTATTAGGACATAGAGTCTCGCAGCGAGGCATTGAAGTAGACGTAGACAAAGTTCAAGTTATAGTCGCTTTGGAACCTCCCTCAAATGTTAGCGAGTTGCGGGGATTTTTAGGACATGTGGGTTACTATCGGAGGTTTATCAAAAATTATGCGACCCTGGCAGCACCACTAACCGAATTGTTGAAAAAGACTACTGAGTACGTCTGGCAGGAACAGAGACAGAAAGCCTTTGAAACGCTGAAGACAAAGTTGATTGAAGCTCCAGTCATGAAGGCACCAGATTGGAATCTGCCTTTTCAAGTGTATGTGGATACTTCAGCATTCGCTATTGGAGTGGTGTTGAGTCAGAAAGACAGCGAAAAGAGGGACCATCCGATTTACTATGCGAGTAGACAGCTATCCGCTGCAGAGAAGAACTACTCCACTACAGAGCGGGAAGCACTAGGGATGGTGTATTCTGTCAGAAAATTTCGACACTACTTGTTGGGATGCGAGTTTGTTTTCTATGTGGATCACTATGCTTTAAAACATCTAGTGCAAAAATCCGATCTGTCGGGAAGAATAGCGAGATGGATGTTGTTGTTGCAGGAGTTCAAATTCACAGTTCAAACCTGAGCAGGAAAGCACCATGAGAATGCAGATTACTTGTCCCGATTGAGGACGGGAGAGCTTCAAGATAATGTAGCAGACGACTTCCCAGATGAAGAACTTTTCCAGCTCACAGTTACCCCCAGAAGTAGGTACCATGAGATATATAGATATTTATATATGTTGCAGTGCCCTGAAGGAATGGACGTGGAACAGCGTACGGTGTTCATACACAAGGTTGGACCATACGAGCTGAAGAGCGGTATTCTGTTCAAAAGAGGGACCGATGATGAACTACGAAGATGTCTAGAAGAAGAAGAAGTAGGAAGAGTGGTGGATGCCATGCATTCCGAATCTGCAGGAGGACATTATGCCCTTCGCAACACAGTGAAGAAGATTTTGAATGTAGGATACTGGTGGTCCACCATGTACAAGGATGTACATGCGATCATTAAGAGATGTGACAGTTGCCAGCGTGTGGGTAAGCCTACTCGAACTACTCAGTGGTCGCTTCATCCTATCTTACCTCTTGCACCATTCGAAAAGTGGGGAATTGACTTTGTGGGACCTATTCAGCCAGCAACAAAGAAGACACGCAGAAGATACATCTTGGTGGCTACAGATTATGCAACCAAGTGGGTGGAAGCTGAAGCAACGAAGAAAGATGATGCGATAACAGTGGCAGCGGTTTTACACAAGAATATCATCACCAGGTTTGGATGTCCATTGGAACTGGTGAGTGATAGGGGCACACATTTTTTGAACAATACCATAGAGGCACTGACAGAATACTTTCAGATCAAGCATCGAAAGACTACTCCGTATAATCCTAAGGCGAATGGACTTACTGAGAAAAGTAATGGATTACTGTGTAAAATTCTGAACAAAGTGACTGTCAATCATGCCTATGATTGGGACACCAAGCTGGATGCAGCGTTGTGGGCGTTCAGAAATACAGAGAAGATAACCACACGACAGACGCCGTTCTTCTTAGCATATGAAATGCATCCCATTATGCCCATTGAGTTCGAAACCCCTACTTACAGGATTCTGTCACAAGATAGACTATCTGCAGAAGATAGTCAGCTCATCAGATTGCAAATTTTGATGGCACTAGAAGAAGATCGCGAAGCATCTCTGGAGTTAAATAAGGACATACAAGAGAAGCGGAAAGAAGTATATGATAAGAGGTTAAGAAAAGTAGAAGTGAACGATGGAGACTTGGTCTTGCTATATGATAGCAGACATATTAAGTTTCCAGGGAAGTTACAGCTACGATGGATGGGACCATACATAGTCGCACAATGTTATGGTAATGGTTCAGTCCAACTTAAAGACCTGGAAGGAAATTCTTCGCTACTCGAGTAAATGGGGGAAGAATCAAGCGATACTACTCTTGATGTGTTCGCGGGGTCGCTCACATCTGGGGGGAGAAGTATGTAAAGCCCACTTTTTCAACTTTTGATAGAAGAAGATCAAAATATAGAAGTTTGTAGAATAAATAATGAAGTTAGAAGAAGAATAGCTTGGTTTTAATGAAGAAGAGTCTTCGGAAGAAGAGAATAACCTTCGACGAAGAGTCTTCAGAAGAAAACCTTTACAGGAAAGATCTGAGAGACTTCAAGAATGTATATCGTCAGTACACTCTCTTCACGAATAGTCCGAGTGAAGACGAACTACCTACCCAGAAAGAGACAGGAACGATAAGCGGCGTGGGCGAAGACAACATTGCGCATGCCCTTGTCAGGTCAGAGGACAAGCAATCAGAGGCGACTTCGGCAAGTGCGAGAGTTTGAACCGAACTATATACTAAGAAAATCGGCTCATTTCTCAAATTCACTCTTAGCGCTCAGCCTACTCTCCGATTGCGGACGATCAGTGTAGACGAAGATAGAGAATTTGGGCGAAGGCTATCAATTAGGGCGAAGGTCAACTTGAGCGAAGACTAGCAGTTTTAGACGAAGTTTACCTCAGCCAGCCTAGCACCCTTCGTCTGACCACGATGTCTATCGCGACGAAGTTACCGAGGATTAGAGCCTTTGAGTTAGACCAAGAGGAGTTAGTGCGCCTTCGGTCGAGCTGAAAGAGTTAGGTCTTAGTTTCCTAACCCTGGGAGGCTGGACTAAGGTGTCTAGCAAATTCATTAGCCAGATTAGGATGTGCGAAGACCACGCAGGCGAAGAATCATATGCGCGACCTGGCAACTAGACTGTCGAGAACTGGGAGAAGGTTCTGCTGGATGAAGCTAGGACGAATGGTGACATGCTCTTCGACAATGCGTCGATGAAGAGTCTGGTCATGGAGGACCAGAACTACGGGGAGCTCTTCGAGCATCCGATGCACCCAACGAATGGGTACAAGTTGTCCGAGTACCGAGATCCCGTGAAGAGGAAGATTGCGGAGGCCATCATGCTGATTCTGAGCCCCCGAAGAACAACTTACCTGACCACTTGGAAGGTATGCTTCTTCGAACACCTCTTCGTCGGAAGACGAGCTTACTGGGCGAAGATATTTCACGATGAAGTCCAGCGCTTGTGGAAGAAGCAGGACTATGTGTACATTGGAGGTTTTGTGAGTATCTTCTACTTTGGTATGGGGTGGTTGTCTGAGTCCGAAGCTAAGCGGTTAGGCTTCGGCGAAGATGAAGAGCAGGATTTTTCATCACCTGTTCGAGAAGTCGAAGAAGCACCTGCCGAAGGTGTTCAGCAACTGGGGTCTTCGCCCAAGGGACAAGCCGAAGATACTCAAGAGGCGCAGCAGGCAGCGACTGTTCAGGCAACAGTCGATGAAGAAGAAAGAAGACGTAGCAAGAGAAAGAAGCCTCTTCTGACTTCGCCCATGGAGAAACCGAAGGCTCGAAAGAAGATAAAGAGCATGAAGAAGGAGACAGTGGACCTGAGCAGCTCAGGAGCGAAGATAGAGAGAGAAGCTGTCTGTGGCGAAGGTACTTCGGGAGGAATAACCTTATGCAATGTTGATCTCTTCAGGAAGGCAATGCTTTACGGCGAAGAGGTAGTTGTCCCGATCCTCCGACTTCTTGAAGACAACAAGGAGGATTACGAGAAGGAAGTTCAGCGGAAGGTGACATTCCTGGAGATGCTAGCGGAGTTGCACTTCAGTCGGGGAACTTGGCAGCAGGAGAAGAACAATCTTCGTGAAGAGGCCCGGAACGCGACGAAGTTGAGGTTGGAGTCGGAGAAGGAGCTTGAAGATCTTCGGCGCCAATGCGAAGAAGCAAAGACTGCCTTGGAGGGTAAAGATGAAGAATTGAAGGTGTCGACGAAGAGCTTCGCCGACCGTATAAAGGAGTTATCAACCCAAGTAGCTGACTTGCAGCGAAGTCGAGGTGAGTTCCAGACTACAGTCGCAGAGCTCACTAAGGAGAATGAAGACTTGAAGACGAAGGTGGCTGACTCCAAAGACCTTCGGAAGAAGTTGATGTCAGTTCTCTCCGCGTACGTGACTTCGGGGCTAGATGTGGACGAGCTTGGTCTTCTTCGGGCGTTGAAGGCGGAGGTGGTACAAGCAGTGACTAACCCCGACGGTGTGAAAGCGCGCCTTTCTAGACTTAGACAGAAAGTAGATAGGGAGATAGGCGAGATGCGAGCGAACGTGGAAGTTCAGTTAGAGGAGTTCAGAGCACAATTAGGCTTAGGAGTGTAGAGAAGCGAAGATGAAGATGATCGTAGGGTAGCGAAGGTCTTCCGCCTTCTTAGGAAGTTGAGCAGTTAGTACAGTTAGAAAACAGTTAGGTTAGGACGAAGTAGTATATAAGCAGCGCGATCCACAGCCCTCGTGCCTTTTCCATGTTTTCAGTTCTTTATTAATTTATTTCTATTTCCCAAAAGTGCGGAGCGATGTTGTGAATGCTTTGGACGAAGATATTTTCCTCCGAATATTCGGTGTTTACTGTCGCAGGTGTAATTTTCTGATTGACGAAGATCTTCGCCTCTAAACTTGAAAGAAGAAACTTCGATGTAGGAACTTTGAAGAGCCTTCGGCCGAAGTTGAACCTGTAATCTTCGTGAAGAGCTTTATGAACGAAGATCTGAGAACAAATCAGTTACAGTGAAGTGGAAGAGATAAGTTAAATTGTAAGGAGAGTTTGGATGATGGTGGCTTCATCTTAAGTTTGGCTTCTTCAAATAAGTGGGATTCTTAAGAGTGAGGATTTAGTTGGAAGAACATTCCTTAGGAAGAGTAGGGACTTATTCTTAGAACCTTGATGTGAAATCTGTATTCTTCTATCTTTTCAGAAGAAGACTAGTAACATTTCAGTAGTATTTTACCTTATTCATTCATTCACATCTGTCCTCTCGAATCTTTTGTTTGTATTGTTGGAAGGGTCCCTGATCAAAGAACTATTTCATTGTTGTTTGTATTCGATTTATCAGGTTTGTACTTGGGTTTGGTTTCTTATCAGACTTAAACTCTCATCCGGATATTATTCCATTCCGTGAGAATAACAGAAAACTATCTGAATTTGATCATTGTGACGTTGTAGTACTGTGTTTTGTGTAATTGTTAACTGTATCTTCGTGGGAACGATCCTTAATTTACTATTTCCGATACTTTGTGTTTCTCTGGGTTGTTACAAAATCAAAACGACAAATTCGATCATTAAGGTCCTGAAAAACACAGTCAAAGTTGTATTGATCAAAATTTTATCAAAGTGTAACTTCCTTATACAAGCTCAGTTTGGGTCGAAAGTTGAACCATTGGAAATCTCTTATCGTAAGCAGAGCCTTTCTAAAGTCTAAAGAATTCTCAGAATATCAAATTAGATCTGCTTTTCTTCCAAAAAATGCAGTCAAAGATATTTTGATCAAAAAAATCACATTTTTCTCTCTTTTTTATGAAGGTGATATACACAAAATATATCTCTTTCACTCTCTTGTTCCTCAATCTCTTTGCTAATGCTCTTACTTGAGTTGTGATACCATGTTTGAGAACTAAAAACAACGACTACTCTGTCCTAGATGAGATATAATAGTAAAGAGATTAGAAGACTCACCATTTCCATAGAGGAGGATTGTTATATATACTAACCTATAGACAACAAGGTTACGTAAGAGGTAAGTGATCAGTCCTAGAGATCAGACCGAGAATGATATACTAGAGGTGACTGAGCTTTGTAGTACTAAGAGTTACTGAAGTCTGAAACTAAACATTATCTTTAACATTTTCCAGCCTTCCCATCCCCTAGTTCAAAACCTTCTGGTAAAATAAGAGTAGTTCTTGGTCTCTTCACCTTTTGGGCCGCTGTGTCGCGTGTCAAAACCCAGCTGGACTGGTTCGATGCCATCTTCGCTATCAGAGTTGGAACTAGAGTCGAGATGAATAAATGCTGGACTGTAAACTAGTACTGTCACAATATCTTGGTGAGTATTTTGGTGAGCAAGAGTGTTCGTTGCAGTCGTTGCTTGAAGATGGAGGCATACTGCTTTATATACTTCGGCGAGAGGATGAGCGGCTTCTTCTCCGCTTGAGACGATCATGAGGCAGTGCGTGTAAGCTCCCACGTGTATAGCTCCCACGAGCGAGCGCTGCATTCCTCTGGCTTTTTGCGACTTAGCAGCGGACGCGTGCCGACGTCTTAGAGCGCGCCAGACGGTGAAGATGGCTGGAGAAGACTTTGGCTCAAGGCGTTCGATCGAGGACGAACGTGGTAGACAGAATACCGGAGCACTTTTGTTGTATCCGACATCTCGAGGAGGTAAATCTTGCAGTTATTGTATTAGTAACGTCGTTCCAGACAATGGCTTTGGTTTTATCTGTGCATGGGTTTATCTGTAATACTTCACCCGGGTGAAGTAGTGAGTAGCCATTCGTAAATGATTCGAGGTCTGTAAATTCCCAATGGGACCGGATAAAAATTCCCAAGGCATGTAGGTACTATTTGAAAACGTCTTTGCAAGCTACAGAACTGGAAATGGTTCGCACATGTTCCGAGGAAATTAGGACCGAAGAAGGATGTTTTGCTTCAGGAGTCAGGTGTTGAGCCTGGGAACAAAATTTGAGTGCGTGGATTTCCCAGGAACGATAACGAGGAGCAGGGGAGAGTCGCTGGCTTTTTGCGAAATATCACGTCGATCCTTGGTCGTACTTTCGTGAGGAGAAGGGTTTTCATATGATCGTGACCTGCCGAAATGGTTACCTTAGTACAGGAATGAGGATGGAGTTTTCCGTATATACTTTATTGGCAAGGCTGTAAGCTAACGACTAGTCAATCTCTACACTCATATCGATTTTCATTTGATCGTGAAGTGCCAAAGTGGCTATCTTAGTACAGGGGTGAACATGGAATTCTCCCTATTCGAAGATGGTACCTGTTATTGACTGTCTCGGATTAGTGTGATAAGTCAGTTCTGATTTATTTCCAGTAATTCTTGGTTTGATGCAGTGTCTAAGTGCAGAGTCGACGAATGATGTTTGCCGCTGTTGCTGCCTCACAGCAGTCCGGCATGTCCATTAGCAAGCACTATCCTCCTACAGAAGTAGCTTTCCAGAAGGGCACTGGTCGGTGTTTTTCACTTTTCTCTCGGTTGATGTTTTCTAATATTCTTTCCGAGATCTTTCAAGTGGTATAGATCTGATGCTTGAATTATAAGCGCACAGTAAAATCTACTTCTTGAGATCTTGTGTGTTCTTCCTCCATAGGGGAGGACCTAGCAGTACGAGAGAAGTTGAGCTGGTGTTGCCGAATCCTGCTGCACAAAGAGAGGGAATGAGGTAAATATGTCAATAAAATATGTTCATCAAAAGACTTTCATTCTAGTCTCGAGGTGGTGCCCATCAGTTTACAGTGCAGCAGCAAAACACGCGCAGTGACGAGTGTGATATACTTAATTCAAGAAATATGTAACATTGAATGGAGGTTATGAAACCTTATGCGAACATCATACACTTCATCTTCCCGAGATGACGAGCTTCAAGGTTACGAGGAAAAAAATGTATGTACATGTGAGAATTTCTGTGAGAATTTCCACATTCTCCGTCTGCTCTCCGTGACTCGAGGCTCCACTCTTAAACGCTGGTACATTGATCTGACACTTGTTATTATGGTCGCGACCATAATAACAAGTCTTGCCAATTCCGGAAGTGAACAAATAACGCAACTCAAACCATCACAGGAGAAGCTTTTGTTGCTGAATCGCTTGCTGAGAAAAGGAGGGTCGTCATTCGTCAAATTACTTCGTACAAGTCTGTATGATAAACTGGGCACCACTAGCCTCAGTAATTATACACAAAAATGACAGTCGGCACTGTAAAGCTTTCTAACTACTCTCCGTTCTCCAACCTAGAGTTGCAATGGCGGCCGACTATGTACAAGCATTGCATACGAAACATCGAGGTACAGTAATCTAGCTATTGACAGTAGCGAGTAAAAACTCCTCGGAACTCGCGCGCCTACTTATTTGCCAGTGATAGCGTCTTTAGCGTTGTTGAAGGTCTCCGTAACTTTGTTGCCAGCCTGCAGTACTCCCAAATGTATGCAATGTCAGAATACGACTCCATGACACACCAAAACAGTTCCAAGAGATCATACTTTCCTGAGCACTAATGATAATGATGATGGATATCTGTGACTCAAGAGCTCTATTATTGCAAAATCTCCTCAAGCTACACAGCAAAACCAGCTAAACAAGTACCTACCTGCTGCAATGTGCTGGCAGCACTATCCTTGGCTTGGGTGGCCTTGTCCATGGCAGTCTGGCTGGCATCGGAGGTTCCCCGCTTGGCCTCGTCCATCTTTTGCTGAGCAGCAGATCCGGTCTCGCTCGCCTTCTGCTTTGTGGCCTCGCCCATTCCCTGAGCATGCTCTTGGGCCTGTCCAGCCTTCTCAGCCCCGTAGTTCTTGGTCTCGTCAGCCTTCTGGGCCGCTGAGTCGCGGGTCGAGTCCCAGCTGGATTGGTTCGATGCCATCTTCGCTGTGAGAGTCGGAAGTACTAGACTGTAAAGTCGAGATGAATGAAAGCTGGAGTGCGACTTTGAACGAGTGCGGTCACAGTATCTTGGCGGAATAAGCTTCGTTATGCAATAACGTGAGCTT
Organism: Asterella californica; assembly: GCA_036924285.1. Taxonomy (NCBI): domain Eukaryota; kingdom Viridiplantae; phylum Streptophyta; class Marchantiopsida; order Marchantiales; family Aytoniaceae; genus Asterella; species Asterella californica. The sequence goes on from JAYKYS010000003.1 coordinate 15,879,755, forward strand.
CAGTTGCGATTGTAGCCAGAAGAGGGAAGCATACAGCTTATATACCTGGGAAAAGCAGATGAGGGGCTTCTTCTCCGCTTGACACGCGTCGCCCGTGTACGCGTGTCAAGAGGCAGGAGGAGAGAGAGGTGGCAAGGGTGATACTTCTCGAGTATGGACGAGTACGTCATGGCCACACGTGCCACCCGATGTGTGCATGTCGAAGTCTCGGAAGTCTTAGAACTCGCGGGACTGTGAACATTGTCACAGAAGAGCTGGCGGCGTTCGATCGACGTTACCGCAGTGATATTTCCGTTCCCCTAAACAACAAGTGAAATAATAGGCGAGTCCAATCATGTTTAATGATATTAAAACCACATGTTAAGTCAAAATAGTTATATCTGGTTCTGTTTGATAAGATCTAGAGAAAAAGAGAAATGCCTAATATGACAAACTGGAGTTTCGATTAATTGACCTGGCAACCGAATGGGTAGATGATCGATGACATGGAAAAACAAAGTAGATGACCACGACTGACAAACTACTTCTACGTATGACCCTCGCAATACGAGGGCGCTAGACCGGAGCGAACCGATCAATCTATGATTACACTAAATAGCATTTTAGCGTTAATACTATCGATCCAGAACGACAATTAGACTAGAAAACTAAAACCTGTAAATTAAAAACTGCAAATTAAACTGAAAATTGCACTACAAGTCTTTTCAGAACATGAGAACTTTAAAAGATCTCCTCAACCGATACTATCACCCTGTTACAACTGATAAAGAGATCAACCTGTTAGAACTCATCACAAGGAGAACTTTGAATAGAAATATCTCGAAATGAAAAGTGCACTCTTTACTTAAACTTTAGATCGAATACAGCTTGAGAGGGACTCGACTCACATTTATTATAAAATATAAAATTAAATAAAATTAAATATACAATGTCATAACTTCTGTCAAAGAACAAATTAACTTACACAATCACCTCTCACCCCAGAATACTATCACAAGTCACCTTCTTCTTTGTTGCATTTTTTTTTTAACTTCCATAGGAATGTCACCTTTAATGATATTTTACACCCTCCTTCATTAGAACATCATATCTTTCAAATCTAATAAATGTCTAATATGTATATTAATCCTTTACTCTGCAACCGATATTGCAAGTATATTTTTCCATAAAACCTACTAATGATCAAATCGCAAAATACCTCTTTTTATAATAGTGTATAATGTGTCGTTATATAGAAGTGCTAGAGGCTACTTTTAGGTTACCTAGTCTCATAATGGATAGCAGAAAGCTACTGTTTCTTAAAATCAGAGATTACTTGACCCATCCTTAATACGTTTGGCGGACTTGAACCCACCCGTCTTAAATTTGTTTACTTGACCCCACCTTTGACCGGCACTAACAGGTTCAGCAGATTTATCGTCACTCAAAGATGTTGCAGAAGACAAATAAAGAAACCACACAGGTTGATAATATGTTGTAAAATATTTTTTACAAAACTTTTCTTGTATATATGTTGCTGGCTCTTGACATGCACTTCTCATATTCAGAGCATCACCTCACTGCAGGCTGAACATGGTGGAACTGCATCATTTTTGTTAATTTTTCTGACAATTTCAATGCTTGGTTGCTTTTTTCTCAGAAAGTATCAAACATTAAATAAAACTGAAAATGGAGACCGCACTGAGTGCATATAATGATAGTTTAAGTCTGTAGAATGAGGATTGATGCTACAGACTTAAACTATCATTATCAGCCAAGATTGCATTGTGTATCCTGAATCTCCAAGTACATAAGATTTTAACTAGACACCATCATTAATTCTAAGAACAGGTTTTGTGAGGATATCTCCATCCACTACCTTCTGGAAGAAACTAGACACGAATGACATGTTTATCATTTGTCTATCCGAGATAGCCTACATGTGTATCGAGAAAAGTACCATCGGTATCACTTATTGCTTAGAGAACAATAGAGTGATATCTCTTACGATTGTAGAAATCGAGTGCCGTAGTTGATCCTTTTGGAGCTTCAATGTGGATGCTATCAATGACACCTTGGCAGTTCGGCAAACCACAGCGACAACAGAACTCCAGAGAAACTCGTTCCATCTCATCCCCAGTAGACCAAGTTAAGTACTTCGGTCCAAGTACAAATACTACCGCATTCAGAACATCCCACATAATCTCTTGCACATTAGATTTACCTATTCCAAAACAAAAATCAACAAAAATTCCTTGCTTACTCATGGCTTTTAGAATTCGATGTCATTTTGCATCAGATGTAACAATGTGATCGCTCCCACTCGTGGCTCCAATTCCTCCCATTCTATATTTTACACTCTATCAAAACCACGACTTGTCAATTCTCCCAACACACTCGATATGTGACAAGGGGGTTACCTGATTCATCATCTTCAACACGACTCACGTGAGGCAAAGGAGGTAGATTAACTTGCGAAGAAGAGCTTAAACTCCTTCGTCCTCGAGTTGGAAGCTCATAATCAGCAGGTATATTGTCAGTGCAGACGGCATCAAGTAAACTCAAGTTTATTTAGAGATCATTTAAGAGGATTCACTTATATCATTTTTTGTACATGTCTTTTTTACTACCTCTGTTTTTTCTCTGGATATAGTGGAATTTTTCATATTCTTTGTTTTGAACTAGGAGGCATGGAGTTTGGACGATGTTCTTTCTCAGATGATAGAGTTGGAAGAGGATGGAGGAGATTCATTCATTCCTTCTTTGTTATATGTCACTGATACAGTATCGAGTATGGAAAATCGGAGAAGGAGAAGATGGTGGATATTCCAAGAGCCGATACTTGGTGGGAGGTGCTTTTACATGAGATCTGGACTATTCTCCAAATCAGTCATGACAATAGAGTGGCACTTGAGATTCAAAATAAGTCATTCAATGTTTCTTAAATTATTAGATCTTGTAGACTCATTTATGCCGCCTACACCAGATTGGACTTTTGCTCAGAGATGGATCGACTTACAACTTGCAGTCGTCATCGTCATCTACCGACTTGCCAATGCTATCTCTTTGTTTGGAAATATCAGATAATTTCCACGTTGGACAAGCTACAATTATCAAGTACACACGCATCATTTTTAACATCTTAGCGAGTAAACATATGTTATTTTCAAGATATGTTGGAGTACCAAAAGTCCAATGTTTACAAAATATCATGGATCAGTTTTAGATTCTACCAAAATATCACTAACATTTGGATCTTTTGATGGTTGTCATATAAGACTAGCTCGCAAACCGAGACGGTAGTTTCATCTTATAGAATATTGAAATAGACATCATTACCACTCCATATTGCTCCAAGGATTGTGTGATGATGATAGAAACTTTCAGATGTTGCTTGTCTTGTTCCTAGTTCACAACAAGGTGTCACTCACCTACGAGTGTCTTCTCTATGATACAAGTTTCAAAACAACCTCATGTATGAGGAACCCACTATTATTTTATCTCTTCCGTCGATGACTACTCAAGAAGGAGGGATGATTCATGTAAGACCATATATTATTGGGGGTGCAGCTTATCCGTAAATGTTATTTTTATAGAAGAGATTCGACAATCAACAAAATCAGAGAGAAGAAGTCGAATCAAACATACTTTCTTACTTCTCAAAAAGCGATGGAGAGTTCTAGAGCATGAATGCTTATGAAACTAGAGGAAGTACTTGTATGCTTCATGGCTATAGTTATGCTTCACAACTTCATCAACAACAATGGTATAGAGTTACAAGAAGCATAGCGATTGTGAAATCTTACAAACTACCAACCATTTACAGATGGACAACCTTTTTTGAGCATCGATGAAAAGTGCAAATAGACTACATTCTCAAGAAGGAAAGAAAGTTCAGTTGGCACTCCATAAAAACTGATGTGATAATCAACAAAGAAACTGATGTACCTGAAGACGAGTTTGATGTAAGATGTTTACTCAGCTCTATCGCCAAATAGCTCTCTTGTTTTCAGCTCCAAGAGTTTCTCCATTATCAATGTTCTCCGTTCATCATTGGCTAACTTCCTCTTTTTAAGTTCCGTGTAATTCTCTATCCATCTGTCTAGTGATGTGACCACAAAACTAAGTGAGGTTTTATATCATCTTGAGAGTTGCACAGTACCACATGAAAATAATTAGCCCTTTTAGATAAATGATACAAAGCAGCTCCCACCCACACTTCCATTGAGATAGCATGTTATCGTGTCGGATTTTGCATGAAAGATGTCTAAGAAAATGCGAGGTTCCTGGCTGTGGAGATGTAGTGTGTTGAACAGAGACAAGAAAGAGACAAACAAGAACAAAAACGAACGTCCCAATATATACCAACTCCTAACGTATATATATGGTTCTTTCTCCCTAAGAATACAAAACTGAGAAAAAGACCAGAGAGGTCAATAATCTGCTTCAAAACCCCCTAAAACAAGTTCCTGAATCTCAACCCAGACCCAAAACTATTGAAGCGTAGCTCAAAGCAAGGGAAACATCCCTTTGCTAACAAACAGAGCTTCACCTATACCACACGATTTAAACCCAAGTCTAAACAACATCCATGTGCAAGCTCTTAGCTAAAGCTAACTACCACAAGTTATACATGACCAACTAAAACTCTAACGAACTCAAAAAGCCGAAAACCGCAGCAAAGGAACCGAAAAGATCTATCTGAGAACTTTCTCTTTTTGCCAAACGGTCTTCAGATGTCGATAGAGTCTTCTTCCCTAACTCCGTTGGCCCAAAAAACCTTCAGATCCAACTCTTGACAGCCGAGATATCACCAATTTTTGGTCGCAAGTGATCGAACCTTCAGAAACTCCTCCCTGCGGCTTAAAACTGCACACACCGTCCAAATGGATCGTCTGATCTGATATCCGTCTCCTCTGGTAGGTAGATCTAGCAACCATGAACACAACGAGACTCCAAACAAACCGTTTGGAGTTCCCCTTGCAAAACCACGCAAGAAATTTGGCCGCAGGTTAAAAACAAATTGACGTAAATCTACTCCTTGGGACTCAAACTCGCTCACCACACACAAACCAACAACCCAATCCACATATGGTCATCTCCTATGTGTAGATGAAGACTCCCTGATGGCATAGGCACCAAGAACAAAGAGCTTGGCTCACCGATTGTGAAGAACAACCAACTTCATGTCGCAGACGAACGAAAATCTGACGTAAGCGCTTCCCTACGAGTCAATTCGCTCAGAACTCCCAAACCGTCTGATGAAACTTCGTATCGTCTTCAATTTCTTGAAGAACTCGGCGTTCCGATCCCAATGGATCCAAGGACAGCAAGTTTGGACTCTGAAACTGTCCGAACGGTCCAACTCTCCTTCACAGATCACTGAAGCACTCCAAATCCTCTTCTTGCGTCTCAATTTCTCCCAGAACACACACCTCGATCTGTCTCTTCACGAACAGTCTTAACCAACGCGTAGCCTGCACAGATTTGAACCCAATGACACCTTGCGCACATGCATTGAACTTTCCAATTCTCCAAAATATCCATCGACAAATCGCAGAAACAAGCTAACCCCTTAAGCTGTCCCCTTACATCAGTCGTTGTATGTACAAGTTCTCTCAGATAATGAGCAACCAGGCCCTTGCGCCCTTAGTATATGACTAGAAGCTGCAAATACCCAGTCAGCAATAGTAAACTAGGACCCACCGTGATTTTCTCATCTTTCGAGTCTCGTAACTTCTCCACTATGTGTCCAAATGAAGTAGACGAAGTGCCTATGGAAAGCTGACAATGAGCTCTACCCATTGATGCGATGAAATTGAAGATTAGAAGTTGTGCCAAAAGCCCGTAAGCTGAAGCCTCGCTTGCTTTTTCCATCTTTCGAGTCTTGTAACTTCTCCACTGAGCATCCAAACGAAATAAACGAAGTGTCCATGAAAAGCTGACAAGGAGCTCTATCCATTGATGCGATGAAAGTGAAGATCAGAAGTTGTGCCAAAAGCCCGTAAGCTGAGGCTTAGTTGTTTTTCCCATCTTTCGAGTCTTGTAACTTCTCCACTAGACGTTATCAAGGTGAGAGTTTTCTTGGGAAGGGAGTCTCTTGGCTCTTCTGATATGTTCAAGAAGCAAAGATCTTATCATCGCTTAACTAGCGATGATAAGATCAGACGGTGAACTTTGACACTCAGGATTGAGAAATATGTGAAGATTTAGACTTCTAAACTTCTCCTACATGTAAAAGAGGTCCCACTGAGCACACACACGAAGTTTGATCTTGAGATCAAATTTGGTACCGAGATATGGACAGAAAAGTTCTGGGTAAAGATATTGCGGTAATTTCTGATACTCAGACAGCTATTTCGACCTACAACAGAAAATTGGCTTGATCACTTTCAAAGATTCTTACAGGATTTGGAGTCTACAGGATGCTGAACACCCTTGTGAAGTTGAGACTCCTGATTGTACACCGTTCTCCAGATCTCGTTCTCTGAAGTTGCTGCTCTAGATTGAGAGCTTTTTAGACCCCCTCTGCTTCAGCGGTCGCCCTGAATTACTCACTCACTCAAATGACTTGAAACTTTTGGACAATCGTAGCCCCGCTGACAGTGAACACAACCACGAAGGATCAAGGTGATTTCCTCAATTCTGCTGCAATTGACACTGAAAACCCCAAAATCAACAAAAGTGATGCAATTCTGACTCAACTTGAACTTCAAATTGGCATAACTCCTTCTTTATTGATCCAAATCTATCAAAAATTTCACTGACAGTGCTTGACACGACGAGCTCTATCTTCTTGTGCTCTCAGATTTCATAGTGTCCTCACCAAATGCTCGAACTCTCCTTTAGACCTCTGTTCCTAAAGTTAGAGTTTTACAAAAGACAAAAATGGACCAATGGCAGTTCATAGCTCCACTTGGCTGTCCTTTTGTGTCTTAAACCATGTGGTAACTTAATTCCACTCATAGGCTACCACGTCAAGTCCCCTAAAGTGCCAACGTAAATCTTAAACTACCTAAAATGACACGCAACCCTGAAAGTAAACTTACACCAGCTAGAAAGTGCGCATGGGCAACACGTAAGTACAACCCATGAGCTTAAACCCCTATGAGCATGGAAACCCTAAGTTATGTACATTGAACATCATAGACAAGTAAGAAGTCACTTGCACAAGCGCACAAATGCTTGAACAAGATAACTCGCATATTGTCAACCTACTAGGGCTTAAAACGTATAACACAACGGTGTTAATATATGCATGGAGGACTAGGAGTAACATTAAGCTAACTTCTACCGCTACTAACTCCCAAGTGTCGAAGTAGAAGAGTAACCCGTAGCCACTAATGTCCACAGTCTCCAGAATCGACTTCTCTGACGTCTTAACTTCACTCAAAGAGACTAACTCCTAGCAGAGAGGTGAATCATTTACTATGTGAAATGATTCACATCACGACATCGTCCAATCCAAATAAACGAAGTGCCCATGAAAAGCTGACAAGGAGCTCTACCCATTGATGCAATGAAAGTGAAGATCCGAAGTTGTGCAAAAAGCCTCATTTTTAGTACCATGAGTGTCTTTGGAGTGACAACGGTAAGCATCAAAAAAGATTTTCAGATAGAAAACGGTCCACGACTTGACATCCACCCCCTCTAAACATGTGCATCCTCCGTCATACCCAGAGATACCAACCAAGGAATGGACCGGCACACATCTCTTCTTGTCGTCCCACTTCTCATCGTAGACAACCTCATCTTCAAGCTCTTCTGCATAATCCTCATCCTCAAACTGAAACTCTGTCAAGATATCTGCTAGATCGACCTCCTCATCTCTCTTTTTAATCTTGACACGTTTATCTATCGTTGGTATCTTCAAGCTCGTTCTGTCCAATTCTTGCAGGACGTAAGTTGCGTTGTCATGAACCTTCTTCACCACATACAGACCAAACCATCGCCTGGAAAACTTCCGGAGTGCACTATGCTGGTTGTCTAGACTGTTCTCATAGACTAACACCTAGTCATCTTCTTTGATTTCCCTAGGTCTCAAACGATGTTGTTGATCAAATCTAACCTTGTTCTTCAACCGTGCTTCTCGTAGCCTATCCAAAGCAGCTTGGATATCCTCAGGTCTTCTCTCTACCTGCCTAATTCGAATACCAAGAAGCTCTTCCTAGTCAGATTGTCTTCCCAAGGTAACACACTCCATGTCATAACGTGTTCTCCAATCAACATGATAGGTTTTTGACATGTGATGAGTTCCACTAACATGGAATCTGTCACCGAGCTGTGCGTCGTTCGATCTGTCCATAACGCAAATGATAAGAGTCGAGGTCACTCACGCACGTTTCCGTTGCAGGTCTTCACCAAAGCCTTCACAATGGACGGATGATCGTGTTGTGGTGCCCACAAGTTACAGGGTTCTTCACGAATTTTTGAAATTTTTAAGATTAATAACTTGTTTGTATAACTGACGAAGCGTTGTTACTTAAGATTACGTCTTCCTTAGCAGGAAGACGATCTTACGACTTTTTGTAATAAGAAGTTGACTTCTTCGGAAGACGACCGTCTTCCGGGAAGCGTCTTCTCGGCGATGTCTTCGGAAGACAGAAGACGGCGGAAGACGGAAGACGGCGAAAGACACACATCTTCCAGAAGACGGCAACCGCGGAAGCTTAAACCTGGTAAAAGAGTGGGTGTACCTACTAGGTAACACCAAGGAGGTAGGTAGGCCAGGTAGGTCATCTAGGGTCGAAACCCTTAAACTGCGGGGAAGATGCGCAAGAAGCACATTAGCAGATTTCCAACTTTCCGCAGCAGGAGCGTTTCTTGATTGAGAAGTTCGATTCGAAGGTGAGCCTTGAGTGAGGAGACAACGAGGTGAGCCTTGAGTGAGGATTAGGATCGATTCAAAACTAGCAAGAAGGCAAGATCGAATTGCGGAAGCGCAAGAAGCATAGTAGGTGGAAGACGTTTTCTGTGAGCAACCGGAAGCTGACATTGGAGGGTGACTGAAGTAGAATCGAAGGTGGAATTGAGGCGTAGTCAGAAGCTGACAGCGGAAGCAGCCTTGTGGGGTCGCATTGGAGCTGGAACCCGAACCAGAAGCGCGCGGAAGATCGAAGCTAGAAAGAAGTTCCTTCCACGTTACTTTGGTCCTTTCATTGTCGAGAAGGTATGGAGTAATTTTACATACGACTTGAAAGAGCTAGGAGGACGGAGGTTTGACCGGGTGAATCACGACAAGCTCAAGCTCTTCCATCAAAGAAAGTCATCGTTCACTCCGAGGACGGAGTGAAAACTTAGTCCGGAGGTAAATGTAAGACTTAGGAGTTGCATAGTAGTAAATATGTGATAAGTTATAACTATGTGTGGTGAGTCTTCTAAATAAGTCCCAAGGCTAGACCATACTCTAAGTTAGTGACGGATAACTAGGAGTAGTCATAGTTAGAGTTGGAGGTATTTAAGAACAAAATATTAGAATATTCTAAAGTGTGAGAACTACTATTTTGTTTGGTTGTGCATAAAATGACAAGGATGTGAATAATACACTCTTGTCTTATGCGTCACTGATTTTTATTGGTTGTAGAGATTAAGGGTCAAACAATCAAGAGGGTCGTTGACCTTTTTGGCTCAATTATGTGTTAGTATTTTGTCTTATAAGGAGCATAATCCGAGATTCCTTTCAAAGATTTCTTTATACTTCTAGAAGGATCCCAATTATTAGAGTAGAGTAAAAAGAGGAGAAATCTACTCTTGACTTAGGACTTTTATCTTTGACTTGGTCTCGGTAAATTACAGTAAATCAGATTTACAAGTAGTTACCATGGTAAATCTGAAGTAGTATAAATAGAGAGGTTGTGGAGTGATCCCTCATCCTCCCTTTGCCTTGTATTTGGAAGCCGTTAGGTCATATCTATAAAGGGTGTGTTTTTCATCTCTGCGTCTCCATGAGAGTTCTCGTTCCCAGTGAGGAAGAGATATGAGAATGTTGAGAGTTGGATTTAGCCGAGGCCTCCTAGTTCTATGATGCGCCTCATCAAAGACCATCAGAGGTTTACCTTGGGTGAGAGACAAGACCGGTAGCAAGCTTGAAGATCACAGGACCAAGTACTCAGCAAAAGTCGATTACGGTACGAGAAGACGACTCTAGCGACACCGAAGACGCGTCGTCACTGAGGAGGATGAGATCTAGGAGTGTGCCACGGAAGAGTACATCCTTCCCGACCATCCACTCTGGATCCGAGTAGGATTCACAGGATGCCACGCCCAGCATCTAGATCGTGCGGAAGACAACTTCTGCGACTAAAGTCTTCATAAGACTCCAGAAGCCAAGACATGGGTTGATGTACCGACTCAACTAGAGGAAGCGCAGCGAAGAGGACTGCTTCTGCGGTGGAAAGAGAGCTTCCACCCTGGAAGACGTTGAGAGTAGCGTCTTCTTGTGCACAAAAAGAGAAGACCACGGTCGTGGAAGAGACATCCATGCCTCTCGAAGATAAGGGAGACGTCTTAGATCGATTTGTGAGGATGAACTTGTCTTCTGCAAGAAGACGGCTGAAAGAGTTCAGCACCTTCTTCAGTTCGGAGATTCAGCCAACGATGAAGTTGGTGGAGAAGCGTACGATGGCTCGGGAGAAGCCACTGCAGCCTGGATTCGATCTTTGAACTTTAATGGAGGAGGAGGAGATCCAAAAAATGTCCTGCTTCCTTACAATTTTCACACAAGAGCACTTGCCCAATCTGTCTTCTCGGATGAGGACAGGTGGACCACCAGTGTCCTATCTCTCCACAATTGTTGCATGCTCCAGGAAGAGGTTTAGAGGTCGTTGTGATGAAGAAGGTTGCCAGGGCGTCTTGGTCTATACATTACTAGCCCTGTCTCTAGGTGCATAACAATTATATTGAGCAGGAGGCGTGGGAGTGAATGGTTGTATTATCTCGATCCTACAGCAAGATTCCTCACTGGGATCGTGTAGATATCACTCATCGTCTTCTTCTCATCCTGCCCAATTGACAGTTTTGTCCTGTGTACACTGATCTCTGGTGTGTCCCGAACACAATTGCAAAAGAGTTGCAACTGTGTCCTTTACCAGACGGTGAAGATGGCTGGAGAAGCCTTTGGCTCAAGGCGTTCGATGGAGGACGAACGTGGTAGACAGAATACCGGAGCACTTTTGTTGTATCCGACATCTCGAGGAGGTAAATCTTGCAGTTATTGTATTAGTAACGTCGTTCCAGACAGTGGCTTTGGTTTTATCTGTGCATGGGTTTACCTGTAATACTTCACCCGGGTGAAGTAGTGAGTAGCCATTCGTAAATGATTCGAGGTCTGTAAATTCCCAAAGGGACCGGATAAAAATTCCCAAGGCATGTAGGTACTATTTGAAAACGTCTTTGCAAGCTACAGAACTGGAAATGGTTCGCACATGTTCCGAGGAAATTAGGACCGAAGGAGGATGTTTTGCTTCAGGAGTCAGGTGTTGAGCCTGGGAACAAAATTTGAGTGCGTGGATTTCCCAGGAACGATAACGATTGAGCAGGGGAGAGTCGCTGGCTTTTTGCGAAATATCACGTCGATCCTTGGTCGTACTTTCGTGAGGAGAAGGGTTTTCATATGATCGTGACCTGCCGAAATGGTTACCTTAGTACAGGAATGACGATGGAGTTTTCCGTATATACTTTATTGGCAAGGCTGTAAGCTAACGACTAGTCAATCTCTACACTCATATCGACTTTCATATGATCGTGAAGTGCCAAAGTGGCTATCTTAGTACAGGGGTGAACATGGAATTCTCCCTATTCGAAGATGGTACCTGTTATTGACTGTCTCGGATTAGTGTGATAAGTCAGTTCTAATTTATTTCCAGTAATTCTTGGTTTGATGCAGTGTCTAAGTGCAGAGTCGACGAATGATGTTTGCCGCTGTTGCTGCCTCACAGCAGTCCGGCATGTCCATTAGCAAGCACTACCTACAGAAGTAGCTTTCCAGAAGGGCACTGGTCGGTGTTTTTCACTTTTCTCTCGGTTGATGTTTTCTAATACTCTGTCGGAGATCTTTCAAGTGGTATAGATCTGATGCTTGAATTATAAGCGCACAGTAAAATCTACTTCTTGAGATCTTGTGTGTTCTTCCTCCATAGGGGAGGACCTAGCAGTATGAGAGAAGCTGAGCTGGTGTTGCCGAATCCTGCTGCACAAAGAGAGGGAATGAGGCAAATATGTCAATAAAATATGTTCATCAAAAGACTTTCATTCTAGTCTCGAGGTGCTGCCCATCAGTTTACAGTGCAGCAGCAAAACACGCGCAGTGACGAGTGTGGTATACTTAATTCAAGAAATATGTAACATTGAATGGAGGTTATGAAACGTTATGCGAACATCATACACTTCATCTTCCCGAGATGACGAGCTTCAAGGTTACGAGGAAAAAAATGTATGTACATGTGAGAATTTCTGTGAGAATTTCCACATTCTCCGTCTGCTCTCCGTGACTCGAGGCTCCACTCTTAAACGCTGGTACATTGATCTGACACTTGCATCTCCGCGACCATAATAACAAGTCTTGCCAATTCCGGAAGTGAACAAATAACGCAACTCAAACCATCACAGGAGAAGCTTTTGTTGCTGCATCACTTGCTGAGAAAAGGAGGGTCGTCATTCGTCAAATTACTTCGTACAAGTCTGTATGATAAACTGGGCACCACTAGCCTCAGTAATTATACACAAAAATGACAGTCGGCACTGTAAAGCTTTCTAACTACTCTCCGTTCTCCAACCTAGAGTTGCAATGGCGGCCGACTATGTACAAGCATTGCATACGAAACATCGAGGTACAGTAATCTAGCTATTGACAGTAGCGAGTAAAAACTCCTCGGAACTCGCGCGCCTACTTATTTGCCAGTGATGGCGTCTTTAGCGTTGTTGAAGGTCTCCGTAACTTTGTTGCCAGCCTGCAGTACTCCCAAATGTATGCAATGTCAGAATACGACTCGATGACACACCAAAACAGTTCCAAGAGATCATACTTTCCTGAGCACTAATGATAATGGTGATGGATATCTGTGATTCAACAGCTCTATTATTGCAAAATCTCCTCAAGCTACACAGCAAAACCAGCTAAACAAGTACCTACCTGCTGCAATGTGCTGGCAGCACTATCCTTGGCTTGGGTGGCCTTGTCCATGGCAGTCTGGCTGGCATCGGAGGTTCCCCGCTTGGCCTCGTCCATCTTTTGCTGAGCAGCAGATCCGGTCTCGCTCGCCTTCTGCTTTGTGGCCTCGCCCATTCCCTGAGCATGCTCTTGGGCCTGTCCAGCCTTCTCAGCCCCGTAGTCCTTGGTCTCGTCAGCCTTCTGGGCCGCTGAGTCGCGGGTCGAGTCCCAGCTGGATTGGTTCGAGGCCATCTTCGCTGTGAGAGTCGGAAGTACTAGACTGTAAAGTCGAGATGAATGAAAGCTGGAGTGCGACTTTGAACGAGTGCGGTCACAGTATCTTGGCGGAATAAGCTTCGTTCTGCAATAACGTGAGCTTCAGTTGCGATTGTAGCCAGAAGAGGGAAGCATACAGCTTATATAGCTGGGCAAAGCAGATGAGGGGCTTCTTCTCCCTTGACACGCGTCGCCCGTGTACGCGTGTCAAGAGGCAGGAGGAGAGAGTGGTGGCAAGGGTGATACTTCTCGAGTATGGACGAGTACACGGGCCACACGTGCCACCCGATGTGTGCATGTCGAAGTCTCGGAACTCTTAGAACGCGCGGGACTGTGAACATTGTCACAGAAGAGCTGGCGGCGTTCGACCGACGTTACCGCAGTGATATTTCCGTTCCCCTAAACAACAAGTGAAATAGTAGGCGAGTCCAACCATCTTTAATGATATTAAAACCACATGTTAAGTCAAAATAGTTATATCTGGTTCTGTTTGATAAGATCTAGAGAAAAAGAGAAATGCATAATATGACAAACTGGAGTTTCGATTAATTGACCTGGCAACCGAATGGGTAGATGATCGATGACATGGAAAAACAAAGTAGATGACCACGACTGACAAACTACTTCTACGTATGACCCTCGCAATACGAGGGCGCTAGACCGGAGCGAACCGATCAATCTATGATTACACTAAATAGCATTTTAGCGTTAATACTATCGATCCAGAACGACAATTAGACTAGAAAACTAAAACCTGTAAATTAAAAACTGCAAATTAAACTGAAAATTGCACTACAAGTCTTTTCAGAACATGAGAACTTTAAAAGATCTCCTCAACCGATACTATCACCCTGTTACAACTGATAAAGAGATCAACCTGTTAGAACTCATCACAAGGAGAACTTTGAATAGAAATATCTCGAAATGAAAAGTGCACTCTTTACTTAAACTTTAGATCGAATACAGCTTGAGAGGGACTCGACTCACATTTATTATAAAATATAAAATTAAATAAAATTAAATATACAATGTCATAACTTCTGTCAAAGAACAAATTAACTTACACAATCACCTCTCACCCCAGAATACTATCACAAGTCACCTTCTTCTTTGTTGCATTTTTTTTGAACTTCCATATGTCACCTTTAATGATATTTTACACCCTCCTTCATTAGAACATCATATCTTTCAAACCTAATAAATGTCTAATATGCATATTAATCCTTACTCTGCAACCCGTATTGCAAGTATATTTTTCCATAAAATCTACTAATGATCAAATCGCAAAATACCTCTTTTTATAATAATGTATAATGTGTCGTTATATAGAAGTGCTAGAGGCTACTTTTAGGTTACCTAGTCTCATAATGGATAGCAGAAAAGCTACTGTTTCTTAAAATCAGAGATTACTTGACCCATCCTAAATAAGTTTGACGGACTTGAACCCACCCGTCTTAAATTTGTTTACTTGACCCCACCTTTGACCGGCAATAACAGGTTCAGCAGGTTTATCGTCACTCAAAGATGTTGCAGAAGACAAATAAAGAAACCACACAGGTTGATAATATGTTGTAAAATATTTTTTACAAAACTTTTCTTGTATATATGTTGCTGGCTCTTGACATGCATTTCTCATATTCAGAGCATCACCCCACTGCAGGCTGAACATGGTGGAACTGCATCATTTTTGTTATTTTTTCTGACAATTTCAATGCTTGGTTGCTTTTTTCTCAGAAAGTATCAAACATTAAACAAAACTGAAAATGAAGACCGCACTGAGTGCATATAATGATAGTTTAAGTCTGTAGAATGAGGATTGATGCTATAAGACATCATCAGCCAAGATTGCATTGTGTATCCTGAATCTCCAAGTACATAAGATTTTAACTAGACACCATCATTAATCCTAAGAACAGGTTTTGTGAGAATATCTCCATCCACTACCTTCTGGAAGAAACTAGACACGAATGACATGTTTATCATTTGTCGATCTGGGATAGCCTACATGTATATCGAGAAAAGTACCATCGGTATCACTTATTGCTTGGAGAACAATAGAGTGATATCTCTTACAATTGTAGAAATCGAGTGCCATAGTTGATCTTTTTTGAGCTTCAATATGGATGCTATCAATGACACCTTGGCAGTTCGGCAAACCACAGCGACAATAGAACTCCAGAGACACTCGTTCCATCTCATCCCCAGTAGACCAAGTTAAGTACTTCGGTCCAAGTACAAATACTACCGCATTCAGAACATCTCACATAATCTCCTGTACATTAGATTTACCTATTCCAAAACAAAAATCAACAAAAATCCCTTGCTTACCCATGGCTTCTAGAATTCGATGTTATTTTGCATCAGATGTAACAATGTGATCGCTCCCACTCGTGACTCCAATTCTTCCCATTCTATATTTTACACTCTATCAAAGCCACGACTTGTCAATTCTCCCAACACACTCGATATGTGACAAGGGGGTTATCTGATTCATTGTCTCAAGACGACTCATGTGAGGCAAAGGAGGTAGATTAACTTGCGAAGAAGAGCTTAAACTCGTCGTCCTCGAGTTGGAAGCTCATAATCAGCAGGTATATTGTCAGTGCAGACAGCATCATGTAAACTCAAGTTTATTTAGAGATCATTTAAGAGGATTCACTTATATCTATTTTTGTACATGTCTTTTTTACTGTCTCTATTTTTTCTCTGGATATAGTGGAATTTTTCATATTCTTTGTTTTGAACTAGGAGACATGGAGTTTGGACGATGTTCTTTCTCAGATGATAGAGTTGGAAGAGGATGGAGGAGATTCATTCATTCCTTCTTTGTTATATGTCATTGATACATCGAGTATGGAAAATCAGAGAAGGAGAAGATGGTGGATATTCCAAGAGCCGGTACTTGGTGGGAGGTGCTTTTACATGAGATCTGGACTATTCTCCAAATCAGTCATGACAATAGAGTGGCACTTGAGATTCAAAATAAGTCATTCAATGTTTCTTAAATTATTAGATCTTGTAGATTCATTTATGCCGCCTACACCAGATTGGACTTTTGCTCAGAGATGGATCGACTTACAACTTGCAGTCGTCATCGTCATCTACCGACTTGCCAATGCTATCTCTTTGTTTGGAAATATCAGATAATTTCCACGTTGGACAAGCTACAATTATCAAGTACACACGCATCATTTATAACATCTTAGCGAGTAAACATATGTTATTTTCAAGATATGTTGGAGTACCAAAAGTCCAATGTTTACAAAATATCATGGATCAGTTTTAGATTCTACCAAAATATCACTAATATTTGGATCTTTTGATGGTTGTCATATAAGACTAGCTCGCAAACCGAGACGGTAGTTTCATCTTATAGATTATTGAAATAGACATCATTACCACTCCATACTGCTCCAAGGATTGTGTGATGATGATAGAAACTTTCAGATGTTGCTTGTCTTCTTCCTAGTTCACAACAAGGCGTCACTCACCTATGAGTGTCTTCTCTATGGTGCAAGTTTCAAAACAACCTCATGTATGAGGAACCCACTATTATTTTATCTCTTCCGTCGATGACTACCCAAGAAGGAGGGATGATTCATGTAAGACCATATATTATTGGGGGTGCAGCTTATCCGTAAATGTTATTTTTATAGAAAGGATTCGACAATCAACAAAATCGGAGAGAAGAAGTCGAATCAAACATACTTTCTTCCTTCTCAAAAAGCGATGGAGAGTTCTAGAGCATGAATGCTTATGAAACTAGAGGAAGTACTTGTAAGCATCATGGCTATAGTAATGCTTCACAACTTCATCAACAACAATGGTATAGAGTTACAAGAAGCATAGCGATTGTGAAATCTTACAAACTACCAACCATTTACAGATAGACAACCTTTTTTGAGCATCGATGAAAAGTGCAAATAGAGAAGTTTCTTTCTCAAGAAGGAAAGAAAGTTCAATTGGCACTCCAAAAAAAACTGATGTGATAATCAACAAAGAAACTGATGTACCTGAAGACGAGCTTGATGTAAGATGTTTACTCAGCTCTATCGCCAAATAGCTCTCTTGTTTTCAGCTCCAAGAGTTTCTCCGTTATCAATGTTCTCCGTTCATCATTGGCTAACTTCCTCTTTTTAAGTTCCGTGTAATTCTCTATCCATCTGTCTAGTGATGTGATCATAGAACTAGGTGAGGTTTTATATCGTCTTGAGAGTTGCACAGTACCACATGAAAATAATTAGCCCTCTTAGTCAAATGATACAAAGCATCTCCCACCCACACTTCCATTGAGATAGCATGTTATCGTGTCGGATTTTGCGTGAAAGATGTCCAAGAAAATGCGAGGTTCCTGGCTGTGGACATGTAGTGTGCTGAACAGAGACAAGAAAGAGACAAAACAAGAACAAAAACGAACGTCCCAATATATACCAACTCCCAACGTATATACACTGCCGGTTCTTTCTCCCTAAGAACACAAAACTGAGAAATAGACCAGAGAGGTCAGTAATATGCTTCAAAACCCCCTAAAACAAGTTCTTGAATCTCAACCGAGACCCAAAACTATTGAAGCGTAGCTCAAAGCAAGGGAAACATCCCTTTGCTAACAAATAGAGCTTCACCTATACCACACGATTTAAACCCAAGTCCAAACAACATCCATGTGCAAGCTCTTAGCTAAAGCTAACTACCACAAGTTGTACATGACCAACTAAAACTCTAACGAACTCAAAAAGCCAAAAACCGTAGCAAAGGAACCAAAAAGATCTATCTGAGAACTTTCTCTTTTCGCCAAACGGTCTTCAGATGTCGATAGAGTCTTCTTCCCTAACTCCATTGGCCCAAGAAACCTTCAGATCCAACTCTCGACAGCCGAGATATCACCGATTTTCGGTCGCAAGTGATCGAACCTTCAGAAACTCCTCCATGCGGCTTAAAACCGTACACACCGTCCAAACGGATCGTCTGATCTGATATCCGTCTTCTCTGGTAGGTAGATCTAGCTACCATGAACCCAACGAGACTCCAAACATATCGTTTGGAGTTCCCCTTGCAAAACCACACAAGAAATTTGGTCGCAGGTTGTAAAAAACTGATGTAAATCTTCTCCTTGAGACTCAAACTCGCTCACCACACACAAACCAACAACCCAATCCACATACAATCATCTTCTATGTGTAGATGAAGACTCCCTGATGGCATATGCACCAAGAACGAAGAGCTTGGCTCACCGATTGCGAAGAACAACCAACTTCATGTCGTAGACGAACGAAAATCTGACGTAAGCGCTTCCCTATGAGCCAATTTCGCTCAGAACTCTCAAACCGTCCGATGAAACTTCGTATCGTCTTCAATTTCTTGAAGAACTCGGCGTTTCGATCCCAATGGATCCAAGGACAGCAAGTTTGGACTCTGAAACTGTCCGAACGGTCCAACTCTCCTTCATAGATCACTGAAGCACACCAAATCCCCTTCTTGCGTCTCAATTTCTCTCAGAACACACACCTCGATCCGTCTCTTCACGAACAGTCTTAACCAACGGGTAGCCTGCACAGATTTGAACCAAATGACACCTTGCGCACATGCATTGGACTTCCCAATTCTCCAAAATATCCATCGACAAATCGCAGAAACAAGCTAACCCCTTAAGCTGTCCCCTTACATCAGTCGTTGTATGTACAAGTTCTTTCAGATAATGAGCAACCAGGCCCCTTGCGCCCTTAGTATATGACTAGAAGCTGCAAATACCCAATCAGCAATAGTAAACTAGGGCCCACCATGATTTTTTCATCTTTCGAGTCTCGTAACTTCTCCACTAAGTGTCCAAATGAAGTAGACGAATTGCCTATGGAAAGCTGACAATGAGCTCTACTCATTGATGCGATGAAATTGAAGATTAGAAGTTGTGCCAAAAGCCCGTAAGCTGAGGCATCGCTTGCTTTTCCCATCTTTCGAGTCTTGTAACTTCTCCACTAGGCGTCCAAACGAAATAAACGATGTGCCCATGAAAAGCTGACAAGGACCTCTACCTATTGATGCGATAAAAGTGAAGATCAGAAGTTGTGCCAAAAGTCCATAAGCTGAGGCTTAGCTTGCTTTTCCCATCTTTCGAGTCTTGTAACTTCTACACTAGGCGTTGTCAAGGTGAGAGTTTTCTTGGGAAGGGCGGAACCTTATGCTGTGTTATGACCGGGAAGGCTGTGATACGTTTACTCAAGGAAGCACTAGGTTTCTAGCTGTGGATGGTTTACCCAAAGGATAGGCTTCAGGTTACAAGGTGACACTGTAAAACACTCATACAGGTCTCTTGGTCTTCAAATATGTTCAGGAAGCAAAGTTCAGGCTTAACTAGCGATGATAAGATAAGACGGTGAACTTTGACACTCAAGATTGGGAAATATGTGAAGATTTAGACTTCTAAACTTCACCTACATGTAAAAGAGGCCCCACTGAGCACACACACGAAGTTTGATCTTGAGATCAAATTCGGGTACCGAGATATGGACAGAAAAGTGCTGGGTAAAGATATTGCGGCAATTTCTGATACTCAGACAGCTATTTCGACCTACAACAGAAAATTGGCTCGATCACTTTCAAAGATTCTTACAGGATTTGGAGTCTACAGGATGCTAATCACCCTTGTGAAGTTGGGACTCCTGATTGTTCACCGTTCTCCAGATCTCGTTCTCTGAAGTTGCTGCTCTAGATTGAGAGCTTTTCAAACCCCCTCTGCTTCAGCGATCACCCTGAATTACTCACTCACTCAAATGACTTGAAACTTTTTATATAGTCATAGCCCCGCTGACAGTGAACACAACCACGAAGGATCAAGGCAATTTCCTCAATTCTGCTGCAATTGACACTGAAAACCCCAAAATCAACAAAAGTGATGCAATTCTGACTCAACTCGAACTTCAAATTGGCATAACTCATTTTTTATTGATCCAAATCGATCAAAAATTTCACTGACAGTGCTTGGCACAACGAGCTCTATCTTCCCGTGCTCTCAGATTTTGCAGTACCCTCACCAAATGCTCGAACTCTCCTTTAGACCTCTGTTCCTAAAGTTAGAGTTTTACAAAAGACAAAAATGGACCAATGGGAGTTCATAGCTCCACTTGGCTGTCCTTTTGTGCCTTAAACCATGTGGTAACTTAATTCTACTCATAGGCTACCACGTCAAGTCCCCTAAAGTGCCAACGTAAATCTTAAACTACCTAAAATGACACGCAACCCTGAAAGTAAACTTACACCAGCTAGAAAGTGCGCATGGGCAACACGTAAGTACAACCCATGAGCTTAAGCCTCTATCAGCATGGAAACCCTAAGTTATGTACATTTAACATCATAGACAAGTAAGAAGTCACTTGCACAAGCGCACAAATGCTTGAACAAGATAACTAGCATACTGTCAGCCTACTAGGACTTAAAACGTATAACACAACGGTGTTAATATATGCATGGAGGACTAGGAGTAACATTAAGCTAACTTCTACCGCCACTAACTCCCAAGTGTCGAAGTAGAAGAGTAACCCGTAGCCACCAATGTCCACAACCTCCAGAATCGACTTCTCTGACGTCTTAACTTCACTCAAAGAGACTAACTCCTAGCAGAGAGGTGAATCATTTACTATGTGAAATGATTCGCATCACGACATCGTCCAAATGAAATAAACGAAGTGCCCATGAAAAGCTGACAAGGAGCTCTACCCATTGATGCAATGAAAGTGAAGATCCGGAGTTGTGCAAAAAGCTTCATTTTTAGTCCCATGAGTGTCTTTGGAGCGACAACGTTAAGCATCGAAATAGATTTTAAGATAGGAAACGGTCCATGACACGACATCCACCCCCTCTCAACTTGTGCATCCTCTGACATACCCAGAGATACCAACCAAGGAGTGGACCGGCACACATCTCTTCTTGTCGTCTCACTTCTCATCGTAGACAACCTCATCTTCAAGCTCTTTTGCATAATCCTCATCCTCAAACTGAAACTCTGTCAAGATATCTGCTAGATCGAGCTCCTCATCTCTCTTTTTGAAAATCTTGACATGTTTATCTACCATTGGTATCTTCAAGCTCGTTCAGTCCAATTCTTGTAGGACGTAAGTTGCGTTGTCATGAACCTTCTTCACCACATACAGACCAAACCATCACCTGGAAAACTTCCGGAGTGCACTATGCTGGTTGTCTAGACTGTTCTCATAGACTAACACCCAATCATCTTCTTTGATTTCCCTAGGTCTCAAACGATGTCGTTGATCAAATCTAACCTTGTTCTTCAACCGTGCTTCTCGTAGCCTATCCAAAGCAGCTTGGATATCCTCAGGTCTTCTCTCTAACTGCCTAATTCGAATAGCAAGAAGCTCTTCCCTAGTCAGATTGTCTTCCCAAGGTAACACACTCCATGTCAGAACGTGTTCTCCAATCGCCTTGATAGGTTTTTGACATATGATGAGTTCCACTAACATGGAATCTATCACCGAGTTGTGCGTCGTTCGATCTGTCCATAATGATAAGAGTCGAGGTCACTCACGCACGTTTCCGTTGCAGGTCTTCACCAAAGCCTTCACAATGGACGGATGATCGTGTTCGCTCTTGGCATTCCCTCCGGGGTTGTATGCTGTAAGATGAGGCTCTAGAGTGAACTCAAACTCGAATGCCCGTGGTGGTGCATTCACAACCTTTATATAGTGAGAGAAATAGTACATGATAAGCTTTCGGTCAATGCTGACTTCTCACACGGATCGCTGATATGGCTTACATGCAGCCTTAGGTCTAGAACCACATCTGAATCCTCGTAAGAGACCCGCTGGAAAGTTCTAGAAGCTTCTTTCTAAAAACCTCCTTCTGGAAGCTTCCCGGCTGGAAAGTTCTAGAAGCTTCTTTCTAGAAACTTCCTTCTGGAAGCTTCACGGCTGGAAAGTTCTCGAAGCTTCTCTAGAAACCTCCTTCTGGAAGTTTCTCGATGGACTTTTGGCGCACCCGTCTATTGATAGAAGTACTATTTGCTGCATGTGTTCTTCGGCCAACTTAGTCGTAACTAATTCTTATACCAAAGACTTCTACCAAACCAATTTCCTCTCTAGTTGATAAGTAGGGCTCTACTTATTACAAACCTCCACCCTTTTAAGAAGCAACGTCCTCGTTGCTCAATTGCTGTTTGAAAGCTTTCACTATGAGTGGGGCGTGTGCAAGATTGGTTGCAGTTTCTCATGTTACTTCATGTAATGGATAGCCTTTCCATTTTACCAAATAATCTACCCGTTGATGACGAGTCTCATGAACACGTTTCTTTAAGATGCATTCCACTTCAAACTCTTCCTCGTCATTGATAATTTGAAGGAGAGGTCGTGACTCTTGCGAATTGTCAAATTGAGGAGGTTGTGGTGTATATCGCCGTAATAAAGACACATGAAAAATCGGATGAATCTTCATGTGGGGTGGAAGTTCGAGTTGATATGCCACTGCTCCAATTCTACGGACAACAGAGAAAGGCCCGATGAAGCGAGGGTTGAATTTACGACTGTCGATCAGAGTAAAGTTGGTTGTGGATAACCAAACTTGATCACCAATCGTAAACTCTTCATGCCGACGGTGTCCATCGGCATATTGCTTTTGTCGATTTTGAGCAACTTGTAGTTTCACCTTAGCTTTTTCCACTCCTTGTTGAATTCGTGCAACGAATTCACTGACAGCATCCACTTTGGTGTTGATTGACGACGCCGTGCTGAACCGTGTCAAACTTGTTGGTGTGAGAGGATGTTCGTCGTACATGAGATAAAAAGACATTTCACGGATAGATGCATTGAGAGAGTTGTTGTAGGTAAATTCTACCAAAGGGAGTAAGGTGTCTCACTTCGCTTGCTCCTCCAGAGTAAAGGCTCGTAGCATGGTGCGATTGGCTCTTTCAGTTTGTCCGTCAGTTTGTGGGTGATAAGCAGTAGAAATGGTAAGTTTGGTCTTGAACATACCAAATAAGGTTCTCCAAAACAGGCTAGTAAACTGAGGACCTCTATCTGTGATAAGCACTCGTGATAGACCGTGCTGGGCAAAAATGGTGTTCAAATATAATTGAGCAAGTTGCGGTGCTGAGACGTCTTTCGTGGTTGGTCGGAGGTGGATCATCTTGCTGAGCTTATCGACGAAGACGACTATGGAGTCAAAACTTAAGTTGGTCATGGGTAGTTCACACACTAAGTCCATACTAACATGTTCTCAACGTTTGGAAGGGATCGGGAGGGGTTGAAGAAGACCGGAGGGTGCTTGATTGTAGCTTTATTTTGTTGACACATTGCACAACTCCGAGTGTATATTGCAACATCCTCTGCCATCTTGGACCAATAGAACACTCATTGGACTGCTTCCAATGTCTTTTATGCCCCCATGTGTCCTGCAATGGCTGAATCGGTCATTCAGTTAGTATGGTGGTACGTAGTTCTAGATCATCTAGGATCCATAACTTCTCTTCATGGAATACCAAACCATGGTTGCAGGGATGGTTCTTGAAGGTTTTGCTGCTACAATTTGTACATTCGATCTTGTGCCCTCGATCAATTTTGTCCAGAAGTCAGAATTCATCTTGACTTCGGAGACTATGTTATGCACCATAGGCATGCGAGTTAATGCATCAGCAATTTGCTTCTTGCCTTCAACATACATGATGGTCATGTTAAATCGCTGTCTCCATTCTGCCCAACGGATTTGTCTCTTTGAGAGATCTTTCTGCGTCTCCAAATAGACTAAAGATTTGTGGTCTATCTCGACCACAAAAGCCTTCTCCCCTAGATAGTGCTTTCAATGCTTCATGGCGAGGACTATCGTCAATTCTTCTCTTCAGTGGTGTGGTAGTTTTGTTCTGCTGGTAACAACTTCCGAGAGAAGTATGCAATTGGATGCCAACCATCCTTCCATTCTTGTTGCAACACCGTCCCTATTGTCGTGCCTGATGCGTCCGTTGCTAACTTGATAGTTTCTTCGGGTCGTACCACTTGAGGATCGGAGCATGTAGTAGTGCGGTCTTCAGTGCTTGAAAATCTACTTCTTGCGCTGTTCTCCACATCCATTTCTTTCCTTTGCCTAACAAGGTAGTTAGTGGTTGTGCAAGCTTGGCAAAATGCTTAACAAATCTACGATAAAATCCTATCAATCCCAGGAAGCTCTTAAGTTGAGTCTGATCTTATGGAGCCTTCCATTGTTGGATGACAACTATTTTATCTATCATTACTTGTATGCCTTCTGCACTCACTCTGTGTCTTAAGTAATCCACCTCCGTCTTGTCAAATTCACATTTTGAAATTTTGACGTACAATTTATTTGGGCGGAGTACTTGGAGAACTTCTCTCAAATGGTGCACATGTTCCTTCATAGTTTTGCTATAGACTAGGATGTCGTCAAGAAATACAACGACTGATCTGTCTAAGTACGAGCGGAATATGTCATTCATCAAGCTCATGAAGGTGGCTGGTGCATTTGTGAGATCAAATAGCATCACTAAGTATTCGAAGTGACCATACCTTGTTCGAAAGGTAGTCTTCTCCACATATTCATCAGCAATTCGAATCTGGTTATACCCGCTCCGTAGGTCTAGCTTCGTGAAGTACTTTGCTCCTTTGAGTTGGTCGAACAAGTCATCCATCCGAGGTAGTGGATATTTATTCTTCACCGTTTGTTGATTGAGTGCTTGTAATAAGTATTTCCGACGATTAAGTTACATAAGATAGGCTGACGGAGTCCTACTTATCAACTAGAGGAGAAATTGGTTTGGTAGAAGTCTTTGGTATAAGAATTAGTTACGGCTAAGTTGGCCGAAGAATACATGCAGCAAATAGTACTTCTACCAATAGGCGAGTGCGCCAAAAGTCCACCGAGAAACTTCCAGAAGGAAGTTTCTAGAAAGAAGCTTCTAGAACTTTCCAGCGAGCCTTCTACGTGGCTCATTCTGAACCTCTAGATGTTGTTCTAGATCTAAGGCTGCATGTAAGTCACATCAGCGATCCGCGTGAGAGATGAGCATTGGCCGGAAGCTTATCATGTACTATTCCTCTCACTATATAAAGGATGTGAATGCACCACCACGGGCATTCGAGTTTTGAGTTCACTCTAGAGCCTCATCTTACAATGGTATCAGAGCAGGAAACTCTAAGAGAGCGGATTATCCCTCTTAGAAGGACCTTTGATCGAGGTACCTAGCAATTAGAACTCTGAGTGCGCTGAAACGATCAAGAGAGCTATGTGATGGATGGGGGTAGATTTCCAACTCCAGAACTACCATTCTTGAATCCTTTCCATATCAAGCTTATGTATATGCGTCGAGAGCATTTTCGAGTGTATCTTGTTTATCATTTCTGTGAGGATTTCATGGATCAAGTGATGAATTCGTCAGTCCCGGTGATTCTTCCAATAGTGACATATGCAACTAGTTGAGATTTGACCATCTACATCTTGATTTAGTGAGCATGGATCTAAACCTACTCGCTCTTGTTCCCTTCAACACGTGGGTGGAGATCCGCTATGTCTGCAGACCGAAATCGTTACATAGAGAGTTTGTGATTAGAAATTTTGGTGAGGATTTCTACCGCGAGATAATTGATTCTCCTGTCTCTTTTGTAGTACATGTAGTATAGGAACATTTCCGAGTGGCCGTCATAACTCTGTACTATGAGAAGCTGGAAACTTACGTGACGTGAGAGAGAGAGAGAGAGCGAAAGAGAGAGTGATCATGGAGCAACAACCTCCAAATCCAGAGTTGGTGATGCAGGAACTAATGCAAGGCATGCTGACCGAATTTCGGGAGATGAAGATGACGGTTGAAGCATTACAGAACAAAATGCTGAACCTCGAGGGTCAGAGTATGACAGACGTTGCAAGAGGAGGATCGTCTCAAGGAGTACCGGTGGTGGGAGAGCAAGCTGCACCAAGGGAACCCGTGGCACAAATCGTTAGAGCTCCAGTCGATGATGAAAGTGCCCTGTTACTACGAATGAAGAAGACATGTAACATTGAACCGTACAAAGATCAACGATTTATGGGAGTAGTCGAGAATTGGATTTCTCGGATGAATCGATATTTGCGACTTTTCAGTACGTAAATCACGGACCACGTAGCGGGAGTGTTTGCGTGTGGCTACTTGATCGATAAAGCTCTCACGTGGTATGATGCATGAGAGAGATCGGTGTTGGCGGAAGGGAGAACAGTCACATGGACTGCAATGCAAGAAGGGTTGTTGAAGAATTTCCAATCTGTGGATTCGGTGCAAATGGCTCGAACGAGGATGTGGGGATTGAAACAGAAGGGAAGCCTTCAAGAGTATGTAGAAGCCTTCCTCGACTTGCAAGTTGCAATCATTGATATGAGTCCGGCGGAGGCTCTTGATAATTTCAAGAGGGGGTTGAAGGAAAGAATTCGACAAGAAGTAATGGTGCAAAACCCACTCACGGTTTTTGAGACCATCGCTTGCGCTCAGAGAATTGCTGGAGCATTAGGAGGAGAAGTGATGATTCCACCAAATCATCAGAATAGATCCGAAATCCCATATGCAAACGGTCCGACACCCATGGAGCTAGGCAACATCCGCTATCAGCCACAACAATTTCAAGGTGGAGATCGTCGAGGGCGGCCAGAAGAAAGACGTCAAGGAGCTCCTAGAGGAGAAGGTGTCAGGAATGCTACACCTCAACTCGAGCAACGTCGATGTTACAGCTGTGGGCGCTTCGGCCACATAGCTGCAAATTGCCGAAGTCGTTTTCCTAGAGATCCAAGACCTTCATATCGTCGACCTCTAAATCATCTGAACGAGACGGAAGGAAGTGAAGAAATCGAGGCAAGACTGGGAAACGAAGAACACCAGTAAATGCACCTCGCGGCCTTACTGGTGCAAGGAGGGAGAAGAAAGACGAGGGAAGGAGAAGGAGATTGACAAAAAAAAATGCGCAATTGATTGTCACGGATGGAGTCTTGGAAGGGACCCAGGTGAGAGTACTAATCGATCATGGTGCAACAGAGAACTTTTTGTCTCGGTCGACTGCTACGAAGTTGAGGATGGAGTTAGAAAGTGATGAGAGTGAAGAGGTGGAACTGCCCAATGGACAAACTGAGAAGATTGAATCTTTACCTCGAAAGATAGAACTTACGTTAGGCGAATATCGTGAAGATATTGAGTGGCGAGTGATCACATTAGCCCGTTATGATGTCATATTGGGTATGCCGTGGATGGAGCAGTATAATCCCGAAGTGGATTCGCGAAGAAAAGTGGTGAAAACCAAACAGTGGAAAATCTTCGGAGATAGAGTGAGATCTCGAAGACAGAACTTGCCTTTGTATGTAATAGGTACAAGTAATATACGTAACAGCAATGTCTATTTTTTGCTGTTAGACAGACAAAAAGAGAGAAGTCTCGGGTGCACGACTCGACGGGCAGATTCCAGAAAGCTTGACAGAGGTGATAGCAGAATATGAGGATGTCTTTCTCGATGATCTTCCTTTAGGGTTACCACCAAAACGAAGGATTGATCACAAAATCGAGGTGATTCCAGGGAGCACCCCTCCTTGTAAGGCCCCATACAGACTAGCGTCACATGAATTGGAGGAGTGCAAGGCACAAATCGAGGAGATGTTACAAAAAGGGTTCATCCAGCCCAGCGTGTCACCATATAGAGCTCCAGTCCTTTTTGTTAAGAAAAAGGATAACAGCCTACGGATGTGCATCGATTACCGAGCGCTCAATCAACAAACGGTGAAGAATAAGTATCCACTACCTCGGATGGATGACTTGTTCGACCAACTCGAAGGAGCAAAATACTTCACGAAGCTAGACTTACGGAGCGGATACAACCAGATTCGAATCGCTGATGAAGATGTAGAAAAGACTGCCTTTCGAACAAGGTATGGTCACTTCGAATACTTAGTAATGTCATTTGGTCTCACAAATGCACCGGCCACCTTCATGGACCTGATGAAATGACATATTCCGCCCGTACTTAGACAGATCAGTCATTGTATTTCTTGACGACATCCTAGTCTATAGCAAAACTATGGAGGACCATGTGCACCATTTGAGAGAGGTTCTCCAAGTACTCCGCCAAAATAAACTGTACGCCAAAATTTCAAAATGTGAATTTGGCAAGACGGAGGTGGACTACTTAGGACACAGAGTGAGTGCAAAAGGCATACAAGTAATGGCCGATAAAATAGCTATCATCCAACAATGGAAGGCTCCAGAAGATCAGATCCAACTTAAGAGCTTCCTGGGATTGACAGGATTTTATCGTAGATTTGTTAAGAATTTTGCCAAGCTTGCACAACCACTAACTGCCCTGTTAGGCAAAGGCAAGAAATGGATGTGGGGAACAGCGCAAGAAGTAGGTTTTCAAGCATTGAAAACCGCGCTACTACATGCTCCGATTCTCAAGTGGTACGACCCAAAAAAACCTATCAAGTTAGCAACGGACGCATCAGGCACGGCAGTAGGGGCGGTGTTGCAGCAAGAATGGAAGGATGGTTGGCATCCAATTGCATACTTCTCTCGGAAGTTGTTACCAGCAGAACAGAACTATCACACCACCGAGAGAGAAGAATTGACGATAGTTCTCGCTACTAAGCATTGGAAGCACTATCTAGGGGAGAAGGTTTGTGGTCGAGACAGACCACAAACCTTTAGTCTATTTGGAGACGCAGAAGGATCTCTCAAAGAGACAAATCCGTTGGGCAGAATGGAGACAGCGATTCAACATGACCATCACGTACGTTGAGGGCAAGAAGCAAATTGCTGATGCATTAACCCGCATGCCTATGGTGCATAACATCGTCTCTGAAGTCAAGGTGAATTTTGACTTCTGGACAAAATTGATCGAGGGCACAAAATCGGATGCACAGACTGTCGCAGCAAAACCTTCAAGAACCATCACCCGCAACCATGGTTTGGTATTCCATGAAAGGAAGTTATGGATCCCAGACGATCCAGAACTACGTACCACCATACTAACTGAATGTCACGATTCAGCCATTGCAGGACACATGGGGGCAAAAAAGATATTGGAAGCAGTCCAACGAGTGTTCTATTGGCCCAAAATGGCAGAGGATGTTGCAGTATACACTCGGAGTTGTGCAATGTGTCAACAAAATAAGGCTACAAATCAAGCATCCTCCGGTCTCTTTCAACCCCTCCCGATCCTTTCCAAACGTTGAGAACATGTTAGTATGGACTTAGTGTGTGAACTTCCCATGACGAGCTCAGGTTTTGACTCCATAGCCGTCTTCGTCGATAAGCTCAGCAAGATGATCCATCTTCGACCGACCACGAAAGACGTCTCAACACCGCAACTTGCTCAGATATATTTGAACATCATTTTTGCTCAGCACGGTCTATCGCGGGTGCTTATAACAAATAGAGGTTCTCAGTTTACGAGTATGTTTTGGAGAACCCTATTTGGTCTGTTCAAGACCAAACTTGCCATGTCTACTGCTTATCACCCACAGATCGATGGACAAACTGAAAGAGTCAATCGCACCATTGAGGACATGTTACGAGCCTTTACTCTGGAGGAGCAAGCGAAGTGGGACACCTTACTCCCTTTGGTAGAATTTGCCTACAACAACTCCCTCAATGCATCCACCCGTGAAACGTCTTTTTATCTCATGTATGACGAACACCCTCTCACATCAACAAGCTTGACACGATTCGGCACGACGTCGTCAATCAACACCAAAGTGGATGCTGTCAATGAATTTGTTGCACGAATTCAACAAGGAGTGGAAAAAGCTAAGGTGAAACTACAAGTTGCTCAGAATCGACAAAAGCAATATGTCGATGGACACCGTCGACATGAAGAGTTCACGATTGGTGATCAAGTTTGGTTATCCACAACCAACCTTACTCTGATCGGCAGTCGTAAATTCAACCCTCGCTTCATCGGCCTTTCTCTATTGTCCGTAGAATTGAAGCAGTGGCATATCAACTCGAACTTCCACCTCACATGAAGATTCATCCGGTTTTTCATGTGTCTTTATTACGGCGATATACACCACGACCTCCTCAATTTGGCAATTCGCAAGAGTCGCGACCACTGCCTCAAATTATCGATGGCGAGGAAGAGTTTGAAGTGGAATGCATCTTAAAGAAACGTGTTCGTGGGACTCGTCATCAACGGGTAGATTACTTGGTCAAATGGAAAGGCTATCCATTACATGAAGCAACATGGGAACCTGCAACTAATCTTGCACACGCCCCACTCATAGTGCAAGCTTTCGAACAGCAGTTGAGCAACGAGGACGTTGCTTCTTAAAAGGGTGGAGGTTTGTAATAAGTAGAGTCCTACTTATCAACTAGAGGAGAAATTGGTTTGGTAGAAGTCTTTGGTATAAGAATTAGTTACGGCTAAGTTGGCCGAAGAATACATGCAGCAAATAGTACTTCTACCAATAGGCGAGTGCGCCAAAAGTCCACCGAGAAACTTCCAGAAGGAAGTTTCTAGAAAGAAGCTTCTAGAACTTTCCAGCGAGCCTTCTACGTGGCTCATTCTGAACCTCTAGATGTTGTTCTAGATCTAAGGCTGCATGTAAGCCACATCAGCGATCCGCGTGAGAGATGAGCATTGGCCGGAAGCTTATCATGTACTATTCCTCTCACTATATAAAGGATGTGAATGCACCACCACGGGCATTCGAGTTTTGAGTTCACTCTAGAGCCTCATCTTACAGTGCTCGATAATCGATGCACATCCGTAGGCTTTTATCTTTTTTCTCCACAAAAAGGACTGGAGCTCCATATGGTGACACGCTAGGTTGGATAAAGCCTTTTTGCAACATCTCCTCGATTGTGCCTTGCACTCCTCCAATTCATGTGGTGCTAGTCTGTATGGGGCCTTACAAGTAGGGTGCTTCTTGGAATCACCTCGATTTTGTGGTCAATCTTTCGTTTTGGTGGTAACCTTGAAGGAAGATCATCATGAAAGACATCCCCATATTCTGCTATCACCTCTGTCAAGCTTTCTGGAATCTGTCCGTCGAGTCGTGCACTCGGGACCTCTTTTATTAAACCCAGAAAACAAACATCGCTATTACGTATAGCACTCGTACTTATTACATACAAATGCAAGTTCTGTCTTCGAGATCTCACTCTATCTCCGAAGATTTTCCACTGTTTGGTTTTCATCACTTTTCTTCGTAAATCCACTTCAAGATTATACTGCTCCATCCACGGCATACCCAATATGACATCATAACGGGCTAATTTGATCCCTCGTCACTCAATATCAGCAAGTTTCAATCAGAGAACTATGTATTCGTCTAAAGTAAGTTCTATTTTTCGAGGTAGAGATTCAATCTTCTCAGTTTGTCCATTGGGCAGTTCCATCTCTTCACTCTCATCACTTTCTAACTCCATTCCCAACTTCATAGCAATCGATCGAGACAAAAAGTTCTCTGTTGCACCAGGATCGATTAGTACTCTCACCTGAGTCCCTTCCAAGACTCCATCCGTGACAATCAACTACGCATTATTTTTTGTTAATCTCCTTCTCCTTCCCTCGTCTTTCTTCTCCCTCTTTGCACCAGTAAGACTGTGAGGTGCATTTACTGGTGTTCTTCGTTTCTCAGTCTTACCTCGACTTCTTCATTTCCTTTCGTCTCGTTCAGATGATTCAGAGGTCGACAATATGGAGTTCTTGGATCTCTAGGAAAACAATTTTGGCAATTTGTAGCTATGTGGTCGAATCGTCCACAGTTTTAACATCGACGTTGCTCAGGTTGAGGTGCAACATTCTTGACACCTTCTCCTCTAAGATCTCCTTGACGTCTTTCTTCTGACCGCCCTCGACGATCTCCACCTTGAAACTGTCGTGGTTGATAGCGGATGTTGCCTAGCTCCATGGGTGTCGGATTGTTTGCATATGGGATTTCGGATCTATTCAGGTGATTTGGTGGAATCATCACTTCTCCTCCTAATGCTCTAGCAATTCTTTGAGCGCAAGCGATGGTCTCAAAAATCGTGAGTGGATTTTGCATCATTACTTCTTGTCGGATTCTTTCTCTCAACCCCCTCTTGAAATTATCAAGAGCCTCCGCAGGACTCATATCAATGATTGCAACTTGCAAGTCGAGGAAAGCTTCTACATACTCTCGAAGGCTTCCCTTCTGTTTCAATCCTCACATTCTCGTTCGAGCTATTTGCACAGAATCCACAGATTGGAAATTCTTCAACAGACCTTCTTGCATTGCAGTCCATGTGACTGTTCTCTTTTCCGCCAACACCGATCTCTCCCATGCATCATACTACGTGAGAGCTTTATCGTTCAAGTAGCCACACGCAAACACTCCCGCTACGTGATCCGTGATTTACGTACTGAAAAGTTGCAAATATCGATTCATCCGAGAAATCCAATTCTCGACTACTTCCATGATTCGTTGACCTTTGTACGGTTCAATGTTACATGTCTTCTTCATTCGTAGTAACAGAGCACATTCATCATCGACTGGAGCTCTAACGATTTGTGCCACGGGTTTTCTTGGTGCATCTTGCTCTCCCACCACCGGTACTCCTTGCGACGATCCTCCTCTTCCAATGTCTGTCATACTCTGACCCTCGAGGTTCAACATCTTGTTTTGTAGTGCTTCAACCGTCATCTTCATCTCCTGAAAGTCATTCAGCATGCCCTGCATCAATTCCTGCATCACCAACTCTAGGTTCGGAGGTTGTGGCTCCATGATCGCGCTCTCTCTCTCTCTCTCCAACAACACGAAAGTTTCAACTTTTTCCTAGTATAGAGTTATGACGACCACTCGAAAGCGTTCATACACTACAGGTACTACAAAAGAGACAGGAGAATCGATTATCTCGGGATAGAAATCCTCACCAAAATTTCTAATCACAAACTCTCTATGTAGCGATTTCGGTCTACAGACATAGCGGATCTCCACCCGCTCCTGATCTTGAAGAGGCTCTCTAACTTGACTTTCTTCGCAGCTTCTTCAAACCCGGAAGGAGAATAGGAGCGGGTAGATTTAGATCCATGCTCACTAAATCAAGATATAGACGGTCAAATCCCAACTGACCGCATATGTCACTACTGGAAGAATCACCAAGACTGACGAATTCATCACTTGACCTATGAAATCCTCACCAAAACACTCAAAAATGCTCACGATGCAGATACATAAGCTTGATGTGGAAAGGATTCAAGAATGGTAATTCTTGAGCTGGAAATCTACCCCCATCCATCACATAACTCTCTTGATCCTTTCGACGCACTCAAAGTTTCAATTGTCCGGTACCTCGATCAAAGGTCCTTCTAAGAGGGGTAATCCGCTCTCTTAGAGTTCCTCGCTCTGATACCATTGTAAGATGAAGCTCTAGAGTGAACTCAAACTCGAATGCCCGTGGTGGTGCATTCACAACCTTTATATAGTGAGAGGATTAGTACATGATAAGCTTCCGGTCAATGTTGACCTCTCACACGGATCGCTGATGTGGCTTACATGCAGCCTTAGATCTAGAACCACATCTAGAGGGTTCAGAATGAGCCACGTAAAAGGCTCACTGGAAAGTTCTAGAACCTTCTTTCTAGAAACCTCCTTCTGAAAGCTTCCCGGTTGGAAAGTTCTAGAAGCTTCCTGGCTGGAAATTTCTCGAAGCTTCCTTCCAGAAACTTCCTTCTGGAAGTTTCCTGACGAACTTTTGGCGTCCCGTCTATTGGTAGAAGTACTATTTGATGCATGTGTTCTCCGACCAACTTAGCCGTAACTAATTCTTATACCAAAGACTTCTACCAAATCAATTTCCCCTCTAGTTGATAAGTAAGGCTCTATTTATTACATATGCAGTTGTCAGTGATAACCTCATCTCACACCTTGCAAAGAATCCATGAGCCTCATATGCATCTAACTCTCCTCCATATGTAGTGATCTTTTTCACACATCCATTCGACAAACAACCTCTTCCAAAACAAATCTACATACTCCTTCAGTTGTCTTTGTCCGAAGCGCCCTACCCTCAACTTGATTTGAAAGATCTTCTCTAGCAAGTACCAAGTATCTCATCTGCCACAATCCAATTGGCATAGTCACCAAGTCTACAACCCATTTGAAGTGGATTGCCAACGGATAAGTCAGATGTAATCCATCTTAATGTCGGATGTTCGAGTACATATGACACGTCAAACAAGACTCCACAAAAGATACGACATCCTTGTACATAATTTTCCACCAATACCGCTCTTTCATCTTCATAAAAGTGGTCTAAATCCCTCCATGTCCAGCCAAAGACTCTCATGAAATGCCCTGAGCAAGTTCTGCTGATCTTCTTTGTTACTCTTCTTCTTCTCAGCCTCGTCGATAACCGGGACGTCTTCGTCTCTTGTTGTCCTCTGCTCTGACTTCAAAAAATTGAACAACTCTACTGATCCTCTACGCCTTTTGAACAATTTCACACGTTTGCCTGCAACAGATAGCTTCAAAAGAGTACCGTCTAGCTATCGTAAACTGTAAGTGGCATTTTCATAAACATCTAGCACAACATAAGGCCCGAACCATCTTCGAGATAACTTACGAAGCGTAGAATGTTGATTCTCCAACGTGCTATCATACACCAGAACGCAATCACCAACACGTATCGATTTTGGTCGTAGTCGGTGAGTCTTGTCAAAACGTTCATTGTTTCTGACTCGAGCCACCTTCAGCCTCTCCTGTGCTTCAGCAAGATCCTCCTCCTTCCGCTCTAACTGCCTGGTACGTAGAGCAATAAGTGAAGCACGATCTAAATCATTTTCCCATGGTAACGTAGCCCATGTAGGAAAGTCTTCCTCAGCAAGCATGATCGGTTTCTATCCCAATATAAGCTCAACTGACATATAGCCAGTCGTGGTATAGTGTGTAGTTCTATCAGCCCACAAAGCAAATGAAAGTAGTCTCGACCATTCTCTAGGCCTACCATCACATGCTTTCACTAAAACGTGAACAATAGAAGGGTGTCCTTGTTCACTCTTACCAATACCTTCTGGATTCATGGCAGTAGTAAACCGAAGCTTTACTCCACAACAAGCAAAAAACTCCTTCACTTCTGTCCGTAATCTCCCAACAGATCCATAACGACAGATGATATCTTCAAGCACGAACCTACAGATGTTCTCTGTAGTCTTTGTTCGTAATGCTCGTCCCTCCACATAGTTGGAGAGATCCTCTCGAGCCAACACCAAGTAACGCATCCTCTACAACCTCGGTGGCATCATCACAAGATCAAGAATTCACTGAAAATGGATACTAGGTGGATAGGTAGGTACAAGTCCATCTTTGTAACTGAACTTAGAGTAGAACTGGCAGTGCAGACACGACCCAACAAAGTCCACCACGTCTTGATACAAACCTTTCCACCAGTATCGCTCTTTCATCTTCGTGTAAGTGGCCCAGACTCCACGATGTCCAACCCACAAGGTGTCATGAAACTCTTTCAGCAGATTCAGCTTCGTCGGTTGATCATCCACCACTCTAGCAAGCATCCCATCTCTTCTTTTCGGACGTTTCCACAGAAAACCTTCATGTAGAAGATAACTGTACGCTTTCCGTCTGATCTCTTTGAACTCTGCATCACTCCATCCTTCTCTTCTCCTTTCACGGATATTGAATTTCTGCGAAAATCCAATATCACGGAAATTTTCTGAGTAGAACTCCTCGTTGAACGGCAGTGGTTCTGTCGCGACCCTCATTCTCAAGATCAGGCGCAGACGCGAACAACAGAACCCTAGCGGACTTGCACTAGGTTGTGAGCACTGCGAGTAAGACTTAACGGCTTGGCCGAGAAATCGAGATCAGATGAACCCTAAGTGGTTCTCTGAACCAAGGTTGGAACATTGAGCTAAGACCTAAGGGACTACCCCAAGATGACTCCAGACAAACGCTGACTTAAGGGGGCAAGTCTGAGAACGGACCGAAACATGAATCTGAGACATAGGTATGAGACATGGGTTCGAGACGTGGGTCCGAGATGCAGACGGACCGTGGTTCGGACGCTGGTCCGACCACAGGGTTCGAGTCTGGGTCTGGACCACAGATTTTCGGAAAAATGGCTAAGTGTTGAAGCTCCAGCGACGTTTTAGGTCGTGGACGGAGCTTCAGGTAAGATCTCGAGGCGATTGAGGTATCATTGGAAAGGTCTCGTCGAGAGCTTTCCAGTGATATATAACACTCCTCGATGTGACCTCCGAGTTGGAAGTTATGACCGAACCAGGATCGGGTTGTGGTATAATTTTTAGGGACCAAAGAGGAGGGCGGGACCGCCGATCCCCAGAAGTATATATGAGGGGGGCTCGATGCCTGGGTGGGCCAGGACGAGTCACCCGACCCTAGGGTTCGGCGGACGGACTCTGGGGACATGATGTGATGGCTGGATCGGTTCCAAGGCACGTTCTGATCTTGACTTGGACGTCTAGACTTAGGAACGATGTAAGGGCTGGGGCAAGATTAGGGAACGAGTCGGCGGATTAGACCACCGTTCGGGAGCCTAGACCCAGATGGACATCACGGGCGGTTGGACCGCTAGGTGTGCTGGAAGCACCATTTAGGACCTTAGACTTGATGGGAAGTCCGCCCCAAGTCATCTTGTGACTTGCTCATGTTTTGAGACCGACCTAGGCGGGTCTAGGTCGGGACTTAAGAATTGCTGAGCTTGATGATTAGGGAGATGGTCCGACTCCGGTCCGGACCAAACTGAGATAAGATAAGTGGTGCATGGACGCTAACTTGTGATTGTGTTTGCAGGTTAGCAGTGTAAAGTTCACGACCTACTGAGCAAGAGCTTCCGCTGGCGCAACAAGGCGGTAGGTGCGCAAAAAGTGGTATCAGATCCAACGCTTCGGTGAGCGAGAACTTGAGGTAGCGGTTGAAGGTTAGACCCTTGAGGAGAGACGTGAGATACGAAGCGGATCAACGTTTCTAGGTGAACACTTGGAGCGATGGCTGACGTAGGACAGAGTTGCAAGAGGAAGACCAAGAGACGAGTGGCGGCTGACACCGGGATCAGATCGACTCGAGCTAGCCTCGAGGCACAGTCAGAGGACGATAACCGACAACCTTCGCCCCAACGTCAAGGAAGCCCAGTTCCAGCTGTGGCACCGCTGCAGCAAGATAGAGTCTTGCCAACGGTGCCCAACGATTCAGGCACGGGAAGTCAAGGAGCTTTGTATGCGGAACTCATCAAGATGATGAAGACCATGCAGGAGGGTATGATCTCTAGGGATAAACGTATCGCTGAGCTTGAGGCAGGCCAAGGGAGTTCCTCGTCTACCAAGAAGCTTTGTAAGATGAATTTGCCGACATCGTTTTCAAGTATAGGACGGGCTCGCAAGGTTAAGGATTTCTTAACTGAGTTAGACCTATACTTTGAGACGCAACAGGCTCAAGAGTCAGACAAGGTGAGAGCGGCGGTTACGTTCCTAAAGGATCATGCACTTCTCTGGTGACTGCATACAGGGATGAGCATGCCTTGACTGTCTCGGCGTTTGGTTGGAAGGAGTTCAAAGAGTTGCTCGCGAGACAATTCACTCCGGAGTATCAAAGGATTCGGGACGGTGTCGAGCTAGTTAGGCTGAAGTAGACAGAGACGCTAAGTGCTTATGTACGCGAGTTCAGTGCAAGCTGGACTCATTCTCCAAGTGGACTGAGGAGACCAAGATATGTATATTCATTGAGGGACTCAAGTCTAGCTCGGAGAAGGCTCTCTTTCGGATGCCGGAGCTACCTGCAACAAGTGCCGAACTTTTGAAGCTAGCGGAGCAAATTGGAGACGGCGAAGTCCAGCAACAGAAACTCTTTGAACCACGCAGCACGGACAAGTTCCAGAAGAAGAACAAGGGCTTCAAACAACAATGGGATGAGGGTGAGAAGGATCGGAAGGATTCTTCTGCCTCGGCAGCAAAGCGGCAGCAAACAGGAGTAAAACCTAAGGGGCAAACACCTCAGAAGGTCAATGGCGCTAAGTTTACTTGCTACAACTGTGGCGAGGCGGGCCATATTGCTAAGGGGTGTACGAAACCTAAGGTTAGTAACTGTAGCATGAATGCATTTGTTGCAAAGAACTTGTTGGAGGGCCAGATGACTGTGACCTTGAGCACCACGAAGAAGACGCCGGGATTTATGTTTCTACAAGCCAAGGTTGCTAACCGTGATGTTATTTTTCTTGTGGACACATGAGCGACTCACTCCTTCATAAGTCCAAAGTTGATGCAGAAGTTGGGCTTGTCTACCTCCAAGGCAGACAAGCCTATTCATGTGCGCTTTGCCAAGAGCAAGACGTACCAAACTTCTGAAGTAGCCTTGGACGTACGATTTGCGTGTGGGAAGTTGGAGTTCGCATAGAACTTCACGGTGTGCGAGATGGATGATATCCATGCGGTTTTAGGGAACACTTTCTTGGACAGGTATGAAGTGGAACTTAGGCGGAAACCTTTAAGGTTAAACGATAGAGTTAAAGGACGAAAGCTGGGAGTGAGGCTGATCCGGAAGGCGCGGAAAATTGACGACTTTGCGGTGAATTTGATCAAAGGCAAACAGATGGAATTAACGACGGAGTCATGTGTTTGATGCGGGTTGCAGATTTGATGACCGGTGGCGGACAAGAAGAAACATCAAGAGATGCCACTAAACTTCCGAAACTACTTCGCGAAGTGATTAAGGAGTTTGAGGATGTCTTGACAGATGAGTTACCTGCTGAGTTATCTCCAAGGCGGGTGGTGGATCACAAGATCGAAGTCTTGCCAGGATCGGAACCACCTTCCAAAGCCCCTTACCGACTCAATCAGGTGGAACTCCTTGAGTTGAAAAGACAACTCGGTGAGCTATTAGCGCGGAGATATATTCGAACCAGCAAGTCACCTTATGGAGCCCCAGTTCTTTTCGCAAAGAAGAAGGATGGGAAGTTACGACTCTGCGTAGATTATCGTGCACTCAATAAGATGACGGTGAAGAATAATTATCCCTTGCCAAGGATAGACTACCTCTTTGATAGGTTAGCGGGTGCAAACTATTTCAGCAGGATAGACTTGAAGTCAAGATATTACCAGATCCAGATAGCTGACCCAGATGTTGAGAAGACCGCTTGTCGAACCAGATACGGATCGTTTGAATTCGTGGTGATGCCATTTGGACTCTGCAACGCCCCTTTGACGTTCACTACATTGATGAACATAATTTTTCGCGAGGAGATGGATGAGTTTGTCATCATTTACATCGAGGACATCTTGATCTACTCCAAAACCTTGGAGTCGCACACGGAGCAGCTAAGGGTGGTGTTGACGAAACTGCGGGAGCATAAGCGGTTTGCCAACATTGACAAGAGTGAGTTTGGTTTGGAGCGCATTAACTTCTTGAGACATGTCATTAGTGCAGAAGGAGTCGGCCCGGATATGCAGAAGGTGGACGCGATTGTGACTTGGGAGCCTCCGACTACAGTGAAGGGGATGCGGCGATTCTTAGGATTGACGCAGTTCTACCGCAAGTATGTGAAGGGGTTTTCAAAGATCACGAAACCGCTGACGGATTGGACGGACAAAGACGCACAGGTAAGTTGGACCAAGGAGGTAGATGATGCGTTTCAGACGATCAAAACTATTTTGTCAAAGGCGCCAGTATTGAAGCTGCCGGAGTTCGACAAACCATTCAAGGTGCACACGGACGCGAGCGACTATGCGATTGGCGGAGTGTTGATGCAGGATGGAAAACCTGTAGCGTACGAAAGTAAGAAGCTATCTGGGACAGAGAGTCGATGACCGACTCACGAGAAGGAACTGTTTGCGGTGGTTCATTGCTTGAGGAAATGACGGCATTACTTGGGATTTCACAAAACCCAAGTGTATACTGATAATATTTCGCTCAAGTACTTTGAGACACAAGATCGGGTGATGCCAAAGCAACTACGGTGGCACGATACCTTAGCGCTCATGAACGTGGAATTAATCCACAAAGCGGGAAAGACAATGTGGTTCTTGACGCCTTGAGTCGCAAGGAGGAATATCTTCCATCGTCAACACAGATTTTGCGAACTATGTATCCTTGGAGAGGCGAATACGTGAAGGTTACATGGGCGATGACCAAGCGAAGGAGTACTTGGAACAACTCAAGCGAGGAGTGAAGTTGCAGAACATGCAGCTAAGACATGGTTTACTCATGTTCAAGCAAAGTCGGATTTATGTGGGACAAGGAAAACTTAGGACTAAGTTGTTAAAAGAATGTCACGATGCGCCCTTATCTAGCCATAAAGGAGAAAAGTTCACTTTAGCAGTGATAGCTAAAAAGTTTTATTGGTCCCACATGAAAGACGATGTTGTCCACTTTGTGAAAACATGTGTAACCTGTCAAGCGAACCGCGTTTCTTATGAGAAGAAACAAGGGTTGCTTCATCCTCTGTCAATTCCAGCCAGACCTTGGGAAAGCATTAGCATGGACTTCATTACCTCTCTGCCTGACTCGAATGGATACAACGCGATTTTGTGATAGTTGATCGGTTTAGCAAACTAGCGAAGTTTGCTCTGACCTTGGAAATTGCAACAGCGTTCACGACTTCTCGATTGTTCCTAGATACATGGTGGCGTTCACATGAATTACCTCGGAGTATTATTTCAGATAGAGACTCTAAGTTCACAAGTGTCTTTTGGAAACACTTGTTCCAAAAATTGAGGACTAAGTTAAAATTTAGTACCGTCTTTCATCCGGAAACAGATGGACAAACGGAACGAGTTAACTCGGTTCTGAATCAATACTTGAGGAATTATGTGAGCGCGGACCAAAGTGATTGGGCAGAATGGCTCAGTCTTGCGGAATATTGCTACAATTCCACGAAGCATTCGGCAATCGACGAATCGTCTTTCTTGCTGGCTTACGGACGTGAGTCAGAAGGACCTCTTGACTTGACTCTTGCAGGAAGTTCTACATCAGCACGACCAAGAACACGGCAAAAATCAGCTGAAGAGTTGGTGACGACAATGCAGCGGCACGAGGAGCAAGTAAAGAAGAACCTCGAGAAGGCGCAGCAACGGTACACGAAGCAGGTAAACAAGCATCGGCGACAAGTGAAGTTTCAAGTGGACGAAGAAGTATGGTTAAGTACGAAAAACTTCACACTTCCGAAAGAAATATCGACGAAGTTTTCCTCGAAGTTCGCGGGACCTTTTGTCATTGTCAAGAATCCGCACGAAGACGTCTATACATTAGACCTTCTTCGCGAGTGGTAGTTGCATCCGACTTTCCATGTTTCTTTATTAAAGAAATACTTCAAGGACGATTTGCGACCGGAGCGCAAACAGGTATTCAGGCCTCAACCTGAAGTCGTGCAAGGCGAAGCAGAATATGAGGTAGAGACCATTTTGCGATCGCGGCGCAAGTCTAACCGGATGGAGTACTTGGTAAAATGACGTGGCTACCATTTGAAAGAAGCAACTTGGGTGCCAGAGGAGGAGTTAACACATGCAAGTGAAGTATTGGATTTATTCAACGGTCTACGGTAGCATTCGCACCACACGTGAAAAACTGATGCCATCCTAACTGGAGTATGCTGTCCAATGCGTAACGAACCCTAAATCAGCTGTTCCTTTTCTTTTTGCTTTCTTTTTCTCTTGGAAGCATCAGTCGTAAAGTCGACCACGCGTTCATACTCAGCAATCTCTCTTGATTGATGCAAAACGCAGGGGTTCTAGACTCTAGGGGGTTTCCTTGTAGCGTTGCAGATATATACAGTAGTATAGGTGGTCCTGAAGCCGTAGCACAAATCCACAAGCATTGATAGGGAAAGTACCAAGTGGTAGATATAAGAGGGCTGCTTTTACTCTTTATTTCATTTCAGCACTCGAAATTTACTTACTGTACCTGTGAATATGCTGTAGTTTAATCAGCAGGTGTATATCTTTGTCTCATGTAGTGCTTAATTATTTAGTTCTTACTCAATCAAGTCAACTGACTGACTTGCGATCTTCTTAGCAACTTGTAGAAGTCGCATGACGTTGGAGAATTCAGACCTTTAACATGGCACCAGTTCGCCGACCTGGATCCTCTTGGAGCTCTGGACTCTTGCAGTTGTTTCTGAGATATCACCGCTCGTAGTCCCAGGGACTACGAGCGCATGCAACATTCCATGGCGGAAGTGACTCCATGGATACTACAACCGGAGCTGGTGGGTCTATCAGTATTAGTTCTAAATTGTACGGCATAGTTGACTGCTGCCCTCAACAGCCCTCTTTAATTTTCAAGGACGGCACATCCTGGGGAGATTGCTACAAACTTCGGTGCAGTGGAAGGAACGGCATCAAGAACAACATTGTTTCACTGCCATAAATTTGCGCCCTCACCGTAAGGTTGGCTGCGGATGCGACAGCAAAAACCCTACTTGAAACAATCGCAGCCCGCCTTCTCCCAGATTGCCACATACACTACAGTGCAATTGAAGAGAATTACAAGAAAGTTTAGTTTAGCAGTTGCAACAGGAACGGAGGAATACTTTTCCTTTTGATGGATTACACATTTATCTTTCTCGTTTACAATGTTGGTGGCTGCGGTGATACCGTGATGGTAGCCTCCGTGTCCGTTAAGGGCAAGAACAGTGCATAGCAAATCGATCAAAATCTGTATGGACAAGCCCTCTCTTACTCAGTGACTACGAGCGATAGTGAGAGAGCACAAACGTTGCTCCAGCTGGTAAGTACTAACTGGAAAGATGGTTAGAGTTAGAAGTAATTACTAGTCACTTCTGGATGTATAGCTACTCTCTATTCTCCACCAGCTTCATCCATCATTTCAAAGTTTCTGTCAAATCTGCTCGACGGGAACATTTTAATGTTGTCGACTGTGTACTGATTTGTATAGAACATATCGTCGTAGTCTTCTCGTTCTCCTGCATTCAGATAACTCATGCACGGGGTCTTAATTGAGATTTGGAATTTGACTGTGTTGGAGAAGCAGTTTCTGAGTTCGATGTTTTCAGAATCTTGATGGACTCGGGGGTTCTGAAGCTTGATGCGAATGCTGGCCATACAATTCATCTTCCCAAGCTGACGAACTTCAAGATTACGAGCAGACGAACACACATGTGTCATAAATTAGTACATTCGCCGTGACTCGAGGCTTACCATTTGACACTGGTATATTCATCTGAGACTCGCATATTCGCCATCGTGATGATCCCTTCCAGTTCCAGATGCGAACATATACCACACTCAAACCATCACACACAATCACAGACTCAAAACGATCACAGGAAAAGCTTTTGTTGCTGCATCATTGCTGAGAAGGCTAGGGTTTATCATTGGACTAAGTTGAAACTGCTTCGTACAAGTCCGTATAAACTGTGCAGTAGTGGCCTCCGTAATTCTACAGAAAAATGACAGTCGGTATAATTCTAGAGCTTTCTACGACCCATTCATTGGCCAACCTAGAGCTGCAATGCAAATTCAGTGGACCGACTATGTACAAGCATTGCATACGAAACCTACAGTAATCTAGCTAACAGGAGCGAGTAAACACTCCTCGGGACTCGCGCGCCTACTTATTGCCAGTGATGGCGTCCTTAGCGCTGTTGAAGGTCTCCGTCACTTTGTTGCCAGCCTACAGTACTTCCAAATGTGCAATGTTAGACTCAGATTCAGCGACACACAATACAGTTCCAAGAGATAATAGTTTCCTGCGCACTAACATGGTGAGCAGGTTCAGGAGCTCTAATTATTGCCAATTTCCTCAGGCTACATAGCAAAACCAGCTGAACAATACCTACCTGCTGCAATGTGCTGGCAGCACTATCCTTGGCTTGGGTGGCCTTGTCCATGGCGGTCTGGCTGGCATCGGAGGTTCCCCGCTTGGCCTCGTCCATCTTTTGCTGAGCAGCAGAACCAGTCTCGCTCGCCTTCTGCTTTGTGGCCTCTCCCATGCCCTGAGCATGCTCTTGAGCCTGTCCAGCCTTCTCAGCCCCGTAGTTCTTGGTCTCGTCAGCCTTTTGGCCCGCAGTGTCGCGGGTCGAATCCCAGCTGGACTGGTTCGATGCCATCTTCGCTATCAGAGTTGGAACTAGAGTCGAGATGAATAAATGCTGGACTGTAAACGAGTACTGTCACAGTATCTTGGTAAGTATTTTGGTGAGCAAGAGTGTTTCTTGCGATTGTTGCTTGAAGATGGAGGCATACTGCTTTATATACTTCGGCGAGAGGATGAGCGTCTTCTTCTTCTTCCGCTTGACACGATCATGAAGGCAGTGCGTTTAAGCTTCCACGTGTCGAGAGCGCCCACGAGCGACCTGAAGATTCGTCTGGCCTTTTGCGACCGGACAGTGTCCATGTGGCAGCGTCTTAGAGCGCGACAGATAGTGAAGATTGCTGGAGAAGCCTTGGAGAAACGCGACCCAATGAATAGCAAACGGACGGGAAGACCATCAAACCT
This sequence comes from Asterella californica, assembly GCA_036924285.1. Classification (NCBI taxonomy): domain Eukaryota; kingdom Viridiplantae; phylum Streptophyta; class Marchantiopsida; order Marchantiales; family Aytoniaceae; genus Asterella; species Asterella californica. The sequence continues at coordinate 15,924,555 of JAYKYS010000003.1, forward strand.
TACAAGGGAAAGAAGAACCCGAAGGGCCAAGCAACTACCACTCCGAAGGGAAAGCCCTTGGCTTGAGGCGTTCGATCGAGGGCGAACGTGGTAGACAGTATACCGGAGCACTTTTATTGTATACGACATCTAGAGGGGGTAAATCTTGCAGTTTGTATTAGTAACATCGTTCCAGACGGTGGCTTTGATTTTATCTGTGCATGGGTTGACCTGTAATACTTCACCCGAGTGAAGTAGTGAGTAACCATTCGTAAATGATTCCGGGTCCGTAAATTCCCAAAGGGACCGGATAAAAGTTCCGAACGCATGTAGGTACTTTTGGAAAACGTCTTGCAAGCTACAGAACTGGAAATGGTTCGCACATGTTCCGAGGAAATTAGGAGCGAAGAAGGATGTTTTGCTTCAGGAGTCTGGTGTTGAGCCTTGGCACAAAATTTGAGTGCGTGGATTTCCCAGGAACGAAAACGATTGAGCACGGGAGAGTCGCTGGCCTTCTGCAAAATATCACGTTGATCCTTGGTCGTACTTTCGAATTGTTTCAGATACCAACTTGCAAGAACCAAAGAAGAATGCGCGTTCTTACAGTTTCTCTTATCCATAGTGAAGCTCGCAGTGTTCGTTTTTCAGTTCTACAAGTGGATCCAAGAATGCGATGACTTAGACACAAAGTAGGCAAACGTCAAAATTGTTCCTCTTGAGTTCTGTTTCTTGGCAAGGCTGTAAGCTAACTGCTTAGCATGTACTATATAGTCGTTCTCTCCCTCATTCGATATTCATTCAGGCATTTTTCACTGCAGCATTGTTCCTGTAGTGAGGAGAAGGGTTTTCATATGATCGTGAAACTGCCGAAATGGCTACCTTAGTAAAGGAATGAGGATGGAGTTTTCCGTATATATTTTATTGGCAAGGCTGTAAACTAACGACTTCTACTCTTTATATGATCGTAAAGTGCCAAAATGGCTATCTTAGTACAGGGGTGAACATGGAATTTTCCCTATTCGAAGATGGTACCTGTTATTGACTGTCTCGGATGAGTGTGATAAGTCAATTCTGATTTCTTTCCAGTAATTCTTGGTTTGATGCAGAATGTCTAAGTGCAGAGTCGACGAATTCCTAATAGCTTTTTCAAATAAAAATTTTTAAAACAAAATTAAAAATTAAAAATTAAAAATTCTTTTGGTTCACAAGTGTTATCAGCAAAATATAAAGAATTGTCCTCCTCAAATTTTTCACCTGATAATTTGTTACAATTCCGCAGTTGCAAAGTCAAAAGTTCAGAAAGGAACTCTTTTATTTATTATTACTTCCTCCTGAACGGCACATTTGTCTTACTTGCATTAATTGATATCATCAAAACACTCGGCACCTTGTTTGCAAGCGGGTACTCTATATCGGGTCTTGGAAACATTCAGGGTTACTGATTTCAACAGAAACTATATGTCACTCGTTATTCTGAACACAGTAGAACGTCATGAACCAAGACTTGAACTCAGAAAAACTAGAAGACACTAGCTCGAGAAAACATATGCTCTGAATTTAATAAGAGATTTACACGGTGCTCTTCTGTGATCTTCATAACTCTCTTTTTGAAGATAAGACATAAGGATTAGATGACGCGTATCTTCGCTTGGGTCGCTGAATTACGAGAAACTTATATGTAGATGTCAGGAAACACAGAACGTTCCATTACGAGAGAGCATTATTGACGATTCGGACAGTCTTCAAGCCCGACCTTCTGAAATTCTGATCGTTACGAATGTTTGATAGTTTGGGAGAAGTTCTAATAATCTCAAGAACTTCAGAATATAACATCTGAATTTGCCGGCAGACTGCTTTCCTGCACACTATACTTTATCGGTATTTCAACTCAACCTGGTGCTACTCCAGTGCTACATGAAGAATCATTTACTTTGACTGGAAGTATGGAGTTGAGATTCTATGATGTCAGAAATGAACAAAGGGAAGTTGTATTCCAATACTGGTGCGGGCGTCGAGGACTACCAAGAGATAACTTTCTCTGAAAACCGTATGAAAGTGTATCTCTAAAGTAGATTACTTATATTCTTCTTTTGATGACGTGCAGCTGCAAGCTTCCTCTATTCTATGCCTCTTTCTGTTACTAGTGCTACCTGATATATTTTATGCAGATAACGCTACAAGTTGTTAGTGATCAAGAATTTTATAACAAAATTTATCTATGATGTCGTCCAGGTCTGCTGCTCATCAAGATCATTACCTTCTTCTTCAGTTTCAACATAGAACAGAGGAGGCCTCATTTGTATAATGTAGTAAAGTTAACGGAAGTTCATACTCTTCATTCATAACAGCTTACTGTATGACATTAGCTTTGCCTAAACTGTGTGAGAATAAGGTCTATTTGGCAGTTAGGATGAACAGGAAATGATTAAAAATTCAAAACTTTATACTTTATAATAGTAGTTTCTGAAATACATTCATTTTCTGTGCTGAACTCTACCAAAAACTTAACTTGCACATCAGTTCACGTGAACTAAAAAAACTTATTCACTAGTCGATTTTCCTTTCAACATCTTAGCAACCTCTAATTGCACTATGATATGAAGTTCCTGACGATACAAGTTTGCCTCACATCTGTCCTTCTCAAGTTCTCTATGTAATTGCATTTTCTGCAATTCTAGTTCTGTCTGTGGCTTGTAGTTTAGCAGCTTCAATCCCAGATAGCACATCTGCAAACGGATGAATCCTCTCTTTAAATGCTTCTCCAAACTCTGAGACCTTTCGTCATTTTTTCTCACTGGATCGTCGCGCTGCCACTCCAAGTAGATCTTCCAGTTGAGAAGAATTAATATTTTGACACTACAGGTGAAGCCAATGCATCGCAAGACTCCTCCACAGTATTCTTAAATTCAATGTTCTCTACTAGAACATATGCACTTGTAACACTTCAAATGTTTCTTTCCTTGGATCACATCATCCTGGAATACCTGGAGCTTTCGGATTTGTGCTAAAATATTCATCCAACAATTCAAACCACTTCCACGTCTTCGTGTTGTATGAGAGTCTATAGAGTGAAAATTGATAACAAAAAGAGTTTTCTTCCACTATGTACGTAGTTGTAAAGGAAGCTGCCCATGAGCTTATAAACTGGGCAGGTGCTAAACTAAGGCCAACCTAGACAAGCTGCTCCTTAGCTTATATTCCAAAGAACTACTAAGAAGTCACGAAGGTATCAAGTGGAAGCTCTTCTTGATTAGAGCAGGCACATGTTTTCACTTATGCAGAATAAGGGTATACGTAGATGTTTGCATAATTTTTAGTTTAATAAAATGACAAAAAAGAAAACTCTATCATTTTCCGCTGGTGACTCGGATTCATTATTTGATGACATCATCGAGTACGTGTTCTTGAGCAGTATAGTTTTGGTTCTTTTGTTACTAAAAATGGAAATGTACATTGAAAACAACACTTGAAAAGTTAGCAAAGGAGATAAAAACGAGTTTTGTAGGCTTATGTACAAGATTATTTACTTTATTAAACGAAACCAAGAGCCACTTCGGTGGAAGAGACGCCCATCTAGGAAGAAGAGGTCCTTGGACAAATCCTCCTAGCTCATGTTTCATATCTTAGCATGTTGACCTCCTTGTGGGAGTCTATGTTAGGTGTGTGGCTATGTCTTTCACATCTAGGTATGCAAGGCTGGTATCCTCTTTAAAGGTGGACTTCCTGGTCTAAGCCTTCACATGCAAACGGAGATTATGAGTTGAGAGATACTTGATACAACAATGAGAGGGCTGTAAGTCCTATGGGATGGTCTTGCAGCGATGGCTTAGGCTCTAAAATCGTGGTTTGACTTATAATCTAGGTTGCATCAAGGGTTGAGAAATTTTTATTAAGCAAGGGATCAGCTTAGCTAGGGGCCTGCTTGATAAGTAAATGTGCATATAAGGACATAAGAACCTCAGCTTACCTAAGGGGCTGCTTAGCAGGAGGCTTGTTTTCCAAGTATATCGACATGTGGTGGCAGTTAGAGGGACACATTACAAACGATTGAAGAGAGAGAGAAGACAACGTACGCAAGAGAGAGGAGAAGACTTTTGATTACTGAGCACATTGATGATGAAATTGAGACGTGAATAAAGTTTCTTGGGTGCATGATCATTGGTACCAGTCTGTTTTCTTTTTGATCGCTTTCACAATCAATCACAGTCAAGAGTCCGTCCTCCCTAAGAAAGACTCTCTCAATGTCTAGCTTGACTCTCTCTCTCTCTCTCTCTCTCTCTCTCTCTCTCTTGTCTAGCTTGGCCTTAGCTTAGCACCTACTCAACTTAACAAGCTTCAGGGCAGCTTCTTTTACTATTACGTACACCGTGAAAGAAAATCCCTTTGTTATCATCTTTCACTGCATAGACTATCATGCAACACGACATTTATGTAGTGTCCCATGATTTCTCCTTTAGCCCATTGTAGCATAAAAGATTTCGCTCCCCAAGAACATTTACACTAGTATTGCCCCTAAGTTCTAAGATCTGTCCAAACTCACAAACACGCGAGATTTGTCTAGAAATCTTGTCTTCTCACAAAACCACACGGCTTTTTTGGCGGGAGTCGGATTCGAACCCACAACATTCAGATTATGAGCCTGACGGACCCTTCAGAAGGTGCTCTGGACCCTAACACACAGTTACTAACTAGTATATCACACAATTACCCACTGAGAAGTCCGGGAAGACGCTTCTTGCTTCCAGATCATGACTTCCAATCGTCTCACGACGGTCTTCCGAAGCAATTCTCGACTTCTGGGGGTTCAACTCGGCTTCTGACACCTCCAGAAGACTATTCCTGCTTCGTAGATGTCAATTTATCCTTCTCTATCACACATTGCTCCTCAATTTCCAACGGGGTTAGATTAATCACAAGGTGTATGCTCTTGTAGTCTTTCCATGCTTATGTTTATGGAAGCGGTCTTCCTGCAGCACTACAACGACATTCACATTCACTGATACGTAAAAGAAGTCTCGGAAGTCCAATAAAAGACGATAGGAAGATGGGAAGATGAGAGAAGATGGGGAAGAAGAGAAAACCCAAACAAGAAGAAACAAGAGAAAAAGGAGAAATTAAGATTCCGACAAGCTTCTAGTCCAGATCTTGACTAACAAGCCATCCTAGCTTGTAGTAATTTGGGAAAGAAGATCAAAAATCTGCTTACAGTTACACAGTCTTCCAATCGAGTATGTCGTCTTCTGTTGAGGAAAGAAGGCTTTCAGCTTCTTCTATCTTTGCTCCGACTACTCTGACTTCAGAGATCAATCTCCCATCGAACAGTCCGTACGTGGATCCGAAGTGCTCCAATGGATGAGACGAGCTTGGACTCTGCACAACTTCTAACAACTCAAGAAGAAGACTTCTCATGCACAATTGGGTATGAATTCGATGAAATCCACTGCCCAGAAGACTCAGACAAAGCTTCTGCAATCAAATCTGAAATCCAATCCCAGAGAAAAAGTTACATGGTTTCTGGAAGCTCACTCCATCCACTTCTTGTCACTACTCCACGACACACCAGCTTAGAATCAGGACTGCACGATAATGCCGTTCTTTGTTCTATGTTGTCTACTCATGTTCTACATCCTTTCGATCTCTTGTTGGGAGTGGAGGTGCAGACCTATCCTATGTGTAACCCAACTCTGCTCGTGCAGTGTACATATGTGTGCGCGTGTGTGAAATCCTATCTTGACATCTACTTTATGCAATTTGTCTTGAGTCGCAAGAGGGAGACCCCTTCCAATCACAACTCACATCCAAGGAAAATGAGACGCTGTCACCACCTCCCAGGCTTTGGTTTTCTTCTTAGTTTGGAAACTACTTTCCTACTCCTACCGTTGCTTATCCTATCACATAGACAGTCACCTAAAAATAAAGTGAGAACTGTCTCTCTTAAAATGACAAACTCCGATTCTACCAAAAATAGCCATGTCAATTGACTATCTACCTCTATTGCCTACTCCTAATCGTCAAGTGTAGTCTCTATGGGATCCTCATCTGTCTTATCTTCTAATTCGGCTTCTGATAACGTGGAAAGCCCTACTGGTACCTCTGATGCGGCTGAGATGACATCCTCGTCAGTGCTCGTGATGTGAGCTTCCATCATGGCTTCGGAGCCAGAAGAGGCTTCTGGGAAGCTGAGTTTTCCTGCGCTTCCTGACTCTTCTGCTCCACTTGTTCAACACTGGGAGCTGAGGTGACATCACAATGGTCAGAGGTAATCACCTCCTCCACTCTAAACACCATGGAAACCACCTCTGCTTCCTATCTTCTAGGACTTCTTCTATCTTCTTCTCGGCTTCCAACGCTATCATCACCAAGTGGACAGCAAGGTCAAACTCCTCTTTGTCGAGATCCTTCCCAATCGCTGGTCTTGGTGCACGAGAAGACGTAGCTGCATGTTGGAGAATCGAGAGAAGACCGCAAGGAGTCTTCAAACACTCAATCTACCGATCCAGGTAGCGGAACATGCTCTTCTTGCAATCCACTAACATCTCCCTAGAAGCGTCATCCCAATCACGAGCTAGGTTTAGAAGCTTCCTTCCCGCAGTGAAGTTGAACTTCTTTCGAAGCGCTTCTCCCATCTGTGTCATGATCTCCTTGACTCGGGCTTCTGCTTCTTCTCGCTGCTTCTTCTCTGCTGCAACTTGAGCTTCCACGGCTTCTCGCAGTGATGTCCAAGTCGTCTTCTCTTCTAAGAGATCATTCAACTTACCCCTGATCCACAGAATTTTCTGCTTGCGTTGCTGAAGTCGCATCTACAACTCCTGGTTGCTCTTCCGCAGCTATGTCAACTCCTTGGCAGAAGCAAAAGCTTCCGCCTTATACTTTACGACCATCTTCTCCTGGTGCGGAGGTTGACTTCCAGAGCTTCCTGCTTCTGCTTTTGGGCCTCCTCCTCCTCCATCAAGGTTCAAAGATCGAATCCAGGCTGCAGTGGCTTCTCCCGAGCCATCGCACGCTTCTCCACCAACTCCATCGTTGGCTGAATCTCCGAACTGAAGAAGGTGCTGAACTCTTTCAGCCGTTCTCGCAGAAGACAAGTTCATCCCCACAAATCGATCTAAGACGTCTCCCTTATCTTCTAGAGGTATGGATGTCTCTTCCACCACCGTGATCTTCTCCTTTTGTGCACAAGAAGACGCTACTCTCAACGTCTTCCGGGGTGGAAGCTCTCTTTCCACCGTAGAAGCAGTCCTCTTCGCTACGCTTCCTCTAGTTGAGTCGGTACATCAACCCATGTCTTGACTTCTGGAGTCTTATGAAGACTTTAGTCGCAGAAGTTGTCTTCCGCACGATCTAGATGCTGGGCGTGTCATCTTGTGAATCCTACTCGGATCTAGAGTCGATGGTCTGGAAGGATGTACTCTTCCGGAGCACACTCCTAGGTCTCATCCTCCTCAGTGACGACACATCTTCGGTGTCGCTAGAGTCATCTTCTCGTACCGTAATCGACTTTTGCTGAGTACTTGGTCCTACCTGAGACACTAGAATGAGAAGGAAGACATAGCAGCTGCTCGGTCTTCTTCCTCCGGGGTCTTTTCCTTCACCTCTCGCTGTCGTGCTGACCCATACTTAGCCAACTGGTCTTCCTTCAGGTCCCTCTTGGACACGTATAGATAACGGAAGAAGAGAGAAAGATGCCCTCCTGCTGGGATGCCCAAGTACACTAGCTCGGCTTGGATGTAGATGTGGAAGAAGACGTCGACCTATCCTTCCCAGATAACTTCCAAGAACTCCACGTCCTGGTCGCCAAGGTATCTCACCTTCTAGGCCTTTTCCTTGGAGAAAAGGTGAAGGTACAACTTCCTCAAAAGACGCTTCCTCGGCTCCCGGTAACCTTCTACCTTCCATCTGTTCCTCCCCTATCTGTCTTCCAGGAAGACATATAGTACTTCCAGGTACATGTCATTTTCCTGAGATCTCGTCAGAATCTTCTCATTCTCGAGCTCATACTCGCAGTTCTCTACTTCAGACCGGTGAAAAGCATTGCATCATCACTCCACCGTCCACAAGGATGATCTTCCTCGAGCGATCCTTGCCTTGACAAGTATATGGTTTCGAGGAGACAATGCTACCCAGACCTCTTCTAAAATACCCTGGTTCGTGAGATTCTAGTCCCATGTGAAGAAATTGAGGTCCAACTCCTTGATGAAAGGTTTGGCCTCGATCAACTCTGCTTGTGATAACACCAACCCTCGAGGATGCATCAAAGGATTCTCTTCATGACATTTGGTGCTTCCACTGAGAGATCTTTGGGATAATGAGTTGGAGATTTGTTGGATTGAGTAAGGAAGATGGATCATGGTGCTGTCGTTCAAGGTGTAGCTGCTGCTCAAGGCGTTGTTGCTCAAGGTATTCTTGTTCAAGGGACTTCTAGTCAAGATGGCGTCGCTCCTCTAGAGGTATCTATTGTAGCTGCAGCGACAAGTGCACAATCTACTTAAACGAAGTGCTCATGAAAAGCTGACAAGGAGCTCTACCCATTGATGCAATGAAAGTGAAGATCCGGAGTTGTGCAAAAAGCCTTGTTTTTAGTCCCATGAGTGTCTTTGGAGCGACAACGGTAAGCATCGAAATAGATTTTCATATAGGAAACGATCCACGACACGACATCCACCCCCTCTAAATCTGTGCATCCTTCGACATACCCAGAGATACCAACCAGGAGTGGACCAGCACACATCTCTTCTTGTCGTCTCACTTCTGATCGTAGACAACCTCATCTTCAAGCTCTTCTGCATAATCCTCATCCTCAAACTGAAACTCTGTCAAGATATCTGCTAGATCGACCTCCTCATCTCTCTTTTTGAAAATCTTGACACGTTTATCTATCATTGGTATCTTCAAGCTCGTTCTGTCCAATTCTTGCAGGACGTAAGTTGCGTTGTCATGAACCTTCTTCACCACATACAGACCAAACCATCGCTTGGAAAACTTCCGGAGTGCACTATGCTAGTTGTCTAGACTGTTGTCATCTAGATCTAGACTAACACCCAATCATCTTCTTTTCCCTAAGTCTCAAACGATGTCGTTGATCAAATCTAACCTTGGGACACTTTACTCCTTTTGGTAGAATTTGCCTACAACAACTCTCTCAAGACCAATGCTGACCTCTCACACGGATCGCTGATGTGGCTTACATGCAGCCTTAGATCTAGAACCACATCTAGAGGGTTCAGAATGAGCCACGTAAGAGGTTCACTGGAAAGTTCTAGAAACCTCCTTCTGGAAGCTTCCCGTCTAGAAAGTTCTAGAAGCTTCTTTCTAGAAACTTCCTTCTGTAAGCTTCCCGACTGGATCCGACCCCTCTTACCTTTACTTAACCTCACCCTTGACTTGCAATCTCATGTTAAGTAGGTCAAAATATCTCATCATCTGAGAGTCCCACCGCACTCAGAAGTCATAACAGTTTAGGGCCACGCATGATCAGGGATAAGTGTTAGCATCGCATTGTAGTGGTCATTTGGATCTTTCAGTTTTGTAAGTTTTCTTTAGTATATGTCAGCGACATCGATCTTTGCGAAGAAAGAGACTGATTTTGGTGTAGTTGAGATTAAGTGTCTCAGAGCGGGTCCGCAAAAACTAACTTTTTTGATTGGTTTCGTTTTGGTCTGTTTTTAGAGTGGCTCCCTAAGGTCAGCATTCGTCTAGGATATCTTTGGGATAGGTCCTTACGTAATAATCCAATGTTTCAACCTTGGTTCAAAGAACCATTTATTGTTCATCAGTTCTCGACTCTCCGGGCAAGCCGTTAAGTCTTACTCGTAGCGTTCACAATCTAGCGTAAATCCACTAGGCTTTTGTTGTTCACTTTTGCGCCCTGAGATTAAAGATTGTGACCCTGATATCCTCCTTAAACGTGGACTTTCTGGCCTAAGTCTCTGCATGAAACCAAGATTATGAACTAAGAGATACTTGATACAACAATGGGAGGGTTGTAAGCCCCATTGGGTGGTCTTGTAGCTTTGGCTTTGGCTGCAAAATCACAGCTTAGTTCATAACCTCGAGGGTGGAAAATTTTTTATTAAATAGGGGGCTAGCTTAACTAAGGATCTGTCACGTCAGTTTGGGCACCTCGGCTAGGTTGACCGAGTGCGAAGTGACGCATCCCGGTAAGGCCGTTAGTGCCGTTAGGGCGAGTTGGAGAGAGAGCCCATTAGGGGTAAACTTCGCAGGTAGGGCTTGGAGGCCTTAGTTCTTTGAGTTGAGCCTTCAAGCTCCAGGCTATGGTGGATAGTCTAGTTGAGTGTAACCCGGATTCTCTTCGCGTTTAGAGTGGGTTTGGCTTGACCGTTTGTGAGTAATCCTTGTTGTGGTGTTGGAGATGGTAATCTCTGTATTCAGATTACTCAAAGAACTGAGTGCAGGTCGAGGCGGAGTTCAGTAAGAGCTCGCAGATCTGAAATCGGAAATCGTCTGGTGGTATCTTCGGGCGTTGTTGTTCGTGGTTGATTGTTTGGAGCTGTGATCGAAGTGTGTGGGCGCCGTGCTACATTGCTGGTCGCAGATTGATTTGCTGTTGATTGGGGTCGAGTGGAGATTTCTGTCATGCGGAAGCGCTGCAGAAATTTTATGGAATGTTCTTGAAGTGTGTTGTTGGAGCCGGATTGCGCGTTTGGGCGTAGCAGCTGAAATAGTTATCAATGTCGGGCCGGAGTGGACTCTTTGGAAGCGCATTGGAGAGACGATTCTAGCGCACTAAGTTTCGTGGAGTTTGGTCAAGGATTGAAGAAGTTATGGCATGTCGAAGTTCGCTGCCGTGAAACCCGCAAGCACTAAAAGGCTAGTTACGTCAGATTTTGGCTCAATTTCGTGAGGAAACTCGAGTTTAGTAGTTGTTTTGTGTGTGTGTGCATCCGCAAAGTGTGTGTGGTGCATGAGGCTTCGAGGAGCAGAGGTGCGTGAGTGCGGAGGCGTGAGAGCGGAGTGCGAGAGTGCGGAGGCGGAGCGGAGCTGAACCTGAGCCCGCGCCCGCCGCAAGCCAGCTTGCTGGCGTGCGTGAGAGAGGTATCCAAGCTTCAGGTGTGTGGGAAGGGTAAAACCAGCTGGTCACCCATCCCAACACTATTCCTGGACCTGGACTCCTGACTCTGTAGTCTTAGCTTTGGCTTTACCACTAGACCAATAGCTCTTGGTGTCATACAGGGATGCGTGCAAGTACTTATGGACTTGTATAAGGTAGTAGGAGACCTTCTCGCACGTCCCTAGAGGAGTGGTAGGGCGACCTCACAGTATTAGGGGGAAGCTATAGTTGTGGTAGTGTTTGCCTACACCGTAGAGGCGCGTATGGAGGCAATTGGTGGCAGTTGTCTTGGGTGAGCTAGTAGAGCTACCACGTGGATGTTTTTGGAGCTACTAGAGGTGTGGACATCTAGTTAGTGACCTCCAGTGTCAGTTAGGACTGTTGGTGATCATATATTGTGCATGTGGTCACCGACAAGGAGTCGTCAGTCCGGGTGGGGCTGGGTTTCTCTTTATGTGAATGTTTGAGTGTGGAGGGTTATCGTTTGGACTTCTTGTGGTTGGAACCCCCCATATTCTGCTTCCTGTTTGTGCGCCGCGTTTGCTTGTGTTGGCGCTTGATTTCCGGAGTGAGTTCACTCCAGTGTGCTGTCGGTAGTGAGGCTGGAGTTGCGGACCAGTCAGACTACCTTTGTCTCTCTCACGGTGCGGTTGGAGTGACGACCAACAGACCGTGAGAGGCTGCCTGTGGTGATGGTAGGTACAGGTTGCCCTTACCTTGACCGTCCTAGTAGGGGATAGGTGAGCTCAGTAGGAGCGGGATTAGGCAAGTGGTGGTTACGGTGGTGACGGAGATTGCGACATTCTGGTTGGGGAGTGTGTTAGCAGGATTCTCTCATCACGGAGTTCTCGGGAGGTTCTGGTGGGGACTTCTCGGACAGTGGGTATACACGGAGTGGGGTGAGGTACCGACTACCTACACCATTGCCGTCGGTTGTTCCAGAGGACGAGTCAGACGCAGACAGCGCGTTTTCTGGTGGTGAGTCTAGTGTCACCACACCGTTGTTGTGGGACATGGACGAGATCTATGGGGCCACGAAGGGGCCTCGACGTTACTCGGGTACAGTTGGTACCATTGAGCTGGATGACTTCATCCAAGAGTTCGACAACTGGTGCGATCTGCAGCAGATGCGGAACCCACAGCTGTTTACACCCTTCATGGCGTGGAAGGGTTTGTTCCAGCACTTGGAGGGACCGCCGATGGACGATTATCATGAGTTCAGGCGAGATTACAGTGTTGAGATCGAGTTGTGGAGACAACATTGGTCTCCCAACTATGTTTCTATCACTACTGGCGCAGTTTCGGGAGACGTAGCACCTGTGAGTTCGGGTGCCAGTAGCAGTGGTACAGCCGCAGGTGGCGGAGTACCTACTACCAGCGGTGCGTCCACAGGTAGTGGAGCGGGTGGTAGTGTGAGCGGGATACCACCAGGGTTTAACCCTGTGGTTCAGTTCTTCCAATGTTTGAGGAAGAACTATCAGGGTGTGCGGACCGACAAGTTGAGGAGTCTGCAGGAGTTCCAGCGGAAGACTGGAGAGAGCCTACACGAGGCGTTTACTCGCATGAGGCGGTTGATCAGCGTTACCCAAGGGGTGACGGAAGCACAGGCAGTCCAGTTCTGGTATGGAATACTAGACCGGGAGCTGCGTAGGAGAGTCAGAGATGCTACTCTTCTTAGAGATACCGCTCCGACGTTGGCGGTTGTCTTTAGTCTGGCTGAGCGGATTGAGCTCAACATGGTGGAGGAGAGGGTGGTGGTTGTTGGGTTCAGCAAGGAGACACCACATGGAGCGACCACCTCTTCTCGAGGATCACAGGCTACGCAACAGCGTGGTGGTGGTGGTGGTAAAGATTGTGCGGAGCAGTCACGATCTCAGGGAGGTGTTGGAGGATCTGGTGGGCAGAAGCCCATGCCGTCCTTCTCTAGTCAGCAGCAAGCGGGTCCTTGCTGGACGTGTGATGGTCCTCATCAGCAGAGGGACAGTCCACAGAGGAGAGGTTATGAGACGTCAAGGACATCAGGGACGTCTCAAGCAGTACCTAGGCAATGTGAGCATTGCGGACGACCTGGTCACAGTAGTGACCGTTGTTTTGATCTCCATCCCGAGTTGCGGCAAGGGAAGGCTGATCGTGGACGAGGCGGAGGAGCTCAGGGAGGCCGTGGTGGTCGAGCTGGAGGTAGAGGTCCAGCACCTGGGAGAGGACCGGTCGGTCCACCGCCTGCTACGACGTCAGAAGCAGGTATGGCTGCTCGGATTGAGCAGTTGGAGCAGAGGATAGCTAGTATGGCTATGGCTCAGCGGAGATCAGGTGGAACAGAGGCTTCCACGTCTTATGGAGGAGAAGGAGGTGACTTCGACTTCATGGCTGGTGTGGCGCAGATTGAGACATTTGCGGCAGTGACTAGAGGTGCAGTACGTGCCTCTGAGCCACGAGGTGCGTCAGTGGAGTTGGATCCACAACGCGGGGAGGCTGGTAGACAAGCCAGGCTTCCCCAGTCGTTCACGTTATCGGAGGCGTTGAGGACCACATCTATGGTTCCTAAACGACCTACCGATGGTGCAGTAGAGTTGGAGGCATCGACATCCAGGAGTGGGTGTGATGTGAGTCCACCTTCGACGTCTGTGGATGCGACGTCGAACCCGATGTTGGGGGCGGCTACAGCAGTTTTGCGAGCCCCACTATTCTCAGCCACGGATATGAGGGCATTGGGAGTCAACTTGGCTCCAGTGTTCCAGTTGGCGGCCACGTTCAGTGAGAGCGAGGATGTAGTTACCTCTAGTGCTGAAGTAGTTCAGCGAGAGGCGGTAGACGTGTCCATGGAGTCGAGGATCAGGACAGCTACCAGTGGTACTTGGCAAGCGGCGGCTGCTAGGTTAGATGAGTTACCAGCTAGGCCGGCGATTGACCGTGCTAGTTTGGCACCAGGTGTGGTGTTGTTGGACAACAGAAGTGGTATCTTCTGTTTGGTGGCACCTTCAGGGAAAGTGTATCGACCCCAGAAGGTCTTGTTAGACTCTGGAGCCCAACCGTTGATGTTGGGAAAGGCGGCGTGTATTGGTTTGGGTCTGAAGAAGTCCGAGATAGAGAGATGTCCATTCCAGTTGCAGACATCTCTAGGGGGATCAGGAGGTACGGCTCTGCACATGACACGTGAGATGTTGACGGTGAGAGTTCGGTCAGATCACCCCACGGATGGCTCTATGGTGAGGGCCAAGGCCATCGTTACAGCCGTAGAGTCTTATGATGTATTGGTGGGAGGTGCTGTGTTGTACCCTATGGGGTTCGTGATCGACTATTGGACGGAGACAGCATCTTACAGACCAGGTTGGCAGTCCGGTGAGGGACGAGTGAGCCGCTTACCAGTGCGGTTCAGTGCTAGAGTTGGGACGACGGAGCCTACACCAGGGACGATGGCATCCGTTGCAGGGTTCAGTTCGGTCATCACTTGGCTGGACGAGTTGTTGGAGGGCAATGCCCATGCGGAGGATACTCCGATCTATGAGGAGGTGGAGGACATGCCTAGCATGTCTACGTTAGTACCATCTGCCTTGGATGTTCCACTCTGGAGTTCGAGTGGAGAGTTGCAGCAGTATGCTGATCAGTTGGTGCAGCAGGCTTGGAGTGAAGCTTTTGTACCACCAGTAGAGGAACAAAGGGTTGTTCCTGCTACTCGCCCTGTGACCTTATCACCGTTGGATACGACTCCCATTGTGTGGCAGTATCCAGAGGAAGGTGTATGTGTGCTGGAGCTGTTTGGAGAGATCAGCACAGGTTTGGCTGCGGTATTGCAGGTAGGTATACAGGTACAGCGATACTTGTATGTGGAGAGAGATGAGATTGCGAGACGCATCTCATTGCGACATGTGGCACGTTTGGTGCAGAGATATCCTGAGTTGTTGCCCATATCAGCTGTTAGAGGATACCAGCAAGCATTACCGTCAGATATTTCGCTGCTGGGGGCGCAGGATCTCACGTTTGTGGGCACCATTCACTTGGTGATAGCCGGATGGCCATGTCAAGGTCACACGCGTGCAGGGAGAGGTCAGGGTTTACATGACCCGCGATCTAGGATGTTCTGGGAGATGTTACAGATCTTACGACATCTCCAGATGCATCAGGTGGATTCTCCAGCGTACATCTTGGAGAACGTTCCTTTGTTGGGTGATGCTCGTACACAGATGATGGCGAGTGTGCACCAAGTGCGGTCTTGGGTTGGACCAGCAGTGTTGTTGGATGCAGCGAGAGTGGGATCTCGTGCACATCGTCCACGGTTGTGGTGGACGAACTTGTTACCGAGAGAGGTGCTTAAGCGCGCACACGATGGAGTGAGACGACCAGCGCACCTCACGGTTGATAGCATCTTGGATGCAGGACGACGATCTCAAGTAGTGAGAGTCGTCGATAGGTCACCCATGGCAGTGGTGAACCTAGTGGGACGGCCCATGGTAGCGTTACCCACATTGGTAAGCTTTCCAGCGTCACATGCTTACAGAGATGGAGGACCTGGGCTTGTGTGGGATGCTCAATTACGGCAGTTGGTGGAGCCTAATGCCGATGAGAGAGAGCGAGCGATGGGTTTCGCTACGGGTACGACGGCAGTAGCTTCGGTGTCAAAGGCTTCACGTCGTCAAGTATTGGGTCAAGCAATGGACTTGAATTGCTTGACATGGATTGTTAGCCTTGGATTGGCTGAGCAGCGTCGGATGCGATCGACGGGTGTTACTGCTCGAGCACTCTTGAGCTCTTTGCCTACCGGGTCGGTGGAGACAAAGACTGGGGGCGAGGCACGTGGAGTTCGTCATCCTTGGACATCATGGGATGTCATAGGAGAGAGTGTGGAGTTTGCAGCTAGAACTGCAGAAGTTTTACACACAGTAGCGGTGGAGGTTGTTGGTGGTGAGCACAAGGAAACTGCTCCAGAGGCTGCAAGATAGCAGTCAACGACTTCGTCTTCTACCTCTAGCATGGTGACAGAGGATACTTGGGAGCCGGAGATCGGACCCAAGCTTATAGGAGAGGAGAGACGAAGAGTCCAAAGATTCCTGAAGAGCTACAGGAATTGTTTTCCCTTCAATATGAAGGATTTGGGTACCTTGAAGGGACCTGGTATACGGATCGACTTGGCTAATGACACGCCAATCTTTCGACGTCCTTACAAATACAGTGACATGGAGAGAGCCTTGATCCAGAGTCGGACTCAAGACTTGTTGGAGGCTGGGTTGGCGGAGATGTCGCATGGAGAGTATGCATCTGCCACAGTTATGCCAGCCAAGAAGGATATGTATGGCAACTACACGGATAGGCGGATGTGTGGGGACTATCGTCCTATCAATCGGCAGACGAAGTCCGATAAGTATGCCATGCCGACACCTGAGGAGATCTTTGATGCAGTGGGGCATGTGAAGGTCTTCAGTACTTTGGATCTTCGAGCAGGGTATCATCAGTTGCCAGTGAGAGAAGAAGATAAGTCCAAGACAACATTCTGGGGAATTAACTCTCACAGCAAGGATTGTTTGTATCAGTGGCGGTTCTTACCATTTGGGTTGAAGAATGCCCCTGTTGAGTTCCAAAGGGTGATGGACAGAATCTTAGCAGGATTGGATTTTGTCAGATGTTATATTGACGACATCTTAGTCTATAGTGCTACAGTGGAGGAGCACGAGAGACACTTACGAGATGTGTTTGAGCGGTTGAGAGCTCATGGGTTGAAGTTACACCCTGGGAAGTGTAAGTTCTTCCAGGAGTTGGTAGAGTATCTGGGTCACACCATCTATCCAGGTGGATTGGGTGTTCAACAGACGAAGGTTGAGGCTATTGCACGTATTCCGCGCCCCACAGATGTGAGTCGAGTTCGAGCATTTGTTGGTTTGGCGAACTTCTATCGTCGATACGTGAAAGGGTTTAGTGCAATTGCGAAGCCGTTGACCAAGCTGATGAAGGTGGACCAGGAGTGGCAGTGGGGAGATGAGCAGGAGCGAGCTTTTGTAGAGCTCAAGGATAGGTTGACATCTGCTCCCATCTTGAGGAGACCCGTTAGGGGGCGTCCTTTCCAACTGCACACAGATTGGAGTATGTTGGGACTTGGAGCAGTGCTGACTCAGCATGATGATGAGAAAAAGGAGTTCGTGGTGGCGTATGCCAGTCGCTCCAATAATTCAGCGGAGGCGAGGTATAGTTCGTATGAGGGAGAGTGTTTGGCGGCAGTGTGGGCTGTTGTACACTTTCGATGTTATCTGTTTGGGAACCCCTTTACTCTCATCACTGATCACCAGCCGCTCAAGTGGTTGATGGAGTCCGATAAGCTTACAGGGAAGCTTGCACGATGGGCTCTGATCTTACAGGAGTATGACTTCCAGGTAGTACATAGACCTGGAGTTGCAAACCTAGATGCCGACGGGTTGAGTCGCAACCCGTGCACGAGTCAGCAGGATCAGACTGGGGCTCGATGGCATGACGAGGTTGATAAGGAGATAGTGCCAGGGTGGCATGCATCTGCCTTTCTTTGTGTGTTGGCCATGAACTCTAGTATGGAGGGCCAAGTCGTATCTTTCTCTGGTCAGAGAGTAGATGATGAGTCTCCAGATCCTGAGGGTGGAGATGGTGTTCCAGACCAGCGAGATATCCATGATGATGTGACCGTGATGGAGTATCTACGTACTGGTGTGGTAGTAGGCACAGTAAGTGCCAAGGAGCGAGATCGTGTCCTTCAACGAGCGAAGAGATTTCGACGAGAAGGACGACATGTACTTCGAGTGTGGGGTGATGGAAGAGTACGGATAGTGTCACATCCATCCCAGAGGGCACAGTTAGTACGACATGCCCATGAGGAGTTGGGACATTTTGGAGTGAAGCGTACGCATAGCTTACTCCAAGGACAGTATTGGTGGCGTGGTATGCACATCGATGTGCAACAGTTTGTCGCACGATGTGTGGTTTGTGATCGAGTACGAGCATCGTTTAATGCTCCTACTCCACAGTTACACCCCTTACCGATTATGGGGTTGGATTACCGTTGGAGTTTGGATTTTGCGGGATCCTTACCGTTGACCGTACGTCACCACCGGTATGTGTTGGTGATGGTGGAGCACTTCTCCAAGTGGATTGAGTTGGTGGCATTACCAGACAAGGCGAGTGAAGGGACGGCGTACGCGTTCTTAGATCGAGTGCTGAGTCGTTTCGGAGCACCAGCTGAAGTGCTGACAGACCAAGGTACAGAGTTCCTTGGTGAGTTTCAAGCCTTGTGTGATCAGGCGCTGATTGATCATCGGACTACATCTCGAGATCATCCTGAGGCGGATGGTTTGGCGGAGAGGGTAGTTCAGACGGTGAAGAGAGGATTGCGCAAGTATGGCTTGCAGAAGGGCCACTTGGGAGACTGGGATGTGCAGTTACCATGGTTGGCTATGGGCTACCGTTTTAGCCGACAAGCGTCTTTGGCTTCCTTCTCACCGTATTTCTTATTGTATGGCCGAGATCCAGATCTACCTTCGGCCATTCGTCGTGATTCTGCTGAGGTGCTGGACCTTGATGACCCGGATATGTGGGAGAGAGCATGTTCTCAACGAGCAGAGACATTTCGGAGAGTTATGCCTATGGCTTTTGAGAACCTAGCGATTGCTCAGCATAGAGACACGTTGCGATATGCGACTATCCGAGGAGGAGGTTATCGGCCGTCGATTCGCAGGTTTCATCCTGGCGATTATATCTATCTACAGCAGACTGCACCGACGACGTTGGATGTGACCGCAGGGCGCACTATTTTACGAGTGCGTGAGGTGTTACCTTCTGGAGTACTCATGTTAGAGGGCCGTGATGGTGTTGTTTGGAAGGACCATGTGCGTAATTACGCGCCATGTCATCTTCCCAACATTGATGGTACCGTTGACCCAAGCTTAGCAGTTGTACGCGCGGGCTTGAGGTGTATGTTGTGTGGGTCTGCTGGTGGAGCAGCCCGTATGTTGGTGTGTGATGGTTGTTCGAGAGGTTGGCACATGTCATGTTTGACTCCACCTCTCAGTGTAGTTCCTACTGGACGGTGGGTTTGTCCTCGATGTATATAGCGGAGATAGTCGATTAGATCTTTGCGTGGTATGGATTGCAGACAGGCGACTAACGATGGGGCAATGTAGCACCCGGCCTCCTGATCCTTGCACCCATGAAGGTGTGTATCATGTAGTTGGGATATGGAGCTATCTGGAGTTAGAGGGACCTAACCGCCAATTACGGGGGCGATTGTGGTACACTGTGTATGTGTATGACATCGTCCATGTGTTATGTGTATGTGTGGTGTATCTCTGACAGCGATGTATGTTGTGTAGCGATGTGTATGTGCACGACAGCTGTCACGTCAGTTTGGGCACCTCGGCTAGGTTGACCGAGTGCGAAGTGACGCATCCCGGTAAGGCCGTTAGTGCCGTTAGGGCGAGTTGGAGAGAGAGCCCACTAGGGGTAAACTTCGCAGGTAGGGCTTGGAGGCCTTAGTTCTTTGAGTTGAGCCTTCAAGCTCCAGGCTATGGTGGATAGTCTAGTTGAGTGTAACCCGGATTCTCTTCGCGTTTAGAGTGGGTTTGGCTTGACCGTTTGTGAGTAATCCTTGTTGTGGTGTTGGAGATGGTAATCTCTGTATTCAGATTATTGTGGTACACTTGTGTATGTGTATGACATCGTCCATGTGTTATGTGTATGTGTGGTGTACCTCTGACAGCAATGTATGTTGTGTAGCGATGTGTATGCGCACGACAGATCAGCTTAACTAGGAGTTGCTTGATAAATAAATGTACGTATAAGGACATAAAGACCTCAGCTTAGCTAGGAGTCTGTTTAACATAGGACTTGTTTTCTAGGTAAATCAACGTACAGGCAAGAGTTCGGGAGACATTGAGGACAATTCAAGAGAGCTGAAGAGACTACGTGCGCATGAGAGAGAAGTGAAGATTGTGATTGCTAAGAATATTAACTGTAAAAAAAAGTCCAATCTGGTGTAGGAGGCATAAATGGATCTACAAGATATAATAATTTAAGAAACATTTAATGACTTATTTTGAATCTCAAGTGCCACTCTATTGTCATGACTGATTTGGAGAATAGTCCATATCTCATGTAAAAGCACCTCCTACCAAGTACCGGCTCTTGGAATATCCACCATCTTCTCCTTCTCTGATTTTCCATACTCGATGTGTCAATGACATATAACAAAGAAGGAATGAATGAATCTCCTCCATCCTCTTCCAACTCTATCATCTGAGAAAGAACATCGTCCAAACTCCATGTCTCCTAGTTCAAAACAAAGAATATGAAAAATTCCACTATATCCAGAGAAAAATAGATGCAGTAAAAAAGACATGTACAAAAAAGCATATAAGTGAATCCTCTTAAATGATCTCTTAGTAAACTTGAGTTTACATGATGCCGTCTGCACTGACAATATACCTGCTGATTATGAGCTTCCAACTCGAGGACGAAGGAGTTTAAGCTCTTCTTCGCAAGTTAATCTACCTCCTTTGCCTCACGTGAGTCGTCTTGAAGACGATGAATCAGGTAATCCCGTTGTCACATATCGAGTGTGTTGGGAGAATTGACAAGTCGTGGCTTTGATAGAGTGTAAAATATAGAATGGGAGGAATTGGAGTCACGAGTGGGAGCGATCACATTGTTACATCTGATGCAAAATGACATCTAATTCTAGAAGCCATGGGTAAGCAAGGGAATTTTGTTGATTTTTGTTTTGGAATAGATAAATCTAATGTGCAAGAGATTATGTGAGATGTTCTGATGCAGTAGTATTTGTACTTGGACCAAAGTACTTAACTTGGTCTACTGCGGATGAGATGGAACGAGTCTCTTTGGAGTTCTATTGTCGCTGTGGTTTGCCGAACTGCCAAGGTGTCATTGATAGCATCCACATTGAAGCTCCAAAAGGATCAACTATGGCACTCGATTTCTACAATCGTAAGAGATATCACTCTATTGTTCTCCAAGCAATAAGTGATACCGATGGTACTTTTCTTGATATACATGTAGGCTATCCCAGATCGACAAATGATAAATATGTCACTCGTGTCTAGTTTCTTCCAGAAGGTAGTGGATGGAGATATCCTCACAAGATCTGTTCTTAAGATTAATGATGGTGTCTAGTTAAAATCTTATGTACTTGGAGATTCAGGATACACAATGCAATCTTGGCTGATGATGTCTTATAGCATCAATCCTCATTCTACAGACTTAAACTATCATTATATGCACTCAGTGCGGTCTCCATTTTCAGTTTTGTTTAATGTTTGATACTTTCTGAGAAAAAAACAAGCAAGCATTAAAATTATCAGAAAAATAACAAAAATGATGCAGTTCCACCATGTTCAGCCTGCAGTGCGGTAATGCTCTGAATATGAGAAGTGCATGTCAAGAGCCAGCAACATATATACAAGAAAATTTTTGTAGAAAATATTTTACAACATATATCAACCTGTGTGGTTTCTGTATTTGTCTTCTGTAACATCTTTGAGTGACGATAAACCTGCTGAACCTGTTATTGCCGGTCAAATGTGGGGTCAAGTAAACAAAATTAAGACGGGTCCGCCAAACGTATTAAGGATGGGTCAAGTACTCTCTGATTTTAAGAAACAGTAGCTTGTCTGCTATCCATTATGAGACCAGGTAACCTAAAAGTAGCCTCTAGCACTTCTATATAACGACACATTATACACTATTATAAAAAGAGGTATTTTGCGATTTGATCATTAGCAGGTTTTATGGAAAAATATACTTGCAATACGGGTTGCAGAGTAAAGGATTAATATACATATTAGACATTTATTAGGTTTGAAAAATATGATGTTCTAATGAAGGAAGGTGTAAAATATCATTAAAGGTGACATTCCATTGGAAGTTAAACCAAAAAAAATGCAACAAAGAAGAAGGTGACTTGTGATAGTATTCTGGGGTGAGAGGTGATTGTGTAAGTTAATTTGTTCTTTGACAGAAGTTATGACATTGTATATTTAATTTTATTTAATTTTGTATTTTATAATAAATGTGAGTCGAGTCCCTCTCAAGCTGTATTCGATCTAAAGTTTAAGTAAAGAGTGCACTTTTCATTTCGAGATATTTCTATTCTAAGTTCTCCTTGTGATGAGTTCTAACAGGTTGATCTCTTTATCAGTTGTAACAGGGTGATAGTATCGGTTGAGGAGATCTTTTAAAGTTCTCATGTTCTGAAAAGACTTGTAGTGCAATTTTCAGTTTAATTTGCAGTTTTTAATTTACAGGTTTTAGTTTTCTAGTCTAATTGTCGTTCTGGATCGATAGTATTAACGCTAAAATGCTATTTAGTGTAATCATAGATTGATCGGTCCGCTCCGGTCTAGCGCCCTCGTATTGCGAGGGTCATACGTAGAAGTAGTTTGTCAGTCGTGGTCATCTACTTTGTTTTTCCATGTCATCGATCATCTACCCATTCGGTTGCCAGGTCAATTAATCGAAACTCCAGTTTGTCATTTCTCTTTTTCTCTAGATCTTATCAAACAGAACCAGATATAACTATTTTGACTTAACATGTGGTTTTAATATCATTAAAGGTGATTGGACTCGCCTATTATTTCACTTGTTGTTTAGGGGAACGGAAATATCACTGCGGTAACGTCGATCGAACGCCGCCAGCTCTTCTGTGACAATGTTCACAGTCCCGCGCGTTCTAAGACTTCCGAGACTTCGACATGCACACATCGGGTGGCACGTGTACTCGTACATACTCGAGAACTATCACCCTTGCCACCACTCTCTCCTCCTGCCTCTTGACACGCGTACACGGGCCACGCGTGTCAAGCGGAGAAGAAGCCCCTCATCTGCTTTGCCCAGCTATATAAGCTGTATGCTTCCCTCTTCTGGCTACAATCGCAACTGAAGCTCACGTTATTGCATAACGAAGCTTATTCCGCCAAGATACTGTGTGACCGCACTCGTTCAAAGTCGCACTCCAGCTTTCATTCATCTCGACTTTACAGTCTAGTACTTCCGACTCTCACAGCGAAGATGGCCTCGAACCAATCCAGCTGGGACTCGACCCGCGACTCAGCGGCCCAGAAGGCTGACGAGACCAAGGACTACGGGGCTGAGAAGGCTGGACAGGCCCAAGAGCATGCTCAGGGAATGGGCGAGGCCACAAAGCAGAAGGCGAGCGAGACCGGATCTGCTGCTCAGCAAAAGATGGACGAGGCCAAGCGGGGAACCTCCGATGCCAGCCAGACTGCCATGGACAAGGCCACCCAAGCCAAGGATAGTGCTGCCAGCACATTGCAGCAGGTAGGTACTTGTTTAGCTGGTTTTGCTGTGTAGCTTGAGGAGATTTTGCAATAATAGAGCTGTTGAATCACAGATATCCATCACCATTATCATTAGTGCTCAGGAAAGTATGATCTCTTGGAACTGTTTTGGTGTGTCATCGAGTCGTATTCTGACATTGCATACATT
The DNA here is from genome assembly GCA_036924285.1 of Asterella californica. Classification (NCBI taxonomy): domain Eukaryota; kingdom Viridiplantae; phylum Streptophyta; class Marchantiopsida; order Marchantiales; family Aytoniaceae; genus Asterella; species Asterella californica. The sequence goes on from JAYKYS010000003.1 coordinate 15,948,070, forward strand.
TGGGAGTACTGCAGGCTGGCAACAAAGTTACGGAGACCTTCAACAACGCTAAAGACGCCATCACTGGCAAATAAGTAGGCGCGCGAGTTCCGAGGAGTTTTTACTCGCTACTGTCAATAGCTAGATTACTGTACCTCGATGTTTCGTATGCAATGCTTGTACATAGTCGGCCGCCATTGCAACTCTAGGTTGGAGAACGGAGAGTAGTTAGAAAGCTTTACAGTGCCGACTGTCATTTTTGTGTATAATTACTGAGGCTAGTGGTGCCCAGTTTATCATACAGACTTGTACGAAGTAATTTGACGAATGACGACCCTCCTTTTCTCAGCAAGTGATGCAGCAACAAAAGCTTCTCCTGTGATGGTTTGAGTTGCGTTATTTGTTCACTTCCGGAATTGGCAAGACTTGTTATTATGGTCGCGACCATAATAACAAGTGTCAGATCAATGTACCAGCGTTTAAGAGTGGAGCCTGAGTCACGGAGAGCAGACGGAGAATGTGGAAATTCTCACAGAAATTCTCACATGTACATACATTTTTTTCCTCGTAACCTTGAAGCTCGTCATCTCGGGAAGATGAAGTGTATGATGTTCGCATAACGTTTCATAACCTCCATTCAATGTTACATATTTCTTGAATTAAGTATACCACACTCGTCACTGCGCGTGTTTTGCTGCTGCACTGTGAACTGATGGGCAGCACCTCGAGACTAGAATGAAAGTCTTTTGATGAACATATTTTATTGACATATTTGCCTCATTCCCTCTCTTTGTGCAGCAGGATTCGGCAACACCAGCTCAGCTTCTCTCGTACTGCTAGGTCCTCCCCTATGGAGGAAGAACACACAAGATCTCAAGAAGTAGATTTTACTGTGCGCTTATAATTCAAGCATCAGATCTATACCACTTGAAAGATCTCGGAAGAGTATTAAAAAACATCAACCGAGAGAAAAGTGAAAAACACCGACCAGTGCCCTTCTGGAAAGCTACTTCTGTAGGAGGATAGTGCTTGCTAATGAACATGCCGGACTGCTGTGAGGCAGCAACAGCGGCAAACATCATTCGTCGACTCTGCACTTAGACACTGCATCAAACCAAGAATTACTGAAAAATAAATCAGAACTGATTTATCACACTAATCCGAGACAGTCAATAACAGGTACCATCTTCGAATAGGGAGAATTCCATGTTCACCCCTGTACTAAGATAGCCACTTTGGCACTTCACGATCATATGAAAATCGATATGAGTGTAGAGATTGACTAGTCGTTAGCTTACAGCCTTGCCAGTAAAGTACATACGGAAAACTCCATCCTCATTCCTGTACTAAGGTAACCATTTCGGCAGGTCACGATCATATGAAAACCCTTCTCCTCACGAAAGTACGACCAAGGATCGACGTGATATTTCGCAAAAAGCCAGCGACTCTCCCCTGCTCAATCGTTATCGTTCCTGGGAAATCCACGCACTCAAATTTTGTTCCCAGGCTCAACACCTGACTCCTGAAGCAAAACATCCTTCTTCGGTCCTAATATCCTCGGAACATGTGCGAACCATTTCCAGTTCTGTAGCTTGCAAAGACGTTTTCAAATAGTACCTACATGCCTCGGGAACTTTTATCCGGTCCCTTTGGGAATTTACAGACCTCGAATCATTTACGAATGGCTACTCACTACTTCACCCGGGTGAAGTATTACAGGTAAACCCATGCACAGATAAAACCAAAGCCACTGTCTGGAACGACGTTACTAATACAATAACTGCAAGATTTACCTCCTCGAGATGTCGGATACAACAAAAGTGCTCCGGTATTCTGTCTACCACGTTCGTCCTCGATCGAACGCCTTGAGCCAAAGGCTTCTCCAGCCATCTTCACCGTCTGGCGCGCTCTAAGACGCTGCGACACTGTCCGTCGGCACGAGTCCGCTGCTAAGTCGCAAAAAGCCAGAGGAGAGCGCTCGCTCGTGGGAGTTATACACGTGGGAGCTTACACGCACAGCTACGATCGTCTCAAGCGGAGAAGAAGCAGCTCATCCTCTCGCCGAAGTATATAGAGCAGTATGCCTCCATCTTCAAGCAACGATTGCAACGAACACTCTTGCTCACCAAAATACTCACCAAGATATTGTGACAGTACTAGTTTACAGTCCAGCATTTATTCATCTCGACTCTAGTTCCAACTCTGATAGCGAAGATGGCATCGAACCAGTCCAGCTGGGTTTTGACACGCGACACAGCGGCCCAAAAGGCTGAAGAGACCAAGAACTACTCTTATTTTACCAGAAGGTTTTGAACTAGGGGATGGGAATGCTGGAAAATGTTAAAGATAATGTTTAGTTTCAGACTTCAGTAACTCTTAGTACTACAAAGCTCAGTCACCTCTAGTATATCATTCTCGGTCTGATCTCTAGGACTGATCACTTACCTCTTACGTAACCTTGTTGTCTATAGGTTACTATATATAACAATTCTCCTCTATGGAGATGGTGAGTCTTCTGATCTCTTTACTATTATATTTCATCTAGGACAGAGTAGTCGTTGTTTTTAGTTCTCAAACATGGTATCAGAACTCAAGTAAGAGCATTAGATTGAGGAACAAGAGAGTGAAAGAGATATATTTTGTGTATATCACCTTCATCAGAAAAGAAAGAAAAATGTGATTTTTTTGATCAAAATATCTTTGACTGCATTTTTTGGAAGAAAAGCAGATCTAATTTGATATTCTGAGAATTCTTTAGACTTTAGAAAGGCTCTGCTTACGATAAGAGATTTCCAACGGTTCAACTTTCGAACCAAACTGAGCTTGTATAAGGAAGTTACACTTTGGTGAAATTTTGATCAATACAACTTTGACTGTGTTTTTGAGGACCTTAATGATCGAATTTGTCGTTTTAATGCTATGCTTGACTGGATTACAAGAAATAATACTGTAGACATTACTTCCACCTTCATAACCCCTCTAGAAAGTTTTAGATTTTTCTCCGCTACTTGATATTCTTTCAATGGCTAACATTAGTGATAACTTGCTTATGATCATCATAAGCTAGAAAGTACAAACTATCCAATATGAGCTTCAAGGTTCAGACCATCTTCTAGAATTACGACTTCTGGAACATTGTACTAGGTGATGAGAGAGAGATCTTTTGGATCACCAGCAGCTGTCAAAATCTCCGACTAAAAGAAACTAACAAGCATTTGCTCTCATCAAGATGACCATCAAAGACTCTGAAATGTTAGATATCTTGGAGGCTAAAACTTCTAAAGAGGCTTAGGATACCTTCATCAAAAAGCACTGTAGTGACGCAGGATTACTCCTTTTGCCCATTTAGTATACAAGATATCGTTCCCACAGAGGATTTATGCAAATAATCGCTGCTCTAAGTTCTAGGATCTGTTCAAACACACAAACACACGGGTTTTGCCTAAAAAGCCCGTCTTCTCACAAAACCACACAAAACCACACGTCTTCCAGACACGCCACATGGTGCTCTGGAACTAGACAAACAACTACCAACTAAAATATCACACAATTATTCACAGAGAAGCTCGGGAAGATGATCTTCCTGCTTCCAGGTTGCTTCTTCCGGTCTTCTCGATACCGTCTTCCCGAAGTGATTCTCGTCTTCTGGGAGTTCAGCTCGTCTTCTCACACCTCCAGAAGGCTGTCCTGCTTCGCAGAAGTCGACTAGTAACGGTCGTTACATCTTATTCTCACACTCACATTCCAACGGGTTAGATTAATCACAGGGTGTATGCCCCCTGTCGCCTTCCCAGGCTTCTGCCTATGGAAATGGTCTTCCTGCAGCACTACAACGACATTCACCTTCACGGAAGCTCAATAGAAGTCTCGGAAGCTCACTAGAAGAAGGTAAGAAGATGGGGAAGATAAGAAAATCCAAACAAGAGAAAACAAGATGAAAAGAGTAAATTAAGATTCCGACAGACTTCTAGTCCGGATCCTGACTAACAAGCCATCCCTGCTTGTAATAGTTTGGGGAGGAAGACAACAAACGTGAGTACTGTTGCATCGTCTTCTACTCGAGGATGTCGTCTTCTGCTGTGGGAAGAAGGCTTCTTTCTTCTTCACTTTGCTGCTCTGACTGCTCTGTCTTCTGAGATCCCTTACCCAGAAGACCGTTCGTACGTAGATCCCAAGTGCTCTACTGAACGAGTCAAGCTACACTTCCACAATTGCTGACAGTCACCGCCACTCAAGAAGAACACTTCTCATGCACAATTGAGAGCGAATTCAAGGAACCCACCATCCAGAAGACATGAACGAAGCTTCTGCACTCAAATCCACAATCTATTCCTCGAGAAGAAGTCACAATGGCATTGGGAAGCTCACTCCCTCTACTTCATGCGTCTACTCCTCGACACACCAGTCTAGCTAACAGGACTGCACGAGGATGCCGTTCCCTGTTCCTAGACTGTCCACTACTTCTATCTACATCTTCGAACCACTGCTGGTACGAGTATGCAGACCCCTCCTGTGTATTCCAAGACTATTCGTATGTTTCCAACAACGGGTGTAGTGTGCGAAGAACTGTCTTTTCTGTGTCTCTGCTCTAATGTGTCTCGTCTGCTTGCACCATAGAATCGATGTGTATGTGCAGTCGCTACAAAATTCTACAGAACTGGCAGACCTCTATCTCCTACTCTGCGATCCTACTTATGTCGCTGCCATGAGAACCAGGGGAGACGACCACCAGGGAGAGAGAGGCGCTGACAAGAGGTTGCTATCTCACATGCAAGCGGTTCCCCTGCCCGAATTGACTATCCACCTTGTCCTTCCTACGCTACCTATGCTGCCACATGGTGTCCTAACTAATTTTACATGAAAAAACTGCCACCCTTAAGATAGCATGTTCGATCCTACTATATTTGGAATTGTCAATGGAGTTACTAACTACTCAGATTGCACGGAGGCAATTTCTACCTGATCTGCTCCTATCGTAGCTCCTAACGCGGCTTCTGATAAGCTAGAAAGCCTTGCAGTTACCTCGGGTGTCACTGAGGTGGCTTCCTCCTCATCGTCTCTTGCGGGCCCTGCTGTCGCTGCTGCTGCGTCTTCCTCGGCCTCGGCTTCTACTTCGGAAGACAGAAGCGTCTTTTGGGAAACGGAATCGACCGGTGCTTCTTCCGTCTTCTGAGGCACGGGTGCGGTACTAGGGACCATGGGGACCTCATAGGGATCCGGAGAAGTCGCTTCCTCCAAGCGGAATATCTGGGAAGACGGCTCGTCTTCCTATCTTCCAGAAGACATCTTGTCTTCCGGGACGTCTTCTGGAGTCTTCTCGGCTTCCAACGCTGTTATCACCAAGTGCACAGCGAGATCGAACTCCTCCTTCTCCATTCCGGATCTAGTCGAGGGTGCTGGAGCTTGGGAAGATGCGGTTGCAGGTGTCGGAAGCGAGGGAAGACCATAAAGTGTCTTCACTCCTTCTATCTGTCGATCCAAGTACCTGAACATGCTCTCCCGGCATTCCACCAACATTGCTTTGGACTCGCTGTCCCATCCTCTAGCTAAGGTAAGTAACTTCCTACCCGCGGTGTAGTTGAACTTCTTCCGAAGCGCTTCCACCGACTGTGCCAGCATCTTCTGTGCACGAGCCTCCGCTGCTTCCCGCTGCGTCTTCTCAACTGCAGCTCGCGCTTCTGCGGCTTCTCGCTGCGTCTTCCAGATGGTCTGCTCTTCTGCGAGGGTGGTGATCTTCTCTCGCACTCGGAGGACTTCCTGATCACGCTGCTGTACTCGCGTCTGCAACTCCTGGTTGCTCTTCCGAAGCTGCACCAGCTCCTTGGCAGAAGCGGCTGCTTCCGCCTTGTACCCGGCTGCAAGCTTCTCCGTGGTGCGGAGACTAGCTTCCAGCGACTCCGTCTTCTTCTGGTCTTCTCCCTGTCGCAGCAAGGTGCGCATGCCGAATCTAGGTTGTAAGGGCCTCTCCTGTGCCTTCGCCCTCTTCTCCAGCAACTCCATAGCTGGCTGGATCTCCTTCTGGAAGTAGGCACTGAACTCCTCCAGTCGTCTTCCTGCGGAAGACAAGTTCATCTCCACCACTCGCTCCGCGGTGTCGACTTCGTCTTCCAGAGGCAAGGAAGCCTCTTCCACCACGATGGCCTTCATTTTCTACGCACGAGAAGAAGCTACTCTTCTCATCTTCCGAGGTGGAAGACTCCTCATGACAGGAGCGGCTCTCTTCGTTGCGCTTCCTCGCATCGCAGCAGGAGCGTCCCTTCTTCTCTTGTCTTCTGGAGTCTTCGGAAGACTCCCAGGCGTTGCAGAAGCGGTCTTCTGCTCTGATCGGGTACTCAGCAGGTCTTCTTCCGAGTCGGACTCCGATCCTGAATGAATGAGGGAGATGGGTGTCCTCTGTACACTTCTGGGACCCATCTTCCTCGGTGGCGTGGCGTCTTCCGACCCACTAGACTCATCTTCCCTCACCAGAAGCGTCTTCTGGTGAGAGCCGGATCTCAGCTGTGGCATCAGAGTGGGAGGGGGCGTTGCTGCTACCTCTTGGTCATCGTCTTCCGAGGTCTCCTCCTTCACCTCCTGTCGCTCCGTTGGCCCATACCCTGCCAGCTGATCTTCCCTAAGATTCCCCATGGCTACATACAAGTAGCAGAGGAAGGGCGTCAAGTGTCCTCCCGCCGGGGTACCCAAGTATGCTAGCTCCGTCTGTACGTAGTTGTGGATGTACGCGCCCCAGTAGATGGGCACTCTGTCATCCCACACTGATTCCAGGAACTCCACGTCCTGATCTCCTAAGTACCTTGTCTTCTGCGCTTTCCCCTTGGGAAAGAGATGCAGAAACAACTTCGCCAGAAGTCGCTTCTTCGGCTCCCGGTAAGATTCTATCTTCCAACTGTTCCTCCCCTGTCTGTCTTCCACGAAAAGGCAGGTGGTGCTCCCAGGCACATGCCACGAACTCACGATCCTAAGCAAGATCTTCTTCTCGTACCAATATTGGCCGGTGAAAAGCCCTGCGCCACCAGTCTTCAATCCAGGAAGATGGTCTTCCTCGAGCTACTCCTGCCTTCGCAGGTACACGGTTACGAGGTGGCAACGCTGCCCACACCTCCTCCAGGAGTCCCTGGTCTGCGAGGTTCCAATCCCACAGGAAGAAGTCGAGACCCAACTCCTTGAGGAAAGGAGTGGCCTCGGCCAATTCTGCCACTGGTAACACCAAGCCTCGCGGATGCATCGTCATGCTGGAAGATCTGTTGCACTAAGTCACAAGCACCTACGATGAGCTGAAGGCTCAGTCCTTCCCAAGCGCCCACAGTCTAGCTTCTACTTCTCAGAAGACGAAACTAGTCTTCCAGAAGACAGCTACTCCGTCTTCCCGGATTCTAACCATACTTCCTAGATAGCTCTCGTCTTCTGAGCTATATCTAAACAATCCTATCTAAGCAAGGCCTCGCATGGATTACCAAGAAGACAACCCACCTTGCATTACATCCTAATTCCTATCAGAAGATACAAGATTCGCGAAACATAAAGTGCATGACAAGTTCAGAAGTCGGTTGCGGGCTCCTGCGGTGACAGTGGTCTCTGGGAAGACACTCGGGACAGCTTACGATTCAATGTCTTTCTCGGAAGACTTCCCGAAGTCAAACTTCCCTTCATTGGTCTCACCTGTCTTCGTCTTCCTACGCGCAATCTATCCTCACAACAGACTCAAGACATTTGCATTCTGTTCTTCTGACTTCTCACCTCTCATACGCACTCAGAAGAACCTTGCTGCTCGGTGGGAAGATATGACCCTCAACCATTCTCTCCAGATTCTGCCAGCAAGTATTCTCACGACTCTCTTCTAAGTTCGGGAAGAAGAAGGAATGGCTGCTATGGATCGGACAGAAGAGACCCGAATGGACCCTCACGTCTTCTCGCTCATTTTGCTAGCCTTTCAGTCTTCTAGTCTCTCTAGGAAGATGTGGAGTTGAGAAGCTTGGAAGACCGGGAGGCACAGGCCTAGTTCCCGACTTCCCAACTTCTCGAAATAACAAAACAACTCACCACACCACTCGAGATTCGTACCAAGCCTCTCTTAACACAAAAGCAAAGCAAATCCACTCTTGATACGAATTGTGTTCAGTCGACTTCCGAAGACAGTCTTTTGAAGATGGTCTTCAGAAGACAGTCAAGTTTAAGAAGCGTCTTCCGAAGATGTTCTCATCTTCCGAATCGTCTTCTGTTCCAGGTTTCGGAGGTAGAGAGGTAGTAGGGTAGGGAAATTGATAGCTAAGATCGTCAATTTGAGGACGAGGTGTAGGGAAGCTCGAATTAAGCTGAGGAAGAAGTGGGAAGATGCCTGACAGAAATTGGGTAGCGCTTCCGCACCCAATGTCTCAATAGGAAAGATGGGGGGTGGGGGTAATCGATCAGGCTGCCTGCACACAACCAAGGAAGCGCGGGGAATACCAGACAAAGGCGAGAAGAAGTGAGAAGGGGAAAGAACATGGGGAAGAACCTCTACAGTCTTCTTCGGCTCCCCGAGTTACCTTCGACCTCCGCGCGCTTCTTGGCTCTGGTCCTAGCTCCAATGCGACTCCTCACGACTGCGCCTGCTGTCGATTTCTGGCCACGCCTCGATTCCACCTTCGATTCTACTCGCTACTCTCCAATGTCAGCTTCTCGGGAGCTCACAGAAACGCCTTCGCTCTTTGCCCTTCGTGCCTCAGCAATTCGGTCTCGCCCTTCGTCTAGCTGCCAACGGGTTCTCTCCTACCTCGATGTCCTCACTCGATTCCTCTCTCAAAGCTTACTTGTGAAGCTCACTCTCTCCAATCGATCTTCTCAAGCGCGCTGTGCTGCGGGAAGTTGGAATGCGCCTAATGTGCTTCCTTACGCATCTTCCCCGCAGATTAGTGGTTTTTGACCTTAGATGTCTTCCCTGACCTACCTACCTATTCGGTGCGATCCAGTAGGTACACCTACTGTTTTACCCGAAAACTCGTGGTTAGGCCTTCGCGGTCGCTGTCTTCCGGAAGACAGGTGTCTTCCGCCGTCTTCTCATCTTCCGCCGTCTTCTCGTCTATGAAGACGCTCTTCCGAAGACGGTCGTCTTCCGAAGAAGTCCACTTCTTATTAAAAAGCTCATAAGATCATCTTCATGTTAAGGAAGACGTAACCTTAAGTAACAACGCTTCTTCAGTTATACAAACAAGTTATTATTCTTAAAAATTTCAAAAATTCGTGCATCCTGTAATTTGTGGACACCACAAGCACGGAGGAACAGCTCGTGGGAGAAAGAGAATGCTTCACAAAAAATTGAATACTTTGCAAATGGTTGCAAGGATTTCATTAGAAGAGCATTTGAATACAGTGAGGTCTGGTACAACAACTAAAGAATATGGGTAGATGATGACAACTTGGTATTGATAGTGCTCCAGAGTTTATCAGAATCATACGAGCATTTTGTCAAAATGTGGATGTACGTAAGCATTTTCACATTCGAAGAACTGCAGACACTAGCTTTGCAAGAAGTTATGAATGTCGAGACCAAGTGCACTCAAGCAAAAACCAATGATGTTGCTTTTTTCTCGAGGAGGAGATCATAAACGTGGTAGACCTCAAGATCCGCAATCTAGACACAAGGAGCATTGGGAGAACAAACGAAGAAGTTCTACACGAGATTTAGAGAGCAAGTTAAACAATTCCAACAAAACCAAGAAATTGTAATTACTGTAAGAAACATGGTCCTTTGCATATGAATAACAGAAAAGTGTTTGATCAACATTCAAACACCAATAGAGATAACTTCGTATAGACATCTTATCATGACGAGAAGCTTTCCTTCACTGCCATGTATACAAATGTTCATGACCAACAATGGTGGGTTGATTTTGACATCAAACCACATAACATCGAAGAAAGAGTGGTTCCAAGATATCCATCCTTTGAATGGAACAGAGATACGACCGGGTGATGGTAAGAGATATCAAGTCAAGGAGGGAGAGAACATCTGTATCAAGCTTTCTTCAGGTCAAATCAGAACCATTGGAGGTGTTTGATTTGTATCTAATGCGGTGCACAATTTGTTAAGTGTTGGTAAACTTGTTTGATGCACAAAGCTATTATATTCTCGACCAAGGATCTGTCATAGCTACAAGGTTGAAGGTTTATCACTTGTAGGAATTACAAGCCTTACCTTTGGTTGCTCCAGTTCTAGCTGTTGAAACAAATACGAGTCAATGATGACATCTTTGACTTGGACACTTACATTATCAGAAAATGTGGAAGTTGTTTCATGAGGACTTGGCCCTTGGTATTTCTAGACTGGTCCCTTTGAACACCCCATGTGAAGTTTGTCTCAAATCCAAGCAGATCCGAAGGAAGTCTCCAAATCTACTACAACACAAGCAACAAAAATCCTTCAATTGCTGCATACAGATCTCTGTGGACCTACTGAGACTATTTTGTTAGAGATTCTAAGTACTTCATGTTGGTTGTTGATGATTTCTCGAGATATATTTGGATTTTCTTCTTGTTCAAAAAGTTTGAAGCACTCTTACCGCTTCAACAACTTGTTAACATGACGAAACGACAAACTGGACAGCAAGTGAAGAGTATCCAAAGTGACAGAAGAAGAGAGTTCACATCCAAGGCTTCTGATAAATATTTTGCTGAGAAGAGATAGTTGACGACTATATCATACACGTCTCAGCAAATTAGAGTGGTTGAATGGAAGAATAGAACTATTGTGGAGATGACAAGAAATCTTCTCAATGAGCAAGATCTACCAAAAGATCTTTGGGCTAAAGTTGTGAATACTACGGTTTACTTTCTGAACAGAAGTTTAACAAATGCGGTTCAAAACAAAAATCCATTCGTAGGTTTCACAGAAAGAAACCAGACCTCTCTAACCTGCGGATTTTTTGGTTGTAGAACATATGCTAAAACTCCTTAAAAATTGCTCCAAAAGTTTGATGATAGATCTCACATCTGTACATTCATAGAGTATCTAGCAAGGGAGAAAAGATATAAACTCATGAGTGTTGCAAGAAACATCATTATCAGTCGAGATGTAGTATTTTTAGAAGTCCTTCCATCTCGAATTCCATAGCATCACTTTTCTGATCTGCCACCTCTCTCAGTCCAGACCTATTCCAGAGAAATCATGAAGAAGAAGAAGCTCAACAAGAACCACCACGTACACGTTGAAGTTATTGATTCAGGTCCAACTACAACAGATTCATCTCTGGTACATCAGACGACTCCAGATTTAGAACGAAGAAGGGTTCTTGCAAGCTAGAGGATTTTATTCTCATGGTTGAAGCTCAAGGTGATGGAGAAATTATTTCATTTCATGAGGCTTCACTCAAGATCAATGGAGATGTGCAATGGAGGAAGAATATGATGCATTACTAAAAAACGAAACTTGGAGCCTAGTACCTCTTCTATATAACAAGAAAGTACTTGGCTGTAAGTGAGTCTATAAGATCAAGAGATATGCGGATGGATCTATTGAAACATACAAGGCTCACATTGTTGTAAAAGGCTACTTGCAGACTGCACGAGTGGATTTTCAAGAAAGCTTCACACATGTGATAAAACTCAACTCCATTAGAGTTCTTTCTGCCCTTACAAAGCTACATGGTTGGAAATGCCTACAAATGGATGTCAATAATAAATTTCTTAATGAAATAATTCAAGAAGTTATCTACTTGCAGCAACCACCTGGATTTATTTATACAAGAGGTGAACAATTAGTGGGCAAGCTACATTAGACAATTAGTGGACACGCAACTTACCGTTCCTAAGTTCTTTTACTCTTGTCGTTAATATCTCCTAGCGATAAGTAGAACGCAGTAACTACTTGTTGCAATGCGCTTGCAGTGCTATCATTGGCTTGATGGGGTTTTCATTTTGGAAGATTCACTAACTGTTTTTGATATAAATGCGTAGAAGTAAAATTAATGTATTTTAAATTATCTTTAATAAAATTATAAAAAATCTATAAATTATTTTAGTTTTTAAATGAATTTTAAAATAAAATTAAAATTTTTATATGAAATAGTGGATTCGCTGTTTCTGCCTCACAGCAGTCCGACATGTCCATTAGCAAGCAGTATCCTCCTCCAGAAGTAGCTTTTCAGAATAGCACTGGTCGATGGTTTTTACTTTCCTCTCGGTTGATGTTTTCTAATACTCTTTCCGAGATCTTTCAAGTGGTATAGATCTGATGCTTGAATTATAACCGCATAGTAAAATCTACTTCTTGAGATCTTGTGTGTTCTTCCTCCAAAGGGGAGGACCTAGGAGTACGAGAAAAGCTGAGCTGGTGTTGCCGAATCCCGCTGCACAAAGAGATGGAGTGAGGCAATATCTCAATAAAATATGTTCATCAAAGACTTTCATTCAAGTCTCAAGGTGCTGCCGATCAGTTTACAGTGCAGCAGCAAACACAAGCAGTGAAGATTATGATATACTTAACTCAAGATATATGTAACATTGTATGTGTTAAAGATAATGTATAGGTTCAGACTTCAGTCACCTCTATAGTCATCTCTAGTATATTAACCTCAGTCGCATCTCTCTATTACCAATGACTGATTAGTGATTGACCTCTCGTCTATAGGTTAGAGTATATAAAACCCTCTCTTGAAAGATGATCTGTCTACTGATCTTTTTACTGATATCTCATCTACAGGAGAAAGTATTCACTTTGTTTGGTTCTCTAACATGGTATCAGAGCTCAGGTTGGAGCATTAGCAAGGAGATTGAGGAACCAGAGAGTGAAAAAGACATAGAGTGAGGAAACCACCTTCAACAGAAAAGAGACAAAAAGAGTGAAATTTTCTGATCAAAAACATCTTTGACTGCATTTTTGGAGGAGGAGGAGATCAAATTTGGCAAAACTGAGAGCTCTTTCGGAGCTTTTTGGAAGGAGCTTTCCAACGGTTCAACTTTCGATCCAAACGGAGCTCGTATAAGGAAGTTACACTTTGGTGCAATCTTAATCAACGCAACTTTGACTGTGGCGAATTTGACATTTTTGAGATTTTTTCCGTGCTTGTCTAGAGTGCAAGAAATAATAATATAGACATTAATTTCACCTCCACAACCATTTTAGGAAGTTTCCGATTTTCTCAGCTACTTTATATTCTATCGATGGCTCACGTTAGTGATAACTTGCTTCATGATCATCATAAGTTGGATAACACAAACTATTCAATATGGTGTTTCAACGTTCAGGCCATCTTCCAGAATTACGACTTGTGGGACATTATGCTAGGTGATGAAGAGAACCTATTGGATCACTAGCAGCTGTCAAATCTTAGAATAAACGAGATCAACAAGCACTTGTCATCATCAAGATGACTATCAAAGACTCTGAAGTCCTAGATATCTTGGAGGTTAAAACTTCAAAAGAGGCTTGGGATACATTCACCAAAAAGCACGAAAGAGCAGCTTGTGAGAGAAAGAGAATGCTTCGTAGAAAGTTGAATACTTTGCAAATGACTGCAGGCATTTCACTCGAAGAGCATTTAAATACAGTCAAAAGTTCTGGTATAATAACTGAAGAATCTGGGTGAGACTATAGACGATGAAGACTTGGTATTGATAGTGCTCCAGAGTTTATCAGAACCGTATGAGCATTTTGTGAAAGCTATGGATGTACGTAAGGAGCCTGTCACATTCCTAGAATTGCAGACACTAGCTTTGCAAGAAGCTATGAACATCGAGATCAAGTCCACTCAAGTAACTACCACTGATGCTGCTTTCTTCTCCAAGAGGAGAGATCAAAGACGTGGTAGACCTCAAGATTCACAATCTAGACACAAAGAGCATTGGAGGACAAGCGAGGAAGTTCAACATGAGACTTGGAGGACAAGTTCAACAACTCCAACAAACAAAAACCTGAGAATTGCAACTACTGTAAGAAACATGATCACTTCGCTTATAATGCTAGAAGAAAGCGTTTGATCAACGTTCAAACACCAACAGAGGTAACTTCGTATAGACATCTGATCATGATGAGAAGCTTTTCTTCACTGCCATGTATACAGATGTTCATGACCAACAATGGTGGATTGATTCTGGAGCATCGAACTACATCACATCAAAGAAGGAGTGGTTCTAAGATTTTCAAACTCTGAATGGATCAGAGATACGACTGGGTGATGATAAAGAATATCAAGTCAAAGGGGAAGGTAACATTTGTATCAAGCTTTCTTCATGTCAGATCAAAACCATTGGAGGTGTTTGATTTGTACCTGGTGTGGTGCACAATCTTTTATGTGTTGATAAACTTGCTGCAAATGGATTTCATTTGTCATTTTGATGCACAAGGATGTTTCATTCTCGACCAAGGATCTGTGGTAGCCACAGAGCTGAAGGTTGGCCACTTGTTACAAGTTCTACCTTTGGTTGCTCCAGTACTAGCTGCTGTAACAGATACGAGTCAATTATGACATCTTCGACTTGGACACTTACATTATCAGAAAATTCAGAGGTTGTCTATGAGGACTTGGCCCTTGGTATTTCCAAACTGGTCCTTGTAAACATCCTGTGTGAAGTTTGTCTCAAATCTTAGCAGACTCGAAGGAAGTTCTTCAAATCTACTACAACACGAGCAACAAAAATCCTTCAGCTGTTACATATAGATCTCTGTGGATCTACTAAGACTATTTCGCTTGGAGGTTCTAAGTACTTCATGCTGGTTGTTGATGACTTCTCGAGATATATTTGGGTTTTCTTCTTGTTAAGCAAGTATGAAGCACTCTCACATCTTCAATAGTTTGTTAATATGGTGGAACGACAAACTGGATAGCTAGTGAAGAGTCTGCCAGTGATGGAGGAGGAGAGTTCACTTCCAAGGATTCTGACAAATATTTTGCTGAGAAAAGAATACTACGACAGTTGACTACATCGTACACGCCTCAGCAAAATAGAGTGGTTGAACGGAAGAATACAATTGTCGTGGAGATGGCAAGAAGTCTTCTCATTGAGCAAGGTCTTCCAAAAGATCTTTGGGATAAAGTTGGGAATACTGCGGTTTACCTTCTGAACACAAGTCCAACAATCGCTATTCACAACAAAACTCCATTCAAAGCTTTCACATGGAAGAAACCAGACCTCTCTAACTTAAGAATTTTAGTTGTAAAGAATATGCTAGAATTCCTCAAGAATTGCTCCAAAAGTTTGATGATAGATTTCAGATCTGTACATCCATAGAATATCCAACAAGAGAAAAAAGATATAGACTCTTGAGTGCTGCAAGAAAGATCATTATCAGTAGAGATGTAGTATTTGTAGAAGTCCACGTTGAAATTCACAGCATCATCTTTCTGATCTACCACCTCTCTCAGTCCAAACACCTATTTAAGAGAATCTTCAAGATGAAGCTCAGCAAGAACCACCACCTACACAAGTTGAAGTTATTGATTCAGGTCCAACTATAGCAGATTCGCCTCTGGTACACCAGACTATCCCAGATTTGAAATTCTTTGCTCAACCAAGAGATCCATCACAATAAAGAAGGTTCCTACAAGGCTAGAGGATTGTATTCTCATGGCTGAAGCTCAAGGTGATGAAGAAACTATTTTATTCAAGGAGACTTTCAGTAAAGATCAATGGAGACGTGCAATGGACGAAGAATATGATGCATTACTCAAAAATGGAACCTGGAGCCTTGTACCTCTTCCATATAACAGGAAAGCACTTGGCTGTAAGTGAGTTTATAAGATCAAGAGACATGCAGATGGATCTATTGAGAGATACAAGGCTCGCCTTGTTGCAAAAAGCTACTTGCATACTACGGGAGAGGATTTTCAAGAGACCTTCACACATGTGGTAAAACTCAACTCCATTCGAGTTCTTTTTGCCCTTGCAAAACATCATGGTTGGACATGTCTACAAATGGATGTCAAGAATGCATTTCTTAATAGAATTCTTCAAGAAGATATCTACTTGTAGCAACCACTTGGATTTGTTCGTAGAGGAGGTGAACAATTAGTCTACAAGCTACATAAGACATTGTATGACCTCAAACAAGCTCCAAGAACTTGGTTATTAACAGAAGAACGATGTCGTGTTGTGGTTCGGCTCCTGGGTGAAATTCCTGTGTAACCTATGTTGTGTTTCTTTTCTGTGTTTCAAAAAACCGTATCGCGTAACTCGCCGAACGGTGTGATGAGTGCCACGTTTGTGATTATTTGTTTAAGTGATCGCACGGTAGAGGAACGTGCCAAGTCATCGATCTGTATGCGTTCACTTCAGTGGTCCTTGTCACCGCAATTATGTATAAAATGGTGGGTCGAAGGTTCATACGACATTCTCTCTCAGCAGGTGATTCGTAAGGTTTCTCGATGGTCTGCATGGAGGATTGAAGAACTGCAGGAGTGGTGGTTATGGACGCAGGTGTGTTACCGGCTCCGGATCTTCCTTTCCCGAATCCATTTCACATCAAGCTTCATTGCATCCACCGCGATCACTTTCGACAGTGGTTAGTTGCATACTTTGGCGATGAATTCATGAGAAGAATGATGGAGTTATAGCTTCCGGTGATCCTTCCGATCGTAACATACGGAGAGACTTGGAGTATGACGGTGTACATTTTGTTGTGAGGAACAATGGATCTCAACTATCCATCGAACGTTCCTTTCAACCTTTGGGTCAATGTCCGGTGCCATTGCAGATCGAAGATCAATCATGGGGCTTGGATCGTGAGAAACTTCGAGCAAGAATATTATAATCGAGTGATAGCTTCACCATTTCCTTTTGTCGTACCTTTTATTGTAGAACGTTTCCAGGTTGTAATATTGACGTTGTATTAGTCTGCGGCTCACTGGTTTCATTCTGGTTGAGCGCTTCTGTGTAGTTACGGACCGCGAAGAATCCATCGACATATCTGAAGGATTTTTTGAGGTCTTAGAGTCTTGTTGATGTCTTGTGTCTCCTTGGAGAGTAAAAATTCGTTCTAAGGGAAAAGTTAAGAGGAGAAAAGACAAAAAGTAAAGCTCTTTTTGCTCTTATTGGTCCACTTTTAGACCAATGGTGTTCTAGCTGATCCTCTCGACGTTTCTGTGGTTTCTGGAGGCTTCGGAGGTCCACTCGCGAAACGAAGGGTATGGTTGGAGAGCTCTCAACCGGGGCTACAATCTGGGCTGAAGAATCGGTCGATTTCATGGAGGGATGAGCGCGTTATGATCGATTGAGTGGAGGGGGGTGAAATTCGTACCTACTGCTACGTTTCTGGTTATTCCGAGAGACTCTCAAGGAGTTTTGAGGATCTGTCTGTTGGGTTGGAGAGCTGACGACGTGTTGGTCGTTTTGATATCAATTTCATCAGGTTCTTGATCGATTTGGATTCTGAACCGACCGACTGAAGTTGAGAAGTGCAGACGTGACAAGGCGGGAACAGCGAACTGTGATAGTCATGGATCGTTTGCTATTGCTTAAGTTCTGAGTCGAATTTTTGAGTGAAACTTTCCAGGATTGAAGCATGTCTTATCATTAAGATACTTGGGAAGTTTCACCTCAAATGGTCGAGTAGTTTGTTCAGAATCTTGGATCAAATGTACCAGGGTCTGTAAAGCTCTGAAGTTAGCACAGATTACGGTTTGATCCATATCTGAGAATTGGTTTAAGATTTCGACTTGAAAATTGTTCAGGGTAGGAGTGAAGGGTCCAATCAAGCTTCCTGTGAAGGTTGATCATCATTGGTCGACTGGTTTGGGAGGACTGAGGTCTCAAAGTTCGAAGATACTTCTGTTATTAGCAATTTCGGGTTTTTTGGTATCATCTATTGTCATTTTGGTCATTTTCGAGCAATTTGGAGAGGAGTTTGTTGCTGAAACTGCCATACCTGCATACAACTCGACATTGGAGGGTGTGGGGCTGAATTCAGCTCTTGGTGATGAAGGAGAACGGAGTCGTCATGAATCTTAAGCCGCTGTTTGGGTTCTCGGAGCTGCCAGGTATTATCGCTGTTGGTGCTATATTGAGATCTGAGTAGTGCCTTGAAGCATGCATGCTTTACCTTGCTGGAATGCTTGATAGGCCAGGGTGTACAGCAAGTTGTATCGATACTCTATCAAGTTGATTGAGTGATCTTATAGCATCTTTTGGTTGTACTATGAAGTTGTGATAGTTGGATTGATGGGCAGTTAGCGTCGCTGGGGAGCTATTTCAGAAGTCATGCTTCCAGTGATATAGAGGAATAACTTCAGTTAGATAGTACAGAGCTGAGTACTTTTAGTTAGAGTACAAAAGATCTGTTTGTAACACAAGTTTATGCAACCTATATGTAACCTTGGATCTAGCAAGCTGTAAACTTGAGCCGAGCAGATACAAGGTCACTCGAGCTAGAAGAGTAGATAGTGAAACATTTGAGTGGAAACATCCAGATCTAGATCCAACCTTGTCAATCCACATACCTCTGTACAGCCATATACCCAGTGTATTCCTAGACAGAAAAACACGTTATACGATAACGTTGTCACTCCTTAGAGATAACCATGGGAGTAGGCGAAGACTTGCACTTCTCCATATGAAAATCCCGAAGTATACTTTCTGTGTATCTTGCTTGAGTGAGGTACAACATGTCGTTGTCTTCCAAAAACTGAACTCCGAGACAAAAGTTGAGAAGTCCTAGATCCTTCATATCAAATTCTTGCAGTAAAGCTTGTTGAATCTTCTGTAATCCTCCTTGATTACTCCGGATATTATACGTCATCCACGTACAATAATAATAACACAATACCTTGAGAAGTAACAAACTCAGTCAGAATACATAATCTCTCACAATAATGCATACGAGGGCAGCAAAGAGAGTGCGCTATCTCAAGAGAACTACCAATTAGGGGTTCAGATATAGCTTAGATAAGTCACTTGGACTTGTCAAATTTACAGATGTTGATTGGGCAGGCGACTCTTCAGATTGTATCAATGTCTGGATTTGCATTTATGCTTGGAGGAGGTGCATCACTTGGCAGTGTAAAAAACAGCCAACTATTGCTTTATCCTCCTCTGAAGAAGAATATCGTGGCTTGTGTAATACAACACGAGAGGTCATTTGATTAAGATGGATGTTGGAGGATGTAGGTGTCAACCAAGACACTCCAATAGTAATATGGACTGATAGCATCAGTGCAATAGCATTGACGGAAAATCCAGTGCACCATGCTGGAACAAAACACAAGGAAGTGCAAGTCCACTTCATTAGAGAAAAAATAATTTCAGGAGAGGTTGTTACTCAATATGTAACAACTGATAACCAAACTGCTTCTTCTAGTGAGCTTCCGAGACTTCTATTGAGCTTCCGTGAAGATGAATGTCGTTGTAGTGCTGCAGGAAGACCATTTTCATAGGCAGAAGCTTGGGAAGGCTACAGGAGACATACACCATGTGATTGATCTAATCCCGTTGGAAATTGGAAGAGCAATGTGTGATAGACAGTGATTTTTTGACGTCTACGAAGCAGGAGCAATCTTCTGGAGGTGCGAGAAGTCTAGTTGAACCCCCAGAAGCCAAGAATTGCTTCGAGAAGACTGTCGTGGAAGACTGGAAGCCGTGACTTGGAAGCATAAAGCGTCTTCTCGAGATTCCTTGTAGATATCTGTGTGATATTTTAGATTGTAGTTGTTTGTTTAGGTCTAGAGCACCTTCTGAAAGGTCTGGAAGCCGTGTGGTTTTGTGAGAAGATGAGATTTCTAGGTAAAACTCGTGTGTTTGTGTGTTCGAGCAGATCTTAGAACTTAGAGCAGCGATACTTGTGTAAATCCTCTATGGGAACCATATCTTTTATGCTAAATAGGCTAAAAGAGAAATCCTGCGACACTACACAACCACGCAGGACTAGAAGAGGGTAGGTATACATAACGTGCAATCACCATCGTAGTTGGTAGGTCTAGGGCAGTCGAACCATTACCTAATTGCGAAGAGACGACAAGGAAGCAGAGGCGCACCCGCACCATAGCTCTCTTTGCTGCTTCTCCAGTTAGGAATTGAAGAGGACATTGAAAGCACGCAAAAGCAAATTTACAGTGAGCAAGTAAGAGAGGACGTCTTCCAGCAGAAAGCGCACTCAAGGTAGAAGAGTTGAGAATCCTCACAGGACTAGAAGATTAGAAATTGAGGGTTGAGGAGGAAATAGAGAGTGGAGGCTTCGAATTGCAGCAGATCAAGTTTGATTGTGGAAGCAGCAGTTGCAGTAGCTCGAGATTGGAGACAGAAGCAAGATCATGGCAAGATATTGAAGACATAATCAAAGTCCTGAAGCGCGCAAAAGACTGAAGGAGCGATCCGAAGCGTAGCACATTGAAACAAGTACTTAGGTTCTTTTCATATCTTCCTCCTTCTCCATTGCTTCCGCCCTCTGTTCCTATGTCTCCCACGGTTCCTCGATCGTTTGTAAGAAGCCTATCGATCCTTCTCCTTCTCCTCAATTTTCTCTAAGAAGATTGGACGCGGAAGCGTTGTCTAATTTTTGTTAGTCATCTTTCTCACCTCTTTCTGAAACAAAATTGAGCTTCTCTTTCTTCCCATGTCAAAATTTGATGGTCTGACTATCAATTTCTCTATCCTACTATGCTTCAGTCACAGAATCCGTGGACATAAGACTTTTCTGAATGTGTGGACATTTCCAAAAGCTGAATATTTGCAATTCACATCAAGTAGTTGGATTGGATTGGAATTGGAGTTTGAGAAGCTTGACGAGAATCCAGAGTGAACTTGAGAGTTGATTGTTGTTTCGAGAAGTAGAAAACTAGGAATCAGACCTATGTCTCCCAAACTTCCTGACTTCTCAAATCCACATCTTCCTAGAGAGCTAGAAGATTGAAAAGACTAGCAGAATGCGCGAGAAGACGTGAGGATCCTTTCTAGGTCTCTTCTATTTGACCCATAGCAGCATGTTTCTTCTTCTTCCCGAACTTTAGAAGAGAGTTGTGAGAAGCATTGCTGGAGAGAATGACCAAGGGTCATGTCTTCTCATTAAGCAGCAAGCTTCTTCTGAGAGTGTTGCGACGTGAGGAGTCGAAAGACAGAGTATGAATGTTCCGTGTCTGTTGTGAGACTAGATTGCGAATAGGAAGCCGAAGACAAGTGAGACTAGTGATGAGAAGCCTTGCTGCGAGATGTCTTCTTAAGACGTCAATTAACCAAATCCTGTCCCGGGAGTCTTCATGGAGATCACTGTCACAGTAGGAGTCCTCAGTCTTCTTATGATCCATTTGTAGACTTCGCTTCTCACGTATCTTCTCATCTTCTGTTAAGAAGTATGATGAATTACAAGGTGGATTGTCTCCTTATGAATCCATGCGATGCCGTGCCTAGTTAGGATTGCTTAGATATAGCTCGAAAGACGTGATGTACTTAGGAAATATTGTTAGAATTCTGAAAGACAGAATAGTTGTTTTCTGGAAGACTAGATTCGTCTTCTGAGAGTGGAAGCTGGATTGTAAGGGCATGGTAAGGACTGAGCCTTAAGCTCATAGCAAATTTGCATGGTATAGTGTAACAGAAGCTCGAAATTTCTTGGAGAGAGAGGACCTCCTGTTTGTGATTGATTGTGAGAGCGAATAAAAATAGACTAATGTTGGTGTCAAAATTCAAATACAATATATTGTGGCCACCAAGGTCAATCAAACACTCAAATCAGTGCAAATAGGCTTTCTAAGACTCAAAAAAACTTATTCACGTCTCAATTTTACAACTAATGTCCACAACGATCACAATCTTCTCCTCTCTCTTTTGCACACATCATCTCTTCAGCTCTCTTGAATTATCCTCAATGTCTCTCGAACTCTTACACGTATGTCGATTTACCTAGAAACAAAATCCTTTGCTAAGCAACACTCTAGCGAAGATGGAGTCTTTATGTGTTTATACGCACATCTAGTTATTAAGCAACCCCTAGCTAAGCTGACCCAAATCTATGCAAATAGGTTTTCTAAGACTAAAAAATACTTTATTCATATCTCAATTTTACAGTTAATATTCAGCAATCACAATCTTCACTTCTCTCTCATGCGCACGTAGTCTCTTCAGCTCTCTTGAATTGTCCTCAATGTCTCCCGAACTCTTGTCCGTACGTTGATTTACCTAGAAAACAAGTCCCATGTTAAACAACCTCCTAACTAAGCTGAGGTCTTTATGTCCTTGTACGTACATCTATTTATCAAGCAACTCCTAGTTAAGCTAGCCCCCTATTTAATAAAAAATTTTCCACCCTCGAGGTTATGAAGTAAGCTGTGATTTTGCAGCCAAAGCCAAAGCTACAAGACCACCCCATGGGGCTTACAACCCTCCCATTGTTGTATCAAGTATCTCTTAGTTCATAATCTTGGTTTCATGCAGAGGCTTAGGTCAGAAAATCCACGTTTAAGGAGGATATCAAGGTCACGATCTTTAATCTCAGGGCGCAGAAGTGAACAACAAAAGCCTAGTGGATTTACGCTAGATTGTGAACGCTACGAGTAAGACTTAACGGCTTGTCCGGAGAGTCGAGAACTGATGAACTATAAATGGTTCTTTGAACCAAGGTTGAAACATTGGATTATGACGTAAGGACCTATCCCGAAGATATCCTAGACGAATGCTGACCTAAGGTGGGTTTCTGCGTTCAGTCAATCTACGCAGAGTGAATCGGTCCCTAAGGAACCCCCGAAAGGGCTTAGTCCGATGGGTACACGAAAGTGACGAAGTTGCTTTGATTATTGAACAAAAAAATTTTTTTTGCGTGTTTGTTAAACTCGTGAATTGGATTCTTTGGCAGTTCAGCTGATAAAAAAGGTATTAAATCTTTTTGCGTGCTTTATTTGCAGGATTCTATTACTGGATAGGTAAAATAACCTGGGGCACAAGTTATACTTTCCAAGGTTAGTGACACGCCGGCTGATACGGCCGGAAATGGGTTGTAGGCTACACCAATCAGCTTCGTTATCCTTCCAAGTGACTTGACTGTAATCTGTTAGCCTATCACAATCACGGGAGCCACCAATATACATCGGGCCAGCCCGCGCCCCCGGAAAACCAATCCCAACCCGAGGACGCAGCAGCCAGGTCACCCCGTGAGACGGCCACCTCAGCCCGCCAAACTTCTCACCCCTCACGCCGACTGCTTCCTCGCCTGGCCCCCGCCCCCACCATTTCTGCTACTGACATCCTCGATCCTCGATCCTCGAGTCCCTTCTCGTGTTCTTGGCTCTTGATTCAACTTTTTTGGTTACCTAGTCCTCATCATCGATTGCGGAAAGGCTACTGTTGCGCAAACTTGGGTGGGCTTGTCTCGAGGTCCACGCCACGGGAGATGATTTAAACGTTTTAGGTTACCTAGTCCTCATCATGGATTGCGGAAAGGATACGGTTGCTGAGTGAGTCAGAACGGACGTTGAAGACGGCTAATCGATACCAAAACTACATATCGTCTAAGTGGCAGTATTCAATCTTCCCTGTCTACGGTAGCATTCGCACCACACGTGGAAAACTGATGCCATCCTAACTGGAGTATGCTGTCCAATGCGTAACGAACCCTAAATCAGCTGTTCCTTTTCTTTTTGCTTTCTTTTTCTCTTGGAAGCATCAGTCGTAAAGTCGACCACGCGTTCATACTCAGCAATCTCTCTTGATTGATGCAAAACGCAGGGGTTCTAGACTCTAGGGGGTATCCTTGTAGCGTTGCAGATATATACAGTAGTATAGGTGGTCCTGAAGCCGTAGCATAAATCCACAAGCATTGATAGGGAAAGTACCAAGTGGTAGATATAAGAGGGCTGCTTTTACTCTTTATTTCATTTCAGCACTCGAAATTTACTTACTGTACCTGTGAATATGCTGTAGTTTGATCAGCAGGTGTATATCTTTGTCTCATGTAGTGCTTAATTATTTAGTTCTTACTCAATCAAGTCAACTGACTGACTTGCGATCTTCTTAGCAACTTGTAGAAGTCGCATGAGGTTGGAGAATTCAGACCTTCAACATGGCACCAGTTCGCCGACCTGGATCCTCTTGGAGCTCTGGACTCTTGCAGTTGTTTCTGAGATATCACCGCTCGTAGTCCCAGGGACTACGAGCGCATGCAACATTCCATGGCGGAAGTGACTCCATGGATACTACAACTGGAGCTGGTGGGTCTATCAGTATTAGTTCTAAATTGTACGGCATAGTTGACTGCTGCCCTCAACAGCCCTCTTTAATTTTCAAGGACGGCACATCCTGGGGAGATTGCTACAAACTTCGGTGCAGTGGAAGGAACGGCATCAAGAACAACATTGTTTCACTGCCATAAATTTGCGCCCTCACCGTAAGGTTGGCTGCGGATGCGACAGCAAAAACCCTACTTGAAACAATCGCACCCCACCTTCTCCCAGATTGCCACATACACTACAGTGCAATTGAAGAGAATTACAAGAAAGTTTAATTTAGCAGTTGCAACAGGAACGGAGGAATACTTTTCCTTTTGATGGATTACACATTTATCTTTCTCGTTTACAATGTTGGTGGCTGCGGTGATATCGTGATGGTAGCCTCCGTGTCCGTTAAGGGCAAGAACAGTGCATAGCAAATCGATCAAAATCTGTATGGACAAGCCCTCTCTTACTCAGTGACTACGAGCGATAGTGAGAGAGCACAAACGTTGCTCCAGCTGGTAAGTACTAACTGGAAAGATGGTTAGAGTTAGAAGTAATTACTAGTCACTTCTGGATGTATAGCTACTCTCTATTCTCCACCAGCTTCATCCATCATTTCAAAGTTTCTGTCAAATCTGCTCGACGGGAACATTTTAATGTTGTCGACTGTGTACTGATTTGTATAGAACATATCGTCGTAGTCTTCTCGTTCTCCTGCATTCAGATAACTAATGCACGGGGTCTTAATTGAGATTTGGAATTTGACTGTGTTGGAGAAGCAGTTTTTGAGTTCGATGTTTCCAGAATCTTGATGGACTCGGGGGTTCTGAAGCTTGATGCGAATGCTGGCCATACAATTCATCTTCCCAAGCTGACGAACTTCAAGATTACGAGCAGACGAACACACATGTGTCATAAATTAGTACATTCGCCGTGACTCGAGGCTTACCATTTGACACTGGTATATTCATCTGAGACTCGCATATTCGCCATCGTGATGATCCCTTCCAGTTCCAGATGCGAACATATACCACACTCAAACCATCACAGACAATCACAGACTCAAACGATCACAGGAAAAGCTTTTGTTGCTGCATCATTGCTGAGAAAGCTAGGGTTTATCATTGGACTAAGTTGAAACTGCTTCGTACAAGTCCGTATAATAAACTGTGCAATAGTGGCCTCCGTAATTCTACAGAAAAATGACAGTCGGTATAATTCTAGAGCTTTCTACGACCCATTCATTGGCCAACCTAGAGCTGCAATGCAAATAGAATTCAGTGGACCGACTATGTACAAGCATTGCATACGAAACCTACAGTAATCTAGCTAACAGGAGCGAGTAAACACTCCTCGGGACTCGCGCGCCTACTTATTGCCAGTGATGGCGTCCTTAGCGCTGTTGAAGGTCTCCGTCACTTTGTTGCCAGCCTGCAGTACTTCCAAATGTGAAATGTTAGACTCAGATTCAGCGACACATAATACAGTTCCAAGAGATAATAGTTTCCTGCGCACTAACATGGTGAGCAGGTTCAGGAGCTCTAATTATTGCCAATCTCCTCAGGCTACATAGCAAAACCAGCTGAACAAGTAACTACCTGCTGCAATGTGCTGGCAGCACTATCCTTGGCTTGGGTGGCCTTGTCCATGGCGGTCTGGCTGGCATCGGAAGTTCCCCGCTTGGCCTCGTCCATCTTTTGCTGAGCAGCAGAACCAGTCTCGCTCGCCTTCTGCTTTGTGGCCTCTCCCATGCCCTGAGCATGCTCTTGAGCCTGTCCAGCCTTCTCAGCCCCGTAGTTCTTGGTCTCGTCAGCCTTTTGGCCCGCAGTGTCGCGGGTCGAATCCCAGCTGGACTGGTTCGATGCCATCTACGCTATCAGAGTTGGAACTAGAGTCGAGATGAATAAATGCTGGACTGTAAACGAGTACTGTCACGGTATCTTGGTAAGTATTTTGGTGAGCAAGAGTGTTTGTTGCGATTGTTGCTTGAAGATGGAGGCATACTGCTTTATATACTTCGGCGAGAGGATGAGCGGCTTCTTCTCCGCTTGACACGATCATGAAGGCAGTGCGTTTAAGCTTCCACGCGTCGAGAGCACCCACGAGCGACCTGAAGATTCGTCTGGCCTTTTGCGACCGGACAATGTCCATATGGCAGCGTCTTAGAGCGCGACAGATAGTGAAGATTGCTGGAGAAGCCTTGGAGAAACGCGACCCAATGAATAGCAAAAGGACGGGAAGACCATCAAACCTTACAAGGGAAAGAAGAACCCGAAGGGCCAAGCAACTACCACTCCGAAGGGAAAGCCCTTGGCTTGAGGCGTTCGATCGAGGGCGAACGTGGTAGACAGTATACCGGAGCACTTTTATTGTATCCGACATCTAGAGGGGGTAAATCTTGCAGTTTGTATTAGTAACATCGTTCCAGACGGTGGCTTTGATTTTATCTGTGCATGGGTTGACCTGTAATACTTCACCCGAGTGAAGTAGTGAGTAACCATTCGTAAATGATTCCGGGTCCGTAAATTCCCAAAGGGACCGGATAAAAGTTCCGAACGCATGTAGGTACTTTTGGAAAACGTCTTGCAAGCTACAGAACTGGAAATGGTTCGCACATGTTCCGAGGAAATTAGGAGCGAAGAAGGATGTTTTGCTTCAGGAGTCTGGTGTTGAGCCTTGGCATAAAATTTGAGTGCGTGGATTTCCCAGGAACGAAAACGATTGAGCACGGGAGAGTCGCTGGCCTTCTGCGAAATATCACGTTGATCCTTGGTCGTACTTTCGAATTGTTTCAGATACCAACTTGCAAGAACCAAAGAAGAATGCGCGTTCTTACAGTTTCTCTTATCCATAGTGAAGCTCGCAGTGTTAGTTTTACAGTTCTACAAGTGGATCCAAGAATGCGATGACTTAGACACAAAGTAGGCAAACGTCAAAATTGTTCCTCTTGAGTTCTGTTTCTTGGCAAGGCTGTAAGCTAACTGCTTAGCATGTACAATATAGTCGTTCTCTCCCTCATTCGATATTCATTCAGGCATTTTTCACTGCAGCATCGTTCCTGTAGTGAGGAGAAGGGTTTTCATATGATCGTGAAACTGCCGAAATGGCTACCTTAGTAAAGGAATGAGGATGGAGTTTTCCGTATATATTTTATTGGCAAGGCTGTAAACTAACGACTTCTACTCTTTATATGATCGTAAAGTGCCAAAATGGTTATCTTAGTACAGGGGTGAACATGGAATTTTCCCTATTCGAAGATGGTACCTGTTATTGACTGTCTCGGATGAGTGTGATAAGTCAATTCTGATTTCTTTCCAGTAATTCTTGGTTTGATGCAGAATGTCTAAGTGAAGAGTCGACGAATGACGTTTGCCGCTGTTTCTGCCTCACAGCAATCCGGCATGTCCATTAGCAAGCAGTATCCTCCTCTAGAAGTAGCTTTTCAGAAGGGCACTGGTCGGTGGTTTTTACTTTCCTCTCGGTTGATGTTTTCTAATACTCTTTCCGAGATCTTTCAAGTGGTATAGATCTGATGCTTGAATTATAACCGCACAGTAAAATCTACTTCTTGAGATCTTGTGTGTTCTTCCTCCATAGGGGAGGACCTAGCATTACGAGAAAAGCTGAGCTGGTGTTGCCGAATCCCGCTGCACAAAGAGATGGAGTGAGGCAATATCTCAATGAAATATGTTCATCAAAGACTTTCATTCAAGTCTCGAGGTGCTGCCGATCAGTTTACAGTGCAGCAGCAAACACAAGCAGTGAAGATTATGATATACTTAACTCAAGATATATGTAACATTGAATGTGTTAAAGATAATGTATAGGTTCAGACTTCAGTCACCTCTACCGTCATCTCTAGTATATTAATCTCAGTCACATCTCTCTATGACCAATGACTGATTAGTGATTGACCTCTCGTCTATAGGTTAGAGTATATAAAACCCTCTCTTAAAAGATGATCAGTCTACTGATCTATTTACTGATAACTGTTCTACAGGAGAAAGTATTCACTTTGTTTGGTTCTCTAACATGGTATCAGAGCTCAGGTTGGAGCATTAGCAAGGAGATTGAAGAACCAGAGAGTGAAAAGGAAATAGAGTGAGGAAACCACCTTCAACAGAAAAAAGACAAAAAGAGTGAAATTTTCTGATAAAAAAATCTTTGACTGCATTTTTGGAGGAGGAGGAGATCAAATTTGGCAAAATTGAGAGCTCTTTCGAAGCATTTTGGAAGGAGCTTTCCAACGGTTCAACTTTCGATCCAAACGGAGCTCGTATAAGGAAGTTACACTTTGGTGCAATCTTAATCAACGCAACTTTGACTGTGTTTTTGAAGGCTTTAACGATCGAATTTGACATTTTTGAGATTTTTTCTGTGCTTGTCTAGAGTGCAAGAAATAATAATATAGACATTAATTTCACCTCCACAACCATTTTGGGAAGTTCCAGATTTTCTCAACTACTTTATATTCTATCGATGGCTAACGTTAGTGATAACTTGCTTCATGATCATCATAAGTTGGATAACACAAACTATTCAATATGGTGTTTCAACGTTCAGGTCATCTTCCAGAATTATGACTTGTGGGACATTATGCTAGGTGATGAGAGAACTTATTGGATCACCAGCAGCTGTCAAATGTTAGAATAAACGAGATCAACAAGCACTTGTCATCATCAAGATGACTATCAAAGACTCTGAAGTCCTAGATATCTTGGAGGTTAACTTCAAAAGAGGCTTGGGATACATTCTCCAAAAAGCACAAAAGAGCAGCTTGCGAGAGAAAGAGAATGCTTTGTAAAAAGTTGAATATTTTGCAAATGGCTGCAGGCATTTCACTCGAAGAGCATTTAAATACAGTCAAAAGGGTCTGGTACAATAACTGAAGAATCTGGGTGAGACTATAGACGATGACGACTTGGTATTGATAGTGCTCCAGAGTTTATCAGAACCATACGAGCATTTTGTGAAAGCTATGGATGTACGTAAGGAGCCTGTCACATTCGTAGAATTGCAGGCACTAGCTTTGCAAGAAGCTATGAACATCAAGATCAAGTCCACTCAAGTAACTACCACTGATGTTGCTTTCTTCTCCAAGAGGAGAGATCAAAGACGAGGTAGACCTCAAGATTCGCAATCTAGACACAAGGAGCATTGGGAGGACAAGCGAGGAAGTTCTACACGAGACTTGGAGGACAAGTTCAACAACTCCAACAAACGAAAACCTGAGAATTGCAACTATTGTAAGAAACATGGTCACTTCGCGTATGAGTGCTAGAAGAAAGCGTTTGATCAACGTTCAAACACCAACAGAGATAACTTCGTATAGACATCTGATCGTGATCATAAGCTTTTCTTCACTGCCATGTATACAGATGTTCATGATCAACAATGGTGGATTGATTCTGGAGCATCGAACTACATCACGTCAAAGAAGGAGTGGTTCCAAGATTTTCATCCTCTGAATGGATCAAAGATACGAGTGGGTGATGATAAAGAATATCAAGTCAAAGGGGAAGGTAACATTTGTATCAAGCTTTCTTCAGGTCAGATCATAACCATTGGAGGTGTTTGGTTTGTACCTAGTGTGGTGCACAATCTTTTATGTGTTGATAAACTTGCTGCAAATGGATTTCATTTTTCATTTTGATGCACAAGGATGGTTAATTCTCGACCAAAGATCTGTGGTAGCCACAGAGCTGAAGGTTGATCACTTGTATGAACTACAAGTTCTACCTTTGGTTGCTCCAGTACTAGCTGTTGTAACAGATACGAGTCAATTATGGCATCTTCGACTTTGACACTTACATTATCAGAAAATGCAGAGGTTTTCTATGAGGACTTGGCCCTTGGTATTTCCAAACTGGTCCCTGTAAACATCCCGTGTGAAGTTTGTATCAAATCTAAGCAGACTCGAAGGAAGTTCTTCAAATCTACTACAACACGAGCAACAAAAATCCTTCAGCTGTTACATATAGATCTCTGTGGATCTACTGAGACTATTTCGCTTGGAGGTTCTAAGTACTTCATGCTGGTTGTTGATGACTTCTCGAGATATATTTGGATTTTTTTCTTGTTAAGCAAGTATGAAGCACTCTCACATCTTCAATAATTTGTTAATATGGTGGAACGACAAACTGGATAGCTAGTGAAGAGTCTGCCAGTGATGGAGGAGGAGAGTTCACTTCCAAGGCTTCTGACAAATATTTTGCTGAGAAAGGAATACTACGACAGTTGACTACATCATACACGCCTCAGCAAAATAGAGTGGTTGAACGGAAGAATAGAACTATCGTGGAGATGGCAAGAAGTCTTCTCATTGAGCAAGGTCTTCCAAAAGATCTTTGGGATGAAGTTGGGAATACTGCGGTTTACCTTCTGAACACAAGTCCAACAAACGCTATTCACAACAAAACTCCATTCAAAGCTTTCACATGGAAGAAACCAGACCTCTCTAACCTAAGAATTTTGGTTGTAAAGAATATGCTAGAATTCCTCAAGAATTGCTCCAAAAGTTTGATGATAGATTTCAGATCTGTACATCCATAGGATATCCAACAAGAGAAAAAAGATATAGACTCTCGAGTGCTGCAAGAAAGATCATTATCAGTAGAGATGTAGTATTTTTAGAGGTCCCTCCACGTCGCAATTCACAGCATCATCTTTCTGATCTGCCACCTCTCTCAGTCCAAACACCTATTTCAGAGAATCTTCAAGATGAAGCTCAGCAAGAACCACCACCTACACAAGTTGAAGTTATTATTTCAGGTCCAACTATAGCAGATTCGCCTCTGGTATACCAGACTATCCTAGATTTGAAATTTTCTGCTCAACCAAGAGACCCATCAGAATAAAGAAGGTTCCTACAAGGCTAGAGGATTGTATTCTCATGACTGAAGCTCAAGGTGATGGAGAAACTATTTTATTCGAGGAGACTTTCTGTAAAGATCAATAGAGATGTGCAATGGAGGAAGAATATGATGCATTACTAAAAAATGGAACATGGAGCCTTGTACCTCTTCCATGTAACAGGAAAGTACTTGGCTGTAAATGAGTTTATAAGATCTAGAGACATGCAGATGGATCTATTGAGAGATACAAGGCTCGCCTTGTTGCAAAAAGCTACTTGCAGACTACGGGAGAGGATTTTCAAGAGACCTTCACACCTGTGATAAAACTCAACTCCATTCGAGTTCTTTTTGCCCTTGCAAAACATCATGGTTGGACATGTCTACAAATGGATGTCAAGAATGCATTTCTTAATAGAATTCTTCAAGAAGATATCTACTTGTAGCAACCACTTGGATTTGTTCGTAGAGGAGGTGAACAATTAGTCTACAAGCTACATAAGACATTGTATGACCTCAAACAAGCTCCAAGAGCTTGGTACACAAGAATCGACACCTTCTTGAAGCAGCAAGACTTCTCATCTACTAGAAGCGATCCAAACTTCTGTTTTGATTACTTCTCAAGGTATTGTGTTATTATTATTGTACGTGGATGACGTATAATATCCGGAGTAATCAAGGAGGAGTACAGAAGATTCAACAAGCTTTACTGCAAGAATTTGATATGAAGGATCTAGGACTTCTCAACTTTTACCTCGGAGTTCAGTTTTTGGAAGACAATGACATGTTGTACCTCACTCAAGCAAGATACACAGAAAGTATACTTCGGGATTTTCATATGGAGAAGTGCAAGTCTTCGCCTACTCCCATGGTTATTTCTTCGCCTATTCACATTGAAGTGCAAGTCCACTTCATTAGAGAAAAATAATTTCAGGAGAGGTTGTTACTCAATAGGTAACATCTGATAACCAAACTGCTTCTTCTAGTGAGCTTCCGGGACTTCTATTGAGCTTTTGTGAAGGTGAATGTCGTTGTAGTGCTGCAGGAAGACCGTTTCCGTAGACAGAAGCTTGGGAAGGCTACATGGGACATACACCCTGTGATTGATCTAGCCCCGTTGGAAATTGGAAGAGCAATGTGTGATAGACTGTGATAATTTGATGTCTACGAAGTAGGAGCAGTCTTCTAGAGGTGCGAGAAGTCGAGTTGAACCCCCAGAAGCCGAGAATTGCTTCGGGAAGACTGTCGTGGGAAGACTGGAAGCCATGATTTGGAAGCAGAAAGCGTCTTCTCGAGATTCCTTGTAGATATCTGTGTGATATTTTAGAATGTAGTTGTTTGTTTAGGTCTAGAGCACCTTCTGAAGGGTTTGGAAGCCGTGTGGTTTTATGAGAAGATGAGATTTCTAGGTAAAACTCGTGTGTTTGAACGGATCTTAGAACTTAGAGCAGCGATACTTGTGTAAATCCTCTGTGAGAATCATATCTTTTATGCTAAATGGGCTAAAAGAGAAATCCTGTGACACTACACAACCACGCACGACTAGGTAAGGGTAGGTATACCTAACATGCAGTCATCATTGTAGTAGGTAGGTCTAGGGCAGTCGAACCACTACCTAATCGCGAAGAGAAGACAAAGAAGCAGAGGCGCACCCGCACCAGAGCTCTCTTTGCTGCTTCTCGAGTTAGGAATTGAAGAGGACATTGAAAGCACGCAAAAGCAAATTTACAGTGAGCAAGTAAGAGAGGACGTCTTCCAGCAGAAAGCGCACTCAAGGTAGAAGAGTTGAGAATTCTCACAGGACTAGAAGATTAGAAATTGAGGGTTGAGGAGGAAATCGAGAGTGGAGGCTCCGATGAAGTTCGATTGTGGAAGCAGCAGCTGCAGTAGCTCGAGATTGGAGACAGAAGCAAGATCGTGGTACGATATTGAAGACAGAATCAAAGTCATGAAGCGCGTAGAAGACTGAAGGAGCGATCAGAAGCGTAGCACATTGGAACAAGTACTTAGGTTCTTTTCATATCTTCCTCCTTCTCCATCGCTTCCGCCCTCTGTTCCTATGTCTCTCACACTTCCTCGATCGTTTGCAAGAAGCCTATCGATCCTTCTCCCTCCCCTCAATTTTCTCTAAGAAGATTGGACGCAGAAGCGTTGTCTAATTTTTGTTAGTCATCTTTCTCACCTCTTTCTGAAACAAAATTGAGCTTCTCCTTCTTCCCATGTCAAAATTTGATGGTCTGACTATCAATTTCTCTATCATACTGTGCTTCAGTCACAGAATCCATGGACAGAAAAATTTTCTGAATGTGTGGACATTTCCAGAAGCTGAATATTTGCAATTCACATCAAGTAGTTGGATTGGATTGGAATTGGAGTTTGAGAAGCTTGATGTGAATCCAGAGTGAACTTGAGAGTTGATTGTTGTTTCGAGAAATAAGAAACTAAGAATCAGACCTATGTCTCCCAAACTTCCTGACTTCTCAAATCCACATCTTCTTAGAGAGCTAGAAGATTGAAAAGGCTGGCAGAATGCGCGAGAAGACGTGAGGGTCCTTTCTAAGTCTCTTCTATTTGACTCATAACAGCATGTTCCTTCTTCTTCCTGAACTTTAGAAGAGAGTTGTGAGAAGCCTTGCTGGCAGAATCTGGAGAGAATGACCAAGGGTCATGTCTTCTCATTAAGCAGCAAGCTTCTTCTGAGAGTGTACGCGACATGAGGAGTCGAAAGACAGAGTACGAATGTTTCGTGTCTGTTGTGAGGTAGATTGCGAATAGGAAGCCGAAGACAAGTGAGATTAGTGATGAGAAACCTGACTGCGGGATGTCTTCTTAAGACGTCAGTTAATCAGATCTTGTCTCGGGAGTCTTCCTGGAGACCACTGTCACAGTAGGAGTCCTCAGTCTTCTTATGATCCATTTGTAGACTTCGCTTCTCACGTATCTTACTCATCTTTTGTTAAGAAGTAGGATGAATTACAAGGTAGATTGTCTTCTTATGAATCCATGCGATGCCTTGCTTAGTTAGGATTGCTTAGATATAGCTCGATGACGTGATGTACTTAGGAAATATTGTTAGAATTCTGAAAGACAGAATAGTTGTCTTCTGGAAGACTAGATTCGTCTTCTGAGAGTGGAAGCTGGATTGTGAGGGCATGGTAAGGACTGAGCCTTAACCTCACAGCAAGTTTGCATGGTATAATGTAACAAAAGCTCGAAATATTGATGCATCCTCGAGGGTTGATGTTACCACAAGCAGAGTTGATCGGGGCTAAACCTTTCATCAAGGAGTTGGACCTCAATTTCTTCACATGGGACTAGAATCTCACGAACCAGGGTATTTTAGAAGAGGTCTGGGTAGCATTGCCTCCTCGAAACCATGTACTTGTCAAGGCAAGGATCGCTCGAGGAAGATCATCCTTGTGGACGGTGGAGTGGTGACGCAATGTTTTTCACCGGTCTGAAGTAGAGAACTGCGGGTATGAGCTCGAGAATGAGAAGATTCCGACGAGATCTCAGGAAAATGACATGTACTTGGAAGTACTATATGTCTCTTCCTGGAAGACAGACAAGGGAGGAACGGATGGAAGGTAGAAGGTTATCGGGAGTCGAGGAAGCGTCTTCTGAGGAAGTTGTACCTTCACCTTTTCTCCAAGGGAAAAGCCTAGAAGGTGACATACCTTGGCGACCAGGACGTGGAGTTCTTGGAAGCTATCTGGGAATGACAGGTCGATGTCTTCTTCCACACCTACATCCAAGCTGAGCTAGTGTACTTGGGCATCCCAGCAGGAGGGCATCTTACTCTCTTCTTTTGTTATCTGTACGTGTCCAAGAGGGATCTGAAGGAAGACCAGTTGGCTAAGTATGGGTCAGCACGACAGCGAGAGGTGAAAGAAGAGACCTCGGAGGAAGAAGACCGAGCAGCTGCTATGTCTTCCTTCTCATTCTAGTGTCTCAGGCAGGACCAAGTACTCAGCAAAAGTCGATTACGGTACGAGAAGACGACTCTAGCGACATTGAAGACGCGTCGTCATTGAGGAGGATGGGACCACTGAGAAGTGTGCCCTAGAAGAGTACGTCCTTCTCGACCATCCACTCTGGATCCGAGTAGGATTCACAGGATGACACGCCCAGCATCTAGATCATGCGGAAGACAACTTCTGCGACTAAAGTCTTCATAAGACTCCAGAAGCCAAGACATGAGTTGATGTACCGACTCAACTAGAGGAAGCGCAGCGAAGAGGACTGCTTCTGTGGTGGAAAGAGAGCTTCCACCCCGGAAGACGTTGAGAGTAGCGTCTTCTTGTGCACAAAAGGAGAAGACCACGGTGGTGGAAGAGGCATCCATGCTTCTGGAAGATAAGGGAGACGTCTTAGATCGATTTGTGGAGATAAACTTGTCTTCTGTGAGAAGACGGCTGAAAGAGTTTAGCATCTTCTTCACTTCGGAGATTCAGCCAACGATGGAGTTGGTGGAGAAGCGTGTGATGGCTCGGGAGAAGCCACTGCAGACTGGATTCGATCTTTGAACCTTGATGGAGGAGGAGGAGGTCCAAAAGCAGAAGCAAGAAGCTTTGGAAGTCAACCTCCGCACTAGGGAGAAGATGGTCGTAAAGTATAAGGCGGAAGCTTCTGCTTCTACCAAGGAGTTGACATAGCTGCGGAAGAGCAACCAGGAGTTGTAGATGCGACTTCAGCAGCGCGAGCAGAAAATTCTGCGGATCAGGGGTAAGTTGACTGATCTCGTAGAAGAGAAGACGACTTGGACAGCACTGCGAGAAGCCGTGGAAGCTCAAGTCACAGCAGAGAAGAAGCAGCGAGAAGAAGCAGAAGCCCGAGTCAAGGAGATCATGACACACATGAGAGAAGCGCTTCGAAAGAAGTTCAACTTCACTGCGAGAAGGAAGCTTCTAAACCTAGCTCGTGACTGGGATGACGCTTCCAGGGAGATGTTAGTGGATTGCAAGGAGAGCATGTTCCGCTACCTGGATCAGTAGATTGAGTGTCTGAAGACTCCTTGCGGTCTTCTCTCGATTCTCCAACATGCAACTACATCTTCTCGTGCACCAAGACCAGCGATTGGGAAGGATCTCGACAAGGAGGAGTTCGACCTCGCTGTCCACTTGGTGATGACAGCGCTGGAAGCCGAGAAGAAGATAGAAGATTCCCTGGAAGACAAGATATCTTCAGGAAGACAAGAAGCAGAGGTGTTTTCCATGGTGTTTAGAGTGGAGGAGGTGACTACCTCTGACCATTGTGATGTCACCTTAGCTCCCAGTGTTGAACAAGTGGAGCAGAAGAGTTACGAAGCGTAGGAAAACTCAGCTTCCCAAAAGCCTCTTCTGGCTTCCGAAGCCATGATGGAAGCTCACATCACGAGCATTGACGAGGATGTCATCTCAGCCGCATCAGAGGTACCAACATGGCTTCTCACGTTATCAGAAGTCGAATTAGAAGATAAGACAGATGAGGATCCCATGGAGACTACACTTGACGATTAAGAGTAGGCAGTAGAGGTAGGTAGTCAGTTGACATGACTATTTTGGTAGGAATCGGAGTCTGTCATCTTAAGAGAGACAACTTCCACTTTATTTTTAGGTGACTGTCTATGTGATAGGATAAGCAACGGTAGGAGTAGGAAAGTAGTTTCCAAACTGAGAAGAAAACCAAAGTCTGGGAGGTGGTGGCTTGCTGACAGCGCCCCATTTTCCCTGACTATGAGTTGTGATTGGAAGGGGTCTCCCTCTTGCGACTCAAGACAAATTGTATAAAGTAGATGCCAAGGTAGGATTTCACAAACGCGCACACATACGTACACTGCACGAGCAGAGTTGGGTTACACATAGGGTAAGTCTGCACCTCCACTCCCAACAGGAGATCGAAAGAATGTAGAACAGGAGTAGACAGCATAGAACAAGGAACGGCATCATCGTGCAGTCATGCTTCTAAGCTGGTGTGTCGAGGAGTAGTGACAGGAAATGGATGGAGTGAGCTTCCAGAAACCAATGTAACTTTTTCTCTAGGATTGGATTTCAGATTTGATTGCAGAAGCTTTGTCTGAGTCTTCTGGACAGTGGGTTTCATCGAATTCATACCCAATTGTGCATGAGAAGCCTTCTTCTTGAGTTGTTAGAAGTTGTGCAGAGTCCAAGCTCGTCTCATCCATTGGAGCACTTCGGATCCACGTACGGACTGTTCGATGGGAGATTGATCCCTGAAGTCAGAGTAGTCGGAGCAAAGATAGAAGAAGCTGGAAGCCTTCTTTCCTCAACAGAAGACGACATCCTCGATTGGAAGACTGTGTAACTGTAAGCAGATTTTTGATCTTCTTTCTCAAATTACAGAAGCTGGGATGGCTTGTTAGTCGTGATCTGGACTAGAAGCTTGTCGGAATCTTAATTTCTCCTTTTTCTCTTGTTTCCTCTTGTTTGGGTTTTCTCTTCTTCCCCATCTTCTCTCATCTTCCCATCTTCCTATCGTCTTCTATTGGACTTCCGAGACTTCTTTTAAGTATCAGTGAATGCGAATGTCGTTGTAGTGCTGCAGGAAGACCGCTTCCATATGCATAAGCATGGGAAGACTACAGGGACATACACCTTGTGATTAATCTAACCCTGTTGGAAATTGAGGAGCAATGTGTGATAGAGAAGGATAATTTGACATCTACGAAACAGAAACAATCTTCTGGAGGTGTCAGAAGCCGAGTTGAACCCCCAGAAGTCGAGAATTGCTTCGGGAAGACCGTCGTGAGAAGATTGAAAGTCGTGATCTGGAAGCAGGAAGCGTCTTCCCGGACTTCTCAGTGGGTAACTGTGTGATATTCTAGTTAGTAACTGTGTGTTAGGGTCCAGAGCACCTTCTGAAAGATCTAGAAGCCGTGTGGTTTTGTGAGAAGACAGAATTTCTAGACAAATCTCGCGTGTTTGTGAGTTTGGACAGATCTTAGAACTTAGAGCAATACTATTGTAAATCTTCTTGGGGAGCGAAATCTTTTATGCTACAATGGGCTAAAGAAGAAATCCTAGGACACTACATAAATGTCGTGTTGCATGATAGTCTATGCAGTGAAAGATGATAACAAAGGGATTTTCTTTCACGGTGTACGTAGTAGTAAAAGAAGCTACCCTGACACTTGTTAAGTTGAGTAGGTGCTAAGCTAGGGCCAAGCTAGACAAAAGAGAGAGAGAGAGGGAGAGAGTCAAGCTAGACACTAAGAGAGTCTTTCTTAGGGAGGACGGACTCTTGATTGTGATTGATTGTGAAAGCATTCAAAAAGAAAACAGACTGATACTAATGATCATAACTCAAATTCGATCTCTTACATCCACCAAGGTCAATTAGACACTCAAATATGTGCAAATAAGCTTGTCAAAACTCAAGAAACTTTATTCACGTCTCAATTTCAATATCAATGTGCTCAATAATCAAAAGTCTTCTCCTCTCTCTCTTGCGTACGTTATCTTCTCTCTCTCTTCAATCCTTTGTAATGTGTCTCTCTAACTGCCACCACACGTCGATATACTTGGAAAACAAGCCTCCTGCTAAGCAGCCCCTTAGCTAAGCTGAGGTCCTTATGGCCTTATACGCACATTTATTTATCAAGCAGTCTCCTAGCTAAGCTGGTCCCTTGCTTAATAAAAATTTCTCAACCATCGATGCAACCTAGATTATAAGTCAAACCACGATTTTAGAGCCTAAGCCACCGCTACAAGACCTCCCCATAGGACTTACAACCCTCTCATTGTTGTATCCAGTATCTCTCAACTCATAATCTCCGCTTGCATGCGAAAGCTTAGACCAGGAAGCCCACCTTTAAAAAGGATACCGGCCTCGCGTCCCTAGATGTGAAAGACATAGCCACACACCCAACATAGACTCCCATCAAGGAGGTCAACATGCTAAGATAGGAAACATGAGCTAGAAGGATTTGTCCAAGGACCTCTTCTTCCTAGATGGGTGTCTCTTCCACCGAAGTGGCTCTTGGTTTCGTTTAATAAAGTAAATAATCTTGTACATAAGCAGACAAAACTCATTTTTATCTCCTTTGCTAGCTTTTCAAGTGTTGTTTCCACTATACATCTCCATTTTTGGTAACAAAAGAACCAAAACTATACTGCTCAAGAACACGTACTCGATGATGTCATCAAATAATGAATCCGAGTCACCAGCGGAAAACGATAGAGTTTTCTTTTTTGTCATTTTATTAACTAAAAATTATGCAAACATCTACGTATACCCTTATTCTGCATAAGTGAAAACATGTGCCTGCTCTAATCAAGAAGAGCTTCCACTTGATACCTTCCCGACTTCTTAGTAGTTCTTTGGAATATAAGCTAAGGGGTAGCTTGTCTAGGTTGGCCCTAGTTTAGCACCTGCCAAGCTTATAAGCTCATGGACAGCTTCCTTACCAACTACGTACATAGCGGAAGAAACTCTTTTTGTTATCAATTTTCACTCTATAGACTCTCATACAACACGAAGACGTGGAAATGGTTTGAATTGTTGGATGAATATTTTAGCACAAATCCGAAAGCTCCAGGTATTCCAGGATGATGTGATCCAAGGAAAGAAACATTTGAAGTGTTACAAGTGCATATGTTCTAGTAGAGAACATTGAATTTAAGAATACTGTGGAGGAGTCTTGCGATGCATTGGCTTCACCTGTAGTGTCAAAATATTAATTCTTCTCAACTGGAAGATCTACTTGGAGTGGCAGCGCGACGATCCAGTGAGAAAAAATGACGAAAGGTCTCAGAGTTTGGAGAAGCATTTAAAGAGAGGATTCATCCGTTTGCAGATGTGCTATCTGGGATTGAAGCCGCTAAACTACAAGCCACGACAGAACTAGAATTGCAGAAAATGCAATTACATAGAGAACTTGAGATGGACAGATGTGAGGCAAACTTGTATCGTCAGGAACTTCATATCATAGTGCAATTAGAGGTTGCTAAGATGTTGAAAGGAAAATCGACTAGTGAATAAGTATTTTTAGTTCACGTGAACTGATGTGCAAGTTAAGTTTTTCGTAGAGTTTAGCACAGAAAATGAATGTATTTCAGAACTACTATTATAAAGTAAAAAGTTTAGAATTTTTAATCATTTCCTGTTCATCCTAACAATCAAATAGACCTTGTTCTCACACAGTTTAGGCAAAGCTAATGTCATACAGTAAGCTGTTATGAATGAAGAGTATGAACTTCCGTTAACTTTACTACATTATACAAATGAGGCCTCCTCTGTTCTATGTTGAAACTGAAGAAGAAGGTAATGATCTTGATGAGCAGCAGACCTGGACGACATCATAGATAACTTTTGTTATAAAATTCTTGATCACTAACAACACGTAGCGTTATCTGCGTAAAATATATCAGGTAGCACTAGTAACAGAAAGAGGCATAGAATAGAGGAAGCTTGCAGCTGCACGTCATCAAAAGAAGAATATAAGTAATTTACTTTAGAGATACACTTTCATACGGTTTTCAGAGAAAGTTATCTCTTGGTAGTCCTCGACGCCCGCACCAGTATTGGAATACAACTTCTCTTTGTTCATTTCTGACATCATAGAATCTCAACTCCATACTTCCAGTCAAAGTAAATGATTCTTCATGTAGCACTGGAGTAGCACCAGGTTGAGCATCAAACTGCGCCCTCTACAATACCGATAAAGTATAGTGTGCAAGAAAGCAGTCTGCCGGCAAATTCAGATGTTATATTCTGAAGTTCTTGAGAACTATTAGAACTTCTCCCAAACTATCAAACGTTCGTAACGATCAGAAATTCAGAAGGTCGGGCTTGAAGACTGTCCGAATCGTCAATAATGCTCTCTCGTAATGGAACGTTCTGTGTTTCCTGACATCTAGATATATGTTTCTCGTAATTCAGCGACCCAAGCGAAGATACGCGTCATCTAATCCTTATGTCTTATCTTCAAAAAGAGAGTTATGAAGATCACAGAAGAGCACCGTGTAAATCTCTTATTAAATTCAGAGCATATGTTTTCTCGAGCTAGTGTCTTCTAGTTTTTCTGAGTTCAAGTCTTGGTTCATGACGTTCTACAGTGTTCAGAATAACGAGTGACATATAGTTTCTGTTGAAATCAGTAACCCTGAATGTTTCCAAGACCCGATATAGAGTACCCGCTTGCAAACAAGGTGCCGAGTGTTTTGATGATATCAATTAATGCAAGTAAGACAAATGTGCCGTTCAAGAGGAAGTAATAATAAATAAAAGAGTTCCTTTCTGAACTTTTGACTTTGCAACTGTGGAATTGTACCAAATTATCAGGTGAAAAAGTTGAGGAGGACAATTCTTTATATTTTGCTGATAACACTTGTGAACCAAAAGAATTTTTATTTTATTATTTAGTTTTTTGTTTTAAAAATTTTTATTTCAAAAATCTATTAGGAAAATAATCCACTATTTCATATAAAAATTTTAATTTTATTTTAGAATTCATTTAAAAACTAAAATAATTAATTTTTTATTTATTGATTTTTTATAATTTTATTAAAGATAATTTAAAATATATTAATTTTACTTCTACGCATTTATATCAAAAACAGTTAGTGAATCTTCCAAAATGAAGA
Organism: Asterella californica; assembly: GCA_036924285.1. NCBI lineage: Eukaryota > Viridiplantae > Streptophyta > Marchantiopsida > Marchantiales > Aytoniaceae > Asterella > Asterella californica. The sequence continues at coordinate 15,989,584 of JAYKYS010000003.1, forward strand.
CCCCATCAAGCCAATGATAGCACTGCAAGCGCATTGCAACAAGTAGTTACTGCGTTCTATTTATCGCTAGGGGATATTAACGACAGGAGTAGTAGAACTTACGAACAGTAAGTTGCGTGTCCACTAATTGTCTTATGTAGCTTGCCCACTAATTGTTCACCTTTTGTACAAATAAATCCAGGTGGTTGCTGCAAGTAGATATCTTCTTGAATTATTTCATTAAGAAATGTATTATTGACATCCATTTGTAGGCATTTCCAACCATGTAGCTTTGTAAGGGCAGAAAGAACTCTAATGGAGTTGAGTTTTATTACAGGTGTGAAGCTTTCTTGAAAATCCTCTCGTGCAGTCTGCAAGTAGTCTTTTACAACAATGTGAGCCTTGTATGTTTCAATAGATCCATCAGCATATCTCTTGATCTTATAGACTCACTTACAGCCAAGTGCTTTCTTGTTATATAGAAGAGGTACTAGGCTCCAAGTTTCGTTTTTGAGCAATGCATCATATTCTTCCTCCATTGTACATCTCCATTGATCTTTAGTGAAGCCTCATGAAATGAAATAATTTCTCCATCACCTTGAGCTTCAACCATGAGAATACAATCCTCTAGCTTGCAAGAACCTTCTTCATTCTGAATCTGGAGTCGTCTGATGTACCAGAGACGAATCTGTTGTAGTTGGACCTGAATCAATAACTTCAACTTGTGTATATGGTGGTTCTTGTTGAGCTTCTTCTTCTTCATGATTTCTCTGGAATAGGTCTGGACTGAGAGAGGTGGCAGATCAGAAAAATGATGCTGTGAAATTCGAGATGGAGGGACTTCCAAAAGTACTACATCTCGACTGATAATGATCTTTCTTGCAACACTCATGAGTTTATATCTTTTGGATCACCAGCGACAGCTGCTGGTGATCCAAAAGATCTCTCTCTCATCACCTAGTACAATGTTCCAGAAGTCGTAATTCTAGAAGATGGTCTGAACCTTGAAGCTCATATTGGATAGTTTGTACTTTCTAGCTTATGATGATCATAAGCAAGTTATCACTAATGTTAGCCATCGAAAGAATATCAAGTAGCGGAGAAACATCTAAAACTTTCTAGAGGGGTTGTGAAGGTGGAAGTAATGTCTACAGTATTATTTCTTGTAATCCAGTCAAGCATGGCAAAATCAAAACGACAAATTCGATCATTAAGGTCCTCAAAAACACAGTCAAAGTTGTATTGATCAAAATTTCACCAAAGTGTAACTTCCTTATACAAGCTCAGTTTGGGTCGAAAGTTGAACCGTTGGAAATCTCTTATCGTAAGCAGAGCCTTTCTAAAGTCCAAAGAATTCTTAGAATATCAAATTAGATCTGCTTTTCTTCCAAAAAATGCAGTCAAAGATATTTTGATAAAAAAAATTACATTTTTCTCTCTTATCTGATGAAGGTGATATACACAAAATATATCTCTTTCACTCTCTTGTTCCTCAATCTCTTTGCTAATGCTCTTACTTGAGTTCTGATACCATGTTTAAAAACAACGACTACTCTATCCTAGATGAGATATAATAGTAAAGAGATCAGAAGACTCACCATCTCCATAGAGGAGAATTGTTATATATAGTAACATATAGACAACAATTGTTATATATAGTAACATATAGACAACAAGGTTACGTAAGAGGTAAGTGATCAGTCCTAGAGATCAGACCGAGAATGATATACTAGAGGTGACTGAGCTTTGTAGTACTAAGAGTTACTGAAGTCTGAAACTAAACATTATCTTTAACATTTTCCAGCCTTCCCATCCCCTAGTTCAAAACCTTCTGGTAAAATAAGAGTAGTTCTTGGTCTCTTCAGCCTTTTGGGCCGCTGTGTCGCGTGTCAAAACCCAGCTGGACTGGTTCGATGCCATCTTCGCTATCAGAGTTGGGACTAGAGTCGAGATGAATAAATGCTGGACTGTAAACTAGTACTGTCACAATATCTTGGTGAGTATTTTGGTGAGCAAGAGTGTTCGTTGCAATCGTTGCTTGAAGATGGAGGCATACTGCTCTATATACTTCGGCGAGAGGATGAGCGGCTTCTTCTCCGCTTGAGACGATCATGAGGCAGTGCGTGTAAGCTCCCACGTGTATAGCTCCCACGAGCGAGCGCTGCATTCCTCTGGCTTTTTGCGACTTAGCAGCGGACGCGTGCGGACGGACAGTGTCCAGGTCGCAGCGTCTTAGAGCGCGCCAGACGGTGAAGATGGCTGGAGAAGCCTTTGGCTCAAGGCGTTCGATCGAGGACGAACGTGGTAGACAGAATACCGGAGCACTTTTGTTGTATCCGACATCTCGAGGAGGTAAATCTTGCAGTTATTGTATTAGTAACGTCGTTCCAGACAGTGGCTTTGGTTTTATCTGTGCATGGGTTTACCTGTAATACTTCACCCGGGTGAAGTAGTGAGTAGCCATTCGTAAATGATTCGAGGTCTGTAAATTCCCAAAGGGACCGGATAAAAATTCCCAAGGCATGTAGGTACTATCTGAAAACGTCTTTGCAAGCTACAGAACTGGAAATGGTTCGCACATGTTCCGAGGAAATTAGGACCGAAGAAGGATGTTTTGCTTCAGGAGTCAAGTGTTGAGCCTGGGAACAAAATTTGAGTGCGTGGATTTCCCAGGAACGATAACGATTGAGCAGGGGAGAGTCGCTGGCTTTTTGCGAAATATCACGTCGATCCTTGGTCGTACTTTCGTGAGGAGAAGGGTTTTCATATGATCGTGACCTGCCGAAATGGTTACCTTAGTACAGGAATGAGGATGGAGTTTTCCGTATATACTTTATTGGCAAGGCTGTAAGCTAACGACTAGTCAATCTCTACACTCATATCGATTTTCATATGATCGTGAAGTGCCAAAGTGGCTATCTTAGTACAGGGGTGAACATGGAATTCTCCCTATTCGAAGATGGTACCTGTTATTGACTGTCTCGGATTAGTGTGATAAGTCAGTTCTGATTTATTTCCAGTATTTCTTGGTTTGATGCAGTGTCTAAGTGCAGAGTCGACGAATGATGTTTGCCGCTGTTGCTGCCTCACAGCAGTCCGGCATGTCCATTAGCAAGCACTATCCTCCTACAGAAGTAGCTTTCCAGAAGGGCACTGGTCGGTGTTTTTCACTTTTCTCTCGGTTGATGTTTTCTAATACTCTTTCCGAGATCTTTCAAGTGGTATAGATTTGATGCTTGAATTATAAGCGCACAGTAAAATCTACTTCTTGAGATCTTGTATGTTCTTCCTCCATAGGGGAGGACCTAGCAGTACGAGAGAAGCTGAGCTGGTGTTGCCGAATCCTGCTGCACAAAGAGAGGGAATGAGGCAAATATGTCAATAAAATATGTTCATCAAAGACTTTCATTCTAGTCTCGAGGTGCTGCCCATCAGTTTACAGTGCAGCAGCAAAACACGCGTAGTGACGAGTGTGATATACTTAATTCAAGAAATATGTAACATTCAATGGAGGTTATGAAACCTTATGCAAACATCATACACTTCATCTTCCTGAGATGACGAGCTTCAAGGTTACGAGGAAAAAAATGTATGTACATGTGAGAATTTCTGTGAGAATTTCCACATTCTCCGTCTGCTCTCCGTGACTCGAGGCTCCACTCTTAAACGCTGGTACATTGATCTGACACTTGCATATCCGCGACCATAATAACAAGTCTTGCCAATTCCGGAAGTGAACAAATAACACAACTCAAACCATCACAGGAGAAGCTTTTGTTGCTGAATCACTTGCTGAGGAAAAAGGGTCGTCATTCGTCAAATTACTTCGTACAAGTCTGTATGATAAACTGGGCACCACTAGCCTCAGTAATTATACACAAAAATGACAGTCGGCACTGTAAAGCTTTCTAACTACTCTCCGTTCTCCAACCTAGAGTTGCAATGGCGGCCGACTATGTACAAGCATTGCATACGAAACATCGAGGTACAGTAATCTAGCTATTGACAGTAGCGAGTAAAAACTCCTCGGAACTCGCGCGCCTACTTATTTGCCAGTGATGGCGTCTTTAGCGTTGTTGAAGGTCTCCGTAACTTTGTTGCCAGCCTGCAGTACTCCCAAATGTATGCAATGTCAGAATACGACTCGATGACACACCAAAACAGTTCCAAGAGATCATACTTTCCTGAGCACTAATGATAATGGTGATGGATATCTGTGATTCAACAGCTCTATTATTGCAAAATCTCCTCAAGCTACACAGCAAAACCAGCTAAACAAGTACCTACCTGCTGCAATGTGCTGGCAGCACTATCCTTGGCTTGGGTGGCCTTGTCCATGGCAGTCTGGCTGGCATCGGAGGTTCCCCGCTTGGCCTCGTCCATCTTTTGCTGAGCAGCAGATCCGGTCTCGCTCGCCTTCTGCTTTGTGGCCTCGCCCATTCCCTGAGCATGCTCTTGGGCCTGTCCAGCCTTCTCAGCCCCGTAGTCCTTGGTCTCGTCAGCCTTCTGGGCCGCTGAGTCGCGGGTCGAGTCCCAGCTGGATTGGTTCGAGGCCATCTTCGCTGTGAGAGTCGGAAGTACTAGACTGTAAAGTCGAGATGAATGAAAGCTGGAGTGCGACTTTGAACGAGTGCGGTCACAGTATCTTGGCGGAATAAGCTTCGTTCTGCAATAACGTGAGCTTCAGTTGCGATTGTAGCCAGAAGAGGGAAGCATACAGCTTATATAGCTGGGCAAAGCAGATGAGGGGCTTCTTCTCCCTTGACACGCGTCGCCCGTGTACGCGTGTCAAGAGGCAGGAGGAGAGAGTGGTGGCAAGGGTGATACTTCTCGAGTATGGACGAGTACACGGGCCACACGTGCCACCCGATGTGTGCATGTCGAAGTCTCGGAACTCTTAGAACGCGCGGGACTGTGAACATTGTCACAGAAGAGCTGGCGGCGTTCGACCGACGTTACCGCAGTGATATTTCCGTTCCCCTAAACAACAAGTGAAATAGTAGGCGAGTCCAACCATCTTTAATGATATTAAAACCACATGTTAAGTCAAAATAGTTATATCTGGTTCTGTTTGATAAGATCTAGAGAAAAAGAGAAATGACAAACTGGAGTTTCGATTAATTGACCTGGCAACCGAATGGGTAGATGATCGATGACATGGAAAAACAAAGTAGATGACCACGACTGACAAACTACTTCTACGTATGACCCTCGCAATACGAGGGCGCTAGACCGGAGCGAACCGATCAATCTATGATTACACTAAATAGCATTTTATCGTTAATACTATCGATCCAGAACGACAATTAGACTAGAAAACTAAAACCTGTAAATTAAAAACTGCAAATTAAACTGAAAATTGCACTACAAGTCTTTTCAGAACATGAGAACTTTAAAAGATCTCCTCAACCGATACTATCACCCTGTTACAACTGATAAAGAGATCAACCTGTTAGAACTCATCACAAGGAGAACTTAGAATAGAAATATCTCGAAATGAAAAGTGCACTCTTTACTTAAACTTTAGATCGAATACAGCTTGAGAGGGACTCGACTCACATTTATTATAAAATATAAAATTTAATAAAATTAAATATACAATGTCATAACTTCTGTCAAAGAACAAATTAACTTACACAATCACCTCTCACCCCAGAATACTATCACAAGTCACCTTCTTCTTTGTTGCATTTTTTTTTTGTTTAACTTCCATAGGAATGTCACCTCTAATGATATTTTACACCCTCCTTCATTAGAACATCTTTATAACCTAATAAATGTCTAATATGTATATTAATCCTTTACTCTACAACCCGTATTGCAAGTATATTTTTCCATAAAACCTACTAATGATCAAATCGCAAAATACCTCTTTTTATAATAGTGTATAATGTTTCGTTATATAGAAGTGCTAGAGGCTACTTTTAGGTTACCTAGTCTCATAATGGATAGCAGAAAAGCTACTGTTTCTTAAAATCAGAGATTACTTGACCCATCCTTAATACGTTTGGCGGACTTGAACCCACCCGTCTTAAATTTGTTTACTTGACCTCACCTTTGACCGGCAATAACAGGTTCAGCAGGTTTATCGTCACTCAAAGATGTTACAGAAGACAAATAAAGAAACCACACAGGTTGATAATATGTTGTAAAATATTTTCTACAAAACTTTTCTTGTATATATGTTGCTGGCTCTTGACATGCACTTCTCATATTCAGAGCATCACCGCACTGCAGGCTGAACATGGTGGAACTGCATCATTTTTGTTATTTTTTCTGACAATTTCAATGCTTGCTTGTTTTTTTCTCAGAAAGTATCAAACATTAAACAAAACTGAAAATGGAGACCGCAGTGAGTGCATATAATGATAGTTTAAGTCTGTAGAATGAGGATTGATGCTATAAGACATCATCAGCCAAGATTGCATTGCGTATCTTGAATCTCCAAGTACATAAGATTTTAACTAGACACCATCATTAATCCTAAGAACAGGTCTTGTGAGGATATCTCCATCCACTACCTTCTGGAAGAAACTAGACACGAGTGACATGTTTATCATTTGTCGATCTGAGATAGCCTACATGTATATCGAGAAAAGTATCATCGGTATCACTTATTGCTTGGAGAACAATAGAGTGATATCTCATACGATTGTAGAAATCGAGTGCCATAGTTGATCCTTTTGGAGCTTCAATGTGGATGCTATCAATGACACCTTGGCAGTTCGGCAAACTACAGCGACAATAGAACTCCAGACAGACTCGTTCCATCTCATCCGCAGTAGACCAAGTTAAGTACTTTGGCCCAAGTACAAATACTACCGCATTCAGAACATCTCACATAATCTCTTGCACATTAGATTTACCTATTCCAAAACAAAAATCAACAAAAATCTCTTGCTTACCCATGGCTTCTAGAATTCGATGTCATTTTGCATCAGATGTAACAATGTGATCGCTCCCACTCGTGACTCCAATTCCTCCCATTCTATATTTTACACTCTATCAAAGCCACGATTTGTCAATTCTCCCAACACACTCGATATGTGACAACGGGGTTACCTGATTCATCGTCTTCAAGACGACTCACGTGAGACAAAGGAGGTAGATTAACTTGCGGAGAAGAGCTTAAACTCCTTCGTCCTCGAGTTGGAAGCTCATAATCAGCAGGTATATTGTCAGTGCAGACGGCATCATGTAAACTCAAGTCTATTTAGAGATCATTTAAGAGGATTCACTTATATCTTTTTTGTACGTGTCTTTTTTACTGCCTCTATTTTTTCTCTGGATATAGTGGAATTTTTCATATTCTTTGTTTTGAACTAGGAGACATGGAGTTTGGACGATGTTCTTTCTCAGATGATAGAGTTGGAAGAGGATGAAGGAGATTCATTCATTCCTTCTTTGTTATATGTCATTGATACATCGAGTATGGAAAATCAGAGAAGGAGAAGATGGTGGATATTCCAAGAGCCGGTACTTGGTGGGAGGTGCTTTTACATGAGATCTGGACTATTCTCCAAATCAGTCATGACAACAGAGTGGCACTTGAGATCAAAATAAGTCATTCAATGTTTCTTAAATTATTAGATCTTGTAGATCCATTTATGCCGTCTACACCAGATTGGACTTTTGCTCAGAGATGGATCGACTTTCAACTTGCAGTCGTCATCGTCATCTACCGACTTGCCAATGCTATCTCTTTGTTTGGAAATATCAGATAATTTCCACGTTGGACAAGCTACAATTATCAAGTACACACGCATCATTTGTAACATCTTAGCGAGTAAACAGATGTTATTTTCAAGATATGTTGGAGTACCAAAAGTCCAATGTTGCTTGTCTTCTTCCTAGTTTGGACAAAATATCATGGATCAGTTTTAGATTCTATCAAAATATCACTAATATTTGGATCTTTTGATGGTTGTCATATGACTAACTCGCAAACCGAGACGGTAGTTTCATCTTATAGAATATTGAAATAGACATCATTATCACTCCATACTGCTCCAAGGATTGTGTGATGATGATAGAAACTTTCAGATGTTGCTTGTCTTCTTCCTAGTTCACAACAAGGCGTCACTCACCTACGAGTGTCTTCTCTATGGTACAAGTTTCAAAACAACCTCATGTATGAGGAACCCACTATTATTTTATCTCTTCCGTCTATGACTACCCAAGAAGGAGGGATGATTAATGTAAGACTATATATTATTGGGGGTGCAGCTTATCCGTAAATGTCATTTTTATAGAAGAGATTCGACAATCAACAAAATCAGAGAGAAGAAGTCGAATCGAACATACTTTCTTACTTCTCAAAAAGCGATGGAGAGTTCTAGAGCATGAATGCTTATGAAACTAGAGGAAGTACTTGTATGCATCATGGCTATAGTTATGCTTCACAACTCATCAACAACAATGGTATAGAGTTACAAGAAGCATAGCGATTGTGAAATCTTACAAACTACCAACCATTTACAGATGGACAACCTTTTTTTAGCATCGATGAAAAGTGCAAATAGACTACATTCTCAAGAAGGAAAGAAAGTTTTTATGGCACTCCATAAAAACTGATGTGATTATGTGGTGCCCACAAATTACAGTATTCACGAATTTTTGAAATTTTTGAGGTTAATGACTTGTTTATATAACTGAAGAAGCGTTGTTACTTAAGGTTACGTCTTCCTTAACAGGAAGATGATCTTAAGAGCTGTTTGTAATAAGAAGTTGACTTCTTCAGAAGACGACCGTCTTCGGAAGACCGTCTTCTCAGTTGCGTCTTCGGAAGATAGGAAGACGGCGGAAGATGAGAAGACGGCGGAAGACACCTGTCTTCCGGAAGACAGCGATCACGAAGGCCTCACCACGAGTTTTCGAGTAAACAAGTAGGTGTACCTACTGGAGCGCACCGAATAGGTAGGTAGGTCAGGAAGACACCAAGGACGAGAACCCCTAATCTGCGGGGAAGATGCGTGAGGAAGCACATTAGCCACCTTCCAACTTCCCGCAGCACAGTGCGTCTGAAGAAGATCGATTGAGAGAGTGAACTTCGAGCTAGCATTGAGAGAGGAATCGAGTAAGACATCGAGGTAGTAGAGAGTACGTTGGCAGCTAGGCGAAGGGTGAAATCGGATTGCGGGAGCACAAACAGCAGAAAGAGCGAAGGCATTTCTGTGGAGCTTCCGAGAAGTTGACAGTGGAGAGGGGCGAGTAGAAGCGAAAGAAGAATCGAGGTGTGGACCGAAATTGACAGCAGGCGCATTCGAGAGGAGTCGCATTGGAAGCTAGGACAAGAGCCAGAAGCGCACGGAGGTCGAAGGCAACTCGGGAACCGAAGAAGACTGTAGAGGTTCTTTCCTCTGTTCTTTCCCCTTCCCACTTCTTCTCGCCATTGCCTGGTACTCCCGCGCTTCCTTGATTGTGTGCAGGCAGCCTGATCGATTACCCCACCCCCCATCTTTCCTATTGAGACATTGGGCGCGGAAGCGTTGCCCAATTTCTGTCAAGATATCTCCTTGCTTCTTCCCGAGCTCAATTCGAGCTTCCCTACCCCTAGTCTTCAAATTGGCGAACCCAACTATCAATTTCTCTACCCTACTATCTCTCTACCCCCGAAACTTGAAATAGAAGACGATTCGGAAGATGGGAACATCCTCTGAAGACGCTTCTTGAACTTGACTGTCTTCGGAAGACATCTTCGGAAGACTGTCTTCGGAAGTCGACTGAACACAATTCGTATCAAGAGTGGATTTGCTTTGCTTTTGTGTTTAGAGAGACTTGATACGAAGCCTGAGTGGTGTGGTGAGTTGTTGTGTTATTTCGAGAAGTTGGAACTCGGGAACTAGGCCTGTGCCTCCCGGTCTTCCAAGCTTCTCAACTCCACATCTTCCTAGAGAGACTAGAAGATTGAAAGGCTGGCAAAATGAGCGAGAAGACGTGAGGGTCCATTTCGGGTCTCTTCTGTCCGACCCATAGTAGCCGTTCCTTCTTCTTCCCGAACTTAGAAGAGAGTTGTGAGAAGTATTGCTGGCAGAATCCGGAGAGAATGGTCGAGGGTCATGTCTTCCCATCATGCAGCAAACTTCTTCTGAGTGCGTATGAGAGGTGAGAAGTCAGAAGAACAGAGTGCACATGTTTTGAGTCTGTTGTGAGGATAGACAGCGCGTAGGAAGACGAAGACAGGTGAGACCAGTGAAGGGAAGTCTGACTTCGGGAAGTCTTCCGAGAAAGACATTGAATCGGAAGCTGTCCCAAGTGTCTTCCCAGAGGCCACTGTCACCGCAGGAGCCCGCAACCATCTTCTGAACCTTTCTCATACTCTACTTCTCGCATATCTTGTATCTTGTGATAGGAAGTAGGATGTAATGCAAGGTGGGTTGTCTTCTTGGTAATCCATGCGAGGCCTTGCCTAGATAGGATTGGTTAGATATAGCTCGGAAGACGAGAGCTATCTAGGAAGTACTGTTAGAATCCCGGAAGACGGAGTAGCTGTCTTCTGGAAGACTAGTTTCGTCTTCTGAGAGTGGAAGCTAGACTGTGGGCACTCGGGAAGGACTGAGCCTTCAGCTCATAGTAGGTGCTTGTGGTTTAGTGCAGCAGATCTTCCAGGTATGTCGATGCATCCGCGAGGCTTGGTGTTACCAGCGACAGAATTGGCCGAGGCCACTCCTTTCCTCAAGGAGTTGGGTCTCGACTTCTTCCTGTGGAACTGGAACCTCGCAGATCAAGGGCTTCTGGAGGAGGTATGGGCCGCGTTACCACCGCGTAACCGTGTACCTGCGAAGGCAGGAGTTGCTCGGGGAAGACCATCTTCCTCGACAGAAGACTGGTGGCGTAAGGCGTTTCACAGGTCTGAGACCGAGAACCGAGGATATTGGTACGAGAAGAAGATCTTGCCTAGGATTGTGAGTTCATGGCATGTGCCTGGGAGTACCACCTGCCTTTTCGTGGAAGACAGGCAGGGGAGGAACGGTTGGAAGATAGAATCTTATCGGGAGCCGAAGAAGCGACTTCTGGCAAAGTTGTTTCTGCATCTTTTCCCCAAGGGAAAAGCGCAGAAGACGAGGTACTTAGGAGATCAGGACGTGGAGTTCCTGGAATCAGTGTGGGATGACAGAGTGCCAATCTACTGGGGCGCGTACATCCACAACTATGTACAGACGGAGCTAGCATACTTGGATACCCCGGCGGGAGGACATCTGACACCCTTCTTCTGCTACTTGTATGTAGCCATGGGGGATCTTAGGGAAAATCAGCTGGCAGTGTATGGGCCAACGGAGCGACAGGAGGTGAAGGAGGAGACCTCGGAAGACGATGACCGAGAGGCAGCAGCAACGCCCCCTCCCACTCTGATGCCACAGCTGAGACCCGGCTCTCACCAGAAGACGCTTCTGGTGAGGGAAGACGAGTCTAGTGGGTCGGAAGACGCCACGCCAGTGAGGAAGATGGGTCACAGAAGTGTACCAAGGACACCCATCTCCCTCATCCATTCAGGATCGGAGTCGGACTCGGAGGAAGACTTGCTGAGTACCCGATCGGAGCAGAAGACAGCTTCTGTAACATCTGGGAGTCTTCCGAAGACTCCAGAAGACGAAGGATGGATGAGCACTCCTACTGCGATGCGAGGAAGCGCAAAGAGGAGAGCCGCTCCTGCCACGAGGAGTCTTCCACCCCGGAAGATGAGAAGAGTAGCTTCTTCTCGTGCGCAGAAGATGAAGGCCGTAGTGGTGGAAGAGGCTCCCTTGCCTCTGGAAGACGAAGTCGATACCATCGAGCGAGTGGTGGGGATGAACTTGTCTTCTGCAGGAAGACGACTGGAGGAGTTCAGTGCCTACTTCCAGAAGGAGATCCAGCCCGCTATGGAGTTGCTGGAAAGAAGAGCGAGGGCACAGGAGAAGCCTTTACAGCCTGGATTCGGCCTGCGCACCTTGCTGCGACAGGAAGACAGCCAGCAGAAGACGGAGTCTCTGGAAGCTAGTCTCCGCACCACGGAGAAGCTTGCAGCCAAGTACAAGGCGGAAGCAGCCGCTTCTGCCAAGGAGTCGATGCAACTTCGGAAGAGCAACCAGGAGTTGCAGACGCGAGTACAGCAGCGTGATCAGGAAGTTCTCCGAGTACGGGAGAAGATCACTGCCCTTGCAGAAGAGCAGACCACTTGGAAGATGCAGCGAGAAGCCGCAGAAGCGCGAGCTGCAACAGAGAAGACGCAGAGGGAAGCAGCGGAGGCCCGTGCGCAGAAGATGCTAGCTCAGTCGGTAGAAGCGCTTCGGAAGAAGTTCAACTTCAAGACGGGTAAGAAGTTACTTACCTTAGCTAGGGAATGGGACAGCGAGTCCAAGACGAGGTTGGTGGAATGCAGAGATAGCATGTTCAGGTACCTGGATAGACAGATAGAAGGAGTGAAGACACTTTATGGTCTTCCCTCACTTCCGACACCTGCAACCGCATCTTCCCAAGCCCCAGCACCCTCGACTGGATCCGGGATGGAGAAGGAGGAGTTCGATCTCGCTGTACACTTGGTGGTGACAGCGTTGGAAGACGAGAAGAGTCCAGAAGACGTCCCGGAAGACATGATGTCTTCTGGAAGACAGAAAGACGAGTCGTCTTCCTAGGTATTCCGCGTGGAGGAAGCGACTTCCCCGGACCCCTATGAGATCGCCATGGTCCCTAGTACTGCATCTGTGCCTCAGAAGACCGAAGACGCACCATTCGACTCGTCTTCCCAGACGACCATTCCATCTTCCGAAGTCGAAGCCGAGGAAGACGCAGCCGCAGAAATAGCAGGGCCAGCGAAGAGCGAGGAGAGGGAAGCTACCTCAGTGGTACCCGAGGTAAGTGCAGGGCTTCCCAGCCCATCAGAAGTCGAGGTAGTAGCTCCGGTAGGAGCAGATCATGTGGAGATTGCCACCGAGCAATCAGAGTAGTTAGCAAACTTAATCGACACTTCCAGATTTAGTAAGATTGGACATGCTATCTTAAGGGTGGCAGTTTTTCATGTAAAAATAGTTAGGACCCCATGTGGCAGCATAGGTAGCGTAGGAGTAATACAGTGGAGGGCTAATTGGGAAGAGGGACCGCATGCATGTGAGGTGACAACCTCTTGTCAGCGCCTCTCTCTCTCTCCCTGGTGGTCGCCTCCCAAGGCAGATGGTTAAGTAGGATAGCATGGTAGGAGAAAAGCTCTCTAAGAGCTCTGCCAGGTCTGTAGAATTCGGCAGTAACTGAACATACACACCGATTCTACAGGCAGGCAGGAGAGACACATTAGAGCAGGGACAGTCTAGGAACAGGGAACGGCATCCTCGTGCAGACCTGCTGATTAGACTGGTGTGTCGAGGAGTAGACGCAGGAAGTAGAGGGAGTGAGCTTCCCAATGCCATTGTGACTTCTTCTCGGGGAAAAGATTGTTGATTTGAGTGCAGACGCTTTGTCCATGTCTTCTGGGTGGTGGAATGTATTTAATTCGCTCCCAATTGTGCATGGGAAGTGTTCTTCTTGAGTGGCGGTGAATGTCAACAGTTGTGGAGTGTAGCTTGACTCGTTCAGTAGAGCACTTGGGATCTACGTACGAACGGTCTTCTGGGTAAGGGATCCCAGAAGACAGAGCAGTCAGAGCAGCGAAGTGAAGAAGAAAGAAGCCTTCTTCCCGCAACAGAAGACGACATCCTCGAGTAGAAGACGGTGCTACAGTACTCACGTTTGTTGTCTTCCTCCCCAAACTATTACAAGCAGGGATGGCTTGTTAGTCAGGATCCGGACTAGAAGCCTGTCGGAATCTTAATTGCCCTTTTTCATCCTGTTTTCTCTTGTTTGGATTTCTTCTTCTTCCCATCTTCTCCCATCTTCTCCATCTTCTTACCTTCTTCTAGTGAGCTTCCGATACTTCTATTGAGCTTCCGTGAAGGTGAATGTCGTTGTAGCGCTGCAAGAAGACAACTTCCGTAGGCAGAAGCCTGGGAAGGCTACAGGGGGCATACACCCTGTGATTGATCCAACCCGTTGGAATGTGAGTGTGAGAATAAGGTGTAACGACTGTTACTAGTCGACTTCTGCGAAGCCGGACAGCCTTCTGGAGGTGTGAGAAGACGAGCTAAACCCCCAGAAGACGAGAATCGCTTCGGGAAGACGGTATCGAGAAGACCGAAAGAAGCAACCTGGAAGCAAGAAGTTCGTCTTCCCGAGCTTCTCTGTGAATAGTTGTGTGATATTGTAATTGGTAGTTGTTTGGTTGGGTCCAGAGCACCATTTGGCGTGTTTGGAAGACGTGTTGTTTTGTGTGGTTTTGTGAGAAGACGGGATTTCTAGGCAAAACCCGTGTGTTTGTGTGTTTGAACAGATCTTAGAACTTAGAGCAGCGTTACTTGTGCAAATCCTCTGTGGGAACGATATCTTGTATACTAAATGGGCAAAAGGAGAAATCCTTCGTCACTACAGATAATCAACAAAGAAACTGACGTACCTGAAGACGAGTTTGATGTAAGATGTTTACTCAGCTCTATCGCCAAATAGCTCTCTTGTTTTCAGCTCCAAGAGTTTCTCCATTATCAATGTTCTCCGTTCATCATTGGCTAACTTCCTCTTTTTAAGTTCCGTGTAATTCTCTATCCATCTGTCTAGTGATGTGACCACAGAACTAGGTGAGGTTTTATATTGTCTTGAGAGTTGCACAGTACCACATGAAAATAATTAGCCCTCTAGTCAAATGATACAAAGCAGCTCCGACCCACACTTCCATTGAGATAGCATGTTATCGTGTCGGATTTTGCGTGAAAGATGTCCAAGAAAATACGAGGTTCTTGGCTGTGGAGATGTAGTGTGCTGAACAGAGACAAAGAGACAAACAAGAATAAAAATGAACGTCTCAATATATACCAACTCCCAACGTATATACACTGCCGGTTCTTTCTCCCTAAGAACACAAAACTGAGAAACAAACCAGAGTGGTCAGTAATCTGCTTCAAAACCCTCTAAAACAAGTTCATGAATCTCAACCCAGACCCAAAACTATTGAAACGTAGCTCAAAGCAAAGGAAACATTCCTTTGCTAACAAACAGAGCTTCACCTATACCACAC
Organism: Asterella californica; assembly: GCA_036924285.1. Classification (NCBI taxonomy): domain Eukaryota; kingdom Viridiplantae; phylum Streptophyta; class Marchantiopsida; order Marchantiales; family Aytoniaceae; genus Asterella; species Asterella californica. Next base: position 16,004,636 of record JAYKYS010000003.1, read on the forward strand.
GATTTAAACCCAAGTCCAAACAACATCCATGTACAAGCTCTTAGCTAAAGCTAGCTACCACAAGTTGTACATGACCAACTAAAACTCTAACGAACTCAAAAAGTCGAAAACCGTAGCAAAGGAACCGAAAAGACTTATCTGAGAACTTTCTCTTTTCGCCAAACAGTCTTCAGATGTCGATAGAGTCTTCTTCCTTAACTCTGTTGGCCCAAGAAACCTTCAGATCCAACTCCCGACAGCCGAGATATCGCTGATTTTTGGTCGTAGGTGATCGAACCTTCAAAAACTCCTCTTTGCGGCTTAAAACCGCACACACCGTCCAAACGGATCGTCTGATCTGATATCCGTCTTCTCTGGTAGGTAGATCTAGCTACCATGAACCCAATGAGACTCCAAACATACCGTTTGGAGTCCTCTTTGCAAAACCACGCAAGAAATTTGGTCGTAGGTTGCAAAAAACTGACGTAAATCGACTCCTTGGGACTCAAACTCGCTCACCACACACAAACCAACAACCCAATCCATATACGGTCATCTCCTATGTGTAGATGAAGACTCCCTGATGGCATACGCATCAAGAACGAAGAGCTTAGCTCACTGATTGCGAAGAACAACCAACTTCATGTCGCAGACGAACGAAAATCTGACGTAAGCGCTTCCCTGCGAGCCAATTTCGCTCAGAACTCCCATACCGTCCGATGAAACTTCGTATCGTCTTCAATTTCCTGAAGAACTCGGCGTTCCGATCCCAATGGATCCAAGGACAGCAAGTTTAGACTCCGAAACTGCCCGAACGGTCCAACTCTCCTTCACAAGTCATTGAAGTACTCCGAATCTCCTTCATGCGTCTCAATTTCTCTCAAAACACACACCTCGATCCGTCTCTTCACGAACAGTCTTAACCAACGCGTAGCCTGCACAGATTTGAACCCAATGACACCTTGCACACATGCATTGGACTTCCCAATTCTCCAAAACATCCATCGACAAATCGCAGAAACAAGCTAACCCCTTAAGCTGTCCCCTTACATCAGTCGTTGTATGTACAAGTTTTCTCAGATAATGAGCAACCAGGCCCCTTGCGCCCTTAGTATATTACTAGAAGTTGCAACTACCCAATCAGCAATAGTAAACTAGGGCCCATCGTGATTTTCTCATCTTTCGAGTCCCGTAACTTCTCCACTGAAGTAGACGAAGTGTCTATGAAAAGCTGACAATGAGCTCTACCCATTGATGGATGAAATTGAAGATTAGAAGTTGTGCCAAAAGCCCGTAAGCTGAGGCCTCGCTTGCTTTTCCCATCTTTCGAGTCTTGTAACTTCTCCACTAGGCGTCCAAACGAAATAAATGAAGAGCCCATGAAAAGCTGACAAGGAGCTATATCCATTGATGCGATGAAAGTGAAGATCAGAAGTTGTGCCAAAAGCCCGTAAGCTGAGGCCTAGCTTGCTTGTCCCATCTTTCGAGTGTTGTAACTTCTCCACTAGGTATTGTCAAGGTGAGAGTTTTCTTGGGAGGGCGGAACCTTCTGGCTGTGTTATGACCGGGAAGGCTGTGATACGTTTACTCAAAGAAGCACTAGGCTTCTAGCTGTGGATGGTTTACCCAAAGGATAGGCTTCAGGTTACAAGGTGACACTGTAAAACACTCATACATGTCTCTTGGCTCTTCTGATATGTTCAGGAATCAAAGTTCAAACTTAACTAGCGATGATAAGATCAGACGATGAACTTTGACACTCAGGATTGGAAAATATGTGAAGATTTAGACCTCTAAACTTCTCCTACATGTAAAAGAGGCCCCACAAACACGAAGTTTGATCTTGAGATCAAATTCTGGCACCGAGATATGAACAGAAAAGTTATGGGTAAAGATATTACAGCAATTTCTAATACTCAAACAGCTATTTCGACCTACAACAGAAAATTGGCTCGATCACTTTCGAAGATTCTTACAGGATTTGGAGTCTACAAGATGCTGAACACCCTTGTGAAGTTGGGACTCTTGATTGTACACCGTTCTCCAGATCTCGTTCTCTGAAGTTGCTGCTCTAGATTGAGAGCTTTTCAGACCCCCTTTGCTTCAGCGGTCGCCCTAAATTATTCACTCAATTAAATGACTTGAAAATTTTTGGACAGTCGTAGCCCCGCTGACAGTGAACGCAACCACAAAGGTTCGAGGCGATTTCCTCAATTCTGCTGCAATTGACACTGAAAACCCCAAAATCAACAAAAGTGATGCAATTCTGACTCAACTCGAACTTCAAATTGGCATAACTCCTTCTTTATTGATCCAAATCCATCAAGAATTTCACTGACAGTGCTTGGCACGACGAGCTCTATCTTCTTGTGCTCTCAGATTTCGAAGTGTCCTCACCAAATGCTCGAACTCTCTTTTAGACCTCTATTTCTAAAGTTAGAGTTTTACAAAAGACAAAAATGGACCAATGGGAGTTCATAGCTCCACTTGGCTGTCCTTTTGTGCCTTAAACCATGTGGTAACTTAATTCCATTCATAGGCTACCACGTCAAGTCCTCTAAAATGCTAGCGTAAATCTTAAACTACCTAAAATGACACGCAACCCTGAAAGTAAACTTATACCAGCTAGAAAGCGCGCATGGGCAACACGTAAGTACAACCCATGAGCTTAAACCCCTATCAGCATGGAAACCCTAAGTTATGTACATTGAACATCATAGACAAGTAAGAAGTCACTTGCACAATCGCACAAATGCTTGAACAAGATAACTAGCATATTGTCAGCCTACTAGAGCTTAAAACGTATAACACAACGGTGTTTATATATGCATTGAGAAGTATGAGACATTAAGCTAACTTCTACCGGTACTAACTCCCAAGTGTCGAAATAGAAGAGTAACCCGTAGTCATCAATGTCCAAAGCCTTCAGAATCGACTTCTCTGACGTCTTAACTTCACTCAAAGAGACTTACTCCTATGAGAGAGGTGAATCATTTACTATGTGAAATGATTCACATCACGACATCGTCCAAACGAAATAAACGAAGTGCCCATGAAAAGTTGACAAGGAGCTCTACCCATTGATGCAATGAAAGTGAAGATCCGGAGTTGTGCAAAAAGTCTCATTTATGTCCCATGAGTGTCTTTGGAGCGACAACGGTAAGCATCGAAATAGATTTTCAGATAAGAAACGGTCCACGACACGACATCCACCCCATCTAAACCTGTGCATCCTCCGACATACCCAGAGATACCAACCAAAGAGTGGATCGGCACACATCTCTTCTTGTCGTCTTATTTCTCATCGTAGACAATCTCATCTTCAAGCTCTTTTGCATAATCCCCATCCTCAAACTAAGACTCTGTCAAGATATCTGCTAGATCGACCTCCTCATCTCTCTTTTTGAAAATCTTGACACGTTTATCTACCATTGCTATCTTCAAGCTCGTTCTGTCCAATTCTTGCAGGACGTAAGTTGCGTTGTCATGAACCTTCTTCACCACATACAGACCAAACCATCGCCTGGAAAACTTCCGGAGTGCACTATGATGGTTGTCTAGACTGTTGTCATAGACTAATACCCAATCATCTTCTTTGATTTCCCTAGGTCTCAAACGATGTAGTTGATCAAATCTAACCTTGTTCTTCAACCGTGCTTCTCGTAGCCTATCCAAAGCAGCTTGGATATCCTCCGGTCTTCTCTCTAACTGCCTAATTCGAATAGCAAGAAGCTCTTCCTTAGTCAGATTGTCTTCCCAAGGTAACACACTCCATGTCAGAACTTGTTCTCCATTCGGCAAGATAGGTTTTTGACATGTGATGAGTTCCACTAACATGGAATCTGTCACTGAGCTGTGCGTCATTCGATCTGTCCATAACGCAAATGATAAGAGTCAAGGTCACTCACGCACGTTTCCGTTGCAGGTCTTCACCAAAGCCTTCACAATGGACGGATGATTGTGTTCGCTATTGGCATTCCCTCCGGGGTTGTATGCAGTTGTCAGTGAACCTCATCCCACACCTTGCAAAGAATTCATGAGCCTCATGTGCATCTAACTCTCCTCCATCTGTAGTGAGCTTTCTCACACATCCATTTGACAAACAACCTCTTCCAAGAGAAATCTACATATCCTTTCAGTTGTCTTTGTCCGAAGCGCCCTACCCTCAACTTGATTTGAAAGATCTTCTCTAGCAAGTACCAAGTATCTCATCTGCCACAATCCAATTAGCATAGTCACCAAGTCTACAACCAATTCGAAGTGGATTGCCTACGGATAAGTCAGATGTAATCCATCTTAATGTTGGATGTTCGAGTACATATGACACGTCAAACAAGACTCCACAAAAAATACGACATCCTTGTACATAGTTTTCCACCAATATCGCTCTTTCATCTTCATAAAAGTGGTCCAAATCCCTCGATGTCCAGCCAAAGACTCTCATGAAATACCCTGAGCAAGTTCTGCTGATCTTCTTTGTTACTCTTCTCCGCCTCAGCCTCGTCGGTAACCGAGACGTCTTCGTCTCTTGTTGTCCTCTGCTTTGACTCCAGAAAATTGAACAACTCTACTGATCCTCTACGCCTTTTGAACAATTGCACACGTTTGCCTGCAACAGATAGCTTCAAAAGAGTATCGTCTATCTCTCGTAAAACTATAAGTGGCATTTTCATAAACATCTAGCACAACATAAGGCCCGAACCATCTTTGAAATAACTTACGAAGCGTAGAATGTTGATTCTCCAACGTGCTATCATACACCAGAACCCAGTCATCAACACGTATCGACTTTGGTCGTAGTCGGTGAGTCTTGTCAAAACGTTCCTTGTTTTTTACTCGAGCCACCTTCAACCTCTCCTGTGCTTCAACAAGATCCTCCTCCCTCCGCTCTAACTGCCTGATACGTAGAGCAATAAGTGAAGCACGATCTAAACATGTTGCTGCTTTAGTTGATCACGGATCTGAGATCAACATCATGTCATGGGAGGTGTATGAGAGAGGTCAGTGATCTATCGAGCTAAACCATGGTTGGGTGTTACGTGCTGCAAAAAACCAGAAAGGTAGGCTATACAGCGCTTGTCCTAACGTGAAGGTGAAGATAGGTGATATAGATCAGCACTTCTTCGTGCAATCTTCTGCTTCATACCTTGTGATTCTTGGTCAGTCTTATATCACTACAGTTCGAATGGAGACCAAGGTGATGGATGACGGATTTCATTACGCTAAGATCCGTAGTCCAGATGATAGACGTTATGTGCAGTTTCTGACCGTTAGTACGAACCACGAACGAAATCGACAGATTTTGAGAGATACTCCTATCTGTAGGAGTAAGGGTTTTCTGAAACCACTCTTGTAGGATGGGATAGCAAGAGTGAAGGATCTACTACTACTATGATCTTGCTTGAGCAGCCTGAGGGATCACATGAGGCTGGTGATAAGGCTGCTCAAGATTCAGAGAGTAGTAATATTGTACATAGTTGGAGATCTGGTTTGATGACTTTCAGTTCTGATGATTGGAGTGAGTTCATGCGAGTAGATGATCTGACTGAGAAGAGTAGAAGGCAGATGGAGAAGTACGCAACAAATCTGCGTTGTACAGGAGTTCTGAAGAAAGAAGAGACGATTTCTGGTGTTTATGAGGAGTTTGTGGATGTACAGTCTTTTGTTCGTTGGCTGGATGATGTAGATAGGTTGATGGAGCAGATGGGAGGTAGGGTGGTGATCCCCATCCATTCTCGTGAAGTCTATGAGGAGATTGTCTCGTACTTGCGATATTCATCCTCATTCGAGATTGGAGAATGGATGGAAGGATGCAGTCTATTGGTGTGGCTCTCATCAGGAAGCGGAAGTACACGTCAAGTATAAAGCTGTAGCGAGGAAGGTGAAGCTTGTGGCGACCCAATTATCTGTTGATTCTCAGCAGCAGATGAAGTTAGCGGCTGCTGAGCCTGTGCTTAGAGATGCTACACATGTAGGACACAAGTTACTCAAGAGACACTCGAGCAGCTTCAGATAGGAGGAGGTGGCTTCTTGACTGAAGTGGAAAAATGAACTTTCGAGAAGATGATAGTTAGTCATGATAAGGCATTTTCTTTCTCAGCTGAGGAGATGGGTTACGTGGATCCTAGTGTGATAGCTCCGATGGTTATCTTCACTGTTCCTCGTGTACGTTGGGACTTGAAGCCGATTCTAGTCCCTCGTGCTTTACTACCGAAGGTCACTGAGTTGCTAAAGGAGAGGATACGAATGGGTATTCTTGAACCATCTATGGCTTCGTACTCTAGCCGATGGTTCACAGTACCTAAGAAGACAAGAGCTCTACGCTTCATCCAAGGCTTACAACCTACCAACAACATCACGATTCGAAACGTCAGAACAGGACTTGTGGTTGATGAAGTAGCTGAGACGTTTGCTGGGAGGTCAATCTATTCTATTGGAGATATGTTTTCAGGTTATGATCAGTTTCAGCTTGCTTTGGAGAGTAGAGACTTTACTACCATGCGTACACCTTTGAGGTTGATGCGGATGTGTACTCTTCCTCAGGGTGCGACAAACTCAGTGGCTCATATGCAGAATGCGATGCATAAGGTGTTACGAGAGTTTGTACCTGAGGTCACTATCTCGTTTCTGGATGATATTCTCATGAAAGGTTGTCCGGTGGAGGACAAGGACGAAGCAGTGACTTCTGATGATTGCAGAAAGTTTGTTGCAGACCACAATCGAGATGTGGAGAAGATTTTGACGCTTTTGCAGGAGGTACACCTCACTCTATCAGGTACCAAATCTCGCTTTGGAATGTCAGAGGTTGTGGTGGTGGATCATTTGTGTGGTACTTTTGAAAGACATCCGAACTCAGAGAAGGTAGATGCTATAGCAAGAATAGCAGACTGTACCAATATTACTGAGGTTCGACGATTCTTAGGAGCTTGTGTGTTCTTTCGCGTGAGTATTTCTATTATGCACACATTACCGAGTCTCTGCATGCACTTCTGAGAAAAGAGAAGAGGTTTACTTGGCGGCAAGAACATCACGAGACTTCTGAAATCTCCACATGTACTAAGGAGACTTAACTACGAGATCGAGAGATCTGTGGTACTGACTGTTGATACGAGTCCAAAGACGATTGGATGGGCAGTTGGTCAAGAAGATGCAGAAGGTGTGCGGTTTGTTTCAAGGTTTGAAGCGTGAGTTGTGGGGAGCTGTCATTGCTATGAAGGTAGATCGAGAGTTCTTGATAGGGGTCCGTGTGATATTAGAAACAGATTGTTTCTTTATTAGGTATGATAGCAAATTACAATACTCCAGATATAGCAATGCTGCGAAGGATTGCTTATGTCCAGAGTCTGAATCCTGAGCTAAAGCATATAGCACGGAAGGACAATCCAGTTGCAGATATGTTATCTAGGGCTCGTTATACAGATGAGGATGAGATGTTTGCAGAGGTGGAGAATGAAGAGAAGAAAGACGTTTGGTGCCAAGTTGGTTAGCAGACTTCAGACTTGGAACCACTGCCGTTCAACGAAGAGTTCTACTCAAAAAATTTCTGTGATATTGGATTTTATCTGAGTTCATTATGCAGAAGAGAAGGATGTGTTGATATAGTCCCAAGCTCTAGTAGATCGACGGCTACCATTAGCCGGAGTGGTTAGGGTTGTTAGAGTTAGTTAGAGGGCTAACCCACCATTAGGGTTTCCCTTGTACTCACCTCCACTATATATACAGAGAGAGGCAAAGCCTCTCTCATCTCATTCCTATTTTACTTCCTTGTCTACTCGCTCTCTCTCTCTTCTTGGAGTGTCCTCGAAGTATCGATCTTTCTACATGGTATCAGAGCTAGTGAGAGTGTGTGTCCCTTGCTGATGAGCAAGATGGAGATTGGAGTACAGGAGAGAGCAGCCGGAGTTGTGCCTGATGTCGAGCACTATCCTGCTGATGCGTTCGGGTGAGGCGAAACCGTTTCTTTCGCCACCAGAAACTTTGAACGCGATTTCGGAGGCCTAGACGATTTTTTCTCGCTGTTTTCTGTCGACCAGCCCTTCTAAGGCTGTCTTGTTCAGAAGGTGCGAATTGTGTACTGGGCCAAGTTTCAGTCGATTTGGAGATTTCCAGCGGCAGATTTTCAAACGGATCTTTTTCGACCAAAACGGAAGTTTTAGGACTTGAGTCCAAAACTAATCCTGTTTCGAATAAGGGTGGGCTATTTGAAAATTTCTGAAAATTTCAAGGGGTCGCACGCCCATTTCCGACCTCATTTGGTCTAGTTTCGACCTTTCTTGGTGTGTTCTTTCGACGTTTCCGTCGTGTTTTATACACCTACAGTTCGCGCACAGGTTCTTTTCTCGTTGTCGCTGCAGGAGGAGTTCGCGAAGTCGCCTCGTCGTGACTTGTGACAACTCTTGATCGCGCGGTGGGGAGAGACGAGTTTCGTGCAGTTTCTGGGAGGTTTTCCGCGTACAGAACAGTGCAATTTCGACATTGCAGCTATGGCGGAGTCTGTGTCTTTGATCACTAGAGAGAAACTCGACAAGAACAACTACCAAGTGTGGAAGTTCCGGATGAAGACTTTCCTGCAGGGACAAGATCTATGGGATCTTATCACTGAGGAGGAGAAAGCGCTTGAAGTGCCAATTTCTGATCCGAAATTCAAGGAGCGGAAGAAGCGCTCATATCAGGCTATTCACTACATCGCGCTGACAGTTTCAGCATCGATGATCGGTCACATCCAGGATTGTGATACGCCCAAGAAAGCTTGGGATGCACTCGCGCATTTGTTTCAATCCGGAACAGAGGGGCGGAAGCTGCAATTGCTGCAGCAGTTCAATACCGTGAAGAAGGGGTCGATGTGCATAAACGACTATGTGAACGGGGTCAAGCAGCTTGCGGATCAGCTATCTTCTGTCAAAGTCGAGATTGATCCCATTGTCTTGATCGGAGCCACATTGCAGGGACTGCCTGCAGAGTACAAACAGTTCATAACATCGATTTCGACCAGAGAACCTCTTCCGCGGTTTGATGAGCTTGTTCCTATGATGTTAGGAGAGGAGGTGCGCCTACTGGGGAGTTCTACTTCGACGGGTCAGCAAGAATCTATCTATTTTGCAGGTTCTGGAGGATCTCGAGGTAGGGGTCGTGGCAAAGGTGTTGGACGTGGACAGGGTCGCGGACAGCAACAGCAATCGCAGCAGCAGCAGAACCAGCAGAACCAGCAACAGTCTGGAGGTTCCAACAACAATCAGAGAAGAGCGCCTGGTTCCTGCAACTACTGCAAGAAACAAGGCCACAATGCGAATCAGTGCTACAAGAAGCAGAACGATCAGAGACAACACGACAACAACCCCCAACAAGGTAATAGCAACCAGCAAGGCTATGCAGTCACTGAGCATGTCTATTCGGAGCAATTGCTGATTACTACGCATCAGAGTTATGCGGCTTTCGAGCCACAGACTGACTGGGTGATCGACTCCGGCGCCACCAGTCACATGACTCCCCATCGGGAGTGGTTTAGTTCACTCGAGCCTGTGGAGACTCCACAGTTTATGGTGACAGGAGATGACACCAAGCACAAGATCCAGCACAAGGGTAACATTCCACTTGACATTCCTGCCTCAACGTTTACTGGTATACGGAATGTCTTGCATGTACCTACATTGACTAGAAACCTGCTATCTGTAGGACAGTTGATAGAGCAGGGTCTGCAAGTGTGCTTCAATAAAGATGGATGCTTTATTGAAGATTCGAATGGCACTGTCATAGCTCGAGGTATCAAGAGTGGTAGGCTGTTTAAACTAGATGCATCTGCGCCTAAGTTACAGGCTGCCATGTATAGACAGAGTGGTCAAGTAGTGTCTGATATTGACATCTGGCACAAGCGAATTGGGCACATGAACTTTCAGAGGCTGAAAAGCCTTCCGAGTTCTGACCTGGTTATAGGTCTGCCCAAATTCGAATCCAGTGAGTCCACTGGAGTCTGTGCAGCATGTCAATTCGGCAAGCAAGCTAGACAGCCCTTTAAGGGATCAGGCAGTAGAGCGAACAAGCTTCTGGAGCTTGTTCACACTGATGTATGGACTGCTTCTCAGCCAAGTATGACCGGTTTCTAGTACTTCGTGTCGTTCATTGATGATCATTCGCGTTATACTTGGATCTATTTGTTGAGAAACAAGTCCTCTGCCGAAGTACTGTCAGCATTCCAGACTTTCCGCAAGTTGGTGGAAAAACAGTCTGGAGCATCTATCCTCTGTTTGAGATCTGATGGAGGAGGCGAGTTTCTTTCTGGAGAGTTCGATGCATATCTGCGTGAGCATGGTATCCGATGCCAGAAGACCTGCAGTTACAGTCCGCAGCAGAACGGGGTTGCGGAGCGCAAGAATCGACATATAGCAGAAGCTGCTCGTGCGATGTTGAACGAGAAGACCATGCCTAGACCTTACTGGGCAGAAGCTGTTTCATGACGCCTACAGCGGCAGTCCACAGCAAGACACCGATGGAGGTCTTCACAGGCAGTAAGCATGATTACTCTTTCCTTAAAGTTTTCGGATGTATCTGTTATGTGCACATACCTGATGAAAGACGTAAGAAACTAGATCCGAAAGCAGATAGATGTATCTTCCTTGGTTATGCTTCTGATACGAAAGGATATAGGTGCTACAATCCTTCGTCCAAGCAGTTCTATATCAGTAGAGATGTCGTGTTTGATGAGCTACAGTCTTGGTTTGCACCTGCACCTGTGATAGCCATCCCTGTACCTACTGTAGAACCAAGGAGTCAGTCCACTGTAGTACCTCAGAGTAGTACGTTGAGTGGAGGTTCTGGAGAAGTCACTGATTCCAGATCAGAATCTGTTGCACATAGAGCTGTTGTTAATGCTGGAGTCCACGTAACACAGCCTAGTGGAACTAGTGTAGTTTCTACACAAGATGAGCGCGTGCTATTGCAGCGTATGTTTGACTCATCCAGATATGTGGATCTTCCACATCCCCTGGATACTTTGTCCCAGACCTTGGCGTCTACGTCAGATCAGTTGCAAGGGGAGGTGACTAGTGCACCGATTACCTCTCACAGATCTGAGCGGCCAAAACATCCAGTGAGTAGGTATATGCATGAAGGTTTTCTTGCTGCGCACCATGCATATATGGCCAATGTTCTTCAGGAACAGGAACCGAGTTCGCTTGAGGAGGCGATGCACAAGGCCCAATGGATAAGTGCTATGGAAGCTGAACTTGCTGCGCTTCATCACCAACAGACTTGGGAGTTGGTAGACTTACCTCAGGGTAAGAAAGCGATTGGTTGCAGGTGGGTCTTCAAGGTCAAGCGCAACTCGGATGGTACCGTGTGTCGGTACAAGGCCAGATTGGTAGCTAAGGGCTACGCACAGCAACATGGAGTGGATTTTGAGGAGACCTTTGCTCCTGTTGCGAAGATGGTGACTATTCGAACAGCAGTTGCAGTTGCAACTCAGAAAGGTTGGAAGATGCACCAGATGGACTTCAAGAACGCCTTCCTCAATGGCGATCTTGAGGAGGAGGTCTACATGCAGCAACCTCCTGGCTATGAGGATCCTAAGTTCCCTTCCCGTGTATGTAAGTTATGGAAGGCTCTCTATGGTCTGAAACAGGCACCAAGAGCATGGTATGCAAAGATCAATTCTTACTTGCAGTCTCTTGGTTTCCACCTGTGTAGTTCAGACTCTACCTTGTATTCATTGAGAATACGAGACCGGATTGTTGTGATCACCATCTATGTTGATGACTTGATCATTACCGGTAACTTTGAGGAGCTTATTTCCCAGATCAAGGATCACTTGAAATCCGAGTTCGAGATGATGGACTTAGGAGAACTCAAGTACTTCCTTGCTGTGGAGTTCATTAGAGATGGGAAGGATGTTTGGCTTGTACAGCGACAGTATGCTCTCAGTATGCTTGAGAGATTTGGTATGCTTGATTGCAAACCCATTGCTACACCATTAGAGCAAGAGATAAAGCTAGGAGCAGAGGATGGTGAGTTGCTGGATGATCCACGCATGTACAGACAGATGGTTGGGAGTCTTATCTACTTGACCATCACCAGACCAGACTTGAGCTATGCTGTCGGTCTGATTAGTCAATTCATGCAGTCACCACGGAGATCACATTTTGAGGCTGTCAAGCGGATCCTCCGCTACGTGAAGTTCTCGATGCAGTACGGACTTCACTATCGATACGGTGGACCATTGTTGTTACATGGCTACACAGATGCTGATTGGGCAGGAAGTGCCGACAGGAGATCCACGTCAGGTTACGCTTTTGGACTTGGAAGCGCTGCTATAAGCTGGGCTTCTAAGAAGCAACCCACAGTTGCTTTGTCATCCACGGAAGCAGAGTATCGAGGAGCAACGAACGCAACATGCGAATCGATTTGGCTTCGATGTCTGCTATCTGATATTGGTGTGGAGTGTACAGATCCTGTTGTTGTATATACAGACAACATTAGCAGCATGAAGTTAGCTAGTAATCCTGTTTTCCATGCTAGGACGAAGCACATTGAGGTGCACTATCACTTTATTAGAGAGAAGGTCCTTGCAGGAGAGATTGAGCTCAGTTATGTGAGCACAGGAGATCAGGTTGCCGATATCTTCACTAAGGCGTTGCCTAGAGATAAGTTTGATGCTTTCAGACATTGTCTAGGAGTACAGGATGTAGAGATGAGCTTGAAGGGGAGTGTTGATATAGTCCCAAGCTCTAGTAGATCGACGGCTACCATTAGCCGGAGTGGTTAGGGTTGTTAGAGTTAGTTAGAGGGCTAACCCACCATTAGGGTTTCCCTTGTACTCACCTCCACTATATATACAGAGAGAGGCAAAGCCTCTCTCATCTCATTCCTATTTTACTTCCTTGTCTACTCGCTCTCTCTCTCTTCTTGGAGTGTCCTCGAAGTATCGATCTTTCTACAGGATGGAGTGATGCAGAGTTCAAGAAGATCAGACGAGAAGCGTCAGTTATCTTCTACATGAAGGTTTTCTGTGGAAACGCTCGAAAAGAAGAAATGGGATGCTTGCTAGAGTGGTGGATGATCAACCGACGAAGCTGAATCTGCTGAAAGAGTTTCATGACACCTTGTGGGCTGGACATCGTGGAATCTGGGCTACTTACACGAAGATGAAGGAGCGATACTGGTGGAAAGGTTTGTATCAAGACGTGGTGGACTTTGTTGGATCGTGTCTTCACTGCCAGTTCTACTCTAAGGTCCGTTACAGAGATGGACTTGTACCTACCTATCCACCTAGTATCCATTTTCAGTGGGTTCTTGATCTTGTGATGATGCCACCGGGGTTATGGGAGATGCGTTACTTGGTGTTGGCTCGAGAGGATCTCTCCAACTATGTGGAGGGACGAGCATTACGAACGAAGACTACAAAGAACATCTGCAGGTTCGTGCTTGAAGATATCATCTGTCGTTATTGATCTGTTGAGAGATTACGGACAGATAGGGGCGAGTTGAGAGGCGCAGAAGTGAAGGAGTTTTTTGCTCGTTATGGAATAAAGCTTCGGCTTATTACTGCCATGAATCCAGAAGGTATTGATAAGAGTGAACGATTACATCTTTCTATTGTTCACGCTTTAGTGAACAGCATGTGATGGTAGACCTAGAGAATGATCGAGACTACTTCCATTGCTTTGTGGGCTGATAGAACTACACACTGTACCACGACTGACTATATGCCAGTTGAGCTTATGTTGGGGCAGAAACCGATCATGTTTGCTGAGGAAGACTTTCCTACGTGGACTATGTTACAGTAGCAGTCGTAGCACGAGCCCAATGTCTCCTTCTGAAGTCACTATCAGTAGCTGGACTCTCCTCGCCAGCTTCCTCATAGTCGAACTCGATAATGTTGGTACCAGCAACCAACGCTTCTTGCTGGTATCCGATGTCATCAGGTTCCTGAAAATGCATCTTTCTGAACTCTACATCATTTACAAAAGCTCCTATCACATCTATCATTTGATTTTCTACTTGTTCAGACATCACTTGTCTCTTGCGCTTGATGATGTCGATGATCAGTTCGTGAAACTCTCTCTTTGCAATACCAAGAACTTCCCCAAGAGAAAACTCAATTCGTGCATCCAGTATCCTCTACTCCAAGATGCTCTTCAGATCAGTAGAAGTTTCAATATCAGCCGCCAACTTGTAGGCCGGTCCCTTCCCTTTCTCTTGGACAGTAAACATCCTTCCAGCCGTCGTTGGCTCTTGCTGAGACCTCTGCACATCCTCCATCGGACCTGGTGCAAGTGGAGGAGCTTGAGAAGTAGAGGAGATGTCCTCTGGAGGAGCTGCTCGTCTCCTTGTGACTCTCCGTCTATCTCCAGTCTCCTCAAGACCTCCAGTATCAAGTTCAGAGGCTTCTCGTCGCCTCTTTTCCTCCACAGAAGCATCCTGCCGGTGCACGTGTCTATCCGATCATGCTTGCTGAGGAAGACTTTCCTACGTGGACTATGTTACAGTAGCAGTCGTAGCACGAGCCCAATGTCTCCTTCTGAAGTCACTATCAGTAGCTGGACTCTCCTCGCCAGCTTCCTCATAGTCGAACTCGATAATGTTGGTACCAGCAACCAACGCTTCTTGCTGGTATCCGATGTCATCAGGTTCCTGAAAATGCATCTTTCTGAACTCTGCATCATTTACAAAAGCTCCTATCACATCTATCATTTGATTTTCTACTTGTTCAGACATCACTTGTCTCTTGCGCTTGATGATGTCGATGATCAGTTCGTGAAACTCTCTCTTTGCAATACCAAGAACTTCCCCAAGAGAAAACTCAATTCGTGCATCCAGTATCCTCTACTCCAAGATGCTCTTCAGATCAGTAGAAGTTTCAATATCAGCCGCCAACTTGTAGGCCGGTCCCTTCCCTTTCTCTTGGACAGTAAACATCCTTCCAGCCGTCGTTGGCTCTTGCTGAGACCTCTGCACATCCTCCATCGGACCTGGTGCAAGTGGAGGAGCTTGAGAAGTAGAGGAGATGTCCTCTGGAGGAGCTGCTCGTCTCCTTGTGACTCTCTGTCTATCTCCAGTCTCCTCAAGACCTCCAGTATCAAGTTCAGAGGCTTTTCGTCGCCTCTTTTCCTCCACAGAAGCATCCTGCCGGTGAACGTGTCTATCCACATCCAAGAATGCTCTGATAGAAGTAGCGTCTACAGGATCTCTCCACCATGTGACCTTACGAATAGACTCGGCTCCTCTCTTCAGTATCTCAGAAGGAACTGGAGCCACACTCTTCTCAGCAATCCATCTAGCAATGTAGGACTAGAAGAGACTTCAATATACCAAGCATATACATCAGAATTTACCAATGATGTCATCAACGCAGTTGTCATTGCAGCCGCAGCAATCTGAGGTAGACTCCTCATGCCTCCTCGCCCAAACTGCGTGTTCAACGGCTCTCCAGTAGAGGAAAGGTGCAGCCTACCGTTCTGATAGCGAACCACACCATCTCGCAAAGCAGCTATGAGCTCCTGACAGTCTCCTCGAAAATGATCAAGACTGTCACACCAAATACATCTACGAACAGGAGCACCTCTTGGACGTGCAGCAATAGGCGTCGATGGCTGCTCTCTCTGCAATCTAGCTAGCTCTATCTTCAGCTCTCGCATCTGCCGAATCAGGTCTTCGATCTGGTTCTGTTGACCATGGTTCTCCGCAGGTCTTTGAACATGTGCTCGTTGTACAGGAACTGACACAACTGGCATCAAAAGAACTGCAATCGGGACAACAGGTTTGGGAGCAGGAGCCAAAGGCTGCTGTACTTGAGGAGCAGCATAAGATTGAGTGACCACTTCTGCAACCGGACGTCCTCCTATAGCCACTCTCTCTCGTCTCTGTCTTGTTAGAACAGCCACGGCATCCTCAACTCTCCCCAATCCGTATTAACACCTCCTTCAGCCGATCGATCTGCTAACATGAAGCATAATCTATCTGCCGTAACATCATCGGTAGCTTGCAAGGAAAGCTCTGTTCTCCTAGCATCTAAGGTTATTCGCTCTTGTAGTGACGCAGGATTACTCCTTTTGTCCATTTAGTATACAAGATATCGTTCCCACAGAGGATTTACGTAAGTAATCGCTGCTCTAAGTTCTAGGATCTGTTCAAACACACAAACTCACGGGTTTTGCCTAAAAATCTCATCTTCTCACAAAACCACACCAAACCATACGTCTTCCAGACACGCCACATGGTGCTCTGGAACTTAACAAACAGCTACCAATTACAATATCACACAACTATTCACAGAGAAACTCGGGAAGACGATCTTCCTGCTTCCAGATTGCTTCTTCCGGTCTTCTCGATACCGTCTTCCCGAAGCGATTCCCGTCTTTTGGGGGTTCAGTTCGTCTTCTCACACCTCCAGAAGACTGTCCTGCTTCGCAGAAGTCGACTAGCAACGGTCGTTACACCTTATTCTCACACTCACATTCCAACGGATTAGATCAATCACAGGGTGTATGCCCCCTGTAGCCTTCCCAGGCTTCTGCCTACGGAAGTTGTCTTCCTGCAGCACTACAACGACATTCACCTTCACGGAAGCTCAATAGAAGTATCAGAAACTCACTAGAAGAAGGTAAGAAGATGGGGAAGATGGGAGAAGATGGGGAAGATGAGAAAAGCCAAACAAGAGAAAACAAGATGAAAAGAGTAAATTAAGATTCCGACAGGCTTCTAGTCCGGATCCTGACTAACAAGCCATCCCTGCTTGTAATAGTTTGGGGAGGAAGACAACAAACGTGAGTACTGTTGCACCGTCTTCTACTCGAGGATGTCGTCTTCTGTTGCGGGAAGAAGACTTCTTTCTTCTTCACTTCGCTGCTCTGACTGCTCTGTCTTCTGGGATCCCTTACCCAGAAGACCGTTCGTACGTAGATCCCAAGTGCTCTACTGAACGAGTCAAGCTACACTTCCACAACTGCTGACAATCACCGCCACTCAAGAAGAACACTTCCCATGCACAATTGGGAGCGAATTCAATGAACCCACCATCCAGAAGACATGGACAAAGCTTCTGCACTCAAATCCCCAATCTATTCCCCGAGAAGAAGTCACAATGGCATTGGGAAGCTCACTCCCTCTACTTCCTGCGTCTACTCCTCGACACACCAGCCTAGCTAACAGGACTGCACAAGGATGCCGTTCCATGTTCCTAGACTGTCCACTACTTCTATCTACATCGTCGAACCGCTGCTGGTGCGAGTATGCAGACCCCTCCTGTATATTCCAAGACTATTCGTATGTTTCCAACGACGGGTGTAGTGCGCTAAGACTATCTCTGCTCTAATGTGTCTCTCCTGTCTGCCTGTAGAATCGGTGTGTATGTTCAGTTACTACAGAATCCTACAGAACTGGCAGAACTGGCAGAGCCCTTTTTCCTACGCTGCTATCCTACTTATGCTGCCACCGTGAGAACCAAGGGAGGCGACCACCAGGGAGATAGAGGCGCTGATAGGAGGTTGTCACCTCACATGCAAGCGGTTCCCCTACCCGAATTGGTCGTCCACCTTGTCCTTCCTACGCTACCTATGCTGCCACATGGTGTCCTAACTAATATTACATGGGAAAACTGCCATCCTTAAGATAGCATGACCGATTCTACTATATTTGGAAATGGAGTTACTAACTACTCAGATTGCACGGAGGCAATCTCTACCTGATCTGCTCCTATCGGAGCTCCTAATGCGGCTTCTGATAAGCTAGAGAGCTCTGCAGTTACCTCGGGTGTCACTGAGGTGGCTTCCTCTTCATCGCCTCTTGCTGGCTCTGCTGTCGCTGCTGGTGCGTCTTCCTCGGCTTCGGCTTCTGCTTCGGAAGACAGAAGCGTCTTCTGGGAAGCGGAGTCGTCCGGTGCTTCTTCCGTCTTCTGGGGGCACGGGTGCGGGACTAGGGACCATGAGGACCTCATGGGGATCCGGGAAAGTCGCTTCCTCCACGCGAAATACCTGGGAAGACGGCTCGTCTTCCTGTCTTCTAGAAGACATCTTGTCTTCCGGGGCATCTTCTGGAGTCTTCTCGTCTTCCATCGTTGTCACCACCAAGTGCATAGCGAGATCGAACTCCTCTTTCTCCATTCCGGATCCAGTCGATGGTGCTGGAGCGTGGGAAGATGCGGTTGCAGGTGTAGGAAGCGAGGGAAGACCATAAAGTGTCTTCACTCCTTCTATCTGTCTATCCAAGTACCTGAACATACTCTCCCGGCATTCCACCAACATTGCTTTGGACTCGCTGTCCCATCCTCTAGTTAAGGTAAGTAACTTCCTACACGCGGTGTAGTTAAACTTCTTCCGAAGCGCTTTCACCGACTGTGCCAACATCTTCTGCGCACGGGCCTCTGCTGCTTCCCTCTGCGTCTTCTCAGATGCAGCTCGCGCTTCCGCGGCTTCTCGTTGCGTCTTCCATATGGTCTGCTCTTCTGCGAGGGCGGTGATCTTCTCCCGCACTCGGGTGACTTCCTGATTGCGCTGTTGTATCCGCGCCTGCAACTCCTGGTTGCTCTTCCGAAGTTGCATCGACTCCTTGGCAGAAGCGGCTGCTTCCGCCTTGTACCTGGCTGCAAGCTTCTCCGTAGTGCGGAGGCTAGCTTCCAGCGACTCCGTCTTCTTCTGGTCCTCCCCCTGTCGCAGCAAGGTGCACAGGCCGAATCTAGGTTGTAAGGGCTTCTCCTATGCCCTCGCTCTCCTCTCCAGCAACTCCATAGCTGGCTGGATCTCCTTCTGGAAGTAGGCACTGAACTCCTCCAGTCGTCTTCCTGCGGAAGACAAGTTCATCTCCACCACTCACTCCATGATGTCGACTTCATCTTCCAGAGGCAAGGAAGCCTCTTCCACCACTACGGCCTTCATCTTCTGCGCACGAGAAGAAGCTACTCTTCTCATCTTCCGGGGTGGAAGACTCCTCATGGCAGGAGCGGCTCTCTTCTTTGCGCTTCCTCGCATCGCAGCAGGAGCGCCCATCCATCCTTCGTCTTCTGGAGTCTTCGGAAGACTCCCAGGTGTTGCAGAAGCAGTCTTTTGCTCTGATCGGGTACTCAGCAGGTCTTCTTCCGAGTCGGACTCCGATCCTGAGTGAATGAGGGAGATGGGTGTCCTCGATACACTTCTGGGACCCATCTTCCTCAGTGGCGTGGCGTCTTCCGACCCACTAGACTCATCTTCCCTCACCAGAAGCGTCTTCAGGTGAGAACCGGGCCTCAGCTGTGGCATCAGAGTGGGAGGGGGCGTTGCTGCAGCCTCTCGATCATCGTCTTCTGAGGTCTCCTCCTTCACCTCCTGTCGCTCCGTTGGCCCATACGCTGCCAGCTGATCTTCCCTAAGATCCCCCATGGCTACTATACAAGTAGCAGAGGAAGGGCGTCAGGTGTCCTCCCGCCGGGGTACCCAAGTATGCTAGCTCCGTCTGCACGTAGTTGTGGATGTACGCGCCTCAGTAGATGGGCACTCCGTCATCCCACACTGATTCCAGGAACTCCACGTCTTGATCTCCTAAGTACCTTGTCTTCTGCGCTTTCCCCTTGGGAAAGAGATGCAGAAATAACTTCGCCAGGAGGCGCTTCTTCGGCTCCCGGTAAGATTCTATCTTCCAACCGTTCCTCCCCTGCCTGTCTTCCACGAAAAGGCAGGTGGTGCTCCCAGGTACATGCCATGAACTCACAATCCTAGGCAAGATCTTCTTCTCGTACCAGTATCCTCGGTTCTCGGACTCAGGCCTGTGAAACGCCTTACGCCATCAGTCTTCAGTCCAGGAAGACGGTCTTCCCCGAGCTACTCCTGCCTTCGCAGATACACGGTTATGCGGTGGTAACGCTGCCCACACTTCCTCCAGAAGCCCTTGATCTGCGAGGTTCCAATCCCACAAGAAGAAGTCGAGACCCAACTCCTTGAGGAAAGGAGTGACCTCGGCCAATTCTGCCGCTGGTAACACCAAGCCCCGCGGATGCATCGACATACCTGGAAGATCTGTTGCACTAACCACAAGCACCTACTATGAGCTGAAGGCTCAGTCCTTCCCGAAGGCCCACAGTCTAGCTTCTACTTCTCAGAAGACGAAACTAGTCTTCCAGAAGACAGCTACTCCGTCTTCCGGGATTCTAACAGTACTTCCTAGATAGCTCTCGTCTTCCGAGCTATATCTAAACAATCCTATCCAAGCAAGGCCTCGCATGGATTACCAAGAAGACAACCCACCTTGCATTACATCCTACTTCCTAACAGAAGATACAAGATATGTGAGAAGTTGAGTATAAGAAAGGTTCAGAAGATGGTTGCGGGCTCCTGCGGTGACAGTAGCCTCTGGGAAGACACTCGGGACAGCTTCCGATTAAATGTCTTTCTCGGAAGACTTCCCGAAGTCGGGCTTCCCTTCACTGGTCTCACCTGTCTTCTTCTTCCTACGCGCAATCTATCTTCACAACAGACTCAAGACAACTGCACTTTGTTCTTCTGACTTCTCACCTCTCATACGCACTAAGAAGAAGCTTGCTGCATGATGAGAAGACATGACCCTCGACCATTCCCTCCAGATTCTGCCAGCAAGACTTCTCACAACTCTCTTCTAAGTTCGAGAAGAAGAAGGAACGGCTGCTATGGATCGGACAGAAGAGACCCGTAATGGACCCTCACGTCTTCTCGCTCATTTTGCCAGCCTTTCAGTCTTCTAGTCTCTCTAGGAAGATGGGGAGTTGAGAAGCTTGGAAGACCGGGAGGCACAAGCCTAGTTCCCGACTTCCAACTTCTCGAAATAACAAAACAACTCACCACACCACTCAGGATTCGTACCAAGTCTCTCTAAACACAAAAGCAAAGCAAATCCACTCTTGATACGAATGGTGTTCAGTCGACTTCCGAAGACGGTCTTCCGAAGATAGTCAAATCTAAGAAGCGTCTTCCGAAGATGTTCCCATCTTCCGAATCGTCTTCTGTTCCAAGTTTCGGTGGTAGAGAGGTAGTAAGGTAGGGAAATTGATAGTTGGGATCTCCAATTTGAGGGCTAGGGGTAGGGAAGCTCGAATTGAGCTCGGGAAGAAGCAAGGAGATGTCTTGACAGAAATTGGGCAGCGCTTCCGCGCCCAATGTCTCAAATAGAAAGAATGGGGGTGGGGGTGATCGATCAGGCTGCCTGCACACAATCAAGGAAGCGCGGGGAGTACCAGACAATGGCGAGAAGAAGTGGAAAGGGGAAAGAACAAGAGAAAGAACTTCTACAGTCTTCTTCGGCTCCCTGAGTTACCTTCGACCTCCGCGCGCTTCTAGCTCTTGTACTAGCTTCCAATGTGACTCCTCTCGACTGCGTCTGCTGTCAATTTCGGTCCACACCTCGATTCTACCTTCGCTTCTACTCGCCACTCTCCACTGTCAACTTCTCGGAAGCTCCACAGAAACGCCTTCGCTCTCTTTGCTGTTTGTGCTCCCGCAATTCGATCTCACCCTTCGCCTAGCTACCAACTTGTTCTCTCCTACCTCGATGTCTTCTCTCAATGCTAGCTCGCGAAACTCACTCTCTCAATCGATCTTCTTCAAGCGCGCTGTGCTACGGGAAGTTGAATGTGCCTAATGTGCTTCCTCCCGCATCTTCCCCGCAGATTAGAAGTTCTCGTCCTTGGTGTCTTCCCGACCTACCTACCTATTCGGTGCGCTCCAGTAGGTACACCTACTGTCTTACCCAAAAACTCGTGGTTGGTCCTTCGCGGTGTCGTGTTGTGGTTCGGCTCCTGTGTGAAATTCCTGTGTAACCTATGTTGTGTTTCTTTTCCGTGTTTCATGAACCGTATCGCGTAACTCGTCGAACGGTGTGATGAGTGCCACGTTTGTGATTATCTGTTTAAGTGATCGCACGGTAGAAGAACGTGCCAAGTCATCGATCTGTGCGCGTTCACTTTAGTGGTCCTTGTCGCCGCATTTGTGTATAAAATGGTGGGTCGAAGGTTCATACGGCATTCTCTCTCAACGGGTGATTCGTAAGGGTTCTCGGTGATCTGCATGGAGGAGTGAAGAACTGCAGGAGTGGTGGTTATGGACGGAGGTGTGTTACCGGC
Source organism: Asterella californica (assembly GCA_036924285.1). Classification (NCBI taxonomy): domain Eukaryota; kingdom Viridiplantae; phylum Streptophyta; class Marchantiopsida; order Marchantiales; family Aytoniaceae; genus Asterella; species Asterella californica. The sequence goes on from JAYKYS010000003.1 coordinate 16,026,663, forward strand.
TCCGGATCTTCCTTTCCCGAATCCGTTTCACATCAAGCTTCATTGCATCCACCGCGATCACTTTCGACAGTGGTTAGTTGCGTACTTTGGTGATGAGTTCATGGGGAGGGTGATGGAGTTACAGCTTCCGGTGATCCTTCCAATCGTAACATACGGAGAGACTTGGGATATGACGGTGTACATTTTGTTGTGAGGAACAATGGATCTCAACTATCCATCGAACGTTCCTTTCAATCTTTGGGTCGATGTCCGGTGCCATTGCAGACCGAAGATCAATCATGGGGTTTGGATCGTGAGAAACTTCGGGCAAGAATATTACAATCGAGTGATAGCTTCACCGTTTCCTTTTGTCATACCTTTTATTGTAGAACGTTTCCAAGTTGTAATATTGACGTTGTATTAGTCTGCGGCTCACTGGTTTCATTCTAGTTGAGCGCTTCTGTGTAGTTACGGACCGCGAAGAATCCATCGACATATCTGAAGGATTTTGTGAAGTCTTAGAGTGTTGTTGATGTCTTGTGTCTCCTTGGAGAGTAAAAATTCGTTCTAAGGGAAAAGTTAAGAGGAGAAAAGACAAAAAGTAAAGTTCTTTTTTGCTCTTATTGGTCCACTTTTGGACCAATGGTGTTCTAGCTGATCCTCGCGACGTTTCTGTGGTTTCTGGAGGCTTCAGAGGGCCATTCGCGAAACGGAGGGTATGGTTGGAGAGCTCTCGACCGGGGCTACAATCTGGGCTGAAGAATCGATCGATTTGATGAAAGTATGAGCGCGTTATGATCGATTGAGTGGAGGGGGGTGAAATTTGTACCTATTGCTACGTTTCTGGTTGTTCCGAGAGACTCGCGAGGAGTTTTGAGGAGCTGTCTGTTGGGTTGGAGAGCTGACGACGTGCTGGTCGTTTTGATATCAATTTCATCAGTTTCTTGATCGATTTGGATTCTGAACCGATCGATTGAAGTTGAGAAGTGCAGATGGGATAAGGCGGGACAGCGAACTATGATAGCCATGGATAGTTTGCTATTGCTTAAGATCTGAGTCGAATTTCTGAGTGAAACTTTCCAGGATTGAAGAATGTCTTATCAGTAAGATACTTGGGAAGTTTCACCTCAAATGGTCGAGTAGTTTGTTCAGAATCTTGGATCAAATGTACCTGGGTCTGTAAAGCTCTGAAGTTAGCACAGATTACGGTTTGATCCATATCTGAGAATTGGTTTGAGATTTCGACCTGAAAATTGTTCAGGGTAGGAGTGAAGGGTCCAATCAAGCTTCCTGTGAAGTTTGATCATCATTGGTCGAGTGGTTTGGAAGGACTGAGGTCTCAAAGTTCGAAAATACTTCTGTTATTAGCTATTTCGGGTTTTTCGGTATCATCTATGATCATTTTGGTCATTTTCGATCAATTTGGAGAGGAGTTTGTTGCTGAAACTGCCATGGCTGCATGCAATTCGACATTGGAGGGTGTGGGGCTGATTTCAGCTCTTGGTGATGAAGGAGAACGGAGTCGCCATGAGTCTTAAGCCGCTGTTTGGGTTCTCGGAGCTGCCAGGTACTACCGCCGTTGGTGCTATATTGAGATCTGAATAGTGTTTTGGAGTATGCATGCTTTACCTTGCTGGAATGCTTGGTAGACCAGGGTGTACAGCAAGTTGTATCGATACTCTATCAAGTTGATTGAGTGATCTTATAGCGTCTTCTGGTTGTACTATGAAGTTGTGATAGTTGGATTGATGGGCAGTTAGCGTCGCTGGGGAGCTATTCAGAAGTCAGGCTTCCAGTGATATAGAGGAATAACTTCAGTTAGATAATACAGATCTGAGTATTTTTAGTTAGAATACAAAAGATCTGTTTGTAACACAAGTTTATGCAACCTATACGTAACCTTGGATCGTAGCAAGCTTTAAACTTGAGACGAGCGGATACAAGGTCACTCAGGCTAAAAGAGTAGATAGTGAAACATTTGAGTGGAAACATCCAGATCTAGATCCAACCTTGTCAATCCACATACCTCTGCACAGCCATATACCCCGTGTATTCCTAGACAGAAAAACACGTTATACGATAGCTGGTGAACTCGACGTGAAAAGTCTAGGGTGAGAGGTACGTGCGTGGTTTTGCCACCATGGACATTGAAGGGTTGGGTCATTACGTAGATGAGGCTTCGACATCTGGAGAGGCACCAAAGGTGACCAAGCTTTCACGGTCTGATATGCGATTGCTTGAGGCATTCGCGTTGGTAATGCAACAACAGCAAGCCACTGAACGGAAAGAAGCAATGGCTACTAAAGCCTTGCAATCTGTTGTGGGGTTGCTAGATCAGTTTGACGGGAAGAACATATCCAAGTACCTAAAGTACTATTCCCGAGAGATGGAGTTGAGCAAAGTGCCTGAAAGAGAGATGGTGAGTACATTTGCGCTTGCTGTCGTACCTGAACTACGAGAGCACATGAAGGACATCATCCGATCTCATGGTGCTACGTGGGAAGGATTTACTCTTCAGCTGAAAGAAGAGTATTCTTTAGAAGATGCAGACCGAGTGACTAAGAAGTCATTCATGGAGTGGGTAAACAAACCCAACAAAGGGCTTGTTGCCACAGAGCTATTTCGGGAGTATGAGAGACAATTCCTTCAGTTGTCTCGGATGGAGAAGCTCACATTGGAGAATGACAAGGTGGAGTTGTTTCTACAAGCAGCCAACAATGAATTACAAAGGGAGTTGGAGCTGCTTCTAGAAGATAGGATGGAAGACAACGGACTCACGACTGACTGGAGAAAAGTCTCTGAAGCAGTGAGTGTACTTGCCAAACGAGAGTACCGGAGAGGGAAGGTGGTGGTAAGACAAGAAGAGAGACCACCGCCGATCATAGTACCTCGTAGGCAACCAATGGTACCCAATGTGCAAGCACCTATTGTGCATGTACCTCAAGTTCCACTTCCTACTATTCCTGTCCCGAAAGTTGCACCGCAAAGAGATGCTATGGAAGAGTTGGTAAAAGGGATGAGGGACTTGCAGATCAAGTTAGCAAGGTTGGAAGAGAAGGGAGGAGCACATGATACCAAACTTGCTCCTAAGCAAGATTATGTACAGAGATGCATTTGGTGTGATAGTTCTGATCATGCTCGAAGAGAGTGTGGTGATTTTGCCAAAACTCTACGAGATGGAGTAGTCTATTGGAAGGAAGGAAAGATTGCTCTGAAGGATAATGGAGAGATTCTTAGAACCAACTTCGGGAAAGGAGGAATGAAGCAAGTACTGGAGGAGTATCTATCTCAACATGCTACTGCGTCGGTAGAAGCTGCTACTTATGGAGTTGAGGTAGTACGAGAAAGAAGTGCTTCTAAGAAGGATGGAGATACTCTTGATATGTGGAGCCATGCAGTAAGCACGAACAAAAGGGGGAAAATGGCAAGGGAGGAGTTGCTCAGAACAGCCACGGCAATCAGGGGTGCTACTGGATGGGATGATCCCGTGGATACAATGTCTGTTCACGCTTATTTGGCGAAGAGTCAACATGAGGCTCTCATGGAGGAGAAGCGCAAACGAGATGAAGCAGGCCCTAGCGAAGAGAGAACAGCTCTCAAGAGGCAAACAAGAGGAGAAAAGTTCAGACCGGAGATCATGTCTCTACCAGAGGAGACTATGGAAGAGGTCATATCCTCTACTCCCGAGAAGTCAGAGAAGAGCAGAGGTAAGGAGAAAGGTAAATCTCCTTCATACAAGCTTCAGTCTGATATTGAAGCTGCTACGGATCTGAAAGGAGTACTAGAAGAGAGAGTACTCAATGCCAAGATCGAGTTTACCTTGCGAGAGATCCTTGGGATTGCCAAGAGAGAGTTTCATGATGTCATTATTGACACCATCAAACGAAAAAGGCAATTGGCAGGAGAAACCGCTGTGTCTAATGCATTAGACACAAGGATATCAAGAGAGGAAGAGTTAGAACTAGCTCAATGCTGCATCAACCGCAAGGTTCGGTTTGAGGATGATAACGATGACAAGGTCCCTAGTCATTACACTAGAGGACATTGGGCTAGAGCTACTACCGAAGCCTTAGTGAAGGTAGGAGAGATGACAGATCCGGTGGTTGCTCTCATTGATCATGGATCAGAGATCAATATTGTCTCTAAGGACATCTACAAGCAAGGTGGATGGCCTGTTGATATAGATCATGGTTGGATGATCAGAACAGCGAACAACACACGAGGAGAACTCTATGGAGCTTGTCCTGATGTGAAAGTAAAGGTGGGAGATGTAACTATTGAACAAAACTTCTTTGTTCAAGATAGTACATCATACCCGGTGATACTCGGTCAACCTTACATTACAGCTGTGAGGATGGAGACCAAGGTTTTGGATGATGGATCTGCTTATGCACGGATCAGAAGTCAGGATGGCAAGAGAGCGGTACAGTTTCTAACTGTATCAGCAAACCACGAGCGGAACAGAGATTATCTGAGGGGTGGTTCCTTGCCTAAGGTCACGGAGGAGTTCAAGGATTTTTGACAAGTACTGCTATAGAGCGAGGACATAGTGGTACACTGGAGAAGGTACTCTCGCTAGAGAAAGAAAGTGCTTTTTGTACAGGAGTTGTGAGATTTTCTGGGAGTGGATTTGCTACACATACACGACTTGCTGACTTGCAGAAGTGGGAGCAGAAAGTTGTGCAAAAAACTGAAAAAGATCTAAAGAGAGTTGGTGTGCTTGAAGAGGATGATAAGATAGAAGGTGTTTATTTGGAGTTAGGATTGGGAGATTTCATCGATGAACTTGCTATGCATGAGCAAGAAGATGAGGATCATGTGGTGGAAGTACACTCTAGGGAGCTCTATACAGCTATAGAGTCATTCGTAGATCCTGAAGTTAGAGTTGATACTAGGTACAAAACGGTAGACAAGAAGGTAAAACCTGTTGCTCAGCCATTACCTAGTGATTCTAACCAGCGAGTCCAACAATCTTCGAAGGAGAAAAGCTTGAGAGATCTTAGCCGGGTCGGTCACAAGTTCACTGAAGCTACGCTCAAGGAGTTGAAGGTTGGTTCAGCAGATTTTCTTTTGTCTGTGGAGGAGAATAGGTTTAGGGAGATGTTAACTAGGCACGGGAAAGCTTTTGCTTTTGAAGCCTCAGAAATCGGATGTGTAGATCCTAGCATTGTGACGCCAATGATCATATTCACAGTTCCACATGCTCCTTGGGATTTGAGGCCAATTCCTGTACCTAGAGCGCATCTACCGAAACTCATAGAGCTCTTGAAGGAGAAGATGCAGATGAAGATCTTGGAACCATCGTTTGCACCATACTCTAGTCGTTGGTTTACAGTACCAAAGAAGAGTGGTGCATTACGGTTCATCCAAGATATGCAACCTGTGAACCAAGTGACCATCAGAAATACAGGCATAGGACCTATCGTCGGAGAGTTTGCTGAAGCGTTTGCTGGGAGGGCTATTTACTCTATAGGAGATCTTTACTCTGGATACGATCAGTTTCAACTTGCTGAACAGAGTAGAGATATCACCACCATGAGGACACCGTTGGGATTGGTCAGAATGTGCACACTACCACAAGGAGCAACAAACTCGGTAGCGCACATGATGAACGGGATGAACAAGGTTCTCCGTGAGTTCATTCCTGAGAAGACCATGCCTTTCTTGGATGACATTCCAATTAAGGGATGCGTTGAGGAGGAGAAAGATGAGACAATGGATCAGAAGGGGTGTAGAAACTTTATTGCTGATCACATTTCAGATTGTGATAAAATCTTATCACGACTTGAAGAGGCGCACTTGACACTATCAGGTGCCAAGTCTTCATTTGGAGTGCGAGAGGTTGTGATTGTGGGGCACTTATGTGGATGGTTTGGACGCAAGCCTGATCCTGGTAAAGTGGATGCTATACGGCGGATGAAGGATACTTGTGGTTCAACAACGGAGGTGAGAAGGTTTCTTGGAGCTTGTGTCTTCTATCATGTGTGGATTCCACATTTTGCACATGTGGCTGATCCTCTTTACGATCTGTTGAGAAAGCACAAGAGGTTTGCATGGGAGGAGAGACATACCGAGGCGATTCAGAGATTGAAGCAGTTGTTATCTTCTCCACCTGTACTTCGTCGTGTGAGCTACGAGGATAGCAAACCAGTGATACTTACTGTTGATACTAGTCCGATAGCCATTGGATGGGCAGTAGGACAAGATGATGAAGAAGAGAATCGGTTTGCAGTCAGATTTGGAGCAAAGGTGTTGAGTGAGCGACATAGAAACTATCCTCAAGTGAAGAGAGAGTTATGGGGAGTAGTTACAGCTATGAAAGCTGAAAAGGACTATTTGATTGGAGCGCCAGTAATAGTAGAAACAGATTGTTTACCACTATTAGGGATGATTACAAACTGTAACACTCCTGATATTGCTATGCTACGCTGGATTGCTTACATCAAGTCCTTAAATCCTGAGTTCCGACACATAGCGGGGAAGAACAATCCAGTAGCTGATATGTTATCTCGTGCGAGGTATGAGGATGAGGAGGAGATGATAGAAGATACAGAAGATGTTGGTACTACTGTTTTCTGTAGAGCTCAAGGAGGTGAGAGTGAGCATTCGAAACCGTTCATGGAGGAGCTATATGAAGGAGAATGGATAGACATAGGACGTTATCTAAGTCTGTTGACTAGACAGCCAGGATGGAGTGATGCCCACTTTAAACAAATCAGGAGGAAGGCTTATAACTACTTGCTACAAGGTGGTTATTTGTGGAAACATGCTAAGCAAGGTGGTAAGATGCCACAAAGGGTTGTGTGCAAGGTTGACATGCAGAAGTTACTCATGCAGGAGTTTCATGAGAGCTTGTGGGCAGGACATAGAGGTATTTATGCCACCTTTACAAAGCTGAAGGAGAGATATTGGTGGCGTAACATGTACAGAGATGTAGTTCAATTTGTGGAGACATGCCAAACTTGTCAAGAGTATTCAGGAATTCGGCATCGAGATGGATTACATCCTACTTATCCACTTGCAATGCATTATAAGTGGGTAGTAGATCTTGTTATTATGCCAGTTGGTATATGGCAGATGCGATACTTAGTTTTGGCACGTGAGGATTTGTCCAACCAAGTGGAAGGGCGAGCCTTACGGACAAAATCCACAGAGGGAGTCTGCAAATTCTTGTTGGAAGATGTGATTTGTAGATATGGTTGTGTTGGGAAGATCACGGCTGATCGAGGGGAGCTGAACAATGATGAGGCTAAAGCGTTCTTCAAGAGGTGTGGTGTGAAGTTAGCTCTCACCACAGCCTACAATCCGGAAGGTAATGCGAAGAGTGAACGTGGTCATCCTCCTATTGTGAAAGCTATTGTGAAAGCTTGCAAGGGGAGGGCAAGAGAATGGCCAAGATTTCTTCCGTTTGCATTATGGGCTGATCGTTCGACTCATAGTTCAGTTACGGGATATATGCCGGCGGAGTTGATGCAGGGGCAGAAACCTATCATGCCCATTGAGGAGCACATACCTACTTGGAGTGTTCTACCTTGGGAGGATGGTATGTCTACAGAAGATCTTCTTGCTGTCCGAATCCGTCAACTAGAGAGAAGACCTGAAGATGTAGAGATTGCATTGGAGAAGCTGAAAGAGGCGCGCTTGAGAAACAAAGACAGATTCGATAAGCGTCATCGATTAAGGCCGAAGGAGATTAAAGAAGGAGATTGGGTGTTGGTCTACGATAGTAGCTTGGACAACCAACACAGTGCGCTTAGAAAATTCTCTAAGCGATGGTTTGGCCCGTATGTGGTTCTTGTCGTGCTTGACAATGCCACATATTCACTAAGAGAGCTTGATGGGGCAGAGCTCAAGGTTCCAATTGCAGGCAAGCGTGTGAAACTCTTCAAGAAGCGAGATGAAGGGATAAGCATGGAGGAAGTCGAAGTTGAGTTTGATATCTTGGATGATGACGGAGAAGATTTGGATGACGAAGATATTGCTAACGACAACATCAGTGAAGAAGATGAAGATATAGTGTGATGCCGACCACAACTTGTGAGTGTTGGCGCATACCGGAGGATGCGCAGGTTTAGAAGGGGTGGATGTCGTGTTGTGGTTCGGCTCCTGTGTGAAATTCCTGTGTAACCTATGTTGTGTTTCTTTTCCGTGTTTCGTGAACCGTATCGCGTAACTCGTCGAACGGTGTGATGAGTGCCACGTTTGTGATTATCTGTTTAAGTGATCGCACGGTAGAAGAACGTGCCAAGTCATCGATCTGTGCGCGTTCACTTTAGTGGTCCTTGTCGCCGCATTTGTGTATAAAATGGTGGGTCGAAGGTTCATACGGCATTCTCTCTCAACGGGTGATTCGTAAGGGTTCTCGGTGATCTGCATGGAGGAGTGAAGAACTGCAGGAGTGGTGGTTATGGACGGAGGTGTGTTACCGGCTCCGGATCTTCCTTTCCCGAATCCGTTTCACATCAAGCTTCATTGCATCCACCGCGATCACTTTCGACAGTGGTTAGTTGCGTACTTTGGTGATGAGTTCATGGGGAGGGTGATGGAGTTACAGCTTCCGGTGATCCTTCCAATCGTAACATACGGAGAGACTTGGGATATGACGGTGTACATTTTGTTGTGAGGAACAATGGATCTCAACTATCCATCGAACGTTCCTTTCAATCTTTGGGTCGATGTCCGGTGCCATTGCAGACCGAAGATCAATCATGGGGTTTGGATCGTGAGAAACTTCGGGCAAGAATATTACAATCGAGTGATAGCTTCACCGTTTCCTTTTGTCATACCTTTTATTGTAGAACGTTTCCAAGTTGTAATATTGACGTTGTATTAGTCTGCGGCTCACTGGTTTCATTCTAGTTGAGCGCTTCTGTGTAGTTACGGACCGCGAAGAATCCATCGACATATCTGAAGGATTTTGTGAAGTCTTAGAGTGTTGTTGATGTCTTGTGTCTCCTTGGAGAGTAAAAATTCGTTCTAAGGGAAAAGTTAAGAGGAGAAAAGACAAAAAGTAAAGTTCTTTTTTGCTCTTATTGGTCCACTTTTGGACCAATGGTGTTCTAGCTGATCCTCGCGACGTTTCTGTGGTTTCTGGAGGCTTCAGAGGGCCATTCGCGAAACGGAGGGTATGGTTGGAGAGCTCTCGACCGGGGCTACAATCTGGGCTGAAGAATCGATCGATTTGATGAAAGTATGAGCGCGTTATGATCGATTGAGTGGAGGGGGGTGAAATTTGTACCTATTGCTACGTTTCTGGTTGTTCCGAGAGACTCGCGAGGAGTTTTGAGGAGCTGTCTGTTGGGTTGGAGAGCTGACGACGTGCTGGTCGTTTTGATATCAATTTCATCAGTTTCTTGATCGATTTGGATTCTGAACCGATCGATTGAAGTTGAGAAGTGCAGATGGGATAAGGCGGGACAGCGAACTATGATAGCCATGGATAGTTTGCTATTGCTTAAGATCTGAGTCGAATTTCTGAGTGAAACTTTCCAGGATTGAAGAATGTCTTATCAGTAAGATACTTGGGAAGTTTCACCTCAAATGGTCGAGTAGTTTGTTCAGAATCTTGGATCAAATGTACCTGGGTCTGTAAAGCTCTGAAGTTAGCACAGATTACGGTTTGATCCATATCTGAGAATTGGTTTGAGATTTCGACCTGAAAATTGTTCAGGGTAGGAGTGAAGGGTCCAATCAAGCTTCCTGTGAAGTTTGATCATCATTGGTCGAGTGGTTTGGAAGGACTGAGGTCTCAAAGTTCGAAAATACTTCTGTTATTAGCTATTTCGGGTTTTTCGGTATCATCTATGATCATTTTGGTCATTTTCGATCAATTTGGAGAGGAGTTTGTTGCTGAAACTGCCATGGCTGCATGCAATTCGACATTGGAGGGTGTGGGGCTGATTTCAGCTCTTGGTGATGAAGGAGAACGGAGTCGCCATGAGTCTTAAGCCGCTGTTTGGGTTCTCGGAGCTGCCAGGTACTACCGCCGTTGGTGCTATATTGAGATCTGAATAGTGTTTTGGAGTATGCATGCTTTACCTTGCTGGAATGCTTGGTAGACCAGGGTGTACAGCAAGTTGTATCGATACTCTATCAAGTTGATTGAGTGATCTTATAGCGTCTTCTGGTTGTACTATGAAGTTGTGATAGTTGGATTGATGGGCAGTTAGCGTCGCTGGGGAGCTATTCAGAAGTCAGGCTTCCAGTGATATAGAGGAATAACTTCAGTTAGATAATACAGATCTGAGTATTTTTAGTTAGAATACAAAAGATCTGTTTGTAACACAAGTTTATGCAACCTATACGTAACCTTGGATCGTAGCAAGCTTTAAACTTGAGACGAGCGGATACAAGGTCACTCAGGCTAAAAGAGTAGATAGTGAAACATTTGAGTGGAAACATCCAGATCTAGATCCAACCTTGTCAATCCACATACCTCTGCACAGCCATATACCCCGTGTATTCCTAGACAGAAAAACACGTTATACGATAGCGGTCGCTGTCTTCTGGAAGATAGGTGTCTTCCGCCGTCTTCTCGTCTTCTGAAGACGCAACTGGGAAGACGCTCTTCCGAAGACGGTCGTCTTCCTAAGAAGTCAACTTCTTATTACAAACAGCTCTTAAGATCATCTTCCTGTTAAGGAAGACGTAACCTTAAGTAACAACGCTTCTTCAGTTATAAAACAAGTCATTATTCTTAAAATTTTCAAAAATTCGTGCATCCTGTAATTTGTGGGCACCACATACGCTCACCCACAAATGTTTGCGTCCCCGCAAACACTAGTGGTTTCTGCACTTCTGTTTACGTCCAGTACTTCTTGACGCGCCACCCATTAACACGAGTGGTCATCAGTGTACCGTCCAACTCTTCCAACTGCAAGGAGCTATTGTCGAAGACCTCTAAGATACGGTAAGGTCCCATCCAGCGAAGATGAAGTTTCCCGGGGAACTTAATATGGCGGTTGTCGTAGAGAAGCACCAAGTCCCCATCCACAACAGTCACCTTCCTCAACTTGCTATCGTAGTTTACCTTACGTTGCGCTTGCACCTCGTACGTCTTCTCCAAAGCTGCATTCCTGTCTTCTTCAAACTCTACGAAGTTCAGAAGGCGCTGCTCCTGGCTTTCTTCTTCTCCCATGCGTTCGGATACGGCTAACCGGTATGTTGGGACCTCTAACTCAATGGGCACAATGGGTGTCATGCCGTAAGTTAGGTAGAAAGGTGTCTTCTGGGTTGCGACTTTAGGTGAAATCCTGAAAGCCCATAACACAGATGGCAGTTTCGTGTCCCAGTCATACGCATGGTTAACAGTTACCTTGTTCAGGATGTTACACAGAAGACCGTTCGACTTCTCCGTCAGCCCATTCGCTTTCGGGTTGTATGGCGTCGTCTTCCGATGCTTAATCCTGAAGTATTGGGTCAGGAGGGAGATAGTCTCATTTAAGAAATGAGTACCCCTATCTGATACCAATTCCAGCGGACATCCGTACCTAGTGATGATGTTATGCCAAAGGAACCTTGCTACTACTGCGGCATCGTTCTTCCTCGTGGCCTCGCCTTCCACCATCTTGGTGGCATAGTCGGTAGCTATTAGGATGTACCTTGCTCGTGTTCTTCTCGCCATCGGGGCGATAGGACCCACAAAGTCGATTCCCCACTTTTCGAACGGGGCAAGCGGAAGAATGGGAGTAAGATGCCACCTTGTTGTAGCGGTCGGTCTTCCCACCCTCTGGCATGCATCGCACTTCCTGATCTCCTGAAAAGTGTCTCGATACATAGTTGGCCACCAGTATCCGACGTCTAGCATCTTCTTCACTGTGGTTTTCAGCCCGTAGTGACCCCCAGCATCTTCGTAGTGAAGACCTGTGATCACTGATTTTATCTCAGACGGCTCGAGACATCTTCTCAGCTTCTCGTCATGTTCCTTTCGAAACAGGATACCCTGGAAGATGGCGTAAGGTCCGGCCTTGTGTAAGAAGACAGCCTTCTGCTCCGCATCCAATCCCTTGAGATACTGTTGGTCTTCCAAGAACTTCCTCAAGTCCTTGAAGATCGACTCTTCTGTGGAAGTCGCGAAGACTGGATCAGAAGATCTAGTCTTGTCTTCTGGGAAGCAGGCGGTACGCCCCCCCCTCAGATGAAAGTGTCTCTGCGAAAACTGAAAACAACTTCTCGTCAGGAAACTCGTCTTCCACTTCATCTTCTCGTCGTTCTGTCTCTAGTCTGGATAGGTAGTCAGCATTAACATGCTGTCTTCCGGGCCTATACTCAACTGTGTAAGTAAATTCTTGGAGTAGGAGAATCCACCTAGCTATCCTCCCAGACAAATCTGCTTTCTTTACAAGATGTTTCAAAGAGAAGTGATCTACATAGAAGACGAACGGGTTTGCTAGAAGATAGTGTCTAAACTTCCTACAGGAGTAAATCATGCCAAGACACTCCCTTTCAATTGTCGAGTACTTCTTCTCTGCATCACTGAGCTGTCTTCCCGCGTAGTAGATGGGATAATCTTTCTTCTTCTCATCTTTCTGACTCAACACCACCCCGATGGCGAAAGCAGAAACATCTACATAAATGTGGAAGACTCTTTCCCAATCAGGTGGCCGTAGGACAGAGGATTCCGACAGAAGCCCCTTCATTTCTTCGAATGCTTCCTGCTGCTCCGAAGACCAGACGTAGGGTTCGTCCTTCTTCAGCAACTTAGTGAGTCTTCCTGCTACCTCTGCGTATCTGTCAATAAACCTCCTGTAGTATCCTACGTTGCCAAGGAAGCTTCTCAACTGTGTCAAGTTAGCAGGTGGGTGGAGTTTCATGATGACTTCCACCTTAGCACAGTCAACTTCTATACCTTTTCCAGAAATCCTATGTCCTAGCAAGATCCCCTCTGACATACCAAAGAAGCACTTCTCAGGGTGAAGAGCCAAACGATGTTCTCTACACTTCAGAAAACACTTCCTTAGAAATATCAAGTGGTCTTCTCTCGATCCAAACACACAGAAATCATCCAAGAAGATCTCCATAAAGGTGCGAAGATACTCCTTGAAGATTGTAATCATCAACCTCTGGAATGTGGCGGGTGCATTGCATAAACCAAACGGCATTTGATTGTACGCGTATGTGCCCCAATCAGTGGTGAAAGTGATTTTTGACTTGTCTTCTTCTCTAATGGAAACTTGGTTGTATCCAGAATACCCATCCAGGAAGCTGTAGAACTCATGTCCTGCTACCTGGTCTAACACAGAGTCGGTGAATGGTAAAGGGTGATGATCCTTCTTCGTGGCCAAGTTCAGCTTCCGGAAGTCTTGACACACTCGGATCTTCCCTGTCTGCTTCTTCGGCACGATGACAATAGGAGCGACCCATTCACTGCTAAGTACTGGGAAGATGACTCCTGTCTTCAAGTACTGGTCAATCTGGTCCTTCACCAGAAGCGAGTACTTGGGGTTGAGCCGATACTGCCTCTACCGTGCAGGAACAACGCCCTCCAGCAAGTCAATGCGATGCTCTCCCAACTCTCGAGGTATGCCCTTCATGTCTTCTATGGTCCACGCGAAGACATCCTGGAACTCCGTTAGAAGTTCTCGGAAGTCTTCCAACTGCTGGCCCTCGATCACCTTGGAAAGCTTCAGCTTCTTCCCAGGAGCAACCTCCATCTCTTGGAGATCATCCGGGTTTACCATTCCTTCAGTGTGACTGTACTCGCTGGCACCAAAGTATTCCGGTTTGGGAGCTTCTTCTGATTCGGATTCGTCTTCTGGAAGACCAACTGTCGGATCTTCCGAAGGGAAGACGATATTCTTGTCTTCTGGAAGCTCTTCTTCCGCAATCTCGTAGCACTCAATGTATCCACAGATCACATCTTCCACTTTCTCTGCTACTTTTGTAGTACACACGTTATTCGCCACAAACTCATTATACCGTTCATCACTGTCAGAAGACGCAGCCGAGTCTTCTGAAGTGTACCCCTCTGTTGTAGACAGAGTTTCACCTTGGTGTCCAATCTTGATCCAAGGAAGCGAGACCTTACTCTTCTCACCTGGCTTGGGTGTAGGGTTGGGAAATCTCAAACGATGTCTTCTCCAGTCGGTATTCACATTTGCAGCATACAGCCATGGTCTTCCTATCAACACCTGATATCCAACCTTAGCTACAGGTCGCAAAATGATGTAAGTGAGGTAAACAGATACTCCCCCGATTACCGTCAAGACATCTTTCAGTTGCCCCAAAGGTCGTCTTCTGGTCTAGTCCGCCATTCTGAGGATTCTCGGAGTAGGTTGGAACTCAGTGAAGCCTAGGGCATGCGCCGTTTCTTCAGTCATGATGTTCACTCCGGAGCCGGAATCAATGGGTACCTTCTTCAGAAGACAGCCATGGATCTCCATATCAAGTTCTGGGGCTCCTAAGTCCTCATGCTCTACCCTTAGGATCGGGGTGCTCTTGGGAAGTTTAGCTGCCCTCCTCTTCCTTGATCCTCGAAGCACAGATTGTAACAACTTCCTGTAACCAGCGTTGTCATCCAACAGCTGTTGGAAGGTTACATCCGCCTTCTGATTCCACAAGTCTCGCAAGAAGTCGTACGGAGATCTTTTCAGAAGGGTGACTGGAGTTTCCAACAGAGAAGATGTAGTAGTTGCTTCCTTGGGGGAAGACCAGAAGAGTGTCTTCCCTCGACTGGGGGCTGTTCCCATGAGACATGTGTTGCCGTAGTCGGTGTAGGAAGCTGCTGTACTATCTTCCGTCTCTTCTCCAGCTCTTCTTGCATGATCGCTTCAACCTCTTGTCGAATGTCAGGAGCAAAGTACTTCGGATCTTCTCGGTCGTAAGTAGGAGAAGACGGCCGCTCAGGAGAAGATGACCTCTCCTTACGCTGCTTCTTCTTCTTGACATCCTTCTGACGAGATTCTGACTTCCCTTTGCTTCTGGTACTTACCTTGAACACAGCTTCATCCAAGACGTCCTCCGGAGGCCAACTATCTGAATTCGGGTCAGGATTCCAAACAGTACCATCCGTCAAAGTGAAAGATGACGCTTCTTCAGGTGTCTCCATCTTCTGAGCTGCAGTCGTCTTCTGCAGCTGATGTTCCTTTCCTTCGCGCTTCCCGGGGTTTGGTTCATCTTCCTCGATATGGAGACAATCCGTACAATCCCCAGGATCTTCTTCTTCTACCGTGATGTGCTGTACCACTGCTAACTCGAGCTTAGAAGTTGATGCTGCTTCTGCAGGAGGCGTGGTATATGCAAACCTCACCATTTGTCGTGGCCGTAAGGTCTGAGGACAATTCCCTGTGAAATGACCGTCTTCCTTACAGTTCCCACACAAGGGTACTTGCCCAATCTGTCTTCTCGGGTGAGGACAGGTGGACCACCAGTGTCCTATCTCTCCACAATTATTGCACGCTCCAGGAAGAGGGTTGAGAGGTCGTTGTGATGAAGAAGGTTGCAAGGGCGTCCTGGTCTGTACATTGCTAGCTCTATCCCTCGGTACATAACGATTATATTGGGCGGGAGGCGTAGGAGTGAAGGGTTGTATCGTCTCGATCCTATAGCAAGTTTCCCCACTGGGATCGTGTAGATATCCCTCATCGTCTTCTTCCCATCCTGCCCAGTTGACAGCTTGGTTCTGCGTACACTGATCTCTGGTGTGTCCAGAAGAGTTACAAAGGTTGCACCAAAGGTTTGGCCGGGAAGCCGTAGGCTGCTTCCGCTTGTCCTTCTGGTTCAGAAGATGAACTTTCAGGTCGGCAAACTGCTTCAGAACCTCATCGATGCGGGGATCGGGTGCAGACTGTATGATCTGAGTTTGAGGCATCTTCTGCACAACTTCCTCCCTTGCTCGCGTCTTCTCCTTCTTCTTCTTCCGCGTCTTCTTCTCTTGTTCAGATTCGGATTCTGAACTTTCGACAGTAGACTCTTCAGAAGTAGAGGCTGCTTCCGAATCACTGTTATCAGTTTCAGTGGACTTGGACTTCTTCTTGGACTTTCGAGAAGACTTCTTCGACTTCTTGGACTTCTTCGAGGTCTTTCCTTTGTCTTTCGTCATATTCCGAGTGATGCTCGAGGTTTCATACTGCTCGGCATGCTTCTGTACTTCTGCTAAATCATCACCTCCTCCTCTTCTGCAGTACAATTCCATGTCCTGAGACAATCCTCCCAAGTACCAGTCCACAGCTTGCTGAGCACAGTAGCCGGGTCTTTCTTGGTTCTGAGGGATATGATCCAGGAGATCTTCAAACCTCTCGGTGTAATCCCGCAGTGTCTCTTTCTTCTTCCGTTCGAGCCTCTGAAGCTCTATGAGGGTCATACGATCGTAGCCCACTCCTCTGAACCTCTTCAGAAAAGCTGCCTTCAGAGTAGCCCAAGCGGTCATTACTACAACATCATCCAACGTTTTACTCATCCACTTCCTTCCTTTCCCTACGATCAAACTGGGAAATACACGGAGTCTGTCAACATCAGCGTCTTCCTTGTTGGATCTAGAGATGGTCTCGAACATCGTGATGAAGTCGTCTGCATCAGCATCATCGTCGTACGGATGGTACTTCTGCCGAGTGTGGGAAGCCATGTCGACTGCTGGCTGGTGCGACTGCCAACTTGTTTCTTCCTCAGGTCCAGGTGGTGGAGATGGTCTTCTCGAGGGTCCAGGTCTGTCTGAGTCACGAAGGTCGTCTTCTGAGCCAGAGCTACTGTCACTGCTACCTTCCGAGACGTCGGGGACAATCTCCTCCAGTCTTCCCTCACCTTGAGAAGCTTCTTCCGTACTTGGGAAGACGTCTTCCGAGTAACCAGTACCAAAATCTACTTTATACACGTGATCACCCGGTTGGTTTCTGTCTTCGCCAAAGATTATGCTCGAGATGGAAGGCTCTTCCAACTCTACCGATCGGATCTTCCTGAGCTCTTCTTCTTTCCTTTGGTGTCTCAGGGATATCCGCTGCTCTCTAGAAGCGGTTCGCTGGGGTGAGTTTACCCACTCAGGATCTTTACCCGTGCGTCTTCTGCTTCTTCCTCCGGTCGGAGGCATCCACCAGAGTATTGAGAACAGATGTCTCTATCCTCCTACCACTAGATCTGGTAGACCAAATGACTGAACAACCGATCACAAGGTCAGAACGTCTTCTTCTCCTGCTTCTCGTTGCACTCACTGCAATCTTCCAAGATCGAGTCTTCCAAGAACTCTTGGAAGCAGGGAAGCGGCTTTTTCCAACTCTCCCTGAGGTATCTTATCAACTTCTGGTTGCGGTTCCCGTCTTCTAGCAAGATAGAGTCCCACAACACATTCAACTACAATCGAAGTTAGTTCGAAATGAATCTAACTAATGGCACACAGATCTAGGAAGCTTAGAACAGAAGTTACTAAGATGAAATCCCCGGCAGCGGCGCCAAAAATGGTGCTCACTATATGTAGTGACGCAGGATTACTCCTTTTGCTCATTTAGTATACAAGATATCGTTCCCACAGAGGATTTACGTAAGTAATCGCTGCTCTAAGTTCTAGGATCTGTTCAAACACACAAACACACGGGTTTTGCCTAAAAATCTCATCTTCTCACAAAACCACACCAAACCATACGTCTTCCAGACACGCCACATGGTGCTCTGGAACTTAACAAACAGCTACCAATTACAATATCACACAACTATTCACAGAGAAACTCGGGAAGACGATCTTCCTGCTTCCAGATTACTTCTTCCGGTCTTCTCGATACCGTCTTCCCGAAGCGATTCCCGTCTTCTGGGGGTTCAGTTCGTCTTCTCACACCTCCAGAAGGCTGTCCTGCTTCGCAGAAGTCGACTAGCAACGGTCGTTACACCTTATTCTCACACTCACATTCCAACGGGTTAGATCAATCACAGGGTGTATGCCTCCTGTAGCCTTCCCAGGCTTCTGCCTACGGAAGTTGTCTTCCTGCAGCACTACAACGACATTCACCTTCACGGAAGCTCAATAGAAGTATCAGAAACTCACTAGAAGAAGGTAAGAAGATGAGGAAGATGGGAGAAGATGGGGAAGATGAGAAAAGCCAAACAAGAGAAAACAAGATGAAAAGAGTAAATTAAGATTCCGACAGGCTTCTAGTCCGGATCCTGACTAACAAGCCATCCCTGCTTGTAATAGTTTGGGGAGGAAGACAACAAACGTGAGTACTGTTGCACCGTCTTCTATTCGAGGATGTCGTCTTCTGTTGCGGGAAGAAGGCTTCTTTCTTCTTCACTTCGCTGCTCTGACTGCTCTGTCTTCTGGGATCCCTTACCCAGAAGACCGTTCGTACGTAGATCCCAAGTGCTCTACTGAACGAGTCAAGCTACACTTCCACAACTGCTGACAATCACCGCCACT
This sequence comes from Asterella californica, assembly GCA_036924285.1. Classification (NCBI taxonomy): domain Eukaryota; kingdom Viridiplantae; phylum Streptophyta; class Marchantiopsida; order Marchantiales; family Aytoniaceae; genus Asterella; species Asterella californica. The sequence continues at coordinate 16,044,979 of JAYKYS010000003.1, forward strand.
CAAGAAGAACACTTCCCATGCACAATTGGGAGCGAATTCAATGAACCCACCATCCAGAAGACATGGACAAAGCTTCTGCACTCAAATCCCCAATCTATTCCCCGAGAAGAAGTCACAATGGCATTGGGAAGCTCACTCCCTCTACTTCCTGCGTCTACTCCTCGACACACCAGCCTAGCTAACAGGACTGCACGAGGATGCCGTTCCCTGTTCCTAGACTGTCCACTACTTCTATCTACATCGTCGAACCACTGCTGGTGCGAGTATGCAGACCCCTCCTGTATATTCCAAGACTATTCGTATGTTTCCAACGACGGGTGTAGTGCGCTAAGACTGTCTCTGCTCTAATGTGTCTCTCCTGCATGCCTGTAGAATCGGTGTGTATGTTCAGTTACTACAGAATCCTACAGAACTGGCAAAACTGGCAAAGCCGGCAGAGCCCTTTTTCCTACGCTGCTATCCTACTTATGCTGCCACCGTGAGAACCAAGGGAGGCGACCACCAGGGAGATAGAGGCGCTGATAGGAGGTTGTCACCTCACATGCAAGCGGTTCCCCTGCCTGAATTGGTCGTCCACCTTGTCCTTCCTACGCTACCTATGTTGCCACATGGTGTCCTAACTAATATTACATGTGAAAACTGCCATCCTTAAGATAGCATGTCCGATTCTACTATATTTGGAAATGGAGTTACTAACTACTCAGATTGCACGGAGGCAATCTCTACCTGATCTGCTCCTATCGGAGCTCCTAATGCGGATTCTGATAAGCTAGAGAGCCCTGCAGTTACCTCGGGTGTCATTGAGGTGGCTTCCTCTTCATCGCCTCTTGCTGGCTCTGTTGTCGCTGCTGCTGCGTCTTCCTCGGCTTCGGCTTCTGCTTCGGAAGACAGAAGCGTCTTCTGGGAAGCGGAGTCGACCGGTGCTTCTTCCGTCTTCTGGGGCACGGTGTCGCGCTACTTGGCGGCTACATGTTATATTTCTACTCCGACGCTTGAGTTTAGTAGTTCTAGAAGTTAGCTTATATTTCTTCTAGTCGTTTATGTATATGTTTGACACCTTTGCATACGGTGTTAACACTATTTTGAGTCTTAGTAGGTTGATCACCATGTTGATAGGGCTTAAGCTCATGGGTTGTATTTGCGTGTCGCTCATGCACGCTTTCTAGCTGATTTAAGTTATTTTTCGGGGCTGCGTGTCGTTTTAGGTAGTTTAAGGTTTACGCTGGCACTCTAGGGAGCTTGACGTGCTAGCCTATGAGTAAAACTAAGTTGCCACGTGGTTTAGGGTACTAAAAGACAACCAAGTGGAGCTATGAACTCCCATTGGTCTGTTTTTGTCTTTAGTTTAACTCTAAATTTAGAAACAGAGCTCTAGAGTGGAGTTCGAGCATTTGGTGAGGGATCTTCGAAATCTGAGAGCACAGGGAGAGAGGTCTCGTCATGCCAAGCACTTCCAGTGAAAATTTCGATCGATTTGAGTCAATAAAGACGGAGTTATGAGCAATTGAAGTTCGGATTGTGCTAGAATTGAATCATTTTGGTTGGATTTAGGGTTTTCAGTGTCATTCGCAGCAGATTTGAGGAAATTGCTTCAAAACTTCGAGGTTGTGTTCTCCGCCAGCAGGGCTACGATTTCACAAAAAGTTTCATATCGATTGAGCAACTGAGTAATTCAGGGCGGCCGCTGAAGCTGAGGGGGTCTGAAAAGCTCTTAATCTAGAGCAGCGACTTCAGAGGAGGAGATCTACAGTTCTGTGTACATTCAGGAGTCCCAACTTCACAGGGATGTTCAGCACCCTGTAGACTGCAAATCCTGTAAGAAACTTTGAAATTGATCGAGCCAAACTCCTGTTATAGGTTGAAATAGCCAGCTAGGTACCAGAAATTGCCGTAGTTTTCTTGCTCAAAACTTTTCTGTTCATATCTCCGTGTCAGAATTTGATCTCAGGCTGAAATTTCGTCTGTTAGTTCAGTAGTACCTCATTTGCATGTAGGGGAAGTTTAGAGGTCTAAACCTTCATAGTTTTCCTCTCCGTGAGTGTCAAAGTTCACCGCCGAATCCTATTACTGCCAGCTAGACCTGAATTTCGCCTTCTGGGTATATTACTAGATCTTACACATCTGTGTGAGTGTTTATAGCCTCTGTTGTAACCTGAAAGCCAACCTCTTGAGTGAACAACCACAGCCAGAAGCCCAGTGCTTTCCTAGGTAGACGGATTACACTCCGACAACGGGTGCGGGACTAGGGACCATGGGGACCTCATGGGGATCCGGGGAAGTCGCTTCCTCCACGCGGAATACCTGGGAAGACGGCTCGTCTTCCTGTCTTCCAGAAGACATCTTGTCTTCCGGGGCATCTTCTGGAGTCTTCTCGTCTTCCAACGTTGTCACCACCAAGTGCACAGCGAGATCGAACTCCTCCTTCTCCATTCCAGATCCAGTCGATGGTGCTGGAGCGTGGGAAGATGCGGTTGCAGGTGTAGGAAGCGAGGGAAGACCATAAAGTGTCTTCACTCCTTCTATCTGTCTATCCAAGTACCTGAACATACTCTCCCGGCATTCCACCAACATCGCTTTGGACTCGCTGTCCCATCCTCTAGCTAAGGTAAGTAACTTCCTACCCGCGGTGTAGTTAAACTTCTTCCGAACCGCTTCCACCGACTGTGCCAACATCTTCTGCGCACGGGCCTCTGCTGCTTCCCTCTGCGTCTTCTCAGCTGCAGCTCGCGCTTCCGCGGCTTCTCGTTGCGTCTTCCATATGGTCTGCTCTTCTACGAGGGCGGTGATCTTCTCCCGCACTCGGGCGACTTCCTGATTGCGCTGTTGTACCCGCGCCTGCAACTCCTGGTTGCTCTTCCGAAGTTGCATCGACTCCTTGGCAGAAGCGGCTGCTTCCGCCTTGTACCTGGCTGCAAGCTTCTCTGTAGTGCGGAGGCTAGCTTCCAGCGACTCCGTCTTCTTCTGGTCCTCCCCCTGTCGCAGCAAGGTGCGCAGGCCGAATCTAGGTTGTAAGGGCTTCTCCTGTGTCCTCGCTCTCCTCTCCAGCAACTCCATAGCTGGCTGGATCTCCTTCTGGAAGTAGCCACTGAACTCCTCCAGTCGTCTTCCTGCGGAAGACAAGTTCATCTCCACCACTCGCTCCATGGTGTCGACTTCGTCTTCCAGAGACAAGGAAGCCTCTTCCACCACTACGGCCTTCATCTTCTGCGCACGAGAAGAAGCTACTCTTCTCATCTTCCGGGGTGGAAGACTCCTCATGGCAGGAGCGGCTCTCTTCTTTGCGTTTCCTCGCATCGCAGCAGGAGCGCCCATCCATCCTTCGTCTTCGGAAGACTCCCAGGCGTTGCAGAAGCAGTCTTCTGCTCTGATCGGGTACTCAGCAGGTCTTCTTCCGAGTCGGACTCAGATCCTGAGTGAATGAGGGAGATGGGTGTCCTCGGTACACTTCTGAGACCCATCTTCCTCAGTGGCGTGGCGTCTTCCGACCCACTAGACTCATCTTCCCTCACCAGAAGCGTCTTCTGGTGAGAACCGGACCTCAGCTGTGGCATCAGAGTGGGAGGGGGCGTTGCTGCTGCCTCTCGGTCATCGTCTTCTGAGGTCTCCTCCTTCACCTCCTGTCGCTCTGTTGGTCCATACGCTGCCAGCTGATCTTCCCTAAGATCCCCCATGGCTACGTACAAGTAGCAGAGGAAGGGCGTCAGGTGTCCTCCCGCCGGGGTACCCAAGTATGCTAGCTCCGTCTGCACGTAGTTGTGGATGTACGCGCCCCAGTAGATGGGCACTCCGTCATCCCACACTGATTCCAGGAACTCCACGTCCTGATCTCCTAAGTACCTTGTCTTCTACGCTTTCCCCTTGGGAAAGAGATGCAGAAATAACTTCGCCAGGAGGCGCTTTTTCGGCTCCCGGTAAGATTCTATCTTCCAACCGTTCCTCCCCTGCCTGTCTTCCACGAAAAGGCAGGTGGTGCTCCCAGGTACATGCCATGAACTCACAATCCTAGGCAAGATCTTCTTCTCGTACCAGTATCCTCGGTTCTCGGACTCAGGCCTGTGAAACGCCTTACGCCACCAGTCTTCAGTCCAGGAAGACAGTCTTCCCCGAGCTACTCCAGCCTTCGCAGGTACACGGTTACGCGGTGGTAACGTTGCCCACACTTCCTCCAGAAGCCCTTGATCTGCGAGGTTCCAATCCCACAGGAAGAAGTCGAGACCCAACTCCTTGAGGAAAGGAGTGGCCTCGGCCAATTCTGCCGCTGGTAACACCAAGCCCCGCGGATGCATCGACATACCTGGAAGATCTGTTGCACTAAACCACAAGCACCTACTATGAGCTGAAGGCTCAGTCCATCCCGAAGGCCCACAGTCTAGCTTCTACTTCTCAGAAGACGAAACTAGTCTTCCAGAAGACAGCTACTCCGTCTTCCGGGATTCTAACAGTACTTCCTAGATAGCTCTCGTCTTCCGAGCTATATCTAAACAATCCTATCTAAGCAAGGCCTCGCATGGATTACCAAGAAGACAACCCACCTTGCATTACATCCTACTTCCTAACAAAAGATACAAGATATGCGAGAAGTTGAGTATAAGAAAGGTTCAGAAGATGGTTGCGGGCTCCTGCGATGACAGTGGCCTCTGGGAAGACACTCGGGACAGCTTCCGATTAAATGTCTTTCTCGGAAGACTTCCCGAAGTCGGGCTTCCCTTCACTGGTCTCACCTGTCTTCGTCTTCCTACGCGCATTCTATCTTCACAACAGACTCAAGACAACTGCACTATGTTCTTCTGACTTCTCACCTCTCATACGCACTCAGAAGAAGCTTGTTGCATGATGGGAAGACATGACCCTCGACCATTCCCTCCAGATTCTGCCAGCAAGACTTCTCACAACTCTCTTCTAAGTTCGGGAAGAAGAAGGAACGGCTGCTATGGATCGGACAGAAGAGACCCGTAATGGACCCTCACGTCTTCTCGCTCATTTTGCCAGCCTTTCAGTCTTCTAGTCTCTCTAGGAAGATGGGGAGTTGAGAAGCTTGGAAGACCGGGAGGCACAAGCCTAGTTCCCGACTTCCAACTTCTCGAAATAACAAAACAACTCACCACACCACTCAGGATTCGTACCAAGTCTCTCTAAACACAAAAGCAAAGCAAATCCACTCTTGATACGAATGGTGTTCAGTCGACTTCCGAAGACGGTCTTCCGAAGACAGTCAAATCTAAGAAGCGTCTTCCGAAGATGTTCCCATCTTCCGAATCGTCTTCTGTTCCAAGTTTCGAGGGTAGAGAGGTAGTAAGGTAGGGAAATTGATAGTTGGGATCTCCAATTTGAGGGCTAGGGGTAGGGAAGCTCGAATTGAGCTCGGGAAGAAGCAAGGAGATGTCTTGACAGAAATTGGGCAACGCTTCCGCGCCCAATGTCTCAAATAGAAAGAATGGGGGTGGGGGTGATCGATCAGGCTGCCTGCACACAATCAAGGAAGCGCGGGGAGTACCAGACAATGACGAGAAGAAGTGGGAAGGAGAAAGAACAGGGGAAAGAACCTCTACAGTCTTCTTCGGCTCTCTGAGTTGCCTTCGACCTCCGCGCGCTTCTGGCTCTTGTACTAGCTTCCAATGCGACTCCTCTCGACTGCGCCTGCTGTCAATTTCGGTCCACACCTCGATTCTACCTTCGCTTCTACTCGCCACTCTCCACTGTCAACTTCTCGGAAGCTCCACAAAAATGCCTTCGCTCTCTCTGTTGTTTGTGCTCCCGCAATTCGATCTCACCCTTGGCCTAGCTACCAACTTGTTCTCTCCTACCTCGATGTCCTCTCTCAATGCTAGCTCGCGAAGCTCACTCTCTCAATCGATCTTCTTCAAGCGCGCTGTGCTGCGGGAAGTTGAATGTGTCTAATGTGCTTCCTCCCGCATCTTCCCCGCAGATTAGGGGTTCTCGTCCTTGGTGTCTTCCCGACCTACCTACCTATTCGGTGCGCTCCAGTAAGTACACCTACTGTCTTACCCGAAAACTCGTGGTTGGTCCTTCGCGGTCGCTGTCTTCTGGAATATAGGTGTCTTCCGCCGTCTTCCCATCTTCCGCCGTCTTCTCGTCTTCTGAAGACGCAACTGGGAAGACGCTCTTCCGAAGACGGTCGTCTTCCTAAGAAGTCAACTTCTTATTACAAACAGCTCTTAAGATCATCTTCCTATTAAGGAAGATGTAACCTTAAGTAACAACGCTTCTTCAGTTATACAAACAAGTCATTATTCTTAAAAATTTCAAAAATTCGTGCATCCTGTAATTTGTGGGCACCACAGCTCTAGAGTTGAAAGTTGACGGTATCTCCGATCAAACTCTCTCAACAACTCATTCAGGCTCATCATACGACCAGGTTCCTGCTCAACCCAGTCCAAAAACGTTCTCCTAGTAACTCTCTCTGAATCTTCTTCAAGAAACTCCTCTCGAAGAGATCGCTCAAAACTCATCCAGATTCCAAGATTTCTTCTCTGTACATCCCTAACTTGGTCCCGCAATTCAGGAATGACAGCTAACTCAAAACTTGCTATCCTCTCAGCATCAGTAACCCTAACCAGCTCCATCTCTCCTCTATACTCACGCAGATATCTAGAAATATCTCTACCTTCAAACCTTCCACATCTGTTCACAATAGCTTGCAAAGCCTTGGTGGACTTTAACTCACCCCCTCCAACGATCGGATGTTGTTGGACCAGGGCCGCAAGTGTCTTCAAGATCTCAGCCGTGTCCAGACCAGATGTAGATGTCGCTGTAGCTGTTGGTGCAACAGAAGGTGTTGCAGTAGACGTAGATGCAGCAGCCGTAGAAGTAGCAGCAGCAGCGCCCTTGCGGTCCATCTCTTCTCCTTGTAGTAAACTCAACCTTCTCAATCAATCACCCCCAAAAGCTCTCAGTGGAAGCACCAGATGTCAAGGTGAGAGTTTTCTTGGGAAGGACGGAACCTTCTGGCTGTGTTATGATCGGGAAGGTTGTGATATGTTTACTCAAGGAAGCACTAGGCTTCTAGCTGTGGATGGTTTACCCAAAGGATAGGCTTCAGGTTACAAGGTGACAATATAAAACACTCATACAAGTCTCTTGGCTCTTCTGATATGTTCAGGAAGCAAAGTTCAGGCTTAACTAGCGATGATAAGATCAGACGGTGAACTTTGACACTCAGGATTGGGAAATCTGTGAAGCTTTAGACTTCTAAACTTCTCCTACATGTAAAAGAGGCCCCCACAGAGCACACACACGGAGTTTGAGCGTGAGATCAAATTCTAACACCGAGATATGGACAGAAAAGTTATGGATAAAGATATTGTGAATACTTAGACAGCTATTTCGACCTACAACAGAAAATTGGCTCGATCATTTTCGAAGATTCTTACAGGATTTGGAGTCTACAAGATGCTGAACACCCTTGTGAAGTTGGGACTCTTGATTGTACACCGTTCTCTAGATCTCGTTCTCTGAAGTTGCTGCTCTAGATTGAGAGCTTTTCAGACCCCCTCTGCTTCAGAGGGCGCCAGAATTACTCACTCACTTAAATGACTTGAAACTTTTTGGACAGTCGTAGCCCCGCTGACAGTGAACGCAACCACAAAGGTTCGAGACGATTTCCTCAATTCTGCTGCAATTGACACTGAAAACCCCAAAATCAACAAAAGTGATGCAATTCTGACTCAGCTCGAATTTCAAATTGGCATAACTTCTTCTTTATTGATCCAAATCGATCAAGAATTTCACTGACAGTGCTTGGCACGATGGAATCTTGTGCTCTCAGATTTCACAATGTCCTCACCAAATGCTCGAACTCTCCTTTAGACCTCTGTTTCTAAAGTTAGAATTTTACAAAAGACAAAAATGGACCAATGGGAGTTCATAGCTCCACTTGGCTGTCCTTTTGTGCCTTAAACCATGTGGTAACTTAATTCCACTCATAGGCTACCACGTCAAGTCCTCTAAAATGCTAGCGTAAATCTTAAACTACCTAAAATGACACGCAACCCTGAAAGTAAACTTACACCAGCTAGAAAGCGCGCATGGGCAACACGTAAGTACAACCCATGAGCTTAACCCCTATCAGCATGGAAGTCCTAAGTTATGTACATTGAACATCATAGACAAGTAAGAAGTCACTTGCACAATCGCACAAATGCTTGAACAAGATAACTAGCATATTGTCAGCCTACTAAGGCTTAAAGTATAACACAACGGTGTTAATATATGCATTGAGAAGTATGAGACATTAAGCTAACTTCTACCGCTACTAACTCCCAAGTGTCGAAGTAGAAGAGTAACACGTAGCCACCAATGTCCACAGCCTCTAGAATCGACTTCTCTGACGTCTTAACTTCACTCAAAGAGACTAACTCCTGAGAGAGAGGTGAATCATTTACTATGTGAAATGATTCACATCACGACATCGTCCAAACGAAATAAACGAAGTGCCCATGAAAAGCTGACAAGGAGCTATACCCATTGATGCAATGAAAGTGAAGATCCGGAGTTGAGCAAAAAGCCTCATTTTTAGTCTCATGAGTGTCTTTGGAGCGACAACGATAAGCATCGGAATAGATTTTCAGATAGGAAACGGTCCACGACACGACATCCACCCCATCTAAACCTGTGCATCCTCCGACATACCCAGAGATACCAACCAAGGAGTGCACCGGCACACATCTCATCTTGTCGTCTTACTTCTCATCGTATACAACCTCATCTTCAAGCTCTTCTGCTTAATCCTCATCCTCAAACTAAAACTCTGTCAAGATATTTGCTAGATCGACCTCCTCATCTCTCTTTTTGAAAATCTTGACACGTTTATCTACCATTGGTATCTGCTCCTTCTGTCCAATTCTTGCAGGACGTAAGTTGTGTTGTCATGAACCTTCTTCACCACATACAGACCAAACCATCGCCTGGAAAACTTCTGGAGTGCATTATGATGGTTGTCTAGACTGTTGTCATAGATTAACACCCAATCATCTTCTTTGATTTCTTTAGGTCTCAAACGATGTAGTTGATCGAATCTAACCTTGTTCTTCAACCGTGCTTCTCGTAGCCTATCCAAAGCAGCTTGGATATCCTCCGGTCTTCTCTCTAACTGCCTAATTCGAATAGCAAGAAGCTCTTCCCTAGTCAGATTGTCTTCCCAAAGTAACACACTCCATGTCAGAACGTGTTCTCCAATCGGCATGATAGGTTTTTGACATGTGATGAGTTCCACTAACATGAAATCTGTCACTGAGTTGTGCGTCGTTCGATCTGTCCATAACGCAAATGATAAGAGTCGAGGTCACTCACGCACGTTTCCGTTGCAGGTTTTCACCAAAGTCTTCACAATGGACGGATGATTGTGTTCGCTCTTGGCATTCCCTTCAGGGTTGTATGTAGTTGTAAGTGACAACGTCATCCCACACCTTGCAAAGAATTCATGAGCCTCATGTGCATCTAACTCTCCTCCATATGTAGTGATCTTTCTCACACATCCATTCGACAAACAACCTCTTCCAAGAGAAATCTACATACCCCTTCAGTTGTCTTTGTCCGAAGCGCCCTACCCTCAACTTGATTTGAAAGATCTTCTCTAGTAAGTACCAAGTATCTCACTGCCACAATCCAATTGGCATAGTCACCAAGTCTACAACCCATTTGAAGTGGATTGCCAACGGATAAGTCAGATGTAATTCATCTTAATGTCGGATGTTCGAGTACATATGACACGTCAAACAAGACTCCACAAAAAATTATGACATCCTTGTACATAGTTTTCCACCAATACCGCTCTTCCATCTTCATAAAAGTGGTCCAAATCCCTCGATGTCCAGCCAAAGACTCTCATGAAATGCCCTGAGCAAGTTCTGTTGATCTTCTTTGTTGCAAATCACTCGTAGCGATATACCACCTTTCTGCTTCGGTTGCTTCCAAAGAAATCCATCTTGCAACATGAAGTTGTAGGATTTCCTTTGAACTCTTCGAAACCTCTCATCCATCCAACCTGTTTGCTTAACCATCGTACTAAGGTACCTCTCGATGTCAATCAAATCATCATCATACAACCCTTCAACAAACAACTCATCTTCCCTTCTTGTTTGTGCAATCGAATAGAACTTTGCATCATCAATATCTTCAACATCTCATCCTTCTCATCATATCGAGCTCGAGATAACATATATGTCATCGGATTATCCTTCCTTGTGATATGTCTAAACTCCGGGTTCAATGACTTGATATATGCGATCCATCATAACATCGCAATATCAGGAGTTGAACAATTCATGCATCCCTAACAACGACAAACAATAAGTTTCAACCACCACTATTGCTCCAATCAAATACTCGTTCTCAGTTTTCATAACTGGAACAATACCGCATAGTTCTCTCTTCACTTGCGGGCATGCACGTTGACAAGCACTTAACACCTTCACTCCAAACCTAACCGCAAATCTGTCTCCATTCTCATCATCTTGTCCTACTGTCCATCCGATTACAACTGGACTTGTATCTACAGTAAGAACCATCGGTCTAGCATCCTTGTAATCAATCCTTCCCAAAACTGGAGGAGATGATAGTAGAGACTTTAGCTTTCGTACCGCATCAGTATACTCTTCCTCCCATTTGAACTTACGACCCTTGCGTAACAACCCATATAATGGATCCACCACATGCGCATAATGAAGAATCTAAATGTGATAGAATACACAAGCACCCAAAAACCTTCTTACTTCTATCAACGAGTTGCAAACCTCCTTCATCCTCCCCACTGCATCCATCTTGTTCGGGTCTAGCTTCCAATCAAACGATCCACACAAATGATCAACGATCAATACTTCTCTAACCCTTAATGTAGACTTCGCACTTGACAGCGTGAGATGAACTTCCTCAAGTCGAGATAAGATCTTCTCACAGTCTGCGATGTGGTCGATGACGTATCACCGACATCCTCTCTGATCTAATGCTTCATCCTTCTCATCCTCCACACATCTTTTGATGGGGATGTCATCCAAGAACGGAATCTTCTTCTCAGGGATGAAGTCCTTAGAACTCTATTCATCATGTGTGCTACCGAGTTGGTAGCTCCTTGTGATAAGATACACATCCTAACCAACCCCAAAGGTGTCGTCATTGTCGTGAAGCTTCTGCTCTCTTCCGCTAGTTGAAATTGATCATACCTTGAGTAAAGATCTCTCATTGAGTAAATTGTTCTTCCTGCAAACGCTTCAGCAAACTCATCCACAATCGGTCTCATCTCAGCATTTCTAATTGTTACTGCGTTCACCGGTTGCATGTCTTGGATGAACCACAACGAGTCATTCTTCTTAGGTACTGTAAACCATCTGCTCGAATACGGTGCAAAGGACGGCTCCAAGATCTTCATCCGCATCTTCTCCTTCAACAACTCCACCAGTTTAGGCAAGTGAGCCCGCTGTACAGGAATTAATCTCAGATTCTATGACACATGCGATACTGTGAAGATAACCATCGAAGTAACAATGTACGAGTCTACACGACCAATCTCATGTGGCTCAAAGGCAAATGCTTTCTCATGTCGTGAAAGCATCTCCTTGAAACACATCCTCTCTTCTGATAGAAGAGACCCATCAAATCCAATCTTCAGCTCTTCAAGGGTCTCATCCGTGAACTTATGTCTTATCACTGCAGGATCTCTCAAACTCTTCTCCCTTGAAGCTCAATCCATCTGTTGGTTAGTGTCATCCGGCAAAGGACCAGCAACTGACTTTATCTTCTTATCCACTATCTTGTACTTCGTCTCAACTCAAACCTCAGGTGCACGGAATGATTCGATCATCGAATAGACCTCTCTTGAATGAACCTGCACAACCTTATCCATATCCTCCCATCCATTAGACATGATCTCTCGCAAAGGATCCTCCAACCCATCCTCTTCATAAACACCAGAAATCCATTCATCCAGCTTCTAGCTCACCCAGCTCTTTCAACATCAACTCAACATCACGCAAATATTTTTGTTCTTTTCTTCTCAACTCTTCTACCTTCTTGTAAATAGCAATCCCACACTCTGAAAACCCAACAAACCTTATACAAAAATCACTTTCTCCTTCAAGCGAGAGTACATTCTCCTACGCACCACCACAATCTCGCTCTATAGTGGTACTTAACGAAAATCATGAACTCTTCACTCATCCTTGGAAGCGGTTTCTCTCTCATCGATCTCGATTGTATTCGTGATTGGATGATACAATCAGAATTGTACCGCTCTCGTCTCATCTTGACTTTGGATCCTAGCATAAGCAGATCCGTTGTCTAATACTCTTGTCTCCATCCGAGTCGTCGCTGTGTTGAAAAGTTGGCCAAGAATGAGCGTGTATGATGTTGCTTCTTGAACAAAGAAGTTTTGCTCGATAGCAACATCACCTATGCGCACTCTAACGTCTGGATATGCTCCATACAGATCTCCTCTTGTGTTGTTGGCTGCTCTTACGACCCACTCATACTCTGTGTCGAACAATCACTTCTTTCTCTTGTACAGCTCCTTTGACATGATGTTGACTTCTGATCCATGGTCAATTAGAGCAACCATCGGCTCATCCAAGTCTCCGATCCTCACCAACATCTCCGTTGTAGCTCGAGCCCAGTGACTGTGATTGTAATGACTTGAGCTTTGCTTCGCATCCTCCTCTTCATCCTCAAATGTACCCTACGTCTTCGATCTCTTTCTTCCTCTGAAGAATAAACACTGCACTTTGCAAGCTCTCTCTCCTCATCCACAAACACCTTAGTATCCAAAGCATGCGATAAAACTGTCTCACCCGTAATTTGTCAGTTTCGTTTGATTGCCAAAGCTTCCTTCTGTTCATTGGACTGTTACTGCCGCAAGAACATCATGAAAGCTTGAAACATCGATGTAGTCATCGGATCCAATTGCACCTTAGGCAATCTACCCGAACCACTAGCTCCGTTCTCATCACCGTTCATGTCCTTGCTCATGATTGTCAATCTCTTCTTCAAGGTTCAAACACAGAAGAAATCTCCACCCCAGATCTTCACATCGAGTTCACTATCGTATCGTGTCGGATTTTGCGTGAAGGATGTCCAGGAAAACTTGAGGTTCCTGACTGTGGAGATGTAGCGTGCTGAATAGAGACAAGAAAGAGACAAATAAGCACAAAAACGAACGTCGCAATATATATCAATTCCTAATGTATATACACTGCTGGTTCTTTCTCTCTAAGAACACAAAACTGAGAAACAGATCAGAGCGGTCTGTAATCTGCTTCAAAACCCCCTAAAACTAGTTTCTAAATCTCAACCCAGACCCAAAACTATTGAAGCCTAGCTCAAAGCAAGGGGAAACATCCCTTTGCTAACAAACAGAGTTGCACCTGTATCACACGATTTAAACCCAAGTCCAAACAATATCCGTACAAGCTAAAGCTAGCTACCACAAGCTGTACATGACCAACTAGAACTCTAACGAACTCAAAAAGCCGAAAATCGTAGCAAAGGAACAGAAAAGATCTATCTGAGAACTTTCTCTTTTCGTCAAATGGTCTTCAGATGTCGATAATGTCTTCTTCCCTAACTCTGTTGGCCCAAAAAACCTTCAGATCCAACTCTCGACAGCCGAGATATCACCGATTTTCGATCGCAGATGATCGAATCTTCAAAAACTCCTCCCTGCGGCTTAAAACCGCACACACTGTCCAAACGGATCATCTAATCTGATATCCGTCTTCTCTGGTAGGTAGATCTAGCTACCATGAACCCAACGAGACTCCAAACATGTCGTTTGGAGTTCCTCTTGCAAAACCACGCAAGAAATTTGTCGTAGGTTGCAAAAAACTGACGTAAATCGACTCTCTAGAACTCAAACTCGCTCACCACACCCAAACCAACAACCCAATCCACATACGGTCATCTCCTATGTGTAGATGAAGACTCCTTGATGGCAAAGACACCAAGAACGAAGAGCTTAGCTAACCGACTGCGAAGAACAACCCAACTTCATGTCGTAGATGAATGAAAATCTGACATAAGCGCTTCCCTACGAATCAATTTCGCTCAGAACTCCCAAACCGTCCGATGAAACTTCATATCGTCTTCAATTTCCTGAAGAACTCGGCGTTCAGATCCCAATGGATCCAAGGACAGCAAGTTTGGACTACGAAACTGCCCGGTGTCGGAGTGTGATCCGTCTACCTAGGAAAGCGCCGGGCTTCTGGCTGTGGTTGTTTACTCAAGAGGTTGGCTTTCAGGTCACAACAGGAGCTATAAACACTCACACAGGAGTGTAGGATCCTATGATATGCTCAAAAAGCGAAATTTAGGTCTCACTGGTAGTAATAGGCTTAAGAGGTGAACTTTGACACTCAAAGTGAGGAAAACTATGAAGGTTTAGACCTCTAAACTTCCCCTACATGCAAATGAGGTACTACTGAACTCACAGACGAAGTTTCAACCTGAGATCAAATTCTGACACGGAGATATGAACAGAAAAGTTCTGAATAAGAGAATTATGACAATTTCTGGTACCTAGACAGCTATTCAGACATAGAACAGAGAATTGGCTCGATGAATTTCAAATCTTCTCACAGTATTTGAAGTCTACAGGATGCTGAACATCCCTGTGAAGTTGGGACTCCTGAATGTTTGTAGAACTCCAGATCTCCTTCTCTAAAGTCGCTGCTCTAGATTAAGAGCTTTTCAGACCCCCTCTGCTTCAGCGGCCGCCCTGAATTACTCAGTTACTCAAATGATTCGAAACTTTTTGGACAGTCGTAGCCCTCCTGACAGTGAACGCAACCACGAAGTTTTGAAGTGATTTCCTCAATTCTGCTGCAATTGGCACCGAAAACCCCAAAATCAACAAAAGTGACGCAGTTTTGGCACAATCCGAACTTCAATTGGGCATAACTCCTTGTTTATTGATCCAAATCGAGCAAAAATTTCACTGACAGTGCTTGGCACGACGAGCTCTCTCTCCCTGTGTTCTCAGATTTCGAAGATCCCTCACCAATTGCTCGAACTCTCCTCTAGAGCTATGTTTCTAAACTTAGAGTTTTACAAAAGACAAAAATGGACCAATGGGAGTTCATAGCTCCACTTGACTGTCCTTTTGTGCCTTAAACTACCTGGTAACTTATCTACACTCATAGGCTACCACGTCAAGCCCCCTAGAGTGCCAGCGTAAAACTTAAACTACCTAAAATGACACATAGCCATGAAAAATAACTTAAATTAGCTAGAAAGCGTGCATGGACGACAAGTAAGTACAACCCATGAGCTCAAATCACTATCAGCATGGAAACCCTAAGTTATGTACATTGAACGTCATAGACAAGTAAGAAGTCACTTGCACAAGCGCACAAATGCTTGAACAAGATAACTAACATACTATCAGCCTACTAGGACTCAAAATAGTGCTAACACCGTATGCAAAGGTGTCAAACATATACATAAAAGACTAGAAGTAATATGAGCTAACTTCTAGAACTACCAAACCTAAGCGTCGGAGTAGAAGTCAAGCATGTAGCCGCCAAATGGTGCGACATCCACCCCCTCTGAACCTGCACATCCTCCGGTATGTGCCAGATCCAGATCAAGACTCTTCAGCTTCAGCTTCAAATTCATCTTCAACCTCCATTGAGTCTTCAGCTTCATCCTCAGTAAGCTCTGCAATGTTCTGGTCATCCCCTCTCCTTCTAAAGAGCTTGATTCTCTTCCCTGCGACTGGTATCTTGAGCACTGCACCATCTAACTCTCTCAAAGAGTATGTGGCATTATCATAAACTTCTAACACCACATAAGGTCCGAACCATCTCTTGGAAAACTTTCTGATAGCGCTATGCTGATTATCAAGACTACTATCATAGACTAACACCCAATCACCTTCCTTAACTGGTTTGGGTCGTAATCTATGCGTCCTATCAAATCTGCCTTTGTTTCTCTCTCTAGCAGTCTTTAACCTTTCCACAGCTTTGGCAACATCCTCAAGTCTTCGTTCTAACTGCTGGATCCTTAATGCAAGAAGATCCTCCGTACTTCTACCATCTTCCCATGGCAAAACATTCCAAGTAGGCACAACCTCCTCAATCGGCATCACAGGTTTTTGCCCTAGTATCAACTCTGCTGGCATGTAACCTGTAACGGTACTATGAGTTGTACGATCTGCCCACAAAGAAAATGGTAACAGTCTAGGCCATTCACGGATCTTACCCTTGCAAGCTTTTACCAAAGCTTTGATGATTGGCGGATGACCTCTTTCGCTCTTGCCATTCCCTTCAGGATTGTAAGCAGTGGTTAACGCCAACTTGATTCCCAATCGCTTGAAGAATTCAACTGCTTCTTGTGCATCCAGCTCACCCCTATCTGCAGTGATCTTTCCCACACACCCATACCTACAAATAACATCTTCAAGTAGAAAGCGGCAGACACTAGCAGTGGTCTTCGTCCTCAGAGCACGACCTTCAACTTGGTTAGATAGATCTTCTCTAGCCAAGACTAGATACCTCATTTGTCCAAGTCCAAATGGCATAGTTACCAGATCAACTACCCATTTGTAATGAATGGCTAAAGGATAAGTAGGATGCAATCCATCACGATGACGTACGTTGGAATACATCTGGCAGGGTATACAAGATGAAACAAACTGTACTACATCCTTATACATACCCTTCCACCAATACTTTTCCTTCATCTTGGCAAATGTAGCCCAAACTCCTCTATGACCAGCCCATAAACTCTCATGGAACTCCTTGATCAGCTTCTGCTGCGATTCTAGGTCACATACCACCCGCTGCGGTATACCTCCTTGTAGCTTAGGGTGCTTCCATAGATGTCCTCCATGTAAAAAGTAACCATAAGCTATCCTACGGATCCTCTTGAAATCTGCATCAGACCAGCCTTCTTGCCTTTCCAGTGAACTCAAATAGCGCCCAAGATCCAACCACTCGCCATCATACATAGTTTCCTCAAAAAACTCCAACGAGGCTGCAAAACAGCTTCTATCTCTTCTAGCAAGAGCACTAGAATAGAACTCTGTTCCCACATCTTCCTGATCATCTATCATTTCTTTCTCATCGTAATACCTAGCCCTTGATAACATATCTGCCACAGGATTATCCTTCCTTGCAATATGTCTAAACTCTGGGTTCAAGGACTTGATATATGCTATCCACCTCAACATAGCAATATCTGGAGTTGTACAGCTAGTGATCATTCCCAAGAGAGGTAAACAATCTGTCTCCACAACCGCAGGTGCTCCTATCAAGTATTCCTTATCACTCTTCATCGCAGTAACTACTCCCCATAGCTCTCTCTTGACCTGAGGGTAGTCTCTCTGCCGTGAACTTAATACCTTAGCACCAAAACGCACCACATATCTATTTCCATCCTCATCGTCTTGTCCTACAGCCCATCCAATGCCAATAGGACTAGTATCAACAGTAAGGATAACAGATCTGCCCAACTCATATGTTACCTTCCGTAGAGTTGGTGGTGAAGCTAAAAGATCCTTCAACTTCCTCATAGACTCGCTTTGCTCCTCTTGCCACTGAAATCTTTGCCCCTTCCTCAGCAGCTTGTACAACGGATCTGCTACATGTGCAAAGTGTGGAATCCATATATGATAAAACACACATGCTCCTAGAAACCTTCTCACCTCAGTAACCGATCCACATGTCTCCTTCATCCTTCGGATGGATCAACCTTGTTTGGACAAGGTTTTCGACCATAAGATCCACACAGATGTCTCACTATTAACACCTCTTGTACTCCAAACACAGACTTGGCTCCTGATAAAGTCAAATGAACCTCTTCCAGTCGACTCAGTATCTTATCACAATCAGCTATGTGATCTGCTACAAACTTACGGCACCCCCTCTGATCTTTTACCTCATTCTTCTCCTCCTCAGCACACCCTTTGATAGGCACATCATCAAGGAATGGCATAGTTTTTTCAGGAATGAAGTCCCTCAAAACTTTGTTCATGCCATTCATCATATGTGCTACCGAATTGGTAGCACCTTGCGGTAAGGTGCACATCCTTAGTAACCCTAAAGGTGTCCTCATTGTAGTCAAGTCTCTACTCTCAGAGGATAATTGAAACTGGTCATAACCTGAATATAAGTCTCCCATGGAATAGATAGCACGACCAGCAAAAGCCTCCGCAAACTCGTCTACAATAGGTCCTATACCCATATTCCTGATAGTTACCTTGTTAACTGGCTGCATATCTTGAATGAATCTCAAAGCTCCACTTTTCTTCGGAACAGTAAACCATCTGCTAGAATAGGGAGCTATAGATGGTTCCAAGATACCCATCCTAATCCTCTCATTGAGCAAGTCTATCAGCTTTGGCAGATGAGCTCTAGGCACAGGGATAGGACGTAGATTCCAAGGCACATGCGGTATAGTAAAGATTACCATAGGTGCAACTACACTTGGATCTACACATCCTACTTCATGTGACTCAAACGCAAACGCCTTACCATGCCTAGATAGCATCTCCTTGAAGCTCTTCTTCTCTTGCTCAGTAAGAAACCCATCACCTCCAATCCTCAGCTCCTTCAGTGTTGTTTCTGTGAACTGGTGCCCAATTCTTCTCGGTCCTCTGAGCGTCGGTTCTCGTGCAGCTTGCTCCATCTTCTGATTGTAGTCGAGTGGTAAAGGCAAAGCCACTGGTTTAACTTTCTTTGCCACTGACTTGTACTTGGTCTCCACATACACCTCTTGTCGATCTATAAACTTATCAATTACATCATAAAGCTCCTTGGAGCTCACTCTCACCACTCTATCTACATCATCTACAGAACTTTCTACTATAGATTTCAACTCCCCTATAGTATCTACCAAATACTGCTCTTCAAACACTCCAGATATATATTCATCTCCTGCTAACTCTCCACTGTCCCACAAAGACTGCTGTACACACTTCACATGTTGCCTCTCAAACCTCTTCAGATTCTCAACCTTCCTATAACACACTGACCCACATGCCGTCAATCCTAAGAAGCCAGTGGATAAAGCCTCATGCTCTACTGGATCAGGCGAGAATCCTAGCTCTACTGTACCGTTGAAGTCTCGCTCTTCAATGGTACTCTGCCAAAACCCCTAGACTCTCTAAACTCCTGAGTAATCTTAGGTAGTGGACGGTCTCTCAAGCTATCACGATTCCTCTCATGTTCTGCAGCAACGGTCAAAAACTGAACAGCTCTTTTGCCGTCTCTACTACGTATCCTAGCATAAGCTGAACCATCATCCATAACTCGTGTCTCCATTCTAACAGCAGTAATGTAAGGCTGCCCTAGAATGATAGGATAGGTTGACATGTCTTGCACAAAGAAATTCTGAACATCACTGATGTCACCCACAGTTACCTTGATGTTGGGACAAGCACCATAGAGTTCTCCCCTCTGGTTGTTGGCAGCACGGATAAGCCATCCATGATCGGTGTCTATGGGCCACCTCCCACGCTTGTACAGCTCCTTAGACATCAGATTAATCTCTGAGCCATGATCAATCAACGCCACCACAGGTTCCTCTAGATCTCCCAGCTTCACTAAGGTCTCCGTGGTTGCTCTCGCCCAATGGTTGTGAGAATAATGGCTCTTCTGCGATGCTTCCACCTCATCTTCAAACCTCACGTGCTGATCTGATCTTCCCTCTGATACTTGAGAGCAGTAACCAGCAATCTCATCCTCCTCATCCTCCGACAGTTTGGTCCCTAGAGCGTTAAGCGTAGCTGCTTCACCCAAAATCTGACGTTTCCTCTTGATGATATCTATGATAACCTCATGGAACTCACGCTTTGCTATCCCAAGAATCTCACCCAAGGTAAACTCAACCTTCCCATTCAAGATACGATTCTCTAACACCTGCTTCAGGTCTGTAGCAATCTCAATATCAGACTGAAGTTTGTATGCAGGCATCTTACCCTTCTCCTTGCTTCTCTCCTTCTCCTTTGGTGTTGTAGGTGGTAGATCCTCCATAGTCTCTTCCCGAGTAGGTGTTGTCTCTTGCCTTGCCTCTGGTCTAGCCCTTTCACTCCTTGTAGCAGGTCGTTTGGCTGTAGAAGCCTCACCTGCATCCTCCCTCCTGCGTTTTTCTTCTAGTACAGCTTCATGCTGACTTCTTGCAACATAAGCATGCACTGACATAGTATCCACAGGGTCATTCCATCCTGTAGTTTCTCTAATTGAGTTGCCAACCCTTCGTAGCACATCCTTGTCTAGCTCTGTTCTAGCTACGGACCGCACTACATCTGACCACAACCCAGTAGTCCCTTTCTCTCTCTCCATCTCCACTTTCACTCCACAGGTAGCAGCATTCACAAGAGAAACAGCATGTGATGCTGATATCTCATTCACAAGTCTCTTCATACCACCCTTGCCAAAGTTGGTTCCCAACATCATCCCAATCTCTCTCAAATGGATCTTACCATCTTTGAAGAAGATCAGATCCTTCCTCAATGCATCTGAAAACTCCCCACAATCTCTCCTTACATGGTCTAGGCTATCACACCATATACAACGATGAACAAAGCCTTCTCTCATCTGAGGTCTCTGCATAGCAGGCTGTACATTCTGCTCCTTCTCTTCTAACCTAGTGAGCTTAAGCTTAAGCTCTTTCATACCCTTAATCAACTCATCAAGCGGTGAGTCTTCCTCTCTAGCAATTACCAAAGCAGGCTTAGTAGGCAACTGCTTGACAGGAATTATCAGAGGTGCTGCTTCACTTACCACCACCTTGTCCCTTCTTCTCTGTCTCTTGGCCAGCAAAGAAACAGCCTCTTCAACCTCCTTCCAGTCAGTCTTCAATCCTCTCTCCTCACTCTTGTCTTCCAGCAACAGCTCAAGCTTCTCCTGAATAGTCACGTCCGCTGCTTGTAGGAAAAGCTCGGTCTTCTCAACCTCTAGTGTAAGCTTCTCTGTCCTAGAAAGCTGAACATATTGACGATCAAACTCCCTTAACAACTCATTTACAGACAAACCTTTGTTAGGTTTCACCACCCACTCCAAGAATGTTCTCTTGGTCACCCTCTCTGAATCTTCAGTGTAGTACTCCTCCTTCAAAGCGCGCATAAAGCTCTCCCAACTCTGTCCTTGCTGCTGCTTGAGCTCCTTCACACGCCCACGAATCTCAGGGACAACAGCAAGTTCAAAGTTCTCCACCATCTCCTTCTCAGGTACCTTGTTCACCTCCATCTCCCTAGCATAGTATCGCACATACTTGGAAATATCTGTCCCCTTGAACTGATCCATCTGATGCACCACCGATTGCAACGCCTTGGTTGCTAATACCTCCTTCCTCTCTGTGCTCTGCTGCTGCTGCATAAACATAGAAAAAGCTTGGAACATCTTCATCGTAGCAGCATCAAACTGAATAGGTTGCTGAGCAGCAGCAACACCTCCACTTGATGATCCTTGGTTGGCCATGATATCTGATCCTGTAACACTCTCAAGAAAACTCCCACCCTAGGTGTTTCACGCCGGGTTCACCAAAAGAGAGTATGTCGGAGTGTGATCCGTCTACCTAGGAAAGCGCCGGGCTTCTGGCTGTGGTTGTTTACTCAAGAGGTTGGCTTTCAGGTCACAACAGGAGCTATAAACACTCACACAGGAGTGTAGGATCCTCTGATATGCTCAAAAAGCGAAATTTAGGTCTCACTGGTAGTAATAGGCTTAAGAGGTGAACTTTGACACTCAAAGTGAGGAAAACTATGAAGGTTTAGACCTCTAAACTTCCCCTACATGCAAATGAGGTACTACTGAACTCACAGACGAAGTTTCAACCTGAGATCAAATTCTGACACGGAGATATGAACAGAAAAGTTCTGAATAAGAGAATTATGACAATTTCTGGTACCTAGACAGCTATTCAGACATAGAACAGAGAATTGGCTCGATGAATTTCAAATCTTCTCACAGTATTTGAAGTCTACAGGATGCTGAACATCCCTGTGAAGTTGGGACTCCTGAATGTTTGTAGAACTCCAGATCTCCTTCTCTAAAGTCGCTGCTCTAGATTAAGAGCTTTTCAGACCCCCTCTGCTTCAGCGGCCGCCCTGAATTACTCAGTTACTCAAATGATTCGAAACTTTTTGGACAGTCGTAGCCCTCCTGACAGTGAACGCAACCACGAAGTTTTGAAGTGATTTCCTCAATTCTGCTGCAATTGGCACCGAAAACCCCAAAATCAACAAAAGTGACGCAGTTTTGGCACAATCCGAACTTCAATTGGGCATAACTCCTTGTTTATTGATCCAAATCGAGCAAAAATTTCACTGACAGTGCTTGGCACGACGAGCTCTCTCTCCCTGTGTTCTCAGATTTCGAAGATCCCTCACCAATTGCTCGAACTCTCCTCTAGAGCTATGTTTCTAAACTTAGAGTTTTACAAAAGACAAAAATGGACCAATGGGAGTTCATAGCTCCACTTGACTGTCCTTTTGTGCCTTAAACTACCTGGTAACTTATCTACACTCATAGGCTACCACGTCAAGCCCCCTAGAGTGCCAGCGTAAAACTTAAACTACCTAAAATAACACATAGCCTTGAAAAATAACTTAAATTAGCTAGAAAGCGTGCATGGGCGACAAGTAAGTACAACCCATGAGCTCAAACCACTATCAGCATGGAAACCCTAAGTTATGTACATTGAACGTCATAGACAAGTAAGAAGTCACTTGCACAAGCGCACAAATGCTTGAACAAGATAACTAACATACTATCAGCCTACTAGGACTCAAAATAGTGCTAACACCGTATGCAAAGGTGTCAAACATATACATAAAAGACTAGAAGTAATATGAGCTAACTTCTAGAACTACCAAACCTAAGCGTCGGAGTAGAAGTCAAGCATGTAGCCGCCAAATGGTGCGACACCGGATGATCCAACTTTCCTTCACAAGTCATTGAAGTACTCTGAATCTTCTTCATGCCGTCTCAATTTCTCTCAAAACACACACCTCAATCCGTCTCTTTATGAACAGTCTTAAACAACGCGTAGCCTGCACAGATCTGAACCCAATGACACCTTGCGCACATGCATTGGACTTCTCAATTATCCAAAACATCCACCGATAAATCGCAGAAATAAGCTAACTCTTTAAGCTGTCTCCTTACATCAATCGCTGTACATACAAGTTCTCTCAGATAATGAGCAACCGGGCCTCTTGCATCCTTAGTATATGACCAAAAGCTGCAAAAACTAGGGCCCAACTTGATTTTCTTATCTTTCGAGTCTCGTAACTTCTCCACTAGGTGTCCAAATGAAATAGACGAAGTGCCTATAGAAAGCTGACAACGAGCTCTACCCATTGATGCGATGAAATTGAAGATTAGAAGTTGTGCCAAAAGCTCGTAAGCTGAGGCCTATCTTGCTTTTCCCATCTTTCGAGTCTTGTAACTTCTCCACTAGGCATCCAAACGAAATAAACGAAGTGGCCATGAAAATCTGACAAGAAGCTCTACCCATTGATGCGATGAAATTGAAGATTAGAAATTGTGCCAAAAGTCCATAAGCTGAGGCATAGCTTTCTTTTCCCATCTTTTGAATCTTGTAACTTCTCCACTAGGCATCCAAACGAAATAAACGAAGTGCCCATGAAAAGCTCTAGCCAAGAGCGTCATTTTGAGCTACAGATCTGAAAAAAATTGAGCTATTCATGAGCAGGTTGAAGGAGGTCCTTATCGGACCTTGGAGGACCGAATCTAGTGCTGTAATATATTACTAATGCGCCTAAGTATTTGGTCATCTCGGACTTTACGTGTATCTGAGTTTGACGAATGGTGCTGAAGGAAAAACCTCCACGATGGCTAAAAGTCTTAATATTATCCCGACCTGAGATATAATGCTTATGTTTACAGAAGATGTTTATTTCATAGCGTATAGCATAGATATGCAAAAAATTTTGCATAACATGAAATTGAAAACAAATCTGACCATAAACTGCTTCGGGCGGTTAAATTGATAATTTTGATATAAGTGGATTCACTACAGCAGAATACGGTCTATTCTCTAGTGTTCGCTCCTCGTTTTAAAGAATGCGTAAAACGATCTCATCGGAACGACCTTCGGGAGAGGAGCACGATCACTGGAAAAAAACTGCAAGAAATTATTTTTTTTCCACCACTCTCAACATTGAGAGACCTAGCTAAACAAAGGAGGTTATCGAGTAGCCATGGCTTATGGAAAAAGTAGAGCATGGGCAGATCTTTTTGGAACTTATAAACTCCTCCTATCTCCGGCTGGATTCTCTATGCTCACTGACATAGCGAATAAAGCCCACATGTGACCTTCGTGAGCTATGTGAAGCAGACTTTCTATTTTCATTTGAAACAAAAGCCAAAAAGAGTAACTTTTCTTCGGCATCTTTATTATTTTGATACACATACATTTTAGGAAGTCGCGCTGTGTGCCAGTGCTTGCTTTATAAAGATTACTCCTTACTCTTTGACGTTTGACTTTGCTTTGGGAGCTTCGGAATTTTTGATAAAATACCGTACCATTACGTGATAGTGACATCGTCTTGGGTCGCGAGGACAAGTACGGTTTATTTTTAAGAATCCCCTTGCTTTTAATTTGAAGAGCAAGTCGGGAGCAAACATCATCGCTCGGGTGTGAGCTCTCCATGGATTGACACAAGCTGGTCTTCATCTTACAAAAGGATATAGAAGATCAGAGGTGGATGGATCTCATGTACAAAAACAATCGATATACATTTCCCCCACACTGCTATAACAGTATAATAATAGCCATTGTTTTTTCCAGTTTTTTCATTTCGCGGTGAGTATATATGTATTCGGAACGCCTGGCCTTGGTTCGTGAAGATGTCCTTTGCGTCCCTTTCCGGACCTGGACTAAGACTGAAGAACTCAATGTGAAGTGTACAATGCTCTGAGAGTTTCGTTCGTCAGAGAATACAGACCACTGAGTTGAAGTGACAGATCAAATTTTGCTCAGTTCTTTTAAAATAGATTACACAACTTTGTCAACCGTCGAAGCAATAAAAAGACCTTTCTTGAAAGTCCGGTAACATCTCAAAGATATTTTTTAGCCTTGTTATCCACGCTGCGCTAGAAGCAAACTATGCAATCCAATGCCTCCCCTAAGAACCACACGTGCAAGTTTCCTCACATACGGCTCAAATGATGCATACTTCCGTAAGTAACTTAGTGCAACATGGAAAATTTGATTAAAAAACCTTCAGGAGCGCGTGCCACGGATGGAATTACTAGGAAATAGTCCATAAAGGACGTGTATTCTTTTTCATTATATTATCAGTCAGATTTTCAAATTCTAAGATTATTGTGATGAAAAATATAAAGTCAATATGTGTAGTTTGATGTAACATGGAACATAGTAATAAGCCTACTCACAAAGTTCGTGAGTCATTTCATGCCCAGATGTATCACATTTCTAGAACGTGAGGTGAGCAATGAACACACCAGTAATGAATCCATGATTCTCAACGTCCACTCGAAGATCAAAACATTTGACTCAAGATTATGCAGCTTTTGACTAAAGATCTAGACATGCCAATATGCTTCTCGTATCAGGACTCACACAAAACATATGGAAATCTGCAAGATGAACGTAAACTTTTTTCATAGCATATGATTATGATCTAAACAGAAACTTGACATGAGTAGAAGTAGTAACCAGACAAGCAGTAAATCTTAGCTTCTGTCATAATGGAAATCTGCGAGATGAATATAAATTCCGTTCATAGCATATGAGTTCTGATCTAAACAGAAACTTGAAGTGAGTGGAAGTAGTAACCAGACAAGCAGTAATCATAGCTTCTGTCTCATAAGAATATATCCTTAGAGACTGAAATTTACAAACAGAACTTACTGCGGAACTATTTTAACTCAACTATTTTAAGATCCGGACATAAACTTTGTACTTTTTGTATTGATTAGAGAAACATTAGTCACAAAGGGTAGTAAGGAGTACTGTACATTACTCGAGCTCTTCTCTTCAAAAAGAAATTCTCTTTCATAGCAGCAAGCTGGATATTATTGATTATCACGCATTGTAGTCAGTATCCAGAGACGACATGTGACAGTAACATGAGCACTGACTTGATTTTGAGCTTTGTGATCTCTAACTCTTCTCCAGATTATGTAACGTAGATAAGAAACAAGTAGTGACATGACAATGTTTTCCTGATGAACAGTACTAGCCATGACAATATTATTTCACCACTGATGCTTTTATGTCTTTGAAACTTAGAACCAATCCTTTGACTATTAGACTTCACCCTTGCCAAAACTCGTTGCCGAAAAGCAAACAAGAAACGTACGTATACTCATGATAGATAGCATGACTCTCCTGACTTCTCGATGAAATCATAATTCTCTCTCGCGGATGAAGGTAACTTTGACACAGAGAGGAATTATGAAAACAAAGACTGCAAGAACCATGACAGAGTAGAGGATAGAAGAAAAGAGAAGACATGCGCTCTTCACTTGTTACTGTCTCTAGTTCAATCAGTCGATATCACACAAACATATTCGTAATTCGAGTTTACATTATAGAAAAACTTGAATCGATATTAAACTTGCAGCAAATGTTTGAGAACTCAGCTCGATGTTGCACTCTGCTCGAATGAATGAGACATACCATCATGTACAAGAATATAGCGAAAGTAGTTCAGATCCCTTGATCTTAGTTCTTGTTCCTGGTTCTCGTTCTCACTGTTCTATGGCTCTGAAACTACAATAGTCAGATGAAGTATTTGTCAATCGCTGATATTTACACTACCGATGGTTCCAATAATTAATCACTTGTATACCAAGAGATGAACTAAGTTTTTACCACTTTGTAACAGTACGCAGAATTTCTCGGGTTTTCTCTACGGAGATAAAATCGTTTTTACGGGAGAACGATGATCAATTTTCAGGACATTTTCGGTTACGGAACACTCCTTAGGTGTCCGCATTCCGTAAAAGTTCCATCCATAAAAGGCCATGTGAGTGAAGCTTGAGGAAGTAAAAAGCTGGGAACGTCGATCGAACGCCGCAAGCTCAAGTCTTCTATGACAATGTTCACAGTCCCGCGCGTTCTAAGACTTCCGAGACTCCGACATTCGGGTGACACGCGTGGCCCCTATACTCGTCCATACTCGAGAAGTATCACCCTTGCCACCACTCTCTCCTCCTGCCTCCTGACACGCGGTAAACGGGCCACGCGTGTCAAGCGGAGAAGAAGCCCCTCATCTGCTTTGCCCAGCTATATAAGCTGTATGCTTCCCTCTTCTGGTTACAATCGCAACTGAAGCTCACGTTGCATAACGAAGCTTATTCCGCCAAGATACTGTGACCGCACTCGTTCAAAGTCGCACTCCAGCTTTCATTCATCTCGACTTTACAGTCTAGTACTTCCGACTCTCACAGCGAAGATG
The DNA here is from genome assembly GCA_036924285.1 of Asterella californica. Taxonomy (NCBI): domain Eukaryota; kingdom Viridiplantae; phylum Streptophyta; class Marchantiopsida; order Marchantiales; family Aytoniaceae; genus Asterella; species Asterella californica. The sequence continues at coordinate 16,072,376 of JAYKYS010000003.1, forward strand.
GCCTCGAACCAATCCAGCTGGGACTCGACCCGCGACTCAGCGGCCCAGAAGGCTGACGAGACCAAGGACTACGGGGCTGAGAAGGCTGGACAGGCCCAAGAGCATGCTCAGGGAATGGGCGAGGCCACAAAGCAGAAGGCGAGCGAGACCGGATCTGCTGCTCAGCAAAAGATGGACGAGGCCAAGCGGGGAACCTCCGATGCCAGCCAGACTGCCATGGAGAAGGCCACCCAAGCCAAGGATAGTGCTGCCAGCACATTGCAGCAGGTAGGTATTTGTTCAGCTGGTTTTGCTGTGTAGCTTGAGGAGATTTGGCAGTAATAGAGCTCTTGAATCACAGATATCCATCATCATTATCATTAGTGCTCAGGAAAGTATGATCTCTTGGAACTGTTATGGTGTGTCATCGAGTCGTATTCTGACATTACACACATTTGGGAGTACTGCAGGCTGGCAACAAAGTTACGGAGACCTTCAACAACGCTAAGGACGCCATCACTGGCAAATAAGTAGCGCTCGAGTTCCGAGGAGTGTTTACTCGCCACTGTCAGTAACTAGATTGTGTACCTCGATGTTTCGTATGCAATGCTTGTACATAGTCGGCCGCCATTGCAACTCTAGGTTGGAGAACGGAGAGTAGTTAGAAAGCTCTACAGTGCCGACTGTCATTTTTGTGTATAATTACTGAAGCTAGTGGTGCCCAGTATATCATACAGACTTGTACGAAGTAATTTGACGAATGACGACCCTTTTTCCTCAGCAAGCGATTCAGCAACAAAAGCTTCTCCTGTGATGGTTTGAGTTGTGTTATATATTCACTTCTGGAATTGGCAAAACTCATTATTATGATCGCCGATATGCAAGTGTCAGATAAATGTTCCGACGTTTTAAGGGATAAAGCCTCGAGTCACGGAGAGCAGACGGAGAATGTAGAAATTCTCACATGTACATACCATTTTTCTCCTCGTAACCTTGAAGCTCGTGATCTCGGGAAGATGAAGTGTATGGTGTTCGCATCAAGTTTCATAACCTCCATTCAATGTTACATATTTCGTCACTGCTTGTGTTTTGCTGCTGCACTGTAAACTGATGGGCAACACCTGTTTGATAAACATATTTTGTTGAGATATTACCTCACTCTCTCTCTTTGTGCAGCGGGATTCGGCAACACCAGCTCAGCTTCTCTCGTACTGCTAGGTCTTCCCCTATGGATGAACACACAAGTACTCAGGAAGTAGATTTTACTATGCGCTTATAACTCAAGCGTCAGATGTATACCACTTGAAAGATCTTGCAAAAAGAATTAGAAAACATCAACCGAGAGAAAGTGAAAAACACCGACCAGTGCCCTTCTGAAAAGCTACTTATGTAGGAGGATATTGTTTGCTAATGGACATGCCGGACTGCTGTGAGGCAGCAACACTGGCAAACATCATTAGTCGACTCTGCAATTGAACATTCTGCATCACAGCAAGAATTAATGGAAAGAAATCAGAACTGACTTATCACACTCATCCGAGGCAGTCAATAACAGGTACCATCTGCGAATAGGGAAAATTCCATGTTCACCCCTGCACTAAGATAGCCATTTTGGCACTTTACGATCATATAAATATCGAATGAGGGTAGAAGTCGTTAGTTTACAGCCTTGCCAATAAAATATATACGGAAAACTCCATCCTCATTCCTTTACTAAGGTAACCATTTCGGCAGTTTCACGATCATATGAAAACCCTTCTCCTCACTACAGTGAACAATGCTGCAGTGAAAAATGCCTGAATGAATATCGAATGAGGGAGAGACCGACTATATAGTACATGCCAAGCAGTTAGCTTACAGCCTTGCCAAGAAACAGAACTCAAGAGGAACAATTTTGACGTTTGCCTACTTGTGTCTTAGTCATCGCATTCTTGGATCCACTTGTCGAACTGTAAAACTAACACTGCGAGCTTCACTATGGACAAGAGAAACTGTAAGAACGCGCATTCTTTGGTTCTTGCAAGTTGGTATCTGAAACAATTCGAAAGTACGACCAAGGATCAACGTGATATTTCGCAAAAGGCCAGCGACTCTCTCGTGCTCAAGCGTTTTCGTTCCTGGGAAATCCACGCACTCAAATTTTGTGCGCCCAAGCTCAACACCTGACTCCTGAAGCAAAACATCCTTCTTCGGTCCTAATTTCCTCGGAACATGTGCGAACCATTTCCAGTTCTGTAGCTTGCAAGACGTTTTCAAAAAGTACCTACATGCGTTAGGAATTTTTATCCGGTCCCTTTGGAATTTACGGACCCGGAATCATTTACGAATGGCTACTCACTACTTCACTCGGGTGAAGTATTACAGGTCAACCCATGCACAGATAAAATCAAAGCCACTGTCTGGAACGATGTTACTAATACAAACTGCAAGATTTACCCCCTCTAAATGTAGGATACAATAAAAGTGCTCCGGTATACTGTCTATCACGTTCGTCCTCGATCGAACGCCTCGAGCCAAAGGCTTCTCCAGCAATCTTCACTGTTTTGTACGTTCCCTGTTAAGTAAAAACGCTACCCAATGAATAGCAAAAAGATGGAAAGACCCCATCAAGCTTTACAAGGGAAGGAAGGACCCGAAGGGCCAAGCAACTACAACCCCGAAGTGCATAACAACGGGGCTAAGCCCCGCTATCAATAGCTCTAAAATCGCCATCGCACCTCGAATGTCGCACACCGGAACATCAGTACTCCTGCAAACAACAACAGGTGCCCATGAAGTAGCATCGCCTACTGCGATTGCCCTCCTGTGGACCGCGACTGCTAAGCTTTCCCTATCAATTCTTGTGGATTTATGCTTACGGCTTCAGGACTACCTATACTACTGTATATATTTGCAACGCGACAAGGAAACCCCCTCGAGTCTAGAACCCCTGCGTTTTGCATCAATCAAGACAGATTGCTGAATATGAACGCGTGGTCGACTTTACGATTGATGCTTCCAAGAGAAAAAGAAAGTAAAAAGAAAAGGACCAGCTGATTTAGGGTTCGTTACGCATTGGACAGCATTCTCCAGTTAGGATGGCATCAGTTTTGCACGTGTGGTGCGAATGCTACCATAGACTGGGAAGATTGAATACTGCCACTTGGACGATACGTAGTTTTGGTATCGATTAGCCGTCTTCAACGTCCGTTCTGCCTCACTCAGCAACAGTATCCTTTCCGCAATCCATGATGAGGACTAGGTAACCTAAAACGTTTAATCATCTCCCGTGGCGTGGACCTCGAGACAAGCCCAACCAACTTGAGCAACAGTAGCCTTTCCGCAATCGATGATGAGGACTAGGTAACCTAAAAAGTTGAATCTACCTCCCCTGGGGTAGACCTAGAGACAAGTCCACACAACTTTTAGCTCAGAAATTTACTTGACCTCACCCCTAGTATGTTTTAGGGACTTGATCCCACCCCTCTTAACTCTACTTGACCCCTCCCTTGACCCGCAATCGCAGGTTCAGCAGGTCAAAATGTCCCATCATCTGAGAGCCCCACCGCAATGCCGCTTATGCAGTGTCAAAAGTCATGACAGTTTAGGACCACACAGGATCGAGAATAAGGGTTAACATCACACTGTAGTCGTCGTTTGGATCTTTCAGTTTTGTAAGTTTTCTTTAGTATATGTGAGCAGCATCTATCTTTGCGAAGAAAGAGATTGATTTTGGTGAGTTGAGATTGAGTGACTGAGGGGCCTGCAAAAACTAACTTTTTTGATCTGTGTCATTTCGGTCCAATTTTAGAGTTGCTCTCTAAGGTCAGCATCCGTCTAAGATCTCCTTGGTAGATCCTTATGTCATAACTTAATGTTTCAACTTTGGTTCAGAGAATCACTTAGGGTTCATCTGTTCTCTACTTTCCGATCAAGCCGTTAAGTCTTACTCGTAGCATTCACAATCTAGCGTAAATCCACTAGGTTCTGTTGTTCACTTCTGCGCCTTGAGATTGAAGATCGTGACACTGATATCCTCCTTAAACATGGGCTTCCTGGTCTAAGTCTCCGCAGAAATCGAGATTATGAGCTAAGAGATACCTGATATAGCAATGAGAGGACTGTAAGCCCTGTGGTGGTCTTGTAGCTGTGGCTTTGCCTGTAAAATCATGGCTTAGTCATAATCTCGATCAACGTACGAGCAAGAGTTCAAGGGACATTGAGCACAATTCAAGAGAGCTGAAGAGACGACGTACGCATGAGAGAGGAGTGAAGACTGTGATCGCTGAGGATATTAACTATAAATTGAGATATGAATAGAGTATTTTTTAGTTTTAGAAAGCTTATTTGCACAGATTTGGATCATCTTAGCTAGGTGTTGCTTAATAACTAGATGTGCATATAAAGACATAAAGACTCCATCTTAGCTAAAGGGCTGCTTAGCAAGGGGTTTGTTTTCTAGGTAAATCGACGTACGGATAAGAGTTTGAGAGACATTGAGGAAAACTCAAGAGAGTTGAAGAGACGATGTGTGCAAGAGAGAAAGGAGAAGATTGTGATTGTTGAGGACATTAGCTGTAGAATTGAGAAGGAATAAAGTTTTTTTGAGTCTTAGAAAGCCTATTTGCACTGATTTGAGTGTTTGATTGATCTTGGTGGTTACAAGAGATTGTATTTGAGTTCTGATCACTAACATCAGTCTATTTTTCTTTTATTCGCTCTCAAATCAATCTCAAACAAGAGGTCTTCTCTCTCCAAGAAAGAATCTCTTCATGACATCTGATGCTTCCGCTGAGAGATCTTTGGATAATTGAGTTGGAGAATTTGTTGGATTGAGTGAGGAAGATGGATCATGGTGCTCTCATTCAAGGTGTAGCTGCTGCTCAAGGTATTCTTGTTCAAGAGATTTTTGGTCAAGATGACGTCATTCTTCCAGGGGTATCTATTGCAGCTCTAGCGACAAGTGCACAACCTATTGTTGATACAATTCAGACTTTTCAAGCATTGGCTGCTTTGATTTAGTCACAACTTGCAATTGGGTGAGCTGAGCATATATCAACAAATGCTCTACAGACTTCGGTCATTAGTCGTAAATCTGAAGCATGAATAAAGTTTTTGTGAGTCTTAGAAAGCTTCGACTATTAGTCGTGATTCTATTGTAGTGCCCATACACATCGTTACACAAAATACATCGCTGTCAGAGGTACACTACACATACGCATAACAGATGGATGATGTCATACACGTACACAAGTGTATCACAATAATAACGATCGGTATTGTAAGTCGAGCTGTCTCTCACCTAAGGATAACTCAGATGAATAAGATTACTAATGCATCATAATTACAAAGATTCAGTTACACCCATGCTCACTTCACTCAACTCTCTGACCCGTATGATCATATCGGTCCTTCTAATAGCGTTCTTGCAAACAAGTTCTAATCCTGCTCTTAATATTGCATCGCATAATACTCAAGGACTCCCAAGGTCTTCAATACTCACTTTACTCATCAATAGGAAAATGAAAGTCTTCTACTCTCTCAACTCCTCTGTACATATTCTACAGCTTCTTATCATGGTAATTTTCACTAAGTTATGTTACCTCATGGTAAATACGCAATCCAAAATAGTAAAACTTGTAGACTACTAAGACTTGAGAATAGCACACACATTACTTGTTCTACTTTATTAAAGTAAGAGGTTCTCCTACTTAAGTTTTTCTAAAATGTTAACTTTTCATATTATCTAGTAGGAAGACGACAACAAACCAATATGTCTTTTGAGGAGCATCTTTAGATATTTGTGCATGACTTTCATCATGCATCCAATCAATGATGATTAACAAAGTTACATACTTTTGAGAAGCATATTTAGAGCTCCATACTTGTCACATAGTGTCATACTGAAACCTCTAATAGTTTCTTCAACTTAGTTATAACTATCTCAGCTAGTTATGCCTAGTTTTGATCACTCTAGATTGGATCTTCGAACTAGAGTAACATATAAGATAGTCATACCTAATGAAATTTATACAAGCAAACACACAAATAATGAGATACTTGTGGTGTGATAGTACTCACTCCACCATGTCAACCAACACTATACAAACACTAAAGTCGAGTCATATCCACATTGTGCATCATAGAATCTAGATATCGCTCACCAAGACTATCCATCATAGCCATGAGCTTGAAGGCTCAACTCAAAAAACTAAAGCTTACAAGCCATACTCGCGAAGTATACCCCTACTAGAGCTAGCCCAAGAACCCGCTCTAACGGCACTAACGGCCCTATCAAGATTAGCCACTCCGCACTCGATCAACCTAGCCGAGGTACTAAATTGACATGATGGTTGTCGTGCGCATACACTTCACTACACAACATACATCGCTGTCAAAGATACACCACACATACACATAACACATGGACGACGTCATACACATACACAAGTGTATCACAATCGTCCTCATAACTGACGATTAGGTCTCTCTAACTCCAGATAGCCTCATATCGCAACTATGTGATATACACCTTCTAGGTGCAAGGATCAGGAGGTCGGGTGCGACATCATCTCATCGTTAGTTGCCCTAGTTGCGATACCACACAAAGATCTAACTGACTATCCCTGCTATATACAGCGAGGGCAAACTCACCGTCCAGTAGGCACGAGACTGAGAGGTCAAACACGACATGTGCTAACCTCTCGAACAACCATCATACACCAACATACGGGCTGCTCCACCAACAGACCCACACAACATACACCTCAAGCCCGCACGTACAACCGCTAAACTTGGATCAATGATACCATCGATGTTTAGAAGATGACATGGTGCGCAATTATGCACATGGTCCTTCTAAACAACACCATCATGAGTACTCCAAAAGATAACACCGCACGCACTCATAAAATAGTGCGCTCTGGGATCACATCCAACGTCATCGGTGCAGTCTGTTGTAGATATATATACTCACCAAGATAAACATACGAATCAACGGTTGATAACCTCCTCCTCGAATAGCCACAAATTGCAACGTGTCTCTATGCTGAGCAATTGCTAGGTTCTCAAAAGCCATAGGCATAACTCTCCGATATATTTCGGCTCGTTGAGAACATGCTCTCATCCACATATCCGAATCATCAAGGTTCAGCACCTCAGTAGAATCACGACTAATGGTCGAAGGTAGATCTGGATCTCGGTCATACAATAGCAAATACGATGAAAAAGAAGCCAAAGACACTTGCAAGCTAAACCGGTAGCTCGTAGCCAACCATTGTAACTGCAAAACTCAATCTCCTTGCACAATCTTCTCTTCACCGTTTGAACAACCCTCTCCGCCAAACCATCCGTCTCAAGATGATCTTGAGATGTAGTCCGATGATCAATCAACGTCTAATCACACAAGACTTGAAACTCACCAAGAAACTTTGTACCTTGGTCTGTCAGCACTTCAGTTGGTGCTCCAAAATGACTCAACACTGAATCTAAGAAAACATACGCTATCTCCTCACTTGTCTTGTCCGGTAATGTCACCAACTCAATCCACTTGGAGAATTAGTAGTGTTTGGACCTATTCTTGATCAAATTTGGTATGAGGTAGTGCGGAAGCACTGCTGAAATTTCATATGACAGATTTTTGATGTCAATATGAGATCGACAGATGTGCGTCAGCGGACGTCGGATAGGCGTTGATCAGCAATTTCTGGTGATGATGAGTGTAGTAAGTGCGAGCTAAGAAGACGATCCCAACACATCAGAAATCATCAGATTTGGTGAAGGATCGAAGGAGTTACAAGAAAAAGAAGATCACGGGTGATTAAAAATCCGTCTGCGTGTGCACATTTGGCAGATTTTGATCTTGTGGAGTGATCCGAGTTTACTATTTTAGACTGTGTTTCCTTCCTGTGCGCGTTTGGTTCGAGTTTCTACTATACTCTAAGCGGAGCGGAGAATGAGCGTTAAGAGATTTCGAGGAGCAGAGGTGAGTGAGGAGACGTGAGAACGGAGTACGGAGGCGGAGCCGAGCCGAGCCAGCAAGCCAGCTTGCTGACGTGCGTAAGCTAAGCCCAATTTTTCAGTGGTGTGGGAGTGACTGGCTTGCTGGCGTGCGTAAGCTAAGCCCAATTTTCAGTGGTGTTGGAGTGAATAAAATCAAATCACCCATCCAAACACTATTCTTGAAGAATGTGCTTAACTATTAACTCTTAGCTTTGGCTTTACCACTAGACCAATAGCTCTTAGTGTCTTCCAGAGATGCGTGGAAGTATTTAGGAACTTGTTTAAGGTAGTAAGAGATCCTTTCGCATGTTCCTAGAGGAGTGGTAGGAGGAAGCTGTAGTTGTGATACCGTTTGTCTATATCATAGAGACAGATACATCGTCTTTCTGATCTATCACCTCTCTCAGTCCAGACCTATTTCAGAGAATCATGAAGAAGAAGAAGCTGCAAGAATGACCACCTACACAAGTTGAAGTTATTGATTCAGGATCAACTACAACAGATTCGTCTCTGGTACACCAGACTACTCAAGATTCAAATTTTGTTGTTCAACCAAAGAGACTCATCACAATGAAGAAGGTTCTTGCAAGCTAGAGGATTGTATTCTCATGGCTGAAGCTCAAGGTGATGGAGAAATTATTTCATTTCATGAGACTTACTAAAGATCAATGGAGGTGTGCAATGGAGGAAGAATATGATGCACTACTCAAAAACGAAACTTGGAGCCTAGTACTTCTTCCATATAACATGAAAGCACTTGGCTGTAAGTGAGTGTATAAGATCAAGAGATATGCGGATGGATCTATTGAAAGATACAAGGCTCGCATTGTTGTAAAAGACTACTTGCAGACTACACGAGAGGATTTTCAAGAAACCTTCACACTTGTGATAAAACTGAACTCCATTCGAGTTCTTTCTGTCCTTACAAAGCTACATGGTTGGAAATGCCTACAAATGGATGTCAATAATAAATTTCTTAATGGAATATTTCAAGAAGACATCTACTTGCAGCAACCACCTGGATTTATTCGTACAAGAGGTGAACAATTAGTGGGTAAGATACATACGACATCATATGACCTCAAACAAGCTCCAACAGCTTGGTACACAAGAATAGACATCTTTTTGAAGCAATAAGACTTCTCGTCTACTAGAGGTGATCCAAACTTTTATGTTTTGATTACTTCTCAAGGTATTATGTTATTATTACTGTACATGGATATATAGATCATCAGATTTCATATATACATCGTTATACCGTTACTAAGTTCTACTATTCCTGTCGTTAATATCTCCTAGTGATACAATAGAACACAGTAACAACTTGTTGCAATGCTATCATTGGCTTGATGGGGTTTTCATTTTGGAAGGTTCACTAACTGTTTTTGATATAAATACGTACAAGTAAAATTAAAATATTTAAATTATTTTTAGTGATAAAAAAGATTTAGAAAAAATAAAAAAATAAAAAAATCTTTTGATTCACAAGTGTTATCAACAAAATATAAAGAGTTGTCCTCCTTAGATTTTTCACCTGATAATTTGTTACAATTCCACAGTTGCAAAGTCAAAAGTTCAGAAAGGAAAAAAACGTCTCTTTTACTTCCTCCTGAACGGCACAGTTGTCTTACTTGCATTAATTGATATCATCAAAACATTCCGCACCTTGTTTGCAAGCGGGTATTCTATATCGGGTCTTGGAAACATTCAGGGTTACTGATTTCAACAGAAACTATATGTCACTCGTTATTCTGAACACAGTAGAACGTCATGAACCAAGACTTGAACTCAGAAAAACTAGAAGGACATATGCTCTGAATTTAATAAGAGATTTACTCGTTGCTCTTCTGTGATCTTCATAACTCTCTTTTTCAAGATAAGACATAAAGATTAGATGACGCGTATCTTCGCTTGGGTCGCTGAATTACGAGAAACATATATCTAGATGTCAGGAAACACAGAACGTTTCACTTACGAGAGAGCATTATTGACGATTCGGACAGTCTTCAAGCCCGACCTTCTGAAATTCTGATCGTTACGAACGTTTGATAGTTTGGGAGAAGTTCTAATAGTTCTCAAGAACTTCAGAATATATCGTCTGAATTTGCCGGCAGACTGCTTTCCTGCACACTATACTTTATCGGTATTGGTTCTTCTTGTATAAAGGTTGGGATTTTCTTCTCTAGGTGAGTATTATTTTCTTTGAACATATATTTAGTTAAGATTCTGCCATTCTCTATGCAATACAGCAGATTTCCTAGTCTAGTCTGGAAATTAACAGCTGTCGATATGTTCTGTATGTTTTAATTGCAGAAAATAAACGTGGAGAAGCTTCAGCTCATGGAGTTTATGGTTGTTAATACCCTATTTGAACTCTTGGATAATTTGTCCAAAGATTATGTAGTAAGTTTAGCGCCTCCATGTCTTGACTTAGTTCTCGCATTCCAGAATTTCTCTGTGTTTTCCTCCTTTCTGCCATACTTCCCTGTCCACTCTCACTTTCCAGAATCGAATCTGGTGGAAATTTCCTCGATCATATATTCTTTGGTCAAATGTACACATGGGCGTTTGGCAGCTTGTAGACTCTGAAACGAGGGATCAGCGATGGAGAGAACAAACTAGAATGTTCTTTGCTACATTCAGTTGTTTCGTACAGCAGATACGACCTTTTATCTTTTATGGTTAGAACATCATTCAGAACTCCAATACAAACCGAACTAGCAGTTGCAGCAGTATTACATCATCTAGCCTACGGAATATCTCCTAGAATAGTTGCTTCACTTTACGGCATCGGAATGTCCACTGTTTCAGTGTGCATTACTGAGATCTTGAGTAACCTAAGAAACTTATATTATCTTTTCTCTCATTTCTTACTCCTTCAAGGCAATTAGATATCAGCAATTCATTTTTAGAGAGTTGCGGTATACCAAACCTTCTAGGTATCATTGACGAAACACATATAAAACTCGTTATAAAACCAGATGAAAAATATATGTCGGCTGTTTACTGGAATAGACATGATCATTTTAGTGCTATATTACAAGGAATATGTTGATCATGAAAACTTATTCCTTGACGTTAGTTGTGTATGTCCAGGAGAACAGCATGATAGTACAATGCTCAGATCAAGTAGTATTTGGAAGAAGTTTATAGCCAAACTTGTTTTGCGTGATCTTGTCATTCTTATCAACGAGAGAAGAGTAGAACCGTTTCTACTGGGAGATAAAACGTATCCTCTTATACCTTTTCTCTTTAAGGGTTTTGAACCAGCATCAAATACAGAGAAACGAGCTTTCGATCGGTCTTCAGCTTTTGCCAGACTGAAAATCGAGAACACGTTTGCAGTCCTCAAAAATCGATGGCAGATATTGAAAGACTATAACGTGCAGCTGAAATATATAGCTCAAACGGTTGATGCATGTTGTGTACTTCATAACTTCTGTCAACTTGCAGGAGAACAGAGGGCGCCGTTTGATGCTCAACCTGGTGTTACTCCAGTGCTACATGAATATCCTTCCCCACGGCCTTGTACAGTGAATTTCGTTTTTTCTTATCAAAAAATATGTAAGTGTTATAAATATTTATTTTAATAAAAATTTATAGAAAATTATATTAATTCATAAATATTATATATTATCTAGTCCGGGAGTAGCCAACTCATCCGCAGAGAACCCATAAGTGAAGAACTGGATGCTGCGTTCTTGGGGGCATAAGTCCGGAGTCCTAATTGTCCTAATGCGCCGTTTGCCGAGCACATTAATTAATGTTCTAACCCTTCCCGCCGAAAGGCGTAGAATATTAATTAACGTTCAGTGTACATGGGTGAATATACAGCCTTCACGCATGTACACTGAACATGTACATGAAGAATCATTTACTTTGACTGGAAGTATGGAGTTGTCTATGATGTCAAAATGAACAAAGAGAAATTGTTTCCGATACTGGTGCGGGCGTCGAGGACTACCAAGAGATTACTTATATTCTTCTTTTGATGAAGTGCAGCTGCAAGCTTCCTCTATTCTATACCTCTTTCTCTTACTAGGTGTTACCTGATATATTTTGATAACACTACGTGCCGTTAATGATCAAGAATTTTATAATAAGATTTATCTATGATGTTGTCCGGTGAGACTAGTATCACTTCTCAATACCGAACCACTCGCTAGTGTAGCACTAAGAGAAGTGACACAGGTATTACTTCTCGGTTCACTCACGTTATCAAAACTTTCTTGACTTTCTTCCATCTCCTCCTTTTCTCTCACTTCAAATGCTCATTTTTCCATGAAATGACGTTTGAACGGCTTTGAAGACGAAAAAGAAGAAGTTTCAAACGTTCCGCTATTCTTCATTGGGGACGGTGCAAAAGCAGCTTGTAGTCTTATATTCCCCCTTCGGAGTTTCATCAGCACATCATGTGGTAAGTCAATTCTATGTGATCGAGCAACAAACGGAGATGAAGAAGATCCAACTGAATTACAAAGGGATTTCATCTCAAGTTCATTGTCAGACATGATTCACAATTGAAATCCTTGAACAACTTCATATATGGCTATGTATCACAAAGCAGTTCACTCTATTCACTCTTAGTGTTCCATGCTCCCACTGAGCAAATGAAATGAGCCCTTACTTTCTCAGAGGTGCAGCTTTTATAGCTTTCGATCCAAGAAAAGAGAAAATGATTAAACCCTAATTTCACGTTGATAGCAAATGATATAATGGTCTATATGTTTTGGTTTATTATTTATCTATTTTTGTCAATATTCATATATTTGTGTTACTCTTCTTTAGTTTCTATCCAATTATTGTCAAGATAGTCTAACTGTGGTTCTCCAAACTCACTGTGGTTAATTTTTATCTACAGAGGTTAATGCTAACCTATTGTGGGTTTGATGACATAAATTGTTCGTGGTGGAATTGATGAGTGATACAGGTGTCATTATTTCTCGCTCAAAAACTTTCTGATGTCATCATGCGGATCTTCTCTGCATGGTTTTCAACACTTTTGGCACTTTTCTTTTCTGGAGCTCATCTTTAAATCAGAGAAGTGATACCAGTATCACTTCTTTGGAAAACCTTTTGCACTTGTGTTTTTGCCTCCGCAGTCTTGAAATTTCAGAACAGTCCTTTGGGCTACAAATGTAAATTCTCCCATATTTCAAGACATGTACGATGTTGTCCTCGACTAGAGTCACTTTTCTTTGTTTTCACTAGAACGCAGAATTCTGCAACTGACTTCTTTTTGCTTCGTGAAGTGATGTGGATTTTTGTGAATCCGTGAAGTGATGTGGAATTTTGTCTTCGAGTGAATACTTATATTTCATGGAGTAATTAATTTTTTTCTCTGAAATAATCAATATATTTCTATTTCTAGATCATCGGTTCTATTTAATAGTTCATAGTGTTTTTACCGCAGCTTTAATATATTTGTCAGATTTTATCTCACCTCTCTTAACATAGCATTACTTGATCACATATTTGACTGGCAATAGCAAGTTCAATAGGTCAAATGTCACGCCATGAAAAGATGAGCATCAGCACCATGCCATGTATCTGCACAGAAAATTCACTTTAAAATGTGTTTACAACAGATTATCAACCCATGTGATTTTTTACTTATCTTGTGTAATGTCTTCTCGCGATGATAGACCTGCTAAACTTGCACATTGTCTGGAAAAATACAATCAAGTAATGCGATGTTGAGAAGAGTGAGGTCAACTCTAATTAACGTATTAAAGCTTCGATAAAGTAAATCTCTACCAATAAAGTCTAACCCATTCGGTCATTCGCTCTCTTGTAGATGTACGAATTTTCATTATAGTTCCTCGTGAAATCTTATTGTTGCCAAGGCTATCGCTTGAAGCTATGGCTATAGCATTTTCCATAATGACTAGATCCTCGTCTTACTTGTGCATCATTTATGTTTTGCACAGAGCTTGCCAAAACCCCTCTCTCACCTGACTCTTAGTACTCCAGATACTCCCGAACCTTCTAATAAGACTCCCCAACACGCACATCTTTATGTGACACGAGTCCCTCGCACTTGCTGAAAATAAAAATTGGTCACTCGTCTTGTCTTTCGATCGCAGCTACTCATAATCTATGCAGAAAAAAATTCACTCGTCAGACAAAAAAGAAGTCACTCGTCTCTTTTGGTCAACTATAACAACTGGTATATTTGTATTGTTGCTGATACATAAAATATGCAGAATGTCACTCCTCGAGCTCATGGGATATCAGTTGTGGTTCTCATCCTCTCGATCACGATTCGACTCTGGTTTTTTCTCCAGAGGGATTCTGGCGTTCAGGTCTTGTGTTTGGGGGTTGAGTACGCATTTTTGTTCTGCTCGGCCGGGTCTACAGCAAAATTATTTGACCGTCTGCACACCTTGGATATTGCTGTGATGCTTACTCCTCATAAAATATGTGTCTCTTTGGTCTCAGTGTAACGGAATTCACATTTTCTTACAAAAAAAGAATCAGATTTATCCATAGTTTATTCATGTTTTCAGACAGAAGAAAGAAAACGGCTCCTACATAAATAACTAAAAAAAGAAACTTCTGTTTGCTCTCTTGACATTAATTCATACTTTGTGTATTTTTATCATTCGATTCTCTTGTCAGGTCTTGTACACGTCTATCAAGTGTAATAAAAAAAATCAATAAACTATTTTTCGTCTTAAAAAATAAATTAAAATGCAAAAGATCACATCTTCCTACTTTTTGATACGCGGAAACTCAAAACCTCTGTAATTGTGTCAAGCGGATAAGAAGCCTATGATGATCATCTCTCCGTTCCGAAACTATAGTTTTCTGCACTAATCACAAAGGAGTACAAACGCGGAATACAAACCGTCCTCGACTAATGCTTCCAAGGGAGAAAAAAGAAAGCAGAATAAAAAAAAGGTTGCAACACCGCACTCCAGAATTGACATGGAATTAGTTTGGCATTCTCCGCAGAGAAGATTGAATGCACGGTAGTAGTGCCGCTTGTTGACACGTAGTTCTGATAGCCATGGTAGGCTTCAACCGTCTTCAGCGTTCGGCACTTACTCACCTAACGTAGCCTGTCCGCAATCCATGATGAGGACTAGGTAACCACGTACCTAAAACTTCGGATCATCTCTCTCAACGTCAACCGGGTGTATGGGACAAGTCTAGACTTGTTGGAAATCAATATTTTCCATCACCCAGGGTACGTTAAACCAAACACTAAAATATATAAGAGTTTAACTTCCTTGTATACTTTTCACCGCAACTGGATGGAGTAAAAATATATAAAAGTTTAATTTATTATTTAATTCTTTTATTGGAAAAGTTAAATTATAAATTAAAATATTTTCTTAAATGTATCTGGGTGGCAATCAACCGACCGCATATGTATTTTGGGCAGCACATCTGTACACGCTCGCCTTGTGGTTTATACCCGGATCTTCTTGCAATTCTAGGTTTAGCTACCAGTATAAAATATAAAATATATTGAGTTTCTTATCAACTTAATATAGGATTTTTTTTAAATTAATATATTTTCATGATAACAACAAGCGAGCTAAAGTTCCAAAAATTTGATCTTGCATGCCTATTATTCAGAGCTAGTAATGTACGAAAAGGTATTTTGAATGTGAATGCTGATGCTATTATCATAGCATGCTCTAAGTTTTTTTTAATTTTCTGTGTATTGCGATATATGAACCTCAAATAACTACTCATAAAAGAGAACGTGATTGATTTTTTTCTTTAAACCTCGAGTATTAGTATAAAAGCTACCGACTTGTAAAAGCTAACCCATTCATTATCTTAGGTACGGGGAACTATCTGCTCTTAGACGAACGGATTTCCAGAACTTACTGGATGATAGTACTATCATTGTTACAGCTTGATCTGCATATGAAAATGATCAGCTTGTCAGTAACTCCACAATGAATGTAATCGTAGCCTGATTGGTGACATGTACCAAGAGCTAAAAGCAAAAGCAAAATTTCATTTTACTTATTATAAATAGAAAATATTGCTCCTGCCTTACTTTTTGACATCCATCTTTAGTTTGGCCACTATGGACATGCTCTCCTCTTGTCGGGTAGGTATGTGACTTCGACGTCATATGACATGGTACATGACCTGGTTCTCCCATGTAACCCGGATGGCCTGTAAGAGATGTTAGGTGACCCATAGAGTGTGGCATAAGAAGAATGCGAAACACTCATTTGTTAGTTTTCACTTGGTGACTCCTCTATGATGTGTAACAACTGTTCTTTCCACCGCGAGGTTGTTGTGATTCGACTGGTCAATGACGAGCACTGACTGCGGATTTGTGAGAAGAATTGTGACAAGACAAATGTATAGGTGTTCATTGACATGTGAAGCTACGAGTTATAACTACTCAGTCAATCTTGTCAGTTCTGTCTTTATTATGTCTGATCGAGAAATGCACTCTCGATCTTCTTGGTTACAGTGTGCACAAAAAAGTATCACATTTTGATTCTTGTCTCGATATCTTTTGTGTTTCCAATGCCACCAAGACCAAAATATTCTTTTGACTGCATCAACTACCATAAGCTGTGTAAGAGGGATGTAGTGCACAACATTCGCATACTCTGCAGATCTATTGAACAAGTATTACAGGTTGAAGGTAGCTCTATCTACCACCTCCTCTCATGCTGATATATTTCAATTTTTGTTTGAAGCGGCAGAATCTGCAATGGAGTCTGTGATTGCTGTGCATAACCGACAAGTTGCTGGGGATATCTTCCAAGACGCAACAGTTGAGTGTGATGATCTTGACAGCAATAAGCCGTCTTCATGCGAGAAAGAACTTGAAATTTACACAAATATCCTTGCAGAGTTTGACATGGTAGATACGGATATGATCGAGGAGGACAACATGAGCATAGAGCCAATAGAGGATTCGCAGTGACCTGCTGAACCAGTAACAGATTCGCAAAATTTGGTAACTGCATCCCACTCTCTCTTCTTTCTGCCTTCTTCTTGTGCATTTTGGGAGCACAGTAAAGTCGATGAGTTCTTTTCTAAATTTTAAGTGAAGTGTGTAGCCGAAGGGTGCAACTTGTACACGAACCCACCAAGCATTGCCGAATTTCAACTACTATGGAGTTTTGTTTTCTCCTGTCCAGCAAATCACAAGGTCATGTTTTTGACAGGTTCTCTAGGGGCTACTCGCAGTTCTTCTTAAGTAACAGCGAAGTTTTTATCATGCTGCACTTTGCAGTGGCATGAGCCACTCCATATTGCAATCGCTGTGCTTGGAGATAGGACTTCATGCACCTCGACAACAACACTTTTTCGATTTTCAGTGCAGTAAGCGGAGGTGTGCCGGATGGATCGTAGCTACTTGACAGTTTGAGATCGATACACATGTACGATGACAAGGTGGTTGAGAAGATAACTCTAACATGTACGGAAGTTGAAAACTCATGGCGCATTGTAAAGACATCAATCCAACGCAGCATAGAATCCTTGTTGGGAAGTGAGATTGAGATTACAGAAGTTATACATGATGATAATGCAGCAGTCAATAGTATACTGACAAACGATGTCATTATGTCACAGAAAGATCTGTGGCATAAATGCAAAAACATCATGAGTAAATTCAGAATAGTCGCAAGGTAGCTGGAACCCTATAGTGACGTCACAGATTAGCGAATTAATACGCTCTTAATTAAGGACTAAGCATGTGACAGGCAGCTTCCCGTCGCACGGGTTGGGCGCTGGCCGCTATTTCTTAAATCTCGAGGGAGGATTTTTTTTTCTAAGGCATTGAACCCTAAGCCTGCGGCCGGAGGCCGCACAGTAGTGCTCCAAGGACCCTAAAACCGCAGCCTGCGGCCGCAGCGTCAAAATGATCTTGAAAGATTTGAACCCGAGACCTCACCGTCCTACTTTCGAGCTCCCACCACCACGCTATCACGAGATGATGACAAGAACCTCTCCCATGCAGTAATAAACAAGACTCACTTGGTCTTCACATCTTCTGCCCGAGTTTCTCTCTGGCCTGCTCAGATTCGCACGTGCTGCCATTAAACTGCCACGAGGGAAGCGCTAATCTGTGACATCACTGTAGGGTTTGGTAGCTGCAAACACTAGCATTTCTTCGTCTCGGAACAGGAACGATATAGTAATGTTCAATGTCTGACAATTGAAGGAGTGGCTGCGTTTACGAGGATAGCATGTATTTGTATCAAAGTCAGCTTTGTACGCGAGATCAGCCTACTTACAAACAGGTTGATCAGTTACTACTCATCAGCTGTTCATAAGTAGCCCAGCGAACTCGTCTCTATACTATCCTGAGTTGCAGACCCATGATATGGTTTATAAGTTGAATTCGTGGATATGTACGAGCTGCAAAGCAGCAACTAGCAGGTACCATGTACTAATTTTCAATAACACATACGAAGTGTGGTGGCCCTGTCTGAAAGTGAATGTGACTCTATCGAGGACACGACGTCTCCGATGAGGACTCTAGATATGAGAGGTTCCATTGTTTATCTTGTACTTCTCTTACCGGATAACGGTTTAGTTGATAGTAAAGGATAAGTGTATGTTGTGTAGGGATGATACAACTCCAGGGTTGCTCATGATGGATATACAGAATGCAGCGGATCATTGGACCAGCTGTCGTTCAGCATGTGGAGTGTTGCTAGACAACCAAAAATACGTCACACAGAACTGAGATAATATAATGAGACAATATTTTGAGCCATATAAAGGTTGTGTACAAGTTGTACTATGTTGTGTTCACAAGCTACTTACTATACAAGTTTGATTGATTTTGGACAATCATTTTGTATCTACATACTCAGAAACGCATCATGCTATACAATCATTTTTGATCAAGTACATCACACCATCCAAGATGAAGTATTACGTTCGAGCCAAAGAAAACTATATGTCTGAAACCTTCCATTCAGTGATCAATAAGTTTGCTAGCAAATGAATTCACTATGACAAGTCTCATTATGCACGTCTAGCAGCAGCTGCACTGGACTGGAATGAAAATATACGCCGTGAAGTGAAGAAAGTTTGAAAACGTAGGACCAATGACACTACAGTTCTTCACTGTGCAAGCAATACCGCAAATTAGAAGATAAGACCACCTATTGGAAGCAGGAAGTTGGCAGTTACATATTCCGATGATAATGATTACTCTTGTACAAAGCCATTTGATGGAAGTTATAGTTCATCTCAAAACAAACTAGTTAGTATTTACAGAAAAATGTTAAAATGAAGATTTTGACGTGCACAAGAGATCTTTTCCCGGACTCACATTACACACAGAGAAAAAATGAATATTCTCTTTCATGCTTTTATACTCATACTCGGGGTTCAAGGAAATACCTCCATGCCTTGGGATCTTTTATCCGGTCCTTTTGGGAATTTTACCGACCCCGAATCATATAAATTATTTACTGCAAGATTGACCCCCTCTAGATGCCGGATAGAACAGAAGTGCTCCGATAGTCTGCCTACCACGTTAGCCTTCGATCAGCAAAAGGCTTCTCCAGCAACGTTCGGCTGTCCGGCGCGCTCTATGAGGCGACATGACACGTCTACTGACACGCGTCCGTTGCTAGTCGCGGAACCGCTAGTGGAATGCAGCGCTCTCTCGTGGGAGAGATCACACTCTCTGCCTTCAACGTGTCCACCGGAGAAGAAGCCCCTCATCCTCTCGCCGAAGTATATAAAGAAGTATACCTCCAACTACCAGCAACAACCGCATCGAACAGTCGTGCTATTTGTGACTTCACCAAGATACTCCTAGAAGATATTGTGACAGTATTCCTTTATAGTCCAGCATTTGTTCATCTCGACTCTAGTTCCAACTCTGATAGCGAAGATGGCATCGAACCAATCCAGCTGGGATTCGACTCGCGACACTGCGGCCCAGAAGGCAGACGAGACCAAGAACTACGGGGCTGAGAAGGCTGGACAGGCCCAAGAGCATGCTCAGGGAATGGGCGAGGTCACAAAGCAGAAGGCGAGCGACACCGGATCTGCTGCCCAGCAAAAGATGGACGAGGCCAAGCGGGGAACCTCAGATGCCAGCCAGACTGCCATGGACAAGGCCACCCAAGCCAAGGATAGTGCTGCCAACACATTACAGCAGGTAGGTACTTGTTCAGCTGGTTTTGGTATGTAGCTTGAGGAGATTGGCAGTTATGGAGTCTTTGCACCATCGATCCCCATGCTAGTGCTCAGGAAAGTATGATCTCTGGGACTGTATCGTGTCTCATTGAGTCTGATTTTAACCTTGCGCATTTGTGAAACATGCAGGCTGGCAACAAAGTTACGGAGACATTCAACAACGCTAAGGACGCCGTCACTGGCAACAAGTAGGCGAGTTTCGAGGAGTTTTTAGCAAGAGGATACGTCGGGTTTTCCATGCAGTGCGTGTATATAGTCGGGCACACTGAATTCCGATTCCCATGCAGCTGTAGGTTGAAGCTCTACAATTGTTTCGAGATTGAACCCAGAGCTTTAGGGTAATCTAGAGCTTCTGAATCAATCGGTATTATAGTACCGATTTCCATTTGTTCACTGTACAGTACTGAAGCCAATCGTGTACAATTCAGCACAAAGACTTGTACCAAGTTATTTACAACGGTTACTTAGTCAAATGACGACCTTGGTTTTCTTACCAAGAGGCAAATTAAATGCTCTCCTGTGGATGGTTTAAGTTGGATGTTTACGGTCGTGTCTCGAATTGGCAGATGGCAAGGTCAATGTGTTGCTAAATGTCTCGGAATGTCGAGTTGAGCCTCAAAGACACCGGTGAGACGGGACAAGCTCGAGAAGGTAGAAACTCACACCTTAGCTCAGAATCGTCGTTATCTTGGGAAGTTCTGAAGGTGAAAAAATTTGAAAAGGTAGGGTCCCCATACAACAAATACTTAACGTACAGGTCCAGTACATAAATTCTCTGTCTGAGAAATGCAGGAGAAGGAAGATGTTTCTACTACTTGAAACCCAAAGATCACTATGATAACGCAATGCAATTCATACAATACAGATTAAGAAGAATTGTGATCACTCGAGTAAAGTTTGACAATCTCGCCCAACTCAGATTCGAAGCAAAAAAACCAAAGATCACTAGAATAAATTAATACAATTCATACAATAGGTTATGAAGTATTTTGTGCACTCGAGTAAAGTTTGACGATAAACTCAGATTCGAAGCAGGTGGAGAACAAAACTTGCGTACAATCTACCCTCTATCTAGAGAAATTATGTCTGTCAACTGTCCCAATCCTCCAACTCAATCTAATCCAATCCAATGTCGAGAAACCTCTGAACGATGTTATCCCTAAAGTACAAAAGCTTGGATAGAGTTGCAGGTTCGCTTCAGCATGGTGACTCAATCGAGCAACAGTACAGAAGATTCTCTTGTTTACAGTAAATCCTCTTGTTTCCCCTTCGGCTTCCATATCCACCACTTGCAACTGTTTTTGCTCCGATATTGCGTACTGATCCATGATTTTTCAAAGCCAAGAATTCAGGGAATCTTACCAAAATCTTAATTGAGGTTCTTGCCTGGTAAGAAGAATCTAAGAGGTTATCAAGCAAAAAGTTTGTCTTTCGAACTAAAAAGTCCTGCTCCGCCATAAATTATGTATAATTGCAAGTTCTTTCAGGAGTAGCCCACACACAAGTGAAGCAAGGTTGATATACGTTCGCGTTATGAACCTCGAACAGCTCTCAACGGTACTTCTAAGGTACAGTAGACAAAGTGCCGCAGAATCAATTGCTGCTGACTAGTTTATGCATGCGATGTACTGTTTTCATATTAGCGTGTAGATTTTCCTCACCTCTGCGCTGCACTACTTTTGCATTTCATCATACTTGGTCTAGCGATTTCAATTCTTTCGAGTTCGTAGGGATAGGCATGTTTTTCTTTCTTCAGTTGAATGTTCTTCTCTTCTCGACGTGTGTCAATGCTCACTTGAAAGTTAAACCGTCAGTTCTGCTTTCAAGACTAAAACTTTCAATATTGCTGTTCATTGACTGTGTACTGATTTGTTTGCATATATTGTAGCGGTCTCAAGGCTAAAACTGAAACAGATTTTTCTTCTCATTATATGGGTGTTTGTAGGAGTGCTGTTTTGACACTCGAGAAACTCTATGGGAATCCTTAAAGTTTGTAGTTCGAATTCACTGCATAGAGACTTCGGAACTCTATGCGAATGCATACTTGTAAATCATGTTCCCAAGATGACGACTTCAAGATTTCGATCAAGCCCTATTGTGTATGAATTTTTTCATTCACGCGAGGCTCACTTCTTAGACACTGGAACACTGATCTGAGACTCGCATAACAATGTTTGCCAGTTCCAGATACAATCATATAATAATAACAGAGGGCTTTTGTGCTGAACCACTTGCTAAAGAAACGAAGATCGTCATTCGACTAAGTTCAAATAACTTCGTACAAGTTTGTCTGTATGATATACTGCGAACAAGTCTGTATGATAAACTGTGCACCAATGGCCTCAGTTTATTATCCAGTAAATGGCAGTCAGTAGTTTGGAGCATTCACGGATCTTCGTTCTTCAGCTGCAATGGAGCTAGTATTTTAGAGCATCCTACGGATCTTCGTTCTTCAACCTAAAGCTGCAGTGGAGCTAGTAATTAGTGCGGCCGACTATGTACAAGCATTGCACAAGAATCTTCTGAGGTACAGCAATCTAACAGGAGCGCGTAAACACTTCTTGGGACTCGCCTACTTATTTGCCAGTGATGGCGTCCTTAGCATTGTTGAAGGTCTCTGTCACTTTGTTGCCAGCCTGCAGTACTCCCAAATCTGCAATGTTAGAATCTGACTCAATCACCCACCATACTTTTCTGAGCACTAACATGAATATCTATGATTCAAGAGCTCTATAATTGCCAAATCTCCTCAATCTACATAGCAAAACCAATGGAACAAGTACTTACCTGCTGCAATGTGTTGGAAGCACTATCCTTGGTTTGGGTGGCCTTGTCAATGGCAGTTTGGCTGGCATCGGAGGTTCCCCGCTTGGCCTCGTCCATCTTTTGCTGGGCAGCAGATCCGGTCTCGCTCGCCTTCTCAGTCCCGTAGTTCTTGGTCTCGTCTGCCTTTTGGGCCGCCGAGTCGCGGGTCGAGTCCCAGCTGGATTGGTTCGAGGCCATCTTCGCCGTGGGTGTTAGAAGTACTAGACTGCACAGTCGAGATGAAAGCGGGAGTGCCAAGTTTGAAAGAGTGAGGTCACAATATCTTGGCGGAATAAGCTTCGTAAGTGACAATAATGCGAGCGATTGTTGCTTGAAGATGGAAGCATACAGGTTTATATAGTTGCGCTAAGGAGATGAGGGGCTTCTTCTCCGATTGACACGTGTGATAGACCTCTTCACTACCACGCGTGTCGATAAACAAGAGGACAACTGTGGAGGCATTTCCTGGTGGACGAGTACGCGGATCACACGTGTCACATGATAATGTGCATGTCGGAACTTCTTAGAAGCGAGAGGACTGTGAACATTAGGGGGATGTCATTTCTTCGTCTGTTTTGTAGGATATGGGCTCAATGTACAGTTCGGTTCTCAGTCGTGCTGCGGTTTTGCGAAAATAAGTGTGGGGGGAATTTCTTTCGTTCGAAATAAATTTTTAGGGGACCTTGTTTCATTTTGAGGGGACTTTCTTTCGTTCGAAATATTTCTTTTCCAACTCCAAGGTCTGTTGTCTCACGTTTCAGGCTTCCAACTTTGTTCAAAGTAAGTCTGCGAAGGAGGTATGAAATTTTTCCACAGACGAATTTCATTTGCGTATATCCTCCATCCTGAATAACCAAGAACAACCGACAGTTGAATGATCGTTAATGTTTTACCTCTCGTTACCGTTGTAGCAGCAGATGCCTCCGGATATTCAGCCCACGAGAAAACTTTTGTTTGTCCAAAAACAAAAGTTTACTACATGGACAGGAGGCCATGTAGTAAACGGAAAAGGCTTCGACGAGCCCATGAAAACTTTATTTATCTGTCAAATCTCACGCAACACACGTTCTGCATATGCTCTTTCATACTATGGAGAGCAACCCCAACTTGTATAATGTAAGACACGTTCTACGTATGCTCTTGCATAGTGGCGAACTTGTCACAGCAGTACAATGCTACTGCAATCCAATCCACTCTATATTGCTATCATGTACGGTCATCTGCAAGTCGTAAAACTGTAAGGTCTGCTCTAGAGGTATTCGGTCGTGGAAGAAGCCATGTGACTGTCTTGGAAATGACTTCGGGGAGGGGACCCTGTAGAAACGGTTTTCTGCGGGCAGCTGCAGCGCTTGTCAACTGTCATTCGGGTGTATTTCAGCGATGTCTGGACAAGAGGACGAACGATGAAAACAAGAGAAGGAGCATAGAAACGGTAGACAGAAAGCGAAAACAGAATGGAATGGTTATCTTCATGCAGTCTGCTGCACTCCAAAGCGATGCAGATTGTCATCTATTCGGATAGAGTGTCCACATCCTGAAAGTTAGGCACCATTCTGGCTCTGGGAGTTGCAGGTGAGGCTACAAGAATAAACTCCTCTTCGTCCAGCAAGTCGGACTCAGGTTGCAGGTGAGGCTACAAGAATAAACTCCTCTTCGTCCAGCAAGTCGGACTCAGGTTGTTCCACAGTAGTACCATGCACGTGTTTGTGCAAAAAACACATTATCAATTTGCAATAGTGACAGTTTCGGACCGAACTATCACTTTCCACAAGGAATCACTGCGTGCCTTCTGAATACCGCACGTCATCAGCCAGCGACAGGAAAGAGTGTACTTACCAGACCTTATCATCCACCTCAAGCAGGTCCTGACAGTGATACCCAGTGGATGCCTGCTGCGGAATTTGTTAAACTGCAAGGCTTTTTGAAGAATGTTCCCGTAATTCAGTTCTACTCGATTTTTGATATCTGCAGCACCCAAGAGAGAAAACAGTTCCTCACCATCCTCCAGCATAGTGTTAGTAATGTTCTTCATGCTGCATTGATGGTGCGCCTCGGCCTTGTCCTTCATACAGTAGCCAACCATACCCACGAAGATACGAAGACCTCTGTTAGTCACACAAACCTCCACTCCGAGCGGCCTATCGGTTCCCCTCCAGCCAAGAACAGTGAGAATACGTTGCTTCACCTGGAGAGTGCTAGTAGCTTGAAGTGAAAGCACCCCTTGCATATGCAAGTGCAAAAGACTGTCTCCTCTCTCAATGGACAAGAGCTCACCGGTGCACTCATCGCGAAGAAAAGAACACAAAACAGATCAACATTTCTTCATGTCAAGATCAGCACCTGTGCAGTTAACCGATAAGTGAGAGTTCAAGCTGCTTCGATAGTGGTATCTGACACGTCTTTGCCGCTAGAGATGGGGCAAGGACGCGCTTTGTTCTCGCTGTCCTTCTTAGCAGCATGCGTGAGAAACGGATGGTGCTTGCAAGCAAACTTGAATAGTTTGGGATCTACGTCTTCACAGATACAATGAACACAGTTGAGGCGGTAGAGTGCAGCTACAGTATGCTTCAGAAGATGTGGATCAATGACAGACTGAAAGAACTTTGGATAAAAGAAGAATGTGGATCTGTAGTCACGTAAGGTTATCCAAGCTCCTTCGGAGTTGATATAGTGAGACGGACTAACGAGGATCTGGAGGCAAGTGGTCGATATGAAAAAGGATTTGCTAATCAGCACATAATCCAGGCCATCCAGCAAGAACTCTGACGGAACACGGTCGAAATGGAAATCTAGATCGTACATATATCTAGCGACATACCTATAAGCTGAAGATCAGAGAACGACAACAGCGTACCAGAATACACAAGATAAGCAGGTAAAGTAGCCAGCCTTCGAAAGTGATCTACAGTACACGCTGAAATTACATCAGAATGGTGAGAGCAAACAGCCTGAAAGGAGTCGAAAGAAAAATTGATACCGCCACCGGCATGAGCTAGGGGGTAGCGGGAACAGAGACAAGAAGGTCATCATCGACGAGAATTTCATCATCCGCAAAAGAAACAGACTCATCGTTCTCAGATTTGACACAAGGCTGCTGCGACATGACTGAAACGACTAAGACAAAGACAATGCAAGCGAAAGAAAAAAAACTTCCCTAGGGTGAATCGGGTGTAATTTCCTGCTGGAAAACGAGCGCTTTCATGACACACACCTCTATGTGTGCGTTGATAGACCTCCATGCGTGAGTCCAGGTAGCCTATCGCCTACACACTCACTCACTCACTCACCTACCTACCTCACTCAGTTTTGTCGCGGAATGGTAGTATCATTCGTCCCTACGTGAGAAGCAGAGTGTACGAAAAGTTCAGAAGAAGGTTGAGGACTCCTGCGGGAACAATGACCTCCAGGAAAACTCCCGAGACAGCTTCTGATTAACTGACGTACTCCTTGCAGCCAGGCTTCTCATCACTGGTCTCACCTGTCTTCGGCTTCCGACACACAATCTAACCTCACAACAAACACGGAACATTCATACTATGTTCTTCAGACTCTTCACCTCTCATACACACTCAGAAGAAGATTACTGCATGATAGGAATATATGACCCTCGACCATTCTTTTCAAATTCTGCCAGCAAGGCTTCTCACAACTCGCTTCTAAGTTTGGGGAGAAGAAGGAACAAGCTACTATGAGTCGGACAGAAGAAACCCGTAAAGGACCCTCACGTCTTCTCGTGCATTCTGCCAGTCTTTCCAGTCTTCTAGTCTCTCTAGGAAGATGTGGATTTTGAGAAGTCAAGAAGATTGGGAGGCACAGGCTTGGTTCTCAATTTCCAGCTTCTCGAAACAACAATCAACTCTCAAGATCACTCAAGGTTCGTATCAAGCTTCTCTCAACACAAAGTCCAATCCAATCCAATCTTCTTGATACGAATTACAAACAGTCGTTTTCCGAAGATGTTCAGACATTCAGAAGCGTCTTCTGTCCATGGGTTCTGGAATAGAGGCGCAGTAGGATAAGAAAATTGATAGTCAGGTTATCGAATTTGAGGTTGAGAAGCAGGGAACTCAACTTGGGAAGAAGTGAGAAGATGGCTGTCAAAAATTGGACAACGCTTCCACGCTCAATTTTTGCAGAAGAAAATTCAAGGAAGGTTAATCGATCGATGGGTTGCCTGCAAACGAGCGGAGAAGCGCAGGAGACATCAAATCAGAGGTGGGAAGCAGTGGAGAAGGGGAAAAAATACGAGAAGAACCTCACGATTACCTTCGGTTGCTTCTTCAGTCTTCTACGCGCTTCCGGTCTTCAATCCACCTTCAATGCGTCTCCACGATCCTACTTCTGTCGTTAATCTCGAACTGCACCTCTCGGCTGCTGCAATCGATCTTGCTATTGCACGGAATCTTCTCTTCTCGATTCCTAATCGAGCCTCGATTTCTGTCCTTCGAAATCCTCAGGGATTCCTTATTCTCTTAGCTTGAATGTGCTTCTTAGCTGACAAAAATGGCCTCGCTCTCTCTCTCTCTCGGTCCAATTCGATCCTTCTTGCTTCCAAGTTCTACTTCGATACCCAAGGTGCAATCGATCTCTAATGCGCAGTCGATCTCTAATGCGGGAAGAAGGGAAGAAGCAAGCGATTCTATGCTAATGCGTCTTCAGTCCATGTCTTCCATGCACGATTTAAGTAATGTCCGGAGTTACCCCGAATTATCTACCATTATGATGACTACCTGGTTGGTACACCTACTCCTTCCTGATGTGGCGCGTGTTTGGTATCCCTGAAGTCACATCACTGTCTTC
This sequence comes from Asterella californica, assembly GCA_036924285.1. Taxonomy (NCBI): domain Eukaryota; kingdom Viridiplantae; phylum Streptophyta; class Marchantiopsida; order Marchantiales; family Aytoniaceae; genus Asterella; species Asterella californica. Next base: position 16,100,096 of record JAYKYS010000003.1, read on the forward strand.
TCGGAAGATGTCTCTCTTCTGACTTCCAGCTTCTGTCTTCCATCTTTCGGAAGACACTGTCCAGAAGACGTCCATCTTCCTGCTTCGAAAGAAGTAGACTTCTCCTTACAAAATCCCTTAAAATCATCTTCCCGCTAAGCAGGGTGCAATCGTAAGTAATTAGGTTACTTCAATTACATAGACACGTCATTAACTTTAAAAGTTTTGGAAAATCTCAAATCTTGCAAATTGTGGACACCACACACGCTTCTCGGATCATTTTGCAGGAAGCCCATTGATCGTTCTCCCTATCCTGAAATTTCTCTGAGAAGATTGAGCGCGGAAGTGCTGTCCAATTTTTGTCAGTCATCTTCACAACTTTTTCCTGAATTGAAATTGAGTTTCTCTTCTTCCCATTCCAAAATTTGATGGTCTAACTATCAATTTCTCTACCCTACTGCTCTTCTGCCCCAGACTTCGTGGACAGAAGACGGATCTGAATGTCTGAACATCTTCAGAAGACGAATGTTGCAGTTCGCATCAAGTAATTGGATTGGATTGGAATTTGTGTTGAGAGAAGCTTGATGCGAATCCAGAGTGAACTTGATAGTTGATTGTTGTTTCGAGAAGCAAGAAATGGAGAATCACGTCTGTGCCTCCAAGTTTTCCTGACTTCTCAAATCCATATCTTCCTAGATAGACTAGAAGATTGGAAAGGATGACAGAATGTTGGAGAAGACGTGAGGGTCCTTTACCGATCTCTTCTATCTGACCCATAGCAGCCTATTCCTTCTTCTTCCTGAACTTAGAAGAGAGTTGTGAGAGAATGATCAAGGGTCATGTCTTGCCGTTACGCAACAAGCTTCTTTTGCAAGTGTATGCGAGGTGAGGAGTCAGAAAATAGAGTGTGAATGTTTCATGTCTGTTGCGAGGTTAGGTTGCGTGTAGGAAGCCGAAGATGATGAGAAGTCTAGCTGCAGGAAGTCTTCTGAGTACGTCAGTTAACCAGAAGTTGTCTCGGGAGTCTTCTGGAGGTCATGTCACCACAGGAGTCCTCAGCCTTCTTGTGAACCATTTGTAGACTACGCTTCTCGCATATCTTGTTATCTTCTGTTAAGAAATATGATGAATTGGAAAATGGATTGTCTTCTTAGGAATCCATGTGATGCCTTGCTTAGTTAAGATTGCTTAGATATAGCTCGGAAGACAAGATGTACTTAGGAAGCACTGTTAGAATTCTGAAAGATGGAATAGCTATCTTCTGAAAGACTAAATTTGTCTTTTGAGAGTGGAAGCTAGATTGTGAGAACCTGGTAAGGACTGAGCCTAAGACTCACAGCAAGTATGTGTGTTTAGTGTAACAGAAGCTCGAACATGTCGATGCATCCTCGAGGGTTGATGTTACCGCAAGCAGAGTTGGCCGAGGTCAAATCTTTCATCAAGGAGTTGGGCCTCAACTTCTTCACGTGGGATTAAAACCCCGCAGACCAAGATATTTTGGAGGAGGTCTGGACAGCGTTGTCGTAGCGAGAGCCTTTCCTTTGACCAAGGGCGTACCTTCTGGCTGTGGCTAGCGATCAATGCACAGCAGAGCGACAAGTTTCCTGTAGATTTCTCTCTAACTTCCTCGATAACTAAGCACTTTCTTTCTCTCAATAAAGGGTCAAGATAACTACACGAAAACGTTGGATGATCATGGGCACGACAAACGGGATATGTGATGACATGATCTCTCGGTAGTATTCCTCTCTGAAGTTTCTCACTACTAGGGCTTCGTACATGGCTTTGGGTCGACAGATGTGTCTTATCTCGCACTGGGTGTTAAAGTTTACAGGAGGGAGCTGATTTAGATCCATCCTTCGTTAGATGAGGATAAAGACGGCGAGGTCCCATTCTTGGCCGTAAGTGACAACAGGTAAGATCACAGGGACAGACGAGAGCATGACTTGCGCGGTAAAGTTATGCCCGAAGGATCCTATCAGAAACTGTTGAAAGTGGACTCGTTCCATATACATCAGTTTAATCGAGAAAGGGTTTCGAAAAGGGAACCTGGGCGGTAAGTAGAGTCCTTCGTCCATCTCTCACAACATGTGCACTCCAACTACAAAGGTATATCGATCCATAAAACTCTGATTCAATCTCATAGGATCACCACGATCTCTCCACGAACAATCTCTTGGATTTTTCCCCAGGTCGAATGCCCCCACACAGGTCACTCCCCTTTGCTTAAAAGTATCGAACACACAAACAAGGATAGGTGCAAGCTCCCTAACTGAGCAACCCAAGCCTCACGGACCGATGAGGTGGCACACATGCACATCGCATGTTTGGTGCCGTCATACTCATCCACGTGTGGGTCTTCTGGGTGATAGGTTCTAATGCATGCACCGTAACGTGTCCCAAAACAAGAGACTAGGCTAGACAGCTAGTCGACTTTACAGGTCAAGGATCGCACTTTGCCACGTTGAGTGCGAACCTGACAACCACATGACGTGTTTACAACGTAGGTCGCAAAAGTCTTATCTACGCCTAGAATACATCCCCAAGCAATACAAACGTCACACTAGATACTTTTCTGCCAGCTGCCGCTAACAACTCGAGACCTAGAGTAGATATCGTTGCCGATACAACTCGGCAGAAAAACCAGCGAACTTTCACACATGATAGGTACAGATCTACAGCTCAGTCTTCTCTCAAACTTGCCACGTAGGTAGGATACTAAAATCTCTACTTGCAGGTCAAATTTCAGGAAGATCTGACGGCTAGATCTCTTCCCACAATTAACACAAATCCACAGAAACTAACACGCACTTCCAATCTCAGATTCAGGACAGAAGCTTCTTCGACTAAATGAACCGTCCACTTCCACTCCCACTTCCTGTGCTATCAATTCAGAAGGTAAACTCACTACACAGGAAATTTGAGCCGATTTGACCGTTCTGATCGTCCTCCATAAATCTGCAAACTCGCTGCTTCAGATTGACAGCTTTCTGCACCCCGTCGCCTTCAAATCGCCATTGCGCTCAATCCGCACAACATCCGGTGGTGAAATTTGTGGTCAGAGCTTCAGCAGCTGACAGAGTACAAGCCCATGAAATCTGGTCTCAATCTGACGGCTCAATCACTCAAACCCCTTAATCTTACAATCGGAAGAGAAACTCTTGTACTCTCATCACTCTATGAACTTCAAATCGTCATAACGTATGCCTTGGACCTCCAAATCGAGTGAAATTTGTGGTCAGATTGCTCCTCCCGTCGAGAGCTCTCCGCCCATGCCCTCTGATCTTCCCAATCCCTCGTCAAAGTGCCTCGAACCTCCCAGAGTGCGCACTTAGGTAGAGGACAAGTTACCTTCACTTTTTGGAGGACCAATGAGAAGTTAAAGGACTCAACCTTGTCCTTTTCTGCCCCATGGAGACCCCCAGCAGATAATAGAGCATTTTAAGCTCATAAGAGCAATGTTTTAGATCCCATTACACCACAACTTCTACAACTGTGCGCAAAACGCACTTATATGCGTAATTTACATACTAGTTGGTCCCACAACAGGACATTCACCCCCTCCAAACCTGCACATCCTCCGGTATGTGCCAACTTGTTATCCATAGTCATCATGGTAGCCCTCATCGTGCTCTGAGCTGTCAGGTTCATCATCATCTTCTCTGGCATAAGGTCTGGAAAGATGAGAATCAGACTCGAGAAGTTCGTCGAAATCAAGAAATCCTTCTCGTCTTCGGAAAACCTTGACCCTTTTACCAGCAATGGGTAACTTCAAGAGTGTACCATCCAATTCTCACAAACCATATGTGGCGTTGTCGTGAACGACAACAACAACATAAGGACCAAACCAACGTCGTGCAAACTTCTTGATAGTGCTGTGTTGGTTATCCAAACTGTTGTCATATACTATGACCCAGTCACCTTCTCGGATCGGCTTCTTCCGCAGTCGATGTGTCTTGTCGAATCGCTCCTTGTTCTTCAACCTCGCCTCCTTGAGTTTGACCAATGCTTCTTCGAGGTCCTCCTCACGTCGCTCAAGCTGCTGAATTCGTAGTGTCAATAGTCCTTCCCTATCAGAATCATCCTCCCAAGGTAGACATACCCAAGTAGGAACGTCTCCTTCCGCTGGCATGATAGGTTTTTGACCAGTCATCAGTTCTGTAGGCATGTAACCAGTGGCAGTACTATGAGTAGTTCTATCAGCCCACAACGCAAAAGGAAGAAGTCTAGGCCAGTCCCCATGACGCCCCTTGCACGCTTTCACCAATGCTTGGATGATTGGTGGGTGCCCTCCTTCACTTTTCCCATTCGCTTCCGGGTTCATCGAAGTGGTCAACTTCAATCGTATTCCATACCTGTTGAAGAACTCACGTGCTTCATCTGCATTCAACTCTCCTCTATCTGCACGGATTCTCCCCACGCTTCCATATCTAGAAACGATATCTTCTAGTATGAATCGACAGACAGGTTCAGTAGCTTTGGTGCGTAGAGCCCTCCCTTCTACAAAGTTAGATAGCTCTTCCCGAGCCAAAACTAAATGACGCATGCCCCAAATTCCTGGTGGCATGGCAACCATATCCAAAACCCATTGGAAATGAATGGACAAGGGATATGTGGGTCTCAATCCATCCCTATACCGAATCTTGGATTGGAATTGACATTCAATGCATGACCCAACAATACATCTCGATACAATCCTTTCCACCAATACCTCTCCTTGATCTTGGTAAAGGTCGTCCATGTACCTCGATGACCTGCCCATAAGGTATCATGAAATTGTTCGAGTACTTGTTTCTTGGTCTCTGCATCATCCACTACTCTCAAGGGTACTCCATCTCTCCTCTTTGGCCTCTTCCACAGATATCCACGGGACAGCGAGAGGTGAAGGAAGAGACCTCGGAGGAAGAAGACCGAGTAGCTTCTATGTCTTCTCCTCTCACTCTAGTGCCTCAGGTAGGACCAGACACTCAGCATAAGTCGATTACGGTGCGAGAAGACGACTTCAGCGGAACAAAAGAGGCGTCACCGTCAAGGAAGATGAGACCTAGGAGTGTGTCTTGGAAGAGTACATCCTCCCCGACCATCCATTCTGGATCCAAGACGGATTCACAAGATGACATGTCCAACACCATGATCGCGAGGAGGACAGCTTTTGCAACACATGGAGTCTTCCGAAGATTCCAAAACCCAAGACATAAGTTGATGTTCTGACTGCCATCAGAGGGAGCGCAGCGAAGAGGACTGCTTCTGCGGTGTGAAGAGAGCTTCCAAGCCTGAGCCAAAGAAATCATGGCACAAATGGAGGAAGCGCTTCAGAAGAAGTTCAACTTCACTATGGGAAAGAAACTTCTGACCCTAGCTCGTGAATGAGATGACCCTTCCAGGGAGATGTTAGTGGACTACAAGGAGAGCATGTTCCGCTACCTGGATCGACTGATCGAGGGCTTGAAGATTACGGTCTTCCTTTGATTCCTTAGCCTACAGCTACGTCTTCTCATGCACCAGGACCAGCAATTGAAAAGGATCTCGACAAGGAGGAGTTAGACCTTGTTGTTCACTTAGTGGTGACAGTGTTGGAAGCCGAGAAGAAGACAGAAGAAGCTCCGGAAGACAAGAAGCAGGGGTATCTTCCCAGGTGTTTAGAGTGGAGGAGGTGACTGCCCTTGACCATTATGAGGTCACCCTAGCTCCCAGTGTCGAGCAGGTGCCATAGGTGCGTTTAGCTTCCCAAGGACCTCTTCTGACTTCCGAAGTAGTGATAGAAGCACACATGATGATTACTGAGGAGGATGCCAACTTAGCCTCACCAGAGGTACCATCAGGGCCACCCACGGTGTCAGAAGCCGAATTAAGGGATCAGACAGGTGAGGATCCTTTAAGGACTACACTTGACGACCAGGAGTAGATAATGGAAAGAGTTAGCAGTTAATCACTCTAGTTATTTTTTATAAGAATCAAAGTCTACTATTTTAAGAGAGATAACTCTCACTTTATTTTTAGATGCCTCTCCATGTGGCGGATAAGCAACGGTAGGAGTAAGAAAATAGTTTCCAAACTGAGAAAAGAACCGAAGCCTGGGAGGCGGTGGTCTTCTGACAGCGCTCCATTTTCCTTGGCTGTGAGTTACAATTGGAAGGGATCTCCCTCTAGCGACTCAAGGCGATTGTATAAAAATGAGGCTAATGTAGAATTTGCATACACACGCACACATATGTACATTGCACGAGCAGAGTTGAGTTACACATAGGGTAGGTCTGCACTTCCGCTCCCAGTAAAGCATCGAAGGATGTAGACAGCAGTAGCAGACACATAGACAGAGAATGACATCATCGTGTAGTCTTGCTTCTAAGCTGGTGTGTCGGAGGATAGTGACAAAAAGTGGATGGAGTGAGCTTCCAGAAGCCAATGTAATTTCTTCTCAGAGGATTGGATTTTAGATTTGATTGCAGAAGCTTTGTCTGTGTCTTCTGAGGAGTGGGTTTCATCGAATCGATACCCAATTGTGCATGGTAAGCTTCTTGTTGAGTGGCGGTGATTGTTAGAAGCTGTGCAGAGTCCAAGCTTGTCTCATCCAGTGGAGCACTTGGGATCCACGTACGGACTGGTCCATCGGAGATTGATCCCCTGAGCTAGAGTAGTCGGTGCAACGACAGAAGAAGAAAGAAGCCTTCTTTCCACAGCAAAAGACGACATCCTCGACTGGAAAACAGTGTAACTGTAAGGGTCTCTTCCGACTATAACATTTAACGTGCCTAATGTCCCCCGCCGGACCTGAAGGATACAGCTGCCAGTCCTGCAGCTTTTGGTAATTACTGCAGTAGTGATAGTTATCGTCTTCTCATCACATATTGTTCACCTTCTTGATTTTTGGAGAAAAGAATAGTCACACGTGTCACCACAATTGATTCACGTCAGTTCCACTTGGCAGTTCATCGCAATGAAAGGTAAAAGAAGCACTACCCTTTGAATTCTTTGTTCATACAAAGACCTATTCCTTTACGTGCAATGGTCGTTTACTGAGCACTGGTGAGAAGGATATGTTTATAGTGCAATACAATTGGTGACAATTCGTGAAAGTTTCAAAAGCAGGCTCCATTACTTTCGCACCTCTCCAAGAGGCGACTCTTGACTGTAGTTCCGATAGTATTCAAATCACGTGGCTGTGGGCTAACAAATGCGCTAGGGAGCAGACTCCACGTCTGCTTACCAAACAGGTTTCATTCCACAGATGTGGAGATTACCACAGACAGGTAAATGCCTACACAAGTGCGCTGGAGTGTGAGTCTTCGTTATTACTGTATCCGAGAACTCCTTTACATCGTAATTTCTCTCTCCCGAACTCATTTCCAGACGATACTGGTAAATAGATGCGCTCCTTAATACTAACTAAATAGATCTCTTGAAAACTGAGCAGCTTGCAAGCTGGAACTGGGGCAATTTGAGGCTTGCAGAAGTGACTGCTCCGAAGCTGTATAAATACTGCAGCAGGTGATGCCTGAAATCTACACATCAAGGCCTACTGCTGCTCCTAGCAGAGCCTGGTTGTATCTTCTCAGTTAACGTGTGCTTCTGTTTGTGCATTTTGCGTTGGGCGCGATGATGCTCAAGGGTAGGTGGAGAGAGCACTGCAATCCAATGTGAAATCGTACGGAGCTTGGTACCACCGTAAATGGATTATTGACTTTGGATTATCTTCTTTGGATCACGAATTTATGTTACTTAAATTGCTTCTGAAGATAGACTGCAGAAGTTTTCACGGATGGAATTATAGAAGGTGAGCTTAGGCAATGTCAAAGCCCTATAAGACACCAGGTCTCAGATCCATGAGTTGGTCCCACAAATTACGCAGCCTGCGAGCTTTGAGCCAGGCCGGCTTGAGAATGAGGGCAAGATGCTTTACAGAGGAATTCAGAGTCAAAAGTTCAGAGTTAAAAGTTTGGAAAGTAAATCTCTTCAGCCGACAAGCTAGGCTGCTTGGAGCAGGTTCCTTGATGTTCCTTTTACATACAGTACACTCATGGTCCCCTTCTCTCGAACTCAGTGCACCGTAGTTGTACAATTCTCTATCTGGCAACATCTGTGATCGGTCAAGTGTGAGAAGAAGTCGAAGGGTTCAGATCTTCAGTGAACTTGAGAAATGGGACAGCTTCTGTCTAGTCTCATTGACAAACTCTCACAGTCTTTTGGACAGAAGGAACTCAGGATTCTGATGTTAGGTTTAGATGCAAAATGTTTTGTCAATGTCAAATGTCGAGAGATTAGGTGCTTTATGTGAATGTAAATGCTCACCGTGTGTCTTGCACACAACGAGCTGATTGAGTGCGAATTTCCAACTATTTGAGAAATTCTGCATGAGCTTCTTGTCTGCTGGTTAAATTCACCATTCGTTGTTTAGTCTGCACTATTGCTGGCCTTATGGTAGAAGAATGTTGTTGAATAGTTCAACGTTAGAAACACATTTTCTCCTCTTTATTTGGTTTATATTCGCCTTCTTGTTCTGCTGGTTTTCACTGACTTATTGATGATCATATCTGTACATTTGCATGAATCTGTACACTGTTCAGTACATGGATTAAATTAAAGTACAAATGAATCGAAACTTTAACATTTTCTTGCAAGCAACTGATTGTACATGTCTCATCTGTTCAAACTGTTTGCACTTCTCAGATTACTTCTCTCTTTTCCAGAGACTACCATTTGAATCTGGTTGTTGTTAATGCATGAGGTTGAGACACCGTTGCTTTGAACACTACAAAGTTTCAGTTCAAGTCGTAAAGACTCATGCTTGTCAACTCTTTTGTTCTTCTTCTTCAAACAATGATTCTTAGTTGGTAGTCTACAAACAGCGCAGTTCTCGCTCTTCATATCGTCTTTGGGAAGTTTAGGGGCTGCGGGATGCAGTACTTTAGCCGATGGTGACAGAGTAACCAATAACGTCCTAAGAAATGTAAATTAAAGAAGGGAAATCCAAGCTCCAGTTTATGGCGAATGTTGATGCCTTGGCCTCAGTCAGAAAGATATTTAGGTGTTTTGGAAACCCCTAACTTTTCTCCATATTCGCGACACTTGTCCTGTGAGGTTCATTATGGAATCAGACAGTGCTACCTAGTCCCTATTCCACAAACCAACTTTCATCCAAAAAACCTGCAGATTACTGGACAACAAGCAACGCAGCAGTTGTAGATATTTAACAACAAAGATTACTGAACAACAAACAACGCAGCAGCTGTAGATATTTAACAACAAAGATTACTGAACAACAAACAACGCAGCAGCTGTAGATATTTAACGACAAAGGTTACTGGACAGCAAGCATCACAGCAGCTGTAGATATTTAACAACAAAGATTACTGGACAGCAAGCAACACAGCAGTTGTAGATATTTAACAACAAAGATTACTGGACAGCAAGCATCACAACAGCTGTAGACATTTAACAACAAAGATTACTGGACAGCAAGCAACACAGCAGTTGTAGATATTTAACAACAAAGATTACTGGACAGCAAGCATCGCAGCAGCTGTAGATATTTAACAACAAAGATTACTGAACAACAAGCATCTCAGCAGTTATAGATATTTAACAACAAAGGTTACTGGACAGCAAGCATCACAGCAGCTGTAGATATTTAACAACAAAGATTACTGGACAGCAAGCAACACAGCAGTTGTAGATATTTAACAACAAAGATTACTGGACAGCAAGCATCACAACAGCTGTAGACATTTAACAACAAAGATTACTGGACAGCAAGCAACACAGCAGTTGTAGATATTTAACAACAAAGATTACTGGACAGCAAGCATCGCAGCAGCTGTAGATATTTAACAACAAAGATTACTGGACAGCAAGCATCGCAGCAGCTGTAGATATTTAACAACAATGTTTTTTGATCTCCAAGCACAACAAACTAGCCCGAGAACACTGACTCTCCTCCATGAAACTCTGGCTGAAAGAAACTGACCTGCGACCCTCTAAGCTTTACCCTCTAAGACATAGAAATGTTACCAATACCTCTCGAACTTCTTGTGCACCTTCTCCAGCCCCGTCTGAACGTGTTGGTGGTCGAACTTCTAGTGACACTTCTTCGACTTGAGAGAGGTCCATATCTGCACGTTTTAACAAAATGTTGTGTAGTATACAACACACGTGCATAATGTTCGAAGCTCAATCGACTGAAGAAATAATCCCAGTGTCCAAAATTCGTCACTTCTGTTTGAGTAATCCAAAAGCTCGTTCTATCACCATTCGACCACGTACATGAGCATCGTTGTATATGCGTTCGGTTGCAGAGCCACCGGACCGATGACTATAAGGAATCATCATCCATCGATGAAGTTGATATCCACTATCGTCTAGCAAGTATGAGCTCAGAGAGTACCCATCATTGATCCGTATGACAGGAGAAGCCAGATGTGTACCAACCTGAACCTTCCGATAGAATTCAGATTTTCTAAGAAACCTTTTGTCATTCACTGACCTCGGCATTCCCTTGAAAATATCGAGGAAGACTCTCTCGCTATCTACTATACCCTGCATTAATACCGTATAGAAGCCTTTTCTATTGTAGTAGTCCGCCACCAAGTCACGTCCAGGAGGAGCTTTGGTTGGGATATGAGTCCCATCGATAGCCCCTTGGCAATTTGGTAACCCATAAATATTATAAAAACCTTGACTCATTCTCATCATCTCTCCCTCCGCAGGCCAAGTCAAGTACCGGCTGCTTAGAATGATTACTATTGCACGAACACCTTCAGCTACTATACACTTCACAGTGGACTCTCCAACGTCAAATAACTCCCCAATGATAAAGTAAATAGACCCATGCGTCAGCCGATAAATCACAATATCTAACCTTACTTGAACAGGCACTGCACGTAAAAAACAAGTGTTTACGCGCTCTAGCATCGGACCAACTTGCTATAACAGCAAAAAGAAAGTGGACTTTCTCATTCTCATTCTGCGTATCCACCTATCCTCACCATAAATACTCATCAAGCAGTGGTCAAACCAAGCAGCAGATCTATGTTTCATCCACCACCTAATCTTTTGCTTTTCCCAAATATGCGTCATCGTTATGAGAGCAGCAAACCTCTCATATGTAGCTTCTGAGCCCGCATGGCCCCAGCCTGAACGTCTTCTCTTCCGATTGATCGCCATTGCTCTTCGGCCATTTATGCACTCCAACATTGACTGGAACAACACACCCAATGTGAGCAACGCTCCACTGATAATGGTTATACAGTCCCGCAATCCACCTACAAACATGCAATGCAGTAAACAAGCCTTAAAGAACTGAATTGAAACAAACTTACAATTAAGAGCCTCTTTGGGCGAGCCTGTCAAAGGCACCAACCATGGCACTGAGGACTAAACATATAGACTGACAGTTTACAGCAAGTTGATCGAGTGCACGGATTTCCAACTCGTGTTGTTTATCGAATCGAGCAGATTTCTTCTCATCACGAAACTCCTCGACTCGTTGCATTTGCGTTCCAAATTCACGAAATGCATCCACTATGAATTTTTGATTATCGTCAGATTACCTCTTACGCTTCCCTTGACTACGAGAAGAGTCGGAAGGATTCAAAGATTCCATGTCTAGAGGAGAGTCATCCAACCTATCCTCCTGCATACTAGAATCAGCGAAAGATGGAGAGATAACACATGGTCGATCTCCCATGAACCCGTCCATGAGTTCAAACCAAGTCTCTTCATATGCGAGCGGTAAATCATTCGTCCTTCCAGCACTCATCGACTGGAATGCCTCGTTTCCTGAACGAGCATTCCAATCTTTTATTTTCTTATACCCAGACAAGCAAAAATCCCATTTAGATTTAGCTTGTTTCGGATCATAATGAACACCCTTCGCTCTCATCCTCATGATGATATCCTCCCACTTGACAAGAGATGTTATTATGACGTCTCTGCTAGAGACCTCAACACTCTCAAGCCATTGATCACGTTTTGTCTCAAGGAGCACAACTATATGCCAATACTCTCACATACGTCTCGGATTATCTGAACTGGACATAGAGGACGGCATAGAAGGCGGCAAGGATGAAGAACCAGGAAGTTGAGTCGGCTGATCTTCATTTAGCTCGCCTGAGAGGAGTTGGCTAGCTTGCGAGTCTAGAATGCCCGATTCGAACTGAAGATGTCCACTAGGAAACATGGTGCAACTGCAGCATTCGAAGTCGATGTCAATACATACACAACACAGTCAGATCTGAGCATTCATTATCAAGCATTCATCATTCATTCATCATCTGAGCTACACGGCAATTGGGTTCTTCATTCTTCTATCGTACACGTTAGTTGTCTGGATATTCTTCGTCTTCGGTTTCGGCTATGGATAGCTGCAAACAAGGAAACTGCACCCTTGCTTGAGCAGAAGGAGAGAATCCTCCACACAGATAACTTCAGGTACCTAGCAAGTCCCTCTTGTACTCAGAATTCTCATACTCTTGGCATCTGCGAGCTCTATGCTATATATAAAGTTTAGTATGGACTCTTCACTTCCCCCGTACTAGCAAAATCTCACAAATCTAGTTTATATGCTTTCAACTTCGTGGCCAAGTACCAGTAGTTAGCGGTTCCAGCTAGAACAGCCCCTCTTTTAGAATGGCTCCAGGAGGAGATTTAATTGGTAAAATAGATCTCTGCGGTCACTCATGATTAGCGAGGTCTTGGGACGTATGCTTTTGTTGGTGATGCTGGTTGGTGGTCTAACATTAGACCCTTTCAGTTGGGGAGAACCCGAGTTATTCCAGATGAATCTGCTTCATGACATCCGGTGAAGTACAGGTAGAGCTCACTAACAAGAAGAGCTCAAGACCGGTTTTAGCCAAGTTCGGGATCTAGCTAGGTGAGCTTCTAAAGGCTGGCTGGGTGGCGGGTTCTAGCGGAGAGCAAGCCAGGAATTGGCTGTGAGCACTAGCGACTGAACTTGAGTTGCATGGAACGATATGTTCTCCAGCGGTGTCCGTTTGTGGGTCTTCATGAGAAGGGCTTGCACCTTCCAATGTGGTCAGTTTCTCGTGTCGATTTAGTGTATGTACAAGATTTCGAGAAGTCATTCTCCTGATGCGGAAAGTCTGACTTTCGACCGAAGATACCCATGACAAAATACAGCCATGGTTAAAACCAAAGCCAGAAATGATATAAGATACAAAACCAGAAGCAATGGTCATCTAAGAGCCTACAGGAAGGAAAGAATGGGACAGTGTGCATCTTAAAGAAACTATGAGGAACCAACAACAAAATGTACTGTAGCTAGCTCCAGATAGCTACTGAATCAGATCTACGCTGAGCTGTCATGCATGACAAGCCTTAGGTACATTTTGTGCTCTTCCAAGTATGGGGACTTTCGGAGTTGAGTATTCAGGCGAAAGCTAGAGCTCTAGCTAGATAGTCCCTTCCAGTGGCTCAAGCACAGAGTTAGAAAGTCAGCGGCACTGGTTTAGAAAGCTGAGGCCCTCTCCTGAGGCTCAAGGTGAAAGAACACACTCTCATGATCAGATTGATCTAGACAACGAAGGCTAGTATCTAAAGTTCTCATCCTCGCCATAGTAGGGACTCTGGGGTTCACTGTTCTGCTTCCAAGGAACCCAACGAGAAGCAAAACGAGAAGAAGCAAAACCAGAAGAAGTTTGGCTGTCACTTTCAAAATGAATTTTCAGATGCAAACGTGCTCGGCCAGGAGATCTAGGCTTGAAGCCTTGAAAGCTTTGAGCTTCCTTGTCACCGGATCAGGCGACACCGCAGATTCTTCTGGGCTTCAGTGTACAGTATACTGTCGAGAATAAATAAATCCGGAATTTATTCGTGTGAGTTGTTGAATAACATTCATTGGTTACATATGCTACATACACGCACAATGTCATAGTATCTACACACCACAGGGAGAACTCATAAACTTTTTCTGCACGAGAAAATGAAACTCGGGGAAGGTGGTTCTCACAGCTGTACATTTCACACAATTTTCTCTCTCGACTCAAAGGTCATTTGACACAGCTAAAGGTGATGAGAAGGTATACACATTGCACTCAAACACCTAACTCCAAACAAATTACACACAGAACATGCTGGTTGAACACAGTTACCAAACCCCGCACCTCAACATGAGACTTAAACCATAAATACCATACATCAACGCTTGGCAACAGAGCTCAATTTACCTTACGAAAAGGAGGACCAGAGAACAACTAGATGTAACGTAGTTAACGCAGTAAGCCAAAAAACCTGGAAACTACACTCCCGTCATGCAATCAGGAGTAGCGTAAAGCACCCACTCATGTTATGTTATCAATTTCCGTGTCAAGTGTAAAGCTTACATGGTGGATCAACTACAAGGTGCTTGGAAATAAAACAAAATGAGAAAGCAATTCAATTCAGCTGCCAAAATGCCATCAACTGCAGAAGACCTTGCGAAAATCCATTAGGAGATGCATTACTGGATCTGGTTTCTGAAAACATATACAAACTCGTCTCGCTCACTGGATCGGATAGACTACTACTTTCAGAAAGCATTCTGCTGCTAATGGACAAAGTACTGACCACGGTAAAAAAGAGTAAGGGTCGAATGAAGCAAGCCTTGAAGAGGAGGTCTCAACTGACAACGGTTTACGACGATTAAACCTCGTTCCGCTGCACCGTGCCTTTAAATCACAACTGAAACGTCACACTGTCCGCTCACTTGACCGAGAACTTGCAGAAACTTACACTTGCCGAATCACGAATTAAGCACCAGCTCACTGTCCACCGAACGTAGCAGATGTAAGCCGATGGGGCTGAAGCTTAAGTAAAGTAAAACGCACGTCTGCCACGGCCAAAAAAAGATTTTTGACGGCTTCCGTATCCGTCAGTACCCTGTGGGAGCCTCACATTGTGGGCGTACAAAACCCTTGTAAAGGCTAGTAAGAAAAAGATAAAAAACTATTTAATGCAGCCCGTAGGCCGGGGCACTGTCACGACCAATTATATTAGCTTTACCCTTTTTTTTTTTGTTATATAAAACTAAACAACAACCTTGGAATATCTGAATTTGAAGCAATTGCTAATTGCATAACATTTTCCTGAACTGCGGTTATCACCCCTCGCGCTCCCACGAAGGCATGGAGAGTTCCAGTTCAACTACCATCCTTCGCGCTCACGTGAAGGCGTAGAGAGTTTGCGCGTCTTTTTGGGTATCCAGACGTCCGTCTGAGAGAGTTCTTGTAAGCAAAAAACACAAAAATGCTAGCTCTGAGGTACCCCCAGCCAAAAATCGTGGAGATGATATACGCTGACGAATATGCTATTGATACACTTGCGAAAATACAGTCGGAAGTCAATTCTTATTACCGAACCAATCTGACAATGTCTGATAAGCACACTAAGGGTATAGTCGGAACGGATCCTAAGTAGATCTGTAGTTTTCTTCCTTAATTTACTACAAGCATGGATGGCTTGTTAGTCAAGATCCGGACTAGAAGCCTGTCGGAATCTTAATTTCTTCTTTTCCTCTTGTTTCTTCTTGTTTGGCTTTTTCCTTCTTCCCCTTCTTCTCTCGTCTTCTCATCTTCCTACTTTCTTTTATTGGGCTTCCGAGACTTCTTTTGAGTAGTGAATGTGAATGTCATTGTAGTGCTGTCGGAAGATCATTTCCGCAGGCAGAAGCCTGGATAGACTACAGAGGCATATATCATATGATAAACTTAACCTGTTGGAAATTGAAGAGCAATGTGTGATAGGGAGTAGTAATTTGACATCTACGAAGCAAGGACAGTCTTCTGGAAAGTGTTTAAAGCCGAGTTAAACCTCTAGAAGCTGAGAATTGCTTCAGGAAGACCATCGTGGGAAGGCGGAAAGCCGTGACCTGGAAGTAGAAATCGTCTTCCCGGACTTCTCAATGAGTAATTGTGTGATATTTTAGTTAGTAACTGTGTGTTAGGGTCCAGAGCACCTTCTGAAAGGTCTAGAAGCCATGTGATTTTGTGAGAAGATGAGATTTCTAGACAAATTATGAGTGTTTGTGAGTTTGGATAGATCGTAGAACTTAGAACAGCGATACTAGCGTAAATCTTCTTGGGAACGAAATTTTTTATGCTACAATGGGCTAAAGGAGAAATCCTCGAACACTACAATTATTATACCAAAAACTACTTCTATTTCAGTGTTGTGATCTTTTTGTAAGAAAGTTGCTCCGGCCTGCTGCGATTTAACTCTCGAAACATTCTCATTTAAAATATCATTTTGTAATTTGAGAATACCTAATTACATAAAAATATAGATTTGGATTTCTAATTCCTGATTCCTTTTAATCCTCCTACTATTTTTATTTTAGTATTCATGTTGAGTTGTTACCTTCTCGGACCCCTCTTACCAATAAGATAAGAAGTGTTCTCTTTCTTGAATTAGTTTTATGGTAAAGCATAATCGGAAAAGAATACGACCAAATGTAATAACATGATCCATAACATACTGATAATGTAATTTAATTTAGTGTATACTAATAATGTAATTTAATTTAATGTATTCTCGAGTTCACAAGATAATGATACTGAGAAAAGGAAAATGAATAAAAGAACTTTAAATTCTAATTGTAACGGAAAAGAACATTAATTATGTGATGCAACTATCTTACTGTTAAATAACTAATTTGTTTTCAGTAGGAGTCAGTTCAAACAGTAAGTAACTTTTAGCCGGTACTAATTTATGGATTCATTGATCAAATCATGTCAGTATTATTACAATAAGAAACTGTCATATTAGTAAATCTTTTCCCTCTCACTGAGAGATAGGATATAATACCGGTACACTGGTGTTTATGCGAAAACTTGAATCCATACTTGAATCTTGAATCCACTCATCCATCCACACGTACGTCTAAAAGATATTTTAAAATTATTTTTTCCTACATATATCTATAGATAACATGTTCATCATTTCAAGCAACCACTACATCCAGAAACTTGCAGAAAACAATCAAGTTTTTATCTTTTTGCAAAAAGTTATTAATAATCATACTAACTGATTTCCTATTCAGTATTTATTGACAAACAATTTAGTAGGAAATGCCAAACCTCTATCCATTAATTGTATTCTAAGATTAGAAACTTCTTTTCAAGTCTAACTTGGATTTATTTGTTCTGCTGTTCAAATTCCTTCGATGGTGTGTTCTCTAATTATCTGTAACGTCAAGTAACAGTAACTACTGCAGTGTTTGGTTTAAACTACAAGTCGGGCTATAAAAGAAGGTGACGACGTGGCATTCGCTCCCCATTGTCTCTGTAGCAAACTTGAGATCTTAGCAAGAGTCAGTTCTCGACCAAGTGCACTTAAGCTCTAGGGTTTGTAAGTGCACCTCTTGTGCGTTCCTGTAGCTGTCGCACACTTAGTGTACATATAAGACATTGCACTTTGTGATTTTCAATCCTTGGTGGACTTGGCTTTTGGAGTGGAATTGGATGGTGGGCCTAGTTCTAGCTTGTAACTGTGTTTATGCAGCGGCTCATCTGGAGGTCGAGTTGTGGTCATTTCTGGCATTTTGTTGCATTTCAAGAACTTGGCTTGGTCGTGGCTTGTGGGCAGTAAGTGGTGGTTTTGCTTGGGCTAATCTATGTTTGTTTCAGTCTAGCTTGGAGTCTCAGTTGTACTCTCCTAGTATGCACCCCAGTTTGGACAACTCTCTTTGTGCAATAGGTCTGATTATTTCCACAGTGCAGCTGTTGTTCTCTATCGCACTCGAGCAACGTTTGAAAAGTATTCTGTTTACATCAATCTCTCTTTGGGACTTTGGTTTGGGTCAGAGTGGTGACGTCTTCTTGTTTCCATTTGCATGTTGGACCGGCTGAGGTGGTAATACAATTGTCCATTGTTTCACTGTTTGCTGCCGGTTTATTCAGTGTACTGTTATTTTGGCATCGCTCCTAGCGTTTGAGGTGCTAATTCTTCTTTGACAGCGCAATCATTCATCATCACTTTTGGGTTACGGCCTCTACTGCATTGTCTCATACTGACTTTCCTTTTGTTATCGCTCTCATACGTTCGGTTGCTTGTTACTAGTTCTTTTTCTGTGAGTATCATGTCGGCAGAACCCGTACATGTTCTTCCTTTTTGTGATGTACGAGGTTCACAACGACGCTGTACAAGATGTCTGGTGCAAGCTTTGCATCGAATGAGTCTTGGAAGGGGTGTGGAAGTTCTCATGGATTCATGTTTCTCGTTATGCACCTCGTTCTGACATTCTCATGAGACTTGCTCGATTGGTTTTTGTCGAGAGGATGTGAGAAATGTTTCCTGTTTTATGTGATGTCTGTGATACTTTTTCTGCCATATTGGATATGAAGTTCGAGCTTTTGATTTTGTGTGCTACCTTTTCTTATGCTGACTCTTTGTCTAAAAAATAACTATATCTTGTATACCGGCAGTTGGCTGATGCAGCTGGCTGGAAAGAGCGTAGTCAGTTCCTTGAGTATTCGGGATCAGCAGTGCACGTAACTTGGGAGGAGTTTTGAGAGATCCATGTTGGATATGTACTTTGAGTTATTTACATTTCGGCTTTTGTCTGTATCATATCTTCGCATCTGTTTGTACCATATCTATGTACTTGACTAGGTTGGTTTTCAGATTTTTCTTGACAAGTGCGGGTTTTTTTTGTAATTTGTTTGGCTTATGCCTCCTCTCCTCCTGTGAGGAGAGTGAACTTTTGCTGAAAGGGTCAGCTTGTTAGGTTCAACTCCCAAGGAAAGTGCACTGGTGTAAATTTAATTTTTTGCAGTCCTTTATGATTCTCGTTTTCCACTTGCTTTATAAATTAGATTTTATGAACAGATCTGTGATTCTGTTATCATTTCTGAATCTGTGGGCTAAACTTGTTGATCGGAGGAAACATAAGTAGTAATATTTGTTTATAAAGGTTTAGAAACCAGGAAAAAATCAGTTTCAGAATCCAGATTTGAGGAGTTATAAACATCTGGTGAATTACTTATCATGGTGAATTACTTGTCGAGAGATAGGTTTCTATAATGTGCATGAGAAAATATTATAAAAATTTCTTCTAAGTTTTTCAACTCAGAAAGAGATGCTTAGATGTTTAGAAACTAGTCCTGCTGTAGGTTTATGTAAACATGTATACCCATGTTTCAACCTCTTGACTTGTTGAATACTTGCTTTAACTTGGGATCATTCGCTGTTTAGAGTGGTTGAAAAATTAGTACAAAGTTCTCGGAGCACACTATTGCCCTCTGTGCCTTGGTGTAAATTTGTGCTTGTAAACCGGTTTCGAGACCCGGTTTTGATAACCTATTTCATGTTATGAGAGAACAACAACGTGAAACAGATACAAGATACCAATTTGCTATAATACGATTATAGATTTAGAGAAAATAATTGAATACCAGTTTGCAAAGAAATACACCTTTTTAGAACATGAATAGGTGATAACTTTCTTGTTCTGTATTTCATTTTCTGAAATAGAAGAAAACACAAACAGATATATGAAGTCCAGAAACAAACTAATAATGTCTTCAAGGTTATAAAGAGCAACAAACTCTTATAAGAACAACGTCAAGAAACAAACTAATAATGTCTTCAAGGTTATAAAGAGCAACAAACTCTTATAAGAACAACGTCAAAGACGTATGGAAAGCAAAGGGGAGTCCACTTAGCCATTGTACCCAGTAGCAACTAGAAAACAGAGAAAACATTAACTTGAATAGTCCAAGTATAAATAAATATCATCCATGTTGATATACTTTCACGTGTAAGTTTGTATATATTAATACTACATGTGAAAACCAAAGATGAGCAAATGAAATGCTAAAAAGGATGGAAGAGATATACATGAATTAATCAAAGTATGAAATAAATGAAAAGTAAGCTAGAATTATTTTTGCGCATAAGATTATATTAGTATTACATGCAAGACTCAACTTTTATGAGCAAATAAGATGCTAGAACTGAAAATCAATAGATAAAAATATACATAATTTATCTGAGGATTAAAAAATATCATCCATGCTGCAATTATTTTCATGCAGAAGTGCACATATATAACGTCTAAACCAATAACAACAATACAATAAGTTACATAAGAGTATATTTTTGATAATTAGATTTGAAAAAAAATAGTTACAATCAATTATATTTGTAAATCTTATTGGCGTTCAAGTAGATGGACGTTCATCAAGCAAACATATTCGGAACTCAATCTTCCACTCAATAATGCCAGGAGTTAACACTTGTGTAGTGGCGGTTCTATGAGATACAATCGTGTGTTGTGGTTGACGTTGATATAATGATGTTCTCATTCCAATCCATTGCGCATGCTGCGAGCTTCGTGGGTCTTTGCAAAATGGATCCTCTTCGTGGCAAACTTGTTGATAACAGAATTAAAAGTTTCATACATAAAGTTCTCTCTCGTCTGTGTATAGAAGTGCATCTCGTGGATGTGATAATGTCGTGATCCTCAGTCTTAAGATCGCAGATGCGAACAATAGAACCCTAGTGGACTTGCGTTAAGTTGTGAACGCTGCGAGTAGGACTTAACGGCTTGACCGGGAAGTCGAGATCAGATGAATCCTAAGTGGTCCTCTAAACCAAGGTTGGAACATTGGGTTAGGATATAAGGGTCTATCCCAAGACGACTCCAGATGAACGTTGACTTAAGGAGGCAAGTCTAGAAACGGACCGAAACATAAGTTAGAGACATAGGTCTAAGACGTGGGTCCAAGATTCTTGGGACATGTCATTAGTGCAAAAAGAGTCAGTTCGGCTATGCAGAAGGTGGATGTGATTGTGACTTGAGAGTCTCTGACTACAGTGAAGGAGATGCGACGAATCTTAGGATTGGCACAGTTCTACCGCAAGTATGTGAAATAATTTTCAAAGATCACGAAGCCGCTGACGGACTGGACGGGAAAAGACACACAGGTAAGTTGCACCAAGGTGGTGGATGATGCATTTCAGACGATCAAATCATTTTGACAAAGACGTGAGTTTTGAAGCTGCCGGAGTTTGACAAATCATTTGAGGTGCACACGGACGCGAGCGACTATACGATTGGCGGAGTGTTGGTGCAGGATGAAAAACCTATAGCATACGAAAGCAAGAAGTTATATCGGAGAGTCGATGATCGACCTACGAGCGGCATTATTTGAGACTTCACAAAATCCAAGTGTATACTGACAATATTTCGCTCAAGTACTTTGAAACACAAGATCGAGTGACTCCAAAGCAACTATGGTGGCATGATACCTTAGCGCTCATGAATGTGGAATTAATCCACAAAGCGAGAAAAGACAATGTGGTTCCTGACGCCTTGAGTGGCAAAGAGGAATATCTTTCATCGTCAACACATATTTTGTGAGCTATGTATCCTAAGGAGTCAAACTTGGAGAGGCGAATACGTGAAGGTTACATGGACGATGTCCAAACGAAGGAGTACTTGGAACAGATCAAGCGAGGAGTGAAGTTGCAAAACATGCAGTTGAGACATGGCTTACTCATGTTCAAGCAAAGTCATGTTTATGTGGGACAAGGAAAACTTAGGACTAATTTTCTCAAAGAATGTCATGATGCGTCCTTATCATGCCATAAAGGAGAAAAGTTCATTTTAGCAGTGATAGCTAAAAAGTTTTATTGGTCTCACATGAAAGACGATGTCGCCCACTTTGTGAAAACATGCATAACTTGTCAGGCGAATCGTGTTTCTTATGAGAGGAACATGGGTTGCTTCATCCTTTGTCGATTCCAGTCAGATCTTGGGAAAGCATTAGCATGGACTTCATTACGTCTCTGTGTGACTCAAATGAATACAACACAAATGGTCAACAATCGTTGTGATAGTTGACCGGTTTAGCAAACTAGCGAAGTTTGCCCCGACCTTGGATACCGCAACAGCGTTCACGACTTCTCGCTTGTTCCTAGATACTTGGTGGCGTTCACATGGATTACCTCGGAGTATTATTTCAGACCGAGATTCTAAGTTCACATTTTGGAAACACTTGTTCCAAAAATTGGAGACTAAGTTAAAATTTAGTATCGTCTTTCATCCTGAAACAAATGAGCAAACAGAACGAGTTAACTCGGTTCTAAATCAATACTTTGAGGAATTATGTGAGCGCCGCTCAAAGTGATCGGACGGAGTGGCTCAGTCTTGCGGAGTATTGCTACAATTCCACGAAGTATTTGACAACCGGCGAATCGCTTTTTTTGCTGGCTTACGGACGTGGGTCAGAAGGACCTCTTGACTTGACTCTTGAAGGGAGTTCTACATCGGCACGACCAAGAACACGACAAACATCAGCTGAAGAGTTGGTGCTGGAAATGCAACGGCGTGAGGAACAAGTGAAGACAAACCTCTAGAAGACGCAGCAACGTTACACGAAGCAGGTAAATAAGCATTGACGGCAAGTGAAGTTTCAAGTGGACGAAGAAGTATGGTTGAGTACAAAGAACTTCACCCTTCCAGAAAGAATTTCAGCTAAGTTCTCATCCAAGTTCGCTGAACCTTATGTCATTGTCAAGAATCCACACGAAGATGTCTATACCTTAAATCTTCCTCTTAAGAGATAGTTGCATTCGACTTTTCATGTTTTTTTATTAAAGAAATACTTCAAGGATGATTTGCGACCGGAGCGTAAACAAGTTCTCAGGCCTCAACCTGATGTCGTGCAAGACAAAGCAGAATCGAGGTAGAGATCATTTGCGATCGCGGCATAAATTTAACCGGATGGAGTACTTGGTCAAATGACGTGGATACCATTTGAAGGAAGCAACTTGGGTGCTAGAGGAAGAGCTAACACATGCAAGCGAAGTATTGGACAATAGTCTCCAATTTGGTGACAAATAACATAACAGGTACTAAACAGGTCAAGGACCTCAAGAAATAGATAAACAATAGAGATACAGAGCCACGGAGGTAAATGTCACAACGAAGAAGTACTGCTGAAGTGCTACTAAGTAGCCTCTACCACCATAAACACTAAATATCTTCACACTAAGTTATCTCTACTACTACTGCTCTCGGAAAACTCTAGCGAAGAAGACTTCCGCCGAAGTACAAGGTTCAACTTCTTCCAAAGTGTCTTCACGAAAGAACAACTTCCTCCAAAGTCAACTTTGTCCAAAAACTTCTTCGTAGTAAACTAACCTCGTAGGTGCTGGTCTGTTCTCAGACTTCGCCTCAAACTCCTACTCTGATTTAGATGTCAAACAGCATGATCTTCGACACCAGACTGATTCCTACCACAACAAACTACTATACTCCGTAGATAAATCTCCGAAGTTGACAAACACACAATGGCTTCGTAAACTTAGGAAATAGAAATGAGCACGAACAACACAACGCTTATATACTGATTTTTCCAAAGATGACGGATCTTCTTCCTAAGAAGTCGGGTGTACATCTGATCCGTCGGATGAAGGTCCTGTGTCCGAAACGACATCAGGAACCAAACCATCTCCTATCGCTAACTCCCTAGCTATCTCGCTAATCGAGAACTCAACAGTCGCTCTAACCTCTCGGAGTTCTCTAACTACTCGTTGTCCTAACCTAGCTACTCGGTTCTTCGTTGAAGAACTCTCTACATCTATCGATGCTAACTCCTGTCTAATCTCCTGAAGAATCTTCAGCTCCAAAGTATCCAAATCTGTGACGAAGTAGTTTTTCAGGGTTGGCTGGACTCTGCTCCGAAGTTGTGCTGCCTGCTCCTCGCTCTTCACACATCGCCGCTTTAGGTCTTCAATCTCCTTCGTCATCTCCACGACAATGTCC
Organism: Asterella californica; assembly: GCA_036924285.1. Taxonomy (NCBI): domain Eukaryota; kingdom Viridiplantae; phylum Streptophyta; class Marchantiopsida; order Marchantiales; family Aytoniaceae; genus Asterella; species Asterella californica. The sequence continues at coordinate 16,123,836 of JAYKYS010000003.1, forward strand.
TGGTTCTTGTTCCGTTGGAGTCGCATCTCATCCAACTCCTTCTTCGCAAGTGAAAGAACCTTCTCGTGCTCCTTCCCTTGTTCCGTCTTCTGGCGAAGTACTTCCTCACGCTATGAAATCAGGTTCTTCACTTCTTCGGTCTTCGCCACTATTTCCTTCTTCGCCTCGAGAACTGCTGCGCGTAAGTTCTCTTTCTCTTGTAGTCAGTTTCCTCGGCCGAAGTGAATCGTCTAAACTAACTCAGCCAAGTTCAGCTTCCTCCCCACGACTTCCTCATAAGACCCCCGATTACTTTCTAAGACGTAGAGCAACGGTACAACTACATCCTGTATGTACTTCGTCGAAGAACCGAGTTGTTCTACCACTTTCATTATCGACGAAGAAGTAAAGACCTTCGGTGTATCTTCTTTCTTCTTCTCCTCTTGAGGAGTACCCTCTTCTTCGGTATCGATCTCGACTTCTTCGTCTTCGGTGCATACTGTCTTTGTCATCTTCATCTTCTTTCGGGACTTCTGCGCTGACCTCGGGGTTTTCTCCAAGACCTTCTTCCTCCCGCTACGTCTGACTGGTGGAGGTACTTCGGTGATGTCCTCATCCTCGTCCAAGTTCACTGTCTCAGGTATCTTCTCCTTTGGGAGTTCTACTGCGACCACGGTCTGACTTGTAGTTGCTTCGGCTGCTGCATCCTCGGCAGCAACTTCGTCAGAGAATCTCAGTTGTACATCCTTAATTGGAGTCGGCTTAACTTCAAACTCGTCGTCTTCGGCTACTGCGACGAAGCCTAACTTCTTCTGATCTTTGTCCGATAGTAGTCCCATACTCATGTAGAAGACTGAGACAAACGCTCCAATGTAGACCATGTCTTCTTCCGTCCAGAGCTTCTGTACATGCAAGTGGATAATCCTCACCCAATGTGCTCTTTTCCCAGCAAAGAGCTCCTCGATGAAGTTGATCTGCCAATTGGACATGTACGTCGTCCTTCTTGGTCGGAAGATCGCCATGATCGCATCTGCAACCTCCCTCTTCTTCGGATTACGGAAGTCGCTTGTGATGTATCTGTTCTTCCCTTGAGGTACTTCTTTGAATAACTTGGAGAAACTCTTCACAGCTTCGGCCAATGCCACCGAAGAAGTACTGTTGAATAGAAGATCGCCCTCCTTGCCTGCATCGTTTATCCTCAAAACGTGAGATCAGTGCGCCTCAGTCCAATTACATGACCTCTCATACGATTCGTCCGCCGGATGCTGTCTGCACACCTTCAATTCGTGCACTAGCTTCGAGGAAACCATTCCCCACCAAGGAAGTAAGAGGAACGACAAGCCCATCTCCTCCAACTCTTTCTCATAGCGGTGAAGACCCACTCGGTTGACATTTAGTGCTCAGAGCCTCGGCGGCTTAGATGTCTACATTCCTCGCATGAATCGAAGTCCTAGGTTACCAATATGAAAAGCTATGATGAGGTACGAAGAAAAGAGTTCTTCGCCACTAGCTCACTTCGACAAAGTCGAGTTTCTTCGTAAATAAGAGAATGCGCTACGCTCCGCCTCTTCAAATAGTGTTTGACAATAAGACAAATGACCTGAATTCTTCTACTTATATCTCGCTATGGCTCCTCCACACGTGCCGAAGTTAGGGTTTGTTCAGCCTTGATTGAGGTTCTTCGGCGCTCGTAGTACGACGAAGTCGTTCTTTCTCATCTTCGTCACATCTTCAACCTGCTGTAACTTCGTCGTTTGGTAGATTCCTCCACTATCGAGATTCTTCACTAAACTTCTAATTAACACTATTCTACTCATAACTTTTATCCTCTACCACCTATTCTTCTTATTTACTTTACAACTAATCAATTAATTAACAAAAACAAAAAATCAAGGCTTCACAACGAGTAGCAACTTGAAGGCACCTTGCGTCGATGGACTTTGTAGCTTTGCTTTGTATTTTGTGAAAATAAAGAATTTGTTTCTTGAAAATTATCTAAGTCTATTGGTAGTGCATGGCTATGACTAGTTCTGATCAGATGCCTAGAATGTTGTCAAGACGAGGAACGAAGCACACTCAAAAGAAATGAGCTCGTTTGGATAAGCATCTAAGTCAAGACTAAATCTTGATGTCAAGCCTTAGGTTTGCCGTAGCGTTGGCAAAGCAAGTATGAATTTTCATACTTGTCTTGGGACTTGGGGTGATATTGCGTTGCACTTTTCTAACTGCAAAGTAAACTTAGTCGCGCGTCTAAGTCAAATCAGGTTGCGACCAGAAGGTGAGCTTCGGGAGACCTCGTAAGTAGGTGTGAATACTTAATCAACCGTAATCTGTGCTACTTCATAGCTTTACCCATGTATGTTTTATCCAAGACCTTGAACAATCTACTCGATCATTCCTTATGAAACTTTCCAAATATCTTATTGATAAAGCATCCTTTAATCTTGGAAAGTTTCACTCAGAAATTCAACCTCGAACTCGAGCAATAGCTAATCTCTCTTGACTGTCACACTTCGCAACACTTTTCTCATCACGTCTCCACTCTTTAACTTCAATCGCGCGATTGATAGACCGAAACGATAAGGAATCAACTGAACTTAATATCAAAACGACTAGTCTCTCGTCAGCTCTCCAATCCAACTCATATATCCTTAAAACTCTTCATAAATCTCTCGGAACAACCAGAAATGTCATTGTGAGTATGAAACTCACCCCCCTTCATTCAATCGACTCTAACGTCCTCATGAAATCGATCGATTCTTCAGCCTCGACTGTAGTCCTGAAATAGACCTTCGAAGCCTCCCGAAACCACAAAAAACATCACGGAGACTCACAAGAACACCATTGGTCCAAAAGTAGACCAATGAGAGCAAAAAGAGGTTTGATTTTTGTCTTTTCTCCTCCAACTTTTTCCCCTAGAACAAAGTTTTACACCAAAGGAGACACAAGATAGCAACAAGCTAGAAGAAATCAAAAAATCTCAGAGACATGTCGAAGGATTCTCAACGATCCATAACTACACAGAAGCGCTCAACCTGAATGAAACAATTGAGTCACCGATTAATACAGAGTCAATATTACAACTTGAAAACGATCTATAATGAAAGATACGACAAACAGAAACGGTGAAGCTATCACTTAATTGAAATAATCTTTCTCGAAGTTCTTTGCGATCCATGTCCGATGATTGATCTTTGACATGCAGTGACACCGAATATCGACCCTGACGTTGAAAAGGACCTTGGTTGGATAGTTGAGATCAATTCTTCGTCATAGCAAGATGCACACCGTCAGATCTCAAGCCTTTTCGTATGTAATAATCAGAAAGATCATTAGAAGCTGTAAATCCATCACCCTCCTCATGAACTCGTCACCAAAATACGAAACAAGTCATTGTCGAAAATGATCACGATGGATGCAATGAAGCTTGATGTGAAACGGATTCGAGAAAGGAAGATCTGGAGCTAGTATCAAACCTCTGTCCATAACCATCACTCTCGCACTTCTTCACTCCTCCATGCAGTAAGTCGAGAACTCTCACGAACCACCTGTTAAGAGAGAATGTCTCATAACTCTTCGACTCATCATTTTATACCCAAATTTGACAACAATGACCACTGAAGTGAACGCGCACAGATTGATAACTTGGCACTTTTCACTACCATGTGATTATCTAAACAGATAATCGCGATTGTGACATCCATCACACCGTCCGTCAAGTTACACGGTAAGGTTCATGAAACGTAGAAAAGAAACACAACTTAAGTTCCATGGGAATTTCACACAAGAGCCGAACCACAACAAGACATCCACCCCTTCTAAACCTGCGCATCCTCCGATATGCGTCACAAAGCACTCACAAGTTGTGGTCGGCATCACACAATATCTTCGTCCTCATGATTGATGTCGTCGTTAGTAACATCTTCAACACCCATATCTTCTTCGTCATCATCCAAGAGATCAAACTCTGCTCCGAGCTCCTCTATGCTTATCTCTTCATCTCACTTCTTGAAGAGTTTCACACGCTTCTATGCAATAAGAACTTTTAGTTTTGCTCCATCAAACTCTCTTAGTGAATATGTGGCATTGTCATGCACAACAAGAATCACATATGGACCAAATCATCGCTTAGAGAATTTTCTAAGCGCATTGTGTTGGTTATCCAAGCTACTATCATAAACTAACATCGAATCCTCTTCCTTAATCTCCTTCGGTCTTAGTCGATGACGCTTATCAAATTTGTCTTTGTTTCTCAAACGCGCCTCTTTCAACTTCTCCACTGCAATCTCTACATCTTAAGATCTTCTCTCCAGTTGACGAATTCGGACAGCAAGAAGATCTTCTGTAGACATACCATCCTCCCAAGGTAGATTTGGTGCACCTATCACCTTGTTGCGCCAACGGAAGCTCTTGCTCAGTAGATCATGAAATTCACAACGCTAACCTGCAAACCACAATCACAAGTTAGCGTCCATGCATCACTTATCTTAACTCTGTTTGGTCCGGACCGGAGCCGGACCGTCTCTCTAATCATCAAGCTCAGCAATCCCTAAGTCTCGACCTAGACCCGCCTAGGTCGATCCCAAAACATGAGCAAGTCACAAGATGATTTAGGACGGACTTCTCTAAAAGTTAAGGTCCTAAATGGTGCCTCCAGCACACCTAACGGCCAATCGCTCATGATGTCCGTCTGGGTCTAGGCTTCCGAACGGTGATCTAACCCGCCGTCTCGTTCCTAGTCTTGCTCTAGTCATTAGATCGTTCCTAAGTCCAGACAAGTCTGGACCAAAACGTGTCTTGGAACCGACTTAGTCATCATCTCATGCCCCTAGAGTCCGCCCGCCAAACTTTGTGGTCGGATGACTCGTCCTAGCCCACCCAAGCATCGAGCCCCTCTCATATATACTTATGAGGATCCACGGCCCCGCTCTTCTTTTTGGTCCATGAAAATTATATCACAATCTGATCACGGGATCGGTCATAATTCTCAGCTCAGAGATCAGTTCTAAGAGTTTTGCATATCACTGGAAAGCTCTCGCCGAGTCATTTCCAATGATACCTTACTCGTCTTGAGATCTTACGTAGAGCTCCGCCCACGACCTAAAACGTCGGTGGAGCTCCAACACTTAGCTGTTTTCTGAGAACTTGTGGTCCAGACCTAGACTTGAACCCTGTGGTTCGGACCAGCGTCCGACCCACGGTCCATCTGCGTCTCGGATCCACATCTCGATCTTGCGTCTCAGACTCATATCTCAGATCTATGTCTCAAACCTATATTTTAGTCTGTATCAAGACTTGTCTCTTAGGTCAGCCTTCGTCTGGAGTCGTCTTGAGGTAGGCCTTTATGTCCCTATCCAATGTTCCAACCTTGGTTCAAAGAACCACTTAAGATTCATCTGATCTCAACTTCCAGGCCAAGCCGTTCTGTCCTACTCGCAACGTTCACAACCTAACGCAAGTCCACTAGAGTTCTATTGTTCGCGTCTGCGTCCGATCTTGAGACTGAGGATCGCGACATTAACCCTCACTTTGAAGATTGTTGTCCTCATCAACAATGATCCTTGAGTTAATTCCAAGTTCAAAATGGATAGCCAACCCCTTGGCGTCAGAATTACGTTCTGATAGCTAACCTGCAGTTCCCTTCTTGGCTTAAATCTTAAGTTGTTGCTAGAACACTTAGAAAATTCCAACTAGTCTCGGAGAAAGCCTAATCTTTTTGGCCACCCCTAAACAAAACTAGTTGATAATTTCTAAACATTCTACTTAAGATTTTAACTTTAGAGTTGGATCCAGGTTTTGACTTGACAATTGTTCAGGATAGGAGCGAAGGGTCCAATAAAGCTTCTTGTGAAGTTTTATCATCATGGATCAATCAGTTTGGGAGAACTGATGTCTCAAAATTCGAAGAAGCTTTTGTTATTACACGTGATGAGACGAGTGTTGCGAACTATGACAGTCAAAGAAGATTAGTTATTTCTCGAGTTTTAGATCTAATTTCTGGGTGAAACTTTTCAGGATTGAGAGAAGCCTTATTAGTAAGATATCGAAAAGTTTCATAAAGAATGATCAAGCATATCGTTCAGGGTCTTGGATCAAAACATACCTAGATCTGTAAAGCTCTAAATTTAGCACAAATTACGGTTTGATCCATAGCTTAGAGTTGGATCGAGATTTTGATCTGAAAATTTTTCAGGGTAGGAGTGAAGGGTCCAATAAATCTTCTTGTGAAGTTTTACCATCATTGGTTGACTGAATTGAGAGAATTAAGGTCTCAAAGTTTAGAGAAGCTTTTGTTATTGATGGGTTCTGATTTTCGGTCATATCTATCGTCATCTTTTGGTTCATTTCGAGTAAATTGGAGAGAAGTTTGTTGCTGAAACTACCATGCCTGCATACAACTCGACATTGTGAAGGTGTGGGGCAGATTTCAGCTCTTTGCGGTGAAGGAGAACTGTATCATAAGTCACTGTTAGGATTTTCAGAGCTGCCATGTACCACCATCATTGGTGCTATGTTCTAATCTGAATAGTGTCTTGAAGCATGCATGCTTTACCTTGCTTGGATGCTTAGGAGACCAGGGTGTGCAGCAAGTTGTATTAGGGACTCTATCAAGTGGTTGAGCGGTCTTATAGTATCTTTCGGTTATATTAAATAGAGTTGTGACGGTCAAATTGATGGGTAGCTAACGCGGTTAGAAAGCAGTTAAGTCATGTGTTTGCTTTCAATTACAAGGATTTGAAGGAGGTGACTCTAGAGACTCGTCGAATTGAATTGGAGGAGAACGCAAGACCAGTTTGACAAAAGCAGAGAAAGGTCAATCTACAACGAAAATGATGGTCAAGGAGGAGACAGACAAGTGGAAGGAGGCAAGTTTCATCTGTGAGGTGGAGAAATCAAAATGAGTTTCACCCATTGTGAATGTCAAGAAGAAGAATGGTAAGTTGCGAGTATGCATAGACTATAAGAAGTTGAATGCAGTTACCAAGAAGGATTAGTATCCTCTGTCATTTATAGATGAGATTTTGGTTGTTGGTCATGAGTGATACAATTTTGGTGATCCGTTATAGTAGGTATAACCAGATCAAGAGAGCACAATAGTACCAATAGTTGACTACTTTCACTACTCCTTGGAAAACATTTGCATTTCGGATGATGCCATTCGGATTGTGTAATGCTCCGGTCACGTTTCAGAGGTTCATGAACAAGGTGTTTGAATCATTCATAGGGAAGTTTGTCCGTGATTTTATTGATGACTTTTGCGTGTACGAAAGAAAAGAGGACCACTTTGATCATGTGATCAAAGTTTTGCAGCGGTTGGAGCAAGCCAACGCTTCTCTAAATCCAGAGAAGTGCATCTTTGGTTGCGAAGAAGATCTATTGTTCGGACACATCATTTCCAAGAATGGGACTGCGGGGGATCCTGAGAAGATGAAGAAAATTGTGGATCTTTCATTTCCGATCAACTTGTCTGTCAAGGGACACCCTCCTTAAGGGTCTTCGCGGACAAAGTTGAGGCAGTTTCTTGGCATGGTTGGATATTATCATAAGTTTGTCTTGTCCTTCTTGAACAAAGCAATAGCTTTGACGATGTACGTGAAGAAGAGAGTTGATTTTGACTTAATAATGCATGATCATAAGGCAAAGAAAGCATTTGAAGAGCTAAAAATGACACTGGTGACAGCTCCTATACTTGTTAAACCTGAGTGGAGTAAAGCATTTATTTTGTATATGGATGCCTCTAATGTAGCAATCAGATGTACATTAAGTCAGTTAGATGAAGATGGACATGATCATCTTATAGCTTATGCTAGTAGGTAGATGATTCTCGCGGAAAAGAATTATTCTGTGACTGAACTAGAAGGATTAGCTGTGATTTTTGGATTGAAGAAATTTTGACACTACTTGCTAAGAGGGAAATTTTTCATAGTCACAGATCACAAGGTTTTAAAGTATATCTTTAATAAGCCTAAAGCCGAAGGTCGTATTATTCGTTAAAAGATCTTTCTAATAGAATATGATTACGTGATCGAAGATAGACCAAGGAAAAAGCATGCAAATGCTTATCTCTTGTCGAGGACTTATGATGATGAGAGAGAAGAACCGTTTGATGATTCATTTCCAAACGAACGAGTGATGACCATCACAAGCATTGAGGAGGTACTTGACAAGTACAAAGAAATCTGGAGTTTCCTTGCAGATGGTTTTTTTCCAGAAGGTATGTATACCCGAGAACGTAATGTTTGATCAAGATATGCAAACCTTACACCATGGTGGAGGGAATTTTGTTTCATCAAGGAGCAGATGGATTACTAAGGAGAGCAATTGGTCAAAAGGAAACTTCCAAGCTAATGCACGAGTTTCACGATGGTACTGTTTGCGAAGATCACTTTGCTGGTAAGATAACCGCCTTCAAGATTTTGGATGCGGATTATCATTGGAGAGGTATTTTCAAGGAGTGTTTAGACTATTGTAAAACTTGTGACGTATGTCAAGCATTTGCTCTAAAGTTTACTAGAACACCTCCATTAAGATCAATTCCAGTGTTAGGATCATTTAAGAAGTGGGTATTGACTTTGTAGGTCCTCTTAATAAGACACCTCGAGACAATAGATACATTGTAGTCACCACGGACTACTGTACTAAGTGGATAGAGACTAGACCTTTGAGAGAGACTAATGAAACGAAAGTGGATAGATTCCTAGCTAAGAGAGAGGATCATCACAAGATTTGGATGTCCGTTGGAGCTGATCTCAGATAGAGGAGGAGAGTTTGGAGGGATCATGACTACTGCTATGCTACAACACTTTTCTATCAAACCACGAGTAACGACGTCATACAAATCAAATGATAATGATCTCGCGGAGAAGATCAATCTTACACTTTGTATGATGCTCGTCAAAGATGCTGGTGTTGAGACTGCAAAACATACTTAAGATAAGATACTACATGCCATCTTATGAGAGTATCAGATAATAACAAAGACTTCTATTAGGTATTCCTCATTTCAACTTGTTTATGGAATGGAGTCCAAGTTGTCGATCCAATTCGAATTGGATACTTTTTAAACTATGCAACGAAAGTTGAAAAGATCGAGGAGAGAAGATATCGTCGGATCAAGGAAGGAACAACTCATGGAGTTGGAAGATACACGAGCGGTAGTAATGATCTGGATGGAACGAGCTCAAGCATATCAAAAGAAGAATTACGACAAACAATTGAACAAGAGGGAGGTAAAACCTTCTCAAATCGGAGACTGGGTAATGGTATATGATGCTATCAGATTCAAGAGGGCTAGGAAAAGGTTTCTTCCTAGATATTTTGATCTTCTTAAACCTTTTGTTGTAGATAAGGTGTGGAACAACCCACATATGACCTTCAAGAGTTGGGAGGAAAGAGATTCGATTGGATAAATTATGACAAGTTGAAGTTGTTTCATCAACGAAAGTTCTCTCTTCACTCCGAGGACGGAGCGAAAATTTAGTCCGGCGGTAAAATGTAACGACTTATGTTACACTTAGGAAGTTTATCTATTAGTAAGGTGTTTAGTTATAACTAAGTGTGGAGAATTTTTATTTGCTACCTAAGTACTTTAAGGATGTATCAAGTTAGTCATGACTAGCTAAAGTTAATTATGGTTAAACTTAGATGTACTTTTGGGCAGAATTCTAAGATTTCTTAAAGAGTGAGCACTACTATCTTGTCATATTGTCTAAAAGGTAGAAAAGAGGTGGAAAGTATCTCTTATCTCTTTTTTGACTTAATATTAGTGATGGGATTAATGTTGTGGACTTTGTGAGCATTAAAAACAAGAAGAGATTTCACATGTCTCCTTTTTAGTGGGTCCTAGTGTAGAGGGGGTGGAAATTTGAGATTCTTTAAGAATATTCCAGAATCCTTCTAGAAGTTATTGACTTTGAAGGAATAAGCCCATGTGAAAAGATAAGATGCTCATGTGATTAATGCTTTTACCTTAAGTAATATCTTAGTTAAACATGATAAAAATAGTTACGACTGAGTAACCGGAAGGTATCAAAGTAAAAACCTAGAATTTATAAATAGAAGTAGAGAAGAGCTCTCATCCTTGTTTTCACATCGTCGCAATGACAACTTGAGCAACATAAAGAAAGTGTGATATTTTAGCATGTGAGAACTTGAGAGACGTCATTAGAATGAAGAATTTTAGTTTATGAGTGTGTGAATGATTGAACTTAACATTTTCTCTTCAAGTTCATGGTGTGCTTTCATCAAAGCCATCAGAGGTGACCCTTGAGTGAGAGATAGACTCGACATTTTGCAGATTCATCGATGACTATTATGGAAGTTGAGAGATTGAGAAATAGTTGATCGATAGGACCGTGGAGGGTTTACAGAGCCGGATGAGTTTTGATCTCGCTCCCCCTGGCAAGCACATCTACAGAAAGCGTGTAAAAAACAATCCCAACGACATGATTAGGGTGGAGGAGCACTCGAGGACCGAGCCAAAAACCAATGACAAAGATGGGAGCATCTACAAGATTCAATCAGGAGCGCGCGAATGATCCGCAAAGTGTAAAGGTCAAAAAGGACGACGAGAGAGTTCTGTCAGGAGGGCAGAGCGGCTATGACGGACGAGAGCATCGTGCACAGGGTGCACAATAGAGTGAAAAGCAAGTGAGGTTAGAATCGAGAGGGAGTGAAAGAATCCACGGGACTAGGTATCTACGGTGGGCATGGGCCGACCCATTGTATTTGGGTGGCCCTCATTAGCTTGGAATAAAATCCGTTACCCGGCCCACTATTACCGTTTTCTTTAAAAATAAAAAAAAAGGTTACTAGTCGTTATCATGGACTGGGCTTGATGGGGTCTCTCCATCCGCTGGCTGTTCATTGCGTCACGTGTTTCCTAGTCCTTATCATGGATTGCAAAAAGGCTACAGTAACAGTTGCTGAGTGAGTCCAGAACCAGAACGGGCGTTCAAGATTGATGCGTATAGCTGCCGTGGTTATGACAACTACATGGCATCCAAACGGCAGTATTCAATCTTCCCTGCATATAGTAACATTCGCACCACACGTGCAAAACTGATGCCATGCTTACTGGAGTATTCGGTAGAATACGTAACTGCCTTAAATCAGTTGTTCTTTTTATTTTACTTTCTTTTTCTCTTGTAAGCATAAGTCCAAAATTAATCGAGGATGGTTTCGTATCTTTCCCCACGGCCTTGTACAATGAATTTTTTTTTCTCTTATAAAAAATTATGTAAAAATTATAATAATATATCAAAAATAAAAATAATTTATAAGTAATATATGTTAACCAATCCCGGAGTAACCAACTCATCCAGCTATAAGCCATAAGTGGAGTTCGGACTGATGCGTTACTGGGAGAATAAGTCAAAGACATTAATTCTCAAATCGTATTTTTGGATGAGGACACTAATTTATGTTCTAACTCTTTCTGTCGGAAGAGATCAGACGTAAATTAAGTGTACACCTCATGTACATTGTACATGAGATGAACATCCTACTAGTACAGGTTCATATCATTCAGCAGTCTGTCCAGATTAATGCAAAACGCAAGGGTCATCCTTCCTTGTCGTGTTGCAGAATCTGAAATAACAATAGTATAGGTGATCCTGAAAGCGGTCAGCACAAATCCACAAGCATAGGTAGGGAAAGAGTAGCTGGATATAAGAGGACTGCTTTTACTCTTTATTATATCTTGGCACTCGAAATTTACTTACAGACAGTGTGAATATGTTGTAGGTGTATACACTAGTAAAAATGAATTGTTTAAATGATTATATAAATGATATTTACTGCATTTTTTAAACTAAATTTTGTGATAGTTGTCATATCATAAAAGTTGTCTTTGTTCTGAAATCGACAAAATAGAGATGTTTCCATTTATTTATATATAAATTATAATAATTTTATGATATGAGTTTAAATTATATAAAGAATTATGATGAAACATTTCAATGATCTATCAAACTATAATTTATGTTAAGAATAATATTATTGTTTATGATAGTCTTATAAATGACTATGTAAAATATATGATAGTGTTAGAACGATTATATCACCTTACCATGTGATCATCTAGTGCCACCATGTCACACTTGTGAATGTCTCGAGCTCCTCACAACATATTTCTCGTCATGTCACGACATGACGAGAAATATTTCTCGTCATGTCATCTCTAACGCCATGTGCAGATATGTCTTCAATATGGAGTTATGAGATTTGAACCTTAGACCTCTCCTTGACACTCATGGAATCTGTAGTAGCAAAACATATTTCTTATCATGTCAATGTCATGTCACAACATATCTCTTTCTCGCCATGTCATCTTTAGCGTCACGTGTAGATATGTCCTCACTACGGAGTTATGAGATTTGAACCTTAGACCTCCCCTTGAACTCATGGAACTTGTAGTTGCAAAACATATTTCTCATCATATCAGCATCACGTCAGAACATATCTCTTTCTCGCCATGTCATCTCTAGCGCCACGTGTAGATATGTCCTCACTATGGACTTATGAGATTTGAATCTTAGATCTCCCCCTTGACACTCATGGGACATGTAGTTGCAAAACATATTTCTTGCCATGTCAGCAAAATGTCACAACATATCTCTTTCTCGCCATGTCATCTCTAGCGCCAAGTGTAAATATGTCCTCACTATGGAGTTATGAGATTTGAATCTTAGACCTCCCCCTTGACACTCATGGGACATGTAGTTGCTACGATGACCACGAAGTGGAATCAAGTGATGTATATATACACTTTTTTCAGGTTTAATAAACATAAGTTTAGATATTTATTTCAAAGTATCATTTTGAACTTTAAAACTTTTGCAGTTTTATATAAATTTTGACATGATAACACTAAGACTCAAAGACAAAGTGACATAAAATGTAATGATTTAAATGTATGTGTTTAAATGATAAAAATGTTTAGTGACGTCTAGTTAAAAGACTGAAAAGTATAATGATATCTTGATATAATGATATTATTGAAAAATAAAATAATAACATAAAAATAATACTTAAATTTTTTAAATTTTTTAAATTTTTGGAGAAAAATAAATGATTCAAATGATTATACGACTATATTATTGAAACCCTAAAATAATACGTGCAATCATTTATTAAGTATTTTATACACTGACTTTTACTAGTGATATGTTGGTTTCATGTAGTGCTGATTTAGTTCTTACTCGATCCAAGTCAACTGACTGACTTGCAGTCGATCTTTTTAACAACTTCTTAAGTTGGAGAATTCCTCCCCAAAGGTTTCAGACCTTCAACATGGGACTGGTCTCGACTCTTGCAGTTGTTTCTGTATATCGCCGGCTCGAGTCCACGGACTACATGCAACATTCCCTGGCGAAAGTGACTCCATGGATACTACAACCGGAGCTGGTGGCTCTATAATATTATTTCTATCTTATACGGCATAATTGACTGCTTCCCTCAACAGCCCTCTTTAATTTTCAAGGAGGCACATTCTGCGGAACTTGCTACCAACTTCGGTGCAGTGGAACGAAGGGCATCAAGATCAACACTGTTTCACTGCCACAAATTTGTGCCCTCCTAGTAAGGTTGGCGGCTGGTGCGATAGCAAAAACCCTACTTGGAACAATCGAACCCCGCCGTTTCGAAGATGCCACATACATGTAATTCGCACTTGTAGCGAAGTACAAGAATGTTTAGAGTAGCAGTCGCAACAGGAACGGAGTGATGGTTTTCCTTCTCATGGATAGCACTTTTGACTTTCTCGAGCTACTCTTTTACAAGGTTGGGGACTGCGGTGATGATAGACTCCGTGCACGTTAAGGGTAAGAACAGAGAACTGAGTACGGTTACAAATTAATCGCACGATACACAATATTAAGCTACCTGGGAGTCCAGTTGCTCTAACTTCCGTGATCACGTTCTCATCACAATTACCCCTCCCATTGTGCCCTCCAACACACTTGATAATCTTACTTATCTTACTGGGGATGGGGATGTGGATCCCCAGTAAGGTTATCAAGCTCACCGACTTGAGACAGGATATGACGCTTTTGGAAGGTTTAGGTGTTGTAGCTGCTATGCTAGACGGCACGAGATGGAAAGGAATTCATCATTCTATCAGGTTAGCACGAGGATTGTGAGAAATCCCTTGCACACAAACAAGGTTGATGCTTATTGTTTGGATATTCTATACCAAGCGATTGCCAATCGAGCTTGGCTTTTTCCGTTTCTGTAAACGATCTCAGACGTTGGTGCGATGCGGTCTTAAATGCGATGAGGCAGGCACCTTGCATTTGTTCTGGTCGTGCCCCCGGTCTCAAACAGGTGCGAGTGTGGGTGAGAAAACTGTTCAACATCGCTACCAGTGACATCGGTAATTGGAGGTTAGCTGCGTTGAACGCTAGTTTTGGAGACAACTTTGCCCTAGAAACTCATGCCACATACTTTACTCTGGTAAACGTTGAGAGGGACAATACTGTGGTTCATATGGATTGAATGAAACGAACAAATCTTCCGAAGGCAGGAATGTAACTATCATCGCACAGTGCCAAGGATCTACTCGCGTCTCAAAATTTTACACGGACAGCTTGGAGACTTTTCAACACACTCCTTGCTCGACACTTCCTGATATACGAGCAAAGATTACACTTCAAGATTACGAGCAAACAGACACATATGTGCGTATTTATACATTCGCGTGGGGCTAACATTTGACATTATAATATACATCTGAGACTCGGATATTCGCCACCATAATCATACCTTCCAGTTCCAGATCCGAACATATTACACAACTCAAACCATCACAGGATAAGCTTTTGTTGCGGAATCATTGCTGAGAACGCGCGCGAGGGTTATCATTCGACTGATTTAAATAACTTCGTAAAGTCTGTATGATAAAGTATGCACCAGTGGCCTCAGTTATTATACAGAAAAATGGACAGTCGGTATAATTGTAGAGCTTTCTACAGCCCTTCGTTCTCCAACCTAGAGCTGCAATGGAATTAGAATTCAGTGCGGCCGACTATGTACAAGCACTGCATACAAAACCTCGAGGTACAGTAATCTAGCTAACAGGAGCGAGTAAACACTCCTCGGGAGTACTCATGATCACGCGCCTACTTATTTGCCAGTGACGGCGTCCTTAGCGTTGTTGAACGTCTCCGCAACTTTATTGCCAGCCTGCAGTATTGCCAAATGCGCATTGTTAGAATAAGACTCCACCATATAGTACCAAGAGATCATACTGTGCTAAGCACTAACCTGGAGATCGATCTAAGGACCTCTAAAACTGCCAGTCTCCTCCAGCTACAAGCAAAACCAGCTGATCAAGAACTTACCTGCTGCAATGTGCTGGCAGCACTATCCTTGGCTTGGGTGGCCTTGTCCATGGCAGTCTGGCTAGCATCGGAGGTTCCACGCTTGGCCTCGTCCGTCTTTTGCTGAGTAGCAGATCCGACCACGCTCGCCTTCTGCTTTGTGGCCTCGCCCATTCCCTGGGCATGCTCTTGGGCCTGTCCAGCCTTCTCAGCCCCGTAGTTCTTGGTCTCGTCAGCCTTCTGGGCCGCAGTGTCACGAGTCGAATCCCAGCTAGATTGGTTCGATGCCATCTTCGCTATCAGAGTTGGAATTAGAGTCGAGATGAACAAATGCTGGACTGTAAGGGAATACTGTCACAATATCTTGGTGGAGTATGTTGGTGAAGTTAACAAATGGCCCGATAGTTCGATGCGGTTGTTGCTGGATGTTGGGGGCATACTCGTTTATATACTTCCGCGAAAGGCTGGGGGGCTTCGTCTCCGCTTGACACGATGAAGGGAGAGAGTTTATGTGCCACGTGTCAAGAGGTCCAACGAGCGAGCCGTGCATTGCACTGTTTCAGCGACTAAACAAGGGACAGCTGTCAGCGGACGTGTCCTTGTCACAGCGTCTTAGAGCGCGCCGGAGAGTGGAACATTGCTGGAGAAGCGTTTGGCTGAGGTGTCCGATGGAAGGCTAACGTGGTAGGCAGACTACTGGAACATTTCTGTTGTATCCGAGTCATCCGACATCTCGAGGGCGTTGACATTGCATCTATTCTGTAATGACCACTGCTGCAGTAGCCATTCGTAAATGGTTTGGGGTCCGTAAAATTCCAAGGCATGGAGGTACTTTCTGAAGAAAACGTCTTGCAAGGTACAGGAAAGGAGTCTTTTTGAATATGAAATATGCATGCTCGATTAACTTCTGGTAACTTTTGCTCTTTTGATGTTATCTAGTAAATATATAGATGTTAAACTAGAATGTATATAAAATAGATAAAAATAATTTTAAATAATTATATAAATATTAATTGTTAGCTCATGTCTGGAAACGTGAGAAGATCAGAATATAAACCATAAGCATGAATAGACTTCCATGTTGCTAAAAATATAATTTTTAGAAACTTAAAACTATTTATACATTATATTAATATGAATATGAATTTATTATTTTCGTTGGAGAAGGTGAATGTACATGCACCTGAATAATATACATCCAAAGTTCACTTCTGGTCGGACAAAGAAAAAAGACAACCGTCGTGAAAAGTGAAAATTCTGAAACCGTCAGTGGACCGGACATCACAGTTGAGGTGCCATCCAGGTGCTAATAAGATTTTGATAAGTTCTAAAGAGAAAGTGTCCAGTACTCTTAAATTAAATTATATATTTATTATAATTTATTATAATTATTATATATTAACTACATAGTCAAGCCGGATCTTCCTGTAAGAACCCATAAGGAAAGTGACGTGCAACAAGAACCATAATAATAGGAGATCGTAACACTGTTAGAAAAATAAACTTTTAGAAAATTTAATTTATCACCTAATCTTCTCATCAAAAGGTTAAGTGATAAATTAAATGGATTTGTACCCATTTAATTTATCACTTAAGATAAATTAAATGGGTGAGGTGAAAAGTACCCAAGCACCGGACAATAAGACACCGAAAGTGCTAATATGTTAAACATCCAATGTGTATAAAAGCAAAGAAACGAGTAATTACTTTTTTCTTCACATAGTAGTTGATGTCGTATAGAAAGAATTCTATTGTTTAAGACCCAAAAACTTGTAGTGCTAGTGGTGAGCTTTGATTTAACCCCATACTTTACAGATTTGTCTTGGGATGAAGGTTTCAATACCATTTTATTATCAAATTGAATTAAAATCCCTCTTTAACTATTAATTTTTCTCTATGAAAGCAAACCCTTTGAAAGAGCTACTCTTGGTTTACTCATATTCACTTGGCTATTCATATTCATTTCTGCAATCTTTGAAAGAAGTAATAATGCAAGCGGTTTAATTTATCACCGAACTCTTCGGAAGGAAAGGTTAGGTGATTAATTAAACTTATAACAAAACCTAAACTTTTTACAAAACAAGAAGTCGGTCATATGGTTCTTGGAGCACGCTTTAACATATAATGATTTATAGATTTTTTTCTGGAAGTTCTTACATGCACTATGTATATAATATATGATATATATTTTAAAATTGGTCATTTAATACATGTATCAAAATTACAACTAACAATTCATAAATAGCCATAATCTAACACTGATTAATAAATCCAGAAGTTCAATAAGACCCCACCGCATTGTCTGGTCCAATTGTACTCCACTCTTCATGCTTTTCTCTCGGGGCAAAATTTAATGATACATGCATATCATGTATTATTATTCAATTTTCATTCCTTATGCAAAGCTTACGTTTCCCTTTTTTCCCTATATTTGTGCATCATTCTGCTAGAATTAGAAAATGTATTATATATAGTAAGTTACGAATAACTTAAAGGGATAAAGCCCGGTAGATGAACATTATTTGATATCATAGAACACAAAATCTATAACATCCCAAGGTTTTCTTTTTTTACATTGTTTTAATATAAAAGAATTGTTCTCTCATAAGATTAAAGACGAGATAGTGCAAATCTAAGTTAATACTTCGTCAACGATAAACTAGGGATCACGAGACTTTTTCTCTTAGTTTTTCTCACAAAAACTCACGAAAACAACATGTTCTTAACTTCAGACATCACCCTCTAGACATTGCCCTCTAGAAGAAACCCTCAATACCTCCGACGACATCATCTTAACACAAAACCCATAAACTATAAAGAATGTACACATGTTAGCTTGACATCCGAAGACCCTACTTTCCTGAAGATCTATGTGAATGACCCCATGTTGGATATAAAATAACACTGTGCAAGACGTCAGCCCCCTGCCACCTGGTCTTGGTGTAGCCTAACATATAGTCTAGGCAGCCACAACAATTAGTAAACCGAAAGAACAATTCTCTCTTTACTTGTTAGCTTCTCTCTCTTCTTACGTCTACTTGGTCCATACGTCCACGTCTAGATGTTGGAGACACTTCGTTGTGATGAAAGAACTTGGTAATTAATTTTCCTACTCTTGAAGATAGTCCTAGATAGTCCCTTCCATAGTGTACCCTTTAAGACTTTGATAAAGAAATGAAAGATAGAAGTTGTACTGCACCACGCGTGGCAATCCGTCCAACGGCCTTCTTGTCCTCCCTAAGCATTTTACCAGTGATCGAAGTAGTACTGATGCCACTCTTTTTGGTTGTACGTACAGTACTGATATGATCATTGGATAATTTACTTACAAAAGACAGAAGTTGTATACCCCAACATTCCCTTCTCACTCTTTACTGTAAGGCTACTAGCGTCTAAGCCTTTAAACCTATCTAAGGTACATTGGTGTCCCAAACCTTTAGTCAATCCATAATAGAAGCCCTTCATGTAACACAAAGTCACATTCCTCCTAACCTTACTTCTCTCTGCCATTGTATACACAAGGATAAGTAGAAGATATGTAACCTGCCTCTGAGATAAAGAAAACAATTACCAAGGTGTGATAAGAACAATAGAGTTGGAAGATCTTTTCTGCATAAATTATCTCTTGCACCTATCTTCTAAGGGAGTGGTCCTCAGCCACCAGCTATCAAGAAAGCAGAACTTTCTCCTAGGTTGTTGTCACACTAAGGTCAGCCCACACACTTATATACACACATGGCAAAGATGGACGATCCAACTTTATACCATCACACGAAACCAAAAACGGCCGAACTCTCAACACACAAGCTTGAGAGGATGACACTGTACGTAGACGTCGAAGTCCAAATATAATAAACAGTCATCACCAACCTAAGTAAAAATACTTTAGGTGGTTGATATCTAACTAAGGGTGCTTGCACATGTGCATACACAACTGAGTCTATAAAAATGACTAAGTAATGATGATCTCCCTAATGGTCAAGAGAGCCACATGGACGGTCTCTCTCTTCTCTTGAGATGGGAGGACGAGAGGTGCTGAAACCTCCTCATGAGGAGTGATCATTGACTCACTCACTCTATCTGCTACATGGCTAGTAGATGATTGGGCTGCTGCCGGAGCAGATGCTGCCATCTCTACATCTCTAATAGACTATTGTCGGGATAATCCACTAGGAGCTGATCTATTCTGATGCACTTCCTCTCTAGTCTCTATGGCTGCTCGGAAGGTACCTGCCAAGCTGATGATAAGCATATGAGTAGAAGCGTCTCTCCGCTACAAAGTAGCCTAAATCTTCTTCTCAGTAGGCTCATGGATCTTCTGCAATAGCAACTCTACTTCCTTCACCCGTTTGGGATTAGATGTCACCTCTGTCTTCTTGAGAAGACTTTCCTTCAGGTCTAGAAGGTGAGTGTCTGCCACTGTAAGCTCCTCTCTAAGCCCCTTGGCTTTCTGGAGGGATGTGTCTCGAGAGGCTTCCAACACCTCTTAGGCTCCCCAAAGTTGTCCCTGTAGCAATTGTTACTTGCTTTGCAAAGTCTTCTGTCCAACCATTGCTGTTAATGCTCGCTTCTCCACGGTCTGAAACTCGTGGAGACAGTCAGACGCTATCAAGCATTTCAACAACTTCTGTCCAAACCCAAGAGTAGTAGCTAAACCCTCCTTCTCTGCCACACGTTCGAGTTGTTGCATCACTAGGTCAATCTCCTTTTGGAAGTAAACCTCGAACTCTTAGTGGTGGTCACAAACCTAGCGTAAGGATGTGACACATGTGATAACGGCGTCTGTATCCGCTGCTAATAGCTCTATTGGACCTCTGTCAACGAGGGGTGAGCAGCAGCGAGAAGGACCAACAGCGGGACCCTCTGTTGCATCAGGCACCTTTTGTGGTTTCATTAGAGAGTCTCGTCCAAGTTGTTGGACGTCCTCAAAATCACTGAGGTCGGGTATCGCCGTCTGTCCGATCTTAACGTCTAGCTCCTCCTCATCGTCTGTAAACTCCTCATCTGAACCCATCATCTCCATGTCTGGATCATGCGATTATTGAGGAGTATGGACGCTATCTCATCTGGAGTAATTTCTCTTTGATTCTTGTACATGTGTATTAAGAAAGTCGTCAGATGCCTAGCCGTTAGCTCTAGCTGTTGGACGATCTTCTGAGTATACTCATGTACAGCTAAACCTCAATCTAACCTTTTCTAGTCTAGGATGCTCTAGTAGAACATGACCTCCCAACCTTACATGTATGTCTTCTTCTCATGGTAGAAGATGGTGATGAAGATTTTGCTGAACGTCTATCGTCAACCTGCGCTGTCATCCGTTCTTCGTACGGTCATCTTCTGAGAAGACCCTTTTCTCATGATATCATTCTCTAACACCCATTGTCGTGTCGTGGACCAGCTCCTACCTGAAAATCTATTTCGATACTTACCACTATCGTTCTAATGACACTCATAAGATCAAAAATGAGTCTTTTTGCACAACTCCGGATCTTCACTTTCATTACATCAGTGGATAGAGCTCATTGTCAGCTTTCCATGGGCATTTCGTCTACTTCATTTGGACGTCTAGTGGAGAAGTTACGAGACTCGAAAGATTGTTAACTTCTCAATGCAATCACTCTTTTTCTTGAATGTATCTTTTATCATGTATTAATATTAGGTGAACGACACGTGTATCTTTTATCCTGTATTAATCTTAGGTGCACCTAAGATTAATACATGATAAAAAGATACACGTGTTGTTTTCTTGAAAAAGCTGAGAAAAACTTGAATTCATTTATTCCCGAGTATGAGCTACTTTTTATCACCGTGGTCTTTGAGTATGTAGAAAAGATTCTGTTTTGCTCCAAAAGATCTCAAAAATCTTCATCTTGAAATTTCTTTTTCAATATTAACTAGTTTATTTTAAGATGAAAAGCTAATGAATAACTTTAGTTTGATTTTTTATTTCACAGATTCTAAGTTGGTATGAAGATGTAATCACCATAGACATTTTGTGCATTAAAGCTAAATTTCTCCGTTCTCTGAAAGCAAACCTGCAAAATAAGGTCTTCTGGGCACAGGAGCACTTGTAGTCATTCTTGGGATTTAAAGCAAACACTGTACTTCGTCTAAGTATATTTGTTTATGTTAAATCTCATAGTTGGATTAAATCATTATTTTATTATACAATTTAGACAAAAGCAGAGCATTCAACCTTCCAAAAAAAATATATAAAAGATCTATATATTTGTACACGAGAATGGAAGATAGAATCAAGGACTACACTCTAGCAATCACATAGCAAGTAAAAACCCCGTGAAGTAAATAGTGAATAGCAAATAGAGGCAGAATGTATACTAACTTACTGTATGGAGTTAGCTAATATGGGTGTCAAAGTTCAATTGAAATATTTTTACACAAGTATTGGACTGCGTTTCAGTTTGGGTCGCACTGATGTACTGAAAATACAATGTCTTTTAATTATTTGTAACCACTGTAATCTAGAATCATTATTATGGAAAGTAGATTTCTCTATTATAAAAAAGAACAAGCAAAATGAATGAGAACTCTATAAGAAAACTCCTGCTTCACTTCTCTGCAGACACCTTCGCACCCACAGAAAATATCCACAAAGATATAGTCGAAGTAATAACTTCTTCTCTTCAATAAAAAATCTTTCAAAAAAAATCGAACTTTGAAACCCGTAATGAAGGTTTGTAACCAAAGTGCTTCTCTAAGGGTATGTGGAATGCGAAGAACATTTTCAAAAATGACTCTTCGGTATAGAGTGCAATATATTGCATCCAAAGGTAGAAATTCAATGTGAATCTATGTAAATAGACCATAATAGTAAATGAAAAACGCAAGTAAAAGAGTCCGAGTTATCTTAGGAATTCACTCACCTGTAGATCTGCTAATTTCCATGCGAAATCCGATCGGCCGAAGAACCTGGCGGTTGAAACTATCGACACTTTAGCGACTACAGCGTCGTCCACAACGAATAGATCTTCTTCTTTCGCGGAGCTTGCCCAACCGTCTCTCCCACCTGGCTCTTACTACTCCGGACTTGCGCACCCCCTCCTAATCAGACGCTCTGCAAACCCACGTCCCGAGCATAGTTGCTGAAACAAAAACGGTCATCATGGCTTTTGACACGCGGCTGCTCATCATGTCTGCCGTTATACCAAAAAGAAATCACTCACCTCCTTTGGTCAACTATAAAAACCGGTATGTTTGCATCTTCTAGCAAACAATCATAACTGGCGCTCGCTTTACTGACATTACGAAGATTACTCCGCCAAGATATTGTGGCCGCACTCCGTCCGAATTTCGCACTTCGGGTTTCATTCATCTCGACTCCACAGTTTAGTACTTTTGACTCCCATAGCGAAGATGGCATTGAACCAATCTAGCTGGGATTCGACCCCCGACTCGGCGATCTAAAAGACAGACGAGATCAAGAAGTACGGGGCTGAGAAGGCCGGGCAGCCCAAGAGCACGCTCAGGGAATGGGCGAGGCCACAAAGCAGAAGGTGAGCGAGGACGGATCTGCTGCTCAGCAAAAGATGAACGAGGCCAAGCGGGATCCTCTGATATCAGTCAGACTGTCATGGAGAAGTCCACTCAAGCAAAGGATAGTGTTGCCAGCACATTGCAACAGGTAGGTCTTTTGTTCAGCTGGTTTTGCTATGTAAATTAGGAGATTTGACAATTAGAGTGCTCTCGATCATAGACCTCAAAGTTAGTGCGCAGAGAAGTATTGTATGCCATTGAGTCTGATTTCTTCTCTTGGACTTTTTGGGGGTACTGCATGCTGGCAACAAAGTGACGGAAACCTTCAACAAGGCTAAGGACGTCATCACTGGCAATAAGTAGGCGAGTATTTATGCGCTCATGTTAGATTATTGTACCTCAGTAGATTCATATGGAAGATTTGTACTAGTCGATCGGTCGCACTGAAGTCTAGTTCCATTGCAGCTCTAGGTTGAAGAACGAAGAGCAGTAGAGTGTCTTACAATACCGACTGTCCCATTTTTTCTGTATAATAAATGAGGCCACTGATGCATAATTTATCATACAGACATGTACGAGAGTCTTTTGAACTTAGTCGGATGACGAGCTTCTTCGTCTCCTCAGCAACAAAAGCTTTCTTGTGATGATTTTAGTTGTATATTATATGATCGCATCTGAACTGGCAGACAAGATAAGTAAGTCTCAAATCAGTGTTCCAGTGTCAAGAACTCAGCCTCCAGTCACAGTGAATAGACAGAGAATATAGTCATTCATATACATTTGTTTGGTCATAATTTTGAAATTTGTTATCTTGAGACATGAAGTCTGTTGCATTCGCATCAATTCCTGAAACCACCATGCAGTAAACTCTTTTGAGTGCCGAAATATCTCATCTACAAAGACCTATTCCATGAGACGGTCAAACTGATAAGTCAGTCTCTATTTGAATTTGGGGATGATCCAGAATAGGGTCATGTCGTATCCAGATAATATCTTCTATAGAGAACAAACAAAGAATCTGTAATGGATAGATTCGTAAACTGTAAGACATTTTAACGTTTATCAAGACATATCTCGACTTATTCTTTCAACAACTACACATTCAAATTTAACCAATGTCTTAACTGGACATGATCTTATTCTGCAGTCGTCACCAAATTCAACATTTCTTAACAGGATAAGTGGTGCATTTCATCATAATATGTTGACGTAGAATCACAACCCAGTTTGAATATATTATTTGTCCGCATTCGCATCAAAATTTTGATGCACTGAACACATGGTATACGTGGTTACCACAGCATCTAGAATCAAAGTGCCTACTACATAAAATATTTGATTGCAGGAGAATGAAAAACTTCTGTGTACAGAAACACCACAGTGACTACTATGTATGCAACAAAGCGAAACTGTTCCAGTCGAGCAAAGTTGATGATAGGCTCCAAGTGCGGATGAAGAACATAAAACTGCTAAACATATCCTATACATCCAGAAGTTGCAAGTAGAGAACAAATGAAAATGCAAATGAAAATAGATATTTAGTTTGAATGTGAATAACTCTTCCAACTCTGTACCTACTTTGAGCTTACGGACGAATAAACTTGTAGAAGCGATTTCTAAGTTGCGAGTTGAGCTCACTAATGACATAGATGCCATATAACCGCAGCGCTAGCCTATCAACCTGCAGAAATAAGCATGTCTCATAAAAACAATGCATTCCTCCGCTCCTAGACCTGATGCGACACGAAGCCTTCTTGTACTTATCTTCATGATCAACTGCTCCAACACTGTATACGACAATTTGCGAAAGAGGGGCTGGGTTTGGTTGAAGTGTGCCTCTTGCTAGCCGCCAACATTTCCAAGGAGGGCATAAATTCGTGGTAGTAACAACAATGTCGTTTGTTCCACTGTCGCGAAGTTTGTAACGAGCTCCCGAAGATGCATTTTCGTTGAAATTCAAGAGGGCTGTTGAAGGCAACAGTCAGATTGACGTATTGCAAAGAGGTTAGATTGGTATAGCCTCATGTTACAATATTACATCCATGGAATGTTGCATGCGCTCGTAGCCGCTGGACTTTTGGTTTTTGAAAGAGAAACCGCAATAAGAAGTTTTCTGGTTACCAAGACTACTTATAGGGGAACTTCCCTACTATCTGTGATTGGGAACCAATTCTGTATATTGCAAGAAATGTAAAAATAACACTTTTTATTTTGTTGGTTGTTTTGGAAATTTTATGAGTCCTGAATCAGTTATGGATATACCGGTACTCCAGCAGTCCCCTTTGACTTTGCACCTGTGGGTAGATGAGAAGTCCTTTCCCGTAAGGCATACCGTACTGAGAATAAGACTAACTGTAAGATTACCCCTCTACAACAGAACTACTATGGTAGTCTACCCATCACGATAGCCGATGCCGAACGCCGCCGCTTCTATCACAATGTTCACAGACCCGGGAGTTTTTAATTCGCTCCAACATGCCCTTTCAGGTGCCACGCGTCCCCTGCAAAGTCGTCTGTACACAATGCCGGTCGCTCGTCCTTGGACACGCGGCCCCTCAAAAACCTACTGCCGTTATGTCGTGTCAGGCATAGAAGAGACCCCTCATCTCTCTTGCCTTATTATATAAACTAGTATGCCTCCAACTTCCAGCAACAACCGCAACTGACACTCACGTAGATCTGACTAACGCAGCTCACCTTACTCCGACAAGATATTAGCTCTCCCTCGCAGTAGGCATTCGTCCATCTCAATTCCAGTTCCAATTCCTGATAGCGAAGATGGCATCGAACCAATCTAGCTGGGATTCGACCCGCGACAGTGCGGCTCAAAAGGCTGACGAGACCAAGAATTACGGGGCTGAGAAGGCTGGACAGGCCCAAGAGCACGCTCAGGGAATGGGCGAGGCCACAAAGCAGAAGGCGAGCGAGGCCGGATCTGCTGCTCAGCAAAAGATGGACGAGGCCAAGCGGGGATCCTCCGATGCCAGCCAGACTGCCATGGACAAGGCCACCCAAGCCAAGGATAGTGCTGCCAGCACATTGCAGCAGGTAGGTACTTGTTCAGCAGGTTTTGCTATGTAGATTAGGAGATTTGGCAATTATAGAGCTATTGAATCATAGACCTCAATGTTCGTGCGTAGAGAAGTATTGTATGCCATTGAGACTGATTTTTTCTATTGGACTTTTGTGGGTACTGTAGGCTGGCAACAAAGTGACCGAAACCTTCAACAACGCTAAGGACGCCATCACTGGCAGTAAGTAGGCGAATTCTGAGTAGTGTTTACTCTCTCTTAGATTACTTTAGCTCAGCAGATTCTTATGCAATGCTTGTACATAGTCGGCCCCACCGAATTCAAGCTCCATTGCAGCTCTAGGTTGAAGAACGAAGTCCGTAGACTGCTCTACGATACCGACTGCCATTTTGCTGTATAATAACTGAGGCCACTGGTCCACAGTTGATCCTACAGAACTGTATGAGATTATTTAAACTTAGTCGAATGACGATCTTCGTCTCCTCAGCAAGTGATTTAGCAACAAAAGCTCTCCTGTTGTTATGATTTGAGTTGTACAGCATCTGGGACTGGCAGCCATGATTGGTGAGGTTCATATCAATGTTCCAATGTCAAAGAATTGAGCCTCACGTAAAATATATATCCTACGTGACTCGAGGATATGTTAGTTCGATATTCTTTTAAAAATATTACTGCTTGATTGCCTCTCAGATTCTTGTTCGCAGGCAAGACCCTCAACTAACTTCTGGTCAGCTTACATTACATCATTGGTATTCGGGGAGGATTCACCAACATGAACTATGAGCGAAGAAAAAATGGGGAGTGGGTAATATGGAAGCTGAAGAAGAAACAACAGCACCTGGTGGTTTTCTGTAACAGGCCTTGGTACCTTTGCTCCATGGTCGCCGTGCGGAAGCGGACCTGTAACACTCCTATCTAGTTTCTAGACTGAGAACAGGTTTGGTAACTGGAGATACAACTCCCGAAGTTTCGTGCATATACAGGAGTTGCATTGGAACGGGCGTCAAACCATTGAATCAGTCGAGGCACAGTTTTCGGTCTGTACGTAAAGGTCCTTGCAGTGAGTGTTCATTGCATAGTTTCCGTTCAAATGTGTGGCCAACGATTAGTTAGTACACGCAACGCTTTCGCTCCCGCACGTCTTGCCATCGCTCGTTGTCTCTGAAAGAGAGGGCTCGTCCATTTCTTTCTCAGAGATTTCTACTCATATTAGTTGCCCTGCCGTGGATGGAAATAGTGATTCGCTGGCCTTTTTGGCTTTCCGGGGCAGTTGACTCGCTACTGTAGTGGGCTCAGCCGCTGGGCTGGCTGGCCCGAGTGTCGTCACCGTGGGAACGGCGGACGCTGGAATGCCGTTGAGCCATTGCCATTGAAATGCACGTTCCATGCCGTGAACCTTCGTTGTATGACGATTTACCGGACGTTCGGAGCAAGTAGACGGAACCGAAGACCAATAATGTAAGATGACTAAAACTAAGTTGAGGTTCTTGCCTGGAGCAAGAAGGTAATCTTGCAGTAAAATTTGAGAGGTAATCTTGCAGTAATTCTTTTGAAAACGTTGGCCATCGAACTTAGCCGCAATAAAATATGAAAAACATGCACCTACATTCAGGAGGAACTCACGTCATGCTGGTGATAAAGCGAAGCGGGAGCTTCTGCAGCTGACATCTGTTGCTAAGCTTGGGCTGGTAGGGTTCACAAAGCTTGGTGTTTCTCGCGCTTGTCCCGAGGTACAGTACTACAGACAAAGTGCCTTTTACTCTAGTGCATAGAGATTTCTCTTCTCCACCCGTCTCAATCCTCGCTTTGAAGCTTCCCATCATCTTTACTCAACTGGAAATTTTCATTTTGTCGGCCCTACTGCATTGCATATATCTTAGTGGTGTTAACTTGTATGTATGACAATTTCCATTCTTTTGCAGTTCAATATCTCATGTGGTATAAGCTTTTTCTAGATGAGATACTTCGAGGAGCCCTAACTTCCATTGTTAAGTTTAAACCCTAAACTCTTACTGGAAGTTTTCATGTGTTCAATACATCATTGGACGTTTTGATGCGAATGCAATATATTTTGGATCTGGTCTGTACGGAAACTCAGCAGTACCGTTTATCCTCTCAGCAGACTTCAGAATTCCTGTTCACGTCAGAACCATTTCGGTCGAAAAATTAATTTCGGCTGTGGCGCTGCAGATGCAAACCTGACATCGTAAGTGTTTCCCGAGATCCACGTCCAATTAAGATCAACGGAGAGTTTATTGCGAATGCGATACAATTCAGAGCTTCCCAAGATAATGAAGATCACGGGCCAAAAATGGTATGTGAGTTGTGTGAGTTTCTACATTCTACCTTTAGTCACCGTGTTTCGAGCCTTATGACCTCTTTGATTCTCTTCCTTCTCATTCACGATCACAGTAGCGTCTGATAGTTCTGGGTGCGAACATATAACACAACTATCTACAGGAGAGCGTTTTCTGCTCAATCACTTGCCAAGATATGGAATCCAAGTTCGTCATTTGTCTTAGATTTAAATAACTTCGTACAAGTCTGTTTGCTGAACTGTACACCACTGGCCTCAGTTCTTGTACAGTAAAAAAATGACAATCGGTATTGTAGAACTTCAACCTAGAGCTGAATGAGAATCAGAATTCAGTGTGGCCGACTATTTACACGCGCTGCAAGAAAACCCTCGAGGTCCGCTTATCTAAACACTCCACGCAACTCGCCTACTTGTTGCTGTTGCCCGTGATGGTGTCCTTAGCGTTGTTAAAGGTCTCCACCACTTTGTCGCCAGCCTGCAGTATACCAAAATCCAATGTTAGATTAGACTCGATGAAACCTGGTTTCCAAGACATAATGCACGTGATACGTTTCTCGAAATCGCAGGAATCAACAATGTACAATTCGAATCGAATGTTACATTCAGACTCAATGAGACACCAGGTTTCCAAAACATAGTGCACGTGATACGTTTCTAGAGATCGTTGGACTCGAGAATGTACAACTGCAAATCTCCTCGCTATATAGCAGAACCAACTCGAACGCAGTACCAACCTGTTGCAATGTGCTGGCAGTACTATCCTTGGCTTGGGTGGCCTTGTCCATGGCAGTCTGGCTGGCATCGGAGGTTCCCCGCTTGGCCTCGTCCATCTTTTGCTGTGTAGCAGATCCGACCTCGCTCGCCTTCTGCTTTGTGGCCTCGCCCATTCCCTGAGCGTGCTCCTGGGCCTGACCAGCCTTCTCAGCCCCGTAGTTCTTCGTCTCGTCCGCTTTCTGGGCCGCAGTGTCACGGGTCGAATTCCAGCTGGATTGGTTCGAGGCCATCTTCGCTGTGGGAGTTGGAAACACTAGACAGTCTAGACTGTAGAGGGGAGATGTTCGATCGAGTGCGGTGACAATATCTTCGCAGGATAAGCTTCGTAAGTAAAATACCGAGAGCGACGTTTGCGATTGATACTAGAATATGGAAGCATACTGATTTATATAGTCAAGCAAGAGAGATGAGAGGCCCTTCTCCCCTTGACAGAACGGCAGAAGCATGAGGGGCCACGTGTCGTTAGACAGGAGGAGCGACCGCGGCATGTTTGCGGTAGTTATAGATGAGTAAGCAGGCAACGCGTCTCCACGAAGTGCAAGATGGAGACAAGGAGCTGCGTTAGCCTTCCCGTCACAAATTAGGAGTTTGTCCTGGAATTTTCACCTCGTGATTTTTTGAGAAAAGACGCGGTTGATATTTTTGGTGAAATCACCAACCAGAAGAGGGAGACAAACCCAAAAGTACCTCTCACATCCATGTGAATGGGTTTTCTTTCACTCCAAGTGTGAATATTCTCGCTTTAGTCACTAAAATGTTAATACTTTTTGTAACAAATAAAATGCAAAGAGAAATTACTGAAACGCGACCGACGATGTTTTTTCTCCTTGATCGTGTGTATATTGCTTTAATTCCATTCAGGAATTTGAAATAATAATAAACGAGCCGTGGCTAGATTTGGGTGGAGCATACGTAACAAAGGATTTGAATGATTTAAAACCTGCTGATGTTTTTGGGTTCGGGGATGTTGACTTTCAGTTCCCGGACTCCGTGAAATATTCTTGTCTTCCAGTTAAAACGCGTAATGGTCTTATATTTCCTTTAAGCGGTTAAACTCAATGTATAGGGTTTAAGATCTCTCTTGCTTTGTGGATGGGAGCTGATTGAAAACTAATCGAAGGCCCGGATTACTTCCTGTTTATTTACTTTTAGCAATGTGGGGAGGAAAACGAGGACTTGGTGGATTTGTCCAATAGTCCAGTAATCGTGTTTAGTCTTCACAACTATCTCCTTTGGCGTGGTCATGCACCTCAAGTAAGCAAATTTTTCTACGATATTCACCCAGCGAAAGATCGTTCTGTTCCTGGGGGGCTTGTGCCTTGTATTTTACGAATTTCTCTCCTTCCACCAGTCCGGTGCCGTTACGAAGCCCTTTACGTCCCTCCGTTTTTCATTCCGAAGGCCCTTGCCGTTTCGTTCATTTCGTTTCGGTCCTCTATTTCGTTTGCGCAGAGAGAAGTGTATACATAATACATACATGTACAATAAACAGCACGGAAGAAATGCACGGTTTTTTATTTTTTTTTGGCCTCTACGGGCATTTGTCCAAGTACAGCAAACCAATCAACGAACACAGCTGAAAAACGCTGGTTCCCGAAACTCCATTGATATGCCAGCAAAACAAATACACTTCCTGAGAAAGTATGTACAGAAAATGGACAGACTAAGGCCAGTTGGGACAAAGTAATTTCCTGACACCGTAAGGCCTCTTCAGGCAAAGCAGAACTTGCACACAGTAAGGACGTCCGAGGCAAAAACACTGAACGGACACAGTAGCTAAGCAGGTTTTATAACAGCAGCAGACAAACTGCCTTCAAACTTGTATTGGGAAACAGCGGTCGGCTCCTGTAGACCGTAAAAGAGCACCAACGAGAGATATGTACTCGGGCAACGGACTCCGCTCGGAAGCTGGTGCTTGGGCTTCGCACGGAACTTGTGGCTGCGAAGGCGACTCCCCTCCAGATGCTGCATCAAACACCGCTCGCTCATAGTACCTGCGTTTGCAAGATGCACATCGGTCACTTTCTCTGAAAAAGAAAATCTGCTCAATGTCCTCAGGACTGATGTCAGCAGGCCTGATGAGACAAGTCCATAGTGCGTCAGCGCGACTTTTGTGAATCTCATGCTGCAGAAGCCACCTGGGAGACGGGATATATTTACCGGACATAACCATAGCACGAAGACAACGCGGAAAGGTTGTAGATAGTGGATGCCGACTTTTATACCTGTTAAATTGAAGTGCCCTCTGCAAGATGTTAAAGTATGTCAACTCCACCCTATTTTTTGTATCCGAAGCTCCAAGCAACATGTACAGCTCCTTCATCTGCAACCATCGACTCACTAATATTCTTCATGGTGGCCACATGATGCTCCTCCTGCTGGTCCTTGAGGCAGTAACCGACCATTCTCACAAAGGTGTGGAGTCCCTTGTTGGAAAGGACCTTGACGCACACCTTCCCGCCGACAGGTTTGCTCTTGTCCCAGCCAAGAGCCTGCGACACACGCTTCTTGACATCAATAGACGATTTTGCGTACATACATACCACCCCTTGGAAATGCAAATGAAGGAGGCTCCCTCCACGCTCGACAGAGAAAACTCCAGAGAGACATTGTGTCTGCAGAAAATCGCAAAGCAAGGGAAAAAAGGACATGTCCAGATCACAGCCCGTCCTGCACACTGTCACGGACGCTTCCAATGTCGATCTCTTTGCTCTCGCTTCCCTCCTCAAAGACATTGTCCCGTGAGAAGGTTGAATAATGAGGACAAACGAAGCGAAACAGAAACGGATCCAAATCGAAGCATACACAGGGAAGCCCACGCAGTCTGTACAAAGAAGCCACAGTGGACTCGAAACTGTTATCTGGATGCTTAAAAAATGCAGGATACGCGAACATCCGATACCTGCGATCTTGCAAATACATAGAGAGATGATCAGTAGAATATGAGAAAAACCTATATGGACCAGCTAGACTGTACATCGGGGAGTCATGTAACGAGCAAGGAAAGCAAGTCTTGCTAATGCGCACAAAGTCGAACTTCATCAAGAACGCAACGATTGGTTGAGAAGAAACGAGTTCCAAATAGGTATATGCACGGCATAGTTCGATTTTCGTTTCGGAAAACGACATCATAGGTAGGTTTTTTGACAAATAGGGGAAACGCGGCTCCAGAGGAGAAAAATACAGAGAGACAAAGTTGTCCTCCTGTTCAGCAGAGCTATCGCTCTGTTCAAGAGGCGGAGCCTCCACAGCTGACTCATCCACGTCTGGACCGACCTCCAAACCATCCATACAGGTCGAATGCAAGGGAGAAATGCCGAATACTTATCTTCTAGTCCGCTGCAAGACGTTCAGGCCATCTCGTAAAACTCCTCGGGTCGATAGCAGCCAACGTCCACCACGTTACGACCGCAAAGGCAGGAAAAATATGAGAGACAAACATCGAATATTTATCTTCTAGCCCGCAGCAGGACGTCGAGCCCATTCCGGAAAACTCCTCGAGTTCACAGGAGCCAACGTACACCTCGTCAAACGTAGCAAAAAATCAGTACTCTACCCCGAACAAGACGACAACGACAAGGCCACCACGAGTCCGACGACACGGCACCAATGCCCAATCCGCGAAGCAGCCTTCCCTGCCCGAATGACAAAACGATACAAGAATACCAAACATCGACAGCAAAACCAACACCGCACGGTTCCAAAATCGAATCTACTGCAAGGAACGACGAACGCTGCGCGCAATCTGTGCCACCCGCACGAAGATGAGAGACAAAAGCACTTACCGAGACTTATCCAACACCGAACCATGAAGGACAGCAACGATAACAAGACCGCACAGTTCAAAAATCGACTCTACTGCACGGAACGACGAACGCCGCGCGAAGATGACAGAAAAATAAGTGTGTACCAACACCGAATCACGAACGCCGCGTTTGGGAACAACAAACTCGCCTACCGATGTCAGAGAAAATTTAAGTTATCTTCGTCCTCTATACCTAAACTTCTCTCTACCCGCGCTATCACCTGCCCAATCCCTCATTCGAATTTCACGTCCCGGAACCCTAGCTTGTCTTCTTCCTCGCCTCTGCCGTTTCGACCGTTTGATGTATATTCTCCTTGACATGAGTCGCCTGGTGTTCATTAACTGCGGTCATGTATCGGAATACGCTTTCGTTTATTTTGTTGGAGGTTGTTGTGATATGTCCAGTTCAGGGTACCAGTAATACATGGATTCGTATGACAAGAAACTGGGATAAGTTTATGGAAAACTGCTCAAATCTTCAGAAAAAGAGAGAACAAACTCTCTCTTTCTCTCTTTCTCAAGGACAACTAGCGACGAAAAGACGCGCGTGAGCAAAGTATTGCGGGTACTAACTGAAAGGATGGTCACAGTATCTAATGAATATCTGCAGCAAGGACCTTTGCCAGTGCTTCTTCTCCTGAAACCATCTTCTCTAACGTGGGCAGCGTCGTGATCAAGAGCAACGAAAATCAGCAGCAGGGGAAGATAAAAGAGCAAAGCGGAAGACAGGTGGAATAGTGAAGATTTGAAAAGACTTGACATTTCCTCGGGATGAGCGATTTTTGATATATTTTCTACATCTTTGCCACTGTAATTTTAAATTTTCTGATATGTTTTTTATATTGCATTCTTGGCTAATATTTTTTGACATGTCTTATAAATTTCTGACACGTTTTTTACACAAATACTGTCTGAATTAGAATGGGAATTTGTGTCAAAAATGAGTCGGAAACATGTCATACAATGAGTTAAAATTTATGATATGTATTTGAACTCCTTCTTTTGCTCCAGTTTTTTCAAAATGTCCTTATGAATTCGGACAAGTTCTGACATAGTTCGTGTCAGAATTCATGTAAACCATTACAATATCTATTGAACTCTTTGTTCTTGTCTAATGTTTTCAAGCATTTTCTGACGGATTTTCATAGGTCTCTAACATATCTTATGTCGTATTTTTTAGTTCATAGACATCTATATATTTTTGACAGTATATCCAAATTCAACGACAAGACTCACTCATGCGAATGCGCACGAATCACTGAACTGGCACGTCTCATTATCGTGCGAAATCACATAGCAAATAACCATGAGCATAGAACCTAATACGTCATCTGACGAGTTACAAAAAAAATTCCGCAGAACAAAAAAAATTAACACAAAAGTTCTATGTTAAATTCACATGTGAACCTTCGCATAAATTAAAAGTGCCGGCTAGAGTTCCGATGAAATTCAAGCGTCTAGAACTTCTGCCTCGTTGCTCAGAATCTGGTGTTTTTGATGTCATCGAAAGCGCTTGAAAATCTCTATCCAACGGTAACAAATTCGACCCAAACTGACGTCTCTAGCCCGAGTTATGGCTACTTGAAGATTTCAAACACCTCTTTGAAGAAATCTATGCGAACCTTCGCATAAATTGCTACCTTCAGCCTTAAACGCACCACTCTCAATGAAATCTGCATGAGCCCTCGTATAGATTTGACACACAACTCCCAAGTACTCAGTAAAATTCAAACCCTTGTAGCTCCTACCATGTAACTCAGAATCCGGTGTTTTTGACGTCACCAAAAAGCTTTTGAAAACCTCTATCCAGTGGTATCAAATTTGACCCAAACTGACCATTGTAGCCTAAGTTATGATCATTTGAATGTTTCAAACCTCTCTTTGAGGAAATCTGCACGAGCTCTCAAACAGATTGTCACCTCCCTAGCCCCAAAGTATCTTCTCCCACTAAAATTTGTGCGAGCACTCGTGCAGATTTGATGTATAGTCCAAAAGTACACAATGAACTTCAAACACTTGTAGTTTATGAACCATGACTCAAAATCATGGAGTTGAGGTCAATGATACAAAGCATGATGTAAACTGATATCTGTATAGAAAATTACGTCATTTTAAATTTTTCTGATCCCTTTCATTTAACAGAATCTATGCGAGGTCTTGCATCGATTTGCTACATAGACCCAACTTCACCCCAAAATCCATCCCAAGTCCCTATTTTCTTGGAGAAAAAATGAACAACCTCCCGACGTTTAACCAAAATTATGTAGACTGAACCCTAGAACCCTCAGCTTTTCTATTATTTGCAAGCAAGGGGATAAAGTCCAGATGTCACCTTGTTTGCTTGTCAAGTGTCATCTGTACTAGATCGTCAAGTGGCACACATGCACAATGACACGTCCTCTTGATCTGCCACCTCAGCCCTAATGTCTCATCAACACCTTTGTGCAATCAGCACCCGTCATATCAGCATCCTGTGCCATACTGCTTTGTTAGCACTCCACCTCATCAGCATGTCGGATGTCATGTCAGCCTGACAGACGACTCGTCTGTATTGTGACGTGAGAAACTTTAAAAGTCACAACTGCTTGTAACTCTGTCGTCTTAGCTTCATTCGTGATGATAAAAAGATCAATTTTGATCACCTCGGCAAGAGCTATCCAATGGTGCAGTCAGAAACAAATTTGGAATAGAATGATAAAATTCCATCCCAGAACCTTCAGTTAACACCATAGCCAGTCCACGACATGACAACTTAGAGATCCTTCTTCAAGGAAAAATTTCCCAATGATTTTATCAACTGATGAGCCAAAGTCTAAGGATATGAATGCTCGTCATCCAAATAAAGCTGAAATAGTACTTGTTGTTTGGAAATACATTCAACATTTGTGTGAGATTGAAAAGAGAACAGAAGATGAAGATCTAGAACAAAATGTCAACTGTCTCATCCAATATTGGTAGAAAATTGCAGAGGTGCTTGAAGGCGGGTGGGATACAATAGAAGGTAAACAACCACAAGATAGTTTTTGACCATGTACCAACCATGGTACTATATTTAGAAAAGAATCATCTATGAGAAAAGCATCAACGACACAGCAAAGAGAGGACATATTAGCTCAAGAGTTGGTCAAAGAGTTGGCGGAGAGAGATGAAATCTTTGTGGGAAATCCAAGTGAAAGAAAACGAAATCATTTTGTTTTTCAGATTGACATCAAGCCGTAAATGATGATTATCATTCGTCCTTCTGAAGACTTTGAAGTCCAAGCTTGCATATGGTTTGCAAAGACGTTGTCAAAAGTTGATGTTGATAGTCACTAATCACACTGCAATAAGATTCATGTAGAATGGTGAAGACCAAAACATACATCTGCAAATGCTTCAGATGTACTTCGGTACACTTATTGCATTTTGAAGAACATGTTGGCGACCAAAACATGCATCTTCAAATGCTTCAGCTGTGCTTCGATACACTAATTACATTTTGAAGAACATGTTTGGGAGAAGGATCCAAATATATCAATCAAGGTCCAAATCTTCTTCCAATAAAATGAAAATATCCGCAAGAGTTTGATCTATAGCATCACAATTCATAGATCGTGTTGCTGAAGTGGAGGGTTGAGATATCTTGACAGGAAGATATTAGTAATACTAAGACTTATTCTTTAAGTTAAACTTAGTCTAAGTCCATTACTTAGTTTTAGTCCTTTCAGAAGTCATGAAATGTTTTTGTTTCTAACTAGTAGTTTTACACCTTATAGAAAGTGAATTTTGTATTGAGTCTCAAACTCGTCTATTTCATATTCTATATTCAGAAATCATTTTGAGAATAAATTGATCATGTGTCAAATATAGTGGATTCAGTATTTGATGACCTTGAATTTCTAATTCCTGCTCACTAATAACCCTATGCATGACCTTGCACATAAAATATTCTAAATTTAGTACTAGACTAAATAGTGTATGTCATATAACGCCAACATAGAATATAATAGAAAAGAGATTTAGGGTTAAGGGCTTACTAGGATTTATTGGTTACTCTCGAGCAGATATTAGAAATTCAAAGTCATCAAACACAGAATCTAACATATTTGACACATGATCAATTTATTATCAAAATGGTTTCTGAATATATAATACAAAATAGGTGAGTTTGAGACTCAGTTGAGTTGACTCAGGGCCTTAACCCTAAGTCTCTTCTCTATTCAGTTAAATATTGGCGTTATATGACCAACATTACTCTAGTATTAAACAAATAAAATTTCATGTGCAAGGTCATGATATTAATATATACTAAATTAAATTCTGCTCACTAATAACCCTAAACCCTAGTAAGTCCTATGAGCTCTACCCTAGTAAGCCCTAGTAAGTCCTATTAATTAAATATTGGCGTTATATGACGAATATTACTTACTCTAGTACTAAACTACTAATAAAATTTTATGTGCAAAGTCATGATTAGATTAATATATACTAAATGAAATTCTGCTCATTAATAACCCTAGTAAACCCTACGTCAGATCACTATCACATCAACTATATGCCATTGGATTGTTTGTGATATATGACAAATTTTATTCAACAAGTAATATTAACTATATAATCTAGTGATTAGAATAGAAAATACTAAGAATATTAAATAACTAATAAATCATAAACCTTATAAAGATAGTTTGTTTAGAAAACAATTTTATCAAGTACTTCTGCTCGCTGATAGCACAACTAATGTGTGTTTTGTAATTCACTCAATACAGTTATAGTCTTGTTCCTGCGTTTGGTTCAATCTTTGCACTTCAGTTTCACATGAGATTATTAGTTAATTTTGTTAATGATGTTAAAGAACTAATATTAAGAGCAACTTAGGCTCAAACTTTTAGTTCAACTACGTACTAGTCTAGCAACTTAGGCTCAAAGTTAGTAAATAAAGTTTTGAATCAGTTGACTTTGAGTTGTATATAAGACTTTATATTTATTAACCATATACTAATCTCTTCTTATACAACTTGTTGCACGAGTGTCTAAGCTGAAAATAACAAAAGTTCAACGTCTCGAACATGTTCATGGATTCTTTATTTTATATCTTGAGCTCGAGATACCTCCCATAAGACAACACATTATCATCTAAAAGAGCAGCAGTAAAGAAGATGATTAGTAGCATAAGAATGGTGTATGAATCTATTCATGCTTGTTTAAACGATTGTTACTTGTTCCGCAACAAGTAACAATCGTTGTGAGATGTATCCTTCAAAGACAATGGAGAATGATTTTTGATACTATCCAATATGAGTTGCACGATATAGATCCGAAACACAGAGGACTTTGATTTTGGTGAAAATCGTATGATGATTTCTAATCATTCCACGTCTGATACATACATATAGATTTCGTTCTCTAGCTGAGTTGATGACATGACATTCTACTCATCAATCAAATAATGAGATAATGTGTAGTGTTACAGACTCATCGACAATAATGCACTTTGAAAATACGTATTACTACATGAATATTCTGCATGTAGAGTAATTGAAGGACGTTATGTCTTGGACTTCCATTTGATGAGTTCTCTCCAATCGGTTTGTAACGAAAGTCTTAGTCAATTTGACATGTGATGTTTAACGTGTATAATCTTCCAGCATGAATATCTACTAAGAAGGAATATATGTTACTCTCGTTGATAATTCTAGATCCAAATAAACCCAAGAATATGAAACTACTTGGAAGAGTGAAGAGCTCAAGACTCTGTGGAATGATGTGTTTGCGTATGATGCAAGTGCCTCGTGTCCAAAGGAGGATCATGCATTCATCTTACACGATATTTGTCTCTGGACAATGCATGATTCTCCTAAATATGAACAGATTTTTGACTTGCAAGTTTTTGACACCAAAAGATGTCTTACGTGCAGTGAGCACTTCGAATCCCGATGAATTTGAAGGCCACGGTATACAAGGGATACCAAAAGTACTTGGTGCTTGATATTTGATTTCAAGCAATGGTGTTTGGTTCTGAAGCCAGTGGGAAATATTTCACAAAGTGGTATGCATTAGAGTCAGTCATCACAACGGGTGAAGTGGAGTGTTCCAAGTCCGACCTTAACCGGATCCCAGTCATGGCTGAGCTCCCATACTATGATGTGAATGAAGAACCATGATATCATCCCCATTGTTATATCTGATCTTGGAAGTAAAAACATCAAGAATGCTATATGTGCATTGAGTAAACTTTTGCGATGGGTTTGCACAAAGGAGATCTCGACATTGGAGGTGACAAAGATGGAAGAGTTCTTAGATGAGGAGCTTTGTCAACCTCATTCTTCAAGGATCAGATTCATAGGTTTCTTCATCTCATGCATGAGGTGAAACTTTGTGGACTAGTTCATATGTTGTCGTATCGTACGACACGAAAGGTGTATCTAGGAATATGCGGGATATCTAGCTGTGGAAAACACATAGGGTCGAGAAACACGAACAACAACCTATGAATGCGAACTTCCAACCCAAATCCTATCTTTTACTACTGCCAATTATTCACAGAGTTTACAAAACAATTTGTGGTCTTTACACAAGTTCCTAAAACCATAATCTAACATTACCACTATATAGCCCTCAAAAAGCTGAATCCAACGGTGCCCATTATGTCTCCTTATTGACTCTCGTGAAAGAAGTTATATCATTTCTAAGTCCATGATCTTCGAACTCCAAAATTCTCTAAATCTATTTACCAAAACCTAAAATGGAAAAGCTAAGCACGAACTTTGCAAAATCTGATCCGACGATATCAAAGTCTCTCATCGGTCCTCCCTACACGAAGTTACAACCCCTTCAAGTAATTTGTCCGAACGTCTCTCCACCAAGGCAAAACTGCACGAGGGCTCGTGCAGTTTTGTGTTAGGAGCTGAAACTCCATCTGAAATTCAAAGCTCCATAGTATCCATAAGCGGCTCCAAATCGGCTGTTTTGGATCTCATTATGAACCTTTCAGAAAGCTCTTTTCAATGAAATCACTCTTGCTCCCAACTAACACGCACACAAATAGTTATGGTCAATTAAAATTTCAGGTTGACCTGTGACTAAAACTGTACAAATGCTCGCACAATTTTGGACCCCTAGGCTCCTCCCCTACCCATAAAGTGCAAAAAAATGCACCTTGCAGGAAAACGAAATTGAGTCCAAGTCTCAAAAATCTACCAAAAACTTCAACTCGGTGTAGAGTCCTCTTTGTTGTTCCAAATCTGATTTTTTTGTATCACCGAAAAGCTCTTGAAATTGTCCTTTCTAATGGTATCTAGCATGCACGGAAGTGAGTCCTGTACAAATAGTTATGCTTCTTCAAAGGTTTCTAACCCTTAGAGATCTAAACTGTGTGAAAGCTCGTGCACTTTTGGCTCTGACCTCCTCAAACACCTCCCTGTGGTGAAAACTCCAGAGTCGCATAGTTTTGCCGAGAAATTCAAATATCAGCCGGGCACTTCAAATAGATGTAACTTCATGTCCTTAAGTCCAAACTTTATGTTCTTTGTATCAATGAAAAGAGCCCAAAAAAACCTAAAAAACTCTAGATTTTGACCTCTATAGCGATTTCTTTAACCATTTGAAGCTTGTTGCGACCAGCCAGGACAGAAATCTCTGCGAGGCTCGCACAGTTTTGTTGCAAATTTGATCTAAATGTTACCAATCCAACCTCCCAAGTTCAGAAAATCCAGCTGAAAATTTTGGATAGCCTCTCGACGTCTAACCAAAATCTGTTGATTGAATCCTAGAACCCTCAACTTTTATAGTGTTGGGAAGCTATGGAGTAAAAGTCCAAGCATCGTCATGTGTGCCTACCAAATGTCATTCATGCATGTTTACTAAGTGTCATGTGTGTCGGGTTGTCAAAGGACACACATGCACAATGATACGTCATCCAGATCTACCACTTCAACCCTAATGTCCTATCAACGTCTCTTCCAATCAGCATCATCATGTCAGCACTCAGTCCTATCAGCGTCCCGGATGTCACCTAAGTATCACGACGTCTCAAATCTTAAAAGTTACGACTTTCCGTAACTTTGTCATCTTAGCTCCATTGGTAATGATAGAAAGATCAATTTTGATCACCTCCACACGAGTTATCCAAAGGGCTGTCAAAAACATGTTTGGAATAGGTTGATAAAATTCTATTCTAAA
This sequence comes from Asterella californica, assembly GCA_036924285.1. Classification (NCBI taxonomy): domain Eukaryota; kingdom Viridiplantae; phylum Streptophyta; class Marchantiopsida; order Marchantiales; family Aytoniaceae; genus Asterella; species Asterella californica. The sequence continues at coordinate 16,164,717 of JAYKYS010000003.1, forward strand.
ACTTTAGTTGAACATCATAGATGGTACAGGACACGACAACGTGATGGATGAATGTATTTTGTGGAGACATATCTACGTACATTAAAATATTACATCCAAGAGAAAGGTAGGATGGAAAGGAACATCGCAAAAGGTTATCCGATCTGTGAGATCATGTTCTATGACTATGGAGTATTAACACGATTAGATCCTCTTGCTCCTAGCACCTCCTTGGAGACATAGAGGATGAGAAGGAGGTTGAACAAGTGGTGTACGGTGCAGAATCCAAGAAAAGTTGGACAACAAGCTCGTACAAACACATATATTTGTGTTACATAATGCTGAAGTTTGCAACCATTGGTTGATACTTACAATAGGAAAAGAGAATGTACATGTCATACTCGGTCAGTTATCATTGTCATGTTTTTGGACTACATGAGGCTTTATGATAACAAAAAATGGACAATGGAGAGAACATCTTAGACTATGACTGGATTCCATGATTGGATTTACATTTCTTAGCAAGTCAAATATGTGATCAAGCAGTACATTGTTAAGAAGAATGTGATCAAACACAATAAACTCATTAGGGGTGTGATAAAGCAAATTTCTGAGATAACCACATATACTCCAACCGTCTTGATTTAACTTTGCTCACCGAGTGGAGTACTACTGTAACTGGTGAAACCATACAGTTGTGAACAAATGAGACGTCTTTTTCCTTACATATATTACTGATAGTATTATACCGTAATTCTAATTCATATCAATCGATTTCAAGTATAGCAGCCAGCCTGGTCTTATGCCCTATGAGTCTTCAACCAAAGCAAAAATCTTTTGATGAGTTCCTTCTGGAAATTTTGGTTTTCTGGAGATTAGTGGGCTTTGGGTTTTTCTTGCGCAGCTTCGGTGGAGGGCCAACTAACTGAAACTCCATCTAATAAAACAGAAGAGTTATAAAGTTCTAAAATAACAACTAAAAAAACTGCAAAAAGAACGTGCGACGAAACTCAGCCAAAACCCATGAACCCATGCTATGGTTCAGTCTAATCGTCTTCAAAAATTGATGAAACCTGCCATCAATGCAGCTCCTCATCTTGCTTGCATATTCTGTCTTGGAGATGAATTGGAACTTGGAAATTTTTCTGAACTCCTAAACTTGATTACAGAGAAGGATGTGATGAAATAAATTGGCATGTAGTTCTATAAGTTTATAACTCCCAACTTGTCTTTGCTTAGTCCCAGTACAGAAAAAACCCTAGACTATAAGTATGTTGAAGATGCAAAGAAAATGCGGTGTAGAAGTGGGTAAAACTGTGTCAGTGAGTTGGGCTAAGTTCTAACACTCTAGATCTAGTAGTCTAAGAACAGGTTTGATATAGGGAGATAACAACTTCCGAAGTTTCGTATGTCAAGAGATTTTGAAAAGTTCTCCATAAATTGATCTCAATTTCTCGTCATACGAATCCATGCATTATTCTTGCCCTTAACGGACATAGAGGCTTATGAGATATGGACTCTATGAAATGATATCCTTTATCATGGAAGAATCATGATAGAGGATATTCATCCATGTACACTTCGAAGTGTATATTAATTAATGTCCTCTGGAAACGACACGATTTGACAGTTAGTGCTCCGGATTTATCCTCCCAGCAATGCCTCAGCTCGGACTACACTTATGGGGTTATATTCTGATGAGTTTGCTACTCTGAGATTAGTTATCATATATCAGTTATGAATTAATTCAAAATTTTTAATAACTTATTATAACATATTTTTATAATATTTAGACGTTTTCTGATAAGAGAAAACGAAATTCATTGTACAAGGTTGTGGTGAAGGATATTATGGACTCTATGTCTAGGCCGCAACCTCCAACAAGGTTAACGAGAACCTGCAGAGAGTAAGCGTATCTCATCATAGAGAGACGCATTCCTCCGTTCTCCAGTCCCGCGCATTACTCAAGCTGTATTCACATCGTTTCGCTCTGTTTGACAACGAGCTGTCACTGCTATTCATGTCAGAGGAGGATGATGGGGGGCGGAGTAGGAGTGGAGCGGGCAGACAGGGGGGAGGGGTAGCAGCGGGATTAAGACTCACTTAGGCAGATGGGAAAGTAGATTAAGAGGTTAGAGAGTCCAAACACGGAGAAACGCATAATTAGAGAGAGCGGCCGACAGTTAGGATTGAGTAATTAGAAGAGGGGTAAAATGACAGACGGCAACGAGAAAGAGGTGACACAAGGAGCAGTGGCAAGGAAAGACGGAGGTAGCTGCGAGGTGATTCACTTCGAAGCAACGAGAAACCAAGGACCGCGGAGTGAGACAGAACTAGAAAAAAAAGAGCAAGAAGAGAGTCTCTCAACCTGATCTATTCGAGGAGGAAAGGTAACCCAGCAGAAGCTCTCTAACGATGGAAGCTCTGCACCATTCGCAGAAGAAACGCAATGTCAAGGGAGGAGAGGAGCAAGGAGTGCAAGAGAAAAAAGAAGAAGAGAAGGGCGAGGCGAGGTCGGAGACGGATGCCCAAGCATTGGAATACCGAAGAAACCAGGTCGAAGGCCCCCAACGGGAAACGAAGTCGGAGGAGAACACCAGGAAAGCAAGCGGGGCCTGTAGAGCAGCAACGGAAGGGCCGAAGGGCCACGGCCTGAAAGCAACGGTGTGGTTAGTGGAGTGGCGGCTGTCCTGTACAAGGAGGAGTAACCAGTGACTCGAGAGGTTCAGACCCGTCATCCACCCAGAAGGCTGTTGACGTTCGAGGAGCCCTGACGTCATTGCAAACACACAAGGAGACACGAGAAGTAAAGGAACCGAAGAGAAAAATCAGAGCGAGCAAGAGCAGGGCAAAAAAGGAAAGCCTAACACGCTGAATAGTTGGACTAAACCCCTGAAAATGCTAGAGAGGATAGGACAAAATCTTTACTTAGAAGGCCTGAACGCGTTGGCTGGTGCTGGGATGCCGGATAAAGAGCTTGTGGAAGCGATATGGTGCATTCAGAAAAATCAGCAACTCAGCGAGCACAGGAGGCAACCAAGCAGCAGAAATAAGACAGAAGAGGACAGAGGAGGCTCAGAGGAGCGAAGATCCGATGGAACTGCATACTGAAGAAAAGGAGGAAGGAAACCAAGTTCCAGAGCAAGAAAAGGAAGGGGAATCAAAAGATCGACAGAGCGACACGATGGAAGAGAATGAGAAGGGGAACTTGCAGGATCCCGCTGAAAAGGAGGAAGCAGAAAGGGTGGACACGAGGACGAGAGGTGCTAAAGGAGACAAGCGCATAGAGGAGACAAGGGAGGACGAGGGGTAACCAACTCTTAAGGAGAGGTTCAGAACTCCCATTTCTGGGCTACCTCCACTGACGACAACGGAAGGGACTTGACACCGACACTTCATGAGAATGCAAGAGAACAAAGAACAAGAGAACCAGGAAGTGACGATACACAGGAAGCAGGAATTGGAGACGGGCTGTGGCTCGACACTCCGAGACTATGGGGCGGCCCGACAGGGTTTCTCCGATCTCCAACATCGCCATTAAAAGATATATAGAGAGAAGCTCTACAAGAGATAGTGCCGAACCTGATCGTTAGCCGAAGGGGGACGAGGAAGGGGTCTGCTCCGAAGACGACAAGTCCCCTGATGAAACCAACGAGGAGGGGCATCGGGAAAGCGCCCTGCAAGAGAACGGAAAACTTCTATGTATAGGAACACCACAGTGACTACTATGTATGCAACAAAGTGAAACTGTTCCAAGAACAGTCGAGCAAAATTGACGATAGGCTCCAAGTGCGGATGGAGAACAGAAAACTGCTAAACATACCCTATACATACCGAAGTTGCAAGTAGAGAATGCAAATGAAGATAGATATTTAGTTTGGATGTGAATAACTCTTTCAACTCACATACTTTGAGCCTACGGACGAATATACTTGTGGAAGCGATTCCTAAGTTGCGAGTTGAGTTCACTACTGACATGGATGCCATATAACTGCAGCCTCTCCACCTGCAGAAATAAGCGTGTCCCATAAAAACAACGCATTCCTCTGTTCCTAGACCTGTTGCAACACGAAGTCTTCTTGTACTTGTCTTCATGCTCAACTGCTCCAGCACTGTATACGGAAATTTGCGAAAGGGGGGTTGCGTTTGATTGAAGTGTGCCTCTTGCTAGCCGCCAACATTTCCAGAGAGGGCAAAATTCGTGGCAGTAACAACAATGTCGTTCGTTCCACTGTAGCGGAGTTTGTAGCGAGCTCCCGAAGATGCATTTTCGTTGAAATTCAAGAGGGCTGTTGAGGACAACAGTCAGATTGTCGTATCGCATAGAGGTTAGATTGGTATAGCTTCGTGTTATAGTATTACATCCATGGAATGATGCATGCGCTCGTAGTCGCTGGACTTTTGGTTTTTGAAAGCGAAATCGCAATAAGAAGTTTTCTGGTTACCAAGAATACTTGTAGGGACACTGGACTACTATCTGTGCTTGGGAACCAATTCTGTATATTGCAAGACATGTAAAAATAACACCTTTTATTTTGTTGGTTGTTTTGGAAATTTTATGAATCCTGAATCAGTTATGGATAGCTACCAGTACTCGAGCAATCTCCTTTGACTTTGCACCTGTGGGTAAAACTCTACAGTGATGTCACAGATTAGCGCTTCCCTCGTGTCAATTTAATGGCAACACGCGCGAATCTGGACAGGCCAGAGAGGAACTCGGGTTGAAGATGTGAAGACCGAGTGAGTTTTGTTTATTACTGCACAGGAGAGGTTCTTGTCATCATCTCGTGGCAGCGTGGTGGTGGGAGCTCGAAAGTAGGACGGTGAGGTCTCGGGTTCAAATCTCTCAAGATCATTTTGACGCTGCGGCCGCAGGCCGCGGTCTTAGGGTCCTTGGAGCACTACTGTGCGACCTCCAGCCGCAGGTTTAGGATTCAATGCCTTAGAAAAAAAAGCCCTCCCTCGAGGTTTAAGAAATAACTGACAACTCTCAACTCGTGCGACGAGAAGCTGCCTGTCATACGCTTAGTCCTTAATTAAGAGTGTATAAACAGTTTAGTTGCGATTATTACGGAAGAATCTTTGAAATATTCCTTTTTTGAAATTCGAATTGTTCTAATATCGATTTAGTTTGTTATTGTGTGAGACGAACTTCGTATAAGAACAATAACAACCTGAAAAATCATCCAGTCTGCAAACTGAAGAATCGAGATCGCTGTCGGGAGGCGGATTTGAAACGTATCGGAAATGTACTAGAGCCGGAAAATTTTTTCCGGTATGGCTTTTCAGTACTGCAAGACCAGCAGCAAGCTGCTGCAGGTCCTGTAGAGCCTCTTGCCCTCTCGCTTTCTGCCTCTTGCCTCCTGCCTTCCTGCCTTCTCGCTTCCTGCCTGGATCCCGCACCTTCTCCCTTCCTTCCTGCCACCCTTTCTTCCTCCTCCAGCCCTCCAGCCCTCCCCTTCTTCCTACTTCCAGCCCTCCTCTTTTTCCTACTTCCTTCCTCTGCCCTTCTAGCCTTCCTCCTCCCTATCTAATACTTTTTACTACTTAGACACTCTTCACTTTAAGACTTAGTCATTTCCAAGTGTCTTAGTCCACTCATTCATGTTTTGAGTAATATTTTCAAATTAGTATAGTTATAGTGTTAGGGTAGGACTATTTTGATTTTGTATTAGTACTGTCATGTTTTGATTTTGTATTAGTCTTTTCCTGATTTTGTATTAGTCCTCTTTTGTTATTTGTACTTAGTCTATATTTTATAGTTTTATTTAAATATCTTTCATAATTTTTAGATGATTTGAGAATATCTTAGTGACGAGGACTGGACATCCGGACGGATAGGTTCATTTTTTTGCCAAGATTTAAGTTCATGCCTCCTAGAGTACATCCACCACGACCGTGCGATAGACATAGACCTAGAGGGTGTCCGGAGGTCCTTGGAGGGTTGATTAGGGTCCCAGAGTCGTTGCTTTTGCGATATGTACAACTGATGCAACTTTTGGGACTTGGTGCAGGGCATGCTGCAGTTATGAACTTTCTGTTTACGACTGCTCGGGTCGTTATTGATCAAATGATCAGAGAGGCAGAGGTTCGAAATCAGATTCCTGATGTAATTCTAGATGAGGGTGATTTGGATCTACTTCTGCCCGAGATGGATGATGATGAGTTTGTGGCCGATCTAGATGTTTTGAATGCGTTGCGTGTTCATGTATGATCGTCTTTCCACCCCTTTCAAGCAAGCTGAAGTATGCTTGTAAATCTGTGAATGTGTCTGCATTATAATTTTCTTATTTGAATTGGCATATTTTTTCTATAGGTGATAGATGACGTGTTGGACTCTCAAATCCCATTAGATCCAATAGTAGATTCTCAGATCCTCAATGAACTGGATAATCGTGAGCCACATGAGAGAGACATGAGAGGTGTTGACATACTTGTCGAGGATCTCCCGAGGGTTGGATTTGTATCTTTGTCTCGATTGAGAGAATTCTTTCAGGACTTCAAGGTGAAGTGTCCCCACCCAAGATGTGATAAGCTCTTGTTACCTCCAACAATCAAGTCTTTTCATCAGACTTGGAAGTTGAAGTTCAGTTGTGAGTGTCAACACAAGTTTGTCTGGTTGTCCACGGAGATGGAGTTGTATTATGAGATCCTCGATGTCGTGTGTCGTATGTATCATTCTGCACTATGTGCGGGATTAAGATATACACAATTGGATTCAATCTATTGAGAGATTGACCTAGAGCCTATAGGACAAAAGCACTTTTATGGATTTCAGAGCGAGAGGAGACGAAGGATTGGATGGATTCAAGCAACACTTGACCGATGGACGATCAAGTGTGCCGACCGAAAGAGGAGGTGCAGTCGGAAGTACTTGCACGGTATTTTCCGGACTTGAACCATGCACCCATGGGAGGTGAGTGTGTTCACATTGAGCTAAGTGACTTGTTTATTACTCATTTTGTGATATCATGTGCATAAGTATTCTTACTCAGAATGTCCTAAATATGTATTTTTGAATTTGACTTGTATGTCTTAAGAAACTTTGTTGTGTATGTCGATCTCCGTTACGACTCCACCCGAAATGGCTACAATGGCACTTGTGCATTCATTGATGCGTTGACGGTCGTGTCATCGAGATGGTGAATATGACTCGAGTCGAGGCAGGAGGAAAAAATTCATGGTTGATCGAGGATGCGGCATTTGAGATCGAGATCCAGCGATTGGTAGCACGCGGTATTGTTCTTGACGAGGTTGTCCATGATGACAAGCGATCGGTGGATGTTATATTGCGTCGACACGGCATCGTGAGCCAGAAGGACCTATGACACAAGTGCAAAAACGTGATCAAGAAGTTCTTAGCGGAGATGCAGACCAAGAAGCGTCCTCCCGGTGGTGTTGATGAAGCTGAGGTGATTGCAGACCTTGAGCTCCTTACAAAGAGACAACTGGAAGGATGGCTTCGATCTCAAGGAGCTTCGACTATCGGAAATAAACCCGTGTTGGTTCAGCGAGTGGTTGGGATACGAGATCTTCGAGATAGTGAGGTCGTCGGTTCTCGACGATATATGTATCTAGAGCTGATGACTCACGGTATTGCAGACAAGCTGAAGGGATGGATTTACACTTGTTGTCAGCTGAATGCGAGGAGGACAGTCATGGTTGGTGGTTGTTATCGTACTGATGGTGAAGACGACATGAGCATCTTAGTCAAGGACATTCAGAACGCAGTCGATCATTGGACAGGAGATCACAGGACGTGCATGACTCTACTGGGAGCCAGACCTTGCTGCAATATCCCGGACCTAAATAGATCCGCATCAGACACATATTGATCTACGAGGTATGTTCTCTATATTCAGATGTCAATAATTGCTTAGACTTGTGCATATTAGATAGACATAATCTTGATTATGATGATAATTAAATGATGTCTACGTTGTAGATTCTCTCACTCATCGAGCTATGGTAGAATTCATGAAGAAGACCATAATGTCAGCGAAGATGCGATTTTATTCTAGAGCTCGAGAGAACTATATGTCGGAGATTTTCAATTCGGTCATAAACAAGTTTGCCACGAAAAGGACACATTTTGCGAAGTCACATGAAGCTCGATTGGCAGCCTGTTGCATGGACTGGAATGAGAACATACGTCGGGAGCCCATCAAGATTTATCAACGACGTCCTCAACATACGACAATGCGCCATCGGACTCAAACACGTCGAGAGCTACCTGAGAGAACAACTGCATGGAAGACTGAGTTGAGGGATATGATATTTGACGAGCATAATGAAGCGGCTATGTAAGTACTAAACTTGGTTGTTCATTGAGTGTGCTCATACATAACTGTGTAAAATATATCTTTTGGTTGTGAATGTTGATTAATACTCATACTGACATTTTGATTGTTTCTACGCAGATAACGAACAACAAGTACCGAAGTACCAGTTAGCGGCATTTTTCGTTGTTCAATATTCAACATACCACATAAACTTTTCCATCTTATATAACTTGATATTTTCTGTATAGGGATAAATATCATTGAACATCAATGTTTTTGTCTAACTTCATGATTATTTACAATAAGGTTTTTTTTTCCTCCTCCACAAACTTGCACTCCAAATACTTGTCAATTATCATGTTACAGGTTTTCTATGAACTATTTCCTAAGCGCTTGATAAGCACAACTTGCTTCAAAGGCATCATGAGGAAAGGACCTGCTTCCTTTTATTCAATACAGCTCACACTTATTTATCAAACTTCAGATTTCAGCTGTGTACTCAGATATGCTATTTATACACACAAAGACTTAGTCATTTTTTCTCTTGCTTTTCTGAACACAGAGTTCATTTGTACCCGTTCTGTTTTTACGGTAAGCTTTTTTTCTGTAAGCCTTTTTTCTGTAAGCGTTGGAAAACATCATGTCCTTCAAGTGAAGACAGGCTAGGGAGGAGACTTTCCACTTCTAGAAGGCACATTTCCTGAACCATACTGAGCTGAGAAACTGCAGGAAGCTCACATGGACGATGTCAAGTGGACAAATGCAGAAGATATGATATGGTAATTCCACAATGTGAGCTTATCTCGGTGGGCAGTGCTTGGACGGTAGTAGCTCCCACATTTTCCAAAAGAAGTGAAGATGGGAAAATCAGAATTCTCTTGAACGAAGTCCGTGATCCACATGGTCTAAATGTAAGTTGTGTTACAACGGAAACTGGTTTGCTGTCCTTACTGTTCGGGAAAATGCAGAAGGCAAAGCACGTCACGAAGACCGGAAGGAAACGGCGGCTTCAATGTGGACTTGGAGCTGGAGATTCTCGCCTTCATGCTGCAGTCAGGGAAGTCCGATGCATTTCTCAGCAACGAGGAGCTTATCACTGCCGCTCGTTGGGATTTGGTTGAGGCTATAGTTGCAGAAGGAGGCTGGTTAGCATCTGGTTGGGAAAGGCACGCAAATGCTTCCGTCTTCGGCGGTGTTATGCAGGAAACTGCTCATCGTTCTCTCTCTTGTCAACGAGCAGTCGCGAACAAAACCAAAGCTGTCCGTTCTGCTCGTCGCTCAAGAGGCCGGCCCAAACCATCCCAGATTTATCCGTGGACTCACCTCGACCTCTCAAGAGGAGTATGTATATAGCCCACCACTGAAATTTGTGAAAAGCTCCATGTACATGTATATTCTTGAGCTAGACTCTAGCGATTTTATAGATCTTCTAAATCATAAGCTTCTGAACATTTTAAACCGATTTAGAGCACACACTCATTCCAATTTTCAAGAACAGAACTAGGAAACTTCCACGCAAAGATCCCCTAGCTAGACATGCTACAGGGGGTTGACCCCTTGAAAGCTCCCATCTGGGCATAGCATTTCGTAGGGGCTGATTCAGTAGCTCCTAGACCCGCTATTCAGAATGCATAATGCGTGCAGCTAAAAGAAAAACAGGGATATGAAAAATGAAATGTACATCAGACAACAAAAACAACAAATACAGGAAAATCAATTTTGAAAACCTACAAAAACTTCGCTTTCATCATGAAACTCAGATTTTACTACAGCTTCAAGGAGTTCAGGCAGCTGCTTCCGTTCTACATAACCAAGAAGAAAAGAGAGCTCTCTGTAAATTGCGAAACGTTTCTTTTTTGAAGTTTCCTCAGTGTAGGAGGCAGAAATACAAACTATCAATTCGCTCTCAAAGTCCCATAGGTGTGCACCTCCATCAGAGGTAACAAAAGCCACCACGGCTGCAGTATAACCAGGAAAAGCTTCTCTCAGTTCTGGTGTGATGAAAGTTAGAGAACTGTTACCAAGACAGCCGCCCTAGACTGTCTAAGAATCTCTCAATTCTTCGTCAGTCATCACCCTGCGTCTCTTCCCGGTATGTGGCATGGAGCCTATCTGAACCCAAGAAGAAGATAGTATTCACAGTGCACCCCCTACACTGTACGCCCGCCTGCAAAGAAATGAAACCACAAACGAGAACACAAACTACACTGTAAGCCCTTCTGCACGATGTCTTGAGCCACAGCGATGAAGAACAGAACCTGCACACTAAATGATGATAAAACCGCAGCTATGGAGAATAGAACCTGCACACTAAACGCTCGATGGATAACAGAACCTGCACAGTAGACGATGACAAAGCCTCAGCGATGGAGAACAAAACTTGCATACCAAACAATGGCAAAGCCGCAGCGAAGAGGTCGCGAAGAGCCAGGAGCGATGGCAGTGTCAAAGTCACAGAGATGACAGTGGAAAAGTCTACAAACCCTACAATCCTTTCTTTCGACGCGACACACTACTCCTTGAAAATGAAATCCGACACGAAGGCTTTGGTCACTATGGTGCGCAGCAAACCTGTACGCGACAGAATGCCACGTAAGCAGGGTGCCAGTACGCCTTTTTCAGGTGCCAGGCGTTCCTTGCAGAGTCGTCTATACAGAATGCTGGTCGCTCGTCTTGTCCTTGGACACGCGGCCCTCAAAAACTGCCGTTATGTCGTGTCAGGCGTAGAAGAGACCCCTCATCTCTCTTGCTTTATTATATAAACCAGTATGCCTCCAACTTCCAGCAACAACCGCAACTGACACTCACGTAGATCTGACTAACGCAGCTCACCTTACTCCGACAAGATCTTAGCTCTCCCTCGCAGTAGGCATTCGTCCATCTCAATTCCAGTTCCAATTCCTGATAGCGAAGATGGCATCGAACCAATCTAGCTGGGATTCGACCCGCGACACTGCGGCTCAAAAGGCTGACGAGACCAAGAATTACGGGGCTGAGAAGGCTGGACAGGCCCAAGAGCACGCTCAGGGAATGGGCGAGGCCACAAAGCAGAAGGCGAGCGAGGCCGGATCTGCTGCTCAGCAAAAGATGGACGAGGCCAAGCGGGGATCCTCCGATGCCAGCCAGACTGCCATGGACAAGGCCACCCAAGCCAAGGATAGTGCTGCCAGCACATTGCAGCAGGTAGGTACTTGTTCAGCTGGTTTTGCTATGTAGATTAGGAGATTTGGCAATTATAGAGCTATTGAATCATAGACCTCAATGTTCGTGCGTAGAGAAGTATTGTATGCCATTGAGACTGATAGAACATAGACCTCAATGTTCGTGCGTAGAGAAGTATTGTATGCCATTGAGACTGATTTCTTCTATTGGACTTCTGTCGGCACTGCAGGCTGGCAACAAAGTGACCGAAACCTTCAACAACGCTAAGGACGCCATCACCGGCAATAAGTAGGCGAATTCTGAGTAGTGTTGACTCTCTCGTAGATTACTTTAGCCCAGCAGATTCTTATGCAATGCTTGTACATAGTCCGCCCCACCGAATTCAAGCTCCATTGCAGCTCTAGGTTGAAGAACGAAGTCCGTAGACTGCTCTACGATACCGACTGCCATTTTGCTGTATAATAACTGAGGCCACTGGTCCACAGTTTATCCTACAGAACTGTACGAGATTACTTGAACTTAGTCGAATGACGATCTTCGTCTCCTCAGCAAGTGATTTAGCAACAAAAGCTCTCCTGTTATGATTTGAGTTGTACAGCATCTGGGACTGGCAGCCATGATTGGTGAGTCTCAGATCAATGTTCCAATGTCAAAGAATTGAGCCTCGAGTCACGTAGAATATATATCCTACGTGACTCGAGGATATGTTAGTTCGAAATTCTTTTAAAAGTGTTACTGCTTGATTGCCTCTCAAATTCTTGTTCGCAGGCAAGACCCTCAACTAACTTCTGGTCAGCTTACATTACATCATTGGTATTCGGGGAGGATTCACCAACATGAACTATGAGCGAAGAAAAAATGGGGAGTGGGTAATATGGAAGCTGAAGAAGAAACAACAGCACCTGGTGGTGTTCTGTAACAGGCCTTGGTGCCTTTGCTCCATGGTCGCCGTGCGGAAGCGGACCTGTAACACTCCTATCTAGTTTCTAGACTGAGAACAGGTTTGGTAACTGGAGTTAACAACTCCCGAAGTTTCGTGCATATACAGGAGTTGCATTGGAACGGGCGTCAAACCATTGAATCAGTCGAGGCACAGTTTTCGGTCTGTACGTAAAGGTCCTTGCAGTGAGTGTTCATTGCATAGTTTCCGTTCAAATGTGTGGCCAACGATTAGTTAGTACACGCAACGCTTTCGCTCCCGCACGTCTTGCCATCGCTCGTTGTCTCTGAAAGAGAGGGCTCGTCCATTTCTTTCTCAGAGATTTCTACTCATATTAGTTGCCCTGCCGTGGATGGAAATAGTGATTCGCTGGCCTTTTTGGCTTTCCGGGGCAGTTGACTCGCTACTGTAGTGGGCTCAGCCGCTGGGCTGGCTGGCCCGAGTGTCGTCACCGTGGGAACGGCGGACGCTGGAATGCCGTTGAGCCATTGCCATTGAAATGCACGTTCCATGCCGTGAACCTTCGTTGTATGACGATTTACCGGACGTTCGGAGCAAGTAGACGGAACCGAAGACCAATAATGTAAGCTGACTAAAACTAAGTTGAGGTTCTTGCCTGGAGCAAGAAGGTAATCTTGCAGTAAAATTTGAGAGGTAATCTTGCAGTAATTCTTTTGAAAACGTTGGCCATCGAACTTAGCCGCAATAAAATATGAAAAACATGCACCTACATTCAGGAGGAACTCACGTCATGCTGGTGATAAAGCGAAGCGGGAGCTTCTGCAGCTGACATCTGTTGCTAAGCTTGGGCTGGTAGGGTTCACAAAGCTCGGTGTTTCTCGCGCTTGTCCCGAGGTACAGTACTACAGACAAAGTGCCTTTTACTCTAGTGCATAGCGATTTCTCTTCTCCACCCGTCTCAATCCTCGCTTTGAAGCTTCCCATCATCTTTACTCAACTGGAAATTTTCATTTTGTCGGCCCTACTGCATTGCATATATCTTAGTGGTGTTAACTTGTATGTATGACAATTTCCATTCTTTTGCAGTTCAATATCTCATGTGGTATAAGCTTTTTCTAGATGAGATACTTCGAGGAGCCCTAACTTCCATTGTTAGGTTTAAACCCTAAACTCTTACCGGAAGTTTTCATGTGTTCAATACATCATTGGACGTTTTGATGCGAATGCAATATATTTTGGATCTGGTATGTACGGAAACTCAGCAGTACCGTTTATCCTTTCAGCAGACTTCAGAATTCCTGTTCACGTCAGAACCATTTCGGTCGAAAAATTAATTTCGGCTGTGGCGCTGCAGATGCAAACCTGACATCGTAAGTGTTTCCCGAGATTCACGTCCAATTAAGATCAACGGGGAGTTTATTGCGAATGCGATACAATTCAGAGCTTCCCAAGATAATGAAGATCACGGGCCAAAAATGGTATGTGAGTTGTGTGAGTTTCTACATTCTACCTTTAGTCACCGTGTTTCGAGCCTTATGACCTCTTTGATTCTCTTCCTTCTCATTCACGATCACAGTAGCGTCTGATAGTTCTGGGTGCGAACATATAACACAACTATCTACAGGAGAGCGTTTTCTGCTCAATCACTTGCCAAGATATGGAATCCAAGTTCGTCATTTGTCTTAGATTTAAATAACTTCGTACAAGTCTGTTTGCTGAACTGTACACCACTGGCCTCAGTTCTTGTACAGTAAAAAAATGACAATCGGTATTGTAGAACTTCAACCTAGAGCTGAATGAGAATCAGAATTCAGTGTGGCCGACTATTTACACGCGCTGCAAGAAAACCCTCGAGGTCCGCTTATCTAAACACTCCACGCAACTCGCCTACTTGTTGCTGTTGCCCGTGATGGTGTCCTTAGCGTTGTTAAAGGTCTCCACCACTTTGTCGCCAGCCTGCAGTATACCAAAATCCAATGTTAGATTAGACTCGATGAAACCTGGTTTCCAAGACATAATGCACGTGATACGTTTCTCGAAATCGCAGGAATCAACAATGTACAATTCGAATCGAATGTTACATTCAGACTCAATGAGACACCAGGTTTCCAAAACATAGTGCACGTGATACGTTTCTAGAGATCGTTGGACTCGAGAATGTACAACTGCAAATTTCCTCGCTATATAGCAGAACCAACTCGAACGCAGTACCAACCTGTTGCAATGTGCTGGCAGTACTATCCTTGGCTCGGTTGGCCTTGTCCATGGCAGTCTGGCTGGCATCGGAGGTTCCCCGCTTGGCCTCGTCCATCTTTTGCTGTGTAGCAGATCCGACCTCGCTCGCCTTCTGCTTTGTGGCCTCGCCCATTCCCTGAGCGTGCTCCTGGGCCTGACCAGCCTTCTCAGCCCCGTAGTTCTTCGTCTCGTCCGCTTTCTGGGCCGCAGTGTCACGGGTCGAATCCCAGCTGGATTGGTTCGAGGCCATCTTCGCTGTGGGAGTTGGAAACACTAGACAGTCTAGACTGTAGAGGGGAGATGTTCGATCGAGTGCGGTGACAATATCTTCGCAGGATAAGCTTCGTAAGTAAAATACCGAGAGCGACGGTTGCGATTGAAACTAGAATATGGAAGCATACTGATTTATATAGTCAAGCAAGAGAGATGAGAGGCCCTTCTCCCCTTGACAGAACGGCAGAAGCATGAGGGGCCGCGTGTCGTTAGACAGGAGGAGCGACCGCGGCATGTTTGCGGTAGTTATAGACGAGTAAGCAGGCAACGCGTCTCCACGAAGTGCAAGATGGAGACAAGGAGCTGCGTTAGCCTTCCCGTCACAAATTAGGAGTTTGTCCTGGAATTTTCACCTCGTGATTTTTTGAGAAAAGACGCGGTTGATATTTTTGGTGAAATCACCAACCAGAAGAGGGAGACAAACCCAAAAGTAACTCTCACATCCATGTGAATGGGTTTTCTTTCACTCGAAGTGTGAATATTCTCGCTTTAGTCACTAAAATGTTAATACTTTTTGTAACAAATAAAATGCAAAGAGAAATTACTGAAACGCGACCGACGATGTTTTTTCTCCTTGACATGAGTCGTCTGGTGTTCATTAACTGCGGTCATGTATCGGAATACGCTTTCGTTTATTTTGTTGGAGGCTGTTGTGATATGCCCAGTTCAGGGTACCAGTAATGCATGGATTCGTATGACGAGAAACTGGGATAAGTTTATGAAAAACTGCTCAAATACTCAGAGAAAGAGAGAACAAACTCTCTCTTTCTCTTTTTCTCAAGGACAACGAGCGACGAAAAGATCCGCGTGAGCAAAGCATTGCGGATACTAACTGAAAGGATGGTCACAGTATCTAATGAATATCTGCAGCAAGGACCTTTGCCAGTGCTTCTTCTCCTGAAACCATCTTCTCTAACAAGGGCAGCGTCGTGATCAAGAGCAACGAAAATCAGCAGCAGGGGAAGATAAAAGAGCAAAGCGGAAGACAGGTGGAATAGTGCAGATTTGAAAAGACTTGACATTTCTTCGGGATGAGTGATTTTTTATATATTTTCAACATCTTTGCCACTGTACTTTTAAATTTTCTGATATGTTTTAGATATTGCATTCTTGGCTAATATTTTTTGACATGTCTTATAAATTCTGACACGTTTTTTACACAAATACTGTATGAATTAGAATGGGAATTTGTGTCAAAATGAGTCGGAAACATGTCAGACAATGAGGTAAAAATTTATGATATGTATTTGAACTCCTTCTTTTGCTCTAGTTTTTTCAACATGTCCTTCTGAATTCCGACAAGTTCTCACATAGTTCGTGTCAGAATTCATGTAAACCATTACAATATCTATTGAACTCCTTGTTCTTTCCTAATGTTTTCAGTTTTCTAACGGATTTTGATAGGTCTCTGACATATCGTATATCGTATTTCTGAGTTCATAGACATCTATATATTTTTGACAGTATATCCAAATTTGACGACAAGAGCCACTCATGGAAATGCGTACGGATCACTGAGTTGGCACGTCTCATTATCGTGCGAGATCACATAGCAAATAATCATGAGCATGGCACCTAATACGTCATCTGACTAGTTACAAAAAAAGTTCGCAGAACACAAATTATTAACACAAAAGTTCTGTGTTAAATTCACATGTGAGCCTTCGCATAAATTAGAAGTGCCGGCTAAAGTTCCGATGAACTTCAAGCGTCTAGAACTTCTGCCTCGTTGCTCAGAATCTGGTGTTTTTGATGTCATCAGAAAGCACTTGAAAATCTCTATCCAACGGTAACAAATTCGACCCAAACTGACGTCTCTAGCCCGAGTTATGGCTACTTGAAGATTTCAGACACCTCTTTGAAGAAATCTACGCAAACCTTCACCTAGATTGCTACCTTCAGCCGTAAACATCACTCCCAATGAAAACTGCACGAGCCTTCGTATAGATTTGACACACAACTCCAAAGTACTCAATAAAATTCAAACCCTTGTAGCTCCTACCATGTAACTCAGAATCCGGTGTTTTTGACATCATTAGAAAGCTTTTGAAAACCTCTATCCAGTGGTATCAAATTTTGACCCAAACTGACCATTGTAGCCCAAGTTATGATCATTTGAATGTGTCAAGCCTCTCTTTGAAGAAATCTGCACGAGCTCTCAAACAGATTGTCACCTCCCTAGCCCAAAGTATCTTCTCCCACTAAAATTTGTGAGAGCACTCGTGCAGATTTGATGTATAGTCCAAAAGTACAAAATGAACTTCAAACACTTGTAGTTTATGAACCACGACTCAAAATCATGGAGTTGAGGTCAATGATACAAAGCATGACGTAAACTGATATCTGTATAGAAAATTGCGATCGTTTAAATTTTTCTGATCTCTTTCATTTAATAGAATCTATGCAAGGTCTTGCATCAATTTGCTACATAGACCACACTTCATCCCAAAATCCATCCCAAGTCTCTATTTTCTTGGAGAAAAAGTGAACAACCTCCCGACGTTTAACCAAAATTAGAATGAAACTGAACCTTAGAATCCTCGGCTTTTCTACTATTTGCAAGCAAGGGGATAAAAGTCCAGATGTCACCTTGTTTGCTTGTCAAGTGTCATCTGTACTGGATCGTCAAGTGGCACACATGCACAATGACACGTCCTCTTGATCTGCCACCTCAGCTCTAATGTCCCATCAACACCTTTGTGCAATCAGCACCTGCCATATCAGCATCATGTGCCATACTGCTTTGTTAGCACTCTACCTCGTCAGCATGTCGGAGGCCATGTCAGCCTGACAGACGCCTCGTCCGTATTGTGACGTGCCAAACCTTAAATGTCACAACTACTTGTAACTATGTCGTCTTAGCTCCATTCGTGACAATAACAAGATCAATTTGGATCACCTCGGCAAGAGCTATCCAATGTTGCAGTAAGAAACAAGTTTGGAATAGAATGATAAAATTCCATCCCAGAACTTTCAGTTAAAACCATAGTCAGTCCACGACATGACAACTTAGAGATCCTTCTTCAAGGATAAATTTCTCAATGATTTTACCAACTGGTGAGCCAAAGTCTAAGGATATGAATGCTCGACATCCAAATAAAGCTGAAATAGTACTCGTTGTTCAGAAATACATTCAACATTTGTGTGAGATTGAAAGGAGAACAGAAGATGAAGATCTAGAACAAAATGTCAACGTGTCTCATCCAATATTGGTAGAAAATTGCAGAGGTGCTTGAAGACGGTTGGGATACAATAGAAAATAAACAACCACAAGATAGTTTCTGACCATGTACCAACCATGGTACAAGATTTAGAGAAGAATCATCTATGAGAAAAACATCAACGACACAGCAAAGAGAGGACATATTAGCTCAAGAGTTGGTCAAAGAGTTGACGGAGAGAGATGAAATTTTGCGAGAAATCCAAGTGAAAGAAAACAAAGTCATTTTGTTCTTCTGATTGACATCAAGCCACAAATGATGATTATCATTCGTCCTTCTGAAGACTTTGAAGTCCAAGCTTGCATATGGTTTGTAAAGATTAAGTATGTTGTCAAAAGTTGATGTTGATAGTCACTAATCACACTACAATAAGGTTATGTAGAATGATGGTGACCAAAACATGCATCTTCAAATGCTCCATCTGTGCTTCGATACACTAATTACATTTTGAAGAATATGTTTTGGGAGAAGGATCCAAAATATGGAGAAGAAGATGACAAGATAGACACCAATGTATGTGTGTATATGTGGCAATCAAGGTCCAAATCTTCTTCCAATAAAATGAAGATACCCGCAAGAGTTTGATCTATAGCATCACAGTTCATAGATCGTGTTGCTGAAGTAGAGGGTTGAGATATCTTGACAGGAAGATATTAGTAATACTAAGACTTAGTTTTAAGTTAAACTTAGTCTAAGTCCAGTACTTAGTTTTAGTCCTTTCAGAAGTCATGAAATGTTTTTGTTTCTAACTAGTAGTTTTACACCTTATAGAAAGTGAATTTTGTATTGAGCCTCAAACTCGCTTATTTCATATTCTATATTAAAAAATCATTTTGGTAATAAATTGATCATGTGTCAAATATATTGGATTCAGTATTTGATGACCTTGAATTTCTAATTCCTACTCACTAATAACCCTAGGCATGACCTTGCACATAAAATATTCTAAATTTAGTACTAGACTAAATACTGTATGTCATATAATGCCAACATAGAATCTAATAGAAAAAGAGACTTAGGGTTCTGATGATATATGGTCTAGTACACATGATCAATTTATTATCAAAATGGTTTCTGAATATATAATACAAAATAGGTGAGTTTGAGACTCAGTTGAGTTGACTCAGGACCTTAACCCTAAGTCTCTTCTCTATTCAGTTAAATATTGGCATTATATGACCAACATTACTCTAGTATTAAACAAATAAAATTTCATGTGCAAGGTCATGATTAGAATAATATATACTAAATTAAATTCTGCTCACTAATAATCCTAAACCCTAGTAAGTCCTATGAACTTTACTCTAGTAAGCCCTAATAAGTCCTATTAAATTAAATATTGGCGTTATATGACTAATATTACTTACTCTAGTACTAAACTACTAATAAAATTTTATGTGCAGGGTCATGATTAGATTAATATATACTAAATGAAATTTTGCTCATTAATAACCCTAGTAAACCCTACGTCAGATCACTATCACATCAACTATATTCCATTGGATTGTTTGTGATATATGACAAACATTATTCAACAAGTAATATTAACTATATAATCTCGTGATTAGACTAGAAAATACTAAGAATATTAAGTAACTAATAAATCATAAACCTTATAAAGATAGTTTGTTTAGAAAAATTTTTTATCAAGTACTCTTGCTCGCTGATAGCACAACTAATGTGTGTTTTGTAATTCACTCAATACAATTATAGTCTTGTTCCTGCTTTTGGTTAAATCTTTGCACTTCAGTCTCACATGAGATTATTAGTTAATTTTGTTAATAATATTAAAGAACTAATATTAAAAGCAACTTAGACTCAAACTTTTAGTTCAACTACGTACTAGTCTAGCAACTTAGGCTCAAAGTTAGTAAATAAAGTTTTGAGTCAGTTGACTCTGAGTTGTATATAAGACTTTTTATTTATTAACCATCTATTAATCTCTTCTTATACAACTTGTTGCACGAGTGTCTAAGCTGAAAATAACAAAAGTTCAACGTCTTGAACATGTTCATCGATTCTTTATTTTATATCTTGAGCTCGAGATACCTCTCATAAGGCAACACATTACCACCTAAATAAACAGCAGTAAAGAAGATGATGAGTAGCATAAGAATGGTGTATGAATCTATTCATGCTCGTTTTGTGAGGTGTATCCTTCAAAGACAATGGAGAATGATTTTCGATACTGTCCAATATGAGTTGCACGATATAGATCCAAACACAAAAGACTTTTGATTTTGGTGAAAGTCTTATGATGATTCCTAATCATTCCACGTCTGATACATACATATAGATTTCGTTATCTAGTTGAGTTGATGACATGACATTCTACTCATCAATCAAATGATGAGATAGTGTGTATGTAGTGTTACAGACTCATCGACAATGGAGCACTTTGAAAATACATATTACTCATGAATATTCTACATGTAGAGTAATTGAAGGATGTTATGTCTTGGACTTGCATTGATGAGTTCTCTCCAATAGGGTTGTAACGAAAGTCTTAGTCAATTTGACATTTGATGTTTAACGTGTACAATCTTCCAGCATGGATATATACTAAGAAAGAATATTGTTGCTCTCGTTGGCAATTCTAGATCCAAATAAACTCAAGAATATGAAACTACTTGGAAGAGTGAAGAGTGAAGAGCTCAAGACTCTATGGAATGATGTGTTTGCGTATGATGCAAGTGCCTCGTGGCCAAAGGAGGATCATGCATTCATCTTACATGATATTTGTCTCTAGACAATGCATGATTCTCCAAAATATGAACAGATTTTGGACTTGTAAGTTTTTGACACCAAAAGATGTCTTACGTGCAGTGAGCACTTGGAATCCTGATATTCTATGAATTTGAAGACCACTGTATACAAGGATACCAAAAGTACTTGGTGCTTGATATTCATTTCAAGCAATGGTGTTTGGTTTCGAAGCCAATGAGAAATATTTCACCGTGGTATGCATTAGAGTCAGTCATCACAACGGGTGAAGTGGAGTGTTTCAAGTCCGACCTAAACCGGATCCCAGTCATGGCTGAGCTCCCATATTATGATGTGGATGAGGAACCTTGAGAGTTTCAACATGTTTCAACTAATTTCTTACCACTCTGTTCTCAGAAAATATCTCTATTCTTTTGAAAAGCTTAAGATATGGGAAGTTTATGAGACTCATAACGTTGCGAGACTCATGTAGGTGCGATATTTTGACATGTTTTAGACTTACTCATGCAAAATCTCGATGATCCTATGCACCAAGAAAGAAATGTAGTAAAGAATCTTCTCCAACATATGTTTGGTCAGATGGACACTTTAATTTGAAGCGTAAGCGAGCTTGCAAAGATTTTGGTGTCTATCAAAGAGTATGACCATACAGACGTCATGATGAATCAGAAGGCATGAGGAGAGTCCTTTGGATACTCATCGCTCAAGATAGAGAAGTCTATAGAACTATTTTTCGGAATATTCGGATGTTCACCGGTTATAGATCTAATCTATGCTCAACGTTTACACATCAGGAAAGCATCACATGGGGTAAAGGATGAAAAACTCATGATTATCTAAGTTAATCCATGATATCATCCCCATTGTTATATATGATCGTGGAAGTAAAAACATCAAGAATGCTATATGTGCATTGAGTAAACTTCTGCGATGGGTTTGCACAAAGAAGATCTCGACATTGGAGGTGACAAATATGGAAGAGTTCTTAGATGAGACTCTATATTTGTTGGAAGGAGCTTTGTCACCCTCATTCTTCAAGGATCAGATTCATAGGTTTCTTCATCTCATGCATGAGGTGAAACTTTGTGGACTAGTTCATATGTTGTTGTATTGTTAGACACGAAAGGTGTATCTAGGAATATGCAAGGTATCTGACTGTGGAAAACACGTAGGGTCGAGAAACACGAACAACAATCTATGAATGCGAACTTCCAACCCAAATCCTATCTTTTAATACTGTCAATTATTCACAGAGTTTACAAACAAATTTGTGGTCTTTACACAAGTTCCTAAAACCATAATCTAACACTATCACTATGTAGCCCTCAAAAAGCTGAATCCAACGGTACCCATTATGTCCCCTTATTGACTCTCGTGAAAGAAGTTATATCATTTCTAAGTCCATGATCTTCGAACTCCAAAATTCTCTTAATCTATTTACCAAAACCTAAAATGAGAAAGCTAGGCACGAACTTTGCAAAAATCTGATCCGACGATATCAAAGTCCCATCGCTCCTCGTTGCACTAAGTTACAACTCTTTCAAGTAATTTGTCCGAACGTCTCTCCACCAAGGCAAAACTGCACGAGAGCTCGTGCAGTTTTGTGTTAAGAGCTGAAACTCCACCTGAGATTCAAACCTCCATAGTATCCATAACGCGGCTCCAAATCGGCTGTTTTGGGTCTCGTTATGAACCTTTGCGGAAAGTTCTTTTCAATGAAATCACTGTTGCTCTCAACTAACACGCACACAAATAGTTATGATCATTTAAAATCTCAGGTTGACCTGTGACTAAAACTGTACAAATGCTCGGACAATTTTGGACCCCTAGGCTCCTCCCCTACCTTAAAAGTGCAAAAAAGTGCAACTTGCAGTAAACCAAATTGATTCCAAGTCTCAAAAGTCTACCAAAAACTTCAACTCAGTGTAGAATCTTCTTTGTTGTTCCAAATCTGATGTTTTTGGTATCACAGAAAAGCTCTTGAAATTGTCCTTTCCAATGATATCTAGCTTGCACGGAACTGAGCCCTGTACAAATAGTTATGCATCTTCAAAGGTTTCTAACTCTTAGAGATCTAAATTGTGTGAAAGCTCATGCACCTTTGGCTCTGACCTCCCCCAACACCTTCCTGTGGTGAAAACTCCAGAGTGCTCGCATAGTTTTGCCGAGAAACTCAAATATCAGCCGGGCACTTCAAATAGATGTAACTTCATGTCCTTAAGTGCCAAAAGGAGCCCAAAAAAACCTATCCAATTGTACAAAAAACTCTACATTTTGACCTCTATAGCGATTTCTTTAACCGTTTGAAGTTTGTTGCGACCAGCCAAGACAAAAATCTCTGCGAGGCTCGCACAGTTTTGTTGCAAATTTGATCTAAATGTTCCCAATCCAACCACCCAAGTTTGGAAAATCCAGCCAAAAATTTTGGATAATCTCTCGACGTCTAACCAAAAATCTGTTGATTGAATCCTAGAACCCTCAACTTTTATAGTGTTGGGAAGCTGGGGAGTAAAAGTCCAAGCACCATCATGTGTGCCTACCAAGTGTCATTCATGCATGCTTACTAAGTGTCACGTGCGCCGGATTGTCAAAGGGTACACATGCACAATGATATGTCATCCAGATCTACCACCTCAACCCTATTGTCCTATCAACGTCTTCTTCCGCAGCACCATCATGTCAGCACTCTGTCCTGTCAGCGTCCTGGATGCATCTAAGTATCACGACGTCTCAAATCTTAAAAGTTATGAATGTCCGTAACTTTGTCATCTTAGATCCGTTCTTAACGATCAAAAGATCAATTTTGATCACCTCCACATGAGTTATCGAATAGTGCTGTCAAAAACATGTTTGGAACAGGTTGATAAAATTCTGTTCTAAAACTTTAGTTGAACATCATAGCTGGTCCACGACACGACAACGCGATGGATGGATGTATTTTGTGGAGACATATCTACATACATTAAAATATTACATCCAAGAGAAGGGTAGGATGGAAGAGAACATTGCAAAAGGTTATCCGATCTATGAGATCATGTTCTATGACTATGGAGTATTAACACGATTAGATCCTCTTGCTCCTAGCACCTCCTTGGAGACATAGAGGATGAGAAGAAGGTTAGACAGGTGGTGTACGGTGCAGAATCCAAGAAAAAGTTGGACAACAAGCTCGTACAAACACATGTATTTGTGTTACATAATGCTGAAGTTTGCAACCATTGGTTGATACTTACAATAGGAAAAGAGAATCTACATGTCCTACTCGGTCAGTTATCATTACCACGTTTTTGGACTACATGAGACTTTATGATACAAAAAATAGACAATGGAGAGAATCTCTTAGACTATGACTGGATTCCATGATTGGATTTACATTTTTTAGCAAATCAAATATGTGATCAAGCAATACATCGTTAAGAAGAATGTGATCAAACACAATAAACCCATTAGGGGTGTGATAAAGCAAATTTCTGGGATCACTACATATACTCCAACAGTCTTGATTTAACTTTGCTCATCGAGTGGAGTACTACTGTAACTGGTGAAACCATGCAGTTGTGAACAGATGAGACGTCTTTTTCCTTAAGACATATAGTACTGACAGTATTATACCGTAATTCTAATTCATCTCAATCGATTTCAGGTACAGCAGCCAGCCTAGTCTTATGCCCTATGGGTCTTCAACCAAAGCAAAAATCTTTTGATGAGTTCCTTCTGGAAATTTTGGTTTTCTGGAGATTATGAGGCTTTGGGTTTTTCTTGCGCAGCTTCGTTGGAAGGTCAACTAACTGAAACTCCATCTAATAAAACAGAAGAGTTATAAATTCTAAAATAACAACTAAAAAAACTGCAAAAAGAACGTGCGACGAAACTCAGCCGAAACCCATGTGCCCATGCTATGGTTCAGTCTAATCGTCTTCAAAAATTGATGAAACGTGCCATCAATGCAGCTACTCATCTTGCTTGCACATTCTGTCCGGGAGATGAATTGGAACTTGGAAATTTTTCTGAACTCCTAAACTTGATACAGAGAAGGATGTGGTGAAATAAATTGGCACGTAGTTCTATAAGTTTATAACTCTGAATTTGTCAATGCTTAGTCCCAGTACGGAAAAAGCCCTAGATAAGTATGTTGAAGATGCAAAGAAAATGTGATGGAGAAGTGGACAAAACTGCGTCAGTGAGTTGGGCTAAGTTCTAACACTCTAGATCTAGTAGTCTAAGAACAGGTTTGATATAGGGAGATAACAACTTCCGAAGTTTTGTATGTCAAGAGATTTTGAAAGGTTCTCCATAAATTGATTTCAGTTTCTCGTCATACGAATCCATGCATTATTCTTGTCCTTAACGGACATAGAGGTCATATGAGATATGGACTCTATGAAATGATATCCTCTATCATGACAGAATCATGATAGAGAATATTCATCCATGTACACTTCGAAGTGTACATTAATTAATGTCCTCTGGAAACGACACAATTTGACAGTTAGTGCTCCGGATTTATCCTCCCAGTAGCACATCAGCCCGGACTACACTTATGGGTTATATTCTGATGAGTTTGCTACTCCGAGACTGGTTATCATATATCAGTTATGATGTATTACTGGGAGGATAAATCCGGAGCACTTATTGTCAAATTGTGTCGTTTCGAGAGGACATTAATTAATGTACACTTTGAAGTTCTACTTAACGTAAAAAATTAATAATGTATTATAACATATTTTTATAATATTTAGACGTTTTCACTGTACAAGACTGTGGGGAAGGATATGGACTCTATGTCTACACCGCAGCCTCCAACAAGGTAAACGAGAACCTGCAGAGAGTAAGCGTATCTCATCATAGAGAGACGCATTCCTCCGTTCTCCTGTCCCGCGCACTACTCAAGCTGTATTCACATCGCTTCGTTTGTTCCTGCGTCTGTCGTGCGTTCGAGTTTCACAGAAACGTGACCGCCGTTAATAAACACCAGACGACTCACGTCAAAGCAGAAACATCCTCATTCGCGTTTCAGTCACTTCTCTTTGCGTTTCACTTGTTACCCAAAGTATCCGGTAAAATATTTTTGCGCCGAAAGCGAGAATTCACACGTGAGTGAAAAACCGATTCACATAGGATGTGAAAGTTACTTCTGCGTTTGTCTCCCTCTTCCGGTTGCTGATTTCACCGGAAATTTATCAACCGCGTTACTTCTCAGAAAATCACGAGACGTATATTCCAGGACAAACTCCTAATTTGCGACGGAAAGGCTAAGGCAACTGTGCTAAGAGGCTCCTTGTCTCCATCTTGCACATCTTGGACACGTGTTGCGTGCTTAGTCGTCTATAACTACCGCAAACATCCGCAGTCGCTAGTCCTTTCTAACGACACGTGGCCCCTCCCAGTTCTGCCGTTCTGTCGTGTCAAGCGGAGAATGGCCCCTCATATCTCTTGCCCGACTGTATAAATCAGTATGCTTCAGTCTCATCTGTGGCTCTCGTTGTTGTTACTTACGAAGCTAATACTGCGAAGATATTGTCACCGCACTCGTTCGAACTTCGCATTCTCCACACTACAGTCTAGACTGTCTAGTGCTTCCGACTCCCACAGCGAAGATGGCCTCAAACCAATCCAGCTGGGATTCGACCCGCGACACTGCGGCCCAGAAGGCAGACGACACCAAGAACTACGGGGCTGAGAAGGCTGGTCAGGCCCAAGAGCACGCTCAGGGAATGGGCGAGGCCACAAAGCAGAAGGCGAGCGAGGCCGGATCTGCTGCACAGCAAAAGATGGACGTGGCCAAGCGGGGAACCTCCAACGCCAGCCAGACTGCCATGGACAAGGCCACCCAAGCCAAGGATAGTACTGCCAGCACATTGCAACAGGTTGGTACTGCGTTCGAGCTGGTTCTGCTGTATAGCGAGGAGATTTGCATTCTGAGTCCAACGATATCGAGAATCGTATCACGTGCACTATGTTGGAAACCTGGTGTCTCATTGAGTCTGAATGTAACATTCGATTTCCATTGGCAACTGTACATTGTTGATTCCTGCGATTTCGAGAAACGTATCACGTGCATTATGTCGTGGAAACCTGGTGTCTCATCAAGTCTCTAACATTGGATTTGGAATACTGCAGGCTGGCGACAAAGTGGTGGAGACCTTCAACAACGCTAAGGACGCCATCACGGGCAAAAGCAACAAGTAGGCGAGTTCCGTGGAGTGTTTAGATAAGCGGACTTTTTTGCAGCGCGTGTAAATAGTCGGCCACACTGACTTCTGATTCCCATTCAGCTCTATGTTGAAGTTGTACAATACAATTGTCATTTGTTTACTATACAAGAACTGAGGCCAGTGGTGTACAGTTCAGCAAAGAGACTTGTACGAAGTTATTAAATCTAAGTCAAATGACGAACTTCCATTCCATTTCTTGGAAGGTGGTTGAGCAGAAAACGCTCTCCTGTTGATAGTTTGTGTTTTGTGTTATATGTTCGCATCCAGAACTATCAGACGCTAATGTGGTCGCGAATGAGAAGGAAAAGTCTTCGAATATTAAAGAGGTGATCGTAAGCTCGAAACATGGTGACTAAAGGGAGGATGCAGAAACTCACACATCTCACACACCCGCACAGACCCTTGTTGGCTCGTGACCTTCGTTATCTTGGGATGCTCTGAACTGTATCGTATTCGCATTAAGCCCGCCATCCCCACTGTGACGAGACTTGGGCCAACTAGCGAGTGACAGTGACAACGCGATGGCAAGACGTGCGTGAGCGAAAGCGTTGCGGGTACTAACTAAAAGGATGGACACGCATTTGAACGGAAACTATGCAATGAACACCCGCAGTAAGGACCTTTACGTACAGATGGAAAAAACTTGTCTCAACTGATTCAATGGTTTGACGGATGTCGCCCGTTCCAATGCAACTCCTGTATATACACGACATTTCGGAAGTTGTTAATCTCCAGATACCTAACCTGGTCTTAGACTGCTAGATAGAGTGTTACAGGTCCGCTTCCCAACGGCGACCATCGAGCAGAGGTACAAGGAACTGTCAAGGATGAGTTACAGAGTACCACCAGGTGCTGTTGTTACCTCTTCAGCTTCCATATTACACGACTTTTTGTCGTTCATAGTCCATGTTGGTGAATCCTCCCCGATGACCAATGATGTAATGTAAGCTGACCAGAAGTTAGTTCAGTGTCTTGCCTGGTAACAAGAATTTGACAGGCAATTAAGCAGTAACTTTTCTAAAAGACCTTCGAACTAATATATCCTGATCTGCCATTATTATGACTTTTTGCAACCTAGTTCAAGAGTAACCCACAATATGCTTGGTGATACAGTAAAGCGTATGTATGCTCAGCTGACATACATACGCATTACTGAGGTTGGACTCGAAAAGCTCTCGACGGTACTTCGCTTAAGAGTCTAAGGTACAGTAGAAAGGGTACCCCAGAATTGGTGCTGACTTGATGATGCCGCGCATGGTGTACACTGTTTACATCTTCGCTTGTCAATGAGCAGAACTTAAGCCGAACACACTGACACAGTTTTTCCCTCCTGTGCCGCACAATCTTTGCATTTTCAATCATACTTCTCGTCTAGCGATTTTAATTTTCCGTACTAGGCGAAGGCAAACTCGGAGTTAGGAGCTTATAGTACTATGTGCAAATGTATCTCTGTTCATTGGAACTTGATGCGAATGCCTTACAATTTATGTTCACCAGATGACGAACATCAAGACTACGACCAAATAAATGTGTGTGGATTACTGCATTCTACGTGACTCGAGGCTGAATTCTTTGACATTGGAACATTGATCTGAGACTCACTAATCATGGCTGCCAGTTCCAGATGCGATCATATTATATACAGCAGTTACTCAATCATAACAGGAGAGCTTTTGTTGCTGAATCACTTGCTGAGGAGATGAATATCGTCATTCGACTAAGTTTGTATGATAAACTGAAGACCAGTGGGCTCAGTTATTATACAACAAAATGGCAGTCGGTATCGTAGAGCACTCTACGGACTTCGTTCTTCAACCTAGAGCTGCAATGGAGCTAGACTTCAGTGCGGCCGACTATGTACAAGCATTGCATAAAAATCAGCTGAGGTACTGTTACTGCAGGCTGTTACTATCTAACAGGAGCGTAAACACTCATCGAAATTCGCCTACTTAATTATTGCCAGTGATGGCGTCCTTGGCGTTGTTGAAGCTTTCCGTCACTTTCTTGCCAGCCTGCAGTTCTCCCAAAAGTCGAATAGAAGAAATCAGACTCAATAGCATACAATACTTCTCTGCGTACTAACATTGAGGTCTATGTTCAAGAGTTCTATAATTCCCTAATCTCCTAATCTACATAGCAAAACCAGCTGAACAAGGACCTACCTCTTGCAATGTGCTTGCAGCACTATCCTTTGCTTGGGTGGCCCTCTCCATGGCGGTCTGGCTGGCATCGGAGGATCCTCGCCTGGCCTCGTTCATCTTTTAGCCTTCTCAGCCCCGTAGTTCTTCGTCTCGTCTCCCTTTTGGGCCGCATTGTCGCGGGTCGAATTCCAGCTGGATTGGTCCGATGCCATCGCCGCTGTCAGAGTTGGAACTGGAATCGAGATGGATGAATGCCTCCTGCAAGCGAGTGCTTTCACAATATCTTGTGGGAGTACGGTTAGCTACGTAAGTCAGATCTACGTGAGTGTCAGTTGCGGTTGTTGCTGGAAGTTGAAGGCGTACTGGTTCATATATCGTGCAAGAGAGATGAGGGGCCTCTTCTCCGCTTGACACGATATAACGGCAGTAGCTTTGGAGCGGCCAGTGTCCGACGACACGACCGGGCAGTCATTCGGTATAGACGACTACGCAGTCAACGCGTGTCACCTGAAGGTGCATGTTGGAGCGACTTAGAAACGACCGGGACTGTGAACATTGTCATCGAAGCGGCGGCATTCGGAATCGGCTATCGCAGAAATTTACTTACATTACCCCTAATACGTTTGTCGTACTTGACCCGACTCTTCTTAACGTTTGTGTTACTTGACCGCATCTCTAATTGGCAATAGCAGGTTTAGCATGTTTACCAGTATGTAAAGACATCCGTGTGCTATTCATTTGCGTTTCCATCAGTTGGCTATTCATTGCGTCGCGTTTTCTCTGTAAAGACGCTGCAGTAAGTGACCTATAATATAATCTGAATTGATAATTTGTGATAAGAATATTTTAATTAAACTTTAATGGAGATATACTGCTGACGGTTAGTACGCGCATTTCGTATGCGACGACGTGTGGCATATTTACCTACTACATTTGCTATAACCAGTCGAGGGTGTGCTCAAGTAACACAACGTTAAGAACGGTGGGTCAAGTCTGAAAAACTTATTAAAGGTGGGTCAAGTAAATGTCTGTTCCATGGTGGGTAGACTACCATAGTGTTTCTGCTGTGGAGGGGTAATCTTACAGTTACGGTATTACATTCTCAGTGCTGTTAGCCTTACGGAAAAAGACTTCTCATCTGTCCGCAGGTGCATGGTTTCGCAAGTTGGGCTTTGCGTACTCCACCCGGTACGCGAAGTCAAAGAAGACTGCTGGAGTACCGGTAGCTATCCATAACTGATTCAGAATTCATAAAATTCCCAAACAACAAACACAATAAAGAGTGTTCATGTTACAGGTCTTGCAATATACAGAATTGGTTCCCCAGCACAGATAGTGGCTTAAACCCCTTGGCCCAGTGCCCCTATAAGTATAACTAGTTTTGGTAATCAGAAAACCTCTTTTTGCGGTTCCGCTTTCAAAAATCAAATAGTCCAGGGGCTACGAGCGCATGCAGCATTCCAAGGACGTAATACTTTAACAACCGGAACCCGTGGCTGTACCAATCTGACCTCTATGCGATACGACAATCTGACTGTTGCCCTCAACAGCCCTCTTGAATTTTCAACAAAAGCGCATCTTCGGGAACTCGATCGCTACAGTGGAGCTAACGTGGAACGCTACGTATACGACAAGGATGATATCTACCCGAAGAATAACGAAGCTAACGAGCCAACAAGAGATATATATGTGAGTGAGTTTCTACATTCTTCCTTTAGTCAGCATGTTTGAAATCTTAACACACTGATTCCGATTATCCACGATCACATTGATATCATATAGTTCTGGATACGAACACAGAGAACTCTTAACCATCCACAGGAGCGCATTTGTTGTTCAATCAATTGCTGAGAAATCGAAGTTGGTCATTTGATTGGATTTTGAATATCTTTCTAAAAGTATGTTTACTGAACTGTACACCATGTTTCAGTTCTCCTACAGTGAACAAACGGCAACCGGTATTCTAGAGCTTCAAACCGGAATCCGATGGGCAAGCCCTCTCTTTTCCAGTGACAACGAGCGATGGCAAGACTTGCGTGAGCAAAAGCGTTGCGGGTAGTAACTGAAAGGACGGCCATACATTTGAACGGAAACTATTGCAGTTACAGTTACACTAAATGGAGGTTTCGGAACTTGATGCGAATGCCCTACAAATTTATGTACAAGATAACAAACTTCCAAGCTACGACCAAACAAATTTGTGTGAATGACTATTCTCCGTCTATTCACCGTAACTCAGGCTCAGTTCTTGACACTGAAACATTGATCTGATACTTACTAATCCTGTTTGCCAGTTCCAGATGCGATCATATAATATATAACTCAAATCATCACTGGAGAGCTTTTGTTGCTGCGGAGACGAAGAAGATCGTCATTCGACTTAGTTTAAAAAACTCTGGAACAGATCTGTATGATAAACTGTGCATCAGTGGCCCCAGTTATTATACAGAAGAAATTTGCAGTCGCTATTGTAGAACGCTCTACAGCTCTTCTTTCTTCAATCTAGAGCTGCCATGGAACTAGACTTCGGTGCGGCCGGTCGACTATGTACAAGTATTCCATAAGAATCGAATTTCGCCTACTTATTGCCGGTGATGGCGTCCTTAGCGCTGTTGAAGGTTTCCGTCACTTTGTCGCCAGCCTGCAGTAGTCCCAAAAAGTCCAACAGAAGAAATCAGATTCAATGGCAAACGTATACTTCTCTGAGCACTAACATTGAGGTCTATGATTCAAGAGCTCTATTATTGCCAAATCTCCTAATCTACATAGCAAACTTAACTAGCTGAACAAGTACCCACCTGCTGCAAGGTGCTGGGAGCACTATCCTTGGCCTGGGTGGCCTTGTCCATGGCAGTCTGACTGGCATCGGAGGATCCTCGCTTGGCCTCGTCCATCTTTTGCTGAGCAGCAGATCCAGCCTCGCTCGCCTTCTGCTTTGTCGCCTCGCCCATTCCCTGAGCGTGCTCTTGGGCCTGTCCAGCCTTCTCAGCCCCGTAGTTCTTGGTTTCGTCTACCTTTTGGGCCGCACTGTCGCGAGTCGAATCCCAGTTGGATTGGTTCGAGGCCATCTTCGCTATGGGAGTCGGAAGTACTAAACTGTAGAATCGAGATGAATGCCGGAGTGCGAAGTTCGAAATGACTGCGGTCACAATATCTTGGCGGAGTAATGTTCGTAATGTCAGTAACGCGAGTGTCAGATTCAGTTGTTTGCTAAAAGATGCAGACATACAGGTTTATATAGTTGACCAAAGAGATGACTGACTTCCTTTTGACATAACGGCACAGATGATGAGTAGCCGCGTGTCGCAAGATAGGAAGACAGTTTTTTTCAGCAACTATGCTGGGGACGTGTCTCTCGAGACAGTGTGCGTCTTGTTAGGAGGGGCGCGGGACAGTGCGGAGGAGTAAGAAGGGCCATTCACATCGGGGGACGGACGTTGACGTACGTTTGGCACTAGAAACAAACTAAAAAGGAGCCGGAATGAGAATCTTTAGTACCAAGCGTGAATGCATTTTCCTTTGTATTGTTTGGACGTAAGTAAGAGGTTATTTGTGACTTTGGAGTCACAAGTAAACAATGGAAAAACGATCTGTTCTAACAGGTTAAAATAGGAGTTAAACCCCGACTAGGGGTATTAGGGGTCTGGGTAACCCAGATACCTCATTTCCGATAAGCGGGATTAGCGAACGCGATAAGTTTGGGTAACTCCGGCT
The DNA here is from genome assembly GCA_036924285.1 of Asterella californica. Classification (NCBI taxonomy): domain Eukaryota; kingdom Viridiplantae; phylum Streptophyta; class Marchantiopsida; order Marchantiales; family Aytoniaceae; genus Asterella; species Asterella californica. The sequence continues at coordinate 16,197,564 of JAYKYS010000003.1, forward strand.
AATCTTTATACGTCCGTAACGTGAGTATTTGTACATTAAATCATACGTTCATATATCGATGAAGAGGAACAATTCCGAATAAGAATTTTCGAATATGAGTGCGTAAGAGGAAAAAATGAACAGACAAAAATTCTTTATGAGCTAAAGTACGCAGAGAGAATATTTTTCAAATTTAAAATTGATTTTCATTCGAGCAGTAGTGTGAATTGGCAGGACACCTGCCCATAAATTTTTTTATAATTTTCTCTAAGATCAAATTTTTACAATCCTAAGACTATAGATCTGAGGATTATAATCAGTGGGAGGGCCGCAATCAAGCTATTTTACTAACTTCGGAAGGACAAGAGCGGAGTGGGCCATTCTTCTCCTAGATTGAAATCCAAAGCCTCAGCTTCCCACACCGATGGGTGCACGAGGAGAGCACGTCCAGTTTGAAAGCACCCCTCAAGCAATTTCGCGAAGGGAACTGAAAACCACCCTCTAAGTTTATGAACACCCACTTTCTACATTATTTATTCTCAGAAGAACCATCAGGTATTCTTTTTCCAGGTACTTTTGGTATCTAGTATTTCTTAGTTCAATGACTTTGACATTATTTTCTTTACAGTATTATGCTATTTTCTACTTGTTAATTTATTTATTTCCTGATTTGCACTTCTAATCTTATTCTCAGATTTCTCAGATTCTTACCAAATTTATTTGATTTATAATAGTGAGGTATTACGCATCCTCTCATATCTTCTGACATGATGCTGTGCAATGCTTAGTATTAGTTGTAACTCTTCCAACTTTCAAATGCTTCTACTTAGAGTTCATTTTAGGTTTAGGTTTTACTTCTACTCAGAGTTTGCCGTTTCTTTTCTACTGAGAGTATTGAGCATATTCACATAAACTTTAGTTGTAGTTGAATCTATTTTTTTTAGATCAAATTTTGAGTTATTTATAATGGTCATTTTAAAGATAAAATTAAATTATTTCTGTGATGAACTTATTATTGTTTCTGTACTAGGTGTGTATATGTTTGTTGTATGTTATTCCAAGAGGTTTGATTGATCACTTTACAGATGTGATTCCTATTTGAATCATGGCAGAGCGGCGTTGGGGACAGTTCTCTTCTGATCATGTCAATTATCATGAGAGGAGACGATCCGATGCCAAACAAGTACTTCACATTCCGGAGGATATGCTAGACACATATGAGTGATTACGACATGCTTTGGGATCCGGAGCTTCACACGCTCGAGTGTTGAGATGGTTGTTGGATGGTGCAGCGGGACGGATAGAAGTGTTGGAGAGTGTACGTGCAGAGCAGTTAGCTCCTCCTCTAGATGATCCAGAAGATATCAGCGTTAAGTCAGAGAAGCGGATGATTGTCGATGATAATCAGTCAGCAGTCTCAGATAGCCAGTATGACCATATGAGTGGTGCGGATAGATCGAATATCATTGACGATTCACAACACGATGAGTTGGCAGAGGAGCGGATATTGGAGACCGACGGTGAACCAAGGACACGCGAGACGGTTGAGTAAGGACTTTGGAGTCGAGGGAAGATCATAGAGTTCTGCGAGATCTTTCGTGTGAAGTGTCCTCGACCAGGATGTGTATTGTATTGCACGACTCTAGTCATCTCTGAGTTACAACAATGTTGGCAGTTGAAGTTCGGATGCGATGTGAGCCATATGACTGTTTTTGTCACGAGAGAGATGGAGAGAGATTGAGGATCACTACAAGTGATTGCGCAAATGTATCATGTTGCGTTGTGTGCGGGTCTCAGTTACACTTTGGTTGCAAGTATGTTGGATGTCAAGGGACTTCATATTCTTACGGTACTCGTCCAACTTCCAAAGTGAAGTTGGACGAGCTATTCGATGGTGTAGTGTTGCTTTGTCATTATGGGAGGATACAAAGATACATTTATATTCTTCATTGTTATCATCGATTGGTAAATATCTTTTTATCACTTGAGATTTTAAATTTTATTGAATTATGTATTTTTTATATGATTTACTTATCTCATTTGTCTTATGCATATCCATTAGTACTATATGTCGATTGTAGATGAGCTTCATCACGAAATGGATACCATAAGACAATTTCATTTATCAATGCTGCCTACAATCATGTGGTGGAGATGATTACGATGATATGTGTGGATGTTCAGAGACAGCTGCTGTCGAAAGAGGCGTTAGTGATTGATTGAAAAAGTCATTCACATCAGTGAGATTATTCATGATGATAATCATGCAGTCGACACAATTATCGATAAGTAAAGTTCTCCTAATTTTGTTATAGCAGATCTTATCATTTCTTTTATTTATTTCTACGGACAGAACAGTCTTATAATCTTTTATTCTCATTCTTTTAGCAAAAATTTATTATACTTATCTTTCTTCTTGGGGCGTAGGTATGAGATTTGTAATCAAAAGGACCTTTGGCACAAATGCACATCATAACCAAGTTCAAGGAGGAGTTGCAAGATGTTAGGATGTCGGCAAGAGATCGTGTGATCCAAGATGCAAGGAGTCGGAGGGAGCTTGTTGTGTTCTTAGTCATTCAGTTGAAGACTTTTGTCGGACAAACATTCTTTTGATTTTGGATTCAAAGATTGTACTCGTGAATAGGGTTGTTGAGCATCTTGGTCTTCCGACCGAGGAGTATTGGGAGCATGAGCGAACCCATGGATTCAAGTACCCTGAGCTTGCAGCCCAAGATATTGCATACAAGCTCAAGTCTTGGATATATATATGCGCTCATAGATGCAGCGAACAGTAATTTTATGTGAGCTTTTTCATTTGTGATTCTCATATGACTATAAATTTGAATTTACTAATATTATATTACAAGTATTTCTCTAATGACTTATTTCTTTCAAAATTTGGAAATTGCAGAGGTGATGCCGGTCCAGGTATAATGGTTTTGGATATCTTGATCGCAGCTTCACATTGGGCGGGTGATCACTCCGATTGTCGATTTCTTCTAAGTGATCGCTCTTGTACTTCACGTGCGTTTGGAGAAGATCCATACAACGGGTCGACACATCAGGTTGTGCAGTCATTTCCGATGAAAACATATCACACCAGCAAAGATGCGATTCTACATACACGCGCGGGAGAACTACATGAGCAAAACATTTCACTCTGTCATCAACAAGTTTTCGACAAAGAAGATCCATTGGGAACGTTCGCACGAGGCTCGCCTAGCATGTGCTGCTCTTGATTGAAATGAAAATATATGTCGAGAAGTGATAGCGATGTGTATCCACGTCCATAAAATGACTCTAGTGTTCATAGGTGACCACGGACGAATAGAATTCTAGTGCGTGGGATGTCCATATGAAAAGACAAACTGAAGAAGCGCATATTTGGATACTGAGTTTCAACAGGTATACTCTATACTCAGGTATTTTCATATTATGCATGTTCTCTATTGCTAAAGTAAAAAGCCGTGTAATTTTAGAATGGTTATAATTTTATAATACTATTGTGATCATTTTTGCCAAGTATGTTATGGTTATTTGCAGATCATCGTGCAGTGTAGCTCAAGCTCTCGGTATATACTTACAACTATTCAAGTTTTTTTGGCAAGTCCTTCATTATTTGTGAAAGACTAAATGTGTTTATTCTAAACATTTTTAGTTTAGTTCTTGTGGTTTCTAATGGTGGGAAGCGGGCTTGTCTTGTCCTTCGGTGATAGCATAATCTCAAAAATTTATCAACAAGTTTCTACAAAACTTGCTATGTGTAATCAGTCTAAAGTATACGTTGTTTTCAGCAACAAATTATCTGCTTTGGATGAGAGAGTTTATTGTAGACAATAAGTTTCCAGTAGATTACAGTTCGTGTGTTGCAAAACAAAACATCTATTTTGAAGGTGGTTGACTCTTGTAACACCAAGAAAGTCATACTCCAGACACCAGATCATGCATTCATTTTTTACAGATTTTCATTCATAGTCAAAACCAGTGTATCGACTTTGGCAGTTTTCAGATATTTTGTAGCTTTTTCTTTATAAGTACTTCGATGGATTTTATGTAATTTTTGACGGTTTTCATTTTCATCGATGGGGATGAAAGCTGTATATTTAAGAGAGTGATATAGCAACATGTTACCAAAATGTGCAGTTCTACAATAGGTTCTCGAAGTTAGTATATTGCTGCACATGAAGTCACATTTCAATCTAGTGAACAGAAATTTTCTAACTGCACACAAGTTTTACAGTCGGAGACAAGCAGGAAATGGTACTGTAATCTCAGTAGGGATTGACCCACTAAACCCCCGTCTAAGCTGAGATTTCACATGAGCTTTACAGAAAGGACCAGTAAAGCTCCTGGACCTGCTAGACAGGATGATGCTTCGAACGACCTAGACTATGCAACTAGTTATAATGCATAAAAAACTACAACATAGTACAGATAAGAAATGAAACTCAATCGTTCTTGAAACCAACAAATGACTCTCTGGGTGAAGACCAAGTTGACTTTACAACGCGCTCAAGAACGTCTGGGAGTTGAGTTCTATCATTGTATCGAAACCAAAGTGCCAAAGCTCTGTATACTTGAAATCGTTTCCTTATGTTCTTCACCTTTGTGAAAGAAGCACAAGCACGTCCTAATAGTTGGATAAGGTCGCTGGGGGAACTGAACTCTTGATTGGCTTTACAAAACTCGAAACAAGCCTCATAATACACAGGAAATTTACTTCAGAGCTCTTCAGTGGTGACTCTAAGAGAACTCTCCAGCATCTCATCTTTTACAAGCCAATGTCTCATCTCTCCCCCCTCTCATGTAATCTTCGCGGTGTTTCTGTCCGCATCAGAGGCTGCCATAACATACTGCTGGACACAACATCTATCACGATCGCTCGTGCTCAAAGCAATCCGTACCACCAGAGATAGCGAAAGTTGAACATTAACCAAACGGACTGTCCACTGAACAAGCAATAGAATAACAGCAGAAATGAACTCAAGGAGCATAAAGAAAACTAGTGGATCTCAGAGGCGATAATTCTAGACCCTGTCATTTATTTTCAATGTCTGGTCCAACAGTCGACAAGTGCTAATCAAGATCAAGGTCCAGTCAAATAGCACTTAGTATGGTTCAGAACTAAGAACGTGCTCGCCAAGAAGTGATCTTAATTCAACGCATCCTCATCGGCAACGTCAAGAAGTACAGAAATGAATTTCTCCAGCCACGATCAAGAAAGTGACAAGGAGCAAAAAAAGTATCGACAACTAACAAGCACACAATGGAGAGCGAAACCCGAGTGGTGAGAAGCTTTGCTGATCAAAAACCGCTGACAGTGCCTCGTCCAACAGTCGACCAGTTCTAATCAAGATCAAGGTCCAGCCAAATAAGACTTAGTATGTTTCAGAACAAAGAACATGTTCGCCAAGGAGTGACCTCAGTGTCAATGCATCCCCATCGGCAACGTTAGGAAGTACAAAAATGTCAAACTCCGGCCACGATCACGAAAGAAACGAGGAGCTAGAAGTATCGAGTACGAACAAGCACACAATGAAGAGTGATGATGAGAAGCTTTGCTGATCGAGAAACCGCCGACAAAAGAGTAGAAGATGATATCATGCCCTAGGGCAGCTGTGAGGTCAAACTGTCTCGCGGGCCCGCGTAGTCCAATGAGACTTTGGAGAGAATGATTCCTTCTGCATCTTTTATACCTCCAGTCGGGGTTTAAGGTTAAAACAAATACATAAACACATGAACGACTCTATTTTTATCATTTACATCTCATTTTTTATGAAAAGACGTTTGTTGGCATCAACATTCTCCGCTCTACCTTTCTATCTTATCTCATGGATTTCTGTGAGATGATATTTTTATCATTCATAGATAATATTAGCTTGATGTAAGTATTAACATTCATGATTGGAGATTCATTACAGTCCATAGAATATAAAATATTGTTGAGATGTGAAACATATTGTTGATGATGGAGTTGAGTATTCATCAACCTCAAGTGAGTCTTTCACGAGATTTCTGGATGATATCTTGACAATTTACTTTGTGAGAGATTATTGATAAACAAGTCAAGGCAGTCCAATCTGATTTTCTGGATCAGCATATGAAAAGAAAATATCGGATGTCATATACAAGCTTCAAGAAGTTGATGGACAAGATAAAATCATTCATGTCAACAATTTTTGGTTGGTCACTTGCTAGAAAAAGATGTAGCTGTAATTATGTATCAGCTTGCATATAACAGTTGAATCAACATTCTTAGTGATATGTTTTGTCTTGGTGAGTCAACCATCGTCAAATAAACTACTATCATTGTGGATATTTCTATCAAATAGAGACAAAATGTACCCAAGATATATACAATGGCCAACAACAAATGAACATATGGAAAGTATGTTGAAGTTTATCCAAATATATGATATTCTACATATCATTGGCTGTATAGATGATACTCGTGTAAAACTGAAAACCACACCATCTGGTAGATATTTTCCAGAATACTACCGAAATCGATACTTTGACTACTTTGTATTCTTTCAAGGAGTATGTGAGTCAGATCTCAAGTTTTGAGACTTGTGTTGCATCATGTCTGGTTCTACTCACGACATTACCCATTTGAGACAATCAAAGTTATATCAAGCATTGGAATCAATGATAGCGCTGACTGAATCATCACTTGTTCTACCATGGAGATTAACATAAAACAAATGATTCTGCCAATGATACTAGGTGATACAACATATCTGTTGAGACAGTGATTATGTTGACATCGACAAAGACATCAAGAAGAACATATTGAGAACATCTTTGATAATAATATATCAAAAGCAAAAGTTCGAGTGGAGAATGCTTTTGGACACTTGAAAGACATATGGAACATCTTAAGAGACTGTCCAATGCAACTGGAAATTGTGTTGCAGGTTCTACTAGCATGTAGAGTTTTACATAACGTTGTGCTTCAACAAGGAGAACTCTTACCAAATGATGCAAATATAGTGAATGAGAGTTTTCAAGAATGCAGCACACGTCATATCGCTTCTAAGATCTGCCGCTAATAAACATAGTACCGCCAAAGACGAATAAGGACGACAAGCTTTGTAAAACGTTTCAAGATCTTTCATGATTATCAAGGTCTACAAAACAGAGTGTGAGGATGAGAAGATTTACTTACTCAACTTGATGGTCCACGTTGATTATTTTTCATGAATCCTACCTCCATACGCTTTAATTCAATCATTTGACTCTTAAAGTTTTGTTAAGAAAGTACCTCCGTGCCTTGGACTTTTACGAATGGCTACTGCAGCATCTCCATTAACCTTTTTACTTTGCGCTCAAGTGCCATGTACAGGTAAAACCATGCACAAATAGAATCAAAGTAACTCTCTGGAACGATACTACAAACACAATAACTGCAATGTCAACTCTCTAGATGTCCGATACAGAAGTGTTCGGGTAGTGCGGCTTCGATCGAACACCTCAGCCAAAGGCTTCTCCAGCAATGTACGATTGTCCGGCGCGCTCTAAGACGCTGCGACATGGACACGTCCCCTGACACGCGTCGCTTGCTGGCTGCGGAGAAAGCCAGACGAATGCAGCGCTCCTCGTGGGAGCTCTGAACACACGAGAGATCATACTCTCTGCCTTCGTGTCAAGGGGAGAAGAAGCCCCTCATCCTCTCGCCGGACTATATAACCCACTATGCCTCCATTTTCCAGCAACAACCTCATCGAACAATCGTGCCATTTGTTTCCTCACCAAGAAACTCGACCAAGATATTGTGGCAGTATTCATTTACAGTCGACCAGCATTTGTTCATCCCGACTCTAGTTTCAACTCTGATAGCGAAGATGGCATCGAACCAATCCAGCTGGGATTCGACCCGCGACACTGCGGCCCAAAAGGCAGACGAGACCAAGAACTACGGGGCTGAGAAGGCTGGACAGGCCCAAGAGCACGCGCAGGGAATGGGCGAGACCACAAAGCACAAGACGAGCGAGGCCGGATCAGCTGCTCAGCAAAAGATGGACGATGCCAAGCAGGGAACATCCGATGCCAGCCAGACTGCCATGAACAAGGCCACCCAAGCCAAGGATAGTGCTGCCAGCACACTGCAACAGGTAGGTACTTGTTCAGCTGGTTTTGCTATGTAGATCGATTAGCAGATTTGGCAATTGTAAAGCTCTTGAATCAGATACCTCAATGTTAGTGCGCAGAGACGTGTATGCCATTGAGTCTGATTTCTTCTATTTGACTTTTGGGTGAACTGCAGGCTGGCAACAAAGTGACGGAAACCTTCAACAGCGCCAAGGACGCCATCACTGGCAATAAGTAGGCGAATTTCGAGGAGTGTTTACGCGCTCCTGTTAGATTACTGTACCTCAGCAGATTCTTATGCAGTGCTTGTACATACTCGGCCGCAATGAAGTCTAGCTCCATTGCAGCTCTAGGTTGAAGAACGAAGTCCGTAGAGTGCTCTACGATTTTGACTGCTATTTTACTACTGGCCCACAGTTTATAATATAGAACTGTACGTACGAGATTATTTGAACTTAGTCGAATGACGATATTCGTCTCCTCAGCAAGGGATTCCGCAACAAAAGCTCTTCTGTTATGGTTGAGTAACTGCTGTATATAATAAGATCGCATCTGGAACTGGCAGCCATGATTAGTGAGTCTCAGAGATAATATTCCAGTGTCAATTCACGGAGAATGCTTTATATTGTTGTTACTGCCACGAATTTGTGCCCTCTTGGTAATGCACATGTCAAGTTAGTCGGCTGGTGTGACAGCACATGGCACACTTTGAACAATCGCAGCCCGACTTTTCGCATACATTGCTGGAGTAGTTGAAGAAAATTACAAGAAGCCTTCGTGTAGCAGCAGGACGGAGGAGTGAGTTTCTTCGGTCAACTACAGAAAATTGGTATGTTCCCATTGTTGCTGATACATAAAATATGCAGAAGGTCATTCCTCGAGCTCATGGGATATCAGTTGTGGTTTTCATCCTCGATCACGATTCACGACTCCGGTTTTCTTTCCAGAGGTGGTTCCGGCGTTCAGGTCTCGTGCTTGGGGTTGGGTACGCAGTTCTGTTCTGCTCGGCCGGGTCGTCAGCAAAATTATTTGGTCTTCTGCACACCTTGGGTATTGCTGTGATGGTTACTCCTCGTAAGATCGTCTGCACACCTTGGGTATTGCTGTGATGGTTACTCCTCGTAAGATCGTCTGCACACCTTGGGTATGGTTGTGATGGTTATTCTCGTAAGATATGTGTGTCTCTTTGGTCTCAAGGTAACAGAATTCACATTTTCTTAAAAATAAAAAACAAATTTATCCATAGTTGATCTATGTTTTCAGACAAAAGGATGAAAACGGCTCCTACATAACAACTAGAAAAAACACTTCTGTTTGCTCTCTGGACGTTAATTCATACTTTGTGTATTGTTTATCATTCGATTCTCTTGTCAGGTCTTGTACACTTCTACCAAGTGCAATAAAAAAAATATCAATAAACTATCTTTCGCCTTCAAAAAAGAAGAATTTAAAATGCAAAAGGTCGCATCGTCCTACATTTTGATACGCGGAAACTCAAAACCTCTGTAATCATGTCGTGTCAAGCGGATAAGAAGCCGATCATGAGCATCTCTCCTTTTCGAAACTATAGTTTTCTGCACTTATCACAAAGGAATACAAACGCGGAATACAAACTGTCCAAGAGAGAAAAAAGAAAGTAGAATAATAAAAAAATTGCAACACCGCACTCCAAAATTGACATGGAATTAGTTTGGCATGCTCCGCAGAGAAGATTAAATCCACGGTAGTAGTGCCGCTTGTTGACACGTAGTTCTGGTAGCCATGGTAGGCTTCAACCGTCTTCAGCGTTCGTCACTCACTCACCTAACGTAGCCTTTCCGCAACCCATGATGAGGACTAGGTAACCACGTACCTAAAACTTCGGATCATCTCTCTCAACGTCAACCGAGTGTATGGGACAAGTCCAGACATGTTGGAGATCAATATTTTCCATCACCCAGGGTACGTTAAACCAAACACTAAAATATATATGAGTTTAACTTCCTTGTATATTTTTCACCTCAACTGGATGGAGTAGACAAATATTTAAAAGTTCAATTTATTATTTAATTCTTTTAATGAAAAAAAGTTAGATTATAAATTAAAATATTCTCTTAAATGTATCTGGGTGGCAATCAACCGATCGCATATGTATTTTGGGCAGCACATCTGTACACGCTCCCCTTGTGGTTTATACCCGTATCTTCTTGCAATTCTAGGTTTAGCTAACAGTATAAAATATAAAATATATTGATTTTCTTATCAACTTAATATAGGATTTTTTTGTACATTAATATATTTCCACGATAACAACAAGCGAGCAAAAGTTAGGAAGAGAAACGGTACACTTCACCATCATGCATAGAGTGACAATTCTGATATGGTTTTTATATATCTAGATCCAAACTGTACCGCATTCGCATCAAAAACCTCTGTTCACTGAACAGATTGAAGTTAGGGTCGTTGCAATCACGACTGTGCCAAATACATCACACAAATGCCCACTACATGAGGCTGAATCATTTGTCTACAGTAGCTGTACCTTTGGAGAAGCGCAAGAAATACCAACAATCCTTTGGGACAGGAATTTGCTTGATCACACCCTCAGTAGGTTCGTTGAGCTTGATCACACCCCTCTTACTATGTATTGCTTGATCACACCCCTGATTGGCTGTTGCCTGTAAAACCAGTCACTTTGTGATGTTACTCACATGTGAGATTGCAGATATTAAATTTCTGAGCATGTATAGTCTAATTATTTTGAATAATGTTAAATATTTTGAATTACAAAGATATTTAGTCAAGGTTGGAGGTACTAAAATGATGAACCAAATGATAAAATGACTGGTTCTACTGTCAATAACCCGTCAAGGGTATGATCAAGCTCAAGGAACCTAAGAGGGTATGATCAAGCTCAAGGAACCTACTGGGGGTGTGATCAAGCAAATTGCTGTCCTTTGGGAACGTCTGGAGCACAACCGATTTCAGCTGCAGAATCAGTCGTTCAAATATAGGTCTTCAAATTCGGAAGGGATTTATCAGAATTAACTATCAGTGAAAGGACAATGTGCGTAGGTGAATGGAAGCTGAAGGGGAATCAAGAGGCGGTCTTCTTCTGACCAGAACCTGTTGCCTCTGCTCGATAGTGTCCATGAGGAAGCGGACCTGTAACACTCTATCTACTTACAGTATTAGCCGAAGGATAAGTTTGGCATCTGAGATAACACGTACAATATCCGAAGCTTTCGTGGATTAAACAGGAGTTGCATTGAGACGGGCGACATCCGCCGAGCCACGGGGACACAATTTCACTCTGTACAGGTCCTTAAGATTGCTGCGGGTATTAATTGTTTCCGAATGTTAAGATATGTGGTCATCCTTCCCTTAAGTACCAGCAACGTTCTGCTCATGCAGGTCTCGCGAATTGATCGCTCGTTGTCACGGAGAAAGAGAGGGCTCGTCCATCCAGATTTTGATCGGTTTGCCATAACTGACCCCAGTTCCGAAAGAATCCGGATTCATGCACTAGTGTCGTCCTTAACTGACATGGAAGCTATATCACCGTAGCCTCCAACATTGTAGACGAGAACCTGCAGAAAGCCAGCGTATCCCATCAAAGAAACGCATTCCTCCGTTCCTGCTGCCACACCAAGCATTCTTGTAGTTCCCTTCAACTGCTCCAGCAATGTATGCGAAAAGGCGGTGTGTGCCTTTTTCTGTCGCACCAGCCGCCTAACTTTACATATGCACTACCCGTAGGAACAAATTCTTGGCAGTAACAGCAATGTCGTTCGTTCCACTGTAGCGAAGTTTGCAGCAAGATCCCAAAGATGCGCTTTCGTTGAAAATTCAAGAGGGAACAGTCAGACTGCCGTATTGCGTAGAGTTCCTATTGGTATAGCCACAGCCTCCGGTTGTTGCTATGCATTTGCATAGCAAACCGTCGATTCTACTGAAGTGAGAGAAGACAAAAGAAGGAAGAAGAGGTGGGACCATTTTGTCCATTTGATACACAGAGATTGTCGATATAAACCCAGGTGCCCGGTATATGCCTTGTAAAACTGGAGGATTTCTGTGGATGGGGTCTCTGAAGACCAGAAACTGAACACATATATCTAATCTTACTTTTGCTGATATTTCTTTACAAGAACCGAATCTGTTAAATTATGAATTAATACAAAGCTCTCACATAGCTTTACAGTATGTGATTGACTTCACAGTTTATTATTCTACATCTATTGAAAAATATTAAATAAAATTTGATGATATTTGAAATAAAACACTATTTTTTCCTAACCTCAAGTAAAAAACAAAGAAAGAACAAGAAATTTTTATTTTTATTTTTATTTTTACACTAAAGGTTTAATATAATATATTTATATCATTGAAATTATAAATTCATCAAACATAGTTTGTTGTACATCTAAACTAGTTTGAACTTTTCCTTAGAGAGATTATGCATAGCATTGCAATTCCATTGCAAGCGAATCAACTTGTTACAATAATATCCATGGAGACACTTTCGCAAGGAATGCTGCATGCGCTCATAGCCCCTGGACTCCAAGGAGAGCCAGAGATGCTAAGATCTAGGTTCTGGGTCATATTATGAACACAAGTTCTCAGTTTTGGTCGCACGAGATTAGTGACTATCGGTTTTTCTGCAAAGAACATTATCCGAAAATGTAATAATATTTTTCCAGTAAACTCGATAATAGTATGTATGTCATACTCTCTGAAAGAAGAATTTTCCAATCGTTTCCATTTCTCGATCGTACTTAGCAAAGGAATGAAGGAAGCAACCTTCACTGAATGGCAAATATGCAAATATCTTTATTTGCTCGTGGAGAGCTTGATATAACTGCATACTTACATCCCTCATTTTATTCTCGTAGGAAAGTTTTGTTAAATATCATTAGATGTGACATCTAATGATATTTGAAAGGTAAAAACATAAGAGATAAAAATAAAAAAAGTGACTTGTGACAAGACTTTTACGTGAGAAACACTGTGACCGCTGTTAGGTAAATCACTTTCAGATGACAGTAGTTATGTATTAGTAGTATATTAATCTATATTTTTGGTATAAGAGGTACGAGTAGAGACACTCTCAAACTGTAGTATATTTGAAGTCTAAGTAAAATATGCACATTTCATTTCAAGATATTTTTGTTTAATCTCTCTTTGTGATCGGTTCTATCAGGCTGCTCTTGTTATCAGTTCTAACATGCTGGTGGTATATGTTAAGGAGGTAAAATTCTTCCACGCTGAGAGACTTGGGGTGAAGTAAAACTTTCTAACAAGTTTTACCGTGAAAACCATTTTGTGCATACATACAAAAATTAATAAATACTTGGAAATACTAGAAATACTTACAAGAAATAACTCGAGATTCCTACCGTAGATACTGCAAGAACCACCAGACGGGATCAAAAAGATTTCACTTTCAGTGAATTTTTAGAACACTTTATTGGCGAAAGAGATCAGATGTACCTTAATCAAGATGTACTCCTACCACTCTTCATGATTTCAGAGATGATAGTCAGCATACACATAACACTCAGACACACTTTCATGCAATATTTACAAGACCTCAGCAGAATTCATCCTTACTGAAGTTTTTTCTCAGTGTTTTTACGTAAAATAATATTTACGTTGTTATAATAAATATCCGAGTTTGTAAATTTACTCATATCACCTGTACGAATTTTTTGTTTCACGCAATCTTCTTTCTAATCTTTTAAGCATTTCTCTCACTACGATACTCAACCTTAGAAATATTCCAAACAGTTACCCTGCGCAAACTCGTCCCTGCTCGAAGTTAATTGAAACTACGATAATATCGTAACTGTGATTCATGCCCATCGATGTCAGATACAACAGAACTACCACGGTAGTCTACCCACCACGATAGCCTCGTATGCCGAACGCCGCCGGTTCTAGCACAATGTTCACAGTCCCGAGCGTCGCTCCAACATGCACTTCAGGTGACACGAGTTGCCTGCCTAGTTGTGTATACACGCACGTCGTCCATCGTGTTGGGTCGGTCTTCTTGCCCCTCGACACGTGGACCAACTTAACACTTGTCAATATCTCCTGTCAAGCGGAGAAGAGCCCCATCATCTCTCTTGCCCGACTATATAGATCAGTGTGTCTTTCAGCTTCCAGCAACAATCGCAACCGACACTCACGTACATTTGAATTCTCACCGTACTCCGAGAAATTGAGACAGCACTCGTTCGCAGGAGGCATTCATTCATCTCGATTCAAGTTCCAACTCTGATAGCAAAGATGGCCTCGAACCAATCCAGCTGGGATTCGACGCGCGACTCAGCGGCCCAAAAGGCAGACGAAACGAAGAACTACGGGTCTGAGAAGGCTGGACAGGCCCAAGATCACGCTCAGGGAATGGGCGAGGCCACAAGTCAAAAGGCGAGCGAGGCCGGATCTGCTGCTCAGCAAAAGATGGACGAGGCCAAGCAGGGAACCTCCGATGCCAGCCAGACTGCAAAGGACAAGACCACCCAAGCCAAAGATAACACTGCCAGCACATTGCAACAGGTTGGTATTGCGTGAGAGTTGGTTCTGCTGTATTGCAGAACCTTGAGGAGATTGCAGTTAGACATTCCTTGAAATCTACGATCGAAATGTTAGAGCTCAGAAACGGTATAAGGATGTATATGAAACCTGGTGTCTTATCGAGTCTGGTTGTAACATTGGATTTTTGGGAATACTGCAGGCTGGCAACAAAGTGGCGGAGACCTTCAACAACGCTAAGGACGCCGTCACTGGGAACAAGTAGGCGAGTTTCGAGGGGTGTTTAGCAAGGGGTTACCTTGAGGTTTCTATGCAGTGCGTGTACATAGTCGGACACATTGAACTCTGGTTCCCATGTAGCTGTTGGTTGAAGCTCTAGATACAAGTTAGCCATTTGTTCACTGTAAAACAATTGAGAGAATGGTGTTCAGTTCAGCAAACAGATTTGTACGAAGTTATTTACTACCTAGTGACTGTCCAATGACGAAGTTAGATTTCTCAACACAACAAATTCTCGCTTCAATGTATGGCTTCAATTGTTTGTCATATGTGCGCGTGCATATCAGACGTCATTGTGATCAGGAATGATGGGAATCTATGTCTTCAGATGCCAAGAGGTTAGCCTCGGGACACGATGATAAAAGGGAGAAATAAAAAGAACTTACCTGGGATACTTTACACATTGTCATACATACAAGTTAACACCACTAAGATATATGCAATGCAGTAGGGTCGACAAAATGAAAATTTCCAGTTGAGTAAAAGATGATGGGAAGCTTCAAAGCGAGGATTGAGACGGGTGGAGAAGAGAAATTGCTATGCACTAGAGTAAAAGGCACTTTGTCTGTAGTACTGTATCTCGGGAGAAGCGCGAGAAACACCAAGCTTTGTGAACACTACCAGCCCAAGCTTAGCAACAGATGTCAGCTGCAGAAGCTCCCGCTTCGCTTTATCACCAGCATGACGTGAGTTCCTCCTGAATGAAGGTGCATGTTTTTCATATTTTATTGCGGCCAAGTTCGATGGCCAACGTTTTCAAAAGAATTACTGCAAGATTACCTCTCAAATTTTACTGCAAGATTACCATCTTGCTCCAGGCAAGAACCTCAACTTAGTTTTGGTCAGCTTACATTATTGGTCTTCGGTTCCGTCTACTTGCTCCGAACGTCCGGTAAATCGTCATACAACGAAGGTTCACGGCATGGAACGTGCATTTCAATAGCTCAACGGCATTCCAGCGTCCGCCATCCCCACGGTGACGACACTCGGGCCAGCCAGCCCAGCGGCTGAGCCCACTACAGTAGCGAGTCAACTGCCCCGGAAAGCCAAAAGGACCAGCGAATCACTATTTCCATCCACGCCAGGGCAACTAATATGAGTAGAAATCTCTGAGAAAGAAATGGACGAGCCTTCTCTTTCAGAAACAACGAGCGATGGCAAGACGTGCGGGAGCGAAAGCGTTGCGTGTACTACTAAAAGGATGGCCACACATTTGGACAGAAACTATGCAATGAATACTCACTGCAAGGACCTTTACGTACAGACCGAAAACTGTGCCTCGACTGATTCAATGGTTTGACGCCCGTTCCAATGCAACTCCTGTATATGTACGAAACTTCGGGAGTTGTTATCTCCAGTTACCAAACCTGTTCTCAGTCTAAAAACTAGATAGGAGTGTTACAGGTCCGCTTCCGCACGGCGACCATGGAGCAAAGGCACCAAGGCCTGTTACAGAAAACCACCAGGTGCTGTTGTTTCCTCTTCAGCTTCCATATTACCCACTCCCCATTTTTTCTTCGCTCATAGTTCATGTTGGTGAATCCTCCTCGAAGACCAATGATGTAATCTAAGCTGACCAGAAGTTAGTTGAGGGTCTTGCCTGCGAACAAGAATTTGAGAGGCAATCAAGCAGTAACACTTTTAAAAGAATTTCGAACTAACATATCCTCGAGTCACGTAGGATATATATTCTACGTGACTCGAGGCTCAATTCTTTGACATTGGAACATTGATCTGAGACTCACCAATCATGGCTGCCAGTCCCAGATGCTGTACAACTCAAATCATAACAGGAGAGCTTTTGTTGCTAAATCACTTGCTGAGGAGACGAAGATCGTCATTCGACTAAGTTCAAATAATCTCGTACAGTTCTGTAGGATAAACTGTGGACCAGTGGCCTCAGTTATTATACAGCAAAATGGCAGTCGGTATCGTAGAGCAGTCTACGGACTTCGTTCTTCAACCTAGAGCTGCAATGGAGCTTGAATTCGGTGGGGCCGACTATGTACAAGCATTGCATAAGAATCTGCTGGGCTAAAGTAATCTACGAGAGAGTAAACACTACTCAGAATTCGCCTACTTATTGCCAGTGATGGCGTCCTTAGCGTTGTTGAAGGTTTCGGTCACTTTGTTGCCAGCCTGCAGTGCCGACAGAAGTCCAATAGAAGAAATCAGTCTCAATGGCATACAATACTTCTCTACGCACGAACATTGAGGTCTATGATTCAATAGCTCTATAATTGCCAAATCTCCTAATCTACATAGGAAAACCAGCTGAACAAGTACCTACCTGCTGCAATGTGCTGGCAGCACTATCCTTGGCTTGGGTGGCCTTGTCCATGGCAGTCTGGCTGGCATCGGAGGATCCCCGCTTGGCCTCGTCCATCTTTTGCTGAGTAGCAGATCCGGCATCGCTCGCCTTCTGCTTTGTGGCCTCGCCCATTCCCTGAGCGTGCTCTTGGGCCTGTCCAGCCTTCTCAGCCCCGTAATTCTTGGTCTCGTCAGCCTTTTGAGCCGCAGTGTCGCGGGTCGAATCCCAGCTAGATTGGTTCGATGCCATCTTCGCTATCAGGAATTGGAACTGGAATTGAGATGGACGAATGCCTACTGCGAGGGAGAGCTAATATCTTGTCGGAGTAAGGTGAGCTGCGTTAGACAGATCTACGTGAGTGTCAGTTGCGGTTGTTGCTGGAAGTTGGAGGCATACTGGTTTATATAATAAGGCAAGAGAGATGAGGGGTCTCTTCTACGCCTGACACGACATAACGGCAGTTTTTGAGGGGCCGCGTGTCCAGGGACAAGACGAGTGACCAGCATTCTGTATAGACGACTCTGCAGGGAACGCGTGGCACCTGAAAGTGCATGTTGGAGCGACTTAAAAACGCCCGGGTCTGTGAACATTGTGATAGAAGCGGCGGCGTTCGGC
This sequence comes from Asterella californica, assembly GCA_036924285.1. NCBI lineage: Eukaryota > Viridiplantae > Streptophyta > Marchantiopsida > Marchantiales > Aytoniaceae > Asterella > Asterella californica. The sequence goes on from JAYKYS010000003.1 coordinate 16,215,352, forward strand.
ATCGGCTATCGTGGTAGGTAGACTACCATAGTAGTTCTGTTGTAGAGGGGTAATCTTACAGTTAGTCTTATTCTAAGTACGGTATGCATTACGGGAAAGGACTTCTCATCTACCCACATAACCTTACAGTGATGTCACAGATTAGTGAATTAATACGCTCTTAATTAAAGACTGAACGTGTGACAGGCAGCTTCCCGTATAAAGCTGCAGTTATATGACATCTATGTCAGTAGTGAGCTCAACTCGCAACTTAAGAATCGCTTCCACAAGTATATTCGTTCGTAGGCTCAAAGTATGTTCAGAGTTGAAAGAGTTATTCACATTCAAACTAAATATCTATCTTCATTGCATTCTCTACTTGCAAGTATGTATAGGGTATGTTTAGCAGTTTTCTGTTCTCCATCCGCACTTGGAGCCTATCGTCAATTTTGCTCGACTGGAACAGTTTCACTTTGTTGCATACATAGTAGTCACTGTGGTGTTCCTGTACATAGAAGTTTTCCGTTCTCTTGCAATCAAATATTTTATGTAGTAGGCACTTCGATTCTAGATGAGATACTTTGCACAAAATTCTAACAATTATACCATGTGTTCAGTGCATCGAGGTTTTGATGCGAATGCGGACAAATAATATATTCAAACTGGGTTGTCATTCTACGTAAACATATTATGATGAAATGTATCACTTATCCCCGTTAAGAAATGTTGAATTTGGGGGCGACTGCATAATAGGATCCTGTCTAATTAAGACATTGGTTAAATTTGAATGTGTAGTTGTTGAAAGAATAAGTCGAGATATGTCTTGATAAAAGTTAAAATGTCTTACAGTTTACGAATCTATCCGTTACAGATTCTTTGTTTGTTCTCCGTAGAAGATATTACTCGGATACGACAGTATCTTATTAGAATTGGGTCCTGTCGTTTCCCTTGAACTGCAATCATTCCCAAATTCAAATACAGACTGACTTATCAGTTTGACCGTCTCATGGAATAGGTCTATGTAGATGAGATATTTTGGCGCTCCAAAGAGTTTACTGCATGGTGGTTTCTGGAATTGATGCGAATGCAATAGACTTCATGTTCTCAAGATAACAAATTTCTAAACTACGACCAAACAAATGTATATGAATGACTATATTCTCTGTCTATTCACCGTGACTGGAGGCTGAGTTCTTGACATTGGAACACTGATTTGAGACTTACTAATTCTGTCTGCCAATTCAGATGCGATCATATAATATACAACTCAAATCATCACAGGAAAACTTTTGTCCCTGAGGAGATGAAGAAGCTCGTCATTCGACTAAGTTCAAAAGACTCTCGTACATATCTGTATGATAAATTATGTATCAGTGGCCTCAGTTATTATACAGAAAAAATGGCAGTCGGTATTGTAAGACACTCTACGGCTCTTCGTTCTTCAACTTAGAGCTACAATGGAACTAGACTTCAGTGCGGCCGATCGACTATGTACAAGTATTTCATATGAATCTACTGACATGAGCGCGTAAACACTCGCTTACTTATTGCCAGTGATGGCGTCCTTAGCGTTGTTGAAGGTCTGCGTCACTTTGTTGCCAGCCTGCAGTACCCCCAAAAAGTCCAAGAGAAGAAATCAAACTCAATGGCATACAATAGTTCTATGCGCACTAACATTGAGGTCTATGATCAAGAGCTCTCTAATTGTCAAATCTCCTAATCTACAAAGCAAAACCAGCTGAACAAAAGAACTACTTGTTGCAATATGCTAGCAGCACTATCCTTTGCTTGAGTGGCCTTCTCCATGACAGTCTGACTGGTATCGGAGGATCCCCGCTTGGCCTCGTCCATCTTTTGCTGAGCAGCAGATCCGGCCTCGCTCACCTTCTGCTTTGTGACCTCGTCCATTCCTTGAGCGTGCTCTTGGGCCTGCCCAGCCTTCTCAGCCCCGTAGTTCTTGATCTCGTCTGCCTTTTGGGCCGTCGAGTCGCAGGTCGAGTCTCAGCTAGATTGGTTCGATGTCATCTTCGCTATGAGATCGGAAGTACTAAATTGAAAAGTCGAGGTGAATAAAATCCGGAGTGCGAAGTTCGAACTGAGTGTGGTCATAATATCTTGACGGAGTAATCTTCGTAATGACAGTAACGCGAGCGCCAGTTACGATTGTTTGCTAGAAGATGCAGACATACAAGTTTTTATAGTTGACCAAAGGAGGTGAGTGATTTTCTTTTGACATAACGGAAGACATGATGAGCAGCCGCATGTCAAAAGACAAGACGACGTTTTTGTTTCAGCAACTATGCTGGGGACGCGTGTCTGGAGAAAGTGTGCATGTTGGAGCGTCTTATTAGGAGGGGCGCGGGAAACTCCGGAGTAGTAAGAGCCAGGTGGGAGAGAAGGTTGGACAAGCTCCACGAAAGACGAGGATCTATTCATTGTGGACGACGCTGTAGTCGCTAGGGTGTCTACAACTTCGTAGATCTACATGTGAGTGAATTCCTAGGATAACTCGGACTTTTTTACTTCTTGTTTTATATTTACTATTTATGGTCTAATTACATAGATCCGCAAGGTTTCAAAGAAAAGAGAGTCATATTGTTGAAAATAGAACGATCACGGAAGACGAAGAAGGAGAAATCGAAAGAGGAGATGAGGAACCTCTAATGTCCTAGATATACCTCAATCGGTGCAAGAAGCATGTAGGAATCAGAGATCAACAAACAATAAAAATATGAAAGTGAATGTGTTGAATTTGTATGAAGAGAGTTTCAAAGAAAAAGTCCAGTATAGAAAAGTTTACATTGAATATCATATGATAACATCGGAAGAGAAAAAAACCACGAGAAGTCACCAAAGTCACGAGAAAGAAGAAAGTAGAAAGAGAAATACTTCATTGTTCGTTGAATTACATAAAATAGATAAATTCTTTGAAGAAATAAAAAATATTATCGAAAAACTCGATAGCATGTAACAAAGATTTTTCTATGAGTAAAAGTTTGTTAAAGTCTTTCGGAGCAGACTTGCTTCTGTCTTGAGTACTATTTTTTCCACTATTTTCATATTACTGCTACTTTTTCAAGTAGATTCTCGAAGTACATAGGAGTGAATCGAATTACGGAAGACCTCTTGGTGTGTTAGAGAAGGTGGTTGTGTCTGTTATCAGAGTTCAAACATTGATGTCCTTCAAGTGCTAAAGGACTCTAGTTATGATTTGCTCCTAGGAGACAGTTCTGTTGGAAACCTTCAGTGGTCTTATCAATCAACTATCTCTCAATCTTTCAACTTCCACGATAGTCATCGATCAATCTACAACATTTCAGACCTGTCTCCCAGTCAGGGGTCACCTCAGATGGCTTTGATGGAAGCACACCATTAACTTGTGAAAAATAAAAAATGATTAAAGTAAAAAAAATGTTAAATTCAATCCTTCACACACCAATAAACTCATAAACTAAAATTCTCCATTTTAACGACGTCTCTCAAGTTCTCACTTTCTAAAATCTCACTCTCTTTATATGGCTGAAAATATCATTACGATGTTGTGAAAACAAGAATGAAGACCTCTTCTCTACTTTGCTATTTATACATTCTAAGGTGTACTAAGGAGACTTAACTACGAGATCGAGAGATCTGTGGTACTGACTGTTGATACGAGTCCAAAGACGATTGGATGGGCAGTTGGTCAAGAAGATGCAGAAGGTGTGCGGTTTGTTTCAAGGTTTGAAGCGTGAGTTGTGGGGAGCTGTCATTGCTATGAAGGTAGATCGAGAGTTCTTGATAGGGGTCCGTGTGATATTAGAAACAGATTGTTTCTTTATTAGGTATGATAGCAAATTACAATACTCCAGATATAGCAATGCTGCGATGGATTGCTTATGTCCAGAGTCTGAATCCTGAGCTAAAGCATATAGCACGGAAGGACAATCCAGTTGCAGATATGTTATCTAGGGCTCGTTATACAGATGAGGATGAGATGTTTGCAGAGGTGGAGAATGAAGAGAAGAAAGACGTTTGGTGCCAAGTTGGTTAGCAGACTTCAGACTTGGAACCACTGCCGTTCAACGAAGAGTTCTACTCAAAAAATTTCTGTGATATTGGATTTTATCTGAGTTCATTATGCAGAAGAGAAGGATGTGTTGATATAGTCCCAAGCTCTAGTAGATCGACGGCTACCATTAGCCGGAGTGGTTAGGGTTGTTAGAGTTAGTTAGAGGACTAACCCACCATTAGGGTTTCCCTTGTACTCACCTCCACTATATATACAGAGAGAGGCAAAGCCTCTCTCATCTCATTCCTATTTTACTTCCTTGTCTACTCGCTCTCTCTCTCTTCTTGGAGTGTCCTCGAAGTATCGATCTTTCTACATGGTATCAGAGCTAGTGAGAGTGTGTGTCCCTTGCTGATGAGCAAGATGGAGATTGGAGTACAGGAGAGAGCAGCCGGAGTTGTGCCTGATGTCGAGCACTATCCTGCTGATGCGTTCGGGTGAGGCGAAACCGTTTCTTTCGCCACCAGAAACTTTGAACGCGATTTCGGAGGCCTAGACGATTTTTTCTCGCTGTTTTCTGTCGACCAGCCCTTCTAAGGCTGTCTTGTTCAGAAGGTGCGAATTGTGTACTGGGCCAAGTTTCAGTCGATTTGGAGATTTCCAGCGGCAGATTTTCAAACGGATCTTTTTCGACCAAAACGGAAGTTTTAGGACTTGAGTCCAAAACTAATCCTGTTTCGAATAAGGGTGGGCTATTTGAAAATTTCTGAAAATTTCAAGGGGTCGCACGCCCATTTTCGACCTCATTTGGTCTAGTTTCGACCTTTCTTGGTGTGTTCTTTCGACGTTTCCGTCGTGTTTTATACACCTACAGTTCGCGCACAGGTTCTTTTCTCGTTGTCGCTGCAGGAGGAGTTCGCGAAGTCGCCTCGTCGTGACTTGTGACAACTCTTGATCGCGCGGTGGGGAGAGACGAGTTTCGTGCAGTTTCTGGGAGGTTTTCCGCGTACAGAACAGTGCAATTTCGACATTGCAGCTATGGCGGAGTCTGTGTCTTTGATCACTGGAGAGAAACTCGACAAGAACAACTACCAAGTGTGGAAGTTCCGGATGAAGACTTTCCTGCAGGGACAAGATCTATGGGATCTTATCACTGAGGAGGAGAAAGCGCTTGAAGTGCCAATTTCTGATCCGAAATTCAAGGAGCGGAAGAAGCGCTCATATCAGGCTATTCACTACATCGCGCTGACAGTTTCAGCATCGATGATCGGTCACATCCAGGATTGTGATACGCCCAAGAAAGCTTGGGATGCACTCGCGCATTTGTTTCAATCCGGAACAGAGGGGCGGAAGCTGCAATTGCTGCAGCAGTTCAATACCGTGAAGAAGGGGTCGATGTGCATAAACGACTATGTGAACGGGGTCAAGCAGCTTGCGGATCAGCTATCTTCTGTCAAAGTCGAGATTGATCCCATTGTCTTGATCGGAGCCACATTGCAGGGACTGCCTGCAGAGTACAAACAGTTCATAACATCGATTTCGACCAGAGAACCTCTTCCGCGGTTTGATGAGCTTGTTCCTATGATGTTAGGAGAGGAGGTGCGCCTACTGGGGAGTTCTACTTCGACGGGTCAGCAAGAATCTATCTATTTTGCAGGTTCTGGAGGATCTCGAGGTAGGGGTCGTGGCAAAGGTGTTGGACGTGGACAGGGTCGCGGACAGCAACAGCAATCGCAGCAGCAGCAGAACCAGCAGAACCAGCAACAGTCTGGAGGTTCCAACAACAATCAGAGAAGAGCGCCTGGTTCCTGCAACTACTGCAAGAAACAAGGCCACAATGCGAATCAGTGCTACAAGAAGCAGAACGATCAGAGACAACACGACAACAACCCCCAACAAGGTAATAGCAACCAGCAAGGCTATGCAGTCACTGAGCATGTCTATTCGGAGCAATTGCTGATTACTACGCATCAGAGTTATGCGGCTTTCGAGCCACAGACTGACTGGGTGATCGACTCCGGCGCCACCAGTCACATGACTCCCCATCGGGAGTGGTTTAGTTCACTCGAGCCTGTGGAGACTCCACAGTTTATGGTGACAGGAGATGACACCAAGCACAAGATCCAGCACAAGGGTAACATTCCACTTGACATTCCTGCCTCAACGTTTACTGGTATACGGAATGTCTTGCATGTACCTACATTGACTAGAAACCTGCTATCTGTAGGACAGTTGATAGAGCAGGGTCTGCAAGTGTGCTTCAATAAAGATGGATGCTTTATTGAAGATTCGAATGGCACTGTCATAGCTCGAGGTATCAAGAGTGGTAGGCTGTTTAAACTAGATGCATCTGCGCCTAAGTTACAGGCTGCCATGTATAGACAGAGTGGTCAAGTAGTGTCTGATATTGACATCTGGCACAAGCGAATTGGGCACATGAACTTTCAGAGGCTGAAAAGCCTTCCGAGTTCTGACCTGGTTATAGATCTGCCCAAATTCGAATCCAGTGAGTCCACTGGAGTCTGTGCAGCATGTCAATTCGGCAAGCAAGCTAGACAGCCCTTTAAGGGATCAGGCAGTAGAGCGAACAAGCTTCTGGAGCTTGTTCACACTGATGTATGGACTGCTTCTCAGCCAAGTATGACCGGTTTCTAGTACTTCGTGTCGTTCATTGATGATCATTCGCGTTATACTTGGATCTATTTGTTGAGAAACAAGTCCTCTGCCGAAGTACTGTCAGCATTCCAGACTTTCCGCAAGTTGGTGGAAAAACAGTCTGGAGCATCTATCCTCTGTTTGAGATCTGATGGAGGAGGCGAGTTTCTTTCTGGAGAGTTCGATGCATATCTGCGTGAGCATGGTATCCGATGCCAGAAGACCTGCAGTTACAGTCCGCAGCAGAACGGGGTTGCGGAGCGCAAGAATCGACATATAGCAGAAGCTGCTCGTGCGATGTTGAACGAGAAGACCATGCCTAGACCTTACTGGGCAGAAGCTGTTTCATGACGCCTACAGCGGCAGTCCACAGCAAGACACCGATGGAGGTCTTCACAGGCAGTAAGCATGATTACTCTTTCCTTAAAGTTTTCGGATGTATCTGTTATGTGCACATACCTGATGAAAGACGTAAGAAACTAGATCCGAAAGCAGATAGATGTATCTTCCTTGGTTATGCTTCTGATACGAAAGGATATAGGTGCTACAATCCTTCGTCCAAGCAGTTCTATATCAGTAGAGATGTCGTGTTTGATGAGCTACAGTCTTGGTTTGCACCTGCACCTGTGATAGCCATCCCTGTACCTACTGTAGAACCAAGGAGTCAGTCCACTGTAGTACCTCAGAGTAGTACGTTGAGTGGAGGTTCTGGAGAAGTCACTGATTCCAGATCAGAATCTGTTGCACATAGAGCTGTTGTTAATGCTGGAGTCCACGTAACACAGCCTAGTGGAACTAGTGTAGTTTCTACACAGGATGAGCGCGTGCTATTGCAGCGTATGTTTGACTCATCCAGATATGTGGATCTTCCACATCCCCTGGATACTTTGTCCCAGACCTTGGCGTCTACGTCAGATCAGTTGCAAGGGGAGGTGACTAGTGCACCGATTACCTCTCACAGATCTGAGCGGCCAAAACATCCAGTGAGTAGGTATATGCATGAAGGTTTTCTTGCTGCGCACCATGCATATATGGCCAATGTTCTTCAGGAACAGGAACCGAGTTCGCTTGAGGAGGCGATGCACAAGGCCCAATGGATAAGTGCTATGGAAGCTGAACTTGCTGCGCTTCATCACCAACAGACTTGGGAGTTGGTAGACTTACCTCAGGGTAAGAAAGCGATTGGTTGCAGGTGGGTCTTCAAGGTCAAGCGCAACTCGGATGGTACCGTGTGTCGGTACAAGGCCAGATTGGTAGCTAAGGGCTACGCACAGCAACATGGAGTGGATTTTGAGGAGACCTTTGCTCCTGTTGCGAAGATGGTGACTATTCGAACAGCAGTTGCAGTTGCAACTCAGAAAGGTTGGAAGATGCACCAGATGGACTTCAAGAACGCCTTCCTCAATGGCGATCTTGAGGAGGAGGTCTACATGCAGCAACCTCCTGGCTATGAGGATCCTAAGTTCCCTTCCCGTGTATGTAAGTTATGGAAGGCTCTCTATGGTCTGAAACAGGCACCAAGAGCATGGTATGCAAAGATCAATTCTTACTTGCAGTCTCTTGGTTTCCACCTGTGTAGTTCAGACTCTACCTTGTATTCATTGAGAATACGAGACCGGATTGTTGTGATCACCATCTATGTTGATGACTTGATCATTACCGGTAACTTTGAGGAGCTTATTTCCCAGATCAAGGATCACTTGAAATCCGAGTTCGAGATGATGGACTTAGGAGAACTCAAGTACTTCCTTGCTGTGGAGTTCATTAGAGATGGGAAGGATGTTTGGCTTGTACAGCGACAGTATGCTCTCAGTATGCTTGAGAGATTTGGTATGCTTGATTGCAAACCCATTGCTACACCATTAGAGCAAGAGATAAAGCTAGGAGCAGAGGATGGTGAGTTGCTGGATGATCCACGCATGTACAGACAGATGGTTGGGAGTCTTATCTACTTGACCATCACCAGACCAGACTTGAGCTATGCTGTCGGTCTGATTAGTCAATTCATGCAGTCACCACGGAGATCACATTTTGAGGCTGTCAAGCGGATCCTCCGCTACGTGAAGTTCTCGATGCAGTACGGACTTCACTATCGATACGGTGGACCATTGTTGTTACATGGCTACACAGATGCTGATTGGGCAGGAAGTGCCGACAGGAGATCCACGTCAGGTTACGCTTTTGGACTTGGAAGCGCTGCTATAAGCTGGGCTTCTAAGAAGCAACCCACAGTTGCTTTGTCATCCACGGAAGCAGAGTATCGAGGAGCAACGAACGCAACATGCGAATCGATTTGGCTTCGATGTCTGCTATCTGATATTGGTGTGGAGTGTACAGATCCTGTTGTTGTATATACAGACAACATTAGCAGCATGAAGTTAGCTAGTAATCCTGTTTTCCATGCTAGGACGAAGCACATTGAGGTGCACTATCACTTTATTAGAGAGAAGGTCCTTGCAGGAGAGATTGAGCTCAGTTATGTGAGCACAGGAGATCAGGTTGCCGATATCTTCACTAAGGCGTTGCCTAGAGATAAGTTTGATGCTTTCAGACATTGTCTAGGAGTACAGGATGTAGAGATGAGCTTGAAGGGGAGTGTTGATATAGTCCCAAGCTCTAGTAGATCGACGGCTACCATTAGCCGGAGTGGTTAGGGTTGTTAGAGTTAGTTAGAGGGCTAACCCACCATTAGGGTTTCCCTTGTACTCACCTCCACTATATATACAGAGAGAGGCAAAGCCTCTCTCATCTCATTCCTATTTTACTTCCTTGTCTACTCGCTCTCTCTCTCTTCTTGGAGTGTCCTCGAAGTATCGATCTTTCTACAGGATGGAGTGATGCAGAGTTCAAGAAGATCAGACGAGAAGCGTCAGTTATCTTCTACATGAAGGTTTTCTGTGGAAACGCTCGAAAAGAAGAAATGGGATGCTTGCTAGAGTGGTGGATGATCAACCGACGAAGCTGAATCTGCTGAAAGAGTTTCATGACACCTTGTGGGCTGGACATCGTGGAATCTGGGCTACTTACACGAAGATGAAGGAGCGATACTGGTGGAAAGGTTTGTATCAAGACGTGGTGGACTTTGTTGGATCGTGTCTTCACTGCCAGTTCTACTCTAAGGTCCGTTACAGAGATGGACTTGTACCTACCTATCCACCTAGTATCCATTTTCAGTGGGTTCTTGATCTTGTGATGATGCCACCGGGGTTATGGGAGATGCGTTACTTGGTGTTGGCTCGAGAGGATCTCTCCAACTATGTGGAGGGACGAGCATTACGAACGAAGACTACAAAGAACATCTGCAGGTTCGTGCTTGAAGATATCATCTGTCGTTATTGATCTGTTGAGAGATTACGGACAGATAGGGGCGAGTTGAGAGGCGCAGAAGTGAAGGAGTTTTTTGCTCGTTATGGAATAAAGCTTCGGCTTATTACTGCCATGAATCCAGAAGGTATTGATAAGAGTGAACGATTACATCTTTCTATTGTTCACGCTTTAGTGAACAGCATGTGATGGTAGACCTAGAGAATGATCGAGACTACTTCCATTGCTTTGTGGGCTGATAGAACTACACACTGTACCACGACTGACTATATGCCAGTTGAGCTTATGTTGGGGCAGAAACCGATCATGTTTGCTGAGGAAGACTTTCCTACGTGGACTATGTTACAGTAGCAGTCGTAGCACGAGCCCAATGTCTCCTTCTGAAGTCACTATCAGTAGCTGGACTCTCCTCGCCAGCTTCCTCATAGTCGAACTCGATAATGTTGGTACCAGCAACCAACGCTTCTTGCTGGTATCCGATGTCATCAGGTTCCTGAAAATGCATCTTTCTGAACTCTACATCATTTACAAAAGCTCCTATCACATCTATCATTTGATTTTCTACTTGTTCAGACATCACTTGTCTCTTGCGCTTGATGATGTCGATGATCAGTTCGTGAAACTCTCTCTTTGCAATACCAAGAACTTCCCCAAGAGAAAACTCAATTCGTGCATCCAGTATCCTCTACTCCAAGATGCTCTTCAGATCAGTAGAAGTTTCAATATCAGCCGCCAACTTGTAGGCCGGTCCCTTCCCTTTCTCTTGGACAGTAAACATCCTTCCAGCCGTCGTTGGCTCTTGCTGAGACCTCTGCACATCCTCCATCGGACCTGGTGCAAGTGGAGGAGCTTGAGAAGTAGAGGAGATGTCCTCTGGAGGAGCTGCTCGTCTCCTTGTGACTCTCCGTCTATCTCCAGTCTCCTCAAGACCTCCAGTATCAAGTTCAGAGGCTTCTCGTCGCCTCTTTTCCTCCACAGAAGCATCCTGCCGGTGCACGTGTCTATCCGATCATGCTTGCTGAGGAAGACTTTCCTACGTGGACTATGTTACAGTAGCAGTCGTAGCACGAGCCCAATGTCTCCTTCTGAAGTCACTATCAGTAGCTGGACTCTCCTCGCCAGCTTCCTCATAGTCGAACTCGATAATGTTGGTACCAGCAACCAACGCTTCTTGCTGGTATCCGATGTCATCAGGTTCCTGAAAATGCATCTTTCTGAACTCTGCATCATTTACAAAAGCTCCTATCACATCTATCATTTGATTTTCTACTTGTTCAGACATCACTTGTCTCTTGCGCTTGATGATGTCGATGATCAGTTCGTGAAACTCTCTCTTTGCAATACCAAGAACTTCCCCAAGAGAAAACTCAATTCGTGCATCCAGTATCCTCTACTCCAAGATGCTCTTCAGATCAGTAGAAGTTTCAATATCAGCCGCCAACTTGTAGGCCGGTCCCTTCCCTTTCTCTTGGACAGTAAACATCCTTCCAGCCGTCGTTGGCTCTTGCTGAGACCTCTGCACATCCTCCATCGGACCTGGTGCAAGTGGAGGAGCTTGAGAAGTAGAGGAGATGTCCTCTGGAGGAGCTGCTCGTCTCCTTGTGACTCTCTGTCTATCTCCAGTCTCCTCAAGACCTCCAGTATCAAGTTCAGAGGCTTTTCGTCGCCTCTTTTCCTCCACAGAAGCATCCTGCCGGTGAACGTGTCTATCCACATCCAAGAATGCTCTGATAGAAGTAGCGTCTACAGGATCTCTCCACCATGTGACCTTACGAATAGACTCGGCTCCTCTCTTCAGTATCTCAGAAGGAACTGGAGCCACACTCTTCTCAGCAGTCCATCTAGCAATGTAGGACTAGAAGAGACTTCAATATACCAAGCATATACATCAGAATTTACCAATGATGTCATCAACGCAGTTGTCATTGCAGCCGCAGCAATCTGAGGTAGACTCCTCATGCCTCCTCGCCCAAACTGCGTGTTCAACGGCTCTCCAGTAGAGGAAAGGTGCAGCCTACCGTTCTGATAGCGAACCACACCATCTCGCAAAGCAGCTATGAGCTCCTGACAGTCTCCTCGAAAATGATCAAGACTGTCACACCAAATACATCTACGAACAGGAGCACCTCTTGGACGTGCAGCAATAGGCGTCGATGGCTGCTCTCTCTGCAATCTAGCTAGCTCTATCTTCAGCTCTCGCATCTGCCGAATCAGGTCTTCGATCTGGTTCTGTTGACCATGGTTCTCCGCAGGTCTTTGAACATGTGCTCGTTGTACAGGAACTGACACAACTGGCATCAAAAGAACTGCAATCGGGACAACAGGTTTGGGAGCAGGAGCCAAAGGCTGCTGTACTTGAGGAGCAGCATAAGATTGAGTGACCACTTCTGCAACCGGACGTCCTCCTACAGCCACTCTCTCTCGTCTCTGTCTTGTTAGAACAGCCACGGCATCCTCAACTCTCCCCAATCCATAGTAACACCTCCTTCAGCCGATCGATCTGCTAACATGAAGCATAATCTATCTGCCGTAACATCATCGGTAGCTTGCAAGGAAAGCTCTGTTCTCCTAGCATCTAAGGTTATTCGCTCTTGTAGTGACGCAGGATTACTCCTTTTGTCCATTTAGTATACAAGATATCGTTCCCACAGAGGATTTACGTAAGTAATCGCTGCTCTAAGTTCTAGGATCTGTTCAAACACACAAACTCACGGGTTTTGCCTAAAAATCTCATCTTCTCACAAAACCACACCAAACCATACGTCTTCCAGACACGCCACATGGTGCTCTGGAACTTAACAAACAGCTACCAATTACAATATCACACAACTATTCACAGAGAAACTCGGGAAGACGATCTTCCTGCTTCCAGATTGCTTCTTCCGGTCTTCTCGATACCGTCTTCCCGAAGCGATTCCCGTCTTTTGGGGGTTCAGTTCGTCTTCTCACACCTCCAGAAGACTGTCCTGCTTCGCAGAAGTCGACTAGCAACGGTCGTTACACCTTATTCTCACACTCACATTCCAACGGATTAGATCAATCACAGGGTGTATGCCCCCTGTAGCCTTCCCAGACTTCTGCCTACGGAAGTTGTCTTCCTGCAGCACTACAACGACATTCACCTTCACGGAAGCTCAATAGAAGTATCAGAAACTCACTAGAAGAAGGTAAGAAGATGGGGAAGATGGGAGAAGATGGGGAAGATGAGAAAAGCCAAACAAGAGAAAACAAGATGAAAAGAGTAAATTAAGATTCCGACAGGCTTCTAGTCCGGATCCTGACTAACAAGCCATCCCTGCTTGTAATAGTTTGGGGAGGAAGACAACAAACGTGAGTACTGTTGCACCGTCTTCTACTCGAGGATGTCGTCTTCTGTTGCGGGAAGAAGACTTCTTTCTTCTTCACTTCGCTGCTCTGACTGCTCTGTCTTCTGGGATCCCTTACCCAGAAGACCGTTCGTACGTAGATCCCAAGTGCTCTACTGAACGAGTCAAGCTACACTTCCACAACTGCTGACAATCACCGCCACTCAAGAAGAACACTTCCCATGCACAATTGGGAGCGAATTCAATGAACCCACCATCCAGAAGACATGGACAAAGCTTCTGCACTCAAATCCCCAATCTATTCCCCGAGAAGAAGTCACAATGGCATTGGGAAGCTCACTCCCTCTACTTCCTGCGTCTACTCCTCGACACACCAGCCTAGCTAACAGGACTGCACAAGGATGCCGTTCCATGTTCCTAGACTGTCCACTACTTCTATCTACATCGTCGAACCGCTGCTGGTGCGAGTATGCAGACCCCTCCTGTATATTCCAAGACTATTCGTATGTTTCCAACGACGGGTGTAGTGCGCTAAGACTATCTCTGCTCTAATGTGTCTCTCCTGTCTGCCTGTAGAATCGGTGTGTATGTTCAGTTACTACAGAATCCTACAGAACTGGCAGAACTGGCAGAGCCCTTTTTCCTACGCTGCTATCCTACTTATGCTGCCACCGTGAGAACCAAGGGAGGCGACCACCAGGGAGATAGAGGCGCTGATAGGAGGTTGTCACCTCACATGCAAGCGGTTCCCCTACCCGAATTGGTCGTCCACCTTGTCCTTCCTACGCTACCTATGCTGCCACATGGTGTCCTAACTAATATTACATGGGAAAACTGCCATCCTTAAGATAGCATGACCGATTCTACTATATTTAGAAATGGAGTTACTAACTACTCAGATTGCACGGAGGCAATCTCTACCTGATCTGCTCCTATCGGAGCTCCTAATGCGGCTTCTGATAAGCTAGAGAGCTCTGCAGTTACCTCGGGTGTCACTGAGGTGGCTTCCTCTTCATCGCCTCTTGCTGGCTCTGCTGTCGCTGCTGCTGCGTCTTCCTCGGCTTCGGCTTCTGCTTCGGAAGACAGAAGCGTCTTCTGGGAAGCGGAGTCGTCCGGTGCTTCTTCCGTCTTCTGGGGGCACGGGTGCGGGACTAGGGACCATGAGGACCTCATGGGGATCCGGGAAAGTCGCTTCCTTCACGCGAAATACCTGGGAAGACGGCTCGTCTTCCTGTCTTCTAGAAGACATCTTGTCTTCCGGGGCATCTTCTGGAGTCTTCTCGTCTTCCATCGTTGTCACCACCAAGTGCATAGCGAGATCGAACTCCTCTTTCTCCATTCCGGATCCAGTCGATGGTGCTGGAGCGTGGGAAGATGCGGTTGCAGGTGTAGGAAGCGAGGGAAGACCATAAAGTGTCTTCACTCCTTCTATCTGTCTATCCAAGTACCTGAACATACTCTCCCGGCATTCCACCAACATTGCTTTGGACTCGCTGTCCCATCCTCTAGCTAAGGTAAGTAACTTCCTACCCGCGGTGTAGTTAAACTTCTTCCGAAGCGCTTTCACCGACTGTGCCAACATCTTCTGCGCACGGGCCTCTGCTGCTTCCCTCTGCGTCTTCTCAGATGCAGCTCGCGCTTCCGCGGCTTCTCGTTGCGTCTTCCATATGGTCTGCTCTTCTGCGAGGGCGGTGATCTTCTCCCGCACTCGGGTGACTTCCTGATTGCGCTGTTGTATCCGCGCCTGCAACTCCTGGTTGCTCTTCCGAAGTTGCATCGACTCCTTGGCAGAAGCGGCTGCTTCCGCCTTGTACCTGGCTGCAAGCTTCTCCGTAGTGCGGAGGCTAGCTTCCAGCTTCTCCGTAGTGCGGAGGCTAGCTTCCAGCGACTCCGTCTTCTTCTGGTCCTCCCCCTGTCGCAGCAAGGTGCACAGGCCGAATCTAGGTTGTAAGGGCTTCTCCTATGCCCTCGCTCTCCTCTCCAGCAACTCCATAGCTGGCTGGATCTCCTTCTGGAAGTAGGCACTGAACTCCTCCAGTCGTCTTCCTGCGGAAGACAAGTTCATCTCCACCACTCACTCCATGATGTCGACTTCATCTTCCAGAGGCAAGGAAGCCTCTTCCACCACTACGGCCTTCATCTTCTGCGCACGAGAAGAAGCTACTCTTCTCATCTTCCGGGGTGGAAGACTCCTCATGGCAGGAGCGGCTCTCTTCTTTGCGCTTCCTCGCATCGCAGCAGGAGCGCCCATCCATCCTTCGTCTTCTGGAGTCTTCGGAAGACTCCCAGGTGTTGCAGAAGCAGTCTTTTGCTCTGATCGGGTACTCAGCAGGTCTTCTTCCGAGTCGGACTCCGATCCTGAGTGAATGAGGGAGATGGGTGTCCTCGATACACTTCTGGGACCCATCTTCCTCAGTGGCGTGGCGTCTTCCGACCCACTAGACTCATCTTCCCTCACCAGAAGCGTCTTCAGGTGAGAACCGGGCCTCAGCTGTGGCATCAGAGTGGGAGGGGGCGTTGCTGCAGCCTCTCGATCATCGTCTTCTGAGGTCTCCTCCTTCACCTCCTGTCGCTCCGTTGGCCCATACGCTGCCAGCTGATCTTCCCTAAGATCCCCCATGGCTACTATACAAGTAGCAGAGGAAGGGCGTCAGGTGTCCTCCCGCCGGGGTACCCAAGTATGCTAGCTCCGTCTACACGTAGTTGTGGATGTACGCGCCTCAGTAGATGGGCACTCCGTCATCCCACACTGATTCCAGGAACTCCACGTCTTGATCTCCTAAGTACCTTGTCTTCTGCGCTTTCCCCTTGGGAAAGAGATGCAGAAATAACTTCGCCAGGAGGCGCTTCTTTGGCTCCCGGTAAGATTCTATCTTCCAACCGTTCCTCCCCTGCCTGTCTTCCACGAAAAGGCAGGTGGTGCTCCCATGTACATGCCATGAACTCACAATCCTAGGCAAGATCTTCTTCTCGTACCAGTATCCTCGGTTCTCGGACTCAGGCCTGTGAAACGCCTTACGCCATCAGTCTTCAGTCCAGGAAGACGGTCTTCCCCGAGCTACTCCTGCCTTCGCAGATACACGGTTATGCGGTGGTAACGCTGCCCACACTTCCTCCAGAAGCCCTTGATCTGCGAGGTTCCAATCCCACAAGAAGAAGTCGAGACCCAACTCCTTGAGGAAAGGAGTGACCTCGGCCAATTCTGCCGCTGGTAACACCAAGCCCCGCGGATGCATCGACATACCTGGAAGATCTGTTGCACTAACCACAAGCACCTACTATGAGCTGAAGGCTCAGTCCTTCCCGAAGGCCCACAGTCTAGCTTCTACTTCTCAGAAGACGAAACTAGTCTTCCAGAAGACAGCTACTCCGTCTTCCGGGATTCTAACAGTACTTCCTAGATAGCTCTCGTCTTCCGAGCTATATCTAAACAATCCTATCCAAGCAAGGCCTCGCATGGATTACCAAGAAGACAACCCACCTTGCATTACATCCTACTTCCTAACAGAAGATACAAGATATGTGAGAAGTTGAGTATAAGAAAGGTTCAGAAGATGGTTGCGGGCTCCTGCGGTGACAGTAGCCTCTGGGAAGACACTCGGGACAGCTTCCGATTAAATGTCTTTCTCGGAAGACTTCCCGAAGTCGGGCTTCCCTTCACTGGTCTCACCTGTCTTCTTCTTCCTACGCGCAATCTATCTTCACAACAGACTCAAGACAACTGCACTTTGTTCTTCTGACTTCTCACCTCTCATACGCACTAAGAAGAAGCTTGCTGCATGATGGGAAGACATGACCCTCGACCATTCCCTCCAGATTCTGCCAGCAAGACTTCTCACAACTCTCTTCTAAGTTCGAGAAGAAGAAGGAACGGCTGCTATGGATCGGACAGAAGAGACCCGTAATGGACCCTCACGTCTTCTCGCTCATTTTGCCAGCCTTTCAGTCTTCTAGTCTCTCTAGGAAGATGGGGAGTTGAGAAGCTTGGAAGACCGGGAGGCACAAGCCTAGTTCCCGACTTCCAACTTCTCGAAATAACAAAACAACTCACCACACCACTCAGGATTCGTACCAAGTCTCTCTAAACACAAAAGCAAAGCAAATCCACTCTTGATACGAATGGTGTTCAGTCGACTTCCGAAGACGGTCTTCCGAAGACAGTCAAATCTAAGAAGCGTCTTCCGAAGATGTTCCCATCTTCCGAATCGTCTTCTGTTCCAAGTTTCGGTGGTAGAGAGGTAGTAAGGTAGGGAAATTGATAGTTGGGATCTCCAATTTGAGGGCTAGGGGTAGGGAAGCTCGAATTGAGCTCGGGAAGAAGCAAGGAGATGTCTTGACAGAAATTGGGCAGCGCTTCCGCGCCCAATGTCTCAAATAGAAAGAATGGGGGTGGGGGTGATCGATCAGGCTGCCTGCACACAATCAAGGAAGCGCGGGGAGTACCAGACAATGGCGAGAAGAAGTGGAAAGGGGAAAGAACAAGAGAAAGAACTTCTACAGTCTTCTTCGGCTCCCTGAGTTACCTTCGACCTCCGCGCGCTTCTAGCTCTTGTACTAGCTTCCAATGTGACTCCTCTCGACTGCGTCTGCTGTCAATTTCGGTCCACACCTCGATTCTACCTTCGCTTCTACTCGCCACTCTCCACTGTCAACTTCTCGGAAGCTCCACAGAAACGCCTTCGCTCTCTTTGCTGTTTGTGCTCCCGCAATTCGATCTCACCCTTCGCCTAGCTACCAACTTGTTCTCTCCTACCTCGATGTCCTCTCTCAATGCTAGCTCGCGAAACTCACTCTCTCAATCGATCTTCTTCAAGCGCGCTGTGCTACGGGAAGTTGAATGTGCCTAATGTGCTTCCTCCCGCATCTTCCCCGCAGATTAGAAGTTCTCGTCCTTGGTGTCTTCCCGACCTACCTACCTATTCGGTGCGCTCCAGTAGGTACACCTACTGTCTTACCCAAAAACTCGTGATTGGTCCTTCGCGGTCGCTGTCTTCTGGAAGATAGGTGTCTTCCGCCGTCTTCTCGTCTTCTGAAGACGCAACTGGGAAGACGCTCTTCCGAAGACGGTCGTCTTCCTAAGAAGTCAACTTCTTATTACAAACAGCTCTTAAGATCATCTTCCTGTTAAGGAAGACGTAACCTTAAGTAACAACGCTTCTTCAGTTATAAAACAAGTCATTATTCTTAAAATTTTCAAAAATTCGTGCATCCTGTAATTTGTGGGCACCACATACGCTCACCCACAAATGTTTGCGTCCCCGCAAACACTAGTGGTTTCTGCACTTCTGTTTACGTCCAGTACTTCTTGACGCGCCACCCATTAACACGAGTGGTCATCAGTGTACCGTCCAACTCTTCCAACTGCAAGGAGCTATTGTCGAAGACCTCTAAGATACGGTAAGGTCCCATCCAGCGAAGATGAAGTTTCCCGGGGAACTTAATATGGCGGTTGTCGTAGAGAAGCACCAAGTCCCCATCCACAACAGTCACCTTCCTCAACTTGCTATCGTAGTTTACCTTACGTTGCGCTTGCACCTCGTACGTCTTCTCCAAAGCTGCATTCCTGTCTTCTTCAAACTCTACGAAGTTCAGAAGGCGCTGCTCCTGGCTTTCTTCTTCTCCCATGCGTTCGGATACGGCTAACCGGTATGTTGGGACCTCTAACTCAATGGGCACAATGGGTGTCATGCCGTAAGTTAGGTAGAAAGGTGTCTTCTGGGTTGCGACTTTAGGTGAAATCCTGAAAGCCCATAACACAGATGGCAGTTTCGTGTCCCAGTCATACGCATGGTTAACAGTTACCTTGTTCAGGATGTTACACAGAAGACCGTTCGACTTCTCCGTCAGCCCATTCGCTTTCGGGTTGTATGGCGTCGTCTTCCGATGCTTAATCCTGAAGTATTGGGTCAGGAGGGAGATAGTCTCATTTAAGAAATGAGTACCCCTATCTGATACCAATTCCAGCGGACATCCGT
Organism: Asterella californica; assembly: GCA_036924285.1. Taxonomy (NCBI): domain Eukaryota; kingdom Viridiplantae; phylum Streptophyta; class Marchantiopsida; order Marchantiales; family Aytoniaceae; genus Asterella; species Asterella californica. The sequence continues at coordinate 16,234,599 of JAYKYS010000003.1, forward strand.
ACCTAGTGATGATGTTATGCCAAAGGAACCTTGCTACTACTGCGGCATCGTTCTTCCTCGTGGCCTCGCCTTCCACCATCTTGGTGGCATAGTCGGTAGCTATTAGGATGTACCTTGCTCGTGTTCTTCTCGCCATCGGGGCGATAGGACCCACAAAGTCGATTCCCCACTTTTCGAACGGGGCAAGCGGAAGAATGGGAGTAAGATGCCACCTTGTTGTAGCGGTCGGTCTTCCCACCCTCTGGCATGCATCGCACTTCCTGATCTCCTGAAAAGTGTCTCGATACATAGTTGGCCACCAGTATCCGACGTCTAGCATCTTCTTCACTGTGGTTTTCAGCCCGTAGTGACCCCCAGCATCTTCGTAGTGAAGACCTGTGATCACTGATTTTATCTCAGACGGCTCGAGACATCTTCTCAGCTTCTCGTCATGTTCCTTTCGAAACAGGATACCCTGGAAGATGGCGTAAGGTCCGGCCTTGTGTAAGAAGACAGCCTTCTGCTCCGCATCCAATCCCTTGAGATACTGTTGGTCTTCCAAGAACTTCCTCAAGTCCTTGAAGATCGACTCTTCTGTGGAAGTCGCGAAGACTGGATCAGAAGATCTAGTCTTGTCTTCTGGGAAGCAGGCGGTACGCCCCCCCCTCAGATGAAAGTGTCTCTGCGAAAACTGAAAACAACTTCTCGTCAGGAAACTCGTCTTCCACTTCATCTTCTCGTCGTTCTGTCTCTAGTCTGGATAGGTAGTCAGCATTAACATGCTGTCTTCCGGGCCTATACTCAACTGTGTAAGTAAATTCTTGGAGTAGGAGAATCCACCTAGCTATCCTCCCAGACAAATCTGCTTTCTTTACAAGATGTTTCAAAGAGAAGTGATCTACATAGAAGACGAACGGGTTTGCTAGAAGATAGTGTCTAAACTTCCTACAGGAGTAAATCATGCCAAGACACTCCCTTTCAATTGTCGAGTACTTCTTCTCTGCATCACTGAGCTGTCTTCCCGCGTAGTAGATGGGATAATCTTTCTTCTTCTCATCTTTCTGACTCAACACCACCCCGATGGCGAAAGCAGAAACATCTACATAAATGTGGAAGACTCTTTCCCAATCAGGTGGCCGTAGGACAGAGGATTCCGACAGAAGCCCCTTCATTTCTTCGAATGCTTCCTGCTGCTCCGAAGACCAGACGTAGGGTTCGTCCTTCTTCAGCAACTTAGTGAGTCTTCCTGCTACCTCTGCGTATCTGTCAATAAACCTCCTGTAGTATCCTACGTTGCCAAGGAAGCTTCTCAACTGTGTCAAGTTAGCAGGTGGGTGGAGTTTCATGATGACTTCCACCTTAGCACAGTCAACTTCTATACCTTTTCCGGAAATCCTATGTCCTAGCAAGATCCCCTCTGACATACCAAAGAAGCACTTCTCAGGGTGAAGAGCCAAACGATGTTCTCTACACTTCAGAAAACACTTCCTTAGAAATATCAAGTGGTCTTCTCTCGATCCAAACACACAGAAATCATCCAAGAAGATCTCCATAAAGGTGCGAAGATACTCCTTGAAGATTGTAATCATCAACCTCTGGAATGTGGCGGGTGCATTGCATAAACCAAACGGCATTTGATTGTACGCGTATGTGCCCCAATCAGTGGTGAAAGTGATTTTTGACTTGTCTTCTTCTCTAATGGAAACTTGGTTGTATCCAGAATACCCATCCAGGAAGCTGTAGAACTCATGTCCTGCTACCTGGTCTAACACAGAGTCGGTGAATGGTAAAGGGTGATGATCCTTCTTCGTGGCCAAGTTCAGCTTCCGGAAGTCTTGACACACTCGGATCTTCCCTGTCTGCTTCTTCGGCACGATGACAATAGGAGCGACCCATTCACTGCTAAGTACTGGGAAGATGACTCCTGTCTTCAAGTACTGGTCAATCTGGTCCTTCACCAGAAGCGAGTACTTGGGGTTGAGCCGATACTGCCTCTACCGTGCAGGAACAACGCCCTCCAGCAAGTCAATGCGATGCTCTCCCAACTCTCGAGGTATGCCCTTCATGTCTTCTATGGTCCACGCGAAGACATCCTGGAACTCCGTTAGAAGTTCTCGGAAGTCTTCCAACTGCTGGCCCTCGATCACCTTGGAAAGCTTCAGCTTCTTCCCAGGAGCAACCTCCATCTCTTGGAGATCATCCGGGTTTACCATTCCTTCAGTGTGACTGTACTCGCTGGCACCAAAGTATTCCGGTTTGGGAGCTTCTTCTGATTCGGATTCGTCTTCTGGAAGACCAACTGTCGGATCTTCCGAAGGGAAGACGATATTCTTGTCTTCTGGAAGCTCTTCTTCCGCAATCTCGTAGCACTCAATGTATCCACAGATCACATCTTCCACTTTCTCTGCTACTTTTGTAGTACACACGTTATTCGCCACAAACTCATTATACCGTTCATCACTGTCAGAAGACGCAGCCGAGTCTTCTGAAGTGTATCCCTCTGTAGTAGACAGAGTTTCACCTTGGTGTCCAATCTTGATCCAAGGAAGCGAGACCTTACTCTTCTCACCTGGCTTGGGTGTAGGGTTGGGAAATCTCAAACGATGTCTTCTCCAGTCGGTATTCACATTTGCAGCATACAGCCATGGTCTTCCTATCAACACCTGATATCCAACCTTAGCTACAGGTCGCAAAATGATGTAAGTGAGGTAAACAGATACTCCCCCGATTACCGTCAAGACATCTTTCAGTTGCCCCAAAGGTCGTCTTCTGGTCTAGTCCGCCATTCTGAGGATTCTCGGAGTAGGTTGGAACTCAGTGAAGCCTAGGGCATGCGCCGTTTCTTCAGTCATGATGTTCACTCCGGAGCCGGAATCAATGGGTACCTTCTTCAGAAGACAGCCATGGATCTCCATATCAAGTTCTGGGGCTCCTAAGTCCTCATGCTCTACCCTTAGGATCGGGGTGCTCTTGGGAAGTTTAGCTGCCCTCCTCTTCCTTGATCCTCGAAGCACAGATTGTAACAACTTCCTGTAACCAGCGTTGTCATCCAACAGCTGTTGGAAGGTTACATCCGCCTTCTGATTCCACAAGTCTCGCAAGAAGTCGTACGGAGATCTTTTCAGAAGGGTGACTGGAGTTTCCAACAGAGAAGATGTAGTAGTTGCTTCCTTGGGGGAAGACCAGAAGAGTGTCTTCCCTCGACTGGGGGCTGTTCCCATGAGACATGTGTTGCCGTAGTCGGTGTAGGAAGCTGCTGTACTATCTTCCGTCTCTTCTCCAGCTCTTCTTGCATGATCGCTTCAACCTCTTGTCGAATGTCAGGAGCAAAGTACTTCGGATCTTCTCGGTCGTAAGTAGGAGAAGACGGCCGCTCAGGAGAAGATGACCTCTCCTTACGCTGCTTCTTCTTCTTGACATCCTTCTGACGAGATTCTGACTTCCCTTTGCTTCTGGTACTTACCTTGAACACAGCTTCATCCAAGACGTCCTCCGGAGGCCAACTATCTGAATTCGGGTCAGGATTCCAAACAGTACCATCCGTCAAAGTGAAAGATGACGCTTCTTCAGGTGTCTCCATCTTCTGAGCTGCAGTCGTCTTCTGCAGCTGATGTTCCTTTCCTTCGCGCTTCCCGGGGTCTGGTTCATCTTCCTCGATATGGAGACAATCCGTACAATCCCCAGGATCTTCTTCTTCTACCGTGATGTGCTGTACCACTGCTAACTCGAGCTTAGAAGTTGATGCTGCTTCTGCAGGAGGCGTGGTATATGCAAACCTCACCATTTGTCGTGGCCGTAAGGTCTGAGGACAATTCCCTGTGAAATGACCGTCTTCCTTACAGTTCCCACACAAGGGTACTTGCCCAATCTGTCTTCTCGGGTGAGGACAGGTGGACCACCAGTGTCCTATCTCTCCACAATTATTGCACGCTCCAGGAAGAGGGTTGAGAGGTCGTTGTGATGAAGAAGGTTGCAAGGGCGTCCTGGTCTGTACATTGCTAGCTCTATCCCTCGGTACATAACGATTATATTGGGCGGGAGGCGTAGGAGTGAAGGGTTGTATCGTCTCGATCCTATAGCAAGTTTCCCCACTGGGATCGTGTAGATATCCCTCATCGTCTTCTTCCCATCCTGCCCAGTTGACAGCTTGGTTCTGCGTACACTGATCTCTGGTGTGTCCAGAAGAGTTACAAAGGTTGCACCAAAGGTTTGGCCGGGAAGCCGTAGGCTGCTTCCGCTTGTCCTTCTGGTTCAGAAGATGAACTTTCAGGTCGGCAAACTGCTTCAGAACCTCATCGATGCGGGGATCGGGTGCAGACTGTATGATCTGAGTTTGAGGCATCTTCTGCACAACTTCCTCCCTTGCTCGCGTCTTCTCCTTCTTCTTCTTCCGCGTCTTCTTCTCTTGTTCAGATTCGGATTCTGAACTTTCGACAGTAGACTCTTCAGAAGTAGAGGCTGCTTCCGAATCACTGTTATCAGTTTCAGTGGACTTGGACTTCTTCTTGGACTTTCGAGAAGACTTCTTCGACTTCTTGGACTTCTTCGAGGTCTTTCCTTTGTCTTTCGTCATATTCCGAGTGATGCTCGAGGTTTCATACTGCTCGGCATGCTTCTGTACTTCTGCTAAATCATCACCTCCTCCTCTTCTGCAGTACAATTCCATGTCCTGAGACAATCCTCCCAAGTACCAGTCCACAGCTTGCTGAGCACAGTAGCCGGGTCTTTCTTGGTTCTGAGGGATATGATCCAGGAGATCTTCAAACCTCTCGGTGTAATCCCGCAGTGTCTCTTTCTTCTTCCGTTCGAGCCTCTGAAGCTCTATGAGGGTCATACGATCGTAGCCCACTCCTCTGAACCTCTTCAGAAAAGCTGCCTTCAGAGTAGCCCAAGCGGTCATTACTACAACATCATCCAACGTTTTACTCATCCACTTCCTTCCTTTCCCTACGATCAAACTGGGAAATACACGGAGTCTGTCAACATCAGCGTCTTCCTTGTTGGATCTAGAGATGGTCTCGAACATCGTGATGAAGTCGTCTGCATCAGCATCATCGTCGTACGGATGGTACTTCTGCCGAGTGTGGGAAGCCATGTCGACTGCTGGCTGGTGCGACTGCCAACTTGTTTCTTCCTCAGGTCCAGGTGGTGGAGATGGTCTTCTCGAGGGTCCAGGTCTGTCTGAGTCACGAAGGTCGTCTTCTGAGCCAGAGCTACTGTCACTGCTACCTTCCGAGACGTCGGGGACAATCTCCTCCAGTCTTCCCTCACCTTGAGAAGCTTCTTCCGTACTTGGGAAGACGTCTTCCGAGTAACCAGTACCAAAATCTACTTTATACACGTGATCACCCGGTTGGTTTCTGTCTTCGCCAAAGATTATGCTCGAGATGGAAGGCTCTTCCAACTCTACCGATCGGATCTTCCTGAGCTCTTCTTCTTTCCTTTGGTGTCTCAGGGATATCCGCTGCTCTCTAGAAGCGGTTCGCTGGGGTGAGTTTACCCACTCAGGATCTTTACCCGTGCGTCTTCTGCTTCTTCCTCCGGTCGGAGGCATCCACCAGAGTATTGAGAACAGATGTCTCTATCCTCCTACCACTAGATCTGGTAGACCAAATGACTGAACAACCGATCACAAGGTCAGAACGTCTTCTTCTCCTGCTTCTCGTTGCACTCACTGCAATCTTCCAAGATCGAGTCTTCCAAGAACTCTTGGAAGCAGGGAAGCGGCTTTTTCCAACTCTCCCTGAGGTATCTTATCAACTTCTGGTTGCGGTTCCCGTCTTCTAGCAAGATAGAGTCCCACAACACATTCAACTACAATCGAAGTTAGTTCGAAATGAATCTAACTAATGGCACACAGATCTAGGAAGCTTAGAACAGAAGTTACTAAGATGAAATCCCCGGCAGCGGCGCCAAAAATGGTGCTCACTATATGTAGTGACGCAGGATTACTCCTTTTGCTCATTTAGTATACAAGATATCGTTCCCACAGAGGATTTACGTAAGTAATCGCTGCTCTAAGTTCTAGGATCTGTTCAAACACACAAACACACGGGTTTTGCCTAAAAATCTCATCTTCTCACAAAACCACACCAAACCATACGTCTTCCAGACACGCCACATGGTGCTCTGGAACTTAACAAACAGCTACCAATTACAATATCACACAACTATTCACAGAGAAACTCGGGAAGACGATCTTCCTGCTTCCAGATTACTTCTTCCGGTCTTCTCGATACCGTCTTCCCGAAGCGATTCCCGTCTTCTGGGGGTTCAGTTCGTCTTCTCACACCTCCAGAAGGCTGTCCTGCTTCGCAGAAGTCGACTAGCAACGGTCGTTACACCTTATTCTCACACTCACATTCCAACGGGTTAGATCAATCACAGGGTGTATGCCTCCTGTAGCCTTCCCAGGCTTCTGCCTACGGAAGTTGTCTTCCTGCAGCACTACAACGACATTCACCTTCACGGAAGCTCAATAGAAGTATCAGAAACTCACTAGAAGAAGGTAAGAAGATGAGGAAGATGGGAGAAGATGGGGAAGATGAGAAAAGCCAAACAAGAGAAAACAAGATGAAAAGAGTAAATTAAGATTCCGACAGGCTTCTAGTCCGGATCCTGACTAACAAGCCATCCCTGCTTGTAATAGTTTGGGGAGGAAGACAACAAACGTGAGTACTGTTGCACCGTCTTCTACTCGAGGATGTCGTCTTCTGTTGCGGGAAGAAGGCTTCTTTCTTCTTCACTTCGCTGCTCTGACTGCTCTGTCTTCTGGGATCCCTTACCCAGAAGACCGTTCGTACGTAGATCCCAAGTGCTCTACTGAACGAGTCAAGCTACACTTCCACAACTGCTGACAATCACCGCCACTCAAGAAGAACACTTCCCATGCACAATTGGGAGCGAATTCAATGAACCCACCATCCAGAAGACATGGACAAAGCTTCTGCACTCAAATCCCCAATCTATTCCCCGAGAAGAAGTCACAATGGCATTGGGAAGCTCACTCCCTCTACTTCCTGCGTCTACTCCTCGACACACCAGCCTAGCTAACAGGACTGCACGAGGATGCCGTTCCCTGTTCCTAGACTGTCCACTACTTCTATCTACATCGTCGAACCACTGCTGGTGCGAGTATGCAGACCCCTCCTGTATATTCCAAGACTATTCGTATGTTTCCAACGACGGGTGTAGTGCGCTAAGACTGTCTCTGCTCTAATGTGTCTCTCCTGCCTGCCTGTAGAATCGGTGTGTATGTTCAGTTACTACAGAATCCTACAGAACTGGCAAAACTGGCAAAGCCGGCAGAGCCCTTTTTCCTACGCTGCTATCCTACTTATGCTGCCACCGTGAGAACCAAGGGAGGCGACCACCAGGGAGATAGAGGCGCTGATAGGAGGTTGTCACCTCACATGCAAGCGGTTCCCCTGCCTGAATTGGTCGTCCACCTTGTCCTTCCTACGCTACCTATGTTGCCACATGGTGTCCTAACTAATATTACATGTGAAAACTGCCATCCTTAAGATAGCATGTCCGATTCTACTATATTTGGAAATGGAGTTACTAACTACTCAGATTGCACGGAGGCAATCTCTACCTGATCTGCTCCTATCGGAGCTCCTAATGCGGATTCTGATAAGCTAGAGAGCCCTGCAGTTACCTCGGGTGTCATTGAGGTGGCTTCCTCTTCATCGCCTCTTGCTGGCTCTGTTGTCGCTGCTGCTGCGTCTTCCTCGGCTTCGGCTTCTGCTTCGGAAGACAGAAGCGTCTTCTGGGAAGCGGAGTCGACCGGTGCTTCTTCCGTCTTCTGGGGCACGGTGTCGCGCTACTTGGCGGCTACATGTTATATTTCTACTCCGACGCTTGAGTTTAGTAGTTCTAGAAGTTAGCTTATATTTCTTCTAGTCGTTTATGTATATGTTTGACACCTTTGCATACGGTGTTAACACTATTTTGAGTCTTAGTAGGTTGATCACCATGTTGATAGGGCTTAAGCTCATGGGTTGTATTTGCGTGTCGCTCATGCACGCTTTCTAGCTGATTTAAGTTATTTTTGGGGGCTGCGTGTCGTTTTAGGTAGTTTAAGGTTTACGCTGGCACTCTAGGGAGCTTGACGTGCTAGCCTATGAGTAAAACTAAGTTGCCACGTGGTTTAGGGTACTAAAAGACAACCAAGTGGAGCTATGAACTCCCATTGGTCTGTTTTTGTCTTTAGTTTAACTCTAAATTTAGAAACAGAGCTCTAGAGTGGAGTTCGAGCATTTGGTGAGGGATCTTCGAAATCTGAGAGCACAGGGAGAGAGGTCTCGTCATGCCAAGCACTTCCAGTGAAAATTTCGATCGATTTGAGTCAATAAAGACGGAGTTATGAGCAATTGAAGTTCGGATTGTGCTAGAATTGAATCATTTTGGTTGGATTTAGGGTTTTCAGTGTCATTCGCAGCAGATTTGAGGAAATTGCTTCAAAACTTCGAGGTTGTGTTCTCCGCCAGCAGGGCTACGATTTCACAAAAAGTTTCATATCGATTGAGCAACTGAGTAATTCAGGGCGGCCGCTGAAGCTGAGGGGGTCTGAAAAGCTCTTAATCTAGAGCAGCGACTTCAGAGGAGGAGATCTACAGTTCTGTGTACATTCAGGAGTCCCAACTTCACAGGGATGTTCAGCACCCTGTAGACTGCAAATCCTGTAAGAAACTTTGAAATTGATCGAGCCAAACTCCTGTTATAGGTTGAAATAGCCAGCTAGGTACCAGAAATTGCCGTAGTTTTCTTGCTCAAAACTTTTCTGTTCATATCTCCGTGTCAGAATTTGATCTCAGGCTGAAATTTCGTCTGTTAGTTCAGTAGTACCTCATTTGCATGTAGGGGAAGTTTAGAGGTCTAAACCTTCATAGTTTTCCTCTCCGTGAGTGTCAAAGTTCACCGCCGAATCCTATTACTGCCAGCTAGACCTGAATTTCGCCTTCTGGGTATATTACTAGATCTTACACATCTGTGTGAGTGTTTATAGCCTCTGTTGTAACCTGAAAGCCAACCTCTTGAGTGAACAACCACAGCCAGAAGCCCAGTGCTTTCCTAGGTAGACGGATTACACTCCGACAACGGGTGCGGGACTAGGGACCATGGGGACCTCATGGGGATCCGGGGAAGTCGCTTCCTCCACGCGGAATACCTGGGAAGACGGCTCGTCTTCCTGTCTTCCAGAAGACATCTTGTCTTCCGGGGCATCTTCTGGAGTCTTCTCGTCTTCCAACGTTGTCACCACCAAGTGCACAGCGAGATCGAACTCCTCCTTCTCCATTCCAGATCCAGTCGATGGTGCTGGAGCGTGGGAAGATGCGGTTGCAGGTGTAGGAAGCGAGGGAAGACCATAAAGTGTCTTCACTCCTTCTATCTGTCTATCCAAGTACCTGAACATACTCTCCCGGCATTCCACCAACATCGCTTTGGACTCGCTGTCCCATCCTCTAGCTAAGGTAAGTAACTTCCTACCCGCGGTGTAGTTAAACTTCTTCCGAACCGCTTCCACCGACTGTGCCAACATCTTCTGCGCACGGGCCTCTGCTGCTTCCCTCTGCGTCTTCTCAGCTGCAGCTCGCGCTTCCGCGGCTTCTCGTTGCGTCTTCCATATGGTCTGCTCTTCTACGAGGGCGGTGATCTTCTCCCGCACTCGGGCGACTTCCTGATTGCGCTGTTGTACCCGCGCCTGCAACTCCTGGTTGCTCTTCCGAAGTTGCATCGACTCCTTGGCAGAAGCGGCTGCTTCCGCCTTGTACCTGGCTGCAAGCTTCTCTGTAGTGCGGAGGCTAGCTTCCAGCGACTCCGTCTTCTTCTGGTCCTCCCCCTGTCGCAGCAAGGTGCGCAGGCCGAATCTAGGTTGTAAGGGCTTCTCCTGTGTCCTCGCTCTCCTCTCCAGCAACTCCATAGCTGGCTGGATCTCCTTCTGGAAGTAGCCACTGAACTCCTCCAGTCGTCTTCCTGCGGAAGACAAGTTCATCTCCACCACTCGCTCCATGGTGTCGACTTCGTCTTCCAGAGACAAGGAAGCCTCTTCCACCACTACGGCCTTCATCTTCTGCGCACGAGAAGAAGCTACTCTTCTCATCTTCCGGGGTGGAAGACTCCTCATGGCAGGAGCGGCTCTCTTCTTTGCGTTTCCTCGCATCGCAGCAGGAGCGCCCATCCATCCTTCGTCTTCGGAAGACTCCCAGGCGTTGCAGAAGCAGTCTTCTGCTCTGATCGGGTACTCAGCAGGTCTTCTTCCGAGTCGGACTCAGATCCTGAGTGAATGAGGGAGATGGGTGTCCTCGGTACACTTCTGAGACCCATCTTCCTCAGTGGCGTGGCGTCTTCCGACCCACTAGACTCATCTTCCCTCACCAGAAGCGTCTTCTGGTGAGAACCGGACCTCAGCTGTGGCATCAGAGTGGGAGGGGGCGTTGCTGCTGCCTCTCGGTCATCGTCTTCTGAGGTCTCCTCCTTCACCTCCTGTCGCTCTGTTGGTCCATACGCTGCCAGCTGATCTTCCCTAAGATCCCCCATGGCTACGTACAAGTAGCAGAGGAAGGGCGTCAGGTGTCCTCCCGCCGGGGTACCCAAGTATGCTAGCTCCGTCTGCACGTAGTTGTGGATGTACGCGCCCCAGTAGATGGACACTCCGTCATCCCACACTGATTCCAGGAACTCCACGTCCTGATCTCCTAAGTACCTTGTCTTCTACGCTTTCCCCTTGGGAAAGAGATGCAGAAATAACTTCGCCAGGAGGCGCTTCTTCGGCTCCCGGTAAGATTCTATCTTCCAACCGTTCCTCCCCTGCCTGTCTTCCACGAAAAGGCAGGTGGTGCTCCCAGGTACATGCCATGAACTCACAATCCTAGGCAAGATCTTCTTCTCGTACCAGTATCCTCGGTTCTCGGACTCAGGCCTGTGAAACGCCTTACGCCACCAGTCTTCAGTCCAGGAAGACAGTCTTCCCCGAGCTACTCCAGCCTTCGCAGGTACACGGTTACGCGGTGGTAACGTTGCCCACACTTCCTCCAGAAGCCCTTGATCTGCGAGGTTCCAATCCCACAGGAAGAAGTCGAGACCCAACTCCTTGAGGAAAGGAGTGGCCTCGGCCAATTCTGCCGCTGGTAACACCAAGCCCCGCGGATGCATCGACATACCTGGAAGATCTGTTGCACTAAACCACAAGCACCTACTATGAGCTGAAGGCTCAGTCGATCCCGAAGGCCCACAGTCTAGCTTCTACTTCTCAGAAGACGAAACTAGTCTTCCAGAAGACAGCTACTCCGTCTTCCGGGATTCTAACAGTACTTCCTAGATAGCTCTCGTCTTCCGAGCTATATCTAAACAATCCTATCTAAGCAAGGCCTCGCATGGATTACCAAGAAGACAACCCACCTTGCATTACATCCTACTTCCTAACAAAAGATACAAGATATGCGAGAAGTTGAGTATAAGAAAGGTTCAGAAGATGGTTGCGGGCTCCTGCGATGACAGTGGCCTCTGGGAAGACACTCGGGACAGCTTCCGATTAAATGTCTTTCTCGGAAGACTTCCCGAAGTCGGGCTTCCCTTCACTGGTCTCACCTGTCTTCGTCTTCCTACGCGCATTCTATCTTCACAACAGACTCAAGACAACTGCACTATGTTCTTCTGACTTCTCACCTCTCATACGCACTCAGAAGAAGCTTGTTGCATGATGGGAAGACATGACCCTCGACCATTCCCTCCAGATTCTGCCAGCAAGACTTCTCACAACTCTCTTCTAAGTTCGGGAAGAAGAAGGAACGGCTGCTATGGATCGGACAGAAGAGACCCGTAATGGACCCTCACGTCTTCTCGCTCATTTTGCCAGCCTTTCAGTCTTCTAGTCTCTCTAGGAAGATGGGGAGTTGAGAAGCTTGGAAGACCGGGAGGCACAAGCCTAGTTCCCGACTTCCAACTTCTCGAAATAACAAAACAACTCACCACACCACTCAGGATTCGTACCAAGTCTCTCTAAACACAAAAGCAAAGCAAATCCACTCTTGATACGAATGGTGTTCAGTCGACTTCCGAAGACGGTCTTCTGTTCCAAGTTTCGAGGGTAGAGAGGTAGTAAGGTAGGGAAATTGATAGTTGGGATCTCCAATTTGAGGGCTAGGGGTAGGGAAGCTCGAATTGAGCTCGGGAAGAAGCAAGGAGATGTCTTGACAGAAATTGGGCAACGCTTCCGCGCCCAATGTCTCAAATAGAAAGAATGGGGGTGGGGGTGATCGATCAGGCTGCCTGCACACAATCAAGGAAGCGCGGGGAGTACCAGACAATGGCGAGAAGAAGTGGGAAGGAGAAAGAACAGGGGAAAGAACCTCTACAGTCTTCTTCGGCTCTCTGAGTTGCCTTCGACCTCCGCGCGCTTCTGGCTCTTGTACTAGCTTCCAATGCGACTCCTCTCGACTGCGCCTGCTGTCAATTTCGGTCCACACCTCGATTCTACCTTCGCTTCTACTCGCCACTCTCCACTGTCAACTTCTCGGAAGCTCCACAAAAATGCCTTCGCTCTCTCTGTTGTTTGTGCTCCCGCAATTCGATCTCACCCTTGGCCTAGCTACCAACTTGTTCTCTCCTACCTCGATGTCCTCTCTCAATGCTAGCTCGCGAAGCTCACTCTCTCAATCGATCTTCTTCAAGCGCGCTGTGCTGCGGGAAGTTGAATGTGTCTAATGTGCTTCCTCCCGCATCTTCCCCGCAGATTAGGGGTTCTCGTCCTTGGTGTCTTCCCGACCTACCTACCTATTCGGTGCGCTCCAGTAGGTACACCTACTGTCTTACCCGAAAACTCGTGGTTGGTCCTTCGCGGTCGCTGTCTTCTGGAATATAGGTGTCTTCCGCCGTCTTCCCATCTTCCGCCGTCTTCTCGTCTTCTGAAGACGCAACTGGGAAGACGCTCTTCCGAAGACGGTCGTCTTCCTAAGAAGTCAACTTCTTATTACAAACAGCTCTTAAGATCATCTTCCTATTAAGGAAGATGTAACCTTAAGTAACAACGCTTCTTCAGTTATACAAACAAGTCATTATTCTTAAAAATTTCAAAAATTCGTGCATCCTGTAATTTGTGGGCACCACAGCTCTAGAGTTGAAAGTTGACGGTATCTCCGATCAAACTCTCTCAACAACTCATTCAGGCTCATCATACGACCAGGTTCCTGCTCAACCCAGTCCAAAAACGTTCTCCTAGTAACTCTCTCTGAATCTTCTTCAAGAAACTCCTCTCGAAGAGATCGCTCAAAACTCATCCAGATTCCAAGATTTCTTCTCTGTACATCCCTAACTTGGTCCCGCAATTCAGGAATGACAGCTAACTCAAAACTTGCTATCCTCTCAGCATCAGTAACCCTAACCAGCTCCATCTCTCCTCTATACTCACGCAGATATCTAGAAATATCTCTACCTTCAAACCTTCCACATCTGTTCACAATAGCTTGCAAAGCCTTGGTGGACTTTAACTCACCCCCTCCAACGATCGGATGTTGTTGGACCAGGGCCGCAAGTGTCTTCAAGATCTCAGCCGTGTCCAGACCAGATGTAGATGTCGCTGTAGCTGTTGGTGCAACAGAAGGTGTTGCAGTAGACGTAGATGCAGCAGCCGTAGAAGTAGCAGCAGCAGCGCCCTTGCGGTCCATCTCTTCTCCTTGTAGTAAACTCAACCTTCTCAATCAATCACTCCCAAAAGCTCTCAGTGGAAGCACCAGATGTCAAGGTGAGAGTTTTCTTGGGAAGGACAGAACCTTCTGGCTGTGTTATGATCGGGAAGGTTGTGATATGTTTACTCAAGGAAGCACTAGGCTTCTAGCTGTGGATGGTTTACCCAAAGGATAGGCTTCAGGTTACAAGGTGACAATATAAAACACTCATACAAGTCTCTTGGCTCTTCTGATATGTTCAGGAAGCAAAGTTCAGGCTTAACTAGCGATGATAAGATCAGACGGTGAACTTTGACACTCAGGATTGGGAAATCTGTGAAGCTTTAGACTTCTAAACTTCTCCTACATGTAAAAGAGGCCCCCACAGAGCACACACACGGAGTTTGAGCGTGAGATCAAATTCTAACACCGAGATATGGACAGAAAAGTTATGGATAAAGATATTGTGAATACTTAGACAGCTATTTCGACCTACAACAGAAAATTGGCTCGATCATTTTCGAAGATTCTTACAGGATTTGGAGTCTACAAGATGCTGAACACCCTTGTGAAGTTGGGACTCTTGATTGTACACCGTTCTCTAGATCTCGTTCTCTGAAGTTGCTGCTCTAGATTGAGAGCTTTTCAGACCCCCTCTGCTTCAGAGGGCGCCAGAATTACTCACTCACTTAAATGACTTGAAACTTTTTGGACAGTCGTAGCCCCGCTGACAGTGAACGCAACCACAAAGGTTCGAGACGATTTCCTCAATTCTGCTGCAATTGACACTGAAAACCCCAAAATCAACAAAAGTGATGCAATTCTGACTCAGCTCGAATTTCAAATTGGCATAACTCCTTCTTTATTGATCCAAATCGATCAAGAATTTCACTGACAGTGCTTGGCACGATGGAATCTTGTGCTCTCAGATTTCACAATGTCCTCACCAAATGCTCGAACTCTCCTTTAGACCTCTGTTTCTAAAGTTAGAATTTTACAAAAGACAAAAATGGACCAATGGGAGTTCATAGCTCCACTTGGCTGTCCTTTTGTGCCTTAAACCATGTGGTAACTTAATTCCACTCATAGGCTACCACGTCAAGTCCTCTAAAATGCTAGCGTAAATCTTAAACTACCTAAAATGACACGCAACCCTGAAAGTAAACTTACACCAGCTAGAAAGCGCGCATGGGCAACACGTAAGTACAACCCATGAGCTTAACCCCTATCAGCATGGAAGTCCTAAGTTATGTACATTGAACATCATAGACAAGTAAGAAGTCACTTGCACAATCGCACAAATGCTTGAACAAGATAACTAGCATATTGTCAGCCTACTAAGGCTTAAAGTATAACACAACGGTGTTAATATATGCATTGAGAAGTATGAGACATTAAGCTAACTTCTACCGCTACTAACTCCCAAGTGTCGAAGTAGAAGAGTAACACGTAGCCACCAATGTCCACAGCCTCTAGAATCGACTTCTCTGACGTCTTAACTTCACTCAAAGAGACTAACTCCTGAGAGAGAGGTGAATCATTTACTATGTGAAATGATTCACATCACGACATCGTCCAAACGAAATAAACGAAGTGCCCATGAAAAGCTGACAAGGAGCTATACCCATTGATGCAATGAAAGTGAAGATCCGGAGTTGAGCAAAAAGCCTCATTTTTAGTCTCATGAGTGTCTTTGGAGCGACAACGATAAGCATCGGAATAGATTTTCAGATAGGAAACGGTCCACGACACGACATCCACCCCATCTAAACCTGTGCATCCTCCGACATACCCAGAGATACCAACCAAGGAGTGCACCGGCACACATCTCATCTTGTCGTCTTACTTCTCATCGTATACAACCTCATCTTCAAGCTCTTCTGCTTAATCCTCATCCTCAAACTAAAACTCTGTCAAGATATTTGCTAGATCGACCTCCTCATCTCTCTTTTTGAAAATCTTGACACGTTTATCTACCATTGGTATCTGCTCCTTCTGTCCAATTCTTGCAGGACGTAAGTTGTGTTGTCATGAACCTTCTTCACCACATACAGACCAAACCATCGCCTGGAAAACTTCTGGAGTGCATTATGATGGTTGTCTAGACTGTTGTCATAGATTAACACCCAATCATCTTCTTTGATTTCTTTAGGTCTCAAACGATGTAGTTGATCGAATCTAACCTTGTTCTTCAACCGTGCTTCTCGTAGCCTATCCAAAGCAGCTTGGATATCCTCCGGTCTTCTCTCTAACTGCCTAATTCGAATAGCAAGAAGCTCTTCCCTAGTCAGATTGTCTTCCCAAAGTAACACACTCCATGTCAGAACGTGTTCTCCAATCGGCATGATAGGTTTTTGACATGTGATGAGTTCCACTAACATGAAATCTGTCACTGAGTTGTGCGTCGTTCGATCTGTCCATAACGCAAATGATAAGAGTCGAGGTCACTCACGCACGTTTCCGTTGCAGGTTTTCACCAAAGTCTTCACAATGGACGGATGATTGTGTTCGCTCTTGGCATTCCCTTCAGGGTTGTATGTAGTTGTAAGTGACAACGTCATCCCACACCTTGCAAAGAATTCATGAGCCTCATGTGCATCTAACTCTCCTCCATATGTAGTGATCTTTCTCACACATCCATTCGACAAACAACCTCTTCCAAGAGAAATCTACATACCCCTTCAGTTGTCTTTGTCCGAAGCGCCCTACCCTCAACTTGATTTGAAAGATCTTCTCTAGTAAGTACCAAGTATCTCACTGCCACAATCCAATTGGCATAGTCACCAAGTCTACAACCCATTTGAAGTGGATTGCCAACGGATAAGTCAGATGTAATTCATCTTAATGTCGGATGTTCGAGTACATATGACACGTCAAACAAGACTCCACAAAAAATTATGACATCCTTGTACATAGTTTTCCACCAATACCGCTCTTCCATCTTCATAAAAGTGGTCCAAATCCCTCGATGTCCAGCCAAAGACTCTCATGAAATGCCCTGAGCAAGTTCTGTTGATCTTCTTTGTTGCAAATCACTCGTAGCGATATACCACCTTTCTGCTTCGGTTGCTTCCAAAGAAATCCATCTTGCAACATGAAGTTGTAGGATTTCCTTTGAACTCTTCGAAACCTCTCATCCATCCAACCTGTTTGCTTAACCATCGTACTAAGGTACCTCTCGATGTCAATCAAATCATCATCATACAACCCTTCAACAAACAACTCATCTTCCCTTCTTGTTTGTGCAATCGAATAGAACTTTGCATCATCAATATCTTCAACATCTCATCCTTCTCATCATATCGAGCTCGAGATAACATATATGTCATCGGATTATCCTTCCTTGTGATATGTCTAAACTCCGGGTTCAATGACTTGATATATGCGATCCATCATAACATCGCAATATCAGGAGTTGAACAATTCATGCATCTCTAACAACGACAAACAATAAGTTTCAACCACCACTATTGCTCCAATCAAATACTCGTTCTCAGTTTTCATAACTGGAACAATACCGCATAGTTCTCTCTTCACTTGCGGGCATGCACGTTGACAAGCACTTAACACCTTCACTCCAAACCTAACCGCAAATCTGTCTCCATTCTCATCATCTTGTCCTACTGTCCATCCGATTACAACTGGACTTGTATCTACAGTAAGAACCATCGGTCTAGCATCCTTGTAATCAATCCTTCCCAAAACTGGAGGAGATGATAGTAGAGACTTTAGCTTTCGTACCGCATCAGTATACTCTTCCTCCCATTTGAACTTACGACCCTTGCGTAACAACCCATATAATGGATCCACCACATGCGCATAATGAAGAATCTAAATGTGATAGAATACACAAGCACCCAAAAACCTTCTTACTTCTATCAACGAGTTGCAAACCTCCTTCATCCTCCCCACTGCATCCATCTTGTTCGGGTCTAGCTTCCAATCAAACGATCCACACAAATGATCAACGATCAATACTTCTCTAACCCTTAATGTAGACTTCGCACTTGACAGCGTGAGATGAACTTCCTCAAGTCGAGATAAGATCTTCTCACAGTCTGCGATGTGGTCGATGACGTATCACCGACATCCTCTCTGATCTAATGCTTCATCCTTCTCATCCTCCACACATCTTTTGATGGGGATGTCATCCAAGAACGGAATCTTCTTCTCAGGGATGAAGTCCTTAGAACTCTATTCATCATGTGTGCTACCGAGTTGGTAGCTCCTTGTGATAAGATACACATCCTAACCAACCCCAAAGGTGTCGTCATTGTCGTGAAGCTTCTGCTCTCTTCCGCTAGTTGAAATTGATCATACCTTGAGTAAAGATCTCTCATTGAGTAAATTGTTCTTCCTGCAAACGCTTCAGCAAACTCATCCACAATCGGTCTCATCTCAGCATTTCTAATTGTTACTGCGTTCACCGGTTGCATGTCTTGGATGAACCACAACGAGTCATTCTTCTTAGGTACTGTAAACCATCTGCTCGAATACGGTGCAAAGGACGGCTCCAAGATCTTCATCCGCATCTTCTCCTTCAACAACTCCACCAGTTTAGGCAAGTGAGCCCGCTGTACAGGAATTAATCTCAGATTCTATGACACATGCGATACTGTGAAGATAACCATCGAAGTAACAATGTACGAGTCTACACGACCAATCTCATGTGGCTCAAAGGCAAATGCTTTCTCATGTCGTGAAAGCATCTCCTTGAAACACATCCTCTCTTCTGATAGAAGAGACCCATCAAATCCAATCTTCAGCTCTTCAAGGGTCTCATCCGTGAACTTATGTCTTATCACTGCAGGATCTCTCAAACTCTTCTCCCTTGAAGCTCAATCCATCTGTTGGTTAGTGTCATCCGGCAAAGGACCAGCAACTGACTTTATCTTCTTATCCACTATCTTGTACTTCGTCTCAACTCAAACCTCAGGTGCACGGAATGATTCGATCATCGAATAGACCTCTCTTGAATGAACCTGCACAACCTTATCCATATCCTCCCATCCATTAGACATGATCTCTCGCAAAGGATCCTCCAACCCATCCTCTTCATAAACACCAGAAATCCATTCATCCAGCTTCTAGCTCACCCAGCTCTTTCAACATCAACTCAACATCACGCAAATATTTTTGTTCTTTTCTTCTCAACTCTTCTACCTTCTTGTAAATAGCAATCCCACACTCTGAAAACCCAACAAACCTTATACAAAAATCACTTTCTCCTTCAAGCGAGAGTACATTCTCCTACGCACCACCACAATCTCGCTCTATAGTGGTACTTAACGAAAATCATGAACTCTTCACTCATCCTTGGAAGCGGTTTCTCTCTCATCGATCTCGATTGTATTCGTGATTGGATGATACAATCAAGAATTGTACCGCTCTCGTCTCATCTTGACTTTGGATCCTAGCATAAGCAGATCCGTTGTCTAATACTCTTGTCTCCATCCGAGTCGTCGCTGTGTTGAAAAGTTGGCCAAGAATGAGCGTGTATGATGTTGCTTCTTGAACAAAGAAGTTTTGCTCGATAGCAACATCACCTATGCGCACTCTAACGTCTGGATATGCTCCATACAGATCTCCTCTTGTGTTGTTGGCTGCTCTTACGACCCACTCATACTCTGTGTCGAACAATCACTTCTTTCTCTTGTACAGCTCCTTTGACATGATGTTGACTTCTGATCCATGGTCAATTAGAGCAACCATCGGCTCATCCAAGTCTCCGATCCTCACCAACATCTCCGTTGTAGCTCGAGCCCAGTGACTGTGATTGTAATGACTTGAGCTTTGCTTCGCATCCTCCTCTTCATCCTCAAATGTACCCTACGTCTTCGATCTCTTTCTTCCTCTGAAGAATAAACACTGCACTTTGCAAGCTCTCTCTCCTCATCCACAAACACCTTAGTATCCAAAGCATGCGATAAAACTGTCTCACCCGTAATTTGTCAGTTTCGTTTGATTGCCAAAGCTTCCTTCTGTTCATTGGACTGTTACTGCCGCAAGAACATCATGAAAGCTTGAAACATCGATGTAGTCATCGGATCCAATTGCACCTTAGGCAATCTACCCGAACCACTAGCTCCGTTCTCATCACCGTTCATGTCCTTGCTCATGATTGTCAATCTCTTCTTCAAGGTTCAAACACAGAAGAAATCTCCACCCCAGATCTTCACATCGAGTTCACTATCGTATCGTGTCGGATTTTGCGTGAAGGATGTCCAGGAAAACTTGAGGTTCCTGACTGTGGAGATGTAGCGTGCTGAATAGAGACAAGAAAGAGACAAATAAGCACAAAAACGAACGTCGCAATATATATCAATTCCTAATGTATATACACTGCTGGTTCTTTCTCTCTAAGAACACAAAACTGAGAAACAGATCAGAGCGGTCTGTAATCTGCTTCAAAACCCCCTAAAACTAGTTTCTAAATCTCAACCCAGACCCAAAACTATTGAAGCCTAGCTCAAAGCAAGGAGAAACATCCCTTTGCTAACAAACAGAGTTGCACCTGTATCACACGATTTAAACCCAAGTCCAAACAATATCCGTACAAGCTAAAGCTAGCTACCACAAGCTGTACATGACCAACTAGAACTCTAACGAACTCAAAAAGCCGAAAATCGTAGCAAAGGAACAGAAAAGATCTATCTGAGAACTTTCTCTTTTCGTCAAATGGTCTTCAGATGTCGATAATGTCTTCTTCCCTAACTCTGTTGGCCCAAAAAACCTTCAGATCCAACTCTCGACAGCCGAGATATCACCGATTTTCGATCGCAGATGATCGAATCTTCAAAAACTCCTCCCTGCGGCTTAAAACCGCACACACTGTCCAAACGGATCATCTAATCTGATATCCGTCTTCTCTGGTAGGTAGATCTAGCTACCATGAACCCAACGAGACTCCAAACATGTCGTTTGGAGTTCCTCTTGCAAAACCACGCAAGAAATTTGGTCGTAGGTTGCAAAAAACTGACGTAAATCGACTCTCTAGAACTCAAACTCGCTCACCACACCCAAACCAACAACCCAATCCACATACGGTCATCTCCTATGTGTAGATGAAGACTCCTTGATGGCAAAGACACCAAGAACGAAGAGCTTAGCTAACCGACTGCGAAGAACAACCCAACTTCATGTCGTAGATGAATGAAAATCTGACATAAGCGCTTCCCTACGAATCAATTTCGCTCAGAACTCCCAAACCGTCTGATGAAACTTCATATCGTCTTCAATTTCCTGAAGAACTCGGCGTTCAGATCCCAATGGATCCAAGGACAGCAAGTTTGGACTACGAAACTGCCCGGTGTCGGAGTGTGATCCGTCTACCTAGGAAAGCGCCGGGCTTCTGGCTGTGGTTGTTTACTCAAGAGGTTGGCTTTCAGGTCACAACAGGAGCTATAAACACTCACACAGGAGTGTAGGATCCTCTGATATGCTCAAAAAGCGAAATTTAGGTCTCACTGGTAGTAATAGGCTTAAGAGGTGAACTTTGACACTCAAAGTGAGGAAAACTATGAAGGTTTAGACCTCTAAACTTCCCCTACATGCAAATGAGGTACTACTGAACTCACAGACGAAGTTTCAACCTGAGATCAAATTCTGACACGGAGATATGAACAGAAAAGTTCTGAATAAGAGAATTATGACAATTTCTGGTACCTAGACAGCTATTCAGACATAGAACAGAGAATTGGCTCGATGAATTTCAAATCTTCTCACAGTATTTGAAGTCTACAGGATGCTGAACATCCCTGTGAAGTTGGGACTCCTGAATGTTTGTAGAACTCCAGATCTCCTTCTCTAAAGTCGCTGCTCTAGATTAAGAGCTTTTCAGACCCCCTCTGCTTCAGCGGCCGCCCTGAATTACTCAGTTACTCAAATGATTCGAAACTTTTTGGACAGTCGTAGCCCTCCTGACAGTGAACGCAACCACGAAGTTTTGAAGTGATTTCCTCAATTCTGCTGCAATTGGCACCGAAAACCCCAAAATCAACAAAAGTGACGCAGTTTTGGCACAATCCGAACTTCAATTGGGCATAACTCCTTGTTTATTGATCCAAATCGAGCAAAAATTTCACTGACAGTGCTTGGCACGACGAGCTCTCTCTCCCTGTGTTCTCAGATTTCGAAGATCCCTCACCAATTGCTCGAACTCTCCTCTAGAGCTATGTTTCTAAACTTAGAGTTTTACAAAAGACAAAAATGGACCAATGGGAGTTCATAGCTCCACTTGACTGTCCTTTTGTGCCTTAAACTACCTGGTAACTTATCTACACTCATAGGCTACCACGTCAAGCCCCCTAGAGTGCCAGCGTAAAACTTAAACTACCTAAAATAACACATAGCCCTGAAAAATAACTTAAATTAGCTAGAAAGCGTGCATGGACGACAAGTAAGTACAACCCATGAGCTCAAATCACTATCAGCATGGAAACCCTAAGTTATGTACATTGAACGTCATAGACAAGTAAGAAGTCACTTGCACAAGCGCACAAATGCTTGAACAAGATAACTAACATACTATCAGCCTACTAGGACTCAAAATAGTGCTAACACCGTATGCAAAGGTGTCAAACATATACATAAAAGACTAGAAGTAATATGAGCTAACTTCTAGAACTACCAAACCTAAGCGTCGGAGTAGAAGTCAAGCATGTAGCCGCCAAATGGTGCGACATCCACCCCCTCTGAACCTGCACATCCTCCGGTATGTGCCAGATCCAGATCAAGACTCTTCAGCTTCAGCTTCAAATTCATCTTCAACCTCCATTGAGTCTTCAGCTTCATCCTCAGTAAGCTCTGCAATGTTCTGGTCATCCCCTCTCCTTCTAAAGAGCTTGATTCTCTTCCCTGCGACTGGTATCTTGAGCACTGCACCATCTAACTCTCTCAAAGAGTATGTGGCATTATCATAAACTTCTAACACCACATAAGGTCCGAACCATCTCTTGGAAAACTTTCTGATAGCGCTATGCTGATTATCAAGACTACTATCATAGACTAACACCCAATCACCTTCCTTAACTGGTTTGGGTCGTAATCTATGCGTCCTATCAAATCTGCCTTTGTTTCTCTCTCTAGCAGTCTTTAACCTTTCCACAGCTTTGGCAACATCCTCAAGTCTTCGTTCTAACTGCTGGATCCTTAATGCAAGAAGATCCTCCGTACTTCTACCATCTTCCCATGGCAAAACATTCCAAGTAGGCACAACCTCCTCAATCGGCATCACAGGTTTTTGCCCTAGTATCAACTCTGCTGGCATGTAACCTGTAACGGTACTATGAGTTGTACGATCTGCCCACAAAGAAAATGGTAACAGTCTAGGCCATTCACGGATCTTACCCTTGCAAGCTTTTACCAAAGCTTTGATGATTGGCGGATGACCTCTTTCGCTCTTGCCATTCCCTTCAGGATTGTAAGCAGTGGTTAACGCCAACTTGATTCCCAATCGCTTGAAGAATTCAACTGCTTCTTGTGCATCCAGCTCACCCCTATCTGCAGTGATCTTTCCCACACACCCATACCTACAAATAACATCTTCAAGTAGAAAGCGGCAGACACTAGCAGTGGTCTTCGTCCTCAGAGCACGACCTTCAACTTGGTTAGATAGATCTTCTCTAGCCAAGACTAGATACCTCATTTGTCCAAGTCCAAATGGCATAGTTACCAGATCAACTACCCATTTGTAATGAATGGCTAAAGGATAAGTAGGATGCAATCCATCACGATGACGTACGTTGGAATACATCTAGCAGGGTATACAAGATGAAACAAACTGTACTACATCCTTATACATACCCTTCCACCAATACTTTTCCTTCATCTTGGCAAATGTAGCCCAAACTCCTCTATGACCAGCCCATAAACTCTCATGGAACTCCTTGATCAGCTTCTGCTGCGATTCTAGGTCACATACCACCCGCTGCGGTATACCTCCTTGTAGCTTAGGGTGCTTCCATAGATGTCCTCCATGTAAAAAGTAACCATAAGCTATCCTACGGATCCTCTTGAAATCTGCATCAGACCAGCCTTCTTGCCTTTCCAGTGAACTCAAATAGCGCCCAAGATCCAACCACTCGCCATCATACATAGTTTCCTCAAAAAACTCCAACGAGGCTGCAAAACAGCTTCTATCTCTTCTAGCAAGAGCACTGGAATAGAACTCTGTTCCCACATCTTCCTGATCATCTATCATTTCTTTCTCATCGTAATACCTAGCCCTTGATAACATATCTGCCACAGGATTATCCTTCCTTGCAATATGTCTAAACTCTGGGTTCAAGGACTTGATATATGCTATCCACCTCAACATAGCAATATCTGGAGTTGTACAGCTAGTGATCATTCCCAAGAGAGGTAAACAATCTGTCTCCACAACCGCAGGTGCTCCTATCAAGTATTCCTTATCACTCTTCATCGCAGTAACTACTCCCCATAGCTCTCTCTTGACCTGAGGGTAGTCTCTCTGCCGTGAACTTAATACCTTAGCACCAAAACGCACCACATATCTATTTCCATCCTCATCGTCTTGTCCTACAGCCCATCCAATGCCAATAGGACTAGTATCAACAGTAAGGATAACAGATCTGCCCAACTCATATGTTACCTTCCGTAGAGTTGGTGGTGAAGCTAAAAGATCCTTCAACTTCCTCATAGACTCGCTTTGCTCCTCTTGCCACTGAAATCTTTGCCCCTTCCTCAGCAGCTTGTACAACGGATCTGCTACATGTGCAAAGTGTGGAATCCATATATGATAAAACACACATGCTCCTAGAAACCTTCTCACCTCAGTAACCGATCCACATGTCTCCTTCATCCTTCGGATGGATCAACCTTGTTTGGACAAGGTTTTCGACCATAAGATCCACACAGATGTCTCACTATTAACACCTCTTGTACTCCAAACACAGACTTGGCTCCTGATAAAGTCAAATGAACCTCTTCCAGTCGACTCAGTATCTTATCACAATCAGCTATGTGATCTGCTACAAACTTACGGCACCCCCTCTGATCTTTTACCTCATTCTTCTCCTCCTCAGCACACCCTTTGATAGGCACATCATCAAGGAATGGCATAGTTTTTTCAGGAATGAAGTCCCTCAAAACTTTGTTCATGCCATTCATCATATGTGCTACCGAATTGGTAGCACCTTGCGGTAAGGTGCACATCCTTAGTAACCCTAAAGGTGTCCTCATTGTAGTCAAGTCTCTACTCTCAGAGGATAATTGAAACTGGTCATAACCTGAATATAAGTCTCCCATGGAATAGATAGCACGACCAGCAAAAGCCTCCGCAAACTCGTCTACAATAGGTCCTATACCCATATTCCTGATAGTTACCTTGTTAACTGGCTGCATATCTTGAATGAATCTCAAAGCTCCACTTTTCTTCGGAACAGTAAACCATCTGCTAGAATAGGGAGCTATAGATGGTTCCAAGATACCCATCCTAATCCTCTCATTGAGCAAGTCTATCAGCTTTGGCAGATGAGCTCTAGGCACAGGGATAGGACGTAGATTCCACGGCACATGCGGTATAGTAAAGATTACCATAGGTGCAACTACACTTGGATCTACACATCCTACTTCATGTGACTCAAACGCAAACGCCTTACCATGCCTAGATAGCATCTCCTTGAAGCTCTTCTTCTCTTGCTCAGTAAGAAACCCATCACCTCCAATCCTCAGCTCCTTCAGTGTTGTTTCTGTGAACTGGTGCCCAATTCTTCTCGGTCCTCTGAGCGTCGGTTCTCGTGCAGCTTGCTCCATCTTCTGATTGTAGTCGAGTGGTAAAGGCAAAGCCACTGGTTTAACTTTCTTTGCCACTGACTTGTACTTGGTCTCCACATACACCTCTTGTCGATCTATAAACTTATCAATTACATCATAAAGCTCCTTGGAGCTCACTCTCACCACTCTATCTACATCATCTACAGAACTTTCTACTATAGATTTCAACTCCCCTATAGTATCTACCAAATACTGCTCTTCAAACACTCCAGATATATATTCATCTCCTGCTAACTCTCCACTGTCCCACAAAGACTGCTGTACACACTTCACATGTTGCCTCTCAAACCTCTTCAGATTCTCAACCTTCCTATAACACACTGACCCACATGCCGTCAATCCTAAGAAGCCAGTGGATAAAGCCTCATGCTCTACTGGATCAGGCGAGAATCCTAGCTCTACTGTACCGTTGAAGTCTCGCTCTTCAATGGTACTCTGCCAAAACCCCTAGACTCTCTAAACTCCTGAGTAATCTTAGGTAGTGGACGGTCTCTCAAGCTATCACGATTCCTCTCATGTTCTGCAGCAACGGTCAAAAACTGAACAGCTCTTTTGCCGTCTCTACTACGTATCCTAGCATAAGCTGAACCATCATCCATAACTCGTGTCTCCATTCTAACAGCAGTAATGTAAGGCTGCCCTAGAATGATAGGATAGGTTGACATGTCTTGCACAAAGAAATTCTGAACATCACTGATGTCACCCACAGTTACCTTGATGTTGGGACAAGCACCATAGAGTTCTCCCCTCTGGTTGTTGGCAGCACGGATAAGCCATCCATGATCGGTGTCTATGGGCCACATCCCACGCTTGTACAGCTCCTTAGACATCAGATTAATCTCTGAGCCATGATCAATCAACGCCACCACAGGTTCCTCTAGATCTCCCAGCTTCACTAAGGTCTCCGTGGTTGCTCTCGCCCAATGGTTGTGAGAATAATGGCTCTTCTGCGATGCTTCCACCTCATCTTCAAACCTCACGTGCTGATCTGATCTTCCCTCTGATACTTGAGAGCAGTAACCAGCAATCTCATCCTCCTCATCCTCCGACAGTTTGGTCCCTAGAGCGTTAAGCGTAGCTGCTTCACCCAAAATCTGACGTTTCCTCTTGATGATATCTATGATAACCTCATGGAACTCACGCTTTGCTATCCCAAGAATCTCACCCAAGGTAAACTCAACCTTCCCATTCAAGATACGATTCTCTAACACCTGCTTCAGGTCTGTAGCAATCTCAATATCAGACTGAAGTTTGTATGCAGGCATCTTACCCTTCTCCTTGCTTCTCTCCTTCTCCTTTGGTGTTGTAGGTGGTAGATCCTCCATAGTCTCTTCCCGAGTAGGTGTTGTCTCCTGCCTTGCCTCTGGTCTAGCCCTTTCACTCCTTGTAGCAGGTCGTTTGGCTGTAGAAGCCTCACCTGCATCCTCCCTCCTGCGTTTTTCTTCTAGTACAGCTTCATGCTGACTTCTTGCAACATAAGCATGCACTGACATAGTATCCACAGGGTCATTCCATCCTGTAGTTTCTCTAATTGAGTTGCCAACCCTTCGTAGCACATCCTTGTCT
This sequence comes from Asterella californica, assembly GCA_036924285.1. NCBI lineage: Eukaryota > Viridiplantae > Streptophyta > Marchantiopsida > Marchantiales > Aytoniaceae > Asterella > Asterella californica. The sequence goes on from JAYKYS010000003.1 coordinate 16,261,607, forward strand.
AGCTCTGTTCTAGCTACGGACCGCACTACATCTGACCACAACCCAGTAGTCCCTTTCTCTCTCTCCATCTCCACTTTCACTCCACAGGTAGCAGCATTCACAAGAGAAACAGCATGTGATGCTGTTATCTCATTCACAAGTCTCTTCATACCACCCTTGCCAAAGTTGGTTCCCAACATCATCCCAGTCTCTCTCAAATGGATCTTACCATCTTTGAAGAAGATCAGATCCTTCCTCAATGCATCTGAAAACTCCCCACAATCTCTCCTTACATGGTCTAGGCTATCACACCATATACAACGATGAACAAAGCCTTCTCTCATCTGAGGTCTCTGCATAGCAGGCTGTACATTCTGCTCCTTCTCTTCTAACCTAGTGAGCTTAAGCTTAAGCTCTTTCATACCCTTAATCAACTCATCAAGCGGTGAGTCTTCCTCTCTAGCAATTACCAAAGCAGGCTTAGTAGGCAACTGCTTGACAGGAATTATCAGAGGTGCTGCTTCACTTACCACCACCTTGTCCCTTCTTCCCTGTCTCTTGGCCAGCAAAGAAACAGCCTCTTCAACCTCCTTCCAGTCAGTCTTCAATCCTCTCTCCTCACTCTTGTCTTCCAGCAACAGCTCAAGCTTCTCCTGAATAGTCACGTCCGCTGCTTGTAGGAAAAGCTCGGTCTTCTCAACCTCTAGTGTAAGCTTCTCTGTCCTAGAAAGCTGAACATATTGACGATCAAACTCCCTTAACAACTCATTTACAGACAAACCTTTGTTAGGTTTCACCACCCACTCCAAGAATGTTCTCTTGGTCACCCTCTCTGAATCTTCAGTGTAGTACTCCTCCTTCAAAGCGCGCATAAAGCTCTCCCAACTCTGTCCTTGCTGCTGCTTGAGCTCCTTCACACGCCCACGAATCTCAGGGACAACAGCAAGTTCAAAGTTCTCCACCATCTCCTTCTCAGGTACCTTGTTCACCTCCATCTCCCTAGCATAGTATCGCACATACTTGGAAATATCTGTCCCCTTGAACTGATCCATCTGATGCACCACCGATTGCAACGCCTTGGTTGCTAATACCTCCTTCCTCTCTGTGCTCTGCTGCTGCTGCATAAACATAGAAAAAGCTTGGAACATCTTCATCGTAGCAGCATCAAACTGAATAGGTTGCTGAGCAGCAGCAACACCTCCACTTGATGATCCTTGGTTGGCCATGATATCTGATCCTGTAACACTCTCAAGAAAACTCCCACCCTAGGTGTTTCACGCCGGGTTCACCAAAAGAGAGTATGTCGGAGTGTGATCCGTCTACCTAGGAAAGCGCCGGGCTTCTGGCTGTGGTTGTTTACTCAAGAGGTTGGCTTTCAGGTCACAACAGGAGCTATAAACACTCACACAGGAGTGTAGGATCCTCTGATATGCTCAAAAAGCGAAATTTAGGTCTCACTGGTAGTAATAGGCTTAAGAGGTGAACTTTGACACTCAAAGTGAGGAAAACTATGAAGGTTTAGACCTCTAAACTTCCCCTACATGCAAATGAGGTACTACTGAACTCACAGACGAAGTTTCAACCTGAGATCAAATTCTGACACGGAGATATGAACAGAAAAGTTCTGAATAAGAGAATTATGACAATTTCTGGTACCTAGACAGCTATTCAGACATAGAACAGAGAATTGGCTCGATGAATTTCAAATCTTCTCACAGTATTTGAAGTCTACAGGATGCTGAACATCCCTGTGAAGTTGGGACTCCTGAATGTTTGTAGAACTCCAGATCTCCTTCTCTAAAGTCGCTGCTCTAGATTAAGAGCTTTTCAGACCCCCTCTGCTTCAGCGGCCGCCCTGAATTACTCAGTTACTCAAATGATTCGAAACTTTTTGGACAGTCGTAGCCCTCCTGACAGTGAACGCAACCACGAAGTTTTGAAGTGATTTCCTCAATTCTGCTGCAATTGGCACCGAAAACCCCAAAATCAACAAAAGTGACGCAGTTTTGGCACAATCCGAACTTCAATTGGGCATAACTCCTTGTTTATTGATCCAAATCGAGCAAAAATTTCACTGACAGTGCTTGGCACGACGAGCTTCTCTCCCTGTGTTCTCAGATTTCGAAGATCCCTCACCAATTGCTCGAACTCTCCTCTAGAGCTATGTTTCTAAACTTAGAGTTTTACAAAAGACAAAAATGGACCAATGGGAGTTCATAGCTCCACTTGACTGTCCTTTTGTGCCTTAAACTACCTGGTAACTTATCTACACTCATAGGCTACCACGTCAAGCCCCCTAGAGTGCCAGCGTAAAACTTAAACTACCTAAAATAACACATAGCCCTGAAAAATAACTTAAATTAGCTAGAAAGCGTGCATGGGCGACAAGTAAGTACAACCCATGAGCTCAAACCACTATCAGCATGGAAACCCTAAGTTATGTACATTGAACGTCATAGACAAGTAAGAAGTCACTTGCACAAGCGCACAAATGCTTGAACAAGATAACTAACATACTATCAGCCTACTAGGACTCAAAATAGTGCTAACACCGTATGCAAAGGTGTCAAACATATACATAAAAGACTAGAAGTAATATGAGCTAACTTCTAGAACTACCAAACCTAAGCGTCGGAGTAGAAGTCAAGCATGTAGCCGCCAAATGGTGCGACACCGGATGATCCAACTTTCCTTCACAAGTCATTGAAGTACTCTGAATCTTCTTCATGCCGTCTCAATTTCTCTCAAAACACACACCTCAATCCGTCTCTTTATGAACAGTCTTAAACAACGCGTAGCCTGCATAGATCTGAACCCAATGACACCTTGCGCACATGCATTGGACTTCTCAATTATCCAAAACATCCACCGATAAATCGCAGAAATAAGCTAACTCTTTAAGCTGTCTCCTTACATCAATCGCTGTACATACAAGTTCTCTCAGATAATGAGCAACCGGGCCTCTTGCATCCTTAGTATATGACCAAAAGCTGCAAAAACTAGGGCCCAACTTGATTTTCTTATCTTTCGAGTCTCGTAACTTCTCCACTAGGTGTCCAAATGAAATAGACGAAGTGCCTATAGAAAGCTGACAACGAGCTCTACCCATTGATGCGATGAAATTGAAGATTAGAAGTTGTGCCAAAAGCTCGTAAGCTGAGGCCTATCTTGCTTTTCCCATCTTTCGAGTCTTGTAACTTCTCCACTAGGCATCCAAACGAAATAAACGAAGTGGCCATGAAAATCTGACAAGAAGCTCTACCCATTGATGCGATGAAATTGAAGATTAGAAATTGTGCCAAAAGTCCATAAGCTGAGGCATAGCTTTCTTTTCCCATCTTTTGAATCTTGTAACTTCTCCACTAGGCATCCAAACGAAATAAACGAAGTGCCCATGAAAAGCTCTAGCCAAGAGCGTCATTTTGAGCTACAGATCTGAAAAAAATTGAGCTATTCATGAGCAGGTTGAAGGAGGTCCTTATCGGACCTTGGAGGACCGAATCTAGTGCTGTAATATATTACTAATGCGCCTAAGTATTTGGTCATCTCGGACTTTACGTGTATCTGAGTTTGACGAATGGTGCTGAAGGAAAAACCTCCACGATGGCTAAAAGTCTTAATATTATCCCGACCTGAGATATAATGCTTATGTTTACAGAAGATGTTTATTTCATAGCGTATAGCATAGATATGCAAAAAATTTTGCATAACATGAAATTGAAAACAAATCTGACCATAAACTGCTTCGGGCGGTTAAATTGATAATTTTGATATAAGTGGATTCACTACAGCAGAATACGGTATATTCTCTAGTGTTCGCTCCTCGTTTTAAAGAATGCGTAAAACGATCTCATCGGAACGACCTTCGGGAGAGGAGCACGATCACTGGAAAAAAACTGCAAGAAATTATTTTTTTTCCACCACTCTCAACATTGAGAGACCTAGCTAAACAAAGGAGGTTATCGAGTAGCCATGGCTTATGGAAAAAGTAGAGCATGGGCAGATCTTTTTGGAACTTATAAACTCCTCCTATCTCCGGCTGGATTCTCTATGCTCACTGACATAGCGAATAAAGCCCACATGTGACCTTCGTGAGCTATGTGAAGCAGACTTTCTATTTTCATTTGAAACAAAAGCCAAAAAGAGTAACTTTTCTTCGGCATCTTTATTATTTTGATACACATACATTTTAGGAAGTCGCGCTGTGTGCCAGTGCTTGCTTTATAAAGATTACTCCTTACTCTTTGACGTTTGACTTTGCTTTGGGAGCTTCGGAATTTTTGATAAAATACCGTACCATTACGTGATAGTGACATCGTCTTGGGTCGTGAGGACAAGTACGGTTTATTTTTAAGAATCCCCTTGCTTTTAATTTGAAGAGCAAGTCGGGAGCAAACATCATCGCTCGGGTGTGAGCTCTCCATGGATTGACACAAGCTGGTCTTCATCTTACAAAAGGATATAGAAGATCAGAGGTGGATGGATCTCATGTACAAAAACAATCGATATACATTTCCCCCACACTGCTATAACAGTATAATAATAGCCATTGTTTTTTCCAGTTTTTTCATTTCGCGGTGAGTATATATGTATTCGGAACGCCTGGCCTTGGTTCGTGAAGATGTCCTTTGCGTCCCTTTCCGGACCTGGACTAAGACTGAAGAACTCAATGTGAAGTGTACAATGCTCTGAGAGTTTCGTTCGTCAGAGAATACAGACCACTGAGTTGAAGTGACAGATCAAATTTTGCTCAGTTCTTTTAAAATAGATTACACAACTTTGTCAACCGTCGAAGCAATAAAAAGACCTTTCTTGAAAGTCCGGTAACATCTCAAAGATATTTTTTAGCCTTGTTATCCACGCTGCGCTAGAAGCAAACTATGCAATCCAATGCCTCCCCTAAGAACCACACGTGCAAGTTTCCTCACATACGGCTCAAATGATGCATACTTCCGTAAGTAACTTAGTGCAACATGGAAAATTTGATTAAAAAACCTTCAGGAGCGCGTGCCACGGATGGAATTACTAGGAAATAGTCCATAAAGGACGTGTATTCTTTTTCATTATATTATCAGTCAGATTTTCAAATTCTAAGATTATTGTGATGAAAAATATAAAGTCAATATGTGTAGTTTGATGTAACATGGAACATAGTAATAAGCCTACTCACAAAGTTCGTGAGTCATTTCATGCCCAGATGTATCACATTTCTAGAACGTGAGGTGAGCAATGAACACACCAGTAATGAATCCATGATTCTCAACGTCCACTCGAAGATCAAAACATTTGACTCAAGATTATGCAGCTTTTGACTAAAGATCTAGACATGCCAATATGCTTCTCGTATCAGGACTCACACAAAACATATGGAAATCTGCAAGATGAACGTAAACTTTTTTCATAGCATATGATTATGATCTAAACAGAAACTTGACATGAGTAGAAGTAGTAACCAGACAAGCAGTAAATCTTAGCTTCTGTCATAATGGAAATCTGCGAGATGAATATAAATTCCGTTCATAGCATATGAGTTCTGATCTAAACAGAAACTTGAAGTGAGTGGAAGTAGTAACCAGACAAGCAGTAATCATAGCTTCTGTCTCATAAGAATATATCCTTAGAGACTGAAATTTACAAACAGAACTTACTGCGGAACTATTTTAACTCAACTATTTTAAGATCCGGACATAAACTTTGTACTTTTTGTATTGATTAGAGAAACATTAGTCACAAAGGGTAGTAAGGAGTACTGTACATTACTCGAGCTCTTCTCTTCAAAAAGAAATTCTCTTTCATAGCAGCAAGCTGGATATTATTGATTATCACGCATTGTAGTCAGTATCCAGAGACGACATGTGACAGTAACATGAGCACTGACTTGATTTTGAGCTTTGTGATCTCTAACTCTTCTCCAGATTATGTAACGTAGATAAGAAACAAGTAGTGACATGACAATGTTTTCCTGATGAACAGTACTAGCCATGACAATATTATTTCACCACTGATGCTTTTATGTCTTTGAAACTTAGAACCAATCCTTTGACTATTAGACTTCACCCCTGCCAAAACTCGTTGCCGAAAAGCAAACAAGAAACGTACGTATACTCATGATAGATAGCATGACTCTCCTGACTTCTCGATGAAATCATAATTCTCTCTCGCGGATGAAGGTAACTTTGACACAGAGAGGAATTATGAAAACAAAGACTGCAAGAACCATGACAGAGTAGAGGATAGAAGAAAAGAGAAGACATGCGCTCTTCACTTGTTACTGTCTCTAGTTCAATCAGTCGATATCACACAAACATATTCGTAATTCGAGTTTACATTATAGAAAAACTTGAATCGATATTAAACTTGCAGCAAATGTTTGAGAACTCAGCTCGATGTTGCACTCTGCTCGAATGAATGAGACATACCATCATGTACAAGAATATAGCGAAAGTAGTTCAGATCCCTTGATCTTAGTTCTCGTTCCTGGTTCTCGTTCTCACTGTTCTATGGCTCTGAAACTACAATAGTCAGATGAAGTATTTGTCAATCGCTGATATTTACACTACCGATGGTTCCAATAATTAATCACTTGTGTACCAAGAGATGAACTAAGTTTTTACCACTTTGTAACAGTACGCAGAATTTCTCGGGTTTTCTCTACGGAGATAAAATCGTTTTTACGGGAGAACGATGATCAATTTTCAGGACATTTTCGGTTACGGAACACTCCTTAGGTGTCCGCATTCCGTAAAAGTTCCATCCATAAAAGGCCATGTGAGTGAAGCTTGAGGAAGTAAAAAGCTGGGAACGTCGATCGAACGCCGCAAGCTCAAGTCTTCTATGACAATGTTCACAGTCCCGCGCGTTCTAAGACTTCCGAGACTCCGACATTCGGGTGACACGCGTGGCCCCTATACTCGTCCATACTCGAGAAGTATCACCCTTGCCACCACTCTCTCCTCCTGCCTCCTGACACGCGGTAAACGGGCCACGCGTGTCAAGCGGAGAAGAAGCCCCTCATCTGCTTTGCCCAGCTATATAAGCTGTATGCTTCCCTCTTCTGGTTACAATCGCAACTGAAGCTCACGTTGCATAACGAAGCTTATTCCGCCAAGATACTGTGACCGCACTCGTTCAAAGTCGCACTCCAGCTTTCATTCATCTCGACTTTACAGTCTAGTACTTCCGACTCTCACAGCGAAGATGGCCTCGAACCAATCCAGCTGGGACTCGACCCGCGACTCAGCGGCCCAGAAGGCTGACGAGACCAAGGACTACGGGGCTGAGAAGGCTGGACAGGCCCAAGAGCATGCTCAGGGAATGGGCGAGGCCACAAAGCAGAAGGCGAGCGAGACCGGATCTGCTGCTCAGCAAAAGATGGACGAGGCCAAGCGGGGAACCTCCGATGCCAGCCAGACTGCCATGGAGAAGGCCACCCAAGCCAAGGATAGTGCTGCCAGCACATTGCAGCAGGTAGGTATTTGTTCAGCTGGTTTTGCTGTGTAGCTTGAGGAGATTTGGCAGTAATAGAGCTCTTGAATCACAGATATCCATCATCATTATCATTAGTGCTCAGGAAAGTATGATCTCTTGGAACTGTTATGGTGTGTCATCGAGTCGTATTCTGACATTACACACATTTGGGAGTACTGCAGGCTGGCAACAAAGTTACGGAGACCTTCAACAACGCTAAGGACGCCATCACTGGCAAATAAGTAGCGCTCGAGTTCCGAGGAGTGTTTACTCGCCACTGTCAGTAACTAGATTGTGTACCTCGATGTTTCGTATGCAATGCTTGTACATAGTCGGCCGCCATTGCAACTCTAGGTTGGAGAACGGAGAGTAGTTAGAAAGCTCTACAGTGCCGACTGTCATTTTTGTGTATAATTACTGAAGCTAGTGGTGCCCAGTATATCATACAGACTTGTACGAAGTAATTTGACGAATGACGACCCTTTTTCCTCAGCAAGCGATTCAGCAACAAAAGCTTCTCCTGTGATGGTTTGAGTTGTGTTATATATTCACTTCTGGAATTGGCAAAACTCATTATTATGATCGCCGATATGCAAGTGTCAGATAAATGTTCCGACGTTTTAAGGGATAAAGCCTCGAGTCACGGAGAGCAGACGGAGAATGTAGAAATTCTCACATGTACATACCATTTTTCTCCTCGTAACCTTGAAGCTCGTGATCTCGGGAAGATGAAGTGTATGGTGTTCGCATCAAGTTTCATAACCTCCATTCAATGTTACATATTTCGTCACTGCTTGTGTTTTGCTGCTGCACTGTAAACTGATGGGCAACACCTGTTTGATAAACATATTTTGTTGAGATATTACCTCACTCTCTCTCTTTGTGCAGCGGGATTCGGCAACACCAGCTCAGCTTCTCTCGTACTGCTAGGTCTTCCCCTATGGATGAACACACAAGTACTCAGGAAGTAGATTTTACTATGCGCTTATAACTCAAGCGTCAGATGTATACCACTTGAAAGATCTTGCAAAAAGAATTAGAAAACATCAACCGAGAGAAAGTGAAAAACACCGACCAGTGCCCTTCTGAAAAGCTACTTATGTAGGAGGATATTGTTTGCTAATGGACATGCCGGACTGCTGTGAGGCAGCAACACTGGCAAACATCATTAGTCGACTCTGCAATTGAACATTCTGCATCACAGCAAGAATTAATGGAAAGAAATCAGAACTGACTTATCACACTCATCCGAGGCAGTCAATAACAGGTACCATCTGCGAATAGGGAAAATTCCATGTTCACCCCTGCACTAAGATAGCCATTTTGGCACTTTACGATCATATAAATATCGAATGAGGGTAGAAGTCGTTAGTTTACAGCCTTGCCAATAAAATATATACGGAAAACTCCATCCTCATTCCTTTACTAAGGTAACCATTTCGGCAGTTTCACGATCATATGAAAACCCTTCTCCTCACTACAGTGAACAATGCTGCAGTGAAAAATGCCTGAATGAATATCGAATGAGGGAGAGACCGACTATATAGTACATGCCAAGCAGTTAGCTTACAGCCTTGCCAAGAAACAGAACTCAAGAGGAACAATTTTGACGTTTGCCTACTTGTGTCTTAGTCATCGCATTCTTGGATCCACTTGTCGAACTGTAAAACTAACACTGCGAGCTTCACTATGGACAAGAGAAACTGTAAGAACGCGCATTCTTTGGTTCTTGCAAGTTGGTATCTGAAACAATTCGAAAGTACGACCAAGGATCAACGTGATATTTCGCAAAAGGCCAGCGACTCTCTCGTGCTCAAGCGTTTTCGTTCCTGGGAAATCCACGCACTCAAATTTTGTGCGCCCAAGCTCAACACCTGACTCCTGAAGCAAAACATCCTTCTTCGGTCCTAATTTCCTCGGAACATGTGCGAACCATTTCCAGTTCTGTAGCTTGCAAGACGTTTTCAAAAAGTACCTACATGCGTTAGGAATTTTTATCCGGTCCCTTTGGAATTTACGGACCCGGAATCATTTACGAATGGCTACTCACTACTTCACTCGGGTGAAGTATTACAGGTCAACCCATGCACAGATAAAATCAAAGCCACTGTCTGGAACGATGTTACTAATACAAACTGCAAGATTTACCCCCTCTAAATGTAGGATACAATAAAAGTGCTCCGGTATACTGTCTATCACGTTCGTCCTCGATCGAACGCCTCGAGCCAAAGGCTTCTCCAGCAATCTTCACTGTTTTGTACGTTCCCTGTTAAGTAAAAACGCTACCCAATGAATAGCAAAAAGATGGAAAGACCCCATCAAGCTTTACAAGGGAAGGAAGGACCCGAAGGGCCAAGCAACTACAACCCCGAAGTGCATAACAACGGGGCTAAGCCCCGCTATCAGTAGCTCTAAAATCGCCATCGCACCTCGAATGTCGCACACCGGAACATCAGTACTCCTGCAAACAACAACAGGTGCCCATGAAGTAGCATCGCCTACTGCGATTGCCCTCCTGTGGACCGCGACTGCTAAGCTTTCCCTATCAATTCTTGTGGATTTATGCTTACGGCTTCAGGACTACCTATACTACTGTATATATTTGCAACGCGACAAGGAAACCCCCTCGAGTCTAGAACCCCTGCGTTTTGCATCAATCAAGACAGATTGCTGAATATGAACGCGTGGTCGACTTTACGATTGATGCTTCCAAGAGAAAAAGAAAGTAAAAAGAAAAGGACCAGCTGATTTAGGGTTCGTTACGCATTGGACAGCATTCTCCAGTTAGGATGGCATCAGTTTTGCACGTGTGGTGCGAATGCTACCATAGACTGGGAAGATTGAATACTGCCACTTGGACGATACGTAGTTTTGGTATCGATTAGCCGTCTTCAACGTCCGTTCTGCCTCACTCAGCAACAGTATCCTTTCCGCAATCCATGATGAGGACTAGGTAACCTAAAACGTTTAATCATCTCCCGTGGCGTGGACCTCGAGACAAGCCCAACCAACTTGAGCAACAGTAGCCTTTCCGCAATCGATGATGAGGACTAGGTAACCTAAAAAGTTGAATCTACCTCCCCTGGGGTAGACCTAGAGACAAGTCCACACAACTTTTAGCTCAGAAATTTACTTGACCTCACCCCTAGTATGTTTTAGGGACTTGATCCCACCCCTCTTAACTCTACTTGACCCCTCCCTTGACCCGCAATCGCAGGTTCAGCAGGTCAAAATGTCCCATCATCTGAGAGCCCCACCGCAATGCCGCTTATGCAGTGTCAAAAGTCATGACAGTTTAGGACCACACAGGATCGAGAATAAGGGTTAACATCACACTGTAGTCGTCGTTTGGATCTTTCAGTTTTGTAAGTTTTCTTTAGTATATGTGAGCAGCATCTATCTTTGCGAAGAAAGAGATTGATTTTGGTGAGTTGAGATTGAGTGACTGAGGGGCCTGCAAAAACTAACTTTTTTGATCTGTGTCATTTCGGTCCAATTTTAGAGTTGCTCTCTAAGGTCAGCATCCGTCTAAGATCTCCTTGGTAGATCCTTATGTCATAACTTAATGTTTCAACTTTGGTTCAGAGAATCACTTAGGGTTCATCTGTTCTCTACTTTCCGATCAAGCCGTTAAGTCTTACTCGTAGCATTCACAATCTAGCGTAAATCCACTAGGTTCTGTTGTTCACTTCTGCGCCTTGAGATTGAAGATCGTGACACTGATATCCTCCTTAAACATGGGCTTCCTGGTCTAAGTCTCCGCAGAAATCGAGATTATGAGCTAAGAGATACCTGATATAGCAATGAGAGGACTGTAAGCCCTGTGGTGGTCTTGTAGCTGTGGCTTTGCCTGTAAAATCATGGCTTAGTCATAATCTCGATCAACGTACGAGCAAGAGTTCAAGGGACATTGAGCACAATTCAAGAGAGCTGAAGAGACGACGTACGCATGAGAGAGGAGTGAAGACTGTGATCGCTGAGGATATTAACTATAAATTGAGATATGAATAGAGTATTTTTTAGTTTTAGAAAGCTTATTTGCACAGATTTGGATCATCTTAGCTAGGTGTTGCTTAATAACTAGATGTGCATATAAAGACATAAAGACTCCATCTTAGCTAAAGGGCTGCTTAGCAAGGGGTTTGTTTTCTAGGTAAATCGACGTACGGATAAGAGTTTGAGAGACATTGAGGAAAACTCAAGAGAGTTGAAGAGACGATGTGTGCAAGAGAGAAAGGAGAAGATTGTGATTGTTGAGGACATTAGCTGTAGAATTGAGAAGGAATAAAGTTTTTTTGAGTCTTAGAAAGCCTATTTGCACTGATTTGAGTGTTTGATTGATCTTGGTGGTTACAAGAGATTGTATTTGAGTTCTGATCACTAACATCAGTCTATTTTTCTTTTATTCGCTCTCAAATCAATCTCAAACAAGAGGTCTTCTCTCTCCAAGAAAGAATCTCTTCATGACATCTGATGCTTCCGCTGAGAGATCTTTGGATAATTGAGTTGGAGAATTTGTTGGATTGAGTGAGGAAGATGGATCATGGTGCTCTCATTCAAGGTGTAGCTGCTGCTCAAGGTATTCTTGTTCAAGAGATTTTTGGTCAAGATGACGTCATTCTTCCAGGGGTATCTATTGCAGCTCTAGCGACAAGTGCACAACCTATTGTTGATACAATTCAGACTTTTCAAGCATTGGCTGCTTTGATTTAGTCACAACTTGCAATTGGGTGAGCTGAGCATATATCAACAAATGCTCTACAGACTTCGGTCATTAGTCGTAAATCTGAAGCATGAATAAAGTTTTTGTGAGTCTTAGAAAGCTTCGACTATTAGTCGTGATTCTATTGTAGTGCCCATACACATCGTTACACAAAATACATCGCTGTCAGAGGTACACTACACATACGCATAACAGATGGATGATGTCATACACGTACACAAGTGTATCACAATAATAACGATCGGTATTGTAAGTCGAGCTGTCTCTCACCTAAGGATAACTCAGATGAATAAGATTACTAATGCATCATAATTACAAAGATTCAGTTACACCCATGCTCACTTCACTCAACTCTCTGACCCGTATGATCATATCGGTCCTTCTAATAGCGTTCTTGCAAACAAGTTCTAATCCTGCTCTTAATATTGCATCGCATAATACTCAAGGACTCCCAAGGTCTTCAATACTCACTTTACTCATCAATAGGAAAATGAAAGTCTTCTACTCTCTCAACTCCTCTGTACATATTCTACAGCTTCTTATCATGGTAATTTTCACTAAGTTATGTTACCTCATGGTAAATACGCAATCCAAAATAGTAAAACTTGTAGACTACTAAGACTTGAGAATAGCACACACATTACTTGTTCTACTTTATTAAAGTAAGAGGTTCTCCTACTTAAGTTTTTCTAAAATGTTAACTTTTCATATTATCTAGTAGGAAGACGACAACAAACCAATATGTCTTTTGAGGAGCATCTTTAGATATTTGTGCATGACTTTCATCATGCATCCAATCAATGATGATTAACAAAGTTACATACTTTTGAGAAGCATATTTAGAGCTCCATACTTGTCACATAGTGTCATACTGAAACCTCTAATAGTTTCTTCAACTTAGTTATAACTATCTCAGCTAGTTATGCCTAGTTTTGATCACTCTAGATTGGATCTTCGAACTAGAGTAACATATAAGATAGTCATACCTAATGAAATTTATACAAGCAAACACACAAATAATGAGATACTTGTGGTGTGATAGTACTCACTCCACCATGTCAACCAACACTATACAAACACTAAAGTCGAGTCATATCCACATTGTGCATCATAGAATCTAGATATCGCTCACCAAGACTATCCATCATAGCCATGAGCTTGAAGGCTCAACTCAAAAAACTAAAGCTTACAAGCCATACTCGCGAAGTATACCCCTACTAGAGCTAGCCCAAGAACCCGCTCTAACGGCACTAACGGCCCTATCAAGATTAGCCACTCCGCACTCGATCAACCTAGCCGAGGTACTAAATTGACATGATGGTTGTCGTGCGCATACACTTCACTACACAACATACATCGCTGTCAAAGATACACCACACATACACATAACACATGGACGACGTCATACACATACACAAGTGTATCACAATCGTCCTCATAACTGACGATTAGGTCTCTCTAACTCCAGATAGCCTCATATCGCAACTATGTGATATACACCTTCTAGGTGCAAGGATCAGGAGGTCGGGTGCGACATCATCTCATCGTTAGTTGCCCTAGTTGCGATACCACACAAAGATCTAACTGACTATCCCTGCTATATACAGCGAGGGCAAACTCACCGTCCAGTAGGCACGAGACTGAGAGGTCAAACACGACATGTGCTAACCTCTCGAACAACCATCATACACCAACATACGGGCTGCTCCACCAACAGACCCACACAACATACACCTCAAGCCCGCACGTACAACCGCTAAACTTGGATCAATGATACCATCGATGTTTAGAAGATGACATGGTGCGCAATTATGCACATGGTCCTTCTAAACAACACCATCATGAGTACTCCAAAAGATAACACCGCACGCACTCATAAAATAGTGCGCTCTGGGATCACATCCAACGTCATCGGTGCAGTCTGTTGTAGATATATATACTCACCAAGATAAACATACGAATCAACGGTTGATAACCTCCTCCTCGAATAGCCACAAATTGCAACGTGTCTCTATGCTGAGCAATTGCTAGGTTCTCAAAAGCCATAGGCATAACTCTCCGATATATTTCGGCTCGTTGAGAACATGCTCTCATCCACATATCCGAATCATCAAGGTTCAGCACCTCAGTAGAATCACGACTAATGGTCGAAGGTAGATCTGGATCTCGGTCATACAATAGCAAATACGATGAAAAAGAAGCCAAAGACACTTGCAAGCTAAACCGGTAGCTCGTAGCCAACCATTGTAACTGCAAAACTCAATCTCCTTGCACAATCTTCTCTTCACCGTTTGAACAACCCTCTCCGCCAAACCATCCGTCTCAAGATGATCTTGAGATGTAGTCCGATGATCAATCAACGTCTAATCACACAAGACTTGAAACTCACCAAGAAACTTTGTACCTTGGTCTGTCAGCACTTCAGTTGGTGCTCCAAAATGACTCAACACTGAATCTAAGAAAACATACGCTATCTCCTCACTTGTCTTGTCCGGTAATGTCACCAACTCAATCCACTTGGAGAATTAGTAGTGTTTGGACCTATTCTTGATCAAATTTGGTATGAGGTAGTGCGGAAGCACTGCTGAAATTTCATATGACAGATTTTTGATGTCAATATGAGATCGACAGATGTGCGTCAGCGGACGTCGGATAGGCGTTGATCAGCAATTTCTGGTGATGATGAGTGTAGTAAGTGCGAGCTAAGAAGACGATCCCAACACATCAGAAATCATCTGATTTGGTGAAGGATCGAAGGAGTTACAAGAAAAAGAAGATCACGGGTGATTAAAAATCCGTCTGCGTGTGCACATTTGGCAGATTTTGATCTTGTGGAGTGATCCGAGTTTACTATTTTAGACTGTGTTTCCTTCTTGTGCGCGTTTGGTTCGAGTTTCTACTATACTCTAAGCGGAGCGGAGAATGAGCGTTAAGAGATTTCGAGGAGCAGAGGTGAGTGAGGAGACGTGAGAACGGAGTACGGAGGCGGAGCCGAGCCGAGCCAGCAAGCCAGCTTGCTGACGTGCGTAAGCTAAGCCCAATTTTTCAGTGGTGTGGGAGTGACTGGCTTGCTGGCGTGCGTAAGCTAAGCCCAATTTTCAGTGGTGTTGGAGTGAATAAAATCAAATCACCCATCCAAACACTATTCTTGAAGAATGTGCTTAACTATTAACTCTTAGCTTTGGCTTTACCACTAGACCAATAGCTCTTAGTGTCTTCCAGAGATGCGTGGAAGTATTTAGGAACTTGTTTAAGGTAGTAAGAGATCCTTTCGCATGTTCCTAGAGGAGTGGTAGGAGGAAGCTGTAGTTGTGATACCGTTTGTCTATATCATAGAGACAGATACATCGTCTTTCTGATCTATCACCTCTCTCAGTCCAGACCTATTTCAGAGAATCATGAAGAAGAAGAAGCTGCAAGAATGACCACCTACACAAGTTGAAGTTATTGATTCAGGATCAACTACAACAGATTCGTCTCTGGTACACCAGACTACTCAAGATTCAAATTTTGTTGTTCAACCAAAGAGACTCATCACAATGAAGAAGGTTCTTGCAAGCTAGAGGATTGTATTCTCATGGCTGAAGCTCAAGGTGATGGAGAAATTATTTCATTTCATGAGACTTACTAAAGATCAATGGAGGTGTGCAATGGAGGAAGAATATGATGCACTACTCAAAAACGAAACTTGGAGCCTAGTACTTCTTCCATATAACATGAAAGCACTTGGCTGTAAGTGAGTGTATAAGATCAAGAGATATGCGGATGGATCTATTGAAAGATACAAGGCTCGCATTGTTGTAAAAGACTACTTGCAGACTACACGAGAGGATTTTCAAGAAACCTTCACACTTGTGATAAAACTGAACTCCATTCGAGTTCTTTCTGTCCTTACAAAGCTACATGGTTGGAAATGCCTACAAATGGATGTCAATAATAAATTTCTTAATGGAATATTTCAAGAAGACATCTACTTGCAGCAACCACCTGGATTTATTCGTACAAGAGGTGAACAATTAGTGGGTAAGATACATACGACATCATATGACCTCAAACAAGCTCCAACAGCTTGGTACACAAGAATAGACATCTTTTTGAAGCAATAAGACTTCTCGTCTACTAGAGGTGATCCAAACTTTTATGTTTTGATTACTTCTCAAGGTATTATGTTATTATTACTGTACATGGATATATAGATCATCAGATTTCATATATACATCGTTATACCGTTACTAAGTTCTACTATTCCTGTCGTTAATATCTCCTAGTGATACAATAGAACACAGTAACAACTTGTTGCAATGCTATCATTGGCTTGATGGGGTTTTCATTTTGGAAGGTTCACTAACTGTTTTTGATATAAATACGTACAAGTAAAATTAAAATATTTAAATTATTTTTAGTGATAAAAAAGATTTAGAAAAAATAAAAAAATAAAAAAATCTTTTGATTCACAAGTGTTATCAACAAAATATAAAGAGTTGTCCTCCTTAGATTTTTCACCTGATAATTTGTTACAATTCCACAGTTGCAAAGTCAAAAGTTCAGAAAGGAAAAAAACGTCTCTTTTACTTCCTCCTGAACGGCACAGTTGTCTTACTTGCATTAATTGATATCATCAAAACATTCCGCACCTTGTTTGCAAGCGGGTATTCTATATCGGGTCTTGGAAACATTCAGGGTTACTGATTTCAACAGAAACTATATGTCACTCGTTATTCTGAACACAGTAGAACGTCATGAACCAAGACTTGAACTCAGAAAAACTAGAAGGACATATGCTCTGAATTTAATAAGAGATTTACTCGTTGCTCTTCTGTGATCTTCATAACTCTCTTTTTCAAGATAAGACATAAAGATTAGATGACGCGTATCTTCGCTTGGGTCGCTGAATTACGAGAAACATATATCTAGATGTCAGGAAACACAGAACGTTTCACTTACGAGAGAGCATTATTGACGATTCGGACAGTCTTCAAGCCCGACCTTCTGAAATTCTGATCGTTACGAACGTTTGATAGTTTGGGAGAAGTTCTAATAGTTCTCAAGAACTTCAGAATATATCGTCTGAATTTGCCGGCAGACTGCTTTCCTGCACACTATACTTTATCGGTATTGGTTCTTCTTGTATAAAGGTTGGGATTTTCTTCTCTAGGTGAGTATTATTTTCTTTGAACATATATTTAGTTAAGATTCTGCCATTCTCTATGCAATACAGCAGATTTCCTAGTCTAGTCTGGAAATTAACAGCTGTCGATATGTTCTGTATGTTTTAATTGCAGAAAATAAACGTGGAGAAGCTTCAGCTCATGGAGTTTATGGTTGTTAATACCCTATTTGAACTCTTGGATAATTTGTCCAAAGATTATGTAGTAAGTTTAGCGCCTCCATGTCTTGACTTAGTTCTCGCATTCCAGAATTTCTCTGTGTTTTCCTCCTTTCTGCCATACTTCCCTGTCCACTCTCACTTTCCAGAATCGAATCTGGTGGAAATTTCCTCGATCATATATTCTTTGGTCAAATGTACACATGGGCGTTTGGCAGCTTGTAGACTCTGAAACGAGGGATCAGCGATGGAGAGAACAAACTAGAATGTTCTTTGCTACATTCAGTTGTTTCGTACAGCAGATACGACCTTTTATCTTTTATGGTTAGAACATCATTCAGAACTCCAATACAAACCGAACTAGCAGTTGCAGCAGTATTACATCATCTAGCCTACGGAATATCTCCTAGAATAGTTGCTTCACTTTACGGCATCGGAATGTCCACTGTTTCAGTGTGCATTACTGAGATCTTGAGTAACCTAAGAAACTTATATTATCTTTTCTCTCATTTCTTACTCCTTCAAGGCAATTAGATATCAGCAATTCATTTTTAGAGAGTTGCGGTATACCAAACCTTCTAGGTATCATTGACGAAACACATATAAAACTCGTTATAAAACCAGATGAAAAATATATGTCGGCTGTTTACTGGAATAGACATGATCATTTTAGTGCTATATTACAAGGAATATGTTGATCATGAAAACTTATTCCTTGACGTTAGTTGTGTATGTCCAGGAGAACAGCATGATAGTACAATGCTCAGATCAAGTAGTATTTGGAAGAAGTTTATAGCCAAACTTGTTTTGCGTGATCTTGTCATTCTTATCAACGAGAGAAGAGTAGAACCGTTTCTACTGGGAGATAAAACGTATCCTCTTATACCTTTTCTCTTTAAGGGTTTTGAACCAGCATCAAATACAGAGAAACGAGCTTTCGATCGGTCTTCAGCTTTTGCCAGACTGAAAATCGAGAACACGTTTGCAGTCCTCAAAAATCGATGGCAGATATTGAAAGACTATAACGTGCAGCTGAAATATATAGCTCAAACGGTTGATGCATGTTGTGTACTTCATAACTTCTGTCAACTTGCAGGAGAACAGAGGGCGCCGTTTGATGCTCAACCTGGTGTTACTCCAGTGCTACATGAATATCCTTCCCCACGGCCTTGTACAGTGAATTTCGTTTTTTCTTATCAAAAAATATGTAAGTGTTATAAATATTTATTTTAATAAAAATTTATAGAAAATTATATTAATTCATAAATATTATATATTATCTAGTCCGGGAGTAGCCAACTCATCCGCAGAGAACCCATAAGTGAAGAACTGGATGCTGCGTTCTTGGGGGCATAAGTCCGGAGTCCTAATTGTCCTAATGCGCCGTTTGCCGAGCACATTAATTAATGTTCTAACCCTTCCCGCCGAAAGGCGTAGAATATTAATTAACGTTCAGTGTACATGGGTGAATATACAGCCTTCACGCATGTACACTGAACATGTACATGAAGAATCATTTACTTTGACTGGAAGTATGGAGTTGTCTATGATGTCAAAATGAACAAAGAGAAATTGTTTCCGATACTGGTGCGGGCGTCGAGGACTACCAAGAGATTACTTATATTCTTCTTTTGATGAAGTGCAGCTGCAAGCTTCCTCTATTCTATACCTCTTTCTCTTACTAGGTGTTACCTGATATATTTTGATAACACTACGTGCCGTTAATGATCAAGAATTTTATAATAAGATTTATCTATGATGTTGTCCGGTGAGACTAGTATCACTTCTCAATACCGAACCACTCGCTAGTGTAGCACTAAGAGAAGTGACACAGGTATTACTTCTCGGTTCACTCACGTTATCAAAACTTTCTTGACTTTCTTCCATCTCCTCCTTTTCTCTCACTTCAAATGCTCATTTTTCCATGAAATGACGTTTGAACGGCTTTGAAGACGAAAAAGAAGAAGTTTCAAACGTTCCGCTATTCTTCATTGGGGACGGTGCAAAAGCAGCTTGTAGTCTTATATTCCCCCTTCGGAGTTTCATCAGCACATCATGTGGTAAGTCAATTCTATGTGATCGAGCAACAAACGGAGATGAAGAAGATCCAACTGAATTACAAAGGGATTTCATCTCAAGTTCATTGTCAGACATGATTCACAATTGAAATCCTTGAACAACTTCATATATGGCTATGTATCACAAAGCAGTTCACTCTATTCACTCTTAGTGTTCCATGCTCCCACTGAGCAAATGAAATGAGCCCTTACTTTCTCAGAGGTGCAGCTTTTATAGCTTTCGATCCAAGAAAAGAGAAAATGATTAAACCCTAATTTCACGTTGATAGCAAATGATATAATGGTCTATATGTTTTGGTTTATTATTTATCTATTTTTGTCAATATTCATATATTTGTGTTACTCTTCTTTAGTTTCTATCCAATTATTGTCAAGATAGTCTAACTGTGGTTCTCCAAACTCACTGTGGTTAATTTTTATCTACAGAGGTTAATGCTAACCTATTGTGGGTTTGATGACATAAATTGTTCGTGGTGGAATTGATGAGTGATACAGGTGTCATTATTTCTCGCTCAAAAACTTTCTGATGTCATCATGCGGATCTTCTCTGCATGGTTTTCAACACTTTTGGCACTTTTCTTTTCTGGAGCTCATCTTTAAATCAGAGAAGTGATACCAGTATCACTTCTTTGGAAAACCTTTTGCACTTGTGTTTTTGCCTCCGCAGTCTTGAAATTTCAGAACAGTCCTTTGGGCTACAAATGTAAATTCTCCCATATTTCAAGACATGTACGATGTTGTCCTCGACTAGAGTCACTTTTCTTTGTTTTCACTAGAACGCAGAATTCTGCAACTGACTTCTTTTTGCTTCGTGAAGTGATGTGGATTTTTGTGAATCCGTGAAGTGATGTGGAATTTTGTCTTCGAGTGAATACTTATATTTCATGGAGTAATTAATTTTTTTCTCTGAAATAATCAATATATTTCTATTTCTAGATCATCGGTTCTATTTAATAGTTCATAGTGTTTTTACCGCAGCTTTAATATATTTGTCAGATTTTATCTCACCTCTCTTAACATAGCATTACTTGATCACATATTTGACTGGCAATAGCAAGTTCAATAGGTCAAATGTCACGCCATGAAAAGATGAGCATCAGCACCATGCCATGTATCTGCACAGAAAATTCACTTTAAAATGTGTTTACAACAGATTATCAACCCATGTGATTTTTTACTTATCTTGTGTAATGTCTTCTCGCGATGATAGACCTGCTAAACTTGCACATTGTCTGGAAAAATACAATCAAGTAATGCGATGTTGAGAAGAGTGAGGTCAACTCTAATTAACGTATTAAAGCTTCGATAAAGTAAATCTCTACCAATAAAGTCTAACCCATTCGGTCATTCGCTCTCTTGTAGATGTACGAATTTTCATTATAGTTCCTCGTGAAATCTTATTGTTGCCAAGGCTATCGCTTGAAGCTATGGCTATAGCATTTTCCATAATGACTAGATCCTCGTCTTACTTGTGCATCATTTATGTTTTGCACAGAGCTTGCCAAAACCCCTCTCTCACCTGACTCTTAGTACTCCAGATACTCCCGAACCTTCTAATAAGACTCCCCAACACGCACATCTTTATGTGACACGAGTCCCTCGCACTTGCTGAAAATAAAAATTGGTCACTCGTCTTGTCTTTCGATCGCAGCTACTCATAATCTATGCAGAAAAAAATTCACTCGTCAGACAAAAAAGAAGTCACTCGTCTCTTTTGGTCAACTATAACAACTGGTATATTTGTATTGTTGCTGATACATAAAATATGCAGAATGTCACTCCTCGAGCTCATGGGATATCAGTTGTGGTTCTCATCCTCTCGATCACGATTCGACTCTGGTTTTTTCTCCAGAGGGATTCTGGCGTTCAGGTCTTGTGTTTGGGGGTTGAGTACGCATTTTTGTTCTGCTCGGCCGGGTCTACAGCAAAATTATTTGACCGTCTGCACACCTTGGATATTGCTGTGATGCTTACTCCTCATAAAATATGTGTCTCTTTGGTCTCAGTGTAACGGAATTCACATTTTCTTACAAAAAAAGAATCAGATTTATCCATAGTTTATTCATGTTTTCAGACAGAAGAAAGAAAACGGCTCCTACATAAATAACTAAAAAAAGAAACTTCTGTTTGCTCTCTTGACATTAATTCATACTTTGTGTATTTTTATCATTCGATTCTCTTGTCAGGTCTTGTACACGTCTATCAAGTGTAATAAAAAAAATCAATAAACTATTTTTCGTCTTAAAAAATAAATTAAAATGCAAAAGATCGCATCTTCCTACTTTTTGATACGCGGAAACTCAAAACCTCTGTAATTGTGTCAAGCGGATAAGAAGCCTATGATGATCATCTCTCCGTTCCGAAACTATAGTTTTCTGCACTAATCACAAAGGAGTACAAACGCGGAATACAAACCGTCCTCGACTAATGCTTCCAAGGGAGAAAAAAGAAAGCAGAATAAAAAAAAGGTTGCAACACCGCACTCCAGAATTGACATGGAATTAGTTTGGCATTCTCCGCAGAGAAGATTGAATGCACGGTAGTAGTGCCGCTTGTTGACACGTAGTTCTGATAGCCATGGTAGGCTTCAACCGTCTTCAGCGTTCGGCACTTACTCACCTAACGTAGCCTGTCCGCAATCCATGATGAGGACTAGGTAACCACGTACCTAAAACTTCGGATCATCTCTCTCAACGTCAACCGGGTGTATGGGACAAGTCTAGACTTGTTGGAAATCAATATTTTCCATCACCCAGGGTACGTTAAACCAAACACTAAAATATATAAGAGTTTAACTTCCTTGTATACTTTTCACCGCAACTGGATGGAGTAAAAATATATAAAAGTTTAATTTATTATTTAATTCTTTTATTGGAAAAGTTAAATTATAAATTAAAATATTTTCTTAAATGTATCTGGGTGGCAATCAACCGACCGCATATGTATTTTGGGCAGCACATCTGTACACGCTCGCCTTGTGGTTTATACCCGGATCTTCTTGCAATTCTAGGTTTAGCTACCAGTATAAAATATAAAATATATTGAGTTTCTTATCAACTTAATATAGGATTTTTTTTAAATTAATATATTTTCATGATAACAACAAGCGAGCTAAAGTTCCAAAAATTTGATCTTGCATGCCTATTATTCAGAGCTAGTAATGTACGAAAAGGTATTTTGAATGTGAATGCTGATGCTATTATCATAGCATGCTCTAAGTTTTTTTTAATTTTCTGTGTATTGCGATATATGAACCTCAAATAACTACTCATAAAAGAGAACGTGATTGATTTTTTTCTTTAAACCTCGAGTATTAGTATAAAAGCTACCGACTTGTAAAAGCTAACCCATTCATTATCTTAGGTACGGGGAACTATCTGCTCTTAGACGAACGGATTTCCAGAACTTACTGGATGATAGTACTATCATTGTTACAGCTTGATCTGCATATGAAAATGATCAGCTTGTCAGTAACTCCACAATGAATGTAATCGTAGCCTGATTGGTGACATGTACCAAGAGCTAAAAGCAAAAGCAAAATTTCATTTTACTTATTATAAATAGAAAATATTGCTCCTGCCTTACTTTTTGACATCCATCTTTAGTTTGGCCACTATGGACATGCTCTCCTCTTGTCGGGTAGGTATGTGACTTCGACGTCATATGACATGGTACATGACCTGGTTCTCCCATGTAACCCGGATGGCCTGTAAGAGATGTTAGGTGACCCATAGAGTGTGGCATAAGAAGAATGCGAAACACTCATTTGTTAGTTTTCACTTGGTGACTCCTCTATGATGTGTAACAACTGTTCTTTCCACCGCGAGGTTGTTGTGATTCGACTGGTCGATGACGAGCACTGACTGCGGATTTGTGAGAAGAATTGTGACAAGACAAATGTATAGGTGTTCATTGACATGTGAAGCTACGAGTTATAACTACTCAGTCAATCTTGTCAGTTCTGTCTTTATTATGTCTGATCGAGAAATGCACTCTCGATCTTCTTGGTTACAGTGTGCACAAAAAAGTATCACATTTTGATTCTTGTCTCGATATCTTTTGTGTTTCCAATGCCACCAAGACCAAAATATTCTTTTGACTGCATCAACTACCATAAGCTGTGTAAGAGGGATGTAGTGCACAACATTCGCATACTCTGCAGATCTATTGAACAAGTATTACAGGTTGAAGGTAGCTCTATCTACCACCTCCTCTCATGCTGATATATTTCAATTTTTGTTTGAAGCGGCAGAATCTGCAATGGAGTCTGTGATTGCTGTGCATAACCGACAAGTTGCTGGGGATATCTTCCAAGACGCAACAGTTGAGTGTGATGATCTTGACAGCAATAAGCCGTCTTCATGCGAGAAAGAACTTGAAATTTACACAAATATCCTTGCAGAGTTTGACATGGTAGATACGGATATGATCGAGGAGGACAACATGAGCATAGAGCCAATAGAGGATTCGCAGTGACCTGCTGAACCAGTAACAGATTCGCAAAATTTGGTAACTGCATCCCACTCTCTCTTCTTTCTGCCTTCTTCTTGTGCATTTTGGGAGCACAGTAAAGTCGATGAGTTCTTTTCTAAATTTTAAGTGAAGTGTGTAGCCGAAGGGTGCAACTTGTACACGAACCACCAAGCATTGCCGAATTTCAACTACTATGGAGTTTTGTTTTCTCCTGTCCAGCAAATCACAAGGTCATGTTTTTGACAGGTTCTCTAGGGGCTACTCGCAGTTCTTCTTAAGTAACAGCGAAGTTTTTATCATGCTGCACTTTGCAGTGGCATGAGCCACTCCATATTGCAATCGCTGTGCTTGGAGATAGGACTTCATGCACCTCGACAACAACACTTTTTCGATTTTCAGTGCAGTAAGCGGAGGTGTGCCGGATGGATCGTAGCTACTTGACAGTTTGAGATCGATACACATGTACGATGACAAGGTGGTTGAGAAGATAACTCTAACATGTACGGAAGTTGAAAACTCATGGCGCATTGTAAAGACATCAATCCAACGCAGCATAGAATCCTTGTTGGGAAGTGAGATTGAGATTACAGAAGTTATACATGATGATAATGCAGCAGTCAATAGTATACTGACAAACGATGTCATTATGTCACAGAAAGATCTGTGGCATAAATGCAAAAACATCATGAGTAAATTCAGAATAGTCGCAAGGTAGCTGGAACCCTATAGTGACGTCACAGATTAGCGAATTAATACGCTCTTAATTAAGGACTAAGCATGTGACAGGCAGCTTCCCGTCGCACGGGTTGGGCGCTGGCCGCTATTTCTTAAATCTCGAGGGAGGATTTTTTTTTCTAAGGCATTGAACCCTAAGCCTGCGGCCGGAGGCCGCACAGTAGTGCTCCAAGGACCCTAAAACCGCAGCCTGCGGCCGCAGCGTCAAAATGATCTTGAAAGATTTGAACCCGAGACCTCACCGTCCTACTTTCGAGCTCCCACCACCACGCTATCACGAGATGATGACAAGAACCTCTCCCATGCAGTAATAAACAAGACTCACTTGGTCTTCACATCTTCTGCCCGAGTTTCTCTCTGGCCTGCTCAGATTCGCACGTGCTGCCATTAAACTGCCACGAGGGAAGCGCTAATCTGTGACATCACTGTAGGGTTTGGTAGCTGCAAACACTAGCATTTCTTCGTCTCGGAACAGGAACGATATAGTAATGTTCAATGTCTGACAATTGAAGGAGTGGCTGCGTTTACGAGGATAGCATGTATTTGTATCAAAGTCAGCTTTGTACGCGAGATCAGCCTACTTACAAACAGGTTGATCAGTTACTACTCATCAGCTGTTCATAAGTAGCCCAGCGAACTCGTCTCTATACTATCCTGAGTTGCAGACCCATGATATGGTTTATAAGTTGAATTCGTGGATATGTACGAGCTGCAAAGCAGCAACTAGCAGGTACCATGTACTAATTTTCAATAACACATACGAAGTGTGGTGGCCCTGTCTGAAAGTGAATGTGACTCTATCGAGGACACGACGTCTCCGATGAGGACTCTAGATATGAGAGGTTCCATTGTTTATCTTGTACTTCTCTTACCGGATAACGGTTTAGTTGATAGTAAAGGATAAGTGTATGTTGTGTAGGGATGATACAACTCCAGGGTTGCTCATGATGGATATACAGAATGCAGCGGATCATTGGACCAGCTGTCGTTCAGCATGTGGAGTGTTGCTAGACAACCAAAAATACGTCACACAGAACTGAGATAATATAATGAGACAATATTTTGAGCCATATAAAGGTTGTGTACAAGTTGTACTATGTTGTGTTCACAAGCTACTTACTATACAAGTTTGATTGATTTTGGACAATCATTTTGTATCTACATACTCAGAAACGCATCATGCTATACAATCATTTTTGATCAAGTACATCACACCATCCAAGATGAAGTATTACGTTCGAGCCAAAGAAAACTATATGTCTGAAACCTTCCATTCAGTGATCAATAAGTTTGCTAGCAAATGAATTCACTATGACAAGTCTCATTATGCACGTCTAGCAGCAGCTGCACTGGACTGGAATGAAAATATACGCCGTGAAGTGAAGAAAGTTTGAAAACGTAGGACCAATGACACTACAGTTCTTCACTGTGCAAGCAATACCGCAAATTAGAAGATAAGACCACCTATTGGAAGCAGGAAGTTGGCAGTTACATATTCCGATGATAATGATTACTCTTGTACAAAGCCATTTGATGGAAGTTATAGTTCATCTCAAAACAAACTAGTTAGTATTTACAGAAAAATGTTAAAATGAAGATTTTGACGTGCACAAGAGATCTTTTCCCGGACTCACATTACACACAGAGAAAAAATGAATATTCTCTTTCATGCTTTTATACTCATACTCGGGGTTCAAGGAAATACCTCCATGCCTTGGGATCTTTTATCCGGTCCTTTTGGGAATTTTACCGACCCCGAATCATATAAATTATTTACTGCAAGATTGACCCCCTCTAGATGCCGGATAGAACAGAAGTGCTCCGATAGTCTGCCTACCACGTTAGCCTTCGATCAGCAAAAGGCTTCTCCAGCAACGTTCGGCTGTCCGGCGCGCTCTATGAGGCGACATGACACGTCTACTGACACGCGTCCGTTGCTAGTCGCGGAACCGCTAGTGGAATGCAGCGCTCTCTCGTGGGAGAGATCACACTCTCTGCCTTCAACGTGTCCACCGGAGAAGATGCCCCTCATCCTCTCGCCGAAGTATATAAAGAAGTATACCTCCAACTACCAGCAACAACCGCATCGAACAGTCGTGCTATTTGTGACTTCACCAAGATACTCCTAGAAGATATTGTGACAGTATTCCTTTATAGTCCAGCATTTGTTCATCTCGACTCTAGTTCCAACTCTGATAGCGAAGATGGCATCGAACCAATCCAGCTGGGATTCGACTCGCGACACTGCGGCCCAGAAGGCAGACGAGACCAAGAACTACGGGGCTGAGAAGGCTGGACAGGCCCAAGAGCATGCTCAGGGAATGGGCGAGGTCACAAAGCAGAAGGCGAGCGACACCGGATCTGCTGCCCAGCAAAAGATGGACGAGGCCAAGCGGGGAACCTCAGATGCCAGCCAGACTGCCATGGACAAGGCCACCCAAGCCAAGGATAGTGCTGCCAACACATTACAGCAGGTAGGTACTTGTTCAGCTGGTTTTGGTATGTAGCTTGAGGAGATTGGCAGTTATGGAGTCTTTGCACCATCGATCCCCATGCTAGTGCTCAGGAAAGTATGATCTCTGGGACTGTATCGTGTCTCATTGAGTCTGATTTTAACCTTGCGCATTTGTGAAACATGCAGGCTGGCAACAAAGTTACGGAGACATTCAACAACGCTAAGGACGCCGTCACTGGCAACAAGTAGGCGAGTTTCGAGGAGTTTTTAGCAAGAGGATACGTCGGGTTTTCCATGCAGTGCGTGTATATAGTCGGGCACACTGAATTCCGATTCCCATGCAGCTGTAGGTTGAAGCTCTACAATTGTTTCGAGATTGAACCCAGAGCTTTAGGGTAATCTAGAGCTTCTGAATCAATCGGTATTATAGTACCGATTTCCATTTGTTCACTGTACAGTACTGAAGCCAATCGTGTACAATTCAGCACAAAGACTTGTACCAAGTTATTTACAACGGTTACTTAGTCAAATGACGACCTTGGTTTTCTTACCAAGAGGCAAATTAAATGCTCTCCTGTGGATGGTTTAAGTTGGATGTTTACGGTCGTGTCTCGAATTGGCAGATGGCAAGGTCAATGTGTTGCTAAATGTCTCGGAATGTCGAGTTGAGCCTCAAAGACACCGGTGAGACGGGACAAGCTCGAGAAGGTAGAAACTCACACCTTAGCTCAGAATCGTCGTTATCTTGGGAAGTTCTGAAGGTGAAAAAATTTGAAAAGGTAGGGTCCCCATACAACAAATACTTAACGTACAGGTCCAGTACATAAATTCTCTGTCTGAGAAATGCAGGAGAAGGAAGATGTTTCTACTACTTGAAACCCAAAGATCACTATGATAACGCAATGCAATTCATACAATACAGATTAAGAAGAATTGTGATCACTCGAGTAAAGTTTGACAATCTCGCCCAACTCAGATTCGAAGCAAAAAAACCAAAGATCACTAGAATAAATTAATACAATTCATACAATAGGTTATGAAGTATTTTGTGCACTCGAGTAAAGTTTGACGATAAACTCAGATTCGAAGCAGGTGGAGAACAAAACTTGCGTACAATCTACCCTCTATCTAGAGAAATTATGTCTGTCAACTGTCCCAATCCTCCAACTCAATCTAATCCAATCCAATGTCGAGAAACCTCTGAACGATGTTATCCCTAAAGTACAAAAGCTTGGATAGAGTTGCAGGTTCGCTTCAGCATGGTGACTCAATCGAGCAACAGTACAGAAGATTCTCTTGTTTACAGTAAATCCTCTTGTTTCCCCTTCGGCTTCCATATCCACCACTTGCAACTGTTTTTGCTCCGATATTGCGTACTGATCCATGATTTTTCAAAGCCAAGAATTCAGGGAATCTTACCAAAATCTTAATTGAGGTTCTTGCCTGGTAAGAAGAATCTAAGAGGTTATCAAGCAAAAAGTTTGTCTTTCGAACTAAAAAATCCTGCTCCGCCATAAATTATGTATAATTGCAAGTTCTTTCAGGAGTAGCCCACACACAAGTGAAGCAAGGTTGATATACGTTCGCGTTATGAACCTCGAACAGCTCTCAACGGTACTTCTAAGGTACAGTAGACAAAGTGCCGCAGAATCAATTGCTGCTGACTAGTTTATGCATGCGATGTACTGTTTTCATATTAGCGTGTAGATTTTCCTCACCTCTGCGCTGCACTACTTTTGCATTTCATCATACTTGGTCTAGCGATTTCAATTCTTTCGAGTTCGTAGGGATAGGCATGTTTTTCTTTCTTCAGTTGAATGTTCTTCTCTTCTCGACGTGTGTCAATGCTCACTTGAAAGTTAAACCGTCAGTTCTGCTTTCAAGACTAAAACTTTCAATATTGCTGTTCATTGACTGTGTACTGATTTGTTTGCATATATTGTAGCGGTCTCAAGGCTAAAACTGAAACAGATTTTTCTTCTCATTATATGGGTGTTTGTAGGAGTGCTGTTTTGACACTCGAGAAACTCTATGGGAATCCTTAAAGTTTGTAGTTCGAATTCACTGCATAGAGACTTCGGAACTCTATGCGAATGCATACTTGTAAATCATGTTCCCAAGATGACGACTTCAAGATTTCGATCAAGCCCTATTGTGTATGAATTTTTTCATTCACGCGAGGCTCACTTCTTAGACACTGGAACACTGATCTGAGACTCGCATAACAATGTTTGCCAGTTCCAGATACAATCATATAATAATAACAGAGGGCTTTTGTGCTGAACCACTTGCTAAAGAAACGAAGATCGTCATTCGACTAAGTTCAAATAACTTCGTACAAGTTTGTCTGTATGATATACTGCGAACAAGTCTGTATGATAAACTGTGCACCAATGGCCTCAGTTTATTATCCAGTAAATGGCAGTCAGTAGTTTGGAGCATTCACGGATCTTCGTTCTTCAGCTGCAATGGAGCTAGTATTTTAGAGCATCCTACGGATCTTCGTTCTTCAACCTAAAGCTGCAGTGGAGCTAGTAATTAGTGCGGCCGACTATGTACAAGCATTGCACAAGAATCTTCTGAGGTACAGCAATCTAACAGGAGCGCGTAAACACTTCTTGGGACTCGCCTACTTATTTGCCAGTGATGGCGTCCTTAGCATTGTTGAAGGTCTCTGTCACTTTGTTGCCAGCCTGCAGTACTCCCAAATCTGCAATGTTAGAATCTGACTCAATCACCCACCATACTTTTCTGAGCACTAACATGAATATCTATGATTCAAGAGCTCTATAATTGCCAAATCTCCTCAATCTACATAGCAAAACCAATGGAACAAGTACTTACCTGCTGCAATGTGTTGGAAGCACTATCCTTGGTTTGGGTGGCCTTGTCAATGGCAGTTTGGCTGGCATCGGAGGTTCCCCGCTTGGCCTCGTCCATCTTTTGCTGGGCAGCAGATCCGGTCTCGCTCGCCTTCTCAGTCCCGTAGTTCTTGGTCTCGTCTGCCTTTTGGGCCGCCGAGTCGCGGGTCGAGTCCCAGCTGGATTGGTTCGAGGCCATCTTCGCCGTGGGTGTTAGAAGTACTAGACTGCACAGTCGAGATGAAAGCGGGAGTGCCAAGTTTGAAAGAGTGAGGTCACAATATCTTGGCGGAATAAGCTTCGTAAGTGACAATAATGCGAGCGATTGTTGCTTGAAGATGGAAGCATACAGGTTTATATAGTTGCGCTAAGGAGATGAGGGGCTTCTTCTCCGATTGACACGTGTGATAGACCTCTTCACTACCACGCGTGTCGATAAACAAGAGGACAACTGTGGAGGCATTTCCTGGTGGACGAGTACGCGGATCACACGTGTCACATGATAATGTGCATGTCGGAACTTCTTAGAAGCGAGAGGACTGTGAACATTAGGGGGATGTCATTTCTTCGTCTGTTTTGTAGGATATGGGCTCAATGTACAGTTCGGTTCTCAGTCGTGCTGCGGTTTTGCGAAAATAAGTGTGGGGGGAATTTCTTTCGTTCGAAATAAATTTTTAGGGGACCTTGTTTCATTTTGAGGGGACTTTCTTTCGTTCGAAATATTTCTTTTCCAACTCCAAGGTCTGTTGTCTCACGTTTCAGGCTTCCAACTTTGTTCAAAGTAAGTCTGCGAAGGAGGTATGAAATTTTTCCACAGACGAATTTCATTTGCGTATATCCTCCATCCTGAATAACCAAGAACAACCGACAGTTGAATGATCGTTAATGTTTTACCTCTCGTTACCGTTGTAGCAGCAGATGCCTCCGGATATTCAGCCCACGAGAAAACTTTTGTTTGTCCAAAAACAAAAGTTTACTACATGGACAGGAGGCCATGTAGTAAACGGAAAAGGCTTCGACGAGCCCATGAAAACTTTATTTATCTGTCAAATCTCACGCAACACACGTTCTGCATATGCTCTTTCATACTATGGAGAGCAACCCCAACTTGTATAATGTAAGACACGTTCTACGTATGCTCTTGCATAGTGGCGAACTTGTCATAGCAGTACAATGCTACTGCAATCCAATCCACTCTATATTGCTATCATGTACGGTCATCTGCAAGTCGTAAAACTGTAAGGTCTGCTCTAGAGGTATTCGGTCGTGGAAGAAGCCATGTGACTGTCTTGGAAATGACTTCGGGGAGGGGACCCTGTAGAAACGGTTTTCTGCGGGCAGCTGCAGCGCTTGTCAACTGTCATTCGGGTGTATTTCAGCGATGTCTGGACAAGAGGACGAACGATGAAAACAAGAGAAGGAGCATAGAAACGGTAGACAGAAAGCGAAAACAGAATGGAATGGTTATCTTCATGCAGTCTGCTGCACTCCAAAGCGATGCAGATTGTCATCTATTCGGATAGAGTGTCCACATCCTGAAAGTTAGGCACCATTCTGGCTCTGGGAGTTGCAGGTGAGGCTACAAGAATAAACTCCTCTTCGTCCAGCAAGTCGGACTCAGGTTGCAGGTGAGGCTACAAGAATAAACTCCTCTTCGTCCAGCAAGTCGGACTCAGGTTGTTCCACAGTAGTACCATGCACGTGTTTGTGCAAAAAACACATTATCAATTTGCAATAGTGACAGTTTCGGACCGAACTATCACTTTCCACAAGGAATCACTGCGTGCCTTCTGAATACCGCACGTCATCAGCCAGCGACAGGAAAGAGTGTACTTACCAGACCTTATCATCCACCTCAAGCAGGTCCTGACAGTGATACCCAGTGGATGCCTGCTGCGGAATTTGTTAAACTGCAAGGCTTTTTGAAGAATGTTCCCGTAATTCAGTTCTACTCGATTTTTGATATCTGCAGCACCCAAGAGAGAAAACAGTTCCTCACCATCCTCCAGCATAGTGTTAGTAATGTTCTTCATGCTGCATTGATGGTGCGCCTCGGCCTTGTCCTTCATACAGTAGCCAACCATACCCACGAAGATACGAAGACCTCTGTTAGTCACACAAACCTCCACTCCGAGCGGCCTATCGGTTCCCCTCCAGCCAAGAACAGTGAGAATACGTTGCTTCACCTGGAGAGTGCTAGTAGCTTGAAGTGAAAGCACCCCTTGCATATGCAAGTGCAAAAGACTGTCTCCTCTCTCAATGGACAAGAGCTCACCGGTGCACTCATCGCGAAGAAAAGAACACAAAACAGATCAACATTTCTTCATGTCAAGATCAGCACCTGTGCAGTTAACCGATAAGTGAGAGTTCAAGCTGCTTCGATAGTGGTATCTGACACGTCTTTGCCGCTAGAGATGGGGCAAGGACGCGCTTTGTTCTCGCTGTCCTTCTTAGCAGCATGCGTGAGAAACGGATGGTGCTTGCAAGCAAACTTGAATAGTTTGGGATCTACGTCTTCACAGATACAATGAACACAGTTGAGGCGGTAGAGTGCAGCTACAGTATGCTTCAGAAGATGTGGATCAATGACAGACTGAAAGAACTTTGGATAAAAGAAGAATGTGGATCTGTAGTCACGTAAGGTTATCCAAGCTCCTTCGGAGTTGATATAGTGAGACGGACTAACGAGGATCTGGAGGCAAGTGGTCGATATGAAAAAGGATTTGCTAATCAGCACATAATCCAGGCCATCCAGCAAGAACTCTGACGGAACACGGTCGAAATGGAAATCTAGATCGTACATATATCTAGCGACATACCTATAAGCTGAAGATCAGAGAACGACAACAGCGTACCAGAATACACAAGATAAGCAGGTAAAGTAGCCAGCCTTCGAAAGTGATCTACAGTACACGCTGAAATTACATCAGAATGGTGAGAGCAAACAGCCTGAAAGGAGTCGAAAGAAAAATTGATACCGCCACCGGCATGAGCTAGGGGGTAGCGGGAACAGAGACAAGAAGGTCATCATCGACGAGAATTTCATCATCCGCAAAAGAAACAGACTCATCGTTCTCAGATTTGACACAAGGCTGCTGCGACATGACTGAAACGACTAAGACAAAGACAATGCAAGCGAAAGAAAAAAAACTTCCCTAGGGTGAATCGGGTGTAATTTCCTGCTGGAAAACGAGCGCTTTCATGACACACACCTCTATGTGTGCGTTGATAGACCTCCATGCGTGAGTCCAGGTAGCCTATCGCCTACACACTCACTCACTCACTCACCTACCTACCTCACTCAGTTTTGTCGCGGAATGGTAGTATCATTCGTCCCTACGTGAGAAGCAGAGTGTACGAAAAGTTCAGAAGAAGGTTGAGGACTCCTGCGGGAACAATGACCTCCAGGAAAACTCCCGAGACAGCTTCTGATTAACTGACGTACTCCTTGCAGCCAGGCTTCTCATCACTGGTCTCACCTGTCTTCGGCTTCCGACACACAATCTAACCTCACAACAAACACGGAACATTCATACTATGTTCTTCAGACTCTTCACCTCTCATACACACTCAGAAGAAGATTACTGCATGATAGGAATATATGACCCTCGACCATTCTTTTCAAATTCTGCCAGCAAGGCTTCTCACAACTCGCTTCTAAGTTTGGGGAGAAGAAGGAACAAGCTACTATGAGTCGGACAGAAGAAACCCGTAAAGGACCCTCACGTCTTCTCGTGCATTCTGCCAGTCTTTCCAGTCTTCTAGTCTCTCTAGGAAGATGTGGATTTTGAGAAGTCAAGAAGATTGGGAGGCACAGGCTTGGTTCTCAATTTCCAGCTTCTCGAAACAACAATCAACTCTCAAGATCACTCAAGGTTCGTATCAAGCTTCTCTCAACACAAAGTCCAATCCAATCCAATCTTCTTGATACGAATTACAAACAGTCGTTTTCCGAAGATGTTCAGACATTCAGAAGCGTCTTCTGTCCATGGGTTCTGGAATAGAGGCGCAGTAGGATAAGAAAATTGATAGTCAGGTTATCGAATTTGAGGTTGAGAAGCAGGGAACTCAACTTGGGAAGAAGTGAGAAGATGGCTGTCAAAAATTGGACAACGCTTCCACGCTCAATTTTTGCAGAAGAAAATTCAAGGAAGGTTAATCGATCGATGGGTTGCCTGCAAACGAGCGGAGAAGCGCAGGAGACATCAAATCAGAGGTGGGAAGCAGTGGAGAAGGGGAAAAAATACGAGAAGAACCTCACGATTACTTTCGGTTGCTTCTTCAGTCTTCTACGCGCTTCCGGTCTTCAATCCACCTTCAATGCGTCTCCACGATCCTACTTCTGTCGTTAATCTCGAACTGCACCTCTCGGCTGCTGCAATCGATCTTGCTATTGCACGGAATCTTCTCTTCTCGATTCCTAATCGAGCCTCGATTTCTGTCCTTCGAAATCCTCAGGGATTCCTTATTCTCTTAGCTTGAATGTGCTTCTTAGCTGACAAAAATGGCCTCGCTCTCTCTCTCTCTCGGTCCAATTCGATCCTTGTTGCTTCCAAGTTCTACTTCGATACCCAAGGTGCAATCGATCTCTAATGCGCAGTCGATCTCTAATGCGGGAAGAAGGGAAGAAGCAAGCGATTCTATGCTAATGCGTCTTCAGTCCATGTCTTCCATGCACGATTTAAGTAATGTCCGGAGTTACCCCGAATTATCTACCATTATGATGACTACCTGGTTGGTACACCTACTCCTTCCTGATGTGGCGCGTGTTTGGTATCCCTGAAGTCACATCACTGTCTTCTCGGAAGATGTCTCTCTTCTGACTTCCAGCTTCTGTCTTCCATCTTTCGGAAGACACTGTCCAGAAGACGTCCATCTTCCTGCTTCGAAAGAAGTAGACTTCTCCTTACAAAATCCCTTAAAATCATCTTCCCGCTAAGCAGGGTGCAATCGTAAGTAATTAGGTTACTTCAATTACATAGACACGTCATTAACTTTAAAAGTTTTGGAAAATCTCAAATCTTGCAAATTGTGGACACCACACACGCTTCTCGGATCATTTTGCAGGAAGCCCATTGATCGTTCTCCCTATCCTGAAATTTCTCTGAGAAGATTGAGCGCGGAAGTGCTGTCCAATTTTTGTCAGTCATCTTCACAACTTTTTCCTGAATTGAAATTGAGTTTCTCTTCTTCCCATTCCAAAATTTGATGGTCTAACTATCAATTTCTCTACCCTACTGCTCTTCTGCCCCAGACTTCGTGGACAGAAGACGGATCTGAA
Source organism: Asterella californica (assembly GCA_036924285.1). NCBI lineage: Eukaryota > Viridiplantae > Streptophyta > Marchantiopsida > Marchantiales > Aytoniaceae > Asterella > Asterella californica. Next base: position 16,296,985 of record JAYKYS010000003.1, read on the forward strand.
TGTCTGAACATCTTCAGAAGACGAATGTTGCAGTTCGCATCAAGTAATTGGATTGGATTGGAATTTGTGTTGAGAGAAGCTTGATGCGAATCCAGAGTGAACTTGATAGTTGATTGTTGTTTCGAGAAGCAAGAAATGGAGAATCACGTCTGTGCCTCCAAGTTTTCCTGACTTCTCAAATCCATATCTTCCTAGATAGACTAGAAGATTGGAAAGGATGACAGAATGTTGGAGAAGACGTGAGGGTCCTTTACCGATCTCTTCTATCTGACCCATAGCAGCCTATTCCTTCTTCTTCCTGAACTTAGAAGAGAGTTGTGAGAGAATGATCAAGGGTCATGTCTTGCCGTTACGCAACAAGCTTCTTTTGCAAGTGTATGCGAGGTGAGGAGTCAGAAAATAGAGTGTGAATGTTTCATGTCTGTTGCGAGGTTAGGTTGCGTGTAGGAAGCCGAAGATGATGAGAAGTCTAGCTGCAGGAAGTCTTCTGAGTACGTCAGTTAACCAGAAGTTGTCTCGGGAGTCTTCTGGAGGTCATGTCACCACAGGAGTCCTCAGCCTTCTTGTGAACCATTTGTAGACTACGCTTCTCGCATATCTTGTTATCTTCTGTTAAGAAATATGATGAATTGGAAAATGGATTGTCTTCTTAGGAATCCATGTGATGCCTTGCTTAGTTAAGATTGCTTAGATATAGCTCGGAAGACAAGATGTACTTAGGAAGCACTGTTAGAATTCTGAAAGATGGAATAGCTATCTTCTGAAAGACTAAATTTGTCTTTTGAGAGTGGAAGCTAGATTGTGAGAACCTGGTAAGGACTGAGCCTAAGACTCACAGCAAGTATGTGTGTTTAGTGTAACAGAAGCTCGAACATGTCGATGCATCCTCGAGGGTTGATGTTACCGCAAGCAGAGTTGGCCGAGGTCAAATCTTTCATCAAGGAGTTGGGCCTCAACTTCTTCACGTGGGATTAAAACCCCGCAGACCAAGATATTTTGGAGGAGGTCTGGACAGCGTTGTCGTAGCGAGAGCCTTTCCTTTGACCAAGGGCGTACCTTCTGGCTGTGGCTAGCGATCAATGCACAGCAGAGCGACAAGTTTCCTGTAGATTTCTCTCTAACTTCCTCGATAACTAAGCACTTTCTTTCTCTCAATAAAGGGTCAAGATAACTACACGAAAACGTTGGATGATCATGGGCACGACAAACGGGATATGTGATGACATGATCTCTCGGTAGTATTCCTCTCTGAAGTTTCTCACTACTAGGGCTTCGTACATGGCTTTGGGTCGACAGATGTGTCTTATCTCGCACTGGGTGTTAAAGTTTACAGGAGGGAGCTGATTTAGATCCATCCTTCGTTAGATGAGGATAAAGACGGCGAGGTCCCATTCTTGGCCGTAAGTGACAACAGGTAAGATCACAGGGACAGACGAGAGCATGACTTGCGCGGTAAAGTTATGCCCGAAGGATCCTATCAGAAATTGTTGAAAGTGGACTCGTTCCATATACATCAGTTTAATCGAGAAAGGGTTTCGAAAAGGGAATCTGGGCGGTAAGTAGAGTCCTTCGTCCATCTCTCACAACATGTGCACTCCAACTACAAAGGTATATCGATCCATAAAACTCTGATTCAATCTCATAGGATCACCACGATCTCTCCACGAACAATCTCTTGGATTTTTCCCCAGGTCGAATGCCCCCACACAGGTCACTCCCCTTTGCTTAAAAGTATCGAACACACAAACAAGGATAGGTGCAAGCTCCCTAACTGAGCAACCCAAGCCTCACGGACCGATGAGGTGGCACACATGCACATCGCATGTTTGGTGCCGTCATACTCATCCACGTGTGGGTCTTCTGGGTGATAGGTTCTAATGCATGCACCGTAACGTGTCCCAAAACAAGAGACTAGGCTAGACAGCTAGTCGACTTTACAGGTCAAGGATCGCACTTTGCCACGTTGAGTGCGAACCTGACAACCACATGACGTGTTTACAACGTAGGTCGCAAAAGTCTTATCTACGCCTAGAATACATCCCCAAGCAATACAAACGTCACACAAGATACTTTTCTGCCAGCTGCCGCTAACAACTCGAGACCTAGAGTAGATATCGTTGCCGATACAACTCGGCAGAAAAACCAGCGAACTTTCACACATGATAGGTACAGATCTACAGCTCAGTCTTCTCTCAAACTTGCCACGTAGGTAGGATACTAAAATCTCTACTTGCAGGCGAAATTTCAGGAAGATCTGACGGCTAGATCTCTTCCCACAATTAACACAAATCCACAGAAACTAACACGCACTTCCAATCTCAGATTCAGGACAGAAGCTTCTTCGACTAAATGAACCGTCCACTTCCACTCCCACTTCCTGTGCTATCAATTCAGAAGGTAAACTCACTACACAGGAAATTTGAGCCGATTTGACCGTTCTGATCGTCCTCCATAAATCTGCAAACTCGCTGCTTCAGATTGACAGCTTTCTGCACCCCGTCGCCTTCAAATCGCCATTGCGCTCAATCCGCACAACATCCGGTGGTGAAATTTGTGGTCAGAGCTTCAGCAGCTGACAGAGTACAAGCCCATGAAATCTGGTCTCAATCTGACGGCTCAATCACTCAAACCCCTTAATCTTACAATCGGAAGAGAAACTCTTGTACTCTCATCACTCTATGAACTTCAAATCGTCATAACGTATGCCTTGGACCTCCAAATCGAGTGAAATTTGTGGTCAGATTGCTCCTCCCGTCGAGAGCTCTCCGCCCATGCCCTCTGATCTTCCCAATCCCTCGTCAAAGTGCCTCGAACCTCCCAGAGTGCGCACTTAGGTAGAGGACAAGTTACCTTCACTTTTTGGAGGACCAATGAGAAGTTAAAGGACTCAACCTTGTCCTTTTCTGCCCCATGGAGACCCCCAGCAGATAATAGAGCATTTTAAGCTCATAAGAGCAATGTTTTAGATCCCATTACACCACAACTTCTACAACTGTGCGCAAAACGCACTTATATGCGTAATTTACATACTAGTTGGTCCCACAACAGGACATTCACCCCCTCCAAACCTGCACATCCTCCGGTATGTGCCAACTTGTTATCCATAGTCATCATGGTAGCCCTCATCGTGCTCTGAGCTGTCAGGTTCATCATCATCTTCTCTGGCATAAGGTCTGGAAAGATGAGAATCAGACTCGAGAAGTTCGTCGAAATCAAGAAATCCTTCTCGTCTTCGGAAAACCTTGACCCTTTTACCAGCAATGGGTAACTTCAAGAGTGTACCATCCAATTCTCACAAACCATATGTGGCGTTGTCGTGAACGACAACAACAACATAAGGACCAAACCAACGTCGTGCAAACTTCTTGATAGTGCTGTGTTGGTTATCCAAACTGTTGTCATATACTATGACCCAGTCACCTTCTCGGATCGGCTTCTTCCGCAGTCGATGTGTCTTGTCGAATCGCTCCTTGTTCTTCAACCTCGCCTCCTTGAGTTTGACCAATGCTTCTTCGAGGTCCTCCTCACGTCGCTCAAGCTGCTGAATTCGTAGTGTCAATAGTCCTTCCCTATCAGAATCATCCTCCCAAGGTAGACATACCCAAGTAGGAACGTCTCCTTCCGCTGGCATGATAGGTTTTTGACCAGTCATCAGTTCTGTAGGCATGTAACCAGTGGCAGTACTATGAGTAGTTCTATCAGCCCACAACGCAAAAGGAAGAAGTCTAGGCCAGTCCCCATGACGCCCCTTGCACGCTTTCACCAATGCTTGGATGATTGGTGGGTGCCCTCCTTCACTTTTCCCATTCGCTTCCGGGTTCATCGAAGTGGTCAACTTCAATCGTATTCCATACCTGTTGAAGAACTCACGTGCTTCATCTGCATTCAACTCTCCTCTATCTGCACGGATTCTCCCCACGCTTCCATATCTAGAAACGATATCTTCTAGTATGAATCGACAGACAGGTTCAGTAGCTTTGGTGCGTAGAGCCCTCCCTTCTACAAAGTTAGATAGCTCTTCCCGAGCCAAAACTAAATGACGCATGCCCCAAATTCCTGGTGGCATGGCAACCATATCCAAAACCCATTGGAAATGAATGGACAAGGGATATGTGGGTCTCAATCCATCCCTATACCGAATCTTGGATTGGAATTGACATTCAATGCATGACCCAACAATACATCTCGATACAATCCTTTCCACCAATACCTCTCCTTGATCTTGGTAAAGGTCGTCCATGTACCTCGATGACCTGCCCATAAGGTATCATGAAATTGTTCGAGTACTTGTTTCTTGGTCTCTGCATCATCCACTACTCTCAAGGGTACTCCATCTCTCCTCTTTGGCCTCTTCCACAGATATCCACGGGACAGCGAGAGGTGAAGGAAGAGACCTCGGAGGAAGAAGACCGAGTAGCTTCTATGTCTTCTCCTCTCACTCTAGTGCCTCAGGTAGGACCAGACACTCAGCATAAGTCGATTACGGTGCGAGAAGACGACTTCAGCGGAACAAAAGAGGCGTCACCGTCAAGGAAGATGAGACCTAGGAGTGTGTCTTGGAAGAGTACATCCTCCCCGACCATCCATTCTGGATCCAAGACGGATTCACAAGATGACATGTCCAACACCATGATCGCGAGGAGGACAGCTTTTGCAACACATGGAGTCTTCCGAAGATTCCAAAACCCAAGACATAAGTTGATGTTCTGACTGCCATCAGAGGGAGCGCAGCGAAGAGGACTGCTTCTGCGGTGTGAAGAGAGCTTCCAAGCCTGAGCCAAAGAAATCATGGCACAAATGGAGGAAGCGCTTCAGAAGAAGTTCAACTTCACTATGGGAAAGAAACTTCTGACCCTAGCTCGTGAATGAGATGACCCTTCCAGGGAGATGTTAGTGGACTACAAGGAGAGCATGTTCCGCTACCTGGATCGACTGATCGAGGGCTTGAAGATTACGGTCTTCCTTTGATTCCTTAGCCTACAGCTACGTCTTCTCATGCACCAGGACCAGCAATTGAAAAGGATCTCGACAAGGAGGAGTTAGACCTTGTTGTTCACTTAGTGGTGACAGTGTTGGAAGCCGAGAAGAAGACAGAAGAAGCTCCGGAAGACAAGAAGCAAGGGTATCTTCCCAGGTGTTTAGAGTGGAGGAGGTGACTGCCCTTGACCATTATGAGGTCACCCTAGCTCCCAGTGTCGAGCAGGTGCCATAGGTGCGTTTAGCTTCCCAAGGACCTCTTCTGACTTCCGAAGTAGTGATAGAAGCACACATGATGATTACTGAGGAGGATGCCAACTTAGCCTCACCAGAGGTACCATCAGGGCCACCCACGGTGTCAGAAGCCGAATTAAGGGATCAGACAGGTGAGGATCCTTTAAGGACTACACTTGACGACCAGGAGTAGATAATGGAAAGAGTTAGCAGTTAATCACTCTAGTTATTTTTTATAAGAATCAAAGTCTACTATTTTAAGAGAGATAACTCTCACTTTATTTTTAGATGCCTCTCCATGTGGCGGATAAGCAACGGTAGGAGTAAGAAAATAGTTTCCAAACTGAGAAAAGAACCGAAGCCTGGGAGGCGGTGGTCTTCTGACAGCGCTCCATTTTCCTTGGCTGTGAGTTACAATTGGAAGGGATCTCCCTCTAGCGACTCAAGGCGATTGTATAAAAATGAGGCTAATGTAGAATTTGCATACACACGCACACATATGTACATTGCACGAGCAGAGTTGAGTTACACATAGGGTAGGTCTGCACTTCCGCTCCCAGTAAAGCATCGAAGGATGTAGACAGCAGTAGCAGACACATAGACAGAGAATGACATCATCGTGTAGTCTTGCTTCTAAGCTGGTGTGTCGGAGGATAGTGACAAAAAGTGGATGGAGTGAGCTTCCAGAAGCCAATGTAATTTCTTCTCAGAGGATTGGATTTTAGATTTGATTGCAGAAGCTTTGTCTGTGTCTTCTGAGGAGTGGGTTTCATCGAATCGATACTCAATTGTGCATGGTAAGCTTCTTGTTGAGTGGCGGTGATTGTTAGAAGCTGTGCAGAGTCCAAGCTTGTCTCATCCAGTGGAGCACTTGGGATCCACGTACGGACTGGTCCATCGGAGATTGATCCCCTGAGCTAGAGTAGTCGGTGCAACGACAGAAGAAGAAAGAAGCCTTCTTTCCACAGCAAAAGACGACATCCTCGACTGGAAAACAGTGTAACTGTAAGGGTCTCTTCCGACTATAACATTTAACGTGCCTAATGTCCCCCGCCGGACCTGAAGGATACAGCTGCCAGTCCTGCAGCTTTTGGTAATTACTGCAGTAGTGATAGTTATCGTCTTCTCATCACATATTGTTCACCTTCTTGATTTTTGGAGAAAAGAATAGTCACACGTGTCACCACAATTGATTCACGTCAGTTCCACTTGGCAGTTCATCGCAATGAAAGGTAAAAGAAGCACTACCCTTTGAATTCTTTGTTCATACAAAGACCTATTCCTTTACGTGCAATGGTCGTTTACTGAGCACTGGTGAGAAGGATATGTTTATAGTGCAATACAATTGGTGACAATTCGTGAAAGTTTCAAAAGCAGGCTCCATTACTTTCGCACCTCTCCAAGAGGCGACTCTTGACTGTAGTTCCGATAGTATTCAAATCACGTGGCTGTGGGCTAACAAATGCGCTAGGGAGCAGACTCCACGTCTGCTTACCAAACAGGTTTCATTCCACAGATGTGGAGATTACCACAGACAGGTAAATGCCTACACAAGTGCGCTGGAGTGTGAGTCTTCGTTATTACTGTATCCGAGAACTCCTTTACATCGTAATTTCTCTCTCCCGAACTCATTTCCAGACGATACTGGTAAATAGATGCGCTCCTTAATACTAACTAAATAGATCTCTTGAAAACTGAGCAGCTTGCAAGCTGGAACTGGGGCAATTTGAGGCTTGCAGAAGTGACTGCTCCGAAGCTGTATAAATACTGCAGCAGGTGATGCCTGAAATCTACACATCAAGGCCTACTGCTGCTCCTAGCAGAGCCTGGTTGTATCTTCTCAGTTAACGTGTGCTTCTGTTTGTGCATTTTGCGTTGGGCGCGATGATGCTCAAGGGTAGGTGGAGAGAGCACTGCAATCCAATGTGAAATCGTACGGAGCTTGGTACCACCGTAAATGGATTATTGACTTTGGATTATCTTCTTTGGATCACGAATTTATGTTACTTAAATTGCTTCTGAAGATAGACTGCAGAAGTTTTCACGGATGGAATTATAGAAGGTGAGCTTAGGCAATGTCAAAGCCCTATAAGACACCAGGTCTCAGATCCATGAGTTGGTCCCACAAATTACGCAGCCTGCGAGCTTTGAGCCAGGCCGGCTTGAGAATGAGGGCAAGATGCTTTACAGAGGAATTCAGAGTCAAAAGTTCAGAGTTAAAAGTTTGGAAAGTAAATCTCTTCAGCCGACAAGCTAGGCTGCTTGGAGCAGGTTCCTTGATGTTCCTTTTACATACAGTACACTCATGGTCCCCTTCTCTCGAACTCAGTGCACCGTAGTTGTACAATTCTCTATCTGGCAACATCTGTGATCGGTCAAGTGTGAGAAGAAGTCGAAGGGTTCAGATCTTCAGTGAACTTGAGAAATGGGACAGCTTCTGTCTAGTCTCATTGACAAACTCTCACAGTCTTTTGGACAGAAGGAACTCAGGATTCTGATGTTAGGTTTAGATGCAAAATGTTTTGTCAATGTCAAATGTCGAGAGATTAGGTGCTTTATGTGAATGTAAATGCTCACCGTGTGTCTTGCACACAACGAGCTGATTGAGTGCGAATTTCCAACTATTTGAGAAATTCTGCATGAGCTTCTTGTCTGCTGGTTAAATTCACCATTCGTTGTTTAGTCTGCACTATTGCTGGCCTTATGGTAGAAGAATGTTGTTGAATAGTTCAACGTTAGAAACACATTTTCTCCTCTTTATTTGGTTTATATTCGCCTTCTTGTTCTGCTGGTTTTCACTGACTTATTGATGATCATATCTGTACATTTGCATGAATCTGTACACTGTTCAGTACATGGATTAAATTAAAGTACAAATGAATCGAAACTTTAACATTTTCTTGCAAGCAACTGATTGTACATGTCTCATCTGTTCAAACTGTTTGCACTTCTCAGATTACTTCTCTCTTTTCCAGAGACTACCATTTGAATCTGGTTGTTGTTAATGCATGAGGTTGAGACACCGTTGCTTTGAACACTACAAAGTTTCAGTTCAAGTCGTAAAGACTCATGCTTGTCAACTCTTTTGTTCTTCTTCTTCAAACAATGATTCTTAGTTGGTAGTCTACAAACAGCGCAGTTCTCGCTCTTCATATCGTCTTTGGGAAGTTTAGGGGCTGCGGGATGCAGTACTTTAGCCGATGGTGACAGAGTAACCAATAACGTCCTAAGAAATGTAAATTAAAGAAGGGAAATCCAAGCTCCAGTTTATGGCGAATGTTGATGCCTTGGCCTCAGTCAGAAAGATATTTAGGTGTTTTGGAAACCCCTAACTTTTCTCCATATTCGCGACACTTGTCCTGTGAGGTTCATTATGGAATCAGACAGTGCTACCTAGTCCCTATTCCACAAACCAACTTTCATCCAAAAAACCTGCAGATTACTGGACAACAAGCAACGCAGCAGTTGTAGATATTTAACAACAAAGATTACTGAACAACAAACAACGCAGCAGCTGTAGATATTTAACAACAAAGATTACTGAACAACAAACAACGCAGCAGCTGTAGATATTTAACGACAAAGGTTACTGGACAGCAAGCATCACAGCAGCTGTAGATATTTAACAACAAAGATTACTGGACAGCAAGCAACACAGCAGTTGTAGATATTTAACAACAAAGATTACTGGACAGCAAGCATCACAACAGCTGTAGACATTTAACAACAAAGATTACTGGACAGCAAGCAACACAGCAGTTGTAGATATTTAACAACAAAGATTACTGGACAGCAAGCATCGCAGCAGCTGTAGATATTTAACAACAAAGATTACTGAACAACAAGCATCTCAGCAGTTATAGATATTTAACAACAAAGGTTACTGGACAGCAAGCATCACAGCAGCTGTAGATATTTAACAACAAAGATTACTGGACAGCAAGCAACACAGCAGTTGTAGATATTTAACAACAAAGATTACTGGACAGCAAGCATCACAACAGCTGTAGACATTTAACAACAAAGATTACTGGACAGCAAGCAACACAGCAGTTGTAGATATTTAACAACAAAGATTACTGGACAGCAAGCATCGCAGCAGCTGTAGATATTTAACAACAAAGATTACTGGACAGCAAGCATCGCAGCAGCTGTAGATATTTAACAACAATGTTTTTTGATCTCCAAGCACAACAAACTAGCCCGAGAACACTGACTCTCCTCCATGAAACTCTGGCTGAAAGAAACTGACCTGCGACCCTCTAAGCTTTACCCTCTAAGACATAGAAATGTTACCAATACCTCTCGAACTTCTTGTGCACCTTCTCCAGCCCCGTCTGAACGTGTTGGTGGTCGAACTTCTAGTGACACTTCTTCGACTTGAGAGAGGTCCATATCTGCACGTTTTAACAAAATGTTGTGTAGTATACAACACACGTGCATAATGTTCGAAGCTCAATCGACTGAAGAAATAATCCCAGTGTCCAAAATTCGTCACTTCTGTTTGAGTAATCCAAAAGCTCGTTCTATCACCATTCGACCACGTACATGAGCATCGTTGTATATGCGTTCGGTTGCAGAGCCACCGGACCGATGACTATAAGGAATCATCATCCATCGATGAAGTTGATATCCACTATCGTCTAGCAAGTATGAGCTCAGAGAGTACCCATCATTGATCCGTATGACAGGAGAAGCCAGATGTGTACCAACCTGAACCTTCCGATAGAATTCAGATTTTCTAAGAAACCTTTTGTCATTCACTGACCTCGGCATTCCCTTGAAAATATCGAGGAAGACTCTCTCGCTATCTACTATACCCTGCATTAATACCGTATAGAAGCCTTTTCTATTGTAGTAGTCCGCCACCAAGTCACGTCCAGGAGGAGCTTTGGTTGGGATATGAGTCCCATCGATAGCCCCTTGGCAATTTGGTAACCCATAAATATTATAAAAACCTTGACTCATTCTCATCATCTCTCCCTCCGCAGGCCAAGTCAAGTACCGGCTGCTTAGAATGATTACTATTGCACGAACACCTTCAGCTACTATACACTTCACAGTGGACTCTCCAACGTCAAATAACTCCCCAATGATAAAGTAAATAGACCCATGCGTCAGCCGATAAATCACAATATCTAACCTTACTTGAACAGGCACTGCACGTAAAAAACAAGTGTTTACGCGCTCTAGCATCGGACCAACTTGCTATAACAGCAAAAAGAAAGTGGACTTTCTCATTCTCATTCTGCGTATCCACCTATCCTCACCATAAATACTCATCAAGCAGTGGTCAAACCAAGCAGCAGATCTATGTTTCATCCACCACCTAATCTTTTGCTTTTCCCAAATATGCGTCATCGTTATGAGAGCAGCAAACCTCTCATATGTAGCTTCTGAGCCCGCATGGCCCCAGCCTGAACGTCTTCTCTTCCGATTGATCGCCATTGCTCTTCGGCCATTTATGCACTCCAACATTGACTGGAACAACACACCCAATGTGAGCAACGCTCCACTGATAATGGTTATACAGTCCCGCAATCCACCTACAAACATGCAATGCAGTAAACAAGCCTTAAAGAACTGAATTGAAACAAACTTACAATTAAGAGCCTCTTTGGGCGAGCCTGTCAAAGGCACCAACCATGGCACTGAGGACTAAACATATAGACTGACAGTTTACAGCAAGTTGATCGAGTGCACGGATTTCCAACTCGTGTTGTTTATCGAATCGAGCAGATTTCTTCTCATCACGAAACTCCTCGACTCGTTGCATTTGCGTTCCAAATTCACGAAATGCATCCACTATGAATTTTTGATTATCGTCAGATTACCTCTTACGCTTCCCTTGACTACGAGAAGAGTCGGAAGGATTCAAAGATTCCATGTCTAGAGGAGAGTCATCCAACCTATCCTCCTGCATACTAGAATCAGCGAAAGATGGAGAGATAACACATGGTCGATCTCCCATGAACCCGTCCATGAGTTCAAACCAAGTCTCTTCATATGCGAGCGGTAAATCATTCGTCCTTCCAGCACTCATCGACTGGAATGCCTCGTTTCCTGAACGAGCATTCCAATCTTTTATTTTCTTATACCCAGACAAGCAAAAATCCCATTTAGATTTAGCTTGTTTCGGATCATAATGAACACCCTTCGCTCTCATCCTCATGATGATATCCTCCCACTTGACAAGAGATGTTATTATGACGTCTCTGCTAGAGACCTCAACACTCTCAAGCCATTGATCACGTTTTGTCTCAAGGAGCACAACTATATGCCAATACTCTCACATACGTCTCGGATTATCTGAACTGGACATAGAGGACGGCATAGAAGGCGGCAAGGATGAAGAACCAGGAAGTTGAGTCGGCTGATCTTCATTTAGCTCGCCTGAGAGGAGTTGGCTAGCTTGCGAGTCTAGAATGCCCGATTCGAACTGAAGATGTCCACTAGGAAACATGGTGCAACTGCAGCATTCGAAGTCGATGTCAATACATACACAACACAGTCAGATCTGAGCATTCATTATCAAGCATTCATCATTCATTCATCATCTGAGCTACACGGCAATTGGGTTCTTCATTCTTCTATCGTACACGTTAGTTGTCTGGATATTCTTCGTCTTCGGTTTCGGCTATGGATAGCTGCAAACAAGGAAACTGCACCCTTGCTTGAGCAGAAGGAGAGAATCCTCCACACAGATAACTTCAGGTACCTAGCAAGTCCCTCTTGTACTCAGAATTCTCATACTCTTGGCATCTGCGAGCTCTATGCTATATATAAAGTTTAGTATGGACTCTTCACTTCCCCCGTACTAGCAAAATCTCACAAATCTAGTTTATATGCTTTCAACTTCGTGGCCAAGTACCAGTAGTTAGCGGTTCCAGCTAGAACAGCCCCTCTTTTAGAATGGCTCCAGGAGGAGATTTAATTGGTAAAATAGATCTCTGCGGTCACTCATGATTAGCGAGGTCTTGGGACGTATGCTTTTGTTGGTGATGCTGGTTGGTGGTCTAACATTAGACCCTTTCAGTTGGGGAGAACCCGAGTTATTCCAGATGAATCTGCTTCATGACATCCGGTGAAGTACAGGTAGAGCTCACTAACAAGAAGAGCTCAAGACCGGTTTTAGCCAAGTTCGGGATCTAGCTAGGTGAGCTTCTAAAGGCTGGCTGGGTGGCGGGTTCTAGCGGAGAGCAAGCCAGGAATTGGCTGTGAGCACTAGCGACTGAACTTGAGTTGCATGGAACGATATGTTCTCCAGCGGTGTCCGTTTGTGGGTCTTCATGAGAAGGGCTTGCACCTTCCAATGTGGTCAGTTTCTCGTGTCGATTTAGTGTATGTACAAGATTTCGAGAAGTCATTCTCCTGATGCGGAAAGTCTGACTTTCGACCGAAGATACCCATGACAAAATACAGCCATGGTTAAAACCAAAGCCAGAAATGATATAAGATACAAAACCAGAAGCAATGGTCATCTAAGAGCCTACAGGAAGGAAAGAATGGGACAGTGTGCATCTTAAAGAAACTATGAGGAACCAACAACAAAATGTACTGTAGCTAGCTCCAGATAGCTACTGAATCAGATCTACGCTGAGCTGTCATGCATGACAAGCCTTAGGTACATTTTGTGCTCTTCCAAGTATGGGGACTTTCGGAGTTGAGTATTCAGGCGAAAGCTAGAGCTCTAGCTAGATAGTCCCTTCCAGTGGCTCAAGCACAGAGTTAGAAAGTCAGCGGCACTGGTTTAGAAAGCTGAGGCCCTCTCCTGAGGCTCAAGGTGAAAGAACACACTCTCATGATCAGATTGATCTAGACAACGAAGGCTAGTATCTAAAGTTCTCATCCTCGCCATAGTAGGGACTCTGGGGTTCACTGTTCTGCTTCCAAGGAACCCAACGAGAAGCAAAACGAGAAGAAGCAAAACCAGAAGAAGTTTGGCTGTCACTTTCAAAATGAATTTTCAGATGCAAACGTGCTCGGCCAGGAGATCTAGGCTTGAAGCCTTGAAAGCTTTGAGCTTCCTTGTCACCGGATCAGGCGACACCGCAGATTCTTCTGGGCTTCAGTGTACAGTATACTGTCGAGAATAAATAAATCCGGAATTTATTCGTGTGAGTTGTTGAATAACATTCATTGGTTACATATGCTACATACACGCACAATGTCATAGTATCTACACACCACAGGGAGAACTCATAAACTTTTTCTGCACGAGAAAATGAAACTCGGGGAAGGTGGTTCTCACAGCTGTACATTTCACACAATTTTCTCTCTCGACTCAAAGGTCATTTGACACAGCTAAAGGTGATGAGAAGGTATACACATTGCACTCAAACACCTAACTCCAAACAAATTACACACAGAACATGCTGGTTGAACACAGTTACCAAACCCCGCACCTCAACATGAGACTTAAACCATAAATACCATACATCAACGCTTGGCAACAGAGCTCAATTTACCTTACGAAAAGGAGGACCAGAGAACAACTAGATGTAACGTAGTTAACGCAGTAAGCCAAAAAACCTGGAAACTACACTCCCGTCATGCAATCAGGAGTAGCGTAAAGCACCCACTCATGTTATGTTATCAATTTCCGTGTCAAGTGTAAAGCTTACATGGTGGATCAACTACAAGGTGCTTGGAAATAAAACAAAATGAGAAAGCAATTCAATTCAGCTGCCAAAATGCCATCAACTGCAGAAGACCTTGCGAAAATCCATTAGGAGATGCATTACTGGATCTGGTTTCTGAAAACATATACAAACTCGTCTCGCTCACTGGATCGGATAGACTACTACTTTCAGAAAGCATTCTGCTGCTAATGGACAAAGTACTGACCACGGTAAAAAAGAGTAAGGGTCGAATGAAGCAAGCCTTGAAGAGGAGGTCTCAACTGACAACGGTTTACGACGATTAAACCTCGTTCCGCTGCACCGTGCCTTTAAATCACAACTGAAACGTCACACTGTCCGCTCACTTGACCGAGAACTTGCAGAAACTTACACTTGCCGAATCACGAATTAAGCACCAGCTCACTGTCCACCGAACGTAGCAGATGTAAGCCGATGGGGCTGAAGCTTAAGTAAAGTAAAACGCACGTCTGCCACGGCCAAAAAAAGATTTTTGACGGCTTCCGTATCCGTCAGTACCCTGTGGGAGCCTCACATTGTGGGCGTACAAAACCCTTGTAAAGGCTAGTAAGAAAAAGATAAAAAACTATTTAATGCAGCCCGTAGGCCGGGGCACTGTCACGACCAATTATATTAGCTTTACCCTTTTTTTTTTTGTTATATAAAACTAAACAACAACCTTGGAATATCTGAATTTGAAGCAATTGCTAATTGCATAACATTTTCCTGAACTGCGGCTATCACCCCTCGCGCTCCCACGAAGGCATGGAGAGTTCCAGTTCAACTACCATCCTTCGCGCTCACGTGAAGGCGTAGAGAGTTTGCGCGTCTTTTTGGGTATCCAGACGTCCGTCTGAGAGAGTTCTTGTAAGAAAAAACACAAAAATGCTAGCTCTGAGGTACCCCCAGCCAAAAATCGTGGAGATGATATACGCTGACGAATATGCTATTGATACACTTGCGAAAATACAGTCGGAAGTCAATTCTTATTACCGAACCAATCTGACAATGTCTGATAAGCACACTAAGGGTATAGTCGGAACGGATCCTAAGTAGATCTGTAGTCTTCTTCCTTAATTTACTACAAGCATGGATGGCTTGTTAGTCAAGATCCGGACTAGAAGCCTGTCGGAATCTTAATTTCTTCTTTTCCTCTTGTTTCTTCTTGTTTGGCTTTTTCCTTCTTCCCCTTCTTCTCTCGTCTTCTCATCTTCCTACTTTCTTTTATTGGGCTTCCGAGACTTCTTTTGAGTAGTGAATGTGAATGTCATTGTAGTGCTGTCGGAAGATCATTTCCGCAGGCAGAAGCCTGGATAGACTACAGAGGCATATATCATATGATAAACTTAACCTGTTGGAAATTGAAGAGCAATGTGTGATAGGGAGTAGTAATTTGACATCTACGAAGCAAGGACAGTCTTCTGGAAAGTGTTTAAAGCCGAGTTAAACCTCTAGAAGCTGAGAATTGCTTCAGGAAGACCATCGTGGGAAGGCGGAAAGCCGTGACCTGGAAGTAGAAATCGTCTTCCCGGACTTCTCAATGAGTAATTGTGTGATATTTTAGTTAGTAACTGTGTGTTAGGGTCCAGAGCACCTTCTGAAAGGTCTAGAAGCCATGTGATTTTGTGAGAAGATGAGATTTCTAGACAAATTATGAGTGTTTGTGAGTTTGGATAGATCGTAGAACTTAGAACAGCGATACTAGCGTAAATCTTCTTGGGAACGAAATTTTTTATGCTACAATGGGCTAAAGGAGAAATCCTCGAACACTACAATTATTATACCAAAAACTACTTCTATTTCAGTGTTGTGATCTTTTTGTAAGAAAGTTGCTCCGGCCTGCTGCGATTTAACTCTCGAAACATTCTCATTTAAAATATCATTTTGTAATTTGAGAATACCTAATTACATAAAAATATAGATTTGGATTTCTAATTCCTGATTCCTTTTAATCCTCCTACTATTTTTATTTTAGTATTCATGTTGAGTTGTTACCTTCTCGGACCCCTCTTACCAATAAGATAAGAAGTGTTCTCTTTCTTGAATTAGTTTTATGGTAAAGCATAATCGGAAAAGAATACGACCAAATGTAATAACATGATCCATAACATACTGATAATGTAATTTAATTTAGTGTATACTAATAATGTAATTTAATTTAATGTATTCTCGAGTTCACAAGATAATGATACTGAGAAAAGGAAAATGAATAAAAGAACTTTAAATTCTAATTGTAACGGAAAAGAACATTAATTATGTGATGCAACTATCTTACTGTTAAATAACTAATTTGTTTTCAGTAGGAGTCAGTTCAAACAGTAAGTAACTTTTAGCCGGTACTAATTTATGGATTCATTGATCAAATCATGTCAGTATTATTACAATAAGAAACTGTCATATTAGTAAATCTTTTCCCTCTCACTGAGAGATAGGATATAATACCGGTACACTGGTGTTTATGCGAAAACTTGAATCCATACTTGAATCTTGAATCCACTCATCCATCCACACGTACGTCTAAAAGATATTTTAAAATTATTTTTTCCTACATATATCTATAGATAACATGTTCATCATTTCAAGCAACCACTACATCCAGAAACTTGCAGAAAACAATCAAGTTTTTATCTTTTTGCAAAAAGTTATTAATAATCATACTAACTGATTTCCTATTCAGTATTTATTGACAAACAATTTAGTAGGAAATGCCAAACCTCTATCCATTAATTGTATTCTAAGATTAGAAACTTCTTTTCAAGTCTAACTTGGATTTATTTGTTCTGCTGTTCAAATTCCTTCGATGGTGTGTTCTCTAATTATCTGTAACGTCAAGTAACAGTAACTACTGCAGTGTTTGGTTTAAACTACAAGTCGGGCTATAAAAGAAGGTGACGACGTGGCATTCGCTCCCCATTGTCTCTGTAGCAAACTTGAGATCTTAGCAAGAGTCAGTTCTCGACCAAGTGCACTTAAGCTCTAGGGTTTGTAAGTGCACCTCTTGTGCGTTCCTGTAGCTGTCGCACACTTAGTGTACATATAAGACATTGCACTTTGTGATTTTCAATCCTTGGTGGACTTGGCTTTTGGAGTGGAATTGGATGGTGGGCCTAGTTCTAGCTTGTAACTGTGTTTATGCAGCGGCTCATCTGGAGGTCGAGTTGTGGTCATTTCTGGCATTTTGTTGCATTTCAAGAACTTGGCTTGGTCGTGGCTTGTGGGCAGTAAGTGGTGGTTTTGCTTGGGCTAATCTATGTTTGTTTCAGTCTAGCTTGGAGTCTCAGTTGTACTCTCCTAGTATGCACCCCAGTTTGGACAACTCTCTTTGTGCAATAGGTCTGATTATTTCCACAGTGCAGCTGTTGTTCTCTATCGCACTCGAGCAACGTTTGAAAAGTATTCTGTTTACATCAATCTCTCTTTGGGACTTTGGTTTGGGTCAGAGTGGTGACGTCTTCTTGTTTCCATTTGCATGTTGGACCGGCTGAGGTGGTAATACAATTGTCCATTGTTTCACTGTTTGCTGCCGGTTTATTCAGTGTACTGTTATTTTGGCATCGCTCCTAGCGTTTGAGGTGCTAATTCTTCTTTGACAGCGCAATCATTCATCATCACTTTTGGGTTACGGCCTCTACTGCATTGTCTCATACTGACTTTCCTTTTGTTATCGCTCTCATACGTTCGGTTGCTTGTTACTAGTTCTTTTTCTGTGAGTATCATGTCGGCAGAACCCGTACATGTTCTTCCTTTTTGTGATGTACGAGGTTCACAACGACGCTGTACAAGATGTCTGGTGCAAGCTTTGCATCGAATGAGTCTTGGAAGGGGTGTGGAAGTTCTCATGGATTCATGTTTCTCGTTATGCACCTCGTTCTGACATTCTCATGAGACTTGCTCGATTGGTTTTTGTCGAGAGGATGTGAGAAATGTTTCCTGTTTTATGTGATGTCTGTGATACTTTTTCTGCCATATTGGATATGAAGTTCGAGCTTTTGATTTTGTGTGCTACCTTTTCTTATGCTGACTCTTTGTCTAAAAAACAACTATATCTTGTATACCGGCAGTTGGCTGATGCAGCTGGCTGGAAAGAGCGTAGTCAGTTCCTTGAGTATTCGGGATCAGCAGTGCACGTAACTTGGGAGGAGTTTTGAGAGATCCATGTTGGATATGTACTTTGAGTTATTTACATTTCGGCTTTTGTCTGTATCATATCTTCGCATCTGTTTGTACCATATCTATGTACTTGACTAGGTTGGTTTTCAGATTTTTCTTGACAAGTGCGGGTTTTTTTTGTAATTTGTTTGGCTTATGCCTCCTCTCCTCCTGTGAGGAGAGTGAACTTTTGCTGAAAGGGTCAGCTTGTTAGGTTCAACTCCCAAGGAAAGTGCACTGGTGTAAATTTAATTTTTTGCAGTCCTTTATGATTCTCGTTTTCCACTTGCTTTATAAATTAGATTTTATGAACAGATCTGTGATTCTGTTATCATTTCTGAATCTGTGGGCTAAACTTGTTGATCGGAGGAAACATAAGTAGTAATATTTGTTTATAAAGGTTTAGAAACCAGGAAAAAATCAGTTTCAGAATCCAGATTTGAGGAGTTATAAACATCTGGTGAATTACTTATCATGGTGAATTACTTGTCGAGAGATAGGTTTCTATAATGTGCATGAGAAAATATTATAAAAATTTCTTCTAAGTTTTTCAACTCAGAAAGAGATGCTTAGATGTTTAGAAACTAGTCCTGCTGTAGGTTTATGTAAACATGTATACCCATGTTTCAACCTCTTGACTTGTTGAATACTTGCTTTAACTTGGGATCATTCGCTGTTTAGAGTGGTTGAAAAATTAGTACAAAGTTCTCGGAGCACACTATTGCCCTCTGTGCCTTGGTGTAAATTTGTGCTTGTAAACCGGTTTCGAGACCCGGTTTTGATAACCTATTTCATGTTATGAGAGAACAACAACGTGAAACAGATACAAGATACCAATTTGCTATAATACGATTATAGATTTAGAGAAAATAATTGAATACCAGTTTGCAAAGAAATACACCTTTTTAGAACATGAATAGGTGATAACTTTCTTGTTCTGTATTTCATTTTCTGAAATAGAAGAAAACACAAACAGATATATGAAGTCCAGAAACAAACTAATAATGTCTTCAAGGTTATAAAGAGCAACAAACTCTTATAAGAACAACGTCAAGAAACAAACTAATAATGTCTTCAAGGTTATAAAGAGCAACAAACTCTTATAAGAACAACGTCAAAGACGTATGGAAAGCAAAGGGGAGTCCACTTAGCCATTGTACCCAGTAGCAACTAGAAAACAGAGAAAACATTAACTTGAATAGTCCAAGTATAAATAAATATCATCCATGTTGATATACTTTCACGTGTAAGTTTGTATATATTAATACTACATGTGAAAACCAAAGATGAGCAAATGAAATGCTAAAAAGGATGGAAGAGATATACATGAATTAATCAAAGTATGAAATAAATGAAAAGTAAGCTAGAATTATTTTTGCGCATAAGATTATATTAGTATTACATGCAAGACTCAACTTTTATGAGCAAATAAGATGCTAGAACTGAAAATCAATAGATAAAAATATACATAATTTATCTGAGGATTAAAAAATATCATCCATGCTGCAATTATTTTCATGCAGAAGTGCACATATATAACGTCTAAACCAATAACAACAATACAATAAGTTACATAAGAGTATATTTTTGATAATTAGATTTGAAAAAAAATAGTTACAATCAATTGTATTTGTAAATCTTATTGGCGTTCAAGTAGATGGACGTTCATCAAGCAAACATATTCGGAACTCAATCTTCCACTCAATAATGCCAGGAGTTAACACTTGTGTAGTGGCGGTTCTATGAGATACAATCGTGTGTTGTGGTTGACGTTGATATAATGATGTTCTCATTCCAATCCATTGCGCATGCTGCGAGCTTCGTGGGTCTTTGCAAAATGGATCCTCTTCGTGGCAAACTTGTTGATAACAGAATTAAAAGTTTCATACATAAAGTTCTCTCTCGTCTGTGTATAGAAGTGCATCTCGTGGATGTGATAATGTCGTGATCCTCAGTCTTAAGATCGCAGATGCGAACAATAGAACCCTAGTGGACTTGCGTTAAGTTGTGAACGCTGCGAGTAGGACTTAACGGCTTGACCGGGAAGTCGAGATCAGATGAATCCTAAGTGGTCCTCTAAACCAAGGTTGGAACATTGGGTTAGGATATAAGGGTCTATCCCAAGACGACTCCAGATGAACGTTGACTTAAGGAGGCAAGTCTAGAAACGGACCGAAACATAAGTTAGAGACATAGGTCTAAGACGTGGGTCCAAGATTCTTGGGACATGTCATTAGTGCAAAAAGAGTCAGTTCGGCTATGCAGAAGGTGGATGTGATTGTGACTTGAGAGTCTCTGACTACAGTGAAGGAGATGCGACGAATCTTAGGATTGGCACAGTTCTACCGCAAGTATGTGAAATAATTTTCAAAGATCACGAAGCCGCTGACGGACTGGACGGGAAAAGACACACAGGTAAGTTGCACCAAGGTGGTGGATGATGCATTTCAGACGATCAAATCATTTTGACAAAGACGTGAGTTTTGAAGCTGCCGGAGTTTGACAAATCATTTGAGGTGCACACGGACGCGAGCGACTATACGATTGGCGGAGTGTTGGTGCAGGATGAAAAATCTATAGCATACGAAAGCAAGAAGTTATATCGGAGAGTCGATGATCGACCTACGAGCGGCATTATTTGAGACTTCACAAAATCCAAGTGTATACTGACAATATTTCGCTCAAGTACTTTGAAACACAAGATCGAGTGACTCCAAAGCAACTATGGTGGCATGATACCTTAGCGCTCATGAATGTGGAATTAATCCACAAAGCGAGAAAAGACAATGTGGTTCCTGACGCCTTGAGTGGCAAAGAGGAATATCTTTCATCGTCAACACATATTTTGTGAGCTATGTATCCTAAGGAGTCAGACTTGGAGAGGCGAATACGTGAAGGTTACATGGACGATGTCCAAACGAAGGAGTACTTGGAACAGATCAAGCGAGGAGTGAAGTTGCAAAACATGCAGTTGAGACATGGCTTACTCATGTTCAAGCAAAGTCATGTTTATGTGGGACAAGGAAAACTTAGGACTAATTTTCTCAAAGAATGTCATGATGCGTCCTTATCATGCCATAAAGGAGAAAAGTTCATTTTAGCAGTGATAGCTAAAAAGTTTTATTGGTCTCACATGAAAGACGATGTCGCCCACTTTGTGAAAACATGCATAACTTGTCAGGCGAATCGTGTTTCTTATGAGAGGAACATGGGTTGCTTCATCCTTTGTCGATTCCAGTCAGATCTTGGGAAAGCATTAGCATGGACTTCATTACGTCTCTGTGTGACTCAAATGAATACAACACAAATGGTCAACAATCGTTGTGATAGTTGACCGGTTTAGCAAACTAGCGAAGTTTGCCCCGACCTTGGATACCGCAACAGCGTTCACGACTTCTCGCTTGTTCCTAGATACTTGGTGGCGTTCACATGGATTACCTCGGAGTATTATTTCAGACCGAGATTCTAAGTTCACATTTTGGAAACACTTGTTCCAAAAATTGGAGACTAAGTTAAAATTTAGTATCGTCTTTCATCCTGAAACAAATGAGCAAACAGAACGAGTTAACTCGGTTCTAAATCAATACTTTGAGGAATTATGTGAGCGCCGCTCAAAGTGATCGGACGGAGTGGCTCAGTCTTGCGGAGTATTGCTACAATTCCACGAAGTATTTGACAACCAGCGAATCGCTTTTTTTGCTGGCTTACGGACGTGGGTCAGAAGGACCTCTTGACTTGACTCTTGAAGGGAGTTCTACATCGGCACGACCAAGAACACGACAAACATCAGCTGAAGAGTTGGTGCTGGAAATGCAACGGCGTGAGGAACAAGTGAAGACAAACCTCTAGAAGACGCAGCAACGTTACACGAAGCAGGTAAATAAGCATTGACGGCAAGTGAAGTTTCAAGTGGACGAAGAAGTATGGTTGAGTACAAAGAACTTCACCCTTCCAGAAAGAATTTCAGCTAAGTTCTCATCCAAGTTCGCTGAACCTTATGTCATTGTCAAGAATCCACACGAAGATGTCTATACCTTAAATCTTCCTCTTAAGAGATAGTTGCATTCGACTTTTCATGTTTTTTTATTAAAGAAATACTTCAAGGATGATTTGCGACCGGAGCGTAAACAAGTTCTCAGGCCTCAACCTGATGTCGTGCAAGACAAAGCAGAATCGAGGTAGAGATCATTTGCGATCGCGGCATAAATTTAACCGGATGGAGTACTTGGTCAAATGACGTGGATACCATTTGAAGGAAGCAACTTGGGTGCTAGAGGAAGAGCTAACACATGCAAGCGAAGTATTGGACAATAGTCTCCAATTTGGTGACAAATAACATAACAGGTACTAAACAGGTCAAGGACCTCAAGAAATAGATAAACAATAGAGATACAGAGCCACGGAGGTAAATGTCACAACGAAGAAGTACTGCTGAAGTGCTACTAAGTAGCCTCTACCACCATAAACACTAAATATCTTCACACTAAGTTATCTCTACTACTACTGCTCTCGGAAAACTCTAGCGAAGAAGACTTCCGCCGAAGTACAAGGTTCAACTTCTTCCAAAGTGTCTTCACGAAAGAACAACTTCCTCCAAAGTCAACTTTGTCCAAAAACTTCTTCGTAGTAAACTAACCTCGTAGGTGCTGATCTGTTCTCAGACTTCGCCTCAAACTCCTACTCTGATTTAGATGTCAAACAGCATGATCTTCGACACCAGACTGATTCCTACCACAACAAACTACTATACTCCGTAGATAAATCTCCGAAGTTGACAAACACACAATGGCTTCGTAAACTTAGGAAATAGAAATGAGCACGAACAACACAACGCTTATATACTGATTTTTCCAAAGATGACGGATCTTCTTCCTAAGAAGTCGGGTGTACATCTGATCCGTCGGATGAAGGTCCTGTGTCCGAAACGACATCAGGAACCAAACCATCTCCTATCGCTAACTCCCTAGCTATCTCGCTAATCGAGAACTCAACAGTCGCTCTAACCTCTCGGAGTTCTCTAACTACTCGTTGTCCTAACCTAGCTACTCGGTTCTTCGTTGAAGAACTCTCTACATCTATCGATGCTAACTCCTGTCTAATCTCCTGAAGAATCTTCAGCTCCAAAGTATCCAAATCTGTGACGAAGTAGTTTTTCAGGGTTGGCTGGACTCTGCTCCGAAGTTGTGCTGCCTGCTCCTCGCTCTTCACACATCGCCGCTTTAGGTCTTCAATCTCCTTCGTCATCTCCACGACAATGTCCTGGTTCTTGTTCCGTTGGAGTCGCATCTCATCCAACTCCTTCTTCGCAAGTGAAAGAACCTTCTCGTGCTCCTTCCCTTGTTCCGTCTTCTGGCGAAGTACTTCCTCACGCTATGAAATCAGGTTCTTCACTTCTTCGGTCTTCGCCACTATTTCCTTCTTCGCCTCGAGAACTGCTGCGCGTAAGTTCTCTTTCTCTTGTAGTCAGTTTCCTCGGCCGAAGTGAATCGTCTAAACTAACTCAGCCAAGTTCAGCTTCCTCCCCACGACTTCCTCATAAGACCCCCGATTACTTTCTAAGACGTAGAGCAACGGTACAACTACATCCTGTATGTACTTCGTCGAAGAACCGAGTTGTTCTACCACTTTCATTATCGACGAAGAAGTAAAGACCTTCGGTGTATCTTCTTTCTTCTTCTCCTCTTGAGGAGTACCCTCTTCTTCGGTATCGATCTCGACTTCTTCGTCTTCGGTGCATACTGTCTTTGTCATCTTCATCTTCTTTCGGGACTTCTGCGCTGACCTCGGGGTTTTCTCCAAGACCTTCTTCCTCCCGCTACGTCTGACTGGTGGAGGTACTTCGGTGATGTCCTCATCCTCGTCCAAGTTCACTGTCTCAGGTATCTTCTCCTTTGGGAGTTCTACTGCGACCACGGTCTGACTTGTAGTTGCTTCGGCTGCTGCATCCTCGGCAGCAACTTCGTCAGAGAATCTCAGTTGTACATCCTTAATTGGAGTCGGCTTAACTTCAAACTCGTCGTCTTCGGCTACTGCGACGAAGCCTAACTTCTTCTGATCTTTGTCCGATAGTAGTCCCATACTCATGTAGAAGACTGAGACAAACGCTCCAATGTAGACCATGTCTTCTTCCGTCCAGAGCTTCTGTACATGCAAGTGGATAATCCTCACCCAATGTGCTCTTTTCCCAGCAAAGAGCTCCTCGATGAAGTTGATCTGCCAATTGGACATGTACGTCGTCCTTCTTGGTCGGAAGATCGCCATGATCGCATCTGCAACCTCCCTCTTCTTCGGATTACGGAAGTCGCTTGTGATGTATCTGTTCTTCCCTTGAGGTACTTCTTTGAATAACTTGGAGAAACTCTTCACAGCTTCGGCCAATGCCACCGAAGAAGTACTGTTGAATAGAAGATCGCCCTCCTTGCCTGCATCGTTTATCCTCAAAACGTGAGATCAGTGCGCCTCAGTCCAATTACATGACCTCTCATACGATTCGTCCGCCGGATGCTGTCTGCACACCTTCAATTCGTGCACTAGCTTCGAGGAAACCATTCCCCACCAAGGAAGTAAGAGGAACGACAAGCCCATCTCCTCCAACTCTTTCTCATAGCGGTGAAGACCCACTCGGTTGACATTTAGTGCTCAGAGCCTCGGCGGCTTAGATGTCTACATTCCTCGCATGAATCGAAGTCCTAGGTTACCAATATGAAAAGCTATGATGAGGTACGAAGAAAAGAGTTCTTCGCCACTAGCTCACTTCGACAAAGTCGAGTTTCTTCGTAAATAAGAGAATGCGCTACGCTCCGCCTCTTCAAATAGTGTTTGACAATAAGACAAATGACCTGAATTCTTCTACTTATATCTCGCTATGGCTCCTCCACACGTGCCGAAGTTAGGGTTTGTTCAGCCTTGATTGAGGTTCTTCGGCGCTCGTAGTACGACGAAGTCGTTCTTTCTCATCTTCGTCACATCTTCAACCTGCTGTAACTTCGTCGTTTGGTAGATTCCTCCACTATCGAGATTCTTCACTAAACTTCTAATTAACACTATTCTACTCATAACTTTTATCCTCTACCACCTATTCTTCTTATTTACTTTACAACTAATCAATTAATTAACAAAAACAAAAAATCAAGGCTTCACAACGAGTAGCAACTTGAAGGCACCTTGCGTCGATGGACTTTGTAGCTTTGCTTTGTATTTTGTGAAAATAAAGAATTTGTTTCTTGAAAATTATCTAAGTCTATTGGTAGTGCATGGCTATGACTAGTTCTGATCAGATGCCTAGAATGTTGTCAAGACGAGGAACGAAGCACACTCAAAAGAAATGAGCTCGTTTGGATAAGCATCTAAGTCAAGACTAAATCTTGATGTCAAGCCTTAGGTTTGCCGTAGCGTTGGCAAAGCAAGTATGAATTTTCATACTTGTCTTGGGACTTGGGGTGATATTGCGTTGCACTTTTCTAACTGCAAAGTAAACTTAGTCGCGCGTCTAAGTCAAATCAGGTTGCGACCAGAAGGTGAGCTTCGGGAGACCTCGTAAGTAGGTGTGAATACTTAATCAACCGTAATCTGTGCTACTTCATAGCTTTACCCATGTATGTTTTATCCAAGACCTTGAACAATCTACTCGATCATTCCTTATGAAACTTTCCAAATATCTTATTGATAAAGCATCCTTTAATCTTGGAAAGTTTCACTCAGAAATTCAACCTCGAACTCGAGCAATAGCTAATCTCTCTTGACTGTCACACTTCGCAACACTTTTCTCATCACGTCTCCACTCTTTAACTTCAATCGCGCGATTGATAGACCGAAACGATAAGGAATCAACTGAACTTAATATCAAAACGACTAGTCTCTCGTCAGCTCTCCAATCCAACTCATATATCCTTAAAACTCTTCATAAATCTCTCGGAACAACCAGAAATGTCATTGTGAGTATGAAACTCACCCCCCTTCATTCAATCGACTCTAACGTCCTCATGAAATCGATCGATTCTTCAGCCTCGACTGTAGTCCTGAAATAGACCTTCGAAGCCTCCCGAAACCACAAAAAACATCACGGAGACTCACAAGAACACCATTGGTCCAAAAGTAGACCAATGAGAGCAAAAAGAGGTTTGATTTTTGTCTTTTCTCCTCCAACTTTTTCCCCTAGAACAAAGTTTTACACCAAAGGAGACACAAGATAGCAACAAGCTAGAAGAAATCAAAAAATCTCAGAGACATGTCGAAGGATTCTCAACGATCCATAACTACACAGAAGCGCTCAACCTGAATGAAACAATTGAGTCACCGATTAATACAGAGTCAATATTACAACTTGAAAACGATCTATAATGAAAGATACGACAAACAGAAACGGTGAAGCTATCACTTAATTGAAATAATCTTTCTCGAAGTTCTTTGCGATCCATGTCCGATGATTGATCTTTGACATGCAGTGACACCGAATATCGACCCTGACGTTGAAAAGGACCTTGGTTGGATAGTTGAGATCAATTCTTCGTCATAGCAAGATGCACACCGTCAGATCTCAAGCCTTTTCGTATGTAATAATCAGAAAGATCATTAGAAGCTGTAAATCCATCACCCTCCTCATGAACTCGTCACCAAAATACGAAACAAGTCATTGTCGAAAATGATCACGATGGATGCAATGAAGCTTGATGTGAAACGGATTCGAGAAAGGAAGATCTGGAGCTAGTATCAAACCTCTGTCCATAACCATCACTCTCGCACTTCTTCACTCCTCCATGCAGTAAGTCGAGAACTCTCACGAACCACCTGTTAAGAGAGAATGTCTCATAACTCTTCGACTCATCATTTTATACCCAAATTTGACAACAATGACCACTGAAGTGAACGCGCACAGATTGATAACTTGGCACTTTTCACTACCATGTGATTATCTAAACAGATAATCGCGATTGTGACATCCATCACACCGTCCGTCAAGTTACACGGTAAGGTTCATGAAACGTAGAAAAGAAACACAACTTAAGTTCCATGGGAATTTCACACAAGAGCCGAACCACAACAAGACATCCACCCCTTCTAAACCTGCGCATCCTCCGATATGCGTCACAAAGCACTCACAAGTTGTGGTCGGCATCACACAATATCTTCGTCCTCATGATTGATGTCGTCGTTAGTAACATCTTCAACACCCATATCTTCTTCGTCATCATCCAAGAGATCAAACTCTGCTCCGAGCTCCTCTATGCTTATCTCTTCATCTCACTTCTTGAAGAGTTTCACACGCTTCTATGCAATAAGAACTTTTAGTTTTGCTCCATCAAACTCTCTTAGTGAATATGTGGCATTGTCATGCACAACAAGAATCACATATGGACCAAATCATCGCTTAGAGAATTTTCTAAGCGCATTGTGTTGGTTATCCAAGCTACTATCATAAACTAACATCGAATCCTCTTCCTTAATCTCCTTCGGTCTTAGTCGATGACGCTTATCAAATTTGTCTTTGTTTCTCAAACGCGCCTCTTTCAACTTCTCCACTGCAATCTCTACATCTTAAGATCTTCTCTCCAGTTGACGAATTCGGACAGCAAGAAGATCTTCTGTAGACATACCATCCTCCCAAGGTAGATTTGGTGCACCTATCACCTTGTTGCGCCAACGGAAGCTCTTGCTCAGTAGATCATGAAATTCACAACGCTAACCTGCAAACCACAATCACAAGTTAGCGTCCATGCATCACTTATCTTAACTCTGTTTGGTCCGGACCGGAGCCGGACCGTCTCTCTAATCATCAAGCTCAGCAATCCCTAAGTCTCGACCTAGACCCGCCTAGGTCGATCCCAAAACATGAGCAAGTCACAAGATGATTTAGGACGGACTTCTCTAAAAGTTAAGGTCCTAAATGGTGCCTCCAGCACACCTAACGGCCAATCGCTCATGATGTCCGTCTGGGTCTAGGCTTCCGAACGGTGATCTAACCCGCCGTCTCGTTCCTAGTCTTGCTCTAGTCATTAGATCGTTCCTAAGTCCAGACAAGTCTGGACCAAAACGTGTCTTGGAACCGACTTAGTCATCATCTCATGCCCCTAGAGTCCGCCCGCCAAACTTTGTGGTCGGATGACTCGTCCTAGCCCACCCAAGCATCGAGCCCCTCTCATATATACTTATGAGGATCCACGGCCCCGCTCTTCTTTTTGGTCCATGAAAATTATATCACAATCTGATCACGGGATCGGTCATAATTCTCAGCTCAGAGATCAGTTCTAAGAGTTTTGCATATCACTGGAAAGCTCTCGCCGAGTCATTTTCAATGATACCTTACTCGTCTTGAGATCTTACGTAGAGCTCCGCCCACGACCTAAAACGTCGGTGGAGCTCCAACACTTAGCTGTTTTCTGAGAACTTGTGGTCCAGACCTAGACTTGAACCCTGTGGTTCGGACCAGCGTCCGACCCACGGTCCATCTGCGTCTCGGATCCACATCTCGATCTTGCGTCTCAGACTCATATCTCAGATCTATGTCTCAAACCTATATTTTAGTCTGTATCAAGACTTGTCTCTTAGGTCAGCCTTCGTCTGGAGTCGTCTTGAGGTAGGCCTTTATGTCCCTATCCAATGTTCCAACCTTGGTTCAAAGAACCACTTAAGATTCATCTGATCTCAACTTCCAGGCCAAGCCGTTCTGTCCTACTCGCAACGTTCACAACCTAACGCAAGTCCACTAGAGTTCTATTGTTCGCGTCTGCGTCCGATCTTGAGACTGAGGATCGCGACATTAACCCTCACTTTGAAGATTGTTGTCCTCATCAACAATGATCCTTGAGTTAATTCCAAGTTCAAAATGGATAGCCAACCCCTTGGCGTCAGAATTACGTTCTGATAGCTAACCTGCAGTTCCCTTCTTGGCTTAAATCTTAAGTTGTTGCTAGAACACTTAGAAAATTCCAACTAGTCTCGGAGAAAGCCTAATCTTTTTGGCCACCCCTAAACAAAACTAGTTGATAATTTCTAAACATTCTACTTAAGATTTTAACTTTAGAGTTGGATCCAGGTTTTGACTTGACAATTGTTCAGGATAGGAGCGAAGGGTCCAATAAAGCTTCTTGTGAAGTTTTATCATCATGGATCAATCAGTTTGGGAGAACTGATGTCTCAAAATTCGAAGAAGCTTTTGTTATTACACGTGATGAGACGAGTGTTGCGAACTATGACAGTCAAAGAAGATTAGTTATTTCTCGAGTTTTAGATCTAATTTCTGGGTGAAACTTTTCAGGATTGAGAGAAGCCTTATTAGTAAGATATCGAAAAGTTTCATAAAGAATGATCAAGCATATCGTTCAGGGTCTTGGATCAAAACATACCTAGATCTGTAAAGCTCTAAATTTAGCACAAATTACGGTTTGATCCATAGCTTAGAGTTGGATCGAGATTTTGATCTGAAAATTTTTCAGGGTAGGAGTGAAGGGTCCAATAAATCTTCTTGTGAAGTTTTACCATCATTGGTTGACTGAATTGAGAGAATTAAGGTCTCAAAGTTTAGAGAAGCTTTTGTTATTGATGGGTTCTGATTTTCGGTCATATCTATCGTCATCTTTTGGTTCATTTCGAGTAAATTGGAGAGAAGTTTGTTGCTGAAACTACCATGCCTGCATACAACTCGACATTGTGAAGGTGTGGGGCAGATTTCAGCTCTTTGCGGTGAAGGAGAACTGTATCATAAGTCACTGTTAGGATTTTCAGAGCTGCCATGTACCACCATCATTGGTGCTATGTTCTAATCTGAATAGTGTCTTGAAGCATGCATGCTTTACCTTGCTTGGATGCTTAGGAGACCAGGGTGTGCAGCAAGTTGTATTAGGGACTCTATCAAGTGGTTGAGCGGTCTTATAGTATCTTTCGGTTATATTAAATAGAGTTGTGACGGTCAAATTGATGGGTAGCTAACGCGGTTAGAAAGCAGTTAAGTCATGTGTTTGCTTTCAATTACAAGGATTTGAAGGAGGTGACTCTAGAGACTCGTCGAATTGAATTGGAGGAGAACGCAAGACCAGTTTGACAAAAGCAGAGAAAGGTCAATCTACAACGAAAATGATGGTCAAGGAGGAGACAGACAAGTGGAAGGAGGCAAGTTTCATCTGTGAGGTGGAGAAATCAAAATGAGTTTCACCCATTGTGAATGTCAAGAAGAAGAATGGTAAGTTGCGAGTATGCATAGACTATAAGAAGTTGAATGCAGTTACCAAGAAGGATTAGTATCCTCTGTCATTTATAGATGAGATTTTGGTTGTTGGTCATGAGTGATACAATTTTGGTGATCCGTTATAGTAGGTATAACCAGATCAAGAGAGCACAATAGTACCAATAGTTGACTACTTTCACTACTCCTTGGAAAACATTTGCATTTCGGATGATGCCATTCGGATTGTGTAATGCTCCGGTCACGTTTCAGAGGTTCATGAACAAGGTGTTTGAATCATTCATAGGGAAGTTTGTCCGTGATTTTATTGATGACTTTTGCGTGTACGAAAGAAAAGAGGACCACTTTGATCATGTGATCAAAGTTTTGCAGCGGTTGGAGCAAGCCAACGCTTCTCTAAATCCAGAGAAGTGCATCTTTGGTTGCGAAGAAGATCTATTGTTCGGACACATCATTTCCAAGAATGGGACTGCGGGGGATCCTGAGAAGATGAAGAAAATTGTGGATCTTTCATTTCCGATCAACTTGTCTGTCAAGGGACACCCTCCTTAAGGGTCTTCGCGGACAAAGTTGAGGCAGTTTCTTGGCATGGTTGGATATTATCATAAGTTTGTCTTGTCCTTCTTGAACAAAGCAATAGCTTTGACGATGTACGTGAAGAAGAGAGTTGATTTTGACTTAATAATGCATGATCATAAGGCAAAGAAAGCATTTGAAGAGCTAAAAATGACACTGGTGACAGCTCCTATACTTGTTAAACCTGAGTGGAGTAAAGCATTTATTTTGTATATGGATGCCTCTAATGTAGCAATCAGATGTACATTAAGTCAGTTAGATGAAGATGGACATGATCATCTTATAGCTTATGCTAGTAGGTAGATGATTCTCACGGAAAAGAATTATTCTGTGACTGAACTAGAAGGATTAGCTGTGATTTTTGGATTGAAGAAATTTTGACACTACTTGCTAAGAGGGAAATTTTTCATAGTCACAGATCACAAGGTTTTAAAGTATATCTTTAATAAGCCTAAAGCCGAAGGTCGTATTATTCGTTAAAAGATCTTTCTAATAGAATATGATTACGTGATCGAAGATAGACCAAGGAAAAAGCATGCAAATGCTTATCTCTTGTCGAGGACTTATGATGATGAGAGAGAAGAACCGTTTGATGATTCATTTCCAAACGAACGAGTGATGACCATCACAAGCATTGAGGAGGTACTTGACAAGTACAAAGAAATCTGGAGTTTCCTTGCAGATGGTTTTTTTCCAGAAGGTATGTATACCCGAGAACGTAATGTTTGATCAAGATATGCAAACCTTACACCATGGTGGAGGGAATTTTGTTTCATCAAGGAGCAGATGGATTACTAAGGAGAGCAATTGGTCAAAAGGAAACTTCCAAGCTAATGCACGAGTTTCACGATGGTACTGTTTGCGAAGATCACTTTGCTGGTAAGATAACCGCCTTCAAGATTTTGGATGCGGATTATCATTGGAGAGGTATTTTCAAGGAGTGTTTAGACTATTGTAAAACTTGTGACGTATGTCAAGCATTTGCTCTAAAGTTTACTAGAACACCTCCATTAAGATCAATTCCAGTGTTAGGATCATTTAAGAAGTGGGTATTGACTTTGTAGGTCCTCTTAATAAGACACCTCGAGACAATAGATACATTGTAGTCACCACGGACTACTGTACTAAGTGGATAGAGACTAGACCTTTGAGAGAGACTAATGAAACGAAAGTGGATAGATTCCTAGCTAAGAGAGAGGATCATCACAAGATTTGGATGTCCGTTGGAGCTGATCTCAGATAGAGGAGGAGAGTTTGGAGGGATCATGACTACTGCTATGCTACAACACTTTTCTATCAAACCACGAGTAACGACGTCATACAAATCAAATGATAATGATCTCGCGGAGAAGATCAATCTTACACTTTGTATGATGCTCGTCAAAGATGCTGGTGTTGAGACTGCAAAACATACTTAAGATAAGATACTACATGCCATCTTATGAGAGTATCAGATAATAACAAAGACTTCTATTAGGTATTCCTCATTTCAACTTGTTTATGGAATGGAGTCCAAGTTGTCGATCCAATTCGAATTGGATACTTTTTAAACTATGCAACGAAAGTTGAAAAGATCGAGGAGAGAAGATATCGTCGGATCAAGGAAGGAACAACTCATGGAGTTGGAAGATACACGAGCGGTAGTAATGATCTGGATGGAACGAGCTCAAGCATATCAAAAGAAGAATTACGACAAACAATTGAACAAGAGGGAGGTAAAACCTTCTCAAATCGGAGACTGGGTAATGGTATATGATGCTATCAGATTCAAGAGGGCTAGGAAAAGGTTTCTTCCTAGATATTTTGATCTTCTTAAACCTTTTGTTGTAGATAAGGTGTGGAACAACCCACATATGACCTTCAAGAGTTGGGAGGAAAGAGATTCGATTGGATAAATTATGACAAGTTGAAGTTGTTTCATCAACGAAAGTTCTCTCTTCACTCCGAGGACGGAGCGAAAATTTAGTCCGGCGGTAAAATGTAACGACTTATGTTACACTTAGGAAGTTTATCTATTAGTAAGGTGTTTAGTTATAACTAAGTGTGGAGAATTTTTATTTGCTACCTAAGTACTTTAAGGATGTATCAAGTTAGTCATGACTAGCTAAAGTTAATTATGGTTAAACTTAGATGTACTTTTGGGCAGAATTCTAAGATTTCTTAAAGAGTGAGCACTACTATCTTGTCATATTGTCTAAAAGGTAGAAAAGAGGTGGAAAGTATCTCTTATCTCTTTTTTGACTTAATATTAGTGATGGGATTAATGTTGTGGACTTTGTGAGCATTAAAAACAAGAAGAGATTTCACATGTCTCCTTTTTAGTGGGTCCTAGTGTAGAGGGGGTGGAAATTTGAGATTCTTTAAGAATATTCCAGAATCCTTCTAGAAGTTATTGACTTTGAAGGAATAAGCCCATGTGAAAAGATAAGATGCTCATGTGATTAATGCTTTTACCTTAAGTAATATCTTAGTTAAACATGATAAAAATAGTTACGACTGAGTAACCGGAAGGTATCAAAGTAAAAACCTAGAATTTATAAATAGAAGTAGAGAAGAGCTCTCATCCTTGTTTTCACATCGTCGCAATGACAACTTGAGCAACATAAAGAAAGTGTGATATTTTAGCATGTGAGAACTTGAGAGACGTCATTAGAATGAAGAATTTTAGTTTATGAGTGTGTGAATGATTGAACTTAACATTTTCTCTTCAAGTTCATGGTGTGCTTTCATCAAAGCCATCAGAGGTGACCCTTGAGTGAGAGATAGACTCGACATTTTGCAGATTCATCGATGACTATTATGGAAGTTGAGAGATTGAGAAATAGTTGATCGATAGGACCGTGGAGGGTTTACAGAGCCGGATGAGTTTTGATCTCGCTCCCCCTGGCAAGCACATCTACAGAAAGCGTGTAAAAAACAATCCCAACGACATGATTAGGGTGGAGGAGCACTCGAGGACCGAGCCAAAAACCAATGACAAAGATGGGAGCATCTACAAGATTCAATCAGGAGCGCGCGAATGATCCGCAAAGTGTAAAGGTCAAAAAGGACGACGAGAGAGTTCTGTCAGGAGGGCAGAGCGGCTATGACGGACGAGAGCATCGTGCACAGGGTGCACAATAGAGTGAAAAGCAAGTGAGGTTAGAATCGAGAGGGAGTGAAAGAATCCACGGGACTAGGTATCTACGGTGGGCATGGGCCGACCCATTGTATTTGGGTGGCCCTCATTAGCTTGGAATAAAATCCGTTACCCGGCCCACTATTACCGTTTTCTTTAAAAATAAAAAAAAAGGTTACTAGTCGTTATCATGGACTGGGCTTGATGGGGTCTCTCCATCCGCTGGCTGTTCATTGCGTCACGTGTTTCCTAGTCCTTATCATGGATTGCAAAAAGGCTACAGTAACAGTTGCTGAGTGAGTCCAGAACCAGAACGGGCGTTCAAGATTGATGCGTATAGCTGCCATGGTTATGACAACTACATGGCATCCAAACGGCAGTATTCAATCTTCCCTGCATATAGTAACATTCGCACCACACGTGCAAAACTGATGCCATGCTTACTGGAGTATTCGGTAGAATACGTAACTGCCTTAAATCAGTTGTTCTTTTTATTTTACTTTCTTTTTCTCTTGTAAGCATAAGTCCAAAATTAATCGAGGATGGTTTCGTATCTTTCCCCACGGCCTTGTACAATGAATTTTTTTTTCTCTTATAAAAAATTATGTAAATATTATAATAATATATCAAAAATAAAAATAATTTATAAGTAATATATGTTAACCAATCCCGGAGTAACCAACTCATCCAGCTATAAGCCATAAGTGGAGTTCGGACTGATGCGTTACTGGGAGAATAAGTCAAAGACATTAATTCTCAAATCGTATTTTTGGATGAGGACACTAATTTATGTTCTAACTCTTTCTGTCGGAAGAGATCAGACGTAAATTAAGTGTACACCTCATGTACATTGTACATGAGATGAACATCCTACTAGTACAGGTTCATATCATTCAGCAGTCTGTCCAGATTAATGCAAAACGCAAGGGTCATCCTTCCTTGTCGTGTTGCAGAATCTGAAATAACAATAGTATAGGTGATCCTGAAAGCGGTCAGCACAAATCCACAAGCATAGGTAGGGAAAGAGTAGCTGGATATAAGAGGACTGCTTTTACTCTTTATTATATCTTGGCACTCGAAATTTACTTACAGACAGTGTGAATATGTTGTAGGTGTATACACTAGTAAAAATGAATTGTTTAAATGATTATATAAATGATATTTACTGCATTTTTTAAACTAAATTTTGTGATAGTTGTCATATCATAAAAGTTGTCTTTGTTCTGAAATCGACAAAATAGAGATGTTTCCATTTATTTATATATAAATTATAATAATTTTATGATATGAGTTTAAATTATATAAAGAATTATGATGAAACATTTCAATGATCTATCAAACTATAATTTATGTTAAGAATAATATTATTGTTTATGATAGTCTTATAAATGACTATGTAAAATATATGATAGTGTTAGAACGATTATATCACCTTACCATGTGATCATCTAGTGCCACCATGTCACACTTGTGAATGTCTCGAGCTCCTCACAACATATTTCTCGTCATGTCACGACATGACGAGAAATGTTTCTCGTCATGTCATCTCTAACGCCATGTGCAGATATGTCTTCAATATGGAGTTATGAGATTTGAACCTTAGACCTCTCCTTGACACTCATGGAATCTGTAGTAGCAAAACATATTTCTTATCATGTCAATGTCATGTCACAACATATCTCTTTCTCGCCATGTCATCTTTAGCGTCACGTGTAGATATGTCCTCACTACGGAGTTATGAGATTTGAACCTTAGACCTCCCCTTGAACTCATGGAACTTGTAGTTGCAAAACATATTTCTCATCATATCAGCATCACGTCAGAACATATCTCTTTCTCGCCATGTCATCTCTAGCGCCACGTGTAGATATGTCCTCACTATGGACTTATGAGATTTGAATCTTAGATCTCCCCCTTGACACTCATGGGACATGTAGTTGCAAAACATATTTCTTGCCATGTCAGCAAAATGTCACAACATATCTCTTTCTCGCCATGTCATCTCTAGCGCCAAGTGTAAATATGTCCTCACTATGGAGTTATGAGATTTGAATCTTAGACCTCCCCCTTGACACTCATGGGACATGTAGTTGCTACGATGACCACGAAGTGGAATCAAGTGATGTATATATACACTTTTTTCAGGTTTAATAAACATAAGTTTAGATATTTATTTCAAAGTATCATTTTGAACTTTAAAACTTTTGCAGTTTTATATAAATTTTGACATGATAACACTAAGACTCAAAGACAAAGTGACATAAAATGTAATGATTTAAATGTATGTGTTTAAATGATAAAAATGTTTAGTGACGTCTAGTTAAAAGACTGAAAAGTATAATGATATCTTGATATAATGATATTATTGAAAAATAAAATAATAACATAAAAATAATACTTAAATTTTTTAAATTTTTTAAATTTTTGGAGAAAAATAAATGATTCAAATGATTATACGACTATATTATTGAAACCCTAAAATAATACGTGCAATCATTTATTAAGTATTTTATACACTGACTTTTACTAGTGATATGTTGGTTTCATGTAGTGCTGATTTAGTTCTTACTCGATCCAAGTCAACTGACTGACTTGCAGTCGATCTTTTTAACAACTTCTTAAGTTGGAGAATTCCTCCCCAAAGGTTTCAGACCTTCAACATGGGACTGGTCTCGACTCTTGCAGTTGTTTCTGTATATCGCCGGCTCGAGTCCACGGACTACATG
The DNA here is from genome assembly GCA_036924285.1 of Asterella californica. Classification (NCBI taxonomy): domain Eukaryota; kingdom Viridiplantae; phylum Streptophyta; class Marchantiopsida; order Marchantiales; family Aytoniaceae; genus Asterella; species Asterella californica. The sequence continues at coordinate 16,333,582 of JAYKYS010000003.1, forward strand.
CAACATTCCCTGGCGAAAGTGACTCCATGGATACTACAACCGGAGCTGGTGGCTCTATAATATTATTTCTATCTTATACGGCATAATTGACTGCTTCCCTCAACAGCCCTCTTTAATTTTCAAGGAGGCACATTCTGCGGAACTTGCTACCAACTTCGGTGCAGTGGAACGAAGGGCATCAAGATCAACACTGTTTCACCGCCACAAATTTGTGCCCTCCTAGTAAGGTTGGCGGCTGGTGCGATAGCAAAAACCCTACTTGGAACAATCGAACCCCGCCGTTTCGAAGATGCCACATACATGTAATTCGCACTTGTAGCGAAGTACAAGAATGTTTAGAGTAGCAGTCGCAACAGGAACGGAGTGATGGTTTTCCTTCTCATGGATAGCACTTTTGACTTTCTCGAGCTACTCTTTTACAAGGTTGGGGACTGCGGTGATGATAGACTCCGTGCACGTTAAGGGTAAGAACAGAGAACTGAGTACGGTTACAAATTAATCGCACGATACACAATATTAAGCTACCTGGGAGTCCAGTTGCTCTAACTTCCGTGATCACGTTCTCATCACAATTACCCCTCCCATTGTGCCCTCCAACACACTTGATAATCTTACTTATCTTACTGGGGATGGGGATGTGGATCCCCAGTAAGGTTATCAAGCTCACCGACTTGAGACAGGATATGACGCTTTTGGAAGGTTTAGGTGTTGTAGCTGCTATGCTAGACGGCACGAGATGGAAAGGAATTCATCATTCTATCAGGTTAGCACGAGGATTGTGAGAAATCCCTTGCACACAAACAAGGTTGATGCTTATTGTTTGGATATTCTATACCAAGCGATTGCCAATCGAGCTTGGCTTTTTCCGTTTCTGTAAACGATCTCAGACGTTGGTGCGATGCGGTCTTAAATGCGATGAGGCAGGCACCTTGCATTTGTTCTGGTCGTGCCCCCGGTCTCAAACAGGTGCGAGTGTGGGTGAGAAAACTGTTCAACATCGCTACCAGTGACATCGGTAATTGGAGGTTAGCTGCGTTGAACGCTAGTTTTGGAGACAACTTTGCCCTAGAAACTCATGCCACATACTTTACTCTGGTAAACGTTGAGAGGGACAATACTGTGGTTCATATGGATTGAATGAAACGAACAAATCTTCCGAAGGCAGGAATGTAACTATCATCGCACAGTGCCAAGGATCTACTCGCGTCTCAAAATTTTACACGGACAGCTTGGAGACTTTTCAACACACTCCTTGCTCGACACTTCCTGATATACGAGCAAAGATTACACTTCAAGATTACGAGCAAACAGACACATATGTGCGTATTTATACATTCGCGTGGGGCTAACATTTGACATTATAATATACATCTGAGACTCGGATATTCGCCACCATAATCATACCTTCCAGTTCCAGATCCGAACATATTACACAACTCAAACCATCACAGGATAAGCTTTTGTTGCGGAATCATTGCTGAGAACGCGCGCGAGGGTTATCATTCGACTGATTTAAATAACTTCGTAAAGTCTGTATGATAAAGTATGCACCAGTGGCCTCAGTTATTATACAGAAAAATGGACAGTCGGTATAATTGTAGAGCTTTCTACAGCCCTTCGTTCTCCAACCTAGAGCTGCAATGGAATTAGAATTCAGTGCGGCCGACTATGTACAAGCACTGCATACAAAACCTCGAGGTACAGTAATCTAGCTAACAGGAGCGAGTAAACACTCCTCGGGAGTACTCATGATCACGCGCCTACTTATTTGCCAGTGACGGCGTCCTTAGCGTTGTTGAACGTCTCCGCAACTTTATTGCCAGCCTGCAGTATTGCCAAATGCGCATTGTTAGAATAAGACTCCACCATATAGTACCAAGAGATCATACTGTGCTAAGCACTAACCTGGAGATCGATCTAAGGACCTCTAAAACTGCCAGTCTCCTCCAGCTACAAGCAAAACCAGCTGATCAAGAACTTACCTGCTGCAATGTGCTGGCAGCACTATCCTTGGCTTGGGTGGCCTTGTCCATGGCAGTCTGGCTAGCATCGGAGGTTCCACGCTTGGCCTCGTCCGTCTTTTGCTGAGTAGCAGATCCGACCTCGCTCGCCTTCTGCTTTGTGGCCTCGCCCATTCCCTGGGCATGCTCTTGGGCCTGTCCAGCCTTCTCAGCCCCGTAGTTCTTGGTCTCGTCAGCCTTCTGGGCCGCAGTGTCACGAGTCGAATCCCAGCTAGATTGGTTCGATGCCATCTTCGCTATCAGAGTTGGAATTAGAGTCGAGATGAACAAATGCTGGACTGTAAGGGAATACTGTCACAATATCTTGGTGGAGTATGTTGGTGAAGTTAACAAATGGCCCGATAGTTCGATGCGGTTGTTGCTGGATGTTGGGGGCATACTCGTTTATATACTTCCGCGAAAGGCTGGGGGGCTTCGTCTCCGCTTGACACGATGAAGGGAGAGAGTTTATGTGCCACGTGTCAAGAGGTCCAACGAGCGAGCCGTGCATTGCACTGTTTCAGCGACTAAACAAGGGACAGCTGTCAGCGGACGTGTCCTTGTCACAGCGTCTTAGAGCGCGCCGGAGAGTGGAACATTGCTGGAGAAGCGTTTGGCTGAGGTGTCCGATGGAAGGCTAACGTGGTAGGCAGACTACTGGAACATTTCTGTTGTATCCGAGTCATCCGACATCTCGAGGGCGTTGACATTGCATCTATTCTGTAATGACCACTGCTGCAGTAGCCATTCGTAAATGGTTTGGGGTCCGTAAAATTCCAAGGCATGGAGGTACTTTCTGAAGAAAACGTCTTGCAAGGTACAGGAAAGGAGTCTTTTTGAATATGAAATATGCATGCTCGATTAACTTCTGGTAACTTTTGCTCTTTTGATGTTATCTAGTAAATATATAGATGTTAAACTAGAATGTATATAAAATAGATAAAAATAATTTTAAATAATTATATAAATATTAATTGTTAGCTCATGTCTGGAAACGTGAGAAGATCAGAATATAAACCATAAGCATGAATAGACTTCCATGTTGCTAAAAATATAATTTTTAGAAACTTAAAACTATTTATACATTATATTAATATGAATATGAATTTATTATTTTCGTTGGAGAAGGTGAATGTACATGCACCTGAATAATATACATCCAAAGTTCACTTCTGGTCGGACAAAGAAAAAAGACAACCGTCGTGAAAAGTGAAAATTCTGAAACCGTCAGTGGACCGGACATCACAGTTGAGGTGCCATCCAGGTGCTAATAAGATTTTGATAAGTTCTAAAGAGAAAGTGTCCAGTACTCTTAAATTAAATTATATAATTATTATAATTTATTATAATTATTATATATTAACTACATAGTCAAGCCGGATCTTCCTGTAAGAACCCATAAGGAAAGTGACGTGCAACAAGAACCATAATAATAGGAGATCGTAACACTGTTAGAAAAATAAACTTTTAGAAAATTTAATTTATCACCTAATCTTCTCATCAAAAGGTTAAGTGATAAATTAAATGGATTTGTACCCATTTAATTTATCACTTAAGATAAATTAAATGGGTGAGGTGAAAAGTACCCAAGCACCGGACAATAAGACACCGAAAGTGCTAATATGTTAAACATCCAATGTGTATAAAAGCAAAGAAACGAGTAATTACTTTTTTCTTCACATAGTAGTTGATGTCGTATAGAAAGAATTCTATTGTTTAAGACCCAAAAACTTGTAGTGCTAGTGGTGAGCTTTGATTTAACCCCATACTTTACAGATTTGTCTTGGGATGAAGGTTTCAATACCATTTTATTATCAAATTGAATTAAAATCCCTCTTTAACTATTAATTTTTCTCTATGAAAGCAAACCCTTTGAAAGAGCTACTCTTGGTTTACTCATATTCACTTGGCTATTCATATTCATTTCTGCAATCTTTGAAAGAAGTAATAATGCAAGCGGTTTAATTTATCACCGAACTCTTCGGAAGGAAAGGTTAGGTGATTAATTAAACTTATAACAAAACCTAAACTTTTTACAAAACAAGAAGTCGGTCATATGGTTCTTGGAGCACGCTTTAACATATAATGATTTATAGATTTTTTTCTGGAAGTTCTTACATGCACTATGTATATAATATATGATATATATTTTAAAATTGGTCATTTAATACATGTATCAAAATTACAACTAACAATTCATAAATAGCCATAATCTAACACTGATTAATAAATCCAGAAGTTCAATAAGACCCCACCGCATTGTCTGGTCCAATTGTACTCCACTCTTCATGCTTTTCTCTCGGGGCAAAATTTAATGATACATGCATATCATGTATTATTATTCAATTTTCATTCCTTATGCAAAGCTTACGTTTCCCTTTTTTCCCTATATTTGTGCATCATTCTGCTAGAATTAGAAAATGTATTATATATAGTAAGTTACGAATAACTTAAAGGGATAAAGCCCGGTAGATGAACATTATTTGATATCATAGAACACAAAATCTATAACATCCCAAGGTTTTCTTTTTTTACATTGTTTTAATATAAAAGAATTGTTCTCTCATAAGATTAAAGACGAGATAGTGCAAATCTAAGTTAATACTTCGTCAACGATAAACTAGGGATCACGAGACTTTTTCTCTTAGTTTTTCTCACAAAAACTCACGAAAACAACATGTTCTTAACTTCAGACATCACCCTCTAGACATTGCCCTCTAGAAGAAACCCTCAATACCTCCGACGACATCATCTTAACACAAAACCCATAAACTATAAAGAATGTACACATGTTAGCTTGACATCCGAAGACCCTACTTTCCTGAAGATCTATGTGAATGACCCCATGTTGGATATAAAATAACACTGTGCAAGACGTCAGCCCCCTGCCACCTGGTCTTGGTGTAGCCTAACATATAGTCTAGGCAGCCACAACAATTAGTAAACCGAAAGAACAATTCTCTCTTTACTTGTTAGCTTCTCTCTCTTCTTACGTCTACTTGGTCCATACGTCCACGTCTAGATGTTGGAGACACTTCGTTGTGATGAAAGAACTTGGTAATTAATTTTCCTACTCTTGAAGATAGTCCTAGATAGTCCCTTCCATAGTGTACCCTTTAAGACTTTGATAAAGAAATGAAAGATAGAAGTTGTACTGCACCACGCGTGGCAATCCGTCCAACGGCCTTCTTGTCCTCCCTAAGCATTTTACCAGTGATCGAAGTAGTACTGATGCCACTCTTTTTGGTTGTACGTACAGTACTGATATGATCATTGGATAATTTACTTACAAAAGACAGAAGTTGTATACCCCAACATTCCCTTCTCACTCTTTACTGTAAGGCTACTAGCGTCTAAGCCTTTAAACCTATCTAAGGTACATTGGTGTCCCAAACCTTTAGTCAATCCATAATAGAAGCCCTTCATGTAACACAAAGTCACATTCCTCCTAACCTTACTTCTCTCTGCCATTGTATACACAAGGATAAGTAGAAGATATGTAACCTGCCTCTGAGATAAAGAAAACAATTACCAAGGTGTGATAAGAACAATAGAGTTGGAAGATCTTTTCTGCATAAATTATCTCTTGCACCTATCTTCTAAGGGAGTGGTCCTCAGCCACCAGCTATCAAGAAAGCAGAACTTTCTCCTAGGTTGTTGTCACACTAAGGTCAGCCCACACACTTATATACACACATGGCAAAGATGGACGATCCAACTTTATACCATCACACGAAACCAAAAACGGCCGAACTCTCAACACACAAGCTTGAGAGGATGACACTGTACGTAGACGTCGAAGTCCAAATATAATAAACAGTCATCACCAACCTAAGTAAAAATACTTTAGGTGGTTGATATCTAACTAAGGGTGCTTGCACATGTGCATACACAACTGAGTCTATAAAAATGACTAAGTAATGATGATCTCCCTAATGGTCAAGAGAGCCACATGGACGGTCTCTCTCTTCTCTTGAGATGGGAGGACGAGAGGTGCTGAAACCTCCTCATGAGGAGTGATCATTGACTCACTCACTCTATCTGCTACATGGCTAGTAGATGATTGGGCTGCTGCCGGAGCAGATGCTGCCATCTCTACATCTCTAATAGACTATTGTCGGGATAATCCACTAGGAGCTGATCTATTCTGATGCACTTCCTCTCTAGTCTCTATGGCTGCTCGGAAGGTACCTGCCAAGCTGATGATAAGCATATGAGTAGAAGCGTCTCTCCGCTACAAAGTAGCCTAAATCTTCTTCTCAGTAGGCTCATGGATCTTCTGCAATAGCAACTCTACTTCCTTCACCCGTTTGGGATTAGATGTCACCTCTGTCTTCTTGAGAAGACTTTCCTTCAGGTCTAGAAGGTGAGTGTCTGCCACTGTAAGCTCCTCTCTAAGCCCCTTGGCTTTCTGGAGGGATGTGTCTCGAGAGGCTTCCAACACCTCTTAGGCTCCCCAAAGTTGTCCCTGTAGCAATTGTTACTTGCTTTGCAAAGTCTTCTGTCCAACCATTGCTGTTAATGCTCGCTTCTCCACGGTCTGAAACTCGTGGAGACAGTCAGACGCTATCAAGCATTTCAACAACTTCTGTCCAAACCCAAGAGTAGTAGCTAAACCCTCCTTCTCTGCCACACGTTCGAGTTGTTGCATCACTAGGTCAATCTCCTTTTGGAAGTAAACCTCGAACTCTTAGTGGTGGTCACAAACCTAGCGTAAGGATGTGACACATGTGATAACGGCGTCTGTATCCGCTGCTAATAGCTCTATTGGACCTCTGTCAACGAGGGGTGAGCAGCAGCGAGAAGGACCAACAGCGGGACCCTCTGTTGCATCAGGCACCTTTTGTGGTTTCATTAGAGAGTCTCGTCCAAGTTGTTGGACGTCCTCAAAATCACTGAGGTCGGGTATCGCCGTCTGTCCGATCTTAACGTCTAGCTCCTCCTCATCGTCTGTAAACTCCTCATCTGAACCCATCATCTCCATGTCTGGATCATGCGATTATTGAGGAGTATGGACGCTATCTCATCTGGAGTAATTTCTCTTTGATTCTTGTACATGTGTATTAAGAAAGTCGTCAGATGCCTAGCCGTTAGCTCTAGCTGTTGGACGATCTTCTGAGTATACTCATGTACAGCTAAACCTCAATCTAACCTTTTCTAGTCTAGGATGCTCTAGTAGAACATGACCTCCCAACCTTACATGTATGTCTTCTTCTCATGGTAGAAGATGGTGATGAAGATTTTGCTGAACGTCTATCGTCAACCTGCGCTGTCATCCGTTCTTCGTACGGTCATCTTCTGAGAAGACCCTTTTCTCATGATATCATTCTCTAACACCCATTGTCGTGTCGTGGACCAGCTCCTACCTGAAAATCTATTTCGATACTTACCACTATCGTTCTAATGACACTCATAAGATCAAAAATGAGTCTTTTTGCACAACTCCGGATCTTCACTTTCATTACATCAGTGGATAGAGCTCATTGTCAGCTTTCCATGGGCATTTCGTCTACTTCATTTGGACGTCTAGTGGAGAAGTTACGAGACTCGAAAGATTGTTAACTTCTCAATGCAATCACTCTTTTTCTTGAATGTATCTTTTATCATGTATTAATATTAGGTGAACGACACGTGTATCTTTTATCCTGTATTAATCTTAGGTGCACCTAAGATTAATACATGATAAAAAGATACACGTGTTGTTTTCTTGAAAAAGCTGAGAAAAACTTGAATTCATTTATTCCCGAGTATGAGCTACTTTTTATCACCGTGGTCTTTGAGTATGTAGAAAAGATTCTGTTTTGCTCCAAAAGATCTCAAAAATCTTCATCTTGAAATTTCTTTTTCAATATTAACTAGTTTATTTTAAGATGAAAAGCTAATGAATAACTTTAGTTTGATTTTTTATTTCACAGATTCTAAGTTGGTATGAAGATGTAATCACCATAGACATTTTGTGCATTAAAGCTAAATTTCTCCGTTCTCTGAAAGCAAACCTGCAAAATAAGGTCTTCTGGGCACAGGAGCACTTGTAGTCATTCTTGGGATTTAAAGCAAACACTGTACTTCGTCTAAGTATATTTGTTTATGTTAAATCTCATAGTTGGATTAAATCATTATTTTATTATACAATTTAGACAAAAGCAGAGCATTCAACCTTCCAAAAAAAATATATAAAAGATCTATATATTTGTACACGAGAATGGAAGATAGAATCAAGGACTACACTCTAGCAATCACATAGCAAGTAAAAACCCCGTGAAGTAAATAGTGAATAGCAAATAGAGGCAGAATGTATACTAACTTACTGTATGGAGTTAGCTAATATGGGTGTCAAAGTTCAATTGAAATATTTTTACACAAGTATTGGACTGCGTTTCAGTTTGGGTCGCACTGATGTACTGAAAATACAATGTCTTTTAATTATTTGTAACCACTGTAATCTAGAATCATTATTATGGAAAGTAGATTTCTCTATTATAAAAAAGAACAAGCAAAATGAATGAGAACTCTATAAGAAAACTCCTGCTTCACTTCTCTGCAGACACCTTCGCACCCACAGAAAATATCCACAAAGATATAGTCGAAGTAATAACTTCTTCTCTTCAATAAAAAATCTTTCAAAAAAAATCGAACTTTGAAACCCGTAATGAAGGTTTGTAACCAAAGTGCTTCTCTAAGGGTATGTGGAATGCGAAGAACATTTTCAAAAATGACTCTTCGGTATAGAGTGCAATATATTGCATCCAAAGGTAGAAATTCAATGTGAATCTATGTAAATAGACCATAATAGTAAATGAAAAACGCAAGTAAAAGAGTCCGAGTTATCTTAGGAATTCACTCACCTGTAGATCTGCTAATTTCCATGCGAAATCCGATCGGCCGAAGAACCTGGCGGTTGAAACTATCGACACTTTAGCGACTACAGCGTCGTCCACAACGAATAGATCTTCTTCTTTCGCGGAGCTTGCCCAACCGTCTCTCCCACCTGGCTCTTACTACTCCGGACTTGCGCACCCCCTCCTAATCAGACGCTCTGCAAACCCACGTCCCGAGCATAGTTGCTGAAACAAAAACGGTCATCATGGCTTTTGACACGCGGCTGCTCATCATGTCTGCCGTTATACCAAAAAGAAATCACTCACCTCCTTTGGTCAACTATAAAAACCGGTATGTTTGCATCTTCTAGCAAACAATCATAACTGGCGCTCGCTTTACTGACATTACGAAGATTACTCCGCCAAGATATTGTGGCCGCACTCCGTCCGAATTTCGCACTTCGGGTTTCATTCATCTCGACTCCACAGTTTAGTACTTTTGACTCCCATAGCGAAGATGGCATTGAACCAATCTAGCTGGGATTCGACCCCCGACTCGGCGATCTAAAAGACAGACGAGATCAAGAAGTACGGGGCTGAGAAGGCCGGGCAGCCCAAGAGCACGCTCAGGGAATGGGCGAGGCCACAAAGCAGAAGGTGAGCGAGGACGGATCTGCTGCTCAGCAAAAGATGAACGAGGCCAAGCGGGATCCTCTGATATCAGTCAGACTGTCATGGAGAAGTCCACTCAAGCAAAGGATAGTGTTGCCAGCACATTGCAACAGGTAGGTCTTTTGTTCAGCTGGTTTTGCTATGTAAATTAGGAGATTTGACAATTAGAGTGCTCTCGATCATAGACCTCAAAGTTAGTGCGCAGAGAAGTATTGTATGCCATTGAGTCTGATTTCTTCTCTTGGACTTTTTGGGGGTACTGCATGCTGGCAACAAAGTGACGGAAACCTTCAACAAGGCTAAGGACGTCATCACTGGCAATAAGTAGGCGAGTATTTATGCGCTCATGTTAGATTATTGTACCTCAGTAGATTCATATGGAAGATTTGTACTAGTCGATCGGTCGCACTGAAGTCTAGTTCCATTGCAGCTCTAGGTTGAAGAACGAAGAGCAGTAGAGTGTCTTACAATACCGACTGTCCCATTTTTTCTGTATAATAAATGAGGCCACTGATGCATAATTTATCATACAGACATGTACGAGAGTCTTTTGAACTTAGTCGGATGACGAGCTTCTTCGTCTCCTCAGCAACAAAAGCTTTCTTGTGATGATTTTAGTTGTATATTATATGATCGCATCTGAACTGGCAGACAAGATAAGTAAGTCTCAAATCAGTGTTCCAGTGTCAAGAACTCAGCCTCCAGTCACAGTGAATAGACAGAGAATATAGTCATTCATATACATTTGTTTGGTCATAATTTTGAAATTTGTTATCTTGAGACATGAAGTCTGTTGCATTCGCATCAATTCCTGAAACCACCATGCAGTAAACTCTTTTGAGTGCCGAAATATCTCATCTACAAAGACCTATTCCATGAGACGGTCAAACTGATAAGTCAGTCTCTATTTGAATTTGGGGATGATCCAGAATAGGGTCATGTCGTATCCAGATAATATCTTCTATAGAGAACAAACAAAGAATCTGTAATGGATAGATTCGTAAACTGTAAGACATTTTAACGTTTATCAAGACATATCTCGACTTATTCTTTCAACAACTACACATTCAAATTTAACCAATGTCTTAACTGGACATGATCTTATTCTGCAGTCGTCACCAAATTCAACATTTCTTAACAGGATAAGTGGTGCATTTCATCATAATATGTTGACGTAGAATCACAACCCAGTTTGAATATATTATTTGTCCGCATTCGCATCAAAATTTTGATGCACTGAACACATGGTATACGTGGTTACCACAGCATCTAGAATCAAAGTGCCTACTACATAAAATATTTGATTGCAGGAGAATGAAAAACTTCTGTGTACAGAAACACCACAGTGACTACTATGTATGCAACAAAGCGAAACTGTTCCAGTCGAGCAAAGTTGATGATAGGCTCCAAGTGCGGATGAAGAACATAAAACTGCTAAACATATCCTATACATCCAGAAGTTGCAAGTAGAGAACAAATGAAAATGCAAATGAAAATAGATATTTAGTTTGAATGTGAATAACTCTTCCAACTCTGTACCTACTTTGAGCTTACGGACGAATAAACTTGTAGAAGCGATTTCTAAGTTGCGAGTTGAGCTCACTAATGACATAGATGCCATATAACCGCAGCGCTAGCCTATCAACCTGCAGAAATAAGCATGTCTCATAAAAACAATGCATTCCTCCGCTCCTAGACCTGATGCGACACGAAGCCTTCTTGTACTTATCTTCATGATCAACTGCTCCAACACTGTATACGACAATTTGCGAAAGAGGGGCTGGGTTTGGTTGAAGTGTGCCTCTTGCTAGCCGCCAACATTTCCAAGGAGGGCATAAATTCGTGGTAGTAACAACAATGTCGTTTGTTCCACTGTCGCGAAGTTTGTAACGAGCTCCCGAAGATGCATTTTCGTTGAAATTCAAGAGGGCTGTTGAAGGCAACAGTCAGATTGACGTATTGCAAAGAGGTTAGATTGGTATAGCCTCATGTTACAATATTACATCCATGGAATGTTGCATGCGCTCGTAGCCGCTGGACTTTTGGTTTTTGAAAGAGAAACCGCAATAAGAAGTTTTCTGGTTACCAAGACTACTTATAGGGGAACTTCCCTACTATCTGTGATTGGGAACCAATTCTGTATATTGCAAGAAATGTAAAAATAACACTTTTTATTTTGTTGGTTGTTTTGGAAATTTTATGAGTCCTGAATCAGTTATGGATATACCGGTACTCCAGCAGTCCCCTTTGACTTTGCACCTGTGGGTAGATGAGAAGTCCTTTCCCGTAAGGCATACCGTACTGAGAATAAGACTAACTGTAAGATTACCCCTCTACAACAGAACTACTATGGTAGTCTACCCATCACGATAGCCGATGCCGAACGCCGCCGCTTCTATCACAATGTTCACAGACCCGGGAGTTTTTAATTCGCTCCAACATGCCCTTTCAGGTGCCACGCGTCCCCTGCAAAGTCGTCTGTACACAATGCCGGTCGCTCGTCCTTGGACACGCGGCCCCTCAAAAACCTACTGCCGTTATGTCGTGTCAGGCATAGAAGAGACCCCTCATCTCTCTTGCCTTATTATATAAACTAGTATGCCTCCAACTTCCAGCAACAACCGCAACTGACACTCACGTAGATCTGACTAACGCAGCTCACCTTACTCCGACAAGATATTAGCTCTCCCTCGCAGTAGGCATTCGTCCATCTCAATTCCAGTTCCAATTCCTGATAGCGAAGATGGCATCGAACCAATCTAGCTGGGATTCGACCCGCGACAGTGCGGCTCAAAAGGCTGACGAGACCAAGAATTACGGGGCTGAGAAGGCTGGACAGGCCCAAGAGCACGCTCAGGGAATGGGCGAGGCCACAAAGCAGAAGGCGAGCGAGGCCGGATCTGCTGCTCAGCAAAAGATGGACGAGGCCAAGCGGGGATCCTCCGATGCCAGCCAGACTGCCATGGACAAGGCCACCCAAGCCAAGGATAGTGCTGCCAGCACATTGCAGCAGGTAGGTACTTGTTCAGCAGGTTTTGCTATGTAGATTAGGAGATTTGGCAATTATAGAGCTATTGAATCATAGACCTCAATGTTCGTGCGTAGAGAAGTATTGTATGCCATTGAGACTGATTTTTTCTATTGGACTTTTGTGGGTACTGTAGGCTGGCAACAAAGTGACCGAAACCTTCAACAACGCTAAGGACGCCATCACTGGCAGTAAGTAGGCGAATTCTGAGTAGTGTTTACTCTCTCTTAGATTACTTTAGCTCAGCAGATTCTTATGCAATGCTTGTACATAGTCGGCCCCACCGAATTCAAGCTCCATTGCAGCTCTAGGTTGAAGAACGAAGTCCGTAGACTGCTCTACGATACCGACTGCCATTTTGCTGTATAATAACTGAGGCCACTGGTCCACAGTTGATCCTACAGAACTGTATGAGATTATTTAAACTTAGTCGAATGACGATCTTCGTCTCCTCAGCAAGTGATTTAGCAACAAAAGCTCTCCTGTTGTTATGATTTGAGTTGTACAGCATCTGGGACTGGCAGCCATGATTGGTGAGGTTCATATCAATGTTCCAATGTCAAAGAATTGAGCCTCACGTAAAATATATATCCTACGTGACTCGAGGATATGTTAGTTCGATATTCTTTTAAAAATATTACTGCTTGATTGCCTCTCAGATTCTTGTTCGCAGGCAAGACCCTCAACTAACTTCTGGTCAGCTTACATTACATCATTGGTATTCGGGGAGGATTCACCAACATGAACTATGAGCGAAGAAAAAATGGGGAGTGGGTAATATGGAAGCTGAAGAAGAAACAACAGCACCTGGTGGTTTTCTGTAACAGGCCTTGGTACCTTTGCTCCATGGTCGCCGTGCGGAAGCGGACCTGTAACACTCCTATCTAGTTTCTAGACTGAGAACAGGTTTGGTAACTGGAGATACAACTCCCGAAGTTTCGTGCATATACAGGAGTTGCATTGGAACGGGCGTCAAACCATTGAATCAGTCGAGGCACAGTTTTCGGTCTGTACGTAAAGGTCCTTGCAGTGAGTGTTCATTGCATAGTTTCCGTTCAAATGTGTGGCCAACGATTAGTTAGTACACGCAACGCTTTCGCTCCCGCACGTCTTGCCATCGCTCGTTGTCTCTGAAAGAGAGGGCTCGTCCATTTCTTTCTCAGAGATTTCTACTCATATTAGTTGCCCTGCCGTGGATGGAAATAGTGATTCGCTGGCCTTTTTGGCTTTCCGGGGCAGTTGACTCGCTACTGTAGTGGGCTCAGCCGCTGGGCTGGCTGGCCCGAGTGTCGTCACCGTGGGAACGGCGGACGCTGGAATGCCGTTGAGCCATTGCCATTGAAATGCACGTTCCATGCCGTGAACCTTCGTTGTATGACGATTTACCGGACGTTCGGAGCAAGTAGACGGAACCGAAGACCAATAATGTAAGATGACTAAAACTAAGTTGAGGTTCTTGCCTGGAGCAAGAAGGTAATCTTGCAGTAAAATTTGAGAGGTAATCTTGCAGTAATTCTTTTGAAAACGTTGGCCATCGAACTTAGCCGCAATAAAATATGAAAAACATGCACCTACATTCAGGAGGAACTCACGTCATGCTGGTGATAAAGCGAAGCGGGAGCTTCTGCAGCTGACATCTGTTGCTAAGCTTGGGCTGGTAGGGTTCACAAAGCTTGGTGTTTCTCGCGCTTGTCCCGAGGTACAGTACTACAGACAAAGTGCCTTTTACTCTAGTGCATAGAGATTTCTCTTCTCCACCCGTCTCAATCCTCGCTTTGAAGCTTCCCATCATCTTTACTCAACTGGAAATTTTCATTTTGTCGGCCCTACTGCATTGCATATATCTTAGTGGTGTTAACTTGTATGTATGACAATTTCCATTCTTTTGCAGTTCAATATCTCATGTGGTATAAGCTTTTTCTAGATGAGATACTTCGAGGAGCCCTAACTTCCATTGTTAAGTTTAAACCCTAAACTCTTACTGGAAGTTTTCATGTGTTCAATACATCATTGGACGTTTTGATGCGAATGCAATATATTTTGGATCTGGTCTGTACGGAAACTCAGCAGTACCGTTTATCCTCTCAGCAGACTTCAGAATTCCTGTTCACGTCAGAACCATTTCGGTCGAAAAATTAATTTCGGCTGTGGCGCTGCAGATGCAAACCTGACATCGTAAGTGTTTCCCGAGATCCACGTCCAATTAAGATCAACGGAGAGTTTATTGCGAATGCGATACAATTCAGAGCTTCCCAAGATAATGAAGATCACGGGCCAAAAATGGTATGTGAGTTGTGTGAGTTTCTACATTCTACCTTTAGTCACCGTGTTTCGAGCCTTATGACCTCTTTGATTCTCTTCCTTCTCATTCACGATCACAGTAGCGTCTGATAGTTCTGGGTGCGAACATATAACACAACTATCTACAGGAGAGCGTTTTCTGCTCAATCACTTGCCAAGATATGGAATCCAAGTTCGTCATTTGTCTTAGATTTAAATAACTTCGTACAAGTCTGTTTGCTGAACTGTACACCACTGGCCTCAGTTCTTGTACAGTAAAAAAATGACAATCGGTATTGTAGAACTTCAACCTAGAGCTGAATGAGAATCAGAATTCAGTGTGGCCGACTATTTACACGCGCTGCAAGAAAACCCTCGAGGTCCGCTTATCTAAACACTCCACGCAACTCGCCTACTTGTTGCTGTTGCCCGTGATGGTGTCCTTAGCGTTGTTAAAGGTCTCCACCACTTTGTCGCCAGCCTGCAGTATACCAAAATCCAATGTTAGATTAGACTCGATGAAACCTGGTTTCCAAGACATAATGCACGTGATACGTTTCTCGAAATCGCAGGAATCAACAATGTACAATTCGAATCGAATGTTACATTCAGACTCAATGAGACACCAGGTTTCCAAAACATAGTGCACGTGATACGTTTCTAGAGATCGTTGGACTCGAGAATGTACAACTGCAAATCTCCTCGCTATATAGCAGAACCAACTCGAACGCAGTACCAACCTGTTGCAATGTGCTGGCAGTACTATCCTTGGCTTGGGTGGCCTTGTCCATGGCAGTCTGGCTGGCATCGGAGGTTCCCCGCTTGGCCTCGTCCATCTTTTGCTGTGTAGCAGATCCGACCTCGCTCGCCTTCTGCTTTGTGGCCTCGCCCATTCCCTGAGCGTGCTCCTGGGCCTGACCAGCCTTCTCAGCCCCGTAGTTCTTCGTCTCGTCCGCTTTCTGGGCCGCAGTGTCACGGGTCGAATTCCAGCTGGATTGGTTCGAGGCCATCTTCGCTGTGGGAGTTGGAAACACTAGACAGTCTAGACTGTAGAGGGGAGATGTTCGATCGAGTGCGGTGACAATATCTTCGCAGGATAAGCTTCGTAAGTAAAATACCGAGAGCGACGTTTGCGATTGATACTAGAATATGGAAGCATACTGATTTATATAGTCAAGCAAGAGAGATGAGAGGCCCTTCTCCCCTTGACAGAACGGCAGAAGCATGAGGGGCCACGTGTCGTTAGACAGGAGGAGCGACCGCGGCATGTTTGCGGTAGTTATAGATGAGTAAGCAGGCAACGCGTCTCCACGAAGTGCAAGATGGAGACAAGGAGCTGCGTTAGCCTTCCCGTCACAAATTAGGAGTTTGTCCTGGAATTTTCACCTCGTGATTTTTTGAGAAAAGACGCGGTTGATATTTTTGGTGAAATCACCAACCAGAAGAGGGAGACAAACCCAAAAGTACCTCTCACATCCATGTGAATGGGTTTTCTTTCACTCCAAGTGTGAATATTCTCGCTTTAGTCACTAAAATGTTAATACTTTTTGTAACAAATAAAATGCAAAGAGAAATTACTGAAACGCGACCGACGATGTTTTTTCTCCTTGATCGTGTGTATATTGCTTTAATTCCATTCAGGAATTTGAAATAATAATAAACGAGCCGTGGCTAGATTTGGGTGGAGCATACGTAACAAAGGATTTGAATGATTTAAAACCTGCTGATGTTTTTGGGTTCGGGGATGTTGACTTTCAGTTCCCGGACTCCGTGAAATATTCTTGTCTTCCAGTTAAAACGCGTAATGGTCTTATATTTCCTTTAAGCGGTTAAACTCAATGTATAGGGTTTAAGATCTCTCTTGCTTTGTGGATGGGAGCTGATTGAAAACTAATCGAAGGCCCGGATTACTTCCTGTTTATTTACTTTTAGCAATGTGGGGAGGAAAACGAGGACTTGGTGGATTTGTCCAATAGTCCAGTAATCGTGTTTAGTCTTCACAACTATCTCCTTTGGCGTGGTCATGCACCTCAAGTAAGCAAATTTTTCTACGATATTCACCCAGCGAAAGATCGTTCTGTTCCTGGGGGGCTTGTGCCTTGTATTTTACGAATTTCTCTCCTTCCACCAGTCCGGTGCCGTTACGAAGCCCTTTACGTCCCTCCGTTTTTCATTCCGAAGGCCCTTGCCGTTTCGTTCATTTCGTTTCGGTCCTCTATTTCGTTTGCGCAGAGAGAAGTGTATACATAATACATACATGTACAATAAACAGCACGGAAGAAATGCACGGTTTTTTATTTTTTTTTGGCCTCTACGGGCATTTGTCCAAGTACAGCAAACCAATCAACGAACACAGCTGAAAAACGCTGGTTCCCGAAACTCCATTGATATGCCAGCAAAACAAATACACTTCCTGAGAAAGTATGTACAGAAAATGGACAGACTAAGGCCAGTTGGGACAAAGTAATTTCCTGACACCGTAAGGCCTCTTCAGGCAAAGCAGAACTTGCACACAGTAAGGACGTCCGAGGCAAAAACACTGAACGGACACAGTAGCTAAGCAGGTTTTATAACAGCAGCAGACAAACTGCCTTCAAACTTGTATTGGGAAACAGCGGTCGGCTCCTGTAGACCGTAAAAGAGCACCAACGAGAGATATGTACTCGGGCAACGGACTCCGCTCGGAAGCTGGTGCTTGGGCTTCGCACGGAACTTGTGGCTGCGAAGGCGACTCCCCTCCAGATGCTGCATCAAACACCGCTCGCTCATAGTACCTGCGTTTGCAAGATGCACATCGGTCACTTTCTCTGAAAAAGAAAATCTGCTCAATGTCCTCAGGACTGATGTCAGCAGGCCTGATGAGACAAGTCCATAGTGCGTCAGCGCGACTTTTGTGAATCTCATGCTGCAGAAGCCACCTGGGAGACGGGATATATTTACCGGACATAACCATAGCACGAAGACAACGCGGAAAGGTTGTAGATAGTGGATGCCGACTTTTATACCTGTTAAATTGAAGTGCCCTCTGCAAGATGTTAAAGTATGTCAACTCCACCCTATTTTTTGTATCCGAAGCTCCAAGCAACATGTACAGCTCCTTCATCTGCAACCATCGACTCACTAATATTCTTCATGGTGGCCACATGATGCTCCTCCTGCTGGTCCTTGAGGCAGTAACCGACCATTCTCACAAAGGTGTGGAGTCCCTTGTTGGAAAGGACCTTGACGCACACCTTCCCGCCGACAGGTTTGCTCTTGTCCCAGCCAAGAGCCTGCGACACACGCTTCTTGACATCAATAGACGATTTTGCGTACATACATACCACCCCTTGGAAATGCAAATGAAGGAGGCTCCCTCCACGCTCGACAGAGAAAACTCCAGAGAGACATTGTGTCTGCAGAAAATCGCAAAGCAAGGGAAAAAAGGACATGTCCAGATCACAGCCCGTCCTGCACACTGTCACGGACGCTTCCAATGTCGATCTCTTTGCTCTCGCTTCCCTCCTCAAAGACATTGTCCCGTGAGAAGGTTGAATAATGAGGACAAACGAAGCGAAACAGAAACGGATCCAAATCGAAGCATACACAGGGAAGCCCACGCAGTCTGTACAAAGAAGCCACAGTGGACTCGAAACTGTTATCTGGATGCTTAAAAAATGCAGGATACGCGAACATCCGATACCTGCGATCTTGCAAATACATAGAGAGATGATCAGTAGAATATGAGAAAAACCTATATGGACCAGCTAGACTGTACATCGGGGAGTCATGTAACGAGCAAGGAAAGCAAGTCTTGCTAATGCGCACAAAGTCGAACTTCATCAAGAACGCAACGATTGGTTGAGAAGAAACGAGTTCCAAATAGGTATATGCACGGCATAGTTCGATTTTCGTTTCGGAAAACGACATCATAGGTAGGTTTTTTGACAAATAGGGGAAACGCGGCTCCAGAGGAGAAAAATACAGAGAGACAAAGTTGTCCTCCTGTTCAGCAGAGCTATCGCTCTGTTCAAGAGGCGGAGCCTCCACAGCTGACTCATCCACGTCTGGACCGACCTCCAAACCATCCATACAGGTCGAATGCAAGGGAGAAATGCCGAATACTTATCTTCTAGTCCGCTGCAAGACGTTCAGGCCATCTCGTAAAACTCCTCGGGTCGATAGCAGCCAACGTCCACCACGTTACGACCGCAAAGGCAGGAAAAATATGAGAGACAAACATCGAATATTTATCTTCTAGCCCGCAGCAGGACGTCGAGCCCATTCCGGAAAACTCCTCGAGTTCACAGGAGCCAACGTACACCTCGTCAAACGTAGCAAAAAATCAGTACTCTACCCCGAACAAGACGACAACGACAAGGCCACCACGAGTCCGACGACACGGCACCAATGCCCAATCCGCGAAGCAGCCTTCCCTGCCCGAATGACAAAACGATACAAGAATACCAAACATCGACAGCAAAACCAACACCGCACGGTTCCAAAATCGAATCTACTGCAAGGAACGACGAACGCTGCGCGCAATCTGTGCCACCCGCACGAAGATGAGAGACAAAAGCACTTACCGAGACTTATCCAACACCGAACCATGAAGGACAGCAACGATAACAAGACCGCACAGTTCAAAAATCGACTCTACTGCACGGAACGACGAACGCCGCGCGAAGATGACAGAAAAATAAGTGTGTACCAACACCGAATCACGAACGCCGCGTTTGGGAACAACAAACTCGCCTACCGATGTCAGAGAAAATTTAAGTTATCTTCGTCCTCTATACCTAAACTTCTCTCTACCCGCGCTATCACCTGCCCAATCCCTCATTCGAATTTCACGTCCCGGAACCCTAGCTTGTCTTCTTCCTCGCCTCTGCCGTTTCGACCGTTTGATGTATATTCTCCTTGACATGAGTCGCCTGGTGTTCATTAACTGCGGTCATGTATCGGAATACGCTTTCGTTTATTTTGTTGGAGGTTGTTGTGATATGTCCAGTTCAGGGTACCAGTAATACATGGATTCGTATGACAAGAAACTGGGATAAGTTTATGGAAAACTGCTCAAATCTTCAGAAAAAGAGAGAACAAACTCTCTCTTTCTCTCTTTCTCAAGGACAACTAGCGACGAAAAGACGCGCGTGAGCAAAGTATTGCGGGTACTAACTGAAAGGATGGTCACAGTATCTAATGAATATCTGCAGCAAGGACCTTTGCCAGTGCTTCTTCTCCTGAAACCATCTTCTCTAACGTGGGCAGCGTCGTGATCAAGAGCAACGAAAATCAGCAGCAGGGGAAGATAAAAGAGCAAAGCGGAAGACAGGTGGAATAGTGAAGATTTGAAAAGACTTGACATTTCCTCGGGATGAGCGATTTTTGATATATTTTCTACATCTTTGCCACTGTAATTTTAAATTTTCTGATATGTTTTTTATATTGCATTCTTGGCTAATATTTTTTGACATGTCTTATAAATTTCTGACACGTTTTTTACACAAATACTGTCTGAATTAGAATGGGAATTTGTGTCAAAAATGAGTCGGAAACATGTCATACAATGAGTTAAAATTTATGATATGTATTTGAACTCCTTCTTTTGCTCCAGTTTTTTCAAAATGTCCTTATGAATTCGGACAAGTTCTGACATAGTTCGTGTCAGAATTCATGTAAACCATTACAATATCTATTGAACTCTTTGTTCTTGTCTAATGTTTTCAAGCATTTTCTGACGGATTTTCATAGGTCTCTAACATATCTTATGTCGTATTTTTTAGTTCATAGACATCTATATATTTTTGACAGTATATCCAAATTCAACGACAAGAGTCACTCATGCGAATGCGCACGAATCACTGAACTGGCACGTCTCATTATCGTGCGAAATCACATAGCAAATAACCATGAGCATAGAACCTAATACGTCATCTGACGAGTTAAAAAAAAAATTCCGCAGAACAAAAAAAATTAACACAAAAGTTCTATGTTAAATTCACATGTGAACCTTCGCATAAATTAAAAGTGCCGGCTAGAGTTCCGATGAAATTCAAGCGTCTAGAACTTCTGCCTCGTTGCTCAGAATCTGGTGTTTTTGATGTCATCGAAAGCGCTTGAAAATCTCTATCCAACGGTAACAAATTCGACCCAAACTGACGTCTCTAGCCCGAGTTATGGCTACTTGAAGATTTCAAACACCTCTTTGAAGAAATCTATGCGAACCTTCGCATAAATTGCTACCTTCAGCCTTAAACGCACCACTCTCAATGAAATCTGCATGAGCCCTCGTATAGATTTGACACACAACTCCCAAGTACTCAGTAAAATTCAAACCCTTGTAGCTCCTACCATGTAACTCAGAATCCGGTGTTTTTGACGTCACCAAAAAGCTTTTGAAAACCTCTATCCAGTGGTATCAAATTTGACCCAAACTGACCATTGTAGCCTAAGTTATGATCATTTGAATGTTTCAAACCTCTCTTTGAGGAAATCTGCACGAGCTCTCAAACAGATTGTCACCTCCCTAGCCCCAAAGTATCTTCTCCCACTAAAATTTGTGCGAGCACTCGTGCAGATTTGATGTATAGTCCAAAAGTACACAATGAACTTCAAACACTTGTAGTTTATGAACCATGACTCAAAATCATGGAGTTGAGGTCAATGATACAAAGCATGATGTAAACTGATATCTGTATAGAAAATTACGTCATTTAAAATTTTTCTGATCCCTTTCATTTAACAGAATCTATGCGAGGTCTTGCATCGATTTGCTACATAGACCCAACTTCACCCCAAAATCCATCCCAAGTCCCTATTTTCTTGGAGAAAAAATGAACAACCTCCCGACGTTTAACCAAAATTATGTAGACTGAACCCTAGAACCCTCAGCTTTTCTATTATTTGCAAGCAAGGGGATAAAGTCCAGATGTCACCTTGTTTGCTTGTCAAGTGTCATCTGTACTAGATCGTCAAGTGGCACACATGCACAATGACACGTCCTCTTGATCTGCCACCTCAGCCCTAATGTCTCATCAACACCTTTGTGCAATCAGCACCCGTCATATCAGCATCCTGTGCCATACTGCTTTGTTAGCACTCCACCTCATCAGCATGTCGGATGTCATGTCAGCCTGACAGACGACTCGTCTGTATTGTGACGTGAGAAACTTTAAAAGTCACAACTGCTTGTAACTCTGTCGTCTTAGCTTCATTCGTGATGATAAAAAGATCAATTTTGATCACCTCGGCAAGAGCTATCCAATGGTGCAGTCAGAAACAAATTTGGAATAGAATGATAAAATTCCATCCCAGAACCTTCAGTTAACACCATAGCCAGTCCACGACATGACAACTTAGAGATCCTTCTTCAAGGAAAAATTTCCCAATGATTTTATCAACTGATGAGCCAAAGTCTAAGGATATGAATGCTCGTCATCCAAATAAAGCTGAAATAGTACTTGTTGTTTGGAAATACATTCAACATTTGTGTGAGATTGAAAAGAGAACAGAAGATGAAGATCTAGAACAAAATGTCAACTGTCTCATCCAATATTGGTAGAAAATTGCAGAGGTGCTTGAAGGCGGGTGGGATACAATAGAAGGTAAACAACCACAAGATAGTTTTTGACCATGTACCAACCATGGTACTATATTTAGAAAAGAATCATCTATGAGAAAAGCATCAACGACACAGCAAAGAGAGGACATATTAGCTCAAGAGTTGGTCAAAGAGTTGGCGGAGAGAGATGAAATCTTTGTGGGAAATCCAAGTGAAAGAAAACGAAATCATTTTGTTTTTCAGATTGACATCAAGCCGTAAATGATGATTATCATTCGTCCTTCTGAAGACTTTGAAGTCCAAGCTTGCATATGGTTTGCAAAGACGTTGTCAAAAGTTGATGTTGATAGTCACTAATCACACTGCAATAAGATTCATGTAGAATGGTGAAGACCAAAACATACATCTGCAAATGCTTCAGATGTACTTCGGTACACTTATTGCATTTTGAAGAACATGTTGGCGACCAAAACATGCATCTTCAAATGCTTCAGCTGTGCTTCGATACACTAATTACATTTTGAAGAACATGTTTGGGAGAAGGATCCAAATATATCAATCAAGGTCCAAATCTTCTTCCAATAAAATGAAAATATCCGCAAGAGTTTGATCTATAGCATCACAATTCATAGATCGTGTTGCTGAAGTGGAGGGTTGAGATATCTTGACAGGAAGATATTAGTAATACTAAGACTTATTCTTTAAGTTAAACTTAGTCTAAGTCCATTACTTAGTTTTAGTCCTTTCAGAAGTCATGAAATGTTTTTGTTTCTAACTAGTAGTTTTACACCTTATAGAAAGTGAATTTTGTATTGAGTCTCAAACTCGTCTATTTCATATTCTATATTCAGAAATCATTTTGAGAATAAATTGATCATGTGTCAAATATAGTGGATTCAGTATTTGATGACCTTGAATTTCTAATTCCTGCTCACTAATAACCCTATGCATGACCTTGCACATAAAATATTCTAAATTTAGTACTAGACTAAATAGTGTATGTCATATAACGCCAACATAGAATATAATAGAAAAGAGATTTAGGGTTAAGGGCTTACTAGGATTTATTGGTTACTCTCGAGCAGATATTAGAAATTCAAAGTCATCAAACACAGAATCTAACATATTTGACACATGATCAATTTATTATCAAAATGGTTTCTGAATATATAATACAAAATAGGTGAGTTTGAGACTCAGTTGAGTTGACTCAGGGCCTTAACCCTAAGTCTCTTCTCTATTCAGTTAAATATTGGCGTTATATGACCAACATTACTCTAGTATTAAACAAATAAAATTTCATGTGCAAGGTCATGATATTAATATATACTAAATTAAATTCTGCTCACTAATAACCCTAAACCCTAGTAAGTCCTATGAGCTCTACCCTAGTAAGCCCTAGTAAGTCCTATTAAATTAAATATTGGCGTTATATGACGAATATTACTTACTCTAGTACTAAACTACTAATAAAATTTTATGTGCAAAGTCATGATTAGATTAATATATACTAAATGAAATTCTGCTCATTAATAACCCTAGTAAACCCTACGTCAGATCACTATCACATCAACTATATGCCATTGGATTGTTTGTGATATATGACAAATTTTATTCAACAAGTAATATTAACTATATAATCTAGTGATTAGAATAGAAAATACTAAGAATATTAAATAACTAATAAATCATAAACCTTATAAAGATAGTTTGTTTAGAAAACAATTTTATCAAGTACTTCTGCTCGCTGATAGCACAACTAATGTGTGTTTTGTAATTCACTCAATACAGTTATAGTCTTGTTCCTGCGTTTGGTTCAATCTTTGCACTTCAGTTTCACATGAGATTATTAGTTAATTTTGTTAATGATGTTAAAGAACTAATATTAAGAGCAACTTAGGCTCAAACTTTTAGTTCAACTACGTACTAGTCTAGCAACTTAGGCTCAAAGTTAGTAAATAAAGTTTTGAATCAGTTGACTTTGAGTTGTATATAAGACTTTATATTTATTAACCATATACTAATCTCTTCTTATACAACTTGTTGCACGAGTGTCTAAGCTGAAAATAACAAAAGTTCAACGTCTCGAACATGTTCATGGATTCTTTATTTTATATCTTGAGCTCGAGATACCTCCCATAAGACAACACATTATCATCTAAAAGAGCAGCAGTAAAGAAGATGATTAGTAGCATAAGAATGGTGTATGAATCTATTCATGCTTGTTTAAACGATTGTTACTTGTTCCGCAACAAGTAACAATCGTTGTGAGATGTATCCTTCAAAGACAATGGAGAATGATTTTTGATACTATCCAATATGAGTTGCACGATATAGATCCGAAACACAGAGGACTTTGATTTTGGTGAAAATCGTATGATGATTTCTAATCATTCCACGTCTGATACATACATATAGATTTCGTTCTCTAGCTGAGTTGATGACATGACATTCTACTCATCAATCAAATAATGAGATAATGTGTAGTGTTACAGACTCATCGACAATAATGCACTTTGAAAATACGTATTACTACATGAATATTCTGCATGTAGAGTAATTGAAGGACGTTATGTCTTGGACTTCCATTTGATGAGTTCTCTCCAATCGGTTTGTAACGAAAGTCTTAGTCAATTTGACATGTGATGTTTAACGTGTATAATCTTCCAGCATGAATATCTACTAAGAAGGAATATATGTTACTCTCGTTGATAATTCTAGATCCAAATAAACCCAAGAATATGAAACTACTTGGAAGAGTGAAGAGCTCAAGACTCTGTGGAATGATGTGTTTGCGTATGATGCAAGTGCCTCGTGTCCAAAGGAGGATCATGCATTCATCTTACACGATATTTGTCTCTGGACAATGCATGATTCTCCTAAATATGAACAGATTTTTGACTTGCAAGTTTTTGACACCAAAAGATGTCTTACGTGCAGTGAGCACTTCGAATCCCGATGAATTTGAAGGCCACGGTATACAAGGGATACCAAAAGTACTTGGTGCTTGATATTTGATTTCAAGCAATGGTGTTTGGTTCTGAAGCCAGTGGGAAATATTTCACAAAGTGGTATGCATTAGAGTCAGTCATCACAACGGGTGAAGTGGAGTGTTCCAAGTCCGACCTTAACCGGATCCCAGTCATGGCTGAGCTCCCATACTATGATGTGAATGAAGAACCATGATATCATCCCCATTGTTATATCTGATCTTGGAAGTAAAAACATCAAGAATGCTATATGTGCATTGAGTAAACTTTTGCGATGGGTTTGCACAAAGGAGATCTCGACATTGGAGGTGACAAAGATGGAAGAGTTCTTAGATGAGGAGCTTTGTCAACCTCATTCTTCAAGGATCAGATTCATAGGTTTCTTCATCTCATGCATGAGGTGAAACTTTGTGGACTAGTTCATATGTTGTCGTATCGTACGACACGAAAGGTGTATCTAGGAATATGCGGGATATCTAGCTGTGGAAAACACATAGGGTCGAGAAACACGAACAACAACCTATGAATGCGAACTTCCAACCCAAATCCTATCTTTTACTACTGCCAATTATTCACAGAGTTTACAAAACAATTTGTGGTCTTTACACAAGTTCCTAAAACCATAATCTAACATTACCACTATATAGCCCTCAAAAAGCTGAATCCAACGGTGCCCATTATGTCTCCTTATTGACTCTCGTGAAAGAAGTTATATCATTTCTAAGTCCATGATCTTCGAACTCCAAAATTCTCTAAATCTATTTACCAAAACCTAAAATGGAAAAGCTAAGCACGAACTTTGCAAAATCTGATCCGACGATATCAAAGTCTCTCATCGGTCCTCCCTACACGAAGTTACAACCCCTTCAAGTAATTTGTCCGAACGTCTCTCCACCAAGGCAAAACTGCACGAGGGCTCGTGCAGTTTTGTGTTAGGAGCTGAAACTCCATCTGAAATTCAAAGCTCCATAGTATCCATAAGCGGCTCCAAATCGGCTGTTTTGGATCTCATTATGAACCTTTCAGAAAGCTCTTTTCAATGAAATCACTCTTGCTCCCAACTAACACGCACACAAATAGTTATGGTCAATTAAAATTTCAGGTTGACCTGTGACTAAAACTGTACAAATGCTCGCACAATTTTGGACCCCTAGGCTCCTCCCCTACCCATAAAGTGCAAAAAAATGCACCTTGCAGGAAAACGAAATTGAGTCCAAGTCTCAAAAATCTACCAAAAACTTCAACTCGGTGTAGAGTCCTCTTTGTTGTTCCAAATCTGATTTTTTTGTATCACCGAAAAGCTCTTGAAATTGTCCTTTCTAATGGTATCTAGCATGCACGGAAGTGAGTCCTGTACAAATAGTTATGCTTCTTCAAAGGTTTCTAACCCTTAGAGATCTAAACTGTGTGAAAGCTCGTGCACTTTTGGCTCTGACCTCCTCAAACACCTCCCTGTGGTGAAAACTCCAGAGTCGCATAGTTTTGCCGAGAAATTCAAATATCAGCCGGGCACTTCAAATAGATGTAACTTCATGTCCTTAAGTCCAAACTTTATGTTCTTTGTATCAATGAAAAGAGCCCAAAAAAACCTAAAAAACTCTAGATTTTGACCTCTATAGCGATTTCTTTAACCATTTGAAGCTTGTTGCGACCAGCCAGGACAGAAATCTCTGCGAGGCTCGCACAGTTTTGTTGCAAATTTGATCTAAATGTTACCAATCCAACCTCCCAAGTTCAGAAAATCCAGCTGAAAATTTTGGATAGCCTCTCGACGTCTAACCAAAATCTGTTGATTGAATCCTAGAACCCTCAACTTTTATAGTGTTGGGAAGCTATGGAGTAAAAGTCCAAGCATCGTCATGTGTGCCTACCAAATGTCATTCATGCATGTTTACTAAGTGTCATGTGTGTCGGGTTGTCAAAGGACACACATGCACAATGATACGTCATCCAGATCTACCACTTCAACCCTAATGTCCTATCAACGTCTCTTCCAATCAGCATCATCATGTCAGCACTCAGTCCTATCAGCGTCCCGGATGTCACCTAAGTATCACGACGTCTCAAATCTTAAAAGTTACGACTTTCCGTAACTTTGTCATCTTAGCTCCATTGGTAATGATAGAAAGATCAATTTTGATCACCTCCACACGAGTTATCCAAAGGGCTGTCAAAAACATGTTTGGAATAGGTTGATAAAATTCTATTCTAAAACTTTAGTTGAACATCATAGATGGTACAGGACACGACAACGTGATGGATGAATGTATTTTGTGGAGACATATCTACGTACATTAAAATATTACATCCAAGAGAAAGGTAGGATGGAAAGGAACATCGCAAAAGGTTATCCGATCTGTGAGATCATGTTCTATGACTATGGAGTATTAACACGATTAGATCCTCTTGCTCCTAGCACCTCCTTGGAGACATAGAGGATGAGAAGGAGGTTGAACAAGTGGTGTACGGTGCAGAATCCAAGAAAAAGTTGGACAACAAGCTCGTACAAACACATGTATTTGTGTTACATAATGCTGAAGTTTGCAACCATTGGTTGATACTTACAATAGGAAAAGAGAATGTACATGTCATACTCGGTCAGTTATCATTGTCATGTTTTTGGACTACATGAGGCTTTATGATAACAAAAAATGGACAATGGAGAGAACATCTTAGACTATGACTGGATTCCATGATTGGATTTACATTTCTTAGCAAGTCAAATATGTGATCAAGCAGTACATTGTTAAGAAGAATGTGATCAAACACAATAAACCCATTAGGGGTGTGATAAAGCAAATTTCTGAGATAACCACATATACTCCAACCGTCTTGATTTAACTTTGCTCACCGAGTGGAGTACTACTGTAACTGGTGAAACCATACAGTTGTGAACAAATGAGACGTCTTTTTCCTTACATATATTACTGATAGTATTATACCGTAATTCTAATTCATATCAATCGATTTCAAGTATAGCAGCCAGCCTGGTCTTATGCCCTATGAGTCTTCAACCAAAGCAAAAATCTTTTGATGAGTTCCTTCTGGAAATTTTGGTTTTCTGGAGATTAGTGGGCTTTGGGTTTTTCTTGCGCAGCTTCGGTGGAGGGCCAACTAACTGAAACTCCATCTAATAAAACAGAAGAGTTATAAAGTTCTAAAATAACAACTAAAAAAACTGCAAAAAGAACGTGCGACGAAACTCAGCCAAAACCCATGAACCCATGCTATGGTTCAGTCTAATCGTCTTCAAAAATTGATGAAACCTGCCATCAATGCAGCTCCTCATCTTGCTTGCATATTCTGTCTTGGAGATGAATTGGAACTTGGAAATTTTTCTGAACTCCTAAACTTGATTACAGAGAAGGATGTGATGAAATAAATTGGCATGTAGTTCTATAAGTTTATAACTCCCAACTTGTCTTTGCTTAGTCCCAGTACAGAAAAAACCCTAGACTATAAGTATGTTGAAGATGCAAAGAAAATGCGGTGTAGAAGTGGGTAAAACTGTGTCAGTGAGTTGGGCTAAGTTCTAACACTCTAGATCTAGTAGTCTAAGAACAGGTTTGATATAGGGAGATAACAACTTCCGAAGTTTCGTATGTCAAGAGATTTTGAAAAGTTCTCCATAAATTGATCTCAATTTCTCGTCATACGAATCCATGCATTATTCTTGCCCTTAACGGACATAGAGGCTTATGAGATATGGACTCTATGAAATGATATCCTTTATCATGGAAGAATCATGATAGAGGATATTCATCCATGTACACTTCGAAGTGTATATTAATTAATGTCCTCTGGAAACGACACGATTTGACAGTTAGTGCTCCGGATTTATCCTCCCAGCAATGCCTCAGCTCGGACTACACTTATGGGGTTATATTCTGATGAGTTTGCTACTCTGAGATTAGTTATCATATATCAGTTATGAATTAATTCAAAATTTTTAATAACTTATTATAACATATTTTTATAATATTTAGACGTTTTCTGATAAGAGAAAACGAAATTCATTGTACAAGGTTGTGGTGAAGGATATTATGGACTCTATGTCTAGGCCGCAACCTCCAACAAGGTTAACGAGAACCTGCAGAGAGTAAGCGTATCTCATCATAGAGAGATGCATTCCTCCGTTCTCCAGTCCCGCGCATTACTCAAGCTGTATTCACATCGTTTCGCTCTGTTTGACAACGAGCTGTCACTGCTATTCATGTCAGAGGAGGATGATGGGGGGCGGAGTAGGAGTGGAGCGGGCAGACAGGGGGGAGGGGTAGCAGCGGGATTAAGACTCACTTAGGCAGATGGGAAAGTAGATTAAGAGGTTAGAGAGTCCAAACACGGAGAAACGCATAATTAGAGAGAGCGGCCGACAGTTAGGATTGAGTAATTAGAAGAGGGGTAAAATGACAGACGGCAACGAGAAAGAGGTGACACAAGGAGCAGTGGCAAGGAAAGACGGAGGTAGCTGCGAGGTGATTCACTTCGAAGCAACGAGAAACCAAGGACCGCGGAGTGAGACAGAACTAGAAAAAAAAGAGCAAGAAGAGAGTCTCTCAACCTGATCTATTCGAGGAGGAAAGGTAACCCAGCAGAAGCTCTCTAACGATGGAAGCTCTGCACCATTCGCAGAAGAAACGCAATGTCAAGGGAGGAGAGGAGCAAGGAGTGCAAGAGAAAAAAGAAGAAGAGAAGGGCGAGGCGAGGTCGGAGACGGATGCCCAAGCATTGGAATACCGAAGAAACCAGGTCGAAGGCCCCCAACGGGAAACGAAGTCGGAGGAGAACACCAGGAAAGCAAGCGGGGCCTGTAGAGCAGCAACGGAAGGGCCGAAGGGCCACGGCCTGAAAGCAACGGTGTGGTTAGTGGAGTGGCGGCTGTCCTGTACAAGGAGGAGTAACCAGTGACTCGAGAGGTTCAGACCCGTCATCCACCCAGAAGGCTGTTGACGTTCGAGGAGCCCTGACGTCATTGCAAACACACAAGGAGACACGAGAAGTAAAGGAACCGAAGAGAAAAATCAGAGCGAGCAAGAGCAGGGCAAAAAAGGAAAGCCTAACACGCTGAATAGTTGGACTAAACCCCTGAAAATGCTAGAGAGGATAGGACAAAATCTTTACTTAGAAGGCCTGAACGCGTTGGCTGGTGCTGGGATGCCGGATAAAGAGCTTGTGGAAGCGATATGGTGCATTCAGAAAAATCAGCAACTCGGAGAGCACAGGAGGCAACCAAGCAGCAGAAATAAGACAGAAGAGGACAGAGGAGGCTCAGAGGAGCGAAGATCCGATGGAACTGCATACTGAAGAAAAGGAGGAAGGAAACCAAGTTCCAGAGCAAGAAAAGGAAGGGGAATCAAAAGATCGACAGAGCGACACGATGGAAGAGAATGAGAAGGGGAACTTGCAGGATCCCGCTGAAAAGGAGGAAGCAGAAAGGGTGGACACGAGGACGAGAGGTGCTAAAGGAGACAAGCGCATAGAGGAGACAAGGGAGGACGAGGGGTAACCAACTCTTAAGGAGAGGTTCAGAACTCCCATTTCTGGGCTACCTCCACTGACGACAACGGAAGGGACTTGACACCGACACTTCATGAGAATGCAAGAGAACAAAGAACAAGAGAACCAGGAAGTGACGATACACAGGAAGCAGGAATTGGAGACGGGCTGTGGCTCGACACTCTGAGACTATGGGGCGGCCCGACAGGGTTTCTCCGATCTCCAACATCGCCATTAAAAGATATATAGAGAGAAGCTCTACAAGAGATAGTGCCGAACCTGATCGTTAGCCGAAGGGGGACGAGGAAGGGGTCTGCTCCGAAGACGACAAGTCCCCTGATGAAACCAACGAGGAGGGGCATCGGGAAAGCGCCCTGCAAGAGAACGGAAAACTTCTATGTATAGGAACACCACAGTGACTACTATGTATGCAACAAAGTGAAACTGTTCCAAGAACAGTCGAGCAAAATTGACGATAGGCTCCAAGTGCGGATGGAGAACAGAAAACTGCTAAACATACCCTATACATACAGAAGTTGCAAGTAGAGAATGCAAATGAAGATAGATATTTAGTTTGGATGTGAATAACTCTTTCAACTCACATACTTTGAGCCTACGGACGAATATACTTGTGGAAGCGATTCCTAAGTTGCGAGTTGAGTTCACTACTGACATGGATGCCATATAACTGCAGCCTCTCCACCTGCAGAAATAAGCGTGTCCCATAAAAACAACGCATTCCTCTGTTCCTAGACCTGTTGCAACACGAAGTCTTCTTGTACTTGTCTTCATGCTCAACTGCTCCAGCACTGTATACGGAAATTTGCGAAAGGGGGGTTGCGTTTGATTGAAGTGTGCCTCTTGCTAGCCGCCAACATTTCCAGAGAGGGCAAAATTCGTGGCAGTAACAACAATGTCGTTCGTTCCACTGTAGCGGAGTTTGTAGCGAGCTCCCGAAGATGCATTTTCGTTGAAATTCAAGAGGGCTGTTGAGGACAACAGTCAGATTGTCGTATCGCATAGAGGTTAGATTGGTATAGCTTCGTGTTATAGTATTACATCCATGGAATGATGCATGCGCTCGTAGTCGCTGGACTTTTGGTTTTTGAAAGCGAAATCGCAATAAGAAGTTTTCTGGTTACCAAGAATACTTGTAGGGACACTGGACTACTATCTGTGCTTGGGAACCAATTCTGTATATTGCAAGACATGTAAAAATAACACCTTTTATTTTGTTGGTTGTTTTGGAAATTTTATGAATCCTGAATCAGTTATGGATAGCTACCAGTACTCGAGCAATCTCCTTTGACTTTGCACCTGTGGGTAAAACTCTACAGTGATGTCACAGATTAGCGCTTCCCTCGTGTCAATTTAATGGCAACACGCGCGAATCTGGACAGGCCAGAGAGGAACTCGGGTTGAAGATGTGAAGACCGAGTGAGTTTTGTTTATTACTGCACAGGAGAGGTTCTTGTCATCATCTCGTGGCAGCGTGGTGGTGGGAGCTCGAAAGTAGGACGGTGAGGTCTCGGGTTCAAATCTCTCAAGATCATTTTGACGCTGCGGCCGCAGGCCGCGGTCTTAGGGTCCTTGGAGCACTACTGTGCGACCTCCAGCCGCAGGTTTAGGATTCAATGCCTTAGAAAAAAAAGCCCTCCCTCGAGGTTTAAGAAATAACTGACAACTCTCAACTCGTGCGACGAGAAGCTGCCTGTCATACGCTTAGTCCTTAATTAAGAGTGTATAAACAGTTTAGTTGCGATTATTACGGAAGAATCTTTGAAATATTCCTTTTTTGAAATTCGAATTGTTCTAATATCGATTTAGTTTGTTATTGTGTGAGACGAACTTCGTATAAGAACAATAACAACCTGAAAAATCATCCAGTCTGCAAACTGAAGAATCGAGATCGCTGTCGGGAGGCGGATTTGAAACGTATCGGAAATGTACTAGAGCCGGAAAATTTTTTCCGGTATGGCTTTTCAGTACTGCAAGACCAGCAGCAAGCTGCTGCAGGTCCTGTAGAGCCTCTTGCCCTCTCGCTTTCTGCCTCCTGCCTCCTGCCTTCCTGCCTTCTCGCTTCCTGCCTGGATCCCGCACCTTCTCCCTTCCTTCCTGCCACCCTTTCTTCCTCCTCCAGCCCTCCAGCCCTCCCCTTCTTCCTACTTCCAGCCCTCCTCTTTTTCCTACTTCCTTCCTCTGCCCTTCTAGCCTTCCTCCTCCCTATCTAATACTTTTTACTACTTAGACACTCTTCACTTTAAGACTTAGTCATTTCCAAGTGTCTTAGTCCACTCATTCATGTTTTGAGTAATATTTTCAAATTAGTATAGTTATAGTGTTAGGGTAGGACTATTTTGATTTTGTATTAGTACTGTCATGTTTTGATTTTGTATTAGTCTTTTCCTGATTTTGTATTAGTCCTCTTTTGTTATTTGTACTTAGTCTATATTTTATAGTTTTATTTAAATATCTTTCATAATTTTTAGATGATTTGAGAATATCTTAGTGACGAGGACTGGACATCCGGACGGATAGGTTCATTTTTTTGCCAAGATTTAAGTTCATGCCTCCTAGAGTACATCCACCACGACCGTGCGATAGACATAGACCTAGAGGGTGTCCGGAGGTCCTTGGAGGGTTGATTAGGGTCCCAGAGTCGTTGCTTTTGCGATATGTACAACTGATGCAACTTTTGGGACTTGGTGCAGGGCATGCTGCAGTTATGAACTTTCTGTTTACGACTGCTCGGGTCGTTATTGATCAAATGATCAGAGAGGCAGAGGTTCGAAATCAGATTCCTGATGTAATTCTAGATGAGGGTGATTTGGATCTACTTCTGCCCGAGATGGATGATGATGAGTTTGTGGCCGATCTAGATGTTTTGAATGCGTTGCGTGTTCATGTATGATCGTCTTTCCACCCCTTTCAAGCAAGCTGAAGTATGCTTGTAAATCTGTGAATGTGTCTGCATTATAATTTTCTTATTTGAATTGGCATATTTTTTCTATAGGTGATAGATGACGTGTTGGACTCTCAAATCCCATTAGATCCAATAGTAGATTCTCAGATCCTCAATGAACTGGATGATCGTGAGCCACATGAGAGAGACATGAGAGGTGTTGACATACTTGTCGAGGATCTCCCGAGGGTTGGATTTGTATCTTTGTCTCGATTGAGAGAATTCTTTCAGGACTTCAAGGTGAAGTGTCCCCACCCAAGATGTGATAAGCTCTTGTTACCTCCAACAATCAAGTCTTTTCATCAGACTTGGAAGTTGAAGTTCAGTTGTGAGTGTCAACACAAGTTTGTCTGGTTGTCCACGGAGATGGAGTTGTATTATGAGATCCTCGATGTCGTGTGTCGTATGTATCATTCTGCACTATGTGCGGGATTAAGATATACACAATTGGATTCAATCTATTGAGAGATTGACCTAGAGCCTATAGGACAAAAGCACTTTTATGGATTTCAGAGCGAGAGGAGACGAAGGATTGGATGGATTCAAGCAACACTTGACCGATGGACGATCAAGTGTGCCGACCGAAAG
Organism: Asterella californica; assembly: GCA_036924285.1. Taxonomy (NCBI): domain Eukaryota; kingdom Viridiplantae; phylum Streptophyta; class Marchantiopsida; order Marchantiales; family Aytoniaceae; genus Asterella; species Asterella californica. The sequence goes on from JAYKYS010000003.1 coordinate 16,367,959, forward strand.
AGGAGGTGCAGTCGGAAGTACTTGCACGGTATTTTCCGGACTTGAACCATGCACCCATGGGAGGTGAGTGTGTTCACATTGAGCTAAGTGACTTGTTTATTACTCATTTTGTGATATCATGTGCATAAGTATTCTTACTCAGAATGTCCTAAATATGTATTTTTGAATTTGACTTGTATGTCTTAAGAAACTTTGTTGTGTATGTCGATCTCCGTTACGACTCCACCCGAAATGGCTACAATGGCACTTGTGCATTCATTGATGCGTTGACGGTCGTGTCATCGAGATGGTGAATATGACTCGAGTCGAGGCAGGAGGAAAAAATTCATGGTTGATCGAGGATGCGGTATTTGAGATCGAGATCCAGCGATTGGTAGCACGCGGTATTGTTCTTGACGAGGTTGTCCATGATGACAAGCGATCGGTGGATGTTATATTGCGTCGACACGGCATCGTGAGCCAGAAGGACCTATGACACAAGTGCAAAAACGTGATCAAGAAGTTCTTAGCGGAGATGCAGACCAAGAAGCGTCCTCCCGGTGGTGTTGATGAAGCTGAGGTGATTGCAGACCTTGAGCTCCTTACAAAGAGACAACTGGAAGGATGGCTTCGATCTCAAGGAGCTTCGACTATCGGAAATAAACCCGTGTTGGTTCAGCGAGTGGTTGGGATACGAGATCTTCGAGATAGTGAGGTCGTCGGTTCTCGACGATATATGTATCTAGAGCTGATGACTCACGGTATTGCAGACAAGCTGAAGGGATGGATTTACACTTGTTGTCAGCTGAATGCGAGGAGGACAGTCATGGTTGGTGGTTGTTATCGTACTGATGGTGAAGACGACATGAGCATCTTAGTCAAGGACATTCAGAACGCAGTCGATCATTGGACAGGAGATCACAGGACGTGCATGACTCTACTGGGAGCCAGACCTTGCTGCAATATCCCGGACCTAAATAGATCCGCATCAGACACATATTGATCTACGAGGTATGTTCTCTATATTCAGATGTCAATAATTGCTTAGACTTGTGCATATTAGATAGACATAATCTTGATTATGATGATAATTAAATGATGTCTACGTTGTAGATTCTCTCACTCATCGAGCTATGGTAGAATTCATGAAGAAGACCATAATGTCAGCGAAGATGCGATTTTATTCTAGAGCTCGAGAGAACTATATGTCGGAGATTTTCAATTCGGTCATAAACAAGTTTGCCACGAAAAGGACACATTTTGCGAAGTCACATGAAGCTCGATTGGCAGCCTGTTGCATGGACTGGAATGAGAACATACGTCGGGAGCCCATCAAGATTTATCAACGACGTCCTCAACATACGACAATGCGCCATCGGACTCAAACACGTCGAGAGCTACCTGAGAGAACAACTGCATGGAAGACTGAGTTGAGGGATATGATATTTGACGAGCATAATGAAGCGGCTATGTAAGTACTAAACTTGGTTGTTCATTGAGTGTGCTCATACATAACTGTGTAAAATATATCTTTTGGTTGTGAATGTTGATTAATACTCATACTGACATTTTGATTGTTTCTACGCAGATAACGAACAACAAGTACCGAAGTACCAGTTAGCGGCATTTTTCGTTGTTCAATATTCAACATACCACATAAACTTTTCCATCTTATATAACTTGATATTTTCTGTATAGGGATAAATATCATTGAACATCAATGTTTTTGTCTAACTTCATGATTATTTACAATAAGGTTTTTTTTTCCTCCTCCACAAACTTGCACTCCAAATACTTGTCAATTATCATGTTACAGGTTTTCTATGAACTATTTCCTAAGCGCTTGATAAGCACAACTTGCTTCAAAGGCATCATGAGGAAAGGACCTGCTTCCTTTTATTCAATACAGCTCACACTTATTTATCAAACTTCAGATTTCAGCTGTGTACTCAGATATGCTATTTATACACACAAAGACTTAGTCATTTTTTCTCTTGCTTTTCTGAACACAGAGTTCATTTGTACCCGTTCTGTTTTTACGGTAAGCTTTTTTTCTGTAAGCCTTTTTTCTGTAAGCGTTGGAAAACATCATGTCCTTCAAGTGAAGACAGGCTAGGGAGGAGACTTTCCACTTCTAGAAGGCACATTTCCTGAACCATACTGAGCTGAGAAACTGCAGGAAGCTCACATGGACGATGTCAAGTGGACAAATGCAGAAGATATGATATGGTAATTCCACAATGTGAGCTTATCTCGGTGGGCAGTGCTTGGACGGTAGTAGCTCCCACATTTTCCAAAAGAAGTGAAGATGGGAAAATCAGAATTCTCTTGAACGAAGTCCGTGATCCACATGGTCTAAATGTAAGTTGTGTTACAACGGAAACTGGTTTGCTGTCCTTACTGTTCGGGAAAATGCAGAAGGCAAAGCACGTCACGAAGACCGGAAGGAAACGGCGGCTTCAATGTGGACTTGGAGCTGGAGATTCTCGCCTTCATGCTGCAGTCAGGGAAGTCCGATGCATTTCTCAGCAACGAGGAGCTTATCACTGCCGCTCGTTGGGATTTGGTTGAGGCTATAGTTGCAGAAGGAGGCTGGTTAGCATCTGGTTGGGAAAGGCACGCAAATGCTTCCGTCTTCGGCGGTGTTATGCAGGAAACTGCTCATCGTTCTCTCTCTTGTCAACGAGCAGTCGCGAACAAAACCAAAGCTGTCCGTTCTGCTCGTCGCTCAAGAGGCCGGCCCAAACCATCCCAGATTTATCCGTGGACTCACCTCGACCTCTCAAGAGGAGTATGTATATAGCCCACCACTGAAATTTGTGAAAAGCTCCATGTACATGTATATTCTTGAGCTAGACTCTAGCGATTTTATAGATCTTCTAAATCATAAGCTTCTGAACATTTTAAACCGATTTAGAGCACACACTCATTCCAATTTTCAAGAACAGAACTAGGAAACTTCCACGCAAAGATCCCCTAGCTAGACATGCTACAGGGGGTTGACCCCTTGAAAGCTCCCATCTGGGCATAGCATTTCGTAGGGGCTGATTCAGTAGCTCCTAGACCCGCTATTCAGAATGCATAATGCGTGCAGCTAAAAGAAAAACAGGGATATGAAAAATGAAATGTACATCAGACAACAAAAACAACAAATACAGGAAAATCAATTTTGAAAACCTACAAAAACTTCGCTTTCATCATGAAACTCAGATTTTACTACAGCTTCAAGGAGTTCAGGCAGCTGCTTCCGTTCTACATAACCAAGAAGAAAAGAGAGCTCTCTGTAAATTGCGAAACGTTTCTTTTTTGAAGTTTCCTCAGTGTAGGAGGCAGAAATACGAACTATCAATTCGCTCTCAAAGTCCCATAGGTGTGCACCTCCATCAGAGGTAACAAAAGCCACCACGGCTGCAGTATAACCAGGAAAAGCTTCTCTCAGTTCTGGTGTGATGAAAGTTAGAGAACTGTTACCAAGACAGCCGCCCTAGACTGTCTAAGAATCTCTCAATTCTTCGTCAGTCATCACCCTGCGTCTCTTCCCGGTATGTGGCATGGAGCCTATCTGAACCCAAGAAGAAGATAGTATTCACAGTGCACCCCCTACACTGTACGCCCGCCTGCAAAGAAATGAAACCACAAACGAGAACACAAACTACACTGTAAGCCCTTCTGCACGATGTCTTGAGCCACAGCGATGAAGAACAAAACCTGCACACTAAATGATGATAAAACCGCAGCTATGGAGAATAGAACCTGCACACTAAACGCTCGATGGATAACAGAACCTGCACAGTAGACGATGACAAAGCCTCAGCGATGGAGAACAAAACTTGCATACCAAACAATGGCAAAGCCGCAGCGAAGAGGTCGCGAAGAGCCAGGAGCGATGGCAGTGTCAAAGTCACAGAGATGACAGTGGAAAAGTCTACAAACCCTACAATCCTTTCTTTCGACGCGACACACTACTCCTTGAAAATGAAATCCGACACGAAGGCTTTGGTCACTATGGTGCGCAGCAAACCTGTACGCGACAGAATGCCACGTAAGCAGGGTGCCAGTACGCCTTTTTTCAGGTGCCAGGCGTTCCTTGCAGAGTCGTCTATACAGAATGCTGGTCGCTCGTCTTGTCCTTGGACACGCGGCCCTCAAAAACTGCCGTTATGTCGTGTCAGGCGTAGAAGAGACCCCTCATCTCTCTTGCTTTATTATATAAACCAGTATGCCTCCAACTTCCAGCAACAACCGCAACTGACACTCACGTAGATCTGACTAACGCAGCTCACCTTACTCCGACAAGATCTTAGCTCTCCCTCGCAGTAGGCATTCGTCCATCTCAATTCCAGTTCCAATTCCTGATAGCGAAGATGGCATCGAACCAATCTAGCTGGGATTCGACCCGCGACACTGCGGCTCAAAAGGCTGACGAGACCAAGAATTACGAGGCTGAGAAGGCTGGACAGGCCCAAGAGCACGCTCAGGGAATGGGCGAGGCCACAAAGCAGAAGGCGAGCGAGGCCGGATCTGCTGCTCAGCAAAAGATGGACGAGGCCAAGCGGGGATCCTCCGATGCCAGCCAGACTGCCATGGACAAGGCCACCCAAGCCAAGGATAGTGCTGCCAGCACATTGCAGCAGGTAGGTACTTGTTCAGCTGGTTTTGCTATGTAGATTAGGAGATTTGGCAATTATAGAGCTATTGAATCATAGACCTCAATGTTCGTGCGTAGAGAAGTATTGTATGCCATTGAGACTGATAGAACATAGACCTCAATGTTCGTGCGTAGAGAAGTATTGTATGCCATTGAGACTGATTTCTTCTATTGGACTTCTGTCGGCACTGCAGGCTGGCAACAAAGTGACCGAAACCTTCAACAACGCTAAGGACGCCATCACCGGCAATAAGTAGGCGAATTCTGAGTAGTGTTGACTCTCTCGTAGATTACTTTAGCCCAGCAGATTCTTATGCAATGCTTGTACATAGTCCGCCCCACCGAATTCAAGCTCCATTGCAGCTCTAGGTTGAAGAACGAAGTCCGTAGACTGCTCTACGATACCGACTGCCATTTTGCTGTATAATAACTGAGGCCACTGGTCCACAGTTTATCCTACAGAACTGTACGAGATTACTTGAACTTAGTCGAATGACGATCTTCGTCTCCTCAGCAAGTGATTTAGCAACAAAAGCTCTCCTGTTATGATTTGAGTTGTACAGCATCTGGGACTGGCAGCCATGATTGGTGAGTCTCAGATCAATGTTCCAATGTCAAAGAATTGAGCCTCGAGTCACGTAGAATATATATCCTACGTGACTCGAGGATATGTTAGTCCGAAATTCTTTTAAAAGTGTTACTGCTTGATTGCCTCTCAAATTCTTGTTCGCAGGCAAGACCCTCAACTAACTTCTGGTCAGCTTACATTACATCATTGGTATTCGGGGAGGATTCACCAACATGAACTATGAGCGAAGAAAAAATGGGGAGTGGGTAATATGGAAGCTGAAGAAGAAACAACAGCACCTGGTGGTGTTCTGTAACAGGCCTTGGTGCCTTTGCTCCATGGTCGCCGTGCGGAAGCGGACCTGTAACACTCCTATCTAGTTTCTAGACTGAGAACAGGTTTGGTAACTGGAGTTAACAACTCCCGAAGTTTCGTGCATATACAGGAGTTGCATTGGAACGGGCGTCAAACCATTGAATCAGTCGAGGCACAGTTTTCGGTCTGTACGTAAAGGTCCTTGCAGTGAGTGTTCATTGCATAGTTTCCGTTCAAATGTGTGGCCAACGATTAGTTAGTACACGCAACGCTTTCGCTCCCGCACGTCTTGCCATCGCTCGTTGTCTCTGAAAGAGAGGGCTCGTCCATTTCTTTCTCAGAGATTTCTACTCATATTAGTTGCCCTGCCGTGGATGGAAATAGTGATTCGCTGGCCTTTTTGGCTTTCCGGGGCAGTTGACTCGCTACTGTAGTGGGCTCAGCCGCTGGGCTGGCTGGCCCGAGTGTCGTCACCGTGGGAACGGCGGACGCTGGAATGCCGTTGAGCCATTGCCATTGAAATGCACGTTCCATGCCGTGAACCTTCGTTGTATGACGATTTACCGGACGTTCGGAGCAAGTAGACGGAACCGAAGACCAATAATGTAAGCTGACTAAAACTAAGTTGAGGTTCTTGCCTGGAGCAAGAAGGTAATCTTGCAGTAAAATTTGAGAGGTAATCTTGCAGTAATTCTTTTGAAAACGTTGGCCATCGAACTTAGCCGCAATAAAATATGAAAAACATGCACCTACATTCAGGAGGAACTCACGTCATGCTGGTGATAAAGCGAAGCGGGAGCTTCTGCAGCTGACATCTGTTGCTAAGCTTGGGCTGGTAGGGTTCACAAAGCTCGGTGTTTCTCGCGCTTGTCCCGAGGTACAGTACTACAGACAAAGTGCCTTTTACTCTAGTGCATAGCGATTTCTCTTCTCCACCCGTCTCAATCCTCGCTTTGAAGCTTCCCATCATCTTTACTCAACTGGAAATTTTCATTTTGTCGGCCCTACTGCATTGCATATATCTTAGTGGTGTTAACTTGTATGTATGACAATTTCCATTCTTTTGCAGTTCAATATCTCATGTGGTATAAGCTTTTTCTAGATGAGATACTTCGAGGAGCCCTAACTTCCATTGTTAGGTTTAAACCCTAAACTCTTACCGGAAGTTTTCATGTGTTCAATACATCATTGGACGTTTTGATGCGAATGCAATATATTTTGGATCTGGTATGTACGGAAACTCAGCAGTACCGTTTATCCTTTCAGCAGACTTCAGAATTCCTGTTCACGTCAGAACCATTTCGGTCGAAAAATTAATTTCGGCTGTGGCGCTGCAGATGCAAACCTGACATCGTAAGTGTTTCCCGAGATTCACGTCCAATTAAGATCAACGGGGAGTTTATTGCGAATGCGATACAATTCAGAGCTTCCCAAGATAATGAAGATCACGGGCCAAAAATGGTATGTGAGTTGTGTGAGTTTCTACATTCTACCTTTAGTCACCGTGTTTCGAGCCTTATGACCTCTTTGATTCTCTTCCTTCTCATTCACGATCACAGTAGCGTCTGATAGTTCTGGGTGCGAACATATAACACAACTATCTACAGGAGAGCGTTTTCTGCTCAATCACTTGCCAAGATATGGAATCCAAGTTCGTCATTTGTCTTAGATTTAAATAACTTCGTACAAGTCTGTTTGCTGAACTGTACACCACTGGCCTCAGTTCTTGTACAGTAAAAAAATGACAATCGGTATTGTAGAACTTCAACCTAGAGCTGAATGAGAATCAGAATTCAGTGTGGCCGACTATTTACACGCGCTGCAAGAAAACCCTCGAGGTCCGCTTATCTAAACACTCCACGCAACTCGCCTACTTGTTGCTGTTGCCCGTGATGGTGTCCTTAGCGTTGTTAAAGGTCTCCACCACTTTGTCGCCAGCCTGCAGTATACCAAAATCCAATGTTAGATTAGACTCGATGAAACCTGGTTTCCAAGACATAATGCACGTGATACGTTTCTCGAAATCGCAGGAATCAACAATGTACAATTCGAATCGAATGTTACATTCAGACTCAATGAGACACCAGGTTTCCAAAACATAGTGCACGTGATACGTTTCTAGAGATCGTTGGACTCGAGAATGTACAACTGCAAATTTCCTCGCTATATAGCAGAACCAACTCGAACGCAGTACCAACCTGTTGCAATGTGCTGGCAGTACTATCCTTGGCTCGGTTGGCCTTGTCCATGGCAGTCTGGCTGGCATCGGAGGTTCCCCGCTTGGCCTCGTCCATCTTTTGCTGTGTAGCAGATCCGACCTCGCTCGCCTTCTGCTTTGTGGCCTCGCCCATTCCCTGAGCGTGCTCCTGGGCCTGACCAGCCTTCTCAGCCCCGTAGTTCTTCGTCTCGTCCGCTTTCTGGGCCGCAGTGTCACGGGTCGAATCCCAGCTGGATTGGTTCGAGGCCATCTTCGCTGTGGGAGTTGGAAACACTAGACAGTCTAGACTGTAGAGGGGAGATGTTCGATCGAGTGCGGTGACAATATCTTCGCAGGATAAGCTTCGTAAGTAAAATACCGAGAGCGACGGTTGCGATTGAAACTAGAATATGGAAGCATACTGATTTATATAGTCAAGCAAGAGAGATGAGAGGCCCTTCTCCCCTTGACAGAACGGCAGAAGCATGAGGGGCCGCGTGTCGTTAGACAGGAGGAGCGACCGCGGCATGTTTGCGGTAGTTATAGACGAGTAAGCAGGCAACGCGTCTCCACGAAGTGCAAGATGGAGACAAGGAGCTGCGTTAGCCTTCCCGTCACAAATTAGGAGTTTGTCCTGGAATTTTCACCTCGTGATTTTTTGAGAAAAGACGCGGTTGATATTTTTGGTGAAATCACCAACCAGAAGAGGGAGACAAACCCAAAAGTAACTCTCACATCCATGTGAATGGGTTTTCTTTCACTCGAAGTGTGAATATTCTCGCTTTAGTCACTAAAATGTTAATACTTTTTGTAACAAATAAAATGCAAAGAGAAATTACTGAAACGCGACCGACGATGTTTTTTCTCCTTGACATGAGTCGTCTGGTGTTCATTAACTGCGGTCATGTATCGGAATACGCTTTCGTTTATTTTGTTGGAGGCTGTTGTGATATGCCCAGTTCAGGGTACCAGTAATGCATGGATTCGTATGACGAGAAACTGGGATAAGTTTATGAAAAACTGCTCAAATACTCAGAGAAAGAGAGAACAAACTCTCTCTTTCTCTTTTTCTCAAGGACAACGAGCGATGAAAAGATCCGCGTGAGCAAAGCATTGCGGATACTAACTGAAAGGATGGTCACAGTATCTAATGAATATCTGCAGCAAGGACCTTTGCCAGTGCTTCTTCTCCTGAAACCATCTTCTCTAACAAGGGCAGCGTCGTGATCAAGAGCAACGAAAATCAGCAGCAGGGGAAGATAAAAGAGCAAAGCGGAAGACAGGTGGAATAGTGCAGATTTGAAAAGACTTGACATTTCTTCGGGATGAGTGATTTTTTATATATTTTCAACATCTTTGCCACTGTACTTTTAAATTTTCTGATATGTTTTAGATATTGCATTCTTGGCTAATATTTTTTGACATGTCTTATAAATTCTGACACGTTTTTTACACAAATACTGTATGAATTAGAATGGGAATTTGTGTCAAAATGAGTCGGAAACATGTCAGACAATGAGGTAAAAATTTATGATATGTATTTGAACTCCTTCTTTTGCTCTAGTTTTTTCAACATGTCCTTCTGAATTCCGACAAGTTCTCACATAGTTCGTGTCAGAATTCATGTAAACCATTACAATATCTATTGAACTCCTTGTTCTTTCCTAATGTTTTCAGTTTTCTAACGGATTTTGATAGGTCTCTGACATATCGTATATCGTATTTCTGAGTTCATAGACATCTATATATTTTTGACAGTATATCCAAATTTGACGACAAGAGCCACTCATGGAAATGCGTACGGATCACTGAGTTGGCACGTCTCATTATCGTGCGAGATCACATAGCAAATAATCATGAGCATGGCACCTAATACGTCATCTGACTAGTTACAAAAAAAGTTCGCAGAACACAAATTATTAACACAAAAGTTCTGTGTTAAATTCACATGTGAGCCTTCGCATAAATTAGAAGTGCCGGCTAAAGTTCCGATGAACTTCAAGCGTCTAGAACTTCTGCCTCGTTGCTCAGAATCTGGTGTTTTTGATGTCATCAGAAAGCACTTGAAAATCTCTATCCAACGGTAACAAATTCGACCCAAACTGACGTCTCTAGCCCGAGTTATGGCTACTTGAAGATTTCAGACACCTCTTTGAAGAAATCTACGCAAACCTTCACCTAGATTGCTACCTTCAGCCGTAAACATCACTCCCAATGAAAACTGCACGAGCCTTCGTATAGATTTGACACACAACTCCAAAGTACTCAATAAAATTCAAACCCTTGTAGCTCCTACCATGTAACTCAGAATCCGGTGTTTTTGACATCATTAGAAAGCTTTTGAAAACCTCTATCCAGTGGTATCAAATTTTGACCCAAACTGACCATTGTAGCCCAAGTTATGATCATTTGAATGTGTCAAGCCTCTCTTTGAAGAAATCTGCACGAGCTCTCAAACAGATTGTCACCTCCCTAGCCCAAAGTATCTTCTCCCACTAAAATTTGTGAGAGCACTCGTGCAGATTTGATGTATAGTCCAAAAGTACAAAATGAACTTCAAACACTTGTAGTTTATGAACCACGACTCAAAATCATGGAGTTGAGGTCAATGATACAAAGCATGACGTAAACTGATATCTGTATAGAAAATTGCGATCGTTTAAATTTTTCTGATCTCTTTCATTTAATAGAATCTATGCAAGGTCTTGCATCAATTTGCTACATAGACCACACTTCATCCCAAAATCCATCCCAAGTCTCTATTTTCTTGGAGAAAAAGTGAACAACCTCCCGACGTTTAACCAAAATTAGAATGAAACTGAACCTTAGAATCCTCGGCTTTTCTACTATTTGCAAGCAAGGGGATAAAAGTCCAGATGTCACCTTGTTTGCTTGTCAAGTGTCATCTGTACTGGATCGTCAAGTGGCACACATGCACAATGACACGTCCTCTTGATCTGCCACCTCAGCTCTAATGTCCCATCAACACCTTTGTGCAATCAGCACCTGCCATATCAGCATCATGTGCCATACTGCTTTGTTAGCACTCTACCTCGTCAGCATGTCGGAGGCCATGTCAGCCTGACAGACGCCTCGTCCGTATTGTGACGTGCCAAACCTTAAATGTCACAACTACTTGTAACTATGTCGTCTTAGCTCCATTCGTGACAATAACAAGATCAATTTGGATCACCTCGGCAAGAGCTATCCAATGTTGCAGTAAGAAACAAGTTTGGAATAGAATGATAAAATTCCATCCCAGAACTTTCAGTTAAAACCATAGTCAGTCCACGACATGACAACTTAGAGATCCTTCTTCAAGGATAAATTTCTCAATGATTTTACCAACTGGTGAGCCAAAGTCTAAGGATATGAATGCTCGACATCCAAATAAAGCTGAAATAGTACTCGTTGTTCAGAAATACATTCAACATTTGTGTGAGATTGAAAGGAGAACAGAAGATGAAGATCTAGAACAAAATGTCAACGTGTCTCATCCAATATTGGTAGAAAATTGCAGAGGTGCTTGAAGACGGTTGGGATACAATAGAAAATAAACAACCACAAGATAGTTTCTGACCATGTACCAACCATGGTACAAGATTTAGAGAAGAATCATCTATGAGAAAAACATCAACGACACAGCAAAGAGAGGACATATTAGCTCAAGAGTTGGTCAAAGAGTTGACGGAGAGAGATGAAATTTTGCGAGAAATCCAAGTGAAAGAAAACAAAGTCATTTTGTTCTTCTGATTGACATCAAGCCACAAATGATGATTATCATTCGTCCTTCTGAAGACTTTGAAGTCCAAGCTTGCATATGGTTTGTAAAGATTAAGTATGTTGTCAAAAGTTGATGTTGATAGTCACTAATCACACTACAATAAGGTTATGTAGAATGATGGTGACCAAAACATGCATCTTCAAATGCTCCATCTGTGCTTCGATACACTAATTACATTTTGAAGAATATGTTTTGGGAGAAGGATCCAAAATATGGAGAAGAAGATGACAAGATAGACACCAATGTATGTGTGTATATGTGGCAATCAAGGTCCAAATCTTCTTCCAATAAAATGAAGATACCCGCAAGAGTTTGATCTATAGCATCACAGTTCATAGATCGTGTTGCTGAAGTAGAGGGTTGAGATATCTTGACAGGAAGATATTAGTAATACTAAGACTTAGTTTTAAGTTAAACTTAGTCTAAGTCCAGTACTTAGTTTTAGTCCTTTCAGAAGTCATGAAATGTTTTTGTTTCTAACTAGTAGTTTTACACCTTATAGAAAGTGAATTTTGTATTGAGCCTCAAACTCGCTTATTTCATATTCTATATTAAAAAATCATTTTGGTAATAAATTGATCATGTGTCAAATATATTGGATTCAGTATTTGATGACCTTGAATTTCTAATTCCTACTCACTAATAACCCTAGGCATGACCTTGCACATAAAATATTCTAAATTTAGTACTAGACTAAATACTGTATGTCATATAATGCCAACATAGAATCTAATAGAAAAAGAGACTTAGGGTTCTGATGATATATGGTCTAGTACACATGATCAATTTATTATCAAAATGGTTTCTGAATATATAATACAAAATAGGTGAGTTTGAGACTCAGTTGAGTTGACTCAGGACCTTAACCCTAAGTCTCTTCTCTATTCAGTTAAATATTGGCATTATATGACCAACATTACTCTAGTATTAAACAAATAAAATTTCATGTGCAAGGTCATGATTAGAATAATATATACTAAATTAAATTCTGCTCACTAAACCCTAGTAAGTCCTATGAACTTTACTCTAGTAAGCCCTAATAAGTCCTATTAAATTAAATATTGGCGTTATATGACTAATATTACTTACTCTAGTACTAAACTACTAATAAAATTTTATGTGCAGGGTCATGATTAGATTAATATATACTAAATGAAATTTTGCTCATTAATAACCCTAGTAAACCCTACGTCAGATCACTATCACATCAACTATATTCCATTGGATTGTTTGTGATATATGACAAACATTATTCAACAAGTAATATTAACTATATAATCTCGTGATTAGACTAGAAAATACTAAGAATATTAAGTAACTAATAAATCATAAACCTTATAAAGATAGTTTGTTTAGAAAATTTTTTTATCAAGTACTCTTGCTCGCTGATAGCACAACTAATGTGTGTTTTGTAATTCACTCAATACAATTATAGTCTTGTTCCTGCTTTTGGTTAAATCTTTGCACTTCAGTCTCACATGAGATTATTAGTTAATTTTGTTAATAATATTAAAGAACTAATATTAAAAGCAACTTAGACTCAAACTTTTAGTTCAACTACGTACTAGTCTAGCAACTTAGGCTCAAAGTTAGTAAATAAAGTTTTGAGTCAGTTGACTCTGAGTTGTATATAAGACTTTTTATTTATTAACCATCTATTAATCTCTTCTTATACAACTTGTTGCACGAGTGTCTAAGCTGAAAATAACAAAAGTTCAACGTCTTGAACATGTTCATCGATTCTTTATTTTATATCTTGAGCTCGAGATACCTCTCATAAGGCAACACATTACCACCTAAATAAACAGCAGTAAAGAAGATGATGAGTAGCATAAGAATGGTGTATGAATCTATTCATGCTCGTTTTGTGAGGTGTATCCTTCAAAGACAATGGAGAATGATTTTCGATACTGTCCAATATGAGTTGCACGATATAGATCCAAACACAAAAGACTTTTGATTTTGGTGAAAGTCTTATGATGATTCCTAATCATTCCACGTCTGATACATACATATAGATTTCGTTATCTAGTTGAGTTGATGACATGACATTCTACTCATCAATCAAATGATGAGATAGTGTGTATGTAGTGTTACAGACTCATCGACAATGGAGCACTTTGAAAATACATATTACTCATGAATATTCTACATGTAGAGTAATTGAAGGATGTTATGTCTTGGACTTGCATTGATGAGTTCTCTCCAATAGGGTTGTAACGAAAGTCTTAGTCAATTTGACATTTGATGTTTAACGTGTACAATCTTCCAGCATGGATATATACTAAGAAAGAATATTGTTGCTCTCGTTGGCAATTCTAGATCCAAATAAACTCAAGAATATGAAACTACTTGGAAGAGTGAAGAGTGAAGAGCTCAAGACTCTATGGAATGATGTGTTTGCGTATGATGCAAGTGCCTCGTGGCCAAAGGAGGATCATGCATTCATCTTACATGATATTTGTCTCTAGACAATGCATGATTCTCCAAAATATGAACAGATTTTGGACTTGTAAGTTTTTGACACCAAAAGATGTCTTACGTGCAGTGAGCACTTGGAATCCTGATATTCTATGAATTTGAAGACCACTGTATACAAGGATACCAAAAGTACTTGGTGCTTGATATTCATTTCAAGCAATGGTGTTTGGTTTCGAAGCCAATGAGAAATATTTCACCGTGGTATGCATTAGAGTCAGTCATCACAACGGGTGAAGTGGAGTGTTCCAAGTCCGACCTAAACCGGATCCCAGTCATGGTTGAGCTCCCATATTATGATGTGGATGAGGAACCTTGAGAGTTTCAACATGTTTCAACTAATTTCTTACCACTCTGTTCTCAGAAAATATCTCTATTCTTTTGAAAAGCTTAAGATATGGGAAGTTTATGAGACTCATAACGTTGCGAGACTCATGTAGGTGCGATATTTTGACATGTTTTAGACTTACTCATGCAAAATCTCGATGATCCTATGCACCAAGAAAGAAATGTAGTAAAGAATCTTCTCCAACATATGTTTGGTCAGATGGACACTTTAATTTGAAGCGTAAGCGAGCTTGCAAAGATTTTGGTGTCTATCAAAGAGTATGACCATACAGACGTCATGATGAATCAGAAGGCATGAGGAGAGTCCTTTGGATACTCATCGCTCAAGATAGAGAAGTCTATAGAACTATTTTTCGGAATATTCGGATGTTCACCGGTTATAGATCTAATCTATGCTCAACGTTTACACATCAGGAAAGCATCACATGGGGTAAAGGATGAAAAACTCATGATTATCTAAGTTAATCCATGATATCATCCCCATTGTTATATATGATCGTGGAAGTAAAAACATCAAGAATGCTATATGTGCATTGAGTAAACTTCTGCGATGGGTTTGCACAAAGAAGATCTCGACATTGGAGGTGACAAAGATGGAAGAGTTCTTAGATGAGACTCTATATTTGTTGGAAGGAGCTTTGTCACCCTCATTCTTCAAGGATCAGATTCATAGGTTTCTTCATCTCATGCATGAGGTGAAACTTTGTGGACTAGTTCATATGTTGTTGTATTGTTAGACACGAAAGGTGTATCTAGGAATATGCAAGGTATCTGACTGTGGAAAACACGTAGGGTCGAGAAACACGAACAACAATCTATGAATGCGAACTTCCAACCCAAATCCTATCTTTTAATACTGTCAATTATTCACAGAGTTTACAAACAAATTTGTGGTCTTTACACAAGTTCCTAAAACCATAATCTAACACTATCACTATGTAGCCCTCAAAAAGCTGAATCCAACGGTACCCATTATGTCCCCTTATTGACTCTCGTGAAAGAAGTTATATCATTTCTAAGTCCATGATCTTCGAACTCCAAAATTCTCTTAATCTATTTACCAAAACCTAAAATGAGAAAGCTAGGCACGAACTTTGCAAAAATCTGATCCGACGATATCAAAGTCCCATCGCTCCTCGTTGCACTAAGTTACAACTCTTTCAAGTAATTTGTCCGAACGTCTCTCCACCAAGGCAAAACTGCACGAGAGCTCGTGCAGTTTTGTGTTAAGAGCTGAAACTCCACCTGAGATTCAAACCTCCATAGTATCCATAACGCGGCTCCAAATCGGCTGTTTTGGGTCTCGTTATGAACCTTTGCGGAAAGTTCTTTTCAATGAAATCACTGTTGCTCTCAACTAACACGCACACAAATAGTTATGATCATTTAAAATCTCAGGTTGACCTGTGACTAAAACTGTACAAATGCTCGGACAATTTTGGACCCCTAGGCTCCTCCCCTACCTTAAAAGTGCAAAAAAGTGCAACTTGCAGTAAACCAAATTGATTCCAAGTCTCAAAAGTCTACCAAAAACTTCAACTCAGTGTAGAATCTTCTTTGTTGTTCCAAATCTGATGTTTTTGGTATCACAGAAAAGCTCTTGAAATTGTCCTTTCCAATGATATCTAGCTTGCACGGAACTGAGCCCTGTACAAATAGTTATGCATCTTCAAAGGTTTCTAACTCTTAGAGATCTAAATTGTGTGAAAGCTCATGCACCTTTGGCTCTGACCTCCCCCAACACCTTCCTGTGGTGAAAACTCCAGAGTGCTCGCATAGTTTTGCCGAGAAACTCAAATATCAGCCGGGCACTTCAAATAGATGTAACTTCATGTCCTTAAGTGCCAAAAGGAGCCCAAAAAAACCTATCCAATTGTACAAAAAACTCTACATTTTGACCTCTATAGCGATTTCTTTAACCGTTTGAAGTTTGTTGCGACCAGCCAAGACAAAAATCTCTGCGAGGCTCGCACAGTTTTGTTGCAAATTTGATCTAAATGTTCCCAATCCAACCACCCAAGTTTGGAAAATCCAGCCAAAAATTTTGGATAATCTCTCGACGTCTAACCAAAAATCTGTTGATTGAATCCTAGAACCCTCAACTTTTATAGTGTTGGGAAGCTGGGGAGTAAAAGTCCAAGCACCATCATGTGTGCCTACCAAGTGTCATTCATGCATGCTTACTAAGTGTCACGTGCGCCGGATTGTCAAAGGGTACACATGCACAATGATATGTCATCCAGATCTACCACCTCAACCCTATTGTCCTATCAACGTCTTCTTCCGCAGCACCATCATGTCAGCACTCTGTCCTGTCAGCGTCCTGGATGCATCTAAGTATCACGACGTCTCAAATCTTAAAAGTTATGTCCGTAACTTTGTCATCTTAGATCCGTTCTTAACGATCAAAAGATCAATTTTGATCACCTCCACATGAGTTATCGAATAGTGCTGTCAAAAACATGTTTGGAACAGGTTGATAAAATTCTGTTCTAAAACTTTAGTTGAACATCATAGCTGGTCCACGACACGACAACGCGATGGATGGATGTATTTTGTGGAGACATATCTACATACATTAAAATATTACATCCAAGAGAAGGGTAGGATGGAAGAGAACATTGCAAAAGGTTATCCGATCTATGAGATCATGTTCTATGACTATGGAGTATTAACACGATTAGATCCTCTTGCTCCTAGCACCTCCTTGGAGACATAGAGGATGAGAAGAAGGTTAGACAGGTGGTGTACGGTGCAGAATCCAAGAAAAAGTTGGACAACAAGCTCGTACAAACACATGTATTTGTGTTACATAATGCTGAAGTTTGCAACCATTGGTTGATACTTACAATAGGAAAAGAGAATCTACATGTCCTACTCGGTCAGTTATCATTACCACGTTTTTGGACTACATGAGACTTTATGATACAAAAAATAGACAATGGAGAGAACCTCTTAGACTATGACTGGATTCCATGATTGGATTTACATTTTTTAGCAAATCAAATATGTGATCAAGCAATACATCGTTAAGAAGAATGTGATCAAACACAATAAACCCATTAGGGGTGTGATAAAGCAAATTTCTGGGATCACTACATATACTCCAACAGTCTTGATTTAACTTTGCTCATCGAGTGGAGTACTACTGTAACTGGTGAAACCATGCAGTTGTGAACAGATGAGACGTCTTTTTCCTTAAGACATATAGTACTGACAGTATTATACCGTAATTCTAATTCATCTCAATCGATTTCAGGTACAGCAGCCAGCCTAGTCTTATGCCCTATGGGTCTTCAACCAAAGCAAAAATCTTTTGATGAGTTCCTTCTGGAAATTTTGGTTTTCTGGAGATTATGAGGCTTTGGGTTTTTCTTGCGCAGCTTCGTTGGAAGGTCAACTAACTGAAACTCCATCTAATAAAACAGAAGAGTTATAAATTCTAAAATAACAACTAAAAAAACTGCAAAAAGAACGTGCGACGAAACTCAGCCGAAACCCATGTGCCCATGCTATGGTTCAGTCTAATCGTCTTCAAAAATTGATGAAACGTGCCATCAATGCAGCTACTCATCTTGCTTGCACATTCTGTCCGGGAGATGAATTGGAACTTGGAAATTTTTCTGAACTCCTAAACTTGATACAGAGAAGGATGTGGTGAAATAAATTGGCACGTAGTTCTATAAGTTTATAACTCTGAATTTGTCAATGCTTAGTCCCAGTACGGAAAAAGCCCTAGATAAGTATGTTGAAGATGCAAAGAAAATGTGATGGAGAAGTGGACAAAACTGCGTCAGTGAGTTGGGCTAAGTTCTAACACTCTAGATCTAGTAGTCTAAGAACAGGTTTGATATAGGGAGATAACAACTTCCGAAGTTTTGTATGTCAAGAGATTTTGAAAGGTTCTCCATAAATTGATTTCAGTTTCTCGTCATACGAATCCATGCATTATTCTTGTCCTTAACGGACATAGAGGTCATATGAGATATGGACTCTATGAAATGATATCCTCTATCATGACAGAATCATGATAGAGAATATTCATCCATGTACACTTCGAAGTGTACATTAATTAATGTCCTCTGGAAACGACACAATTTGACAGTTAGTGCTCCGGATTTATCCTCCCAGTAGCACATCAGCCCGGACTACACTTATGGGTTATATTCTGATGAGTTTGCTACTCCGAGACTGGTTATCATATATCAGTTATGATGTATTACTGGGAGGATAAATCCGGAGCACTTATTGTCAAATTGTGTCGTTTCGAGAGGACATTAATTAATGTACACTTTGAAGTTCTACTTAACGTAAAAAATTAATAATGTATTATAACATATTTTTATAATATTTAGACGTTTTCACTGTACAAGACTGTGGGGAAGGATATGGACTCTATGTCTACACCGCAGCCTCCAACAAGGTAAACGAGAACCTGCAGAGAGTAAGCGTATCTCATCATAGAGAGACGCATTCCTCCGTTCTCCTGTCCCGCGCACTACTCAAGCTGTATTCACATCGCTTCGTTTGTTCCTGCGTCTGTCGTGCGTTCGAGTTTCACAGAAACGTGACCGCCGTTAATAAACACCAGACGACTCACGTCAAAGCAGAAACATCCTCATTCGCGTTTCAGTCACTTCTCTTTGCGTTTCACTTGTTACCCAAAGTATCCGGTAAAATATTTTTGCGCCGAAAGCGAGAATTCACACGTGAGTGAAAAACCGATTCACATAGGATGTGAAAGTTACTTCTGCGTTTGTCTCCCTCTTCCGGTTGCTGATTTCACCGGAAATTTATCAACCGCGTTACTTCTCAGAAAATCACGAGACGTATATTCCAGGACAAACTCCTAATTTGCGACGGAAAGGCTAAGGCAACTGTGCTAAGAGGCTCCTTGTCTCCATCTTGCACATCTTGGACACGTGTTGCGTGCTTAGTCGTCTATAACTACCGCAAACATCCGCAGTCGCTAGTCCTTTCTAACGACACGTGGCCCCTCCCAGTTCTGCCGTTCTGTCGTGTCAAGCGGAGAATGGCCCCTCATATCTCTTGCCCGACTGTATAAATCAGTATGCTTCAGTCTCATCTGTGGCTCTCGTTGTTGTTACTTACGAAGCTAATACTGCGAAGATATTGTCACCGCACTCGTTCGAACTTCGCATTCTCCACACTACAGTCTAGACTGTCTAGTGCTTCCGACTCCCACAGCGAAGATGGCCTCAAACCAATCCAGCTGGGATTCGACCCGCGACACTGCGGCCCAGAAGGCAGACGACACCAAGAACTACGGGGCTGAGAAGGCTGGTCAGGCCCAAGAGCACGCTCAGGGAATGGGCGAGGCCACAAAGCAGAAGGCGAGCGAGGCCGGATCTGCTGCACAGCAAAAGATGGACGTGGCCAAGCGGGGAACCTCCAACGCCAGCCAGACTGCCATGGACAAGGCCACCCAAGCCAAGGATAGTACTGCCAGCACATTGCAACAGGTTGGTACTGCGTTCGAGCTGGTTCTGCTGTATAGCGAGGAGATTTGCATTCTGAGTCCAACGATATCGAGAATCGTATCACGTGCACTATGTTGGAAACCTGGTGTCTCATTGAGTCTGAATGTAACATTCGATTTCCATTGGCAACTGTACATTGTTGATTCCTGCGATTTCGAGAAACGTATCACGTGCATTATGTCGTGGAAACCTGGTGTCTCATCAAGTCTCTAACATTGGATTTGGAATACTGCAGGCTGGCGACAAAGTGGTGGAGACCTTCAACAACGCTAAGGACGCCATCACGGGCAAAAGCAACAAGTAGGCGAGTTCCGTGGAGTGTTTAGATAAGCGGACTTTTTTGCAGCGCGTGTAAATAGTCGGCCACACTGACTTCTGATTCCCATTCAGCTCTATGTTGAAGTTGTACAATACAATTGTCATTTGTTTACTATACAAGAACTGAGGCCAGTGGTGTACAGTTCAGCAAAGAGACTTGTACGAAGTTATTAAATCTAAGTCAAATGACGAACTTCCATTCCATTTCTTGGAAGGTGGTTGAGCAGAAAACGCTCTCCTGTTGATAGTTTGTGTTTTGTGTTATATGTTCGCATCCAGAACTATCAGACGCTAATGTGGTCGCGAATGAGAAGGAAAAGTCTTCGAATATTAAAGAGGTGATCGTAAGCTCGAAACATGGTGACTAAAGGGAGGATGCAGAAACTCACACATCTCACACACCCGCACAGACCCTTGTTGGCTCGTGACCTTCGTTATCTTGGGATGCTCTGAACTGTATCGTATTCGCATTAAGCCCGCCATCCCCACTGTGACGAGACTTGGGCCAACTAGCGAGTGACAGTGACAACGCGATGGCAAGACGTGCGTGAGCGAAAGCGTTGCGGGTACTAACTAAAAGGATGGACACGCATTTGAACGGAAACTATGCAATGAACACCCGCAGTAAGGACCTTTACGTACAGATGGAAAAAACTTGTCTCAACTGATTCAATGGTTTGACGGATGTCGCCCGTTCCAATGCAACTCCTGTATATACACGACATTTCGGAAGTTGTTAATCTCCAGATACCTAACCTGGTCTTAGACTGCTAGATAGAGTGTTACAGGTCCGCTTCCCAACGGCGACCATCGAGCAGAGGTACAAGGAACTGTCAAGGATGAGTTACAGAGTACCACCAGGTGCTGTTGTTACCTCTTCAGCTTCCATATTACACGACTTTTTGTCGTTCATAGTCCATGTTGGTGAATCCTCCCCGATGACCAATGATGTAATGTAAGCTGACCAGAAGTTAGTTCAGTGTCTTGCCTGGTAACAAGAATTTGACAGGCAATTAAGCAGTAACTTTTCTAAAAGACCTTCGAACTAATATATCCTGATCTGCCATTATTATGACTTTTTGCAACCTAGTTCAAGAGTAACCCACAATATGCTTGGTGATACAGTAAAGCGTATGTATGCTCAGCTGACATACATACGCATTACTGAGGTTGGACTCGAAAAGCTCTCGACGGTACTTCGCTTAAGAGTCTAAGGTACAGTAGAAAGGGTACCCCAGAATTGGTGCTGACTTGATGATGCCGCGCATGGTGTACACTGTTTACATCTTCGCTTGTCAATGAGCAGAACTTAAGCCGAACACACTGACACAGTTTTTCCCTCCTGTGCCGCACAATCTTTGCATTTTCAATCATACTTCTCGTCTAGCGATTTTAATTTTCCGTACTAGGCGAAGGCAAACTCGGAGTTAGGAGCTTATAGTACTATGTGCAAATGTATCTCTGTTCATTGGAACTTGATGCGAATGCCTTACAATTTATGTTCACCAGATGACGAACATCAAGACTACGACCAAATAAATGTGTGTGGATTACTGCATTCTACGTGACTCGAGGCTGAATTCTTTGACATTGGAACATTGATCTGAGACTCACTAATCATGGCTGCCAGTTCCAGATGCGATCATATTATATACAGCAGTTACTCAATCATAACAGGAGAGCTTTTGTTGCTGAATCACTTGCTGAGGAGATGAATATCGTCATTCGACTAAGTTTGTATGATAAACTGAAGACCAGTGGGCTCAGTTATTATACAACAAAATGGCAGTCGGTATCGTAGAGCACTCTACGGACTTCGTTCTTCAACCTAGAGCTGCAATGGAGCTAGACTTCAGTGCGGCCGACTATGTACAAGCATTGCATAAAAATCAGCTGAGGTACTGTTACTGCAGGCTGTTACTATCTAACAGGAGCGTAAACACTCATCGAAATTCGCCTACTTAATTATTGCCAGTGATGGCGTCCTTGGCGTTGTTGAAGCTTTCCGTCACTTTCTTGCCAGCCTGCAGTTCTCCCAAAAGTCGAATAGAAGAAATCAGACTCAATAGCATACAATACTTCTCTGCGTACTAACATTGAGGTCTATGTTCAAGAGTTCTATAATTCCCTAATCTCCTAATCTACATAGCAAAACCAGCTGAACAAGGACCTACCTCTTGCAATGTGCTTGCAGCACTATCCTTTGCTTGGGTGGCCCTCTCCATGGCGGTCTGGCTGGCATCGGAGGATCCTCGCCTGGCCTCGTTCATCTTTTAGCCTTCTCAGCCCCGTAGTTCTTCGTCTCGTCTCCCTTTTGGGCCGCATTGTCGCGGGTCGAATTCCAGCTGGATTGGTCCGATGCCATCGCCGCTGTCAGAGTTGGAACTGGAATCGAGATGGATGAATGCCTCCTGCAAGCGAGTGCTTTCACAATATCTTGTGGGAGTACGGTTAGCTACGTAAGTCAGATCTACGTGAGTGTCAGTTGCGGTTGTTGCTGGAAGTTGAAGGCGTACTGGTTCATATATCGTGCAAGAGAGATGAGGGGCCTCTTCTCCGCTTGACACGATATAACGGCAGTAGCTTTGGAGCGGCCAGTGTCCGACGACACGACCGGGCAGTCATTCGGTATAGACGACTACGCAGTCAACGCGTGTCACCTGAAGGTGCATGTTGGAGCGACTTAGAAACGACCGGGACTGTGAACATTGTCATCGAAGCGGCGGCATTCGGAATCGGCTATCGCAGAAATTTACTTACATTACCCCTAATACGTTTGTCGTACTTGACCCGACTCTTCTTAACGTTTGTGTTACTTGACCGCATCTCTAATTGGCAATAGCAGGTTTAGCATGTTTACCAGTATGTAAAGACATCCGTGTGCTATTCATTTGCGTTTCCATCAGTTGGCTATTCATTGCGTCGCGTTTTCTCTGTAAAGACGCTGCAGTAAGTGACCTATAATATAATCTGAATTGATAATTTGTGATAAGAATATTTTAATTAAACTTTAATGGAGATATACTGCTGACGGTTAGTACGCGCATTTCGTATGCGACGACGTGTGGCATATTTACCTACTACATTTGCTATAACCAGTCGAGGGTGTGCTCAAGTAACACAACGTTAAGAACGGTGGGTCAAGTCTGAAAAACTTATTAAAGGTGGGTCAAGTAAATGTCTGTTCCATGGTGGGTAGACTACCATAGTGTTTCTGCTGTGGAGGGGTAATCTTACAGTTACGGTATTACATTCTCAGTGCTGTTAGCCTTACGGAAAAAGACTTCTCATCTGTCCGCAGGTGCATGGTTTCGCAAGTTGGGCTTTGCGTACTCCACCCGGTACGCGAAGTCAAAGAAGACTGCTGGAGTACCGGTAGCTATCCATAACTGATTCAGAATTCATAAAATTCCCAAACAACAAACACAATAAAGAGTGTTCATGTTACAGGTCTTGCAATATACAGAATTGGTTCCCCAGCACAGATAGTGGCTTAAACCCCTTGGCCCAGTGCCCCTATAAGTATAACTAGTTTTGGTAATCAGAAAACCTCTTTTTGCGGTTCCGCTTTCAAAAATCAAATAGTCCAGGGGCTACGAGCGCATGCAGCATTCCAAGGACGTAATACTTTAACAACCGGAACCCGTGGCTGTACCAATCTGACCTCTATGCGATACGACAATCTGACTGTTGCCCTCAACAGCCCTCTTGAATTTTCAACAAAAGCGCATCTTCGGGAACTCGATCGCTACAGTGGAGCTAACGTGGAACGCTACGTATACGACAAGGATGATATCTACCCGAAGAATAACGAAGCTAACGAGCCAACAAGAGATATATATGTGAGTGAGTTTCTACATTCTTCCTTTAGTCAGCATGTTTGAAATCTTAACACACTGATTCCGATTATCCACGATCACATTGATATCATATAGTTCTGGATACGAACACAGAGAACTCTTAACCATCCACAGGAGCGCATTTGTTGTTCAATCAATTGCTGAGAAATCGAAGTTGGTCATTTGATTGGATTTTGAATATCTTTCTAAAAGTATGTTTACTGAACTGTACACCATGTTTCAGTTCTCCTACAGTGAACAAACGGCAACCGGTATTCTAGAGCTTCAAACCGGAATCCGATGGGCAAGCCCTCTCTTTTCCAGTGACAACGAGCGATGGCAAGACTTGCGTGAGCAAAAGCGTTGCGGGTAGTAACTGAAAGGACGGCCATACATTTGAACGGAAACTATTGCAGTTACAGTTACACTAAATGGAGGTTTCGGAACTTGATGCGAATGCCCTACAAATTTATGTACAAGATAACAAACTTCCAAGCTACGACCAAACAAATTTGTGTGAATGACTATTCTCCGTCTATTCACCGTAACTCAGGCTCAGTTCTTGACACTGAAACATTGATCTGATACTTACTAATCCTGTTTGCCAGTTCCAGATGCGATCATATAATATATAACTCAAATCATCACTGGAGAGCTTTTGTTGCTGCGGAGACGAAGAAGATCGTCATTCGACTTAGTTTAAAAAACTCTGGAACAGATCTGTATGATAAACTGTGCATCAGTGGCCCCAGTTATTATACAGAAGAAATTTGCAGTCGCTATTGTAGAACGCTCTACAGCTCTTCTTTCTTCAATCTAGAGCTGCCATGGAACTAGACTTCGGTGCGGCCGGTCGACTATGTACAAGTATTCCATAAGAATCGAATTTCGCCTACTTATTGCCGGTGATGGCGTCCTTAGCGCTGTTGAAGGTTTCCGTCACTTTGTCGCCAGCCTGCAGTAGTCCCAAAAAGTCCAACAGAAGAAATCAGATTCAATGGCAAACGTATACTTCTCTGAGCACTAACATTGAGGTCTATGATTCAAGAGCTCTATTATTGCCAAATCTCCTAATCTACATAGCAAACTTAACTAGCTGAACAAGTACCCACCTGCTGCAAGGTGCTGGGAGCACTATCCTTGGCCTGGGTGGCCTTGTCCATGGCAGTCTGACTGGCATCGGAGGATCCTCGCTTGGCCTCGTCCATCTTTTGCTGAGCAGCAGATCCAGCCTCGCTCGCCTTCTGCTTTGTCGCCTCGCCCATTCCCTGAGCGTGCTCTTGGGCCTGTCCAGCCTTCTCAGCCCCGTAGTTCTTGGTTTCGTCTACCTTTTGGGCCGCACTGTCGCGAGTCGAATCCCAGTTGGATTGGTTCGAGGCCATCTTCGCTATGGGAGTCGGAAGTACTAAACTGTAGAATCGAGATGAATGCCGGAGTGCGAAGTTCGAAATGACTGCGGTCACAATATCTTGGCGGAGTAATGTTCGTAATGTCAGTAACGCGAGTGTCAGATTCAGTTGTTTGCTAAAAGATGCAGACATACAGGTTTATATAGTTGACCAAAGAGATGACTGACTTCCTTTTGACATAACGGCACAGATGATGAGTAGCCGCGTGTCGCAAGATAGGAAGACAGTTTTTTTCAGCAACTATGCTGGGGACGTGTCTCTCGAGACAGTGTGCGTCTTGTTAGGAGGGGCGCGGGACAGTGCGGAGGAGTAAGAAGGGCCATTCACATCGGGGGACGGACGTTGACGTACGTTTGGCACTAGAAACAAACTAAAAAGGAGCCGGAATGAGAATCTTTAGTACCAAGCGTGAATGCATTTTCCTTTGTATTGTTTGGACGTAAGTAAGAGGTTATTTGTGACTTTGGAGTCACAAGTAAACAATGGAAAAACGATCTGTTCTAACAGGTTAAAATAGGAGTTAAACCCCGACTAGGGGTATTAGGGGTCTGGGTAACCCAGATACCTCATTTCCGATAAGCGGGATTAGCGAACGCGATAAGTTTGGGTAACTCCGGCTAATCTTTATACGTCCGTAACGTGAGTATTTGTACATTAAATCATACGTTCATATATCGATGAAGAGGAACAATTCCGAATAAGAATTTTCGAATATGAGTGCGTAAGAGGAAAAAATGAACAGACAAAAATTCTTTATGAGCTAAAGTACGCAGAGAGAATATTTTTCAAATTTAAAATTGATTTTCATTCGAGCAGTAGTGTGAATTGGCAGGACACCTGCCCACAAATTTTTTTATAATTTTCTCTAAGATCAAATTTTTACAATCCTAAGACTATAGATCTGAGGATTATAATCAGTGGGAGGGCCGCAATCAAGCTATTTTACTAACTTCGGAAGGACAAGAGCGGAGTGGGCCATTCTTCTCCTAGATTGAAATCCAAAGCCTCAGCTTCCCACACCAGTTTGTGCACGAGGAGAGCACGTCCAGTTTGAAAGCACCCCTCAAGCAATTTCGCGAAGGGAACTGAAAACCACCCTCTAAGTTTATGAACACCCACTTTCTACATTATTTATTCTCAGAAGAACCATCAGGTATTCTTTTTCCAGGTACTTTTGGTATCTAGTATTTCTTAGTTCAATGACTTTGACATTATTTTCTTTACAGTATTATGCTATTTTCTACTTGTTAATTTATTTATTTCCTGATTTGCACTTCTAATCTTATTCTCAGATTTCTCAGATTCTTACCAAATTTATTTGATTTATAATAGTGAGGTATTACGCATCCTCTCATATCTTCTGACATGATGCTGTGCAATGCTTAGTATTAGTTGTAACTCTTCCAACTTTCAAATGCTTCTACTTAGAGTTCATTTTAGGTTTAGGTTTTACTTCTACTCAGAGTTTGCCGTTTCTTTTCTACTGAGAGTATTGAGCATATTCACATAAACTTTAGTTGTAGTTGAATCTATTTTTTTTAGATCAAATTTTGAGTTATTTATAATGGTCATTTTAAAGATAAAATTAAATTATTTCTGTGATGAACTTATTATTGTTTCTGTACTAGGTGTGTATATGTTTGTTGTATGTTATTCCAAGAGGTTTGATTGATCACTTTACAGATGTGATTCCTATTTGAATCATGGCAGAGCGGCGTTGGGGACAGTTCTCTTCTGATCATGTCAATTATCATGAGAGGAGACGATCCGATGCCAAACAAGTACTTCACATTCCGGAGGATATGCTAGACACATATGAGTGATTACGACATGCTTTGGGATCCGGAGCTTCACACGCTCGAGTGTTGAGATGGTTGTTGGATGGTGCAGCGGGACGGATAGAAGTGTTGGAGAGTGTACGTGCAGAGCAGTTAGCTCCTCCTCTAGATGATCCAGAAGATATCAGCGTTAAGTCAGAGAAGCGGATGATTGTCGATGATAATCAGTCAGCAGTCTCAGATAGCCAGTATGACCATATGAGTGGTGCGGATAGATCGAATATCATTGACGATTCACAACACGATGAGTTGGCAGAGGAGCGGATATTGGAGACCGACGGTGAACCAAGGACACGCGAGACGGTTGAGTAAGGACTTTGGAGTCGAGGGAAGATCATAGAGTTCTGCGAGATCTTTCGTGTGAAGTGTCCTCGACCAGGATGTGTATTGTATTGCACGACTCTAGTCATCTCTGAGTTACAACAATGTTGGCAGTTGAAGTTCGGATGCGATGTGAGCCATATGACTGTTTTTGTCACGAGAGAGATGGAGAGAGATTGAGGATCACTACAAGTGATTGCGCAAATGTATCATGTTGCATTGTGTGCGGGTCTCAGTTACACTTTGGTTGCAAGTATGTTGGATGTCAAGGGACTTCATATTCTTACGGTACTCGTCCAACTTCCAAAGTGAAGTTGGACGAGCTATTCGATGGTGTAGTGTTGCTTTGTCATTATGGGAGGATACAAAGATACATTTATATTCTTCATTGTTATCATCGATTGGTAAATATCTTTTTATCACTTGAGATTTTAAATTTTATTGAATTATGTATTTTTTATATGATTTACTTATCTCATTTGTCTTATGCATATCCATTAGTACTATATGTCGATTGTAGATGAGCTTCATCACGAAATGGATACCATAAGACAATTTCATTTATCAATGCTGCCTACAATCATGTGGTGGAGATGATTACGATGATATGTGTGGATGTTCAGAGACAGCTGCTGTCGAAAGAGGCGTTAGTGATTGATTGAAAAAGTCATTCACATCAGTGAGATTATTCATGATGATAATCATGCAGTCGACACAATTATCGATAAGTAAAGTTCTCCTAATTTTGTTATAGCAGATCTTATCATTTCTTTTATTTATTTCTACGGACAGAACAGTCTTATAATCTTTTATTCTCATTCTTTTAGCAAAAATTTATTATACTTATCTTTCTTCTTGGGGCGTAGGTATGAGATTTGTAATCAAAAGGACCTTTGGCACAAATGCACATCATAACCAAGTTCAAGGAGGAGTTGCAAGATGTTAGGATGTCGGCAAGAGATCGTGTGATCCAAGATGCAAGGAGTCGGAGGGAGCTTGTTGTGTTCTTAGTCATTCAGTTGAAGACTTTTGTCGGACAAACATTCTTTTGATTTTGGATTCAAAGATTGTACTCGTGAATAGGGTTGTTGAGCATCTTGGTCTTCCGACCGAGGAGTATTGGGAGCATGAGCGAACCCATGGATTCAAGTACCCTGAGCTTGCAGCCCAAGATATTGCATACAAGCTCAAGTCTTGGATATATATATGCGCTCATAGATGCAGCGAACAGTAATTTTATGTGAGCTTTTTCATTTGTGATTCTCATATGACTATAAATTTGAATTTACTAATATTATATTACAAGTATTTCTCTAATGACTTATTTCTTTCAAAATTTGGAAATTGCAGAGGTGATGCCGGTCCAGGTATAATGGTTTTGGATATCTTGATCGCAGCTTCACATTGGGCGGGTGATCACTCCGATTGTCGATTTCTTCTAAGTGATCGCTCTTGTACTTCACGTGCGTTTGGAGAAGATCCATACAACGGGTCGACACATCAGGTTGTGCAGTCATTTCCGATGAAAACATATCACACCAGCAAAGATGCGATTCTACATACACGCGCGGGAGAACTACATGAGCAAAACATTTCACTCTGTCATCAACAAGTTTTCGACAAAGAAGATCCATTGGGAACGTTCGCACGAGGCTCGCCTAGCATGTGCTGCTCTTGATTGAAATGAAAATATATGTCGAGAAGTGATAGCGATGTGTATCCACGTCCATAAAATGACTCTAGTGTTCATAGGTGACCACGGACGAATAGAATTCTAGTGCGTGGGATGTCCATATGAAAAGACAAACTGAAGAAGCGCATATTTGGATACTGAGTTTCAACAGGTATACTCTATACTCAGGTATTTTCATATTATGCATGTTCTCTATTGCTAAAGTAAAAAGCCGTGTAATTTTAGAATGGTTATAATTTTATAATACTATTGTGATCATTTTTGCCAAGTATGTTATGGTTATTTGCAGATCATCGTGCAGTGTAGCTCAAGCTCTCGGTATATACTTACAACTATTCAAGTTTTTTTGGCAAGTCCTTCATTATTTGTGAAAGACTAAATGTGTTTATTCTAAACATTTTTAGTTTAGTTCTTGTGGTTTCTAATGGTGGGAAGCGGGCTTGTCTTGTCCTTCGGTGATAGCATAATCTCAAAAATTTATCAACAAGTTTCTACAAAACTTGCTATGTGTAATCAGTCTAAAGTATACGTTGTTTTCAGCAACAAATTATCTGCTTTGGATGAGAGAGTTTATTGTAGACAATAAGTTTCCAGTAGATTACAGTTCGTGTGTTGCAAAACAAAACATCTATTTTGAAGGTGGTTGACTCTTGTAACACCAAGAAAGTCATACTCCAGACACCAGATCATGCATTCATTTTTTACAGATTTTCATTCATAGTCAAAACCAGTGTATCGACTTTGGCAGTTTTCAGATATTTTGTAGCTTTTTCTTTATAAGTACTTCGATGGATTTTATGTAATTTTTGACGGTTTTCATTTTCATCGATGGGGATGAAAGCTGTATATTTAAGAGAGTGATATAGCAACATGTTACCAAAATGTGCAGTTCTACAATAGGTTCTCGAAGTTAGTATATTGCTGCACATGAAGTCACATTTCAATCTAGTGAACAGAAATTTTCTAACTGCACACAAGTTTTACAGTCGGAGACAAGCAGGAAATGGTACTGTAATCTCAGTAGGGATTGACCCACTAAACCCCCGTCTAAGCTGAGATTTCACATGAGCTTTACAGAAAGGACCAGTAAAGCTCCTGGACCTGCTAGACAGGATGATGCTTCGAACGACCTAGACTATGCAACTAGTTATAATGCATAAAAAACTACAACATAGTACAGATAAGAAATGAAACTCAATCGTTCTTGAAACCAACAAATGACTCTCTGGGTGAAGACCAAGTTGACTTTACAACGCGCTCAAGAACGTCTGGGAGTTGAGTTCTATCATTGTATCGAAACCAAAGTGCCAAAGCTCTGTATACTTGAAATCGTTTCCTTATGTTCTTCACCTTTGTGAAAGAAGCACAAGCACGTCCTAATAGTTGGATAAGGTCGCTGGGGGAACTGAACTCTTGATTGGCTTTACAAAACTCGAAACAAGCCTCATAATACACAGGAAATTTACTTCAGAGCTCTTCAGTGGTGACTCTAAGAGAACTCTCCAGCATCTCATCTTTTACAAGCCAATGTCTCATCTCTCCCCCCTCTCATGTAATCTTCGCGGTGTTTCTGTCCGCATCAGAGGCTGCCATAACATACTGCTGGACACAACATCTATCACGATCGCTCGTGCTCAAAGCAATCCGTACCACCAGAGATAGCGAAAGTTGAACATTAACCAAACGGACTGTCCACTGAACAAGCAATAGAATAACAGCAGAAATGAACTCAAGGAGCATAAAGAAAACTAGTGGATCTCAGAGGCGATAATTCTAGACCCTGTCATTTATTTTCAATGTCTGGTCCAACAGTCGACAAGTGCTAATCAAGATCAAGGTCCAGTCAAATAGCACTTAGTATGGTTCAGAACTAAGAACGTGCTCGCCAAGAAGTGATCTTAATTCAACGCATCCTCATCGGCAACGTCAAGAAGTACAGAAATGAATTTCTCCAGCCACGATCAAGAAAGTGACAAGGAGCAAAAAAAGTATCGACAACTAACAAGCACACAATGGAGAGCGAAACCCGAGTGGTGAGAAGCTTTGCTGATCAAAAACCGCTGACAGTGCCTCGTCCAACAGTCGACCAGTTCTAATCAAGATCAAGGTCCAGCCAAATAAGACTTAGTATGTTTCAGAACAAAGAACATGTTCGCCAAGGAGTGACCTCAGTGTCAATGCATCCCCATCGGCAACGTTAGGAAGTACAAAAATGTCAAACTCCGGCCACGATCACGAAAGAAACGAGGAGCTAGAAGTATCGAGTACGAACAAGCACACAATGAAGAGTGATGATGAGAAGCTTTGCTGATCGAGAAACCGCCGACAAAAGAGTAGAAGATGATATCATGCCCTAGGGCAGCTGTGAGGTCAAACTGTCTCGCGGGCCCGCGTAGTCCAATGAGACTTTGGAGAGAATGATTCCTTCTGCATCTTTTATACCTCCAGTCGGGGTTTAAGGTTAAAACAAATACATAAACACATGAACGACTCTATTTTTATCATTTACATCTCATTTTTTATGAAAAGACGTTTGTTGGCATCAACATTCTCCGCTCTACCTTTCTATCTTATCTCATGGATTTCTGTGAGATGATATTTTTATCATTCATAGATAATATTAGCTTGATGTAAGTATTAACATTCATGATTGGAGATTCATTACAGTCCATAGAATATAAAATATTGTTGAGATGTGAAACATATTGTTGATGATGGAGTTGAGTATTCATCAACCTCAAGTGAGTCTTTCACGAGATTTCTGGATGATATCTTGACAATTTACTTTGTGAGAGATTATTGATAAACAAGTCAAGGCAGTCCAATCTGATTTTCTGGATCAGCATATGAAAAGAAAATATCGGATGTCATATACAAGCTTCAAGAAGTTGATGGACAAGATAAAATCATTCATGTCAACAATTTTTGGTTGGTCACTTGCTAGAAAAAGATGTAGCTGTAATTATGTATCAGCTTGCATATAACAGTTGAATCAACATTCTTAGTGATATGTTTTGTCTTGGTGAGTCAACCATCGTCAAATAAACTACTATCATTGTGGATATTTCTATCAAATAGAGACAAAATGTACCCAAGATATATACAATGGCCAACAACAAATGAACATATGGAAAGTATGTTGAAGTTTATCCAAATATATGATATTCTACATATCATTGGCTGTATAGATGATACTCGTGTAAAACTGAAAACCACACCATCTGGTAGATATTTTCCAGAATACTACCGAAATCGATACTTTGACTACTTTGTATTCTTTCAAGGAGTATGTGAGTCAGATCTCAAGTTTTGAGACTTGTGTTGCATCATGTCTGGTTCTACTCACGACATTACCCATTTGAGACAATCAAAGTTATATCAAGCATTGGAATCAATGATAGCGCTGACTGAATCATCACTTGTTCTACCATGGAGATTAACATAAAACAAATGATTCTGCCAATGATACTAGGTGATACAACATATCTGTTGAGACAGTGATTATGTTGACATCGACAAAGACATCAAGAAGAACATATTGAGAACATCTTTGATAATAATATATCAAAAGCAAAAGTTCGAGTGGAGAATGCTTTTGGACACTTGAAAGACATATGGAACATCTTAAGAGACTGTCCAATGCAACTGGAAATTGTGTTGCAGGTTCTACTAGCATGTAGAGTTTTACATAACGTTGTGCTTCAACAAGGAGAACTCTTACCAAATGATGCAAATATAGTGAATGAGAGTTTTCAAGAATGCAGCACACGTCATATCGCTTCTAAGATCTGCCGCTAATAAACATAGTACCGCCAAAGACGAATAAGGACGACAAGCTTTGTAAAACGTTTCAAGATCTTTCATGATTATCAAGGTCTACAAAACAGAGTGTGAGGATGAGAAGATTTACTTACTCAACTTGATGGTCCACGTTGATTATTTTTCATGAATCCTACCTCCATACGCTTTAATTCAATCATTTGACTCTTAAAGTTTTGTTAAGAAAGTACCTCCGTGCCTTGGACTTTTACGAATGGCTACTGCAGCATCTCCATTAACCTTTTTACTTTGCGCTCAAGTGCCATGTACAGGTAAAACCATGCACAAATAGAATCAAAGTAACTCTCTGGAACGATACTACAAACACAATAACTGCAATGTCAACTCTCTAGATGTCCGATACAGAAGTGTTCGGGTAGTGCGGCTTCGATCGAACACCTCAGCCAAAGGCTTCTCCAGCAATGTACGATTGTCCGGCGCGCTCTAAGACGCTGCGACATGGACACGTCCCCTGACACGCGTCGCTTGCTGGCTGCGGAGAAAGCCAGACGAATGCAGCGCTCCTCGTGGGAGCTCTGAACACACGAGAGATCACACTCTCTGCCTTCGTGTCAAGGGGAGAAGAAGCCCCTCATCCTCTCGCCGGACTATATAACCCACTATGCCTCCATTTTCCAGCAACAACCTCATCGAACAATCGTGCCATTTGTTTCCTCACCAAGAAACTCGACCAAGATATTGTGGCAGTATTCATTTACAGTCGACCAGCATTTGTTCATCCCGACTCTAGTTTCAACTCTGATAGCGAAGATGGCATCGAACCAATCCAGCTGGGATTCGACCCGCGACACTGCGGCCCAAAAGGCAGACGAGACCAAGAACTACGGGGCTGAGAAGGCTGGACAGGCCCAAGAGCACGCGCAGGGAATGGGCGAGACCACAAAGCACAAGACGAGCGAGGCCGGATCAGCTGCTCAGCAAAAGATGGACGATGCCAAGCAGGGAACATCCGATGCCAGCCAGACTGCCATGAACAAGGCCACCCAAGCCAAGGATAGTGCTGCCAGCACACTGCAACAGGTAGGTACTTGTTCAGCTGGTTTTGCTATGTAGATCGATTAGCAGATTTGGCAATTGTAAAGCTCTTGAATCAGATACCTCAATGTTAGTGCGCAGAGACGTGTATGCCATTGAGTCTGATTTCTTCTATTTGACTTTTGGGTGAACTGCAGGCTGGCAACAAAGTGACGGAAACCTTCAACAGCGCCAAGGACGCCATCACTGGCAATAAGTAGGCGAATTTCGAGGAGTGTTTACGCGCTCCTGTTAGATTACTGTACCTCAGCAGATTCTTATGCAGTGCTTGTACATACTCGGCCGCAATGAAGTCTAGCTCCATTGCAGCTCTAGGTTGAAGAACGAAGTCCGTAGAGTGCTCTACGATTTTGACTGCTATTTTACTACTGGCCCACAGTTTATAATATAGAACTGTACGTACGAGATTATTTGAACTTAGTCGAATGACGATATTCGTCTCCTCAGCAAGGGATTCCGCAACAAAAGCTCTTCTGTTATGGTTGAGTAACTGCTGTATATAATAAGATCGCATCTGGAACTGGCAGCCATGATTAGTGAGTCTCAGAGATAATATTCCAGTGTCAATTCACGGAGAATGCTTTATATTGTTGTTACTGCCACGAATTTGTGCCCTCTTGGTAATGCACATGTCAAGTTAGTCGGCTGGTGTGACAGCACATGGCACACTTTGAACAATCGCAGCCCGACTTTTCGCATACATTGCTGGAGTAGTTGAAGAAAATTACAAGAAGCCTTCGTGTAGCAGCAGGACGGAGGAGTGAGTTTCTTCAGTCAACTACAGAAAATTGGTATGTTCCCATTGTTGCTGATACATAAAATATGCAGAAGGTCATTCCTCGAGCTCATGGGATATCAGTTGTGGTTTTCATCCTCGATCACGATTCACGACTCCGGTTTTCTTTCCAGAGGTGGTTCCGGCGTTCAGGTCTCGTGCTTGGGGTTGGGTACGCAGTTCTGTTCTGCTCGGCCGGGTCGTCAGCAAAATTATTTGGTCTTCTGCACACCTTGGGTATTGCTGTGATGGTTACTCCTCGTAAGATCGTCTGCACACCTTGGGTATTGCTGTGATGGTTACTCCTCGTAAGATCGTCTGCACACCTTGGGTATGGTTGTGATGGTTATTCTCGTAAGATATGTGTGTCTCTTTGGTCTCAAGGTAACAGAATTCACATTTTCTTAAAAATAAAAAACAAATTTATCCATAGTTGATCTATGTTTTCAGACAAAAGGATGAAAACGGCTCCTACATAACAACTAGAAAAAACACTTCTGTTTGCTCTCTGGACGTTAATTCATACTTTGTGTATTGTTTATCATTCGATTCTCTTGTCAGGTCTTGTACACTTCTACCAAGTGCAATAAAAAAAATATCAATAAACTATCTTTCGCCTTCAAAAAAGAAGAATTTAAAATGCAAAAGGTCGCATCGTCCTACATTTTGATACGCGGAAACTCAAAACCTCTGTAATCATGTCGTGTCAAGCGGATAAGAAGCCGATCATGAGCATCTCTCCTTTTCGAAACTATAGTTTTCTGCACTTATCACAAAGGA
Organism: Asterella californica; assembly: GCA_036924285.1. Lineage (NCBI taxonomy): Eukaryota > Viridiplantae > Streptophyta > Marchantiopsida > Marchantiales > Aytoniaceae > Asterella > Asterella californica. Next base: position 16,403,625 of record JAYKYS010000003.1, read on the forward strand.
ATACAAACGCGGAATACAAACTGTCCAAGAGAGAAAAAAGAAAGTAGAATAATAAAAAAATTGCAACACCGCACTCCAAAATTGACATGGAATTAGTTTGGCATGCTCCGCAGAGAAGATTAAATCCACGGTAGTAGTGCCGCTTGTTGACACGTAGTTCTGGTAGCCATGGTAGGCTTCAACCGTCTTCAGCGTTCGTCACTCACTCACCTAACGTAGCCTTTCCGCAACCCATGATGAGGACTAGGTAACCACGTACCTAAAACTTCGGATCATCTCTCTCAACGTCAACCGAGTGTATGGGACAAGTCCAGACATGTTGGAGATCAATATTTTCCATCACCCAGGGTACGTTAAACCAAACACTAAAATATATATGAGTTTAACTTCCTTGTATATTTTTCACCTCAACTGGATGGAGTAGACAAATATTTAAAAGTTCAATTTATTATTTAATTCTTTTAATGAAAAAAAGTTAGATTATAAATTAAAATATTCTCTTAAATGTATCTGGGTGGCAATCAACCGATCGCATATGTATTTTGGGCAGCACATCTGTACACGCTCCCCTTGTGGTTTATACCCGTATCTTCTTGCAATTCTAGGTTTAGCTAACAGTATAAAATATAAAATATATTGATTTTCTTATCAACTTAATATAGGATTTTTTTGTACATTAATATATTTCCACGATAACAACAAGCGAGCAAAAGTTAGGAAGAGAAACGGTACACTTCACCATCATGCATAGAGTGACAATTCTGATATGGTTTTTATATATCTAGATCCAAACTGTACCGCATTCGCATCAAAAACCTCTGTTCACTGAACAGATTGAAGTTAGGGTCGTTGCAATCACGACTGTGCCAAATACATCACACAAATGCCCACTACATGAGGCTGAATCATTTGTCTACAGTAGCTGTACCTTTGGAGAAGCGCAAGAAATACCAACAATCCTTTGGGACAGGAATTTGCTTGATCACACCCTCAGTAGGTTCGTTGAGCTTGATCACACCCCTCTTACTATGTATTGCTTGATCACACCCCTGATTGGCTGTTGCCTGTAAAACCAGTCACTTTGTGATGTTACTCACATGTGAGATTGCAGATATTAAATTTCTGAGCATGTATAGTCTAATTATTTTGAATAATGTTAAATATTTTGAATTACAAAGATATTTAGTCAAGGTTGGAGGTACTAAAATGATGAACCAAATGATAAAATGACTGGTTCTACTGTCAATAACCCGTCAAGGGTATGATCAAGCTCAAGGAACCTAAGAGGGTATGATCAAGCTCAAGGAACCTACTGGGGGTGTGATCAAGCAAATTGCTGTCCTTTGGGAACGTCTGGAGCACAACCGATTTCAGCTGCAGAATCAGTCGTTCAAATATAGGTCTTCAAATTCGGAAGGGATTTATCAGAATTAACTATCAGTGAAAGGACAATGTGCGTAGGTGAATGGAAGCTGAAGGGGAATCAAGAGGCGGTCTTCTTCTGACCAGAACCTGTTGCCTCTGCTCGATAGTGTCCATGAGGAAGCGGACCTGTAACACTCTATCTACTTACAGTATTAGCCGAAGGATAAGTTTGGCATCTGAGATAACACGTACAATATCCGAAGCTTTCGTGGATTAAACAGGAGTTGCATTGAGACGGGCGACATCCGCCGAGCCACGGGGACACAATTTCACTCTGTACAGGTCCTTAAGATTGCTGCGGGTATTAATTGTTTCCGAATGTTAAGATATGTGGTCATCCTTCCCTTAAGTACCAGCAACGTTCTGCTCATGCAGGTCTCGCGAATTGATCGCTCGTTGTCACGGAGAAAGAGAGGGCTCGTCCATCCAGATTTTGATCGGTTTGCCATAACTGACCCCAGTTCCGAAAGAATCCGGATTCATGCACTAGTGTCGTCCTTAACTGACATGGAAGCTATATCACCGTAGCCTCCAACATTGTAGACGAGAACCTGCAGAAAGCCAGCGTATCCCATCAAAGAAACGCATTCCTCCGTTCCTGCTGCCACACCAAGCATTCTTGTAGTTCCCTTCAACTGCTCCAGCAATGTATGCGAAAAGGCGGTGTGTGCCTTTTTCTGTCGCACCAGCCGCCTAACTTTACATATGCACTACCCGTAGGAACAAATTCTTGGCAGTAACAGCAATGTCGTTCGTTCCACTGTAGCGAAGTTTGCAGCAAGATCCCAAAGATGCGCTTTCGTTGAAAATTCAAGAGGGAACAGTCAGACTGCCGTATTGCGTAGAGTTCCTATTGGTATAGCCACAGCCTCCGGTTGTTGCTATGCATTTGCATAGCAAACCGTCGATTCTACTGAAGTGAGAGAAGACAAAAGAAGGAAGAAGAGGTGGGACCATTTTGTCCATTTGATACACAGAGATTGTCGATATAAACCCAGGTGCCCGGTATATGCCTTGTAAAACTGGAGGATTTCTGTGGATGGGGTCTCTGAAGACCAGAAACTGAACACATATATCTAATCTTACTTTTGCTGATATTTCTTTACAAGAACCGAATCTGTTAAATTATGAATTAATACAAAGCTCTCACATAGCTTTACAGTATGTGATTGACTTCACAGTTTATTATTCTACATCTATTGAAAAATATTAAATAAAATTTGATGATATTTGAAATAAAACACTATTTTTTCCTAACCTCAAGTAAAAAACAAAGAAAGAACAAGAAATTTTTATTTTTATTTTTATTTTTACACTAAAGGTTTAATATAATATATTTATATCATTGAAATTATAAATTCATCAAACATAGTTTGTTGTACATCTAAACTAGTTTGAACTTTTCCTTAGAGAGATTATGCATAGCATTGCAATTCCATTGCAAGCGAATCAACTTGTTACAATAATATCCATGGAGACACTTTCGCAAGGAATGCTGCATGCGCTCATAGCCCCTGGACTCCAAGGAGAGCCAGAGATGCTAAGATCTAGGTTCTGGGTCATATTATGAACACAAGTTCTCAGTTTTGGTCGCACGAGATTAGTGACTATCGGTTTTTCTGCAAAGAACATTATCCGAAAATGTAATAATATTTTTCCAGTAAACTCGATAATAGTATGTATGTCATACTCTCTGAAAGAAGAATTTTCCAATCGTTTCCATTTCTCGATCGTACTTAGCAAAGGAATGAAGGAAGCAACCTTCACTGAATGGCAAATATGCAAATATCTTTATTTGCTCGTGGAGAGCTTGATATAACTGCATACTTACATCCCTCATTTTATTCTCGTAGGAAAGTTTTGTTAAATATCATTAGATGTGACATCTAATGATATTTGAAAGGTAAAAACATAAGAGATAAAAATAAAAAAAGTGACTTGTGACAAGACTTTTACGTGAGAAACACTGTGACCGCTGTTAGGTAAATCACTTTCAGATGACAGTAGTTATGTATTAGTAGTATATTAATCTATATTTTTGGTATAAGAGGTACGAGTAGAGACACTCTCAAACTGTAGTATATTTGAAGTCTAAGTAAAATATGCACATTTCATTTCAAGATATTTTTGTTTAATCTCTCTTTGTGATCGGTTCTATCAGGCTGCTCTTGTTATCAGTTCTAACATGCTGGTGGTATATGTTAAGGAGGTAAAATTCTTCCACGCTGAGAGACTTGGGGTGAAGTAAAACTTTCTAACAAGTTTTACCGTGAAAACCATTTTGTGCATACATACAAAAATTAATAAATACTTGGAAATACTAGAAATACTTACAAGAAATAACTCGAGATTCCTACCGTAGATACTGCAAGAACCACCAGACGGGATCAAAAAGATTTCACTTTCAGTGAATTTTTAGAACACTTTATTGGCGAAAGAGATCAGATGTACCTTAATCAAGATGTACTCCTACCACTCTTCATGATTTCAGAGATGATAGTCAGCATACACATAACACTCAGACACACTTTCATGCAATATTTACAAGACCTCAGCAGAATTCATCCTTACTGAAGTTTTTTCTCAGTGTTTTTACGTAAAATAATATTTACGTTGTTATAATAAATATCCGAGTTTGTAAATTTACTCATATCACCTGTACGAATTTTTTGTTTCACGCAATCTTCTTTCTAATCTTTTAAGCATTTCTCTCACTACGATACTCAACCTTAGAAATATTCCAAACAGTTACCCTGCGCAAACTCGTCCCTGCTCGAAGTTAATTGAAACTACGATAATATCGTAACTGTGATTCATGCCCATCGATGTCAGATACAACAGAACTACCACGGTAGTCTACCCACCACGATAGCCTCGTATGCCGAACGCCGCCGGTTCTAGCACAATGTTCACAGTCCCGAGCGTCGCTCCAACATGCACTTCAGGTGACACGAGTTGCCTGCCTAGTTGTGTATACACGCACGTCGTCCATCGTGTTGGGTCGGTCTTCTTGCCCCTCGACACGTGGACCAACTTAACACTTGTCAATATCTCCTGTCAAGCGGAGAAGAGCCCCATCATCTCTCTTGCCCGACTATATAGATCAGTGTGTCTTTCAGCTTCCAGCAACAATCGCAACCGACACTCACGTACATTTGAATTCTCACCGTACTCCGAGAAATTGAGACAGCACTCGTTCGCAGGAGGCATTCATTCATCTCGATTCAAGTTCCAACTCTGATAGCAAAGATGGCCTCGAACCAATCCAGCTGGGATTCGACGCGCGACTCAGCGGCCCAAAAGGCAGACGAAACGAAGAACTACGGGTCTGAGAAGGCTGGACAGGCCCAAGATCACGCTCAGGGAATGGGCGAGGCCACAAGTCAAAAGGCGAGCGAGGCCGGATCTGCTGCTCAGCAAAAGATGGACGAGGCCAAGCAGGGAACCTCCGATGCCAGCCAGACTGCAAAGGACAAGACCACCCAAGCCAAAGATAACACTGCCAGCACATTGCAACAGGTTGGTATTGCGTGAGAGTTGGTTCTGCTGTATTGCAGAACCTTGAGGAGATTGCAGTTAGACATTCCTTGAAATCTACGATCGAAATGTTAGAGCTCAGAAACGGTATAAGGATGTATATGAAACCTGGTGTCTTATCGAGTCTGGTTGTAACATTGGATTTTTGGGAATACTGCAGGCTGGCAACAAAGTGGCGGAGACCTTCAACAACGCTAAGGACGCCGTCACTGGGAACAAGTAGGCGAGTTTCGAGGGGTGTTTAGCAAGGGGTTACCTTGAGGTTTCTATGCAGTGCGTGTACATAGTCGGACACATTGAACTCTGGTTCCCATGTAGCTGTTGGTTGAAGCTCTAGATACAAGTTAGCCATTTGTTCACTGTAAAACAATTGAGAGAATGGTGTTCAGTTCAGCAAACAGATTTGTACGAAGTTATTTACTACCTAGTGACTGTCCAATGACGAAGTTAGATTTCTCAACACAACAAATTCTCGCTTCAATGTATGGCTTCAATTGTTTGTCATATGTGCGCGTGCATATCAGACGTCATTGTGATCAGGAATGATGGGAATCTATGTCTTCAGATGCCAAGAGGTTAGCCTCGGGACACGATGATAAAAGGGAGAAATAAAAAGAACTTACCTGGGATACTTTACACATTGTCATACATACAAGTTAACACCACTAAGATATATGCAATGCAGTAGGGTCGACAAAATGAAAATTTCCAGTTGAGTAAAAGATGATGGGAAGCTTCAAAGCGAGGATTGAGACGGGTGGAGAAGAGAAATTGCTATGCACTAGAGTAAAAGGCACTTTGTCTGTAGTACTGTATCTCGGGAGAAGCGCGAGAAACACCAAGCTTTGTGAACACTACCAGCCCAAGCTTAGCAACAGATGTCAGCTGCAGAAGCTCCCGCTTCGCTTTATCACCAGCATGACGTGAGTTCCTCCTGAATGAAGGTGCATGTTTTTCATATTTTATTGCGGCCAAGTTCGATGGCCAACGTTTTCAAAAGAATTACTGCAAGATTACCTCTCAAATTTTACTGCAAGATTACCATCTTGCTCCAGGCAAGAACCTCAACTTAGTTTTGGTCAGCTTACATTATTGGTCTTCGGTTCCGTCTACTTGCTCCGAACGTCCGGTAAATCGTCATACAACGAAGGTTCACGGCATGGAACGTGCATTTCAATAGCTCAACGGCATTCCAGCGTCCGCCATCCCCACGGTGACGACACTCGGGCCAGCCAGCCCAGCGGCTGAGCCCACTACAGTAGCGAGTCAACTGCCCCGGAAAGCCAAAAGGACCAGCGAATCACTATTTCCATCCACGCCAGGGCAACTAATATGAGTAGAAATCTCTGAGAAAGAAATGGACGAGCCTTCTCTTTCAGAAACAACGAGCGATGGCAAGACGTGCGGGAGCGAAAGCGTTGCGTGTACTACTAAAAGGATGGCCACACATTTGGACAGAAACTATGCAATGAATACTCACTGCAAGGACCTTTACGTACAGACCGAAAACTGTGCCTCGACTGATTCAATGGTTTGACGCCCGTTCCAATGCAACTCCTGTATATGTACGAAACTTCGGGAGTTGTTATCTCCAGTTACCAAACCTGTTCTCAGTCTAAAAACTAGATAGGAGTGTTACAGGTCCGCTTCCGCACGGCGACCATGGAGCAAAGGCACCAAGGCCTGTTACAGAAAACCACCAGGTGCTGTTGTTTCCTCTTCAGCTTCCATATTACCCACTCCCCATTTTTTCTTCGCTCATAGTTCATGTTGGTGAATCCTCCTCGAAGACCAATGATGTAATCTAAGCTGACCAGAAGTTAGTTGAGGGTCTTGCCTGCGAACAAGAATTTGAGAGGCAATCAAGCAGTAACACTTTTAAAAGAATTTCGAACTAACATATCCTCGAGTCACGTAGGATATATATTCTACGTGACTCGAGGCTCAATTCTTTGACATTGGAACATTGATCTGAGACTCACCAATCATGGCTGCCAGTCCCAGATGCTGTACAACTCAAATCATAACAGGAGAGCTTTTGTTGCTAAATCACTTGCTGAGGAGACGAAGATCGTCATTCGACTAAGTTCAAATAATCTCGTACAGTTCTGTAGGATAAACTGTGGACCAGTGGCCTCAGTTATTATACAGCAAAATGGCAGTCGGTATCGTAGAGCAGTCTACGGACTTCGTTCTTCAACCTAGAGCTGCAATGGAGCTTGAATTCGGTGGGGCCGACTATGTACAAGCATTGCATAAGAATCTGCTGGGCTAAAGTAATCTACGAGAGAGTAAACACTACTCAGAATTCGCCTACTTATTGCCAGTGATGGCGTCCTTAGCGTTGTTGAAGGTTTCGGTCACTTTGTTGCCAGCCTGCAGTGCCGACAGAAGTCCAATAGAAGAAATCAGTCTCAATGGCATACAATACTTCTCTACGCACGAACATTGAGGTCTATGATTCAATAGCTCTATAATTGCCAAATCTCCTAATCTACATAGCAAAACCAGCTGAACAAGTACCTACCTGCTGCAATGTGCTGGCAGCACTATCCTTGGCTTGGGTGGCCTTGTCCATGGCAGTCTGGCTGGCATCGGAGGATCCCCGCTTGGCCTCGTCCATCTTTTGCTGAGTAGCAGATCCGGCATCGCTCGCCTTCTGCTTTGTGGCCTCGCCCATTCCCTGAGCGTGCTCTTGGGCCTGTCCAGCCTTCTCAGCCCCGTAATTCTTGGTCTCGTCAGCCTTTTGAGCCGCAGTGTCGCGGGTCGAATCCCAGCTAGATTGGTTCGATGCCATCTTCGCTATCAGGAATTGGAACTGGAATTGAGATGGACGAATGCCTACTGCGAGGGAGAGCTAATATCTTGTCGGAGTAAGGTGAGCTGCGTTAGACAGATCTACGTGAGTGTCAGTTGCGGTTGTTGCTGGAAGTTGGAGGCATACTGGTTTATATAATAAGGCAAGAGAGATGAGGGGTCTCTTCTACGCCTGACACGACATAACGGCAGTTTTTGAGGGGCCGCGTGTCCAGGGACAAGACGAGTGACCAGCATTCTGTATAGACGACTCTGCAGGGAACGCGTGGCACCTGAAAGTGCATGTTGGAGCGACTTAAAAACGCCCGGGTCTGTGAACATTGTGATAGAAGCGGCGGCGTTCGGCATCGGCTATCGTGGTAGGTAGACTACCATAGTAGTTCTGTTGTAGAGGGGTAATCTTACAGTTAGTCTTATTCTAAGTACGGTATGCATTACGGGAAAGGACTTCTCATCTACCCACATAACCTTACAGTGATGTCACAGATTAGTGAATTAATACGCTCTTAATTAAAGACTGAACGTGTGACAGGCAGCTTCCCGTATAAAGCTGCAGTTATATGACATCTATGTCAGTAGTGAGCTCAACTCGCAACTTAAGAATCGCTTCCACAAGTATATTCGTTCGTAGGCTCAAAGTATGTTCAGAGTTGAAAGAGTTATTCACATTCAAACTAAATATCTATCTTCATTGCATTCTCTACTTGCAAGTATGTATAGGGTATGTTTAGCAGTTTTCTGTTCTCCATCCGCACTTGGAGCCTATCGTCAATTTTGCTCGACTGGAACAGTTTCACTTTGTTGCATACATAGTAGTCACTGTGGTGTTCCTGTACATAGAAGTTTTCCGTTCTCTTGCAATCAAATATTTTATGTAGTAGGCACTTCGATTCTAGATGAGATACTTTGCACAAAATTCTAACAATTATACCATGTGTTCAGTGCATCGAGGTTTTGATGCGAATGCGGACAAATAATATATTCAAACTGGGTTGTCATTCTACGTAAACATATTATGATGAAATGTATCACTTATCCCCGTTAAGAAATGTTGAATTTGGGGGCGACTGCATAATAGGATCCTGTCTAATTAAGACATTGGTTAAATTTGAATGTGTAGTTGTTGAAAGAATAAGTCGAGATATGTCTTGATAAAAGTTAAAATGTCTTACAGTTTACGAATCTATCCGTTACAGATTCTTTGTTTGTTCTCCGTAGAAGATATTACTCGGATACGACAGTATCTTATTAGAATTGGGTCCTGTCGTTTCCCTTGAACTGCAATCATTCCCAAATTCAAATACAGACTGACTTATCAGTTTGACCGTCTCATGGAATAGGTCTATGTAGATGAGATATTTTGGCGCTCCAAAGAGTTTACTGCATGGTGGTTTCTGGAATTGATGCGAATGCAATAGACTTCATGTTCTCAAGATAACAAATTTCTAAACTACGACCAAACAAATGTATATGAATGACTATATTCTCTGTCTATTCACCGTGACTGGAGGCTGAGTTCTTGACATTGGAACACTGATTTGAGACTTACTAATTCTGTCTGCCAATTCAGATGCGATCATATAATATACAACTCAAATCATCACAGGAAAACTTTTGTCCCTGAGGAGATGAAGAAGCTCGTCATTCGACTAAGTTCAAAAGACTCTCGTACATATCTGTATGATAAATTATGTATCAGTGGCCTCAGTTATTATACAGAAAAAATGGCAGTCGGTATTGTAAGACACTCTACGGCTCTTCGTTCTTCAACTTAGAGCTACAATGGAACTAGACTTCAGTGCGGCCGATCGACTATGTACAAGTATTTCATATGAATCTACTGACATGAGCGCGTAAACACTCGCTTACTTATTGCCAGTGATGGCGTCCTTAGCGTTGTTGAAGGTCTGCGTCACTTTGTTGCCAGCCTGCAGTACCCCCAAAAAGTCCAAGAGAAGAAATCAAACTCAATGGCATACAATAGTTCTATGCGCACTAACATTGAGGTCTATGATCAAGAGCTCTCTAATTGTCAAATCTCCTAATCTACAAAGCAAAACCAGCTGAACAAAAGAACTACTTGTTGCAATGTGCTAGCAGCACTATCCTTTGCTTGAGTGGCCTTCTCCATGACAGTCTGACTGGTATCGGAGGATCCCCGCTTGGCCTCGTCCATCTTTTGCTGAGCAGCAGATCCGGCCTCGCTCACCTTCTGCTTTGTGACCTCGTCCATTCCTTGAGCGTGCTCTTGGGCCTGCCCAGCCTTCTCAGCCCCGTAGTTCTTGATCTCGTCTGCCTTTTGGGCCGTCGAGTCGCAGGTCGAGTCTCAGCTAGATTGGTTCGATGTCATCTTCGCTATGAGATCGGAAGTACTAAATTGAAAAGTCGAGGTGAATAAAATCCGGAGTGCGAAGTTCGAACTGAGTGTGGTCATAATATCTTGACGGAGTAATCTTCGTAATGACAGTAACGCGAGCGCCAGTTACGATTGTTTGCTAGAAGATGCAGACATACAAGTTTTTATAGTTGACCAAAGGAGGTGAGTGATTTTCTTTTGACATAACGGAAGACATGATGAGCAGCCGCATGTCAAAAGACAAGACGACGTTTTTGTTTCAGCAACTATGCTGGGGACGCGTGTCTGGAGAAAGTGTGCATGTTGGAGCGTCTTATTAGGAGGGGCGCGGGAAACTCCGGAGTAGTAAGAGCCAGGTGGGAGAGAAGGTTGGACAAGCTCCACGAAAGACGAGGATCTATTCATTGTGGACGACGCTGTAGTCGCTAGGGTGTCTACAACTTCGTAGATCTACATGTGAGTGAATTCCTAGGATAACTCGGACTTTTTTACTTCTTGTTTTATATTTACTATTTATGGTCTAATTACATAGATCCGCAAGGTTTCAAAGAAAAGAGAGTCATATTGTTGAAAATAGAACGATCACGGAAGACGAAGAAGGAGAAATCGAAAGAGGAGATGAGGAACCTCTAATGTCCTAGATATACCTCAATCGGTGCAAGAAGCATGTAGGAATCAGAGATCAACAAACAATAAAAATATGAAAGTGAATGTGTTGAATTTGTATGAAGAGAGTTTCAAAGAAAAAGTCCAGTATAGAAAAGTTTACATTGAATATCATATGATAACATCGGAAGAGAAAAAAACCACGAGAAGTCACCAAAGTCACGAGAAAGAAGAAAGTAGAAAGAGAAATACTTCATTGTTCGTTGAATTACATAAAATAGATAAATTCTTTGAAGAAATAAAAAATATTATCGAAAAACTCGATAGCATGTAACAAAGATTTTTCTATGAGTAAAAGTTTGTTAAAGTCTTTCGGAGCAGACTTGCTTCTGTCTTGAGTACTATTTTTTCCACTATTTTCATATTACTGCTACTTTTTCAAGTAGATTCTCGAAGTACATAGGAGTGAATCGAATTACGGAAGACCTCTTGGTGTGTTAGAGAAGGTGGTTGTGTCTGTTATCAGAGTTCAAACATTGATGTCCTTCAAGTGCTAAAGGACTCTAGTTATGATTTGCTCCTAGGAGACAGTTCTGTTGGAAACCTTCAGTGGTCTTATCAATCAACTATCTCTCAATCTTTCAATTTCCACGATAGTCATCGATCAATCTACAACATTTCAGACCTGTCTCCCAGTCAGGGGTCACCTCAGATGGCTTTGATGGAAGCACACCATTAACTTGTGAAAAATAAAAAATGATTAAAGTAAAAAAAATGTTAAATTCAATCCTTCACACACCAATAAACTCATAAACTAAAATTCTCCATTTTAACGACGTCTCTCAAGTTCTCACTTTCTAAAATCTCACTCTCTTTATATGGCTGAAAATATCATTACGATGTTGTGAAAACAAGAATGAAGACCTCTTCTCTACTTTGCTATTTATACATTCTAAGTTTTTACTTTGGTACTCTCTGGTAACTCAGCCGTAACTATTTTACTTGATTTTACTAAGATATTACTTAAGATAAAAGCATTAATCACATGGGTTCTTATCTTTTCACATGAGCTTCTCACACGTCAATAATTTCTAGAAAGATTCTAGAAGATTCTTAAGAAATCTCAAATTTCCACCCCCTCTACACTACGACTCACTAAAAAAGAGATATGTGGAATCTCTTCTTGTTTTTAATGCACACAAAGTTCATAACTTTAGTCTCACCATCAATATCAAGTCAAAAAGAGATAAAAGATACTTGTCACCTCCTCTCTACCTTTTAGACAAGATGATAAGATAGTAGTGCTCACTCTTTAAAAAATATCTGAATTGTATTCAAAAATATAACTAAATATAATAATAATTAAATTTAGCTAGTCATGACTAACTTGATACCCCTTAAAGTACTTGGGCAACAAATAAACATTCTCCACGCTTAGTTATAACTAAACACTTTATCAATAGATAAACTTCCTATGTGTAACATACGTCGTTACACTGCGCATCACAGATAGGTGACACAAAGAATATTTATGGATTGGGCCTAAAGATCATAGAGTGAATGTATCTCTCTCGAGTGTTAGAGTTGTGACTTCTGACTCCGATAGACCCATTAGTGACTATTGAGAATCTGATACGGAGGATGATCAGAGTGTCTCAAAGATCGACATTCGAATATTCTTACGATCAAGAATCTTCATCTGATGATGAAGATTTAGTCAAGATGAATCATTACATCCGTGCGATTGACTTGTTGTCTCGACCAGTAGTGAAAAAAGACCGTGACAAAAAAGAGTTGAATGAGATAGAGATTATGAGAAGACTCTTTATCTTAAAGTTTGATATAAATGTCACTCAAGACGAGAAAAGAATATTCCTAGATATATTTCAAAAATATATCCATGTGTTTGCTTTCATTTACAAGGATTTGAAAGAGATGACTCTAGAGACTCATCGAATCGAATTGGAGAAGAACGCAAGACCAGTCTGACAAAAGTAGAGAAAAATCAATACTACAACAGCAATGATGGTCAAAGAAGAGATAGACAAGTTGAAGGAGGCAAGTTTTATTTATGAGGTGGAGAACTCAAAATGGATTTTACTCATTATGATTGTCAAGAAGAAGAATGATAAATTTCGAGTGTGCATAGACTATAAGAAGTTAGAAGAAGAATGCGGTTATCAAGAAGATTATTATCCTTTGTCATTTAAAGATGAGATTTTGGAAGGAGTTGATGGTCATGAGTGGTCTAACTTTGGTGATGGTTATAATGGGTATAACAAGATCAAGATAGCACAGGAGTACCAGCAGTTGACTACATTCATTACTCTTTGAGAAACATTTGTATTTCATGTGATGTCATTCGGATTGTGTAATGCTCCAGCCACATTTCAGAGATTCATGAACAAGGTGTTTGAATCGTTCATAGGGAAGTTTGTTACTGATTTTATCGATGATTTCTAGGAAGAAAGGAGGACCATTTTGATCTTGAGTGATCAAAGTTTTGTAGCGATTAGAACAAGTCAACGCTTCTCTATATCTAGAGAAGTGCATCTTTGGTTGCGAATAAGGTCTGCTGTAGAAACACATCATTTCCAAGAATAAGATTGCAGTAGATCTTGAGAAAGTGAAGAAGATTATGGATCTTTCATTTCTGATCAACTTAACCAAGTAGAGATGGTTTCTTGATATGGTCTGATATTATCGTAGGTTTGTCTTTTCTTTGTCGAACAAAGCAATAGCTTTGACTATGTACATGAAAAAGATAGTTGATTTTGACTTGATAGTGCATGATCCGAAAGCAAAGGAAGTATTTGAGGAGTGGAAAAACACATTGATGACAACTCTTAATCTTGCTAAACTTGAGTGGAGTAAAACATTTATTCTATATACGGATGCCTCCAATGTAACAATATGATGTACCTCAAGTAAATTAGATGGAGATGAGTATGATCATCCTATAGCTTATGTCAGTAGACAGAGGGTTCACGCGGAGAAGATTTACTCCGTGACTTAACGAGAAGGATTGACTTTGATTTTTGGATTGAAGAAATTTTGACATTACTTGCTAGGAGAGAAATTTTGCATAGTCACAAATCATGACTTTATAATATATCTTTAATAAGCCTAATGCTGAAGATCGTGTTGCTCGTTGGAAGATCTTTCTAACATAATACGATTACGTGATCGAAGATAGATCAAGAAAAATCATGTAAATGTTGATCTCTTGTCGAGGACTTATGATGAGGAGGGAGAAGAATCGTTTGATGATTCATTTCCAGACGAGCAAGTGATGACCATCACAAATATTGAGGATGTACGAATGAGTACAAAGAAATTTGGAGTTTTCTTGCAAATTGCTCTTTTTCGAAAGGTATACATACTCGAGAATGTAACGCGTGATCAAGAGATGTAAACCTTACATCATGATGGAGGGAATTCTATTTTATCAAGGAGCAAATAGTTTACGAGAGCAGTTGGTCAAAAGGAGGTTTTCAAACTAATGCATGAGTTTCACGACGGCATTGTTTATGGAGGTTACTTTGCTGGTAAGATAACAACCTTCAAGATTTTGGATGCGGATTATCATTGGAGAGGTATTTTCAAGGAGTGTTTAGACTATTGTAAAATTGCGACGTATGTCAAGTATTTGCTCTGAAGTCTACTGGAACACCCTTGTTAAGATCAATTTCAGTGTTAGGATCATTTGAGAAGTGAGATATTGACTTTGTAGGTCTTCGTAATAAGACACCTTGAGATAATAGATATATTGTAATTTCCACTGACTACTATACCAAGTGGATAGAGGCTAGACTTTTGAAGGAGACTAATGAAACGAAAATGGATAGATTTCTATGGGAGAGGATCATCACATGATTTGGATGTCTGTTAGAGTTGGTCTTAGATAGAGGAGGAGAGTTTGTAAGGAGCATGACTATTGCTACCTTGTAACACTTTTCTATCAAGCCACGAGTAACGATGTCATACAAACCAAATGCTAATGATCTTGCAGAGAAGATCAATCTTACACTTTGTATGATGCTTGTCAAAGATGTTGATATTGAGACTACGAAACATACTTGGGATAAGAGACTACATGTCATCTTATGAGAGTATCGAACAACAACAAAGACTTCTACTGAGTATTTCTCATTTCGACTTGTTTATGGAGTGGAGTCCAAATTGCATATCCAATTCGAAATTGGATATTTTTCAAACTATTCAATGAAAGTTGAAGAGGTCGAGGAGAGAATACCTCGTCAGATCTAGAAGAGAGCAACTCATGGAGTTGGAAGACCCGAGCGGTAGCAATGATCCGGATAGAATGAGCTCAAGCGTATCAAAAGAGCAGCTACAACAAACGTCGAGGGAAGTTCTCTTTTCACTCCGAGGACGGAGCAAAAATTTAGTCCAGGGGTAAAATGTAACGACCAAGTTGATCTATTAGTAAGGTGTTTAGTTATAACTAAGTGTGGAGAATATTTATTTGCTGCCCAAGTGCTTTAAAGAGGTATCAAGTTAGTCATGACTAGCTAAAGTTAGTTATGGCTAAACTGAGTTGTATTTTTGGACAAACTCAAATATTTCTTAAAGAGTGAGTACTACTATGTTGTCATCTTGTCTAAAAGGTAGAAAGGAGGTGGAAAGTATCGCTTATCTCCTTTTTGACTTGATATTAGTGATGAGACTAAAGTTATGGACTTTGTGGGCATTACAAACAAGAAAAGATTTCACCATGTCTCTTTTTTAGTTGGTCCTAGTGTAGAGGGGTGGAAATTTAAGTTTCCTTGAAAATATTCTAGAATCTTTCTAGAACTTGTGGACTTTGAAAGAATAAGCCCATGTGAAAAGATAAGAAGCCCATGTGATTAATGCTTTTATCTTAAATAATATCTTAGTAAATCTCAATAAAAATGTTATGATTGAGTTACCGGAGGGTACTAAAGAAAAAACCTAGGATGTTTAAATAGAGGAGTAGAGAAGAGCTCTTCATCCTTGTTTTCACAATGTCATACTGACATTTTGAGCAATATAAAGAGAGTGGGAGATTTTAGAAAATGAGAACTTGAGAGACGTCGTTATAATGGAGAAATTTTAGTTTATGAGTTTATGGGTGTGTGGAGGATTGAATTTAGAATTTCTCTCCTCAAGTTAATGGTGAACTTCCATCAAAACCATCAGAAGTGACCCTTGAGTGAGAGACATCTGACATGTTGCAAGTTGATTGATGATTATCGTGAAGACTGAGATACTAAGAGTTGTTGATCAATAAGACCGTGGAGGGTTTTAGTGTGGAAGGACCGGCCTTCAAGGATGGGGGCGTGTCCTCTCATGCAAAGGATGTGCGTAGGGAGGAACCTTGGGATCCTCCCACGACTTCAAGGGTTGGCAAGGAGTCTCCAAGGGACCAAGAAGCTTCCGAGCAGTATTCATGAACGCGGGTTTCAAATTGCGCTCGCATGGATGTGTTTGTGTGAAATTAAAATGGTGAGGGGTTTCTTTGAAGTGAATTGCTGAGAGGAGAAAAATTCACGTTTATGAGAGTGTCTTGGGAAAAATCAAAGCGGCTTAAATTTTCAGAAGTTGCAGAGAAAGATAGAGGTGGAATAAGGTCATGCTAACGCACTAAGCAAACGGTGATCACGACAAGGACGTTGTCTCAAGCACGGACACGGACTGCAGCAAAGTGGTAGAATAGGCATGTTCACAGGTTCGAAGGTGCGTCGTTGTAAGCAACAGCGAGTGAAGATATGACGATAAAATTGACTGTCCAAGTAAATACAGTTCTTCTATTAGCCAGCTAGATGCTAAGGATTGTCGATATTTATCCTTTAGATAATAAATCCCATTGCTTATCTGTAAACCTTCCACGATCTCATCGATCAACTACCCCCCGATCTCTCAACCTCCACGATCGCCACCGATGAATCTGCAAATGTCGGGCCTGTCTCTCACTCAGGGGTCACCTCTGATGGCTTTGATGGAAGCACACCATGAATCTTGAAGAGAAAAAGCTAAGTTCACTCATTCATACACCCACAAACTTATCAACTAAAAATCTCCTTAAACACATCAACTAAAATCCTCCATTCTAACGACGTCTCTCAAGTTCTCACATGCTAAAACTATTCCACACTCTCTATATTACTCAAGTTGTCATCACGACAATGTGAAAACAAGGATGAGGAGCTCTTCTCTACTCTTCTATTTATACATTCTAGGTTTTTACTTTGGTACCCTCTGATAACTCAGCCGTAACTATTTTTACCGGGTTTTACTAAGATATTACTTAAGGTAAAAGCATTAATCACATGGGCTTCTTACCTTTTCACATGGGCTTATTCCTTCAAAGTCAACAACTTCTAGAAGGATTCTGGAATATTTTCAAGGAATCTCGAATTTCTACCCCCCTCTACACTAAGACCCACTAAAAAGGAAACATGTGGAATCTCTTCTTGTTTTTAATGCCCACAAAGTCCACAACTTTAATCCAACCACTAATATCAAGTCAAAAAGGAGATAAGGGATGCTTTCCACCTCCTTTCTACCTTTTAGACAAGAGGACAAGATAGTAGTGCTCACTCTTTAGCAAATATCTGAATTCTGTCAAAAGTATAGCTAAGTTTAACCATAATTAACTTTTAGCTAGTCATGACTAACTTGATACCTCCTTAAAGTACTTTGGCAGCAAATAAACATTCTCAACACTTAGTTATAACTAAATACCTTACTAATAGACAAACTTCCTATGTGTAACATAGGTCGTTACATTTTACCCCCGGACTAAATTTTCGTTCCGTCCTCGGAGTGAAGAGAGAACTTTCGTCGATGAAACAGCTTCAACTTGTCATGGTTGACCCGATCGAATCTCCTTCCTCCCAACTCTTGAAGGTCATATGTGAAGTTGCTCCACATCTTATCTACAACAAAAGGACCAAAATATCTCGGAAGAAACTTCTTCCTAGCCCTCTTGAATCTGATAGCATCATACAACATAACCCAATCTCCGACTTGAAAAGGTTTTACCTCCCTCTTGCCCAAACGTTTGTCGTAACTCTTCTTTTGATACGCCTGAGCTCGTTCCATCCGGATCATTGCTACTGCTCGGGTCTCTTCCAACTCCATGAGTTGCTCCCTTCTTGACTTGACCACGTCTTCTCTCCTCGACCTCTTCAACTTTCGTTGAATGGTTTGAAAAGTATCCAATTCGAATTGGATAGCCAACTTGGACTCCACTCCATAAATCAGTCGAAATGGAGAGTACCCAGTAGAAGTCTTTGTTGTCATTCGGTACTCCCATAAGATGGCATGTAGCCTCTTATCCCAAGTATGTTTCGCAGTCTCAACACCAGCATCTTTGGCGAGCATCATACAAAGTGTAAGATTGGTCAAATACCCCCTTGTTTTTTTTTGTTAGCTCTTTTATGCGTGTGCGGCGAGGGAAGGGCTCAAACGTACGAAACGTTCGAGCCCTGAGGTGCTCGTTTTAGGAAATAAAAAAGAAAAAAGACCATTGGCATTTGGTTTGTATGAGGTCGTTACTCGTGCCTTGATAGAAAAGTGTTGTAGCACAGTAGTAGTCATGCTCCCTACAAACTCTCCTCCTCTATCCGAGACCAACTCCAATGGACATCCAAATCTTGTGATGATCCTCTCCCATAAGAATCTACCGACTTCTGTTTCATTGGTCTCTCTCAAAGGTCTAGCCTCTACCCACTTGGTACAATAGTCAGTGGCGACTACAATGTATCTATTGCCTCGAGGTGTCTTATTAAGAGGACCTTCAAAGTCAATACCCCACTTCTCAAATGGTCCTAATATTGGAATTAATCTTAACGGAGGTGTTCTAGTAGACTTCAGAGCAAATGCTTGACATACGTCGCAAGTTTTGCAATAGTCTAAACACTCCTTGAAAATCCCTCTCCAGTGATAACCCGCATCCAAAATCTTGAAAGTTGTTATCTTACCAGCAAAGTGACCTCCGCAAACAGTGCCATCGTGAAACTCGTGCATCAGCTTGAACGCCTCCTTCTGACCAACTGCTCTCCTTAGTAAGCCATCTGCTCCTTGATGAAATAGAATTCCCTCCACCATGGTGTAAGGTTTGCATCTCTTGATCAACGCGTTACGTTCTCGGGTATGCATACCTTCTGGAAAAGAGCCATCTGCAAAGAAACTCCAAATTTCCTTGTACTCGTCCGGTATCTCCTCAATGCTTGTGATGGTCATCAGATGCTTGTCTGGAAATGAATCATCAAACGGTTCTTCTCCCTCATCATCATAAGCCCTCGACAAAAGATCAGCATTCGTCTGTTTTTTCCCTGGTCTATCTTCGATCACGTAGTCGTATTCTGTTAAAAGGATCTTCCAACGAGCAATACGACCTTCGGCATTAGGCTTATTAAAGATATACTTTAAAGCCTTGTGATCTGTGACTATGGAAAATTTTCCTCCTAGCAAGTAGTGTCAAAATTTCTTCAATCCGAAGATCACTGCTAATCCTTCTCGTTCAATCACGGAGTAATTCTTCTCCGCTGGCACCATCTGCCTACTAGCATAAGCTATAGGATGATCATGCCCATCTCCATCTAACTGACTTAATGTACACCCGATAGCTACATTGGAGGCATCCGTATACAGAATAAATACTTTACTCCACTCAGGTTTAGCAAGTATAGGAGCTATCACCAATGTCTTTTTCAGCTCCTCAAATGCTTCCTTTGCTTTCTGATCATGCACTATCAAGTCAAAATCAACTCCCTTCTTCATGTACATAGTCAAAGCTATTGCTTTGTTTGAGAAGGAAAAGATAAACCTACGATAATATCCAACCATGCCAAGAAACTGCTTCAACTTTGTCAAGTTGATCGGAAATAAAAGATCCACTATCTTCTTCCCATTCTTGGAAATGATGTGCCCTAACAGCAGACCTTCTTCGCAGCCAAAGATGCACTTCTCTGGATTTAGAGAAGCGTTGCCTTGCTCCAACCGCTGCAAAACTTTGATCACATGATCAAAGTGGTCCTCCTTTCTTCCGTACACACAGAAATCGTCAATGAAATCACGAACAAACTTCCCTATGAATGGTTCAAACACCTTGTTCATGAACCTCTGAAACGTGACCGGAGCATTACACAATCCGAATGACATCACTCGAAATGCAAATGTTCCCCAAGGAGTAGTGAAAGTAGTCAACTGCTGGTACTCCTGTGCTATCTTGATCTGGTTATACCCACTATAACCATCACCAAAAATGTACCACTCATGACCAGCAACTTCTTCCAAAATCTCATCTATAAATGGTAGAGGATAATAATCCTTCTTGGTAACTGCATTCAACTTCTTATAGTCTATGCACACTCGCAGCTTACCATTCTTCTTCATGACAATCACAATGGGTGAAACTCATTCTGAGTTCTCCACCTCATAGATGAAATTCGCCTCCTTCAACTTGTCTATCTCCTCTTTGACCATCATCGCTGTTGTAGGATTGACCCTTCTCTGCTTCTATCGAACTGGTCTTGCGTTCTCCTCCAATTCAATTCGATGAGTCTCGAGAGTCACCTCTTTCAAATCCTTGTAGCTGAAAGCAAACACATGGATATATTTTCGAAATATATCTAAGAATCTACTTTTCTCCTCTTGAGTGACATTGATACCAAACTTCAGGGTAGAGAGTCTTCTCACAATCTCTGCTTCACTCAACTCTTCTTTGTCAGGATCTTTCTCCATTGCTGGTCGAGGCAACAAGTCAATAGCACTAAGCTGATGTAATGATTCATCTCGACCAAATCTTTCGTCCTCAGACAAGGATTCTTGATCGTAAGAATCTCCGGTATCTACTTCTGAGACACTTTGATCGTCCTCCATATCAGATTCCCAATAGTCACTAGTGGGTCTATCAGAGTCAGAAGTCACAACTCCAACACCCGAGAGATGAACTATCACTCTATGATCTCTAGGCCCAATCCGTAAGTATCCCTTGTGCCACCTATCAATGGTGCGCACAGCTCTCAACCAAGGCCTACCTAGGAGCAAATCATAACTAGAGTCCTTTAACACTTGAAAGGACATCAATGTTTGAACTCCCATCACAGACACGACCACCTTCTCTAACACACCAAGAGGTCTTACCCGTTGCTTGTTAGCCATCCCCACGACAATGCTAGTCGGGCGAGTTGGTTCCATCCTCAACTTCTTCATCAACCTCATCGATATGACGTTTACAGCCGACCCTCCGTCCACCAATACGTCAGAGACGTAATGACCATTCAACCGGACTTCAATCTTTGAAGCCCTAGTGCATATCTCTGAAGCATGCACATCCACCGCACCAACTCCCACAGACTTTGATGTCTTGCTCTTGGGTTTCTTCTTCTTGCTTCTCTTAGAACGCAGTCCTCCTCTGAGTTCCCTTCGTAAGTTGGGATTAAGTGCGATCAGTTGTCCAACAGTGATGTTGGCTTTCTGAGCACCCACATCTTCAACCACATCATATCTCGCTTGAGAAGATGAAATGGTGAAATCCGTCATCCTCAGCTTCCTTCTTGGCTCCCTTGGTGTACTCGAAACATTACTCGAACGAGTACTTCTACTTGCTGACTCCTCCATGAAAATCGGTTCATCAGAAAATCGAGTTCTTTCCTTTCTTGAGCTAAAAGCTCCACCGGTGCATGAGAAGAGTTTGAACTCTCTCCTTTCTCGTAGATGGGATCTCGCACGACATCGATAGTAGCCATCCCCTTGTCTCGTCCTTGTGATGGATTTCCTCCATCCACATTCATTCTGACAGTTTCGGCACCTCTTGCTCCGTTGTTAGGACAATTTCGCTGGAAATGAGAACCTCCACACATCCACCAAGTGATTCCTCCAAAGTTACCTTGGTTGCCTCCAAAGTTACCTTGATTTCCTCGGTTGGGATTGTTGTCGTAGCCTCTTTGACCTCCTCCTCCACCTTTGTTCCTCCATTCTCGTAACTGCACCACGTTTATCTTGAGATCCGCAAGAGTATCGGTGATGCTCTTCAGCTCGGCATGAAAATCAGAGGTGGCAGTAGACATCGTTGTTGGGACAAACGGTCTTGGCACCACCGTTGGAGTAGGAGCTGACGTTGAAGCAATCACCAATTATGATGGTGCAGGTGCGATCGTTGTGACTACACCAAGAGTCGAAGTTGACACCAGAGCAGCATGATGAGGTTGGATGATATCTCTTTCATCCAAACTCTCTTCCATATTTGTCGCAATCTTGATGGCCTCCGCTTTGGTTGCTGGCTTCTCGTACCTCACTTGGGTTCGAATTGAAGGTCTCAACCCTCCCACCAAGTTCTTGGTCAACACTACTCCAATCCCCGCCATCATTAACTCCACATTGTCTCCACTCTTCCGTAGGACCGTCCGAAACCGTTGCTCCAACTTATCCACCCTTTCGGCATATTGCCGAACTTTCTCGTCATCTCGTTGCTTCAAATGAGTAAGCTCCACCATGAGCTTCTCATAACTCTCTTCTGGAAGAAATTCTTCGATGAGTGCATTACTCAACGTCTCCTATGGGTCCTCAACTGCACCAGGTGTCTAGCTCTTCACTCGGTCTTCATACCACGTAAGAGCAAAATCTTCTAAAAACTCTAGCAGTAACAACACCCATTCTTCCTTCCTTCTCACGTTGTTTCCGATGCAACCCCTTTTGAAGTCTCGTACAAATGGTTCTACATCTTCATTGTCCTTCCCATGAAACACTGGTAACTTCCTCATCTTCTAACTATTCTTTCTACCCTTCTAATTTTTGTGCAATAACTACTCGCTAAAAGAGTACGAACATCACCAATTCCATTCACGAGTAATCTACCATATGTAAAATGAAAGGAAATGGTTGTAACAACACCTCTTGTGCCATCTCTTCTCCCAAGGTAATCATGAGCTTGAGTCGCATCACCGTCTTCTCCACCATCCGAATGACGATCTCCATCACAATTCAACAAAGTCCTCTTTTGAAGTCGACAACTTCTCCGTCTCAGCTCTTTGAGTCTCGTCTAACTTCTCGACTACTGACGTAAGTAGGGTGGCCACATCGACGCACTTGTGTCCTCTTGATAGATCATCCACTCCACAACTTGGACAAAGATCTTCTCTTAGAAGATGAATTGGCGCTGGTGACGATAGACCCACTCGAAGACTTAAATCAGTAAACTCCCGCTTCCCTTTAGCTTTCTCGGTTCTGATTCTAGTTGGACAATTCACTACTTTATGTCCCAACCCTCTACAGAAATAACATCACAAGTCTGTTTCTATTCTTCTCCTCGGAGATTCTACTTGAGGTTTTATACTAGGGTTCTCAAACTCAACGATAATCTCTTTCGAGCTCTCTCCGACGCTTACTATGACATCTAAACCTTGAGGAAGGTTTCTAAGTCTAACTTTCCAATCTTTTGAACTTCCACTCATGTTGCACCTTCTCAACCATTAAGTGGACAAAATATCTTTGAAGAAAATAACTCTACATCACTTTCTTAACTCTTTCGAGCTTTATACTGAAAATCGTGTATTATACATGTTATACACGAAATAAAATCCAATCTAAAATTAAAAGTCCATGATAATATCCTCATGACCATCGTCTGTACTGATCTTAGCAGACATCTTAAAGTCACTTTTGTAAGGATCACACTCTACTTCGCCAGGAGCATTCGTGGCCTCCACAGTGAATGATACTTTGAACTCAACTTTCTTCACATCTATGCCGATGCTCGCAGAAGCTTCTTTATATAAAGCAAAAATGGCACCCCAACTGCAATAGATGCTTGATCGCAACGCCTCTATACTTAACGTTGGCCTTTCCGTCTCCGTTCTAACTCCCAAACGTCTCTTCTTCAACCTTCGTACTCGAACTGGATTCCCCATGACGTATCGTCAAGACCTCCTTGTATGCCGAAACGTATATCTCTTAGTTGGTACGAGATCTCTCCAAGATTTTTGTGGTCTGCATTAGCTCAACCTCCAAGCTACTAAATCATGAAGTTTCAACAGAAACTTCCCTAATCAGAAGAGATGGTGATGACTGTACAAATTTTCAGAGAACTGTAATTTGTATATTTTCACTTCCCTCATGGTTGTCAACCCACTCCACTTTGAAAACTTCTTTCTCCCTCTTCAGACCTCATCTTCTCATGATTTCTTTTGTCCTGGATAGCTTATCAGCCACTCTAAAACACTGGAAAGTTTCTCAAGAAAATAAAATTCACAGAAAATCTGACACTGACTGTAAACTTTTTCCAGAGAACAGAATTCCTCAACTCTCACGAATAAACCCCCTCAAAATTCATTGCTCCTTCTCTAGACCACCTTTTCCTATGATTTCTTTTTTCCTAGATAGGTTATTAGCCAATCTAAAACACTGGAAAGTTTCTCAGGAAAATAAAATTCACAGAAAAGTTGACAGCGACTGTACAAATTTTCCAGAGAGCAGAATTTCTAAACTCACAAATTTCTCTCCTCTAATAACTTTTCTCTCCTCCTTTCTCTACAACTCTTGTTGCAACCTCTTTCAACTCTCCTCAAACCCTTTCTGAGTGAACAAGATGTAAAGAATGACTTCGAAAGCGTCATATATCACTACGGGATACACGAAAGGTTCTAATGTTGCTAACATCGCGTTAGCTCTCTCTCCTCCCAACGTTCTCTCCATGTGTTCTCTCATAATCTCTTTTTGTCTAATATAGAACTGAACTCTAAACATTTTCAATGATCCATTCAAGTGAGGTCCCGGCAACGGAACCAAAAATGTAAACCCTCCACGATCTCATCGATCAACTACCCCCCCCCGGATCTCTCAACCTCCACGATCGCCACCGATGAATCTGCAAATGTCGGGCCTGTCTCTCACTCAGGGGTCACCTCTGATGGCTTTGATGGAAGCACACCATGAATCTTAAAGGGAAAAATGCTAAGTTCACTCATTCATACACCCACAAACTTATCAACTAAAAATCTCCTTAAACACATCAACTAAAATCCTCCATTCTAACGACGTTTCTCAAGTTCTCACATGCTAAAAATATTCCACACTCTCTATATTACTCAAGTTGTCATTACGACAATGTGAAAACAAGGATGAGGATCTCTTCTCTACTCCTCTATTTATACATTCTAGGTTTTTACTTTGGTACCCTCTGGTAACTCAGCCGTAACTACTTTTACCGGGTTTTACTAAGATATTACTTAAGATAAAAGCATTAATCACATGGGCTTCTTACCTTTTCACATGGGCTTATTCCTTCAAAGTCAACAACTTCTAGAAGGATTCTGGAATATTCTCAAGGAATCTCGAATTTCCACCCCCCCTTTACACTAGGACCCACTAAAAAGGAAACATGTGGAATCTCTTCTTGTTTTTAATGCCCACAAAGTCCACAACTTTAATCAAACCACTAATATCAAGTCAAAAAGGAGATAATGGATACTTTCCACCTCCTTTCTACCTTTTAGACAAGAGGACAAGATAGTAGTGCTCACTCTTTAGCAAATATCTGAATTCTGCCAAAAGTACAGCTAAGTTTAACCATAACTAACTTTTAGCTAGTCATGACTAACTTGATACCTCCTTAAAGTACTTTGGCAGCAAATAAACATTCTCAACACTTAGTTATAACTAAACACCTTACTAATAGACAAACTTCTTATGTGTAACATAGGTCGTTACAGATCAAGCACCAACCGCCTTTGCTGTCAAATAGACGTGCTGAGAATAGATTCTTGTGCAGGAACATGCAACAACCTTGACGAGCACGCGTTCACCATCAAGAAGATGGAGTACTGTATCTTTATCATCAATTTGCACTGTAGTGTTGTCGTCAAGCAAAATAATGCCGTGTTCATGGATGGCGTAGTCAATCGATGTGTAGTAGATGAATTGACGGCAATAGTGAGCCATGTGATGTGTGACTCTCGTGTCTACTTACCACATGACATCATGTACATGCTCGCGTGCTGTTGCTTCAGATGAGACTAATGTCATGAGTACACGATGATCGATTGTTACGAGTACCACGGTTGTCACGGAAGTGTTGGTTTTGACACGGATGGCGTTGTCAATTATTGTGTTGTCTTTCAGAGTTGCTGCTGCTTGCTCTTTCATGACACTAAAAAATGTGGTGGTCCGTTTGGTTGCAACGAAAGCAACGGTCGTTTGAGTTTGGATAAGGAGGTCTTTTGCGGTGTTGATTCCACCTGGATCGATTGTTGTTGTTCCGTGATTGATTCTAAGGTCGTTGTTATCGATATTCTGTAAAAATTACGGTGGACGATTTCGGTAGACATCGAATGCTTCATGATCTCCTAGTGAAACAAGAAAGTGATAAGTTCCTGCAAAGAAATATTCGTGTTCGTTTGCATCTCTTGGAAAAGAGACTTCCTAGCTGTAACAGCCAGGAAGGTGTCCCTTGGTCACACATGGTGATTGTACCAAGAGAGAGGAGGGCCTTTCCCTTCGAATACGGACCGTAAAAAGCCCCTTCGAATACGGACCGTAAGCTTCAAAAGTGTGCGAGCTTTGAATTCTAGCATGTTAACCTATTCCGTTCCTTATGGGGAAAACTTAACCTATCCACGCTGAAATAACCTTTATAATACCCCATATCTAGCTTAAGGTTATATTACCCAGGAAAAGGTTGATCCAATCCTGTCAATAAAAACCACGAGTTAGTGTGCATGCGCAAAAGTTCAAGAACAATCAGTAGAAACAGCCGAAAGTGACGAGTGAAGTGAGGAGTGAAATGAATGATCAGTCAATCAAGGCAAAGAGTATACGAACAATTTGGTGCACAAAGTCACTGACGTTGTGTAAGTAATGAGACTCGTGACACTCAAGAAGTGCATGAGCTGAGTGCTCATGCAACAGAACACTCTCCCGTCGCATGCACCTCAATCAACCTGCTCTCTGACTTCATCAGCACCCAGCAAAAACGGTTAGGCTATAGATGATTAGAAAGAATAGTGATCAAACAACATTCAGGACTTCCCAACTCTGCAGGGCCTTGTCGATACAGGAGTTTCTGTACCGACAAAGTCCTTGCAAGCTTGAAGCTATACTGAAGTCCTTTACTTCAGTAATAGTGTTGGTTATGTCAAAATGCTTTCAAACTGACATTTGTTCCTTGATCCATTGAATGCACTCGAAGACTTGTCAGTAATCCGTTCATGCATGCCTCGAGCTCGAGGTTGTAAAATATGAGTGACAAGGCTCGAGGGCAGTCCTATTCAACATGATGCGAGAATTCATGATGTTTTTTCTTATGAAGCTCCTGAAACACGGGTGCTCTTCTTGTAGTGACGAAGGATTTCTCTTTTTACCCATTTAGTATACAAGATATCGTTCCCACAGAGGATTTGCACAAGTAACGCTGCTCTAAGTTCTAAGATCTGTTCAAACACACAAACACACGGGTTTTGCCTAGAAATCCCGTCTTCTCACAAAATCACACAAAACCACACGTCTTCCAGACACGCCAAATGGTGCTCTGGACCCAAACAAACAACTACCAATTACAATATCACACAACTATTCACAGAGAAGCTCGGGAAGACGAACTTCCTGCTTCCAGGTCGCTTCTTCCGGTCTTCTCGATACCGTCTTCCCGAAGCGATTCTCGTCTTCTGGGGGTTTAGCTCGTCTTCTCACACCTCCAGAAGGCTGCCCGGCTTCACAGAAGTCGACTAGTAATAGTCGTTACACCTTATTCTCACACTCACATTCCATCGGGTTGGATAAATCACAGAGTGTATGCCCCCTGTAGCCTTCCCAAGCTTCTGCCTACGGAAGTTGTCTTCCTGCAGCACTACAACGACATTCACCTTCACGGAAGCTCAATAGAAGTATCGGAAGCTCACTAGAAGAAGATAAGAAGATGGGGAAGATGAGGGAAGATGGGAAGAAGAAGAAATCCAAACAAGAGAAAACAGGATGAAAAAGGGCAATTAAGATTCCGACAGGCTTCTAGTCCGGATCCTGACTAACAAGCCATCCCTGCTTGTAATAGTTTGGGGAGGAAGACAACAAACGTGAGTACTGTGGCACCGTCTTCTACTCGAGGATGTCGTCTTCTGTTGCGGGAAGAAGTCTTCTTTCTTCTTCACTTCGCTGCTCTGACTGCTCTGTCTTCTGGGATCACTTACCCAGAAGACCGTTCGTACGTAGATCCCAAGTGCTCTACTGAACGAGTCAAGCTACACTTCCACAACGGCTGACAGTCATCGCCACTCAAGAAGAACACTTCCCATGCACAATTGGGAGCGAATTCAATACATTCCACCACCCAGAAGACATGGACAAAGCTGCTGCACTCAAATCCACAATCTATTCCTCGAGAAGAAGTCACAATGGCATTGGGAAGCTCACTCCCTCTACTTCCTGCGTCTACTCCTCGACACACCAGTCTAGCTAACAGGACTGCACGAGGATGCCGTTCCCTGTTCCTAGACTGTCCCTGCTCTAATGTGTCTCTCCTGCCTGCTTGTAGAATCGGTGTGTATGTTCAGTTACTGCCGAATTCTACAGAACTGGCAGAGCTCTCAGAGAGCTTTTCTCCTACCATGCTATCCTACTTAACCATCTGCCTTGGGAGGCGACCACCCGGGAGAGAGAGAGAGGCGCTGACAAGAGGTTGTCACCTCACATGCATGCGGTCCCTCTTCCCAATTAGCCCTCCACTGTATTACTCCTACGCTACCTAAGCTGCCACATGGGGTCCTAACTATTTTTACATGGAAAACTGCCACCCTTAAGATAGCATGTCCAATCCTACTAAATTTGGAAGTGTCGATTCAGTTTGCTAACTACTCTGATTGCTCGGTGGCAATCTCTACATGATCTGCTCCTACCGGAGCTACTACCTCGACTTCTGATGGGCTGGGAAGCCCTGCACTTACCTCGGGTACCACTGAGGTAGCTTCCCTCTCCTCGCTCTTCGCTGGCCCTGCTATTTCTGCGGCTGCGTCTTCCTCGGCTTCGACTTCGGAAGACGGAATGGTCTTCTGGGAAGACGAGTCGAATGGTGCGTCTTCGGTCTTCTGAGGCACAGATGCAGTACTAGGGACCATGGCGATCTCATAGGGGTCCGGGGAAGTCGCTTCCTCCATGCGGAATACTTGGGAAGACGGCTCGTCTTCCTGTCTTCCAGAAGACATCATGTCTTCCGGGGCGTCTTCTGGAGTCTTCTCGTCTTCCAACGCTGTCACCACCAAGTGTACAGCGAGATCGAACTCCTCCTTCTCCATTCCGGATCCAGTCGAGGGTGCTGGGGCTTGAGAAGATGCGGTTGCAGGTGTCGGAAGTGAGGGAAGACCATAAAGTGTCTTCACTCCTTCTATCTGTCTATCCAGGTACCTGAACATGCTATCTCTGCATTCCACCAACCTCGTCTTGGACTCGCTGTCCCATTCCCTAGCTAAGGTAAGTAATTTCTTACCCGCGGTGAAGTTGAACTTCTTCCGAAGCGCTTCTACCGACTGAGCTAGCATCTTCTGCGCACGGGCCTCCGCTGCTTCCCTCTGCGTCTTCTCTGTTGCAGCTCGCGCTTCTGCGGCTTCTCGCTGCATCTTCCAAGTGGTCTGCTCTTCTGCGAGGGTAGTGATCTTCTCTCGTACTCGGAGAACTTCCTGATCACGCTGCTGTACTCGCGTCTGCAACTCTTGGTTGCTCTTCCGAAGTTGCATCGACTTCTTGGCAGAAGCGGCTGCTTCCGTCTTGTACCTGGCTGCAAGCTTCTCCGTAGTGCGGAGACTAGCTTCCAGAGACTCCGTCTTCTGCTGGCTGTCTTCCTGTCGCAGCAAGGTGCGCAGGCCGAATCCAGGCTGTAGAGGCTTCTCCTGTGCCCTCGCTCTTCTTTCCAGCAACTCCATAGCGGGCTGGATCTCCTTCTGGAAATAGGCACTGAACTCCTCCAGTCGTCTTCCTGTAGAAGACAAGTTCATCCCCACCACTCGCTCGATGGTGTCGACTTCGTCTTCCAGAGGCAAGGGAGCCTCTTCCACCACCACGGCCTTTATCTTCTGCGCACGAGAAGAAGCTACTCTTCTCATCTTCCGGGGTGGAAGACTCCTTGTGGCAGGAGCGGCTCTCCTCTTTGCGCTTCCTCGCATCGCAGTAGGAGTGCCCATCCATCCTTCGTCTTCTGGAGTCTTCGGAAGACTCCTAGGTGTTACAGAAGCTGTCTTCTGCTCCGATCGGGTACTCAGCAAGTCTTCCTCCGAGTCCGACTCCGATCCTGAATGGATGAAGGAGATGGGTGTCCTCGGTACACTTCTGTGGCCCATCTTCTTCACTGGCGTGGCGTCTTCCGACCCACTAGACTCGTCTTCCCTCACCAGAAGCGTCTTCTGGTGAGAGCCGGGCCTCAGCTGTGGCATCAAAGTGGGAGGGGGCGTTGTTGTTGCCTCTCGGTCATCGTCTTCCGAGGTCTCCTCCTTCACCTCCTGTCGCTCCGTTGGCCCATACACTGCCAGCTGATCTTCCCTAAGATCCCCCATGGCTACATACAAGTAGCAGAAGAAGGGCGTCAGATGTCCTCCCGCCGGGGTACCCAAATATGCTAGCTCCGTCTGTACATAGTTGTGGATGTACGCGCCCCAGTAGATTAGCACTCTGTCATCCCACACTGATTCCAGGAACTCCACGTCCTGATCTCCTAAGTACCTCGTCTTCTGCGCTTTTCCCTTGGGGAAAAGATGCAGAAACAACTTCGCCAGAAGTCGCTTCTTCGGCTCCCGGTAAGACTCTATCTTCCAACCGTTCCTCCCCTGCATGTCTTCCACGAAAAGGCAGGTGGTACTCCCAGGTACATGCCATGAACTCACAATCCTAGGCAAGATCTTCTTCTCGTACCAATATCCTCGGTTCTCGGTCTCAGGTCTGTGAAACGCCTTACGCCACCAGTCTTCTGTCCAGGAAGATGGTCTTCTCCGAGCAACTCCTGTCTTCGCAGGTACACGGTTACGCGGTGGTAACGCGGCCCATACCTCCTCCAGAAGCCCTTGATCTGCGAGGTTCCAGTCCCACAGGAAGAAGTCGAGACCCAACTCCTTGAGGAAAGGAGTGGCCTCGGCCAATTCTGTCGCTGGTAACACCAGGCCTCGCGGATGCATCGACATACCTGGAAGATCTGCTGCACTAAACCACAAGCACCTACTATGAGCTGAAGGCTCAGTTCTTCCCGAGTGCCCACAGTCTAGCTTCCACTCTCAGAAGACGAAACTAGTCTTCCAGAAGACAGCTACTCCGTCTTCCGGGATTCTAACAGTGCTTCCTAAATAGCTCTCGTCTTCCGAGCTATATCTAAACAATCCTATCTAAGCAAGGCCTCGCATGGATTACCAAGAAGACGACCCACCTTGCATTACATCCTACTTCCTATCAGAAGATACAAGATATGCGAGAAGTAGAGTATGAGAAAGGTTCAGAAGATGATTGCGGGCTCCTACGGTGACAGTGGCCTCTGGGAAGACACTTGGGACAGCTTCCGATTCAATGTCGTTCTCGGAAGACCTCTCGAAGTCAGACTTCCCTTCACTGGTCTCACATGTCTTCTTCTTCCTACGCGCAATCTATCCTCACAACAGACTCAAAACATGTGCACTCTGTTCTTCTGACTTCTCACCTCTCATACGCACTCAGAAGAAGTTTGCTGCATGATGGGAAGACATGACCCTCGACCATTCCCTCCGGATTCTGCCAGCAATACTTCTCACAACTCTCTTCTAAGTTCGGGAAGAAGAAGGAACGGCTGCTATGGGTCGGACAGAAGAGACCCGAAATGGACCCTCGCGTCTTCTCGCTCATTTTGCCAGCCTTTCAGTCTTCTAGTCTCTCTAGGAAGATGGGGAGTTGAGAAGCTTGGAAGACCGGGAGGCACAGGGCTAGTTCCTGAGTTCCAACTTCTCGAAATAACACAACAACTCACCACACCACTCAGGCTTCGTATCAGGTCTCTCTAAACACAAAAGCAAAGCAAATCCACTCTTGATACGAATTGTGTTCAGTCGACTTCTGAAGACAGTCTTCCGAAGATGTCTTCCGAAGATGTCTTCCGAAGACAGTCAAGTTCAAGAAGCGTCTTCCGAGGATGTTCCCATCTTCCGAATCGTCTTCTATTTCAAGTTTCGGGGGTAGAGAGGTAGTAGGGTAGAGAAATTGATAGTTGGGTTCGTCAATTTGAAGACTAGGGGTAGGGAAGCTCGAATTGAGCTCGGGAAGAAGCAAGGAGATATCTTGACAGAAATTGGGCAGCGCTTCCGCGCCCAATGTCTCAATAGGAAAGATGAGGGGTGGGGTAATCGATCAGGCTGCCTGCACACAATCAAGGAAGCGCGGGGAGTACTAGACAATGGCGAGAAGAAGTGGGAAGGGGAAAGAACAGGGGAAAGAACCTCTACAGTCTTCTTCGGCTCCCGAGTTGCTTTCGACCTCTGCGCGCTTCTGGCTCTTGTACTAGCTTCCAATGCGACTCCTCTCGAATGCGCCTGCTGTCAATTTCGGTCCACACCTCGATTCTTCTTTCGCTTCTACTCGCCACTCTCCACTGTCAACTTCTCGGAAGCTCCACAGAAATGCCTTCGCTCTTTCTGCTGTTTGTGCTCCCGCAATCGATTTCACCCTTCGCCTAGCTGCCAACGTACTCTCTACTACCTCGATGTCTTACTCGATTCCTCTCTCAATGCTAGCTCGACGTTCACTCTCTCAATCGATCTTCTTCAGGCGCACTGTGCTGCGGGAAGTTGGAAGGTGGCTAATGTGCTTCCTCACGCATCTTCCCCGCAGATTAGGGGTTCTCGTCCTTGGTGTCTTCCTGACCTACCTACCTATTCGGTGCGCTCCAGTAGGTACACCTACTTGTTTACCCGAAAACTCGTGGTCAGGCCTTCGTGATCGCTGTCTTCCGGAAGATAGGTGTCTTCCGCCGTCTTCCCATCTTCCGCCGTTTTCCTATCTTCTGAAGACGCAACTGAGAAGATGGTCTTCCGAAGACGATGGTCTTCTGAAGAAGTCAACTTCTTATTACAAACAGCTCTTAAGATCATCTTCCTGTTAAGGAAGACGTAACCTTAAGTAACAACGCTTCTTCAGTTATATAAACAAGTCATTAATCTCAAAAATTTCAAAAATTCGTGAATACTGTAATTTGTGGGCACCACATACGCCCACCCTCACATGTTTACGTCCCCGCAAACATCAGTGGTTCCTGCACTTCTGTTTACGTCCAGTACTTCTTGACGCGCCACCCATTAACACGAGTGGTCATCAGTGTACCGTCCAACTCTTCCAACTGCAAAGAGCCATTGTCGAAGACCTCTAAGACACAGTAAGGTCCCATCCAGCGAAGATGAAGTTTCCCGGGGAACTTAATATGACGTTGTCGTAGAGAAGTACCAAGTCCCCGTCCACAACAGTCACCTTCCTCAACTTGCTATCGTAGTTTACCTTACGTTGCGCTTGCACCTCGTATGTCTTCTCCAAAGCTGCATTCCTGTCTTCTTCAAACTCTACGAAGTTCAGAAGACGCTGCTCCTGGCTCTCTTCTTCTCCCATGCGTTCGGATACGGCTAACCGGTATGTTGGGACCTCTAACTCAATGGGCACAATGGGCGTCATGCCGTAAGTTAGGTAGAAAGGCGTCTTCTGGGTAGTGACTTTAGGTGAAATTCTGAAAGCCCACAACACAGATGGCAATTTCGTGTCCCAGTCATACGCATGGTTAACAGTTACCTTGTTCAGGATGTTACACAGAAGATCGTTCGACTTCTCCGTCAGTCCATTAGCTTTCGGGTTGTATGGCGTAGTCTTCCGATGCTTAATCCTGAAGTATTGGGTCAGGAGGGAGATAGTCTCATTTAAGAAATGAGTGCCCCTATCTGACACCAATTCCAGCGGACATCCATACCTAGTGATGATGTTATGCCATAGGAACCTTGCTACTACTGCGGCATCGTTCTTTCTCGTGGTCTCGCCTTCCACCATCTTGGTGGCATAGTCGGTAGCTATTAAGATGTACCTTGCTCGTGTTCTTCTCGCCACCGGGGCGATAGGTCCTACAAAGTTGATTCCTCACTTTTCGAACGGGGCAAGCGGAAGAATGGGAGTAAGAGGCCACCTTGTTGTAGCGGTCGGTCTTCCCACCCTCTAGCATGCATCGCACTTCCTGATCTCCTGGAAAGTGTCTCGGTACATAGTTGGCCACCAGTATCCGGCGTCTAGCATCTTCTTCACTGTGGTCGTCAATCCGTAGTGACCCCCAGCATCTTCGTAGTGAACCTGTGATCACTGCTTTTATCTCTGACGGCTCGAGACATCTTCTCAGCTTCTCGTCATGTCCCTTTCGAAACAGGATACCCTGGAAGATAGCATATGGACCTGCCTTGTGTAAGAAGACGGCCTTCTGCTCCGCATCCATTCCCTCGGGGTACTGTTGGTCTTCCAAGAACCTTCTCAAGTCCTCGAAGATCGACTCTTCTGTGGAAGTCGCAAAGACTGGATCAGAAGATCTAGTCTCGTCTTCTGGGAAGCAGGCGGTACGCCCCCCCTCAAATGAAAGTGTCTTTGCGAAAACTGAAAACAACTTCTCGTCAGGAAACTCGTCTTCCACTTCATCTTCTCGTCGTTCTGTCTCCAACCTGGATAGGTAGTCAGCATTAACATGTTGTCTTCCGGGCCTGTACTCAACTGTGTAAGTAAATTCCTGGAGTAGGAGAATCCACCTAGCTATCCTGCCAGACAAATCTGCTTTCTTTACAAGATGTTTCAAAGAGAAGTGATCTACATAGAAGACAAACGGGTTTGCCAGAAGATAGTGTCTAAACTTCCTACAGGAGTAAATCATGCCAAGACACTCCCTTTCGGTTGTCGAGTACTTCTTCTCTGCATCACTGAGTTGTCTTCCCGCGTAGTAGATGGGGTAATCCTTCTTCTTCTCATCTTTCTGACTCAACACCACCCCGATGGCAAAAGCAGAAACATCCACATAAATGTGGAAGACCCTTTCCCAATCAGGCGGCCGTAGGACAGGGGATTCCGACAGAAGCCTCTTCATTTCTTCGAATGCTTCCTGCTGCTCAGAAGACCAAATGTATGGTTCGTCTTTCTTCAGCAACTTAGTGAGTCTTCCTGCTACCTCTGCGTACCTGTCAATAAACCTCCTGTAGTATCCTACGTTGCCAAGGAAGCTTCTCAACTGTGTCAGGTTAGCAGGTGGGTGGAGTTTCATGATGACTTCCACCTTAGCACAGTCGACTTCTATACCTCTTCCGGAAATCCTATGTCCTAGCAAGATCCCCTCTGACATACCAAAGAAGCATTTCTCAGGGTGAAGTGCCAAACGATGTTCTCTACACTTCAAAAAACACTTCCTCAGAAATATCAAGTGGTCTTCTCTCGATCCAAACACACAGAAATCATCCAAGAAAATATCCATAAAGGTGCGAAGATACTCCTTGAAGATTGTAATCATCAACCTCTGGAACGTGGCTGGTGCGTTGCATAAACCAAACGGCATTTGATTATACGCGTACGTGCCCCAATCAGTAGTGAAAGTGGTTTTCGACTTGTCTTCTTCTCTGATTGAAACTTGGTTGTACCCAGAATACCCATCTAGAAAGCTGTAGAACTCATGTCCTGCTACCTGGTCTAACACAGAATCGGTGAATGGTAAAGGGTGATGATCCTTTTTCGTGGCCAAGTTCAGCTTCCGGAAGTCCTGACACACTCGGATCTTCCCTGTCTGCTTCTTCGGCACGATGACAATGGGAGATACCCATTCACTGCTAAGTACTAGGAAGATGACTCCTGCCTTCAGGTATTGGTCAATCTGGTCCTTCACCAGAAGCGAGTACTTGGGGTTGAGCCGGTACTGCCTCTGCCGTGCAGGAACAACGCCTTCTAGCAAGTCGATGCGATGCTCTCCCAATTCTCGAGGTATGCCCTTCATGTCTTCTATGGTCCACGCGAAGACATCCTGGAACTCTGTCAGAAGTTCTCGAAAGTCTTCCAACTGCTGGCTCTCGATCACCTTGGAAAGCTTCAGCTTCTTCCCAGGAGCAACCTCCATCTCTTGGAGATCATCCGGGTTCACCATTCCTTCAGTGTGACTGTACTCACTAGCACCGAAGTATTCCGGTTTGGGAGCTTCTTCTAGTTCGGATTCATCTTCTGGAAGACCAACTGTCGGGTCTTCCGAAGGGAAGACGATACTTTCGTCTTCTGGAAACTCTTCTTCCGCAATCTCGTAGCACTCAATGTACCCACAGACCACATCGTCCACTTTCTCTGCTACTTCTGTAGCACACACGTTATTCACCATAAACTCATTATACCATTCATCACTGTCAGAAGACGCAGCCGAGTCTTCTGAAGTGTACCCCTCTGTTGTAGACGGAGTTTCACCTTGGTGTCCAATCTTGATCCAAGGAAGCGAGACTTTACTCTTCTCACCAGACTTGGGTGTAGGATTGGAAAATCTCAAACGATGCCTTCTCCAGTCGGTATTCACATTTGCAGCATACAGCCATGGTCTTCCTATCAACACCTGATATCCAACCTTAGCTACAGGTCGCAAAATGATGTAAGTGAGGTAAAAAGATACTCCACCAATTACCGTGAGGACATCTTTCAGTTGCCCCAAAGGTCGTCTTCTGGTCTGGTCCGCCATTCTGAGAATTCTCGGAGTAGGCTGGAACTCAGTGAAGCCTAGGGCATGCGCCGTTTCTTCCGTCATGATGTTAACTCCGGAGCCGGAATCAATGGGTACCTTCTTCAGAAGACAGCCATGGATCTCCATATCAAGTTCTGGGGCTCCCAAGTCCTCATGCTCTATTCTTAAGATCGGGGTGCTCGTGGGAAGTTTAGCTGCCCTCCTCTTCCTCGATCCTCGAAGCACAGATTGTAACAACTTCCTGTAACCAGCGTTGTCATCCCGTAGCTGTTGGAAGGTCACATCCGCCTTCTGATTCCACAAGTCTCGCAAGAAGTCGTACGGAGATCTTTTCAGAAGAGTGACTGGTGTTTCCAACAGAGAGGATGTAGTAGCTGCTTCCTTAGGTGGAAGACCAGAAGAGTGTCTTCCCTCGACTGGAGGCTGTTCCCGTGAGACAGGTGTTGCCGTAGTCGATGTAGGAAGCTGCTGTACTATCTTCCGTCTCTTCTCCAGTTCTTCTTGCATGATCGCTTCAACCTCTTGTCTTATGTCAGGAGCAAAGTACTTCGGATCTTCTCGGTCGTAAGTAGGAGAAGACGGCCGCTTGGGAGAAGATGACCTCTCCTTACGCTGCTTCTTCTTCTTGACGTCCTTCTGGCGAGATTCTGACTTCTCTTTGCTTCTGGTACTTACCTTGAACACAGCTTCATCCAAAACTTCCTCCGGAGGCCAACTATCTGAATTCGGGTCAGGATTCCAAACAGTACCATCCGTCAAAGTGAGAGATGACGTTTCTTCAGGTGTCTTCATCTTCTGAGCTGCAGTCGTCTTCTGCAGCTGAGGTTCCTTTCCTTCGCGCTTCCCGGGGTCTGGTTCGTCTTCCTCGATATGGAGACAATCCGTACAATCCCCAGGATCTTCTTCTTCTACCGTGATGTGTTGTACCACTGCTAACTCGAGCTTAGAAGATGATGCAGCTTCTGCAGGAGGTGTGGTATCTGCAAATCTCACCATTTGTCGTGGCCGTAAGGTCTGAGGACAATTCCCTGTGAAATGACCGGCTTCCTTACAGTTCCCACACAAGGGCACTTGCCCAATTTGTCTTCTCGGGTGAGGACAGGTGGACCACCAGTGTCCTGTCTCTCCACAATTATTGCACGCTCCCGGAAGAGGGTTGAGAGGTCGTTGTGATGAAGAAGGCTGCCAGGGTGTCCTGGTCTGTACATTGCTAGCTCTATCCCTCGGTACATAACGATTATATTGGGCGAGAGGCGTAGGAGTGAAGGGTTGGATCGTCTCGATCCTATAGCAGGTTTCCCCACTAGGATCGTGTAGATATCCCTCATCGTCTTCTTCCCATCCTGCCCAGTTGACAGCTTGGTCCTGCGTACACTGATCTCTGGTGTGTCCAGAAGAGTTACAAAGGTTGCACCAAAGGTTTGGCCGGGAAGCCGTAGGCTGCTTCCGCTTATCCTTCTGGTTCAGAAGATGAACTTTCAGGTCGGCAAACTGCTTCAGAACCTCATCGATGCGGGGATCAGGTGCAGACTGAATGATCTGAGTTTGAGGCATCTTCTGCACAACTTCCTCCCTTGCTCGCGTCTTCTCCTTCTTCTTCTTCTGCGTCTTCTTCTCTTGTTCAGATTCGGATTCTGAACTTTCGACAGTAGACTCTTCAGAAGTAGAGGCTGCTTCCGAATCACTGTTATCAGTTTCAGTGGACTTGGACTTCTTCTTGGACTTCCGGGAAGACTTCTTCGACTTCTTGGACTTCTTCGAGGTCTTCCCTTTGTCTTTCGTCATATTACGAGTGATGCTCGAGGTTTCATACTGCTCAGCATGCTTCTGTACTTCTGCTAAATCATCACCTCCTCCTCTTCTGCAGTACAATTCCATATCCTGAGACAATCCTCCCAAGTACCAGTCCACAGCTTGCTGAGCACAGTAGCCGGGTCTTCCTTGGTTCTGAGGGATGTGATCCAAGAGATCTTCAAATCTCTCGGTGTAATCCCTCAGTGTCTCTTTCTTCTTTCGTTCGAGCCTCTGAAGCTCTATGAGGGTCATACGATCGTAGCCCACTCCTCTGAACCTCTTCAGAAAAGCTGCCTTCAGAGTAGCCCAAGCGACCATTACTACAACATCATCCAACGGTTTACTCATCCACTTCCTTCCTTTCCCTTTGATCAAACTGGGAAATACACGGAGTCTGTCAACATCAGCGTCTTCCTTGTTGGATCTAGAGATGGTCTCGAACATCGTGATGAAGTCGTCCGCATCATCATCATCGTCGTACGGATGGTACTTCTGCCGAGTGTGGGAAGCCATGTTGACTGCCGGCTGGTGCGATTGCCAACTTCTTTCTTCCTCAGGTCCAGGTGGTGGAGATGGTCTTCTCGACGGTCCAGGCCTGTCTGAGTCACGAAGGTCGTCTTCTGAGTCAGAGCTACTGTCACTGCTACCTCCCGAGACGTCTGGAACAATCTCCTCCAGTCTTCCCTCACCTTGAGAAGCTTCTCCCGCACTTGGGAAGACGTCTTCCGAGTAACCAGTACCAAAATCTACTTTATACACGTGATCACCCGGTTGGCTTCTGTCTTCGTCAAAGATTATGCTCGAGATGGAAGGTTCTTCCAACGCTACCGATCGGATCTTCCTGAGCTCTTCTTCTTTCCTTTGGTGTCTCAGGGATATCCGCTGCTCTCTAGAAGCGGTTCGCTTGGGTGAGTTTACCCACTCAGGATCTTTATCCGTGCGTCTTCTGCTTCTTCCTCCGGTCGGAGGCATCCACCAGAGTACTGAGAACAGATGTCTCTATCCTTCTACCACTAGATCTGGTAGACCAAATGACTGAACAACCGATCACAAGTTCAGAACGTCTTCTTCTCCTGCTTCTGGTTGCACTCACTGCAATCTTCCGAGATCGAGTCTTCCAAGGAGTTCTTGGAAGCAGGGAAGCGGCTTCTTTCAACTTCCCCTGGTGTGTCTTATCAGCTTCTGGTTGCGGTTTCCGTCTTCTAGCAAGATAGAGTCCCACAACACATTCAACTACAATCGAAGTTAGTTCGAAACGAACCTAACTAATGGCACACAGATCCAGGAAGCTTAGAACAGAAGTTACTAAGATGAAATCCCCGGCAGCGGCGCCAAAAATGGTTCCTCACTATATGTCATGACGAAGGATTTCTCCTTTTGCCCATTTAGTATACAAGATATCGTTCCCACAGAGGATTTGCACAAGTAACGCTGCTCTAAGTTCTAAGATCTGTTCAAACACACAAACACACGGGTTTTGCCTAGAAATCCCGTCTTCTCACAAAACCACACAAAACCACACGTCTTCCAGACACGCCAAATGGTGCTCTGGACCCAAACAAACAACTACCAATTACAATATCACACAATTATTCACAGAGAAGCTCGGGAAGACGAACTTCCTGCTTCCAGGTCGCTTCTTCCGGTCTTCTCGATACCGTCTTCCCGAAGCGATTCTCGTCTTCTGGGGGTTTAGCTCGTCTTCTCACACCTCCAGAAGGCTGTCCGGCTTCGCAGAAGTCGACTAGTAATAGTCGTTACACCTTATTCTCACACTCACATTCCATCGGGTTGGATAAATCACAGAGTGTATGCCCCCTGTAGCCTTCCCAGGCTTCTGCCTACGGAAGTTGTCTTCCTGCAGCACTACAACGACATTCACCTTCACGGAAGCTCAATAGAAGTATCGGAAGCTCACTAGAAGAAGATAAGAAGATGGGGAAGATGAGGGAAGATGGGAAGAAGAAGAAATCCAAACAAGAGAAAACAGGATGAAAAAGGGCAATTAAGATTCCGACAGGCTTCTAGTCCGGATCCTGACTAACAAGCCATCCCTGCTTGTAATAGTTTGGGGAGGAAGACAACAAACGTGAGTACTGTGGCACCGTCTTCTACTCGAGGATGTCGTCTTCTGTTGCGGGAAGAAGTCTTCTTTCTTCTTCACTTCGCTGCTCTGACTGCTCTGTCTTCTGGGATCACTTACCCAGAAGACCGTTCGTACGTAGATCCCAAGTGCTCTACTGAACGAGTCAAGCTACACTTCCACAACGGCTGACAGTCATCGCCACTCAAGAAGAACACTTCCCATGCACAATTGGGAGCGAATTCAATACATTCCACCACCCAGAAGACATGGACAAAGCTGCTGCACTCAAATCCACAATCTATTCCCCGAGAAGAAGTCACAATGGCATTGGGAAGCTCACTCCCTCTACTTCCTGCGTCTACTCCTCGACACACCAGTCTAGCTAACAGGACTGCACGAGGATGCCGTTCCCTGTTCCTAGACTGTCCCTGCTCTAATGTGTCTCTCCTGCCTGCTTGTAGAATCGGTGTGTATGTTCAGTTACTGCCGAATTCTACAGAACTGGCAGAGCTCTCAGAGAGCTTTTCTCCTACCATGCTATCCTACTTAACCATCTGCCTTGGGAGGCGACCACCCGGGAGAGAGAGAGAGGCGCTGACAAGAGGTTGTCACCTCACATGCATGCGGTCCCTCTTCCCAATTAGCCCTCCACTGTATTACTCCTACGCTACCTAAGCTGCCACATGGGGTCCTAACTATTTTTACATGGAAAACTGCCACCCTTAAGATAGCATGTCCAATCCTACTAAATTTGGAAGTGTCGATTCAGTTTGCTAACTACTCTGATTGCTCGGTGGCAATCTCTACATGATCTGCTCCTACCGGAGCTACTACCTCGACTTCTGATGGGATGGGAAGCCCTGCACTTACCTCAGGTACCACTGAGGTAGCTTCCCTCTCCTCGCTCTTCGCTGGCCCTGCTATTTCTGCGGCTGCGTCTTCCTCGGCTTCGACTTCGGAAGACGGAATGGTCTTCTGGGAAGACGAGTCGAATGGTGCGTCTTCAGTCTTCTGAGGCACAGATGCAGTACTAGGGACCATGGCGATCTCATAGGGGTCCGGGGAAGTCGCTTCCTCCATGCGGAATACCTGGGAAGACGGCTCGTCTTCCTGTCTTCCAGAAGACATCATGTCTTCCGGGGCGTCTTCTGGAGTCTTCTCGTCTTCCAACGCTGTCACCACCAAGTGTACAGCGAGATCGAACTCCTCCTTCTCCATTCCAGATCCAGTCGAGGGTGCTGGGGCTTGGGAAGATGCGGTTGCAGGTGTCGGAAGTGAGGGAAGACCATAAAGTGTCTTCACTCCTTCTATCTGTCTATCCAGGTACCTGAACATGCTATCTCTGCATTCCACCAACCTCGTCTTGGACTCGCTGTCCCATTCCCTAGCTAAGGTAAGTAATTTCTTACCCGCGGTGAAGTTGAACTTCTTCCGAAGCGCTTCTACCGACTGAGCTAGCATCTTCTGCGCACGGGCCTCCGCTGCTTCCCTCTGCGTCTTCTCTGTTGCAGCTCGCGCTTCTGCGGCTTCTCGCTGCATCTTCCAAGTGGTCTGCTCTTCTGCGAGGGTAGTGATCTTCTCCCGTACTCGGAGAACTTCCTGATCACGCTGCTGTACTCGCGTCTGCAACTCCTGGTTGCTCTTCCGAAGTTGCATCGACTCCTTGGCAGAAGCGGCTGCTTCCGCCTTGTACCTGGCTGCAAGCTTCTCCGTAGTGCGGAGACTAGCTTCCAGAGACTCCGTCTTCTGCTGGCTGTCTTCCTGTCGCAGCAAGGTGCGCAGGCCGAATCCAGGCTGTAGAGGCTTCTCCTGTGCCCTCGCTCTTCTTTCCAGCAACTCCATAGCGGGCTGGATCTCCTTCGGGAAGTAGGCACTGAACTCCTCCAGTCGTCTTCCTGTAGAAGATAAGTTCATCCCCACCACTCGCTCGATGGTGTCGACTTCGTCTTCCAGAGGCAAGGGAGCCTCTTCCACCACCATGGCCTTTATCTTCTGCGCACGAGAAGAAGCTACTCTTCTCATCTTCCGGGGTGGAAGACTCCTTGTGGCAGGAGCGGCTCTCCTCTTTGCGCTTCCTCGCATCGCAGTAGGAGTGCCCATCCATCCTTCGTCTTCTGGAGTCTTCGGAAGACTCCCAAGTGTTACAGAAGCTGTCTTCTGCTCCGATCAGGTACTCAGCAAGTCTTCCTCCGAGTCCGACTCCGATCCTGAATGGATGAGGGAGATGGGTGTCCTCGGTACACTTCTGTGGCCCATCTTCCTCACTGGCGTGGCGTCTTCCGACCCACTAGACTCGTCTTCCCTCACCAGAAGCGTCTTCTGGTGAGAGCCGGGCCTCAGCTATGGCATCAGAGTGGAGGGGGCGTTGCTGCTGCCTCTCTGTCATCGTCTTCCAAGGTCTCCTCCTTCACCTCCTGTCGCTCCGTTGGCCCATACACTGCCAGCTGATCTTCCCTAAGATCCCCCATGGCTACATACAAGTAGCAGAAGAAGGGCGTCAGATGTCCTCCCGCCGGGGTACTCAAGTATGCTAGCTCCCTCTGTACATAGTTGTGGATGTACGCGCCCCAGTAGATTGGCACTCTGTCATCCCACACTGATTCCAGGAACTCCACGTCCTGATCTCCTAAGTACCTCGTCTTCTGCGCTTTTCCCTTGGGGAAAAGATGCAGAAACAACTTCGCCAGAAGTCGCTTCTTCGGCTCCCGGTAAGACTCTATCTTCCAACCGTTCCTCCCCTGCCTGTCTTCCACGAAAAGGCAGGTGGTACTCCTAGGTACATGCCATGAACTCACAATCCTAGGCAAGATCTTCTTCTCGTACCAATATCCTCGGTTCTCGGTCTCAGGCCTGTGAAACGCCTTACGCCACCAGTCTTCTGTCCAGGAAGATGGTCTTCCCCGAGCAACTCCTGCCTTCGCAGGTACACGGTTACGCGGTGGTAACGCGGCCCATACCTCCTCCAGAAGCCCTTGATCTGCGAGGTTCCAGTCCCACAGGAAGAAGTCGAGACCCAACTCCTTGAGGAAAGGAGTGGCCTCGGCCAATTCTGTCGCTGGTAACACCAGGCCTCGCGGATGCATCGACAACCTGGAAGATCTGCTGCACTAAACCACAAGCACCTACTATGAGATGAAGGCTCAGTTCTTCCCGAGTGCCCACAGTCTAGCTTCCACTCTCAGAAGACGAAACTAGTCTTCCAGAAGACAGCTACTCCGTCTTCCGGGATTCTAACAGTGCTTCCTAAATAGCTCTCGTCTTCCGAGCTATATCTAAACAATCCTATCTAAGCAAGGCCTCGCATGGATTACCAAGAAGACAACCCACCTTGCATTACATCCTACTTCCTATCAGAAGATACAAGATATGCGAGAAGTAGAGTATGAGAAAGGTTCAGAAGATGATTGCGGGCTCCTGCGATGACAGTGGCCTCTGGGAAGACACTTGGGACAGCTTCCGATTCAATGTCGTTCTCAGAAGACCTCTCGAAGTCAGACTTCCCTTCACTGGTCTCACATGTCTTCTTCTTCCTACGCGCAATCTATCCTCACAACAGATTCAAAACATGTGCACTCTGTTCTTCTGACTTCTCACCTCTCATACGCACTCAGAAGAAGTTTGCTGCATGATGGGAAGACATGACCCTCGACCATTCTCTCTGGATTCTGCCATCAATACTTCTCACAACTCTCTTCTAAGTTCGGGAAGAAGAAGGAACGGCTGCTATGGGTCGGACAGAAGAGACCCGAAATGGACCCTCGCGTCTTCTCGCTCATTTTGCCAGCCTTTCAGTCTTCTAGTCTCTCTAGGAAGATGGGGAGTTGAGAAGCTTGGAAGACCGGGAGGCACAGGCCTAGTTCCCGAGTTCCAACTTCTCGAAATAACACAACAACTCACCACACCACTCAGGCTTCGTATCAAGTCTCTCTAAACACAAAAGCAAAGCAAATCCACTCTTGATACGAATTGT
The DNA here is from genome assembly GCA_036924285.1 of Asterella californica. Classification (NCBI taxonomy): domain Eukaryota; kingdom Viridiplantae; phylum Streptophyta; class Marchantiopsida; order Marchantiales; family Aytoniaceae; genus Asterella; species Asterella californica. Next base: position 16,447,906 of record JAYKYS010000003.1, read on the forward strand.
GTTCAGTCGACTTCCGAAGACAGTCTTCCGAAGATGTCTTCCGAAGACAGTCAAGTTCAAGAAGCGTCTTCCGAGGATGTTCCCATCTTCCGAATCGTCTTCTATTTCAAGTTTCGAGGGTAGAGAGGTAGTAGGGTAGAGAAATTGATAGTTGGGTTCGTCAATTTGAAGACTAGGGGTAGGGAAGCTCGAATTGAGCTCGGGAAGAAGCAAGGAGATATCTTGACAGAAATTGGGCAGCGCTTCCGCGCCCAATGTCTCAATAGGAAAGATGAGGGGTGGGGTAATCAATCAGGCTTCCTGCACACAATCAAGGAAGCGCAGGGAGTACCAGACAATGGCGAGAAGAAGTGGGAAGGGGAAAGAACAGGGGAAAGAACCTCTACAGTCTTCTTCGGCTCCCGAGTTGCTTTCGACCTCTGCGCGCTTCTGGCTCTTGTACTAGCTTCCAATGCGACTCCTCTCGAATGCGCCTGCTGTCAATTTCGGTCCACACCTCGATTCTTCTTTCGCTTCTACTCGCCACTCTCCACTGTCAACTTCTCGGAAGCTCCACAGAAATGCCTTCGCTCTTTCTGCTGTTTGTGCTCCCGCAATCCGATTTCACCCTTCGCCTAGCTGCCAACGTACTCTCTACTACCTCAATGTCTTACTCGATTCCTCTCTCAATGCTAGCTCGACGTTCACTCTCTCAATCGATCTTCTTCAGGCGCACTGTGCTGCGGGAAGTTGGAAGGTGGCTAATGTGCTTCCTCACGCATCTTCCCCGCAGATTAGGGGTTCTCGTCCTTGGTGTCTTCCTGACCTACCTACCTATTCGGTGCGCTCCAGTAGGTACACCTACTTGTTTACCCGAAAACTCGTGGTCAGGCCTTCGTGATCGCTGTCTTCCGGAAGACAGGTGTCTTCCGTCGTCTTCCCATCTTCCGCCGTCTTCCTATGTTCTGAAGACGCAACTGAGAAGATGGTCTTCCGAAGACGGTCGTCTTCTGAAGAAGTCAACTTCTTATTACAAACAGCTCTTAAGATCATCTTCCTGTTAAGGAAGACGTAACCTTAAGTAACAACGCTTCTTCAGTTATATAAACAAGTCATTAATCTCAAAAATTTCAAAAATTCGTGAATACTGTAATTTGTGGGCACCACACTTCTGAATAAGAAAATCGCCTTGACTCACTGATGTTTCACGCTCAGAGTTCGGAAGAGCAGTGATCTTTTCTAGCGATGAATTGAAAGTCATGTATGAGAAATCTTGCCAGGCTCTTGCGTCACATTAAACAAATCGACACGAAGATGGACATGATTGAGGTCATAATACGTTAAAGATTTAGTAACCACCAAACGGTGAGAACAACGATATCCGACGTCACCAGACAGGATAACAGCTCAAGGAAGTCAACTCACCAATGAATGAGTTCATTGAATGAACTCCACCAAGGAATCAATTCAAACACTAAAATAGCACAAACGCCTACTAGATCTATAGAACTGTATGAGTCCAGTTGAGTGCAACCAAACCGGACCACTACAGAGAAGGAAATATAACTAGGCCGATAATAAGACGAGTGGACCCAAACTCTGTACGCTTACATGACGGCACTCTGAGAGTCTAGAAGTCCAAACAGCGATTGCGAGCGAAAGCAAAGCTGCTCCTCAGATACATCCTACACAGAGCAGAGAATAATTCGGACTAAGGTGGGCAGTTTTTCAGGGAATTGTAGTCGATCTTGCTTGTTAAGATTTAGCGATGGTCAGCTAGAGTTACGCTTCTATTCATAGTTTGGACCTAGATCATTGACGGCCTTCACATGATGATGAAAGGTGTTTTAAGAAGTAGTTGGTAGAACCACGTGCTTGTGGTATAGATAGCACATTGATATCCCGCTTGTAGATCTTAGATTGAGCGGTGAATCCTGTATATAATTAAGGCTTGTGCTTTGTGTAAACGCACATTTTTCCAACACAGTCTTTGTACATCTGGATTCAAAGAGTTCTGATCAAACTTTGTTTATATCCGGTATGAGTGATGAGAATTGTGTAACCTTGTGTCCATAGTGAAGGGCTGCGCTTCTATGAGGATGAGAGATCAAGAAGCTTGAGAGCTTCTTCTGTCAGGAATAAGGTAGAGTGTAAACATGCAGGGAAGGGATTGAGTGACTAGTTACCTTGGTTCTCAATTCTGTTTACTAGAGAGATAGAAGAGTTCTCACGAGGTTGTTGAGAACTGATTATTGTGCAGGTGACCATGATTGAAGGGCAGGACGTGGAGCAAGCTCCGGCCGAGAGCTCTTCAAACGCTGACAATCAGTACAAATTGCAACAGATTATGGACCCACTCGGTGCTTCAATGTCTCAAGCAATCATGGCCATGGAGAAACTTGGTAAACACAATTACGATCAGTGGTCTGATGACATGAAGAGATCAGTGGTCTGATGACATGAAGACATACCTCATGGGGCAAGGGCTTTGGGCGTTCGTTGCTAAGGAGCCCACTGATTTTGAAACGTTGAAGGAAGATACCTCTTGGTTGCAGTTGAACTACTGTGCACTTGCAACACTGAAATCAAGCTTGTCAAAGGAGGTAGGAGCATTGGTGAGATGCTCAAGCTACGCTTGGCAGCTTTGGAGAAAGCTAGCCGTCATCTACAGAACATCTAAGATTTCTGCTGGGATCAGAAAGTGGAAGGAGCTAGCAAACTTGAAGATGGGTGAATTAGAGAGCATGACTGCTCACATTTCAAAATTGGAGGATCTCTTCTTGGATCTGCAAGAGGCAGAGCTGTTAGAAGCGAAGGAAGCGTGCAAAGTCATCATTCTGTTGTCAACGGTGCCTTCTCGTTTTGATGTGACGGCTCAGATTATTGAATCGTTACCAGCAAAGGAGATTACTTAGGCCTATGCCACCAATAGATTGATTGAGCAGGATCAAAAGAAGAAATCAGTTGAGAAATCTGATAAAGCTCTCATGGCACAATCTTCAAGATCATGCAAGGAAACTATGAGCTGCTTCATTTGTGGGAAAAAGAGGCATCTGACAAAGGATTGTATGGATCGAGCTCAAGAAAAGACTAAAAAAAAATCAGAGAAAAGAGGAAGTAAGGATGCAGAGAAGAAACAAGAGAAGTATGTGAAGTCAAGTACTGGAAAAGCTAGGAGTGTAGCTTACCTTGCAGAGCTTAGCAGCGACGAATGTGAATATGCGGAAGAAGATTCAGCTTACCTCGCAGAACTCAGCAATGATGGATGTGAGTATCTAGAGGAAGAAGTGATGATGGTTGATTCAGAGAAGAGCAATTATTACCAGCACAATGGTTGGTTTGTTGATTCTGGAACGACGTCTCACATATGTGGTGAGTTGAGGTTCTTCCGTGATATCCACAAATGTGATGATAGGGCTGTCAAGATGGGGAATGGAAGCGTGTCTAATGCAATTGGTGTAGGGAAGATCATTGAATCTTTTCAAAATGAAGATCAAAGCTTCCATGAATTGGTTCTTGAGGACGTACTGTACATCCCAAGATTCAAGAAGAATCTCATCTCAGTTGGTCGCTTGTTGGATACCGGTTACGCTACAAATTTTGTGCCAGTGGCAAACCAATGCATCATTCTCAAAGGGCGTAAACCGTTGTGCCATGCAACCAGGAAGGGAAGAGGATTGTTCAAATTGGTACACCTTGATGATCAGTTGTTATTTGCAAAAACCAATCCTACTGACTTGTGGCATTAGAGATTAGGGCACTTATCAGAAGGTGGGCTCAAGGTGCTTACTGAGGTGGCCACATGCATGCAGACTATCACCACAGGTAGTCTTACTCCATGCCAAAGCTGCGCTCTTGGAAAGACACACAAGCTCCCAGTGCCTAAAGTAGCACGCCGGAGATCAACACAACTACTCCAGCTCATACATCCTGATGTAAGTGGACCAATGGAGCGTTCCTTCGGCAAAGCTGAATACTATGTATTATTTATTGATGATATGAGTAGAAAAAGTTTCTTGTATGTGATGAAAAACAGAGACGACACTTTTCAGCATTATAGAGATTTCATGAACTTAGTGGAAAACCAAACCGGCTTGAGGATCAAAGGTTTTCGGAGCGATCGTGGTGGTGAATACATAGATGGGGAGTTCCGTGAACTTCTCAGGGAGAGAGGAGTTCAAGTGGAAGTAACATCTCGAGACAGTCCAAGCCAAAACGGAGTTGCAGAGAGATACATCCGCACGATTGGTGAAAGAGTCATCTGTGTGCTTCAACATGCAGGCTTGAGCAAGAGGTACTGGGCAGAGGCAGCTGCTACTGCCAATTACTTACGGAATGTAAGCCCAACTGCTGCATTGAAAGGTATTACTCCTCATCAGGCATGGAGTGAAATGAAGCCGGATCTCTCCCACCTACGAACGTTTGGTTGCTTGGCATTTGCGTTGACGCCGGAGGAAAAGAGAGTCAAACTTGACCCAAAAGCACTTCCGTACATTTTTGTGGGTTATGAAGACCATTTGAAGGATATCGACTTCTCAATCCTAAGAGTAAACGCGTGATACGAAGTAGGGATGTGCAATTTTTTGAAAATTCTTTTCATAATAGTATTAGAAGTACCAGTGATACTAGCATATCTCATATGCCATTGCTTCTTAGCCCTAGTGTTCCTCCAATCACTTGTATTCCTAGATCTAGCTCTGATCAGTCTGATGCCAGTAAACCTAGTGCAGAGCTTCAGATAGAAACAATGGAACTGGAGGTGGAGGAAACACGTGATCAAGCAAGAAGTGATCCAAGCATGTTGGAAGGAGATCTTCAAGAGGAGAATGGGAACAGAGATTAGGATTGGAATGCTGGAGTTATTCTAGAACCCTCGGTGGAGTCAAACCAAAGGTATCCAAGGTCTAGAGCTATCAAGCCCCCCAAGCGTTGGGGAATTGATGAGGGATACCTCATTCTTGCAGGTTTAGAGTTCTGTGGTCTTAGTGCAGACCTAATTCCTCAGCAGGACGAAGAGCCACTTACCATCAAGGAGGCGTTAAGTGGGAAAGATGCAAGACAATGGAGCTAGCAATTCAAGAAGAATTAGAAACTCACGAACAGAACGGAACGTGGAGAATTGTCTCATTACCTGAAGGGCGGAAATCGGTTTCCAGCAAATGGGTCTTTAAGATTAAGCGAGGTCCAAGGAATGAAGTTCTTTGTTACAAGGCTCGCTTGGTAGCGAGAGGATTCACACAACTTGCAGGTGTAGACTACAACGAGACGTATGCTCTCATTTGTCGTCATTCCACTGTTCGTTGTGCAATTGCATTAGCAGCTCAAAATGGATGAGTTATGGACCAGACTGACATGAAGACAGTCTTTTTGAAGAGCAACCTCCAGGAAGAAGTTTTCATGGAGATACCTGAAGGTTACCGTTCGGAGAAACTCAAATCAGCTTCTTCCTCGGTGAAAGGACGTAAGGTGTGCTTTTATTGAAAGCATTGTATGGTGTGAAGCAGTCGTCCAAGGCTTGGAGTGACACGATTGTATCCTACTTAAAAAGCAAGGGATATGTTAGGAGCAATGCAGATTCCAGTCTTTACATCTTGAGGGAGAAATCTTCATTCATTCTCGTGTACGTAGATGACAACCTCATGATCAGCTCAAATAGAGAACTGCTGGATCTAGAAAAGGAGCATTTGTGCCATGCATTTGAGATGACTGACTTAGGTCCAGCAAAGTACATGTTGGGAGTAAGGATTGTTCGTGATATGGATGCTGGAACAATCAAACTCAGTCAGCATGGATATGCTGAGATTGTGCTTAGTAGGTTTGGAATGGCTGATTCTAAACCCATGAGGACTCCTCTGGAAATGAATCTCAAACTCAGCGTGGAGATGGGACCAAGTACATCTGAAGAAATTCAGGAGATGACCAATGTTCCTTATCGTGAAGCAGTTGGGTCAGTTATGTACTTGATGGTGTGTATAAGGTCTGATTTGGCCTACACGATTGGATTATTAGGCCGGTACTTGCAGAACCCAGGGAAGGCACACTGGCAAGCTGTGAAGCGAGTGATGAGCTTCATCAAGGGAACAGCTAGTACGACATTGACTTATCAGCAAGAGGATGGAGAAAATGAGCTTGTTGGATACTGCGATGCAGCATTTGCTGATGATGTTGATGACCGTAAGTCAACGGGAGGATATGTTTTTTTGTTAGCTGGTGGAGCAATAAGTTGGCGCAGTCGGAAACAACAGACGATAGGTCTCTCGAGCACAGATTCTGAATACATGGAACTCTCAAATGCGGTGAGGGAAGGGATCTGGCTGAGAAGTTTGTTGGAAGACTTTGGCTTTAAGCAACAAAAACCTACTAGAATTTTTTGTGATAGCAGTAGTGGCATATTCTTAACCGTGAAACCTATGTTTTCAGAACGTACTAAACACATAGAAACTAGGTTTCACACACCGTGAAACCTAGTTTCAGGTGTCAAGGTGTTTCTATGAACGTGTTGTTCCTTTGTTCCTGTGAACGTGTTTTTCACAAAATCTCTATCGAAAAAAAAGCACTTGAGGTTTTCTAGCGGCATGGGAATTAAACTAAACAATAATTGAACATCGAGTGGGAGTGTTAAGATTTAGCGATGGTCAGCTAGAGTTATGCTTCTATTCATAGTTTAGACCTAGATCATTGGCGGTCTTCACATGATGAAGGAAGGTGTTTTAAGAAGTAGTTGGTAGAACCACGTGCTTGTGGTATAGATAGCACATTGATATCCCGCTTGTAGATCTTAGATTGAGCAGTGAATCCTGTATATAATTGAGGCTTGTGTTTTGTGTAAACGCACATCTTTCCAACACAGTCTTTGTACATCTGCTTCAAAGAGTTCTGATCAAACTTTGTTTATATCCGGTATGAGTGATGAGAATTGTGTAACCTTGTGTCCATAGTGAAGGGCTGCGCTTCTATGAGGATGAGAGATCAAGAAGCTTGAGAGCTTCTTCTGTCAGGAATAAGGTAGAGTGTAAACAGGCGGGGAAGGGATTGAGTGACTAGTTACCTTGGTTCTCAATTCTGTTTACTAGAGAGGTAGGAGAGTTCTCACGAGGTTGTTGAGAACTGATTACTGTACAGGTGACCATGGCTGAAGGGCAGGACGTGGAGCAAGCTCCAGCAGAGAGCTCTTCAAACGCTGACAATCAGTACAAATTGCAACATTGCTCATCTGAATGTTGAGGCCGAACCAAATCGATCCGATTGAGGAGAGAACTTGTGTAAAAATCTCTTGCTTCTTGTCAGACGTCAAATTACAGAAGATCTTCTTACTCGTTGCCTTCCAATCAGCTTTCCAAGTTGATGTAAAATCTGAGTTTATTCCAGATTTTAGCCTTGATCTGTCTAGGATTAGAACTGAGCACACGGTTGGAGGCAGCTTCGTTCCTGCAGTCTGTCCACGAGAACCAGAGTATGAACCTCTGATCTACTCCAACATCTTCGTAGGACCTGGTTTTGTTTCTCTTAGTCTGTTACCTAAGAGAGCTTGGGGTGTAGTAATCTTCCACGCTCCGGTGGAGGCGAAAGCTGCATCGATATCCATGAAACGTTTTACTATAACAGATGGAGAAAGACCTCGTCCCTCTGTTGACTGCAGCTGCGGCCATCCAATGGGGTCTAATCAGGATAACTGAGGCATGTTACGATGGCAGCAAGAACTAACGCACAAGTCCGACCCAGGTTCGGGGCCACTCGAAGTACATACCACAAGCATTGATATATTACATATGCTTCACATCAACTTAACAGGCAGGTCACATCAACAGAAATGAATGCTTAAGCTTGTAAAACAAGTAACCAATAGAAGCTTGATATTCTAGAATCTGATCTGTTAACTACTTCTACTGTTCAGAATTCAGACGCGCGCAGAGTGTTCCACGTAAGAGTAACAGTTACAGTTTCATGATTGACGAACTTGAATCTACCTTACTGCTTTTTGATCTAGCTTACAAATATTTCTTACATATTAGGGTGTTATCACAAATCATCCGCCCATGACAGTTACTGTAGTTCACCATATATACACTCATGATCATGATCAAGTGGCAGACTAATCTTGATCCGTGAAACTGTGCGACATATTTAATTCACACTCTGAGCACATAACTCGGCTCTATATGATTATGAGATGGGTGATGAGGTCGTGCTGCACGTTGGACACGAGATCGATCCGTCATATGCATGTCTAGTCAGCATCCAGCCCAGCAGCTTTAATATCTTTACGTAAAGTTCGACTACTAAACCGTTAAACTGAACCTGTTCAGCGACCCATTGAACATCCGATTCGTCATTCTCATCATCATTACTGTCTAGATCTGTACAGTTTCAGCTTCTGCTCGTCTTGTGATATGACGACGTTGACGTCTGTCTACTACTCCGTTTATTTGGCAGTAATTTATAACAAAAAGCTTATTAATACAGAGATGGTGCAGGAGGCACCCACAAGGTGCAACATATCATTCAAAGTTGAAAAGTCATTCGAATTCAAAATTATTTTCGACTTCTAGGTAAATCTGAACTCAGCAAAGTGTGGTCATGATCATATGATCGACTCCGAACATTATTCTCCTGCTTCGATTCTTTCTAGGGAAACAAGAAGCAAGAAATATGGACTCCAGATGATGCTCACTATTAAACTGCAAGCGGTTCTACGCTGTTCCCTTTATCGAAGGAATGGCCATGAGATGAGTGAGAAGGACAGCTAGATAGAAAATACACAAGCAAGTTACCAGCTGGCTAGGGTGCTTAATCGGCAGACCTGAGTTGCAGCATCGCTCAGGGGTTTGTTATTTCATAACGATCGACCATGAATGTGACATGGCAGGTGCTAGCATGGGCTTCTTCCGTACTACTTACGTATATGTCATGAGACTTCATTACATGGCCAGAACATCCATTTAATTGGCCAGAACTCTTGCCTTGGATCCAAACAAACTTTCACAAGAGAAACTACAAGACAGTCAGCTCTAGATTGTGAAAAAGTGAAGAGTTCAGCTTTTTCTCGATGGAATTCGTCCTGAATTACTGAACGTCGAGTGAAGATTACAACTATTTAGCATCTACTTGAATGAGCTCTACACCTAAAAGCCTAACCAGAATCTACTTAAACACGAGTGTAATCTGCGCACTAAGTGTATTCCCGCACTACCTTGTTTCCCACAAGTCCGACTGTCACTCTGTAAAGAAGTACCGCTTAGCCTTAGCACTTCGGACTGCGCTAAGCTACATGCATGGTTTTCCGGATAGTGAAGTCGACATTTTGGCAACACAAGAAAAAATGGAATGTAAGCTACCCTCTACATTAGATTCAAAGTAATAAGCAAAAGTTGGTGCAGATCATTAATACTGGAAGACGCCTGCAGCTCTCTGCAAAGAATCACTGGAAATCTTGCTTGAGGTTGGCGAAAGTGAATCCTGTGCTGAATGAATGCTTGGATTGTGTGACGCCAAGGAAGTTCAAGTCCTGAGATAGGGTAGTGGATGAATGTCGATGCAACCTAACATGAGCGGGGGTAGTACCATTGGCCGAAGCTCAGGTACGCCTTCCTCATCAGGTTTCCGGGATATGGGTTCAAGCGTGGTGCTGATGATTACAGTGAGCAGGATGCATATATTATTATAAGGACTCGAAGTTTAAGCTATAGAAGAGAACATGAAGTGTCTGACAGACTGAGTTCCCTTCCAGCATCGAGAATATTCTGGACAGAGGTTGGTTCTGACTTTGAAATCCTTAATTCTGAGAGATGTTTAAAGATTGTACGCAGTGTACGAAACAAGGTTGAACATCTGAAGGTATGATATGCACCAATTGTATTGTGATAGTGCACATCATCATCATTCCCACTCCACTAACTATTATAAGGTCCTGCTTGTGATCAGAAATATCCAGAAAAGTTGGCATTATTCCGCGACCCCGCCGAAGTTATGAAGAACCTCCTACAGCTGTAGGGAATAAAGCGGTTGAAATTCGATCTTGCAAATCAAGTGGTGAGAACCCTTGTGTTTGCATCTGTTAGGAGTTTAGTTACTGCTATTGAGGAAAGTGGACGTGCAGTCCGATTGACTGGTCAGGGCGTACCCTCAGGTATCTAGATCAACCTGGATATTTTACTCTACCCAGAAATTAATCGACTGAATGGAGGGAAGCATGTTATATCTTCCACTGAAAATTCTGATATGGTTCCTGTGATGGTTTTTAAGTTCTCTTGGTTGCAGCAAAAAAAAGGTTTCGTTGCATGTCTAGCACTTTCCCTTCATTTGTAGTCTTTGAGTTTATTCCAAGGTCTACGGAGTTATCTTGATTTCTGTGCTCTGAGGAAGTGGTCTATTCGATGAATAACAGTGTGTCTGGGTTTAAGTCAACACGGTTTAATCCCTTCTGTGCTGTGATTTACTGTTTCAGCAGCTGTAGCAGAGTTTAAGGGTCCTCAGTTCCATGGAGTGGTTAGGTTTGCCCAGGAGAGCATAGAGATGTCCGGAGTTGAGGCACACTTCAGCGGGCTAACGCCAGGGAAGGACGGCTGATCAAGAAACATGTATGGAGATCTGACTCGAGCACCGGGGAAATTTACGAGTAAAGAGTCCTCGTCGTCAGCAGTTTCCAGTGCCACTGATGTATATTCTACTTCCAGCCTTACCGATCAATTTCTATAGTGAATCTACTACGACCTGGAGCATCTCAAATTGTGACTGGTATGTGAATTTCACTAAAGCTTCGTTCTCATTTGTGATTACTGTCGAGGATCCCAACGTAGAATCTGATGGTTGTGCTGTGTGCAGGGAATTGTAGATTTAAGGAAACATTAGAAGCGGGCAGAGATGGAGCAGCAGAGGTTTAGTTAAAGGAACAAAAGAAACGGCCTACAAGTGCATGATTTAATAGCACGAGCGATGGCAAGTCCAAGGATGGAATATCTGTTGCTGTGATAGCAGCAGTGCTGGTGTTGGTCAGAATTACAATAGAATATGTACGTGTGTGGGCATTATCATATGGGAAGCTAGTAACAGATTCTGAATCTTCTGTTTGAGTATTGTTCGTATCTACTGTCTGTTAGTTCATATTAGAAAATCAGTCCTGTTCGTTGTAGATGCAGGTTGAGCAAATTCTCATTACTATATAATTTCGGAATAAAAGATAAGATACATTTGCCTCACTCCAGATTCTGATATAGTCAGAATACAGCCATGTGAAACACAACTCTCACGTTTGATATTCGGAATCTGTGGATCTGATATTTAGTTCTAGGTAGTATTATCTCTGTATATTAGTGAACATTACTGAAACATGAATCAGTGTGTATATTTTTGCTCTTTGGAGTCTTTCAGTTTTCATGGTATCAGAGCGAAAATCTTTACATGGTTAGAAACGTGTTAGGTTTTACAGAGAGTGGATCTGAAGTTCTGTGTGACTCTAAGCTTTGTTTCTATATGGTTAGAAACTTACCTACTGTTCTAGTGAGTAGGCTGTGAAGTTATACTTGTGAGCTTTGCTCCGCGTCTTCTTGTAAGATTTCTACTGAGATTTCTACTTTCTGCTCTTCAGTCAGTTAAGTTGTTTAATTTGTTTTTATTTCAGTCTTTCTTTCCATAGGAGATCTTTCTTTGTTTTGTTCTTTTCTCTCTATGTCTCAGTTGCAGCTTGCAGAGGATCTCAAGCTCGCGGATTCATCAACTGCAACATGTGGCGTTTTCATGTTCAAGCTATCTTAGGGAGAGAAGATAACATTTGATGCTACGTGGAGAAAAGAGCAGATAGATACATTGAGAAAACAATGGCAAAAAGTCTGCTCAGTTCTGAAAATATGAGTCAAGGATTTTATCTTGTCTTTCATTCTTGAACAGAAAGATCTGCATAACAAGCGTTCACATAGAGCATCCGGAAGTAACTGCATCCCTTCCGGTTCTCGTACTCGTAACAAACAACAAGCAACAATTATTACGACGGACGGCAATCACACAGTTTGACTTGTAATCGTTGTGGCAGAGAGGAGCAATTTGCTCGTGCGTATAGGGAGACTCTTCCTCCTTTGGATCCAAAGCAGGGATCTTACGCTCATATTGTAACCAGTGAAGATGATATATATCATCAAACAGGTGATGCTCCTACTACCAAGAATGATCCAGATGATCCTATATCAGCTGATGCTATGTTTGCAGAGGCGATTGATGCACTTTCAGTTGATAGGAGTGATACGTGGTACTTAGACTCTGGTGTTAGTAAACACATTACAGGATATACAGCTTTGCTAGATGAAATTCAATCTGTAGCGAGTTCTGTCACCGTGAAGTCTGCAGGTGGACAGATTCACCATGTTGAAGATAAGGGATATCTCATTTTTTTCTTCCCAAATGGCAAAATAAAGAAACCCGCAAACGTTTTGTATGTGCCACGACTCACCAAAAATCTCATTTTTGTATGAACCATCGCAGATCACGATGTGTAGTTGTGTTTGATTCCTCCAAGTGTTTACTTTTCTCTAAAGATAACCAATCCATTATCTTAACTAGAGGAATTCGAGATCCTTCAAACGGTCTTTACAAACTGCAGGTTACACCTCAAGACCTGAACGTACTTTTGGTCGAAGACCAAGACTCAGTGACTTTGACACAAACGACCACGACATCTCAATTTCTCAAGGGTTCATCACCTAAGCTCAAAAGCTCGAGCTACAGGTCTTCCCATGCTCCTTCTACTACATGATGATATATGTGCAGGTTGCCAACTTGGCAAACAATATCGAGAGCATTTTCCTAAGACAAGCGCAACATGAGCTTCTGGAGTTTTAGTTTTACTACATGCATATCTCTGTGGCCGTTTTCCAGTTGCATCTCTTTCTGGCTCCAAGTACTTCTTCACTATCACTGATGACTACTCTCGCATGACCTGGGTATACTTCATGAAAGCAAAGAGCGAAACTTTCTCAAAGTTTACTCAGTTCAGGGCAACAAGTTTGAGCTCTATGCACCGATCGAGGGGGCAAATTTACATCTTGTGAATTCAACAGTTTTTGTCAGCAACATGGAATTACTCGTCAGCTAACTCAAGCTAGAACTCCTCAACAAAATGAGATCACAGAGAGGAAAAAAAGAACGTTGCTCTTGAGAGCTCAGAGCATGTTGTTGGAGAGTAAGGTCCTCACTTTTCTTTGGGCAGAAGCAATCAACACAGCGAACTACCTCATAAATCTATCTCTTACGAAGGCCAATTCTAGAGTCACACCTCTTGAGAAATTTACGGGTATAGTGTCAAACCAAGTCACTTAAGAGTTTTTGGTTGTGACATATTTGTGCATGTTGCGCACGAAGACCGGAAGAAGCTAGATCCAAAGGTTGTTAAATGTTCCTTTGTAGGTTATGATTCAGAGACCAAAGGGTACATATGCTACAACAAAGAAGGTCGTGAAATTATCAGCTCAAGAGATGTTAAGTATGACGAATCTAAATTCTTTTCGTCTAGCACGTATTTACTTAATTTGCCGAACGTTCCTATCTCTCCTTCTACTTCTAATCCTTCTAAGTTCCTCTCTGATCCTAACTCTGAACTTTCTAGTAGTCTTCCTGTTAAAAGATAATGTCTAGTCTATACTCACCTCTAATAGTCATCTCTATAGTCTCTCTATAGTCACCTCTTTAGGCACATCTCTATGACTAATGACTGACTAGTAACTAACCTCTTGTTCATAGGTTAGAGTATATAACAACCCCCCTCTTGGGAGATGATGAGTCGACTGATCCCTTTACTGATATAACTTGTACAGTGAAGAGTATTCAGTTGGTTTACTTCTTTAACATGGTATCAGAGCTAAGGCACGAGCATTAGCAAGGAGAATGAAGAACCAGAGAGTGAAAAGGACATAGAGTGAGCACACCACCTTCAACTGAAAAGTGAGAAAAAAGGTGCAAATTTCTGGTCAAACTACCTTTGACTGCGTTTTTGGAGGGGAAGGAGATCGAATTAGGCAAATCTGAGAGTGGATTTGGGTTTAAAAAGGCTGTGTCTTTTTAAGGGGTTTGCAGAGAGCTTTCCAACGGTTCAACTTTCAACCCAAACGGACCTCGTATAAGGAAGTTACACTTTAGGGAACACTTGATCAACGGATCTTTGACTGCACTTTTGAAGGCCTTAACGATCGATTTTTGCGTTTTTGAGATTTTTGCCGTGCAGGACGAGACTGCAGAGGATTACAATATAGACACTACTTCCACCTCCACAACCACTTTGAGGAGTTCTAGATTTTTCCCACCTACTTTACTTTCGATCGATGGCTAACGTTAGTGATAACCTACTTCATGATCATCATAAGTTGGATAGCACCAACTATCCAATATGGTGCTTCAAGGTTCAAGCCATTTTCCAGAACTACGACTTATGGGACATAGTGTTGGGTGAGGAAGAAAGACCTATCGATTCGCCAGCTGCTGTCAAAGCTTGGAACAAGAGAGATCAACAAGCACTTGCCATCATCAAGATGACAATTAAAGACTCAGAAATCATGGATATCTTGGAGGCTAAAACCTCTAAAGCTGCTTGGGATACTTTCACCAAGAAGCACGAAGGAGCTGCTCGAGGGAGGAAGAGAATGCTACGCAGAAAGTTAAACACTTTGCAGATGGTTGGAGGCATCTCACTCGAAGAGCACTTCAATACTGTCAAAGGGTTGCTACAACAACTGAAGAATCTGGGTGGAGGTATAGATGAGGACGACTTGGTGCTTATAGTGCTCCAGAGCTTACCAGAACCATATGAGCACTTTGTCAAAGCAGTGGATGTACGTAAGGAGCCTGTCTCATTTGAAGAACTGCAAACATTAGCTTTGCAAGAAGCAATGAATATCGAAACAAAGTCAACTCAAACAACTACAACAACTACAGCTTTCTTCTCCAAGAAGAGAGATCATAAGCGGGGTAGAACTCAAGACTCGCAATCCAAACAAAAGGAGCATTGGGACAACAAGAGAGACAAGTTCAACAAACGTGACTCAGAGCACAACTCCAGCAAACCAAAACCTGGGACCTGTAACTACTGTAAGAAACGTGGTCATTTCGCCTATGAGTGCAGGAAGAAGGCATTTGATCAACGTCCAACACCAACAACAGAGGTAACTTCGTACAGACAACTGATCACGAAGAGAAGCTGTTCTTTACTGCCATGTATACAGACACACATGACCAACAATGGTGGATTGATTCCGGAGCATCAAATCATATCACCTCAAAGAAGGAGTGGTTTCAAGACTTTCATCCTCTTAATGGACCAGAGATTCGACTAGGAGATGGTAAGGGCTACGAAGTCCAAGGGGAAGGTAACATTCGTATTAAGCTACCTTCAGGTCAGATAAGAATCATTGGAGGTGTCTGGTGTAGTGCATAATCTTCTGAGTGTTGGTAAACTTGCTGCAAACGGATTTCAACTGTCATTTGATGCACAAGGATGTTCAATTCTTGACCAAGGATCTGTAGTAGCTACAGGGCTGAAGGTTGGTCATTTGTATGAGTTACAAGCCTTACTCTTAGTAGCTCCAATTCTAGCTGCTGTAACAAAGACGAGCCATTTATGGCATCTACGACTTGGACATTTACACTATCAGAGAATGCAGAAGTTGTTTCATGAGAACTTAGCACTTGGTGTTTCCAAACTCGCCTCTGTAAACACCCCATGTGAAGTTTGTCTCAGATCTAAATAGACTCGAAGGAAGTTCTTCAAGACTACTGCAACAAGGACAACAGATATCCTTCAGCTATTACATACAGATCTCTGTGGACCTACTGAGACTATTTCGCTTGGAGGTTCTAAGTACTTTATGCTGGTTGTTGATGACTTCTCGAGATACATTTGGGTTTTCTTCCTGTTAAGAAAGTCTGAAGCACTCTCGAATCTTCAACAGCTTGATAACATGGTGGAAAGACAGACTGGACAGCAAGTGAAGCAGCTACGAAGTGATGGAGGAGGAGAGTTCACTTCCAAGGCAGCTGACCAATATTTCACTGAGAGGGGGATACTGCGGCAGTTGACTATAGCTTACACGCCTCAGCAAAATGGAGTTGTTGAAAAGAAGAACAAACTGTTGTGGAGATGGCAAGAAGTCTTCTTCTTGAGCAAGACCTTTGGGCTGAAGCTGTCAATACTGCGGTCTACCTTCTCAACAGAAGTCCAACAAATGTTGTGAACAACAAAACTCCATTCGAAGCTTTCACAGGGAAGAAACCAGACCTCTCTAATCTACGAATTTTTGGATGTAAAGCATGTGTTTCAACTCCTCGAAAATTACTCCAAAAGTTTGATGATAGATCCCAGATCTGTACATTCATAGGATATCCAGCAAGAGAAAAGGGATATAGGCTATTGAGTGCTGCAAGAAAGATCATCATCAGTCGAGATGTAGTGTTTTTAGAGGACCCTTCATCTCGAAACTCACAACACCAACTTTCTGACCTGCCACCTCTCTCAATCCATACACCTACTTCAGAGATCCATGAAGAAGAACCTCAAGCTCAACTAGAACCACCTCCTACACCACCCACACAAGTTGAGGTTACTGAATCAGGTCCAACTACAGCAGATTTGCCTCTCATTCATCAGACTACTCCAGATTCGAATCTTGCTACCCAACCAAAGAGACCTATCAGAACAAGGAAAGTTCCTGCAAGGCTAGAGGATTATATTCTCATGGCTGAAGCTCAAGGTGATGGAGAAACTATTACATTCGAGGAAGCTTTCAGTAAGGATCAATGGAGACGTGCTATGCAGAAAGAATATGATGCACTACTCAAAAATGCAACCTGGAGCCTAGTACCTCTTCCAGCAAACAGGAAAGCACTTGGCTGTAAGTGGGTTTATAAGATCAAGAGGCATGCGGATGGAACTATTGAGAGATACAAGGCTCGCCTTGTTGCAAAAGGTTATTTGCAGACTGCAGGAGAAGATTTTCAAGAGACCTTCACACCTGTGGTAAAACTTAACTCCATCCGAGTTCTTTGTACTCTTGCAAAACAACATGGTTGGAAGTGTCTTCAAATGGATGTTAAGAATGCATTCCTTAATGACATTCTTGAAGAAGATATCTACTTGCAGCAACCACCTGGTTTTGTTCGTCAAGGAGGTGAACAATTAGTGTGCAAGCTGCACAAGGCATTATATGGCCTCAAACAAGCTCCAAGAGCTTGGTACACAAGAATCGACACCTTCTTGAAGCAGCAAGGCTTCTCTTCTACAAGAGGTGATCCAAACTTCTATGTTTTGATTACTTCTCAAGGTATTGTGTTACTATTACTGTACGTGGATGACCTGATAATATCCGGAAGTAATCAAGGAGGAGTAAAGAAGATTCAGCAAGCTTTAATGCAAGAGTTTGATATGAAGGATCTAGGACTTCTCAACTTTTGTCTTGGAGTTCAGTTTCTGGAACACAACGAAATGTTATACCTCTCTCAGGCAAGATACACAGAAAGTATACTTCAGGACTTCCAGATGGAGAAGTGTAAGCCTGCGCCTACTCCTATGGTTATCTCAAAGGAGTGATAAAGTTCTTCTGTTGATGACGAGCAGGCAGATGCAACAGAGTTCAGGAAGCTGATCGGGAAGTTAATTTATCTGGCTGTCACTACAAGACCAGATATTTCGTTTGCAGTCAGCAAACTCAGTCAGAATTTGGAGTCTCCCACACTTATGCATATGAGAGCAGCAAAGAGAGTTTTGCGCTACCTCAGGGAAACTACCAGCTATGGGCTCAGATATAGCTCAGATAAGTTACTTGGACTTGTTGGATTTACAGATGCTGATTGGGCAGGTGATTCTACAGATCGTAAATTAATGTCTGAATTCGCATTTATGTTGGGAGGAGGTGCCATCACTTGGCAGTGTAAAAAGCAGCCAACTATTACTTTATCCTCCTCTGAAGCAGAATATCGTGGCATGTGTAATGCAGCACGAGAGGCCATTTGGCTAAGATGGATGTTGGAGGATGTACGTGCCAACCAAGACACTCCAGTGGATGTGCTAGAACTAAGCACATTGAAGTGCAAGTCCACTTCATCAGGGAGAAAATAATTTCGGGAGAGGTTGTTACTCAATGGGTAACAACTGATGACCAAACTGCTGATATATTCACCAAGCCTTTGTCTTCAGACAGGTTTCAAAAATTGAGACTTGAACTTGGTGTATATTCAGTACCACTGACATAAGAGGGGGTGTTAAAGATAATGTTTAGTCTATACTCACCTCTAATAGTCACATCTATAGTCATCTCTATAGTCTCTCTATAGTCACCTCTTTAGGCACATCTCTATGACTAATGACTGACTAGTAACTAACCTCTTGTTCATAGGTTAGAGTATATAACAACCCCCTCTTGGGAGATGATGAGTCGACTGATCCCTTTACTGATATAACTTGTACAGTGAAGAGTATTCACTTGGTTTACTTCTTTAACTCTTCCCTGAACCTATCCATATAGCAATCCCTTGTGACTCTTTGTCTGAAAATTTACCCTCTTCTATGATCCAAACATCATCTTCCACTCATGAAATTGTGTTCCTAATTCTTGTCAAATATCTCCTTCTACTCCAAGCTCTTCAGCTCCTGAACCACTTGTCACTCTACCTTTTCCTTTTACTAATCCTCAACTGATTACCCAACCATCAATCCCAATCTCATCAATTCCTTTGCGTCGCTCTGAACGGTCACGATCATCTACATACAAACTCAAAGATTATGTAAATGCCATTATTCCTCTTAATCCGCCTAGTATTTCAAAGCCATCAAACTTCAGGGAGGTTGCTATTAACCTCGCTTGGAGGACTGCTTAGAGCAAGAAATGAATCCCATTGCACGAAATAAGACTCGGGAGTTTGTGGATCTTCCCCTGTTATCAAACCCATTACTCCAAAATGAATATACAAAGTCAAGACGTATGCTGCTGGAATTCCCATTCAAAGCAAAGCTCGGCTGGTTGCCCGAGGCTTCGAACAGCAAGAAAGTGTGGATTACAACAATAGTTTTGCACCAATGATGAAGTGGGAAAACGTTACGCTTTTTTATTACACTGGCAGCACATTTTTGCTGACCTATACATCATCTTGATGTAGTAACTGGATTTCTAAACGGAGAGCTCAAAGAAACTGTGTACATGGTTCAGCCGCAAGGATTGTCATCCCAAGACTTGAAGATAAAAGCTGCAAGTTGCATCGTTCACTCTACGGTCTCAAACAAGCTCCGCGAGCGTGGTACGAGGTCATTGATACCTACCTTTAGCAACAATGGCTCATCAGAAGTGAAGCGGATCATAATTTATATAACCTCCATGAGGTAGTTCTAATCATTTACGTCGATGATATGCTGATTACTGGAGATCACCACGAGAAGATTATTGAGCTCAAGGATAAATTGAAAATCCATTTTGAAATGGTCGATCTTGGTCTGATCAAGACCTACTCGAGAGTTGAATTCATACACATGAAAGAAGGAATCTTCATGACTCAACGTGGTTATGTCAAGTCAATTCTTGAAGAATTCGGTCTGTTAGGTTGCAACTCTTGTTGCATAGTTATGACGGAACAGATCAAACTGGTCATTGACATGCAAGCTAAGTTCGTCAGAGAGCTAGAGACGTACGGTGGGAAAGTTACGAACACTATGAACGATTAAACAGAACCGATGAGCTAGAAACAGGAATACATTGAATGCGTTGGAGAAAATGATCAATTGCTCCGTGAAATACATGTATTCACTCGAAGACAAAATTCCACATCACTTCACATATCACAGAAGTGAAGCAGAGAGAAGTCAGTTGCAGAATTTTATGTTGTAGAAAATACAAAGAAAATTGACACTAGTTGAGGACAACATCGTACATGTCTTAAAATACGAGAGAATTTACATTTGTAGCTCAAAGTACAGTTCAGAAATTTCAAGACCGCGGAGGAAAAACACAAGTGCAAAAAGTTTATAAAAATGTTGATAAAAATATATAAGTGATAAACCGAAACATATAGACCACTGTATCATTCGCTGAAGGAGTGCAATAAGATTTAGCTTTTTGTGTCTTTTCTTGGATCAAAAACTATAGATGCTGCACGTACGAGAAAGTAGAGACTCATTTCATTTGCCAAATGAGAGCATGTAATGTTAAGATTGAATAGAGTGAAGTGCTTTGTGATACATAACCGTATACAAAATCATTCAAGGATTTCAACTGTGAATCATGTCTAACGATGAGCTTGAGATAAAATCCCGTTGTAGTTGGATCTTCTTCGTCTCCGTTTGTTGTTGGGACTCGTAGAATTGGCTTACCACCTGATGTGTTGACAAAACTCCAAACTGAGACTAAAAGACTAGAAGCTGCTTTTGCAACATCTCCAACGAAGAATAACAAAACATTTGAAACCTTTTCTATTTCAACTTTGAGCATCATTTCATGGAAAAAAGAGCATCTGAAGTGAGAGAAAAGGAGGAGACAGAGGAACGTCAAGAAAGTTTTGACGACATGAGTGAGCCGAGAGTGACACCCGTGTCACTTCTCCTAGTGCTAGACTACGAGTGGGTCCGTGTTGAGAAGTCATATCCGTATCACTTCTCCTAGTGCTAGACTAGCGAATGGGTCGATGTTCAGAAGTGATACTAGTATCACTTTTCGAGTTGATGAACATGCAAGAAGGAGTTTGCACGAAGAGCATATTTTCGAAGAAATGTTAACAATGGTGGTCTGTTCAGAAGCAACACACTGGTGGACGGCATAGTGATATAGGTATCACTCTTAGGAAGCAAGAAGGAGAGGAGAAAAAATAATAAAAACCGAGAGATATCATACGTTCATCAAAATACAGATCAAAGAGAATAAGTCTAGGAGCTCTTATTGTAAGAGGTAAACATCCGAGAAGATTGTTTGAAGTGCTGAACAGGAATGTAACCCTCATAGTTCCCATGGAAATTTTGAAGAAGAAGGATTGTTCTTCCAAGTCGGAACTTGGAGTTGCAGAGGAGAGTTCGAAGCAAAGAATGTATGCAGCAAGTTTATATTCTTCAAGTTCATATTGCACCAATAGATGTTGACATGAATTTAATCAAGTATGTTGTCAGGAGCAAAGTAGTTCGGGTCTTCTCCGTCATAAGAAGGAGAGGAAGGTCACTCTGGAGAAGGTGATCTCTCTTTATGCTGCTTCTTCTTCTTAGTCTCCTTGTTGCCCTTACACGAGATTCTGACTTCCTCCGCTTCTGGTACTCACCTTGAGTACTACATCACCCATAGTTGATCTCCAGTGGAGAAAAATCTCCACTGGAGATCAACTATCTGAATCTGAGCAAAGGCTCCAAGTAGTTCCATCGGTCAGGATAAACGGTGGTGTCTCATCAAGTGGCTTCTTCTTCTAGGCTGCAGACGTCTTATGAAGTCGAAGCTCCTTCCCTAGGCGCTTCCCAGGGTCTAGCTCGTCTTCCTCAATGTGTAGAGAATCTGTGCAATCCTCATGATCTTCTTCTTCTACAGAGATATGTTGTACCACTGCTAACTCAAGTTTAGAAGTTGATGCTATTTCTGAAGGAGGTGTGATATCTGCAAATCTGACCATCTGCCGAGGTCGTTGAGTCTAAGGACAATTCTCTATGAAGTGTCCTACTTCCTTACAATTTCCTCACAAGGGCACTTGTCCAATTTGTCTTCTTGTAGTGTCTCATGATTTCTCCTTTATCCGGTAGCATAAAAGATTTTGTCCCCCAAGAAGGTTTACACTAGTTACGTTGTTCTAAGTTCTAAGATCTGTTTAAACTCACAAACATCCGGGTTTTGTCTAGAAATCCCTTCTTCTCGCAAAACCACGTGACTTCCAGACCCTTCAAAAGGTACTCTGGACATAACATACAACTACTACTTAAAATATGGCACAATTATACACTGAGAAGATCGAGAAGACGGTTACTACTTCCTGGTCACGGCTTCCAGTCTTCTCATGTCGGCTTCCAGAAGCAATTCTCAGCTTCTGGGGATACAACTCGGCTTCTAGCACCTTTGGAAGATTGCCTCTGCTCCATAGATGCCAATTACTACTCCATACCACAATTACTCTTATGATTTCCAACAGGTTAGATCAATCACATGATGTATGCCCCCTGTAGTCTTCCCAGGCTTCTATCCACGAAAACGATCTTCTGACAGCACTACAACGACATTCACATCCACTTATACTCACTCATAGAAGATAGAATGAAGATAGGAAAAAGAGAGAAGAGAGAGAAGAAGAGAAAATCAAACAAGAGGAAATAAAAGAAAAGAGATAAATTAATGTTCTGACATGCTTCTAGTCCAGATCCTGACTAACAAGCCATCCTTGCTTGTAGTAAATTGAGGAAGAAGACCAAATATCTACTTATAGTCACATTGTCTTCTGTTGAGATGACGTCTTCTGCTGTGGAAAGAAGTCTTCTAGCTTCTTTTGCCCTTGAAGTACAATCAATTCTACGATGATGATGACGATGTTGATGATTTCATCACGATGTTCGAGATCATCTCTCGATCCAACAAGGAAGACACTGATGCAGACAGACTCCGTGTATTTCCTAGTCTGATCTTAGGAAATGGAAGGAAATGGATGAGTAAAGCTTTGGATGATGATTTAATTATGATCAATTGAACCACTCTGGAGGTAGCTTTTCTGAAGAGATTCAAAGGAATGAGCTGTGATAAGATGACCCTCATAGAACTTTAGAGGTTGGAACGGAAGAAGAAAGAGACATTGTGGATTACACTGAGAGGTTTCAAGATCTCTTGGATCGCATCCCCCAGAACCAAGGAAGACCAAGTTACTGCGCTCAGCAAGCCGTGGACTGGTACTTGGGAGGACTGTCTCAAGACATGGAGTTGTATTGTAGAAGAGGAGGAGGTGATAACTTAGTAGAGGTACAGAAGTGCATAGAGTAGTATGAAACATCGGGCATTATCCGGAATATGACAAACAAAGAGAAGATCTCGAAGAAGTCTAGGAAGTTGAAGAAGACTTCAAGGAAGTCTAAGAAGAAGTCCAAGTCCATTGAAACTGATGTAGTGCTTTAGAGACTGAGAAGTCTAGTGCCGAAAGTTCAGAATCAGAGTCTGTACAAGACAGGAAGGCACGAAGGAAGAAGAAGGAGAAATCACGATCCAAGGAAGAAGTTGTGCAGAAAGTCCCTCAGATCTAGATTATTCAGTCTGCACCTGATCCCCGAATTGATGAAGTGCTGAAGCAGTTTGCAGATTTGAAGGTTCATCTTCTGAACCCGAAGGACAAGCGGAAGCAACCCATGACTTCTTGGTCAAATATTTGGTGCAATCTCTGTAACTCTTCTTGACACTCCAGGGATCAGTGTACACAAGATCAAGCAGTCAATTGGACAGACTGGGAAGAAGAGGATGAAAGATACCTACACGATCCACGTGAGGAATCCTGCTACAAGATTGAGACGGTACAACTTTGTACTCCTACCTCGTCTGCTCAGTTTAATCGTTATACTCCTAGAGACAGGGCTTGTACTGTACAGACCAAGACGCCCTAGCAACCTTCTTCATCACAACTCTTTAAATCCTCTTCCTGGAGCATGTAACAGTTGTGGAGAAATAGGACATTGGTGGTCTACCTGTCCTCGTCCAAGAAGATAGATTGGGCAAGTGCCCTTGCTTGGAAATTGTAAAGAAGTAGGACACTTCACGGAGAAATGTCCTCAAACTCAACGACCACGGCAGATGGTCAGATTTGCAGATATCACACCTCTTGCAGAAGTAGCATCAACTTCTAAACTTGAGTTAGCAGTGGTACAACATACCTCTATAGAAGAAGAAGATCATGGGGATTGCACGGACCGTCTATACACTGAAGAAGACGAACCAGACCCTGAGAAGCGCATAGGAAAAGAACCTCAGTTGCAAAAGACGGCTGTAGCCTAGAAGAAGAAGCCACCTGAGGAAGCACCACCTTTTACCTTAGCAGATGGCACTATTTGGAGCCCTTTCTCAGATAGCTGGCCTCCAGAAGAGATCATGGGTGATGCAGTACTCAAGATGATACCAAAAGCAGAGGGAAGTCAGAATCTCATCGTAAGAGAAGCAAGGAGACTCAGAAGAAGAAGCAACATAAGAAGAGAGATCATCCTCTCTAGAGTGATCCTCCTCTCTTGCTTATGATCGGGAAGACCCGAAGTACTTTGCTCCGGACATAAAAAAAAGAAGTAGAAGCAATCATGCAAGAAGAACTTGAGAAGTTACAGAAGTGCAGAAGCTTCCTCCACCGACCACGGTAGCCCCTATTCCATAAGAAAAGCTTCCCGTCGAAGGAAGATCCAATTCAGGTCTTCCACCTAAGGAAGTATCCTCTAAATCTTCCATGTTGGAAACTCCAGTCACTCTTCTGAAGCGATCTCCTTATGACTTCTTGCGAGACTTGTGGAATCAGAAGACGGATGTAACCTTCCGTCTTCTGATTCCACAGATAATGCTGGTTACAAAAAGCTGCTATAGTCCGTCTTTCGAGGATCAAGGAAGAGGAGAAAAGCAGAACTTTCTTAGAGCACGCCGATCTTACGAATAGAGCATGAGGACTTAGGAGCCCAAAACTTGACATGGAGATCCATGGTTGTCTTCTGAAGAAGGTACCCATTGATTCAAGATCCGGAGTCAATATCATGACAAAAAAACTGCTTATGCCTTAGGCTTCACTGAGTTTTAGCCTACTCTGAGGATCCTCAGAATGACGAACTAGACTAGAAGATGACCTCTGGGGCAACTGAAAGATGTCTTGACGGTAATTGGAGGAGTATCTTTCTACCTCACTTATATTAGTTTGCGATTTATAGCTAAGGTTGGATATCAGGTTTTGATATGAAGACCTTGGTTGTATGCTGCAAATGTAAATATCAATTGACGAAGACATCATTTGAGATTTCTCAATCCTACACCTAAGCAAACAAGAAGTCCAAAGTCTCTCTCTCTTGGATGAAGATTGGACATCAAGGTGAAACTCCTTCTATCACTGAGGAATACACATCAGAGACTCAGCTGCGTCTTCTGAAAATGATGAAAAATATGATGAGTTTGTGGTAAATTACTTGTGTACTACAGATAACCAAGAAGAAGCAGAAGAAGTGGATTACTGATACATTGAGTGCTATGAAATTTCAGAAGACGAAAGTACTTACTCCTCTTCGAGAGTTCAGTGATCGGTCAGAAGTTGAGTCAGATCCAGAAGAAGCCTCCAAACCGGAATATTTTGGTGCTAATGAATATAGTCACACTGAAGGAATGGTGAACCCCGACGATCTTCAGGAGATGAAGATTACTCCAAGGAAGAAGCTGAAACTTTCCAAGGTAATCGAGGGCCAACAACTGGAAGACTTCAGAGAACTCACGACAGAGTTTCAAGATGTCTTCGCGTGGACATAGAAGACATGAAGGACATACCTAGAGAACTGAGAGAACATCGAATTGACTTGCTAGAAGGTGTTGTTCTTGCACGGCAGAGGCAGTATCGACTCAACCCCAAGTACTCACTTCTTGTGAAAGATCAAATTGACCAGTATTTGTAAAAGCAAGAGTCATCTTCCTAATGCTTAGCAATGAGTGGGTAGCTCCGACTGACGTCATTCTGAAGAAGCAGACAGATAAGATCAGAGTGTGTTAGGACTTCTTGAAGTTGAACTTGGCCACGAAAAAGGACCATCTTTCTTTGTCATTCACAAATTATGTGTTAGACCAGGTAGCAGGACATGAGTTTTACAACTTCTTGGACGCGTATTCTGGATACAACCAAATATCAATCAGAGAAGAAGACAAGTCCAAGATAACTTTTACTACTAATTGTGGAACTTACGCATATAACCAAATGCCGTTTGGTTTGTGCAACTCTCTCGCCACATTCCCGCCAGAGGTTGATGATTACGATTTTTAAGGAGTATCTTTGGATTTTTATGGAGATCTTCTTAGATGATTTTCGTGTGTTTCGATCCAAAGGTAGATCATTTGATATTTTTGAGGAAGTGTTTTTTGAAGCGTAGGGAACATCATTTGGCTCTACATCTTGAGAAGTGCTTCTTCGGAATGACAAAAGGGATTTTGTTAGGACATAAGATTTCTGGAAGAGATATAGAAGTCAATTGTGCCAAGGTGGAAGTTATCATCAGTTACCGAGGTCGACAAACGGTTGATGCAGTTGCCAAAGTCTTCCTCCATGGCGTGTTGAGCACAGTAACCTGATCTTCTTTGGTTCTGTGGGATGTGATGCTAGAGATCTTGAAACCTCTCGCTCTAATCCCATAGTGTCTCTTTCTTCTTCCGCTCTAACCTCTAAAGTTCTATGAGGATCCTCTTATCATAACCCACTCCTCTGAATCTCTTCATAAAAGCTGACTTCAAACTAGCCCAAGTGGCCATAACTAAGTCATCTCCTAAGCTTTACTCATCCATTTCTGTCCCTTCCCTACGATCTGACTAGGAAATACACAAAGTCTGTCTGCATTAGTGTCTTCTTGTTGGATCGAGAGATGGTCTCAAACATCGTGATGAAGTCATCAACATCATCATCATCATCATCATTGAACTGATGATACTTCTATCTGGTATGGCAAGCCATGTTGGCGGCCGGTGGATGCAGCTGTCAAAGTCTTTCTATGTCATATCCAAGTGGTGGAGATGGTCTTCTCGAAGGACCATATCTGTCTGAGTTAAGAACGTTGTCTTTTGAATCAGAGCTGTTATCGCTACCACCTCCTGAGATTTCTAGAGCACTCTCCTCCAGTCTTCCTTCACCTTGAGAACCTTCGCTTGCACTTGGGAAGACATCTTTTGCGTAACCGAGACCAAAATCAACTTTGTAAACTATGTCACTTGGTTGGTTTCTGTATTCTCCAAAGGGTTATGCTCGAGATGGAAGGCTCTTCCAATTCTGCGGTTCAGATCTTCCTGAGCTCATCTTCTTTCTTCTGGTATCTCAAGGATATCCTCTGTTCTCTAGAAATGATCCACTAGGATGAGTGTACCCACTCAAGGTCTTTACCCACGCGTAGTCTGCTTCTTCCTCTAGTTGGAGGTATGTACCAGAGTGCTGAGAAGAGGTGTCACTCTTCTCTTCCTTCTAGTACTTGACGTGACAAATTGAAGTTCTAAACATTTAACATGTTTGGAACATCTCCCTTTTTTGCTTCATGTTGCGCTTGGCTGCAGACTTCTATACTTGTAAGATCAAGTCTTCCAAGAAACTCTTGGAAGTGGAGAAGCTATCTCTTCCAATTCTCCCTAATGTCATGAAGTCCGTAAACTTCCCTACGAGTCGGTGGTATGATGCTCATCTCCTCAAAGGTTACATCCACCGAGTCCGCATGATTTCCATCAGCTTCTAGCTACGGTTCTTGTCTTCTAAACAAGATAGACTTCCACAGCAGACTAAAAATCCAATCCAAGTTAGTTCTAGTTCAACCAACTACTTGCACACAGATCCAAGAAGCTTAGAACAATCGTTACTAAGATGAAATCTCCGACAACGGCGCCAAAAATATGAGGTTACTATATGTAGTGTCTCAAGATTTCTCTTTTACTCCATTGTAGCATAAAAGATTTTGTTCCCCAAGAACACTTGTACTAGTTACGATGTTCTAAGCTCTAAGATCTGTTCAAACTCACAAATCACCTTGGTTTTGCTCAGAAGTCTCTTCTCTCTCACAAAACCACGCGGCTTTTATACCCTTCAAAAGACGCTTTGGATCATGACACACGACTACTACTTAAAATACATCACAAATATACATTGAGAAGACTGAGAAGACAATTACTACTCCTTGGCCAAGGCTTCCAGTCTTCTCACGTCGGCTTCCAGCAACAATTCTCGTCTTCTAGGAGTTCAACTCGGCTTCTAACACCCTTAGAACACTGCCATTGCTTCGTAGATGCCAATTATTACTCCATACCACAAATTAATCTTATGATATTCAATTGATTAGATCAATCACAATATGTATGCACCTTGTAGCCTTCATGGGCTTTTGCCTGCTGAAACGATCTTCTCGTAGCACTACAACGACATTGCATCCCTGCTACTCATATATAGCTTCTATAACCACATAGAAGATAGAATGAAGATGGGAAGATGAGAGAAGAGAAAGGAGAAAAGGAAATCAACAAAACAGGAAATAAAAAAAATCAATCTTCCTACAAGCTTCTAGTCCGGATCCTGACTAACAAGCCATCCATGCTTGTAGTAAATTGGGGAAGAAGACTAAATATCTACTTACAATCCCACTGTCTTCTGGTTGAGGATGACGTCTTTTGTTGTGATAAGAAGCAGTGTGACAACTTCTATGTACTTTAGGTCTTTTCTCTCGAGACAATCTTGGAGTTAATTACCACCCACTGTCTCTTTGGTCAAATGAGCTTTTACAAGGATTCAAACTTGTGCCGACAATCCCATCGCCTAACTCCTTGACTTCCTGCTTTGTACTCAGTCAAGTTCTACAGAGACAGCTTCTGACTTCTTTTGCCCTTGCTTCGACTGCTCTGACTCAAGGGACCAATCTCCCTTGGACAATCCGTATATGGATCTGAAGTGCTCCACGTGATGAGACAAGCTTGGAAACTACACATCTTCTAACAATCACCACCACTCAACATGAAGACTTCTCATGCACAACTGGTATGAATTCGATGAAACTCAATTCCCAAAAGACATAGAGAAAGCTTCTACAAACAAAATCTTCAATCCAATCCTTGAGAAGAAGTTACATTGGCTTCTGGTAGCTACTCCTTCAGCTTCTTGATATTGTATAATGTTAAAATATAATGAACACTACTAAATATTTATTGGAATGAATTTTTATTAAAGAAGAAACAAGAAAAATACTAAAGAGGCTCAAAAATTCAAAAAGAGTAATTTAGAGAAAACAATCTAACTAATCATCGATATAATGTGGATGAATGTCATATTTGACTTGTACGTTTTATGGTTGTAATAAGTGAATCTTTTTAATGAGATATCATTTTTGATTTCAATATTTCTTCGTAGAATGAATCCATACAGCGACACATTCACAAATCTAGCATTAAAAGTTTATTAATTTTATAAAATATAAAGTAACCAAAATTTTTAGAATTAAAATTATATAATAAATTTAAATTATTTGGAAAGTTGAAAATATTAATTTAATAATTATTTTTATTTGAAAATATTGATAAAATCTTTATATCATTATTTCAATGTCCTCCTCGAACTAGAAAATAAAAAAAATCCTTAGTATATATATATATATTGAACAAGTTTAACATAGTATCAATACATATTTATAGTTGATGAAAGTGAAGCAAAAAGTACAAAAAATATTCATTATGAGATTTTAAATCATTTTTCTAATTTCATGTAAATTCTATTTTGTTATTAACTAATAAAAAGGATGGTATAAGTTAACTCATGGATATGAATAAGTAAAAAAGTATATAAAAACTTCGAGTTATATAATAATAATATCAAACAAATATTTTAAATAATAATAATAATCTATACATTATCATCATGTCGCACATGACGTATGGAACTTCTATAGTATTACCCCAAAGACTACGTTTCGTAAGGTCATCATGTACTCTCCTTTTTCTTTTTTTCTCATTCATATGCATGACGGTTACTTTTGTCAACAACTAGATGCTATAAGTAAACAAAGACTTTTCTTCAGTTCAGAAGGTTTCAGGAACGTACGGACATGCTAGATGAATCCTTGATGAGGGGAGGAGTACTATTTTCGAATGTTTGCATGATTTTTTCATGCTATCATTGATCTTTTCGGGTGAAACATAGATTCGAGGTCCTTCGGAAGATGCTATGAGACTGTTGATGACAGAAAATGATGCTACGCGTGGACTTCGGGGAATGCTGGGTTCCCCGGGTACTACGCACTGGAGATGACAGAATTGACCGCAAGCCTGGTCGAGGCAATTTCTGGTTAACGAGAAAGAACAGACTACCATTTTAAAACTATTGAACACGAATCATTTTAGATCTGGCATTGGCTTTTTGGTATGGCAGGATGTAACAATGCTCTAAATGTTTTAGACCGTTCACCACTTGTCAATAATCTTCTAAAAGATAAATATGCATGATGGATTAAATTCTGGGAATTTTTGCTCGTTTGTTGTTATCAGGGAAATATATAAATAAATATTATATATTATATATTAAGTATATAAATAATTATAATATTTAATAAATATTATCTTATTGTCCATACCTGGAAACACAAGGAGAGCAAAAAATAAACCATAAATCATGAATAAAGTTACGCATTTCAAAAAGTACAATCCGGGAAAATGTAATCATTAATGCATTAATTCAATGTGATTTTAATCGCATGGATATCCGTTTTCTCCATCAAAATGATGAGGAGATGAATATTCATGTGGTATAAATGAATATTTATCAATATTGTCGACAGGGTTTACTACTTGTGTGAGATTTTTAATATAGCTTTATTCAATTTACACTATTAAATTTAAATTTTCAAATCTAGATTTCACTTTGGTATTTTCAGTTAAACCCATAAGTGATTCACGGAAACAGAACACTTCTTTGGTATAAAGAACCAAAGAACTATCAATCTCACGAGTAAAGTGTTTTTAAGCTTATAAGCTTTAATTTACAGCATAACCTTTCAAAAAAATAGGAAATAAATGAAAGCTATTTGGATATTCCCCTCATCCGAACTTGGAGAGGTGAATAGCATCCCCAACGTACTTGTACAGTGAAAATCGTTTTCTCTTAGCGAAAAACCTATAAATGTTATAAAAATATAATATAATAAGCTGTAAAAATCAAAATCACTTATAAATATTAAAAGTTAATCTCTCCGGGAGTAGCTAACTGATCGAGACAAAACCCATAAGTCAAGAGCAGGCTGAGACGTCCCTCAAGTAAATCCGGGATTGAGATTGTAAATAAACGTAATTTAACAAGACATTTAATATATATCCTAACCCTTCCCATCGGGAGGGTTCACCCATGTACACGAAGTGTACATGGGTGAATATGCATGCTGGATGAACTTCTGGATAGAACTCCAACGGTTTAGTATGGAGAGTCTTCATTCAAACGATTTCTGACCGAGAGGGTGAGAAATGTAAAATTTTGGCCAAACTCTAAGAAGCATGTAGGAAGGATGTAGAACGGACCTTTGGTGTGTCATGGAGCCGATTTCAGATTCTAAACATTCCATGCAGGTTGAGGTATAACAATGCAATGTCGATCGTGATAAAATCATGTATAATCCAGTGCTCCGGAGCTTCCGACGTTTAGAGTAAAAACGTCCGGTACTTTTGCTCGACTTTTTGGACATTAATTCTGGGGTCGGAAATGTTTCCGGAAAACTTCTTTTGCATTTCTTTTGTTTTCTAGAGAACTGCGTGGGAAATTATGGTATTTCTAAGCACTTTTAGCCATAGGATTCGAAAGAGGTTGGGAAAAGAGAAGATGAGTTCTTCGTTAAAATCTCTACGGTTATCTACATAAGATCAAGAGGGTGTTTGAATTGGGAGGTTAAGAGGTTAGAAACCCTTCCGAAAGACTAGATGGGCCATTCTGGAAAATCTCGGTAGTACTCTAGTAAACATATTTTTGTGTATTTTTATCGGGATTGAGGCTCGAAAGGATCATAACACTTTGGGAGGGCATATATTATTCTAGGAAAGATCAGTTTGAGGTAAGATTGACCTTGTCTTGGAAATAATGCTTCAAGGATTTTCATACTAGATCTCTAAGTGATTTATGCAGATAAAGTTATGCGAGTTTGAAGTTCACTGTGCTAGGATAGTCATTTAAGATATCGACAGCAAACTACTAACGCATGCATGTAGTTTACCATTCAGTTTTATGGCAAGAGAGGGCCATGACTTGGGAGAGCATATATTTTGCTAGGGAGAACTGTTTCAGGTTATTTTTGTGTCGTATGAGAGTTATCGACGAGGCTCTCTAATCAAGATGTTAGATTTGGTAAAAAGAAGACTCGAGAAAAATCTTTGTGATAATTCATAAATTCACAAATTCGTGTTATTAGATTTGAAAACCAGAACATGATTACTAGCTCTAGTTTGGATGATATTGGTGTCGTTTGAGAAACCTGTTACCGAGAGCTTTTCATTCAACGTGTGCGGATATCAAGTGGAAATCTTTTGAGAGGCACAACTTTGAAGAGGACATCTATTTCGGACAAAACCAAAACCATTAGAAAACTCTTCTTTGGGCTTGTTCGATAAAAGTAAATTTGGAGGTTACGGTGCTCAGCAGAAATTATTCCAGAGGTTCACTTCTTCATTTCGGTGACTGAGGAAGGTAATAATAATAAATGATAATTTTATTTGTATTTGACAAGAAGATTTTATTCGATAGTCTGGACCATTTGTGTTTCGAAAGCATGACCGAATATTTGGTTGTCATTCTATTTGTCTATTCGGCGTTTTTGTAGAGAAACTCAACACTACTAACTATGGGTCCTTAACATTAATTATAATAAGCTAAAGGGGTTAATTTAAGAAATATGAATTTTAAATTGGAGTATATGATATCTTTTGAATATTTCGGAGAAGTTTAATCATTTTGAAAAAAGATCATCCATCTTTATTGTTAATTTGGACTGTTACTCAAAATTCTTTCTTTTATGTCTATAAAATTATAAAGAAGTTTATCAATAGTAAAACCAAATCTGTGCATCATTATAAATATAATGAGTTAAAATGATGACAGATATATTAACTAAATAATATATGAATTTTCCAAAGATTACATTTATAGAAATGAACTGATGTGATTTATAAGTAAATATATAGGCATAATGTACGAGATATAATTCTACTGAATTGATGTAAACTGCTGTTCATATATGTTTTAACACATTACACAGTAAGAGATCTTGAGCACAAAATATACCAGTGTGTGAACGTTCACAAAAATTGAATTGATCAGATTTGATTCTCACAAGACTAAACGTCTCTGCCGCTTCCTAGTAGCCTGGTCTGTTAACACAAATGCTTACTAAAGATATATGTCTATATTTATAATGAATACAAATTTCCTTGAAATGTTAAATTGTTGTGACATACAAACACCGGAGTGAAACATGTAGGTTGTTAAAAAAATCTCGTATAGTAAAGCTCTACAATTCATCTTATAAAGATTTAGAAGTTATCTTAAATTTATAGCTTTGCAATATGGTAATTGTATTGGCACACTAAAAACAACAGTAAGTGAACCTCATGTGCGTATAGTAGAACTCTTTAACTACTACATGCTTCCGTCTGATCGTCCATCACAACCATCAACTACACGCTATCATCAGATTTTGCATGAAGGTTATCTAGGAAAACATGAGGTTTCTGATTGTGGAGATATCATGTGCTGAACAAAGAAAAAAGAAAAAAGAAAAATCAAGAGAACAATCTTCACGAGATATATCAACTCTCACTTCAGAACACTTTTTGCTTCTTTTTCTCTATGGAAACAAAATTGAGAAATATACCTTAGTGATCTCTACCCAACTTCCTAAGAAAATTCTACAAACTCAAGTCTAGGATCAAAACTACCGAAGAGAAACACAAAGTAAGAAAAACACCCTTTTGCTAACAAGAAGCTTCATCATAGTTTCACAGAATTTGAAATTTGGTCCAAAGCACATCCATGTACAAGCCTCTAGTAAAAGCTAACTACCACAAGTCACACATAACCAACTAGAACTATAACGAGCCCAAAATAACAAAAACCGTAGCAAAAGAATCAAAAAAGTCTATATGAGAACTTTCTCTTTTCGTCAAACGGTCTTCAGATATCAATAGAGTCTTCCTCCTTGACTATGTTGGCTCCAATAACCCTCAGACCTAACTCTTGACAATTTAGATATATTTGATTTTTGATCATAAGTGAATAAACTTCCAAAACTTTCTCCATATGGCTTAAAACCACGTACACCTTAGAACGGTCCGAACGGTTAAACTCTCATTTCTATGTCACTGAAGCACTCTAATTTCTCTTACGTCTCAAATTTTCTCAGAACACACAATCCGATCCACCTCATCATGAACCATCTTATCTTATGCGTAGTTACACATATCTGAACTTAATGATATCTTGTGCGCATGCATTGACTTCTCAATCTCCCAAACCGTCCACCGATAGATCACAAATACAAGTTAATCCTCCTTACATCAATTCACAATAAGTGAACTTTGCATAGATCTTTCCAAAGCATTCCATTTACACCTTTAGTATAGCGCCCGTAATTGTAAATACACAGTCAACATCGACAAGCTAAGGCTTAGCTTGATTTTCTCATCTTTGAATCTCATAACTTCATCATTAAACATCCAAATGAAATAATTGAATGTCCATGGGAAGCTTACGACGAGCTCTACCACTTGATGTAATGAGATTGGAGATTCAAAAGTTTTGTAAAAAACTCTTTTTAGTCATATGAGCATCTTTGGAGCGATAATGTTAAGCATCAAAATTTGATTTTTATGTACGAGCTGGTCCACGACACGACACCACTCTATTCAACCTAAAGGAAGAGGAGAGACCGTCCTCATTTAGTATTATTGTTCTAGCTTCATTCATCTAACACTCTAGTGTTGCACTCTTCCATTATGCTCCTCGATCCACGTCTCAAATTTACATTTCGATCCATTTTCAGACTTGATCCCTTAGGTCGGCATTCGTCTAGGGTCTCCTTGGGATAGACCTCTACGTCCTAATCCAATGTTTTAACTTTGGATCAGAGAACCACTTAAGATTCATTTGTTTTCGACTTCTCAGCTAAATTGTTAAGTCATATTCACAACGTTCACAACCTAATGCAAATCCACTAAGATTTTGTTGTTCGAGTCTGCGTCCGATCTTGAGACTAAGGATCGCGACAATTGATGATAACTAGAGCAATGCAGATAAGAATGAATTTAATTTTCTTAATATGATCCATAGTTAGGAGTGCAAGGACAATACAAAAGATTCTTGATGTTCCAACGATATATCTCATGGTTTATTTCAATGATTCTTATGTCTTTGATGCTTGTGGGTTGACTGCATTCTTGGTCATTGAGGATAAAATCTATTATTTGTCATCAATGAACTTTACAAATTTTCTTTGTGCACCTTTGCTCCAAAATTGTCTAAAATTTGGTTTGGATCTCCGCATTATTGAGAAATTCAAAGAGTTCTATGAATGGGTTTTTTATCTCAAAAGATTATCAAAAGATAATGTTTACTATGATGTTCTAGTCTTGTACATTTTGTCTCATGGTCCTACTAGAATCCTGGTTTCTTACTAAGCATATTCTTGTTTTGCAACTTGAATTGCATCTTACCACGATAATAGAGATTGATAAAGTTTGAGACTTTGTGCTTAATTTTTAACTCAAATCAATGAACGTTGAGTTCACAACCACCAGATTCTCGAGAGCTTTCCAACCTTACATAACCTCTCTCATATCAACTTCATTGCGATTTCTATGAACACTCAATCTAAGGAAAATTCATTGAGAATTAGACAAACAAGTCGTAACTAATACAAAGTCAATATAACAACCTTAAAATAATATACATAAAAAGAATAACAAAAAAACAAGAAACTTATCACTTGACTGTAATATTCCTCATCAAAATTTCTAAAGATAAAAGTCCGATGGATGACCTTTGGCTTATAGTGTCATCGTATGTTGACTCGAACGTTAAAATGAACATGAACTATGAAGCTAAGATCCATTCTTTGTCAAAATATGATGTACACCGGTGGATCATAAGTCTCCTCGTATGCACCGATCGAGAAAATCACCAGAATAAGTAAGTCCATCACTCTCTCAATGAAATCATCTTCGAAGTAGTTAACCAACCATTGTCTGAAGTAATCATGGTGAATGCATATTGAACTTGATATGAAATGGATTTGGGAAAAGAAGATTCGGAGGAATGATCAAACCTTTGTCCATAACCACCACTCTCCTAACTCTTCACTCCGCCATGTAGAACACTAGGAAACATTCACGGATCACAAAGCAAAGAAAAATGTCATTGTGAATCCTATACCCACCATCTTCTACTAGAATTTGACAACAAAAGTCACTCAAGTAAATGCACACGGAGTATGGAGTTGACACGTTTCATAATCATGCGATATCTCAACCAAATAACTATGAACGAGATACATGTTACATCATTTGACGAGTTATCCGATAAGGTGCATGGAACGTAAAAATAAACATAATCAAAATTTTATGATAAATTCACAAAGGAGTCATAACACAACACTACGGATATGTTAGCTGGCTTTGTCGATCACATCTCAAATTAGTGCATCTATGAAGTTCATGAATATATAAGCCTTTTAGAGGTTGTGCTTCTATGGACATCATGGATGTAAAAACCTTTCACAGGTTGTGCTTCTATGGACATCACAGACACATTTATCACCTTGATCTTAGTATTCTCGTCCATGGAATCCATGGACACTCATAGAAAAATCTGATTACTTTTTTCTCTTCTTCTCTAAACTATATTTTTCAAAGGTAGTTGAGCATCAATTAACTCGACACAAACAACCAATGTTCATTGTATATTTAGTCCCTATTACTATGCTTGTCGTCTTCCTTTCTCCAGCCATAAGTGCATGGAAAGGAAGTTCACTCTTTACAAGTTATGGTTTATCTCAAAGCAAACTACTTAGTATTAACTAAGAAATATTAAAGCTTGAGTATGAATATAAGTGCTCCGTGTGACCCATTAGACCTTATTTTGTGGGTTTGCTTTCAGAGAACTGAGAAATTTAACCATTATGTATAACTTGCAATCTGTGCAATAAGGAATCAACTTAAAGTTACTTATCAGCTTCACAAGTTATGATTCATTTCGAAACAAACTATAGAATATTGACAGAGAAATGTTAAGATGAAAAGGTCAAGGTTTTTTGGAGCAAAAGAAAATATTTTCTTCACTAGGACTCAAAATACACTAGGAAGAAAAAAGAATATTATATTTTATGCTTTTATACTCATACTTGAGGTTTAAGATGGAGATTTCAGGGTTTTTTTGGAAAGAACATAAACTTTTTTCAGTCTCAAAGAACACTTCGAGACTTTCATGCTTTATATTCATACTCTGGGTTTAAACATTTCCTCATACATTAAGATCCTTGTCTATTGATCTCTATATATGAGGAGTATGCATATTCATCTATTATAAGTCCGGAAGAGAGGAATATGCAAAGACTTTTAATTTATATCCTAACCTTTCCCCTTGGAAAGGTTAGACTATAAATTAAAGCTTAGAAATTTAAAAATATTTTTATTAGTGAGAGTCACATATCTTTATATCAAAGAAAAGTTTTGTTCACCTAAGTCAATTATGGATTTGGTATAACTGAAGTGAGCATGTGTAATCAAGTTATCAAATAAATTCTAAGTTTAACAGTTTAAATTTGGTATTTAATTTAGTAAAGTTAATTTATAAAACTTTTACATAAGTCAAAATTTGCAAACTCCGTTAAGCAGTTTTTCTTTGTGACTCTGCGCTTTAATAT
This sequence comes from Asterella californica, assembly GCA_036924285.1. Classification (NCBI taxonomy): domain Eukaryota; kingdom Viridiplantae; phylum Streptophyta; class Marchantiopsida; order Marchantiales; family Aytoniaceae; genus Asterella; species Asterella californica. Next base: position 16,485,467 of record JAYKYS010000003.1, read on the forward strand.
ATTATATTTTCACTAATTTTTTTGGAAATAATTATCAACCAATTACTAATGATTAAATTTTTTTATATTTATATTTTTACTCCATTTTCCTAGAAGTGAAGTTTGGATGCATATATATTTACCTCTCCATCTAAAGGGAGGGTCAACTTAATGTATATATATAAAACACTGCTCACTTTGAGCGAAAGTGGCAAAAGTCATAGAGTTGGACCGGACTCACGAAGATTCTTTTTCCAGTATTGTGGATATTACAGAACGGTTTTAGTTGGAGGCAGTTCCACCTTTTAGCCACCTTGGCAAGGAACTCTAACCAAATAGAGAAACCGTGCTGGAGCTTGGTACCGCGGACATACGAAGTTCAGTGTGTACTGTCACCGCGTAGGAATCGAGCGTATTTGGAGAGTCGAACCTCGTGTAGGGCTCTGAGTCGTCGATTCTATCTTAGACGCAAACCATCGACGGGTTCGGAACTAGGTTAGGGAAGGAGGGACAAGCAGTCTCCTTCAGCTCGCGGCAGGTAGCTTCACGGGGGAGGAGAAGGGGTCGTCTAGGGAGGGCAGAACTCGGCTCGCAAGGGCGGGCTGGTCCTCTCCTCATGTTCGTATGAATCACTTCTCTCGCTCCCGTCCGTGTCCTCTCACTTGGGGTCTCTCCCCTTGCCCTTCGTTCTTCACCCCTTTCTGCTTCTGCTCATAGTGCTGTCTCCACCGCTTTCGGGCCCTATCTCGCCGAACTTCGTTTCTTGTCGTGATTGATCGTGTGCTTCGAGCGCGCAGATTGCTTGCAGAGTACTTGTGATCGAGCATTGGACAGTCTGATTTTGCATTACTGAAGGCTTGATACTCGCGGCGTGTAGGTGGTAGGAAGGACGGTACTGGACAGTGGGGGAGATTGGTGAGGACGGAGGCTGGAACTCTGGTGCTTCAGCAGATTGAGAGATGGTGGCCGCGGCAGTGGCTGCAGCCGGACCTCGATATGCACCTCCTGATGCGACTTTGCCTCCTCCGTGGAGAGCGCTAGTCGATGGGAGCACGGGTTATATTTACTACTGGAACCCTGAAACTAACGTGACGCAGTATGAGAAGCCCGCTCCACCTCCATCTTCTGCTACCCCTCCCCTCCCAACAGGGCCTCCGCCTGCCGCTGCCGCTCCTGGTCCCAAGTTGGCACCGATTCCGAGCGGGCCTTCTTCAATTCCAGAAGCCCACAACGGTGGACCTACAAATGGTCATGCCAGTAACAGCGGAACGTTTCACAGCAGCGGAAGTGGAGTGGGTGGCATGTCCGCACAGCCCAAACTTGCTGCTATACCAATTGTACGTGGGCCTCAGGTATAGTCTGTATGTTGGTGATTTGGAGGTTTATCTTCAAGTCCAGGGGGAATATCTGTTGGGTGTTTTAGTGGTCAAGAATTAAAGTCTCCTGGTTTCTGCATCTGCACCCGTCACAACCGTAATGGTCTTGACGTGAGTTTGTCGAGAAGACAAGCGGTACACTTGATCATCGTGCGTAGAATTGCAACATATTAGGAATATCTTTTTTATGGATCCTTGGTGGATAGATGTATCGTCGTGGCACATTAGAATGTTGACAGAGATTTATTGTCAACAAGTCTGGAAAGCATCTAGAAGTGTTCAGGTCTTGGATGCTGCTTGGTTTCTTTACGTGGAATACGTATAACCAAGCTCGTCAATAGTATCGTCTACTAAGTTCATTAGGGAAACAAACCAGCTGAATCACCAGCTTCTTGTGCCTTCACTGACCTTGATTGTGAATGTGATCTCTGTCGGCTTGGCTTTGTTTGTACGTTCGTTGAGAGTTATAGTCGATTTTCTAGGGGTCTTATTCTCTCGCATGAGTAATGTGATCTACGATATCGGTACCTGCAGGCACCCTTATCGTTACGTACTACGGATGAAGTCAAGGTTATTGCTACTTTCTCAGTAATGATGCAGCTCGCGTCTTGATATTTAAGTTTGTTCAGCTTTGACGCTCCATATTTTCTCTTTCCTGAGGCAGGGTAGTGGAGGAATGTCGATTCAACCTCACATGAGCGGGGGAAGCACCAATGGGCAAAGCTCTGGCCCGCCGTCCTCATCAGGCGGCCCGGGAGGTGGTTTCAAGCGTGGTGCTGATGACTTTGATTACAATGAGCAGGATGCTTATAAGCGTCCCAGGACCCAGACTTATCCTGGGGTTGCAAGTTCAGCAGAAGTTGATGCTTATAGAAGGCAACATGAAGTGTCTGCCGTGGTACGTATGAAAGTGTCTTGCATTCGAAGCGGGCTGGCATATCCTGATGATGATCAGGAGTCGAATCGCGCTGAGGAGTAAGCCTTGCGGGTATTTGTAGATGCCAAGCCGTGTTAACTCGTGAAGTGATATCAGTGGTCGTCTGAGTCCGTAAGTTAAAAGTTTCGGATCTTTGCATAGTTATACGGTCTTCTGACATTCATGTTCTTGCCCAGGGTGACAATGTTCCTCCTCCTATAATGAGCTTCGAGACTGCCAATTTCTCGACCGACCTACTAAGAGAGGTACGTGACTACATGCTGATTGTCTGCCAATCCCTCTGCTTTCTGAAATGGGTCTGTAGTGTTAACCTCCTGGCTTACAGACTCGTCGGCAGATTACCGGTAGGGACGATAAGACAGGAACTGTCCAAGGCAGGGTAGATCAGACCTAGAAGATAGGGATCCATGCTATTTCTGTTGTAAAAGAGATATGCAAGGTCTGAAAACCTAACTTCCTGCCCTTGCTAGGTTGAGATTCTTCGCAGAGTTTTTGCGCCGACATAGAATCCTGCTTTTGATTTATGTTCTAATTTGAAGGAGAGTCACACTTACGGTGTCCATTATCCTTGGGACTGTTCTCGCAGGTGCGATATTTGCTCCAGCTTGGAGCTTATGTCGTACGCTGTGCCGCTGTACAACAAATATGTAGCGCACTGCTGTCCTCTTACGGGGGCTGCTTGTGTGTGGCCCTTCCTGCTTGGGGCTTCGCTGTCTGAGGATGGCTAATCAGAATCACTTTGAAGGGGTCGGGGCTGCCACTGCTTGGGCTACCCGTGCGTCCCTGGCCAGTCTGCGAAGCCCTGGTTCCGGCTTCATGTCGATGCCAGCAGGCAACCATGCAGCACCCATCAGCCCTGGGGATTGTTTGTGGTTGCTTGTATCTGCCTATGTATGGCATCTCTTTTGTCTTTGCGTCTTATCTTGACAAAGGGCAAGCATCCTGCAGACGTCTTTCTGAGTTGGACAGTCAGCAGTCTCAGATGCATTGTTGTCTTTGCATAAATGCCCTGTACAACTATCCGTTACGCGTAGCAGCTCACATCACTCCGCTGGATGTGTGTTCTTACCCTTCTAACACACTTTTTCTTATGGCAGCTACGAACAGCAGGCTTCCAGTCGCCGACGCCTATTCAAGCCCAAACCTGGCCCATTGCACTCCAGGGACGGGACATTGTTGCAATCGCGAAGACTGGATCAGGAAAGACTCTTGGTTACCTAGTCCCTGCGTTTCTGCACTTGGAACGCCATCGGAATAATTCCCGGTTGGGTCCTACCGTGTTGGTGCTAGCTCCCACACGCGAGTTGGCTACTCAAATCCAAGACGAAGCGGTTAAGTTTGGCAGGTCCTCGAGGTTAACGAGCACGGTAAGATTATAAGTCAAGAAATGCATACTTGAAGGGGTTCTGTAAGTCGTATGGGACTCTTCTGCGTTAAGTTTCTCTCCAGTTGGTTGGATCTGGAGAAAATCTCCTGTAATGTTAATTACTGAAGAGTGTCACGGAGCTCATTCGGTTCTATGTTATCAGTGTGTGTACGGAGGAGCCCCGAAGGGTCCTCAGTTACGGGATATCGAGCGAGGAGCAGATATTGTGATCGCCACTCCTGGACGTTTGAACGACTTTTTGGAAGTGAAAAAGGTCAGCCTTCGGCAAGTCACATATCTGGTTCTAGACGAGGCAGACCGTATGTTGGATATGGGCTTCGAGCCTCAAATAAGAAAGATCGTGAATGAAATTCCGGCCAGAAGACAGACACTCATGTACACTGCCACCTGGCCTAAAGAAGTTCGGAAGATTGCAGGTGACCTGCTTCTCAACCCCGTGCAGGTGAATATTGGGAATACCGACGAGTTGTCAGCGAATAAGTCGATTACGCAGGTAAAATTCGGTACTTGTAGTTCCTGTAGTTCCTTTGTCCTGTAGTAGTGATAACCATGTAATCCGTCGTCGCACAGCTGCTCGGTTCTTGCTGTGGTGTGAACAATTTTGCTAGTTATCCCTCACGTCAGCATGTTTCGTCACTATATTATATCGGTACCAGACTAGAGGCCCTCTAGTGTCAAGGTCTTTTCAGGGTTGCACAGAAGTGGCGGTGGGAAGTGTTTCAGATTGTACCTTGAATATGTGTTTCAGCGAATCAGAAATCACTTTTTGCACGTAATCAGAGCCATCCTGTAGACTATGTCGTTACCCGCGGGAAAGTATGTCAACCCCCGTTTCCATCAACTTAACCGACAGCATAGAATCTAGCGAGGTGCCTGTCTCCGAGCTGTGCCATTGCCTAAAGGCTGCTCTTAACGTAGTTAGGATAGTATTACGCCTCCGTCTAGGTCAAGACGTTCCCCCAAGTCACTCATGCGGTCAGTGGTGAGCATCATCTTGAGGCATCTTGCCAAGAGCAGTGAACGTCATTTCTCTCAGTATGCGGTGTATTCCATGTCGCCGCAAGTCACTCATACGGACAGCGACAAACCCCGTCGCGAGACAGCCCGCCAGGAAACAAAGAAGTCACTGATTGAGCTGACGGCGTACCTGATCTACGACTGTCAAGCACTAGTATACATTATGAATTTAGGTTGTTGTAGCTTGCCTTAGGTACTAAACTGAATTGTCATCTGCTGGAGGGAGGGAAGGAGATCACCCCCATGTTCCTGTTTAAGGGAGGATCTAACCCCTTCAGCTTCTTCATCATCTTTTATATAAAAGATATGAAGCCAGCTTTTCTCTAGCCTCTCAAAGAGTCTTGAGTCGAAACGAGACCCCCTAGAGATCCCGTTTGCCTGCATATTACTCTCGCTCCAAGTTTCTTCCCTGTGGATCTCCGGGGAGGGGTAATTATATATTTACACAGTTCCTAATCGAGGTCTCATTTGCTTTCTTGGACTGTGGGTGGGTAGTTCTCACCGTATCCTAATTTTCGGACACCTACTTCGGAGATCAATTCCTGTGAACAGTCTGACGGAAACGGCAATCCGCACAAGAAGTTAAGGATGTTACCACCTGTAGATGGAATGCGCCTTCCACTTTGGAACCAGTGGTAGTTGTAACGGGTTTTAGTCAAGTTGGCCATTTGGGCAATCGTGTGTGCTTGTATTTGACGACGCCGACTTAAGAAACTCCAGGTCACATATTAAGCAGATCTGTGTCCAGTGTCACAGGCACCTTGCGCAATTCTTACCTACTGCGTACTCTGAGAACTCTAGACTGTACTGACATCGGGTTTGTCTCCGCAGCATGTCGAAGTTGTTCCACCGTTTGAGAAACAAAGGAGGTTGGAGCAAATTCTGCGGAGTCAAGAACCAGGATCAAAGATCATTGTCTTTTGTTCGACAAAACGCATGTGTGATCAGCTTGCACGCAGCTTAGGCCGTGACTTCGGCGCCGCAGCTATTCATGGTGATAAGTCACAGGGTGAACGTGACTGGGTTCTCTCTCAGTTCAAGACGGGGAAGTCGCCAGTCTTAGTGGCAACGGATGTGGCCGCGCGAGGACTTGATATCAAGGACATCAGGTGATTATGGCCTCTTGGTTTGGGATGGTTCGTGGGTAGTAGGATCTCTGGGTAGTAGTTCTCGCACTTGTAGAGCATATGATGCAAGCTTCAGGCGGGTGCAGCAAGTTACAAGTTATCCTACTTACAGTATCTCCTTTCTTGTTCTGAGTTAGTGGTGTTCGCGAGTCTTCTTGTCCATTCAAAATCACAACGTGATCCTCTAGTGATTTGCTTCATTCTTACCTCTAGTGTTGGTACACCTTGGTAGGTTAGGGTGACGCTAACTGACCATTGAGTATTTCAGGGTGGTTATAAATTATGACTTCCCCACCGGAGTGGAGGACTACGTCCATCGGATTGGTAGAACTGGCCGAGCAGGTGCAACAGGACTAGCACACACCTTCTTCGCCGAACAGGATGGAAAGTATGCGAAGGAGCTAATTAAAGTTCTTGAAGGCGCAAACCAGAAAGTCCCGCAGGAGCTTAGAGACATCGCCGCTCGGGGTGGATACATAAAAAGCCGGGGCATGGGTGGCCGATGGGACAGCGGCGGTCGAGGTGGTGGTGGTGGTAGATTTGGGGGACGAAGTGACGGTTATGGCGGAAGAGGTGGTTGGTCAGGTGGTGGGGGAGGACGGGATGGTGGACGGGACGGTGGAAGAGATGGTCGATCGGATAACAGAGATCGTCATCATGATCGGTTTGGTGACAGGGAGAGATTCGGAGCTGGTGACAGGGATGTCGTACGGGATAGGTACGCTGATGATCGGGAGAAGGTGAGGGGTGAAGACACGAGTGTACGCAAGTATGGTGCGGAGAAGGAGAGAGCCCGAAGCTACAGCCGGAGCTATAGTCGGAGCCCCAGCCGTGGGAGGGCTAGAAGCTACAGCCGCAGCCGGAGCCGCAGCCGAAGTCGCAGTTACGAGGAGCGCTACAGTGAAGACCGCTCGAAGAATCGCAGCCGGTCCCCCTATCGTTCTGCCGAACGCGCCGCTGGACCTGTCAATGATCGAAGTCCTCCGTATCGGCCAGATCGTAGTAGGCGTTGAATCTGTGCTGAAGCCAACATGGATTCCTGTTCGGTTTCTTCTAGATTTAACTTACACACTATTCTTTGATGGGCAGTCCGTTGCCGTTATAACGTGGACCTGGGTATTCTGATAATCACCATTTTTTGTGCCATGGTGTGACGGGAGATGTCTGCTCTGCTGGCATTAGAACCAAGTTTCTCATTTTATCCTGGATAGATCGCAGGATGACTCTAGGCCCCTAATGATGAGGTCATGGTTTCGTAGGAAACCCGTTGGTAGTACAGACTCGGGTGGAATCGTCTTTCAAGCTGATCACAAGACTGGCATAGGAAGCATTAGAAGAACCAGCGGAGAATACTACAGACTTAGTCCTATTCTGCTCTTCAGCATGACTTGCTGCATGATTGTACAAGCTGGTTTAGTGGTACTATAATTGATGTGCTGCCAGATCAATGATTTCCACCTGTACAGGAATGAGGCTAGTAGCCAGGGAATTCATCTACTTCAGTAAATGGTCATTTGACTGAGCATGGTCATTTGTTCGCGAAATGGGACAACATGTGTTTTCCTAGCCAGTGTTATCCTTGTTTATCTTGGTTTTCGTAGCATGTGATGTTATTTTAGTAATTTGATTACTAGTCTGATTCGAGCTCTCACAACCGAAAGAAAGGGGTAGAGTTGGGTCTAATTGGAGTCGATAGAACTGGTAGGACTTCTGGTATCGCTTCGAACAACTCTACACCACAGTCGTCACCGGTACCTGCTTATGCAGGCATCTGACTACCTGTGTGGTTTGTTATCAATTACCCTGCTGGCTAAGAAGTGCGCGATTAGACTTAAATTCATATATTTTTATTTGTCGCAGTACTCCTGAACACGAGAGTAACGGTTGTTTTGTAGTGTGACCCCTCTTGAGTAGTATTGATGCATCTTGAGTATGCAGGTAGCGTTTTATTTTGTCTTGCTCTTTGACTTTTAGGGTTTATCAGTCCTTGTCCTTCTTCTAGGCTCTTCTTGCTGCTGTTCTTTCTATCGTATATACATTATATTTATTTAAACAGGAACTAAATATAATTTTCTGTTTCCTGCAAAGTTCATCTATCTACCGATACACAGTGACTGGGAGTTTACCTGAGAATGTCCCGGAACTGAATAGACCGACGTTTTAAACCTTAAGTTGCACTGCGCGATGTGACAACATCTTCGTGGTTATTTATTTTCTGTTTATTTTCGGGTTGTTTGCTGATGGTTGCTTCAACGGACGCACACTTCCCATGCTTCACTTATTGCAATCCCCTGGATGACTCGCTTTTCTGCGCTTGACATATTGCTTCCGGTTCTGCATTAGAATCAATCATGCAGTTACATGTCGGCTTTACGGCTTACCATCCACCTCTCTGGAAATATGCAGACTTCTTAATAAAGAAGTATCTTTTTCTTTATCCGGATTTAAGGGACTCAAAAGTGTCTTTATTATGTAGAATGATGCAGATTGTAAATATTTTTACCCGAATACATAACGGGCTCAAACATCTGTCGGTCTAAAATCCGTTTAAAAGTTCACTTCTCAAGTTCGGTTCAAACCAGGATATATGGGTTTTGAACTTGTCTTTATGAATTCTTTCTAGTTTCTTTAGTTTGTTTTTGATGAGAAACAGTCATTTATAAACGTAATTTATAAATGTGGATAGCCAAATTGTCTTTGACCTTGAGCTTTGAACATGTATAACTTTTATGGATGAAAACTAAATTGGATAAATATCATCTGGTGAAATAATGAATGACAGAAAGAGCAGATTCTAGATTATGATATGAAGTACGAGGTTTGTATAAATGTATGTTTGGGTACATACCTCGTTACGCATGTTAATGAAATTCACCGGACAACTATAAATTTTTATTCTTTAAAATTCAAAATTACAGTCTGATAAATATAATTTGTCCAGCCGGAGAGGAATAATTGAGTTAATTTTGTACATCCGACTTAAAACAAAGTTCGGATGAAGAGGCGCTCGATTATCCAGTGAAGTTAGCACTCAACATATCAATTTGTACTGGAAGTTGAAAATTTATCCCAAAGTTAGGAAGTCTCGTATTATCTCAAGTTCGATATCAAAAATTACAACGGTATATATGTTCACATCTACTTTAGTCCAGTATCGAATCAAATTCACTCTTACTTTATTCTCTGATTAGCCTTACATGAGTCTCAGTAATCAGAGGGAGATCTTTCATTCATTCGATCATTATCCAACTTATTTTCTCCTGCAGCATATTGCGATAAAGGGAAGGTGCTTTTCATCCCTAAGGTTTCAAGTGATCCATTCATGAGTTAAGTTTCCGGAGACTCTGGATCAGTTTCTAACATCAGTCAAATCTTATAGCTATGCAATTGCACCCTAGTTGTGTAATTAAACCTCAAAAGTGTTGGATGGTTTTACTAAGAACTCAATAAGCATCCCCATCGCCGATGCCAGAACTTGACAGAAACGGGAAAACCGGATTCGCTGCCGTGAACGTAGCCCTAACATATTATCGTAGACTGAAAAGACGGCGACATTTTCGACACACAGCTGAAGCCTTTTGTTTCGGGAGAGGGAGTCTTTTTTTGATGTTATAACTGTTATATATAACTGTTATATATATTTTTTAAGTTAAGTTTAATAAAAATTAAACTAATAGTTTAAATGTTATATGTTAATTATTCCTGGAAACGCGGAACTGTGATTTGAAAACCCATAAGTGTAGTGCAAGACTTCGCGCTTCAGGGGGTACAAGTGCGGGAGACTACTTCACTACATGAATACATTAATTAAAACATTAATTTATTGCCTAACCCTTCCCGTCGGAAGGGTTAGGCAATAAATTAATAGAGGTTGCAGCCCTCTTCCATCTTCAGATGGAAGAGGTGAATAAGCAGCCTTGTTCAATAACTGACTCAATATGCATGCCAAGTGGAGTTTAGTAGAAAACAGAGAAAAGAATAAGCGTGCAAGTCTGCAGCAGAAATCTAGTGCATGGATAAAGAGAGAATGGGTGCACCATAATTCACTCTCATCTCTCATAATTCAGTGGTAATTATTGAGAGATGGTTAAACGAAACAAGAAGATGAACGAGATGATAAGATTAAATATAGATGGTCGACTTGTTGATTTCACTACAGACATTACTGTAGAAGTACTGCTAATGGTTTGGACTGGTTTCCTGAATTCACTAGAGACATCATGGAAACGTGATGATATATACAAAAAGAATCAAAATTCTCCGCTAGAGCACACGTGGACGTTAGGAGAAAGAAATGAACCATAAGACCGGTGCGTACAGTCGTTCTTACTATGCTATAAAGATTGACACTGCGTAATAGAAATTCATTCTCAGTACTCTATTTCATATCTTAATCTTTCCAACGACTTACTATGCTATAAAGATTGACACTGCGTAATGGAAATTCATTCTCAGTAACTCTATTTCATATCTTAATCTTTCCAAGAGAAAACGTTAAGGTATAAATTACAGTGCATGTATAATTCTCCTCTTCCGAACTTGGAAGAGGTGAATATGCACGCTTCGAACAATAGAAACGTTGCAAGAACAAAAAGCAGAGTGACTGATAATAGGTCCAACAATCTTGTTTCTTACTTGGTAAAGTTCAAAGCAAATTGAGGAGATTGAACAGAAAAAATATTAACAAGGAAAAAATGAAATAAGAGCAATGTAAGTTAATCTTTGCAATGTTCAAAAGGAAAATAATCCTAACAACGAAAAAGGTCAATCCAATATGGAGGATCAGCGGTCGGTCGGCTTAGGGTGCTTGTTATCTCTAATAGTTTATAAAAAAATATCTTCTCTTCATGTTTAGGAAATAATGAGTAACATGTTTGGAGAGCTTCTCACACGTGATAACTGCTAAAATGTGAAACCACTAGACGATAAAATATAGATAATGTAATTTCAAAAATCTCGGTTTAGTTGTGATACTTAGTATCGAAAGAAACGAAAACATAACAGGTGACTGCATTTCCGACGTGTTACAATTTTCCAAAAGTTATGTTTGTCAGTCATCTCGTGTTTCATGGTGAGGGGGTACCACCGGGGAAAATAGTGTCAGATGACTGATACACCACGAGAAGTCGAGTGACGTGCACAATACAAAGGTTGTCACCATTGCTGAGGTGCATTCGAACGAGGATGTGATGGATCGACCATCAATCCGATGATTACACAGAGTAGCAAATGTCGCATGGTGCTCATTATATCAGTGGGTGGTTCGAGACAATTGGGTTCATTCTAGTTTTCTTTCTACAAAGAAGAAAGATGAAGCTTTCTCAAGCATCTTTCAATACTAGAAACTTGTGCATCTTGCAATGTGCACTGATGCTTTCTCTTGTGAATGAACCATGTGGTCACTGTAGTTGGATCACTGTGCGTGTACTACTAGATCGAAGTGTGAGAGAAGGAACCAAACTCTTTGAAACGTGAAATCATGCAGTCAGTGTGTTCTTGCGGAGGAGAAGCTCTAGAGATGGAGTCCTCAACTTGTCTTTCTTGAAACTCTTAACCATCTAGCCTGAGAAACTCTTTGCATAGCATAAAATTCAGATATATATATATATATATATTAGCAAGATCGTAGTTACAGTGTTAGAACGGGCAGTTTCTAGGTTGGACTAGTGATCGATCTTTGTGGTGTCTATGCCTGCGATTGTACAATCTAGCAAAGACATTTCTATCTTTCTCTTTTGTGAAACATGTGAACTAGTTGAAGCCAAGACAGTTCTGGATTCTGAGCCGCCAGAAAAAGAGTTATAGATTCTGAAGCAAGAATGTCAAAGTCACGTAAAACTGCACCTAGACTTATTCTTATAGTTTGTTTCAACTAATCGTGCAACATATATGAACTTTTATATCCATATTTTGCTTATTTACTGACGAGTCAGCTGAAGACACGCATACTGAAGACAACATAACTAAATAAATAACGTGCAAATAGCTATCCACTAACTTTAGTTGCATGATTTGAGTTACGTACTATATGATGTTTAGACAAGGAGATGACACAAACAAAAACAAATTATAAACGCAATTATACACAATTATAATGATTTACCTCCACAAAACTAACACTGCGTGACTGTCTTATATCTCATTTCTTGCAGAATTTGACATATAAGAAAGTCACTCATGAGAAACTAATAGTTATTCTGTTAGAGAGCCGAGGAGGTCTTCCTTAGAATGTTGACTACTTACTCCTCTACAACTAACAGTGCAAAAATATAGTTTTCGATATCACAAATGAGGGTTAACGCTCATTATACTTTTCTGTACCATGTAATTGGACTAGCTGTTGCATCATTCAAACAACATCTACTTTGGATGAAGTTTCGATCGGTTTGTTTTCTTGAATATCGCATGATCAACATAGTATTAAGAGACAGTAGGCGATGCTATTTCCTGTGCACTTGTCGTATACAGGAGTTTTGATTTATCGATGTGTGATATTTTAAGAGCTATATATGACTTTAGAGCTATTGATAGCGAAGTCTAGCCTCGATGTCCTTTTCTTCAAAGCGTTAGTTGCTTGGGCCTTTGGGTCCTTCTTTCCCTTGTACGGCTTGATGAGATCTTTCCAGCCGTTGGCTATTCATTGCGTCGCATGTTAATTAGGAGGTACATATAATGGTCCGGCCCTTGACCTGCCAAGTTCAGGTCGGGGTTCAACCCTGGTTGGTGTCGAGAGTTGATCTGTGGGAATTAATGTCGAGTGTAAAAAACAAGCCCCTATTCCTAGTTCTCATGAGCGATTCGAGTATTACAGAGAGTGGTGTAATCCGTGTAAGGGTCTGTCCGCACCACCCTCTTGAGGATGTCAGAGCGCACGGTCTTTTAGGGGCGTATAAGTTCGGCACATTGTGAGTTCTCAGTATTCATTCACTTCACTCCCTACAGTCATTTTGAGTTCTAAATTTAGTGAAAAATATCTCTTTGCAAAATGTGCGACATGAGTCTAATTTTAGTATGTATTTCACTGTTTATTGTCAGACGTATGCGAGAAAATGATTTCTTGAGCGAGAAAGACAGACAACGTTCTAATTTTTCACCCGATAGAGGTTGGCCAAGGTGAAGTTCACAAGTATATTCTTGCGAACTCACCTAGTGGTTCCACGTGGACATTACATTCATTCCATTTTGCGCAATCCATGCTTGAAAAGATATAGTCCGAGAATATTATATCACTTCCAAATATTTTCGCAAAATTGTGCATTGTGTCAATGCGCTTTCCACGACAACAGGGTGGTGCGGACGGACCCTAAGAGCAAAAACTCTATTACGAAAACAACTCAAAGAAAAAAAAACAATAAAATGATCAACATAGTATTCGGAGTAAGGAATAGCATTGGTTGAATATTGTAGAGGTTAAAAGACTGTTACTCATAAATCAGTTGATGCCGGTTTCAAGCAATAGTAGAGCGAATCCGAAACTATGATACTCGTCGAACAAAAAGACAGATAACATCCGTGCGCTGGTCACAATTATGCGAAACCACATCTGACTTCAATTACATTCTTGCTCGAAGAGTTAATTCGAGGTATAATATGCATTTTTTGGGACTTTACAACAACCACAAACCTTTTTCATTTTGTGGGGTATTTCATTCTAACTTTCTTGCATTATTATCACCTCTTCCATCTCCGGATGGAAGAGGAGATAAGGCATTAGGTTAAGTAATGTTAGAATCAGATCAGGATTATTTTGTACCAAGGTTACAAACTTATACTTTTGAAAGCATGTGTGGATAGACTTGTCGTAAGGGTTATTTCTGTTCTCTCCGGAACTCTGGATAGTATATAACAATTCTAGAAAAAATTACTTTTTTAGACTACTTAAATCTAAAGATATTTTTTATATCTTTTCTAATAATAAATCGAATGTGTTAAACATATTCATGCATATTTCATATTTTAATAATAACGCCCAACACTCATCTGTACCAATAGTGCTTGTAGATTTTCTTTCCGTGTGCGATTATACTCTTCATCTTTCCGTCGAAAAGTTTAGATTGCATGCATATTTCACAACAGTTTCTTTCAGTAATAGTTAAAACTTACTGTAAAATAAGAACATCTCCTATTTAAAAGCAAGAAAAAGCATTACAAAGAAGATAAACAAAAAGATAAACAAAAAGAAAAAAGAAGAAAAAGTTCATCAGAGACGTGCTAATGCAAGAAACACGACATGAATAGAATTTCATACCATCACCATAGTAATTGCAGAGGACATGGTAACCAAGTGCATGACTATATCGAGGTTTGATTCTACTTGTGGGGGTACCTGCATGAGTTGACTATCCTGCGGGATATCTGACCACCAGCGGAAGTTTTCGAGGTTTTTACTTGTACATATTCGTTCTTGGAAAGTTTAGCTTAACGCACTGATTTCGCACTATTTGACGCGAAGAACTACCATAGCATATTCCCTTTTCTTTTTCTCTCCTTCCAGTTTCTCGATCATGGATGTACCCTTCTTAGTTCAATTTCAAACTAAAACATCTTCACGTGATAACAAGAACATTAAAAGGGTGTTTGGGTTTTTATGATTGTAAATTTGCTTAAAAATTAGCTTGATCACACCCTCTTGACGATGTGTTGTATGATGACCCTGGACTGACTATCTATTGTAAAAATAGTCACTTTATCATGTTAGTGATATGTCGGATTGCACCCATCAACTTTTTGAGCATGTATCGTCTGAGATGTATTTTATTGTCGAAAATAATGAAATGATGAACGACGTGATAAAATGATTTATTTTACTATCGATAAACAATCAGAGATATGATCAAATCATACATTGTTAAGAGGAGTGTGATCAAACACGTTAACTTACTGAGGTGTTATCAAACAAATCCATAACTGGATGCTAATCGAATGAGATACCTACAGATTAATACTTATGAAGGAAGACACTCAAACTAAACTTTCCAGGAAAAGATATAAACAAGTAAAAACCTCCGAGTTTTCACAACTCGGAAGACGAGTTTACTAGCGGACTATTTAGTTCTTGATAAGGTTTTATGATAAGATTGAAAGTAATTTACCCTTATATTATCAAAAATTGAAAGATCACACATATTCTTATACCGTTTCCATCAATGTATATTCACTTCTTCCATCTACAAATGAAGGAGGTCAATATAAAAAAACCTTAATTTATTTAACTTTGAATTCTATTTATAAATTAAATTAAATTAGAAAACAATCATTCGTTCACAAACAAGGCTTTTATGCTGGAGACGGAGTGTTTCTTTGCACTCTGTTCATGCTTTATTCCACTTTTTACTGTTCACATCTGTGTGTAACATTCTACATAGATCATCAGGAGTAAAAGACCACGAGTGAAAAATCAAGTTAAGCGATCTTTTGAAACATTTAGTGCTCCTAGAAATAGTCCTGGTAACCAGGAGTATTTCATTTTGCGAGTTCACAGTCTGCGAGTGAGGAATTCAACCGTTAAACCTGAAATAGTTTTGCTGATAAAATTTTTTTGCAAGAATAAAATCTGTAGAGTAAAGATTTAAATCAAAGTTGTCCAGGAGCTTTACAATCTGAGATTGATTCCTTAGTAAACTTTTCAGCATCGGTTGAGAAATGTTCACACGAAGTTTTCTGATTTCTTGGAACAAAACCAAATATTTCCTCTACCCAGAAGTACATGGAAAAATAAAATATTTACTTTACTGCTTTACCTTTAATTATTCTTTATTGAGAAACGTTCGAACTGAATAAAATCATGTTCTCAAGTACTTGCATAAAGAATGATTTCTGAATCTATCTTTTTTTATTACAAGTGAATCATTATCTGGAGTAGTCTGCCACTAATAAAGAGAATGAATTCTCACAAGACTTCTGGTTTGTTTTCTCTAACAAGAGAGATCGTTTTGGATGCATATATATCACAACGTAAACGACCAACTTACTTGCAAGGATTTAATTTATTATCTAAACTCTTCCATAGGGAAGGGTTAAATAATAAATTGATACATCAATAAAATATTTGTTATTCTTTACTAGCTTCTTGCATATGTGATTTATAAAGTGCTTCTTTATTCTATTCCATTATGGTTAAGGCTGGACCACCTCGCAAGTCCAAGTGCATTTATAATTTAACGCTTATAATAAAATTAGATTTTCATCAGTTTATTTTTATCACATAAATTTCCGATAACAAACCGAGCAAAAATTTCCCATAAGTTGAGGTTGCATGCATATTATTCTCTTAACTTCTGGGAAGTCACCACCGTATTATAAGATGTGATAGATAATCATTTTAATGAAGAAAAATTTGCAAATATGACTATACTAATGCTAAGACTTGTCGCAAATTAAGATAAAAAATGTATAGAATTTAAACCTTGTCTAGTGTTTCATGAACAACAAGTAACAATGTATCACTAACAAAAGCAAAACAAAAACGAACATTCCTGCGAGAAAAGATTTTATTGAAATAAATTAAAAATATTTTATTATAGTCACATGTTTTTGTAAGTTTTTGTGAAAATATGATAGTGATTATAACGAGATAAGTTCATAAAACATTGATCCGTCCCCGTGAAAGATATGACTCGAGAGAGGCACGTATACTCGACCCGAATGAGGGATTAAACACGACTATATCGAGTGTGACTATAACGAAGTTTAGAGCACTTGCATATTCACCTCCTCCATCTCTCGATGGAGGAGAGAAATATCCAGACGTTTAATGCCGGAAGGGTTAGTAACTCTGAGTTAATTATTGAGTTAAATTCTAAATTAAATTTTAATTAAACTTTGAGTAAAATAATATATTAATGAATATAGCTTCTCTGACTTTTACCTTCTGAATCGTAGCATTCGAGTCAAAACTTATGGTTTATCTTTGTTTTTTTAATATTTTTAAGACATAGATTAATAACTAATATTTATAAAAAATTTATTATTATTCATATTATTTATTAAATATTTATATATTTCCCGAATATAATACAGAAGCAAAAGTTTCTAAAAGTTAATCGAGCATGCATATTTTACTGTAACAGTTAATGAGTGTGATCAACAATACCTCACTACGAGATGTTTATCAAGCCTACCAAACGTACTAGGGGTATGATAAAGCAAATTATTCCACAAATAGTAATCTCGTAAGTATCTTGTTCGTGCATCCATCACGTGGATAAAATTAACCTTCAACTTGTCACGTGCATCCGAGTCCACAGACGTCAAACCGTTTCACACACGACTCACGCAGCAGAAGCAGCAAGTGGCAAGAGCGCGAGAGCAATGAGCATCTACCTCCGACAAAAAGGTATAGCGCAACTTGCTTCTTCAGTAGGATCTCCCACATGTTCGGATAGTCGACGTAAGGCGGTGCTCCTGCCAGCGACCTTTCGGGTTCTGGTTTGGGCTATCTGACGCTAGGCGGAGTACTTTTCTCCTTTTACTTAACACTTACACTACGGCAGGCTACATTTTCCGACTGACGGTCAGAATTCATTGGCTATGAGCTTCGTGTTCGTGACTCGGTCCAGTACCACGTTAGTTCCGGTTTTACCACTGGAAAGTGCATTGAGGCAACCACAAAAGTTGGCATCTCGTATCGGAACGAAGTCCACTATGTTGCAATCAAGATCCAATATGTGGAGATGCGACGGCGAATCTCTTGGACGCCTTGGAGACATGGAGAAGTAACCGAGTCTATCCAAGCATTCCAGATTCACAAGCTTTCCCGGTTGCCGGCTGTAGCTTCCGGAATCCGAGCCTCATTCGGTGAGGTCATCACCCAGGGTTCCGTGGACGAATTGGCCTCTACGGTAGCTTCTGCCTTCCGACGTTATATGTCATAATTGGCTCAGATTCTATAGCAAAGGGTGTGGTTACCACTGGATTGGATTGGAAGTGGAGTGAGTGATTCCAAGTTGCTAAAGCTTCACAAAAAGTTCTGAATTGGAATTGCCGCGCGCTTCCGAGTTTTAGTAACCTCATTCTGCTCAGAAAGGTTCAAAAGACAGCGGTTGGAGGAAATTTGCGGGCTGTTGAGATTCTGACGTGCTGTGAGGGGATTTGGACTCTGGAGGCGTGGTTCATATTGGGCTTTTATTTCCAGGTTAACTGGTGAATGTCTGACGTCCGCGACTTCTGCAGGCTTGTTTGGTTCAGGCGCTAAAGTCTTGGGCGATTGACAGTTCTTGGCACTTTGCCTGACAGGAGTTGTGTATACATTGTTCCTACTCTGCCCTGAGCGTTGGTGCTTCGTTCTGGCAGTTTCTTTACGGAAGATGGCAATTGTGAAAGCAAGTCTCCGAATTGTTACTATATAGGAAAGGTGTAGGAAGGGCAATTCGGTTGCTGGTCTTTCAAGAATGCCGATGGGACTCCCCATGCATTGCCCGCCAGGTCTTCGGTCGGGTGTAGTACGAGCGTTGCCGCTGACTCCGGCTCTCGGTTGTACTTGCATCTCTCACGGTTCCGACTCGTTGCGAAGCAGTTTAGGAAGTATGCAGGTAGTGGGGCAAGCAGCAGTTTACCGACCTGCTGCTTGTTCATTTTCGAGCCTGCGAAACGGATTAGGTCTTTCTGAACTCAAGGCACCAAGTCGAAGCTCAGCAGCGATAGAATTTGAAAGTTTGTTCTTCAGAAGGAGCTATGATTTATTTTCAACCGGGAAAAGCTCCGGAGGGTCCAGAGGACACACTGGATTCGCAGTAAGGGCAGAAGATGGGACAGAAAGACGTGGACGAAGAGGGGAGTCTTTGAGGAGAGTTGATTTGAGAGGAGGTCTTAGAAGAGGGCTGGACAACCATGAAAACTGTGAATGCTGTCAAGCTGGCTGGAGCTCGATCATCTCCGACAAAGAATTTTCAAGTTTATCGTGTGGTACTGCGGCAGCAGCCAGCAATACCGACTTTGTTACTGAAGAGGTATATTGCTTGCCGCTGATGGACATGTAGTCGCTTCAGATGGTCCGTACTTCCCTTGCCCCACAGTTTCCAACTTGTGTTCTGGACGGAAACAGAGTCTTAGCAGACTTAACGGTATCTTGAGTATAATTTAGTCATATCCGGAAGTATTTCAGGGGTCTTAAATCTGGGAATGTGGTCTTAAGCGCATCTTCATCCACTCTTTAGTTGCAGTGTACTTCTCCTGGGTCTGAAATCTCATGTTCCTGCATTGCGCTGCTAACCACTGCACCACCACGTATCCAATTGTAGTTGAATACTTATAGAGAATACTAGAGCTTACCGTACGTATGCTTAACCGACGTTATGGGAAACGACAGGGTATGTTGCTAGGGGGAACCTCTGTTTCTATTGTTGGAGATATGATTGATTATCTCAACGCATCTTGGACTCCCTTCCACGCTACTGGTAAGAAGACTCGGTCTCCTTATCTTCATATTTTGGAATCATTTCTCTTCGGTTTAAGCCGCTGTAGACTCCCAAACTGGACAGTTGGTTTTAAAATGCTTAATATCCTTTGTGATTCTAGCCGAAGCGAAGCGAATTTTGTTGGAAGCTGGATTCCAGCAGATTCGAGAAGAG
Organism: Asterella californica; assembly: GCA_036924285.1. Taxonomy (NCBI): domain Eukaryota; kingdom Viridiplantae; phylum Streptophyta; class Marchantiopsida; order Marchantiales; family Aytoniaceae; genus Asterella; species Asterella californica. The sequence continues at coordinate 16,504,858 of JAYKYS010000003.1, forward strand.
GATGAGTGGACCGTGCAGCCTGGTGGACGTTATTTCTTTACTCGCAACATGTCATCATTATTTGCCTTTGCGGTAGGGAAAAAGTGAGTACAAGCGTCTCTAAATAACTGCCATTGCTAGTTGTGATTGTTGTTCTCATGGTTGCAGAGAGATCCTGACTTAAACGTGATATCTGGACGTCTGTTTAGAAGTTCAGATTCGCTTCAGAACGCCGAAAGTTCCAGTCTCGGACTGTTTGTGATTCTGGCAAGGTCTACTCCCTGGATGACCGTTGTGCAGTAACTTTGAGTTTCCTCCGTTGCAGATATGAAGTGGGCAAGGGCTTCAACGTAGTAGCCGCACATACAGACAGTCCATGCCCAAAGCTCAAGCCAGTTTCAGCAAACACCAAATCAGGATTTCTGAGTGTCGGGGTTCAAACTTATGGAGGCGGGTTGTGGCATACTTGGTTTGACCGGGACCTCAGCGTTGCCGGTCGGGTGCTTGTTTATAGGAAAGGACGAGGTGTTGTTCATGAGCTCGTGAAAATTGATCGTCCTATCATGCGCATTCCCACGTTAGCCATTCATCTAGACAGGTAAGGCATCTTGTCGCAAACTTGCTGAGGTGTTGAGCACAACATCTGTGGCTGTCACTTATTAAAACTGGGTTGGATTATTTGCTTATATAAAGATCGGAGATTGCCAGCAGAAGAAACCGTTCCTGTTTGAGCATTATGGACGACGTCCTGCCCTGTTGCAGTCCCGGACTACCGGAGGTGTGAGTCTCGACCAACGGTAGAGGGAAACTTTATAATTCTTTCCTGTCTGACTGATTGCCCTTGCTCTTTTCAGGACAGTCAATACAGAGGGGTTCAAGCCGAATCTTGAGTCACACTTGGCACCGGTTTTAGCGACTCAGATCAGATCGGAGCTAGCTCATGAAGGAAGCAACGGGGCCGTTTACTCTCTGAACAAATCTCATCATCCCCTACTGTTACAGGTTCTTGGCCACTTCTTCTATCAACCACCTGTTGGATATACGTCACTCCGTTGTTGACATTAGTTCGTTCATTATCTAGCTTGCTGTTCATGCCCGCACGCAAGAAGATCTTTCCTTCTTTTCATCGCAGCTCTTCTGTACTGCGTGTTTTAGATAATAATCTAGCTAATGTGGTCGTGTTATATTGCAGATTCTATCAGACGAGCTGGATTGTAAACCAGGAGACATTGCAGATTTTGAACTCAATGTTTGCGACGTCCAGCCGAGCTGCCTTGGGGGCGCACGGAACGAATTCATATTTTCTGGCAGACTTGATAATCTAGCCTCTTCTTATTGTGCTCTTAGAGGACTTGTAGACAGCTGTAAGAACCCAGAGGATTTAGCGGAGGAGAGCTCAATCCGTGTCGTTGCCCTGTTTGATAATGAAGAGGTAAGTTTCTCGGTCTCAAGTTGTGTTAGTCTACTAAGGCTAAGTACACTGGGTACTCGTCTAAGTAGTTCGGATCGATCGCTGTGTATGTCCTTTCCCGCCTTCTATACAAGACACCGGCGTGAGGCTGCGAAGGTAACCCTGACTAGCAGTCTCCTGAGTATCTTCAGCTGATTGGATTGTACAGGTGGGTTCGGACTCAGCACAGGGAGCAGGTTCACCCACAGTGTTTCACGCTATGAAGCGCATTATTCATTGCCTCGCTCGTGGTGCACGATCCGAGGGTATTGTTGAAAGAACTCTCCGACGATCTTTTCTTGGTAAGTGATTACGACCACATCACTTGACTATCGAATACTTCAAAGCGAAAGCTTTTATTAGGAATCATCTACCAAATCAGCGTCAGGAGTCCCATTGTTCCCATTTGTGAAGGTACATGGATGTAGTTTGTGGTTTTTATTCTTCTCAGGCTTTGTGGAGGAGGAATGTGTCCTTTCGGGTTCTGACGTTCTCCAGCTGTTACTGGTCTTTAATTTGGCCAGTATCAGCAGACATGGCGCACGCGTTGCATCCGAATTATGCCGAAAGACACGAGGAGCACCACCAGCCTAAGTTGCATGAGGGTTTGGTTGTGAAACACAATGCGAATCAACGCTACGCAACAACTTCAGTTACTGCCTTCCTTTTCAAGGAAGTAGCTAGGCTCGCTGGTGTCCCCACGCAGGTGAATCCTTTGATGTCCTTATGACTGTGTTACAGAGTTCTGTATGTCGCGGTAGATGTTCACTGAAACGCTGAGTAGAACCTTCAGAGTTGTTGGCAACTTTTGTGACTAGTTAGTAGTGCTACCAGGTCAACTTGGTCTTGTTCTTTCATTTCGTTTTGAAGTGCTCCCGAGAGGAATGTCTTACCAGCAGCTTACCACGATCGAACATTTTACGGGCAGGAATTTGTTGTAAGGAACGACATGGGTTGTGGGTCGACCATCGGTCCTATCTTGGCTTCAGGAATTGGAATTAGGACAGTGGACTGTGGTATGCCTCAGCTATCTATGCACAGGTGCGCTCGTTTCTCTTTCTTATGTTTGTTTTGTAATTCTTCTATGGCATCTTGCGTTCCACGTTGAGAGTTCACAGATGTAGGCGGGCAGCTGCGTGTCCAGTTAATTGCGGAAGGTGTCCTGAGAAGCACTGATATTATATTGTATTAAGAATTGCTTCATTTCGAAATTGTAGTGTACGAGAAATGTGCGGCACCAAGGACGTGGATCTTGCTTATCGTCATTTTATGGCATTCTATCAATTGTTTACTTCTATCGATGAGAAGCTTCATATTGACAACTGAGTAAGGAAGGAACTCTTCACTTGTATTATAGATTTGTAGACTTAGCTGTTTTGTTGCTCCACCTTTGTGGTGTTCATCGTGTCACAGTTAGTACTAGATTAATCTGTTACTTCGTCTTCAGTGGCACACGTTCTCTGGAACCTGTAGTCTCTGTGGACACATCCACGAGCCTGGCCTCAGCCATGCTCAAGAAGGGACCAAATTAGACTGGCTGTTGCTCCTTAGTGACACGTAAGCCGTGATTGCACTATAACTTCGTTACATCAGATTTTTCTCGCCCCTAATTGTGGGGATTTATATGTTAGTAGCGGATCCAGGAAAATTGGTCTGCTGCTAACATCCATCTTGAATAGCTACATTATTTCTAGTCCTGTGACCGTTTAGGTTACGTGGACTGCACCGATTCTTTAGCACCGGCAAGGAGATTGCTGGCATTCTGTCAGAAACTTGTCACAGTTAGGCTTTTATGTATACCTTTCTTTAGTGGCAATCATTTGTTATCAAGGTTATGTACAGTATATGAAGGCCACCTGAATTTCATTGGCCTATTTGTAACTATATTGAAGTATCATGGACTGTGGGGGTCAGGGTTCTAGAGCTCAGACCGAAAGTGTGTATGTCGTTTTCCAAAATGGCTGTTTGAGTGCTGTACGTATGGTATGATCGTCGCACCTTTATGTCGATTTCATCTTCCTTGCTAAATGGGGCAGCTTGTTTCTAAAGCTGTTCTTAAGACTTCGAATGTGCAAGGAAAACTGGCAAAGCTGAAGATAACATTTCGCAAGTCGCTATGGATGTGAGGTTCAGTATCCAAGTCACGACATGATGAAGATGAAAGACGTGGAGAATCACTGGTCGCAGGGAAAGGAAAGAAGCGGAGGGATGGACAGTGAAGTCGAAGGAAGGGAAACGTTGAGGAAGATAAGACGAGGAGTGCATCCTGATATGCTTGGACCTATAGTAATCATACATGTGGATCATTATTGTTCCACGTCGGTAGTATGCGTGAAGCGTTTCACAGTTTGACAGGACCACTGGAGTAACACGACAATGTATGTTAAGGACGTCACACTGTTGAACAGTCCACTTCTCTTGTAGTCTGTTGTGCATGTATGCAAACAGATGCTTACAGGGGTGAATATCACACAGTTATTCGGATCATCCATATAGGAGACTTGCTCATATATCTCACAAGAAAACCGTATACGGTTGTGTATGCAGGATAGAAAGCTGGGTAAATAGGAATCGAAAGGGAGTTCTCACTTAATCTAACCCAAAAAGCGAAACGGAGTCTCTGAAAAGAATGATTGGGAAATTCATAGTACCGAAGTATGTCGTGCTCGCTCCACGAATATATGAGGAAGAGGAAGAGGCCTGAGCGGCAGTTGCATAATTAGAATTGAGTAAAGCGCGATGACTACTAAATCGAACAGTCCAGAAGAGCGCTCAAGATCATCGGCAGGAAAACATTGCGACAGTACAAGCCGCGAAGACTGCGTTAGGCCCGTGGGCAGAAATTTACTTGATCCACCCCCCAGATAGAATCCCGGACTTGATCCACCCCCTCTTAACGATACCCTTCTTGATCAACCCCCAAACTGGCTACCGCCCGCTCTGTAAGTAACTTTGTCACATGGACGTCCAGTCAGGTAGTCCTGTCAGCAGGAAGAAAGCTGACGTGTGAAGAAAGCTGAGCTGAAAGCTGACGTGTGATCCGACGTGGGAAGAAAGCTGACGTGTAACCTGACGTGGAAAGAAAGCTGACGTGTGACCTGACCTGACGCGGAAAGAAACTAGTGCGCGGGAAGAGAAGCGGAACTGCACAGCAAGAAAAACAGAGTACTTGACAGGACAAAGAAGGAAAGGCTATTAACAGTGCAGATCTGTGCACAGTGCAGATGTGTGAACAGTAGTACATGGTGATAACAGCGAGGCATCTGGGACATAGATTTGCACCGTACATGGTGATAACAGCGGGGTAACAGCGAGACATCTGAGACATAGCACTTAGCGCTAAGCACTAAATCCAGTGCATGTAAGCACTTAGCGCTAATGTCGGAGGATAATGATTTAGATTCACTCGATGGATTACATTTTGAAGATGAAGAGCGGGAATTCTTTTTAGATGCAAGAAGCGATGAGGAAGAAGACGAAACGATACTAGAGCGATGGCATCAGGAGATGATTGACGTCCGTCTGGCTGACCGCGTACTTCAAGGAAAAACATTAGACGCTTTGAGAGAGACCGCAGGGACACTGAAGTTGGGGGGAGATTTTCAATGCTGGAAGGATTTCGACTTTGCTATAGATTGTTGGTGTTTTCTGAACAGTAGAGCTTGTAACAAGCTCAAGTCATATTCTACTCACAGAGTGCGCGTCTGTCGTTATGGAGGGAGGATTCGTTGCAGAAAATCAATAGAATAGCGAGTTGAAAACAACGAGAACTTAGATCCAAATTTGATAAGTAGTCAGCCTCGTAGCTTCCACGAGTTCACCCAACGACAGAGAGAGAGAGAGAGAGCAGAAGACGAGAAGATGTCACTGTGACCCAAAGAACACGGCGAGTTCCTCAGAATGGTCGATGTGGCGAGAAGATGCGATATTTAACCTCTAGTAGAGAAACATTTTATGGAACTGGAGTTGAGGCAAGAGAAGGGTCAATAACGCAGTCGTGCAAATGGAGAGTACGTGCACAGAGAGGGAAATTCACAGGGAGAATAACCATTAGTGTGTGTAATCTGGAGCATACTTGTCCTGGACAACAAGCTTATTGGCGTGGACCAGCCTCAAACTCTAAATTCCTTGCACAAGTTTTGTGTAACAGAGTAGCAATAGATCCCAACATCCCAATCAGGAATTTAATGGAAGAAATTCGGACTAGTTTTAATAAACGAGCTCCATATAACCAAGTCTGGAGAAGCCGTGAGCATTCGCGAGATTGGTTAGAAGGTAATCAGACGGTCTCTTTTCATTATATTCCATCTGTATGCAGAAAGATCAAAGATGTGGATCCGTTAGCTGTTGTAGACTGAGGCACATGGATAAATCATCCAACAATTTTCAGTCGTTTTTTTGTCTGTCCTAGTGCTACTCGTAATGCTTTTAGCTCCTGTCAGAAAGTGATATGTCTTGACGCTTGTCATTCAAAGTCTCGTAAGTTTCCTTGTCAAATTTTCTTGGCTTCCACACTCGATGGTGCAAACCAAGCTATCATTTTAGCTTATGCTGTAGCTCCGAGAGAGGACACATCCAACTGGACTTGGTTCTGTGGTTTATTGAAAGAATCAATAAATGGAATTGAGAGTCCTAAAACTGTCATCATCAGCGATCGACAAAAAGGATTGGAGAAAGTTGTTGCTGAGATATTTCCTACTGTGACCCAACACATTAGAATGAACGTGAGGGCGAGATTTGGCAAGGAGGCCGAAAAACCTTTTTTGGCTTGTTTATACATTAAAAATCGAGAAGCGTAAGAATTTCATCTCACCTGTGAGCATTTGGTTATTTGGTGTAGTTTCTTATTTCAGTTGTGAGCATTTGGTTAATTGGTGTAGCTTGTTTTGTCAATTATAGAAATTTACTTGATTTGGTGTGTTTTAATGTGTTACAGGTATAACGAGGTTTTAAGAAAACTCGATGATTCTGGAGATCGAGGCAAGCAGTTGGCCAGTTATTTACGAGGTATCATGCCAGAAAGATATAGTCGATGTGCATTTCTGAAGCCACGATATGGGAAGGTAACTTCGAATGTAGCTGAGAGTATGAACAATGCTATGATGACCATCCGTTTTAATGCTCCTTTGAAAATTTTACTTGAAATTTGGTATTACATCATGCAACAATTTACCACGAGACGTCAACAATTGGAGCAAGAGACAAATCTACTCACCAAATTTGCAAGGAGCAGACAGACAGAGAATGAGCAAGCTGCAAAAGGATTCATTTGTCAAGTTTCCAACATTAGAGAGGCCACAGTTCGCTGTCACAGTTCCGGATCAACTCATGTAGTGAAACATAACTCGAATGGGCGAGGAACGTGCACTTGCGTTGAATACCAGGAAATGGGATGGTCGTGTGGACATGTCATTACCTTCGACAGAGAGATGGGAGAGAATCCTATGACACGCGTTGATCAAATTTGGTACAGTTCGTCACTATTTTCAATTTATGGACAACAGCATCTGCCTCCAATAGTAATAGACGACTTAGAACCAGTTTGGACTTGTGGTCCACCTCCTATTGCAATTCGACGAGGAAGGCACCGAGTGGTACGAATGGATAACAATACTCAATCGTCACAAGTTAGAGTTCCAGGAAATACAACGGATTTTGTTGAAGAGAGTGTCACAGGACCTCCTGTTACTGGTAGTGATAGTGTTAATGCTGTGGAAATGGAGTTCGATGTAGCAGATGAACAAATGTCTCATTTTCCCTCTGAATTTTCTATTCGTAGAACTAGGCGATCATCTACTATGGCTAGTGGCAGCAGGCAAAGTCAAGTTGGAAGATGTAGTAGGTGCAAGCAGGTTGGACACAATGTTAGAACATGTCAAGGAAATGATATAGCTGATATCAATTACGCTGAGCACCTATCGAATCAATCTAACATGCCAACATTGCATCGAGAGGACGATGTAATTTTCACGGCCTCGGATGAAGAACTCGATTTCACAGACAACAATAGTGATGTACCAGCAGGTTCGTTACATAACTCCTTTCCAAGAGTGATATCTTTGCTGTAATGTTTCAATTTCTTGAAACATTCATTCATATTCTTATTTATTGTGTCAGTGTATCAATGCAGGTACACGCAGAAGTGAGTGAGGACTGAGCAGATCACACCGATCTCGAACATGGACTTTATGGTTACAGGTTGTACTTCCTCGAATATGGGTTACCGTAGTATCCAATGAAGCTTTCCAACCCAATGAAGCTGTCCAACGGCTCCATTGGAGCTTTCCAACGGCTCTTTAGTAGTAGCGTTATATGGTTGTTTTGGTGTGAGGCTGGTTTGAGAGCGAGTCAGTGACGACGGGACGATCCAAACGATATTGACTCAGTGTTGAGCGAACTCTATTCGCATACTATCCTTGCAATTCATTGCGTCAAGTCGTGTTTTTTACTTCAGTGTTTCAATGTGTTCTTTGGCTGAATTTGAAGAGTGTATCAGTAACATACCTTGCATGTGGGTGGTTGCTTCTATTCAAAGGATTATCAAAAATCAGAAATGGAATTTTATATCGTACTTTGCTTGCAATTTCCCAGGGTGCTTGAAGCAAGTGATAGACTCTTCGCAGACCTCATCAAGCTCCGCTAAGAAGATGTTATATTTCAGTCAAGTGCAGCCCAACAGCAGAAAGACTTGGCATGCTTGTGGTCAAAGGGGAAATAAGAGGCAGTATCGATTTCATTTAGGACTGATTGATTACAGCGTTTGTGATCACAGGAAGCAGCATTACCAATTGTGGTTGTTTGGAGTATAGGAGAGAAGCTATTAGGGATGACCGCAGAGTCTTTTGAGAAATTATCATCCGAAGAGCAAGATAGACTTTTCAGGCTTGTTTGTTCGAAGAAGTGGCGCTTCAAAATAGGATTGAACACAAGCGGAAATCGTTATACGGTGTTCGACGTGGAACATGAAATAGCAGAATCGGACGAGTTCGAGGACAAAATAGAAGATCTTGCTTCTGCAATGGATAGTGTAACAATTTATCCTTCGGATGGAAGTGAGAAGGCGAAGTTGAGAGATAACGCTGAAGTTCTAGAGATGGAGAGGTTACATCATCGAGTACAGACATTAGTCGATAGATCAGAAGACATTGAATCGAGCTTGCTCGGTATAGTTCAAGATTTGCAAGCGGTTGTTGAGCTCCAACGAGAACAGAAGGGAGAGCTATCAGAGATAGTAGAAGCATTACAAAAACTTAAAGAGTTTTAGGAATGGTACCGGTTGTAAATGGTTAGCTTGTACTATATTTCTTTCATTATGCAATGCTTAATATAAAGCAATCCAGGTTCGCGTTCCTCGTTAGATTATTTGTACTCCATCACCGTTAGAGTTACCACTTTTAACCCCGCTGGAGGCGAAACACTGTGTACCGCATCTCCACCCAGCGTGATACTAGAGTGTTTCGCCCAGGGAGTGCGAAACTCCCTAGTTTCGCCCTGGCTGGTGGCGAAACACTCATGTTTCGCCTTCCCAGAGTTCGAGCCAGAGGCGAGACACACGAGTTCCGCCCTCCCGCGGCGAAACACTAATGTACCGCGATTTCAGAAGTCGAAACGTTGATGTTTCGCCTCCCAGATCCTTGGCAAGTTCTCGCCAGAGGCGATACGAATAATGTTCCGCCCTCCCGCGGCGAAACATTAGTGTTTCACGATATCAGAAGGCGAAACATAAATGTTTCGCCTTCGCAGAGTGTCCCGCTAGAGACGGTACAAGCATGTTCCGTCCTGGTGACGCGAAACATACAATGTTTCGCTCTATCGGGAGCGATTCATCCATGTATTGCACTCACCGGAACTCCGCAAAGGATACCCTCTGCGGAGCAAAGTTTCCAGAGGGCGATACATCCATGTATCGCCCGCGTGGAGCGCGGAACGTCCATGTTTCGCGCCGTGGGGAGCGATACATGGATTATGGACGTTTCGTGGGGAGCGATACATGGATGTATCGCCCTCGTGAAGCGCGGAACGTCCATGTTTCGCGCCGTGGGGAGCGATACATGGATGTATCGCCCTCCGCGGAACTCCGCAAAGGGGTACCCCTTAGGGACATTTCGAGGGGGCGATACATGGATGTATCGCCCTCGTGAAGCGCGAAACATCCATGTTTCGCACCGTGGGGAGCGATACATGGATGTATCGCCCTCCGTGGAACTCCGCAAAGGGGTACCCCTTTGGGACGTTTCGAGGAGGCGATACATGGATGTATCGCCCTCGTGAACCGCGAAACATCCATGTTTCACGCTGCGGGGAGCGATACATGGATGTATCGCCCCCTGGAAACTCCGCTAAGGGGTACCCTTTGCGGAGTTCCGGTGAGTGCGATACATGGATGTATCGCACCCGGCATCACAAAATGTTAATGTTTCGCGCTTCACGAGGACGATACATGGATGTATCGCCCCCTCGAAATGTCCCAAAGGGGTACCCCTTTGCGGAGTTCCGCGGAGGGCGATACATCCATGTATCGCCTCCCTCGATACTCCTCAAAGGGGTACCCTTTTGCTTCATTTTTTCTCCAAGTAACATATCAAATCCTTGTTAAAAAGATTTCCATCTATTTAAAAAGGGTAATGAAGTCATTTTTCAAAATGTAGACTTTATATAATGGAGACTCAATGTACATATATTTCTCACTTCAGTTTAGGATACAAATCCATCGAAACTGTATGTGGCACTGATCTCCATACAATATTAACTTCCTCTTGAGTAATATTGGTCCAGTAATTCTTGAGTGCAAGAAAGGGATCCTGAGCAAAAACTTGAGAAAATCTAGTTGAGACGTAAGATGGAGTCTCCTCTGGAGAAACTCCCCAACGAAGAAGCCAAGGCAACAAGGTGGCTTCTAAATATAACTCTCGATCACTATCCATAGTGAATGGAGAAAAAGGAGGAGGGTGGATAGCATTAAATGGATGATGGGTCACACTTGAACATAATCACATTAAATTCCTATGTTTATCCATGCTGGAAAATCTAAGTTTTAAAATACATAAAACATTTTAGAACTGAAAACAAAAACACAAACTTACTTGATGATTGTTGAATTCTCCGAGAAGATTCTACTCTTCCTCCTTCAGGAAGTATACCGATGTGTATCATGAGAAGAGTCAAGATCATACCCACCCATGTTTCTGGATGTCGTACCAACTTCTCTTTGTTCATGTGCTTTTTCATAGAAGAGATTTCAGCATCCAAAGAATCCAAAATGAATTCAGTCCAATCGTAATCCTCCTCACTCTCCTCTACTTTACTTTTCACGTATAGAGCTAAATGTCCCAGAACTTCTTTTGGTCTTCTACGAGTCAAAAGAACACAATTGATAAGTTGGAACACCGGTCTCCACTCTGGAAACTCACACATCCAAAGTAAATATCGTTTTCTCTTCTCGTCTTTTGTGGGAAACCAATCCTCTATCAAAGATCTCTTCACATGATGAGGACGAGGTACTGATGTTCCCATTGGCAAAACTAAAGACTCTCGGATAAAAGACTCATCCAATACAATATGACGTCCTTGAACAATAGCTCGACGACTTTCTTCTTCATATGACTGGATGAATTCTATACAAAAAAGAATCTGCAAAATACATAAAATAAGGATAAATATGCTAGTCAAAGCAATGTTTGAATCTTTAAACACACGAGAATCATTGACAAACTCGGTTGAAAGATAGTAAAACTCACATCAGGACGAGGGAACTCAAAGGAGAGAGCAATAAGTAACCCAAGTCTATCGACAGCTTCCTCCTCTACTCCTTGTAAACAATTCTCCATTTCCTCCTTTGAGACCCAACACCACTTAAGATGATATCGTTCATCCTCCTCGTGAGTATAGTGAAACAATGAAGGTCCTTCCTTCATGCTCTCCGTTCTCATCAGCTAAAAAGAAGGAATACAAATTAAAATTGTCCAAAACGTAAACACAACAATCCAAGCATTGGCGAAGAGAAAGGAATATGTACGAGTCAAGGGAGAAAGGATATTTGCGGTGTGCAAGACGACACAGCATGTTTCGTCCTCCCATAGAGACAATTGATCGCACTGAGCAGGGCGAAACAACATGTGTCGCCCTCCGGAAGAGCGATCATTGCTTCTATAGGAGGGCGAAACAGCATGTGTCGCCCTGGCCGGTGGGAACACATGCGACCGGCAGGGCGAAACATGCTGTTTCGCCCTGCCCATAGTGATCAATTGCCTCTATGGAGGGCGATACATGCTGTTTCGCCCTCCAGTGCGATCAATTGCCTCTATGGAGGGCGAAACAGCATGTGTCGCCCTGCCCGGTGAGAACACATGCGACCGGCAGGGCGAAACATGCTGTTTCGCCCTGCCCAGTGCGATCAATTGTCTCTATGGAGGGCGATACATGCTGTTTTGCCTGCCCAGTGCGATCAATTGTCTTTATGGAGGGCGATACATGCTGTTTCGCCTGCCCAGTGCGATCAATTGCCTCTATGAGAGGGCGATACATGCTGTTTCGCCTTCCACCAGAGCGAAACAGCATGTTTCGCCTGCCTAGTGCGATCAATTGTCTCTATGGGAGGACGAAACATGCTGTTTCGCCCTGTCCAGTAAGAACACTATCTTCTATGGGAGGGCGATCCATGCTGTTTCGCCCTGCTCAATGCAAAGCAATAGGCGATACATCATGTATCGCCCTCCCGCAAGACGAAACATGTGTATCGCCCTTGTCTAAAGCGGAACTAACGTGTTCCGCTCTGCCAATTGCATCAATTACTTGCGAAACATGTTCGTTTCGCTAACCCTAACATGAAAAACAAAATTCCATTCGATAAACACATGCACTTCTAGAATCTACTTAACTCACAAATTCCAACTGATAAACACATTCGCTTCTAGCATCTAGTTAACTCACAAGATCGTCGTGGTACTCTCCGCTCTCTCGACACTTCGATGGGTACGTCGTGGTATCCTCCGCTCTCTCGTCCTCTTCCAACGTCTCCCTCTCGTCCTCTTCCTCCGCCTCGACCTCGAATTGAAACTCCTCTCGTTTTCATCACAGCGATTCAAAATCGCTCAGAGTTAGATCAATTTTACAACAACCTTATTCACTCAGAGCTCGCAGCCTCGCTTAGACCTCGCAGCCTCACTCTATCGAAACCTCTCCTTAGACCTCGCAGCCTCACTCTATCGAAACCTCTCCGATCTCCTCCTCGAAACCTCTCCTCTATTGATACCTCTCCGATCTCCTCCTCGAATGTTCTCGACTCTCCTCTCGATTGAACTTCTCCACTCGACTATTTTGGTTCACGTTTGGCTCTCGTGAGAAACTCTCCTACTGGAAGGGTGTGAGGAAGTGAATCGAAAGCTTGAAGTAGCCTTAATTTCTCCCGACTTTCTGAAGGAAGTCTGAGAAAGGATATCGAAGCTTTTGAATTTCTCCCGACTTTCTGAAGGAAGTCTGAGAAAGGATATCGAAGCTTTTGAAGTTCAGTTTGTTCCGTTTGAAGTTCGAAAACGCATTCATTTCTAAAACCATTCGAAACAAAATAACAACATATATTTTATTCCGCAAAATTACCCGTCCTTGTTATCGAAATAGATAACAACATATATAGAAGCAGATATATTTTATTCCGCAATATTACCCAACATTGTTATCAAAATAGACTCTTCCACTACTCTAACAAACTGTATAATTTCTCGAGGTTTTCAATTGCATCTTCGCACACACAGAGTGTATTCTTTATTTCTTCACACAGACCGACAGTTCGGTCTTTCACCTCTGCAATATGATCTCTAACTTTGCGAAACGTAGTCAATACGTCCCGGCAATGATCAACATGTTTAATTATGACTACAGGTTCTTCCATCACCAATCGGTCCATGTCTCAAACAATAGACTGTATCCCAACTCGCTCGATAACATCAGAAATTGCTTCTGAACATCCTACTCTACGCGCTGCGAACACTGTGCGTTCTCTATTTTTACGACTGAGACCGATTTGTAGCTCCCAAAATCCTCGCAAAATAGTAGATTGGATAAGGTCCTTTTGTTCCCCTTCAGACAAAATGGAAAAATCTGTCGCTGTCATGCCTAAGAGTTCATTCTCGGCTTGCCACACTGTGAAAACACCACAGTCTTCAACCTTCCATTCCTTTGTTGACGAGTCCATCAGTGACATACTGAATCTCCAAGCTCGAACACTTCGAACATGAGAACAATAACTGCTTGGACTTGGAGAGTTTGCTCCAGGAGATAGGAATTCTGTTGGTTTAGGAACTCCTCCGGTAGCTTTCAAACATCTGGCGCAAGCCTGATAAGTCATGGAACCATTGCAGCTGCGGACGATTTTCACTATCGCGCATCTGGTCCATCGTGGTTCTACATTTTTTCCAATCGTTTCCATTTCATCGTAAAATTCACGAAGAACAATAATCTGCACAGCCATCGACGAGAATATGAGCCGAGCACTCTAACACTTCAACGAGAATATGAGTCGAGCACTCTAAAACTTCAACGCTAACGTGCTGCACTAAACTCTACGCAATGTAACATTCTGTTGCACAGTCCTACTTGTCTTCCCGTGCATTAATCTAACAGTGTACCACGTCGGATATCACAAACTGACATCTGACCCGCGTCAGGTAACACGTCAACTTTCTTCCCGTTCAGATCACACGTCAGCTTCGGAAAGCTGACCGGACTACCTGACTGGACGTCCATGTAGCAAAGTTACTTACAGAGCGGGCGGTAGCCAGTTTGGGGGTTGATCAAGAAGGGTATCGTTAAGAGGGGGTGGATCAAATCCGGGATTCTATCTGGGGGTGGATCAAGTAAATCTCTGGGCCCGTGGGAATTGTTTATTTATTATTCTTACAGTTGATGTAGATTATATGACTGATCGACGGTAGAGGTAAGTTCTAATCCTCTAGTTCTTTGATTTGAGGATAAACTAAAGTTAATAATTAACGCGAGTAGGCCCGTACGTGGTGCTTTTTCGGCACACCCACGTAGTTTAAGCTTTCGGCAAGGCGTCGCTGGACTCGGTTCTACCACGTTGATGGCGTTGGAAACCAAGTCGGAGTGAGGGAAGGAGGAACGTATCGGAGGTCTGTGAAGTGAACTCGAGAAAAGAGGCCATTTTTACGTTACTCTCCTTGTGCGTTCTCGAGCGCATTTCTCAGGACCTGCGAGGGGAAGGCTAGTTCGTGAGTGGGATCGGTCACCGGGAGGGAGACACAGAGAGCCGGGGTCGGGATTTGCCTTTCGTTCATTAGAGGGGAAGTGGTGGATTGGTGTCGATTGAGTTGAGGTGGTCACCATGGCCGCGCTGGTGCGCTCTGCGCGATCCAAGCTGCGGAGCGCATGGCAGCTTCAGGGTGCAGCTGCTACGGAGCTGTCCGACGCTGCCGCTCAGTCGATCTTGAAGCAGATTGGTTTGAGATCTCTTTCTGCTCTCGCGGTCGAGCCTGAACGACGATCTCCAGCTGCAGAACGTCAGGTTTGTGCTTTTTCAGTGTTTTTGTGCTACAATTTTGTGGTTATTTGGTTGTTCCCTCCTCTGCCTCGATGTTGGTGATTGTCTAGGATACTATTATCCTTTCCGTATGGTCGAGGTTTGCGAAGTACTTCAGAATTGTTGAATTGGCAGAGAGTTGAGTTCATTACTTGATTAGGTTTTTGTTTGCTTAGGATCGCATTGAGATAGGGTCTGCATTCCCCTGGATGCAGTTGTCAAAGACTTGACTTTTCTGATGTGGAATAGTATGTCCAGGACGGGGGTAGATTTAGGATGTTTAGCTGAAATTTGTTTCCTTTTGCAATCCTGAGGTGAACTATCATGACGATTAGAGAGGTCCGTAGGTTGCTAGATAGGGGCGCACGCTTCTACATGGTTTCACTACGTATGTGTTTCGTGTGTTATAAGTTTAAGGAGTCTTTGAATGATAACAAAATTGAATGGGCTTCTGTCACTATTACGTGAGGGCTGAAAATTTGTGGGTTCTGATAATTGACGATTATGGTTCTCAGGAAGGTACGTTACCAACCCGGAGAGAGTTTTCCACGGACGTTGCGGTTTCAAAGAGGAAGGAAATAAAAAATTTCACTCTAAATTTTGGACCTCAGCATCCTGCCGCTCACGGCGTGCTCCGGTTAGTCCTAGAAATGAACGGCGAGGTGGTGGAACGAGCGGAGCCCCACGTTGGTTTGTTGCACAGAGGCACTGAGAAGCTTATTGAGTACAAGACTTATCTTCAGGCTCTGCCTTATTTTGATCGTTTGGATTACGTGTCGATGATGGCGCAAGAGCATGCATACTCCCTAGCCGTGGAGAAGCTCTTGAATATCGAAGTACCTCTGCGAGCACAGTACATTCGAGTGCTGTTCTGTGAAATTACACGGTTGCTGAACCATCTTCTCAGTTTGACTACCCATGCCATGGACGTTGGAGCATTGACCCCTTTCCTCTGGGCCTTTGAAGAACGAGAGAAGATGATGGAGTTTTATGAGAGGGTTTCTGGAGCTAGGATGCATGCTGCTTATATTCGACCAGGTGGTGTAGCACAGGACATGCCGTTAGGCTTGAGCGAGGACATTTTTACCTTTACAAAGCAGTTCGCCTCCCGTATTGATGAGATTGAGGAGATGCTAACGAACAACCGTATCTGGAAGCAGCGGCTTGTAGACATTGGTGTGGTTACCGGTGAGGAAGCTATGGACTGGGGTTTCTCTGGTCCAATGCTAAGGGGTTCTGGTATCAAGTGGGATCTTCGCAGGGCTTCACCTTATGATGTTTACGACAAACTAGAGTTTGATATCCCGGTTGGCACCCGGGGGGATTGCTACGATCGCTACCTTGTGAGAGTGGAGGAAATGCGACAGAGTATCCGGCTTATTGTTCAGTGTCTGAACGATATGCCCACTGGTATGATAAAGACTGATGACCGAAAGGTCACCGCTCCATCTCGGGCTCAAATGAAGCAGTCCATGGAATCTCTTATTCACCACTTCAAACTTTACACTGAGGGTTACCATGTACCCTCAGGAGCAACATACACTGCTGTAGAGGCACCCAAGGGTGAGTTTGGTGTTTATCTTGTCAGCGATGGCAGTAACCGTCCTTACCGCTGTAAGATACGGGCTCCTGGATTTGGTCATCTGCAAGGATTGGATTTCATGGCCAAGCACCACATGTTGGCAGATGTGGTGACCATAATTGGTACCCAAGATATTGTGTTCGGAGAAGTCGATAGATAGGGTCGACGGAGTTCTCTATCTGTGGTGGGTGATGAGTTACTCTGGTTACACACTTCCTCGAGAATCAACGGCAAGCACCAAGCTTGTTTGTGGGGCTGTATACAACTGGAGAACAAGGCTATCCTTTAGCCGGTTGTGTGGTCTTAGGAGAAGCATTATTCAACTGTAACAACGTCAAGGCCGTGTTTTTAGGAGGTGATATCATCTGTTTGGGGATGTTGTACCCAGGTCTAGTGAACTTGGTTGTCTGCCAGGCTGTCAGCCCCTCGAGTGAGAAGTCCAAACATGAATCTGGTACAGGCACTGCGTCTCCGTTTCCTTTGTATTGCGGATAGGAACCGTGAATGCAACTGTTCCAAAATGGAAGAAGCTAAAAACTGAGGATGTGTCTAGCAGCCGTGCTAGATATGGGTCTCCGTCATGGAAATTGCTCCGTTCTGTGTAGGATCTGTAGACTTCATTAGCGTCTCACCTGTCAAAATGTTTTGTGCTTCATTCCTGTCATGAGTATGTGACAGTCGCCTTATTTCTCCGTTCTACTGCGCAATGGGTACGATAGCCGGCATCAGAACTGGCATGTAGTTTTCAGGTCCGAGGTGTGAGCCAGCGTAGTGACGGAAAGTTAGTCGCCGATAAATGCAGGTCACTGGGAGCTGCCGAGAAACAGTGCAACCATAGAGTTTAACAGTATTCGAGGAAATCCTGAATCTGGACTTAAATTGTTTTGCAAGTGGACACTTTATGTGAATAAACATTGAAGGGATCATGCGGCTTTGGCAAAGTAATGGTCGGTTGAAGTGGGGCTCTCTTGGTTTCTTATGGAAATGAGGCAAGAGTTTATTGCGATTGTTGAGAAGTCACGACACAGATGGTGATAATGGAAGTGAATGCGTAAGCACTGGCCTTTGATTACCTGATCATCATCATACCATTATTCGACGGTGCAGTGCTCGGACAAGCAAATGCAACTGTTAATTCTACTCGGTAGAGAAATTCTACACTGCATAAGGCTGTCACAGTTGTGGACGTTATCCCGGTGAATGATCTGTCCTCTTTGATGCCTGTTCGCAACTTCGCATTTAGATGTGCTTAAGTTTGTGTGTTGTAATCAGGAACATGGGGTCTGCAGTCCTCCCTGAATGTAAGTTATGTTATAATAAATAAGTTATGTTATAATGTCACAGTTCTTTCACAGTAAGCAATTCATAGCCATGGAGTCTCCGTACTTGAACTGAAAAGTAATCCTGAACATGGACACAATCCGATCAATTAAAATTTCATGAATACATTTTGGGACCTGAGTAACTAGTGTATGTACAGATCGTGTAAAATATGGCAGTGAGAAGGTTCTAGGCCCAGATATTAGCATCAAAATTAGTCACCTCACGACTGTTTCATTGTACCTGTCACTCATAGTAGTTATGCTGGTCAGAATGATTGGTTTGGCTGAACATGTCCCTCTAGCCTCTAGTCTAAAGTAACTGTTGAACTGAGGGTCTTCACCAAATTCCAGAGGAGCACTACTGTAAAACCTCGATTTAGTCACAACCTAGTTATAGTCACCATTTTCATGTAAAGAGATTTTTCGTAAACAGTCCACAATGTCCGCTAACAGCAACCCTGAGTTATGCATGCCTTACTTATATTTAGTCCATGAATTGTAGAAAAGACTAGCATCCAGTTGAAGAGCTATAGACCTCTCCATACATCCATGAGCCCCACATTTGTCATCACAGGAAGAGCTCAGCTGTACTCAATTAGAACTGCATTTCAGCTAGAAAATGCTGAGATATCAACTGAAAAACACCTTCAATGCTGAATAAGAACTACTATTAACTTAGACCATCTATTATTAGCCTCTCTCCTCGCAGAGAAAAACACGCACATCCAAATGAGTTAAGTATGACCGATGAACAAAAGCTGAATCACAAAGTTATCGAAACACTGCGGGAGTGTTTCGACAGATATCAGAATACCCAACCTTCTGGTAAGCAATCAATTCCAATCAATACCATATCACGGCAGCCATCAGCTTGAGGAGAAAAGAGCTTCTACTAAAATCCAATTGAAGACCGACTCATACCCACCTCAGAGGTGACGTAAAACCTGAGGCATATATAAAGCAAGATGCTTCTAGCTAGTTGCAGGTTGCATGCAGAAGTACGGGAACAGACCTCTTCAGTTCGGGATCACCTTCACCTTGGTGAGAGGAGAGTAGAGTCTATGCTAGCAGACAACATGATCTTTCTATACACAAATAGTGGTGACAATGTATCAGGAGTAATACTAACATTTCTCTTGCTTTCCGGAACAGAAATATATTTACAGGAAGATCTGCTTCCTGTAGTCTAAGGTCGGAAGGATATACGAAGACAGTGCTTCATCAGAAATTGCCTAGGGCAGGTGGGTAGCATAGAACGATATAAAGTGAGAGCATAAAACCACCTCACCATCGATATCATTCACAGAGTTCTGCTTTAACAGCTGTTTGCGTCGTGATTGTGAAGCTCGCAGGTAGTCACTTTATCTAGCACACACAAAAAAGTCCTATCTACAAGCTTTCAACTCTTGAAAGCCTTAATTCACTACTAAAATGATTTAGCATATCGTACAACATCCCTCTCCTACAGACGGCTGCTCAAGGATCAGCAGAGTATCACCGACAGTATAGATGAAGGAAGGACAGGATATGCAGGAACCATCAAGCCCTAACAGCTTTGCTCCACGAGCAACTCAATATGTATAAATTCCTAATTTGCCCTATGAATAAAAACTAAGGAAGAATCTATCGATTATAATACACACTTCACAAATTCCTTGACAACACACTTCACTGATTCTTTGGAAACCAGAGAATGCACTTCCGGGGAAACATTTGCATATGAAGGTTCGAACGAACAGAGATGGCGGTTAGGAGTGGGCTTATCGACCTCCAGGAGGCACCATGAGTCGGTCCCCATCTCGTGTTCGATAAAGATGTCATAAACCTCCGCCTGACAATTCGTGGACGGAAACAGGAAGCAGATCTTCCTCCGATGAACCACGCATCCCCAGACGTGCCACTGGAAGGGCAGGCTTGTCAAAGCCCCGAGTGCACTAATCTCTATTCTCTTGACCCTATGCCACATGATTTTAACATTCGTTCCGAACATCCTCCTTTTGAAACTCTGCCTCCAAAGGTCCTCGATGTTGGAGTTGTCAAGCTTCCAGTAACTCAAGTAGTGGGAGTCCATCTGCTCCTCTTCTGCTACCAAGTAAATTTCGTCTTGCAGTGTGATCAGATACGCGGATCCATTGTTATCAACAGAACCTTCAACCGAAATCTCGACCCAAGTTCTCTTCTTCATGGAAAAAATCTGCAAGAAATGCTGACTGCCCAAACTAGCAGAAGTCAAAACATACAAATAATCCACAGTAAAGACCACCTTGTTCACCGAGGTACTCCATATCCCTCCTCTAACAGGAGTAGGCTGATGCGAGAAGCTCCATGAATCAGTGGAGGAATCGTAAACCTGGGTTGCTTTCAGCCTGTTGGCACCGCGTTCCCTCTCCTCGGTATGAAATCCAGCACACACGATAATATGATGGCCAGTGTGCTTATCGAAGGACATACCAGCAACTCGCCATGTGTAGGCAGCCCTATGAGGAATCATAGCGGGCAACTTCCTCCAGCATTTCGTCAGTGGATTGCAGAGGACGATGTTCTGAACATTGTAAGGAAAACCGAAGCACAGTACACCACCGTGGCAAGCCACCAGCTGACCTCTGGAAGGGAGGAGCAAATTCTGACCGGGATAATCACCGCCTTGAAATTTGTAGAGAGACAGCAGGCGCATGTCCCACGATCCAGTGCGAGGGTTGATCCACTTGAGCACGAGGTGGTATGGCAGCCCCACGTACGTGCAGAGGAGGAGACTATCATCCAGAGATGGCGAGCCTCTGGATGAGCAGATGATGCTATTCCAGTGTCGACAAACCCGTCTCATCGTCATCAACCTCCATGTGGGCAATTTCTCAACAATTCGCTCCAGCAGATCCTGTGGCAAGCGCGACCAGAGCGCTGACTCCATTTCTTCCACAGAAGAACTAGTCTCGACTTCGATGTCCATATTCATATCAGCGTCCCGCTCTCAACAAAGAACCGAAGCGAGCCAAGTGTTGACGACTGATCCACGATATTCACTTGTACTCGAAGAGCACAATCCCAAAGCGGTCTCTCTAGAGTCGCGAGGGCTTTGGGGGGCAGTGCAGTCTTCTCAGTTAAGAAACACCGCAATTGGTCTCCGGGGCTCCACGAATTGACCAGAACTAGTCTTCTCCTCAGACTCGGTCAATCCTTCCTCAGCAGTACCGCAGCTACGCGACAGTCGCCAGTATCTCCTAACGTAGTCAGCTGGGAAAGAAGAGTTATTTATATACACTGAGGAACGTTGCCTATGAGATCGACACGTGACCTAATTCTTTTTCGTTAAAATTTATTTTATATACAAAGTAAAATTTAAAAAAGAAATTATCATTTGCTCATGGAGAGCATAGAAATACTTTCTGTCATTATATTTGTAGTTTTATTATCCTTTTTTCATCCAAGTATAAGTTCGATAGGGAAAATCATAAAAGAATTAATTTGGTCCTTATAAACTCCAAATGTTAAATTAAATCCTTCTTCATTCAGAAATGCTCTGCCTAACTTTTCTCGTGGAAGGGTAAAATTGCATTTTTTAATAACTAGTTATCATTTACTCACGGAGAGAATCGAGGCGCTTCTTGCCACTACGTTTATAGTTTTACTTTTCTTCTTACATTCAAGTGTGAAGTCAGCCGAGAAAATCATAAAACAACGAATTAAGTTATAATGCTTAAATAAAAGTCATATTTATTTACAGATGCTCTGCTAGAGAATCTCTCTTCAGTGGGTGAAAGAGTGTTTAAATAAAACTTGTCTTGGCTTTGAAACGTTCTACAGAAGAAGAAAATATCTTTTTGATAAATAACATATTATCTTATAAATAGCGTTAATTGTTATGTGAAAATTACAACTGATAACATAGTTGAACTTTCGTGAAGAGGATATATATTCATCTCATGTACATTATAGAAGTTTACATGAGGTGTATAATAATTTATGTTTTATTTGTTTGTGCGAAAAGAGTTAGAATATAAATTAATATTTTCACAATGACGCTTTTGAGAATTATTCTTTCTAACTTATATCCCAATAATATTTAATCTCTATCTTCACTTATGATTTATATTTGGATCAGTTACATACTTAGAGATTGGTTAATATATATTATTTATAAACTAAATAATTTTTAATAATAATTTTTAATAATTTTTATATATTTTCTGATAAGAAAAACAAAATTCACTGTACAATTCCTTGGAAAGATATTCATCCATTACCTCACCTTTGTCCTTTTTCGCTTGTTGATCTGGTCGCCCAAGCGAAGCTCACCTTTTTAGATACAATTAGAGAAGTCCAAAATCATGTTCCACCTGTTTGAAGAGATTTCTTCAGGGCCGGAGAGGTAGCAGTTGCGTGACATGAGCCGAAGCAGCCAAAAGCCTTGAGAGGGAAGTGAGCAGGTGTGGTGATAAATATATCCTCATTTGAGCTTTGAGTTGTTGAAAAGGTAATGCAATTTGAGAGTGACAACAGGGAAGAAGATTTGAAGATGGTGACTTTGCGATCTGTCTTTCTCTGACACATGTATGACGTCTTGGACGTAGTAAATAACATGCTCCCCATAGAAGGATGGATACGGCTAAATATCCATCTTGTTCAATGACTTATTCATAGTGGTTGTCTTTCTAGTATCTTTCTAGAAGTCTGAGATTACAAATGAATTATAATATTTCTGGATATACGCGTGGAGAGTTCTCATGTTTAATTTTGTGATTTCCAGTTCTTCCCAAAATTTCCTGTACTGAACCAAATCTATCAGAGATCTCCTCAAGAAAATTCTCACCTTTCAATGTAAATTTTGTTAAAATTTTCAGAGTAAAATATGTATTTTCCTACTTTCTTTTCCTTGTATGTATTTCCACCACACACCTTCTTGCCACGACCCTAACAGTAACAGAGTGCGGTATATGGCGGTGGGTATAGGACTGTACTGTACAGTCCAGATAGATTACTAATACTGTAGTAGGTGGAACTGTTCTCAGACTTATGCTTTCCACTGTCCTGTCCAACATGACCTCTCGCTTCACTTCCTAGCAACTTGATCATTTTAGAGCAGGAATTTATCCCAGCATCTTGGCAATAAGCATTGTCAACCAACTTCAAGAATTTTTGTCTTCAAGAATTTTTGTATATATTATCAAGAATGTTATAAGTATTATATGGAAAATCTAGACTAAGTTTCAATAAAAATGAAAATAAAATTTAATTATTATATATTAATCATTCTCATGACATCGAAGACATAAAGAGACATAAAAAAAACCCATAAGTGAAATGCAGGGTCATGCGCTTCTGGAAGTATAAGTGCGAGAGTATGGTTGCAGATCTTTCTGAGCTAATCTGAGCTAATCATCCATTACCTGTCGTAAATAAATAAATTTATTTATTTTATCAAAAGAAAAAATATAGAACAAAAGATGATACATTTTCAAAACTCTTTGCAAAAAGACAACTTGTTTTCTTCTATGAACCATCAATAATGAACTGTGAAGTAGGTTCAATTCCTACTGTATCAAAAATAATGTTAAAGTAAAAAATAAATTAATTTCACACATTAATTTCTCACTTAACCCTTCGCGTCAAAAGGGTTAAGTGAGAAATGAATGTTAAGCTTGCAGCCTCTCTTCCATTTTCAGATGGAAAAGAGTTGAATAAATAAGCAAGTTGGGAATATAACAACAATAAGAAGGGAAAACAAACATGATAGTATCCGATTCACGATATTTTTGTGATCTAACTGGGTCATACACTGTTAGATGTTTATAGATGTTTATAACTTTATACTGAATCGATCCCAAAACTCTCCAGCTTAGAGTATTGGGGATGTGACCACCAGGTTAGCTGGAAGTCACCCTCCAGTTAATAAAAAGAACTTTCATCGTTCTTTAATCTTAGCATATAAATAAAAATAAAGATAGAGTAAAAACGTCAGACCGTTTAAGACCGTTTGGAAAGAACTTGTGGAAAGTACAAGACTTTGATTGAGTTTAATAAATTCCACTTACTACCGTAGTAGAGCAAATTTCTGCCCTTTTAGACCAGGGTAGCACTTCATTAACACCTCCACCTCCACACAAGAACGAGACAAGGATGATGCCTTGGAATGGAAGACACGATAAACAAGGAGGATCAGCTTGTAGATCAAAGGAAAAGTGATGAAGTGTCTTGGTCAGTAGTGCCTTGTTGGTGGAGAACTTCCTATTTCAGTTCCAGAGTATCTCCCCGTGAACCTTTCTGTCTTGTCTTTGCTTAGTGATGGATTGATGAGCTTCGCAGAGGATTGTGTAATACTTCCACTCTAACCCTAGATCATAAATTTCGTCACAGAGTTACTTCGACATAGTAAACAATAAATAATAACTTATTTTGGGAGGACCATGTACGACAAAGAGCATTTATATATGTTCATTCAAATCTGCTGGTAAATAATATCCTTCCTCATGGCCTTGTACAGTGAATTTCGTTTTCTCTTATCAGAAAACTTATAAATGTTATAAAAATATACTATAATAAGTAATTAAAAAATAAATGATATATGTTAACCCGTCTCGGAGTAGCCAACTCATTCGAATATAAACCATAAGTCAGGGCTGATGCATTGCTGGGAAGATAAAGCCAAGATACTCATTCTCAAAAGCTGTCGTTTTATAAAGACATTAATTTATATTCTAACCCTTCTTGCCGAAGTGTACATGAGATGAATAATACCCTTGTGTAAAGATCTACTACTTAAGGGAAATCATTGGTGCTCTTTAGGAGATATATCGTGAAATAAGAGTGTGATCGTTCTCATCGCCAAAATGGAAAGATAGTCAAATATAAACTTTCAGGATTTAATTCTCTCCCAGCTGATATAATCGGGTCTTATTTGTTCACGGAATCCGACTAGAGGTTCAAGTTCTGCTAGTCGTCTAGATATTATTTGTTACATTTTTTAAATCTAGCATAGTATACACACCTTTCGGGCTCTTTACCAAGATCTCTTTATTTAGTTTTCTTTTTAGCATAGTCTAATTTGTAATTTTATTATCAAAGAGACTATTCTTTTTCCTCACCTCTGAATCTACAAATGGTCCTGTTAATCTATTCTTTTCTTTTGCATGGGATTCCCGGTAAAAGGAAAAAATATGCATGCTCGATGAACTTCTGAGAATTTTTGTTCGCTTGCTGTCGGAGAAATATGTAAGTGTTAAACGAAAATTATATACCAAGTGGATAGAAATAATTAAAATATTTTATAAATATTAACTGGTAATCCATTCCTGGAAAAGAGAAGAGATCCATAAAAGGCACTACCGCATCAAAACTTTTCATTAATATCTGTGCTACTGTGTAGTTTCCCATGGTATTTAATAACTTCTAACATACGTGAATATTGAAATAAAAGATGAGAATTGCAGAATCTGATTTGAAACTTAACAATAATTCTTCGTCGCTGCAGTTACTCCGTGTGGAGTTTTAATGCCATGCGCAACATATTATTTTGATCGTTATTTTAACTGCAACACTTTAAAAAATAATTACTATTAATTCAACTACTTTTCATTGATCTGATATCTTTAACTATTTTGAAATTTGAATATCTTTATCCTTTCAGCACTTTCATTTCTTGTATTCGAAATGAAGGAATAAAAGGAATATTTTGCATTTTTTATGAAATATTATGTTGATTGTAAATTTGCATTGTTTGATGGCTTACTAATTAGGAAATATCTTCGTTTATGATGTAAGTAAAATGTAATCCACGACTAAACTTAAAATTAAGAAGATAGTTTATTATATTATCCATTATCTAAACAACATAATATACATATTAAACAATTCAATTAATAATTTAAACTGAACTGGAGTCATGAGAGACATTCTGAAGCAAGAGAAAAACGAAAAGGCAATCCTCGCTCGTGATCAGTGACATCGTAATCTTCCTACTTACTCAATCGTTGTTGTTTACAGACATATTATAATTCGTAATGAGTCTGCTGATACAAGTATTTCTTTCACCTGTAAGCTTAAGATAGACATAATCAGAAACGTTCAAATTGCCAAAAAAGTAAAACTGAAATTTATGATATCGATAATTGATTCCTTCTCAACTGGCAAATGCACTTGATATATAATTTAGACGTTTCTTAATCCTCGCAGTGCAAGCCTAGGATCTTATTAATATTCAGAATGGACTCAAGGGAGCTGTGAAACATCTAAATAAATAACAGGTGATAAGGCAAGACTTAATATTCTTTCTTTCATAATTAGATGGAACTATTAAATTTCATTGCAGGCTATAAGAGCATTCGTACCGATGCGTGTGAACTTTACTTCTACTAACTTAAACACAGTCGTCTAATTAATTGATCAAAGCTTATATAAAGTCTATGATTTCTTATAGATTCTTATAGATTATAGATTCTCCTACTCGTGTTTATGGGATAATCAGCCAAGCGATCTCACGTGAAGAACCGTGCTTTCACGTTTCTGTGTACCCTAGATTTTTGAAAACTTCAGTATTCAATTTTAGATTTGTTAGAAACATTGCAGAAACGACTTTTTAACTCGTACTTGGAATGTTGAACTTGGATAACATACTCCTTGCACAACTATCTATTCGTGCCTATCTCATTAGATTAGCAACCAGTTAAAAGTCATAGAACCTTATATAAACACCATGTCAATGTTCTCATTTTATCATATGAAGATGTTTTAGTTGAAATTAGGAATTAGTAGCGGTGGGCACGGCTGAAAAAGAAAGAAAAGAAAACGGGACAAAAACTGAGAGAGAACAGAGAAAGGAAGGGGAACAATGCTATATAATGCTACTTTTTGTGCTGTCATTCATAGAAGGAACAAATATGATTCACAATTAGTACTTCTGACGGAAGAAACTGAATGTTTAACTTGATCATATATTACTTAACTAAGGTACGTAGAAGTGAATGTAAGAGTTTTTCTATGAGTATTTCCATGCTCTTGCTGACTGTTGCAAACTTAAAACTGCACTGCAAGTGCCTCAGAATCTGAAAACGCTATCTCTTCTCAACAGGATACCATCAACCTGATAATAATGATCATCCTGTTAGAAATGATAAAGAAAGAAGTTAAACTGTTACACATAAATATTATGAGGTGAAAAGTGTACACTTACTTATAAACTACTGATCTGGTACACTCTTAGAGGGACTAGACTCATACTTACGATACAAAGAACTTTAGTTAATATATTTAACATACATACTGTCACATCAAAGTTTCCAATTTAATATACCGAATATACATACATGTGGTCACATCAAAATGTCCTACCTAACTGTTGTAAACAAATATAATAATCCGTTTCATGTCATCAAAGTGTTACATTTATCTAACTTTTATCAATAAACAATATAATCCTTTTCATGTCATCAAAGTGTCCTATCTAACTGCTGTAAACAAACAATATAACAATCCCTTTCATGTCATCAAAGCGTCTTTAAGTTATCTAATTGCTGTCAGCGAACAGTATAACATCCCTTTCATGCAGTACTAGTCACCTTTTTTAAATTCTTTTATCCTTTTAGCTTCCAAGGAGATTTATCACTGATTGCATGGGAAGAGATTTTGTTTCATCAGTCTTTGTCCTTATGCAAATGACAACATCCATTCCAGTACAATCTCTTCTTCACAAATTTGCAAATCAACCACCATATAACACCAACGCTTTGTCCATAGTTACTGTATATTAGGTTTTACCTTCAACTTGTTATTTCCATACAGAGATCTAGAGCGAGACCAGACGAATGATATATTATACTTGATAAGCAATTCATGGAATCCCAGTCACAAAGAGACAAGACTTTCAGCCACCACAACTTTTTATCTGATTCTTTAGGTTACTATCAGGACTCATCAAGTTTAAGTATATACTAGCATAATCAACACAGTTATAGTTCAATTTTCCTGTGGGTATAACTACATACAGCTAGCTCTGCAGTACAGTTATGTTGGAGGAACCAGTCTTGAAGATGTGAGCGTGAGTTCTGTGAGACTCCGTCCAACCGTCAGGAGAACTAACTACACTGTCTATCTAATTTAGTGTATATACTTAATGAGTGTGAGTGTGAAATTAGTGTGAGTGACACTAGTTCAAATATAGCTCAAAGTTTACAGAGATTAACAGTATTCTAGGTAAAACTGAAAAGTAAGTACAAATATATTGCGCAAGACTTGAACTCATAACCTTTGCAAACTCATTCAACAAACTAAACCAAAAAGCCTAATTGATTTGATGACATCATCTGTAACTTAATGAGAAATAATCACAAGAGGAATCAAGAAGAAGATGTAACCACTTAACCCCAACCTCCCCCTCTCCTCTACTCCCCCTCCCCTCTTTAATCACTCCTTCCCTAAGGGAGTGATTAAGGAAAGAGGGAGTGGATTAATGGAGGGAGGAGGAAATAGCTCTTCCCCCGTTCTTCGCTTGTTCACTTCCTGGTTCATTCTCGGGCAGCCCAAAATTTTTTATCTCAAAAAACGTAATCCATCATTCCATCCTCGAGGTCCGCATTTTCGGTCTTCTTCTTCGTATTTCCAGTCTTTCTTTTCGACATTCCTTCTCATATTCTCAAGAAACATCTTCTGTGAACGATCTTTCACTTTCTGTTTTTCAACATTCTCTCTTCATAGTCTCTTGTTCGATTCTTCACAGTCACTCTCTCTCACATTTTTACATTCATCTGTGTTTTCAAATGAAACGTCAAACATGCAGTAGATTTTCTGACAGTCCTATTGAAGTAGCATTTGATCAAATCTGCAATGTCCAACCCGGATAGTAAATTTCTCGGATAGTAAAGAATTTCGTTAACTGCCAATAAACTGTAATACTGTCTCGAGATATTTCTTGCTCACTCGTTCATGGATGAAAATAACATGTATTCTACGAAGGTACTCCTTTCTGAGATCGTTGACTATGAAATTCGTTTTTGAGATCGACGAATCTGTGTTGTCTTTATATTCATAATGTATGCCAAAAAATGAACTGACGAGAGAAGATAGATAGAACGTCCAAAATTAAAACTGAAATATAGGTGATTGGTTACCAGCCTCTTTTCTTTTAAAAACCCTCGACTAAACAATTTAGGATTTTGAAACTTTTTACTCACACTATTTTTGTGTAGGTAAAATTAATGTATATCACACTAAATACGCTTTACCTTTATTAATGTGAGTGCAAAATTAATATGTATGACACTAATAATTATGAGAACCTTCCAAAATACACTTGCTGAATTAATTTCACTCACACTAAATACGGTAGAAAGTGTAGGGGGCATTAGTTTGGTGGAACTATCGTCAATCATACGTTAGTTTACACAGTCAGCTAGCTAATGTCATCTCCCGGAACAGAACTCCGAAAAGTGCAGCTGCAGGCTGGGCATCACCATAATGAAGAGGACATAGTTATGTGGATCCCAGATTTTACTATGATTACACAAACAGCGAGCGAGGCAGCGTAGCCAGCCAGCCTTAGCCTCATGCCATATCGCGAGAAGGGTCAGGTTTGAGAGGAATCATCATGATCGTTGCATGAATGGGAACGACGTAAATAGCTAACTAGTTAGCAGCAGGGTCCGGAGTTTGTTGCTGACTCTGCGTACGTAATATACGTAATTAATCATCATCCCTGTGTCGAAGCCTTGCGAGATTGAACCAGCTCACGGCCTCATGCTCGTTCAATCACTACTTTTACAGGAAGAACCTCAGCTGAAGCTCAACTTCGGCAAGACGACTGTATATGGGATCTTTCTTTCTTTTCACGTGTGAAGTGCGCAATGCCCTCTGGGATTTCTTGACTTGTCGGAATCAAAGGGTCTTTCCCTTTTCACAACGAAGACCGAACTCATCAGGGTTCCGATCAGAGGGTAATTAGAAGAACATTATCCCCACCCAAATTCGAACTATAGATCAACTGCAGTCGTGAGAGTCACTAGGGTCAGTCACTAAGATCATATAATATGGCTGTACATGTAACTGATCAGGTGGGCGATCATCATATATAGAACTCTCGATTGTTAACCGAACCAGGAAACTTCTAGCAACGATCCTCAGAGAAACAAACGCAGTACTAGTCACCCAGGAAAGGAGAGAACAGACTCGATCGATCGTGCACGGAGGTGTAGCCTGGGCGGAACGCCACTGTTTATATACATGGATGTTCTCTCTCTGCAGTAGGACCATTCATCTTGGAGATACGACACCGCAAAGCTCTCTCTTCCACTCTCTGATTCACAGGCATGGAAAAAGTGAAGCTCTGTCGGCAGTGGTAAGAGCTAGATCTCCGGAGCTCGAGGGACGAGGAACTAATTTTCCTTACTTACGCTACATATATAGAACAAGCGTTATGCTTTATAGGACAAACTTTTTTGTACGTACGTGATGCATGCATGCGTCGATTTCAAGTCAACGTCTAGTTTATTTACGGTATCGTATACGTGGGGAACCTTGCTAACGTTGCGTTAGTTTAAAGCATAGAGATTCGATTTTCGATTCGTCAAGGATCGATCGAAGGGGTCCAACTTGTGAACCTAGTGATTGAGTACTCGAATACGAAGCGGGCTGAATCACTGATCCGAAGAGCTGAACTTGCTGTGTACCCTGTGGTGGCATGGTGGAACGGGTTGGGGTTGCGTTGGGGGCCGTGGACGCATCAGTGACCACGTCATGTATCCTCGCGAGGACAAGGTGGAGCGTCGCCTTCTCTATGTTTGCAACCATTGCAACTATCAGGTCACGACGCAACTTTCATTCGATTCATTGGAATACTTCATTCTTATATGTTACACTGTATCCTCTCAACATGAAAAGATGGCATGAGATCTAATAATTAATTAATCTGCAATCTGCTATGTAAATGTTTACATGCATTCGCCAATCGCTTTGCTAGCTATTGTGGACAGAATGGAATTCATGGGGCATATGCAGCCACAGAACTCGTCCAAAAGCTTTCATAAGATGCTGTATCTTCAAGGAGATAGAAATCAGCTGGTCCTAGAAAGATCCTTTCTGAAGCATTCTGATCTCCGGATCCGAAAGAGATACGTACGAGCAGTCTAGCCTGCACGGCAATACTGTAAGAGGCTGGGCGTATTCATGATCAAAGGATGATCATATGGGGATATAAATATGCACAGGACACACGTCTTTGAGATTTGGAGAATGCCTGCAGGTTCCAATGGAGAGGAACATTTTCTTTCTGGGCAAGTACCCGATATCCATCACGAATGAGTGCACACTGAAGAAGAAGAAGAATCCCGTTCTTCCACACTCGAAAGGAGTTGTGTGTATCAAATGCAAGCATAAGGAGGCGGCCTTTTTTCAGGTTACTTCCATGGCCACTTCTTTCTAGTGATGCGCCCTTCTCTGCTTCAGTCCGTACGTGGATACTTTCTGAGCGCTCACAAACCTTCTTGATCCCCAAAGAGTCTCTGAAGCTGCTATTTTATACATACATATACAGTAGCTCGTTTATGGTTTTACTTGGACAGATCGAAGCAGCAAGTATCGCATCCATGCACTTGTACAAGCTGTGATCATGAAAGATCATGGCAGCTGTTTGCCCAGGATCTATCCACCTGGCAGTCGTCTTTTGTTTATTCGCCCTGGTTCAACAATCACAAGTTCTGACGCGCAACGGCATGATTCGTTTTTGTGGATGGTCACTAGTCTGTGGTTAGGGACGAGGATTGCAAGGAGCCCCGTCTTGCTCTCTTTCTCGTGTGCTCGAGCGTTTCATGCGGTCACCAATGGCGAGCGGACCCTTAAAGCGAGAGAGCTACCAACTGTGATGTCCAGACACTTACTTTTAGAGCTCTCTCATGAACGCACCTTGGAGACAGCATTGTAACTGTGTTTAAATGTCATATCAATCTCTTTGTGGGATCTACACGCTACTGCAACAGCTATTAATTATATCCAATCTTATCTTCGCGTCTTTTCTGGATGTTGGGACGTAGACGTTTTAGGACCGAGTTCTATGCATCTGGTTCAATCATCTGTAACAGTTGAAAAGTCACACCATTCTTGTAACATATATATAAAGGTCATACAAAAGGCGAGATTGACATGATATGGGAGAAAGTAACTGGAAGCTATACGCAGTGTATGATAGACAGGTGGGATTCTCAGATGCAAGCAAGCTACACATCGCAATTACAGTACAGCTTTTCGCTAGCTCAAGCGATTGGCAATGCAGATGTAGGGTGTAAATCGGCTCTACATCTAACTTGCCAGAAAGTCTACCATGCATGAGAGTCGGAGCCAGTGATTACGAAGTTCTACGTGCTCTAGCAAGCCTGACGAAAACATCACTCTCTGAGTGTAGTTTAGGGTCTCTGAAAGTTCCATAGAACAATTAACATTGATTGGTACTTGTAAATACAGTTGAAATACTGAGTTGCAAGCATCCACGACCATGAATTGCCAAGTTACGTCATGGCAGTCATGATCATTCAGTTATATTCAGGTGGTGGTGGGGTAAGCTGTAGAGACTTTCTTCTTCGCACGACGATGTCGAGAGGCAGAGTATTGTGGTCCATTCATCAGAAACTGCTTTAGTTGAGAATGCAACCCGATGAGGGACGATTTGGATGGGATCCACGTTGGAGAATGATTTTGCCTGGTACTGGAAACCTACAATAGAGACTATCTGAAACGGAAGTGGTGGTGCATCGGACTCACAGTCCTTCCGAGGAGTACCGGACACAACAGCGATGTCCAAGTCTAACTGTGATAATATAATAAAGCTTGTGATGCATATGGTCGAGCGGCTGAATGGACCCACCAGTGACTTCAATCTGATAGCTGTGTTGGGGAACTTCTCCACGTCCCATGCATGAAAATAGTGCTTTCTGGATAGGCTGAAGAGTGACTACAATATTTCCAGACTGAATCGACACAGACAATATAGTCCAACTTGTGACGTAGGGCGGGACCAGCAGCTGCTTACTGATGGAGTTTCTGGCCATACCAGGCTCAAATGTTATTGACCGAAGTGCTCATGCATGATTCTGTTATTTTAGTATATATCCATCTCCCAAATGGTAATTAACTCCGCGCACGTTTTCTAATGAGCCACGCATGCTTTGCTTGCTTCTGTCGTCCCTTTCCAAGTCGATGTCTGAATAGCTCGGGGATCGATGGAGTCCTCCAATTCAACAACAGTTTGGTAAACCTGATGGACATGATCTGAGCTTGCTGAGTGCTCAATACTGTGCGAGTGGGGAACCAATGTAACGTTATCAGCCCATGGCATTCTGTTTCTGAATCTCGAGACATAATCCTGAGCTCGAGGTCACTCCGGATCCCGCATCTAAAGGGTTCCGAGACTGAGAAGAACAAGCAGAAACACTCTTTAATTTGTTCTCTTATGGGTACTAACCGTTATGGATAGTAGGGTAGTACGATACTTACCTCATCCGGCTTTCTAGTCTCTCATCTAATAATCTAATGTCCACATGAAAGATAACAGGTTACAGGGTTCCCCACAGGAACTTATACCCCAGTAGCGACTCAGTACGTCAAGATGTGCTACAAACTCCGAGACTGGTTAACACATATCAATTAGGGAAAACTTTAACATTTTGGTTAACGCTTACCCATTTTCCGATGAGAGAAAACGAGATTCGATATACAAGACGTGGGAGGATATTATTTATTAGGTTACTCGCGTGTTTGTTATCTATTGTAGAGCTCATGCCGCAAACATGCCAAGGCCGCTTAAGTCCGTGGAAGGCAGTTCGGGGTTTAGAACTCAAGAAAGTTACTAACCGTTCCACCGACGAACAATTAAATCCAGATTAGGGTTTACCGGTCTTGTTTACCAGAAGTGATTTTAATAATCGTGCGATAAAATCCATTAGATCTCGGGTAAGTGAAGTTTGGAAATATTTCGGAAGTTTTGCGTGTTTTGGTGAAAAAAAGGGGCTACGGTACTGAGCCCTCTCAGGTTAGATTCGACCCCACGACCTTCACGCCCCAGAAATATGCTTGATCACACCCCTAGAAGGTTGGTTGTGTTATATTCTACCCTTCTTAAGTAAATATATCAACTTCTTGACGAATTACTAACAGTCACACTAGTTACTTTCCCATACATAGTTAATTTTTTTACTAACTTCGATTCTTTTTAAATAATTCTTTCATTAAAATCGTTTCAATAATAAAATGCATAAAGACAACACGTGCTCTAAAAGTCGATGTGCATGAAACGTTTTTTACTACCTTCGATTCTTCTTAAAGATCTTTTTCACTCAAATCGTTTTAACAATAAAATGCATATAGAAAACACATGCTAGAAAAATTGATGTGCATGAAGTCTGAGTATAAACTTACATGAGAAAGTGACTGGTTTCACAATTAATAGTCAGTAAACCAATACATCGTAAAGAGATGTGTGATCAAACCTAATCGTTTGTGATGAATCAAAGTTCCCCCTTCCGCCTGGTGGTTGTAAGTTCTGTTCTCTTATAGCGTATGTCATGGCAGACGGTAGCACAGTACAGGCTTCCAGCATATATCCTACTATCGTACCCCTCAGTGATGAATCGAGAATATTTCAGTTTACATGGGTGCTGTTTCTTACACTCTGTCACCTTCGAGTTTCATTCTAACGCCTTTCGGTCATGCTTTCATGATCAGCTTTCAAATTGACCAATATGTTTTCCTTCTCAACTCGATCGATGTGTAAGCGAAGAAGAATCAGAAGACCATTTAAATATAACTTTCTGGGCTATTTGAGTTACCCGTTGTTGGATAAATTCTCATTTCACTCTTACCAGAAATGCCGGTTCTTGATAAACCTTGAACTAGCTAGAGGAATTGATCTGATGCTCATGTCCACGACTAATGTAAGAGTGCACAGCAATCGTTTCGATAATTATCTGTATTTAGGCAAGTTTAGGATGGTGGAAAAATAGTGGTCAACTCATACCTGTATTACTGTAAAGAGAGATATCTCTTAAACTAGTTGTGTATGTGATCGAGACGAGGAGCTAGGGAAGGTTTCCATGGGAAGGTTTCCTCTCGACTCCTTGCTCTACTTCCTCAAATGCTCATAAGTGCAGAAAACAAGATCTGGTCTTTTGTTCTCCTTTATAAAATTGTTTTATATTTTGGTCAATTGATTGGTTCTAATCGTCAATAGCCTATTCCTTTTAACAGCAATGGTAAAGACAATAAAATCCATCAACCGCCAATAAATAGAAAATATATGATAGTGCAGCAGTTGGTGATGGTCTATTGTCACGTTTGAAAATCACCCTCTAGTTGAAATACTTCGTTTGTGTTTTATTTTTTCTGGATATAACAAGGAGCTACACGTAATTACCGGCTATGTGTCAGTCATTTATCCGGATCTATCTTCTTTCTCTCTTCTTTCCGCTTTTCACCAATCCACTAATAGCTATGCTGTAGCGATTAATCCGAATCTAGCCCTGTTGTTGTTCCCGTTTCATAACACCTGCGTCTGCTCCTTGTGTCATTTCACCGTGAGCTAATATGGAAAAGATATGATACATTACAAAGGGATTTCTCCCTTCCTTTCCTGCCTTCACAATCGTCGTATGAGTATGCTAACGCTTAAAAGCAAAGAGACTGGAAACTTTATCGAACCCAATAATCCGATAAGTTCCTTTCACACGCTGAGTCCACGATGGCGACTCCCCGCTGAAGGAGGCTCAAACTCCAAGTTGCGACTGTAGATATGGTTTCGTCTAAAATCTTTGCGGTCACGTCAGGAGATCACTTTAAGGATCACTGCGGTCCAGTTCTTTTCTCGACCGATGTCTATATCATCTTTTTCGGCTTTCCCTTTCAACTTCGACCGATGTCTATATCAGCTGCTCTGTCTTTCCGTTTCAACTAAGCAATCGTACATGCTAACGACAATAGATGTTATAAAACGGTTAACTTTGTGAACCTCTCCCAAAATATCATGGACGGAACTACGATACCTTACAAAGTTTGACTGTAATTTTCAACTCTACAGTCCATGACTGAGTTCCGGATTATATCCTTTCAGAAAAATGATTCTTCTACCTTAACTTAGTTTGTTGAGGGGAGGCCTGCTGAGAGAGGACGTGCTGGGAGGAGAGGAGAGGGGAGTGCAGAGAGTGTAATTTGAGAGGGTGGAGTGAGGTTGGGTTGGGTTACTAGAGATTTTTGTATATATTTTTCTTTATTTTTTGTTTTTGCTTTTTTTGATTTTAGAATTGGTCTATTCTGATGAGTGAGTATAAAATAATTTCTAGGATTACAAATTTTTTTGTTTAGGATTTTTGAGAGATTTTTGAGGGTTTGTTTTGCTGCATATAGTGTAACTTTTTATCCTTACAGATTCAGATCTTTATTCTAACGGGTATTTTTGAGATGTTCTTATTACGAGTACCGTTTGATTGAATATCATCTTTTTTTTAGCTATGAGTCATCTCTCTCTTTTTCTCTTGAGATCGAAACGGATCCGAGACACACTATGTCTGGTGTGCAGTTAGTTATTTATCTCGCAAGGGATAAAGTCTCATGTGAGAAAGATGCACAAGAGCTATGATTGAACCACATAAAATACCAAGGATAGCCAAGAGCAAAGGTCTACATGTGCAATCATTATGGCATCGTAGCCCTTCTTCCTGGAGTTCCTCCTGAGTCATTGAAAGTCCACACAAAAACTATTCTGAGATTGTTCGAGATGAGTTTTTCTTGTCCGCATTGACCTGATGTGAATTATTTTATATAGTAAATAATTCATCTTTTTGTTAGAAGTTAATCTTTCTGAATGAAGTTAAGACCTTAGAGAAGTTAATTTTGGAGGAAGTGAGCATTCGAAAATCTGAAAACACCATGGCGTAGGTCTCATCACGCTGATCGCTGTGGTAGGTTAAAAAGTTACACATGGAGTTGTAGGCAAAAAGTCATTCGGAGTTCTTCTACAAGATTTCTTATCCTGAGAAATATATCATAAATCTAAGTGAGTTCAAAAATTATGTTTTAGATTTTACCATATAGATTGTGATCTGTAGTATATGTTTGCATCTTGACATGCACAAAATGACTACGTCTAGAGATACTTATGGTAGTTCGTGTTAGTGAAGAGAAGACGAATAGACCACTTTACTAGCATATCAGCTTAGAAACTGGTCTCTAGAACCAGCTCTGAAATTGGCTTCTGTGGGTAGCTAAGTAAACATGTAGGGAGGAGGTCTCAAGATCAATTCTCCACAGACTCACAATCGGTTTGGAGTAGGCTAGCCCTTTTGGAGGAATATGTGGGGCACCAAGTTACGTAAGGGTGAGACACTAGATCTCCCTTAAACATATCGTGAATGAGGGACGCCTCCGTCTATCCTTGCACTAGTGCAATCACCTGGTCTGGATGCTAGAGGGAGGTTATCACCGGATTTTGAAATGGATCTTATGCTAGAGGACTAACTCCCCTTCGGGATGTCGAGATAGCGAGATGACATCAAAGAGACTCCAAGTCGGTACAAATTTTTTTGTAGAAAATTATAGATCTCATCATGTGATTTACTTGGGTCGAAAAATCAAGTCAAACTGATACCTGAGGAAATACCTATGGGACCGAAGAATGAGAACGGTGATAACTCGAGCTCTACGTGTCAGAACGAGGTGATTCTAATGGTCAGAGGTAGCCATGGTGGAGTTACTTCGGACGGAGTTGTCAAAAGATGACTGTACAGTCGACTCAGTGGCCGTCCGTACATAAGAGTCTGCAGAGGCTTGTGAACTAGTCTTCTTACGTGTTGAATTTTTGTTAGTGTTTTATTTTTCTGTTGCCACTTGTCTTGGCATTATTTTTACACATGCCATGTGACGGTGAGGATCGCATGGAGAGGAGAAAAACCCATAAGGGTGTATTCCAGAGGAGAATTCTATGACATTATCAATCATCGAATATCAAGATTATCGAATCGTGTGTAGAGACATCATCGAGTAGGGAGAGAATCGAAGAGCTAGGAGAGAGGTTTGTGGAGCTTACGACTAGGGAGAATTTATGACTGAAGACAGTTTTTTACATCACGGAATTGAGGAGTTGAGAGGAGAGGACAGAAACAAGTAGAGAGGAGACCTGCAACTTGTATATGTATCAATTTGAATAAAAACGGGAAGCTTTTAGATGAACGCGTTGATGCTTCACATGAGCAGTTTTCTGAATTTCTGAGTTCTTAAACGTGAGATTTTCAGTCTGGGTGATTTGGAGTTGAAGACTTACTTGCATGTCATGTTTTATCTCGATCGGAACGAGAACGTGATGGAGATGTTTTTCTTACGATCCCTATTTCGTGTGTGGTTTTGGTCCTCCTCTTCACAATCGTATCACAGCTAGAAAGTTTTGTCTTTTCCAAGAAAATCTCGCCTCAACATACAGTCGGGTGCTTCCGCTAAGAGCTTCTTGGGGTGATTGATCGTAAATGTTGAGTTTCCTACATGAAGAAGAGATGGACCGAAAGAGCGGAAGCGTTGCTGCTACTACCTCTATGGCTACTTCATCTACATCAACTGCAACACCTTCTGTAGCACTTGTGACTGCAGCGACGGCAACATCTGATCTCGATACGGCTGAGACTTTAAAGACGCTTGCGGCCCTGGTCTAACAACATCTGATCGTTGGAGGGGGTGAGTTAAAATCCACAAAGGCTTTGCAAGCGATGGTGAATAGATGTGGAAGATTTGAAGGCTAGGATATTTCTAGGTATCTGCATGAGTACAGAGGAGAGATGGAGCTGGTTAGAGTTACTTATGTAGAGATCATAGCCGATTTTGAGTTAGTTGTGATTCTTGAGTTGCGAGACCAGGTTAGAGATGTACAGAGAAGAAATCTGGGTGTCTAGATGAGTTTTGAGCGAGCTCTCCGAGAGGAGTTTCTTGAGGAT
This sequence comes from Asterella californica, assembly GCA_036924285.1. Taxonomy (NCBI): domain Eukaryota; kingdom Viridiplantae; phylum Streptophyta; class Marchantiopsida; order Marchantiales; family Aytoniaceae; genus Asterella; species Asterella californica. Next base: position 16,543,664 of record JAYKYS010000003.1, read on the forward strand.
TCAGAGAGAGTTACTAAGAGAACGTTTCTGGATTGGGTTGAGCAACAACCTGGTCGTATGATGAGATTGAACGAGTTGTTGAGAGAGTTTGATCGGAGATACCGACAACTTTCAACGTTTGAGCGCATAACCTTAAATGCTAAGAGAACAGAGCTTTTTCTGTAGACTATCGATGATGCTACGGCATATCGGTTATGCTTTATGTTGGCTGATGGATCGGCTGAAAGAGGTGTTACCACTGACTGAGGAAGAGTCGAGGATGTTGTGGCTGTAATAACAAGACAGAGACAAGGAAGAGTGGATGTGAGAGGACGTCTGCTTGCAGAAGTGGTCTCTCAACCTCACTTTGCTCCTCAAGTATAGCAGCCTCCGGCTCCTGCTCCCAGACCTCGACTACAGTCTCTTTGGTGCTAGTTGTGTCAGTTCCTGCACAAAGGGCACTTATTCAGAGACCTGCTGAGAACCAAGGTCAACAAAATCAGATCGAAGATCTGATTCGGCAGATGCGTGATGAGTTGAAGATAGAACTAGCTGGCTTGTTGAGGGAGCAGCCACCGGCACCTACTGTTGCACGTCCAGGAGGTGCTCCTGTTCATAGATGTATATGGTGTGACAGTCTTGATCATCTTCAGGAGACTGTCAAGAGCTTACGACTATTTTGAGAGATGGTGTGGTTCGCTACCAGAATGATAGGCTACACCTTTCTTCTACTGGAGAGTCATTGAACACGTAATTTGGACGAGGAGATAATGAGGAATCTACCTCAGATTGCTACGGCTGCAACTATAATTGCGTTGATGATATCGTCTGTGAATTCTGATGTATATGTTGGACATATTGAAGTTTCTGCTAGTCTTACGTTGCTAGATAAGACAGCTGAGAAGAATAATGCTCAAGTTCCTTCTGAAGTATTGAAGAGAGGAGCAGAGACTCTCTGTAGGATCACAGAGTGAGGAGATCTTGTAGACATTACATCTATCAAAACATTCTTGGATGTGGATAGACAGAGAAGGATGCTTCTATGGAGGAAAAGAGACGGCGAGATGTCTCTAAACTTGATACTGGAGTTCTAGAGGAGACTAGAGATAGACGGAGAGTCACAAGGAGACGAGCAGCTCCTCCAGAGTACGTCTCGTCTACTTCTCAAGCTGCTCCATCTGCATCAGGTCTGATGGAGGATGTGCAGAGGTCTTAGCAGGAGCCAACGACTGCTGGTAGGCGGTTTATTGCCCAAGAGAAGGAGAAAGTTGACGGCGGATATTGAAACTTTTACTGATCTCAAGAGCATCTTGGAGTAGACGATACTAGACGCACGAATTGAGATTTCTCTTCGGGAGGTTCTTGGTATTGTGAAGAGAGAGTTTCACGAGCTGATCATCGTCATCATCAGATAGATGAAAGAGACAGATGATGTTTGAGCAAATAGAGAATCAAATGATCGATGCGATTGGAGCTTTTGTAAATGATGTAGAATTTGGGAAGGTGCATTTTCAGGAGGTTGATGACATAGAGTACCAGCAAGAAGCGTTAGTTGCTAGTATCAACACTGTTGAATTTGATGATGATGAAGCTGGGGACGAGAGTCAAGCTACCAATAGTGACTTTAGAAAGAGATATTGGGCTCGTGCTACGACTGCTACACGAGTACGTCTTAGAAGTTTGTCTGAATCTGTTGCTGCTTTAGTTGATCACAAATCTGAGATCAACATCATGTCAAGAGAGGTGTATGAAAGAGGACAGTGATCTATCGAACGGAATCATGGTTGGGTGCTACGTGCTGCCAACAACCAAAAGGGTGAGTTATACGTGTTTGTCTTAATGTGAGAATGAAAATAAGTGATGTGGAGATAGATCATCATTTCTTCGTACAGTCTTCTTGTTCATATCCTGTCATTCTTGGTCAGTCTTAGGATAGGCAGTACAAATGGAGACCAAGGTCATGGATGATGAATCTCACTATGCTAGGATATGTAGTCCAGATGATAGACATTCTGTGCAGTTTTTGATTGTTCGTATGAATCACACAGGAACGAAATAGATAGACCTCGAGATACTCTCCTATCTGTAGGAGTAAGGATTTTCAGAAACCACTCTGGTAGGCCGGGATAGCAAGAGTGAAGGATCTGCTACTACTATGATCCCGCTTGAGCAGCTTGGGAGACCACAAGAGGTTGATGAAGAGGCTGCTCAAGATTCTGAGAGTAGTTATACTGTAAATAGTTGAAAATCTAGTTTGATGACTTTCAGTTCTGATGATTGGAATGAATTCACACGAGTAGAAGACCTAACTAGGAAGAGTAGAAAGAAAATGGAGAAGTATATAGTAGATCTGCGTTGTACATGAGTTTGAAAGAAGATGAGATGATTTTTTATGTTTACGAGGAGTTTGTAGGTGGATGGATGGTATAGATAGGTTGATAGAGCAGATGGGAGGTAGGGTGGTGATCCTCATTCACTCTCGCAAAGTCTATGAGGAGATTGTCTCGTGCTTGCAATCTCATCCTCATCCGAGATTACAGAGTGGATGCAAGGATGCAATCTCCTAATGTATGTCTCGTCAAGAAGCAGAGGTGCACACCAAATATAAAATTGTAGCGAGGAAGGTGGAGTCAATAACGATCCAACTATCTGTTGATTCACAACAACAGACGGAGTTAGCGATCACTAAGCATGTACTTAGAGATCCTATGCAAATAAGACACCAGTTTACTCAAGACACTCGAGCAGCTCCAAATATGACGGGTGGCTTCTTGACTGAATAGAAAAAAGAAGCTTTTCGAGCAGATGATTCTTAGCCATGGTAAGACATTTCTTTATGAGCTGAGGTTGGTTGTGTGGATCCTAATGTGATAGCTCCGATGATTATCTTCACTGTTTCTCACGTACCTTAGGACTTGAAGCTGATTCTAGTCCCTCGTGCCTTGCTACCGAAGGTTATTGAGTTACTGAAAGAGAGAATACGGATGAGTATTCTTGAACCATCTATGGCTCCGTACTCTAACCGATGGTTCACAATACCTAAGAAAACAAGAGCTTTGTGCTTCATTCAGGACTTACAACCTGCCAGCAACGTCATGATTCGAAATGTTGGAACAAGACATGTGGTTGATGAAGTAGCTGAGGCGTTTGCTGGAGATCAATGTATTCTTGGAGATCTTTTTTCAGGTTACGATCAACTTCAATTTGCTTTGGAGAGTAGAGACTTCACTACTATGCGTACACCTTTGGGTTTGATGCGGATGTGTACTCTCAGGGAGCAACAAACTCAGTAGTTCATATGCAAAACGTAATGCATATGATGTTACGAGAGTTTGTACCTGAGATGACTATCTCATTTATGGATGATATCCTCATGAGGTTGTCCGATGGAGGACAAGCCTCATGTGATTTTTGATGGTTGTAGAAAGTTCGTTGTAGACCACATTCGAGATGTCAGAAAGATTATGACGCGTTTGGAGGAGGTACATCTCGCTATGTTTGGTAACAAATCTCATCATTTTGAAATGTCAAGATTGTGGTGGTCGGTCATTTATGTGATACTACCTAGAGAAGATAGATGCTATAGTAAAAATAGCACTGTATTAATATCATTGAGGTTCGACGGTTCTTACGAACTTATGTGTTCTTTCGCGTTAGTATTCCTCATTATGCATACATTGGCGAGCCTCTGTATGCACTTCTGAAGAAAGAGAAAAGGTTTACTTGGCGGCAAGAACATCACGAGACGATGGAGCAGCTGAAAGAGATTCTAAACTCTCCACCTATACTAAGGAGACTTAACTACGAGAGCGGGAGACTTATGATATTAATTGTTGATACGAGTCAAAAGCGATTGGACGGACAATTGGTCAAGAAGATGTAGATGGTGTGCGATTTGTTTATAGATTTGGAGCTCGAATCTTGACAGACAGACATCGTAACTATCCTCAAGTGAAGCATGAGTTATGAGGAGCCGTTACTACTATGAAAGTAGATCAAGAATTCTTGATTGGAGCTCATGTGGTTTTAGAAACAGACTGTTTATCTTTGCTAGGCATGATGGCAAACTCAATACACCAAACATAGCAATGCTGCGATGGATTGCTTATATCTGGAGTTTGAACCCTGAGCTGGAACATATAGCAAGGAAGGATAATCTAGTAGCAAATATGTTATCTAGGGCTCGTTATGTAGAAGAAGATGAGATGGTTGCAGAAGCCGAGAATGAAGAAAAGAGAGATGTTTGGTGCCAAGTTGGTCAGCAGACTTCAGATTTGGAACCACTGTCTTTCAAAGAGGAGTTCTACACGGGAAAATTCCGCGATATTGAGTTCTATTTGAGTTCTTTATACAAGCGAGAAGGATGGATTGATGCAAAGTTCAAGGAGATCAGACGAAAGATGTACAGTTATCTTCTGCATGAAGGTTATCTGTGAAAATGCTCGAAGAGAAAAGACGGAATACTTGCTAGAGTGGTGGATGATCAACCGACAAAGTTGAATCTGCTTAAGGAGTTTCATGACACCTTGTGAGCTGGACACCGTGGAGTTTGGACTACTCACGAAGATGAAAGAAAGATATTGGTGGAAAGGTTTGTATCAAGATGTGGTGGATTCTGCACTGTAACGACCTATGTTACACATAGGAAGTTTGTCAATTAGTAAGGTGTTTAGTTATAACTAAGGGTTGAGAATGTTTATTTGCTGCCAAAGTACTTTTAGGAGGTATCAAGTTAGTCATGACTAGCTAAAAGTTAGTTATGGTTAAACTTAGCTGTACTTTTGGCAGAATTCAGATATTTGCTAAAGAGTGAGCACTACTATCTTGTCATCTTGTCTAAAAGGTAGAAAGGAGGTGGAAAGTATCTCTTATCTCCTTTTTGACTTGATATTAGTGGTTGGATTAAAGTTGTGGACTTTGTGGGCATTAAAAACAAGAAGAGATTCCACATGTTTCCTTTTTAGTGGGTCCTAGTGTAGAGGGGGGGTGGAAATTCGAGATTCCTTGAGAATATTCTAGAATCCTTCTAGAAGTTGTTGACTTTGAAGGAATAAGCCCATGTGAAAAGGTAAAAAGCCCATGTGATCAATGCTTTTACCTTAAGTAATATCTTAGTAAAACCCGGTAAAAGTAGTTACGGCTGAGTTACCGAGGGTACCAAAGTAAAAACCTAGAATGTATAAATAGAGGAGTAGAGAAGAGCTCCTCATCCTTGTTTTCACATTGTCGTAATGACAACTTGAGTAATATAGAGAGTGTGGGACATTTTTAGCATGTGAGAACTTGAGAGACGTCGTTAGAATGGAGGATTTTAGTGGATGAGATTATGGAGATTTTAGTTGATAAGTTTGTGGGTGTATGAATGAGAGTGAACTTAGCATTTTTCCCTTCAAGATTCATGGTGTGCTTCCATCAAAGCCATCAGAGGTGACCCCTGAGTGAGAGACAGGCCCGACAGTTGCAGATTCGTGGATGATGATCGTGGAGGTTAAGAGATCGGGGGGTAGTTGATCGTTAGGACCGCGGAGGGTTTACATTTTTGGTTCCGTTGCCGGGACCTCACTTGAAGGGATCGTTGAACGATGTTTAGAGTTCAGTTCTATATTCGACAAAAGGAGATTATGAGAGAGCACATGGAGAGAACGTTGGGAGGAGAGAGAGCTAACGCGATGTTAGCAACGTTAGAACCTTTCGTGTATCCCGTAGTGATATATGACGCGTTCGAAGTCATTCTTTACATCTTGTTCACTTAGAAAGGGTTTGAGGAGAGTTGAAAGAAGGTGCAACAAGAGTTGTAGAGAAAGGAGGAGAGAAAAGTTATTAGAGGAGAGAAATTTGTGAGTTTAGAAATTCTGCTCTCTGGAAAATTTGTACAGTCGCTGTCAACTTTTCTGTGAATTTTATTTTCCTGTGAAACTTTCCAGTGTTTTAGATTGGCTGATAACCTATCTAAGACAAAAGAAATCATAGGAAAAGGTGGTCTAGAGAGGGAGCAATGATTTTTCAAAATTGAGGGGGTCTATTCGTGAGAGTTGAGGAATTCTGTTCTCTGGAAAAAGTTTACAGTCAGTGTCAGATTTTCTGTGAATTTTATTTTCCTGAGAAACTTTCCAGTGTTTTAGAGTGGCTGATAAGCTATCCAGGACAAAAGAAATCATGAGAAGATGAGGTCTGAAGAGGGAGAAAGGATTTTTCAAAGTGGAGGGGGTTGACAACCATGAGGGAAGTGAAAATATACAAATTTCAGTTCTCTGAAAATTTGTACAGTCATCACCATCTCTTCTGATTAGGGAAGTTTCTGTTGAAACTTCATGATTTAGTAGCTTGGAGGTTGAGCTACTGGAGACCACAAAAATCTTGGAGAGATCTCTTACCAACTAAGAGAGATACGTTTCGGCATACAAGGAGGCTTGAAGATACGTCATGGGGAATCCAGTTCGAATGACGAGGTGGAAGAAGAGACGTTTAGGAGTTCGAACAGAGACGGAGAAGCCCAAGTTAAGTATAGATGAGTTACGAACACGCATCTATAGCACTTGGGGTGCCCTCTTTACTCTATACGAAGAAGCTTCCGCGACAATTGGCACAGATTTGAAGAAAGTCGAGTTTAAAGCATCATTCACTATGGAGGCCACGAATGCTCCTGGTGAAATAGAGTTGGATCCTTACAAGAGTGAGTTCAAGATGTCTGTTGTGATGAGTACAAACGAGGGTGAGGAGGATCATATCTTTGATAGTTAATATTAGATTAGATTTTATTTCGTGTATAGCATGTATAATGCACGATTTCTAATATAAAGCTCGGAAGAGTTAAGAAAGTAATGTAGAATTATTTTCCTCTATGATATTTTGTCCACTTAATGGTTGAGAAGGTGCAACATGAGTGGAAATTCAAAAGATTGGAAAGTTAGACTTAGAAACCTTCCTCAAGGTTTAGATGTCATAGTAAGCGTCGGAGAGAGCTCGAAAGAGATTATCGTTGAGTTTGAGAACCCTAGTACAAAACCTCAAGTAGAATCTCCGAGGAGAAGAGTAGAAACCGACTTGTGGTGTTATTTCTGTAGAGGGTTGGGACATAAAGTAGTGAATTGTCCAACTAGAATCAGAACCGAGAGAGCTAAAGGGAAGCGGGAGTTTACTGATTTAAGTCTTCGAGTGGGTCCATCGTCACCAGCGCCAATTCATCTTCTAGGCGAAGATCCTTGTCCAAGTTGTGGAGTGGGTGATCTATCAAGAGGACACAAGTGCGTCGATGTGGCCGCCCTACTTACGTCAGTAGTCGAGAAGTTGGACGAGACTCAAAGAGCTGAGACGGAGAAGTTGTCGACTTCAAAAGAGGACTCGGTTGAGTTGTGATGGAGATCGTCATTCGAATGGTGGAGAAGGCGGTGATGCGACTCAGACTCATGATTACCTTGGGAGAAGAGATGGCACAAGAGGTGTTGTTACAACCATTTCCTTTCATTTTACCTATGGTAGATTATTCGCGAATGGAATTGGTGATGTTCGTACTCTTTTAGCGAGTAGTTATTGCACGACGATTAGAAGAGTAGAAAGAGTAGTTACAAGATGGGAAAGCTACCCGTGTTTCATGGGAAGGACAATGAAGATGTAGAACCGTTTGTTCGAGACTTCAAAAGGGGTTGCATCGGAAACAACGTGAGAAGGAAGGAAGAATGGGTGTTGTTACTGCCAGAGTTTTTAGAAGATTTTGCTCTTACGTGGTATGAAGACCGAGTGAAGAGCCAGACACCTGGTGCAGTTGAGGACACATGGGAGACGTTGAGTAATGCACTCATCGAAGAATTTCTTCCAGAAGAGAGTTATGAGAAGCTCATGGTGGAGCTTACTCATTTGAAGCAACGTGACGACGAGAAAGTTCGGCAATATGCCGAAAGGGTGGATAAGTTGGAGCAACGGTTTCGGACGGTCCTACGGAAGAGTGGAGACAATGTGGAACTAACGATGGCGGGGATTGGAGCAGTGCTGACCAAGAACTTGGTGGGAGGGTTGAGACCTTCAATTCGAACCCAAGTGAGGTACGAGAAGCCAGCAACCAAAGCGGAGGCCATCAAGATAGCGACAAATATGGAAGAGAGTTTGGATGAAGGAGATATCATCCAACCTCATCATGCTGCTCTGGTGTCAACTCCGACTCCTGGTGTAGCCACAACGATCGCACCTGCACCATCACAATTGGTGATTGCTTCAACGTCAGCTCCTACTCCAACGGTGGTGCCAAGACCGTTTGTCCCAACAACGATGTCTACTGCCACCTCTGATTTTCATGCCGAGCTGAAGAGCATCACTGACACTCTTGCGGATCTCAAGATAAACGTGGTACAGTTACGAGAATGGAGGAACAAAGGTGGAGGAGGAGGTCAAAGAGGTTACGACAACAATCCCAACCGAGGAAATCAAGGTAACTTTGGAGGCAACCAAGGTAACTTTGGAGGAATCACTTGTTGGACGTGTGGAGGTTCTCATTTTCAGCGAAATTGTCCTAACAACGGAGCAAGAAGTGCCGAAGCTGTCAGAATGAATGTGGGTGGAGGAAATCCATCACAAGGACGAGACAAGGGGGTGGCTACTATCGATGTCGTGCGAGATCCCATCTACGAGAAAGGAGAGAGTTCAAACTCTTCTCATGCACCGGTGGAGCTTTTAGCTCAAGAAAGGAAAAGAACTCGATTTTCTGATGAACCGGTTTTCATGGAGGAATCAGCTAGTAGAAGCACTCGTTCGAGTAATGTTTCGAGTACACCAAGGGAGCCAAGAAGGAAGCTGGGGATGGCGGATTTCACCATTTCATCTTCCCAAGCGGGATATGATGTGGTTGAAGATGTGGGTGCTCAGAAAGCCAACATCACTGTTGGACAACTGATCGCACTTAATCCCAGCTTACGAAGGGAACTCAGAGGAGGACTGAGTTCTAAGAGAAGCAAGAAGAAGAAACCCAAGAGCAAGACGTCAAAGTCTGTGGGAGTTGGTGTGGTGGATGTGCATGCTTCAGAGGTATGCACTAGGGCTTCAAAGATTGAAGTCCGGTTGAATGGTCACTACGTCTCTGACGTATTGGTGGATGGAGGGTCGGCTGTAAACGCCATATCGGAGAGATTGATGAAGAAGTTGGGGATGGAACCAACTCGCCCGGCTAGCATTGTCGTGGGGATGGCTAACAAGCAACGGGTAAGACCTCTTGGCGTGTTAGAGAAGGTGGTCGTGTCTGTGATGGGAGTTCAAACATTGATGTCCTTTCAAGTGTTAAAGGACTCTAGTTATGATTTGCTCCTAGGTAGGCCTTGGTTGAGAGCTGTGCGCACCACGGATAGGTGGCACAAGGGATACTTACGGATTGGGCCTAGAGATCATAGAGTGATAGTTCCTCTCTCGGGTGTTGGAGTTGTGACTTCTGACTCTGATAGACCCACTAGTGACTACTGGGAATCTGATACGGAGGACGATCAGAGTGTCTCAGAAGTAGATACCGGCGATTCTTACGATCAAGAATCCTCGTCTGAGGACGAAGGATTTGGTCGAGATGAATCATTACATCAGCTTAGTGCTATTGACTTGTTGCCTCGACCAGCAGTGGAGAAAGATCCTGACAAAGAAGAGTTGAGTGAGGCAGAGATTGTGAGAAGACTCTCTACCTTGAAGTTTGGTATCAATGTCACTCAAGAGGAGAAAAGTAGATTCCTAGATATATTTCGAAAATATATCCATGTGTTTGCTTTCAGCTACAAGGATTTGAAGGAGGTGACTCTCGAGACTCATCGAATCGAATTGGAGGAGCACGCAAGACCAGTTCGACAGAAGCAGAGAAGGGTCAATCCCACAACGGCAATGATGGTCAAGGAGGAGATAGACAAGTTGAAGGAGGCGAGTTTCATCTATGAGGTGGAGAACTCAGAATGGGTTTCACCCATTGTGATTGTCAAGAAGAAGAATGGTAAGCTGCGAGTGTGCATAGACTATAAGAAGCTGAATGCAGTTACCAAGAAGGACTATTATCCTCTACCATTTATAGATGAGATTTTGGAGGAAGTTGCCGGTCATGAGTGGTACAGCTTTGGTGATGGTTATAGTGGATACAACCAGATCAAGATAGCACAGGAGTACCAGCAGTTGACTACTTTCACTACTCCTTGGGGAACATTTGCATTTCGAGTGATGCCATTCGGACTGTGTAATGCTCCGGCCACGTTTCAGAGGTTCATGAACAAGGTGTTCGAACCATTCATAGGAAAGTTTGTTCGTGATTTCATTGATGATTTCTGTGTGTACGGAAGAAAGGAGGACCACTTTGATCATGTGATCAAAGTTCTGCAGCGGTTGGAGCAAGCTAACGCTTCTCTGAATCCAGAGAAGTGCATCTTTGGCTGCGAAGAAGGTCTGCTGTTAGGGCACATCATTTCCAAGAATGGGATTGCGGTAGATCCTGAAAAGGTGAAGAAGATTGTGGATCTTCCATTTCCGATCAACTTGACAAAGTTGAGGCAGTTTCTTGGCATGGTTGGATATTATCGTAGGTTTGTCTTTTCCTTCTCAAACAAAGCAATAGCTTTGACTATGTACATGAAGAAGGGAGTTGATTTTGACTTGATAGTGCATGATCAGAAGGCAAAGGAAGCATTTGAGGAGCTGAAAAAGGCATTGGTGACAGCTCCTATACTTGCTAAACCTGAGTGGAGTAAAGCATTTATTCTGTATACGGATGCCTCCAATGTAGCAATCGGATGTACATTAAGTCAGCTAGATGGAGATGGGCATGATCATCCTATAGCTTATGCTAGTAGGCAGATGGTTCCAGCGGAGAAGAATTACTCCGTGACTGAACGAGAAGGATTAGCGGTGATCTTTGGATTGAAGAAATTCCGACATTACTTGCTAGGAGGGAAATTTTCCATAGTCACAGATCACAAGGCTTTAAAGTATATCTTTAATAAGCCTAATGCCGAAGGTCGTATTGCTCGTTGGAAGATCCTTCTAACAGAATACGATTATGTGATCGAAGATAGACCAGGGAAAAAGCATGCGAATGCTGATCTTTTGTCGAGGGCTTATGATGATGAGGGAGAAGAACCATTTGACGATTCGTTTCCAGACGAGCATCTGATGACCATCACAAGCATTGAGGAGATACCGGACGAGTATAAGGAAATCTGGAGTTTCCTTGCAGATGGCTCTTTTCCGGAAGGTATGCATACCCGAGAACGTAACGCGTTGATCAAGAGATGCAAACCTTACACCATGGTGGAGGGAATTCTATTTCATCAAGGAGCAGATGGCTTACTAAGGAGAGCAGTTGGTCAGAAGGAGGCGTTCAAGCTGATGCACGAGTTTCACGATGGCACTGTTTGCGGAGGTCACTTTGCTGGTAAGATAACAGCTTTCAAGATTTTGGATGCGGGTTATCACTGGAGAGGGATTTTCAAGGAGTGTTTAGACTATTGCAAAACTTGCGATGTATGTCAAGCATTTGCTCTGAAGTCTACTAGAACACCTCCGTTAAGATCAATTCCAATATTAGGACCATTTGAGAAGTGGGGTATTGACTTTGTAGGTCCTCTCAATAAGACACCTCGAGGAAATAGATACATTGTAGTCGCCACTGACTATTGTACCAAGTGGGTAGAGGCTAGACCTTTGAGAGAGACCAATGAAACAGAAGTCGGTAGATTCTTATGGGAGAGGATCATCACCAGATTTGGATGTCCGTTAGAGTTGGTCTCGGATAGAGGAGGAGAGTTTGTAGGGAGCATGACTACTGCTATGCTACAACACTTTTCTATCAAGGCACGAGTAACGACCTCATACAAGCCAAATGCTAATGGTCTTGCGGAGAAGACCAATCTTACACTTTGTATGATGCTCGCCAAAGATGCTGGTGTTGAGACTGCGAAACATACTTGGGATAAGAGGCTACATGCCATCTTATGGGAGTACCGAACGACAACAAAGACTTCTACTGGGTACTCTCCATTTCGACTGGTTTATGGAGTGGAGTCCAAGTTGCCCATCCAATTCGAATTGGATACTTTTCAAACTATTCAACGAAAGTTGAAGAGGTCGAGAGGAGAAGACGTGGTCAGATCAAGAAGGGAGCAACTCATGGAGTTGGAAGAGACCCGAGCGATAGCGATGATCCGGATGGAACGAGCTCAAGCGTATCAAAAGAAGAGTTACGACAAAAGGTTGGGCAAGAGGGAGGTAAAACCTTTTCAAGTCGGAGATTGGGTTATGTTGTATGATGCTATCAGATTCAAGAGGGCTAGGAAGAAGTTTCTTCCGAGATATTTTGGTCCTTTTGTTGTAGATAAGGTGTGGAGCAACTTCACATATGACCTTCAGGAGCTGGGAGGAAGGAGATTCGATCGGGTAAATCATGACAAGTTGAAGTTGTTTCATCAACGAAAGTTCTCTCTTCACTCCGAGGACGGAGCGAAAATTTAGTCCGGGGGTAAAATGTAACGACCTATGTTACACATAGGAAGTTTGTCAATTAGTAAGGTGTTTAGTTATAACTAAGGGTTGAGAATGTTTATTTGCTGCCAAAGTACTTTTAGGAGGTATCAAGTTAGTCATGACTAGCTAAAAGTTAGTTATGGTTAAACTTAGCTGTACTTTTGGCAGAATTCAGATATTTGCTAAAGAGTGAGCACTACTATCTTGTCATCTTGTCTAAAAGGTAGAAAGGAGGTGGAAAGTATCTCTTATCTCCTTTTTGACTTGATATTAGTGGTTGGATTAAAGTTGTGGACTTTGTGGGCATTAAAAACAAGAAGAGATTCCACATGTTTCCTTTTTAGTGGGTCCTAGTGTAGAGGGGGGGTGGAAATTCGAGATTCCTTGAGAATATTCCAGAATCCTTCTAGAAGTTGTTGACTTTGAAGGAATAAGCCCATGTGAAAAGGTAAAAAGCCCATGTGATCAATGCTTTTACCTTAAGTAATATCTTAGTAAAACCCGGTAAAAGTAGTTACGGCTGAGTTACCGAGGGTACCAAAGTAAAAACCTAGAATGTATAAATAGAGGAGTAGAGAAGAGCTCCTCATCCTTGTTTTCACATTGTCGTAATGACAACTTGAGTAATATAGAGAGTGTGGGACATTTTTAGCATGTGAGAACTTGAGAGACGTCGTTAGAATGGAGGATTTTAGTGGATGAGATTATGGAGATTTTAGTTGATAAGTTTGTGGGTGTATGAATGAGAGTGAACTTAGCATTTTTCCCTTCAAGATTCATGGTGTGCTTCCATCAAAGCCATCAGAGGTGACCCCTGAGTGAGAGACAGGCCCGACAGTTGCAGATTCGTGGATGACGATCGTGGAGGTTAAGAGATCGGGGGGTAGTTGATCGTTAGGACCGCGGAGGGTTTACAGCACTGTCAGTTCTACTCTAACGTCTGCTATAGAGATAGACTTGTACCTACCTATCCAACTAGTATGCATTTTCAATGGGTCTTTGATCTTGTGATAATGCTATCGAGGCTATGAGAGATGCGCTACTTGGTGTTAGCTCAAGAAGATCTCTCTAACTATGTGGAGGGACGAGCACTATGAACGAAGACTACAGAGAACATATGTAGATTCGTGCTTGAAGATATCATTTGTCGTTACGGATCATTGGGAGATTACGAGCGAATAGAGACGAGTTGAGAGGTGCAGAAGTGAAGGAATTCTTTGCTCGTTATGGAGTAAAGCTTCGATTTACTACTGCCATGAACCTGGAGGGAATTGATAAGAGTGAACGAGCATGATAGAACTACACATTGTACCATGATTTGCTACATGTTAGTTGAACTTATGTTGGAGCAAAAACCAATCATGCATCTGAGGAGGACTTTCTTACGTGGCCTACACTATCATGGAAAGATGATCTAGATTGTACTTCACTCCTTGCTTTGCGAACCAAACAGCTAGGACGGAGGGAGGAGGATCTTGCTGAAGCACAAGAGAAGTTGAAGGTGGCTCGAGTCAGAAACAAGGAGTATTTTGACAAGACTCGCCGACTACGACCAAAGTCGATAAGTGTTGGTGACTGAGTTCTGGTGTATGATAGCACGTTGGAGAATCAGCATTCTACACTTCGTAAGTTCTCTCGAAGATGATTCGGGTCTTATGTTGTGTTAGATGTATATGAAAATGTCATTTATAGTTTACGTGAACTAGATGGTGCTCCTTTGAAGCTATCCGTGGCTGACAAACGTGTGAAACTATTTAAACAATGTGGAGGATCAGTAGATTTGTTGAACTTTTTGGAGTTTGAGCAGAGGATGACAAGAGACAAAGACGTTTCAACGACAGAAGAGGCTGAGACGGAGGAGAGGTGATTGATCAAGAAGAATAGATAGACGAGTGAAAAGGTTAGCACATGTCAGAAGATGTGCAAGTTTGGAGGGGGTGGATGTTATGTGAATTATTTTACATAGTAAATAATTCAGCTTTCTGTCAGAAGTTAATCTCTCTGAGTGAAGTTAAAATCTTAGAGAAGTCGATTTTGGAAGAAGTGAGCATTTGAAAATCTGAAAACACCACGGCGTGGGTCTCATCACGCCGATCATCATGGTAGGTTAAAAGTTACAAACAAAGTTCAGCAAAAAGTCATTTGGAGTTCTTCTACAAGATTTTTGATATCGAGAAATGTACCATAAATCTGAATAATTTCAATTATGTTTTGGATTTTTATCATATAGATTGTGGTCTGTAGTATATGTTTGCATCTTGAAATGCACAAAACGACTACGTCTAGAGATAGTTATGATAGTTTGTGTTAGTGAAGAGAAGACCAGACAAAATAGACGGCTTTACTAGCATATCATTTTAGAAACAGATTTCTAGAACCAGCTGTGAGGTTGGCTTCCGTGGATAGTTGAGTAAACATGTAGAGAGGAGGTCTCGAGATCAATTCTCCTCAGACTCACAAACGACTTGGAGTAGGTTGACCCCTTTGGGATAATATGTGGGGCACCAAGTTGCCTAGGGGCGAGACACTAGATGTCTTTTAGACGGAAGCATCCTGCATATCGTGAATGCAGGATGCTTCCGTCTACTCCTGCACTAGTGCAGTCACCTAGTGTGGATTCTAGAGAGAAGTTACCACCGGATTTTAAAATGGATCTTATGCTAGAGGACTAACTCCTCTTCATGGTGAGCGAGAGGTCTTCAAAGATGCTCCAGAGGCGGTACAAATTCTTTTGTAAAAAGTTATAGATCTCGTCATGTGATTTATTAGGGTCAAAAAACCAAGTCAAACTGATAATTGAGGAGACACTTACGACATTTCAAAGTTCAAGGGAGCCGGAGAATGACAACGGTGATAATTCGGGCTCTATGCGTCAAACCGAGGTGATTCCGATGATCAGAGGTAGTCGTGGTGGAGTTATTTTGAACGGAGGTGTCAAAAGATGACTGTAGAACTCGGTGGTCGTCTGTACATAAGAGTCTGCAAAGGCTTGTGAATTAGTCTCCTTACGTGTTGAATTTTTACCAGTGTTTTATTTTTCTGTTGTCACTTGTCTTGGCATTATTTTTACACCTGCCATGGGATGGTGAGGGTCGCGTAGGGAGGAGGAAAACCCATAAAGGATTTATTCCATAGGAGAATTCCAATGGCATTATCGAGTACCGAGATTATCATAGAATAGGTCTATCTCGCACGAGAAAATGACAACAAAGCCAAGTGCTGAGAGGGCCCAACTACCCAAAAAGGTTGTCGGAGTAGTCTCTTCCATGGATATTAAACCCACCCCGTCACATGATATCGACAAAGATGTATGCGAGAGGTCTTGTCACACACTCAAAAGTCTCAGGTCCTAAGATGTCATCACAAACCTCCATGATCCTACTATCAAACTAGAAGAGGATACCAAAGACAACATGTGGATCCTCTAACCTAGAGAGATCTTTGGTATGCAAAACGTCTTCCGTCAAGACAACATCTAAGAACCGGGAGACGAAGTCCTCTGTACCAATTGGTATTCCTAAGATACGTAAACCATCTCTATGAAAGACCAAGCCTTGCACTTTGACTCCTTCAGTCTCAGCCATACCAAGACCAATTGAGAGACATCAAAGACATCACAGACTTGGTCCGCCGGACCTGTGAGAGGTAGAGGATGATTCTTATCCACTACAAATGTCCTCATGAGACAAGAAATAGTTTGACTCTTGAGGCACGTGAGGCACATCTCCGATTCAATACTTTAGTTATCGATGGATCTCGTGGACTACATTCTTCTCTGAAGCGACAACACTTTCAGCAGGTTCTTCATTCGCTCTTAGTTGATCTTTCCATCTCACGGGATACTAGAGCTCGACTCTGCTCTTGTTCGAGCAAAGACGCAAACTCTTGGCTCATAGCTCGACCTTGCATTAGAGCGTTTCGACTCGCACCAACTATCTTCTCTACAACTATGACGTTTTGCCTAGGCTTTGTCCAACTTGTTGCTTTGGCACTATCCATCTGCAAGTGCGATGTCTTACTCGACACCTCAAGTCGACACCTTACTTGCTGTCCTCACGATGGAGAGCGGATAGCTACCCATGATGCCATTAGGGACGTTGTGTTTGCTTTAGCACGAGAGAGCGATTACATGACGTGGAGAGAGCGTTGATATGTCTTTCAGATGAGAGGATAAGTGAAAGCTTATCTGTACATGATGAGGTTGTCATGGATCCGACACTATACTTAGTGGCGGCACAGGTGATCATCCATCTCTCATATGAGCTGTAGGCAAGGCGACAGCAGCCAAGGTGACCAAGTATAGGGATATGCAGATAAGACATCGCTTCATCCTCTTAGCCTTGTGGATATACGGATGTTTTTATTCGAGACCACCATGAGGGAAGCCAGAGGTACCACTTTCCTTTCTTTTTTGCACTACGTTTCTTAGACAGTAAGTTTTCATTGCTCTACAGAGAGCTTTAGCAGGCACGGTCCACATGAGAGCATTTGCAGTAGACGATGCTACTTCATGTGCACCAGTTGTATGCAGGAGTTTTGATTTATCGATGTGTGATATTTTAAGAGCAATAGATAATCTTAGAGCTACTGATAGCGGGGCTTAACCTCGGTGTTTTTTCTCCTTTCGAGACGTTGGTTGTTTGGTCCTTTGGGTCCTTCTTTCTCTTGTTAGGCTTGATGAGGTCTTTCCATCCGTTGGCTATTCATTGCATCGCGTGTTTCACACTTAGTTTGTTGTCCACTCTCTCATATCTATCGAGACTCAAACCCTCATGATGCCAACATACTAAAGCATCCTGATGCCAAGAAGATAACTTTTGGTGTGTCGAAAATGGCGACTCATGAGTGGTAAAATAGAGATTTGAAGTGGAGAACTAGCCACGTGTCAAGCGAGACGTGACGTTCGAAAGCCTGGCGTATTGTCATCAAAAGAAGAAGTTTTCTGAAATCGGTATATTATGGGGAGTCCAAGTTAAACAAGAATATTGGACATCAAGAAGAAAAACAGTCGTAATAACAGTCCGTTCAATTTTGTTTACGAGTGTGATTCATAAATAAGTGATTTTCTGAATTGCCGGAACTGTATAGTAATTAATCATTTGTTATCTCTGACAGTTGGAATTATAGACCTAGCATTCAGTTTCTCATTGCAACAAATCACATTTCAAATGGATGAAAAATGAATAAAAAAACGCCACGATAATTTCTTGCGAGCACTTTCAGAGATATCCACAGATGTCATCTGTGCATGTCCAGTCGAAGTCATAACTTCACCTCGCGAGAAAAGAATATACAAAAAAGGTTCCAACTTTTACTCCCCCTATTAGGGGTGTTAAACTTGAATTCAAATATTCCTTTACGGAAAACTGGGTTCACCCGTGATAGACTTAAGAGTTAAGATCACAGCTTTCGAACTAGAGATTAATAGGGGTGGCAACGTTCAAACCTTTGCGTAAAATTCTTGGAGTTACTACGTCGACCTGGAAGTTTTCTTCAGGTGTCCTGCAAGAAAATGCTACCTGTGTTTTTTTATTCGATTTTCATTAGTTTCCTCGTTTATTTTGCAGTAGATTTCTCTACTGCTGGAAATAATTATTTTAGGTGTCAGAAATTAATAATAATCAATGAAATGATCGTAATGTTCACTCACAGAATTATCCAAAATGATTCACAGTTCTATACAAAGTTAACCGCTAAAAGTTATGGTTTTTTTCCTCTCAACAGTCGAGTAGTATTTCCTCTTAAATTTGACACCACCTTACATATAACCTCTTACTAAAGTCATGAAAATACGACGGGAGTAAAGAGGGCAAACCTTCCCACGAATGGTTTCACGTGTAGAATTTAACTTTCCTGTTTTAAGATGATAGAGGGGGAAATCCTTTTTATTTAGGCAGTAAAATCGATCTTGAGTTAAAGAACATTAGAATACTGAAAGCACCGAAATAGAGGAACTACTGATCAGGAACGTAACTCACTGAATCTATAAAATGAACCGTGGGTCGCTAGATCCCTGTTGCATTCTAGACAACTGGGTAGCGAGAGTTCGGTCGAAAGCTCCACTTCTCTCGAACTGAAGCTGTATAAAGAGCATCTGTGAGTGACTGGAGGAGACCTAATGCTCATTTCGCTCACAATGAGGGCGTTTCGCTCCTTGTGAGGTGCTCGTCACTTCGAGCGAAATGCCAAAAGTGATCAACTTCTGGCTCTAATCGGGCTTCTCGCTCAAAACGTAAAGGACCGAGCATGAATAGAACTGAACTCTCCGTGTGTGATATGGTTATACATTTTCGAAATTCAAATTTTGACGTGTATACTCGACGGGTACGACGGGTTGAAAATTCGTCACATAATCACAGGTAATCTAAAGAGGTACCCACGAGGAACGACGGTAAACTCCTTAACTTGCGTTTCGGAAAACCGAATATCGACCGTAACGCCCAAGTTTGACACCCTCTACTGTTCTCTATTGTTTTCCAAGGGAGACTTAAAAGTGCGGGAGAGAAAATGTCTCCTGGGCACTGGTGACCCTGAACTTCTTCCTCTAGGAAAAGAGAAACGATTACTACCTCTCTAGCCGACGTATGACACAAATTATGGTAAAACGATGTGCTCCTCCTAGCCTCTGTCATTTACGTTTTAGGTGCATACTTGAGTGCGTGTGCGCATCAAATTCTATCATTTACACATCGGTTGCGGTTTACTTAGGATATACTTCTAACATACACCGGCAGTCCTCAAGAGTGGCGGTATCTGCACAGGATCGTTCGGTTTAAGAAGATGTACGAGTTCTTCTTGAAAATGGTACCTGTCATATTCTGCGGACGTCTGCTGATTATATTTCCAACATGGCCTGAACCTGCCCATACATCATATAGATAGGTGCGTCAGTCCCTACACAAATTTACGTGCTTATAGATACCAGCGCAAGTTTGTCATCACCGACACACTCGTGAGGTGGTTTCGCCATCGCAAGCCGTCGTAATCGTAGAAGGGACTGCAATGCGTTGTATGACTCGAGAACGAACGGTTCTGTTGTTCCACAGCCACCCAACTCTGCTTGACAATGTCCTCAAGGACTGAAGAGCTGGATCAGTTGTGGCACAGCGCAACCATTTCGATCCTTCTTGTGGACTGGCTTCCAGTAAGCGCTCTTCCAACGCCGCCCACGGAGATCTGAACTTGAGGGATAGCATACGGCACCATGAGAAGAAACAGGTGTCTTCCTCAGATTCTCCTCGTGGACGAAGC
This sequence comes from Asterella californica, assembly GCA_036924285.1. Classification (NCBI taxonomy): domain Eukaryota; kingdom Viridiplantae; phylum Streptophyta; class Marchantiopsida; order Marchantiales; family Aytoniaceae; genus Asterella; species Asterella californica. The sequence goes on from JAYKYS010000003.1 coordinate 16,563,362, forward strand.
GAGTTTTTCTCTCATCAGCAATCTGGTTATACGTGCGTGCGTGCATGCCTCCCTAGCTCCCACTTGAGCTCCAGGACGTTCTTACTCCCGTAGCTAGCTGGCTGCCTAGTTCTGCTACTGACCTTGGCGATCTGCGAAAGGGCACATCGATCGCGGAACATCGAGACGACACCATGACACGAATGAACTCGTGCATGTCTGGACGCAAGCGCGGCCCGCCTTGGGCGCCGGCCTATGCATCCTAGAATGTTCGGCAAATGTTGCGGCTTTCTTGTAGTTCAAATGAACTAAGATGACGTGACAGCTGAGGCCGTTTCCCCAAGAAGGACATCGTAAATCGGTATCCACAAGTGCGTTCGTTGTACATTCACGAAGCATCGCGTACGCCAGAACGGATTGGCTGGCTGCTAATCCTTCAAGTGGCTTCCACCAGCAGCCTTTTCTATGCTTCGGGGCAAAACATCTTCCAGCCACGTACTCAGGAAGACGAGAATCTGCGGACGTTGAAACCTCGGAATGTAGTTTGTAAGAAAGCCTTGACAACTCGTCAAGATGGCTAATTCGTTAGTTGCCTCCCGGCCGGGTGCTGTACTCTTCAACAGTCAAACAGGGGAGAAAAGACGACATATCGCAACATGCACAGCACCTAGGATATCATTCGTGCCGAGGAGGAATGAATGCTACTGTCAGCTACGTACTTCATCACACCCCTAATCCTAATCTTACTGCTAGACTTCCTCATACCCGGGTCTGGAGAATTTACTTCCTCACAGGCTCACACCCTGGTTAACTGAGAACGGGCAATGCTATCATCAGATAAAACGATTACTTCTGTAAAAAGTAACCTGTCTTAGACCATCATAAAGAACAAACTCGGTAGGTGACTAACTGGACTGTGGTCATATTCATAGTATTCATCCACGTAGTGAAAGAATGGCTAGATATGCAAGGGACTGAGAATGCTTAATTAGTTCGAAAGAGACATCATCTAATTATTAAAGTCAAAAGTGTATAAGTTTGTCTCTGAATGATAAAACTTGTGCAGAGTAATCACATTCTAAACAGAAGAAAACTGGAAAGCTTGTGCATAGTATGTATTTAACTAATGACACAGTAGATAGAAAGAAAATGTAGAAGAATCCTAGTATGAAGAGAATTGTTATGACCTTTTGCAACGCGAAGTCAAACATGCACGTACTTGTTGTTTCAAAACTCTAAGCAAATATGACACTTCCCAATAATTATTCTACTGTCAATGTTTCAGTTCATTCAATTTATTGTCACAGTATATGGTCACTCTTGAAGTTCGACGTATGAAATAACCGTGGCTGAACAAATTTACTCAGGAAAAGGACAAATCTTTCATTGACTCGGAATAAAAATGAATGCCTCCATGCATCCTCCAAAGTATGATGGTTCATCCGACTTCATCGGAAAGACCAGGCAGGTAGTACTTGCTCTCGCTCTTTCAATCAGTCATAGGAAAGAGATCAATTATCAAGATATCCACTTGAAAACTTCCTCAACCATGCGATTCAACTTCTTATCGAATAAATCAAAGATGATTTGGGACACGGAGGTCTCTTCACAATGTTGCTTATCTCTCTCTCGCTCTCTCTCTCTCTCTAGAGTGTTGTATGCAGTGCTATGCACCATAATCCTGTTCTCCACGTATATGACTTTTATCTCCAACTTGGTTGAAGAACATTACTTTATGCAACTACGTGAACTTGATGCGATGAACTGTCCAGAGTATTGACCTACTACAGTTTGCTGACTAGACATCGCACTGCATACAACGGGTCACAGATGCGAAAAAAGTGAATTTTAAGATAGAGGAATGAGGAAATGAATATACTGCATGTTAATCTTACATGCTTGTTGAGTTTGAGAGAGTAGTAGAAAAGTAAAAAGACAAGCAAATAGAGATAAAACTCTTGGTTCATATCATGGCTGGGGTAGATTCTACATCTATGATATACATAGAAAATCTCTTCAAGAGATTATTCTCAGTTTATCTCTATTCTATTTGTGTTAAAAAACATTCAAAATAAACTAGAATTGAGAATTAAATTTTCTATATATATTAAATATTAACTGAAAAGAGTGAAGCAGGAAAGCAGGACATAACCCATAAGGCTTTGAGCAGACCAGCGCGCTTCAAAGAGTACAAGTCCGAGATCCAGTGACAGATTATACATTGATACAGTCTGTATTTAATTTATGAATTAATCCCTTGCATATAATCTCAAATCTTTTCTCTTGGCGAAAACTATAAGACTGATGAGTAGATATAGTCCACAATATCAAGCTTTGTCAAAGACTGTAGAACGTCTGCAGTTACTCGATTGAGTAATCCAGTTTTTTTCAAAAGTGTCAAGGAGACCTCAAATTATGGTGCATACACTCCATTCGTCCAGTGAGTGATCCTAATTTTATGCACCACCTCCAGAAGTAATACCTACAACTTATGGCAAATACCTGTAAAACTTCTTACTAGAGTTACAAGAATCCTTTACCGTCAAGGTTTGAGTGGGCCCAGTGAACTTTAGACGACGAACTGGTCAAAATCTGCCAGTGACAGCACAGCCAACTCCAAGCCTGATTGTCAGGAGATTGATGTTGGAACAAACTTGAACATTACTTGAGCTCAAACGTACCTGTAGTACAGGGTTGGTAATAAGTTGATGCCCAGACCGTGCATAGTTTCAATTTCGTGAACTTTCTGGTCGGGTCATTTGAGTTCCATCTCTGTAGTTTTTGGGCGCAGCACGTGCTAACTTCTCCCCGTTGGAGATTACTTGTCCTCTTGTCTCAAAATTGTATTTCGAGCGTAGTGTAGAGATTATGTGCAGAAATGTTCAAAACTACAATAGACTCGAGTTTTCCTAAACTGTCCCTAAAATGACAAAAGCTATGCGAAATGCAGTTTTGAAACTGCAAGTGCGTTAGAGCAAGGGAAATAAGGGAGAAAACAATGAGTCACGAATGGAAGATAAAGAAAAAGTAATCCCAGTTGTGAGAAAATATACATCCCAAGCGTAATTTTGCTAAGAAGGAAGAAAAAGACAAACGCGTAGTAAGGAGAAAATCTGATATAGTTATTGGTGGATAGCTTGCTTGGATAGAGAAAAAATAGTTAATCTTCATCTTCGAATGGACTAGTACTTTCTTGTTTGCAGGAAATAAACTGGATAGAAACCGAATAATTAATTTAACTTTAGACGTTCTAAACAAAAAATGTGACTGTTCTAAGTATGGACACATCTCAGTTTAGATATCTAAAACTGAGATGTGTCCATGTTTGGGAGGAGCTGCTTACTTTACTTTCTTTTCGCTGCGTGTTTACATTTAGACAAGTGTCAAAAAGAAAATTCAGCCAAATGTACATGCATGTTTAACTCCAAAGACTTAACCCATAAATAAAGAGAGCTCAGAGATGTGGTCCAGAATATAAGTACGGTCCGAAACTGAACTCATATAATTATTTTATGAGTGGATAAATCTAACACTTAATCCTTCTACATAGAAGAGTTAGGCAATAAATTTAACCACTTGTGCATAGTTCTCCTCTTCCGAACTCGGAAGGAGATGAATATACATAGCTTAACGTCATCCCAGTTGTGAGAACATACATCTTAAACGATCTAGCCAAGGATAGTTAGGAAAGAGACAAGTGAGATATGAGAGAAATAGAGAGAATATATCGGTGACCAAATGACTACACTCGTATTTTTCAAAAGTTTTTTTCACGTGTATTAGTGATGTTTTCGTTTAGATTATAGAGAAATATTTATATGTTAATTAAATTTTATTTTAATTATTTTATAAATATTAAACGTGATCATAACCACAAACTACAATGAGTCCGGAAAGAACTCATAAATATAATCTTAAAATATGCTACCGAAACCATAAGACCTAGAGATTACTCTCTCGGATAATCACAAAGTTATGGGTGATTTAATTTATTATCTAATTTTTCCTATCGAAAAGGTTAGATAAGCCTTCCATCCTCTCAATCTGAAGATGGAGAGGGTGAATAGGCAGGCGGAATAACCGAATGCGGTGCAGGAAGTCTGAATGGTCTGGATTGCAGGCAGAGACTCATCTGCAAGTGATTTTTTTTATATTTATATATATAGCATTGCTGCATGTGGCTTCCATTAAAGGAAAAGAATTAAAACAATAAAGAGAAAACGAGATAAAATGTTCATTGTCATTACGCAGGTTCAGGTTGAAGTGATGAATTTTTGCAGTTTTCTCTTGTCATCATATATGCACTTGAGCATAGAAGTCCAAAGTGATGACGTAAACTTATCCATTTTCTCTTTACGGGACTAGACGAGTTATGATCGAGCCATATATAATTTAAATAAGTATTTAAGTTTAGATTTTTAAATTTAATTATCAATCTGAACTTATCTTTCACTTCGACATTTGGATGTTAAACTGAGAATAAAACCATGAAATATTCATGAATGGTCTAATTTTGTTAAATATAATTATACGATGTGAATGATAAAATATTTTTGAATTCTGAGTTTAATTTGTGACCAAACTCTTCTCTGTAGAAAGGTAGAATGCAACATTCCTCACTCGATACTCAACAATTTAAAACAAACGGTTGAGTATCGATTGCGAAATGTTGAGACAAAGTTTTTGTGAGTTTGCTTTTGTGAAGTTGATTGGTGTAGCGATAGATCGATGAAAAATATATTCATTAGAAGTTTTCGTGGATCTCGATTCAGAATATGTTCCAAATGATTTCAATAGTAAATCTTCCAAGGACGATAAGTCTTTTGTAGGTATGTCAATAAGACAGACCCAGGAGAATAATCTTTCCAGGAATTCAATGCTAAAGATAGAAAGAGTTGGAAAAACATCCTAAAGTACATGAGGAGAAAAAATATTATTTATTTTAAGCCTTTTTATACCAGTACGTGGTTTAATGTTTAGAATAAGACCATCTCAAATTTATCCATAGTATTGCACTAGTATTTTTTTAGAAGGGTTTGTATGTGCACTTGCCTTATGGGTTATTTCAGGATCTCTTGCAACTCTCGATCTAGTTTCATTAATAATTATAAAAAAAGTAGTTTTTCATATCAACTTAGTCTAGAATTTATACACAACACTTTTATAGTTATTTGAATACAAAGTGAACAAAAACTCGATCTTGTTGATCGAGCATGCATATTTAACATTGTCAAGAGCACCTGCATATTATTCACCTCTTCCATCGAAAGATGAGAAGGGAAATATCCAGGTGTTTAATTTAATACCTAACCCTTCCGGCATGAAAGGTTAGGTACTAATTAAACTCTGCGTAACTTAATGTATTAATGAGTATAGTTTCCTAGACTTGTACATTCTGAAGCGTGGCAGTCCAGTCAAGATTTATGATTATCTCTTACTTTCTTCGTGTTTCCGGACATAGACTAACAGATATTTTTTATAAACTATTTTAATTATTTATATATACTTAATATATATTTTTATTTAATACATATATATTTTCCTGATAACAATAAGAGAGCAAAAATTCCCAGGAGTTCATCAGCATACATATTCAACCTTGACAAGAAAAAAAGTAAAAGAAAAATCTGGAAACAACTTCCCATCCCAATCAGTGACAATCGTGCACCAAGATTTACCTTCAATGCTTAACTCTTTCTTCTTTCTGGCGAGAAATCCAAGTTGTATGCAGGTTGGCTCCGGTTTGTATTTCTCATAGAATTATCTGACTTGCAACATTTTTGCGTCACAATACTTTAAGATAAAAAAAGATAGAATATCGAGTTTTACTTCGAACGAACGTTAATGAAGGCACTTCTCTAATCATTGAGGAGAATTATACTCTCGATCGATCGCTTGTTTCTCGTAATATTTGCAACAATGGAGGTTAGGGATGATAGAGGATATTCACCTCATGGTTCTTAAATAATGTATATTCATCGCTTCCGAGTTCGGAAGAGAGGAAATATGCACAAGTGGTTTCATTTATTGCCTAACCCTTTCATGTAGAAGGATTAGGTGTTGAATTTATCCACTCATAAAATAATTATATGAGTTCAGTTCTGGACTGTACTTATATTCTGGACTACATCTCTGAGCTCTCTGTTTATGGGTTAAGTCTTTGGAGTTAAGCATGCATGTACGTTTTGCTGAATTTTCTTTTTGACACTTGTCTAAATGTAAATACGCAGCGGAAAGGAAGTAAAGTAAGCAGCAGCTCTCAGACATGGACACATCTCAGTTTTAGATATCTAAACTGAGATGTATCCATGCTTAGAACAGTCATATTTTTTGTTTAAAACATCTAAAATTAAATTAATTATTCAGTTCTTATCTAGTTCATTTTCTGCAAACAAGGAAGTACTAGTCCATTCCAATATTAAAAGGTGAAGATTAACTATTTTTCTCTATCCAAAGCAAGCTATCCACCAATAAATATATCAGATTTTTCTCCTTACTATGCGTTCGTCTTTTTCTTCTTTCTTAGCAAAACCACGCTTGGGATGTATATGTATATTCACCTCATGTATATTAAATTATGTCTTAATCTTTCAAGCGAGAAAGATTAGAGTAAAATAAGATGTACATGAAATGATGTTTTTTTGAGTTACAAGGTTCTAGACTTATACCCCAGTAGCACCTCAGTCGGTTCCAGATTTATGGGTAACGTAAAGATGTACTGGCAACTCATAGACTGGTTAACACATATTAGGTAGAAAAAACTTTACTTTTTATTACCGTTTAATATAACGTTTTTATTAATGCTTACACATTTCTCGATAAGAGAAACGAGATTCGATTTACAAGGCCACGCGGAGGATAATCGGCTTTTACGGTAGTCTAAACGTCAGTCTGAAAGTGAAGGTAGATGAGAAGTCCGAATGACAAGTAACTGAAACGCGGGTGAAAATATGAAATGAAATATGAAGCTAGGTTCACATCTCGTGTTTCCTCCGGAAGTTCTCCGTTTTCCAGAGAGCTCCGGAGGGTTCCGTTACTTCCGTAATCGAAATGGTCTGGAGAAACCTAATCCGTCCGTCGCGAGAGGACATCACCAAACTTGCGGCCTACGCTTTGATACACAAAACACTCGCGGTAAATGTGCATACTCTCACTCCGAGAAATATCATTTCTCACGTTCACACGTTACTATAGGTCTATAATACCCTTTTTACCGGTGATTATAAGTTAAAAGTGTTCCTTCCAAACTTCGCTATAGTTATCCGGAGAACCGCAAAGTGACGCGATGTGAGCTAGCCTGAGTGCAAAGTCGAAGCATGGGAGAATCCGAGTCGAGCCCTAAGGACGGAGGGAATTTTCCGGCAGTTTTGCACACTGGGGGACAAGTGAACTTACACCTTCAAGTTATCAAAGAAAATAGATGGAAACTTGCTTGTAACGCGGTAAAGCCATAATAAGGCTGGACACGCGCCGCGCGTCACTTTTGGCACCTGAGCCGAGCTCTAAACTGACCGGACTTTGGCACCCGGATCCTTCGGGTTCATGTCCTACGATCAGGTGGTAGTGTCTCGCTCACCGACTCCTTAGGTGACAAGTCATGGCATGGTAGCGACCGTGTACTTTCATGGTTTTCACTCGTGTGAAAGTCACCTTTGTCTTCATACTGGTTTGAAACCTGGTGTGGTAACTGGACGCCTGTGTCCAGGCCTGGGGCAGAGCACTACTGTATCGAAGGGAGGCGATCGAGTTTACTCTCTTGCATCGCTGGGAGACGGACGAAAAGTCTGGCAGAGAAGCGCGGTGTTTCAAGGGAGTTTTGATTTTGTGAATTGCAATAGGAAATTGTGTGGAGTGGTATAGGTCGTTGGATCGTGGGGCGTAAACGGAATTGTTGGGTTGGCGAAGTTCTGGTGTTGCGAATCTTTCTTGGGTTTCTCCGGAGCTTTTGAAGGTCAGAATCTATCCTGGAAGGCGAATTCATTTGGTACGAGTTGTTGAGACATGCAAGTCATTATTAGGTGAGTTCTACTGTGCTCGTCCTTTTCCTTTATCAGTTTGAAAGTAATTTGGAGCAGCTCAGTGGAACCCGTCCGGCCCTCTTTTCGCTGGAAATAATGATATTTTGGGACCTAGGTCCTCCACTTCGAGGCATCCCGGGCTTTTCTCGTTAGCTACTTTCTATGGTTAGCTTGTTGTTGTAGATTGCGCTACTAAAATCAATAGTAGTCTTTCGTGCACGTGATTATGGGAAGCATTTCTGACTTCCAAGCTGTAGAGTTTATATCTTATGTTAAAAGCAAGGGTCTTAAGTTATGGCTGAAAGGGACTGGGATAAACATGGAAACCAAGTTTCCTCCTGGTGCTCCGAAATTGCCATAAACCATTTGACTGACTTCACACTGCAACACGACGGTTGCTATCAGTCGTCTTCCGGGACAGCTTAAGCATGCTCATCGGATTGGTATCTCTAAACGTAAAGGGAGGATCTCCCATCGAAGTGAATGGCAGTATACCTAGAATGCGTGCAGTTTTGATCTCCCAGGCGATTCTCCTTTTAGCTTTTGCACTTACTTCATGGTGTGGTCGAGGAAGGAGAGAGCTGTAGCAAAGGTGATGATATTGGTTGTTTGTGGTATGTTGCTGTCGGGGATGATTTTTGGAGCAATACTGGAAGTATTCAGAAGTGATTTCTTACTCCTTCAATGGTTCGCTTGACAGTGGGTGAACCTCTGATCCTGGCGGGAGGAAGTGGTGCGGTGAGGGGATTGGCGCCATGAGTAGCAATTTCTCAGGGGCGTTAAAACTTGCAAATCTCAATGACTTCATTGCGCCGTCTCAGTCATGTGCGGTTGTCTCCGTAGCTTCTTCAAAAAATGAGAAATCGATTCCTCAAGGTCTTGTTCAACTACAGCGCAAAGCAGCCGCCCGATTTGATCAAACTTTGAAGGATACGGACGCACCAGTTAGAGTTACTTTGCACGATTGTTTGGCTTGTAGTGGATGTATCACCTCGGCGGAAACTGTAATGTTGGAGCAGCAAAGCACGACGGAGTTCCTGAATCGCCTGAGTACCCGAGATAAGGCTGTGATCGTGTCCTTGTCCCCACAGTCCCGAGCATCTTTGGCTTCTCACTATAATCTTACTCCTCTCCAAGCTTTCAGAAAGCTGACTAGCTTCTTGAAGTCTTTAGGTGTAAAGGCTGTTTTCGATACCAGTTGCAGCAGAGATCTCTCTCTCGTAGAGGGATGCGAGGAATTTGTTTCTCTCTACAGAGAGTCTCACGGTCTGACTGATACTAAGAATGTAAGTTCTAAGAAACCCCAGGGATTACCAGTTCTGGCATCAGCTTGTCCAGGTTGGGTTTGCTACGCAGAGAAGACGCATGGATCCAAAATTTTGCCCTTTATCAGCACCGTAAAGAGTCCTCAACAGGTAATGGGAGCCATTATTAAACGACACGCTTGGAGAAAGTTGGGAGTCAAACCAGAAGATGTATATCACGTAACTGTGATGCCTTGTTATGACAAGAAACTAGAGGCTTCACGGGATGACTTTCTTTTTGCGGTAGATGGAGCGGAGGGCGATCGCGAAATAGGTATTCCGGAGGTGGATGCTGTTCTTACTTCTGGAGAAATGCTAGATTTGTTGGAGTCGAAACAAGCGGATTTCGTATCTCTTGACGAGGCTCCTCTTGACCGGTTACTCACGAATCTGGATGAGGCTGACCATCTGTATGGTGTTCTCGGAGGATCGGGTGGATATGTGGATACAATATTCCGCTATGCAGCTAGGACGTTGTTCGGGAAAGAAATTACTGGTCAGCTGGATTACAGAACTTTGAGGAACTCGGATTTTCGAGAGGTCACTCTGGAGCATAATGGGAGGGTTGTTTTGAGATTTGCTTTGGCTTACGGCTTCCGGAATATTCAGACTGTGGTTCGGAAGATTAAGACTGGAAAATTGGAGTATGACTTTGTTGAGGTGATGGCCTGTCCCGCTGGTTGTTTGAATGGTGGCGGACAGATCAAGCCAAAGCAAGCGCAAAGTGCCAAGGAATTGATACAGAATCTAGAAACTGTTTACCTGAAAGAGGTCGACGTTAAGGATCCTTTTAGTAATCCGGTGGTGAAAGGCCTTTATGATGAGTGGCTGCAGCATCCTCGCTCGGCAAAGGCGTTGGATGTCATGCATACGACCTATCACAATAGAGAAATGAGTCTTGGTACTAAACTGAGCGATTGGTAACATGGAAAAATATTGGCTCAGTGGGAACCTGGCACTGATATGTACTATTAAGGATAATGGTCATTCACACTGGAGCCTGTTGCAGCCAACGGATCGTTTCATAGAGTTGCACCAGTGGTAGGTGATATTCTCTTAGTCGGGGATGAGATTGGGTCCGAACCAGTTGCACCAGTGGTAGTTGATATTCTCGTAGTCGTCGGTTGAGATTGGTTTCAAGGTTTGGATTGGATATCACTTCACGACGTTCAAGGTGTTCAATGATCTCATCAGTGTTTTCAATCATGTACAGATTCAGCATTGGAACCCTGAGGCAATCTTTTGCTTCGGAAGCAGAGTGGATCCTTATATCGACTTGCAATCTTTCCATCTATCAGGAAACTTGAATGAAGCAGTACTTCTGGGTATTAACTTAACCACCCATTTCACTAGATTCTGATGTATATTGTGTTGGAGGATCAGAACATATTGAGCCACTGTTGATTTTGTGTGCTTTGCCTGATTATTGGTTTTGGATAAAGGTGTGGCTCATTAGTTTGCTGGTTATGCTGAATCTCGATATCCGTAGTGAAGTAAAGTCAGAGACCCCTGTGGAGATCAAGGAAGACAAGTGTCTTTCCTGTATCATAGCAGTAAAATCTGAGATGACTTGTATTGAATGGTGTTTCCTAAAGAGCTAAAGCAATCGTCAAGTTTCACCCCTTGTAAATGTCTATTGTCCTGGCGTCTGTGAAGCAACGTAGCCTATAAGTGATCAAAGGCTATGCTTTGGTGTTAGAGGATACTAGGTTTCTGTTGGTACGTAGTTTATGAGTGGAGTAACATTCGGTTCAAAATTACGTATTTTAGCGCCTCTTGACGTCGGAGGTTTGTTGCACACAGGCTGGATACTGTCGGCGTATCTCGTGGGGCTTCATGTTATACTACAAGCGAGAATAAATCAGGAGGAAGATTCAACCATGGTGGTTCCGTAACGGTTATTTGCTTTGTTCTAGTAGCGTGTATGAATTTTCCAGTCACCCGATGTGATCCTGTACCTTTTAGATTTTGGTTTCATCATGATTCACTGTCAAGAAGTTTTGTAGAATCATACCAGCTCAAGAATGCCATGCGCCTTTGGTTCGTTTGGATATACAGTTTTTACGATTCTGAGTCATGTGAGTCTTGTAGCATTACTGCGGCCCAGCACACCTCTAGTAGGAAATCTGGCCTTTAAGGCCCGCTTAGAGACCAGGTTGTGGACTACCATAAGAGTATTGAGTATGAACGAGCAAGAAGTTTAGATCCTAGCTTGGCATGACATGTTCTTACGCCAGAAAGTGCAGCGGGAATGGGTCATGTTTATGCAAGGTTGGATATACAGTTTTTACGATTCTGAGTCATGTGAGTCTTGAGCATTACTGCGGCCCAGCACACCTCTAGTAGGAAATCTGGCCTTTAAGGCCCGCGGACTACCATAAGAGTATTGAGTATGAACGAGCAAGAAGTTTAGATCCTAGCTTGGCATGACATGTTCTTACGCCAGAAAGTGCAGCGGGAATGGGTCATGTTTATGCAAGGTATCCGTAACCAGTCTGCCGATCTGTATAATTTAGGTTGAGGTTCGGAGGACCCGTTATGGCTTCGGGTGTTTGCAATCCAGCCTGGTCATTCATTTCCTTGTCGGAGTCGTACTGTAAATGTTGATGTCCAGTGATTTAGTACCAGCTTCTGGAAGCAATGTATCACGTAAGCTCGTAGGATGATAGAGGTTATGGGTTCAACTTAGTTGCTTGGCATGAAAAAGGTCAAGCTGGACAGTTAGTTTAGGTTTTGATGTAGTAGCCTTTTATGAAGTAGTGAGGGGGAGTGGTGAACGAGGATGACACTGCACAGCTAGTGAAGTTAGAATGAATGAACGACTAGAGAGAAGAGCACCTTTTATTTATGGGCTGGTGAGAAATTGACCGGTAGAACCCGGTTCCGATTAAACACTGGTACTTCGAGTTGGCCATCCGATTTTGCGGGGATTCAAGACTTCGATCTGATATACGCGTCAGTTTACGATTTAGATGACTGCTCATCATTCTGTATCTTCTTTGGTATGAGTTATCTTGAGAATTCATCGGGAGGTGGTTCTTGGCTGCCGTTATGTTTATTATCACGGCACGTGCAACCTTAGTACTTAAGGACTGACCGCGCGGATCTATTCGCAATGGGGCCATATGAATCCGTTGGTATGCAGTATATATATGTGTGCTCTCGTTGCTTTGTAGAGAGAGTACATTATGCCGTTATGTACTCTCCTTGCTTTGTACTTCCCTGGGTTCAGGGTTTTCGGGTTACCGCAAAGTGTGTGTGGGTTCTTCTTAAATTGCGCTGCTATACACATGCACAGACATTTTTGGATATATATCTCGTAGTACACTGGGCTTAGGGGTTACCTACACTGTGTGGGCAGGATCCCTGATTCGAGCTGCCATTCCATGTACTATTATGTATATCTCGCATTCCCATGTACCATGATATATATTCCGTATAGGTCGGATTAACGCTAGCTTGACGCTCCAAGATAGCACACAGGCTACCTTTCTCCTCTGGAACTTTCTATGTACTTCAATGGGTTATTCTACTGGATGCTACCTGTGTCTTTGAGCGTGGTCCTTAGCTGAGCTGCCATTCTCCAGGACGAATCATATGCATCTCGTAGTATCTTTCGTAGTAATTTATGATTTACATATGTAATGCTTGTAATAGTCTCCCACCTTTGTATCAGTTCGCCATACTATCCGTAAACCATCTTATCGATCCTTTATCGATCGTCTTCTAGCTGACAGCTTCTATCTTAACCGACTAATTAGGACCACAGCTTGCCACCTAGTAGGGATACTTTAAACAGCCAGCTTTCTCCGGATATCACTATCTTCGACGTCTGAGAAACCCAGTTCTCTTGTTCTGCTAATTGGTTCTCCGGACACTTGTAAAACCTTATATAACTTCTTCTCAGGTAACGACCTTCTACTTGCTTCATTCAGGCTTTTTGAGCACATCCTGTTTTCTCGTTTTCTCCTTTATTACTTGTACTTTACTCTCTGTTGCCTTACTATTATTTGTGGATACTTGGTGCTACATAGATTTGTACGTCAGACTTTTGTGGTTCACGTTGTTTGCAAACTTGTAGGCTTATGCGGTTGCAGTCGTTCTTATGCGTTCCCCCATGGCCTGCTGGTGTGGAAACTTACAGTCGAGCATTTTTGGGCAGCTGTACATGTCCATGTTCGGTGGCCACAATCTTTGTGTAAAGTTGTCTGGACCACTTCACAGAGCCAGCGGTCCACTCAGAGATGTTCGAGGTGACTTGTAACCTATGCAACTAATACCTGCTGAGCTGGAAATGTGTCTGACTTTGGTTGTCACCTTTTTTTTCCATCTAAAGCTAACCCACTCTGCTGATGGTGTCCTTTCGTTCAGGTTCATATTGTGCTGTTTTTTTCATGTGTCGCAGTGGTGCTAACGAGTGAAGGTGATGTGCACGCCAGGGCACTGTTGATACCAGCATCTTTGGCGTGTATGTGGTAATGAGGTATTGCAGTGCACACTTGTTCATTGCCGACGGCCGTATGAGTGGCATTTTGTGCAAAATCCTGATCGACTAGTTCTAGGAGTACTTCGGCCTGGTTGCTTATTCTGTGATTGGATTGCTTGCTCTTATAACTCTCCTTTCCACTTTCTCGATCGTTGTTCGCGTTCTACATAACGTTAATTCGTTGTTCTGTCCACTTTTCTCGGTGTATGTTTTTGTTGACTCTGTACGTATCATCCTCGAATATTATGAAGTAGATGCAGGGCATGATAAGAGTGTCTACTGATAACATGCTTTCAGTAAATTCAGCTCGTTCCATCGTAGCTACTTTGGATGAAGGATTCAGCGTCTGTTCATGAATGCTTGTACATCATCGTACTGATGCATTAGAAAGACCGTACGCGTAGATCAGTGATTTGCACTGCATATGGTCGTCTATGCAGCCCTTCTATACGAGGGGCGCCCGAATATATGAGGGTGTGCTGTTTGCTACACGTCCTCAACTGTCTCGTCGGGAAACATCGAGGAAAACATGCCCAACGAGTACATGTTGAATGTTGCTAAATAGAACGCAAAGCCTTATAATGTAACAGTGTCATCCATCTGGGTGAACTTAATGAGCAAACCGGAGCAGTGAACATCTGTACTCGTTCATGCGCATAAGAAGCAAGTGATATGACTCGCACGGTCTATCTCAGCAAGTGGACATGGAAATGGAGGCTATTGATTCGAAAAGGAGATTCTGGAATAGTTATAGTTATACTTTGCACATGTGTTCGCACGGAACTCGTAGAAACGAAACGCGTCCTTCGTACTCGAAGTACCGTAGTAATTTAGCTATTCGCGCTGCAAGTAACTGCTATAATTTCTATCAGCAGTTCGAGCCTATATTATGGAGGGAGCGTTCGAACGGCTAAATTAATTGAGCTATTGGCGTGCGAAATTAGGGAACTGATACAGCTCATGCCGTTTGTAGTTTTCTTGTGGCATTAGTTTTTGACAGCGAGTCCGAAGTGCGGTATGCTCTTCTAACTTTCAGTCTTTCACAGATCATCCTTTCAGATAACTCCTTTATTGACGTGAAAAAGAACGGAGTGGGGAAAAGGAAGCCCGCGGAGTGGACAACACACCAGTGCTCGGGAGATCTTGTAGCCGCCTTCAGTTAATTTCCTGAGAGAAGAGAATACGGCAAAAATCAAATATTCTCGGGAAAATGTAGAACATCTTCGTCACATGCCACTTTTTCGATGCAAGGAATACGTATATACATCCCAACTCACAAGGAGAGGTACAAATAGCGGGAGAATATCATTTTTGTTTAATATTGTTATATCTTTTATATTGTATATTTACGTTTAATATTGTTATATTATTTGTTGCGGGAGTTGTATAGTAAGAGATGCCGTATCCGAAAATCCGAAAGAAATCTAATCCAGAGGAAACTTAAATGAAAAATGAATACGTACAGAGCACCGTTAAGTCTAATGAAATAGAATAGAAACAGAAATAATTAGACTTAAATGGGCATGTTTGAGAACATGGAGATATAACTTATGAATGTAAAGTCTTAAGGAAATCCCAGGGAAAACTGAAATGAAAAATGAATATTCATAAATAACATATGTATGTAAAGTCAAAAAGAAGTCCGGGCGGTTAAATTCATAAATTTATATAAAATTTAAATGGTCATTCTTGGAAAAATTAACTGAAAAGGATATAAACCATAAAACATGTACACAGTTGCCCTGCGAGAGGTAGAAGTCAAGGAACTTACAGTTGTATATAGATCAATACACTGTAATTTTAATTTAATAGTGAATTTTTTCTGTTGGAAAGGTTAAGTATTAAATTAAAATCTTCCATATTTATCTCTTGATTAAAAAATAAAATAAGATGAATATGCAAAAAAGTATCTAGATTTTGCATATTTTGCATACTTCATCTCTTTTATTTGAGTGAGATCTAAGTTAGGGGGTGAGGGGGGCAGAAAAGATTAAAAGTAAATAGAAAGAGAGAACGAAGTAATTAGAAATTTTTTATTTGAAATTTTTCAGTATAGTTCAGAAGAAATGAATATGTAAAAAAGATTCAATTTTGCTAATTTTTGGAAGAGTTAAACTATAAATAATTTTATTCGTGAGAAGCATAGGTTCTATCTGCCTGAGTTATTGTGAGTTTTGTCTACTCAAGTGATCTAGTGTAATCAAGTTTACCAAGTGGATTTTAATTTAGTGATTTATTTAGTATTTTGAATTTAATAAAGTAATTTAGAAAATTTTGTCATTATTTACAAATCCAATCGAGTACTACTTTTCCTCGTGCTTTGTGTTTTTGAAATTATATTTTCGTAAATCTACTTTGAAAACAGTTTTTAGCTAATTGTCTATGATTACTTTGTAGTCTGTTAAACTTTCGACTAAAACTACACTTTGGATGCATATATTCTCTCGGAAAAGTTTCTGAAAGATTAGTTTCAATTCCGAAAATCCAGAAAATATGATCGAATGATTTAACACTATTACAGATTCCATTTGGGAAACGAACTGCCAGAAGATGATGATGCATGCACATTTTCCTCATTTACGCACTCAACTACTCAGGTCTTTTACAATTATTAATGATTACTTACAGTAATAAAATACACAAAAACTCAGTTTTGATTAATTAATGACAACCGACAGTCCAGCCGTGTCCCTTGCCCATGGGCCATCAACCTTTTCTGTTTGTTGCCTCTCGCAACATCTTAGCGCTGGAGCTGCACCGCCCCTATCATCACCATGATCACCATGACAACAGAGTACTAATGAGAATGAGGAAGCCTACTTAGGATGAGAACGTACGTCTACATAATCAATTCTCATGAACTCAATTGCACAAAATGTACGAAACAAATTTCTCTGGAGCGTTAATCTGGTTCATATTCGTCCCTATCGTTCATATCGAGGCTGCTTATTATCGAGGCTGCTTATTCACCCATGTACACTCTGAGTGTACATGGGTGTTTAATATATATCCTAACCCTTCCCGACGGGAAGGGTTAGGATATATATTAAATGCCTCTGTAAAACGACGTTATTTGACAATTTCACTCCCGGACTTATACTTCCAGCAAGGCCCCAGCTAGCTCTTCACTTATGGGTTCTGTCTGGGTCTATTTGCTACTCCCGGAAAGGTTAACATTTAACGTTTATAAATGATTTTGATTTTTTATTATAACTTATTATAGCTTATTTTTATAACACTTATAACACTTTTGATAAGAAAAAACGAAATTCACTGTACAAGGTCGTTTGGGATGCGTATTCGTCCCGAGGGTTGGTGAAATGTGACTCAAAAATCGATCTGTCAAAGCTGTAACTTACATTTAAAGAGTAAATGTGAATAAATATACATGCAAACGGTGGTTTTGGGAAATTTCCGGTAAAGGAAGAACTAGCATTTTGGGGAAGAGAAATTCTTGACGGGATAATGTGGGAAGTGCACAGAGGGACGAGGAAGCTGTTAGTTTGAGTTAACAGTATACATGATTATTTTTGCAAAAAAAAAGTTAAGTTTTTTCTGCAGTAAGCAAACATTTGGATTTGTTTTGCCACTGCATTGAGCATAGTGGCAGAAAAAATACAAATCTAAATTTAAATGCATAAATTTAAACATCTGTATTTAAATACATCTTAGCTGAATGTAAGACATGGACTGTAGAAAAAAGAAAAGCTGTAAGCGTTGTGAGTTGAAACTTAACCCTTCTACTATAAAAAATGTGTTCCGGACAAATAAAAATAATCCCTAATTAATGTGCATGCATAATATCTCTTTCATCTGAAAGATGGAGGAGGTGAATATGTCTGCAAAATAAACACATTTAAACTGTAGTCTTTTATATAGACCAATTAGAATATATGCCGAACTTTCAATGATAGAACGTTCACATTTTGATGTCGTTCTTCATTGCATACCGTAGTGATTTTACTTTCCCAGCTGCAGATTCACGAATGGCATGGACTTAACGACAACACAATCGAAAATAATATCGCAAAAAGAAGCAAACCGCAACAAATATTGACGCACATGCTATCGCAAGCATATCATAGACGTCGAGAAACAATCACAATGAAAACGCAAAAATTGGATTGTCAGCAACTCAGCCAATAGTAGTAGCAAGAGCTAATTTTCTGCTCCACCAATTTTGGTTAATATCGTCAAGTCAAAGATATTTATTTTGGAACGCTACTCTATCCCACTCATGTGACTTACTACTTCATCATGGAAACTGCTATCACGACATCAGTCAACCAAGTACTTGGGTGGCCCTATTGCATCGGACTTGCGGCTTGGGGATGCATGGATGTACTACATTCATAAGCTAATTGTCATCTTCGTTCTCTTCATCATCTTTCTTTAATTTTGATAAACTGGTAACTTTGCTTCATTTTATATTACAAGGGTTTCTGATCTTCTCTTTGGCAACTTCTACTCTACGTCTCTCCAATCTCCATTCTCTTCGACGCTCGCTACGGATTCTCTTGTGAGAAACTACAACGGATGGTAAACCTAAGGTTCCGCTTGTATCTGTTGAATAAGGTGAGAGTTAGCAAGAGCTCACTCACAGCTGAAGCTGCGTACAGGGGATCAGACAATAGACCTGTCATCATCTCCAGAGTAGAGGTCATTGGGGGTGCCTCAGAGAAGGAAACGGGGAACAAGGAGTTACAAGGAGTTGTTACAAGAAAGAGTACTTACATCTACAGTGCAGGAGGTACACTAGAGGGAGTTACGAACAGATACTGAAGAGGGAGAACTGTGAGGTCATAGTCAAAGGTCATAGTCAAAGGAGAAAGAACGTGAACTTATTATCCTTCAACAGTATCGTGGGATGTTGTTTCTCTTCCTATTGCTTTAGGAGGTCTAGGATTGTTTCAGTTATCAACTTCCAAACCGTCTTGTTTTACAAGCATGTTGTTTCTCTTTTGTCTGAAGCATCATATTCCCAACGGGTCTTATTATTTTCCTGTCTCATGCACACATGCTCATCGCTGCCATTTGTCATTGCTTTCTACTTACATCTCTTTTTATGGATTCATAGCTCACGACTTGCAAGTAACATTCTTCAAGTCTGGTGTCAAGTATACACCTTTTTTTCTTGGTCTCTACACAACTTATTTATCCCTTTACCCAAGCTCTGTCGCTATTAGTCAAATCCTCACTGGCTTATGGACTGCCGCAGCCGAGATTCTTCAAATCCCAGAAGTTAATCAATTTTTTACTATCCAGCTTTTTATTAGAGCATTTTGTCTCGATCAGGTATTTTCCTTCCTCTTACATTTTGTTCATTTCATGGCGTTGAGCACATAGAGTTACTTTTGTTCATGATCATAGCTGGAAAGATCCAACTCAGTGGCAACTTCAAGGTCATCAGCCGCATCCTTTTTAGACTTCTTTTGCACTCCCTGTGTCATTGATTTATGAGCGACTTACTTTTGCACTCCCTGTGTCATTGATTTATGAGCGACTTACTTTCGCTGTCATTGGGACTCTCTTTACACGTCTAAATCAGAGATGATGTTTGGATTAGGATTCAGACTCTTGGTAAACGATTTGACAACGTTGCTCTACATCAGTTCTTCAGAGGCGCAATACTGTTTTTATCTGACGAATTCTTAATCACGGCTTCTTTACAAGTCACAGGGCTGCTTTGATTTTGCACTCAACTCAAATTTGTGCAGGATGTGCTTCATCTGATGGAAACATCTCACATGTTTTCCTTTGGTGCTCCGCTTGTTCTATGATTTGGACTTCTTTGCTTACTTCTTTTCTGACTTTACGTTCGGTTTCAGCTGCAATACAGGGCGCTCCACTTCCGCTTATGCGCCACATCCTTCTCCTCCTTTTGGTTAAGTGTTGATGTTCAGCTTGGCACCATCGCTGTGCTCTCCATTTTCAGCGTTTGATGCATCCACTAACAATTTACCGGTTGGAGACTTGCGTTTCATGCTGTTTGTATCTCTTTACTTACTGCTTCGAATACCCGACTCCATTGCCTTCTTATGGCTGTCTTACGACTTCTCATAACAACCTGTTTCACCTCTATGGCACATATTCTTTGATTACTTGCTCTTTATCTTCTTAACGTATGATTTAGTTCTTTGCCACTGTTCTTGGTTTTTTATAGCTTGCTTTCCAGAATGTAACCATTGCCGCTGGTCTTGCTACCTTGTTAGCTCTCTGGTTCCTTTCGGTTGCATTTCTTCGTTGTTATCTTGCTCGGCCTGAAGGGACCACTCTTTCTTCCTTAGTGGCATACTCTTTAATAAAATTTCGATTGGTGCACTCCTCCTTTCGCCCTGCGCTCTCCTCAGTGCTTTCGACGCTTGTACCCCTCCTTTTTGTCTTAATAAAGCTCTCTTGCTTTCCGTCGCCTTTCAAAAGAAATATAAATATAAATGTTAAAGTCTCGTTTCAGCTCTTGACTTTTTGACTTTTATCCCATCACTCCTTTGACTTCGCATCATGTTTGTCCGCTCGAGTCTCGACAGCTTCGTGCCTTCTGTAACTGTCGTCTCCTTTTATCGTCCATTCGTTGGTTTCAGAGCACTACCATTTCCTGCTGTGGTCAGCCCTGCCGATTACACTCTATGTATACTTGGTAAGGGCCTAATCGCACTCAGTAGTTTTCCAATAGTTTTTCAGTTTTTACTCAGAATTTCAAGTAAATTACCCAGCTTGGGGCCCAGCCGCACATGGTATTTTTCAGTCAGTCAGTCAATGGTATTTTCGCCCGAATCTTGGTTAAGTAATAACACTTGCAAGCGCACATATCAGTTTACTGTGTTCTCGTTAAACTGGAGATGAGAATCTTAACTGACTTTTAGAGGGTTCTCCCGGGTACCCTCTTAAAGCTTTTTCTGGAGTTGTTTGACTCGGATGTTTACACGTGTCATATTATTTGTTAATGTTCTTTAAATAAAATTAAATAGGAAAAATATCTATTTTAAAAATATTTTTTTCTATAAAAAACCTTTGTATTCCAAGTTTGCAAATCTGCTTCGAATGGAAAAAAAACTAAGAAACAGTGAAAAACTACTAATGAGAGACTATTGCGATTGGGCCCTTGGTAGTACTTAGGGCTTTTAAACCTAGGTTTTTCACTCAACAAATATAAGGAAATTATTTAACGCCAAAACTTGATCCCGATGTTTTTGAAGCAGAAAAACAATTCTTATGGGTGACTTACCACGTATGGATAGTTAAATATTCTACAGAAATGAACTTATTTCACATCGTGCGTTCCCACGTCAACAGTCAAGAACATGCATGTCCACTTTGAGCAAATAATCTGACACGTGTTAGTAATCAAGATCTCGGCTCTGCGGAAAACCCATAAAGAGTACTCAAGAGTGCCCTCGACAAATCGACAATTTTAAAATATATTATCTACGCCCGTTTAATGATAACTGATAAATCTGTGATGATAAGTCTCATTTCCAAACCTAGGTTCGCGGAAAAACTAGTCCACAACAAACTATGTGCGGCTGGGCCCTAACAAGCCTACGCCACAGGACTTTATCCATTTGAAATTCAAGACGGTTTAATTTGTTTTTATTTTATTTTAATAATTTTGTTGGAAAAATGCGAGAAAAATGTACCTTTTTACTAATAGAAGCTGTTTGCTGGCGGGTTATTCAAGTGTGCCGTGCAAATTATTTGAAATGTAACTTCATTCCTTGACTTACATGCTGTGAAGTTCCAGGCAGTGTGTATCTTGCATGTCTGATTGATTTCAAGTGCAAGATATATTTATGATTCTTTCTCTGCCACATATAATATGTCACATGCAACATGAACTTCTGGGGGACTTTTGCCCGCTTGCTGTTATCGGAAAAAATGTAAAGGTTGAGCAGAAACTCTATACTAAATTGATTAGGAAAATCAAGATTGCTAAGTTTTAATCGTAACTAGAGTTAGGTGGCGATCCAGATATAACCTACAAGGAAAGAGATTACATCGTTTAGACCATATAAAGTCATGCATGCACGATTTTGAGAATATTTGTGCAGTTTACTAGGTAAGAAACATAATTCAGTTAGACAACGGATGAATTAGATAATAAATTTTATTTTGTTGTATCAAGTAAGAGGATGGTTAGGTCCGCGACACCATTGTTTAGACCTCTTTTGCCATAGGGATTTTGCAACCGGAAGCTTAATGAAAAAATAAACCCTTGCATATTTGCCCCCTCCAAATATGCATGGTGAATATTCCAGGTGATTTAGTATTCATAGTTCATGTTCAGGTGATATCTTTTTGGTGAAGACGTGTGCCTCAAAAGAAACTCAATCCAGTATCAATCTTTTATGTCATGATCTTTTAGCTGATGCATAGGAAATAGTTTATAAGCTCTATATGTTGATATTAGTGCGTGTCAAAACTAAAACAAAAGTTTATAAAAGTACCAATAGCAGTTTTGTCTAGAGTCGTGTATCGCTAGGGTGGTGCTTTTGAATTACTATGAATACTATATTTTTTTATTAAATTTTTTTGAATATAATAAATTACCGAAATACTGAACTTACTTACTGCTGAAACTTACGGTTGATTTGAAGAAAACATGAAGTAGAAACGCCCGCAGATGTTGCTTGCGAGTACCTCCAGAGGTGCATGTAGGAAAGAGTTGTGGCTTCTTGAACGCAACCATTAACACTCGTCCACGAGCGACGAATCTATCAGAAAGGTTCCAGCTTTGACACCCCTAATAGAAGCGTAAAAGGTTTCACTATCCTCTTTGGATTGGGTGGTTTGATGTGTCTTTTATCGGACTTCAATTTCATTTGCATCAGCGATTTGTCGCACGCTGCTGGTCGTGGTGCTTCCTCCTTGTTCTAACAACCTTGCTTTTGGCAAGGCCTAGTGTAGTTTTTCTGGCGCTTTTGTGTGAATAAACGTTCCGGTCAAAAGTGCTTGTCAGGAAAAATAATAAGGGACGAGAGGAGTAGAGTATATGACATGAAAACTTGCTATTTTTGCTATGCAAGCATCAATAGTTATGCATTTTTGGCCAAACGAAGTATGAATCTACAGGATCTGGTGCTATAAACGCCATACATAAAACATTTGGGCTACTATCCTAATCAGCAAGCCACAATGGCAAAAAGGTCAGTGTTCAAAATTTGGTTAACTAATGCTGGTATATAGTGAAACAAATCACATTGCGATCCATGAAGCCAACTCCTTGCCAACTCATGGGCACGCCAAACAAGCATGTATGACGTTTGTTTAGAATAAGTAACTCAAATCTCTTCTTGAAGATGAGCTACTCGGATATTTTTATCATATGCAACTCTGTTGCACAAAAGTTTAGCCAAAAACTTCGAATATGATATTGAACCATGCCAACTTGCTAAGTGACTCGGACAAGTATGCACAAGCTCGCATACAATAACTTTAATTCTCTCGCAATGCTTCCCTTGTTCTGCTCTAACTCGTCATGGATAATGATTTTGTAACTCTCTCAAACACATAGTCTATGACCTCATCATTGGAAGACAATATGCCCAGTAGTTAAATAGCACAATCTCTCACCCGGTCGATCATTTTCACTTCGAGATTGCACAAAAGTCTCAGTCTGTGTTGCTCGACTGTTTCCACTTCAAGAATCATCATTCTACTCAGTCTATGCTGCTCTTTGATTCTCTACATGTTCTTCAATGGGTGTTCATCTACGATTACGTCTTTCAGTAAACTCAAGAAAACTACACGGTGCATACATTGATATCTGCAAAGGAAAATCAAGCACAACTACGCTCAAATCTACATCTAAATATGCTTCCTAGCTTTCATCTTTGAACCGTATTGACAAACTTAAATTCTACAAGAGGAGATGGATTTCATTCTCTAATACGGACGACTATGAAGGAAATATCAACCACCGACGGACCGCTCAAACTTAGCAAAACATTCGAATCCTCACCTAATCGAAGTCTACTTGCTGCTTTTCTAAGTTGTTACGACGTCCACTCTTGGAGATTGTGATCTCAATTGCTTAGTTGATCCATAAAATTCTCCATCAACCGAATGCACTCAAAGATTGTCTAGAACATGTAGTCTCCTCGACAAGTAAACTCACTCGCAAGCAAAGAAAATATAATTGATTTGCAATTTCTTCTTGGCATTCGTCTTCTCCATCCATTTCGTTGGACAATTCACCTACTGCAATTTCGGATAAGCAAAATAGAAATCCAAATGACTACCAGCTAAGAAGCGCACGTTGTCCTCAATCTTTTCTCCGAATTATTTCTGCATCTTGTCTTTGAATTCTTCTCGTGCTTCGATCTGATAAAACTCGACAGCTCGGATAAACATAATAGCCACGATAGCGTCTCACATACCACCTTTGAACTTCAATGTCACACGAGATGCCATGTTGGACAAGAGATCTGGAGGCTTGTCATGCAATATGATCCAGACGTGCGTGTAAGTTGAAGATGTGACTAAGAAAGAAAGAATTGTATCAAGCCTGGCCAAGTAATTTTATCCTAGATCTAGCCTTGTGGTATCATCGTATGTCTTACATAGTTTGCACTCCGAGGTCAATTAGGACTCGCATGACCGTTTTAAGGAGATGTAGTGCAATCATCATACTCGTATCAGCATGATCTTTATATTCTTGAATCGTTAGAATCTAGTATCTACTAATTCAGCATGGTCATGTTGCTTCGTAATCCCTTAAGTTGTGCTTAACTAGATGTAGCAACTCATGTACTTCATATTATTTTCATATGATTAGTTTATGCTATTCGTATGAGCCTGATCTTTATATATTTTGAATCATCAGAATCGTATTCGTACTAATTTGTCATAATCTTGTTGCTTTGTAATCTTGTTGCGATGTATATACTCTCATCATCATTTATTTCTTGGGCAATCATGTTGCTTGCACCAATCTAATCTTTACAAGATATTTTATTATACTGATCTGAAAAGATTTCGTTGCATAATAGTCACGTTGAGGTGTGCTTAGTTAGATGAAATGCAATCTTGATACTCGTATCAAAATGATCTTTACATTCTGAATCATAGATATTACATTCGTTAGAATGTAATATCTACTGATTCAACATAGTCACATTGCTTTGTAATCCCATTAAGGTGCATTTAATCAGATGTAGCACATCAGATACTTCATGTACTGTCTCAAGATTTATCCTTTAGTCCATTTAGCATAAAAGATTTCGTTCTCCCAGAAGATTTACACTAGTATTGCTGTTCTAAGTTCTAAGATCTGTCCAAACTCACAAACACACGAATTTTAACTAAGAATCTTGTCTTCTCACAAAACCACACGGTTTCTAGATCCTTTAGAAGATGCTCAGAGCTCTAACATACAACAACTACTTAAAATATCATACAATTGTCTATTGAGAAGCTCGGAAAGACGCTTCGTGCTTCCAGGTCACAGCTTCCAGTCTTCTCGCGACGGTCTTCCCAAAGTAATTCTCGACTTTTGGAGGTTCAACTCGGCTTCTGACACCTTCAGAAGATTGTCTCTGCTCCGTAGATGTCAATTCACCAATGCCTATCTTCCAGTTCCACCAAGGTTAGATTAATCATAAGGTGTATGCCCCTTGTAGCCTTCCCAGACTTCTGCCTACGGAAGCGGTCTTCCTGCAGCACTACAACAACATCGATCTTCACGGCTCAATAGAAGTCTCAAAAGCTCACTAGAAGAAGATAGGAGGATGAGAAGATGAGAGAAGATGGGGAAGAACAGAAAATCCAAACAAGAGGAAACAAGATGAAAAAGTAGAAATTAAGACTCCGACAGGCTTCTAGTCCGGATCCTGACTAACAAGCCATCCTTGCTTGTAGTAATTTGGGGAAGAAGACCACAATTCTTGCTTACAGTTACACCGTCTTCCAATCAAGGATGTCGTCTTTTGCTGTGAAAAGAAGACTCTTTCTTTTTCTGTCGCTGCTTTGACTCTGCTCTTCTTTAGTCGTTGCTCCATTCCTTGTTCTAGGGTGTCTACTCCTTTTCTACATCTTGTCGATCTCCTGCTAGGAACGGAGGTACAGATCTACTCTGAAATTCCATGTATGTAGCGCCTGTGTGTAGAAATGTGCATATGAGTGCACGTAGCAGCAATGCGTGCTTCACTCTTTGCTGCCAAAGTAGTAGTCCGTAGATTCTCCTTCTCTTCCTGTCAATTATCTCGACCAAAGTTCATCATCTATACAAGTTCGACCAAGTTAAGTTGTCTCTCAACTATCTGTTCATAAGTACCTCAGTTCCTTCAAAGGTGAAGAGCAAAGGTACGACCACTTCTGTAAGTACTTTGCCGAAGTACTAAGTAAATGAACATCTTTCACTGAAGAAGAGAGTCCTTGCGTTTCTCCAAGTTACTTTCTTCTCTCTGTCTAATGTGTATTCGTCTTCCACGATGACATCTTTCACATTAAGCTCCTCGGCACACACCGGTCGTTTTTTTTCATCTTCTTCCGAGAAGTTGGTGGTGCGGATCTTGATGTCTCTCCCAAGATTCTTCTTCTCCCACTTCTTCCCACCGGCACTACGACTTTCTAGGTGTTATCAACTTCATCAAAGTTGACGATCTCTGACTCCTTGGCAACTTCTTTGGTAGCGACTTCATTCGTAGCTACTTCGTCTGTAGCGATTTCGTTGAACAATTGTTTCATCGATACATCTCTCTGCAATGTTGGCTCGACTACAAATTCATCTTCTTCGAGTTGATCAACAAAGCTCAGCTTCTTCTTGTCTTCTTCCGTCACCATCTCATCCCATGTAGAATACTGAAATGAAGATACCAATGTACACCATGTCATCTTTGGCTCATAGCTTCTATACATCCATGTGAAGAATCCTCGTCCAATGTGCTTATTTATCAACGAAGAGTTCTCCAATAAGTAAATCGGTCAATTGGACATGTACGTGGTCCTCTTTGACTTGAAGATCGTCATAATAGCATCTGCTACCTCACACTTCTTCGCATCGAGAAAATCTCCTATGCGATACTCGTTTCTTCCTTGAGATAGGCTCCTTGAACAACCGAGGAAAGTTACGAACCACCTCCACTACAGATGCGAGAAGTACTGTCAAACAACAAATCCTCGTCTTTCTCTGTTTCGTCGATTCTTAGTACGAAATGTCAGTTATCTTCGGTCCAATTTCCCCGTCTCTCATAAGGTTCTTCTGAGAGATGCTCCTGACACACACAAAGTTCCTGAACTAGCTTTGCTGACACTATTGACCACCATGGTAGTGAGAGCAAGGACAAGCTCATGTCTTCAAGGTCCTTCTCATACATGCGAAGTCCAGCGTAGTTCACATCCAAGATCTGAAGTCGTGATGGCTTTGATGTCTGCATCTCACGCATTCGAAGAACAAAGTAGTGAGGAAGGACGAAGAATGAAAATGAAGTACGAAGAATAGAGTGAGGTACGAATAACAGACTTCCTCACTTATAATTTCTTCCTCTAAACAGTCTTCTCCGAAGATACTCTTCTTCATCAATAACTTTCTATGAGCTTTTTCGCCCTTCCTAGCACTGTTGACATGAAACGACAAATGACCTAACTCTCTACTCTAATACATCACGATGGCTTGGTCCCACGTGTCGTAGCTAGAGTTTCGCAGTCCACCGAAGTTCTTCATCGGTCGAAGTACGAGGAAGTCAATTCTCACCGATGTCACCGATACTTCAATCCTTAGTAACTTCGTCATCGGATTACGTTTGCCTTGCACAACATATCGTTAGAAGCTCTTCATCCGAAGAATCCATGCATGATGAACTTCCATCCAAATTGACTTCCTAACTTCATTTGATTCTTCAAGAGTATATCTTCTTCACTAAATTTCTAATTAACACTATTATACTTCTATCTTATATCTTCTATCACATATCTTTTTATTTACTATACAACTAGTCAATTAATTAACAAAAATGGAAAATCAAGACTTTATAATATCATAAGTTACATGCCTACATTTTACATGCCGACTAGACGACCTCCACATAGGGACACATCTATGCATAACAGTATAGTGCATGTTTAAGACTCACATATCACATAATAGCTAGCGATAGGCACGCGCATTGGAAGCTGCTATCAATCTTTCTCTATGGATCGTTCGTTTCTCTTTTAGCTGATACACTATCGAGCAATGTTTGACGTAATCACGGCTGTGTAGCAACGACTCTGAATTGACGAATGCAATGTTGAAACCGACAAAAATCTTGAAGAAATCGCACTCGATAGAAATCGTGAACCATCGACAACTAAGGTTTAGGTTTCAGCATCCCTTGGCAAGAAGTATCATCCCACATTTCTCTCACTAGAAAGAATCTATCAACAATGGAGAGTTAGAGTTTTGACACTCCTCGAATCAGGATTTTGGCACTTCTCAACGAATTTCGCACTCGTCAGCGAGAGCTCGAGTAGGGAAAAATCAAGTCGTAATCCGATCTATCCAGGCAAGCTCGATTCCACTCATGAGTTTCAGATTTTGGAAGCTAAAAACAATGCGAGGCCTGCAGAATTAGAGATTGTAAAAACAACACCGAGTTGTTATTTGCATGTTTGTACATGCATAGATTTCTATTCTATTAAATTTCAGTGAAAATACATATGAGTGTTTACACCTCAGGAGTGTCAAATAAGTAGTATTAAAGCCTAAGTTAAAACATCTTGTACCCCAATCAATAGAACTTTTTCTACCTATCTTCAATTATCTTCAAAGTAAATAAGAATGAAGTAGGTCTTTAAAATCTCATATCCACAGAAAGTGAAAACATATTATATCTTATTTCTTATAACCTATTTTTTATAACTAAGATTCAGGTTCTAATCTAAAGCGGAATATTATAATGATCTACTATTTGAATGTTAAACCCTCTTAGGGTCTAGGGTTTAAACCCTGAACAAGTTCCAGATATCGAAAAACATATAGGAGTTATGTGATTATTTATGTCTATGTGATTATTTATGCATTTATTGTTTATGCATGTCATTGAAGCTTATATGTATATTACTTTGTATTTTTTATTTTCACTGATTCTCAAAATGCTGATAAGTATACAGATGATTTCTATAGTTTAAGATAAATTGTTGGGTATATTTTTCTACATTTCCATATTTTATGATATTGTAATACATATTAAGTATGGGTTTTCTCCATTCTGTTCAGAATTTGTGCGTATATAAATGTTGATTACAGCTGTTTACTCCTACTTCAAAAATTTGATCATATTATATATGATCTAATATATATTAGTGTCCATATTCTAGCTTTTGGATTATTCTGAACACATTGTCCATACTTTCATGTTTTATGGTATTGTAATACATTTTAGGGTTGTGAGTATCTTTCTCCGTTTCTGTTTAGAACTTATGCATATTATAAATGTTGATTAACATTACTTACTCCTCGCTTATGAGGAGCTTACTCGCTCTGTCGCTTGTTAATCTTTTCTAATCTAACACGGAATATTAAAAATATTATGCTATGAAAACCCTAAGTCCTTTTAGACGTTTAAAGAAGTGAGCTATACAGCTGTCACATTTCAATTCCGTTTATTTATGTGTGAGAAGAGTTTTATTGTTTGGACTGGGGTGAACTGCAAGCGAAAATGCACTTGCCTTGAGTTCCAAGAAATGCGTTGGCCCTGCATGCATGTGATCTGTTGAGACATGGAGCTCGACGACAATCCAACAAATCGTTTGGACGAGATATGGTACTCGAACAGTCTGTCTTCAGTATTCATGAAGTCATACTGTTCTCTTCATCTCTTCCCGCTTCAGCTCTACAAGAGCTACAACTTGCTTTCAGATGTGGTCTCCCACCAATTGCTATCGTAGAGATAAACATAGAATAGTGTGAATTCTTAATGGAGGCAGTGCAGTCATAGATCATGACTCGATATGTATGGAGATCAGTGACATAACATATCTCCTCCATGATGAAGACCATGTCAACCTCTTGTGGTTCTAGTGTGAAGGAGGGTTCCAGCAAGTAGAACTTTCGAAGTGTACAGTAAGTGTAGGGGAAGAGGTCATAATGCTAAGACATGTGGTAGAGAAGAAAGGAATGAAATTTCACTAGATTGTGAGGACATGGTTCTTCGAGAGTTTGCCAATGTGTTGAGAAGTCCAGCTGATGTACCACCTACTGAGTACTCAAACAATGGAGCCTGAATACTCAAACACTAAGCTCGAGTCTGATCATGGTGTGAGTGACTCTTAGATTGGTTACCAAATGTCATTATGTATAGCGAAGCTCAATTGTACGTGTGCTACATCAAAGCACCCATTGTCTTAAACAATTTTGTAATGAATATAAACTGTTTTGCAAGTTGATACAAGATGAATATTGTTTGGGTGTCATTATTAATATCGACTTCTGTATCCTCGGCTTTCAGAACATTTCCTACGTCTATGATGTGCGAACAAAATATTTCTCATTGTAGAAAGTATACATCGACCTTGCTTGCAACTTTGAATGAGGGCCGATCTTCGTTCATGGGCAACCGAATGTATTTGACTAGCGTCTTTCAACTATCACTTGTTCTCTCCAACTCTTCAGTAGGTGATTGTATATGAGAACCAACGTAGAATGATTCAGAAAGTATACTATAGAATGACGACCATGCATCATTCTATCAAAACCGATGGGAGATTCTAACGATCAAATAAGTAAATAAGGATATGCATACTTACTTACAATGAATATGCAGAACTGTTTTGGTAAACATGCATAGATATTGTTCGAGGAATTGACGAGGTTGAGTAGCATCACTTTCTCAAACGAATTTTGTTGTTGCTTGCTTGAGTTCTCTGTTCGGTTGTTTATTGTGTAATTTGTTCTCTGTTCGGTTGTTATTCTGATACTTTATAAAATCTCGGTCTAAATCTAAATCTTTGAAGTCTTAGAGAGACATTAGGGTGTTGTATGCAGCGTTGTATTGAAGGTGATGAGTACAGTGAGCATGAAATGTCTCTGGAAAGACCTCCACAATTGCAGTCTCTAGTCCCTTTTGTCGGTCTGATATTATGACAGCCTTAGACATCATCACATTCCCAATCGCTTCTTTCAGAAGTCTGCAGAACCAGCACCAAGTTTTGGTGCTCTCCACGGGTGCTACATCAAATGCTAGGATGATAGATTTGTTCCCCTCGTCCAGCACTGAAGCCATAGCACACCTCAATGTGACTATAAGACAACAAAACTATTTCCTATCACTATTAGTACCAATATGATTATGATGATTCAAGATATATAAAGATGAGGCTCATGCGAATAACATAAACTAATCATATGGAAATAAGATGAAGTAATTGAGGTGCTACATATGGTTAAGCGTAGCTTAATGGGATTACAAAACAACATGAATTTGCTAAATCCAGTAGATATTATATTCTGAGGATTCAAGAATGTAAAGATCATATTGATTCGAGTATCATGATTGCACTGCATCTAACTAAGCACACCTCAATGTGACTATAAGGTAAATTATTTTATATCAGTATAAATTAGACTCTAATGATTCAAGATATGTAAAGATTAGAGTGATGCAAGCAATATGATTGTGCAAGAAATAAGTAAACGACGAGAGTATATATAGAGCAACAACATTATAGAAGAACGAGCAATGAGATTAAAGAGCAATGAGATTATGACAAATTAGTACCAATATGATTTTAATGATTGAAATTATATAAAGATCAAGCTCATGCGGATAGCATAAATCAATCGTATGGAAATAAGATGAAGTACTTGAGGCTTTGATGTGATACTATAAGAACTCAATCACGTCAAAAATTGGTCTTTGTTGATTACTGTGACTAATCTTTCAGTAATCTAGAATTATAACAATAACTGAGCACATGAAAATTGATTCGCATGAATTATTATCAATCAATATCGATATAGGTTTAATGACTTCAACATGTATAGCCACACATAAAATGAAAAGCTCTAAGAAATGTTCGCAATACGTAAAATAAATCGCTTATAAATCCCAACGATCACATACAAAGAATTTTTATCAGTCACTATAGAAATATATCAAGGTAGCGCATGAACCATTCACTATAACATCTGTAAACACTTCACACTACAAGCTTCACTCAAGACTTCATCACAAGATTCTTCCTCTATAAGTGTTCAAGTTTTACAACAGAGTTAGCGCAACATTGATGATCTCAAAGTGAACTCGCACCGTTAAGCACATCATAAAGTCCTTACAAGATGGTGCAGCTGGGTGTGTACTAAACTTCTTACATGTGAGTTAATTATAATGAGCCAAACACGAGTATGTTACTGTTAACGGAAATGTAACAAGTAATGTTCGATCATCATCAATCATAATCAAATGTAAAACTGTAAGTTTCTAATGAAAAGAAGGAGAAGTTATAAATGTAATACTACAAGAAATTATTGTTAATCTAATGATGCGATAATTAAATTTATAACATATTTGAACTTGATATAAATTTTAAGATTAATAGAATCAAAAGATAAATGATATTTTCAAGCATACATAAATGTATCTTTTATGGATCAAACGAAACTTAACACTACATGTTTTATTTTTGTTTGAGTTATATCATATATCACCCACTGATATATAACAACAACTACTCGTATGCATAGTATAAACTATTTCTACGAGAATAAGATGAAGTGCTTGAGGCTTTGATGTGATACAATCGAATTCAATCACATCCAGAAATTGATCTGAGTTGATTGGTGTGACTAATCTTTCAATAATCTAGAATTATAATAGTGATTGAGCACATGGAAACTGATTCGAATGAATCAGTATCAATCAGTATCAATATGGATCTAATGATTTCAACATGTATAACCATGCACAAAATGAAAAGCATGCAAGCTCGAATGAACATATTGTGAGCTCTAACGAATGTTCACAACGCGCAAAATAAATAACTTATAAATCTCAACGATCATGTACAACGGATGTTTATCAGTTTGTTATTTTATTTTGGTTTGGATTGTATCGATATCACGTCATGATTTATAACAACAACTACTATATGTGGTTGTTCTTATAAGAGAAAAATAAATAAAATGGAGATATAAAAATGACAAAATATATTCAGAGAAACAAACATATATAGTGAATCAATATGACATATATAGAGACTATTGAGCTCAAAATAAAGATATCAAAGCTCTATATCTTTAAGTGCGAAGAGAGATAAACATAAGTAGTGATCAATATGACATATATAGGGTCTATTGATCTCAAAATAAAGATATCTAAGTTCTATATCTATAGATGCATAAAGAGACAGACATATGTAGTGAGATTAATAGGACATATATAGGATATTGAGCTCAAAAAGCATATCAAACGTTGATCTTTATTTTGAACTCAATGGTCCATATCTACGTTGTCGTGATGTGATTCCACATAGTGAATAATTCACCTCTCTGTCAGGAGTTAGTCTCTTTGAGTGAAGTTAAGACGTCAAAGAAGTCGATTCTAGAGGTTGTGAACATTGGCGGTTACGTTGATGTGGCGAGAGTCTTTCTTGGGGAGGGCGGACCTCTTGACTGTGATCGATCAGAGAAACGATCAGAAGAGAAAAACAGGTAGCCACTGACGATGGAATCTCCAAAATCCTGCTTCTTGCGTCCACCGATTACAAAATCAAGCACTCCACCGCACCTTTGGTACACAGGAAGGTCTCTCAAGATTCAAATAACTTTATTCAATGTCGCTGCACCATCAATCTCTTCAACTGTAAAGAAAATCTCTCTCTCTTTCTCTCCTGCGTGTCTCTCTTTCCCATCAATTAGTTCTCAACCAAAAGTCTACCAAGTACGTCTCAATCCGAACCTAAT
This sequence comes from Asterella californica, assembly GCA_036924285.1. Lineage (NCBI taxonomy): Eukaryota > Viridiplantae > Streptophyta > Marchantiopsida > Marchantiales > Aytoniaceae > Asterella > Asterella californica. The sequence continues at coordinate 16,597,025 of JAYKYS010000003.1, forward strand.
AGTGAAATTCAGGCCCCTGAATCTTACTCCTGCCTTTGTCACAACTGAAACTCTCAAATTTGATCCAGCGTCGATCAAAAGTCCTCTGTAGATTTTCAAACGATCTCTCTCAATAAAACTGCCTCCTGAGAGTAATTTCTCCTCAGAACAGTTTATTAGACAACGTCCAAGCTTAAAACTCCTGCCCCTCTCCCTACGATGATCTCCCAATTCAATCTGTCAGCAATTTGATCTTCCCCCAGCCTCATAGCTTCTCCTGCGTGTCCTCAACCCCCAATCCCTAATCCTCCTCCTTCTGCTTCAGCTCTCTCAGAAAAATCCTTTGCAAACTGTCCCCGATCCCAGCCGTCGCAGGTATGTAACCTAAAAGTTAAGGCCCCAGCTTAAGCTGTCCCCCTGCTGTTCTTATAAGCGCAGTCACTTATCAGAAGCAGGGCCCTAGCTTAAGCTGCCCCCTGCTGTCCTTATGCGTATAGAGCTTTATTTACAAAATTGGCCCCTTTTTAATACAAGTTTCACAGTTGTCTCCACAAACTCTACTCCTTCACTAATAAAGATTCTCATAGTCTCATTTCCCATCGCAAGCTAACTCGATGGTTATTTAACTAGTTAACAAAAGTTTCTCGTGCTCTTGATGCCATCTTGAATATACTACAAGCCATCCAATGTAGGCCGAAGCCCCAACACTTATGAGGTTGCCCCACAAGGCTTACAGCCCCCCCATATGCGCACCAGGTATCTCCCATAGCTAATAATCAGGATGACATGCGGAGACTTAGGTCAGGAAGCCCACGATTAAGAGAAATACCGATCTCCCGCCCCTAGATATGCAGGACGTGGCTGCATATCCAACATAGACTCCCTTCTAGGAGGCCAACATGCCGGAATAGGAACCAGAGGCCAGGAGGGATTGATCCTGAGACCACTTCCCTCCTAGGCAGGCGCCCTATCACTGGGATGGCCTTTGGTTCCGTTCAAGAAGGGAAAATTTTTTGTACATATGTTTTCCTGAGGAAATTTTCCTGTAAAGTCTTTACTAGCCTTTCTTGCGCTAACTTCTCTATACAACTCTGTTTTTAATAAACAAGGAGTCAAAACTATAGTATTTGTGAACATCTACACACTCACGCTATCAGATTTTGAGTTCAAGTCACGAGCCAGAATCGACGAATTTCTCTCATTTGCATATTTCTCAGTTTAAAACCCGTACTAACTATTGCTTAAAACACTTTCTGACAAAATTGGAAGCATGAGGTCTCTCTCTTCGTCGAGCTCTGCATTCTGATGCCCTGACCTCTTCTAGTGTGATATTTCAGTCTAAGCTAGGGGGCAGCTTGTCAAGCATGGCCCCAGCTTAGCTCCTGCCCAGCTTGATAAGCTAGGGCGCAGCTTTCCAAACAAATGCTGGTTGAATGTCTTCTGAAGTTTCGTTTCATCATGTGGAATGTCACGCACTACGACATTTACTCCCTCCAAACCTGCACATCTTTCAATATGTGCCAACTTTTCCACTAGTCCCCATGGTTCTCTAAATTATCATCGTCCTCCTCATCGTCCTCTAAGTCTCCTTCTGATACCAGATCTGCATCTGCATTCATCATCTGATCTGACTCCAAAAATTCATCTAGCTCAATGGATTCTCCCCTTCTTCTAAACAACTTGATATGCTTACCAGCAACAAGAAGTCTTAGAGGTGTACCATCGAGCTCCCCTAAAGAGTAAGTAGCATTCTGATGCACTTCTAAGACAACATACGGGCCAAACCACCTCCTAGAAAATTTCTGAACCGTAGAGTGCTGATTCTCTAACGTACTGTCATACACCAAAACCCAGTCTCCAGCATGTATGAGCTTCGGTCGGAGCCTGTGGGTCTTGTCAAACCTATCCTTGTTCTTGAGACGGGCCTCTTTCAATTTCTGTTGAGCCTCTATAAGATCCTCCTCTCTATGTTCCAACTGCCTGATTCGAAGTGCAAGAAGTTGTACATGATCCATTTCGTCCTCCCACGATAAAGTAGCCCATGTAGGAAAGTCCTCCTTTGCCGGCATGATTGGTTTCTGACCCAACATTAGTTCAATGGGCATGTACCCAGTAGTAGTGCAGTGAGTCGATGTCAGCCCATAGAGCAAAAGGGAGCAACCTAGGCCACTGTCTATGCCTACCATCGCATGCCTTTACTAGAGCTTGAACAATTGACGGATGTCCTCTCTCGCTCTTACTAATCCCTTCCTGATTCATAGCAGTAGTGAGTTTGAGTTTCACTCCGTGTTGGGCGAAGAACTCCTTCACTTCCGTACCACTCAACTCTCCTCTGTCTGCACGCAATCTCGCTATAGATTCGTACCTACAGATAATATCTTCAAGAACAAACCTACATATCCCTTCTGTGGTCTTCGTCCTCAGAGCTCGTCCTTCCACAAAGTTGGAGAGGTCTTCTCGAGCCAACACCAAGTACCTCATACTCCATAACCCAGGAGGCATGGCTACCAAATCAAGAACCCATTGAAAATGGATACTAGGCGGATAGGTTGGCACCAGACCATCTCTGTAACGTACCTTTGAATAAAATTGACAATGCAAGCATGAACTCATAAAGTTCACCACATCTTGATAAAGTCCTCTCCACCAGTATCTCTTTTTCAACTTTGTGTAGGTAGCCCAAGCTTCTCGATGTCCGGCCCACAAGGAGTCATGAAACTCCTTCATCAATCGTTGCTTGGTCTGCAGATCATCTATAACTCGTAAAAGTGCTCCGTCTCCTCTCTTTGGACGTTTCCAAAGATACCCATCTCGCAATAAGTAATCATATGCCTTCCTCCTTACCTCTCTAAACTTTGCATCACTCATCCCTTCCCGCCTGTTTAAAGAACTCAGAAAAAATCCAATGTCACGTAACCTTCCCGTGTAGAACTCATCTTTGAACGGCAGCGGCTCCAAGTTTGTAGCCCGTCGATTAACTTGACACTAAACATCCTTTCTCTCTTCTTCCTCAGCTTCTGAAAACATGACATCCTCATCTACAAATCGAGTCCTTGACAACATATTTGCGACCCCATTCTCCTTTCCTTTATATGTTTCAGCTCTGGATTCAAGCTTCTAATATAAGCAATCCAACGTAACATCGCTATGTCTGACGTGTTACAGTTGGATATCATGCCTAGTAGAGGTAGACAATCCGTTTCTAGGACTACATGAGCACCAATCAGAAACTCACGGTCTGTCTTCATCGCTGTCACCGCTCCTCACAACTCACGCTTCACCTGGGGATAATCTCGTTGCCTGTCCGTCAAGATCCTAGCTCCAAACCTAGAGGTAAGCCGCATACCATCCGCATCATCTTGACCTATTGTCCAACCAATCGCCTTTGGACTAGTATCTACTGTGACAATGACAGGTCTCTCACACCCGTAGTCTACTCTTCTCAAAACAGGTGGAGACTGTAGAGCCTTATTCAGCCTATTCATAACTTCTCGATGGACTGAGGTCCATACAAACCTCTTACCCTTCCTCAATAATGCATACAAAGGCTCAGCAGCATGAGCATAATGAGAAGTGGATAAACAATAAAATACACAAGCACCTAAAAAACGTCGAACCTCCGTGATATTCTTACAGTCTGCCATCCTAGCTATGGCTTCAACCTTCTCTGGATTTGGTCGCCTTCCAAAAGCACCACACAGATGTCAAACCACTAAAATCTCAAACACACCAAACTTGGACTTAGCTCCTGACAGGGTGAGATGTACCTCCTCCAAACAAGTTAAGATACGTTCTACATCCCTGATATGATCTGCAACAAACCTCCTACTCCACTCGCAAGTACTGCTTCATCCTTGTCTTCAACCGCGCAACCTTTTATAGGAATATCATCTAGAAATGGAATGATAACATCAGGCACAAATTCCTTTAGTACCTTATGCATCGCATTCTGCATATGGACCACTGAGTTCGTCGCTCCTTGTGAAAGAGTACACATCCGCATCAATCCCAGAGGCGTACGCATAGTAGTTAAATCTCTACTCTCCACAGCCAGCTGGAACTGATCATAACCAGAATATAGATCTCCTATCGAATAGATAGCTCTCCCTGCAAATGCCTCTGCTATCTCTTCGATCACAGGACCCGTCCCAACGTTATGAATGGTTACGTTATTCGCAGGCTGTAGGTCTTGAATAAAACGCAAAGCTCCTGACTTCTTGGGTAGTGAACCACCTGATAGAAAATTGCCCCATAGACGGCTCAAGTATCCTCATCTGTACCTTCTCCTTCAACAACTCGATGAGCTTAGGCAACAAAGCACGAGGAACTGGGATCGGTTTCAGATCCTAAGACACATGAGGGATTGTGAATATAACCATAGGCGCTATAACCTTTGGGTCCACACAACCTATCTCCTCTGCTGAAAAAGAGAATGCTTTACCATGCTTCACTTTCATCTGTTCAAACATTGTCTTCTCGACCTCAGTCAAAAAATCACCCCCTCCTATCTGGAGCTCCTTCAATGTCTCTTCAGTAAACTGGTGCCCTACTCGTCTATGAATAAGGAATATAGGCTCAGTCTCCACTAACTGTACTTTCGCATGGACATTTGCTTCCTGAGGGAATGAACACCAACAACTTGCTTCTCTCCCTTCATTATTCTGCATCGGATGAGGAAGGAACTGCACGTATGTAGCAACCTCCTCATATATGCATCGAGAGTGGATAGAAATCACCGCCACACTATTTTTCCCTTCTACCAATCTACTCACATTGTCTAACCAATCGACAACTGACTGTACAGACATAAACTCTTCAAACAAATCAGAAACCACTTCGTCTTCAGTAGAACTCCTACACGTCACAACTCTGATATCTGCTTCACCATCCATCGTTTTGTATTTTTCTTCATATCTTCAACTCTTGTAAATCGACTCCACCCATCTACCTCAAACATCAGCGATCGAGACTGCCAACTCTGTACACTACATCTGTCTCCAGATCTTTGTACATGTCTCGCTTCCAACTCTGACGGGATCTCAACAGTAGGTTCTACACCCCTGTCTTCCCGCTCTACAGGAGTGGACTGCGAAAACCCTTACATCTCTTCGTCTGAGAATCTCTAAAGGTTTCTCGGTTCCGTTCATGTCTTGAGCGAACATCAAAAATTGTACTGAGTACCTGTCATCAAGACTCCGAACTCTGACATAATGAGACTCATCATTCATCACCTTTGTCTCCATTCGAACAGCGGTGATGTATGGTTGGTCCAGTATGACAGGATAGGAGGCAGACGACTGTACAAAGAAATGCTGATCAACCTCTACATCTCCAATCGGACCCCTAGGCAGATCCTCGCCTTGGCCTCTTCTTGGCCGATGTTGCTCCCGTGCTACTCCTCCTTGATGATGTCAACGTTCGGGTGTCGCTGTCCTCCAACCGCATGTGCTCTCCCGAGGGCTGCAGGTAAAGGCGGACGCTGGCCGCCCTGGTTATGGGGCCTTATGAACCTCATATTTGCCCCTCCTCGGAACTTTCGAGAGGTCTGAAGTGATTTCGAACTGTCACCCGTCTTCTCTTTTTGTCGATCGTCCTCCAGTAACTCCAAGTAAGCACAGATGTCTTCCAAGGCTCGGTCCCAACCAAACCTTGTCATTTCGTACGAATATCAGCCCTGGAGACCTCTGTAGAACAAGTACTTCTTCTCTTGGCGTTCGATCAATGCCAATGCGTTCCAGAGGTGGTCGAACCTCTGGCTGTACTCCCAGGTCCCACCGGTTTGTTTCAGGTTGTCCACTTCCTGACGGTAGTGACTGTACTCATTCCTCGGGACTAAGTAGGTTCGCAAACAATCACGTAGTTCCTCATATGTGCTGAGCTCAGGCTTGCCTTCGTTTGAATGCTCCTTCTAATGGTTGGTGAGCCACTTCATGACATCGCCCCTTAGTCGACTCACAACATACGCATAACGTCCTCGAACTCCTCGAATAGTGACTCAAATAGTTCTCCACAGATGCAACCCACAGTTCAAACTTCGAAAGCGATGGTTCTCCAAAGTATTCCTGGGTGTCTTAGGAGAAAGGGCTCGGCGGCGTCTCTTACGGTCGCACGGATGTCTTCCGCTCTTACTGCTGCTCGGCCCACTTGCACCTGAGTCTTCCGAACTGCTAGAACTTCCGCCCGATCCTCTTGATCCTCCTTCGTCTGGTGCAACGGATCCATTTTCTGTTGACTGAGTCGTGGGCAGATGCGAGGTTGGAGGCGGTGGCTGGTTCGCAGGTGGCGAGGTCGGCAGGATGGATGACGGCCCGGTGGTCCGTCGGCCATCCCAAAACGCGTTCGTAAGTTCTGAAGGAAGATTTCTACGTCCTGGACGGTCTTCTTGAGCTCAGCGTTGGTCTGTAGCGTCTCGGATGGTCCTCCTGTTGAGGCTCTGGCTGGACGTACGGGCGACGAGCCCGCTGTCATGATGTGAATCATTTCACATAGTAAATGATTCACCTCTCTGCTAGGAGGTAGTCTCTCTGAGTGAAGTTAAGACGTCAAAGAAGTCGATTCTGGAGGTTGTGGACATTGGCGGCTACGAGTTATGCTTCTACTCCGACACTTGGGAGTTAGTAGCGGTTGAAGTTAGCTTAATGTTACTCCTAGTCCTTCATGCATATATTAACACCGTTGTGTTATACGTTTTAAGTCCTAGTAGGCTGATAGTATGCTAGTTATCTTGTTCAAGCATTTGTGCGCTTGTGCAAGTGACTTCGTACTTGTTTATGATGTTCAATGTACATAACTTAGACTTACCATGTTGATAGGGTTTAAGCTCATGGGTTGTACTTACGTGTTGCTCATGCACGCTTTTTAGCTAGTTTAAGTTTACTTTCAGGGCTGCGTGTCATTTTAGATAGTTTAAGATTTACGTTGGCATTTTAGGAGAGCTAACATGGTAGCCTATGAGTGAAGTTAAGTTACCACGTGGATTAGGGTACTAAAGGACGACCAAGTGGAGCTATGAACTCCCATTGGTCTATTTTTGTCTTTTGTAAAACTCTAAATTTAGAAACAGAGGTCTAAAGGAGAGTTCGAGCATTTGGTGAGGACACTGCGAAATCTGAGAGCACAAGAAAATAGAGCTCGTCGTGCCAAGCACTGTCAGTGAAATTCTTGATCGATTTGGATCAATAAACAAGGAGTTATGCCAATTTGAAGTTCGAGTTGAGTCAGAATGTGCATCACTTTTGTTGGATTTGGGGTTTTCAGTGTCAATTGCAGCAGAATCGAGAGGAAATTGCTTCAAAATTTCGTGGTTGCGTTCACTGTCAATGGGGCTACAACTGTCCAAAAAGTTTCAAGTCATTTGAGTGAGTGAGTAATTCAGGACGGCCGCTGAAGCAGAGGGGGTCTGAAAAGCTCTCAATCTAGAGCAGCAACTTCAAAGAACTAGATTTGGAGAACGGTGTACAATCAGGAGTCACAACTTCACAGAGGTGTTCAGCATCCTGTAGACTCCAAATCCTGTAAGAATCTTCAAAAGCCAATTTTTTGTTATAGGTCGAAATAGCTGTCTGAGTACCAGAAATTATCGCAATATCTTTGATCAGAACTTTTCTGTCCATATCTCGGTGCTAGAATTTGATCTCAAGCTGAAACTTCGTGTGTGTGCTCAGTGGGCCCTCTTTTACATGTAGGATAATTCTAGAAGTCTGAATCATCATAGTTTTCTTCTCTTTTAGCATTAAAGTTCACCGCCTGATCCTATTACTACCTGTTAGACATGAACTTTGCCTTCTGAGTAAATTAGAGGTTCATACAGACCTGTATGAGTGTTCATAGCGCTCTGCTGTAACCTGAAAAGCCTATCCCTCGAGTAAACCACCACAATCAGAAGCCCAACGCTTCTCTTAATAGACACAACACAGCCTTCACGGTTAAATCACAATCAGAAGGTTTCGCCCTTCTCAAGAAAACTCTCACCTCGACATCTGGTGCTTCCACTGAGAGCTCTTGGGGTGATTGATTGAGAAGGTTGAGTTTACTACAAGGAGAAGAAATGGACCGCAAGGGCGCTGCTATTGCTACTTCTACGGCTGCTGCATCTACGTCTACTGCAGCACCTTCTGTTGCATAGTGGCTACAACGACATCTGCATCTGGTCTGGATACGGCTGAGATTCTGAAGACGCTTGTGGCCCTTGTCCAACATTGTCCGATTGTTGGAGAAGGTGAGTTAAAGTCCACCAAGACTTTGCAAGCTATTGTGAACATATGTGGAAGGTTTGAAGGTAGAGATATTTCTAGATATCTGCGTGAGTATAGAGGAGAGATGGAGCTGGTCAGGGTTACTGATGCTGAGATGATAGCAAGTTTTGAGTTAGCTGTCATTCTTGAGTTGCGAGACCAAGTTAGGGATGTACATAGAAGAAATCTTAGAATCTGGATGAGTTTTGAGCGATCTCTTCGAGAGGAGTTTCTCGAAGAGGATTCAGAGAGGGTTACTAGGAGAACGTTTCTGGACTGGGTTGAGCAGCAACCTGGTCGGATGATGAGCCTGAATGAGTTGCTGAGAGAGTTTGATCAAAGATACCGGCAACTTTCAGCTCTTGAGCGCATAACCTTAGATGCTAGGAGAACAGAGCTTTTCCTGCAAGCTATCGATGATGTTACGGCAGATCGATTATGCTTCATGTTAGCAGATCGATCGGCTGAAGGAGGTGTTACTATGGATTGGGGGAGAGTTGAGGATGCCGTGGCTGTTCTAACAAGGCAGACGAGGGAGAGTGGCTGTAGGAGGACGACCGCTTGTGGAAGTGGTCACTCAACCTTATGCTGCTCCTCAAGTACAGTAGCCTCTGGCTCCTGCTGCCAGACCTATTGTCCCGACTGCAGTTCCTTTGATGCCAGTTATGCCAGCTCATGCACAAAGGGCACCTGTTCAAAGACCTACGGAGAACCATGGTCAGCAAAATCAGATTGAAGACCTTACTCGGTAGATGCGAGAGTCGAAAGTAGAGCTAGCTGGATTGTAGAGAGAGCAGCAACCGGCGCCTGCTGCTGCACGTCTAGGAGGTGCTCCTGTTCGTAGATGTATTTGGTGTGACAGTCTTGATCATTTTCGAGGAGATTGTTAGGAGCTCACAGCTGCTTTGCGAGATGGTGTGGTTCGCTATCAGAACAGTAGGCTGCACCTTTCTTCTACTCGAGAGCTGTTGAGCATGCAGTTTGGGCGATGAGGCATGAAGAGTCTACCTCAGATTGCTACAACTGCAACGGGAACTGCGTTGATGGCACCATTGGTAAATTCTGATGTATATGCTGGGCATATTGAAGTCTCTTCTAGTCCTACATTGCTAGATAAGACTACTGAGAAGAGTGTGGCGCCAATTCCTTCTGAGGTACTGAAGAGAGGAGCCGAGTCTATTCGTATGATCACAGGATGGGGAGATCATGTGGACGCTACTTCTATCAGAGCATTCATGGATGTGGATAGACACGTTCATTGGCAGGATGCTTCTATGGAAGGAAAGAGACGACGAGAGGTCTCTTAACTTGATACTGGAGTTCCTGAGGAGACTGGAGATAGACAAAGAGTCATCAGGAGACGAGCAGCTCCTCTAGAAGACATCTCCTCTATTTCTCAAGCTCCTCGACCTACACCAAGTCCGATGGAGGATGTGCAGAGGTCTCAGCAAGAGCCAACGGCGTCTGGAAGGAGGTTTACTGCCCAAGAGAAGGGGAAGGGATCAGTCTACAAGTTGGCGGCTGATATTGAAACTTCTACTGATCTGAAAAGCATCCTGGAGCAGAGGATACTGGATTCGCGAATTGAATTTTCTCTTCGAGAAGTTCTTGGTATTACAAAGAGGGAGTTTCACGAACTGATTATCGACATCATCAAGCGCAAGAGACAGGTGATGTCCGAGCAAGTTGAAAACCAGATGATAGATGCAGTAGGAGTTTCTCTGAATGATGCAGAGTTTGGAAAGGTGTATTTTCAAGAAGCTGATGACCAGGCCTACCAGCAAGAAGTGTTAGTTGCTGGTATCGACACTATTGAGTTTGACGATGAAAAAGGTGGCGAGGAGAGTCTACTAATAGTGATTTCAGAAGGAGACATTGAGCTCGTGCTACAACTGCTACACGAGTTCATCTTGGAAGCTTGTTTGAACCTGTTGCTGCTTTAGTTGATCATGGATCTAAGATCAACATCATGTCACGGGAGGTTTATGAGAGAGGTTAGTGGCCTATCGAGCTGAACCATGGTTGGATGTTACGTGCTGCAAACAACCAGAAAGGTGAGCTATACGGCGCTTGTCCTAACGTGAAGATGAAGATAAATGATGTAGATATAGATCAGCACTTCTTCGTACAGTCTTCTGCTTCATATCATGTGATTCTTGGTCAGCCTTATATCACTGCAGTTCGAATGGAGACCAAGGTGATGGATGACGGATCTCATTACGCTAGGATTCGTAGTCCAGATGATAGACGTTCTGTGCAATTTCTGACTGTTCGTGCAAACCACGAACGAAACCGACAGACTTTGAGAGATTCTCCTATCTGTAGGAGTAAGGGTTTTCTGAAACCACTCTTGTAGGACGGGATAGCAAGAGTGAAGGATCTATTGCTACTATGATCCCGCTTGAGCAGCATGAGGGATCACAGGAGGTTGGTGATGAGGCTGCTCAAGATTCAGAGAGTAGTTATACTGTACATAGTTGGAGATCTGGTTTGATGACTTTAAGTTCTGATGATTGGAGTGAGTTTACGCGGATAGAGGATTTGACTGAGAAGAGTAGAAGGTAGATGGAGAAGTACGCAGCAAATCTGCGCTGTACAGGAGTTCTGAAGGAAGAAGAGACAATTTCTGGTGTTTATGAGGAGTTTGTAGATGTACAATCTTTTGTTCGTTGGCTAGATGATGTAGATAGGTTGATGGAGCAGATGGGAGGTAGGGTGGTGATCCCCATCCATTCTCGTGAAGTCTATGAGGAGATTATCTCGTACTTGCGATATCGTCCTCATCCGAGACTGGAGAATGGATGGAAAGATGCAATCTGTTGGTGTGGCTTACATCAGAAAGCGGAAGTACACGCCAAGTATAAAGCTGTAGCGAGGAAGATGAAGCCTGTGGCGACTCAATTACTTGTTGATTCTCAACAGCAGATGGAGTTAGCGACTGCTGAGCCTGTGCTTAGAGATCCTACACAGATAGGACACAAGTTCAATGAAGAGACACTCGAGCATCTCCAGATAGGAGGTGGTGGCTTCTTGACTGAAGTTGAGAAACAAGCTTTCGAGAAGATGATAGTTAGTCATGGTAAGGCATTTTCTTTCTCAGATGAAGAGATTGGTTGTGTGGATCATAGTGTGATAGCTCCAATGGTTATCTTCACTGTTTCTCACGTACCTTGGGACTTGAAGTCGATTCCAGTCCCTCGTGCCTTACTACCGAAGGTCACTGAGTTGTTGAAGGAGAGGATACGAATGGGTATTCTTGAACCATCTATGGCTCCGTACTCTAGCCGATGGTTCATAGTATCTAAGAAGACAAGAGTTCTATGCTTCATCCAAGACGTGTAGTCTGTCAACAACATCACGATTCGGAACGTCAGGACAGGACCTGTGGTTGATGAAGTAGCTGAGGCATTTGCTGGAAGGTCAATCTATTCTATTGGAGATATGTTTTCAGGGTGCAACAAACTCAGTAGCCCATATGCAGAATGCGATGCATAAGTTGTTACGAGAGTTTGTACCTGAGGTCACTATCCCGTTTCTGGATGATATTCCCATGAAAGACTGTCCAGTGAAAGACAAAGACGAAGTTGTTACTTCTTATGGATGCAGAAAGTTCGTTGTAGACCACATTCGAGATGTGGAGAAGATTCTGATGTGTTTGGAGGAGGTACACCTCACTCTGTCAGGTACCAAATCTCGCTTTGGGATATCAGAGATTGTGGTGGTAGGTCATTTGTGTGGTATTTTTTGAAAGACGTCCGAACCCAGAGACGATAGATGCTATAGCAAGGATAGGTGACTGCACCAACATCACTGAGGTTCGACGGTTCTTAGGAGCTTGTGTGTTCTTTCGTGTGAGTATTCCTCATTATGCACTTCTGAGAAAGGAAAAGAGGTTTACTTGACGGCAAGAACATCACGAGACGATGGAGCAGCTGAAAGAGATTCTGAAGTCTCCATCTATACTAAGGAGGCTTAACTATGAGAGGGGGAGACTTGTGGTACTGATTGTTGATACGAGTCCAAAAGCGATAGGATGGGCGGTTGGTCAAGAAGATGCAGAAGGTGTGCGGTTTGTTTCAAGGTTTGGAGCTCGGATCTTAACAGATAGACAACGTAACTATCCTAAGATGAAGCGTGAGTTGTGGAGAGCTGTTACTGCTATGAAGGTAGATCGAGAGTTCTTGATAGGAGCCCGTGTGATATTAGAAACAGATTGTTTGCCTTTGTTGGGTATGATATCAAACTGCAATACATCAGACATAGCAATGTTGCAATGGATTGCTTATGTCCGGAGTCTGAACCTTGAGCTAAAGCCTATAGCAGGGAAGGACAATCCAATTGCAGATATGTTGTCTAGGGTTCGTTATACAGATGAAGATGAGATGTTTGCAGAAGTGGAGAATGAAGAGAAGAAAGACGTTCGGTGCCAAGTTGGTCAGCAGACTTCAGACTTGGAACCATTACCGTTCAATAAGGAGTTCTACTCAGAAAAGTTCAGCGATATTAGATTCTATCTGAGTTGATTATGCAGAAGAGAAGGATGGAGCGATGCAGAGTTCAAGGAGATCAGGCGGAAGGCATACAGTTACCTTCTACGTGAAGGTTATCTGTGGAAACGTCCGAAAAGAAGAGATGGGATACTTGTTAGAGTGGTGGATGATCAACCGACGGAGCTGAATCTGCTGGAAGAGTTTCATGACACCTTGTGGGTTGGACATCGTGGAGTCTAGGCTACTTACACGAAGATGAAGGAGTGGTACTGGTGGAAGGATTTGTATCAAGACGTGGTGGACTTTGTTGGGTCGTGTCTGCACTGCCAGTTCTACTCTAAGGTCCGTTACAGAGATGGGCTTGTACCTACCTATCCACCTAGTATCCATTTTCAGTAGGTTCTTGATCTTGTGATGATGCCACAGGGGCTATGGGGATGCATTATTTGATGTTGGCTCAAGAGGATCTTTCCAACTATGTGGAGGGCCCGAGCACTACGGACGAAGACTATAGAGAACATGTGCAGGTTCGTGCTTGAAGATATCATCTGTCGTTATGGATCTATTGGGAGATTACGTGCAGATAGAGGTGAGTTGAGAGGCACAAAAGTGAAGGAGTTCTTTGCTCGTTATGGAGTAAAGCTTCAGCTTACTACTGCCATGAATCCAGAGGACATTGGTAAGAGTGAACGAGGACACCCTTCTATTGTTCACGTTTTAGTGAAAGCATGTGATGGTAGGCCTAGAGAATGGCTGAGACTACTTCCATTTGCTTTGTGGGGTGATAGAACTACACACTGTACCACGACTGGCTATATGCCAGTTGAGCTTATGTTGGGGCAGAAACCGATCATGCCTACTGAGGAGGACTTTCCTACGTGGGCTACGTTATCATGGGAAGATGGTTTAGATCGTGCTTCATTTATTGCTCTATGTACCAGGCAGTTAGAGCGGAGGGAAGAGGATCTTGCTGAAGCACATGAGAGGCTGAAGGTGGCTCGAGTCAGAAACAAGGAACGTTTTGACAAGACCCACCGACTACGACCAAAGTCGATACGTGTTGGTGACTGGGTTCTGGTGTATGATAGCACGTTAGAGAACCAACATTCTATGCTTCGTAAGTTCTCTCGAAGATGGTTTGGGCCTTATGTTGTGCTAGATGAGTATGAGAATTCCACTTATAGTTTACGTGAGTTGGATGGTACTCCTTTGAAGCTATCTGTGGCTGGCAAACGTGTGAAACTATTCAAAAGACGTGGAGGATCAGTAGAGCTATTCAATTTTCTGGAGTTAGAGCAGAGGACAACAAGAGAAGAAGACGTCCCGATTACCGAAGAGGTTGAGACGGAGGAGAGTGACGATGATGAAGAACAAGCAGAAGACTGAAAAGTTGGCACATGCCGGAGGATGTGCAAGTTTGGAGGGGGTGGATGTAAATGATTCACCTCTCTTCTAGGAGTTAGTCTATCTGAGTGAAGTTAAGATGTCAAAGAAGTCGATTCTGGAGTTTGTGGACATTGGCGACTACGGGTTATGCTTCTACTCCGACACTTAGGAGTTAGTAGCAGTTGAAGTTAGCTTAATGTTACTCCTAGTCCTTTATGCATATATTAACACCGTTGTGTTATACATTTTAAGTCCTAGTAGACTGATAGTATGCTAGTTATTTTGTTCAAGCATTCGTGCGCTTGTGCAAGTGACTTCTTACTTGTTTATGATGTTCAATGTACATAACTTAGACTTACCATGTTGATAGGATTTAAGCTCATGGGCTATACTTACGTGTTGCCCATGCACACTTTTTAGCTGGTTTAAGTTTACTTTCAAGGCTGCGTGTCATTTTAGGTAGTTTAAGATTTACGTTGGCATTTTAGGAGAGCTAACGTGGTAGCCTATGAGTGAAGTTAAGTTACCACGTGGATTAGGTTACTAAAGGACAACCAAGTGAAGCTATGAACTCCCATTGGTCAGTTTTTGTTTTTGTAAAACTCTAAATTTAGAAACAGAGATCTAAAGGAGAGTTTGAGCATTTGGTGAGGACACTGCGAAATCTGAGAGCACAAAATAATAGAGCTCGTTGTGCCAAGCAATGTCAATGAAATTCTTGATCGATTTGGATCAATAAACAAGGAGTTATGCCAATTTGAAGTTCGAGTTGAGTCAGAATGTGCATCACTTTTGTTGGATTTGGGGTTTTCAGTTTCAATTGCAGCAGAATCGAGGAAATTGCTTCAAACCTTTGTGGTTGCGTTCACTGTCAACGGGGCTACAACTGTCCAAAAAGTTTCAAGTCATTTGAGTGAGTGAGTAATTCAGGGTAGCCGCTGAAGTAGAGGGGGTCTGAAAAGCTCTCAATCTAGAGCAGCAACTTCAGAGAACGAGATCTGGGGAACGGTGTACAATCAGGAGTCCCTACTTCACAGAGATGTTCAGCATCCTGTAGACTCCAAATCCTGTAAGAATCTACGAAAGTGATCGAGTCAATTTTCTGTTATAGGTCGAAATAGCTATCTGAGTACCAGAAATTATCGCAATATCTTTGATCAGAACTTTTCTGTCCATATCTCGGTGCTAGAATTTGATCTCAAGCTGAAACTTCGTGTGTGTGCTCAGTGGGCCCTCTTTTACATGTAGGAGAATTCTAGAAGTCTGAATCTGTAGTGCCGCAAGATTACTCCTTTTGTCCATTTAGTATACAAGATATCGTTCCCACAGAGGATTTGCAAAAGTAACGCTGCTCTAAGTTCTAAGATCTGTTCAAACACACAAACACACGGGTTTTGCCTGGAAATCCCATCTTCTCATAAAACCACGCGTCTTCCAGACATGCCAAAAGGTGCTCTGGATCTAAACAAACAACTACTAACTAAAATATCACACAACTATTCACAGAGAAGCTCGGGAAGACGCTCCTTCTGCTTCCAGGTCACTCCTTTCGGTCTTCTCAATACCGTCTTCCCGAAGCGATTCTTGGCTTCTGGAGGTTCAACTCGGCTTCTCGTACCTCCAGAAGACTGTCCTGCTTCGCAGAAGTCAACTAGTACGGCTGTTACATCTTACTCTCGCACTCACATTCCAACGGGTTAGATTATCATAGGGTGTATGCCCCCTGTAGCCCTCCCAGGCTTTTGCATACAGAAATGGTCTTCCTGCAGCACTACAACGACATTCACCTTCACGGAAGCTCAATAGAAATCTCGGAAGCTCACTAGAAGAAGGTAAGAAGATGAGGAAGAAGAGGGAAGATGGGGAAGAAGGGAAAATCCAAACAAGAGAAAACAAGATGAAAAGGATAAATTAAGATTCCGACAGGCTTCTAGTCCGGATCCTGACTAACAAGCCATCCATGCTTGTATTATTTTGGGGAGGAAGACAACAAACGTGCGTACAGTTGCACCGTCTTCTACTTGAGGATGTCGTCTTTTGTGGTGGGAAGAAGGCTTCTTTCTTCTTCTCTTCGCTGCTCCGACTACTCTGTCATCTGGGATCTCTTATCCATAAGACCATCCGTACGTGGATCCTAAGTGCTCCACTGAACGAGCCAAGCTGCACTTCCACCACTGCTGACAGTCACCGCCACTCAAGAATAACACTTCCCATGCACAATTGGGAGTAAATTCAAGGAACCCACCACCCAGAAGACACGAATTAAGCTTCTGCACTCAAATCAGCAATCCATTCTCCGAGAAGATGTCACATTGGCATTGGGAAGCTCACTCCCTCTACTTCCTGTGCCTACTCCTCGACACAACAGTCTAGCCAACAAGACTGCACGAGGATGCCGTTCCTTGTTCCTAAACTGTTCACTACCTCTATCTACATCCTCGAACCACTGCTGGTAACAAGCATGCAGACCCCTCTTGTATAATCCTCGACTATTCTTATGTCTCTAACATCGGGTGTAGTGTGTGTCACTAACGAACTAACTCACTTACTCTTCGATCCTACTTATGCTTCCACCACAAGAGAACAGAAGGAACCACCACCAGGGAGAGAAAAGCTGTCCCTCACATGCAAACGGTTTTCCTTTCCTGTTCTTACGCTTCTTACTCTGCCACATGGCTGTCTAACTAATTTTACACTGAAAACTGCCACCCTTAAGATAGCATGTTCGGTTCCTACTAAATCTGGAATTGTCAATTTCGGTTACTATCTACTCTGATTGCTCGGTGGCAATTTCTACCTGATCTGCCTCTATCGGAGCTCCTAACGCGGCTTCTGATAAGCTAGAAAGCCCTGCGATTACCTCGGGTGTCACTGAGGTGGCTTCCTCCTCATCGTTTGGTGCTGGCCCTGCTGTCGCTGCTGCTGCTTCTTCCTCAGCTTCAGCTTCTGCTTCGGAAGACGAAAACGTCTTTTGAGAAGGTGGGTCGAGTGGTGCTTCCTCGCTCTTCCGAGGTATTGATACGGCACTAGGGACCATGGCGACCTCATAGGGGTCCGGGGAAGTCGCTTCCTCCACGCGGAATACCTGGGAAGACGGTTCTTCTTTCTGTCTTCCATAAGACATCTTGTCTTCCGGGGCATCTTCCGGTGTCTTCTCGGCTTCCAACGCTGTTACTACTAAGTGGACAGCGAGGTCGAACTCCTCCTTCTCCAATCTGGATTTAGTTGATGGTGCTGGAGCTTGGGAAGACGCGATTGCAAGTGACGGAGTCAAGGGAAGACCATAGAGTGTCTTCACTCTCTCTATCTGCCGATCCAAATACCTGAACATGCTCTCCTTGCACTCGACCAACCTCGCTCTGGACTCCTCGTCCCAGTCTCTAGCCAAGGTAAGCAACTTCCTACCCGCGGTGAAGTTGAACTTCTTCCGGAGTGCCTCCACTGACTGTGCTAGCATCTCCTGCGCACGAGCTTCCGCTGCTTACCGCTGCATCTTCTCGGCTGCAACTCGCGCTTCTGCGGCTTCCCGCTACGTCTTCCCGCTGCGTCTTCCATGTTGTCCTTTCTTCTGCGAGGGCGGTGATCTTCCCCCGCACTCGGAGAACCTCTTGGTCGCGCTGCTGTAAACGCGCCTGCAACTCCTGGTTGCTCTTCCTCAGTTGGATCAGCTCCTTGGCAGAAGCGGCTGCTTCCGCCTTGCTCCTCGCTGCGAGCTTCTCCGTGGTGCGGAGACTAGCTTCCAGCGCTTCTATCTTCTTCTGGTCTTCTTCCTGACGCATCATGGTGCGCAGACCGAATCCAGGCTGCAAGGGCTTCTCCTGAGCCTTCGCTCTCTTCTCCAGCAACTCCATAGCTGGTTGGATCTCTGCGTGGAAGAAGGCGCTGAACTCTTCCAGTCTTCTTCCTGCGGAAGACAGGTTCATCTCCACAGTTCGGTTGGAGGTGTCGACCTTGTCTTCCAGAGGTAAGGATGCCTCTTCCACCGCAATGGTCTTCAACTTCTGCACACGAGAAGAAGCTACTCTTCTCATCTTCCGGGGTGGAAGATCTCTCCCCATGGTAGAAGCGGTCCTCTTCACTACGCTTCCCCGCATCGCAGTAGGAGTATCCATCCATCCTATGTCTTTTGGAGTCTTCGGAAGACTCCTTGTAGTGACGAAGGATTTCTCCTTTTGCCCATTTAGTATACAAGATATCGTTCCCACAGAGGATTTGCACAAGTAACGCTGCTCTAAGTTCTAAGATCTGTTCAAACACACAAACACACGGGTTTTGCCTAGAAATCTCGTCTTCTCACAAAACCACACAAAACAACACGTCTTCCAGACACGCCAAATGGTGCTCTGGACCCAAACAAACAACTACCAACTAAAATATCACACAATTATGCACAGAGAAGCTCGGGAAGACGATCTTCCTACTTCCAGGTTGCTTCTTCCGGTCTTCTCGATACCGTCTTCCCGAAGCGATTCTCGTCTTCTGAGGGTTTAGCTCGTCTTCTCACACCTCCAGAAGGCTGTCCGGCTTCGCAGAAGTCGACTAGTAACAGTCGTTACACCTTATTCTCACACTCACATTCCAACGGGTTAGATCAATCACAGGGTGTATGCCCCCTGTAGCCTTCCCAGGCTTCTGCCTACGGAAGTTGTCTTCCTGCAGCACTACAACGACATTCACCTTCACGGAAGCTCAATAGAAGTATCGAAAGCTCACTAGAAGAAGATAAGAAGATGGGGAAGATGAGGGAAGATGGGAAGAAGAAGAAATCCAAACAAGAGAAAACAGGATGAAAAAGGACAATTAAGATTCCGACAGGCTTCTAGTCCGGATCCTGACTAACAAGCCATCCCTGCTTGTAATAGTTTGGGGAGGAAGACAACAAACGTGAGTACTGTAGCACCGTCTTCTACTCGAGGATGTCGTCTTCTGTTGCGGGAAGAAGGCTTCTTTCTTCTTCACTTCGCTGCTCTGACTGCTCTGTCTTCTGGGATCCCTTACCCGGAAGACCATTCGTACGTAGATCCCAAGTGCTCTACTGAACGAGTCAAGCTACACTCCACAACTGTTGACATTCACCGCCACTCAAGAAGAACACTTCCCATGCACAATTGGGAGCGAATTCAGTGAACCCACCATCCAGAAGACATGGACAAAGTTGCTGCACTCAAATCCACAATCTATTCCCCGAGAAGAAGTCACAATGGCATTGGGAAGCTCACTCCCTCTACTTCCTGCGCCTACTCCTCGACACACCAAGCTAGCTAACAGGACTGCACGAGGATGCCGTTCCCTGTTCCTAGACTGTCCCTGCTCTAATGTGTCTCTCCTGCATGCGTGTAGAATCGGTGTGTATGTTCAGTTACTGCCGAATTCTACAGAACTGGCAGAGCTCTCAGAGAGCTTTTCTCCTACCTTGCTATCCTACTTAACCATCTGCCTTGGGAGGCGACCACCAGGGAGAGAGAGAGAGACGCTGACAAGAGGTTGTCACCTCACATGCATGCGGTCCCTCTTCCCAATTAGCCCTCCACTGTATTACTCCTACGCTACCTATGCTGCCACATGGGGTCCTAACTATTTTTACATGGAAAACTGCCACCCTTAAGATAGCATGTCCAATCCTACTAAATCTGGAAGTGTCGATTGAGTTCGCTAACTACTCTGATTGCTCGGTGGCAATCTCTACATGATCTGCTCCTACCGGAGCTACTACCTCGACTTCTGATGGGCTGGGAAGCCCTGCACTTACCTCGGGTACCACCGAGGTAGCTTCCCTCTCCTCGCTCTTCGCTGGCCCTGCTATTTCTGCGGCTGCGTCTTCCTCGGCTTCGACTTCGGAAGACGGTCTGGGAAGACGAATCGAATGGTGCGTCTTCGATCTTCTGAGGCACAGATGCAGTACTAGGGACCATGGCGATATCATAAGGGTCCGGGGAAGTCGCTTCCTCCACGCGGAATACATGGGAAGATGGCTCGTCTTCCTGTCTTCCAGAAGACATCATGTCTTCCGGGGCGTCTTCTGGAGTCTTCTCGTCTTCCAACGCTGTCACCACCAAGTGTACAGCGAGATCGAACTCCTCCTTCTCCATCCGGATCCTGTCGAGGGTGCTGGGGCTTGGGAAGATGCGGTTGCAGGTGTCGGAAGTGAGGGAAGACCATAAAGTGTCTTCACTCCTTCTATCTGTCTATCCAGGTACCTGAACATGCTATCTCTGCATTCCACCAACCTCGTCTTGGACTCGCTGTCCCATTCCCTAGCTAAGATAAGTAACTTCTTACCCGCGGTGAAGTTGAACTTCTTCCGAAGCGCTTCTACCGATTGAGCTAGCATCTTCTGCGCACGGGCCTCCGCTGCTTCCCTCTGCGTCTTCTCTGTTGCAGCTCGCGCTTCTGCGGCTTCTCACTGCATCTTCCAAGTGGTCTGCTCTTCTGCGAGGGTAGTGATCTTCTACCGTACTCGGAGAACTTCCTGATCACGCTGCTGTACTCGCGTCTGCAACTCCTGGTTGCTCTTCCGAAGTTGTATCGACTCCTTGGCAGAAGCGGCTGCTTCCGCCTTGTACCTGGCTGCAAGCTTCTCCGTAGTGCGGAGACTAGCTTCCAGAGACTCCGTCTTCTGCTGGCTGTCTTCCTGTCGGCAGCAAGGTGCGCAGGCCGAATCCAGGCTGTAAGGGCTTCTCCTGTGCCCTCGCTCTTCTTTCCAGCAACTCCATAGCGGGCTGGATCTCCTTCTGGAAGTAGGCACTGAACTCCTCCAGTCGTCTTCCTATAGAAGACAAGTTCATCCCCACCACTCGCTCGAGGGTGTCGACTTCGTCTTCCAGAGGCAAGGAAGCCTCTTCCACCACTACGGCCTTCATCTTCTGCGCACGAGAAGAAGCTACTCTTCTCATCTTCCGGGGTGGAAGACTCCTCGTGGCAGGAGCGGCTCTCCTCTTTGCGCTTCCTCGCATCGCAGTAGGAATGCCCATCCATCCTTCGTCTTCTGGAGTCTTCGGAAGACTCCCAGGTGTTACAGAAGCTGTCTTCTGCTCCGATCGGGTACTCAGCAAGTCTTCCTCCGAGTCCGACTCCGATCCTGAATGGATGAGGGAGATGGGTGTCCTCGGTACGCTTCTGTGACCCATCTTCCTCACTGGCGTGGCGTCTTCCGACCCACTAGACTCGTCTTCCCTCACCAGAAGCGTCTTCTGGTGAGAGCCGGGCCTCAGCTGTGGCATCAGAGTGGGAGGGGGCGTTGCTGCTGCCTCTCGGTCATCGTCTTCCGAGGTCTCCTCCTTCACCTCCTGTCGCTCCGTTGGTCCATACACTGCCAGCTGATCTTCCCTAAGATCCCCCATGGCTACATACAAGTAGCAGAAGAAGGGCGTCAGATGTCCTCCCGCCGGGGTACCCAAGTATGCTAGCTCCGTCTGTACATAGTTGTGGATGTACGCGCCCCAGTAGATTGGCACTCTGTCATCCCACACTGATTCCAGGAACTCCACGTCCTGATCTCCTAAGTACATTGTCTTCTGCGCTTTTCCCTTGGGGAAAAGATGCAGAAACAACTTCGCCAGAAGTCGCTTCTTCGGCTCCCGGTAAGACTCTATCTTCCAACCGTTCCTCCCCTGCCTGTCTGCCACGAAAAGGCAGGTGGTACTCCCAGGTACATGCCATGAACTCACAATCCTATGCAAGATCTTCTTCTCGTACCAATATCCTCGGTTCTCGGTCTCAGGCCTGTGAAACGCCTTACGCCACCAGTCTTCTGTCCAGGAAGATGGTCTTCCCCGAGCAACTCCTGCCTTCGCAGATACACGGTTACGCGGTGGTAACGCGGCCCATACCTCCTCCAGAAGTCCTTGATCTGCGAGGTTCCAGTCCCACAGGAAGAAGTCGAGACCCAACTCCTTGAGGAAAGGAGTGGCCTCGGCCAATTCTGTCGCTGGTAACACCAGGCCTCGCGGATGCATCGACATACATGGAAGATCTGCTGCACTAAACCACAAGCACCTACTATGAGCTGAAGGCTCAGTTCTTCCCGAGTGCCCACAGTCTAGCTTCCACTCTCAGAAGACGAAACTAGTCTTCCAGAAGACAGCTACTCCATCTTCTGGGATTCTAACAGTGCTTCCTAAATAGCTCTCGTCTTCCGAGCTATATCTAAACAATCTTATCTAAGCAAGGTCTCGCATGGATTACCAAGAAGACAACCCACCTTGCATTACATCCTACTTCTTATCAGAAGATACAAGATATGCGAGAAGTAGAGTATGAGAAAGGTTCAGAAGATAGTTGCGGGCTCCTGCGGTGACAGTGGCCTCTAGGAAGACACTTGGGACAGCTTCCTATTCAATGTCGTTCTCGGAAGACCTCTCGATGTCAGACTTTCCTTCACTGGTCTCACCTGTCTTCTTCTTCCTACGCGCAATCTATCCTCACAACAGACTCAAAACATGTGCACTCTGTTCTTCTGACTTCTCACCTCTCATACGCTGTCGTGTGACGTGCTTTCTTATCTGGGAATACACCGAGTATCTAGCTGTAGAGAGAACGTGTCGCACTCCGTGACTCAGAACCAGTGACCACCCAACCCTCTCTCTGATCTCCAAGTACACTTTGAACCTCTCTCGCTACGATATCCTCACGTCCTCTCGGCAGATCTCTCTCTTACTCGACTAGGAATAGAATCGGGGTAACAAGCACGGGCAACCTGTTCCTGCCATCACCGCAAGCACTCTTGGGTCTGCTGGTCATCACTCCAGCCTCACCACAAGAGAAATACCAGCACTCCTAATAGAAAAGAAACCTAAGCGCAACGCCCGCACACAAATCCAATCAAAACCAACTGGGCGTACAAACAGGCATGCGGGTATGGAGAGGATCCAAACACAGGAAATACAGTCAACAACTCTCCATATCCATGATCAAGTGCTCTGAAGCACTGGCAAAACCTCCAGGTCGACCTGTTCTTCAAAGAATCTTAACTCTTGCGCCTTTCGGAGCAAGAACCTCTCAACTTTACCTCGCTGTCACTCCTCAACCACAGCTCAGAATGAGATGAAACCAAGGCCAGCAGATAGCCTGTAGAATAATCTCTCTATTAAGGTATTACATGCAGAGAGATCATCTCTGAGTTGGCATCTATGTCCTTCCAAAGTTCGTTGTTTCTATAACACGATACTATTTCGACAGAACTTTGCTGTTCGATTCCTCACAAACCGCTCGATCAAAACAGCTCAAACTTCTCAGGAAGCTAATGTGTCACCATCACTACCACTCTGTAAAATTTCACCAGCAGATCTTCAACCAAACTCTCGGAACGATCAAGCCCTTATCGCTGTTTTTATAACATGATACTATTTCGACAGAACTTTGCTGTTCTATTCCTCACAAACCGCTCGATCAAAACAGCTAAAACTTCTCAGGAAGCTAATGTGTCACCATCACTACCACTCTGTAAAATTTCACCAGCAGATCCTCAACCAAACTCTCGGAATGATCCAAGCCCTTTTCATCAATGACACAAGGCGATATGCAGACCCTTGTGCACAAAAACAACGTTTCCCTTCAACTCAATAATCCAAATGGTCTGAAATTCCACAGGTAGGTAGCTGACTGTACCTTCTCAGACCCTGGAAGGTTTCATAGCGAAATTCGACCTCAAACTCTCCATATCTCTCTCAATGTCTCATGTTTACAGTCGTCTACTATCATAACCTCCGATTTGAGACACCCAACTTCAGCTGGCCATAACTTTTTCACTCCGGCTTGGAATCGATCGATCTTGGAGTCCATCGGCAAGCCCATCTCAAGAGCTTTCCAGCAACAGTCAATTCATCTCCAGCAACCTCACAGAACTCCCAGAAAGTGAGAAAGACTTCACGGAAATGAAATTGGTCACGAATTTGACCCCCTCAGCTTCAATTGATCGAAACTTTCTCATCCGCGCTTCAAATCCAACAACCATTGAGTTTACGGGCATCCTCGTCTCCCAAGCTTTCCAACCATATCTCACACTCCGCGAATGGACCACGGGAAGTGTCTCTACCCTCGAAAACGTGAAAGGAACTTGGTAGAAGGTGATTGGTCAAACTTTCGACCAATGAGAAACAAGTTGACAAAAAGATTTTTGTCTTCACTCACATGACAAACACACAAAGAACGAATTTTTATCCAGGAGTACCATTTAGGCCTCAAAGTTTATATTGAACAAACTCCAAACACGTGCCGTTGACGATGCCGTCGGCCACGAAGCACGTAAACACGATGTACAAACTACGCTCAGTAGAGAGTCAGAATCCCGACTCTAAAACGGTTGACAATAAACGGAACTACAAAAGGAACAGATGAAGCTATTATCTGGTTATAATAATCCTCACCGAAGTTCCTCACGACAAACTCACGATGCGCCACCTTTGGACGACTGTAACATCGTATTTCGACCCAAGTGTTGAACGGAACTCTCGCTGGGAAGTTCAGATCCAACGGAGGATCCATACCACATCAAAGCAAGATGTAGACAGTAAGATCCCATACAGCGTCGTAAGTGACAATGGGAAGAACGATAGGATCCGGAGTAGCCATCACCGCAGCCATAAACGACTCTCCCCAATGAGCTACCATAAATACTCGAAAGTGATCTCGCGGCAGACAATGGATCTTAATGACGAACGGATGCGCAAGTGGAAGATCAGGAGCACGAAAGGGTTCTCCGTTCATGCCTACCACTCGCACTGCCGCTTACTTCATCCGATGATACTGATCACACCCCACTAGACTTGGATACTTTACACTCCATATCTCAAGCTCCGCGCACCTCTCTTCTTATACATCAATCTCCCATGTGACGACAAGAGTACTACTCTTATCTCCACTCAGCGAAGAGTACACGGATCGTCCACGTGGAGCCTTATCTTTTGACACGATAAGGTCCCAGTGGCTCCTCAACACCAAACACGTACAAAGGATATGTGGTGGTTTCACACCCTAGCCAATCCACAACACGACAACGCACTCAGAAGAAGTTTGCTGCATGATGAGAAGACATGATCCTCGACCGTTCTCTCCGGATTCTGCCAGCAATACTTCTCACAACTCTCTTCTAAGTTCGGGAAGAAGAAGGAACGGCTGCTATGGGTCGGACAGAAGAGACCCGAAATGGACCCTCACGTCCTCTCGCTCATTTTGCCAGCCTTTCAGTCTTCTAGTCTCTCTAGGAAGATGTGGAGTTGAGAAGCTTGGAAGACCGGGAGGCACAGGCCTAGTTCCCGAGTTCCAACTTCTCGAAATAACACAACAACTCACCACACCACTCAGGCTTCGTATCAAGTCTCTCTAAACACAAAAGCAAAGCAAATCCACTCTTGATACGAATTGTGTTCAGTCGACTTCCGAAGACAGTCTTCCGAAGATGTCTTCCGAAGACAGTCAAGTTCAAGAAGCGTCTTCCGAGGATGTTCCCATCTTCCGAATCGTCTTCTATTTCAAGTTTCGGGGATAGAGAGGTAGTAGGGTAGAGAAATTGATAGTTGGGTTCGCCAATTTGAAGACTAGGGGTAGGGAAGCTCGAATTGAGCTCGGGAAGAAGCAAGGAGATATCTTGATAGAAATTGGGCAGCGCTTCCGCGCCCAATGTTTCAATAGGAAAGATGGGGGGTGGGGTAATCGATCAGGCTGCCTGCACACAATCAAGGAAGCGCGGGGAGTACCAAGCAATGGCGAGAAGAAGTGGGAAGGGGAAAGAACAGGGGAAAGAACCTCTACAGTCTGCTTCGGCTCCCCGAGTTGCCTTCGACCTCCGCGCGCTTCTGGCTCTCGTCCTAGCTTCCAATGCGACTCCACACGACTGCGCCTGCTGTCAATTTCGGTCCACATCTCGATTCCACCTCTGCTTCTACTCGCCACTCTTCACTGTCAACTTCTCGGAAGCTCCACAGAAATGCCTTCGCTCTTTCTGCTGTTTGTGCTCCCGCAATCCGATTTCACCCTTCGCATAGCTGCCAACGTACTCTCTACTACCTCGATGTCTTACTCGATTCCTCTCTCAATGCTAGCTCGAAGTTCACTCTCTCAATCGATCTTCTTCAGGCGCACTGTGCTGCGGGAAGTTGGAAGGTGGCTAATGTGCTTCCTCACGCATCTTCCCCGCAGATTAGGGGTTCTCGTCCTTGGTGTCTTCCTGACCTACCTACCTATTCGGTGCGCTACAGTAGGTACACCTACTTGTTTATCCGAAAACTCGTGGTCAGGCCTTCGTGATCGGTGTCTTCCGCCGTCTTCCCATCTTCCGCCGCCTTCCTATCTTCCGAAGACGCAACTGAGAAGACGGTCTTCCGAAGACGGTCGTCTTCTGAAGAAGTCAACTTCTTATTACAAACAGCTCTTAAGATCATCTTCCTGTTAAGGAAGACGTAACCTTAAGTAACAACGCTTCTTCAGTTATATAAACAAGTCATTAATCTCAAAAATTTCAAAAATTCGTGAATACTGTAATTTGTGGGCACCACACTCCTTGGTGTGGCAGAAGCGATCTTCTGCTCCGGTCGCGTACTCAGCAGTTCTTCCTCCGAGTCAGACTCCGATCTCGAATGAATGAGGGAGGTGGTCTTCCTAGGTACACTTCTAGGGCCCATCTTCCTCAGCGACGTGACGTCTTCCGACCCACTGGAGTCGTCTTCCCTCATCAGAAGCGTCTTCTGATGAGAGCCGGGCATCAGCTGCGGCATCAGAGTGGGAAGGGGAGTTGCGGCTGCTGCTCGGTCGTCTTCTTCCGAGGTCTCCTCCTTCGCCTCAGGTTGCGCTGTCGGCCCATACTTTACCAACTATCCTTCAGTGAGATCCCCCATGGCTACATACACGTAGCAGAGAAAAGGTATCAAGTGTCCTCCCGCCGGGGTACCCAAGTACGCTAGCTCCGCCTGTACATATATGTGGAAGAATGAGCCTCAGTTGACGGACACTCCTTCATCCCACACTGCTTCTAGGAACTCTACGTCTATCTCCAAGGTACCTCGTCTTCTGCGCTTTCTCCTTGGGAAAGAGATGCAGAAACAGCTTCGCCAGAAGTCGCTTCTTCGGCTCCCGGTAAGATTCGATGTTCCACCCGTTCCTTCCCTGCCTGTCCTCCAGGAAGAGACAAGTTGTGCTTCCAGGCACGTGCCACTCACTCACGATCCTGGGCAAGATCTTCTTCTCGAGCCAATACCTTCGGTCCTCGGATTCTGACCTGTGGAAGGCCCTACGCCACCAATCTTCAGTCCAGGAAGATGGTCTTCCTCGAGCTATTCCTGCCTTCGCAGGTATACGGTTGCGAGGTGGTAAGGCTGCCCAAACCTCCTCCAGAAGTCCTTGGTCGGCGAGGTTCCAATCCCACAAGAAGAAGTCGAGACCCAATTCCTTGAGAAAAGGTGTGACCTCGGCCAACTCTGCTGTCGGTAGCACCAACCCTCGAGGATGCATCGACATACTGAAAGATCTGTTGCACTAAGCCACACGCACTTACTCTGAGCTGAGGGCTCAGTCCTTCCCAAGTGCCCACAGTCTAGCTTCTACTTCTCAGAAGACGAAACTAGTCTTCTAGAAGACAGCTACTCCGTCTTCCGGGGATTCTAACAGTACTTCCTAGATAGCTCTCGTCTTCCGAGCTATATCTAAACAATCCTAACTAAGCAAGGTCTCGCATGGATTCCTAAGAAGACAACCCACCTTGCATTACATCCTACTTCCTATCAGAAGATACAAGATTCGCGAGAAGTAGAGTGCATAGTAAGGTCAGAAGATGGTTGCGGGCTCCTGCGGTGACAGTGGCCTCTGGGAAGACTCCCAGGACAGCTTCCGATTCAATGTCTTTCTCGGAAGACCTCCCGAAGTCAGGCTTCCCTTCACTGGTCTTACCTGTCTTCTTCTTCCTACGCGCAATCTATCCTCACAACAGACTCAAGACATTTGCACTCTGTTCTTCTGACTTCTCACCTCTCGTACACACTCAGAAGAAGCTTGCTGCATGATGGGAAGACATGACCCTCGACCATTCTCTCCAGATTCTGTCAGCAAGACTTCTCATGACCCTCTCTTAAGTTCGAGAAGAAGAAGGAATGGGCTCCTATGGGTCGGACAGAAGAGACCCGAAATGGACCCTCACGTCTTCTCGCGCATTTTGCCAACCATTCCAATCTTCTAGTCTCTCTAGGAAGATGTGGATTGGAGAAGCTTGGAAGATCGGGAGGCACAGGCCTAGTTCTCGATTTCCAACTTCTCGAAATAACAAAACAACTCACCACGCCACTCAGGATTCGTACCAAGCCTCTCTTAACACAAAACCCAAGCAAATCCACTCTTGATACGAATTGTGTACAGTCGACTTCCGAGGACAGTCTTCCGAAGATGTCAAGCTTCCGAAGATGTTCCAATCTCAGAAGCGTCTTCCGAAGATGTTCAGATCTTCCGAAGCGTCTTCTGTTCAAGGTTTTGGGAGTAGAGAGATGGTAGGGTAGGGAAATTGATAGCGGGGACCTCCAATTTGAGGGTTAGGGGTAGTGAAGCTCTAATTGAACTCGAGAAGAAGCAGGAAGATGTCTGACAGAAATTGGACAGCGCTTCCGCGCCCAAGGTCACAATAGGAAAATAGAGGTGGGGGATTGATCGATCAGGCTGCCTGCAAACAACCGGGGAAGCGCGGGGGATACCAACCAAAGGCGAGAAGCAGTGGATAGGGAAGAGAACATGGGAAGAACCTCTACTGTCTTTTGTCGACTTCCCGAGTTGTCTTCGCTCTTCTACGCGCTTCTGACTCTGGTTCCAGCTCCAATGCGATCCCACAAGACGGCTTCTGCGGTCAGCTTCTGGCTACGCCTCGATTCCACCTTCGATTCCACTCAGCCACCCTCCAATGTCAGCTTCCGGGAGCTCACAGAAAACCGTCTCCAGCTCGACACTCTTCTACGCTCAGCAATTCGACTTCGCCTTTCTTCTAGCTTCGAATCGATCCTAACCTCACTCGATTTCACTCGCTGATTTCCTCACTCAAATCAACTTGCTGCCTGAATCGATCTTCTCGTTCTCCAATCTCTCGATGCGAGAAGCAGGTAGGTTTCTGTGCTAATGCGCTTCATGCGCATCTTCTCCGCAGTTTAGGAGTTTCGACCCTCCTGACCTACCTAACCGATTTGGTGGTACCTGGTAGGTGCACGTACTCCTTACGTGGTTAAGCTTCCATGGTTGCCGTCTTCCGGAAGATGCGTGTCTTCCACCGTCTTCCGTCTTCTGCCGTCTTCCGCCTTCCGAAGACAGTCTTCCGAGAAGACGCTCGTCTTCCGAAGAAGTCAACTTAATATTACAAACATCCCTTAAGATCATCTTCCTGCTAAGGAAGCCGTAATCTTAAGTAACAACGCTTTTTCAGTTATACAGATAAGTTATTAATCTCAAAAATTTCAAAAATTCGTGAATCTTGTAATTTGTGGGCACCACAGAATCATCATAGTTTTCTTCTCCTTTAGCATTAAAGTTCACCGCCTGATCCTATTACTACCAGTTAGACATGAACTTTGTCTTCTGAGTAAATTAGAGGTTCATACAGACCTGTATGAGTGTTCATAGCGCTCTGTTGTAACCTGAAAAGTCTATCTCTCGAGTAAACCATCACAACCAGAAGCCCAACGCTTCTCTGAGTAGGCACAACATAGCCTTCATGGTTAAATCACAATCAGAAGGTTTCGCCCTTCTCATGAAAACTCCCACCTCGACACCGCGGTCGAGGCTCCGGATGCGACCAGCTGTGGTACATCGCTCGGAGGCGTGTTGGACGCCACGGGACTCGGATACAGAGATCCGAGCGACGAGGTCCAAGAAGGTCCGGCCCCCGGATGTCTTTTTTGCTTTTGCGGCGGCATAACGATGGAGTCCGTGACGTAGTCGAGGCTTCAAACTGTAAACCCTCCGCGGTCTTATCGATCAACTACCCTCTGATCTCTCAACCTCCAGA
Source organism: Asterella californica (assembly GCA_036924285.1). Lineage (NCBI taxonomy): Eukaryota > Viridiplantae > Streptophyta > Marchantiopsida > Marchantiales > Aytoniaceae > Asterella > Asterella californica. Next base: position 16,627,081 of record JAYKYS010000003.1, read on the forward strand.
TCGTCATCGATGAATCTGCAACATGTCGGACATGTCTCTGATTCAAAGGTCACCTCTGATGGCTTTGATGGAAGCACGCCATGAACTTGAAGGGAAAAATGCTAAGTTCACTCATTCATACACTCATAAACTCATAAACTAAAATTCTCCATTAACTCATCTACTAAAATCCTCCATTCTAACGACGTCTCACAAGTTCTCACATGCTAAAATATCACACACTCTCTATATTACTCAAGTTGTCATTACGACGATGTGAAAACAAGGATGAGGAGCTCTTCTCTACTTCTCTATTTATACATTCTAGGTTTTTATTTTGGTACCCTCCGGTAACTCAGCCGTAACTACTTTTACCGGGTTTTACTAAGATATTACTTAAGGTAAAAGCATTAATCACATGAACTTATTCCTTCAAAGTCAACAACTTCTAGAAAGGATTTTAAAATATTCTCAAGGAATCTCGAATTTCCACCCCCTTCTACACTAAGACTCACTAAAAAGGAGACATGTGGAATCTCTTCTTGTTTTTAATGTCCACAAAGTCCACAACTTTAATCCAACCACTAATATCAAGTCAAAAAAGAGATAATGGATACTTTCCATCTCCTTTCTACCTTTTAGACAAGATGACAAGATAGTAGTGCTCACTCTTTAAGAAATATCTGAATTCTGCTAAGTTTAACCATAACTAACTTTAGCTAGTCATTATTAACTTGATACCTCCTTAAAGTACTTGGGCAGCAAATAAACATTCTCAACACTTAGTTATAACTAAATACCTTACTAATAGACAAACTTCCTATGTGTAACATAGGTCGTTACATTTTACCCCCGGACTAAATTTTCGCTCCGTCCTCGGAGTGAAGAGAAAATTTCGTCTATGAAACAACTTCAACTTGTCATGGTTGACACGATCAAATTTTCTTCCTCCCAGTTCCTGAAGGTCATATGTGAAGTTGCTCCACACCTTATCTACAACAAAATGACCAAAATATCTAGGAAGAAACTTCTTCCTAGCCCTCTTGAATCAGATAGCATCATACAACATTACTCAATCTCCGACTTGAAAAGGTTTTACCTCCCTCTTGCCCAACTGTTTGTCCTAATTCTTCTTTTGATACGCCTGAGTTCGTTCCATCCGGATCATTGCTACCGCTCTTCCAACTCCATGAGTTGCTCTCTTCTTTATCTGACCACGTCTTCTCTCCTCGACCTTCTCAACTTTCGTTGAATAGTTTGAAAAGTATCCAATTCGAATTGGATCGGCAACTTGGACTCCACTCCATAAACCAATCGAAATGGAGAGTACCCAGTAGAAGTCTTTGTTGTCGTTCGATACTCCCATAAGATGACATGTAACCTCTTATCCCAAGTATGTTTCGCAGTCTCAACACCATCATCTTTGGCGAGCATCGTACAAAGTGTAAGATTGATCTTCTCCGCAAGACCATTAGCATTTGGTTTGTATGACGTCGTTACTCGTGGTTTGATAGAAAAGTGTTGTAGCATAGCAGTAGTCATGCTCCCTACAAACTCTCCTCCTCTATCTGAGACCAACTCTAACGAACATCCAAATCTTGTGATGATCTTCTCCCATAAGAATCTACCCATTTCTTTTCATTAGTCTCCTTCAAAGGTCTAGCCTCTATCCACTTGGTACAATAGTCAATGACGACTACAATGTATCTATTGCCTCGAGGTGTCTTATTAAGAGGACCTACAAAATCAATACCTCATTTCTCGAACGGCCCTAATACTGAAATTGATCTTAACGGAGTTGTTCTAGTAGACTTCAGAGCAAATATTTGACATACGTCGCAAGTTTTGCAATAGTCTAAACACTCTTTGAAAATCCCTCTCTAGTGATAACCCGCATCCAAAATCTTGAAGGTTGTTATCTTACCGGCAAAGTGACCTCCGCAAACAGTTCCGTCGTGAAACTCGTGCATTAGTTTGAACGCCTCCTTCTGACCAACTGCTCTCCTTAGTAACCCATCTGCTCCTTGATGAAATAAAATTCCCTCCACCATGGTGTAAGGTTTGCATCTCTTGATCAACGCGTTACGTTCTCGAGTATGCATACCTTCTGGAAAAGAGCCATCTGCAAGAAAACTCCAGATTTCCTTGTACTCATTCGATATCTCCTCAATGCTTGTGATGATCGTCAAATGCTCGTCTGGAAATGAATCATCAAACGGTTCTTCTCCCTCATCATCATAAGCCCTCGACAAGAGATCTGCATTTGCATGCTTTTTCCCTGGTCTATCTTTAATCACGTAATCGTATTCTGTTAGAAGGATCTTCCAACGAGCAATACGACTTTCCACATTAGGCTTATTAAAGATATACTTTAAAGCCTTGTGATTTGTGACTATGGAAAATTTCTCTCTTAGCAAATAGTGTCAAAACTTCTTCAATCTAAAAATCACAGCTAATCCTTCTCGCTCAGTCACGGAGTAATTCTTCTCCGTTGGAACCATCTGCCTACTAGCATAAGCTATAAGATGATCATGTCCATCTCCATCTAATTGACTTAATGTACATCCGATTGCTACATTGGAAACATCCGTATACAAAATAAATGCTTTACTCCACTCAGGTTTAGCAAATATAGGAGCTGTCACCAATGCCTTTTTTAACTCCTCAAATGCTTCTTTTGCCTTCTGATCATGCATTATCAAGTCAAAATCAACTCCCTTCTTCATGTACATAGTCAAAGCTACTGCTTTGTTTGAGAAGGAAAAGACAAACCTACGATAATATCCAACCATGCTAAGAAACTGCCTCAACTTTGTCAAGTTGATCAGAAATGGAAGATCCACAATCTTCTTCACCTTCTCAAGATCTACCGCAATCCCGTTCTTGGAAATGATGTGTCCCAACAGTAGACCTTCTTCGCAGTCAAAGATGCACTCCTCTGGATTTACAGAAGCATTGGCTTGCTCCAACCGCTGTAAAACTTGATCACATGATCAAAGTGATCCTCCTTTCGTCCGTACACGCAAAAATCGTCAATAAAATCACGGACAAACTTTCCTATGAATGGTTCAAACACCTTGTTCATGAACCTTTGAAACGTGGCCGGAGCATTAGACAGTCCGAATGATATCACTTGAAATGCAAATGTTCCCCAAGGAGTAGTGAAAGTAGTCAATTGCTGGTACTCCTGTGCTTTCTTGATTTGGTTATACCCACTATAACTATCATCAAAGCTGTACCACTCATGACCAGCAACTTCCTCCAAAATCTCATATATGAATGATACAGGATAGTAATCTTTCTTGGTAATTGCATTCAACTTCTTATAGTCTATGCACACTCGCAGCTTACCATTCTTCTTCTTGACAATCACAATGGGTGAAACCCATTCCGAGTTCTCCACCTCGTAGATGAAATTTGCCTCCTTCAACTTGTCTATCTCCTCCTTGATCATCATTGCTGTTGTAGGATTGACTCTTCTCTGCTTCTGTCGAACTGGTCTTGCGTTCTCCTCCAATTCGATCCGATGAGTCTCTCGAGTCACCTCCTTCAAATCCTTGTAACTGAAAGCAAACACATGGATATATTTCTAAAATATATCTAGGAATCTACTTTTCTCGTCTTGAGAGACATTGATATCAAACTTCAGGATAGAGAGTCTTCTCACAATCTCTGTCTCACTCAACTCTTCTTTGTCAAGATCTTTCTCCACTGCTGGTCGAGACAACAAGTCAATAGCACTAAGCTGATGTAATGATTCATCTCGATCAAATCCTTCGTCATCAGACGAGGATTCTTGATCATAAGAATCTCCGGTATCTACTTCTGAGACACTCTGATCATCCTCCGTATCAGATTCCCAATAGTCACTAGTGGGTCTATCAGAGTCAGAAGTCACAACTCCAACACCCGAGAGAGGAACTATCACTCTATGATCTCTAGACCCAATTCGTAAATATCCTTTGTGCCACCTATCAGTGGTGCGCACAGCTCTCAACCAAGGCCTACCCAAGAGCAAATCATAACTAGAGTCCTTTAACACTTGAAATGACATCAATGTCTGAACTCTCATCACAGACACGACCACCTTCTCTAACACACCAAGAGGTCTTACCCGTTGCTTGTTAGTCATCCTCATGACAATGCTAGCCGGACGAGTTGGTTCCATCCTCAACTTCTTCATCAACCTCTCCAATATGACATTTACAACCGACCCTTCATACACCAACACGTCAAAGACGTAGTGACCATTCAGTCGGACTTCAATCTTTGAAGTCCTAGTGCATACCTCTGAAGCATGCACATCCACCCACAGACTTCGATGTCTTGCTCTTGGGTTTCTTCTTTTTGCTTCTCTTAGAACTCATTCCTCCTCTAAGTTCTTTTCGTAAACTGGGATTAAGTGCGATCAGTTGTCCAACAATGATGTTGACTTTCTGAGCACCCACATATTCAACCACATCATATCCCGCTTGAGAAGATGAAATGGTGAAATCCGCCATCCCCAACTTCCTTCTTGGCTTCCTTCCTTACCTTTTCACATGGGCTTATTCCTTCAAAGTCAACAACTTCTAGAAGGATTCTGGAATATTCTCAAGGAATCTCAAATTTCCACCCCCCTCTACACTAAGACCCACTAAAAAGGAAACATGTGGAATCTCTTCTTGTTTTTAATGCCCACAAAGTCCACAACTTTAATCCAACCACTCATATCAAGTCAAAAAGGAGATAAGGGATACTTTCTATCTCCTTTCTATCTTTTAGACAAGATGACAAGATAATCGTGCTCACTCTTTAGGAAATATCTGAATTCTGACAAAAATACAGCTAAGTTTAACCATAACTAACTTTTAGCTAGTCATGACGAACTTGATACCTCCTTAAAGTACTTTGGCAGCAAATAAACATTCTCAACACTTAGTTATAACTAAATACCTTACTAATAGATAAACGACCTATGTGTAACATAGGTCGTTACAGATCACCTCTGATGGCTTTGATGGAAGCACACCATGAACTTGAAGAGAAAAATGCTAAGTTCACTCATTCATACACCCATAAACTCATCAACTAAAGTTCTCCATAAACTCATCAACTAAAATCCTCCATTCTAACGACGTCTCACAAGTTCTCACATGCTAAAATGTCATACACTCTCTATATTACTCAAGTTGTCATTAGGACAATGTGAAAATAAGGATGAGGAGCTCTTCTCCACTCCTCTATTTATACATTCTAGTTTTTTACTTTGGTACCCTCCGGTAACTCAGCTATAACTACTTTTACCGAATTTTACTAAGATATTACTTAAGGTAAAAGCATTAATCACATTGGCTTTTTACTTTTTCACATGGGCTTATTCCTTCAAAGTCAACAACTTCTAGAAGGATTTTGGAATATTTTCAAGGAATCTCGAATTTCCACCCCCCTCTACACTAGGACCCATTAAAAAGAAGACATGTGAAATCTCTTCTTGTTTTTAATGCCCATAAAGTCTACAACTTTAATCCAACCACTAATATCAAGTCAAAGAAAAGATAAATGATACTTTCCACCTCCTTTCTACCTTTTAGACAAGATGACAAGATAGTAGTGCTCACTCTTTAGAAAATACTAAATTATGCCAAAAGTACAGCTAAGTTTAACCATAACTAACTTTAGCTAGTCATGATTAACTTGATACCTCTCTAAAGTACTTGGGCAGCAAATAAACATTCTCAACACTTAGTTATAACTAAATATCTTACTAATAGACAAACTTCCTATGTGTAACATAGATCGTTACAGAACAGAGTCGAGGCTCTCGGCGGGTCTCTGTCGAGACTACTCTGCAAGTCGCGTCTGGTCTGCAAGTCAAGGTTCTTGCTCAGGAATCTCGATCGATCCTCGGCGGTCTCCGTCCTTCGACGACGGACATTGTCTCGGCTCACGGCTCGGTCTGCGACTACGGGTGGTGCACTGACTCCGTGATGAGAACAAGAAACTTAGCTCTGATACCCCCCCCCCCGATCTCTCAACCTCCATGATCGTCATCCACGAATCTGCAACATGTCGGGTCTGTCTCTCACTCAGGGGTCACCTCTGATGGCTTTGATGGAAGCACACCATGAACTTGAAGGGAAAATGCTGAGTTCACTCATTCATACACCCACAAACTTATCAACTAATAATCTCCTTAAACACATCAACTAAAATCCTCCATTCTAACGACGTCTCTCAAGTTCTCACATGTTAAAAATATCCCACACTCTCTATATTACTCAAGTTGTCGTTACGACAATGTGAAAACAAGGATGAGGAGCTCTTCTCTACTCCTCTATTTATACATTCTAGGTTTTTACTTTGGTACCCTCCGGTAACTTAGCCGTAACTACTTTTACCGGGTTTTACTAAGATATTACTTAAGGTAAAAGCATTAATCACATGGGTTTCTTATCTTTTCACATGGGCTTATTCCTTCAAAGTCAACAACTTCTAGAAGGATTCTAGAATATTCTCAAGGAATCTCAAATTTCCACCCCCCCTCTACACTAAGACCCACTTAAAAGGAAACATGTGGAATCTCTTCTTGTTTTTAATGCCCACAAAGTCCACAACTTTAATCCAACCACTAATATCAAGTCAAAAAGGAGATAAGGGATACTTTCCACCTCCTTTCTATCTTTTAGACAAGAGGACAAGATAGTAGTGCTCACTCTTTAGCAAATATCTGAATTCTGTCAAAAGTACAGCTAAGTTTAACCATAACTAACTTTTAGCTAGTCATGACTAACTTGATACCTCCTTAAAGTACTTTGGCAGCAAATAAACATTCTCAACACTTAGTTATAACTAAACACCTTACTAATAGACAAACTTCCTATGTGTAACATAGGTCGTTATATTTTACCCCCGGACTAAATTTTCGCTCAGTCCTCGGAGTGAAGAGAGAACTTTCGTCGATGAAACAGCTTCAACTTGTCATGGTTGACCCGATCGAATCTCCTTCCTCCCAACTCCTGAAGGTCATATGTGAAGTTGCTCCACACCTTATCTACAACAAAAGGACCAAAATATCTCGGAAGGAACTTCTTCCTAGCCCTCTTGAATCTGATAGCATCATACAACATAACCCAATCTCCGACTTGAAAAGGTTTTACCTCCCTCTTGCCCAAACGTTTGTCGTAACTCTTCTTTTGATACGCCTGAGCTCGTTCCATCCGGATCATTGCTACCGCTCGGGTCTCTTCCAACTCCATGAGTTGCTCCTTTCTTGACTTGACCACGTCTTCTCCCCTCGACCTCTTCAACTTTCGTTGAATGGTTTGAAAAGTATCCAATTCGAATTGGATCGGCAACTTGGACTCCACTCCATAAACCAGTCGAAATGGAGAGTACCCAGTAGAAGTCTTTGTTGTCGTTCGGTACTCCCATAAGATGGCATGTAGCCTCTTATCCCAAGTTCGTAGTCTCAACACCAGCATCTTTGACGAGCATCATACAAAGTGTAAGATTGGTCTTCTCCGCAAGACCATTGGCATTTGGTTTGTATGAGGTCGTTACTCGTGCCTTGATAGAAAAGTGTTGTAGCATAGCAGTAGTCATGCTCCTTACAAACTCTCCTCTTCTATCCGAGACCAACTCTAACGGACATCCAAATCTTGTGATGATCCTCTCTCATAAGAATCTACCGACTTTTGTTTCATTAGTCTCTCTCAAAGGTCTAGCCTCTACCCACTTGGTACAATAGTCAGTGGCGACTACAATGTACCTATTGCCTCGAGGTGTCTTATTAAGAGGACCTACAAAGTCAATACCCCACTTCTCAAATGGTCCTAATATTGGAATTGATCTTAACGGAGGTGTTCTAGTAGACTTCAGAGCAAATGCTTGACATACGTCGCAAGTTTTGCAATAGTCTAAACACTCCTTGAAAATCCCTCTCCAGTGATAACCCGCATCCAAAATCTTGAAAGTTGTTATCTTACCAGCAAAGTGACCTCCGCAAACAGTGCCATCGTGAAACTCGTGCATCAACTTGACCGCCTCCTTCTGACCAACTGCTCTCCTTAATAAGCCATCTGCTCCTTGATGAAATAGAATTCCCTCCACCATGGTGTAAGGTTTGCATCTCTTGATCAACGCGTTACGTTCTCGGGTATGCATACCTTCTGGAAAAGAGCTATCTGCAAGGAAACTTCAGATTTTCTTGTACTCGTCCGGTATCTCCTCAATGCTTGTGATGGTCATCAGATGCTCGTCTGGAAATGAATCATCAAACGGTTCTTCTCCCTCATCATCATGAGCCTTGACAAAAGATCAGCATTCGCATGTTTTTTCCCTGGTCTATCTTCGATCACGTAGTCGTATTCTGTTAGAAGGATCTTCCAATGAGCAATACGACCTTCGGCATTAGGCTTATTAAAGATATACTTTAAAGCCTTGTGATCTGTGACTATGGAAAATTTTCCTCCTAGCAAGTAGTGTCGAAATTTCTTCAATCCGAAGATCATTGCTAATCCTTCTCGTTCAGTCACGGAGTAATTCTTCTCCGTTGGCACCATCTGCCTACTAGCATAAGCTATAGGATGATCATGCCCATCTCCATCTAACTGACTTAATGTACATCCGATAGCTACATTGGAGGCATCCGTATACAAAATAAATGCTTTACTCCACTCATGTTTAGCAAGTATAGGAGTTGTCACCAATGCCTTCTTCAGCTCCTCAAATGCTTCCTTTGCCTTCTGATCATGCACTATCAAGTCAAACTCAACTCCCTTCTTCATGTACATAGTCAAAGCTATTGCTTTGTTTGAGAAGGAAAAGACAAACCTACGATAATATCCAACCATGCCAAGAAACTGTCTCAACTTTGTCAAGTTGATCGGAAATGGGAGATCCACAATCTTCTTCACCTTCTCAGGATCTACCGCAATCCCATTCTTGGAAATGATGTGCCCTAACAGCAGACCTTCTTCGCAGCCAAAGATGCACTTCTCTGGATTTAGAGAAGCGTTGGCTTGCTCCAACCGTTGCAAAACTTTGATCACATGATCAAAGTGATCCTCCTTTCGTCCGTACACGCAAAAATCGTCAATAAAATCATGGACAAACTTTCCTATGAATGGTTCAAACACCTTGTTCATGAACCTCTGAAACGTGGCCGGAGCATTACATAGTCCGAATGGCATCACCCGAAATGCAAATGTTCCCCAAGGAGTAGTGAAAGTAGTCAACTGTTGGTACTCCTGTGCTATCTTGATCTGGTTATACCCACTATAACCATCACCAAAGCTGTACCACTCATGACTAGCAACTTCTTCCAAAATCTCATCTATAAATGGTAGAGGATAATAATCCTTCTTGGTAACTGCATTCAACTTCTTATAGTCTATGCACACTCGCAGCTTATCATTCTTCTTCTTGACAATCACAATGGGTGAAACCCATTCTGAATTCTCCACCTCATAGATGAAACTCGCCTCCTTCAACTTGTCTATCTCCTCCTTGACCATCATTGTTGTTGTAGGATTGACCCTTCTCTGCTTCTATCGAACTGATCTTGCGTTTTCCTCCAATTCGATTCGATGAGTCTCGAGAGTCATCTCCTTCAAATCCTTGTAGCTGAAAACAAACACATGGATATATTTTTGAAATATATCTAGGAATCTACTTTTCTCCTCTTGAGTAACATTGATACCAAACTTCATGGTAGAGAGTCTTCTTACAATCTCTGCCTCACTCAACTCTTCTTTGTCAAGATCTTTCTCCACTGCTGGTCGAGACAACAAATCAATAGCACTAAGCTGATGTAATGATTCATCTCGATCAAATCCTTCGTCCTCAGACGAAGATTCTTGATCGTAAGAATCTTTGATATCTACTTCTGAGACACTCTGATCATCCTCCGTATCAGATTCCCAGTAGTCACTAGTGGGTCTATCAGAGTCAGAAGTCACAACTCCAACACCCGAGAGAGGAACTATCACTCTATGATCTCTAGGCCCAATCCGTAAGTATCCCTTGTGCCACCTATCAGTGGTGCGCACAGCTCTCAACCAAGGCCTACCTAGGAGCAAATAATAACTAGAGTCCTTTAACACTTGAAAGGACATCAATGTTTGAACTCCCATCACAGACACGACCACCTTCTCTAACACACCAAGAGGTCTTACTCGTTGCTTGTTAGCCATCCCCACGACAATGCTAGCCGGGCGAGTTGGTTCCATCCCCAACTTCTTCATCAACCTCTCCGATATGGCGTTGATAGCCGATCCTCCATCCACCAATACGTCAGAGACGTAGTGACCATTCAACCGGACTTCAATCTTTGAAGTCCTAGTGCATACCTCGGAAGCATGCACATCCACCACACCAACTGCCACAGACTTTGATGTCTTGCTCTTGGGTTTCTTCTTCTTGCTTCTCTTAGAACTCAGTCCTCCTCTGAGTTCTCTTCGTAAGCTGGGATTAAGTGCGATCAGTTGTCCAACAGTGATGTTGGCTTTCTGAGCACTCACATCTTCAACCATATCATATCCCGCTTGGGAAGATGAAATGGTGAAATCCGCCATCCCCAGCTTCCTTCTTGGCTCCCTTGGTGTACTCGAAACATTACTCGAACGAGTACTTCTACTAGCTGATTTCTCCATGAAAATCGGTTCATCGGAAAATCGAGTTCTTTTCCTTTCTTGAGCTAAAAGCTCCACCGGTGCATGAAAAGAGTTTGAACTCTCTTCTTTCTCGTAGATGGGATCTCGCACGATATCGATAGTAGCCACCCCGTTGTCTCGTCCTTGTGATGGATTTCCTCCACCCACATTCATTCTGACAGCTTCGGCACCTCTTGCTCCGTTGTTAGGACAATTTCGCTGGAAATGAGAACCTCCACACGTCCAACAAGTGATTCCTCCAAAGTTACCTTGGTTGCCTCCAAAGTTACCTTGATTTCCTCGGTTGGGATTGTTGTCGTAACCTCTTTGACCTCCTCCTCCACCTTTGTTCCTCCATTCTCGTAACTGCACCACGTTTATCTTGAGATCCGCAAGAGTATCGGTGATGCTCTTCAGCTCGGCATGAAAATCAGAGGTGGCAGTAGACATCGTTGTTGAGACAAACGGTCTTGGCACCACCGTTGGAGTAGGAGCTGACGTTGAAGCAATCACCAATTGTGATGGTGCAGGTGCGATCGTTGTGACTACACTAGGAGTCGGAGTTGACACCAGAGTAGCATGATGAGGTTGGATGATATCTCCTTCATCCAAACTCTTTTCCATATTTGTCGCTATCCTGATGGCCTCCGCTTTGGTTGATGGCTTCTCGTATCTCACTTGGATTCGAATTGAAGACCTCAACCCTCCCACCAAGTTCTTGGTCAACACTGCTCCAATCCCCGCCATCGTTAACTCCACATTGTCTCCACTCTTCCGTAGGACCGTCCGAAACCGTTGCTCCAACTTATCCACCCTTTCGGCATATTGCTGAACTTTCTCGTCGTCCCGTTGCTTCAAATGAGTGAGCTCCACCATGAGCTTCTCATAACTCTCTTCTGGAAGAAATTCTTCGATGAATGCATTACTCAACGTCTCCCATGTGTCCTCAACTGCACCAGGTGTCTGGCTCTTCACTCGGTCTTCATACCACGTAAGAGCAAAATCTTCTAAAAACTCTAGCAGTAACAACACCCATTCTTCCTTCCTTCTCACGTTGTTTCCGATGCAACCCCTTTTGAAGTCTCGTACAAATGGTTCTACATCTTCATTGTCCTTCCCATGAAACACTGGTAACTTCCCCATCTTGTAACTATTCTTTCTACCCTTCTAATTTTTGTGCAATAACTACTCGCTAAAAGAGTACGAACATCACCAATTCCATTCACGAATAATCTACCATAGGTAAAATGAAAAGAAATGGTTGTAACAACACCTCTTGTGCCATCTCTTCTCCCAAGGTAATCATGAGTCTGAGTCGCATCACCGTCTTCTCCACCATCCGAATGACGATCTCCATCACAAATCAGCCGAGTGCTCTTTTGAAGTCGACAACTTCTTCGTCTCAGCTCTTTGAGTCTCGTCCAACTTCTCGACTACTGACGTAAGTAGGGTGGCCACATCGACGCACTTGTGTCCTCTTGATAGATCACCCACTCCACAACTTGGACAAGGATCTTCGCCTAGAAGATGAATTGGCGATGGTGACGATGGACCCACTCGAAGACTTAAATCAGTAAACTCCCGCTTTCCTTTAGCTCTCTCGGTTCTGATTCTAGTTGGACAATTCACTACTGTGTGTCCCAACCCTCTACAGAAATAACACCACAAGTCGGTTTCTACTCTTCTCCTCGGAGATTCTACTTGAGGTTTAGTACTAGGGTTTTCAAACTCGACGATAATCTCTCTCAAACTTTCTCCGACACTTACTATGACATCTAAACCTTGAGGAAAGTTTCTAAGTCTAACTTTCTAATCTTTTGAATTTCCACTCATGTTGCACCTTCTCAACCATTAAGTGGACAAAGTATCATAGAGGAAAATAATTCTACATCACTTTCTTAACTCTTCCGAGCTTTATGTTGGAATTCGTGTATTATACATACTATACACAAAATAAAATCTAATCTAAAATTAACTATCGAAGATATGATCCTCCTCACCATCGTTTGTACTCATCACAACAGACATCTTGAACTCACTCTTATAAGGATCCAACTCTACTTCACCAGGAGCATTCGTGGCCTCCACAGTGAATGATGCTTTCATCTCAGCTTTCTTCAAATCTGCGCCAATGGTCGCGGAAGCTTCTTGGTATAGGTTAAAGAGGGCACCCCAAGTAGTATAGATAAGTGTTCGCAACTCATCTATACTTAACTTTGGCTTCTCCGACTCCGTTCGAACTCCTAAACGTCTCTTCTTCCACCTCGGCACCCGAACTGGATTCCTCATGAAGTATCTTCAAGACCTCCTTGTATGCCGAAACGTATATCTCTTAGTTGGTAAGAGATCTCTCCAAGATTTTTGTGATCTCCAATAGCTCAACCTCCAAGCTACTAAATCATGAAGTTTCAACAGAAACTTCCCTAATCAGAAGAGATGGTGATGACTGTACAAATTTTCAGAGAACTGAAGTTTGTATATTTTCACTTCTCTCATGGTTGTCAACCCTCTCCACTTTGAAAAATTCTTTCTCCCTCTTCAGACCTCATCTTCTCATGTTTTCTTTTGTCCTGGATAGCTTATCAGCAACTATAAAACACTGGAAAGTTTCTAAGGAAAATAAAATTCACAGAAAATCTGACACTGACTGTAAACTTTTTCCAGAGAACAGAATTTCTCAACTCTCACGAATAAACCCCCTCAACTTTGAAAATTCATTGCTCTTTCTCTAGACCACCTTTTCCTATGATCTCTTTTGTCCTAGATAGCTTATCAGCCACTCTAAAACACTGGAAAGTTTCTCAGGAAAATAAAATTCACAGAAAATTTGACACTGACTGTAAACTTTTTCCAGAGAACAGAATTCCTCAACTCTCACGAATAAACTCCTTCAACTTTGAAAATTCATTGCTCCTTCTCTAGACCACCTTTTCATATGATTATTTTTGTCCTAGATAGCTTATCAGCCACTCTAAAACACTAGAAAGTTTCTCAGGAAAATAAGATTCACAGAAAATCTGACAGCGACTGTACAAATTTTCCAGAGAGCATAATTTCTAAACTCACAAATTTCTCTCATCTAATAACTTTTCTCTCCTCCTTTCTCTACAACTCTTGTTGCACCCCCTCCTCAAACCCTTTCTAAGTGAACAAGATGTAAAGAATGACTTCGAACGCGTCATATATCACTACGGGATACACGAAAGGTTCTAATGTTGTTAACATCGCGTTAGCTCTCTCTCCTCTCAACGTTCTCTCCATGCGTTCTCTCATAATCTCTTTTTGTCTAATATAGAACTGAACTCTAAACATTTTCAATGATCCCTTCAAGTGAGGTCCCGGCAACGGAATCAAAAATGTAAACCCTCCGCGGTCCTATCGATCAACTATCCTTCTGATCTCTCAACCTCCACGATTGTCATCCACGAATCTGCAACATGTCGGGCCTGTCTCTCACTCAGGGGTCACCTCTGATGGCTTTGATGGAAGCACACCATGAACTTGAAAGGAAAATACTGAGTTCACTCATTCATACACCCACAAACTTATCAACTAAAAATCTCCTTAAACACATCAACAAAAATCCTCCATTCTAACGACGTCTCTCAAGTTCTCACATGCTAAAAATATCCCATACTCTCTATATTACTCAAGTTGTCATTACGACAATGTGAAAACAAGGATGAGGAGCTCTTCTCTACTCCTCTATTTATACATTCTAGGTTTTCACTTTAGTACCCTCCGATAACTCAACCGTAACTACTTTTACCGGGTTTTACTAAGATATTACTTAAGATAAAAGCATTAATCACATGGGCTTTTTACCTTTTCACATGGGCTTATTCTTTCAAAGTCAACAACTTTTAGAAGGATTTTGGAATATTCTCAAGGAATCTCGAATTTCCACCCCCCTTACACTAGGACCCACTAAAAAGGAAACATGTGGAATCTCTTCTTGTTTTTAATGCACACAAAGTCCACAACTTTAATCCAACCACTAATATCAAGTCAAAAAGGAGATAAGGGACACTTTCCACCTCCTTTCTATCTTTTAGACAAGATGACAAGATAGTAGTGTTCACTCTTTAGCAAATATCTGAATTCTGCCAAAAGTACAGCTAAGTTTAATCATAACTAACTTTTAGCTAGTCATGACTAACTTGATACTTCCTTAAAGTACTTTGGCAGCAAATAAACATTCTCAACACTTAGTTATAACTAAACACCTTACTAATAGACAAACTTCCTATGTGTAACATAGGTCGTTACAGGCCGAGTAAGAAATGAATCCCATAGATTTTTGTCCTGATACGGATTTTATTTCCTTCAAGGATGATGGTTTAATTTTCCATGATGGTTTTCTCCTCCTCTTGATATGTATTAAGGGTTGATTTTTCCTCGTGCTTTTCAGAGGGAATAAATTAAACTGACCCTATTAATTAATTGCTACAACTTAAGGTGATATAATTATTGCTATTGCTATTGCTATTGCACTTGCTATTTGCTTATTTCCATCTATGCTATTTTCAGAATAATAAATTAACCTGTTTGTTTCACTTTTATGTTTATTACTATATCTTTAATTTATAATATTTCTTTAAAATATTGAATTTCTATAAAACACTAAATAACATATCAAAACACTAAATAACATATCAAAAAATATATCTATAACTCATAATCTAACATTGATTTTGTTTTGAATGCCTCTTGAACACAAGCGATATTACAAACCGTCTAAAGAATCACACGAAGTTCCGACTATTCGATATGAACAATTCAATTATATGTTTCAAACATTACTCAATTTAAAATCTATTACTTATGTCTTAATCAGAATTTAAAATTTCACAAACATAACCATCTGAACAACCATAACATTCAAATGTTGACTCGTTAAAAAATCACTAACTATATATTTTGTCCTCTAGACTTCATTTAAGAACCACTAGACGATAGATGACGATAAATAAATGATCAACCGAAAAATTAATATTCATTTCAAACATGTGCATTATAACACCTCGTTAAGATAAGCGCTTTAAAGATTTAAAAGCTGTACTTAGACATAAGATAGTTGTAATGTGTTGATCATAAAAGCAAATTTTAAAGCAAAGATCTCCGATTTGGTACTTCTGAACACACTTAATTAGTTATTGTGTCCTCTAGGTTCTTGTTGAAAACAAATACAATATAAAACCTCGTTAAAGTGATAATTGGACACAAGATAGTCGTAGTGTGTTGATATTTGAAGTAAATCTTCAAGCAAAAGTCATTGCTTTGATACTTTTGAAAACGTCTAATTAGTTATTTTATCTTCTATGCTTTCCTCGAGAATCACTGAATGATAAGACGGCGATAAATAAAATGTTAGTCAAAAAATTATATTCATTTAGAATATATGAATTATAAAACCCAGCTAAGATCTATGCTTTAAAGATTTAAAAGTATTTTTTTGTGTCGATCTAAAGAACAAATCTTTAAGCAAATGTCTCTCATTTGAGATTTTTGAAAACGTCTAATTTATTTTGTCCTCTAGGCTCTTCTCAAGAACCACTAAACAAAAAAATGATGATAAATAAAGTGTTAGTCAAATGAATTAATATTTATTTTTGTTTATGCATTAAAAACTTCACTAAGATATGTTGTTTAAATCTGCAAAAGTAATATTTGTTCAGATGACGAATACAACATGTTTATCTCGCGAAGGTCTCGGGTTCTATATTATGACAAACCTAACTAACTATTTTGTCCTCTAGTCTCTAATGAGAACCACTAGATAACAAGACTACGATAAATAAAGTGTCACCAACAAGAATTCATATTCATTTTGTTCATGTGCACTAGTATTAGAGAACTCCCTTCGGAATAAGATTTTTAGATTGCAAAAGAATTCTAAAAACATCTAACTAGCTATTTTGTTCGAGAAATTTCCAATGGGATCCATTTAGACGACAAGACGGTGATAAATAAAACACCATCCAAAAAAATCAACTAAAGTTAAGAATTAACGTTTTCGAAATAGCTTGTGGGAACATGTCCATCAACTCTCTCTTTATGGTTTATGTTCGGATCATCTCATATGATTCACGCATGGTTTAGGTTTTGTTAATAATTAATAATTATACTAAATAATTATATTTTTTGTAAAAATAAACAATTATTCTTGTTGATAAAAACACTTTTCTATGAAAATAACAGAATAATTTAAATCTTTTATCAAATGATATAACATTTCACTCTTAACATTTGTATATTTTCATGATGACAATAAGCGAGCAAAAGTTTTCGAGAATTACACTGCGCTATCAACCGCATTGTCCTGTAAACCATCGATTTTTTTCAAGATCCACTTCTTACGCTAGTTCCGTTCGGTTCCTCGTCAACACCCGCATTGGTTCTATATATATCTATATTTAGATAGCTTGATGCACTGATAGAGTCAATTATCGGATTTGAACGCATCACCGAGACATGAGCCAAAATGTAGAATTCACGGGCGGGAAAGGGTGGTCCGAATTAGAGACCATCAGGGAATTACTTTGACTTGCAGAGAAACTTAGATAAAAAGGGAAAGTGTAAAGGGACAATCAAACCAATCAACGCAAACAAACGAGTGGAGTGTTTGTCTTACACTGCGACCGCGCCGGATGTCAGCTTATTTAACGGAATGTGTTTGAACATTAAGAATCATACACGAATATCCTCCGATCCGACCCCACTAAAGTCTAGAATCTAAACTAGATAGATCCAACTTCCAAGACGAGAAGAAACAGTTCCCTTTCTTTCTTCTCTTCGTTCCCTGTCCCTCATTAATTCATTCAACACACACGTTACACGCGGTGCCACCCGAGCAGCGCCATCAGCGCCACGTGTCATCCAGTACTACGTGGGAGAAAGGTGAGTAGAATACCTCCGGTTTGAGTGTGGACTATTTTGTCTGGTGGCTGTCCCCACGTAAAACAGTAGCACTCTGTCTAGCTTGGGGTCTAACACGTCACCCTTTATATACTAAATGTAAGCATGCGTCTCCACGTCCGGGGAAAATGGACGGAAATGCGAATTTGCCGCTATGTTCAGAGTCTACCTTCAGGTTGATTAGTGCGTCTTTGGCACTAACGTCCGGAATCATGTGACAAGCGCCGATTTCTCGCCGATGGTTAACCGGTCGAGAATCTCCCGGGAATAGAATTTATCTTCCGATATATGTTATTGGGAAATTTTCTTTTAAAGTCTTCACTTTCTTTACAACTCTTTTCCTTGCTTTTCCTTTTTATTTCGACACTTCCTTCACAATTTGATTTTCTCATATTGACTAAAACTACCAGTTAAGAGAATCACATTTTCTCACACTGAAATATGCATGCAACTTCAACTTCGAGGGAATTTTTGTCCGTTAATTGTTATCGGGAAAACATACAAGTGTTAAGTGAAATTATACCCTAAACTAAAAATAATATTTTAATATACTAAATGATAATTAACTTGGAAACGTGAAAAGATTCAGAAAGAGTCAATAAGAGGAGCGCTAACAAAAGCATGCTCGAAACTACATATCCAAGCGGTTGATTCTAAAGAAATCGTTTCGTTTGTTATTTAATTTATTATTTAACTTTAACATATTTATTATTAATATAATAGATGTAGTAAGTTAAGTCATTATTATCATTTTATTTTGGTAAAAAAGATTTTTCAACAAAGATTTTTCAAATATAACGATTACATTTCGTTGTTCGCAGACAACACACCCACGTAATGAAGTCCTCTTGGTTGTCAAGCATAGTTCTAGGGGCACCGAGGTCTTATAAATTCTTGAGCCTCCGTGCTCTTCGTTAGATAAAAAGGAGGGAGCTCTAGCTGCTCAAAAAAAAATTCCTACAGTTCCACACTCTATCCGGTAAATCAAGTAGACACGACGGTATTATTTAGATTCCGGCTTAACATGGAAGAAGCCCGATACAAATGCGGGAAGTTCGCCGGGAACTCAACAAATGTCGACAAGTCACTTCTGGCATTCGAGAATATCTGGTCAAGTGCACATTTTTCCCGCCTGCTAGGTCTTTTCTTTTAGCTATGCATTTTTTGTGCATGGTAAACCCTAGATTTTGCAAGGACAATCATTCTGGAAAATATTCAATTTTTACTCCGTGTCTCTAACTAACATAATATATTTATATTCATTTTCTCTTCTTGACCAATATGCATAGCCTGCGCAGCATCTTGTTATGTAGCCTGTAGGACGCTTGTCGGGTAGACTTCGGCGACTGCCGGGAAATTAGAAAATGATGACGGACAGGTCGACACTAGTCGCCGGACTTTCCCGGACGTTGGAACTAGGTGATTGCGGGATGGCAGGGAGTACAAGGGAAGAAGAGAGAAGTGGAGGAGCGGAGAAAAGAAGGTAAAGGTCGGCGGAAACGGGAGGGGATGGGGAGGTGTGGGCAATCAGCGAGATGTTTGATTCAGATTCAAGTCATGATGATTCAGCCGTGTGGGGAGTAAGTGATTCTGGACGGGTTGGGTGGAATTGTTCGTCTGGTTTGCGAGGATGTCAAGCAAAAGAAGCGGAGAGTGGAGCAGTACTAGATTACAGAGACGCGTGGAAGAAGGAAAAGGAGGAGAAATCTTCACGTGCAAGGAGAAGGAGGAAACTGCATACTGTGATTTTGATGCCCACGACTAACTGGTTTTTTGCGGCAGACGGCGATTGAGAGAGGAGGAGGAGTACTTTTTCAGTCTTGTAACTTGAAGAAGAAACAACAGTCTTTGGCTGTAGATTGATAAATATCTGCGGCTTCTGAACGAGGATGGGCTCGTCTCAGCGTGGCAGCTGGAGGAGTTGTCTCCGTTTCTTTTGTTGGAGCGCGTTCTGGAACTCGAAGGTTGCCTCGCCAATTCTTTTAGACTGTTGACCTTGTCTCCCTCCTGTGCGCCAGGTATGGAAATTATCAACAAAGAGAAACGTTTTCTCTGCTGAAGAAAGATGGATGCCTACAGCAAGAACATAATTTGGATGTTATGGAGGGGAGAGGAAAGAGGAGATTCGCTTCCGAGATGTTTCCATTGAGCAGTTTGGCTGCTGCCGGACGTACAAATCTCACGAGATTACATGTACAGGGATTGAATGTATGGCTGACAACTCCTCCTTGGAACTCACTTTATCGTTCTCGCTTTAACCCTTAAGATCAGGTAACGCAATTTGTCAGCCAGATGTAAGCGTTCGAATTCTGATTCGCATGACGAGTCAGCGGCTTAAGTTGAAAACTTAATACGCTTCTTTGAGATTGTCTCTAACGACTTGAAAACTGAAGGTGCTCTTGGCATGGTAATGGAAGGGGAGGGATTGCATGAGTTAAATGTAGGAAACTGAGCTGCGCATCGCACGGTGTTACTTTAGGAACATGGATCAGCGGCCAAATAGTTAGTTATATATCTGGTCGACGATGGAGTGATATCTCGTGAGTATTAGAGATTGTGCTCTCTGTTTCATACAGTTCAACGACTCCCAAAGTGCTTAAGTGAAGGCGGTGTCCACTTTACGAGCGGGCATAATTGTAACTTAATCACGGGCCACAGTCAGTCAGCATGTCACGCAAGAATCAAGATCGATGTACAGCAACTTAGAAGATCCGGTCCTGTTAAATAGGGTGCCTCTGGGGTTTGAAGTCCTTACTTTGCAGTTCACATCATCCAGAAGAGAAGAAGAAGAAGGAGAATTACGCAAAGGAGGACTACGTTTCTTAATATTTCAGTCTTACTACTTGAGAATGGAAACCGGCCTCATGATGGGTGGGTTGATGGCTTCTTGTGTCTCTTGCTTTTGTTATAATTGCAGCTTTAATGTGACCAAAGACTCCATCAAAGGTGGGCAGGGAGTCCTGTGGTTTCAGGTCCTCTTGATAGAGGCGATCTGAAGATTTTGCCCACCATGAAGACGGTGAAGACAATCTTGATCCAAGAATATGAGTATCCTCATGAGCATTCACGTCATGCCATCTTCGCCGTGCTGGCGACATCTCTGTTCTTCATTTCAACGGACAACATGCACACATTAGTGCACAAGCTGGACAAAAACATCAAATGGTGGTCCATCTATGGGTTTCTTCTTGGCTTTTTCTATTTCTTCTCTTCGCCTTTTCTTGGGCGAACAATTCAGCCAAGTTATTCCAACTTCAGTCGTTGGTAAGATTCTACGCATTGCCTAGCCCTGTATGAAGTTCCTTAAACTTCACTGAATTTAAGGATACTTTGAATGTTCATGTATCGAATATGATTGTAAAGAATTCTTGGCTCATCCCGGAACCTTTTCTAATGCAGGTATGTCGCATGGCTACTGATTGCCGCCGTTTATCACCTACCCAGCTTTCATACGATGGGAGTAGACATACGCATGAACCTGTCACTTTTCTTGACACTGTTTCTCGCCTCTGTCCTCGCCCTTCTGGCCTTCCACATCACTTTTTTGGGTCTTTGGTACCTTGGAGTTGCGGCACGGCTGGCCGGAAAGCGACCTGAGATTCTAATTATTTTGCAGAACAGCACCGTAAGCGTTCCTGCAATCGTATTTGGCGTGCCGTCAGTTCACTGATTTTCGGATAATTTGTTCTGTGCATAAACTGGTACTTAGAATTGGTGCTTGTCCCAGAAGGTGAGGCTGCCATGAACTCAATCATGCGCCTTGAATGCTCCTGATTCAGCCCTAACTTGGAGCTATGTAACTTGCCACATCCTTTGCAGGTGTTGAGTATAGCATGTTGTGTGTTCTACAGTCACTGTGGTAACACAGCCGCTAACAAGGCCAAAGAAAAATCGATGGGACGGCAGTGGTCAAGCTCTTTACTATTTGAAGAAGCTCGAAGTTGGAATCTCACAGGCTGGGGAGGATGGCCTCAAATTCAAGAAGTTAAAGAGCAAGTTTGTAACAACTGGCTTGGTCCAGTTGGATCAGCACGCGATTATCCTGTCTTCTCTAAGTGGGTTCTTTATGGGGAGGTGACCATCTCTAACCACGTATCTCTCACCATGATACTGTAGCTTTTCAGAATTTTGGTAGGGTAGTTCACTCAACAGAATGTTGTCGTCAGACTTAAGTTGGCTTAGTTTCTGTTAAGAATTGAATACTGTATTTTCAGAACTTGCGTCTCTTCCTGATTTGTCTTGTCGCAGCCAATAGTAGTAGGACTCCTTCTTTTTCCCCAAAAAGAATGGAACTGTCTTTGTCAGATTTATCACCGGCGAATACGAAGCTACTATTGAAGCCGAATCTGGAATACGGCAGAGAGAAGGGATACTAATTGCATATGTTTTCACTCTAGATGGTGTGCAATGAAGCTTGTGTCGACGCTTCGGATAACATATCTCCCGTTTATTCATTATGGGCTACTTTCATCGGGCTTTATGTAGCGAACTACGTTGTGGAACGTTCAACCGGGTATGTCTAGCTTACCCTGAGATGTCCCATTTGCTTGACAGTCTCAAGATTTTTGTCCTCTTGTCTGCCAGCAGGATTCGCTAGTAACAGTTCATACTCCGAACTCTACGTGGCTAAGGTTTCTCTCTGCAAATCTCCTTGGCCTAACTGATACTCTCTTTCCAAGCAGTCCGAAGCGTGATCCGCTAAGTAGGTTCCCTTCAAAGGGATACCATGTCGAAGATGCAAGCAGATATTTTTTTGTGACCAGTGCAACCAGTGCAACCTCTTGAAGTGTGCGTTTTGCTTTGTGCAGCTGGGCTTTGACCCATCCAGACCCTGATCCTGATAAACTTCAGCAAAGCACAGAAACAAATCCGGAGTTCCTGGATATGGTGCCGTGGTACTCCGGGTAAGGGCTTCACATCCAGACGTGTTTTATGGTTGTGATGCTCCGGAACTCCAGATATAATTGTTAACTTGCTGTTTCTGGAACCTGATCAGGACTTCTGCTGATTTGTTCAAGACTGCATTCGATCTTTTGGTGTCTGTGACATTATTTGTTGGCCGTTTTGATATGCGAACAATGCAGGTATCCCACTTGGATCCTTCTTGTTTTCTTTTTAACTGTTGTAGTGTTTAGCTTATCCAAGTTGCAGAATATGCTTCGTAACTTGACACGAGACATACCTGATACAAGCTACTTGCTTTTGTAGGCAGCAATGACTCAAGCACAACAAAATGGTAATAAGGAAGGTCCCCTATACAGCCACTTCAGTGTGAGAAAAGAACTTTGGTTTGACTTCATGGCAGATACCGGTGATGGTGGGAATTCTACTTACAGCGTTGCCCGGCTGCTAGCCCAGCCTTACTTGAGAGTCCCTGATAAAGACAATAATTATCGGACTCTTCCTCGGGGCAGCTTGATGATCGTGGGTGGTGATCTGGCGTAAGTTTCGGTTCCAGTCCTTTGCGATATAGCTGCGCTATTTTATTGGTTTTAAATTCGTTTGTTGTTGACGTTGAGCCTAACCTCGTTCTCCATGGACACAATGGCTTCTGCTACATGGGATCGGTAGGACAATCGTGCCCTTCAGCTCTGGGTTACGTATCTCTTAAGACACAGCCGCGGGTGGTGCCATAGTCGATGTCTCTTTTGCTGAATGCATGTTGTGGATTCTGCTACTTCAAGTCATATCAAGGCCATGTTATCGGCTTATTAACTTCGGCAATTTAATCTATAGGTATCCCAATCCTTCTACGTTTTCCTACGAAGAGCGGTTCTTTCGACCTTTTCAGTACGCTTTACAGCCACCTTCATGGTACAGACCTGAGCACATTGCAGTCCAGAAACCGGAGCTCCCCGAAGGTGTTACTTCCCTACAGCAGTATGATGGGCCTCAATGTTTCGCGATCCCTGGAAATCATGGTAACTTTTCGCTTCATTTTTGCCATGTGGGTGGTGGTGTTCAGCAGCCATTGTTTCTTGCCTTGTAAATTGCTGTCCCAAGCCCTTTGTAAGATCTTAGCTCATGGTCGAGTGAACCTCACCAGAGATGAATTTAGGACAAAACAAAATGTTGTTCTTACCTTGCAACTCTTGGACTCCATAACGTGTTGGTGAGAGAATTCCTAGTGAACACCGCCTCCAGATCGTTTCTGAACCCTTTTCGGCTTCTAATTGTGTCCACCAGTAAACTTCCCGTTTACACATATTTCTTTGAAGTACGTCGATTCTCATCCGACTTTGAAATATAACTTCTTGCAGACTGGTTCGATGGCTTGGATACGTTTATGAGATATATTTGTCACAGGAGTTGGCTTGGTGGCTGGTTGCTACCACAGGAGAAGAGCTATTTCGTCATGCAACTTCCCCACGGGTGGTGGATTTTTGGGCTGGATCAGGCTTTGCATGGGGACATTGATGTTTTCCAGTTCAAGTATTTTGTTGATATCATAAGTACCAAGGTAAAATTGAATCTTGACATTCATGTTTTCCAGTTCAAGCGTTTGGCTGATATCATAAATATCATCATATTTTGTAGAACTCATTACAGGCATGTGGTTTGGTAGTTTTCCAGAAGAAAAAGTGTTATGTTTTGTGAGGAATCCGCGGCTTTACTGTAATGAGAATTGGTCGTCAGTATTATTTAATTTCACCATTCCCAGCGAACCCGTGAGTTCCAGTCCCAGCGAACTGAATTATGCTGGTTGATGCCAGGTCGGACAAGATGACTCCGTGGTTGTAGTTACACATGAACCTGTCTGGCTTCTAGATTGGTATTGGGGTGGATCTACGGGGAAAAATGTTGCGCACTTGATCAAAGACCATCTGAAAGGGCGCTGTCGTCTCCGAATGGCTGGAGACTTGCACCATTATATGCGCCACTCTGCCGTTCCGTCAAACACCACTCCAGCTGTTCAGCATCTTATAGTGAATGGTTGTGGGGGCGCCTTTCTCCATCCTACGCATGTGTTCGCTGGTTTTAAGCAATTTCAGGGGTCAAGTTACGAGAAGATGTCTGCATATCCAACCATTCCCGACTCTAGGAAGGTACTGATATTGAACATTTGAGTAGGACTTCACTGTTGCACTAAAAAACGATTCACAACAGTTTGTCGTTGATGGACCACGCCGCAGGCCGAAAGCAATGTACGCAGTCACTACGTTCTTAACTGTCACAACATTACAATGATCTGTGTTAGTCAAGCGAGTAACTGTTACTGTTTGGTTCAGATTGCCTTGGGCAACATTTTGAAGTTCCGGAAAAAGAATTGGCGCTTTGATGTCATTGGTGGAGTGGTCTACTTTATTCTGGTTTTCTCCATGTTTCCACAGGTATGTCGTTGTACTTTGATGTAGATAATTAGAGGAGTTGAATCATGTGACGCGCTGGGCCATTGGACCAAGTTCGAGTGCGATAATTCATGGTTTTCTTGAATAAACTCTTGATTTAGGTGTTCTGCCCTAAAGTATTTCTTAGAGTGCAGGGAATGGATGAAGCTGACGTTGAAGATCCGTAGATCATGGATTGGCGCGAGCTTTTGCTACTTAGCCAGGGTAGGAGTTAGGAATCAAGATTTTGTTTCTGATTTGCACACCGTGTAGTCCATGGTGGGGGTGGTTAATCCCTTTTGTAAACCGCTTTTGTAAACTCTTGGCAGTGTCATCTGGAGAGAGTGTTCCGTGAGGAAGATTCGTTGATGGAGCATGTACAGCAGTTTTGGGCTGTGATGGGGCATGCATTCGTGGACATGCTGGAGGATTCGTATGTTTCTGTGGCAGGTTTCTCCATCCTGCTCTTTTTGTCCATCCTGTTTGTTCCAGTCAAAGTGTCTCGGCGGAAACGGATCATAATAGGTTTGCTCCATGTCGGGGCTCATCTCACAGCTGCTATGGTCCTCATGCTACTTCTAGAGCTTGGAATCGAGACTTGTGTTCGACATCAACTTCTGGGAAATACTGGTACATTCCTGTTGAATCGGAACATTTGGTGGAGGCAAATCATGTACTCTTTTTGTCGTCCAGACTGTACCATCTTGGTGAATCAAATGCAAATGTTTTAGTGTTGGTCTTGCTTTTCTTGTTTTCCCTTACTTTTGCTGTTCTGCTTACTGAAGCATTTCTATCTGAGTGGCAATTCAATGTTTCTCCTGGGAAAAGTGCTCTCTGTATTGTAGGCTTGAAAATGGTCCAGGCTTGCAGTTTTGAATGTGTTTTGACTTCTATGCAGGCTATCATACCCTATATGATTGGTACCACTCTAAGGAGAACGAGCATTTCCCGGATCCAACCGGGTTGAGAGTACGGATTGAGTTTTGGACGTTCGGTCTTTACCCAGCCTGCATCAAGTATCTAATGGCAGCTTTTGATATTCCAGAGGTATTTGTTTTATCTGAAGGTGTAGACTGAGTAGTAGAGTCTTTCTTCAGAAACTACAAAACCGATTGGCGTGAGGTTAGCTGGCATCTGTTTCCTGGCAGTCATGTATAGTAGTTTCGCAACTGCAGTTCCGTTCGCCTTTGTAGCCTCGATGCGTAGTGCTAGCTGAGTGAGTATGGCGGATAACGTGTGAGGCTTGGAGCTTTGCAGGTAATGGCCGTGACAAGGAGCAATATTTGTAAGAATGGGCTGGATACCGTTCCCCGAGGTTTTGTTCTGGCGTACTATGTGTCAGTTTTCCTTTACTACTGGGTCTTCTCCACTCCGGTAGTATCCTTGGTTTTCGGCAGCTACTTGTATTGCTGCATCAATTGGTTTCATCTTCATTTCGACGAAGCCTTCTCCTCTCTGCGAATTGCGAACTACAAGTCATTTTCCCGCTGCCACATTACCACAAAGGGGGATCTCGAAGTGTACACGCTTGCAGTAGATAAGGTTGGTTTACTCTTTGCGTTCGTTTCTGCTAAATCTAAGTAAGAGACATTTGCACCCAGATGCTGTTGGCAGGACCAGTGAGAAACTGACTTGAGGTGAGGATTGCATCTTTTAACATCCTTAATGGCTGGATATTAACAGGTACCGAAGGAGTGGGCTTTGGATCCTCATTGGGAGGCTGAACAAGCGTCGCAGAAAGGGGCAGTCTCCCACAGTCTGGAGTACCCAAGTCAATGGACACCTGTAGGACTTTACAAAGAACGCAATTGTAATGTACGCGTCATTGATCAGTTCGTCATTGAAAGACTGCCGTGCAGAAAAGACCTCCCTAATTAACGATATTCTTTCCGACCTTTGTTAATTTAGAAGGTTCACTCACACAGCCCATGAATTCCCGCCAACCTGTACAGATACTGCAGTCTTAGATTACTCCTCGAGATGACTAGATGGGGAACTGCAGTTTTATCTCGTGTTTTCCCCGTGTAGGATATGTGGTGTTGTTCCATCACAAGGCAGATTTAGAGCAACAACGATGTTAACATATTGTTTATGACGATGGGAGTTGTACATCTACAGTGACGATGGTGAGTGCCATTTCGTTGAGAAATAGGAGGTGCAGTTTCTTGGTTGATGTCCACTGCGCTTCCACTGCCACCTTCGTGACTTCTGACAGTGTAAGGCTCTAGTCTCATCTTAGGAAATGGTTATTTACTGTAAAGTATGATGTTGAGCTAGCTTCAGAGCGTAGATCGTAAAACTGACCCTGGAGGCGGTTGCTGGGGGACAACTTCTTTGCGACTACTGATGACCTTTCTCCACGTACATTCCGAATTATAGTCATTATGCACACGGTTTACTTCTGACCAGTTGACGTAATGTTGATACTCTTGATCGGCTCAAGTCCATTGTTTCTATTTCATTCACTTGTCAGTGTGTAAATCGGATGTAGGAATCTGAATTTGTCGTGTCATCCCAGAGTAAATACCATCGTGCGGACACAATGATGTCTTAGGAGGTCCAGTACGATATCTTTTCTGTGATACGAGGACAGTATGGGCGCATGGCGTACTTGTTGTACGATGGTTTCCTAGATTTGCCTCTTGTCTCTACGTCGTAGATCAACTAGAATATAGAAAACTTCTTGAATCTTGAAATCATGTAGAGAATGTTTCTAGAGTATCTTAAAACTAAAGAGAATGTGTAAGGTAAATCCCGGGAACGAGGGGTTTCCCAGAAGTAAGAACCTTCCGTTTCTCTTTCCCCAGGGGAAGATAACGGAAGTCACTTACAACGGGAACCGCCGTGTGGGGGCATTAGGTAGGGTAAAATATTCTGGATTATGAATATCATGAATATGCAGTACATTGTACAAAATTTACAAGTTGGGAGCGGTCTTAGGGCCTCTGCCCACTGTGCCCTTATCTTGTTTATCGGCGAGCACCGAACGAGATGGGTCCACCCGGACGAAAGGTTTTTCGTCGGTATTGGCGAAATAATGAGTCTTCTTCCCGTTGTCTTGGTTCTGCCTCAGAGCTTTTGCGCGAAAACGGAGGTTTGCACGACCGACGTGGCGCTGGCAACCCGCAACATATGAATGCATGAAACCTTTTCTCTACTCAGATCTTTATGGATGCACGGAACATCTTGAAAATTGTGACTTCTGTGTGTATTGTAATCCCACAAAGGGCGAGCCCACATAGTTTCTTGCGAAAAGTGGCTTATTCAGGAAATTTGCAGCGTCACAATAGCATAGTGTAAACTCGTTCAAGTTGATTCAGGTTTCAGAAAGGGGCGAACTGTGAAACCCTGCTGTCACAGTATGTCTGGATCTCTGGACAGAGAAAAAATAAGCGTATAAATTGTGAAGCGAACGAAGAAAAGGGGATGATCGAAATTTACATGGTAGGCTGCATGGAGAATGGCATGTCTATCAGTAATCAGAAACTGTTATCAAGGGAATGTTATCAGGAGAAATTTCTTGATATCAGGAAATTTCTCTTGATATTAAGATATAGATATCGAAGTCTGTATTTATAAAATTCCAGGTATTGAAATCAATAGGGGTGTTGGCTCTTATAAAAATCCAGATATTGAAATTGATAGGGGTGTTAACTCAGACAATATATCTGGTAGAAAAGTTATTAATGATCTCGTGGCAATAATAAATAGAAGAGCAAAAGAAACTTGATTTGTGTTAGAGGTGTCGATGAAGACCTTTCACTGTATGTGATACGATCGACATTTCTTAGGTCTCTCGTCTACATCAGTGTCTTTTTTCGGAATTTTATATCATTTTTCTAAGTTCAAAGATTTAAACTTGGCGACTGTAAGTGCAAACTTGAGATGTATGTTATATCGATCTGCTAGTGGAACGATCAATATGTTTTTATGTGATGGTTGTTTTAGAAAATGACACATGTCATATTTCATACCATCTCGCACCATAGTTCCTCATGAGCGATGGATATATCCTCTTTGCAGTTACAAAGGTAGTTGATTTGATCTTATTGTTACGTAGATTTTGAGATTATTAACAAAAGTCCCACGCATTCTCAATAGTAAAAAGGTTATACAAAATAACTATGTATCATACTTGTTAACAAATTATTTTTAAGAACAGAAAAGAGATATTTGGTCCAAAATCTAGGTTCATGATAAATATATTAACATGTCAACTATTTTTACTGATTTACTTAAATAAAACAAGCACAATAAACATTACCATTTCGAAAGAACATTACGTTGTGTCTATAACACAAATATCAACAGAAACCAACACTAAGTTACGTTCTAACAACTTAAAATTATCCCCATTTTACAACTTAGTACATACAAAGAGGGAAAAGTAAATCCTTCTTTCATGACCATACTTCGGAATCAGAAGCATTAACATCCTATCCTATACTCCTAAACATGTAATGCTTACTCTAGATTTATCGCTTGGGCTAAAGAGGAATACTCTTCACATACGACAGGTTCTAGTCTGACTTTACATCCAAGAAGTACTAGATTTTGGCAAAACCCTTTTACAAATACTATAATATTCGTGAACTTTTCACATCGTCCTGTTAAGAACTATGTATTGTTAAGTTCATTATACATTCAAAATTCATTATGACTTTTTACATTTTACTGTTAAGAACTATTGTATTGTTAAATTCCTTATACATTCAAAATTCATTATAACTTTTTACACCGTACTGTTAAGAACTATTGCTAAGTTCTTTATACATTCAAAAATCATTATAACCGCGTTTTATTATGTCATCGATCCATGGCGTTTCGCTGTGACAAGTAAGAGCTGTACATCATCGCTGCAACGTCGTCAAAATCTATCCACCCCACAAGCCAAGGGTTAAAGCTCAAGCCCAAACAACAAGACGTGTTATGGTGACAAGAGAGTCCACCTGCTCGCCACCCTAGCAACCGCGGTCGAGCACTTCTTGAGGGACGTTAGCACATTATGACCTGCATTATCTCAAAAATCACCGATCGGTCCATCAATTTCGAAAGCCAAGCGTCGAAGAACCTCGACTTCAAACGGCCTGTTCAACGGAGTATAGTAGTCAACAATGTCATGCTTTTCCACAGCGTAATTGATATTCGCCCGCTCGTGGGTCACAGCAATATCTTTGACCTTGCTGTCATGGGCCGGACTCCACCATTTCGGTAGCACCTACGGTCCACAGACAGAAGTGGCAAGGAAACTTCAGTTCCGAAGTTCTAGAACAGAAAATCCATGGCTTTCCCCGGATGAGTTAGAAAACTAGGGTGCTTACACTACTTCCACAACTATCTGGAACTCAAGAGTCGAAGATACGAAGATATCAAGCTAAATGTTGTCGGCCCAACCCAAAGAAGCACGTGCCAGAATTTGAAGGCTGTTAAAACACACCTTGTTTGCCTTTGCCCGCGCCATGTATCGCTTGAAGCCCGGCATCGGCCTCCCACCTCCATAGAATTCGCAAATATCACCACAGTGAGTGTATTCATCATCGCGTCGCAGGCGGAAGCTATCGATCAACCTCACGTAGACCTGTACAACGGCATCACGACAATCCGTTAAGGTCCACGCTAACCTTTTCTTCTCTCGACTGAAACTACCCCAGAATCATACTCTACTAACGTGAATGAACTAGCTAAAAGTAATACCTCCTCCTTCGAGATTCCTTCGTGCCAAACTTTAGTGTCGGGAAAGACGCTGGTAGCACCACGAAAGGCCTCAAAATCAAGACTGTCGTCGTAGTCATCGTCGAACAAGCTACCGCTTTCGAGCGCGGCAACGAGGCCATAGAGCAGCCCGATCCCAAATCCATCAAGCTTCGAATGTGACACTGAATCCAACTCCGCCTTCTCCGGAGCATCATCGTTCTTGACGGATGAGGTGAGTCTGCATATCTAATACCACCCAAGAGGATTCAATTAGACGTAAGAGAAAAGGAGCTAGACAGCTGAAGGAAAATCAACTTTCTCCTTTCCATCGCTCTTGTATGGTAACTGACTCGGAAGACGTGGAACACCCTCAGTGCAAAGGATGCATTGACAGAGAGCCGACAAGGCAAGACAAGGCAGAAGAAGTAAGGTAGAGTTCGTACTGGTTTGTGAAGCTTCCAGTGCGCCTTCTGACAATCCCGGTCGCAGTAGTAAACAAGCAAGCATTCCTTGCATCGTAGATTCGTTCCCTCCTTGCCGCACTGGCCACACACGTGAATATTCTCACTGGCGCCTCCTCCTGGCATGGTCAACTACACTAATCACGATTACCGCCAACTAACAAAATCCCTGAGCCTCTCTCCTGGCCTCTGTGTCGTTACAGCTTTCTGGATCTGACGCTTCACTTTGAGAGCAGCAATCTTCGGCTCTGGATATCCAGACAACAAGATCTTCTATGCATGCGCGCACAGTGACTACTAGTCGAATGTACGAACTGCCTTCCACGTTCACAAGATATGAGCTCGTCTTGTCTCGTTCGCTATGACGTCGAAGTACTGAAGCAAGAGTTCAAAGTTCAGGGCGGGGGCGGCGCTTTACGAAACACTGTCGAGAGACATGATCGTCTAGGGAAACATTGGCGCGGGCCCGACCCCACGCTGCGGAGGACGGATCGAAGCGTAAAGCGGAAGCTGAACTGAATCCAGGCCGATATGACTGAAGATATGACTGGGAGCGAATTTTCGCTCATTCCTTCTAACGAAAAATACGAGTCCAAGCGCCTATGATGATAGATAGAGCCTTGTTCTATCTGATTTGTCCCTATAAACCATATGCCATGTGCCGACTATCTCTTCGTCTATACAAAGTTAAGGGCACTAGAGCCAGCGCTACTGTTCTGAAATAACTGTTGGCATTCAACTTGCATTTCTCTGCTTGTTCTCTCTTGACAAGTAGAAATAAAATGTTTTTATGCACGTCGTATGCTTCAACCACTAGCTTAAATAAGGGGGAAGCAGGGATAAACGTCCATCGCTATTTCTCACTTCTCGAATGCGTTCATGATAAAGAATGTGAAGTGTAAAATATGCATCGAAAGCGTGGGAACGGAAAAAGACAAGAGATAAATGCCGTGAGATGAACTTTTTATAGCTTACAGTTGATGCGGAGCGAAAGGCGAGTACAAATAGCCTGGAATAGTATCCTATCTTATTGTAAATAGGATACTACTCCAGGCTTATTGGAATAGTATCCTATTACATAAGCCTGGAATAGTATTGTAAACAGGATACTATTCCAGGCTCAGCTTTCGTTATTTCAGTTGAACCTAACACTTTTTTCTCCTATACATGACACTGCTGCAGTGCTAAGAATCTGAGTCTAGGGACGGATCCGTCAGAGGTCGATCTCTTTCTCTTTTTCACTCTGAGAAAAAGAGAAAAGAGTACTGTGAAGAGACAAAAAAGTTACTCCAAGACTGCATTGTTTCTATTCTATGGATGGTTCAGAAATCCAAGACAGAATTCAATCATTAAAATAAATTATTAAGTTAGAAGAGTTCTTTAAAATTTTGTTCCTCACAAGACCAGCCAAGGAGACTACGTGATTTGTTGGACCTGAAAATAAATCGTCTGTTAAATACGATGACAATCAAATACATAGAATGAATCCAGCATAGATGCTATATATATTCTATAAGCTTATATTATTACCTAAAATTTCCACAGAAAAAATAATAAATTAATGTCTGGATTACATTCATATAGTTTTGTTAGCAGACTTTTGCAATTATAGTTTATGCAATGCTTGAGAAGTTGTTTGGTTTAAAGATTATGATCTTCTCGTAACTCTACGTCTGGTTATTATTTAAATTATTTTTTTATCATAATTTAGTATAGGATTTTTACACAACACCTACATATTTTCTGATAAAGAAAGCAAATACAATTTTACCAAATACGGTTGGAGATGTTTATTCACCTCCTGCATTATAAAGAATAAGAAGCATTCATATTCACCTCTTTCATATTTCTCGCATAATCTAGCGACTCTT
This sequence comes from Asterella californica, assembly GCA_036924285.1. Taxonomy (NCBI): domain Eukaryota; kingdom Viridiplantae; phylum Streptophyta; class Marchantiopsida; order Marchantiales; family Aytoniaceae; genus Asterella; species Asterella californica. The sequence continues at coordinate 16,659,966 of JAYKYS010000003.1, forward strand.
CAATATTGATTAACTAGACAATCAAAAGTTCTTTTGGGTTTTATTTATGACATGTGGCAATCATTACACAACCATGTAGTTCTTGAAACTATATTTATTTTCATTAGCATTTTCTTAATTGTAATTATTTCCTTACCAGATTAAACTTGATGTTAACAAACTATTTATTCTCATTTCTCCATCAACACATACTTTGTACAAGAGTTGGAACAGTTCTACGTGTAACATTAATGGGTTTAATCTTCATTCTTTACCTCATGATTCCTCATACGGTCAACTCCTTCATCTTTCTTTCATAATCACCTAGTGATTGACCAATCTTCGTTAACTCGAAAATAAAAAATTTCTCTTGGATCTTATTTATGACACGATCGAAATAGTCAAAGTATATGACACAAGTCAAATAGATCTTGTCACTTCTTCAAGTGATGTCTATTTTCGTCAACCTCCTCTAACTGTAATGATTTATTTTGACATGTCTTATAGATTAAACTTGATGTTAATAACTACGTATTCTCATTCTTCAATCAACGCATACTTTCAACAAGAGCTTGGACTATTAGACACATAATATTTGTAGAACGATCAATACTCTAGAAGGACATTCGAAGAAGAGACAAAGAAGTAAATAAAGAATGATAGGAGAGATCTCTCAGTGTATATATAAGTTGATTACAAGAGAGATCTTAATGGTGAGTTAGTCCTCTAACTAACTGCGCTAGCTGTATATAACAACCTTAACTGCTGTGGTTGGTATCAGCCAACTACCAATGTTTAGGACTATATCAACACTTCTTTTCATGTTCGACTCTACATCTTATACTTATAGACAATCTCTGAATAAACTTCATATACTTCAGAAATGAGATCAATATCATCTTGTGAGTTAAACTTCATTTCTCAGTAAGAGATCCAATATCATTGTCTTATATAACATTTCAGATGCATTAATATCAATGAAAGTCTTTTCCAAAAAGCTCTTATATCTAAACTTTGATATTTATTTACTTTTCTATGTTCGACTTATTGAGATATGATGTTATATGGATAGATGACATTGATATACATAAGTCATGAATACTACTTAAAACACCACAAAACAAAGGTAAGTTATTTATGAACTTGTTCAAAGTTATGCTTCTCAAAACGAAACAAACTTTATCACAAAGTTTGAACTAGTTCATTTCACAAACCGAAACTATGTATCTCAATCTTCATGATGGTTTCATGATGGTTCTCAACTGTCATTTGTTTCAATTTAATTCTTCTATTATTTCATCTAGATCTTAAGCTCATGCAGCAATCTCACTTTTGAGAAATCATCGGATTATTTTTAATACTCTCATTGCATTAGGAAAGTAGACTTGAGGGTTTACAAGCTTCTTTATCAAATATTTATACATTTCAGTTGTTTGTTATTGTTCTCCTAATTGACTAGATCAATAATATTTGAATTGTGACAAATTCACATACGTTTACATCCCAACTGGAATTCGATGAGAAATTTCTTGCAGCGAGTTGGAGGAAAAAGACAGAGAAGAAATTTATCCCATGTCATTCGTTATGGAGTGGTTATAATAAACCAATAGAAATCCTAAGATAGAGAGTGTACTTTCTTGGACTAAGTGTACTTGGAAAATATTAGCTGTTGGTTCATATCTCATGGAAAAAATTAGTCTTATGTCAAGTTCGCATGGACCTGGACAAGCACAAACGGTTTGTTTTCTTGGACAGACGGCTGTACATCCCGCTTCCATATATATGCCGATGATCCAATTCTCGTCTGACAAATTTATGCTGTCACAAGAGTTCTTCTCTCACTGCTGTGCCATACAAAACTAGATAGGTTGCTCAATTGTTTCTTCCAAGAACTTTGGGAACTCATGGTTTCCATCGTCCACTCGTTTTTCCACAATGTTTGGATTATTCTGTTTTTTTACTGTTAATACCAAGATTACAAGCTTGATCTTGTGTATTTTCTTAACAACAGTATGTCATTCTCTCAATTGCTCACGTCTTCTCTATAATACTTTCAATTCTCTGATTATAATGAACTTAAGTACCTTCTTGTTTCACATTGCAATATTTTATTATATCTTTTCATGTTATTTTATAACAATTTTTGTGCTTACTCATGAACTTGTTTAATGTGGCTTGTTGCTTCGCTTTGTTCATTTGTTTCTACTGTTTTAATATCTGCCTCATGTGCTTGATTCTTCCTTGGATATTTTTGTCACTTGCATGTTCCATGATTAATGACGGTTTGGTTTTGTCCATCGTCAGCTATCCCACCAGATACGGTAAGATATTTTTGCTCTTGTCTATCTCGCATTCTTTTTTTTTTTGCATTTTTTGCTCTCATCACGGTAGCTGCCATGTCATATGAACTTGTTCGCTTTCTTTGGTCCTTCTGGTATTTTTGTCTTTCAAGATTATCAGTGTACTGGTATCGTTCTTCCACTCCTACACATCAATTGAGGTGGTTGCTATAGCAAATGTCTCTCCATGTACTACATGCATGAAATTTTCATTTATTTTTTCTCTTACTTGTCATTATATTCCGTTACTTCCATATCATATCAAATGATTGCAAGATCTAGACTGTCATTCAATATTGAGTGTCAGCAGTGATTTTATACTATCAAAACAATATGCGGCCGAGTCAGAGAAGTCCAATTCTTTTTTCATGTCTAGTGCCTCATTTCGTACCTGAAGATATTGAAAACTCTGACATCCAAACTGTGCTTGTAGTCTCTTCACTTCCATTTTCCAACATTGAGACTTACATTCTTACTCATACTGCTCATGGACCCTCGATCCACCTTGATCTTTCCATTGTCACAGTACTTGATAATACTATATATGGGTAGATGTTTTTCTTCTTGGTGCTTGCATTTATTGAACCTGATGTGATTACGCCATTCTCTCTAGTCAAAGAGAAATAACTTTTAGATATCACATCAAAGTATGCACCTTGTCCACATGGTCTTTACCTAACATCAAATTTCTTATTTTTTTATCGATCATCCTTGTTTTGATTTCATTTATGTAAGCAAAATATTTAAGGGTCCTTTCAGTTGCTGGAAAACTTTATCTGGATCATTCTGTTATATCCGAACCGAAGATAATTTTTGGCTCGTTTATGAGACAGGCACTGAATTCATTTCTCTCACACAAAATTCTATTACTTTCAATACAATACTCTACTTCTGAAACTTATCGTCCACTCTGTATACTAAGAACCTTTTCTACTTTGTATTTGTTAGACTTTACCTCCGGCTCATTATAAATTTTTCTGATTCACATGTCCTGGATATGCTCTCAAGGAGAGTGCCGCACTCTAAGCGTATAGTGCAGCCCATGTTGCATAGAAACAAGCTAGAAGTATCAGTCATTGTAGACAAAATTGATGTTGACATCGAGATGTAGTACTTTGATATTTTATTTGAGTTTTTACAACATGGATGTATTAGCGGCTCGGTCTCCTTGCAACGAGGAGGCAGCTTTTTCCCTTATATTTCAATGCGTTCTTTGCTTGTATGTTGCATCTGTTCAAGAAGTAAAAAACGAGTGATTTAGATTATTGTCCTTGGCTGGAAAGGTCTTTATCGTCCAATAGGTGCTGAAGTGTGTGTCAAGAAATTGACAAACAAAGGATTGCCCATGTTTGTAGAGATGTTGGGTTATTCTATGAATGATGCTGCTAAAAATCACCATCGTTCAATAATAAAAAGTATCTCAAAGATCATATTGAATGACGGATGTCACACTACCCATACAATTCGGTGCATCGAACATCAAAAATAGAATGGAGCTTAATATTTTGACTTGATGTCTCGTGCTTTGCAGTACATCAAGAACCATAATAGTAATCACTTGATCACTACTATTCATCACAGTTTGCATTCGATGATGAACTTGAATAAATGCACCCCCTCTAATGTCATCATCTCTTGAATCTCTAGTGTCATCAACCATGGTTGATGACACTAGAGATTCAGTACATTCGATCGCTCTCCTCTAGAAATGCTACATACACGGAGAGTATGTGACAAGAACTGATATTGATAAACTCTTGAATCTCTAGTGTCATCAACCATGGTTGATAACACTAGAGATTCAAGAGATTCGGTCCAACTCCTTCTAGGAATGCTCCATACACCGAGAGTGTGTGACAAAAATTGACATTGACAAAGTTTTCTTTGGTAAAATAGTGTGAGTGGTTGATATTTTCACTAAGAAACACACCGACAGGATATAATCCATTGATTTTTTTGTTTTTATTACATCACTTGATACAACTCTCCTACTAACAGGCCAACCTTTGGAGGACTATATATCATTGTGTAATGCTTTGACACAGACATGAGTAAGATAGAGGCTTGAAAGTATTTGATATTGGATTACTCGTTTGCTCTCATCTTTCTTTCTTTTCCCACTGTTTATCTTTTTGCATTTCTTTGTTGAACAAGAGGAACACCTCCTAAACTCCTCCTCCCTAAACACGAGGAACAACTTCCATTATCCAGCCAAACTGCGATATGGTTAGGTTTGAAGTGAACCTATTCAACGACATGCAGTAACACTCTTACCTGAGAATATGAACACATGCTCACTAATTTACAAGTCGATATCTTTGACGCATCTCACAACATAGACAAATCGTCAAGAAAGAAGAGTACATACCATGAAGAAAGACTACAAACATTCTCAGCTTAGACCATGAAGAAAGACTACAGACATTCTCAGCTTAGAACTTGATATTGGATGAGTCTCCACATTTATAATTTCTTGCTACAAGAATTTTACTACGATATACATATTAATGTAATGTTTTTTCTCTCTCATCGATCAACCAAATGTTTCACAAACATCATGATGTCGTGCCATTATATAAAACAGTTGTTTGTGATTTAAACTTCTATAATGAAATTCTGGCAAGGTACAAAAGAATTTAGTTCGGTATACCAACTTGTGGATAATTCTTGTAGTGACGTAGGATTTCTCCTTTTGCCCATTTAGTATACAAGATATCGTTCCCACAGAGGATTTGCACAAGTAACGCTGCTCTAAGTTCTAAGATCTGTTCAAACACACAAACACACGGGTTTTGCCTAGAAATCCCGTCTTCTCACAAAACCACACAAAACAACACGTCTTCCAGACACGCCAAATGGTGCTCTGGACCCAAACAAACAACTACCAATTACAATATCATACAACTATTCACAGAGAAGCTCGGGAAGACGATCTTCCTGCTTCCAGGTTGCTTCTTCCGATCTTCTCGATACCGTCTTCCCGAAGCGATTCTCGTCTTCTGGGGGTTTAGCTCGTCTTCTCACACTTCCAGAAGGCTGTCCGGCTTCGCAGAAGTCGACTAGTAACAGTCGTTACATCTTACTCTCACACTCACATTCCAACGGGTTGGATAAATCACAGGGTGTATGCCCCTTGTAGCCTTCCCAGGCTTCTGCCTACGGAAGTTGTCTTCCTGCAGCACTACAACGACATTCACCTTCACGGAAGCTCAATAGAAGTCTCGGAAGCTCACTAGAGAAGATAAGAAGATGGGGAAGATGAGGGAAGATGGGAAGAAGAAGAAATCCAAACAAGAGAAAACAGGATGAAAAAGGGCAATTAAGATTCCGACAGGCTTCTAGTCCGGATCCTGACTAACAAGCCATCCCTGCTTGTAATAGTTTGGGGAGGAAGACAACAAACGTGAGTACTGTAGCACCGTCTTCTACTCGAGGATGTCGTCTTCTGTTGCGAGAAGAAGGCTTCTTTCTTCTTCACTTCGCTGCTCTGACTGCTCTGTCTTCTGGGATCCCTTACCCAGAAGACCGTTCGTACGTAGATCTCAAGTGCTCTACTGAACGAGTCAAGCTACACTCCACAACTGTTGACATTCACCGCCACTCAAGAAGAACACTTCCCATGCACAATTGGGAGCGAATTCAATACATTCCACCACCCAGAAGACATGAGCGAAGCTGCTGCACTCAAATCCACAATCTATTCCCCGAGAAGAAGTCACAATGGCATTGGGAAGCTCACTCCCGCTACTTCCTGCGTCTACTCCTCGACACACCAGCCTAGCTAACAGGACTGCACGAGGATGCCGTTCCCTGTTCCTAGACTGTCCACTACTTCTATCTACATCTTCGAACCACTGCTGGTGCGAGTATGCAGACCCCTCCTGTATATTCCAAGACTATTCGTATGTTTCCAACAACGGGTGTAGTGCGCTAAGACTGTCTCTGCTCTAATGTGTCTCGCTTGCCTGCCTGTAGAATCGGTGTGTATGTTCAGTTACTACAGAATTCTACAGAACTGGCAGAACTGGCAGAGCTCCATTTCCTACTCTACGATCCTACTTAACCATCTGCCTCGAGAGTCAGAGGCGACCACCAGAGAGAGAGAGAGAGGCGTTGACAAGAGGTTGTCACCTCACATGCATGCGGTCTCTCTTCCCAATTAGCCCTCCACTGTGTTACTCCTACGCTACCTATGCTGCCACATGGGGTCCTAACTATTTTTACATGGAAAACTGCCACCCTTAAGATAGCATGTCCGATCCTACTAAATCTGGAAGTGTCGATTGAGTTTGCTAACTACTCTGATTGCTCGGTGGCAATCTCCACATGATCTGCTCCTACCGGAGCTACTACCTCGACTTCTGATGGGCTGGGAAGCCCTACACTTACCTCGGGTACCACTGAGGTAGCTTCCCTCTCCTCGCTCTTCGCTGGCCCTGCTGTTTCTACGGCTGCGTCTTCCTCGGCTTCGACTTCGGAAGACGGAATGGTCTTCTGGGAAGACGAGTCGTGTAGTGACGCAGGATTTCTCCTTTTGCCCATTTAGTATACAAGATATCGTTCGCACAGAGGATTTGCACAAGTAACGCTGCTCTAAGTTCTAAGATCTGTTCAAACACACAAACACACGGGTTTTGCCTAGAAATCCCGTCTTCTCACAAAACCACACAAAACAACACGTCTTCCAGATACGCCAAATGGTGCTCTGGACCCAAACAAACAACTACCAACTAAAATATCACACAACTATTCACAGAGAAGCTCGGGAAGACGATCTTCCTGCTTCCAGGTTGCTTCTTCCGGTCTTCTCGATACCGTCTTCCTGAAACGATTCTCGTCTTCTGGGGGTTTAGCTCGTCTTCTCACACCTCCAGAAGGCTGTCCGGCTTCGCAGAAGTCGACTAGTAACAGTCGTTACACCTTATTCTCACACTCACATTCCATCGGGTTGGATAAATCACAGGGTGTATGCCCCCTGTAGCCTTCCCAGGCTTCTGCCTACGGAAGTTGTCTTCCTGCAGCGCTACAACGACATTCACCTTCACGGAAGCTCAATAGAAGTATCGGAAGCTCACTAGAAGAAGATAAGAAGATGGGGGAGATGAGGGAAGATGGGAAGAAGAAGAAATCCAAACAAGAGAAAACAGGATGAAAAAGGGCAATTAAGATTCCGACAGGCTTCTAGTCCGGATCCTGACTAACAAGCCATCCCTGCTTGTAATAGTTTGGGGAGGAAGACAACAAACGTGAGTACTGTAGCACCGTCTTCTACTCGAGGATGTCGTCTTCGGTTGCGGGAAGAAGTCTTCTTTTTTCTTCACTTCGCTGCTCTGACCGCTCTGTCTTCTGGGAACACTTACCCAGAAGACCGTTCGTACGTAGATCCCAAGTGCTATACTAAACGAGTCAACCTACACTCCACAACTGTTGACATTCACCGCCACTCAAGAAGAACACTTCCCATACACAATTGGGAGCGAATTCAATACATTCCACCACCCAGAAGACATGAGCGAAGCTGCTGCACTCAAATCCACAATCTATTTCCCGAGAAGAAGTCACAATGGCATTGGGAAGCTCACTCCCGCTACTTCCTGCGTCTACTCCTCGACACACCAGCCCAGCCAACAGGACTGCACGAGGATGCCGTTCCCTGTTCCTGGACTGTCCACTACTTCTATCTACATCTTCGAACCACTGCTGGTGCGAGTATGCAGACCCCTCATGTATATTCCAAGACTATTCGTATGTTTCCAACAACGGGTGTAGTGCGCTAAGACTGTCTCTGCTCTAATGTGTCTCGCCTGCCTGCGTGTAGAATCGGTGTGTATGTTCAGTTACTGCCGAATTCTACAGAACTGGCAGAGCTCTCAGAGAGCTTTTCTCCTACCCTTCTATCCTACTTAACCATCTGCCTTGGGAGGCGACCACCAGGGAGAGAGAGAGAGGCGCTCACAAGAGGTTGTCACCTCACATGCATGCGGTCCCTCTTTCCAATTAGCCCTCCACTGTGTTACTCCTACGCTACCTATGCTGCCACATGGGGTCCTAACTATTTTTACATGAAAAATTGCCACCCTTAAGATAGCATGTCCAATCTTACTAAATCTGGAAGTGTCGATTGAGTTTGCTAACTACTCTGATTGCTCGGTGGCAATCTCTACATGATCTGCTCCTACCGGAGCTACTACCTCGACTTCTGATGGGCTGGGAAGCCCTGCACTTACCTCGAGTACCACTGAGGTAGCTTCCCTCTCCTCGCTCTTCGCTGGCCCTGCTATTTCTGCGGCTGCGTCTTCCTCGGCTTCGACTTCGGAAGACGGAATGGTCTTATGGGAAGACGAGTCGAATGGTGCGTCTTCGGTCTTCTGAGGCACAGATGCAGTACTAGGGACCATGGCGATCTCATAGGGGTCCGGGGAAGTCGCTTCCTCCACGCGAAATATCTGGGAAGACGGCTCGTCTTCCTGTCTTCCAGAAGACATCATGTCTTCCGGGGCGTCTTCTGGAGTCTTCTCGTCTTCCAACGCTGTCACCACCAAGTGTACAGCGAGATCGAACTCCTCCTTCTCCATTCCGGATCCAGTCGAGGGTGCTGGGGCTTAGGAAGATGCGGTTGCAGGTGTCGGAAGTGAGGGAAGACCATAAAGTGTCTTCACTCCTTCTATCTGTCTATCCAGGTACCTGAACATGCTATCTCTGCATTCCACCAACCTCGTCTTGGACCCGTTGTCCCATTCCCTAGCTAAGGTAAGTAACTTCTTACCCGCGGTGAAGTTGAACTTCTTCCGAAGTGCTTCTACCGACTGAGCTAGCATCTTCTGCGCACGGGCCTCTGCTGCTTCCCTCTGCGTCTTCTCCGTTGCAGCTCGCGCTTCTGCGGCTTCTCGCTGCATCTTCCAAGTGGTCTGCTCTTCTGCGAGGGCAGTGATCTTCTCTCGTACTCGGAGAACTTCCTGATCACGCTGCTGAACTCGCGTCTGCAACTCTTGGTTGCTCTTCCGAAGTTGCATCGACTCCTTGGCAGAAGCGGCTGCTTCCGCCTTGTACCTGGCTGCAAGCTTCTCCGTAGTGCGGAGACTAGCTTTCAGAGACTCCGTCTTCTGCTGGCTGTCTTCCTGTCGCAGCAAGGTGCGCAGGCCGAATCCAGGTTGTAAGGGCTTCTCCTGTGCCCTCGCTCTCCTTTCCAGCAACTCCATAGCGGGCTGGATCTCCTTTTGGAAGTAGGCACTGAACTCCTCCAGTCGTCTTCCTGCAGAAGACAAGTTCATCCCCACCACTCGCTCGAGGGTGTCGACTTCGTCTTCCAGAGGCAAGGGAGCCTCTTCCACCACTACGACCTTCATCTTCTGCGCACGAGAAGAAGCTACTCTTCTCATCTTCCGGGGTGGAAGATTCCTCGTGGCAGGAGCGGCTCTCCTCTTTGCGCTTCCTCGCATCGCAGTAGGAGTACCCATCCATCCTTCGTCTTCTGGAGTCTTCGGAAGACTCCCAGGTGCTACAGAAGCTGTCTTCTGCTCCGATCGGGTACTCAGCAAGTCTTCCTCCGAGTCCGACTCCGATCCTGAATGGATGAGGGAGATGGGTGTCCTCGGTACACTTCTGTGACCCATCTTCCTCACTGGCGTGGCGTCTTCCGACCCACTAGACTCGTCTTCCCTCATCAGAAGCGTCTTCTGGTGAGAGCCGGGTCTCAGCTGTGGCATCAGAGTGGGAGGGGGCGTTGCTGCTGCCTCTCGGTCATCGTCTTCCGAGGTCTCCTCCTTCACCTCCTGTCGCTCTGGTGGCCCATACACTGCCAGCTGATCTTCCCTAAGATCCCCCATGGCTACATACAAGTAGCAGAAGAAGGGCGTCAGATGTCCTCCCGCCGGGGTACCCAAGTATGCTAGCTCCGTCTGTACATAGTTGTGGATGTACGCGCCCCAGTAGATTGGCACTCTGTCATCCCACACTGATTCCAGGAACTCCACGTCCTGATCTCCTAAGTACCTTGTCTTCTGCGCTTTTCCCTTGGGAAAAAGATGCAGAAACAACTTCGCCAGAAGTCGCTTCTTCGGCTCCCGGTAAGACTCTATCTTCCAACCGTTCCTCCCCTGCCTGTCTTCCACGAAAAGGCAGGTGGTACTCCCAGGCACATGCCATGAACTCACAATCCTAGGCAAGATCTTCTTCTCGTACCAATATCCTCGGTTCTCGGTCTCAGGTCTGTGAAACGCCTTACGCCACCAGTCTTCTGTCGAGGAAGATGGTCTTCCCCGAGCAACTCCTGCCTTTGCAGGTACACGGTTACGCGGTGGTAACGCGGCCCATACCTCCTCCAGAAGCCCTTGATCTGCGAGGTTCCAGTCCCACAGGAAGAAGTCGAGACCCAACTCCTTGAGGAAAGGAGTGGCCTCGGCCAATTCTGTCGCTGGTAACACCAAGCCTCGCGGATGCATCGACATACCTGGAAGATCTGCTGCACTAAACCACAAGCACCTACTATGAGCTGAAGGCTCAGTTCTTCCCGAGTGCCCACAGTCTAGCTTCCACTCTCAGAAGACAAAACTAGTCTTCCAGAAGACAGCTACTCCGTCTTCCGGGATTCTAACAGTGCTTCCTAGATAGCTCTCGTCTTCCGAGCTATATCTAAACAATCCTATCTAAGCAAGGCCTCGCATGGATTACCAAGAAGACAACCCACTTTGCATTACATCCTACTTCCTATCAGAAGATACAAGATATGCGAGAAGTAGAGTATGAGAAAGGTTCAGAAGATGGTCGCGGGCTCTTGCGGTGACAGTGGCCTCTGGGAAGACACTTGGGACAGCTTCCGATTCAATGTCGTTCTCGGAAGACCTCCCGAAGTCAGACTTCCCTTCACTGGTCTCACCTGTCTTCTTCTTCCTACGCGCAATCTATCCTCACAACAGACTCAAGACATATGCACTCTGTTCTTCTGACTTCTCACCTCTCATACGCACTCAGAAGAAGTTTGCTGCATGATGGGAAGACATGACCCTCGACCATTCTCTCCGGATTCTGCCAGCAATACTTCTCACAACTCTCTTCTAAGTTCGGGAAGAAGAAGGAACGGCTGCTATGGGTCGGACAGAAGAGACCCGAAATGGACCCTCACGTCTTCTCGCTCATTTTGCCAGCCTTTCAGTCTTCTAGTCTCTCTAGGAAGATGTGGAGTTGAGAAGCTTGGAAAACCGGGAGGCACAGGCCTAGTTCCCGAGTTCCAACTTCTCGAAATAACACAACAACTCACCACACCACTCAGGCTTCGTACCAAGTCGCTCTAAACACAAAAGCAAAGCAAATCCACTCTTGATACGAATTGGGTTCAGTCGACTTCCGAAGACAGTCTTCCGAAGATGTCTTCCGAAGACAGTCAAGTTCAAGAAGCGTCTTCCGAAGATGTTCTCACCTTCCGAATCGTCTTTTGTTCCAAGTTTCGGGGATAGAGAGGTATGGGGGTAGGGAAATTGATAGTTGGGGTCTCCAATTTGAGGGCTAGGAGTAGAGAAGCTCGAATTGAGCTCGAGAAGAAGCAAAGAGATGTCTCGACAGAAATTGGGCAGCGCTTCCGCGCCCAATGTCTTAATAGAAAGAATGGGGGTGGGGTAATCGATCAGGCTACCTGCACACAATCAAGGAAGCGCTGGGAGTACCAAGAAAAGGCGAGAAGAAGTGGGAGGGGAAAAGAACAAGGGGAAGAACCTCTACAGTTTTCTTCGGTTCCCCGAGTTGCCTTCGACCTCCCCGCGCTTCTGGCTCTTGTCCTAGCTTCCAATGCGACTCCACACGACTGCGCCTGCTGTCAATTTCGGTCCACACCTCGATTCCACCTCTGCTTCTACTCGTCACTCTTCACTGTCAGCTTCTCGGAAGCTCCACAGAAACGCCTTCGCTTTCTCTGCTGTTTGTGCTCCCGCAATTCGATCTCACCCTTCGACTAGCTGCCAACTTACTCTCTCCTACCTCGATGTCTTACTTGATTCCTCTCTCAATGCTAGCTCGAAGTTCACTCTCTCAATCGATCTTCTTCAGGCGCACTGTGCTGCGGGAAGTTGGAAGGTGGCTAATGTGCTTCCTCACACATCTTCCCCGCAGATTAGGGGTTCTCGTCCTTGGTGTCTTCCTGACCTACCTACCTATTCGGTGCGCTCCAGTAGGTACACCTACTGTCTTACCCGAAAACTCGTGGTTGATCCTTCGCGATCGCTGTCTTCTGGAAGATAAGTGTCTTCCGCCGTCTTCCCATCTTCCGCCGTCTTCTCATCTTCTGAAGACGCAACTGAGAAGATGATCTTCCGAAGACGGTCGTCTTCTGAAGAAGTCAACTTCTTATTACAAACAGCTCTTAAGATCATCTTCCTGTTAAGGAAGACGTAACCTTAAGTAACAACGCTTCTTCAGTTATACAAACAAGTCATTATCCTTAAAAATTTCAAAAATTCGTGCATCTTGTAAGTTGTGGGCACCACAAGTCGAATGGTGCGTCTTCGGTCTTCTGAGACACAGATGCAGTACTAGGGACCATGGCGACCTCATAGGGGTCCGGGGAAGTCGCTTCCTCCACGCGGAATACCTGGGAAGACGGCTCGTCTTCCTGTCTTCCAGAAGACATCATGTCTTCCGGGGCGTCTTCTGGAGTCTTCTCGTCTTCCAACGCTGTCACCACCAAGTGTACAGCGAGATCGAACTCCTCCTTCTCCATTCCGGACCCAGTCGAGGGTGCTGGGGCTTGGGAAGATGCGGTTGCAGGTGTCGGAAGTGAGGGAAGACCATAAAGTGTCTTCACTCTTTCTATCTGTCTATCCAGGTACCTGAACATGCTATCTCTGCATTCCACCAACCTCGTCTTGGACACGCTGTCCCATTCCCTAGTTAAGCTAAGTAACTTCTTACCCGCGGTGAAGTTGAACTTCTTCCGAAGCGCTTCTAACGACTGAGCTAGCATCTTCTGCGCACGAGCCTCCGCTGCTTCCCTCTGCGTCTTCTCCACTGCAGCTCGCGCTTCTGCGGCTTCTCGCTGCATCTTCCAAGTGGTTTGCTCTTCTACGAGGGCATTGATCTTTTCCCGCACTCGAAGAACTTCCTGATCGCGCTGCTGTACTCGCGCCTGCAACTCCTGGTTGCTCTTCCGAAGTTGCATCGACTCCTTGGCAGAAGCGGCTGCTTCCGCCTTGTACCTGGCTGCAAGCTTCTCCGTGGTGCGGAGACTAGCTTCCAGCGACTCCGTCTTCTGCTGGCTGTCTTCCTGTCGCAGCAAGGTGCGCAGGCCGAATCCAGGCTGTAAGGGCTTCTCCTGTGCCCTCGCTCTCCTCTCCAGCAACTCCATAGCGGGCTGGATCTCCTTCTGGAAGTAGGCACTGAACTCCTCCAGTCGTCTTCCTGCGGAAGACAAGTTCATCCCCACCACTCGCTCGGAGGTGTCGACCTTGTCTTCTAGAGGCAAGGAAGCCTCTTCCACCACTACGGCCTTCATCTTCTGCGCACGAGAAGAAGCTACTCTTCTCATCTTCCGGGGTGGAAGACTCCTCGTGGCAGGAGCGGCTTTCCTCTTTGCGCTTCCTCGCATCGCAGTAGGAGCGCCCATCCATCCTTCGTCTTCTGGAGTCTTCGAAAGACTCCCAGGTGTTACAGAAGCTGTCTTCTGCTCCGATCGGGTACTCAGCAAGTCTTCCTCCGAGTCCGACTCCGATCCTGAATGAATGAGGGAGATGGGTGTCCTCGGTACACTTCTGTGACCCATCTTCCTCACTGGCGTGGCGTTTTCCGACCCACTAGACTCGTCTTCCCTCATCAGAAGCGTCTTCTGGTGAGAGCCGGGTCTCAGCTGTGGCATCAGAGTGGGAGGGGGCGTTGCTGCTGCCTCTTGGTCATCGTCTTCCGAGGTCTCCTCCTTCACCTCCTGTCGCTCCGTTGGCCCATACACTGCCAGCTGATCTTCCCTAAGATCCCCCATGGCTACATACAAGTAGCAGAAGAAGGGCGTCAGATGTCCTCCCGCCGGGGTACCCAAGTATGCTAGCTCCGTCTGTACATAGTTGTGGATGTACGCGCCCCAGTAGATTGGCACTCTGTCATCCCACACTGATTCCAGGAACTCCACGTCCTGATCTCCTAAGTACCTTGTCTTCTGCGCTTTTCTCTTGGGGAAAAGATGCAGAAACAACTTCGCCAGAAGTCGCTTCTTCGACTCCCGGTAAGACTCTATCTTCCAACCGTTCCTCCCCTGCCTGTCTTCCACGAAAAGACAGGTGGTACTCCCAAGCACATGCCATGAACTCACAATCCTAGGCAAGATCTTCTTCTCGTACCAATATCCTCGGTTCTCGGTCTCAGGTCTGTGAAACGCCTTACGCCACCAGTCTTCAGTCCAGGAAGACGGTCTTCCCCGAGCTACTCCTGCCTTCGCAGATACACGGTAAACACGGTGGTAACGCGGCCCACACCTCCTCCAGAAGCCCTTGATCTGCGAGGTTTCAATCCCACAGGAAGAAGTCGAGACCCAACTCCTTGAGGAAAGGAGTGGCCTCGGCCAATTCTGCCGTGAGTAACACCAAGCCTCGCGGATGCATCGACATACCTGGAAGATCTGTTGCACTAAACCACAAGCACCTACTATGAGCTGAAGGCTCAGTTCTTCCTGAGTGCCCACAGTCTAGCTTCTACTTCTCAGAAGACGAAACTAGTCTTCCAGAAGACAGCTACTCCGTCTTCCGGGATTCTAACAGTACTTCCTAGATAGCTCTCGTCTTCCAAGCTATATCTAAACAATCCTATCTAAGCAAGGCCTCGCATGGATTATCAAGAAGACAACCCACCTTGCATTACATCCTACTTCCTATCAGAAGATACAAGATATGCGAGAAGTAGAGTATGAGAAAGGTTCAGAAGATGGTTGCGGGCTCTTGCGGTGACAGTGGTCTCTGGGAAGATACTTGGGACAGCTTCCGATTCAATGTCTTTCTCGGAAGACTTCTCGAAGTCAGACTTCCCTTCACTGGTCTCACCTGTCTTCATCTTCCTACGCGCAATCTATCCTCACAACAGACTCAAGACAACTGCACTCTGTTCTTCTGACTTCTCACCTCTCATACGCACTCAGAAGAAGCTTGCTGCATGATGGGAAGACATGACCCTCGACCATTCCCTCCAGATTCTGCCAGCAAGACTTCTCACAACTCTCTTCTAAGTTCAGGAAGAAGAAGGAACGGCTGCTATGGATCGGACAGAAGAGATCCGAATGGACCCTCGCGTCTTCTCGCTCATTTTGCCAGCCTTCCAGTCTTCTAGTCTCTCTAGGAAGATGTGGAGTTGAGAAGCTTGGAAGACCGGGAGGCACAGGCCTAGTTCCCGACTTCCAACTTCTCGAAATAACACAACAACTCACCACTCCACTCAGGATTCGTACCAAGCCTCTCTAAACACAAAAGCAAAGCAAATCCACTCTTGATACGAATTGTGTTCAGTCGACTTCCGAAGACAGTCTTCCGAAGACATGCAAGTTCAAGAAGCGTCTTCCGAAGATGTTCCCATCTTCCGAATCGTCTTCTGTTCCAAGTTTCGGGGATAGAGAGGTAGGGGGGTAGGGAAATTGATAGTTGGGGTCTCCAATTTGAGGGCTAGGAGTAGGGAAGCTCGAATTGAGCTCGGGAAGAAGCAAGGAGATGTCTCGACAGAAATTGGGCAGCGCTTCCGCGCCCAATGTCTCAATAGAAAGAATGGGGGTGGGGTAATCGATCAGGCTGCCTGCACACAATCAAGGAAGCGCGGGGAGTACCAAGAAAAGGCGAGAAGAAGTGGGAGGGGAAAAGAACAGGGGGAAGAACCTCTACAGTCTTCTTCGGCTCCCCGAGTTGCCTTCGACCTCCGCGCGCTTCTGGCTCTTGTCCTAGCTTCCAATGCGACTCCACACGACTGCGCCTGCTGTCAATTTCAGTCCACACCTCGATTCCACCTCTGCTTCTACTCGCCACTCTTCACTGTCAGCTTCTCGGAAGCTTCACAAAAACGCCTTCGCTTTCTCTGCTGTTTGTGCTCCCGCAATTTGATCTCACCCTTCGCCTAGCTGCCAACTTACTCTCTCCTACCTCGATGTCTCACTTGACTCCTCTCTCAATGCTAGCTCCCGAAGCTCACTCTCTCAATAGATCTTCTTCAGGCGCGCTATGCTGCGGGAAGTTGGAAGGTGCCTAATGTGCTTCCTCACGCATCTTCCCCGCAGATTAAGGGTTCTCGTCCTTGGTGTCTTCCTGACCTACCTACCTATTCGGTGCGCTCCAGTAGGTACACCTACTGTCTTACCCGAAAACTCGTGGTTGGTCCTTCGCGGTCGCTGTCTTCTGGAAGATAAGTGTCTTCCGCCGTCTTCCCATCTTCCGTCGTCTTCTCGTCTTCTGAAGACGCAACTGAGAAGACGATCTTCCGAAGACGGTCGTCTTCTGAAGAAGTCAACTTCTTATTACAAACAGCTCTTAAGATCATCTTCCTGTTAAGGAAGACGTAACCTTAAGTAACAACGCTTCTTCAGTTATACAAACAAGTCATTATTCTTAAAAATTTCAAAAATTCGTGCATCCTGTAATTTGTGGGCACCACAATTCTTCTTTTCGAAGTGGTCCGAAGTGATAGAACTAGAACTAACAACTTTCTCTCATTCTGTATTTGCATGCATTCATGCAAAAATCTTAGACCAAAAAAGAGAAAAGACAAAGAAAAGAACCAAAAGCTTTATCTTCCGCAGTAGCTTGCTACTACGAGTTTGTTTTTATTGAAAATGAAACAAAAAATGCAAACAACTGTAGAAAATATGTACAACAATTGCCAACACGATATTTTTTCACGTTGGACCTCTCAAACATCAAAATTCAGAGCATAATTATTTTGTAATATAAGTGCTTATTGTCCGAACGATAATTAGAGTGAATGAGAGACTTACTATGAACAAAAAAAAATTTGTTTCAAAATTTGTTTCTAAACTATTTAGTAGAAAATTTCAACCATTTCAAGGTTGCAGCCAAGTCCACATCTATGCATACCATACACACGAAGAGTAACACCAAAAAGCAGTGTAGAATTCACCAAGCTAATAAGTTAAGCAGTATTAAGTTAAGCAAGATTCACTTTCTGCTCCAATTATATTAGAGTTTGCAATTGCCGTAATTCGGATATGGCAAGTGAAATATTCTAACGCATTATGCTTACTTGAGAAATATTTAAAATTATTTTTTCTTTTATACAAAAGTTCTCTTTTCCTCATCGAAACTACTTGCATTTTTACATCTCTCTTTAATTTTCCTCACAGCTGCATGCTTGCTTTTGCGTCTTTGTTAAGTGTTATTTTCTGAACATGGTACATCTTTTTCTCTTTCGGTACCACTTGAAATGTGTATAGACATCCCCAAGCGAAAAATGCAGGTGGAGGGCGCTACCTTCGACTGTGCGCTCTTTTCTTTAACGGCGGTTGGCTGGCCGGGGCCTGTTGACATGCATTAAATTCTCTCGACTTTGCCACCTTGGTTTTCGGCGGCTTCAAAACGTCTTTTTTCGCGGGGCGGAGGACGGATTTAAGTTGGGGCCGTGGCCACGAACTAACTTCCAGGCGACGCAGCGCTTTTTCGGCCATGCACGTTCCACCGATAACGTTAAAGCGGACCACGGTCATACCGCGGTTTTAGGGACATGGGTCTTCGCAACGTTGTCGTGATGTGAATCATTTCACATAGTAAATGATTCACTTCTCTGACAGGCGTTAGTCTCTCTGAGTGAAGTTAAGACCTCAGAGAAGTCCATTTTTGGAAGATGTTATATATTTTGAGTCTTAGTAGGTTGATTACCATGTTGTTAGAGCTTAAGCTCATGGGTTGTATTTGTGTGTCGCCCATGCACGTTTTCTAGCTGATTTAAGTTATTTTTCGAGGTTGCGTGTCATTTTAGGTAGTTTAAGTTTTACGCTGGAACTCTAGGGGGCTTGACGTGGTAGCCTATGAGTGTAGATAAGTTACCAGGTAGTTTAAGGCACAAAGGATAGTCAAGTGGAGCTATGAACTCCCATTGGTTTATTTTTGTCTTTTGTAAAACTCTAAGTTTAGAAACAGAGCTCTAGAGTGGACTTCGAGCAATTGGTGAGAGAACTACGAAACCTGAGAGCATAGGGAGATAGAGCTCGTCGTGCCAAGCACTGTCATCGAAAATTTTGATCGATTTGGAGCAATAAAGAAGGAGTTATGGCTGATTGAAGTTCGATTTGTGTCAAAATTGCAGCACTTCTGTTGAATTTGGGGTTTTGAGTGTCATTTGCAGCAGAATTGAGGAAATTGCTTCAAACCTTTGTGGTTGCGTTCATTGTCAGCCGGGTTACGACTATCAAAAAAGTTTCAAGTGATTTGAGTTACTGAGTAATTCAGGGCGGCCGCTGAAGCAGAGGGGGTCTGTAAAACTCGCAATCTAGAGCAGCAACTTCAGAGAACGAAATCTGGAGTTTTGTGTACAATCAAGAGATCCAACTTCACAGGAGTGTTCAGCAAGCTGTGTACTGCAAATCCTGTAAGAAACTTCGAAATTGATCGAGCCAATCTCTTGTTATAGGTCGAAATAGCTGACTGGGTACCAAAAATTGTCATAATTTCTCTGTTCAGAAAGTTTCTACTCATATCTTGGTGCTCTGAATTGATCTCAAGCTGAAACTTCGTATGTGTATCCAGTAGGACCTCATTGACATGTAGGAGAAGTTATGAAGTCTAAACTTTCATATATTTCTCAATCCTGAGTGCCAAAGTTCACCGTCAGATCTTATCGTTGCTAGTTAAGCCTGAACTTTGCTTCATGAACATATCAGAAGAGCCAAGAGACTTGTATGAGCATTTTTCAGTATCACCTTGTAACCTGACGCCTATCCTTTGAGCAAACCAGCCACAGCCAGGAGTCTAGTGCTTCCCTAAGTAGACTGAACATAGCCTTCAAGCTCATATCACAGCCAGAAGGTTCCGTCCTTCCTGAGGAAAACTCTCAACTCTACCTCTGGTGCTTCCACTGAGAGCTCTTGGGGTGATTGATTGAGGAGGTTGAGTTTACTACAAGGAGAGAAGATGGATCGCAAGAGCGTTATTGCTGCTACTTCTGCGGCTGCTGGATCTACGTCTACTGCAGCACCTTCTGTAGCACCTGTGACTGCAGCGACCTCTGTACCTGGTTTGGATACGGCTGAGATTCTGAAGACACTTGCGGCCTTGGTCCAACAACATCCGATCGTTGGAGGGGTGAGTTAAAATCCACCAAGGCTTTGCAAGCAATAGTGAATAGGTGTGGAAGGTTTGAAGGAAGAGATATTTCTAGATATCTGCGTGAGTATAGAGGAGAGATGGAGCTGATTAGGGTTACTGATGCTGAGATGATAGCAAGTTTTGAGTTAGATGTAATTCCTGAGTTGCGGGACCAAGTTAGGGATGTACATAGAAGAAATCTTGGAATCTGGATGAGTTTTGAGCGATCTCTTTGAGAAGAGTTTCTTGAGGAGGATTCAGAGAGAGTTACTAGAAGGACATTTCTAGACTGGGTTGAGCAGCAACCCTATCGTATGATGAGCCTGAGTGAGTTGCTGAGAGAGTTTGATCGGAGATACCGGCAACTTTCAACTCTAGAGCGAATAACCCTAGATGCTAGGAGAACAGAGCTTTTCTTGCAAGCTACCGATGATGCTACGGTAGATCGGTTATGTTTTATGTTGGCTGATCGATCTGCTGAGGGAGGTGTTACTATGGATAAGGGGAGAGTTGAGGATGTTGTGGCTGTATTGACAAGACAGAGGAGGAGAAGAGTGGCTGTGGGAGGACGTCCGCTTGCAGAAGTGGTCACTCCACCTTATGATGCTCCTCAAGTACAGCAGCCTTTGATCCCTGCTCCCAGACTTGTTGTCCCAGCTGCAGTTCTTTTGATGCCAGTTGTGCCAGCTCCGGCACAAAGGACACCTGTTCAGAGACCTACGGAGAACCATGGTCAACAGAACCAGATTGAAGACCTGATTCGGCAGATGCGAGAACTGAAGGTAGAGCTAGCTGGATTGCAGAGAGAGCAGCCACCGGTGCCTGCTGTTGCACGTCCAGGAGGAGCTCCGATTCATAGATGTATTTGGTGTGACAATTCTGATCATTTCCGAGGAGATTGTCAAGAGCTCACAGTTGCTTTGCGAGATGATGTGGTTCGCTATCAGAACGGTAGGCTGCACCTTTCTTCTACTGGAGAGCCGTTGAGCACGCAGTTTGGACGAGGAGGCATGAGGAGTCTACCTCAGATTGCTGCGGCTGCAACAACAACTGCGTTAATGACACCGCTGGTAAATTCTGATGTATATGCTGGGCATATTGAGGTCTCTTCTAGTCCTACATTGCTAGATAAGACTACTGAGAAGAGTGTGGATCCAGTTCCTTCTGAGATACTGAAGAGAGGAGTCGAGTCTATTCGTAGGGTCACAGGATGGAGAGATCTTGTAGATGCTGCTTCTATCAGAGCATTCTTGGATGTAGATAGACACGTTCACTGGCAGGATGCTTCTGTGGAGGAAAAGAGGCGACGAGAGATCTCTGAACTTGATATTGGAGTTCCTGAGGAGACTGGGGATAGACGGAGAGTCACAAGGAGACGAACGGCTCTTCCTGAGGACATCCCGTCTACTTCACCAACTCCTCCACCTACACTAGGTCCTATGGAGGACGTGCAGAGATCCCAGCAGGAGCCAACGACTGCTGGTAGGCGGTTTACTGCCCAAGAGAAGGAGAAGGGACCTGCTTATAAGTTGGCAGCTGATATTGAAACTTCTACTGATCTGAAGAGCATCTTGGAGCAGAGGATATTGGATGCGCGAATCGAGTTTTCTCTTCGGGAAGTTCTTGGTATTGCAAAGAGAGAGTTTCACGAGCTGATCATAGACATCATCAAGCGCAAGAGACAGATGATGTCTGAACAAGTAGAAAGTCAAATGATAGATGTGGTGGGAGCTTCTGTGAATGATGCAGAGTTTGGAAAGGTGCATTTTCAGAAAGCTGATGACCAGGTCTACCAGCAAGAAGCGTTAGTTGCTGGTACCAACACTATTGAGTTCGATGATGAGGAAGTTGGCGAGGAGAGTCTAGCTACTGATAGTGATTCAGAAGGAGACATTGGGCTCGTGCTACAACTGCTACACGAGTTCGTCTTGGAAGTTTGGCTGAACCTGTTGCTGCTTTAGTTGATCATGGATCTGAGATCAACATCATGTCACGAGAGGTGTATGAGAGAGGTCAGTGGCCTATCGAGCTGAACCATGATTGGGTGCTACGAGCTGCAAACAACCACAAGGGTGAGTTATACGACGCTTGTCCTAACGTGAAAGTGAAGATAGGTGATGTGGATGTGAATCAACATTTCTTCGTGCAGTCTTCTGCTTCATATCCTGTGATTCTTGGCCAGCCTTATATCACTGCGGTTCAAATGGAGACCAAAGTGATTGATGATGGATCTCATTATGCTAGGATTCGTAGTCCAGATGATAGACGTTCTGTGCAGTTTCTGACCGTTCGTACGAACCACGAACGAAACCGGCAGACCTTGAGAGATTCTCCTATCTGTAGGAGTAAGGGTTTTCAAAAACCACTCTCGTTGGACGGGATAGCGAGAGTGATGGATCTATTGCTACTATGATCCCGCTTGAGCAGCCTGAGGGATCACAGGAGGCTGATGGAGAGGCTGCTCAAGATTTAGAAAGTAGTTGCACTGTACATAGTTGGAAATCTGGTTTGATGGCTTTCAGTTCTGATGATTGGAGTGAGTTCACGCGGATAGAGGATTTGATTGAGAAGAGTAGACGGCAGATGGAGGGGTGTGCAACAAATCTGTGTTGTACAGGAGTTCTGAAGAAAGATGAGATGATTTCTAGTGTTTATGAGGAGTTTGTAGGTGTACAGTCTTTTGTTCGTTGGCTGGATGATGTAGATAGGTTGATGGAACAGATGGGAGGTAGGGTGGTGATCCCCATCGATTCTCGTGAAGTCTATGAGGAGATTATCTCGTACTTGCGATATCGTCCTCATCCGAGACTGGAGAATGGATGCAAGGATGCAATATGTTGGTGTGACTTACATCAGGAAGCGGAAGTACACGCCAAGTATAAAGCTGTAGCGAGGAAGGTGAGACCTGTGGCGACCTAATTATCTGTTGATTCTCAGCAGCAGATGGAGTTAGCGGCTGCTGAGCCTGTGCTTAGAGATCCTATACATATAGGACACAAGTTTACTCAAGAGACACTCGAGCAGCTCCAGATAGGAGGGGGTGGCTTCTTGACTGAAGAGGAGAAACGAGCTTTTGAACAGATGATAGTTAGCCATGATAAGACATTTTCTTTCTCAGCTGAGGAGATTAGTTGTGTGGATCCTAGTGTGATAGCTCCGATGGTTATCTTCACTGTTCCTCACGTACCTTGGGACTTGAAGCCGATTCCAGTCCCTCGTGCCTTGCTACCGAAGGTGATTGAGTTACAGAAAGAGAGGATGCGGATGGTATTCTTGAACCATCTATGGCTCCGTACTCTAGCCGATGGTTCACAGTACCTAAGAAGACAGGAGCTCTGCGCTTCATCCAAGACTTGCAGCCTGCCAACAACATCACGATTCGAAATGTCGGGACAGGACCTGTGGTTGATGAAGTAGCTGAGGCGTTTGCTGGAAGGTCAATCTATTCTATTGGAGATCATAACCTGAAAACAGATGTTCTATCTGTTTTCAGGTTATGATCAGTTTCAGCTTGCTTTGGAGAGTAGAGACTTGACTACCATGCGTACTTTGGGATTGATGCGGATGTGTACTCTTCCTCAGGGTGCGACAAACTCAGTAGTCCATATGCAGAATGTGATGCATAAGGTGTTACGAGAGTTTGTACCTGAGATCACTATCCCGTTTCTGGATGATATTCTCATGAAAGGCTGTCCGGTGGAAGACAAAGACGAAGTTGTGACTTCTGATGGATGCAAAAAGTTCGTTGCAGACCACATTCGAGATGTGGAGAAGATTTTGATGCGTTTGGAGGAGGTATATCTCACTCTATCAGGTACCAAATCTCGTTTTGGTATGTCAGAGATTGTGGTGGTGGGTCATTTGTGTGGTACTTTTGGGAGACGTCCGAACCCAGAGAAGGTAGATGCTATAGCAATGATAGCTGACTGCACCAACATCACTGAGGTTCGACGGTTCTTGGGAGCTTGTGTGTTCCTTCGTGTGAGTATTCCTCATTATGCACACATTGTCGAGCCTTTGTATGCACTTCTGAGAAAGGGAAGGAGGTTTACTTGGCGGCAAGAACATCATGAGACGATGGAGCAGCTGAAGGAGATTCTGAAGTCTCCACCTATACTAAGGAGGCTTAGCTACGAGAGCGGGAGACCTGTGGTACTGACTGTTGATACGAGTCCAAAGGCGATTGGATGGGCAGTTGGTCAAGAAGATGCAGAAGGTGTGTGGTTTGTTTCAAAGTTTGGAGCCCGGATCTTAACAGATAGACAGCGTAACTATCCTCAAGTGAAGCGTGAGTTGTGAGGAGTTGTTACTGCTATGAAGGTAGATCGAGAGTTCTTGATAGGAGCTCGTGTGATATTAGAAATAGATTGTTTGCCTTTGTTGGGTATGATAGCAAACTGCAATACACCAGACATAGCAATGCTGCGATGGATTGCTTATGTCGGGAGTCTGAACCCTGAGCTAAAGCATATAGCAAGGAAGGACAATCCAGTTGCAGATATGTTGTCTAGGGCTCGTTATACAGATGAGGATGAGATGTTTGCAGAAGTGGAGAATGAAGAGAAGAGAGACGTTTGGTGCCAAGTTGGTCAGCAGATTTCAGACTTGGAACCATTGCCGTTCAATGAGGAGTTCTACTCAGAAAAGTTCCGCGATATTGGATTTTATCTGAGTTCGTTATGCAGAAGAGAAGGATGGAGTGATGCAGAGTTCAAAGAGATCAGACGAAAGGCGTACTATTATCTTCTACGTGAGGGTTATCTGTGGAAACGTCCGAAGAGAAGAGATGGGATGCTTGCTAGAGTGGTGGATGATCAACCGACAAAGCTTAATCTGCTGAAGGAGTTTCATGATACCTTGTGGGTTGGACATCGTGGAGTATGGACTACTTACACGAAGATGAAGGAGCGTTACTGGTGGAAGGGTTTGTATCAAGACGTGGTGGATTGTTGGGTCGTGTCTGCACTGCCAATTTTACTCTAAGATCCGTTACAGAGATGGACTTGTACCTACTTATCCACTTAGTATCCATTTTCAGTGGGTTCTTGATCTTGTGATGATGCCATCGGGGTGATAGGGAATGCGTTACTTGGTGTTGGCTCGAGAAGATCTCTCCAACTATGTGGAGGGACGAGCACTACGGACGAAGACTACAGGGAACATCTGCAAGTTCGTGCTTGAAGATATCATCTGTCGCCATGGATCGGTTGGGAGACTACGTGCAGATAGAGGCGAGTTGAGAGGCGCTGAAGTGAAGGAGTTTCTTGCTCGTTATGGAGTAAAGCTTCGACTTACTACTGCTATGAATCCAGAGGGCATTGGTAAGAGTGAACGAGGACACCCTTCTATTATTCACGCTGTCAGGTTGAGAGTCTTCCTGGGAAGGGCGAACCTTCTGGCTGTGATATGAGCTTGAAGGCTGTGTTCAATCTATTCGGAGAAGCGTTGGGCTCTTGGCTGTGGCCGGTTTACTCACAGGATAGGCTTCAGGTCTCAAGGTGATACTGAAAAACACTCATATAAGTCTCTAGGCTCTTCTGATATGTTCACGAAGCAAGTTCAGGCTTAACTAGCAATGATAAGATCAGATGGCGAACTTTGACACTCAGGATTGAGATATATGTGAAGGTTCAGACTTCAGAACTCCTCTTACATGTAAATGAGGTTCTACTGGATACACATACGAAATTTCAATTTCAGATCAATTCAAAGCACTAAGATATGAGCAGAAACTTTTTGAGTAGAGAAATTACGGCAGTTTCTGGTACCCAGACAGCTATTTCGACCTATAACAAGGAATTGGCTCGATCACTTTGGGAAATTCTTACAAGATTTGTAGTACACAGCTTGATGAACACTCCTGTGAAGTTGGGTCTCCTGATTCCACACAGAACTCCAGATCTCGCTCTCTGAAGTTGCTGCTCCAGATTGAGAGCTTTTCGGACCCCCTCTATTTCAGAGGTCGCCTTGAATTACTCACTGACTCAATTGACATGAAAATTTGGAGACAGTCGTAGCCCTGCTGACAGTGAACACAGCCAAGAAGTTTTGAAGCGATTTCTTCGATTCTGCTGCAAATGACACTCAAAACCCCAAATTCAACAGAAGTGCTGCAATTCTGACACAAATCGAACTTCAATCAGCCATAACTCCTTCTTTATTGCTCCAAATCGATCAAACTTTTCGCCTGACAGTGCTTGGCTCGACGAGCTCTATCTCCCTGTGCTCTCAGATTTCGCAGTACCCTTACCAATTGCTCGAAATCCTCTTTAGACCTCTGTTTCTAAATTTAGAGTTACATAAAAGACAAAAATGAACCAATGAGAATTCATAGCTCCATTTGGTTGTCATTTTGTGCCTTAAACCATGTGGTAACTTATCTACACTCATAGGCTACCACGTCAAGCCCCCTAGAGTGCCAGCGTAAAACTTAAACTGCCTAAAACGACACGCAGCCCCGAAAAATAACTTAAATCAGCTAGAAAGCGTGCATGGACGACACGCAAATACAACCCATGAGCTTAAGCCCTATCAACATGGTAATCAACCTACTAAGACTCAAAATATATAACATCTTCCAAAAATGGACTTCTCTGAAGTCTTAACTTCACTCAGAGAGACTAATGCCTGACAGAGAAATGAATCATTTACTATGTGAAATGATTCACATCACGACAACGCTTTAGTGAAAGCATGTGATGGTAGACCTAGAAAATGGTCGAGACTACTTCCGTTTGCTTTATGGGCTGATAAGACTACACATTGTACTACGATTGGCTATATGCCAGTTGAGCTTATGTTGGGTCAGAAACCGATCATGCCTGTTGAAGAGTACTTTCCTACGTGGGCTACGCTACCGTGGGAAGATGGTATAGATCGTGCTTCACTCCTAAATTTACGTATAAGGCAGTTGGAGCGAAGGGAGGAGGATCTTGCTGATGCGCAGGAGAGGCTGAAGGTGGCTCGAGTCAGAAACAAGGAACGTTTTGACAAGATTCACCGACTACGACAGCAATAAAGAAGGAGTTATGGTTGATTGAAGTTCGATTTGTGTCAAAATTACAGCACTTTTGTTGAATTTGGAGTTTTGAGTGTCATTTGCAGCAGAATTGAGGAAATTGCTTCAAACCTTTGTGGTTGCGTTCATTGTCAGCCGGGTTACGACTGTCAAAAAAGTTTCAAGTGATTTGAGTTATTGAGTAATTCAGAGCGGCAGCTGAAACAAAGAGGGTCTGTAAAACTCGTAATCTAGAGCAGCAACTTCAGAGAACGAAATCTGGAGTTCTGTGTACAATCAGGAGGTCCAACTTCACAAGAGTGTTCAGCAAGCTGTGTACTGCAAATCTTGTAAGAAACTTCAAAATTGATAAAGCCAATCTCTTGTTATAGGTCAAAATAGCTGGCTGGGTATCAGAAATTGTCATAATTTCTCTATTCAAAAAGTTTCTATTCATATCTTCGTGCTCTGAATTGATCTCAGCTGAAACTTCGTATGTGTATCCAGTAGGACCTCATTGACATGTAGGAGAAGTTCTGAAGTCTAAACTTTCACATATTTCTCAATCCTGAGTGCCAAAGTTCACTACCAGATCTTATCGTTGCTAGTTAAACCTGAACTTTGCTTCCTGAACATATCAGAAGAGCCAAGAGACTTGTATGAGCGTTTTTTAGTATCACCTTGTAACCTGACGCCTATCTTTTGAGCAAACCAACCACAACCAGGAGTCTAGTGCTTCCCTAAGTAGACTGAACACAACCTTCAAGCTCATATCACAGCCAGAAGGTTCCGTCTTTCCCGAGGAAAATTCTCAACTCTACAACGTGCCGGACGGCGGGACCGCATTTTTGGAGGCATGCGTCTTCTCCTCCTCACGCTCCATGGAGTCCTGCTTGTTACGGATTCATTTTTGCAAAGGCTTCTGGGATCTCGTCCTCGTTCTCGTGCATTGCTCGTCTCGATTTATTTTGTCCTGCTCGTGGATTGCTCTCGTCGTCAGCAATTTCTCGTTCTTTGTCGATTGTTCGCTATTTCTCGTTTGTCGATTCGTTCTTGGTATTCTCTTTCTCGGTTTGCTAATACATTTCTCGTTTGATCAGTTCTCCTTTGGAGAAAAACCGCGCAATCAACAAATTGTCCTTCAAGTTTGGCATCGTCGGCAATATGTTCCTCACGTTCATGGTCTTTACTGGAGGACGACGATCATTCTTCGCTCCACGCTGCTTGCACGGTTTGTTGCATCAGATCTTTGTTTACTGGACGATTGAGGAGTTTGGTTCCGTTGTGCTTTGCTCCTGCTCACGATTCTCTGCAAGGGATCTACCGCATTTGCTATCGTCTTCTGTCTTTGCAGGATGACGAATTCTTCCAAGCTGTCGACGCTTACGTTAAGTCACGCGATACATCGTCTCGGTTCTTTTTGTTTGTACTTTCCTTGAGTATATGTCATTCTGCAGTGCAATGCTTCGTGACTGACGGCCAAGCGTGCAAAAGATGGATTCGTTGTCGTTGTATATTATATTCGTTGTCTGCAAATTAAGTTGTGTTTGTTGTTGGACTTGAAAAGTTTCGTGACTATTTGCTGTTTGTCACAAGTGAAAAGAGTAACGACGGATCATCCAGCAATATAGAAGGTAGAGATAGTTTACAAGTATATAGAACAACCGTTGTCGTTGTGAATATAGAACGACCGTTAGTTCGCACAAATACACTGCGAACACTATTTGACACTCGCACAGAATGAAATTGAGTAATGCTGGTTTAGCTCCGAGCCGCAGTACTTGGATTATGTTGTGAAAAATAAAGTTTTCACAACCCACCGTGGTCAAAAGGTCACAACAACGGTGAAACTCGACAAACTGAAGTAACGCGAAAAAGAGGAAAAACGGAGAAAAAAAATCCTGGAATGTAGAAGCGTAAAGAGAGATCTCCTGATCGTCGGAGACCAAAAAACACAACGAGAAAAATCCGTCCGAAGATGCCACCACACACCAACGGAGGAGAACTTCTTTTATTTCGAGATCCAGAAAGTAATCAAAATTTTTTTCATGGACGATAGAGTTAAATGAATTGAAGGAAGAGGAAAAAAAATTCCCCGCCTAACCGTAAGCAGAACGAAAAGAAATGAACCGAGAACGTGCGAACTCCCTTGGGGTGAATATGATAATAGCATATGATAGCATATTCACCTTAGGGTGAATACACATGAATGTGTATACGTGCAAATACGAATGGAAGAAAAGAAAAGGGAACTATGAACTTAAAAGTGCTACACGTAGAACACCAGTAAACATTTCTACTTAACCTTTTATTTATAACCACGATTCTTCCCCAAGGTATGATTTGGTTTAATAACCTCTTTGCATATTTCTCTCTCCGTCTCAATCTGGATGCACCTTTTAATGATCTATTGCGTCTGGTTGAACGCAATATTTTAACGAAAACATTTTTCTACAGACTAACAGACCATCAGTTTTTAACTCAAGTAACCAACATTAGTATGCCAGGATTTGGTATTCAGTTTAACCTTTTTCCACCTTTTCCGATATAAAAAATGTGTGTCGGTGTTCGCAGATAGTTGAACAAGACAATATTTGTTAACTTTTAAAAATAAGGAGTCCAAGAAAGAACTTCATTTTAGTAACGAAACTTTTTAAGCATGAAATTTCAAACTTTTCACTAACAAGGCTCGCCATCACTTCTGTAGTATAGTAGAATTTAATGTCATATATAACATGATTAGTGTAAACACTAAAATGAGTAACTGTATACTTAACTTATATCACAGAAACTTTTACCAACAATCACGACTGGTTTGACGCTTCAGACTTCTCCATCTTTTACAGCTTGTTCTTTGCGTTCCATCGAAGGTGAACTTACATGCATATTAATCTCGAAGTTTAAGACTATATAAAATAAAACTCTGAAAACAGGTTAGTCTTCTATTCTCTTTCAGTTTTCTTTAAACATTTTCATCAACCTTCCGACTCTCTAAACCGAACTCGCCTTTCGAATCTGATCAACGACTGCTTGATAACAAACCATGACCCAACACGTGGTTACAACGTTCAATTTTCTCCCTCGAAAGCTTTCTCTATATCTCCAAAATTTTCGCAACGATCGTGGAGTACTTACAAACTACAACACTACTTTCTTTCCCGTGCTTTCCTATTTTCTTTTAGAATTTTGCTATTCAACTTTCTTCATCACGGGTAGTTTAGACTCATACTGAACACTGTTCACGGTAGTAGACTTAACCAAGGTACGGTTCGACCTTTTACGCTCAGAATGAACTCCGGGGCACCGAGAAGCGAGTTTACCACTCGATTCTGTAGAAAAAACGACGTACACCTGGTTCAGTGAAGAGTTAATACTTTTAACTGCTCACAGTATTCTCAATGTCCCTCAGAACAGACAACAGAAACAATCGTCACGTCGTGCATGATCCAAAACGTAGCCGCAACATTCGCGCAATTTCAACTGTACACGCACGAACTTTTTTACATCATGATTCCGATGATAGACACAATCCTCTGAGAAACTTCCTCCGCGTATCTAACTACACTATTCTCCTACTGCCACCGTCTATGCTGTTCTGGGACAAAAATCGGCCACCAAGTCAACTCTTGTAGAGTTCTAAAGGATTCCACGGATTAGTTCACAAGTGAGTCAAGACTTAAAGTGGCTAGTACATAGTCTGACACAATTGAACCATCGGACACGTCCACCACAATAAACATCGTCTTTCCGCGCGGCTAAGTTCAACATTTGCTCATTTTCCAGAAACCCCCATCAAAGCAAGTTGACGGAAAATTCTACTACTGTCATAATTGCAAAATTTCAAGGACCTGACAGAAGAAGTTCGACGGGCTAAACCTATCCCCCTGGCGGACTAGAAAGATACACCTGAGCATACCTTTTCAATTTCTAGAGTAGTGATCGGTATATACAAACGAATGTTCTCCTGCCTGAACAAGAATACTGAAACAGGTGGGGAATTTACACATCTAAACATCAATCTTTCTCCCCTGTGCTCCGTATGCTGAGTGCCCCTAAACACGAGGCCAGTGTCACGTCAAACGAGCTTGCAACAGTCAACTGGACCTCTCAGACGATTTGCTCAAATACCTGCTGCAGATTGGTGATTCAGTAACTCAGGTCATGATTACCTCCAACCACCCAACCCGAAGCTTCCTCTGTCGTGGGCGGTGATATCAGTCAATCTGTATGACACTCTCAATACTTCCATAGGAAGTGAAGCTCGACAAGATCCGACTCCCAGATCACGATGAAATCTACAAGATCATGTCCAGCCCTTTCTTCCGACAACAGCAGCTTTGCATACTCCAGTTCATTAGTGGGAGAGGAGCAGAACCCACGAAGATAGGAAAAACAGACCGACCTTTCGCCCCTTCAGCAAAATAGGCGACTGAGTTCAGAGTTTGCACCCCAACTACTCAGGAGCGAGAGTAGCTGACCCGTAAAGAGGATCTGTATTCAGCTCTCCTGATCCATAGAGCCTCCCTGTAACCGTATGAATCAGGGCACAAGTGAGATAGCCACGGTCACCACCTGATACCAGAAACTCACGGCCCCTAAATGTCATTAGTATAACACAAGATCTGTGCCACCCTAATAGTCGGGGGCCTCGGTATATCTAAGCCGTGCGGAGGAGGCGCACCCAGATGATCGATAATTACTTCGTCTCGTAACAGCAGTCAACACAGGCCGGTCTGGGGCTCTGCTTCATAATTTGGTTAATTTCGAGCCAACCACATCAGTCTACTCCTAGCGGAGTAACAACAAAGAGCCGCCATAAATTCCTAGTAGTACATACTGCATGCAAGACCTTGCGACGCCAACGACCAAAACAGAAATCCAAAGCCTGTCTTGAATCGACTATATCCCTTACATGCACGCCAGGTGTAGTGATGGGATGTTCAGGGGGAATGCTACATGAGAAAGAGGATCCAAAGAAACAATTTCCCCTGTCTCCTCTCATCTGGTGAGAAATGAAGATCGGAACTGCTCGAATGTAGAACAAGAATCTGGAAATAGTCTCTGATTCGCGTGCAGAGACTTGGTCAAGGAGAGGATTTCACTCTCGAGCATATATATGTCATCGGCTTGATGCTTGTCTGCCCACTCCTCGACACCACTGCACAAGTGTCCAGGGAATTACAGATAACTCAGAATCCGAGAGCAACAACACCATTCTGAAGTCAAACTTTGAACAGGCCGAAGGTATCTCTTCCGCCAAAATAAGAGAACTTGTTGACTTGAAACTTAAAAGACAAACAGTCAAACGCCTACGCTAATATTAAAGCAACATGAAGTATAGCTACACCTCAGGAAGATGCTTTATCTAGAACGAGGACAGTTTCTCGACTGAAGCTATCGAGACTAAAGAACCGTGAACTAGCGAATAATACCTCAATTCCTCCACGCTGAAGTTGCTTATGTCGCAATACATGACCTTCATCACTGGCTCCAGGAAGGCAGGAGGGAATTCTTCTTTCCCCAACCCAACCAGCAACTCACATTCTGGGGAAGAAACCATGAAATTATCATCGTCCTCATCATCCAGAAAGAGAGATGTCTCTTTCCTCTTCAGTGGATCGTTTCCGTCATCAGGAACAGAGCTAACTTCTCCCAGGCAGGAACCTGAACAGTTCCATGATTCGTGGTTGAGAAGAACAAGCTGTAGCAACGGCACTTTAGTGTTCGCTCCACGGATGATATATCGGTAAGAAGAGTTTGCTTCAGCACCGGCCAAGAGTTCATTGCAGAATACACGCTCCAGGGTATGATATCTGGATATAAAAGACAATCATTACTGTCAATTACCTAAATCAAGTACAGACGCATTCCACTCCAGCTGGGCCAGCAGAGATGTACGGTACCTCAGCCGTGATTCCTGGCTAAAATGGATAACCGAGGCATTCCACTCCAGCCGAGCCAGAGACAGACGCAGGGTAGACAAACAGTTAATACTGAACGTATACTGGCCGTCGGCACCAATCATTTCGTACCAAGTCAAGGAGTAATTCCGAATCAAGCACAATCACAAACAAACCTAAAAATATCTTCTGGCCCGCCGGTAGACCCATCAGTAGACACATGACATTTGAACAGCTGTACTCCCTCCTCCTTCTCCGAATTCACTCCAACGAGTGACGAACACGAGTGGCAGTGAACAGGGGTCCAAGTAGGGGAGCTAGAAGCTGCGCTGGGGCCACTCATGAACCCATTCGCTATAGGTTTGGTACTGGCAGCTATATTCGCTAGGCCCGAAGACCCTTTATCTGCTCCGTGCCTTCTCCCGCAACTAGTAGCACAGTCATGGCTTTGTTCAACTATTTCTCCCATCGACTGATCCTCCCCTCCCGAAACAACACCTTCATTGTTGAGTGAAGCTACCGGATCTGCAGCATGCTTGCTCTCCACTGACACACCATCTGCGGTAATAAGAAACTGTAAGAAACAGAGAAAGTCGTACGTGTGCACGTTACGGACTCTCCTACGCACAGGTTACTTCAGACACAAACTCAAACGGGAATAGCGATGAAACAAGCACACCAGCCATGGATGGAGGCCATTCGTAGGCGCATGTATCTCTCCTGTGTATCCTCCTAAGAAACATCCCTCGATGAACAATCTCAGTGACAACAGCTCATTAAAAACGCAGAATGTTTCAACCTTCTGCAAGATACCCTCTTGCTGAAAAAATTAAGAACTGGCTTACTTGACACTTCCATTCAGGCCGCAACGTACTAGTTTGTTCTTTAACCACACTCGTGCGTGTAACGTACTAATCATGTGAGTAGCTAACCACAAGAGCCCCTCAATTCAGTTTCATTTTGCCGGCTCTGTAAACCAACAGATCACACGACTTACCTTCAGTTTCCTGAGAAGTAACTGCACTTCCACATGTATCAGCTTCACTAGCTTCTGTTGCTAGCGCTGCAGTTTCACCACCAACTACCACTCTCTGACCAGACTGTACTATCCCACCATCACCCGGCTCATCAATAATCTCAGCGAAAGTTCCAGAAGTCTTTGACACCTCTTCATTAAGATCAACGCACCGATCAGGGTAACTTCCACGCGGCAGAGAGCTCTGACGGTGTTCCCCGCCATGGACCAGATCATCCGAGTGAATAACGCAGGTTGTAGATCCCACAAGGCACAAACCTCTTGCAGGAGTCATGAGTTGCTGGAACTGAGCCACTAGAGACTCTGTCCTGGCCCCATCTGAACAGCAGCAGGTACCGAACCAGTGATCTGCAAGCTCCCGCCATTCCATCGAAGGCAGTTCCAAGACGCGGCTGGTGCAGTATAAAAGGTGTGTTAAAACTTAATGTGACAGGTCCCCAAGAACAAATTCCATGCACAATTTCCAGTCACACATGACCTCCATTACCGCAAGCAGAACCAACAGGAATCCTCTTGAGGCTATAGTGCATACAGAAACTGCGAAACTCTACGGACTCGGTCAGTTCATGAACTCCTTCCTCCAGACCAAGGGACATCAAGAATCAAGAGGCCATACCCGGCTTGATTTTCCTCCTACGAGGAGGGTTAGTTGATTCTAAAGTTCGACTCCC
This sequence comes from Asterella californica, assembly GCA_036924285.1. Taxonomy (NCBI): domain Eukaryota; kingdom Viridiplantae; phylum Streptophyta; class Marchantiopsida; order Marchantiales; family Aytoniaceae; genus Asterella; species Asterella californica. The sequence goes on from JAYKYS010000003.1 coordinate 16,694,149, forward strand.
AATACTTGAGAATCAACTAGCCGTCGCTTAATGGATAAAGCTTTCAGCGCAAAAGGAGCAAAGATGGCGTGGCGACAAATGAACTAGGAAGTTCCCAGGTCCCTCTACTACACAGTTCGGAACCCTAGCTCAGTTTAGCTTATCTGCAACGGCGAGCAGGGAATAATATGAAGAAAGGCCACTGTGACCTGTAACAGTCCGTAAGAACTTATTCCTTGGCACAGTTCTGAACTAACATATTCTACTGTCTCCACATGGTTGACGGCGGGAAACTACCCTCAAAATCCTTCATAGACAGCCATGTATACATCCGCCCAAGAGACAATGAAAACTTGAACCGATGATTGACAAACTACCTTAAGCGACCATGAGTCAGTTTGGCAGAGCAACTTCTGCAGTAGAACGACACATCGGACTTTGAAGCCAGTAGTTCTGCATCTGTACCATGACCCACATCAAGCTGTGAAGTCAACAATGAGCTCTGACACAAAAAGAGGAAGCTAGTTTCTATGCCCACGTACTAGCCACAGCATATTCTGGTTTACGTCCCAACTATCCCACCAACAACGATTTATCGCGAACACTACAATACACTCGACCTGCCTCAGATCTCCACTCGCCATACTCTGGTTCACGTTCCAACCATCCAACCAACTACGATGTACCCCGAACCCCACAGCACACTCGCCCTGCCTCTATCTCCTAGCTGTAGGCGCCTGACAACTAGAGTAACGAAGCTTCTACGTGAAGCTTCGAAGTAAAGAAATGATCTCAAATCAAAGGTTGATTCGTAAACTAAAAGATGTGTACAAATGAAAGATATGAAACACATTAGATATGAATAACAAGATATGAAAAACACACGCACAACTGGCCACTCATGCTGCTGGGTTTGAATATAGAGGGACAGTGGTCCGACAGTAATGAAGAAAACCGGATCATGCTTACCTGAAGCTAGAGAGAAAGGGGCCTCGTCCCTCTTCTGCGCTTCCGTTTGCCGGCTTCCGTCCCTCATAATGGGGATCCCTCTGTGAGAGAATCCCAGAAAAGTAAGACCATCCAGGAAACTGCCCCCAAACGGAAGAAGCTTCAGCTTCACCTCGATAAAATCAGTTCTACACTGGACAACGAATGGCGCTGAGTGGTCGATAAGACAGAATGGCATGGGCACGTAAACCGTATGCGAATCCCCCTCGGGAGAATTCCATCGACACACCACAACAGGAGAAGCAGAAAACGGAGACGTCGGTTGGAGGTAGGCCCGTAGAGACTGGCACCTCAAAGGAGATGATACGGCAGGGTTAAATAAGAACAGCCTCATCGAATGCACGTGTGTGAGAGCCTCGTAAGCAAATCTCCATGATCTCTGCTCCAACATCATCTGGGTTTGCCCAGACTCCACTCTGGATTCCTCCTCTTGCTCTGGCCTGTCTTCTGCCATAATTGAATTCAGAAAATCCGTTATCTATAAGGAACTTCCTCTCTCCTAGAGAAAAGTTCCTAGAACTATATCTCTAGGCAGAACTGCCTGATGACCACCTCTATCCCACAAACAGATTCACAACTTCGCCACACCAACTCTACTTCTCTAGATTATCTAATATTCCGCGGTGTCTGCTGGCGTGTCAAACCCTTTCGCCACGGTTTCAAACGGAAGATGTAGCTTCCTACTCCGGTTTAATTCACTTTCCAGCCCAGAAAACAACAGAGAGCTGTTTACAGCGTCCCTGAGAATACCTGGAAATCTACAAGTCAGTGAAGTCAGATCTCTAGTCCAGAACTGAGAGTCCTCCTGATGAGAGGTTGTAATATTCCGTACCACAACAAGGCAGCAACGATAGGATTTGGTTGCCACGTGACTAATCTCAGTAAACCGAAACCGTTGCACCTCAAACAGTAGGTGCAAAGAACATTCACAGAAATCAACCGCCTGACTGCCAGAAGTCTCCCCACAGTCGGAACCAAAATATGGCCTCTGCCCCTTCCACTCAGTTTTCTCCCCTCCAACCGTATGATCTGTCTTTGAGTGATAACGGCGATAAATATGACTCAGTCCACTCTTTAAGGAGTAAAATGAATTCGCCTCATACGCTCCCCTGGCCGCTTTTCTCCAAACCCAGTTTAATTTTCACCACGCAGTCCACCGAAAATGTCAACGACCATCAAGCCTCACAGCTTCAGCCTCCAGAATGCAAGCCGGTGCCTGCCAAACGCTGCTCCTGCTGCGACTGCCCCCCGAGGAATTCAATGGTTTCTTGAGCATAAGAATGGATGGTGGTGTATGTATGTGCGATAACAGAGGAAACTGAGTAAGCAAAAACACCACCGTTTTGGATGGGACAGTTTGCAGAAATGTAAAAGGGCAGCGGCACAACTGATCGCATGACGAAGGATCTGCAACAGCAGCAGAATACCGTTGAGGAAGGAGGGGCAGGACAGGAGAATGGGGAAGGGAGTGGGACGAGGACGAAGGATAAGCCACACAGACGATCCCAATCAAGAGTGTGTGAATGGGAGGATGCAGGGGATGTGGTATTGGTCTTGAGAATAGGAGGGCTGCCGTGAAGCGGGAGAGGACGAAATTAGGGCAGAGAAGCAGGGGCCACGTGTCGACCAAAGGCCTTTACAGCACGTGATAGACAAAGCGCCCGTGCCACGCGTCTACCTTAAGCTGCGGTGCAGTTCCAAAGGCCATTTGTCAAATGGCATGGTCCCCCACTTCCCGTCTAGCCGGCCGGTTTTTCACCTCCGTTTCTCGAGTTTCCGGACCCTTTTTGCCGTTTGTTGCTCCCGTAGGCAAGGTGGGTGCCCACCAGAGGAGGCCAGAACCTCTCCAGGTGGTTCAAAGCATACCAAAATGGCTTAGGATTTGCAGTTAGCTATTTTCTTAAAGATAAAAGAATTTAAATGTTGATTTTGAGTTGTCTTTTGTTATTTAGAAAAGCAATGGATGATCTCTCACTGATAAATTCTCTAAAAGTATAAAAAAGAATTGGTTGAGTGTTCTATGTTTGTATCTCTAGTGCAGTGATTTTCGTTTAGTATGCGAAAGTGGACTATTATAAACTATCACATGCGTTCTAGTTTTATACCAGATTTTCTTACATTTTGTATGTTGTTGACTAAGTAAAAAGTAAAATATCTGTGCGTATTCTCCATGTATGTTTCATATAAAAGACTCTTCATATGAGTTATAATGAAGAAATCTAATTAGTTTACGTTCTGCAAGAAGAACTTCCAGTTTCCTGATATTAAAATATTCTATCATCAATTTTCCAAACACCCAAAGCTTTCTTACAATGAAGGAGATAAATATATATTCTTCGGTTTCATCTTCTTGGCAAAGATACATCTTCTTAAAATCAGCTGTTTCACAGTTTCTAAAGTGAGCACCCGTGATATATTTATTGGATGTCCGAACTGAACAACTATTTTCTGACCTAGAGAGCTTTGAGGTTAATTTATAAAATAAATACTTGCTTTTGTTAATCTGAAATAAACTTTGGCATATATTTGAAGATTGGAAGTTCAACGACAAAAAGGCGATATGGAAAGTTCCCTTTCTAGGCCCTGTCTGAGCCAATCTGGAATTCTTATGTGGCGACTTGTCTTCCATGTCACCGACGCAGAGGTTATCTCGGATGCCCTGAAGAGTGGCTGGTTTCGGCCCATCGCCAGCAACCGGCCCGATTGTCGCGACGTCCAGCATGACTACCCTTTTCAACCGGGAGAAGTAGACACTCTCCTTGCTGATCTGGCTCATCCTAGAGTTTACAGCCGATCTCGCACGGAAAGTTCCCACGAAAGGAGGCTAATCTCGCGCGACTAATCTGGCGCGAGACCTTTCCACGACTAGGGAACTCCGCACAGCCCTAATGGAAGGTTGTCTGTCAGGAACAAAAAGGAGCAGCAACCTTCCTGACAAAACATCTCTATTTACACGTTATTTGTGTATGATAGTGGCAGATGAGTTAAACTCCCAGGGGACACACATGAAAGGGAATATAATTTATCAGTAATTTGCTTCTGTTGGATCATAAGCTGTTCAAATGCACAGCAGTAAACATAGAGATATAAAATTTCATATATATAACGGACTTCGGGACTGGCTGGCCAGTGAACGATTTTTCAGAAATGAACCTTATGTCAGAAAAAATGTTTACATTCCACAATAGTGAAAGTCTTTTACAAAAGAACTGAGAGATGAGATGAGAGAATGGGAGATGAGATGAATCATTTATTCGTGCACACCAACAGGAGCTCTTACCAGACCTATACACTATAGTCGATGTTCGTGTCTAAAACCTTGTCTTAGTGCAGCAGCTCTGGTCGCGGAAAGGCTCGCGCCAAATTAGTCGCGCGGAGTTGCCTTATCGCGCGATATCCGCGGCACACTCGTGCACTCAAAGTTGAGAGCTGACCGGCCCGGGGACCGGTCAGAGTTAACTGTATTTATATTAGTTGTTGTCGTGCTACTCTGCATCAATCACGATCGTCCGATTAGTGAAAAATAACGACATATTATTATTTCTACGCACGGTAGGGAAATTAAGATGAGTAGAGTTAAAGTCCTGCGGACCGAATGCGAGCTCCAGACTCTTGTTTTAAGAACGCTCCCTTTGAGGAACAGCAAATCGACAAGTGTACAGAAACAGAATCCACAAAATATTCAAGACCTTATAGCAGCGTGGCACATATGCAAACGGAAAGTGCACTGGTTTGATTGCTGTCCGAATTCCGGCTTATAGGTGTCCTTGTACAGTATCTCGGAGACAACTCAGTCAGACCAGCCCTTTCCCACGCTTTGCAGTCCGGGCAGCAAATAATGCCTGATCCGTCATCTGCGCGGGACACGCTTCGGGAAACCAATGGCTCACGAGTATATTGTAAATATGTGCAATTATGCTAGAAAATCTTGCTCCTTTCATTGTCCTTTCAGTGTTATCAGATTGCTGGTAGCCTGGTACCTGCCCGGGTAATACCTTACCATATCTGCTAGTCATGTTCGCTTTATATCTGTTTCTCTTCATTTTTTTGTGGTAAAGGAGGCGAGCCCCCTGGAACTTATAGCCTTGTAAAAGTATAGAGTTTTAATCTCGATATAGCAATAGCTTGTTGGTTACCCCTGCGCCTGTAACCCGGGCGCCGTGGGGTCGAGTGGCGGGGTGCTCATGCTGTGCAAGGGCAGCAGCATACGGTTGCAGAAAGCCCCACACCGGAAGAAGGCCTAAAAAAATCCAAGCAAAAATGAAACTGGCCTCTAAAAGTCTTAACCCTGAAACTACTACCCGAAAAGGCCCTATACTTCACATCCCGATAACCCGTGCTCCTACTTCACATCCCGATAACCCGTGCTCCTAGTTTGCTGGCTATCACGCCACTTCAGCCTACGCCAACTTTTCCTACGCGTATCATGAGTCGACTGGTCCACCACCTTTGGTTCGCTTTATATCCGTAAAACCATCCGGATTCCGGGCTTCGCAATTTCTCTACCAACCTCGGTTTGTATTTGACCTTTCTACCTCGCACATGATGAAGAGTTAAACCACATGCGATACCCAGTTAGGTTTGCTTCTCGGCGCACAAATATATCTAGTGGCTTCTCCTCCGGACACTTTACATATAGATGCATCAAGAATGGAATGATAGGCATTCCAGCCAATGAGTGACTAAGATGGATATTTAGCCAAGAAGCGAACAAATATTATTTAATATTAATATTAATAAGTATTATATATATGAATGAATATATTGCGTGCAACCTGGAGTTCTAACAAGAGGAAGGAAGTGGACAATCGCAGACCAATGAAGCTAAATCATGAAGTGTTGGCACGAACAAGGGTTAGGTCTTGTTTTGAAAATAGCTAGTTAAATATTCGCAGGCTCGATAAACTTTAAATAATATTGGTTTTATAATATTTAAGTATATATAATAATATAGATAAATTCTTTACTAAACTCATATGAGAATAATAATTCTTATAGTTACTAATTACTTTATATGTAAAAAATACATAAAGTTCAATATTAATCCGTAAGGCAAACGCACCCGTACATGCTTCCGGAACTTGGTGCAAATAATATAGTAAAGCATTATCCTCTCTCCAGTCCGAAGATGGACAATGCAAGGAAGTTAGTGGTGAAAGCTCAAATCAGTTTTTGGTTAAAGCTTCTGATTAACAATTAATGTTTGTCCAAAGAAAGATAATTTGATGATGAAGAGAACCGAAAGTGGCAGGAAAAGTGTTTCTAAAAGAAGACTAGCTTAATTTCCTGTTGAGTCTCGTATTTTGATTTCTTAAAGAGAATAAAACCGACAATCCGTGCTTCATAAATTGCACATTTCCTTTCAAAGTTATATTTCTAAAAGATGAGGTTATAGAAACTTGTTTGGCCATTTCTATTTTTCTAGCATAATAGACCTCAGAATGTTTTTTCAAGCAGAACATAATATTTTAATGGTTATTCCATGTTTTCATTCTGCTCATCTTCTAAGTTTATTCTTTTTTTCTCTTTTATATATTTTTTGCAAAATACATCTTCCTAAAATACACTTTACCTCTAAACAATTTATACATTTTGCTAGGTTTGACGGTAGTTTCGGGAGATTTAAACTCTGACCTGAGCAATCATAATTCGTTTGGAATTTTTTATTTAATTTATGATCTAACCCTTGTTCGTGAAAGAGTTACGTCATAAACTGAAGGTTGTTTATTGAACCCTTTAAAGATGGAAAACTGAAAGATGAATAAATAACACGTAAAAATAATTATATACTGAAAGTTCGGATCAAATGATAGTGCAAGGTGCAGTGAAACATCTTTGATCGAGTTAAGCACAATACTTGTACTTTGCCGCTTATCCATTCGGAAGCATTTTATGGTACCCATACTCATATTTTCTTAAATTTATATTCTTTTCTTGAATATGTAGTTCTCAATATTTCTCAATATTTCTCATAGTACTTTTGCATCAACATATTAAAACAACAAGAAAGAAGTCAGCACCTCTAAGTAGTAGGTAGAAGGTAACATAAGTGTTTCTCATCTTGCTGAAGAAGGTTTCACTCCGGTACTCCTTCTAGATGGGTTCCGACATCTAGGTTCTGTGCTTAGAGGTTGGGTACACCGTTATAATCTGTTTTGTTCGGTCGAGTCAAAAGAATTTTATGGTGGTTAAGATTGAGCTATTGTCAGAACAAGTACAGCAATTTGAGTCGGGATAAATTTTGTCTGCACACCTTCAGTACGGTTTCGTGCATCTCTGATCTCAGAGTAGTGGAATCTGTAATACCAAAAATAGTTTAGATAATTCCTAAACTTGTTCATGTCTTTGGGTTTCTCTATGCTTTTGAGGCATGATCTATACCAACATTTTCTATCATTCTGTTCTTCCGTCAGTACTGTATTCATCTCCTACTTGTAAACAAATTTAAAATTTAAAATAAAAATCAGCACTTGTACAAGCATCCATTGGTGATGAGATTAAGACTAGAAATCAACTGACAAAAAGAACCAGATATCGACTTTTAACTCTAGAGACGATCCCATGACAACATACTGTTGTTTTTTCTTCTCAGGGAGTTTGCTGGAAACACCGCATATTGGATACCAATAGATAGATGCAGCAATCTTGTTGCATCTGATGTGACATGGCGCAATAAGAGTAAAACATACTTGAGAAAAGGCCTGAATTATAATTTCTGCAAGTCGTTTGGCGGAGTAAAAGATCTCCGAAGGCGTAACTATTCATAAGGAGAAAATAATAAAGTCAGTATGTCTTCTGTTGGTTGCAGTATTATGATGTCTTCCATACGTGCTAATGCTATATTACTAACGTGAAGAATATATGACCTACAAAATAATTAAACTTATATACTAAATCGACATAAAAACAGGAGTATAATTCTGAAAAAAAAATCATCCAAATCTGATTATACAAAACTCAACGGTAGTGGTGGTATGTGAGCGTTAATAGGTGGTCTATTGGTAAGAATGTGTTTTCTTTATTATTATCTTACTTTAGAAATTCTAAACATTTTCCGGGACATTATAAAATCACAAAAGCCGGTTTTGCATAAAGTACGACTGAGATAAAGAGCAGTTAGATGTGACGTACGGATGTGTGCCGTGTAGACGCTGTGAACAGGGAGTGGCTAAGTTGAGTTGTAAAGCGTCATGAGAAAGCAATGGAGCTAGAGTTGGGGCGTTATATGCCTACGTGGTATAGTCAGGTTGATGTGGGGTAGGATACTTGCGAAGTAAGGGCCGGGGTCAGAAGTACTTTTACACGTGTTATATAGTGAATGGTCAAGCAGTTAGCAGTTATTGTTATGCCATGCCATAAAGACTTCCTGAATATGGGCTCTGAAGACCTTCAGAAGTTCAGAACCAAAGGAAGTCCGAGGAAGGGTTCGAATTGGTCCTCCACTCTGGAGATTGGAAAGCGGTTCCGGTCACGTCACTTCTATAAATAAACCGTAAATGGTTATATTTCATTGGGCCGTGATTCAAATCTACGCGGCTATCAGTGAAACGGAATCGGCAGGATAAACTACTGTAGAGACTCCGGAGGACTCGGGAGTCGGGGAACAAAGAGTGCTGAGACGCTAACCGATTCAGTAGAAAGGAAGGGGCGGCGTGGGGTCGAATCCGCATTCCGGGGGGTCCCAAGGGCAGCAGCGCACTGCTGGAGAAAGCCCCATAGCGAAAGAGACCATAAAATAAATAAAAGAAAAAGAAAAAGAAAAGGAAAAGGAAACAAAATGGGGGTCGGGAGATACACAGGAATCGGAAGAAGCCGGCAAGGAGCAAAAAGCGTAGACTTGGGGTTGAACAGTAGTTTCTTTTATGTGAGATGTTAAAGAAATATATAAAAATTAAACATAAGAAGCAGTTTAGAAGAGAGTTCAGTTTTCCATCCATGGAGTGCTGTAGTGGGTAGTCAAACAGATCTACCGCATCACCAATGACAAACACTGTGCCGTGTAATCTTATAAATTCCTTCTTAAACATTATGGTTAGTACGATGTGTGGAGTGTTAGATTTCCTCTGGATCACTTTCATTTCAGTCACATGTTTTGAGGCATGCATAGCTCACCTTCTCCATCTTCATATGCAGAAGTATATGCACCCGTTTAAATTTATGACCAAGCCCTTTCAAAAAGGAAGGGTTTGGTAATAAATCTGAATCAGATTTAAGTTAAATAATACCATTCGTTGCATAACACTTTGTTCATAGCACGATGTCGTTCGTTTTCTGCACTCGATTTACTATTTATATGTTTATTTTACTTTTTTTTGTAAAGTAAGACTCCACGAATCCTTTTCATGTATTTATTTCCTTCTCTAACGCTCGCTTTTTCCCGCACAGCATGTCCGACCCCATCTTGGGATGCATATTTAGACTACGAGGCCTTCCTTTGTGTCTAAGAATTCGTTTATTGTTTTAATTATCTAAATTGGACTCTAGTAGCAGAAGCATTGCCTAAACTCTACAAAGCTCGTGCTCAAATATTAAGTATTTGATCATATTAACTTATCACACAAAATTGATCTTACGACTATTGGGGGTGTAAAAACTAAGAGAAGATATTCTTCAACGGCTTAAAGAAAAAACCGTAATTTCTTGCCGAGTAACTCTATATAGAATCGCAGCTCGTTTTAGGTCGTCCTTGTGAGTGGACACTATGATCCTTCATTAATTGTTTTTAAGTTCTGATATCTGGAATAATTACTCAAGCAGTAGATTTCTCTATTGCAGAAGCAAACGCGTGAAACGAGTCAAAATATATTAAGAAAACATCCTCAACATTTTTTGCAAAATCATGTAGTCCGGCCGAAGTCATGACTCTCTCCTGCGGATCAAAAATCTTATACAAAAGTTCTAACATTGACACCCCTAATATGCTTTTCATCCTTTTTTATCATCAAATTATATCTAAATTAAATTAGAGTTAATTTAAATCTTAGATCATAAAAATTGATTCTTGACAACTGTTATACTCTTCATCGTTTCTTGATCATGCAAATTAGATTGGAAGACGAAAAGATCCTACTTGTCTTCAGTGACATTTACGTTCGAAGACTAATTCATTATAAATTAGATATTTTACTTTATTTTAGAATCTATTTTAAAAAGGTCTCAATTCAGTAAAAGTGATATCTGTTCCACCGGAAAGTTGAGCGCTTTCTCAACCGCGAGGCAGATACTACTACAGTAACTTGATTTACGTCCTTCTTCTTTTGCAAACGAACCACGAGACATATACTACTACAGTAACTTCCTTTACGTCCTTCTCTTTTCCAAACGGATCCAGTTTTTCTTTTCTTTTCAGGATCAGTTTAAACATGAAACATGATGCGGAAAACTGTGATCGACAAAGCAACGCAAGCAAGGGAAGGACCAAAGAGGAACAACGGCGCAAAAAGATGCATGCAAGATCATGGCAGTTACGTTGACCTAGAAGGGGAAATGGTTTGAACTTTGAACCATGCCTGTACTTTACTTGTATGACTGAAGCGTCTAACCCGAAACATAAGCAAACGAGCGTCGTAGTGCATAAATAAATAAATACGTATATGTATATTTCTGTATACGTAAATCAAGCAAAAGGTTCTGCTGCAGTAAGTAGGTAATTGGTCGGATGAATGAGTGAGTGAGATCCAGCAACACACCTGCACACTTTCCTTCCCAGTGGTTCACAGATCCAGTGACCTAAACGATCTTTACACGTTTCATGGCATCGTGCATCACGTGAATGAGAATACCTACGGTCATTTACTTGGTTTGCTTGCTTGCTCGCTGCTACGTCCTCGTGTCTACCACAACCATCTATGGGAGCCCCATTCCTTTTGGACGTGGTCAACGGGAGGAACTTGTGCGACAGTTTCTGCAAGTTTGTGCGACAGGCGATTCTAGAGCTACTGATAGCGGGGCTTAGCCCCGATGTTTTTCTCTTCGGGGTGGTTGTTGCTTGGCCCTTCGGGTCCTTCATTCCCTTGTGAGGCTTGATGGGTCTTCCCATCCGTTTGCTATTCATTGGGTCGCGTTTTGTCTGCAAGCCCTGAAGGTGTTTTACTCATTGTCCACAACAGAACTTGATAGTAAGAAACCAGAAGCTTGCCAGAGTCCACATCATCGCGGACTTCGCGGTCACGGTAACCTCTCGTGGTTTATACAGTACTAGGAAGTTGTGGTAACCACGCCCCTCTATTTCCTATCGACTAGCGGAGCAAAGTGGACGGAAACCTTACTTACCAAAGCTCTAACTTACCCGTTCAGACGCAATCCAACTGCATGTCAGTTAATGGTTGACTTATAAGGATGTAAAAGGCAACTAACGTGGACATATCTGCCTCCCTTAAGTTTTGTAACTTACCGGTTCAGACGCAATGCCTCTGCATTTCAGTTAACGTGTTGACTTCTGAGAACGCAAAAGGCCGGATGACTAACGTGGGCGACCCAACATGGCTGCTAAAGTGGCTAAACATATTTATGTGTTAGAAACGCATGCAGATAGTAGCGGAGAATTATTCCGGCATGTGCTGAAAGCTCTGGACAAGGCGAAGCATGGAAGCATTCTAGTGTGTACCAAGACAGACATATCTAACGAGAGGAACAGCCTTTCAAGTACGTACTTCATTCACTACGTGAGCCTTCAGGTAAGTAAGTTTAGGCCAGTACCAGATGAGATGGGCAACAGTTTAGGCCGGTCGTTCAATCCTTGGCTGATTTTATTAAACAGTTACAGGTATTCTTTTGCTTTCGAAAGTATGTATGGTCGGAATTTGCGGAAGTTTTTGCTACAAACCAAATTATGTCTACCTTCCTTCTCAACATGCTCGACTTGCTTAATTAGCTAGCTAATATTTTGCATCGTCCCCTAATTTGCATTGCTTGGTTGAATGGTAACACTTATCGTGGGGGCTCAACCAACCTTGGCATCGTCTTCTCGAGGACCCTGTGGATATACGGATGCAACATGGTAATTATCATGCTTTCCCAGTCAAAGCCAAAGATTTCTCGAAGTGGTCGGTAGTAAGTAACTAGCATTATTATTCCTTTGGCACGCAGAGTGCAAGGAGCATAACTATCTCTAAGTGGTCGGTAGCAAATATGACATATTTCCTTGGCACGATCAGAGAAAGGAACATACCCAATATAGGCATTCCGTGATTTGACCATGACAATTAATGTCCGCAGCATTACTGTTCACGTGTCGTGAAAACACATCTTTTCTTGAGGGAAAAACACAAAACATAATAACTATACCCAAATCATTACTCTAAGTGGTCGGTGGCGAGCAGTGTTCGGGAAGGAATATTTAGACAACCGGGAGTTTTCCGGCAAGGAATAGATAAGTCGGTAATTTTTGGAATGTTATCGAAAATTATTTACTTTTAGAGTAGTTGAGTGCACTATTTCCATTTTCTATTCGGTACATTTTTTGACTCTTTTCTCTAAATTTTCAGAAATTAAAATTCTCAACCGGAACTACCCGGACATTGGTGGTGAGGAATCTGCTTATTTCCTTGCATAAGCTATGCCAAGAAAAACTTCTCTCTTAGGAAAAATATTTCAGGTTTTCCCAGAATATATTTTCTGGTTGGACCAATGGTAGCTGCTTTAAACCCTGTTATCATGGTTCAGTTGATTGTTTTACATATCTCTTTACTTGTCTATTAATCAAACTAGTTCGCTCGTATGTCACGTCATGTGTATCGGCTCTGCTAGTTAGTAGAAAGTGCAGTAGCTGGTCCTTCTCGTTCAACATAGCACGCAGCTTCTTCTATGTATCGATTCTTGCGTTCCGCAACCTCGTTCTGCTGCAAACTATAACCCCAAGTCTTATGACGTTGTCGTGTTGTGGGTTGGCTAGGGTGTGAAACATGTACATATCTTTATCACACGTGTTTTGATGTTGTGGATCCGTCGAGATCTTATCGTATGAAAATATAAGGCTCCATGTGGATGATCTCTGTATTCTCCGCTGAGTGGTGATAAGGATTAGTACTCTTGTCGTCATATGCGAGTTTGCTGTATATGAAGAGAGGTGCGTGAAGCTTTAGACATAGAGTGTGGAGTATCTAGACCTAGTCATAAGTGTTATGAGTATCACGGATGAAGTGAGAGGCAGTAAGAGTGGCAGATATGAACGGAGGTTCCTTTCATGCTCCTGGTCTTTCACTTGTGAACTTGTTCATCATCAAGCTTCATTGTCTGCCGCATGATCACTTTCGAATATTTATGATAGTCTTATCATTCTTCTGATAGTCACTTACGACGTTGTTTCTGATCTTACGGTTTACATCTTAATCTGATGTGGTATGGATCCACGATTGGATTTGAACTGTCCAGCAAGAGTTCCATTTAACACTTGGGTCAACTTTGATGTTATACTTCCCATCCGATCATTGCTTATCATTGTAAGTAGGAAATAAAGACCTCAAGTCATTCGTGTCAGAATCAATGGCTGCAACTATCCATGTCGGAAACTTTCTGAAAGATTCGTCTCTCTCTTTCTCACCAATTGGAATTGGATTATCCACTTTGTTGTCAACAACTTCTTGTGTTCTATTATCTTTTTTTTCAATGTCCTTGATCTCTACGGTTTGCACTTGTCTCCCAAATATCTCCATCATCTCACCTGTGCTACCAAATCGATGGTGTAAGTCCGTTGCAACTTCACCACAACTTTTACTGTAATGTTCATCCAGTTTTGGCTGTCTTCGGTTGATTGTCCATCGTGGTCGTCCCACTACTATCTACTTAAGAATCAACAACTGTCGAATCTGCACATAGTTGATCCCAAATGATTTCCTTCCATGCGCAACACGTGTTTCGTTTGCGTGAAAGTTGCCACCACAACAAAGTCCTTTTCTTTCACTTGAATAATATAAATATCTTAGTCAGAATGATCAATTTGAATCCAAATGAAGATAGAAGATGAAAATCGCATAACTAACTCATATATATATTGATGTGAATAAAACTAGACTACTGCTAAGGTTGCAATATACAATTTATGACACTAACCCAAATGATCAAATCATCATAATCCAGATGGGGATCATGAGTGTAGTCCACGTAGCTAACATCATAAATTGTTGTCGAGCTGGTATCGGACGTCATTGGATAAGGTGAAAAGTGTAAATAGAAACAAGAGAGACATAGAGAAAGAGAGAGAGTGAAAAGAGAGTAGAGAAGGAGAGAAAATAAATAATGAAAAAAGGAGGAGGAGGGAGAGGTTATAGGATGGAGGAGGAGGAGGAGGAGGAGTCTCAAGGCTCATCACTTAGCATTTGACGACTCATCAAATTGTCTAACGGCCTAGATCTTTCGATCTGAGTCGTTCGCAATCCGTCATACTCTCCAACGGCTCAGATCATCCAATCTGAGGAGAGTGACACCAACGACAGACAAAATCACTAGAGCTTCTATTAGTGAATGTGCATTTGTCAACAAACGCTCCGTCCACCGGTGAATCACTGGAGCTTTTGACGGTGACTTTTGCACTTTCATTGGAGGACAGCATCACCACCGTTGAAGCCTTCACACCTTAACTGTTGGAGCATTCGTAGATAAAGGTGCATTTGTCAGTAGATGGAGCCTTTGCACCTTAACCGTTGAAGCCTTCGTCGATGAAGACACGTTCGTCGACAGACGACATCTCCTCGATAAATCGCATCGTCGATGAAAGCTCCGTCTATTGACAAAGGTGCATCCGTTGGCAAAGGCTATGTCTGTTGACAGATAACACCAACTCTATGAACCCGTCTCATTTGTGAAGGCTCCATCTGTCAATGGACGGCACCGACTCTATGAACATGCCTCGTCGGAAAAAGCTTCATCTATCCGATGAAGCCAAATGGTTCGCAAACGGGTTATGGTTTCATCGACAAAAAACATTCACCGGTGAAACCAAATCGTCCGTCATTACAAACTTGCACATTCGTTGATGAATGCACTATTCGTCGATGGACTGCACGATAGTTTTATGAAAATAATATTTATAAGTTTTACATTCATAACGAGATCAGTTCAGTGGTTAGTGATTTCTTCAGAAATTTTCAATCTAAAGTGTGCAGTTCAACCGGAGAATCTGAAATTGTAGATCTGAACACTAACCACTAACCACTAGAGGGTTCTGAAACATCAAATCTATAGCAAAAACGTACAAACTAAAACAAAGAGCCAATATGGACATTGTCGTGTTGTACGTGGACCTGTATAATGAAAACTAGTTGTAAAGATTTTTTTTCTCCATTGTGTATGTAGGGTAAAAGAAGCTGCACCCTAGCTTGGCAAGCTGGGTAGGAGCTAGCTGGGGCCATGCTTGACAAGCTTTCCCCTAGCTTGGATTGAAGTATCACCGTGAAGGGGTCAAAAAGTTCTAGAATGCAGAGCTCGTCGAGGAGAGCAACTTCATGCTTCCGGTTTCAACAGAAAATGTTTCTAGGTAATAGTTAGTACATGTTTTACATGAAAGAGAGAAATCCGTTGATTCCAGCTCGTGACTCAGACTTATGATCTGACATCGTGAGTGTGTAGGTGTTTGCGAGTACTATAGTTTTGACTCTTCATTCCCTAAGTTGTCCAGAGAAGTTAGTGTAGAAAAAGCTAATAAAGATTTTTTAAAAAAAATTCTTCAAGAATAAGAATAGATACACAAATAGGCCTTTCAAGATTCAAATAAACTTTATTTCAAGGTCTACTCCACCATTAAATTCTTCAATCGTAAAAAATCTCTCCTCCTCTCCTACCCGTGTCTCCACTCTCTTTTGTCAGTTCACTGTAAAAGTCCTCATCAAAACTGCCACAGGCTGATTTACCTAAAAGATAAGCCCCCCAGCTAAGCTTCTCCCTACTGTCCTTATAAGCACAATTACTTATCAAAGCAACCCCCTAGCTAAGATACCCCCTAATGTCCTTATGTACACACATCTCCTTTACTAAGCTGGCCCCTTGATTAATACAAGTTTCACATCCCTCTTTGCTAAGATGATCCCTTGATAGATAAAAGGTCCACAGTCCTCTTTTCTAAGCTGACCCCTTGACTACTTAGCTTGATTAATAAAAGTTTCTCGTGCTCTTGATGTCATATTGATGTCACCTTGAATATACCACAAGCCATCCAATGTAAGCCGAAGCTCCAACACTTATGGGGCTGCCCCACAGAGCTTACAGACCCCATATGCGCACCAGGTATCTCTCATGATATATTCAAGGTGGCATGCGGAGGCTTGGGCCAAGAAGCCCACGATTAAAAGAGATACTGGTCTCTCGTCCCTAGATATGCAGGACGTGGCTGCATATCCAACATAGACTCCCTTCCAGGAGGCCAACATGTCGGAATATGAAACACAGACCAGGGGGAATTGATCATGAGACCACTTTCCTCTTATGCAGGCGCCCTATCATTGGGATAGTCTCTGTTTTCGTTCTAAAAAGTAATACAACACAGTCATGAGGTCCGCCCTCTCCAAGAAAGACTCTCGTCACGACATTTGGTGCTTCCACTGAGAGCTATTGGGATGATTGATTTGGAGAACTGATCAGATTGAGTGAGAAAATAGATCACAGTGCTGCCGTACAAGGTGTGGCTGCTGCTCAAGGTGCTCCTGTTCAAGATACTCCTGGTCAAGATGGAATTGGCTCTCAATGAGGACTTACGATAGTCTCAACAGCAGCCGCACAGCCTGCTATAAACACATCTCAGATTCTTTAGGAGTTGGCTGCCCTTATTCAGCAGCAACCTGCGATTGGAGGAGCTGAGCAGAAATCCACAAAGGCGTTACAAGCAATTGTGAGTCGATATGGACGATTTGATGGAAGACACATTACTAGGTACATGCGGGAGTATGTGGGTGAGATGGAGCTGATCACGGCACCTGAAGTCGAGATAATTCTGAGCTTGAGTTGACTGTTGTGCCTGAATTGAGAGAGAATGTGAGAATTGTCCAGAGAAGACATCTAGATGGATGGACTCTATTTGAACGTGCACTGAGAGAAGAATTTCTAGAGGAGGATTCTGAAAGAGTCATAAGAAGAACCCTCATGGACTGAATAGAGCGTCAGCCTGGACGTTCCATGGGATTGAATGAGGTGATTCGTGAATTAAGAAGAGGTACTCTAAGCTCTCTAGTTTAGAGAGGTTGACGCTGGATGCTAGGAAGACGGAGTTATTCTTAGGTGCTCTTGATGAGTTTACAGCAGACAGACTTTGTTTCATGTTAGCTGATCGTGGAGCTGAAGGGGGGGTTACATCAGATTGGAGAAGAGTGGAGGAAGCAATATCTACTCTTGCTAGATAACGCAGTGGTAGGATGGCAGTGCAATTAGAGACCTTGCCAGAACAGAGAGTAGCTCCTCAAGTTTCAATAGTTCTTCTTATAATACCTCAGGCACCTATAGTGATTCTTCAAGCACCTATAGTGGTTCTTCAAGCGCCTGCAGTACCTATCCCAACATAGAGAGGACTTAGACAACAACGACATGTTGAGAACCGAAATCAGAATAACCTGATTGAAGACCTCACTCAACAATTGAGAGGTTTGAGATTTGAGATGGCTGATTTGAGGAGAGACCAATGATCAGTCGCACCAAGTCTCGACCTGTAGGAGGAACTTTTACCAGGAGATGTATTTGGTGAGACAACCTGGATCATCTCATAGGAGATTGTCAAGACTTAGCGGTTGTCTTGCGAGAGGGTGTAGTCAATTATCAGAACAACAGATTGCATCTAACCGCCACTGGACAACCTCTGAACACATATTTTGAAAGAGGAGGAATGAGAAGTTCGCTTCCAGCACTTACTGGTGTGAACACTACAGCGATGACTGCAGGTTCTACAGAAGCTAATGTGTATATGGAGAGTTGAGGTGCGCTCTAATCCAACTATAGTTGAGCAAGCTATTGAGGTCTCAGTTGAAATGATGAAGAGAGGTGCAGAAAGCATTAGCAGGGCTACTTGATAGAGAGACCCAGTAAGATGCAACTTCTATTCGAGCGTTTTTAGAAGCGAGTAGTGAACAAGATGCTATGATGGAAGACAAAAGACGACGGGATGCTTCCGACCTAGATGCAAGAGTACCAGATGACAGTGACCGTCGAAAGGTTACGAGGAGGAGAGCAGCAGAACCATCACCATTTGTACCATTGGTAGATTTCTTGCTGTAGAGGATGTACTCTCTACCTCTATAGCTCCACCACCTGCAGTAGATCCTATGGAAGGTGTACAAGATTTGCCGCAGGAGGCTATTGCTACTGAGAAAGTACGGGAGAAGAGGTTTACAGCACAAGAGAAAGAGAAGGCTTCAGCTTACAGTTAGCTGCAGACATCGAAACAGCAACAGCCTTGTGTGCTGTTCTGGAGCAACGCATTTTGGATGTTAGAGTTGAGTTTACTCTTCATGAGGTACTAGGTATAGCAAAGAGAGAGTTTCATGAGTTGATAATCGACATCATGAAGAGAAAGAGACAGGTGTTGGCTGAACAGGTAGGCAGTCAGATGGTTGGAGCAGTAGAGGCTATTGGTGTTGATGGGTTCATAGATGATAAGTATAAAGCATGGTTTGCTGGTCTTGCTGTTATTGAGAATGAAGATGAAGAGTTTGAGGAGGATAAGTCAACCTCTACATCTCCAATCCTTACACGTATATTTGGACAAGCTCCATACAACTCATCTTTTTTATTGTTAGCAGCACGGAGTATCCAACCATGGTTCCTCTCGATCTGTGTATGGCTCGAAGACAGGGGTGTACTGTTGAGATCCCGTCAGAGTTGGTACATAAGATAGAAAGGACGAAAGCGAGACATGTACAGAGGTCCAGAGACATGTGTAGTGTACAGAGTTGGCAGTCTGGATTACTTATGTTTGAGGACGATGGATGGAGTCAGTTTACAACAGTAGACATGGGAGAAAATACTAAAAGATAGATGGTAAAACATGTATCAGAGCTGCGGCACGCAGAGGTTCTATTTGAAGATGATGAGGTTTCTGGCTTGTTTGAAGAGTTTGTGTCTGTACAGTCAGTTGCTAGTTGATTGGACAATATAAGTAGATTGACGGAAGGGAAAGATAGTATGATGGTGACCTTTACCCACTCTCGACAAATATATGAGGAGATTGCTACGTGTTTGCAGTTTTTCCCTCATCCAATGCATAACAGTGAGAGAAGAGAAGTAGTTTGTTGGTGTGCACTCCCTCAAGAAGCAGACATCATGCGAAGTACAAATCTGTACTGAAAAAGTGAGATCGGTAGCAGCTCAACTACTTACTAACTCGCAGCAACAAGTACAGTTAGTAGACACTAAGTCCATATTGCGTGATCATAGACGAGTAGGACATCAATTTACTGAGGAGACGTTGAAGGAGCTCCAGATAGGAGGGGTGATTTCTTGATTGAGGTCGAGAAGACAATATTTGAGCAGATGATAATGAATCATGATAAAGCGTTTTCTTTTTCAGCAGAGGAGATAGGTTGTGTTGACCCAAAGGTTATAACACCTATGGTTATATTCACAATCCCTCATGTGCCTTGGGATCAGAAACCGATTCCGGTTCCTCGTGCCTTGTGTCTAAATCATAATTGCTGAAAGAGAAAGTACATAGGATACTTGAACCGTCTATAGGACCATATTCTAGCAGGTGGTTCACTGTACCCAAGAAGTCAAGAGACTTGCGTTTTATTCAAGACCTACAACTTGTGAATAACATGATCATTCGTAACGTTGGGACGGGTCCTGTGATTGAGGAGGTTGCAGAGGCATTTGCAGAGAGAGCTATCTATTCGATTGAAGATCTATATTATGGTTATGATCAGTTCCAGCTGGCTGTAGAGAATAGAGATCTAACTACTGTGCGTACGTCTTTGAGATTGATGCGGATGTGTACTCTTCTCAAAGAGTGACGAACTCGGTGGCTCGTATGTAGAATGCGATGCATAAGATACTACGAGAATTTGTGCTTGATTTTATCATTCCCTTTCTAGATGATATTCTTAATAAAGATTGCACGGTTGAAGACAAGGATGAAGCAGTACTTGCGAATGGATGTAGGAGGTTTGTTGCAGACCATATCAAGGACGTAGAACGTATCTTGACTCGTCTGGAGGAGGTACATCTCACCCTGTTAGGAGCTAAGTCCAAGTTTGGTGTGTTTGAGATTTTAGTGGTTGGACATCTGTGTGGTGCTTTTGGAAGGCGATCTGTAACGACCTATGTTACACATAGGAAGTTTATCTATTAGTAAGGTGTTTAGTTCTGACTAAGTGTTGAGAATGTTTATTTGCTGCCAAAGTACTTTTAGGAGATATCAAGTTAGTCATGACTAGCTAAAAGTTAGTTATGGTTAAACTTAGCTGTACTTTTGGCAGAATTCAGATATTTGCTAAAGAGTGAGCACTACTATCTTGTCATCTTGTCTAAAAGGTAGAAAGGGGGTGGAAAGTATCCCTTATCTCCTTTTTGACTTGATATTAGTGGTTGGATTAAAGTTGTGGACTTTGTGGGCATTAAAAACAAGAAGAGATTCCACATGTTTCCTTTTTAGTGGGTCCTAGTGTAGAGGGGGGGTGGAAATTCGAGATTCCTTGAGAATATTCCAGAATCCTTCTAGAAGTTGTTGACTTTGAAGGAATAAGCCCATGTGAAAAGGTAAAAAGCCCATGTGATCAATGCTTTTACCTTAAGTAATATCTTAGTAAAACCCGGTAAAAGTAGTTACGGCTGAGTTACCGGAGGGTACCAAAGTAAAAACCTAGAATGTATAAATAGAGGAGTAGAGAAGAGCTCCTCATCCTTGTTTTCACATCGTCGTAATGACAACTTGAGTAATATAGAGAGTGTGGGATATTTTTAGCATGTGAGAACTTGAGAGACGTCGTTAGAATGGAGGATTTTAGTGGATGAGATTATGGAGATTTTAGTTGATAAGTTTGTGGGTGTATGAATGAGAGTGAACTTAGCATTTTTCCCTTCAAGATTCATGGTGTGCTTCCATCAAAGCCATCAGAGGTGACCCCTGAGTGAGAGACAGGCCCGACAGTTGCAGATTCGTGGATGACGATCGTGGAGGTTGAGAGATCGGGGGGTAGTTGATCGTTAGGACCGCGGAGGGTTTACAGATCAAACCCGGAGAAGGTTGATGCTATAGCTAGGATGGCAGACTGTAAGAATATCACGGAGGTTCGACGCTTTTTAGGAGCTTGTGTATTTTATCGTTTATCCATTTCTCATTATGCTCACGTTGTTGAGCCTTTGTATGCAATACTGAGAAAAGGTAAGAGATTTGTATGGACTTCTGTCCATCAAGAAGTAATGAATAGATTGAAGGAGAGTTTGAAGTCTCCACATGTGTTGAAAAGAATAGTCTATGGATGTGGAAGGTCTGTCATTGTCACAGTGGATACTAGCTCAAAGGCGATTGGTTGGGCGATAGATCAAGATGATGCGAGTGATATGCGGTCCACCTCTAAGTTTGGAGCTAGGATCGTAACAAACAGACAACGAGATTATCCTCAGGTGAAGCGTGAGTTGTGAGGAGCGATGATCGCGATGAAGACGGAATGTGAGTTTCCGATTGGTGCTCATGTAGTCTTAGAGACAGATTGTCTACCTCTACTAGGCATGATATCCAACTATAACACAGCGGACATAGCGATGTTGTGTTAGATTGTCTATATTAGAAGCTTGAATCCAGAGCTGAAGCATATAAAAGAAAAGGAGAATGTGGTTGTAGATATGTTGTCAGGGGCTCATTTTGTAGACAAGGATGTCATTTTTTCAGAAGCTGAGGAAGAAGAGAGAAAGGATGCTCGGTGTCAAGTTGGTCGACGGGTTACAAACTTGATGTCCCTGATGTTTAGAGAGGACACATGTAGACTTCGGGACATAGGGTACTATCTGAGTTCGTTGGAGGGACAAGAGAGGTGGAGAAAAGTAGAGTTCAGGGAGATAAGGAAACAAGCTTACGACTATCTTCTACGTGATGGGTACCTTTGGAGACAGCCGCAAAAGAGACATGAGATGTTCACACGAATAGTGGACAATCTGCAGACTAAGCAGCAACTAATGAAGGAGTTCCATGATACCTTGTGGGCCGGACATTGAGGGATTTGAGCTACTTACGTCAAGATGAAAAAAAGGTATTGGTGAAAAAGTCTGTATCGAGATGTGATGAACTACGTCAGTTCTTGCTTGCATTGTCAGTTCTACTCAAAGATGCGATATAGGGACGGTCTCGTGTCAACTTTTCTGCCTTGCATTCACTTCCAGTGGGTTCTCGACTTGGTGGTAATGCCTTCGGGGCTATGGGATATGCGATATTTGGTTTTGGCTCGTGAGGATCTCTCCAACTTTATAGAAGAACGAGCTCTGAGGACGAAGACCACAGAGGGGATATGTAAGTTTGTTCTTGAGAATATTATATGTAGATATGGATCTGTAGGAAGACTACGGGAGATAGAGGAGAACTACGTGATATAGAAGTGAAAGAGTTTTTTGCTCGATATGGTGTGAAGCTCAAGCTTATTACTGCAATGAATCCAGAGGAGATTGGCAAGAGCGAACGAGGACATCCATCAATAGTTCACGTCTTGATGAAGACATGTGACGGTAAACATAGAGAGTGGCTTAGGTTACTCTCTTTTGCTTTATGGGCTGATAGGACAACTCGTTGTTCTTCTACGGAGTACATGCCTATTGAATTAATGTTGGGGTAGAAGCCGATGATGCCAGCAGAAGAAGATTTTCCTACTTGGGCTATCTTGCCATGGGAAGATAATTTGGATCATGTACAACTTCTCTCACTACGAATCAGACAGCTAGAATGCAGAGAAGAGGATCTTGTAGAAACGCAACGAAGGTTGAAGGCGGCTCGACTTGGGAACAAGAAAAGATTTGATAAGACCCATAGACTTCGATCAAAGTCGATACAAGTTGGGGACTAGGTGTTGGTATACGACAAGCACATTGGAGAACCAACACTCTACAGTCTGAATTGGAGAACCAACACTCTACAGTCTGAAAGTTTTTGAGGAGGTGGTTTGGCCCATACCTTGTCTCAGATGTACATCAGAATGCTACATATTCTTTGCGAGAGTTGGATGGTACGCCTCTAAGGCTTCCTGTTGGAGAGAAACGGATGAAGCTGTTCAGAAAGAGAGGGGGGCAGTAGAGCTAGCTGAGTTCTTAAGGTCAGAAAGTACAAATGAATATCTTTCTACGACGATCGAGGAGAGTGAAGATGACTTTGAGAATCGTGAGGATAAGTGATGGATTGGCACATACCAGAGAATGTGCAGGTTTGGAGAGATTGAATGTCGTGTTGTACGTGGACCTGTACAGTGAAAACTAGTTATAGAGAGATTTTTTCTCCATTGTGTACGTAGTGTAAAAGAAGCTGCACCCTAGCTTGGCAAGCTGGGTAGGAGCTAACCTGGAGCCATGCTTGACAAGTTGACCCCTAGTTGGGATTGAAATATCACCGTGAAGGGGTCGAAAAGTTCCAGATGCAAAGCTCGTCGAGGAGAGCGACTTCATGCTTCCAGTTTTGACCGAAAGTGTTCTAGGTAATAGTTAGTACAGGTTTTAGACTGTGAAAGATACGAAAGAGGGAAATCTATCGATTCCAGCTCGTGACTCAGACTTATGATTTGACAACGTGAGTGTGTAGGTGTTTGCGAGTACTATAGTTTTGACTTTTCATTCGCTAAAAACAGAGTTGTACATAGAAGTTAGTGTAGAAAAAGCTAATAAAGACTTTACAACAGATTTTCTTCAAGAATAGGAATATGTACAGACTGTATTACCTTTTAGGCCAGAAACAAAGACCACCCCAGTGATAGGACGCCTGCCTAGGAGGAAAGTGGTCTCATGATCAATTCCCCCTGGCCTGTGTTTCCTATTCCGGCATGTTGGCCTCCTGGAAGGGAGTCTATGTTGGATATGCAGCCACGTCTTGCATATCTAGGGATGAGAGACCAGTATCTCCCTTAATCGTGGACTTCCTGGCCTAAGCCTCCGCATGCCATCTTGAATATATCATGGGAGATATCTGGTGCCCATATAGGAGGCTGTAAGCCATGTGGGACAGCCTCATAAGTGTTGGAGCTTCGACCTACATTGGATGGCTTGTGGTATATTCAAGGTGGCATCAAGATGATATCAAGAGCACGGGAAAATTTTATTAATCAAGCTAAGTAATTAAGGGGTCAGCTTAGAAAAGAGGACTATGGACCTTTTATTTATCAAGGGATCAACTTAGCAAAGAGAGATGTGAAACTTGTATTAATCAAGGGGCCAGCTTAGTAAAAGAGATGTGTACGCATAAGGACAGTAGGGGCAGCTTAGCTAGGGGACTGCTTTGATAAGTAGTTGTGCTTATAAAGACAGTAAGGGGCAGCTTAGCTTGGGGCTTATCTTTTAGGTAAATCAACCTACGGCAATTTTGACGGGGACTTTTACAAAGAACCAACAGAAAGAGAGGAGACGCGCGCATGAGAGGAGGAGAGATTTTTTACGATTGAAGATTTTGATGGTGGAGTCGACCTTAAAATAAAGTTTATTTGAGTCTTGAAAGGCTTATATGTGTATCTGAGTGTTTGATTTGTATTTGGTGGACGCAAGGGACATAATTTTGAGTTATCATCGCCTGCAGCAGTCTGTTTTCTTCTTGATCGTTCCTCTGATCAATCACAGTCAGGAGGTGCACCCTCCCCAAGAAAGACTCTCGTCACGACAACGTGAACCCTCCATTGGTTAGTGGCATATTGGTATAGCTATAAGCTATGATCATGAGGTCATATTTATTCCTCGATCATCTTTTTCTATCTTTGGTGATCAAGATACTACATTGACTTGTCTTGTATTATTGGTTACTAAGACACTATACTGACTTGTCTTGTATTATGTTAGTGACTTTTCTAATGTTCAAACAAGTAGTATGGTAGTTATAAAGACACGATTATAGCATAAGTTAACATATTTAGCATGATTCTCATCATTCTAATGATATATTTATTTGTTTTCTTGTGCACTTCTAATTCTTATTTTCTGCTAAAAGTAAATCAGTAATAATATCATATATTTAATCATATATATCGGCATCAGTATTTCATTAAATAGTAAATACATGCTTTTATCCAAACATGGTAACGTGGTATGGTGCTATGATGATTTGGTTACATAATAACCAAACTTTTTACTGTAAAAAAATATGTTACATAATACGCTCCTTAGGATTCAATAGATGTGTCTTCTGAGGAGCGCTACTCTTTATTGGTTTTCTACAAACAAGTGCATCAACTTTCAGTTGATCTTCACGGCAAAATGATGCATCATTTTATGTCTAGTATCATAAGGACCAATGGATGATATGATCATGATGTCAATTGCTTCATGCAACAACTGAGCATGTAACACATGAGGTATTTGATCTTGCTTAGGATATCATTAACTGTAATGCCTTTTGCCGTATTCTTATTCCTCCATTGGAGTCATATTAGTGAAAAATCACCACGTAACTCCATGTGATCCAACCGAGAGCACAAATGTATGTTGCTTCTATGTAAGGTGTATTGAGCAGATCATTATTCAGACCACTCGGTTCATTATAGCTTTCACATGAATAAGCTCGGGTGCTATCCATGCACGTGGGTTCTTGTCCTCTACCAGAAATCTTTGGGTCCATTTGACCAATACGTTGAGAAAGACCAAGGTCTCCTATACCAAACAATGACACCTATCCAAACGCCAAAAGTGTCATAAACTAGAGGTTTATGACAGTCTGAAGAAGGTCTTGCTACTATCGAAACAAGTGTCGGAATGATTTTTAGACCGTCTGAAATAGCTCGTATGAATGATGTCAGAAATACAGCTGAAAATCTTCAAGAGAGTACGACAATAACCACACGCCAAGTGTGGTGCCCACAAATTACAGGATGCACGAATTTTTGAAAATTTTAAGAATAATAACTTGTTTGTATAACTGAAGAAGCGTTGTTACTTAAGGTTACGTCTTCCTTAACAGGAAGATGATCTTAAGAGCTGTTTGTAATAAGAAGTTGACTTCTTCGGAAGACGACCGTCTTCGGAAGAGCGTCTTCTCAGTTGCGTCTTCAGAAGACGAGAAGACGGCGGAAGATGAGAAGACGGCGGAAGACACCTATCTTCCAGAAGACAGCGATCGCGAAGGCCCAACCACGAGTTTTCGGGTAAGACAGTAGGTGTACCTACTAGGGCGCACCGAATAGGTAGGTAGGTCAGGAAGACACCCAAGGTCGAGAACTCCTAATCTGCGGGGAAGATGCGTGAGGAAGCACATTAGGCGCATTCCAACTTCCCGCAACACAACGCGCTTGAGAAGATCGATTGAGAGAGTGAGCTTCGCGAGTTAGCATTGAGAGAGGAATCGAGTGAGACATCGAGGTAGGAGAGAACAAGTTGGCAGCTAGGCGAAGGTTGAGATCGAATTGCTGGAGCACAAACGGCAGAGAGCGAAGACGTTTTCTGTGAACTCCCGAGAAGCTGACATTGGAGAGCAGCGAGTAGAATCGAAGGTAGAATCGAGGCGTGGCCGGACATTGACAGCAGGCGCAGTTTTGAGGAGTCGCATTGGAGCTGGGACCAGAGCCAAGAAGCACGTGGAGGTCGAAGGCAACTCGAGGGGCAGAAGAAGACTGTAGAGGTTCTTTCCCTTTTTCTTTCCCCTTCCCACTTCTTCTCGTCTTTTCCTGGTATTCCCCGCGCTTCCTTGGTTGTGTGCAGGCAGCCTGATCGATTACCCCCACCCCCCATTCTTTCTATTTGAGACATTGGGCGCGGAAGCGCTGCCCAATTTCTGTCGAGACATCTCCTTGCTTCTTCCCGAGCTCAATTCGAGCTTCCCTACTCCTAGTCTTCAAATGGGAGACCCCAACTATCAATTTCCCTACCCTACTACCTCTCTACCCCCGGAACTTGGAACAGAAGACGATTCGGAAGATGGGAACATCTTCGGAAGACGCTTCTTAAACTTGACTGTCTTCGGAAGACCGTCTTCAGAAGACTGTCTTCGGAAGTCGACTGAACACCATTCGTATCAAGAGTGGATTTGTGTTGCTTTTGTGTTAAGAGAGACTTGGTACGAATCCTGAGTGGTGTGGTGAGTTGTTTTGTTATTTCAAGAAGTTGGAAGTCGGGAACTAGGCCTGTGCCTCCCGGTCTTCCAAGCTTCTCAACTCCCTATCTTCCTAGAGAGCTAGAAGACTGGAAGGCTGGCAAAATGAGCGAGAAGACGCTGTCGCGCTACTTGGCGGCTACATGCTTGACTTCTACTCCGACGCTTAGGTTTAGTAGTTCTAGAAGTTAGCTCATACTACTTCTAGTCCTTTATGTATATGTTTGACACCTTTGCATATGGTGTTAACACTATTTTGAGTCCTAGTAGGCTGATAGTATGTTAGTTATCTTGTTCAAGCATTTGTGCGCTTGTGCAAGTGACTTCTTACTTGTCTATGACGTTCAATGTACATAACTTAGGGTTTCCATGCTGATAGGGGTTTGAGCTCATGGGTTGTATTTACTTGTCGCCCATGCACGCTTTCTAGCTAATTTAAGTTATTTTTCAGGGCTATGTGTCATTTTAGGTAGTTTAAGTTATACGCTGGCACTCTAGGGGGCTTGACGTGGTAGCCTATGAGTGTAGAAAAGTTACCAGGTAGATTAAGGCACAAAAGGACAGTCAAGTGGAGCTATGAACTCCCATTGGTCCGTTTTTGTCTTTTGTGAAACTCTAAGTTTAGAAACAGAGCTCTAGAGGAGAGTTCGAGCAATTGGTGAGGTATCTTCGAAATCGGAGAACACAGGAAGAGAGAGCTCGTTGTGCCAAGCACTGTCAGTGAAATTTTTGCTCGATTTGGATCAATAAACAAGGAGTTATGCCCAATTGAAGTTCGGATTGTGCCAAAACTGCGTCACTTTTGTTGATTTTGGGGTTTTCGGTGCCAATTGCAGCAGAATTGAGGAAATCACTTCAAAACTTCGTGGTTGCGTTCACTGTCAGGAGGGCTACGACTGTCCAAAAAGTTTCGTATCATTTGAGTAATTGAGTAATTCAGGGCGGCCGCTGAAGCAGAGGAGGTCTGAAAAGCTCTTAATCTAGAGCAGCGACTTTAGAGAAGGAGATCTGGAGTTCTACAAACATTCAGGAGTCCCAACTTCACAGGGATGTTCAGCATCCTGTAGACTTCAAATACTGTGAGAAGATTTGAAATTCATCGAGCCAATTCTCTGTTCTATGTCTGAATAGCTGTCTAGGTACCAGAAATTGCCATAATTCTCTTATTCAGAACTTTTCTGTTCATATCTCCGTGTCAGAATTTGATCTCAGGTTGAAACTTCGTCTGTGAGTTCAGTAGTACCTCATTTGCATGTAGGGGAAGTTTAGAGGTCTAAACCTTCATAGTTTTCCTCTCTTTGAGTGTCAAAGTTCACCGCTTAAGCCTATTACTACCAGTGAGACCTAAATTTCGCTTTTTGAGCATATCAGAGGATCCTACACTCCTGTGTGAGTGTTTATAGCTCCTGTTGTGACCTGAAAGCCAACCTCTTGAGTAAACAACCACAGCCAGAAGCCCGGCGCTTTCCTAGGTAGACGGATCACACTCCGACATACTCTCTTTTTGGTGAACTCGACGTGAAACACCTAGGGTGGGAGTTTCTTGAGAGTGTTACAGGATCAGATATCATGGCCAACCAAGGATCATCAAGTGGAGCTGCTGCTGCTGCTCAGCAACCTGTTCAGTTGGATGCTGCTACGATGAAGATGTTCCAAGCTTTTTCCATGTTTATGCAGCAGCAGCAGAGCACAGAGAGGAAAGAGGTATTAGCAACCAAGGCGTTGCAATCTGTGGTGCATCAGATGGACCAGTTCAAGGGTACAGATATTTCCAAGTATGTGCGATACTATGCTAGGGAGATGGAGGTGAACAAGGTACCTGAGAAGGAGATGGTGGAGAACTTTGAACTTGCTGTTGTCCCTGAGATTCGTGGGCGTGTGAAGGAGCTCAAGCAGCAGCAAGGACAGAGTTGGGAGAGCTTTATGCGAGCTTTGAAGGAGGAGTACTACACTGAAGATTCAGAGAGAGTGACAAAGAGAACGTTCTTGGAGTGGGTGGTGAAGCCTAACAAAGGTTTGTCTGTAAATGAGTTGTTAAGGGAGTTTGATCGTCAGTATGCTCAGCTTTCTAGGACAGAGAAGCTTACACTAGAGGTTGAGAAGACCGAGCTTTTCCTACAAGCAGCGGACGTAACTATTCAGGAGAAGCTTGAGCTGTTGCTGGAAGACAAGAGTGAGGAGAGAGGATTGAAGACTGACTGGAAGGAGGTTGAAGAGGCTGTTTCTTTGCTGGCCAAGAGACAGAGAAGAAGGGACAAGGTGGTGGTAAGTGAAGCAGCACCTCTGATAATTCCTGTCAAGCAGTTGCCTACTAAGCCTGCTTTGGTAATTGCTAGAGAGGAAGACTCACCGCTTGATGAGTTGATTAAGGGTATGAAGGAGCTTAAGCTTAAGCTCACTAGGTTAGAAGAGAAGGAGCAGAATGTACAGCCTGCTATGCAGAGACCTCAGATGAGAGAAGGCTTTGTTCATCGTTGTATATGGTGTGATAGCCTAGACCATGTAAGGAGAGATTGTGGGGAGTTTTCAGATGCATTGAGGAAGGATCTGATCTTCTTCAAAGATGGTAAGATCCATTTGAGAGAGACTGGGATGATGTTGGGAACCAACTTTGGCAAGGGTGGTATGAAGAGACTTGTGAATGAGATATCAGCATCACATGCTGTTTCTCTTGTGAATGCTGCTACCTGTGGAGTGAAAGTGGAGATGGAGAGAGAGAAAGGGACTACTGGGTTGTGGTCAGATGTAGTGCGGTCCGTAGCTAGAACAGAGCTAGACAAGGATGTGCTACGAAGGGTTGGCAACTCAATTAGAGAAACTACAGGATGGAATGACCCTGTGGATACTATGTCAGTGCATGCTTATGTTGCAAGAAGTCAGCATGAAGCTGTACTAGAAGAAAAACGCAGGAGGGAGGATGCAGGTGAGGCTTCTACAGCCAAACGACCTGCTACAAGGAGTGAAAGGGCTAGACCAGAGGCAAGGCAGGAGACAACACCTACTCGGGAAGAGACTATGGAGGATCTACCACCTACAACACCAAAGGAGAAGGAGAGAAGCAAGGAGAAGGGTAAGATGCCTGCATACAAACTTCAGTCTGATATTGAGATTGCTACAGACCTGAAGCAGGTGTTAGAGAATCGTATCTTGAATGGGAAGGTTGAGTTTACCTTGGGTGAGATTCTTGGGATAGCAAAGCGTGAGTTCCATGAGGTTATCATAGATATCATCAAGAGGAAACGTCAGATCTTGGGTGAAGCAGCTACGCTTAACGCTCTAGGGACCAAACTGTCGGAGGATGAGGAGGATGAGATTGCTGGTTACTGCTCTCAAGTATCAGAGGGAAGATCAGATCAGCACGTGAGGTTTGAAGATGAGGTGGAAGCATCGCAGAAGAGCCATTATTCTCACAACCATTGGGCGAGAGCAACCACAGAGACCTTAGTGAAGCTGGGAGATCTGGAGGAACCTGTGGTGGCATTGATTGATCACGGCTCAGAGATTAATCTGATGTCTAAGGAGCTGTACAAGCGTGGAAGGTGGCCCATAGACACCGACCATGGATGGCTTATCCGTGCTGCCAACAACCAGAGGGGAGAACTCTATGGTGCTTGTCCCAACATCAAGGTAACTGTGGGTGACATCAGTGATGTTCAGAATTTCTTTGTGCAAGACATGTCAACCTATCCTATCATTCTAGGGCAGCCTTACATTACTGCTGTTAGAATGGAGACACGAGTTATGGATGATGGTTCAGCTTATGCTAGGATACGTAGTAGAGATGACAAAAGAGCTGTTCAGTTTTTGACCGTTGCTGCAGAACATGAGAGGAATCGTGATAGCTTGAGAGACCGTCCACTACCTAAGATTACTCAGGAGTTTAGAGAGTCTAGGGGTTTTGGCAGAGTACCATTGAAGAGCGAGACTTCAACGGTACAGTAGAGATAGGATTCTCGCCTGATCCAGTAGAGCAGGAAGCTTTATCCACTAGCTTCTTAGGGTTGACATCATGTGGATCAGTGTGTTATAGGAAGGTTGAGAATCTGAAGAGGTTTGAGAGGCAACATGTGAAGAGTGTACAACAATCTTTGTGGGATAGTGGAGAGTTAGCAGGAGATGAATACATATCTGGAGTGTTTGAAGAGCAGTATTTGGTAGATACTATAGGAGAGTTGAAATCTATATTAGAAAGCTCTACAGATGATGTAGATAGAGTGGTGAGAGTGAGCTCCAAGGAGCTTTATGATGTTATTGATAAGTTTATAGATCGACAAGAGGTGTATGTGGAGACCAAGTACAAGTCAGTGGCAAAGAAAGTCAAACCAGTGGCTTTGCCTTTGCCACTCGATTACAATCAGAAGATGGAGCAAGCTGCACGAGAGCCGACGCTCAGAGGACCGAGAAGAATTGGGCACCAGTTCACAGAAACAACACTGAAGGAGCTGAGGATTGGAGGTGATGGATTTCTTACTGAGCAAGAGAAGAAGAGCTTCAGGGAGATGCTATCTAAGCATGGTAAGGCGTTTGCGTTTGAGTCACATGAAGTAGGATGTGTAGATCCAAGTGTAGTTGCACCTATGGTAATCTTTACTATACCGCATGTGCCTTGGAATCTACGTCCTATCCCTGTGCCTAGAGCTCATCTACCAAAGCTGATAGACTTGCTCAATGAGAGGATTAGGATGGGTATCTTGGAACCATCTATAGCTCCCTACTCTAGCAGATGGTTTACTGTTCCGAAGAAGAGTGGAGCTTTGAGATTTATCCAAGATATGCAGCCAGTTAACAAGGTGACTATCAGGAATATGGGTATAGGACCTATTGTAGACGAGTTTGCAGAGGCTTTTGCTGGTCGTGCTATCTATTCCATGGGAGACTTATATTCAGGTTATGATCAGTTTCAGTTATCCTCTGAGAGTAGAGACTTGACTACAATGAGGACGCCTTTGGGGTTACTAAGGATGTGCACCTTGCCACAAGGTGCTACCAATTCTGTAGCACATATGATGAATGGCATGAACAAAGTTTTGAGGGACTTCATTCCTGAAAAAACTATGCCATTCCTTGATGATGTGCCGATCAAAGGGTGTGCTGAGGAGGAGAAGAATGAGGTAAAAGATCAGAGGGGGTGCCGTAAGTTTGTAGCAGATCACATAGCTGATTGTGATAAGATACTGAGTCGACTGGAGGAGGTTCATTTGACTTTATCAGGAGCCAAGTCTGTATTTGGAGTACAAGAGGTGTTAATAGTGGGACATCTGTGTGGATCTTATGGTCGGAAACCTTGTCCAAACAAGGTTGATGCCATCCGAAGGATGAAGGAGACATGTGGATCGGTTACTGAGGTGAGAAGGTTTCTAGGAGCATGTGTGTTTTATCATATATGGATTCCACACTTTGCACATGTAGCAGATCCATTGTACAAGCTGCTGAGGAAGGGGCAAAGATTTCAGTGGCAAGAGGAGCAAAGCGAGTCTATGAGGAAGTTGAAGGATCTTTTAGCTTCACCACCAACTCTACGGAAGGTAACATATGAGTTGGGCAGATCTGTTATCCTTACTGTTGATACTAGTCCTATTGGCATTGGATGGACTGTAGGGCAAGACGATGAGGACGGGAATAGATATGTGGTGCGTTTTGGTGCTAAGGTGTTAAGTTCACGGCAGAGAGACTACCCTCAGGTCAAGAGAGAGCTATGGGGAGTAGTTACTGCGATGAAGAGTGATAAGGAATACTTGATAGGAGCACCTGTGGTTGTGGAGACAGATTGTTTACCTCTCTTGGGAATGATCACTAGCTGTACAACTCCAGATATTGCTATGTTGAGGTGGATAGCATATATCAAGTCCTTGAACCCAGAGTTTAGACATATTGCAGGAAAAGACAATCCTGTGGCAGATATGTTATCAAGGGCTAGGTATTACGATGAGAAAGAAATGATAGATGATCAGGAGGATGTGGGAACTGATTTCTATTCTAGTGCTCTTGCTAGAAGAGATAGAAGCTATTTTGTAGCTCCATTGGAGTTATTTGAGGAAACTATGTATGATGGCGAGTGGTTGGATCTTGGGCGTTATTTGAGTTCACTGGAAAGGCAAGAAGGCTGGTCTGATGCAGATTTCAAGAGGATCCGTAGAATAGCTTATGGTTACTTTTTACATGGAGGACATCTATGGAAGCGCCCTAAGCTACAAGGAGGTATACCGCAGCGAGTAGTATGTGACTTGGAATTGCAGCAGAAGCTGATCAAGGAGTTCCATGAGAGTTTATGGGCTGGTCATAGAGGAGTTTGGGCTACATTTGCCAAGATGAAGGAGAAGTATTGGTGGAAGGGTATGTATAAGGATGTAGTACAGTTTGTTTCATCCTGTATACCTTGCCAGATGTATTCCAACGTACGTCATCGTGATGGATTGCATCCTACTTATCCTTTAGCCATTCATTACAAATGGGTAGTTGATCTGGTAACTATGCCATTTGGACTTGGCCAAATGAGGTATCTAGTCTTGGCTAGAGAAGATCTATCTAACCAAGTCGAAGGCCGTGCTCTGAGGACGAAGACCACTGCTAGTGTCTGCCGCTTTCTACTTGAAGATGTTATTTGTAGATATGGGTGTGTGGGAAAGATCACTGCAGATAGGGGTGAGCTGGATTCACAAGAAGCAGTTGAGTTCTTCAATCGATTGGGAATCAAGTTGGCGTTAACCACTGCTTACAATCCTGAAGGGAATGGCAAGAGCGAAAGAGGTCATCCGCTAATCATCAAAGCTTTGGTAAAAGCTTGCAAGGGTAAGATCCGTGAATGGCCTAGACTGCTACCGTTTGCTTTGTGGGCAGATCGTACAACTCATAGTACCGTTACAGGTTACATGCCAGCAGAGTTGATACTAGGGCAAAAACCTGTGATGCCGATTGAGGAGGTTGTGCCTACTTGGAATGTTTTGCCATGGGAAGATGGTAGAAGTACGGAGGATCTTCTTGCATTAAGGATCCAGCAGTTAGAACGGAGACCTGAGGATGTTGCAAAAGCTGTGGAAAGGTTGAAGACTGCTAGAGAGAGAAATAAAGGCAGATTTGATAGAACGCATAGATTACGACCCAAACCAGTTAAAGAAGGTGATTGGGTGTTAGTCTATGATAGTAGTCTTGATAATCAGCATAGCACTATCAGAAAGTTCTCCAAGAGATGGTTTGGACCTTATGTGGTGTTAGAAGTTTATGATAATGCCACATACTCTTTGAGAGAGTTAGATGGTGCAGTGCTCAAGATACCAGTCGCAGGGAAGAGAATCAAGCTCTTTAGAAGGAGAGGGGACGATCAGAACATTGCAGAGCTTACTGAGGATGAAGCTGAAGACTCAATGGAGGTTGAAGATGAGTTTGAAGCTGAAGCTGAAGAGTCTTGATCTAGATCTGGCACATACCGGAGGATGTGCAGGTTCAGAGGGGGTGGATGTCGCGCTACTTGGCGGCTACATGCTTGACTTCTACTCCGACGCTTAGGTTTAGTAGTTCTAGAAGTTAGCTCATACTACTTCTAGTCCTTTATGTATATGTTTGACACCTTTGCATATGGTGTTAACACTATTTTGAGTCCTAGTAGGCTGATAGTATGTTAGTTATCTTGTTCAAGCATTTGTGCGCTTGTGCAAGTGACTTCTTACTTGTCTATGACGTTCAATGTACATAACTTAGGGTTTCCATGCTGATAGGGGTTTGAGCTCATGGGTTGTACTTACTTGTCGCCCATGCACGCTTTCTAGCTAATTTAAGTTATTTTTCAGGGCTATGTGTCATTTTAGGTAGTTTAAGTTATACGCTGGCACTCTAGGGGGCTTGACGTGGTAGCCTATGAGTGTAGAAAAGTTACCAGGTAGATTAAGGCACAAAAGGACAGTCAAGTGGAGCTATGAACTCCCATTGGTCCGTTTTTGTCTTTTGTGAAACTCTAAGTTTAGAAACAGAGCTCTAGAGGAGAGTTCGAGCAATTGGTGAGGTATCTTCGAAATCGGAGAACACAGGAAGAGAGAGCTCGTTGTGCCAAGCACTGTCAGTGAAATTTTTGCTCGATTTGGATCAATAAACAAGGAGTTATGCCCAATTGAAGTTCGGATTGTGCCAAAACTGCGTCACTTTTGTTGATT
This sequence comes from Asterella californica, assembly GCA_036924285.1. Classification (NCBI taxonomy): domain Eukaryota; kingdom Viridiplantae; phylum Streptophyta; class Marchantiopsida; order Marchantiales; family Aytoniaceae; genus Asterella; species Asterella californica. Next base: position 16,729,453 of record JAYKYS010000003.1, read on the forward strand.
TTGGGGTTTTCGGTGCCAATTGCAGCAGAATTGAGGAAATCACTTCAAAACTTCGTGGTTGCGTTCACTGTCAGGAGGGCTACGACTGTCCAAAAAGTTTCGTATCATTTGAGTAATTGAGTAATTCAGGGCGGCCGCTGAAGCAGAGGGGGTCTGAAAAGCTCTTAATCTAGAGCAGCGACTTTAGAGAAGGAGATCTGGAGTTCTACAAACATTCAGGAGTCCCAACTTCACAGGGATGTTCAGCATCCTGTAGACTTCAAATACTGTGAGAAGATTTGAAATTCATCGAGCCAATTCTCTGTTCTATGTCTGAATAGCTGTCTAGGTACCAGAAATTGCCATAATTCTCTTATTCAGAACTTTTCTGTTCATATCTCCGTGTCAGAATTTGATCTCAGGTTGAAACTTCGTCTGTGAGTTCAGTAGTACCTCATTTGCATGTAGGGGAAGTTTAGAGGTCTAAACCTTCATAGTTTTCCTCTCTTTGAGTGTCAAAGTTCACCGCTTAAGCCTATTACTACCAGTGAGACCTAAATTTCGCTTTTTGAGCATATCAGAGGATCCTACACTCCTGTGTGAGTGTTTATAGCTCCTGTTGTGACCTGAAAGCCAACCTCTTGAGTAAACAACCACAGCCAGAAGCCCGGCGCTTTCCTAGGTAGACGGATCACACTCCGACAACGCGAAGATCCATTCGGGTCTCTTCTGTCCGATCCATAGCAGCCGTTCCTTCTTCTTCCCGAACTTAGAAGAGAGTTGTGAGAAGTCTTGCTGGCAGAATCTGGAGGGAATGATCGAGGGTCATGTCTTCCCATCATGCAGCAAGCTTCTTCTGAGTGCGTATGAGAGGTGAGAAGTCAGAAGAACAGAGTGCAGTTGTCTTGAGTCTGTTGTGAGGATAGATTGCGCGTAGGAAGAAGAAGACAGGTGAGACCAGTGAAGAGAAGTCTGACTTCGGGAAGTCTTCCGAGAAAGACATTTAATCGGAAACTGTCCCGAGTGTCTTCCCAGAGGCCACTGTCACCGCAGGAGCCCGCAACCATCTTCTGAACCTTTCTTATACTCTACTTCTCGCATACCTTGTATCTTCTGATAGGAAGTAGGATGTAATGCAAGGTGGGTTGTCTTCTTGGTAATCCATGCGAGGCCTTGCTTAGATAGGATTGTTTAGATATAGCTCGGAAGACGAGAGCTATCTAAGAAGTACTGTTAGAATCCCGGAAGACGAAGTAGCTGTCTTCTGGAAGACTAGTTTCGTCTTCTGAGAAGTAGAAGCTAGACTGTGGACATTCGGGAAGGACTGAGCCTTCAGCTCATAGTAGGTGTTTGTGGTTTAGTGCAACAGATCTTCCAGGTATGTCGATGCATCCGCGGGGCTTGGTGTTACCAGCGACAGAATTGGCCGATGCCACTCCTTTCCTCAAGGAGTTGGGTCTCGACTTCTTCCTGTGGGATTGGAACCTCGCAGATCAAAGGCTTCTGGAGGAGGTGTGGGCAGCGTTACCACCGCGTAACCGTGTACCTGCGAAGGCAGGAGTAGCTCGGGGAAGACCGTCTTCCTGGACTGAAGACTGGTGGCGCAAGGCTTTTCACAGGCCTGAGTCCGAGAACCGAGGATATTGGTACGAGAAGAAGATCTTGCCTAGGATTGTGAGTTCGTGGCATGTGCCTGGGAGCACCATCTGCCTTTTCGTGGAAGACAGGCAGGGGAGGAACGGTTGGAAGATCGAATCTTACCGGGAGCCGAAGAAGCGACTTCTGACGAAGTTGTTTCTGCACCTCTTTCCCAAGGAGGAAGCGCAGAAGACAAGGTACTTAGGAGATCAAGACGTGGAGTTCCTGGAATCAGTGTGGGATGACATAGTGCCCATCTACTGGGGCGCGTACATCCACACCTACGTACAGACGGAGCTAGCATACTTGGGTACCCCGGCGGGAGGACACTTGACGCCCTTCCTCTGCTACTTGTATGTAGCCATGGGGGATCTTAGGGAAGATCAGCTGGCAGTGTATGGACCAACGGAGCGACATGAGGTGAAGGAGGAGACCTCGGAAGATGATGACCGAGAGGCAGCAGCAACGCCCTCTCCCACTCTGATGCCACAGCTGAGGCCCGGCTCTCACCAGAAGACGCTTCTGGTGAGGGAAGACGAGTCTAGTGGGTCGGAAGACGTCACGCCACTGAGGAAGATGGGTCCCAGAAGTGTACCAAGGACACCCATCTCCCTCATTCATTCAGGATCGGAGTCCGACTCGGAAGAAGACCTGCTGAGTACCCGATCGGAGCAGAAGACTGCTTCTGCAACGCCTGGGAGTCTTCCGAAGACTCCAGAAGACGAAGGATGGATGGGCGCTCCTGCTGCGATGCGAAGAAGCGCAAAGAAGAGAGCCGCTCCTGCCATGAGGAGTCTTCCACCCCGGAATATGAGAAGAGTAGCTTCTTCTCGTGCGCAGAAGATGAAGGCCGTAGTGGTGGAAGAGGCTTCCTTGCCTCTGGAAGACGAAGTCGACACCACGGAGCGAGTGGTGGAGATGAACTTGTCTTCCGTAGGAAGACGACTGGAGGAGTTCAGTGCCTATTTCCAGAAGGAGATCCAGTCAGCTATGGAGTTGCTAGAGAAGAGAGCGAGGGCACAGCAGAAGCCCTTACAACCTGGATTCGGCCTGCGCACCTTGCTGCGACAGGGGGAGGACCAGAAGAAGACGGAGTCGCTGGAAGCTAGCCTCCGCACTATGGAGAAGCTTGCAGTCAGGTACAAGGCGGAAGCAGCTGCTTCTGCCAAGGAGCTGGTACAGCTTCGGAAGAGCAACCAGGAGTTGTAGGCGCGGGTACAGCAGCGACAGCAAGAGATGATGAGGAGGAACCCACCTCAGTGACACCCGAGGTAACTGCAGGGCTTTCTAGCTTATCAGAAGCCGCATTAGGAGCTCCGATAGGAGCAGATAAGGTAGAGATTGCCTCCGTGCAATCTGAGTAGTTAGTAACTCCATTTCCAATTCCAAATATAGTAGAATCGAACATGCTATCTTAAGGATGGCAGTTTTCCATGTAATATTAGTTAGGACACCATGTGGCAGCATAAGTAGCGTAGGAAGGACAAGGTGGATGACCAATTCGGGCAGGGGAACCGCTTGCATGTGAGGTGACAACCTCCTGTCAGCGCCTCTCTCTCCCTGGTGGTCGCCTCCCCTGGTTCTCACGGCGGCAGCATAAGTAGGATAGCAGAGTAGGAGATAGGGCTCTGCCAGTTCTGCCAGTTATGTAGAATTCTGTAGTAACTGAACATACACACCGATTCTACAGACAGGCAGACGAGACACATTAGAGCAGAGACAGTCTTAGCGCACTACACCCGTCGTTGGAAACATACGAATAGTCTTGGAATATACCGGAGGGGTCTGCATACTCGCACCAGCAGTGGGTCGACGATGTAGATAGAAGTAGTGGACAGTCTAGGAACAGGGAACGGCATCCTCGTGCAGTCCTGTTAGCTAGACTGGTGTGTCGAGGAGTAGACGCAGGAAGTAGAGGGAGTAAGCTTCCCAATGTCATTGTGACTTCTTCTCGGGGAATAGATTGTGGATTTGAGTGCAGAAGCTTTGTCCATATCTTCTGGATGGTCGGTTCATTGAATTCGCTCCCAATTGTGCATGGGAAGTGTTCTTCTTGAGTGGCGGTGACTGGCAGCAGTTGTGGAAGTGTAGCTTGACTCGTTCAGTAGAGCACTTGGGGTCTACGTATGAACGGTCTTCTGGGTAAGGGATCCCAGAACACAGAGCAGTCAGAGCAGCGAAGTGAAGAAGAAAGAAGCCTTCGTCCCGCAACAGAAGACGACATCCTCGAGTAGAAGACGGTGCAACAGTACTCACGTTTGTTGTCTTCCTCCCCAAACTATTACAAGCAGGGATGGCTTGTTAGTCAGGATCCAGACTAGAAGCCTGTCGGAATCTTAATTTACTCTTTTCATCTTGTTTTCTCTTGTTTGGCTTTTCTCATCTTCCCCATCTTCTTATCTTCTTCTAGTGAGTTTCCGATACTTCTATTGAGCTTCCGTGAAGGTGAATGTCGTTGTAGTGCTGCAGGAAGACAACTTCCGTAGGCAGAAGCTTGGGAAGGCTACAGGAGGCATACACCCTGTGATTGATCTAACCCGTTGGAATGTGAGTGTGAGAATAAGGTGTAACGACCGTGGCTAGTCGACTTCTGCGAAGCAGGACAGCCTTCTGGAGGTGTGAGAAGACGAGTTAAACCCCCAGAAGACGAGAATCGCTTCGGGAAGACGGTACCGAGAAGACCGGAAGAAGCAATCTGGAAGCAGGAAGATCGTCTTCCCGAGCTTCTCTGTGAATAGTTGTGTGATATTGTAACTGGTAGTTTTGTTTGGGTCCAGAGCACCATTTGGCGTGTCTGGAAGACGTGTTGTTTTGTGTGGTTTTGTGAGAAGACGGGATTTCTAGGCAAAACCCGTGTGTTTGTGTGTTTGAACAAATCTTAGAACTTAGAGCAGCGTTACTTGTGCAAATCCTCTGTGGGAACGATATCTTGTATACTAAATGGGCAAAAGGAGAAATCCTTCGTCACTACACCAAGTCCGACATATTTTATATCCAAAACATCGCAGAAATTTCATGAAAAAGATGATGTAGAAGAGTTTCTGACACCATTCCGACAGGTCTTAACAACCTTAGTGTTAACTTTTGGACAACGGGGAATTATTTCCTCACAACTTCCACATAGATTTCCGACAGGTTTAGCACATAATCTCAGAAGTTTGCAAAATAATTTCTGATAGGTTTACCACACAATTTACGACAAGTTTATCACATAATTTTGACAATTTGTCAGAATTGTTTGGACACGAATCCGACATTGGAACTATCACTATTTTAGGATTCCTTGTTTCTTCTGATGTCTGGTGTCATACATTTGATTTTTTGTACTTTCCAGAAGCTCGTCAATATTCCATATAGGAGGCATTTATGAGACGTTAGGGTTTAAGGTTTAGATGTATGATGTTCGATTTCAAGCCATGATGTCGTCGTACTGTCGACACAAAAATGCATATTCATAACAGATATTTAATACTCTACATTGTGTACAAGGTGTGTTATAAGACAAAGCCATGTATCAAACGTGTGAGCACTTGTTAGAAATCTAACTATATCAACAATACAACAAAGGTTCGGCAAATGATGTGTAAATGCCACTATGCTACAACAGAATTCTCGTACTCTGGACTATTGTCTATGCTGACTCCTCTTTCGTGTCAACGGCAGATGTTGACCTTTGTCACATTCCGCATTGTTCTAGACTACTGGAGGTGACGTCAGTCGAACTACTGCTAGTATAACTAGCACCGGCGGGATCCGTATGTCTGCGTCGTCAGACATAGTATCAGCATCCTCCGTAGCCTCTCTCCTCATGAGATTGGATGAAGACAAATGATGAGGTCTGGAAACTTATAGCGAAGACATTAACCTCAAAATTATACATGACATCAAATAAATTAAATGTTTGATACGTCAAGTGAGAAAACTTATTGCACCAGTGGTTCAAGAAATATCTTGCATTATGTCTTTTTCTTCTACCGAGAGGTGCACGCTCGGTTGGATAACTCCGCTTGTGAGACCAGCAGCTGAACCTTTAGCTTCATACGTCAATTACGACAAACAATGAGTTGGTGAAGATTATGTATCTCGTGAGACAATCATTGCAACAAAGGGTTTAGTACTTATTCTCAACGCTTGTGACTCTTGCAGCCACTGAGTTGTTGTTTGTGTCTCCATGTCATCCTCCAATGAAGATGATGTGTCATCCGTGTCATCATCCATTTCATAGGCAGCGATGTGAACAACCTCTGATGCTGAACGTGGCTCTTGTTTGTCCAAGGTTGCAAACAAGGCAATCTTGCATGAAGCAAACGTTGTCTCCGTCTCCTCTCCGATTGATTCTTTACTTTAACCGCCAACCTAATGACAGCACAGAATTCTGACAGGTTTAAGACAAGAAAATATCGAAAAGAAACGTCAGAAAATTGTGAAAAAGCGGTTGGAAACCCTGCAAGCTATCGGAAATCATAAAGACCTGCCAGAAAAATGTCAAAAACTGTCGGTTATAGTACAAACATAAATTCTGACAACATTTCTGACAGAAATGATGTCAGAAAGATGTCATTAACGGTGTCATTTTTCTTAAACTTAATAAATCTTGCATAAAATTGTCTAAATGTTGTCATAACGGTGTAGTTAACTATTCTGACATCTTCCAAACACATATTCACCAATGCTAGTATCACAAACTATGTTTGAAGGCCGTCGGAAAATCACAAAAATGAACATGTTGCGAGCAGAAACTTACAAAATTGATCTTAAACTTCACTTTCTCTCCTACGTCCAATTTATGTGTGTATACTCACCTCGAGTCCTTCTTCTTCTCCGACGCCACATTGCGTTTGTTCACGTCTGATCTGATGTGCTCCTCCAACTCTCTCTTTGTTTGCTCATCCACGTTCTTCCACAATGCCTTCAAGGACAAATCTCCACACTGGAAGCATGTCAGAAGATCGTTCAAGTCCAACCGCTTGTTGCGACTCCAACTGGAGACCTTCTCGTGCAGCACAGACTTTGGAAGTAAGTTCCTATTCTTGTAGAAGCTCCAAATCTCGTTCAAGTTCACCCGTTTCTTTGCTGTAGACAATGTGCTCCATCTGGTGGTTGATTTCATGTTCCTCTCACACACCATATACACTTTCATGTTGAAGTCATTGATCTTCATCTTGTTTGTCAATGATCCAGTCTCTTGGTTGATCGTCAGCTTGATATGCTTCCCGGAGAGCGATTGAGTATGTGTTGGTGTCGCATCTATCTCTTTTGACCCGATGCTGAAGTGTGGTGACTTAATGCACTTCTGAGTTGATGACCTACAACCTCCTCCATAATTTATCGGATGATCGTGACTAATGATGTCTTCGTTTGTGAGATAACTTACTCCGTAATGATCTTCATGATCAAAACAAGTTGGTCCAAGTTTGTTGTCCTCCCAATGCACTAAATACATCACCATGTGAAGTAGATGGTGCTACATGTAGTGCAGGTTGACTATCATCGACATGCGCTATAGGTGGTGCGTCTTCCGAAGCCATCTCTCCTTGTTGAAGCTGATAATGTCTCATCTGTGACAGAAGAAGTGTTTGATCGAGCTAGAAGGAAGCATAAGATAGATTGAAAACGGTGTTAGTGAAAAGACATAGAGATCTGCATGAGTGTCTTGTGTCTTGTTTCCTTTGAACTTCCAATAGTTTTCCGACATCGTTTCTGAATTCAAAATCCTAGGTATTTTCGACACCTTTCTGATAGTACTTTCGACACTTTTTCTGACATTTTCAGTGTCTTAAACTTATCTTATACATACAAGACGTTGTAAGAATCGTGTCAGAAATATGTCATAAATACTTAACGTTTCGGCTCCGCTGCTTATTTCTGACAGCTTTACGATAGCTTTCTGACATTGTGATTTCCTACACTCCAGAATTTATCCATTTATATTTTCTGAGGTGTTTGTGTCGTATTTCTATCAAAAAGTTGTGATGGTACTGTAAGCTATATATTTCGTATTTTTTTGATATTGCATTGTTTATTTGTGCATGTAGGTTTGATTGAAACATGTCGTCTCGTCGAGTGACGTGGTGAAAAAGACCTCGTAGGTCTGTGGAACCTTATCTAGTTAGCATTGACATCGGAGTTTGAGACGTTCGATGACTCGTTGCGTGATCCATCTTCACTCGATAATGAGCCGATCCGATCATTGCCATGAGACTTTACGAACTTTACGTGCGTCTTCTGCTTCTTCCTCCGGTCGGAGGAATCCACCAGAGTACTGAGAACAGATATCTCTATTCTTCTACCACTAGATCCGGGAGACCAAATGACTGAACAACCGATCACAAGTTCAGAACGTCTTCTTCTCCTGCTTCTGGTTGCACTCACTGCAATCTTCCAAGATCGAGTCTTCCAAGAACTCTTGGAAGCAGGGAAGCGGCTCCTTCCAACTTCCCCTGATGTATCTTATCAACTTTTGGTTGCGGTTTCCGTCTTCTAGCAAGATAGAGTCCCACAACATATTCAACTACAATCGAAGTTAGTTCGAAATGAACCTAACTAATGGCACACAGATCCAGGAAGCTTAGAACAGAAGTTACTAAGATGAAATCCCCGGCAGCGGCGCCAAAAATGGTACTCACTATATGTAGTGACGCAGGATTACTCCTTTTGCCCATTTAGTATACAAGATATCGTTCCCACAGAGGATTTACGTAAGTAATCGCTGCTCTAAGTTCTAGGATCTGTTCAAACACACAAACACACAGGTTTTGCCTAAAAATCCCGTCTTCTCACACAACCACACAAAACCACACGTCTTCCAGACACGCCACATGGTGCTCTGGAACTAAACAAACAACTACCAACTAAAATATCACACAATTATTCACAAAGAAGCTCGGGAAGACGATCTTCCTGCTTCCAGGTTGCTTCTTCCGGTCTTCTCGATACCGTCTTCCCGAAGCGATTCTCGTCTTCTGGGGTTCAGCTCGTCTTCTCACACCTCCAGAAGGCTGCCCTGCTTCACAGAAGTCGACTAGTAACGGTCGTTACACCTTATTCTCACACTCACATTCCAACGGGTTAGATTAATCACAGGGTGTATGCCCCCTGTAGTCTTCCCAAGCTTCTGCCTACTGAAATGGTCTTCCTGCAGCACTACAACGACATTCACCTTCACGGAAGCTCAATAGAAGTATCGGAAACTCACTAGAAGAAGGTAAGAAGATGGGGAAGATGGGAGAAGATGGGGAAGATAAGAAAAGCCAAACAAGAGAAAACAAGATGAAAAGAGTAAATTAAGATTTCGACAGGCTTCTAGTCCGGATCCTGACTAACAAGCCATCCCTGCTTGTAATAGTTTGGGGAGGAAGACAACAAACATGAGTACTGTTGCACCGTCTTCTACTCGAGGATGTCGTCTTCTGTTGCGGGAAGAAGGCTTCTTTCTTCTTCACTTCGCTGCTCTGACTACTCTGTCTTCTGGGATCTCTTACCCATAAGACCGTTCGTATGTAGATCCCACGTGCTCTACTGAACGAGTCAAGCTACACTTCCACAACTGCTGACAGTCACCGCCACTCAAGAAGAACACTTCCCATGCACAATTGGGAGCGAATTCAAGGAACCCACCATCCAGAAGACATGAACAAAGCTTCTGCACTCAAATCCACAATCTATTCCATGAGAAGAAGTCACAATGACATTGGGAAGCTCACTCCCTCTACTTCTTGCGTCTACTCCTCGACACACCAGTCTAGCTAACAGGACTGCACGAGGATGCCGTTCCCTGTTCCTAGACTGTCCACTACTTCTATCTACATCTCTGAACCACTGCTGGTACGAGTATGCAGACCCCTCCTGTGTATTCCAAGACTATTCGTATGTTTCCAACAACGGGTGTAGTGCGAAGAACTATCTATCAGGTGTCTTCTCTCTAATGTGTCTCGTCCGCCTGCACCATAGAATCGAGGTGTATGTGCAGTCGCTACAAAATTCTACAGAACTGGTAGCACAGGCAGAACTCTATCTCTTACTCTGCGATCCTACTTATGTCACTGTCATGAGAACCAGGGGAGACGACCACCAGGGAGAGAGAGGCGCTGACAGGAGGTTGCTACCTCACATGCAAGCGGTTCCCCTGCCCGAATTGGCCATCCACCTTGTCCTTCCTACGCTATCTATGCTGCCACATGGTGTCTTAACTAATATTACATGGAAAAACTGCCACCCTTAAGATAGCATGTTCAATTCTACTATATTTGGAATTGAGTTACTAACTACTCTGATTGCACGGAGGCAATCTCTACCTGATCTGCTCCTATCGGAGCTCCTAACGCGGCTTCTGATAAGCTAGAAAGCCCTGCAGTTACCTCGGGTGTCACTGAGGTGGCTTCCTCCTCATCGTCCTTGGCTGGCTCTGCTGTCGCTGCTGCTGCGTCTTCCTCGGCTTCGGCTTCTGCTTCGGAAGACAGAAGCGTCTTCTGGGAAGCGGAGTCGACCGGTGCTTCTTCCGTCTTCTGAGGCACGGGTGCGGGACTAGGTACCATGGGGACCTCATAGAGATCCGGGGAAGTCGCTTCCTCCACGCGGAATACCTGGGAAGACGGCTCGTCTTCCTGTCTTCCGAGGCGTCTTCTGGAGTCTTCTCGGCTTCCAACGCTGTCACCACCAAGTGCACAGCGAGGTCGAACTCCTCCTTCTCCATTCCGGATCCAGTCGATGGTGCTGGAGCGTGGGAAGATGCGGTTGCAGGTGTCGGAAGCGAGAGAAGACCATAAAGTGTCTTCACTCCTTCTATCTGTCGATCCAAGTACCTGAACATGCTCTCCCGGCATTCCACCAACATCGCTTTGGACTCGTTGTCCCATCCTCTAGCTAAGGTAAGTAACTTCCTACCCGCGGTGTAGTTGAACTTCTTCCGAAGCGCTTCCACCGACTGTGCCAGCATCTTCTGTGCACGGGTCTCTACTGCTTCTCTCTACGTCTTCTCAACTGCAGCTCGCGCTTCTGCGACTTCTCGATGCATCTTCCATATGGTCTGCTCTTCTACGAGGGTGGTGATCTTCTCCCGCTCTCGGGTGACTTCCTGATTACGCTGCTGTACCCACGCCTGCAACTCCTGGTTGCTCTTCCGAAGCTGCACTAGCTCCTTGGCAGAAGCGGCTGCTTCCGCCTTGTACCCGGCTGCAAGCTTCTCCGTGGTGCGGAGACTAGCTTCTAGCGACTCCATCTTCTTCTGGTCTTCTCCCTGTCGCAGCAAGGTGCGCAGGCCGAATCCAGGTCGTAAGGACCTCTCCTGTGCCTTCGCCCTCTTCTCCAGCAACTCCATAGCTGGCTGGATCTCCTTCTGGAAGTAGGCACTGAACTCCTCCAGTCGTCTTCCTGCGGAAGACAAGTTCATCTCCACCACTCGCTCCGCGGTGTCGACTTCGTCTTCTAGAGGTAAGGAAGCCTCTTCCACCACGATGACCTTCATCTTCTGCGCACGAGAAGAAGTTACTCTTCCCATCTTCCGGGGTGGAAGACTCCTCATGGCAGGAGCGGCTCTCTTCTTTGTGCTTCCTCGCATCGCAGCAGGAGCGCCCATCCATCCTTCGTCTTCTGCTCTGGTCGGGTATTCAGCAGGTCTTCTTCCGAGTCGGACTCCGATCCTGAATGAATGAGAGAGATGGGTGTCCTCGGTACACTTCTGGGACCCATCTTCCTCAGTGGTGTGACGTCTTCCGACCCACTAGACTCGTCTTCCCTCACCGGAAGCGTCTTCTGGTGAGAGCCGGGCCTCAGCTGTGGCATCAGAGTGGGAGGGGGCGTTGCTGCTGCCTCTCGATCATCATCTTCCGAGGTCTCCTCCTTCAGCTCCTGTCGCTCCGTTGGTCCATACCCTGCCAGCTGATCTTCCTAAGATCCCCAATGGCTACATACAAGTAGCAGAGGAAGGGCGTCACGTGTCTACCGTCGGGATACCCAAGTATGCTAGCTCCGTCTGTACGTAGTTGTGGATGTACGCGCCCCAGTAGATGAGCACTCTGTCATCCCACACTATTCCAGGAACTCCACGTCCTGATCTCCTAAGTACTTTGTCTTTTGCGCTTTCCCCTTGGGAAAGAGATGCAGAAACAACTTCGCCAGGAGGCGCTTCTTCGGCTCCCGGTAAGATTCTATCTTCCAACCGTTCCTCCCTTGCCTGTCTTCCTCAAAAGATAGGTGGTGCTCCCATGCACATGCCACGAACTCACGATTCTAGGCAAGATCTTCTTCTCGTACCAATATCCTCGGTTCTCGGATTCAGGTCTGTGAAAAGCCTTACGTCACCAGTCTTCAGTCCAGGAAGATGATCTTTCTCGAGCTACTCCTGCCTTCGCAGGTACACGGTTACGAGGTGGCAACGTGTAGTGACGAAGGATTTCTCCTTTTGCCCATTTAGTATACAAGATATCGTTCCCACAGAGGATTTGCACAAGTAACGCTGCTCTAAGTTCTAAGATCTGTTCAAACACACAAACACACGGGTTTTGCCTAGAAATCCCGTCTTCTCACAAAACCACACAAAACAACACGTCTTCCAGACACGCCAAATGGTGCTCTGGACCTAAACAAACAACTACCAATTGCAATATCACACAACTATTCACAGAGAAGCTCGAGAAGACGATCTTCCTACTTCCAGGTTGCTTCTTCCGGTCTTCTCGATACCGTCTTCCCGAAGCGATTCTTGTCTTCTGGGGGTTCAACTCCTCTTCTGACACCTCCAGAAGCGTGTCCTGCTTCGCAGAAGTCGACTAGTAACAGTCGTTACACCTTATTCTCACACTCACATTCCAACGGGGTGGATCAATCACAGGGTGTATGCCCCCTGTAGCCTTCCCAGGCTTCTGCCTACGGAAGTTGTCTTCCTGCAGCGCTACAACGACATTCACCTTCACGGAAGGTCAATAGAAGTATCGGAAGCTCACTAGAAGAAGATAAGAATATGGGGAAGATGAGGGAAGATGGGAAGAAGAAGAAATCCAAACAAGAGAAAACAGGATGAAAAAAGGCAATTAAGATTCCGACAGGCTTCTAGTCCGGATCCTGACTAACAAGCCATCCCTGCTTGTAATAGTTTGGGGAGGAAGACAACAAACGTGAGTACTGTAGCACCGTCTTCTACTCGAGGATGTCGTCTTCTGTTGCGGGAAGAAGACTTCTTTCTTCTTCACTTCGTTGCTCTGACTGCTCTGTCTTCTGGGATCCCTTACCCGGAAGACCGTTCGTACGTAGATCCCAAGTGCTCTACTGAACGAGTCAAGCTACACTCCACAACTGTTGACATTCACCGGCACTCAAGAAGAACACTTCCCATGCACAATTGGGAGCGAATTCAGTGAACCCACCATCCAGAAGACATGGACAAAGCTGCTGCACTCAAATCCACAATCTATTCCCCGAGAAGAAGTCACAATGACATTGGGAAGCTCACTCCCGCTACTTCTTGCGTCTACTCCTCGACACACCAGGCTAGCTAACAGGACTGCACGAGGATGCCGTTCCCTATTCCTAGACTGTCCCTGCTCTAATGTGTCTCTCCTGCCTGCCTGTAGAATCGGTGTGTATGTTCAGTTACTGCCGAATTCTACAGACCTGGCAGAGCTCTCAGAGAGATTTCCTCCTACCTTGCTATCCTACTTAACCATCTGCCTTGGGAGGCGACCACCAGGGAGAGAGAGAGAGGCGCTGACAAGAGGTTGTCACCTCACATGCATGCGGTCCCTCTTCCCAATTAGCCCTCCACTGTATTACTCCTACGCTACCTATGCTGCCACATGGGGTCCTAACTATTTTTACATGGAAAACTGCCACCCTTAAGATAGCATGTCCAATCCTACTAAATCTGGAAGTGTTGATTGAGTTCGCTAACTACTCTGATTGCTCGGTGGCAATCTCTACATGATCTGCTCCTACCGGAGCTACTACCTCGACTTTTGATGGGCTGGGAAGCCCTGCACTTACCTCGGGTACCACTGAGGTAGCTTCCCTCTCCTCGCTCTTCGCTGGCCCTGCTATTTCTGCGGTTGCGTCTTCCTCGGCTTCGACTTCGGAAGACGGAATGGTCTTCTGGGAAGACGAGTCGAATGGTGCATCTTCGATCTTCTGAGGCACAGATGCGGTACTAGGGACCATGACGATATCATAGGGGTCCGGGGAAGTCGCTTCCTCCACGCGGAATACTTGGGAAGACGGCTCGTCTTCTTGTCTTCCAGAAGACATCATGTCTTCCGGGGCGTCTTCTGGAGTCTTCTCGTCTTCCAACGCTGTCACCACCAAGTGTACAGCGAGATCGAACTCCTCCTTCTCCATTCCGGATCCTGTCGAGGGTGCTGGGCTTGGGAAGATGCGGTTGCAGGTGTCGGAAGTGAGGGAAGACCATAAAGTGTCTTCACTCCTTCTATCTGTTATCCAGGTACCTGAACATGCTATCTCTGCATTCCACCAACCTCGTCTTGGACTCGCTGTCCCATTCCCTAGCTAAGGTAAGTAACTTCTTACCCGCGGCGAAGTTGAACTTCTTCCGAAGCGCTTCTACCGATTGAGCTAGCATCTTCTGCGCACGGGCCTCCGCTGCTTCCCTGTGCGTCTTCTCTGTTGCAGCTCGCGCTTCTGCGGCTTCTCGCTGCATCTTCCAAGTGGTCTGCTCTTCTGCGAGGGTAGTGATCTTCTCCCGTACTCGGAGAACTTCCTGATCACGCTGCTGTACTCGCGTCTGCAACTCCTGGTTGCTCTTCCGAAGTTGTATCGACTCCTTGGCAGAAGCGGCTGCTTCCGCCTTGTACCTGGCTGCAAGCTTTTCCGTAGTGCAGAGACTAGCTTCCAGAGACTCCGTCTTCTGCTGGCTGTCTTCCTGTCGCAACAAGGTGCGCAGGCCGAATCCAGGCTGTAAGGGCTTCTCTTGTGTCCTCGCTCTTCTTTCCAGCAACTCCATAGCGGGCTGGATCTCCTTCTGGAAGTAGGCACTGAACTCCTCCAGTCGTCTTCCTGCAGAAGATAAGTTCATCCCCACCACTCGCTCGAGGGTGTCGACTTCGTCTTCCAGAGGCAAGGGAGCCTCTTCCACCACTACGGCCTTCATCTTCTGCGCACGAGAAGAAGCTACTCTTCTCATCTTCCGGGGTGGAAGACTCCTCATGGTAGGAGCGGCTCTCCTCTTTGCGCTTCCTCGCATCGCAGTAGGAGTGCCCATCCATCCTTCGTCTTCTGGAGTCTTCGGAAGACTCCCAGGTGTTACAGAAGCTGTCTTCTGCTCCGATCGGGTACTCAGCAAGTCTTCCTCCGAGTCCGACTCCGATCCTGAATGGATGAGGGAGATGGGTGTCCTCGGTACACTTCTGTGATCCATCTTCCTCACTGGCGTGGCGTCTTCCGACCCACTAGACTCGTCTTCCCTCATCAGAAGCGTCTTCTGGTGAGAGCCGGGCCTCAGCTGTGGCATCAGAGTGGGAGGGGGCGTTGCTGCTGCCTCTCGGTCATCGTCTTCCGAGGTCTCCTCCTTCACCTCCTGTCGCTCCGTTGGCCCATACACTGCCAGCTGATCTTCCCTAAGATCCCCCATGGCTACATACAAGTAGCAGAAGAAGGGCGTCAGATGTCCTCCCGCCGGGGTACCCAAGTATGCTAGCTCCGTCTGTACATAGTTGTGGATGTACGCGCCTCAGTAGATTGGCACTCTGTCATCCCACACTGATTCCAAGAACTCCACGTCCTGATCTCCTAAGTACCTCGTCTTCTGCGCTTTTCCCTTGGGGAAAAGATGCAGAAACAACTTCGCCAGAAGTCGCTTCTTCGGCTCCCGGTAAGACTCTATCTTCCAACCGTTCCTCCTCTGCCTGTCTTCCACGAAAAGGCAGGTGGTACTCCTAGGTACATGCCATGAACTCACAATCCTAGGCAAGATCTTCTTCTCATACCAATATCCTCGGTTCTCGGTCTCAGGCCTGTGAAACGCCTTACGCCACCAGTCTTCTGTCCAGGAAGATGGTCTTCCCCGAGCAACTCCTGCCTTTGCAGGTACACGGTTACGCGGTGGTAACGCGGCCCATACCTCCTCCAGAAGCCCTTGATCTGCGAGGTTCCAGTCCCACAGGAAGAAGTCGAGCCCCAACTCCTTGAGAAAAGGAGTGGCCTCGGCCAATTCTATTGCTGGTAACACCAGGCCTCGCGGATGCATCGACATACCTGGAAGATCTGCTGCACTAAACCACAAGCACCTACTATGAGCTGAAGGCTCAGTTCTTCCCGAGTGCCCACAGTCTAGCTTCCACTCTCAGAAGACGAAACTAGTCTTCCAGAAGACAGCTACTCCGTCTTCCGGGATTCTAACAGTACTTCCTAAATAGCTCTCGTCTTCCGAGCTATATCTAAACAATCCTATCTAAGCAAGGCCTCGCATGGATTACCAAGAAGACAACCCACCTTGCATTACATCCTACTTCCTATCAGAAGATACAAGATTCGCGAAACATAAAGTGCATGACAAGTTCAGAAGTCGGGTGCGGGCTCTTGCGGTGACAGTGGCCTCTGGGAAGACACTCGGGACAGCTTCCGATTCAATGTCTTTCTCGGAAGACCTCCCGAAGTCAGACTTCCCTTCACTGGTCTCACCTGTCTTCTTCTTCCTACGCGCAGTCTATCCTCACAACAGACTCAAAACATGTGCACTCTGTTCTTCTGACTTCTCACCTCTCATACGCACTCAGAAGAAGTTTGCTGCATGATGAGAAGACATGACCCTCGACCATTCTCTCCGGATTCTGCCAGCAATACTTCTCACAACTCTCTTCTAAGTTCGGGAAGAAGAAGGAACGGCTGCTATGGGTCGGACAAAAGAGACCCGAAATGGACCTTCACGTCTTCTCGCTCATTTTGCCAGCCTTTCAGTCTTCTAGTCTCTCTAGGAAGATGTGGAGTTGAGAAGCTTGGAAGACCGGGAGGCACAGGCCTAGTTCCCGAGTTCCAACTTCTCGAAATAACACAACAACTCACCACACCACTCAGGCTTCGTATCAAGTCTCTCTAAACACAAAAGCAAAGCAAATCCACTCTTGATACGAATTGTGTTCAGTCGACTTCCGAAGACAGTCTTCCGAAGACAGTCAAGTTCAAGAAGCGTCTTCCGAGGATGTTCCCATCTTCAGAATCGTCTTCTATTTCAAGTTTCGGGGGTAGAGAGGTAGTAGGGTAGAGAAATTGATAGTTGGGTTCGCCAATTTGAAGACTAGGGGTAGGGAAGCTCGAATTGAGCTCAGGAAGAAGCAAGGAGATATCTTGACAGAAATTGGGCAGCGCTTCCGCGCCCAATGTTTCAATAGGAAAGATGGGGGGTGGGGTAATCGATCAGTCTGTCTGCACACAATCAAAGAAGCGCGGGGAGTACCAGGCAATGGCGAGAAGAAGTGGGAAGGAGAAAGAACAAGGGAAAGAACCTCTACAGTCTTCTTCGGCTCCCCGAGTTGCCTTCGACCTCCGCGTGCTTCTGGCTCTCGTCCTAGCTTCCAATGTGACTCCACACGACTGCGTCTGCTGTCAATTTCGGTCCACACCTCGATTCCACCTCTGCTTCTACTCGCCACTCTTCACTGTCAACTTCTCGGAAGCTCCACAGAAATGCCTTCGCTCTTTCTGCTGTTTGTGCTCCCGCAATCCAATTTCACCCTTCGCCTAGCTGCCAACGTACTCTCTACTACCTCGATGTCTTACTCGATTCCTCTCTCAATGCTAGCTCGAAGTTCACTCTCTCAATCGATCTTCTTCAGGCGCACTGTGTTGCGGGAAGTTGGAAGGTGGCTAATGTGCTTCCTCACGCATCTTCCCCGCAGATTAGGGGTTCTCGTCCTTGGTGTCTTCCTGACCTACCTACCTATTCGGTGCGCTACAGTAGGTACACCTACTTGTTTACCCGAAAACTCGTGGTCAGACCTTCGTGATCGGTGTCTTCCGGAAGACAGGTGTCTTCCGCCGTCTTCCCATCTTTCGCCGCCTTCCTATCTTCCGAAGACGCAACTGAGAAGACGGTCTTCCGAAGACGGTCGTCTTCTGAAGAAGTCAACTTCTTATTACAAACAGCTCTTAAGATCATCTTCCTGTTAAGGAAGACGTAACCTTAAGTAACAACGCTTCTTCAGTTATATAAACAAGTCATTAATCTCAAAATTTCAAAAAATCGTGATACTGTAATTTGTGGGCACCACACAACGCTGCCCACACCTCCTCCAGAAGTCCTTGATATGCGAGGTTCCAATCCCAAAGGAAGAAGTCGAGACCCAACTCCTTGAGGAAAGGAGTGGCCTCGGCCAATTCTGCCACTGGTAACACCAAGCCTCGCGGATGCATCGTCATGCTGGAAGATCTGTTGCACTAAGCCACAAGCACTTACTATGAGCTGAAGGCTCAGTCCTTCCCAAGTGCCCACAGTCTAGCTTCTACTTCTCAGAAGACGAAACTAGTCTTCTAGAAGACAGCTACTCCGTCTTCCAGGATTCTAACCGTACTTCCTAGATAGCTCTCGTCTTCCGAGCTATATCTAAACAATCCTATCTAAGCAAGGCCTCGCATGGATTACCAAGAAGACAACCCACCTTGCATTACATCCTACTTCCTATCAGAAGATACAAGATTCGCGAAACATAAAGTGCATGACAAGTTCAGAAGTCGGGTGCGGGCTCCTGCGGTGACAGTGGCCTCTGGGAAGACACTCGGGACAGCTTCCGATTCAATGTCTTTCTCGGAAGACTTCCCGAAGTCAGACTTCCCTTCACTGATCTCACCTGTCTTCGTCTTCCTACGCGCAATCTATCCTCACAACAGACTCAAGACAATTGCACTCTGTTCTTCTGACTTCTCACCTCTCATACGCACTCAGAAGAACCTTTGCTGCTCGATGGGAAGACATGACCCTCGATCATTCTCTCCAGATTCTGCCAGCAAGTATTCTCACGACTCTCTTCTAAGTTCAGGAAGAAGAAGGAATGGCTGCTATGGATCGGACAAAAGAGACCCGAATGGACCCTCACGTCTTCTCGCTCATTTTGCCAGCCTTTCAGTCTTCTAGTCTCTCTAGGAAGATGTGGAGTTGAGAAGCTTGGAAGACCGGGAGGCACATGCCTAGTTCCCGACTTCCAACTTCTCGAAATAACAAAACAACTCACCACACCACTCTAGATTCGTACCAAGCCTCTCTTAACACAAAGCAACACAAATCCACTCTTGATACGAATTGTGTTCAGTCGACTTCCGAAGACAGTCTTCCGAAGACAGTCTTCCGAAGACAATCAAGTTTAAGAAGCGTCTTCCGAAGATGTTCCCATCTTCCGAATCGTCTTCTGTTCCAAGTTTCGGGGGTAGAGAGGTAGTAGGGTAGGGAAATTGATAGTTGGGATCTCCAATTTGAGGGCTAGGAGTAGGGAAGCTCGAATTGAGCTCGGGAAGAAGCAAGGAGATGTCTGACAGAAATTGGGCAGCGCTTCCGCGCCCAATGTCTCAATAGAAAGAATGGGGGTGGGGTAATCGATCAGGCTGTCTGCACACAACCAAGGAAGCGCGGAGAATACCAGACAAAGGCGAGAAGAAGTGGGAAGGGGAAAGAACGTGGGGAAGAACCTCTATAGTCTTCTTCTGCTCCCCGAGTTGCCTTCGACCTCCGCGCTCTTTTGGCTCTTGTCCTAGGTCCAATGCGACCCCTCTCGACTGCGCCTGCTGTCAATTTCTGGCCACGCCTCGATTCTACCTTCGATTCTACTCGCTACTCTCCAATGTCAGCTTCTTGGAAGCTCACATAAACGCTTTCGCTTTCTGTCTTTTGTGCTCCAGCAATTCGATCTCGTCCTTCACCTAGCTGCCAACTGGTTCTCTCCTACCTCGATGTCCTCACTCGATTCCTCTCTCAAAGCTCACTTGCGAAGCCCACTCTCGCAAATCGATCTTCTCAAGCGCGCTGTGCTGCGGGAAGTTAGAATGCGCCTAATGTGCTTCCTTACGCATCTTCCCCGCAGATTAGGGGTTCTCGACCTTAGGTGTCTTTCTCGACCTACCTACCTATTCGGTGCGACCCAGTAGGTACACCTACTGTTTTACCTGAAAACTCGTGGTTAGGCCTTCGCAGTCGCTGTCTTCCAGAAGACAGGTGTCTTCCACCGCCTTCTCATCTTCCGCCGTCTTCCCGTCTTCCGAAGACACAACTGAGAAGACGTTCTTCCGAAGACGGTCGTCTTCCGAAGAAGGTCGTCTTCCGAAGAAGTCCACTTCTATTAAAAAGCTCATAAGGTCATCTTCATGTTAAGGAAGACGTAACCTTAAGTAACAACGCTTCTTCAGTTATACAAACAAGTTATTATTCTTAAAAATTTCAAAAATTCGTGCATCCTGTAATTTGTGGGCACCACATGGATCGTGCAATTGCAAGTGCTCTCAAGGGTTTACTCTATCCTCCTCTCTCGCTGAAAACCTCCTCCTAGTTAGACAATGGTGCCCCTAACATGCTTGCATCCGTACATGACACCAGATTACACTTCTCATCTGACGTCGTTACATCTTCATCCTCTTCACACGTTGCAGATTGTTCATCCAAGAGAACCCGTGCTCATTCATCAAGTTCTTGATCTCGGCATGGTGAGTGCATGTGATACCAAGAGATTCTTAGTAGACGTGGACCAATATCGATCATTGGCCATGCAGCTATTACTCTCCACGAGTGCAACTCCATCTTATATGGAGTTTCGGTATCTACTCTCATTAGAGATCTAGTTACGATTTGAGAGCGATGATGGATAGTGAAGGAGTCAATTATCCCTAGTTTCGGCTTGGAGGTGTTTCCATAAGATTGAGGTAGCGCTTGACACCAGTCTTGATGAGTACCCACAGTTATTATCTTATGTGGGTGCAGTTTATAAATATTCTCACTATCGGATCATGCGGAGAGGTGTATCATTCTTCACGTAGTACATTCTCAAGTCAGGCAGTGTCATGAACCTACCGTCTCATCAGAGGAGATACATAGATGGAAATCTTACGAGAAGTGATAAGATTGCTGGATACATTCACTCATCATTAGAGGCTCCTAGAGAGCCTCATTGTACACTGAATGTCGAATCGCATTATGTGGATGTTATCAGTGGTTCTTGTCGAGATAGAACAAAAGGTTCCACCTTATGTCGATTGCTACACATACTAACGAGAGTGGAGACGAGATGTTCATTAATTATAGTTTTGAGAGGATTCTTCCTTTGACTCCGGAGTGATGGTTACTTTTTCCAACTGAAAATCATGTATAATTTCTATGATATGACTACGAGTACTTATATCTCTCATTCTTTCAAAATCATTTATTATAATGGTGTTTGTATTTTACATTTCAAGGTTGATGACGTCCTTGAAATGGATGCATACTCATGTTGACATTGACGTGTGTTGTGCCAGCTGTTAGGATCGGTCATTGAATCACTAGCACATGCTCTTGCCGATGTCAACATAACTGAAATATCATCCGATGGCTCAAGTTCATGTGACAAGAGTATGAAAGGTGGCGTAGATGATAAAGATGAGATTTTGATGACTTTCATTGACGTTCATTTCTCTCACATGGAGATCTCGGAGTCATCAACATCAGATATCGATATAAGTGTGTCAAAATCAGAAGCTGATGCTAGAACTCATTTGTTTGAGGGACTTCTTATTTTGAAGTGGTAGCAGTATTGTTAATGCTAAATTTGCAGCAGAAGTTCAATGTCCAAATAGCTTCATGGAGGCTCTTCTCAACTCCAAACTGCTATCAGAGGAAAACACGCTGTCTCCAAAAAGATCAGATGCGAAGAGGGTGATGAGCTCTATTGGAATGGTGTGTGAAAACATTCATGCTTGTTCTAATGATTGTTATTAATTTCGAGCGAGACCAGATGATGTCGGTTCCTCTACAATTGTCAGGGTCTTGGATCAAGTTTATCTCAATCTGTAAAGCTGTTAAGTTAAGATTAAGGTTTGTTCCATATCAATAAGTTGGATTGAGGTTTTGATCTGAAAATTATTCAAGTTAAGAGTGTAAGGTCCATTACAATTTCTTGTGAAATTTCGTCACCATTGGTTGACCGATTTGAGAAAACTGAGGTCTCAAAGTTCAAAGAAGCTTTAGAGGATTTGTGTTTCAGTCATATCTATTGTCACTTTTTGATTCTTTTCGAGCAATTGGGGAGGATTTTGCTGCTGAAACTGCCATCGCAACATACAAGTCGACATTGTGAAGATGTGGGATTGATTTCAGCTCTATGTGACAAATGAGCAAGGAGTCGCGATGAATCAAAAGTCGTTATTTCAGTTTTTAGGAGCTACTATGTACCAACATTGTTGGTGCTATGTTGTGAACTTAGTGTTGTATTGAAACATGTATGCTTTACTTTGTTGGAATGCTTAGGAGGGTTGGATGTGCATCAAGTTGTATTAGGACTCGATTAGTTCACAGATATGAGTGCGAAGTTTGGTTGAGCGACACTAGAACATCTTTTCAGTTGTAATATATAGAGTTGTGACGGTTGGATTGATGTGTAGCTAGCGTCGTTGAGAAGCTGTTAAGTCATGCTTCCAATGATATAGAGTTACTTTCAGTTAATCGTACAGAGCTGAGTATTTCAAATAAAGCAAGAAGGACCTCTTTGTAACACAGTTTTCTAAAACTTACACATATCTTCTGGATCATAACAAGCTTTAACCTTGAATAGAGGGAGTACTATGTTACTTGTGCTAATAGAGTAGTTAGAGAAACATAGTAGAAAGATCAAGATTTAGAGTTAACATGTTCAAGCCACATACCTCCGCACAACCACATACCCAATATTTCCTTAGACAGAAAAATACATTATATGACAACATTATTGTGTCGTAGATTGCGTTCTATTTAAACTCAAACTTTGAGGTTACACATTAACGCTCCAAAGACTCTCGTGGATCAGAAAAATGACACTTTGATCTACTTTTGAATCTCTATTTTCATAGCACCAAGTGATATAGCTCGTTGTAACAATGTAATCTTCCCATAAGCACATAAGGTACTTCATTTGGACATTTAGTAGTGAAGTTATGAGATTCAAAAGATGTAAAAATAAAATAAATTAACTAAGTGTACAAACGGTGGTGTATTGTGAACTGACGTAAGAGGATGCTTAATCAGCCAGCTTGTACTTGCGACATGTCAGTGGATGTTTTGGAGTATTGAGAGGTCTAATGCATGCTAGCAAGATTTGATTGTACATGCAACGCATAGAATAAGACGGTTCGTGAAACATAGAGCGTGCTATAGAATATTCTTTTAATAATTAGAAGAAAGTATGGATTTTTGTTTCAATACTTTGTCGTATCTACATATAATCTCTTCACTCTATGATTTACTATATATGTGAAATTTAAAAGATACAATTTATATCTTTGTTGGTGAAAAGGATGAAAAAAAACAATATGAATATGAATGATAACATATATATTTTAGAAACCTTATTTACTTTATGTAATTATAACTAATCTGTTATCATTTCAGAAATTTTTAAATTATAATTTATCTAACTATATTAAAACCTCCAAGACTGACGTAGACGGATAATAAGATCGTGCGTATTTTACACTCCCTATTATCTTGATATCAAAGCAATTGGGACCGAAAGAATTATCTCCATATTCGGCCATCGCCTTACTGATGTGTTCGTCGTCCTCACGGCATGAATCACGTCCAAAGATGATGATCTAACAAAGGAAATGACAACGTTCGTTCTTAACCCCGATGCCCATGCATATACCTCTTGCCTCTGATTTGATCCTCAGAACCATGTTGATTTCACATAATATAGTTTGATTCAGTTGAAAAGATTCAAATATGTTCCAATGTGCAAAGAAGAGTCTTTCTTCTCTCTTGCACCATAGCCTAACACTGTAAAATACTATTTAAAAATTATGCTTGATCAAATTAACATATAAATATATAAAATTTAGAGTGATTCAATCAATCACAGTTTATCAAATGTCTTACTTGATAATCCACTACCTACGTAGATTACTTTCTATTCTTTTTATCATGTTATGGAATTTCTATCATGTAAGAGCTTGATATTGTAATTTTTCTTGAAACAATGTTTTCCAGTATAGTGTGAAGATTTTGTGCTAAATGTAAAGGATTCTGGAAATAGAAAGTCTCTCTTATGTACGATTGAACTGTGTTTCTAAAAATACTATTTAAAAATTATAGTTGATCAAATTAACATATTAACATATAAAATTTAGAGTGATTCAATCAATCACAGTTTATCAGATGTCTTGTTTGATAATCCACTACCTACGTAGATTACTTTTTATTTTACAAAATCATGATCATAATCGTGACTTTCCGTTTACACGTTTCCGATTACATTCCTGTCAGTTTTTTCTCGAGGAACGATTTAGGATTGAGAAACCTCTCTCTCTCTCGTGGCTTATGCTATACATAAACCTGTCAAGTATATACCAGTCTAAGTATATTGCGCAAGAACTGAATTTTAGAGTATTTGCAGAAGTTTGCACTGTAAAAATGACGAGGAGCCCCTGTTTGGTGTGCATGCTCGTACCAATCACTTGAGCGATAGTTACATAGCATGGGACCACCGAACTTAGCGTTGGGGGGTAGGGGTGGGTGGGCGGGGTCACTTATACCTTATGAGCACAAGAGGCCTATCACATCGTGATACGAATATGCCTCCAGCTCTGCAAACATTAGACGGAGATCTAGCATGTTGGATAGAGTGTGCGACTCAAAGTGCATTTTCTCCCCACCTCATTACACAGTCATCGGACGTACACGCTTGAGCACAGCAGGAAGTACACGACAAATCCACCCGGGAATAAGGGCCCGACACGTGTCTTGTGGAGGGGTGCATTGACTGGCATGCTGGAATGGCTCGGACAGGCCATCGTCGCTCTCCCGTACTCAAAGGCTTGCTTGCTGTATTGACCAAGGCGAACACGTTTCTTCGAGTGGAGACGACGGCACTGAACGAACGTTTAACCCACCTCGATGCACAAGCTCTGCAGGAGAGGATAAATATAGTAGGTGTGTGTGTGTTTCTGCTAGCTCCGATGCATTCATTCATGCATTCCTCGTCGTCTTTCAGGAAACTCTTAAGTTCTTCCTCTTTTTTCTATTTCATTTTCCTTTCCCGAAAATGCTTTAAAAACAGGAAATGAGTACAACTGCTCTCGTAGGTCTCGTCTCTTTCTCTTCCCAGTTTGTTGCGGACAGACACCAGTACCGCTTTGCAACCGGCTTGATGAGGTCTTTCCATCCGTTGGCTTTGGCTATTCATTGGGTCGCGTGTTTTCTTCTCTTTGCAACCATGGCAGCCATATCGTAACGTTGTTGAATCATCCTGATCGGGAACCACCATCACCTTTCTACTACGTCGGCGTTGGCGTCGTGTCTGCAAACAATCTAAATCAGTACCACCATCACCTTTCCAGTATGTCGGCCCTACCGCAGTGTCCTCGAAACCCCAGTGTGATTGAAACACCACTTTTCTACCATGTCGGCCCTACTGTACCTACTACAGTATAGTGTTGGTGAAAGCATTTTGCTTGCAACATCTTGTGCGATATAAGCGAGGAGAAGTGAGCAAAAGCGTAATTACACTTTATGTCGATCTTCCGTGTTATTTATAGTAATTTGGCAAGGTATATTTGAAGCACACTCAGCACTATCAGTGGTGGTTACCATAGCCGCACCGCCGCACCATAGCCATACCGCACCTGCAGACTGAGTTTCGTTTCTCGTAAAGTATTGCCAAAAACTCTCCTGCTCCAACCTTGTGAAATTGCGGTCGTTTTTACTTGTTCGTCCAACCTAGAACTGCGATTGCACCGCACTAGAGTCAAGAGTACAGAATGAAAAGCACAGTCGAACAAGATCCACAAGTGAAACAACGATCTGAAAAGTACACAAAATATGTTCGAACATCCGTGACATGCCCATCAAATCCTGTCAGAGTAAAATGTGAGGTATTAAGTAACGTTTAGGAAACGTCTTGTCAAACACACGCTTTTCTTCCATTAGGAAAGCTCATTGGATAAACCATCAGTGGCCTAGAATTGTCCAATAAGTAATATCCTCCGTTATGTTGTCTCACGTTCCTTTTTCCTTTTTTCTCTGCAATTGTATAGCTTATGACAGTAAGAGAGGAATCCGAAGGAAAAAAGAAGTGGTTTTTGTATTTTTACTTTTTATAAAATTTGAGTATTTTCTTTCGACTTACATATTAATTCTGTAACTTCTCATACTTGATATCTTCATTATTCAATCCGGGCATAGAGATACTGATATAACCGGGTATTAAATCTGAAGTGAAAGTGCATGAATGCTAAACGATAAAAATACCCAAGTGACTATAATACTTAATTTTATATAAATGAACGTATTTATTTCTCTATTTCTCTATTTCTCTATTATTTCTCTCTATCTCCAAGTCATATAGTTTTTTTCCATTGAATTAAATACGTAAATGACATTGTATGCTTTACACTTTCTTTGTATTTTTCATATTTACTGAAGTTGATTTTCTACTGAAAAGTTGTAAATATCCAAAAGAGCAAAGCCATCTTCCAGCAGAAGATCGGATCTTAATAAGTTCATCAGATTAGTGTGCATACATATAAAAGCAGATATCTAGTGGGATCATTTTAAACCACGAGTATCATTACATAGCAGTAACTGGATATCCCACCATTAAGTAATTAGTTAAATATTTTTGCACGATTACTTTTGGTGATTAGCTCATCGTATTTGCATCTTGCTGTCATTCCTCCTTGCAGGTGCTCATTATCTAGTTAAAATGTGCACCTTGAGAAGATATTCAAAACTAGCCATAGTTTTACTCAGTCTTGACATCAAAGGGCTCAAAGTTTGTTATACTCAAGCTGTCTTCCCAAAGATTACAGCGATTAGAGCCAAAGATTAATATCTCATACACAATTCTAGATTTGAATTGTTCTCTTATCAAAGACGAACTTGTTTGTAAAACACGCAAACAGTCTACAAGAACTTTACAGCAAGAAGGCAAGACAAGAAGCGATTCCGTAGTAGTGCTGCAACTCGTCCTAGACATAGGATTGGAACAGAGACATGTAAAATAAGATGTGAGAATCATCTTTTCAGCTAAAAGTTTGTTATAAAGTGAATTAACCCAAACTCCATTCGAAAACGATTTAGATTGAACTAAAAGATATCTTTCCGAGATACCTCAGATCCAACTTCATGGAAAGGTCCTCTAAGTTTTACATTTCCTACTACACGATAGAGTCATCCTCGTAATTAATCTCAGAGAATAAAGTTTAGTTGATCCATTTGTTATTCATACTTCATTACTTCTTTCTTCTTCTCCATTACACCTTTTTCGAGTGTCCTCTCAAATTCATAAAGGAAAATGAAGGACAGTCGTTCTAAATTTTATTCATTATTTCCATTTAATATTCCAGTTCCCTTGGCCCTTGGATCCAAAATCGGAGTGTTAGGGGGGAATTTTGAAAGTGTAATGTATTGAATGTAACTTGATTTAGTTCTGACGATCTCAGAACCTTATCCTTATCATCACTCTGAGCACCTGCATATTCAGGAGTTTAATTTAATAACTAGCCTTTCCGGAAAAAAAGTTACGTATTAAATTAACCTCAGTGTAAATTAATGTATTAATGAGTATGAGTTCCCTTACTTGTATCTTCTGAAGCTCAGCCTCGGGTCAAGACTTATGGGTTATCTCCTACTCTCCTCTTGTTTCCAAGCATGGACTAATATATAACTTTTATAAAATATTTTAATTATTTACATTTACTTAGTATATATATTTTATTTAATATATTTATATTTATATTTTCGATAACAATAAGCGAGCAAAAGTTCCCCGGAGTTCATCCAACATGCATATTCATCCTCTTCTGAGTTTGAAAGAGAGGGAAATGCATGTCCATTTAATTTAATACCTAATCTTTCCGACAGGAAGGGTTAGATATTAAATTAAACGTCTGATTAAAATTATGTATTCATGAGTACAGTACCCCGGACTTGTATCTTATGAAGCGCGAGAATCCAGTGTACATTTATGGGTTTTTGTTTGCTCTCTTCGTGTTTCAGGCATGGACTAACAAATAATGTCTATAGAATATTTTAGTTTCTTATATCTACTTAGTATATATATTTTATTTAATACTTATATAATTTTCTGATAACAAAAGGAGAACATAAGTTCCCAGAAGTTCAGTTTGCATGCATATTCATCAGTCATATGATAACTTTCTCGATTTTACTTCATGTTAACTTTGGATATCACGTCTTTTATACTTGGTTAGGTTTTTATGTCGTCTTGCCCTACAAGGTCAAAATCATGAAAGTTGCTAGTTGCTTGAATATTCACGATAGAAGAGGATTGCAAGCTTAATCTATTATCTAACTCTTCCGATTGGCAGAGTTAGGTAATAAACTAAAGTATTTATCGAATTAATTATTAGGAATCAGCCGGACTTGTATTGTTGGAGACGTGTTGGTATAGACTTCAATTGTGAGTTTTCTGGGATGTTTCTGCAGTTCTCTGTATAGTTAAGATTTAACACTTACACATTAATTTTAATTTTTAACAAAACTTGATATAGAATTTCTAGATAGGTACATATTTTCCAATAACAGACACCCGGCAAAAGATTCCCAAAGGTGGTTGAGCATACATATTTATAGCTAACTCCGGTTCTCTCGGGATAGCTAATGCTGGATCTTCTCCATAGACACCTATCTTGCAGATTTCTTTAGTTGCCGTATTATTGTACATCACTGTTTTCTTTTGAAGAACTTTGTTTCGACAGATGCAACAGTTCGGAAGAGGGGGAATTATTTAATTTATACCTAACTCTTCCGACAGGAAGGGTTAGGTGTAAATTAAATTATCACGCCTGGTTAATGTAACTATCACTACAGTCCTCCGGTCTTGTACTTCCTGAAGCGCGAGAGCCCACGCAGTACTTATGGGTTTTCTCTTGACTTCTCCGTCTTTCCAGGCATGAGTTAACATATAATAATTATATAGTTTTTAATTTTTTCTTTTTAATATTTATACATTTTCTAAATAATACTAAACAAATAGAGTTCTCAAAGTTCCCAGAGTTAATCGGAGGATGTTTATTAACATCCCGATGTTCCTGCTTGTCCGTTTGCGCTCCTTGTCCGGAACCGCCACTGCTACGCATATTTGTTGCCATTGCTTGACTAGAATTTTGATGCTTTTATTGCATTCTATTGTCACAGCATGCCGTAGTGAATAAGTACTCGAGTCTTGTACAAACTAACCGTCCAACCATGGGAATTAGTTTCTCTCGAAACAGCTGACCAAGGATCACCCATTGCCCGAGGTGTTTCACGCTGTTGTTGAGCTTTGGTGTGTTATGGACCCTACTGCAGTCGTTGTATTGCACCAACACAATCAACGTTTAATTGTGATAGAGATGCTGTAGTAACCGCATCAAACATTTAGATTTCGTTTACTTCGAATAATTAGAGCTTATGATGGAATATTTGATTCTTTATAAATATGAAAAGAAAGTGAAGCAGTGAATACCAGACGGATGAGAAGATCTTATCAAGCAGAGCAAGAGGAGAAACAAACACAAAGTGCCAAGCATCCAACACCAGGAAGATGAAGAGAAAATAAGAGCTAAGCATCACAATTCTTAGCTATAAAGTCACCAATCGCTTAAAGTATCAAACATCCATAAATCAATAGTAAATCCATAAATACTACCATATCCATCAAAATTAAATCCATGTATACGTAGTGCACAACCTGGACTTGAAAATCGTCACTTTTGCCTTGCAGTCGAGTTGAATAAGTTCAGTTCAACCCTTAGAAGACTCACTATAGATATATAGACAATTTGGGTCTTCTTCCTCATGTGTTAAGACATAGCACTTCCCTAACCAGACGGGAGATAAAAGAACATAACTCATGATCGCAACAGCTTGACCTAATAACAACCAATTCATCAGGTGGAGATCACGTCAACTCGTGGACACTAACGAGGTCGACTTTGCCACATGCATCTTATCTAATAGAGGATGTAAAAGTCAAGAAAAACATTCTAATAGATGAATGAATGATATCCGTAACTCTTGAACCCTAATTTTTAATGAGAATGGAAGGATAACTTTGTTCACGGTTCGACATAGGTTGTTTTGATCTAAAAATTAGATAAAACGGGTTGTTTCTACTTGTAAAAAGAGAAAAACATATGTACATTGCAGATGTACAAGTATGTGTAATTATCAGCAACATTATTATCATTGGCATCATGATCATTGAAACTGTTAGTTGAATGTATTTTACAGCTGAACTTTTGACGAACAACAGGAAAAATACATTTGAGCTATTTTTGCAGGTACCTCTAGAGATACTCGCAGCTCGGACATCCCGTGCTCAGAAGTATCACCTGCGGACAAAAGAATAATTATCACGGACGGTAAATTTGACCTCCCATATTATTCTTGTAACAAGCAGAAGTATCCGTCATTCTCACTTTAGCGAAATGGCAACTTACCACGTAATTGACTACTGTAGTCCTTATATGGAAAAGATCCTCCACTAACAACCACACCCAAGGTTTCCTTGTCTAAGAAAGAAAGACGTCACAAAATGATTAGTAAACAGATGAAAAAAGACCCCATCAAACCTAACAAGGGAAAGAGAGACCCGAAGGACCAATCAACCAACACCTCGAAAAGAGAAGAGAAAATCGAGACTAAGATGAAGCATGAATGGTCAGTATCTTCCCACCATGATATGATACCCTTTGTGGTCGTATTCACTGGCATCTGGCTGTTTTAGGCCAGGCAGTACAGTGACTAGAGTGCAGAAACAGCCACTTTAGATTTGTGCAGACTGCCGGGGAAACAATAGAAGCTGGAAGAGTATCCGGACACTATTTGCCGTCCATTCCGGGACATTACTATTAGAACGGCCTCGTATCTCATGATTGATTCACACTACAATACAACGTTCGTGCATGCATACGACCCACCTAAACGCCAGATATTCTAGCCTAGAAATTCTAGGGAATTCTGGGGGAAAACTGCGAGTTGGATACTATGGTAGAGTCCAGGCCTAGAACAGGAATTCTTTACAGGCAACCGGCAGGAATAAGGAAACTAACCGGGGAAGTTACTTGTAACTGGATATAAAAGTAAAAACATGTTCTGCTTAATAAGATTGTGCATATTGCCCTAGTGGCTGTACATGTTCGATCTTTGTTAAATAGAAATCTAAAAGTTTTCTTTGGTTTGATTTATTACATGTATTAATCACCACACGCGTCAAGTATTTCTTGAACAGGTGTCTATTTTTAACAACTTCTCTAAACTATACAAATTTATCGTAGTACATTTTGGTAGTTTCCAGATGACGGTAAGATCTACCAAAATTTCATCACCGAACCTCGTAAAAGCATTTGTTCGAAAGAGCAAAAAAGTTAGCAACAATAACAAGTAACCTAACTTAACACATTCTAAACTACTTTTTCTCGGATTTGTCAGAACAAGTAACACGACTGAGCCAAATGTTTGAGTCATATTACTTTCTAACCGGTAAAGGCTTTCAGTCATGATGTTCGTACTTGAGGTTCTCCAAATCTCTTTTGGTAGGACACTGATACAAATAAAGCAAAAATATATCATCATTAGAATTTTGCATCTGGATGATAACAGTTTCTTTCCAAAAATAGTACAAAGGTATCAAAAGTGAAATGAAACGTCAATATGGGAAAATCACCATTTTCCGATCCTACATGACCTTGCAAAATTGGAAAGATTGACTGGATGAAAAGGTGGTGCGGTGCAACGCTTACTCGTCAAGAAGAATGGATTAGAGAACGATAAAAAATGTCAAAAGAGCATTATGCGCGTAAACCATTCGTGGAAATTTTGTAAGCGACGGGGAGTACGTGCTTTGGCTAACAACAATGACATTGGTTCATATTTTCCACCTACAACTAACCGCATTAACAAAGTGCACAAAATGATATAACTCTGAAATTATTCAGAAGTTAATGTATGAATTTTGCTAAATATCTTAAATTGCAATTCGAGTCAAGATAGTACGATAATGTTTCAGCAAAGGTGATTTTGAAATAAAGATTAGCCAAAAAACTGATGGATGAAGATAGTTTCATGCTTGATCTCAGTAACCACCTTTTTTATATAATTTTTTTTCTCGTTATACTTTAGCTTATTATCTTGCTGACTACTTAATGTCCTACTTGCAAATCAGTAGAAATTTACTCGACCCCACTCCAATACATTTGTCGTACTTGAATCCACCTCTATTGACGTTACGTTACTTGATCACACCTTTGACTGGCAATAGCAAGTTTAACAGGTTTATTGTTATGTAAAGACATTGCAGTAAATCAAATAAGAGCTAATATGGATTGATAATACTGTTGTAAATGTATTTTAAATTAAAATTTTCAGATAGATATATGACTTACGACTAACCTTCATTCTCTTATTTGGATGATGTGGCATTTTGACCTACTGAACCTGCTGTAGCCAGTAGAAGATCTGATCAAGTAATGTAAAATTAAACCACAAGTAGAGGTATAAAAAGAGCCACATCGTATGCGGCGGTCCTTTTTGACACTGTAGCATCTTTTGTCGAAGGCATCGGACCACGTCTGACTGACTTCCCGACGGAGCCTCTAGGGTTCAGTGTAGGAGCGGCCGGTGCGGTCGACAAGCAGCAATTGTGTGCAGAATATGTTTTATCCATGGTGGCTTAGAGTGTACTCGACGACCTCTTTGCTATTGATGATGGTTGTTTGTGACTGACTTGCTACTGGTCTGGACATCATCGCTGGTGATCAGTCATTTCGTTTTTCATCTTTTGTACTCGTCATCGATGACTGTAGACTTGGAATGATTCGCTGGTCAGAACTTTTTGAGTTTGCGTGATTTGCAATGAGTACTTTTCGGACAAGCACGGTTTGTTGTGAGTAATCCGAATGTTCTCTATCCGCATTAGTGCATATGCAGATCTTCATTTTGGTCACATTTGGTTGGGATTCTTCTTTTGATTTGACGATGGCTTGATCTCTGGTGGTGTCAATAATCTATCCAAGCCCAATCTCTCTATATCGTTCGGTGACTTTTGCATTCGATCTGATTGTAGTCATTGTTTTATATTGATAAATTCTCTTCGACGGTCTTGTCGATTGCTACAGCAAGTTTTGGTTGCTTTTGTCATCATGTCATCTCGATGGCAAAGATGCAAAGGTGTTTCTGTCGTCATGCTCCAAATGTTGTTTCTATTGTCAGCTCTAACATAGTGATCTCGGCTGAAAAGTCCAATAGTGTGTATAAGGACTTTCCAGTGGTCATAGTAACTTTCACGAACCTTGGCACTTGAGCGATAACTATTGTGCTTTTTGTATTCAGTTTAGTCTTTTTTTTCAGGTTGAGGATAGCTTTTAGCCGCGAGTCACCTTGTAAATGTTTGAGGATGTGTTGGTGCTTGCGGGTATATTGACCAAGCCATTTGCAGAGAGTCGGTGTTTGTACATTTCGCATATCTATTTTGTTGCATGTCCGTGTGCTACTCAAGAACTTGCATTTTTTCTGATGTTTTTCTGTTATTAGGTGGCCTAAGTGCAGGTGGAAAGTCTTCATTATTCGTATATTTTGGTGGAGCGGCATTTTCCGTGCTGCTGTAATGTACTTTTGAGCCTTTCCGTTGATAATGCTTACTACGTGACGCTACCAATATCTTTTCAGTCAAAGTTTAGCGAGACATAAGTTTAGCGAGGCTTGCGGTGATTGCTTCTCTACTCTGGGATCATTGTTGCTACACTTTTTCCCGTTCTGAACTTGTGTGATAGTCAACCAATGTGCAACGTATGTGTTTTTATCTCCGCTTGCCTTCCCGTGGGACTCGATCATTGTACAGCTGCCATAGTGAACTATTTTCTGATTTAATCTTTGGTTTGCTTGTGTAGCCAGCATCCCTCTATCTACCTTGATCATTTTTGTCTTTTCCAAGAGAGTTCTTCTTCCACTCGGCCAGGAGGTATTGCTGCAATTGTTTCCCTCTAGTCGTCTTTTGTACAATGCAGTCATTGTTTAACCTTTGGCTATTTACAGACCATCGTTGACAAAGACATTCGGCGTGATCAGTTCCAACCTTGCTTGGTTTTGAGGGTGATTTGTCTAATGACCCGGATTGAGGAGTCATTTTTTTAGATCCATTGGGACTCCTTGCAGGATGCTTGGACTAAACCGCGGTTTGATTCTATATAGGAAGATGTTTGGAAATTTTTGTGGCTGAGGGTTGATGTGGACGGAGAACCAAGATTGTTTGTAAAGTTAGTGAGTTTTCATAAGTTGCGAGAGTTGTATCCGCATTTTAGTGATGCTTGTGAGGTGTTTGTTGTCTCTTTAGAGATGGAGGTGGATATGTTTTTGATGGCGGCTTGTTATTCTTGGTCTGAAAGCGAACCTAGGAGGAAAAGATTCCAAGTTTAGAAGAAGCTTTCTTACACTGCGGGATGGTCTAAGAGGAAAACATTTCTCGAGTGTTTATAGTTCGTTGTGCAGCGGACTTGGGAGCGGACGAGGAACATGTAGGCTACATTCCTTAGATTTTCGTTGTCTCCAGAAAATTTTCTTGTCTTTTTACAAGTGCTATTGTTTACAATACTTTATTTGGCTTGGACCTCCTCCTCTCCTGTGAGAGGAATGAACCTTCGCTGAGCGACCAGCAAGATGAGTTCAACTCCCATCAAAGGTACTATATTCAAATTCAAGTTCTACTTTTGCTAATTCTGGAACTTGAATCTTTACTATGTGAGTGAAACTACATCATGCAAATATTTCTTAGCTAACATGAGAGTGTGAGAGTGAAGAGAAAAGTTTGCTGAGAGCGAAAGGAAAAACCACGAAGAGAAAAATAACTGGTACTTCATCAAGTTCAAAAAGCCAACTCCTCACATTCTAATTTTTGACCAAGGTTCATCTCAAAACACTATAACTCCAAGAACCACGACTCCAAATATCCAAAGCTGACCCATGAATGTAAAACAATTTATAGATATCCAAAAACTCATCATTCAAATTTGGATCCCAAGGAAACAAAAAGAACTTACTTCGAGTACCAAAAGCCACTACACAAGTAATGGATAGTTTACTAAGTCCCAAACTAGGCTCATGGCTCTTGAAATCAGTCCCAAACACTCTTTTCTAACCAAGTTCTCAGCTCACGAAAGGACTAATTCGCTAAGTTTCAGAACGGAAAGAGATAGAAGAGAAAGATCTCAAGATAAAATAAACCAAAAATCAGACTGAGGTAACTCTGAGTTTCTACCAAGAGCTGACTCAAGAGAAGACAGACTTAGCAAGTCTCAAAAAACTAAAGGCAATAATAAGAAAAGGCAAATAAAAAATATAATGAGATGAAATCCATACGAAAATAAAAGCAGGTAAAAGTACATGTATTATAGGAAATGAGTTCATTTGACATCAATTTACAAGAAAAACTCTTGTAAAACTCTTTTTGCTGGATGACACTTTGCATCATTTTACAAACATAACTTCTATTTTGTTCCAACTCCACCAAAAAGTTTCTCGATGCCAAGAAGAGAATTTCTACTAAGCAAATAAGTATACTGCTCCGGATTGCAAAAGTATATTATTTTGAAAGAAAGACGTGCTTTATAGTCTAAGCCCGGGGGATAGTTCTAACAAAACCATGTGTGACATGATCTAGACCTTAACAAAAGGAAAAATGCAATACTATATAATGTTAGAATATAAAAATAACTATTGAAAATTTATTGAAATTGCGTAAGAAGAAAGAAGCCCTGAAAAGCTATGTCCAACGATTTTATGATATCCTAGACAGACTATCCATCAATGGAGCACATCTAGCTTACACACCGACACAGACGGTGAAAGGATTACTTTCAAAGCAGCAAACGTGGATCAGATGGTTTGACACGTCAACTTTAGAGTGTGCCATCGCTTCTACGGAGAACTATGAGTCCTCTAATATTCTCAGTAGAGACCATGACAAGTCTTCGGGAACGAAGAAGAAGAAGAACCTCATGAAGTCTAAGGACGGTAAAAAAGAATAGAAGAAGAAAAAGAAGTTGAAGAAGATGAAGACCAGAAAGTATTCATCTTCAGAAGACGACTCTTCAGACAAATGTCCTTCAGACAAATGTCGGAAGATGAAGATTCATCCTCTTCGGAAGAGAAGGAAAAACGTAAAAAAAGAAAGAGGAAGACAAGAAGCTCAACAGCTTCATGCACAACCTCCCAATTCCTTGTCAACCCTTCTTCTTCATCCCTATCCTCCAGAAGTAGCTCTAACCGCTCTTGCCATGGTTCATCAGCAGCTTGAAGAAACAGCTCCGTCTTGTAGCTTTTCCAAGGTTAGCTGGTCTACCCGAGATAACTGAGAGAATTGTCTCTCGAACTCCTTCAACAATTCTGTAGGCTGCAAACCCTTGCTGGATCGGTTGACCCATTCCAGAAATAATTTCTTGGTTACTCAATCTGAGTTTCCCAAGAAATATTCCTCTCTCAGCGCATGTGAAAATGTATCCCAGTTCCTCCCAAAATGTTTTGTTAGACCCTTCACATGCTCCCTTATCTCATGTACCACATCGAGTTCGAATATCTTGATCATCTCTTTCTCCGATACCTGATCCAAATCCATCTCCGTCTTGTAACATCTCAAGTAGTTTGAGATGTCTCCCCCATCAAATAGATCGAGCTTGTCGATCATCCTTCGAAGCGCCTTCGTCCCCAAAGCCTCCTTTTGTTGGTTCCCTTGCTTTTATCACATAAACAAAGTGAAGGCTTGAAACAATCGTGCAGTTGCTGCATCCAGTTGCATCCCTGGTATACCCTCTAATCCGTCCATCCCGTCCATAGTCATGGCTCTTCTCATCCTCCCATCCTCCCATGATCCCAACCGTCTACAAATCCATCATCCTAGGTCCACAGCATCCTCCCGAACAACAGTATCCATCCTCATCCTCGTTCATGATTGTTGATCTCTTCTGCCCATTTCTAACACACAAATATCTCCACCCGGACCTTCACGTCGAGTTCACCACCGTTGTCGTGTCGGATATTGCGTAAAGGATGTCCAGGAAAACGTGAGGTTCCTGGCTGTGGAGATGTTGTGTGCTGAAACAGAGACAAGACAAAGAAAAATAACCACGAAAACGAATGCTGCGATATATACCAACTCCAAATGTATGTACACTGCCGGTTCTTTCTCCTAAGAGCACAGAACTGAAAAACAGACCAGAGCGGTCTGTAACATGCTTCAAAGCCCTTAAAACAACCCTTGAATCATAACCTTGACCCAAAAACACCGAAGTGTAACTCAAAGCAAGAGAAACTTCCTTTTGCTAACAAGTAGAGCCACAGCAGTATCACGCGATCCAAACCCAGGTCCAAACCACATCCATGTACAAGTTCTTAGCTAAAGCTAGCTACCACAAGCTGTATATAGCCAACAAGAACTCTAACGAACTCAAAAGAGCAAAACCCGTAGCAAAGAAACCGAAAAAGATCTATTTGTGAACTACCTCTTTTCGCCGAACGGACTTCAGATGTCGATAGGGTCTCCTCCGCTGACTCCGTTAACCCAAGAAACCTTTAGATCCGACTCCCAACAGCCGAGATATCGTCGATTTTCGATCGCAAGTGACCGAACCTTCAAAAATTCCTCCCTGCGGCTTAAAACCGCACACACCGCACAAACGGATCGTCTAAACTGATATCCGTCTTCTTGACAGATAAATCTAGCTACCTTGAACCCAACAAGACTCCAAACAAGTCGTTTGGAGTTCCCCTTGCAAAACCACGCAAGAAATTTAGTCGCAGGTTGCAAAAAACCTGACGTAAATCAGCTCCCTGCGGCTCAAACTTGCTCACCACACCCAGACCAACAATCCAATTCACGTACAGTCTTCTCCTATGCGTACATGAAGACTCCCTGATCGCGAAGGCACCAAGAACGAAGAGCTTGGCTCACCGATCGCGAAGAACAACCCAATCTCAGGTCGCAGGCGAACAAAAATCTGATGTAAGCGCTTCCCTACGAGCCAATTTCACTCCGAACTCCCAAACTGCCCCATGAAACTTCGTATCGTCTAATTTCCTGAAGAACTCGTTGTTTTGATCCCGATGGATCCAAGGACAGCAACTTTGGACTCCGGAACGGTCCGAACGGTCCAACTCTCCTTCACAGGTAACTGAAAACCTCAAATCTGCTTCCTGCATCTCAATTTCTCCCAGAACACAACCCCCGATCCGTCTCCTCAAAAACCGTCTTAACTTGTGCGTAGCCTGCACAGATCTGAACCAGATGACACCTTGCGCGCGCGTATTGGACTTCTCAATTCTTCAAAACATCCACCGACAAGTCGCAGGAACAAGCAAGCTCCTTAAGCAGCCCTCTTGCGTCAGTCTCTGTACGTACAAAATTCTCTCAATAATGAAGCCGACCTCTTGCGTCTTTGATAGAACGCCTGAAGCCTCAAATACCCAATCATCAAGTAAACTAAAGCCTAGCTTGATTTTGTCTTCTTTCGAGTCGCATAACTTCTTCACTAGATGTCCAAACGAAGTAAACAAGATGCCCATGGAAAGCTTACAACGAGCTCTGCCCATCTATGTGATGAAAGTGAAGATCCACAGTTGCGCCAAAAGCCCGTAAGCTAGAGCCTAGCTTGTTTTCTCCATCTTTGGAGTCTTGTAACTTCTCCACTAGGCGTCCAAACGAAGTAGACAAAGTGCATATGGAATGCTGACAAGGAGCTCTATCCATCTATGTGATGAAAGTGAAGATCCGAAGTTGTGCCAAAAGCCCGTAAGCTGGAGCTTAGCTTGTTTTCTCTATCTTTTGAGTCATGTAACTTCTCCACTAGGCGTCCAAACGAAGTAGACAAAGTGCCTATGAAAAGCTGGCAAGGAGCTCTATCGACTGATGTGATGAAAGTGGAGATCTGAAATGGTGCCAAAAGCCCATAAGCTGAGGCCTAGCTTGCCTTTCTCACTTTTCTCCATGAGCGTCTTTGGAGCGACAAGCATCGAGGTTTGAATTTCAGATAGGAGCCGGTCCACAACACGACACAGGGGCATGCCAACACATAATGATTTTATAGCAAACCGTCGTATGCTACACATGCAGTGGAATGAGTAGTACCAACTACTTTGTAGAGTGTGAAGATGGAGTTTATGGGGTACAATCTCAAGATGGTACTATGGTGCCCAACCAACCTCAACAATTTACACCAATTCCTCCGGTGCACATCCAACGGTTTGTACCTAGACATATGGCTAGTAATGTATCACGAAGGAAGTACGTGCCTACGGATTACCAAGGACCATCACCTCTTGGTACGTCTTGTTATAACTGTGGAGCCATTGGTCACCGGGCTCCTAATTGTCCTCACCCGAACAAACAAGCGGGCTATATGCCACTGTGTGGTAAGTGTGGTAAGCCCGACCATGGAGTCACAGACTGCACTAATGCAGACGAAAAGTGGAGCCATGAAGTGGGAAGAGAATACTTCGAAAAGGAGAGACTCTGACGGAAGTAAAAGCTCAAGAGGCGAAGGATCTTAAGAAGACTAAGCGAAAAGATTTGAAGAAGAAGAAGAGAACGCACAAAACATTGACGGAACAAGTGCACGAATTGGCAGAAAAACGGATGAAGTTGGGGTCGGCTAAGTTCGCCAAGAAGAGGAGAGACAGAAGAAGGCCTCAGCAAAGTTATCTGCTGACATTTCAGACGAAGTGAAGACACTTCTGAGTAAAGAACTGAGTAAACGGACGAATAGAGCAGAACCTAGTCAGGAAGAGAATATAAAGATGAAGACCGACATCTATTCGGCCGAAGATAACCGATCAACTGAACTTCGGAACCAAGTGACTGAGCAGATTAAGAAGATTGTTCAAGTGGTAAGCCCTCATTATATGTCGTAGGGGACTTGCTAAATCAACAGGCTAATATCACGATAAAACAGTTAGTTGAAGATAATCGGTTGTACATGAAGTTATTGTTGGCAGCCTTGAGAAAACCAGTCCAAGACAAAGAAGCTGCCTTTAGTATTTCAAGTGAGATCGGAAGATTTAGGATCTCGAGAAGGGGATATAGAAATAGATGGATGTTTGATGAAACATGTACATTTAGACTCTGGATCTAGTGTGAATATTATCACAGAAGATACGGCACATGGACTAGGATATACGAAGTTTGAATCAACACCGAGGGTGTTGAGGATGGCTGACCAGAGCCGAAGAAGACCTTTGAGAGTGCTGCGAGATATCTCCACGACGATTGGTGTGATAGTCTTCAGACTCACTTACATTGTGTTAAGACCGTTGGTTAAATCAGGCTATGGAGTACTTATAGGCCGACCTTGGCTATATCACCTAAAACGATACTGGTACAAGCAAAAGTTATCATTTAATGACCCAATGAAACCTAAAAACAAGTATGTGTCAGTAAGCTGGAGGAAGGTGTCGCACCAGGGTGAGACGTCTTCAACGGATTCAGGCTACACTTCAGAAACTTATTCTTCATCAAGTGCTAGCTCAGAGAACGAGAAGTCAGGACCCTATATAGTAGTGAATTACTTACAGTGCTATGAGATAGATGACGAAGAAGAAGAGTGCATAAGACATGATGGAGAATAGCAATCGCTGTTGAGACAGGGAAGTTCAGAGGTGAGTCACACTGAAGGCATGGTACTGAAGTCAGCAACGGTGGACCTGATCCTTGAAGAGGGGAAAGTTTTCAAGATCACAACGAAGTTATAAGGAGCAGAATTGGAGGTGTATCACGACATGTTAACCTACTACCATGATGTGTTTGCTTGGAAGATATAAGACATGAAGGGTATTCCTGCAAAGTGGGGATAACATCATATCGACCTGTTGAAAAACTTTATATCTGTGAGACAAAGACAGTACCAGCTAAACCTGAAATACTCCCTTTTAGTCAAAGATGAGATTGATAAGTACTTAAGTGCAGGTATTAGCTTTCCTGTCCTTAGCAGTGAATGGGTATTACCTATAGTGATAATACCCAAGAAGAAGACGAGTAAAATTAGAGTGTGTCATGATTTTCGAAAACTAAATGCAGCAACAAGAAAAGACCATCATCATTTATCTTTTACATAGTCTATTTTGGATAGAGTAGCTGGTCATGAGTGCTATAGTTTTCTTGATGGATTTTCAAGATATAACCAAGTATCCATTAGAGACGAAGAACAAAGACAAAATTATTTTTACCACTGATTGACGTACTTTTGCATACCATAAGATGTCATTTGGTTTGTGTAATGCTCCTGCTACATTTCAGAGAAAGATGACAAACATTTTTCAGGAGTATCTTAGAAAATTTTTAGAAATTTTTATAGATGATTTTTGTGTTTTTGGATCAAGGAAAGATCATGTAAATTCCTTGGTTGTAGTTTTTCAGCGTTGTAAGGATGCTCAATTGGCACTACATCCCAAGAAATGTTTCTTTATCATGACAGAGGGCATTCTATTATGACATAAGGTCTCGCAGCATGGCATTGAAGTAGATGTAGATAAAGTCCAAGTCATAGTAGCTTTGGATCCTCCTTCTAATATCAGTGAGTTGCGAGGATTTTTATGACACATAAGTTATTACCGGAGATTTATTAAAGATTATGCGATCTTAGCATCACCACTAACAGAGTTGTTGAGGAAATCCACTAAGTACCTTTGGCAGGAACAAAGACAAAAGGCTTTTGAAGTACTGAAGACGAAGCTGATTGAAGCTTCCGTCATGAGGACACCAGATATTCAATCAAAAATGAAAAAGTGAGCTATATATACTTCTTCTCTCAGATGTGAGACCTTGCAAACACATCAACATAATATCGCTTGATTCTTCTTCCATTCACTCGAGTAGCAAAAAGATTTCTTTCTAAGTCTTCAGTTGGACTGACTCATTACTATAACGCTCTAAAACTCTGTATGGTCCCATCCATCGTAACTATAACTTCCTTGGAAATTTAGCATGCCGACTATCACATAGTAAAATTAAATCTCTGTCGTTCGCATCCACCTTCTATTGAGTCTACACGAGAATCCATCTACTTTACAAAAAATAAACCTAGACTGTGGCAAAAAGTTCGGAACTTTAAGGAATAAACTCAGAATAAAATAGGGAGTCCAAATTGCAAGAGGAGAGAACTACGAAAATGAGAGGAAGAGGGTTTGGGAAGAGAGAATTTAGAAGTAACGAAGAGATCTCCTCAGTGTGAGAAAGACCTCCTCTCGACCAAGAGAGAGACTCCTTGCAGGAGGGCTGCTGACAAGAGAACTGTACACTAGACGCGCCCCCTTGTGCTTATGGGACTTTATGAGAAAGTCCTAGACTCCGGCGCCAGGATTTCATTCCGCTTAGAGCATCTCTACCGGAGCACTGTAAATGCCTCGACGCTGTAAACAGGCCCGGTAATCAGTTGCCTTCTTGGCGTGATGGGTGAGAAAATATGATAAATGGCAGATTTCCACTGTAAATTTATCTCGAGTCCAGTCTCAGTAAACGTCCACGCTAAACTTGAAACGCATGACATGGTATTCTCTCGAACGTTTTGGTTTCGAGGAGAATGAGAACTGGTTCCTGGACCATTTTCAGTGTTCGAGTGGAGATGTCCTTACCTAAACAGTCGGTTAGTAAAATAATTCAGAAACCAACGTCAGTTTCTGCCAAAATTTAATTTCTGCAACATTAAACTAAAGTTTTATGTGAATTAAAACTTATACTTTATATCATTTATGCATTTATAAGATTTCTTCATACAACGAGGCTCTATTGATCTTACAACATTGACTCATACTTTTGCCAAAGTATTATCTTAAATTCATGAAACTCATCTCTTCTTTTCAATTGAACCACTCATTTTTTTCACTTAAGACTATTGAACATCCTTCTCTGTCTTTTCAAGTATTAAAAATTAACATGTATCCTAAAGACTCCTCAGAATTACATGAGTTTAAACCCTAAGCTACTCGTATATGATATTTCATGTTCATGTCTAACCCTCTTCGTCCTTTGTCTCGGAGTTACTCCTCGTGGGTCGGGCGATCGTCTCTATACCAAAATACATGTGATATTATAACATTTTGAAATTCAAATATTCGAATATTGCTTTTTATGATTTTGAGTCATTCAATCTTTGAGTCTTTAGTTTGAAGCCGTCCGATGGAATCAGTATCCCATCAGGGTCTCATTTGAAAGCTGTTCTTGTTATGAACATTTTGATAGTCAGATTGCGCGTTTTCATAACCTGTGACGAACGTGGTAAGTAAGCACGATTCCCGCAGGAGCTCCCGTCCAGCTCGATTTTGCTTAGTTAAAGTTAAGACTGATTAGCGATAGGGATTCCCACCGCTAATGTAGCAGAACTTGTAGTTTAAGAAGTGAGGAGTAAAGTCAGATAAATGTATTAGGGTTGGGGTCAAGTAAATTTGCAATGACACTTCGTTTGAGTTTATATTGTTTGTACACAAGTTAAATCATAACTAGTGGTGCATTCCAGAATTTTTGGCAGAAGACACCGCTTACACTGCTCTATCCTATACATAACATATATAAACTCCACGGAGGGAGACCCTTTTAGAGAGTATCTTTCGCCGAATCTACATACACAACCGTCGATTCTTGTTGTATCGAATGTTCCAGTTCTTGACGCAAGAACAGCAGATGAGTCAGTAAAATTGTTCAGCTCATTTTGCGATCGCGGTGGGATCCATCTAGATAAAGAGGGGACACGTGTCGACGTTGGAGAACCGTCCGCCTTACCATCTCGCACGCTAAGGACTGATTGACGGATAAAGGTGTGATCTTCATGTGTGCGAACAAGGAGAAGGATGACGAGAAGAGGAAGGAGCGTAGTGTGAGGTCATGCAAACCAGATTAGATGGAGAGATTTTCCACTAAAATGATGTTTTCGGAGGGAATCGAATGAATATCCTCATCTTCTTCGTGATGGCTTCTGCAGCAGAAAGCTGCATTGAGAAAATTGGAGAGCGACCAGAGTAGGAAAGAAGGAATGCTGAAGCGGCAACAGTTGTACCAGTGATGAATGGTTGGACGGATCAGTGGTGCTGTTGTAAAGGGAACATTTGATTGTGTTGTGTCTATGTACTGTAAATGAATCATTGTCTCCACTTTGAATTTCTATCAGTAGTCAGTGGGTTCAGCAAATGAGATTGCAAAGTGATCATACCTTTCTTTCTTTCTCGGAGAAGCCAGTTTTGCTGACAGGCGATGAGTGACCAGTCCAGTAGTAGAGTTATACAGACAGTACGTACTGTAGCCTGTCTGTCTTTTCTTTTGAAATCCTCTGTTTTGAACTGGATTTTGGAACATGGTGTCGCAGTGGAACTTTTGTCCTGCTGAGAGCAGAG
This sequence comes from Asterella californica, assembly GCA_036924285.1. Classification (NCBI taxonomy): domain Eukaryota; kingdom Viridiplantae; phylum Streptophyta; class Marchantiopsida; order Marchantiales; family Aytoniaceae; genus Asterella; species Asterella californica. The sequence goes on from JAYKYS010000003.1 coordinate 16,773,578, forward strand.
CCTCTTTCCACCAGCTGAGGTCTTCGAGCACAAGGAGGAGGGTTCGACCACATGACCATCAGCGCCTAGAGGCTAGGCTGTCTGCCTTTGAAGGAAATCCATTTCTTGATTTCGGCTTGTCCTTTGGGTGGTAGTTTGGACAACCGGCTAGAACAGTGGTGAGAGATTGGAAAATATACTACGATAACCAAACATGTTGCTTTTCTTTCTTTCGCACCATTTTTGTCGTGCTCGATCGATTTCGTTCGTCACATTTTCACTGCTCCACCCTTACCGCGCGCGGCACTGCAAAGCAAGTTTGATTGATAATCTCGAATTTCTGTTGTGGAATAAGTTTCTCTTTCCTTTTTTCTTGGCACCTCTACCCTCCGCTAGCACCATCTCATCTTCCTTGTTCTTTTTGGTACGCGCAGCGAGAAATATCATTTAGTCTCTTCCTTAACCGGACTTTGCGTTATACCAAAGTCGCCCTGCATTCTCGTCCCATCAACATCAGCATAGCCAGGAGCTCTCGAGTATTAACGGAGGTTTGAGAATCTGGGCTCCTTCGTTCTTTCGTGATGCGATTGATCAACGGGCCATTTGAATATTTATCAACATCGAGATTTTGTTCCGTAATCAGGAGATATATCCGGGAACTCACATGACCTCATATTCCTTCTCCATCGCTCTGTTTCTATAATTACTTTCTGTACTGCACCTACAGAATGTCACACAGGAACTCAAGAACTTTCATGGAAGGGTGTTGTTCTTTGTTCCCCAAAACTTCTTTACTTGTTATGATTGATGTAACCTGTTTCTTCTATAATGATGTAAGAGATGTGTCCAGTCCTCTTGGGCTATCCAAGAGCTCATCCCAACCCTTTACTCCCATCGCCGTTGCGTTTTCTAATGAGGAGTGTGAACAATTCTGGGTTCATTCAAGAAGTATCTGCTACGTGGGTTCTTGACAGCCAAAAGCGGCCAGAACTTGGACTCTCTCATACTCTTCCTTTGTACACCTCAATCAAAGCCGCCATTTTTTCTCTGGGTAGTTTGAACCTTATTCGATTCATGCGGATCCACAAAACCTCTTCCAGGACTTCGCGTTCTTTCCTCACTTTCTGAAGTAGCAACAACTCAAACTACTCTTCAGGAAACTTTTCCTCTTCCGTGCCTAAAGTAGACATACATGTGAGCTCATTAAGAAGGAACCAAGAGAATGAGAGATTACACGGTGAAGATATGAGGACAAGAAGAACCAAACAGAGTATAGGTAGAGGTTCTACTCATATTGTCAGTTGTTCCATAATTTACCCTAGGCCGGGAAAGATCCAGTACAACTTCTTTTGATGGATTCGTTTTGTCAACGAATCTCCGGCGTGAGATGTTCCGATATTCAACAACATCTCATGCCGGAGATGTCGAATAGACTGGCATGAGATGTTGGATAGACTTCCAGAGCAGGACAGGGATACAGTAGGCCACTCAAACCTTTGCCGTAAAGGATTACATCACTCTCGTAAAACTTTTTACAGGTTTCTTCCGTAAATCACTAGATGTTTGAAGTCTATGCCCATAAAACTGCTCGTGAAACATTTTCAATCGGATGTCTACAAATGTTCTGCAGTCTCTAACATGATCTGAAAGTTCAGTCTTATGTCTTTTAATCTTAATCCTGTAATTTTTGTTACGAGGTTGGGTTGAGTCGCCCTTGTGATTTGGTTAACTTTTTCAGTCCGAAGTCTACAAATGTTCTATCGTCCCTGAAACGATCTGAAATTTCAGTCTTATGTCGTTTCATCTGAATCCTATAATTTATGTTACGCGGAGAGCGTTGAGTTGCCCTTGTGATTTGGTTGAAACATTCTTCAGTAGTAGGGCCACTCGAACCACTATTGTTAAACGAGCTTACCGGAGTTAAGTCGCTACATGTAGTTGTTTTATAGATTGCTTTACAAAATTTTGTCCTTAAGTTTACAATGACAAATCTCGTAAGTTTAGGATGATCTGTACTGCTATTTATGATATGGATTAATGAAAGTTCATAATCTCGTCTAATTACTATCGTCACTTTTTTTCTCTCTCCACCTCTTCACTCACATTGATAATTAATTTTAGAAAATAGTACTCAAGAAAACAAACCCTTGGCTTCATATTTATTTTCAAACAGAAACAACTATCGTTCTTGAATTTATTACTCTATTCTCTGTTTCTTATGAGTTTAGGTGAATTATTTTCACTTTAGAAATATAAAATAAATTTTTTTTTTGAATCGTTCAAAGTGTAAACTAGATAGTTTTGTCTGATTTTTCTTTATTAGACCTCTTTGTACATTAATCTTTAATTATTTTTCGTTTGATTTTAATATCTTCTTCCGAAATAAACTGTATCCAATAACACAGATAAATTTTCACCCTAGCTTCCTGCTTGTCCTTGCAGCCCAGCAAAGACAAGCAGTGACTACAGCGAGACAAATGACCGGTCTAAACACGTTTCACATTCAAGTGACATGGTACTTTGACCGGCTGAACCTGCTGTTGCGGTCAAATAAAGCAATTTTAAGAGGGGTCGGGTCACGTCCTACAAACGTATTACGGGTGCGGTCAAGTAAGGTATCAAGGTACCGTGACACCTTTGAACTTGATAAAAAGAAGTACGTACAACGGATCGAACATAAATTTCAATGAAGGAATCATTACATTCGCACATGGAGTGTGATAAGATTGACACATGAGTTGTGATGAAGAGAGGGAGCGTTCATTCAGAGACTGCAAGCAACAGCTCGTCGGAAGCGACGGTAACGCCTACTGATCATGGTACCTAGAGCACAGCAGTGATACTGTAAGTCACAAGCGAGCAGAGAGGGATTCTGTACTGTGGGTTACCTCGCAGAGGTTACTCCTAATGAGGTACGGTATTTACAAGAACGAGGTTCAGATGCTGACGAGCATCAGGGACAAATATCAGAGAATGGGCGGGCTTTACAAACACATGGCCGCTGGCTTTGTTCGCATCAGGATCCACTCATTTACGTCGATTGTTCTTGCCTTGAACATTCTCTGCATGCATTCCTTCTTGTCCGGTCTCCCCTCTGTGTCAAGCCTTAATGCGCACCGTGACACCGTCCTGGTCCTCGTTGGTTCGCCAACGGCTGGATTTTTTGCCTTGGGGAGGTTGGAGGCGATCTTGTCTTGTACGACGATGTGAGTGGGCTGAGAACTCGCATTGCTCCGAATTATAGCACCTCCAACGTCCTTGAGGAAATCCCTTCAGCTCGGATCTCTTGCAACCCCCCCTGGCCGACTGCTGCAGTCCAATCACAAAGCAGGGAGGGGAAAATTTTGTAACGGAGTTGTAGCTCCTTACAACCCTCTAAACAGAAACCTTATGTGGATGATGTGAATTGCTCAAAGTGGTCCAGAGATTACAGAAGCTATGAGGGCACGTCCCGTTCCGTAATAATTTCGATACTGAATCCATTCGATCACAAAGTCTTGAGAGAGGCTCGGAAGCGGTGCTTGAGGGATATCCACCTTTTCTTGGTTTCCCACGCACAGACGGTTAACTTGACTCAGGAGTCAGGACTCAGCAGTGCTGATGGACAAGAATAACCGTAGCTTGTGATTCTCTGGTATGTTCCATCAACTTCCATGTATCTGATTCCACATCTGTTCCATCTTCCGTGGAACTTTACCATTCATTACCTCCAGAGTACACAGAGCCGTGGAATCAACAGTAACGTACAGTACTGGAGTATCATCACTGGTAGCCAGACTATCCCTCCATTTGCAAGCGCTCGAGTGCAGTGGCAGGCAGAAGCTGATAGAACGTCAGTGCCACTGTCAGCCTGCTTGTCGGCGGATCCAGCCAGTCTTCTTAAACATCAGTTAGCTCCCAAAGGCAGGAAACACACCACGAGAGGGACAGGCAGCGGGAGCAGTAGAAGCTTGATTCCATGCAGTCAGACTGATGGTCGAGGAAGGTCACCAATTTGAATTCACGTACCTACCAAGAGAAGACAGACCTACATGTTTCTAGCGTTGGTTGATGGATAGTTCCGTCGTAGTTATGAACAGTCCGTGAACAGTGTGAGGGTTTAAGAGCTCACTTCGCGTCTTCCGCACCCGCGTTATCCCGAATCTCGACTATTGCGTCGAAAGGTTAGAATGTGGTTGCTCTCCAGCGTCGTTTTAAGAAGCCTAGCTGCTTTTAACAAGACGAAGAAGAAGAAGAAGAATGATCCTTTCTCGAAGGCGGAAGCTGGTCGCCACTCAACAGTTTTGATTCCGTTGCAGAGTAAATTACTGAACTTAAAGCTTGTACCCATGTCCACTTGAAATCGCGGGTTTTGGTGGTGCTCACCTCGCAATTCTGCTGTCTGATATCTGCTGCATTGCTTGAAAGGCGAAGTCTCTCTGTTGCTTCTATTGGATGTGCATCATATAAGTTACTATTTTTTGGAGGTTTTATTTTCAGTGCGCTAGCTCAAGCCACGCTTCTCTTCTAAGTGCGACGAGACGAACTATGAGGCTCCGTGTATCTAGTAATGTGCATCACGAACCTCAGCAAAATTTGCTGGGTGGGTATGGGAGACTGTGGAAAGAATTATGCTACCCGCCTCAGTAGCCTGATTTACATCTTGTCGGGGCAAGATTGCGTAATTGGCGATGGAAGACGTTCATGCACGGACCGGAATCCTTGTAGCTCACGATGATGAATTGGCAGTGAAGACTTGTCTGTTCATTCAGGAAAACAGAGCCTTTTGCCACTGGATCAGGTAAAATGAGGGCTGAGCTCCGCAAGAAAGTATGAGTGCAGGGCCTCTTGGAGAGAAATTCCAGAGATGTCGGGATCGCTTGATGGCTATAACTGGTTAAGCCAATTATCTTCCACTTTTGACAGTTTCCAGTCTTATCTAACGTCTTGTTCTCAACAATGGTGATCCCTGCCCCTGTCAGCCCATTCTACTTTGGAGATGGCAGTGTGAACTCAGACGAAAATCGCTGAACCATTATCCTTAAGCGGTTGCGCGGGAGTTAATCTCCTCAAAATCAGACCTTGTCCGCTTTGTGAGAATTTCCGAACCCTTTATTCTAGTCATGGACTCGCATTGTTGGACAAGGTCGCTGTGTGCCCGCACATGGAAAGGCAGCCCGGAGAGTCCGGAAGGGAGAAATCAAATTCCGAGTATACCGGGATGAGCTTTTACGCGCAATCAGCGGCTGTATTTAAGGATATAGTGGAGAATCTAAAGTCGCAACAATTTCCATGCAAGAACATCAGCACTGTGCTGCAGACGGATTCTACGGTGGAGGACAGAAATTTCAATGTACATTTAGCTTTTATTGTCCAGGCATACGTTGGATAGGTGAAATAGACACTTAGAAGATAATAGCTGAGTACGTACGTGTTGGATGGAGGGTTGTGTTGTTTCCCCTGGCTTTCGTAGAAGAGACATAGTCTCAGATTTGGCACTCTTGGTCTGTAGCTGGAAGTCGTTGCATTTGTGACGAGCTCGTTGTGCCTGCAAGTTGTTATGGGCGCAGTTGTTATGATTTCCAATCGTGTCGCTGGGAAGTCTGTTATGCTGTGTTCTGTTTCTCTTCAATTGCCATTTAGCTGCTGCACAGACAAACAATCAAGGGAAGTATCATTTGACCTTACTTGTTGGATGTTTCAGACTACAGTCGATGTGTGGCTGCAGATTTTTGAGTGAGTCAGAGTCAGACCTGACAAGGCAAATCTGTCACTCGGGATCAACTCGGGACCATCATAATAGCAACTAGGCAATTGAAGTCTGCTTTTTGTTGACGTTCCTGCTAGGCCTGGTTTCAGTCAGCTGATATTCTGGCTCTCTTGGTGGACCGAAAACTGGTACACTGACTGACGAGGTACGAAGGAGGGTCTTGTTTCCTTGCCGACTTGATGGTGACCTTTCTTCGTGAACCTTTCTTCGCAGACTTATCACTCATAGCGGTTCCAGTGTAGAGCGTCTCTGCTGATGTTTCTCATGGCAAAGACCGACGAGTATCGGGCCATCAGAAAAGGGACCTGTGGTTCGTTGTTTTGTTGTCTGTATCAAGCACAACTCGACGAAAGTGATTGGTGAGTGTTGTAGTTGAGTGTATTCCTCTTCGTTGAGCAAAGAAGTGGATGAGTACCTTTTCATGACAAGTTACCTCTATAACGCTTTAATATGAATCTTCGAGTAGGTAGGAACATAGGAAGCTTTTGTTTCAGCTAAATTAGAATTACGCACACTTTCATCGTGGATTTTGATATTTCCTAAAATGCAGTTTCATATCTGTGCTGTCTCTCCCACAGGTACTGCTCAGTTACACCGAGGAGAGCACTGAAAATAGTTCTACAGTACGCAGATGCGGAGGTGAGCTTAGGAAAATCGAAATCAACCAGAAGTTAATGTCTGGACTTGAATTCTTTTGCTGCTGATGTGTGGCCCATAGGAAGATCACGGATTTTTGGAACGTCCTTCACAATAAGTTGGGTAAAATACGCTTTCTATGCGCGAGTACAGAACTAACCCGACAGATGATGGGACTGAAAGCTTGAAAGGCTCTAGAACTTCTTTCCTGTTGTTCTCTTATGCGCCATTGAGATGTATATTTAGCATGGCTATGTTTGCTAGAATTGAACCCGACATAGTCTGATTTCTCATAATCGTCTTGAATGCTGTGAATTATTATTTTCATACGTATTCATGCGTGATTTTCTTGTTGGTCACCGTACACACGCGATACTCGCTGGATTCGGTTTCAGGTCTTTCATCCGATGCAGGAACGGGTTGTAGCACTCGCATTTGATGAAATTGCTAAACTTACAGTCTCAGAATCTGTAAGTACACTCCAATCGATTATACACTTCTCCTTTATACTGATGATGTGGTGTGCACAGGAAGTTCAACCTTGGACCGTCTATGAGATTTCTTTTATATCTTGCTTGCTAGGTGCTTATATGCCTCCAAAAGTATGAAGTCAGTGCATTTAAGAGTAGAAGCCTCACTGGAACAAAATTTACTGTCTCATAACTTCTCAAACTATTACATTGGGTTCGATTAGAAGGAGGATGTTACAGGAACAGCTAGATTTGTAATTACTCCAATCCAGTAATTTTGGTCTTAGTTGTAAGGTAATCTGAACTTTGGAAGTTCTAATGGAAAATTAGTAATTAATACTGGTTTTCCATTAGAATAGCAAGTACCACAAGACTTTCATCTGGCTGTAAAGCTTCAGTTACGGGAGCTTCTTGTGTGTATAGAATTCTTATAGTTAAATGGCGAAAGCGAAGGTTGGTTAATTACAATCGGTTAATTTGTGTGTTTAGGGATGGCGGCTCCTTGCTCCTCAATTGCCAATTTTGCTTGAGAGAGCTGTTTTTCCTGCCCTCCGATTTAAAGAACAGGTAAGATCTTCACGTCTCTTTAAGGCCGAGAAGAAAAATCACATGCGGGCCCGCATGTATACGTTCAACTTAGGCTTATGTTCCTGGATGAATATGAAAATTGATCGGCTCTGGACTTAATGGTCGGCTCTCTACACCATCTGAACGTCTTCTGCTTGAGTGGCATTAAGTGAAAAAGCTGCTGGTCGGAGCCTATTGCAGGATAGGTTGGACTGGGAGGAGGATGAGGAAGACTACTTGCAGAAGAATTTACCAATGACCTTGGTACCTTCCTTTAAATTGACATATTTTGTGCACATTCCAGCATCCGAATAACATTTTTCGTCCTCTTTACATCGATAGAAAATAGAGCGAGTATGATATCAGTATTTCTGCTGTCAAAGATGAATTCATGATGGGATTTTCTGAGTATCAGCCCTGATGAAGTGTCACTTTCAGGAACATACTGGTGAAGACCATCTTACACCTCGGCGGAGTGCCCTGGGTCTTCTTCGAATGATAGCCATGTCCAAGGTCAGCTTTCGTTTCACAATGGCTGTCGAGCTTTTCAACTGTTTGACGATACGCATGTTATTGATGCAGTTTGGCGAGGTCAGTGTCCTTAGATGTTTATATGGTTCCAGATTCGTGGAACCTGGTTTAAAGTTTCTCTCGCTAAAGGAAGTGTGTGTTTCATGTCTACAAAGTGCCATGCCAATGAACTAAATCCCTCTTCTTCCTTGCTCGGAGCACAGCTTTGCATTGCAGATTCTTATCGATCATGGTTACCTGTCCTAAGCTTCAGCTTTCATTCTGCAGAGACATGCGGGGAGTCGAAAATACAAAGATCGAGTGCAAGAAGGAACCATCGGCGACACACTCATTTTTCCTACTCTTTTAAACGTCGCCTTCCCTGAGAATTTCTTTGTTCCCACCTCAGAAGCGGCAAGCAAGTATGGTTGTGGTTAACTTCTGCCTTGCAACTTTTTTGAAGGCAAAACCTCGTATATATGTTGTAGATAAGATTGTTAGGGTTTCGTGCTGAGCTGCATACAAGAGGTAGCTGCCTTATGGACCTGTAAACTACCTGTGCTTCATACTGGGCTCTAGTTCCTGTATAAAGTTAGCTGTAGTTTCCTCTGGATTTACAAGTTGCATAATGAGAATATGTATCTGCTAGTGGCGCTTGGGTCATTGCTTATAAGGTTGGGTGACGGAGCCGCTGCTGGTACAGCGGTCAGTTGCTTGGTAGAGTTGAAAGTCTAACGATAACTTTTCTTCCTTTTGCAGCTATTTTGGTACTTTAGTGGCCTATGGAGGCCTTCGGCAGGTTTGTATCGAAGAATTCTGCTTCAACTGAAACCTCCTACGAAGATGATTTTTTCCTAACTCTAGGTCATCATGCTTAGCGTTGATGCTCGGTCATTCATCACTCAATATTGGCACCACGACGTGTCTCGATCGTTCTTTTCATGGTGGAATGTAGTGGAGTTGACGCCATGATCTTGATCTAGTTACCTATCATGGTTTGCAAGATACTGAATCGCTGTCGTCTTTTGTCTTCGGTCTGCAGTTTCTCAAGATACAAACTCCGGACGTCGTTACGATGATAATCCACACGAGAGTGATGCCAATATTCTCTATGGAAACATCCTCTCCTTACATAGTAGCGACTGCTTGCTGGTTGATCGGAACCTTAGCTACTTGTATGCCCAAGGTAATAACCTTTGAACTTTGTAGATGGTATATTCATCTGCAAGTTTATGTCTACTTTCTCCTCTTTGGGATTCAACTTTCCATGGAAATATGCTTTGAAACGCACTCGTTTGCGCACCCCCCGGCTGCAAAACCCTGCACTCTTTCATATTAACGCGCGACATAATATCACGATTAATTACGATTCTCCTTCATTTGTCCACGTTACTTTCAGATGCTGAACAAAGAAGTCTACAATGGCTTGATGAAGGCTTTGCTTACGCCCGACCAAGGGGAAGTTTCCTGGCGTCCCGTTCGGACGACAGCAGCACGAGCAATGGTTATTCTCCTGCAGGTATCTCTTATGAAAGTGAGTCTTTGCGGGACGGTCGGTTTGACTGAGGCCTCGCAAAGGCAGAACATTTCATTTCCCTACTTCCGTCAACTGTGCCTATGTATATTATGACTTTGATTATTTGTCAATGAGGCGGAGGGAGGACGTATCACAAGTAATGTTTTCTGTTTTCAAAGCAAACTCTTAATTACTGTGCTATTCGCTCGTGTTATCTACGATCTTTCGTGAATGAAGTTCATGAATACTCAAATCTTCTTGTACAGCTATGCCCAAATTATCAGAGCTGATAACCATTTGCCTTACTCTTTGTATAAGCAAGTAGTAATGTATCCTCAGTCGGTAACTTGACCAGCTTGTGGATGTCCCATTTGGCAGGAAATGTATATGCCTCTGAGTTGGATGCCACTTCTGGATGGAGCTGTGGCAGGGGCCAGGATTCTTGATGTGCAAGGAGCCATTCTGTGCTTTCAACTTTTGTCTGCACTTACAGAGGCTGGGGGACCGAGTATCGCTCATTACATCCCCAGCATTACCTCTGGTGTACAGCAGGAGATTACAAAGTATCTTGTTCCCTTAGATGGACGCTGGCCCCAGGTGGTGACCACTCTGCTCATTGCAATGAACGTTGATTAAGGAGGATGTCTGAAATCTACGTTGATCCTGAAAGCCCTTTGTATACCTGTAATTCAAGCAGCAATAATATCACATCCTTGGAAATTAGCTGACGCGGTATTCTGTATCATCTTTGGTTTGCGTTCTAAGTAAGAGCTGTTGAATGTGTGCGGTTGAGTGAAGGTGGTGGAAGAAGGATTCTCCGTAGTGGCATCCTTGGTGCAGATATGGGATGCCTCGGAACCTCAGAAGCCAGATGGAGGCCAGGTGTGGCAAAAATGGAAAGCAGGATGTGCCACGGTCGCTTGCTCGTTATCTCAGCTCTTGGAGAGCGCCTGGCTGCATGTACTTGAATCCTTCCCCCTCCCGTAAAAGAATCATCCGGTACATACAGTAGTATGGCAAGTTTGTGAAAGATTCCGATGGTGAAGAGTCTAAGTGCCGATTGCTTAACTCTTCTATTTGCATTGAAGAGGATGATATCTAGTTGCTATCAGCTCCTGATCACCATGCTAGTAAATTAGGAGTACTGTGCTTGCAAATACTATTCCTCCTTTGGTGGAAGAACTTCAAGTCAGTTAATTTCTTTCTTTCTTTCTTTCTTTCTCTCTTTTAAGTTCCGAAGTTGCCATAGATTTTGCTTGCTTGTATGAATGCCTGTAAAGCTGGGGAAGATTTCTGGTGCAATTCTGGTCGTCTGGACGAAGGTGAAGTTAGATTGTATGATATCCTTTGGTCAATGTAAAAAGCACTCATGGTTGGAGGGTGACCAGCACTTACAGCATTACTTTCTAACGTAGTCTTGATAGACTACGCCAGACAAAACATGTAACTGGAGGCAACTCGGACAGAGGAGATTTAGCACGCCTCTGATTAGAACCTTAGGTGCTAGTGGATCTCATCAATACGGAAGGATTATATTGGCACACAAGCTACTTTGTACTGCTAGATGTTGGTTGAGGCAAATCCTAAACTGAAGAGGGATCTTCAGTGTTCTGATTACACTGTTGCAATTTGTGCAGAGTGGCGAGTCAAGAACGTTTTCTCCTCCTTCTATGTGCCTAAATGATTTATCAGTGGTCCTCGCGGCAGTTCTGAAGTATACTGATAGTCCAAAGGGAGTGGAAACATTAAGGGTAGAGGCCTTGTTGCAAGCTTGGGCAGAGTTAGTGGCCCCATGGAAAGCTTGGGAAGAAAAGCAAGACATGGCAGTGTTCGAAGTTATTGATGAAGCTCTCAGTTTGCAGGTGGACTACCTTTTGAACCTGATCTGATCAGTCAGTTTCGTTTCAATTGCTCAAGCTAAAGAGAAGAGTAATAGTTCTGCTTGGGAATCCTAGTCGCGTTTTTATCTCCGAAATTAGGTCGTAGATAAAATCTTCTAACTGATTTGATTGTAAATATGCAGGCAAGGTGTCCTTTCGCTCAATTTGGAAAAGCTCCACTTAAAACACCTCAAGCAACGGACTTGCGAACAATTGTTACCGTTCAAGGGTTCGTCACATTTCTAAGCTTTTGTATGGAGTCTGGATGTGCTGCCGCCGCGTCTCGTGCGTGCAGACGAGCACATTCACTTCTGCATGTTTTTGTTTCTTCACAGGATATTCTAGAGAATACCGTTGGATGCTTCACCAGTTCTGCTGTCAAAAGACTCAGGCAGTTGAAACGGTCACTCAGAACGCCCCTTGTCAAGCCACTTCTTCTCGTCGTAGCTGCATGCTTTGTACTTCTGCCGGCCTCTGTCGAGCAAGTTCTTGCAGAGAACATGGTATCAAGAAGTTCAAGCAATAAGAATGGCTTTATAAGGTGGATAGAAGCATTTGCTGCACTTGCCGAGAACGGGCGCATCCCAGGGCTTTGTAAGCGCACCGAGCTGAAACTAGCTGGTACGTTGCTGTCCCTCTTGCCCCAAAGGAAGCTATATTATCCACTAAAGCGGCCCTTATATGAACGGGGTCGGTACTAGTCATACGGAATGAATACCTAGTTCGTTTCAGAAACTTCTGTAGTTAGAGGGAAGTAACCAAAAAATGGTGCTGATGTGGCCTTTAAAATTATCACCTGCATTTTGGGGATCTGTTGACAGGGAGATGTATGTTAAAGTTTGTAATAATGCAAGTAGTACATCATAGGCATACTTCCCTTGTAACTGCTACTTCACAAGAGTCAAAGGTAGAATCTGCTCGCCATGTGACGCTGGTGATTCGTGATTTCTGAATCTGTAGCTTCGTGATCGAAAGTGATGCTCAACAGTCCTCTAATCATTTCCTGTTTGCAGTCCTCACATTCGTGAGGTTAGTCAGTCGTCTGAGCGAAGCTGAATCGCAGTATGGATCAGCCGGCAATACTCTTGCTTGCAGTTGTCTACTCTCGGTTTTGGAAGCACTATCCAGGATGAAGCAACTGGAGGTGAAAACCCAGGAGGAATTTGAGGTACGGACATTACCCTATTGTCAATTATCAGGCCGAGCGTTTCAGTGAACGGAAGTAACCCAAGCAGCTTGGCTCCTCCTCATGTTATACCTTAATTCTTTGTTGTGGTCTCCAACGAAAGGAATGTGGAGACTGTGGCGAGGGTGAAGAGTGCTGGATTGGAATATCTGAGCAGTATCGTCAGTACAGAAGGGAACAACTATCCAAGGAGTTGCAGAAAGAGGTAGAGTGGAGTTCAGAAGATGAGCATGAGCTTGAATTAGGTTTGTCCGTACCCTCGCTTTCTGAAGAGAGATTTTCCTGTTGGATCCTTTTGAGGTTTTCTTGCTGCACTCTGCTAGACCAGGTGTTGTGATTTGGGCTTCGTTAGATGATGGGCAGATCTCTTCCGAGAGGAAAATCTTGTGTCGAGCTCGAAACCGTGCATCACGGCATGTAGTAGTACGTGGGAACTGACTGTTGCGTTTTATCTGACAGGGCTACTAAACCTTGTAAATGAAGAAGGTGCTGTACATTCCTGCCTGAAGAGGTATGCGAACAAATACCTGATCAAAGATTCAATACCACAAGTGGTTACTGACTTTGTCGAGAAGTTCCCTGATTACCGTCATGTCTTAACCAAACAAGTTTTGTAGGTTACTATGTACAATATCAGTTCTACAGTGTACATTACATAAATCCAGAGCAAAATGCTTCCGGTGAATGAAGACAGTAGGGTCGGAGCAGAAAGACATGTCCGGAGGAGTCAGACATGTCAGCGCTGTGAGTGAACCTGGTATGGGCACAAACACCCACCAGCCTTCCTGCATTTCAAGGGCACGCGTATGTCGCCAGCTGAAAGCTCCAGGTTGGATAGAACTATCATGAAGCCTTCTTTTCTCGCACCTGGACTGTGGGCAAGTGTGTAAACGAGCATCTAACTGGAGAAGGAAGAAGTTGCGCTGCCGCCTCGGTTATGGTCAGTAGGGGAAAGCGTGGCACCCTGCAAACTTGGTTAGTGGGTAGCTTCTGAAGTTAGGGGACAAGCTTTTACGGTCTAATGAATAGATCAAAGTCTACACAGGGTTTATTGAGACCACTTAACAGTAACACTAATCACGATCCCTATTTAGGGCTTAGTATAGCTTTGCATTAATTGATCTCGTAAGTGAATAAATTCCGAAGATTCGTCTTCTGATATGTGTGAGTTTGTAGTAGTTGTACTGCATAGTTTATGCGCTAGCAAACTGCAGTCACTCGATCTCGAGTGATCAGCAGTGAATTCGTCTAGGTTCACGACAGATAAGCTGAGAATCGGAAGGCATCGTTGTGGGATGATGATCTCTGTTGTGGGGTGCCTACAACATACATAAATATACATGTGTTTGGAGCGTTGCGTCTTTGTACTTCCTGTATCGAATGGTCCTGGTTCAGAGATGTTTCTCTCAGGAATCGCGCTTTTTGGGGCCTTAACTGCTTGACGCGTCCGCGGCGCCCCGACTGTATCCATCCATCCTCCAAGCGGGTAGATTCATGAAGGCACGAGCTTCTATTAACGTAGATCGCGGTATATAACCTTCCAGCCGTAGTCTGGTGTTGCACGTTACACGTGTGCAGTATCAGAACAGCCGCTGATTGGTAAAACTTGCCGCGCAGCAGCGTACGGATTTTCGAGTTTGTCCCTGAGTTTCCCGCTTTCATTTTGCCTCTCCATCTTTAGTCCGGTAGTATCAGCAAGTGACGTTCTTTACTTGGCCGTATCCGACAAGTGGAGATTTTCGAGCTGTACTTTCCCGGTGTGGTATTTTTCGGACCGAAGTCCAGCAGATTTGCAGGTTTTCAAGTTTAACTCGGGAGCAAAACTCGGGAAACTTTGTCGGAAAATTGGGTATATAACCGGCAAAACACTTGAAAAAACTTATAATTTAAGTAGCAAATTGTGTACATTTACACTACAGGTCGAATTTGGAGTCAAATGTTTACCTGTATATCATCCACGGATGGAACTTGAACTTGATCCAGCCATTAATGTTGGAAATTACATGAGCGTGACCTTGGCAAAATAATATCCTGCCTCACGGCATTGTACAAGTGAGAGGAAATAATATCCTGCCCCACGGAATTGTACAAGTGAGAGTAATTCGACAAGAATTGTTAAAATAGCCGGCCATTTCGAAGAGGATAGCACGTCAGCGAGATGTTCAGAATGTGAAAAATCGGACGCGGAAGGGGGATAGTGCCGTTACAATTTTTCCAAGTCAGACTTTCGACTCCGCGGCTCGTTTCGGAAGGGGATTATCACGTTCAAATTTTGCCAAGTCCTTCTTGCGGTATTGTCAAGAATCGGATAGACGGGATAAGCTTACGTGTACGTCATCGAGGGTAGGCATGGTCTCGTGCGCTCAGTTAGGCGTGAATGTCGTGGGGGCAGACACGTTCTCGCTCGACGCTGCAGTTCATCGGGAGCAAGGATGTTCTCATACGCTCTCACTTCGACGGTCTCGTAATTGCTCGACAGTATATCTCATCGGGGGCAGACACGCTCTCGCGCGATCACTTAGGTGGTCTCGTAGTTGCTCGCAATGGACCCACGAGACAAGTCATCGCTTTGTACGAGTGGCAGGAATGTAAATTCTTGAACAGGAGGAGGAATCGGAGCACGACCAGAAGAAGTGACAGGAGGAGCCGGTTGTCTCAATTATGTCTTGTAACCTTGAGACGAGGAGACGAGAACGAGTGACGAAGCGCGCAGCAGTCAGGACGGAGGCGCGCAGCTGTATTCTTCGTAGCTCTTTCTAATCGTAACTCGTATCTCGATTAAGTCATCAGCAGTCCTCGCTCGATTAGATCATTGTCACGAGGAATCCTCTTGTCGAAGAGAAGCACGATAGTTCACAGAAGCGACCATGGCAGAAACGAGAGGACGGAATGGGTCGATCGACACGAAGACGGAATGGCTGTTGTAAATTCCGTGGCAGCTTCAGAGGGGACGGAAACGGACTAGCATTGTCATCATTTCATCCAACGAGAGCAGCAAGTACCTAATGTACACCGTTTGTTTCCGTGTAGGGATTCAATTCAGAGCAAAAGGAGCGAGGGCCCGGATGGGGTTTGGCAGAGCGACCGATGTCAGGAGCAGACGGCACGGCAATCCGAATGTCTCACCTCTACAGGCCAGCAGCCGCATGCCGCATCGCTGCTTTCACATGCCGGTTTTACATCTGTCTTCTGGTGAGTGTGAGATTTCTCGATAAGCTGAGTATTAATCCGTTTTCTTTCTATTGATTTGATATGTCGGACGAGCAGAAGCTGAAGGTAGAAGGTGAAGAATCTGTAGAAGCTATAGAAGCTGAATATGACGACGATCTTTTGGAATCGATATCTACGACTCCGCCTCGTTTTTCTCTCGCATCTGACTGTAGCCGTACAGAGCATACCATTGTTCCTTTATCTCCGCATCTGACGATACAATTCTGCACGATTTCTTCTCTTTCCATCGTTTTGAAGTTGTCTGTAATCATTAACAGGTTTGTAGAGTTGAACGGTTTCAGAGACATTCAAACTATAGCGTCACACCCTCTTTATTCCGGAAGTTGTCTTTCTTTTGCAGACACTGAACTATATAAACTTCGTACATATATCTATCTAGATTTTAGTTTCTCTCCCATCCCCGTGGAATTTCTAATCCCAGCCTTAGACTTCATTTTGATTTCCATTTCCTTCTCTACAAAAACTTGTTGTCTTCAAGCACTCATTGGACTGTTTCATTACGTCCACTCCAAAAGGAGTTGGTTGGTGCTTCGTAACTCCAGGTCTTTTCTTTTTTCTTATCTGAAGTTCTTACAGTCTCCCCATGACCATCATCTTTTGAAGCCCACTGTCAGTATAGTGTATCGTTTGAACTGTGTGCATTATGTTTGCCATGACGTCGACTCCACAATTTTTCCATTTCGTTCTAGGCACTTATCGGATCCGAGGCATGCTACTTCGACGAGCGGTCAAAGCTAGACGTGCTTCTGTCTGGCAACCTGCAGCGGGCACGCGTAGAGTTCTTCCCCAAAACTGCTTGAAATATCTCTAACAGTGAATTGTACAAGAGGAGATCTTGATATGTGCAACTGGTAATCTTTGTGTCGATTTCTAGATAATGAATGTACAAGTGGCTTATTATCTATCGAGAGTGGTGGAACCTTGCTGCATTTGCACATACAGTGAGTTATTTCACTTCACGCCACGAGCACTATACATATGAAAGAACATCTGCTGTCTGTATTGGGATGGAAGGGCACTGACAAGCCGGTGGATGGGGAGGTTTGCATGAAACTATTGACTAACAGGGGTCTCCACACTTTCGTTGGCATGGTGGAGTATTGCATGAAGGACAAAAGGCAGCTACACCACCAGTAAGCGATGAAAAACATCACGAAGTCCATGCTGGAAGACGGGGAGGAGTTGTTCACGTTGTCAGGTGCTGCAGATATGAAAAATAGGGTGGAGTTGAATTACACCAATATCCTCCAACGAGCGTTGCAATTTAATAAGTACCGTAGTGTCTATCCGTTAGGTACAACGCTTAGAACTTGTTTGAGATCCATGATACAATCTGGGAAATATGCACCGTCTTGCAGATGGCTTATGACATGCGGTATACAGACATGACCACTCTCACACTTCTTCATTCCTCCATGCAGACCACCGAGAAATCCTCACGAATCACCCGCTAAGATAGAATGTCTTATGAATCCTCGACCCATCATTTTATACCTAAATTTGACGACAAGGACCATTGAAGTGAAAGCGTACAGATTGCTGATTCGGCACGTTTCACTACCATGCGATCACTTAAATATGTAATCGCGACGTGGCATCCATCACACCGTTATCGTGTCGGATTTTACGTGAAGGATGTCCAAGAAAACATGAGGTTCTTGGTTGTGGAGATGTACTGTGTGGAACACAGACAAGACAGAGAAAAACAACCGCAAAAACGAGCGCTGCAATATATACCAACTCACAATGTATGTACACTGCCGGTTCTTTCTTCCTAAGAACACAAAACTGTGGAACAGACCAAAGAGATCTGTAATCTGCTTCAAAGCCCCTAAAACAAACCCCCTCAATCACAACCTTGACCCAAAACCACCGAAGCGTAGCTCAAAGTAAGAGAAACTTCTCTTTGCTAACAAAAAGAGCTGCACCAACACCATACAATTCAAACCCAAGTCCAAACAACATTCATGTACAAGCTCTTAGCTAAAGCTAGCTACCACAAGCTGTACATAACCAACCAGAACTCTAACGAACTCAAAAGGACGAAATCCGTAGCGAAGGAACTGAAAAAGACCTATCTGAGAACTTCCTCTTTTCGCCGAGCGGTCTTCAGATGTCCATAAGGTCTCCTTCCCTGACTCCGTTGGCCCAAGAAATCTTTAGATCCGACTCCTAACAGCCGAGATATTGCCGATTTTTGGTCGCAAGCGACCAACCCTTCAAAACTCCTCCTTGCGGCTTAAAACCGCACACACCGCACAAACGGATCGTCTAAACTGATATCCGTCTTCCTTGGCAGGTAGATCTAGCTACCCTAAACCCAACGAGACTCCAAACAAGCCGTTTGGAGTTCCCCTTGCAAAACCACGCAAGAAATTTGGTCGTAGGTTGTAAAAAATTGACGTAAATCAGCTCCCTGCGGCTCAAACTTGCTCACCACACCCAAACCAACAATCCAATCCACACACGATCTCCTCCTATGCGTATATAAAGATTCCTTGATCACGTAAGCACCAAGAATGAAGAGCTTGGCTCATCGATCGCGAAGAACAAATCAATCTCAAGTCGTAGGTGAACGAAAATCTGATGTAAGCGCTTCTTGCGAGCCAATTTCACTCTGAACTCCCAAACTACGTGATGAAACTTCGCATCCTCTTCAATTTCCTGAAGAACTCGTTGTTCTGATCATGATGGATCCAAGGACAACAAGTTTGGACTCTGTATGGTCTGAACGGTCCAACTCTCCTTCATAGATAATTGAAATCTCCAGATCTGCTTCCTGCGTCTCAATTTCTCTTAGAACACAACCCCCGATCCGTCTCTTCAAGAACCGTCTTAACCCACACGTAGCTTGCACAGATCTGAACTCAATGACACCTTGTGCGCATGCATTGGACTTTCCAATTCTCCAAAACGTCCACCGACAAGTCGCAGAAACAAGCTGACCCTTTAAGTTGTCCCCTTACCTTAGTCTATGTACGTACAAGTTTTCTTCAATAATCAAGAAGTAGGTCCCTTGCGTCTTTAGTATAGCGCTTAGAGCCGCAAATACCCAATCAGCAAGTAAACTAAGGCCTAGCTTGATTTTTCCTTCTTTCAAGTCGCATAACTTCTTCACTAGACGTCCAAAACGAAGTAAACAAAGTGCTTATGAAAAATAGACAACGAGTTCTACCCATCGATGCGATGAAAGAGAAGGTCCGAAGTTGTGCCAAAAGCTCGTAAGCTGGGACCTAGTCTTGTAACTTCTCCACTAGGCGTCCAAACAAAGTAGACGAAGTGCTTATGGAGTGTTGACAAAGAGCTCTATCCACTGATATGATGAAAGTGAAGCTCTGAAGTCGTGTCAAAAGCTCATAAGCCTAGCTTGTTTTATCCATCTTTTGAGTCTTGTAACTTCTCCACTAGGCGTCCAAACGAAGTAGACAAAGTGCATATGAAAAGCTGACAAAGAGCTCTACCCATCTATGCGATGAAAATGGAGATCCGAAATGATGTCAAAAGTCCGTAAGCTATGGCCTAGCTTGTCTTTCTCATGAGTGTCTTTAGAGCGACAAGCATCGAAGTCTAAATTTCAGGTAGGAGCCGGTCCACGACACGACATCGGCTCTGATACCAACCACCGTATCGTGTCAGATTTTGCATGAAGGGTGTCCAAGAAAACGTGAAGTTCCTGGCTACGAAGATGTATTATGTAGAACAGAGACAAGACAGAAAAAACAACCGCAAAAACGACCACTGCAATATATACCAACTCACAATGTATGTACACTGCCGGTTCTTTCTTCCTAAGAATACAAAACTGTGAAACAGACCAAAGAGATTTGTAATCTGCTTCAAAGCCCTTAAAATAAACCCCTCAATCACAACCCTGACCCAAAACCACCGAAGCGTAGCTCAAAGCAAGAGAAACTTCTCTTTGCTAACAAAAAGAGCTGCACCAACATCATACGATACAAACCCAAGTCCAAACAGCATTCATGTACAAGTTTTTAGCTAAAGCTAGCTACCACAAGCTGTACACAACCAACCAGAACTCTAACGAACTCAAAAAGACAAAATCCGTAGCGAAGGAACTGAAAAAGACCTATATGAGAACTTCCTCTTTTCGCCGGGCGGTCTTCAGATGTCGATAGAGTCTCCTTCCCTGACTCTGTTGACCCAAGAAATCTTTAGATCTGACTCCCAACAGGCGAGATATCGCCGATTTTTTATCACAGACGACCGACCCTTCAAAAATTCCTCCTTGCGGCTTAAAACTGCACACACCGCACAAACGGATCGTCTGAACTGATCCGTCTTCCCTCGCAAGTAGATCTAGCTATCCTAAATCCAACGAGACTCCAAACAAGCCGTTTGGAGTTCCTCTTGCAAAACCACGCAAGAAATTTGGTTGTAGGTTGTAAAAAACTGACGTAAATCAGCTCCTTGTGGCTCAAACTTGCTCATCACACCCAAACCAACAATCCAATCCACACATGGTCTTCTCTTATGCATAGATAAAGACTCCCTGATCGCATAGGCACCAAGAACAAAGAGCTTGACTCACCGATCGCGAAGAACAAATCAATCTCAAGTCGCAGATGAACAAAAATCTTATGTAAGCGAGCCAATTTCACTCTAAACTCCCAAACCACGCGATGAAACTTCACATCCTCTTCAATTTCCTGAAGAACTCGTTGTTCTGGTCTCGATGGATCCAAGGACAGCAAGTTTGACTCCGGAACGGTCCGAACGGTCCAACTCTCTTTCACAGGTAACTAAAATCTCCAAATCTGCTTCTTGCGTCTCAATTTCTCTCAGAACACAACCCTCTATCCATCTCTTCAAGAACCGTCTTAACCCACACGTATCTTGCACAGATCTGAACCCATTGACACCTTGTGCGTATGCATTGGACTTCTCAATTCTTCAAAACATCCACCGACAGGTCGTAGAAACAAACTGGCCCCTTAATCAGACCCCTTTGCTTCCTTAATATAGCGCTTAAAGCTACAAGTACCCAATTAGCAAGTAAACTAGGGCCTAGCTTCATTTTTCCTTCTTTCGAGTCGCATAACTTCTTCACTAGACGTCCAAATGAAATAAACAAAGTGCTTATGGAAAGTTGACAATGAGCTCTACCCATCGATGCGATGAAAGAGAAGGTCCGAAGTTGTACCAAAAGCTCGTAAGCTGGGGCCTAGCTTGTTTTCTCCATCTTTCGAGTCTTGTAACTTCTCCACTAGGCGTCCAAACGAAGTAGACGAAGTGCCTATGGAGTGCTGACAAAGAGCTCTATCTACTGATGCGATGAAAGTGAAGATCCAAAGTCGTGCCAAAAGTCCATAAGCTGGGACCTAGCTTGTTTTATCCATCTTTCGAGTCTTGTAACTTCTCCACTAGGCGTCCAAACGAAGTAGACGAAGTGCTTATGAAAAGCTGACAAGGAGCTCTACCTATCTATGCGATGAAAATGGAGATCCAAAATGATGCCAAAAGCCCGTAAGCTATGGCCTAGCTTGTCTTTCTCATGAGTGTCTTTGGAGCGACAAGCATCAGAGTCTAAATTTCAGGTAGGAGCCGGTCCACGACACGACATCCATCCCCTCTTAATTTGTGCATCCTTCGGTATGCACCAAAGATACCAACCAAGGAGTGGACCGACACGCACCTCGTCATACCGTCCTACTTCCCATCATAGCCAACCTCATCTTCAAGATCTTCTGCATAATCCTCATCCTCAAACTAAAACTCCGTCAAGATATCTGTTAGATCGACCTCCTCATCTCTCTTTTGAAAATCTTGACACGTTTACCTGCCACTGGTACCTTCAAGCTTGTTCCATCCAATTCTTGCAGGGCGTAAGTTGCGTTGTCATGAACCTTCTTCATCTCACATACGGACCAAACCATCGCCTGGAAAACTTCCGGAGTGCAATATGCTGGTTGTCTAGACTGTTGTCATAGACTAACACCCAATCACCTTCCTTAATTTCCCTAGGTCTCAAACGATGTCGCTGATCAAATCTGACCTTGTTCTTCAACCATGCTTCTCGCAGCCTATCCAAAGCAGCTTGGATATCTTCAAGTCTTCTCTCTAATTGCCTAATTTGAATCGCAAGAAGCTCTTCTCTAGTCAAATTGTCTTCCCAAGATAACACACTCTATGTCAGAACGTGTTCTTCAATCGGCATGATAGGTTTTTGACTTGTGATGAGTTCCACTGACATATAATCTGTCACCGAGCTATGGGTCGTTTGATCTGCTCATAACGCAAATGATAAGAGTCGAGGCCACTGGCGCACCTTTCCGTTGCAGACCTTCACCAAAGCCTTCACAATGGGTGGATGATCACATTCACTCTTGGCATTCCCTTCGGAGTTGTAAGCAGTTGTCACTGACAACCTCATCCCACACCTTGCAAAGAATTCACGAGACTCATGTGCATCTAACTCTCCTCGATCGGCAGTGATCTTTCCCACACATCCATATCGACAACCTCTTCCAAGAGAAATCTACATACCCTTTAGTTGTCTTTGTCCGAAGCACCCTACTCTCGACTTGATTTGAAAGATCTTCTCTAGCAAGTACCAAGTATCTCATCTGCCACAATCCAACTGGCATAATCACCAAGTCTACCACCCACTTGGAGTGGATTGTCAACGGATAAGTCGAGTGTAATCCGTCACGATGTCGGATATTCGAATACATTTGACATGTCAAACAAGACTCCACAAAAGATACAACATCCCTGTACATGTTTTTCCACCAATACCGCTTTTTCATCTTGGTAAAAGTGGCGCAAATCTCTCGATGTCCAGCCCAAAGACTCTCATGAAATGCCTTGAGCAACTTTTGTTGATTTTCTTTGTCGCAAATCACTCTTAGCGGTATCCCACCTTTCTGCTTCGGTCGCTGCCAAAGAAACCCATCTTGCAACATGAAGTTGTAGGCCTTCTTTCGAACTCTCCGAAATCTCTCATCCGTCCAAGCTGTATGCTTAACCATCGTACTAAGGTACCTTTCGATGTCAAGCAAATCATCATCATACAATCCTTCAACAAACAACTCATCTTCCCTTCTTATTTGTGCATTTGAATAGAATTTGCACCCACGTCGTCAATATCTTCAACCATCTCATCTTCCTCATCATACCGAGCTCGAGATAACATATCTACCATCGGATTATTCTTCCCTGTAATATGTCTAAACTCCGAGTTCAACGACTTGATATATGCGATCCATCGTAACATCACAATATCAGGAGTTGAACAATTCATGATCATCCCTAACAACGGCAAGCAATCAGTTTCAACCACCACTACTGCTCCAATCAAATACTCTTTCTCAATATTCATGGCTGAAACAATACCTCATAGTTCTCTCTTAACTTGCGGGTAAGCACGTTGTCGAGCACTTAACATCTTCGCTCCGAACCTAACCGCAAACTTGTATCCATCCTCATCATCCTGCCCTACTGCTCATCCGATTGCAACCAGACTTGTATCTACAGTAAGAACCACCGGCCTAGCACCCTTGTAATCAATCCTTCTCAACACTGGAGGAGATGATAATAAAGACTTCAGCTTTTGCACCGCATTAGTATGCTCTTCCTCCCTCTGAACTTATGACCCTTACGCAACAACCCATATAATGGATCCGTCACATGCGCATAATGAGGAATCCAAATGTGATAGAATATACAAGCACCCAAAAATCTTCTTACTTCTGTCAACGAGTTGCAAACCTCCTTCATCTTCCAATTGCATCCACTTTGTTGGGTCTGGCTTCTGACCAAACGATCCACACAATGACCAACGATCAAGACGTCTCTAACCCCAAATGTAGACTTCGCACTTGACAGCGTGAGATGAACTTCCTCAAGTCGAGATAAGATCTTCGATGACATATCGTCGACACCTCCTCTGATCTAATGCTTCATCCTTCTCATCCTCTACACATCCTTTGATGGAGTTCTCATCCCAAGAACGGCATCATTTTTTCAGGATGAAGTCCCTTAGAACTTGATTCATCTCATTCATCATGTGTGCTATCGAGTTGATAGCTCCATGTGGTAAGATACACATCATAACCAACCCCAAAGGTGTCCTATTGTCGTGAAGCTTCTGCTCTCCTCTACTAGTTGAAACTAATCATACCATGAGTAAAGATCTCTCATTGAGTAAATTGCTCTCCCTGCAAACGCTTCAGCAAACTCATCCACAATCAATCTCACTCCAACATTTCTGATTGTTACTGCGTTCATCGGTTGCATGTCTTGGATGAATCGCAACGATCCATTCTTCTTAGGCACTGTAAATCATCTGCTCGAATACGGTGCAAACGACGGCTCCAAGATCTTCATCCGCATCTTCTCCTTCAGCAACTCCACTAGTTTAGGCAAGTGAGCTCGCGGTACTAGAATTGGTCTCAGGTTTCATGGCACATGCGATACCGTGAAGATAATCATCGGGATAATAACGTACGGGTCTACACACCCAATCTCATGTGGCTCAAAAGCAAATGCTTTCCCATGTCGTGAAAGCATCTCCTTGAAGTACATCTTCTCTTCTGGTAGAAGAGACCCACCAAATCCAATCTTCAACTCTTCAAGGGTCTTCTCTGTGAACTTCTGTCCTATCATTGCAGAATCTCTCAAACTCTTCTCCGTTGAAGCTCGATCCATCTGTTGGTTAGTGTCTTCCGACAAAAGATCAGCAACTGGCTTTATCTTCTTATCCACGGTCTTGTACTTCGTCTCAACTCGAACCTCAGGTGCACGGAATGATTCGATCACAGAATAGACCTTCCTTGAATGAATCTACACAACCTTATCCATATCCTCCCATCCAATAGACATGATCTCTCGCAAAGAATTTTCCAACCCATCCTCTTCATAAACACCAGAAATCCATTCATCCCTTTTTAGCTCACCCAGCTCTTTCAACATCAACTCAACATCACGCAAATGTTTTTGTTCCTTTCTCCTCAGCTCTTCTACATTCTTGTAAATAGCAATCCCGCACTCTAAAACCCAACAAACCCTTTACAAAAGACAATCTCTCCATCAAGCGAGAGTACCTTCTCCTGCGTACCACCACAATCTCGCTCTATAGTGGTACTAAACGAAAATCCTTGAACTCTTCACTCACCTTTGGAAGTGGGTTCTCTCTCAGACGGTCTCGATTGTGCTCGTGATTGGATGATTGTACTCAAGAATTGTACCGCTCTCTTCCCATCTTGACTTCAGATCCTAGCATAAGTAGATCCGTCGTCTAGTACCTTTGTCTCCATCCGAGTTGCTATGATGAAAGGTTGACCAATAATGAGCGGGTATGATGTTGCTTCTTGAACAAAGAAGTTTTGCTCGATAACAACATCACTTATGCGCACTCTGATGTCTGGACAAGCCCCATACAAGTCTCCTCTTGTGTTGTTGACTGCTCTTATGACCCATCCATGCTCTGTGTCGATCGGTCACTTCTTCCTCTTGCACAGCTCCTTCGACATGATGTTGATTTCTGATCCATGATCGATCAGGGCAACCATCGGCTCATCCAAGTCTCCGATCCTTACCAACGTCTCAGTTGTAGCTCGAGCCCAGTGATTGTGATCGTAATGACTTGAGCTTTATTTCTCATCCTCTTCTTCATCTTCAAAATGTACCATGCGTCTTCGATCTCTTTCTTCCTCTGAAGAATAAACACTGCACTTTGCAAGCTCTCTCTCCTCGTCTACAGACATCTTAGTATCCAAGACATGTGATAAACCAGTCTCACCCGTAATCTGTCGCTTCCATTTGATGATGTCGATGATGACTTCATGAAACTCGCGCTTAGCAATGTCCAAAACTTCTCTCAAAGTAAACTCCATCTTCGTATTCAAAATGCGATCTTCCAAGACTCCTTTCAAATCTGTCGAAGCCTCGATGTCTGACTGTAGTTTATATGCAGCTGGCTTATCCTTCTCCTTCTGAAACTCCTTTGCTCTCTCCTTCGATGGAGAAGGAGCATCATCCATTTGTAGATCTTGAGCTCCTGCATCTCGAAGCTTTGACGAACCTTCTCCCCTCGAGTCTGTCTCTTGGAAGAAGTTCCTTCTCCTGCATCCTCTGAATCTCGCCTTCTCTTCTCTTCCAACAACGCTTCGTGTTGGTTCTTGATGATGTAAGCATGCACCGATCGAGCTTCTATCAAATCCTCTCATCCAGTATCCCTTTTGATCGTAGCAGCTGTCCTCAGCAATGTCTCACGTGTCATCTTCCCTTTCTGTTTCATGGAGATGGCAGATGACCACAATCCACTTGGCTCAACTTGCTCGTTGAAACTTCTCTCAGCTTGATCCTCAACCCTTGTGCCATAAGTTCCAGCTTCCATGATTGCAACTGTTTGCGCTGATAGGTGGTCCTCAACCAACTTCTTCATCCCTCCTCTACCAAAGTTGGTCTGAAGAAGTGCACTAGTATCCCTCAGCGCTACCTTCCCATCCTTCCAGAAGATCACTCCTTGCTGTAAAATATCAGTGAACTCCTTGCAATCTCTGCGCGGATAATCGATATCATCGCACCAGATACACCGCTAGATCCAGCCTTGTTTCTCAACCGATCTTGCTCCGCTTGTAGACCCCTTCTCTTCCAATCTTGTGAGCTTGATCTGCAGATCTCGCATTCCACGCAAAATCTCCTCAAGGTTTGAATCATCCTTCTTCGGAGATACTACAGGTGCCTGAACAACTGGAACAGCTGGAGCAACTGGTACTACTGTCTAGCAACAGGAATCACTGGTCGGACTACAGGAACAGGTGCTACAGCAGTTGGTGCTGGTGTCAATCTCCTAACGGGAACTTTCTCTCGTCGTCGCTCTCTCTTGGTAAGCAGACCAACAGCTTCCTCAACCTTCTTCCAACTACTGGTCAAGCCATCGTCTCTCCCGATCCTCCAGAAGTACCTCTAGCTTCTCTTGCAGCTTCTCATCTACAGCCCGAAGAAATAACTCTGTCTTGTTGGACTGCAGCGTCAACTTCTCCATCCTAGTAAGCCGTGAAAACTGCTTCTCAAACTCCCTGAGCAACTCTATAGCTTGTAAACCTTTCCTTGGTTGCTCAACCCACTCCAAGAATGACTTCTTGGTGACTCGATCAGAGTCCTCCAAGAAGTACTCATCCATCAAAGCACGAGCAAACGTCTCCCAATCCTTGTTAAAATGTTTCGTTAGCATTTTAACATGATCTCTAATCTTTGGAGCTGCTGCTAACTCAAACGTCTCAATCATCTCATCTTCTGAGACCCGGTTCAGCTCCATCTCCTTCACATAATGTCTCATATATCTTGAGACATCTCTCTCATCGAACTGGTCAATCTTGCTGATCACTGCTTGCAGCGCCTTGGTTGTCAAAGCTTCCTTCCGTTCATCGGACTGTTGCTACCGCAAGAACATCGTGAAAGCTTGAAACATCGATGCAGTTGCCGGATCCAATTGCACCTTTGACAATCCACCCGAACTACTAGCTCCATTCTCATCACCGTTCTCGTCTCCGCTCATGACTGTCAATCTCTTCTTCAAGGTTCAAACACAGAAGAAATCTCCACCCTAGACCTTCACGTCGAGTTCAACACCGTATCGTGTCGAATTTTGCATGAAAGATGTCCAAGAAAACGTGAGGTTCCTGGCTGTGGAGATGTATTGTGTGGAACAGAGACAAGACAGAAAAAACAACCGCAAAAACGAGCGCTACAATATATACCAACTCACAATGTATGTACACTGCCGGTTCTTTCTTCCTAAGAACACAAAACTGTGAAACAGACCAAAGAGATCTGTAATCTGCTTCAAAGCCCCTAAAACAAACCCCTCAATCACAACCCTAACACACAACCACCGAAGCGTAGCTCAAAGCAAGAGAAACTTCTCTTTGCTAACAAAAAGAGCTGCACCAACAC
Organism: Asterella californica; assembly: GCA_036924285.1. NCBI lineage: Eukaryota > Viridiplantae > Streptophyta > Marchantiopsida > Marchantiales > Aytoniaceae > Asterella > Asterella californica. The sequence goes on from JAYKYS010000003.1 coordinate 16,801,221, forward strand.
CATACGATTCAAACCCAAGTCCAAACAACATTCATGTACAAGCTCTTAGCTAAAGCTAGCTACCACAAGCTGTACATAATCAATCGAAACTCTAACGAACTCAAAAGGACGAAACTCATAGCGAAAGAACCAAAAAAGGTCTATATGAGAACTTCCTTCTTTCGCCGAGCGGGTCTCCTTCCCTGACTCCGTCGGCCCAAGAAACCTTCAGATCCGACTCCCAACAGCCGAGATATCACCGATTTTCAGTCGCAAGCGACCGACTCTTCAAAATCTCCTCCCTGCAGCTTAAAACTGCACACACCGCACAAATGGATCGTCTGAACTGATATCCGTCTTCCCTGGCAGGTAGATCTAGCTACCCTAAACCCAACGAGACTCCAAACAAGCCGTTTGGAGTTCCCCTTGCAAAACCACGCAAGAAATTTGGTCGTAGGTTGTAAAAAATTGACGTAAATCAGCTCCCTGCGGCTCAAACTTGCTCACCACACCCAAACCAACAATCCCATCTACACATGGTCTTCTCCTAGGCGTAGATAAAGACTCCCTGATCGCGTAGGCACCAAGAACGAAGAGCTTAGCTCACCGATCGCGAAGAACAAATCAATCTCAAGTCGTAAGCGAATGAAAATCTGATGTAAGCGCTTCTCTGCGAGCCAATTTCACTCTGAACTCCCAAAACCGTCCGATGAAACTTCACATCCTCTTCAATTTCCTGAAGAACTCGTTGTTCTGATCCCGATGGATCCAAGGACAGCAAGTTTGGACTCCGGAACAGCCCGAACGGTCCAACTCTCTTTCACAAATAATTGAAATCTCCAAATCTGCTTCCTGAGTCTCAATTTCTCTCAAAGCACAACCCCCGATCCGTCTCTTCAAGAACCGTCTTAACTCACACGTAGTCTGCACAGATCTGAATTCAATTACACCATGCATTGGACTTCTCAATTCTCCAAAATGTCCACCGACAGATCGCAGAAACAAGTTGGTCTCTTAAGCTGTCCCCTTATGTCAGTCTCTGTACGTACAAGTTTTCTTCAATAATCAGGAAGCAGACCCCTTGCGTCTTTAGTATAGCGCTTAGAGTCGCAAATACCCAGTCAGCAAATAAACTAGGACCTAACTTGATTTTTCCTTCTTTCAAGTCGCATAACTTCTTCACTAGACGTCCAAACGAAGTAAACAAAGTGCTTATGGAAAGCTGACAACGAGCTCTACCCATCGATGCGATGAAAGAGAAGGTCCGAAGTGTGTGTTCACCCGTCTTTCCCAAGAAGGGTGAACCTTCCAACTATGACTAATTATAAGAATAGAAACTGAATGTGAAAATAAGAGACAACCAGCTTGCCTACAACAACCAAAGCTTTCTACAAATATCGATTTTTGTCTGACAAACGACCTTTACTTAATAAGGTCAATTTATATTCACTTGAAGGCAAATTTACTCCCAAATACAATAATAGATAAAATTCGAACTCCCAATTCTTTATTATTCTTCCTGCAACTTTCTCACACTTGAAAACCTCCAACATCAGATCCTCTCGATCTTTCTCTTCCTCTCGTATGCGTTGACAGCTCTCCTTGAAAACAAAAAATACAATTCTCTTGATTGCACGATGCGGCAGTTTTCCTAACTAACATTCCGGCCAAGCACCCCTTCAGCTAAGTTAAAGTCTTTATAAGCAAACTTACGTATCAAACAAGCAGGTCCTCTGTTAAGCTAGACCCTTACTTATTAAAAATTTCCCCAACTCATGGTGTCATCTTGATAAACTTATGTTATAGTACATGTCATCCGAAGGCAGAGCTATGGAGCCACCCCATAAGACTTACATCTCCCCCCATAGCTGCACAAGGTAACTCTTGACCTATAACAGAAGTGGCATGCGAAGGCTTAGACCAAGAAGCCCACGATTAAGGAGGATATCGATATAGAGCCACCTCATATGACTTACAACCCCCCCATAGCTTCACTAGGTAACTCTTGATCTATAACCCCAGTGACATGCGGAGGCTTAGGCCAAGAAGCACACGATTTGAGAGATACCGGTCCTCCGTCCCTAGATATACAAAAAATAGTTACATATCCAACATAGACTCCCATCCATGAGACCAACATGCTAGAATAGAGAACACATGCCAAGAGGATTTTATCTTGAGACCTCTTCTTCCTAGATGAGCGTCTCTACCACTGAGGATGACATGTGTCTCGTTAAAAAAAGAATTAAAACTCATACATAAACCTAAAGAGAGTTACATCTACATTCTTTATTAACTTTCTCTACGTCAAATTCTTTTGTACAGCTCCATCTTTAATGAAAGAAGAGTCAAAACTATACTACTCACTAACACCTACGCACTTGTACCCTCAGATTATGGATCCAAGTCACGAGCCAGAAATCAACGGATTTCTCTCTTTTACATTTTCATAATTTAAAAATTGCACTAACTATTGCACATAATGTTACTTCTCACAATTGAAGGCATGAGGTCGCTCTCCTCAACGAGTTTGGTATTTTCACTCTTCTTCAAAGTGATACTTTAACTCAAGCTAGGGAGTAGGTTGTCTAGCTCAGCCCTAGCTTAACTCCTGCCCAGCTTGGTAAGCTCGGGTGCAACTTCTTTTGGAAATGACACCCGGGGTGTCTTCTAGAGATCTGTTTCACTGTATGAGACGCCACGTAGCATGACAACATACTCTCATATGCATTTTACGACTTTCACGCATTGGTGCTTTGTATTTGTCAAGTATTAATGGACAATGTAAATTCTATGTAAATTAGCCGTACAACACTCTATGCAAAAATGTTAGTATGCGGTTTGAGTGACTAGTACGATATGTTGGAATTTAAATAAACATCTGATGCTTAATTCATGATGCATTCAGTCTGAATTTGTTTTCATAAGATACAATGTTTTGATAAAAGGACTTGTACAAAAAATACATTCATCCTTGTCGTAGCATCTTGCATAATTATATTGTTAGTAGTAGATTCTGCAAGGTTGTTTAATCAAAGGTTTGATATATATCACTATTTTGTCAACAGAGCTCAAAAAGTAATCCACATCAGCAAATGATATAGATATCATGTGGTTAACTTGTGAGAATGACAAGTTATCATATATAGGAGAATTAAATTTTTTGCATTCTGACAACACTGTTTATTCTCAAGAGAGTATCATTATTTGAACCATAAATTTCATATAGTATGAATTTCCAGTTGAATGTACATATAAATTGATAAGGTTTTTCTTTGAAAGGAGTGTTTGCTATGCATAGCTATCCATCTACTATGAATCTCGACAAGGAAAGGAGAGTTTTTATCATTTTGTGTACTGATCTTATTAGATGACCGTTAGAGGAAGAAGGGAAGAGTTTAGATTCATGTAAATCTCAAATGTGTAGTAACGCAATTCCATTGCAAGGGCATCATCTTATTATTGACGTGACAAAGATCGAAAGAGGAAGAACAGATGTCGGATGATGAATTCTGGACAAACGAGTTCAATGGATATGACACAATTTCACTCGGATCATTATCAACTGTCATCACATATACGTTATCTAAAGCACAATACCTTCTACAACAATCTTGACTTGCTAGTGGTCTAGGTGAAGAATTATACACACTTTCCACTTTCCATAACAGTGTGATCTCTGCATGTGCAGCTGATTCGTCCTCTCCGATGTCACTTCTGTAGCTATGCTTACATTTTCTTTGTTGTAGCTAGCAGTGGACAAAGACACATTTGTACCTTTTGTATCAAAATTTACAACTTCATACTCCTTCTTGTCCTTAGGATGGAATTCTTCTAACTTTATGTTTACCTTGATGTACATCACATGATGCAAAACCACAACATAAGGCAGGAGATAAATCTTATGTGACAGATAGAACCAGTAATACAATATCTTGGATCCACATCAAATCTACTAACCTCTCAAAGTCTTTGTAGTCTCAATCTCATGGACCAGAGCATGTCTTTCATTTCTGAATACTCTGAACATCCGGCCTCTAGAAGATGAGGACACTTTCAAAACTGGAGTTCAGCCACAGACAAACTCTTGTTTTTTTTTTTCCATCCTTCTTACTCATATTTAATTTTGTCAAAAGGTCCTCTACGTATCATACTTTTCTCAATCATTTCTCAAACAACTCAATGACATATTTATGTAGCTGATAAAAATTTTCAATGGAGGTAAGATTTTAAAATTACACTAAAATTTCATGTATGGCTTTCAACAACAAGTCACAAAATCAGAACTTGTTAGATTCAATAATGTACGTTAGCTCCAAGATCTGTAACTTTAGCGTCTCATCATATGTATTGTATATACACAAAGATTTTGTGAAACAATTCTCACCACCTCTCTATATAACATCCCTTGCTAGCTCATTGTAACATCACATATGAACATATTGTTTAGGTTGCTTGTAGTCACCTACAAAATTTCCACCACCTCATTCACATGAACCTCATGGCCATGCTTTGCAAGAAGTATGTTAACAAGAGTTGTTTCCATCCACTTTGCATATGAGAGGGTGCCATGCATACACATGGACTGGACAAGTACGAAACAGATTGTATATAATTGCAATAACAATATTTATATGTAGATATCTTGCTCTTCAAGGGAACTCTCACTCTTCATTTGGAAGGATCAGGCGCAATGGTAGTTTATTCAACACAAACTCTTTTTATGTGACAGCTTGCGTAAGTGCTCACTACGAGGTGTTGTATGATCTTCATTGGTGTTATTTTCTCAGTCTCCTACTTCTTTATCTTAGTTTCATATCTACACCATCTATTCCTTTTTATCTCCAGAGTATTAAAATCATATAGAGTATTTTGTTCTATAGAAGATTTAAAATTAGTATTTTCTAAAGAAATATTAAATTAGTTCTTAATCTAATTCTTTATATTTCAACAAAATATAAAGAATTTTCTTTCGCCAAACAACAACAATATACATACTCAAACTTTCACTGCATAAACCGTCAATAAGTCACATACATGTTAATAATTCTTCCCAAAAACTACAACGTAAAACACACCCAAAATTATCACAAATAATGTTATAAAAAGGACTATTAAAGCAGCATAGCACTTAAGAATCAGTGATATCATGCTTAAAGATCATACTGTGTTTATACACTATGGGCACTTCATACTCAGTAATATTTATAAACTTATATTCCAGTGCTTATCCACGAATCTAGTCTAGCGGTCGGGTTAATAAAGAACTCGAAGTGAACTGGGCGGATCTGCTTGTTCCACCACTCAAGAAGATGGATGAACTCGCTCCCTCTCTTATCGATGTATTGCTTGATTCACTCTCCTACTGGCAACAGAGAGTTTCCAGGTTACCTTGTCATGTCCCTAGGTGGACTTACATGTCAGCTTTTCTTACATTCGTTTTTCACACATGTCTCAGTAGTGTATTGCGATTTGAAAGCGGAACAAAGACAAAACTGAAATCTAAAGTAAAAAGCTGACATGTACTCCACCTAAGCGAATGACATGGCGAGGTAACCTAGATACAGGAGATTGCCAGTGGAAAGGGTAGATCAAGCAGTTCTCAGTAAAAGATGGTGGAGCGAGTTCAGCAATCTTTCTGGGGGTGGAGCAAACTAATAACTGAGATGGATCTGTACATGCATGGTAGAACGTTTTTGAACATGTAATATATATATCTACTGGAAGCTTGCATTCCAGTTGAGAACTACCAGCTATCTCCATCGAGTATTATGCACGTTGTTTGAGTGTGGTTAACGTTCCGAAACTGGCCTGGTTCTAGATAGTTCGGTTTCAGGTCGGTTTGATTCTATCCTAAACGCTCCGAACTGGACCGAGCGCTACTCTAGAGCGAATCTACAAACGGACCCAACACCTGCTGAACTCAAGAAGCCCCTTACCTGTGTCTTCCGATACTCAATGTGGGGCAGGCCGGAGAAGCAAAAGCCTCCTCATACGAGCAAAATCTGCTCCCGCAAGCAGCGCTATTGGTTATAAACTGTAAGCTTACCTATCGTCTCAGATTTGCCCACACTTTCAGGCGACTGGAGCTTTGACCCTTCTGGAAACCGCCGTAGGAAATGGTAGAACGAAGCGGAAGCTCGGGCATTGCTTGTGTATTTGTTTTGTTTGTTGCAGTGTCTCCTCGAAAGTTGCCTGGAACGAAGCGGAAACTGCGTTTCTGTTTTGTTTGCTGCGGTGTCTCCTCGAAAGTTACCTCTATGCCTGGAGGAGGTTTGCCTCTTTTACTGAAGTTCAGTAAGGAGACAATCCACTCGGAATATGGCCAAGTATCCCCTCAGCTCACATGTTCGAAGGTCTATGGTGGAAGAGTTTCTGTTATCATCTTCCTTATGTTTTTCATGATCAACCTTTTTCCATTTGCTTACATTGAGAGCAGTGGCCGCAACCCTTATGCTCATGTTCCTTTCTGGTCAGATATAGTCAATCCTTCTCGTGAAGGTAGTTGACAAGAACTTGAACGCAGATGGGGAAGAATAGATTATCTATTCTCGATCTCCACTGTTGGGAGAAAACGACATCAGAGGGAATGGAGGAGGGAAATGCCAGAAAGGGATAAGTCTAAGTGGAAGAAGTTAGACGTGAACAGGTATCTAGTAGGGGGTGTCAGAGTTTAGAAAAAGGATTCTTCAACGGCTGAGAGGTAACTGGACGTAAAATTGTCACGGGTAAGTTTATATAAAACCGCGGCTCATTCTAGATCGCGCCCCAGATTCAACATCAAGATTTTACCAATGATTATTTTTCCGTTTCTACACTGAAGATAAGTACTCAGAGTAACAGAGAATCCATTGCAAAAAAAATCTGAAAAAATCAGTGAATAGCCGTTAAGAAAACGCCCGCGGCGTTTCCCTGCGGGTACCTCAGGAGGTACCCGCAGGAAACACTAGCCGCAGACTTGCCGAGTCCGTAACTCACGCCCGCGGCTCCCGAATATTTCAGAGATTCTTTAACTCTGACACCCCCTACTATTCCTTCAGATGTGAAGAAGATGATCCAGAACACGGCATGACAGCCAGAACACACGAGGACGATCGACAAGCTAAAGATCGTCCAAGATAAAGATAAAGCTACTCTGGAGATCGAGTGGATAAACACACGATTCCAAGATATAGATTCCCTCTCATTCTACAGCTTCAGGGTCCCACTTCACGTATATCTCTCGTCAGTACTAGTTCTGAGGGACCCTCATGTTTGAGAAAAATAGAAATTCCTGGGCGGCTAGCTAGAAGTTCTATATTTCAAAATACCAGAGTCGAAGTTTAATTCCGGTTACAAACGACTTCCTTATGAATTCGACTTTTATTGTCCTCGGGAGCCGCCAAGATGATCTTCACAAGGTCAGGAACGGCTGCAAATCCGTCTCATAACGTGCCTATGTACCCGCCCGGCTTGATTATGTGAGCTGGGCGGTTCTCTTTCAGCCAAATGGTCATGACTCACGACGAGGGATGAAGCTGACATGGCGCAGCACTGAGCTGGAGGACCTTGGTGACATGGCAGGTTCAACGTTTCTTTTGTGTCCGTTGGGCGGCTGCTGCTCTTGTTCGGATCCAAGAGCTGCAGATTGAGTAGATTCTGGTTCTCGATGTGTCTAAAAGAGACGTTTAGTATAGATTGTATAGTCGAGTCGAGTACAGTGACATTAGCTCTCCTGCTGGCGTTTCCTTACTATTTCAGTCACTGTGGTGCGTTTCTGTTGATCACTCAAGTAGTTAAGAACTCACTGCACAAAAGGAACATTGCAGTCTACGCGAGAGACAATGAACTGGTGAGAGATTGGTCTTTACCTCCTATCTCTGCTGCTTGAGGTTGCTATATCTGTAGTTTCGGAGGTGCTCTCGGTTTCCATTTCTCCGTGTGTTGTGACCGGAAAAGTTTCAGGAATCTTGGTTTTATCCACTCGATCCTTTGCTCTTTTTACGGTTCTCTTGCTTTTCCAGTTTCTTCATCAGCTCCTGCCACCGTGGTTGTTAATATTGACGATGTAAGCCTCACTTGTTCTTCACCAATAGTTGCACATGCTACAGTTTTTACCGACTACTGTGCTTGATTGTCATCTATCTTCGCATTCTCTCTCCGCATCTAGCCAGTCATTCACTTACGTTCTTCCTAGACATCCCTCTTATCATCTGCGCAACTTAAGGTTGTTCATGCGAAGGTCTCCCACCTGAGAGTTCAGATTCTGAGTATTAACCCATTCTCTTCCTTCAGATTTGACGGCATATACAAGCAGCAACTGGGATCTGCACTATCCTTTGTTTTCTTGGAATGTGAAGAGAGTTGTGTGTATATAAATTGCAGAAGAACGATAAAGAGAAAGCAAAGCAAAGGCTTAGAGCGAAATGGCTGCAGCAGTGCAAGCTTGGACTTCAAGCAACTTCTTCCCTCCACCATCAGCCGAAGTGGTAAACATTCCTACAGAAGCCGGCGTGGCTTATCACCTGTGGGGTCTCAACTCGACTTCGGCAGTGTCTAGTCCGTCTCTGAGTGCTCAGGTTCACGATCATATCCTCATCGCAGCAAAAACAATCGTTCAAGGAGGCATCATCGCTGCAGTTTCCAACAACCATTGTGTCTTCCTAGCGGATGCTGACAGTAAGGAAGCCCTGAACCAACTGATTAGATGTTCTGGGGCACCGTCAGGCGTCGAGGGGGCTGTCACACTCGTGTGCGCTCCGGAGTGGCTCTCGGAGCACGTGGACATGGAGGAGATACAAAAGAGATTCGGATACGCGAACTTGCTGAGGTTCAATCAAGCTGTGACGTCTGGTGGCCAAGATGTGCTCGGCTTGATTCTACCAGCCGGGATTGAATCAGGTGCACCTGCACATCTCCTGCACAACGGAAGCATTACAAGTGTGTGGAAGGAGTATCAGCCTATCAGGTAATTGACTATATCTATCTCGATCGTGTTGGTGACTTGTTTGAGCTCATCCTTCCCACATCGTCATTCCGATTGCAGCTGCAGCTGCAGAGACTTGTTTGATTTATTTATTTCTTTAGACCTCTGGCTATCTGCTGCTCTCAACGAAATGAACTTCGTCCTTTACCTCTCCAGGGATCTTTCTACCTACGTGCGGTACTTTGGTCGGAGATCGATCATGGCAGTGCCAGCCAGTGCTGTTGGGATAGACGAGACAACCGATTTGAGCAGTCTGCGCGAGAAGTTGAATGGAGTAGTCACATGGGTCCTGGATGATCCACTGAATCAACTCACCTACTTAGAAGCTACTCTTGTAGATTTTACAGGAGAGAAGCCGGAGGTACGCGAAGGGGTGATGAGCAAGCCCCAAAGTGAAATCCAAGCTCATTTGTCACGTTGGGGACTTTGAAGGTGGTTTACTTTGACCTCTCCCTTCGAGCTCCAATGCTAGCTTCAATGGCTTAAACGCAAACCATTCTTGTCGAAGAAGATCCATAGCTGTTTCTCTGCGAATTCACGATCAATCCTCAAGAATGGTTCAGAATTTCATTTGAAACTTTAAACTCTAGGATCGTCCTCTTGAACCTTCCCTACGTCTGGATCCGAAAACAATCGCACGCGGCAACTCACCGAAGCTTACCTTTGAAAAATTTCAACCGAGTTTTCCACTAGAGTTTCGAGAGAAATCTCTTTCTGGTCCCTTTTGAGCTAGGAGGAGAAGGGAGCCGTGAATCACGAATCTTTCTGCTCCATGGCAAGAGGCCTTGCACCTCCTAGAATCAATCATCACCAAGTCCCATCATCTCCTGAGAGTAGGACGGCCATTAACTTCACAATGTCATTTGCTTAGTTCTTCGACCGGAGTGACAATGAACTTTGAACTGTGAGTGAACTCTTCCGTTGTCAATAGTACAACCGCAAGGACGAGAACTGGTGCTCCGACAACAAACAACCTCGACAGACAGAACTACAGCAACAGCTGCGTCTCAGGTGGGTTTTCAGCCACACACCTCAACGTTCCGCTCCGGCAAATTGTATGAAGTCTACCATGTTCGTGACTGAATGTATAATTCTGCACGATGAAGTGGAAGACAATATGAGTAGTTATTTAGGCCAAGTTGGTGGGGAAAAAGCTAAAAGAAGATATTAGTTTAGAACAATGGATACATACACACAGAAGTATTATCTTGAAGGGCCAATATGAATACTCCCTCTCTCGATCGCGAGGCTCACTGTCACCAGAGGGCAAACATCCTGCTATCAGACAGGGACATTGGAATCAGAAGAGGCATATCTCGTTCAGAATCGGTACGGCCATATATGATAGAATTCCTGTAAAATGCGCTTTGTCAACTCAAACTTGTTTATAATGAAGAGTGCTCCTCTTGAACTGTACTTATTACCTTTCACATGATTGAAGGTTATGAATACTATTAACTTCGTAACTCACGATCATATCTCGTTGTCCCTCACCGTTCTTTCTGTGACCATTTCGTGCTGTAAGAATTTCCAGCAGTACAGATGACAGAAACTGCTTCCGTACGTTGTGATTTAGTGTCGAACTCTAGCCAGCAGGTCCCAGCGACTTGGGAAGTTCAGGTATTGGCGGTGTTACACCAAGTAGTGGTTGCTTGGGGAGATACGTGTGAGCGCTTGCTCCATCGAGAGATGGAGAAAGAGTATTATGAATGGCAAGATCTTGCGTATTCACATCGACTGGTCTTTTTTGCGCCAAATTCTTCAGAGTTCCATTCTTAGTTGAGGAACAGTTGAGAGGGAATTCATATAGTAACACTTTCACATAATTGCATATATCTTTAAAGAGACCTTTTGCATCGAAGAAGAAAACGTAGTAACAAGAGGGAAAATAAAGGTGGAAGGATCGGTTTAGAGAGTATTTCTGGAGGGGTTTTCTCTTATTTTTACTTGATGGAGTCTGTTTGTTAATTTTTATTTATTTATTGTGAATTAATAAAGAACATATTGTATATTATAAATAAAAATAAAAATAAAAATATTTATAAACCTCAATTGATAGTGAACTGACACTTAAAACCTGATCTAAACAGTAACTGATAAGGAAGGTGGCCGAATATGCGCTCTTGAACTACTAGACAGAGATGTTGATATTAAAAATATATTAAGTTATAATAAGCATTAATTTATTTTCTAACCCATTCTTCATCCTCTCCATCTTCAATATACATGTTTCCAGAAGTAATGGCTTTTGCTTCCAGAGGCTTTATGATATTGTTACCTTGTGTATGTTTCAGCCTCAATACATATAACACTCGATTTGTTTGTACTCTATATACCTGAGTAGAACAACACGAGCGAAAAGAACATTCATGGCTAAGGAGAAGTTGGAGCTGTCATTAATGGTATGTAGGACTAGAGCATACTGAGCTATCTTACTTTTCCTTGCTTGGTCTTTTCTTGACAATGATTGCATATCTGAGATTATTTTATGAAGAGGTACCAAGGAGTGATATGCATCGACGGCAATTTAACAAAAGAAGCACTTCTACTCTAAGATGGGCAAAAGAGCGATCCATTAGAGGAGAGATATGTGCAAAGGTGTGACGAACAAAGATCTTCACACTTTCTTGGCATGATCGATTACTATCTTAAAGACAAGGCTGAAGACCATGTTCGCTCCAAGAATATCACTGAGAGTATGGTTGAAGACTGAAATAAATCATATATACTACTAGGCACTATGATATGAATAATCACGATGAACTTACGTACGCTAACATCCTGCCGTGTGCACTACAGTTTTACAAGCTAGTATAAAGATTTCTAACCACTGTCCACCATCATTACCACGTGTTTGCAGAAAATGCAAATATCTGGGATGATTGATCCAAGCTGGAATGCTGGTGGGCCGGGTCGACATTCTATCGAAACCTTTTTATTATCCTGAACACGTAACCAGCGAAGACGTGCAGAATATCTTCTTTTGGTGCGATGGCCAGAGATGCAAACAGTGCAAAGTTTAACATAGATACATAGAGGTGAATGTACCCAGTGGAGAGAACGGAGTCGAGCAAGAGCATGAGGAACCTTTAAATGATGCTGAAGATGCATGGTAACATCCAGTCAAATACCAAACGAAGCTACTCTTGATTTCATACTACTTGTGTCCATAATGACAGGAACGATGGATCATGAAAGAGCCTTTATAGGAATAGATGATAGTATATTAGAGTATCTCACTATGTACAAATAGATAAAACTTGTCGAAACTAACTTCTGAACAGACTATTCTGTTTTAAAACATATAGCAATTTAAAGAAATATGAATAGACAGCAGTTACTGCAATGAGTGCACAGAATTGCTGCCGCATTGGCGATTAGAATCAATAAACCGCCGTTCTTTCAGTTCCCAAGGAAATTGACCGCGGACTGTGGCTAAAACTGTGCTAGTACCAGGAGTAACTACGTGAAGGTCAATAAGCGTCCAAAGCACTTATGGAAGGAAGGAAGAAAAGGACAAGCAGAAGAAACGGAAGAGAATCTTTTCACTCTGATTGGACAGGAGAAGTGAACAGGACCGAATTTCCAGATAGAATTGAGTTGAAGTTGTATTAACATTTACGTAATCAAATAGATTAAATCAAGTATATCTTGATATGAAGACGAGAAGCATGTTGCAGAAAATAGGATAACGTCTCACGTTGCAGTAGAATTATTTGTAAAACCCTAAATGCACTCTAATACATGAAATGAACTGAGCTCATACATAAAACTAAATGCACTCTAATACATAAAATGAACTGAGCTCGTAAATAAACGCATGCTCTCTAATACATGAAAGACATGCACTCTAATACATGAAATGAACAGAATTCATAAATAGATACATTCTAATACATGAAATGAACTGAGCTCATATATAGACGCATACACTCTAATACATGAAACTAAATGCACTCTAATACATGAAATGAACTTAGCTCATACATGAAACTATATGCACTCTAATACATAAAATGAACTGAGCTCATAAATAAAAGCATGCACTCTAATACATGAAAGACATGCACTCTAATACATGAAATGAACTTTGCTCATAATAAATGCACCCTAATACATGAAACGAACTGACGTCATAAATAAATGCACTCTAATACATGAAATGAACAGAACTCATAAATAAATGCACTCTAATGCATGAAATGAACTGAGCTCATAAATAGACGCACTCTAATACATGCACTCTAATACATGAAAGACATGCACTCTTACACATGAAATGAATTTAGCTCATAAATAAATGCACCCTAATACGTGAAATGAACTGAGCTCAGAAATAAATTCACTCTAATGCATGAAATGAACTGAACTCATAAATAAATGCACTGTAATACATGAAATGAACTGAGCTATTAAATAAACGCATGCACTCTAATACATGAAATGAACAGAACTCATAAATAAATGCACTCTAATACATGAAATGAACTAAAATCATAAATAAATACACCCTAATACATGAAATGAACTGAGCTCATAAATAAACGCACGCACTCTAATACATGAAATGAACAGAACTCATAAATAAATACACTGTAATACATGAAATGAACAGAACTCATAAATAAACGCATGCACTGTAATACATGAAATGAACAGAACTCATAAATAAACGCATGCACTCTAATACATGAAATGAACAGAACTCATAAATAATGCACTCTAATACATGAAACGAACTGAGTATTAAATAAACGCATGCACTCTAAAACATGAAATGAACAGAACTCATAAATAAATGCACTCTAATACATGAAATTAACTGAGCTCATAAATAAATTCATGCACTCTAATACATGAAATGAATTGAGCTCAGATAATTATTATGCACCCTTATATAGGACCAAGAATTCAGTGCAGAACGGGAAAAGGAGAAAAAATTATCACAAAGAACCATATAATGGCTGTATAGAGAAAAAAGAAACAAGGAAATTTTTTCGAGATAAGGTACAGCGGAAACAATACACAGGATGGGTGGACAATCGAGCGAGGGGAATACATTTGTATTGGCTGACGCTGGAAAATATTATTTTCATTCTTGTAGGAGTAATATCTGAAACATGCCTAGGTGATTAATGCATGCATGCATCTGTGACAGTATTCATAATCTATATAATCTATATTTCGCCCTCCCCTGCAGTGCAGCGTTGGATAATGAACAAACAGTAGGGCTTCCAAGTGCTTCTTTATTTTCTGTCCTCCTAATTTAATATGGAACAGATCGTTCACAAGAAAGCTAAATTAAGTTTATTTAACTCAAGGCCGAGGTCAGAATAACAAGAGTGTACAGAAATAAATTTGTATCCAATGGCATGGAGTTTTAGGATTGCATTGTTTGAGTGCTTTGTAATTAATTGCCACCTCTATAATTTGTTCACATATTCACTCTGGTTCCCTCTTCTTGTCTCTCCACACATTTTAATTCGAATTTGGAAATCAAGAAATATTTTATTTATGTGAAAATTGAGTTGATACTCAATTTTCACAATCTGACGTATAAGCAACAACCGTCACAGTTTGCAAACTGTGACTTAGAGTGACATGGAGACAACTAGGCTTGTTTGACAGTCTGAAGAAACTCTACGTACCGTTGTATGCGTCACGCAGCGGACAGTGTTTTCCGCTGCTAAAATGTCCAGAACGTTAAGGAATATTCTCGGAAATACTGAATTTGAACTTGACGCTGGCATTGTTGGGAAGCCGAAAGCAGATGTATTATAAAGCTCTCCCGTTCTTCGCCAGGCCATTGTCTTTCCCTGTTCTTTCAGACAGGGAAAGCTAAGGCCTCGGTGAGTTGTTCTTCCTGACTGGGGTGTCTGGGTTATTCAGTCAGACTGTGGATCAAAACTGGTTTTATGTACCTTTTGTCCGTTTGCTGGTGCTTTTGTGCAGAGGTTCGGGCGCCCTTCTCCATCGCTATCGAAGGTTGGTTCTCGTAGATCGTCTTTCAGGTTCGATGTCACTCATCACAAGATCAGGGAAGTTACATTAGGTACAGAACTATATCCACATTGACTTCAAAAGTAAGTTTATACTGTTTGGTTACACTTTTGTCCTTCGATGCTTAAACTTCTGCTTGGAATACAGGATATTTCAGCCAGCGTGAGAGGAAACAAACCACGGCGTCCACTGGCAGCCACCTAGTTGCTACCGCGTTTCCGGAAGACGATTCAGACGATTCAGATAGAGAAAACGCTGGATATGCTTCCTACTTCGAATTCGAAAGTCAAATTCCGAATCTGAGAACGATACGAAATATTGTCAGAGGCGTAATTGCTTACTATATCGGCAAGGATCCTCGTCTGGTGAGACGTCGTGCACTTGTGCGGGACCTGCGGATTGATCCTATTACACAAGTAAACTTCAACCCCACCGTTCCTCTCAGTGTATCTCGTTTTATTAGGGAGACCTATTTCTTCCTCCTACTAGTCAGAGTCTCGGAACTTATCTGTTTCTTGTCTGGGTGCAGGTGGCAATTGAGTGCAACATTGAAAAGGATCTGGACTTTCTGTTAGGGCCGATAAGAGTTTTACCAGTTCATATGCCCCCAGACCCGAATGCAACCATTGAAGACTTTACGCAGGACATTTACGAGAAACTTCTCTTGAGCATTTCACTCAAAACTGGGATGTTACCAGCTCCAATCAGGATGACGCCAGAGCCGACGTACGGTGCTGATCATGAGGAGTAAGTAGCCATGCCAAACGATAGTTTAGTGAGTGGTCTCCGGAACTTTAAACATCTGAACATAAACTTCGAATTCCGGGTGGGGCTCCTACATAGCATATATACAGAAAGCTCCAACAAAAAAGCTACCAGATCAGATTCTATGCTCCGTTCTCTGCATCATACTCTTAACGCTGGGACGGATTAGAACCTCCAGACTAGTTAAATAACACCTACTACTTGTTCGGTGGCCGACTGTGGCAGATATGTCTTTTCCTTCTTCCTGTACTCTAACAGTAGTAGGATATAATCGGGTTTGCGGTGGCTCCTTGCATCGTACGTGGGCACATAGTACAAACCTCCCAGTAGCTCGGGGCCTGAGCTTGCAGAGAAAACATCACTCTTTGGAGCTCCTCGTCTCCCACCATCATTTCTGAAAGACCTGACATAAGTTTGAGGTTGCTTGCGTCCAGATCTATCATCTCAGAGTCTAATAAAGCTTGGAGAAGTTTTTTTCCAGTTCGTATCTTTCCTATGTACTTCTCAAGCATGACATCCAACCTTCGGCGAAGTTGAAAGCAGCGAGAACCTGAACACGGGGGGTACTTCCCAATTTGGTTTCACCGCTTAGTGCATTGCCGGTGAGTCGTGTATAAGATTCTAGTTATCTGACCTCCAACGTTCAACTTTCGAGTTTCAATAGAAGCGTCTGGCTCGGGTTGAGCGTCCCAATACCGAATATCTAAACTAAGTTCGTCATTTGAGTCGTTGTTTGGAACATAACCCACAACAATCTGTCCTAGTTATGTGTTTCACAATGGCCAACGGAAAGAACAAGAAACACAAGATGGGACGTTAGACGTGGAAGACATCCTTGGAATTGTCACTCCCAGTAATCCCCTACCTTCGACCGGAGCAGGTACCTTGCAGAATGAGATCATCAGAGCAAGAATGCTCTCACGGTGATAAACGAGTGTTGCGAGAACACTGTTATGGATCACATTATTTCTTACCGCTCGACAACCGACGAGTGGAATACATTGCCTTCCAACTTTGCCGTGCAAGACACAGTGACACATATGCATTTGAAAGAAAAGCTGCGAACCCTCAAGATGAAGACGAACGACACAGTCACATCGCATGTAAACACTTTCAAATCTATCGTCGAGCAGTTGGCGTCTACAGGTATACAAGTAGGCGCACAAGAGCAACTACTCACACTCATGGTAGCATGCATGACAACTACTAAATGTTCTTACATGTGATGATATGCAACACCAACTTGACGTGGCAAGATCTCATCTCATTTCTTCTCATAAAGAAACCTTCCACTGAAGAGTGCAACACGAACCTTCGACCGCATTGTTTGCAAGAAAGAGACAACCGACAAAGCAAGACAAGAACGGCAATCATTCCGGATGGAATCGGCCTAAGAAGCAGCCATCAAATCCCAACATCTAGTATTTTGGGTGCAAGACACTGCATCGTGTCCAAAATTGCCTAAATCAAGCCTCCAGCAACAGCGCTCTGTCCAATCATCTTAGCAGCAAGACGAAAATCCAAATCAGAATCAGCGATCTTGAAACCAAAATAACCGTCAGTGCAACAATAACAACAACAACAACAACACTAGACGAGTACTGATGATCTAGCTCTACAACAAATTTGCACCTTGAGTTGTGGACCGTCATTGATACGTTGACACCGGGGTCATCCATCACATGACATTCCACCGTGATCAATTTTGTAAATACATTGAACGAGAAAATGCTCTTCAAGATCAAATTCTCTTACGTGATTACACTACAGTTCAAATTGAAAGTCATGGCGATGTTGAAGTTAAACTCCTCAACAGCAAAAATATCTTAATTCACGTCTCAGCACTACGGAAGCATTTATTTTTAGCTCGAATGTTTGATTCCAAAGGTGGATGGTGCATAATCGATAATGGTGCTTGTTATTTAGAGAACAAAAATAGACATTATCGTGTCAGATTTTGCGTGAAAGATGTCCATGAAAATATGAGATTCTTGGCTGTGGAGATGTAGTGTGTTGAACAGAGAAAAAAAGAGAGAAACAAGCACGAAAACGAACGTCGCAATATATATCAACTCCTAATATATATACACTGCCGATTCTTTCTCTCTAAGAATACAAAACTGAGAAACAGACCAAAGTGGTCTATAATTTGCTTCAAAACCTCCCTAAAACGAGTCTTTGAATCTCAACCCAGACTCAAAACTATCGAAGCGTAGCTCCAAGCAAGAGAAATATCATTTTGCTAACAAAAAGAGCTGCACCAGTATCACACGATTCAAATCCAAGTCCAAACAACGTTCATGTACAAGCTCTTAGCTAAAGCTAACTACCACAAGCTGTACATAACCAACTAGAACTCCAACGAACTTAAAAAGATGAAACTCGTAGCGAAGGAACCAAAAAAAGCCTATCTGGGAACTTTCTCTTTTCGTTAGACGGTCTTCAGATGTCGATAAGGCCTTCGTTCCTGACTCTGATGACCTCAAGAACTATCAGATCCGACTCCCGACAGTCGAGATATCGTCGATTTTTTGTCGCAGATGGTCGAACTTACAAAAACTTCTCCCTACGGCTCAAAACCACACACACCGTCCAAACGTTTCGCTTGATCTGATATCTTTCTTCTCTGGTAGGTAGATCTAGCTACCCTGAACTCCTAGGTAGACTCCAAACAAACCGTTTGGAGTTCCCCTTGCAAAATCATGCAAGAAATTTGATCGCATGTTGTAAAAAACTGACGTAAATCGACTCTCTGCGGCTCAAACTCGCTCACCACACCCAAACCAACAATCCAATCCACGTACTATCTTCTCCTATGCGTAGGTGAAGACTCTCTTATCGCGTAAGCACCAAGAACGAAGAGCTTGGCTCACCAATCGCGAAGAACAACCCAACTTCAGGTCGTATGAGACTGAAAAATTGACGTAAGCGCTTCTCTGTGAACCAATTTCACTCAGAACTCCCAAATCGTCTAATGAAATTTTGTATCGTCTTCAATTTCTTGAAGAACTTGACGTTCTAATTGCGATGGATCTAAGGATAGCAAGTTTGGACTCCGGAACGTCCCGAACGGTCCAACTCTCCTTCACATGTTACTGAAGTACTCCAAATCATCTCCCTAAGTCTCAATTTCTCCCAAAACACATTCCCCGATCCGTCTTAACCAACGCGTAGCTTGCACAGATCTGAACCCAATGACGCCTTGTTGTTTGCATTGGACCTCCAAATCTCCCGAACCTTCCGCTAATAAGTCGTAGGTGCAAGCTAATCCCTTAAGCTATCCCCTTACGTCAGTCGTTGTACGTACAAGTTTTCATAGATTATCCGCTAGCAGGCCCCTTGCGTCCTTAGTATAGCGCCAGGAGCTTCACATACCCAGTCATCAATAGTAAACTAGAGCTTAGCTTGATTTTCTCTTCTTTCGAGTCTCGTAATTTCTCCACTAGGCGTCCAAATGAAGTAGACGAAGTACTCATGAGAAGTTGACAACGATCTCTACCCATCGATGTAATGAAAGTGGAGATCCGAAGTTGTCAAGAAGCCTTTAAGCTGAGGCCTAGAAAGCTGATAACGAGCTCTACCCATTGATGCGATGAAAGTGAAGATCCGGCCTAGTTTGCTTTTCTCATCTTTCGAATCTCATAACTTCTCCACTAGACGTCTAAATGAAGTAGACAAAGTGCCGAAGGAGAGCTGACTACGAGCTCTGCCCATCGATGTAATGAAAGTGAAGATCCAAAGTTGTGCAGAAAGTCTCACTTTAGGTTCTATGAGTGTATTTGGAGCGATAAGAGTAAATATCAAAAATAAATTTTCAAGTAAGAACCGGTCCACGACACGACATCCACCCCCTCCAAACATGTGCATCCTCCGGTATGCACTAGAGATACCAACCAAAGAGTGGATCGACACGCACCTCATCTTGTCGTCCTCCTTCCCATCTCAGTCAACCTCATCCTCAAGGTTGCAACCTGATCGTCATCTTGAAATTGCTACCATGATCTTTCCTAGATCCATGCTGATCGACTTTCTTCTTCATCCTCCAATCCAATCAACCCTTCTAAATCTACACATCTTTCAATATGCGTTCGAAGACATAGAAGGAATAAATCATCATATCATAGAAACGTTTTCTATCCACCTAGTAGAACCTCACCGTCCAGGTTTGTGACTCAAGTGTCGTAATAGACATCACTCGTCATCTCAATCATCACCACATATCTTGACTGTAACCCTCAACCTCAAGCCTGTACATGTCATTGTACGTATTCCTCTCTTCTTTTTTGTTTTTGGAAAAAAAACCGCATTGTTGCAACCAAAATCCTCAACCTCAACCATCATTGTGTCGCTGTACAATGGTATCCTCCTCAACCATCATCCTCCTTGATCTCTTATTCTGAAAATATTTACAACATCTCAATTATCATCCCCCAACTCTAATCATCTTCAGCAATGACTTCACCTCTGTAAGCCATCCTTACCCATCATCTTATACTCGTAGCCTCGTGAGCATCCGTCCACTGTCCTTCATCCTCAGCATGTCGTTCGTCCTTGATGATGTCAATAGTGGCATCATGGACTTCTCTTGTAATCACACCCAAGATCTCCCGTGAAATGAATCCAACTTTGACATCTCGAATGCGCTCCTCCTAACCTCCCTTCACATCCATCATCTTATCAATATCTGGTTGTTGTTTGCCTGCAACCAAATTATCCATATCCACTATGTGCACCTCAACCATCTCCTCCGGTTGTGAAAGATCGCCTTCCATTGCCAATTCAAGAAGAATAGTTTCTTGTTGAACCTTATCCTCTCCAACTTGCTTCCCTGAAGAAGTCTCTTCTTGTCTCTTCTTCTCGCTCTGCATCATGGATGCAGTATCCAACTTGAGCTCGCTTGGATCCACAAATCATCCATATGGAGATCATGCTCAATCTCCTCCATCCTAGCACCATAACTTGTAGCTTCGATAGCTACAACTACATGTGCCGCAAGGTAATCATCCATAAACTTCTTCATCCCTCCTTTGTCAACGTTGGCTTGAAAGAGAGTACTTGTACTTCTGAACCCAACATTTTCATCCTCCCAAGAAATAACCTCTTGTTGCAAAGACTCTGTAAAGTCGATGCAATCGTCTCGTTGATGATCAGTACCATCATACCACACGCACTGATGTACCCAAGCTGGTTTGAGTACAAGCACCGTCTTGATCGACGATCTCTTATCCTCCAACCTAGTAACATTTGCTTGTAGATCTTGCATCTTTTGTTGTAGGTCCTGATGATTGGATCCTTCTCTTCTACAACCACAACTGGAGGTTGAACCTCAAATATTGTCCGAACTGATGTGGTAGTCAGCGATACAAGTGTTGATCTTGTAACCCTTTCTCTTGTATGTCTCCAGACAAGAAGCTCAACCGCTTCATGCACAACCTCCCAATTTCTTGTCAACCCTTCTTCTTCATCCTCATCCTCCAGAAGTAGCTCCAACCGCTCTTACCATGGTTCATCAGCAGCTTGAAGAAACAACTTTGTCTTGTAGGTCTCCACGGTTAGCTTGTCCACCCGAGATAGTTGAGAGAATTGTCTCTCGAACTCCTTTAACAGCTCCGTAGGCTGTAAATCCTTGTTGGGTCGATTGACCCATCATAAAAATAATTTCTTGGTTACTCGATCTGAGTTTCTCAAGAAATATTCGTTCATCAAGGCATGTGAAAATGTATCCCAATTCATCCCAAAATGCTTTGTTAGATCTTTCACATGCTCCTTTATCTCAAGCACTACAGCGAGTTCGAATGTCTCGATCATCTCTTTCAACTCCGATACTTGATCCAAATCCATCTCCGTCTTGTAACATCTCAAGTACTTTGAGATGTCTTCCTCATCAAATAGATCGAGCTTGTCGATCATCCTTCGAAGTGCCTTCGTCCCAATAGCCTCTTTTTGTTGATTCGCTTGCTCTTTTCGCAAAAACAAAGTGAAGGCTTGAAACAAACATGTAGTTGCTGCATCCAACTGCATCCCTGGTATCTCTTCTGATCCGTCCATCCCGTCCATAGTCATGACTCGTCCCATTCTCTCATCCTCTCATCCTCCCATAATCCCAACCTTCTACATATCCATCATCCCAGGTCCGCAGCATCCTCCCGAACAACTGTATCCATCTTCATCCTCGTTCATGATTGTTGATCTCCTCTTTCAAGCTCCAACATAGAAATCTCCACTCCAGACCATCACATCGAGTTCACAATCGATATCGTGTCAGATTTTACGCAAAAGAATGTCCAGGAAAACGTGAGGTTCCTAGCTGTGGAGATGTAGTGTGCTGAACAAAGACAAGAAAGAGAGAAACAAGCACGAAAACGAACATCGTAATATATACCAACTCCCAATGTATATACATTGTCGGTTCTTTCTCCCTAAGAACACAAAACTGAGAAACAGATCAGAGCGGTCTGTAATCTGCTTCAAAACTCCCCTAAAATGAGTCCATGAATCTCAACCCAGACTCAAAACTATCGAAGCGTAGCTCAACACAAAAGAAACATCCCTTTGCTAACAAAAAGAGATGTATCACACGATTCAAACCCAAGTCCAAACAACGTTCATGTACAAGCTCTTAGCTAAAGCTAGCTACCACAAGCTTGTACATAACCAACTAGAACTCCAATGAACTCAAAAAGATGAAACTCGTAGCGAAGGAACCGAAAAAAACCTATCTGGGAACTTTCTCCTTTTGCCAAACGGTCTTCAGATGTCGATAAGACCTTCGTTCCTGACTCTGTTGGCCTCAAGAACTATCAGATCCGACTCCAGACAGTCGAGATATCGTCAATGTTTGATCGCATGTGGTCGAACTTACAAAAACTTCTCCCTACGGCTTAAAATCGCACACACCGTCCAAACGGATTGCTTGATCTGATATCCGTCTTCTCTGGTAGGTAGATCTACTTATCTTCAACCCAACGAGACTCCAAACAAGCCGTTTGGAGTTCCTTTTGCAAAATCACGTAAGAAATTTAGTCGCAAGTTGCAAAAAACTGACATAAATCGACTCTCTACAGCTCAAACTCACTCACCACACCCAAACCAACATCCAATCCACGTACTGTCTTCTCCTATGCGTAGGTGAAGACTCTCTGATCGCGTAGGCATCAAGAACGAAGAGCTTGGCTCACCAATCGCGAAGAATAACCCAACTTCAGATCGCATGTGAATGAAAAATTGACGTAAGCGCTTCTCTCTAAGCCAATTTCACTCAGAACTCCCAAACGATGGAACTTCGTATCGTCTTCAATTTCCTAAAGAACTCGGGGTTCTAATCTCGATGGATCCAAAGACAGCAAGTTTGGACTCCGAAACGCCTCGAACGGTCCAACTCTCCTTCACATGTTACTGAAGCACTCCAAATCATCTCCTTACGTCTCAATTTCTCTTAGAACACATTCCTCGATCCGTCTCTTCACAAACCATTTTAACCAACGCGTAGATTGCACAGATCTGAACCCAATGACGTCTTGCGCGTTTACATTGGACCTCCAAATCTCCCGAACCGTCCGCTAAACAGATCGCAAGTGCAAGCTAACCCCTGAAGCTGCCCACTTACGTCAGTCGCTGTACGTACAAGTTTTCACAAATTATCCGCTAGCAGGCCCTTGCGTCCTTAGTATAGCGCCAAGAGCTTCAAATACCCAGTCAGCAATAGTAAACTAGAGCATAGCTTGATTTTCTCTTTTCTCGAGTGTTGTAACTTCTCCACTAGACGTCCAAATGAAGTAGACGAAGTACCCATGAGAAGTTGACAACGAGCTCTACCCATCGATGTTATGAAAGTGGAGATCCGAAGTTGTCAAGAAGTCCTTAAGCTGAGGCCTAGCTTGTTTTTCCCATCTTTCGAGTCTTGTAACTTCTCCACTAGATGTCTAAATGAAATAGACAAAGTGCTCATGGAAAGTTGACAACAAGCTCTACCCACTTGATGCGATGAAAGTGAAGATCCGGAGTTGTGCAAAAAGTTCGTAAGCTGGAGTCTAGCTTGCTTTTCTCATCTTTCGAATCTCGTAACTTCTCTACTAAGCGTCTTAATGAAATAGACAAAGTACTGAAAGAGAGTTGACAACGAGCTCTACCTATCGATGTAATGAAAGTGAAGATCCAAAGTTGTGCAAAAAGCCTCACTTTTAGTCTCATAAGTGTATTTAGAGCAATAAGGGTAAGTATCGAAAATAAATTTTCAGATAAGAACTAGTGCACGACACGACAACGTCCAATTATCTCATGCTTGCTAAGCAACGATCTCTATTTACTGGACTCGTCTGTCATTCCTGCGCAAATCTCTCACCTCTCACAAGCTCATCATGCACAGTTGAAGGCAGAGCACTCTCAATCCTTGCTTCCAACAATGCCCCCTGAAATTCTCTCTTGGAAGAGACTGGGGGTCCCGAAGATAGCTGTGGTGACAGATCGACCAATTGTGGTCGACCACAGCTCATTCTCTCTTTGTACCCCTCCATGCAGTCAAACACAGTCTAAAGTCTCTCATTGACCTCAGGCACGGATCGTCACATGGCGATCCATGGCTCCCATGATGATTGACCACAATGACCAATCTTTCTCCAAGAAGGCCACCCTTCAAGGGGTGTGCCTCGCATCACGCTGTCTTATGCGACATGCCTTCTCCAATCGCGGCTGCTGTCGAGCAGCAGTCGGACTTCAAGGAAGGCACGGATCGTCACGGAGATGATCTGTGCTCCCATGCTTGAGGCACGTCTTCCAATCTGAAGATGCCATCCAATCGACACGTCTCTCAATGAAGAGACGACACTCCCACCCTGTGAGACGAAGAGACGTCCAGCCCCTCCTTACTTTATGGAGGAGCTGGACCTCGCCCTGGGGACCACACTCCTCGTCTCATTAAGAGTCCTCTCGAGATCCTGGAGAGATATTGTCCTCGGGTTCCGTCACGTCTCATCCTTTTCGGAAGAAGGGTGGCGGCGGTCCTCTCCTCAATGCGCGGAGGGACTCTCAGCTCCTCGCACTCCTCGAGGGAGACAGTTGACCCCTCGCGCATGAGAGGGATTGATAGTCCCTCCCTTATGGGAGTACTTCCCGAAGGAAGTCCTCTCCAGATAAGACCCCTCTCCGAGGGACTTCTCTCTCCAACCAATTTTTCACTTTGCCGGTCCTCCGGACAGAAATATTATTTCTCCTCCTCCTTCCGATTCAACACTTGGTACGTCTCTCTCTGCACGCCATGCATCTGATTCAAACTCATTGTTCACTCTCGTCTGTCATGTGTCTTACATAGCCGACGAGTCCAGCACACCTATTTCAACTCTCTATAGGTCCGTCCACACTTCACTTATCTCACATTTGTCACTTTTCTATCGACCTCTGACACAGGTGACTTGGTCACATCAGTCTGTTCTTGGCTTAAATTTGCCCACCATTCACAATTTCACTCGTGCCTCGTGTTTGCATGGCAAGCAAGCTCGCACAAAATTGCCATGTGCTGCCACTACCCGCGCCACTGTCATTCTTGAAATCGTGGTCGCATTCTGACATCAGTGGTCGCATTTCCTCTTGCACTTTTTCTAACTATGAGTACTTCATGACCGTGACCGGACACGTTGGTGGGACAACGATTCAGAATATAAGTTACGCGGTTAATACTCTCATCGCAAACTGTTTGTCTAATCCTGCTGAAAATATCATCGCTCGGACAGAGTTCAAAATAGTACGATTTTTACGGTCAGCTACCTCGTTCTGCTAAGGAGTGTCAGGGACGGTCAGTTGACATTGGATGATGTGTTCTTGACAATATGCATCAAAGAGGGATCCTGCCACTACTTCTTTTGAGCTATGGCATGACCGCAAGCCCCCTATTTCACATCTTCGAGTTTTTGGCTGCACAGCTTTTGCTAACATTCATGAGACTCACAGCTCTAAGCTAGATAGTCACTCTCACGAGTGCATCCTTCTTGGCTAAAATAGTCAAAGCAAGGCATACCGTCTCCAGCGCAAATCTGACGTTATACTTTTGTTTCTCATGATGTTATCTTTTATGAGTCTTTCCCTACATCATCCCTTCTCAATCTCGCTCTCACTGCCATTAACGAGGATGCAATTCAGAATGATGTGCACTTCTTTCATTACCATCCTCCTCCTTCGGATCCAGCCCCTTCCTTTCAGTGGGAGCTACTCTTCCCTCTCTGAGTTCATCTGTTCTGTCTCCTTATGTTCCACCTCCCGCCTTCGGTCTCTTCCATCGGTACTGACCGCGGTCATCTTTCAAGCAATAGTCTTGCTCCGGATCTTGTTCCTCCTCTCTCCTCAACGGGATATGAAGGAGGAGGAGTTGGAGGCACACATCACACATCAATTCAGTCAGTGGTCAGCTCATCTACCAGCAGTCCACAATCGCACAATCGATAGCTCTTTTAACTTATTCTGTTATGAATTTATCTTCCCCGTCCGAACCAGGCATAGTATTGATGTAGAAAATGTGAGCACGCTACACTTATACCTACATCGTTCACCACTGCAGTCTCCATCACTGCACTCAAGTGAGATTGAGATTGCATCATTTCCTCCTATCAAGTTCCAAGCACCACCACCACCGAGAAGGTCCGTATAGTCGAGCTCATACACTTGAGTGAATCCTCGGACCACCAACCGTATCTTATATCAAGCGATGGACCCATCTGAATTCAACTTCAACTTGAAGGTCCACTTGTTGATTATGGACTTTTGTCAGTGTGGTAAGTCTGTGATTGTCCATGTATCATTCTCCTCGTGGGACTTGAGCTCTTCGGCGATGACCTCGGATCATCGAGAAGCGTCTAGAGATGATAGAGCCTCTTGGTAGGAGTTGGGCTCCATCGGGACTAGTCTCAAAGTCATCATTAGGGCATGCTTATTATTTGTTCGTCGGATCAAAGTCGTAATGTCATAGTCTTCAGCTGGATCACGGTTAGGAGGGTTGGATTGACGTGTTGATCGCCGAAGTGGTGATCCGTGTGCAATCTGATTGATATTAACAATCGCAGCTCAACACAACCTCCACGTTCATCAGATGGATGTGAAGACAACATTCTTGAACGAGACGTTGAACAAAGAAATCTACATGGTTGTCCCTGACGACGTCAACGCCCAAGGAACCGATAAAGTGTGCAAGCTACTTTGTACACTCTATGGATTGAAGCAATCTTCTAGAGAATGGGCATTTGATCATAAATAAGTTCTTAATTTCTCTTTGGTTCAGTACGTCAGGAGTTGATGATAACGTATACAACATTCATGAGGATAAATCAATTCGTCATCCTAGCACTTTATGTTGACGACACAATCATAGCAAGAAGCAGTGAAGGATTGCTGACATACATCAAAAGTAACATCAGCGCAAGGTTCAAGAGTGATATCGATAATATCCATCATTGCTTGAGCATAGAGATTAATCGAAACTGAGCAGAAGGAATAAGGCTCAGTCAAATCTTATATCTAACCCAAAAGTTATTCCAGTTTGGTTACAGAATTGCCACTTGTTAGTACGTCATTAATCCTAGGAGAAAAGTTCTCAACTAAAGATTGTCCCGCTTCTTATGAAGAGAAGGCGCAATATGCTTCTTATCCATATCAGAGTGCAACAGGCTCTATCAACTGGGTCGTCATTTGCACTCGTCTTGATCTAGCCTTTAGCTAGTGTATTATCTCAATATATGATTAACCCCGGACTAAAACACATTATCGTCATAAAGTGCACATTTCGTTATATCAAGGGTACTTTAGACTAGTACTTAGACTACAAATACTCGCCTCAACCAATTTCTCTATTTGGCTACACTGATGCTGATTGGGAAGCGCACACAGAATCTCGACGTTCAACTTCTGAAAATTGTTTCATCTATCCTCAAGTAGCAATCAGTTGGTCGTCAAAGAGACAAAAATCTGCCGCACTGTCAAATACTGAAGTTGAGTATATGGCACTCATCACATGTTCATCAGAAGCAATATGACTTCGACAACTCTTAGCTGATATAAGGTTAGTTGAGAATGAGGCTGCCACTTTGTATTGTGATAACCAGAGTGCGATAGCACTTGTAGAAACGCCCAAGTTTCATGCCAAGACGAAACACATAGATATCCGGTACCACTTCATTAAAGACCAAGTTACATCCAAGACAATTGAAGTGAAGTACTGTCCTACTCAGAAGACGGTAGCGGATGTCCTAACTAAGGGTCTACCGGCTCCTAAGTTGGACTACCTCCTACCAATACTAAGATTAAAAGTTTAGGCTACAACAACTAGTCGTTGAGTGGGAGTGTTGGAATTAGGTTGTATAGTATGAATATAAGTACAGCAACTAGTTCAGATCATTTGGGCTCATGTCTTTTCGCATACCTTGTCTGTCCTTGTACCAAAGTATAAATACCTGGCTTATGAGTCTCCTACCTCATTATTATCATTCAGTAAACAAGCTTCCACGTACTTGGTCTCTCTTGCATCGATTCTCTCTCTCTCTTTTTCTTATAGCATCGGCTATCGTTTCCCCACATGTCCATTTTTTATTGCTACTCATCACTGCATAACCCACGCTCCTATTACTAACGAGATACTGCGAGTATGATTTTCGACTGCTAAATATCTTTTATGGTCTCCCTCATACTCCTTTTAACCCCTCGGGCTTTCATGTACTAATGCGTTCATACTCTTTTCCAAGGGTACGTCATACTCTAGCTCCATAGCTTATCTGAATGTCTCCTTTCCTAGGACATTGTTTGTCAGTTCACATCAGTACAGACGTGGTCGGCATTGCTATTCGTTCGCAGGTAACATAGTATCTACTATAACTCGTAATCTTTTCTAGAGCTTACTGCTTACTCCGCTTTTCAGTTTACAAGCAACTGCCTGTTCAAAAGTCCCATTAGCTTTATAGATATTCCACCGATGTACATTTAGAAAGCACTAAATTTTCTGGAAGGGTTAGGGGATAAATTAATCACCAAAAGATTAGAATATAAATTAATATTACATATTTTGAATATCATTCTCCCGACTTTCACTTCTAGTTATATCTGGATCTAAGACCGATTAATATATAATAACTATAATTTAATTCATTTTTTACAATATTTAATACTATAACATTTAGAACTTTTCCGATAAAAAACGAAATTCAATGTACAAGTCCGTTGGGAAGAATATTTAGCCTTGTATCAGTTCCACCTTGAATTTCCGTGTGCAAGCTTGGCATACCGGGGTGTATATTAGGCTCGTCTGGGGTTTATATTAAGGCTATCAATGGTTTACCCCTTATGTCCTGTTTGGGGTCTACATCAAGGAAATCAATGGTTTACCCTTGATGTCCTGGCCTTGCTTTTGCCTGCTGCAGTACGCTCGCTGCAATTCACTTCTATATAATAAAGTTTCACGGGAGTACTGTCGCTTTTCTCATCACACAAAGAAAAAAGAGACAGACTTTGCAAAGAAATTCTGGAACGTTCTTTTCATGCCTTAGTTGATTCTACGCATTCTTTATCATACACCACTTTAGTTGATTTTCTCTTTATCGAAGCATTTTTTATATGGTGGCCTTTCCACGCACAAGGAACTCTAATCTTTATTTGCTTATTCATCTTCTTCCAAGTTTCGGAAGAGGGAGAATAGACATAGCTTTTATTTTATTTTTTATTTTTTCTGAAAATATTAGGTTATAAATTGAAAATTGAAAATTAAATGTATTATTATTCATGAAAAGTATAAACTTTAATATCAGAAAAAAGTTCAGTCCGGGGGTGTTATTTACTATTTTTTAGGTTTTTTAATAATTGCATTGAAAACCAGTAAATAAATAAACCAATATAAAATTTAAACTTAACTATTTAACTTTAGTTAAATAAATTTAAATAACTTTAACTGGTTAGAAATCCACTCTCTTCATGTTCTCTTAAAATCAAATACATGGAAATGATAACGTGCACTCAAATGGATCAATGTGAAATTTAAATTTAACCGTTTAAATTTATCCATTTAACTTTAATTAGATAAATTTAAATAACTTTGACTGTCTAAAAGTTCACTATTTTATGTTCTCTCAAAATCCAAACGAACACCAATACTCTCTATAAGTGTACTAACCCCAATAATTTTAATAAGTATACGCATGTTCTCAAAATCCAAACTAACACCAATACTCTCTATAAGTATACTAACCTCAATATTTTTTATAAATATACGCATGTTATTGATATATTTTTTATTATATAACTTTTTAAATCATTTTTAACCAAACTTTTATGATAATTTTATAATATATTTAAATATTTATCTTTTTCTTCTCCTTCGCAAGAAAAAACACTTTACATGCATATTATTCATTGTCATCTGAAGATGAAAAAGAGAAACAAGTTAATTTATTAACCCTTCTTTTTACAAAAGAAACTAAACAATAAACTAAATCGGAATAAAAAATTTCTCCACAAATTCTGTCTTGTAGTTACGCTAGGTTTTCTCAACAAATACTGTCTTGTTGTTACGCTAGCACACCCGCCCCCTCGACTCAGTGATTGCCACCATATGCCATTCATCGAGTCGGTCTGCTTCACAGGGGTTCTCTCTCCCTCCCGGATTGCTGTTAGTCCATAGTCTCATTTTGCAACTGTCATAGACCGGCGCCGCTGCCAGCTGCAATATTTTCAGCGTTTTCGAATTCGATTTGAACGAAAAGATGAAGTGGTGTAATTCGCACAAAGGGATGAATTGGATTAATCCTTTCCGTAGAAAGCTGCCGCCCCTCGACTCGGTGATTGTTTCCATATGCCGAGTCGGTGTGCTTCACAGGGGTTCTCTCTCCCTCCCGGAATTGCTGTTAGTCCATCGTCTCAGTTTGCAACCTGCGCAAGCGTCTGCGAAATATTTTTCGCATGATCGTTGTCCTGTTTCTCTTTTTAATCCATAAGTGCTCGTGTTAATGAGCGTCCCCAACGATAGTAGGAAGTTTACGGCACGAGGGAGAAAATCGTATCAACATTTTTTTCGTCACGGGATTGGATCGCGGTCATTTTATACAAGCTTCAGATAATTTTGGTTTTTTTGTGATATTTGTTTTGGATAAACAAGTTTTAGAAGGAAAACGAAGTTTGTGGTTGATAATGCAAGGATATAGCCAACAAGCAATAGCTTGTTGGCTACCCCATCCTCCTGCAGCCCGGGCGCCATGGGGTCGAGTCCTCCTGGCGGGGGGACTCATGCTGTGCAAGGGCAACAGCATACGACTGCAGAAAGCCCCATAACGAAAAGAGACCTAAAAAAACCAAATAAAAAGAGATAATGCAAGGATATTACACTATGTGGTTCATAGTGTAGTATCCTTGCATGATCACCAGAGTCCACTCATTAGAGATGTTGAGTTGTTGTCCTTGCATTATTAGAGATGTTTTTATTATTTCATGTATTAGAGATATATTTATTATTGATACTTGAATTTTTTTTGTTAAGAATTAATCAGATGTGTTCCTGATGCGATTTTGACATTATTCAATAGTTCATAAAAAATTTAATTTTTAAAAATAATTTTATTTTTATTTTATTTTTTATATTAATAAAAATATTATTTCATTACGAAAGTGCACTAATGAAATATTATTGTGTTCACTTCAAATCTCTTTAGATCGTTTCAAACACTCTATGTCTTAAGTCTAAATCAGTTCAATTATCATTGTGATAATTTTTAATTTTATATTTAAATATTTTATTTTAAACAATATATATAAATATAAAAATTATATTTATAATTATATATATATATTGTTTATAAATAAATAAATTTTTCTTCTTAAAATAAAGATCACAGTTATTTTAACTTAATATGAATTTGTGTACGTAACGACAGTTCCAGACACATAACGAATGACTCAAAGAATGAGCTTTAAATTTTTTTCTATTTGTCATCTTTTCTCTTTTTTCTTGAGTTTCACTTTGGTCGTTTATTTAGGTGCGGAAGGTTCGGCAGGTAGTGGATGTCTTTTTTTTTCGCTTTCAGAAATATCTTTTTTGTAATCTGTTTTGGAAAATTAAACTTTATACATCCAAATGTACCATCTGGTCGTTGCATGGTAGAGAAGCCTTAAGAACCTTCGGCTAATATTGATTTGATACTGAATTATTAATATTTGTTGGCAAGTGTCTTGAGAGGGTTTAGGTTTTGTTTCAGTTTCTGTGTAAATGTGAAATTATACTTCCAGAGTAGATGCTCTTCGAATGCAGTGTGAGTCACGATGAACAGGTAACCCATAAACCGAGAGTTAATGTCAGCTTTCTTCGGAAAGGATTACTCCAATTCATCCCTTCGCGCTAATTACTCCACTTCATCTTTTCGTTCAAATCGAATTCGAAAACGCTAAAACGTTGCATCTGGCAGCGACGCCGGTCTATGACATTCTTGCTAGGAGTCGAAAGGCAATTCAAAACATTAGGTTTGAGTGAGAATACTAGCGATAGAACCCAAGCTATGACACATGAAAGAAGCTACGCAGTCGGTTAAAGAGACTGCACATCGCGAAGAGAGTAAGGACAGAATTAGGCTGAATCGTGAAGACTATTTGCGGTGAAGAGAATGCGAGGGATGACTGGCATGTACGCCAACCTCCCGCCAGTGGGTCGAGCAGGTGAATAGCCAGCCTCCAGATACTCCTAATCCGGCATCGTGGGCTGAGCCGGCTTCTTTTTTGGCAGGGAAAGACCGTTTTCCTCGTTTTAACTCGTTTTGAAGGAGTAGGTTCAATTGTATTGAGTCTACAAAACAGACATACCACCATGAATGAACAACTTCATCACTATCCGCGTGCGAGGAAGATCCACGAGAAAGAGCAGAGCACACTGGGGCAACCAGCTGGATCGAATTTGTTAACTGACTTGTGGTAAAAGATGGATTCCACCTGGACCTAGCGACGGTTCCATATACAATTTTTATATAATCAAACCTGAACTGAAGGACATCTCGCCATTAACAAAGATGCAAAACGTTGTTGCGCAGTTAACAGACTAACTCCAAACCCACCGACCTCCTTCAGCCACTGAAAATGGAAGATGACTCACATATACGCGAGCTTTGGTGCACCTGAGTATTACACTCAACGGAGACCCGGAACACCGCACTTCCAAGTTCCCACATCTAAAAACACAATTAGTGTAGCGCTTCTATCCGACGCCATAAGAGGAAAGGAGATACCATTACGATTATCATTAACCCAGGCGCGCTAACTTGTGTTCACAATATTAACTTCCACCGTAAATACGTTAACGAAATGACTTTAAGTTGCCGGAGATGCAAACTGATATAAACTAGATTTTTCGTCTCGAATCACGAACCGGAACGAGAAAAATTACCATTAACTCGTTATCCACAGTAGATCACGCCACAAAGAGAACGCACTTCCAGGCAACCAAACTACGGAACGTAAAGCACCAACTCTAGATCTTACATGAACACACAAGCAGAAACACGGAAGGTTAAGACGATGGGAGCAGAACGGCGGTGCAGCAGCAATAACTGAGACAGAAAACAAGACATGTGACAGGATGATCCATCTGACTATATCAACGAACCTCCGTTACACTCGCGTGCGCAATCATTCAACTGACCTTTGGCAAGCCTCGATCCTTTGCCCATCCTGCAACCCTGGTCTGCACCTCCCTGAGAGTGAACTGCTTCTTATACTAAAGGCAGCACAGACACGAGATATTCCCAGCGGTTGGCAAATGATCAAGCTTCTTCCCCACTCGTCTGAACGCACACATCATGAGAACACTCTTCGAGGGTTGCTGCAGTGTGGCTCTTTCAGCTCGCATCTTATTTCGCACCAAGTTGCGCGGTAAATGATGCAACTGAAAAAGGGAATCAAACTCATAACGCGAAATCCACGGTCGATGATCCATCCCTTACCTCGTTCCTTGAGGACGCTTTTAGGGCAACGAAGCTTCAGAACTGCACGCTGTTCGTTCTTCCTACGAACACATCTAGGGAATCAAGAAAAACCAGATGCGCGCGAGCTACGTTTCAGCCGACAGCTGAATGAATCTTTGGAAGCGCGCGTTTGCTGATTCACGTTGATCTTGGAGCGAACGGCCAGAGCGACAACCTATATCGACTACGGTAACTCCTGTACAACTCGAGTAAATTAGCGGCGGCACTAATGTAACTGTACTTGTAGATGAATTCCGCTAGCGTTGGTCTGCCTGTATCATCCCTAGAATGGACAAGTATTAGGGTTGAACCGGCTATAGCTACTCTATGCTTCACTGGTAACCGTAAAACTAGACACCACTACCTATGATAGCCCCTCATCCATAGAGAAGATTTTGAAGATTCGTGTAGGGAAAGTCTAGGGAAGGAGGGAGGTATGGCAAACTAATGGTTCGCTTTTGACCAGGGTTGTAAAAGCCCGACCGTGGAAGAGTGGAGGAAGATGCAAGAAACTCGCAGCTTGCATGCCGTGGGAGTCCGTCAGTTGTTACGTGACAAGTGGATAGTAAGTTGCTCCAGGTGGCAGATCGCTGAAACCCCGTCGACACCTGTCCAGGGGCAGGTTGGAAACTGAAAAGTTCCGAGTACATCTCGCACTCCTTATATAGTCACTTGCACCTGGGAGATACTCACATCATTCTCGAGCCCTCAGCAGCAAGCAAGTATATCGAGGAAGTACCCATTTTTGTGAATTTGTGTTAACTCTACCATACCGCGGTTCATTTTTAGCTTCGCAGCAGAACTAGTGTGTGTACTGTAAGCAGCCAGGATGTCGACCGAGCAGCAGCAATACGGAAAGGGCTACAACACCGCAGCTCAGAAGACGGACCAGGCGAAGGACGCGGCCGGGAGCACAATGCAGTCTGCAGAAGAGAAATTCGGAAAGGGCTACAACACCGCAGCTCAGAAGACGGACCAGGCGAAGGACGCGGCCGGGAGCACAGTGCAGTCTGCAGAAGAGACTGCGAACAAGGCCAAGGATGTGGGTAGCGAGA
Source organism: Asterella californica (assembly GCA_036924285.1). Taxonomy (NCBI): domain Eukaryota; kingdom Viridiplantae; phylum Streptophyta; class Marchantiopsida; order Marchantiales; family Aytoniaceae; genus Asterella; species Asterella californica. Next base: position 16,835,948 of record JAYKYS010000003.1, read on the forward strand.
AGACCGGGCAGGCTCAGAGCACGGCGAGCAGTGCTGCGGGCACCGTTCAGCAGAAGGCTTTGAATGCATGGGAGCAGACGAAGCAGACCGTGGTGAGCACAGTGGGAGCTGTTCAGGAGAAGGCTGCCCAAACGTTCGGCGCAGCCAAGACCACCGCTGGAGATTACACGCAGACGGCCTCCGACAAAGCGGTTCAAGGCAAGAATTACGTCGTAGACTCCGCAGTGCAGGGCAAGGATTACGTTGTAGATTCTGCCATTTCAGCCAAGAACGCTGCGATGGGCAAGGCTACCGAAGGCAAGGATTACACAGTTGATAAGGCAACACAAGGCAAGGATTACACGATCGACAAGGGTATCCAAGGCAAAAACTACGCTGCCGACTCAGCAGCATCGGCCGGTCAATACACTTCCGACTCTGCAGTCGCGGCGAAGGAAAAGACCGGAGGCGTATTACAACAGGTCCGAGTTTCAAGACTTTGAGATGCAGTCACTTGGAATAGAACATGGAAGCTTCTCATCTGGCTGTAGATGATCATTTGGGTCGACTCGAGGACTGCGGTTTAAGTGACATATCTCTCTTGGTACTTTACATCTGCAATGTGGACCTGCCTTCTTATTAACTGGGAGGTTTCCGCCGGCCGTTCTTGTTTTGCAGGGATATGAAGCAATCAAGGGAGCTGTGGTTGGCGCTAAAGATACAGTGACGGGGAACAAGGGCGCAAACAAGTAGATGCAGCGAAAGTCGACCAACGACGAAAGCGTTGTCTGTGTAAAATGTGAATAAGCTGCACCATCACCTGTACAACGACTACATTATTGAATCCCTTATTGCCTTCCGTCTCGGAGAATTGTTACTCTAATGAAGACGGCATGGCCGGGAGAGGCATGGCCGGGAGAGCCGGATGGGACCTTCTGGACTGGCAGATTGGGTTTCATCTCTTCTGTTTCCAAGAATTGTCTACCTCCTTTAGTTAAAGACACGATGGCAGGTAGATTTCTAGACTGACAGATTAGATTTCACGTCCTTCAGTTTGTCGTTCACACTACGTTGATTCCGTCCTAAAAGGTGATGGAATGGAATGGATGATCTTATGTAAAAAATTTACTTATTGATCCTATTTTTCATATTTTCGACCCTTCTTGTTTCTTCGATGAAAAGCTCGTGTCGTCGGTGTGATTGTTTTTTTTTATAGCTCTGAACATGAACAGGGTCTGAGAGGTTACTTCTGCTTTAGTAACCCCTCTCAAACCCTGTTGATCATGTCGCCCATTTGCTGTGTGCAAATCATCGTACGTTCTAAAGACATTCGCGTGGGGTCCTGACCCCCTTCTGAGAGGTCCTCGGTCCGTAAAGGGCAGCAGCTTCCGGCTGCAGAAAGCTACGGCGAAAGAGGCCTACATAGCGTCTCTATCTTGACAAAAGACTGTCATAATTCTAAACACACTTGACTAATCGTGGAAATTCGAACACTGTATAAAGACACTGCTCCTTTCTGTAAAGGTTACTGCTCGTCGTGCGTACCTGGCGAAAGCGTTGTCCGAGTGACCCTGAGTTGTAAACCCTTGAGTACCGCCCATGCCAAGTATATACCTTTGCGTTCGCAGCATTGTTAGTAAACATAATGCCTGTATCTTTGCAAAATAAAAGTTCCTTTGAGTCTATTGCTTAATGCGCCAATCATTCGAGAAAGAATTTGTTGTGAAGAGAGTAAAACGTCATGCCATATCATCGTGCCATAATGCGCCGATCATCCGAGAAAGAGTTTGTTGTGAAGAGAGTAAACGTTATGCCATATCGTCGTGCCAAAACGTTTCTTCAGAAGAACTTCATCGCGGTTATTTGAGGTATAGCACTTACAAAGGGCTCTGAGTTTGAGTGTCACTGAACTCGTCGTAACGCCGAAACTCCTTGAAAAGATTACGTTAAACGATAAGTCACCGGAGGATGCTAGAACAACGGCTGCTGACGAGCAATGGGTGATTTCAATACGTGTCGTAGTGCAAATGTTCCCCATGCAAGTAGGAACACAAATAGCAGTAGGCTAAGCGCGAAAACGAGTGGTCATCCGGCTGTTAGGGTTAAGAGGCAAGTACTCGCGCTGTCCAGTGATGGGATAATTACTTGGTCATACCCCTGATAATTGTTTTCTCTTGGTCACACTCGTGAGTTTACGAATTTTTCTTGGCTGATACTGCATAGCGGTCATGAACTTTTGAATTTCTCTTGTTCACATTGCATAGAGATCTCTGTTTTTGATATTCATATTCGCTTTACCACCATTTGAATTTCTCTTGGTCACATTGCATAGAGATCTCTTTCATATTCGTTGGACCATCACGAATGATAAAAAAATTATTAAGAAATTAAAATTAATTTTGAAAATATCAAAATTCATAAATGATAATATTTGGTTAATATTGATTCATAAATGAGCCATTGATTACGTGAGTCGACTATCACGCCTGATAATTTAAAATTATTATGGTTAATTAAAAAGTTTAACTCACAATAAACAGTGAATGATCACATCTTGTCATTCGAGATTACACGCATCTAGTCATATTACACCTGATATCATCTTCACAATGGATTCCATATTGAACTCACAACCCGGAGATCCATCATGCGGTGTGATCAAAAGAACTTAAAAAAATCATGAGGTGTGATGGAGAGAAAACAATTTTCAATAGATGTGACCAAGTAATTATCCCTCTAGTGATATGTAATCTCCTTTCATTTTCGTGTGCGGTTGGTTTCACGTTTTTATGAGAAAAAGAAAATGACAAGCAACAGATCAGTTGCGATAGTATTCAATAATAAAAGAAAACAAGCAGCGACTAAATAATATCCACATGGATTACAAGAATGACAAAAGGCTAACATGTGAAAACACGTGATACAATGAATAGTAAACGGACGTATTAGAGGTGCAGTCAAGTAAATAGCTGTCGCAGAATGAGTAAACACTTTTCATATACTTTGTCAAGAATTTTTGGCCTCGCAAAACCATGATATATTCATGATATGATGAAAATGGAAACAAGAATTGACTAGAACCCATGTGGTAGTCAAATTTAATTCATAGGTTGTATTTAATGTCTCACCTTCTTATCTAACCCTTTTGTCAAGAGAGTTAGATAATAAATTAAGCTTTATTAAATCTTCTATTTTTAGTTCGGCATGTTTTCGCTAATATAGTTTGAGAGTGAGTGTACAAGCACTTTACTTATGGATTGTTTCTCCAACTCTAGCTTGGATGTAATATTTAACATTTAGATTATATTTTAATTTATGACACCAGTTTAATCTATAATTTCAGTTCAGGAGTTACATACTCTTGAGTACATTTAACACAGTTTGTGAAGTGAACTGTGATGCATACGAGAGCAAGTTTCCTGTAGAAAACAGAAAACAAAGCAATTTAAAGTTATCTGTGAGCTGACAGGGAAAAAATTATATGTATATACTATTGTACATATAGATTTAATCGCGGTCGAAGCGCAATGGCGCTGCTATATTCAATCGTGAGTCTTGTTCAGTTTATGAAAGTTAGGCCATGTGGTTGAGGATGATTATTTATTCACCTTCTCTATCTTCAGACTGAAGATGGATAATGGAATATATTCATTAATTCATTATTTAACTATTCTATTTGAATTACAAAAAGTTAAATAAATTAGCCCCTATCATAATTGATGCCCATTTTGGTATCACGCTCCCTTACTTTCTATTTTCGGAAGCATATGTTCTCACATTATGGTTATGGTCTTCTTTTATCATTCAATAATTATGAAGGAACTTAATATTTAATATGAGTTGAGTTTAAATTTTTTAAATTTTTGATAATAAAAAGAAAACAAAAATTCCTAAAATTTAATGTATGCTTCATAAGCAAATTAAAGGAATGTTACCAAAGCATAAAAGACATGCATATCATCTTATGAGAAAAATAATAAATATAACCAAAAGTAGCACAACCAACCGATTCCTTTCTTCTTCTATATGTTCTTCTCGCTTGGGATGAATATTTCATCTGCAGCATGTGGTGAGCTTTTGTTGGGAGGGAAATAGATGAGGAAAAACAAACCACTGCATATGCATGCACGTTGATGATATACATTGCATGCACATTCTCTTTCATGTTAGTTGAATATGCAGACGATGTCATGTTATCTTTTGTGTTCTTCTTTTCGGTGCGTTAGTTGCTTGGCTCTTCGGTTCTTTCATTCCCATGTAAGACTTGATGGGTTTTGTCTGACTTGACCCACTCTTCTTAACTGTACATTACCATACTTTTGACCTGCAACAACAGGTTCAGCAAAAGCATTATGTAAAAACATTGCACTAAGACAAATAAGAAATGATCTAAATTGATAATCTGCTCTAAAGACATTTTAAATTGAATTTTTCGTATATATATTTGGTTAACATGCACTTCTGGCATTTTGATGATTTGGCATTTTGACCTACTGAATCTCCTGTAACCAGTCAAGGGTGTGATCAAGTAACACAAAGTTAAGAGAGATAAGGTTAAGTCCGATTAATGTATTAAATTTCTGCATTTTGCGATAAACCTATTTGTTTTCAGAATCTCCTGGCCACGTTCGACTAGATGCTTGGGATGCATATTTATTAACGGATATCGTAATAGATTGATAACATGAAAAGTTATGAATTAAAGCAACAAGAAACAATTCACTGTTCATGACAAAGATTGAGCACACGGAGCTTTCTAATATAGTGACTGGGAAGTTCTTTGCTTGGAAAGTTACTTGAGGATTTTTAATCCAAACAACAGCAGATAAGTATCATCTATATATAGGGGCCATTGAATAACAAAGCAAATATATTCTTTGATAAAAAATCTCATGTTCTTCTTGAAAAGATAAAGTATGTAAAAGTGTTGGTATGATTTATAGGGCACAAACTATTAAAAATATATATTATGTGTAGACATAATCTGTTCATTCTTCTTCGATATTGCTACAAATATTCATAATATATTGTAATCATAAGTAGGGAGTTATTCTTAGACTAATTCTCATGTAAAAAGCAAAATTAACTTCGAAAGAAATAGTCTAATATGTCCATTGTACATTGCTAACATCATCTAAAACAAATCATGAAGTTTAGTTATGGATCAATTCTTCGGAGTAATTATGAGTCTGAATAAGATAATATATCTTAGTGAAAAATAATCTTTACTAATTAGTAATTTCCTTAAAAGCATTAGGATAAAACTGAGAAAAAGTACGAAATGAAAAGATTGACCGGCTCCTCAATTTGATTAGTTGTACTTGCACTTTTCTGTGGTTTTTGCTTTCTGAAAAGAAGTGGCAACATTTGGCCAAGCATGAACACTTCTTACGCTTTGACTTAAGGTCGGATTGTCCTATCCCAACCTGGTGGACCAAAACCCTAGTTACCCTACCGTAGTTCCAATCATACTTCGGATATAACAATCCATGTACAGTAATCGATTGTCGGTTCCTTCTTCTCCTTTCGGAGTTCAGCGTCATGCTTGGGTCTAGGTCATCTTTACCGAGTACAATAATATGCTTTGTTTGTCGTGAATAGGGTTTACGGTGCCAAGGTGTCTGTGAAATGACTTAACTATGGTACATGCATTGACTAACTATGACCTAGGGTCGACATATCCTGTAGACCTACAGGATATGTCGAGCTTTCATTACGAGGTAACTTCTCGTGTATTCGATTGTGCCAACTGGCCTAGTCGACTAGTTGTTCTTGCCGCTCAGAAGGCGGAGATTGGCTAGTCGCATGCGCCTATGCATGCATCGCTCCGAAACTAGCCAAGTGTCACCAATCAAGGTGGATAAACAAGCTACACGCGTCAGATACTGAAGCCCGTGCTCGATGTACCGTCTCCCTCTTCACCTCGCGCGAGTCACTACATATAACGTCCCCCTTACTCTTGTAATCTCGTACTCTTTCCTTCTACGTTTATCATCGAGCTCCAGATTTACAATCAACCGAACTGTGTCAATTTTTTATGCTCGGATTCGGCTGTTTACCTTTCCGTTGGGCCCGGGTGTGCTTTGTGCATTATCTGAACTGTTATCGCTAGAAGAAGCTGTTGAGTGACGGAGTGAGTGAGTTCGATCCGAGAGTTTGTTAAACATTCGCGATGGCGACGAACCAGTACAAGTCTAGCTACGACACTACTGCACAGAAGACAGAGCAGGCAAAGCAGAGTGCAGCTGAGACGGCCGACAAGACGAAGCAGTTTGGAGCGGAGAAAAGTGGGCAAGCTCAGGAGGCAGCGTCTAACACTGCAGGCACTATCCAGGAGAAGGCTGCTCAAGCCTGGGAGTCGACGAAAGCTGCGGCTTCCAACCTCGCAGGGACTGTCCAGGAGAAGACCTCCCAAGCGTACAACTCTGCTGCCCAAAAGACTGGAGAGACTACCGAGGCTGCCAAGGACAAGGCATACCAAGCAAAGGATGTCACAGGAGACAAGGCTTCCCAAGCGTACAACTCTGCTGCCCAAAAGACTGGAGAGACTACTGAGGCTGCCAAGGACAAGGCATACCAAGCAAAGGATGTCACAGGAGACAAGGCTTCTCAAGCGAAAGACGTGACCGCAGACAAGACCTCCCAGACTGGCAGTGCTACGCAGAGCTACGCTCAGCAGGTAGCTTGAGTCCATGGCATAACCCTTAACCACGACTTACAGCTGCTGCTGCGTGATGCACTTCTTGAAGCACTTTACTGTTCGTGATGGAATGCTGAATGTTGGAGTCTTCCAAGTGTATTCTCCACACTCCAGATTTGCGTTCTTACTTGTCTTCGACGTCATTAGTTTTCTCTGAACTCCTTGGTTCGTGAGAACGCCTTAAAAGAGTCGCGCGAGTCTCTGATTGTATCTCGAGAGAACGTTCGCCACGGCTCCGGTTTAGTGTGTAGTTTAGTGCTCTCCTGGCTACGCAGATGACTTTAGATGATCTAGTTTTCTCAGCTGGGCAGTCCGTTAGGATGCTTTGTGCTGATAATGGCATGCGAAGATTTGTATCCAACTTCAAGAATTGTGATTGACATGCTTTATGCTGAAAATGGCATGCCAAGATTTGTATTAACTTCGAGAATTGTGATTGACAGGGCGTCGATTTAGTTAAGGGGGCGTATTTGGGCACGAAAGACGCTGTGACCGGCCAGCACGGTGCCAACAGGCCACCGCAGTAGGGGAGTCGAGTGAGGCTCAGACAATATAATTCCCGCCAGGACGATGTACATACGCATACGAAGAGCGTTCTGTATGGCGGGTTTCAGTGGGAAGAGAGACTCTGGAGTTTGTTGAGATATAGAGTCGTTCCTGCATAGTCTTGACAGATCCACTCTCTGAATTGGACGAATACGCAACACTTGAGAGTACAATTGAAGCTTGAACGCTTAGGGTTGAAACCTTGAACCCACATATCGTGGACTGTTCTACAAGTCATCTGATCTGGACTTACAGTTGGCAAGAGTGTTGTAGCTCTGTTGCAAAGTGTCGAAATATTTCACCTCGTTCATTTGGAACAGGAAGGCCATAATAAAGTTCGCTGTATACACGATTTACTGTTTGTATCAGACTGAGTGCGAGTTTGTATCAGACTAAGTGCGAGTCAGTCCCCAGCCCAGGTTTTTCTTGCTTACCTGTAATTTGTACGGGGTAGTGTTAATTCACCGGAAATTTTTAGCAAATCTCGAGTATATTAGAATAGTGATTGTTTTGAGACAGAAATTATTCGATGCATTCTCTGCTTCTCCTGGGTTTCTAATAAGTTGCGGATCTAGGCTGGTTCTGGTGTGGGTTGGCTTTCCTAGTATTTTGGTTTTCCCAGTATTTTGTTCCCTTTGAAATCTAGTGTAAAGACGAGCATAATTTGACGGGTTTCTGAAGATCTTAAGCCTCATATCCTTGCGAGGTTCTCGTAGATGCTCTGCCGCTCATTTGACAATTGAGCCGTTCACAGTAAAGCAGATATACTGCTTTACTGTGAAGGATAAATATGTACTCCGGGAGAATGCCGACTCAGTCTTTGTCTTCTTCTTGTGAGTACGAGGAACTCAAATGTAAACACAGACCTATTCTATGAAGCCGACTCTGTCTTTGTCTTCTTCTTGTGAGTCAGAGGAACTCAAGTAAACAGACCTGTTCTATGAAATCCGTGCCACAAGTCAACGAGCGGTAGAGAGGACCCTAGATAAATGTTATGGTTCTATGGATTACAGAAAAGTTAACGAGTACCGAACATTGTATAGAGGTAACTTTGTGTATTATAACAAATAAATAATAATTAACCAGTTTATAATACGTATTACCATAAAATATAACCTCTTTCCTAGTGAGAAATCGTGACAAGACGGAGATATTATATTGTATGGTTTTTATAAATATATTACAGACCATACATACTCGGAAAATTAATCTGTAGTCAGATATCATCCAACTGAATAATATTTTACAATTAAGTATATGCTGAATTTATGTAAAAAAAAATTAAGAATTTAATTAATCACAGATTTAATCCATTTAATTAATCTAATTTTTTATAATCGGTTTCTTGGATATCAGTGAAATGACAGTTTTATAATAAGTAATTATTTGATGACAAACTTTATAATACTTATTACTTATTAAGAATATGATTAAACAAAACATCAAAGTGCGACTATACACGGGAGATCTAGGTTTGATCAACCAGCCTTAGACTTTACACTCACGAGTTTAGTATGTATTTATTATAAAACTATAGTTGCAATATTTTTGGTTATTAATTTTCTGAACATGTATGGTCTATAAAGTATTTAGAATATATGAAATATAATTTAGATTTTGAAGTTGATCATCTTAATTTTATTAACTTACTGTAAAGTTCGTTAGTTACTTTATCATGTCGATGATTTGTTTGACTACACACTAGTTTCTAGAGTATGCATGGTCTGTAAAATATTTATTGTTCAAAATAATATTTGATTATAATCAAAAGTAAAAATTAACACTGTAAACAAATTAATCTGGTTTTCTGTAGCCAACAATGTGTGATCAAGCATGAGAAATCTATCCGACGAGTGGTAAAGCAAATTTCTGGTGAAAAGTCAAAAAATGTTTTGAACTTAAGAATGGTGATACTAGTGTATTGACAACTTACGTAGTATCAAGGTACTGTAGCTGGTTTTGTACCATAAAGTTCATCGTGTAGTAGTTATAGTTAATTATATATTCATTTCATAAAAAAGATGTATTATATAGATAATAAGATACAAGATATTTTAACTACATCAATTACAGATAATCAAATTTCCGATATCTGTTTTATACAGTAAGTAACCTAGTCATTAGGGAATCTCCATCGTACAAGCTCTAACTGGAGCGTTAACGATAGATTTGATGTTCACGTTATAAGCATGGAGTTTTGCAAACCTAGATCTCCACATCGTTCTTACGTTAATGCAAAAAGAAACTTGGTATGTATTGAGTTTCCCCACTGTGACGGAGAACCTTTCTCTATTTTAGAAACAGATCGACTATAAAACTAAAAATTGTTAGTGGAAGAGCGGCAGAACAGCGGACGATAATTTCCACAACACAAAACCAACCTTGAAAAGTATCAACGAACAGGATAGATCATGCAATGGTTACACGAGAAAATTCTTAACGTTTATTTTCTTCTAATTTAAATAGTGCAACGTTATAAAAAAACTCTAATTTAGAGTTTGGGGTCTTACCCCAGATTCTTGGCACCCAAACAGTCTCTGGTGTAACATGTCTAGGTTTCTTAACTCTATAATAATGTTACAGTCTTTCCGGTGGAGATGCACTAATAGCTGTAAAATTATAACAACGGAGTATCCAAGGGACACTATACGCGGTAGAAGAATCGTATAATATGAAATAAGAGCTACGCTTGCAATTCCAGAGACAATTACAATTGCGGGACTATGCGTTATCGATTTATCCGGATCCAGTCTCTTGCGTTGTCCAGCTTTCACAGTGACTCCATCCGTCCTTCTCTTTCTAACGATCTTCTTCTCAATAATACGACAAGATATACACTACAGGTTTGTGAGTTACAGATTTATCTGGATCCAAAGATTCCACACTCTTTCCTTTCCCTTCCATAGTGACACCATACGTCCTTCTCTTTGTAACGATCTTCTTCTCCTATAATACGACAAGTTACGTTACACGACAAGATTTTCGGTTCCTCTCCGTTTCCGCCGCGTCGTCGAGCAGCGACGCCATCTTTCACAGTCGACGCATCATAACAGTTTTCGTTAAGAAATATACAAAAGTATGCTAGCGATAGCACACTTTTGTATATTTCTTTACTCAGCAAAGCGTAACGGGATGCCCACAACTAAAAAAGTTCATACGCTTTCCCTAAAAAGATGGTAAAGTGAGTCCCATAAATGCCGGAGGTACACGTTGGCAATGAGGAAGGAAAACACAGAGGAATCGGGATGCTAAGGGTGACACCTCTACATCAGGCGCTTGATCAGCTGCCATGTGCAGCAGGAGTAGCGAAAGCGAAAGCAGCCATTCCTGTTATGTCTTTATGGCACGGCCGCATGGATTCCGAGAGCATGCTGCTAATTAGTTCAGGTTCTGTCTCAGTCGTTAGAGGTTCGGAGAAAAGGACACGTGTCGCGCATGTCTTCGTGTTTGGAAGTAAGGGGGACAACGCATGAAGTGTCCAAGTCCAGTCCATCTTATCGTACCCCGCTTAGCCGCGGTGATCACCTCACTCGGCGCCCAAGGCCTTTACTTTACTTACGCTAGAAGGTGGTGAGACATGAAGGACTTGTGGGTTCGAACTTCGAACTCGAGTAACAATTGTTACTCGACACTTGTCCTACGGCATTATGTGGAGTTTGGAGCCGCATAACGTCCAGTCCACGACCAGGTTCAGCACTCTGGCTAAACGTCGAGCCCACGTGTACTAGACGACGTACTAGTAACTCAGGGTAAAAGACCAGGTCCTGTTTATCTTAAGCTTCAAACTCGCCAAGAGTTAGTTGCCGGTAGGCCGGCCGGAACTATTAACTATTACTATTACAGCGGTTACATTTAACGTCGTTTCTGTCTAGAGCTGCTTCTTCAGTCGAAGCCAGTCATCAGTCATAGGACCCTTGGTAATGCGACAAGTGTCGTAACACGCGTCCACATTAGAGAGCTGCTCCTTGACTCGATAGAATCCCGAATCTCCCTTCCCAGCACTACATATGCATCTGCTCGATTGGCGAAGTTCATCATTCAGTTCAGCGACCATCTAAAGCTCATTCCACAGCATCCGAGCTCATCCATTTCAACGTACGAAAGAAGTTCCATTTCTTCATTTCTTATCTATCTTCTACCATTCCTCACGCAGCTACGACAGCTGATCTCGATTCTTGTTAGACAGGAGACAGGAGATTTTAGTGACAAGCATCAGCAGGAACGATGGCAACCGAACAGTACAAGACGAGCTACGACACCACTGCTCAGAAGACAGACGAGGCGAAGAATGTAGCTGCCAAGACTACCGACCGCACTAAGCAATGGGGAGCTGAGACCGCGGACACAAGTGCTCAGAAGTCAGAGGAGGCCAAGAACACAGCAGCCGATACCGCCAACCGCACCAAGCAATCGGCAGCTGAGACCGCGGATAAAGCCAAGCAGACTGGAGCTGAGAAGACGGAGCAGGCCAAGAACACAGCAGCCGATACTGCCAACCGCACCAAGCAATCGGCAGGTGAGACCGCGGAGAAAGCCAAACAGACTGGAGCTGAGAAGACGGAGCAGGCCAAGAACACAGCTTCCGACGTTGCTAACCGGACTAAACAATCTGCATCCGAGACCGCGGAGAAAGCCAAACAGACTGGAGCCGAGAAGAGCGAGCAGGCGAAGCAGATGGGAGCCGAGAAGAGCGAACAAGCAAAGCAGTATGGATCAGAGAAATCAGAGCAGGCGAAGAGCGCCGCCTCAAATGCGGCTTCTACAGTTCAGGAGAAGGCACAGCAGGCTTGGGATCAGACGAAGCAAACTACTGCTGACGCTAGTCAGTATGTTCAGGACAAGGCTCGACAAGCTGGACAATACGCGTCTGACAAGTCGGTAGATGCCAAAGACTACACAGCCGACAAGGCAGTGCAGGGCAAAGATTACACGATGGAGAAGGGCTCACAGGCTGGGCAGTATGCATCTGAGAGTGCAGTATCTGCCAAGGATACCACCGGCAACTATCTGCAGCAGGGTGTGGATGTAGTAAAGGGAGCCGTTTTGGGTGTGAAGGATTCTGTAATGGGTGAAAGTGGAGCAAACAAGCCAGGTCCTACCAGTCAGTAATCAGTTGGTATATGATCACTCTCTTATAATTGTATCCTTGTTGGCTAAATCACCTACATCTGCACTCCTGCTACTGCGGAAGATATTACTGGTCGTGCTGCGCAAGTCAAGTAGTCTTCCTCGATACTGCAAACTTAGCTTGGGAGTGCATGCATGTGCGACACTGTTATGTAAATACCGAGCACCTTGACAGGTAGAGCGTTGCTACGGGAGGGCTTTTCAGAGTCTACTATATCTCTCGTCGATTCAAAGCCTTGTACCGCATTTGTAAAGGTTATCGTGTTAATCTACTCTACCACTTCTCAGATTATCAGAAGCTGGAAATTTGGCTTCACGTTTGTTCTCAGGTCATGCCATTTGCTCTCAAAATGTGGATGCGGGGTCGTCACGATTTCCTCACTAGGACAGAAACTTAGTCGACAGTTCGTACATTTGTAAGCAAATATTGTAACGAGTTTCATCCCTAAAGACACCCAAGAAATATCAAGCTCCTGGTCACTTCTATTTCTATCGTGAAAGCGGCAAACTTTTGTTAAAACCAAGGGTTAAACGTTCATATATCCAAAAGCTCTTGACTTACTTTAACAAGGCGGTGTCTAGTGAACGAATCGAATTTCGTGCCTCGTTTTCGTGCACAGTCCAATGTTTAACTTCGACTAGAGCTGATTCCGCGAACTTAACGTTCGCATACCAACTTTGTCCAAGTGAAAATTCTCCAAAGCTTAGCGTAATGAAATTTATTGATGATGTGCATATTTTACGAGAATGATGAGAATCTATAGTTCAAGGAAATGTAGGTGGACAAGAATGTGAGAGGAAAGGATGACTGTTATTGATAAGCAGTTGATTGATTAACATTTACGGAAGACGGTATAGTGAGCAGAATTATATATTGTAAGTAGCTAGCGTAAAACCACGTTTCATTTGGACAATGATATGTTCAATTGTTGCATACAGCTTCTACATAGCATGAACTCGAGTGCTCGAAGTGAACCGGCGTTACTTGGAAAAGCGGGATGAAACAAGACTTAATTAGAAACCAGAATCGATTGATACAAACCGGATTCTTTCCACTTTTACCCCATTCCGTCAATAAGAAAAAGACAAGACTAGCCGGTTCGAACTTCGCACCCTAATTCCGTTCTCAGAATTTCGGGCAGTACCTTCTCTTTTTCCTTTTCTTTTCCGCCAATTTGAATGTCGGGCAGTAAAATTTCTTCTCTATTTCTTTTTCTTTTCTTTTTCGGTCAGTACTATCCCCATAGCGACGTTAGATGTCATAACGGTGTCCGTAACCATTGAGTAACATTCTGGCATGGTTCAAAGAAACGACACGTGTCCCTGCTGTCTCATGCACCGATCCTCCAAATTATAGACTGTTATTAGCCAGCGTGAAGAACACATGCAAGGTTTGCGGCAACGCATCCCTCTTTTACCGATGCATTTCATATCAACGGCACCATCGTACGGTTTCCCAAGCGTTTCCGGTTGTACATTTCTTTTCTAACGTTAAATTAAGCAGAATATTCTATTCGCTAGACCACTACCGAATGAGTTGAACTTACCCATCGATCCGCGTCGGTGTCACTGATCCGTTTGTTTCCCTCGCTGTGTGGGAAGGTCGAATTCATGCAGTCCACGAGTATGACAAGTGTCCGGAACAATGGACGTTGTCCAGAATATGATCGCGCTACCATAGTTAAGAAGAAGATCGGCCCGGAGGATTCGCCCGCCCGTGATGTACAATCATATAAGGCAGATTCCCATCGCTTCGCATATGCGGTTTGCGTCACTTGAGATATCTCGGATTGTGGCGTCTCGTGGTCTATAAAATCATTTATAGGTTATATTCTTACCGAGATTTCCTTGACTGCACCTCTATATATAAGACTTGACTTCTTCCTCTTGGGATTACTTCATCTGATATTTTGACCTACATTTGATTGGCAACAACAGGCTTAGCAAGTTTTCCTTCACGGAAAAATATTACAAAAACTAATAACTGTACTCCAAGTTTTCCAGAATATACAACTTGGTATCAAAGATTAGGTTTCTCAAGCTAAAGGCTTAAGATTTTGATAATTTGATATTTAGTTTCTGGAGATTTTTGGACTCCTCTTTTCAGCAAGATAACAACTATGATTGCTACTTTCAGTGAGTTTGGTTTGAATGAGAACACTAGACTTTCAAGTCATAGCAAGTACAGTTCTTGGAAACTAATCATAAAAGTTTCTAAGTGAGAAGGATTATGGAGTGTGGTTTCTCGAGAAGAGAAACCGGCTCTATTTTATAATGAGAGTTCTCTTGAAACTCTAAGATTCATTAAGAAAGAAACTAGAGCATTATCCAGTATTCTACTTGTTGTGAATGAGAGTATCAGACTTACTAATGAAGTTTGTGATACAGCAAGAGAAGCTTGAGAGAAGCTAGCTATCAGATATAATAATGTGAGCAAAAATAGAGTAGCAAAATTGAAGAATAATTTGCATCCTATCAAGATGGATGAGAGTGTAAATATTCACGAGCATCTTGAGAAAAATAGATGACATTTATGTACAGCTAACCAGAGCAGGAAGGACCTTATGATGATGAAGATCTGATTTTTATAACTTTGAATAGTCTTAGTACTCCATATTTTCATTTTGTTTTTGATATCAACTCAAGGGAGAGTATGCCAAGACTTAAAAAAAAAGCAGCAATCTCAAAAACATAAGTCATCCCACTCATGAAATCAAGGTACAACTTGCTGCTCATTTTGTAAGAAGAAATGTCACAAGATTAAAGAGTGCAGAAAGAAACTGAGAACTTGATTTTTCTTTGGAAAGAAAATTCACAAGATTGAATATTGCTGTGCTAGAAAGGCAAATGGAGATAAGAATTCTACATCAAATAATATTGTTGTTCAAGAAGATGCACAAGAAGAGAAGGATGTTGGTAATATATTTATTACCAACTTGATATCTACAACAACAGAAGATAAATATTGGTACATTGATTATGGTGCTTCTAAGCACATGACCAGCCAAAGATCACTCTTGAAAGATTTTTCAGCAACTGCAGGCTCTAAGGTTACTCAAGCTGATGATACATGATGTGACGTTCAAAGTACTGGAGTTGTGACAATAAAAACAAGTGAAGGAGATCTGAAGAGCATAAAAGAGGCACTCTTTATTCCAAAGCTCACTAAGAACTTGTTGGAAAAATCACAGATCATGGAATGAAGATGATTTTTATGATACAAAGGTACAGATACTGGATGCTTCACATAATTAGAGAGTTATTGCTTCAGAAAAAAGAGATCAGAAGTCAAGATTATGTATCTTGAATATTGATTCTCAAGTCCAAGAAGTCTCTATGGTTGTTGATTCTTATAATCAAGCAAGCCTTTGACATGAGAGATTTGCACACTTGAATTTTGGAAGTCTCAAACATACGATGGATAGATGGAAGGGCTACCAAAGATGAAGTTACCAACTACTGGAGATATATGTGAAAGATGTACATTTGAAAAACAACACAGAAAGAGGTTTCCAAAGGAAGGAAGTGCAAGAACAAAAGAGTTTTTGCCTTGTTCTATCCAGATGTTTGTAGATCCATGCAAACAAGCTCTATTGAAAGTTGTAAGTACTTTTTGACATTTATTGATGATGTGAGCAGAAAGACATGGATATGTTTCTTGAAACATAAATCTGAAGTATTTGAATATTTCAAGAAGTTCAAAGCTCTTGTAGAAAATAAAAGTGGCAAGAAGATTAAAGTTCTCGGATTGTATAGAGGAGGAGAATACTTGTCTAACCTCTTTACTCAGTTTTGTGAAGAACATGATATTCAAAGATAACTTTCCACATACTCCACAACAAAATGGTGTAGCTGAAAGGAAAAGTAGGATGATTGTGGAAAGTGATAGATCCAACAATAAATTCTTTTCTCTCATCTCCAACAATTGTTGGAGATGAGAGAAAAGATATCTGGACCTACAATATTACATGTGGTTAATCAAAGTGCAATGTTCTTGACTTACAACAATGTTATCAAGAAAGAACAAAAGGTTTGGAGAAAAAGATTACAATATATCAGAGAAAAATTGAAGCTAAATAGTCAAACTGGAATTATCCATCAAAAGACCAGCTAGCTGATATTTTTACCAAAACCTTACCAAAGCTAAGGTTTATACATATTAGAGATTTATGAGGTATGAAAGGAATGATGCTTAAACGAAAGAAGGTGTTAAATATAATTAGAGGGTCACATCTAAACTCTGCGGAAGGTAAAAGAACAAAAGAAGGAAAAAGAGGTAACTTGTGACATGACTTTGACGTGAGAGGTACTGTGACAGCAGTTAGGTAAGTCACTTTGAGATGACAGCAATTATGTACCAGTAGTATATTAACCCACATTCTTTGTAGAGTAGTATGAGTAGAGGTCCTTTTTGTTCTGAATTCTAAGTAAAGTTTTACACATTTCATCTCAAGATATTTTTGTTAACTTCTCCTTCTGATCAGTTTTAACAAGTTGATATGTTATCAGTTCTAACAGGCTGGTAGTATTCTGGGAGATAAAGTTTCATATTCTGAGAAACTTGGAGTACAGTTCTCAGTTTTGTAACAAGAAACACTGCACAAGATAAATCAAACATTATACAAGTTGTATAGATATTTTAAACTAAAATTTGCATGTAGATACATAATCCGCTGTTGACAAATACGTCTCATATTCAAATGACACGATATTTTGACTTGTTGGACTTGCTATTGCTAGTCAAAAGTAGATTCAAGAAAAATAATCTTAGAAAAGATAAGTCAAGTCCATCTCTACCAAGTCCATCTCCATCAAATGGATCTTTTCAGTTAAATTATAAGTTTTCATGTTTATATATTTTCATCATGTAATCTTTTAATAATGGAGAAGGGTAGATTTGGAAAAGAAAATACACACAAAAATAAGTTACTAATCTCGTTGTAATAGACTATGACAAGATTTATTGAAATATTCTGAGTATTCAATTAATATTCTTAGATTTAAACGTTCAAGCTCTAGACAATTTTGTTTGAATTTAATTTAATTCTTCTCTGAATGGCTTGATTTGGAACCCTCGAGTCAAGTGCCAACCTCTGATGCGGGTATAGAAATGCTCCTATGGAAATAGTAATCATTTATTTGTAAGGTGGATTATAATTTTGAATATGTGTTTGATGTAACAGTTTGCAGATTGTTCCATTCTTTTCATCTATAGGTTCCTTAGATACTCCCCACCAAACATTACATTTTAGTTCTAACTCCATCTCTTGAAACTGCATTGGCATCTGTTGCGAAGATGAGTTGTATGTACAAATGTCACGTACGACTTATTGTAGACCATTAAGACGGTATATTCACTCATGTACACTTAGAAAGCAGGAATGCTTTTTAAATGTACATTAATTTATGCTCTAAACCTTGGAACGAGGCGGAAAAGGGTTAGGGCATAAATTAATAGGTTCATGAGATGAAATTTGTTCAACAGTGCTCCAGACTTATACCTCCAGCAGCACCTCAGTCCCTGCCTCACTTATGGGTTATGTCAGGATGTGTTGGAAACTCTCAGACTGATTAACACATATCAGTTATGGAAGAATTTAATTTTTAACAATAATATATTATAATATTTATATATAACTTGTACATGTTTTCTGATAAGAGAAAACAAAATTCAGTGTACAAGGCCGTGGAGGAAGATACTGTCGGCTGGTGTTTCATATACATGCACTAGGAGTTAAACTCTTGTTTCTAACCCACTATGTGAGTAAACGAGAATTATTGGTAAGCTATTCTGGGGATTCAACTTTAATTCATGGCTGCAAAGTTTTTTCTAAAGAGTAGAAAAGAATTTATAGATTCTCTTCTAAACCGAAAATTGGCGGTCTTTGGAGACACTAGTAACTGATATGTGATAGTTAATGAGACATATGTTTTCATAAGTTGTGATATCTTGATTTCACTCATCGTGTAGTGTCATAGCTTCATTGCATATTCATCTTCTCTAATTTCGGAAGAGGAGAATAACGCAAAGTGATTTAATTTGTCACCTAATCTTTTTCCTCGGAAGGATGAGGTTAGCGATTATCTAGTAGGATCCGGATAATCGCTAATAAAAAACGCTAGCGATAATCCGGGTCTAAACTCTTTCCTCCTTCCTTTTTCTGGTTTCACATGACTCTCTCTGTCCGACTGTCCTCTCCCAATCAGTCCCTCTCGCTTCTTAACCGTCTGACAGTATCACCAAATGCACTAAGCAACAAAAAATTCCTCCTCTACCACCTCCTTTCTAGTTTTCACAATCGGTGTAGAAGTATTTCAACACATGGAAAAAATAAATCGAAGAACACTAACTACTTGAATGGAAAACATAATTCCAAGGTTGAGCTATAAGTAACAAAGAGGGGTAGATTGTCAACCGATTATTTGTGGAGTCATAAGTAGATGAAGCAATGTCATGCATCGCTAGAGTTTACAAGCTTCAAGGAGATGCTTTCACGACATGGGAAAGCTTTTGCCTTTGAACCACATGAGATTGGGTGTGTAGATCCATACGTTGTTACCCCGATGGTTATCTTCAAGGTACCGCATGTGTCATGGAACTTGAGATCAATTCAAGTACCGCGGGCTCACTTGTCTAAACTAGTGGAGTTGCTGAAAGAGAAGATGCGGATGAAGATCTTGGAGCCGTCGTTTGTACCGTATTCGAGCAGATGGTTTACAGTACCTAAGAAGAATGGATCGCTGTGGTTCATCCAAGATATGCAATCGGTGAACGCAGTAACAATCAGAAATGCTGGGGTGAGACCGATTGTGGATGAGTTTGCTGAAGCGTTTGCAGGAAGAACAATCTACTCAATGGGAGATCTTTACTCAGGGTATGATCAGTTTCAACTAGCGGAGGAGAGTAGAAGCTTCACGACAATGAGGACACCTTTGGGGTTGGTTAGGATGTGTACCTTACCAAGGGAGCTACCAACTCGGTAGCACACATGATGAATGGGATGAATCGAGTTCTAAGGAACTTCATCCCTGAAAAGACGATGCCCTTCTTGGATTACATCCCCATCAAAGGATGTATAGAGGATGAGAAGGATGAAGCATTAGATCAGAGGGGGTGTCGACGATATGTCATGGATCACATAGCAGACTGTGATAAGATCCTATTTTGACTTGAGGAAGTTCATCTCACACTGTCAGGTGCGAAGTCTATATTTGAGGTTAGAGAAGTCTTGATCGTTGGTCATTTGTGTGGATCGTTTGGTCGGAAGCCAGATCCGAACAAAGTGGATGCAATTGAGAGGATGAAGGAGGTTTGCAACTTGTTGACAAAAGTAAGAAGATTTTTGGGTGCTTGTGTTTCTATCACATTTGGATTGCTCATTATGCGCATGTGGCGGATCCATTATATGGGTTGTTGCGTAAGGGTCATAAGTTCAGATGGGAGGAAGAACATACTGATGCGGTGCGGAAGCTGAAGTCTTTACTATCTCTCTTCCAGTTTTGGGAAGGATTGATTACAAAGGTGCCAGGCCGGTGGTTCTTACTGTAGATACAAGTCCGGTTGCAATCGGGTGGGCAGTAGGACATGATGATGAGGATGGAGACAGGTTTGCGGTTAGGTTCGGAGCGAAGGTGTTAAGTGCTCGACAATGTGCTTACTCGCAAGTGAAGAGAGAACTGTGAGGTATTGTTTCAACCATGAAAATTGAGAAAGAGTATTTGATTGGAGCAGTAGTGGTGGTTGAAACTGATTGCTTGCCGTTGTTAGGGATGATCATGAATTGTTCAACTCTTGATATTACGATGTTACAATAGATCGCATATATCAAGTCGTTGAACTCGGAGTTTAGACATATTGCAGGGAAGATAATCCGATGGCAAATATGTTATCTCGAGCTCGGTATGATGGGGAGGATGAGATGGTTGAAGATATTGACGACGTGGGTGTAAAGTTCTATTCAATTGCACAGACAGGAAGGGAAGATGAGTTGTTTGTTGAAGGATTGTATGATGATGATTTGTTGACATCGGAAGGTACCTTAGTACGATGGTTAAGCAGACAGCTTGGACGGATGAGAGGTTTCGGAGAGTTCGAAGGAAGGCCTACAACTTCATGTTGCAGGATGGGTTTCTTTGGAAGCGACCGAAGCAGAAAGGTGGGATACCGCTAAGAGTGATTTGCGACAAAGAAAATCAGCAGAAGTTGCTCAAGGCATTTCATGAGAGTCTTTGGGCTAGACACCGAGGGATTTGGACCACTTTTACCAAGATGAAAGAGCGATATTGGTGGAAAAACATGTACAGAGATTGGCATGATAAGTTTCTGACCTTTGATGAGTTCCACTGACATATAACCTGTCACCGAGCTATGCGTCATTCGATCTGTCCATAACGCAAATGGTAAGAGTCGAGGCCACTCGCGTATCCTTCCGCTGCAGGCCTTCACCAAAGTCTTCACAATGGGTGGATGACCACGTTCGCTCTTGACATTCCCTTCGGGGTTGTAAGCAGTTGTCAATGACAACCTCACCTCACACCTTGCAAAGAATTCACGAGCCTCATATGCATCTAACTCTCCTCGATCTGCTGTGATCTTTCCCACACATCCATATCGACAAACAACCTCTTCCAAGAGAAATCTACATACCCCTTCAGTTGTCTTTGTCCGAAGCGCCCTACCCTCGACTTGATTTGAAAGATCTTCTCTAGCATGTCAGAACGTGTTGTGTCATGTCAGTTTGGTAACTCGGCTAGGTTGACCGAGTGCGAAGTGACGGACCCCGGTAAGGCCGTTAGGACAAGTTGGTGAGAGTGCTCACAAGGGGTATACTTCGCAGGTAGGGGTTTGGAGACCTCAGTTCTTCAAGTTGAGCCTTCAAGCTCATGGCTATGGTGAGTAGTCTTGAGAGTGAGATCTGGATTTTCTGCGAGCACAGAGTGGATTTGGCTCGACTGTAGTGATTGTCTAGTGCCTGTTGGCAGGTGGAGTGAGTACATACCTTGTTATCACTTGAAGAACTGAGGTCTCTAAGCTAGTACTGGTACACTTGTGTATGTGTATGACATCATCCATGTGTTATGTGTATATGTGGTGTTCCTTTGACAGCGATGTATGTTGTGTAGCGATGTGTATGCGCACGACAGTTGAAACACGTTCTGACATGGAGTGTGTTACCTTGAGAAGACAATTTGACTAAAGAAGAGCTTCTTGCGATTCGAATTAGGCAGTTAGAGAGAAGACCTGAGGATATCCAAGCTGCTTTGGATAGGCTGCAAGAAGCACGGTTGAAGAACAAAGTCAGATTTGATCAGCGACATCGTTGAGACCTAAGGAAATTAAGGAAGGTGATTGGATGTTAGTCTATGACAACAATCTAGACAACCAGCATAGTGCACTCCGGAAGTTTTCCAGACGATGGTTTGGTCCGTGTATGGTGAAGAAGGTTCATGACAACGCAACTTACGCCTTGCAAGAGTTGGATCGAACGAGCTTGAAGGTACCAGTGGCAGGTAAACGTTGTCGCGACGAGAGTCTTTCTTGGGAAGGACGGACCTCCTGACTGTAATTGATCAGAGAAACGACCTAAAGAGAAAATAGGTTGCTGTTGGCAATGAGATCTCAAAACCCTACTTCTTGCCGCCACCAATTACAAGACAAACACTCAAACAGACACCCAGCAGACACTCAGGTGCACAAATAGATCTTTCAGGATTCAGAATAACTTTATTTCAGTGCCGGCTGCACCATCAATTTCTTCAACTGTAAAGAAAAGCTCTCTTTTTCTCTCTTGTGCGTCTCTCTCTTCGTCTATCACTTTTCTGTCAAAAATCTACCAAGTTCACCTCAATCTCAATCTAGTAGGTGAAATTCAGGCCCCTGACTCT
Organism: Asterella californica; assembly: GCA_036924285.1. Taxonomy (NCBI): domain Eukaryota; kingdom Viridiplantae; phylum Streptophyta; class Marchantiopsida; order Marchantiales; family Aytoniaceae; genus Asterella; species Asterella californica. The sequence continues at coordinate 16,858,185 of JAYKYS010000003.1, forward strand.
TATTCTTCTCTTTGCGTCAACCTCCCAACTGAAAACTCTCAGAAATTTGATTCAACAACGATCAAAAGCCTCTCACAGATCATCAAACTGATCTCCGCTCAATAGACTCCATCCTGAAGATAATTTTCTCCAAAAACAAGTTGTTAGACAAAATTCAAGCCCTAAATCACTTGGCCCTCTCCTTGCGACGATCTCCCAATTCAGTCTTCTCAGAAATTTGATCTCCCCTGCTCTCAAGCTTCTCCTTCGCGTCTCAATGGCTTCCTCTTCAGCTCTCTGCAAAAGTCCTCCATCTCCCGCGGCTGCAGGTTAATTAACCTAAAAGGTAAGTCCCCAGCTAAGCTGCACCCATGCTGTCCTTATAACTACTTATCAGAAGCAGACCCCTACCTAAGCTACCCCCATACTGTCCTTACGTAAAAAACCTTAATTACTAAACTAGCTCCATTTTTAACAAAAGCTTCACAACTGTCTTTACAAACCCAGACCTCTTCATTACTAAATGTCTCACAGCTTTCTTTGCCATTGCTAAGCTGACTCGATGATTAATTAACTGATTAACAAAAGTTTCCTGTGCTCTTGATGCCACCTTGAATATACCACAAGCCATCCGATGTAAGTCGAAGTCCATACACTTATGGGGCTGCCTCACATGCTTACAACCCCCTCATATGCGCATCAGGTATCTCCCATGGTATATTCACGGTGACATGCGGAGGCTTAGGCCAGGAAGCCCACGATTAAGAGAGATACCGGCCTCCCGCCCTTAGATATGCAGGACGTGGCTGCATATCCAACATAGACTCCCTTCCAGGAGGCCAACATGTCGAAATAAGAACCAGAGACCAGGAGGAATTGATCCTGAGACCACTTTCTTCCTAGGCAGGCGCCCTATCACTCGGATGGCCTTTGGTTCCGTTCAAGAAGGTTAAAAATTCTGTACATATGTTTTCCTGAAGAAGTTTTTCTGTAAAGTCTTTACTAGCCTTTCCTACGCTAACTTCTCTATACAACTCCATTTTTAATGAATAAGGAGTCAAAACTATAGTACTTGTGAACACCTACACACTCACGCTATCAAATTCTAAGTTCGAGTCACGAGCCAGAATCGACAGATTTCCCTCTTTCGCATATTTCTTAGTCTAAAACATGTACTAACTATCACTTAGAACACTTTCTATCAAAATCGGAAGTATGAAGTCGCTCTCCTCGTCGAGCTCTGCATTCTGGTGCCTTTCACAGTGATATTTCAGTCCAAGCTAGGGGGTAGCTTGCCAAGCATAGCCCCAGCTTAGCTCCTACCCAGCTTGATAAGCTAGGACGCAGCTTCCTGAACAAATGCTGGTCGAGTGTCTTCTGAAGCTCCATTTCATCATGTAGAATGTAACGTTGTCGGAGTGTGATCCGTCTACCTAGGAAAGCGCCGGGCTTCTGGCTGTGGTTGTTTACTCAAGAGGTTGGCTTTCAGGTCACAACAGGGGCCATAAACACTCACCCAGTTGTGTAGGATCCTCTAATATGCTCAAAAAGCGAAATTTAGGTCTAACTAGCAGTAATAGGTTTAAGCGGTGAACTTTGACACACAAAGAGAGGAAAACTATGAAGGTGTAGACTTCAGAACTTCTCCTACATGTAAATGAGATCCTACTGGATACACATATGAAGTTTCAGCTTGAGATCAGTTCAGAGCACCAAGATATGGGTAGAAACTTTCTGAACAGAGAAATTACGGCAATTTTTGATACCCAGATAGCTATTTCGACCTATAACAGGAGATTGGCTCGATCAATTTCGAAGTTTCTTACAGGATTTGCAATACACAGCTTGCTGAACACTCCTGTGAAGTTGGGACTCCTGAATGTACACAGAACTCCAGATCTCGTTCTCTGAAGTCGCTGCTCTAGATTAAGAGCTTTTCAGACACCCTTTGCTTCAGAGGTCGCCCTGAATTACTCAGTCACTCAAATGATTCAAAACTTTTTAGACAGTCGTAGCCCTGCTGACAGTGAATGCAACCACGAAGTTTTGAAGTGATTTCTTCAATTCTGCTGCAATTGACACCGAAAACCCCAAAATCAACAAAAGTGACGCAATTTTGGCACAATCCGAACTTCAATTGGGCATAACTCCTTGTTTATTGATCCAAATCGAGCAAAAATTTCACTAACATTGCTTGGCACGAAGAGCTCTCTCTTCCTGTGTTCTAAGATTTTGAAGATACCTCACCAAATGCTCGAACTCCACTCTAGAGCTCTGTTTCTAAACTTAGAGTTTTACAAAAGACAAAAATGGACCAATGGGAGTTCATAGCTCCACTTGACTGTCCTTTTGTGCCTTAAACTACCTGGTAACTTATCTACACTCATAGGCTACCACGTCAAGCCCCCTAGAGTGCCAGCGTAAAACTTAAACTACCTAAAACGACACGTAGCTCCGAAAATTAACTTAAATCAGCTAGAAAGCGTGCATGGGCGACAAGTAAGTACAACCCATGAGCTCAAACCCCTATCAGCATGGAAACCCTAAGTTATGTACATTGAACGTCATAGACAAGTAAGAAGTCACTTGCACAAGCGCACAAATGCTTGAACAAGATAACTAACATACTATCAGCCTACTAAGACTCAAAATAGTGTTAACACCGTATGCAAAGGTGTCAAACATATACATAAAGGACTAAAAGTAGTATGAGCTAACTTCTAGAACTACTAAACCTAAGCGTCGGAGTAGAAATCAAACATGTAGCCGCCAAGTAGCGCGACATCCACCCCCTCTGAACCTGCACATCCTCCGATATGTGCCAGATCCAGATCAAGACTCTTCAGCTTCAAATTCATCTTCAACCTCCATTGAGTCTTCAGCTTCATCCTCAGTAAGCTCTGCAATGTTCTGGTCCTCCCCTCTCCTTCTAAAGAGCTTGATTCTCTTCTCTGCGACTGGTATCTTGAGCACTGCACCATCTAACTCTCTCAAAGAGTATGTGGCATTATCATAAACTTCTAACACCACATAAGGTCCGAACCATCTCTTGGAAAACTTTTTGATAGCGCTATGCTGATTATCAAGACTACTATCATAGACTAACACCCAATCACCTTCCTTAACTGGTTTGGGTCGTAATCTATGCGTTCTATCAAATTTACCTTTGTTTCTCTCTCTAGCAGTCTTTAACCTTTCCATAGCTTTGGCAACATCCTCAGGTCTTCGTTCTAACTGCTGGATCCTTAATGCAAGAAGATCCTCCGTACTTCTACCATCTTCCCATGGCAAAACATTCCAAGTAGACACAACCTCCTCAATTGGCATCATAGGTTTTTGCCCTAGTATCAACTCTGCTGGCATGTAACCTGTAACGGTACTATAAGTTGTACGATCTGCCCACAAAACAAATGGTAGCAGTCTAGGCCATTCACAGATCTTACCCTTGCAAGCTTTTACCAAAGCTTTGATGATTGACGGATGACCTCTTTCGCTCTTGCCATTCCCTTCAGGATTGTAAGCAGTGGTTAACGCCAACTTGATTCCCAATCGCTTGAAGAACTCAACTGCTTCTTGTGCATCCAACTCACCCCTATCTGCAATGATCTTTCCCACACACCCATACCTACAAATAACATCTTCAAGTAGAAAGCGGCAGACACTAGCAGTGGTCTTCGTCCTCAAAGCACGACCTTCGACTTGGTTAGAAAGATCTTCTCTAGCCAAGACTAGATACCTCATTTGTCCAAGTCCTAATGGCATAGTTACCAGATCAACTACCCATTTATAATGAATGACTAAAGGATAAGAGGATGCAATCCATCACGATGGCGTACATTGGAGTACATCTGGCAGGGTATACAGGATGAAACAAACTGTACTACATCCTTATACATACCCTTCCACCAATACTTTTCCTTCATCTTGGCAAATGTAACCCAAACTCCTCTATGACCGGCCCATAGACTCTCATGAAACTCCTTGATCAGCTGCTGCTGCAATTCCAAGTCACATACCACCCGTTACGGTATACCTCCTTGTAGCTTAGGGCGCTGTCGTGTTGTGGATTGGCTAGGGTGTGAAACCACCACATATCCTTATCGTACGTGTTTGGTGTTGAGGAGCCACTGGACCTTATCGTGTCAAAAGATAAGGCTCCATGTGGACGATCCGTGTACTCTTCGCTGAGTGGAGATAAGCGTAGTACTTTTGTCATCACATGCGAGGTTGATGTATAAAAAAAGAGGTGCGCGGAGCTTGAGATATAGAGTGTAGAGTATCCAAGTCTAGAGTGAGTGTGATCAGTATCATCGGATGAAGTAAGCGGCAGTACGAGTGATAGGCATGAACGGAGAGCCCTTTCGTGCTCCTGATCTTCCACTTGCGCATCCATTCGTCATTAAGATCCATTGTCTGCCGCGAGATCACTTTCGAGTATTTATGGTAGCTCATTGGGGAGAGTCGTTTATGGCTGCGGTGATGGCTACTCCGGATCCTATCGTTCTTCCCATTGTCACTTATGACGCTGTTTGGGATCTTACTGTCTACATCTTGCTCTGATGTGGTATGGATCCTCCATTGGATCTGAACTTTCCAGCGAGAGTTTCGTTCAACACTTGGGTCGAAATACGATGTTACAGTCGACTATAGGTGGCGCATCGTGAGTTTGTCGTGAGGAACTTCGGTGAGGATTATTACAACCAGATAATAGCTTCATCTGTTCCTTTTGTAGTTCCGTTTATTGTCAACCGTTTTAGAGTCGAGATTCTGACTCTCTATTGAGCGTAATTGTACTTTGTGTTTACGTGCTTCCTGGCCGACGCCATCGTCAACAGCATGTGTTTGTAGTTTATTCAATATAAACTTTGAGGCCTAAATGGTACTCTTGGATAAAAATTCGTTCTTTGTGTGTTTGTCATGAGAGTGAAGACAAAACTCTTTTTGTCAACTTGTTTCTCATTGGTCGAAAGTTTGACCAATCATCTTCTACCAAGTACCTTTCATGTTTTCGAGCGTTAGAGGCACTTCCAGTGGTCCATTCGCGGAATGTGAGATATGGTTGGAAAGCTTTGGAGACGAGGATACCCGTGGACTCAATGGTTGCTGGATTTGAAGCACAGATGAGAAAGTTTCGATCAATTGAAGTTGAGGGGGTCAAATTCATGACCAATTTCGTTTCCGTGAGGTCTTTCTCACTTTTTGGGAGTTCTGTGAGGTTGCTGGAGATGAATTGATTGTTGCTGGAAAGCTCTTGAGATGGGCTTGCTGATGGACTCCGAGATCAATCGATTCCAAGCCGGAGTGAAAAAGTTATGGCCGGCTGAAGTTGGGTGTCTCAAATCGGAGGTTATGATAGTAGGCGACTGTAAACAGAAGACATTGAGAGAGATATGGAGAGTTTGAAGTCGAATTTCGCTATAAAACTTTCCAGAGTCTGAGAAGGTACAGTGAGCTACCTACCTGTGAAATTTCAGACCATTTGGATTACTGGGTTGAAGGGAAACGTTATTTTTGTGCACAAGGGTCTGCATATCGCCTTGTGTCATTGACGAAAAAGGCTTGGATCAATCCGAGAGTTTGGCTGAGGATCTGCTGGTGAAATTTTACGGAGTGATAGTGATGGTGACACATTAGCTTCCTGAGAAGTTTGAGTTCTTTTGGTCGAGTGGTTTGTGAGGAATCGAACAGCAAAGTTCTGTCAAAATAGTATCATGTTATAAAAACAGCAATAAGGGCTTGGATCATTTCGAGAGTTTAGTTGAGGATGTGCTGGTGAAACTTTATAGAGTGGTAGTGATGGTGACTCATTAGCTTCCTTAGAAGTTCGAGTCATGTTTGTCGAGTGGTTTATGAGGAATCGAACAGCAAAGTTCTGTCAAAATAGTATCATGCTATAAGAAACAGCGAACTTTGGAAGGACATAGATGTCAACTCAAAGATGATCTCTCTGCATGTAATACCTTAATAGAGAGATTATTCTACAGGCTATCTGCTGGTCTTGTTTTCATCTCATTCTGAGCTGTGGTTGAGGAGTGACAGCGAGATAAAGTTGAGAGATTCTTGCTCCGAAAGGCGCAAGAGTTAAGATTCTTTGAAGAACAGGTCGACCTGGAGGTTTTGCTAGTGCTTCAGAGCACTTGATCATGAGTATGGAGAGTTGTTGACAGTATTTCCTGTGTTTGGATCCTCTCCATACTCGCATGCTTGTTTGTACGCCCAGTTTGTTTGATTGGATTTGTGTGCGGTGTCGTGATGTGAACCATTTGACATAGTAAATGATTCACTTATCACTGTTGTCGCGTTACTTAGCGCATGTTATTTCTACTCCGACACTTGATGTTCAGTAGTCTTAGAAGTTAACTCTGTACTGTTCTTAGTCTTTTATGCTTATGGTTGACACCTTTTGCATATGGTGTTAACTCTGTCATATATTTTGGATCCTAGTAGGTTGGTAGTATGACATTTATCTTTTTCAAGCATTCGTACGCTTGTGCAAGTAAATTCATACTTATCTATGATACTCAATGTACATGACTTAGATTTACCATGTAGATAGGGGTTTGAGCTCATGGGTTGTACTTACTTGTCGCCCATGCACGCTTTCTAGCTGATTTAAGTATTTTTCGGGCTGCGTGTCGTTTTAGGTAGTTTAAGTTTTACGTTGGGACTCTAGGGAGCTTGACGTGGTAGCCTATGGGTAAAACTAAGTTGCCACGTGGTTTAGGGTACTAAAGGACAACCAAGTGGAGCTATGAACTCCCATTGGTCTGTTTTTGTCTTTTGTTAAACTCTAAATTTAGAAACAAAGCTCTAGAGGGGAGTTCGAGCAATTTGTGAGGGCACTTCGAAATCTGAGAGCACAGGGAGATAGAGATCGTCGAGCAAAGCACTGTCAGCGAAAAGTTTGATCGATTTGGAGCAATAAACAAGAAGTTATGGCTGATTGAAGTTCGATTTGTGTCAGAATTGCAGCACTTCTGTTCAATTTGGGGTTTTGAGTGTCATTTGCAGCAGAATCGAGGAAAGCGCTTCAAAACTTCGTGGCTGTGATCACTGTCAGCAGGGCTACGACTGTCTCCAAATTTTTATGTCGATTGAGTCAGTGAGTAATTCAGGGCGACCGCTGAAGTAGAGGGGGTCCGAAAAGCTCTCAATCTGGAGCAGCAACTTCAGAGAGCGAGATCTGGAGTTCTGTGTGGAATCAGGAGGTCCAACTTCACAGGAGTGTTTATCAAGCTGTGTACTGCAAATCCTGTAAGAAATTCCCAAAGTGATCGAGCCAATTCCTTGTTATAGGTCGAAATAGCTGTCTGGGTACCAGAAACTGCCGTAATTTCTCTACTTAGAAAGTTTCTGCTCATATCTTAGTGCTCTGAATTGATCTGAATCTGAAATGTCGTATGTGTATCTATTAGAACCTCATTTACATGTAGGAGGAGTTCTGAAGTCTGAACCTTCACATATTTCTCAATCCTGAGTGTCAAAGTTCGCCATCTGATCTTATCATTGCTAGTTAAGCCTGAACTCTGCTTCCTGAACTTATCAGAAGAGCCTAGAGACTTACATGAGTGTTTTCAGTATCACCTTGAGACCTGAAGCCTATCCTGTGAGTGGACCAGCCACAGCCAAGAGCCCAACGCTTCCCCGAGTAGATTGAACACAGCCTTCAAGCTCATATCACAGCCAGAAGGTTCGCCCTTCCCAGGAAGACTCTCAACCTGACAGCGGGCGTTGCGCTTAGGTTTCTTTTCTATTAGGAGTGTTGGTATTTCTCTTGTGGTGAGGCTGGAGTGATGACCAGCAGACCCAAGAGTGCTTGCGGTGATGGCAGGAACAGGTTGCTCGTGCTTGCTACCTCGGTTCTATTCATAGTCGAATAAGAGAGAGATCTGCCGAGAGGACGTGAGGATATCGTAGCGAGATAGGTTAAGAGTGTACTTGGAGGTCAGAGAGAGGTTTGGATGGTCGCTGGTTCTGAGTCACGGAGTGCGATACGTACTCTCTACAGCTAGATACCCGATGTATTCTCAGATAAGAAAGCACGTCACACGACAGTTGGTGAACTCGACGTGAAACTTCTCGGGTGGAGAGTTAGTGAAGTTCTTCTCAGAACTTTACCATGGCCGAGAGACAAGGAGTTGGAAACGCTTCGGGTACGATTCCGTTGCAGCTTGATCCTGCTATAGGACAAATGTTTCAAGCATTTGCTCTGTACATGGATCAACAACAAGCTGTTCAACGGAAGGAGGCGATGACTACCAAGGCTTTGCATTCGGTGGTGGGGACATTGGATCAGTTTGAAGGGAGAAACATCTCCAAGTACCTGAAGTTCTATTTTCAAGAGATGGAGCTGAGTAAGGTATCAGAGAGGGAGATGGTACGGACGTTTGAGCTTGATGTTGCCCCGGAGTTACGGGAATATGTGAAGGGGCTCATTCAAGCTCATGGAGCTAACTGGGAGGAGTTTTCTCTTCAGCTGAAGGAGGAATACTCTTTGGAGGATGCAGATCGATTGACTAAGAAGTCATTCATGGAGTGGGTGAACAAACCCAGCAAGGAACTAGTTGCTACCGAACTACTTCAGGAGTTTGAGAGACAGTTTCTTCAACTATCTCGGATGGAGAAGCTCACACTTGAGAATGACAAAGTGGAGCTATTTTTATAGTCCGCCAACAGCGAGCTACAGAGGGAGTTAGAGTTGCTGTTGGAAGATCGGACGAAAGACAATGGTCTCACATCTGATTGGAAGAACGTTAGAGAAGCAGTGGGAGTACTTGCAAAGCGAGAATATCGAAGAGAGAAGGTGGTTGTGAGTCAAGCACCAAGACCACCGCCTATTGTGATACCACGAAGGCAACCAACGGTGCAGACTGCTCCTCTACCTACTATTTCACTATTCCTATCACTACGGTTGTACCACAGCGGAATCAAGCAATGGAAGATTTAGAGAAGAAGATGAGAGACTTACAGATCAAGTTGACAAGGTTGGAGGAGAAGGATGGGCACCTGAAGGGAGACCTGCACCAAAACAAGGATATGTTCAGAGGTGTATTTGGTGTGACAACACCGACCATCAACGGAAGGAATGCGGGAGTTTCACTAATGCCTTGCAACAAAGCATAATTTTCTGGAAGGAAGGAAAGATCGCCTTGAGAGACAACGGAGAGACTCTAAGGACCAACTTCGGTAGAGGAGGGATGAAGAAAGTTTTGGAGGATCATCTAACAGTGCATGATGTGACATCGGTAGAAGTTTCTACTTATGGAGTCGAGGTGATTAGCAAAAAGGAGAGTGCCTTTTTGAAACATGAGGATACGACTGATAGGTGGAGTCACGCTGTGAGCACGAACAGAAAGGGGAAAATGACAAGGGAGGAGTTGCTTAGAACAGCCACAGCAATCAGGAGTGCTACTGGATGGGATGATCCCGTAGATGCTATGTCCGTTCATGCTTACATAGCCAAGGCTCAACATGAAGCTATCATGGAAGAGAAGCGTAGGAGGGACGAGGCTGGTCCAAGTGAGGAGAGAGCGGCTCCCAAGAGGCAACTAAGAGGAGATAGACTCTGACAAGAGACTACACCTCTACGAGAAGAAGCTATGGAGGACGTCTTACCTTCAGGGAGTGCAGAGAAGGATAAGGGTAGGGAGAAGGGCAAAGCTCCCATGTATAAGCTGCAATCAGACATTGAAGCAGCAACCAAAATGAAAGAGGTGTTGCAGGTGCTCAATACAAAGATTGAGTTTACCTTGCGAGAGATCCTCGGGACTGCGAAGAAGGAGTTTCATGATGTCATCATTGACATTATCAAGCGGAAGAGACAATTGACGGAAGAGACCGCAGTGTCCAGTGCTCTAGACACAGTGATTACAGAGGAAGAGGAGCGAGAGTTGATTCATTCTTACAACACTCGTAAAGTTCGGTTTGATGTGGATAAGGAAGAGGACGATAAGATCTCTAGTCATTACACTAGAGGACATTGGGCAAGAGTCACTACTGAAACCTTAGTGAATGTAGGAGAGATGAAAGATCCGGTGGTTGCTCTCATCGATCATGGATCTGAGATCAATATTGTCTCTAAGGACATCTACAAGCAGGTTGGATGGCTTGTTGATATAGATCATGGTTGGATGATCCGAGCAGCAAACAACACACGAGGAGAACTCTATGATGCTTGTCCGGATGTGAAGGTGAAGATAGAGAATGTGGTACTTGAACAAAACTTCTTTGTTCAAGATACTACTTCCTATCCGGTTATTCTTGATCAACCATTCATTACAGCTGTAAGGATGGAGACTAAGGTGTTGGATGACGGTTCTGCTTATGCTCGAATCAGGAGTCAGGATGACAAAACAACGGTACAGTTCTTGACCGTGTCTGCTAATCATGAGCGTAACCGAGATTACTTGCGGAGCGTTTCTCTACCCAAAGTCACTGAAGAGTTTAAAGATTTTTCCAGAGGGCCACTATAGAGCGAGAGTACAGTGATACCGATACACAAGAGAAGGTACTCTCGTTGGAGAAGGATAGTGCCTTTTGTACAGGAGTGGTGAGATATTCGGAGAGTGGATTTGCTGTGTATACACAGCTCGCTGATCTTCAGAAATGGGAGAAGAAAGCTGTGCAAAGAACCCAAAAAGATCTAAAAAGAGTTGGTGTGCTTAGTGAGGAGGATAAGATAGAGGGCGTTTACATGGAGATGGATTTGGATGATCCTTTGGAAGAGCTTCGCAAGGCTGAGCAAGAGAATGAAGACCAAGTTGTCTACATACGTTCTATGGAGCTTTACTCGGCTATAGAGTCATTCTAGATACCTGAAGTCAGAGTTGAGACCAGGTATAAAACGGTGGATAAAAAAGTGAAGCCGGTTGCACAACCGTTACCTAGCGACTCTGACCAACGAGTTCAACAAGCCTCAAAGGAGAAGAGCTTACGGTATCCTGATCAAATAGGTCACAAGTTTACAGAAGCTACGCTCAAGGAGTTGAAGGTTGGTTCTACCGACTTTCTTCTACTTGCTGAGGAGAGGGAGTTTAAGGAGATGTTAAGTAGGCATGGGAAAACTTTTGCTTTTGAGCCTTCAGAAATTGGGTGTGTAGATCCAAGCATTGTAGCACCGATTATCATATTTACGGTACCGCATACGCCTTGTGACTTAAGACCAATTCCCATACCCAGGGCACATCTGTCTAAGCTTATGGAGCTTCTAAAGGAGAAGATGCGGATGAGAATCCTTGAGCCATCGTTTGCACCGTATTCCAGCCGTTGGTTTACAGTGCCGAAGAAGAGCGGAGCGCTACGGTTCATTCAGGATATGCAACCGGTGAATGAGGTGACCATCAGAAATACGAGGATCGGACCTATCATGGGAGAGTTTGCTGAAGCATTCGCTGGTAGAGCCATTTACTCGATAGGAGACCTCTACCCTGGATACGATCAATTTCAGCTTGCTGAAAGGAGTAGAGACGTCACTACTATGAGGACGCCGTTGGGTTTGGTGAGGATGTGCACATTGCCGCAAGGGGCAACAAATTCTGTTGCACACATGATGAACGGGATGAACAAAGTTCTTCGAGACTTCATCCCGGAGAAGACCATGCCTTTCTTAGATGACATTCCAATCAAAAGGTGTGTAGAGGAGCAGAAAGATGAGAGAGTCAATCAGAGGGGGTGTCGAAAATTTGTGGCTGATCATATTCTAGATTGTGATCAGATTTTATCACGGCTCGGGGAGGTTCACTTGACGCTATCGGGTGCTAAATCTTCGTTTGGAGTTCGAGAGGTTGTGATTGTGGGCCACTTGTGCGGGTGGTTTGGTCGCAAACCTGATCTCAACAAGGTGGATGCCATACAGCGGATGAAGGACACATGTAGCTCGACAACAGAGGTGCGAAGGTTCTTAGGAGCTTGCGTGTTCTATCATGTGTGGATTCCTCATTTTGCTCATGTATCAGATCCACTCTATGGTCTGTTACGGAAGGGCACGAAGTTCAGATGGGAGGAGAGGCATATTGAAGCGGTGCAGAAGCTGAAGCAGTTGTTGTCTTCTCCACCTGTGCTACGAAGGGTGAGTTATGAAGATGGCAAACACGTGACAATCACGGTTGATACAAGTCCGATAGCCATTGGGTGGGCAGTGGGACAAGATGATGAGGAAGGGAACCGGTTTGCAATCAGATTTGGAGGCAAAGTGTTGAGTGAGCGACAACGAAACTACCCACAAGTAAAGCGAGAGCTATGGGGGGTAGTTACTGCGATGAAAGTTGAGAAGGACTATTTGATTGGAGCACCGGTGATAGTGGAGACGGATTGTTTGCCACTATTAGGGATGATTATGAATTGTAACACCCTTGATATCGCTATGTTGCGATGGATTGCCTATATCAAGTCGTTGAATCCAGAATTTAGACACATTGCGGAAAAAGATAACCCGGTAGCAGATATGAGGATGAAGAGGATTTGACGGAAGACACAGAGGATATAGGCACAATCATTTTTTGTAGAGCTCAAAAAGGAATGAATGAGCATCAAAACTCTTTCATGGAGGAGCTATATGAAGGAGAATGGTTAGACATTGGGCGTTACCTTGGTTCGCTGACCAGGCAACTAGAATGGAATGATGTTCAGTTCAAACAGATCAGGAGGAAGGCTTACAACTACATACAACAAGGGGGTTATCTGTGGAAGCGCGCCAAGCGGAGTGGCGAGATGCCGCAACGAGTTGTGTGTAAGCAAGAGATGCAAACCCAGCTCATTCAAGAATTCCATGAAAGCTTATGGGCTGGACATCGAGGTATTTATGTCACCTTTACCAAACTAAAGAGAGGTATTGGTGGCGTAACATGTATAGAGATGTAGTGCGGTTTGTGGAGACGTGTGTAACTTGCCAGATGTACTCTGACATCCGGCATCGAGATGAGCTTCATCCTACGTATCCACTTGCAATGCATTACAAGTGGGTAGTAGATCTGGTTACGATGGCGGTTGGGATATGGCAGATGAGATACTTGGTTTTGGCACGGGAGGATCTATCGAATCAAGTCGAAGGACGCGCTCTGCGCACAAACACTACAGAAAGGGTGTGCAGATTTCTACTTGAAGATGTGATCTGCAGATACGGATGTGTTGGGAAGATTACAGCAGATCGCGGAGAACTGAATGCTCACGAAGCTGATATGTTCTTCAAGAGACGGGGAATCAAGTTAGCTCTTACCATGGCTTACAATCCAGAAGGAAATGCGAAGAGTGAGCGCGGTCATCCTCCTATCAGGAAAGCAATTGTGAAAGCTTGCAACGGAAGGGTGAGAGAATGGCCAAGGCTTCTACCATTTGCTCTATGGGCCGATCGTACAACTCATAGCTCGGTGACCGGGTACATGCCAGCAGAACTAATGCAAGGGCAAAAACTGATCATGCCTATTGAAGAACAAATACCTACTTGGAGTGTTCTACCTTGGGAAGATAATCTAGAGCAGCAGAACTAATGCAAGGGCAAAAACCGATCATGCCTATTGAAGAGCAAATACCTACTTGGAGTGTTCTACCTTGGGAAGATAATCTCTCTAGAGAGGATCTTCTCGCTCTTAGGATTCGTCAGTTGGAGCGGAGACCAGAGGATGTGGAGCTAGCTCTGGAACGGTTACGAAAAGCTCGCTTGAAGAACAAAGACAGATTTGATAAGCGACATCGACTATGACCTAAGACGATCCAGGAAGATGATTGGGTGTTGGTATATGATAGCATCTTGAATAACCAGCATAGAGCGTTGAGAAAGTTTTCTAAATGCTGGTTTGGGCCTTACGTGGTTGTTCTTATTCATGACAACGCCACATACGTACTACGTGAGTTGGATGGTGCACGGCTTAAAGTTCCGATTGCAGGAAAACGGATAAAACTCTTTAAGCGGCGAGATGAGGACCTAGACATTGAGGAGATCAGTACCGAGTTTGATCTCTCTCAAGATCAAGATGAGAGCCCAGATGAGAGCGTAGAGCCCGAGGGAGAGACTCCCGAAGAAGAAGATGAGGAAGAAGTGATATGATGCCAACCACAACGTATGATCAGGTTGGTGCATACCGGAGGATGCACAAGTTTAGAGGGGGTGGATGTCGTGTTGTGGATTGGCTAGGGTGTGAAACCACCACATATTCTTATCGTACGTTGTCGTGGAGAGAGTCTTTCTTGGAGAGGGCGGACCTCCTAACTATGATAGATCAGAGAATATGTCGAAAATAGGTCGCTGCAGACGATGAAATCGCAAAACATAGCTTCTTGTGCCCACCAATTGCATAATAAACACTCAAACACACACTCAGGTACACAAATAGATCTCTCAGGAGTCGAAATAGCTTTATTTCAATTCAGCCGCTTCACTGTTAAGAAAATATCTCTCTCTTCCTCCCCTGCGTCCCTCTCAGCTGAAAATTCCAAGGAATTTGATCTCACGACAACCAAAGCCTTGTCAAAAATGATCTCTTTCAAATAAACCGCCCTGTCCGTTCAGTTCTGCCTCCAAACCTCAAACTGTGTAACATATGAGGTTCTTGTCTCCAAAACACTTTCCTGCCTCTCTCACAATCTCCCCTGCTCACTCCACTCAATTCTGTCAGAAAAATCGATCCTCACTCAGCCTCCAAGCTTCTCAGCGTCTCCTCTCCTCAAATCCTAATTCTGCTCCTTTCTCCTCCTTCCGCCTCAGTTCTCTCAGAAAACTCCCTTGAAAAAGTGTCCCCGATCTCCAGCCGCCGCAGGTATTAAACCTAAAAGTTAAGGCCTCAGCTTAAGCTGTCCCCCTGCTGTCCTTATAAGTGCAGTCACTTATCACAAGCAGGGCCCTAGCTTAAGCTGCCCCTGCTGTCCTTATGCGTACAGAGCATTATTTACAAAGTTGGCTCCTTTTTAATACAAGTTTCACAGTTGTCTCCACAAACTCTACTCCTACACTAATAAAGGTTCACATAACCTCATTCTCCATCGCAAGCCTACTCGATGATTATTTAACTAATTAGCAAAAGTTTCCTATGCTCTTGATGTCATCTTGATGTCATCTTGAATATACTACAAGTCATCCAATGTAGGCCGAAGCCCCAACACTTATGAGGCTGCCCCACAGAGCTTACAGCCCCCCCATATGCGCACCAGGTATCTCCCATAGTATATTCAGGATGGCATGCGGAGGCTTAGGCCAAGAAGCCCACGATTAAAGGAGATACCGGTCTCCCGCCCCTAGGTATACAGGACATGGCTGCATACCCAACATAGACTCCCATCCGGGAGGCCAACATGCCAGAATAGGAACCAGAGGCCAAGAGGGATTGATCATGAGACCACTTCCCTCCTAGGCAGGCGCCCTATCACTGGGATGGCCTTTGGTTCCGTTCAAAAAGCTTTTACAGTCTGTACATATGCTTTACTAAGGAAATCTTCCTGTAAAGTATTTACTAGCCTTTTTTGTGCTAACTTCTCTATACAACTCCGTTTTTAATGAATAAGGAGTCAAAACTATAGTATTCATGAACACCTACACACCCACACTATCAGATTCTGAGTTGGAGTCTCGAGCCAGAATCGACGGATTTCCCTCTTTCACATATTTCACAGCCTAAAACTCGTACTAACTATTGCTTAAAACACTTTTTGTCAAAACTAAAAGCATGAGGTCGCTCTCCTCGTCGAGCTTTACATTCTGATGTCTTTCGACTCCCTTAGGGGTGATACTCCAACCCAAGCTAGGGGGCAGCTTGTCAAGCATGGCCCCAGCTTAGCTCCTGCCTAGCTTGTTAAGCTGCAGGGCAGCTTCCTTTACACAACAAAGAAAAGATCTCCTTGCAACTAGTTTTCACTGTACAGACCCATGTACAACACGACAACGTGTCTGGTGTTGAGAAACCACTGGACCTTATCGTGTCAAAAGATAAGGCTCTACGTGGACGATCCGTGTACTCTCCGCTGAGTGGAGATAAGCGTAGTACTTTTGTCGTCACATGCGAGGTTGATGTATAAGAAGAGAGGTGCGCGGAGCTTGAGATATAGAGTGTAGAGTATCCAAGTCTAGAGTGAGTGTGATCAGTATCATCGGATGAAGTAAGCGGCAGTACGAGTGACAGGCATGAACGGAGAGCCCTTTCATGCTCCTGATCTTCCACTTGCGCATCCATTCGTCATTAAGATCCATTGTCTGCCGCGAGATCACTTTCGAGTATTTATGATAGCTCATTGAAGAGAGTCGTTTATGGCTGCGGTGATGGCTACTCCGGATCCTATCGTTCTTCCCGTTGTCACTTATGACGCTGTTTGGGATCTTACTGTCTACATCTTGCTCTCATGTGATATGGATCCTCCATTGGATCTGAACTTTCCAGCGAGAGTTCCGTTCAACACTTGGGTCGAAATACGATGTTACAGTCGATCAAAGGTGGCGCATCGTGAGTTTGTCGTGAGGAACTTCGGTGAGGATTATTACAACCAGATAATAGCTTCATCTGTTCCTTTTGTAGTTCCGTTTATTGTCAACCGTTTTAGAGTCGGGATTCTGACTCTCTATTGAGCGTAATTTGTACTTCGTGTTTACGTGCTTCGTGACCGACGGCATCGTCAACGGCACGTGTTTGTAGTTTATTCAATATAAACTTTGAGGCCTAAATGGCACTCTTGGATAAAAATTCGTTCTTTGTGTGTTTGTCATGTGAGTGAAGACAAAACCCTTTTTGTCAACTTGTTTCTCATTGGTCGAAAGTTTGACCAATCACCTTCTACCAAGTTCCTTTCATGTTTTCGAGGGTTAGAGGCACTTCCCGTGGTCCATTCGCGGAGTGTGAGATATGGTTGAAAAGTTTGGGAGACGAGGATGCCCGTGGACTCAATGGTTGCTGGATTTGAAGCGCGGATGAGAAAGTTTCGATCAATTGAAGCTGAGGGGGTCAAATTCGTGACCAATTTCATTTCCGTGAGGTCTTTCTCACTTTCTGGGAGTTCTGTGAGGTTGCTGGAGATGAATTGACTGTTGCTGGAAAGCTCTTGAGATGGGCTTGCTGATGGACTCCGAGATCAATCGATTCCAAGCCGGAGTGAAAAAGTTATGGCCGGCTGAAGTTGGATGTCTCAAATCGGAGGTTATGATAGTAGGTGACTGTAAACAGAAGACATTGAGAGAGATATTGAGAGTTTGAGGTCGAATTTCGCTATGAAACCTCTAGGGTCTGAGAAGGTACAGTGAGCTACCTACCTGTGAAATTTCAGACCATTTGGATTACTAGGTTGAAGAGAAACGTTGTTTTTGTGCACAAGGGTCTGCATATCATCTTGTGTCATTGACAAAAAGGGCTTGGATCATTCCGAGAGTTTGGCTGAGGATCTGTTGGTGAAATTTTATTGAGTGATAGTGATGGTGACACATTAGCTTCCTGAGAAGTTTGAGTTGTTTTGGTCGAGTGGTTTGTGAGGAATCGAACAGCAAAGTTCTGCCGAAATAGTATCATGTTATAAAAACAGCAATAAGGGCTTGGATCATTTCAAAGAGTTTAGTTGAGGATCTGCTGGTGAAACTTTACAGAGTGGTAGTGATGGTGACTCATTAGCCTCCTGAGAAGTTTGAGTCATTTTTGTCGAGTGGTTTGTGAGGAATCGAACAGCAAAGTTCTGTCAAAATAGTATCATGTTATAAGAAACAGCGAACTTTGGAAGGACATAGATGCCAACTCAAAGATGATCTCTCTGCATATAATACCTTAATAGAGAGATTATTCTACAGGCTATCTGCTGATCTTGGTTTCATCTCATTCTGAGCTGTGGTTGAGGAGTGATAGCGAGGTAAAGTTGAGAGATTCTTGCTCTGAAAGATGCAAGAGTTAAGATTCTTGCTCTGAAAGATGCAAGAGTTAAGATTCTTTGAAGAACAGGTCGACTTGGAGGTTTTGCTAGTGCTTCAGAGCACTTGATCATGAGTATAGAGAGTTGTTGACAGTATTTCTTGTGTTTGGATCCTCTCCATACTCGCATGCTTGTTTGTACGCCTCGTTGGTTTGATTGGATTTGTGTGCGGGCGTTGCGCTTAGGTTTCATTTCTATTAGGAGTGTTGGTATTTCTCTTGTGGTGAGGCTGGAGTGATGACCAGCAGACCCAAGAGTGCTTGCGGTGATGGCAAGAACAGGTTGCTCGTGCTTGCTACCCCGGTTCTATTCATAGTTGAATAAGAGAGAGATCTGCCGAGAGGACGTGAGGATATCGTAGCGAGATAGGTTCAGAGTGTACTTGGAGGTCAGAGAGAGGTTTGGGTGGTCGCTGGTTCTGAGTCACGGAGTGCGACACGTACTCTCTACAGCTAGATACCCGGTGTATTCCTGATAAGAAAGCACGTCACACAATAGCGCTTCCATAGATGTCCTCCATGTAAAAAGTAACCATAAGCTATTCTACGGATCCTCTTGAAATCTGCATCAGACCAGCCTTCTTGCCTTTCCAGTGAACTCAAATAGCGCCCAAGATCCAACCAGTCGCCATCATACACAGTTTCCTCAAAAAACTCCAACGAGGTTGCAAAACAGCTTCTATCTCTTCTAGCAAGAGCACTAGAGTAGAACTCTGTTCCCACATCCTCTTGATCATCTATCATTTCTTTCTCATCGTAATACCTAGCCCTGATAACATATCTGCCACAGGATTGTCCTTCCCTGCAATATGTCTAAACTCTGGGTTCAAGGACTTGATATATGCTATCCACCTCAACATAGCAATATCTGGAGTTGTACAGCTAGTGATCATTCCCAAGAGAGGTAAACAATCTGTCTCTACAACCAGAGGTGCTCCTATCAAGTATTCCTTATCACTCTTCATCGCAGTAACTACTCCCAATAGCTCTCTCTTGACCTGAGGGGTAGTCTCTCTGCCGTGAACTTAACACCTTAGCTCCAAAATGCACCACATATCTATTTCCATCCTCATCGTCTTGTCCTACAGCCCATCCAATGTCAATAGGACTAGTATCAACAGTAAGGATAACAGATCTGCCCAACTCATATGTTACCTTCCGTAGAGTTGGTGGTGAAGACAACAGATCATTCAACTTCTTCATAGACTCGCTTTGCTCCTCTTGCCATGAAATCTTTGCCCCTTCCTCAGCAACTTCTACAACGGATCTGCTACATGTGCAAAGTGTGGAATCCATATATGATAAAACACACATGCACCTAGAAATCTTCTCACCTCAGTAATCGATCCACATGTCTCCTTCATCTTTCGAATGACATCAACCTTGTTTGGACAAGGTTTCCGACCATAAGATCTACATAGGTGCCCCACAATTAACACCTCTTGTTCTCTAAATATAGACTTTGCTCCTGATAAAATCAAATGAACCTCCTCCAGTCGACTCAATATCTTATCGCAGTCAACTATATAATCTGCAACAAACTTACGGCACCCCCTCTGATCCATTACCTCATTCTTCTCCTCCTCAGCACATCCTTTGATCGGCACTATAACGACCTATGTTACACATAAGAAGTTTGTCTATTAGTAAGGTGTTTAGTTATAACTAAGTGTTGAGAATGTTTATTGGCTGCCAAAGTACTTTAAGGATGTATCAAGTTAGTCATGACTATCTAAAAGTTAGTTATGGTTAAACTTAGCTGTACTTTTGGCAGAATTCAGATATTTGCTAAAGAGTGAGCACTACTATCTTGTCATCTTGTCTAAAAGGTAGAAAAGAGGTGGAAAGTATCCCTTATCTCCTTTTTGACTTGATATTAGTGGTTGGATTAAAGTTGTGGACTTTGTGGGCATTAAAAACAAGAAGAGATTCCACATGTTTCCTTTTTAGTGGGTCCTAGTGTAGAGGGGGGTGGAAATTCGAGATTCCTTGAGAATATTCCAGAATC
This sequence comes from Asterella californica, assembly GCA_036924285.1. NCBI lineage: Eukaryota > Viridiplantae > Streptophyta > Marchantiopsida > Marchantiales > Aytoniaceae > Asterella > Asterella californica. The sequence goes on from JAYKYS010000003.1 coordinate 16,878,039, forward strand.
CTTCTAGAAGTTGTTGACTTTGAAGGAACAAGCCCATGTGAAAAGGTAAAAAGCCCATGTGATCAATGCTTTTACCTTAAGTAATATCTTAGTAAAACCCGGTAAAAGTAGTTACGGCTGAGTTACCGGGGGTACCAAAGTAAAAACCTAGAATATATAAATAGAGGAGTAGAGAAGAGCTCCTGATCCTTGTTTTTCACATTGTCGTAATGACAACTTGAGTAATATAGAAAGTGTGGGATATTTTTAGCATGTGAGAACTTGAGAGACGTCGTTAGAATGGAGGATTTTAGTTGATGTGTTTAAGGAGATTTTTAGTTGATAAGTTTGTGGGTGTATGAATGAGTGAACTCAACATTTTCCCTTCAAGTTCATGGTGTGCTTCCATCAAAGTCATCAGAGGTGACCCCTGAGTGAGAGACAGGCCCGACATGTTGCAGATTCGTGGATGACGATCGTGGAGGTTGAGAGATCGGGGGGTAGTTGATCGATAGGACCGCGGAGGGTTTACAGCACATCATCAAGGAATGGCATAGTTTTTTCAGGAATGAAGTCCCTCAAAACTTTGTTCATGTCATTCATCATATGTGCTACAGAATTGGTAGCACTTTGTGGCAAGGTGCACATTCTTAGTAACCCCAAAGGTGTCCTCATTGTAGTCAAGTCTCTACTTTCAGAGGATAACTGAAACTGATCATAACCTGAATATAGGTCTCCCATTGAATAGATAACACGACCAGCAAAAGCCTCTGCAAACTCGTCTACAATAGATCCTATACCCATATTCCTGATAGTCACCTTGTTAACTGGCTGCATATCTTGAATGAATCTCAAAGCTCCACTCTTCTTCGGAACAGTAAACCATCTACTAGAATAGGGAGCTATAGATGGTTCCAAGATGCCCATCCTAATCCTCTCATTGAGCAAGTCTATTAGCTTTGGCAGATGAGCTCTAGGCACAGGGATATGATGTTGATTCCAAGGCACATGCGGTACAGTAAAGATTACCATAGGTGCAACTACACTTGGATCTACACATCCTACTTCATGTGACTCAAACGCAAACGCCTTACCATGCCTAGATAGCATCTCCCTAAAGCTCTTCTTCTCTTGCTCAGTAAGAAATCCATCACCTCCAATCCTCAACTCCTTCAGTGTTGTTTCTGTGAATTGGTGCCCAATTCTTCTCGGTCCTCTGAGCGTCGGTTCTCGTGCAGCTTGCTCCATCTTCTGATTGTAATCGAGTGGTAAAGACAAAGTCACTGGTTTGACTTTCTTCGTCACTGACTTGTACTTGATCTCCACATACACCTCTTGTCGATCTATAAACTTATCAATTACATCATAAAGCTCCTTGGAGCTCACTCTCACCACTCTATCTACACCATCTATAGAACTTTCTACTATAGATTTCAACTCCCTTATAGTATCTACCAAATACTGCTCTTCAAACACTCCAGATATGTATTCATCTCCTGCTAACTCTCCACAGTCCCACAAAGACTGCTGTACACACTTCACATGTTGCCTCTCAAACCTCTTCAGATTCTCAGCCTTCTTATAACACACTGATCCACATGATGTCAGTCCTAAGAAGCTAGTGGATAAAGCTTCCTGCTCTATTGGATCAGGCGAGAATCCTATCTCTACTGTACCGTTGAAATCTCGCTCTTCAATGGTACTCTGCCAAAATCCCTAGACTCTCTAAACTCTTGAGTAATCTTAGGTAGTGGACGCTGTCGTGTGACGTGCTTTTTTATCTGAGAATACACCGGGTATCTAGCTATAGAGAGTACGTGTCGCACTCCGTGACTCAGAACCAGTGACCCCCAAACCTCTCTCTGATCTCCAAGTACACTTTGAACCTAACTCGCTACGATATCCTCACGTCCTCTCGGCAGATCTCTCTCTAACTCGACTAGGAACAAAACCGGGGTAACAAGCACGGACAACCTGTTCTTGCCATCACCGCAAGCAATCTTGGGTCTGCTGGTCATCACTCCAGCCTCACCACAAGAGAAATACCAGCACTCCTAATAGAAAAGAAACGCAACGCCCGCACACAAATCCAATCAAAATCAACTGGACGTACAAACAGGCATGCGGGTATGGAGAGGATCCAAACACAGGTAATACAATCAACAACTCTCCATACCCATGATCAAGTGCTCTGAAGCACTAGCAAAACCTCCAGGTCGATCTGTTCTTCAAAGAATCTTAACTCTTGCGTCTTTCGAAGCAAGAACCTCTCAACTTTACCTCGCTGTCACTCCTCAACCACAGCTCAGAATGAGATGAAACCAAGGTCAGCAGATAGCCTGTAGAATAATCTCTCTATTAAGGTATTACACGCAGAGAGATCATCTATGAGTTGGCATCTATGCCCTTCCAAAGTTCAATGTTTCTTATAACATGATACTATTTCGACAGAACTTTGCTGTTCGATTCCTCACAAACCACTCGACAAAAATGGCTCAAACTTCTCAGGAAGCTAATGAGTCACCATCACTACCACTCTGTAAAGTTTCACCAGCAGATCCTCAACTAAACTCTCGAAATGATCCAAACCTTTATCGCTGTTTTTATAACATGATACTATTTCGGCAGAACTTTGCTGTTCGATTCCTCACAAACTACTCGACAAAAATAGCTCAAACTTCTCAGGAAGCTAATGAGTCACCATCACTACCACTCTGTAAAGTTTCACCAGCAGATCCTCAACTAAACTCTCGAAATGATCCAAGCCCTTATCGCTGTTACATGATACTATTTCGGCAGAACTTTGCTGTTCGATTCTTCACAAACCACTCGACCAAAACAACTCAAACTTCTCAGGAAGCTAATGTGTCACCATCATTATCACTCTGTAAACTTTCACCAGCAGATCCTCAATCAAACTCTCGGAATGATCCAAGCCCTTTTCGTCAATGACACAAGACGATATGTAGACCCTTGTGCACAAAAACAACGTTTCCCTTCAACCCAGTAATCCAAATGGTCTGAAATTTCACAAGTAGGTAGCTGACTGTACCTTCTCAGACCCTGGAAGGTTTCATAGCGAAATTCGACCTCAAACTCCCCATATCTCTCTCAATGTCTTCTGTTTACAGTCGCCTACTATCATAACCTCCGATTTGAAACACCCAACTTCAACTGACCATAACCTTTTCACTCCGGCTTGGAATCTATTGATCTCGGAGTCCATCAGCAAGCCCATCTCAAGAGCTTTCCAGCAACAGTCAATTCATCTCTAACAACCTCACAGAACTCCTAGAAAGTGAGAAAGACCTCACGGAAACGAAATTGGTCATGAATTTGACCCCCTCAGCTTCAATTGATCGAAACTTTCTCATCTGCGCTTCAAATCCAGCAACCATTGAGTCCACGGGCATCCTCGTCTCCCAAGCTTTCCAACCATATCTCACACTCCGCGAATGGACCACGGGAAGTGCCTCTAACCCTCGAAAACGTGAAAAGAACTTGGTAGAAGGTGATTGGTCAAACTTTCGATCAATGAGAAACAAGTTGACAAAAAAGAGTTTTGTCTTTACTCACATGACAAATACACAAAGAACGAATTTTTATCCAAGAGTATCATTTAGGCCTCAAAGTTTATATTGAACAAACTACAAACACGTGCCGTTGACGATGCTGTTGGCCACGAAACACGTAAACACGAAGTACAAACTACGCTCAATAGAGAGTCAGAATCTCGACTCTAAAACGGTTGATAATAAATGGAACTACAAAAGGAACAGATGAAGCTATTATCTGGTTGTAATAATCCTCACCGAAGTTCCTCACGACAAACTCATGATGCGCCACCTTTGGTCGACTGTAACATCGTATTTTGACCCAAGTGTTGAACGGAACTCTCGCTGGAAAGTTCAGATCCAATGGAGGATCCATACCACATTAGAGCAAGATGTAGACAGTAAGATCCCAAACAGCGTCGTAAGTGACAACGGGAAGAACGATAGGATCCGGAGTAGCCATCACCGCAGCCATAAACGACTCTCCCCAATGAGCTATCATAAATACTCGAAAGTGATCTCGCAGCAGACAATGGATCTTAATGACGAATGGATGCGCAAGTGGAAGATCAGGAGCACGAAAGGCTCTCCGTTCATACCTACCACTCGTACTGCCGCTTACTTCATCCGATGATACTGATCACACTCACACTAGACTTGGATACTCTACACTCTATATCTCAAGCTCCGCGCACCTCTCTTCTTATACATCAACCTCGCATGTGACGACAAGAGTACTACTCTTATCTCCACTCAGCGGAGAGTACACGGATCGTCCACGTGGAGCCTTATCTTTTGACACGATAAGATCCCAGTGGCTCCTCAACATCAAACACATATGATAAGGATAGGTGGTGGTTTCACACCCTAGCCAATCCACAACACGACATCCACCCCCTCTAAACCTGTGCATCCTCTGGTATGCACCAACCTAATCATACGTTGTAGTTGGCATCATACCACTTCTTCTTTATCTTCTTCTTCATGAGCCTCCTCCTCCAACTCTACACTGTCATCTGGACTCTCATCTTGATCTTGAGAGAGATCAAACTCGGTACTGATCTCCTCAATGTCTAGGTCCTCATCTCGCCGCTTAAAGAGTTTTATCCATTTTCCTGCAGTCGGAACTTTAAGCCGTGCACCATCCAACTCACGTAGCACGTATGTGGCGGTGTCATGAATACGAACCACCACGTAAGGTCCAAACCAGCATTTAGAAAACTTTCTCAACGCTCTATGCTGGTTGTCCAAGCTGCTATCATATACCAACACCCAATCATCTTCCTGGATCTTCTTAAGTCGTAGTCGATGTCGCTTATCAAATCTGTCTTTGTTCTTCAAGCGAGCTTTTCGTAACCATTCCAGAGCTAGCTCCACATCCTCTGGTCTCCGCTCCAACTGACGAATCCTAAGAGCGAGAAGATCTTCTCTAGAGAGATTATCTTCCCAAGGTAGAACACTCCAAGTAGGTATTTGCTCTTCGATAGACATGATCGGTTTTTGTCCTTGCATTAGTTCTGCTGGCATGTATCAGGTCACCGAGCTATGAGTTGTACGATCGGCCCATAGAGCAAATGGTAGAAGCCTTGGCCATTCTCTCACCCTTCCGTTGCAAGCTTTCACAATCGCTTTCCTGATGGGAGGATGGCCACGCTCACTCTTCGCATTTCCTTCTGGGTTGTAAGCCATGGTAAGAGCTAACTTGATTCCCCGCCTCTTGAAGAACATTTCAGCTTCGTGAGCATTCAGTTCTCCGCTGTCGGATTGAGAGTCTTCCTGGGAAGGGCGAACCTTCTGGCTGTGATATGAGCTTGAAGGCTGTGTTCAATCTACTCGGGGAAGCGTTGGGCTCTTGGCTGTGGCTGGTCTACTCACAGGATAGGCTTCAGGTCTCAAGGTGATACTGAAAACACTCATATAAGTCTCTAGGCTCTTCTGATATGTTCAAGAAGCAAAGTTCAGGCTTAACTAGCAATGATAAGATCAGATGGCGAACTTTGACACTCAGGATTGAGAAATATGTGAAGGTTCAGGCTTCAGAACTCCTCCTACATGTAAATGAGGTTCTACTGGATACACATACGAAATTTCAGCTTCAGATCAATTCAGAGCACTAAGATATGAGCAGAAACTTTCTCAGTAGAGAAATTACGGCAGTTCCTGGTACCCAGACAGCTATTTTGACCTATAACAGCAAATTGGCTCGATCAAATTCAAAGTTTCTTACAGGACTTGCAGTACACAGCTTGCTGAACACTCCTGTGAAGTTGGGCCTTCTGATTCCACACAGAACTCCAGATCTCGCTCTCTGAAGTTGCCGCTCCAGATTGAGAGCTTTTCGGACCCCCTCTACTTCAGCGGTCGCCCTGAATTACTCACTGACTCAATCGACATAAAAATTTGGAGACAATCGTAGCCCTGCTGCAGTGATCACAGCCACGAAGTTTTGAAGCGCTTTCCTCGATTCTGCTGCAAATGACACTCAAAACCCCAAATTGAACAGAAGTGCTTCAATTCTGACACAAATCGAACTTCAAACAGCCATAACTCCTTGTTTATTGCCTCAAATCGATCAAACTTTTCGCTGACAGTGCTTGGCTCGACGAGCTCTATCTCCCCATGCTCTCAGATTTTGAAGTGCCCTCACAAATTGCTCGAACTCCACTCTAGAGCTCTGTTTCTAAATTTAGATTTAACAAAAGACAAAAACAGACCAATGGGAGTTCATAGCTCCATTTGGTTGTCCTTTAGTACTCTAAACCACGTGGCAACTTAGTTTTACTCATAGGCTACCACGTCAAGCTCCCTAGAGTGCCAGCGTAAAACTTAAACTACCTAAAACGACACGCTGCCCCGAAAAATAACTTAAATCAGCTAGAAAGCGTGCATGGGCGACACGTAAATACAACCCATGAGCTTAAACCCTATCAACATGGTAATCAACCTACTAAGACTCAAAATATATAACATCCTCAAGTGTCGACATCTCTGAGGTCCTAACTCTACTCAGAGACACTAACGCTTGACAAAGAGGTGAATTATTTACAATGTAAAATAATTCACATCACGACACCGCGGTCTGCTGTAATCTTTCCAACACATCCGTATCTGCAGATCACATCTTCAAGTAGAAATCTGCACACCCCTTCTGTAGTGTTTGTGCGTAGAGCGCGTCCTTCGACTTGGTTCGATAGATCCTCTCGTGCCAAAACCAAGTATTTCATCTGCCATATCCCAACCGGCATCGTAACCAGATCTACTACCCACTTGTAATGCATTGCAAGTGGATACGTAGGATGAAGCTCATCTCGATGCCGGATGTCAAAGTACATCTAGCAAGTTACACACGTCTCCACAAATCGCACTACATCTCTGTACATGTTACGCCATCAATATCTCTCTTTGAGTTTGGTAAAGGTGGCATAAATACCCCGATGTCCAGCCCATAAGCTCTCATGGAACTCTTGAATGAGCTGGGTTTGCATCTCTTGCTTACACACAACCCGTTGCGGCATCTCGTCACTCCGCTTGGCGCGCTTCCACAGATAGCCCCCTTGTTGTATGTAGTTGTAAGCCTTCCTCCTAATCTTTTTGAACTGAGCATCATTCCATTCTGGTTGCTTGGTCAGCGAACCAAGATAACGCCCAATGTCTAACCATTCTCCTTCGTATAGCTCCTCCATGAATGAGTTTTGATGTTCATTCATTCCCTTCTGAGCTCTACAAAAGACGACCGTGTCTATATCCTCTGTGTCTTCTGTCAAATCCTCTTCATTCCATATCTGACCCTAGACAACATATCTGCTACCGGGTTATCTTTTCCCGCTATGTGTCTAAATTCCGGATTCAACGACTTGATATAAGCAATCCATCGCAACATAGCGATATCAAGAGTGTTATAATTCGTAATCATCCCTAACAATGGCAAACAATCCGTCTCCACTATCACCGGTGCTCCAATCAAATAGTCCTTCTCAACTTTCATCGCAGTAACTACCCCCCATAGCTCTCGCTTTACTTGTGGGTAGTTTCGCTGTCGCTCACTCAACACTTTGGCTCCAAATCTGATTGCAAACCGATTTCCATCCTCATAATCTTGTCCCACTGCCTATCCAATGGCTATCGGACTTGTATCAACCGTGATTATCACGTGTTTGTCATCTTCATAACTCACTCTTCGTAGCACAGGTGGAGAAGACAACAACTGCTTCAGCTTTTGCACCGCTTCGATATGCCTCTCCTCCCATCGTGCTCTTCCGTAATAGATCATAGAGTGGATCTGATACATGAGCAAAATGAGGAATCCACACAAGATAGAACACGCAAGCTCTTAAGAACCTTCGCACCTCTGTTGTCGAGCTACATGTGTCATTCATCCGCTGTATGGCATCCACCTTGTTAAGATCAGGTTTACGACCAAACCACCCGCACAAGTGCCCCACAATCACAACCTCACGAACTCCAAACGAAGATTTAGCACCCGATAGCGTCAAGTGAACCTCCCCGAGCCGTGATAAAATTTGATCACAATCTAGAATATGATCAGCCACAAATTTTCGACACCCCCTCTGATTGACTCTCTCATCTTTCTGCTCCTCTACACATCCTTTGGTTGGAATGTCATCTAAGAAAGGCATGGTCTTCTCCGGGATGAAGTCTCGAAGAACTTTGTTCATCCCGTTCATCATGTGTGCAACAGAATTTGTTGTCCCCCGCGGCAATGTGCACATCCTTACCAAACCCAACGGCGTCCTCATAGTAGTGACATCTCTACTCCTTTCAGCAAGCTAAAACTGATCGTATCCAGAGTAGAGGTCTCCTATCGAGTAAATGGCTCTACCAGCAAATGCTTCAGCAAACTCTCCCACGATAGGTCCGATCCCTGTATTTCTGATGGTCACCTCATTCTGAATGAACCGTTGCATATCCTGAATGAACCGTAGCGTTCTGCTCTTCTTCGGCACTGTAAACCAGTGGCTGGAATACGGTGCAAACGATGGCTCAAGGATTCTCATCCGCATCTTCTCCTTTAGAAGCTCCATAAACTTAGGCAGATGTGCCCTAGGTACGGGAATTGGTCTTAAGTCCCAAGGCGTATGCGATATCGTAAATATGATCATCGGTGCTACAACGCTTGGATCTACACACCCAATTTCTGAAGGCTCAAAAGCAAAAGTTTCCTCATGCCTACTTAACATCTCCTTGAACTCCCTCTCCTCAGCAGGTAGAAGAAAGTCGGTAGAACCAACCTTCAACTCCTTGAGCGTAGCTTCTGTAAACTTGTGACCTATTTGATCAGGATACCGTAAGCTCTTCTCCTTTGAGGCTTGTTGAACTCGTTGGTCAGAGTCGCTAGGTAGCGGTTGTGCAACCGGCTTCACCTTTTTATCCACCGTTTTATACCTGATCTCAACTTTGACTTCAGGTATCTAGAATGACTCTGTAGCCGAGTAAAGCTCCATAGAACGTATGTAGACAACTTGGTCTTCATTCCCTTGCTCAGCCTTGCGAAGCTCTTCCAAAGGATCATCCAAATCCATCTCCATGTAAACGCCCTCTATCTTATCCTCCTCACTAAGCACACCAACTCTTTTTATATCTTTTTGGGTTCTTTGCACAGCTTTCTTCTCCCATTTTTGAAGATCAGCAAGTTGTGTATACATAGCAAATCCACTCTCCGAATATCTCACCACTCCTGTACAAAAGGCACTATCCTTCTCCAACGAGAGTACCTTCTCTTGTGTATCGGTACCACTATACTCTCGCTCTATAGTGACCCTCTGGAAAAATCCTTAAACTCTTCAGTGACTTTGGGTAGAGAAACGCTCCACAAGTAATCTCGGTTACGCTCATGATTAGCAGACACAGTCAAGAACTGTACCGTTGTTTTGCCATCCTGACTCCTGATCCGAGCATAAGCAGAACCGTCATCCAACACCTTAGTCTCCATCCTTACAGCTGTAATGAATGGTTGACCAAGAATAACTGGATAGGAAGTAGTATCTTGAACAAAGAAGTTTTGTTCAAGTACCACATTCCCTATCTTAACCTTCACATCCGGACAAGCACCATAGAGTTCTCCTTGTGTGTTGTTTGCTGCTCGGATCATCCAACCATGATCCGCTCCAGGAAGAGGGTTAAGAGGTCGTTGTGATGAAGAAGGTTGCCAGGGCGTCCTGGTCTGTACATTGCTAGCTCTATCCCTAGGTACATAACGATTATATTGGGCGGGAGGCGTAGGAGTGAAGGGTTGTATCGTCTCGATCCTATAGCAGGTTTCCCCACTAGGATCGTGTAGATATCCTTCGTCGTCTTCTTCCCATCCTGCCCAGTTGACAGCTTGGTCCTGCGTACACTGATCTCTGGTGTGTCCGGAAGAGCTACAAAGATTGCACCAAAGGTTTGGCCGGGAAGCCGTAGGCTGCTTCCGCTTGTCCTTCTGGTTCAGAAGATGAACTTTGAGGTCGGCAAACTGCTTCAAAACTTCATCGATACGGGGATCAGGTGCAGACTGAATGATCTGAGTTTGAGGCATCTTCTGCACAACTTCCTCCCTTGCTCGCGTCTTCTCCTTCTTCTTCTTCCGCGTCTTTTTCTCTTGTTCAGATTCGGATTCTGAACTTTCGACAGTAGACTCTTCAGAAGCAGAAGATACTTCCGAATCGTTGTTATCAGTTTCAGTGGACTTGGACTTCCTCTTGGACTTCCGAGAAGACTTCTTCGACTTCTTTGACTGCTTCAGGTCTTCCCTCTGTCTTTCGTCATATTCCGAGTGATGCTCGAGGTTTCATACTGCTCGGCATGCTTCTGTACTTCTACTAAATCATCACCTCCTCCTCTTCTGCAATACAATTCCATATCATGAGACAATCCTCCCAAGTACCAGTCCACAGCTTGCTGAGCACAGTAGCCGGGTCTCTCTTGGTTTTGAGGGATGTGATCCAGGAGATCTTCAAACCTCTCGGTGTAATCTCGCAATGTCTCTTTCTTCTTCCGTTCGAGTCTCTGAAGTTCTATGAGGGTCATCCGATCATAGCCCACTCCTCTAAACCTTTTCAGAAAAGCTGCCTTTAGAGTAGCCCAAGCGGCCATTACTACACCATCATCCAACATCTTACTCATCCACTTCCTTCCCTTCCCTACGATCAAACTAGGAAATACCCGGAGTCTGTCAACATCAGCGTCTTCCTTGTTGGATCTAGAGATGGTCTCGAACATCGTGATGAAGTCATCCGCGTCAGCATCATCGTCGTACGGATGGTACTTCTGCCGAGTGTGGGAAGCCATGTCGACTGCCGGCTGGTGCGACTGCCAACTTCTTTCTTCCTCAGGTTCATGTGGTGGAGATGGTCTTCTCGAAGGTCCAGGCCTGTCTGAATCACGAAGGTCGTCTTCTGAGTCAGAACTACTGTCACTGTTATCTTCCGAGACGTCTGAAACAATCTCCTCCAGTCTTCCTTCTCCTTGAGAAGCTTCTTCCGCACTTGGGAAGACGTCTTCCGAGTAACCAGTGCCAAAATCTACTTTATACCCGTGATCACCCGGTTGGCTTCTGTCTTCGCCAAAAATTATGCTCGAGATGGAAGACTCTTCCAACTCTATTGATCGGATCTTCCTGAGCTCTTCTTCTTTCCTTTGGTGTCTCAAGGATATCCGCTGCTCTCTAGAAGCGATTCGCTGGGGTGAATTTACCCACTCAGGATCTTTACCCGTGCGTCTTCTGCTTCTACCTCTGGTCGGAGGCATCCACCAGAGTACTGAGAAGAGATGTCCCTCTTTGTAGTGACGCACGATTTCTCCTTTTGCCCATTTAGTATACAAGATATCGTTCCCATAGAGGATTTGCACATGTAACGCTGCTCTAAGTTCTAAGATATGTTCAAACACAAAAACACACGGGTTTTGCCTAGAAATCCCGTCTTCTCACAAAACCACACAAAACTACACGTCTTCCAGACACGCCAAATGGTGCTCTGGAACTAAACAAACAACTACCAATTACAATACCACACAACTATTCACAGAGAAGCTCGGGAAGACGATCTTCCTGCTTCCAGATTGCTTCTTCCGGTCTTCTCGATACCGTCTTCCCGAAGCGATTCTCGTCTTCTGGGGGTTCAGCTCGTCTTCTCACACCTCCAGAAGATTGTCCTGCTTCGCAGAGGTCGACTAGTAACGGTCGTTACACCTTATTCTCACACTCACATTCCAACGGGTTAGATTAATCACAGGGTGTATGCCCCCTGTAGCCTTCCCAGGCTTCTGTCTACGGAAATGGTCTTCCTGCAGCACTACAACGACATTCACCTTCACGGAAGCTCAATAGAAGTCTCGGAAGCTCACTAGAAGAAGGTAAGAGGATGGGGAAGATGAGGGAAGATGGGGAAGAAGAGAAAATCCAAACAAGAGAAAACAAGATGAAAAGAGTAAATGAAGATTCTGACATGCTTCTAGTCCGGATCCTGACTAACAAGCCATCCCTGCTTGTAATAGTTTGGGGAGGAAGACAACAAACGTGAGTACTGTTGCACCGTCTTCTACTCGAGGATGTCGTCTTCTGTTGCGGGAAGAAGGTTTCTTTCTTCTTCACTTCGCTGCTCTGACTGCTCTGTCTTCTGAGATCCCTTACCCAGAAGACCGTTCGTACGTAGATCCCAAGTGCTCTACTGAACGAGTCAAGCTACACTTCCACAACTGCTGACAGTCACTGCCACTCAAGAAGAACACTTCCCATGCACAATTGGGAGCGAATTCAATGAACCCACCATCCAGAAGACATGGACAAAGCTTCTGCACTCAAATCCACAATCTATTCTCCGAGAAGAAGTCACAATGGCATTGGGAAGCTCACTCCCTCTACTTCCTGCGTTTACTCCTCGACACACCAGCCTAGCTAACAGGACTGCACGAGGATGCCGTTCCTTGTTCCTAGACTGTCCACTACTTCTATCTACATCTTCGAACCACTGCTGGTACGAGTATGCAGACCCCTCCGGTGTATTCCAAGACTATTCTTATGTTTCTAACAACGGGTGTAGTGCGAAGAACTACCTATCCTGTCTTTGCTCTAATGTGTCTCGCCTGCCTGCCCGTAGAATCGGTGTGTATGTTCAATTGCTACAGAATTCTACAGAACTGGCAGAACTCTATCTCCTACTCTGCTATCCTATTTATGTTGCTGCCGTGAGAACCAGGGGAGGCGACCACTAGGGAGAGAGAGGCGCTGACAGGAGGTTGTCACCTCACATGCAAGCGGTTCCCCTGCCCGAATTGGTCATCTGCCTTGTCCTTCCTACGCTACCTATGCTGCCGCATGGTGTCCTAACTAATATTACATGGAAAAACTGCCACCCTTAAGATAGCATGTTCGATCTTACTATATTTGGAATTGTCAATGGAGTTACTAACTACTCAGATTGCACGGAGGCAATCTCTACTTGATCTGCTCCTATCGGAGCTCCTAACGCGGCTTCTGATAAGCTAGAAAGCCCTGCAGTTACCTCGGGTGTCACTGAGGTGGCTTCCTCCTCATCGTCTCTTGCTGGCCATGCTGTCGCTGCTGCTGCGTCTTCCTCGGCTTCGGCTTCTGCTTTGGAAGACAGAAGCGTCTTCTGGGAAGCGGAGTCGACCGGTGCTTCTTCCGTCTTCTGAGGCACGGGTGCGGGACTAGGGACCATGGGGACCTCATGGGGATCCGGGGAAGTCGCTTCCTCCACGTGGAATACCTAGGAAGACGGCTCGTCTTCCTGTCTTCTAGAAGACATCTTGTCTTCCAGGGCGTCTTATGGAGTCTTCTCGGCTTCCAACGCTGTCACCACCAAGTGCACAGCGAGGTCGAACTCCTCCTTCTCCATTCCGGATCCAGTCGATGGTGCTGGAGCGTGGGAAGATGCGGTTGCAGGTGTCGAAAACGAGGGAAGACCATAAAGTGTCTTCACTCCTTCTATCTGTCGATCCAAGTATCTGAACATGCTCTCCCGGCATTCCACCAACATCGCTTTGGACTCGCTCCCCATCCTCTAGCTAAGGTAAGTAACTTCCTACCCGCGGTGTAGTTGAACTTCTTCCGAAGCGCTTCCACCGACTGTGCCAACATCTTCTGTGCACGGACCTCTGCTACTTCCCGCTGCGTCTTCTCAACTGCAGCTCGCGCTTCCGCGGCTTCTCGCTGCGTCTTCCATATGGTCTGCTCTTCTGGAGGACGGTGATCTTCTCCTGCACTCGGGTGACTTCTTGATTGCGCTGCTGTACCCGCGCCTGCAACTCCTGGTTGCTCTTCCGAAGCTGTACCAGCTCCTTGGCAGAAGCGGCTGCTTCCGCCTTGTACCTGGCTGCAAGCTTCTCCGTGGTGCGGAGATTAGCTTCCAGCGACTCCGTCTTCTTCTGGTCTTCCCTCTGTCGCAGCAAGGTGCGCATGCCGAATCCAGGTTGTAAGGGCTTTTCCTGTGCCCTCGCTCTCTTCTCCAGCAACTCCATAGCTGGCTGGATCTCCTTCTGGAAGTAGGCACTGAACTCCTCCAGTCGTCTTCTTGTGGAAGACAAGTTCATCTCCACCACTCGCTCTGCGGTGTCGACTTCGTCTTCCAGAGACAAGGAAGCCTCTTCCACCACTACGACCTTCATCTTCTACGCACGAGAAGAAGCTACTCTTCTCATCTTCCGGGGTGAAAGACTCCTCATGGCAGGAGCGGCTCTCTTCTTTGCGCTTCCTCGCATCGCAGCAGGAGCGCCCATCCATCCTTCGTCTTCTGGAGTCTTCGGAAGACTCCTAGGCGTTGCAGAAGCAGTCTTCTGCTCTGATCGGGTACTCAGTAGGTCTTCTTCTGAGTCGGACTCCGATCCTGAATGAATGAGGGAGATGGGTGTCCTCGATACACTTCTGGGACCCATCTTCCTCAGTGGCGTGGCGTCTTCCGACCCATTAGACTCGTCTTCCCTCACCAGGAGCGTCTTCTGGTGAGAGCCGAGCCTCAGCTGTGGCATCAGAGTAAGAGGGGGCGTTGCGGCTGCCGCTCGGTCATCGTCTTCTGAGGTCTCCTCCTTCACCTCCTGTCGCTCCGTTGGCCCATACCCTGCCAGCTGATCTTCCCTAATATCCCCCATGGCTACATACAAGTAGCAGAGGAAGGGCGTCAAGTGTCCTCCCGCCGGGGTACCCAAGTTTGCTAGCTCCGTCTGTACATAGTTGTGGATGTACGCGCTCCAGTAGATGGGCACTCCGTCATCCCACACTGATTCCAAGAACTCCACGTCCTGATCTCTTAAGTACCTTGTCTTCTGCGCTTTCCCCTTGGGAAAGAGATGCAGAAACAACTTCGCCGGAAGTCACTTTTTCGGCTCCCGGTAAGATTCGATCTTCCAACCGTGCCTCCCCTGCCTGTCTCCCACGAAAAGGCAGGTGGTGCTCCCAGGCACATGCCACGAACTCACGATCCTAGGCAAGATATTCTTCTCGTACCAATATCCTCGGTTCTCGGACTCAGGCCTGTGAAAAGCCTTGCGCCACCAGTCTTCAGTCTAGGAAGACGGTCTTCCTCGAGCTACTCCTGCCTTCGCAGGTACACGGTTACGAGGTGGCAACGCTGCCCATACCTCCTCCAGAAGCCCTTGATCTGCGAGGTTCCAATCCCACAGGAAGAAGTCGAGACCCAACTCCTTGAGGAAAGGAGTGGCCTCGGCCAATTCTGCCGCTGGTAACACCAAGCCTCGCGGATGCATCGACATACCTGGAAGATCTGTTGCGCTAAACCACAAGCACCTACTATGAGCTAAAGGCTCAGTTCTTCCCGAGTGCCCACAGTCTAGCTTCTACTTCTCAGAAGACGAAACTAGTCTTCCAGAAGACAGCTACTCCGTCTTCCGGGATTCTAACAGTACTTCTTAGATAGCTCTCGTCTTCCGAGCTATATCTAAACAATCCTATCTAAGCAAGGCCTCGCATGGATTACCAAGAAGACAACCCACCTTGCATTACATCCTACTTCCTATCAAAAGATACAAGATTCGCAAAACATAAGTGCATGACAAGTTCAAAAGATGGTTGCGGGCTCCTGCGGTAACAGTGACCTCTGGGAAGACACTCGGGACAGCTTCCGATTCAATGTCTTTCTCGGAAGACTTCCCGAAGTCAGACTTCCCTTCACTGGTCTCACCTGTCTTCGTCTTCCTACACGCAATCTATCCTCACAACAGACTCAATTGCACTCTGTTCTTCTGACTTCTCACCTCTCATACGCACTCAGGAGAAGCTTGCTGCTCGGTGGGAAGACATGACCCTCGACCATTCTCTCCAGATTTTGCCAGCAAGTATTCTCACGACTCTCTTCTAAGTTCGGGAAGAAGAAGGAACGGCTGCTATGGATCGGACAGAAGAGACCCGAATGGACCCTCGCGTCTTCTCGCTCATTTTGCCAGCCTTCCAGTCTTCTAGTCTCTCTAGGAAGATGGGGAGTTGAGAAGCTTGGAAGACCAGGAGGCACAGGCCTAGTTCCCGACTTCCAACTTCTCGAAATAACAAAACAACTCACCACACCACTTAGGATTCGTACCAAGTCTCTCTAAACACAAAAGCAAAGCAAATCCACTCTTGATACGAATTGTGTTCAGTCGACTTCCGAAAACAGTCAAGTTTAAGAAGCGTCTTCCGAAGATGTTCCCATCTTCCGAATCGTCTTCTGTTCCAAGTTTCGAGGGTAGAGAGGTAGTAGGATAGGGAAATTGATAGCTGGGATCTCCAATTTGAGGGCTAGGAGTAGGGAAGCTCGAATTGAGCTCGGGAAGAAGTAAGGAGATGTCTGACAGAAATTGGGCAGCGCTTCCGCGCCCAATGTCTCAATAGAAAGAATGGGGGGTAGGATAATCGATCAGGCTGCCTGCACCCAACCAAGGAAGCGCGGGGAATACCAGGAAAAGGCGAGAAGAAGTGGGAAGGGGAAAGAACCTCTACAGTCTTCTTCTGCTTCCCGAGTTGCCTTCGACCTCCGCGCGCTTCTTGGCTCTGGTCCTAGCTCCAATGCGACTCCTCAAGACTGCGCCTACTGTCAATCTCTTGGCCACGCCTCGATCTCATCTTCGATTCTACTCGCTACTCTCCAATGTCAGCTTCTCGGGAGCTCACAGAAACGCCTTCGCTCTCTGCCGTTTGTGCTCCAGCAATTCGATCTCGTCCTTCGCCTAGCTGCCAACTGATTCTCTCCTACCTCGATGTCCTCACTCGATTCCTCTCTCAAAGCTAACTCGCGAAGCTCACTATCTCCAATCGATCTTCTCAAGCGCTGTGCTGCGGGAAGTTGGAATGTGCCTAATGTGCTTCCTTACGCATCTTCCCCGCAGATTAGGGGTTTTCGACCTTAGGTGTCTTCCTCGACCTACCTACCTATTCGGTGCGCCCCAGTAGGTACACCTACTGTCTTACCCGAAAACTCATGGTTGGGCCTTCGCGGTCGCTGTCTTCTGTAAGACAGGTGTCTTCCGCCGTCTTCTCATCTTCCGCCGTCTTCCCGTCTTCTGAAGACGCAACTGAGAAGACGCTCTTCCGAAGACGGTCGTCTTCTGAAGAAGTCAACTTCTTATTACAAACAGCTCTTAAGAGCATCTTCCTGCGAAGGGAGACGTAACCTTAAGTAACAACGCTTCTTCAGTTATACAAACAAGTTATTATTCTTAAAAATTTCAAAAATTCGTGCATCCTGTAATTTGTGGGCACCACATACGCCCACCCTCACATGTTTGCGTCCCCGCAAACATCAGTGTCTTCTGCACTTCTGTTTACGTCCAGTACTTCTTGACGCGCCACCCATTAACACGAGTGGTCATCAGTGTACCGTCCAACTCTTCCAACTGCAAGGAGCCATTGTCAAAGACCTCTAAGACACGGTAAGGTCCCATCCAGCGAAGATGAAGTTTCCCGGGAAACCTAAGATGTCGGTTGTCGTAGAGAAGAACCAAGTCCCCATCCACATTGGTCACCTTCCTCAACTTGCTATCGTAGTTTACCTTACGTTGCGCTTGCACCTCGTACGTCTTCTCCAAAGCTGCATTCCTGTCTTCTTCAAACTCTACGAAATTCAGAAGACGCTGCTCCTGGCTCTCTTTTTCTCCCATGCGTTCGGATACGGCTAACTGGTATGTCGGGACCTCTAACTCAATGGGCACAATAGGTGTCATGCCGTAAGTTAGGTAGAAAGGCGTCTTCTGGGTTGTGACCTTAGGTGAAATCCTGAAAGCCCACAACACAGATGGCAGTTTCGTGTCCCAGTCATACGCATGGTTAACAGTTACCTTGTTCAGGATGTTACACAGAAGACCGTTCGACTTCTCCGTCAGTCCATTCGCTTTCGGGTTGTATGACGTCGTCTTCCGATGTTTAATCCTGAAGTATTTGGTCAGGAGGGAGATAATTTCATTTAAGAAATGAGTACCCCTATCTGATACCAATTCCAGCGGACATCCGTACCTAGTAATGATGTTATGCCAAAGGAACCTTGCTACTACTGTGACATCGTTCTTTCTCGTGGCCTCGCCTTCCACCATCTTGGTGGCATAGTCGGTAGCTATTAAGATGTACCTTGCTCGTGTTTTTCTCGCCACCGGGGAGATAGGACCCACAAAGTCGATTCTTCACTTTTCGAACGGGGCAAGCGGAAGAATGGGGGTAAGAGGTCACCTTGTTGTAGCGGTCGGTCTTCCCACCCTCTGGCATGCATCGCACTTCCTGATCTCTTGAAAAGTGTCTCGGTACATGCTCGACCACCAGTATCCGGCGTCTAGCATCTTCTTCACTGTGGTTTTCAGCCCGTAGTGACCCCCAGCATCTTCATAGTGAAGACCTGTGATCACTGATTTTATCTCTGACGGCTCGAGACATCTTCTCTGCTTCTCGTCATGTCCCTTTTGAAACAGGATACCCTGGAAGATGGCGTAAGGTCCTGCCTTGTGTAAGAAGACAGCCTTCTGCTCCGCATCCAATCCCTCGGGATACTGTTGGTCTTCCAAGAACTTCTTTAAGTCCTTGAAGATCGACTCTTCTGTGGAAGTCGCAAAGATTGGATCAGAAGATCTAGTCTCGTCTTCTGGGAAGCAGGCGGTACGCCCCCCCTCAGATGAAAGTGTCTCTGCGAAAACTGAAAATAACTTCTCGTCCGGAAACTCGTCTTCCACTTCATCTTTTCGTCGTTCTGTCTCCAATCTGGATAGATAGTCAGCATTAACATGCTGTCCTCCGGGCCTGTACTCAACTGTGTAAGTAAATTCCTGGAGTAGGAGAATCCACCTAGCTATCCTACCAGACAAATCTGCTTTCTTTACAAGATGTTTCAAAGAGAAGTGATCCACATAGAAGACAAACGGGTTTACTAGAAGATAGTGTCTAAACTTCCTACAGGAGTAAATCATGCCAAGACACTCCCTTTCAGTTGTCGAGTACTTCTTCTCTGCATCACTGAGTTGTCTTCCCGCATAGTAGATGGGATAATCCTTCTTCTTCTCATCTTTCTGACTCAACACCACCCCTATGGCGAAAGCAGAAACATCCACATAAATGTGGAAGACTCTTTCCCAATCAGGTGGCCGTAGGACAGAGGATTCCGACAGAAGTCTCTTCATCTCTTCGAATGCTTCCTGCTGCTCAGAAGACCAAACGTATGGTTCATCCTTCTTCAGCAACTTAGTGAGTCTTCCTGCTACCTCTGCGTACCTGTCAATAAACCTCCTGTAGTATCCTACGTTGCCAAGGAAGCTTCTCAACTGTTTCAGGTTAGCAGGTGGGTGGAGTTTCATGATGACTTCCACCTTAGCACAGTCAACTCCTATATCTCTTCCGGAAATCCTATGTCCTAGCAAGATCCCCTCTGACATACCAAAGAAGCACTTCTCAGGGTGAAGAGCCAAACGATGTTCTCTACACTTCAGAAAACAGTTCCTTAGAAATATCAAGTGGTCTTCTCTCGATCCAAACACACAGAAGTCATCCAAGAAAATCTCCATAAAGGTGCGAAGATACTCCTTGAAGATTGTAATCATCAATCTCTGGAATGTGGCGGGTGCATTGCATAAACCAAACGGCATTTGGTTGTACGCGTACGTGTCCCAATCAGTGGTGAAAGTGGTTTTCGACTTGTCTTCTTCTCTGATTGAAACTTGGTTGTACCCAGAATACCCATCCAGGAAGCTGTAGAACTCATGCCCTGCCACCTGGTCTAACACAGAGCCGGTGAATGGTAAAGGGTGATGATCCTTCTTCGTGGCCAAGTTCAGCTTTCGGAAGTCCTGACACACTCGGATCTTCCCTGTCTGCTTCTTCGATACGATGATAATAGGAGCTACCCACTCACTGCTAAGTACTGGGAAGATGACTCCTGCCTTCAGATATTGGTCAATCTGGTCCTTCACCAGAAGCGAGTACTTGGGGTTGAGCCGATACTGCCTCTGCCGTGCAGGAACAACGCCCTCCAGCAAGTCAATGCGATGCTCTCCCAACTCTCGAGGTATGCCTTTCATGTCTTCTATGGTCCATGCGAAGACATCTTGGAACTCCGTCAGAAGTTCCCGAAAGTCTTCCAACTGTTGGCCCTCGATCACCTTGGAAAGCTTCAGCTTCTTCTCGGGAGCAACCTCCATCTCTTGGAGATCATCCGGGTTTACCATTCCTTCAGTGTGACTGTACTCACTGGCACCAAAGTATTCCGGTTTGGGAGCTTCTTCTGGTTCAGATTCGTCTTCTGGAAGACCAACTGTCAGATCTTCCGAAGGGAAGACGGTATTCTCGTCTTTTGGAAGCTCTTCTTCCGCAATCTCGTAGCACTCAATGTATCCACAGACCACATCTTCCACTTTCTCTGCTACTTCTGTAGTACACACGTTATTCACCATAAACTCATTATACCGTTCATCACTGTCAGAAGACGCAGCTGAGTCTTCTGAAGTGTACCCCTCTGTTGTAGACGGAGTTTCACCTTGGTGTCCAATCTTGATCCAAGGAAGCGAGACCTTAGTCTTTTCACCTGGCTTGGGTGTAGGATTGAGAAATCTCAAACGGTGTCTTCTCCAGTCGGTATTCACATTTGCAGCATACAGCCATGGTCTTCCTATTGACACCTGATATCCAACCTTAGCTACAGGTCGCAAGATGATGTAAGTGAGGTAAAAAGATACTCCACCAATTACCGTCAAGACATCTTTCAGTTGCCCCAAAGGTCGTCTTCTGGTCTGGTCCGCCATTTTGAGAATTCTCGGAGTAGGCTGGAACTCAGTGAAGTCTAGGGCATGCGCCGTTTCTTCAGTCATGATGTTAACTCCGGAGCCGGAATCAATGGGTACCTTCTTCAGAAGACAGCCATGGATCTCCATATCAAGTTCTGGGGCTCCCAAGTCCTCATGCTCTATTCTTAGGATCGGGGTGCTCTTGGGAAGTTTAGCTGTCCTCCTCTTCCTTGATCCTCGAAGCACAGATTGTAACAACTTCCTGTAACCAGCATTGTCATCCAGCAGCTGTTGGAAAGTTACATCCGCCTTCTGATTCCACAAGTCTCGCAAGAAGTCATAAGGAGATCTTTTCAGAAGAGTGACTGGTGTTTCCAACAGAGAAGATGCAGTAGCTGCTTCCTTGGGTGGAAGACCAGAAGAGTGTCTTCTCTCGACTGGGGGCTGTTCTGTAACGACCTATGTTACACATAGGAAGTTTGTCTATTAGTAAGGTGTTTAGTTATAACTAAGTGTTGAGAATGTTTATTGGCTGCCAAAGTACTTTAAGGATGTATCAAGTTAGTCATGACTAGCTAAAAGTTAGTTATGGTTAAACTTAGCTGTACTTTTGGCAGAATTCAGATATTTGCTAAAGAGTGAGCACTACTATCTTGTCATCTTGTCTAAAAGATAGAAAGGAGGTGGAAAGTATCCCTTATCTCCTTTTTGACTTGATATTAGTGGTTGGATTAAAGTTGTGGACTTTGTGGGCATTAAAAACAAGAAGAGATTCCACATGTTTCCTTTTTAGTGGATCCTAGTGTAGAGGGGGGGTGGAAATTCGAGATTCCTTGAGAATATTCCAGAATCCTTCTAGAAGTTGTTGACTTTGAAGGAATAAGCCCATGTGAAAAGGTAAAAAGCCCATGTGATCAATGCTTTTACCTTAAGTAATATCTTAGTAAAACCCGGTAAAAGTAGTTACGGCTGAGTTATCGGGGATACCAAAGTAAAAACCTAGAATGTATAAATAGAGGAGTAGAGAAGAGCTCCTCATCCTTGTTTTCACATTGTCGTAATGACAACTTGAGTAATATAGAGAGTGTGGGATATTTTTAGCATGTGAGAACTTGAGAGACGTCGTTAGAATGGAGGATTTTAGTTAAGGTGTTTAAGGAGATTTTTAGTTGATAAGTTTGTGGGTGTATGAATGAGTGAACTCAGCATTTTCCCATCAAGTTCATGGTGTGCTTCCATCAAAGCCATCAGAGGTGACCCCTGAGTGAGAGACAGGCCCGACATGTTGCAGATTCGTGGATGACGATCGTGGAGGTTGAGAGATCGAGGGGGTAGTTGATCGATAGGACCGCGGAGGGTTTACATTTTTGGTTCCGTTGCCGGGACCTCACTTGAAGGGATCGTTGAACGATGTTTAGAGTTCAGTTCTATATTCGACAAAAGGAGATTATGAGAGAGCATATGGAGAGAACGTTGGGAGGAGAGAGAGCTAACGCGATGTTAGCAACGTTAGAACATTTCGTGTATCCCGTAGTGATAAATGACGCGTTCGAAGTCATTCTTTACATCTTGTTCACTTAGAAAGGGTTTGAGGAGAGTTGAAAGAGGGTGCAACAAGAGTTGTAGAGAAAGGAAGAGAGAAAAGTTATTAGAGGAGATAAATTTGTGAGTATAAAAATTCTGCTCTCTGGAAAATTTGTACAGTCGCTGTCAACTTTTCTGTGAATTTTATTTTCCTGTGAAACTTTCCAGTGTTTTAGATTGGCTGATAACCTATCTAAGACAAAAGAAATCATAGGAAAAGGTGGTCTAGAGAGGAAGCAATGATTTTTCAAAGTTGAGGGGGTCTATTGGTGAGAGTTGAGGAATTCTGTTCTCTGGAAAAATTTTACAGTCAGTGTCAGATTTTCTGTGAATTTTATTTTCCTGAGAAACTTTCCAGTGTTTTAGAGTGGCTGATAAGCTATCTAGGACAACAGAAATCAAGAGAAAAGGTGGTCTAGAGAGGGAGCAATGAATTTTCAAAGTTGAGGGGTTTATTCAAGAGAGTTGAGGAATTCTGTTCTCTGGAAAAAGTTTACAGTCAGTGTCAGATTTTCTGTGAATTTTATTTTCCTGAGAAACTTTCCAGTGTTTCAGCTTGCCTGATAAGCTATCAGAGGAAAAAGAAATCATGAGAAGATGAGGTCTGAAGAGGGAGAAAGGATTTTTCAAAGTGGAGAGGGTTGACAACCATGAGGGAAGTGAAAATATACAAATTTCAGTTCTCTGAAAATTTGTACAGTCATCACCATCTCTTCTGATTAGGGAAGTTTCTGTTGAAACTTCATGAATTAGTAGCTTGGAGGTCGAGCTAATGGAGACCACAAAAATCTTGGAGAGATCTCTTACCAACTAAGAGATATACGTTTCGGCATACAAGGAGGTCTTGACGATACGTCATGGGGAATCCAGTTCGAATGACGAGGTGGAAGAAGAGACGTTCTAGGAGTTCGAACAGAGAAGGAGAAGCCCAAGTTAAGTATAGATGAGTTACGAACCCGCATTTATAGCACTTGGGGTGCCCTCTTTACCCTATACGAAGAAGCTTCCGCGACCATTGGCACAGATTTGAAGAAAGCCGAGTTTAAAGCATCATTCACGGTGGAGGCCACGAATGCTCCTGGTGAAGTAGAGTTGGAACCTTACAAGAGTGAGTTCAAGATGTCTGTTGTGATTAGTACAAACGATGGTGAGGAGGATCATATCTTCGATAGTTAATTAGATTTTATTTCGTGTATAGCATGTATAATACACGATTTTCAATATAAAGCTCGGAAGAGTTAAGAAAGTGATGTAGAATTATTTTCCTCTATGATATTTTGTCCACTTAATGGTTGAGAAGGTGCAACATGAGTGGAAATTCAAAAGATTGGAAAGTTAGACTTAGAAACCTTCCTCAAGGTTTAGATGTCATAGTAAGTGTCGAAGAAAGTTCGAGAGAGATTATCGTCGAGTTTGAAAACCCTAGTACTAAATCTCAAGTAGAATCTCCGAGGAGAAGAGTAGAAACCGACTTGTGGTGTTATTTCTGTAGAGGGTTGGGACACAAAGTAGTGAATTGTCCAACTAGAATCAGAACCGACAGAGCTAAAGGGAAGCGGGAGTTTACTGATTTAAGTCTTCGAGTGGGTCCATCTCACCAGCGCCAATTCATCTTCTAGGCGAAGATCTTTGTCCAAGTTGTGGAGTGGGTGATCTATCCAGAGGACACAAGTGCGTCGATGTGGCCGCCCTACTTACGTCAGTAGTCGAGAAGTTGGACGAGACTCAAAGAGCTGAGACGGAGAAGTTGTCGACTTCAAAAGAGGACTCAGCTGAGTTGTGATGGAGATCGTCATTCGGATGGTGGAGAAGGCGGTGATGCGACTCAGGCTCATGATTACCTTGGGAGAAGAGATGGCACAAGAGGTGTTGTTACAACCATTTCCTTTCATTTTACCTATGGTAGATTATTCGCGAATGGAATTGGTGATGTTCGTACTCTTTTAGCGAGTAGTTATTGCACAAAAATTAGAAGGGTAGAAAGAATAGTTACAAGATGGGAAAGTTACCAGTGTTTCATGGGAAGGACAATGAAGATGTAGAACCATTTGTACGAGACTTCAAAACGGGTTGCATCGGAAACAACGTGAGAAGGAAGGAAGAATGGGTGTTGTTACTGCCAGAGTTTTTAGAAGATTTTGCTCTTACGTGGTATGACGACCGAGTGAAGAGCAAGACACCTGGTGCAGTTGAGGACGCATGGGAGACGTTGAGTAATGCACTCATCGAAGAATTTCTTCCAGAAGAGAGTTATGAGAAGCTCATGGTGGAGCTTACTCATTTGAAGCAACGAGACGACGAGAAAGTTCGGCAATATGCCGAAAGGGTGGATAAGTTGGAGCAACGGTTTCGGACGGTCCTACGGAAGAGTGGAGACAATGTGGAGCTAACGATGACGGGGATTGGAGCAGTGTTGACCAAGAACTTGGTGGGAGGGTTGAGGCCTTCAATTCGAACCCAAGTGAGGTACGAGAAGCCAGCAACCAAAGCGGAGGCCATCAAGATTGCGACAAACATGGAAGAGAGTTTGGATGAAGGAGATATCATCCAACCTCATCATGCTGCTCTGGTGTCGACTCCGACTCCTGGTGTAGTCACAACGATCGCACCTGCACCATCACAATTGGTGATTGCTTCAACGTCAACTCCTACTCCAACGGTGGTGCCAAGACCGTTTGTCCCAACAACGATGTCTACTGCCACCTCTGATTTTCATGCCGAGCTGAAGAGCATCACCGATACTCTTGCGGATCCCAAGATAGACGTGGTGCAGTTACGAGAATGGAGGAACAAAGGTGGAGGAGGAGGTCAAAGAGGTTATGACAACAATCCCAACCGAGGAAATCAAGGTAACTTTAGAGGCAACCAAGGTAACTTTGGAGGAATCACTTGTTGGACGTGTGGAGGTTCTCATTTCCAGCGAAATTGTCCTAACAACGGAGCAAGAGGTGCCGAAGCCGTCAGAATGAATGTGGGTGGAGGAAATCCATCACAAGGACGAGACAAGAGGGTGGCTACTATCGATGTCGTACAAGATCCCATCTACGAGAAAGGAGAGAGTTCAAACTCTTCTCATGCACCGGTGGAGCTTTTAGCTCAAGAAAGGAAAAGAACTCGATTTTCTGATGAACCGGTTTTCATGGAGGAGTCAGCAAGTAGAAGTACTCGTTCGAGTAATGTTTCGAGTACACCAAGGGAGCCAAGAAGGAAGCTAGGGATGGCGGATTTCACCATTTCATCTTCCCAAGCGGGATATGATGTGGTTGAAGATGTGGGTGCTCAGAAAGCCAACATCACTGTTGGACAACTGATCGCACTTAATCCCAGCTTACGAAGAGAACTCAGAGGAGGATTGAGTTCTAAGAGAAGCAAGAAGAAGAAACCCAAGAGCAAGACATCAAAGTCTGTGGGAGTTGGTGTGGTGGATGTGCATGCTTCAGAGGTATGCACTAGGGCTTCAAAGATTGAAGTCCGGTTGAATGGTCACTAAGTCTCTGACGTATTGGTGGATGGAGGATCGGCTGTCAACGCCATATCAGAGAGGTTGATGAAGAAGTTGGGGATGGAACCAACTCGCCCGGCTAGCATTGTCGTGGGGATGGCTAACAAGCAACGGGTAAGACCTCTTGGCGTGTTAGAGAAGGTGGTCGTGTCTGTGATGGGAGTTCAAACATTGATGTCCTTTCAAGTGTTAAAGGACTCTAGTTATGATTTGCTCCTAGGTAGGCCTTGGTTGAGAGCTGTGCGCACCACGGATAGGTGGCACAAGGGATACTTACAGATTGGGCCTAGAGATCATAGAGTGATAGTTCCTCTCTCGGGTGTTGGAGTTGTGACTTCTGACTCTGATAGACCCACTAGTGACTACTGGGAATCTGATACAGAAGATGATCAGAGTGTATCAGAAGTAGATACCGGAGATTCTTATGATCAAGAATCCTCGTCTGAGGACGAAGGATTTGGTCGAGATGAATCATTACATCAGCTTAGTGCTATTGATTTGTTGCCTCGACCAGCAGTGGAGAAAGATCCTGACAAAGAAGAGTTGAGTGAGGCAGAGATTGTGAGAAGACTCTCTACCCTGAAGTTTGGTATTAATGTCACTCAAGAAGAGAAAAGTAGATTCCTAGATATATTTCGAAAATATATCCATGTGTTTGCTTTCAGCTACAAGGATTTGAAGGAGGTGACTCTCGAGACTCATCGAATCGAATTGGAGGAGCACGCAAGACCAGTTCGACAGAAGCAGAGAAGGGTCAATCCCACAACGGCAATGATGGTCAAGGAGGAGATAGACAAGTTGAAGGAGGCGAGTTTCATCTATGAGGTGGAGAACTCAGAATGGGTTTCACCCATTGTGATTGTCAAGAAGAAGAATGGTAAGCTGCGAGTGTGCATAGACTATAAGAAGCTGAATGCAGTTACCAAGAAGAATTATTATCCTCTACCATTTATAGATGAGATTTTGGAGGAAGTTGCTGGTCATGAGTGGTACAGCTTTGGTGATGGTTATAGTGGGTATAACCAGATCAAGATAGCACAGGAGTACCAACAGTTGACTACTTTCACTACTCCTTGGGGAACATTTGCATTTCGGGTGATGCCATTCGGATTGTGTAATGCTCCGGCCACGTTTCAAAGGTTCATGAACAAGGTGTTTGAACCATTCATAGGGAAGTTTGTTAGGGATTTCATTGACCATTTCTGTGTGTACGGACGAAAGGAGGACCACTTTGATCATGTGATCAAAGTTTTGTAGCGGTTGGAGCAAGCCAACGCTTCTCTAAATCCAGAGAAGTGCATCTTTGGCTGCGAAGAAGGTCTGCTGTTAGGGCACATCATTTCCAAGAATGGGATTGCGGTAGATCCTGAGAAGGTGAAGAAGATTGTGGATCTTCCATTTCCGATCAACTTGACAAAGTTGAGGCAGTTTCTTGGCATGGTTGGATATTATCGTAGGTTTGTCTTTTCCTTCTCAAACAAAGCAATAGCTTTGACTATGTACATGAAGAAGGGAGTTGATTTTGACTTGATAGTGCATGATCAGAAGGCAAAGGAAGCATTTGAGGAGCTGAAAAAGGCATTAGTGACAGCTCCTATACTTGCTAAACCTGAGTGGAGTAAAGCATTTATTCTGTATACGGATGCCTCCAATTAGCAATCGGATGTACAATAAGTCAGCTAGATGGAGATGGGCATGATCATCCTATAGCTTATGCTAGTAGGCAGATGGTTCCAGCGGAGAAGAATTACTCCGTAACTGAACGAGAAGGATTAGCGGTGATCTTTGGATTGAAGAAATTTCGACACTACTTGCTAGGAGGGAAATTTTCCATAGTCACAGATCACAAGGCTTTAAAGTATATCTTTAATAAGCTTAATGCCGAAGGTCGTATTGCTCGTTGGAAGATCCTTCTAACAGAATACGATTATGTGATCGAAGATAGACCAGGGAAGAAGCATGCGAATGCTGATCTTTTGTCAAGGGCTTATGATGATGAGGGAGAAGAACCGTTTGATGATTCATTTCCAGACGAGCATCTGATGACCATCACAAGCATCGAGGAGATACCGGACGAGTACAAGGAAATCTGGAGTTTCCTTGTAGATGGCTCTTTTCCAGAAGGTATGCATACCCGAGAACGTAACGCGTTGATCAAGAGATGCAAACCTTACACCATGGTGGAGGGAATTCTGTTTCATCAAGGAGCAGATGGGTTACTAAGGAGAGCAGTTGGTCAGAAAGAGGCATTCAAGCTAATGCACGAGTTTCACGACGGAACTGTTTGCGGAGGTCACTTTGCTGGTAAGATAACAGCCTTCAAGATTTTGGATGCGGGTTATCACTGGAGAGGGATTTTCAAAGAGTGTTTAGACTATTGCAAAACTTGTGACGTATGTCAAGCATTTGCTCTAAAGTCCACTAGAACACCTCCGTTAAGATCAATTCCAGTATTAGGATCGTTTGAGAAATGGGGTATTGACTTTGTAGGTCCTCTTAATAAGACACCTCGAGGTAATAGATACATTGTAGTCGCTACTGACTATTGTACCAAGTGGGTAGAGGCTAGACCTTTGAGAGAGACCAATGAAACAGAAGTCGGTAGATTCTTATGGGAGAGGATCATCACGAGATTTGGATGTCCGTTAGAGTTGGTCTTAGATAGAGGAGGAGAGTTTGTAGGGAGCATGACTACTGCTATGCTACAACACTTTTCTATCAAGCCACGAGTAACGACCTCATACAAACCAAATGCTAATGGTCTTGCGGAGAAGACCAATCTTACACTTTGTATGATGCTCGTCAAAGACGCCGGTGTTGAAACTGCGAAACATACTTGGGATAAGAGACTACATGCCATCTTATGGGAGTACCGAACGACAACAAAGACTTCTACTGGATACTCCCCATTTCGACTGGTTTATGGAGTGGAGTCCAAGTTGTCGATCCAATTCGAATTGGATACTTTTCAAACTATTCAACGAAAGTTGAAGAGGTCGAGAGGAGAAGACGTGGTCAGATCAAGAAGGGAGCAACTCATGGAGTTGGAAGAGACCCGAGCGGTAGCAATGATCCGGATGGAACGAGCTCAGGCGTATCAAAAGAAGAGTTACGACAAACGGTTGGGAAGGAGGGAGGTAAAACCTTTTCAAGTCGGAGATTGGGTTATGTTGTATGATGCTATCAGATTCAAGAGGGCTAGGAAGAAGTTTCTTCCGAGATATTTTGGTCCTTTTGTTGTAGATAAGGTGTGGAGCAACTTCACATATGACCTTGAGGAGCTGGGAGGAAGGAGATTTGATCGAGTAAATCATGACAAGTTGAAGTTGTTTCATAGACGAAAGTTCTCTCTTCACTCCGAGGACGGAGCGAAAATTTAGTCCGGGGGTAAAATGTAACGACCTATGTTACACACAGGAAGTTTGTCTATTAGTAAAGTGTTTAGTTATAACTAAGTGTTGAGAATGTTTATTGGCTGCCAAAGTACTTTAAGGATGTATCAAGTTAGTCATGACTAGCTAAAAGTTAGTTATGGTTAAACTTAGCTGTACTTTTGGCAAAATTCAGATATTTGCTAAAGAGTGAGCACTACTATCTTGTCATCTTGTCTAAAAGATAGAAAGGAGGTGGAAGTATCCCTTATCTCCTTTTTGACTTGATATTAGTGGTTGGATTAAAGTTGTGGACTTTGTGGGCATTAAAAACGAAAAGAGATTCCACATGTTTCCTTTTTAGTGGGTCCTAGTGTAGAGGGGGGGTGGAAATTCGAGATTCCTTGAGAATATTCCAGAATCCTTCTAGAAGTTGTTGACTTTGAAGGAATAAGCCCATGTGAAAAGGTAAAAAGCCCATGTGATCAATGCTTTTACCTTAAGTAATATCTTAGTAAAACCCGATAAAAGTAGTTACGGCTGAGTTACCGGGGGTACCAAAGTAAAAACCTAGAATGTATAAATAGAGGAGTAGAGAAGAGCTCCTCATCCTTGTTTTCACATTGTCGTAATGACAACTTGAGTAATATAGAGAGTGTGGGATATTTTTAGCATGTGAGAACTTGAGAGACGTCGTTAGAATGGAGGATTTTAGTTAAGGTGTTTAAGGAGATTTTTAGTTGATAAGTTTGTGGGTGTATGAATGAGTGAAATCAGCATTTTCCCATCAAGTTCATGGTGTGCTTCCATCAAAGCCATCAGAGGTGACCCCTGAGTGAGAGACAGGCCCGACATGTTGCAGATTCGTGGATGACGATCGTGGAGGTTGAGAGATCGGGGGGTAGTTGATCGATAGGACCGCGGAGGGTTTACAGTTCCCGTGAGACAGATGTTGCCGTAGTCGGTGTAGGAAGCTGCTGTACTATCTTCCGTCTCTTCTCCAGCTCTTCTTGCATGATCGCTAATGTCAGGAGCAAAGTACTTCGGATCTTCTCGGTCGTAAGTAGGAGAAGACGGCCGCTCAGGAGAAGATGACCTCTCCTTACGCTGCTTCTTCTTCTTGACGTCCTTCTGAAGAGATTCTGACTTCCCTTTGCTTCTGGTACTTACCTTGAACACAGCTTCATCCAAGACTTCCTCGGGAGGCCAACTATCTGAATTCGGGTCAGGATTCCAAACAGTACCATCCGTCAAAGTGAAAAATGACGCTTCTTCAGGTGTCTCCATCTTCTGAGCTGCAGTCGTCTTCTGCAGCTGAGGTTCCTTTCCTTCGCGCTTCCCGGGGTCTGGTTCGTCTTCCTCGATATGGAGACAATCCTTACAATCCTCAAGATCTTCTTCTTCTACCGTGATGTGCTATACCACTGCTAACTCGAGCTTAGAAGTTGATGCTGCTTCTGCAGGAGGCGTGGTATCTGCAAATCTCACCATTTGTCGGGATCGTAAGGTCTGAGGACAATTCCTTGTGAAATGACCGGCTTCCTTACAGTTCTCACACAAGGGCACTTGCCCAATCTGTCTTCTCGGGTGAGGATAGGTGGACCACCAGTGTCCTGTCTCTCCACAATTATTGCACGTTCCAGGAAGAGGGTTGAGAGGTCGTTGTGATGAAGAAGGCTGCCAGGGCGTCCTGATCTGTACATTGCTAGCTCTATCCCTCGGTACATAACGAATATATTGGGCGGGAGGCGTAGGAGTGAAGGGTTGTATCGTCTCGATCCTATAGCAAGTTTCCCCACTGGGATCGTGTAGATATCCCTCATCGTCTTCTTCCCATCCTGCCCAGTTGACAGCTTGGTCCTGCGTACACTGATCTCTGGTGTGTCCAGAAGAGTTACAAAGGTTGCACCAAAGGTTTGGCCGGGAAGCCGTAGGCTGCTTCCGCTTGTCCTTCTGGTTCAGAAGATGAACTTTCAGGTCGGCAAACTGCTTCAGAACCTCATCGATGCGGGGATCAGGTGCAGACTGAATGATCTGAGTTTGAGGCATCTTCTGCACAACTTCCTCCCTTGCTCGCGTCTTCTCCTTCTTCTTCTTCCGCGTCTTCTTCTCTTGTTCAGATTCGGATTCTGAACTTTCGACAGTAGACTCTTCAGAAGTAGAGACTGCTTCCGAATCACTGTTATCAGTTCAGTGGACTTGGACTTCTTCTTGGACTTCCGAGAAGACTTCTTCGACTTCTTGGACTTCTTCGAGGTCTTTCCTTTGTCTTTCGTCATATTCCGAGTGATGCTCGAGGTTTCATACTGCTCGGCATGCTTCTGTACCTCCGCTAAATCATCACCTCCTCCTCTTCTGTAATACAATTCCATGTCCTGAGATAATCCTCCCAAGTACCAGTCCACGGCTTGCTGAGCACAGTAACCTGGTCTTCCTTGGTTCTGAGGGATGTGATCCAAGAGATCTTCAAACCTCTCGGTGTAATCCCGCAGTGTCTCTTTCTTCTTCCGTTCGAGTCTCTGAAGTTCTATGAGGGTCATACGATCGTAGCTCACTCCTCTGAACCTCTTCAGAAAAGCTGCCTTCAGAGTAGCCCAAGCGGCCATTACTACACCGTCATCCAACGTTATACTCATCCACTTCCTTCCTTTCCCTACGATCAAACTGGGAAATACACGGAGTCTGTCAACATCAGCGTCTTCCTTGTTAGATCGAGAGATGATCTTGAACATGGTGATGAAGTCGTCTGCGTCAGCATCATCGTCGTACGGATGGTACTTCTGCCGAGTGTGGGAAGTCATGTCGACTGCCAGCTGGTGCGACTGCCAACTTCTTTTTTCTTCAGGTCCAGGTGGTGGAGATGGTCTTCTCGAAGGTCCAGGTCAGTCTGAATCACGAAGGTCGTCTTCTGAGTCAGAGCTACTGTCACTGCTACCTTCCGAGACGTCTGGAACAATCTCCTCCAGTCTTCCTTGTCCTTGAGAAGCTTCTTCCACACTTGGGAAGACGTCTTCCGAGTAACTAGTACCGAAATCTACTTTATACACGTGATCACCCGGTTGGTTTCTGTCTTCGCCAAAGATTATGCTCGAGATGGAAGGCTCTTCCAACTCTACCGATCGGATCTTCCTGAGCTCTTCTTCTTTCCTTTGGTGTCTCAGGGATATCCGCTGCTCTCTAGAAGCGGTTCGCTGGGATGAGTTAACCCACTCAGGATCTTTACCCGTGCGTCTTCTGCTTCTTCCTCCGGTCGGAGGCATCCACCAGAGTACTGAGAACAGATGTCTCTATTCTTCTACCACTAGATCCGGAAGACCAGATGACTGAACAACCGATCCCAGGTTCAGAACGTCTTCTTCTCCTGCTTCTGGTTGCACTCACTGCAATCTTCCAAGATCGAGTCTTCCAAGGAGTTCTTGGAAGCAGGGAAGCGGCTTCTTCCAACTCTCCCTGATGTATCTTATCAACTTCTGGTTGCGGTTCCCGTCTTCTAGCAAGATAGAGTCCCACAACACATTCAACTACAATCGAAGTTAGTTCGAAATGAACCTAACTAATGGCACACAGATCCAAGAAGCTTAGAACAGAAGTTACTAAGATGAAATCCCCGGCAGCGGCGCCAAAAATGGTTTCTCACTATATGTAGTGACGCAGGATTTCTCCTTTTGCCCATTTAGTATACAAGATATCGTTCCCACAGAGGATTTGCACAAGTAACGCTGCTCTAAGTTCTAAGATCTGTTCAAACACAAAAACACACGGGTTTTGCCTAGAAATCCCGTCTTCTCACAAAACCACACAAAACTACACGTCTTCCAGACACGCCAAATGGTGCTCTGGAACTAAACAAACAACTACCAATTACAATATCACACAACTATTCACAGAGAAGCTCGGGAAGACGATCTTCTTGCTTCCAGATTACTTCTTCCGGTCTTCTCGATACCGTCTTCCCGAAGCGATTCTCGTCTTCTGGGGGTTCAGCTCGTCTTCTCACACCTCCAGAAGATTGTCCTGCTTCGTAGAAGTCGACTAGTAACGATCGTTACACCTTATTCTCACACTCACATTCCAACGGATTAGATTAATCACAGGGTGTATGGCCCCTGTAGCCTTCCCAGGCTTCTGCCTACGGAAATGGTCTTCCTGCAGCACTACAATGACATTCACCTTCACGGAAGCTCAATAGAAGTCTCGGAAGCTCACTAGAAGAAGGTAAGAGGATGAGGAAGATGAGGGAAGATGGGGAAGAAGAGAAAATCCAAACAAGAGAAAACAAGATGAAAAGAGTAAATGAAGATTCTGATAGGCTTCTAGTCCGGATCCTGACTAACAAGCCATCCCTGCTTGTAATAGTTTGGGGAGGAAGACAACAAACGTGAGTACTGTTGCACCGTCTTCTACTCGAGGATGTCGTCTTCTGTTGCGGGAAGAAGGCTTCTTTCTTCTTCACTTCGCTGCTCTGACTGCTCTGTCTTCTGAGATCCCTTACCCAGAAGACCGTTCGTACGTAGATCCCAAGTGCTCTACTGAACGAGTCAAGCTACACTTCCACAACTGCTGATAGTCACCGCCACTCAAGAAGAACACTTCCCATGCACAATTGGGAGCGAATTCAATGAACCCCCCATCCAGAAGACATGGACAAAGCTTCTGCACTCAAATCCACAATCTATTCTCCGAGAAGAAGTCACAATGGCATTGGGAAGCTCACTCCCTCTACTTCCTGCGTTTACTCCTCGACACACCAGCCTAGCTAACAGGACTGCACGAGGATGCCGTTCCTTGTTCCTAGACTGTCCACTACTTCTATCTACATCTTCGAACCACTGCTGGTACGAGTATGCAGACCCCTCCGGTGTATTCCAAGACTATTCGTATGTTTCCAACAACGGGTGTAGTGCGAAGAACTACCTATCCTATCTTTGCTCTAATGTGTCTCGCCTGCCTGCTCGTAGAATCAGTGTGTATGTTCAATTGCTACAGAATTCTACAGAACTGGCAGAACTCTATCTCCTACTCTGCTATCCTATTTATGTTGCTGCCGTGAGAACCAGGGGAGGCGACCACCAGGGAGAGAGAGGCGCTGACAGGAGGTTGTCACCTCACATGCAAGCGGTTCCCCTGCCCGAATTGGTCATCTGCCTTGTCCTTCCTACGCTACCTATGCTGCCGCATGGTGTCCTAACTAATATTACATGGAAAAACTGCCACCCTTAAGATAGCATGTTCGATCTTACTATATTTGGAATTGTCAATGGAGTTACTAACTACTCAGATTGCACGGAGGCAATCTCTACCTGATCTGCTCCTATCGGAGCTCCTAACGCGGCTTCTGATAAGCTAGAAAGCCCTGCAGTTACCTCGGGTGTCACTGAGGTGGCTTCCTCCTCATCGTCTCTTGCTGGCCATGCTGTCGCTGCTGCTGCGTCTTCCTCGGCTTCGGCTTCTGCTTCGGAAGACAAAAGCGTCTTCTGGGAAGCGGAGTCGACCGGTGCTTCTTCCGTCTTCTGAGGCACGGGTGCGGGACTAGGGACCATGGGGACCTCATGGGAATCGGGGGAAGTCACTTCCTCCATGCGGAATACCTGGGAAGACGGCTCGTCTTCCTGTCTTCCAGAAGACATCTTGTCTTCCGGGGCGTCTTCTGGAGTCTTCTCGGCTTCCAACGCTGTCACCACCAAGTGCACAGCGAGGTCGAACTCCTCCTTCTCCATTCTGGATCCAGTCGATGGTGCTGGAGCGTGGGAAGATGCGGTTGCAGGTGTCGGAAGCGAGGGAAGACCATAAAGTGTCTTCACTCCTTCTATCTGTCGATCCAAGTATCTGAACATGCTCTCCCGGCATTCCATCAACATCGCTTTGGACTCGCTGTCCCATCCTCTAGCTAAGGTAAGTAACTTCCTACCCGCGGTGTAGTTGAACTTCTTCCGAAGCGCTTCCACCGACTGTGCCAACATCTTTTGTGCACGGGCCTCTGCTGCTTCCCGCTGCGTCTTCTCAACTGCAGCTCGCGCTTCCGCGGCTTCTCGCTGCGTCTTCCATATGGTCTGCTCTTCCGCGAGGGCGGTGATCTTCTCCCGCACTCGGGTGACTTCCTGATTGCACTGCTGTACCCGCGCCTGCAACTCCTGGTTGCTCTTTCGAAGCTGTACCAGCTCCTTGGCAGAAGCGGCTGCTTCCGTCTTGTACCTGGCTGCAAGCTTCTCCGTGGTGCGGAGACTAGCTTCCAGCGACTCCGTCTTCTTCTGGTCTTCCCCTGTCGCAGCAAGGTGCGCAGGCCGAATCCAAGTTGTAAGGGCTTCTCCTGTGCCCTCGCTCTCTTCTCCAGCAACTCCATAGCTGGCTGGATCTCCTTCTGGAAGTAGACACTGAACTCCTCCAGTCGTCTTCCTGCGGAAGACAAGTTCATCTCCACCACTCGCTCCGCGGTGTCGACTTCGTCTTCCAGAGGCAAGGAAGCCTCTTCCACCACTACGACCTTCATCTTCTGCGCACGAGAAGAAGCTACTCTTCTCATCTTCCGGGGTGGAAGACTCCTCATGGCAGGAGCGGCTCTCTTCTTTGCGCTTCCTCGCATCACAGCAGGAGCGCCCATCCATCCTTCGTCTTCTGGAGTCTTCAGAAGACTCCCAGGCGTTGCAGAAGCAGTCTTCTGCTCCGATCGGGTACTCAGCAAGTTTTCTTCCGAGTCGAACTCCAATCCTGAATGAATGAGGGAGATGGGTGTTCTCGATACACTTGTGGGACCCATCTTCCTCAGTGACGTGGCGTCTTCCGACCAACTAGACTCATCTTCCCTCACCAAAAGCGTCTTCTGGTGAGAGCCGGGTCTCAGCTGTGACATCAGAGTGGGAGGGGGCGTTGCGGCTGCCGCTCGGTCATCGTCTTCTAAGGTCTCCTCCTTCACCTCCTGTCGCTCCGTTGACCCATACCCTGCCAGCTGATCTTCCCTAAGATCCCCCATGGCTACATACAAGTAGCAAGGAAGGGCGTCAAGGGGTACATACTCCGGGGTACCCAAGTATGCTAGCTCCGTCTGTACATAGTTGTGGATGTACGCGCCCCAGTAGATGGGCACTCCGTCATCCCACACTGATTCCAAGAACTCCACGTCCTGATCTCCTAAGTACCTTGTCTTCTGCGCTTTCCTCTTGGGAAAGAGATGCAGAAACAACTTCACCAGAAGTCGCTTCTTCGGCTCCCGGTAAGATTTGATCTTCCAACCGTTCCTCCCCTGCCTGTCTTCCACGAAAAGGCAGGTGGCGCTCCCAGGCACATGCCACGAACTCACGATCCTAGGCAAGATCTTCTTCTCGTACCAATATCCTCGGTTCTCGGACCCAGGCCTGTGAAAAGCCTTGCGCCACCAGTCTTCAGTCTAGGAAGATGGTCTTCCTCGAGCTACTCCTGCCTTCGCAGGTACACGGTTACGAGGTGGCAACGCTGCCCATACCTCCTCCAGAAGCCCTTGATCTGCGAGGTTCCAATCCCACAGGAAGAAGTCGAGACCCAACTCCTTGAGGAAAGGCGTGGCCTCTGCCAACTCTGCTGCTAGTAACACCAAACCTCGCGGATGCATCGACATACCAGGAAGATCTGTTGCACTAAACCACAAGCACCTACTATGAGCTGAAGGCTCAGTTCTTCCCGAGTGCCCACAGTCTAGCTTCTACTTCTCAGAAGACGAAACTAGTCGTCCAGAAGACAGCTACTCCGTCTTCCGGGATTCTAACAGTACTTCCTAGATAGCTCTCGTCTTCCGAGCTATATCTAAACAATCCTATCTAAGCAAGGCCTCGCATGGATTACCAAGAAGACAACCCACCTTGCATTACATCCTACTGCCTATCAGAAGATACAAGATTCGCAAAACATAAGTGCATGACAAGTTCAGAAGATGGTTGCGGGCTCCTGCGGTGACAGTGGCCTCTGGGAAGACACTCGGGACAGCTTCCGATTCAATGTCTTTCTCGGAAGACTTCCCGAAGTCAGACTTCCCTTCACTAGTCTCACCTGTCTTCGTCTTCCTACACGCAATCTATCCTCACAACAGACTCAAGACAATTGCACTCTGTTCTTCTGACTTCTCACCTCTCATACGCACTCAGGAGAAGCTTGCTGCTCGGTGGGAAGACATGACCCTCGACCATTCTCTCCAGATTCTGCCAGCAAGTATTCTCACGACTCTCTTCTAAGTTCGGGAAGAAGAAGGAACGGCTGCTATGGATCGGACAGAAGAGACCCGAATGGACCCTCACGTCTTCTCGCTCATTTTGCCAGCCTTCCAATCTTCTAGTCTCTCTAGGAAGATGGGGAGTTGAGAAGCTTGGAAGACCGGGAGGCACAGGCCTAGTTCCCGACTTCCAACTTCTCGAAATAACAAAACAACTCACCACACCACTCAGGATTCGTACCAAGTCTCTCTAAACACAAAAGCAAAGCAAATCCACTCTTGATACGAATTGTGTTCAGTCGACTTCCGAAGACAGTCTTCCGAAGACAGTCAAGTTTAAGAAGCGTCTTCCGAAGATGTTCCCATCTTCCGAATCGTCTTCTGTTCCAAGTTTCAGGGGTAGAGAGGTAGTAGGGTAGGAAAATTGATAGCTGGGATCTCCAATTTGAGGGCTAGGAGTAGGGAAGCTCGAATTGAGCTAGGGAAGAAGTAAGGAGATGTCTGACAGAAATTGAGCAGCGCTTCCGCGCCCAATGTCTCAATAGAAAGAATGAGAGGTAGGGTAATCGATCAGGCTGCCTGCACCCAACCAAGGAAGCGCGGGGAATACCAAGAAAAGACGAGAAGAAGTGGGAAGGGGAAAGAACCTCTACAGTCTTCTTCTGCTCCCCGAGTTGCCTTCGACCTCCGTGCGCTTCTTGGCTCTGGTCCTTGCTCCAATGCGACTCCTCATGACTGCACCTGCTGTCAATCTCTTGGCCACGTCTCGATCCCACCTTCGATTCTACTCGCTACTCTCCAATGTCAGCTTCTCGGGAGCTCACAGAAACGCCTTCGCTCTCTGCCGTTTGTGCTCCAGCAATTCGGTCTCGTCCTTCGTCTAGCTGCCAACTGATTCTCTCCTACCTCGATGTCCTCACTCGATTCCTCTCTCAAAGCTAACTCGCGAAGCTCACTATCTCCAATCGATCTTCTCAAGCGCTGTGCTGCGAGAAGTTGGAATGTGCCTAATGTGCTTCCTTACGCATCTTCCCCGCAGATTGGGGATTTTCGACCTTAGGTGTCTTCCCCGACCTACCTACCTATTCGGTGCGCCTCAGTAGGTACACCTACTGTCTTACCCGAAAACTCGTGGTTGGGCCTTCGCGGTCGCTGTCTTCTGGAAGACAGGTGTCTTCCGCCGTCTTCTCATCTTCCGCCGTCTTCTCGTCTTCTGAAGACACAACTAAGAAGACGCTCTTCCGAAGACGGTCGTCTTCCGAAGAAGTCAATTTCTTATTACAAACAGCTCTTAAGAGCATCTTCCTGCTAAGGAAGACGTAACCTTAAGTAACAACGCTTCTTCAGTTATACAAACAAGTTATTATTCTTAAAAATTTCAAAAATTCGTGCATCCTGTAATTTGTGGGCACCACACTCTTCTTCTACCACTAGATCCAGGAGACCAAATGACTGAACAACCGATCACAAGTTTAGAACGTCTTCTTCTCCTGCTTTCTGTTGCACTTACTGTAGTCTTCCACGATCGAGTCTTCCAAGAAGCTCTTGGAAGCAGGAAAGCGGCTTCTTCCAACTCTCCCTGATGTATCTCTTTCAGCTTCTGGTTGCGATTCCTGTCTTCTAGCAAGATAGAGTCCCACAACACATTCAACTACAATCGAAGTTAGTTCGAAATGAAACTAGCTACTGGCACACAGATCCAGGAAGCTTAGAACAGAAGTTACTAAGTTGAAATCTCCGGCAGCGGCGCCAAAAATGGTGCTCATTAAATGTAGTGACGCAGGATTACTCCTTTTGCCCATTTAGTATACAAGATATCGTTCCCACAGAGGATTTATGCAAGTAACGCTGCTCTAAGTTCTAAGATCTGTTCAAACACACAAACACACGGGTTTTGCCTAGAAATCTCGTCTTCTCACAAAACCACACAAAACCACACGTCTTCCAGACACGCCAAATGGTGCTCTGGAACTAAACAAACAACTACCAACTAAAATATCACGCAACTATTCACAGAGAAGCTCGGGAAGATGATCTTCTTGCTTCTAGGTTGCTTCTTCTGGTCTTCTCGATATCGTCTTCCCGAAGCGATTCTCGTCTTCTGGGGGTTCAGCTCGTCTTCTCACACCTCTAGAAGGCTGTCCTGCTTCGCAGAAGTCGACTAGCAACGGTCGTTATACCTTATTCTCACACTCACATTCCAACGGGTTAGATTAATCACAGGGTGTATGTCCCTTGTAGCCTTCTCAGGCTTCTGCCTACGGAAATGGTCTTCCTGCAGCACTACAACGACATTCACCTTCACGGAAGCTCAATAGAAGTCTCGGAAGCTCACTAGAAGAAGGTAAGAAGATGGGGAAGATGGGAGAAGATGGAGAAGATAAGAAAATCCAAACAAGAGAAAACAAGATGAAAAGGGGCAATTAAGATTCCGACAGGCTTCTAGTCCGGATCTTGACTAACAAGCCATCCCTGCTTGT
Source organism: Asterella californica (assembly GCA_036924285.1). NCBI lineage: Eukaryota > Viridiplantae > Streptophyta > Marchantiopsida > Marchantiales > Aytoniaceae > Asterella > Asterella californica. Next base: position 16,917,884 of record JAYKYS010000003.1, read on the forward strand.
AATAGTTTGGGGAGGAAGACAACAAACTTGAGTACTGTTGCACCGTCTTCTACTCGAGGATGTCGTCTTCTGTTGCGGGAAGAAGGCTTCTTTCTTCTTCACTTCGCTGCTCTCACTACTCTGTCTTCTGGGATCCCTTACCCATAAGACCGTTCGTACCTAGATCCCAAGTGCTCTACTGAACGAGTCAAGCTACACTTCCACAACTGTTGACATTCACCGCCACTCAAGAAGAACACTTCTCATGCACAATTGGAAGCGAATTCAAAGAAACCCACCACCCAGAAGACATGAACGAAGCTTCTGCACTCAAATCCACAATCTATTCTCCGAGAAGAAGTCACAATGGCATTGGGAAGCTCACTCCCTCTACTTCCTGCGTCTACTCCTCGACACATCAGTCTAACCAGCAAGACTGCACGAGGATGCCGTTCCCTACTCTAGACTGTCCACTACTCATCTACATCTCCGAACCACTGCTGGTACGAGCATGCAGACCCCTTCTGTGTATTCCCAGACTATTCGTATGTTTCCAACAATGGGTGTAGTGTACACTGTGTACTTCTAGTGTCTAATCTGTCTCCTGCACCGTAAGATTGGTATGTGCGTGCAGAACTACAGAACTATCGAACTCTAGAACTCTGTCTCCTATTCTTCGATCCTACTTATGTCGCTGCCATGAGAACCAGGGGAGACGACCACCAGGGAGAGAGAGGCGCTGACAGGAGGTTGTCACCCCACATGCAAGCGGTTCCCCTTCCTAATTAGCCATCCACCTTGTTGCTCCTACGCTACCTATGCTGCCACATGGTATCCTAACTAATTTTACACTGAAAACTGCCACCCTTAAGATAGCATGTTTTGGTCCTACTAAATTTGGAATAGTCAATGGAGCTACTAACTACTCTGATTGCTCGGTGGCAATCTCTACCTGATCTGCTCCTATCGGAGCTCCTAACGCGACTTCTGATAAGCTAGAAAGCCCTGCAGTTACCTCGGGTGTCACTGAGGTGGCTTCCTCCTCATCGTCCTTGGCTGGCTCTGCTGTCGCTGCTGCTGCGTCTTCCTCGACTTCGGCTTCTGCTTCGGAAGACATAAGCGTCTTCTGGGAAGCAGAATCGACCGGTGCTTCTTCCGTCTTCTGAGCCACTGATGCAAGACTAGAGACCATGACGACCTCATAGGGGTCCGGGGAAGTCGCTTCCTCCACTCGGAATACCTGGGAAGACGGCTCGACTTCTTGTCTTCTTGAAGACATCTTGTCTTCCGGGGCGTCTTCCGGTGTCTTCTCGGCTTCCAACGTTGTCACTACCAAGTGCACAGCGAGGTCGAACTCCTCCTTATCCATTCCGGAATCAGTCGATGGTGCTGGAGCGTGGGAAGATGCCGTTACAGGTGTCGGAAGCGAGGGAAGACCATAAAGTGTCTTCACTCCTTCGATCTGTCGATCCAAGTACTTGAACATGCTCTCCCTGCATTCCACCAACATTACCTTGGACTCGCTGTCCCATCCTCTAGCCAAGGTAAGTAACTTCCTACCCGCGGTGAAGTTGAACTTCTTCCGAAGCACTTCCACCGACTATGCTAGCATCTCTTGTGCACGAGCCTCCGCTGCTTCCCGCTGCGTCTTCTCAGCTGCAACTCGCGCTTCTGCGGCTTCCTGCTGCTTCGCCCACGTCATCTTCTCTTCTGCGAGGGCGGTGATCTTCACCCGCACTCGGAAGACCTCCTGATCGCACTGCTGTACACGCGCCTGCATCTCCTGGTTGTTCTTCCGAAGCTGCACCAGCTCCTTGGCAGAAGCGGCTACTTCCGTCTTGTACCTGACTACGAGCTTCTCCGTGGTGCGGAGATTAGCTTCCAGCGACTCCGTCTTCTTCTGGTCTTCTCCCTGTCGCAGCAAGGTGCGCAGACCGAATCCAGGTTGCAAGGGCTTCTCCTGAGCCTTCGCTCTCTTCTCCAGCAACTCCATAGCTGGCTGGATCTCCTTCTGGAAGTAGGCGCTGAATTCCTCCAGTCGTCTTCCTGCGGAAGACAAGTTCATCTCCACCACTCGCTCCGCGGTGTCAACTTCGTCTTCCAGAGGCAAGGAAGCCTCTTCCATCACAATGACCTTCATCTTCTGCGCACGAGAAGAAGCTACCCTTCTCATCTTCCGGGGTGGAAGATCCCTCATGGCAGGAGCGGGTCTCTTCACTGCGCTTCCTCGCATCGCAGTAGGAGTATCCCTTCTTCTCTTGTCTTCTAGAGTCTTCAGAAGACTCCCAGGTGTTGCAGAAGCAGTCTTTTGCTCCGATCGGGTACTCAGCAGTTCTTCCTCCGAGTCGGACTCCGATCCTGAATGAATGAGGGAGATGGGTGTCCTCGGTACACTTCTGGGACCCATCTTCCTCGGTGGCGTGGCGTCTTCCGACCCACTAGACTCGTCTTCCCTCACCAGAAGCATCTTCTGGTGAGAGCCGGGCCTCAACTGTGACATCAGAGTGGGAGGGGGCGTTGCGGCTGCCGCTCGGTCATCGTCTTTCAAGGTCTCCTCCTTCACCTCCTGTCGCTCCATTGGCCCATACTCTGCTAGCTGATCTTCCCTAAGATCCCCCATGGCTACATACAAGTAGCAGAGGAAGGGTGTCAAGTGTCCTCCCGCCGGGGTACCCAAGTACACTAGCTCCGTCTGTACATAGTTGTGGATGTACGCGCCCCTGTAGATGGGCATTCTGTCATCCCACACTGATTCCAGGAACTCCACGTCCTGATCTCCTAAGTACCTTGTCTTTTGCGCTTTCCTCTTGGGAAAGAGATGCAGAAACAACTTCGCCAGAAGTCGCTTCTTCGGCTCCCGGTAAGATTTTATCTTCCAACCGTTCCTCCCCTGCCTGTCTTCCACGAAAAGGCAGGTGGTGCTCCCATGCACATGCCACGAACTCACGATCCTGGGCAAGATCTTCTTCTCGAACCAATATCCTCGGTTCTCCGATTCTGGCCTGTGAAAAGCTCTACGTCACCAATCTTCAGTCCAGGAAGATGGTCTTCCTCGAGCTACTCCTACCTTCGCAGGTACACGGTACGAGGTGGCAACGCTGCCCACACCTCCTCCAGAAGTCCCTGGTCTGCGAGGTTCCAATCCCATAGGAAGAAATCGAGACCCAACTCCTTGAGGAAAGGCGTGGCCTCTGCCAACTCTGCTGCTAGTAACACCAACCCTCGAGGATGCATCGACATACTGGAAGATCTGTTACACTAAGCCACAAGCACATACTATGAGCTGAAGGCTCAGTCCTTCCCAAGTGCCCACAGTCTGGCTTCTACTTCTCAGAAGACGAAACTAGTCTTCCAGAAGACAGCTACTCCGTCTTCCGAGATTCTAACAGTACTTCCTAGATAGCTCTCGTCTTCCGAGCTATATCTAAACAATCCTATCTAAGCAAGGCCTTGCATGGATTACCCAGAAGACAACCCACCTTGCATTACATCCTACTTCCTATCAGAAGATACAAGATTCACGAAACATCAAGTGCATAACAGGTTTGGAAGATGGTTGCGGGCTCCTGCGGTGACAGTGGCCTCTTGGAAGACACTCAGGACAGCTTCCGATTCAATGTCTTTCTCGGAAGACCTCCTGAAGTCAGACTTCCCTTCACTGGTCTCACCTGTCTTCGTCTTCCTACGCGCAATCTATCCTCACGACAGACTCAAGACAATTGCACTTTGTTCTTCTGACTTCTCACCTCTCATACGCACTCAGAAGAAGCTTGCTGCTCGGTGGGAAGACATGACCCTCGAGCATTCTCTCCAGATTCTGCCAGCAAGTCTTCTCACGACTCTCTTCTAAATTTGGGAAGAAGAAGGAATGGTTGCTATGGGTCGGACAGAAGAGACCCGAAATGGACCCTCACGTCTTCTCACTCATTTTGCCAGCCTTTCAGTCTTCTAGTCTCTGTAGGAAGATGTGGAGTTGAGAAGCTTGGAAGACCGGGAGGCACAGGCCTAGTTCCCGAGTTCCAACTTCTCGAAATAACAAAAGAACTCACCACACCACTCAAGATTCGTACCAAGCCTCTCTTAACACAAAAGCAACACAAATCCACTCTTGATACGAATTGGTTATAGTCGACTTTCGAAGACAGTCTTCCGAAGACAGTCAAGTTTAAGAAGCGTCTTCTGAAGATGTTTCCATTTTCCGAAGCGTCTTCTGTTCAAGGTTTCGGGGGTAGAGGGGTAGTAGGGTAGGGAAATTGATGGCTGGGATCGTTAATTTGGGGACGAGGTGTAGGGAAGCTCGAATTGAACTTAGGGAGAAGTAGGAGGATGTCTGACAGAAATTGGGCAGCGCTTCCGCACCCAATGTCACAATAGAAAAAATGAGGGGTGGGGGTAATCGATCAGATTGCCTGCAACCAACCGGGGAAGCGCGAGAAACACACAACAGAGGCGAGAAGTAGTGAGAAGGGAGAAGAACGTGGGAAGAACCTCTACAGTCTTCTGTCTTCTTCCCGAGATGTCTTCGACCTCCCACGCTTCTGGCTCTGGTCCTAGCTCCAATGCGAGTCCACACGACTGCTTCCGCTGTCAATTTCTGGCCACGCTCCAATTCCACCTTCGATTCTACTCACCGATTCTCCAATGTCAGCTTCTCGGGAGCTCACAGAAACGCCTTCGCTCTCTGCCTTCCGTGCTTCAGCAATTCAGTCTCGTCCTTCGCCTAGCTGCCAACTGGTCCTCTCCTCACTCGATTCCTCTCTCGATGCTCACTCGATGCTCACTCGCGAAGCCTACTCTCGTAAATTGATCTTCCCAAGCGCGCTATGCTGCGGGAAGTTGGAAGGCGCTAATGCGCTTCCTGCGCATCTTCCCCGCAGATTAGGGGTTTCGACCCTAGGTGTCTTTCCTGACCTACCTACCACCCGTATGTTACCTAGTAGGTACACCTACTGTTTTACTTGAAAACTCGTGGTTAGGCCTTCGCGGTCGCTGTCTTCCGCCGTCTTCCCGTCTTCCGAAGACGGAACTGAGAAGACGCTTCCCGGAAGACGGTCGTCTTCCGAAGAAGTCAACTTCTTATTAAAAAGCTCATAAGATCATCTTCCCTCTAAGGAAGCAGTAATCTTCAGTTATACAAACAAGTTATTAATCTTAAAAATTTTAAAAATTCGTGAATCCTGTAATTTGTGGGCACCACACTATCTATATATGAAGATCGTTTGGCAAAAAAAGAAAGTTCTCAAATATGCCTTCTTTGGTTTCTTAGCTACGACTTTCATCTTTTTAGATTCGATAGAGTTCTAGTTGGTTACGTACGGCTTGTGGTAGCTTATAAATGGGTGTTGTTTGAATCTATGTTTGAATCATGCGAGACTGATGCAAAACTTGTTGTTAGCAAATGGATGTTTTCTTTGCTTTGAACTATGCTTTGATAGTTTTGGGTCTAGGTTGAGATTCATAGACTTGTTTTAGGTTGGGTGTAGATTACAGACCACTTAGGTCTGTTTCTCAGTTTTGTGTTCTTAGAGAAAAGATATGAGAGTGTATATAAAGTGAGAGCTGGTATATCTTGCAGAGCTTATTCTCGTGGTTATTTCTCTCTTTCTTGTCTCTGTTTAGCACACGATAGTCAGCTTTTCAATAGTATCATTGAGAAAGTGTGTATCTCTATTAAACACCAACTATAGTGGACAACAATACCTTGTAATAATGTTGTCAAATCAAAATTTAACCACAGTAGCTTCATCATTTTGGTTCATACCCTCAGCTTCCACCATCTTGGTTGCATAGTGTAGCCACCAAGATGTAGCACTTCTTTGTATACTATGTTGGAGGTTGGATAGGCTTCACAAAGTTTGTCCTCCACTTTTCAAATGGTGCAAGTGGTAAATAGGAGCAAAATGTCATCTTGTTGTAGTTGTAGGTCACCTTACCTTTGACAAACATCACATCTTTGAATCTCCGTCTAAGTGTCTATGTACATATGAGGTCACTAGTATCTTACCTCCAAAATCTTCTTGAATGTATTTCTCAATCTGTAATGTACTCCAGTTTCTCCATAATGTAAAGACACCACCACATTCTTCACCTCTGTGAGCAGTAAGCACCTTCGGAGCCTATCATCAGTTCCCAACTTGAAAAGTACTCCTCTCACAATGGTGTAAGGCACTGTCTTATGATGTTGGAAGACAACTCTTCCTTTAGCATCCAAACCATTAATATATTGCAATTCAATACGTCGAGATCTCAGCGTATGGAGAGCTTGTCATATTGTATGTTGATGTACGAATAACCAATGACAGTCTCTCGCCTCTCCTCATCTTGTGGCATCTCCACTGTGATAGCAAAGAATGCTTCATCCGGAAAAATGTCAGCAACTTCCTGCTATGTACTTCTTGTGTCCAACTTGGACAAGAAGTCAGCGTTTGTATGCTGACGTCCAAGTCTATACTCAATTGTTTATATAAACTCCTCAAACAGCCGCTAACAACAACTAGGTACTCGCTAATCAAAACAAGAACTCGAGGATAATTCTGGAATTTCAAAAACCAACATAGCAGTGAAACTGGTTGAAATAAGATATCATGCACTAGATTGATGTCAATTTCACAAGATTCATCAAGTTCAGAAACTTATTTAGATTTTGATAGAAATGATTTAAACAATTAGATGATTTTTCTTATAAGTAGTAAATAACCCGATTTCATAATGATTGTCAAAACCTGATAATATCTTACATCTTTCAGCTTTGAGAAAACTTAAATTTCATCATTTTACAAAGATAAGAACATTAAGTGAAATAAGATACTAATAACATTACCTTACATGTAATTTACAGAAGACTAGAGAAATACAAGATAGAAATAGATAATATTCTTAATTTACAAATATATGTGTAATATAAGCTATATTGGGACATAAGTCATCCATGGAGTTCATGGACAGTTCAGACTCGTATCTTGTAGAAGTTAGCTTTAGCAAGAAAATTTATACAAGGATACGTTAGATTACATTAAACATAGGGTCATCATAGACATGTAGTGCTCGACAATAATATAACTGAAAGAGAAATCCATTAGACTTTTACTTTGAGCAAGTTCAGCTATAGAAGAAGCCATGAAGTTCATGGAGTGACAAGATAAAAAATGAAATCAAATAGTGAGATATGATATACTCTTCTCATGATTCATGTAAATAAAGTGAAACAAAAACTCTGAAAAGTCAATGTCTGTGCTTTCAGTACTCTTCGATGCTTCATCACTGGCTATCTCATGTCCATCTGGATCCTCAATGATATCTTCATCTTCTTTCTCGTCTTCTTCTTCTTCATTATCATCTGTAGGTCGAATGTAAGCTTCAACTGCTATCTCCTGTTCTAGTCAAAACAACTGATTCCTTATTTGGACTACGGTTGTCTTACGCAATTGGTTACTCGTGGCTAGAATAAAATCAAAAGCTAAAATTTGCACTTCTGAAATATCTAACTCTTGTTTGTAGAGTGCAGATCTTCCTCTACCACTGGATAATATTTTCTGATGTAAGGATCTACAAACTCAGTGCATACCACTGGATTCCTACACTATAAGGTTCGTCGCTCTCATCACGAGTCAAAACTCGTAACACTTTATAGACCCAAAAGGACTTGTCGTCCTCCGCAAGGCAACAGATGGTTGATTCTCTCTTAAATCTTTAATATCACCAATCTTGTGTAGACAATTGTATGTAATGCTTCATGATCTCGTTTGTTGTGTTTCTACATACAATGGTCTTCTTTCATCAAACACTTGTCGCTCTAATTCGTAAACAATTATCACTATGTTTGAGACAATTATATCTCTATTGTTAATGTCTATGAAGGAGTTAAAGGTCAAATCCAAGATCTAGTAAATGAAAATGGACGCTTAGATATATTTGCCTACTTGTCCTCGATTGTAGAACAAATAATTCCATCATGTTTTCTCTCTCTCATCCAAATACGTGTAACATATATTTTGAATATCTTTTTTGATGGTGAGGACATTTTGTAATGTGTTATTCTTCTCCTTCCACTGACCTCGTCAACATAATTTTAGATCATTTTGCTCCGAATAAGACTTCAACTATAGTAGGTCCGATGCATGCATTTCTTACCTGGAAAAATTCCGATTGTCGAACTCCTTTTTGTTAAGATCCAGTTGCCATCAATTGAGAACTTTTTACTCCATATCCGAACCTCTCCGCTGTCGTGTTGTATGAGGGTCTATACAGTGAAAGTTGGTAGCAAAAAAGAGAAGTTGTAAAACTTCTAACAGGTGAATAAACAAGGAGCTCCGCTTACAATGGAATTGTGGGGCTATGTGTTAGCGATATTTAAGATCTGTTTCCTTCTTTTTTCTTTCTCGATTTTCACAGCGACTCTATCTGTCAGTTCCCGCTATTTTTTTCACTTTTTGGTATTTATCATGACTTCTCCGTTTGTTTTGCTACACGATAAGAAATTCTACATTCCTTTCCGGTTTTCACAATCGACGTGTAGCTATAGACTCCAAGATGCGTGTAATGGTTAAACCACACTTGGTTTGATAAGCAATCTTTATCCAGTAGCGTATACATTGATAATCCATGATCGAACCATAAGCCATCGATGTCAAAATTCATTTTATTTTATGATAGTTTACGTCATTTAATCCTCAGTTGAATAACAAAGAAAAAATATTAATTACATGCCTTCAAGCGACAGAAATTTCTTTTATTGTGGGTTCTCCATCTAATTGAGCAGATCTGCTTCCGAATTGTAGCTTATGTGGAGAGTCCACTCCAATCAGAGACTCCTTGTGTAAGAAGACAGCTTTCTGTTTAGCACCAAATCCCTCTGGGTACTGCTGGTCCTCCAAGAATATTCTCAGGTCCTTAAAGATAGATACCTCCGTGGAAGTCGTGTAAATAGAGTCAGAAGATCTTGTTTCGGTTTCTGTAGAATGGACGATACGCCCCTCTAGATTGTGACGTCTATGTAGAAACTTGGAACAGCTTCTCATCAAGGAACTCTTCTTCCACCTCGTCTTCTTAGGGTTCTGTCTTCAGTCTGGACAGATAATAAGCATTGACATGATGTCTTCCAAGTCTGTACTCAACAGTATAAGTGAACTCCTGAAGTAGAAGAATCCATCTAGCAATCCTACTTGACAAATCTGCCTTCTTCCCTAAATGCGTCAAAGAAAAATGATCCACATAGAAGACAAACGGATTAGCTAAAAGATAGTGCTTTAACTTTCTACATGAATAAATCATGCCAATGCATTCCCTTTCGGTTGTCGAGTACTTCTTCTCGGCATCACTTAGTTGTCTTCCCGCATAGTAAATAGGATAATCTTTCTTCTTCTCGTCTTTCTGGCTCAATACCACCCCTATGGCAAAAAGCAGAGACATCCACATAAATGTGGAAGACCTTTTCTCAATCAGGCGATCTCAAGATGGGGGATTCTGACAGAAGCTTCTTCATCTCCTCGGAAGCTTCTTGCTGCTCAGAAGTCCAGACGTAAGGTTCGTCCTTCTTCAGCAGCTTGGTAAGTCTTCCTACCACCTCTGCATATCTGTCACTGAACCTCATGTAGTATCCAATGTTACCTAGGAAGCTTCTCAACTGAGTCATGTTAGTAGGTGGTTGAAGTTTCATGATAACTTCCACCTTGGCACAATCGACTTCTATACCTCTTCCAGAAATCCTATGTCTCAACAAAATCCTTTCTGCAATTCCGAAGAAGCACTTCTCAACATGTGGAGCCAAACGATGTTCCCTACATTTCAAAAAAACTTCCTCAAAAATATCAGATGATATACTTTGGATCCAAACACACAAAAATCATCTAAAAAGATCTTCATAAAAATCCAAAGATACTCCTTAAAAATCGTAATCATCAGCCTTTGGAATGTGATGGGAGCGTTGCACAAACCAAAACAGCATTTGATTATATGCGTAAGTTCCCTAGTCAGTAGTAAAAGTCATTTTCTTCTTGTCTTCTTTCTGATTGATACTTGGTTGTATCCAGAATATCCGTCCAGGAAGTTGTATAACTCATGTCTTGCTACCTGATCTAACACAAAATCTGTAAATGACAAAGGATGATGGTCCTTTTTCGTGACCAAGTTGAGCTTCTGGAAGTCTTGGCACACTTTGATCTTACCTGTCTGCTTCTTGAGAACGTTGACAATCGGAGCTATCCAATCACTGCTAAGCACTGGGAAGATGACTCCTGCTTTCAAATATTGATCGATTTGATCTTCACAAGAAGTGAGTAATTGGGGTTGAGTCGATACTGTCCCTGCCGTGCAAGAACAACGTCTTCGAGCAAGTCAATTCGATGTTCTCCCAATTCTCTAGGTATGCTCTTCATGTCTTCTATGGTCCACGCGAACACATCTCGAAACTTTGTAAGGAATTCTCTGAAGTCTTCCAGCTGTTGGTCCTCGATTATCTTGGAAAGTTTCAGCTTCTTCCCTGAGATATTCTCCATCTCTTGAAGATTGCCAAGGTTCACCATTCCTTCAGTGTGTCTGTCACTGATACCAAAATATTCTGTTTGAGGGCTTCTTCCAGATCTGACTCGGCTTCTGACCGATCAGCTAATTGATCTTCTGAAGAAAAGATAATACTTTCATCTTCTAGAAGCTCTTCTTCCAAAATTTCATAGCACTTAATGTAACCGCAGTCCACTTCTTCTTCTTCTTCTTCTTCTTCTGAGATATCTGTAGTACACAAGTAATTTACCACAAACTCATCATATTTTTCATCAGTATTAGAAGACGCAGTTGAGTCTTCTGATGTGTATCCTCAGTGGTAGAGGGAGTTTCACCTTGATGTCCAATCTTCATCCAAGAGAGAGAGACTTTGAACTTCTCTCCCTGCTTGGGTGTAGGATTGAGAAATCTCAAACGATGTCTTCGTCAATCAGCATTTACATTTGCAGCATACAACCAAGGTCTTCCTATCAAAACCTGATATCCAACCTTAACTACAGGTCACAAGATAATGTAAGTGAAGTAGAAAGATACTCCTCCAATTATCGTCAAGACATCTTTCAGTTGTCCCAAATGTGTCTTCTGATCTGATCCGTCATTCTGAGAATCCTCGGAGTAGGTTGGAACTTAGTGAAGCCTAGGGCATGTGCAGTTTCTTCCGTCATGATATTGACTCTGGAGTCCGAATAAATGGGTACCTTCTTCAGAAGACAACCATGGACTTCCATGTCAAGTTCTGTGGCTCCTAAGTCCTCATGCTTTATTCTCAAGATCGAGGTGCTCTGGGGAAGTTTCATTTTTCTCTTCTTCCTTGATCCTCGAAGAACGGACTGTAATAGCTTCATGTAATCAGCATTATCATCCAAAAGCTGTTGGAAGGTTACATCCGTCTTCTGATTCCACAAGTCTCGTAAGAAGTCATAAGGAGATCGCTTCAGAAGAGTGATTGGAGTTTCCAACATGGAAGGTTTAGAAGATACTTCCTTAAGTGGAAGACCTGAATTGGATCTTCACTCGACGAGAATCTTTTCTTTTGAAATAGGGGCTGCTGTGGTCGGTGGAGGAAGCTTCTGCACTATCTTCCGTCGCTTTTCTAGTTCTTCTTGCATGATCGCTTCTACTTCTTTTCTGATGTCAAGAGCAAAGTACTTCAGATCTTCTTTGTCATAAGCAGGATAGGAAGGTCACTCTGGAGAAGATGATCTCTCCTTATGTTGCTTCTTCTTTTGAATCTCCTTGCCTTTCTTACGATGAGATTCTGACTTCCTTATGCTTCTGGTACTCACCTTGAGTACTGCATCACCCATGATATCTTCTGGAGGTTAGCTATCTGAATCTGAGCAAGGGCTCCAAATAGTGCCATCAGTCAGAATAAAAGGTGATGCTTCCTTAGGTGGCTTCTTCTCCTGAGCTGCAGACGTCTTCTGCAGCTGAGGCTCTTTTCTTATGTGCTTCCCAGGTCTGGTTCGTCTTCTTTAATGTGTAGATAATCCGTGCAATCCTCAGGCTCTTCTTCTTCTACAGAGATATGCTGTACCACTGCTAACTCAAGTTTAGAAGTTGATGTTGCTTCTGCAGGAGGTGTGGTAAAATCTGACCATCTGCCGTGGTCGTTGAGTTTGAGGACAATTCTCCGTGAAGTGTCCTGCTTCCTTACAATTTTCACACAAAGGCATTTGCCCAATCTGTCTTCTTGGATGAGGACAGATGGACCACCAGTGTCTTGTTTCTCCACAATTGTAACATGCTCCAGGAAGAAAGTTTAGAGGTCGATGTGATGAAGAAGGTTGCCAGGGCGTCTTGATCTATACAGTACCAGTCCTATCCCTAGGAGTATAACGATTAAACTGAGCAGGCAGGGTAGGAGTAAAAGGTTGTATCGTCTCAATCTTGTAGCAGGATTCTCCACTTGGATCGTGTAGATACCTTTCATCATCTTCTTCTCAGTCTGCCCAATTGACTGCTGATCTTTTGTACACTGATCCTTGATGTGTCAGGAAGAGTTACAGAGATTGCATCAGATGTTTGGTCAAGAAGCCAGGGGTTGCTTTTTGTTTTTCCTTCGAGTTCAGAAGGTGAACCTTCAGATCTGCAAACTGCTTCAGCACTTCATCAATTCGGGGATCAAGTGTGGCGACCGTCAGTCTCAAGATCGGGCGCAGACGCGGACAACAGAACCCTAGCGGACTTGCGCTAGGTTGTGAGCGCTGCGACTAGACTTAACGGCTTAGCCGGGAAGTCTGGATCAGATGAACCCTAGGTGGTTCTCTGAACCAAGGTTGGAACCTTGGGTTAGGACATGAGGGCCTATCCCAAGAGGGCCCCAGACGGACGCTGACCTAAGGGGACGAGTCTGGGAACGGGTTGAAACATGAGTCTCAGACATAGGTCTGAGATGTGAGTCCGAGACGCAGACGAACCACAGGGTTCGACTCTGGGTCTAGACCACAGGTTTCCGAAAAATGACTAAGTGTTGGAGCTCCAGAGACGTTTTAGGTCGTGGACGAAGCTCCACATAAGATCTTGAGGCGAGTGAGGTATCATTGGAAAGGTCTCGGCGAGAGCTTTCTAGTGATATGTAGCACTCCTCGATCTGACCTCTGAGCTGAGAATTATGGCCGAACCACGATCGAGTTGTGGTATAATTTTCAGGGATCAAAGAGGAGGGTGGGGCCGCCGATCCCCAGAAGTATATATGAGAGGGGCTCGATGCTTGGGTGGGCCAGGACGAGTCACCCGACCCCAGGGTTCGGCGTGCGGACTCTAGGGGCATGAGGTGATGGCTGGACCGATTCCAAGGCACGTTCTCGTCCAGACTTGGATGCCTGGACTTAGGAACGCTGTAAGGGCTAGGGCAAGACTAGAGAACGAGTCCGCGGGTTAGACCACCGTTCCGGAGCCTAGACTCAGACGGATATCACGGACGGTTGGGCTGCTAGGTATGCTGGAGGCACCGTTTAGGACCCTGGACTTTATCGGAAGTCCGCCCCAAGTCATCTTGTGACTTGCTCATGTTTGGGACCGATCTAGGCGGATCTAGGTCGGGACTTAGGGATTGCTGAGCTTGATGATTAAGGAGACGGTCCGACTCCGGTCCGGCCCAAACCGAGATAAGATAAGTGGTGCATGGACGCTAACTTGTGATTGTGTTTGCAGGTTAGCGGTGTAGAGTTTGCGACCTACTGAGCAAGAGCTTCCGCTGGCGCAATAAGGCGGTAGGTGCGCGAAAAGTGATATCAGAGCCGACGCTTCGGTGAGGGAGAACTTGAGGTAGCGGCTGAAGGCTGGACGCTTGAGGAGGGACGCGCGCCACGAAGCAGATCAGCGTTTCTAGGTGAATACTTGGAGCGATGGTCGACGACGGACAGAGTTCCATGAGGAAGACCAAGAAACGAGGAGCGGCTAACGAGAGCAGATCGACTCGAGCTAGCCACGAGGCACAGTCAGGAGACGATAACCGACAACCTTCGCCCCAACGTCAAGGAAGCCCAGTATGAGCTGCGGCACCAGTACAGCAAGACGGAGTCTTGCCAGCGGTGTCCAACGATTCAAGTGCGGGAAGTCAAGGAGCTTTGTATGCGGAACTCATCAAGATGATGAAGACCATGCAGGAGGGTATGGCCTCTAAGGATAAACGTATCGCTGAGCTTGAGGTAGACCAATGAAGCTCTTCGTCTACCAAGAAGCTTTGTAAGACGAATTTGCCGACCTCATTTTCAGGTATAGGATGGACTCGTAAGGTTAAGGATTTCTTAATTGAGTTGGACCTATACTTTGAGGCGCAACAGGCTAAGGAGTCTGACAAGGTGAGAGCGGCGGTTACGTTCCTGAAGGACCATGTGCTTCTCTGGTGGACTGCATACAAGGATGAGCATGCCTTGATCGTCTCGGCGCTTGGTTGGAAGGAGTTCAAGGAGTTGCTCGCGAGACGATTCACTCCGGAGTATCAAAGGATTCGAGACGGTGTTGAGTTGATGAGACTGAAGCAGACGGGGACCTTAAGTGCTTATGTGCGCGAGTTCAATGCCAAACTAGACTCGTTCTCCAAGTGGACTGAGGAGATCAAAATATGTATATTTATTGGAGGACTCAAGTCCAGCTCGGAGAAGGCTCTCTTTCGGATGCTGAAGCTACCTGAGACATATGCCGAACTTTTGAAGCTAGCGGAGCGAATTGGAGACGATGAAGTCCAGCAGCAGAAACCTTTTGAACCACGTAGCACGGATAAGTTCCAGAAAAAGAACAAGGGCTTCAAGCGACAGTGGGATGGGGGTGAGAAGGATCGGAAGGATACTTCTGCCCCGGCAGCAAAGCGACAGCAAACAGGAGCAAAACCTAAGGGGCAAACACCTCAGAAGGGCAATGGCGCTAAGTTTACTTGCTACAACTATGGCGAGGCGGGCCATACCTACCTGTGAAATTTCAGACCATTTGGATTATTGGGTTGAAGGAAAACGCTGTTTTTGTGCACAAGGGTCTGCATATCGTCTTGTGTCATTGACGAAAAGGGCTTGGATCATTCCGAGAGATTGATTGAGGATCTGCTAGTGAAATTTTACAGAGTGGTAGTGATGGTGACACATTAGCTTCCTGAGAAGTTTGAGCCGTTTTGGTCGAGTGGTTTGTGAGGAATCGAACAACAAAGTTCTGCCGAAATAGTATCATGTTATAAAAACAGCGATAAGGGCTTGGATCATTTCGAGAGTTTAGTTGAGGATCTGCTGGTGAAACTTTACAGAGTGGTAGTGATGGTGACTCATTAGCTTCCTGTGAAGTTTGAGCCATTTTTGTCAAGTGGTTTGTGAGGAATCGAACAGCAAAGTTCTATCGAAATAGTATCATGTTATAAGAAACATCGAACTTTGGAAGGGCATAGCTGCCAACTCATAGATGATCTCTCTGAATGTAATACCTTAATAGAGAGATTATTCTACAGGCTATCTACAGGCCTTGGTTTCATCTCATTCTGAGCTGTGGTTGAAGAGTGACAGCGAGGTAAAGTTGAGAGGTTCTTGCTCCGAAAGGCACAAGAGTCAAGATTCTTTGAAGAACAAGTCTACCTGGAGATTTTTCTAGTGCTTCAAAGCACTTGATCATGAGTATGGAGAGTTGTTGACAGTATTTCTTGTATTTGGATCCTCTCCATACTCGTATGCCTGTTTGTACGTCCAGTTGGTTTGATTGGATTTGTGTGCGGGCGTTGCGCTTAGGTTTCTTTTCTATTAGGAGTGCTGGTATTTCTCTTGTGGTGAGGTTGGAGTGATGACCAGCAGATCCTAGAGTGCTTGCGGTGATGACAGGAACAAGTTGCCCGTGCTTGTTACCCCGGTTCTATTCCTAGTCCAGTAAGAGAGAGATTTGCCGAGAGGACGTGAGGATATCGTAGCGGGATAGATTCAGAGTGTACTTGGAGGTCAGAGAGAGGTTTGAGTGATCGTTGGTTCTGAGTCACGGAGTGCGACACGTACTCTCTACAGCTAGATACCCGGTGTATTCTCAGATAAAAAAGCACGTCACACGACAACGTATCTCTTCTCACAGTAGAGACCGACTTCTTCTCTGCGCAATCACCGGTTGCAGTCAAAACATTGATCCAGGTCCTATCTTCTAGAGTCTTTGGAAGACTCCCTCCCATGATCGCATGAACTGTCTTCCTGGTGATTCTAGTGCCGGTGGTGTCTTCTTGTGAATCCGACTCAGATCCGGAGCGGATGGTGGGGTAAGACGTACTCTTCCTAAGAATGCTCTTAGGTCCCATCCTCCTCGGTGGCAACGCGTCTTCTATGTCGCTAGAATCATCCTCCCGAAAGATGATTTTTTTCTTGTTCGTGCCCGGTCCTTCATGAGACACTAGAGTGGGAGAGAAAGACATGGCACCTGCTCGATCTTCTTCCTCTGAAGTCTCCTCCTTGACTTCTTGCTGTCTCGCTGGCCCATACTTGACCAACTAAGTCTCCTTCAGATCCTCCTCCTTGATGAAAGGTTTGGCCGAGATGAGCTCTGCTTGTGATAACACAAGCCCTCGAGGATGCATCGTCATTTCGAAGCTTTTTTTACACTATACTACACATAGTTGTTGTGAGCCTTAGGCTCAATCCTTATCAGGCCCTCATAGTCCAGCCTCCACTTTCAGAAGACGAGTTCAGTCTTCCAAAAGACAGCTATTTTATGTTCTAGAATTCTAACAGTGCCTCCTAATTGCATCACGTCTTCCGATCTATATCTACGCAATCCTAACCAAGCAAAGCATCTCATGAATTCTTAAGAAGATAATCCACCTTGCAATTCATCTTACTTCCTAACAGAAAATGAAGTGATACTTGAGAAGTGAAATCTGCGAATCGATCAGACGAAGGTTGAGGGCTCCTACTATGATAGTGACCCCAGGAAGACTCTCGGGACAACTTTTGATTAACTGACGTCTTCAGAAGACTTCCCGTAGCTAGGCTTCTTATCACTAGTCACATCTGTCTTCGGCTTCCTACACGCAATCTATCCTCACAACAAACACTGAACATTCACACTCTATCTTTCGACTCCTCGTCTCGCATACATTCTCAAAAACTTGCTGCGTATTGGGAAGACATGACCCTTGACATTGCTTTTCAGATTTTATCAGCAAGACCTCTCACAACTCAAGAAGAAGGAATATGCTACTACGGGTCAGACAGAAGAGATCCGTAGAGGACCTTCACATCTTCTCGCACATTCTAACCTTTTCAATCTTCTAGCTCTCTAAGATGGTGTGGATTTGAGAAGTCATGAAGCTTGGGAGGCATTCGCCTGATTCTCAATTTCACCTTGGATTCACATCAAGCTTCTCACAATTCAATTCCAATTCAAACCAAACTACTTGATGTGAATTTCGAACATTCGACTTCTAGAAATGTCCAGACATTCAAACGAGTCGTCCGTCCACGGATTCTAAGACAGAAGCACAGTGAGGTAAGGAAATTGATAGACAAAACAAAGAATTTTGGAATAGGGGCGAGAAGAAGCTCAAATTCGGGAAGAGATTGGGAAGAGGGCTGTCAAAATTTGGACAGCACTTCCGTGTCTAATTCTCTCAGGAGAAATTTCATGGAAGGGGAGAGATAAATATGTTTCTTACGAGCAACCGACGAAGCGTAGAAACACCAAAACCAAAAGAACGGAAGCGATGAAAAAGGAAAAAGAAGCGTGAAGAATCTCAGTACTGCGCTCTCAATGTGCTACGCTTCTGCTACACTTCTTGAGACGTCTTTTGCGTACATAAGTAATTTGATTCTGCTCATGAAGACTCCGTCTTGCTAGTCTTGCTTCCGCATTTGAATTCGAGTTGCTGCGATCCTGCTTTCGCATTTGACTTCGAGTTGTTGTGATCTTGAAGCTTCCAATCATCAATTCTCTTCTTCGATTCTCAAATTTCTAATCTTCGATCCCCTTGGGGACTCCTGCCTTGTACTGGTTTGAGTTCTCTTCCTGTTGGAAGACGATTACTCTTAGTCTCTCACTGATTCCTCTTTGCACGCCTCCAATATCTCCCTCGATTTTGAATTGAGTAGAGAAGAAGAAGAAAAAGGTATGGTGCTACTGCGTCTCTTCTCCTAGCTTCCCTGTCTACTCTCTCGAGTTTTAGATAAAGACGATGTCAATTTTGATCTTACCAACTACAGAGGCGGCGGTGCTTTAGGTGCACCACACACCTAGTTGGTGCAAGATTGGTGTTTCCCGTAGTTACAGTCAACGTTTTTTTGAGAAGCACACTCTGTCCTTCTTCTGACGTCCGTCCGTCTTCTGACTTCGAAAGAAGTTGGCTTCAGAAGAAGTTAGCTTCTTCTCACGAATTTGTTTAAGTTCATCCTCCCGCTAAACAGGGTGTAAACTTAAACAATAAGATTGCTTCAATTATCTAAACACATTATTAATTTAAATTTTTGAAAATATCTCCTAACTTGCAAATTGTGGACACCACAAATAGCAAAAGTGTATAGAGTCTATACTCGAACTGGTTTTACTTTTTAGAGGATAAAAATGTTTTTATGATCAACATAATCTTTATTATCAAAACTAAAATTTAGAATAAAAAATATATCCTTAACTTCTAAATGAAAATGCAACGCTACACAATGAATAGCAAACGAATACTCCATCAAGCCGTACACAAGAAAGAGAGACCCGAAGCACCAAACAACCAACGCCCCAAAGGGAGAGATGCATATATGCATATGCACCCTTAGCTGTTGTCGTGTTACCGTCCGGCATGCAGTGAGATTACCATTATCGTGTCGGATTTTACGTGAAGGATGTCCAAGAAAACGCGAGGTTCCTGGCTGTGGAGATGTACTGTGTTGAACAAAGACAAGACAGAGAAAAACAATCACAAAAATGAATGCTGCAATATATACCAACTCCAAATGTATGTACACTGCCTAAGAACACAAAACTGAGAAACAGACCAGAGCGGTCTGTAATCTACTTCAAAGCCCCTAAAACGAACCCTTGAATCTCAACCCTGTCCCAAAACCACCGAAGCGTAGCTCAAAGCAAGAGAAACTTCCCTTTGCTAACAACCAGAGCGGCACCAGTATCACACGATTGAAACCCAAGTCCAAACCACATCCATGTACAAGCTCTTAGCTAAAGCTAGCTACCACAAGCCGCACATAACCAACTAGGTCCCTAACGAACTCAAAAGGACGAAACTCGTAGCGAAAGAACCGAAAAAGATCTATCTAAGAACTTCCTCCTTTCGCCAAGCGGTCTTCAGATGTCAATAGGGTCTTCTTCCTTGACTCTGTTGGCCCAGAAAACCTTCAGATCCGTTTCCCAACAGCCGAGATATCTCCGATTTTTGGTCGTAGATGATCGAACCTTCCAAAACTCCTCCCTGCGGCTTAAAATCGCTCACACCGCTCAAACGGATTGCTTGATCTGATATCTGTCTTCTCTGGCAGGTAGATCTAGCTATCATGAACCAAACGAGACTCCAAACAAGCCGTTTGGAGTTCCTCTTGCAAAACCACGCAAGAAATTTGGTCGCAGGTTGCAAAAAACTGACGTAAATGAACTCCTGCGACTCAAACTCGCTCACCTCACCCAAACCAACAATCTGATCCACGTACTGTCTTCTCCTATGCGTAGATGAAGACTTCATGGTCGTGTAGGCACCAAGAACGAAGAGCTTGGCTCACCGATCGCAAAGTACAACCCAATCTCAGGTCGCAGGCAAACAAAAATTTGACGTAAGCGCTTCCTTGCGAGCCAATTTCACTCAGAACTCCCAAACCGTTCGACGAAACTTTGTATCATCTTCAATTTTCTGAAGAACTCGTTGTTCTGATCCCAATGGATCCAAGGACAGCAAGTTTGGACTCCGAAACGGCCCGAACGGTCCAACTCTCCTTCACAGATCACTGAAGCTCTCCAAATCCCCTTCCTGCGTCTCAATTTTTCTCAGAACACATCCCCCGATCCATCTCTTCACGAACCGTCTTAACCACTGCGTAGTCTGCACAGATCTGAACCCAACGACGCCTTGCGTGCTTGCATTAGATCTGCAAATCTCCCAAACCGTTCGTTTACAGGTCGCAGGTGCAAGCTAGTCCTTTAAGCAGCCCTCTTACGTCAGTCACAATACGTACCAATTTTCTTCAATAATGAGGAAGCAGGCCCCTTGCATCTTTAATATAACGCTTGGGGCTGCAAATACCCAGTCAGCAAGTAAACTAGGGCCTAGCTTGATTTTCCCTTCTTTGGAATCGCATAACTTCTCCAGTAGGTGTCCAAATGAAGTAGACAAGATGTCCATGGAAAGCTGACAACGAGCTCTACCCATCTATGTGATGAAAGTGAAGATCCGAAGTTGTGCCAAAAGCCTGTAAGCTGAGGCCTAGCTTGTTTTCTCCTTCTTTCGAGTCTTGTAACTTTTCCACTATGCGTACAAACGAAGTAGACAAAGTGCCTATGAAAAGCTGGCAAGGAGCTCTATCCACTGATGCGATAAAAGCGAAGATCCGAAGTTGTGCCAAAAGCTCGTAAGCTGGGACTTAGCTTGTTTTCTCTATCTTTCGAGTCTTGTAACTTCTCCACTAGGCGTCCAAACGAAGTAGACAAAGTGTCTATGAAAAGCTGACAACAAGCTCTAAACATCTATGCGATGAAAATGGAGATCCAAAATGATGCCAAAAGCCCGTAAGCTAAGGCTTAGCTTGTCTTTCTCATGAGTGTCTTTGGAGCGACAAGCATCGAAGTCTGAATTTCAGATAGGAGCCGGTCCACGACACGACATCCACCCCCTCTGAACATGTGCATCCTCCGGTATGCACCAGAGATACCAACCAAGGAGTGGATCGGCACGCACCTCGTCTTATCGTCCTACTTCTCATCGTAGCCAACCTCACCTTCAAGATCTTCTGCATAATTCTCATCCTCAAACTGAAACTCCGTCAAGATATCTGCTAGATCGACCTCCTCATCTCTCTTTTTGAAAATCTTGACACGTTGTCATAGTGCGTTGTCGCGCTACTTAGCGACTACATGCTTGACTTCTACTCCGACGCTTAGGTTTAGTAGTTCTAGAAGTTAGCTCATACTACTTCTAGTCCTTTATGTATATGTTTGACACCTTTGCATACGGTGTTAACACTATTTGAGTCCTAGTAGGCTGATAGTATGTTAGTTATCTTGTTCAAGCATTTGTGCGCTTGTGTAAGTGACTTCTTACTTGTCTATGACGTTTAATGTACACAACTTAGGGTTTCCATGCTGATAGGGGTTTGAGCTCATGGGTTACTTACTTGTCGCCCATGCACGTTTTCTAGCTAATTTAAGTTATTTTTCAGGGCTATGTGTCATTTTAGGTAGTTTAAGTTTTACGCTGGCACTCTAGGGGGCTTAACGTGGTAGCCTATGAGTGTAGATAAGTTACCAGGTAGTTTAAGGCACAAAAGGACAGTCAAGTGGAGCTATGAACTCCCATTGGTCCTTTTTTGTCTTTTGTAAAACTCTAAGTTTAGAAACAGAGCTCTAGAGTGGAGTTCGAGCATTTGGTGAGGTATCTTCAAAATCTGAGAACACAGGAAGAGAGAGCTCGTCGTGCCAAGCACTGTCAGTGAAATTTTTGCTCGATTTGGATCAATAAACAAGGAGTTATGCCCAATTGAAGTTCGGATTGTGTCAAAACTACGTCACTTTTGTTGATTTTGGGGTTTTCGGTGCCAATTGCAGCAGAATTGAGGAAATCACTTCAAAACTTTGTGGTTGAGTTCACTGTCAGCAGGGCTACTACTGTCCAAAAAGTTTCGAATCATTTGAGTGACTGAGTAATTCAGGGCGGTCGCTGAAGCAGAGGGGGTCTGAAAAGCTCTTCATCTAGAGCAGCGACTTCAGAGAACGAGATCTGGAGTTCTGTGTACATTCAGGAGTCCCAACTTCACAGGAGTGTTCAGCAAGCTGTGTACTGCAAATCCTGTAACAAACTTCGAAATTGATCGAGCCAATCTCCTGTTATAGGTCGAAATAGCTATCTGGGTATCAAAAATTGCCGTAATTTCTCTGTTCAGAAAGTTTCTACCCATATCTTGGTGCTCTGAACTGATCTCAAGCTGAAACTTCATATGTGTATCCAGTAGGATCTCATTTACATGTAGGAGAAGTTCTGAAGTCTACACCTTCATAGTTTTCCTCTCTTTGTGTGTCAAAGTTCACCGCTTAAACCTATTATTGCTAGTTAGACCTAAATTTCGCTTTTTGAGCATATTAGAGGATCCTACACAACTGTGTGAGTGTTTATGGCCCCTGTTGTGACCTGAAAGCCGACCTCTTGAGTAAACAACCACAGCTAGAAGCCTGGCGCTTTCCTAGGTAGACAGATCACACTCCGACATACTCTCTTTTTGGTGAACTCGACGTGAAACACCTAGGGTGGGAGTTTTCTTGAGAGTGTTACAGGATCAGATATCATGGCCAACCAAGGATCATCAAGTGGAGGTGCTGCTGCTGCTCAGCAACCTGCTCAGTTGGATGCTGCTACAATGAAGATGTTCCAAGCTTTTCATATGTTTATGCAGCAGCAGTAGAGCACAGAGAGGAAGGAGGTATTAACAACCAAGGCGTTGCAATCCGTGGTGCACCAGATGGACCAGTTCAAAGGGACAGAGTTGTCGGAGTGTGATCCGTCTACCTAGGAAAGCGTCAGGCTTCTGGCTGTGGTTGTTTACTCAAGAGGTTGGCTTTCAGGTCACAACAGGAGCTATAAACACTCACACAGGAGTGTAGGATCCTCTAATATGCTCAAAAAGAGAAATTTATGTCTCACTAGTAGTAATAGGTTTAGACGGTGAACTTTGGCACTCAAAGAGAGGAAAACTATGAAGGTTTAGACTTCTAAACTTCCCCTACATGTAAATGAGGTACTACTGAACACACACACGAAGTTTCAGCCTGAGATTGAATTCTAACACCGAGATGTTGACAGAAAAGTTCTGAGTAAGAGAATTATGGCAATTTCTAGTACCTAGACAGCTATTCTGGCCTAGAACAAAGAATTGGCTCGATGAATTTCAAATCTTCTCACAGTATTTGAAGTCTACACGATGCTGAACATCCCTGTGAAGTTGGGACTCCTGAATGTACACAGAACTCCAGATCTCCTCCTCTGAAGTCGCTGCTCTAGATTAAGAGCTTTTCAGACCCCCTCTGCTTCAGCGGCCGCCCTGAATTACTCAATCACTCAAATGATTCGAAACTTTTTGGACAGTCGTAGCCCTCTTCACAGTGAACACAACCACGAAGTTTTGAAGTGATTTCCTCAATTCTGCTGCAATTGGCACCGAAAACCCCAAAATCAACAAAAGTGACGCAGTTTTGGCACAATCCGAACTTCAATTGGGCATAATTCCTTGTTTATTGATCCAAATCGAGCAAAAATTTCACTGACAGTGCTTGGCACGACGAGCTCTCTCTTCCTGTGCTCTCAGATTTCGAAGATACCTCACCAAATGCTCGAACTCCACTCTAGAGCTCTGTTTCTAAACTTAGAGTTTTACAAAAGACAAAAATGGACCAATGGGAGTTCATAGCTCCACTTGACTGTCCTTTTGTGCCTTAAACTACTTGGTTACTTATCTACACTCATAGGCTACCACGTCAAGCCCCCTAGAGTGCCAGCTTAAAACTTAAACTACCTAAAATGACCCGTAGCCCCGAAAAATAACTTAAATTAGCTAGAAAGCGTGCATGGGCGACAAGTAAGTACAACCCATGAGCTCAAACCCCTATCAGCATGGAAACCCTAAGTTATGTACATTAAACGTCATAGACAAGTAAGAAGTCACTTGCACAAGCGCACAAATGCTTGAACAAGATAACTAACATACTATCAGCCTAGTAGGACTCAAAATAGTGTTAACACCATATGCAAAGGTGTCAAACATATACATAAAGGACTAGAAGTAATATGAGCTAACTTTTAGAACTACTAAACCTAAGCGTCGGAGTAGAAGTCAAGCATGTAGCCGCCAAGTAGCGCGACATCCACCGCCTCTGAACCTGCACATCCTCCGATATGTGCCAGATCCTGATCAAGATTCTTCAGCTTCAGCTTCAAATTCATCTTCAACCTCCATTGAATCTTCAGCTTCATCCTCAGTAAGTTTTGCAATGTTTTGGTCGTCGCCTCTCCTTCTAAAGAGCTTGATTCTCTTCCCTGCGACTGGTATCTTGAGCACTGCACCATCTAACTCTCTCAAAGAGTATGTGGCATTATCATAAACTTCTAACACCACATAAGGTCTGAACCAACTCTTGGAAAACTTTCTGATAGCGCTATGCTGATTATCAAGACTACTATCATAGACTAACACCCAATCACCTTCCTTAACTGGTTTGGGTCGTAATCTATGCGTTCTATCAAATCTGCCTTTGTTTCTCTCTCTAGCAATCTTTAACCTTTCCACAGCTTTGGCAACATCCTCAGGTCTTCGTTCTAACTGCTGGATCCTTAATGCAAGAAGATCCTCCGTACTTCTACCATCTTCCCATGGCAAAACATTCCAAGTAGGCACAACCTCCTCAATCGGCATCACAGGTTTTTGCCCTAGTATCAACTCTGCTGGCATGTAACCTGTAACGGTACTATGAGTTGTACGATCTGCCCACAAAGCAAATGGTAGCAGTCTAGGCCATTCACGGATCTTACCCTTGCAAGCTTTTACCAAAGCTTTGATGATTGACGGATGACCTCTTTCGCTCTTGCCATTCCCTTCAGGATTGTAAGCAGTGGTTAACGCCAACTTGATTCCCAATCGCTTGAATAACTCAACTGCTTCTTGTGCATCCAGCTCACCCCTATCTGCAGTGATCTTTCCCACACACCCCTACCTACAAATAACATCTTCAAGTAGAAAGCGGCAGACACTAGCAGTGGTCTTCGTCCTCAAAGCACGGCCTTCGACTTGGTTAGATAGATCTTCTCTAGCCAAGACTAGATACCTCATTTGTCCAAGTCCAAATGGCATAGTTACCAAATCAACTACCCATTTATAATGAATGGCTAATGGATAAGGAGGATGCAATCCATCACGATGGCGTACATTGGAGTACATCTGGCAAGGTATACAGGATGAAACAAACTGTACTACATCCTTATACATACCCTTCCACCAATACTTCTCCTTTATCTTGGCAAATGTAGCCCAAACTCCTCTGTGACCGGCCCATAGACTCTCATGGAACTCCTTGATCAGCTTCTGCTGCAATTCCAGGTCACATACCACCCGCTGTGGTACACCTCCTTGTAGCTTAGGGCACTTCCATAAATATCCTCCATATAAAAAGTACCCATAAGCTGTTCTACGGATCCTCTTGAAATCTGCATCAGACCAGCCTTCTTGCCTTCAGTGAACTCAAATAGCGCCCAAGATCCAACCACTCGTCATCATACATAGTTTCCTCAAATAACTCCAATGGAGCTGCAAAGTAGCTTCTATCCCTTCTAGCAAGAGCACTAGAATAGAACTCTGTTCCCACATCCTCCTGGTCATCTATCATTTCCTTCTCATCGTAATACCTAGCCCTTGATAACATATCTGCCACAGGATTGTCCTTTCCTGCAATATGTCTAAACTCTGGGTTCAAGGACTTGATATATGCTATCCACCTCAACATAGCAATATCTGGAGTTGTACAGCTAGTGATCATTCCCAAGAGAGGTAAACAATATGTCTCCACAACCACAGGTGCTCCTATCAAGTATTCTTTGTCACTTTTCATCGCAGTAACTACTCCCCATAGCTCTCTCTTGACCTGAGGGTAGTCTCTCTGTCGTGAACTTAACACCTTAGCTCCAAAACGCACCACATATCTGTTTCCATCCTTGTCATCCTGTCCTACAGCCCATCCAATGTCAATAGGACTAGTATCAACAGTAAGGATAACAGATCTGCCCAACTCATATGTTACCTTCCGTAGAGTTGGTGGTGAAGTCAAAAGATCCTTCAACTTCCTCATAGACTCGCTTTGCTCCTCTTGCCATTGAAATCTTTGCCCCTTCCTCAGCAACTTGTACAGCGGATCTGCTACATGGGCAAAGTGCGGAATCCATATATGATAAAACACACATGCACCTAGAAACCTTCTCACCTCAGTAACTCACCCACATGTCTCCTTCATCCTTCGAATGGCATCAACCTTGTTTGGACAAGGTTTCCGACCATAAGATCCACATAGGTGTCCCACAATCAACACCTCCTGTTCTCCAAACACAGACTTTGCTCCTGATAAAGTCAAATGAACCTCCTCCAATCGACTCAGTATATTATCGCAGTCAACTATATGATCTGCAACAAACTTACGGCACCCCCTCTGATCCATTACCTCATTCTTCTCCTCCTCAGCACATCCTTTGATCGGCACATCATCAAGGAATGGCATAGTTTTTTCAGGAATGAAGTCCCTCAAAACTTTATTCATGCCATTCATCATATGTGCTACAGAATTGGTAGCACCTTGCGGCAAGGTGCACATCCTTAGTAACCCCAAAGGTGTCCTCATTGTAGTCAAGTCTCTACTCTCAGAGGATAACTGAAACTGATCATAACCTGAATATAAGTCTCCCATGGAATAGATAGCACGACCAGCAAAAGCCTCTGCAAACTCGTCTACAATAGGTCCTATACCCATATTCCTGATAGTCACCTTGTTATGGCTGCATATCTGGATAAATCTCAAAGCTCCACTCTTCTTCGGAACAGTAAACCATCTGCTAGAGTAGGGAGCTATAGATGGTTCCAAGATACGCATCCTAATCCTCTCATTGAGCAAGTCTATCAGCTTTGGCAAATGAGCTCTAGGCACAGGGATAGGACGTAGATTCCAAGGCACATGCGGTATAGTAAAGATTACCATAAGTGCAACTACACTTGGATCTACACATCCTACTTCATGTGACTCAAACGCAAACGCCTTACCATGCCTAGATAGCATCTCCCTGAAGCTCTTCTTCTCTTGCTCAGTAAGAAATCCATCACCTCCAATCCTCAGCTCCTTCAGTGTTGTTTCTGTGAACTGGTGCCCAATTCTTTTGGTCCTCTGAGCGTCGGTTCTCGTGCAGCTTGCTCCATCTTCTGATTGTAATCGAGTGGCAAAGGCAAAGCCACTGGTTTGACTTTCTTTGCCACTGACTTGTACTTGGTCTCCACATACACTTCTTGTCGATCTATAAACTTATCAATTACATCATAAAGCTCCTTGGAGCTCACTCTCACCACTCTATCTACATCATCTATAGAACTTTCTATTATAGATTTCAACTCCCCTATAGTATCTACCAAATATTGCTCTTCAAACACTCCAGATATGTATTCATCTCCTGCTAACTCTCCACTGTCCCACAAAGACTGCTGTACATACTTCACATGTTGCCTCTCAAACCTCTTCAAATTCTCAACCTTCCTATAACACACTGATCCACATGATGTCAATCCTAAGAAGTCAGTGGATAAAGCTTCCTGCTCTACTGGATCAAGCGAGAATCCTATCTCTACTGTACCGTTGAAGTCTCGCTCTTCAATGATACTCTGCCAAAACCCTTAGACTCTCTAAACTCCTGAGTAATCTTAGGTAGTGGACGGTCTCTCAAGCTATCACGACTCCTCTCATGTTCTGCAGCAACTGTCAAAAACTGAACAGCTCTTTTGCCATCTCTGCTACGTATCCTAGCATAAGCTGAACCATCATCCATAACTCGTGTCTCCATTCTAACAGCAGTAATGTAAGGCTGCCCTAGAATGATAGGATAGGTTGACATGTCTTACAAAAGAAATTCTGAACATCACTGATGTCACTCACAGTTACCTTGATGTTGGGGCAAGCACCATAGAGTTCTCCCCGCTGGTTGTTGGCAGCACGGATAAGCCACCCATGGTCGGTGTCTATGGGCCACCTCCCACGCTTGTATAGCTCCTTAGACATCAGATTAATCTCTGAGCCGTGATCAATCAATGCCACCACAGGTTCCTCTAGATCTCCCAGCTTCACTAAGGTCTCTGTGGTTGCTCTCGCCCAATGGTTGTGAGAATAATGGCTCTTCTGTGATGCTTCCACCTCATCTTCAAACCTCACGTGCTGATCTGATCTTCCCTCTGATACTTGAGAGCAATAACCAGCAATCTCATCTTCCTCATCTTCTGACAGTTTGGTCCCTAGAGCGTTAAGCGTAGCTGCTTCACCCAAAATCTGACGTTTCCTCTTGATGATATCTATGATAACCTCATAGAACTCACGCTTTGCAATCCTAAGAATCTCACCCAAAGTAAACTCAACCTTCCCATTCAAGATACGATTCTCTAACACTTGCTTCAGGTCTGTAGCAATCTCAATGTCAGACTGAAGTTTGTATGCAGGCATCTTACCCTTCTCCTTGCTTCTCTCCTTCTCCTTTGGTGTTATAGGTGGTAGATCCTCCATATTCTCCTCACGAGTAGATGTTGTCTCCTGCCTTATCTCTGGTCTAGTCCTTTCACTCCTAGTAGCAGGTCGCATATGAAAGAAGGCTTTGTTCATCGTTGTATATGGTGTGATAGCTTAGACCATGTAAGAAGAGATTGTGGGGAGTTTTCAGATGCATTGAGGAAGGATCTGATCTTCTTCAAAGATGGTAAGATCCATCTGAGAGAGACTGGGATGATGTTGGGGACCAACTTTGGCAAGGGTGGTATGAAAAGACTTGTGAATGAGATATCAGCATCACATGCTGTTTCTCTTGTGAATGCTGCTATTTGTGGAATGAAAGTGGAGATGGAAAGAGAGAAAAGGACTACTGGGTTGTGGTCTGATGTAGTGCGGTCCGTAGCTAGAACAGAGCTAGACAAGGATGTGCTACGAAGGGTTGGCAACTCAATTCGAGAAGCTACAGGATGGAATGACCCTGTGGATACTATGTCAGTGCATGCTTATGTTGCAAGAAGTCAGCATGAAGCTGTACTAGAAGAAAAACACAAGAGGGAGGATGCAAGTGAGACTTCTACAGCCAAACGACCTGCTACAAGGAGTGAAAGGGCTAGACCAGCGGCAAGGCAAGAGACAACACCTACTCGGGAGAAAACTATGGAGGATTTACCATCTACAACACCAAAGGAGAAGGAGAGGAGCAAGGAGAAGGGTAAGATGCCTGCATACAAACTTTAGTCTGACATTGAGATTGCTACAGACTTGAAGCAGGTGTTAGAGAATCGTATCTTGAATGGGAAAGTTGAGTTTACTTTGGGTGAGATTCTTGGGATTGCAAAGCGTGAGTTCCATGAGGTTATCATAGATGTCATCAAGAGGAAACGTCAGATTTTGGGTGAAGCAGCTACGCTTAACGCTCTAGGGATCAAACTATCGGAGGATGAGAAAGATGAGATTGTTGGTTATTGTTCTCAAGTATCAGAAAGGAGATCGTATCAGCACGTGAGGTTTGAAGATGAGGTGGAAGCATCGCAGAAGAGTCATTACTCTCACAACCATTGGGCAAGAGCAACCATAGAGACCTTGGTGAAGTTGGGAGATCTGGAGGAACCTGTGGTGGCATTGATTGATCACGGCTCAGAGATTAATCTGATGTCTAAGGAGCTATGCAAGCGTGGGAGGTGGCCCATAGACACCGACCATGGATGGCTTATCCGTGTTGTCAACAACCAGAGGGGAGAACTCTATGGTGCTTGTCCCAACATCAAGGTAACTGTGGGTGACATCAGTGATGTTCAGAATTTCTTTGTGCAAGACATGTCGACCTATCCTATCATTCTAGGGCAGCCCTATATTACTGTTGTTAGAATGGAGACACGAGTTATGGATGATGGTTCAGCCTATGCTAGGATACGTAGTAGAGATGGCAGAAGAGCTGTTCAATTTTTTACCGTTGTTGCGGAACATGAGAGAAATCGTGATAGCTTGAGGGACCGTTGTCGTGTTGTGGATTGGCTAGGGTGTGAAACCACCACCTATCCTTATCATACGTGTTTGGTGTTGAGGAGCCACTGGGACCTTATCGTGTCAAAAGATAAGGCTCCAAGTGGACGATCCGTGTACTTTCCGCTGAGTGGAGATAAGAGAAGTACTCTTGTCGTCACATGCGAGGTTGATGTATAAGAAGAGAGGTGCGCGGAGCTTAAGATATAGAGTGTAGAGTATCCAAGTCTAGTGTGAGTGTGATCAGTATCATCGGATGAAGTAAGCGGCAGTACGAGTGGTAGGCATGAACGGAGAGCCCTTTCGTGCTCCTGATCTTCCACTTGCGCATCCATTCGTCATTAAGATCCATTGTCTGCCGCGAGATCACTTTCGAGTATTTATGATAGCTCATTGGGGAGAGTCGTTTATGGTTGCGGTGATGGCTACTCCGGATCCTATCGTTCTTCTCGTTGTCACTTACGACGCTGTTTGGGATCTTACTATCTACATCTTGCTCTGATGTGGTATGGATCCTCCATTGGATCTGAACTTTCCAGCGAGAGTTCCGTTTAACACTTGGGTCGAAATACGATGTTACAGTCGACCAAAGGTGGCGCATCGTGAGTTTGTCGTGAGGAACTTCGGTGAGGATTATTACAACCAGATAATAGCTTCATCTGTTCCTTTTGTAGTTCCGTTTATTGTCAACCGTTTTAGAGTCGGGATTCTGACTCTCTATTGAGCGTAGTTTGTACTTCGTGTTTACGTGTTTCGTGACCGACAACATCGTCAACGGCACGTGTTTATAGTTTGTTCAATATAAACTTTGAGGTCCAAATGGTACTCTTGGATAAAAATTCATTCTTTGTGTGTTTGTCATGTGAGTGAAGACAAAACCTTTTTTTGTCAACTTGTTTCTCATTGGTCGAAAGTTTAACCAATCATCTTCTACCAAGTACCTTTCACGTTTTCGAGGGTTAGAGGCACTTCCCGTGGTCCATTCGCGGAGTGCGAGATATTGTTGGAAAGCTTGGGAGACAAGGATGCCCGTGGACTCAATGGTTGCTGGATTTGAAGCGCAGATGAGAAAGTTTCGATCAATTGAAGCTGAGGGGGTCAAATTCATGACCAATTTCGTTTCCGTGAGCTCTTTCTCACTTTTTGGGAGTTCTGTGAGGTTGTTAGAGATGAATTGACTGTTGCTGGAAAGCTCTTGAGATAGGCTTGCTGATGGACTCCGAGATCAATAGATTCCAAGCCGGAGTGAAAAGGTTATGGCCAGATGAAGTTGGGTGTCTCAAATCGGAGGTTCTGATAGTAGGCGACTGTAAACAAAAGACATTGAGAGAGATATGGGGAGTTTGAGGTCGAATTTCGCTATGAAACCTTCCAGGGTCTGAGAAGGTACAGTCAGCTACCTACCTGTGAAATTTCAGACCATTTGGATTACTGGGTTGAAGGGAAACGTTGTTTTTGTGCACAAGGGTCTGCATATCGTCTTATGTCATTGACGAAAAGGGCTTGGATCATTTCGAGAGTTTGGTTGAGGATCTGCTGGTGAAAGTTTACAGAGTGATAGTGATGGTGACACATTAGCTTCCTGAGAAGTTTAAGCTGTTTTGGTTGAGTGGTTTGTGAGGAATCGAACAGCAAAGTTCTGCCGAAATAGTATCATGTTATAAAAACAGCGATAAGGGCTTGGATCATTTCGAGAGTTTAGTTGAGGATCTGCTGGTGAAACTTTACAGAGTGGTAGTGATGGTGACTCATTAGCTTCCTGAGAAGTTTGAGCCATTTTTGTCGAGTGGTTTGTGAGGAATCGAACAGCAAAGTTCTGCCGAAATAGTATCATGTTATAAAAACAACGATAAGGGCTTGGATCATTTCGAGAGTTTAGTTGAGGATCTGCTGGTGAAACTTTACAGAGTGGTAGTGATGGTGACTCATTAGCTTCCTGAGAAGTTTGAGCTATTTTGTCGAGTGGTTTGTGATGAATCGAACAGCAAAGTTCTGTCGAAATAGTATCATGTTATAAAAAACAGCGAACTTTGGAAGGGCATAGATGCCAACTCATAGATGATCTCTCTGCATGTAATACCTTAATAGAGAGATTATTCTACAAGCTATTTGCTGGCCTTGGTTTCATCTCATTCTGAGCTGTGGTTGAGGAGTGAAAGCGAGATAAAGTTGAGAGGTTCTTGCTCCAAAAGGCACAAGAGTTAAGATTCTTTGAAGAACAGGTCGACCTGGAGGTTTTGCTAGTGGTTCAGAGCACTTGATCATGGGTATGGAGAGTTGTTGACTGTATTACCTATGTTTGGATCCTCTTCATACTCGCATGTCTGTTTGTACGTCCAGTTGGTTTTGATTGGATTTGTGTGCGGACGTTGCGCTTAGGTTTCTTTTCTATTAGGAGTGCTGGTATTTCTCTTGTGGTGAGACTAGAGTGATGACCAGCAGACCCAAGACTGCTTGCGGTGATGGCAGGAACAGGTTGCTAGTGCTTGTTACCCCGGTTCTGTTCCTAGTCGAGTAAGAGAGAGATCTGCCGAGAGGACGTGAGGATATCGTAGCGAGTTAGGTTCAAAGTGTACTTGGAGATCAGAGAGAGGTTTGGGGGTCACTGGTTCTGAGTCACGGAGTGCGACACGTACTCTCTACAGCTAGATACCCGGTGTATTCCCAGATAAGAAAGCACGTCACACGACAGTTGGTGAACTCGACGTGAAACTTCTGGGTGGAGAGTTAGTGAAGTTCTTCTCAGAACTTTACCATGGCCGAGAGACAAGGAGTTGGAAACCCTTCGGGCACGATTCCGCTGCAGCTTGATCCTGCTATAGGACAAATGTTCCAAGCATTTGCTCTGTACATGGATCAACAACAAGCTGTTCAACAGAAGGAGGCGATGGCTACCAAGGCTTTATATTCGGTGGTGGGGACATTGGATCAGTTTGAAGGGAAAAACATCTCCAAGTACCTGAAGTTCTATTCTCAAGAGATGGAGCTGAGTAAGGTACCAGAGAGGGAGATGGTACGGACGTTTGAGCTTGCTGTTGTCCCGGAGTTACGGGAACATGTGAAGGGGCTCATTCAAGCTCATGGAGCTAACTGGGAGGAGTTTTCTCTTCAGTTGAAGGAGGAATACTCTTTGGAGGATGCAGATCGAGTGACTAAGAAGTCATTCATGGAGTGGGTGAACAAACCCAACAAGGAACTAGTTGTTACCGAACTACTTCAGGTGTAATAAGTAGAGTCCTACTTATCAACTAGAGGAGAAATTGGTTTGGTAGAAGTCTTTGGTATAAGAATTAGTTACGGCTAAGTTGGCCGAAGAATACATGCAGCAAATAGTACTTCTACCAATAGGCGAGTGCGCCAAAAGTCCGCCGGGAAACTTCCAGAAGGAAGTTTCTAGAAGAAAGCTTCTAGAACTTTCCAACCGGGAAGCTTCCAGAAGGAAGTTTCTAGAAAGAAGCTTCTAGAACTTTCCAGCCGGGAAGTTTCCAGAAGGAAGTTTCTAGAAAGAAGCTTCTAGAACTTTCCAGCGAGCCTTCTACGTGGCTCATTCTGAACCTTTAGATGTTGTTCTAGATCTAAGGCTGCATGTAAGCCACATCAGCGATCCGCGTGAGAGATGAGCATTGGTCGGAAGCTTATCATGTACTATTCCTCTCACTATATAAAGGATGCGAATGCACCACCACAGGCATTCGAGTTTTGAGTTCACTCTAGAGCCTCATCTTACAATGGTATCAGAGCAGGAAACTCTAAGAGAGCAGATTACGCCTCTTAGAAGGACCTTTGATCGAGGTACCTAGCAATTGGAACTCTGAGTGCGCAGAAAGGATCAAGAGAGCTATGTGATGGATGGGGGTAGATTTCTAGCTCCAGAGTTACCATTCTTGAATCCTTTCCATATCAAACTTATGTATATGCGCGAGAGCATTTTCGAGTGTATCTTGTTTATCATTTCGGTGAGGATTTCATGGGTCAAGTGATGAATTCGTGAGTCTCGGTGATTCTTCCAGTAGTGACATATGCAACTAGTTGGGATTTGACCGTCTACATCTTGATTTAGTGAGCATGGATCTAAACCTACCCGCTCCTGTTCCCTTCAACACGTGGATGGAGATCCGCTATATCTGCAGATCGAAATCGTTACATAGAGAGTTTGTGATTAGAAATTTTGGTGAGGATTTCTACCGCGAGATAATTGATTCTCCTGTCCCTTTTGTAGTACCTGTAGTATATGAACGTTTTCGAGTGGTCGTCATAACTCTGTACTAGGAGAAGCTTGAAACTTACGTGTCGTGAGAGAGAGAGAGAGAGAGAGCGAGAGAGAGAGCGGTCATGGAGCAACAACCTCCAAATCCAGAGTTGGTGATGCAGGAACTAATGCAAGGCATGCTGACCGAATTTCGGGAGATGAAGATGACGGTTGAAGCATTACAAAACAAAATGCTGAACCTCGAGGGTGAGAGTATGACAGACGTTGCAAGAGGAGGATCATCTCAAGGAGTACCGATGGTGGGAGAGCAAGCTGCACCAAGGGAACCCGTGGCACAAATCGTTAGAGCTCCAGTCGATGATGAAGGTGCCCTGTTACTACGAATGAAGAAGACATGTAACATTGAACCGTACAAAGGCCAACGACTTATGGGAGTAGTCGAGAATTGGATTTCTCGGATGAATCGATATTTGCGACTTTTTAGTACGCAAATCACGGACCACGTAGCGGGAGTGTTTGCATGTGGCTACTTGACCGATAAAGCTCTCACGTGGTATGATGCATGAGAGAGATCGGTGTTGGCGGAAGGGAGAACAGTCACATGGACTGCAATGCAAGAAGGGTTGTTGAAGAATTTCCAATCTGTGGATTCGGTGCAAATGGCTCGAACGAGGATGTGAGGATTGAAACAGAAGAGAAGCCTTCAAGAGTATGTAGAAGCCTTCCTCGACTTGCAAGTTGCAATCATTGATATGAGTCCGGCGGAGGCTCTTGATAATTTCAAGAGGGGATTGAAGGAAAGAATTCGACAAGAAGTAATGGTGCAAAACCCACTCACGGTTTTTGAGGCCATCGCTTGCGCTCAGAGAATTGTTGGAGCATTAGGAGAAGAAGTGATGATTCCACCAAATCATCAGAATAGATCCGAAATCCCGTATGCAAACGGTCCGACACCCATGGAGCTAGGCAACATCCGCTATCAGCCACGACAATTTCAAGGTGGAGATCGTCGAGGGTTGCCAGAAGAAAGACGTCAAGGAGCTCCTAGAAGAGAAGGTGTCAAGAATGCTACACCTCAACTCGAGCAATGTCGAGGTTACAGCTGTGGGCGATTCGGTCACATAGCTGCAAATTGCCGAAATCGTTTTCCTAGAGATCCAAGACCTTCATATCGTCGACCTCTGAATCATCTGAACGAGACGGAAGGAAATGAAGAAATCGAGGCAAGATTGAGAAACGAAGAACACCAGTAAATGCACCTCGCGGCCTTATTGGTGCAAGGAGGGAGAAGAAAGACGAGGGAAGAAGAAGGAGATTGACAAAAAACAATGCGCAATTGATTGTCACGGATGGAGTCTTGGAAGGGACCCAGGTGAGAGTACTAATCGATCCTGGTGCAACAGAGAACTTTTTGTCTCGATCGACTGCTATGAAGTTGGGAATGGAGTTAGAAAGTGATGAGAGTGAAGAGGTGGAACTGCCCAATGGACAGACTGAGAAGATTGAATCTCTATCTCGAAAGATAGAACTTACTTTAGGCGAATATCGTGAAGATATTGAGTGGCGAGTGATCACATTAGCTCGTTATGATGTCATATTGGGTATGCTGTGGATGGAGCAGTATAATCCCGAAGTGGATTGGCGAAGAAAAGTGGTGAAAACCAAACAGTGGAAAATCTTCAGAGATAGAGTGAGATCTCGAAGACAGAACTTGTCTTTGTATGTAATAGATACAAGTGCTATACGTAACAGCGATGTCTGTTTTTTGGGTTTAATAAGAGAAGTCCTGAGTGCACGACTCGACGGGCAGATTCCAGAAAGCTTGACAGAGGTGATAGCAGAATATGGAGATGTCTTTCTCGATGATCTTCCTTCAGGGTTACCACCAAAACGAAGGATTGATCACAAAATCGAGGTGATTCCAGGGAGCACCCCTCCTTGTAAGGCCCCATACAGACTAGCGCCACATGAATTGGAGGAGTGCAAGGCACAAATCGAGGAGATGTTACAAAAAGGGTTCATCCAGCCCAGCGTGTCACCATATGGAGCTCCAGTCTTTTTTGTTAAGAAAAAGGATAACAGCCTACGGATGTGCATCGATTACCGAGAACTCAATCAACAAACGGTGAAGAATAAGTATCCACTACCTCGGATGGATGACTTGTTCGACCAACTCGAAGGAGCAAAGTACTTCACGAAGCTAGACTTACGGAGCGGGTATAACCAGATTCGAATCGCTGATGAAGATGTGGAAAAGACTGTCTTTCGAACAAGGTATGGTCACTTCGAATACTTAGTAATGCCATTTGGTCTCACAAATGCACCGGCCACCTTCATGGACTTGATGAATGACATATTCCGCCCGTACTTAGACAGATCAGTCGTTGTATTTCTTGACGACATCCTAGTCTATAGCAAAACTATGGAGGACCATGTGCACCATTTGAGAGAGGTTCTCCAAGTACTCCGCCAAAATAAACTGTACGCCAAAATTTCAAAATGTGAATTTGGCAAGACGGAGGTGGACTACTTAGGACACAGAGTGAGTGCAGAAGACATACAAGTAATGGCCGATAAAATAGCTGTCATCCAACAATGAAAAGCTCCAGAAGATCAGACCCAACTTAAGAGCTTCTTGGGATTGACAGGATTTTATCGTAGATTTGTTAAGCATTTTGCCAAGCTTGCACAACCACTAACTGCCCTGTTAGGCAAAGGCAAGAAATGGATGTGAGGAACAGCGCAAGAAGTAGATTTTCAAGCATTGAAACTGCGCTACTACATGCTCCGATCCTCAAGTGGTACGACCCAAAAAAACCTATCAAGTTAGCAACGGACGCATCAGGCACGGCAGTAGGGGCGGTGTTGCAGCAAGAATGGAAGGATGGTTGACATCCAATTGCATACTTCTCTCGGAAGTTGTTACCAGCAGAACAGAACTATCACACCACCGAGAGAGAAGAATTGGCGATAGTTCTCGCTATTAAGCATTGGAAGCACTATCTAGGGGAGAAGGCTTTTGTGGTCGAGACAGACCACAAACCTTTAGTCTATCTGGAGAAGCAGAAGGATCTCTCAAAGAGACAAATCCGTTGGGCAGAATGGAGACAGCAATTCAACATGACCATCACGTACGTTGAGGGCAAGAAGCAAATTGCTGATGCATTAACCCGCATGCCTATGGTGCATAACATAGTCAAGGTGAATTTTGACTTCTGGACAAAATTGATCGAGGGCACAAAATCGAATGCACAGACTGTCGCAGCAAAACCTTCAAGAATCATCACCCGCAACCATGGTTTGGTATTCCATGAAGGGAAGTTATGGATCTCAGACGATCCAGAACTACGTACCACCATACTAACTGAATGTCACGATTCAGCCATTGCAAGACACATGGGGGCAGAAAAGACATTGGAAGCAGTCCAACGAGTGTTCTATTGGTCCAAGATGGCAGAGGATGTTGCAGTATACACTCGGAGTTGTGCAATGTGTCAACAAAATAAGGCTACAAATCAAGCACCCTCCGGTCTCCTTCAACCCCTCCCGATCCCTTCCAAACGTTGGGAACATGTTAGTATGGACTTAGTGTGTGAACTTCCCATGACGAGCTCAGGTTTTGACTCCATAGTCGTCTTCGTCGATAAGCTCAGCAAGATGATCCATCTTCGACCAACCACGAAAGACGTCTCAGCACCGCAACTTGCTCAGATATATTTGAACACCATTTTTGCTCAGCACGGTCTATCGCGGGTGCTTATAACAGATAGAGGTCCTCAGTTTACGAGCATGTTTTGGAGAACCCTATTTGGTCTGTTCAAGACCAAACTTGCCATGTCTACTGCTTATCACCCACAGACCGATGGACAAAATGAAAGAGCCAATCGCACCATTGAAGACATGTTACGATCCTTTACTCTGGAGGAGCAAGCGAAGTGAGACACCTTGCTCCCTTTGGTAGAATTTGCCTACAACAACTCCTTTAATGCATCCACCCGTGAAACACCTTTTTATCTCATGTATGGCGAACATCCTCTCACACCAGCAAGTTTGACACGATTCGGCACGACGTCGTCTGTCAACACCAAAGTGGATGCTGTCAATGAATTTGTTGCACGAATTCAACAAGGAGTGGAAAAAGCTAAGGTGAAACTACAAGTTGCTCAGAATCGGCAAAAGCAATATGTCGATGGACACCGTCGGCATGAAGAGTTCACGATTGGTAATCAAGTTTGGTTATCCACAACCAACCTTACTCTGATCGGCAGTCGTAAATTCAACCCTCGCTTCATCGGGCCTTTCTCTGTTGTCCGTAGAATTGGAGCAGTGGCATATCAACTCGAACTTCCACCCCACATGAAGATTCATCCGGTTTTTCATGTGTCTTTATTACGGCGATATTCACCACGACCTCCTCAATTTGGCAATTCGCAAGAGTTGCGACCACTGCCTCAAATTATCGATGGCGAGGAAGAGTTTGAAGTGGAATGCATCTTAAAGAAACGTTGTCGGAGTGTGATCCGTCTACCTAGGAAAGCGTCGGGCTTCTGGCTGTGGTTGTTTACTCAAGAGGTTGGCTTTCAGGTCACAACAGGAGCTATAAACACTCACACAGGAGTGTAGGATCCTCTGATATGCTCAAAAAGCGAAATTTAGATCTCACTGATAGTAATAGGCTTAAGCGGTGAACTTTGACACTCAAAGAGAGGAAAAATATGAAGGTTTAGACTTCTAAACTTCTCCTACATGTAAATGAGGCACTACTGAACACACACACAAAGTTTCAGCCTGAGATTGAATTCTAGCACCGAGATGTTGCCAGAAAAGTTCTGAATAAGAGAATTATGGCAATTTCTGGTACCTAGACAGCTATTCAGACATAGAACAGAGAATTGGCTCGATGAATTTCAAATCTTCTCACAGTATTTGAAGTCTACAGGATGCTGAACATCCCTGTGAAGTTGGGACTCCTGATTGTTTGTAGAACTCCAGATCTCCTTCTCTAAAGTCGCTGCTCTAGATTAAGAGCTTTTCAGACCCCCTCTGCTTCAGCGGCCGCCCTGAATTACTCAATCACTCAAATGATTCGAAACTTTTTGGACAGTAGTAGCCTTCCTGACAGTGAACGCAACCACGAAGTTTTGAAGTGATTTTCTCAATTCTGCTGCAATTGGCACCGAAAACCCCAAAATCAACAAAAGTGATGCAGTTTTGACACAATCCGAACTTCAATTGGGCATAACTCCTTGTTTATTGATCCAAATCGAGCAAAAATTTCACTGACAGTGCTTGGCACGACGAGCTCTCTCTTCCTGTGTTCTCAGATTTCGAAGATACCTCACCAATTGCTCGAACTCTCCTCTAGAGCTCTGTTTCTAAACTTAGAGTTTTACAAAAGACAAAAATGGACCAATGGGAGTTCATAGCTCCACTTGACTGTCCTTTTGTGCCTTAAACTACCTGGTAACTTATCTACACTCATAGGCTACCACGTCAAGCCCCCTAGAGTGCCAGCGTAAAACTTAAACTACCTAAAATGACACATAGCCCTGAAAAATAACTTAAATTTGCTAGAAAGTGTGCATGGGCGACAAGTAAGTACAACCCATGAGCTCAAACCCCTATCAGCATGGAAACCCTAAGTTATGTACATTGAACATCATAGACAAGTAAGAAGTCACTTGCACAAGCGCACAAATGCTTGAACAAGATAACTAACATACTATCAGCCTACTAGGACTCAAAATAGTGTTAACACCGTATGCAAAGGTGTCAAACATATACATAAAGTACTAGAAGTAGTACGAGCTAACTTCTAGAACTACTAAACCTAAACGTCGGAGTAGAAGTCAAGCATGTAGCCGCCAAGTAGCGCGACATCCACCCCCTCTGAACCTGCACATCCTCCGGTATGTGCCAGATCCAGATCAAGATTCTTCAGCTTCAGCTTCAAATTCATCTTCAACCTCCATTGAATCTTCAGCTTCATCCTCAGTAAGTTTTGCAATGTTTTGGTCGTCGCCTCTCCTTCTAAAGAGCTTGATTCTCTTCCCTGCGACTGGTATCTTGAGCACTGCACCATCTAACTCTCTCAAAGAGTATGTGGCATTATCATAAACTTCTAACACCACATAAGGTCTGAACCATCTCTTGGAAAACTTTCTGATAGCGCTATGCTGATTATCAAGACTACTATCATAGACTAACACCCAATCACCTTCCTTAACTGGTTTGGGTCGTAATCTATGCGTTCTATCAAATCTGCCTTTGTTTCTCTCTCTAGCAATCTTTAACCTTTCCACAGCTTTGGCAACATCCTCAGGTCTTCGTTCTAACTGCTGGATCCTTAATGCAAGAAGATCCTCCGTACTTCTACCATCTTCCCATGGCAAAACATTCCAAGTAGGCACAACCTCCTCAATCGGCATCACAGGTTTTTGCCCTAGTATCAACT
Organism: Asterella californica; assembly: GCA_036924285.1. Taxonomy (NCBI): domain Eukaryota; kingdom Viridiplantae; phylum Streptophyta; class Marchantiopsida; order Marchantiales; family Aytoniaceae; genus Asterella; species Asterella californica. The sequence continues at coordinate 16,958,455 of JAYKYS010000003.1, forward strand.
CTGCTGGCATGTAACCTGTAACGGTACTATGAGTTGTACGATTTGCCCACAAAGCAAATGGTAGCAGTCTAGGCCATTCACGGATCTTACCCTTGCAAGCTTTTACCAAAGCTTTGATGATTGACGGATGACCTCTTTCGCTCTTGCCATTCCCTTCAGGATTGTAAGCAGTGGTTAACGCCAACTTGATTCCCAATCGCTTGAATAACTCAACTGCTTCTTGTGCATCCAGCTCACCCCTATCTGCAGTGATCTTTCTCACACACCCCTACCTACAAATAACATCTTCAAGTAGAAAGCGGCAGACACTAGCAGTGGTCTTCGTCCTCAAAGCACGGCCTTCGACTTGGTTAGATAGATCTTCTCTAGCCAAGACTAGATACCTCATTTGTCCAAGTCCAAATGGCATAGTTACCAGATCAACTACCCCTTTATAATGAATGGCTAAAGGATAAGTAGGATGCAATCCATCACGATGGCGTACATTGGAGTACATCTGGCAGGGTATACAGGATGAAACAAACTGTACTACATCTTTATACATACCCTTCCACCAATACTTTTCCTTCATCTTGGCAAATGTAGCCCAAACTCCTCTATGACCGGCCCATAAAATCTCATGGAACTCCTTGATCAACTTTTGCTGCAATTCCAAGTCACATACCACCCGCTGCGGTATACCTCCTTGTAGCTTAGGGCGCTTCCATAGATGTCCTCTATGTAAAAAGTAACCATAAGCTGTTCTACGGATCCTCTTGAAATCTGCATCAGACCAGCCTTCCTGCCTTTCCAATGAACTCAAATAGCGCCCAAGATCCAACCACTCGCCATCATACACAGTTTCCTCAAAAAACTCCAACGGGGCTGCAAAATAGCTTCTATCTCTTCTAGCAAGAGCACTAGAATAGAACTCTGTTCCCACATCCTCCTGATCATCTATCATTTCTTTCTCATCGTAATACCTAGTCCTTGATAACATATCTGCCACAGGATTGTCCTTCCCTGCAATATGTCTAAACTCTGGGTTCAAGGACTTGATATATGCTATCCACCTCAACATAGCAATATCTGGAGTTGTACAGCTAGTGATCATTCCTAAGAGAGGTAAACAATCTGTCTCCACAACCACAGGTGCTCCTATCAAGTATTCCTTATCACTCTTCATCGCAGTAACTACTCCTCATAGCTCTCTCTTGACCTGAGGGTAGTCTCTCTGCCGTGAACTTAATACCTTAGCACCAAAACGCACCACATATCTATTTCCATCCTCATCGTCTTGTCCTACAACCCATCCAATGCCAATAGGACTAGTATCAACAGTAAGGATAACAGATCTGCCCAACTCATATGTTACCTTCCGTAGAGTTGGTGGTGAAGACAACAGATCCTTCAACTTCTTCATAGACTCGCTTTGCTCCTCTTGCCACTGAAATCTTTGCCCCTTCCTCAGAAACTTGTACAACGGATCTGCTACATGTGCAAAGTGTGGAATCCATATATGATAAAATACACATGCACCTAGAAATCTTCTCACCTCAGTAACCGATCCACACGTCTTCTTCATCCTTCGAATGGCGTCAACTTTGTTTGGACAAGGTTTCCGACCATAAGATCCACATAGGTGCCCCACAATCAACACCTCTTGTTCTCCAAATACAGACTTTGCTCCTGATAAAGTCAAATGAACCTCCTCCAGTCGACTCAATATCTTATCGCAGTCAACTATATGATCTGCAACAAACTTACGGCACCCCCTCTGATCCATTACCTCATTCTTCTCCTCCTCAGCACATCCTTTGATCGGCACATCATCAAGGAATGGCATAGTTTTTTCAGGAATGAAATCCCTCAAAACTTTATTCATGCCATTCATCATATGTGCTACAGAATTGGTAGCACCTTGCGGCAAGGTGCACATCCTTAGTAACCCCAAAGGTGTCCTCATTGTAGTCAAGTCTCTACTCTCAGAGGATAATTGAAATTGATCATAACCTGAATATAAGTCTCCCATGGAATAAATAGCACGACCAGCAAAAGCCTCTGCAAACTCGTCTACAATAGGTCCTATACCCATATTCCTGATAGTCACCTTGTTAACTGGCTGCATATCTTGGATAAATCTCAAAGCTCCACTCTTCTTCGGAACAGTAAACCATCTGCTAGAATAAGGAGCTATAGATGGTTCCAAGATACCCATCCTAATCCTCTCATTGAACAAGTCAATCAGCTTTGGCAGATGAGCTCTAGGCACAGGGATAGGACGTAGATTCCAAGGCACATGCGGTATAGTAAAGATTACCATAGGTGCAACTACACTTGGATCTACACACCCTACTTCATGTGACTCAAATGCAAACGCCTTACCATGCCTAGATAGCATCTCCCTGAAGCTCTTCTTCTCTTGCTCAGTAAGAAATCCATCACCTCCAATCCTCAGCTCCTTCAGTGTTGTTTCTGTGAACTGGTGCCCAATTCTTCTCGGTCCTCTGAGCGTCGGCTCCCGTGCAGCTTGCTCCATCTTCTGATTGTAATCGAATGGTAAAGACAAAGCCATTGGTTTGACTTTCTTTGCCACTGCCTTGTACTTGGTCTCCACATACACCTCTTGCCGATCTATAAACTTATCAATTACATCATAAAGCTCCTTGGAGCTCACTCTCACCACTCTATCTACATCATCTATAGAACCTTCTACTATAGATTTCAACTCCCCTATAGTATCTACCAAATACTTCTCTTCAAACACTCCAGATATGTATTCATCTCCTGCTAACTCTCCACTGTCCCACAAAGACTGCTGTACACATTTCACATGTTGCCTCTCAAACCTCTTCAGATTCTCAATCTTCCTATAACACACTGATCCACATGACGTCAATCCTAAGAAGCTAGAGGATAAAGCTTCTTGTTCTACTGGATCAGGCGAGAATCCTATCTCTACTGTACCGTTGAAGTCTCGCTCTTCAATGGTACTCTGCCAAAACCCCTAGACTCTCTAAACTCCTGAGTAATCTTAGGTAGTGGACGGTCTCTCAAGCTATCACGATTCCTCTCATGTTCTGCAACAACGGTCAAAAACTGAACAGCTCTTTTGCCGTCTCTACTACGTATCCTAGCATAGGCTGAACCATCATCCATAACTCGTGTCTCCATTCTAACAGCAGTAATGTAAGGCTGCCCTAGAATGATAGGATAGGTTGACATGTCTTGCACAAAGAAATTCTGAACATCACTGATGTCACCCACAGTTACCTTGATGTTGGGACAAGCACCATAGAGTTCTCCCCTCTGGTTGTTGGCAGCATGGATAAGCCATCCATGGTCGGTGTCTATGGGCCACCTCCCACGCTTGTACAGCTCCTTAGACATCAAATTAATCTCTGAGCCGTGATCAATCAATGCCACCACAGGTTCCTCTAGATCTCCCAGCTTCACTAAGGTCTCTGTGGTTGCTCTCGCCCAATGGTTGTGAGAATAATGGCTCTTTTGCGATGCTTCCACCTCATCTTCAAACCTCATGTGCTGATCTGATCTTCCCTCTGATACTTGAGAGCAGTAACCAGCAATCTCATCTTCCTCATCATCCGACAGTTTGGTCCCTAGAGCGTTAAGCGTAGCTGCTTCACCCAAAATCTGACGCTTCCTCTTGATGATATCTATGATAACCTCATGGAACTCACGCTTTGCAATCCCAAGAATCTCACCCAAAGTAAACTCAACCTTCCCATTCAAGATACGATTCTCTAACACCTGCTTCAAGTCTGTAGCAATCTCAATGTCAGATTGAAGTTTGTATGCAGGCATCTTACCCTTCTCCTTGCTTCTCTCCTTCTCCTTTGGTGTTGTAGGTGATAGATCCTCCATATTCTCCTCCCGAGTAGGTGTTGTCTCCTGCCTTGCCTCTAGTCTAGCCCTTTCACTCCTTGTAGCAGGTCGTTTGGCTGTAGAAGCCTCACCTGCATCCTCCCTCCTGTGTTTTTCTTCTAGTACAGCTTCATGTTGACTTCTTGCAACATAAGCATGCACTGACATAGTATCCACAGGATCATTCCATCTTGTAGCTTCTCGAATTGAGTTGCCAACCCTTCGTAGCACATCCTTGTCTAGCTCTGTTCTAGCTACGGACCGCACTACATCAGACCACAACCCAGTAGTCCCTTTCTCTCTCTCCATCTCCACTTTCACTCCACATGTAGCAGCATTCACAAGAGAAACAGCATGTGATGCTGATATCTCATTCACAAGCCTCTTCATACCACCCTTGCCAAAGTTGGTTCCCAACATCATCCCAGTCTCTCTCAGATGGATCTTACCATCTTTGAAGAAGATCATATCCTTCCTCAATGCATCTGAAAACTCTCCACAATCTCTTCTTACATGGTCTAGGCTATCACACCATATACAACAGTGAACAAAGCCTTCTCTCATCTGAGGTCTCTACATAGCAGGCTGTACATTCTGCTCCCTCTCTTCTAACCTAGTGAGCTTAAGCTTAAGCTCTTTCATACCCTTAATCAACTCATCAAGCGGTGAGTCTTCCTCTCTAGCAATTACCAAAGCAGGCTTAGTAGGCAACTGCTTGACAGGAATTATCAGAGGTGCTGCTTCACTTACCACCACCTTGTCCCTTCTTCTCTGTCTCTTGGTCTGCAAAGAAACAGCCTCTTCAACCTCCTTCCAGTCAGTCTTCAATCCTCTCTCCTCACTCTTGTCTTCCAGCAACAGCTCAAGCTTCTCCTGAATAGTCACGTCCGCTGCCTGTAGGAAAAGCTCGGTCTTCTCCACCTCTAGTGTAAGCTTCTCTGTCCTAGAAAGCTGAGCATATTGACGATCAAACTCTCTTAACAACTCATTTACAGACAAACCTTTGTTAGGTTTAACCACCCACTCCAAAAACGTTCTCTTGGTCACCCTCTCTGAATCTTCAGTGTAGTACTCCTCCTTCAAAGCTCGCATAAAGCTCTCCCAACTCTGTCCTTGCTGCTGCTTGAGCTCCTTCACACGCCCACGAATCTCAGGGACAACAGCAAGCTCAAAGTTCTCCACCATCTCCTTCTCAGGTACCTTGTTCACCTCCATCTCCCTAGCATAGTATCGCACATACTTGGAAATATCTGTCCCCTTGAACTGGTCCATCTGATGCACCACAGATTGCAACGCCTTGGTTGCTAATACCTCCTTCCTCTCTGTGCTCTGCTGCTGCTGCATAAACATGGAAAAAGCTTGGAACATCTTCATCGTAGCAGCATCAAACTGAATAGGTTGCTGAGCAGCAGTAGCACCTCCACTTGATGATCCTTGGTTGGCCATGATATCTGATCATGTAACACTCTCACGAAAACTCCCACCCTAGGTGTTTCACGTCGAGTTCACCAAAAAGAGAGTATGTCGGAGTGTGATCCGTCTACCTAGGAAAGCGTCGGGCTTCTGGCTGTGGTTGTTTACTCAAGAGGTTGGCTTTCAGGTCACAACAGGAGCTATAAACACTCACACAGGAGTGTAGGATCCTCTGATATGCTCAAAAAGCGAAATTTAGATCTCACTGGTAGTAATAGGCTTAAGCGGTGAACTTTGACACTCAAAGAGAGGAAAAATATGAAGGTTTAGACTTCTAAACTTCCCCTACATGTAAATGAGGCACTACTGAACACACACACAAAGTTTCAGCCTGAGATTGAATTCTAGCACCGAGATGTTGCCAGAAAAGTTCTGAATAAGAGAATTATGGCAATTTCTGGTACCTAGACAGCTATTCAGACATAGAACAGAGAATTGGCTCGATGAATTTCAAATCTTCTCACAGTATTTGAAGTCTACAGGATGCTGAACATCCCTGTGAAGTTGGGACTCCTGATTGTTTGTAGAACTCCAGATCTCCTTCTCTAAAGTCGCTGCTCTAGATTAAGAGCTTTTCAGACCCCCTCTGCTTCAGCGGCCGCCCTGAATTACTCAATCACTCAAATGATTCGAAACTTTTTGGACAGTAGTAGCCTTCTTGACAGTGAACGCAACCACGAAGTTTTGAAGTGATTTTCTCAATTCTGCTGCAATTGGCACCGAAAACCCCAAAATCAACAAAAGTGATGCAGTTTTGACACAATCCGAACTTCAATTGGGCATAACTCCTTGTTTATTGATCCAAATCGAGCAAAAATTTCACTGACAGTGCTTGGCACGACGAGCTCTCTCTTCCTGTGTTCTCAGATTTCGAAGATACCTCACCAATTGCTCGAACTCTCCTCTAGAGCTCTGTTTCTAAACTTAGAGTTTTACAAAAGACAAAAATGGACCAATGGGAGTTCATAGCTCCACTTGACTGTCCTTTTGTGCCTTAAACTACCTGGTAACTTATCTACACTTATAGGCTACCACGTCAAGCCCCCTAGAGTGCCAGCGTAAAACTTAAACTACCTAAAATGACACATAGCCCTGAAAAATAACTTAAATTTGCTAGAAAGTGTGCATGGGCGACAAGTAAGTACAACCCATGAGCTCAAACCCCTATCTGCATGGAAACCCTAAGTTATGTACATTGAACATCATAGACAAGTAAGAAGTCACTTGCACAAGCGCACAAATGCTTGAACAAGATAACTAACATACTATCAGCCTACTAGGACTCAAAATAGTGTTAACACCGTATGCAAAGGTGTCAAACATATACATAAAGGACTAGAAGTAGTACGAGCTAACTTCTAGAACTACTAAACCTAAGCGTCGGAGTAGAAGTCAAGCATGTAGCCGCCAAGTAGCGCGACAACGTGTTCGTGGGACTCGTCATCAACGGGTAGATTATTTGGTCAAATGGAAAGACTATCCATTACATGAAGCAACATGGGAACCTGCAACCAATCTTGCACACGCCCCACTCATAGTGCAAACTTTCGAACAGCAGTTGAGCAACGAGGACGTTGCTTCTTAAAAGAGGGGAGGTTTGTAATAAGTAGAGTCCTACTTATCAACTAGAGGAGAAATTGGTTTGGTAGAAGTCTTTGGTATAAGAATTAGTTACGGCTAAGTTGGCCGAAGAATACATGCAGCAAATAGTACTTCTATCAATAGGCGAGTGCGCCAAAAGTCCGCCGAGAAACTTCCAGAAGGAAGTTTCTAGAAGGAAGCTTCTAGAACTTTCCAGCCGGGAAGCTTCCAGAAGGAAGTTTCTAGAAAGAAGCTTCTAGAACTTTCCAGCCGGGAAGTTTCCAGAAGGAAGTTTCTAGAAAGAAGCTTCTAGAACTTTCCAGCGAGCCTTCTACGTGGCTCATTCTGAACCTCTAGATGTTGTTCTAGATCTAAGGCTGCATGCAAGCCACATCAGCGATCCGCGTGAGAGATGAGCATTGGCCGGAAGCTTATCATGTACTATTCCTCTCACTATATAAAGGCTGCGAATGCACCACCACAGGCATTCGAGTTTTGAGTTCACTCTAGAGCCTCATCTTACATCAGGAGTTTGAGAGACAGTTTCTTCAACTATCTCGGATGAAGAAGCTCACACTTGAGAATGACAAAGTGGAGCTATTTTTACAGTCAGCCAACAGCGTGCTACAGAGGGAGTTAGAGTTGCTGTTGGAAGATCGGACGAAAGACAATGGTCTTACATCTGATTGGAAGAACGTTAGCGAAGCAGTGGGAGTACTTGCAAAGCGAGAATATCGAAGAGGGAAGGTGGTTGTGACTCAAGCACCAAGACCACCACCTATTGTGATACCACGAAGGCAACCAACGGTGCAGACTGCTCCTCTACCTACTATTTCACTTCCTACTATTCTTATCACTACGGTTGTACCACAGCGAAATCAAGCAATGGAAGATTTGGAGAAGAAGATGAGAGACTTACAGATCAAGTTGACAAGGTTGGAGGAGAAGGATGGGGCACCTGAAGGGAGACCTGCACCAAAACAAAGATATGTTCAGAGGTGTATTTGGTGTGACAACACCGACCATCAACGGAAGGAATGCGGGAGTTTCACTGATGCCTTGTAGCAAGGCATAATTTTCTGGAAGGAAGGAAAGATCGCCTTGAGAGACAACGGAGAGACTCTGAGGACCAACTTCGGTAGAGGAGAGATGAAGAAAGTTTTGGAGGATCATCTAACAGTGCATGATGTGGCATCGATAGAAGTTTCTACTTATGGAGTCGAGGTGATTAGCAAAAAGGAGAGTGCCTTTTTGAAACATGAGGATACGACTGATATGTGGAGTCACGCTGTGAGCACGAACAGAAAGGAGAAAATGACAAGGGAAGAGTTGCTCAGAACAGCCACAGTAATCAAGAGTGCTATTGGATGAGATGATCCCGTAGATGCTATGTCCGTTCATGCCTACGTAGCCAAGGCTCAACATGAAGCTATCATGGAAGAGAAGCGTAGGAGGGACGAGGCTGGTCCAAGTGAGGAGAGAGCGACTCTCAAGAGGCAACTAAGAGGAGATAGACTCCGACAGGAGACTACACCTCTACGAGAAGAAGCTATGGAGGACGTCTTACCTTTTGGGAGTGCAGAGAAGGGTAAGGGTAGAGAGAAAGGCAAAGCTCCCATGTATAAGCTGCAATCAGACATTGAAGCAGCAACCAACATGAAAGAGGTGTTGCAGGAGAAGGTGCTCAATACAAAGATTGAGTTTACCTTGCGAGAGATCCTCGGGATTGCGAAGAAAGAGTTTCATGATGTCATCATTGACATTATCAAGCGGAAGAGACAATTGACGGGAGAGACCGCAGTGTCCAGTGCTCTAGACACAGTGATTACAGAGGAAGAGGAGCGAGAGTTGGTTCATTCTTACAACACTCGTAAAATTTAGTTTGATGTGGATAAGGAAGAGGACGATAAGATCTCTAGTCATTACACTAGAGGGCATTGGGCAAGAGCCACTACTGAAACCTTAGTGAATGTAGGAGAGATGAAAGATCCGGTGGTTGCTCTCATCGATCATGGATCTGAGATCAATATTGTCTCTAAGGACATCTACAAGCAGGGTGGATGGCCTGTTGATATACAATAATTGTGGAGAGACAAGACACTGGTGGTCCACCTGTCCTCATCCGAGAAGACAGATTGGGCAAGTGCCCTTGTGTGGGAACTGTAAGGAAGCCGGTCATTTCACAGGGAATTGTCCTCAAACCTTACGGCCACGACAAATGGTTAGATTTGCAGAGACCACGCCTCCTGCAGAAGCTACATCAACTTCTAAACTCGAGTTAGCAGTGGTACAGCACATCACGGTAGAAGAAGAAGATCCTGGGGATTGTACGGATTGTCTCCACATCGAGGACCCTGGAAGCGCGAAGGAAAGGAACCCCAGCTGCAGACGACGACTGCGGCCCAGAAGACGAAGTTACTTGAGGCAGCTTCTTCTTTCACTTTGGCGGATGGCACTGTTTGGAGTCCTAGCTCGGATTCAGACAGTTGACTTCCTGAAGAAGTCTTGGATGAAGCAGTGTTCAAGGTAAGTACCAGAAGCAAAGGGAAGTTAGAATCTCGTCAGAAGGAGATTAAGAAGAAGAAGCAGCGAAAGGAAAGGTCATCTTCCCCTGAGCGACCTTCTTCTCCTACTTACGACCGAGAAGATCCGAAGTACTTTGCTCCTGACATCAGACAAGAGGTTGAAGCGATCATGCAAGAAGAGCTGGAGAAGAGACGGAAGATAGTATTGTAAACCCTCCGCGGTCCTATCGATCAACTACCCCCCCCCCGATCTCTCAACCTCCACGATCGTCATCCACGAATCTGCAACATGTCGGGCCTGTCTCTCACTCAGGGGTCACCTCTGATGGCTTTGATGGAAGCACACCATGAACTTGAAGGGAAAATGCTGAGTTCACTCATTCATACACCCACAAACTTATCAACTAAAAATCTCCTTAAACACTTTAACTAAAATCCTCCATTCTAACGACGTCTCTCAAGTTCTTACATACTAAAAATATCCCACACTCTCTATATTACTCAAGTTGTCATTACGACAATGTGAAAACAAGGATGAGGAGCTCTTCTCTACTCCTCTATTTATACATTCTAGGTTTTTACTTTGGTACCCTCGGTAACTCAGTCGTAACTATTTTTACCGCGTTTTACTAAGATATTACTTAAGGTAAAAGCATTGATCACATGGGCTTTTTACCTTTTCACATGGGTTTATTCCTTCAAAGTCAACAACTTCTAGAAGGATTCTGGAATATTCTCAAGGAATCTCGAATTTCCACCCCCCCTCTACACTAGGACCCACTAAAAAGGAAACATGTGAAATCTCTTCTTGTTTTTAATGCCCACAAAGTCCACAACTTTAATCCAACCACTAATATCAAGTCAAAAAGGAGATAAGGGATACTTTCCACATCCTTTCTACCTTTTAGACAAGATGACAAGATAGTAGTGTTCACTCTTTAGCAAATATCTGAATTCTGCCAAAAGTACAGCTAAGTTTAACCATAACTAACTTTTAGCTAGTCATGACTAACTTGATACCTCCTAAAAGTACTTTGGCAGCAATTAAACATTCTCAACACTTAGTTAGAACTAAACACCTTACTAATAGACAAACTTCCTATGTGTAACATAGATCGTTATATTTTACCCCCGGACTAAATTTTCGCTCCGTCCTCGGAGTGAAGAGAGAACTTTCGTCAATGAAAGAACTTCAACTTGTCATGGTTGACCCGATCGAATCTCCTTCCTCCCAACTCCTGAAGGTCATATGTGAAGTTGCTCCATGTGGTGCCCACAAATTACAGTATTCACGAATTTTTGAAATTTTTGAGATTAATGACTTGTTTATATAACTGAAGAAGCATTGTTACTTAAGGTTACGTCTTCCTTAAAAGGAAGATGATCTTAAAAGCTGTTTGTAATAAGAAGTTGACTTCTTCAGAAGACGACCGTCTTCTCAGTTGCGTCTTCAGAAGATAGGAAGACGGCGGAAGATGGGAAGACGGCGGAAGACACCTGTCTTCCGGAAGACAGCGATCACGAAGGCTTGACCACGAGTTTTCGGGTAAACAAGTAGGTGTACCTACTGGAGCGCACCGAATAGGTAGGTAGGTCAAGAAGACACCAAGGACGAGAACCCCTAATCTGCGGGGAAGATGCGTGAGGAAGCACATTAGCCACCTTCCAACTTCTCGCAGCACAGTGCGCCTGAAGAAGATCGATTGAGAGAGTGAACTTCGAGCTAGCATTGAGAGAGGAATCGAGTAAGACATCGAGGTAGTAGAGAGTACGTTGGCAGCTAGGCGAAGGGTGAAATCGGATTGCGGGAGCACAAACAGCAGAAAGAGCGAAGGCATTTCTGTGGAGCTTCCGAGAAGTTGACAGTGAAGAGTGGCGAGTAGAAGCGAAAGAAGAATCGAGGTGTGGACCGAAATTGACAGCAGGCGCATTCGAGAGGAGTCGCATTGGAAGCTAGGACGAGAGCCAGAAGCGCGCGGAGGTCGAAGACAACTCGGGAGCCGAAGAAGACTGTAGAGGTTCTTTCCCCTGTTCTTTCCCCTTCCCACTTCTTCTCGCCATTGTCTGGTACTCCCCGCGCTTCCTTGATTGTGTGCAGGCAGCCTGATCGATTACCCCACCCCCCATCTTTTCTATTGAGACATTGGGCGCGGAAGCGCTGCCCAATTTCTGTCAAGATATCTCCTTGCTTCTTCCCGAGCTCAATTCGAGCTTCCCTACCCCTAGTCTTCAAATTGGCGAACCCAACTATCAATTTCTCTACCCTACTACCTCTCTACCCCCGAAACTTGAAATAGAAGACGATTCGGAAGATGAGAACATCCTCGGAAGACGCTTCTTGAACTTGACTGTCTTCGGAAGACATCTTCGGAAGACTGTCTTCGGAAGTCGACTGAACACAATTCGTATCAAGAGTGGATTTGCTTTGCTTTTGTGTTTAGAGAGACTTGATACGAAGCTTGAGTGGTGTGGTGAGTTGTTGTGTTATTTCGAGAAGTTGGAACTCGAGAACTAGGCCTGTGCCTCCCGGTCTTCCAAGCTTCTCAACTCCACATCTTCCTAGAGAGACTAGAAGACTGAAAGGCTGGCAAAATGAGCGAGAAGACGTGAGGGTCCATTTCGGGTCTCTTCTGTTCGACCCATAGCAGCCGTTCCTTCTTCTTCCCGAACTTAGAAGAGAGTTGTGAGAAGTATTGCTGGCAGAATCCGGAGAGAATGGTCGAGGGTCATGTCTTCCCATCATGCAGCAAACTTCTTCTGAGTGCGTATGAGAGGTGAGAGGTCAGAAGAACAGAGTGCACATGTTTTGAGTCTGTTGTGAGGATAGATTGCGCGTAGGAAGAAGAAGACAGGTGAGACCAGTGAAGGGAAGTCTGACTTCGAGAGGTCTTCCGAGAACGACATTGAATCGGAAGCTGTCCCAAGTGTCTTCCCAGAGGCCACTGTCACCGCAGGAGCCCGCAACCATCTTCTGAACCTTTCTCATACTCTACTTCTCGCATATCTTGTATCTTCTGATAGGAAGTAGGATGTAATGCAAGGTGGGTTGTCTTCTTGGTAATCCATGCGAGGCCTTGCTTAGATAGGATTGTTTAGATATAGCTCGGAAGACGAGAGCTATTTAGGAAGCACTGTTAGAATCCCGGAAGACGGAGTAGCTGTCTTCTGGAAGACTAGTTCGTCTTCTGAGAGTGGAAGCTAGACTGTGGGCACTCGGGAAGAACTGAGCCTTCAGCTCATAGTAGGTGCTTGTGGTTTAGTGCAGCAGATCTTCCAGGTATGTCGATGCATCCGCGAGGCCTGGTGTTACCAGCGACAGAATTGGCCGAGGCCACTCCTTTCCTCAAGGAGTTGGGTCTCGACTTCTTCCTGTGGGACTGGAACCTCGCAGATCAAGGGCTTCTGGAGGAGGTATGGGCCGCGTTACCACCGCGTAACCGTGTACCTGCGAAGGCAGGAGTTGCTCGGGGAAGACCATCTTCCTGGACAGAAGACTGGTGGCGTAAGGCGTTTCACAGGCCTGAGACCGAGAACCGAGGATATTGGTACGAGAAGAAGATCTTGCCTAGGATTGTCAGTTCATGGCATGTACCTGGGAGTACCACCTGCCTTTTCGTGGAAGACAGGCAGGGGAGGAACGGTTGGAAGATAGAGTCTTACCGAGAGCCGAAGAAGCGACTTCTGGCGAAGTTGTTTCTGCATCTTTTCCCCAAGGGAAAAGCGCAAAAGACGAGGTACTTAGGAGATCAGGACGTGGAGTTCCTGGAATCAGTGTGGGATGACAGAGTGCCCATCTATTGGGGCGCGTACATCCACAACTATGTACAAACGGAGCTAGCATACTTGGGTACCCCGGCGGGAGGACATCTGACGCCCTTCTTCTGCTACTTGTATGTAGCCATGGGGGATCTCAGGGAAGATCAGCTGGCAGTGTATGGACCAACGGAGCCACAGGAGGTGAAGGAGGAGACCTCGGAAGACGATGACCGAGAGGCAGCAGCAACGCCCCCTCCCACTCTGATGGGACACCCATCTCCCTCATCCATTCAGGATCGGAGTCGGACTCGGAGGAAGACTTGCTGAGTACCCGATCGGAGCAGAAGACAACTTCTGTAACACCTGGGAGTCTTCCGAAGCCTCCAGAAGACGAAGGATGGATGGGCACTCCTACTGCGATGCGAGGAAGCGCAAAGAGGAGAGCCGCTCCTGCCACGAGGAGTCTTCCACCCCGGAAGATGAGAAGAGTAGCTTCTTCTCGTGCGCAGAAGATGAAGGCCGTAGTGGTGGAAGAGGCTCCCTTGCCTCTGGAAGACGAAGTCGACACCATCGAGCGAGTGGTGGGGATGAACTTGTCTTCTGCAGGAAGACGACTGGAGGAGTTCAATGCCTACTTCCAGAAGGAGATCCAGCCCGCTATGGAGTTGCTGGAAAGGAGAGCGAGGGCACAGGAGAAGCCCTTACAACCTGGATTCGGCCTACGCACCTTGCTGCGACAGGAAGACAGCCAGCAGAAGACGGAGTCGCTGGAAGCTAGCATCCGCACTACGGAGAAGCTTGCAGCCAGGTACAAGGCGGAAGCAGCCGCTTCTGCCAAGGAGTCGATGCAACTTCGGAAGAGCAACCAGGAGTTGCAGACGCGAGTACAGCAGCGTGATCAGGAAGTTCTCCGAGTGCGGGAGAAGATCACTGCCCTCGCAGAAGAGCATACCACTTGGAAGATGCAGCGAGAAGCCGCAGAAGCGCGAGCTGCAGTAGAGAAGACGCAGAGGGAAGCAGCGGAGGCCCGTGCGCAGAAGATGCTAGCTCAGTCGGTAGAAGCGCTTCGGAAGAAGTTCAACTTCACCGCGGGTAAGAAGTTACTTACCTTAGCTAGGGAATGGGACAGCGAGTCCAAGACGAGGTTGGTGGAATGCAGAGATAGCATGTTCAGGTACCTGGATAGACAGATAGAAGGAGTGAAGACACTTTATGGTCTTCCCTCACTTCCGACACCTGCAACCGCATCTTCCCAAGCCCCAGCACCCTCGACTGGATCCGGAATGGAGAAGGAGGAGTTCGATCTCGCTATACACTTGGTGGTGACAGCGTTGGAAGACGAGAAGACTCCAGAAGACGCCCCGGAAGACATGATGTCTTCTGGAAGACAGGAAGACGAGCCGTCTTCCCAGGTATTCCGCGTGGAGGAAGCGACTTCCCCGGACCCCTATGAGATCGCCATGGTCCCTAGTACTGCATCTGTGCCTCAGAAGACCGAAGACGCACCATTCGACTCGTCTTCCCAGAAGACCATTCCATCTTCCGAAGTCGAAGCCGAGGAAGACGCAGCCGCAGAAATAGCAGGGCCAGCGAAGAGCGAGGAGAGGGAAGCTACCTCAGTGGTACCCGAGGTAAGTGCAGGGCTTCCCAGCCCATCAGAAGTCGAGGTAGTAGCTCCGGTAGGAGCAGATCATGTGGAGATTGCCACCGAGCAATCAGAGTAGTTAGCAAACTCAATCGACACTTCCAGATTTAGTAGGATTGGACATGCTATCTTAAGGGTGGCAGTTTTCCATGTAAAAATAGTTAGGACCCCATGTGACAGCATAGGTAGCGTAGGAGTAATACAGTGGAGGGCTAATTGGGAAGAGGGACCGCATGCATGTGAGGTGACAACCTCTTGTCAGCGCCTCTCTCTCTCTCCTTGGTGGTCGCCTCCCAAGGCAGATGGTTAAGTAGGATAGCATGGTAGGAGAAAAGCTCTCTGAGAGCTCTGCCAGGTCTGTAGAATTCGGCAGTAACTGAACATACACACCAATTCTACAGGCAGGCAGGAGAGACACATTAGAGCAGGGACAGTCTAGGAACAGGGAACGGCATCCTCGTGCCGACCTGCTGATTAGACTGGTGTGTCGAGGAGTAGACGCAGGAAGTAGAGGGAGTGAGCTTCCCAATGCCATTGTGACTTCTTCTCGGGGAATAGATTGTGGATTTGAGTGCAGAAACTTTGCTCATGTCTTCTGGGTGGGGGAATGTATTGAATTCGCTCCCAATTGTGCATGGGAAGTGTTCTTCTTGAGTGGCGGTGAATGTCAACAGTTGTGGAGTGTAGCTTGACTCGTTCAGTAGAGCACTTGGGATCTACGTTGTCGGAGTGTAATCCGTCTACCTAGGAAAGCGCCGGGCTTCTGGCTGTGGTTGTTCACTCAAGAGGTTGGCTTTCAGATCACAGTAGGGCTATAAACACTCACACAGATGTGTAAGATCTAGTAATATACCCAGAAGGCGAAATTCAGGTCTAGCTGACAGTAATAGGATTCGGCGGTGAACTTTGACACTCACGGAGAGGAAAACTATGAAGGTTTAGACCTCTAAACTTCCCCTACATGCAAATGAGGTACTACTGAACTCACAGACGAAATTTCAGCCTGAGATCAAATTCTGACACGGAGATATGAACAGAAAAGTTTTGAGCAAGAAAACTACGGCAATTTCTGGTACCTAGCTGGCTATTTCAACCTATAACAGGAGTTTGGCTCGATCAATTTCGAAGTATCTTACAGGATTTGCAGTCTACAGGGTGCTGAACATCCCTGTGAAGTTGGGACTCCTGAATGTACACAGAACTGTAGATCTCCTCCTCTGAAGTCGCTGCTCTAGATTAAGAGCTTTTCAGACCCCCTCAGCTTCAGCGGCCGCCCTGAATTACTCAGTTGCTCAATCGATATGAAACTTTTTGTGAAATCGTAGCCCTGCTGGCGGAGAACACAACCTCGAAGTTTTGAAGCAATTTCCTCAAATCTGCTGCGAGTGACACTGAAAACCCTAAATCCAACCAAAATGATTCAATTCTAGCACAATCCGAACTTCAATTGCTCATAACTCCGTCTTTATTGACTCAAATCGATCGAAATTTTCACTGGAAGTGCTTGGCATGACGACCTCTCTCTCCCTGTGCTCTCAGATTTCGAAGATCCCTCACCAAATGCTCGAACTCTACTCTAGAGCTCTGTTTCTAAATTTAGAGTTAAACTAAAGACAAAAATAGACCAATGGGAGTTCATAGCTCCACTTGGTTGTCTTTTAGTACCCTAAACCACGTGGCAACTTAGTTTTACTCATAGGCTACCACGTCAAGCTCTCTAGAGTGCCAGCGTAAAACTTAAACTACCTAAAACGACACGCAGCCCCGAAAAATAACTTAAATCAGCTAGAAAGCGTGCATGGGCGACACACAAATACAACCCATGAGCTTAAGCCCTATCAACATGGTAATCAACCTACTAAGACTCAAAATAGTGATAACACCGTATGCAAAGGTGTCAAACATATACATAAGCGGCTAGAAGTAATATAAGCTAACTTCTAGAACTACTAAACTCAAGCGTCGGAGTAGAAATATAACATGTAGCCGCCAAGTAGCGCGACAACGTACGAACGGTCTTCTGGGTAAGGGATCCCAGAAGACAGAGCAGTCAGAGCAGCGAAGTGAAGAAGAAAGAAGCCTTCTTCCCGCAACAGAAGACGACATCCTCGAGTAGAAGACGGTGCTACAGTACTCACGTTTGTTGTCTTCCTCCCCAAACTATTACAAGCAGGGATGGCTTGTTAGTCAGGATCCGGACTAGAAGCCTGTCGGAATCTTAATTACCCTTTTTCATCCTGTTTTCTCTTGTTTGGATTTCTTCTTCTTCCCATCTTCTCCCATCTTCCCCATCTTCTTACCTTCTTCTAGTGAGCTTCCGATACTTCTATTGAGCTTCCGTGAAGGTGAATGTCGTTGTAGCGCTGCAAGAAGACAACTTCCGTAGGCAGAAGCCTGGGAAGGCTACAGGGGGCATACACCCTGTGATCGATCCACCCCGTTGGAATGTGAGTGTGAGAATAAGGTGTAACGACTGTTACTAGTCGACTTCTGCGAAGCCGGACAGCCTTCTGGAGGTGTCAGAAGACGAGCTAAACCCCCAGAAGACGAGAATCGCTTCGGGAAGACGGTATCGAGAAGACCGGAAGAAGCAACCTGGAAGCAGGAAGATCGTCTTCCCGAGCTTCTCTGTGAATAGTTGTGTGATATTGTAATTGGTAGTTGTTTGTTTGGGTCCAGAGCACCATTTGGCGTGTCTGGAAGACGTGTGGTTTTGTGTGGTTTTGTGAGAAGACGGGATTTCTAGGCAAAACCCGTGTGTTTGTGTGTTTGAACAGATCTTAGAACTTAGAGCAGCGTTACTTGTGCAAATCCTCTGTGGGAACGATATCTTGTATACTAAATGGGCAAAAGGAGAAATCCTTCGTCACTACAAGGTAGTAGCTCCGGTAGGAGCAGATCATGTAGAGATTACCACCGAGCAATCAGAGTAGTTAGCAAACTCAATCGACACTTCCAGATTTAGTAGGATTGGACATGCTATCTTAAGGGTGGCAGTTTTCCATGTAAAAATAGTTAGGACCCCATGTGGCAGCATAGGTAGCGTAGGAGTAATACAGTGGAGGGCTAATTGGGAAGAGGGACCGCATGCATGTGAGGTGACAACCTCTTGTCAGCGCCTCTCTCTCTCTCCCTGGTGGTCGCCTCCCAAGGCAGATGGTTAAGTAGGATAGCATGGTAGGAGAAAAGCTCTCTGAGAGCTCTGCCAGTTCTGTAGAATTCGGCAGTAACTGAACATACACACCGATTCTACAGGCAGGCAGGAGAGACACATTAGAGCAAGGACAGTCTAGGAACAGGGAACGGCATCCTCGTGCAGTCCTGTTAGCTAGACTGGTGTGTCGAGGAGTAGACGCAGGAAGTAGAGGGAGTGAGCTTCCCAATGCCATTGTGACTTCTTCTCGGGGAAAAGATTGTTGATTTGAGTGCAGACGCTTTGTCCATGTCTTCTGGGTGGTGGAATGTATTGAATTCACTCCCAATTGTGCATGGGAAGTGTTCTTCTTGAGTGGCGATGACTGTCAGCCGTTGTGGAAGTGTAGCTTGACTCGTTCAGTAGAGCACTTGGGATCTACGTACGAACGGTCTTCTGGGTAAGTGATCCCAGAAGACAGAGCAGTCAGAGCAGCGAAGTGAAGAAGAAATAAGCCTTCTTCCCGCAACAGAAGACGACATCCTCGAGTAGAAGACGGTGCTACAGTACTCACGTTTGTTGTCTTCCTCCCCAAACTATTACAAGCAGGGATGGCTTGTTAGTCAGGATCCGGACTAGAAGCCTGTCGGAATCTTAATTGCCCTTTTTCATCCTGTTTTCTCTTGTTTGGATTTCTTCTTCTTCCCATCTTCCCTCATCTTCTCCATCTTCTTATCTTCTTCTAGTGAGCTTCCGATACTTCTATTGAGCTTCCGTGAAGGTGAATGTCGTTGTAGTGCTGCAGGAAGACAACTTCCGTAGGCAGAAGCCTGGGAAGGCTACAGGGGGCATACACCCTGTGATCGATCCACCCCGTTGGAATGTGAGTGTGAGAATAAGGTGTAACGACTGTTACTAGTCGACTTCTGCGAAGCCGGACAGCCTTCTGGAGGTGTGAGAAGACGAGCTAAACCCCCAGAAGACGAGAATCGCTTCGGGAAGACGGTACCGAGAAGACCGGAAGAAGCAACCTGGAAGCAGGAAGTTTGTCTTCCCGAGCTTCTCTGTGAATAGTTGTGTGATATTGTAATTGGTAGTTGTTTGTTTGGGTCCAGAGCACCATTTGGCGTATCTGGAAGACGTGTGGTTTTGTGTGGTTTTGTGAGAAGACGGGATTTCTAGGCAAAACCCGTGTGTTTGTGTGTTTGAGCAGATCTTAGAACTTAGAGCAGCGTTACTTGTGCAAATCCTCTGTGGGAACGATATCTTGTATACTAAATGGGCAAAAGGAGAAATCCTTCGTCACTACATATAGTGAGGAACTATTTTTGGCGCCGCTGCCGGGGATTTCATTTTAGTAACTTCTGTTCTAAGCTTCCTGGATCTGCGTGCCATTAGTTAGGATTCGTTTCGAACTAACTTCGATTGTAGTTGAATGTGTTGTGGGACTGTATCTTGCTAGAAGACAGGAACTGCAACCAGAAGTTGGTAAGATACATCAGGGAGAGTTGGAAGAAGCCGCTTCCCTGCTTCTAAGAACTCCTTGGAAGACTCGATCTTGGAAGATTGCAGTGAGTGCAACCAGAAGCAGGAGAAGAAGACGTTCTGAACTTGTGATCGGTTGTTCAGTCATTTGGTCTACCAGATCTAGTGATAGAAGGATAGAGACATCTGTTCTTGGTACTCTGGTGGATGCCTCCGACCGGAGGAAGAAGCAGAAGACGCACGGGTAAAGATCCTGAGTGGGTAAACTCACCCCAGCGAACCGCTTCTAGAGAGCAGCGAATATCCCTGAGACACCAAAGGAAAGAAGAAGAGCTCAGGATGATCCGATCGGTAGAGTTGGAAGAACCTTCCATCTCGAGCATAATCTTTGGCGAAGACAGAAGCCAACCGGGTGATCACGTGTATAAAGTAGATTTCGGTACTGGTTACTCGGAAGACGTCTTCCCAAGTGCGGGAGAAGCTTCTCAAGGTGAGGGAAGACTGGAGGAGATTGTTCCAGACGTCTCGGGAGGTAGCAGTGACAGTAGTTCTGACTCAGAAGACGACCTTCGTGACTCAGACAGGCCTGGACCTTCGAGAAGACCATCTCCACCACCTGGACCTGAGGAAGAAAGAAGTTGGCAGTCGCACCAGCCGGCAGTCAACATGGCTTCCCACACTCGGCAGAAGTACCATCCGTACGACGATGATGATGATGGGGACGACTTCATCACGATGTTCGAGACCATCTCTAGATCCAACAAGGAAGACGCTGATGTTGACAGACTCCGTGTATTTCCCAGTTTGATCAAAGGGAAAGGAAGGAAGTGGATGAGTAAAACATTGGATGATGTTGTAGTAATGGCCGCTTGGGCTACTCTGAAGGCAGCTTTTCTGAAGAGGTTCAGAGGAGTGGGCTACAATCGTATGACCCTCATAGAGCTTCAGAGACTCGAACGAAAGAAGAAAGAGACACTGCGGGATTACACCGAGAGGTTTGAAGACCTCTTGGATCACATCCCTCAGAACCAAGGAAGACTTGGCTACTGTGCTCAGCAAGCTGTGGACTGGTACTTGGGAGGATTGTCTCAGGATATGGAATTGTACTGCAGAAGAGGAGGAGGTGATGATTTAGCAGAAGTACAGAAGCATGCCGAGCAGTATGAAACCTCGAGCATCACTCGGAATATGACGAAAGACAAGGGGAAGACCTCGAAGAAGTCCAAGAAGTCGAAGAAGTCTTCCCGGAAGTCCAAGAAGAAGTCCAAGTCCACTGAAACTGATAACAGTGATTCGGAAGCAGCCTCTACTTCTGAAGAGTCTACTGTCAAAAGTTCAGAATCCGAATCTGAACAAGAGAAGAAGACGCGGAAGAAGAAGAAGAAGAAGACGCGAGCAAAGGAGGAAGTTGTGCAGAAGATGCCTCAAACTCAGATCATTCAGTCTGCACCTGATCCCCGCATCGATGAGGTTCTGAAGCAATTTGCCGACCTGAAAGTTCATCTTCTGAACCAGAAGGATAAGCGGAAGTAACCTACAGCTTCCCGGCCAAACCTTTGGTGCAACCTCTGTAACTCTTCTGGACACACCAGAGATCAGTGTACGCAGGACCAATCTGTCAACTGGGCAGGATGGGAAGAAGATGATGAGGGATATCTACACGATCCCAGTGGGGAAACCTGCTATAGGATCGAGACGATCCAACCCTTCACTCCTACGCCTCCCGCCCAATATAATCGTTATGTACCGAGGGATAGAGCTAGCAATGTACAGACCAGGACACCCTGGCAGCCTTCTTCATCACAACGACCTCTCAACCCTCTTCCTGGAGCGTGCAATAATTGTGGAGAGACAGGACACTGGTGGTCCACCTGTCCTCATCCGAGAAGACAGATTGGGCAAGTGCCCTTGTGTGGGAACTGTAAGGAAGCCGGTCATTTCACAGGGAATTGTCCTCAGACCTTACGACCCCGACAAATGGTGAGATTTGCAGATACCACACCTCCTGCAGAAGCTGCATCATCTTCTAAGCTCGAGTTAGCAGTGGTACAGCACATCACGGTAGAAGAAGAAGATCCTAGGGATTGTACGGATTGTCTCCATATCGAGGAAGACGAACCAGACCCCGGGAAGCGCGAAGGAAAGGAACCTCAGTTGCAGAAGACGACTGCAGCTCAGAAGATGAAGACACCTGAAGAAGCGTCATCTCTCACTTTGACGGATGGTACTGTTTGGAATCCTGACCCGAATTCAGATAGTTGGCCTCCGGAGGAAGTTTTGGATGAAGCTGTGTTCAAGGTAAGTACCAGAAGCAAAGGGAAGTCAGAATCTCGCCAGAAGGACGTCAAGAAGAAGAAGCAGCGTAAGGAGAGGTCATCTTCTCCCGAGCGGCCGTCTTCTCCTACTTACGACCGAGAAGATCCGAAGTACTTTGCTCCTGACATAAGACAAGAGGTTGAAGCGATCATGCAAGAAGAGCTGGAGAAGAGACGGAAGATAGTACAGCAGCTTCCTACACCGACTACGGCAACACCTGTCTCACGGGAACAGCCTCCAGTCGAGGGAAGACACTCTTCTGGTCTTCCACCCAAGGAAGCAGCTACTACATCTTCTCTGTTGGAAACACCAGTCACTCTTCTGAAAAGATCTCCGTACGACTTCTTGCGAGACTTGTGGAATCAGAAGGCGGATGTGACCTTCCAACAGCTGTTGGATGACAACGCTGGTTACAGAAAGTTGTTACAATCTGTGCTTCGAGGATCAAGGAAGAGGAGGGCAGCTAAACTTCCCACGAGCACCCCGATCCTAAGAATAGAGCATGAGGACTTGGGAGCCCCAGAACTTGATATGGAGATCCATGGCTGTCTTCTGAAGAAGGTACCCATTGATTCCGGCTCCGGAGTTAACATCATGACGGAAGAAACGGCGCATGCCCTAGGCTTCACTGAGTTCCAGCCTACTCCGAGAATTCTCAGAATGGCGGATCAGACCAGAAGACGACCTTTGGGGCAACTGAAAGATGTCTTGACGGTAATTGGTGGAGTATCTTTTTACCTCACTTACATCATTTTGCGACCTGTAGCTAAGGTTGGATATCAGGTGTTGATAGGAAGACCATGGTTGTATGCTGCAAATGTGAATACCGACTGGCGAAGGCATCGTTTGAGATTTCCCAATCCTACACCCAAGTCTGGTGAGAAGAGTAAAGTCTCGCTTCCTTGGATCAAGATTGGACACCAAGGTGAAACTCCGTCTACAACAGAGGGGTACACTTCAGAAGACTCGGTTGCGTCTTCTGACAGTGATGAACGGTATAATGAGTTTATGGTGAATAACGTGTGTGCTACAGAAGTAGCAGAGAAAGTGGACGATGTGGTCTGTGGGTACATTGAGTGCTACGAGATTGCGGAAGAAGAGCTTCCAGAAGACGAGAATACCGTCTTCCCTTCGGAAGGTCCGATAGTTGGTCTTCCAGAAGACGAGAATACCGTCTTCTCTTCGGAAGACCCGACAGTTGGTCTTCCAGAAGACGAATCCGAACTAGAAGAAGCTCCCAAACCGGAATACTTCGGTGCTAGTGAGTACAGTCACACTGAAGGAATGGTGAGCCCGGATGATCTCCAAGAGATGGAGGTTGCTCCTAGGAAGAAGCTGAAGCTTTCCAAGGTGATCGAGGACCAGCAGTTGGAAGACTTTCGAGAACTTCTGACAGAGTTCCAGGATGTCTTCGCGTGGACCATAGAAGACATGAAGGGCATACCTCGAGAATTGGGAGAGCATCGCATCGACTTGCTAGAAGGCGTTGTTCCTACACGGCAGAGGCAGTATCGGCTCAACCCCAAGTACTCGCTTCTGGTGAAGGACCAGATTGACCAATACCTGAAGGCAGGAGTCATCTTCCCAGTACTTAGCAGTGAATGGGTAGCTCCCATTGTCATCGTGCCGAAGAAGCAGACAGGGAAGATCCGAGTGTGTCAGGACTTCCGGAAGCTGAACTTGACCACGAAAAAGGATCATCACCCTTTACCATTCACCGACTCTGTGTTAGACCAGGTAGCAGGACATGAGTTCTACAGCTTCCTAGATGGGTATTCTGGGTACAACCAAGTTTCAATCAGAGAAGAAGACAAGTCGAAAACCACTTTCACTACTGATTGGGGCACGTACGCGTATAATCAAATGTCGTTTGGTTTATGCAACGCACCAGCCACGTTCCAGAGGTTGATGATTACAATCTTCAAGGAGTATCTTCGCACCTTTATGGAGATTTTCTTGGATGATTTCTGTGTGTTTGGATCGAGAGAAGACCACTTGATATTTCTGAGGAAGTGTTTTCTGAAGTGTAGAGAACATCGTTTGGCACTTCACCCTGAGAAATGCTTCTTTGGTATGTCAGAGGGGATCTTGCTAGGACATAGGATTCCCGGAAGAGGTATAGAAGTCGACTGTGCTAAGGTAGAAGTCATCATGAAACTCCACCCACCTGCTAACCTGACACAGTTGAGAAGCTTCCTTGGCAACGTAGGATACTACAGGAGGTTTATTGACAGGTACGCAGAGGTAGCAGGAAGACTCACTAAGTTGCTGAAGAAAGACGAACCATACATTTGGTCTTCTGAGCAGCAGGAAGCATTCGAAGAAATGAAGAGGCTTCTGTCGGAATCCCCTGTCCTACGGCCGCCTGATTGGGAAAGGGTCTTCCACATTTATGTGGATGTTTCTGCTTTTGCCATCGGGGTGGTGTTGAGTCAGAAAGATGAGAAGAAGAAGGATTACCCCATCTACTACGCGGGAAGACAACTCAGTGATGCAGAGAAGAAGTACTCGACAACCGAAAGGGAGTGTCTTGGCATGATTTACTCCTGTAGGAAGTTTAGACACTATCTTCTGGCAAACCCGTTTGTCTTCTATGTAGATCACTTCTCTTTGAAACATCTTGTAAAGAAAGCAGATTTGTCTGGCAGGATAGCTAGGTGGATTCTCCTACTCCAGGAATTTACTTACACAGTTGAGTACAGGCCCGGAAGACAGCATGTTAATGCTGACTACCTATCCAGGTTGGAGACAGAACGACGAGAAGATGAAGTGGAAGACGAGTTTCTTGACGAGAAGTTGTTTTCAGTTTTCGCAGAGACACTTTCATCTGAGGGGGGGCGTACCGCCTGCTTCCCAGAAGACGAGACTAGATCTTCTGATCCAGTCTTTGCGACTTCCACAGAAGAGTCGATCTTCAAGGACTTGAGAAGGTTCTTGGAAGACCAACAGTACCCCGAGGGAATGGATGCGGAGCAGAAGGCCGTCTTCTTACACAAGGCAGGTCCATATGCTATCTTCCAGGGTATCCTGTTTCGAAAGGGACATGACGAGAAGCTGAGAAGATGTCTCGAGCCGTCAGAGATACAAGCAGTGATCACAGGTCTTCACTACGAAGATGCTGGGGGTCACTACGGATTGACGACCACAGTGAAGAAGATGCTAGACGTCGGATACTGGTGGTCAACTATGTACCGAGACACTTTCCAGGAGATCAAGAAGTGCGATGCATGCCAGAGGGTGGGAAGACCGACCGCTACAACAAGGTGGCCTCTTACTCTCATTCTTCCGCTTGCCCCGTTCGAAAAGTGGGGAATCGACTTTGTAGGACCTATCGCCCCGGTGGCGAGAAGAACACGAGCAAGGTACATCTTAATAGCTACCGACTATGCCACCAAGATGGTGGAAGGCGAGGCCACGAGAAAGAACGATGCCGCAGTAGTAGCAAGGTTCCTATGGCATAACATCATCACTAGGTATGGATGTCCGCTGGAATTGGTGTCAGATAGGAGCACTCATTTCTTAAATGAGACTATCTCCCTCCTGCCCAATACTTCAGGATTAAGCATCGGAAGACGACGCCATACAACCCGAAAGCTAATGGGCTGACGGAGAAGTCGAACGGTCTGTTGTGGGCTTTCAGAATTTCACCTAAAGTCACTACCCAGAAGACGCCTTTCTACCTAACTTACGGCATGACGCCCATTGTGCCCACTGAGTTAGAGGTCCCAACATACTGGTTAGCCGTATCCGAACGCATGGGAGAAGAAGAGAGCCAGGAGCAGCGTCTTCTGAACTTCGTAGAGTTTGAAGAAGACAGGAATGCAGCTTTGGAGAAGACATACGAGGTGCAAGCGCAACGTAAGGTAAACTACGATAGCAAGTTGAGGAAGGTGACTGTTGTAGACGGGGACTTGGTACTCCTCTACGACAACCGTCATATTAAGTTCCCCGGGAAACTTCATCTTCGCTGGATGGGACCTTACCGTGTCTTAGAGGTCTTCGACAATGGCTCTTTGCAGTTGGAAGAGTTGGACAGTACACTGATGACCACTCGTGTTAATGGGTGGCGCGTCAAGAAGTACTGGACGTAAACAGAAGTGCAGGAACCACTGATGTTTGCGGGGACGCAAACATGTGAGAGTGGACGTATGTGGTGCCCACAAATTACAGTATTCACGAATTTTTGAAATTTTTGAGATTAATGACTTGTTTATATAACTGAAGAAGCGTTGTTACTTAAGGTTACGTCTTCCTTAACAGGAAGATGATCTTAAAAGCTGTTTGTAATAAGAAGTTGACTTCTTCAGAAGACGACCGTCTTCGGAAGACCGTCTTCTCAGTTGCGTCTTCAGAAGATAGGAAGACGGCGGAAGATGGGAAGACGGCGGAAGACAGCGATCACGAAGGCCTGACCACAAGTTTTCGGGTAAACAAGTAGGTGTACCTACTGGAGCGCACCGAATAGATAGGTAGGTCAGGAAGACACCAAGGACGAGAACCCTTAATCTGCGGGGAAGATGCGTGAGGAAGCACATTAGCCACCTTCCAACTTTCCGCAGCACAGTGCGCCTGAAGAAGATCGATTGAGAGAGTGAACTTCGAGCTAGCATTGAGAGAGGAATCGAGCAAGACATCGAGGTAGTAGAGAGTACGTTGGCAGCTAGGCGAAGGGTGAAATCGGATTGCGGGAGCACAAACAGCAGAAAGAGCGAAGGCATTTCTGTGGAGCTTCCGAGAAGTTGACAGTGAAGAGTGGCGAGTAGAAGCGAAAGAAGAATCGAGGTGTGGACCGAAATTGACAGCAGGCGCATTCGAGAGGAGTCGCATTGGAAGCTAGGATGAGAGCCAGAAGCGCGCGGAGGTCGAAGGCAACTCGGGAGCCGAAGAAGACTGTAGAGGTTCTTTCCCCTGTTCTTTCCCCTTCCCACTTCTTCTCGCCATTGTCTGGTACTCCTCGCGCTTCCTTGATTGTGTGCAGGCAGCCTGATCGATTACCCCACCCCCCATCTTTCCTATTGAGACATTGGGCGCAGAAGCGCTGCCCAATTTCTGTCAAGATATCTCCTTGCTTCTTCCCGAGCTCAATTCGAGCTTCCCTACCCCTAGTCTTCAAATTGGCGAACCCAACTATCAATTTCTCTACCCTACTACCTCTCTACCCCCGAAACTTGAAATAGAAGACGATTCGGAAGATGAGAACATCCTCGGAAGACGCTTCTTGAACTTGACTGTCTTCGGAAGACATCTTCGGAAGACTGTCTTCGGAAGTCGACTGAACACAATTCGTATCAAGAGTGGATTTGCTTTGCTTTTGTGTTTAGAGAGACTTGATACGAAGCCTGAGTGGTGTGGTGAGTTGTTGTGTTATTTCAGAAGTTGGAACTCGGGAACTAGGCCTGTGCCTCCCGGTCTTCCAAGCTTCTCAACTCCACATCTTCCTAGAGAGACTAGAAGACTGAAAGGCTGGCAAAATGAGCGAGAAGACGTGAGGGTCCATTTTGGGTCTCTTCTGTCCGACCCATAGCAACCGTTCCTTCTTCTTCCCGAACTTAGAAGAGAGTTGTGAGAAGTATTGCTGGCAGAATCCGGAGAGAATGGTCGAGGGTCATGTCTTCCCATCATGCAGCAAACTTCTTCTGAGTGCGTATGAGAGGTGAGAGGTCAGAAGAACAGAGTGCACATGTTTTGAGTCTGTTGTGAGGATAGATTGCGCGTAGGAAGAAGAAGACAGGTGAGACCAGTGAAGGGAAGTCTGACTTCGAGAGGTCTTCCGAGAACGACATTGAATCGGAAGCTGTCCCAAGTGTCTTCCCAGAGGCCACTGTCACCGCAGGAGCCCGCAACCATCTTCTGAACCTTTCTCATACTCTACTTCTCGCATATCTTGTATCTTCTGATAGGAAGTAGGATGTAATGCAAGGTGGGTTGTCTTCTTGGTAATCCATGCGAGGCCTTGCTTAGATAGGATTGTTTAGATATAGCTCGGAAGACGAGAGCTATTTAGGAAGCACTGTTAGAATCCCGGAAGACGGAGTAGCTGTCTTCTGGAAGACTAGTTCGTCTTCTGAGAGTGGAAGCTAGACTGTGGGCACTCGGGAAGAACTGAGCCTTCAGCTCATAGTAGGTGCTTGTGGTTTAGTGCAGCAGATCTTCCATGTATGTCGATGCATCCGCGAGGCCTGGTGTTACCAGCGACAGAATTGGCCGAGGCCACTCCTTTCCTCAAGGAGTTGGGTCTCGACTTCTTCCTGTGGGACTGGAACCTCGCAGATCAAGGGCTTCTGGAGGAGGTATGGGCCGCGTTACCACCGCGTAACCGTGTACCTGCGAAGGCAGGAGTTGCTCGAAGAAGACCATCTTCCTGGACAGAAGACTGGTGGCGTAAGGCGTTTCACAGGCCTGAGACCGAGAACCGAGGATATTGGTACGAGAAGAAGATCTTGCCTAGGATTGTCAGTTCATGGCATGTACCTGGGAGTACCACTTGCCTTTTCGTGGAAGACAGGCAGGGGAGGAACGGTTGGAAGATAGAGTCTTACCGGGAGCCGAAGAAGCGACTTCTGGCGAAGTTGTTTCTGCATCTTTTCCCCAAGGGAAAAGCGCAGAAGACGAGGTACTTAGGAGATCAGGACGTGGAGTTCCTGGAATCAGTGTGGGATGACAGAGTGCCCATCTATTGGGGCGCGTACATCCACAACTATGTACAGACGGAGCTAGCATACTTGGGTACCCCGGCGGGAGGACATCTGACGCCCTTCTTCTGCTACTTGTATGTAGCCATGGGGGATCTTAGGGAAGATCAGCTGGCAGTGTATGGGCCAACGGAGCGACAGGAGGTGAAGGAGGAGACCTCGGAAGACGATGACCGAGAGGTAGCAGCAACGCCCCCTCCCACTCTGATGCCACAGCTGAGGCCCGGCTCTCACCAGAAGACGCTTCTGGTGAGGGAAGACGAGTCTAGTGGGTCGGAAGACGCCACGCCAGTGAGGAAGATGGGCCACAGAAGTGTACCGAGGACACCCATCTCCCTCATCCATTCAGGATCGGAGTCGGACTCGGAGGAAGACTTGCTGAGTATCCGATCGGAGCAGAAGACAGCTTCTGTAACACCTGGGAGTCTTCCGAAGCCTCCAGAAGACGAAGGATGGATGGGCACTCCTACTGCGATGTGAGGAAGCGCAAAGAGGAGAGCCGCTCCTGCCACGAGGAGTCTTCCACCCCGGAAGATGAGAAGAGTAGCTTCTTCTCGTGCGCAGAAGATGAAGGCCGTAGTGGTGGAAGAGGCTCCCTTGTCTCTGGAAGACGAAGTCGACACCATCGAGCGAGTGGTGGGGATGAACTTGTCTTCTGCAGGAAGACGACTGGAGGAGTTCAGTGCCTACTTCCAGAAGGAGATCCAGCCCGCTATGGAGTTGCTGGAAAGGAGAGCGAGGGCACAGGAGAAGCCCTTACAACCTGGATTCGGCCTACGCACCTTGCTGCGACAGGAAGACAGCCAGCAGAAGACAGAGTCGCTGGAAGCTAGCATCCGCACTACGGAGAAGCTTGCAGCCAGGTACAAGGCGGAAGCAGCCGCTTCTGCCAAGGAGTCGATGCATTTTCGGAAGAGCAACCAGGAGTTGCAGACGCGAGTACAGCAGCGTGATCAGGAAGTTCTCCGAGTGCGGGAGAAGATCACTGCCCTCGCAGAAGAGCATACCACTTGGAAGATGCAGCGAGAAGCCGCAGAAGCGCGAGTTGCAGTAGAGAAGACGCAGAGGGAAGCAGCGGAGGCCCGTGCGCAGAAGATGCTAGCTCAGTCGGTAGAAGCGCTTCGGAAGAAGTTCAACTTCACCGCGGGTAAGAAGTTACTTACCTTAGCTAGGGAATGGGACAGCGAGTCCAAGACGAGGTTGGTGGAATGCAGAGATAGCATGTTCAGGTACCTGGATAGACAGATAGAAGGAGTGAAGACACTTTATGGTCTTCCCTCACTTCCGACACCTGCAACCGCATCTTCCCAAGCCCCAGCACCCTCGACTGGATCCGGAATGGAGAAGGAGGAGTTCGATCTCGCTGTACACTTGGTGGTGACAGCGTTGGAAGACGAGAAGACTCCAGAAGACGCCCCGGAAGACATGATGTCTTCTAGAAGACAAGAAGACGAGTCGTCTTCCCAGGTATTCCGCGTGGAGGAAGCGACTTCCCCGGACCCCTATGAGATCGCCATGTCCCTAGTACTGCATCTGTGCCTCAGAAGACCGAAGACGCACCATTCGACTCGTCTTCCCAGAAGACCATTCCGTCTTCCGAAGTCGAAGCCGAGGAAGACGCACCCGCAGAAATAGCAGGGCCAGCGAAGAGCGAGGAGAGGGAAGCTACCTCAGTGGTACCCGAGGTAAGTGCAGGGCTTCCCAGCCCATCAGAAGTCGAGGTAGTAGCTCCGGTAGGAGCAGATCTGTAACGACCTATGTTACACATAGGAAGTTTGTCTATTAGTAAGGTGTTTAGTTCTAACTAAGTGTTGAGAATGTTTATTTGCTGCCAAAGTACTTTTAGGAGATATCAAGTTAGTCATGACTAGCTAAAAGTTAGTTATGGTTAAACTTAGCTGTACTTTTGGCAGAATTCAGATATTTGCTAAAGAGTGAGCACTACTATCTTGTCATCTTGTCTAAAAGGTAGAAAGGGGGTGGAAAGTATCCCTTATCTCCTTTTTGACTTGATATTAGTGGTTGGATTAAAGTTGTGGACTTTGTGGGCATTAAAAACAAGAAGAGATTCCACATGTTTCCTTTTTAGTGGGTCCTAGTGTAGAGGGGGGGTGGAAATTCGAGATTCCTTGAGAATATTCCAGAATCCTTCTAGAAGTTGTTGACTTTGAAGGAATAAGCCCATGTGAAAAGGTAAAAAGCCCATGTGATCAATGCTTTTACCTTAAGTAATATCTTAGTAAAACCCGGTAAAAGTAGTTACGGCTGAGTTACCGGAGGGTACCAAAGTAAAAACCTAGAATGTATAAATAGAGGAGTAGAGAAGAGCTCCTCATCCTTGTTTTCACATTGTCGTAATGACAACTTGAGTAATATAGAGAGTGTGGGACATTTTTAGCATGTGAGAACTTGAGAGACGTCGTTAGAATGGAGGATTTTAGTGGATGAGATTATGGAGATTTTAGTTGATAAGTTTGTGGGTGTATGAATGAGAGTGAACTTAGCATTTTTCCCTTCAAGATTCATGGTGTGCTTCCATCAAAGCCATCAGAGGTGACCCCTGAGTGAGAGACAGGCCCGACAGTTGCAGATTCGTGGATGACGATCGTGGAGGTTAAGAGATCGGGGGGTAGTTGATCGTTAGGACCGCGGAGGGTTTACATTTTTGGTTCCGTTGCCGGGACCTCACTTGAAGGGATCGTTGAACGATGTTTAGAGTTCAGTTCTATATTCGACAAAAGGAGATTATGAGAGAGCACATGGAGAGAACGTTGGGAGGAGAGAGAGCTAACGCGATGTTAGCAACGTTAGAACCTTTCGTGTATCCCGTAGTGATATATGACGCGTTCGAAGTCATTCTTTACATCTTGTTCACTTAGAAAGGGTTTGAGGAGAGTTGAAAGAAGGTGCAACAAGAGTTGTAGAGAAAGGAGGAGAGAAAAGTTATTAGAGGAGAGAAATTTGTGAGTTTAGAAATTCTGCTCTCTGGAAAATTTGTACAGTCGCTGTCAACTTTTCTGTGAATTTTATTTTCCTGTGAAACTTTCCAGTGTTTTAGATTGGCTGATAACCTATCTAAGACAAAAGAAATCATAGGAAAAGGTGGTCTAGAGAGGGAGCAATGATTTTTCAAAATTGAGGGGGTCTATTCGTGAGAGTTGAGGAATTCTGTTCTCTGGAAAAAGTTTACAGTCAGTGTCAGATTTTCTATGAATTTTATTTTCCTGAGAAACTTTCCAGTGTTTTAGAGTGGCTGATAAGCTATCCAGGACAAAAGAAATCATGAGAAGATGAGGTCTGAAGAGGGAGAAAGGATTTTTCAAAGTGGAGGGGGTTGACAACCATGAGGGAAGTGAAAATATACAAATTTCAGTTCTCTGAAAATTTGTACAGTCATCACCATCTCTTCTGATTAGGGAAGTTTCTGTTGAAACTTCATGATTTAGTAGCTTGGAGGTTGAGCTACTGGAGACCACAAAAATCTTGGAGAGATCTCTTACCAACTAAGAGAGATACGTTTCGGCATACAAGGAGGTCTTGAAGATACGTCATGGGGAATACAGTTCGAATGACGAGGTGGAAGAAGAGACGTTTAGGAGTTCGAACAGAGACGGAGAAGCCCAAGTTAAGTATAGATGAGTTACGAACACGCATCTATAGCACTTGGGGTGCCCTCTTTACTCTATACGAAGAAGCTTCCGCGACAATTGACACAGATTTGAAGAAAGTCGAGTTTAAAGCATCATTCACTATGGAGGCCACGAATGCTCCTGGTGAAATAGAGTTGGATCCTTACAAGAGTGAGTTCAAGATGTCTGTTGTGATGAGTACAAACGAGGGTGAGGAGGATCATATCTTTGATAGTTAATATTAGATTAGATTTTATTTCGTGTATAGCATGTATAATGCACGATTTCTAATATAAAGCTCGGAAGAGTTAAGAAAGTAATGTAGAATTATTTTCCTCTATGATATTTTGTCCACTTAATGGTTGAGAAGGTGCAACATGAGTGGAAATTCAAAAGATTGGAAAGTTAGACTTAGAAACCTTCCTCAAGGTTTAGATGTCATAGTAAGCGTCGGAGAGAGCTCGAAAGAGATTATCGTTGAGTTTGAGAACCCTAGTACAAAACCTCAAGTAGAATCTCCGAGGAGAAGAGTAGAAACCGACTTGTGGTGTTATTTCTGTAGAGGGTTGGGACATAAAGTAGTGAATTGTCCAACTAGAATCAGAACCGAGAGAGCTAAAGGGAAGCGGGAGTTTACTGATTTAAGTCTTCGAGTGGGTCCATCGTCACCAACGCCAATTCATCTTCTAGGCGAAGATCCTTGTCCAAGTTGTGGAGTGGGTGATCTATCAAGAGGACACAAGTGCGTCGATGTGGCCGCCCTACTTACGTCAGTAGTCGAGAAGTTGGACGAGACTCAAAGAGCTGAGACGGAGAAGTTGTCGACTTCAAAAGAGGACTCGGTTGAGTTGTGATGGAGATCGTCATTCGAATGGTGGAGAAGGCGGTGATGCGACTCAGACTCATGATTACCTTGGGAGAAGAGATGGCACAAGAGGTGTTGTTACAACCATTTCCTTTCATTTTACCTATGGTAGATTATTCGCGAATGGAATTGGTGATGTTCGTACTCTTTTAGCGAGTAGTTATTGCACGACGATTAGAAGAGTAGAAAGAGTAGTTACAAGATGGGAAAGCTACCCGTGTTTCATGGGAAGGACAATGAAGATGTAGAACCGTTTGTTTGAGACTTCAAAAGGGGTTGCATCGGAAACAACGTGAGAAGGAAGGAAGAATGGGTGTTGTTACTGCCAGAGTTTTTAGAAGATTTTGCTCTTACGTGGTATGAAGACCGAGTGAAGAGCCAGACACCTGGTGCAGTTGAGGACACATGGGAGACGTTGAGTAATGCACTCATCGAAGAATTTCTTCCAGAAGAGAGTTATGAGAAGCTCATGGTGGAGCTTACTCATTTGAAGCAACGTGACGACGAGAAAGTTCGGCAATATGCCGAAAGGGTGGATAAGTTGGAGCAACGGTTTCGGACGGTCCTACGGAAGAGTGGAGACAATGTGGAACTAACGATGGCGGGGATTGGAGCAGTGCTGACCAAGAACTTGATGGGAGGGTTGAGACCTTCAATTCGAACCCAAGTGAGGTACGAGAAGCCAGCAACCAAAGCGGAGGCCATCAAGATAGCGATAAATATGGAAGAGAGTTTGGATGAAGGAGATATCATCCAACCTCATCATGCTGCTCTGGTGTCAACTCCGACTCCTGGTGTAGCCACAACGATCGCACCTGCACCATCACAATTGGTGATTGCTTCAACGTCAGCTCCTACTCCAACGGTGGTGCCAAGACCGTTTGTCCCAACAACGATGTCTACTGCCACCTCTGATTTTCATGCCGAGCTGAAGAGCATCACTGACACTCTTGCGGATCTCAAGATAAACGTGGTACAGTTACGAGAATGGAGGAACAAAGGTGGAGGAGGAGGTCAAAGAGGTTACGACAACAATCCCAACCGAGGAAATCAAGGTAACTTTGGAGGCAACCAAGGTAACTTTGGAGGAATCACTTGTTGGACGTGTGGAGGTTCTCATTTTCAGCGAAATTGTCCTAACAACGGAGCAAGAAGTGCCGAAGCTGTCAGAATGAATGTGGGTGGAGGAAATCCATCACAAGGACGAGACAAGGGGGTGGCTACTATCGATGTCGTGCGAGATCCCATCTACGAGAAAGGAGAGAGTTCAAACTCTTCTCATGCACCGGTGGAGCTTTTAGCTCAAGAAAGGAAAAGAACTCGATTTTCTGATGAACCGGTTTTCATGGAGGAATCAGCTAGTAGAAGCACTCGTTCGAGTAATGTTTCGAGTACACCAAGGGAGCCAAGAAGGAAGCTGGGGATGGCGGATTTCACCATTTCATCTTCCCAAGCGGGATATGATGTGGTTGAAGATGTGGGTGCTCAGAAAGCCAACATCACTGTTGGACAACTGATCGCACTTAATCCCAGCTTACGAAGGGAACTCAGAGGAGGACTGAGTTCTAAGAGAAGCAAGAAGAAGAAACCCAAGAGCAAGACGTCAAAGTCTGTGGGAGTTGGTGTGGTGGATGTGCATGCTTCAGAGGTATGCACTAGGGCTTCAAAGATTGAAGTCCGGTTGAATGGTCACTACGTCTCTGACGTATTGGTGGATGGAGGGTCAGCTGTCAACGCCATATCGGAGAGGTTGATGAAGAAGTTGGGGATGGAACCAACTCGCCCGGCTAGCATTGTCGTGGGGATGGCTAACAAGCAACGGGTAAGACCTCTTGGTGTGTTAGAGAAGGTAGTCGTGTCTGTGATGGGAGTTCAAACATTGATGTCCTTTCAAGTGTTAAAGGACTCTAGTTATGATTTGCTCCTAGGTAGGCCTTGGTTGAGAGCTGTGCGCACCACTGATAGGTGGCACAAGGGATACTTACGGATTGGGCCTAGAGATCATAGAGTGATAGTACCTCTCTCGGGTGTTGGAGTTGTGACTTCTGACTCTGATAGACCCACTAGTGACTACTGGGAATCTGATACGGAGGACGATCAGGGTGTCTCAGAAGTAGATACCGGAGATTCTTACGATCAAGAATCCTCGTCTGAGGATGAAGGATTTGGTCGAGATGAATCATTACATCAGCTTAGTGCTATTGACTTGTTGCCTCGACCAGCAGTGGAGAAAGATCCAGACAAAAAAGAGTTGAGTGAGGCAGAGATTGTGAGAAGACTCTCTACCCTGAAGTTTGGTATCAATGTCACTCAAGAGGAGAAAAGTAGATTCCTAGATATATTTCGAAAATATATCCATGTGTTTGCTTTCAGCTACAAGGATTTGAAGGAGGTGACTCTAGAGACTCATCGGATCGAATTGGAGGAGAACGCAAGACCAGTTCGACAGAAGCAGAGAAGAGTCAATCCTACAACGGCAATGATGGTCAAGGAGGAGATAGACAAGTTGAAGGAGGCGAGTTTTATTTATGAGGTGGAGAACTCAGAATGGGTTTCACCCATTGTGATTGTCAAGAAGAAGAATGGTAAGCTGCGAGTGTGCATAGACTATAAGAAGTTGAATGCAGTTACCAAGAAGGATTATTATCCTCTACCATTTATAGATGAGATTTTGGAGGAAGTTGCTGGTCATGAATGGTACAGCTTTGGTGATGGTTATAGTGGGTATAACCAGATCAAGGTAGCACAGGAGTACCAGCAGTTGACTACTTTCACTACTCCTTGGGGAACATTTGCATTTCGAGTGATGCCATTCGGACTGTGTAATGCTCCGGCCACGTTTCAGAGGTTCATGAACAAGGTGTTCGAACCATTCATAGGAAAGTTTGTTCGTGATTTCATTGATGATTTCTGTGTGTACGGAAGAAAGGAGGACCACTTTGATCATGTGATCAAAGTTCTGCAGCGGTTGGAGCAAGCTAACGCTTCTCTGAATCCAGAGAAGTGCATCTTTGGCTGCGAAGAAGGTCTGCTGTTAGGGCACATCATTTCCAAGAATGGGATTGCGGTAGATCCTGAAAAGGTGAAGAAGATTGTGGATCTTCCATTTCCGATCAACTTGACAAAGTTGAGGCAGTTTCTTGGCATGGTTGGATATTATCGTAGGTTTGTCTTTTCCTTCTCAAACAAAGCAATAGCTTTGACTATGTACATGAAGAAGGGAGTTGATTTTGACTTGATAGTGCATGATCAGAAGGCAAAGGAAGCATTTGAGGAGCTGAAAAAGGCATTGGTGACAGCTCCTATACTTGCTAAACCTGAGTGGAGTAAAGCATTTATTCTGTATACGGATGCCTCCAATGTAGCAATCGGATGTACATTAAGTCAGCTAGATGGAGATGGGCATGATCATCCTATAGCTTATGCTAGTAGGCAGATGGTTCCAGCGGAGAAGAAT
Organism: Asterella californica; assembly: GCA_036924285.1. Classification (NCBI taxonomy): domain Eukaryota; kingdom Viridiplantae; phylum Streptophyta; class Marchantiopsida; order Marchantiales; family Aytoniaceae; genus Asterella; species Asterella californica. The sequence continues at coordinate 16,994,876 of JAYKYS010000003.1, forward strand.
TACTCCGTGACTGAACGAGAAGGATTAGCGGTGATCTTTGGATTGAAGAAATTCCGACATTACTTGCTAGGAGGGAAATTTTCCATAGTCACAGATCACAAGGCTTTAAAGTATATCTTTAATAAGCCTAATGCCGAAGGTCGTATTGCTCGTTGGAAGATCCTTCTAACAGAATACGATTATGTGATCGAAGATAGACCAGGGAAAAAGCATGCGAATGCTGATCTTTTATCGAGGGCTTATGATGATGAGGGAGAAGAACCATTTGACGATTCGTTTCCAGACGAGCATCTGATGACCATCACAAGCATTGAGGAGATACCGGACGAGTATAAGGAAATCTGGAGTTTCCTTGCAGATGGCTCTTTTCCGGAAGGTATGCATACCCGAGAACGTAACGCGTTGATCAAGAGATGCAAACCTTACACCATAGTAGAGGGAATTTTGTTTCATCAAGGAGCAGATGGGTTACTAAGGAGAGCAGTTGGTCAGAAGGAGACATTCAAGCTAATGCACGAGTTTCACGACGGAACTGTTTGCGGAGGTCACTTTGCTGGTAAGATAACAGCCTTCAAGATTTTGGATGCGGGTTATCACTGGAGAGGGATTTTCAAAGAGTGTTTAGACTATTGCAAAACTTGCGACGTATGTCAAGCATTTGCTCTGAAGTCTACTAGAACACCTCCGTTAAGATCAATTCCCGTGTTAGGACCATTTGAGAAGTGGGGTATTGACTTTGTAGGTCCTCTTAATAAGACACCTCGAGGCAATAGATACATTGTAGTCGCCACTGACTATTGTACCAAGTGGGTAGAGGCTAGACCTTTGAGAGAGACCAATGAAACAGAAGTCGGTAGATTCTTATGGGAGAGGATCATCACAAGATTTGGATGTCCGTTAGAGTTGGTCTCAGATAGAGGAGGAGAGTTTGTAGGGAGCATGACTACTGCTATGCTACAACACTTTTCTATCAAGCCACGAGTAACGACCTCATACAAACCAAATGCTAATGGTCTTGCGGAGAAGACCAATCTTACACTTTGTATGATGCTCGCCAAAGATGCTGGTGTTGAGACTGCGAAACATACTTGGGATAAGAGACTACATGCCATCTTATGGGAGTATCGAACGACAACAAAGACTTCTACTGGGTACTCTCCATTTCGACTGGTTTATGGAGTGGAGTCCAAGTTGCCGATCCAATTCGAATTGGATACTTTTCAAACTATTCAACGGAAGTTGAAGAGGTCGAGAGGAGAAGACGTGGTCAGATCAAGAAGGGAGCAACTCATGGAGTTGGAAGAGACCCGAGCGGTAGCAATGATCCGGATGGAACGAGCTCAGGCGTATCAAAAGAAGAGTTACGACAAACGGTTGGGCAAGAGGGAGGTAAAACCTTTTCAAGTCGGAGATTGGGTTATGTTGTATGATGCTATCAGATTCAAGAGGGCTAGGAAGAAGTTTCTTCCGAGATATTTTGGTCCTTTTGTTGTAGATAAGGTGTGGAGCAACTTCACATATGACCTTCAGGAGCTGGGAGGAAGGAGATTCGATCGGGTCAACCATGACAAGTTGAAGTTGTTTCATCGACGGAAGTTCTCTCTTCACTCCGAGGACGGAGCGAAAATTTAGTCCGGGGGTAAAATGTAACGACCTATGTTACACATAGGAAGTTTGTCTATTAGTAAGGTGTTTAGTTCTAACTAAGTGTTGAGAATGTTTATTTGCTGCCAAAGTACTTTTAGGAGATATCAAGTTAGTCATGACTAGCTAAAAGTTAGTTATGGTTAAACTTAGCTGTACTTTTGGCAGAATTCAGATATTTGCTAAAGAGTGAGCACTACTATCTTGTCATCTTGTCTAAAAGGTAGAAAGGGGGTGGAAAGTATCCCTTATCTCCTTTTTGACTTGATATTAGTGGTTGGATTAAAGTTGTGGACTTTGTGGGCATTAAAAACAAGAAGAGATTCCACATGTTTCCTTTTTAGTGGGTCCTAGTGTAGAGGGGGGGTGGAAATTCGAGATTCCTTGAGAATATTCCAGAATCCTTCTAGAAGTTGTTGACTTTGAAGGAATAAGCCCATGTGAAAAGGTAAAAAGCCCATGTGATCAATGCTTTTACCTTAAGTAATATCTTAGTAAAACTCGGTAAAAGTAGTTACGGCTGAGTTACCGGAGGGTACCAAAGTAAAAACCTAGAATGTATAAATAGAGGAGTAGAGAAGAGCTCCTCATCCTTGTTTTCACATTGTCGTAATGACAACTTGAGTAATATAGAGAGTGTGGGACATTTTTAGCATGTGAGAACTTGAGAGACGTCGTTAGAATGGAGGATTTTAGTGGATGAGATTATGGAGATTTTAGTTGATAAGTTTGTGGGTGTATGAATGAGAGTGAACTTAGCATTTTTCCCTTCAAGATTCATGGTGTGCTTCCATCAAAGCCATCAGAGGTGACCCCTGAGTGAGAGACAGGCCCGACAGTTGCAGATTCGTGGATGACGATCGTGGAGGTTAAGAGATCGGGGGGTAGTTGATCGTTAGGACCGCGGAGGGTTTACAGATCATGTAGAGATTGCCACCGAGCAATCAGAGTAGTTAGCAAACTCAATCGACACTTCCAGATTTAGTAGGATTGGACATGTTATCTTAAGGGTGGCAGTTTTCCATGTAAAAATAGTTAGGACCCCATGTGGCAGCATAGATAGCGTAGGAGTAATACAATGGAGGGCTAATTGGGAAGAGGGACCGCATGCATGTGAGGTGACAACCTCTTGTCAGCGCCTCTCTCTCTCTTCCTGGTGGTCGCCTCCCAAGGCAGATGGTTAAGTAGGATAGCATGGTAGGAGAAAAGCTCTCTGAGAGCTCTGCCAGTTCTGTAGAATTCGGCAGTAACTGAACATACACACCGATTCTACAGGCAGGCAGGAGAGACACATTAGAGCAGGGACAGTCTAGGAACAGGGAACGGCATCCTTGTGCAGTCCTGTTAGCCAGACTGGTGTGTCGAGGAGTAGACACAGGAAGTAGAGGGAGTGAGCTTCCCAATGCCATTGTGACTTCTTCTCGGAGAAAAGATTGTTGATTTGAGTGCAGACGCTTTGTCCATGTCTTCTGGGTGGTGGAATGTATTGAATTCGCTCCCAATTGTGCATGGAAAGTGTTCTTCTTGAGTGGCGATGACTGTCAGCCGTTGTGGAAGTGTAGCTTGACTCGTTCAGTAGAGCACTTGGGATCTACGTACGAACGGTCTTCTGGGTAAGTGATCCCAGAAGATAGAGCAGTCAGAGCAGCGAAGTGAAGAAGAAATAAGTCTTCTTCCCGCAACAGAAGACGACATCCTCGAGTAGAAGACGGTGCTACAGTACTCACGTTTGTTGTCTTCCTCCCCAAACTATTACAAGCAGGGATGGCTTGTTAGTCAGGATCCGGACTAGAAGCCTGTCGGAATCTTAATTGCCCTTTTTCATCCTGTTTTCTCTTGTTTGGATTTCTTCTTCTTCCCATCTTCCCTCATCTTCTCCATCTTCTTATCTTCTTCTAGTGAGCTTCCGATACTTCTATTGAGCTTCCGTGAAGGTGAATGTCGTTGTAGTGCTGCAGGAAGACAACTTCCGTAGGCAGAAGCCTGGGAAGGCTACATGGGGCATACACCCTGTGATCGATCCACCCCGTTGGAATGTGAGTGTGAGAATAAGGTGTAACGACTATTACTAGTCGACTTCTGCGAAGCCGGACAGCCTTCTGGAGGTGTGAGAAGACGAGCTAAACCCCCAGAAGACGAGAACCGCTTCGGGAAGACGGTATCGAGAAGACCGGAAGAAGCAACCTGGAAGCAGGAAGTTTGTCTTCCCGAGCTTCTCTGTGAATAGTTGTGTGATATTGTAATTGGTAGTTGTTTGTTTGGGTCCAGAGCACCATTTGGCGTATCTGGAAGACGTGTGGTTTTGTGTGGTTTTGTGAGAAGACGGGATTTCTAGGCAAAACCCGTGTGTTTGTGTGTTTGAGCAGATCTTAGAACTTAGAGCAGCGTTACTTGTGCAAATCCTCTGTGGGAACGATATCTTGTATACTAAATGAGCAAAAGGAGAAATCCTTCGTCACTACACTCCACACTTTATCTACAACAAAAGGACCAAAATATCTCGGAAGAAACTTCTTCCTAGCCCTCTTGAATCTGATAGCATCATACAACATAACCCAATCTCCGACTTGAAAAGGTTTTACCTCCCTCTTGCCCAATCGTTTGTCGTAACTCTTCTTTTGATACGCCTGAGCTCGTTCCATCCGGATCATTGCTACCGCTCGGGTCTCTTCCAACTCCATGAGTTGCTCCCTTCTTGATCTAATCACGTCTTCTCCTCTCGACCTCTTCAACTTTCGTTGAATAGTTTGAAAAGTATCCAATTCGAATTGGATGGGCAACTTGGACTCCACTCCATAAACCAGTCGAAATGGGGAGTATCCAGTAGAAGTCTTTGTTGTCGTTCGATACTCCCATAAGATAGCATGTAGCCTCTTATCCCAAGTATGTTTCGTAGTCTCAACACCAGCATCTTTGGCGAGCATCATACAAAGTGTAAGATTGGTCTTCTCCGCAAGACCATTAGCATTTGGTTTGTATGAGGTCGTTACTCGTGGCTTGATAGAAAAGTGTTGTAGCATAGTAGTAGTCATGCTCCCTACAAACTCTCCTCCTCTATCCGAGACCAACTCTAACGGACATCCAAATCTGGTGATGATCCTCTCCCATAGGAATCTACCGACTTCTGTTTCATTAGTCTCCCTCAAAGGTCTAGCCTCTACCCACTTGGTACAATAGTCAGTGGCGACTACAATGTATCTATTGCCTCGAGGTGTCTTATTAAGAGGACCTACAAAGTCAATACCCCATTTCTCAAACGGCCCTAATACTGGAATTGATCTTAACGGAGGTGTTCTAGTAGACTTTAGAGCAAATGCTTGACATACGTCACAAGTTTTGCAATAGTCTAAACACTCTTTGAAAATCCCTCTCCAATGATAACCCGCATCCAAAATCTTGAAGGCTGTTATCTTACCAGCAAAGTGACCTCCGCAAACATTTCCGTCGTGAAACTCGTGCATTAGCTTGAATGCCTCTTTCTGACCAACTGCTCTCCTTAGTAACCCATCTGCTCCTTGATGAAACAGAATTCCCTCCACCATGGTGTAAGGTTTGCATCTCTTGATCAACGCGTTACGTTCTCGAGTATGCATACCTTCTGGAAAAGAGCCATCTACAAGGAAACTCCAGATTTCCTTGTACTCGTCCGGTATCTCCTCGATGCTTGTGATGGTCATCAGATGCTCGTCTGGAAATGAATCATCAAACGATTCTTCTCCCTCATCATCATAAGCCCTTGACAAAAGATCAGCATTCGCATGCTTCTTCCCTGGTCTATCTTCGATCACATAATCATATTCTGTTAGAAGGATCTTCCAACGAGCAATACGACCTTCGGCATTAGGCTTATTAAAGATATACTTTAAAGCCTTGTGATCTGTGACTATGGAAAATTTCCCTCCTAGCAAGTAGTGTCGAAATTTCTTCAATCCAAAGATCACCGCTAATCCTTCTCGTTCAGTCACGGAGTAATTCTTCTCCGCTGGAACCATCTGTCTACTAGCATAAGCTATAGGATGATCATGCCCATCTCCATCTAGCTGACTTAATGTACATCCGATTGCTACATTGGAGGCATCCGTATACAGAATAAATGCTTTACTCCACTCAGGTTTAGCAAGTATAGGAGCTGTCACTAATGCCTTTTTCAGCTCCTCAAATGCTTCCTTTGCCTTCTGATCATGCACTATCAAGCCAAAATCAACTCCCTTCTTCATGTACATAGTCAAAGCTATTGCTTTGTTTGAGAAGGAAAAGACAAACCTACGATAATATCCAACCATGCCAAGAAACTGCCTCAACTTTGTCAAGTTGATCGGAAATGGAAGATCCACAATCTTCTTCATCTTCTCAGGATCTACCGCAATCCCATTCTTGGAAATGATGTGCCCTAACAGCAGACCTTCTTCGCAGCCAAAGATGCACTTCTCTGGATTTAGAGAAGCGTTGGCTTGCTCCAACCGCTGCAAAACTTTGATCACATGATCAAAGTGGTCCTCCTTTCGTCCGTACACACAAAAATCGTCAATGAAATCCCGAACAAACTTCCCTATGAATGGTTCAAACACCTTGTTCATGAACCTTTGAAACGTGGCCGGAGCATTACACAATCCGATGGCATCACCCGAAATACAAATGTTCCCCAAGGAGTAGTGAAAGTAGTCAACTGTTGGTACTCCTGTGCTATCTTGATCTGGTTACACCCACTATAACCATCACCAAAGCTGTACCACTCATGACCAGCAACTTCCTCCAAAATCTCATCTATAAATGGTAGAGGATAATAATCCTTCTTGGTAACTGCATTCAGCTTCTTATAGTCTATGCACACTCGCAGCTTACCATTCTTCTTCTTGACAATCACAATGGGTGAAACCCATTCTGAGTTCTCCACCTCATAGATGAAACTCGCCTCCTTCAACTTGTCTATCTCCTCCTTGACCATCATTGCCGTTGTGGGATTGACCCTTCTCTGCTTCTGTCGAACTGGTCTTGCGTGCTCCTCCAATTCGATTCGATGAGTCTCGAGAGTCACCTCCTTCAAATCCTTGTAGCTGAAAGCAAACACATGGATATATTTTTGAAATATATCTAGGAATCTACTTTTCTCTTCTTGAGTGACATTGATACCAAACTTCAGGGTACAGAGTCTTCTCACAATCTCTGCCTCACTCAACTCTTCTTTGTCAGGATCTTTCTCCACTGCTGGTCGAGACAACAAGTCAATAGCACTAAGCTGATGTAATGATTCATCTCGACCAAATCCTTCTTCCTCAGACGAGGATTCTTGATCGTAAGAATCTTCGGTATCTACTTTTGATACACTCTGATCATCCTCCGTATCAGATTCCCAGTAGTCACTAGTGGGTCTATCAGAGTCAGAAGTCACAACTCCAACACCCGAGAGAGGAATTATCACTCTATGATCTCTAGGCCCAATCCGTAAATATCCCTTGTGCCACCTATCAGTGGTGCGCACAGCTCTCAACCAAGGCCTACCTAGGAGCAAATCATAACTAGAGTCCTTTAACACTTGAAAGGACATCAACGTTTGAACTCTCATCACAGACACGACCACCTTCTCTAACACACCAAGAGGTCTTACCCGTTGCTTGTTAGCCATCCCCACGACAATGCTAGCCGGGCGAGTTGGTTCCATCTCCAACTTCTTCATCAACCTCTCTGATATGGCATTTACAGTCGACCCTCCATCCACCAATACGTCAGAGACGTAGTGACCATTCAACCGGACTTCAATCTTTGAAGCCCTAGTGCATACCTCTGAAGCATGCACATCCACCACACCAACTCCCACAGACTTTGATGTCTTGCTCTTGGGTTTCTTCTTCTTGCTTCTCTTAGAACTCAGTCCTCCTCTGAGTTCCCTTCGTAAGCTGGGATTAAGTGCGATCAGTTGTCCAACAGTGATGTTGGCTTTCTGAGCACCCACATCTTCAACCACATCATATCCCGCTTGGGAAGATGAAATGGTGAAATCCGCCATCCCCAGCTTCCTTCTTGGCTCCCTTGGTGTACTCGAAACATTACTCGAACGAGTACTTCTACTAGCTGATTCCTCCATGAAAACCGGTTCATCAGAAAATCGAGTTCTTTTCCTTTCTTGAGCTAAAAGCTCCACCGGTGCATGAGAAGAGTTTGAACTCTCTCCTTTCTCGTAGATGGGATCTCGCACGACATCGATAGTAGCCACCCCCCTGTCTCGTCCTTGTGATGGATTTCCTCCACCCACATTCATTCTGATAGCTTCGGCACCTCTTGCTCCGTTGTTAGGACAATTTCGCTGGAAATGAGAACCTCCACACGTCCAACAAGTGATTCCTCCAAAGTTACCTTGGTTGCCTCCAAAGTTACCTTGATTTCCTCGGTTGGGATTGTTGTCGTAACCTCTTTGACCTCCTCCTCCACCTTTGTTCCTCCATTCTCGTAACTGCACCACGTTTATCTTGAGATCCGCAAGAGTATCAGTGATGCTCTTCAGCTCGGCATGAAAATCAGAGGTGGCAGTAGACATCGTTGTTGGGACAAACGGTCTTGGCACCACCGTTGGAGTAGGAGCTGACGTTGAAGCAATCACCAATTGTGATGATGCAGGTGCGATCGTTGTGACTACACTAGGAGTCGGAGTTGACACCACAGCAGCATGATGAGGTTGGATGATATCTCCTTCATCCAAACTCTCTTCCATATTTGTCGCAATCTTGATGGCCTCCGCTTTGGTTGCTGGCTTCTCGTACCTCACTTGGGTTCGAATTGAAGGCCTCAACCCTCCCACCAAGTTCTTGGTCAGCACTGCTCCAATCCCCGCCATCGTTAGTTCCACATTGTCTCCACTCTTCCGTAGGACCGTCTGAAATCGCTGCTCCAACTTATCCACCCTTTCGGCATATTGCCGAACTTTCTCGTCGTCACGTTGCTTCAAATGAGTAAGCTCCACCATGAGCTTCTCATAACTCTCTTCTGGAAGAAATTTTTCGATGAGTGCATTACTCAACGTCTCCCATGTGTCCTCAACTGCACCAGGTGTCTTGCTCTTCACTCGGTCGTCATACCACGTAAGAGCAAAATCTTCTAAAAACTCTGGCAGTAACAACACCCATTCTTCCTTCCTTCTCACGTTGTTTCCGATGCAACCCCTTTTGAAGTCTCGAACAAACGGTTCTACATCTTCATTGTCCTTCCCATGAAACACGGGTAGCTTTCCCATCTTGTAACTACTCTTTCTACTCTTCTAATTTTTGTGCAATAACTACTCGCTTAAAAGAGTACGAACATCACCAATTCCATTCGCGAATAATCTACCATTGGTAAAATGAAAGGAAATGGTTGTAACAACACCTCTTGTGCCATCTCTTCTCCCAAGGTAATCATGAGCTTGAGTCGCATCACCGTCTTCTCCACCATCCGAATGACGATCTCCATCACAACTCAGCCGAGTCCTCTTTTGAAGTCGACAACTTCTCCGTCTCAGCTCTTTGAGTCTCGTCCAACTTCTCGACTACTGACGTAAGTAGGGCGGCCACATCGACGCACTTGTGTCCTCTTGATAGATCACCCACTCCACAACTTGGACAAGGATCTTCGCCTAGAAGATGAATTGGCGCTGGTGACGATGGACCCACTCGAAGACTTAAATCAGTAAACTCTCGCTTCCCTTTAGCTCTCTCGGTTCTGATTCTAGTTGGACAATTCACTACTTTATGTCCTAACCCTCTACAGAAATAACACCACAAGTCGGTTTCTACTCTTCTCCTCGGAGATTCTACTTGAGGTTTTGTACTAGGGTTCTCAAACTCAACGATAATCTCTTTCGAGCTCTCTCCAACGCTTACTATGACATCTAAACCTTGAGGAAGGTTTCTAAGTCTAACTTTTCAATCTTTTGAATTTCCACTCATGTTGCACCTTCTCAACCATTAAGTGGACAAAATATCATAGAGGAAAATAATTCTACATTACTTTCTTAACTCTTCCGAGCTTTATATTGGAAATCGTGCATTATACATGCTATACACGAAATAAAATCTAATCTAAAATTAACTATCGAAGATATGATCCTCCTCACCATCATTTGTACTAATCACAACAGACATCTTGAACTCACTCTTGTAAGGATCCAACTCTACTTCACCAGGAGCATTCGTGGCCTCCACAGTGAATGATGCTTTAAACTCGGCTTTCTTCAATTCTGTGCCAATGGTCGCGGAAGCTTCTTCGTATAAGATAAAGAGGGCACCCCAAGTGCTATAGATGCGGGTTCGTAACTCATCTATACTTAACTTGGGCTTCTCCGTCTCAGTTCGAACTCCTAAACTTCTCTTCTTCCACCTCGTCATTCGAACTGGATTCCCCATGAAGTATCTTCAAGACCTCCTTGTATGCCGAAACGTATATCTCTTAGTTGGTAAGAGATCTCTCCAAGATTTTTGTGGTCTCCAGTAGCTCAACCTCCAAGCTACTAAATCATGAAGTTTCAACAGAAACTTCCCTCATCAGAAGAGATGGTGATGACTGTACAAATTTTCAGAGAACTGAAATTTGTATATTTTCACTTCCCTCATGGTTGTCAACCCCCTCCACTTTGAAAAATTCTTTCTCTCTCTTCAGACCTCATCTTCTCATGATTTCTTTTGTCCTGGATAGCTTATCAGCCACTCTAAAACACTGGAAAGTTTCTCAGGAAAATAAAATTCACAGAAAATCTGACAATGACTGTAAATTTTTTTCAGATAACAGAATTCCTCAACTCTCACGAATAGACCCCCTCAACTTTGAAAATTCATTGCTTCCTCTCTAGACCACCTTTTCCTATGATTTCTTTTGTCTTAGATAGGTTATCAGCCAATCTAAAACACTGGAAAGTTTCACAGGAAAATAAAATTCACAGAAAAGTTGACAGCGACTGTACAAATTTTCCAGAGAGCAGAATTTCTATACTCACAAATTTATCTCCTCTAATAACTTTTCTCTCCTCCTTTCTCTACAACTCTTGTTGCACCCTCTTTCAACTCTCCTCAAACCCTTTCTAAGTGAACAAGATGTAAAGAATGACTTCGAACGCGTCATATATCACTACGGGATACACGAAAGGTTCTAACGTTGCTAACATCGCGTTAGCTCTCTCTCCTCCCAGGGTTCTCTCCATGTGCTCTCTCATAATCTCCTTTTGTCGAATATAGAACTGAACTCTAAACATCGTTCAACAATCCCTTCAAGTGAGGTCCCGGCAACGGAACCAAAAATGTAAACCCTCCGCGGTCCTATCGATCAACTACCCCCCCTCCTCGATCTCTCAACCTCCACGATCGTCATCCACGAATCTGCAACATGTCGGACCTGTCTCTCACTCAGGGGTCACCTCTGATGGCTTTGATGGAAGCACACCATGAACTTGAAGGGAAAATGCTGAGTTCACTCATTTGTACACCCACAAACTTATCAACTAAAAATCTCCTTAAACACTTTAACTAAAATCCTCCATTCTAACGACGTCTCTCAAGTTCTCACATGCTAAAAATATCCCACACTCTCTATATTACTCAAGTTGTCATTACGACAATGTGAAAACAAGGATGAGGAGCTCTTCTCTACTCCTCTATTTATACATTCTAGGTTTTTACTTTGGTACCCCCGGTAACTCAGCCGTAACTATTTTTACCGGGTTTTACTAAGATATTACTTAAGGTAAAAGCATTGATCACATGGGCTTTTTACCTTTTCACATGGGCTTATTCCTTCAAAGTCAACAACTTCTAGAAGGATTCTGGAATATTCTCAAGGAATCTCGAATTTCCACCCCCTCCTCTACACTAGGACCCACTAAAAAGGAAACATGTGGAATCTCTTCTTGTTTTTAATGCCCACAAAGTCCACAACTTTAATCCAACCACTAATATCAAGTCAAAAAGGAGATAAGGGATACTTTCCACATCCTTTCTACCTTTTAGACAAGATGACAAGATAGTAGTGTTCACTCTTTAGCAAATATCTGAATTCTGCCAAAAGTACAGCTAAGTTTAACCATAACTAACTTTTAGCTAGTCATGACTAACTTGATACCTCCTAAAAGTACTTTGGCAGCAATTAAACATTCTCAACACTTAGTTAGAACTTAACACCTTACTAATAGACAAACTTCCTATGTGTAACATAGGTCGTTACAGTACAGCAGCTTCCTACACCGACTACGGCAACACTTGTCTCACGGGAACAACCCCCAGTCGAGGAAAGACACTCTTCTGGTCTTCCACCCAAGGAAGCAGCCACTACATCTTCTCTGTTGGAAACACCAGTCACTCTTCTGAAACGATCTCCTTACGACTTCTTGCGAGACTTGTGGAATCAGAAGGCGGATGTAACCTTTCAACAGCTGTTGGATGACAACGCTGGTTACAGGAAGTTGTTACAATCTGTGCTTTGAGGATCGAGGAAGAGGAGGACAGCTAAACTTCCTAAGAGCACTCCGATCCTAAGGATAGAACATGAGGACTTGGGAGCCCCAGAACTTGATATGGAGATCCATGGCTGTCTTCTGAAGAAGATACCCATTGATTCCGGCTCCGGAGTTAACATCATGACTGAAGAAACGGCGCATGCCCTAGGCTTCACTGAGTTCCAGCCTACTCCGAGAATCCTCAGAATGGCGGACCAGACCAGAAGACGACCTTTGGGGCAACTGAAAGATGTCTTGACGGTAATTGACGAAGTATCTTTTTACCTCACTTACATCATTTTGCGACCTGTAGCTAAGGTTGGATATCAAGTGTTGATAGGAAGACCATGGCTGTATGCTGCAAATGTAAATACCGACTGGAGAAGACATCGGTTGAGATTTCCCAATCCTACACCCAAGCCAGGTGAGAAGACTAAGGTCTCGCTTCCTTGGATCAAGATTGGACATCAAGGTGAAACTCCGTCTACAACAGAGGGGTACACTTCAGAAGACTCAGCTGCGTCTTCTGACAGTGATGAACGGTATAATGAATTTATGGTGAATAACTTGTGTACTACAGAAGTAACGGAGAGAGCAGAAGATGTGATCTGTGGATACATTGAGTGTTACGAAGTTGCGGAAGAAGAGCTTCCAGAAGACGAGAGTATCGTCTTCCCTTTGGAAGATCCGACAGTTGATCTTCCAGAAGACGAGAATATCGTCTTCTGTAGAGCCCACTTTTTCAATTTTTGATAGAAGAAGCTTGAAATATAGGAGTTTGTAGAAGAAATAATGAAGTTAGAAGAAGAAATAGCTTAGTTTTAGTAAAAAAAAGAGACTTCTGAAGAAGAGTCTTCGGAAGAAGAGGAGAACTTTCGACGAAGATCTTCGGGAGAAGACCTTTCCAGGAAAGACCAGAACGTATATCGTCAGAACATTCTCTTCACGAATGGTCTGAGCGAAGACGAACTACCTACCCAGAAAGGAACAGGAACGATAAGCGGCGTGGGCAAAGATGAGATTGCGCATGCCCTTATCAGGTCAGGGGACAACCAATCAGAGGCGACTTCGGCACGTGTGAGAGTTTGAACCGACCTATATACTAGGAGAATTGACTCATTTCTCACATTCTCTCTTAGCGCTCACCCTAATCCTCACTTGCGCACGATCGATTTGAGCGAATATTTTCAAATTAGGCGAAGACAATCAGGTTGGGGCGAAGGTTAACTTGAGCGAAGACAAGCAGTTTTAGACAAAGTTCATCTCAGCCAGCTAGCAATCTTCGTCTGATCACGATGTCTATCGCGACGAAGTTACCACGGATTAGAGCCTTTGAGTTAGACCAAGAGGAGTTAGTGCGCCTTCGGCCGAAGCTGAAGGAGATAGGTCTTAGCTTCCTAACCCTGGGAGGATGGACGAAGGTGTCTGGCAAGTTCATTAGCCAGATTCGGATGTGTGAAGACCATGGAGGCAAAGAACTATATGCGCGACCTGGCAACTGGACTGTCGAGAACTGGGAGAAGGTTCTGCTGGATGAAGCTGGGACGAAGGGTGACATGCTCTTCGACAATGCGTCGATGAAGCACTTGGTCAAGGAGGACCAGAACTACGGCGAGCTCTTCGAGAGTCCGATGCACCAGACGAATGGCTACAAGTTGTCCGAGTACAAGGATCCCGTGAAGAGGAAGATTGCGGAGGCCATCATGCTGATTTTGAGCCCCCGAAGAACAACTTACCTGTCGACTTGGAAGGTATGCTTCTTCGAACACCTCTTCGCCGGAAGACGAGCTTACTGGGCGAAGATATTCCACGATGAGGTCCAACGGCTGTTTAAGAAGCAGGACTATGTGTATCTGGGAGGATTTGTCAGCATCTTCTACTTCGGTATGGGGTGGCTGAAGGAGAATGAAGCTAAACAGTTGGGCTTCGGTGAAGACGAAGAACAAGATTTTGCATCACCCGCTCGTCAGGTCGAAGAGGGACAAACCGAAGACATTCAGCAACTGGGATCTTCACCGAAGGCAATGGCCGAAGATACTCAAGAGGAGCAGCAGGCAGCGACTGTTCAAGCAACGGTCGAAGACGAAGAGAAGAGACGTAGCAAGAGGAAGAAGCCTCTTCCAACTTCGCCCATGGAGAAACCGAAGGCCCGAAAGAAGGTAAAGGGCACGAAGAAGGAAACAGTGGACCTGAGTAGTTCAGGAGCAAAGATTGAAGGTGAAGCTGTCTGCGGTGAAGGCACTTCGGCCGGAACAACATTGAGCAAGGTCGATCTCTTTAGACAGGCGATGAACTATGGCGAAGAGGTAGTCGTCCCGATCCTCCGACTTCTTGAAGACAACAAGGAGGATTACGAGAAGGAAGTGCAGCGGAAGGTGACATTTCCAGAGATGTTGGCGGAGTTACATTTCAGTAGGGGAACTTGGCAGCAGGAGAAGAACAATCTTCGCGAAGAAGCCCGGAATGCGACGAAGATAAGGTTGGAATCGGAGAAGGAGCTAGAAGATCTTCGGCGCCAATACGAAGAAGCGAGGACTGCTTTGATCAGTAAGGATGAAGAGTTGAAGGTGTCGACGAAGAGCTTCGCCGACCGCATAAAGGAGTTATCTGACCAAGTAGCTGAGTTACAGCGAAGCCGAGGCGAATTCCAGGCTACAGTTGCAGAACTCACAAAAGAGAACGAAGATTTGAAGACGAAGGTGACTGACTCCGAAGACCTTCGGAAGAAGTTGATGCCGGTGTTGTCCGCGTACGTGACTTCGGGGTTAGATGTGGACGAGCTTGGTCTTCTTCGGGCGTTGAAGGCGGAGGTAGTGCAAGCGGAGACGAATCCCGACGGTGTGAAAGCGCGCCTTTCTCGACTTAGACAGAAAGTAGATAGGGAGATTGGCGAGATGCGAGCGAACGTGGAAGTTCAGTTAGAGGAGTTTAGAGCACAGTTAGGCTTAGGAAGTTAGTTACTGTGAAGATGAAGAGGATCGTAGGGTAGCGAAGATCTTCCGCCTTCTTAGGAAGTTAGACAGTTAGCGCAGTTAGAAAAACAGTTAGGTTAGGACGAAGTAGTATATAAGCAGCGCGATCCACAGTCCTCGTGCCTTTTCCATGTTTTCAGTTCTTTATTAATTTATTTCTATTTCCCAAAAGTGCGGAGCGATGTTGTGAATGCTTTGGACGAAGATATTTTCCTCCGAATATTCGGTGTTTACTGTCGCAGGTGTAATTTTCTGATTGACGAAGATCTTCGCCCTTAGACTTGAAAGAAGAGACTTCGGTGTAGGAACTTTGAAGAGCCTTCGGCCGAAGTTGAGACTGTAATCTTCGTGAAGAGCTTTTGAACGAAGATCTGAGAACAAATCAGTTACTGTGAAGTGGAAGAGCATAAGTTAAATTGTAAGGAGAGTTTGGATGATGGTGGCTTCATCTTAAGTTTGGCTTCTTCAAATAAGTGGGATTCTTAAGCATGAGGATTTAGTTGGAAGAACATTCCTTAGGAAGAGTAGGGACTTATTCCTTGGAACCTTGATGTGAAATCAGTATTCTTCTGTCTTTTCAGAAGAAGACTAGTAACATTTCAGTAGTATTTTACCTTATTCATTCATTCACATCTGTCTTCTCAATCTTTTGTATGTTTGTCGGAAGGGTCCCTGATCAAAGAACTATTTCATTGTTGTTTGTATTCGATTTATCAGGTTTGTACTTGGGTTTGGTTTCTTATCAGACTTAACTCTCATCCGGATATTATTCAATTCCGTGAGAATAACAGAAAACCATTTGAATTATCATTGTGACGTTGTAGTACTGTGTTTTGTGTAATTGTTAACTGTATCTTCGTGGGAACGATCCTTTATTTACTATTTCCGATACTTTGTGTTTCTCTGGGTTGTTACATATAGAAACATTAAAACTTTTGGCGCCGCTGCCGGGGATACAGATTTAACTTTTACTTTGAATTCAGTAAGTTGTAACCGTCGACATGTATGTCGGGGGGAGCACGAGCGCCTTCTGACGAAGATCAGAGGACGGGAAGGACCAGGCGAGCGCTGAAAAGAAGATTGGTCCGAGAACAATTGTTGGAAGAAGTCCAACGCCAGAAGGAGGCAACGAGGGAGCGAAGACGTCAAGCAGCTCAGAAGTGGCAAGAAGTGAAAAATCTCTCCGAAGGAACTTCATCTCCGCTTGAAAGAAGTTCAGTACCTATTTCACCACGAACACGTTACGAGAAAGACGAGCGCACATACTGGAAGAAGAAGGGAGATATCGAATCTCCATACTCGAGCGTAAGAAGTGGAGAGAGTTCACCTAAAGACGTATCATGGTTACCATTTCCTTCAAGGACCACAAATTTTCATGAATCTCTGTTTGAATCAACAAGAAAAGAAGAAGGTATTCAAGCAGAAGAAGAGGAGTCAGATAGAGAAGGATCACCTTCACTTCGAAGAGTGGAGTTGTTTCAATCTTCATCTTCGTCTTCATCTTCAGGATCAGCACAGACAGAATCCAATATTTTGACAACTCTTGCGGAAGATCCAAATCCTGACGCGGAAGCGGCCTTGGAGCTGATCATCAGACATGGGCCGGAAATCACAAGCTTTGTAGACCTCTTGAAGAAACAAAGAGGACAAGAATTAATTCGAGAATTATTACCATTGGGATCACCTGCTCTTCAAATCCCAAACCTTAGACCACAGGGTACTCCAGGAGTATCACTCTTTAAGATACGAAGTCAAGAGGCCTCTACCTCGTCTTCACCCAAAAGAGAACATGAAGTAAGACGAGGAAATGTTCACTCAGTTGAAGAGCCTTCGGCCGAAGTTACTTTGCCCGAAGTGAACTCCCCAAACATCCAAGAGGGAACAACGGTGGTGAATGCTCTTGCCAAGCTGACACTTCGACCAATAAGCAATTTGTCGAACGCAGGATCAGTGAGGATTTCAAACTTAACGGTACCAACAAGACAAGGACAAGTACATCAGACAACAGTCCCACCTTCCACACTACCGCATACAATGACAGGAGTACCACTTCCGTCAGGGGCACCACCTTTCACTCGCCAAAATTATCCAAAATTCGGCGGTGACGATTCGGACAGCGATGGAGATGGAGAGAGTGCCGACTCATTTGTCAAGCAATTTGAAGCGGTATCTCACGCAAATAAAGAAGATAATGATCCGGATCGTACGAGGATTTTTCCCAGCTTGTTGAAACATGCAGCCGGAAAATGGTACAGTCATGCCAATCTAACTCCCGCGATCTTATCTACTTGGGATCTAATGAAGAACGAATTCCTAAAGAGATTCCGAGAACTGAATTATAACAGGCATGTGTTACATAAGGTAAATAGCGTCAAACGTAAGAGGAAAGAGTCCTTGAAAAGCTACGTCCAAAGATTCTATGGAATTTTGGATAGATTACCTGCCAATGGAACACACCCAGCGTACACTCCGGCACAGGCAGTAGAATGGTTTGTGAAGGGGTTACCCTCAAAGCAACAAACGTGGGTAAGACGGTTTGATACGTCAACATTGGAACGAGCCATTGATTCTGCTGAGAATTACGAATCCTCCAACATCCTCAGCAGAGATCGTGAAAAAGCTTCAGAGTCGAGAAAGAAGAAGGATTTCAGAAAATCGAAGAAGAGTGCAAAGGATGAGAAGAAGAAGAAGAAGAAGTCAAAACGGAAACACCGAAAATTCTCATCTTCGGGAGAATCCTCAGAAGAGTCTTCAGACGAAAGCTCAACATCAGAAGATGAAGATACCTCATCTTCGGACGAAGAGGAAAAGCATAAGAAGCGGAAAAGAATGACGAAATCCAGACTTCCGATGGTGAGGAGGACACAGCCATCTAAGGACACTGCTCTTGATGATCTTCTTAAGAAGTTCGAAGACCTCAAAGTGCAACTGGTCAGAACGCCCGAGAGGCGAAAATCGCCAACTACTTCACGTCCAAATTTGTGGTGTACTAACTGTGGTAAACCTGGACATGCCAATACGGAATGTTTCAACGGTAAATCATCCTATAACACCCATGCAGTGGAGTGGGCGCCATTATACGAACCCAATTACTTTGTAGAGTGTGAAGACGGGGTCTATGGAGTACAAGCTCAAGATGGAGCCATGATACCCACTCAGCCTCAACAATTCGCGCCCATTCCCCCGGTACATATTCAACGTTTTGTACCTAGACAGATGGCAACTAACGTTACCCAACGAAAGTTTGCCCCTGCAGGTTACCAGGAAAGACCACCGTCTCTTGGTACATCATGTTTTAATTGTGGCGCTACAGGTCACTGGGCTCCTTCTTGTCCTCACCCAAAGAAACAAGTGGGATACATGCCATTATGTGGAAAGTGTGGAAAACCCGGTCATGGAGCTTCGGACTGTACGAATGAACCAATCCAGAAGACCGGAGTCAGATTTCAACCGCCACTCAACCAACAACGATCAGATGCAGGAGTAAACATGGTCGAATTGGTCGATGATCTGAAAGCTTGTACTCTGTCAAAAGAAGATGGAAATGGTTGGCCAGAAGACGAGGAGATGCTGGTGAACAAAGTGGAGACTCGAAGTGGGAAGAAACTACTTCGGAAGGGGGAGACACTAGCAGAAGCTGCAACTCAAGAGGCGAAGGACCTTAAAAAGTCTGAGCGGAAGCAACAGAAGAAAGAGAAGAAAGCGCACAAAACTTTGAAGGAACAAGTGCGCGAAGTTGTAGAGAAAAAGACGACATCGGCACGGACAGATGATCGTCAAGAAGATCAGAGAAAGAAGAAGACCTCAGGAACATTACCTGCGGACATCTCCGAAGAAGTAAGGGTACTACTCAGTAAGGAACTGAGTAAGCAAGCCAAGGAGGTGGAACCTAGCCAAGAGGGGCTGGGGAAGGTGCGGGCCGAAGTCTCTTCGCCCGAAGTCGAACGACCATCTGAACTACGCAAGGTGGCGGCAGAACAAACTAAGAGGGTTGTCTCAGTGGTGAGCCCTCATTACAACGTAGTAGAAGACCTGCTGAACCAACAAGCCAATATAACCATTAAGCAATTGGTCGAGGACAATAGGCTGTACAGGAAACTGTTATTGGCAGCCTTGAGAAAACCCGCGAAGGCTAAGTCGAAGAATCTGCCTTCATTATTTCAAGTTGGATTGGAGGATTTAGGATCCCCAGAAGTAGACATCGAGATAGATGGATGTCTAATAAAACATGTGCCTATAGATTCTGGTTCTAGTGTGAACATTATTACAGAAGAGACGGCGCATGGTTTGGGTTACCATAAGTTCGAATCAACACCGAGAGTGTTGAGGATGGCGGATCAGAGTAGAAGAAGACCCTTGGGAGTACTGCGAGATATCCCTACAACCATTGGAGGGATAATCTTCAAACTTACCTATATTGTACTAAGACCCTTGGTAAAGTCTGGCTATGGAGTGCTCATAGGGCGACCTTGGCTGTATGGTGCTAAGGTGATTACTGATTGGTATAAACAGAAGCTGTCCTTTAATGATCCGATGAAACCCAAGGAGAAAAGTGTCTCTGTATCCTGGAAAAAGATGTCGCATCAGGGAGAAACATCTTCAACAGATTCAGGGTACACTTCGGACGAAGACTCTTCATCTTCGGATACTAGCTCGGAAAATGAAAAAGCAGGACCTTACATAGTTGTGAATTACTTGCAATGCTACGAGATAGAAGATGAAGGAGAATGCGATGAGAATGAGGAAGAATAGCAATCACAGTTGGGACAAGGAAGTTCAGAGGTGAGCCACACAGAAGGAATGGTACTGAAGTCAGCAACAATGGACTTGGTTCTTGACGAAGGGAAAATCTTGAAGATCTCAGCGAAGTTACAGGGACCCGAATTGGAAGTGTACCATGATATGTTAACTTACTACCAGGATGTCTTCGCCTGGAAGATAGAAGACATGAAGGGTATCCCAGCGAAGTGGGGTCAACATCGAATTGATCTACTGGAAAACTCTGTACCTGTAAGGCAAAGACAGTATAGACTGAACCCAAAGTACTCTCTTTTAGTCAAGGACGAAATTGACAAGTACTTAAGTGCTGGCATTATTTTTCCTGTCCTTAGCAGTGAATGGGTATCGCCTATAGTGATAGTTCCTAAGAAGAAAACTGGTAAAATAAGAGTATGTCAAGATTTTCGAAAACTGAATGCAGCAACTAGGAAGGACCACCATCCCTTACCTTTTACAGATTCTATTCTGGATAGGGTAGCTGGTCATGAGTGCTACAGTTTTCTCGATGGATTTTCAGGGTACAATCAGGTATCCATCAGAGAAGAAGATAAAGACAAAACTACTTTTACCACTGATTGGGGTACTTTTGCTTATCATAAGATGCCCTTTGGTTTATGTAATGCTCCTGCCACATTCCAAAGAATGATGACGAACATTTTTCAGGAGTATCTTAGGAAATTCTTAGAAATTTTTATAGATGACTTTTGCGTTTTTGGTCCAAGGGAAGAACACATAAATTCCTTGGCAGTAGTTTTTCAGCGTTGTAGAGATGCTCAGTTGGCGTTGCATCCAGAAAAGTGTTTCTTCGCCATGTCAGAAGGACTTTTATTAGGACATAGAGTCTCGCAGCGAGGCATTGAAGTAGATGTAGACAAAGTGCAAGTTATAGTAGCTTTGGAACCTCCCACAAATGTTAGTGAGTTGCGGGGATTTTTAGGACATGTGGGTTATTATCGGAGGTTCATCAAAGACTATGCAACCTTGGCAGCACCACTAACCGAATTGTTGAAGAAGACCACTGAGTACATCTGGCAGGAACGGAGGCAGAAGGCCTTCGACACGCTGAAGACGAAGTTGATTGAAGCTCCAGTCATGAAGGCACCAGATTGGAATCTACCTTTTCAAGTATATGTGGATACTTCAGCATTCGCTATTGGAGTGGTGTTGAGTCAGAAAGACAGTCAAAGGAGGGACCATCCGATCTACTATGCGAGTAGACAGCTATCCGCTGCAGAGAAAAACTACTCCACTACAGAGCGGGAAGCACTAGGGATGGTGTATTCTGTCAGGAAATTTCGACACTACTTGTTGGGATGCGAGTTTGTTTTCTATGTGGATCATTATGCTCTAAAACATCTGGTGCAAAAATCTGATCTATCAGGAAGAATAGCGAGATGGATGTTATTATTGCAGGAATTCAAATTCACAGTTCAAACTCGAGCAGGGAAACACCACGAGAATGCAGACTACTTGTCTCGATTGAGGACGGGAGAGCGTCAAGACAATGTAGCAGATGACTTTCCAGACGAAGAACTTTTCCAGCTCACAGTCACTCCCACAAGTAGGTACCATGAGATATACAGATATTTGTATACGTTGCAATGTCCTGAAGGAATGGATGTGGAACAGCGTACGGTGTTCATACACAAGGTTGGACCGTACGAGCTGAAGAGTGGCGTTCTGTTCAAAAGAGGGACCGATGATGAACTCCGAAGATGTCTGGAAGAGGAAGAAGTAGGGAGAGTGGTAGATGCCATGCATTCGGAACCAGCAGGAGGACACTATGCTCTCCGTAACACAGTGAAGAAGGTCTTGGATGCAGGATACTGGTGGCCCACCATGTACAAAGATGCGCATGCGATCATTAAGAGATATGACAGTTGCCAGCGAGTGGGTAAGCCTACTCGAACTACTCAATGGCCACTTCATCCTATCTTACCCCTTGCACCATTTGAGAAGTGGGGAATTGACTTTGTGGGGCCTATTCAGCCAGCGACGAAGAAGACACGCAGAAGATATATCTTGGTAGCTACAGATTATGCAACCAAGTGGGTGGAAGCTGAAGCAACAAAGAAAGATGATGCGATAACCGTGGCAGCGTTTCTACACAAGAATATCATCACCAGGTTTGGGTGTCCATTGGAACTGGTGAGTGATAGGGGCACACACTTTTTGAACAATACCATAGAGGCACTGACAGATTACTTTCAGATCAAGCATCGGAAGACTACCCCATATAATCCTAAGGCGAATGGACTTACCGAGAAAAGCAATGGATTACTGTGCAAGATTCTGAACAAAGTTACTGTCAATCATGCTTACGATTGGGACACCAAGTTGGATGCAGCACTTTGGGCATTCAGAAATACAGAGAAGATAACAACACGACAAACACCATTCTTCTTGGCGTATGGAATGCATCCCATTATGCCTATTGAGTTTGAAACCCCTACTTACAGGATTCTGTCAGAGGATAGACTGTCTGCAGAAGATAGTCAGCTCATCAGGTTGCAAAGTTTGATGGCACTGGAAGAAGATCGCGAAGCATCTCTGGAGTTAACTAAGGACATACAAGAGAAGCGGAAGGAAGTATATGATAAGAGGTTAAGAAAAGTAGAAGTGAACGATGGAGACTTGGTCTTGCTATATGATAGCAGACATATTAAGTTTCCAGGTAAGTTACAGCTACGATGGATGGGACCATACATAGTCGAACAATGTTATGGTAACGGTTCAGTCCAACTTAAAGACCTTGAAGGAAATCTTTTCGCTACTCGAGTAAACGGTGGAAGAATCAAGCGATACTATTCTTGACGTGTTCGCGGGGTCGCTCACATCTGGGGGGAGAAGTATGTAGAGCCCACTTTTTCAATTTTTGATAGAAGAAGCTTGAAATATAGGAGTTTGTAGAAGAAATAATGAAGTTAGAAGAAGAAATAGCTTAGTTTTAGTAAAAAAAAGAGACTTCTGAAGAAGAGTCTTCGGAAGAAGAGGAGAACTTTCGACGAAGATCTTCGGGAGAAGACCTTTCCAGGAAAGACCAGAACGTATATCGTCAGAACATTCTCTTCACGAATGGTCTGAGCGAAGACGAACTACCTACCCAGAAAGGAACAGGAACGATAAGCGGCGTGGGCGAAGATGAGATTGCGCATGCCCTTATCAGGTCAGGGGACAACCAATCAGAGGCGACTTCGGCACGTGTGAGAGTTTGAACCGACCTATATACTAGGAGAATTGACTCATTTCTCACATTCTCTCTTAGCGCTCACCCTAATCCTCACTTGCGCACGATCGATTTGAGCGAATATTTTCAAATTAGGCGAAGACAATCAGGTTGGGGCGAAGGTTAACTTGAGCGAAGACAAGCAGTTTTAGACAAAGTTCATCTCAGCCAGCTAGCAATCTTCGTCTGATCACGATGTCTATCGCGACGAAGTTACCACGGATTAGAGCCTTTGAGTTAGACCAAGAGGAGTTAGTGCGCCTTCGGCCGAAGCTGAAGGAGATAGGTCTTAGCTTCCTAACCCTGGGAGGATGGACGAAGGTGTCTGGCAAGTTCATTAGCCAGATTCGGATGTGTGAAGACCATGGAGGCAAAGAACTATATGCGCGACCTGGCAACTGGACTGTCGAGAACTGGGAGAAGGTTCTGCTGGATGAAGCTGGGACGAAGGGTGACATGCTCTTCGACAATGCGTCGATGAAGCACTTGGTCAAGGAGGACCAGAACTACGGCGAGCTCTTCGAGAGTCCGA
The DNA here is from genome assembly GCA_036924285.1 of Asterella californica. NCBI lineage: Eukaryota > Viridiplantae > Streptophyta > Marchantiopsida > Marchantiales > Aytoniaceae > Asterella > Asterella californica. Next base: position 17,018,479 of record JAYKYS010000003.1, read on the forward strand.
TGCACCAGACGAATGGCTACAAGTTGTCCGAGTACAAGGATCCCGTGAAGAGGAAGATTGCGGAGGCCATCATGCTGATTTTGAGCCCCCGAAGAACAACTTACCTGTCGACTTGGAAGGTATGCTTCTTCGAACACCTCTTCGCCGGAAGACGAGCTTACTGGGCGAAGATATTCCACGATGAGGTCCAACGGCTGTTTAAGAAGCAGGACTATGTGTATCTGGGAGGATTTGTCAGCATCTTCTACTTCGGTATGGGGTGGCTGAAGGAGAATGAAGCTAAACAGTTGGGCTTCGGTGAAGACGAAGAACAAGATTTTGCATCACCCGCTCGTCAGGTCGAAGAGGGACAAACCGAAGACATTCAGCAACTGGGATCTTCACCGAAGGCAATGGCCGAAGATACTCAAGAGGAGCAGCAGGCAGCGACTGTTCAAGCAACGGTCGAAGACGAAGAGAAGAGACGTAGCAAGAGGAAGAAGCCTCTTCCAACTTCGCCCATGGAGAAACCGAAGGCCCGAAAGAAGGTAAAGGACACGAAGAAGGAAACAGTGGACCTGAGTAGTTCAGGAGCAAAGATTGAAGGTGAAGCTGTCTGCGGTGAAGGCACTTCGGCCGGAACAACATTGAGCAAGGTCGATCTCTTTAGACAGGCGATGAACTATGGCGAAGAGGTAGTCGTCCCGATCCTCCGACTTCTTGAAGACAACAAGGAGGATTACGAGAAGGAAGTGCAGCGGAAGGTGACATTTCCAGAGATGTTGGCGGAGTTACATTTCAGTAGGGGAACTTGGCAGCAGGAGAAGAACAATCTTCGCGAAGAAGCCCGGAATGCGACGAAGATAAGGTTGGAATCGGAGAAGGAGCTAGAAGATCTTCGGCGCCAATACGAAGAAGCGAGGACTGCTTTGATCAGTAAGGATGAAGAGTTGAAGGTGTCGACGAAGAGCTTCGCCGACCGCATAAAGGAGTTATCTGACCAAGTAGCTGAGTTACAGCGAAGCCGAGGCGAATTCCAGGCTACAGTTGCAGAACTCACAAAAGAGAACGAAGATTTGAAGACGAAGGTGACTGACTCCGAAGACCTTCGGAAGAAGTTGATGCCGGTGTTGTCCGCGTACGTGACTTCGGGGTTAGATGTGGACGAGCTTGGTCTTCTTCGGGCGTTGAAGGCGGAGGTAGTGCAAGCGGAGACGAATCCCGACGGTGTGAAAGCGCGCCTTTCTCGACTTAGACAGAAAGTAGATAGGGAGATTGGCGAGATGCGAGCGAACGTGGAAGTTCAGTTAGAGGAGTTTAGAGCACAGTTAGGCTTAGGAAGTTAGTTACTGTGAAGATGAAGAGGATCGTAGGGTAGCGAAGATCTTCCGCCTTCTTAGGAAGTTAGACAGTTAGCGCAGTTAGAAAAACAGTTAGGTTAGGACGAAGTAGTATATAAGCAGCGCGATCCACAGTCCTCGTGCCTTTTCCATGTTTTCAGTTCTTTATTAATTTATTTCTATTTCCCAAAAGTGCGGAGCGATGTTGTGAATGCTTTGGACGAAGATATTTTCCTCCGAATATTCGGTGTTTACTGTCGCAGGTGTAATTTTCTGATTGACGAAGATCTTCGCCCTTAGACTTGAAAGAAGAGACTTCGGTGTAGGAACTTTGAAGAGCCTTCGGCCGAAGTTGAGACTGTAATCTTCGTGAAGAGCTTTTGAACGAAGATCTGAGAACAAATCAGTTACTGTGAAGTGGAAGAGCATAAGTTAAATTGTAAGGAGAGTTTGGATGATGGTGGCTTCATCTTAAGTTTGGCTTCTTCAAATAAGTGGGATTCTTAAGCATGAGGATTTAGTTGGAAGAACATTCCTTAGGAAGAGTAGGGACTTATTCCTTGGAACCTTGATGTGAAATCAGTATTCTTCTGTCTTTTCAGAAGAAGACTAGTAACATTTCAGTAGTATTTTACCTTATTCATTCATTCACATCTGTCTTCTCAATCTTTTGTATGTTTGTCGGAAGGGTCCCTGATCAAAGAACTATTTCATTGTTGTTTGTATTCGATTTATCAGGTTTGTACTTGGGTTTGGTTTCTTATCAGACTTAACTCTCATCCGGATATTATTCAATTCCGTGAGAATAACAGAAAACCATTTGAATTATCATTGTGACGTTGTAGTACTGTGTTTTGTGTAATTGTTAACTGTATCTTCGTGGGAACGATCCTTTATTTACTATTTCCGATACTTTGTGTTTCTCTGGGTTGTTACATCTTCCTTTCGGAAGATCCAACAGTTGGTCTTCCAGAAGACGAATCAGAATTAGAAGAAGCTCCCAAACCACAATACTTTGGTGCTAGTGAGTACAGTCACACCGAAGGAATGGTAAACCCGGATGATCTTCAAGAGATGGAGGTTGCTCCTGGGAAGAAGTTGAAGCTTTCCAAGGTGATCGAGGACCAGCAGTTGGAAGACTTTCGAGAACTTCTGACGGAGTTCCAGGATGTCTTCGCATGGACCATAGAAGACATGAAGGGCATACCTCGAGAGCTGGGAGAACATCGGATTGACTTGCTGGAGGGCGTTGTTCCTGCACGGCAGAGGCAGTATCGGCTCAACCCCAAGTACTCGCTTCTAGTGAAGGATCAGATCGATCAATACCTGAAGGCAGGAGTCATCTTCCCAGTGCTCAGCAGTGAGTGGGTAGCTCCTATCGTCATCGTGCCGAAGAAGCAGACAGGGAAGATCCGAGTGTGTCAGGACTTCCGGAAGCTGAACTTGATCACAAAGAAAGATCATCATCCTTTACCATTCACCGACTCTATGTTAGACCAGGTAGCGGGGCATGAGTTCTACAGCTTCCTGGATGGGTATTCTGGGTACAACCAAGTTTCGATCAGAGAAGAAGACAAGTCGAAAACCACTTTCACTACTGATTGGGGCACGTACGCGTACAATCAAATGCCGTTTGGTTTATGCAACGCACCCGCCACATTCCAGAGATTGATGATTACAATCTTCAAGGAGTATCTTCGCACTTTCATGGAGATTTTCTTGGATGACTTTTGTGTGTTTGGATCGAGAGAAGACCACTTGATATTTCTAAGGAAGTGTTTTCTGAAGTGTAGAGAACATCGTTTGGCTCTTCACCCTGAGAAGTGCTTCTTTGGTATGTCAGAGGGGATCTTGCTAGGACACAGGATTTCCGGAAGAGGTATAGAAGTCGACTGTGCTAAGGTGGAAGTCATCATGAAACTCCACCCACCTGCTAACCTGACTCAGTTGAGAAGCTTCTTTGGCAACGTAGGATACTACAAGAGGTTTATTGACAGGTACGCAGAGGTAGCAGGAAGACTCACTAAATTGCTGAAGAAGGACGAACCATACGTTTGGTCTTCTGAGCAGCAGGAAGCATTCAAAGAAATGAAGAGGCTTCTGTCGGAATCCTCTGTCCTAAGACCACCTAATTGGGAAAGAGTCTTCCATATCTATGTGGATGTTTCTGCTTTCGTCATAGGGGTGGTGTTGAGTCAGAAAGATGAGAGATTATCCCATCTACTATGCGGGAAGACAACTCAGTGATGCAGAGAAGAAGTACTCGACAACTGAAAAGGAGTGTCTTGGCATGATTTACTCCTGTAGGAAGTTTAGACACTATCTTCTAGCAAACCCGTTTGTCTTCTATGTGGATCATTTTTCTTTGAAACATCTTGTAAAGAAAGCAGATTTGTCTGGGAGGATAGCTAGGTGGATTCTCCTACTCCAGGAATTTACTTACACAGTTGAGTACAGACCTGAAAGACAGCATGTTAATGCTGACTACCTATCCAGATTAGAGACAGAACGACGAGAAGATGAAGTGGAAAACGAGTTTCCTGACGAGAAGTTGTTTTCAGTTTTCGCAGAGACACTTTCATCTGAGGGGGGGCGTACCGCTTGCTTCCCAGAAGACGAGACTAGATCTTCTGATCCAGTCTTTGCGCCTTCCACAGAAGAGTCGATCTTCAAGGACTTGAGGAAGTTCTTGGAAGACCAACAGTACTCCGAGGGATTGGATGCGGAGCAGAAGGCTGTCTTCCTACACAAGGCATGTCCTTATGTCATCTTCCAGGGTATCCTGTTTCGGAATGGACTGATGGAGAAGTCGAACGGTCTTCTGTGTAACATCCTGAATAAGGTAACTGTTAACCATGCGTATGACTGGGACACGAAATTGCCATCTGTGTTATGGGCTTTCAGGATTTCACCTAAAGTCACAACCCAGAAGACGCCTTTCTACCTAACTTATGACATGACACCTATTGTGCCCATTGAGTTAGAGGTCCCAACATACCGGTTAGCCGTCTCCGAACGCATGCGAGAAGAAGAAAGCCAGGAGCAGCGTCTTCTGAATTTTGTAGAGTTTGAAGAAGACAGGAATGCAGCTTTGGAGAAGACGTACGAGGTACAAGCGCAACGTAAGGTGAACTACGATAGTAAGCTGAGGAAGGTGATCGTCATAGATGGGGACTTAGTTCTTCTCTATGACAACCGACACCTTAAGTTCTCCGGGAAACTTCATCTTCGCTAGATGGGTCCTTACCGCGTCTTGGAGGTCTTCGACAATGGCTCCTTGCAGTTGGAAGAGTTGGACGGTACATTGATGACCACTCGTGTTAATGGGTGGCACGTCAAGAAGTACTGGACGTGAACACAAGTGCCGAGAACACTGATGTTTGCGGGGACGCAAACATGTGAGGGTGGGCGTATGTGGTGCCCACAAATTACAGGATTCACGAATTTTTAAAATTTTTAAGATTAATAACTTGTTTTTATAACTGAAGAAGCGTTGTTACTTAAGATTACTGCTTCCTTAGAGGGAAGATGATCTTATGAGCTTTTTAATAAGAAGTTGACTTCTTCGGAAGACGACCGTCTTCCGGGAAGCGTCTTCTCAGTTGCGTCTTCGGAAGACGAGAAGACGGCAGAAGATGAGAAGACGACGGAAGACACCTGTCTTCCGGAAGACAGCGACCGCAAAGGTCTAACCACGAGTTTTCAGGTAACACAGTAGGTGTACCTACTAGGTAACACACGAGTGGTAGGTAGGTCAGGAAAGACACCTAGGGTCGAAACCCCTAATCTGCAGGGAAGATGCGCAAGAAGCGCATTAGCGCCTTCCAACTTCTCGCAGCATAGCGCGCTTGGGAAGATCGATTTACGAGAGTAGGCTTCGCGAGTGAGCATCGAATGCGCATCGAGTGAGCATCGAGAGAGGAATCGAGTGAGGAGAGGACCAGTTGGCAGCTAGGCGAAGGGTGAGACTGAATTGCTGAAGCATGGAAGGCAGAGAGCGAAGGCGTTTCTGTGAGCTCCCGAGAAGCTGACATTGGAGAATCGCTGAGTAGAATCGAAGGTGGAATTGGAGCGTGGCCAGAAATTGACAGCGGAAGCAGTCGTGTGGAGTCGCATTGGAGCTAGGACCAGAGCCAGAAGCGCGGGAGGTCGAAGACATCTCGGGAAGAAGACAGAAGACTGTAGAGGTTCTTCCCACGTTCTTCTCCCTTCCCACTACTTCTCGCCTCTGTTGTGTGTTCTTCGCGCTTCCCCGGTTGGTTGCAGGCAGCCTGATCGATTACCCCCACCCCCCATTTTTCCTATTGTGACATTGGGTGCGGAAGCGCTGTCCAATTTCTGTCAGACATCCTCCTACTTCTCCCTAAGTTCAATTCGAGCTTCCCTACACCTCGTCCCCAAATTACGATCCCAACCATCAATTTCCCTACCCTACTACCCCTCTACCCCCGAAACCTTGAACAGAAGACGCTTCGGAAAATGAGAACATCTTCGGAAGACGCTTCTTAAACTTGACTGTCTTCGGAAGACTGTCTTCGGAAGTCGACTATAACCAATTCGTATCAAGAGTGGATTTGTGTTGCTTTTGTGTTAAGAGAGGCTTGGTACGAATCCTGAGTGGTGTGGTGAGTTCTTTTGTTATTTCGAGAAGTTGGAACTCGGGAACTAGGCCTGTGCCTCCCGGTCTTCCAAGCTTCTCAACTCCACATCGTCCTAGAGAGACTAGAAGACTGAAAGGCTGGCAAAATGAGCGAAAAGACGTGAGGGTCCATTTCGGGTCTCTTTTGTCCGACCCATAGCAGCCGTTCCTTCTTCTTCCCAAATTGAGAAGAGAGTCGTGAGAAGACTTGCTGGCAGAATCTGGAGAGAATGGTCGAGGGTCATGTCTTCTCACCGAGCAGCAAGCTTCTTCTGAGTGCGTATGAGAGGTGAGAAGTCAGAAGAACAGAGTGCAATTGTCTTGAGTCTGTCGTGAGGATAGATTACGCGTAGGAAGACGAAGACAGGTGAGACCAGTGAAGAGAAGTCTGACTTCGGGAGGTCTTCCGAGAAAGACATTGAATCGGAAGCTGTCCCGAGTGTCTTCTCAGAGACCACTGTCATCGCAGGAGCCCGCAACCATCTTCCGAACCTGTTATGCACTTGATGTTTCGCGAATCTTGTATCTTCTGATAGGAAGTAGGATGTAATGCAAGGTGGATTGTCTTCTGGGTAATCCATGCGAGGCCTTGCTTAGATAGGATTGTTTAGATATAGCTCGGAAGACGAGAGCTATCTAGGGAGTACTGTTAGAATCCCGGAAGACGGAGTAGCTGTCTTCTGGAAGACTAGTTTCGTCTTCTGAGAAGTAGAAGCTAGACTGTGGGCTCTTGGGAAGGTGCTTGTGGCTTAGTGCAACAGATCTTCCAGTATGTCGATGCATCCTCGAGGGTTGGTGTTACCAGCAGCAGAGTTGGCAGAGGCCAGGCCTTTCCTCAAGGAGTTGGGTCTCGATTTCTTCCTATTGGATTGGAACCTCGCAGACCATGGACTTCTGGAGGAGGTGTGGGCAGCATTGCCACCTCGTAACCGTGTACCTGCGAAGACAGGAGTAGCTCAAGGAAGGCCATCTTCCTGGACTGAAGATTGATGGCGCATGGCTTTTCACAGGCCAGAATCCGAGAACCGAGGATATTGGTTCGAGAAGAAGATCTTGCCCAGGATCGTGAGTTCGTGGCATGTGCCTGGGAGCACCACCTGCCTTTTCGTGGAAGACAGACAGGGGAGGAACGGTTGGAAGATAGAATCTTACCGGGAGCCGAAGAAGCGACTTCTGGCGAAGTTGTTTCTGCATCTCTTTCCCAAGGGGAAAGCGCAGAAGACAATGTACTTAGGAGATCAGGACGTGGAGTTCCTGGAATCAGTGTGGGATGATAGAGTGCCCATCTACTGGGGCGCGTACATCCACAACTATGTACAGACGGAGCTAGCGTACTTGAGTACCCCGGCGGGAGGACACTTGACACCCTTCCTCTGCTACTTGTATGTAGCCATGGGGGATCTTAGAGAAGATCAGCTGGCAGAGTATGGACCAACGGAGCGACAAGAGGTGAAGGAGGAGACCTCGGAAGACGATGACCGAGCGGCAGCCACAACGCCCCCTCCCACTCTGATGCCACAACTGAGGCCCGGCTCTCACCAGAAGACGCTTCTGGTGAGGGAAGACGAGTCTAGTGGGTCGGAAGACGTCACGCCACCGAGGAAGATGGGTCTCAGAAGTGTACCGGGGACACCCATCTCCCTCATTCATTCAGGATCGGAGTCCGACTCGGAGGAAGAACTGCTGAGTACCCGATCGGAGCAAAAGACCGCTTCTGCAACACCTAGGAGTCTTCCGAAGACTCCAGAAGACAAGAGAAGAAGGGATACTCCTACTGCGATGCGAGGAAGCGCAGTGAAGAGACCCGCTCCTGCCATGAGGGATCTTCCACCCCGGAAGATGAGAAGGGTAGCTTCTTCTCGTGCGTAGAAGATGAAGGTCATTGTGATGGAAGAGGCTTCCTTGCCTCTGGAAGACGAAGTCGACACCGCGGAGCGAGTGGTGGAGATGAACTTGTCTTCCGCAGGAAGACGACTGGAGGAATTTAGCGCCTACTTCCAGAAGGAGATCCATCCAGCTATGGAGTTGCTGGAGAAGAGAGCGAAGGCTCAGGAGAGGCCCTTGCAACCTGGATTCGCGACAAGGAGAAGACCAGAAGAAGACGGAGTCGCTGGAAGCTAGTCTCCGCACCACGGAGAAGCTCGTAGTCAGGTACAAGACAGAAGCAGCCGCTTCTGCCAAGGAGCTGGTGCAGCTTCGGAAGAACAACCAGGAGATGCAGGCGCGTGTACAGCAGCGCGGTCAGGAGGTCTTCCGAGTGCGGGAGAAGATCGCCGCCCTCGCAGAAGAGAAGATGACGTGGACGAAGCAGCAGGAAGCCGCAGAAGCGCGAGTTGCAGCTGAGAAGACGCAGCGGGAAGCAGCGGAGGCTCGTGCACAAGAGATGCTAGCACAGTCGGTGGAAGCGCTTCGGAAGAAGTTCAACTTCACCGCGGGTAGGAAGTTACTTACCTTGGCTAGAGGATGGGACAGCGAGTCCAAGACAATGTTGGTGGAATGCAGGGAGAGCATGTTCAGGTACTTGGATCGACAGATCGAAGGAGTGAAGACACTTTATGGTCTTCCCTCGCTTCCGACACCTGTAACCGCATCTTTCCACGCTCCAGCACCATCGACTGATTCCGGAATGGAGAAGGAGGAGTTCGACCTCGCTGTGCACTTGGTAGTGACAGCGTTGGAAGCCGGGAAGACACCGGAAGACAAGATGTCTTCTGGATCTTAAGAAGAGTCTTCGAAAGAAGAAGATCTTCGCAGGAACGTCTCTGTAGATAGAAGATGAAGAGAAGTAAGACTTCGAGTCTCTTCAAGATCAGTTAGTAGAATCCATAGAGGAGTACTACGAGGTGAGAGTAGGTTAGGGCAGACTACTTTACCAAAGAGTGACAGGAACCGCTAGAGACGAAGGCGAAGACGGCCTGCGCACTCCCTTGTCAGACTTGTGGCGATGAATGAGAAGCGGCTTCGGCACGTGTGTGACGTTTGAACCAAGTATATACTCAGAAAATCAGCTCATTATCCAAATCTGTTTTTAGCACGCAGTGATTTTCTGTTCTCGGAGAGAGCGTTCAGAAGAAGAGAGATAGTTAGGACGAAGTCTATCCGCATTCAGACGAAGTTAATTTCAGAGGAAGTCTCTCTCGTTAGAGCGAATTCAGCTATCTTCGTAGAGCACGATGTCGGTAACGTCGAAGTTATCGAAGATCAGAACCTTTGAGTTGGACCAGGATGAACTTCGGCATCTTCGGCCGAAGTTGAGAGAGTTAGGATTAACCTTCTTAACATGAGGAGGATGGACCGCATTTTTGGCAAGTTTATCAGCCAGATCAGGATGTGCGAAGACCATGCGGCCAAAAATGGATATGCGAGACCGGAGAACTGGAGAACTGGACATTGGAGAACTGGACGAAGGTCTTGCTGGACGAAGCTGGCGAGAAGGGGGATATGCTCTTCGACCATTCGTCGATGAAGACCCACGCGATTGAAGGACAAGACTATGAGGAACTCTTTGTCACCCCAATTCATCCGACGAATGAGTACAAGTTGACGGATTACAAGGATCCAGTGAAGAAGGAGATCGCCAAAGCTGTGATGCTGATTCTGAGTCCGAGGAGAACGACATACTTGTCAATGTGTGGAAGGTTTGTTTCTTCGAGAACTTATTCGCAGAGAAGAGAGCGTATTGGGCAAAGATCTTCCACGACGAAGTGCAAAGGTACTGGGCCAAGCAGGATTATGTTTACTTGGGCGGTTTTGTCTCAGTATTCTACTTCAGGATGGGATGGCTTTCGGAGAGTGAGCAGAAGCAGCTGGGATTCAGACCAGACGAAGATGAAGACGTTGAAGACGAAGACCGTTCGCCCGTTTGATTGGAGGAGGAGAAGGCACCGAGCGAAGGTGCACAGCAAGTGGAGTCTTCGCCGAAGTCTCCAGCAGCAGAAGAAGTTATACATGAGGGTGCGCAACCAGCTGGTGACGTATCGATTGCGAGTGAAGAGCAGGAGAAGCGCAAGAGTAAGAAGAAGAGGAGTCTTCCGATCACGTCTTAGAAGAAGCCGAAGGTCAGGAAGAAAGTCAAATCAATGAAGAGGGAGACAGTCGACATGAGTAGTTCGGAGGTAAAAATAGAAGGTGCTGTCATCTTCGACGAAGGCACTTCGGAGGCACCAGCACTTGACAACGTGAACATGTTTTGGAGGGCGATGCTCTTCGGCGAAGAGGTAGTTATGCCGGTGCTAAGACTTCTGGAGGATCACCGGACTGAGTATGAAGATGAGGCAGGAAAGAAGATGTTCTTGACCGAGTTGATTTCCTTCGTGCACTTCAACAAGAGGAACTGGCAGGAAGAGAAGAACAATCTTTGCCAGGAGACAAGGAACGCGTCTAAGTTAAGACTAGAGACCGAGAAGACGAATGAAGATCTTCGACGTCAGTGTGAAGAGTTGAAGACGACCGTTAAGACACGCGAAGAGGAGCTGAAGGTGTCTACGAAGCGCTTCTCCGACAGACTCAAGGACTTAGCGAATCAGAAGATGGATCTTCTTTGAAGTCGTGAAGAAATTCTAAGTAACAGTTGCAGAGCTAACCAAGGAGAAAGAAGATCTTCGGAAGAAGTTGATGTCCATTTTGTCCACGTATGTGATTTCGGGGCTGGATTCGGAGGAACTTGGTCTTCTACGAGCGTTAAAGGCGGAGACAATACAGGCGGAGACAAACCCCGACGGTGTGAAAGGGCGTCTTTCTCGACTTCGACAGAAAGTAGATAGAGAGTTATGGGAGATACGAGCGAACGCAGAAGTGCAGTTAGAAGAGTTTAGAGCACAGTTAGGCTTAGGATTGTGGATTTGGTGAAGATGAAGATAGATCCTAGGGTAGTGAAGATCTTCTGCCTTCTTAGGAAGAAAAGCAGTTAGGTTAGGAAGATGAGTATATGAGCGACCCGACCTTTTGAAGATGGACCTTTTTCATATTTTTTGTCTTTATTAATTAATTTACGTTTCTCGAGATTGCGGAGCAAATGTTGTGAATGTTTTGGACGAAGATAATTTCCTCCGAATATTCGGAGTTTGCTATCACATGAGTAAATCTGATTGACGAGATCTTCGACGTTGGAATTAGACGAAAAGAGAGAGTCTTCGTCGTAAGAGAAGAAAATTTAGGACGCAAATATGAGAACACATCAGTTACAGCGAAGGTGAAGAGAGTAGGTTAAATTGTAAGGAGAGTTTGGAAGATGGTTGCTTCTTCTTGAAGACGACTTCTTCAAATAAGCGGTGGGTCTTTAGGATTGAAGATTTAGTTGAAACAACACTTCTTAGGAAGAGTATGGGCTTATTCTTGAAGCCTTAATGTGAAGTTTCTGTTCTTCTGTCTTCACGGAAGAAGATTAGTAACATTTCAGCAGTATTTTGTATTCTTCATTCATTCATACATTTGTCTTCTTGAATCTTTTATCTGTGTTGTTGGAAGGGTCTCTGATCAAGAACTATTTCGTTGTTGTTTGTATTCGATTCATCAAGTTATGCTTGGGTTTGGTTCTTTATCAGACTAAAGACTCTCATCCGGATATTATTCTACTTCGTGAGAATAACAGAAAACTTCTAGAATTACCATTGTGACATTGTTGTATTGTAATTTGTGTAATTGTTAACTGTATCTTTGTGAGAAAGATCTTTAATTTACTATTTCTGATACATTTTGGTTTCTCTGTATTGTTACATCAATTTTTCTCACATCTCTCAAATCGTCCGATGAAACTTCATAACATCTTTAATTTCTTGAAGAACTCGGTGTTTGATCTCGATAGATCCAAGGACAACAAGTTTTGACTCTAGAACGACTGGAACGGTCCGAACGGTCCAACTCTCCTTCGCATGTCACTGAAACACACCAAATCTTCTTCCCTATGTCTCGTATTCTTCGATAACACACCCTCTCGTTGCGCCTCTTCACGAACTATCTTAACCAGCACGTAGCTTGCACAGATTGAACTCAATTACACCTTGTGCGATTGCACTAGACCTCCCAATCCTCTGAAACAATCGTCAACATATCATATATACAAGCTAACCTCTTAAGTTGCCCCCCTTACGTCAATTCGTAGTACGTGAAGTTTTCCCAGATAATGATCAAGCAGCCCCTTTGTACCCTTAGTATAGTGCTAGAACCACAAATACCCAATCGACATCGATAAGCTATGGCCTAGCTTGATTTTTTCATCTTCCAAACCTCATAGTTTTGTCATTAAGCTTCAGTTTAAAGTAAATGAAGTGCCTATGAGAAGCTAACAACTAGCTCTACCACTTGATGCAACGAGAATGAAGATCCAAAAGTTGCATAAAAAATTCAATTTCAGTCTTATGGACGTCTTTGGAACGATAATGCAAAGCACTGAATTTGAAATTTCATGTAAAAGATGATCCACGACACGAAACTTCCAAAAAGAAGGGATGGTATGCTTGTTCAGATTGTGGATGATATGCAAACAAAACAGCGACTGTTGAATAGTTTCACAACACGTTATAGATTGATCATTGTGGTGTTTGGACTACTTATACAAAATTGAAGGAGCGATATTGGTGAACGGTTTGTACAAAGACGTAGAGAACTTCGTTGGTTCATGTCTACATTGTCAATTCTATTCGAATATGCGTTACAGATATGATCTTGGACGTACTTACTCTTTGAGTATTCATTTCTAGTAGGTTCTAGACCTCATGCCACCGAGATTGTGGAGAATGAGATATTAGTGTTAGCATGCAAAGATCTCTCCAACTTTGCAGAAAGACGATCGTTGCGGATGAAAACGAATGAATATGTACAAGAGAATTATTATTCTTCATTACCATTCTGTTAGAAGGTTGCGTAGAAATAGAAGAGAGTTACATACAAAAGATACTAGAGAGTTCTTTCCTATTCCATAACTTGGAATCATAACTACAATAAATCCGGATAGAGGAGAGTTACATGCAAGAGATACTAAAGCATTCTTTTCTCGTTACGAAATAAAGCTTAGACTCACCATTGCAATAAATCTAGAAAAGATTGGCAAGAACGAAAGAGATCATCTCTCATTGTTCATGTTTTGATAAAACCCTATGCTAGTAGACATAAAGACTAGATGAGGTTACTCTCTTTTGTTTCGTGAGCGATAAAAAGACACATTGTTTTATGAGAGATAAAGGACACAATGTAATACTACTGAATACATGAATTTATGCAAGAGATACTAAAGCATTCTTTTCTCGTTACTAAATAAACCTTAGACTCACTATTGCAATAAATCTAGAAAAGATTGGCAAGAACGAAAGAAGTCATCTCTCATTGTTCATGTTTTGATAAAACCCTATGATAGTAGGCATAAAGACTAGATGAGGTTACTCTCTTTTGTTTCGTGAGCGATAAAAAGACACATTGTTTTATGAGAAATAAAAAGAAACATTGTAATACTACTGAATACATGAGTTTGTGTTAGAACAAGAATTCATCATGCCAATGAGAGAAAACTTTCTCACCTCACCTTGAGAAAATAGATTGAATCGTGATTCCCTTCTTTCACTACGCATAAGAAAATGCTTGAATCAATTCAAACACTATCCATCATAAACAATCCATCGTACACAATCGATGTATGAAATGTCACGATAACCTAATAATTATCTACTCTCAGTAGACAATGATCAAACAAGTATTCACTAAGGGGTGTATCATTCTTTATGGGGGGACGTGGAGCAAGTAAATAATTGACTCACTAGGTAACTATACTCGTGCTTCTTCTTTGCCACCCAAACATCGCATTGAGCAGAAACTATCACAACCCAACTACCCTGAGAAAAGCATGACTCTCAAATAAGAAGAGGAATAAATAATACTTTTCATGTTTTTATATCCACCCTCATGCGGCGTGCCCTGATAACGACTTGATCGTAATGACAACTCTTGGCATAACTCAAGAGTAACTGTTCCCACTCCGGCTGCTTCAGTAAAATAGTAGTCAACCTTGACCGGTTGATCTCACTCGGCTTTGTTATACTAATTTCGTGCATCATCTTAACAACATACTCCTACACACCAGAAGCAACATAGTCCTCCCCACTACTACTGTTTGAAGCAAAGCGAAGCGCTTTCAGTCAGCGCTGTGTATCATACTAAACTCACAGCACTTGAAGAGCTCAAGACCTAGAACATTGTACATTCTACTGCACAAAAACATAAACCAAAACATGAACAAGTGATGTTTGCTGCACAAGTGTAAACACACCAGCACATATCTCAAATAACCCTTCAAGACACAACTGCCAAACAAAAATAGTTCAGTATCCGAGTCAACAAATTAGTCCCAGCATACCCAAAGGTTCTCAAGGCTACCAGCTCTCTGCCATGCAACGAGCAGATGATACATCCCAACACTACGCATACTTCAAAACTGTAAGAGCCAGACGCGCGATGTATCCTAGTCTCCAATAACAGAAGAGGTGAGTTGGGGCTTAGCAGTAATAGTCAACAACGTCTCTTACTGGTTGTTAATGGCAATTAAAAGCCTTAGGCATTGTGGATAGAAATCCCTTATTTCAGTGGTACTTCCAAAGCTGAAGGTGAAATTAACTACCTGGTTTATCGCACTTGAATATCCTACTCTGCACACAGACAGTAACGTACGTACCGACTTTCACCCCAGTTGATCTTCAGACCCTGGGTGATTATGAGAAGTGAAGAACAAGTGCTAGTCTAACTTGCTAACCAGATCAGTTGTCTGTTCACCTTAAAAGTGTGGATAAAAAGTTTAAGCTTTGGAAGTAGATGAATATTAGTCCCCAATGACCTGCACAAGTAGGTGTTGATTTTTAAACGAAACCTTTGCGACAAATAGCTTACTGACCTACACTTACATATGACACATCTACAATAGCATAACTGCAATTCGCCTCAGTAATGACTCGAATGGGCCGATGCCCACTAAAGACAAGATGGCCTAAAGCCCAACTTGTCCTGACCGATTCTGTAAGAGACCATAAAACCAACTATCTTCCATATTGGTTTGTGACTAAGTGGACTGGGACTAATGACTTCTGTCAACACCGCCACCACTTTCAGGAGATGTTCCTACTGAAGTCGGATCAATGGAGTGGAGGGCGAGGTGACCGAGGCCTCACGGGAGTCTTGGACGGGCTCACCCTGGAAACACAGTTGACCACAATCAGAGGAGCCGACTGGATGTTCACGTTACAGACGCACATCAGACATCAAAGACACAAATGGATGAACCAAACGAAATCCGTCGTCCACGTACCTGATTGGGAGTGAGCCCAAAATGGCGCCACTGCAATTGAGAGCTGCCATTGCGCTTTCAGCCTGCCAAAAACCGCCTGGTTAAGTTAACCTTCATCTCGACTGCAAAATTCTTCTGCCATAACTCTAGAGATGATCACACTTCAGCGATATGACTTGCACAAGAACGTCAAATACGAGCAGCAAAGCCTAGTAAAAATGTTAATAGGTTTTGTAATGAGTATGGACTCGTTACGCCTGAGCGCTAAAACCTAACGGAACCAAAATAACTTACATCCCTGAACAGTTCCGACAACTTCCAATTTCAGGGGATTTCTTCTTTTATGAGCCCTGTTAGCATTTGGACGACTTCTATGAGTTCATCGATGCGGGCTATTTGTGAAGAACCTAGTATTTAAAAGTCCACCGTTTAGCTGAAAGCATTTTGGTAGACTAAGGACACGTCCGGTGAAGATGACGCGTAAACGCTTCCATCTCACGAGGGCACGTCACTGATTCCTGTCCTGCTCGACAGTACACTACTACTCAGTGGCAATAAGCGGCATTCCCTTAGTTGCGGGCCGCCGCCGGGTCTGATACTAAAACGCCCGTCGGAAGGCACTCCGGCCTTCGGCCCGCTTCCACCTTGTTCTGGTTCAGCGTCTTCCCAGAACCTTGTCGTGTACTTTAACAGCCTGTTGACTGATCAGCAGCTTGGAGTAGGGTGATGATTCTATATGTGAAGGGAAGGAAAAGAACGACCAGGAATGAGCAAACACCATGCTACGTTAGTGACGGTGCGTCTGTGACGAGCCGTGCTGGAGACGATCTTCTTTTGAGTGGTACGCACTGAATGGCCAGGACTCCGCCAAAGTTCACTTGATCCCGTCGTGATTCCAGTTTAACACGGTTTCAACTACTGAAAACCTATCTTCATGTTGGAGAGGACTGAAAGTGGACTAACCATCACAAACTCCACAAATGCAATTCGTGTAGAATGATGATAATCTCCCAGCAATCTTAGGCGAGCAACCTGAGGGAAAATGGAAACAAACAGGAGAATAAATGATCAGAAAGGACTTATATCCATCCAGAGCAAATCATCTATGGTTACTTAAGTGAGAAGAATATTCGCAGTAAACTCGTATTCAGGGACAAGATAAACGGTCAATGAGACTTCAAGCATCACGCATGCTTCTTCAAGGTGTAGGACTGCTACCTCGCCACATAAAGATTCAAAGAAGAGCTTCACATCTGCCTGTGAAACCTGCGTTCAACTCAGCCGTCTCAGAGCACAAATACTTCTAACTGGAACCCAAAGGAAGACCAAACGGAAATAAATAGAGCGCAGCGAGAAAGATATCCTATCTTCAAACTAACTCCATAACAAGAAAGATAATATTGGAATCTACTTTATATATTGCGACAAGCTGCGTGAACAACCATTTCCCTCCTGAATAGCTTCCAAACAAGCAGCGTGTCATCTCAACTTCCACTTCACCTTCTTATCAATATTTGTACAATATATGGTTCTCGCGCACATCTCCCTTTCATCTTCAGACTGTGGGTCAGATGCGAAAAGTCAGAAAAAATACGAGATGAACTAAGGTCCGGGACAGGAGTCTAGTATATGGCACAGAAGCAGGAATGACCACCCATGAGGAAAACATTTAGAACAGCAAACGTACGTTAACAACCGTGAAGGCCTCCACGCCATAGCATTATACACACAGCCAGAATGAAACCGAGAGGCAACAATCGATGACACCAGAAATGCCAAAAAAAATCATGAACAGGGTCAATGCTATGTACTAACCACCATCTACGTGAAAAATAAGAGTAATAGGGACTTCCAGCCAGACATGGGTAGCAGCAATCGAAATAACAGATCGAACATCGTTGATCAAGGGCACGCTCAATCAAATTTACCCGGGGAAGAAAGGTTGGATTGACTGGTACGATTGCGGTCTTAGAGGGCAAAACACGGACAGGATAGTATCCCAGCATAGTTCCTGCAAGGCTCAAGGCAGCACGAGCCCCGTCTGTACATCCAATCCCATCGCGCAGGCATATGTTAAACAAAGCACATTATAAGGCTGAAACTGACGAGAGTGTGGAATGAGACTGTTACGCAAGTTGAGCTGTTAAACGTGGTTAACGAAACAAGTACATCACCACCACGTGATTTTTCAGCACCTCATAATGGCTTACCCTCGTCAGTAAACTCAACAAAAGCAAAACGCAGGACGGAGTTTGGATCCCCGCAAACGCGGCAGTCAACCACCTGAAGCACGAGTAAATTCATTGTCAGACCACAAGAAAGACAACTCAGAAATTGCGCAAGAGACGTGATGTCTGTCACGAATGAACTTACCTGCCCACAAGTGATAAAGAGCGCTGCAAGTTGCTCCTCAGTCACCTTCCAAAGGCAGAGAAACAAGAAGTGGATAAGTCAGAGTTGTCCCGAGAGTGATTCCGACTCAAGAATGGATGACAAAATCCCTCGATGACGAAAACTCTTGGTCAGTGTTCATAGTCTTACGTGACCGGCATTGCTCGATTATAAGAAAATGAGGAACAGTTTGCACTCGCAACAGTACTAAGCTCAACCTGATCTTGGCGGATCGAACGATAAGTATCTAGATGCAGTGCTGGTGCTGGCGAAATGTGAATCAAATCGAGAAACGTGACAACCCACAACCACCTCCGACAACAGAAGGAGATCCTGGAAAGGCTGGACATTTATTCAGCTGCTTATACATCGGCATCTTGGAAGATCGAATTGGAAACCTTACTTGTTGATCGATATCAGAAACATACACAGTCCTCCGGATACTATCCTCACGTTGAGCGCGGCTTGTTCTGCTGTTCACTCGTCGTTTGCCGAGGTTGTAGCCATTTTTCTTCTAAACCAACAACATACGAGACGGATCAGTGGACGGACCGGAATATCCTCCAAGAAAGAAACGCTAAATCATAATGCTACGAAGCCCGATCAGGCTGCATTTGCTGTTCAGCTAAGCCCATGTACAAGGAGAAGAGCGATCGGTCATATTCCTACAAGCCCTTAAGGCAAGCAGCTGTGCGTACCCTGCGAGTGTTTCCCTTGGAGGATGCGGCTGATACTGCGGTGGAGTTCGTGTCGGTATGAGAAGGGGGGACAAACTCTTTGGCCAAAGGATTGAGCTTGGTCAGGAGATCCTCGAGTTCTCGCATACTGTCATTGCTGACACTGCTATGTGCATCCAGTGTGCCAGCTTCGTCATCAGCCTCAGAATCTCGAGTGACCACTCCATTGGCACGAAGAGGCTGCTGCTGCTGTCCAGGCTGAGACGGGAGCTGTTGTTTCGGTGGTAGGGGAGGACCCGATTTCGTCTGCTTCGGCTGTTGCGAATGATTTTGTGGAACATCTGTCTTCTGTGGCTGCGGCTGCTGCTGTGTTTGCTGTTGCTGCTGTGTCTGCTGCTGCTGCTGAAGCTGGTATTGCTGCTGCTCCAAGGGGGAGGGTGTTTCAAACAGCTGCTCCGTCGCATTGTCCGACGCGTCCATCGAGAGAATGGGATAAGTTCTAGTCATGGGCAAAGAGTGTCCCATCCCTATCCCCATGCTTATTCCCATCGTCATTCCAATCCCCAGGCTCTCAACCCCTGCATTGTCCGCCACTGCCATCGTTCCCTCCCAGATCAATCCGTGCTATTTCCTCCCATCCACCTCCTCCCCCCTCCCGTCTACTCTCATCAAGAGAGCCTTCATCTGCTCCCGGTACTCACTTTCTCTCGCACAATCGCATCTCTCCCTTCCACAATTTGATCCTTCTTCCCTTGCTTCTTCAGCAGCTCGTTCCCCCACCCCGATCCGCTGTGCTTCCTCTTCCTCTCATCAGATCACGTCATCGATCCCTCCCTCTTCTCTCCTTCTCGACAGCCCACACCTCCTCAACCTCCTACAACCAGAACAACAACAGCTCTTCCTCTCGATCGCCCTCTACTTCACCTCCTTGTTCTTCTTTTCTTCTTCACTTCTTCCTCCCCTCCCTTCTCCCTCCTCCTCGCTGCTGCGCTCTTGCTGCTGCTGCTGAAGACGAACTCAACGCTCTTCTCCTCGGGCGCTCGTCTCCCCCTACGCTCCCCGCCAGGCTCGACCCACGCAGTGCAGGCAGGCAGCAGGCAGGCAAAGCAAGGCTCGCTCGGCCGCTCCCTCGGCTCCCCTTCCTTCGTTCCTCCTCCGCTGCACTCAGTCCGACAAACCAACGCACAGACAGACAAGCAAACAGACAGGCAGACGTAGACGCACGCAGAGAACTCTCCCGCACGGAACTCTGCTACTTCTGGCCACAGGATAGAGCAAAATGTCCCTGTGGAGGAGCGCTATGAATTGGGTTCGGCACTGGAGCGTCCCGTCCAGTGGACTCCGAAGGGAGCAGCCGAAGGAACAGAGCGTCCTCGTGGTGGTGTGGTCGGCCGAGGCGAGGCGACGGTCCTCCCCGCTGCCGGTCGCAGCGTGCTTCGCGCTGCCCTGTCTGCCGGGTGCCCGGTATTTGCACACACGCAGGAACGGCCGAGCCCATAATGGAGCCTAGACCGGCCATCCCGGTCATACCACGCGCGTGGCAAGATTAGGTTAGTACCTGAGTGTCAAGAAAGAACAGAACTCATTTCCTCCAGATCGGCCCCATCATACATCATCATGGTCCATTCTTCCTTTCCTCTTGTACTGTACACTGTATTATCATTCGTACTATGGCATGTCACCATGAGCAGTCGTCGTCGTCGTCGTCGTCGTCGTCGTCCCGCACTCCATCAGGTCACTTACACGATGTTTTCGTTATTCTTGGCCCGTGATTCATTCATCCTTCCCTCCATGCAAGCAAGCAACTTTCTCAAGGACTCTTTTCCATTTATCTATCATTCTACTCGTCGGGTACTCGCATGTCCGGCATGTTTACATATCGAACAGGTTGGAATACAGTGGAAAAGTCTGTAACGTTGTAGGTAACAAACTTTGACTCCGGGCTTACTTTTGATGGGCAAGTATTAGAAATGTCATATATGCAGAAAAATGTTGTTAATAATTGAAAAAGTATCCGCTAGAGAAGCCGAAGGAGCGGTACTTATACCATAATGGGAAGATGCCGCCCGTCATACATCATGATAATGATATCAGATAATTGATACCCATGGGCATGTGGGATACGTTGCGCAGCAGTCAGCAGCGATCCAGTCCTGGTTGTAGGCGCGGGTGGTGGGGGGGGAGAAAAAGGGGAGGAAAAAGATCCTGGCTGTAGGATAATCCTAGGGAGACAGAAAATAACCTTCCCTTAGTGTTCCGCTGTTTCCCTCCCCTCGTCGAACCTCCAAGGGCTCTTCTCCTCCTCCGGTGCCTTCAATCATCGCCAATTTTGCATGCTTACTGTATATCATCATCTCGTCAGTTTCTTGACCAAATCTATCAACGAGTGAATATATTAATATTCGCACGCATCATCTTTTTGTTTCTTGAGTTGTCGGTCGACACACGATGGAAATAATTAGCGAAACCAGTACAGTAATCCGCAATAAGGCTCGTTGAAGATGACAGACAAAGACCCCCTCATACGTCAGAGCAACGTACCTGGCATATGTATTTACTGATAATATTGATTTTTAGGGCAATCCCTAAAATAGAAAAAATCTGGTAGCGAGTATCTTATTTAGAAATAAGGGCGGATTATAATGAAAATCGATCAAAAACATCATATTATTATTATTATTAAATAGTAAAATAAATCAGAAAAAAAAGGAGAGGAGAAGGTAGTACATGAGGAAAATGTGTGCTGCTTGTCGTTTGTGCGACTACAATATTCCTTTCGTTCCGTCGTGTGGCCAGACGGTCAGCCAGAGAGGAACGAAGAGCTTGATTGCCGGTACGACTCGGTAGAGGCTAGATCCAACCTCTAAACGTGAATCGAACAGAACTCTGTATCAGAAAAGGAGGTAACAGGAAGAGAAACGAGAAGAACCTCAAGAATCTCGCCGGTCTATTCGTTCAATTAGGTCGCTTGTTCCCGGAGCGAATAGCGACAACTTTAGCGATCCTGTCAAGTCAATTTAGCAAACTTTTTGTCTGCTACAGGAGAGAAGTAGGGGTGGATTTAAGCCTTGGGGTTCCGGCTTGTGGCCTCACGTAATCAACCCACCCACACTGACAAACAGGAAGGTTACATCTGTCTTTCAGACAGGTTCCGGTTTTAGCAGGACAGCTATTTTGGAGGAGAGCTGTTCTTTCCGGCGGTGGGAAAACCTACGCATCCACTCGACTCTGGACTCTGGAGATCGAGGAATGTAAAGCTCTGCTGGCTCTATAATTCCTCCTACTTCCAAACCTTATCACCTTTGGACTAATCACTCCCCAAAAATTGGAATGACTCGTCGAAGAAGAAAACAGGAAGGCTCTTTTCAAGAAAAGGATGGATAAGGTATTTCACCCATTAACAAAACTCTATATATATAACATGTAATATATCGACTTTTTGACAGGTAAAGAAAAGAAAGTGGAGACAAAACCATCAGAGCATATAGTTCTCACAATTCTCTCTCTTGTAAGGTTAAAATTGTAGATTGGTTCCCATCTTTTAGAGAAAAAGAAAACATAAAAAGCTATCTTCAAGATGACAAGATGAAGTCAACCCAACGAAATCCCATAATAAACCACCCTCTCAAACGCGTAATGTAAACCTAGGTAAGCGAAAAAGAAGGAAACTCGCTGAAAAGACATCTAAAAGGTATTTAGTACATATATGATAAGGTAGTAGGTTTTCCTTCACCACTGTCAAAATTACCTTCCTCTATCCTTTGTCTTACTTGCAGAAGCCACCAACCCGACCTGCCCAATTTGCAGAGACTTTAATTCGTGAATAAATATGCATCCAAGATGGACTTCTGGGACCGTTGTCCTCCTTGTTGTTATCGGAATATACATATATTAAGTAAAATTTTACATTAAAATTGAAAATTAGCTAAAATATTTATAATAGTATATATTAGATTAACCTAGAGATGCAAAAACATACTTACATAACCCATAAACAAACAGACAGGAAGACGATATAAACTATATATATGTGAACCCATAAAACAAACAGACACCAAGACGATATAAACTGTATATATGAGAGAAGTTACAAGTAAGTCACTGAGAAATTAATAAAAAATTAATTCATTATCTAATCTTTCTCATCAAAAGAGTTAAATAATAAATTAATACACATGCATATTCCCCTCTTCCGAAATCGGAAGAGGGTGAATATTTATATGCATCCCTAACAATGACAAAGCTTTCTTCACCGTAAACATATTTACTCGTAAATTAAAATGAATAACAGAAACTATATTGATTCGGTCATGACTCATGACAGTGACTATATATGGAAGTCAAGCGATTTCTTATGTGTTTTTTTCCTTTTTTGTTCCCTATGGAAATTCTAATTGTAATGTCCAGACTGAAGATGGGGTACCGACTGCAAAATCCAGCCTAAAACGACGGTCTATGTATTAGCGGTGTTCTAGCTTCACTCGTTTCTACCTCTTTGCATATTTAAGTTGAATAAGAAATAATAAGCTTGCTTATCACCTTTTCCATCCGAAGATGGACGGAGGCAGCAAGCTTCATTATTACCTAACTTTTTCATCAAAATAATAAGCTATTTTATGAATTAAACTAATATTTTTAGCTTGTAGGTTGTCGCGCTTGTAGTCTTGGAAGTGTGTTTGTGTGTGATTCATTTATGGCTTTTTTGGAGTTTTTTGTAAGTCGGAATACGACTATCATTTAATAATTACATATAATTGTGATCTTTAATTAAGCTTTAGTGTAGAGTTTCTATATAATATAATATATTTTCAGAAAATATATAAAACTAAAAACGAACAAAATTTCCCCAAAGGTGGTTGAGCATCCTTATTATCATGTGCAAAGACAGTGGACCTGGACCATCTCGAATTTGTTTATTTAACCAATGAAAGAACCTTCAGTAAGTCGAGTAATCTTTTCACCTACGACGGATCCCATACTACCTCCCATAAATTGAAAATCCATAACTCCAAGTGCAATAGGAATACCATTTAATTGACCTATTCCTGTTTGAATAGCATCAGTTAAACCAGTTCGTTTTTGATAAAAAGCAATTCGATTTTTATAAGAATCTTCATCAGAAAATTTAAGAATATCTCGAGCAGTCATATCCGAGTTTTTTCTCTGAATATTGTGTTTTCCTAGCTTTCGATGTCGCTTTCGATGCATTTATTCGGGGATCTTGCATATTTATGCTTAATTTATTACCTAATGTTGTTGTCAAGAAGAGTTAGTTGAATTAATCTTTATTTTGTACCAAGTTCTCATATTTGTATTTTGGAAAGCAAGTGTGTGTGCTTTTTGTTTATGATTAATATCTGGATCTATCTGCAACTCTTGGTCTGGATAACATTTAATATAGTTATCATTGCATTTTTACGTTCACTTAATCTGAAATTTTTCATAACACTTACATATTTCTGATAACATAAAGTTAGCAAAAGTTTTCCAGTTGCGAGCATTCACATTTAACTTTCACCAACAAAAGATGAAAAAAATAAAACCCGATGATAAGGACTAGATGATAAAATATGTTTCTTTACCTTTAAGATTTACCTTTTTCATTCCACGTTTATCCTCTTCGTTCCCTCTATTGTCATCTCTCGAGAGCAGTCTGGTATTTTCTTTTTAGCTCAGCGGTTAAAGACTCCCTTACAATATGATTTTACACCCCAGTTGCGGGTATAAAAATAAATGAATAATGTTTTTTTTTGCTATCTTGGCTACCGAAGATCGGGGTTGAGTCTAAGGCCTATAAGCAAAGGTCTGACCCTCCTGCTCTCGGTTGGAGGTGTCAAAAGTCGCTGTTGTGTGAATCTGATCCGGATACGCTGTGGTTACTCACAAAGGACAGTCCAATGCCCCTTGAAGGGATAAAAAGCAGACATGGTAAAAAACTTTACCTAGCATGAATTTGAAAGAAAAAAAAGGAAGAGAGATGAAGGTGGACATATTCAAGTTTATCTACTAGTTTAAACTAAATTTAAATGGAAAGTTATGAAAAAACTTTCAAATCTAGAGTTCTTTAAAAGTTCAATTCTCAGGTTTAGAATCTTAGGCTATACAGTAAATTATTTTCTTAACTTATTTAGTTAGTTCACAATATAGCACAAATGATGACGGTACCTTGCAGCTTCGAAAATCGTTCATGAAGGGTGATGGACTTATTGCTTTTGGTGATCTTTCCGATTGTTACGTACGGAGAGACTTCAGATTTGACGGTGTACACTTTGTTGTGAAGAAGAATGGATCTCAACTAGCTAGCCAACATTCCTTTCAACGTCTGGATCGATATTTGATGTCACTACAAATAAAAGATCAATCATAGAGCATGGATTGTGAGAAACTTTAAGGAAGAGTATTTGAACCGAGTGATAGCTTCACTGTTTCTTTTTGGCGTATCTTTCATTATAGATAAGTTTCAGGTTATAATATTATCTCTATATTAGTCGACGACTCAATTGTCTCATGCGCTTCTGCGTATTTACTTTTTACAAAGAATCTTTCAAGATGTCTCAAGAATGTTTATGATTTCTTCTAGTCTTATTGGTGTCTAGTGTTTCCTTGGTGTTACAAGTCGTTCTAGTGGAAAACATTGAGTGAGAAAAAGATAAACTTAAAGCTCTTTTTGCTCTCATTAGACTAATGGTGTTCTAGTTATTTCTCATGATGCTTTTTGTGGTTTCAGGAGACTTCAGATGTCCATTTGAGCGAAGAAAGATATGGTTGGAAAGCTCTCGACCTGAGCTACATCTGGGCTGAAGAATCGAGTGATGTCATGGAGGATTGAGGGTGTTATGATCGATTGAGTAGAGAGGGATGAAATTCATATCCATTGTTATGTTTTTGGTTGTTTCCAGATATTTGTAAAGAGTTTTGAGGAGTTGTGAGTAGGGTTGGAGAGCTGACGACGAGCTAGTCATTTTGATATCAAGTTCAGCCGATTCCTGATTGTTTCGGATTGTCAACCGATTGATTGAATTTTGGTGCAGACGTGATAAAGTGAGTATTGTGAACTGTGACAATCATGAGGGATTGGCTATTCCTCGAGTTCTAGATGAAACTTTTAAGTGAAACTTTCTAGGATTGAGGGATACCTTATCAGTAAGATATATAGAAATTTTCATCTTGATGGTTGAATAGGTTAAGTCTACATGGGTTTGTAAAGCTCTTAAGTTAAAGTTTGATCCATATTTGAGAGTTGAGTTGAAAATTATTCAGGGTAAGAGTGAAGGGTCAAATAAAATTTCTTATGAAGTTTTGATCACCAGTCGTCAACTGATTTGGGAGAACTGAGGTCTCAAAGTTTGAAGAAGTTTTTGTTATTAGCGGATTTGGATATTCAGTCATATCTATTATCACCTTTTGGTTCTTTTTGAGCAATTGAGAAGGAGTTTGCTACTGAAACTGTCATGCCAGCATGAAAGATGACATTGTGAAGGTGTGGGGTTGAAGATTTCAACTCTATGTGGCAAAGGAGCAAAGAGTCCCGATGAATCAAATATCACTACTTGGAATACGAAATACGAAACTAACCACTGTCAAAAGTGGACACGATGTCATAGAACGTAAAGTCTAGTCTAGAAATACACAAGATATCTAGTTGTAGAGAGATACGGCAAGATCTTGGATCAACTCTGTAAAACTTTTGTGCTCTCATTACGCAATCGATCTGACTTTCTCTCGATTTTAATATCTCTTTTGTCTCTACTGACCTAACTTGATCATACGTGCACCACATAATACAACTAGGTATTCAATTATACTCTAATAACAAGAAAGATTCATAAATGATAAGCATATACTTCAATCACAAAAGCACATTCAAACAATCCATTGGGTCAGTTTGTGTACTATCAATACTCTCTTAATTGTCTTTCCTTGACAAGCTACATAAAACACTCAATTCTTATCTTTCATGGTTCGTTGATATGAGCTCTATTCAAGAGAACCTTACAACAATGGATAGTCTATTGTACAAGCTTTCTAAAAGGTAAGGCATGCACGCAGCAAGCAACTAGTGAGCTCAAGACGTGGTGCCGAAGACAACGACATGGTACCGAAGATAATGATATCCGCTGTTAGAGACTTTCAATCAGCAACTTCGACATAGTGTAACGCTTTCTCTGATTATGATCTTCATGCCAAATTCACAACATAGTTCCCTCATCTCACTTGCAGCACCTCCAAACCCCAAGTCGTTTGTTCAAAGCAAACAAAATAGGAGAAATCACTTTTTTCCTTCAAAACCCACCACGCTGTAAACTGAACTTCTACAACCTCTTGCTCTCAACTCGAAGTTCCAATTGGGTTCAAACTTCACATGAAATTTCCTCTCACCTCTAACTACTACTCTATGAAATTTCAGCTTCAGACCCCAAACCAATTGTCCGAAATGAACCAAGCTTTTCGTCTGTGCTAACTTATGAGCTTTATAGACCACAGTGGCTAAAATCCACAACCTTGACACCTTCTCTTAACCAAATGAGCTGAAATTTCACATGTAATAATCTGATAGGGCACACTCCAATTCTGGAAATTTTCACTTAGAGATTAGATCTCATGCTCATGGAACAACTCAATCTTTAAATCTAAGAAAAACAAATTTACTTCTGTCTCTTAACTGTTATAACCAATTTCAATCAACCATTTCGAGATCAAATCCAACCCAAACGTAGGACTAATTTATATCAGTGCAACCAACACAATGGCAAATATCCAATCCCCTTGTCAATATTGCAAGATCATCTCTCATACTCTCGAGACATCCAAAAACGTAACTCCAGGTATCAATTTGATCCTTCTGACTTTGAATGATCATAACACTCCGCTCAGAACTCCAAATCGATCGATATTACTCTTCATATTGTAGCCCCACTCGAGAGCTTTCTCACAAGATCTCACACGCCGTAAATGACCCTTGAGAAGATCTCTGAAACTCCAAAACTTAGAACTTGGATGAACTTGATTGGTCAAAAATAGACCAATGAGAAAGAAGATTGGATATTTCTTTATCTCCTACTTGACACTATAGATTGAGTTGTAACCCAAAAAAACCCTGACTTATTCAAAGCTTGAACAAAATACTTCGGACCTCAACCGATAAGATAAGATAAGATCATCACCCTCGTCGAACGATAGAGATAGATGACACGAGAATACTCAAGATTCAATATAAAGTCAAGATCGATCGACCTTGAATCGATCTAGGTTGAAAGTACGACAAAAAGAAATGAGGAAGTCATCACTTGATTACAATTATCCTCACCAAAGTTCCTCGTGATCCACACACGATTATTGATTTTCCACCGGCAGTGACATCCGATATCAACCAATCAGGTCTCAATTCTCCCCATATGTGACGATCGACAAATCATAGAAGTAGACAAGTCCATCACTCTCCTCATGAACTCTTCACCAAAGTAAGCAACGAACCATTGTCAAAAGTGATTGCAATGGATGTAGTGAAGCTTGATATGGAACAGATTTGGAAATGGAAGATCATGAACTCGAATCAATCCTCTATCCATAAATACAACTCTTGTAGCTCCTCACCTTTTATGTAAGACACTAAGAAAATACTCATGAAACACCACGCAAGGAAGAATGTCTCCACAAACCCTCGACCCTCTATCTTATATCCAAATTTGACAACAAGAGTCACTCACACGAATGTCCACAGATCACTGAGCTGGCACGTCTCATTATCATGCGATCTGACAATCCCAAATAATCGTGGACTGGCACGTAATACGCTCTCATGTGAGTTATATAAAAAGGTTTGTGAAACATAGTTTAGGGTACACAATACAAGTTCTATACTAAACTCACATGTGAGCCGTGACACACCACAACAGAGGTGGATGTAATGAAATTTGATGTGAAATGGATTCGAGAAAGAAAGATCCGGATTTGATATCAAACCTCCGTCCATAACCACCACTCTCGCAGTTCTTCACTCCTCCATGCAGACCACCGAGAAACTCTCACGAATCACCCGTTAAGAGAGAATGTCTCACGTAACTTCGACCCATTATTTTATACTAAAATTCAAAAACAAGGACCACTAAAATGAACACGCAAAGACTGCTGATATGACATATTTCACTTAAACAGATCACGATCATGACACTCATCACACTGTTCGATGAGGTATGCGATAAGATTCATGAAACATAAAAAAGAAACACATCCTAAGTCCTACAAGAATTTCACACAAGAGCTGTATCCTAACATGAAAGTGACCTTGAGACGAATGTGTCATCACCACCTAAGTGGTTATTAACCTCAGTTTTCCATGCACGCTCTCTCAACCGCCATCAACCCGTCAGTTGGTTGACCGTTGGATAAAATCAACCTCTAACTTGTAGTTGTCTCGTCCAATGTAGCAATTTTGTCTGTCTGAGTTGTTGGACCCATCAGTTGACTCACCTTCTCTCTAAAATATATGTTAATCGGATAGTTCACTTCCATCGTGGTTGCTACTACCAACTAAGTAGCTGCACTCTCTATGACTAGTCTTCCTATAATCATGTTAATTGCCCTCTAGGTAACCATCAACAGTCGGTCATCACTTGCTTCTCATCCTCCAAACATCACGCTTCCTAAGACCATGATAGTTAATTCACTATTGTACTTGAGTTAATCTTATCTCTCTTCCGCCTAGGTTGAATCCCAACCTGGTTAAGGTGGGTCCAACTACATCCAATAGCCTCCTCTTCCTTAAGGAGTATTCCTCTGTTCCCATGGCTGCATTATTTTAGGCAACCCTGACGTAGTAACTTCAACTGTACTTCGTAACAACTCCAATCGCAGTAACCTCCTCTTAACTACGAGACTACTCAGTAACTCCAAATCTCTTTTACACTCGTATAACATAGCATCGAGGATACGAGCGTGCTCCTTCTCTACTATACCCCTACTACACTCTCTTTTATAACCTGCTAATGGAATAATTCTAGACTCTATTGTATTGACTATTCTCTTAGTCTCATAATATATTCATTCGTTGTGATCACACTAGCATTCACGAAGAAAATACCTCGCTAACTCCAGACAGAAAAGTATTCTCTTAAAACAAATAATTCTCCCTCACACAATATCAGTCATTTATGACCTCTTAACTCTCATTTAACTCCCTCGTAGTGGAAATAGCAGATTCCTCATCTAAAATCACTCAAAACTAAATAAAAAAACAAAGTCCATGCCTCTTTACATAAGTGGGATATGACATACCTCCCCCCTCCATTATGAAACCCCTCGGTTTCACACTACTGAAAATACTTCTTAAGCCTCCAGCCGTTCACTTGTGTGAGTAGCAACTCTCTTGCTAAGTTAACTAGCTCTACTGATCCATTCTCATATCCCTCCACGATCTTGAATGGCCCATGCCAGTTCAGACGTAGCTTCTAGGAGAAATGGCCCCGTCTATTGTCAAACAGTAAAGCTAATCATTTACCTCACTTTTCTTTTTTTTCAATCTGATGTCGTGACGCTCCTTCAACTTCTTTGCATAAGTCGGATCCTCTGCAACGTATCCTTGCAAACTTCCTCCATCATTAGTAATTCACCTTACATAGCTGTTGAGTTTCCTCCCTTAGTAAACGCTTTTCACGATACACCTTATAAGTAGGTACTTATGTCTGCACTTGTAACAAAGGATTCATGCCATAGCATAAACAAAATGGTGTCTGAGCAGTTGTGGTCTTTACTGTAGTCCAATACGTTGGGTAGCTTCTGATCCCAGTTGTAAACATGTGAGTTGGTTACCTTGGTAAGTATCTTACACAAGATACCATTTGACTTTTCAGTAAAATCATTCATCCTAAGATTATAAGGAGTTGTTTCCTTGTGTTTAATCAGAAAAATATCTGTTAACTCCTCGATGGTCTTGTTGAGAAAGTGAGTGTCGTGATCACTCACTATGGACAACCATATCTCGTTATAATTCTCTCGAAAAGAAACTTGACTACTATCATTGCATCATCTTGTACCGTAGCATCCGCTTCTACCATTCTTGTGAACTAGTCAATAGCTACCAGTATAGACCTCCTCTTGGTGTGCTACGTAACCGGCGATATGGCTCGACAAAATCCACACTCTATTTCTCAAACGGAGCTAAGGATAATATCGGTGTTAATGATCGACATGTAGTAGTTGTAGACCTACTCGTATGCTGACATGGATCACACCTCCTCACGGAAGTAGTCACATCTCGAAAGAATGTCGGTCACCAATAACTTGTGAGTAATATTTTCCTTGCAGTAGCTTGGATGGCAAAATGTCCCAAGCATCCTCCATATGCATTGATTGAATTACCACCTCCACTTGTGGTTTCTCCATACATCTCAGTAACATCCCATTTGAACCTAACTTAAATAATGCTTTACCCATTAGCTCATAAGGTCCAACTTTATGCAAAAATACATCCATCTCCTCAAGGTTAAGCAAACGATGACACTTCTCGTGTCTCAAGTTACTAAGGATATCATCATCATACCATGATCTCTGAATTTCCTCGATTGTAAAATAGTACAACCCTTCATCCAAAAGTTCCCATTCTAAGCTTTTATCTTGTATTTCCTTGTCTCCGGGTTGAAGCCTCGAGAGGAAGTCAGCATTAGCATGTTGTTTCCCTCTAAGAACTTCCACCGTGAAGTCAAATTCTTGCATCAATTAAACCCACCTAGTTATTTGGCCTGACAGATCAGCTTTCTTCACCAGGTGCCACAAACTGAAACGATTGACATGAAAGGTAAACTTGTATCCCAACAAGTAGTGTTTGAACTTCTTGACGGAAAACACTAAACCAAGCTTTCTTTTCAGATGTGCTATACTTTCTTTCTGCTTTTGAAAGTTACCGTCCTGAGTAATCAATGGGATGGTCTTTTCTAGCTTCATCCTTCTGACTCATGACTACCCCTATAGTGAATGCACTAATGTCCACATTGTCGTGATGTGAATCATTCACATAGTAAATAATCCACCTCTCTGTCAGGAGTTAGTCTATCAGAGTGAAGTTAGGACCTCAGAGAAGTCGATTCTGGAGGATGTTATATATTTTGAATCCTAGTAGGTTGTTTATCATATTGATAGAGTTTAAGCTCATGGGTTGTACTTACATGTCGTCCATGCGTGCTTTCTAGCTTGTTTAAGTTATCTTTCATGGTTACGTGTCGTTTTACATGTCTTCACATGTAGTTTAAGATTTACGTTGACACTTTAGGGGCTTGACGTGGTAGCCTATGTGTGAAATTAAATCACCACGTGGTTTGGGGCACAAAAGGACAGAGAAGTGAAGCTATGAACTCCCATTTGTTCATTTTTATCTTTTGTGTTACTCTAAACTTAGAAGTAGGGGTCTTAAAAGGAGTTCGAGCATTTGGTAGAGACATTTTGAAATCAGAGGACACAAGAAGATAAGGCTTGTCGTGCCAGTCGCAGTCAATGAAATTTTTGATCGATTTGGAGCAATAAAGAGAGAGTTATGCCAAATTGAAGTTCGGATTGGGCCGGAATTGCATCATAATTGATGATTTTGGGATTTTCGATGTCAATTGCAGCAGATCTGAGAAAATCACTACAAACCTTTGTGGTCGCATTCACTGTCAGCAGGGCTATGATTGTCCAGAAATTTTCATGTCATTTGAGTGAGTGAGTAATTCGGGGTGACCGCTGAAGTAGAGGGGGTCTGAAAAGCTCTCAATCTAGAGCAGCAACTTCAGAGTTCGAGATCTGGAGAACTGTGTACAATCAGGAGGTCAAATTTAACAGGGATGTTCAGCGTGCTGTAGACTCCACATCCTGTAAGAATCATCGAAATTTATTGAGCCAATTCTCTGTTTTAGGTCAAAATAGCTGTCTGGGTACTAGAAATTACCGTAATTTCTTTGCTCAGAACATTTTTGTCCATATCTCGGTGCTCAGATTTGATCTCAGGCTGAAAGTTCGTATGTGTGCTCAGTAGGGCCTCATTTACATGTAGGAGAAGTTTTGAAGTCTAAACCATCATATGTTTCTTATTCTTGAGTGTTAAAGTTCACCGTCTGACTTTATTACTGCTAGTTCGACCTGATTTTCGTTTTCTAAACATAGTGGATCCAATCGACATGTGTGAGTGTTTATAGTGTCACCTCATAACCTGAAGCTTATCCCTTGAGTAAACAACCACAACCAGAAGCACAACATTTCTCTGAGTAGACGTATCACAATGTTCATATCAGAGTCAGAAGATTCTGCCCTTTCTAGGAAAACTCTCACCACGACAACGTATACATGAAACTCCAGTTCTCAGTTAAGTGCTCCCAAAATAGAAGTAATAACAAACGCTTCGTTAAGCATCTCAAATGCCACTTGCTACTCTTCATTCCAACTCCACTCAACATCCTTCTTCAATAACTTGGTAAGGGCTGAGGTAATAGATGCATATCTTTTAATGAACCGTCGGTAATAACCGGTTGATCCCAAAATTAATCTTAACTCCAGTATGTAGATTGGTGACTCCAACTAGATAATTACAACAACCTTCTCCTCGTCGATGTGAATCCCTTCTCTTGATATACGATGATCTAGCAATACTTCTTCAGTCATTATTAAGTCCGCCGTCAACTTGTAAGCCGATCCCTTCTCTTTCTCTTGAGTAGTAAGCCGTCTACCAGCAATCATTGGCTCTTGCTGAGATCTCTACACGTCCTCCATCGGACTTGGTGCAGGTGGAGGAGCTTGAAAAGTAGATGAGATGTTCTCTGGAGGAGCTCCTCTATCTCCAGTCTCCTCCGGAATTCCAGTATCGAGTTCAGAGACATCTCAGCCTCTTTTCTTCCACAGAAGCATCATGCTAGTGAACGTCTCTATCCACGTCCAAGGATGCTTTGACAGAGGTAGTGTCAACAGGATCTCCCCACCTTGTGACCCTACAGATAGTCTCGACTCCTCTCTTCAATACTTCTAAAGGAACTTCAGCATTACTCTTCCCAACAATCTTATCTAGCAACGTAGGACTACCCGAAATTTCAGTACGTCCAACATATACACAGGATTTAACGACGGTGTCATCAACGTAGTAACACTTGCAACTGTAGTAATCTGAGGCAGACTCCTCATGCCTCCTCCCAAACTAAGTGTTCAACGGCTCTCTAGTTGAAGAAAAGTGTAACCTACCATTTTGGTAGCGTACGACACCATCTCGCAAAGCAGCCATAAGCTCTTGACAATCACAGCAGATACATCTACGAGGAGGAGCACCTCCTAGACGTGCAGCAACAGACACCGATGACTACTCTCTCTATAACTCAGCTAGCTCTACCTTTAGCTCTCGCATATGTCGGATAAGATCTTTGATATGGTTCTATTGATCTTGGTTCTCCACAGATCTTTGAATATGTGCCATTTATGCAAGAATTGACAAATTGACATCAAAGAGACTACTGCGAGACAATAAGTCTGGGAGCAAGAGCCAGAGGATGTTGTACTTGAGGAGCAATATGAGGATTAGAGATCACTTCTACAAGCGGACGTCCCTCTACAACTACTCTTCCTCGTCTCTGTCTTGTTAGTACAACCACAATATCCTCGACTCTCTCCCAATTAGTGATAACACCTCCTTCAGCCGACCGATCTGCTAACATGAAGCATAACTGATCTGTCGTGACATCATCGGTAGCTTGCAAAAAAAGCTCTATCCTTCTAGCATCTAAGGTTATACGCTCAAGAGAAGAGAAGAGAAGAGAAGAGAAGAGAAGAGAAGAGAAGAGAAGGATGATGCTTGGGAGGTTGTAAAAGTTTTCAGACGAAAAAACAAGAGAGGATGATGTTTGAGAAGGATACCATTGTCCATCGAGACAATAATGGTTGCGGTTGAGGATTTTGGTTGTAGCAATGTGGTTCTTGTTTTTCAGAAAGCAAAAACGAAGAGATGAATATGAAAAATGACTTGTACAAGTTTGAGGTTGAAGATGACAATCATGATACGTGGTGATGATTGAGATGACGGATGATGTCTACTACGACGCTTGGATCATAAACCTCGACGGTGAGGTTCAACTAGGTGGATGAGAGGCGTTTCTATGATATGATGGTTTATTCCTTCTATGTCTTCGAACACATATTGAAAGATGTGTAGATTTAGAGGGGGTGATTGGATGGGAGGTTGAAGAAGAGAGTCGGTGAGCATGGATCCAAGGAAAATCATAACAGGGTTGCAACTTCAAGAGTAGTTCTTTGATGTCGACTCGACCGTACTACGAAGACGCGCGACCTGCTCTTCTTCTGAAGTATACCTCTTCTTCAGATCCTTGATCTCCTTCGTCATCTTGGCTACAGTGTCATGGTAGCGATCTCGTTTTCTCTCATATCGATCAGCTCTTTCTTCATCAACGACAATATCTCTCGTGCTCCTTTCGGAGTTCGATCTTCTGACGAAGTAATCTCTCATGCTCTGAAGTCACCTTCAAATCTCTTTGGACTTCACCGCCAAAATCATAGCGCACAAGTTCTCCTTGTCTTCCATCCAGTTTCCTCGCCTGAAGTTCATCATCTGTACGAGCTCGGCCAAGTTCAGCTGTCATCCGATAGGTTCCACGAAGAATAGAGGTACTTCTACTTCCTGCAAATACTTCGCTGAAGAACTCAGATGATGTACTTCTTCGACACAGAAGAGCTCACTTGCGTCTCGCCGCACTCTTCCTTCTTATCTTCCATCAGAGTGTCTTTGGTCTCCATACCGACTTCTTCTATATCATCTCATTCGACGCACACAGTCTGCTTGTTCTTCATTTTCTTTCATGAAGTCGATTGCACAGATCTTGGCGTATCTCCCAAGATCTTTTTTCGTCTACTTCTTCGGACCGGTGCTACAATCTCCTCAACATCTTCGTCTTCGTCCAAGTTGACGATCTCAGGTTCTTTCGTAGCTGTTGCCGTTGTCACTTCTTTGTTGGTTACCTCCTCGTCCGTGACTTCGTCAAAGTGCTTCTCCATCGGTACATCTCTTTGTGGAGTTGACTCAAATTTGTCTTCTTCGGCTTGATCGACGAAGCCCAACTTCTTCTTGTCATCTTCAGTCAACAAGTAAGCTTATTCAGATGCACTTTGCCAAGGACAAGACGTTCCAAACTTCTGAAGTGGGCTTAGACATACGATTTGCATGTGGGAAGATGGAGTTCACGGAGAACTTCGTGGTTGCGAGATGGATGATATCCATGCAGTTTTAGGAAACACTTTCTTGGATAGGTTCGAAGTGAAACTTAGACGAAAACCTTTGAGGTTGAGCGTCAAAGTTAAAAGACGGAAGTTGGGAGTAAGGCTGATCAAAAGGTATGAAAAATTGATGACTTTGCGGTGAATTTGATCAAAAGCAAACAAATGGATTTCAACGACGGAGTCATGTGTTTGATGCGGGTTGCAGATTTGATGGCGAGTTGTGAACAAGAAGAAATATCAAGAGACGCAACTAAAATTTTGGAGGTGCTTCGCAAAGTGATTAAGGAGGATGTCTTGACGGATGAGCTACTTGTTGAATTATCTCCAAGGCGGGTGGTGGATCATAAGATCGAGGTCTTGCCAGGGTCAGAACCACCCTCTAAAGCTGCTTAATGACTCAATCAGGTGAAACTCCTTGAGTTGAAAAGACAATATGACAAACTATTAGCGTAGAGATATATTCAAACCAGCAAATCACCTTACGGAGCCTTAGTTCTTTTTGTAAAGAAGAAGGATAGAAAGTTACGACTCTGCTTAGATTATCGTGCAATCAATAAGGTGACGGTGAACTATAATTATCTCTTGTCAAGGATAGATGACTTGTTTGATAGGTTAGCGGACGCAAAATACTTCAGCAAGATGGACTTGAAGTAGAGATATTACCAGATCTGGATAAATGACCCAGATGTTGAGAAGATCACTTGTCGTACCAGATACGGATCATCCAAATGACATCACTACGAACTCAAATTTCATAGTGATGCCATTTGGACTCTACAACGCTCCGTCGACGTTCACCACATTGATGAACACAATTTCTCACAAGGAGATGGACGAGTTTATCATCATTTACATTGACGACATCTTGATCTACTCAAAAATCTTGGAGTGCACGTAGAGCAGCTAAGGGTGTTGTTGACGAAGCTGCAGGAGCATAAGCTGTTTTCCAACGTTCACAAGAGTGAGTTTGATTTGGAACGCATTAATTAACATAATTAACTTTCTGTCGCGTAAGAAGATAGTACATGTTGAAGTTTTACCAGAATTTTATTATCTTGTTGTCATCTGTCTAGGGCATCATTTTACACCTGCTAGGTGACGGAGGAGGTCACGTAGGGAGGAGGAAAACTCCAGAGGAGGTGTACAACAAAGAAGAGATTTGTTTTCATTATCGTGTATCAATCATCGAGTAGAGGAATCGAAGAGCTGAGGAGAGGAATACGGAGCTCACGACTAGAGAGGAATTTTTTGACTTATGTCAGTTTTGACATCGAGGGATTGAGAGGAGAGGACAAAAACGAGTAGAGAGGAGACCTGCAACTTATATATGTATCATTTTGAATAGAAAACGAGAAGGAGCTTCACATGAGCAGTTTTCTGAAATTAGGAGTGCTTGAACGTGAGATTTTTCAGTCTGAGATTTGGAGTTGAAGAATTACAAGCGTACCGTGTGTTTTGTTTGGATCGAGAACGTGGTAAATAATTTTCTTGCGATCTGTATTCCGTGTGTGGTTTTTGTCCTCCTCTTCACGATCGTATCACAACTAGAAGGTTTCGTTCTTCTCATGAAACTCTCGCCTCGACATATAATCTAGTGCTTCCACTGAGAGCTTCTTGGGATGATTGATCTTGAAGGTTGAATTCATCACACGAAGAAGAGATGGAACTGCTGCTGCTACCTCTATGGTTGCTGCATCTATGTCTACTGCAGCACTTTCTGTAGCACTTGCGACTGTAGCATCTGGTCTCGATACTGCTGAGATTTTGAAGACGGTTGCGACCTTGGTCCAACATCATCCAGTCATTGGAGGGGTGAGTTAAAATCTACAAAGGCTTTGCAAGCGATTGTGAATAGATCTGGAAGATTTGAAGATAGAGATATTTCTAGGTAACAAGTAAACTTAGAACCATTGCCCTTCTGAGGTGTCTCTTAGGTTTCGACCCTGTTTGTTGTCGCTTTGCTGTCAGACAGAAGAGTCATTCCGATACTTCTCACCGTCATCTCATTATCTCTTGAAGCCTTTGTTCTTCTTGTGAACCTTGTCCATGCTACGTGGTTCAAAAGGTCTTTGGTGTTGGACTTCATCATCCCCAATCCGCTCCACTAGCTTCAAAAGTTCAGCACATGTCTCATGTAGCTTCGACATCTAAAAGAAAGCTTTCTTCGAGCTAGACTTGAGTCACTCAATAAATATACATATCTTGGTCTCCTCAGTCCACTTGGAGAACGAATCCAGCTTAGCACTAAACTCGCGCACATAAGCACTTAAGGCCTCTATCTACTTCAACCTAACTAACTCAACACCATCCTGAATCGTAAGTGGTTTATGTTTTGTTGGACAATATTTTGAGATCAAGAAAAGGAACTTCAAGAAAGATCTTTTTTTGTCAAACATGACCTTGGACACTCTGGAGTGAATAGGTCCTGCGAGAAACTCCTTGAACTCTTTCCAACCAAAGGTCGAGATGGTCAAGACATGATCATCTCGATATGCAGTCCACCAGATAAGCGCATGGTCCTTTAGGAACGTAACTGCCGCTCTCACTTTGTGTGACTCCTTAGCATGTTGCGTCTCAAAGTATAGGTCCAACTCGGTTAAGAAATCCTTTATCTTGCGAGCTCGTCCTATACTTGAAAATAGGATCGGCAGATTCGTCTTACAAAGCTTTTTGGTAGACGAAGAACTCCTTGGTCTGTCTCAAGCTTGGCGAAATGTTTATTCCTAGAGACCATATCCTCCTGCATGATCTTCATCATCTTGATGAGCTCTGCATACAAAGCTCATTGACTTCTCGGCGTGAATCATTGGGCACCGTTGACAAAACTTCATCTTGTTGCACATGTATCGCAGCTGGTACTGGACTTCTTGGATGTTGGGGCGAAGGTTGTCGGTTATTATCCCCTGACTATGTCTCAGGGTTAGCTCGAGTCAATCTGATCCTCATGTCAGCTGTCACTTGTTTCTTGATCTTTTCTTTGGAACCTTATCGTACGTCGGTCATTACTCCAAGCGTTCACTTAAAAACGTTGATTCGCTTTGTATCTCGCGTCCCTCCTCA
Source organism: Asterella californica (assembly GCA_036924285.1). NCBI lineage: Eukaryota > Viridiplantae > Streptophyta > Marchantiopsida > Marchantiales > Aytoniaceae > Asterella > Asterella californica. Next base: position 17,057,068 of record JAYKYS010000003.1, read on the forward strand.
AACATCCAGCCTTCAACCGCTATCTCGAATTCTTGCTCATCGAAACCTCGCTCTAATACCACTTTTCACGTAGTATTGTCTTGCGTCAGCGGAAGCTCTTGCTCAGTAGATCACGAAACTCATAACGCTAACCTACAAACCACAATCACATGTTAGCATTCATGCACCACTTATCTTTGTCCTGTTTGGTCTGGACCAGAGCCAAGCCGTCTCCTTAACTCTCAAGCTCAACATTCCTTAAGTCTCGAGCTAGACCCGGCTAGGTCGGTCTCAAAATATGAGCAAGTCACAACATGACTTGGGATGGACTTCTCATAAAGTCCAGGGTCCTAAACGGTGCCGTCAGCACACCTAGCGGTCAAATTGTCCGTGATGTCCGTCTGGGTCTAGGCTCCTGAACGGTGGTCTAACCTGCCGTCTCGTTTCTTAGTATTGCTGGACCAGAATGCACCTTGGCACTGGTACAGCCATCACCTCATGCCCATAGACTCTGCCTGCCAAACTCTGGGGTCGAGTGGCTCGTCTTGGCCCACCCAAGCATCGGATCCCCCTTCTATATACTTATAGGGATCGGCGATCGTCCTCCTCTTTGATCTCTGAAAATTATATCACAACTCGATCACAAGATCGATCATAATTCTCATCTCCAATATCAGGTCGATGAGTTCTTGATATCATTGGAAAGCTCTTGCCGAGACCTTTCCAATGATAATTTACTTGCCTCGAGATCTTACATAGAGCTCTGTCCACGATCCAAAACGTAGTTGGAGCTCTAACACTTAGTATTTTTCAAAGAAACTATGGTCCAGTGTCATATTGGGACCTAGTGGTTGGACCAGTGTCTAGAACCACGTCTCAGTCCCACGTCTCATACCTACGTCTCAGACTTACGTTTTGATCCATTTTCAGACTTGCCCTCTTAGGTCAGCATTCGTCTAGGATCTCCTTGGGATAGACCTCTACGTCTTAATCTAACGTTCCAACCTTGGTTTAGAGAACCACTAAGAGTTCTTTTGTTCTTGACTTCTCGGTCAAGCCGTTAAGTTTTACTTGCACCATTCATAACCTAGCACAAGTCCACTAGAGTTCTGAGACATCATGCATCCGATCTTGAGACTGAGGGTCACGACAATAAACAATAGACATTGCGGATCACTGATGTACGAGATAATATTTTTCATATTAGGTAACGGTGCATTTGGATCTCTGTGTCTAGCACCTCGTCCTCTATCATGTCCTCTTTCTCTTTGAAGATGGTGTTCGACACGTTGAATTTGGTGACCGAGACATTCTTCTGTTTGTTTTTTAGATTGTAATAGCATTCTTGAGTGCTATGAGGGCCCACATTGCATAAGTGACAATACTTTTTGGTGTCGTTTGTTCTCTTTGTTTGTTCTCCATCATTCCTCATAAGCTTTTTTAGCTTAAGTAGTAATGTTTCTCCGCTGCTTTTATCTATATTTTCTTGTTTCTTCTTCTTCGTATCCTTGTTGTCGTCACTATCCACCTCTCCTCTTCCGGGTTCTTTATACTTGTATTTGTCCTCATCTACGTATCCATCTTATAATGCAAGGACTCTTTGTCGTTGACGTAGTTCGGCTTCCAGTTCATCTACATTTGCATAACCTCTATCCTCCACCGGATGTAAATATTTAGATCGTACTACACTTCGTAACCAAGTGATATGGAGGCAATCTGGACATGTGTGGTTAGTCGTGATGATACTATCTGGAAGTGGGTTAAGAAATCAATTATATTTTTTGTTTTCCTTTGTTCCATGCTACCGAGTTTGAACTTGATATCCGCATCTTCTTTGACCACCCTGAATTCATTTAGAAACAATGTTTCTACTTGATCCCAAGGTGTGGTATCATCAATTCCGCTGTGAGTGTATCATCCAAATACTCACTTCTTCAATGTACCTGAAAACAAAATTACTTTATTAGTCGGATCTTCTTTGTTTAGAGTCCTATATCGCTCGAAAGCTGCTATATGCAGGTCCAGATCTTCATGTAGAGTCGTGACTTCATTCCGGTTGGATTTGAGATTGGTACATGATTGAGACTGATAGTAAGAATTGGATTTATACTAGATTTGGATTGGTTGGAAGATTTGGACTGGGAATGGTTTATGGTTAAGAAGTTTGTGTATTTCCAATTGCACTATTTGTAGGTAGAGGAACAATTGTTGGATTGGTCGTGGTGTTAGTCAATATTGTTCGTTGAGTAGTGCTTGATGTGCAGAAAATACTTGGTTTAATGAGAGCGGCAAATGCTATTGTTGGAGAAAAGATTGAGAAAGATGATCGTACCTGTGTTTTAGGTTTTGTGTCAGATGATGTATCTCTTCCTTTGTCCAAACGTGTGTAAGATAGTAAGTTTTCCTTGACAGTACTCCTCATCTGGTTCTTATGTGAGCAAGCTTCTACGTTGAAACTTATATGTTTCCTTCTTTTCCAGTCCGGATGTACGTTCAAAGAACTCCTCCAGATTCTTTCAAGAAATGGTAGCTTCAGAACTAGTTGTCACTTGATGAGCAGATTTTAGTTTCAAACGTTTCTTTTCTCCTTACTTGTTGTTTGTGGTATTTATGTAGGAGGACAGTAAATTTCTCTCATAGTTCCCTTAGATCTTCATGGTTTTTAAGTCTTTGTCATGCTTCTTTGATCAATAAGACATCCAGTATCACATGTAGATTGCTACTATTTTCATTCAAGATCTTCTGATGAAAAGTTCGCTAGATTGATGTTTTATATAACTCTTTGAAGTCAATCTTCCAGATTGATTTGACATCATCTTCTGAAGTGTCTTTAGACATTGTTCCAGACAAGTAGTCAGGTTGTATCTTCCATGTTTCTTGAGACTATTTCAAAGACTCCATGTTTGATCTTTATCTAGAACAACATTCCACTACAAATCTTTATAGAGTTGGATAACAGTAGAATTGTAGGCTGATGCTAAGATCTCCTTCTTGCAGATTGCGTAACAATATGTTTTCAGTACAAAAAGTGTTTATGGGTGAGAATAAAACTATGTTGTTTCCGTTGATTCTCATTCGAATGACATCGGTCATGTTGCAATTCGACTTCGATGATAAGGAATGTAATCCATATCGAGAGTTAGGATCGACATTCTGTCCACAAGTCTCCGTGTTGTAGTAATTCTGTTTTTCCATCCATTTCGTAGAGTAATTCTTCTGGTTGTAGTGAGTATACTTCGACAATTTCTTGTTATGGTTCTTCATCTGACCAAGTCGACTAGTTATCTCTCATTCACTTGCTTAATTATCCCAATGTCTCTTCTTCTTCCGTGTTACAAACGGCATGTTCCAGGTCCGTCACTTAAAGATCTCGCTGATTACAACTTGCGCTTGTTGTGTTTCGTAGCATGATCACCAAAATGTTACTCGTGATATACAACAGTAAGTCAGAGTTTCTTGTAAATAGATCCGAACATTGATTCACCATCAAACATACATTCAGATTTAATGCACAACTTTTCTCCAAAATATAAATCTTCTTTATACAGAATTCTCCAGTATCGATCGAAGAATGAGATCCTCAGAGACAAAGCTCCTATATACTAGTCATTTAGCAACATGTAAGTATACCGTTAGGCCAAGATCATGAACTGTCTCATTGTCTAATGGTCTGATGTATCCAGATAATAATCCATAAGACTAACTATCCAGACTAATCCGTATCCGATAACAACTCTGGATATATATAATGTGTTTTTGAACATTCCTACAGTATACATCTGGACTACCTCCTGTAATAATCCGTAATGCCATCTGGATCATACTTTAGGATTATCTTCTAAAATTATAAGTGAAGACTAAGGTAACAACTGTCCAGAGGAATACAAAGGGGACCATCCGGACGATAGCAAGGATCAGTGGAGAATTCTTACTAGTTCCAGCAAAAATAAATGATGTCATATATACTTTATCTAAAAAAGGAAAAAAGAAAATCATGATGATAATACATGGAACAAAAATATTTACAAGTATCCCTTGTAGTTAGATGCGAAAGACAACAAGAACATATCACAAGAGATAAATTCAAGTTTTCATTCTTTAAACATCCGAGTAAACATCCAAAGTGTCCAGGGTCTAGAGTCTTAATTAAAGTAAACATGTTTGGTAGCAAGGTTTAAATTTGTTGAATTGGATCTAAAAAATGTCGATAGTGGTAACATTCTTACACCACGTGTTGTGGATGTTTGACATTGGTACATGTAACTATTCTGGGGCATAATTTATGCATGCATATCACCCTCTTCCGAGTTCGAAAGAGAGGGAATATGCATGTGGTTTAAATTTTTTCCTAACCCTTCTGTTGGAAACGGTTAGATAATAAATTAAATCTGTTATTACTTCTTGGTTATTTGCTTGTAACCTCCCGCATATATATGGTTGGCAACGCGTTCATGTCTTTGTCTTATGGTTAAGTCTATATTTTCCGGAACCTCCAGGTTTAACAGTTAGAAATATTTTTAATTTTTTAATTTTTTATAAAATTTTCCGATAACAACAAGCAGAAAACGATTCCCCGTAAATTATGTTGCATGCATATATTCAGGAAAAGAAACACTCATTTGATAGATTATCCAACTCCGAGCAATACTCTATCACATATAGCATAATAGTATGTGAATATATGCACTAGACCCGTGCATATGTTCACATACTAATACACTAATAAAGTGAGCATCCGGTATTTACTTTAACTTTTTAAAAATGAATACTTGCTAGTGCTCAAATTTTTTAAAAATAATAGTTACGGGTTATGCACGGGTGCATTTTAAATGGAGGAAGCAAATATACCTAGGTTCAATTTATTATCTAACCAAAATGTTCCGGCAAGAAAGGTAAGGAAATAAATTCAACTTTCACTAAAAGCTGTTTTTGGACTCCGAAGCTGTGGCTCATGGAGTGTCTCAAGGACATCTACAAGCACTTCTTTTCTTTTCGTAACTATCGATATAATGTAACCTTTAATAATTATATTTTGATTTATCACACTTGCTTAGTGTGTAATTCTGCTTTAGCACTCATATATTTCTCAATAATATTTATCCAAATCTTTTCCCTTAATATAACCAATGAACCAAGAGAATTTACTTCTTCGGTGTTTTTTCTCTCTAGCGAGAACTCCGAGTTGCATGTATATTTATCCAAAAATGATATTTCCTTGCATATTCACCTCTTCAATTTTCAGAAAAGAGGAATATGTAAAAGTGTTTAATTTATCACCTCTCCTTTTTAGCGGGAAGAGTTAGGTAATAAATTAAATCTCACAAAAAGATTATTTTTTAACAAGTAACATACATGTTTTATAGTTCTGGTGCACGATCGAACCTCCATGACTTAATGGGTTTTTTCTCGGAAGTTCTGGCATGTATATGCAATTAATATATAATATTTATATTTAAAAATATTCGATTAAAAAGATTGAATAAATTTTTTTAAAGATTTGCCGAATTCTAACTAACACCTCTTGAACAGATTACCGTCTGACATTAATTATCTACACATAAATTCGATGAAACCTCACTTAGTGGATGGATCAACCTCACTTACCTTCTTTGTCTTCTATGTTTTTCTTTTTCCTCCCTCATGCCAAAAGTACTTTTCACTTTGGATGTATATATAGATTAGCTTTCCACTAATGCTTTCATCCTTATTTGCCGCGAGATAAACCATGCCGTTGAAAATCTAAGAAGTACCCATTTTATCAGAGAAAGGAAGAACAATACTCTGATATCAACGAGTTCACTATCACATCAGAAACACACCGTCTTGGCTCGAACAATACGGATGTGGTAGAAGGAAATTCTAACTCACGAAGAGAAGCTAAAATAACTGATTCTCTAGAGACACACAATGTGAAATCGAAGAATATGTATTCATGAATTTCTGGAGAACTTTTGCATGATTTCTTTTATTCTTATTTCATTTTTCTTTCAGAAAAGACCTAAATGTTATGTAAAAATGTATCTTAAATTTTAAAGAAATTTAATTATATATTAGATAGTAATCACACTTAGAGTTGCAAGGCGATCCAGACATAACCTATAAGGAGAGCACAGACAGATGAGTTTCTGAGAGTATAAGTACAAGAAGCTGCTAGCAAAAAAATAAAAATTCAACTCCATAATTAATTTATTATTTAAGCCTTTTTACCAAGAACTGTTAGATAAATTAGCTATTCATCTCTTCCCTCTTTCGATGGTCGAGGTGAAATATGCACGCATCGAGCAAACCATAAGAAGAGAGATCCACACATTAACAGATTTGCCGTGATGTAAAGGAAATGGCAAAGAAAATAAGCTCCGACAGAAGTAATTTGGGAGGAAGGGAAGTATGCAAAGAAGTTTTAACTATGCTTAGTTAATTACGAAAGGCTTTGTTAAACTCAGGTGCACCTAGAAATATGCCTGGATGACTTCATTCTGCGGGTGTGCTGTATTTGACAAAGAAATTAGATCGTTATATCCAAAAGTACTTTTGCATAGAATTATTTTGGATAATGAAATCTGTTAAGTAAGGACTCGAACGAAAGCTCTCCCAGAACTTCATTATTGAGTATCGACTGAATCAAGTTTTGGTTTTTTCTTTAGAATGATTTTTTTAAAAACTAAAGTAAACTAAGAAGAAAAGGAGCTCCGTTTGCAGTGGAATCGCGTTATGCGTTACCGATTTATCCAGATCTATCCTCTTTTTTTCTCTTTCTGGTTTTTAAAACGACTACTTCCGTCATTTCCGTTTCTTACCATTACCAGTTCAATGGTAAGAAACGATCGAGTATGTGGTATATTATGAACAATAAAAAAATGTACGAAATACGGTGCTCTACCTGGACTTCTTAAAACAAGTATATCAATTGCATCTCTTCTAGCCATACTTTACCAGCTCCATGTATATGAACTTATCAGATTCAGATCTATCGCGTGGCTCTTTGACGAAGGCAAAGGAATTCAATTGTACAGCACTTCTATACCGACTCGGATGATGGGAGAAGAACTGATTCCGCATTAGAGCTCGGGAGGCAACACAAACGTGGAGGTTATGGCTGATAAATTACTTCTCCCCAATTTTCCTTGAAGAAGAAAGCTTGTGACTGTCTACAGAATCATGAGAAAACTGACAGGTAGAAGGTCAAAGTTGTGTCTAAGCTTCCACAAAATCTCGGAGCAGCTACCAGCAGAAGAGCATCCTTCTATACAACTCTGTTCATGTTGAACCACGGAAATGGAGAATTGTTTTATAGTATTAGAGGCCAGCTCTCCACTTGCTCTAGGAGTTTCACTGAGAGAAGAGACGAGACGAGACGTGGTAGAAAAGGTCCAAGTTTTACTGGTCAGTGAGGTTTCATGTGATTTTCTAAGGAGAAGAGACGAGGGGAGAGGGGAGGATGGTGTGTGATGCACTGAAACACGAAATAGTGGCATGACAGTTGCATGACACTCGAGGAAGATGAGGACCGTTACAAATATGCATTAAATTGGGAATTTTCATCACGACCTTCGGTCACTAACCCGTGACAGGAAACTATTATACACAAACTTTAATATATAGAATCCAAATGGCCTCCTACAGAAACCGTTCAGATCTTGTGGGAACATGTTTGTTTGCAAGGTGAATGGAGAACTTTTAGCATCATACAGGTATGAATTTACATGCCATCTTTGGCCATATTATTTACGGGAAGATCCATACATCATGATGAAACCTCGTCTGAGAACGAAACTTCATCATTTGGAGCTGAAATAGTACGCTCGTGAACTCTCTATATATGTGAAGAAGCAGATATCTGCCTTTCTAAACACAAATTCCAAACATTAAACCATCTCATACAATGTGCAGTGATGTTTCTCCCAAGTAAATGTGTTGGAAGATATTGTTGTATACTGTTCCATGCTGTCCATGCATCGGCACAAAATAACTTCTCAACGAGAACTAAGTCTCTCTCTCTCTCTCTCTCTCTCTCTCTCTCTCTCTCTCTCTCTCTCTCTCTCTCTCTCTCTCTCTCTCTCTCTCTCTCTCTCTCTCTCTCTGTGCTACTAGTCGATTTTTCTTTAGTTCCTCGCTGGATAAACTTCGAAGGAGTACTTGTTGCCAATAGAAATATTGAAGGAGGTTGAGAGCAGACTGTACTTTCTGCACTGCAGACCTGGAAAGTCCTCGTTCTTACCAGTGATATCCAACCGCGATCGGTAGCAAGCAGCTGAATCAGAGTGTTCATGAATGAGCTACTAGAAAACCTTTCTTATTCTTGCTTTTACATTTTCTACCATCTATCCTGCGGATCCATCGTCACACTGATGGAAGAAACAGTTCAAACATCTTACTGATTCCTCATTCATTTGGTTTAATTCTGAACGATCCAGAATTTACCTAAATAACCAAGAGTTTCCCAAAAGCTCACTTGCAAAGCGGAGAAAAAGTGATGTTTCGATCTTCTTAGTGTTACTATACTGCACAGTGAATATAAATATAAGCTACTTCCACCCAGCTTATGAGTGCAGAAGTGGATAACACTGAAGGCAACTCTAACGTCTTACACAGAAACCAGAAGTAGAAATAAATAAACTAACTGCAGGGATAAAAGAACAGCCTACAGAAAACTTGTGGGGTAGGTCTGGAGATGCTCTTATTGAGAAGAGGTTTCTAAGCAGAGTAAGGGAAAAAATGGAATTCGGGTCTCCTTTTCGAGCTCGTTGGATGGGGCAACGTTCGGGCACGGTAAGGTAGTTCTGCTGTATGAGTAGTGTTACATTATTTGGACGTGTTCGTTTGGTGCTACAGGTTTGTGCACTTTTGCACTTTATCCCCTTTTTGTGAATGGTGATTTCTTGTGCTTGAACTTTTATTGACAGGAGAGAGATTTGGTAGCTTTCTCTTCAAGTCAAAATCATTTTCTGTAATCTGACTGTTCTTCGAAGAGAACTTGCTTGCTTTGACTATTCGGGTGATTCAGAGAAGAAACTTAAATAAGAAAGCATCTTCTACCCATTCTTTTGATCCTGATCTAGATTAGGATAATAGGGATGGACATCCCTACTTTTCAGAAATTTTACCTTGTATTGCAAGGAATATGTTCAAGACCTACTTCGTAATGACATCATCAGAGGATGAATTCAGTTTTCTTTTCTGGTGTTCTCAGACTTGTTCCTGTGTAAGAAAGCTGAAAAATATTTTCTTAAAGATTTCTTTACTACTTGCTTGCACTGGCTGCCCCATAAGAGTCTATGCACAGACCGCTTGGTCCGTCATTAACAGTATATGCACAATTACTTTCTCTCTCTTCACTGGCTGCCCCATGAGAGTCTATGCACAGACCGCTTGGTCCGTCATTAACAGTATATGCACAATTACTTTCTCTCTCTTCACTGTCTCCAAAAGATAAGATTGTGAAGAACTGTTAAATACAGCTTGGTCTGTCATTACAGTATATGCACAAACTCTCTCACTCACTCTCTCCAAAAGATTAGATTGTGAAAGAACACGATAGGAATTCATCATGATCACCGAGAATCTAGGAACGGTAGAACATCATCATGAAAATGATTTCACTGTTTTGCTCTTAGTTCATTTCATTTGATTGTGACAGACAAGAGCCAAGGCAAGGAATACAAAGAGAAAATCTAGTCACTAACGAGTAGAGCAGAGTCAAGAGTCTTCGAGGTGTTAAAACTGTCTCAATTAAGTAGCTGAGTCATAGTGCCCTCGTAATGGAGAAACTAATGAGTCCTGGACAATGAGGTGAAACTATTATCCTCAGCTTTGACAGTGAGCATATCGAGGCTTTGGTATAAGTGGTTCCAAGTACAGAGGATCTTGACTTCCATCGTTTCCCCAACTAGAACTCTATTCACATAAGCCTTATACTGAATTACGTTTACCTTAAAGTGGAATACATGTCCATAGGCCAAGAGAGAGAGTTTCTTCTGAATATGTGTGAATAGAAGTATGCTAATTAGAATGATGGCCATTATTAAAATCTCAATATACGTGGCATGATGCTCATGATTGCAGTTGAGGTCAAGTCTTCTCGTTACACAAAGTAAGAAAATCATTCTTTCTCTTTGGGGTCTTCCTGGAGACAATCGCAGCCTTGTCAAGCTTGTGTTGGTAAGTAAACTGCACACTGTAGACTGTAGACTTCAAGTTCAAGGAGAGAGAGTCAGTCGAATGAATGAGGAGGCTACTGTATTCATTCACACTGTTGAGGATTTGGACTCTTCTCCACCTCGCACAGATGGGATGAGAAGAATGAAGTAGTTAGTTCCCAGCGTTGAACTTGAGACTCGTTAGTCCAGAAAAGGAGAAGAAGATCGTTGCTAGTGAATGATGAGAGATCCTCGATCGCTTCATTGACATCCTCAGACTCAGTGCACCACTCGGTCTTGTTCCATGCTGCTGAGGTCATTGAGCATATGATTGTACGAGTTCTCTCGTTTATTCTACTCCTCGAAACTTTCACCAGATAGCCATGAGAGAGAGAGAATCTATCTATGTATGTGTTGCTTTGAGGGAGGACAGCAGACAGACCGACCGACCTGCACATGTCTGACTACCCAGCCGTTCGTCCACAACTTCCTTCCTCCTCACATCACCTTTTCCCGTTAGAAGAAGAATACGTTTCCTCGAGCTTTCGAGGAAACGTATTTATCATCAAAGTCGGCATATCCCCCAATCTTTAACTCTCGTGAAGAGTAAGAGAGACTGTATCACGTTATCATCAAAGTGAGTGCGGAAAGAGTTACCGAGTGATGAGTTGGTGTGCCAAGACTCGAGACCCATGGATTCAGTCAAAACTCTTTACTGCAGTGGTTCTCACATAACTCGCTTTTAATGCTGCTGCTTAATTTCCCTACTTGGATGCATTCCTGAGCTCTTGGGGGGTCTCCATGCCAATGAGAAGAATTGAGGTGTCTCCTCTCTCTAAAGCTTTGCTCATCTTTCTCCTTTTACTGGACAATCAAAATGAGGTTCTACTCTTGTGCATATGTTACTTGCATATATATACTTGTTCTGAGATGAGATATCCCGAATCTTATTATTCACCTCATCGATCTCCTGCTGGAAGAGAGTAATATCCATAGATTTTAATTTGTTATTAAATACTCTTTTGTTGAAGAGTTTGGTCATGAATTGAATAAAATAAAAAAATTTCTTCATTTGTTTACTTCAGAGACTCTATATTGGAGTCGGAGCAACTCTTTATGCTGTTTTCATGGTTCTATTCTAACTTCTATCAAACGGAGTTTGATAGAAATGACTCAGGAAACAGTGGAAGAAACATAAACATACAGTAAGCTCATACCAAAGTTTAGTCTTTATATATTCGTACAGCCATTGTTCTGCAAGGACGGAAGGCACACCTCCTTCCCGACAGCCTTGTACATCGAATTGCGTTTTTTTATTGATAAATATATAAACATTATTAAATTGTAAAAACTTTGTACTAAGCTGTTTAAAAATTTATTTTTCTATAATTATTAAGTGTTAAACAACCCTGGAGTTGCCAATAGATCCGGACATAACCCATAAGTGAAACAATGACTCTCATATTGCTAAGAGTGTAATTCCGAGACACGATTAAGAAGCTAGTGTCATTTCATTTACACATTAATTTAGTCCCTAGTCCTTTCTCTCGGAAAGGTTAGGGTATAAATTAATGGAAGCAATCTCGCTTTCTAAGTGTACATGAGGTGAGAAGGCAGTAATATCTCGTAGTTGGTGTAGCTTGCAGTTTTTGTCTGATGGAGAGAGCGAGAGAGAGAGAGAGATAGTCCGTATTTAGACACAGGAAAATACCGAACTGATTCCATGCTTGGAACAATCGAAGAGTATAGCAATGGGATGTGTGCCCTCTGATATCATCCCCATTTTTTGGTACCTGCTCCATGCCATCCTTGTCTTGACATGCTCTGTCATGCTCAATCAAACAAACCGGACTATATAGGCACTGCACCACAACCACAACCATGTAGCCAATTAATTATTAATGAATTGGATATTAAGCTTTTTTGATGCTATCCTTACAGCCTTTATAGCTTAAAGCCCAGAGGAATTTTTTATTCTTTTTATTCTTCCTTTTATTTATTCTTTTCTGGATAAGCTGGCGGTACACCAGGTAAATGGAAACACAGTGGAAATATGTAATGTACAAAGGGAGAAGAACAGCTCAGTGATGCCAGAGGCAAAAACCCAGAGGATTGTATGTGTATGATTATTAACACACGTCTGTTTCCAGCAGAAAAGGAAGCAGCAGCGATGCACAAGGGTAAGGGTTTGCTTCTGGTCTTGATAAACTCCACCTTTCGAAACAAGGCATAAGCTCGTTTCTTCTCCTAATGGGTTTTGCTTGGACTTGCGTTCACCTAGTCTCACGTTACCTTAACCTCTTTCTTTTCGTTGGGAGATTCGGGGATTGTTTTGTGTGTTTAGCATACTATAAAGAACGGAAATTTGTATTATTTTATATAGTGGGTTTTAACTCAAAATATTTTGAATATTCACTCATCGTCAAAATTTAGTTATCCTTACAGTATCATCCTTCCATTGACTATTTAGACTATTTAAGGTTTTTTAATATTTATAAAAAAATTTACCTACATTAATTAAGGCTCTGAATATTGAGTCTGAACGTATTTACTCCAGGTTATACTAATTACCATTTTCATCTCCAATTTGGTTCGTCACTTCTTCGAGGTTTTGCCAAGCAACACAGTGAGAAAAACTTTATTTTTTATTACCGAACCAAGAATTTACAAATTCATGTATTTGAATGTTTTCTTTGTGTTTAAATGAGCTATGCAACATGCTAGTTCTTGTAGAAGTTGTGTTCATTTCGAAGAAAGACAAGCTTAATGTTACAATGCTTGGTGGATTACAGAATATATCACCTTCATTCTCTGACCAACATGGCTTCCCCAAAACTGTTTGTTATCGTATATCTTAAGATAAAAGCCCTAAGTTTAATTCAAGACGCAATCAAACTAAGAATTTAGACCTAAGAGTTTCATGTCCACATGTTTCTGGTCAGTAGAACCCTTATCATATCATATTCCGTTCTATTTCACGACTATGTTCAAACACATACATATTTAGAAAATTATGGTGTGTTTGAACCAGAAATACCGATATAAAACTCTCAATTACCCTAGGTTATAACCAGACTAATTACGATTTCCATCCCAAAAGTAAAAAGTCTGAAATAAACTAACCTACTAGACTATTAAGTGTACTTCGTTTAATTACAATGGTTATCGTATGGATTCGAAATTACTGTGAATAAATAAATCTTATATTAATCTTAAGAGAGGCACGTATGCTCGACCCGAACCTTCGGCCCGTAGTGCTGCGACGTCTCCTATGGCGGAGTCTTCGCCAATCTACGGGATTGGCCAGGCTTCTTGACTGCCTTTTTGTCGTAGAGATGTTCAACGTATATATTTTCATTATTCACTCATTTTTGTTGGTGTTTGAGCATATTTACGAAATGAATCCTTTGATTTATCATTAGAACTAGTGTGGATACGGACCTCCATATAATCTTTACCTTTACCTATTTCACTACTGAACAATGCAAATAACTCAATAAGAACATATCAACTCGGTTACCTTACAATCTTCTTGAAAAGAACCATGTAGATAATCAAGAATACTAATAACACAGTATTTCAGTGAATGGTCATGTCTTATTACCTAATTATATGTCGGTTCATAATTATTATGGTCTAAGATCCATTAAAATAACTAATACAGACATGTATTAATGGTTAATCTGAACAAGACCAATCTTGTGTGGACTCATGTAATTAATACTAGGTTAAGACGAACAAAGTACTGCTGACAACACTAACTCTTTACTCTTTGATGACCACACGACCACCCACAAGAGATTCGTCACTCGAGTATCAAAGACCAAGTTGAAAGTTCGCCTGAGGTGATCACAGAAACGGCCCTGCAACAATTCTCGCTTTCACAGGCTCCCTTCCTCCCTCGGAGTCCCTCCACTCAACTCCAGTAGACTGTCTCACCTAAACTCCGATCCTTCATTCGGAGAGGAAAAAGTATATACGAAGTCCACACAGATTTCATAAAATGCGAATTTTGACACTGATCATAAAGCTGGAGTGGGTTTGATGAGTGTCATACTGTAAAATATGAAATATTTGATACCTCAAAGACCTCAAAGACCTCACGACAAATTCAACATCTGAATGGCCTTCGATGGGGCAGACCCATATCTTTACAAATGAAGATGTTTCAACAACACATCTCAGGATATGGCGGGCCTTGTTTTGACTTTGTAATATGCGGAGCAGTGCACAGGACAACTTTCCAGTTGGCGATTCTGAATATTGACGATACAAAGAAATGCTTCCGAACCTTCCAGAGTGCGCTCCGTAAATCCGTCTCTACGCTTATATCTAACGACTGACTTTCACCCAAAGTCCTCCAACATCGAGAAAGGGAACTCTAAACTTTTATGGTAATGGTAAGTTGATCATGAAAGAATGAATTCGATTTTGAAAAATCTAAGTGTAGTCTGCTTCCTGCAGGATGCAGAATTTGGCCTCATGTACAGAACAGGTACTGCTAAAATCTAATGTACAGGCTACGGTGTGGTCAAACTACCGCGGCGGAGGAAATTATCTGAACTATATCCTGACCAATGTTTCCCTGTATATATGGCACAAGCCCATTGCCAGTTGGCAGACCATGTGTGTTGATGAACGTCTTATGAATATCTCACGTGCGATTAAAGAGCATGCCTACGAGTGAGTGCGTTGTGACCGCTGGTACAACATATATCCAGCAAATGCCGACATGAAAAAAGTCCAAAGAACCTACAAGAACGAGACAACATATTTGCGTTCCATGAGTAGCAGTTGGGACTCTATGAAGAACAGTTTAGGATCAGAACAGGTGAGAATTAAGTAGTCAAAGCAATAAACGAGCAGACGAAACATCTCATGGTTACATTATCCACTCACAGTATTGATCATTTGCCAGCTCTCAAGTCTGCGAATCCTCATTTCCAATGCCTCCACCTTGCACTCCATAGGTAAGACAGGACTTACCAACGCCCCTGAGCCTGCAATAGCACCCTATTCGCACGACAGATAACCTTAATTCTTCTGTTCACTTGACCAGAATAAACCAACGTACGAGCTACCCCATTACGGTCTACCATACTCCGACTTGACGATCAAAATCATTGAAAAATGTGAACTCACGACAAGGCCAGGCTTCTTGAACTATCTCACAGAAACGCAACGATCAACAGTTCACTCCCTGAAAAACAGTCCAGAACGACTGAACTAACAGTTCCCTTTGACTACCATGTTTGAACGCAATATGTGTCCGTTCTTGCTCCCGCAGAGCGACACTGTACGAGTATGCTAGGAACTAATCTTTCAAATAAGCACGTGAAGTTGGCCAGAAAATTCCGGAAGAAGCCAGTTTTGCTCAACAACAGAAGTCAAACCTGAGTCTGAACAAAATCGACGAGCTCCTGCAACCTTCGCGCTTGTGGGTCCCGCACTCCGATACTTTGCCCCAGAGCGAAATTCTTGCCTAGAATAATTTCTATATAAGCCTGTCACAACACAACGAGTTCCTATCAACTCAAGGTGAAAGAGTACTGGCTTTGACCTACTTATATGAAAGACCTCAATAAACAGTTCAATACCTTCTTACCTTCTGCACTAGGATCGGGGTATAAAACGAACTTACAGTGGTTGTGTAGGTGCCTTCTAGATTTAACATCTGACCAGCAGCTGCTACGGCTTCCTTCTTCGAGCCTTTGATTTGTATGTAGGGGGTCTCGATATTTTTCAGATGATCTACCTCAATGAGCAACTGTAACAAAAGAGTCAACATACAGACATACCCAAATGAATTTAACATCAATATCGAGTTCATACACCCTATCTTTGAATGCGCTTACGGTTTAAGTAAAACAGATTGCCGACATGAAGCTGACCTTATCATCCTGATAAATCCTTGCTGTCGCCTCGATATAAGCAACAGCCTGGTAACTGCAAACATGTTACAGAAGACATCCCATCAGACAACAGCGAAATACAAGAGAAAAGGAAGATTTCAATTCAGAAGTTCACTCACAAAGACAAGAAATAACTCTTTTAGGGTTTCTGGTAACACAACCGTGGATAAACTGAAACATACTGAAAGAAGCCTCAACAACCACAAGTTGTTGTTCGGCATGAAGTTACGATGACGAGGAGGATAGCAATACCCGAGAGTAAGAAGACCTGCAACTGTCCTAACACTTATGTCAAAGTCCACTTTGGGCTGGATAATGAAGTCCCCCTCCCGAAGTGGCTGGCATGGAACATGCCACGTTTTTTAGCAAAACCCTTTCACCAATAAACTGCAATCTGAGGTTCTTCAAACTCGCAACAGCCATCTCATATTGATGAAAAGGAATGTGCTGAACAGTGTTCTAGCCAAAGCATGACACTAGTGGGCTCAAGTACCTCTCGGACCTTACCTCTCGGATCAGCAGGGCAAAGCGGCCCTCACAGTTACGAACACGAATTGAATTACTCTCCGTGCAGATGCCATCTGATGGAAGCCCAGGCAGATGAAAATATATATCCGTAAATGTTTGAATGGTGTTCGACATTCTCTCTTGATCAAGAACTTTCATTATCTCCTCGTATGTCACCTTCACGATGTCCCAAAGCGAGGTTTTATCAATTTCAAACACATGACAAAGTAAAGAATAGACACAAGTAAATGCTTCCCAACAAACTCTGCATCTGAGGTTCTATACATCTCTTACATGTAAAGCATCTGACCTAGAAACCAGTCAACACAAGTCGTCACCAGGCGAGAGGACACAGTAATTAACGCGTACTCCTAGCTTGAACGGGAAGTTGTAGTCGATAATCAACATCACAGAAATACTGAAGTTTGCAAGAGTAGCTCGCTAACCTGTTTGCTGCTTTTCAAAACAAACATTGAGCTCTCGGGTGAGTGGACCGGATCAAAATCATTGCTGATCTTTAGCTGCAACGTTATATAGGGTTAAGCAACTAATCAGAAAAGACAGAAGGTAGAACTGTAAACTCACGTACTCACGGCAGGATAACTAAAGGCTTCCCCAATTCTCAAGATTCGTATCCAAAGCCACAATACCAAAAGTTTCCACAATCGTATCGTTGCCGCACCATCCCCAGAACAAAAACAGATACCTAATCAAATATACTACAAGAAAGTTATGGAGTAGCATACATGTGCATGTTCCAAATGTGGTTCAATATGCCTTTCGAACATCGGAAACAGTGTTGTCATGATTTCTTGTTGAGACAAGGGAGACCCACTCTGTTCTAGGTCACGTTGAACTCTCGCAACAAGATGAGAATGTACACCTCCAACCTGTCATTCATACGTACACGAATTCAAACCATGGACTCTGTACGTTCACTCGTGAAACGCCTTGAAAGGAAACCTGTGCTCAAAATATGCCGTTGAAAAGTTGAGAGTCTCACAACAGCTATACAGATGTCAATCGAGGGTCGTATTTCCGGGTGCAACGCGTAAACCCCTTCCACGAGTACCTGTCATTGCCCCCCGGAAGCATAAAGATAAGAAGCAAAGGACGCGATGAGAAACACAAAGGTCTAGCATTTACTGTAACATACAGTTTTCCTACACTAGAAACACACCAAGAGGAACTCAAATTAGTTCTTTAGTAGGCAATATCCCCAAGGCCAAATTATCACTTGAAGCTAATGAAGGATCTTACCACCCCACAATCTTCAGAAACTTCCAGCTTCCGAGAGCCAGTTCGCATGTTCTTCTCAAAATCAAACAAAGGAATCATTGTTGGGCGGAGATTTTTGATATCTTCGATGTTCTACAACCACTTAGAAAACCTACGTCAGTGATCTAGTCTAGTATGAACGTTGAAAGCTGTTGTTGCAAACATGTCCATCCTCGACGACGCCGATAACGTAGTGCTTCCATGACTTCTGATGATATCCATTAAGATGCGTCGTGGGCTTTATAAAACAGCTGAACATTACGAGTGCGTCACACATACCCTGAGAAGGAGAGGCAAGTCGAGACAGCTGAAGTCGTCATAATTGGAATCCTTCACTTTGTCAGCTTTGTAATAGCTTTCCATTGATATCATCTCACAGCCGACAATATTTGCCATTTTGCGCGCCAAACTTGTCTTACCCGAACCACTTGGTCCACCTGGATATACCGTTGAGTAGTATGGCAGGCCACGGAAAAGGACTTCATAAGCCATCATCCTTACAACATCTAAGTCAAATCTTTGTAGGAGTACCGGTGGAGTCCTAGAGAAAATGAGTCTTGTTGTAGGCTCAATTCTTACTTTGGCAGAAATCGCGGAATCAGAATTAACGGAAGAGAAAACTAACCAACTAACCAACCACAAGATCGCCAGAATGATCTATGAAGTACCTCAACACACATGCCACCTTTCCCTCGTAAAGGGAAACTGATGACAGCATTGACATAACGAGGAACGAATGGAAGGGAGACGTACCAATGCCCACAACTACAATTGGACCTTTCCTGTTAAGAAGAGTCTGCAAAAGAAACAAACCACCATCAAACCGTCAACGTAAAAACTGCGGCCGCTGATGTCGCTAAGACCTTACTCCTGGATGATGGTAATCGACATTTGAGCAAAAGAGACGCACTTGGAGGATCGTAGATCCCTAACCTGGACTGCTTGAACAGCTAGCAGAAGACCTCTGTCAAAGTCAAATGTGTCTGCCATAGGAAGAAGCTTGACTTTGTCTTTTGACCCCGTCAATGAATATCGATCAACTGCAGCGGTTGACGGAGGTTTCTCAAGACTTGTCTGAACAATCGCCCCTGCAACCCCACTGACGGTGAATTGGAACTGAGGTGATGACCTTCAATGTGAAAGATTCCCAACACTTGAACAAAACAGAGGTTGAGCTCTCGCACCTGCCAAAATCCTGTCTTTAGTGTTTGCTAGCGGGACTTCCCCTGCATCAGCTGCACCAGTGACGTGCCACGAACCAACTATGGGCTCCACTTCGGACTTTGTAGGAGATCGTGTCCAGGTATCTGTCGGGTCAACGGTAGTAATTGATGGAGTTGGCTTGAGACGAACGGGCTGAGGCGAAATTATTTTCCTCTCTTTGGACGATTCTGCAGCTTGCGTTGCTAAGGCACTGGTAAAAACAGATGTGGAAGCTGGAAGCGGAGGAGAATCCAGTCGTGGAAGGCCTGACAGAAGCAAATCATTATCACACATAAGTCAACGTGCTCACAGAACAAGCCTGTAAGCGAATGCCCCCAAGACGCCGAATAAAAGCACTGAAGAATAGGCTTTGTGTCGGAGAACATGAACATAACACAGTTATCGCAACGGCAGGCTAAAGTTTTTCTATGTCAGGTACAGGGTTTACGCAAATCCTGTTATCCAATGTAACACACCTTTGGTCTCCAGCACCATCTCCATGTATGATTTAGTGATCCAAGGTCCCTCCATCCCCAAGAGTTGGGCCTCAGCTGCAACTACCTGGCGAAACGAATAAGGAAGGAAAGACTATTAAACTGCAAACCCAGAACTGGTTGCAAGGCTGAGGGCGGAGACATGAGGATCACAGATAAACCCATAATCAGAATGTAACTGCACACCATGACACTGTATGAAGAGTAAGACGTACTCTACCTTGCGATCAGTACCCTTCACTTGGACGAATATCTTTTCCAGATCATCAATAACCTCAATCGATATAAGCACTTTCCCGTTGTCAATAATGGAAGACTCACGTTTATAACTTACAGCTACCTGGTAGCCTAAGGCCAGTAATCCACCAAGCGTTGTCTTTCCTACCTACCAAGAAACAAAAGAAAATTAGACTTCTATGTAGTAAAAAGGTCGAGAGTGGGCAACCGAGAACACTGACATACTTTAAGTGAAACCCTGAAACACACGTAATCGTTGTACTCACTCTTAGAGCCATGACTTGATCAAATGAACATACCTCGAATTCCACTTTGGGTTTGATAATGAAATGTTTATCTACTATCCTTTGGTCCCCTTCAGCGAGGTCATATTTGATGCCACACTGTCGCATTCTGATCCAGTCACTAGTCTTTAAAGGTTCACCGTTAAGAGGAGGTCTGAGGAACATCTCGATGTATCTACATCCAGATACAGAGAACAGTTAGCTGAACCTGCACTATGCTACTGTAATGATGTGCACAGAGCAGTGGCGAAGGAAGACACGAACGTATGAAAAAATTATCAAATGTATTTACTTGTCATATCAGATAAAAGACTACAGTAACTGGGATGCAAGTCCGAAACCAATCAAGAACATAAACATGCCTCCTTCGACGTCTTCTAGCGTAGCGACGCGTACTTACTTCTCATGACGCACTTCACTCGATTTGAAGAGAATCTCGAGAGGTGTCTTTAAAGTCTGTCAAGTTGCTCAACATTGGCAATACGTTCCAACAATAAGAGGAGGATTTATATTTATGAGCGAATTGCGAGCTAGTTTAAAGAGGAGTCTTTTCGAGTCACTTAAGTATCATGCACAGCGTCTTCCTATTGCCTTCCTGCCGACCAGTACACGAAATCTTCTAAACGGCAAGGAAAAGGACAGTCTAAGTTGGGGTACCTCTTTTTCACACTTCATGATATACGACGGCTCCCGTAGTGACAGAGATGCAAAACTGTTGCTGATTCTTATCTGCCAGAGTAACCAATATTAGCAATTGCTTCTCGCTTACGCAAGTAACCAGGTTCAAGCACCAGGCCAAGCATATCACCTGCGCGTTATGAAGATCAGGTTCGATATGTGTTCGAAACATCGGGAAAATACTGTCTATAAGATAGTCAAGAGATAAGTTCTCCCCAATGTCCCGTCGCACTTTTGAGAGCAGGTTGAAATGTACACCTCCCACCTGTTACATCAGCGACTTTATTAGCAACTTTCCCATGTCCAACTCAGCAGCCAAGGTCACGCCAATGTGGCTATAGAAGTTTCTGAGCATGATTCTTACCACTGCAACACACAAGTCCAATGAAAATCGCAACTTCGAGTGAAGGGCGTACGTGCCCTCAACAAGAACCTGACGCAACCAAGAATTTGAGTAAGTTACTTTGGCTCAATTCGGCTTTCTGAGAAGCACATCTGACCTTCGTTAGATAAGTGCAGCAGAACCTCGATAACATGGTACCATGCGTTTCATCCGTAAAGTATAATCTCATCCGTAGAGTATAATCTTATGGGGGGAATCATATTAAGAGGTGAAATAAAACTGTCCACCTAGCAAGCCATCAAATTCTGAACTGAAAGTGCCCAGTGGCAACCTCCACATTAGAACTGATATGGCAAAACCTTCTCCAAGTCGGAACAACTCTCAAAGATTATCGTCTTAAGACGTTTAGCATATAAACAGAGAATCACTCCATGGAGCTCTACTGTAGTTTATTTGAAAAGCTTACAGTTCGGAAATATCTCATGATCAAACAGTGATGGAAGTTTCAACAGTTGGCAAGACAGCTGTGGTGGTGATACTTACCACACCTGACTTCGGAGCTTTCACTGTTTTGTAACCCACCCGCCTCCTCTCTTGAAAGTCAAACTGAGGCATCATGATACTATTTCCCTTAAGTAAATCCTGTCCAATTGCCAAAATGTCAAAGTTTGCCTTCGGTGCAACTAAAAGGAAGGCCATAAGTTCGATCACTTTGGTCTGGACAAAATCAAACTCACTTGAACATACCTCTAAGTTTTGAAGCAGAAGTTCAAAATCCATGCAGTCGAAGTCATTGCCGTCATCAACCGTGAGAAGGGGATCGTAATATTTATCCATGGGTATCAAACAACCTCCGAGCACAGATGCAATTTTCGTCGCCAAACTACACGCATCTCAACCCAGAACACAGAGCAGAGATAAGAGCAGAGAAATGCCTGTAACAACTTCTCGATGTGAAAATAAAATGTTAGACCCCCTTAACTGTACCTGGACTTTCCAGATCCACTCGGGCCACCAATACCGACGGAGACTGACCCCTTCTTCTTCTCACGAAGTTCTTGAATCGCTCTCACCGTCATGAAGTAGCCATGATCAAAGGACTGCAAGAAAAGGAAAAACCGGCCGTAAGTTAACTCGTCGTTACAGCCCTCAAGCATATGAAACTGAAGCTGAGAAAGAGAGTCTAATGGAGAAGTATGATACGTAGGGTCCTGAGAGATGGCCACTCAGGGGGACAATGCAAAATGCATCAGAGGGTTGATGGATGCAGTTTTCAGTTTATGTAGTAATTTATTGTTTTGAGTTTTGAGAATGCAAGGAGGCTTGGAAAGAGAGTACGCAAAGCTAACATCCTGTGACGTTCAGTAACAGGATCCAATGGACTTAGAATATGGATCTTTTCAAATATAAGATATCTAGTAAAAGCAGCTGTCACCCATGAGAATCGTATTAGAAGACTAAGGCGACGAGACAAATGCTAAGATGATTTCTGAAACCCAATTGCTTGAAACTTGAACTTCAGAATCATAGCAGTTTGGTATCCACGAAAGACTCTGAATTCTGCTAATTGTCTTAAGAAAGAAATGAGGGGCTTGCCACATAGAGTGGAAACGATTCCAGAACAGACTCAGGAGGAGTACTGTCATGAGGCGGAGAAGGAGGAGCGCGATGCAGCAAGGTGTCGTCCATGGCACACGATCACCCAACGACTGCAGCCTACGACTGGCTGTAGGCTGCAGTCGAGATTCGAGTTACCACAGCAGGAGGTGGCAGAAAGAATCCCAACAGCAGCAAGGCTGATGAAATTTTGCTTTCTGACAAAGTTGACCCCATGCTAATTTTCCGCTACGCCATTCGCCTGCTGCTTCAGGTACCGAAACGCCCACCATTTCATATTACCTGACTCGCCTATATCTTCGCACCTCACTCAATTCCTACCACCTCTACTCACTCCACCACTGACAACAAACAGATCCGAATTGCTTCCCTGCTGTATCAAGAAAAGGACAGATATTCTTGCGACGACGCTTTCCAAATGCAATAACTCTGAATTACACACCACAAGTTTCCAACTCCGTGATGACGATGACTCTGTTCGTCAGCGCGTGAAAATTCAGATCCCGTGCTCTGCTCGTTGGAGTGTGCGTTGGTTTTCTCAAGAACCAGTCAGTCGGTCAGTGAGCGTCAATCCGTCTGACCTGATCAGTCCCTTGCTCTGCCCCTTTCTCCTTGTCTCCCCCTGCAGCTTCTTGTTCAAGATCCCTCCCTCGGCTGTTCCTTCTCTCGACTGGACCGACCGGCCAGACCCGACGTCCGGCGGTACTTACGTCTGGTCCAGGCACTACCGCATACGAGATTTATGACCGGCCCAGCTGGTCGACTATCAAGAATCCCGTATTACCAGTTCCCACCTACGATATTGATGGGGTCTTTCCATCCGTTTGCTATTCATTGGGTCGCGTGTCCTACGATATTGTAACTATATGTTTTTACCGAACCTCAGGTTTAAAACCCTCTTTCTCGGGACGTTTTAACTTGTAAGTGGGAGTGATGAGTGCCAAGATTTGGGTTTCTGAAGGATCTTGAAGATAAAGAAGGCGACGGAGAGTTCAGTCAGCGGACAGGGAGCCACAGTAGACGGACCGATCGATGCAAAGCGTTGGTCATGGACTCTGCGGTCGATATGTCCATCTCTTGTCTATGGATCGGATAGACAAGAGATGGACATATCGACGGCAAACGACTATCATTCTCTTCTTGTTCGATTCTTGTTCGAGTCTAAATATGATATGCATGCTCGATTAACTTATGGGGAATTTTTGTTATTTTCATGATATCAGAAAACATATAGATGATAAACGAAATTATATATTAAACAGATGAAAGGATCGAAAAATTTATAAATATTAATGGTTAGCTTATGTGAGAAGACCCAGATATAAACCATAAGACATGAGAAGACTTTCTGTTGCTAAAAGTACAAGTCCGGATTTTTTAGCTATTTATATTATATTTTATTTTATGTTTAATTTATTTTACATTTAATTTATTATCATCTAACCTTTCATGCAAGAAGGGTTAGATAATAAATTAAACTATTGGATATTTACTTCTTCCATCGAAGGATGGAGAAAATGAATATGAATAAAAGTAAAATCGCACTAGACTTTTTAGATCTAGTTTTTTTCTCTTGGTTGTTTCGAGTTGAGGGTCGATAATAAGCAGGTGATGGCACTGCATACTATTTGGGCCTAACGAGCCTGTTTGGGTCCGCTACACAGTTTTGGAGAAAACTCTATGAAACCTCTCGTTGCTTTTCGAAGAGTAGTTTTTTACCGCTCATACACTTCCACCACTCGTGTGATGGAACTGGTTGCGCATGTCAGCACGAGACCCGATGTCCACTTCAGCATTATGGAACTCACATCTGCTTAAACGAGAGATAAACATAGATTCTTCACTGAAATGTTATCACTTATCGTATCAGTAGAAAAACAAAGCTCAAAGAAAGAGTTTCACTTAGCGATATTTCTCTTCTTCGCATGTAATGTGTTCGAACATTTGTACTTGGCTCGCCTGCTGATGTGGAAGTCAAAGTGTTCATGTATGTTTGTGTATACTGTCGTGGTATGTTTCATCGATGACTTGGCAATATTCTGAAATCCATGTAAGAGTAGTGCAATAATGGCTAAGTCTCTGGAAAGAACCATATGTGTTAGAAACGGTGTCTGGTGCGGTGCAAACTGTTTATAGCTTTAGAGTTTTCCCAAAGAGCCACACGCGTAAGTCAGCTTCGGATCACTTGGTTTTTTCGAGAAAAATGCAGAACTGAATTTCCAAAAAACATGGTGCAATTATGGATTAAGTCTTAAGATCATCTCTCTCTTCTCACTTCCTCTGACTTGCGATCGATATTGATATACTTACAACGTTGAGATAACAATGATCCGTCGATCCTCGATGTTAATTTTTGACGCTCTAGTCGTTAGTAAGAACGCCAAATGCACCTCCGTCTTTCTTGTATAATTCTCCTCCATCTTAGCAGGGGTTTAATTTATTACCTGATCTTTTCGGTTGACAATGGATTAGATGATAAATTAATGTTTGGATTGATTTAATGTGTTTGTTAGTATGCTATATACTTGTAGTTTGAAAAGTACGTTTGTTCTTTATCTTCTTTTTATGGATTACGTTTGGCCCGTTTTGCAACTCCAGGTGTAATTATCATTTAGAATAAATAAATAAATTCAATCTTTTAACAAAATTTTTACATGATAATTATCTTCTGTTTATCACAAAAGGTGAACAAAATTCCTCAAAAGTAATCTTACATGCACATATATATACATGTAAGGTTAATTAAATCAATGGCTTTGGGCTTAGTTTAAATCAGTATAATGCTTTGGACTACTTGAGCCCGGGCTGATGTGGGACGACCACCACATCAAGACAAGTCAGATAAGTCCTCATGAATCTTCAAGTGCACATCAGAACGTGATATCTAATCAGCATCTCAACCACATGGGGGGGAACTTTTGCTCCCTTTCTGTTACCAGAAAAGATTGGAGTGTTGGATGGAAATTATATACCAAGTTATCGAGAGAAAATAAATTCATATATAAAGATTAAATAATAGTTGGGACAGTCTAGACATTATCCTTAAATGGAGCACGTAATGACCCTTCTCCGATACTATAAGTGCGACAGCCTGCTAGTAGAAAGAATTAATTTTATTGAACTATTAATTTAGTACTTAACCCTTCCTCACGCTTCCTCACGGAGAGGTTAGGTAATAAATTAAGCTTGCTCGGAAGTGAAAAGTGTTATTCACATCTAGTTTTTCTCTTCGTTTATCGTGGTTTGCTCAATTCGTAGGGTCAATTGTGACCAACTACACGTTTTTCACATACATGTGTTTTCGTGACCTGCTTCTTTACACTGGTTGGTTTGCTTTTCAATTAGAGAATGGAAAAATACTTCGAACTATGACAATAACGTATAATATCTTCAATATTTTCTCGTGTCTAATGACAGTTGAAACATTTCACGATGGTTGACCGCATACTAACCAGACGATAGAGGGGATAGAATCCTCACGTAAAGACTAAATATGCTTATCGAAATAACTGAATATTCTTACATATTAGTGAGAAAATAGCCGTCTGAAGAACCATCTTATTACCAAACTATAGCAATAGGCTTGATACGCAAAATAAGTGGTGTGAAGATAAGAAAAATATCATGTGATGTAAAGAGCCGCTAACATGGGAAAAATTTACTTAAAGTGCAAATCGATTGATTTAACTATGAAACCTAGAGACTTTTGTTCAGACTCACTTCTCGTTCCAAGAAAAAGAAGTGAGGTAGGGAAAAGAGGCACACGACCTGATCACTACGACTTCTCCTTCCTCATGTCTGCTAGAGAACGGCATCCTCAGACGTCCTACCTCTGCACAACAACACTCTCTACATGCTCGGAATCTTCCGAACTCTACTAACCACTTCAAGTCTAATAACTGCTAGGACTCCTCGCTCCATCTTCGGGAGAGGGATTTGAACTACATACTCTTCCACTGCACAAAGACGCACCTCCACTTTCCAATCATCCTCCACCTCCATCTCTACTTAGATCTTACTCCAGGAAGTACACCCCGCCCATCTCTCCTCGTGTCCCCCGTCTCTTGGGAGTACACTACCCACCTTTGTGGAAATTCCCCTCCCCAACTACACTCAAGGGTCTGACATGGGAACAAGAACAGGCATTAGGGACGTTAGGAATCTAGCGAGAAGGGTCAAGACTCCTCCGGCTCTGCAACACAGAGCGAAGGACAACAGAAGGAAGAACAAGGCGCTCCGCTCTCGTCTACAACAACTACCACCTTCGAGGGAAGTCGCCACAAGCGAAAGAGGTTAGATTACAACTCGTCTACTGCCCCTTCCACTTTGGACAAATGAGGATTAATCTAGTGTCTTATAATGTTTGAGGGCTGACCGCAAGAAGCGTCAAGGTGAGCCCAGACAACTCCTTGGTGACTTGCCTCAAAGGCCTGACGTGTTCTTGTGCAGGAAAACAAGCTCAAGCAGAGGGATTCCTCCTCCCTCGGGAAACAGATTTGGAGAAATGGCTCCCTCTTCACGGCTCCAGCAACAGATGGGGTTAGAGCCAACAGAAATGGGAATGCCAGGGCGGAAAAGGGAGGAATCGTCACTGACCTATGCCCTACGCTTTCACAATTTGTCACGGCTCAAGGGACACTCATGCAAAATCGAGCAATGTGGATCCACCTAGATGGACTGTCAGGTGGGTCGGTGAGACTCTATTCCCATAGAATTCTTCTTACTCCTGTGGGACACAATCACTCCTCTACTTCTACAGGCCACGGCGGAGGCACTCAAGACTTCTCCTCCATTTTCACTGCTGGCGACATTGTGGACGGCCAAACCTTGCTGGAAAACAAACGATCGCTCACCCTTCTCAACTCGCTCTACAAGATTGTGGCTAAAGCCCTGCAGCTAAGACTTTCCACTATCCTGCAAGATCACATCACTTGGCACTAATCTACTTTCCTCCCATGGAGAAGCATATCTCACTCTTTGCTCACATGCAATGAGGTTCTACATATAGCAAAAATTCAAGCAATTCCCATTGCTTTACTTAAACTATACTTTTAGGAAAGCTTTTGACACTGTTAAATGGGGATTTCTGTTCAAGCTAGTGCTTAGGTGGGGATTCAGAGAAATGTTCATACAATCTCTCAGAGCTCTCCTGGCCTCAACAACTTCAGCGGCCATCATCAATAGGAAACGGGCGGACGCATTCAAAGTGTCCATATCAGTAAGACAAGGGTGCCCGCTTTCGCCCTTGCTATTCGTCATCACAGCTCAAGCACTTACGGATAACCTACATGGTGGAAAGGAAAGGGGGTCATATAGAGAATCAGAATCCATGATAGTCTGCTCACGTACTCACATGGACTTTTTGCGGACGACACCCACCTCATCTTGCAAGCTAGGCTGCAATGCCTGCTCACTGCCAAGTCCATCCTAGAACGTTATGCTATCGCCTCCGGGCTGCATATACAATGGAAGAAATCCATGGCCAAATGCATTGGAGACTCACCCATCCCTGATGCACTACGCATGATAGTGTGGACATGGGTTCAAGAGGAAAACAAATCAATGCTCTTCGACCACGACTTTGACAACCAGGTAGACGCACATGCCACTACCTCCAAAATCTTAAAAAAGAATCGAGAACTCCATCGCACGTTGGAGCGGACAACACCAATATCTGATAGCTAGAGTGGTGTTGGCTAACCATGTGCTCCCAGGGGCGGTATGGTTCGCTGCAACTCTCTGGGCAGGATCGGAAGAGCAAATCCGCATGATTGAATCAAGAATCATCACATGCATCTGGGAAGGACAAGCTAATAGCGCCAGACACAGAGTCGCAGAAGACGTCATCCAAGGCCGAAGCTCAAAGGTGGATTGGGACTCATTAAGGTAAAGGACCAGATTGCTGTTCTTTCGTCAAAAATCATCATTTGGTCGCTTCAGCCTGGGGAACACCCTCTATGCTACATTCTTCGTCACTCCTACATTGAACTAGCAAAGGCCACATGGGGGATTGACGACCCACTCACTTGGATACAAAGGGCCAATATGCCTAGGAAACACTCACTCTCTCCAGTCATGGAGAACATTCGCACCTACTGGTGCAAATCATCCCAAACCCTTCAAGTTCAGGACCCGACAACAGTGGACCCGTGGGGAGACTTACCGCTGTGGGGTGACGATCGATCCACTATAGCCTCTGTGCCGTGGAAAATGACCTCCGCTGCTGACAACCGCCTGCGAGAGGCTGGATACCGCACGCATGGAGACATCTGCACACCAAGAACTGCAACTCGCTAACCTGGGATGGATTACAATGGGTTGGCCCACGAACAAAGCGGTGGAGAAAGTCTTCATGGCTATTACCAACTCACTACTCCCGCCCCCAAGGGACTCTCTGCAACAGGAGACAAAGACCCCTTTCTTGACGAAAGGAGAGTTAGCAGTACAGATAACATGGAAAAGAGGTCAGACAACACTACCGAATACAGGGACGAAGACTACTGCTGACCCGCTCATTCCTTCTTACCGATTCTGTGGACTAGGAGCCACTGTACACGATCCCTGGACCAGGAAAAATGCTCCTAGTTGATCCCTGCGGATCATAAGCTCACTTTTGCAATCATGGCTGCACGATGATATCAGAATATTCCCATCTTCCATGTCACTATTCCACAGCTGCGAAGGATGAGAAGAAAGGAAAGAGGATCTAGTCCAACACACTACCAAAAAGAACGATCGACTACGTTGGAGACAAGAGGACAAGGAACGATGGAGATGAATCTGGTACATCCATAGAGCTCCACAAGAATCATCCCTGTTATAGCTGCTGATATATAATGCCATTGCCACACAAGGATGGAGGTTCCTCCAACTTCCACCTTTTGCTACGGAGAAATGGTGTACCCGCTAACCTAATGGGAGGTTTTTCCATCTTCTCTAAACTTGTGTCCTCTCAAACCGTGCTTGGGCTTGGACCCGTAGATCGTTGTTGGTTGCTTCCCGTCTCTAGACAATTGGAGACCATCGATGGCTCAAGCTCCCCGGCTCTAATCAAAACACCTCAACACTGTGGGAATCCATTCGGGCGACTCTCCTATGGTTCATACGGATCGAGCGCAATACCCACACCTTTGGACGAAGGACACAGTCTGAGTTCGCGATTCAACTCCGGCTTGAAATCAGTTAAAACTTCACATCAGGAATAGATAGAAAAATTTTAAGTGGACCACAAGAAACAAAGACCCTCACGAGGCAACACATATCGAACGCAACTTCGGGCAGAAATGGGGCCTCCACGGTCTCAAAGTGCAAACGCATGAAATCTGCATCTCGTTTCCAATGCAGCCAAGATGGGATAAACAACGGGGGGTGTTACGAGTTAGAGCTTAGTGATGTCTGACCTTGCTCTTTTTCTCGTGTTCTCTCATTGTTGTTAGGTTCGGTCTGCCTCCCTGCGTGGTGAGCAGGCAATTCGGGTCTGTCAATTTGTGGGTGAGGCCTTTGGTTCTTGTTTTGCGCTTGTTGGAAATAAACTGTTTCTCTCTTCCCACTTCAAAAAAAACTAATTATGTTTATTTATTTATTTGAGCTTTTTAGGTACCGTACCTTCCGGTCTTTTATATTCGGCTTTGCATGAAAGATGAGGAAATGACATCGGCAGGCAGAAGGAAGTACAAAGCTTTTGACTGGTTGAAAGCAGCGTAACGTGGACGCTGGATCCCACTTGATAAATGCGGTCGCTTCCACGTCAAGAGTGTCCATCGTGATGGCGTGTGAAAGCGATGATGGATGGTACGAATGAAATGAACCGAAAGTGTTATAGTGAGAATATAATAAGTGAGGATAAGCTGGTTCCCCAAATTAAAGAACCAAAACCAGATTTATCATAGATGATGTTTGTAGAAGCTAAATAAATAATATGCATGATTCTTGAGGTTGAGTCAAGGACAAGTAAAAGGAAAAGAAACAAAATAGAGACCGAGTTCCTGATGGGGATTGGTTGGGATCATGGCTGGAATAGGTTATGCATTATAATACACATAATGTTTGAATCTTAGTTGGTATCATGTTTGATTTTTTTTTTCAATAATAAATAAGCATTTTAATATTTTTATATGTAACAAATATTAATCAAAAATGATGCAAAAAAAGACATAACCCTTAAAGCATCAGCAGACAAACACTATTCAAAAATTATATACTCGATATTCTCTTACTAATTATATATTATATTTAATTTATTACCTAACCTTCTTACTAAAGAGTTAGGTATTAAATTAAACCCATGCGTATACCTGCTCTATCTGAACAAGGAGGAGATGAATATGCATGGGTGCCAGAATACTACTGATGTCTTTGGAAGCCAGACCAGTCTGGTTTTTAAACATCAAAGAAATAAACTTCGAGGCGAATGATCAGGAATAACCAACCAAGAGAAGTAGTAAAAGCATCACTTAAGTGGACGTAAATAGGATTATAGTACTCTTTCCCTGTAAATACTACGAACTGCATAGAGGAAATTTTCATATCCACAACTGTGAAATGTTTTATTTCCGCATAACTGTAAATCGTCCTGCTCGGATGATGCAATGAGATATAATAGCTTTGGGATTTGTACGAATTCTGCTACGCCATATCTTTCTTTGTGTCGTCAATAGTTGATTCATTTGCTTTGGAACTTTATTACCATCAATCTATAAATATTCAAAGGGAAAATCAGTTTTTGTAATAAAGTTCTTCTCACTTCAGTAATCCTTTACTTTCACTCGTGCTGGATTTCCCTGTCAACGGCTACAGGAAGGCATCCGTCCAGTACCGTAAAAGAAAGGAGCAAGAGTGGGAGTATGCTACTCTAGGCTACACTACAGATGAAAGAGATCAGCGGGACGACTTCGTTTTGTACATGCGTTTGACTCTATTAGGGGTGTAAAAGTTAAGAACCTTCTCAAAGATTCGACAGCCTCCGGATTGAGTTACGACTTTGGTCAGATTACGGCCAGTGTTTCATGCAGGCACCTTGAGAGGTACCCGCAGAAAAATTTCTCAGGCGTTTTCTTAACAGCTCTTCACTTGTTTCGTCCGCTTTCTTTTACAACGGATTCTCTACTGCACTGAATAATTATCTTGAGTGTGAAACTGAAAAATAATCAATGATAAATCGTTATATCCAGTCACGGACGCGATCCAGAATGAGTCTGTGATAATTTTACGGCCATTTATCTCTCCGCCGTTGAAGAATATTTCGTCTGAACTTTGACACCCCCTATTAAATAGAGATTCTTGATCATACCCTACAACCAATGTTGGACTTGATCATATACCTATAAATTTCATGCTTGATTAGACCTTTGAGATAGAGTTGTAAATCATACATGCCATATTGCTTAGTCACATCAAAAATTGAGATTTGTCTAGCTTTCAGAGTAGTGGTGCAGAAAGAGATCCAGAATAATTAATTTTAGATTGTTGGTTGACTTGTTGCTATGTATGTATAGTGTTTTGCTAACACGCATTGCTGACTAGGCAAAATGACATGTATGACTGATAACTCCAGGTCAAGGATCTGATCAAATAATGAATTATAAACGAGATCCGATCAAGTCCAAAGTTCTTTCTAGGGGTCTGATCAAGTAAACTTCTGCTATTAGGGATGTCAAAGTTATAACAAACATGGCGGGCAATTATTACTTACTTTTAGCTCGTTTGTCTGTGAGTTTTTTGTCATAAAGAAATCTACTACTCACAATAGTGATTCCAGGTTTTAGAGGAATAAGAACGTTAAAGAAAAAATCATACTTTCAAATCAGAAGAGCTACCTTTAACGACCCGCAGTTCTAAACAAAGCTAATCGATTGTAAATTATTATTATTATTATTCACAGTTTTTGGTTAACTCTGACATCCCTTATTGTACGCTGTTCCTTTGCCTTAGGTGCTAGATGTAGTGAATTCACTGACCATAATGATTTATAATCTGCACATTGTAGGACCTCAGTGCAAGAACCAAACTTTATTCCTAAAAAATGAAGCTATAACATGTTCATTTTGTGTGGTGAAATGAGGATATACAAGAATACATCTTTTAGATACACGTAAAATATAAAGTGAATCTTCCATGTTATATGAGTGAAGCGACCAAAATAGTGAAAAAATATGTTGGTCGGTTGTTGGATTAAACTTTATATCCTAAGTGTGAGAACTTCCAAAATCTTCTTCCATATCACACTCTTAAACTATACTAGAAGTTGGTGGATTATTTCCACTACAGATCCGTCCTTGTGATTACACTAGTATCAAATAAATATTATCTCAGTTTGTGTTGATAGACAAATATGTTTTGTATTATTTTACTTTGGAGTCTGAAAAAACTCTTCAGAAAATTGGTTGACTATAGAAGTAAGTTTACAAAATAACCGATTTTACATTCAAATAGATGATTAAGAAGATCTCAGTGACCAGTAGGTACTTGGATTGAAGAAAATCGAGCATTTAAGTGGATTGAGTTCGAGTTCAAGACGTTGTCATCTACAACTCAGACTGATGTGTGCCTTGATGTTGTCTACTTGGAAGTTCAAGAGACGAGGCAATTGAGAGGTGGATCAACGCTTCCAAGATATTGGTTTCAAGAGTGAGTTTTCAAAATACTGGTTTCAAGAGTGGGGGTTACTTGTTTAAGGATTATAGGCTCTCATTATCGCAGTTCGGATGAGGAGCAGTTTGAGATCTCTAGCATCTTGGAGCTAAAGGTTGTGCCGTATAGTTCAGTCCGTGAGAATCCTTACCTTGGACGTGAGCATTCGTCGTACGATAAATTTGTCAACTCTCTGCTGAACGTCACTGTATCTTTGCACTCGGACGAGACGCTTTATGATGAGTGGAAGGATAATATAATTTGTAAATTTGGGACAAGTGTTTAGGTGAAAGATTACGAGTGTTGCTTCGAACATAGGCGTCGTTGATTTACGTATGTGGTTGTTTTTTTTTAGCAAGAGCATGCTGGAACACAAACGTTAGCAAGTCAAGTTTTGACGCGTTTAGTGAAACCTTGTTCTTGCAGATGCGATCTTGGAACTGCTTCTGACGGCCTCACAAAAGCAAATCTGTGTATCCTTGAGACTCGAGGTCTCCGCCTGTGTTTCATTGCACAAATGAAGCTTTCATAGACACGATACTGAAAATTGGATTGCTTCCGCAGTTCCGCACGTCAGGCAATAAGTGAGATGACATATGTGATTGATGACGTTGGAATCAGTCATCTAGTCAATCTGTGATTTAAAAACCACATAAGTTTAATGTGTAATAATTAACAATTACTCTGAGTAGCCTTGTTGATTATAGTTTTGTTTACTTTCGTGTTGTTAGTTGTTTTGTCGTAAAAATAAATAAATCATACATTTTGTTTTCCTCAGTGATAAGATTTTATGGATCTTGTCTATGTAAGAAAATCATCATCTGAAACTTTCACAATCGATAGTTATTCTTGTTGAGTTTTTTTCGAATGATCATAGATACGAAATTCATTATAATTGCAATCCAAAAATTGTACTATTGTTTTCAAGAAAAAATTACACAAGAACTACACAAAACTTCTCCATCTACACATCGCGATCAAGTGTTATTCCAAGTCAAAAAAACAAAAAGGACGTTCTTCTTGCATTGAAAACAAAACAAAAAAACAAAAATAAATTTACAAATAAAACAAAAATATCATAACATAATATTCTGAACAGATAGAAAATAGTTCAAAATGACATAGTATTTAAAATTTCACAAATTTTCTAAGTGATCAGAGACGACCTAATATTTATTTTGGACTCAAATATTAACATTTATGTTCTTATCGAAAAAGATCAGTTCTAAAATTTATTGTTGAAATTTGATTGAGTACACTTTTTATACCTTATGAACAAAACGATTTCTATGAAGTTCTTCCGGAGACTTCAATGAAAAATATTGTTTAAACTTCCAAAATTACTTTTATCATTTTCACAAAAAGATAAATTTTATCTCATCCAAACGTATCAAAGGATGATACTAAACTTCAAGCACCACTTTATATGTTTTCTTTTGTATTTTTCCATGCACAAATTCATCACGTTCATACACATCCTCTCATATACATATCCTTGAGAGGACCAAAAGATAAAACAAAAATAGAAAACAATATTTTTTTTAATAATGATTACCTCTTACCAAATCGTATGTGACAACATTAACTACTTTGATTGATATCAATATTCGATCTGTTAAACTTAAAAATTATATTAATATAAAGCAACAAACCGGAATGCCAATAAGCATGACGGAAATCCATCTACGATCAGCAGTAGATCACAGAACATGAGTCCTAAGTAACTAAGAGTCTAAAACTTTCAACTACGCGTTCAAGATCTCCCCACGACGAGAAGAAATCTACCATGTACAAGGACCCAGTAAGCATGGCGGAAATCCATCTACGATCAACAGTTGATCACAGAACATGAGTCCTACGTAACTAGAGTCTAAAACTTTCAACTACGCGTTCAAGATCTCCCGACGACGAGAAGAATTCTACCGCGTACAAAGACCCAATAAGCATGGCGGAAATCCATCTACGATCAACAGTTGATCACAGAACATGTTTCTACGTAACTAGAGTCTACAACTTTCAACTACGCGCCCAAGATCTTCCCACGACGAGAAGAATTCTACCATGTTGCAATCGTATACAATTCATCCAGAAAGCACTCATTCGTCCAGAGTACTACAGTTAACAGCAATAAATACCGACCACAAACCGGGACCCGGCAGAAGCGTAGTGAGTGAGCCATCCAGAATAACATCTTTTGCCTATGGACGGTGACATGGAGATGTCCTCGAATGAAACTGGAAGTTACAAACTTTCACTTCCCATCTTAGCATCCGCGCTTCAAGCTTAAATTACAACAGCCATCGGCTGAAGTACTTTGGAGTTGTCCCCAGTGGAAGTACAACACGTGGTTTGTTTCGGTGTCCTAACTACAAAATTCGGATGCCCCAAATCCTACATCCTCATCCAGGCGTTGTATCTCATCCTTCTTTAAGAATTAAGTTACAGTGTTGTGAGTCCAACAGTGTTGTAAGTTACAGACTGAAAACCTGGAAAGACTCCAGGTTTTCACTTCCAAATCACTAATCTCTTCCGTCTCCGTTACCTCTTCTCCTCGGAACACTACCGTTACCATATATAATTCCCCCTCTAGAACCAGAGATTCCGAGAAAAGGTAACTATATTCTAAGTTGATACACCGGAACCGAAATCAGACACGATGATTCCTTCCCGAATCACACTAAATAATCCGCTAGCAAACAGACTTCATGTTCGACAATTTTCTCGTCCCATTGCGTATCTACACATCACTGGGAAGGCTTCCACGACCTTAAGACATTTGTGAACGCCTCCCTCTCTATCCACCACCTATGCACCTCGCGTCTCAGTGTGCGTTGCCTACAATTGGTGGAAAGTACTGTCACTGAACAGGAGCAGAACTCACGAGTTTCACCTGTTGACGGCTCAAAATACTCTAGCTGACTTTGGTTACCAGTCAGTTGCTTACCTTTACATCCATCGCCTGTGCAACACCGCAACTGCTTATCCGACCCCACGTATTCCTAAACCACACCCTTCGTCCTTCATTCCAACAAGAACTCTCCCTAGTAGATTCCCTGTTGATACAACTAGCCTGATTCCAGGCTACTTCCCTCTTGTAAACCGCAGTTACTACTGGTTCCTTCCATAGATCAGTTGAGAAGCCACATGGGGCTTCAACAGACGACGTAGTGCGACTCTTTTCGACTGACTGTGGTTCCTCGGTCCCAATAGCATCTTGCGCATTTACGACCCGTTGCTATGTTCAGATTGATGGAGTTCAGGTCCACCTAAAGCCCCTTCGCCTTTGAGAAGATATAGCCTTGAAACCTTTCATGCGCGAAGTACCGTAGGGACCAAATCAATTCACGACAGAAATACATCCACGGTGATGGGGTTGCACAACCGTACTCCAGAATGACGCATCTCTTACAGCCAGTGCAAACGACCCAAAATCACTGACTTCCTTGTAGAGCAAAAATGCTCCCTTCATAATTTTCTCCGTTTAGGAGTAAGAATGCCCACTTTGTGTGCTTCACATCACACCACCGCTTTGCTGGAACCTACTACTAACTTTTCACATCTACATATTTACTTTCTCTCACAAGCAGATTGCAGAACTGCTACAGACGTGTTGCAGCGTTGTATTTCTGTGTACATGAGTCTCTGCCTAGTGCAAAGCATGACCAAGCATCCAAGAATTACTGCGGGTCACCTGTCGTCATCAAGAGACACAAAATCAGAGGCATCCAGAAGCGAGTAAAAGAGGTCCGGAAAACAGACAAGTAGCCAGTCCCCTCCGTCACACTGCGAGCTGCTAGATGAAGGGCGGGAGGAAAAGTAAACAAGTAGCATACATTTCATATCTGGAAATGCTGACTTAGACTGCCGCCAGTGAACCAGAAGCCGCAGAAAATTCCCGTGCTGATAGATGCGATGGGCTGTGCGTCTCTCCTCAACCAATCCGTCTGTCTTTCTCTTCATTATATCGCTACATACTCGAGTCACTCGTCACACCATGGTATCGACAGTCATCCCGTGATACCTCATGGTGAAGGTGCTCCGGACACTTGCGGCAGACTTCAACTTCAGAGTCTCAACACGAATGAACAGATCAGCAGTCCTGATGCATAAAGTTGCACCAACAGGTTCAAGGTTGGACGGCACTTGACGTTTGACCAAGCATCCCCGGCTGCCCACCTTGACTGTTGGGAGTGGTGCCTGGTGGTGATGAAAGGGACGACTGGTGCGGAGACGCGCCGTGGCCTTGACCTGTCATTTGATTAGCAGAACCTGCTGAGGCCCCAAACATTGGACGTCCATCTGATCCCATGTGAGGACTGCTGTTGGCAGATCCGTTGTTTGACATCACGTGCGAACCGGGTGAATTGCTACTCGAGGACATACTTGGAGGAGCAACAGAGAGCATAAGCCCACTCCTCGATCCAATACCTTCTCCATAGTTATTCCCCACAAACTGACCACCTAGTGACTTCCCTGCAGATGAGCCTCCAGATGCTGGACGTTGTGGCATCGACTGCAAATTCAGGGAACCTGTCGGCATCCTGGAAGGGGATGAACCTGACATCATCCGAATGCCATTTATCTGCTCCTGACCGTTACCGTCTGCAGGAACAGTCACAAGCCATCGAGGGGAGCGTGAGTTCAGATGCAGTCATGGATAATTACCAAACGTCAGGATAAACTTAAATAAAGGGACAATCTGATCGAAAAGCAAGTTATATTCAGACGTCGAGAATGGCAGATGTCTCAAGGACCACTCTCAACTATACAGGTAACACGCAATTAGCCCGGGCAAGTACATAGTAAGAGGCAATTAGCGGCCGAGTGTGCGCGAACAATGCCGACTGGAGTTAGCGAATTATTTTATAACCGGAGGGTGTGCCGATGGAAATGTGTACTGCGAAGCACATTCCCAGAAAAGGTTCCCCTTGGTCTGAAGTCGAATGCGAGTGAACAATGACAAGAGAACAAACGCAGTATGTATTGACGCAATCTGATCTCTTCAAGTGAAAAGGCTAGTGCAAACCCCAATGCAGAAATGAAGACAAACTAGGTTGTATACTGTAATGTTGAAAGAATCGAAGGCTATCAAGGCCGAACATAGATACAGATAACCATAGAATCCAGCGCAGGTGGACTCAGTTTCTATCCTAGCGTTAATCTCCAGCTGTACCAAGTGCGTCCGTACTTACGTAAATCCTAGGAAAATAACCACCTTTCCAACTATCAACTCAAGCTCGTTAAATCGATATCACCTACCTAGGACGACTAGATCATACTCCACGCTGAGCTTCCCGACTTCAATTTGTGACGATTCAAGCTATGTTGCTGCCCAAGAAACGAAGGTGACCAACTTTGCATGACTCCACTTCCATATCCCCATTAACTACTGAGGAAAAACAACACTGATATAGCCGCCCAAGGAAGGGTATCCTCATCAAACTAAGTTGCTTTCTAGATTCCGATCAGAGCACGGATGAAAGATTCAGCGTCAGAGAAAAGAGGTTTAGTACAAAGCGGTGACTGCAAACATGTAAAGTAGAGCAAGATACCTGACATTGACTTCTGCTCCCCTGACTTTCCGCCGCCTCCGGCATTAGAAGATGGTTGCATGTACGGCGATCCAGGACCATTTCGAGGACTACTTGATTGCTGTTGTCCACCGGGGACACTCGAACTGAACTGTCCCCCGTGTAGAAAAGATGGACCACTGCCATGATTTCTCTGA
Source organism: Asterella californica (assembly GCA_036924285.1). Lineage (NCBI taxonomy): Eukaryota > Viridiplantae > Streptophyta > Marchantiopsida > Marchantiales > Aytoniaceae > Asterella > Asterella californica. The sequence continues at coordinate 17,096,093 of JAYKYS010000003.1, forward strand.
GGATTCGAGTTAGAATTTGGCATCCCAGAGCCAGTCATACCCTTGTTGGCTCCTGAGTGAGACCTCGCTCCCTGACCTTGAGGATTAGCAATGCCATCAGCGCTTGAAACACGTGATGAACTGGAACTATTCCCATTACTTCCCGTCCCCAACGTGAGAGTTGGAGGACCTAAAGATAAGCTGCCATTTGTCGAGTGACCAGAAAACGATGATGGACCCCCCTGCATGTGCTGCTGCTGCTGATGAAGTTGCGGAGATTGTTGCTGCTGTTGCTGTGGTTGCGAGGATGTCGGACTTGCCTGCTGATGCAACTGCTGTTGAGGCTGTTGTTGAGGCTGCTGCTGATGAATCACAGACTGCTGCTGAGGGTGTGGATTCATAGGAGAACCTGGAGGCTGCTGGTGCGGCTGAAAGGCAGGATTCTGCAAGTACATTTGCTGTCTCATCTGCTGTATCTGCTGTTGCTGATGTTGTTGTAACTTCTGCACCTGTTGTGAACTCATGTGCGCCTGTTGGTACTGCTGCTGCTGCTGTACAGGGCTCAGGGACTGACCTTGTGGCGAGGCCTGCTGAATTGACTGCTGGGAAGGTTGCGACTGCTGAGTGTGATGTTGCGAGACATTTTGCTGCTGTTGTGGGGGTTGTTGCAGATGGTGTTGACCCTGACCTTGTTGCTGCGGGGAAGGCTTGGACGGTAGACTCTGAACAAGTGGGCTAGGTCCCAAAATCGAACCGACATGTGGGGAACCACTGGCGGGTGTCGGTCGCTTACCAGTAGCACTGCCAGGTGGCTTATGGGACAGCGGAAAAGATCCCTTCCCGGAAGACGTACTCTTGGAAGTATTAGTCATAGCAGACTTCGACACTGGAGGTAGAGGAGGTAAAGGCATACCGGCGGATGTAGGTTGGGTTCCCTGGTTACCTGGTGGAATCCTCGAAGGCGGCCCAGGATTAGGAGCCACTTGCCCCTGCGGTCTAGCCTGCTGCTGACCTTGATTGGCTTTGGCGATTGCAGCTGCTAGCACTGCCTGAGGCGCTGTGCCCGATGGTGTGGGCATCGATCCAAGTGATGGCCGATTTGAAAGCTTCAATGAATGCTGACTTACCGGGCCTTGCCTTAAACCCTGGGTAGTTGGAGCTACATTAGGTCCAGGTAAAGACAGATTTGGTCCGGATCCTTTGCCGTTTAAAACAGCTCCCATGGAATTTCTGTCCGAGAATGATAAAGGCGGCTGTGCTGGAGCCGCCGATGGAGCACCTCCTGGTCCTGGTGCTATTTTACCCCGCGGCATTACCTGCTGTTTAGTACTCTGATTTCCGGGCGGGGTGGGGGCAGACTGTTGAATGTTACTTCCACCTGCAGGTTGTCCTGAACGTGAAGCAATAATTGCAGAGGCGGGACTCATGAGGTTCAATGTTGGGCCTACATTCCCCGTCATCCTCGAAGCTTGCACTCCACTTCCAGTTGGGGATCCCTGCATGCTTGCAGATGTCTCTAGATCTACCCTTGACAAAGCAGATGAAGAACTCATTCCACGTTTAGATGTCATTTTCCGGTCCTCACCCGCCTCTCGAACATTCCTATTGTTGAACGCACCTCCATCAGCCATGGCCCCCCTGTCGTCACCCGGCGGCCCCGGGCCCACTCTTTGCATCGGAACACCTCCACCTCGCTGTTGTTGCTGACCTTGTTGCAATGGGTGTTGATGCGACTGTCCACCAACTGACTGGTGATGTTGCACATGACCCCTACTTGGATCTGCTCCCATACTTTGAAGCATGACATGTCCCTGGGGAGCCATCACCGCCGCCACTGGTGCAAGGCCCAAGGGACCTGGTCCTCTGTTCATCGCAGCCATGGACATGGAAGGGAACGTCTGTGAGGACTGCTGTTCAATACCCTTCAAGGTCATTTGCAATGCTGGACCACTCCCATGATGCTGGACAACCACTTGCTGCTGCTGCTGTTGTTGCATCTGAGACGCAAGATTGGCTTGCTGTTGCGCTCCCAGCTGGCCACCGGCTTGGTGTTGTTGCTGATGCTGATGCTGCTGTTTTGCTTGCTTTGTACCCAGGGCACTGACGATGGTAAAGTCTTGTGAAGGAAGATTTTGCATTCCCGTACCAAGAACTACCGATGCAGGTTGATTGGCAGTTGACACCGTTACACCGGTGTTCGACTGGCCATACATTCCCCTATTTAACGTGGGAAATTTACTCTCAGCTGTGGAACTGCTGTCCCCTACATTAGTTCCATCCCTATCAGCTGGCCGCTGTACTTGTTGAGAATTTGAGCCCTGAGGGTGCTGGTGTTGCGTATGAGAAGGGGACTGGGAAGGCGCAGCTAGAGAGGACTGCTGATGCTGATGTTGATGTTGAGGAGAGTTTGGGGGGAAATTGCGACTTGCTTGCTGTGAATTGTGTTGCTGTTGCTTTTGAGCCGATCCACTTCCAGTACTTGCACCTGATGACTGTTGCACCTGTTGTGGAGCATGAGAAGGTGGATGTGGCACCAGGTGGGTTGTGTAATAAGGGCTGCTGAAATACTGAGCAGCCTGCAGGGACACAGCATAACAAGATCTGAATATCGACCAGAATAAACTGAAACCTGAGGATCATTCATAAGGCTGAATATTTCAGCTAATCAACGGTAAAACAACCCAATGGTTAACAGCTCAACAATAATCAGGTGAACTGAATCTTGGCCTTCGCCAGTTAACGAGTAATGACGCCGTAAAGTCTCACCTGTTGAGGGCCAAGATGTCCTGGAGGGCCACTGAAAGTTGTAGGTCCAAAAGGGGGACCCTGAAAGGGGAAGGGGAAGCCACCTGACTGCATAAAGCCCTGCAGATACTGGGCCTGGGCTGCGGCAGCATGATTAGCAACACCGCCGCTACCAGGTCCAGGTCCTGGGCCGGGAACGACTATACTCGACCCGGTCGGCCCCGCGGAGCTTACGTTCAAATGACTAGCTCCGGTCCCAAGTCCTGAGTTAGATCCCGCTCCTCCATTCGCTACGGTAGCAGTACCAGCGGCATTGCTCCCGGCAGCACCTGAACCAGTCTGTGGCAAAAAAACACCAAGTGCAGGAACAGCCTGACAACGCTAGTTAGACGATGAAACTGAAAGTAAGCAAATATACTGCTTCACAAGATCCGAACCTATTTGACAAACCGAGATAAACACATAGATAAAGAGGTCCTCAAGAATGATACAGCGTCCCTAGCTGATCATTCCATAAAAGCTTGTAAGCCTAAAATTTGATCAGATTTGGGGGTACTGACAGAAAACGACTTGAAAACCTTTGTCCATAAGATAAAATCAATGGCTTACAGCCAACCAGATATCTGTACCTGTAAGGACAATGAAGGAGCAACCGGCTGCTGCTGCGTTGGTTGCTGATGCTGCTGCGTTGCTTGAGAAGGCTGTTTTCTCGTCATGGCTTCCATGTATACCCTGTCCTTACCCTGGGCACTTGCTGCCAACGCAGCTGGACCCAAACTCCTTTCATTCAATGTCCCGACGAGCCCCGGGACATTTCCACCCCCACCTGTGACCACGCTAGCCCCGGCGGAACCACTCATGCCACTGGCTAAGGGTCCTCCCGGAGCAGACCCAAAGAGAGCCTCGGTAGGCGGGAGAGGGTGGTTCAAGTTGTAAGGCTTCGCTCCGTACAGACTAGCAGAATTTTGGTACGCAGCAGCTTGGATGTAGGACTGTCGTTGTAAGTTCTGCTGCATGTCGATAAAGTGAGCGATATACACATGGAGAGCACATCGCTTCCACGGTTGTCGTGGCTGCTGAATAATATACGGATGAGGCAACTGCAGACAGAAAGAAACTCCAAGGTCGTTAGCATAGCAATTTCTCAGTGTCGTACGCAGCAGGAAGGTTGACACGCCTTTGGCCACTATTTTTCTTTTTAAGCACATGCCGGCGCACGTGCTAGATATCCCAGAAAGATTCGTCGACTTCTTTCGAGGTGTAACATGCAACACCGGGACAACCGAAAGATTTTCAAGCTCCGAGCAGTTAACCCATACGCACGTCACCATGGTACCCCATACATGGCGAAACGAATAAAGTTCTGTTCCGCATTGCTTTCTTTCAGTAGGACTGAGCTCCTTACGTACACAATTCCTTAATTCGGACGAAAATTCCACACAAAAGAATGGTACTCATCTAAAACTTTGAGTACCTAACACAAAGCAAGAATTAAGGGACACTGTACCAAACACAGTTTCTTCACCAGAAACATTCTTCAACAAAACTCCGACGGTCTTTCCACCGCTACAAATAAACCAATACCTGTACTGCAGAAGAGGCACTGTCCTCAGCCGGAGGGGCACCAGGAAGAGAAGCTGCACCTGGCCACCCGGCACCACCCGGAGCAGTTGATGCGTAATAGCTGGGAAATCAGGCCGAAACAAAATCCACTTTATAACCACATTCAACCGTGAATTTCGAGAGCACATGGAATCAGGCAGAGTACTAGAAACTTTAGACGTCAAATCTCCACGTACCCCATTGGAGGCAAACCGACAGGCCAACCAGCTAATCCCACAGATATAGGTAGAGTTACTCCACTGCTAGAAACGCCGGCAGGCCCAGTGGTGCCTACAGGTGCAGCCGAAGACAGAAACGAAGAGGCTGCTGACGTTGCATTGGCGGAAGCTGCCAAAATTCATAGCCAGCATGCGCTAGTAAGAACGAATTCGGCATTAGCCAGGTCCCATACATAGACGAAATCTCTAAAACGGTGAAAGAAGCAAGAATTCTTGCACTGAAAAGCAACCACAACTGAAGGTCCAGAGTGGACACTCAACTGAGATGCAAGATTCACATACCAGCTCTCTCTGCCTTTTGGACCCTTGACTCAGCTTCAGCCCTGGACTTCCCAACCTTCCCAGCGCGTTGCGGTGGGGGCAGTTGCTTGCCTACTTCAGGCTTCTCTCTTTCTTCTTTCCTTTCCCTTTCCTTTGAGCTTTCTTTCTGGTTCTCACGCTCCCTTTGCGACATTTCCCTATGATTTTCGCGTTCTCGCTGTATTTCTTTGTCACGCTCTCTCTCACGTTCCCGTTCCCGTTCGCGCTCTTTCTCACGTTCCCTTTCACGTTCGCGCTCTTTCTCACGTTCCCTCTCTCTGTCTCTCTCTTTCTCTCGTTGAATTTCTCGTTCTCGTTCTCTCTCCTTGTCCCGCTCCTTCTCCCTATCCATCCACGAAGCTTCCGAGAGAGGAGCTACCAAATCGACCTGCCCAAGCAACAGGGAAACATTCAGACAAAATTCAGTAACCAGCAGTTGACGGAAAATGCTGCTAGAAAATGTGAATATGAACTTGTGAAGATCGCAACTCGTCACTCACATTGGGTTTATCTGCTATTTCCTTGACAGAGGCCCCAGTGGACTCCGCTGTACGGTCAAGCGATGGAGCTGCAGCAGGTTTAGATACTGGGGGCGCCTGAGATTACCATAGACGGATTTGCGTTAGTCGCTGGCCCCGAAGTTACGCCTAAAGTTTCACTGTGGACTGATGTCACGTGAAGAGTTAAAGCAAAAAAGAATGGACCATACCATCAAGTCGATAATAGGTCTACCAGCATCAGGAGCCGGGCTCGTTTGCTGAGCAGACCTGGAGCATACAATATCGGAAAACGTATGTGAGTACTTGATGGAACTAGTACGAAGAGTATCAAACGAAGTAATTATGTCCAAGGAGATTAAAACCCAACTGGACATTCCCTCCGCACAAAATCGCTATACCTTTTCCCTAGCTCCGGTTTCACGGTCGGCTCGTTTCCGGATGTGACATTGCCTATCAGTTCTGCCTCACGGGACGAAGCTGTTGGTGGTGAAGATACATTAGCAGGTGCAAGCTTCCGATCTGGCTGCGAGTTCAACTTCTTGTCAGAAGAAGGAGCAACGGTGCTACTCTCGACTTTAGAGCCCTTTTTCTCCGCTGAGGCCTTCTTCTCAAGAGAATTATGTCTCTGAACGGAGGCTGGTGGACTAGAAACTGACTGTGCGGGCCCCGTCGGAGTAGTCGCAGTGACCACGACCGAAGTAGCAGCAGGCGGCGCTGCAGGGGGTGGCGCGCTAACCTCTGTCCTTGTGGGACTTTTGTCTGCAATCGGAGAATTGCTCGTTGACACCTGCTCAGGCTCAGCTTTGGATGGTAGAGACACTCCTGACGAACTGGGCGCCACAGAGGAAGTAGCATTATTTACCACCGCCCGCACTTGCGTGGAGGATCCGCTTTCCCCATCCGGCTTTGGTCTAATTCGTGGGCGCTTTCTCTTAGGAGCTGCAAGTGCAAGTCATAAAGTTTAGAACATTAATCACTCCTCATAACTTGAACTTAAACATCGAGAAGTTGTATGATAAGTTGGAAAGGTAGATGAGGTAATCGCAGTCCATACCCTCAGCGGGCGGTGGGATGGATGCTGGAGGTGGAGGTGAAGGCGAGAGCACAGGAGATGATGTCGTTGCTTGGGCTGTCGGGGAGGCCGTCACTAGTGCGGACACTAAAGATGCCACAGCAGGTGGGGTTGTGGACGCAGAAACTGGAGGAGCTGGAATGGCGGATACAGAGGGAACTGAAGGGGACGAAAGTGCCGACGGAGCTGAGGTAGCAGAGACTGCCGGTGCGGCTGGAAGTGGAGGAGGTGGTGGCCGCGGAGGAGAAGAGTGGACTGCTGGCGTGCTAGCGGACACTTTCGGTTCAGTCTTGACCTCTGATTCCTGTTTGGGTTCAGTCTTAGACTTGGGTTCTGGTTTTGCTTCAGCCTTATCCTCTTGCGCAGGTGGGGCCTGAAAAATTCCGAAAGCGAGATCAAAGAGAGCTTCCGCAACTTCAACCTCGGACTCCGATATAGAAGTGGGTTGAGATACCTGCAATTACAGAGAAAAGTTAGAATTCGGAAGCGAATGGCCACATGGTCCTAGCCTCGCACAGCCTGGATATCACCGAGCGGAAATCTGCTTGGTCCATACTGAAGCCAAGTAATATCTGTCGGGGGATGAAAGTCTCACAGACGAGAGTAGTTTAACTACCCAATCAACCTACTTACCTTTGGTACTTTTGCAGCGCGTGGCTTCGAGCTGCTAGGCTTCTGCAAAACAGAAGTTCACACAGGGTAAGGCTCTTTCTGTAGAATCCCGAAATCTGACAAGCGGACGGTCAAAAAACAGTATTACGAGCGGTATCAGAGCCAACTCAAAATTCACTGACCGTTCTTCTTCCTGGTTTCAGCGAAGCTACTGAGGACGACGAAGGCGCATTCGAGGGCGCTGGAGTTCTCGGAACCACAGAAGGCCCGTGAGAGGATGGGGCCTCCACAACTGGAGGGGAAGGCGATTCTTGAGGCCTTTTCAAGATTGCTGCAAAACAATCCACGCACGACTTACATCAATGAGGATTTTTCTCCGGACTGGAAGAGACTGTGACTCGTGTGATCAACAATAGCGTGACTGATGTTGATAAAAAGACAGGAAAGTGTCTACATGTTCCTTACCAGTTCGAGCTTTGCGCGGCACAGCTGGAAGCTCCCCGCTAATTCCATCATCAAGAAACTGCAGACATCATGAGCTTTCACAGTTACTTGAATCCAGTCAAGAAGCGACTGCAAGCGCTCAGATAGCGGAACAATGTTAAGCCTGGCAAAGAAGTTAGAGACTGACCTTCCCCTGAGGCCGCGCTTTGCCCATACGCCGGGGAATGGGTGGCGGGGGTGGATCATCATCATCCTCGGACGCCCCCATCTCTGTGTCCTCAGTAGTTTCATCAACGTCATCAGCAGTACTACTTCTGGCTTGAGCCTGTACCTCCTGCGAATTTTGCCGTTTCCGTTTATTGCGAGAGGCAGATCCAATGCTGCCTGAGTTTAACCCTTGACCACCTGGAGCACTACTATTATCTTTCTTACTCGGCCTCTCACGAAGCCTTTGGTTATGCGCATCGTCCAATATATCGTCGCCATCTTCTCCCACTGCAGGATAAAACAGCGATAACGTTAGATCTCGGCACTGACTTCACTTCTGCATGAAGACCGAATGGATCAAATTACTTCTTACCGTGTACCATTCTAGGTTCGTCAACAGTGAGAAAGACCACAGTAAACGAAAATCGCAGCAAGTATAACATCCAGCACTACTCCACGACTTCATTGTTACAAGACTTGCAAATTCTCGTGCACGGCCCAGATCAGCGGAGTAGGCGAGGACACTGATTAAGGACCTGGAAACGAAATTATTTGGAGCAACCTTTCACGAGTAATCTAACCGGGTTCTCCAGGAGAAGACATAACTAGCACCCGGACGCAAGACGTAGTCCCATGTTCTGAGAAACTGAAGCTCTCTCACCCCGGATCCACATTTCCAACAGAGACTAAGGGACGGCACTAACTGGCTGAGGAACCGGAGTCGGCCGGGACTGATCTGCCCGAGTGTGGTGGTATCCCTGTCGTCGAGCGCCCCTAAACCTGTCCACCTAACAACCTAGGACGAGGTGTCAAGCTTGATCTTAGTTTAGCCCTAGAAACTCAATTCCGGACATGAGGCAACCGACTCTGGACATGATCAGCAAACGAGGTGTCCTACGCCAACCGAGCCTGAAAGCCTCCAGCAATACGCGCAGAGAATCAAACACAGGCTCCAAATTCTCTCAAGATTTAAGTCACTACAAGCGGTAAGTGGCGAGATTGGCACGGAGCCCAACCTGACGCATCTTTGAATCCGCTTGTTCGTGGACGGCGAGGTGCAGAAACAGGGCCTCCCCCTGGACCTCCTCGCCGACCTTCGCGACCTCTTTCCATGCTCAGTAATCAGGGCCGTTGCGCCCCAACTTAAACCTGTTTCAAGCGCCCCCACATGCTCCCCCTGTGTCCCTTGTGTGTAATGCCGACCTCATTCCAATAGTCCCTGTTGCTTTCTTAAGACGTGTGAATAACCGAATTACGTGAACTCCATCTCCATGAATGAGGAACAGTCTCCAGAAAAAGTAACAGAACTGGGTAGACACGAACGCCACAAAATAGTGGTGAGAGCTTAAGTCTGCATCCGAGAAAGCACTCGTCAATACTATACAACATGTTTGCAATGATCTACCGGAACACAAAGAGTGGACAACTCAAAAGACACAACAATGCGGAACCACATGAAATGACGAAATATCTACCGCGATATGGTCTGACGATATGCAAAACCAAGACTGACAGGACTCAGAGAACAGGGGTCGTCTTGAATCAGAAAGTGATGGAAGAGAAGAGAGGGACCGAGACCGACTGCTCCTCCACCTAGACAGAAGGCTTCTACTGAGGTCAGGCAGGTCCTTCTGACAGTGGTGTTTACAATCAAGGAAACAGGGAAGACGACCTGCTGAGTAGAGTGAAGGAGAATACTGCCATCATGGATAGGAACGCGTTATGGCCTTCCATCTGTACACACTGAATAGATTGTAAAAAGGTGAGCCCGAAGACACGGACCGGACGGCCGAGGAAACAAACTCGAGGACAACGAATGCATGCGTTATGGAGAAAGAAGTTGACGAGATTGAATGCACGATGACTACAGCAGAGGCAACAGACCCTCCACCGCGACGGTCCCTGAGCGAGTTCGGGCGATTAGATGGACAAAAACTGTAAAAGGACAGGAATCGACAGCTTCCTGCCACACTAACGCACGAGATGCAGACTGCACACTCGCTGCATGCACCAAGTTTGTCAACTTGCTTGCTCCCAGAGAGCAAAATCGGACGAACAAGTTGTTCCCAAACGAAGATGGAACACCTGATGCTTGCAACCATTTCTTTCGCAAATTCGCCTGTCCTTACCTGTTTCTCTACTCCAGGGCCAGCAGATACAGCGATGTAGTCATAATTTCGTGCGCTGATGAGCGGCGAGAACCAAATGTAAGCTTCGTTTCTCGCACGCTCTTATTGCTCGTCGCTCGGAGCGCCCGAGTCGAGGGCGTCCAGGGGAAGGAGGGAGAGAAGAAGAGAAAACAACGGAGAAAGGAAGGGAGGGGAAGCGCAAGTAAGAACAAATCGAAGCCAGAGGAAGGCTCGATGGAAACATGAGGGAGGGAAGGGCAGTGCTAATGGGCAAGGAGCTACATCCTACATTTCCTACCCTAGGCCTGCCGTGCATTGGTCCACCCGAGGCCGGGCAGCCAAGCCCTTCCCTTTCGTTCATGAGGGCATACATGGTCATAAAGACGGATGAGTATGGGATGGGATTGGGCCGCGTGAGGTCACTTTTGTGAGAGAGCGGGAGCTGATGTACATCATGGCCACCTCGAAGCCCAGCAATTTCCCCACAATTTTACTATAATTTACTGGATTGTCCTAAAATTCGGACAACTTTTACCGCTTTACCTCATACCTTTGTCGTGGGTCACGCCACCACATCATACTTCCTCCACGATGTCAACTTCATAGGACAGCGACGTCCGTTCATCGGACGGAGATGCAAGCGCCTTTCCAAGCTCTCTTCAACCTCTCCTCTGCCAGCGCAAAAGAAGGGCAATCGACAAACATGTGCCCGTCCTCTTGTCCGTTGTGGTGCCCACATTAAACACATTTTGAGTTTTTTTATTTTCTTGGGTGCAAGGTTTTGATTTTTTCCTTTCAAACCTCCTAAAGATACTTTAGCTCCCTTGTTAAAAGTATTCAGGGTATAATATAATAACCGCAAGGTCTAGTCATCCGAAATAACCCTGCAGAAGAGGAAAGGAGACGACAGATAACTCAGGCACAACAAGATCGCGACTGGTACCAGCTTACTTACGTAAGAAATTCTTCCCAAGTGATTTAGGGTCTCCTACGTAGTTTAGAGCTTCCAAACAGCTCACGTGGTAAGTTCGGACAGACTCCATGAGTAGTATCCCAGTTAGCAGTCGGTTTGGTTTCAAACCGAACCGACTGCTAACAGTTTGTTTTTTAAATTTCGAACTAAATCGTTTATGAACCAAATTGCTCCGAAGAATCTGAGAATCGAATTCTTTTTGAACCAAACCACTGAACCGAACCAGATTATTTAGGAACCGAACCGTTTAATAAAATCTTGAACTGTACTAGAAACGAATTTTTCAATAAATTTCCAATTCTATGTGATTATAATATAATTAACCTTTGATACTAGAATATTCATATTATCAAATATTTATTATTCATATTTATTATGATATCAAATAAATTTATTGTTACTAAAAAATTTGAAACTATGACACCGAACCAGGTAAATATCATTTTGTGTGTCAAGCAAACTAATAAAAAATCATTCATGTAAAAACTGAACCGTTTAAAACCCGAACCATTTATCAAAGTTTGAACCGGATCATTTTTAATCGATCTTGACTTGAATCAAACCGTCAAATACAGTTCGGTCTTATACAGTCAGGTTCAAGATTGAACATGGCTGATCCTATTCCCAATCCATTTTAGGATTCTCTTTAGATACAACTGCGGAGTAGAGAGTTCTTTAGGAGAATCTCGACTTTAGATAAGAATATGACGATGTCACTTGCTAACTCTATTGGAAGATAAGATCAATATTATCGCATGATGGACGCTAGTATACACGGAACTCTGGACCTAGTGGAACCACCTAGAAATTTGCTTGTAGGAATGAGCTGATACGAGATCGGATAAGCACTTGGAGTAACAATTTGATTATCCGATCTCATGTCATTTATCGCGCTGATGAAGCTCCGCAGATAAATGTTAAGATTGAAAGACCTCTTGTAGACAATCGGAAAAGAATACGGATGCTTTAGTATCGGTGGATTTCGGATGCCTTCAAAACCAAGACGGTGCTACCAAAAGATAATTGCACTCGTGTGAAAATACACAACAGATGGATAAATTATTATTCCAGAAGAGGATGCATATCCGAGATACCATGTCAACCAAAGGGCGAAAGAGCAAGCGCTCTATTATGTAGTATGGACCTTGAGGTTTCATTTCTTTGTCCCATATTTTACTATGATAAGGAGATAAATACATTGAGAGACGAAGATTTATTTTATCTTTTGTTGAGAGAAAAGATGAGTTGCGGTCGAATTTATATGAGAGGGTCGTATTGAACTTCAAGAAAAGGTTGTTGATTTAATTGGTCATCTATATGATCTCTAGTACTGTCCATTCCATCAAGTGATTCTCGAGGTTCCATGAAAAGAGAAGTTTGGGAGCAAAAAGGAGCATTATACCACCGGATGAATCTTTGAATGGAGCGAGATGTCTTTTTTGATATCGTTCAAAAACTCTATCGTCTTTTCATGATTACGTATTTATTTACGATATATAATCTAATGTAATCCTGAATATGTTACATAATATGTAGCATTGTCAAATACTTTGTCTAGCACATATTGCCCAAACCATGTCTTCTAAAACTTTTGTAAAACACTATGTTGGTTGTCTAGTCTGTTGTCATAGACAAGAATTCAATAATCCTCTTGGGTCGCTCTAGATCTTAGTCCATGTTTATAATCGATCGGTGATCTGATAGTCCATAATGTCAGATAATGTAGATAATCCATCGATAGCCAAGGTCTTATATTAGTCAATGTCTTAGCTTTGTTTTGCATACGAGAAGCTCTTAATCTTTCTAAAGCAATTTGCACGTTTTTGGATCTTCATTCGAAGTGTATAATTCGTATAGTTAGAAGTTCTTCTCGTGTTAAGTTATCCGTCCAAGATAACACGCTCCATATCGATACGTGTTCTTTGATTGGCAAGATGTCACATGATGTCACAAGAATTATGTCATTTGATTTGCTCATAAAGCGAATGGTACAAGTCGTGACAATTCTCTCGGTTTTTTGTTGCAAGTCTCACTAACGCCGTCATGATATGTGGATGTTCATGTTCTCTCTTTGCATTTCCTTCGGGGTTGTAAGTAGTTGTAATCATCTCATATCTCTCAAAGAAATCACAAGTCTCGTGTATGTCGATAATTGTTATCTTCTCGATGCTCTTATAACGACAAATAACCTCTTCTAGAAGAAACCGACATAATCTACTCTTTTCAAACTGATATCTTTTCGACCTGATTCGATAAGTCCTCTATGAGAATTTTTGTTGACATCCTAGTAAATAATACGGTTGGAAACCTTTGTTACTACAATGAGATAAGCTAAATTCTATTATATGATCTGAAAAAATAGCCCACGTGCCAATCATTAACAATATTATGTAATGTGCGACTAGCGAAATAAGCAATTATGATGGAAAAGTGCTAAAGCCTACTCACGACCAATCTGAGCTAAAGTCAAGTTGGAGCCATAATACATGATAAGTGTAGGATAGAAAGCACCACACACATTCTTCCTACAAGCCCTTCAATCATAAGCGCAAGTCGAGCAAGTACCAAATATCTCATCTATCACAACTTTACTAACATAGTCACCAAGTCCACATCCCACTTAAAGTGAATCATCAATAAATAAGTTGGATGAAGTCTATCTCGATATCAGATGTTTGAGTACATCTGACAAGTCAAGCAATGTTTCACGAAAGAGACTACGTCCTTATACATGTTTTTTCATCAATATATCTCCTTCAGCTTGATAAAGGTTATAGAAATTCCTTGATGTCTTGTTTCTACCGTACGTTAGGAGATCGTCGCAGACATTTCCCAAAATCCATCAAAAATCTGAAACCACAAGGAGAAAGCTCTCGAGATGAGCTTCCAATGCAACAAAAATTGTTGACAACGAACATCCACAGCCTCCAATATGACCTCCCAAAGTCACCATAGTCAAAAAAATTTTAGACGGTTACAATAATATGCTAACGTCAGTTAGCAGATCCCGCAAACTTTACTCAAAATACATAGAAAAAGTAAAAATACAAAGCCCTCTAAGTGCTCTATCCAACGCAGAAAACAGTCGCATCTAAAAGACACTCAGAGCCTCTGTTACGACCTTCGGAAACTAGACGACTTCTCCTACCTCTCCAACTTCACGAAGATCTACTAACGCTCATTAGTAGATTATCGTCGACTTTTTTCAGATATTACCAAAATTAATTTCCCCCTCACGGCTCTCCGTCCGCAAACCTCCAACCCAAGTTTCAGTCCTTGAACCTTCAAGCCCAAGGCTATAGAGATCTAGTTCACCTCGAACTTCCCTTCTCAAGACGAAAAATCCACCCGATCAAACCCAAAAAATCTAGACCGAAAATCACACCACAAATTTTGGCAGCGTAACTGCGTCAGTGTCAAAACCTCTCTGGAAATTTTGGAAATCCTCGGCTTATATACTTTTTGGGAAGCTGCATCTTCTATCGTTTCGAACCACGAGACACCATAAAAAGTCATCAAGTGGTGGACATACACGCAGTCAAGTGACACACATGCAATCAGACATGTGTCATCTTCATGTGTTGCCATCTCATCCGTAATCCATATCAGCAGTGACATGTCAGCATCTCGTCTCGTTGACACTTGTCACATCATCATTTTGTCTCAATCAACCAATGCCACATCATGATCGCATGTCACATCAGCATAAACTGTCACCTTAGCACCACATTGTCATGTGTCAATCCCACGCAGTCTCAGATGGTCATGTCCACCTTCCAACTGCCATGCGAGCATCATCCCGACCAAAACCTTCATTTTTTCGAATCCCATAACTTCTTCTTTGTAGCTCCGGTCACAACGATCCAAAAAGCAATTTTGATCTATTCAGCGAGCTCTACACCATGATGAAGTCATAATCACTTTCAGTACAAGTGTTAATCGTGATTCACACCAGCACGTCAGAGTCCTTTGTAACCAGATCCGAACATTCATACAACATGATAATCAGACATGGTACAAAAGTTTCACCCAAAATTATAAATCCCTTTTATATAAAAATTCCCATTATACACTTCATTGATTGATCAAAGAATATGATCCTCATAGACAAAGTCTCTTATATACTAGTCGTTAAGCAACACGAGGTTAGACCGTTAGACCAAGATCAAGAACCTCTTAATTGTCTAACGGCCGGGTGTATCTAGACCTCAACCCGTAAGAATAGAAATTTAGAGTAATCTTTATCTTGTTATAATTTCCAGATTTACAACACAAATCCAAACAATCAGACTGTATGTATACGAGCTGACTTTTGTAATATATTTCTGGACTATAACTCCAGATTCTAATATAAAATTCGTAGGTGAAGACTAAGGTAACATTTACCCCCTTCTTTGCTTGATGATTGTCCTCAATCATTCATCTTCTTTCTTATCAAATCATCTCGTTCTTTGGGAAGCTTGGATCATTCAGAAGGTCTGGCTTCAAAATGATGTGTCCGATGATGTCTCGTAACTTCTCCTCGTGATCTCCCTTTGGATCCATTAAATCCATCAACTCATACAACACCCGTACTAGAGTTCGAGTGTATGACACCACAATGGTTAAGTATGGTTCCCCTGTCTATATCAACTCTTTCTCTAATTTATTAAATACTTCGTCTTGTTTTGTGATATACATATATGTCATGCATAATTCCTGCATCAAATTAAACGTAGAAGTCGTATAGCTAAACAACGTGCAAGTATTTTTTCATGAACATATGAAATCGTTCTCATAATGAGATCAATATATTAGCTAACTCATTCACCGTCTCAAAAAATTCGCTACTCTGATCTTTTGTCATTGTTGTATCATAAATATTCATCTGCGCGCATGTAGGTGCATCAATGTGTGCTTTTCTTAACCCGAAGGTCATCTCGTTATGGATCCATGATGTCTGCAATCACATACTATATATTTCTCTTGCTCTCCGAACTCATCTAGACATCCAGATTAGGTGTCTTCAGCCGTGCTTAACTTCGCATTCTTACTCTTGTCTCTTCGTATCTCATGGTTCAAGTGTTTTGGAAGGTCGACTAACTCTTATGTCCTCAACTTCCAAGTACTCAGTGTCTCATGTGTATCTCTCTAGAGCCTCGGCCTTTGACGATGCTCGTCCTTCTGAGGGACTTCCTTCTCTTATTTTCTTGAGGCCGTACTTGTGTGGAGGTGATTTCTACTGATGTAAGTTCCTCTGAACTCCGGATGGCTACATCTTTCCGAGGTATTCTTCTTTCAAGACACTCTCCTTCCAAATCTTCTTGATTTATGCTTTGGTCAGATAGTTCTTCACCTAAATCGTATGCGCTTTGACCTTCTTCTTTTCCTTGTCAGCCTCAGATGAATTTACTAACATCTTTTTCACAATGACATTCCGTGTTGTTTCTAGTCTACGTTCTGGACTAGAAACAACACGTCCTCGTCACTTGCATCACAATCATTTTTTTCTCTTCCGGATGTTTGATTTTTGGAAGAGTTGGTTGTGGTATTTGCCTCTCCAATCTTTCTCTCTTTTTGTTGAGATTGATGGACCTTCTCAAATTTGCTCATAATTTGACTACTTCTCGACAAGCATTTCTTCTTGGAGCTTCAAGACCTCCGGAGTATCTACAAGCATGGAATGATCAATCTGAATATGTGATTGCACACTTATCGAAACTATTGGTCTTGTTATAACTGGTGTAATTCGTGCGCTTGAGGATTTTCTTCTGTCCGGCCTTCCTTCGGAGCTTTCTCCTTGCTCCTCTTGATAATAGTAATTGGTACTCTTGTCATCTTCCGGAAATCTGGTCTGGATTGATACTCGTATTCTTGTTCCTCTTCTCCTTCTTCTTGCAATTGATGTTTGTTTCTAAGTCGTTCTATCATTACTCATGTGGGTGACTCCTGGTTGGGTTCCTCCTCGGATGATTCAACTTCAATGTGTCTAGCTCGTACCTTCTTCTTACGAGCACTCCGCCAGTTGAGGTTTTATTTCTATGGTTTTCATCTTCATTTGACAAGTTGCTCTTGTTGAGGTTTCATATCCTCTCTAGCTCCTTTCTTTCCTCGGACTTCTCTCATTATTGTGGTTTGCGCTCCCTCAAATATTTATGTCACCTTACTGACAAGAGTGGCATGTAACTTCTTTGATTCTATCCTTAATCGCTCTATCACGATTCCTATCCAACTGATGGGTTCTCTTGTAACCCGTTGATGACTATTAGTGCTAAGAAGTTCTTAGTCATTTATTGTCCTTCTTGCTTCAAAAGGACGATATGATTAATCCAAGATAATCATGATCTCCACACGAGATCAACGCATGCATTCGAGTAATAGATTGGTGTGCTTTGGTCTGATGCCACCTCTAAGTAATTTCTCGTATGTCATTCCAGAGATATTTCTCGTTCATTTTTTAGCATTAAACCTTCTTCCATCAAACCGAAACTATTTGCTATCAATTTCTCATTGAGATCAATCAAGTAAAACATTCCTCCTCGAAACTCCTTTTATTGTAATTTGAAGGATTTGGTCATTCATGTTTCCAAGGTAACTGTTGGAGTGACAAGATAAGTACATCCGCTCTACCTCGTATCTCTGGTTCTGGATGTTCTTATGAGCTTGAAGCTTGTTTGGCATGAACATGCGAGGTGATTCATTACTTCTTACATGTACTATGGTGCAACTTGAAGGAATTCTCCTATGCTTACATTCGCTTCTTGCAGCAAGATACTGTTTGCTACGTGTTTTTCTATGCCTTCCAACTTGCAAGTTTATCCATTTTCATTGGAATTGTAGCTTTTATCGTATCGATATGAATACACTTTTCTGTTGATGTATAAACGATATCTTGATCATCCGGATTGCATTGTTTCTATTTTCCTTGAACTATATATGTTGAAGTTGCTTTTATATGTGATATTCTCCTCTCCGTCACAAATAAATTTGAACTCTTCACTTGTGGAAGGTTATCTATATCCATTTATTCTCTGTTCAACTCTTTCTCGTGCATGCAAGTTATCAAGATCTCAGATGACATCCCGTACAATCCCCTCTTCTTTTTCTCATATCACCTTTTTCTCTATCTTTAGAAAGAGAGTATGATCCGGAGGAGTTTTCATCTTCAGAATTTCATCTTTTCATTTCTATAGTTCTTACATTATTTGATGATTAGTAAACAATGGACATTACGGACCTCATATGTGTCACTTCTTAGAACAGTAGAAGTAGATAGTGTTTTTTATGTTAGGTAACAATGTGTTTGGATTTTTCATCCACCACCTTGTCCCCTACCTCGTCCTTTTTCTCATTGAGGATGATGTTGAATGCGTTAAATTTAGTTAACCGAAACATTCTTCTGTTTTTTTAGATTGTAATAGCATTTTTAGTGTTATCAGAACCCGTATTGCATAAGTGATAATACTTTTTGGTGTCCTTTGTTAACTTTGTTTGATCTCCATCGTCTTGCATAAGCTTTTTAAGCTTAAGTAATAGTGTCTCTATTTTTCTTTTATCGCATTTTTTTATTTCTTCTTCTTTGTATCATGACTTCCGTCACTGTCCATTTCTTCATTTCTTGGTTCTTTGTACTTGTATTTGTCTTCATCGCATATCCATCTCATAATGCAAGGACTCTTTGTCATTGACGTAAATCAACTTCCAATTCATCTGCATTTGCATAACTTATATCTTCCACCGGATATAAGTATTTAGACCGTATTGCACTTGCACACTTGATTGCATCCCAAAAATCCATCTAGAAAATTGTAGCATTCCTTTCCAAATACATGATCCAAAATAGTATTAGTAAAAGATAAAAGGTGATGGTCTTTCTTCGTTGCTGCATTAAGCTTTCTAAAGTCCTAGCAGACCCCTATCTTTCCTTTTTGCTTCTTAGGTACTATGGGTGCTACCCATTTGCTACTTAACACATGAAAGATAATACCCACCTTCAAGTACTTATTTATCTCATCTTTAACCAGCAAAGAATATTTTGAGTTGAGTCGGTATTGCCATTGTCGTACATGTACCGATTCTTCAATGAGATCAACACGATATTCTCTCAACTGCGTATGTATCTCTTTCATGTCCTCCATAGTCCATGCGAAGACATCTTGGTAATGGGTCAGCATCTAACGATACACCTCCAACTCTTCTCCTTGCACTACAACAGAAATCTTTAAGTTCTTTCATTTGTTTATCACCAAATCTTGGGATCCTCTTGGAAAGTACTACACCATCTGTATGCTTGGTCTCTGCACTCATGTGATATAGTTGTGATTGCTTTTCGGTCTCGTTTGTATCTTACTGTCATCTTCTTGACTTTTTCTTTAGTCTTCTTTTGGTTCTTCTGTTCCTTCTTCGATTGGGTCTTCAGAGGAGCTTCCTCCGCCTTCCTCTTCGTTTTGAAAGAGCTTATGGTTTCCACTTTGCAAACCCAGGTTTCTTCAGGTGGCCATCCTTCATCTCCAGTGGCTTTCCACTCCTCTAAGTCCACCTTGTGCAGTTGTGCTTCCGCATGACATTATGTCTTGGGGTCAAAGCGAACCATTGCTTCACTGCGGGTGGGTTAGTACAATCTGCCATGGCATGTCCTGGATGATGATATTTTCCACAAAGTGTTACGTATCCCAACTATCTCTTTGGATGAAGACACTTGGATGACCAATGATTTGTGCTATCAAAATTAAAACAAGACCCATGAGGTGGAGGTTTATTTGCTCTTGCTGGACTCATTAAACATTTTTGTGACACTGGTTCTTCAAGTAGCTTCCGTCCTCGTTAGTTGCTAGTTCAACCGAGTGCAACGTGACGCAAGTCATTAGCGTCATTAGTGTTGGTAGTTCCGATAGTGTCATTAAGACCATTAGCGGACTTTCTTGGGTTGAGATCACCAAGGAGTATATTTCGAGTTGGAGCTTGTAGTCTTCAGTTGAGACTTGAAGCTCCTAGCTAGAGTAGATGTGCTTAGTGAGTAGAACTTATATTCTCTTCGAGCACATAGTGGGTTTGGTTTGATTCGTGAGTGATATGTTACTAACTGGCAAGTGTTTATGCATATGTTCTCATATTACTCGATAAAAGTGATTCGTAAAGTTTTGATTGAGAGAAATCAGGTCGTAGCTTTTCGGCTTATAAGACGTAAAGTATCGGGTCGGATCGAGTCGAATCCGTTTCTGCTCCGCCTCTACAACTTGCATACTCCGCTTCTCACGCATCCGCACTCATGCACCTCTGTTCCTCGAAGCCTCCTAACACACGCTCCCCACCGCAAACGCACCCGCACACTCTCTGCTCCGCTGGTGTAGACAAAAATCAAGCAAAATCTGTCCACGAGACTCCCAGAAACACACAGGAAAATGCAAAATTACGAAAAAACAGACGTAAAATTCACCAAAGTCACCTTTGGGATACCAAAAAGAGAATTCTATGAGGAGAACACACCCACACAAGATCCGTGTACACTTCTCGACCCTAGAGAACCAACAAGACCCACTACAAACTCACGGATTTCATCAATTCGACTAAAACATCTGACGTAAATCTCAATTTTGGTTCCCATTCAACACAAAAATATATCTACTGAACTCAACGGACTCCGTTTCGAACAATTTTGGTTGCGTCAGAAGCATCTTCCAGCGCGCTTCTACTGCAGTCTTTGCGGGTCAAAACCGACCACCACAGAAAATATGATCAGTGCTTTCGCACATTAACCAAAAATAGAGTTTCAAGAAAACGATAAATCGTCACCATCGACCAAAATTCGATCCGACCAGCGACCAAACCTCCACCAAATCACTTCACGAATACATCAAGCGAAGCACAAATCACCCTCTCTCCACAAATTGAAGATATCATCAATCAGCGACCACCCGGACATACCACCTAGAGCTCTTTCTCGTGGTGCAAACCTCTGAATGGGTATGGATTGAATTGGAGAAATTGTCGATGCTTGAAGAGGTCTTGGCAATTGAGGTGGTATAGTTGGTTGTACTGTATATACTTCATTTGGAGTCTCGACAAAGAACGAGCTATAATACGATTCGAACGCATACGCCCAGTCTAGTGATTGCGCATGAAATGTTTTTTGTTGGTTGGTGCAATTTGTATTGGCATGCCCTGGTTTTCCACAAGTCGTACACCACAAGTTCGGTCGGGATGAAGAAGGTGATTTTCTCTTGTGAGGAGATCGTACCATATGTACTTTCAGATTTGCAAACCCTTTGATCATTTCTTCCATAAGTTGAGTACTGTTCTTTTTGGACTTCCTTTCTTCTCCTTCGAACTTTTTTGTGTTTTGGTCGAAGAACTTCATCTTGTTCTTCGTTCTTCTTCGCTTGAACTAGATGGATGAAGATTTTTCGACTTTGGCCAAAGACGACTTTTGGTCAAAAGATACTTCGGAGGAAGAAGATTCTCTTCGACTCTTCTTGTGTTTCTTTCGTCGACTTGATTTCTCTTCCTTCTTCTCCTTCTTGTCTTTCTTTCCTTTCTTCTTACCCTTCATCCAACCTCCATTACTTTCGTGGGTGGATGCTTCAAATGCTTCTGCTAAAGCAACAACTTCTTCAATGACGTCCATCTTTCCACAGTGACACCAAATCTCCATTTCAATAGGTAGGCCCGTGACTAGTCATTCTGTAGCTTGATCCATAAAGTATGGGTTGGCTGTACCCATCCTTGGAATTCTGTCCAGCAGATTGTAAAATCTCTAATGACTAATCTGACCAATTTGATCAGCTTTCTCAACACTTGGCGATTGTATTTGATCTCCCTGAACCGCTCTAAGAACTTCATCTTCAGCTTGTCTCACGTATTGATGTCTCATGGTACTATATTAGCATGATTGTACCAGCTGCGCGCTCTTGAGAAGATTTGAGAAGATCCACATATGATCCGGTTCAGTATCTTCTTTATTAGTCACTAACACAGACTCAAACAGTTTGATGTAGGCATCTGCTTCTTCATCATCATCTGAAGATCCACCTCTGAACTTTGGGTAACCATGTTTTGTGATGGGTTGACCTGCCATACTTCTAACTCTTGTAGCTCTTGGAACTTGAGTTGCTATCGTGGCAGGTGTTGGAATCAGTGTTGGTATTAGAGCTTGTACAAGGACAACAGAGACAATCCCTGCAGCAACAGCTGCTTTAGCTTGTCTCTTCTTGAAGACTGATGGTCTTGTTGTTGGCTGCAAATAAGGAAGTCCTCCTCCTCCTCCTCTTCCATTTCTTCGAGTTAGGTGTCGTGCACATACACATCGCTACACAACATACATCGCTGTCAGAAGTACACCACACATACACATAACACATGGACGATGTCATACACATACACAAGTGTACCACAATAATCTGCATTGAGAAATTACCATCTCCAACACTACAACAAAGATTACTCACAAACGGTCAAGCCAAACCCACTCTAAACACGAAGAGAATCTGGGTTACACTCAACTAGACTATCCACCATAGCCTGGAGCTTGAAGGCTCAACTCAAAGAACTAAGGCCTCCAAGCCATACCTGCGAAGTATATCCCTAGTGGGTTCTCTCACCAACTCGCCCTAACGGCACTAACGGCCTTACCGGGGTGCGTCACTTCGCACTCGGTCAACCTAGCCGAGATGCCAAACTGACGTGACAGCTGTCATGCGCATACACATCGCTACACAACATACATCGCTGTCAGAGGTACACCACACATACACATAACATATGGACGATGTCATACACATACACAAGTGTACCACAATCGCCCCCCTAACTAACGGTTAGGTCCCTCTAACTCCAGATAGCTCTATATCCCAACTACGTAATATACACCTTCATGGGTGCAAGGATCAGGAGACCGGGTGCTACATCGTCCCATCGTTAGTCGCCTGTCTGCAATCCATACCACGCAAAGATCTAATCGGCTATCCTTGCTATATACATCGAGGACAAACCCACCGTCCAGTAGGAACGACACTGAGAGGTGGAGTCAAACATGACATGTGTCAACCTCTCGAACAACCATCACACACCAACATATGGGTTGCTCCACCAGCAGACCCACACAACATACACCTCAAGTCCACGCGTACAACTGCTAAGCTTGGATCAACGGTACCATCAATGTTGGGAAGATGACATGGCGCGCAATTACGCATATGGTCCTTCCACACAACACCATCACGGCCCTCTAGCATGAGTACTCCAGAAGGTAACACCTCACGCACTCGTAAAATAGTGCGTCTTGCGGTCACGTCCAACGTCGTCGGTGCAGTCTGCTGTAGATAGATATAATCGCCAGGATGAAATCTGCGAATCGACAGCCGATAACCTCCTCCTCGGATAATCACATATCGCAGCGTGTCTCTATGCTGAGCAATCGCTAGGTTCTCAAAAACCATAGGCATAACTCTCCGAAATGTCTCTGCTCGTTGAGAACATGCTCTCACTCACATATCTGGGTCATCAAGGTTCAGCACCTCAGCAGAATCACGACGAATGGCCGAAGGTAGATCTGGATCTCGACCGTATAATAGAAAATACGGTGAGAAGGAAGCCAAAGACACTTGTCGGCTAAAACGGTAGCCCATAGCCAACCATGGTAACTGCACATCCCAGTCTCCCAAGTGGCCCTTCTGCAAGCCATACTTGCGCAATCCTCTCTTCACCGTCTGAACTACCCTCTCTGCCAAACCATCCACCTCAGGATGATCTTGAGATGTAGTCCGATGATCAATCAGCGCCTGATCACACAAGGCCTGAAACTCACCAAGGAGCTCTGTACCTTGGTCGGTCAGCACTTCAGCTGGTGTTCCAAAATGACTCAGCACTCGATCTAAGAACGCGTACGCTGTCCCTTCACTCGTCTTGTCTGATAATGCCACCAACTCAATCCACTTGGAGAAGTGCTCCACCATCATCAACACATACCAGTGGTGACGTACGGTCAACGGTAAGGGTCCCGCAAAATCCAAACTCCAACGGTAACCCAACCCCATAATCGGTAAGGGGTGTAACTGCGGGGTAAGAGCATTAAACGATGCTCGTACTCGATCACAAACCACACATCGTGCGACAAACTGTTGCACATCGACGTGCATACCACGCCACCAATACTGTCCTTGGAGTAAGCTATGCGTACGCTTCACTCCAAAATGTCCCAACTCCTCATGGGCATGTCGTACTAACTATGCCCTCTGGGTTGGATGTGGTACTATCCGTACTGTCTCATCATCCCACACTCGAAGTACATGTCGTCCTTCTCGTCGAAATCTCTTCGCTCGTTGAAGGACACGATCTCGCTCCTTGACACTTACTGTGCCTACTATCACACCAGTACGTAGATACTCCATCACGGTCACATCATCATGGATATCTCGCTGGTCTGCAACACCATCTCCACCCTCAGGATCTAGAGACTCATCATCTACTCTCTGATCAGAGAAAGATACGACTTGGCCCTCCTTTTTTTAAAAAAAAATAAATTAAAAGGGCGACGGTACACCCACCGAATTTTATTAAGTAACGGACGGAAACAAGATGTCGTGAGCCACACCCGGGTCCCAGATCCACCAGCCGCTCGCAAGTGGCAGGGGGTTTTTCTCCTCCTCCCTAGCGGAGATCAAGATGTACGAGGTAACCTCGCTATACCTAGCCCTGGTCTCCAGCATCGCGGTTTCGACCGCGGACGTTCTACTCTCGGTGCTAGCTAATCTCCTCTGCGACTCGTCCTGGACAGGGCGAGCACTCTTGTTTTGGAGGAGGTTCCTTTTTATCGTTCTAAGCTCACCCCCTCTCGTGGAAACAACGACCATCGCGGAACGGCAGCAGAGGTTTAGAACCTCGGTACGATTGCTAGAGAAGAGATGACGATCTTCGTTTATCCTTCTGTTTTGTGGCCTCAGAGCACTCACCCCCTTCCTTGAGCCCTCATCACTCTTGCTACGACCACCCTGACACGTCCGAGTGATCAACACGAACGCGATCATCGTCATCCTATTTTGGATCTTGCGGGGATGCCGATTGGTCTTAGCGATGTCCTTGTGGATGGTCGAGCTGTTGCTTTTCACCATCGCCAATTTCTCCTTCTGCGCGCAAAGAATGAGACCGTCCCTCCTCGCCTGATTGGTTCTCCTACAGTTACTTATGTTATTTTGTCTTCCTTGACTTTTCTCCGCTATTTTCGCATGATGCTTGGGACGCGCAAAGCTAATCATACTTGTTTCATCTTTGATCTCGATGTGTATAGCAGGTAGACACTCCTCTTGGATCTCCTTGCTGCCATCGAGATCCGAGACCTGCAGCTGGACCCCATCGCAAGGATTGAAAATACTTTCCCCATCGGATCTCGTCCACCAGGTGGTGGGATCCAATTGTCTGCTGCCTCTCTTTGGAGTCCCTCTCGAAATCTCCGATCCACAGTCGGTATTCCACAGCCACTGCTCTCTTTTTTTACAAGGCCAAATCCTCTTCATGTACGATCTCCTGCAGGACTTCGTCGAGAGGTAACCCTGTGCTAACAGAGATTGGTTGATCTCGTTGTCCTTCTTAGCCATTAGCTCTTTCTTCTTCTCGTGAAGCTCTGTACTCCTTTGGATTTAGGTGATGTTGTATTTGCGTGATAGTCTTCATGGCCCTACCCCAAGCTCGACGTCTTACATCACTAGCATCGTCCCTTAGTTCGGCCCAGGCCATCTTGACCACCTCCGTCACTATCCTCGCCGCTGGCCGATCAGAGTGGACATTTCTGAAGACCTTTTCCGCCCTTTCCGCCCATGCCACCTGAGTGTGTTCAATGGTAAGCATCAGCAGGGCAGGGTTGGCCGCACGAACTTTTACTGCCTTGTCTATGGTACTAAGCAGGCACTCCTCACCTCTGTAATCTATTCCAAAATCACAGTTACTTGGATTTAGCCTCTGCCACCTTCTCTTCACTATGTAACAGTCCCATAGAAGGTGATCTAATGTTTCTTCCTCTCTCTCGCATCTTGGGCAAAGACCTGTGCCTTTACTCATTTGTGCCGCTCTTCTGTTGGTGAAGAAACCTCTATTTAGAACCCTCCAAAGCCAGAGATTATTATGTGAAGACCTCCCTTTCCCCAAACTCCTAGCCACCTTCGCTTCCATATCTCTGTAGAGTCCGTGACTCCCCATCTGCTACTTATAGGTGAGTTTGTGGAGGCTTCCTTCGGTAGTAAGTCTTTCCAAGTTTTGAAGCTTTGGTCCCACCCTTTCAGCAACGAGTCACCACTTTCCCAGCCCCAGTTCGTGCTTTCCTGCAGGCTGTTATTGGTCAAGACTACCTCTCCTCCCCATCTCACCAGGGCTTGCAAAGCGATGAGTCTCCTATCCTCTTCTCTAGCCGGTGCGTCTCCTAAGTGGCAGTTACCTAGTCCATGAATCAGGTCCAGGTTTTTAATACCTCTTAGAGTCGTCAACTTTAGCCTTCTTGTCTCTTTCTTCGCCTCCGCTTTCACTTGATTGGTAATCTTGGCGTGGATCTGCCACAGTTGAAGAGTCTTTTGTGTACTTAAGTCTTCACTGAGGACCAGAGGGTTTCTCGAGAGTGTAAGTCTCGGATAAACCAGTTTCCACCCTTTTAGGAGCGAGTTCAATGTCGGGAAGAACTTACATTGAAGGTTGGGAGCTAACAGTAAGCCTTCTTCTGGTGTCCAGTCCTTTCGCTGATTTCTGTGTGCGCCTTTCTCCAAAGCGGCTTTGATATCCCACCTCGCGATGCTTTTCCACTCTTGGTCGCCTCCTTGCAGAAGTTTGCCCAGGTACTTTAGTTGGAGGGCGAGAGCGACCTTGACGAAGGGTGTGATCCCTAAATCGTCGTTTAGGGATCACAGAGTTTTCCTGGATGGGCGGAACCTTCTGGCTGTGATAGATCTTGAAGGCTGTGTTCGGTCTACTCAGGGAAGCGTTGGGCTTCAGGCTACGGTTGCTTACTACAAAGGAAGGCTTCAGATCAAAAGGGAACACTGTAAACACTCACTCAGGTCGAATGGACCCTCCAGTATGTTCAGGAAGCGAAAGTCAGGTCAGATTAGCAGTAATAAGATCAGACATCGAGCTTTAACAGTCCATATTCAGAAACATACGATGGTTCAGACTTCAGAACTCCTCCTACATGTAAATGAGGCCCTACTGACCATAAACACAGAGTTTCAGCTTGAGATCAAATCAGAGTGTCTAGATGTAGGCAGAAACGTTCTGAGCAGAGAAATTACGGCAATTTCTGGTACCCGGTCAGCTATTTCGACCTAGAACAAAGAATTGGCTCGATCACTTTCAAAGATTCTTACAGGATTTGCAGTACACAACTTGATGAACACTCCTGTGAAGTTGGACCTCCTGATTGTACACAGAACTCCAGATCTCGCTCTCTGAAGTTGCTGTTCCAGATTGAGAGCTTTTCGGACCCCCTCTACTTCAGCGGTCGTCTCGAATTACTCACAGACTCAATTGACATGAAAATTTGGGGACAGTCGTAGCCCTGCTGCCAATGAACGCGACCTCGAAGGTTTGAAGCGATTTTCTCAAATCTAAGGATTTGCAGTACACAGCTTGCTGAAAACTCCTGTGAAGTTGGGCCTTCTGATTGTACACAGAACTCCAGATCTCACTCTCTGAAGTTGATGCTCTAGATTGAGAGCTTTTCGGACCCCCTCTGCTTCAGCGGTCGCCCTGAATTACTCACAATTTCAATTGACATGAAAATTTGGGGACAGTCGTAGCCCTACTGACAGTGAACGCGACCTCGAAGGTTTGAAGCGATTTTCTCAAATCTACTGCGATTGACACCGAAAACCCCAAAATCAACAGAAGTGCTGCAATTCTGGCACAAATCGAACTTCAATCAGCCATAACTCCTTCTTTATTGCTCCAAATCGATCAAAAATTTCGCTGACAGTGCTTGGCACGACGAACCCTATCTCCCTGTGCTCTCAGATTTCAAAGTCTCCTCACCAAATGCTCGAACTCCTCTTAAGACCCCTACTACTAAGTTTAGCGGTACACTAAAGACAAAATTGGACCAATGGGAGTTCATAGCTTCACTCCCTTGTCCTTTTGTGTCCCAAACCACGTGGTGACTTGATTTTGCACATAGGCTACCACGTCAAGCCCCTAAAGTGCCAGCGTAATCCCTAAACTACATGCGAAGACATGTAAAACAAAGCGTAATCTCGAAAGATAACCTAACCTCGCTAGGAAGCATGCATGGGCGACACGTAATTACAACCCATGAGCTTAAGTCCATCTACATGGTAGTCAACCTACTAAGACTCAAAAATATATAACATCCTCCAGTGTCGACTTCTCTGAGATCATAATTTCACTCAGAGAGACTAACGCTTGACAGAGAGGTGAATTATTTACAATGTAAAATGATTCACATCACGACAGCGACCTTGAAGAAGGGTGTGATCCCTAAACCCCATCTTCTTTGCTCTTAGTGATGGTGCTCCAAGCCACCAGGGCCGTTTTGTTGTGACCCTCTTCGTTTCTTCCCCATAGGAAGGTCTTACAAACCCCTTCCATTTTTCTGTAGCCTTCCGGAGTGCCATTTAGGCATGTGAGTCGGTAAGCAGGTATGTTACGAAGTACATGTTGAAGAAGGATAACTCTACTGGGCCACGAGAGTAGTCTATTAGACCAATGTTGGAGTTTCTTTTGTATTTTTTCTACCAGGGACTCCACCACTTGGTCTTCTTTCAGTCCAACGCCTATTGACATCCCCAAGTATCTGAATATTTGCCCTGGTCTAGCTATTAAGCATCCCGTCTCTTCCAGCCAGGGTGGGATAACACTCATATCCAACGGTACCACAAAGGACTTCCTCAGGTTTAGTGTTGTCCCTGAGATCTCTTCGTACTTTCCTATTACATCTTGGCATTCTAGAAAGCAGTCCTTAGCAGCTTTAATCATTAGTCATGTATCGTCAGCAAAGAGTTGGTGCAGCAAGGTTTTATCATCACTTACTTGGGTGCCTTACATTTTTGGTTCCGTTGCCGGGACCTCACTTGAAGGGATCATTGAAAATGTTTAGAGTTCAGTTCTATATTCGACAAAAGGAGATTATGAGAGAGCACATGGAGAGAACGTTGGGAGGAGAGAGAGCTAACGCGATGTTAGCAACGCTAGAACCTTTCGTGTATCCCGTAGTGATATATGACGCGTTCGAAGTCATTCTTTACATCTTGTTCATTTAGAAAGGGTTTGAGGGGAGTTGAAAGAAGATGCAATAAGAGTTGTAGAGAAAGGAGGAGAGAAAAGTTATTAGAGGAGAGAAATTTGTGAGTTTAGAAATTCTGCTCTCTGGAAAATTTGTACAGTCGCTGTCAACTTTTCTGTGAATTTTATTTTCCTGTGAAACTTTCCAGTGTTTTAGATTGGCTGATAACCTATCTAAGACAAAAGAAATCATAGGAAAAAGTGGTCTAGAGAGTGAGAAATGATTTTTCAAAGTTGAGGAGGTCTATTCGTGAGAGTTGAGGAATTCTGTTCTCTGGAAAAAGTTTACAGTCATTGTCAGATTTTCTTTGAATTTTATTTTCCTGAGAAACTTTCTAGTGTTTTAGATTGGCTGATAACCTATCTAAGACAAAAGAAATGATAGCAAAAGGTGGTCTAGAGAGGGAGCAATGATTTTTCAAAGTTGAGGGGGTCTATTCATGAGAGTTGAGGAATTCTTTTCTCTGGAAAAAGTTTACAGTCAGTGTCAGATTTTCTGTGAATTTTATTTTCCTGAGAAACTTTCCAGTGTTTTAGAGTGGCTGATAAGCTATCCAGGACAAAAGAAATCATGAGAAGATGAGGTCTGAAGAGGGAGAAAGAATTTTTCAAAGTGGAGAGGGTTGACAACCATGAGGGAAGTGAAAATATACAAATTTCAGTTCTCTGAAAATTTGTACAGTCATCACCATCTCTTCTGAGTAGGGAAGTTTCTATTGAAACTTCATGATTTAGTAGCTTGGAGGTTGAGCTACTGGAGACCACAAAAATCTTGGAGAGATCTCTTACCAACTAAGAGATATACGTTTTGGCATACAAGGAGGTCTCGTAGATACTTCATGGGGAATCCAGTTCGAATGACGAGGTGGAAGAAGAGACGTTTAGGAGTTCGAACGGAGTCGGAGAAGCCAAAGTTAAGTGTAGATGAGTTGCGAACACTTATCTATACTACTTGGGGTGCCCTCTTTACCCTATACCAAGAAGCTTCCGCGACCATTGGCGCAGATTTGAAGAAAACCGAGATGAAAGCATCATTCACTGTGGAGGCCACGAATGCTCCTGGTGAAGTAGAGTTGGATCCTTATAAGAGTGAGTTCAAGATGTCTGTTGTGATGAGTACAAACGATGGTGAGGAGGATCATAGCTTCGATAGTTAATTTTAGATTAGATTTTATTTCGTGTATAGCATGTATAATGCACGATTTCCAATATAAAGCTCGGAAGAGTTAAGAAAGTAATGTAGAATTATTTTCCTCTATGATATTTTGTCCACTTAATGGTTGAGAAGGTGCAACATGAGTGGAAATTCAAAAGATTGGAAAGTTAGACTTAGAAACTTTCCTCAAGGTTTAGATGTCATAGTAAGCGTCGGAGAGAGCTCTAAAGAGATTATCGTTGAGTTTGAGAACCCTAGTACAAAACCTCAAGTAGAATCTCCGAGGAGAAGAGTAGAAACCGACTTGTGGTGTTATTTTTGTAGAGGGTTGGGACATAAAGTAGTGAATTGTCCAACTAGAATCAGAACCGAGAGAGCTAAAGGGAAGCGGGAGTTTACTGATTTAAGTCTTCGAGTGGGTCCATCGTCAGCAGCGCCAATTCATCTTCTAGGCGAAGATCCTTGTCCAAGTTGTGGAGTGGGTGATCTATCCAGAGGACACAAGTGCGTCGATGTGGTCGCCCTACTTACGTCAGTAGTCGAGAAGTTGGACGAGACTCAAAGAGCTGAGACGGAGAAGTTGTCGACTTCAAAAGAGGACTCAGCTGAGTTGTGATGGAGATCGTCATTCGGATGGTGGAGAAGGCGGTGATGCGACTCGGACTCATGATTACCTTGGGAGAAGAGATGGCACAAGAGGTGTTGTTACAACCATTTCCTTTTATTTTACCTATGGTAGATTATTCGCGAATGAAATTGGTGATGTTCGTGCTCTTTTAGCGAGTAGTTATTGCACGAAAATTGGAAGTGTAGAAGAGTAGTTACAAGATGGGGAAGTTACCAGTGTTTCATGGGAAGGACAATGAAGATGTAGAACCATTTGTACGAGATTTCAAAAGGGGTTGCATCGGAAACAACGTGAGAAGGAAGGAAGAATGGGTGTTGTTACTGCCAGAGTTTTTAGAAGATTTTGCTCTTACGTGGTATGAAGACCAAGTGAAGAGCAAGACACCTGGTGCAGTTGAGGACACATGGGAGACGTTGAGTAATGCACTCATAGAAGAATTTCTTCCAGAAGAGAGTTATGAGAAGCTCATGGTGGAGCTTACTCATTTGAAGCAACGAGACGACGAGAAAGTTCGGCAATATGCCGAAAGGGTGGATAAGTTGGAGCAACGGTTTCGGACGGTCCTACGGAAGAGTGGAGACAATGTGGAGTTAACGATGGCGGGGATTGGAGCAGTGTTGACCAAGAACTTGGTGGGAGGGTTGAGGCCTTCAATTCGAACCCAAGTGAAGTACGAGAAGCTAGCAACCAAAGCGGAGGCCATCAAGATAGCGACAAATATGGAAGAGAGTTTGGATGAAGGAGATATCATCCAACCTCATCATGCTGCTCTGGTGTCAACTTCGACTCCTGGTGTAGTCACAACGATCGCACCTGCACCATCACAATTGGTGATTGCTTCAACGTCAGCTCCTACTCCAACGGTGGTGCCAAGACCGTTTGTCCCAACAACGATGTCTACTGCCACCTCTAATTTTCATGCCGAGCTGAAGAGCATCACCGATACTCTTGCGGATCTCAAGATAAACGTGGTGCAGTTACGAGAATGGAGGAACAAAGGTGGAGGAGGAGGTCAAAGAGGTTACGACAACAATCCCAACCGAAGAAATCAAGGTAACTTTGGAGGCAACCAAGGTAACTTTGGAGGAATCACTTGTTTGACGTGTGGAGGTTCTCATTTCCAGCGAAATTGTCCTAACAACGGAGCAAGAGGTGCTGAAGCTGTCAGAATGAATGTGGATGGAGGAAATCCACCACAAGGACGGGACAAGGGGGTGGCTACTATCGATGTCGTGCGAGATCCCATCTACGAGAAAGGAGAGAGTTCAAACTCTTCTCATGCACCGGTGGAGCTTTTAGCTCAAGAAAGGAAAAGAACTCGATTTTCTGATGAACCGGTTTTCATGGAGGAATCAGCTAGTAGAAGCACTCGTTCGAGTAATGTTTCGAGTACACCAAGGGAGCCAAGAAGGAAGCTGGGGATGGCGGATTTCACCATTTCATCTTCCCAAGCGAGATATGATGTGGTTGAAGATGTGGGTGCTCAGAAAGCCAACATCACTGTTGGACAACTTATCGCACTTAATCCCAGCTTACGAAGGGAACTCAGAGGAGGACTGAGTTCTAAGAGAAGCAAGAAGAAGAAACCCAAGAGCAAGACATCAAAGTCTGTGGGAGTTGGTGTGGTGGATGTGCATGCTTCAGAGGTATGCACTAGGGCTTCAAAGATTGAAGTCCGGTTGAATGGTCACTACGTCTCTGACGTATTGGTGGATGGAGGGTCGGCTGTAAACGTCATATCGGAGAGGTTGATGAAGAAGTTGGGAATGGAACCAACTCGCCCGGCTAGCATTGTCGTGGGGATGGCTAACAAGCAACGGGTAAGACCTCTTGGTATGTTAGAGAAGGTGGTCGTGTCTGTGATGGGAGTTCAAACATTGATGTCCTTTCAAGTGTTAAAGGACTCTAGTTATGATTTGCTCCTAGGTAGGCCTTGGTTGAGAGCTGTGCGCACCACGGATAGGTGGCACAAGGGATACTTACGGATTGGGCCTAGAGATCATAGAGTGATAGTTCCTCTCTCGGGTGTTGGAGTTGTGACTTCTGACTCTGATAGACCCACTAGTGACTACTGGGAATCTGATACGGAGGATGATCAGAGTGTATCAGAAGTAGATACCGGAGATTCTTACGATCAAGAATCCTCGTCTGAGGACGAAGGATTTGGTCGAGATGAATTAGTACATCAGCTTAGTGCTATTGACTTGTTACCTCGACCAGCAGTGGGGAAAGATCATGACAAAGAAGAGTTGAGTGAGGCAGAGATTGTGAGAAGACTCTCTACCCTGAAGTTTGGTATCAATGTCACTCAAGAGGAGAAAAGTAGATTCCTAGATATATTTCGAAAATATATCCATGTGTTTGCTTTCAGCTACAAGGATTTGAAGGAGGTGACCCTCGAGACTCATCGAATCGAATTGGAGGAGAACGCAAGACCAGTTCGACAGAAGCAGAGAAGGGTCAATCCTACAACAGCGATGATGGTCAAGGAGGAGATAGACAAGTTGAGGGAGGCGAGTTTCATCTACGAGGTGGAGAACTCAGAATGGGTTTCACCCATTGTGATTGTCAAGAAGAAAACTGGTAAGCTGCGAGTGTGCATAGACTATAAGAAGCTGAATGCAGTTACCAAGAAGGATTATTATCCTCTACCATTTATAGATGAGATTTTGGAGGAAGTTGCTGGTCATGAGTGGTACAGCTTTGGTGATGGTTATAGTGGATACAACCAGATCAAGATAGCACAGGAATACCAACAGTTTACTACTTTCACTACTCCTTGGGGAACATTTGCATTTCGAGTGATGCCATTCGGACTGTGTAATGCTCCGGCCACGTTTCAGAGGTTCATGAACAAGGTGTTCGAACCATTCATAGGAAAGTTTGTTCGTGATTTCATTGATGATTTCTGTGTGTACGGAAGAAAGGAGGACCACTTTGATCATGTGATCAAAGTTCTGCAGCTGTTGGAGCAAGCCAACGCTTCTCTGAATCCAGAGAAGTGCATCTTTGGCTGCGAAGAAGGTCTGCTGTTAGGACACATCATTTCCAAAAAAGGGATTGCGGTAGATCCTGAGAAGGTGAAGAAGATTGTGGATCTTCCATTTCCAATCAACTTGACAAAGTTGAGACAGTTTCTTGGGATGGTTGGATATTATCGTAGGTTTGTCTTTTCCTTCTCAAACAAAGCAATAGCTTTGACTATGTACATGAAGAAGTGAGTTGAGTTTGACTTGATAATGCATGATCAGAAGGCAAAGGAAGCATTTGAGGAGCTGAAAAAGGCATTGGTGATAGCTCCTATACTTGCTAAACCTGAGTGGAGTAAAGCATTTATTCTATGTACGGATGCCTCTAATGTAGCTATCGGGTGTACATTAAGTCAGTTAGATGAAGATGGGCATGATCATCCTATAGCTTATGCTAGTAGGCAGATGGTGCCAGCGGAGAAGAATTACTCCGTGACTGAACGAGAAGGATTAGCGGTGATCTTTGGATTGAAGAAGTTCCGACATTACTTGCTAGGAGAGAAATTTTCCATAGTCACAGATCACAAGGCTTTAAAGTATATCTTTAATAAGCCTAATGCCGAAGGTCGTATTGCTCGTTGGAAGATCCTTCTAACAGAATACGATTACGTGATTGAAGATAGACCAGGGAAAAAGCATGCAAATGCTGATCTTTTGTCGAGGGCTTATGATGATGAGGGAGAAGAACCGTTTGATGATTCATTTCCAGACGAGCATCTGATGACCATCACAAGCATTGAGGAGATACCGGACGAGTACAAAGAAATTTGGAGTTTCCTTGCAGATGGCTCTTTTCCAGAAGGTATGCATACTCGAGAACGTAACGCATTGATCAAGAGATGCAAACCTTACACCATGGTGGAAGGAATTCTATTTCATCAAGGAGCAGATGGGTTACTAAGGAGAGCAGTTGGTCAGAAGGAGGCGTTCAAGCTTATGCACGAGTTTCACGATGGCACGGTTTGCGGAGGTCACTTTGCTGGTAAGATAACAGCTTTCAAGATTCTGGATGCGGGTTATCACTGGAGAGGGATTTTCAAGGAGTGTTTAGACTATTGCAAAACTTGCGATGTATGTCAAGCATTTGCTCTGAAGTCTACTAGAACACCTCCGTTAAGATCAATTCCAATATTAGGACCATTTGAGAAGTGGGGTATTGACTTTGTAGGTCCTCTTAATAAGACACCTCGAGGCAATAGATACATTGTAGTCGCCACTGACTATTGTACCAAGTGGGTAGAGGCTAGACCTTTGAGAGAGACCAATGAAACAGAAGTCGATAGATTCCTATGGGAGAGGATCATCACAAGATTTGGATGTCCGTTAGAGTTGGTCTCAGATAGAGGAGGAGAGTTTGTAGGGAGCATGACTACTGCTATGGTACAACACTTTTCTATCAAGCCACGAGTAACGACCTCATACAAACCAAATGCTAATGGTCTTGCGGAGAAGACCAATCTTACACTTTGTATGATGCTCGCCAAAGATGCTGGTGTTGAGACTGCGAAACATACTTGGGATAAGAGGCTACATGCCATCTTATGGGAGTACCGAACGACAACAAAGACTTCTACTGGGTACTCTCCATTTCGACTGGTTTATGGAGTGGAGTCCAAGTTGCTGATCCAATTCGAATTGGATACTTTTCAAACTATTCAACGAAAGTTGAAGAGGTCGAGAGGAGAAGACGTGGTCAGATCAAGAAGGGAGCAACTCATGGAGTTGGAAGAGACCCGAGCGGTAGCAATGATCCGGATGGAACGAGCTCAAGCGTATCAAAAGAAGAGTTACGACAAACGGTTGGGCAAGAGGGAGGTAAAACCTTTTCAAGTTGGAGATTGGGTTATGTTGTATGATGCTATCAGATTCAAGAGGGCTAGGAAGAAGTTTCTTCCGAGATATTTTGGTCCTTTTGTTGTAGATAAGGTGTGGAGCAACTTCACATATGACCTTCAGGAGTTGGGAGGAAGGAGATTCGATCGAGTCAACCATGACAAGTTGAAGTTGTTTCATCGACGAAAGTTCTCTCTTCACTTCGAGGACGGAGCGAAAATTTAGTCCGGGGGTTAAATGTAACGAACTATGTTACACATAGGAAGTTTGTCTATTAGTAAGGTATTTAGTTATAACTAAGTGTTGAGAATGTTTATTTGCTGCCAAAGTACTTTAAGGAGGTATCAAGTTAGTCATGACTAGCTAAAAGTTAGTTATGGTTAAACTTAGCTGTACTTTTGCAGAATTCAGATATTTGCTAAAGAGTGAGCACTACTAT
Source organism: Asterella californica (assembly GCA_036924285.1). Lineage (NCBI taxonomy): Eukaryota > Viridiplantae > Streptophyta > Marchantiopsida > Marchantiales > Aytoniaceae > Asterella > Asterella californica. The sequence goes on from JAYKYS010000003.1 coordinate 17,132,229, forward strand.
CTTGTCATCTTCTCTAAAAGGTAGAAAGGAGGTGGAAAGTATCCCTTATCTCCTTTTTGACTTGATATTAGTGGTTGGATTAAAGTTGTGGACTTTGTGGGCATTAAAAACAAGAAGAGATTCCACATGTTTCCTTTTTAATGGGTCCTAGTGTAGAGGGGGGGTGGAAATTCGAGATTCCTTGAGAATATTTCAGAATCCTTCTAGAAGTTGTTGACTTTGAAGGAATAAGCCCATGTGAAAAGGTAAAAAGCCCATGTGATCAATGCTTTTACCTTAAGTAATATCTTAGTAAAACCCGGTAAAAGTAGTTACGGCTGAGTTACCGGAGGGTACCAAAATAAAAACCTAGAATGTATAAATAGAGGAGTAGAGAAGAGCTCCTCATCCTTGTTTTCACATTGTCGTAATGACAACTTGAGTAATATAGAGGTGTGAGATATTTTTAGCATGTGAGAACTTGAGAGACGTCGTTAGAATGGAGGATTTTAGTTGATGTGTTTAAGGAGATTTTTAGTTGATAAGTTTGTGGGTGTATGAATGAGTGAACTCAGCATTTTCCCTTCAAGTTCATGGTGTGCTTCCATCAAAGCCATCAGAGGTGACCCTTGAGTGAGAGACAGGCCCGACATGTTGCAGATTCGTGGATGACGATCGTGGAGGTTTAGAGATCGGGGGGTAGTTGATCGATAGGACCACGGAGGGTTTACAGTACTTGTAAGGACGTCGAAAGATTGGCGTGTCATTAGTCAAGTCGATCCGTATACCAGGTCCCTTCAAGATACCCAAATCCTTCATACTGAAGGTAAAACAATTCCTGTAGCTCTTCAGGAATCTTTTGAACTCCTGGTCTCTCCTCTCCTATAAGCTTGGGTCCAATCTACGGCTCCCAAGTATCCTCTGTCACCATGCTAGAGGTAGAAGACGAAGTCGTTGACTGCTATCTTGCAGCCTCTGGAGCAGTTTCTTTCTGCTCACCACCAACAACCTCCACCGCTACTGTGCGTAAAACTTCTACAGTTCTAGCTGCAAGCTCCACACTCTCTCCTATGACATCCCATGATGTCCAAGGATGACGAACTCCACGTGCCTCGCTCCAGCCTTTGCCTCCACCGACTCGGTAGGCAAAGAGCTCAAGAGTGCTCGAGCAGTAACACTTGTCGATCACATCCGACGCTGCTCAGCCAATCCAAAGCTAACAATCCATGTCAAGCAATTCAAGTCCATTGCTTGACCCAATACTTGACGACGTGAAGCCTCTGACACCGAAGCTACTGCCGTCGTACCCGTAGTGAAACCCATCGTTCGCTCTCTCTCATCGGCATTGGGCTCCACCAACTGCCGTAATTGAGCATCTTACACAAGCCCAGGTCCTCCATCTCTGTAAGCATGTGACACTGGAAAGCTTATCAAAGTGGGTAACGCTACCATGGGCCGTCTCACTAGGTTCATCACTGCCATGGGTGAGATGCGTTGGTCGTCTCACTCCATCGTGTGTGCGCTTAAGCACCTCTCTCGATAACAAGTTCGTCCACCACAACCGTGGACGATGTGCACGAGATCCTACTCTCGCTGCATCCAACAACACTGCTGGTCCAACCCAAGACCGCACTTGGTGCACACTCGTCATCATCTGTGTACGAGCATCACCCAACAAAAGAACATTCTCCAAGATGTACGTTGGAGAATCCACTTGATGCATCTGGAGATGTCGTAAGATCTGTAACATCTCCCAGGACATCCTAGATCGCGGGTCATGTAAACCCTGACCTCTCCCAGCACGCATGTGACCTTGACATGGCCATCCGGCTATCACCAAGTGAATGATGCCAACAAACGTAAGATCTTGCGCCCCCAGCAGCGAAATATCCGACGGTAATGCTTGCTGGTATCCTCTAACAGCTGATATGGGCAACAACTCAGGATATCTCTGCACCAAACGTGCCACATGTCGCAATGAGATGCGTCTCGCAATCTCATCTCTCTCCACATACAAGTATCGCTGTACTTGTATACCTGCCTGCAATATCGCAGCCAAACCTGTGCTGATCTCTCCAAACATTTCCAGCACACATACACCCTCCTCTGGATACTGCCACACAATGGGAGTCGTATCCAACGGTGATAAGGTCACAGAGCTAGTAGCAGGAACAACCCTTTGTTCATCTACTGGTGGTACAAAGGCTTCACTCCAAGCCTGCTGCACCAACTGATCAGCATGCTGCTGCAACTCTCCACTCGAACTCAAGAGTGGAACATCCAAGGCAGATGGTACTAACGTAGACATGCTAGGCATGTCCTCCACCTCCTCAAAGACTGGAGTATCCTCCGCATGAGCATTGTCCTCCAACAACTCGTCCGGCCAAGTGATGACCGAACTGAACCCTGCAACGGATGCAATCGTTCCTGGTGTAGGCTCCGTCGTCCCAACTCTAGCACTGAACCGCACTGATAAACGGCTCACTCGTCTCTCACCGGACTACCAACCTGGTCTGTAAGATGCTGTCTCCGTCCAATAGTCGATCACAAACCCCATAGGGTACAACACATCACCTTCCACCAATACATCATAAGACTCTGCGGCTGTCACGATGGCCTTGGCCCTCACCATAGAGCCATCCGTGGGATGATCTGACCGAACTCTCACCGTCAACATCTCACGTGTCATGTGTAGAGCCGTACCTCCTGATCCTCCTAGAGATGTCTGTAACTGGAATGGACATCTCTCTATCTCGGCCTTCTTCAGACCCCAACCAATACACGCCGCCTTTCTCAACATCAACGGTTGGGCTCCAGAGTCTAACAAGACCTTCTGGGGTCGATACACTTTCCTTGAAGGTGCCACCAAACTGAAGATACCACTTCTGTTGTCCAACAACACCACATCTGGTGCCAAACCAGCACGGTCAATCGCCGGCCTAGATGGTAACTCATCTAACCTAGCAGCCGCCGCTTCCCAAGTACCACTGGTAGCTGTCCTGATCCTCGACTCCATGGACACGTCTACCGCCTCTCGCTGAACTAGTTCAGCACTAGAGGTAACTACATCCTCGCTCTCACTGAGCGTGGCCGTCAACTGGAACACTGGAGCCAAGTTGACTCCCAATGTCCTCATATCCGTGGCTGAGAATAGTGGGGCTCGCAAAACTACTGTAGCCGTCTCCAACATCGGGTTTGACGTCGCATCCACAGACGTCGAAGGTGGACTCACATCGCACTCACTCCTGGATGTCGATGTCTCCAACTCTACTGCACCATTGGTAGGTCGTTTAGGAACCATAGATGTGGTCCTCAACGCCTCCGATAACGTGAACGACTGGGGAAGCCTGGCCTATCTACCAGCCTCCCCGGGTTGTGGATCCAACTCCACTGACGCACCTCGTGGCTCAGAGGCACGTACTGCACCTCTAGTCACTGCCGCAGATGTCTCAATCTGCGCCACACCAGCCATGAAGTCGAAGTCACCTCCTTCTCCTCCATAAGACGTGGAAGCCTCTGTTCCACCTGATCTCCGCTGAGCCATAGCCATACTAGCTATCCTCTGCTCCAACTGCTCAATCCGAGCAGCCATACCTGCTTCTGACGTCGTAGCAGGCGGTGGACCGACCGGTCCTCTCCCATGTGCTGGACCTCTACCTCCAGCTCGACCACCACGGCCTCCTTGAGCTCCTCCGCCTCGTCCACGATCAGCCTTCCTTTGCCGCAACTCGGGATGAAGATCAAAACAACGGTCACTACTGTGATCAAGTCGTCCGCAATGCTCACATTGCCTAGGTGCTGCTTGAGACGTTCCTGACGTCTCATAACCACCTCTCCTTTGTGGACGGTCCTTTTGCAGATGAGGACCATCACACGTCCAGCAAGGACCCGCTTGCTGCTGGCTAGAGAAGGACGGCATGGGTTTCTGCCCACCAGATCCTCCAACACCTCCCTGAGATCGTGACTGCTCCGCATGATCCTTACCACCACCACCACCACGCTGTTGCGTAGCCTGTGATCCTCGAGAAGAGGTGGTTGCTCCATGTGGTGTCTCCTTGCTGAACCCAGCAACCACCACCCTCTCCTCCACCATGTTGAGCTCAATCCGCTCAGCCAGACTAAAGACAACCGCCAACGTCGGAGCGGTATCTCTAAGAAGAGTAGCATCTCTAACTCTCCTACGTAGCTCCCGGTCTAGTATCCCATACCAGAACTGGACTGCCTGTGCTTCCGTCACCCCTTGGGTAACGCTTATCAACCGCCTCATGCGAGTAAACGCCTCGCATAAGCTCTCTCCAGTCTTCCGCTGGAACTCCTGCAGACTCCTCAACTTGTCGGTCCGCACACCCTGATAGTTTTTCCTCAAACATTGGAAGAACTGAAACACATTGTTAAACCGTGGTGGTATCCCACTCACACTACCACATGCTCCACTACTTGTGGACGCACCGTTGGTAGTAGGTACTCCGCCACCTGTGGCTGTATTACTGCTACTAGCACCCGAACTCGTAGGTGCTACGCCTCCCGAAACTGCACCAGTAGTGATAGAAACGTAGTTGGGAGACCAATGTTGTCTCCACAACTCGATCTCAACACTATAATCTCGCCTGAACTCATGATAATCGTCCATCGGCAGTCCCTCCAAGTGCTGGAACAAACCCTTCCACGTCATGAAGGGTGTAAACAGCTGTGGGTTCCGCATCTGCTGCAGATCGCACCAATTGTCAAACTCCTGGATGAAGTCATCCAGCTCAATGGTACCAACTGTACCCGAGTAAAGTTGAGGCCCCTTCGTGGCCCCATAGATCTCGTCCATGTCCCACAACAACGGTGTGGCGACACTAGACTCACCACCAGAAAATGTGCAGTCTGCGTCTGACTCGTCCTCTGGAACAACCGACGGTAATGGTGTAAGTAGTCGGTACCTCACCCCACTCCGTGTATACCCACTGTCCGAGAAGTCCCCACCAGACTCTCCCGAGAACTCCGTGATGAGAGAATCTCGCTAACACACTCCCCAACTGGAATGTCGCAATCCTCGTCACCACCGTAACCACCACTTGTCTAACCCCGCTCCTACTGAGCTCACCTATCCCCTACTAGGACGATCAAGGTAAGGGCAACCTGTACCTGCCATCACCACAGACAGCCTCTCACGGTCTGTTGGTCGTCACTCCAACCGCACCGTGAGAGAGACAAAAGTAGTTTGACTGGTCCGCAACTCCAGTCTCACTACCGACAGCACACTGGAGTGAACTCACTCCGGAAATCAAGCGCCAACACAAGCAAACGCGGCGCACAAACAGGAAGCAAAATATGGAGGGGTTCCAACCACAAGAAGTCCAAACGATAACCCTCCACACTCAAACATTCACATAAAGAGAAACCCAGTCTCACCCGGACTGACGTCTCCTCGTCGGTGACCACATGCACAATATATGGTCACCAACTGTCGTAACTGACACTGGAGGTCACTAACTAGATGTCCACACCTCTAGTAGCTCCAAAAACATCCACGTGGTAGCTCTACTGGCTCACCCAAGACAACTGCCACCAATTGCCTCTATACACATCTCTACGATATAGGCAAGCACTACCACAACTATAGCTTACCCCTAATACTATGGGATCGCCTTATCACTCCTCTAGGGACGTACGAGAAGATCTCCTACTACCTTATACAAGTCCAGAAGTACTTGCACGCATCCCTGTAGGACACCAAGAGCTATTGGTCTAGTGGTAAAGCCAAAGCTAAGACTACAAAGTTAGGAGTCTAGGTCCAGGAATAGTGTTGGGATGGGTGACCAGCTGGTTTTATCCTTCCCACACAAGCTTGGATACCTCTCTCACGCATGCCAGCAAGCTGGCTTGCGGCGGGCGCGGGCTCGGGCTCATGCTCATGCTCAGCTCCGCTCCGCCTCCGCACTCTTGCACTCCGCTCTCACGCCTCCGCACTCACGCACCTCTGCTCCTCGAAGCCTCTAAGCCTCTAAGCCTCTAAGCCTCTAAACGCCTCATAACACGCATTCCACACTCCCGCTCACTCTCCGCTCCGCTCCGCTTGAAGTAGAGTAGAACAGGTACAAAACACCAGAAGAGGCTCGGCTCCACCTCGAATTGCAGAAGATTGCACCAAAAGAGGCTCCAAAACAGCAAAAACAGCTTGTGGGTGCACACGGGTGACCAAAATCTGACGTAAAACAGCAAGAACATCCAAATCCGACCCGAACACCACCACAACAGATTCAGGAATGCACAAGACACACTTCGCGAATGCACACACACACAACAAAACTCCTAAACTCGAGTTTCCACACGAAATTGCATCAAAATCTGACGTAACTAGCCTTTTTGCACTTGCGGGTGTCACGACAGCGAACTTCGACATGCCATAACTTCTTCAATAACTTCTTCTTGGCCAAACTCCACGAAACTTAGTGCACTAGGATCGTCTCTCCAATGCGCTTCCAAAGAGCCCACTTCGGCCCGACATTGACACGTATTTCAGCTGCCACGCCCAAACGCACAATCTGGCTCCAACAAGTCACTTCAAGAACATTCCGCAAAATTTCTGCAGCGCTTCCGCATGACAAAAATCTCCACTCGACCCCAACAACAGCAATCGATCTGCGACCAGCAATGTAGCATGCGCCCACACACCTCGATCACAGCTTCAAACAATCAACCACGAACGACAACGCCCGAAGATACCAGCGGACGATTTTAGATTTCAGATCAGCGAGCTCTTACTGAACTCTGCCTCGACCTGCACTTAGTTCTTCGAGTAATCTGCATTGAGAAATTACCATCAACAACACTACAACAAAGATTACTCGCAAATGGTCAAGCCAAACCCACTCTAAACACGAAGAGAATCCGAGTTACACTCAACTAGACTATCCACCATAGCCTGGAGCTTGAAGACTCAACTCGAAGAACTAAGGCCTCCAAGCCCTACCTGCGAAGTATACCCCTAGTGGGCTCTCCCATCAACTCGTCCTAATGGCACTAACGGCCTTATCGGGGTGCGTCACTTCGCACTCGGTCAACCTAGCCGAGATGCCAAACTGGCGTGACATAGGTGTTCTCCATCCACGTTCTCTCTTCTTAAGCTCTTGTTTTAACCGACGAGCTTCTTCTGGAATCTGTTTTTGATATTCTCCTCGTCGTTCACGTCTTTCAGATTGCGCGTCTCTAGGAGGATCATGCTTGTCCGTGACATACATGTCTCTTGGTTTCTGTTCACTGATATTGGATAATTTCAGCATTCGTATCTCCGGCAGTGACGCCAAAATTTATTTAGCTTTCTATATGTAACACATAAGAAGACCAAAAGATGCTTGAAAGTAATAAAGTAAAGTTCGAACCCATAGAGATGCAAGTAAATATCATCCAAATTAATAAATAAGTGACAAAGGTGATTCTTTATGGTTGTCTTTTATTCTGACTTGCAGAAATCAGTCCCAGTAGAGATAGAACTCAGATCTATCCAAGAAAAAAGAGTTGATAATCGTGACAAATAACATAATAGATACTAATCAGGTTAGGGACTTCAAGAAAAAGATAAACAACAAAGATACAAAGCCACGGATGAAAATGTCTTCACGAAGAAGTACTGCTGAAGTGTTACTAAGTAACTTATAACACCATAGACATTAAGTATCTTCACACTAAGTTATCTTTACTACTACTGCTCTCGAAAACTCTTACGAAGAAGACTCTTCTTCCGCCAAAGTACGAAATACAACTTCTTCCGAAGTGACAACCTAAGAAGAACTTCACTACGAAGACAGTTCTTAAGAAGAACAACTTCCTCCAAAATAACTTCACCCTAAAACTACTTCATAGTAAACTAATTTCGTAGTTGCTAGTTTGTTCTTAGACTTCGCCTCAAACTTCTTACTCTGATTACAGAGGTAAACAACAAAGAACTTCATCACCCACAACAAACTACGAAACTTCATAGGTAAAACTCCGAAGAAGACAAACACACAATGGCTCCGTAAACTTCAGAAAATAGAAATCCAAATAACAAACACATAGAGGTCCCAAGTACGAACAACACAGCACTTATATACAACTTCACTAGAAAATGACAGATATCACTTCTTAAGAAGAAGGATTACATCTTCGTCGTTAGATCACGTCCTCCAAGAAGGTGGAACAGAAGTATCTACACTACCTAACTGTAATCTCCTAGCTATACTTCACAATGACAGTTTAACTATTTCTCTAATCTCTCTAATTTTTCGTACTATCCTTTTCGTCACTCTAACTATCCTACTCTTCTCGGAAGGATCTGCTGCTATCGTCATCTCCACTCGAAGTTGTGTCAGAAGCTCCTTCTTTGAAGAATCGAGTTCGATGACAAAGTACAAAGTCAATACTTCATCAATCTTACTCCAAAGTTCTCCGCCTTTGTCCTCGCTGAAGTCTTCGCCTCTTCTACCTTCACAAGTTCTTCTTCCTTGATCGCTAACTGATTGCATAAAGTGTCCTTCTCTGACTTCATGTCATGAAACCTTGAAGTCATCAAATTCAACTTCTCATATGTGTAAATCTGCATATCTAACTAGGTGAGGATTGACAGCGAGGTACCACTCGAGAACTCCAATGTCTGCTCGAACATCTTGAACTCCTTCCCAATACTTCGTTTGCCGTAGGCCGAAGTTGTCGCTTCATCCTGTTGTTGTGAATTGCGAAGTCCCTCCTGAAGACTCTGAGCCTGCACCTCAGTAGCTCTCTAGTTCACTCTTTGCAGTACAAAGTCTTCAAGTTCTTCCTCTATTCGATTCGTTGTGGTCTCACTTCTCCAACAATCTCCACTGAAGAGGATTTGGCTGGTATGGATTTGGATGGCCTGAGTTTCTTCGGGCTCTTCATGTTCTTTGTTCGAAGCTCAACTGTCAACTTCTTTGTCTTCTTCTTTCTGCGCGAAGTAGCTCCTCATAGCATTCTATCATCAGTTTTTTTCCTCTTCGTCCGTGTTCTCGTCATGCAGAAGTCAAGGGTGTCGTCATGTCATATCTCTTAGACGCCGGCTCTAAACTCAATTCCTCTTTCTCTCACGTCCTCCGTCCATACTTATCTTCTTCGGCTGACGTCAACAAATGCATCCCTCTGTAGAAAACTGCGACCAAGGCTGCGAAGTACATCGATCTGTCTTCGTCGAATGTACTATACAACTTCTGAACTTGAACGTGGAAGATCTTCATCAAATACACCTTCCGCTCCGCAAGTATCAATTTGATGAAGTATACTTATCAGTTGGTTAAGTATGAAGTGCGGTAGGATTTGAACTTCATGTTCAGCGCCACCGCAATGTCTCTTCGGAATGGATCTCTGTAACTCTATATCTTGAACCCGTTCGTTCTTACTAGCATCGTCATGAAGAGTTCATTATACTTCACCACTTCGTCTGAAGATGGCTTCATGTTGCTATCTTACATCAAGTCCCCTTCATGGCCTATCTCGTTAATACCGAGCACAAAACTCCAGTTCTAAAGTGTCCAATTCTATGACCTTCCTCACGGTTCGTCCGAAGTGTATCTTTAGCACATATCAAGATGTCGTTCATCAATTCGGCCGACACAACGTCCCAATTCTGAAGTAGAAAGGACAACCTCATGTCCTCAAGTAGTTCCTCTTGGTCTTCATCGACGAAGTTGTACTAACTCTCGTCGTACTTCGGTCATTCTTCTCGAGGTCATAACTTCGTCGTCTGACATCCATTCTCAGCAATTAAGGTCTCATTGGAAAGCTCTTCGTCTGTAGAATGCAACCAGATTATCATAACCAAGACATACACTTCGTAGTTCTTTTATTTCCACTCAGCATCATGCTTTGACGAAGAAACTCTACACTACTGTAGTGTCTCAAGATTTCTCTTTTAGCCCATTGTAGCATAAAAGATTTCGTTCTCCAAGAAGATTTACACTAGTTACGCTGCTCTAAGTTCTAAGATCTGTTCAAACTCATAAACACCTCGGGTTTTACCTAGAAATCCTTTCTTCATACAAAACCACGTGGCTTCTGGATCCTTCAGAAGGCGCTTTGGACCATAATATATAATTACTACTTGAAATACAACACAAATATCCAGTGAGAAGTCCGAGAAGATGAACACTACTTTCAAGTCACGGCTTCCAGTCTTCTCACATCGGCTTCCAGAAGCAATTCTCGGCTTTTGGGGGTGCAACTCAACTTCTGACACCTTCAGAAGACTATCTCTGCTCTGTAGATGTCAATTACTACTCCATATCACAAAATACTCTTATGATTTCCAACGGGTTAGATTAATCATACGGTGTATGCCCCATGTAGCCTTCTCAAGATTCTGCTTGGTAAAACGGTCTTCTGGATACACTACAACGACATTCACATTCACTAATACCAAACGAAACCTCTGAAACCAAATAGAAGAAAGGATGAAGATGAGAAGATGAGGGAAGAGAGGAAAGAAGAGAAAATCAAAACAAAAAGAAATAAAAGAAAAGAGAGAATTGAGATTTTTACAGGCTTCTAGTCCGGATCTTGACTAACAAGCCATCATTGTTTGTAGTAAATTGAGGAAGAAGACCAACTATCTACTTACAGACTCATTATCTTTTGGTTGAGGATGACGTCTTTTGTCGTGGAAAGAAGACTTCTAGCTTCTTCTGTCCTTGATCCGACTACTCTGGCTCAGAGGACCAATCTCCCATGGACAATCTGTGCGTGGATCCGAAGTGCTCCACTGGATGAGACAAGCTTGGACTCTGCAGAGCTTCTAACAATCACCACGACTTAACAAGAAAGTTTCTCATGCACAATTGGGTATGAATTCGATGAAATCCAATCCCCAGAAGACATAGACAAAGCTTCTGTAAACAAAATCTGAAATCCAATCCATGAGAAGAAGTTATATTGGCTTCTTGAAGCTACTCCTTCAGCTTCATGTCATTACTCCTCGACACACCAGCTTAGAACAGGACTTCACGAGGATGCCGTTCCTTGCTTATGTTGTCTACTCTTGCCTACATTCTCCACGATCCTCTCTTGGGATCGAAGATGCAGACCTGCTCTATGTGTAACCAAACTCTGTGTGTAGTCTTGTGTGAAGTGTGTGTAATGTGTGTGAATTCTACATTGACATCAATCTTATAAAATCATCTCGCATCGAAGGACGGAGATCCCTTCCAATCGTAACCACAGTCTAGAGGTAAAATGGGGCGTTGTCAAAGGACCACCTTCTCCTAGACTTCGGTTCCTCTGAGGTTGGAAATTATTTTTCTGCTCCTATCATAACTAGTCATGCCACATGGACAGTCACCTAAAAATATAAAGAGAGAGTTGCCCAGCATTGGGAGCTAGGGCGATCTCATAGGAGTCAGAGGTAATCATTATCTCCACTTTGAACACATGGGAAGTCATCTCCTCTTCCTGTCTTCTAGAAGCTTCTCCTTCTACACTCGTGACGTTACTCTCAATGTCTTCCTAGGTGGAAGATCTCTTCTCACTGTAGAAGCACATCTCTTTTCTAAGCAGTCTCCTGTCGCAATCAGAACATCAATCCAAGTCATGTCTTTTGGAGTCTTCGAAAGACTCCATGTATTCGCATGAACTATCTTCATGGTGGTCCTAGTGCCGGGATGTCTTTCTCCAAATCTGACTTGGATCCGAAGTGGATGGTGGGATAAGATGTGCTCTTTCTAGGAATGCTCCTAGGTCACATTCTCCTCGGTGTCGACTCATCTTCCGTGCCGTTTGAATCATCTTCTTGAAGAGTGATCATCTTTTGGTGCGTGCCTAGTCCTTCTTGAGGCACTATAATGAGAGGGGAAGACATGGTACATGTCCGGTCTTCTTTCTCTGAAGTCTCCTCCTTGATCTCTTGCTGTCTCGCTGGTCCATACTTGACCAACTAAGTCTCTTTCAAATCCCTCTTGGACACATACAAGTAGTAGAAGAAGGGGATGAGATGTCCTCTGCTAGGGTGCCCAAATAAGCTAACTCGACGTGGACGTAAGCATGGAAGAAGGCGCTCCAATTGACAACCTCATACCCAACTGCTTCCAAGAACTCCACATCCTGGTCTCCGGGGTACCTAACCTTCTTAGTCTTTTTCTTGGGAAAAAAGTGAAGGTACATTTTTCCCATAAGACAATTCTTCGACTTCTGGTTGGCTTCCACCTTCCATCTGTTTCTCTTGTGTCGGTCTTTCAGGAAGAGACAAGTAGTACTCCCAAGTACATATCATTTTCTTGAAATGATCATGAGAATCTTCCCCTTCTCCATCTCATACCCGCGGTTCTCATATCATGTCGGTGAAAAGCTCTCGGTCATCATTCCACCGTCCACAATATTGATCTTCGTTTTGTGACCTCTGCCTTGACGGGTACATGGTTTTGAGGAGACAGTGTACCAAGATCTCTTCCAGCAGACCCTGTTCGACGAGGTTTCACTCTCATGTGAAGAAGTCAAGGCCTAATTTCTTGATGAAAGGTTTGATCGCGATCAGCTCCGCTTGTGATAACATCAACCCTCTAGGATGCATCGTCATTTCGAGCTTCTGTTACACTATACCACACATACTTGCTGTGAGCCTAAGACTCAATCTTTACCAGCCCCTCACAATCTAGCTTCCACTCTCATAAGACAAATTTAGTCTTCTAGAAAATAGCTATTCTGTCTTCCATAATTCTAACAGTGCTTCCTAAGTGCATCACGTCTTCTGATCTATATCTACGCAAATCTAACTAAGCAAGACATCTCATGGATTCCTAAGAAGACAATCCACTTTGCAATTCATCCTACTTCTTAACAGAAGATGAAGAGATACTTGAGAAGTGAAGTCTACAAATCAATCAGAAGAAGGTTTGAGGACTCATGCGATGACAGTGGCATCCAAGAAGACTCTCGTGACAGCTTCTAGTTAATTAACGTCTTCAGAAGACTTCTCATAGCTAGGCTTCTCATCGATGGTCTCACCTATCTTCGGCATTCTACAAGGAATCTAGCCTCACAACAGACGTTGAACATTCGCACTCTGTCTTACGACTCCTCACCTCTCGTACACTCTCAAAAGAAGCTTGCTGCGTAATGAGAAGACATGACCCTTGACATTGCTCTTCTAATTTTACAAGCAAGTCTTCTCAAAAACAATCTAAATGGAAGAAGAAGGAACATGCTGCTATGAATCAAACAAAAGAGACCTGTGGATGACCCTCACATCTTCTCGCGCATTCTGTCAGTGTTCCAATCTTATAGCTCTCTAGGAAGATGTGGATATGAGAAGTCAGGAAGCTTGGGAGGCACAAGCCTGATTCTCAATTTCTTACTTCTCGGAACAAACATCAACTCTCAATTTCACTCTGGATTCACATCAAGCTTCTCACAATTCAATTCCAAGCTACTTGATGTGAATTTCAAACATTCGGTTTCTATAAATGTCCAAACATTCAAACGAGTCTTCTGCCACGGATTTTGAGACAGAAGCACAATAGGGTAGGGAATTGATAGACAAAACAAAGAATTTTGGAACGAGAAGAAGAAGAAGCTCAATTTTGATTCTTCGAGAAGAGATTGAGAAGAGGGCTGTCGAAAATTAGACAGCACTTCCCCGTCCAATTCTCTCAAGAGAAATTTCAGGGAAGGAGAGGGATTGATAGACTTACTGAAAACAGTCGGGGAAGCGTGGAAACATAGGAACAGAAAAACGGAAGTGAGGGAAAAGAGAAAAGAAGCGAGAAGAACCTCTTTACTACACTTCCAACGTGCTACGCTTCTGCTTTACTTCTTCATACGTCTTCTGCGCACCTAAGTGATTCTATTTTACTCTCGATGTCTTCGTCTTGCCATGATCTTGCTTCTACCTTCGACTTCGAGCTACTATGACTTTGTTTCACAATAGATTTTGAGCTGCTACGATCCTGCTTCCAATCCTTGATTCTTTTCTTCGATTCTCAGTCCAAGCTTTGATTCCTTTGGATTCCTGTCTCTTTCTATCTCGAGTGCGCTTCTTGCTGGAAGACGTCCGTTCTCAATCTCTCACTGTAATTCGCTTTTGTGCGCGCCTCCAATGTCTTCCTCAATTCGAATTGAGTAGAGACTAAAACTATTCTTTTTATGCTAATTAATCTACTTCTTTACTAAAAAAAACTGAAATTTACTAATAAAATGAAAATCCAAGGTTTCACAAGACTCATGAATTATGACCAACGACATTGCTACAGTTGTGGTAGATTTGATCATATTGTTGTTCAGTGTAGCACTCGCTTTTCTCATGATCGAGGAGGTAGACCACCAAGTCATCGACCTTTGAATCATCTTAATTGAAGAGAATGAGAAGAAGCATACGAGAACAAACCTTGAGGAAACGAGATCACCAGTATGCTCACCTCGTCGTCATACTGATTCTCGTAAGAAGAAGGACATGAAAAAGAATATGGCATCTCTTCTCTTGAGCTTCTTTCTCTCACTCCCTCGCGTTTAGATAATAGCTCGATCGATCATAGCACTACCTACTGCTATAATGATTATCTTTTGGTATACCTAACTTCACTTAGTTGCTGTGCGGTTGATACTTCCCGTAGTTACAGTCACCGTCTTCTTGGAAGCACACTCTGTCTTCCAACTTCCGTCTTCAAGAAGACATCTTCTCGGAAGACGTCCGTCTTCTAGCTTCGAAAGAAGTTGGCTTCTTCTCTCAAATTCGTCTTAAGTTCATCTTCTCGCTAAGCAGGGTGTAAACTTAAGTAATAAGATTACTTCAATTATATATCGACACGTCATTAACTTAAATGTTTTTAAAAATCTCCAATCTTGCAAATTGTGGCTTATTCTTGAAGGTTTGATGGTTGAGTATCATGTAGTCAATACACATCCGCATGTTATCATCTTTCTTTTGTACAAACTACACATGTGTTCTATAAAATGATACACTCGGTTGAATGAATCATTTTTGTAATATCTCTTCCACTTGCGCTTTACAGCTCGTGTAGTGCAAGTCGATACAAAGCCTTACATGGAGGTGTGTTACTTGATATCACCTCAATTTTATGATCCACTCGTTCTTCTACAAGATAATCCATAAGGGATATCATCTAAGAATACACCATGTATTTCTTTAGCACATCCTTGAAGTCTCCAACAAATAGATACACTAGTTTTAGAATTGTAAGCATCTCTTATTAAATCAAAGAAACATACATCCTTATGATGAGTGGCTATTGAACTTATCCCATAAAGAGATAAATTTCTATCATAAGAGCTCACTCTATTTCCAAATATCTTCCATTCACGGCTCTTCACAATTTTCTTTCTCCAATCCGTTGTTGCATTATATTGTTCCATCAAAAACATTCCCAAGATGACATTATAACGAGCTAATTTAATCACTATCCACTCAGTCTTCTCCTATATTTATCCATTGAGAGCTCCACCTCTCTTGGTCGTGTCTCAATTGTTTCAGTTTACACGTTGGACTATTCTACTTCTTCGTTTTCATCCTTCTCTAACACTAATCGCAGAATAAGCCAAGGGTTTTTCTATAGCGTCTGGATCAATCAGCACTCATACTTTGACTCATTTTAGTTCTCCATCTACCCATAATGAGTTGAGTTGTCTTCAGTAGTGCTCTCTAACACTAACCACATCATCGACCACATCAAAGATTCATAAAGGGTTGTGATAAAATCTTAACTTGACTTGATGAGGTTCATCTCACACTTTCAGGAGCAAAGTCTATGTTCGAAGTTAAGGACTTTGTCATTATGGATCACTTATGTGAGTCGTTTGGACATAAATATGATATGAGTAAGATCGATACTAGTCCCAATGTTGTGAGGTGGGCCGTTGGTCAAGATGACATTGACAGAGATAGATTTGTTGTGTGATTTGCGATCAAGGTGTTGAATGCTCGTCAACGAGCATATCCGCATGTGAAATGAGAATTTTGACGTATTGTTTCAGCTCTGAAGGTCAATAAAGAATATTTAATTGGAGCATTGATGGTAGTTTAAATAGATTGCTGACCATTGTTGAAGATGACCACAAATTGCACAACTTCTAACATAGTGATGTTTAGGTGGATCATCGCATAAACTCACTGAATCCAAAGTTCAAGCATATTATCAAGATAGATAGTCCAATCGTAGATATGTTATCATGAGCTCGATATGACGATTAAGAAAACATGGTCAATGATGTGGAAGTTGTGGGTTCTAAGTTCCATGCTATAGCACACAAAGGGAGGAATGATGAGCTATTTGCATAAAGGTTATAAGAGGAAGAGTTGGATATCGAAAGGTACTTAAGCACATTGACAAGAGATAAATATGGACTAACAAGGAGTTCCATACGATACAAAGAAAGACTTACAACTACTTGTTGCAAGGCGAGTTCTTATGAAAAGATCAAATGCAATACTCGAGTACTCGCAAGAAGATTGAAGATATAATACCCAACAAAGACACTCTCCTTATTTATGTACTAGAGAGACAAAGACAAGATAAGGTTACACATCATTTGCACCACTTACTAATCATCACACGGATTAATGACTTCGCACTTTCACACCACACACCCAACTATATATCCTTGAACTTCACATGGATCTTATGCTGTCAAACCAATAATTATGCAAGATAACTAGAGATAACTACTTTTCTTCTCAGGACTAAGGTGCACTAGTTTCAGTCCTAACTAGCTAAGGATGGTTACAAATCTCTCCATATTTAAGTCGTAATGTTCTCGTTGTTATGATCTCATTCCAACTCTTGGACCAAGAGTGAGTCATTAGTGATTTTTTTGGTGTAGTAGCTTCATATAACGAATAGCTTGTCCATAACACCCAATACTTTTTGCATTATCGTTTTGTATTTCATATTCTTCTTCCTCATCCACTAATGTCATAATTGATGACAATGTGTTTGGATTTGTTAATTATTTGGACTGATGTGTATATTGACCAAGAAGAGACACATGAAAAAATGTGTGAATTTTCATGTGTGAATGTAGCTCTTGTTTATACGATATGACACAAATACGCTTGAGAATAAGGATCCAATGAAACGAGTGTTGAGCTTCTTAGCTCATATCAATGAGAGGTTGGTTGTAGATAGCCAAACTTGATCTCCCACTACAAACTCCACTTCTCGATGATGTGTATCCACATACTGCTTTTGACGATTATGTGCAATATGTAATTTCTCCACCGTGCGATAGATGTCTTGTTGGGTTTGTTCCACGAAGTCATTCCCTGCAACATCTTTGGTTCTTGACTCCAATGTTTGGTGGTGTATACCATATTGGAAAGAGGTAACGAATGCTCGCCATACATGAGATGGAAGGGTGTCGTCCATATAGAAGCATCTTGCGAGTTGCAGTATGCAAACTCTACTAAAAGAAGGAGCATATCCCAATCCTTTTGCTCCTCAAATGTGAAAGCGCGTAACATCTCTTCTATAGTTTGTTGGCTCTCTTAGTTTGTTCATCTGTTTGAGAATGATATGCCGTAGACATCACCAGTTTAGTTTTGAATAACTCAAACAAGATTTTTCAAAACAAACTAGTGAATTGTATATCTCTATCTGTTATAAATACTTGAGAAAGACCATGGTGAGCAAAAATAACATCTAGGTATAGACAAGCTAGTTTCGTCATGTTGGTGTCGGCAGTGATTGAAGTAGTCTTGTTGGTAAGTGATTGCTAGAGTTGATCTGTTGACATGTTAAGCTGTTTTGAACATACGTGGTCACATCATCTCTTATCAAGTCAATAATACACTCTCTATGCAGCTTCTAAGGTCTTCTCAACCCCTATATGACTTGCAGTTGCTGAATCGTGACATGTAGATAGTACCGTGATTCGAAATTCCTTGTCATATGCAATGGATACTGTATCTTTCTGAAATGTTAATCCATTATAGCTTCATCCTCGTTGAGCGATAGAGCTATTTGTGTGTCTTCTATCATTGCTTCTTTCAACTTATTTTATCATTTTGCATGCAATTTCACTTTTATGATCACATCGTTGTAGTATATGTGTAAGTGCATCAGCAAGTTATTCCTTGTCTTTCACATACATGATCTTCATGTTGGATCATTATTGTCACTCTGTCCAATGAAATTGTCATTTGGAGATATTTTCTCCAAGTACACCAAAGGTTCATGATCCATTTCTTCTATAAATTCCTTGTCCACCCAGTAATGTTTCCAATGCTCCATAGCCAATATAATTGTCAACTCCTCTCATTCGATGATGTGATAATTCAATAATGGAAAGATGGATGACACTCCTTACGAGAAAAAGGAGTGTCATCCATCTTTCCATTATTGCTGAAATATTATTGTCAGAGTAGTTATTAAAGCATCTATTGTCAATTATCGATTGACATTTCAAAAAGATGTATTCATCTTTTTGAAATGTCAATACACATACATACGATGTCATACACATACTTGTGTATGTGTATGACATCGTATGTTCGTTTCGTCAGATAGTGATGTATGTTGTGTAGCGATGTGTGTGCGCATGACAAGCGGCTCCATTGCCGCTCCAACTCGCTCGTCCGTTATCGTGAAGGGCCATATCACTTAAGGATAAGGGCATGCATGAGCGCATCCTTCAATGCTTGAAAAGAAAGCTCTTCTGTAGCACCCCAACTCCACCTTTGCTCTTTGCTTATGAGTGCGATCAACACTTGAGCAATACGTGTACAGTTCTTCACAAACATACGATAAAACACAATAAGTCATAATAAACTTTTGAGTTGAGTTTGATACTCAATGGCACTCCACTTTGAAGTTGATTCTCTCTTATCTCACATGACTTGAATCCCCTTTGTATTCACTCGATGACACAAATAGTCTAACTCACCTCTACCAAATCACATTTGGAAGCCTTATCATATTTCGCGCACCTACTGCCTTCTTGCGTCAGCGGAAGCTCTTACTCAGTAGGTCGTAAACTTTACACCGCTAACCTACAAACACAATCACAAGTTAGCGTCCATGCACCACTTACCTTAGTTCTGTTTGGTCCAGATCGGAGCCGGACCGTCTCCTTATTCATCAAGCTCAGCAATCCTAAGTCCCGACCTAGACCCGCCTAGGTCGGTCCCCAAACATGAGCAAGTCACAAGATGACTTGAGGCGGACTTCCCATAAAGTCCAGGGTCTTAAACGGTGTCTCCAGCACACCTAGCGGCCCAACCGCCCGTGATGTCTGTCTGGGTCTAGGCTCCCGGATGGTGGTCTAACCCACCGACTCGTTCCATAGTCTTGCCCCAGCCCTTACATCGTTCTTAAGTCTAGACGTCCAAGTCCGGATCGGAACGTGCCTTGGAACCGACCCAGCCATCACCTCATGCCCCCAGAGTCCGCCCGCCGAACCTTGGGGTCGATGCCTGGTCCACCCAGGCATCGAGCCTCCCTCATATATACTTCTGGGGATTGGCGGCCCCGTCCTCCTCTTTGGTCCCTGAAAATTATACCACAACCCGATTGTGGTTCGGTCATAACTTCCAGCTCGGAGGTCAGATCGAGGAGTGTTATATATCACTGGAAAGCTCTCGACGAGACCTTTCCAATGATACCTCACTCGCTTCGAGATCTTACGTGGAGCTCCGTCCACGACTTAAAACGTCCCTGGAGCTCCAGCACTTAGTCATTTTTCAGAAATCTGTGGTCCAGACCTAGACTCGAACCCTGTCGTTTGGACCAGCGTCCGAACCACGGTCCATCTGCGTCTCGGACCCACGTCTCAGACCTATATCTCAGACTCATGTTTCGGTCCGTTCTCAGACTCGCCCCCTTAGATCAACGTTTGTCCGGGGTCCTCTTGGCGTAGGCTCTTATGTCCTATCCCAAGGTTCCAACCTTGGTTCTGAGAACCACTTAGGGTTCATCTGATCCCGACTTCCCGGCCAAGCCGTTAAGTCCTACTCGCAGCGTTCACAACCTAGCGCAAGTCCGCTAGAGTTCTTTTCTTCGCGTCTGCGCCCGATCTTGAGAATGATGGTCGCGACACTCACCCCCACTTTGGAGGTTGATGCCCTCATCAACAATGATCATTTAAGTTAACACCAAGTTCAAAATGGGTAGCCAACCCCTTGACGTCAAAATTGCGTTCTTGTAGCTAACCCGCAATTCTCTTCTTGGCTTGAGTCTTGAGTTGTCGCTAGAACACTTAGAAAATTTCAACTAGTCTCGGGAAAAGCCTTATCTTTTTGGCTTACCCTAAACAAAACTAGTTGACAATTTCTAAACATTCTACTTAAGACTCTAGCTTGCTAACTATAAGTATTCACACCTACTTACAAGGTCCCCCGAAACTCACTTTCCGGTCGCAATCTGATTTGACTTAGAAAGCGCGACTAAGTTTACTTTGCAGTTAGAAAACCGCAAAGCAAGATCACCCCAAGCCCCAAGACAAGTATGAAATTTCATACTTGCTTTGCCAACGCTACGGCAAACCTAAGTCTTGACATCAAGACTTAGTCTTGATTTAGATGCTTATCCAAATCAGCTCGCTTCCTTTGAGTGTGCTTTGTTCCTCCTCTTCCTAAATCTTCTCACTTTCATCCAATTATCCCAACCTTCGCAACTCCAACATAATCTTACATCTTTTTTTTTTGTTTTCTTATGTTTTCAACCTTTTTATATACACAAACTCTACACTCTTCAAACTCGATAAAACTCGAGAGAAATCAATAAACCCTATACAATAGACACTTCTTCATCAAGCGAGAGTATGTTCTCTTGCGTATCATCATAATCTTACTTTATTGTGGTACCTTTTGAAAATCCTTGAATTTCTCAACACTCACAGAAGCATATTCTCTCAGATTGATCTTTATTGGGTCTCAATTTCTCTCATGGTTAGTAGATACATTTAAAAATTGCACTGTCCTCTTCCCATCTTGATTGCATATCCTCGTATACATAGATCCATGATCCAATACCCGCATCTCTTTTCAATTGCGGTAATATATGGTTGTTCGAAGAGGGAAAAATACGATGTCGTTACTTAGACAAAGAAATTATGCCTGCAACTACATCTTATATCCTCACTTGAACATCTAGACAAGCTCGTACAACTCTCCTCATGTGTAGTTAACGGCTCATATAGCCTATCCGTGCTTTTTGTTGATAGATCATCTCTCTTCTTGTAAAGATCTTACAACATTATGTTGATCTATGATAAGTGATCGATCAACGCAACAAAAAATTACACCAAGTCTCAACCCTCACAAGTGTCGTAGTAGTTACGCGAGCTCAATGATTACAATTACAGTGACTCGAGTTTTGCTGCTCGATATCTTCTTCGTCCTTAAAATGTACTCTTTGTGTAAGACGAGCCTCTAGAGTGAACTCAAACTCGAATCCCCTTGGAGATACAAATATTGTATATAGTGAGAGAAGGAATATAGGATAAGATTGAAGCCAATACTGACCACCCAAAATGAGCACATGGATCATTGACATGGTTTATATGCAGCCTTAGATTCGAAACTCCAGAACAACATCTATGATCTAAAAATGAACCAAACAAGGGCTCGTTGGAAAGCTCTCGGAGAGTACGAACCATGGCATTTAAAGCATACCTTATGTCCTAGAAGTACTCTTTTGTTGCATCTATTCTCATGTTGACTTAGACGTAACTGATTGTTATACCAAAGACTTCTACCAAGCCAATTTTTGTCTCTAAGAGATAAGTATAACTCTACTTATTACAAACCCCCTCCTTTCAAGAAGCAACGTTCCTGTTGCTCAAGTGTTGTTCGAAGACTTTCACTACAAATGGTGCATTTGCAAGATTTGTTGCGAGTTCTCATGTTGATTCATGTAATGAATAGCCCTTCCATTTCACCAATAATCTATTCGTTTATGACGAGTACCGTGAACGTGTTTCTTCAATGCATTCTATTTCAAACTCTTCTTGGTCATCGATGACTTGAGAAAAAGATCGAGATTCTTGCGAAGTTTTAAATTTTTGGTGTCGTGGTGCATATCGCCGTAATAAGGATATATGAAAAATCGGATGAATCTTCATGTGAGATGGAAGTTCGAGCTGTCCTTACTCTATAAAAAGCAGAGAAAGGTCTAGTGAAACGAGGGTTGAAGTTATCATTGCTGACCAACATAATGTTGGTTGTGGATAACCATACTTGATCACCAATAGTGAACTCTTAATGCCGGTGGTGTCCATCGACATATTACTGTTGTCAATTTTCGAGCAATTAATAGTTTCACCTTGGCTTTTTCTGCTCCTTGCTGAATTCTCGCAATGAATTCATTGACAACATCTATTTTTGTGTTGACTGACGATGATGGACCTAATCGTGTCAAGCTTGCCGATGTGAGAGAGTGTTCTCCATACATGAGATAAAAAAGAGTTTTGCGAGTAGATTCATCGAGTGAATTGTTGTAGGTAAATTCTACCAAAGGAAGTAAGGTGTCTCATTTCGCTTGCTCATCTAGAGTGAAGGCTAGTAATATGTCCTCAATTGTTCATTGGCTCTTTTAGTCTGTCCATCGATTTGTAGGTGATAGAAAGTGAACATGGCGAGTTTGGTTTTGAATAGACCAAATAGTGTTCTCCAAAATAGACTAGTAAACTAAGGACCTCTATCTGTTATGATCACTCTAGACAGACCATGTTGAGCAAAAATGATTTTCAAGTATAACTGAGCAAGTTGAGGAGCTGAGATGTCTTTCATGGTTGGTCGATGTGGATCATCTTACTATGCTTATCTACGAAGACGACTATGGAGTCAAAACCAGAACTGATCATGGGTAGTTCACACACCAAGTCCATACTAACATGATTTCATTGTTTGGAAAGAATAAGAAGAGGTTTAATAAGACCGGAGGGTGCTTGATTTGTAACCTTATTTTGTTGACACATTGCACAACTCTTAGTGTATACTGCAAAATCCTCTGTCATCTTGGAACAATAAAACACTCGTTGAGTTGCTTCTAGTGTCTTTTCTGCTCTCATGTGTCTTGCAATTGTTGTATCATGACATTCAATTAATATGGTGGTACATAGTTCATTATACAGTGTGAATTTGACAAGACAAAGGTGGATTACTAGAGTAATCCACCTCTGTCTTGTAAAATTCACACTTTGGAATTTTGACGTACAATTTATTGTTGCATGTACTTGGAGGACCTCTCTCATATGATGTACATGTTTTCTCATAGTTTTACTATAGACTATAATGTCATCAAAAAACAGGTCTGGTCAGTTAGACTGGTCTGTCTAAGTAAAGACGGAATATGTCATTCATCATACCCATGAAGGTGGCTGGTGCATTTATATTGTTTGGTTATTGATTAGTTAGTGCAAAACATTGTAGATTTTGCTTCGCATTATGACCTTCGTTATGCATTATTGGCTTTGCACAATCTTTATAAGTTTTTAACACTAGTCATCTTTTGCACGACTAGTATTATAGTGCATTTTTTTTGCACTATTAGCTTTGCACTTCCCTTACAAGTGTTTTGCACAGCAGACTTTATTTGCACTATTAAGTAGTGCAAAACATTACGAGTGTTTGTTATGTTATGTTTGTGTTACGCAATCACAACGTTTTATACTAAATATTTCACATGTTAGAAGAGAGATGTCACTGTCGATGACGCATTGGTGCATTCATAAAAAAAAGATTAAGATGGTTGCACCATCGAGTTGAACAACACAAGGGTGAATTGGTAGATTTAGATACTTGTTTATATTCTTTATCGAGCATAATAGCATACTTTCAATAACATGTTCCACTTGGAACTGATAGAGATCCAACCCTTGCGAGAAGATAATACGATGCGCATGAAGTTAGTGCAAGATTGAAGCCATCCGTATAGACCACAAGTACACAAGAGTTCGCTTACGCTTTGAAGATAGGCTATTCGTTAACATTATAATCATTGAGAACATCAGTTCTCACGACAGAAACAATGTGAAACAAATTACACACATCTTTGTTTGGCACTATTTAATCGATGCAAAATGTGTCACACTGTTTCTACAGTGAGAACTGATGGTTTGCACTACAGAAATAACGCACAACAGATTACACATTGCATGCCAATTTTAGTTTTGAGTGGTACAACTTTATATGTTAGTTATCAATGCATATGCACATCAAAGGTCTACTTTCGACGAATATAATCCACAATTGAATCAAAGCTTCAAGAAGTCAAAGTTTCAGATTTATAGTCATCATACTTACAATGCAATCACACTCTACTTCACTCATAATATCTATATACTATGACTATACTACTTCTAGAAATAGTTTGATTTCTTCCAAAGATTTTCCGCTCGAGACAACTCCAACATCACAGCAATCTTCTTGAAGAGTCATGACCTCTCTTCATTTTGCTTCTCTTCCCTCTTTGCATCTTCTTTCTCCCTCTCTCTCTTCTTCTCTAGTTCATATCTTCTGGTAACTTCTATTGAGATTATAAAATAACACGATGGAAATCAAACTTCATAATACAAGCTTACTAGGTTCAAATTACTTTATTATTATTTTTGTTACCATTGATGAAGCACTTTTGTCCATGCTACTGGTATATCATTTTTGCATGAGAAATAGTTGGAAAATTATCCAAGCTTGGTTCCTCGGGTTGTTATTGTAAATGTAACAAAAAGTATAAAATGTAGTTTATATGTATATAGTTTGTTTAATGGAAAATATAAACATGACTATAAAATATAGACTAAGATAAAATTATGCATAATCTAATAACTGTCAAGTGTTTTGTGAACAACGGGTAACAAATGTATTACTTACGGGAGCAAAACAACAAACAATATATCGTGCGACAAAAACTTTTATTATGAAAATATTAAAGTTATTTTGTTATAATCATATATCTTACTTTTCTCTTTGAAAATATATTTATATATGTTGTAATAATGACTTTAATGAGATAAATTCACAAAGAAATAACCAGTCCTGTGAGGAATGTGACTATGACACAATGAAGTTTGACGGTAGAAGTCTTTGACATTGCATGGGTGTTTAATATCCTTCTATTATTCTTTTGTTCTATATAGTATTTTCCTTCGCATATGATGTACTTTACTCCCGTTAGAATCATAAGCTGTATTCTCACAGTCAACCTATAGTCACGAGTTTCCAGGTTTTCTACAATAATTTTGTCAATCAAATATTTGATGTTTTAAATATACATTTTCATCATAAAATTCCAATACCCTTTTAGCCTGGTTTAAAGAAGTTTAGAATTATATGTATGATTGGTTATGATAAATGTAACGGAATCATTTTTCTTAAATCGTCTTCATTATAATCATTATCATGTTGTGTATAAAAATGCCAAAAGATAACAAAAATAGTCTGATTATGGTAAATTTTATCAAACATGTGAACACGATATGTTTTGATGAATAAAGAAAAAAACATACATTGAACTCACTAACTTAACTTCTTGACATGTGGGCTAAATGAGGTGAACTGAACGAAACGGTTCAGTATTTTCCTCTTTCAAATGTCTTTGAAATGGATATATGTACATTGTAATATGTATAATGATTACGACTTAACCATCTGAGTGAACACGCTTTTTTTTTTCCTTTTTATCCTAAACAGCCCAATGAGCTCCACAGATTTACTTTTCATTATTCAAGCTTGTCCTCTTCCTCAGGTGATAACCCTAAGAAGCATGCGTAACATATGTTTCGTCTAGGTCAGAGTTGAGATTCTCCATGGTAAGATATTATTCTATTTTCTAAAAATAGTTATGTAGAAATTTGCGAGTGCTGGGAGATTAATTTTCTTGTTCCTTTTGTAAATATTTTTGAAACGTTATAAAACATACTTATTCATTTGCATTATAGATAGTTTTCTGAATACATAGTTCGCGTGAAACTCTCCGCATCGGAGCCATGTGCTTCGACTAAGAAGGGATGATCTTGTCAAGTGCTATTCAGTTTGTATTTTCTTGATTGAATTTATGCTTAGTTTCATTAACAGAACTTTGTAGTATTTAAATCTGATTCCATACTGTAACGGAGTTGTTATTTTACATATTTGTTTTAACAATTTTAGATCTGCATTATGTATTTATAGTTTAATAAATTTCTAGAATATTTTCACTCTATGGACCAAGTAAAGTTCAATATACATGCACATGCACTTCTGGCGGAGGAAAAGAAGAAGATAACCGCTTACATAACAAAGAAAATTATCTGAAACGGTTGGTTCACAACTGGTTTTTATAGGCCCATGCTTGGAAATATTTGAACTCTCAACCCCAGCAACCGCTGTAAGAGAAGATTCAAACTAACAATGACGGTGGAAAAAACCAAAACGATAACAGTTTACTTGTTTCTGGATAATACATTAGACAGAACACTAAATCAAACGCAGTAAATATGACTTTAGATCCAAAATTATATATTCGAACTTAATTAAAAGTCATTTTTAAATTTTTATTTTGGAAAAAGACAAATGCACGTGAACTTAAGAGTTACGTTCCCATGCATTACTGCACTTGTTCTGGAAAAAGAAAAACCATAAGTGGAGTACGAGGAGGGATTCTCATGTTCTCCTAAATACTCTCTCAGACGAGTAACTAAATTCCATTCAGAAAATTTTATTTATAACCTCTTGGAAGAATTAGGAATATAATTAAAGAGCGTGCATAAACCTCCTCCATCTGAACATGAGGAGGTGAATAATATGCAAACCTAAATTAGTTCAAATCCTCTTCACGGCCGTGTACATCTTAGTGTTGAGCATTTTCTGTTATCAAAAAAGACATAAGTGTTATGTTGAAATATTATACTGTGTTGTAATGAGTTTTTGTTATCTCTAATTATTAAATGATAACATTACTGAGAACTGCAGACAGAGCCATACATAACCCATAAGCAAAGTGCAGACTGACGCACTGCAGAAAATATAAGTGCGAGAGCCTGCCATTGATTTCGAAATCATGATTCATTCACACATTAATTTATTCTCTAACCTTTCCGTCCGGAACGGATAGGGAATAAACTGTACATGAGGTGAAATATGCATGTATATCATATATATATATATACATGTACATAAGTATATGTTCATATATGTCCAGAACACCGACACACCGAATTAAACTTATGCTAAAAAGAACTCACTTCCATACCAATATCATATTGAATTATTAAAAGTAATATTTGACTTTAAGTCTGATACTTCCCTAAGATGAGGGGAGTTTGGATGTATATATTCTCTCCTTTATACAGGGGGCCTATGGGGTTTGGAAAGAGACGAAAGTTTTAAGTTCGGGGACTTGTCATTCCAGAAAGGATATATCCTTAGCACGGAGCGGAGGTGGGACAGAAAATGAGAGAAGAACCGGTGAAGGTAGGAAGAAATGCGAGTGAGTGAGTGAACCGACCGGCGGGATGGAAGGAGGATCGACTCGGACTCGAGAGGAGGGGATGTGACGGGAAGCCGTAGTTGGAAGTGCTGCTGCTAACGACATCCTCCTTCGCTCTCTGCGTGATGATTTTGAGTGTTGTGGGTCGCGGTCTGCCTGTCTGACTATCTGTTTATGTAGGTAGGTATGATGGGTACGGTATGTATGTCAGTATATAGTCTTTGTCGACGCCTTCGTTGCTTTCGTCGTCGTCGCCGTAGGGGAGGGACGGGAAGATAAGGGAAAGGAACCGGAGAGCGGAGCGCGAGGGCGGGCCGGTACAGACGACAAGACAGGGAAGACGGTGGGGAAGTGCGCAGGCAGGCAGGGCTCTCAGCAGCAGGAGGAGGAGGAGGGAGGAGGAGGAGCAGCAGCAGAGGCGAGAGAGAAAGAGAGAGAGGCGACGAGAGGAAGCAAAATTGAAAGGAGTCGTCGCCGAGCACCTTGATCCAATTGAATGTTGTCTGTCGTCTTGTCCGTGTGTGCCTCATCCGTTTCTCTCTCTCCCTCTCTTTCTCTGTCTACTTGTCTTTTTGATATTCTCTGCTGGGCTGGGCTTCCTTCTTCCTGTGTCTGCGCCTGTCTGTATCGTGCATCGTTATAATTCCTACCGCTCTCCCTCTCCCTTCCGTCTCTTTGAATACGCACACGGACGACACGTAATTTCCTGGCTCCGTTCTGTTCCCGGAAGCTGTCTAAGTGGTGCTGAAATCTTTGAGAGGAAGGGAAAGGGAAGACGGGAACGGACGGGAGAAGGCAAGACTTCCTGGGGGCTGGGCTGGGCAGGAGAAGGGAATATGGGGAGATTGGAGATGTCGGGTCGAGGGAATTGAAGCGGGGGAGGAGAGGGAAGGTTTCTAGAAGAAGAAGGGAAGGGAGTGGAGAGGAATCGTGGAGATAAGGGGACGGGAGGGATGGCGGATAGTGAGGGGCCGACGGGGGCAGCAGGAGGAGGTGGGGCGATTGACGGAGGGGAGACAGGAGGAGGAGGAGGAGGAGGGGGCGGGGGAGCGCGAGCGATGTTAGGAGGGTCATTGCCTCCGAGGAAGAGGTTGCTGGCAGGATTGAAGCAGAATGGATGGTTGGCGGCCTCTAGTGGGGCTTCCCCTGCCGCAACTGTAATGCCAGGCGTAGGAGGGCATAGTCTAGAAGGAGGAGGAGGAGGGATGGGAGCCATGGCGGCGCAGGAAGGAAGCGGCGGGGTCGAAACGATAGAGACCAAGGAGGGTTGTGTGAGTTGTGGAGGCCCGGAGAGCGGCGCATGGAGGAGACTCAAAAGGAATGGAGTGTTACACCGATTGTGTAATTCTTGTGCGGTCTTGTGCCATAAGAACCACAACTGTCCTATTTGTCTCGGAGTCTATCCCGATGTGAAGGATCCATCCATTTGGTTGCAGTGCTGCCGTTGCCAGCGCTCGGTTCACATGGAGTGCGAGAAGAAGAAAAACCCTTCCGGGCAATTGGAATCGAGTTCCTATATGTGCCCGGAATGTGTTCAAGCCAAGAAGTATAAGGAGATGTCGAATGGGAGTGTTCTAGGAACCCGAGCTAAGGGTTGTGCAGGCAGAGTTGCGGTTAATTGTAGTGTCGAGGCAGGTATCTGTGCATCTTCCGCAGCTGCGGAATGTTCTAGTCCATGCAGCAAGAAAGCCCGTATGCACAGGGAAGTTCGAATCATTAAGGATGGAGATGAGCAGGAGGCTTCGATCGAGAGAATATGTCCTGAGGTCAAAACAGGGTTGGGACGCAAGGGCGTGTCCTCTCAAGAGGCTGCCGCTGCCGCGGCTGCCGCTGCAGCAGCCACGGCCTGTAGGGCAGCGCAAGTTGCTAAGGCCCTCGCAGCAGCCAAGGCCGCAGCGGCGGTGAAAGCAGCCGCTGCTGCCAAAGCTGCCTTAGATGTCGCTGCACTGGCTGCACGAGCTGAAGCACAAGCTCGTGCCGAACTTCGACGAAATTCGGGTTCTTCGGAGAACACTTCAAAGCAAGACGCTGCGCCCTTACGGAAAGACAGGGCGGAGAAGCCTGAGGGTGAAGACGCTGGTGTACCAGAGAATATAGATGATGAGGAATTGGCTCGTCAGCTTCATCGCGCTATCAACAGCTCCCCTAGAATTTCCCGTAGTCTCACTCCGTTGCGCCGAAAGGCCGTTCCTTCAGCACCAGGAGGGAAGCCCGCTGTGGAGGCTGCCAGGGCCTGGCCTCGGACACAGCAGCCAGTATCTCCTCCTACCGAACATCGTCACCTTCAGTGTGCCAAGCACCAACAAACAAGGCCTCGTTCTCTCGTTGGTGGACACAAGGAGGTGAAGCGTCTTGATTCTAGGGTTACGAAGAAACCGGATGAAAATTGCCAAAACTCTGCTCATCAACTACCTTCCATGGATGCCCTAAAATCCGAGCCTGCTGATTCGAGTACAGTTTCTCACGTGGAACAGGGCTTCTCAACCGGACAGCAGGATTATCAGAGCGTACCCTTAGAGATCATGAAGGGTGAGGCTGAATGTCAGTTCGGAGGAGTATCTGAGGTATATTCGGGCGGGGATATGAATAATGACATTAGGTTGTCTGACGCAGAAGTCTCTCAAGCTGCTGCGATGTTGGATGAGGTGCTAATGTCTGAAGAAGCTGAACAGCAAGCGGCAGAAGGAGCATTAGATGAAGGCTGTCTTACTGGGTATGAAGATGGTAATGGGGCTCAGGAACTAGAATCGCAGTGTGCTGGTTGGCAAGATGACGCGAATGCCGGTATGTTGCACGATCAAGATGGAGGTATCGCTGTAGACGCGGGAGCTGTGAATCTACCACCTGGTGTGTCGGTCACTTTTTCCTCCGATGGAATGAACAATCTGGATACTCCTAACATTCCGGCAGGTGGTGAAGCTGTACTTGTAGAGGATCGGTGGGCTACAATTGATAGTGGCGATATAAAGCAGGAGTCTGTCGAGCAAGCACAACAAGCCTCGAATAAGTTAGTCCGGGAGGGATCTCTACCGAGTGTCAAGGAAGAGATCCCGAGTAAAGTATGTAGCGGAAATCAAGAGTTGGATGGTTCTCCCTCACAACCAGCTGCAACAGCAGCTCAGGGCCAGGTACGGAATCAAGGCGTTGCAAAGGGGATGTCTGGCGGAGGGAAAGGATTTACCAGCGGGGGCCATTTTACGTCACCTCCCTCCATACCCATATGAACCCCGTTCCAGCCGTGAGACTCGCGATCAAACAATCTTGAATCCCCCACCCACAGGTTTCTTGCCACTTCGCTTACACTGCGGATGCTTTACTTAGCGAGAAAAGTCAATTATGTTCGAAATTTTTATGTTAATAGTCGACCTTCGGTCAAGATTAGATCAGATCATTATACACCCTCTGTACAAATAAAAACCGACACTACTACCCCTTTTGGGTTGTTGACGCAATCAGTTTGCCGATTTCTTCTTGTGGTTTCCTCTGGCATGCGTTGTATGAATCAAATTTCGGTGTACGGCTGGATTACCAGTTTGACACTCGGTCTTGGAGATGATAGACTGGCAAAAGTTAACTCAAAAGCTGTCTAGTGGAGGACTCCCCCGGGGTCTGCCGAGATTGTCTGTGCAGGCTTTCTAATCCTGAACATTATCACGGTGTGTCTCCGAGCACTTGTAACCTTTCGAGGGATGCAGATAAACGAAAAATCATTGCTACCGACTAGATCCACCCACTCGCACATGGGATCTTCTAAGTGGGATCTTACAGGGGTCTTACTCTGGAGACTGTAGAGAAGACCTCTTGTAGGTCACAGTGCTAAGGAATGTGTCTCCAGAAGTAAGGCGTCTTGTTTCATCCGTAAGTTAGTATTTTGCTTGCACGACATGTACACGTGGCCTTAGATGGAAGACCCGATCAGATAAACGGGTATTACAAACAATCTGAGGCAATTAACGAAGGCCAGAGCACGTAGGATGTAAATGAGGACTCCACATTTGGTCAGACAAGAAGGCTGAAACACCACGGGCATCTCCTGGGAACATATGCACGGGAATAAGTTTTGGTTGACTCCAGAGGCCACCAACACTGATCTGAAGATGACTTCATCCTCAGTGAACGTTATCTTTTCTAGCGCTGAATACATCTAAGGATCAGCATAGAACCGAAAGATGTTCCATGGTGTTATCCAACGGTTCCTGGATCATCCGAGAGAGTTCAGAGTTTGACTTGACGATGATAATACATTTCGACTTCAGCTTCCATGTGTCAGTAGTACACTATCCTAGTCTTCGGTTTTCCCATGCTCGAATGAGAATGCGTCCTGCTTACGCTGATCGCTCGGTCTGTCGAGGGTATGGTCGCACCGTCCCACTCGATCCTTCGTTCGTACAAACTTCACACGGATGAAGTAAATGCACGATCCATTATGTTCTCCCACTGAAGCGCGCTAAGCCTAAGCGTAATAGCGTATACGGGAAGTCCAGTCACACCTGCAACGGTGTAGCAAACCTTGGGCCGCTTCTCAGTGTTGAGATGCTAAAGATGACAAGCAAATGTGCTGATGAGAGCAGAGCGGGAGCAGTCCGTAAAATCCGAACCTTGCCAAATGTCCGGACTGGATCTGAAAGCAGGATCGGAAGGATGAGCTTTCCGAGGTGTCTGGCCCACAGCATTACGATCCCCACTGGATGAGGGGTGCATCATCAGCCAGTCACTGCGACGTCTGACGAAGTAGCCACAAGAGTTTCGACCTAAAGATGAGGGGAAGTCAGGAGAGGCACGAGCGTTGGCTGGAAGTGGTGAGCCTCCATGCTCTTCTGGACTCTGAAGGAGGATCTCATTACAGGAATGATCAGAGTCAGATTTGTACAACAGTGCTAGGCGGAATTCTACGTGTTGTTTCGTGCCAGTAGGTACATCTCTACACGTATTCGTAAGCACATATCGCAGTTGAAAACAGTAGGTCCTTTATGTGGGAAAGGATGGCTCCAAACTGTGGATCATAACTTCTCGTACAGTCTCGAAAATGCAACAGGGAGGTCAGTTTGAAGTTGATCCGCGGTAAAGACTGGGTTAAAACCCGCACAGAACGAACGAGACTCTGCTAGAGACTCACAATAATGGGCTTAGGAAACGTCCGCCCCTATATATCTATAACTGCTCTCTTGAAATTAGCGTGTTGTCCACTATTTGTTGCCGACACTTTCTCTCTTGTAGTTTTTCTTCACCATGAGGAAGTCCTGATATTTTCTGCCCTACTTTTACTGCCAGTTAAAGTTGAATAGTACAAAAGAGCCCTGTGACTCAATACTGTCGCTTGCTCAGAATACTGTGGGCTGTGGGGTCTCCCTTCGTTTCCTGACCTCACAATAGACTACTTTTCTTTCCTTTCCTCAGATCTGTGCTCTTTAGCTCTCACGTTTAACGTTGTATGCTATTGTTCTTTGTAACATTCTGACGTAAATAAACCGTTTTTCGTCGAACGTAAAGCGTTTCTAAGATAGTTATGAAAGTTCCCTCTTCAGATCCAGTTATATTCTGTCGTTAGTGAAGAATACGTTTTCTCCCATAACTATGAAAGTGGAAGTTATCGTTGAGACGAGATTTGGATAAAATATGCATGCAAAAGGTGATTTGGGGAAATGGTTGGTGAAGGATGAGTTGGCATTTCAGGAACTAAAAATTCTTAGCGGGATAAGGAGAGAAGTGTGCAAAAGGACGAGAAAGCTGATAGTTTGAAGCTAATAGAATACATGATTATTTTGGCAAATTTTTTTTTGAAGAAAATTATATATATATATATATATATATATATTCTATTTTGCAGTAAGTAAACATTGTACCACATCACAAAAGATTTTTATTTATTTTGCCAGTGCATTGAGCACAGTGGCAAGATAAATCCAAATCCAAATTTAAATACTTCTCAGCTGAACGTGACACATGGACTGTGGAAAAAAGAAAAGCTATAAGAGTTGTGAGTTGAAACATAACCCCTTCTACTATACGAAAAGTGTTTTAAAGAATAAAAGTAATCTTTAAATAATCCCATTCATTTATTAGCTAATCCTTCTCACAAGGAAAGTCAGCTCATAAATTAATATGCACGTATAATACCTTCTCTCTCTGAAAGATGAAAGAGGTGAATATGCATGCAAACGGTTAATAGACTAGTTTTTAACCGGACTTCAGTTTCTGATTTGGAACTTAAAGTA
Source organism: Asterella californica (assembly GCA_036924285.1). Lineage (NCBI taxonomy): Eukaryota > Viridiplantae > Streptophyta > Marchantiopsida > Marchantiales > Aytoniaceae > Asterella > Asterella californica. The sequence goes on from JAYKYS010000003.1 coordinate 17,165,803, forward strand.
TGTATGAAACACAAGATCTGAAAGGAGTTTGAGCAATGCTTCCGCTATCTAGTGTTAATTTGAAATCCAAGCACGGTGCAACAACCACCGTGTTTAGATTTCGAGCTTTGGATCTTTACATATAATCTTGATGATAAATCACGATAATTGACAAGAAACTACACTTCCAACACATTGGTGCAAGTCCAGTTGAAAATGACACACAAATAAAATCTTTATTCTAGCATTTCACAGCATAGAACGGGCTCATATAGCTTACACCGGTTGAACACTTTCTAGCATCGATCGGCATCTATCCGGAACTGCTGGTGGCGCTGTCGGATGGACTACCATCTAAAAAATGCTGGGACCTACTCACTATTCTTAAATTTTCTCAAGACTTTTCACTAATCTAATTTCACTCACTAATTTCCTCTCCAAGCACAAGGAACATGTAAATTCTGAACTGGTCGTACTCTTTATCCTATATAGTCTCAGGTTAGAAACACTACACAATGAAGATCAGATCACTGACTGGGAGCTACAAGCCTTCCACCTCTCGTTTAGATGTCATGGGTACCTTCTTCCTCCTCTGGAAAGCAAGAGAGAAAAGAGAGAAACTCATGAGTTCTTGCTCCAGCCCCCTTTCTCTTGCGTACGTTTGAGGGTTCTCGGTAAATTTTCCAAACCGTGCTGATAATTCACCAAGGTTTTGTCGATTATCCATATGTGATTAAATCATTGCCCAAAGATCAAGATATGCATGATTAAACCCCCAATCCCACTAGAAGGACTCCGAGTCATCTGTGTTGATATAGTCCCAAGCTCTAGTAGATCGATGATTGATATCAGCAGGAGTAGTTAAAGTTGTTACGTGTAGTTAGTTAGAGAGCTAACCCACCATTAGGGTTTCTTTTGTACTCACCCCTATATATACATGGTGAAGCGAAGCCTCTTTCATCTCATTCTTATTTACTTCTTGGAGTGTCTCCTTAGAAGTATTGATCTTTCAATATGGTATCAGATTAATAGAGAATGTGTGTCTTTTGCTGATGAGCAAGATGGAATTTGTGCATGGAGAAGTACATGAGAGAGCAGTTGTAATAGTGTTTGATGTCGAGCATTATCATGCTGATGCTTTCGGATGAGATGAAATTGATTTTTTTTGCCATCAGAAACTTCGAACATGATTTTTGAGGCCTAGACTATTTTTTCTCGCTGAAATCTGTCGGTTATCTTATAAAGGTTGTCTTGTTCAAAAGATGTGAATTGTATACTCGGTCAAGTTTCAGCCGATTTAGAGCTTTTCAAAGATAGATTTTCAAACGGATATTTTTTGACCAAAACGAAGGTTTCAGGACTTGAGTCCATAAAAATTACTGATCAAATACTTTACAAAATTTGTGAAATTTTGAATTATTGCATGTTCATTTTGGACCTCATTTGGTCTATTTTTGACCTTTCTTTGATTTGTTCTTTTGATGTTTTTGTCATGTTTTTTACACCTACAGTTTGCGGATGAGTTATTTCTTCATTCTCGCTGCAAGAGGAGTGCGTAAAGTTTCTTTTTTGTGACTTGTGACCAACTCTTGATCGTGAGGTGTGAGTGGACGAGCTTTGTGGAGATTATATGAAGTTTTTTGCATACAAAACTGTAGTGACGAAGGATTTCTCCTTTTGCCCATTTAGTATACAAGATATCGTTCCCACAGAGGATTTGCACAAGTAACGCTGCTCTAAGTTCTAAGATCTGTTCAAACACACAAACACACGGGTTTTGCCTAGAAATCCCGTCTTCTCACAAAACCACACAAAACAACACGTCTTCCAGACACGCAAAATGGTGCTCTGGAACTAAACAAACAACTATCAACTAAAATATCACACAATTATGCACAGAGAAGCTCGGGAAGACGATCTTCCTGCCCCCAGATTGCTTCTTCCGGTCTTCTCGATACCGTCTTCTCGGAGCGATTCTCGTCTTCTGGGGGTTCAACTCGTCTTCTCACACCTCCAGAAGGCTGTCATGCTTCGCAGAAGTCGACTAGTAACGGTCGTTACACCTTATTCTCACACTCACATCCCAACGGGTTAGATTAATCACAGGGTGTATGCCCCCTGTAGCCTTCCCAGGCTTCTGCCTACGGAAGTTGTCTTCCTGCAGCACTACAACGACATTCACCTTCACGGAAGCTCAATAGAAGTATCGGAAACTCACTAGAAGAAGATAAGAAGATGGGGAAGATGGGAGAAGATGGGGAAGATGAGAAAAGTCAAACAAGAGAAAACAAGATGAAAAGAGTAAATTAAGATTCCGACAGGCTTCTAGTCCGGATCCTGACTAACAAGCCATCCCTGCTTGTAATAGTTTGGGGAGGAAGACAACAAACGTGAGTACTGTTGCACCGTCTTCTACTCGAGGATGTCGTCTTCTGTTGCGGGAAGAAGACTTCTTTCTTCTTCACTTCGCTGCTCTGACTGCTCTGTCTTCTGGGTTCCCTTACCCAGAAGACCGTTCGTACGTAGATCCCAAGTGCTCTACTGAACGAGTCAAGCTACACTTCCACAACTGCTGACAGTCACCGCCACTCAAGAAGAACACTTCTCATGCACAATTGGGAGCGAATTCAATGAACCCACCATCCAGAAGACATGGACAAAGCTTCTGCACTCAAATTCACAATCTATTCCCCGAGAAGAAGTCACAATGGCATTGGGAAGCTCACTCCCTCTACTTCCTGCGTCTACTCCTCGACACACCAGCCTAGCTAACAGGACTGCACGAGGATGCCGTTCCCTGTTCCTAGACTGTCCACTACTTCTATCTACATCGTCGACCCACTGCTGGTGCAAGTATGCAGACCCCTCCGGTATATTCCAAGACTATTCGTATGTTTCCAACGACGGGTGTAGTGCGCTAAGACTGTCTCTGCTCTAATGTGTCTCGCCTGCCTGCCTGTAGAATCGGTGTGTATGTTCAGTTACTACAGAATTCTACAGAACTGGCAGAACTGGCAGAGCCCTATCTCCTACTCTGCTATCCTACTTATGCTGCCGACGTGAGAACCAGGGGAGGCGACCACCAGGGAGAGAGAGGCGCTGACAGGAGATTGTCACCTCACATGCAAGCGGTTCCCCTGCCCGAATTGGTCATCCACCTTGTCCTTCCTACGCTACCTATGTTGCCACATGGTGTCCTAACTAATATTACATGAGAAAACTGCCATCCTTAAGATAGCATGTTCGATTCTACTATATTTGGAATTGGAAATGGAGTTACTAACTACTCAGATTGCACGGAGGCAATCTCTACCTGATCTGCTCCTATCGGAGCTCCTAATGCGGCTTCTGATAAGCTAGAAAGCCCTGCAATTACCTCGGGTGTCACTGAGGTGGCTTCCTCCTCATCGTCTCTTGCTGGCTCTACTGTCGCTGCTGCTGCGTCTTCCTCGGCTTCGACTTCTGCTTCGGAAGACAGAAGCGACTTCTGGGAAGCGGAGTCGACCGGTGCTTCTTCCGTCTTCTGAGGCACGGGTGCGGGACTAGGGACCATGGGGACCTCATGAGGATCCGGGGAAGTCGCTTCCTCCACGCAGAATACCTGGGAAGACGGCTCGTCTTCCTGTCTTCCGGAAGACATCTTGTCTTCCGGGGCGTCTTCTGGAGTCTTCTCGTCTTCCAACGCTATCACCACCAAGTGCACAGCGAGATCGAACTCCTCCTTCTTCATTCCAGATCCAGTTGATGGTGCTGGAGCGTGGGAAGATGCGGTTGCAGGTGTCGGAAGCGAGAGAAGACCATAAAGTGTCTTCACTCCTTCTATTTGTCTATCCAAGTACCTGAACATACTCTCCCGGCATTCCACCAACATCGCTCTGGACTCGCTGTCCCATCCTCTAGCTAAGGTAAGTAACTTCGTACCCGCGGTGTAGTTGAACTTCTTCCGAAGCGCTTCCACCGACTGTGCCAACATCTTCTGTGCACGGGCCTCTGCTGCTTCCCTCTGCGTCTTCTCAGCTGCAGCTCGCGCTTCCACGGCTTCTCGCTACGTCTTCCATATGGTCTGCTCTTCTGCGAGGGCGGTGATCTTCTCCCGCACTCGGGTGACTTCCTGATTGCGCTGCTGTACCCGCGTCTACAACTCCTAGTTGCTCTTCCGAAGCTGTACCAGCTCCTTGGCAGAAGCGGCTGCTTCCGCCTTGTACCTGGCTGCAAGCTTCTCCGTAGTGCGGAGGCTAGCTTCCAGCGACTCCGTCTTCTTCTGGTCTTCCCCCTGTCGCAGCAAGGTGCGCAGGCCGAATCCAGGTTGTAATGGCTTCTCCTGTGCCCTCGCTCTCCTCTCCAGCAACTCCATAGCTGGCTGGATCTCCTTCTAGAAGTAGGCACTGAACTCCTCCAGTCGTCTTCCTGCGGAAGACAAGTTCATCTCCACCACTCGCTCCGTGGTGTCGACTTCGTCTTCCAGAGGCAAGGAAGCCTCTTCCATCACTACGGTCTTCATCTTCTACGCACGAGAAGAAGCTACTCTTCTCATCTTCCGGGGTGGAAGACTCCTCATGGCAAGAGCGGCTCTCTTCTTTGCGCTTCCTTGCATCGCAGCAGGAGCGCCCATCCATCCTTCGTCTTCTGGAGTCTTCGGAAGACTCCCAGGCGTTGCAGAAGCAGTCTTCTGCTCCGATCGGGTACTCAGCAGGTCTTCTTCCGAGTCGGACTCCGATCCTGAGTGAATGAGGGAGATGGGTGTCCTCGGTACACTTCTGAGACCCATCTTCCTCAGTGGCGTGGCGTCTTCCGACCCACTAGACTCATCTTCCCTCACCAGAAGCGTCTTCTGGTGAGAGCCGGGCCTCAGCTGTGGCATCAGAGTGGGAGGGGGCGTTACTGCTGCCTCTCTGTCATCGTCTTCCGAGGTCTCCTCCTTCACCTCCTGTCGCTCCGTTGGCCCATACACTGCCAGCTGATCTTCCCTAAGATCCCCCATGGCTACATACAAGTAGCAGAGGAAGGGCGTCAGGTGTCCTCCCGCCGGGATACCCAAGTATGCTAGCTCCGTCTGTACGTAGTTGTGGATGTACGCGCCCTAGTAGATGGGCACTCTGTCATCCCACACTGATTTCAGGAACTCCACGTCATGATCTCCTAAGTACCTTGTCTTATGCGCTTTCCCCTCGGGAAAGAGATGCAGAAATAACTTCGCCAGGAGGCGCTTCTTCGGCTCCCGGTAAGATTCTATCTTCCAACCGTTCCTCCCCTGCCTGTCTTCCACGAAAAGGCAGGTGGTGCTCCCAGGCACATGCCACGAACTCACAATCCTAGGCAAGATCTTCTTCTCGTACCAATATCCTCGGTTCTCGGACTCAGGTCTGTGAAACGCCTTACGCCACCAGTCTTCAGTCCAGGAAGACGGTCTTCTCCAAGCTACTCCTGCCTTCGCAGGTACATGGTTACGCGGTGGTAACGCTGCCCACACCTCCTCCAAAAGCCCTTGATCTGCGAGGTTCCAATCCCAAAAGAAGAAGTCGAGACCCAACTCCTTGAGGAAAGGAGTGGCCTCGGCCAATTCTGCCGCTGGTAACACCAAGCCCCGCGGATGCATCGACATACCTGGAAGATCTGTTGCACTAAACCACAAGCACCTACTATGAGCTGAAGGCTCAGTCCTTCCCGAATGCCCACAGTCTAGCTTCTACTTCTCAGAAGACGAAACTAGTCTTCCAGAAGACAGCTACTCCGTCTTCCGAGATTCTAACAGTACTTCCTAGATAGCTCTCGTCTTCCGAGCTATATCTAAACAATCCTATCTAAGCAAGGCCTCGCATGGATTACCAAGAAGACAACCCACCTTGCATTACATCCTACTTCCTATCAGAAGATACAAGATATGCGAGAAGTAGAGTATAAGAAAGGTTCAGAAGATGGTTGCGGGCTCCTGCGGTGACAGTGGCCTCTAGGAAGACACTCATGACAGTTTCCGATTAAATGTCTTTCTCGGAAGACTTCCCTTCACTGGTCTCACATGTCTTCGTCTTCCTACGCGCAATCTATCCTCACAACAGACTCAAGACAACTGCACTCTGTTCTTCTGACTTCTCACCTCTCATACGCACTCAGAAGAAGCTTGCTACATGATGGGAAGACATGACCCTCGACCATTCCCTCCAGATTCTGCCAGCAAGACTTCTCACAACTCTCTTCTAAGTTCGGGAAGAAGAAGGAACGGTTGCTATGGATCGGACAGAAGAGATCCGAATGGACCCTCACGTCTTCTCGCTCATTTTGCCAACCTTCCAGTCTTCTAGTCTCTCTAGGAAGATGGGGAGTTGAGAAGCTTGGAAGACCGGGAGGCACAGGCCTAGTCCCCGACTTCCAACTTCTCGAAATAACAAAACAACTCACCAAGCCACTCAGGATTCGTACCAAGCCTCTCTTAACACAAAAGCAAAGCAAATCCACTCTTGATACGAATGGTGTTCAGTCGACTTCCGAAGACAGTCTTCCGAAGACGGTCTTCCGAAGACAGTCAAGTTTAAGAAGCGTCTTCCGAAGATGTTCCCATCTTCCGAATCGTCTTCTGTTCCAAGTTTCGGGGGTAGAGAGGTAGTAGGGTAGGGAAATTGATAGTTGGGGTCTCTAATTTGAGGACTAGGAGTAGGGAAGCTCGAATTGAGCTCGAGAAGAAGCAAGGAGATGTCTTTGACAGAAATTGGGCAGCGCTTCCGCACCCAATGTCTCAAATAGAAAGAATGGGGGGGGGGGGTGGGGGTAATCGATCAGGCTGCCTGCACACAACCAATGAAGCGCGGGGAATACCAGGAAAAGGCGAGAAGAAGTGGGAAGGGGAAAGAACAGGGGAAAGAACCTCTACAGTCTTCTTCTGCTCCTCGAGTTGCCTTCGACCTCCGCGTGCTTCTTGGCTCTGGTCCCAGCTCCAATGCGACTCCTCAAGACTGCGCCTGCTGTCAATGTCCGGCCACGCCTCGATTCCACCTTCGATTCTACTCGCTGCTCTCCAATGTCAGCTTCTCGAGAGCTCACAGAAAACGCCTTCGCTCTCTGCCGTTTGTGCTCCAGCAATTCGATCTCAACCTTCGCCTAGCTGCCAACTTGTTCTCTCCTACCTCGATGTCTCACTTGATTCCTCTCTCAATGCTAACTCGCGAAGCTCACTTTCTCAATCGATCTTCTCAAGCGCGCTGTGCTGCGGGAAGTTGGAATGTGCCTAATGTGCTTCCTCACGCATCTTCCCCGCAGATTAGGGGTTCTCGACCTTGGGTGTCTTCCTGACCTACCTACCTATTCGGTGCGCCCCAGTAGGTACACCTACTGTCTTACCAGAAAACTCGTGGTTGGGCCTTCGCGGTCGCTGTCTTCTGGAAGACAGGTGTTTTCCGCCGTCTTCTCATCTTTCACCGTCTTCCCGTCTTCTGAAGACGCAACTGAGAAGACGCTCTTCCGAAGACAGTCGTCTTCCGAAGAAGTCAACTTCTTATTACAAACAGCTCTTAAGATCATCTTCCTGTTAAGGAAGACGTAACCTTAAGTAACAACGCTTCTTCAGTTATACAAACAAGTTATTATTCTTAAAAAAGTTCAAAAATTCGTGCATCTTGTAATTTGTGGGCACCACAAAAACATTGTAGTTTCTCGATTATAGCTATGATAGAGTCCGTGTCTTTGATCATTGGAGAGAAGCTCGACAAGAACAACTATCAAATGTGAAAGTCTCAAATAATGACTTTCTTGTAGAGACAAGATCTATAGGATCTTATCACTGAGGAGGAGAAAATGTCTTATGTATTCATTTCTGATGTAGAACTCAAAGAGTGGAAGAAGTGATCGACGATTCACTACATCGCATTGACAGTTTCAACATCGGTGATCGATCACATTCAGGACTATGATACGCTCAAGAAAGCTTGGGATGCACTCGCACGTATATTTCAATCAAGAACAGAGGTGCAGAAGCTACAATTATTGTAGCAGTTCAACACTGTGAGGAAGAGGTCGATGTGCATCAATGACTTTTTAAACGATGAAACAGCTCTATCACGTCAATTTAACACATCGGTTAAGTTGAGAGAGTGCATAGTGATTAGTCCCGATAGTGCCGATAGTGCCGTTAGGACAAGTTCTTGGGCTAGTCCCACTAGGGGTATACTTCACAGATAAGGCTTGTAGGCTTCAGTTCTTCGAGTTGAACCTTCAAGCTCATGGCTATGAAAGATAGTGTTGGTGAGCGCAACCTAGATTTTCTGGTGCACAAAGTGGGTGTGGCTCGACCTTAGTGTTTGTGTATTGTCAGTTGTCATTGGAAATGAGTAGCAATTCTTATTACTCAAAGAACTGAAGTTGCAAGGTCTGATTGAGTGCTCTTAGGTCACGGATTTCTGCCGGTGGTATCTTCGGAGTGTGCATATCGTTGGTATCTTTGATTTGCGAGTGCACGCATGCGCGGAGTGATTTTTTTGATAGTGTGCTTGATCGCTGTTCATATTCTTGGTTGGATTTGTGGTGGGATAGTGCGGAAGCGCTGTCAAAATTTCTTGTGATATGTTTTTGGGTCAATTTGGAGATCGATAGATGTACGTCGATGGACGTCGAGTAGACGATGATCAGCAATTGCTGATGACAATGAGTGTAGTAGGTGTGCGCTGGGAAGACGATTCAATGCATCAAATATCTTTCGATTTGATGAAGGATCGAGTGAGTTACAGATGAAAGAAGCTCATGAGTTGTCAAAAGTTTGAGATAAATCCGGCTGCACGTGTATTTTTGGCAGATTTCTACCTTGTTGGGTTATTCGAAGTTGCTATTTAGGGTGTGTTCATGCATGTGTGTGTTTGGTCCGGACTTGCTGTCCTACTCTAATTGGAGCAGAGCGAAGATTGAGCAGGAGTGTCGCGGTGAGTTAAAAGAGAAAGAATGTCACGGGTTGTCAAAAATCTGACGTAAATCAGCTTGCGCGTGTATTTCTGATAGATTTCTGCCTTGTTGGGTTGTTCGAAGTTGTTGTTTGGGATGTGTTCCTGCCTGTGCGTGTTTGGTTCGAGGAGCAGAGGTGCGTTAGTACGGAGGCGTGAGAGCGGAGCGGAGCCAACAGCCAGCTTGCTGACGTGCGTAAGCTAAGCCCAATTTCAGTGGTGTGGGAGTGAGTAAATTCAGGTCACCTATCCCAACACTATTCATGAAGGAGGTGTTTAACTATTTAGCTTTTAGCTTTGACTTTATCACTAGACCGATAGCTCTTGATATTTTATATGGATGCGTGTAAGTATTTATGGACTTGTTTAAGGTGATAAGAGATTTTAGAGACCCCATAGTACTAGGAGGAAGATGTAGTTGTGGTAGCATTTGTCTATGTCGTAGAGATGCGCATGGAGGACGATGGTGACAGTTGACTTCGGTGAACTAGTGGAGGTACCACATAGAGACTTTTGGAGCCACTAGAGGTTTGGACATCTACTTAGCGACCTTAGATACAATTTATAATGTTAGATGCTCATATATTGTGCATGTGGTCACCGAAGAGGAGGTGTTAGTCCGAGAGAGATTAAATTTATCTTTTGTGCATGTTTGAGTGTGGAGGGTTATCATTTGGACTTCTTGTGGTTGGAATCCCTCATATTCTGCTTCTTGTTTGTGCGTCATGTTTGCTTGAGCTGGCATTTGATTTCCGGAGTGAGTTCACTCTATTGTGATGTCGGTAGTGAGGTTGGAGTTGTGGACCAGTCAGACTATCTCTGTTTCTCTCACGGTCAGGTTGGAATACATATCAGCAAACAATGAGAGGTTGCATGTGGTGATGACATGTATAGATTGTCCTTATATCAATCGTCTTAGTAGGGGATAGATGAGCTCAGTAGGAGTAGAGTAGGCAGGTTGGCGTCACACGCGATGACGAGATTTCGATGCTCTAGTTAGAGCTTATTGTTCACGATTGACACGGAGGTTGTCATCACGGAGGTCCACGGAGATTCAGCTGTAGTAAGTAGTGGGTTCACACGGAGTGGTGTGAGATACCAACCTGTAGTACTGATCTCATCGATGAAAGACATCGATTCGGATGAGAACATGGTTGGAGATACACATAGTGTCGTCACACCATTGTTGTGGGATATGGACGAGATCTATGAGGTCACGAAGGATCCTCGACGATACTCGAGTAGTGTATGGATGGATATAAGTGAGCCAGATGACTTCATCTAGGAGTTCGACAGTTGATGTGATCTATAACAAATGTAGAACTCACAACTGTTCGTATCTTTCAAGGCGTGAAAGAGTTTATTTCGGCACTTGGAGGGACTGCATATGGATGATTATCATGAGTTCAGATGGGACTACAACGTGGAGATTGAGTTGTGGATATAACATTGATCTCCCAACTATATTTTTATCACTATTGGCACAGTTTTGAGAGGCATAACACTTGCAAGTTGGGGTGCTAGTAGCAATGATACATCCACGAGTGGCGGTGTCGTGTCGTGGACCGGCTCCTACCTGAAATACAAACTTCGATGCTTATCGCTCCAAAGACACTCATGAGAAGACAAGCTAGGCCCCAGCTTACGGATTTTGGCACAATCTCAGATCTCCATTTTCATCGCATAGATGGGTAGGGCTCCTTGTCAGCTTTCCATAGACATCTTGTCTACTTCGTTTGGGCGCCTAGTGGAGAAGTTACAGGACTCGAAAGATGGAGAAAATAAGCTAGACCCCAGCTTACGGGTTTTTGGCACCACTTCGGATCTTCGTTTTTATCGCACCAGTGGATAGAGCTCCTTGTCAGCATTCCATAGGCACTTTGTCTACTTCGTTTGGACGCATAGTGAAGAAGTTACAGGATTCGAAAGATGGAGAAAACAAGCTAGGCCCCAGCTTACGAGCTTTTGGCGCAACTTCGGATCTTTACTTTTATCGCATAGATGGATAGAGCTCGTTGTCAGCTTTCCATGGGCATCTTGTTTATTTCGTTTGGACATCTAGAGAAGAAGTTATGCGATTCTGAAAAAGGTAAAATCAAGCTAGGCCCCTAGTTACTTGCTGACTGGGTATTTAGGGCTTCAGGCGTTATATCAAACACGCAAGGGACCTGCTTCTTATTATTGAGGGTTGAACTTCGTACGTACAGACTGTTGCAAGGGGGCTGCTTAAGGGGCTTGCTTGTTCCTGCGACATGTCGGTGGATGTTTTGGAGAATTGGGAAGTCCAATACACGCGCGCAAGGTGTCATCGGGTTCAGATCTGTGCAGGCTACGCACAGGTTAAGACGGTTCTTGAAGAGACGGATCGGGGGTTGTGTTCTGGAAGAAATTGAGACGCAGGAAGCAGATTTGGGATTTTCAGTTACCTGTGAAGGAGAGTTGGACCGTTCGGGCCGTTCCGGAGTCCAAACTTGCTGTCCTTGGATCCATCGGGATCAGAACAACGAGTTCTTCAGGAAATTGAAGACAATACCAGTTTTCATCGGGCGGTTTGAGTTGTGAGTGAAATTGGTTCGCAGGGAAGCGCTTGCGTCAAGTTTTTCATCGCTTGCGAGTTGAGATTGGATTGTTCTTCGCGATCGGTGAGTCAAGCTCTTCGTTCTTGGTGCCTACGCGATCAGGGAGTCCTCATGTATGCATAGGAGAAGACTGTAAGTGAATTGGATTGTTAGTTTGGGTGTGGTGAGCGAGTTTGAGCCGCAGGGAGCCGATTTACGTCAGTTTTTTGCAATCTGCGACCAAATTTCTCGAGTAGTTTTGCAAGGGGAACTCCAAACGGCTTGTTTGGAGTCTTGTTAGGTTCAGGATAGCTAGATCTACCTACCAGAGAAGACAAATATTAGTTTGGACGATCCATTTGTGCGGTGTGAGCGGTTTTAAGCCGTAGGGAGGAGTTTTTGAAGGTTCGGTCACCTGCGACCGAAAATCGACGATATCTCGACTATTGGGAGTCGGATCTGAAGGTTTCTTGAGCCAACGGAGTCAGGGAAGGAGACCCTATCAACATTTGAAGATCGTTTGGCGAAAGGAGAAAGTTCCCAGATAGGTCTTTTTCGGTTCCTTCGCTACAGGTTTCGTCCTTTTGAGTTCGTTAAGGACTTAGTTGGTTGTGTATGGCTTGTGGTAGCTAGCTTTAGCCAAGAGCTAGTGTGTGGATGTGGTCTGGACTTGGGTTTGGATCGCGTGATACTGTTGTGGCTCTGTTTGTTAGCAAAGAGAAGTTTCTCTTGCTTTGAGCTACGCTTTGGCGATTTCAGACTAGGGTTGCGTTTCAGGGGTTTGTTTTAAGGCTTCTGAAGTAGGTTACAGACCGCTCTGGTCTGTTCCTCAGTTTTGTGCTGTTTGGAGAAAGAATCGACAGTGTACATACTTTCAGAGTGGTATATATCGCAGCATTCCTTTTCGTGGTTGTTCTTCTCTGTCTTGTCTCTGTTTGGCACACAGCATCTCCACAGTCAGGAACCTCGCGTTTTCCTGGACATCCTTCACGCACAAAATATCCGACACGATAGCGGAGTATCTACTATCAGTGGTGCGTCCACTAATTGTGGAGCAGGGGATAGTACGAGCACGATATCACTAAGGTTTAACCTTGTGGTTCAATTCTTCTAGTGTTTGAAGAAGAACTATCAAGGTGTGCGGACCGACAAGTTGAAGAGTCTGCAGGAGTTCCAGCAGAAGACTGGAGAGAACTTACGCGAGACGTATACTTGCATAAGACGGTTGATCAGTATCACTCAAGGGGTGACAAAGACACATGTGATCCAATTCTGATATGAGATACTAGACGGAGAGCTGCGCAGGAGAGTTAGAGATACGACTCTCCTTAGAGACATCGTACCGACGTTGGCTGTTCTTTTGGTTTGGCTGAGCAAATTGAGCTCAACATGGTGGAGGAGAAGGTGATGACTGTTGGATTCAGCAAGGAGACGTCACATGAGATGACCACCTCTACTCGGAAACCACAAGCTACGCAGCGTCGTGGTGGTGGTGGTAGAGATCGTGTTGGATAGTCACGATCTCAAAGAGATTTTTGAGGACCTAGTGAACAAAGCCCATGCCGTCTTTCTCTAGTTAGCAGCAGGCGGGTCCTTGTTGGACGTGTGATGATCTTCATCATCAGAAGGACTGCACACAAAGGAGAGGTGGTTACTAGACGTCTTGGATGTCTCATGCGGCGCTTAGGCGGTGTGAGCATTGCGGATGACCAAGTCACAATAGTGACCGTTGTTTTGATCTCCATCCCGAGCTATGGCAAAGGAAGGTTGATCATGGACGAGGCGAAGGAGCGCAAAGAGATCGTGGTGATCGAGTTGGAGGATTCTTACAATCATTTCAGAGAAATGGCATGTACTTGGGAGTACTACCTGTCTCTTCTTGGAAGATCGACAAGGGAGGAACAGATGGAAGGTGGAAGCCTACTGAGAGCCGAAGAAGTATCTTTTGGGGAAGCTCTACCTTCATATTTTTCCTAAGGGAAGGACTCAGAAGGTCAGATACCTCAGAGATCAGGATGTGGAGTTCCTAGAAGCTGTTTGGGCAGGAGAGGTCGTCAACTGGGGTGCCTTCTTCCACGTTTACGTCCATATCGAGTTAGCTTACTTGGGCATCCCAACAGGAGGACACCTCAACCCTCTTCTTCTGCCACGTGTATGTGTCCAAGAGAGATTTGAAGAAGACTCAGTTGGTCAAGTATGGGCCAACGAGACAACGAGAGATCAAAGAGGAGATCTCGGAGGAAGAAGACCCGACAAGTGTCATGTCTTCCCCCTCCCACTCTAGTGCATCAAGAAGGACCGGGCACTAACTAGAAGACGATCACTGTTTGGGAAGATGATTCCAGCGGCACGAATGAAGCGTCGTCACCGAGGAAGATGGGACCTAGGGACATTCCTAGGAAGAGCACATCTTATCCCACCATCCACTCCAGATATGAGTCGGATTCGCAGGAAGACACCCTCAGCACTAGGATCACCTGGAAGACAGTTCCTCAGACTACATGGAGTCTTCCGAAGACTCTAGAAGATAGGGTTTGGATTGATGTTATAATTGCGACAGGAGGCTGCTTAGAGAAGAGATCTGTCTCTACGATGGAAAGAGATCTTCCACCCAGGAAGATATTGAGAGTAACGTGTTCTCGAATGCAGAAGGAGAAGGCCACCGTGGTGAAAGAGGTACAGATGTCTCAGGAAGACAGGGAAGCTATCACGGACCGGTTGGTAAGCATGAACATGGCTTCTGCGAGAAGAAGACTGGAGGAGTTTAGCACCTTCTTCATAGTTGGAGTTGGCGGTACTCGTTCCACCAATGGAGAATTGTTAGAACTGCAAAGCAGCGGTACTGCTAAGAGTCTTCACGATCTGGACCGAAGCACCACAAGCTATACCACGAGGAAGATTTACATATAATCGCACGAGGACTGACGAGACACAACGTTCTTATCTATGGTTTCCAACCATTCATCGTTACAAGCACTGCAATTTAGTCACAGGAGTATCATTGTGAGGAATTTCCTTGGAGGATCCACAGGAGTATCTTTGGAAACACATCGAGCCCTTCGGGTGATAGTTCAACTATTCTGCACAGGTTAGTATGCACGGTAGTACCTGTTCAGTAACTGACCTTCTTGAGATTGAGTCGAGAAAACTCCGTCCTCGAAGGTTCTGATCTCTTCAAAATCGGACCTGCCGTTTTGCTCTAGGTGTAGACTCCGATGCTCACAAGAAAATATGATTAATCTAGTTTACATTACATCGGTGGTGCCTCTATGAAGAGGCGTTCCGAATATTGGGATAAGCAGCTGATTGCGTCCCGCACACGGTATTCTTTAGTAAAAGATGAAAGAATTTTTCGCTCTAGGCTGAGCATACGGCTGAATGATTTCTCTTCTCGTGTTTGAAGCTATTGTATCACCCCTTCAAGTACCAAGCGCGCTTAGCTTATGGGTTTAAAGGTTCTGAAGCGTAGTAGGTACGTAGATACGCATTTGTCAGGTAGAGCTTGATATTTGACAAGTTAGTAACGTCGGAACACATCCTACATTTGAACCAGAATCAACCACGGCTCACACAACAAGCGAGCTAGGGTCCAGGAGAAGCCTCTTTAACCTGGATTTGGTCTTCGGACCTTGATTCAGCAAGAGGAAGTCCAGAAGCAGAGGATAGAAGCTCTAAAAGTCAACCTCCGTACTACGGAAAAGATCACCACGAAGTACAAGACAAAAGCTTTCGCTTCTGTTAAGATATTGATCCATCTGCGGAAGAGCCACTAGGAGTTGCAAGTACGACTTCAGCAGATGGAGCAAGAAGTTCTACGGATCAGGAGTAAGTTGACTGATCTGGCAGAAGAGAAGAAGACTTGGAGCGCACATCGAGAAGCTGCAGAAGCCAAGGCTACAGAGGAGAAGAAGCAGCGGGTGGAAGTAGAAGCCCGAGGTAAGGATACCATGGCGCAAATGGGTGATGCGCTTAGGAAGAAGTTTAACTTCACTGCAGGCAGGAAGCTTCTGACCTTGACCCGCACATGGAACGACGTCTCTAGAGAGATGTTGGTGGAATGCAAGAAAAGCATGTTTCACTACTTGGATCGGTAGGTCGAGGTCTGAAGGTTGGATATCAGGTTTTGATAGGAAGACCTTGGTTGTACGCTGCAAGTGTAAATACTGATTGGAGAAGACATCGTTTGAGGCTTCTCAATCCTACACCCAAGTAGGGCGAGAAGTCCAAAGTCTCACTCTCTTGGATGAAGATTGGACATCAAGGTGAAACTCCCTCTAGTACTGAGGGGTACACATCAGAAGACTCAACTACGTCTCTGACAGTGATGGAAGATATGATGAGTTTGTGGTGAATAACTTGCGTACTACATGTATCTCAGAAGAAGCAGAAGAAGTGAGTTATGGATACATTGAGTGCTACGAAATTACAAAAGAAGAGCTTTCAGAAGACGAAAGTACTGTCTTTCCTTCAGAAGAACAACTAGTTGATCTTCCAGAAGCCGAATCAGACATGGAAGAAGCTCCCAAATCAGAATATTTTGATATCAGTGAGTACAGTCATACTGAAGGAATGGTGGACCACAAAAGTCTTCTTCCCTAGATAGTGCTTCCAATGCTTCGTGGTGAGGAATATTGCCAATTCTTCTCCGGTGGTGTGGTAGTTTTGTTCTGCTGGTAATAACTTCCGGGAGAAATATGGGATTGGATGCCAACCATCCTTCCATTCTTGCTGCAACACCGCCCCTACTGCCGTGCCTGATGCATCCGTTGCTAACTTGATAGGTTTCTTCGGGTCGTACCACTTGAGGATCGGAGCATGTAATAGTGCGGTCTTCAGTGCTTGAAAACCTACTTCTTGCACTGTTCTCCACATCCATTTATTCCCTTTGCCTAACAGAGCAGTTAGTGGTTGTGCAAGCTTGGCAAAATGCTTAACAAATCTATGATAAAATCCTGTCAATCTAAGAAACTCTTAAGTTCAGTATGATCTTCTGGAGTCTTCCATTGTTGGATGACAACTATTTTCTCTGCCATTACTTGTATACCTTCTGCACTCACTCTGTGTCCTAAGTAATCCACCTCCATCTTGCCAAATTCACATTTTGAAAGTCTGGCGTACAATTTATTTTGGCGGAGTACTTGGAGAACCTCTCTCAAATGGTGCACATGTTCCTTCATAGTTTTGCTATAGACTAGGATGTCGTCGAGAAATACAACGACTGATCTGTCTAAGTAAGGACGGAATATGTCATTCATCAGACCCATGAAGGTGACTGGTGCATTTGTGAGACCAAATGACATCACTAAGTATTCAAAGTGATCATACCTTGTTCAAAAGACAGTCTTCTCCACATCTTCATCAGGGATTCGAATCTGATTATACTCGCTTCGTAAGTCTAGCTTCGTGAAGTACTTTGCTCCTTCAAGTTGGTCGAACAAGTCATCCATCCGAGGTAGTGGATACTTATTCTTCACCGTTTGTTGATTGAGTGCTCGATAATCGATGCACATCCGTAGGCTGTTTCTTTTTCATCACAGAAAGGACTGGAGTTCCATATGATGACACGCTGGGCTAGATAAACCTTTTTTGCAACATCTCCTCGATTTGTGCCTTGCACTCCTCCAATTCATGTGGTGCTAGTCTGTATGGGGCCTTACAAGGAGGGGTGCTCCTTGGAATCACCTCAATTTTGTGGTCAATCTTTAGTTTTGGTGGTAACCCTGAAGGAAGATCATCGAGAAGACATCCCCATATTCTGCTATCACCTCTGTCAAGCTTTCTGGAATCTGTCCGTCGAGTCGTGCACTCGAGACCTCTCTTATTAAACCTAGAAAACATACATCGCTATTACGTATAGCACTCGTATCTATTACATACAAAGGCAAGTTCTGTCTTCGAGATCTCACTCTATCTTCGAAGATTTTCCACTGTTTGGTTTTCATCACTTTTCTTCGTCAATCCACTTCGGGATTATACTGCTCCATCCACGGCATACCCAGTATGACATCATAACGGGCTAATTTGATCACTTGTTACTCAATATCTTCGCGATATTCGTCTAAAGTAAGTTCTATCTTTCGAGGTAGAGATTCAATCTTCTCAGTTTGTCCGTTGGACAGTTTCACCTCTTCACTCTCATCCATTCCCAACTTCATAGCAGTCGATCGAGACAAAAAGTTCTCTGTTGCACCAGGATCGATTAGTACTCTCATCTGAGTCCCTTCCAAGACTCCATCCGTGACAATCAACTGTGCATTATTTTTTGTCAATCTCCTTTTCCTTCCCTCGTCTTTCTTCTCCCTCCTCGCATCAGTAAGACCACGAGGTGCATTTACTGGTGTTCTTCGTTTCTCAGTCCTGTCTCGACTTCTTCATTTCCTTCCGTCTCGTTCAGATGATTTAGAGGTCGACTATATGGAGGTCTTGGATCTCCAGGAAAACGATTTCGGCAATTTGCAGCTATGTGACCGAATCGTCCACAGTTGTAACATCGACGTTGTCGTGATGTAAATCATTTTACATTGTAAATAATTCATCTCTCTGTCACGCGTTAGGCTCTCTGAGTGAAGTTAAGATCTCAGAGAAGTCGACATTAGAGGATGTTATATATTTTGAGTCTTAGTAGGTTGATTATCATGTTGATATAGTTAAGTTCATGGGTTGTACTTACATGTCGTCCATGCATGCTTCTTAACGAGGTTAAGTTATCTTTCGGGATTACGTGTCGTTTTACATATCTTCGCATATAGTTTAGGGTTTACGTTGGCACTTTAAGGGCTTGACGTGGTAGCCTATGTGCAAAATTAAGTCACCACGTTGTCGTGTCGTGGACCGGCTCCTACCTGAAATTCAAACCTCGATGCTGGTCGCTCTAAAGACACTCATGAGAAGACAAGCTAGGCCCCAGCTTACGGATTTTGGCACAATCTCAGATCTCCATTTTCATCGCATAGATGGATCGAGCTCCTTGTCAGCTTTCCATAGGCATCTTGTCTACTTCGTTTGGGCGCCTAGTGGAAAAGTTACAGGACTCGAAAGATGGAGAAAATAAGCTAGGCCCCAGCTTACGGGTTTTTGGCACCACTTCGGATCTTCGTTTTTATTGCACCACTGGATAGAGCTCCTTGTCAGCATTCCATAGGCACTTTGTCTACTTCGTTTGGACACATAGTGAAGAAGTTACAGGACTCGAAAGATGGAGAAAACAAGCTAGGCCCCAGCTTACGAGCTTTTGGCGCAACTTCAGATCTTTACTTTTATCGCATAGATGGATAGAGCTCATTGTCAGCTTTCCACAGGCATCTTGTTTATTTCATTTGGACATCCAGAGAAGAAGTTATGCGATTCGAAAAAAAGCAAAATCAAGCTAGGCCCCTAGTTACTTGCTGACTGGGTATTTAGGGCTTCAAGCGTTATATGAAAGACGCAAGGGGCCTGCTTCTTATTATTCAGGAGAGAACTGTACGTACAGAGACTGTTGCAAGGGGGTTGCTTAAGGGGCTTGCTTGTTCCTACGACCTGTCGGTGGATGTTTTGGAGAATTGGGAAGTCCAATACACGCGCGCAAGGTGTCATCGGGTTCAGATCTGTGCAGGCTACGCACAGGTTAAGACGGTTCTTGAAGAGACGGATCGGGGGTTGTGTTCTGAGAGAAATTGAGACGCAGGAAGCAGATTTGAGGTTTTCAGTTACCTGTGAAGGAGAGTTGGATCGTTCGGGCCGTTCTGGAGTCCAAACTTGCTGTCCTTGGATCCATCGGGATCAGAACAACGAGTTCTTCAGGAAATTGAAGACGATACAAAGTTTCATTGGGCGGTTTGGGAGTTGTGAGAGAAATTGGCTCGCAAGGAAGCGTTTGCATCAGGTTTTCATCGCCTGCGACCTGAGATTGGATTGTTCTTCGCGATCGGTGAGCCAAGCTTTTCGTTCTTGGTGCCTACACGATCAGGGAGTCCTCATGTACGCATAGGAGAAGACTATAAGTGAATTGGATTGTTGGTTTGGGTGTGGTGAGCGAATTTGAGCCGCAGGGAACCGATTTACGTCAGTTTTTTGCAACCTGCGACCAAATTTCTCGTGTGGTTTTGCAAGGGGAACTCCAAACGGCTTGTTTGGAGTCTTGTTGGGTTCAGGGTAGCCAGATCTACCTACCAGCGAGGACGGATATCAGTTTAGACGATCCGTTTGTGCGGTGTGAGCGGTTTTAAGTCGCAAGAAGGAGCTTCTGGAAGTTCGGTCACCTGCGACCGAAAATTGACGATATCTGGACTATCGGGAGTCGGATCTGAAGGTTTTTTGAGCCAAGGGAGTCAGGGAAGGAGACCCTATTGACATTTGAAGATCGTTTGGAGAAAGGAGGAAGTCCACAGATAGGCCTTTTTCGGATCCTTCGCTACTGGTTTCGTCTTTTTGAGTTCGTTAAGGACTTAGTTGGTTGTGCATGGCTTGTGGTAGCTAGCTTTAGCCAAGAGCTAGTGTGTGGATGTGGTTTGGACTTGGGTTTGGATCGCATGACACTGTTGTGGCTCTGGTTGTTAGCAAAGAGAAGTTCCTCTTGCTTTGAGCTACGCTTTGGCGATTTCAGACTAGGGTTGCGTTTCAGGGGTTTGTTTTAGGGCTTCTGGAGTAGGTTACAGACCGCTATGGTCTGTTCCTCAGTTTTGTGCTGTTTGGAGAAAGAATCGACAGTGTACATACTTTCAAAGTGGTATATATCGCAGCATTCCTTTTCGTGGTTGTTCTTCTCTGTCTTGTCTCTGTTTGGCACACAGCATCTCCACAGCGAGGAACCTCGCGTTTTCCTGGACATCCTTCACGCACAAAATATCCGACACGATACGGTGGTGAACTCGACGTGAAGGTCTGGGGTGGAGATTTCTTCTGTGTGTGAACTTTGAAGAAGAGATTGGCAGTCATGAGTGGGGATGGGAAAGGTGATGGAGATGGAGCTAGTGGTTCAAGTGGGTTACCGAAGGTGCAGTTGGATCCGACGACTGCATCGATGTTCCAAGCTTTCACTATGTTCTTACGGCAGCAACAGTCTGATGAGCGGAAGGAAGCTTTGGCAACAAAGGCGCTACAAGCGGTGGTCAGCAGGATTGATCAGTTTGATGGAAGAGATGTCTCAAGGTATCTGAGACATTATGTGAAGGAGATGGAGCTGAACCGGGTCTCAGAAGATGAGATGATTGAGACGTTTGAGTTGGCAGCAGCTCCAAAGATTCGGGATCATGTTAAAATGCTAACGAAGCATTTTAACAAGGATTGAGAGACTTTTGCTCGTGCCTTGATGGATGAGTACTTCTTGGAGGACTCTGATCGAGTCACCAAGAAGTCATTCTTGGAGTGGGTTGAGCAACCAAGGAAGGGTTTACAAGCTACTGAGTTGCTCAGAGAGTTTGAGAAGCAGTTTTCACGGCTGACTAGGATGGAGAAGTTGACGTTGCAGTCCAACAAGACAGAGCTATTTCTTCGGGCTGCAGATGAGAAGTTGCAGGAGAAGGTGGAGGTACTTCTGGAAGACCGGGAGGAGGACGATGGATTGACTAGCAGCTGGAAGAAGGTTGAAGAAGCTGTTGGTCTGCTCACCAAGAGGGAGCGAAGGCGAGAGAAGGTTCTTGTTAGGAGACTGACACCAGCACCAACTACTGTAACACATGTTCCTGTAGTTCGACCAGTTGTTCCTGTTGCTAGACAGGTAGTGCCGGTTGCTCCTGCTGTTCCAGTTGTTCAGACACCGGTAGTATCTCCGAAGAAGGACTCAAGTCTTGAAGAGATCATGCGTGGAATGCGAGACTTGCAGATCAAGCTCACCAGATTGGAGGAACAAGGGTCTACAAGCGGAGCGAAACCTGTTGAGAAGCAAGGCTGGATCCAGCGGTGTATCTGGTGCGACGGTACCGATCATCCGCGCAAAGATTGCAAGGAGTTCAGTGATACCTTACAGCAAGGGGTGATCTTCTGGAAGGACGGGAAGGTAACGTTGAGGGATACTGGTGCACTTCTTCAGACCAACTTTGGTAGAGGAGGGATGAAGAAGTTGGTTGAGGACCACCTATCAGCGCAAGCAGTCGCAATCGTGGAAGCTGGAACTTATGGCACAAGGGTTGAGGATCAAGCTGAGAGGAGTTTCAACAAGCAAGTTGAGCCAAGTGAGTTGTGGTCATCTGCCTTCTCCATGAAACAGAAAGAGAAGATGGCACGTGAGACGTTGCAGAGGACATCTGCTACGATCAAAAGGGATACTGGATGGAAGGATCCGATAGAAGCTCTATCAGTGCATGCTTACATCGCCAAGAACCAACACGAAGCGCTGTTGGAAGAGAAGAGAAGGCGAGATTCAGAGGATTCAGGAGAAGGGACTTCTTCAAAGAGACAGACTCGAGGAGAGAAGATTCGCCAAGAGGTTCGGGATGCAGGAGCTCAAGACCTACCGATGGACGATGCTCCTTCTCCATCGAAGGAAAAATCTCAGAAGGAGAAGGGTAAGCCGGCTGCATACAAGCTACAGTCGGATATTGAGACGTCAACAGATTTGAAGGGAGTCTTGGAAGATCGCATTCTGAATGCGAAGGTGGAGTTTACTTTGAGAGAAGTGTTAGGCATCGCCAAGCGTGAGTTTCATGATGTCATCATCGATGTCATCAAACGGAAACGACAGATTACGGGTGAGACTGGTTTATCGCATGCATTGGATACTAGGATGTCTGTGGATGAGGAGAGAGAGCTTGCAAGGTGCAGTGTCTATTTTCCAGAGGAAGAAAGAGATCGAAGACGCAGGGTGCATTTTGAGGATGAAGAGGAGGATGGGAAGCGGAGCTCAAGTCATTACAGCCACAGTCACTGGGCTCGAGCTACGACGGAGACGTTGGTGAGGATCGAGGACTTGGATGAACCGGTGGTTGCTCTTATCGATCATGGATCAGAAATCAACATCATGTCGAAGGAGCTATACAAGAGGAAGAGGTGGCCGATCGACACAGAGCATGGATGGGTCATAAGAGCAGCCAACAACACGAGAGGAGACTTGTATGGAGCTTGTCCAGACATCAGAGTGCGCGTAGGTGATATTGCTATCGAGCAAAACTTCTTTGTTCAGGAAGCAACATCATACCCACTCATTCTAGGCCAACCTTTCATCATAGCAACCCGGATGGAGACAAAGGTACTGGACGACGGATCTGCGTATGCTAGGATCCGAAGTCAAGATGGGAAGAGAGCGGTACAGTTCCTGACTGTACCGTCCAACCACGAGCGCAACCGAGATCGTTTGAGGGAGAAGCCGCTTCCAAGGGTGAGTGAAGAGTTCAAGGATTTTCGTTGAGTACCACTACAGAGCGGGATTGTGGTGGTGCGCAAGAGAAGGTACTCTCGCTTGATGGAGATAGTGCCTTTTATACAGGGTTTATTGGATTTTCAGAGTGTGGGATGGCTGTCTACAAGAAGATAGAAGAGCTAAGAAGAAAAGAACAAAAACATTTGCGTGGTGTTGAGTTGATGTTGAAAGAGTTGGGTGAGCTAGAAGGGGATGAATGGATTTCTGGTGTTTATGAAGAGGATGGGTTGGAAGATCCCTTGCGAGAGATCATGTCTATTGGATGGGAGGATATGGATAAGGTCGTGCAGATTCATTCAAGGGAGGTCTATTCGGTGATCGTGCACCGGAGGTTCGAGTTGAGACAAGGTACAAGACAGTGGATAGGAAAGTAAAGCCAGTTGCTGGTCCTTTGCTGGAAGACACCAACCAACAGATGGATCGAGCTTCAAAGGAAAAGAGTTTGAGAGATCCTGCAATGATAGGACACAAGTTCACGGAGAAGACCCTTGAAGAGCTGAAGATTGGTCTGATGGGTCTCTTCTACCAGAAGAGAGGATGTGCTTCAAGGAGATGCTTTCAAGACATGGGAAAGCATTTGCTTTTGAGCCACTTGAGATTGGATGTGTAGATCCGTACGTTGTTACCCCGATGATTATCTTCACAGTACCGCATGTGCCATGGAACCTGAGACTAATTCCAGTATCGCGGGCTCACTTGCCCAAACTAGTGGAGTTGCTGAAGGAGAAGATGCGGATGAAGATCTTGGAGCCGTCGTTTGCACCATATTCAAGCAGATGGTTTACAGTACCAAAGAAGAATGGGTCGCTGCGGTTCATCCAAGACATGCAGCCGGTGAACGCAGTAACAATCAGAAATGCTGGGGTGGGACCGATTGTGGATGAGTTTACAGAAGCGTTTGCAGGAAGAGCGATTTACTCAATGGGAGATCTTTACTCGGGGTATGATCAGTTTCAACTAGCGGAGGAGAGCAGAAGCTTCACGACAATGAGGACACCTTTGGGGTTGGTTAGGATGTGTACTTTACCACAGGGAGCTACCAACTCGGTAGCACACATGATGAACGGGATGAATCGAGTTCTAAGAGACTTCATTCTTGAAAAGACGATGCCGTTCTTGGATGACATCCCCATTAAAGGATGTGTGGAAGATGAGAAGGATGAAGCATTAGATCAGAGGGGGTGTCGGCGATACGTCATTGATCACATCGCAGACTGTGAGAAGATCTTATCTCGACTTGAGGAAGTTCATCTTACGCTGTCAAGTGCGAAGTCTACATTTGGAGTTAGAGAGGTTTTGATCGTTGGTCATTTGTGTGGATCGTTTGGTCGGAAGCCATATCCGAACAAGGTGGATGCGATTGGAAGGATGAAGGAGGTTTGCAACTCGCTGACAGAAGTAAGAAGATTTTTGGGTGCTTGTGTATTCTACCACATTTGGATTCCTCATTATGCGCATGTGACGGATCCGTTGTATGGATTGTTACGTAAGGGTCATAAGTTCAGATGGGAGGAAGAGCATACTGATGCAGTAAGGAAGCTGAAGTCCTTACTATCATCTCCTCCAGTTCTAGGAAGGATTGATTACAAGGGTGCTAGGCCGGTGGTTCTTACAGTGGATACAAGTCCAGTTGCAATTGGATGGGCAGTCGGACAGGATGATGAGGATGGAGACAGGTTTGCGGTTAGGTTCGGAGCGAAGGTGTTAAGTCCTTGACAACGTGCTTACCCGCAAGTGAAGAGAGAACTGTGGGGTATTGTTTCAGCTATGAAAACTGAGAAAGAGTATTTGATTGGAGCAGTAGTGGTGGTTGAAACTGATTGCTTGCCGTTGTTAGGGATGATCATGAATTGTTCAACTCCTGATATTGCGATGTTACGATGGATCGCATATATCAAGTCGTTAACCCGGAGTTTAGACATATCGCAGGGAAAGATAATCCGATGGCGGATATGTTATCTCGAGCTCGGTATGATGGGGAGGATGAGATGGTAGAAGACATTGACGACGTGGGTACAGAGTTCTACTCGATTGCACAGACAGGAAGGGAAGATGAGTTATTTGTTGAAGGGTTGTATGATGGTGATTTACTTGATATCGGGAGGTACCTTAGTACGATGGTTAAGCAGACAGGTTGGACGGATGAGAGGTTTCGGAGAGTTCGAAGGAAGGCCTACAACTTCATGTTGCAGGATGGGTTTCTTTGGAAGCGACCGAAGCAGAAAGGTGGGGTACCGCTACGGGTGATTTGCAACAAGGAAGATCAGCAGAAGTTGCTCAAGGCGTTCCATGAGAGTCTTTGGGCTGGACATCGAGGAATTTGGGCCACTTTTACCAAGATAAAAGAGAGGTATTGGTGGAAAAACATGTATAGGGATGTTGCATCTTTTGTGGAGTCTTGTTTGGCATGTCAGATGTATTCGAATATCCGACATCGTGACGGATTACATCCGACTTATCCGTTGGCGATCCACTTCAAGTGGGTGGTAGACTTGGTGATTATGCCGGTTGGATTATGGCAGATGAGATACTTGGTACTTGCTAGAGAGGATCTTTCAAATCAAGTCGAGGGTAGGGCGCTTCGGACGAAGACAACTGAAGGGGTATGTAGATTTCTCTTGGAAGAGGTTGTTTGTCGGTATGGATGTGTGGGAAAGATCACTGCAGATCGGGGAGAGTTAGATGCACACGAGGCTCGTGAATTCTTTGCAAGGTGTGGGGTGAGGTTGTCACTAACAACTGCTTACAACCCCGAAGGGAATGCCAAGAGTGAACGTGGTCATCCACCCATTGTGAAGGCTTTGGTGAAGGCTTGCAACGGAAGGGTGCGCGAGTGGCCTCGACTCTTACCATTTGCGTTATGGGCAGATAGAACGACGCACAGCTCGGTGACAGGTTACATGCCGGTGGAACTCATCACAGGTCAGAAGCCTATCATGCCGATTGAAGAACACGTTCTGACATGGAGTGTGTTACCTTGGGAGGACAATTTGACTAGAGAAGAGCTTCTTGCTATTCGAATTAGGCAGTTAGAGAGAAGACCAGAGGATATCCAAATTGCTTTGGATAGGCTGCGAGAAGCACGATTGAAGAACAAGGTCAGATTTGATCAGCGACATCGTTTGAGACCCAAGGAAATCAAAGAAGGTGATTGGGTGTTAGTCTATGACAACAGTCTAGACAACCAGCATAGTGCACTCCGGAAGTTTTCCAGAAGATGGTTTGGTCCGTATGTGGTGAAGAAGGTTCATGACAACGCAACTTACGCCCTGCAAGAGTTGGATGGGACGAGCTTGAAGGTACTAGTGGTAGGTAAACGTGTCAAGATTTTCAAAAAGAGAGATGAGGAGGTCGATCTAGCAGATATCTTGACGGAGTTTCAGTTTGAGGATGAGGATTATGCAGAAGATCTTAAAGGTGAGGTTGGTTACGATGGGAAGTAGGACGATAAGCCGGTCCACTCCTTGGTTGGTATCTCTGGTGCATACCGGAGGATGCACAGGTTCAGAGGGGGTGGATGTCGTGTCGTGGACCGGCTCCTACCTGAAATTCAAACCTCGATGCTTGTCGCTCCAAAGACACTCATGAGAAGACAAGCTAGGCCCCAGCTTACGGATTTTGGCACAATCTCAGATCTCCATTTTCATCGCATAGATGGGTCGAGCTCCTTGTCAGCTTTTCATAGGCATCTTGTCTACTTCGTTTGGGCGCCTAGTGGAAAAGTTACAGGACTCGAAAGATGGAGAAAATAAGCTAGGCCCCAGCTTACGGGTTTTTGGCACCACTTCGGATCTTCGTTTTTATCGCACCAGTGGATAGAGCTCCTTGTCAGCATTCCATAGGCACTTTGTCTACTTCGTTTGGACACATAGTGAAGAAGTTACAGGACTCGAAAGATGGAGAAAACAAGCTAGGCCCCAGCTTACGAGCTTTTGGCGCAACTTCAGATCTTTACTTTTATCGCATAGATGGATAGAGCTCATTGTCAGCTTTCCACGTGCATCTTGTTTATTTTGTTTGGACATCCAGAGAAGAAGTTATGCGATTCGAAAAAAAGCAAAATCAAGTTAGGTCCCTAGTTACTTGCTGACTGGGTATTTAGGGCTTCAAGCGTTATATCAAAGACGCAAGGGGCCTGCTTCTTATTATTCAGGAGAGAACTGTACGTACAGAGACTGTTGCAAGGGGGTTGCTTAAGGGGCTTGCTTGTTCCTGCGACCTGTCGGTGGATGTTTTGGAGAATTGGGAAGTCCAATACACG
Source organism: Asterella californica (assembly GCA_036924285.1). Taxonomy (NCBI): domain Eukaryota; kingdom Viridiplantae; phylum Streptophyta; class Marchantiopsida; order Marchantiales; family Aytoniaceae; genus Asterella; species Asterella californica. Next base: position 17,192,857 of record JAYKYS010000003.1, read on the forward strand.
CGCGCAAGGTGTCATCGGGTTCAGATCTGTGCAGGCTACGCACAGGTTAAGACGGTTCTTGAAGAGACGGATCGGGGGTTGTGTTCTGAGAGAAATTGAGACGCAGGAAGCAGATTTGGGGTTTTCAGTTACCTGTGAAGGAGAGTTGGGTCGTTCGGGCCGTTCCGGAGTCCAAACTTGCTGTCCTTGGATCCATCGGGATTAGAACAACGAGTTCTTCAAGAAATTGAAGACGATACAAAGTTTCATTGGGCGGTTTGGGAGTTGTGAGAGAAATTGGCTCGCAAGGAAGCGTTTGCATCAGGTTTTCATCGCCTGCGACCTGAGATTGGATTGTTCTTCGCGATCAGTGAGCCAAGCTCTTCGTTCTTGGTGCCTGCACGATCAGGGAGTCCTCATGTACGCATAGGAGAAGACTACGTCAGTTTTTTGCAACCTGCGACCAAATTTCTCGTGTGGTTTTGCAAGGGGAACTCCAAACGGCTTGTTTGGAGTCTTGTTGGGTTCAGGGTAGCCAGATCTACCTACCAGCGAGGACGGATATCAGTTTAGACGATCCGTTTGTGCGGTGTGAGCGGTTTTAAGTCGCAGGAAGGAGCTTCTGGAAGTTCGGTCACCTGCGACCGAAAATTGACGATATCTGGACTATCGGGAGTCGGATCTGAAGGTTTTTTGAGCCAAGGGAGTCAGGGAAGGAGACCCTATTGACATTTGAAGATCGTTTGGAGAAAGGAGGAAGTCCACAGATAGGCCTTTTTCGGATCCTTCGCTACTGATTTCGTCTTTTTGAGTTCGTTAAGGACTTAGTTGGTTGTGCATGGCTTGTGGTAGCTAGCTTTAGCCAAGAGCTAGTGTGTGGATGTGGTTTGGAGTTGGGTTTGGATCGCATGACACTGTTGTGGCTCTGGTTGTTAGCAAAGAGAAGTTCCTCTTGCTTTGAGCTACGCTTTGGCGATTTCAGACTAGGGTTGCGTTTCAGGGGTTTGTTTTAGGGCTTCTAGAGTAGGTTACAGACCGCTATGGTCTGTTCCTCAGTTTTGTGCTGTTTGGAGAAAGAATCGACAGTGTACATACTTTCAAAGTGGTATATATCGCAGCATTCCTTTTCGTGGTTGTTCTTCTCTGTCTTGTCTCTGTTTGGCACACAGCATCTCCACAGCCAGGAACCTCGCGTTTTCCTGGACATCCTTCACGCACAAAATATCCGACACGATAACGTGGTTTGGGACACAAAAGGACAGAGAAGTGAAGCTATGAACTCCCATTGGTCCAATTTTGTATTTATGTACTGCTAAACTTAGTAATAGAGGTCTTAAGAGGAGTTCGAGCATTTGGAGAGGACACTACAAAATCTGACAACACAGGAAGATAGGGCTCGTCGTGCCAAGCACTGTCACTGAAAGTTTTGATCGATTTGGAGCAATAAAGAAGGAGTTATGGCTGATTGAAGTTCAATTTGTGTCAGAATTGCAGCACTTCTGTTGATTTTGGGGTTTTCGGTGTCAATCGCAGTAGATTTGAGAAAATTTCTTCAAACCTTCAGGGTCGCGTTCATTGTCAGCAGGGCTACGACTGTCCCCAAATTTCATTTCAATTGAATGAGTGAGTAATTCGAGGTGACCGCTGAAGCAGAGGGGGTCTAAAAAGCTCTCAATCTAGAACAGCAACTTCAGAGAGCGAGATCTGGAGTTCTGTGTACAATCAAGAGGCCCTACTTCACAGGAGTGTTCAGCAAGCTGTGAACTGCAAATCTTGTAAGTGATCGAGTCAATTCTTTGTTGTAAGTCGAAATAGCTGTCTGGGTACCAGAAATTGCTATAATTTCTCTGCTCAGAACGTTTCTGCCCAATATCTTGGTGCTCTGAATTGATCTCAAGCTGAAACTTCGTATGTATTGTCAATAGGGCCTCATTTACATGTAGGAGAAGTTCTGAAGTCTAAACCATCGTATGTTTCTGATTCTAGACTATTAAAGTCCGCTGTTTGATCTTATTACCGCTAGTCTGACCTGATTTTTGTTTCATGAACATACTAGAGGGTCCATTCGACCTGAGTGAGTGTTTATAGTGTCTCCTTATGATCTGAAGCCTACCTCTGTATAGTAAGCAACCACAGCCTGAAATTCAGCACTTCTTCGAGTAGTCGCATCACAGCCTTCACGATCATATCACAGCCAGAAGGTTCCGTCCTTCTCAGGAAAACTCTCAACTTGACAACGTTGCTCGGGTTGAGGTGCAACATTCCTGACACCTTCTCCTCTAGGAGCTCCTTGACGTCTTTCTTCTGACCGTCCTCGATGATCTCCACCTTGAAACTGTCGTGGTTGATAGCGGATGTTGCCTAGCTCCATGAGTGTCGGACCGTTTGCATATGGGATTTCGGATCGATTCTGGTGATTTGGTGGAATCATAACTTCTCCTCCTAATGCTCCAGCAATTCTTTGAGCGCAAGCGATGGTCTCAAAAACCGTGAGTGGATTTTGCACCATTACTTCTTGTCGGATTCTTTCCTTCAACCCCCTCTTGAAATTATCAAGAGCCTCCGCTGGACTTGTATCAGTGATTGCAACTTGCAAGTCGAAGAAGACTTCTACGTACTCTTGAACGCTTCCCTTTTGTTTCAATCCTCACATCCTCGTTCGAGCCATTGCACAAAATCCACACACATGAAATTCTTCAATAGACCTTCTTGCATTGCAGTCCATGTGACTGTTCTCCCTTTCCGCCAACACTGATCTCTCTCATGCATCATACCACGTGAGAGCTTTATCGTTCAAGTAGCCACAAGCAAACACTCCCGCTACATGATCCGTGATTTGCGTACTGAAAAGTTGCAAATATCAATTCATCCAAGAAATCCAATTCTCGACTACTCCCATGATTGTTTGACTTTTGTACGGTTCAATCTTACATGTTTTTTTCATTTATAGTAACAGAGCACCTTCATCATCGACTGGAGCTCTAACGATTTGTGCCACGTGTTCTCTTTGTGCAGCTTGCTCTCTCATTATCGGTACTCCTTGCGACGATCCTTCTCTTCCAACGTCTGTCATACTCTGACCCTTGAGGTTCAACATCTTGTTTTGTAGTGTTTCAACCCTCATCTTCATCTCTCGAAATTTGTTCAGCATGTCTTGCTCTTGCATCACCCACTTTGAGTTCGGAGGTTGTGGCTCCATGATCGCGCTCTCTCTCTCCAACAACACAAAAGTTTCAAGTTTTTCCTAGTATAGAGTTATGACGGTCACTCCAAAGTGTTCATACACTACAGGTACTACAAAAGGGACAGGAGAATGGATTATCTCGCGATAGAAATCCTCATCAAAATTTCTAATCACAAACTCTCTATGTAACGATTTTGGTCTACAGACATAGCGGATCTCCACTCACGTGTTAAAAGAAACAAGAACGAGTAGGTTTAGATCCATGCTCACTAAATCAAGATATAGACGGTCAAATCCCAACTGACCGCATATGTCACTACTAGAAGAATCACCGGGACTGGTGAATTCATCACTTGATCCACGAAATCCTCACCGAAATGATAGACAAGATACACTCGAAAATGTTCACGACGCAGATACATAAGCTTGATGTGGAAAGGATTCAGGAATGATAATTCTAGAGCTAGAAATCTACCCCCATCCATCACATAGCTCTCTTGACCCTTTTGACGCACTCTGAGTTTCAATTGCTCGGTACCTCGATCAAAGGTTCTTCTAAGAGGAGTAATCCGCTCTCTTAGAGTTCTCTGCTCTGATACCATTGTAAGATGAGGCTCTAGAGTGAACTCAAAACTTGAATGCTCGTCGAGGTGCATTTGCATCCTTTATATAGTGAAAGAAATAGTATATGATAAGCTCCCGGTCAATGCTGACCTCTCAAAGTGAGCACACGGACTGATGTCGTGGCTTACATGCAGCCTTAGATCCGAAACAACGTCTAGAGGATTCAAAATGAGCCCCGTAATGACTCACTAGAAAGTTCTCAAAGCTTCTATCCAGAAACTTCCTTTTGGAAGTTTCCCAGCTGGAAAGTTCCTGAAGCTTCCTTCTAGAAACTTCCTTCTGGAAGTTTCTCGGTGGATTTTTGGCGCACCCGTCTATTGATAGAAGTACTATTTGCTGCATGTATTCTCCGGCCCACTTAGCCGTAACTAATTCTTATACCAAAGAATTCTACCAAACCAATCTCCCCTCTAGTTGATAAGTAGGGCTCTACTTATTACACTCACAAACACACGGATTTTATCTAGAAATCTCGTCTTCTCATAAAACCACACGGCTTCCAGACCCTTCAGAAGGTGTCATGGACCCAAACATACAACTATTATATAAAATATCACACAATTATCCACGGAAGACGCTTCTAGCTTCTAGATCACGGCTTCCAGTCTTCTCACGACAATCTTCTCGAAGCAATTATCCGCTTCTGAGGATTCAATACGGCTTCTGACACCTCTAGAAGACTGTCCCTGCTCCGTAGATGTCAAATTACCACTGCCTATCACACATTGCTCTTCCAATTTCCAACGGGGTTAGATTCATCACAGGGTGTATGTCTCATATAGCCTTCTCAAGCTTCTGTCCACGGAAGCGGTCTTCCTCCAACACTACAACGACATTCATCTTCACGAAAGCTCAATAGAAGTCTCGGAAATCAAATAGAAGAAAGGGGGAAGATGAGAAGCTGGGAGAAGATAAGGAAGTAGGGAAAAATCCAACAAGAGGAAACAAGATGAAAAGTAGAAATTAAGATTCCGACAGGCTTCTAGTCCGGATCCTGACTAACAAACCTCCTTGCTTGTAGTAATTTGGGGAAGAAGACCACAAACCGGCTTACAGTTACACAGTCTTCAAATCAAGGATGTCGTCTTTTGCTATGGAAAGAAGTCTGTTTTCTTCTTCTCTCGTTGCTCTGACTGCTCTGAAGACAGAGACCACTCTCTCATAAGTCAGTCAGTACGTGGATCCGAAGTGCTCCACTGGATGAGACAAGCTTCGACTCTGCACAGCTTCTAACAATCACCGCCACTCAAGAAAAAGGCTTTTCATGCATAATTGGGTGTGAATTCGAGAAAATCCACTGCCCAGAATACACAGACAAAGCTTCTGCAATCAAATCCAAAATCAATTCCTCGAGAAGAAGGTATATTGGCGTCTGGAAGCTCACTCCATCCGCTCCCTGTCACTACTCCTCGACACAACAGCCTAGAAGTATGACTACACGATGATGTTGTTTCATGTTCTATGTTGTCTGCTATTGTTGTCTACATCTTTCGATCCTGGAAACGAAAGTGCAAACCTACTTTATGCGCTTGTAGTACAAGTGTATCTTCATGTGTGTAGCAATTTGCGTATGTGCCTAATGTGCCCGGAATCTTACCTTGACATTCACCTTATACTACTGCCTTTGAGTCGCATGTGAGAGATCCATCCAGTCGCACTCACAGCCAGGAAAGATGGGACGCTGTCGGAAGGCCACCACCTCTCATGCATTCGGTTCCCTTCTCAGTTTAAAAACTAATTCTCTACTCCTATTGTTGTCTATCTTGCCATATGGGCAATCACCTTAAAATACAGAGGGAGTTGCCTCTCTTAAGATAGCAGACTCCACTTCCTATCAAAATTAGCCAGGGTCAACGACTACCTAACTCTACTATCTACTCCTGATCGCTACGTGCGATCTTCACTGGATCCTCTCCTACTTGATCTCTTAATTCAGCTTCTGATAAAGTGGGAAGCCCTGCTGGTACCTCTAGTACGGTTGAGATGGCTTCCTCTTTGATGTTCGTGATGTGTGCTTCCACCACGGCTTCGAAAGACAGAAGAGGCTTCTGGGAAGCTGAGTCCACGTGCGCTTCTTGACTCTTCTGCTCCACCTATTCGAGGCTGGGAGCTGGGGTGACCTCATACTGGTCAGAGGAAGTCACCTCCTCCACTCTAAACACTTGGGAAGATACCTATGCTTCTTATCTTCCTGAAGACACCTTGTTTTCCGAGGCTTCTTCTTTCGTCTTCTCGGCTTCCAGCGCTCTCACCACCAAGTGGACAGCGAGGTCAAACTCCTCCTTATTGAGATCCGTGCCATCGAAGACCGTAAAGAGTCTTCAAGCTCTCAATCTGCCGATCCAGGTAGCGTAACATGCTCTCCTTGCAGTCCACTAATAACTCTCGAGAATCGTCATCCCACTCACGAGCCAGGGTGAGAAGTTTCCGGTGGTGAAGTTGAACTTCTTACGAAGCACTTCTCCCATGTGCGCTATGACTTCCTTGGCTCTGGCTTCTGCTTCTTCCCCTTGCTTCTTCTCTGTTGCGGCTTGGGCTTCCGTGGCTTCCCGCAGTACACTCCAAGTCGTCTTCTCTTCTGCGAGACCAATGAGCTTTCCCCTGATTCGCAAAATCTCTTACTCACATTGCTGAAGTCACGTCTGCAACTCCTGGTTGCTTTTCCGCAGCTGTGCCAACTCCTTGGCAGAAGCAGATGCTTCCGCCTTTTACTTGGTCGTGATCTTCTTCGTGGTGCGGAGGTTAGCTTCCAGAGCTTCCAGCTTTTGCTTCTGGACTTCCTCCTGCTGCATCAAGGTTCGAAGACCGAATCAAGGCTGCAGTGGCTTCTCCTGAGCCATCGCACTCTTCTCCACCAACTCCATGACTGGCTGGACCTCCGAACTGAAGAAGACGATGAACTCTTCCAGCCTTCTTCTCGCAGAAGACAAGTTCATCCTCACAAAGTGATCTGCGACGACTTTCATATCTTCGAGAGACATGGATGTCTCTTCTCTCATCGTAGTCTTCTACTTCTGTGCACAGTGTCATGTCGTGGACCGGCTCCTACTTGAAATTCAAATTTCGATTCAAATTTCGATATCGCCCCAAAGACGCTCATGGAGGAAAGTGAGAAAAGCAAGCTAGGCCCCAGCTTATGAGCTTTTGGCACAACTTCAGATTTTCGCTTTCATCGCATCAGTGGATAGAGCTCTTTGTCAACACTCCATAGGTACTTCGTCTACTTCGTTTGGACGTCTAGTGGAGGAGTTGCAAGACTCAAAAGATGGGTAAAACAAGCTAAGCTCCAGCTTACGGACTTTTGGCACAATTTCGGATCTCCACTTTCATCGCATCAGTGGGTAGAGCTCGTTGTCAGCTTTTCATAGGCACCTTGTTTACTTCGTTTGGACGTCTAGCGAAGAAGTGATGAAATTCGAAAGAAGGAAAAATCAAGCTAGGCCTTAGTTTACTTGCTGGCTGGGTATTTGAGACTTCAGGCGTTATATCATAGACGCAAGGGACCTGCTTCATTATTATCACAGAGAACTTCGTACGCACAGAGACCGATACAAGGGGGCAGCTTAGGAGCTAGCTTGCACCTGCGACCTGTCAACAGACGGTTCGGGAGATTTGGAGGTCCAATGCAAGCGCGCAAGGTGTCATTGGGTCCAAATCTGTACAGGCTACGCAGAGATTATGACGGTTTGTGAAGAGGCGGATCGGGATGTGTACTGAGAGAAATTGAGACGCATGAAAGAGATTTGGAGATTTTAGTTATCTGTGAAGGAGAGTTGGACAGTTCGGACCGTTTCGGAGTCCAAACTTGCTGTCCTTGGATCCATCGAGATCAAAACACCGAGTTCTACAAGAAACTGAAGACGATACCAAGTTTCATTGGACGGTTTAGGAGTTCTGAGTGAAATTGGCTCGTAGGGAAGCGCTTGCGTCAAGGTTTTCATCACCTGCGACCTAAAATTGGATTGTTCTTCATGATCGATGTGCCAAGCTCTTCATTCTTGGTGCCTATGCGACCAGGAAGTCTTCATCTACGCATAGGAGAAGACTATACGTGGATTGCATTGTTGGTTTGGGTGTGGTGAGCAAGTTTGTCGCAGCCGCAGGGAGCTGATTTACGTCAGCTTTCTGCAACCTGCGACCAAATTTCTTGCGTGGTTTTGTGAGGGGAACTCCAAACAGCTTGTTTGGAGTCTTGTTGGGTTCGTGATAGCTAGATCTACCTGTCAAGGAAGACGGATATCAGTTTAGACGATCCGTTTGTGCGGTGTGTGCGGTTTTAAACCGCAAGGAGGAGTTTTTGAAGGTTCGGTCACTTGTGACAGAAAATCGACGATATCTCAGCTGTTTGGAGTCGAATCTGAAGGTTTTTTGGGTTAACGGAGTCAGCGGGGGAGACCTTATCGACATCTGAAGTCCGTTTGGCGAAAAGAGGAAGTTCTCATATAGGTCTTTTTCAGTTTTTTCGCTATGGGTTTTGCTCTTTTGAGTTCGTTAGAGTTCTGGTTGGTTATATACAGCTTGTGGTAGCCAACTTTGGCTAAGAGCTTGTACATGGATGTGGTTTGGACTTGGGTTTGGATCGCGTGATACTGCTGTGGCTCTGTTTGTTAGCAAAGAGAAGTTTCTCTTGCTTTGAGCTATGCTTCGGTGATTTTGGGTCAGGGTTGTGATTCAGGGGTTTGTCTTAGGGGCTTTGAAGCAGGTTACAGACCGCTCTGGTCTGTTTCTCAGTTCTGTGCTCTTAGGAGAAAGAACCGGCAGTGTACGTACATTTGGAGTTGGTATATATCGCAACATTTGTTTTCGTGGTTGTTTTTCTCTATCTTGTCTCTATTTCAACACACAACATCTCCACAGCCAGGAACCTCGCATTTTCCTGGACATCCTTCACACAATATCCGACACGACATCGGTGGTGAACTGGACGTGAAGGTCTGGGGTGGAGATTTCTTCTGTGTTTGAACTTGGAAGAGGAGATCAACAATCATGAACGAGGATGAGGATGGATACGGTTGTTCGGGAGGATGCTGCGGACCTGGGATGACGGATATATAGATGCCTTGGGAGGATGGGAAGATGGGAGGATGGAAGGATGGGACGAGCCTTGACTATGGATGGGATGGATGGATCAAGGGTGTAGTTGGATGCAGCAACTACACGTTTGTTTCAAGCTTTCAACTTGTTTTTGCGACAAGAGCAACAGAACCAACAAAAAGAAGCTTTGGGAAGGAAGGCGCTTTGAAGGATGATCGACAAGCTCGATCTGTTTGATGGGAGAGACATCTCAGACTACTTAAGATGTTCCAAGACGGAGATGGATTTAGATCAAGTATCGGAGAAAAAGATGATCGAGACATTCGAACTCGCTGCGGTGCTTGAGATAAGGGAGCATGTGAAAGATCTAACAAAGCATTTTAGGAGGAACTGGGATACATTTTCACATGCGCTGATGGAAGAATATATCTTGGAAAACTCAGATCGAGTAACCAAGAAATCGTTATTGGGATGGGTCAATCGACCTAGCAAGGGTTTACAGCCTACAGAGCTGTTAAAGAGTTCGAGAGAGTTTGAGAGACGATTCTCTCAACTACCTCAGGTGGACAAGCTAACCTTGGAGACCTACAAGACAGAATTATTTCTTCAAGCTGCTGATGAACCATGGCAAGAGCGGTTGGAGCTACTTCTGGAGGATGGAGACGAAGAAGAAGGGTTGACAAGGAATTGGGAGGTTGTGCATGAAGTGGTTGAGCTTCTTGTTTGGAGACATACAAGAGAAAGGGTTACAAGGTTGACACCTGCATCACTAACTACATCAGTTCGGGTAGTATCTGAGATTCAATCTCGAGTTGTGGTTGTAGAGGAGAAGGATCCAACCATCGAGGACCTACAGTAAAAGATGCTAGATCTACAAGCTAAGGTTACTAGGTTGGAGGATAAGGGATCATCGAATGAGATGAAACTTGTATCCAAACCAGCTTGGGTACATCAGTGCATGTGGTGTGATGGTATTGACCATCAACGGGACGGTTGCATCGACTTTGCAGAGTCTTTGCAACTTGAGGTTATTTCTTGAGAGGATGGAAAGGTTGCATTCACAAGTACGGGTACTCTCTTTCAAGCCAACGTTGGTAAAGGAGGGATGAAGAAATTTGTGAATGATTACTTTGCGGCACATGCAGTTGTAGCTATTGAATTTACAAGTTATGATGTTAGGGTGGAGAAGATTGAGCATCATCTCCATATGGATGATTTGGATGAGCACGAAGATCTAAGCGAGCTCAAGTTGGATACGACATCCACAATGCAGAGCGAGAAGAAAGAACAAGAAGAGACTTCTTCAGAGAAGCAAGTTGGGAAGGATAAGGTTCAACGAGAAACTATTCGTCCTGAATTGGCAATGGAGGGCGATCCTTCACAACCGGAGGAGATGGTTGCGGTGCAGATAGTGGACATGGGTGATCTGGTTGCATGCAAACAACAACCAGATATTGGGATGATGAAGATGGATGTGAAGGGAGGTTGAGAGGAGCACATTCGATATGCACAGATTGGGTTCCTATCACGGGAGGTCTTGGGTGCAGCTACAAGGAGAGTCCATGATGTCATCGTTGACATCATCAAGGACAGACATGCTGAGAGTGAATGAGAGTGGACGGATGCTCTCGAGGCTACAAGTATAGGATGATGAGTAAGGATGACTTACATGGAAAAGCCATTGCTGAAGGTGATTATGCTTGAGAGGTTCTGAAAGTTTACATGTGGTTAGAGTTGGGAGGATGAGGCTTGGGAGGTTGTAAAAGTTTTCAGAAGAAGAGATCAGTGAGGATGATGGTTGAGGAGGATACCATTGTACAGCGAGACAATGATGGTTGCGATTGAGAATTTCGGTTGCAGCAGTGTGGTTCTTTTTTTTTCAGAAAACAAAAAAGAAGAAGAGATAGATATGTACAGACTTGAGGTTGAGGGTTACAGTGATATGCGGTGATGTTGGGATGATGAGTGATGTCTACTACAACACTTGGATCACAAACTTCGACGATGAGGTTCAACTAGGTGGATGAGAAGCGTTTCTATGATATGATGGTTCACTGCTTCTATGTCTTCGAGATGTAGATATTTAGAGGGAGTGATTGCATCAGAGGTTGAAGAAGAGATGCGATGAGCATGGATCTAGGAGGGATCATGGCCGAGTTGCAACTTCAAGATGACGATCGAGTTGCAGACTTGAGGATGAGGTTGATTGAGATGAGAGGGAGGATGACAAGATGAGAACGAGTGTGCTTGCCGGTCCACTCCTTGGTTGGTATCTCTAGTGCATTCCGGAGGATGCACAGGTTTGGAGGGGGTGGATGTCGTGTCGTGGATCGGCTCCTATTTGAAATTCAAATTTCGATGCTTATCGCCCCAAAGACGCTCATGGAGGAAAGTGAGAAAAGCAAGCTAGGCCCAGCTTATGAGTTTTTGGCACAACTTCAGATTTTTGCTTTCATCGCATCAATGGATAGAGCTCTTTGTCAACACTCCATAGGCACTTCGTCTATTTTGTTTGGACGCATAGTGGAGGAGTTGCAAGACTCGAAAGATGGGTAAAACAAGCTAAGCTTCAGCTTACGGACTTTTGGCACAATTTTGGATCTCCACTTTCATCGCATCAATGGGTAGAGCTCGTTGTCAGCTTCTCATATGCACCTTGTTTACTTCATTTGGACGTTTAGCGAAGAAGTTATGCGATTCGAAAGAAGGAAAAGTCAAGCTAGGCTCTAGTTTACTTGCTAGCTGGGTATTTGAGACTTCAGGCGTTATATCAAAGACGCAAGGGGCCTCCTCCATTATTATCACAGAGAACTTCATACGTTGTCGTAGTGCGTGACGTTCAAGATGATGAAACGGAGCTTCAGAAAACACTCAACCATCATTTGTTCAGGAAGCTGCGGCCTAGCTTATCAAGCTGGGCAGGAGCAAAGCTAGGGCTTTGCTTGACAAGTTGCCCCCTAGCTTGAGTTGAAATATCACCCTGAATGAAGGCGAAAGTTTCCGGAATGCAGAGATCGACGAGGAGAGCGACCTCATGCTTCCAGTTTTGACAGAAAGTGTTTTAAGCAATAGTTAGTAAGGGTTTTACACTGAGAAATATGCGAAAGAGAGAAATCCATCGATTCTGGCTCGTGACTAGAACTCAGAATCTGATAGCGTGAGTGTGTAGGTGTTCACAAGCACTATAGTTTTGACTCCTTATTCATTAAAAACGGAGTTGTATAGAGAAGTTAGCGTAGGAAAGGCTAGTAAAGACTTTACAAGAAACTTTCCTCAGGAAAACATATGTACAGGAATTTTTACCTTCTTGAACGGACCCAAAGGCCATCCCAGTGATAGCCGCCAGGGAAGTGGTCTCGGGATCAATCCCTCCTGGCCTCTGGTTCCTATTCCGGCATGTTGGTCTCTTCGAAGGGAGTCTATGTTGGATATGCAGCCACGTCCTGCATATCTAGGGGTGGGAGACCGGTATCTCTATTAATCGTGGGCTTCTTGGTCTAAGCCTCCGCATGTCATCTTGAATATACTATGGGAGATACCTGGTGCGCATATGGGAGGGCTGTAAGTCCTGTGGGGCAGCCTCATAAGTGTTGGAGCTTCGGCCTACATTGGATGACTTGTAGTATATTCAAGGTGGCATCAAGATGGCATCAAGAGCACGTGAAACTTTTTCTGATCAGTTAATTAATCATCGAGTCAGCTTAGCAATGGCAAAGAAAGATGTGAGACCTTTAATAATGAAGAGGTCGGCTTTGTAAAGACAACTGTGAAGCTTTTATTAAAAAGGGAGCTGCTTTAGTAATTAAGGTTCTGTACGTAAGGACAGCAGAGGGGCAGCTTAGCTAGGGCCCTGCTTCTGATAAGTGATTGCGCTTATAAGGACAGCAGGGGCAGCTTAAGCTGGAGCCTTAACTTTTAGGTTAAATACCTGCGGTGGCTTGAGATCGGGACCACTTTTCAAGGCATTTTTTTCAAAGAGAGCTGAAGCGGAAGGAAGAGGATTAGGGATTTAGGATCGAGGACGTGCAGGAGAAGCTTGGAGGCTGGGAGAGATCAATTTTTCTGACAGAACTGAGGCGGACAAGTGTTTGGGAGCAGGAACTTTATCTATTATACAATTTGGAGGCAGAACTACCTTCTGAACTGTAACGACCTATGTTACACATAGGAAGTTTATCTATTAGTAAGGTGTTTAGTTCTAACTAAGTGTTGAGAATGTTTATTTGCTGCCAAAGTACTTTTAGGAGATATCAAGTTAGTCATGACTAGCTAAAAGTTAGTTATGGTTAAACTTAGCTGTACTTTTGGCAGAATTCAGATATTTGCTAAAGAGTGAGCACTACTATCTTGTCATCTTGTCTAAAAGGTAGAAAGGGGGTGGAAAGTATCCCTTATCTCCTTTTTGACTTGATATTAGTGGTTGGATTAAAGTTGTGGACTTTGTGGGCATTAAAAACAAGAAGAGATTCCACATGTTTCCTTTTTAGTGGGTCCTAGTGTAGAGGGGGGGTGGAAATTCGAGATTCCTTGAGAATATTCCAGAATCCTTCTAGAAGTTGTTGACTTTGAAGGAATAAGCCCATGTGAAAAGGTAAAAAGCCCATGTGATCAATGCTTTTACCTTAAGTAATATCTTAGTAAAACCCGGTAAAAGTAGTTACGGCTGAGTTACCGGAGGGTACCAAAGTAAAAACCTAGAATGTATAAATAGAGGAGTAGAGAAGAGCTCCTCATCCTTGTTTTCACATCGTCGTAATGACAACTTGAGTAATATAGAGAGTGTGGGATATTTTTAGCATGTGAGAACTTGAGAGACGTCGTTAGAATGGAGGATTTTAGTGGATGAGATTATGAAGATTTTAGTTGATAAGTTTGTGGGTGTATGAATGAGAGTGAACTTAGCATTTTTCCCTTCAAGATTCATGGTGTGCTTCCATCAAAGCCATCAGAGGTGACCCCTGAGTGAGAGACAGGCCCGACAGTTGCAGATTCGTGGATGACGATCGTGGAGGTTGAGAGATCGGGGGGTAGTTGATCGTTAGGACCGCGGAGGGTTTACATTTTTGGTTCCGTTGCCGGGACCTCACTTGAAGGGATCGTTGAACGATGTTTAGAGTTCAGTTCTATATTCGACAAAAGGAGATTATGAGAGAGCACATGGAGAGAACGTTGGGAGGAGAGAGAGCTAACGCGATGTTAGCAACGTTAGAACCTTTCGTGTATCCCGTAGTGATATATGACGCGTTCGAAGTCATTCTTTACATCTTGTTCACTTAGAAAGGGTTTGAGGAGAGTTGAAAGGAGGTGCAACAAGAGTTGTAGAGAAGGAGGAGAGAAAAGTTATTAGAGGAGAGAAATTTGTGAGTTTAGAAATTCTGCTCTCTGGAAAATTTGTACAGTCGCTGTCAACTTTTCTGTGAATTTTATTTTCCTGAGAAACTTTCCAGTGTTTTAGATTGGCTGATAACCTATCTAAGACAAAAGGAATCATAGGAAAAGGTGGTCTAGAGAGGGAGCAATGATTTTTCAAAGTTGAGGGGGTCTATACGTGAGAGTTGAGGAATTCTGTTCTCTGGAAAAAGTTTACAGTCAGTGTCAGATTTTCTGTGAATTTTATTTTCCTGAGAAACTTTCCAGTGTTTTAGAGTGGCTGATAAGCTATCCAGGACAAAAGAAATCATGAAAAGATGAGGTCTGAAGAGGGAGAAAGGATTTTTCAAAGTGGAGGGGGTTGACAACCATGAGAGAAGTGAAAATATACAAATTTCAGTTCTCTGAAAATTTGTACAGTCATCACCATCTCTTCTGATTAGAGAAGTTTCTGTTGAAACTTCATGATTTAGTAGCTTGGAGGTTGAGCTACTGGAGACCACAAAAATCTTGGAGAGATCTCTTACCAACTAAGAGAGATACGTTTCGGCATACAAGGAGGTCTTGAAGATACGTCATGGGGAATCCAGTTCGAATGACGAGGTGGAAGAAGAGACGTTTAGGAGTTCGAACAGAGACGGAGAAGCCCAAGTTAAGTATAGATGAGTTACGAACACGCATCTATAGCACTTGGGGTGCCCTCTTTACTCTATACGAAGAAGCTTCCGCGACAATTGGCACAGATTTGAAGAAAGTCGAGTTTAAAGCATCATTCACTATGGAGGCCACGAATGCTCCTGGTGAAATAGAGTTGGATCCTTACAAGAGCGAGTTCAAGATGTCTGTTGTGATGAGTACAAACGAGGGTGAGGAGGATCATATCTTTGATAGTTAATATTAGATTAGATTTTATTTCGTGTATCGCATGTATAATGCACGATTTCTAATATAAAGCTCGGAAGAGTTAAGAAAGTAATGTAGAATTATTTTCCTCTATGATATTTTGTCCACTTAATGGTTGAGAAGGTGCAACATGAGTGGAAATTCAAAAGATTGGAAAGTTAGACTTAGAAACCTTCCTCAAGGTTTAGATGTCATAGTAAGTGTCGGAGAAAGTTCGAGAGAGATTATCGTCGAGTTTGAAAACCCTAGTACTAAACCTCAAGTAGAATCGCCGAGGAGAAGAGTAGAAACCGACTTGTGGTGTTATTTCTGTAGAGGGTTGGGACACAAAGTAGTGAATTGTCCAACTAGAATCAGCACCGAGAGAGCTAAAGGGAAGCGGGAGTTTACTGATTTGAGTCTTCGAGTGGGTCCATCGTCACCAGCGCCAATTCATCTTCTAGGCGAAGATCCTTGTCCAAGTTGTGGAGTGGGTGATCTATCAAGAGGACACAAGTGCGTCGATGTGGCCGCCCTACTTACGTCCGTAGTCGAGAAGTTGGACGAGACTCAAAGAGCTGAGACGGAGAAGTTGTCGACTTCAAAAGAGGACTCGGCTGAGTTGTGATGGAGATCGTCATTCGGATGGTGGAGAAGGCGGTGATGCGACTCAGACTCATGATTACCTTGGGGGAAGAGATGGCACAAGAGGTGTTGTTACAACCATTTCCTTTCATTTTACCTATGGTAGATTATTCGCGAATGGAATTGGTGATGTTCGTATTCTTTTAGCGAGTAGTTATTGCACGACGATTAGAAGAGTAGAAAGAGTAGTTACAAGATGGGAAAGCTACCCGTGTTTCATGGGAAGGACAATGAAGATGTAGAACCGTTTGTTCGAGACTTCAAAAGGGGTTGCATCGGAAACAACGTGAGAAGGAAGGAAGAATGGGTGTTGTTACTGCCAGAGTTTTTAGAAGATTTTGCTCTTACGTGGTATGAAGACCGAGTGAAGAGCCAGACACCTGGTGCAGTTGAGGACACATGGGAGACGTTGAGTAATGCACTCATCGAAGAATTTCTTCCAGAAGAGAGTTATGAGAAGCTCATGGTGGAGCTTACTCATTTGAAGCAACGTGACGACGAGAAAGTTCGGCAATATGCCGAAAGGGTGGATAAGTTGGAGCAACGGTTTCGGACGGTCCTACGGAAGAGTGGAGACAATGTGGAACTAACGATGGCGGGGATTGGAGCAGTGCTGACCAAGAACTTGGTGGGAGGGTTGAGACCTTCAATTCGAACCCAAGTGAGGTACGAGAAGCCAGCAACCAAAGCGGAGGCCATCAAGATAGCGACAAATATGGAAGAGAGTTTGGATGAAGGAGATATCATCCAACCTCATCATGCTGCTCTGGTGTCAACTCCGACTCCTGGTGTAGCCACAACGATCGCACCTGCACCATCACAATTGGTGATTGCTTCAACGTCAGCTCCTACTCCAACGGTGGTGCCAAGACCGTTTGTCCCAACAACGATGTCTACTGCCACCTCTGATTTTCATGCCGAGCTGAAGAGCATCACTGACACTCTTGCGGATCTCAAGATAAATGTGGTGCAGTTACGAGAATGGAGGAACAAAGGTGGAGGAGGAGGTCAAAGAGGTTACGACAACAATCCCAACCGAGGAAATCAAGGTAACTTTGGAGGCAACCAAGGTAACTTTGGAGGAATCACTTGTTGGACGTGTGGAGGTTCTCATTTCCAGCGAAATTGTCCTAACAACGGAGCAAGAGGTGCCGAAGCTGTCAGAATGAATGTGGGTGGAGGAAATCCATCACAAGGACGAGACAAAGGGGTGGCTACTATCGATGTCGTGCGAGATCCCATCTACGAGAAAGGAGAGAGTTCAAACTCTTCTCATGCACCGGTGGAGCTTTTAGCTCAAGAAAGAAAAAGAACTCGATTTTCTGATGAACCGGTTTTCATGGAGGAGTCAGCAAGTAGAAGTACTCGTTCGAGTAATGTTTCGAGTACACCAAGGGAGCCAAGAAGGAAGCTGGGGATGGCGGATTTCACCATTTCATCTTCCCAAGCGGGATATGATGTGGTTGAAGATGTGGGTGCTCAGAAAGCCAACATCACTGTTGGACAACTGATCGCACTTAATCCCAGCTTACGAAGGGAACTCAGAGGAGGACTGAGTTCTAAGAGAAGCAAGAAGAAGAAACCCAAGAGCAAGACATCAAAGTCAGTGGGAGTTGGTGTGGTGGATGTGCATGCTTCAGAGGTATGCACTAGGGCTTCAAAAATTGAAGTCCGATTGAATGGTCACTACGTCTCTGACGTATTGGTGGATGGAGGGTCGGCTGTAAACGCCATATCGGAGAGGTTGATGAAGAAGTTGGGAATGGAACCAACTCGCCCGGCTAGCATTGTCGTGGGGATGGCTAACAAGCAACGGGTAAGACCTCTTGGTGTGTTAGAGAAGGTGGTCGTGTCTGTGATGGGAGTTCAAACATTGATGTCCTTTCAAGTGTTAAAGGACTCTAGTTATGATTTGCTCCTAGGTAGGCCTTGGTTGAGAGCTGTGCGCACCACGGATAGGTGGCACAAGGGATACTTACGAATTGGGCCTAGAGATCATAGAGTGATAGTTCCTCTCTCGGGTGTTGGAGTTGTGACTTCTGACTCTGATAGACCCACTAGTGACTACTGGGAATCTGATACGGAGGATGATCAGAGTGTCTCGGAAGTAGATACTGGGGATTCTTACGACCAAGAATCCTCGTCTGAGGATGAAGGATTTGGTCGAGACGAATCAGTACATCAGCTTAGTGCTATTGACTTGTTGCCTCGACCAGCAGTGGAGAAAGATCCTGACAAAGAAGAGTTGAGTGAGGCAGAGATTGTGAGAAGACTCTCTACCCTGAAGTTTGGTATCAATGTCACTCAAGAAGAGAAAAGTAGATTCCTAGATATATTTCGAAAATATATCCATGTGTTTGCTTTCAGCTACAAGGATTTGAAGGAGGTGACCCTCGAGACTCATCGAATCGAATTGGAGGAGAACGCAAGACCAGTTCGACAGAAGCAGAGAAGGGTCAATCCTACAACGGCAATGATGGTCAAGGAGGAGATAGACAAGTTGAAGGAGGCGAGTTTCATCTATGAGGTGGAGAACTCAGAATGGGTTTCACCCATTGTGATTGTCAAGAAGAAGAATGGTAAGCTGCGAGTGTGCATAGACTATAAGAAGCTGAATGCAGTTACCAAGAAGGACTATTATCCTCTACCATTTATAGATGAGATTTTGGAGGAAGTTGCCGGTCATGAGTGGTACAGCTTTGGTGATGGTTATAGTGGATACAACCAGATCAAGATAGCACAGGAGTACCAGCAGTTGACTACTTTCACTACTCCTTGGGGAACATTTGCATTTCGAGTGATGCCATTCGGACTGTGTAATGCTCCGGCCACGTTTCAGAGGTTCATGAACAAGGTGTTTGAACCATTCATAGGGAAGTTTGTTCGGGATTTCATTGACGATTTCTGTGTGTACGGACGAAAGGAGGACCACTTTGATCATGTGATCAAAGTTTTGCAGCGGTTGGAGCAAGCCAACGCTTCTCTAAATCCAGAGAAGTGCATCTTTGGCTGCGAAGAAGGTCTGCTGTTAGGGCACATCATTTCCAAGAATGGGATTGCGGTAGATCCTGAGAAGGTGAAGAAGATTGTGGATCTTCCATTTCCGATCAACTTGACAAAGTTGAGGCAGTTTCTTGGCATGGTTGGATATTATCGTAGGTTTGTCTTTTCCTTCTCAAACAAAGCAATAGCTTTGACTATGTACATGAAGAAGGGAGTTGATTTTGACTTGATAGTGCATGATCAGAAAGCAAAGGAAGCATTTGAGGAGCTGAAAAAGGCATTAGTGACAGCTCCTATACTTGCTAAACCTGAGTGGAGTAAAGCATTTATTCTGTATACGGATGCCTCCAATGTAGCAATCGGATGTACATTAAGTCAGCTAGATGGAGATGGGCATGATCATCCTATAGCTTATGCTAGTAGGCAGATGGTTCCAGCGGAGAAGAATTACTCCGTGACTGAACGAGAAGGATTAGCGGTGATCTTTGGATTGAAGAAATTTCGACACTACTTGCTAGGAGGGAAATTTTCCATAGTCACAGATCACAAGGCTTTAAAGTATATCTTTAATAAGCCTAATGCCGAAGGTCGTATTGCTCGTTGGAAGATCCTTCTAACAGAATACGATTATGTGATCGAAGATAGACCAGGGAAGAAGCATGCGAATGCTGATCTTTTGTCAAGGGCTTATGATGATGAGGGAGAAGAACCGTTTGATGATTCATTTCCAGACGAGCATCTGATGACCATCACAAGCATCGAGGAGATACCGGACGAGTACAAGGAAATCTGGAGTTTCCTTGTAGATGGCTCTTTTCCAGAAGGTATGCATACCCGAGAACGTAACGCGTTGATCAAGAGATGCAAACCTTACACCATGGTAGAGGGAATTCTGTTTCATCAAGGAGCAGATGGGTTACTAAGGAGAGCAGTTGGTCAGAAGGAGGCATTCAAGCTAATGCACGAGTTTCACGACGGAACTGTTTGCGGAGGTCACTTTGCTGGTAAGATAACAGCCTTCAAGATTTTGGATGCGGGTTACCACTGGAGAGGGATTTTCAAAGAGTGTTTAGACTATTGCAAAACTTGCGACGTATGTCAAGCATTTGCTCTGAAGTCTACTAGAACACCTCCGTTAAGATCAATTCCCGTGTTAGGACCATTTGAGAAGTGGGGTATTGATTTTGTAGGTCCTCTTAATAAGACACCTCGAGGCAATAGATACATTGTAGTCGCCACTGACTATTGTACCAAGTGGGTAGAGGCTAGACCTTTGAGAGAGACCAATGAAACAGAAGTCGGTAGATTCTTATGGGAGAGGATCATCACAAGATTTGGATGTCCGTTAGAGTTGGTCTCAGATAGAGGAGGAGAGTTTGTAGGGAGCATGACTACTGCTATGCTACAACACTTTTCTATCAAGCCACGAGTAACGACCTCATACAAACCAAATGCTAATGGTCTTGCGGAGAAGACCAATCTTACACTTTGTATGATGCTCGCCAAAGATGCTGGTGTTGAGACTGCGAAACATACTTGGGATAAGAGGCTACATGCTATCTTATGGGAGTATCGAACGACAACAAAGACTTCTACTGGGTACTCCCCATTTCGACTGGTTTATGGAGTGGAGTCCAAGTTGCCGATCCAATTCGAATTGGATACTTTTCAAACTATTCAACGAAAGTTGAAGAGGTCGAGAGGAGAAGACGTGGTCAGATCAAGAAGGGAGCAACTCATGGAGTTGGAAGAGACCCGAGCGGTAGCAATGATCCGGATGGAACGAGCTCAGGCGTATCAAAAGAAGAGTTACGACAAACGGTTGGGCAAGAGGGAGGTAAAACCTTTTCAAGTCGGAGATTGGGTTATGTTGTATGATGCTATCAGATTCAAGAGGGCTAGGAAGAAGTTTCTTCCGAGATATTTTGGTCCTTTTGTTGTAGATAAGGTGTGGAGCAACTTCACATATGACCTTCAGGAGCTGGGAGGAAGGAGATTCGATCGGGTCAACCATGACAAGTTGAAGTTGTTTCATCGACGGAAGTTCTCTCTTCACTCCGAGGACGGAGCGAAAATTTAGTCCGGGGGTAAAATGTAACGACCTATGTTACACATAGGAAGTTTATCTATTAGTAAGGTGTTTAGTTCTAACTAAGTGTTGAGAATGTTTATTTGCTGCCAAAGTACTTTTAGGAGATATCAAGTTAGTCATGACTAGCTAAAAGTTAGTTATGGTTAAACTTAGCTGTACTTTTGGCAGAATTCAGATATTTGCTAAAGAGTGAGCACTACTATCTTGTCATCTTGTCTAAAAGGTAGAAAGGGGGTGGAAAGTATCCCTTATCTCCTTTTTGACTTGATATTAGTGGTTGGATTAAAGTTGTGGACTTTGTGGGCATTAAAAACAAGAAGAGATTCCACATGTTTCCTTTTTAGTGGGTCCTAGTGTAGAGGGGGGGTGGAAATTCGAGATTCCTTGAGAATATTCCAGAATCCTTCTAGAAGTTGTTGACTTTGAAGGAATAAGCCCATGTGAAAAGGTAAAAAGCCCATGTGATCAATGCTTTTACCTTAAGTAATATCTTAGTAAAACCCGGTAAAAGTAGTTACGGCTGAGTTACCGGAGGGTACCAAAGTAAAAACCTAGAATGTATAAATAGAGGAGTAGAGAAGAGCTCCTCATCCTTGTTTTCACATCGTCGTAATGACAACTTGAGTAATATAGAGAGTGTGGGATATTTTTAGCATGTGAGAACTTGAGAGACGTCGTTAGAATGGAGGATTTTAGTGGATGAGATTATGAAGATTTTAGTTGATAAGTTTGTGGGTGTATGAATGAGAGTGAACTTAGCATTTTTCCCTTCAAGATTCATGGTGTGCTTCCATCAAAGCCATCAGAGGTGACCCCTGAGTGAGAGACAGGCCCGACAGTTGCAGATTCGTGGATGACGATCGTGGAGGTTGAGAGATCGGGGGGTAGTTGATCGTTAGGACCGCAGAGGGTTTACAGAACGGACAGGAGGCTGTTTTATTGAGGGAGATCGTTTGATAATCTGCAGAGGATTTTTTATCGATGTTGGGTTAAATTCCTGATAGTTTCAGTTGGGAGATTGACGCAGAGGGAGGATTAAGAGTTGGAAGAGCTTGAATTTACCTACTAGGCTGTTTGAGGTGAATCTGGTGAGCTAGGAGCATCTATCTGAGCGGAGAAGAAGACAGGGACTGAGAAGGTCGAGTTTTCTGAGAAATTTCGGTGCTGAAGCTGTTGCAAGAAGGGATACAAGCGTTGGGGTTTCAAAACTTCATTGGTTGTAAGGTTTGGAGACTAATCTGCTGGAGAGAAGATTAATTGAGTGGGAATTGACTGTTTGACATCTGCGGTGATCAACGTAAGGAGTTGAGTAGATAGGTTGTAAATTGATATATGTGGAGGACTATTGAGTGTGATTGGAAGAGAAATAAAGCATTGTGAGTTCAGGTTTCTCTTATCTGTTGTGTTTGAAGGTAGATCTGTCTCCTGAGACTTGATTAGAAAAATAGCAAGTGACCTATAGTCAATGAGTAGTCTATGTGAGTGACTTCAGCCGTTGTGTACTACCAGCCTTGGCTCTTGTCTTGGTATTCGATTTCTACTCCTACCTCGCGATTTATCACAGCCATAAGGCTCGCCCTTCCTGAGAAGGACTCTCCTCGACATAAATCTGGTGCTTCCACTGAGAGTCATCTTGGGGTGATTAATCGTTGAGGCTGTTGAGGTTGAGATTTGCATACGAGGAAGAGATGGATCGCAAGAGCGAGAGTGGTGCTACTGCCTCTACGGCTGGAGCATCGACATCTACTGCTGCACTTTCGGCTACACCAACGTCTTCAGCAGCAACTGCAGCATCAGGCCTGGATACTGCTGAGATATTGAAGACGCTTGCGGCTTTGGTTTAGTAACATCCGATCGTCGGAGGGGGTGAGTTGAAATCCACAAAAGCTTTTCAGGCGATTGTGAATAGGTGTGGAAGATTTGAGGGCAGAGATATTTCCAGATATCTTCGTGAGTACATAAGAGAGATGGAGCTTGTAAGGGTGACAGATGCGGAGATGATTGGTAGTTTTGAGTTGGCTGTGATTCTTGAGTTGAGAGATCAAGTCAGAGACGTACAGAGGAGAAATCTTGGTGTTTGGGCAAGTTTTGAGAGAGCTCTCCGAGAGGAATTCCTTGAGGAAGATTCTGAGAGAGTTACTAGGAGAACTTTTTTCGATTGGATTGAGCAACAACCTGGTCATAGGATGGGGCTGAATGAGTTGCTAAGATAGTTCGATCGAAGATACCGACAGCTTTCGACGCTCGAACGAATAACCTTGGATGCTAGAAGAACAGAGCTCTTCTTGCAAGCCACCGATGAGACTACAGCAGATCGATTATGCTTCATGTTAGCAGATCGATCAGCTGAAGGGGGTGTTACTATGGATTGGAGGAGAGTGGAAGATGATGTGACCGTTCTAACAAGACAGAGGCGAGGGAGAGTGGCTGTAGGGGGACGGCTGCTTGCAGAGGTGATCCATCAACCTTATGCTCCTCAAGTACAGCAGCCTCCGGCTCTTGCTCCTAGACCTGTTATTCCTGTAGAAGCGCCTCCAGTGCCAGTTGTGTCAGTTCCTGCACAGAGGGTACCTGTTCAAAGGGTGGTTGAGAACCAGGGTCAGCACAATCAAATTGAGGAGTTGATCCGACAGATGCGTGAATTGAAGGTAAAGCTGGTTGGTTTACATAGAGAGCTACCACCGATGTCTGGTGTTGCTCGTCCAGACGGTGCTCCTTTCCGTAGGTGTATCTGGTGTGACAGTCCAGATCATCTTCGAGGAGATTACCAAGAGCTTACAGCCGCTCTACGAGATGGTGTGGTTCGCTATCAGAATGATAGACTGCACCTCGTTTCTACTGGAGAGCCATTGAACACGCAGTTTGGGCGAGGGGGTATGAAGAGTTTACCTCAAGTCGCTACAGCTGCAACAGTAACTACGGTAACAGTATCACCGATGAATCCTGATGTGTATGTTGGGCATATTGAAGTCTCTTCTAGCCCTACTTTGCTGGATAGGTCTCTTGAGAGGAGCAGTACTGAAGTTCCTTCTGAGATGTTGAAAAGAGGAGCAGAAACTATTCGTAGAGTCACAGGGTGGAAAGATCCCATAGATACAGCGTCTATTAAAGCTTTCTTGGACGTACGTAAGCATGTTCATTGACAAGATGCTTCTGTGGAGGAAAAGAGGCGATGAGATGCCTCTGAGCTTGAAACTGAAACTCTAGAGGAGACTAGAGAGGGATAGAGACGGAGAGTCACTAGAAGACGAGCAGCTCCTCCAGAGGATGTCCCGTCTACCTCCCAGGCTCCGCCACCTGCATCAGGTCCAATGGAGGACGTATAGAGACATCAGCAGGAACCAACGACTGATGATAAACGGTTCACTGCTCAAGAAAAGGGAAAAGGGCCGGCTTACAAGCTGCCTGCAGATAATGAGACCTCCACTGATCTCAAAAGCATTCTGGAGCAGAGGATATTAGATGCACGGTGTCGGAGTGTAATCCGTCTACTTAGGAAAGCGCCGGGCTTCTGGCTGTGGTTGTTCACTCAAGAGGTTGGCTTTCAGGTTACAACAGGGGCTATAAACGCTCACACAGATGTGTAAGATCTAGTAATATACCCAAAAGGCGAAATTCAGGTCTAGCTGGCAGTAATAGGACTCGGGGGTGAACTTTGACACTCACGGAGAGGAAAACTATGAAGGTTTAGACCTCTAAACTTCCCCTACATGCAAATGAGGTACTACTGAACTCACAGACGAAATTTCAGCCTGAGATCAAATTCTGACACGGAAATATGAACGGAAAAGTTCTAAGCAAGAAAACTACGGTAATTTCTGGTACCCTGATGGCTATTTCAACCTATAACAGGAGTTTGGCTCGATCAATTTCGAAGTTTCTTACAGGATTTGTAGTTCACAGCTTGCTGAACACTCCTGTGAAGTTGGGACTCCTGAATGTACACAGAACTGCAGATCTCCTCCTCTGAAGTCGCTGCTCTAGATTAAGAGCTTTTCAGACCCCCTCAGTTTCAGCGGCCGCCCTGAATTACTCAGTCACTCAATCGATATGAAACTTTTTGTGAAATCGTAGCCCTGCTGGCAGAGAACACAACCTCGAAGTTTTGAAGCAATTTCCTCAAATCAGCTGCGAGTGACACTGAAAACCCTAAATCCAACCAAAGTGATTCAATTCTAGCACAATTCGAACTTCAATTGCTCATAACTCCGTCTTTATTGACTCAAATCGATCGAAATTTTCACTGGAGGTGCTTGGCATGACGAGCTCTCTCTCCCTGTGCTCTCAGATTTCGAAGATCCCTCACCAAATGCTCGAACTCTCCTTTAGAGCTCTGTTTCTAAATTTAGAGTTAAACTAAAGACAAAAACAGACCAATGAGAGTTCATAGCTCCACTTGGTTGTCCTTTAGTGCCCTAATCCACGTGGCAACTTAGTTTTACTCATAGGCTACCATGTCAAGCTCCCTAGAGTGCCAACGTAAAACTTAAACTACCCAAAATGACACGTAGTCCCGAAAAATAACTTAAATCAGCTAGAAAGCGTGCATGGGCGACAAGTAAGTACAACCCATGAGCTCAAACCCCTATCAGCATGGAAACCCTAAGTTATGTACATTGAATGTCATAGACAAGTAAGAAGTCACTTGCACAAGCATACAAATGCTTGAACAAGATAACTAGCATACTATCAGCCTACTAGGACTAAAAATAGTATTAACACCGTATGCAAAGGTGTCAAACATATACATAAAGGACTAGAAGTAATATGAGCTAACTTCTAGAACTACTAAACCTAAGCGTCGGAGTAGAAGTCAAGCATGTAGCCGTCAAGTAGCGCGACATCCTATGCTTGAACAAGATAACTAGCATACTATCAGCCTACTAGGACTCAAAATAGTATTAACACCATATGCAAAGGTGTCAAACATATACATAAAGGACTAGAAGTAATATGAGCTAACTTCTAGAACTACTAAACCTAAGCGTCGGAGTAGAAGTCAAGCATGTAGCCGTCAAGTAGCACGACAACGGGTTGAGTTTTCACTTCAAGAAGTTCTTGGCATTGCAAAGAGAGAGTTTCATGAGCTGATTATCGATGTCATCAAACAAAAGAGGCAAGTCATATCTGAGCAGGTAGAGAGCCAAATGATAGATGTGATAGGAGCTTCTGTAAATGATGTGGAGTTTGGGAAGGTGCATTTTCAAGAGACTATTGACAAGAGATACCAGCAGGAGGCGATAGTTGCTGGAACTAGCACTACTGAAGCTGATGATGATGAAACTGATGGAGAGAGCCCAACTGTTGACAGTGACTTCAAGAAGAGGCATTGGACTCGTGCTACATGTGCCACACGGGTACGTCTTGGGAGTTTATCCAAACCTATTGCTGCTTTAGTTGACCACGGATCCGAAATCAATATCATGTCGCGAGAGATATATGAAAGAGGTTGTGGCCTATTGAGCTGAATCATGGATGGGTGTTGCGTGCTGCTAACAACCAGAAGGGCGAGTTGTACGAAGCTTGCCCTAACGTGAGAGTGAGGATAGGTGATGTAGAAATAGATCAGCACTTTTTTGTGCAATCTTTTGCGTCGTATCTAGTCATTCTTGGTCAACCTTATATCACTGCAGTGCGCATGGAGACCAAAGTGATGGACGATGGATCACACTTTGCTAGGATCCGTAGTCTTGATGATAGACGTTCTGTTCAATTTCTGACTGTTCGGACAAACCACAAGCGAAACAGACAGACCTTGAGGGACTCTCCTATTTGTAGAAGTAAGGGTTTTTAGAACCCACTCTTGTAGAGCGGGAGGACAAGAGTGAAGGGTCAAGGACTACTATGATCCCGCTTGAGCAGCCCAAGGGATCACAGAAGACTGATGAAGAGGCTGCTCGAGGTTCTGAGAATGTATAGAGTACCAAGTTGGAGATCTGGTTTGTTGGGTTTGAGTCGTGAGGATTGGAGTGAGTATACACGAGTAGAAGATATGACTGTAAAAAGTAAGAGATAGATAGAGAAACGTATAGCTGATCTGCGTTGTATTGGAACTTTGGAGGAAAAGGAAGTGATTTCTGGTGTATATCAAGAGTTTATCGATGTACAGTCTTTTGTTCGTTGGTTAGATGAAGTAGATAGGATGGAAGAACAGTTGGGAGGTAGGGTGGTGATCCCCATCCATTCTCCTGAAGGATTGTCTCGTACTTGGGACCTCGATCTCATCTGAGACTGGAGAATGAATGGAAGGATGCAGTCTGTTGGTGCGGCTCTCGTCAGAAAGCAGAAGTACACGCCAAATATAAAGCGGTGGCGAGGAAGGTGAAGCATGTGGCGACCCAATTGCCTGTTGATTCGCAACAGCAGATGGAGTCAGCCGCCACTGAGCCTGTACTCAGAAATCCTGCACGAATAGGACATCAGTTTACTCAAGAAACACTCGAACAACTCCAGATAGGAGTGAGTGGTTTCTTGACTGAAGTAGAGAAGAAGACTTTTGAAAAGATGATTGTCAGTCATGGTAGAGCATTTTCTTTTTCAGCTGAAGAGATTGGTTGTGTGGATCCGAGTGTGATAGCTCCGATGGTTATCTTCACTATGCCTCATGTGCCTTGGGACTTGAAGCCAATTCCAATCCCTCGTGCCTTGCTGCCAAAGCTCATTGAGTTATTGAAGGAGACGATGGGTATCCTTGAGCCATCCATGGCTCTGTACTCTAGCCGATGGTTCACGGTGCCTAAAAAGTCTGGGGCTTTGCGCTTTATCCAAGACTTACAGTCTATCAACAACATCACGATTCGGAACGTGGGAACAAGACATGTGGTTGATGAGGTAGCTGAGGCGTTTGCTGGGAGGTCTGTGTATTCTATCGGAGATTTGTTTTCGGGTTATGATCAGTTTCAACTTGCCTTGGAGAGTAGAGACTTGACTACCATGCGTACGCCTTTGGGATTGATGCGGATGTGCACTCTTCCTCAGGGAGCAACAAACTCAGTAGCACATATGCAGAACGTGATGCATAAGGTGTTGCGGGAATTTGTACATGAGATCACTATCCCATTTCTGGATGACATTCTCATGAAAGGATGTCCGGTGGAAGACAAGGATGAGATTGTGACTTCCAATGGTTGCAGGAAGTTTATTACTAATCATATTCAAGACGTGGGTAGGATTCTAACACGTCTAGAGGAGGTACACCTCACTCTATCAGGTACTAAGTCTCGTTTTGAGATGTCAGAGGTTATGGTGTTTGGTCATTTGTGTGACACATTTGGAAGAAGACCGAACCCAGAGAAGGTAGATGCTATAGCAAGAATAGCAGACTGTATCAATATCACTGAGGGTCGACGTTTCTTGGGAGCTTGTGTGTTCTTTCGTGTGAGTATCCCTCATTATGCACACATTGCCGAGCCGTTGTATGCGCTTCCGAAGAAAGAGAAGAGGTTTACTTGACGGCAAGAACATCATGAGACGATAGAACGGCTAAAGGAGATTCTGAAGTCTCCATCCATATTGAGGAGACTTAACTATCAGAGAGGAAGGCATGTGATACTAACTGTAGACACGAGTCCAAAGGTGATTGGATGGGCAGTTGGCCAGGAAGATGCAGATGGTGTGCGGTTTGTTTCTAGGTTTGGAGTCCGAATCTTGACAAACAGACAACGTAACTATCCTCAAGTAAAACGTGAACTATGGGGAGCTGTTACTGCTATGAAGGTAGATCGGGAGTTCTTGATTGGTGCTCATGCGATTTTAGAAACAGATTGTTTGCCTTTGCTTGGTATAATAG
Source organism: Asterella californica (assembly GCA_036924285.1). Classification (NCBI taxonomy): domain Eukaryota; kingdom Viridiplantae; phylum Streptophyta; class Marchantiopsida; order Marchantiales; family Aytoniaceae; genus Asterella; species Asterella californica. Next base: position 17,221,459 of record JAYKYS010000003.1, read on the forward strand.
CAAACTGCAGTACTCTAGACATAGCAATGTTGAGATGGATTGCTTACATCCTGAGCTTGAACCTTGAGTTGAAACACATTGCCAGGAAAGAAAATCCAGTTGCAGACATGCTGTCTAGGGCTAGTTACGCAGATGAGGATGAGATGGTAATAGAAGCTGAGGACGAAGAGAAGAGAGATGGTTGGTGTAGTCAGCAGACTTCAGATTTGGGATCACTGTCATTTAGAGAGGAGTTTTACACGGGAAAGTTACGTGACATTGGACTCTATCTGAGTTCTTTAAACAGACAAGAGGGGTTGAGTGATGTAGAGTTTAGAGAGGTAAGGAGGAAGGCATATGACTACTTCTTGCGAAATAGGTATCTTTGGAAACTCCAAAGAGAAGAGATGGAGCACTTCTACGAGTTATAGATGATCTGTAGACCAAGCAACAGTTGATGAAGGAGTTTCATGACACCTTGTGGGCCGGACATCGAGGAGCTTGGGCTACCTACACAAAGTTGAAGGAGAGATACTGATGGAGAGGACTTTATCAAGATGTGGTGAACTTTTGTGAGTTCATGCTTGCATTGTCAATTTTATTCAAAGGTACGTTACAGGGATGGTCTGGTACCAACCTATCCGTCTAGTATTCATTTTCAATGGGTTCTTGATTTGGTAGCAATGCCTCCTGGGTTATGGGGTATGAGATACTTGGTGTTGGCTCGAGAAGATCTCTCCAACTTTGTGGAAGGACGAGCTCTGAGGACGAAGACCACAGAAGGGATATGTAGGTTTGTTCTTGAAGATATTATCTGTAGATACGGATCTATAGGGAGATTGCATGCAGACAGAGGAGAGTTGCGTGGTACGGATGCGAAGGAGTTCTTTGTCCAACACGGACTGAAACTCAAGCTCACTACTGCCATGAATCCGGAAAGGATTGGTAAGAGCGAGAGAGGGCATCCGTCGATTGTTCAAGCTCTGGTAAAGGCATGCGATGGTAGGCATAGACAGTGGCCTAGGTTGCTCTCTTTTGCTCTATACGCTGACAGGTCGACTCATTGCACTACTACTGGGTACATGCCCATTGAACTGATGTTGGGTCAGAAGTCGATTATGCCGGTAGAGGAGGATTTTCCTACATGGACTACTTTACCGTGGGAAGATGAAATGAATCACTTCGAATCAGGCATTTGGAACATAGAGAGGAGGATATTATAGAGACACAACAGAAATTGAAAGAGGTTCGTCTCAAGAACAAGGACATGTTTGACAAGACCCATCGGCTCCGACCGAAGCTCATACATGCTGGAGATTGGATTTTGGTATATGACAGTACCTTAGAAAATCAGCACTCTACGTTTCGGAAATTTTCTATGAGGTGATTTGTTCCGTATGTTGTCTTAGAAGTGCATCGGAACGCTTACTCTTTACGAGAGCTTGATGATACACCTCTAAGGCTTCCTGTTGCGGGTAAGCGTATCAAGTTGTTTAGAAAAAGAGGAGGACTCGTTGAGCTAGATGAATTTTTGGAGTCAGATCAGATGATGGATGCCGATGCAGATTTGCTATCAGAAGAAGATGCAGAGGACGTTGAAGAGGACGATGGTAATTTAGAGAACCTTGGAGACTAGTGGGAAAGTTGACACATACCGGAGGATGTGCAAGTTTGGAGAGGGTGAATGTCGTAATGCGTGACGTTCAAGATGATGAAACGGAGCTTCAGAAAACACTCAACCAGCATTTGTTCAGGAAGCTGCGGCCTAGCTTATCAAGCTGGGTAGGAGCTAAGCTAGGGCTATGCTTGGCAAGCTGCCCCCTAGCTTGGGTTGAAATATCACCCTGAATGAAGGCGAAAGTTTTCGGAATGCAGAGCTCGACGAGGAGAGCGACCTCATGCTTCTAGTTTTGACAGAAAGTGTTTTAAGCAATAGTTAGTACGGGTTTTAGATTGAGAAATATACGAAAGAGAGAAATCCGTCGATTCTGGCTCGTGACTCGAACTCAGAATCTGATAGCGTGAGTGTGTAGGTGTTCACAAGTACTATAGTTTTGACTCCTTATTCATTAAAAATGGAGTTGTATAGAGAAGTTAGCGTAGGAAAGGCTAGTAAAGACTTTACAAGAAAATTTCCTCAAGAAAACATATGTACAAGAATTTTTACCTTCTTGAACGGAACCAAAGGCCATCCCAGTGATAGGGCAACAGCCTAGGAGGGAAGTGGTCTCAGGATCAATTCCTCCTGGCCTCTGGTTCCTATTCCGGCATGTTGACCACCTGAAAGGGAGTCTATGTTGGATATGCAGCCACGTCCTGCATATCTATGGATGGGAGACCGGTATCTCCCTTAATCGTGGGCTTCCTGACCTAAGCCTCCATCCCGCCCCGTATCTCTCTTAATTGTGGGCTTCCTGACCTAAGCCTCCGCATGTCATCCTGAATATACTATGAGAGATACCTGGTGCGCATATGGAGGGTTGTAAGCCCTGTAGGGCAGCCTCATAAGTGTTGGGGCTTCGACCTACATTGAATGGCTTGTATTATATTCAGGGTGGCATCAAGATGACATCAAGAGCACGGGAAACTTTTGCTGATCAGTTAATTAATCATCGAGTCAGCTTAGCAATGGCAAAGAAAGATGTGAGACCTTTAATAATGAAGAGGTCGGCTTTGTAAAGACAACTGTGAAGCTTTTATTAAAAAGGGAGCTGCTTTAGTAATTAAGATTCTGTACGTAAGGACAGCAGAGGGGCAGCTTAGTTAGGGTCCTGCTTCTGATAAGTGATTGCGCTTATAAGGACAGCAAGGGGCAGCTTAAGCTAGAGCCTTAACTTTTAGGTTAAATATCTACGGCGGCTTGGGATCGGGACCACTTTTCAAGGGATTTTTTTCAAAGAGAGCTGAAGCGGAAGAAAGAGGATTAAGGATTTAGGATCGAGGACGTGCAGGAGAAGCTTGGAGGCTGGGAGAGATCAATTTTTCTGACAGAACTGAGGCGGACAAGTCTTTGGGAGCGAGAACTTTATCTATTATACAATTTGGAGGCAGAACTACCTTCTGAACGGATAGGAGGCTGTTTTATTGAGGGAGATCGTTTGATAATCTGCAGAGGATTTTTGATCGATGTTGGGTTAAATTCCTGATAGTTTCAGTTGGGAGATTGACGCAGGGGGAGGATTAAGAGTTAGAAGAGCTTGAATTTACCTACTAGGCTGTTTGAGGTGAATCTGGTGAGCTAGGAGATCTATCTGAGCGGAGGAGAAGACAGGGACTGAGAAGATCGGGTTTTCTGAGAAATTTCGGTGCTGAAGCTGTTGCAGGAAGGGATACAAGCGTTGGGGTTTCAGAACTTCATCGGTTGTAGGGTTTGGAGACTAATCTGCTGGAGAGAAGATTAATTGAGTGGGAATTGACTGTTTGGCATCTGCGGTGATCAACGTAAGGAGTTGAGTAGAGATAGGTTGTAAATTGATATATGTGGAGGACTATTGAGTGTGTTTGGAAGAGAAATAAAGCATCGTGAGTTCAGGTTTCTCTTATCTGTTGTGTCTGAAGGTGGATCTGTCTCCTGAGACTTGATCAGAAAAATAGCAAATGACCTATAGTCAGAGAGTAGTCTATGTGAGTGACTTCAGCCGTTGTGTACTACCAGCCTTGGCTCTTGTCTTGGTATTCTATTTCTACTCCTACCTCGCGATTTATCACAGCCAGAAGGCTCGCCCTTCCTGAGAAGGACTCTCCTCGACAACGTACAGAGACTGATACAAGGGGGCAGCTTAGGGGTTAGCTTGCGCCTGCGATCTGTCAACGGACTTTCAAGAGATTTGGAGGTCCAATGCAAACGCGCAAGGTGTCATTGGGTTCAGATTTGTGTAAGCTACGCACAGGTTATGACGGTTTGTGACGAGACGGATCGAGTGATGTGTACTGAGAGAAATTGAGACGCAAGAAGGGGATTTGGAGATTTCAATTATCTGTGAAGGAGAGTTGGACCGTTCGGACCGTTCTGGAGTCCAAACTTGCTGTCCTTGGATCCATCCGGATCAGAACACCGAGTTCTACAGGAAATTGAAGACGATACCAAGTTTCATCGGACGGTTTAGGAGTTCTGAGTGAAATTGGCTCGCAGGGAAGCGCTTGCGTCAAGATTTTCATCGCCTGTGATCTAAAACTGGGTTGTTCTTCGCGATCGGTGTGCCAAGCTCTTCGTTCTTGGTGCCTACGCGACCAGGGAGTCTTCATCTACGCATAGGAGAAGACAATACGTGGATTGGATTGTTGGTTTGGATGTGGTGAGCAAGTTTGAGCCGCAGGGAACTGATTTACATCAGTTTTTTGCAACCTGCGATCAAATTTCTTGCGTGGTTTTGCGAGAGGAACTCCAAACGGCTTGTTTGGAGTCTCGTTGGGTTCGTGATAGCTAGATCTACCTGCCATGGAAGATGGATATCAGTTTAGACGATCCGTTTGTGCGGTGTGTGCGGTTTTAAGTCGCATGGAGGAGTTTTTGAAAGTTCGATCACTTGCGACAGAAAATCGGTGATATCTCGGCTGTTTGGAATCGAATCTGAAGGTTTCTTGGGTTAACGGAGTCAGCGGAGGAGACCCTATCGACATCTGAAGTCCGTTTGACGAAAAGAGGAAGTTCTCAAATAGATCTTTTTTGGTTTCTTTTCTACGGGTTTTGTTCTTTTGAGTTCGTTAGAGTTCTGGTTGGTTATATACAGCTTGTGGTAGCCAGCTTTGGCTAAGAGCTTGTACATGGATGTGGTTTGGATTTGGGTTTGGATCGCGTGATACTGCTATGGCTCTGTTGTTAGCAAAGAGAAATTTCTCTTGCTTTGAGCTACGCTTCGGTGATTTTGGGTCAGGGTTGTGATTCAAGGGTTTGTCTTAGGGGCTTTGAAGCAGGTTACATACCGCTCTGGTCTGTTTCTCAGTTCTGTGCTCTTAGGAGAAAGAACCGCCAGTGTACATACATTTGGAGTTGATATATATCGCAGCATTTGTTTTCGTGGTTGTTTTTCTCTGTCTTGTCTCTATTTCAGCACACAACATCCCCACAGCTAAGAACCTCGCATTTTCCTGGACATCCTTCCCGCAATATCCGACACGACAGCGGGAAGACGCTATCCTCAATGCCTTCCGGGATGGAGATCTCTTCCCACCGCAGGAGCAATCCTCTTCGTTGCGCTTCCTCTAGCCGCTGTCGGTACATCAACCCTTGTCTTGGCTTCTGGAGTCTTCATAAGACTCCCTGTAGTCGCAGAAGTTGTCTTTCGCGCGTCTTTGATGCTCGACGCGTCATCCTGCGAATCCGATTCAGATCCAGAGTGGATGGTCGAGAATGACGTGCTCTTTCGAGACACACTCCTAGGTCTCATCCTCCTCAGTGACGACGCGTCTTCTGTGCCGCTGGAGTCGTCTTCTCTTTTGTCGATGTGACAATAATAGAGAGTTTAGTTGCTACTGATGTTACAACTATACAGATGCATTATATGGTTGATAATAAACATCGATTTGAATTCCTTTCTTCTCAAATATATGCTTGATCATAACATAGATCTGAATTCCTTTTTTCTCAACAATGATACTGGGTGACATATCCTTCTTTGTGGAACAGAATCAGGATACTTTCTGGCAAAGGGAATCTCTTTCACTTTGTACGGATAGAGAGACCGATTGGACCAGCGCTCTGGGCTAACCCGAGTTATCTCGAAGATCAACCGGAAGATTCTGGAAAAACAGAGGTATTCAACTGGATCTTTACCGGCAAAAACAGCAAATCCCGACAAGTTACTCGTTCGTTTTACTACGGTTTATCTATCGATACCAATGGATAAACCGGTTGCTACTTTTTACCGAAAGATATTACCGGTATTTCACGAATTTCTCCCGGAGCACTGAAATCGAGGGGGCTTGCAAGAGGTGGTGTCCTTATGGAAATTATTTTCAGAGATTATTTTCAGAGATTGCTTTTCTGCCTTTAGTTGGGTTTTCAAAATCCACTTCCCTTTCAGATGCTCTCCCAGTTAGTTCTATTACACGATTGGGGTCCAAAGAGACTCGCTTCAAGCGAAAGAAATTCCGGCGGACCCATATGGCACTGGAGGGACAGATAGTTATCATACGTATCGCACCGCTAAAACTGATCACTGATAGGTGTGAGGCAAGAACGACGAAATTCATTCTGTTCTTGCAACAGCATGTACAGGAGAAACATGTAATGTGCCCAAACTGGATGGGTCTGCCGACTGCATTTGTCGAGTACCCAGGTCAGGCAACCGTATGGAGAATGGGGTATTGAGCATGAAGGAAATCGCGGCAACGGGTCATATTGGAGCAGAAAATGATTTCAACACTGAGGTCTTGCACGTACGATAAGCCCTCCTTGGTGAATAAAGGGAGAGATGAACTTAGTCAAGAAAAAAAGAAAAGCTTGTGGGAACATATACAAATTTCTATTTCACGTTGTAATAGGTTTTATACATGATTTCAGTAGGGATGCAGCTAAGATTCGGAAGTTTGAGTAACTGCTGATACTGGAACTGCGTTGCTAGCAGCGCCTACAACGCTGACAGAACCATCACTCCCGCTATACGTCTTGATAACTCCATTTTGATCCACTGTTGTCAACGACGGTACGTCTGTTACGGGGATAACAGGCGCCCTAGTTCTGTGCGTAACTGTCATGTGAAGACCATTTGTTGTATGAATGGTCGCTCCAGTAGTCATTAACACCTGAGAGATCAAACATGGAGACACATTGTTTACGAAGCATTTCTCAACGATATATCAGAACAACATTTCCAACTGGAGAAACGTGGCGCTGGTGGATAGTGATTCATTCTTACAGGTGGGGCTCCAGCTGCCATCTCAAAGCTAAACCGCCTGGCAAGCATGGCAAGCGTAGTGACGACCTGCAAAAGTAAATGGGTCTTGGAAATTTAGAGTTATATAGCTCCAAAAGTGCAGAGCAAATGCATCGGATACTGAACTCAAAGCTCTACTTCAGACGGTTCTGATCTTCAACTGTACCTCATATGTGGCGAACACATCACCCACACACTTCCGTGGTCCCCCTCCGAACGGAATATATCTGAGATGAAGTGTTGGCGTTATAAGCTGGACGTTTCTAGCCTGATATATACTACCACTACTACCTTCCATCTGTTCAGACTTTATCCATCCAACTTACCTCATTCCACGGCACAAAGTGATCCGGGATTTCGGGACCTCGAAATTAGATTAATTCAGAAAACTTGACTGAAACCACTTGACCCTGGTACACAAGCTTCCAGTATTTCATGTACAAGAAGCACATGTATGTAGAAATCATTTATGAACTTGTAACATACCGCTACATTTTAATACTTTTGACTCCATTAAAGACAAATTCTTAAATGGACGGGGTTTAGCTGCGGCTGACTCTGCATAGATGCCCTAATTCACGACAACTAAAGCTCCTTCCAAGAGGGTGCACAACGTCTATGATTACAACTGGCGTCTATCGCAGAGTAAATTGCCACTTGGGCCAAAGGACATCTTCTCGGATAACCTTAAGGGCAGATAAACGAGGCACCGGAATTGTAACACTGCAAAACCCTCGGTAGATTACCTGAAGGCTTGAGAAGCCTCAGCAGTTGAGTATGTCTCCCAGCGCTCTGGCCTGAATGCATCAGGATCCTCCCACAGAGCGGGTGAACGATGAAGATTCCACGTGGAGATAAATATGTCTTCACCTCTGTTGTAACCACGCACGAAAGAATGACTCATAAGAAAGCAGTTTCATGCTGGTGGATTATGGGCTGCTGATATGGAAACCTTGAAGTGCATATTTAGAACTAAGCTTGACTGATCGACCTGCACCGTGCATGCTATTATACTTACGCGTGCTATCATACTTACTTCCTGAGAAGGTACTGCCCAAGCATATCATCCTCCAAAGCACGTCGAATCAGTACTGGTGGCTGCGGATACAAGCGCATTGACTGGACAAAGGAATGACACGCGCTTTAGTTTCGTACCCTTCAAAAATGGTCTTCACAGCACTTAGACAGGCTACACAGATAGAAATCACGAATAACTGCAAAATATCTAACCTCGCTGATGACATTCGAAGTAAACTGTAGCTTCCTCATATCATCAACAGTTGGTACGCGGTCTCCCAATACCGCATCGACCTGAAATCGCCCCAATAATAAGTACGATTCGGCTCCCCATCATAAACTCCAAATAATTTACGACATAAAATTGTCTCGTGAGCACGTGGGGCAATATGCAAGATACTTTACATTCTGAATGTATTACACAACGTCTGGATTATCATCAGCGCTAGCAAACAGCGTACATACCTCCCTTTGCAGTCTAGCCGTCACAGTAGGGTTCTGCATCACATCGAGAAACGAAGAGTGAGATTATTTTCGGGTAAAAGTGTCAGCTTTACTACTCCACAAGATGTAGGATATTACTCTATGTAGAAATAGAAAATGGTACTAGAGAAAGATGGAAATACCAATGAGAGGAGGTAAAACGTCCAGGTAAGGACCGCTGCTGATGTCTCATGTCCTGCTATTAACATAGTCATCAAATCATCGCGCAGTTGCTTGCTTGTAACCTGCAGTTATCAATGAAGAACACGATGACTCAGCTTGTAGCAACGGACCCAGTGAATATGAAGATATAATTCAATACGAGACCTGTGTAAGAGACCCCAAGTTCCGATATTTAGGTCAGTGTCGAGAAGCACTGTAACATCCACTTAGCTAAAACAGGCGTTAACTTGGCCCCTAATTATGCAACTGTCGTCGCTGTTTGGTTGACTCTTTATCTAAAACGTTTCCACCGATACTACTAGGGGTTTAGGCTTCTTCTTCCCTCTCATCTGTATGTTGGTACATTAGTATAGCCGTTTGAATCAAGACCTATGCTCACACACTTAAGGTAACCCCCAAAAACCCAGAGCACTACATCTATTTCTACACGAGAATCGCAGATAGAATCAAAAACCACGTAGGTTACCAGAAGGAAACAATGATATAGTGTGCGTCCGTTGAAGAAACGATCAGTAAGCAACCAGAAAGCAAGCACAAAGCAATTGAACCCGGCAGGTGGTTGTCAGTGCAGTACATTTCAAACTACACAGCGAGTAGCCATGAGGGGTGTGAATGTGCGCTAACTTTAAGCATCAAGTTAGCGAAAGGGAGATGGTACTCTCTTGTTTGGAAGTGCAATATAGAAGACATGTACAATATGCAGTGCAGACGAACTAAACGTTCTGTTTCTAATACAGAAAAGGAAACGAAGGGTAAAAGAGCACCAGTAGCACATTATATATGAATCGTCCGGGAGAATGGCAGCTCAGCTAAGGAGCAAGAACCACGCTCAAAGACAGAGGTAACACCCAGTAGAATAACCCAGTGAAGCGTAGAAAGTTCCAGAAAAGAAAGGTAGCCTGTGCTATCTTGGAGTGGGAACGTGAGGTGCGGTCGAAGTCGACTAAGGGTTTCTATTCAGTTAGGAACATCTCTGTGTGGAACCCCGTCTGCGAGTCCCAGTGGGCCAATGAACTTAGCATAAGGCCCTAGCTATGGAACCTGGCGGAAAACATATTCAAGCCACACAAATAGTTTTAGTTACGAGTAGTAGGGCATACCAAAACAACAGAATAAGTTTGAATAACCAACCTCGCATAAGATGTAGAATGTTAATCAAGAGTTACATGAAGGTAATACCAAAGTGATATAGTAGCACATTATATATGTTGGTCCATAGCTGTTCATGCAAGAACAATGCTTCACACACTTAATTAACCCTGAAAAGCATAACCCAGACGAAAAACAAAAGAAGGGAATTACACAGTAAGCTTTAAGAACTGGAAAGTAAAGAGGAGAAGGTGCACATCTGTTCATAAAGCAGTCCTTATAGAGGGCAAAAACCAAGCAAAGGTCCACGACCCGGAACTACATAACCAACAATTTTCTGCGAAAGGGTCACTGACTCAGCTGTAGGTAATGTGCTGGTGTACACCTCAAATACCTAACTACCACATTACACGCAGAAAACTTCCACCTTGTCTGTGACTTCGCAGCACCTAGCAGAGAGCGTCAGGCTAGAGATGAGGAGGAAAGGTGGTCAATCGAAATTTAAGAGATCTCCAATAGATAATACTTTCCATATTTCCCTCTAATAAATAGTAGAAGACGTGTTAAACGGTCACTGTGACAGGCCTATCAGGACCCTCGTGAATCTCACAGCAGATACTATTCGTCAATCACTGAACAGGTTGATTTTCTCGAGTCAACCTCAGCTTACGCCACTGGAGTTGAGTACCATCCTCTTTATCGTATCGTCAGCCGTTGAACAAGCGAAATCGAAGAAATGACATATTTATGACTCTAAACAGTTATCTACTTGCCTCGTCACCAGATGCCAGCAGGAAATGGAGTATGCTTGGATCGCGCTCACTTATGTACTCTTCAGTAAATTCGTCATCCTCTTCTTCCACTAGTTGCTGTCACCAGCGAAATACAATTTGTCAGAATTCATGATTATGTTCATGGCAGCTGGTGTGGGTAGACGACACGTGGACGAGCGACAGGTTGAACACTTGAGAAACGGACGAATAATCAAACGGTGAAATGATCTCGATCCAAGATTTTGTACGAACCTTGCACTTGTCAACCAAAGAGTCAAGAGTTTCGTTCACTAGTTTGAGCGCTTTTGCAACTCGACGTTGTCTAGGCTCGATAGCGGCTAAAATGGGGACTTTCCAGTAAGGAAAAAATCCTACGCTCCGATCTTCGGCTTCTTGAAGCGTTACGTACACAGCCTGTCCAAGCGCCGTTTCGATTTAAGTGGGTACAGTACTAGTAAAGGATTATGCTTCATTTGAGACGATAGATAATGTCACCAAGCACAGACCAGATAGTAGAGAATTGAGATCCATGCGGACTAGTTAGATTCTAGTGATCGAGAACTCGCTGAAGAGTTGGTACCTCCACAATGCCTGTATCGTTCGAGAGTGAATCGAAGTCATAGTTGAAAACTGCTTTGCCGATGACGTCTAACGTAAGACGTGAAAACAGGCTCTCCATTTCAACGTCATCGCCGTTGCTAGCAGCTGTGTATAATTTGTCGCAGAGTCTGTTGGTGCAGTCTCCAAAGAGACCCAACATAGCTGTTACAAACTGAACACACAACATCCACTCAACTTCGTGTTTCGAGCAAGAAAAAGACACTGAAAGGTAGCAACGTCTCGTACTCCGATCGGAATTAAAGTGCACGATAGAAGAAAAGCAGTCTATAGTATCATTCAGTTGCAGAACCTGACCTTCTTGTGCAGGGAAGGGACAATTGCACGGCGCCGAACTCTCCAAATCTCCCCATCTGCTGGGATGAGCCCATTCCCCATCACAAACTCAAGGATCTCTGCTAAGATGCCCTGTGTAGTTCCCAGAGAAGCCCGCATTATTATCTCCCAAAATTTTATCAAACTTTCAACTAATCTTGATCTTTCAGAATGGATGTTGCATAAACACCCGCTCTCAGTTGCTAGGAATGCTTAGAATCAAGTTTTCATACACATGAACTTGAGTAAACGATGTACCTTGGAGTAATTTTTCGAATTGTCCTTCAGAATCCGTTTGGTTACGTCCGGATCTGATACAATGATGAAACTCTTCAAAATTTCAAACCGAAATTATATTAGTCATAAACCAGAACTCGGTCGGAAAGGAAGGATGGGCGGCTAATGCTTCGTTTGTATATCGAACATGATGTTGCAGAAGCAAGCGAGGGCAAGACAGAGTTCTAGTCATTTACCTTGGGCCCGAATGACAACCGAAAGACACCACCATAGGTTTTGAACAGGGTGTAGAGGGGAACAAAAAAGGGTTGCCCTACAATTCTCCTGATATCGCCTGTAGCCACCGGCATTTTTATGAGACTCTCTTGCTTCAAGCTTCTTTCTAGGTTGGCGAGAGCCAAGGACAGGAATCTCCCCGGGGCACCAGCACTAGCAAGGAGCTTACGAAGTCCAGCGAATTTGTCATTCCTGTTTATGGACAAGCAGCAGCATTCCAGTTAGACGCTCAGAGCTCGGCAGGCTGCAAATAGGCTTCAAGGTTCGTGGTCCTTTAGTGGCTACGCAACGCAGTTTAAGTTTGCACCAAGTGCGTATTATAATTCAGCATACCTTTTGGAAGAAGCAGCAGTGAACTCTCCAGACGCAATCCGAGAAGCCAATTCTTTATCAACTCCGTCCGAGTTTAGGATGGAATTTAAGGGTTTTGTGGGCTCGGATGGCTTTTCGCCCACAGCTGCCACTGGAATTAGCCTGCACTTAGTGGTAGCTGAGACAAGCTCCACAATACCACAAGTCAACTGTTGTAAGACATGAATTGCCTCTTCAAATCAGTGCATCAGGATATTTGGTTACCAAAATATCAAAATTCCGGTCTTACAATATGGAGTGCCACCATTCTAACTCTCCAACGTTTACCCCATCATTCAACTTCTACTGTTGCCTTTTTGGCCTATTCACTGGTGCGAAAATTATTCCAGATATCACCGATTGAGCCCCCGCAGAGGACGATCCCGAAAATGATCAGGGAGCCTAAGAGTGGCAGGTATTTGGCTCCTAAGGAACCATGATACAGAGACAATTCAGAGATAAAATCTCTCCGATTTTCCACTCGATGTATATCTCCAGTATCCCGTTCCCCCTATCGGTCTTTATCCCTTCCCTCGTTCTTCTCATCTCCTCCCAGTCTCTCCAAGTCTTCTATCCGCTTCTCATTCGCCGGGAAGAAGTAGTCAGAAAAGAAATACCCAATTATTCGAAAACCATTTCCAGTGTCAAGATGGAGCCGCCTTTGTCACATTCTCATAAAATTTCACCCCGAAGGCTCTCTTTAGACATATCCCTACTCCTTGTCTAGAATTCACAGTAATAAAGGTGATGCGACCACAGCATGCACAAGGCCCAGCTACCTACATCTGGAGAGCATGAAACTTGTGCAGTTTTACAATCGTCAAAGAAGAGCGAGAGAAACTCACAGACTAAGCTCCGCCGGCTCTGCTTGATATCCTGACCCCAAAGGTTGCTTTTCAGACAAATGCCGTTGACTTTCTGGTGTCTAAGCTCCAGTCCGGAGCTGAAGGGTCCAACAAGACATGAACTGCTCACGCTTGCGGCTGCTGCTGTTGCCAGGGATGCCATACTTCACCCCCTTCCTGTCGAGCTGAATTCCTAAAGCTAGTAAACACAACCACTTCAACTAATCCTCCTCCTCAAGCTCCCAAGCTGCAACAATTCAAAAACAACGGCTTCCTTCCTCCAGCAGCAGCGTTCCCTCTCAAGCAACAACTCGCCACAAGGGAACTCTTCCTGAGACTGTCACCTATCGCGCTCTTCATAGGAAGCCAGATCAAAGCTTCAACGCAACCGGCCGACTGTGCAGCGTGTGGGCCGGTCCACGGCACATGAGCATCGACGCCAAGGGAGTTGGATCAAGCGCTTACTTGTGTCGGCATCGCGATACGCCTCCTGAACAGCGGACGCTGTTCGGCGGCCACGAACGCAAACGAATCAAGCAAGAATGGGCAGTAGCAACAGACCGTAGATTCTCGACGCAGGGTAGGCGCAAGTTGAATATAGGCACTGCCCAGTGGCAAGCAGTAAGAAGATAGGATAGGTGCGTCATACGTTGCCATGGCCATGCTGCTGAAATATGTAACGTACTAGAGGGTCGGGAACGAGAGGAGAGTAAACAAGAAACGTGGTCCCACCACATCTCTACCGCATACATCAGCGCTGTAACCACAGACAAGCATGTGATGGAGCGCTAGCAGCTCAGAGAAGCAGCCAAAGCTTGACCGTAGATTCACTTTCTTATGCTCGAGAATGAAGCCGAAAAGGAACAGTCAGTCCGTAACTGTACTATATGTTTCATATCTCTTTCTCTTTCGGCTCCACGCTCCCATCGGCGTTTAGCGAAAAGAAAAGAAAAAAAATTTATCGGCGTTTAGGCCCAGCGACTCATAGTTTATTGTGGACTAATCTTTTTTCCCGAAGCTAGGTTCGGTAATAGGATCGACGATTGCACAAGTCAGTCTATCAATTCTCACAAAACAAGAGTAAGGAATATTCGTGAAAATAATCGATTTGTAGAGGGTCTTCGTGGAGAACATTTCCAAGTTTTTACAGAACTTATGCCTTTGATATCAACACTGCCAATTCAAATTATTGAAATGGACGTTAATTTTCTGTGATTTCTGTGGTGGAAATACGTGACATCGCTTACATCCGTTTGCACACCTGTTCTAGTATTCATACGTTTCAGTATTCAAATGCAACAATTTTTAAAAGGAAAACAAAAATCATGTTCTGGTCGCATCAATTGCTCCCATATTCGTGGAGTGAATCATCATCTCTATCTCGCAACGGCGAATTTAAACATGAACTTTTGAACTTGCTTGGCTGGCGCCTTTGTATTGGAACCGGAAAAATTATTGCTAAGAAGGCAACGGGAGTATCACGTTGTACTATTTTGCTTTTTATTCGGAAGACGTTCTAGGTTTTATCTCGCGAGCGGATGCTCGGATGCCGATGGTTTCTTTGTTATTCTCACCTCTAGTGCCAGAGGCGTTGTTTCGCTCGTCTGCATGTCTTGGGAGAGGCATGCGATGCTTCGTTTTGCTGCTGTGTTACTTGCCGTATTGACAATTTCATAGACGATTTGGCATGTGGGACCGGTGGTGCTCGAGAAAAAGATGATGAGACAGGACGTGAGAGCGGTCATGAGACGAGATAAGACGGGACGCTCACTGCATCCTTCTCAGATCGTAGACGATGATGCTTTGGTTTTTTGACGGGAGACTGCTTGCTGCTGCGTTGCGGAAATGAGATGTTTCTTTGTTTCTTGGGAGCGGCACATGTTTTGGCTGCTTGGCTTTTTAGCTTGCTGCTGCGTTAGTTGCCGTCTTGATGATTTGCCAAGCGATTTGGCTTTGCAAATGAGACCGGAGATAAATTTCATCGCGTGTTTTTCTGCTCGACAAAGAGGTGGTGACGGTCATGGATGCTTCACACTGTAAGCAGAAGCATGACAAGACAGCCACTGCGTCTTTCTGGGATTGTGGTCTTGAAGCTTTCAACGGGATATTGCCTGCTGCTGCGTTATTTTTTATCTTCATGGCCACTGCATCTTTGAGGGATCGTGGAGCCGATGCTTTGGCCTTGCAACTTTCAACGGGAGACTACCTGCTGCTGTTAGGAGAAATCGGTGGGGCAGTTCGAGACAACTTTTGCTGACGGGACATCCACTACATCCGTCCACGGTGATGCTTTGGCCTTGCACCGAAATTTTGACGGGAGAGTGGATGATGCGTTGCGGAAGCGGAATATTTATTTCTTCTTTGTTTTCACCTTGGTAGCCAGTCCGTCTGCAGGTGATGGGAGCGGGATCAGATAATTCTGCTGCAGGTGATGGGAGCGGGACCAGATAATTCTGCTGCAGGTAATGGGATCGGTGAACGCCCAAGTTTGCTTGCAAGTGAGATGCCTGCAAGTGAGACGGTATACGATGTAGCCATCCTCAGCCTTGTTTTTGATAGCATGGAAGGATGGCTTATGGTTTCGTGACCTCTGTCGTTGTTTCTGCCAGCTTTGTGTAGCAGCAGGTACTTTCATTTACATCGAACATGGTGGTCTCATCCAGGTACACTTTTATCCATACCTCTCTTCGTATTTTGCTTCGACTGTAGTCAATGCTTACTGATTCTGACCAAGACGAGACCGATGATGAGAAATCCGACTGCCTTCACGTATCGCTTCCTTCTACTCCCCCTAGCCTTTTGGTTGTGCCTTGCAGTCCTCTCGTATCGCCATCTCTCTCTGCCCAGTCACCGCCCACTCCCCTACTTCCGTCTCCAGTCTCTTACACCCTCCTACAAACTATCGAGCCATTTTGTCGATACAATTGTCAACTCGACCGATTTGCTGTTCCATCCATTCCACCTCCTTATCCCTTGTTGCCTTGTGGATTGCTTTCTTTCTCCGAAAGAGACTTGTATATCAGTAGAAACTACATTTATATTGACTTCCGGTTTTGCTTGAAACCTCCAGATTTCCTCCTCCATGCCTTAGATTTTGTAAAAATCAGTTATGCTTTCTCAGGACCGAGTCAGTGCTACCAATGCATAAAAGAACCTTTATTATATGTAGAATCCGACGAGTTGTGGCTCATCCTCAAGGACAGTCGATCTCCTACTTTTTGTTATCCTAATATTTTCGTAACGAGGATGACCACAACCTCATCAAGCCGGTGGTATCTCCGGTATACAAACAGAAAATCTTGACCTACGTCTGCAAAGCATTCAAGACACGACTTTATAGAATAGGCTGCAAACATCAACCATTTCCATCGGATGCAAATGCGACAAGCTGCTCGCGCAATCCGTGCGAGTAACCCATCTATTTCTCATTCGAAGAAATAATACACTGTGAAAACACTTGAACTGTCGGTGACTGTTGCTCAGACCGATGGGGATCTTGACCTTGCTTGTTTGGGGCTCATTATGCAGATTTTTACAACAAAAATGTGACAGTGATCTAATCTCAGTTGAAAGAGGGGGCGCTTTACTACATATCCATGTTTAAGGAGTCTTTTTTTTGTAAGCAACAAGCCCTATAGATGTCAAAAACCGCTTGATATTTGTCCTAGGTTGGAAAGGCGCTAACAGACCACTGGGAGGGGAAGTGTGCATGAAGAAATTAAATAACCGAGGCCTTCATACTTTTGTCGGTATGATCGGCTACTGCACGAAGGATCAATCTGAGATACACCACCGTTCTTCCATGAAGAACATTACTGATGCTATGCTCGCAGATGGACAAGAACTTTTCACTCTGCGATCCGGATGTCCGTCAGAAATATCTTTCACACAGCAGGTGGAGTATTTCCATAAAAAGTCGTGGAGAAGCAGTACACTAGTACTGCCGAGCTGAGGAAGCGATTGGCCATGAAGACTCAGAACTATCTCGACGTCAAGACTGGACAGAATGAGATGTTGAACCTAGAAGGGCACTTCTAGTGCGCTTTCTATTAAGGTGCCTTGTGGGATGTCCAAGAAAGAATCTTTCGTAAGTGAGAGAAGAAACTGCTGAAAGTTCAAAAGGTGGCCGCTTTTAGACGAAAGAAAAAGATGATGACATGCAAGCGGTTTGGTTCAAGACTCTTCAATGTGTAAATGACAACAAGAAGCTTTCTATTCTCCTCCGTGTCGAAGCTGGCAAGTTGAGCATAGAGGAAATGCAAAAGGAATGTGAACGATCTAAAATCATGGACGTCATTGCTATCGTGTTTCTCCGAAAAGTTTCGAGTATTGGTTTGAATGGAGCCATTTGCAACCGAGAAATGTTTATATCAGTTTTTTCTTGTGTTCAAGAAGTTGATGATAAGCATCCGTCGCAACTATTTATGAATTACATACACATCATGTTCTTTATGACTTTGTACTAACAGTTTCTATTCATGTGAAGAAAGAGAAGTCAAACCACGGTCTGTTGACAAAAGAGATGAAGACGGATGAGCCTAAGACATTCTCCAAGAAGAGGAACATGAAGACGAAGACACTAGTGGAGATATTGCTCCACGAGTTTGACGATTATACACGTAAGGTCAAGAAAGATTATGGACCCACGAGAAAGAGTTATGATTTCGGCTAGACATTGACAGATGTTTACCACAGACACCTCGTAGGTGCATGTAGAAAAACACAGCAGACGTCTTCTTAGTGAGGTCTCACTCGTTTTACCCATTTGTTTTTTAGTAGAGATCACTACTCTATCAGAATAATGATACAAATGACAGAAGTAAAAAAAAGATCAATCAAGACATTCTATGTTATTTCAGGAAGATGACCTAAAAAAATCGCAATCCTAAAATGCCAAGCTAACCGATTAAGTTAGTCCGGTCTTTTATCTTTCACCCATATGGAAATATGTTTGCTTAACATTAACACCATAATGCTCGTTATAATCGACGTAAAAGATAAAATGTGAAAATCAAATGTTTTCAATTCTGGCATCCTAATAGAATACACCTTTTTTTCACGGTTTTTTGTGCAAAAAGTATACTGAACACATTAGACGATGCAAATGACTTTGTGGGTGGGGAAGTGCCGGGTCTTCCAGACCTTGGGTCTCCAATGCTACTACCATCCCAGCCGACGGGATGCTCATACTTCACCATGCCCTCTCGATATATAGACATGAAGCGTGGGGAACAATGTAAGAAGTTTATGTTACAGCATATAACCTGCTAGGAGTGGTACGGGCGAGTACAGTACTTGAAAGAGAATCATGATTTGGAGAAATCGAAAGGATGACGATGGATACATGGATGGATGGATGGATGATGGACGGAGAACACAAGATAAGGAAGAGGGAATGAAGTGGCGTAGGATAGAGCTTACGCTTCGATATGTCCAGTCGACTAAGATCGAGTTGCTCAAAGTAGTTTTCCAGGTTTTTCTCTGAATATGCATCCCAATTGACCCCGACCCCTAGCAGCCTATTCCTTCTTCTTCCCGAACTTAGAAGAGAGATGTGAGAAGTCTTGCTGGCAGAATCTGGAGAGAATGGTCGAGGTCATGTCTTCCCATCATGCAGCAAGCTTCTTCTGAGTGTGTATGAGAGGTGAGAAGTCGGAAGAACAGAGTGTGAATGTCTTGTGCCTATTGTGAGGTTAGATTGCGTGTCGGAAGCAGAAGACAGGTGAAACCAATGAAGGAAAGACTGACTGCAAAGTCTTCCGAGAACGTTATTGAATCGGAAGCTGTCTCGGGAGTCTTCCTGGGGGCCACTGTCACCGCAGGAGCCCGCGACCATCTTCTGAATTTTTCATACACTCTACTTCTCGCATATCTTGTATCTTCTATTAGGAAGTAGGATGTAATGCAAGGTGGGTTGTCTTCTTAGAAATCCATGCGATGCCTTCCTTAGTTAAGATTGGTTAGACATAGCTCGGAAGACAAGAGGAACTTAGGAAGCACTGTTATAATCCCGGAAGACGGAGTAGCTGTCTTCTAGAAGACTAGATTCGAACTTGGGAAGGACTGAGCCTTCGGCTCACAATAAGTGCGTGTGGCTTAGTGTAACAGAGCTTCAAGTATGTGGATGCATCCTCGAGAGTTGGTGTTACCGGCAGCAGAGTTGGCCGAGGTCAAACCCTTCATCAAGGAGTTGGGTCTCGACTTCTTCCTGTGGGATAGGAACCTCGCCGACCAGGGTCTTCTGGAGGAGGTTTGGACAGCATTACCTCCCTGTAACCGTGTATTTGCGAAGACAGAAGTAGCTCGAGGAAGACCATCTTCCTGGACAACAGACTGGTGGCGTATGGCTTTCCAGAGACTAGAAGCAGAGAACAAGGGGTACGAATTAGAGAAGAAGATCCTACCCATGATCTCGGGGAAGTGGCATGTGCTTGAGAGCACATCTTGTCTCTTCCTAAAGGACAAACAGGGAAGAAACGGATGGAAGGTCGAAGCTTACCGAGAGCCGCAGAAGCGTCTTCTGGCGAAGCTGTTCCTTCACCTCTTTCCCAAGAGGAAGGCGCAGAAGACGAGGTACCTTGGAGACCAGGACATGGAATTCTTGGAAGCCATTTGGGAAGGACTGCCCATCAACTGGGGTGCGTTCTTCCACGCATATGTGCAGGCAGAGCTAGTGTACTTAGGCACCCCGGTAGGAGGACATCTTACTCTGTTCTTCTGTTATCTGTACGTGGCCAAGAGGGACCTAACGGAAGATCAGTTGGTGAGATATGGACCAACAGGGCAGCACGAGACGAAGGAGGAGACCTCGGGAGAAGACGATCGAGCAGCAGCAATGACTCACCCTCCCACTCTGATGTCGTAGATGAGGCCAAATACTCATCAGAAGACGCTTCTGATGAGAAAAGATGACTCCAGTGGGTCAGAAGACGCGACATCACCAAGGAAGATGGATCCTAGGAGTGTGCTTAAGAAGACCACCTCTTTCCCGATCCTTCACTCTGGATTAGAGTCCGACTCTCAAGAGGAGCCACTGAGTACCCGAGCTGCGCAGAAGACCGCTTCTGCAACACTAGGGAGTCTTCCGAAGACTCCAAAAGATGAAGGTTGGATGGATGCTCCTACTGCGATGTGAGGAAGCGCATTAAAGAGGACCACTTCTGCCATGGGGAGGTGTCTTCCACCCCGGAAGATGAGAAGAGTAGCTTCTTCTCGTGCGCAGAAGCAGAAGGTCACAGCAGCAGAAGAGGTATCCTTGCCTCTGGAAGACAAGAAAGACACCTCTGTCCGGATCGTGGAGATGAGTCTGTCTTCCGCGGGAAGAAGACTGGAGGAGTTCAGTGCATTCTTCCACTCGGAGATCCAACCAGCTATGGAGTTGGTGGAGAAGAGAGCGATGGCTCAAGAGAAGTCACTACAGCCTGGATTCGGTCTGCGCATCATGATGCGATAGGAAGAAGACCAGAAGAAGGTAGAAGCGCTGGAAGCCAACCTCCGCACCACGTGAAGTACAAGACGGAAGCAGCCGCTTCTGCCAAGGAGTTAGCACAGTTGAGGAAGAGCAACCAGGAGTTGCAGACGCGTTTACAGCAGCGTGACCAAGAGATTCTGCGCGTCAGAGGTAAGATCACCACCCTCGCAGAAGAAAAGACGACGTGGAAGACACTGCGGGAAGCCGCAGAAGCACAGACTGCAGCCGAGAAGACGCAACGAGAAGCAGTAGAACCTCGTGCGCAGGGGTTGCTATCTCAGACAGTGGAAGCGCTTCGGAAGAAGTTCAACTTCACCGCGGGTAGGAAGCTTCTTACCTTAGCTAGGGAGTGGGACGATGAGTCCAGAGCAAGGTTAGTGGAGTGCAAGGAGAGCATGTTCCGTTACTTGGATCGGCAGATAGAGGGAGTGAAGACGCTTTACGGTCTTCCCTCGATTCCGCCACCTGCAACTGCATCTTCCCAAGCCCCAGGACCATCTATCGGATCAGACTTGGAGAAAGAGGAGTTCGACCTTGCTGTCCACTTGATAGTGACATCGTTGGAAGCCGAGAAGACCGTGGAAGAAGCCCCGGAAGACAAGGTGTCTTTTGGAAGACAAGAAGAAGAGCTGTCTTCCCAGGTATTCCGAGTGGAGGAAGCGACTTCCCTGGATCTTTATGAGCTCACCATGGCCCCCAGCGTCGAACCAGTATCGAGGAAGAGCGAGGAAAGGCAGGTCGACCCGACTTCTCTGAAGACGCTTCCATCTTCCGAAGCAGCACCAAGCGAGCCAACTACGCATGTTGAGGAGGAAGCCACCTCAGTGACACCGAGGTATTCACATGGCTTCCTAGCTTATCAGAAGCCGAGTTAGGAGTTCGGATAGGAGCAGATCAGATGGAGATTGCATTCGAGCAATTAGAGTAGGCAGCAAAGCGCAGAAGACAAGTTGAAGTGTCCAAACTTAGTAGGAACCGAACATGCTATCTTAGGAGGTGACAGTTTTAGTGTAATATTAGATAGATGACCATGTGGCAGAGTAGGCAGCACAGGAGTAGCAAGGTAGATGGCTAAACAAGAAGAGAACTGCTTGCATGTGGGGTGGCAGCCTTCTGACAGTGCCCATCTCTCCTTGGTTGTAGTCGAGGATTGGAGGGGAACTCCCCTACGTCTTAAGGCATATGCATAAGTAGGAAGACAGAGTAGGATTTTGAGCACATGAGAGGCGCACTAAACATATTAGACTCATTGTGAACACAGTGTATACACACTACACCCGATGTTAGAGACATACAAATAGATTAGGATTACACCAGAGAGGTCTGCGTGCTCGTTGTCAACAGCGGCTCGAAGATGTAGATGGAGGTAGTGGACAGTTTAGAGCAGGGAACGCTGTTACTAAGATGGTGTGCCGAGGAGTAGGAGCATGACGTAGAGGGAGTGAGCTTCCCAACACCAATGTGTCCTCTTCTCGAGAAATGGATTTTGGATTTGAGTGCAGAAGCTTTGTCTGTGTCTTCTGGACAGTGGGTTTCCTCGAATTCCCACCCAATTGTGCATGAGAAGCCTTCTCTTTGAGTGGCGGTGATTGTTAGAAGTTGTGTAGAGTCGAAGTTTGTCTCATCCAGTGGAGCACTTAGGATCCACGTACAGACGGTCCTATGGATAAGCGATCCCAGAAGACGGAGTAGTCGAAGCAAACCACAGAGATGAACTATTAGAGGTGACTTTGTAAGGTACTATACTTCCGTCTGCGAGTTCGGTTCGATCGCTAGATTGAAAAGAAAAATAAAAATATATATCAGCTAAAGGAAAAATGATCACGATGATCATTACTGGCAATTACGGTCAAAAAGATACTGGTCGAAGTCATATATACCGCAGACGCTTAAGAATTCTTCAAACAATAGAACCTCTGTTAGTTAAGGGTTTTTATTCTTATGCTTTCTACAGTATTACACAAGAAAGCTCTATTTTGTTTTTGCATTGTAACTACTTGAATATCATGTCTTCAATTTCGATGACACTCTAGTGTTTATATTTTTCTTTCGTTTTACCATCTTGAGATCATTTTTCATGGTTAAATTTTATATGTTAATAAACATGAGAAAAAACCAACTTTTCTAATTTTTAAAGTATATCATATTATCTGTTGAGAAAAGAATATTAGGACGGTTTGATCACTTCCACTTATGAATCTCTTACACGTCGAAAACGCAATGTGCGAACCATTCACACATTGCATCCCACATGTACATGCCAATTTGGAAGATTATATTGTAATAAGAAGCTAATTGTGTAATAATTATTGATCGTGTATATTAACGCAGATGTTTGAAACTTCTCATAGCATTGCGCAATATAGTATGTTAAGATTTAAATTTACAACTTGCACAAATAGGTGCTGTTTTTTCAAGGTGAAAGCTAGAGATATCAACCGGAAATAACAGAAATTCTTTCGGAATCAGATGAAATAACTACATTGTTTTTCATCAGAAAATATATTATTTTACGTATTCAGCCACATCTTTCACAAATGTGGATTATGTCAAGATGTTAAATACGATCTGAAATTAGTGAAAGTCTTATGATTCTTGGTAGTCTTGTCCTTCGTAAAGTGGGCAAAAGTCATAAATTGGAGGTTTTCTTATCTCATGTAATCAGCTGTTAAGTTAATCATTTGTTTTAATTAAATCATCACATGTAACGGCTTGAAAATACAGAATATGTTATTTTGAGTTTTTATGTGAAAGATAATAACACACATCTGATTATCGATTCCAAAAGCAATACACATACAACATCTAAAACTCCTTGGTTAGAAAAGAAATTTGTAATATATTAATAAAAAAGTTGTGGTTCCTTGGATGACCTCACTGTTCACATTCTCACGAACTCTCAAGATTTATGATGTTGGACTAAGATAATCATGACTTAGAGGGTAAGATTTCGTAGTGTGAACAGGTCATGTTTTAAAATATGGTTTGAAAATAACTCATCTCCATTTCTTATGCACGTTATAGATATGTCCATGTGTACAAATGTCATTTGACATATAATTTCTTGACATTTGTATGTTCTACAAATGTAGTAAATATCCAGAACTCACTTGACTAACAAAGTATGTATATGCATTTTAGTGTCAAATGTCTTGAAGTCCAAGTCGTTTGTATCGCTACATACAAAGTTTACGTAGTTTGTAGATAATCTTAGACTTAGTTTGAAGGTCAAGGTAGATTAGTTTGGGGAAGAAACATTAAGAGAGATATTTGATACTAAATACAAGAATAGTGAAATATGAAATCTATTGATTTTTATTTTGAACCACGATACTTAAGTTGATATTATGACGAGTAACTGGCACTTAAGGGTTTGAGCGCTCTCTATGAACCCGTAGTATAGAATCAAATTTTTATCAGTTGAAGCGAACAAGTATGAGTTATGATTGATTGAAATTTCAATCAAGTGAAATTCGCTTCAATTTTTTCATAATATGAGTTGCGGGTATCGTGTTCAACTAGCCTGTTGGATTGAAGAGATTCTTTGTGTGCTTATATCTTGCTTGTGAAAGAAATGGACTTCATTTGACAATCAAATCAGGCACAAAAATGTGGAAAAGGAAGCGGTGTTTGAAAAACTTTCAGTCCCAAACAATAGCTTCTCCTTGTCATAGGATAAGATAGGTTGGCTGGTTTTTTGTGAAAGTTTTGTATGTGTATAGAGTGGCTTGTGTTTGCCATTCAGCACTTGTGAAATTCAAGCTGAGTGGACGATTTTATTAAGAGCAATAGGTTGAAGTGAATATATTATAGAAGAACTATCAAAATCTAAGGTTAAGGTTTGCTTGTTGTAGAACATCAACAACTCAAATTGAGTTAAATTTTGATGGGGATATATATATATAAGATCTAGTTAGTGGTGTGAATTTCAGTCCATCTTGATCATTGGATTTAACAGAATTATGTGTCCTTGCTGTTAAACTTATTGATGTTAAAATTGTTTAAGACCTCAAATTTATGATTAACAGAATAAACCTTATCATAGTTGGGGGTTATTAGTTAGAGTTATATTTGTAGTTCATGTCAGACAACCAAAAGTTATCACAATTATAAGCCAAACGCATGGACAAGATGACACACGTTTTGATCGTAAAATTTAACATTGCTTAGTCTACTCTTTGTGATAGGAAGATCTTAGATTATGACAAGAAGTTACAACACTAAGAGTGACAACTCGAAAATGATTGAGAATGACATTCAACATGACTACCCATATGCGAGTTCTTATCATTACAAGACAAAAAAGATAAAAAAACACTCGCATAAATACACATTCAAACTGCAGTTTTGGTTAGAAGAAGGAAAAAAGACAAACGTCGAGTGATGAAAAAAATGAAAAGACATCACTAGACCAGATACAATAGTGGGGATGCGGTGGAAGTGTTACTAGAAATTTTATAATTATTAAAGTGAATATATTCAATACCTTTATATTAAATATATATTACATATAAATGTTATGTGTCAACTGTAGACTAAAATGTTGGTTCTTTCGAGAAGAACCCATAAGGAATTTGTGTTCACGTAAACCAAAAAATGTAAAATATACAATTGAAGAATACTAATTTATATTTTAAAATTTTATTAAGATAAAAATAAGACAATCCATATAAAATATTTAATTTATTCCAAAACATATTTTTATTTGTAAAAGAAGAGTTCTAAAATATATATTTAGAGATAAAAAATTTCAAATACCTCTTTACTTGATCATGTACATGTTATCACAAAAAATACAAAGAGTTGTTCACACAATTATATCCTCCAAAAAGATGTCAAGTCTGATCATGTCAAGATGGACCAATGCTACTTGTAGAGAGTTTCATAGTGAAACATAAAGCAACGAACAATATCACATATCGTCAGTGAATTAAGGTCATTCACTAAGAACCATATGCACTCTGTCTAGCTATGAAGATACATCTCAGGATAACTCTTTTTCGCATCCAAATCAAACTCTAAATATATATATATATATATATATATATATTATACTATTGTTGCTTCCTCGTCCGTTGTAAAGCAAGGACCAGTCATAGCAACCTCCTGCATGAGTCCACAATATATAAAAAGAAGCACACTACATAAATATTAATATGATACCTAATAGAGTTAAATCTAGAATGGCTAGACGTGAACATGCTATGAGAGATAGACTATGTTTATAAAAAAACAACTCTATTAACTTAAAGATATTAGTTAAGAATAATATAAATTTAAAAATATATTATAATTTATCTTATTCAAAGATATTAGTTATTTTTTGCCAAAACATATTAATAATTTTTTTCCCATTTTGTATGAACTTCTTCTCCTTTGGATATGCATAAAGATTATACTAAATTTGAAATATGAGAAAATCATCTATTTTAACGTCATGCAGATCATCATGTGTACAAATTCTTGTGTCTATAAGTGATCAATTAAATATTTGATCAAGATTAATCAGCAATCCGATCAAAATTATCGTGATTTGTTAACAATAAAGCCACTAAAGCTTATTAGACATCTATGTTTCCGTTTTGATCTCCAACTAGCTTTGTTCATCATGCATGGACTCTGTTTAGGCAAACTACATAATCCATTATTTTCTTTTTAGTTTACAAAAATCCAAATATTATAGTCTTGTTTTGTTTTTTGTTTGTGCTTTTCTTAAACGCGTTAGTATGTAGTATAGCACAAAAGTTCCTTCATGCATATCGGAAAAACTCAAGAGAATATACTATTTTATGTGGAGTGGTATGATGAAAGCAGACTTTATAAATGATAGGTTTGTGAAGTAATGTATCATATGTAATTCACTATCTTCACGAAGAAGACTTTTATCAAGATATGACTCTCAAGGAGAATGAGTGTAGTTCTGTGAATGCTATAGAAACAACGAACTTTGATAGGGCATAATTGCCAACTCATAAATGATCTCTCTGCATGTAATATCTTAATAGAGAGCTTATTCTAAGTCGACATGTTCTTTGGAGAACATGTCTACCTAGAGGTTTTGCTAGTGCTTCAATGCACTTAATCATGAGTATGGTCTCTGTTTGCATCTTCTCCATACTCTCATGCTTGTTTGTATGCCTAGTGGGTTTGGATTGGATTTGTGTGCGGACGTTGCGCTTAGCTTTCTTTTTTCTTTCAGAAGTGATGTTATTTCTCTTGTGGTGAGGCTGGAGTGATGACCAGCAGACCCTAGAGTGCTTACGGTGATGACAGGAACAGGTTGTACGTGTTAGTTATCCTGTTCTATCTCTAGCTGAATGAGAGAGAGATTTGCCGAGAGAACGTGAGGCTATCACAACGAGACAAGTTCAGAGTGTACTTGGGGATCAGAGAGAGGTTTGGGTGGTCGTTGGTTCTGAGTCACATAGTACAACATGCACTATCTGTAGTCAAATATCCGGTGTATTCTCAGACAAGAAAGCACGTCACTCGACACCGGTATTGTACTTACAACTGGATAACACGATTCGCAAAAATAAAAACAATTATTTTGTTTGCTTATGTAGCGATGCTCGTGGACAAGAAGGTGTTCAAGAAGATCAAACTTGGATTTCATTTCAAAATTGTGTGTATGTCTACACACCATTTTGTCGATCAAATGTTCAGTCGTTTCTTAAGGTTATGTCTCGACAAAGTGCCTTCACTCTGTCGCAGTTGACAACTGTGTTAGAGAACAGTTATGATCCAAAACCGAAGGTCACGTTTCTATCAGAAACGTCGGATTTGAATAAGTTTATTGAAGAAGAATCAAAACCGTATCGTCTTTTTTGCGACATCACTTTTACTCAACAATACAAATTTCAATTGGTGAATGCGTGTGATTGTTACATATTGCGCAAACAGTTCTTTACTGACACTGAGTTGCAACCTACTGAAGACGTCAAACAAATCATATTCTTCTCGGATTAATGACGCATTGAAGCATCAAGTCTTGTTTCTCTTAAATCATATATAAAAATAAAGAAACAAAAGAAGAAGAGGTTGAGGACAACATCAGCCACTTCAACTATTTGAGATGACCATATACGACACATAATGGTTGTAAAAAACATCGTCCCTATTTGTTTTTTGTACTTCATAAATGGAGAGAAATTTTGATGGAATCACATGTTTTACAAGCAGGAGGACATTCCGAGGGCTATCTCGAATGATCAGAGGTTCTCACTCCAGTTACAGCAGTATTGACTAGTGGCTACCGAAATAAAGAAGACAATCGTCCACAACATCATGGAACAATAACGAGCAGCGAAGAACTGAGAAATTGAATCTTCAGTGATCACCGTCTTATATATATCGGTATTAAGCGTCTGTAACCAGGATAGCAGCTCGTGACAGACAAAAGAGGATTGGAGATTTGTCTGAAATTGCGGAGAAGTCTATGATAGCAGTTTTAGCACTGGATTTGGATACTTTTTGGATTTGTCAAGTGTTGAAAATCTTCACCAATAATGTGGATGATGACCACAATAAGTGAAAGTCCAATGGTTCATTATAACATCCACTATCCTTACATTAGTAAGTATTATCCAAAGAGCAATGGGAACGAAAGAGCAGTGTAGACCTTCCAGATGCTCAATCTTATCTTTCAATTTTGTTCTCACGAGTAACAATAGACTATGAAAGACAATTATATCATAGATTAAGCGACAATTATTCTGATTAGCACATGATAAAGCAATTCAAAATGGAGAGCAAAACACAACAAGAAGAAACGATGTTGAGCTTCCAAATCATCAAGATTCTGAAGAGGAAAGAAACGATAGAGTAGACAATGATGATACATGATCTAGGACTAGTTCAATTTTTGAATAGCTGAAGTGCAACTGATTCAGTTGTACTCTGTTTGTATATTCTAGACTACAATTTAACTCATGTTTGTGAACATTTTGACGTGGCATGTGTAAATATGATTCTTGAATTGAGCAAGGAATACAAATATCGTTACAACATACTTGAAAAATATACATTGCAGAGAGAGTGATCAGCATGATGATCAAAATCTTCATAAGACATCCATGAAGTTCATGAATGTCTCGATCCAGTTCCCGAAAAACTCAATTTCAGGATTCCTCATGCGGCAAAAGTATAATTAAACTCCTTATCCGACAATAATGTCATCTCCTACGCTCCATAATAAACTATGGATGCCAAAATACTCGATATATCATGTACAAGATCATCATTAAGTACAAAAGAGCAAATGTGGGAATGTTTATTATTGTTGGCTCATACAACATCATTAATGTGTAGAGACGACTATCTTCAAAACATCATTCACGATATTCAGCTAGGAACGGTGAATTGCTCAAGTTGTTAACCGACGTTATTGCTAATTTTTAATATTTTTGTGTTTGAATTTCGTATTTTCTTGAAATCGGATGAGAATTCTCGTTTGTGTTAGCGGTTATTCGGTTGTCATTAGCGGCTGTTGTTTGTTGAAGAAGATTCTTTATGTCATAAATGAAACATGTCTTGATATTACGGTTATTGATTTATAATTCTTTTGAATCTGAGAGACAACTGGATTCCTTGATTGTCCTCATGATATTATGGTTATTAGTTTATAGCCATGTTCATATATGTGAGGTTAAGTAATTTCTGTATTCCTCTCATTTATAATGTTTTTCACACGTGTTGATACTCACACTGATATAAGTGGAAGTATTATCACTTGTGTCATGTCAGTTTGGTGACTCGGCTAGGTTGACATGTAACGACCTATGTTACACATAGGAAGTTTGTCTATTAGTAAGGTGTTTAGTTCTAACTAAGTGTTGAGAATGTTTATTTGCTGCCAAAGTACTTTTAGGAGGTATCAAGTTAGTCATGACTAGCTAAAAGTTAGTTATGGTTAAACTTAGCTGTACTTTTGGCAGAATTCAGATATTTGCTAAAGAGTGAGCACTACTATCTTGTCATCTTGTCTAAAAGGTAGAAAGGAGGTGGAAAGTATCCCTTATCTCCTTTTTGACTTGATATTAGTGGTTGGATTAAAGTATGGACTTTGTGGGCATTAAAAACAAGAAGAGATTCCACATGTTTCCTTTTTAGTGGGTCCTAGTGTAGAAGGGGGTGAAAATTCGAGATTTCTTGAGAATATTCCAGAATCCTTCTAGAAGTTGTTGACTTTGAAGGAATAAGCCCATGTGAAAAGATAAAAAGCCCATGTGATCAATGCTTTTACCTTAAGTAATATCTTAGTAAAACTCGGTAAAAGTAGTTACGGCTGAGTTACCGGAGGATACCAAAGTAAAAACCTAAAATGTATAAATAGAGGAGTAGAGAAGAGCTCCTCATCCTTGTTTTCACATTGTCGTAATGACAACTTGAGTAATATAGAGAGTGTGAGATATTTTTAGCATGTGAGAACTTGAGAGACGTCGTTAGAATGGAGGATTTTAGTTGATGTGTTTAAGGAGATTTTTAGTTGATAAGTTTGTGGGTGTATGAATGAGTGAACTCAGCATTTTCCCTTCAAGTTCATGGTGTGCTTCCATCAAAGCCATCAGAGGTGACCCCGGAGTGAGAGACATGCCCGACATGTTGCAGATTCGTGGATGACGATCGTGGAGGTTGAGAGATCGGGGGGTAGTTGATCGATAGGACCGCGGAGGGTTTACATTTTTGGTTCCGTTGACGAGACCTCACTTGAAGGGATCGTTGAACGATGTTTAGAGTTCAGTTCTATATTCTACAAAAGGAGATTATGAGAGAGCACATGGAGAGAACGTTGGGAGGAGAGAGAGCTAACGCGATGTTAGCAACGTTAGAACTTTTCGTGTATCCCGTAGTGATATATGACACGTTCGAAGTCATTCTTTACATCTTGTTCACTTAGAAAGGGTTTGAGGAGAGTTGAAAGAGGGTGCAACAAGAGTTGTAGAGAAAGGAGGAGAGAAAAGTTATTAGAGGAGATAAATTTGTGAGTTTAGAAATTCTGCTCTCTGGAAAATTTGTACAGTCGCTGTCAACTTTTCTGTGAATTTTATTTTCCTGTGAAACTTTCCAGTGTTTTAGATTGGCTGATAACCTATCTAAGATAAAAGAAATCATAGGAAAAGGTGGTCTAGAGAGGGAGCAATGAATTTTCAAAGTTGAGGGGGTCTATTCGTGAGAGTTGAGGAATTCTGTTCTCTGGAAAAAGTTTACAGTCAGTGTCAAATTTTCTGTGAATTTTATTTTCCTGAGAAACTTTCCAGTGTTTTAGAGTGGCTGATAAGCTATCCAGGACAAAAGAAATCATGAGAAGATGAGGTCTGAAGAGGGAGAAAGAAGTTTTCAAAGTGGAGGGGGTTGACAACCATGAGGGAAGTGAAAATAGACAAATTTCAGTTCTCTGAAAATTTGTACAGTCATCACCATCTCTTCTGATTAGGGAAGTTTCTGTTGAAACTTCATGATTTAGTAGCTTGGAGGTTGAGCTACTGGAGACCACAAAAATCTTGGAGAGATCTCTTATTAACTAAAAGATATACGTTTAGGCATACAAGGAGGTCTTGAAGATACTTCATGGGGAATCCAGTTCGAATGACGAGGTGGAAGAAGAGACGTTTAGGAGTTCGAACAGAGACGGAGAAGCCCAAGTTAAGTATAGAATAGATGAGTTACGAACCCGCATCTATAGCACTTGGGGTGCCCTCTTTACCCTATACGAAGAAGCTTCCGCGACCATTGGCACAGATTTGAAGAAAGTCGAGTTTAAAGCATCATTCACTGTGGAGGCCACGAATGCTCCTGGTGAAGTAGAGTTGGATCCTTACAAGAGTGAGTTCAAGATGTCTGTTGTGATTAGTACAAACGATGGTGAGGAGGATCATATCTTCGATAGTTAATTTTAGATTAGATTTTATTTCGTGTATAGCATGTCTAATACACGAATTCCAATATAAAGCTCGGAAGAGTTAAGAAAGTGATGTAGAATTATTTTCCTCTATGATACTTTGTCCACTTAATGGTTGAGAAGGTGCAACATGAGTGGAAATTCAAAAGATTGGAAAGTT
Source organism: Asterella californica (assembly GCA_036924285.1). Taxonomy (NCBI): domain Eukaryota; kingdom Viridiplantae; phylum Streptophyta; class Marchantiopsida; order Marchantiales; family Aytoniaceae; genus Asterella; species Asterella californica. The sequence goes on from JAYKYS010000003.1 coordinate 17,253,031, forward strand.
AGACTTAGAAACCTTCCTCAAAGTTTAGATGTCATAGTAAGTGTCGGAGAAAGTTCGAGAGAGATTATCGTCGAGTTTGAAAACCCTAGTACTAAACCTCAAGTAGAATCTCCGAGGAGAAGAGTGGAAACCGACTTGTGGTGTTATTTCTGTAGAGGGTTGGGACACAAAGTAGTGAATTGTCCAACTAGAATCAGAACCGAGAGAGCTAAAGGGAAGCGGGAGTTTACTGATTTAAGTCTTCGAGTGGATCCATCGTCACCAGCGCCAATTCATCTTCTAGGCGAAGATCCTTGTCCAAGTTGTGGAGTGGGTGATCTATCAAGAGGACACAAGTGCGTCGATGTGGCCGCCCTACTTACGTCAGTAGTCGAGAAGTTGGACGAGACTCAAAGAGCTGAGACGGAGAAGTTGTCGACTTCAAAAGAGGACTCGGCTGAGTTGTGATGGAGATCGTCATTCGGATGGTGGAGAAGGCGGTGATGCGACTCAGACTCATGATTACCTTGGGAGAAGAGATGGCACAAGAGGTGTTGTTACAACCATTTCCTTTTATTTTACCTATGGTAGATTATTCGCGAATGGAATTGGTGATGTTCGTGCTCTTTTAGCGAGTAGTTATTGCACGAAAATTGGAAGTGTAGAAGAGTAGTTACAAGATGGGGAAGTTACCAGTGTTTCATGGGAAGGACAATGAAGATGTAGAACCATTTGTACGAGATTTCAAAAGGGGTTGCATCGGAAACAACGTGAGAAGGAAGGAAGAATGGGTGTTGTTACTGCCAGAGTTTTTAGAAGATTTTGCTCTTACGTGGTATGAAGATCGAGTGAAGAGCAAGACACCTGGTGCAGTTGAGGACACATGGGAGACGTTGAGTAATGCACTCATCGAAGAATTTCTTCCAGAAGAGAGTTATGAGAAGCTCATGGTGGAGCTTACTCATTTGAAGCAACGAGACGACGAGAAAGTTCGGCAATATGCCGAAAGGGTGGATAAGTTGGAGCAACGGTTTCGGACGGTCCTACGGAAGAGTGGAGACAATGTGGAGCTAACGATGACGGGGATTGGAGCAGTGTTGACCAAGAACTTGGTGGGAGGGTTGAGGCCTTCAATTCGAACCCAAGTGAGGTACGAGAAGCCAGCAACCAAAGCGGAGGCCATCAAGATTGCGACAAACATGGAAGAGAGTTTGGATGAAGGAGATATCATCCAACCTCATCATGCTGCTCTGGTGTCAACTCCGACTCCTGGTGTAGTCACAACGATCGCACCTGCACCATCACAATTGGTGATTGCTTGAACGTCAGCTCCTACTCCAACGGTGGTGCCAAGACCGTTTGTCCCAACAACGATGTCTACTGCCACCTCTGATTTTCATGCTGAGCTGAAGAGCATCACCGATACTCTTGCGGATCTCAAGATAAACGTGGTGCAGTTACGAGAATGGAGGAACAAAGGTGGAGGAGGAGGTCAAAGAGGTTACGACAACAATCCCAACCGAAGAAATCAAGGTAACTTTGGAGGCAACCAATGTAACTTTGGAGGAATCACTTGTTGGACGTGTGGAGGTTTTCATTTCTAGCAAAATTGTCCTAACAACGGAGCAAGAGGTGCCGAAGCTATCAGAATGAATGTGGGTGGAGAAAATCCATCACAAGGACGAGACAAGGGGGTGACTACTATCGATGTCGTGCAAGATCCCATCTGCGAGAAAGGAGAGAGTTCAAACTCTTCTCATGCACCGGTGGAGCTTTTAGCTCAAGAAAAGAAAAGAACTAGATTTTCTGATGAACCGGGTTTCATGGAGGAGTCAGCAAGTAGAAGTACTCGTTTGAGTAATGTTTCGAGTACACCAAGGGAGCCAAGAAGGAAGCTAGGGATGGTGGCTTCATCTTCCCAAGCGGTGTCGGAGTGTGATCCGTCTACCTAGGAAAGCGCCGGGCTTCTGGCTGTGGTTGTTTACTCAAGAGGTTGGCTTTCGGGTCACAACAGGAGCTATAAACACTCACACAGGAGTGTAGGATCCTCTGATATGCTCAAAAAGTGATAGGCTTAAGCGATGAACTTTGACACTCAAAGAGAGGAAAACTATGAAGGTTTAGACTTCTAAACTTCCCTTACATGTAAATGAGGCACTACTGAACACACACACGAAGTTTCAGCCTGAGATTGAATTCTAGCACCGAGATGTTGACAGAAAAGTTCTGAATAAGAGAATTATGGCAATTTCTGGTACCTAGACAGCTATTCAGACATAGAACAGAGAATTGGCTTGATGAATTTCAAATCTTCTCACAGTATTTGAAGTCTACAGGATGCTGAACATCCCTGTGAAGTTGAGACTCCTGATTGTTTGTAGAACTCCAGATCTCCTTCTCTAAAGTCGCTGCTCTAGATTAAGAGCTTTTCAGACCCCCTCTGCTTCAGCGGCCGCCCTGAATTACTCAATTACTCAAATGATTCGAAACTTTTTAGACAGTCGTAGCCCTCCTGACAGTGAACGCAACCACGAAGTTTTGAAGTGATTTCCTCAATTCTGCTGCAATTGGCACCGAAAACCCCAAAATCAACAAAAGTGACGCAGTTTTGGCACAATCCGAACTTCAATTGGGCATAACTCCTTGTTTATTGATCCAAATCGAGCAAAAATTTCACTGAGTGCTTGGCACGACGAGCTCTCTCTTCCTGTGTTCTCAGATTTCGAAGATACCTCACCAATTGCTCGAACTCTCCTCTAGAGCTCTGTTTCTAAACTTAGAGTTTTACAAAAGACAAAAATAGACCAATGAGAGTTCATAGCTCCACTTGACTGTCCTTTTGTGCCTTAACTACCTGGTAACTTATCTACACTCATAGGCTATCACGTCAAGCCCCCTGAGTGCCAGCGTAAAACTTAAACTACCTAAAACGACACGTAGCCCCGAAAAATAACTTAAATCAGCTAGAAAGCGTGCATGGGCGACAAGTAAGTACAACCCATGAGCTCAAACCCCTATCAGCATGGAAACCCTAAGTTATGTACATTGAACGTCATAGACAAATAAGAAGTCACTTGCACAAGCGCACAAATGCTTGAACAAGATTACTAACATACTATCAGCCTACTAGGACTCAAAATAGTGTTAACACCGTATGCAAAGGTGTCAAACATATACATAAAGGACTAGAAGTAATATGAGCTAACTTCTAGAACTACCAAACCTAAGCGTCGGAGTAGAAGTCAAGCATGTAGCCGCCAAATGGCACGACAGCGGGATATGATGTGGTTGAAGATGTGGGTGCTCAAAAAGCCAACATCACTGTTGGACAACTGATCGCACTTAATCCCAGCTTACGAAGAGAACTCAGAGGAGGACTGAGTTCTAAGAGAAGCAAGAAAGAGAAACCCAAGAGCAAGACATCAAAGTCAGTGGGAGTTGGTGTGGTGGATGTGCATGCTTCAGAGGTATGCACTAGGGCTTCAAAGATTGAAGTCCGATTGAATGGTCACTACGTCTCTGACGTATTGGTGGATGGAGGATCGGCTGTAAACGCCATATCGGAGAGGTTGATGAAGAAGTTGGGGATGGAACCAACTCGCTCGACTAGCATTGTCGTGGGGATGGCTAACAAGCAACGGGTAAGACCTCTTGGTGTGTTAGAGAAGGTGGTTGTGTCTGTGATGAGAGTTCAAACGTTGATGTCCTTTCAAGTGTTAAAGGACTCTAGTTATGATTTGCTTCTAGGTAGGCCTTGGTTGAGAGCTGTGCGCACCACTGATAGGTGGCACAAGGGATACTTACGGATTGGGCCTAGAGATCATAGAGTGATAGTACCTCTCTCGGGTGTTGGAGTTGTGACTTCTGACTCAGATAGACCCACTAGTGACTACTGGGAATCTGATACGGAAGATGATCAGAGTGTCTCAGAAGTAGATACCGGAGATTTTTACGATCAAGAATCCTCGTCTGAGGACGAAGGATTTGGTCGAGATGAATCATTACATCAGCTTAGTGCTATTGACTTGTTGCCTCGACCAGCAGTGGAGAAAGATCCTGACAAAGAAGAGTTGAGTGAGGCAGAGATTGTGAGAAGACTCTCTACCCTGAAGTTTGGTATCAATGTCACTCAAGAGGAGAAAAGTAGATTCCTAGATATATTTCGAAAATATATCCATGTGTTTGCTTTCAGCTACAAGGATTTGAAGGAGGTGACTCTCGAGACTCATCGAATCGAATTGGAGGAGCACGCAAGACCAGTTCGACAGAACCAGAGAATGGTCAATCCCACAACGGCAATGATGGTCAAGGAGGAGATAGACAAGTTGAAGGAGGCGAGTTTCATCTACGAGGTGGAGAACTCAGAATGGGTTTCACCCATTGTGATTGTCAAGAAGAAGAATGGTAAGCTGCGAGTGTGCATAGACTATAAGAAGCTGAATGCAGTTACTAAGAAGGATTATTATCCTCTACCATTTATAGATGAGATTTTGGAAGAAGTTGCTGGTCATGAGTGGTACAGCTTTGGTGATGGTTATAGTGGATACAATCAGATCAAGATAGCACAAGAGTACCAGCAGTTGACTACTTTCACTACTCCTTGGGGAACATTTGCATTTCGAGTGATGTCATTCGGACTGTGTAATGCTCCGGCCACGTTTCAGAGGTTCATGAACAAGGTGTTTGTACCATTCATAAGAAAGTTTGTTCGTGATTTTATTGATGATTTTTGCGTGTACGGACGAAAGGAGGATCACTTTGATCATGTGATCAAAGTTTTGCAACGGTTGGAGCAAGCCAACGCTTCTCTAAACCCAGAGAAGTGTATCTTTGGCTGCGAAGAAGGTCTGCTGTTATGGCACATCATTTCCAAGAACGGGATTGCGGTAGATCCTGAGAAGGTGAAGAAGATTGTGGATCTTCCATTTCCGATCAACTTGACAAAGTTGAGACAGTTTCTTGGCATGGTTGGATATTATCGTAGGTTTGTCTTTTCCTTCTCAAACAAAGCAATAGCTTTGACTATGTACATGAAGAAGGGAGTTGATTTTGACTTGATAGTGCATGATCAGAAGGCAAAGGAAGCATTTGAGGAGCTGAAAAAGGCATTAGTGACAGCTCCTATACTTGCTAAACCTGAGTGGAGTAAAGCATTTATTTTGTATACGGATGCCTCCAATGTAGCAATCGGATGTACATTAAGTCAGTTAGATGAAGATGGGCATGATCATCCTATAGCTTATGCTAGTAGGCAGATGGTGCCAGCGGAGAAGAATTACTCCGTGACTGAACGAGAAGGATTAGCGGTGATCTTTGGATTGAAGAAATTCCGACATTACTTGCTAGGAGGGAAATTTTCCATAGTCACAGATCACAAGGCTTTAAAGTATATCTTTAATAAGCCTAATGCAGAAGGTCGTACTGCCCGTTGGAAGATCCTTCTAACAAAATATGATTACGTGATCGAAGATAGACCAGGGAAAAAGCATGCGAATGCTGATCTTTTGTCGAGGGCTTATGATGATGAGGGAGAAGAACCGTTTGATGATTCATTTCCAGACGAGCATCTGATGACCATCACAAGCATTGAGGAGATACCGGACGAGTACAAGGAAATCTGGAGTTTCTTTCCAGATGGCTCTTTTCTAGAAGGTATGCATACCCGAGAACGTAACGCGTTGATCAAGAGATGCAAACCTTACACCATGGTGGAGGGAATTCTATTTCATCAAGGAGCAGATGGCTTACTAAGGAGAGCAGTTGGTCAGAAGGAGGCGTTCAAGCTGATGCACGAGTTTCACGATGGCACTGTTTGCGGAGGTCACTTTGCTGGTAAGATAACAGCTTTCAAGATTTTGGATGCGGGTTATCACTGGAGAGGGATTTTCAAGGAGTGTTTAGACTATTGCAAAACTTGCGACGTATGTCAAGCATTTGCTCTGAAGTCTACTAGAACACCTCCGTTAATATCAATTCCAATATTAGGGCCGTTTGAGAAGTGAGGTATTGACTTTGTAGGTCCTCTTAATAAGACACCTCGAGGCAATAGATACATTGTAGTCGCCACTGACTATTGTACCAAGTGGGTAGAGGCTAGACCTTTGAGAGAGACCAATGAAACAGAAGTCGGTAGATTCTTATGGGAGAGGATCATCACCAGATTTGGATGTCTGTTAGAGTTGGTCTCAGATAGAGGAGGAGAGTTTGTAGGGAGCATGACTACTGCTATGCTACAACACTTTTCTATCAAGCCACGAGTAACGACCTCATACAAACCAAATGCTAATGGTCTTGCGGAGAAGACCAATCTTACACTTTGTATGATGCTCGCCAAAGATGCTGGTGTTGAGACTGCGAAACATACTTGGGATAAGAGGCTACATGCCATCTTATGGGAGTATCGAACGACAACAAAGACTTCTACTGGGTACTCCCTATTTCGACTGGTTTATGGAGTGGAGTCCAAGTTGCCAATCCAATTCGAATTGGATACTTTTCAAACTATTCAACGAAAGTTGAAGAGGTCGAGAGGAAAAGACGTGGTCAGATCAAGAAGGGAGCAACTCATGGAGTTGGAAGAGACCCGAGCGGTAGCAATGATCCGGATGGAACGAGCTCAGGCGTATCAAAAGAAGAGTTACGACAAACGGTTGGGCAAGAGAGAGGTATAACTTTTTCAAGTCGGAGATTGGGTTATGTTGTATGATGCTATCCGATTCAAGAGGGCTAGGAAGAAGTTTCTTCCGAGATATTTTGGTCCTTTTGTTGTAGATAAGGTGTGGAGCAACTTCACATATGACCTTCAAGAGCTGGGAGGAAGGAGATTCGATCGACTCAACCATGACAAGTTGAAGTTGTTTCATCGACGGAAGTTCTCTCTTCACTCCGAGGACGGAGCGAAAATTTAGTCCGGGGGTAAAATGTAACGACCTATGTTACACATAGGAAGTTTGTCTATTAGTAAGGTATTTAGTTATAACTAAGTGTTGATAATGTTTATTTGCTGCCAAAGTACTTTTAGGAGGTATCAAGTTAGTCATGACTAGCTAAAAGTTAGTTATGGTTAAACTTAGCTGTACTTTTGACAGAATTCAGATATTTGCTAAAGAGTGAGCACTACTATCTTGTCATCTTGTCTAAAAGGTAGAAAGGAGGTGGAAAGTATCCCTTATCTCCTTTTTGACTTGATATTAGTGGTTGGATTAAAGTTGTGGACTTTGTGGGCATTAAAAACAAGAAGAGATTCCACATGTTTCCTTTTTAGTGGGTCCTAGTGTAGAGGGGGGGTGAAAATTCGAGATTTCTTGAGAATATTCTAGAATCCTTCTAGAAGTTGTTGACTTTGAAGGAATAAGCCCATGTGAAAAGGTAAAAAGCCCATGTGATCAATGCTTTTATCTTAAGTAATATCTTAGTAAAACCCGGTAAAAGTAGTTACGGCTGAGTTACCGGAGGGTACCAAAGTAAAAACCTAGAATGTATAAATAGAGGAGTAGAGAAGAGCTCCTCATCCTTGTTTTCACATTGTCGTAATGACAACTTGAGTAATATAGAGAGTGTGGGATATTTTTAGCATGTGAGAACTTGAGAGACGTCGTTAGAATGGAGGATTTTAGTTGATGTGTTTAAGGAGATTTTTAGTTGATAAGTTTGTGGGTGTATGAATGAGTGAACTCAGCATTTTCCCCTCAAGTTCATGGTGTGCTTCCATCAAAGCCATCAGAGGTGACCCCGGAGTGAGAGACAGGCCCGACATGTTGCAGATTCGTGGATGACGATCGTGGAGGTTGAGAGATCGGGAGGGTAGTTGATCAATAGGACCGCGGAGGGTTTACAGACCGAGTGCGAAATGGCGGACCCCGGTAAGACCGTTAGGGCAAGTTGGTGAGAGTGCCCACAAGGGGTATACTTCGCAGGTAGGGGCTTGGAGACCTCAGTTCTTCAAGTGATAACAAGGTATGTACTCACTCCACCTGCCAACAGGCACTAGACAATCACTACAGTCGAGCCAAATCCACTCTGCGCTCGCAGAGAATCCAGATCTCACTCTCAAGACTACCCACCATAGCCAGGAGCTTGAAGGCTCAACTTGAAGAACTGAGGTCTCCAAGCCCCTACCTGCGAAGTATACCTTGTGGGCACTCTCACTAACTTGCCCTAACGGTCTTATCGGGATCCGCCACTTCGCACTCGGTCAACCTAGCCGAGTCACCAAACTGACGTGACATTGTGAGACACTTGTGTATGTGTATGACATCGTCCATGTGTTATGTGTATGTGTGGTGTTCCTTTGTCAGCGATGTATGTTGTGTAGCGATGTGTATGCGCATGACACTTGCGATAAGACAATAAAATATTAATTATAGCTTGTTTTAACTCAATATAGTTTTAGAAATTCAAACTTGTAAGCAATTTGTCCATCATGTAAAAACAATGTTGTCTTGTCTATGGATAAATGAGTTTTCCACATATATAGTGATCGTTATCCATTGATATCTGGAGAGACAATAGTCTCTATCATCATTGAATCATCATCCATAATTCATGTTTATTTTTTTCTGATGTTTTAGCAAATTATCCATCTTTGGATACTTATTGTGTGCTTCTGAATAATAAGACTTGTGATAATTCTATTATAATATGAGTAGCTTATAAACTCATTTTTGTTGCTAGGATTTATTGGATAAGTTATAACTGATTCAAATACTTGGATGAGAGACATGATAGTAGTGGAGGGTTAGAGTGAATGGTCGCTAAGATTTATATAACACAGTGATAAGTTTGAACAAGAGTGAAATTTCGTTCTCTTGGTTAATTTTGAGCAAGCGACTTGAAGTTTAGAGCATACGCTTTATGGAGACAAGGCAAGTGAGTTGAGGAAGCTATGGTGTGAATTTAGAACGAAGAAGACACATGAAGAATGAACTATGTCTCATCGAAGTTGCTGGTTGGGAACTTTTAGCTACAAGGTACCATCACCTTTGACACCATGTCCAAAGCTTGTCACACCCCTCTTAAGTCAAAATACAGATTTTTCAGTTCATTTTTAATGTTTATATAGTTTATGTTGTTAGTACATTGAGTGTTTGATTAAGAAAGAGGAGAAATGTGTTAATATTGCTATAAGTGTGGACTTAACAATATATTTCTCTTTCATTTGTTAATTGTTTAAGAAGTGAGTGTGAGACATTGAGTTACTGAGAATTACTAGGTTATTGAGAGACGTAGTAGGAAGTAACCGCGAGTGACATGCCGAGTTAATTGGATTATAAGTGACTATGGTATATTATAAAGTTACAACCTACCACGTAAGACACAAGAGGTGTGGTACCCATAATTTACAAGTTTTGAGATTTTTTCAAAATTTTTAAGTTAATGTCGTGTCTATATAATTGAATTAATCTTAGTATTAAGTTTGCACCCTGCTTAGTGAGAAGATGAACTTAAGATGGATTTGTGAGAAGAAGCCAACTTCTTCCGAAGCCGGAAGATGTCATCTAGAAGACGGGATCCAGAAGACAGAATTCGAGTCTTACAAAGAAGACCATGACTGTAATTGCGAGAAGCACCAACCTAGCACCAATTGGGTGAACCAAGTAGGTGTTTGGTGTACCTGAAGGACAACCACCTAAGCATTAGATAAGAACTAGGATGGACAAGACATTTACCTAAAGCGCGAACAGCTGGGGAGTAGACGGGAAAGCTACCAGATTAGAGAAGAGGCGCAGAAGTGTCATACCTTCTTTTCTTCTTCCCAACTCAATTTCAAACATCGAGGAAGACACTGAAGGCACGTAGAGAGATTTCAGTGAGAGATTAAGGACAATCATCTTTCAGCAAGAAGAGAACTCGAATTAGAAGAAAGCATGAGTTCCCTAGGATTGTAAGAATTAGAAGTCTCTGAAAATAAGAGCTTCAGGATTGCAGCGGAGCTCGTAGTCGAATGCGAAGGCAGTGTCTTAGCGAGGTGGTAACATCGTGAATCAAAGAGCTTACATCATAGGTGCGCGAAGAAGACAATGAAGAGTGAAGCAGAAGCATAGCACATTCTGGAAGCGCAATACTGAGGTTCTTCTCGCTCCTTTCCTCCTTCTCACCGCTTTCACCTTTCTGTCCTTATGCTTCCTTCTTCCTCTATTGCTTGCAAGAAGCCTACCTATCCCCCCTCCTCCCTTGAAATTTCTCCTGAGAGAATTTGACGTGGAAGCGTTGTAGTGACGCATGATTTCTCCTTTTGCCCATTTAGTATACAAGATATCGTTCCCACAGAAGATTTGCACAAGTATCAATGTTCTAAGTTCTAAGATCTGTTCAAACACACAAACACACGGGTTTTACCTAGAAATCTCGTCTTCTCACAAAACCACACGACTTCCAGATCCTTTAGAAGGTGCTCTGGACCTAAACAAACAACTACCACCTAAAATATCACACACTTATCTACAGAGAAGCTCAAGAAGACGCGTCCTGCTTCCAGATCACTTCTTCCAGTCTTCTCAACACAGTCTTCCCGAAGCAACCTTCGGCTTCTGGAGGTTCAACTCGGCTTCTCACACCTCCACAAGACTGCTCCTGCTTCATAGAAGTCGAACTAGCAACGTATGTCGCACATTGCTCTTCCAATTCCCAACGGGTTAGATCAATCACAGGGTGTATGTCTCCTGTAGCCTTCCCATGCTTCTGCCTACGAAAACGGTCTTCCTGCAGCACTATAACGACATTCACCTTCACGGAAGCTCAATAGAAGTCTCGGAAGCTCACTAGAAGAAGGTAGGAAGATGAGGAAGATGGAGAAGAAGAGAAAATCCAAACGAGAGAAAAACAAGATAAGAATAAGAAATTAAGACTCCGACAGGCTTCTAGTCCGGATCTTGACTAACAAGCCATCCCTGCTTGTAGTAATTTGGGGAGGAAGACAACAAATTCGCTTACAGTTACACAGTCTTCTACCTGAGATGTCAACTTCTGCTGTGGAAAGAAGGTTTCGTTGCTATCGGATGATGAGTTTGCGTCGTTCGGATAATACTTGAAAGTCTTGTCACAATACTCCTCAAGTGATGTGATATATCTCCCGTAGTTCAGTCTTATCAAAGTTAGAATATTTTTGAAAGATTCATTAGTCGAGACCATCCACCTAAATCCTGAAGGCTGTTTCTTGAGGTAGTTGTAAAAGAAACCGCGACTGTTTCCTCATTTCCATCGTGATCACATTTCTTGTAGGGGTGTCAAAGTTAGAATACTCCATAGAGATTCGGATATCTTGGCGGTATGCATGGTGATGTACACAATCGGGAAGACTATCTCTTGAGACAGTCGTGAGTGAAGCTGCGATAGATTTTTATTTCAGCTGTGAACTACTTTTCTTTGTATTCTGCTTTGTTACAAGAATCACCACCAGACAAATGGACAATTGACTGTTGTTTAGAACACTATGGAACTTGGTTTTTTATTGTTTTATTGGTTGATTTCAGTTTCGACATTAGAGAATCTTCTCTCTTAACTTTGACACCCTTACTACTAAAAGAACTACGGTCGAAAAAGAAAAAATTAAATACAAAATTACCATGCGTTAAACCACAACGGGACATGATTTTATTACGAGATCTTCGTGCGTGAAGATCTTCGTCACGTCTTGATGTTCATTCCGGAGTGGGGGAATCTTCTGTGTTAATTTGACACCCCCTCGATAGATGGATGAAGGAGTAGTTGCATGTTTCAGAATCGCCTATGAGACTAAAAGACACGCACTGCAGTCGATCAACTGAAAGAAGTATGCAAGGAAGTATGTACATCGGGAATGCCATTCCATCTGAAGGGAATGTCAAGATTGAAGATCGGAGCGAAAGGGTGAAAAGTATTTCGGAGCGAAATTATGGCAAATTCGTTGGTAGTAATAGGTATTCTGGGACTTTTCAACCGGCGCTGTTTCACCTCATAGGGGTGTAACCTTGTAGGGCCCGCAGTTACACCCTCCGAACCGCATCTGAGCTCCACCTGCGCAGGTGCGGGCTCCAGTGAGAGGAGCGTCTAGGATTTATTTGAATGTCGGAGCTCCGGTTCAGCCACGGCGGAGGCTCGGATCGGCTCGTGCCGGGAGGATGATTCTGCTTCCTAGCCGTTGCGAGCAGGACCCGTGCGCTCGAATCTCGATTTTCGTCGTCCCCGTCATCGCGTCGTCGTCTTCAGTTCTCGTCTCCAAACCTTCGCACTCTCTCTAGAGGCGCTCGTGCCTTGTCTTGGGCCCTCTCAGCAGCGCCCGGCAGCTTTCTCCAGATTTTGAGTTGCGAAAGATTCGTCGTTGTTTTTGTTTGTTTGTCCAGTGCATTCTGTCTGGGCGCCTTTCTCTTTCTGGAATCTGCTTCTTTTCCTCAGTTTTCTGCTCACTTCTGTGGCTTTCTCTCTGGTTTTTCCACGGTTTGATTTGTGACGGGAAGAGTTTGTTGCAGAGTCAGATGACAGATTTTTGTTTGCGTAGCAGGGCACTGTTGATTTTGTGACTCTTCTCGCTCCATCTTTCGAAAATTGGAAGTAGAATTTTCAAGTGTGAACCGATCATTCGATCCCAGGGAGATTTTTAGTGCTCTCCTCACTTTAAGTTCCACTCTCTTCTGGTCGTGCCTTCCTGCTTGCTTGAAGTCTGTTCCCGTCAAGGTCTTCGCGAGAAGAATGAGGCGAAATAGGAAGTACTTCTACATTACGCTTTTCCGCCAGCGTAAAGCGACGACGGGCGTGAAAGGAGAACGGACTTGCTGATGGTTGCTTTTTCGTTTACATTAGTCGTTTGTACCGGAGATAAAGCTGACGAGAATCCAGGCTTGAGGCGCAAGTTGAGTCTGATTCAGTGCTTCAAAGAAAAGGTACCTTTCGACAATGAGTCTTATTTGACTCTTGATATCCTGTGGCAAAGAAAGACTTAACCGCTCTTCTAGCTCCTGCAGACTAGTTTCAGTTTATAAGAACTTCAGAGTCCCAGGTTTTCTGCACTCTGTTCCACTTGAAGACTTTCTGTGCTCTACTCCACCTAAGTTATCACGAAGCGCGTACTGAGAAGATACATTCGTGATTTCTCGATAATGATTTCCTTCAGATCGAAGATTCGGGAATTTAGACAGTAGTGGTCCAGTATATTGCATAAATCTTTTCGTCTGTGAAGTAAGTACGTGGGCAGTGTACGTTAAGTATTCGTAGACTCTGCATAATCAATTTTCGGTTTCTTTTATCGTGTGGGACCAAGAGCAGCGAGTGTGTCCTTTCTCCGAATAAGGCTTGAATGTGATGCCGAATAGGTTCTTTCCAGAGAGGCTGCTGAGCACAAAGTTTGCGTGGCTCTAACTGTGCAGTCGGAGTCATGGGGAACGAGAAGAGCGGACGGGAGAGCTTGACTACACCTTCGCAGAGGCGTAGAAGGCTGTCGAATATCACGAATCTTTCCCTCTCTGCCAGCTGGTCGAGCCATCCTCGAGAAGACAGTCTGATAAAATCGTGCACCAAGGGCAGCGATTTGCAGCTTCACCAGGTAGTATCTGTCACTGCGGTAGTACCATGAAGGAATCTCTGCATTACTAGACCATTGTACAAAGCTTTGAATAGGGTCAGGACCGCCCTCATGCCACTGCTCACGGACTGAAGAACTTAATTCGCATGAAACGGAACTGCTGCAAACCATTATACTCTCAGTCAAAATTTTGCCGTTCCCAGGCAACAATCAATGTCCGAGGCAAAGACACCTTGAGTGCAGTTTCAAAACTACAGGTGCCAGAACTTTTCGATGAGTTATAACAAGGACTGCTATAGCTTTCATTTGGAAAGTTCTCAACCATCGCATTCAATTTTCACCATGTGTTAACGGAAACTTATAACATACCATTTATAGGTAGTATATGATAACCCGAAGTAGAACTCGAATTAATCCTGCTGTCTTTTCGCAGGAAAACATGGCGTTGAAGAAACTACTTGCGGAGAAAGAGTATCCCTTCATGAAGTTGCAAGGCGCTTGATGGCCATTAGAAGCAATTTTTCTTACAACATTATATAGTGTGTCCTTAAATATCTCCTTGGAACGTGACTGAAGTAGTCTCTGTCGGACCGGGCAAGTTCCTTAATTCTTCGCTCAGGGAAGCTTTAGAGGCACAGGCAGGAACTTTGGAGCAAATGCAGAAAGAATTCTTGATTCAACTGCGTAGGCAGTCCCAAGTGAACGAGGAGATTATCTGTTATAACTCACGGTTATCAAAGGTCAGTTTCTCTTTCCTGTGAGGTTTTAGCTATGTGAAGAGTAACCACATACTGGTTAGCATCATGTATACAGATCTGGAGGGGACGGCAGTTGGTGCTCATGTTCTCATTTGCAAGGAGTGTAGTCACATTCTCGTAACGTGCTGGAATTCAAGGAAACTAACGACTCACGGTTTTGCGGTCCAGGAAGGAGGCCAGTTGCGTGATCAAGTAAGTGAGTCCTGTTCCTGCTGTCGGACTCTGGCACACAGAACCTGCAACGTAGAAGATTTACTATGCCATTCCGTTTTAGTGACTTTGACTCGACTTTATACTTGATAGTTGAATTTTCACTAACTTTCCAGATATCGATATGCGCAGTACAAGCTCCTTCAGCATGAGTACTGTCAGATGACTGCAGCATATAGAATTCAAATAAACGAGCTTCAGGTAACATGTCTGCAGTAATGGAGTGCTGAACACTGATTAGACAGTAGTTGTGTGTACCTTATGAGCACTGAGCGTGAGCATAGTTCTTTCATGTTCTCACACCATATCCTCGCGGGTGCAGCACAAGTTGACCGACACGCAAGAGCAGTTGAAGAAACTCCTTGAAGAACAAGAGAGCAAGGTGCTGTGACGTCCATCCCTTACACTTACGAGTTCATCTGGCGTTTTCGTGTTTGGACATTTTATTGAGAGGAAAATAGGCCAGAACTTCTATCAGACGCCCACGTCTCAGCGGATAAAATGTCCTTACAGAACTGTCTGAACAGAGATCAACTCCTACGCTTCGTGAGCAGCAACCACAAGTGCCTAGAAAACCCCGGAGTTACGTTCATCGAAGGCATTCGACAGCAGGTTAGACTGGAACCAGTTCTCTCTTTAGTTGCCCCATAGGACTCGACAGAAGATGAGCACGTGTAACCATCTATTCCTCCATCCTCCTCCGCACGCCAACTGTAGATGAATTTCAGTTTGGGACATTACTCTTTGTCATGACTGCCATAACCTCTACCTTCAAGGGCACGCCACCGGTCGACTGGATCATGTTTTCAGAAATGTGCATGATGTACTAGTACGGCTGCTTGGGTTTTCATGCAAATTATCTCAATTCAGCTTCATCTAGAACTTTCACGCTTAATGCACTTGACAGGAAACATTGTGCTGGATACTGACTGGAATAACTCCACCAAACTAACATCAGAGCGCGCTGCGGGAGAGGAACCTACTTCAAGGTACGATCTTGATACCTCTACAGCCCTGTTGTATCTTATGGACATAGTAGTTCGCAGATTTGGCATGATACCGCTAAAGCTAGAGGAAAACCCACTTTCAATAATGAGAACACGAAAATCTAACGCGTTAGAATGTTGTTGTACTTTTCCAGACCGGATGTGCGCAGACGATCGGGCAGGGTTGTTCTGACGAAGGAATCTGTGCCCAAACTTAAACTCAGTCCACAACCACCACCTGCATCTATCAGGCACATTAATAGATACAGTGATTTGATTGGACTTGAACCCATGGCTGAGGAATCCGAGGAGGAATTTTCACCTCGCAATTCATCGAATGCTACTACCACCTCGAATTCCCCTCGGGGTGAGACCTTTTGCGCAAGTCTGCTGACGAGCGAGTCCAATACTAGTAGAACCGACGATGCGACTGCTTGTAGTCTTTCTAACAGAAGCTCAGAAATTAGCATTTCCTCTGCCAGAGGGTTACAGCCTCTGAAAACGAGTAAAGTGACTCTAGTCCCACCAGAGCCTCTAAAACCCATTAATTCTTCTGCAACCCATTTCTCAAGGAGGGGAGGACACACAAGTTCGGTTTCTGGCAGCGGGAGACCAGTACGAAAAGCAGCAGAGAATGTTGGGACTTACCGAGAACCTCCTCTGAACACAAAAATGAGAAGACCTAGCTAGAGAGTCAGAAGAGTCATATCACATACAAGACGAAAGTATGGTTCAAGTAGCAGAACCAGAAGCTTTCCTTTGTGTAGATAGATGAATTGTAATGCCAAGTTGGGCGAGTGGTTGGTCGGCCACTGCTGTGACCACCTCCCTTCATTCACTGCTGAAAGTTAACTAGATACTGAGTCATTATAATGGCCTTTAGTAAACTAAAATAGTCCAAGTGAATCGCTTTGAAGCTAGCGAGGTAAAATTCCAACCTACTGTTGTGGACTTTCTGTGGAAGTGGTAATATCATACTGAAGAGATTAGCTTTCTCCAGAGTACTTGGAACCCCCCACAATTACGAAGATTGGGCACACACTGAGCACTGTTGCAGTTGGGGGAATATTCGATATGCGAATAACTAAACGCTTATTCATTCGTCTCAATTTACTCTGTTTCATCAAATGAGTGCGACTGCCTCCCCCATCGTAGAGCACGTAAGATTGCCTTGTCGAATTGTTCAGTGTCTACTAGTTTTGTAGATTCTCCGAAGGTGCCAGAATTTCTGTGGACATTGTCCTCGTGCAGAAACCATCGTGGACAGTTCTTAAACTCTATTCAATAAAATCAGAGAGTTCTCTCATTCTTGCAGATAAAAATGCTGTTGCAACCATAAGAAATTTAAGAATATAGCTCGTTCCGTTTATATCGGGTCGCCGAGGAAAAAGCAATGAACAGGTCAAATTCAGAGCGTGACAGATAATCTCTACATTCGGAGCAGATCTTTTCGCAAGAAAAGGGAACTTACCTGAGAGCATAGTCCGTGATGGTGTACACGACCTATCACAATACAACTGTAAGTTTCAGACAACGGAACTCCTATATCGTTAGCGAACCGAACGACCTCGGCTTTGCAGTAGTGGCTGCACAGGCCGCAACAGGCGTGTGTAAAGCTCACTAATCATGAAACAGGTAGCTTCAAAGCCTGAACTAATCCTGATGTCCGAGATCGTTCGTCAAAGCAAGTGAAGACAGGCTGACCAAAACCTGTGTATGTTAACATACACAATAGACATTAAAAACGAAGAATGTGAGTTCATGGTCGTAGCTTAACGTTATATGCTACCAGACATGTAACGTTGTCGTATAACACTAACCTCACGTGACGAATAAAAACCTTTTTGTTCCACTCAGTGTCCGTTCAGCACAGAGATTGTGCGCTGGGGAGTCGTTCAAGCACGTCTTTGTACGCATGGGCCCTTCAAGCCAATCTTCCTCAAAGCAAGCTTGAAACAAGATATTAACGTCAGCGGAGCAACCTTAGAGGAACAACCACATCGATCGGTGGTTGGAGTACGGCGGCAGTGGCACGAAAGTTACTAACAAATGCTTGGGAGGAGCTGCAACAATGTCCCACAAGTGTATCAATAAGTAGGTTCGAATCGGAGGGTTGGTGTAGGAAAAGTTAAAGCTGGTATCTGGCGTCAAGGTAGGAATATGAAGAGTGGAACTTGGCTATGTAACCTGGAAACAAAAAACACAGCTTATTACGGTTGTACCTTGAATAGGTTCCAAGGTCATCTTTGTTGAGAGTCAAGGCTATGGTGTCTGCTCCGACCTTCCAGTTATGTAACCCGGTAAGATAATCTGTTCCGTCAAAACTGTGTTTCTCTATATTCCTCCGTTGAGGACTTGCAAGTTACACTGTACTGATGTCCACAACTCAAGCCAATAACTCTATGCATCAGTATAGTTTAGTCACGGGTTCTAGAGAACGTGGAAGAATCTGGAACAATAAAAGACGGCACGGTCTGACACGTCCAAGTCGGGGGTTGGCTTGTGGGGATTTTGCAGTCGGGTGGTGAACCCCGATCCGCTGATCTCATGGGCGACCCGGGTACTCGCCAGTTGGGTTCTACAGGGGTGGCGTAATCCGTGTAAGAGCGCAAAGCTCCACGGCGAAAACAGCGTTTAAAAAAAAATTCAAAACAAAGAAACAATCTGGAACAATGGCTCAGCTGAACACACAGTCGTCGTAGGGTGCACCTGAGATGCGTAGCTGGTTCCGATAGCTAAAAGTAGCAGGTTCCTGTTAGGTACAGGAATGTGAAGGCGACTCGGATGTTGAAGAGCACGAAATGCATCTCCTACGTGCACGAACATTCAGTTGTACACTGGCTATAGGCCCATTTCCAGAAGTCTTCAGGACAAGCAATGCGCACATGGTGAGATTGCGTACAGGGTGAGAATTGCGTACAACAACAAGAGAAAGATGGTAGGTAACTCGCAAAGCTAGATAGCCTGGGAATCAGCCTCGAGGAAATAATCTGACTTACAGAGGGAACAAGCGTGTGGAACGTCGCCAATGCCACAGAATTGTTGCACTCTCCACTCCGCCGCTCATAAGCAACAAACTGCGGCCTGTACCAGCCAGATTCGTGTGCTCTTTGGCTCGCATGACATCAGTTCCTCCTCCCGACCACGAATTCGTCGATCTCCCGCGCTTCAAGAACCTCGCGACTGATTTGCAACCTGAACCGTGCGATGCGCTTGCGCTCTTGCTGAGCCCATTGATTTAACAACAAAGATCTTCCAATCGTCGTCCGTCCGGCTCTAATGTAGTAGAGAATTCAGTACGTACGCAGAAAACATTCACGCAAACTACATGGGAAATTGGCTTGATCATACCCCCAGTAGGTTTCGTGAGCTTGATCATACCCCTCTAAACGTTTGGTTGCTTGATCATCCTGAAGGATTATTGACAATCGAACCAGTCACTTTATCTTTTGGTTCATCATTTTAGTACTTTCAACCTCGACTAAATATCACTGTAATTCAAAATATTTGGCATTAAAAACGCGTTAGACTATCTATATTCTCATTTCTTTAATATGTGCAGTTTCAAATCTGAATAACATCACAAAGTGACTGGATTTACAGGCAATAGCCGGTCAGGGGTGTGATCAAGCAAGACATCGTTAAGAGGGGTGTGATCAAGCTCACGAAACCTACTGGGTGTATGATCAAGCCAATTTCCCCAAAGTACATAATTGATTTATCGATTTGTTGCCTATAACGATATCAGTACGTTTTAGATGGAGTTTCGACACTTCTAAAGACAGCGGTTGCTAGACAGACAGACGAGCTCCATGCTAGCAATCCGGACATAGTGCTCGTGTATAGTGCTCGTGCTAGAGATAGTCTAAGACGGTGGTATGGAATATAACCGGCGATTGTGGATTATAAATAGATGATCGTGCATATATGCACCTATTTGATAAAGCGTCTTCGTTGCATATCATTTTCACCTCTTCTATCTTCTAATGGAGGAGGCAAATAGGCAAGGGTTTAATTTGTCATTATAGTTTTACGTAGAGAATATGATGTGTTAGTAAATAGCTATTCTCTTACTTAGTCTCTCATGCGTGTTTGTTAGGACGAGAGTCTCGTACTTAGTCTCTAATGTGTGTTTGTTAATGTCTGTCTTATGGGTTCTCTGGATCTTTCTATATTTATAAATCTGGTTATCATTTAATACTTAGATATAATTTTTGAGTTTTTCTTTAATATAGATTTTCTACTAAACACTTATGTCTTTTTTTATAAGAGCAAACGTACAAGAGTTCCCCAAAAGTTCATATTATATGCATATAATATTCACCTAGTGTTGTTCAAGAAGTTAGCCGCGTAAAGAATGGTTAGGTAAAGAATTAAAGATTTAATCAAACTTCTTACTTTTTTAGTTTAGATTCTGCAAGCTTTCGTTTACATATATTTAACAAACAATTCACTTATGGGTTGTTTTAGTAACTCCAACTTGGATATAATATTTAACAACTAGATTATGTTCTAATATTACCGTCTGGTATACAATATAATTTTAGTTTAATAAATATATTATATTTTTCAGTAACATTTAAAGCAAGAGAGCTCATCAAGTGAATTGAGATGCATGTCAAAAAGAAGTTTTCTGGCAGAAGGAAAGAAACAAGTTCACATAAACCAAGAGTAAGAAAATTCACCGAAAGTGATAATAATATGATGACAATGCCTGGCTCCTGTCCGTGCTGAGGTTTATCACCCTTATCGGGTCTCAGCTATTCTTCCTTATCTTTGTCACCTCTATGGGATCTGAGTCATATTCATATTTAGAGTCTCTTGACTTCAGTGATCGTGCTCATACATCTCTCTAGGTCTCTCTGGGTAGAATGTGTGAGAATATCTTGCTGGTAAACGAGTATTTGGCAAAACATATTTCTTCTCTTATGGATTCTCTTTTCGTTTATGATGATGAGGTTCTTATTATCTAGAAAGAAAAGCTCTCATAGCGTCGAAGGCTCGACAAGAACGTGTTGTCAACGTGCTACTAACAGAACGTGTTAAAATTTATCAGTGTTACGTTTAGAACGGAATGTGTTTATCTCATTTTCGGATATGCTCAATGGATCACGAGACAACGTCTACTTGAATAAGTATGATATGCATCCCAAATGAGTGTCGGAGCCAAGAGACAGAAAAGACAAACATAAAATTATTTCAAATGGTTCGCTAACATAATTACTTTGGTAAAGATTTTTTCTAAAAGTAAAAAAATCATTTTGTGCAGTAAGCCAGCAGGCACAATGTTTACATGCGCAACTGTGCTCTAAAAGAGCACAGTTGATCAGATGAATCTAAATCTAAATTATTTAAATTTAAAATGCTAAATTTACATAGTTCCCAAAGTGAATGAAACACATGGACTCTGCGATGAAAAAGAACCTGTAAGTGCAGTGAGTTGGAACTTCATACCTTCTACTATAAACATAAGGATTTTTCACGAATAAAAAATTTTCATTTTAATATGTATTAATTCATGAGCTAATCCTTCCAAGAGGAAAGGTTAAGTCATAAATTATTGGACACACAAATACCTCCTCCATCGAAACGTGGAGGAGGTTATATGCAGGCTTGCCTATAGGTAGATAAATGGAGATTTACCTAAATTTATTTTAAAGCTAAAAATGAGTTTATTTAAAACATCTAAATTAAATTAAATATGTTTTCGTTTTCCATCTAAAATCTCGCTGCATGTACAGGGGAGAGAAAAGGTCAAAACAATTTCAAATTATAACGATACCTCTTTTTTAGACGAAGGACTAGTTTTTCTTGAGAAAACTAGCCCCACAACACACATAGCGAATAAATACCAAAGCCAACCAGATGTAAGAATTTTTGTCGCTTGTCCTTGTTCTACTTTAATTAGATTATTGCTACTTGGATGTATACTATTGTTCACTGTCCTTTGAAACTTCTAATTTAGTGAAGGTATATATATTCTTTTTAAAAGGGCGACGGAACGCCAAGAAATTTTATGGGATTTTATTAGGAAAAAATAAAAAGTACATCGGGGCATTAAAGTGAGGAGCACCAGCCAAAACAAGAGACTTCCCA
Source organism: Asterella californica (assembly GCA_036924285.1). Taxonomy (NCBI): domain Eukaryota; kingdom Viridiplantae; phylum Streptophyta; class Marchantiopsida; order Marchantiales; family Aytoniaceae; genus Asterella; species Asterella californica. The sequence continues at coordinate 17,274,555 of JAYKYS010000003.1, forward strand.
ACATGAGTTTATTAAAAAAGGAGAATCAAACCCAAGAAACAATCTGCCTTCATTGTTATACGTAAGAGAAAGGCAATCTCAAAAACGCCCATGGGACCACCAACTAGAATCCTAGCGTGAGAGGTGGTGGAGTAGACAACAAGCTGTAGTATGTGAACGACAAGACTGTGTGAGGTGAAACTGCGAACACAATCAGAATTCGAAACAAACCGAAAAAGTAGAACCAATTGAAATGTCAGGACTAACCAATATCCGGAGCCTATATGGAAATGTAACGAAGAACGAATCAGCTAAAGGCTACCCGATTGCAGCGTGTGAAGGGAGTGCCACCAGCAGGAAATAATGCTGACACTCATTGTCATCTAAATATTAGTGTGTACTAGATCTGAAGGGAGTGAAGAGAAAAGAGTCTTGTTGCCATCGTGTGCACTGACCGCAATGTAGCTTGTAATACCCGAAGCCTCTTATCACCAACATTTGAAACAATCGCCGCACGTAAAAAGTGATGAGCTTAACAGAGCTAAAAAGTGAAGAGAAAACAAGGTTTGTGGACTGTAAAAATGGGAGTAGAGTGACCAAAGTGGTAGGAGCAACGGTGTAGCCATGAGCACCAGAGGAAATAGAAAAGAAGAATAAGATGTGGATGCACTCGAGAAGGAGGTAAACCAGAAATATGGAGTAAAAGCATAGAGAGGACCACCTTTAGTACAACAAGAATGGCCGATCCCAAATATAGAAGTGAATTAGCCAACAGTAGCCAAACAAAGACCCGATCATAGCATCGCATGAAAAGGTGAGATGTATCATCAATGGGATGCGAGCAAGCGGCACAGATTTGCATTGTCTGCAGGACTAAGCTGCTCTTTCACATGTAAAATAACCCTTATGCGAGATACACAAATGGAAGTGGAAGATCGGTGGTGTAAAAGTGGATGTATGCAGAAACGTCCACAGAGACGATCATCGTTGACCCGACCAGTCCAATCCTCACCTTGAGTTAAGACGCTGATGCAGTAATTCTTGGCCTTGCGAGACAAGAGAAGCATAAACAGCGGCGACTGGCAGTGCAACGTGGTCCGAAATCGTGTTTGTTTGTGGCCGGAGCGAAAGCTAGTGTTTGGACTGAACGAGTCTTCTGCATCCATAAGCCTGATCCCAACGGACCACTCACCTCATTCACAGTTGATGAAGAAACGTTATGATGGGTCATGTCTGCAAGGCAATGATAAGATCTATCATAGAGTAGATCCCAAGGCTGGGTAGTCCTGCTTGGACGTGCTGAACTGCGAGGTGAGCCTGTGCTTCTGGAATCGAGGACCATGGAACTATCTGGGACCACTGTATCAAGCTGAGGGCTTGCTGAAGCGAAAGCGAAAGCGAAGCAGGAAGTATTATAGCAGGAGGGTCTCAAACGAATTCAGTGGAAACTTTGGCCCATGCCTTGAGTAACTAAGTGCGAGAATAGACCCAAGGATAGAAGCCGAGGAGGAGCATGTAGTAGAAAGGCAATTGCAAATGGTTAAGATGGGGCAGGGCGAAGAAAGCGGTTGAAAAGGTGAGACACTGTGGAGAAGAGGAAGTGGTAGGAATAAGGAAGACCGTTGTAGTCTTATAAAACAAAGCGCGCTGAAAATGCAACAAATAAAAAATGCCTAGGCCCCCAACCTGCAGAAGGATAAAGTAGTCCCAAGCGATAAGTGGTAGTTTGGGTTTCCCATCTAGCGTAGTATCCCATACAAAGGCTAAGAGTATCCTCTGTAAGGCACGAAGTTGAAACATCTTTAGAGTTAGCAGTCGCGAGGGCAAAGACTGTTATTCCTTGCAAAAGAAAGCATATGATAGCAATTCTGGTTTCAAATGAGAAGTAAGGCGATTGTAGAGTGAGACAACGTGAAGATAATTTACGAAAGCAGAAAGACCAAGCATCAGTTGAGTGTAGTATAGACCCAATTGGGACCCCCAAGTAACGGTAACCTGATGCTGGGGCTGAACGATCCAAGATAGTGCAACCATCAATTGCTCTGGGACTGCATATCTTCCAATGATAAGAATTTTCGATTTTCTCATATTGACTAGTGCACTCGTTGCTGACTGAAACACTGCTAAAAGTGCTGATAGAAGTTGAAACGAGGGCTGGTGTAATTCCAGATAAAGAGAAATGTCATCAACAAAGAAACACACAGTAGTGACATAGTCCGAGAAATGTACCACCTTAAGTAGTCCCGCCGCCGCCGCTCCTGTGACTTGAAGAAGGAATGGAAGAGTAGAGAGGCAAGCAGGGGGGCTAGAGGACACCCTTGGTGTACCCTCGTGAGACTGCAAATATTCCGTGAGCTGGCCATTAACTAGCACTTGGGCTGTGGCACCTTCAGTTAGTGAACTTACCAACTTAGCAAACTCACCTCCAAAGCCCAGTCGAACGAGAGCTGACTAAGATAACTATGCGAAGGACGATCATATGCCTTTTCAACATCCAAAGTGATAAAGGCAGCCGAGCGCCTTTCCCTGCGTAGTAAGTCGTGTGTAAACTGAAAAAAGAAGGATACAATCCTGAACAGAGTGTCCTCTAATGAAGCCATGCTGCTGACTCGGCATAATGGCAGGTAAAGCAGTGTCAATCCCTTAGCCAAAACCCCGACTACCTGCTTATAGTGGACAGAGAGCAAAGACAAGGGCCGCCAATCATTAAGTGATTGAAGAGAAGTTCCCTTGGGGATTAATTGTATTACCCCGCGAACAAAGGCATCCAGAAAATTTTGCCTTCCCAGCAGTCTCTTTTCATCGTATAGTACAAGAGGCCAATAGTATGGGCCACACTGCCGCCACAGTATGGTAAGTACCTCTGCATTGATGCTATCTAACCCGAGTGCCTTGTTCATGGACATCGCCTTTCGTGTTTGCAGAAGTTCATCCTGTGACGGAGTGTCCAGTAAGAAAGCGGTCTTTGTCGTTGACACTTTAGCTTGTAACCGGCGCTAAGATGCAGTCAAGATCTACCTGGTTCTCGGATGACTCTATAGGCTGGTCGTATGGATTCTTGTAGAAGCGTGGCACTTCAGACGAGATAGAAGCAAGACCAGTCAGAAGAGGTCCATGTGAAGGAGTGTCCAGTAAGAAAGCGGTCTTTGTCGTTGACACTTTAGCTGTAACCTGCGCTAAGATGCAGTCAAGATCTACCTGGTTCTCGGATGACTCTATAGGCTGGTCGCATGGATTCTTGTAGAAGCGTGGCACTTCAGACGAGATAGAAGCAAGACCAGTCAGAAGAGGCCCATGTGACGGAGTGTCCAGTAAGAAAGCGGTTTTTGTCGTTGACACATTAGCTGTAACCTGCGCTAAGATGCAGTCAAGATCTGCGCCGTTCTCGGATGACTCTATAGGCTAGTCGTGTAGATTCTTGTAGAAGCGTGGCACTTCAGGTGAGAAAGAAGCAAGACCAGTGAGAAGAAGCCCATCCGGTAGTATGAGTGACCGTAGTCTCTGTTTTGCTTGACATGGTGTCCCCATGCTATAGAAAAGTACCCGGTGACCAGAGGTATGCTTTGTGGAAAGCTAGCGCATCTAGTCTACTAATTTCATCCAGGTGCTACAATCCAGGTCCAGACAGCGCATAATCTGACGAATTTGGAACAAATGCATGATAGCACAACTTACGATTCCAAACCTGATAGCTTGTGCGCTCAGCGTATTGTATTTGCTTGATACAATGCCGAAGCGGCACCCATGCAACCCAAGTACTGTTGTAATGGAGTAGTGGCCGTAGTTGTAGCACAAGCCTGCTGCCAAGCAGAAGCTAAGTGCATTTGGACTACTGCGCCTGCCAGTAGTTTAACATCCGCTTTGAAGTAAGCCGTAGGTGACAATCTTTCTTATCTATCAAACAGTGCCGAGATAGCGAAGTGGTCGCCAACAGGAAAATCATTATGGTGGACCACTGTGTGTGGGACCATGTTATCGGTGACAAAATAGACAGGGTCTAACGTGACCCAACTAAGTTGGCCCTCTCAATCGCTGAAGTGCAGAGTAAACGATCAAAGCTAAATCAAGTGCGGTATCTTGACGAATCTGTAGCACCTCACCCACATAACTTAAGTCGTGTCAAGCATCATAGGTATCGAGAGAACCGATCGTACCAAGCACGTGCAAAAAACACACGAGAGAAGAGAGGGAGACCAGGATATACGGAGACGAAGCAAAACTACGAGCTCACATTATTTAGTGAAGGCATTCTGTGTTCATCCAGAATATATCTTTTGCTCCCGCAAATCAGATTGCATCTCTACTCCTATTGTCGTCTGTAAGTTATTCGACATATCTATTTAATTATGGATTAATCGTCTTCGTTCACCACATAAAAATATAAAAGCTATGAGACTGGCATTCACGTCTCTGTTGATCTCATGAACTTGCGATAATGATTCAATATTGGTTTTCTAAATGTTGTCATCATGAGAGAAAAAGTTAAAATCGTGATTTAAGTTATGCTAAGTCACTTAGCGGTAGTATTAACATGAAGTCATGTTACAAGTAATTTACCGGTAACTGTGATCTTATTAATATACATATAAACTAAAAACCAAAAGTTAAAAATATGACCACGCTATATGTAACTAACCGAGTCATAATAAAATATCTAAGTCACGTATCATACCAACCAATGAAAAATTCAATGGAAACATAATCTACAAATAATACATATTATCATGATAACCAGTGAGTAAGAAATAAATTTCAATAAATTGATTTATTGATCTTATTTATTTAGTTCTTCTACTTCCATTTCCGAGTTCATGTGAAATTATTTCCTACCCTAAACCATTTAACCAGCAGCATGGAAGCAAATCTGGAAGAAACCCAAAGCGTGTCCTTCCTTTTCCCAGAACCGGAAGTTGCATGCATATGTTTCTCTTGGGATTCTGATCCAAGCAGGTGGCTTGGTTCCATTTCTGTTTCTAGTTTTTTCAATTGATTTCTTTGAGCGGAGTATAGGGCCTTTAGGAAAACACCAAATTCGAACTCGTTGGAACCAATGGGAAATGTAAGGAGTCTCCCTATTAACGGGGTTGGGAAGACTCCGTGACAAAATAGCGGGATTGCGTAACATCTCAGTTTCCAGTGTTCTTGTAAGCATTTCTTCACTAGAGGACTTCGACCCTTACAATCTGGTGAACACGAATTAACATTTAGCATTCTCAGGCGTTCTCATGAAGATTCTCCCAGGAGCGCGTTGTTATCAAGGGAATAAGTTGACATGTAAAGAACCAAAGAATTTTGTTTGAATCAACTCGCTTAAGTCTGTTTTGATCTCAACTGGTGTCCCTTGAAATACTTTGCAAAGAGTCGGTTCCACCTTGGAACACCTCTCGGTACTAAAACGTACACGGTTAAATTCTAAGGACGGACGCAACCTCATGCCACAGAAATAAGTTCCTGTGTATTATACACGGGACTCAGTTTAGTTCTGCTACGGAGTAAGTCTGAAGGCTTGATCAGCCTCTGTGGAGAGGTACTCCCACCAAAACTTGTAACATTCTTCTCCATCGTCTCCACATAACGATACGACCGCCTCGGACGCCAGCCTGATTCGGCCCCTCTTCCAGGGCTTATATTTGCCGTTGAAGTGCAGTATCTTCGCATAATCACTTTCCAAGGAAGAGAAAGGTTCCTGATCAGGCCTACGCTTGTATCGTTCCTCAAAATAATCCTGTTCTAGTCTGCTAAGCTTGTCACGTCCTAGTCCACGATTGTTCCACGCATGTTCCAACTTCTCGTAATTGTTGTAGAGAGCAAGCAAAAAAGGTGGCTGCGATAGTCCGTAACTGCATTAACAACAACTGAACTTGAGTATCTTTCACACGTTTACCGTAAGTAGACGGGTTGCAATTGAAGACAGAATAATGAGAGCAGATATAAAGCCGTCTAAACTTTCCGCAATCATGCTTGCCAGAACCACAATGTCTGATAGAAAGTCAAACAGAAAGTAAAATCCCCACCAACGGATGGTACAAGACATGTCGGACATGCCCCTGTTCCGTCTGACTGCCATGGTTTACAGTACTCATACCTGTAAAGTGGTTGCTCCGCTTTGAGGAATTCTTCCATCCACCATTCAATTGCCCCTGTCACATTCAGTTCAGTCCACCGCGTTGCGTTTATGAGCAGAACGCCTCTATTGAATATGCAAGTCTCCTCATCGAAGGGCTTCGAAGGTAACCACGGAGCTGCAGGTTCTCTTTCTCGTATACTGTTGAGTTGATCGAAGTCGAAATAGCTTTTGTATCGTTGAGAGCAGTCTTCGACTGCGGCGGCAGGATGACCTTTAAGATGCTTCATGTAAAGCTCTTCTATGTCTCCCTGAACCATCCAAAACAAACAAACAACAAACATGAGGAACAGCGGAAGGAAATGATCCGCAACAAGAAAAATAACAGATTAAGAAACTCGTTCACGTTTGATTGTTCATTGATTAACACCTCATGAACAATCAAAACTGTTTACGAACATGCAGTTCAAAATTCACAGCAATCTACCTTGACTACAACATCGGAGTCGAGGTATATCATCAATTCTATGTCTTCGTACATATGAGGAAGATAGTAAGGAACAAAGTTGTAGGGAGACCTCAGCTCCTCTCGAGTGTGACTGTCATTCCGATATTGAATAATGTTCGACAGTTTCTCAAAGTTGATTGACCCCCTGAAACCAAGAAGTCAAGTTATTCCCCAAGCTTTACTTGTACGAGAAGAGTTCAGTAAACTTTAAACGTTTCTATCCGGGACATTGGCCATGAGACCACATGGATAAGTTCGATAAAGTGGTCAGGCCGGTCTGTGGAATTGAGTCCATTACTATTTTGAGTAACCTAGAAATATCAGTGCAAACATTGTGCATTGACTCGGACGGTTGACATGTGTCGCTGATTCCCTCAGTAAATATATTGGCGACAGGGCTAGGACACCTTTTGGTTCCAAACGAAGGAAAGGACCGTCTGCAGACAGAATAGAAATATAAAACAGACGTGCAAACTGCTTGCGATGGACCACGGAGGATATTATTGAAGCAAATAAGCGAATGAATCTTTACTTACGCCAGACTACGTCGTGCGAGACAGACTCCAGATGAGATTCAATGCCCGCGAGAATTGATTTCATTACTAGAGATGGCTTACATATGTCGAATGGAATCAATCGAGAATCGTCTGTCAAGAAGAAAAGCCTGGAAGGCTGGAACGAACCTGAACACTTCGAGAGAAACCGACGGAAAAAATGCCTTCAGCTTATAATACTCAATTTTCGTCTCACTATAAGGGATAACCAAGTGGAACGTGATACGATCTGGATGCCTGCATTCTACCACAGAACAAAGACTCATCAGCCTCCCCCTGGTTGTAACATATATAGACTACGAAGTTCCAGAAGTCCACTACGAAATCACAGCTTCCGCGAATGGGTACCAAAACACAAATTCAACAGCTATCCTAGTTTATTGTGCTTCAAACTCGAAAAAAAAGTTCAACCGCGGGAACGACCTTGAATCAAACTGGAGAAATCGGCATTTCAACATGGGCGCAGTCGAACAGCGCAATTTAAATAGAGACTCTAAATTTTACGAGAAAATGTAGCACTTTAAATACAGCAACTGAATCTACCTACCAACTATCCTCAGTATAATAGGACAGGACAGTGGCTAGTTGAAAATATTATCAATCGTGAACTTGCATGAAACAGAGATCCTGTTAAAGATAGATGCGATGCTTGTTGTTGTCAGCAAGGAGGAGCGGAGAGGAGAAAATTGAGTAGCAAGAGGCAAGTTAAATAACTTGATCAAGTAATTGTGTGTAAAGCGCAAAGAGATAACCGGGAAGCTCGCTGGAAAATCTCAACGACCGACTACGTACCTGGAGTTCTGGAGAGTTGAGTTGATGACAACTGCCAAGGGCCTTAGATCCTTTTCGTCTGAAGAAAGAAATACGTGGATTCGTTTCTCGCTCTGCTTCCCTTTCAAATACTGACGGTTGCTACCACTTGGCGTCTCTCTTTCTACCTGCACCGTTGACAATCCACCACTTCGCTGAATGGGATCAGAAGAAGTGGTGTCGGCGTCGCTATCAACAAATTCCGGATCCCACTGACGGCGAACCATCTCCAGCGTGAGCTCATTCTCCAATTTTTCATCCTTACCCAAGAAACGCTGCAGCCGCTCATCTACATGTAGAACGTGCTGCCAGTTCCGAACTCGAGATGGATCTCGTGGCTGCCTCGCATGAGCAGCCGGCCAAAGCTGGAGGGCCAAAAAACATACACAGATTACAAGCGCCAACCATGGGGCGCAGGGCCAAGGCTTCGGCGCCGGATCAATTCCTTCTGTTGGCAGTCCACCCGGACCAGAGAACCGCCGGCGCCGCTCCTCTGAGCCTCGCGGCGGCGCAGTCCTTCTCATTAGTCCACTTCCTGGAGCAGGATCGTAATCTGGCATTCCTTCCACCTTTCTGGTCTACCTCTCGCTCTGGAGTCCTTGGACTTCCAGCCCTCAGCGCGCGTCGATCTCGTGAAATGAGTTGAGTGCAGTGAAACGATCAAACATCCGCAATCCATTCTCTCCTTGCTCTTCAGTATCAAGTAATACACTATTGAAAGTTACTCCAGGTCCAAAGAATGATTCCTGAAGTTGCCTCCCGTTGCAGAAGGACGAAAATGTTCGACGATGAACAAACGAGTCAACCGGTATAATGTTTTTCTTGGTTGAGAGTTTATTAGTGACAAAGTCACGTGATGGATATGCACATACAGAAGGCTGGCACTCCATCGTGGGCAACTAAATGCGTCAGATTCAAAACGTGTCTACTTATAAGGTATTCCCAGGTGTCGAAGAGCTCCGAGCCCGGTCGGTTCTTTTGTAAATGCACTGGCAAAAGTTAGCCAGAAGATGGTAAAAATCGAAACGTTTTATCATTTATCTTCTGCAGTGAAAAGCTTGTCAGAGAGTTTTTACATAAGTAGCATGCAAAGTGTACATATGCTCGAGGGAAGAAAGAAGACAAGCTCAGAGAGAAATTAATATCTAGTGGTATAATTTGACCGGATAGAGCAATGAGATTTAATCAAATTTCTGGTCCTTATTAATCAATGTTAGACTAATATTTATAGTATTAAATAATAAATATTTTTTGTAAAAAAATCAGAATATTTTTACAAACTGAATATTTAAAATTATATACAACGTGTATGCAAGAACTGTCGAAGAAAAACTATAAAAAATGTAAGTTAAAATTCACTTTAGGATCCATAAGAAAGATCTTTTGTTTTTTGGAAAATACTTTTGTTATAAGTTTAATTTATCACTTAATTTTTCTCGTCGGAAGCATTAGGTGATAAATTAAACCTTGCATATTCCTCTTTCCAAAGATGGAAGAGATGAATATATATTAATATACATGCAATATGAATGTGGAAAAAAAGTTAATCCATACTTGGGAAGACGCGGTCGAGTGTTCCTAGTCACCCTTACCTGGTAATTCTTGAGGTGTATTGTGTGCGATTGCCTTGCCAAAGACGGGTGTCCTCGACCAAACTTTGATTGGTAACTTGTATCAGTATTATGCACAAAATGCTTCGTTATTAAATACACAAAAAGAAATTAAAAACGAGTGAGTAAGATCCATGGGAAAAAAATTATCAGTTATTCATTCATTCTGATCGAGATTATAAACTTTAATTTTATAACGAGACAAGAAATTACATGACGAAGAAGAATTACTACGTACACGTTATGATATTGGTGTTTTAAATTTTCTATTTACAATACATCAATAAGTAGTTTATAGCACTTATAGTATGTTGGAATGTTGAATTGAACAAAGTAGAACATAATTCTACAAATTATGTATTGAAGCAATGTAACTTATTCCACATTTTAATCATGTTCCATTGAAGATCAATTATCATCTAGTATAAAAGCATAATGCCATACACAATGCCTAAATGGTTACAATATATTGAAGCAACGTAACTTACTTCACATTCTCATCATGTCTCATACAAGATCAATCATCATTTACTTTGAAAGCATAACGCAATCCACACCATCAAACTGTTGAAAGAGTTATTGATCAGTAAGGGAAGTCAAATCTTGGACTGAACAAATCCTTCAGAGATGTGATTCGATTAATTTTTCAGTCTAGTGAAAGAGTAATTCTATAGTTTGTATCAGCAACAAACTGCATTGCGACTCATAGTCATTTGTGACTTCGTATATAGTACCTAAAGTCACAGGAATTTCGCCAGTGTTTTATAATAGAAAACTGTTCCAATGCGTGGCTTCGCTTCCAATAAACGCACGCATTGTAGTGCATTAACTCACGTGAAATATGTCGTGTAAATTTGTACATGCTCATAACATTTACAAAAATTTCCCCAGTGCTTTACGTTGTGGAAGAATTAGAGATGAAATCTTAATCGAATAATTTTGAGCTGACTGAGCTAAAGCAAATACACTTGGTTAGTTTTTTCAATGATTTTCTTACATGTGATATTTTAGACCCTTATAAATATGTGTACCATACAATATTTTCGAGTTCACGGATAAATAAAAAGTGTAAACTGTCAAATGGATAGAGCTAAACTAGATATATGAATATAAAAGAAGAGTTTAGCATTATCTCCTACAATGTCTATCTAATTGAGTGCGGGTGACACTAATTTGGCAAGGGTATTTTGAGGAGTCATCACAATTATTAGTGTCATACACATTAATTTTGCAATCATATTAATATGAGTAAAGAGTATTTAGTGTGATACACATGAATTTTATCTACATTGAAAGAGTGTGAGTAAAACATTTTGAAACTCTAAATTTGTTTATCAACAACTTCTTAAAGGAGAAGCGGCTGGTAACCAATCACTCAGAATTCATTCAGTGTTTATTCTGGACGTTCTTTCTATCTTCTGTGATCAATTCATCTTTTGTCATCCTATCATGAATATGAAAATAACACAAAGGGGGCAATCTCAAAAATGAGTTTCTGAGCCAACAATCTCTGAAAGAAATATCTTCAATGGAATACATGCTATTTTCATCCACAAACAAGTGAACAAGAAACGTCTCGAATTAAGCTTTGCAGTTTATTATCATTCGATGGATCTGTTTACAATATGAGTTAGTCAATTGTATTACAGTTCTCTTGAAGCTGTATTTCTCATCTTCACTTTCTACTTGTATAAATCTGAGAAACAAAATTCAAGTTGCTCAGTGGGAACATAATCAAATCACCAGCGAATAAAAACATGAAGGTAGAATATATACATGTGCTCAATGTTGATGAAATAGATTTGTCAAAGAAAGTGGATACATTACAGCTTGGTGATATATCACCATAGTACGTCCGATATCAATGAATAGAAGAGTGTCCAAAAAATGAAGTATTGCTTTCTATTAAGTCATATATTCTCATAGAGATAAATAGTGGATCAGAAGATTTTAACAACGTGATACTAGAATTTTTTGATCCGATAGAAAACAACAAGACATCAAAACAAAAAGAAGTTGAACTTCTAGGCTGTTTGCATGTTTTAGGCGAGACCTTTGAGTAGCATAGTATCGTAGAGTGTCCTACTCTATGCTACTATGCTACTATGCTACACATGCATGCAGTTACATGATTTCATGCCCGCTGAGTAATATCATCATATTCAAGAATCATAGAACATGTTTGAGATGTCAACTGGAATGATGATACAACTTGGTCATCAAAGTGATTCTCTGATATCTTGCAACGATGGGTTGCAACTTCAAAGTGAGTTATTTTTCATGTCAACGTCCCGTGATGTCATAGAAAGATCACATCGAATCATAGTTTTACGCGCATACATAAGATCATTCCTGTCGCTATGTGCATTGACTTTTATAACAGATGAGACAATAAGTTTTAGAAAGAAATTTCATCTTGTGTTTCTCAACGCACTTGAATTCTAGCCATTTTATCTTCCTTAGTTCTACCATAAACCTTGTTTGATTATTTCAAACTTGTGCTTCTCCCATGCATCAGTCCACTCGTCTTTGATTTTTGTAATCACAAATGAATCGGTTGGTTGCACTTTATCAGTAGCACATACCATCAATTTTTGAACAATGACGTTGATATTAGCAGCAACTTTAGTCACAACATCTATATCATTGTGACCATTGAAATTATCGATCAAAATGATCCTTGGTTGATTAGACGTTGTCCGTTGAGCTTTGGATTCTTGTAACCATTCTCTATACATCATTCGTCATGAATGCTTTTCTCGATATGGATAACAGACAAGAACGTTATCAAGTACATTTATGATTAGATACGAGCAACTCTTGTTATGAAAAACAAGAAACAAGACCTCTATCTTTGCTTGAGAATCCATCTATAATACGCAGCACCATTGTGATTCTTATACCTCTAGAAACAACGACAGCGTATTTGATGTCATGGTCGTCATGAAAACCGAAGGTTCTATAATTATTCATATTGATGATAAAGTACATTTTATCCACAAAATTTCTTGTCAAGAACAATCGATTAAAACTCTCTTGCTATCGCACCCATGTGATAAGCAGTTGATTTGTCAATATGGGCTTGTTTTTCGAGACTGACCATAAGTTTTCATGTTTGAGCCCAACCAACAATGTTTTTGCACTCCATGAAATGTTGGATCCATCGTGGAATTATTATTATTTTTATCCGCTTCTCATCTTCAAGAAATGCAGAGGCGAACTCAGGATGTCCAGATGTCTCAAGGAGATCAATGACAAGTTCTCGCAAAAGTTTGGGCGAGAACTTGACTCCTGTTTTTCTCTGACGATCGAATTCTTCCTCTGTTTTTATGTACAACCATTCCATCCAAAGAGACCTCTTACGACTTCCTCCGCTTAACGCCTTCAACAAACTTTCTTGCTGATCTCAGTTTGATGGTGATTGACAAATATGTTCTACTCTGTGTTCGATTGAAGAGCTAGAAGCGTGTACGATCTTTCCACCAGCGCAATACTTTGTTACATTTGCACTGACAGCGCTTCAAAAATGTTGAAGAAAGACTTTCACACAACGCATCATCATCTCATTTGTTCCATTGGCTGCTTGGTCCTCAATCATCCATTTGTCAACTTTACATTTTGCTTGAAGAGTCATGACTTGTTGAAAAGCTAGTTTTCCCTTTCTTGGAATTGATTCTACGGCTGTAGTGTTGTCTTTGACATTCTCTTGTTCCTCGGATTGCACATTGTAAATTTGACCAAATGTTGATTCGATAAGACTGACATTGAATCTATTAGATGTTAAACTTTCCATTTGAAACCAAATATGAATCTAAAAAAATGTGTGTGAGAAAGAGATGGTGAAGGAGGTAAAGTGGTTATATTTATATAATATATATTTAATTTAAATTATTATTATTTTTTAAATATTTACAGAATTCTTGCTAACACCTCGATGGAATACCCACTATAATATCGATCCATTGGAGCTTTTAGATTTACTCTTTTCTCTACGTTTGTATTCTTCCTCCTTCATGCCAAAAGTGCACTTTGGATGCATATTTTATTCGGTATCTTGCTTCCTTCGTAGGCATGCGGCCTTTCCCCGTGCAGCTATTGATTTGTTATGCTAGCAAGCTACCATATTCCTGCGAATTCAGTGCGAGGGATGGCTCTTTCAGTTTCTTACTACAGTCGTGCAACGTGGTGAGGTGTTGCGACGTGGTTGCAGAACTGTAGTTATGCTACTGTAGATGGCAACATCTACACTCCTTGCAGTGATTGTTGGAGTTCTTCCATGTTTGGTTTCTACCGTAGTTTGTGAGTGAGAAGAACGGGGTCAGCTGTAATGTTGGAGTTCGGTGGTGTCTGGACATGGAGCTGGAAGATTAGAATTTAAATTCATCGTGTTGGAGTTTCGACTGTATTTGTTCGGAGAACGGATAATTCAAATTAGAATCTGCTGTCTGGAACGCTTGCAGTGAATCCTAAAAATGGCGTACGTGCGTCGCATGAAAATACTTGCCAACCATGTCGAAGCTCCATCAGGCCTCCTCTCCCTTGAGGTTAGTTCGCTGCAACCGAGTTATTGTGAGGGAAAATCTTATGTTGCCCACAACCGGCTTAATCCTGCTTTTGCCATAGCTTGAGTTACGCCTCAGGTTGATCTGGATGCTGCGTTGGTTGTAGTCTTGGTCTCCTCTGCTTCTGCTTTACTTTTCGAGGTGATCAAGTTTATTCTACATTCTGTTGTAGGTTGTATTTCAAGGATTTGAGAATTCTGACGGGATTTATTCCGTTAAGGAACGTCACAGCTTTTAATGGATCAAAGTTTGGAGTCATTCTGAGGGAAGCGGTCTGTCTGTTCAGGTCGGAACGAGTATTTGCTCCAGTCCAAAGGCACGCCCGGTAGTTATCGGTGGAATGGTTCTGGACATCCAAGCGACTCCTGTGAGTCATAATATCCTGCCTGGTACGACGACTCCTGGTGAGGTAGCTTCTCCTCTTGAAAATTCTCTTTTGAAGGTTTTACATTTTTTAGGGTTATAACCTTGTCTCACACTTATTACGACGTTCATGATCGTATGATAAAAATCAGGTTCTTCAGGTGTCATAAGATGTAAGCCTGACTTCTTTTGGCAGCGCGTGTACGCTCTCAAGTATTATGCATGCATTCTTTTTATTTCCTCACGCATCAAACATCTGCCAGGTCTGATGGAGCGACCTGCAGGTTTGCTATGTCAGAGGCGGAGTTGGAAGAAATATAGCGGAATGTCTAGCCAAGTTAGATACACAACCCTTTCTGATAAGTGTGATTGGGGATGATATGGCAGGTTGGTTTCTCACTGGCTGTATACCTTTCCTTAAATTATACCACTTGAACTTTGCTATGCCGGAGGTGCAAGTCTCAAGTATCTTCACCTCCTTCTGTGACGCACTCATGTACCTGTCCTGTCAGTACCTTCTGACTGCCTGGTGACTGTTGTTGCAGGGAAACTGTTGTTAGAACATTGGCGATCTCTTGGTCTTCCAGTCAATGGTGAGTTTTCCCGTGGATTCAGGTACGGAGATATGATGTGGCGGAAGCCAACTCAGTGTTAGGCAGTTTCATCCTACTGTCACTGCACGTTGTGGGGATTTGTCGCTTTATACTTCCTGCAGTAGGTTATAGTTGGTATCAACTCCTTACGAGGCGGATGGGCTGATATTACCCGAATTTTGCCGTTGCAGGAATACGGATCTGCTCTGGTGCTTCCACGCCGGTCATTTCTGCGGTGTTCGATAAGAGGGGAGAACTGGCAGCAGCCGTTGCAGACACACATGCAGTCGTAAGTCATCAAGCTTCTTGTAACGGAGCCGGTTCTTTTCGAAAATATTCGTGTTGTAGAGCGAGCTGAGACTTCTTTGGAACATTACTTGTGACGAAGGAATCACTAAGTTTATCAGGTTAGCATTTCGCTGTCACAGTTTTACTCTGTCGATTTTTAAGAGAAGTGTTCAGAGTAGGGCGTCCGACCTTTGTCACGCCTGGCGCTCTTGGAGTGTGCGGATAGATGAATTAGCACTGAGGTGTGACTATTAAGATGTTCACTTGTAAACCCTGTCCGTTTCTCTCTGCAGGAGGTCTACTTGACTCCTAAATGGATCGATAATTTCGCCAGAGAAATCCACTCAGCTTCAGTTTTACTGATTGATGCTAACTTAGACCCTCCTGCAATCAAGCGGGCCTGTAAACGTAAGGCCGGATATCCGCATTAAACTTTTAATTCACGTAACTTTCTGTTGAGGTAGGAAGCAAATGTTGTTAGCAGCAGGTTTTTGGCCTTTCCCCAAGGTTCTTTTTCTCACTTTGAGAGTTTGAATCCTTCGCAAGTATGGGAATATAACAACTCCCATAGTCCCAAGGGAATTATGTACTCCCTTAAATATTTGAGGGAACTTTCACATCCTACTAGTCTTTGGGAGCGTTCAGATTCGCGCTGACCGTGTGTTACAGTGGCAAGTAACGCGAATGTTCCGGTCTGGTTTGAACCAGTTTTAGTTGCAAAGTCCGTGAGAGCAGCTGATGTGCTTGCATTTGTAAGTATGTTATGTGGTCTCATTCGCTCAGGTCTTGGTGTATGCTTACAGTGGCAAGTGACGCGAATGTTCCAGTTTGGTTTGAACCAGTTTCAGTTGCAAAGTGCGTGAGAGCAGCTGATATGCTTGCATTTGTAAGTATATTGCGCGGTTTCATTCACTCGGGTCTTGCTGTATTTCAAGTTGTATTCGTTCGGAATTATATTAAACGTCAACTTACAGATTCTTCAGAAAGCTTAAGCATATTTTGCCTGCCGAGCAGATAACACACATATCTCCCAACGAAGCAGAGTTGGTGGCCATGGCTGATGCTCTTCAACCTTCCCATCCTACAAGACACGAAAGTACACCAGCAGCTAACCATGTCCGAAGACTAGATGGGAGTTATCACAACTCCGCGTTTGCATTGGTTCTTCAGTTGGACGATTGCATCGAGAAGCTCCTGAAGGCTGGCGTGAAGTATATTTTCCTCACGCTGGGTAGTGGAGGAGCTGTATTGTGCTCAAGAAAACCCTGTGGTCAAATTGCGTGTCTACACTATCCAGCGCTGCCAGCATCAGTCGTGAAGCTCAGTGGTGCGGGAGATTCTCTTGTTGCGGGTTCTGTGGCAGCTTTGTCAAAAAGTATCCCAGAAGTTCAAGCGTTAGCATACGGGATGGCTGCTGCGAAGTTCACTGTTGAGTCCGCTATGAATGTGGCTCAAAATTTGTCGTGGACTGCGATCGCTGGTTCTGTTTCTTACCAACTGGTTTATTGGTGTCGGCGTAGAGTTCTCATAATGACTCAAATCTGGCCAAGGATATCATATCTACATTATTTGTTCTCATAAATGCAAACAGAGAATGATTTTATGATATTCTTGCAGAGGTTATTCACTTCTCGTGGCCCCTCTTCCCTGTGGACTCACTTCAAGTCCCTGTTGCCCTGTGAAGAACAGGTGATGCCGAAGCACTTTTGCTGCTGTCACAAGCGTTTGTGATTTCCAGTCGGAGAGGCCTGGGGATGGAAGGTTGAATTTGTTACACTTCGGCAATTGAGCGGGCGAACTACTGCTGGTGAGTAGATGACAAGGTGGCCAAACAACATCCCTGAGGCAGAAGGTACAGAGGATGGACTTGTACCAGTTAGAGTGTCCACTAAAGTAATAGCGTGGATCATTAGTAAACTAAGGCGCTATGTTCTTAACATTTTATAAGATCTAGAGCAGTGTATACTACGTTCCGTTCATGAGTAGGTACGGTGTATATAAGATACAACTTCGTAACGGTTGAAGGACCCAGCTGAAGGCCAGCTAACTTTTGTTCAATCTCGATATGACACGATTGCATTCCAGGTGTTGCTGAAGCTTTTCTGAAGTTCTTTCACTTTTCACATCCAGGCGAATGTAAGTGATCTCCATGTGATTCCATGTTTTATCTCCAGAAGTTGGACGTACTGTGTTTACTGTAGAGTAGACACCACCTCAAATTGTTGAGAGTATAATCACTGTAAAGTCATGGCTACCATTATACAGATTGTTCCAGCTCGTTACAGCTAGTTATGGTGTAAGTTGGACTATAGTTACTTATTATCTCCCTCGTGCTGAGAGAAGCCTGTTCAATACACGTTTTGTTCTTGTACAGTTCAGTGTGTCGTTTCACATCTCAAGATGGTACTCACTTGTTAAGTTTTATCATTTTCTTTTTACCTTCGATCATTCTCTCAGTTCAGAAGTATAAGACAGACACCATTCGGGGCATGATGACATAATTTCTGATCCCACTGCAAGTATCTTCAGGAAGAGCATTCTTTGTTGCAGACTTGGAGTTAGCTGAAGATAAGAGGTGACTGTTCTCTTGGAGCTGGATGGACGTACGCAGATATCATTGAGTTCAGAATTCTAATAGTTCAAGCTCACATATGATATCAGAGCATAGTTGGTGAGACTGCAGATCAAGTACTTACTAGTGTAGTTTGCACCGAGTGATTTTATTCATTGGAAGGTTTTTTGAACTGAGTAGTGATACAGATCACTCAAGCATGGCATCAGTTAATGATAATATGTTGAACTGAAAATCACAAGTTGGACAGCAAGAACTATCCAATCTGGAAGTTCAAGGTTGGGAGTTCAAGAATGGGATGTTGTTACCGGTCAAGAAGAGAGGTCAGAATCTCCAGTTGCTGTGAAAGTATGGGTGAAGAAGGATCACCGAGCTTTATCAGTCATTAAAATGACAGAAAAAGATTATGAGATAGGCGATCTTGCAGAACGCAACCTCTGCCAAGATGGTTTGGGACAATTTTGTAACGAAACACGAGTTTGTTTCTAAAAGTAGAAAATGTATTATTCGTCAGAAGTTGAATACGTCGCAGATGGAAGATGGGATTACCATGGAATCATATTTTACGATAATCAAAACCCAGTTGAAGGATTATGGGATTACCATGGAATCATACTTTACGACAATCAAAACCCTGTTGAAGGATTGATTAACCTGGGAGGTCCGTCTGATGAGAAAGATCTCTTCATGATGATACTACCAAGTTTTCCAAGTATGTATGAAAGTTTTGTTAAAATAATTGAAGTCAGGAAAGAAATGTTTCTTTTATCGATCTTCAAAGCTTAGCTTTACAAGAAGGTTGAATGTACAAGCTAAGTCTCGCATGAAAGAAGGTCTATTGGAGAAAGCATTTCTGGTCGAAAAGAAACATACGAGGTCTTTCAAGCGAGAACGTGAAAGAGAACCGTCAAACAGAAACATGAAACCAAGAGACTTTTTCAAGAACCATGATGGACAGCGGAGCAATAACCAGTCAAAACGAAAACTCGAAAATTGTACTTATTGTAAGATATCGATACTTACGAGTGCCTGAAGAAGGTATGGAGTGATAGACAAAGAAGAAGAAGAGACCACAATCGCTACTCAGGTAATTTTTCCAAAGGTTCGAATCCCAATCACGAGAATTCACAAAGAACTAACAGTGATAAGCTATTCTACACTGCTCTAATAGCGAGAAATGCGGGAGATATATGGGGATCAATTCGGGCGTTTCACATCATATAACTTCAAGCTTTCCGGCTTCTCCAGATATAAATTCTCGATACGAAGGCATTAGTCTTCAACTCACCACCGCCTGCACTCCACAAACAAAATGGAGTTGTGGAACGCAAGAACAGGACGGTAATGGAGATGGCCAGAAGTTTGCTCAAAGAGAAGAAGTTACCGGGCAGAAGCGGTATATATTGCAGTGTATTTACTCAACAAATGCCCTACGTCCGCTGATGTAAACAAGACACCTGAAGAGGAATTTTGGAGGAAGAAGCCAAACATGGATCACTTAAGAGTTTTTTGGGTGTAAAGCCTACGTACACATTCCGAAAGAAGTCAGACGTAAACTTGATGACAAGAGTAAAGTCTGCACGTTTATAGGGTATGCCGATAGAGAGAAAGCTTATCGTCTTCTTGATGATAACAGAAACATCATGATAAGCAGAAACGTTATCTTTGATGAGTTGTCAAGCTGGACTTCAGAAGTACGAGATGGAGGATCTTGTGCTATAGCAGAGAGAGTCTACGCACATAGACTTGGAAGAATATCAAGAAGCTGGTCCTTCCAATGTTATTTTACAACAACAGCAAAGTCAAGAAGGGAGTGAAGCTTGGACTGAGCTACCCATCCAAAATCAAGTACATACTCTCACAGACGGAGAAGAAGAACAGCCATATGTGAATTCATCACAGCATATGGACATTTTAGCGGCTTCAACTCCACGCAGTCTACTAGGATCCGTAAGTTTCCATCCAAATATCAAGACAGTTTAATGTTGTCTAATGAAATTCTGGATACTGGTGAAGGGCTCTCAGTTGAAGATGCATGGAAAAGTGCAGAGTGGCGGAAAGCCATGCGTGACGAGTTTGAAGCACAGAAAAATCAAACATGGACTCTAGTTCCAGCACCACCAGGAAAGAGAATCATCGGCTGTAAATGGGTGTTTAAGATAAAACGAGATGCAAGAGGAGAAGTGGAGCGTTATAAGGCTCGTCTTGTAGCAAAAGGATATTTACAAAAGGAAGGAGTTGATTTTGAGGAAACCTTCACCCCTGTGGCAAAAATGAGCTCTGTAAGACTCTTGATAGCAGTGTCAAAAATTTGCAGATGGAAATTATATCATTTGGATGTTCGGAATGCATTCCTAAACGGTGATTTACAGGAGGAAGTATACACAGAACAACCATTTCGGTTTGTCCAACCGGGACAATAGCATCTAGCTTGTCGGCTGAAAAAGCACTATACGGATTAAAACGAGCTACAAGGGCATGGCACAGCAAAATGGACAGTTTTCTGAAAAAAAAGAGGTTCCACGGATGTAGAGGAGATCCGAATTTATATCTTCTATCAACAACAAACGGAATTGTAGCATTGTTGCTCTACGTGGATGATATAATCTTGTCAGGAAGTGGTCGAACAAACAAAACGGTCGAAGAAGCGGTCGGACAAACAAAACGAGATATGAAGAACGAGTTCGAGATGAAAGATCTCGATGAATTGAACCGTTGCTTGGAAATTCGTATAACATATGACGGTGGAGAGGTTTCATTATATCAGAATGCATATACTAGTAGCATTCTAAGTGAATTCAACATGAGTAACTGCAAGTCAGCACCAACTCCCATGGAAACAGGAAATGGATGCTCTTTAGGGAGCTCTCAAGAGGAAACAGCGGACAGAGTTGAGTACAAAAAATTAGTAGGGAAGCTAATTTATCTTGCAGTTACTACCAGACCAGATATTTCATACGCTGTTGGGAAGATAAGTCAACATATGGAAAATCCAATGGCTTGTCACTTGAAGGCTGCGAAGAGGATTCTACGTTATTTACGTGGAACTAGTTCGTTCGGATTAAAATATCGAGTTACCAAAGAAACTGATCTAATAGGGTACACAGATGCAGATTGGGCAGGTGATACAGGAGACAGAAAATCTACTTCGGGATTCTGTTTGCAGGAGCTGCAATTACTGGTGAAGTAAAAAACAGCCGACAGTTTCTCTATCCTCATCTGAAGCGGAGTACAAGGGCTTATGCACGAGAAGTAGTTTGGTTACGTTGGATGGTTGAAGATCTGAAACTGAAACAGGCTGCTCAAACAGAAATTCGAACTGACAAGTTGAGCTCCATAGCTCGTGCTAAAAATCCTATATTTCATGCACGTACGAAACATATTGAGATACAAGTACATTATATACGGGAGAAGTACAGAGTGGAGAGGTTGAAGCCACATGGATTTCAACCGATGATCAAGTAGTAGATGTGTTCACAAAACCCTTATCTGTTGACATATTTTGCAAACTCAGAAGTTTACTTGGTGTCTGTCAAATACAACCATGTCTTTGAGAGAGGGTGTTGAGAGTATAATCACTGTAAGGTCATGGCTACCATTATACAGACTGTTCAGCTCGTTACAGCTAGTTATGGTGTAAGTTGGACTACTGTTACTTACTATCTCCCTCGTGCTGAGAGAAGCCTGTTCAGTACACCTCTTGTTCTTGTACAGTTCAGTGTGTCGTTTCACATCTCAAGATGGTAATCACTTGTTACCTTTTACCACTTCCTTTCTACCTTCGTTCATTCTCTCAGTTCAGAAGTATAAGACAGACACCATTCGGGACATGATGACATAATGTCTTATCCCACTGCAAGTATCCTCAGGAAGAGCTTTCTTTGGTACAGACTTCGAGCTAGCTGGAGATAAAGGGGTGACTGTTCTCTTGGAGCTGGATGGATGTACGCAGATCTCATTGAGTTCAGAATTCTAGAAGTTCAAGTTCACACAAATTACCCTGTGAGCAATTTATTACACCCGAGGATGGCAAGGGAGGGAAGATTTGGAATTTCAGGACTATGATGACGTTACTGGTCTCTCACCACTTTCTACTTAGTTCGAGTTCGGGTTGTATTCTATTGTACAAAGCAACGAGAATCAAAGCACCCTCAACTTAAAAGAGACGCCACCGAGAACTTTATCGATGTCCCAGTGCTAGAACTTTGCTTCAGATACCAGAGTCGCTGCTTCAGTTGTGTACCTACAAACAACTGATATGAATATCATGTCTTAGCAATCAGATCTAAAACAAACTGTATGCTGGTAGTCACAGCATATCAGCCTCAATTCTTGTTAGTACTTGTAAAATGCTGATGTCATCGGACGACGGGTGGAGGTTGTATGAATTGAAATGTTCCATACAGATCAAAGCTTTAATCACGGCAAAATCTCTCTCGGACAGTGACACACACAGGAATGCCTTCTCACATCTTTCTTATCGACTCCGTGCCACATCAGTAACAGAGTCTCCAGAGCTACACATGACGTCTGTAATGAGTACCATGCAAAAATTAGACAGTTTCATCCAAGAAGAGTATCTCCTATTTAAGATCGCTTCAAAGATGTGTTGTTGTTCACTGAAGGTCCGAGATACTATCAGTACAACAACACAGGAAATTTACTTTACCTTGAAGGCACTTGAGGTCCTATCAAAAGTGCATCCTTTTCCTCTCGTTTGCAGTAAACTATACCCTTTGGAGATCTGGTTCCCGAAGAGTGTTTTGCAGAGTGATCATTTGTCATGTCAGTGACAAAATTGGCAAGCCTCTTGGTCCCAAAGACGCTTTCCTGACAAACATTCCTGAGTGTTTTGTCTCGTTGTCCCAAACCTCAAAAGATACGAGGTAATCATGACAATAAAACCTTTAAACCACCATTCTCGCTACTTAAGTGGTGGGGATCTCACCACTAAACATCTTTAGTTATAACTACTCGGAGCAAGTAGGGAGAGATCTTGCAGCAAAATGCTCCTTGTTGGCACATATTCTATGGTCGTTTGGTGGAGATCTACAGTTCAAATGACCATCTTCAATAGATCTACATTTTGATACCTTGATGATCTGATTTGCAAATTGAATTGCTGTAAAAAGATCACAAAACTCTTGTTTCATTCTCAATCACAGAATTCAGAATTCAAATTCTTGATGTGACTTTATTAATCACCGTTTTGAGCAGACGAGTTAAGAGAATATAGTCTAAAAACCCTGTTGGATTTTCTGTCTAATTTCCAACAAAACACTATATCCGTCTGTTGGCATAACATAAAGAACTTTTGACCACCAAAAAACATTTGGATTATGGGAAGTCCCTCCTTTTCAGTTTAGCATCCTAAATGAGCCAGAGTAACTTTCTTTTCCTTCAAGCATTTTGGAATAAAAAATCTCATTCTCACAGTGTTCTTTTTGGATCCTTAAACGACGCAGACCAATACATTAGCTACTCGTATCCAAGTCGCGAAGGGAGATTGTGCAGAAATTTGCTTGATCACACCCCCGTAGGTTCTGTGAGCTTGATCATACCCCTCTTAATGATGTATGGCTTGATCACACCCCTGACTGATTATTGTCTGTAAAACCAGTCATTTTGTGATGTTAGTCACATGTGAGACTGCACATATTAAAAGAATGAGAATATGAATAGTCTAATGTGTCTTTGATGTTAAATATTTTGACTTACAATGTTGAAAGTACTAAAATGATGAAGCAAACGATAAAATGACTGATTCTACTGTCAATAACACGTCAGGGATATGTTCAAGCAACCAAACATTAAGAGGGGTATGATGAAGCGAAACGATCGTATTGGGGATATGATCAAGCCAATTTCTGGGAGATTGTGGGAGCCCCCGCCTGAAGTTCAGAACGTATTACTCATTCATTTCACGTCGAGAGCTTCCCACTTAGGTTCCAGAAGGTAGGTATTTTCAACTGCTTCAATTATAGCCGTACATGGGAGTCAACAGACATCTACCGGCTGAGAAAAGTGAGAAGAAAAATGGATGAACCTGAGCCAATCACTCAAATTTCAAAAACATTTGAACTGTGCTTATAACCAGGTGTAGTTGGTTTCAATGACTACACAACGCGTTAGAAGAGAGTCCTTTGAGCTCCGGCGAGTTCGCAGGCAGAAAAGAAAGGAGAGAGCGAATAACGGCCGGCCACAAATGAAACCATGTAAACAGATTTTTTTATATTTCTGGTAATCGGTGATTTATCCGGCTGCCGGAATTTTCAAACGAGTTTGCAAGATTTGCCTGCGGCACGAAGAGAAAGAAGGAGGAAGGAAGCTCCATCCTCCTTGAAGTCTTGCGGCCGAGCCGCCGCCGTTATACATGAAAAGACTACGGGGTCAGGTCGTTTTTCCCTTCCACTCTTTGGAGAACGGGTGCGGTCGTTGTAAACTTTGACCCTACAACCTTACCCTAAACCTTCCCATCCGTTTGCTATTCATTGGGTCGCGTTTTTTCCCTAAACCTTCATAAGCCTACTACAGTGTCTTCTTTTGGACACAAGTTCATTTCCCTTCCGTATCACGATATAGTATTTCCAGCTGTAGGAGCTCTAGGGGACTTAGCTTCTGGTTCGAATCTTTGATTATTTTTTATTCAGAATTAATTACTATTGATTATTTTCTATCACTTTCAGTTTTAGTTCTTTTATTTAGAGACCATTTATGAGTTATATTTGAAGCGATCTTGGTTAGTGGGGCGATTGAATTTATCCTTCGGACGGATGGCTTAGAAATTTCCCTAATTATCTTTATCGTGACAATGCCTCCCATGTACATCCTAGACGATATGAAGACAGACACTTACTTAGAGAATGTCAGAAAGTCCAGAGAGACAAGGTTAGAGTCCCCGAGTGGTTACTTGCACGTTACGTGTAGTTGATGAAACTTTTGGGACCAAAGGCAGGTTATACTGCTGTATTTCAGTTTCTTTTTGTCACAGCTCGAGATTGAAACTAGACAACCAGTACCAGATGTAATTCCAGAGGATGGTAGTCTGGAATGTGAGACTCTAGTTACCGATGGAGTTGTAGAGGAGGAGAGAGATTTGGGGATCTTATGTGCGTTTGGTATTCATTCCACAAAGATACGTGTGAGTGTATTGTCAACTATAATACATTATTTATGATCAAATTTGATTTATTCAATACACATGCGTACATCTCTTTGCAATGATATTGAGTTTGGTGTTTGTATAAGTTCATAGAACACATGTGGACATGGACACTCCCATTCTTGACTCCCAAATGTTGAGAGATCTAGTGCTAGATTCTCAAGTATCCACGAGTAGACATGAATGTCAGGATAGATATCATAGGGGACTCTTTCCACATAATACATGTTACTTTATGGATTTGTTGCTTTGTCAAGGTTGGGAGAGTTGTTCGTTGACTACAAGATGAAGTGTATGCATTATAGATGTCTTGAATTTTTTATACCTCCTAAGATTATGTCCATCTTTTAGACTTGGTCAGTCAAGTTTAGATGTCCATGTCATCATGTTTATGGATGGAGATCCATGGAAATTTTTTAGGAACGTACATGATCTTACTCGTCATAGTTACCATGCAGTCTTGTGCGTCGTTTAGGACACATCAGTTGGATAGTGTTTATAAACAGATAGAGTTAGCAGATATATCTTCGATCTATTTCTTTGCTTTTGGAAAAAGAAAAGAATCATAAGGTTGGATGGATCCAAGTGACATTAGAGAGATGGGTGGTGAAGTAAGAAGTGGTATAGTCGTTAATCATCATCCATTGTTTTCCGGATGGTCAAGATGTTTCAATAGACGACGAGTGAAGCAACCCTAAATCCTAAACCATAAACCCGTATTATGTATCATTATGACTTTATGTTTTTGTATATGCATGCGTGATATCTTATTTATGGATCTAATTATCATTCCAAATTGTGTCATGTGTGCTTGTTGAAGGATTGCTGATCTGCTATACGACTCTACTTGGAATGGGTATAATGAAACTTGTGCATTTATGGACAAATACGATGGTCTTGTCATTGAGTTGATGAACATGACTCGAGTCGAGACAGAGAACAATGCTTGGTTGATCAAAGACAAAGCTTTTGAGGAGGAGATTCAGAGATTGATAGCTCAGGAGATCATATCGGACGAAGTGGTACATGATGACAAGTCATTTGTTGATATTATCTTGCAGCGTTACAAGATCGTTAGCCAACAAGACTTATGACATAAGTGCAAGAATATCATCAAGAAGTTCTTGATTGACGTGCAAAAAATGAAGCAAGCTCTCACATGCATGGAGGATTGTGAAGTTTCGACAGATTTGGAACTTCTTTAAAAAATTGCAGTTGGTTGAATGGCTCTTATCACAAGAGACATTAGTTGTCAGAAACAAGTCAATGTTTGTTCAACGAGTGACAGAGATGCGCGGTCTGGCTGCAATCTTTCAAGTATGTTCTTGACGGTTCATGTATCTGAAGGTGAATCATCATGACCTAACGGAGAAGTTGAAAGGTTGGATCTACACTTGCTGCCAGTTGAATGCCCAAAGGATCAGATTGGAAGATGGTTGTTATACTCAAGATGAGGAAGAAGCCTTTCTATTGTAGAGGGACATCAAGAATGCCGCAAATCATTGGACAAGACAACATGTGGTATGTAGATATCTCGACCATCAGATTGATATTGAGAGACCTTGCTACGGATTTGAGGATGCCAACATGCCGGTCATTGACAAGTACTATGACATTGTTACGTTTCCAAACATATCATATAACTATTTGCTTCTTCTTCTTCTTGCATAAATTTTGTTTTTTTAGGTCTCCAACGTATTTAAAATATCATATTTTGTGATATATGTTGTTAATATTTATAGATTCTCTTACACATCGGGCTATGGTGACCTCCCTTGACAAGCATATTATACCATCCAAGATGAGATTTTACACACGAGAGGGGAGAATTTCTTATCAAAGACCTTCAATTTTGTCATCAATAAGTTTGCCACAAAGAAGATCCACTTTGCGAAAATCCACGAGACTCGTCTTGCTACTTGTGCTAGAATGAGGATATCACTTGTGTGCCAATGAAAATCAGAGATCGTAGAGCCCAACACACAACAATGCAAAATAAGACCTCCATGACTCGAGTATTACCTCCACGTTGTCGCGCTACTTGGCGGCTACATGCTTGATTTCTACTCCGACGCTTGAGTTTAGTAGTTCTAGAAGTTAGCTCATATTACTTCTAGTCCTTTATGTATATGTTTGACAAATTTGCATACGGTGTTAACACTATTTTGAGTCCTAATAGGCTGATAGTATGTTAGTTATCTTGTTCAAGCATTTGTGCGCTTGTGCAAGTGACTTCTTACTTGTCTATGACGTTCAATGTACGTAACTTAGAGTTTCCATGCTGATAGGGGTTTGAGCTCATGGGTTGTACTTACTTGTCGCTCATGCACGCTTTCTAGCTGATTTAAGTTATTTTTCGGGGCTATGTGTCGTTTTAGGTAGTTTAAGTTTTACGCTGGCACTCTAGGGGGCTTGACGTGGTAGCCTATGAGTGTAGATAAGTAACCAGGTAGTTTAAGGCACAAAAGGACAGTCAAGTGGAGCTATGAACTCCCATTGGTTCATTTTTGTCTTTTGTAAAACTCTAAGTTTAGAAACAAAGCTCTAGAGTGGAGTTCGAGCATTTGGTGAGGTATCTTTGAAATCGGAGAACACAGGAAGAGAGAGCTCGTCGTGCCAAGCACTGTCAGTGAAAATTTTGCTCGATTTGGATCAATAAACAAGGAGTTATGCCTAATTGAAGTTCGGATTGTGCCAAAACAGCGTCATTTTTGTTGATTTTGGGGTTTTCGGTGCCAATTGCAGCAGAATTGAGGAAATCACTTCAAAACTTCGTGGTTGCGTTCACTGTCAGGAGGGCTACGACTGTCCAAAAAGTTTCGAATCATTTGAGTGATTGAGTAATTCAGGGTGGCCGCTGAAGCAGAGGGGGTCTGAAAAGCTCTTAATCTAGAGCAGCGACTTCAGAGAAAGAGATCTGGAGTTCTACAAACAATCAGGAGTCCCAACTTCACAAGAGTGTTCAGCAAGCTGTGAACTGCAAATCCTGTAAGAAACTTTGAAGTTGATCGAGCCAATTTTCTGTTATAGGTCGAAATAGCTATCTGGGTACCAAAAATAGCCATAATTTCTCTGTTCAAAAAGTTTCTATCCATATCTCGGTGCTCTGAACTGATCTCAAGCTGAAACTTCATATGTGTATCCAGTAGGACCTCATTTGCATGTAGGAGAAGTTCTGAAGTCTACACTTTCATAGTTTTCCTCTCTTTGTGTGTCAAAGTTCATCGCTTAAACTTATTACTACTAGTTAAACCTAAATTTCACTTTTTGAGCATATTAGAGGATCCTACACAAGTGTGTGAGTGTTTATGGCCCCTGTTGTGACCTGAAAGCCAACCTCTTGAGTAAACAACCACAGCCAGAAGCCCGGCGCTTTCCTAGGTAGACGGATCACACTCCGACATACTCTCTTTTGGTGAACTCGACGTGAAACACCTAGGGTGAGGGTTTTCTTGAGAGTGTTACAGGATCAGATATCATGGCCAACCAAGGATCATCAAGTGGAGGTGCTGCTGCTGCTCAGCAACCTGCTCAGTTGGATGCTGCTACGATGAAGATGTTCCAAGCTTTTCACATGTTTATGCAGCAGCAGCAGAGCACAGAGAGGAAGGAGGTGTTAGCAACCAAGGCGTTGCAGTCTGTGGTGCACCAGATGGACTAGTTCAAGGGTACAGATATTTCCAAGTATGTGCGATACTATGCTAAGGAGATGGAGGTGAACAAGGTACCTGAGAAGGAGATGGTGGAGAACTTTGAGCTTGTTGTTGTCCATGAGATTCGTGGGCGTGTGAAGGAGCTCAAGCAGCAGCAAGGACAGAGTTGGGAGAGCTTTATGCGACTCTTTGAAGGAGGAGTACTACACTGAAGATTCAGAGAGGGTGACCAAGAGAACATTCTTGGAGTGGGTGGTGAAGCCTAACAAAGGTTTGTCTGTAAATGAGTTGTTAAGGAAGTTTGATCGTCAGTATGCTCAGCTTTCTAAGACAAAAAAGCTTACACTAGAGGTGGAGAAGACCGAGCTTTTCTTACAAGCAGCGGACGTGACTATTCAGGAGAAGCTTGAGCTGTTGCTGGAAGACAAGAGTGAGGAGAGAGGATTGAAGACAGATTGGAAGGAGGTTGAAGATGCTGTCTCTTTGCTGACCAAGAGACAGAGAAGAAGGGACAAGGTGGTGGTAAGTGAAGCAGCACCTCTAATAATTCCTGTCAAGCAGTTGCTTACTAAGCCCGCTTTGGTAATTGTTAGAGAGGAAGACTCACCGCTTGATGAGTTGATTA
Source organism: Asterella californica (assembly GCA_036924285.1). NCBI lineage: Eukaryota > Viridiplantae > Streptophyta > Marchantiopsida > Marchantiales > Aytoniaceae > Asterella > Asterella californica. Next base: position 17,303,898 of record JAYKYS010000003.1, read on the forward strand.
AGGGTATGAAGGAGCTTAAGCTTAAGCTCACTAGGTTAGAAGAGAAGGAGCAGAATGTATAGCCTGCTATGCAGAGACCTCAGATGAGAGAAGGCTTTGTTCATCGTTGTATATGGTGTGATAACCTAGACCATGTAAGAAGAGATTGTGGGGAGTTTTCAGATGCATTGAGGAAGGATCTGATCTTCTTCAAAGATGGTAAGATCCATCGGAGAGAAACTGGGATGATGTTGGGAACCAACTTTGGCAAGGGTGGTATGAAAAGACTTGTGAATGAGATATCAGCATCACATGCTATTTCTCTTGTGAATGCTGCTACCTGTGGAGTGAAAGTGGAGATGGAGAGAGAAAGGGTCTACTGGGTTGTGGTCTGATGTAGTGCGATCCGTAGCTAGAACAAATCTAGACAAGGATGTGCTACGAAAGGTTGGCAACTCAATTCGAGAAACTACAGGATGGAATGACCCTGTGGATACTATGTCAGTGCATGCTTATGTGACAAGAAGTCAGCATGAAGCTGTACTAGAAGAAAAACGTAAGAGGGAGGATGCAAGTGAGGCTTCTACAGCTAAACGACCTGCTACAAGGAGTGAAATGGCTAGACCAGAGACAAGGCAGGAGACAACACCTACTCGGGAGGAGACTATGGAGGATCTATCATCTACAACACCAAAGGAGAAGGAGAGAAGCAAGGAGAAGAGTAAGATGTCTGCATACAAACTTCAGTCTGACATTGAGATTGCTACAGACTTGAAGCAGGTGTTAGAGAATCGTATCTTGAATGGGAAGGTTGAGTTTACCTTGGGTGAGATTCTTGGGATTGCAAAGCGTGAGTTCCATGAGGTTATCATAGATATCATCAAGAGGAAACGTCCGATTTTGGGTGAAGCAGCTACGCTTAACGCTCTAGGGACCAAACTGTCAGAGGATGAGGAAGATGAGATTGCTGGTTACTGCTCTCAAGTATCAGAAGGGAGATCGTATCAGCACGTGAGGTTTGAAGATGAGGTGGAAGCATAACAGAAGAGCCATTACTCTCACAACCATTGGGCAAGAGCAACCACAGAGACCTTAGTGAAGTTGGGAGATCTAGAGGAACCTGTGGTGGCGTTGATTGATCACGGCTCAGAGATTATCTGATGTCTAAGGAGCTATACAAGCGTGGAAGGTGGCCCATAGACACCGACCATGGATGGCTTATCCGTGCTGTCAACAACCAGATGGGAGAACTCTATGGTGCTTGTCTCAACATCAAGGTAACTGTGGGTGACATCAGTGATGTTCAGAATTTCTTTGTGCAAGACATGTCAACCTATCCTATCATTCTAGGGCAGCCTTACATTACTGCTGTTAGACACGAGTTATGGATGATGGTTCAGCCTATGCTAGGATACGTAGTAGAGATGGCAGAAGAGCTGTTCAGTTTTTGACCGTTGCTGCAGAACATGAGAGAAATCGTGATAGCTTGAGAGACCGTCCACTGCCTAAGATTACTCAGGAGTTTAAAGAGTCTAGGGGTTTTGGCAGAGTACCATTGAAGAGCAAGACTTCAACGGTACAGTAGAGAAAGGATTCTCGCCTGATCCAGTAGAGCAGGAAGCTTTATCCACTAGCTTCTTAGGACTGACGTCATGTAGATCAGTGTGTTATAGGAAGGTTGAGAATCTGAAGAGGTTTGAGAGACAACATGTGAAGTATGTACAACAGTCTTTGAGGGATAGTGGAGAGTTAGCCGAAGATGAATACATATCTGGAGTATTTGAAGAACAGTATTTGGTAGATACTATAGGAGAGTTGAAATCTATAGTAAAAAGTTCTATAGATGATGTAGATAGAGTGGTGAGGGTGAGCTCCAAGGAGCTTTATGATGTAATTGATAAGTTTATAGATCGACAAGAGGTGTATGTGGAGACCAAGTACAAGTCAGTGACGAAGAAAGTCAAATCAGTGGCTTTGCCTTTACCACTCGATTACAATCAGAAGATGGAGCAAGCTGCACGAGAACCGATGCTCAGAGGACCGAGAAGAATTGGGCACCAGTTCACAGAAACAACACTGAAGGAGTTGAGGATTGGAGGTGATGGATTTCTTACTGAGCAAGAGAAGAAGAGCTTCAGGGAGATGCTATCTAGGCATGGTAAGGCGTTTGCGTTTGAGTCACATGAAGTAGGATGTGTAGATCCAAGTGTAGTTGCACCTATGGTAATCTTTACTATACCGCATGTGCCTTGGAATCTACGTCCTATCCTTGTGCCTAGAGCTCATCTACCAAAACCGATAGACTTGCTCAATGAGAGGATTAGGATAGGTATCTTGGAACCATCTATAGCTCCCTACTCTAGCAGATGGTTTACTGTTCCGAAGAAGAGTGGAGCTTTGAGATTCATTCAAGATATGCAGCCAATTAACAAGGTGACTATCAGGAATATGGGTATAAGACCTATTGTAGACGAGTTTGCAGAGGCTTTTGCTGGTCGTGCTATCTATTCAATGGGAGACTTATATTCAGGTTATGATCAGTTTCAGTTATCCTCTGAGAGTAGAGACTTGACTACAATGAGGACACCTTTGGGGTTACTAAGGATGTGCACCTTGCCACAAGGTGCTACCAATTCGGTAGCACATATGATGAATGACATGAACAAAGTTTTGAGGGATTTCATTCCTGAAAAAACTATGCCATTCCTTGATGATGTGCCGATCAAAGGATGTGTTGAGGAGGAGAAGAATGAGGTAAAGGATCAGAGGGGGTGCCGTAAGTTTGTTGCAGATCATATATCTGACTGTGATAAGATATTGAGTCGACTGGAGGAAGTTCATTTGACTTTATCAGGAGCAAAGTCTGTATTTGGAGAACAAGAAGTGTTGATTGTGGGACATCTATGTGGATCTTATGGTGGAAAACCTTGTCCAAACAAGGTTGATGCCATTCGAAGGATGAAGGAGACATGTGGATCGATTACTGAGGTGAGAAGATTTCTAGATGCATGTGTGTTTTATCATATATGGATTCCACACTTTGCACATGTAGTAGATCTGTTGTACAAGTTGTTGAGGAAAGGGCAAAGATTTCAGTGGCAAGAGGAGCAAAGCGAGTCTATGAGGAAGTTGAAAGATCTTTTTACTTCACCACCAACTCTACGGAAGGTAACATATGAGTTGAGGAGATCTGTTATCCTTACTGTTGATACTAGTCCTATTGGCATTGGATGGGCTGTAGGGCAAGACAATGAGGATGGGAATAGATATGTGGTGCATTTTGGTGCTAAAGTATTAAGTTCACGGCAGAGAGACTACCCTCAGATCAAGAGAGAGCTATGGGGAGTAGTTACTGCGATGAAGAGTGACAAAGAATACTTGATAGGAGCACCTGTGGTTGTGGAGACAGATTGCTAGCTGTACAACTCCAGACATTGTTAGGTTGAGGTGGATAGCATATATCAAGTCCTTGAACCCAGAGTTTAGACATATTGCAGAAAAAGACAATCCTGTGGCAGATATGTTATCAAGGGCTAGGTATTACGATGAGAAGGAAATGATAGAAGACCAGGAGGATGTGGGAACAGAGTTCTATTCTAGTGTTTTTGCTACAGAAGATAGAAGTTGTTTTGCAGCTCCATTGGAGTTATTTGAGGAAACTTGTATGATGGTGAGTGGTTGGATCTTGAGCGCTATTTGAGTTCATTGGAAAGGCAAGAAGGCTGGTCTGATGCAGATTTCAAGAGGATCCGTAGAATAGCTTATGGGTACTTTTTATATGGAGGACATCTATGGAAGCGCCCTAAGCTACAAGGAGGTGTACCACAGCGGGTGGTATGTGACTGAGAATTGCAGCAGAAGCTGATCAAGAAGTTCCATGAGAGTCTATGAGGCGGTCATATAGGAGTTTGGGCTACATTTGCCAAGATGAAGGAGAAGTATTGGTGGAAGGGTATGTATAAGGATGTAGTACAGTTTGTTTCAACCTGTATACCCTGTCAGATGTACTCCAATGTACGCCATCGTGATGGATTGCATCCTACTTATCCTTTAGCCATTCATTACAAATGGGTAGTGGATCTGGTAACTATGCCATTTGGACTTGGACAAATGAGGTATCTAGTCTTGGCTAGAGAAGATCTATCTAACCAAGTCGAAGGCCGTGCCCTGAGGACGAAGATCACTGCTAGTGTCTGCCGCTTTCTACTTGAAGATGTTATTTGTAGGTATGGGTGTGTGGGAAAGATCACTGCAGATAGGGGTGAGCTGGATGCACAAGAAGCAGTTGAGTTCTTCAAGCGATTGGGAATCAAGTTGGCGTTAACCACTGCTTACAATCCTGAAGGGAATGGCAAGAGCGAAAGAGGTCATCCGTCAATCATTAAAGCTTTGGTAAAAGCTTGCAAGGGTAAGATCCGTGAATGGCCTAGACTGCTACCATTTGCTTAGTGGGCAGATCGTACAACTCATAGTACCGTTACAGGTTACATGCCAGCAGAGTTGATACTAGGGCAAAAACCTATGATGTCGATTGAGGAGGTTGTGCCTACTTGGAATGTTTTGCCATGGGAAGATGATAGAAGTACATAGGATCTTCTTGCATTAAGGATCCAACAGTTAGAACGAAGACCTGAGGATGTTGCTAAAGTTGTGGAAAGGTTAAAGGCTGCTAGAGAGAGAAACAAAGGCAGATTTGATAGAACGCATAGATTACGACCCAAACCAGTTAAGGAAGGTGATTGGATGTTAGTCTATGATAGTAGTCTTGATAATCAGCATAGCGCTATCAGAAAGTTTTCCAAGAGATGATTCGGACCTTATGTGGTGTTAGAAGTTTATGATAATGCCACATACTCTTTGAGAGAGTTAGATGGTACAGTGCTCAAGATATCAGTCGTAGGGAAGAGAATCAAGCTCTTTAGAAGGAGAGAGGAGGACCAGAACATTGCAGAGCTTACTGAAGATGAAGCTGAAGACTCAATGGAGGTTGAAGATGAATTTGAAACTGAAGCTGAAGAGTCTTGATCTCGATCTGGCACATACCGGAGGATGTGCAGGATCAGAGGGGGTGGATGTCGCGCTACTTGGCGGCTACATGCTTGACTTCTACTCCGACGCTTGAGTTTAGTAGTTCTAGAAGTTAGCTCATATTACTTCTAGTCCTTTATGTATATGTTTGACACCTTTGCATACGGTGTTAACACTATTTTGAGTCCTAATAGGCTGATAGTATGTTAGTTATCTTGTTCAAGCATTTGTGCGCTTGTGCAAGTGACTTCTTACTTGTCTATGACGTTCAATGTACAAAACTTAAGGTTTCCATGCTGATAGGGGTTTGAGCTCATGGGTTGTACTTACTTGTCGCCCATGCACGCTTTCTAGCTGATTTAAGTTATTTTTTGGGGCTATGTGTCGTTTTAGGTAGTTTAAGTTTTACGCTGGCACTCTAGGGGGCTTGACGTGGTAGCCTATGAGTGTAGATAAGTAACCATGTAGTTTAAGGCACAAAAGGACAGTCAAGTGGAGCTATGAACTCCCATTGGTCCATATTTGTCTTTTGTAAAATTCTAAGTTTAGAAACAGAGCTCTAGAGTGGAGTTAGAGCATTTGGTGAGGTATCTTTGAAATCGAAGAACACAAGAAGAGAGAGCTCGTCGTGCCAAGCACTGTCAGTGAAATTTTTGCTCGATTTGGATCAATAAACAAGGAGTTATGCCTAATTGAAGTTCGGATTGTGCCAAAACTGCGTCACTTTTGTTGATTTTGGGGTTTTCGGTGCCAATTGCAGCAGAATTGAGGAAATCACTTCAAAACTTCGTGGTTGCGTTCACTGTCAGGAGGGCTACGACTGTCCAAAAAGTTTCGAATCATTTGAGTGATTGAGTAATTCAGGGTGGCCGCTGAAGCAGAGGGGGTCTGAAAAGCTCTTAATCTAGGATAGCGACTTCAGAGAAGGAGATCTGGAGTTCTACAAACACTCAGGAGTCCCAACTTCACAGGAGTGTTCAGCAAGCTGTGAACTGCAAATCCTGTAAGAAACTTCGAAGTTGATCGAGCCAATTTCCTGTTATAGATCGAAATAGCTATCTGGGTACCAAAAATTGTCGTAATTTCTCTGTTCAGAAATTTTCTATCCATATCTCAGTGCTCTGAACTGATCTCAAGCTGAAACTTCATATGTGTATCCAGTAGGACCTCATTTGCATGTAGGAGAAGTTCTGAAGTCTACACCTTCATAGTTTTCCTCTCTTTGTGTGTCAAAGTTCACCGCTTAAACTTATTACTACTAGTTAAACTTAAATTTTGCTTTTTGAGCATATTAGAGGATCCTACACAACTGTGTGAGTGTTTATGGCCCCTGTTGTGACCTGAAAGCCAACCTCTTGAGTAAACAACCACAGCCAGAAGCCCGGCGCTTTCCTAGGTAGACGGATCACACTCCGACAACGTACAACAATGTGGAATACGGAACTATGAGATGTTCTATTCGACCAGCATAGCGGATTACGAGAGTAAAAGTCAAACATTCTCTTCGCTATTTCTCCAAAAGAATTGATGAGTGTTAGATAACTTTCTGAAATAATTTGACTATCAATTAGAGTGCTACTACATAGAATGAACTAATATTTTCTAATGAATGGATCTAATAACTTTTTATCGATACTCTAAGAATATGATGTAACTTCTTTTTCTTACATTCCTCTTTTCGTTTGTTATGAAATTTTATAACCAAGACAAGTTCTTGGTCTTGCCAAGTTGCAGATGAAGAACAACTATTCTGGTGACAAAACTCATTCAGTCTTTTGATTTGACACTTACACTCAGAATCACAGTCTAAATTTAGACTATGATTCTGAGTGAGTTCACTTCAAGCTGTGTATTATAAACCTCTCTTGGTATGATGTATTCCATTGTGTTTGAAGACATGTGTTTTATTCACACAAGGTATATCATACACTATTTTAAAATATGATTTATGTTTTTCATACTTTGAAAGAGTATGTTATGGCTCGCACTGCCATTTGACCCTTATTATTCTCAACACTTGGTGCTTTCGTATGATTTCAGTAACTTGAAAAAAAAAAGTTCTCGGTACAATGTAAAAGTGAAAGCTATTATTCCAAAACCGAGTTAGATATCATGCTTTCCTCCAAGGACCTGTTGTCAGTTCTATTCCGTCATTTCTCTATATATCGATACTTGAACTAACACATTTACAAAAAGCCGATGATAAATGATTCAGTTACAAAAGCCCGATGACATATAAAATCAAATTTCTGAACCTGCAAGCCGGTTTTGAACTATCAAAAAAACAGAGAAAAACAACGAAAGAATATCCAGAATGGTCACGATAATCTGTTTTGTCTTCTACACCAGTGATCGAAAGTTGCGTGAAATCCAAAGAAACCAAAGGAGCCATAATAACCATAGTAACCAAAACCTGGAGAGTGACATTATCCGGAAGCAAAAAGTAGGATTTATTTAGTCTATACAAAACCGCAAAGAAGTACACTATAGAGTATAAGCATGCAAAATCAATGCCCAGCGGAGTTTATACGTAAAAATTATAAACCACAGTGTCAAGGAACATAATAGGCAGTATCAGGAATGTATCCTGTAAAGATTTCATTCTCACCATGAATGCCCGTCTTCACTGCTAATTCGAGACATAGTGGCAGTTCAATATGTTCTCCATATCTTAACACCATTGCTAGCTCACGATACATTTGATATTTCTGTTCTCGAGGCTCGTCTTCTGACAGTGTAGTGGCTACACAACCTAAAAGATGATGGTCATTATCAAATGCCAATCGAAGGTATTCCATCTTGGATACTGTAAAGGAAACTTGTCACACAGTTCTTGATTGCTGCAAGCTGCCAAACGAGAGAGAAGAGTCGAGGCTACAACCAAAACAAGTAGAAGTCGTCGAGAATAATGACAGAAAAAACAAGAAGAAGAGTCGTCGTGCAGCCAAACGCGAGAAAAGGATGTTGCTACGTCGACTCAAGGTTGCTGGTAGAAACATTACAGAAAAATAATAAAGAACGACACGATGTGAGTATTATTCCTTTCTCCTCTTATTTTCTCCTCTCGGTTTTCTTTTCTTTTCTTCTCTTAGTTTTTTCTCCGACTATTCTTCTCTGCTTTCTTTATGCATCATTTTTGTCTCTTCTCTTCTTAGTTTCTCATTTTTCACTCCAAGAGTTACTATTTTAATATTGTAAGTCAAGCCTTCTTGTTTTATCTTCTGCTAGTTATTCATTGTTTAGTGTTAATTTCTTTCTTTGTTTTTATTTATCTTGTGATTATTTTATTTATTATGTTTCTCGTCTTATTCCTGTTTTTTTAGTTCTTTAGTTCTTTAGTTCTTTAGGATACAGTATTCCTTCGAGAGTGTTACTCTATGTGTTGGAGATAAATTGATGCACTTTTTGGATCTGGGTGCTACACAAAAGTTTTCCAGTTCATACTCTCCTCGGCAGACATCTCTTCCACGACGTACTAAAATTAGATAAATAAGACGGACATATGTCTAGAATCTTTGGTGTCGATGAAGCACATCAAGTCTTGGACATAAGCATGTTGATCCTCCTCAATCTATGCACTCACCACATAACACTCTCTCCAAAAAGTCTACCTCTTAATCTTAGACACAAGCTTCTTTCACGATGAAGAAGATTGAACGGCAGACAAGGGTTAATGCTCGCATCTCGCTGGAGTAGAGAGAAACCAAGAGCTTGTAGCTATAGTGATACTCTCCATCTCAGCAATCCTCTATAACTCTTCCATTATTGGATCCTCTTCAAATACTCGTGGTAAGCCTGAAATGTCATCATTGTAACATAGAACTCAAGTTTATGTTTTATGGAGGAGCTTGAGTGACCTTAAATCTCTCAAGTCAATTCTTATTGTCTATCAATTTAGCATGAAGCTCTCGAAGTCAAAACTCTTGAAACATATGAGATTTGACATCCATCCGAAGGGGTTCGAGAGAGCATGGTCAATGCCGCATATGAGTCGTCAAACTCGATCCATATGTCACACAATTCTATCTAGAAAGCTAAAGCTCTAAAAATTAAAAGCGTATACATAACTTCTGCACTATAAGTCTATATGCTAGTAGTTAATACATGATGATGGTCGATAAGAGACACTCTTTGTCATGCTCATACAAGATGATATATTCTCTGTGATACATATAATGTTGTGCTAGAGAAAAATCCATTAGCTTCACGAATCAGAAAGAAAAATACAGTCAAACATCATTATAACCACATTCGATATAGTCATATTTTTATGAGAACAAATAATTTCTTTGTAAATTTATCTCGGTACAATCAATATCAGACAATAAAAAAATATTATTCACAAAGAAAAATACAAAAACTTGTGATTATACAACGAGATGATTTTTAACGTTGTCACAACAAAAGCTTTTCTCTCTCAATTATACTGGAGGAGGTTTACATAATCACCTCCTCCAAGTTCAGATGGAAGAAATATTACTGCATGCCTCATTTATGACCAGAACCTTCCTCTTGGAAAGGTTTAGTCATAAATTGATATACTAAAACTAAAATATTTTTATTCATCCGTGTATAGTATTTGTATACAAAAATAGAGATATATGCATGCAAGGCCTATAGGATTTTAACTTGCAGTGGCCAAGTGTAACGAGGATAACTAGATATAATCATAGATTTATAAATTTAGATATGTAAAGTTAGTCAGTCAAATTTAGAGAAATCTCCTAGTTTGTCTCCTTCTTTCACATGTATTATTCCGACCATTTCAAAACTGATAGCGTCAGATTTTATATTTATTTCATTATAATCCATCACACCGTCAATCTAGCTGTTAATTCTTTTTCAGTTCTCACGCTTTTCCTCTTCCTGACTCACCTTCCCGAGGACATTTACGATGTATATTTATATTCACTTTTTCCATTTTCCGATGGAGGAGGTAAATATGCAGGAGTTTAATTTAATATCTAATATTTTTTGCAGGAAGAGTTAAGTATTAAATTAAACTCAATATATATTAGTGTATTAATGAGTATGGATTCTCGGACTTGTACGTTTTCAAGTGTGGCACTCGGATCAAGCCTTATGGGTTATCTTCTACTGTCTCCGTGTTTCCAAGCATGGGTTAACAGATAATTTTTATAAAATATTTTAATTATTTAATATATATTATATTTAATATATATATATATATATATATTCTCGATAACATTAAACGAGCCAAAGTTCTCGGAGTTCATCCAGTATGAAAAGTCTTTCTTCCAACGCCTTCCCACTTGTCTTTTTCCTTCCCCCGACGGCTGTTCACTTTGGATGCATATTCTTGCTTGTTTTGCTTTTGTTCTTGAGACATTGTTACCCATTGTTCATGAAACACTATATTAATCTATATAGTCTTCATCTTAACCTTATTGTTTGTACCCACGTTGTAAATTTTCTTTCATTAAAGTCATTATATATATATAACACATTTTACTTTTCGTGCAATAATAATGTGATTATACATTTACAATCACGAAGCTTTATAGTAACAAAACTCAAGGTACAAGCTATAACGAGGTTTAACTATAGTAAACTGAAATCGAGTTTGTGCATGGAGAAGTGAAGAGCTCTGCCTTGGTATTGCGATTTGAAATTAAGTGATTTTTATTCACAATATTGAATATCAAAACTGATATGGTGTAGCGATAATAAGATTCTCCTTGTACAGTCCAGGTCTAACGTTCAAACCATCCAAAAGAACTTTTCACACATGTTCCATGACTTGCACATTGGCATCTTGGAATGATGCACACTGACATTTTTGCATTCCAAATTAATGTGCATGGACATGCGCCAAATATTTCAAACATGGTTTGAAAAACTACCAGGTTTCCCCTTCTATTTCTAAACCGGAGGTGGACAAGCAACTACATACTTGTAAAGGCACCAATCGATTGGTCCGTGCAAGTTTTAGAGCGGTGCAAGTGGTACACCGGAGAGGAGAGTAGTATTTACGTGTTTCATGACATTCGTCTTCACCGTTCCTCACATCTTTGTGCTCTTACTCACACTGAGTAAGAGCACCTGCATATTCACCTCCTCCATCTTTCGATGGAGGAGGCAAATACAGGTGGTTAATTTAGTACCTAACCCTTCCGGTAGGAAGGGTTAGGTACTAAATTAAACTTCACTATATATTAATGTATAAATCACTGTGGACTCCCGGTGTTATACCTTCTGAAGCGCGGCACCTTGGTCGAGACTTATGAGTTATTTTCTATTTTTCTCGGGTTTCCAGGCATAGGTAACATATAATCTTTATAGAATATTTTAATTCTTTTCATCTACTTAGTACATATTTTTTACTTAACACATATATATATTTCCAGTAACATGAAGCGAGCAAAAGTTCCCCCGGAGTTCATCCAGCATGCATATTCGCACTACCATTCTTAAACTTCCAATGGGGTATAAAAGGAGGAAAAAGAATATTTTTCCCTTATACTTTAGAGTTAAGAGAGTATCTTGTTTTGTTCTCATACATCACCTCTCGACTGATATTCAGTCTTTGTTTTTGAAGTGAATTATAGATTGGAAACCTATTAGAGAGCTTTGAATTAAGTCTTTTAATTTGCAGATTCCATTCGGGCAAGAAAGTTTTATCAGCAAAACTGATTAAAACTATTAAATTTCTTTTTTCGCGAACAATGGACTTGCAAAACAAAGTCCTTCTGATTACCAAGACTATTTCTAAGGGTTGCGGGTTTATAGCTTAGATGCCCTTGTAAATATGTCTGATAAACATGATGACTTCATTTTATGGAAGGGCTTTCCGTGAACAAAATATTTAACTGTTATGCCTAAACTACATGGAACAACATAATTGATTAAGTAAGAACTTAAATCAAAATTCTTCCATAGCTTTACACTTTGTGATTCAGGAGAAGCGTGGTGAAATAAACACACCTCATGAGTAAGGGCCAAGAGCTCAAAGATTTCATTTATGTCCTAACATTTTCGTCAAGAAGAGTTAGGAGTAAAGTAAACTTCAACCAAAACTTCTCTTTTAACTCTTTAAGCTATCGCTCACTTTTAGAGTGCATTTACAAGCACTTCACTTATGTGTTCTTTAATAGTTTTTTAGTAACATCTAAAATAAATTTTTTTACCAAAAATGATAATAATATGATGATATTGTCTGGATCCTGTACATGTGCATCGCAACCCAAGATTTACCTTATGTGCTTGTCTTTTCCTTCCCTCTAGCGAGAAGTCCAAGTATTATATACACAAGCATATCAACTTATAACGAATTGTTGAGTATTGAGTGAAAAGTATTGACTAAGTTTTATTGGTGTCTTGGAGTAAAGCAACATGTTTTCTCTAACCTAAAGTGATTGGGAGGGAAAAAACTACCCGTTGAGGTTTAATAAGCAACTAGTATGGAGTCTAAGGAACTAACACTTATTTACTTGCTCAATCCTCTAGGACGAATGATGAACTCGATCCATCCCCCTTAGTGAAGCTACTTGACGAACCCCGAGATGGGCAACTGACCATCCTCTCAGTTGGCAACTGATTTCCTTCAGATAGTTGTGTCATGTCAGATGTTGAGTCAAATATACATGTCAGCTTTAAGTCACAGTGATTTCTGACTAAATCATGATCAATTCGCGTGCAGTTCTCATGTCAACTTTTATTTTCAGTGAAATGTTCGACTCTCGATACGTTGTGCTATCAAAATGTTGTTACTGCACTGCAAAACAGATAATCTCTATCGTAGAGCAATAAATTTAAGCTCCGATCATCGAAGTCAACAGATACCACTCTGACTAGGAAATGACTTCACCTCACGAATACTCATTGCACATCTCGGTGAATTCCTGCGCTTATCTTTCAGTAAACATTGTGGCACTAAAGTTGTACATTTAGAACTCTAGAAGCGGAGCGGAGCGACGGGAGACGGAGTGTGGGAGGGGTGGGAGTGGGATCGCAGAGAGGGTTTGTGAGAGAAGGGAGGGTGTTAGAGGAGGATATCGCAGGTTCTTTTTACATATTTTTCTCCATTTTGTTTTCTCTTTCTTTTGCATTTCGAATTGGCACATTTGTAAAGAAATGAGTGAGTATTAAATAGTTTTAGTTTTTTTGAGATTTTAGGGTGACATAGTGTTCTTTTTAAGGTTTTTGAGAGACTTTTGAGAGATTTCTTGCCACATTTAGTGTATTTATTCTCTTCCTCTCTACATAGCAGGGTTCAGGGTTCTTCTTCTCTTTTTCTTTTTTTTTTCTTTTTTCCTTATTTTTCCTTTTCTGGGAGATGTTTTTATTATGAGTATCGTTTGATTGGATATTCTAGCTATGGGTATTCTCTCTCCCATGAGACCGAGACTGATTTGAGACACACCATATCCGGTGTGCAATCAATTATTTACCTCGCAAGGGATAAAATCTCTTGTGAGAAAGATGCACAAGAGCTATGATACGACCACATGGGATGCCCAGGTTAGTCAAGAACGGAGGTCTACATGTGCAGTCATTATGGCACTGTTAGCACTTCTTCATGGAGTTCCTCCAGAGTCGTGAGAGTGGTTGAGAGCTCACTCTGGCACTATTCTGAGTTTGTTCGAGACGAGTTTCCTTTTTTCGCGTTTGTTTCATCGGTTATCTCGTGCTCTTCATGACGAGATGAGACATGCATTCCGTTTTTTATCTCTCGACATGTTGGCACGGAACACCAGGAACGAGGCGGCGTGGTTATTGTTCTTCTTACTTCTTCGTTGGTGTCTTACAGGAGGAATCAGTCCGTGCGGTAGAAGTGAGTCTGCCTCTACACGTGATGTCACATTTTTCGCTCACATACGACGTTGTAGAATGTTAGGTCAGGTGGGAGAGTATAGCAGAGCTGCCAGAGCATTGCATCTTTTGTCATCTTACTGAGGAGACGATCGCTGCGTTGCGTTTCCTTCACCTCTCACCGGGTGATCTCCCACCACCTGAAGTTCAGGACTATCAGCTTGAGGAGTCATTATGTCTCGATAGATCCTTGTTAGCCCATGCCTTGTTCTACGTACAGCTCCACGTCTATCTTCTGGAGGTCTGTCTGGGATGGTCTACGAGCATATACGGGATTGTTTTTAGACAAACGACCCCTCTAGTGGTTTCATAGAGCTTTTCCAGGTAGCGGAAGCAATAGCTCAGGAACATATTCCTCAGTCTATAGCTCAGGTACTGGAAGCAGCTAGACTTTTGATCATGACAAAGGATGGTGGAGATATTTGACGATAACCATCGACGAGATTCTCTTACGACTTATTAGTCGAATCATTGTCCTTCAGCTTCGAGATACTTTTCAGGACCACCTTTGTCCACATCAGTTTGGAGTTGCGACGCCGAGAGGTTGTGAGTCTGTGTCTTTCGACATTAGAGCTCCTTGGACATCCATCCCGATTGGATTGTCTTACAAGTGGACGTGGAAAATGCTTTTAATAACATTTCCCGCGTTTTCATCTTTAGGGAGCTCATGGATGGCGGAGGATCTCCGATGGGTCTCGTTCCCTTTGTGCGATCTTTCTATGGTTCTTCCTCTTCTCTTTATTACCAGCACGGTCCTACGATAGAGGGGGTTACAATCATCAGCTCTGCTGCAGAGACTCGTCAGGGAGACCCTTTGGATGGACCCCTCTTTGTCTTAGCTCACTATAGAGCTCTCTTGGTCACCGCCTTGGCTGCTCCAGGTTGTGTCTTTTCATCTCTAGTTGATGATACGCACATCGTAGGTCCGGCGGAGCAAGTCGGTGTTATCTTTGATCACTTTGTCTCTCAATTGACCTTGGTAGGGTTGAGGATGAAGGTATCAAAGTGCAAGGCTTGATCTCTCATAGGTATACCGTTGGACCTACAGCTCCCAGAGGGATTTGTTACCCCTACATATGGTTTACGCATCCTCGGAGTACTCGTAGATACATAAGACTTTGTCTTCCGATTCTTAGATGTTGCTCTTGCGGAGGACGTTTTGCATATCGAGGATCTCTTTATGTTAGAAGATCCACAGGTTGCCCTTGATATCCTTTCCTCTTCCATTGCACGACGTCCTAGTTACTTACTCCGCACAGTACCTCCATCTCCTATCTTCATCTCACGCCTTAGAGAGTTTGATAGGAGGATCATGGGGGTGTTTGGCGACATCATAGGACCGGGGACCTCTGACTGTGTGGCAGGACTTCTCGCAAGGAGACAGACATCTTTGTCAATATCATGTGGCAGGGTGGGCTTATTATCCATGGAGGAGACTGCTCCTGCAGCTTTTTTGGATAGTTGGTCCTTCTCAGCACCTTGGCTCTGTGGTCGTTTTCTCGTGCGAGATAGACTTATTCTGGAGAGCTATGTGACAGAGGTGGAGGATGGTTCTTACCTACTACAGATGTGTCTTCATGAGACAAGTGATAGTTTGACTCTTGAGGCACGTGAGGCACACCTTCGATTCGATATCTTACCTTCCGATGGATCTCGCGGACTACAGTCTTTTCTGACGAGATACCACTTCTAGCAGGTTCTCCATGCGCTCTTAGTGGATCCTTCTATCTCACGGGATACTAGAGCTCGACTCCGCTCTTGTTCAGACAAAAGCGCAAGCTCTTGGCTCATAGCTCGACCTTGCATTAGAGCATTCAGATTCACACCGACTATCTTCTCTACAGCGATGAGGTTCCACCTAGGCTTGGTCCAGCCTGTTGCTTCAGCACTGTCCATCTACGAGTGCGGTGTCTCACTCGACACCTCGGGTCGCCACCTTGCTTGATGTCCTCATGGTGGAGAGCAGATAGCTATCCACGATGCCATCAGAGACGTCGTGTTTGTCTTAGCACGGGAGAGCGGTCACATGACGTGGAGAGAGCATTGGTATGCCCTTCAGACAAGAGGATCAGCGAGAGCAGACCTGTACATGATGAGAGAGGATCAGATCTCAGTGGCTGATGTGGTTGTTACGGATCCGACACGGGACTCAGTGACGGCACATGTAATCATCCATCCTCCAGGATGGGCTGCAGGTGTGGCGGCAGCAACGAAGGTATCTAAGTATAGGGGTATGCAGGTGAGACATCGCTTTCATCCCTTTAGCCTTGGAGATATACGGATCGACAGCTTTGGAGTTCGACGTCTTTCTGCGAGATTGTGTCAGAGCCTACCATGAGAGGCGCCAGGGAGTACCACTTTCTCTTTTTTTTTGCACTTTGTTTTTCAGGCAGCGAGTTTCCATTGTTCTACATAGAGCTTTAGCAGGCGCCGTTCACAAGAAGACAATTGCAGTAGGCGATGCTTCTTCAGGTGCACCTGTTGTATTTAGAGATACTGACTTTTTGATCTCTGATATTATAGGTACGACTGACGATTTTAGAACTACTGATAGTGGGGTTTAGCCCCGGTGTTCTCTCCTTCAGGGTGGTTATGGCTTGGCCCTTCGGGTCCTTCTTTTCCTTGTAAGGTTTGATAGGGTCTTCCCAATCCTTTGCTATTCATTGGGTCACGTTTTTCCATTTGATGAAACAAACATGTATGTGAGACTGATGTCTGGAAGACTGTCTACTGCAAGTTCCGGGGTTGATCAAGAATTTATTCCTTAAGAGGGGGTGGATTGAGTTAGTCATTCCTTATCGAGGTGTACCAACTAAATAACTGAAGGAACTAGACATACTTATTGAATCCCTAGTGGTAGCTTTTGGTGCATGAAATTAACTATTAAACCCCTTGTGCCCTAGAAATAATCTTGGTCACCACCTAAAATGATTTTGCTGATTACACTTTTATGATTGTCAAGCAAAGACTTAAATCAAAGCGTGTGTAATAGCTTTACAGTCTTTAATTCACTGCAAAGTAAACGGTTGAGTATCGACTAAATTATTACGTGGTTTCTTGGAACATAACAGAATCTTCTCTTCACACCAAAGTACACGGGAGAAAAAATGAATATTCCATTTCTTCCTTTTATACCCGCACTGGAGGTTTAAACGAACAGAAAGTAATTTACTGTAGAGATTTTACATCATTGAGATATTACGTATGCGAATCAGTTCTCCAAACTCAAGAAGTATCTAAATATCAACCAAAAATTGTTAAATGTATTCTAATCTGCCGATGGGAGTTAAACCTTTCATGTGAAAAGATAGAGATACTTGTAAGAATTTTTGCATCTGGAAACACCTACTGTATATATAAAACCTTTAATGATATATGGATCAAAAGATCAATTACCTTTTATGCTCATTACTTTTTTATGTAGCGATAGAACATCACTAGCAAACTTGGAAGTCTGTTTACCGTTTATTCTGTTATTCAATTTTCTATAATAGTTGTGTACCATGTACGCATCATCTTTTACTAGAAACTGATCCTAGATCCAAACGTTAAAAAGTATTATCTTACCTTAAGAATATGTGACGAACATTTATATACCTTAAGGAGATTGCTAGTGGTTTTAGTCCTGTATCCGCATGGACATAAATAGTGGCTACCAACGCCTGCGATTTGCGAATTTGGCTCTCAAAGGATCGACCGAGGAGGAGTCAGCAAGAGTGCAGACTGTGCAGTCACACGGAGCAGTACGTGGCATCGAATGAGTACGCCGACTCAGCAGAGTAACCAAAGTGTCCTGACCGAGTCACCGGACTGCGGAGCGCTGATGGGGCCGCTGACCTTTGAGTCAGCTCATCATTCAGTCGATCCATTTCTTACTACAGTAGTGACATTCAAGCATTTCAGTTCAAAGTAGAGAGGACAGAGAACCCCACCGACCTTCAAAGGTATCGCGGAAGGGCAAAGTTTATCGACAACGGTTTCGGAGTGAGAGTGGTTGTGTTGGCCAAAAAGGTCCTCGGGCGGGTTGGTTGCTTGGTCGATCGATTGAGAGTGAATTTGTGGTACCGTACAGACTAACTAGCGGAAGTCCGTGAGTGGAAGAAAAGGTCTTCTCTAGCCGCTACAGCAGAAGAAACGATGGCAATGAGAGTCGTGGCCAGGCGCTTTGTGGCGCAACTGGAGAGCAGCTCGCTGCGATCCAGCATGCTGCGACAGACTAGATTGCGCAGTGACAAAAATATTCTGAGCGAGGAAGAGAAAGCAGCCGAAAATATTTTCATCAGGGTAAGTCAAGTCGATTTCTGAGTTTTCTTCTGTATCTCACTCTTTTGTGGTCATTTGACCTGTTTGGGTTCGACCCTCTGGATGAGCTTTCGGTCCCACTCTACGATGGATCGCTGGTATAGATGTATCGGCTTCTGGAGTCATCTCATTCCATCGCTGCGCTAGGACGTGTCACTTTGACGAGCGAGCATTGGCCCTTTGTTGAACTGGTGTTGGAGTTGATTAGTATATCAACACGTATCATGCGTTCCGTCTTAGCTGATGTCTAACTGTGGTATATATATTTGATACAATCCCGTTTGGATCCTCCGGCATCGAGCACTAGGACTTGTCAGTTTGACCCGCAAGGCACTAGTTTACTTTGTGTCTTATGGCCAAGACTATCTACGTTACTGGCCTGGCTTTGCCATGGTTGTCGAGACGGTGGTCCTGATATGGAAATATAGGCAGATTCTCAGGTTTGAAGTGTTGAGAGGATTCAAAATGAGAAGTCGATTCGGGATTTTTGCCGCTGGTCGCAAGTCGATTCCGATGAAGTGGGCAGATCGTTGTCTCGTTGGCAGATCGCTGTTATATGCAGCCGGAAGTTAGTGGAATATTTTTTGATATTGGTGCTGCAGATCTGGAATGCAAATAACGAGCTTCAGGGGTTGCCTGAAGGAGGTCACGTGTGACAGATGGGCAATACCTCCGAATAATGTTGAATGTAGAATCTTGTTTTCCTGGCAAGTCGTTGATTCTTTTCCATCTCATATATATATGCCTGTTTCTTCTGCCTCTGACGCCCCTCTAGATCATCAATTAAGACACAATCCTGCAGTCCACTTCCTGGGAGCTCCTAAAAGCTCGAACTGCACATGATATAAGTTGAGGTGTCATTGCACCTAACAAGGAGGAACTTCAGAAGGAAAGGATATAGAATGCATGAAGGAATTGATGAATTTTTCCTGCTAACTGTTTGTCACGTTATTCATCTTTGGCAATACTGTCATTAAGTTTGACGTTTGATTTATCCATGTCCTGTGTCTTAAGAACAGTCCTTGAAATAAGTCGGGGGCATTTCAGGGCCGCACGATTTCGGTCCTTCGATCTGCGTTGCCATGTCATTAGCCTGTGATATGTGTGTTTCTGATTTGTCGCTCCAGTTTGCGACTGTGTTGTTTGAAGAGAGTTAGTCTTTGTGGTTCTGATTGAGACTTCCAGTTGTTGGGGGCCACCTCGAGAGATGGCAAGCAGAAATGTGTCCATTATCTCCACTATCGCTCTTTCGGAAGCGATCATGTACGATTATTCAGATATTCAAGTAGAGTGAAGAAATGCACAACAAATTCTGAGCTAGGCTATTTGTTGAGACTTCGCTGCCGTTACAGAGGGGTCAAAGTTATTTTCGTTTACTTTGAAGAAAAGTATAACAATTGTCGGGCCCTGCTTTATCTGTGTTTGACAGAAAAGGGAGCAAGAGATCAAGGAGAAGCTTGCACGGAAGGTGATTATACATTTACCTTTCGTTTCATAATACTTACACAAATCCGCTTTCGCGTTTCTGGCATGCAAAGTCGTTGAAGAGAATTATGCTAGTGGAAGATTGGTAACTCCGTTAAAATGCTTTCTCTTTATTTGCAAAATTCATTTTGCTTCGGGGTTCAGAAAAAATTATGCCGTTAGGATTCGGTTTCACAGGGCTTGGGTATCATGGCGATTTTTGTTCTAGTACCATATACTTCACCCAAACTTACCGCCATATCTGCTGCCACTAGTACTAGACAACACCCCCCGACTCGGGATTTATTAGATTCTTATTTGTTGATAAGTTTGTCCTTTTGGGGTCTTCTCGTAAGATCCACGAAGATACAATGTTGGTTCGGCACAACAGCTGATGAAATCAAACCTTGGATAGAAGTAGGAAGGCTGAAGAGGCTTCTTGTTCCTTCCAGTTTTCTCGTCTCCAAGAAACGAAATATTGACTAACAAGGAATGTCACTAACGATAACTTCTGGTGTTGCAGGGACTCGGAGCCGCAGAAACTCCACCACCTATTGGTTCTACTCAATCACCCAAGACTGAAACTCCTAATGCGGCGTCCCCGGAAGCCAGCTACCGAAACACTGCCGTCGTAGCAGGCATTGTTGCTGCAGCTGCTGCTTACTGGCTACTTTCTGGCTCTCGAAAGAAGGAAGAAAAGGAACACTAGCTGTAGTACATCAGTAGAGCACTTTTCGTGAGAGTCAACCTTCGACTATGCCCGATAATGATGAACTTGCTGTTTGTACAGTTTTACGGTTCTAGGATCTCTGTGGATAGCAATCTTGAGTACGAAAAGAACTCAAAGACTCATCCCCTTTTATAACCAGGTTTCAATTCTCACCGGCATGGACATAGGCTGTCGTTGGGTGATATGTACGTTGTGGACTATTATGGTCTGCATGGTCTTAGCCTGAAGTTGTGAGGGAGAGGCATGGATACTTGCAGCTTTTTGTTGCTGGGCATCGAGAACGTGAAGAAGTTTCCGCCGCAAAACCGTCGGACGGTCTGTATTTGAGGCGGTGAAGATTCTGTTGAAGTAAATGCGGTAGAAGGTTTGGCTCTCTCTTTTGTTCACTTGCTTGTCAGAAGCTCGTGGTTTTCGCTGTTTGTTTGCGAAGCTCGACTGTATAAAAGAAGCAAGAGCAAGTGAGCCTCGCAGTTAAGGGAGTAGTTTAAGATACGGCCACTGATATTCTGTTTTTGAGTCGTTGTACAGTTTCGTCTGTCATCCCAGTGAGATGTAATGTATCGTCTCTGCAGTATGGGAGTTGGAGAGGGAAATCAAGAGTTCCCGTTTCAGGCTAACAACTTTAACAAACATGCATATGCCTGTATATGAGGTACTTGTAAGGTTATGTTGGCGAAGTGGATAAGCCCAAGGTGGTATATCGTGGCTGGCACAAACGATACGTTATCATGTCGATCTGCGAAATTCTGTTGTTGACACTTGAATTGCTCATGGTGCAATTCAAAGATTTTCTCGTTTACGAAATGCTCATCTTCGTGGCGTGATGACATGAAGAGAAGTAACGATACAGAGGTTCGCGTAAAGGAGTTTGTCCTCCTTTTGGCCTTTGAACTCTCTTTACTCTGGTAAAGAATGTAAAGAAAACAAGGAGCTCCGCTTGCAATGGAATTGCAGGGCTATGCTTTAGCGATTTCCTGGATCTATCCCCTTCCTTTTTCTTTTCCGTTCACACCGACTCTTTCCGTCCGTTCTCGTTGCTTCCTTGCTCTTTCTTGCTTTCGCCACGACTCCGTCCGTTCTCGTTGCTTCCTTGCTCTTTCTTGCTTTCGCCACGACTCCGTCTGTCCATTTTGCTAAACCTCTTCCTTCCTGTTTTCACAGTCGACGTATAGCTACGTCGATTGTATATTGTCGTTTTTGCTATGCTATCGCATAGCCAAAAATGATTGATAATCGAGGATGGTCGTGCTTACTAGTGCTGTCACGCTTCATGTATAATTGGAAGGTATGTCTGGCTTTTAAGTACATACATACCATCTGCGATGCGTGGCTGAGTATCTTACGTAGCGTATGGAAGCAGGCAAATGACCAACCCGGTTGAGAATTTCAGTAAAGTGAGAAATGGACGTGTGATTAAAGTAAGAATGGGACATATGAACAGCTTAGTGGAAAGAGGTCTCTTGTGCTCATCGTTCCTGAATTAGATGAGGAGGTGCTGAGGACCGGCCGGGCAAAGAGTTATCAACTCATGGGACATCGTTCCTGAATTAGATGAGGAGGTGATCAGGACTGGCCCGGCAAAGACTTATCAAGATTTACCAGAAGAGCGTACGCTTCTGCATGCATGCTGTTAAGGACGGGAAGAGTCAACACACCAGAAATGGGAGCAAGAAGAAATACCGAGCAAGGTATATGCTACGAACTGTTATCGGTAGGGTAGCTGACATAGATGTCTTCCGAGGACTGTGAGCACGATAGTGATAGTATTATTAGAGAAAAACGGAAGCGCTTTCGCGAGATTAAGGTTCGATTGCTAATTCCGAGGATTGTGAGCACGACAGTGACAGTACTATTAGAGAATACCGAAAGCGATTTCGTGAGATTGCGATTCGATTGCTAATTCCTTTGTAGACTGTCCCGAATTTAAATAGAGTAGCCAAATCATTATCTATAAATCTGAAATAGAGTAATCAAATTGCCCCAAATCGCGGGCGCACCGACGTAATCCAGTACTGTACAGGGTAATCTACAGCCTTATACTCAGTCAGCTACTTATGGTACCTTCTTTTATGATGATGTACAACGGACGGTCTGCACGAGACTCCAAGCCGCCATATTCCAAGCTGAAAAGACATGGTGGGCTTGTCACCAGTAATGTAAACACCGTGCAAAACAGGGGTCCGCTAACCGTCAGTTTTCAGAAACATCCAACTTGTTTCTTTCAGGCAAGAGAGATTGAAGAGCTGATTCGTCTGTGTCGTGGTGCTCAACCACGTCCGGGAGCTCATTAACAGTTCGTTGCCACAGGTAATTCTGAGCCTCAACTCGAACTTTATTTATCAAAGCCCTTGACAATACACTATTCCACAAGTTCCTTTCCGCAGCGGAAATCCATCTCCACCCGAGTCGCGGTTCTGCCCTCACTCCGACCATCAAGAAGTGAATGTTGTCGAGATTACGTTTAATGAGGGCCAGGAGGGCTGCATTTCGCAAGGTTCCCAGCTGACCTGTCTCCTCTTTTGATACGCTAGCTTCCATAGGAGCTAGATTCACCATCGTAGTGAGTGCAGAAGCTTGAAGACTACTTACTATATCGGAAGACTCTAACTGCTCCCAGATGTATTTTCCCAGCTTCTCACGGTCTTCGTAAGGAACCACCGTCTCTGCTATAATTAGAGTCTTCACCTCCAGCGTTGATTGATCATTTATTTTCTTGAGCAGCTCGCAGTCGGTCTCTCTATACAGTAAAAGTGAGACAGATTTATTGGGGCACGAGCTGATCGCCGAATAACCAGCCACTAAGCTGAACTTTTAAACCCTTAGTGTGGATCGTGAATTCATGACCTTTTCTCATGACAGTGGCATCTTCTAGAATGCTGACACGCGTGCTATTCAAATGCGCTTATTTCTGTGACTGCTTTTAAATTGATGGTTAAAGATTGTCACTCGAGCTAAGCGAGCAAACTCACAGAGCATATAAGTAAGTATGACAGTTATGGTGCAGTGTATTACCTCAGTTCCTCTTGCAGTGATTGTTCTCTTGTAAGTAGGGCTTGCAAAGGAGACTGTACAGTGGCATCGTGTACTGTTCCTCCCTGTCTCGGAAGCAGAGCCTGGTTGAAACTGTAGATGATCATAACCAGCACGACCAAAAACATGAACGTGTAGACGAAAGCGAGCCGCAAAATCTTAAAGATAGACAAGACTATTTGCGCCGTTGAAGAATGCGTCCGTGTACTTTGATACTTCAGGGGCATGGCACTCATCTGCATTTCCCGAGAAACAGCAACAAGATTTGACAATTAGGTGTTCTTGTTTTCTCGCTCTTTAAAGGCAAGTGCCGCCGTTTCTGGAAGTGTTGAGCTTAATCTAGTACTTTATCAGTCGTGTTTGAAGTCTTTAGACATATCCAAATGTTCATGTGAATGTTGATGTTTGTGAAAGGTACAATGCCTGCAAGCAAGGAACATACTGTGTGGTATGGGACCCGTAATCGCCCCCTGTCTCTTAAGAGGCCGAATTCAGTGGGACCATTTGAAGCTTAAATGTTCTCTAAGAGTGGGAAACTCTAGCGACAAATGAAATTTTGATGGCCTTTCGTTTGTGGAATCATGTACGGCTTGCAAGCAAGTCCTACACAGGAAAACAGGTGAAGAAAAGTTTTCAGTGCAAGGAAACTACCTTGTCCGAATTGGTGGAGGAAGATGGTCCAGTTCTTATATCAGGTGAAAACCGTGGTTCGTGATCTGCTGGAATGGGCTGCTGAATAATCTTGACAGCACTTCCCCACGGCGACGCATGGCGAGGTTGTCTCTGCCGAGCGCGTGGCTTTACCGTAAAAATGTAAAATCACGTAGCTTGCCCACCACCAGACGGAGGGCGCGAAAATGTCGAGTACATCAGTCGTATACAAGACTTACGATCTGAGATAAAAGTTTCGGTTGCAGGATTTACAAGCGGGAACGGTACCGTAGGATTGATCAGATGCAGAAATCTTTCACCAAGTCCGGATTCCTTCGGATAAAGCCAAGTTTGTATCGTTCATAACTTGCCGAGCTTGAAAGTGGTAATCACTCTCGGCATTGATAACGAGAGAGAAAGCTTGTCATTTCTACAAGAATATCTACTGAAACATGACGCCCAGGGGATCATAACATGCCTCAAACAGCTCTTCCATGAGCAAGCAAAGAGGAAGGTAAATATATTCTTCCAAGATCACACACAGGGGATCGTAAAGCTTTTGATACAGAAGACCCTCCAGAAGGCAGATCAGGCACAGGGGATGACGATGCTGATAGATTATCTCTTCAAGGATCAAACACAAGGAAAAGAACAGCAGCACACAGACAATCCAAAGCTCCTCTGTTCCCAAGAAAGGTGCAAATTCTTCCTGGAAGCTCATAAACCAAAACCAAAATTTCCCGCTCAAGTTACGCACTAGAGAAGGAGGAGTCCCTCTGTATTTGTGCTGATTGGCATGGGCGCATCTGAACTGCTTTGATAATTTACGCACTCTACAACAATCGGGGAGAGAATCAATAGACTTGCATGATGTCTTCTCTCAGACGACCATGACTGGTTCCGTATTGCTTTGGAATCGCTCTCATGCGTCTCTTTCTTCTTTACGCTCATACATGATAGGCACCCCACAGGAGATTTCCGCGCCCCTTGGTACTCCGCAAAGTCTCTTGGCGACTTGACAGGCACTGCGGCAGGGGAGGGACGGCAGACGTCGAATGGCTTCCATGGATACCTACAGGGGCCACGACATACATCTGGCCTCCTGAAAAGGCGTCAGTATCTTAAACCAGTTCAAGAGTTCTCACACGTAAACAGCGGATATCGGTTCCTCCAATAGGGAGCACCTTTCTCTACCAGGTTCGTGTTTCGGCTTTCCAGCGAACTCTTACGGAGAAAATCGGGGTTTCAAGCATGATTGACGGCGACAGAACTAAATATTTCGTGGAAATCAATGTGCTTCGGTGAGACAAAGGAGAGTCTGCCGCTCATTCTTCTCAGCGCGGCTGGTTATCAAGCTGCCTGTGACTGCCTACAGATCTGGAGTCTGGACCATGCAGATGAGAAAAGGGTTTGTGTGTCGGTTTGCGTGTCGTTTTCGTGGCCATTACGTACAAAATGTACGTAATGGCCACGAAAAGGGCAGTGAAGCAGCCAAACCACTGCGGGTCTGCTTATGCTTTCTTCCATTTAGGTCGTCCCTACAGTCATTTGGCACAATCAGAACTTCGCGTCTGAACTGAACTGAACACCATCTTAATTCTCAAACTTTAGACGTTCGCAGAGCTTTACTCACTGAATATGATCACCATTATCACCAAATCTTGCCAGTTTAGTACATAATCAGGTTGTACAGGGTCCCTATTTCTTCGGACTATTTCTTCTTCCTTATTTCTTCAGACCCCTTGTTCGGCTTGATGGGGTCTGCCCATCCGCTTGGTATTCTTTGCGTCGCGCTTTTCCTTTTTTTCTTCAGACTTCAACTCGACTCCGCGTTTTATCATAAAAGCCTCCCAGAGTTTCGACGTCCCATGAACGTGTCGCCGCGAAGGGAGTTCCCACAGTTAGTGTCAGAACTGCGAGCAGGGTGCGGTCTCTTGCCCGGCCCGTCAAACGCTGTTGTCCAGTATTGTAGTAGGGGTGTCAAATAGTAACTTTTCATAAAGATTCTACACCCGCGGGGAAGAATTACGACTTCGGACAAACCTTGGAAGGTGTTTCGTGCGGTAACTTCCGGAGGTATCCGCAGGAAAACGGTCGCGGTCATTTTCGTAACGATCAGATCATTCATTCGTTTTGCCCGTTTCCTTTTGCAACGGAATATTTACTACGTTACGTTGAGTAATTATACTAAATATCAAAATAAAAAAGAATTAATAAAAAATTATGATATCTGAATCACAAGCGCGATGAGTTCCATACAAAGTTACCTCCTGTGAAATTACGGTTCTTTCTCTGTTTTCCGTTGACGAATCTTTACCTCGGGTTCTTTCTCTGTTCGCCGTTAAAGAATCTTTACCTCTCAACCTTTGACACCCCTACTAGGGGTGGTCAAAGTTAATTACCTAGTACCGTAATGTGTAGTGCGGTGGCGCGCGACACTACCGGTACTCGAAAATTCGAATTAGTCACAGAAAGGCTGCAGGAGTACGTTGTTAGGGTAGGGCGCGGGGCCAGGCGGTAGGTTTGTCACGCTCCCGCTTGTTTCGTCTCTGTAGGGGAGGGAAGGTAAGGGGAATATAGTAAACTGTTGCGGAGAGAGAGGGAGGAAGGGAGAGTTCGTGCGTGCGGGGGGAGGCAGCAGTCCAGAACTCGGATTCGGAGGAGGTTTCCGTCTGGGGTCTGAAAGTGGGTGCTCTACTCCGCTCCAGTGTTTCAGGAACAAGAGAAGCGGCTACTCTGTTCACCTTTCTCTTGTTCCCTCTTCACTGCTTTGTTCCCGCTTCTCTTCCTGTCGAAAGTGCAGTCGAGAGTATGAGAGTATGAGAGTCATCGGCCACTCCGCACCCGTCTTCGTTCGACCTTTTTCTCGTCCGTTCGATCAGTCCGTGCACTAACTGATGTTTCATCGTCGGCTCGGCTAGAGTCAGGTTTCATGTTGCTCGTTAGCACCTATTAGCTCGATTGCGCACTGCAATCTATAGAGTACAGCAGGCATGGCTGAGAATCTGCCGCCTGCGGGGAAGTCATCGTTGAAGAGGAAAGCGGAGGAATTGGCGGTCGTTGTCAAGGAGGAGATACAAGAGACCAAGAGACGTAGTACAAATGCGGCGTGTGTTCACGAAGTGGCCATTCCTCCTGGATTTGAACCCACTCTGGATGAGACAATACATGGTTCAATAAATAATCCGGTTTACACAGGACCAAGGGCGAAAACTTATCCGTTCAAGCTCGATGCATTTCAGGAGACTTCGGTTGCATGCTTGGAGCGAAAGGAATCGGTACTAGTCTCAGCTCATACATCCGCTGGCAAGACAGCGGTTGCTGAATACGCGATTGCCATGGCCTTTAGGGACAAGCAGCGAGTCATTTATACATCTCCTCTGAAGGCCTTAAGCAATCAGAAGTACAGGGAACTTAGCCAGGAGTTTCAGGATGTTGGACTGATGACGGGTGACGTGACAATAGCACCCAACGCAACGTGTATTGTGATGACTACCGAAATTCTCAGAGGAATGCTTTACAGAGGTTCGGAAGTTCTCAGAGAAGTAGCATGGGTGGTGTTTGACGAAATTCATTACATGAGGGATCGAGAGAGAGGAGTAGTGTGGGAGGAGAGCATTATCTTTTTACCGAGTGAAGTGAAAATGGTCTTTCTTTCAGCCACTCTGTCTAATGCGAAGGAGTTTGCCGAGTGGATTTGCTACTTACACAAGGCGGCGTGTCACGTAGTTTACACTGATTACCGTCCGACGCCCCTGCAACATTACGCATTTCCAATGGGGGGCAGCGGATTGTACTTGATAGTTGATGAGAAAGGGCAATTTAGAGAGGATCATTTTAACAAACTAACTGAAACATTTGCTAAAGAAGGACGTCAAGAGGACGGTATGAGCTCACCAACCGGGGGTAGAGGTAGAGGCGGCAGTAGAGGCGGTGGTAGAGGTGGTAGAGGCGGTGGCAGAGGTGGAAGAGCTGGTAACGGTGGACAGGGACCCCCTGATATTTACAAGATAGTCAAGGTACATCTCCGCCTCAGATATTCGTAATTCATATTTGTTTTCCATAAAGTTAGCATAGCAAAATCGATATCGGTTCCCCTTTTCTATCCTTGCGTGGTATCTCCACGTGTTTTAATTTTCCGGTGAGTGTCTGTCGCCATGTGTTCCCTTGTTTTCTGATTTCTATCGTGTAGGGACATGAATCTGACCTGCCCGTTTTGAATGGTGGCAGATGATAATGGAGAAAAAGTTTCAGCCTGTTATTGTTTTCAGCTTCAGTCGTCGTGAATGCGAACAGTATGCAACTTCCATGCCAAAGCTGGACTTCAACACGGAGGATGAGAAGGCCGTGGTACGAGAGGTTTTTAACAATGCAATTCAGGTGCTTGCTGAAGAAGATCGCAACCTGCCAGCAATTGGTCATATTCTACCGATCTTGCAGAGAGGAATAGGAGTGCACCATTCAGGGTTACTTCCAATATTGAAAGAAGTCATAGAGATACTCTTCCAAGAAGGCCTTATCAAGGCTTTATTTGCGACGGAAACGGTGTGTTGGAAATCTTTGTTATTTTGAAGTTCTGAATTTGATCAGATTTACAGGTTTTATCTCGTTCCTTAGGAGCTTTTGGAATAAGGACTTCAGTTTTGCTATTCGTAGAGACATCGTAAATCGACCAGTTGAAGGAAGTTAAAGGACTGCAAGCGAGTTGGATTTTGTGACAAAGAAAATGATATTTTCAGTGAAGCAGCTTCAATATTACTCATCACTTCTAACATCATTTCTGATCCGCCATCTTCGTTTATCGACCTAATTGCTTGTGGAACATTTTATGCTGATAAGATTTCTGGTCTTTTTGTACGGTATTCTTGGCCGGCTCGTTATTTGCTATTTGACACTATCTGATGAAACTCTTTGTTCTGGAACTTCATCTGTATACCTCGTCACAGTTTGCCATGGGCTTGAACATGCCAGCAAGGACCGTCGTTTTCACAGCTGTTCGGAAGTGGGATGGTGATAGTCATCGGTGGATGTCTTCAGGAGAGTACATTCAGGTATAAGAAGCACCCCATGGAGTTACATGGGTGTACAATTAACCTGTCTGCTTCTTGAAGTCATGATTATTCCGCGCAAGAACTCTGAAAAACTTGTTGGAACAAGGGACACTATCCTGCAAGTCAGAGAAGTGCAAACTCGTACAAAGACTCGAGTTTAAGCTGTAAATAAAAATCATCCCGTGCCTCTTGGACGTCATATGTTAACAACTGAGAATGCGCCAAACTTCTGGCCGCTTCCAAGAATTCTAGCCGTGGCCCGCCAAAGGCACACTTGTGTGTTTCCACCTTCAAGGGGT
Organism: Asterella californica; assembly: GCA_036924285.1. Taxonomy (NCBI): domain Eukaryota; kingdom Viridiplantae; phylum Streptophyta; class Marchantiopsida; order Marchantiales; family Aytoniaceae; genus Asterella; species Asterella californica. The sequence continues at coordinate 17,333,264 of JAYKYS010000003.1, forward strand.
TCCACAAATTGTCTACCTCTTTGTACTGCTCTAATAATGGGAGACGGTGGTTGTTGCAGATGAGTGGCAGGGCGGGGCGACGCGGGAAGGATGACAAAGGAATCTGTATCATTATGCTTGATGAGCAGGTACGTCCTTTCCGGTTATAGTGGCTGCTTTGTTATACGTTGAGTGCCTTACTGTGAAGACAGCATGTGCAATGATTTCTTGACTTGTTCTACACATGTGACGGCTTTGTGTATTTGGATTCAAGCTGCGGGGTGTCTTCCTTTTACCCAGAAAATGTCTGGTTAGTATAATTCCCGTCACTGTCTGAGTATCTCGGTGCTGTCATCAAACTGACAACGTGTTGGATGCAGATGAAGATGGAAACATGCAAGGAAATGATAACAGGAAAACCTGCACCTCTTGTCAGCACTTTTAGGTTGAGTTATTACACTCTCCTCAACTTAATGAGTCGTGCAGAGGGGCAGTTCAACGCGGAGTATGTTCTTAAAAATTCCTTCCATCAGTTTCAGCACGAGAAGGTACGCATAGCACGTCAGGTGGACTAAGATAGAACACTTCTAGGATCGTTTGCCTTCATCGTGTGCGTTTTGTGCCATCATACACGTGTTATCCTTAACTGGTCAGAAACAGTTAAAAGTTTTAGATTCTTTGGAGCTACATCTCATAAACTCTTGGAGGCAGACACAAATACCGTACTCTTTCTAGGGAGCTACTTCTCATACGTTAAACCCGAGTTTCTAGCTGAATGCTAGAGGAAGTCTACCTCCTAAAGTTGACTGGGCCGTTGAAACACCAGACGCTATCAAAGTGACGTGCACTGTGTTCTTTCAGGCTTTGCCGGAGGTAGAGGGCCTAATAATGAAGCTCGAAAGGGAAGCTGCCGAGATAGAAGCCACAGGCGAGGTATTTATTTCTCGTCAACTTTACTCGACTAATGGTAGTATGTCTTGTCTGGGTGATACCTGTCGTGAATTTTAACGATAATGGTTGTTACATGGTTCAAACGAAAACGCGAGTTAAACTCAAACGACTGGCATGTATGTACAGCGCCAGCCGAATGTGTGGATATATCCTCGATTTACTGCGGCATTCTTTGCATTTCCATTACTAGTGGACCGCGAAATGTCCTGAAAATGGCGCCCGGAAACTTGTTGGCGCCCAGAGGTCTTTAGTGTCGCTTGGTTCGGTCCGGTTTCATTTGGTTGGTTCGCTTTGGTGTCGCTTGGTAATGATTCGGATTGGTAACTGGTAGATTAAAGGTAACACCTAGCAAAGTCTAGTAGGTAAACAGATGATACATATCTCTTCGGCATTCGAGCTCTTAATATGGATATAATATGCATTGAAAACATTGGGCAGAGGTATCACGTTTCATGTATTCAGGATAAGCGACGGTGTTTTAACCTGATGACTATGTCTCGTGAACCTGGCAGGAATCTATGGTAGAGTATCACAAGCTAAGGCTGAATCTGGCACAGCTGGAGAAGAAGCTGATGGCTGAGGTACTTTTACCTGAGCGAGTGTTAATGTTCCTGCAGCCCGGGCGCTTGGTACGTGGTTTACTGTGGACCAGAACATTGTCGATTCCCAATGACGATAAAATGGAAGCTGTTAGCCGGGAGACAGGTTCATTAAGGAAAACTGAAAAAGGAAATCTGAAGCTTGCTCCTCGCGCTCCAGGATTTGATGAGGGATCAAAGGGAGGTAAGAAGAATGGACCGAGTATCATTTGCAGAACGTAGTTTGTAAAACTTACGACACGATCTTGAATGCAGGTGAAGATACGAGATGGAGCAGAAGAATGGGGTTGGGGGGTGGTTGTGAATGTTGTGAAAAAGCCTCCTGTTTCTCATAGTACTGTACCCTCGGCAGTGTTGACTGCACCGACGTCAACCTTTTATATCGTGGATACTCTTCTGCACTGCGGATCTAGTTTGATACAAGAAGGTTCTCGACCCAAGCCACGTCCTTGTCCGCCTGGAGCCAAAGGAGAGATGCATGTGGTAAGGAATGCATGTGTGGTGTCACGAATCTGGAAAGATGTCATCTGGAAGAAATTTGCTCCACGTTCTACACTTAGTTTCATTCCACTGACTTTTTTCATAATATACGATGCCTCGCTACTATTAGTACGTGTCATGTTTTAAAGATTTACCGCTCATTCGGCTCCCAACCCCAATCTTTTTCTTATCATCCGCATACTCTGCTTCCAGGTACCTGTACAAATGCCCCTAATTTGTGCCATCAGCGCTTTAAGGGTTGCGGTGCCAGGTGACTTGAGACCCGCAGAAGCTCGACAGAGCATACTTCTGGCTGTCCAAGAGCTTGAGAGACGCTTTCCGGATGGGTTGCCAAAACTAGATCCTATTGCTGTGAGTACTTGCTGAATTATGTTCAGCGTCTATTATCTACTGCTGAGTCTGTCTACTGTTGTCTTACTTTTCTCCTCCGTGGGATCTTGTTTCTTCTAATTTGCTACGCGTTTGCCTTGTCAGGAAAAGTGCTGGTAGGATGTGTCGGTGTACTAATGAAATTAGATGGCACCACCTGTATGCTTACCACTCAAGGCGCCGCGTTTCTTTCTGTAGGACATGGGCATTCAAGACGAGGACTTCGTCAAGATAGTGAAAGAAATTGAGGAGGAAGAGAAGAAGCTAATTGTGCACCCTCTTTTCAATGTATACCTTTCCCCTCCGGCTCTTCAAGACTGAAAGCCTTCAATTCCGGATCTCGTTGAGTACGCCTAATTAGGTAGCCCAATCTATGGTGTACCGATGTCAATGGAAGATGCCGTCAGTATTCATAATACATGTTTGATGTTGCTTGGAATCCTTATTTAGGCTGGTTGTTGTTGCACAGTCTGAAAAGGAATTAAGCTGCCTCTCAGCTTTCCAGAAGAAGGCAGAACTCTCAGCCGAAGCTCAGAAGCTAAAGGCCAAGATGCGTGACTCTCAGGTGAGATTGCTTCCAATTCAACTCTGAACACTGAGCCTGAACAGGTGACATTCGCTCGTTCGTTCGTTCCTCTTTTCGATCGCCTTCTCCCCTAAACAACCAAACAACTTTAGCGGGCAAGTAACGCAATGGTGGATTCAAAAGTCCGATGGATTTTGAATGCATGGCTCTTTGTCTGATTTCTGCTGTTATATGACGAATGTGCGTATTCCATAATGCCATCTTGAGTCCTGCGATCATACCCCACTGCTTAATTAGTGATGTGTTGGATGTGGACAGCTGAACAAATTTAGAGAAGAACTACGCAACAGGTCGAGAGTCCTGAAACGTTTAGGTCACATAAATTCAGATGGAGTGGTGCAACTGAAAGGACGTGCGGCGTGTCTAATTGACACAGCTGAAGAGCTGCTGGTTACGGAACTAATGTTCAATGGTAGGATGTTCTGTGCCTTCTCTACAACTTTGCTGCTCCAGCTTTTGGAAAATTGAATAAACACGCGCGAACTTCTTAACCTCACCAACGGTTCTGTAGGTCTGTTCAACGATCTCGACCATCATCAGATTGTGGCTGTGGCAAGTTGTTTCCTGCCAGTGGATAAGACAAACGAAATGATACACTTGAAGAATGAATTGGCATGGCCACTCCGTCAGCTTCAAGAAACTGCAAAGATGATCGCTGAGGTAAACAACAGATATTGCTTCATCCCCGCAATTTCTTTTGGTGAAACTTGGTTGTGAAAAATAGTTGCTGACGTATTGCTGATCTATCTGTAGACTTGGCGAGCCCACTCTCCGGACTTATATTTATACTTTAGTTGATATATCCTCCACGAGATGTCGTTCATCTTTTGATTGGATTGTTCGTCTGCTTGTGGTGTCTTTTGTAACATTCTGGAAGGTTCAACGTGAGTGCAAGCTTGAAGTGGACGTCGAAAGTTACGTGGATTCTTTCAAGCCGACGCTGATGGATGTCACGTACAGCTGGTCCAAGGTTAGTAGCACCGGAAGTCCGAGGACTGTATTCTCCGCTCATGGCAGAGTGCTTATAGTGCTCAAGTGCTTATATTTCCAGCAGTAAGGGACAACTCTGAATGAGCTAGTTCCCTGCGTTTTGACATTGCTTCCTACGGTATCCACTCGCGTTAAGTTGTTTTCCGTCGTGGAAACGAGAAGGTAGAACTATCCCTCTCAAATTAGGCTATAAAGTCCTTGTCAGAATTGATCAGAATTGTTTGAATACCACATCGTGTAGGGTGCGAAGTTTGCAGAGGTATGCGAGATGACAGACATCTTCGAAGGTAGCATCATCAGGGCAGCTCGACGACTGGACGAGTTCCTGAACCAGGTATGTCATGACTTGTTAAAATAGTGGCTTCCATTCTTGTAACTGCCCTCCGCCTGAGACACCGCATTACATTTTGATGCGATCCGGCCGAAAGGCAAGAAAATATCTGGTCGGTTCCTGCATGTTGGTAAAGGGTGAAGATAGTTCTAATACATTATTAATCCTCGTGTGAGCTTGTCTTGGATATTGAGGAAGCACCATTGACGGTTCCCGACGTTTCTGTGTGTTTTTCGGAATTGAAGTGATTATATTGACCAGATGGATGTTTAGTGAACAATCTCGGATGCATAAAATGGGTAGCAGTGTACTCCTGGCTGACCACTGGATTGACTTACAAAAGGAATCATATTTGGCCATTTGACTCTAGTTACGAGGGGCTGCACAAGCAGTAGGAGATGCAGATTTGGAGAAGAAGTTTGCCGCAGGGAGTGAGAGCATACGGCGTGGTATTGTATTCGCCAATTCCTTGTACCTGTAGACAAATACTCACCATCTCTATTGGCTGAATTTTTAAAGCCTCAGGGGGATAACATCCGGGTCTCTTCTTTCAAGGCAGTCACAGTAGATCAGAGCTTTTCAAGTACGGTGCCGAACCCTTTTAGTCCCTTGTTATAAGACTGTCAGTCTGGCTCATTTTGTACTCTCCATCACAACATATAGAAGCCGTTATACGCATCTCGGAGAGTATGCATTAGCTAGCAGAAACATTGGCAAGCTAGATATAATGTAACACGAGAGTTCGGTCAGGCTTTTCGGATTTACTGTAACAGTTGAGCTACTGCCGAGGGTCGATAACGAGAGCCAGGAACCTCACGTGGAGTTAGCTTAGAATTGATTTGTTCACATTCTAGAGAGAATGTACCAGTCACCCTGCCTGCAACACATTGCAAGCTAGATGTAAAAAGAGGTTCGGGGTCAAGGCTTCGAACATAATGGAAGTGGGCAGTATCACCCAAAATGGGGCTGAGGAATCCAGACCTGTGGATCGATTTATGGGTAGATTGTGGATTTTTACAGTTGGATGAAGTAGTGCCCTGCTGACTGAAGACGGAACATCAGTCACTTTTATGACCTACTGCCGGTCAGTTAGAATCTATCTAGTAGTCTAAAAAGAGTCTGCCGGATCAAGGAGGAATCAGTGTTGGCTCTCTAGGAGGCATAGACGGAACAACTTGCCTTCTCAAGGGAAGTATGGTGTTAGGATTCCTGTACAAGTTGCTTGCAGCATCTGTGTTGGCACCTTCCTCTCATCTCCTTCAGAGTCGTTTGCTGCGTGATGAATTCTCCAGGAGGTAAAATCACAACCAAAGAATTCTAGTGAAACAGTTTTGCTGTAGGTCCCTCGCGTTTGCTGTACGTACTCCGAGTACGTACAGCAAACGAAGTAGCTGTACGTACAGCTGCAGTTGTCTTAGATAGTTTAGGTGACAGAAAGATCTGCTGCGTTCCACTCAGGTCTTAATCCGCTATTTGTCCCGCTGAGATCTGCAAATCTGTACAAAATCTTCCGTGGACCTGGACACGTGATCATGCTTCACAGCCTTCGGTACTTCAGGAGTGTGCTTCAGGATCTGAGTTTCGTCCGTAGTGTTTGTTGTCAGGCCAAAGCAGCCTTATTAAAAGGGTATAGTAGAGAACTATCGAGTATTGAGGTTTTATACTGGTCCGAGAATCGCTCATGAAAAGTTTCAGTCGGATAGGCCACGTGGCCCTGTTTTACTGGTGACGTGGCTTTACTTTCTTTATCTCTTTTCCGGTTTATCCATCAAGAGATTCATCCACGAGCAGTTCGCGGGACTTTTCTCCGTATCCGTGGGACAGTGATCCGTGTACAATCTCTTATTTATGCGCATGTCACGGGTAGAGGTCTGTAGGCGATGAGGGAAAAAATCACCTACAGTCCTCTACTCGTCTAATATCCTTCTTGCTAGCCTTGACAGCATCTTGAGGTGATATCATCCAAGTTCTTAAAACTTGGTTGTGAAGGAGGAGTGGGGTGCGTCACCAAGAGGGGGATCATGAATGTGAGATATTCCAGTGAGAACAAAGCGTGAACTGTACAAGTGATTAGCTCCAGATATCATGAGTAGAACTGGCGTGATTGGTTGAGACGAAGCAAGGCTCCTGACGTCATCAAACTTCTCTTGTGAGCTATCCAGATCGTCAGCTTGACGATAACTGTGGACTTATCGGAATCGTCAGTTTGAAAGTTATTATCTTTCTGCCAAAAGTGCTTCATGGGACCTTACAAAAACAAGGAGTTAGATGGTAACTTACTACATAGTTTTCTAGTGAGGTATTTTCCGTCATCGGTTCAGAAGTTCATCTTGAAAGTCCTGATTTGTCATCAAGTGCAGAAAAAGGTGGACCCCTTTTCGAGGAAGTCACCTCCGGATCACTTTGCAGGGTTCCTCTTTAGTTTCTTCTCATGTCAAAGCCGACCCTTAGCCGACCCTTAGCCGACACGTTTTTAAGGGGATAAACATCTTCTTGTCACTCGGAATTGGGATTGTCATGATGCGGCAATAGAGGGTAGTTGTACAACAACTACTGAATTGGAGGATCAAACAGCAAGCTCTTGCTGTTATGACGTTACGTAGTGGTATGTCGACTCCCTGATTACCGACGAAAACTGGATGTCGGGCACTAAAACGGCAAGCTCATCAATTTGGAAACAGTTTTCAGCTTATCCTTCCAGACGATTCGTCCAACGTGCTTACGAGTGTTATGTAAAAGCGGGAATCGGATTTATCAGTGATGGGACTCGTGGGAGACAGCATTCTCTAATCGGGTGGCAACTGCAGAGGTGACAAAAAGGTACATATACATGTTCGCTCAGTTGATGTTATTGTATCCTTGGTCCAGTTATGTCTCAGGCCTCAGCGCACATGTCCGCTTCTTGCCTTCATTATGAGTAGCTATGGTGACGTACCCTCCTTTTCTCTGCCCCAAGATCAGTTATTTGGTCCACCGTTTGGTGTACGTTACTGCAACCATCCTGGATGGTCAATAGTGAGGTGATTAGAATATACTGCAGGCTGAAGGTGCGTGGATGTTACTACACCTTGTTTTTCATGAGCACAGCCTGTGCGTATAACCTTGTTGCAAGTTCTTTAGGCGACTTGATTGACATTGTTGCAGCTCGAAGGACTAGCAATCATGTGGACAAATCAATCGCTATAAACCAGCAGACTGAGTCGCAAGTGAGGTTTGAATCGTCCAGACGCAGTAGTAGTCACACCGTTGTACAAACAGGAATGTACCTTGCTTATCAGCGGTAATCCTAAAGATAGGAGCTTTGCATGTCGACAGCCCTGGTATCTCGTTCTTAAGCCGAAATCCGAAAGTTCTTTCTATACTAAAACGTCGAAGTTGTTGTCTGGAGAGTTGCCAGAAGCTGGTCTTGTAAGACCCAGAACAAGCTGCTTAGAAGTTTGCGAATCACGAGCTTCCTGTGCTTGTAGATATTGATAATAGTAGGGAACCCCTGTCTGAAGGAGTGGAAGAGACTTCAAGAAGCGAAAAGAGTGAAAGACCTCGATACTCTTGTCTGCTTCGCAGCTGGGGAACCCACGACCGTCCTGTTCAGTCAGACAATGGCCTCTAGGTGACTTTTCAGGACTGAGTTGCGTAACGGGGAGCATCTCCGTACACATAGTGTGCATGACGATTAGCGCCACACTGCCGAGGTCGAACTCCTCAAGTTTGGTCCGACCAACTTCATAATCTGTAAAACAGTAAGGAAACTTTAGGTGCAGATTACAAGGTCTGGAAGTGAAGGTTCCTCTAGTCTAGTGGTCTGAATATCGAATCAACTGGCGCAGAACGCCCTTGGGGCGTCGTCTTGTTCGTGAGGTAATCTGATTCGTAGACACGCATTAGCAGCAAGGAAACCAAAGATGGTGCCCAACATTGTCAGTCACCCTCAGTAGAACCTTCCTCACTTCTTAGCTGTTTGTCAGACCATTTGTTAAACACTGGCAATTCATTCCAATGGGAGCTCATGAATGACGCACGTCCAAATCGGGTATATGTAACTGAATGTCCGTGGAAGGCTCTCGAGTTTGTTGCGTGTTATTACGTATCTCCTTCATTCGCGACGGACCTTCTCGGACCAACGAAATTATAGCTTTTCAGATACCGACTCGCTAGTAGTGCGTTAGTAGCAGCAATGCAGTTAGTGGAGATGTCAGGTAGAGAAAGAGCATTACGTGTAAGAGTTGGAACACAATCTATATTAAATATGCGATTATTTTAGCTGGAAGTATTTAATCGATAGCCGTAAGAGAGATGCGGTATTTCTTTTTATGGATTATCTTAGTGAATTTTTCAGAGATACAGTACAATCCAATAGCTTCCCGAGCATAAGCTTCCACTCTGTTAGTCAGGTCAACACATACTCACCTACATTTGTTTCCGACTCGACTTATCTATTTCTTGGACCATAAAACTAGGTACAAATGGAAGAAAACAAAAATTAGTTTTCTCCAAGGAAAATATCATTTCTACTTAATGGTTCTCTCTCATTCCAGTATGGTTGACTAGAAACAAAACATAAAAACGGTGTTCAAGCTTCACGTGTCCTATTCCATTAACAAACGACAGGTTCACGATCAAAAACAGTTCTCAGTCAATTTGACCGTTTCTGAGGAGCTTTTATACTCTAGTTGGTGCTTAGATCAATCGTTTACCATAGGACCAAAAGGACTCGGAGTATCAGTTCTCACTCGTCTTTAGAATAATGAGACACACTGTTAGGTGATTTTAGGGTCAGCTCACATGATTTTAGAGCTCCCGAGGCAAAGAAAAAAGTTCTCGATAAATATCCCACTAATCCTTATTGAAGGGTATTATTTGTAATTCGTGCGTGAACTACTGCTAGAGCTGGAGTTTCAACTTTCCATCAAAATGTTGGTACTTGTCCACAGCAGAATCTAATTTCACTACTGCCTATTGGAACTTGGCACTGATATGTTTTTGCTATACGGTAGCAGAACTATACGTCCATTGTGAAAATCAGAAAAGAAGATGAGTGTTTCTTGTCGTGTAATGAAACGGACGGATGGATTCGTGATGAAAACTAAAAAGTGAAAAGAATAATGAAAACCAAAAAATGAAAAGAATAATGAGAACGGAAGGATTTAGAAAGAGGAAGGAATGAGATAAATCCAGAAAGTAATTAAGTTGCGGGGCTATGCGTTAAACCCATAGCTCTGCAATTTCTCCTTTGTGGTCCTTTTGAAGATTTGCACTTTTTTACGGGAAGTTAATGCTCGTCTGAGTGGAGTAATTGAGCGATCATTTTCATCCGAACTAGTACCACCAGTCAAAGAGTCGTCTGGAGTGTCCTCAGGCAAAAGAGGAAGAGAGATAAGAGAGTGTTCTGAAGACTAGTGTGCTCTAATGAACAGACAGTTGAGACGTAGCATCTTCTTTTTATGAGAAGACCTTGGCTCTTTTGAAAGAACGCGGAAGGATATGAGACACTGCAACCTCTGCGCTGAACTTCTTCCTCTTACACTTTAAAGTAAGTTTCAAATATCAACTAGGCAAGGAGTCACTTGTGTTCTCCTTGTACTACGAGAGTAATAAATCCCAAACCTGATAACTTCTGCTCGCTAAACCTTCTAACCCAAGGAGCCAAGTGCATTAACAAAACATGTATTAAACAACAGTAGAAGAACAATATAGAAAACAAATTAAGTTAAGAACATGTCGTTTCTTGGGCCGATCTGTGGTGAAAGAGAGGATTGAGAGAAAAATATCTTCAACGTGGTGATGATGCACATATGAGTGCATCATTGTGTAGGGTCTGTCAAATAGACCAACTTTAGTTCTTGAATCCTCGTCAATGGATGCAAATTAAAGGACTTATAAAGTTAAAGATTTAAGGTTTTGGTGAACTATGATGCTGACAGGATAGTGCTGACATGGCACTTTCATGGTGTGTGAAATGCTGACTAAGATGGGTTATGACGTGGTGTTAAGTTGATTTGGCTGTTAGGGTGATGTGGCAGACCAATGACTATGCAAGGAGACTGACATGATCACCTGCGTGGATGACACTCGGACAACTACATGGATATCATTTGGGAGAATACATGCGTGTCGGATGATAAGATCACATGGACGACATTTGATTAAGTTTGAGTTGGGTACATGCTCACAAGCAATATAAAAGTCGAAAATTCTGAGGACACAAGGGGTCATTTGGTTTCAGATGCCAAACGCAGTTATACTATTGATATTTCAGCCATTGTTTTTTGATGTTTTTAGTGTTTCAGATGGATTTTTGGAGTTTCGAGTGGTTTGGGACAAAAGCCTCTGTGCTCGTGTACACTTTTGGAATGGAGGTCAGAAAGAGTACTTGGAAGGATATTTGGAAAAGCCTCCGTGTTCGCCGATACTTTTACACTTGAAGGGAAGTTTGAGAACATTGAGGGGTCGTAACTTCCTCTAGAAAGCGATCTTACTGGAGAGTTGTGCTCAAAGACTTTCCAATGAACCAAATACATCTCATTTGGAGTTGAGATGAGGAAGTTACTTGGGTTTTATTGTTAGATTTTAGAGTTTTCGGCGATACCTTGTATCCACGGAGATGTTTTGGTTGCAGTAGGTGTTTGGGATGTCGGTTAGGAACGAGAATTTAGAGGAGGTTGTTTGCAAATACGGGTGTGTGGAGAAGATTAATGCAGATCGAGGAGAGTTGGATGCGCACGAGGCTCGTGATTTCTTTGCAAGGTGTGGGTGTTGTGGGGTGTTCTTCAAGGTTGTCAACTGCTTACAACCTTGAAGAAAATATGAAAAGTGAACGTGCTCATCTGTCCATTGTGAAAGCTTTGGTGAAAGATTGCAATGGAAGACCACGCGAGTGACCTCGACTCTTATCATTTGTTTTATAAGTTGATCGAGTGAAGCATAGCTCGGTGAAAGAATACATGCTCGTGGAGCTGATGACGGATCAGAAACCCATCATATTAGTTGAAGAACATGTACTACATGTGTTACTTTGGGAGCATCATTTGACAAGAGAAAAAATTTTGATAGTTTAAGTTGATCAACTTAAACAAAGATCGGAGGATGTTGATGTTGCTTGGGATAGACTAAAGAGAGCACAATTCCGAAACAAGATAAGATTCGATGAACGACATCGATTTAGTCTCGAGAGATCAAGACCCTCGAATGCTGACTGGACAATTGTTGAGGTGGGTCGAGTTGCTGAGGTGCCAATATGCATGAGTGACATATGATGACATGCATGGATGTCATGTGGTTGTCACCATGTGCGCATGTGGAAAGATGTGGAGGTGACACGTTGATCTAGGTAGGTTGCTTGTCAAAAGCATAAAAGATACATCATCGATATCATTTTAGAAATATTTTAGATTCATATGCGAACAGACTGTCGGATGTTCTCAATGATTTTTTATCTAGATTGGATTGGGTTGAGTTGTGTAGAAATGAATCAAAGGAGTCATATGTTGAACTTCGGGAACTGGTCCTGAAGTTCAGCATTCTTTTCCTCTAGAAAGTAAGCTATAAGTCTTCTTTAACTTCGAGACTTCTTTAAACTTCTTTAACTTTGAGATGCGTCTTGAAGTTAGCTGGTCACTTACCTGTAGAGAAGAAGAACTTGAGATGAACCTTCAGACGCATCTCGAAATTGATGATGTCTAGGAGGTTGAACTTCAAGATGCATACTAAAGTTCATGATGTTAAGGAATAATGAACTTCGAAATGCATTCTGAAAGTTCAATGTAAAAGAGGAAGTAGATAAGACATAACTCATACTACTCGATAAGACGTAACTCCCAAGCGGAGATTCCGTTTTGGATGACTTTGATATTTTTTGAATCGGCTCGAAGAGAGGAGTACGTAAGAAGAACTCAGGTCAGAGAAAGTGTTGAAAAATTTACAAGTGAACTTCAGGACGCGTCTCAACGTTGATGAGGTGCAGCACACAAAGATCTACGTTTGAGAAAGCATAACTCTTTGCTCGGGAATTCGTTGAGAGTTTGTTGCGTATCATCAGAAACGGCTCGATGAGAGGGACGAGTTGGAGAGCTCAGTTAAAGAATATGACCAAGCAAGAAATCACTGGAGTTGATGAAGAGAAAGAGATAATGCTTTGATGAACTTACAGTTCATCAAACATGACTTGTTTGACGACGTCTTACACATCATGCGGCTTCCTTGTCTGGCATGTGCCACGTGAGACCAAATCAAGATTATATTTATCTATTTCTTTGAGTAAGGATCGTGTATGATCCACATATCTACCTACTCATATTTGGTGCTTCCAACACAAGAGTGACTTCGTCATCAATCTGACGAGCATAGTTGAGTGTTACGACCCAAATTCATGATTGCAAATCAGGTTGGAACATGGTCCAAAAGCCGTATGCGGGGAGACTCGCACGTACGGTTCGGAGGAAGGACCAAGATAGTTCCTTGATACTGGTTTGCAGATCTCGTTCGCTATAAAGCTTGATAACTTTGTATACTGTAGAACTTGTCGGTCATATATCAAGACAAAATTTATCTAACGAGGTTCACTTAGTGCATACATTAGTAGCACTGATTTTACGAAAAACTCAGTTTTCATTTACATTTCACATCTCACTATTTATTTCATGACTTGATTTGATTGATTTGATGATTTCTGTGATTTTTTATTCATATTGCGATATGTAGAACTTCCTCTATCTATGTCATCTAGACCGAGCAGCACGTTTCTGATGAGATCAAAATCTTTCACTTTGGTCTCGTGGTTCACGGCTTGACAAAGACATTAGATACATGCTTTGAGGAATATCCACGTCGGAAGAAATGATAATAATTCCATATTTGGATTTGAAGTCCTTACGTCTCTCATCCTCCAAATCAACGATCACTCGTAAGCAAATCTCTTCTACTTTACTCAACTTGTCGAACATTACTTGCATATCATCTGACGTTCCGTTGTTGGATTGAAACTGTATGCTAAGAAGATCGTTACATCCACACTGGTGCGTTACATCAAACTCTATAAAGACGGAGAACCAGATGAGTCATATTAGATCTCATCTATCATTATAGTCTTATGGTCTCCGATCACTTAACCCTAAGGTGCTTCGTCTGAACGCGGCAAAACATTAGCCAACATTTGATCCTCACGGTGCGAAAAGAACAACATAATCCTCAAAAAAAAGCTCTGGTGCGAATAATTCTATATTTGTCCCTCAAGACACATTAAAATATCACATCTTTATTCATGCGTGCAATAGAATATATTCTAGCGAGGCTCGCTAGTTCGACAGAAATAGCGTGTAAAATTAATCATCTTTCCTTGTTATTTCACTTTTTATAACTACTCCACGACTTAGTCGAGTTCGTAATTGTGTAGAACTTTTTTCTCTTTGACCATGTGAAGATGTCGTCAGGTTGGTCAAAATAATTCATAATTTATAGGAACTTTTCTGTCTTATGTGATATCGTTCTAACTCTCGTGAGTTGAATGAAAGAAAGAAGAGTGATAAGATTCAATAAAAACTAAAACTAACTTGTGAATAACATAATCAAAAAATTAATGATGGACAAAGAGAAGATTTTACTCTCTTGAATGGATGCTTCAAGTTCCTAATTTCACTTTTCTTCAATTTTCATAGAGGTAGACTTGGAATTAACAATCAAGATTTAATGCCCTCTAGACAAAAAGCTCTTGGTCCTAAAATATCTGTAAAAGTCGTCAACAAACTCTGATCAAACCACTCCAAATTATCGAGGAATGCAAGAACAAGTGATACATATCTCTACAAAAATGATTGTCTCCTCGTGACGCAAGAAAATAAAATTAAGAATGCTATATGAGGATCCTCGAGTGGAGATAAGTAAGAAGCCAAACGATCTCTTCCAACTTATTCTCCTGTAAGAAAGAGCAGACAAACTTGGGTGAACCAAAAAGAATGTCCAAAAATCTAATGTCATTAGAGGGGGTGAGAAGACCCTTTGGCGGTGATGAGATGATGAGAAAAGAATCTAAACCAGAAACAGACCAAGCTCACACTTGATCACCTTAACAAACAAACCGGTAGTTGAAAGCTGTGCTCGAAGATCTAAGAACACATGTCCTATCGAAGAAGCAGATCTCACAACTGAGTACTTTCTTGTAAAGAAGATATGATGGAAGAGGAAAGAAAGACATAATAGATTGAGAGCCACCACCTTTGTAAGGCTCAGAAATGAACCATTTCAAAAATGAAATTTATAGAAGATCACCATGTCTAGTACAAGTGTCGGTTCAAGTCTCTATTCTTTCACCTTCACACTCGTGGAAAGAATACAAAGTGGTAGCAACATCATATATGTCTTAATCAAAGATGTAAGTATGGAAAGTAGAAGACTCTTGAAATGCACTTGAAGATATTCAAGCTGAAGTTCCATGGACACACTATTATATGCACTACTATCTCATTGTCACTTTAGACATCACCTTGTACGAATAAGACTACAGATGATATGCAAAGATATCTCTGTGCTGTAAACCATAGCACGACTGACTAATAAAAAAAGATCATTTTATTACTAGAGGACTTCCTACCTACACTATCAATAAATACTCCGGTATCTTACTTATTGATAGTGTGTTGAAAACCAGTTCGTTTGTTCGCTGAAATCATTCTGAAATCATTCCGTAGACTTTAGTGACTGTTTACAAGTCTAATATATAGAATCGTGTCTAGATGATGCACTAGTAATGACATTAAGATTCTCGTGCAGCTGTAGTTAGTCCAAAAGTTTTTAGGCGTGGCATTAAACTTGAAAATTCTGTGAGAGAACAGTGACAAGAGTTCCTTCTATACTGTAGATATCTTCTTCAGAGTCCATCCATAAGTCCTGTGGTAATCAATCCAGTTTTGAATACAAATTTTAGATGAAGAGTTTGATACGTAGGTAAAATTCAATATGTGGCGATATGTATCGCGACGTGAGAAAACATGTTGGTGGAATTGAGATGGTAACGATAAATATGATTTTACTTTTTACCGACTGATCTCCTGAATAGAGTAATGAAAGCCGAAGACTGGAGACCAAAATTGATCATAATTTGAAAAAGAATCAGCCATCTGAGGTCAACCCAACACCTGTCATTTGATCTCCTATAAAAGGTCCAGTTGAAATTCAAGTTACTATTGGGCATTGCAAGTTCATGTTTACTTAGATTTGTCTCCTTGTATCCAACCAAGCGGGTAACAACTGTTTCTTATCAGAGATTTGAGAGATTCTATGAACGGATTTATTCAAGTTTTCTTGGGGAAGATAACCTTTTGTATTGTGTTGATAACATGTGAGTAAAATTAAATAAAAAATATGTATTATATTAAATTCACTTAAATATTAAAAAATAAATTTTTTATTTTAAAAGTATATTAAAAATTTTAATTTTGCTTGCGCTTGTTCATAACAAAAGTAGTTAATGAATATGCATCCAAAGCGAACCATCGTCAAGGGAGAGGAAAAAGACAAGCGAGGAAGATGCGATGGCGTTGGAAGAAGCCGAAGTCTTGTTCCTTACATGCTGGATGAACTCCGAGAACTTTGGTTCTTTTAACGTTATCTGAAATAAATATATATGTTAAATATATACTAAATAAATATAAATAATCAAAATATTTTATAAAAGTTATATGTCCATGCCTGGAAACACAAGGAGAGTAGAAGATAACCCATAAGGCTTGACCTGAGTTCCACGCTTCAAAATGTACAAGACCGAGAATGCATACTCATGAATACATTACTTTACACTGGGTTTAATTTAGTATCTACCCCTCCTTGCCAAAAGAGATATTAAATTAAACTCTAGCATATTTGCCTCTTCCATAGGAAGATGGAAGAGGTGAATATGCAATATGCATCCAACTTCAACTTTAGAGAACTTTTGTTGTTTTATTGTTATAAGAAAATATATAAATATTAAAAGTAAAATATACTAAACAAATATAAAAAATTGAAAATTTTATATAAACATTATTTGTTAATCTATGTTTAGAAACACAGAGAGAATAAAAAAAAACCATAAGCATTGAGTCAGCTCTCTCGCTTCAAAAGATACAAGACCGAGAAGATAATATTCATGAATTCACTACTCTACTAGGGCGTTAATTTAATAATTTATTATTATTATTTAATTAAATAATTCCTAAATTTTTTTGATAAAAATATAAATTATATTAATATATTCATTTTTTTAATGTCTAATTATTTTAAATGATCAATATCAGATATTTTAGATAACTTTTTTTTGTTAAAAGAAAAAAGTTAGGTATTAAATTAACATGCATTTCCCGTTCTTCCGATCGGGAAGAGGTGAAATATGCAAGAAAGTGTATAGAATGTGAATCTTCTACGAGTTCTTCACAGTAAGTTTTGTTTTGGCTAGCGGTGTGATCCATACACACATTCATTTATTAAACTGATAGACTGTCGGAAATATGGGTAAATATACAGTTTACTTCCAAATACAATGCAATGGTGAAATGCACTCAGTGAAAGATTATAAAGAAAGTATCCGAGAACCGACTGCTATCCTTCTCAGACTGACTCTTCTCGCTTTCAAGTCATGCACGTGAAACAGCTACCAGAGCACGAGGAAACCGGCCCAAGGCGAAGCTTGTACACAGATTCCTTTTCTTTATTCGCTGCTGTATTTGAATACAAGGAGTCTAGAAACTAACTTTAAAGAATGTTTCTCTCATGGTGCGACACATCATATTACAAATCAATTAGACTTAAAAGTGTTTGCCTTCTACAGCAAAGTGTATGTACAGTAGCTACTTTCTAGACTACGGTTGGTCGCCCCTACTGTTCCCCTCATCTCCTACGGTGGTCTTCTTTACGAGAATTGACATACCCTTCACTATCAGAATCGTGCCGCCTCTGGCTTCGATACTTACCACTGGGTGATTCCTTCCTAGGTTGGTCCTCTTCTCGAAGGTGCACATGCCCTTCGCTGTTCGAATCGTGTTTCCTCTGCTTTTCACGTCTACGTAAAGGAGATTCCTCTTTCTTTTCCTTCCTACGTTGCTCATCTTTGTCAGAATCGTATTTACTCTGCTTTTTGTATGGACCAGACGGTGATTCCTCTCTCCTTTCCTTCCGAGGATCCACGTACCGTTGACTACCAAAATCCTGTCTCCTTCGCTGTTGATGCGTACGAATGCTTGAATCCTCCTTCCTTATCCTCCTATGCCGCTCCATAAAATCTGAATCGTCACTAGAAGTAGAACGGTTGTCTAGTTTCCTCGCAGGTTCAGTTTCCTGTCTCCTGATTCTCTGATCCCTCTGATTAGGTGATTCTGATCCCCTGTATTTCATATAAGGTTTCGAACGTTCACCATCGCTGGAATTACCGTACTCGGTGTTTCTCCTATTCCTGTGACCCGTACTCATCCTGCCTGCCTTTTCTCCACTGCTATCGCTGTCATTACCTTCATCATACCTTGCCTTACCATGCCCCTCCTTCCTCTGGTTGTCGTAGTCCGGGCTTCGCCTGCCTTTATTTTCATACCTTCCTCGGCGTGAAGAGTCCATCCTTCCGTCCTTGCTTCTGTCGTCATTATCATCCTTTAACCCCTGTACGGTCACAACCAGCAACAGGCAGTTCAGTGCCGGACCTGGAAGGCTCGGGACACTTCTGATCCATTATCTTACACGGTATCCAGTCATTATTTCGAAACATTTTTGTATCCTCAGCTCTTGTTTTGCAGAAACCAACGTCATCAGGTAACAAGTACCAAAAACCCACTGAAGATTACAAGCAGCAATTCAAGATACGCCTTAAAATACATGCCCGGTGTGGTGGTTAACAGCGCGACTGCAAGAACTACCTACGTACATTTAAGGTACTCATCAGGGCCTTATCGGTCCAGGAGTTTCTGTTCAGTTCCGCGACATCTGAGGGCAAACTCCCAGTCTTCGTGCAGTGGTAGATCAGTGAGGTTGGCAGAGAGACTGCAAACAGCGATGTAGTGTAGGAGAATGAAATTCGTGAGAAGAGGAGCAAAAGAATTGAAAGTGCCCTACTGGAAAGTAGCCTGTGAGTGAGCCCCACCTAGAGGTCGAGGGATGCTCCGCAGTAGAGGTGGAGGAGGTGGTGCCTGTATGGTGTCTACCCTGTTGTTTATATATCGATAATTAGGTCTGTTATGGTTAGGGTGTGCGGAAAAGTAAAGTCTAGGAGCCGCCATAGTTCCTGAACTTAAACTTGAACCTGCAAGTTAGACTTTAAAGAACTATAACTAGGGAACCATTAGAGAGTAAGTCCAGTAAGTGGAGCTAAAGTACTTACGAAGGTTGTAGATCTAGGATCTAGATTACTTGTTAAAGCACAGTAGCACTGAACAAGCGAAGTTTAGAACAGAGGTTAGTATGGCCTAGACGCCTAGGCTCAAGTTAGTGTGAATGTGTAGTAAAGCACTGGTCGCTCCACATTCAGTATTATCCCGAGCGCACGTCCCTCGTAACACGATAGGAAAATCAGATACTAAACATGCATCTAGCAAATAGTGAATAATCAACAACAAAGGATGGCAGGAAAAGATACTAAACTCTTAGCGTAACAAGCCTTGAATCCAGGATACCTCGTGCCGGATACAAAGGACAGTATTCGAAGAATCTACGCTGAAACCAAAAGCGTACATTGACCAAAGCATGTAATTACAATCTAACCTAACATTCTAACATGCTTGGGATCCAGAAACTGAGTATCAATATAAAGCACGATATGGAACCAGATAGGTAACGGGAGGTGTACACCCAAATACCTAACTACCACATATTTACACACCGAGCGTGCTTTCATCAGCACCCAGCAGAGAGGCTCACACTATAGGTGGCCACAAAGTTTCCAACTCAGCAGGGCTCGATCAGTCAGGAGTTTCGATTCTCTTCCGGAACGTCTCCGGGTGAACTCCCGTCGTTATGTAGAGGTAGATCACCGACCTTGGTAGAGACTTGGACATAAACATGTGGGGATCCCACATAGCGTTTCTTACGAGTAACGAAATATGCAGCACAACGGAAGCAAAAGAAAGGTGGTAGTGTGTTACACGATGCAGAGAGTGGTAGAATGTGGGAAAAAACCTGTTTGGCGCTCGAAGCTGAGTAGTTATGTTCGATCAATTGAAGGGATAAAGGTCAGCCAAAAGAGAGAAATACAAACTTGAACCACACGAAGGTGTGGGAAAATAACACGAATGATCGAAACTAATCATCACAGAGCAAGCAGCAAGCACAGATCCATGTTCCAAGAGCTAGTCGATCATCCCTTCTGCTGAAACTTCAATGCAAGCCGCAACAGGTCGCGAGTAGGTGTGCACCTGATAAATAATTACTACATACATGCTTAATGACTACAACGATGTTTGTCTCCCGATGATAGACCACTAACCAATGCTAGACAGAAGAGAGGTGAATGCGGGCACCTCAACTCCTCCGCATTCTGTATGTCTAAATGTATTTACGGCCTTGATCAGACAAAAGCTCTGAAAGGATCTTTGCTTCTGCAGTGGTTCCGTGTGGAACAAACTGCAGAGGCTAGCACATTTCTCTAGTTGCTTAGTCCAGACCTGCTGTCGAGGAAAGTTCGCAGATACAGGGTAAGGCTGTGAAAATCAGAACTGAGAAGAAATTTACTGTGCATAGGTGTGCGTTGATGTGACATACAGCAGTCAGCATCGAGACGTGAAAGGTTCTTCTCAGTAATATCCCCACGACTAACGTAGAAGATGAAGATTCAGGGCAATTGGACATCAGAAACGGGTGAGTGACAGCAATCTTTTAACCCTTGTGGCTCATTGCGTAGTGGCATGGAGACTGCGTCCTCTTGATTACCAGAAGAGGTAGTACCTTTACTGATACGCAGGCCTTTCAGTCAATGGAATCAAAGAAAGAAAGACATAGACCGCAAGCATCTTCTATGGGGATTTTTACCTTAATGCGCTGGTTTCTCGAGAGACTTGGTAAACAACATCCCGTTCACGTGAAGGCGAGAAAAATTATGGTAGGTCAGCTGTACAACGACGCGTAACGATGGCTCAAGCGGAAGCAGGAGAACAAAAAGTTACTGGTTACTGGCACGGTTCACAAGAGTCTGCAGTACGTACTTCTTGCGCCAAATCACTGACCCTTCAGCAACACAACATGGCGCTAGCCAATACCAGGACTAACAACGATTTCAAATTCCAGATGTCGCTTCCTGGAAGATGCTACGGCTCACCGTAGCCACCTTCTTGGAGATGAGGTACAACGCCCGGTGCTGATATTGACGAAGTCTGCTAAAGGACGTAAGGTAATGACACGGCAAACCCAGTCACGTACCACCTACCACGCGGTACGGAGTGCAGCTCAATCTTAACGCAATCAAACTGTCATCACAAACGTGAAGCTCTGTGCAAACTTTCCTGCAATCCATAAGTTCCTGCTGGGATTTCATGTATACAAATACGGCCGTATACGAAGCCGACTAAAACGCCACCAGGAAAGTGACGACTTTTGTAGTGATACAACCTTCTGTTACCGCAACCCTTGAGGGGACTTCCAAGTTCAAGGCACGCTGTCAGTAAATTAGGGCTTCGGCCGAAGGAAACAAGGAAAAGAAAAAACTCCAGAAATTAGCATCTCCACAGTACCAAGGCACGTCAAGAAGTGCAACCAGTGACAGTGAGCCAGACAAGTCAGTCTAAACCCTAAACCCATAAACTAAGCATTTCCACGGAGTGCGGCCTCTTTCGGTCTTTCAGAAAAAATATTCTAAGCCAACAACAGTCACAGTGTCAAGAATGGCGTCTGGCACGAGAAACAGCTATGCTAAGTTTCCGACATCTGGGCCACCGATGTGCAACTGCAGTTGAATCTTACTCCCGTTTCAATCTTTAGGTCCGTAATTTAAAACCCCATTCAACCGAAAGCTGACTCGGTGACTTCTTAGAGAGCAGCAGAGAGTTTCGACACGTTACCTTTCTCCTCGCACGTTTCTCTTCTCTTCGCAATTCTTTAGCCTTGCCTTTCTCTTCCTTTCTCTTCTTTCGAGGACCTGGTTCATCTTCACAACATTTAGCACCAGCATCTTGCTGGCTTTTTACTCCAGGAGAGGTTGCTACGTCCTCTGAGGACGGCGAAATATGCTGAGCCACATCCTCCTCAACTTCCTTCACAGGACCACCGCTAGTAATTTGCTTAGGGGAAGGAGCAACGTTCTCGCTCTTTTTAACCTCAATTGCGCGTTTACCCCCAGATTGACCACCTGTCTGTCCAGGTGCTCTGCGGTCAAACAAATTTGTAAATGAATATTGTCGCGAGAACAAGAGTATAAATTTGATTAACAACATTCTCCACTTACCACCTTGAAGGCAAAGGGTAACAAAAATAGTCATCATACAAGCAGTGTGTCAGTGCACTCAAACAGCTTCTTCGTGCTCATAACAGCGTCAAGTAGAGCAGTAAAACTCCCACGCTAGATTTCGTTTTAAAACAGATCCCTCTAGTACACGACACAACGTGTTGAGGCCAAGGATTACTATTCCACAGGGGCACGAGAGAAATTGTCTCCATTTGTACGTAATGCTAGTTAGTAGCATAACGGCATTGGTGCTCATAATATTTCAACATCAGACAACTAACAAAGCAGTTTTAAGTAGGAGACAGCCACATACGGCGCGAACCCGAGGCCTTGTACTCGCTCCCCATCAACGTAAGCAGGGGCCTGCTCTTCACCACCTTTCCCCTTTTTGAGAAGCTCATCTACTTCTCGTCTGTCAAGCTGATTGCCCCGTGGCCGGTTGCGTTTGCGGGGGGCCAGGCCAAGCATTTCCTTCATCGCATCTTCTTCTTCCTCCTGTATCTTCTTTATTTCCTCCTTCGTAGGTCCTCCGGATCCATGCTCCTTGGTATACCAGTACAGGTCCTTTCCTGTTACATTATGTGAATTGTCACGGAGCTGTTTTCCCGTATGGACTCAGTTCAGAACTAACGATAAAAGGATCACAAGGAAGCAAGGAACTTCTAAACAAAGGATCTCTCTAGGGGCGCAGGTGAAATTTCTTAGACAATAGATAGATAGATCCAATAGTGCGTGTCACGAATAAGACCGAATCCAACAAGACCAGGTGACACGGCGGGATTTCCACTCAAAGTGATCCTGGTCAGGACCACGTCGCCCCGTTGATGAGCTAACTTCCAGGAAGAGCGAAGTAACAAGCAAGAAAAGATGGCCGAAAGAGTGACGCTGTCAGGGAAGACCATCAGGTTGGGTATCAGCTAATAGCGATACTGTGACGTGAGCGACATGTGCCAAGCAAACACTAAGCAAACCTACAGCAAGACCAGAATCCCGAAAGCAGCTACAAGGAGCGAGACTGAAAACTTAAGGGACGAAGCAAAAACCATGTCATGTAAGGCCTGTTCGAACGGCTAAGACTCGTGACACATTTAAACGATTGCGGTCAAACGATCCGATTGAAAGAACTGCGATGTACTACATGATCTGGCCATTATACTTGATTGACGAAACCGTCCTCTTCGTCAGCATCGTGACGAAGACGAAGAGGAACTAATAACATCCAAGTATGTATTCATACATGGACTGGCAGTTCGGACCACGCTCACACACTGAAGATAACCCCAAAACGCAGTGAGCCCGGAGAAGTACATATATTCATACGTCGAGAATGGCAGATATTCTCAAGGACCACTCTCTAGTATTGAGGTAACACGCAATCAGCCCGGCCAAGAGCTTACCCGGAGAAGTACCCGGAGAAGTACGATATTCATACGTCGAGAATGGCAGATTTTATCAAGGGCCACTCTAGTACAGAGGGACATACGGGATCAAGTACATAGTAAGTATCCAATAGAGGCCGAATGTGCGCTAAACTGTCAAGCGAAGTTAGCGAATTGTTTATAACCGAAGGGTGTGCCGATGGTTTCTTCTTCGCACAAGAAGACGCACATTTCCAGATAAGGTTCCCCTTGGTAAAGAGTGTGATGCAGAGTGCAATGCAACCGAGAAAGATGCAATGTGACTTATTCTAACAACATAAAATGCAGAACGGGAAACCGAGTATGGAGTGAAGATCGTCGATGGTGAGCAAGAACGAGATAGCCAAGTACCCCACGACTAGCTTTGAATTTAAAGAGCAAAGTTTTATCGAGGGAAATGAACTATCAGGCAGGCCGAAGGTAGAAAACAAAGAAAGAGAAGAGAATAGAGGTAGAATATTTGCCACAATGTCACAGGAGGGGTGTGAATGTACGCTATCTTCCTGGTGACATCAAGTATATACATAACTACTGCGTAAATATGTTCCAATAAAGTACAGAGCTACAGCTTGTAATGACGGGGAAATACTAATCCAAGTGGGACATACAGTACAATGGATGGAGGTTGATTAACAACTTGGCCTGAAACAACCACAGAACAGGTCGACTTACTTATACTGTCTACTAACCTAACAATAAGCATACGTATCGAGAAACCTCACCTTTTTGCCATCGTCCAACAGGAGCCTTGACGCTATGCCCCAGGTAGTTCTCACGGTGTTTGTCTGCCTTCACATCATCCCAGTTGAATTCTACAAAAAAACAGTGCTTGCATCAATCATCAGCAGCAACATGATTAATTTCGATAGCACAGCATGTAAGAGTAAATCGGACACACTGTCTTTACCCTTTATCCTTCCATCTGGAAATAAGCGTGATTTCAAACTATGCTGGCGTGAACGCGAGAAATTTCAAGATTATAAGACCGTCAAGCGATTAGGCTTCTTATGAACATAGTACTAGGCCTTGATAACAATTCCTGTTGTGTACATGTGTATGGGCTGACAGAGAACAGACATTTTAACAGACATGTCGTGACAGACAGTCCCAGAATCGGAGTGAAAGGATTTCTGGAAAGTTTTACGCGAGAAGAGCGGCATACCGAACATTGCCGATTGTGTTAGCTATTAAGTGAAAGAAATTCTTCAAACTCGTACTGATACAAATAACAATTGAATTTCCTGCCAATCCTGACCTCAATTTCTGTGCTTTCCAGAGAAAGCTGCTTTGTAATTTCTAATGAACATAAAGTTCTGACAAACAACTCACTTAAGACGTAACTGCAACGTAGGAACAAGTTAAAAGACCAAAATACATCACCGAAGAAATCTCATAGTCAAGGTGCGATAAGTAGAGTAAGGAAAGAAAAGCACGAATTGAAAACACCAAGTCCTCAACAGGGATGTACTTCAATTCGCCACGCACAAACTTATACACTCTAACAATAAGACTCTAGAAGGAAGCTTTCCTGTGTGGAGGATAACAACTGAATGCGGCCACGTAGAAAAATACACTGGCACAGAATTCCAGCCGATGATGGTAACAAGAGAGCAAGAGATACTCGCGGGACGAAATTGCATGCGAAAATTCAAGAAATCACAGGAAGCAAGGGTAGGCACATACGATCACGCCCGCCTCGAACACCACCGCGTGAAGGATGATACATAGCGGCAGCGATAGCCTGTCACGCCGTACCGCCTTTCACTTGAGTTGCTAGGCAGCAAGCATCGTCCAAATCAATTCTCCTCTGAAGACGTACACTCTCCGCAGCAGCACTACTCACTCAACAGAGACTACATCGGCAGGGGTTTAATAACGCTCGGACACATAAAGCGACAACGCAACGAGATTTCTCCTACTTCATTCTACCAGTGAATCTGAACAAGGTAGAGATTAACATGTTGGATGAACTTTGGACTGAGAATTTCCGGTGGCACCCGGGTGGGCGAACGGGTAAGCGGGCAGGGTAAGGTACAAGGGAAGTCACTGTTCAGTGTGTGTCTGCGCATCTGTTAGGGCATTCAAAGTTACTTTCTAATACTCCTTCTCCAGCCCCTTTTAGACGTCGAACTAATGACGCAAACTATTGACGATTTTGATATTTTAGGGCTAAAAAGAGGCAAACATTGACCAATACGTGACACGGGCGTTGGGACTAAAAAACTTCAGGGTCCTCAGACGAAGCCCCTGAACCTTGCCTGGACGATTCCTTCAGAATCAAACCAACCTCTCATGCCCCCGCCCTTCCATGGTCTTCATGCCCATGAAATTCGAATGCGCTGCGAGGCCTAGGATTCCACGACACCTAGCCTGGCACCAGTACGCCAGCCCGGATATGGCAGAACAGGTATGGCTGGTGGTAGGAAACGGTGACAGAGGACGTACTCAGAGCAACGAATCCACTCAGACCACTTTAAAGCCCTCCTCTGCTGTGTTCCAAGCGCGAGCGCCTAGGCGATCGAGGGAGCCAGCAATCAAAGCAAGGAGGGAGGGAAAGCATATTGCATTGCCAGTTTCATACCCATGCATGGGTGTACCGTGTGTACTGTTTTCTGCTGGTCGTCTAGGGAGAAAAAGGGAGGGGCCATACCCGTGCCCGATATACTTGTTTCACCTTGCGCAAGAAGTGAACAGTCTATGACTATATGATGACTCGCACAGTTGTTTGACCCGGCCATTTATATCTCTGTCTGTCTCCTCCTCTATCTGGTGTGTTTTGTCCGAAGGATTTGGTTGAACCACCCCAAATACCTGCCGCTGTTGGTCCGTTGCACCTTTCTATTTCAGCGGGCTAAACCTTTATCCTCGTCCAGCAATCAGAGTGGAAAACAGAGGCCACCGCAGCTGCAGTTTGGGTCCTTTCAGTGTGTGTCGAGTTTGTGCTCAGTTTCATCTTTCAGTTCACTTAGACTATGCATATTCTCAGTCCTCGACCTGCGTACTCTTTGAATTTACAGCAGACTCGCGTCCTGTCCATCCTTCCAGTTTCATTTCGATAAGTATACGGTCATGAGTTGGCGTTCTCCTGCCCCTGCCACGCCCTTGCTGCTGCTGATAACATCGTCAGGATTCGCCTTCGCGGTGGGAGCTTTCACCTTCTTTCTGCTGTCTAATTTTTTCAGTACGATTCCCCAGCAGTCTCGTGTTCATAATGTAGACGAACGTTATTCTCGTGTGCTTCCCGTCGATCTTATAAATTTCCGCACCAACTGCACGGAAGGCATCCCTTCGGAGAAAGTGAGGGATTTCATTCTCGAGAACGTTTTTGATGGCGCTTCTCCTTACGACGGCTTTCCATCTACTGAGATCGCTCCGTTGATAAGGAGGAAGCGAATAAAGGGTTGGGGGGCGGAAGCTCCGGTTTTTCAGCGCCTCTTTGATGAAGTTCGTCCCAAGGTTGTCGTAGAGCTTGGCTCCTTCCTAGGTGCGTCGGCAATACACATGGGAACCATAGCACGGAAAATGGGCCTGAACACTACAGTTCTCTGCGTGGATGATTTTCGAGGCTGGCCCGGGTTTCGAGTTAAGAAGTTCAGAGATATACGACAGCAGCACGGGAATATCATGCTCCTTCCTCAATTCCTGAAAAACGTCCAATTCATGAACCTGTCCGATCTTATACTTCCAGTACCGTTCTCCACCACAGGAGCTATCTCATACTTCTGTGAGCAGGGAATTCGACCCGACTTGATTGAGGTCGATGCAGCACACGATTTCCATTCAGCATGGCTCGACATTAATGCTGCGTATGGTATGCTTAGCCCAGGGGGTATCATGTTCGGTCACGATTACTTCAACCGCGCAAATGAGCAGGGTGTGCGCAGAGCTGTGGATCTGTTTGCAAGTTTGAACGGGATCAGAGTAGAGCCTGATGGCAAACATTGGATTTTGAGAACTGTATAATTTAGCTTTCGGCTTTTGTACATATTCTATGTCTGAATCTGGCGACTTACGGGTTACGCATAATTGTGAATATGGCAGAGTGTGTGTTTATGTGCAATGAGGTCACTGAGATCTCATTTATGTCGAGCATCCTGTTTTCATCTCGGAGTTTTCCCAGTCACAGATAATCATTTGACTGAAAATCGACTGGTCGTCGACTGGTAATCATTTGACTAAAAGATTAACATAATAGATGTCTCAATGGAACCGGACGTATTTAATGTCTATCTTCCTTGCGAACCATTCGCAAGGAACCCCGGGACTTCTCGTAGATGGACATGTTTTAAGCATCAGTGCTGCGACAGCCGTAGGACTGGTTGTGCATTACTATCGAGTGAAAAGATGCCAGGCGACCAAACTTGTATACTGAAACGGGACGCAGCGCTCTGGAAGTTTACCAAACACACACTGCAGTTCAATGAAATTCTGCAATCGCGGACTGAGAATTTACACGCTTGCAGGAACGGTTCTTCGAATACAACAACAGCATGAATGGTCTCGAATAGAAGGCTGCGGTGTCTTTTTTCAATTATACGCAGCTTATATCGCCTCCGCTTTTACCACAGTTCTTCGATGACGTGATGCACCAGTCATCGCCCACGAGTCAATGGCGAGGAGTACAGTTTAGTATCAAACGAAAGATTATGTCCTCGATTCTCACTGGAGCCAATCATGCACACTGACGGAGCGGACGTAGATGCTCACAAGGGTGCTGAATATTAAGTCTCATTTTCGATTCTTCCCAGGGCACCTTCCATTCTCCTCCTGTGAACCTTTTTGATCTACTTGACATTTTCTTCACCAGTGAACACAAGACCGCAATGCCGGTCGTCCTCAACCTGTTCAACTTTATTCCCCGGTCGTGCGAGGGACGATGTCATTTTCCTCCGGGAAAGCTTGTGAAATTTGTCTCTTCCGATGATTGGACCTGTCGCATCGCTCATCGCATTTCACCTCTTGTTCTGCCTTGGCCAAATGTTTCGAGCGCTGAGTGCTTCCTAAGACGAGATCCTCGCTGCGTTTGTTCCGCGGATATGTCTGCTTCCATCAGGATCAGGCATAGCTTCTTTATTACTTCTTCTGGTGGTACGCCACCGAATATATATTGACTTCCAAGTTCTCACGTTGACTTCCAAGTTCTAACGTTTTGTGGTGTTTGCCGAGCAGCGAACGGAGGTACCGGTAAAGACTACCGTCTTCCCCCGAACATAACGTACATATGTTATGTCTAGAACGTACAATGTATGTTGTATTCAAATATAACGCACAGTATCTTCTATACGAAGTAAAATCTAAAACCTGATGGTTCAGGAAATGGCTTGATCACACCCCCAGTACGATCGTTGCGCTTGATCATACCCCTCTTAACGTTTGGTTGCTTGATCATACCCCCAACCTGCCATTTCCAGTCCTGCCGGTATCCGCGCCATGTAGATCAGGCCATGTCACTGCCAACACGGCATGTGCATAGCGAAACAGTCTGTTTCGCTCTAGAAGT
This sequence comes from Asterella californica, assembly GCA_036924285.1. Classification (NCBI taxonomy): domain Eukaryota; kingdom Viridiplantae; phylum Streptophyta; class Marchantiopsida; order Marchantiales; family Aytoniaceae; genus Asterella; species Asterella californica. Next base: position 17,361,868 of record JAYKYS010000003.1, read on the forward strand.
GAGTGAAACAAGGCACTGCACCCCGCAGGCCTGTTTCGCCCTGCAATGCAGCGAAACATGTTTCGCCTCGGTTCAACATTAGGTCCATCGCGATTTAGCATTAGGTCGCAGTTGTTAATATATTGCCAGGACTTCCCAGAAACCATGGCGAAGGTAAATTCGCTAGCGATTTCAACATCAGATCGCAGAGAATACAAACAGGGCCTCTCAGAAACCATGGCGGAGGTAAAATTCGAGAGCAACTGCGGTCCACTACTGCGCCTCCGCCAGTACTTTGTTTCGGGAGACTATTCTGAAATCTGCAAGAAACAATTCGGGATCACAAGCTGAAATGCCTCGAGTCCCAAAAACTCTTCTCGGTGCGGAAAATGAACGAGGTCTCAAGCAGTCGCGGTCCACGTCGTCAGCAAGAGAGAAATCCAGGCTGGCAGTGTAGAGTGACATGGCTTGATCTACCGGTAGGACGGACGATGGCAGGTTGGGGGTATGATCAAGCAACCAAACGTTAAGAGGGGTATGATCAAGCGCAGCGATCGTACTGGGGTGTGATCAAGCCATTTCCTCCCTGATGGTTAGCATGGTTACGTAATATATTTATATCAACGTATGATGCAAGAAAAGTATTTCGTTATTCATCAGATTCATTTATTCAATTTATAATATATTAAGTGTCTACTTTAGTCACATGGATAAACATGTAGCGGTCTATTAGAACTCATAGATGATATCAAGAGTTTCATCTACTATGATAATTTTATATTCCAACCAAAGATTTGGAACATGTAGCTCTATAATGAATACATTAACGTATATCTCTGGAGTTTTCTCTTTGAATAATAAGTTATATAATGTGTTTTTCTTATATACAACATACTGTGCGTTGTATTTAATGTACGTTCTATTTGGATTGAAAATTTAATTTCTAAATTAACAGTTATAACGGAAAAGTTCAATATAACGCATGTATGTTATGTTCGGGGGAAGACGGCACAATAAATCTCTTGGATAACAATAATATGACATTTCACTGATGGGAAGTTTGCAACAATAAATAGTTAGGTATCACCTTTATCTTTTGTATTCTCTTGTTCGTAAGACTCTAGAGTATCAAATTTAAATTCTATTTATATAATAAATAGGGTCTTATGTTTCATTAAATAATATTATTATATTAATTTACATCTTATAGGGTTTAACTCGTTATACTGTTTACCGAAGTTATACTTTAATTCATGACTTTCATCACTTCACGAATATAACCCTCAACTGATAACCTCTCTCCGGGAAAATTACTTATTAAGCTTTTCTTACCCTAAAACTTAAATATATAATCCCAATAGCGTTCTGATATTGTGCATATGTTCAGTCTACACATGGTTCAGATTTCTAAATTTAAATAACTCGACAATTCTTCTAAATATATTCTATATTCACTTAACTGAATATCACATGTAGTCCATCATATATACTTCATATACCTTTAGGCTAGATCTTAAAGACACATGTAATGTAGGTTTTATATTTTGGATGTGGTCATCTATACACGGATTGAAGCTATATATTTATACATATGGTAACATATAAGGATTTCAACAAGGAAATCAACTTGAACATAAGTTGTATTATATTTTCCAGGTTTTATTGTTTCATTTAATACCGAGATGTTTTTGAAACTTTACTCCAAGATATACATCCCATCATTAACATATACTTAATACTTTTCATGCTCTGCATGTAGTCATTAATACTATATGTTTTTCTATGTAGATTTACTATCAATGATAGGTGTTTTATAAACTTTACTCCAATATACCCTTGAATGTATTCTTTTAAAATACATGACTTTTCATGTATTTCATATATAATGTTATATCTTTCTTTCTCATACTTGACTAAAACAAATCAAAGGTAGATTTAGGCTGAATTATCAAGTCCAACTCTACTCAAGTATTCTCTTCTTATACTCGAGTTCCTGACTTTTCGTATATCACATTACATCTTTCTTTTCCATTCGAGCATGTATAACTTGTGAAGAGTTTAAAAGAGTCCAACTTCATTAAGTATTACATGATTCAAACAATTCGAACACGCTCTGTTTCAATGCTCAGCATGATTTATTCTATCAATGTCGTCACCTTCAGTCTCAAGGTCGGATGCAGACGCGAACAACAGAGCCCTAGTGAACTTGCCCTAAGTTGTGAACGCTACGAGTAGAACTTAACGCCTTGACTGAGATGTCGAGAACAGATGAACCGTAAGTGATTTGTTGAACCAATGTTGGAACATTGGGTTAAGACATGAAGGCTTATCCCAAGACGACCCCAAACGAACACTGACCTAAGGGCGCAAGTATGGAAACGTACCGAAACATAGGTCTAAGACGTGGGTCTGAGACACGAGACCGAGACGTGGATCCGGTGCAGATGAACTTTGGTTCGGACGCTGATCCGAATCAGAGGGTCCAAGTCTGGCACCAGACCACGATTTTTCAGAATAATCTTAAGTGTTGTAGCTCCAGTGACATTTTGGATCGTGGACGGAGCTTTACATTAAATCTCGAGGTAAATAAGATATCATTGGGAAGGTCTCAGACGAGAGCTTTCCAATAATATGTACAACTCCTCGAACTGACCTCGGGGTTGAGAATTATGACCGATCTTGTGATTGGATTTGTGATATAATTTTCAAAGACCAAAGAGGAGGGCGGGACCGCCGATCCTCAGAAGTATATATGAGGGGGGGCTCTATGCCTATGTGGGTTAGGACGAGTCACCTGACCTCATGGTTCGGCGAGTGGACTCTGAGGGCATGAGATGATGGCTGAGCTAGTACCAAGGCGCGTTCCGGTCCAGACTTGGAAGTTTAGACTTAAGAACAACCTAAGGGCTGGGACAAGATTAGGAACGAGACGACGGGTTAGACCGCTGTTCGGGAACTTGGACCCAAGTGGACATCACGGACGGTTGGACCACTAGGTGTGCTGGAGATACAGTTTAAGACCCTGGACTTTATGGGAAGTCCGTCTCAAGTCATGTTGTGACTTGCTCATGTTTTTGGGGACCGACATAGCCGGGCCTAAGTCAAGCATTAGGGAATGTTGAGCTTGAGAGTTAGGGAGACGGTCTGGCTCCGGCCCGGATCAAACGGGATTAAGATAAGTGGTGCATGGACGCTAACTTGTGATTATGGTTTGCAGGTTAGCGTTGTGAGTTTCATGACCTACTATGCAAGAGCTTCCGTTGACGCAACAAGACGGTAGGTGCACGAAAATCAATAATTTATCTTTCATACGTGAGTTTTTTCAGTGTCTAACAAATAGAATATAATCATGTTGAGTTATCAATTCCAACTTGACTACTACATATAGTATGTGTAGGTGAATCTAAATATGTATTAATCTGAATATAATTACTATATATGTATAGTTTATGCATATTGATTGATATATTTTTGACTTTAATTGGTTAACCATTCTTCTCCTAACATATACAGAAGGTACTTCTCAAACTGACTTATGATATTCTTACACGAACTTACGTCTTTAATCCCTAAGCTATACATAATATATGTTCATTTCTAACCCTATATAACTTAAATATACATGTAGTGTCATTTTCAATTTACGTGTCACACTTTAATTTTCTTTTTCAAATGGTTTATGCATGTGATCTGAGTTTCGTCAAATAATATCATTATATTCATTTCATCTTATTATGTTGAAGCAGTAAGAGGATTCATGACCTACATCTCAGCTGTTAACCTCAACAACCCTCAACTGATAATGTTCTCCATTCTTGATATATTTATTTCACAATAGCATTTAACACCTATGTTTTTTAAACTTTACTCAAGTGAACAACCACTAATATTTTCTGTACTCCCTTATTTATTGAATATAATTACAACTTGACTAGTATAATATATACAAAAGAGTTTGGTATAAGTTAGATTCTGATGAGCAACTTTACTTGTTCTCTCGATACAAGAAAAATCACAAGAAATTCACATCAACTTTACTGATATGACAATAATATGACCGTTCAATTACTCATGGGAAGTTCTAGACGATAATAAAGTTAAGTATGAACTTCAACTTCTTTGTTCTCGTGTTGTTAAAACTCTACAGTATCAAACTTTAATTTCTTCATATATCGAATGATTTATGTATCTGATGTTTTGTCAAATAATACCTATTATATCAATTTAATCTTATTATATCGATGCAGTACCACGATTCATGATTATCTCTTGTCTTAACGTCAATAACCATCAACTGATAATGTTCTTCATTATTGATTTATTTATCTTACGGATATCCTCACCATGTTTTTTAAACTTTACTCCAATTTATTCTTGGATGTATGTATTAAGTTACAGTACTAATACTTCATAATCGTCATTGCATCTTCTCTTTCCATTAACTCATATAAAGATTGATTCAAAGTTTAAATAAAATATGATCTCGATTTAAGATGAATTATGAAGCGAATAATCGCTAATATTTTCTCTACTCCCTTGGTTTTTTTCATCTTTATCGTATCATTACAATTTTCCCTTTTATCATATGGGAGCTTATTCATTGTTAAAAACAAGCAAGATCATGATATAAGGTTGAAAATCTAGTCCAACTTAACTACTATATACAAAAGAGTTTGATATATATTCACTTTTAATGAGTCACTTATCTTATCAAATACAACAACTTAAGATCAAAACTTGTGTCACTTAGATGTCATTAGAAATGTCACTTAGATGATTTCGGACCCTTTTGCACGAGAAACATTCCTCTGAAGTATAAATCCCAAGATATTAGTAGTGTTCATTTCTAACCCTAGAACTCAGATACACACTCTTTTGAATATTTGTGTTCAATTGTACTTTGTCGTTGTTAGTAGTGTGTTAACGTATAAAAATACAGGATAACTTAACCCTTCGCTTGATAAGTTGCACCTTTGCTAAGTAGGTTTGTGATTAAGCTATACCTTAGGTAAACTAGGCATGTAGTTAAGTTAGGGCATAGGTAAGCTAGGTAAGAGCTTAAAAGAAGAAGTTTTGCAAAAATAGAAACTGGCGATAGCATGTTGTAAAGCTTGTTGTGTTGAGCAAAACAATATTTGAATTGGAGCAGGTGGGATTGCAGTGACAAAATTATATGGTCTAGAACTAAATGTAAAATGTGAAAAAGATAACTGTGTGAGAACTATAGATATGGTTGGTGTAAAAATCTTAGTATATGAACGCATAGATTTTGGTGCTTAGTATAGTCAAAGAAATTAAATAATGAAAAACTGAATTATTATGATGAAATATGTAGCTTTGAAACAAAAACAAAAGTAAAAAAACAAAATAATCATAAAATTTTTCTACTTTTTTTCCTGTGGGTATGTGGAGTTGAAAGAGTTGTGTCACGTCAGTTTAGTACCTCGGCTAAGTTGACCGAATGCGGAGTGGTTAATCTCGGTAGGGCCGTTAGTACTGTTAAGGTGAGTTCTTGGGATAGTCCATTAGGGGTATACTTCGCAAGTAGGGCTTGGAGGTAGTTCTTCGAGTTGAGTCTTCAAGCTCCTGGTTATGGTGGACTTGATGAGTGCAATCTGGATTCTCTGCGATCACAGAGTGGATTTGGCTCGACTTTAGTGATTGTTTAGTGCTCGTTGGCATGGTGGAGTGAGTACATACCATTTATCACTCGAAGAACTCGAATTGCGAAGTTTGATTGAGAGATTTTAGGTCGCAGATTTCTGCCGATGGTATCTCCAAAGTTTGCACATCGTTGATACTTTTGATTTGCGGGTGCGTACGAACGCGGAGTGGTTCTTTTAGATCGTGTGGTTGATCGCTGTGTAGATTAGTACTGTTTGGACCTATTCTTGGTTGGATTTGATGGTGAGGTAGTGCGGAAGCGCTGCTGGAATTTCCTATGACAGGTTTTGAGATCAATTTGAGGTCGATAGAAGTGCGTCGACGGACATCAAGTTGGCATGGATCAGCAATTTCTGGTGCTGAAGAGTGCAGTAGGTGTGCATTGCGAAGATGATTCCTACGCACCAAAAATCGTTCGATTTGATGAAGGATCGAAGGAGTTACAAGCAGAAGAAGATCACGGGTGGTCCAAAATTTGACGTAATCTCGCCTACGAGTACCAATTTGGCAGATTTTGACCTTGTGGAGTGTGTTTTCGACCTCGAAGTTGCTATTTTGGGTGTGTTCTCTTCATGCGTATCCTTCTTGTGTTGTTTGGCTCGAGTTTCTACTCTACTCCAAGCGGAGCGGAGCGGAGAGTGAGCGGGGGCAGAGGCTTCGAGGAGCAGAGGTGCGTGAGTGTGGAGACGGAGCGGAGCCTGAGCCTGAGCTCGAGCCCGCCGCAAGCTAGCTTATTGGCGTGCGTGAGAGAGGTATGCACGTTTCAGTTGTGTGGGAAGTGTAAAACCAGTAGGTCATCCATCCCAACACTATTCCTGAACTTGCACACTTAACTCTATAGTCTTAGCTTTGGCTTTACCACTAGACCAATAGCTCTTGGTGTCTTATAGGGATGCGTGCAAGTACTTATGGACTTGTTTAAGATAGTAGGAGACCTTCTCGTACGTTCCTAGAGGAGTGGTAAGACGACTCCAATAGTACTAGGGGGAAGCTGCTGTTGTGGTAGTGTTTGTCTATATCGTAGAGACGCATATGGAGACAGTTGGTGGCAGTTGTATGGGGTGAGCTAGTAGAGCTACCACAGAGATACTTTTGGAGCTACTAGAGGTATGGACATCTAATTAGTGACCTTAGGTACCGGTTATGACAATTGGTGGTCATATATTGTGCACGTGATCATCGTAAGAGGAGTCGTCAGTCCGAGTGGGACTGGGTTTCTTGTTATGTGAATGTTTGAGTGTGGAGGGTTATCGTTTGGATTTCTTGTGGTTGGAACCCCTCCATATTCGGCTTCTTGTTTGTGCGCCGCATTTGCTTGTGTTGGCGTTTGATTTCCGGAGTGAGTTCACTTCATTGTGCTATCGGTAATGAGACTGGAGTTGCGGACCAATCAGACTATCTTTGTTTTTCTCACAGTGCAGTTGGATTGACGATCAACAAACCGTAAGAGGCTGGCTGTGGTGATGGCAGGTACATGTTGTCTTTACCTTGATCGTCCTAGTAGGAGATAGGTGAGCTCAGTAGGAGCGGGGTTAGGCAAGTTGTGGTTACAGTGGTGACGGAGATTTCGGCATTCTGGTTGGAGAGTGTGTTCACGAGATTCTATCACCACGGAGTTCTCGAGAGGTTCTGGTGGAGACTTCTCGAATAGTGGGTATACACGGAGTGGGATGAGATACCGATTACCTACACCATTGTCGTCAATTGTTTCAGAGGACAAGTCAGACACAGACAGTGTGTTTTCTGGTGGTGAGTCTAGTGTCACCACACCGTTGTTGTGAGACATGAACGAGATCTATAAGATCACGAAGGAGTCTCGACGTTACTCGCGTACGGTGGGTACATTGAGCTGGATGACTTCATCCAGGAGTTCGACAGTTAATGCGATCTACAGTAGATGCGAAACCCACAACTGTTTACACCCTTCATGGCGTGGAATGATTTGTTCCAACACTTGGAGGGCATGTTGATGGACGATTACCATGAGTTCAGGCGAGACTACAGCGTGGAGATTGAGTTGTGGAGACAACATTGGTCTCCCAACTACGTTTCTATCACTATAAGTGTAGTTTTGGGAGGCTTAGCATCTACGAGTTCGGGTGCCAGTAGCAGCGGTACATCCAAGGATGAGGAAGTATTTACTCCCGGTGGTGCGTCCACTAGTAGTGGAGCAGGCGGTGGTACGAGTGGGGTACCATCGGGGTTTAACCTTGTGGTTCAGTTCTTCAAGTGTTTGAGGAACTCCTGATGTCTTGATGATAACCTAATGTCCTGATGAGGACCAACAAGTTGAGGAGTCTGTAGGAGTTCTAGCAGAAGACTGGAGATAGCATACGCGAGGCGTTTCTCGCATGAGGTGGTTTGATCAGTGTCACCCAAGGGTGACGGAAGCACAGTCCAGTTCTAGTATGAAATATTAGACCGAGAGCTGCATAGGAGAGTCAGGGATGCAACTCTCTTTAGAGACATCGCTCCGACATTGGTGGTTGTCTTTGATCTTGCTGGGCACATTGAGCTCAACATGGTGGAGGAGAGGGTGGTGACTGTTGGGTTCAACAGGGAGACACCACATGACGCGACCATCTCTTCTTGAGGATCACAAGCTGCGTAACAGCCTGGTGATAGTGGTGGTGGTGGTGGTGGTGGTAAGGATCATGTTGAACAGTCATGATCATAGGGAGGTGTTGGAGAACATGGTGGGCAGAAGCCCATGCCGTCCTTCTCTAGTTAGCAGCAAGCGGGTCCTTGCTGGCCGTGTGATAGTCCTCATTAGCAGAAGGACTGTTCATAGAGGAGAGGTGGTTATGAGACGTTTGAGACTATGTATTATGACTATGGTCCAACAAAGATCTGGTGGAACAGATACTTCCACATCTTATGGAGGAGAAAGAGTTGACTTTGACTTCATGGCTAGTGTGACGCAGATTGAGACATATGCGGCAATGACTCGGAGTGCAGTACGTGTCTGAACCACGAGATACGTTGGTGGAGTTGGATCTAGAACGCAGGGAGGCTGGTAGACAGGTCATGCTTCCTCAGTCGTTCACACTATCATAAGCGTTGAGGACCACGTCTATGATGCCTAAACAGCCTATCAATGATGCAATGGAGTTGGAGACATCGACATCCAGGAGTGAGGATGATACAAGTCAACCTTCAGTGTCTGTGGATATGACGTCAAATCCGATGTTGAGAGTGGCTACAGCAGTTCTCAGAGCCTCACTATTTGCAACCATCGATGTGAAGACATTGTGAGTAAGCTTGGCTCTAGTGTTCCAATTGACAGCGACGCTCAGTGACAGCGAGGATGTAGTTATCTCTAGTGCTGAGGTGGTTCAGCGAGAGACGGTAGACGTGTTCATGAAGTCGAGGATCATGACAGCTACCAGTGATACTTGGCAAGCGGCTACTGCCAGGATAGATGAGTTACCAGCTAGGCCGACGATTGATCGTGATGGTTTGGCACCAGGTGTGTTGTTGTTGGACAACAGAAGTGGTATTTTCTGTTTGATGACAGCTTTAAGGAAAGTGTATCGATCGTAGAAAGTCTTGTTGGACTCTGGAGTCCAACCGTTGATGTTGAGGAAGGCGGCGTGCATTGGTTTGGGTTTGAGGAAGTCCAAGGTGGAGAGATGTCCATTCTAGCTACAGATATCTCTAGGGGGATCAGGAGGTACAGCTCTATCCATGACACGCGAGATGCTAACGGTGAGAGTTCGACCAGATCATCTCACGGATGACTCCATGGTGAGGACCAAGACCATTGTTACGACCGTATAGTCTTATGATGTATTGGTTGGAGATGCTATGTTATACCCTATGGGGTTCGTGATCGACTATTGGACAGAGACAACATCTTACAGACCAGGTTGATAGTTCGATGAGAACGAGTGAGTCGCTTACCAGTGCGGTTCAGTGCTAGAGTTGGGACAACGGAGCTTACACCAGGGACGATGGCATCCGTTGCAGGGTTCAATTCAGTCATCACTTGGCAAGACAAGTTGTTAGAGAGCAATGCCCATGAGGATACTCCGGTATTCGAGGAGGTGGAGGACATGTCTAGTATGACTATGACAATATCATCTGCCTTGGATGTTTCACTCTGGAGTTCGAGTGGAGAGTTGCAGCAATATGCTGATCGGTTGGTGCATCAGGCTTGGAGTGAAGCCTTTGTACCGGCAGTAGAGGAACAAAAGGTTGTTCTTGCAACTGACTCTGTGATCTTATCATCGTTGGATATAACTCTCATTGTATGGTAGTATCCAGTGTGTGCTGTAGCTGTTTGGAGAGATCAACATAAGTTTGACTATGGTATTGCAGGCAGACATACAAGTAGTACGATACTTGTATGTGAAGAGAGATAGTTGCAAGACGCATCTCATTACATCATGTGGCACGTTTGGTGTAGAAATATCTTGAATTGTTGTCCATATTAGCTGTTAGAGGATACCAACAAGCATTACCGTCGGATATTTCACTGTTTGAGGTACAAGATCTTACGTTTGTTGACATCATTCACTTGGTGATAGTCGGGTGGCCATGTCAAGATCACACGCGTGCTGGGAGAAGTCAAGATTTATATGACCCGTGATCTAAGATGTTTTGGAAGATGTTATGGATCTTACAACATCTCCAGATGCATCAAGTGGATTCTCCAGCGTACATCTTGGAGAACGTTATTTTCTTACGAGATGCTCGTACACAAATGATGACGAGTGTGCACCAGGTGTGGTCCTAGGTTGGACCGGCAGTGTTGTTGGATGCAGCGAGAGTGAGATCTCGTGCACATCGTCCACGGTTGTGGTGGACGAACTTGTTATCAAGGGAGGTGCTCAAGCGCACACACGATGCAATGCGACCAACGCACCTCACAATTGATGACATCTTGGATGCAGGACGACGATCTCAAGTAGTGAGAGTCGTCGATAAGTCACCCATGGCAGTGGCGAACTTAGTGAGACGACCTATGATAGTGTTGCTCACTTTGGTGAGCTTTTCAGCGTCATCTCTTTACAGAGATGGAGGACTTGGGCTTGTGTGAGATGTTCAGTTACGACAATTGGTGGAGCCCAATGCCGATAAGAGAGAGCGAGCGATGGGTTGTTAAATAATAAACGATAACGATAAATGGTATGTACTCACTCCACCATGCCAACGAGCACTAAATAATCACTAAAAATGAGTCAAATCCACTCTGTGCTTGCAAAGAATCCAGATTGCACTCATCAAGACTATCCATCATAACCAGGAGCTTGAAGACTTAACTCGAAGAACTAAGACCTCCAAGCCCTACCTGCGAAGTATACCCCTAGTGCGTTATCCCAAGAACTCGCTCTAACGGCACTAACGGTCCTATCGAGTTTAACCACTCCATAGTCGGTCAACCTAGCTGAGGTACTAAATTGACGTGACAGCTGTCATGCGCATACACATCGCTACACAACATACATCGCTGTTAGAGATACATCACACATACACATAACACATTGACGATGTCATAGACATACACAGGTGTATCACAATCAACATCCTAATTGACGGTTAGGTCCCTCTAACTTCAGATAGCTCCATATCCCAACTACGTGATATACATCTTCATGGGTGCAAGGATCAGGAGGCCGGGTGCTACATCGTCTCATCGTTAGTCGTTTGTGTGCAATCCATATCACGCAAAGATCTAATAGACTATCTCTGCTATATACATCGAGGACAAACCCACCGTCCAGTAGGAACGACACTGAGAGGTGGAGTCAAACATGACATGTGCCAACCTCTCGAACAACCATCACATACACCAACATATGCGCTGCTCCACCAGCAAACCCACATAACATACACCTCAAGCCCACGCGTACAATTGCTAAGCTTGGATCAACGATATCATCGATGTTGGGAAAATGACATGGCGCACAATTACGCACATGATCCTTTCAAACAACACCATTACGGTCCTCTAACGTGAGTACTTCAAAAGGTAACATCTCACGCACTTGTAAAATAGTGCGTCCTACGATCACGTCCAATGTCGATGGTGCAGTCTGTTGCAGATAGATATAATCGTCAAGATGAAACTTACGAATCGATTATCGATAACCTCCTCCTCGTATAGTCGCATATGCAACGTGTCTCTATGCTGAGCAATCGCTAGGTTCTCAAAAGTCATAAGCATAACTCTCCGAAATGTCTCAGCTCGTTGAGAACATGCACTAACCCACATATCCGGGTCATCAAGGTTTAGCACCTCAGCAGAATCATGACGAATGATCGAAAATAGATCTAGATCTCGGTTATATAATAGAATATACGGTGAGAAGGAAGTCAAAGACGTCTAAAACGGTAACACATAACCAACCATGATAACTACACATCCTAGTCTCTCAAATGGTCCTTCTGCAAGCCATACTTGCGCAATCCTCTCTTCACCGTTTGAACTACCTTCTCCGTCAAACCATCTGCCTCAGGATGATCTCGAGATGTAGTATGATGATCAATCAACGCTTGATCACACAAGGTCTGAAACTCACCAAGAAACCTTGTACCTTGGTCCGTCAGCACTTTAGGATGGATGTGGCACTATCCGTACTCTCTCATCATCCCACACTCGAAATACATGTCGTCCTTCTCGTCAAAATCTCTTCGCTCGTTGAAGAACACGATCTCGCTCCTTGGCACTTATTATACCTACCACCACGCTAGTACGTAGATACTCCATTACGGTCACATCGTCGTGGATATCTCGCTGGTCTAGAACACCATCTCCACCCTCAAGATCTAGAGACTCACCATCTACTCTCTGATCTGTAAGCCGGTCTGTCTCTCATCCAGGGGTACCTCAGATGACTAGGATTACTAGTGCACCTTAATTACAAAGATTCTATCATACCCATGCTCACTTCACTCAACACTCTGACTCGTATGATCATATCGGTCCCTCTAATAACGTTCCTGCAAACAAGTTCTAACCCCGCCCTCCACATTGCATCACATAGTACTCAAGGACTCCCAAGGTCTCCAATGCTCGCTTTACTTATAGACAAGAAAATGAGAGTGCTTTCCACTCTCTCAACTCCTCCTTATATACTCTACAACTTCTTACCGTGGTAACTTTTACTAAGTTACGTTATCACATAGTAAGTGCGCAATCCAAAATAGTTAAACTTCTAAAGGCTACTAAAATTTAAGAATAGCCCACACATTACTTGTTCTACTTTACTAAAGTAAGAGATTCTCCTACTTTAGCTTTTGTAAAGTGTTAACTTTCCAAACTATCCAATCGGAAGACGACAACAAACTAATACGTCTTTTGAGGAGCATCTCTAGATCTTTGTGCATGACTTTTCATCATGCATCCAATCAATGATGGTCAACAAAGTTACATACTTTTGAGAAGCATATTTAGAGCTCCGCACTTGTCACATAGTGCCATAGTGAAACCTCTAATAGTTTCCCTAACTTAGTTATAACTATCTCAGCTAGTTATGACTAGTTTTGATCACTCTAGATTTAGATCTTCGAAGTAGAGTAACCTATAAGATAGTCATACCTAATGAAATTTATATAAGCACGCACACAAATAATAGGATACTTGTGGTGTGACATTTATCCCCAGACTTAATTTTCACTCCGTCCTCGGAGTGAAGTATCACGTTGATGAAACTTCTTCAGCTTGTCGTGGTTCACTCGGTCGAAGAACGTACCACTCCTTTCTTGAAGATCATAGGTGTCATTACTCCACACTTTGGAGATGATGAAAGATCCAAAATATCGACATAAGAACTTCTTTTGAACTCGCTTGTGCCTAATAGCATCCCATAACATCACCCACTCACCCTTTTGAAATGGCTGTAACTTCGTTTTGTTCTTCGCTAGGCGCTTGTCATAGCTCTTTTTCTGTTGTAACTGGACCATCTCAATGCGTTGAGCTGCGTCGTCTCTATTCTCCTCCAGCTCCAACAAGGTTTCTCCCCGCTCTTTCTGAGCTATTGGACCACCCTTTCTCTTCAATCCAGCTTGCAAGGTCTGAAAGGTGATAAGGTCGAACTGGACTGGTAATTTGGATTCCAACCCATACACCATCTTGAAAGGTGAATATCTCGTAGACGTCTTCACTGTTGTACGATACTCCCATAGCACCGCATGAAGACGCTTGTCCCAGTTGTGTTTGGCCCCTTCCATGTCAGCATCCTTTGCTAACATTTGACACAAGGTAAAGTTTGCCCTCTCTACCAAACCGTTTGAACTAGGTTTATATGATGTAGTAACCCTCTAGAAATGGAGAAGTGTGTGCACATAGCAGTAGTCATACCGCTCACAAATTCTCGACCCCTATCAAAAACTAACTCCAAGGGACATCCAAACCGAGTAATGATCCGTTCGTACAGAAATCTACCCATCTCAACTTCTCCAATAGTTACAAGAGGTCTAGCTTCTACCCACTTTGTAAGGTAATCTGTGGCTACAACAATATACTTATTGTTGCGAGGGGTGCGATTCAAAGGCCCAACGAAATCTATTCCCCATTTCTCGAAAGGTCCAAGAACCGGAATATATCTAAGAGGAGTAGAAACACTAGATTTGATAGCGAAAGCTTGACAAACATCACAGGTTTTACAATACGTCAAGCAATCTCTAAACATCCCCCTCCAGTGATATCTTGCGTCAAGTATCTTGAGGACCGTCAACTTGCCTGCGAAATGTCCTCCACATACTGGACCGTCATAGAATTCTTCCATGAGTCGTAGAGACTCCTCCTTGCTCGCAGCTCTTCTCAAGATCCCATCAACTCCTTCACGGATTAACACACCTTCCACCACTGAGTAAGGTTGACTTCGTTTCACCAACGCCTTCTTCTCTCTGGTCCGCATCCCATCTGGATAGATACCTTTCGTAACGAAATTCCAAATTTCTTGATATTCTATTGGGATAATAGAGTTGCTCATCAAGATCATCAAATCTTCATCAGGAAAGGTGTCATCCACCGGCTCCTCTCCATTCCCATCGTAAGCTCTAGATAGCAAATCTGCATTCGCGTGTTTCTTTCCTGGTCGATCGCAAATCTCATAGTCGTACTCTGACAATAAGAGCTTCCACCTTGCTAATCGTCCTTCGACCATAGGTTTATTGAAGATGTACTTCAATGCCTTATGATCTGTAACGATAGTGAATTTGCCTCCTATGAGATAATGTCGAAATTTTCTCAGAGCATAGATCACTGCTAATCCTTCTCTCTCTGTCACAGAATAATTTCTCTCTGCCTTGATCATTTGCCGACTAGCATATGCAATAGGATGATTTCTACCTTCAACATCATACTGACTTAGAGTACAACCTACTGCTACATTTGAAGCATCCGTATATAGAATAAACTGTTTATTCCAATCGGGCTTAACCAAGATTGGAGCTGAAGTAAGAGCTTTCTTCAGTTCCTCAAAGGCGGCTAGAGCTTCTTCATCTCCTAAAATCAACACGTAATCTACTTCCTTCTTCAGATATACAGTCAAAGCATATGCTTTATGTGAGAACGAGAGTATAAACTTTCGATAATACCCCACCATACCTAAAAACTGTCGTAACTTAGTGAGAATACTAGGAAAAGGGAGCTCTAAGATCTTCTGCACCTTCTCTGGATCAACGGCAATGCCGTCCTTGGATATGATATGACCCAAGAGTAACCCTTCATCACACCCAAAAATACATTTCTCCGGATTGAGAGATGCATTTGCTACATCTAAACATTCTAATACCTTCACAAGGTGCTCAAAATGCTTCTCATTATTCCCGTAAACACAAAAGTCATAATAAAATCTCTCACAAACTTTCCTAAGAAAGGTTCAAACACTTTGTTCATAAACCTTTGAAACGTCGCAGGAGCATTACACAGACCAAATGGCATGACTCGAAATGCAAACGTACCCCACGGAGTAGTGAAAGTGATCAGGTGTTGATGTTCTGGTGCAATTTTGATCTGGTTATATCCGCTATAACCATCTCCAAAGCTGTACCATTCGTTTCCCGCCACTTCTCGTCGATGAAAGGTAGAGGATAATAATCCTTCTTTGTGACCGCATTGAGCTTCTTGTAATCAACACACACCCTCAATTTGCCATTTTTCTTCTTTACGATCACAATGGGTGATACTCATTCGGAGTGCTCCACTTCGTAAATGAACCCAGCAGTGTGCAGCTTCTCGATCTCTTCTTTCACCAGATCCGCAATTGGAGGACTCACTCTTCGTTGCTTCTGTCGCACCGGTTTGACTTCCTTCTCTAACTCGATACGGTGTTGCTCTAGTGTGACCTCCCTCAGATCCTTGTAACTAAATGCAAATACATGAATGTATTTGCGAAAGATCTCTTCGAAACAACTCTTCTCCTCTTTAGTAACCTTCGATCCATAACGTAAGGTGGCAATTCTTCTCTCCACCTCCTCGGGAGTCAACGGTTCTTTGTCTCGATCTCTTTGCACTTCCGGAGAAGGGAAAAGATCCACTACATTCACACACACATTTCGTTCTTCTCTCTCCTCTTCTGACGATGTATTTTCAGATTCTGAATCTGAAGAATTGGTACTACATCAGAAGTAGTATCGACAACTTCTGACTCCCAGTAGTCCGATGTGGGTCGATCCGATTCCGACGTCCCAACTTGATCTCCGAGCAATGAAACTTTGATCCGGTGGTGATTTGGTCCGATGCGTAAATAACCTTTGTGCCAGTTATCCGTTGCATGTACTGCTCGAAGCCAAGGTCTTCCGAGTAACATTTCATAACTTGACTCTTTCAAGATTTGAAATGTCATGTTTACTTGCACTCCCATTACTGACACACAAACTCTCTCCAGCACTCCCAATGATCTAACTCGCTGTCTGTTAGCCATGCCCACCGTGATACTAGAAGGACGAGTTGGTACTAGATCCAACTTCCTCATGAGTCGTTCTGAGATGGCATTTACTGCCGATCCTCCATCGACAAGAACATCTGAGACATCTCTCCCATTGATACGAGCCTCTACTTTTGATGCCTTGTTGCACACCTCTCCTTCACTAGCATCTAAAGCACTCACATCGACAGTAGAAGGATTTACCTTCTTCTTCCGACCTCGTCGGGAGCTTAGACCGCTACGAAGTTCTTTCCTCACCGAAGGATTCAGAGCAATCAACTGTCCCACAGTAATGTTTGCTCGTTGCTTACTCACGTCTTCCACCACATTGTATTTTGATTGCTCCATCGAAATTGTGAATCAGTATTTCTCAATTTCTTCCGCAGTTCTTTGGTTTTTGAAGAAGATTTGCTACTCCGATTATTTTGACTTGGATATTTTGACTTGAATCTTTCATCACGACTGGTTCTCTCTCGTCGAAATGCGTCCTCATCCTCTTCCTCTCTTGAGCCAACAGCTCTACAGATTGAAAACCTTCTCGTACATCTCGTGGCTCCAAGATGTCAATGCATGCTACACCCTTGTCCTTGCTTTGTGAAGTTGAAGCTCCATCCGCCGTTCCACCATTACGACTTGGACAATTACGTTGGAAGTGTGATCCTCCACACGTAAAACATTCTTGGCTCGTGTAATTACTGGGTGATCCTTGCGGTGGTCCACCTCTGGACTGATAGTTTTCATAACCTCGTGAGCCCCCTCCAACATTTGGACTCCGGTGTTGCAACAAATTCACCATATTGATCTTCAAATCTGCCAGAGACTCTGTCAAACTTTTCAACTCATCACGAAAGTCGGGAGTAATAGATCTAGATGGTACAGTGACTGTAACCGCACTAGTAGAAGCTATCGGAGTCAGATTCTGAAATCGAACAGTCGGAACACTCGCAGGCGTCAGAGTTGGCATGCTCGGCCCTTGCACATCTCCACATGCTGTCCCAACAGTCATTGGTTGCAAGTCGTCTCCATCCAGACTCTCCTCCATCCTAGTTGCGATCTTCACTGCATCAGCCTTCGAAGTTGGTCTCTCATACCGCTTCTTGTGTTCGAATCTCTGGCCTCAATCCCCCAATAAAATTCTTTGTGAGCATTGCTCCAATGCGCACCATCGTTGGTTCTACTACATCTCCACTCTTTAGTAAAAGCACCCGAAACTTCTGTTCTAATTTCTCCACCCTCTCGACGTAAGTCCTTATTTTCTCTTTCTCTCCTTGTTTGAGGTAAGTTACCTCTACCATTAACTTCTCGTAACTTTCATCAAGAAGAAAAGTTTCAATTAAGGCCTCCGTCAATACTTCCCAAGTATCAACTAGAGTCCCTACGCTTCTCTTCTTCCTATCCTCATACCATGTCAATGCAGAATTTTCAAGAAATTCAGGTATCAACCCTACCCACTCGCTCTTCTTTCGATCTCCATTGCCAATGCATGCTCGTTTGAAGTCCCTCACAAATCCTTCTACGTCTTCTCCATCTTTTTCATAAAACATCGGAAGTTTCCCCATTCTTCTCTTCTTTTCTTCTTCTTTCTCAAGGTACTGCTTGCAGATGTGAAGATCGTACTTCACCGCAATCCACAATTTCCCCGTTGAGCTCTCTCTTCTCCAAAGGTTGGAATAAGTTTGACCCTCATGGTCATCTTATCTCTCGTGTGACAGACTATCTCCATCCTCGTTAGAGGTCTTCACTCGTTCCGTTTCTACACTCAACCTTCTCTCGAGACCTTCGACTACAGTTTCTAGCAAAGCAACCACTGCGCTACACTCGTGCTCAACTGGAATCCCGTGCACTCCACATCTGGGACAAAAGGTTGTAGGATCAATGACGCCTTGTCTAGGGGAAGAAGGACCTATGTGTAAGCTTAAGTCGACCAACCCTCTTCGCTCACGCAAAAGTCTATTTTTCGTAGGACACTTGCTCACTTTATGTCCTTCTTCTCCACACAAAAAGCACCTCGAGTTCTTCTCCTGGTTCTTACGACTACTCTCTGCTTCTTCCTCAAATTCTAGTCGAAATTCTCCTTTCGTCAGATCAGCGGTAACTATCACCGCATAGCCTTGAGAGATCTTGCTCAACCTCAATTTCCACTCTTACTGTCCTTCCATGACGATGATCCGTCATACATCTCTCTCGCTATATAGTTTGTTTGACACTTTTGATCACTCGACTATCTTCTCGCTTAGCAATCTCTCACATTACTAAGTAGAAGCTTAACTTGTCAACCCTGAGCCTTAGAGATCGAACATAACCCTCTCAAGAATTCTGAAATTCTTTCACTCTTTTACTTCAGCAAGCGATATAACAGATTTGACCCCCCTTCACTTCGAATGCCATAACTCCAGTTCTACTCGATCAATTCACGCATGATTTGGGTGCCTAGATAGCTTATCTTGCAAGCTATCAGCATGGAAGATTTCAAGGTCTAACTCTAAAAACTGAAAATATGAAAATGACTGTAAACTCCTTCTCGAGAGTTCACTATTTGATACCGAAAAACCTCCTTAACTTCCGAAAGACGTAACTCTCTCTTTACAATTGATCTCTCGGAGATATCAAGCTTATTGGAAAGCTTATCTTGCCCTCTATAACATGGTGTATGTACAAAGGTTCTGAACTCATGCGAAAAAACAGACATGAACTGTACTAACAACTAAATACGAATCTTTGTATCAAAGTCTCGGTAACGGAACCAAAATGTAAGCCGGCCTGTCTCTCACCCAGGGGTACCTCATATGACTAGGATTACTAGTGCACCTTAATTACAAAGATTCTATCATACCCATGCTCACTTCACTCAACACTCTGACCCGTATGGTCATATCGGTCTCTCTAATAGCGTTCCTGCAAACAAGTTCTAACCCCGCCCTCCACATTGCATCACATAGTACTCAAGGACTCCCAAGGTCTCCAATGCTCGCTTTACTTATAGACAGGAAAATGAGAGTGCTTTCCACTCTCTCAACTCCTCCTTATATACTCTACAATTTCTTACCGTGGTAACTTTTACTAAGTTACGTTACCACATAGTAAGTGCGCAATCCAAAATAGTTAAACTTCTAAAGGCTACTAAAATTTGAGAATAGCCCACACATTACTTGTTCTACTTTACTAAAGTAAGAGATTCTCCTACTTTAGCTTTTGTAAAGTGTTAACTTTCCAAACTATCCAATCGGAAGACGACAACAAACTAATACGTCTTTTGAGGAGCATCTCTAGATCTTTGTGCATGACTTTTCATCATGCATCCAATCAATGATGGTCAACAAAGTTACATACTTTTGAGAAGCATATTTAGAGCTCCGCACTTGTCACATAGTGCCATAGTGAAACCTCTAATAGTTTCCCTAACTTAGTTATAACTATATCAGCTAGTTATGACTAGTTTTGATCACTCTAGATTTAGATCTTCGAAGTAGAGTAACCTATAAGATAGTCATACCTAATGAAATTTATATAAGCACGCACACAAATAATGAGATACTTGTGGTGTGACAGACTTGAGAAAGATGCGACCTGGCCCTCCATACTAGAGTTCATGATCAACACACAAAGAAAGACATATGCATATCACCTTAGCACTATCTCCTCATCAACCTTGTCATGTCATCGAGCCCCAGTCTGATCCTGCTGACTCGTGCGTGGGTTGCGACTCAACTCATCGACATCTAGGGTTTGCAACTCCAGGTCTATGCACTATCTGAAAGTCATACTCTTGTAAGATCAGAGCTCATCGTGCAAGCTTGTCGGACTCCATCAACCACTTGAGCGGTCTGTTGCACACTTCTCAAACAGATAACATCAGAAGTGTGCAACAACCCACACTGCAGCTAAACACTCTTCCTCGTATGAACTGTACCTCATCTCAGCTGAATTGTTAGAGCGATTGACATACGTCATCACAAACTTCTTTTTTCTCATCATCATGCTGAGTCAGCACTGCTCTAAGTCCCAACATACTCCAATCAATGTGCAGTTGGAAAGGACGTCCCTTAACGGGTCTCTTCAAGATGGGAGCAGATGTCAACCTATCCTTGAGCTCTAGAAAAGCTCGCTCCTGCTGATCTCCCGCTACCACTCCTGTCCACCTTCATCAGTTTGGTCAATGGTTTCGTAATTGCACTAAACCCTTTCACGTATAGACGATAGAAGTTCGTCAAACCAACAAATGTCTGAACTCGACTCACATCTGTGGGACGTGAGATACGTACAATAGCCTCAATGTTCGTCGGTTGAACATCCAACCCACCTAGGTAGATGGTGGGATCAAGATACTCTATCATCTCCTGGAAGAACTTACACTTCCCAAGGTGTAACTTCATCCCATGAGCTCTTAACCGCTCGAACACATCCCGTAAATGTCTCTCGTGCTCCTCCACTGTCGCAGTATAGACTAAGATGTCGTCAATATAACATCTGACAAAATCCAATCCTGCTATGATCTTGTCCATCATCCTTTGAAACTCTGTAGGGGCGTTCTTCAACCCAAATGATAAGAACCATCACTGATACAAACAATCTTTACCGTGAGAGTCAATTCCTCAGAATGTTGTCTTGGACTCATCTTCTTCTCTTACTGACAACTGACGATACCCTGCTCGAAGATCAAAAGTACTGAAGACCTTCACATACCTCACTGCATCAAAGATCTCCTCAGATGTCGGCATGGCATACTTATCGGACTTCATCTGCCGATTGATAAGACGGTAGTCTCCACACATCCGTCTGTCCGTGTAGTTGTCATACATATCCTTCTTTGTTGACATAACTGTGACAGATGCATACTCTCCATGCGACATCTTCACCAACCCAACCTCCAACAAGTCTTGAGTCATACTCTAGATCAGGCTCTCCAAGAACTGTACCTGTAAGGACGTCGAAAGATTAGCATGTCATTAGTCAAGTCGATATGTATACCTGGTCCCTTCAAGGTACCCAAATCCTTCATACTAAAGGTAAAACAATTCATGTAGCTCTTCAGGAATCTCTGCACTCTTTGTCTCTCCTCTCTTATAAGCTTGGGTCCAATCTCTAGCTCCAAAGTATCCTCTGTCACCATGCTAGAGATAGAAGACCAAGTCATTGATTGCTATCTTGCAGCCTCTGGAGCAGTTTCTTTCTGCTCACCACAACCAACTTCCACCGCGACTGTGCAAAAAAAACTTCTGCAGTCCTAGCTGCAAGCTCCATACTCTCTCCTACGACATCCCATGATGTCCAAGGATGACGAACTCCACACGTCTTCTCCTCAGTCTTTGTCTCCACCGACCTAATAGGCAAAGAACTCAGAAATGTCCGATCAGTAACACTCGTCGATCGCATCTGACGCTGCTCAGCCAATCCAAGGTTAACAATCCATGTCAAGCAGTTTAGATCCATTGCTTGACCAAACACTTGACGACGTGAAGCCTCCGACACCGAAGCTACTGCCATCATACTCGTAGCGAAACCCATCGCTCTCTCTCTCTCATCGACATTGAGCTCCACCAACTGCTATAATTGAGCATCTCACACAAGCACAAGTCCTCCATCTCTGTAAGCATGTGACGCTGGAAAGCTCACCAAAGTGAGCAACACTGTCATGAGCCATCCCACTAGGTTCACCACTGTCATGGGTGACTTATCAATGACTCTCACTACTTGAGATCTCGTCTTGCATCCAAGATGTCATCGACTATGAGATGCGCTGGTCGTCTCAATGCATCGTGTGCGCGCTTGAGCACCTCCTTTGGTAACAAGTTCGTCCATCACACCGTGGACGATGTGCACGAGATCCCACTCTCGTTGCATCCAACAGCACTGCCGGTCCAATCTAAGACCACACATGGTGCACACTCGTCATCATCTATGTACGAGCATCATCCAACAAAGGAATGTTTTCCAAGATGTACGATGGAGTATCCACTTGTTATATCTGGAGATGTCGTAAGATCCGTAACATCTCTCAAAACATCATAGATCGTGGGTCATATAAACCTTGACCTCTTCCAGCACGCGTGTGACCTTGACATGACAACCCGGCTATCACCAAATGAATGATGTCAACAAACGTAAGATCCTACGCCCCAGCAGCGAAATATCTGACGGTAATGCTTGCTGGTATTCTCTAACGGCTGATATGGACAACAACTCAAGATATCTATGCACCAAACGTGCCACATGACGCAATGAGATGCGTCTTGCAATCTCATCTCTCTCCACATACAAGTGACTTGTATGCCTGTATTGTGGTACACTTGTGTATGTGTATGACATCGTCCATGTGTTATGTGTATGTCTGGTGTATCTCTGACAACGATGTATGTTGCGTAGCGATGTGTATGCGCACAACAGTTGAACAACTCAGTCTTATGGGAACAAAAGATCTCATGTTCAAATCTCCCTTGAATGTTTTCTGTTTTCGGATATGAATAGTCTAGTTCTCCAGGCTCTGTATTGCATGTCGATATTCATTATGAGAGATTATGATGGGTACGGCTTCGATCATACCTAATTGGGAGGGAAGATATTTTCTTTAAATGTAATTTGAAATGAACAACTCCTCCGAATGTCGTGAAGTTAAAGTGATAATTACCAAAAAATGCTTGATAGACACTTACAAAAGATGGTGAAAGAAATATAAAAAGTAGCTAAAAAAAACCAAAAAGAAAAAGATCTAGAACGAAGACGATGCTACTTGATAGATGGTTTTTATTGCAGATTTTTGTTTTCTGTTGCACAGAACAATAGTAGAGAACTATGAAATAACTTGTATGTTTGGTGTACCAAATGTAAACTTTCATTTGGTTCGAATGATGAAGTTGATATAACTTTATTTTTTAGATATGATGTAAATAGTTGTAAAGTTACACTTGGATCTATCAGCGGGTTTCAGATGGTTATGCTTGTTTACGCTATCATGGTTACACTTAAACGTAACCCAGTTGCAAAATAGTGGTTCTTCTTTCTATATAATCTAGGTTTGGTGTTAAGATGTTTCTACACCTGTCCAAGATATAATAGAGTGATGACGCTTATTATTATAATGCTTTTGTAGTTAATGTAAAAGCATGTAAACCCTAATGTCTCGAGCAAAAAGATATAACGAATGCTGGACGTTCAGTGTTAATGTACAGAGGATCAAAGATTACGAGTAGAGAAAAATTGGGAGTAAAGAACTCTCGTGGAAAAGACAGAGTAGGCTAACTTGTCCTTCCAATAACAATTTTTCTGTAACGCATGTCAGTCAGATTACTTGCAAAGACCAACGCTCGATTTTGAGTTCGTGCTGATGTGTGCTCGCAAACACTAGATCTGACGAAAATTTAACGACAAAATTTGAAAATTGAGATAGCAGCTAGCGCGTTTTTCCTCGCGGTCAGAAATGATGTCGTCCCGTACGGAAACAAATTTCTGAAGCCTGGCCGAAGTCAGTGAGTCACGCAAGCAAGACACATGGCTATCGGTTGTCATGTTACTGTGCAAGCGGTGTCATGGTCACTACTACGAGTAACTACATCTTCCGTGATACACACAGTAACGCTGATGCATTTTGATTACGACCTTGATCGAGCAGTTTCAACTCACTCTCAACTTCTCAAGTGTGGTGATGGGAAGCCACTCTCATGTCTTTTTCTAGTTTCGCGCTCTAGTAATTTTCTTCATTCTAAGCGTATTAACTTTTGGACCATCGCAGTCATCAAACCTGTGGCTAGTGAACGCATAGATATTCACAACAATCAGTCGAGGAATTCTTACAGTAATATGTCTGAACCTTCAGTTTTGGTCTCTACGATTGATTAAAACCAAACCAAAAAGACCAAAACGAATTGTTTCTCTTCAAAATTGCATCCGAAGTTAAGACCAATACTCCTTAGACCTTCATCAAAACGTTTCAAAAACGACACCGTACTAAATTCGACCTTTTTTAACATGACACCATAAGGGGTAAGCGCGAACATAAAGAAAACATCATTTAAACTTCACAATCGAGATCTAAATTTTTTGATGATGTTTTCTCTTTATTTCTCAAACTGATATCATTCTCTCTATACATACAGATCACTGGTGCTATAGGAAAAAGACCCGAAGAAGAGAAATAGAGTAAAGGCAGAGGGAAGATAGTCTTGCTAGGAGCTGAACAGACTTCGCCGTGAAGAATTATTGAACTTGAACCAGTGTAAGACAGCAAGCTATGGTTAAGTAACCTCATCCTCAAGGTAAACTTACCCACTTGATATTACCTTAACACTAGTAGAATGTGCTGAAATGAAGTCGAAGTCCCTGAGGTCAGGTATAAACAAGTGAAGTTAATCTGCTTCAAGCCTTTTAACCTGATGCCAAGGAGGCCTTTGCTTCCTTCGAGTCAAGGAATCACAAACGTAGACAACTCTAGTTAGTACTTGATTCTGTAGTGGTTACATGGGATATGTACATCCTGCTAACTCATCTGCAAGGGAACAAGCAGATGTTAGTGTCGTTCTGATATAAGGTGGACTTTGGACGAACTTCACAAGCTCTTTTCTTGGATAACTTTGTCCTACTTGCGCTCAGTATTCATAGTCAAACTGAGATCTATGATTGAGAGTCTTATCATTGCATATTATTCACTCTTCAAGGTTCGGAAGAGGGAGTATACAAAGAGTTTTAATTTATGTTTTTTTTTTTCGAAAAAGTTAGGTTATAAATTAAAATTTACAAGCTTTAAAATATTTATTGAAGAAGGGTTTTGTTTTCGTGACTCACTTATGAGTTTAACTGAAAGTATCAAGTGTAATAAATGTGTGAAAATGAGATCTTAATTAATAATCTAATTTTAACAATACGAATTAAATAAAACTATATTAAAAATCTGATACAAGTAATAAACTCTGTAGACCAGTATTCTTCTCTTGATGTGCATTTTACTTTTCACCAAATTACAGTGAAGTGAATTAAATAAAATTATATCATAAGTCTGACACTAGTAGTAAATTCTGTCGACCAGTATTCGCCCCCTGATGTGCACTTTTACAGAAGTCACAATTCTTCACACACTCTTTTTTTTAATGTTGTAAACAAATAGCTCATGATTATTTTTTGCCTGTTTAAACATTTATCTTTTTCCTCTGTTGTAAGCAAATCGTCCATGATTAATTTACTTACATGATTGTTTTCTTTCTGTTTAAACGTTTATCTTTTTCCTCCATTCTCCTGTCTGTGCATGATTATTTTCTTCCTGTTTACACTTATGTGCTTACATGATTATTTTCTTCCTGTTAAAACGTTTGTCTTTTTCTTCCATTGTCCTGTTTGTGCACTTTGGATGCATATTATATTATTTAAATACAGTTGTGATCGACTTAAAATTCTCCTTCTCTGTTTAGCCTAATTCTGTGTTTAGCTTCCTCAACCCCTCTCCTCGGTAAGCATATTGTCAACCAGGTGCACGACTACCCATTACCACATTGGACCCACGTTATTTGAGTTCAAGGGTCGAGGCTTTCAGTATCGTATACATGAATTACTAAGTAAACTTTCAAACGTGGGGACATAACTTTGTAGACAAACATATTGAGTACCTACAGGTTCAAATACAGCTAAACTGTATACAGATATATCCATGTAACTGTGGTCGAATCTAGACAGAACACTTCCGCCTTCGATGATCTATGGGAGTCCAAGACTGAAGAAAGTGTCGAGAGGAAAGTTGATTTTGAAAGCTTCCCTCCTGTTTCTCTAGTCATACGGATGTGAAAGACCGAAAGGACAGTTCAGTAGCAGTTTTAATGATACAGCGATACACTAAAAAGGTTCTGTGCATTACCCCTGTTTGCCAACATATTCTTCTTCAACTTCTTCAAGAAGTTACCTTAGTGACAAGTACATAATATAGAATCTTTCCCTTGTCAATACAATTTTCGATTCACGACTGCTCAGTGTCTGGACTTCAAAGTGTTCCCTCTGACAGAATGGCTTCAAGTCCCAGAGAGAATGCTTCCTTGAATCTGAATTTCCCACATGTTATACACTCAACGAACGACTGTGGTAGAGGATGGATCAACTTTAGGTCTAATCAAGCCTCCTTCCCAACCAGAGACCTGATCAACCATTACCCTTTCCCTATAATCGGTGTTGATCTTGACATTGGTGGTTGATTCTGGAGCTTCTGCACTAGTCTCTCCGGCTGGAGGCCCCTCCCCCTTGTCCTTCATGTCTCTCGTCCATTGTTTCCGACGGAATGGTCTGGTAAATCTAGGGTCTATAGTCTGCCCTGGCTCCGCAATCCTCATGATTGCAAACACTGACTCACAGGTTTCTCTAGCATACTTTGAGCAACTCGCTTCAGCGGCAGCCAAGCAAGCTCTCATCTCACTTTCCTCACCGAGCTCCCGTTCTCCCTCCTGGACTCGTGCAGCCCCAAGAAACACGGGAACGCTTTTCCACCAGGGCATCCGGCAAGCATTTGTTGCACTTATGGAACACCCCATTCTGGCACCCATCTGTCATTACATTACGTCAGTCCCTGTCTTCAGGAAGATCTGTGAACTATGCATCTCGTAGCACCTGTAGCTCTTCTTTCAGACTTCCCTGGAAACAACCGAAGGAGACGTATATGCGCACTAGAATACGAGCCCCAGGGTGACCACATAAAATGGAGACGGAGCTATCTTGTGCTTTGTGAACCGGAGCTAGAAACCTCTCAAGAATGATTCCCATTTTGTTAACGAGGTCATCAACTGGCCAGCATGTACCAGAACATACCTCACACTGACTTGCAATCTTCTCTCGACTCTTCAGCCAGGCTTGCATCCAACTGGTCTCATCTTTGAAAGCCAAAACCCATTGGCCTTCCGAAGGATCATCTTCAGGCCCTGCTGGTACTGGTATTCTCAACGGTGGTAGAATTGTCTGGAACGCGACTGTCGTCGCGGCGGGCGAAAGATCCACAGGTCCCGACAGTTGCTGCTGCATCATCCCCCCACAATCTTCAGGTACAAGAATAAACTATCGAGCGGAAGGTCAGAGAAACTCATACAACCTTCCTACCTACTGTAGATACGCGAGAGTTAGGTCTGAACATTCCAAACCCGAGAAAACCATAGTGAGTGATGCTTGCTGATGAAGAATATTATGTGGACACTGGCCTGGTATACACTCAGTATGCAAAACTAAGTAAGAACACTACGTCTGATGAGAACACTGCTGATTGTTCTCTAGGAGGAGTCGGGCCTTAAACTTAGTCAAATAGATCGAGCGATAAAAAATTCTCCAGCTGCAGCTTTCAGTGAAGAAAAGAGAAAGGTTGCAATACCTCCGTACCAAAGGAAAAGCCTCTTTCCACAAATCGGCCTGTCAAGAACACATCAGTTTTACATATTAGCTCCCAGCATCAGAATGGGACCCTCCGTTACGGTAAAACCGTACGAAGGAAACAAACGGACGAGCGATGCACACAGCAACCAACACGAGGGACAATCCTTGCAGTACTGATACAGACAAACTTTTCCTCCCGACAATACAGAGAACTTCAGAAAAACCCAGAACCAGCAACGGTGGGTCCACTACACCAGGAGCAACACCCCAGATCCAGGGCTTAGGGTTTTAACGTCACACAATGGCAGAAAAAGGAAGAAAGAGTAAATGCCACCCCAACTGTGGGGCTACGAAGAACATGAACAGGCGTCTTACGCACCAGGCGACCACGTTCCCTTTCTCGACTGATTGTAGTCCCATTTTTTCTAGTGCTTGCCGGCTGCGGGGACTGAGACCGGTTTCGGGAAGTGAAGCCATTTGATCCGCAAGACGGTGGCATCCAGTTGTCACCAAGAGATTACACAGACAACTTTAAACCGAGAAGTCAGAGGGAACTGATACGAGTCAGCTCCTGAAGCAGCACAGTGACTAATTCCAATTTCCTAATAAATATGGCATCTTATGCGTTATATATTCTTCAGGAATTTTCGCTGTTATGGCTACTCCCCTCCTGTAGCCCCCACCACCCATCAACGTTCACGTCCTGGAAACAGAAATACTGTTCCCGAGCATTCCACGAACAACAACCTTGAAAAGCAAAGAGTAGATTGCAAATGACAAGGACGAACTAGTGATCCGCACCATGAGATAATGGCTTCGAAGCCGAGAGTCTGGCATAGCATTCACTCTTCCTCCCGCCGATGTTCGGAGAAAAACTGTCCTTCTCAATCGAGGCTGGATTACGCTGATACTTCCCCCTGGTCCCAGTGTATTCCTCGCTCAGTCGTCTTCTCCAACCACACCTTCTTTCCCTCCCCTCGGGAGTTCTTCTCTTCCCTGTTTCAAATCTCTGAGCGTCGAAGCGCTGCCTGTGCCAAGTCTCTTACGTCGTCACAGCTTGGGATGGAAACGATGGGACGCTCCTCTGCTGTTACTCTCTCTGATTCCAAGGGAACACGGACCGATTCCCTTGGGGAAAGAGGCTGAAGCTGCAATCACATGGCTTTTTTCGGCGGAACCTGTACGGATTGCGGACATCTACGGAGGGTTCCATAACCGAAAGTGTCCGGAGAACTGATCTCCTTGGTCCGCTCCGTTCAAATGCGAAGATTCTAGTATTGAACTTTAGTTTCTCCCCAGTGAAAACTTGAGAGTGCGTGATCGAGAGCGAAGAGTCCCCACGGATCTTTGTCTAGAGGTAGTTCTATTCTGCAACAATGCAGAGCGAAGAACGCTACACTCAGTGGAAATCGCTTGTGCCAATTCTCTAAGACTGGCTTGCCAATCACAACTTTGTTTGGCCTTCTCTCCCTTGGAGGTTGCCCACCTTGTTCATGCTTGGTGGAATTCCGTCAGCTGTTTGAGCGCCTCTTCCGACTCTTGCCTCGTTCACATCGTTTGAAGTGCCTCCAGCGAGTTGCTACACGAAAACATCCGTCAAGGAAGAGCGCAGTCGAAAGCGGATTGCCTGACGTACAGATCTCCGGCAAGAAAGGTCTTGTCCGTCAGGCGACCTGACGTGCGTCTGGTCAAGAGTATTCAGCAATACTGGCTTGTTGGCTCACCCGTTCGCCGGGCCGGGTGCTACGAGAGATTCTGAATTCCTAGTTCATCCAACATGCTGCTCTCTACCTTGTTAGATTCACTCCTAGAGTGGAGTAGGAGAAATCTCGTCCAGGGGTGCCGCTTTATCTGTTCGAGCGTTCTTAAATCCCTGCCGATGTAGTCTCTCTCTGTTTAGTGAGTAGTGCCGGAGAGTGTACGTGCTCAGAAGAGGATTGATTTGGACGATGCTTGCTGTCTCGCAGCTGCAAATTATCTGCGTCTGTGACCACTGCGCGCCAGTTATTCTATGTGCTCCGTTTGAAGACGTCCAGATAGCTGAGTTCCGTATGCCTTATCCTAGCATGCTTTCATAGCTGAAGCTATGACGGCATAAGCTCATAAGGAAATTGGCATATTACTGCGACCTACTGTATTATACGTGTACTATCAGACGCGCAGTATTGTACTGTAGTTATATTGTCCGACGGAAGCTAAGGATTCCAGAATCAGACGTGCTAGATTCTGCTCGAGTGGGAGTCAAGGGAAAAAAAGGAGGAATGCAACTTGTGTGGGTTTCAACAGTTGGCAATGTATGCTTGATTGCCCCGGAGAACTGGTAGGATCTCAAGCGCGAGGGCAAATTGGTTATCGGTGTTGTGAAAGATGGAATGAATCAATTTGGATTCTGCGAAGAAGGTGAAGAAGTCGAACAAAGCTAGGAGAGAGGCTGTAGGTTCCCACGATGACTGAGAAGATCGAGAAAAGAAAGGAGGAGAGAACTGGAGATTCGCCGCGGCAAATCCGCAGGCAAGCGCAGCTTTGTATGCTGCTTCTGACGCTGCAGTATGGTGCCCAGCCTCTTCTAACGCAGCATTTCTCAGGGTAAGATCTTGTAAGCTTTGTAAGGGTATGCATGGACGGACCACAATGTCAACATGAAGCAACATTGTTCATAGTTATTTTCTTCCCAGAGTCTCACGTGATCACTTTGCAGTTGACTCTTTACCAAGATCTTACACGATCACTTTGTACTGGGTATTCGACTTAATCCCTTGCAGTTCAGAGAGAGCTACCTTCTCCGCTGCGGTTGTAATCTGTTAATCTTTCTTTTAATTTGTGTCGGGTCTAACTCATCCCCTACGAACAAAGACGAGATTTACTGTACGTTACGATTCAAAGTTGAGATTGACGTTAAAGCATTAGAACTGTCAGCAGGGAGCTTTTCTGGTTGATGCACTAACAAGAGCCTGGAAAGGTAGGCGTATATATTCTTCCAAAAAGTTTCTGATTTTGTGAATGTGAGGTCCGTCCATGCAGCTGGTTAATTTGTTGTTGTTGGCCAATCGTGCACCTCAGGAAAAACGTGATAATGACATCGGTAGTTCTGTCAACTGAACTGATTAAGGTACTTCCAGCAATTTGGTCATCTGTTGATATTCCTTTGGCAGTTGCTGGTTCCTACATAGGTGAGAAACTTGATTGCAACAGTGCCACGCTTGCGCAGATATTTGTTGCAGTTGCTGGGCTAAAATGGGAAAACAAGCTCAGCACCTTGACACAGGAGTGGAGTCTCCTTGATGCTGTGAAAGGATCGGCTTTGCCTGCAACGATATACGCTGTACAAAATTCTCTAGTCCAGTTAGCTTATCGGCACCTTGATTCCTTGACCGCCACAATGCTGAATCAAACCAAGTTGGCTTTCACAGCATTTTTCATGTTTCTAATATTGGGGTAAATATTAGTTCTGTCTCTGTCTACCTATTTGTCATTCACAAACCGTGTCCATCCTGCGTGTCTAGGGGTTCTAGTTGAGTTACTTGAAAGCTGCGATTGAAAGTTGGTAGTTTTGCTGTCCAGTGTGACTTTCCTTACCACTTCAGTAGATTAAAGTCGAAAATATCAGTACTGAGGTTTTCGCCGGTCCTTTCAGAAAATTTCAAATCCATTATCATCCACACATATTCCACAAGCTGGAAGACCTGGAAGCCTGGATTCTGATCCATACTCCTTTGCTGTGCTTGTAAAGATGTTGAGGTGTAATCTAATACACGTTCTCATGTGCTTGATAACGTGCATTGGGTTAGACTTCAACATCTCTACAAGCACACAACATGCCTCTGGTTTTGGTCCATTATGGTTCAGTCAAGGCGTTTAATTGGCTCGACTTTTATTCCTGTCTCACTGAGATTTAGTGACCAGTGAAATAAAGTGTCGCTTCAGGAAACATCTGTTACCTATTGAGGGATAGGCATAAAGGGAATATTAAAGTGGATCCAAGGTTCAAAAACACACAAGATCAAATTTCAGATCTTTGTGAGGAACACAGGCCTTAGATTCTTGATGGTACAAAGCAAAGCTTAAGAGGACTCCGTTAAAAGGATGACGATACGTATTGAGCGTTAATGGACATGTTGCATTCATCTCAATTTTGTTAGAAGTTCAGTTCTGGGGCTATAGTGGGCAGCGGGAAGCAGCAGTACAAGGCAGGAAGCTGAAATGCGGAACGCTTGGAGGTGTAGTTCTCTTGGCAAAACGCAAGTAAAGGGCGTGTACAATATCTGCCTTGGGCGAACCACTTAAGGAGTGCCGAGCCAAGTCGGTCCAAGTCCTTCTATGTGGTTAGAATTCAAGAGCCAAGTCGATCCAAGTCTTTTTGTTTTGTTAGATTTGGGACTTCTTGTGTGAATTTCCCCAAGATAAGTCTTGTTAAATTTTGCTCGATTTGGTTTTGAAGTTATTTTCGTCACCGGATTTTCTTCCCTGGGATCTTTGTGTGAATTATTCATCCTGCCACTTCTGATTGATAGAGATGCGATTCAACCATGAGAAAGCCAATCAGGTGAATTTCACCACTGTTTGCCGCACTCATGGACATTCATCTCATGGATATGGCTCCTTCCGAAATCACCGCTCCTGTCATCTCCGCTCATGGAGATGGATCGAGGAATCTTTATCCTAATGTGATTACTTCATTCTTGTCCTTTCCACCTCACTGAGGTGCAAGTCAGCCGTGAAAACATCATCTGCAAGGATTGTGTCACCCTCTGCCAGCTCCTGGAGATCTTTATGGGTGATTTCACGTTTGACTGTGGTAATATTACTTTTCAACGTAACCAGTACAAGCATGAACTGTTTTCTCTTTTTCTTTGTCCATCTTGAAATCATATGTCATGGATGTAACGGTGCACATAACTTTTGTGCAGTCACAGGCAATCAAAACAGCAAATAGGAGCTCTGATGCTCTTATTAGTTGCGGCGACATTTTTAAGTCTCAGTCAGAGATCGTCAAGAGTCACTGCAGTGGTCTATGAGAACTCCTTCATTTTAGGCGTGATTCCGATCATTATTGCTTCAGTACTCTCGGGCCTTGCATCATCTCTCTGTCAGTGGGCTGTTCAGGTGAGCACTTGCTTCTCTTACATGCTACAGTGGATTACAACCTTTTCTCTGTACCTCTTCATGAGTGGATGACATCTTTTAGCCTCAAGAAAGAAACGCTCATGATTTTGAGAAAGTAATGACCTAGCTCCGCATATTGCGCTACATTGGGTAGGTGAACCTCCGGATTGCTATGTCATCAGCAGCTATGAAGTTATGAACTATGATCACTTAACTCGTTTCTTATGTATGGATATACAATAGCGATAGTCTCTCAGTTAATTTAACGAAAATGCTATTTATATACATATCATGTTCTTCATTACCGTTATACCGTCTACCATGTACATATATATCGCGCTCCTGGTACTCTTTGGACTTTTTCTCTCGTACTCTGTTACAGCATAGATATGCCTGCACTGGATATTGTACATGTCTTCCATATGGCACCTCCATACCAGTAAGTGCTCTCGCTACACATTTCCGTTGGTCTTCCACTTGGTTAACTTAACTTGTGCGCTAACTTGCTTAGATTAAGCTTACATTATATTAGCTCCATCGGCATTGTTAACGCACATTCGGCCCCTAATTCGTTCTTACTATGTACTTGGCCGGGCTAATTGCGTGTTACCTCTATAAATGCGTGGTCCTTGAGAACATCTGCCATTCTCGACGTATGAATATAACTTGCTTAGATTAAGCTTACATTCAGACTCTCTTGCACTCGCTATGTACTTCCATTCTCGTGTATGAATATATGTACTTCGCTTGGCTCTCTGGGTTTTGGGACTTACCTCAGTTATGTGAGCGTGGTCCTTGATTCAAACTGCTATACTCATGCTCCGGACGAGCCCGGTTCTGCTCTTTTCCTCCGGACATTCTGTTCTGCCCCCACGTTTCCGGTGCTACGGTCCTCTCCTATTCTCGACGCGAAAACCCACTCTTTCAAGTCCTCTAGTGGCGCCTCCCGCCTCTTGAACCTTGCTCTTCTTCGTTGAGGAGTCCTCTGCCCCTTTCTCCTCCTCTAGTTCTGGCGCTCTTGTATGCCGTTTTGCCGACTATTTTAACTCTGATAGTCTACTTCACTTATAGCTTCACCAACTCGTCCTCGTAAAGTAACAACAGATTTCAGTTTCTCGTCTCTCTCAAATCTGCTGCCCGTTCAACTGGAAAGATTACGTAAAACCCCTCCTGAAGTCTCCTTTCTCTATAAAGCTAGACAGGGTCCCGATGACCCTTAGAAGATTACGACTCAAACCCTCCTGAAGTCTCATTTCTCTATTTTCTCTAGACAGGGTACTCATTTTCCTGAGGACCTTTAGAAGATTACGGCTCAAACATGCGGGTACACACCTTTCACTACATCCACTTACTGGCACTGTAATTACGTTTTTTCAGTGTACACCTACTCATTACCTACAGCTGTGTCCGGGACCTTTGTTGAGAGAATTCCCTCTAACCTTTCATGGTTGAAATTCTGGTGATGCGAATGCTGGTTTGATTATTCCCGGTTGCTTCATGATTGTTTCACGTATCGAAATTTAATTAGGTTTTTCCACTGTACACCTACTCATTACCTACGGCTGTGTCCGGGACCTTTGTTGACAGAATTGCCTGTAACCTTCTTCATGGTTGACAATCTGGTGATGCGAATGCTGGTTCGATTATACCCGGGTGCTTCATGATTGTTTCTCCAGACGATGCTTTCTGTATGTTCATGCTTCCTAGTATCTAGCTAATTCGCTCTTCATGCACTTTACTATTCTCTTTACCGCTCTAGATTACAGTTATTGATGCTCTTTCGCGTCAATCTTTAGGCATCGCATACTGTACTTGCCATCTCTCCTGCACTTCTCTACCTGGGAGTACCATCTTGGAATTGTGCTTTCCCTAAACATTTCCCCTTCGTTCGACCCTCGGTTATATACATTCGCTAGCAATATGAATATGAATTATAACTTCTCAAACCAAGTTAGTGTTCATGTACACCACTCTTTGTTACTCACTTTGCATGGGTTCAAAACTATTTGGGGGTTACCTAAGTGTGCGGGGGAAGTTACTGTTTTCTCCGGATATTGCTTTACCGGTGTACCATGATATACTCATATACCAACATATAGTAATGCTCTTCATATCTCGAGACAAAGAGAAATGAAGGTCCAAAACCTAGAAGCAGAACGATGCAAGAGATTGTTTGTTCAAGAAAGTATTGCTCATGTTTGGTTTTGCAGGTGAGGAAACGGAGCAGCTACCTGATGACCATAGAGATGTCCGGTATAGGAGCGTTATGTTTAATTGCGAGCTTATCGCAGTCTCCTGATGGTGAGGCGATAAGAAAGAAAGGTTTCTTCTCGGGTTGGACTCCAATGACGCTTGTAAGACTCGACTCGTTCATCTCGTTTTGTGTGTTCTGAGCCATGCACAGTTTCACTTGAAAGTGCAAGGGTAGGATGGAGTAACTGAAAGTGGTCCGCCACTGTGTAGCATCACAGTGTTGTTAATCTACATGAATCATTGACATCAAAGGTTTCTGCTCACTGAGTCATGGTTCCACGTAATTCTCATGGTTACTGTGTAAATACGGTCTCCTTACTCCAGGACGCTGGTGCGTTTTGAATCTGCAGGTCCCTGTAACAAGCAATGCCTTGGGAGGTATTCTTGTTGGCTTGGTTACGATGTACGCCGGAGGCGTGGCAAAGGTATGCTCATATTGCTGTTATTGCAAGGCTTGGACGCTGGTTCTTCCCGTGTTCTGTACATTACATGTAGACATAGGGCACGAAGCTCTACGAATCTTAGTTCTCCAGGAAGCTTTGTCGAGGGCCTAAAGATGAATGTAGAGTCACTCTAGTCTTGAATATGTCACTCAAGACTAATCGTCTCTTTCAACATCCATTACGCAGGGTTTCGTGATCGTATGCGCTTTGCTCGTGACAGCCCTTTTACAAGTCATCGTGGATGGAGTTATGCCCTCTTGGTTGGTGTTTGCAGCCCTTCCTCTTGTTGTATCTAGCACGATCATACATCAGAGGTACCCATACGTACCAAAGAAGAAGGCAGAGTGAAGAAGTGCTGAAAGATCTAAACCAAGACTTTGTATACACCGTTCTATTACCACTGTTCCTCCATCATTCCTGACGAACGCCTCACCTCCATGCCAGATACACCTGGTGGTCACCAGCACATTTACGACAGATACCATATACTTGCTTGCAGCTTAGTGACCTTTGTCGCTGTCAAATTACTTACATCAACTTTCCGAGGATAAAATTGTTCAAAATGTTACCTGCATGTTTTGACACGAAACAAGCACTTTGTTCAAGTTCGTTGTTATATCGATGAAACGATGATTATGGATAAAGCAGTCGCAACCGTAGCGGGGTCCCCTAGAGTTGTTTTCAGAGTGCGTGGAATCTTGCAAGTCGTTGCTTTTTCAATAAAGGTGGGAAGGCGGGGAACCTTAGCATTTGGTCTAAATGTAAGCAAGCCTGTATTGAGTGACAAGAATTCTGGATTTATCTTCACTTTATTGAGAAAATTTATGAGCTGTGAGCCTTTCTTTGTACACTCTTGGAACTGAAAAATGTGAAAGGATGGATTAGTTCTCAGCTGTACCCCAAAATCTGCCTAGTCATCTTTATCTCTTGATTTAGGAGATCTGATTTTAAATTACTTTTCGTTTCATCATATCTCCGTAATCTAGTCACGTCAGCATGACAAATCAACATCCATCATGTTAGAATTTTGATACAGTCAGCATCTTGCTCTCTGACTGAGCACCATGTCAGAATTCTGTTCCACGTTATCAATAGTTTTGTCTAACACAGAAATCTTTGAATTTCGTAGTCCCTTTCCAGCTAGTCCGCTTGCAATGACTTAAAATTCAAATTTAGTCTACTTGGTGAGTTCTAACCGATGATGTTGTAAGACTCATACAAACTAGACGAGAATAACTGAAAAAAAAAACTTCTATTTAATGAGCAAGAAGTCTTTATTATTTGGAACATTGTAAACATAGCTAGGAAGGAGTCACGAAGAGCAAAAGATTTTTATTTTGACGGGAGGCGTGAAACATAACACCAAATGTTGGCATGATACTCATTGACAAGTCAATATGATGATGTATCAAAAAAACCGAATGACAGCTGTTGATCTGTTGTATTCATGTGGTTAGATGATTATGATATGATGATGTGGTGGTGAGGTGACAATATAAATGTGTATCATTGGACAACATGCAACATATTACATCGAAAAGTGATCCATCAGTCTTTTCATCGCACCGAATTGTTTTTTATAGTGACATCTCACCTCAAGTCAACTTTTTAGCTGTGACATCTCATCTCAAGTAGAGTGCTCCTTGGAGTGCTTGAGGATTCATAGCAATAAAAACGTTTTGGGTTTAGGTCTTCTCATGATGAAATGTTGCGTTTATCATTGGATTCATCAAATTGAACAATAAATTATGAATTTGGACATAGAAGTAATCGACCGATGAGTTGGACAAAGAGGAGCAAAAAATGATACACTGGCCACTTCTAAAATTAACAAGAGTGTGATGCAGACTTCGAGAAGTGATCCACCAATCAGTTTCGAAGGACGGAGAAGAGAAAATATCAAGGTCGAGAAGTGATCAATCGATTACTTCTAAATATTTTGAGAGGCGATCCAGTGGACGTTGAGAAGTGATCCATCGATCAGTTCTTACACTTGTAGAGTAAAGCTTCTTTAGCATAGAGTACGAAAAATGATCTACGTGTCACTTCTTTGGATTTTACCCAAAGCAATGATGATGACAATACTGAAAAGAAAATTTCTAGAACTAATACAAATATCGTTTCTCAAAGTCATTTTTTTTTGTTTGTCATTCGTGGGAGTGAAAAAATAATAAGATGAGGTGTAGTTAAGGATACAATGCTCGATTGGAGGAGATTTTAGTACCGTTACGACCTACAAGTGAGATTTTTTAGTGTCACCAAGATATTTAGATTTGGACTTGATTTATTAAGAGGTAAATTTTGTCGTTTGGTATTGGGTTAGTTGAGCAATTGATCTTTATTTTCTCGTCACAATTGTATCTTCTTGTAAAAGAGTCCACTATGGATAAATTTGATATCACCGTGAAGCATTTTGTGAATAATTTCTACATAGATTGATAGCTTGGATTTTAGGATAAAGGTGTAGAAAATATAGACTTGGAGAGTCTTATTGTAACAATACTTGTAAAAGAAGCACAAAGTGTATATAATTAGTGAGAACAAGCTTCTCAAGATATTCCAACCTTCACTTTATATACACTCACGCTTTTTCTCTATGGACACAAAATTGATAAATAGACTTGAGTGGTCTGTAATCTGCACCCAACCTCTTGAAGCAAATTTATGAATCCCAACCTAGATCTAAACTACCGAAGTATAGCTCAAAACAAGGAAGACACCTCTTTGCAAACAAGAAGCTTTGTAACAGTATCACTATGATTCAAATCTTGATCCAACCAACATTCATGTATTAGTATTTAGCTAAAATTAGTTACCGCAAGCCACACGTACCAAACTAGAACTCTAATGAGTCCCAAAAGATGAAAATTGTAGCTAAAGAACTCAAGAAGACTTATACGAGCACTTCCTTCTTTCATCAAACAGTCTTCAGATATCGATATATTCAGATACTCTTCCTGACTCTGTTGGCTCCAAGAACCTTCAGATCCTACTCTCGGTACTCGAGGAATCTCTGATTTTTAGTCGTGGATGATTGAACCTCCAAAATCTCATCTCTGTGGCGTAAACCACGTATACTCACAAAACGGACCGCATGATATGAGATCAATCTTCTCTGGTGGATAGATTTGGCTACCATGATCCCAACGACATCTCAAACAAATAGTTTGGAGTTCCTTTCGTAAAGAACGATGAAAAATTTTATCGTAGAAAGCAAAAATACTAACGTAAATCGTTCTCCTACCGCTCAACTTCACTCATCACGCACAACACAACAATCTGATCTATGTATGATCTTCTCCTATGCATAGATAAGGACTCCTTTATTGCATAGGCATCAAGAACGAAGAGCTTGGTCAATTGATAGTGAAGAACAACCCAACCTCACGTCGTAGGTGAATAAATTTTGACATAAGCATCTCTTTGAGAGTCAATTTCTCGCACAACTCTCAAACCATCCGAATAAACTTCAAATCATCTTCAATTTCTTGTAGAACTCGGTGTTTTGTTCCAGATGGATCCAAGGACAACAAGTTAGGACTCCGGAACGGTCTGAACAGTCCAACTCTCTTTTGCATGTCATTGAAGCACTCCAATTTCTCTTCCTTACGTCTAAATTTCTCCCAGAACACACCACATGATACGTCTCTTCATGAACCATCTTAAGCAGCATGTAGCTTGCAGATATGTACCCAATGGCATCTTGTGCGCATGCATTGGACCTCCCTATCTCCCAAATCGTCCATCGACAAGTTGCAAGAACAAGCTAATCTCTTAAGCACTCCCTTTACGTCAGTTCACGTTATGTGAGTTTTGCATATGATAAATGACCAAGCAACCCCCTTGCATCCATAGTATGGTGCCAAGAACCGCAAATACCCAATCAACATCGGCAAGCTAAGACCTAGCTTGATTTTTCCTATCTTTGAAATCTCATATCTTTGCAATTAAGAGCCCAAATGAAATAAAAGAATTGCACATGGGAAGCTAACAATGAGCTCTATCACTTAGTGCAGTAGAAGTGGAGATACGTGTCGTGCGCATACACATCCCTACACAACATACATCGCTGTCAGAAATACACCACACATACACATAATACATGAATAATGTTGTACACATACACAAGTGTACAACAATGATAAACGATATGTACTTACTCCACCATGCTAACGGGCACTAAACAATCACTAAAGTTGAGCCAAATCCACTATGTGCTCGTAGAGACTCCAGATTGCACTCACAAAGACTATCCACCATAGCTAGGAGCTTGAAGGCTCAACTTGAAGAACTAAGGCATCCAAGTCCTACCTGCGAAGTATATCCCTAGTGGGCTCTTCCACCAACTCGCCCTAACGGCACTAACGGCCTTACCGGGATTCATTCCGCACTCGACCAACCTAGCCGAGGTGCCCAAACTGACATGACAGATGTCGTACGCATACACATCGCTACACAACATACATCGCTGTCAGAGATACACCACATATACACATAACACATTGACGATGTCATAGACATACACAAGTGTATCACAATCGACACCCTAACTGACGGTTAGGTCCCTCTAACTCCAGATAGCTCCATATCCCCACTACGTGATATACACCTTCATGGATGCAAGGATCAAGAGGTTGGGTGCTACATCGTCTCATTGTTAGTCGTCTGTCTGCAATCCATATCACGCAAAGATCTAATCGACTATCCATGCTATATACATCGAGGACAAACCCACCGTCCAGTAGGAACAACACAGAGAGGTGGAGTCAAACATGACATGTGCCAACTTCTCGAACAACCATCACACATCAACATACGAGCTGCTCATTCAGCAGACCCACATAACATACACCTCAAGCCCACACGTACAACTGCTAAGCTTGGGTCAACAGTATCATCAATGTTGAGAAGATGACATGGTGCACAATTACGCACATAATCCTTCCAAACAACATCATCACGACCCTCTAACATGAGTACTCCAGAAGGTCACATCTCACGCACTTGTAAAATAGTGCGTCTTGCAATCACGTCCAACGTTGATGGTGCAGTCTGTTGTAGATAGATATAATCACCAGGATGAAAATTTTGAATTGATGATCGATAACCTCTTCCTCTTATAGTCGCATATCGCAACATATCTCTATGCTGAGCAATCGCTAGGTTATCAAAAGTCATAAGCATAACTCTCTGAAATGTCTCTGCTCGTTGAGAACATGCGCTCACTCACATATCCGGGTCATCAAGATTCAGCACCTCAGCAAAATCATGACGAATGATCGAAGATAGATCTGAATCTCGGTCATACAATAGAATATACGATGAGAAGGAAGCCAAAGACGCTTGTCGGCTAAAACTGTAACCCATAGTCAACCATGATAACTACACATCCCAATCTCCCAAATGACTCTTCTGCCAGCCATACTTACGCAATCCTCTCTTCACTGTCTGAACTACCCTCTCCGCCAAACCATCCGCCTCAGGATGATCTCAAGATGTAGTCCGATGATCAATCAGCGCTTGATCTCACAAGGCCTGAAACTCACCAAGGAACTCTGTACCTTGGTCTGTCAGCACTTCAGCTGGTGCTCCAAAATGACTCAGCACTCGATCTAAGAACGCATACGCCGTCTCTTTACTAGCCTTGTCCGGTAATGTCACCAACTCAATCCACTTGGAGAAGTGCTCCACCATCACCAACACATACCGGTGGTGATGTACGATCAATGGTAAGGGTCCCGCAAAATCCAAACTCCAACGGTAATCCAACCTCATAATCAGTAAGGGATGTAACTATGGAGTAGGAGTATTAAATGATGCTCGTACTCGATCACAAACTACACATCGTGCGACAAACTATTGCACATCGGCGTACATACCACGCCACCAATACTGTCCTTGGAGTATGCTATGCGTACGCTTCACTCCAAAATATCCCAACTCCTCATGGGCATGTCGTACTAACTATGCTCTTTGAGATGGATGTGACATTATCTGTACTCTCTCATCATCCCACATTCGAAGTACATGTCGTCCTTCTCGTTGAAATCTCTTCGCTTGTTGAAAGACACGATCTCGCTCCTTGGCACTTATTGTGCCTACCACCATGCCAGTACGTAGATACTTCATTACAATCACATCATCATGAATATCTCGCTGATCTGGTACACCATCTCCACCCTCAAGATCTGAAGACTCATCATCTACTCTCTGACCGGAGAAAGATACGACTTGATCTTCCATACTAGAATTCATGGTCAAACACACAAAGAAAGACAAATGCATGCCACCCGCACTATCTTCTCATCAACCTCGTCATGCCATCGAGCCCCAGTCTGATCTTGCTGACTCGTGCATGGGTTACGACTCAACCCATCGGCATCTAGGTTTGCAACTCCATGTCTATATACTACCTGGAAAGTCATACTCTGTAAGATAAGAGCCCATCGTGCAAGCTTCTATGTAAGCTTGTCGGACTCTATCAACCACTTGAGCGACTGGTGATCAGTGATGAGAGTAAAGAGGTTCCCAAACAGATAATATTGGAAGTATGTAACAGTCCACACTATAGCTAAACACTCCCCCTCGTACGAACTGTATCTCACCTCCGTCAAATTGTTGGAGCGACTGGCATATGTCACCACAAACTCCTTTTTCTCATCATCATGCTGAGTCAGCACTGCTCCAAGTCCCAACATACTCCAATCAATGTGCAATTAGAAAGGACGCCCCCTAACGGATCTCCTCAAGATGGGACCAGATGTCAACTTATCTTTGAGCTCTACAAAAGTTCGCTCCTGCTCATCTTCCCACTGTCACTCCTAGTCCACCTTCATCAGCTTGGTCAATGGCTTCGCAATTGCACTAAATCCTTTCACGTATTGATGATAGAAGTTCGTCAAACCAACAAATGCTCGAACTCGACTCACATCTGTGGCACGTGAGATACGTGCAATAGCCTCAATCTTCGTCTGTTGAACACCCGCTTGGGTAGATGATGTGGCCCAGATACTATACCAACTCCTGGAAGAACTTACACTTCTCAGGGTGTAACTTCAACCCATGAGCTCTCAACCGCTCGAACACATCTCGTAAGTGTCTCTCGTTGTCGTGACGTGGACCGGCTCCTATCTGAAATTCAGACTTCAATGCTTGTCGCTCCAAAGACACTCATGAGAATGACAAGCTAGACCTTAGCTTACGGGCTTTTAGCATCATTTTGGATCTCCATTTTCATTGCATAGATGGGTAGAGCTCATTGTCAGCTTTCCATAGGCACTTCATCTACTTCGTTTGGACGCCTAGTGGAGAAGTTACAAGACTAGAAAGATGGAGAAAACAAGTTACGCTCCAGCTTACAAGTTTTTGGCACAACTTCGGATCTTCGCTTTTATCGCATCAGTGGATAGAGCTCCTTGTCAGCTTTCCATAGGCACTTCATCTACTTCGTTTGGACGCCTAGTGGAAAAGTTACAAGACTCTAAAGATGGAGAAAACAAGCTAGGCCTCAGCTTACGGGCTTTTGGCGCAACTTCGGATCTTCACTTTCATCACATAGATGGGTAGAGCTCGTTGTTAGCTTTCCATGGGCATCTTGTTTACGTCGTTTGGACATCTAGTGAAGAAGTTATGCGACTCGAAAGAAGATAAAATCAAGCTAGGCCCTAGTTTACTTGCTGACTGGGTATTTGAGACTTCAGGCGTTATATCAAAAATGCAAGGGGCCAGCTTCCTCATTATAATTGAGAGAACTTCGTACGTACAAAGACTGTGACAAGGGGGCAACTTAAGGACTAGCTTGCACCTGTGACTTGTTAACGGACGGTTCGGGAGATTTGGAGGTCCAATGCAAACGCGCAAGGCGCCGTTGGGTTCAGATCTGTGCAGGCTACGCATTGGTTCAAACGGTTTAGGAAGAAATGGATCGGGGAGTGCGTATTGAGAGAAATTGAGACGCAGGGAACAAATTTGGAAGTTTTCAGTTACCTGTGAAGGAGAGTTGGACCGTTCGGGTCATTCCGGAGTCCAAACTTGGTGTCCTTGGATCCATCGAGATCAGAACACCGAGTTCTACAGGAAATTGAAAACGATACGAAGTTTCATCAGACGGTTCAGGAGTTCTGAGTGAAATTGGCTCGCAAGGAAGCGCTTACGTCAGATTTTTGTTCGCCTGCGATCTGTGATTGGGTTGTTCTTCGCGATTGGTGAGCCAAGCTCTTCGTTCTTGGTGCTTACGCGATCAGGGAGTCTTCATCTACTCATAGGAGAAGACAGTACGTAAATTAAATTGTTGGTTTGGGTGTGGTGAGCAAGTTTGAGTCGCAGGGAGCTGATTTACGTCAGTTTTTTGCAACTTGCGACCAAATTTCTTGCGTGGTTTTGCAAGGGGAACTCCAAACGGCTTGTTTGGAGTCTTGTTGGGTTCAGGGTAGCTAGATCTATCTGCCAGAGAAGACGGATATCAGTTTAGACGATCCGTTTGTGCGGAGTGTGCAGTTTTAAGCCGCAAGGAGGAATTTTTGAAGGTTCGGTCACCTACGACCGAAAATCGACAATATCTCGGCTGTTGGGAGTAGGATCTGAAGGTTTCTTGGGTTAACGGAGTCAGCGGAGGAGACCTTATCGACATCTGAAGTCCGTTCGGCGAAAGGAGGAAGTTCACAGATAGGCCTTTTTCGATTTCTTCGCTACGGGTTTTGCTCTTTTGAGTTCGTTAGAGTTCTAGTAGGCTATATACAGCTTGTGGTAGCTAGTTTTAGCTAAGAGCTTATACATGGATGTGGTTTGGACTTGGGTTTGGATCGCGTGATACTGTTGTGGCTCTGCTTGTTAGCAAAGGGAAGTTTCTCTTGCTTTGAGCTAGGC
The DNA here is from genome assembly GCA_036924285.1 of Asterella californica. Lineage (NCBI taxonomy): Eukaryota > Viridiplantae > Streptophyta > Marchantiopsida > Marchantiales > Aytoniaceae > Asterella > Asterella californica. Next base: position 17,406,377 of record JAYKYS010000003.1, read on the forward strand.
TTCGGTGTTTTTGGATCAAGGTTGAGAATTAGGGGTTGTTTTAAGGGCTTTGAAGCAGGTTACAGACCGCTCTGGTCTGATTTTCAGTTCTGTGCTCTTAGGAGAAAGGACCGGTAGTGTACATACATTTGGAGTGTATATATCGCATCGTTAGTTTTCGTGATTATTTTTTTCTGTCTTGTCTCTGTTTCAGCACACAACATCTCCACAGCCAGGAACCTCGTGTTTTCCTAGACATCCTTCACGCAATATCCGACACGACATCGTGCTCCTCCACAATAGCACTACAGACTAAGATGTCGTCAATATAACATCTGACAAAATCCAATCCTGTTAGGATCCTGTCCATCACCCTCTAGAACTCAGCAAGGGCGTTCTTCAACCCAAATGGTTGAAGATACAAACACTGATACAAACAATCCTTGCCGTGAGAGTCAATTCCTCTGAATGCTATCTTGGACTTATCTTCTTCTCTCATTGACAACTGATGATACCCTGCTCGAAGATCCAAAGTACTGAAGACTTTCACATGCCTCACTGCATCAAAGATCTCCTTAGGTGTCGGCATGACATACTTATCGGACTTAGTCTGCCGATTGATAGGACGGTAGTGTCCACACATCCGTCTATCTGTGTAGTTGCCATACATATCCTTCTTTGCTGGCATAACTATGGTAGATGCATACTCTCCATGCGACATCTCCACCAACCCAACTTCCAACAAGTCTTGAGTTCTACTCTAGATCAAGACTCTCTCCATGTCACTGTACTTGTAAGGACGTCGAAAGATTGACGTGTCATTAGCCAAGTCGATCCGTATACCCAATCTCTTCAAGGTACCCAAATCCTTCATACTAAAGGTAAAACAAGTCTTGTAGCTCTTCAAGAATCTCTGAACTATTCGTCTCTCCTCTCCTATAAGCTTGGGTCCAATCTCTGGCTCCCAAGTATCCTCTATCACCATGCTAGAGGTAGAAGACAAAGTCATTGATTGCTATCTTGCAGTCTCTGGAGCAGTTTCCTTCTGCTCACCAACAACAACCTCCACCGCCATTGTGCAAAAAACTCCTATAGTCCTAGCTGCAAGCTCCACACTCTCTCCTATGACATCCCATGATGTCCAAGGATGACGAACTTCACACGCCTCGCTCCCAGCCTTTGTCTCCACCGAGTCGATAGACAAAGTGCTCAGAAGTGTCCGAGCAGTAACACCCGTCGATCGCATTCGACGCTGCTCAACCAATCCAAGGCTAACAATCCATGTCAAGCAATTCAAGTCCATTGCTTGGTCCAATACTTGACGACGTGAAGCCTCCGATACCGAAGCTACTGCCGTCATACTCGTAGCAAAACCCATCGCTCGCTCTCTCTCATTGGCATTGAGCTCCACCAACTGCCGTAACTGAGCATCCCACACAAACCCAGGTCTTCCATCTTTGTAAGCATGTGACGTTGGAAAGCTCACCAAAGTGAGTAACGCTACCATGGACCGTCTCACTAAGTTCACCACTGCCATGGGTGATCTGTCGATGACTCTCACTACTTGAGATCGTCGTCCTGCATCCAAGATGTCATCAACCATGAGGTGCGCTGGTCATCTCACTCCATCGTGTATGCGCTTAAGCACCTCTCTCGGTAACAAGTTCGTCCACCACAATCGTGGATGATGTGCACGAGATCCTTCTCTCGCTGCAACCAACAACACTTCCGGTCCAACCCAAGATCGCACTTGGTGCACACTCGTCATCATCTGTGTACAAGCATCAACCAACAAAGAAACGTTTTCCAAGATGTACGCTGGAGAATCTACCTGATGCATCTGGAGATGTCGTAAGATCCGTAACATCTCCCAAAACATCCTAGATCACGGGTCATGTAAACCCTGACCTCTCCCAGCACGCTTGTGACCTTGACATGGCACCCGGCTATCACCAAGTGAATGGTGCCAAAAAACGTGAGATCCTGCACCCTCTGTAACAAAATATCCGACGGTAATGCTTGCTGATATTCTCTAACAGCTAGTATGAGCAACAACTCAAGTTATCTCTACACCAATCGTGCCACATGACGCATTGAGATGTGTCTCGCAACCTCATCTCTCTCCACATACAAGTATCACTGTACTTGTATGCTTGTCTGCAATACCGCAGCCAAACCTGTGCTGATCTCTCCAAATAGCTCCAGCACACATATACCCTCCTCTGGATACTGCCGCATAATGAGAGTCGTATCCAACGGTGATAAGGTCACAGGGTCAGTAGCAGGAACAACCTTTGGTTTCTCTACTGGTGGTACAAAGGCTTCACTCCAAGCTTGCTGCACCAACCGATCAGCATACTGCTGCAACTCTCCACTCGAACTCCAGAGTGGAACATCCAAGGCAGATGGTACTAACGTAGACATGCTAGGTATGTCTCCCATCTCCTCAAAGACCGGAGTATCCTCCGCATGGACATTGCCCTCCAACAACTTGCCCAACCAAGTGATGACCGAATTGAAACCTGCAATGGATGCCATCGTCCTTAGTGTAGGCTCCGTTGTCTCAATTCTAGCACTAAACCGCACTGGTAAGCGGCTCACTCGTCCCTCACCGGACTGCCAACCTGTTCTGTAAGATGATGTCTCTGCCCAATAGTCGATCACAAACCTCATAGGATATAACACAACGCCTCCAACAAATACATCATAAGACTTCACGGTCGTAACGATGGCATTGGCTCTCACCATGGAGCCATCCGTGGGATGATCTGATCGAACTCTCACCGTCAACATCTCACGTGTCATGTGTAGAGCTGTACCTCATGATCCCCTTAGAGATGTCTGTAGCTGGAATGGACATCTCTCCACTTCGGACTTTCTCAGACCCAAACCAATACACGTCGTCTTTCTCAACATCAACGGTGGGCTCCAGAATCTAACAAGACTTTTTGCGGTCGATACACCTTCCCTGACGGTGTCACCAAACAGAAAATACCACTTTTGTTGTCCAACAACACCACACCTGGTGCCAAACCAACACGATCAATCGCCGGGCTAGCTGGTAACTCATCTAACTTGGCAGCCGCCGCTTGTCAAATACCACTGATAGATGTCCTGATCCTCGACTCCATGGACACATCTACCGTCTCTCGCTGAACCACCTCAACACTAAAGGTAACAACATCCTCGCTCTCACTGGGCGTGACCGCCAACTGGAACACTAGAGCCAAGCTGACTCCCAATGCCCTCATACCGTGGCTGAAAATAGTAGGACTCGCAAAACTGCTGTAGCCGCCCCCAACATCGGGTCCGACATCGCATCCACAGACGTCGAGGGTTGACTTACATCACCCCCACTCCTGGATGTCGATGTCTCCAACTCCACTGTACCACTGGTAGGTCGTTTATGAACCATAGACGTGGTCCTCAACACCTCTGATAACGTGAAGGATTGAGGAAGCCTGACCTGTCTACCAGTCTCCCCGTGTTGTGGATCTAACTCCACCGATGCACCTCGTGGCTCAGAGACATGTACTGCACCTCGAGTCACTGCCGTAGATGCCTCAATCTGTGCCACACCAGCCATGAAGTTGAAGTCATCTCCTTCTCTTCCATAAGACGTGGAAGTCTCTGTTCCATCAGATCTCCGCTGAGCCATAGTCATACTATGTATCCTCTGCTCCAATTACTCAATTCGAGCAGCCATACCTACTTCTGACGTAGTAGCAGGCGGTGGACCGACTGGTCTTCTCCCACGTGCTGGACCTCTACCTCCAGCTCAACCACCACGGTCTTCCTGGGCTCCTCCGTCTTGTCCACGATCAGCCTTCCCTTGTCGTAGCTTCGGATGAAGATCAAAACAACGATCACTACTGTGACCAGGTCGTCTGCAATGCTCACATTGCCTAGGTACCGCTTGAGACGTCTCTAACGTCTCATAACCACCTCTCCTCTGTGGACAATTCTTTTGCTGATGAGGACCATCACACTCCAGCAAGGACCCGCTTGCTGCTGACTAGAGAAGAACGGCATAGGCTTCTGTCCACCAGATCCTCCAACACCTCCTTGAGATCGTGACTGCTCCGCGCGATCCTTACCACCACCATCACCACCACGTTGTTGCGTAGCCTATGATCCTCGAGAAGAGGTGATCGTCCCATGTGGTGTCTCCTTGCTGGACCCAGCAATCACCACCCTCTCCTCCACCATGTTGAGCTCAATCCGCTCAGCCAAATCAAAGACAACCGCTAACGTCAGAGCAATGTCTCTAAGGAGAGTGACATCTCTAACTCTCCTACGCAGCTCCCTATCTAGTATCCCATATCAAAACTGGACTGCATGTGCTTCCGTCACCCCCTAGGTAACGCTGATCATCCGCCTCATACGAGTAAACGTCTCGCGTATGCTCTCTCAAGTCTTCTGTTGGAACTTCTGCCGACTCCTCAACTTGTCCGTCCGCACATCTTGATAGTTCTTCCTCAAACACTGGAAGAATTGAACCACATGGTTAAACCCTGGTGGTATCCCGCTCACACTATCACCTGCTCCACTACTAGTATACGCACCGCCGGTAGTACGTACTCCGCCACTTGTGGATGTACCACTGCTACTGGCACCCGAACTCGTAGATGTTATGCCTCTTGAAACTAAGCCAGTAGTGATAGAAATGTAATTGGGAGACCAATGTTGTCTCCACAACTCACTCTCCACATTGTAGTCTCGCCGGAACTCATGATAATCGTCCATCGGCGGTCCCTCCAAGTGTTGAACAAACTTTTTCACGTCATGAAGGGTGTAAACAGTTGTGGGTTTCGCATCTGCTGCAGATCGCACCAACTGTCAAACCTTCAGATTGCACTCACAAAGACTATCCATCATAGCTAGGAGCTTGAAGGCTCAACTTGAAGAACTAAGGCCTCCAAGCCCTACCTGCGAAGTATACCCCTAGTGGGCTCTCTCACCAACTCGCCCTAGTGGCACTAACGGCCTTACCAAGATTCACCATTCCGCACTCAGCCAACCTAGCTAAGGTGCCCAAATTGACGTGACATACGAAAGTAGATCAAAAATCATTATTTTCCTCCATGAGCATCTTTGGAGAGAAAATATGAAATCTTAAATTTTGACTTTCAAATAGAAGTCGGTCTATGACACGATATGATTTTGATCTACTTTCAAATCTACATTCTCAAAGCACCAAGTGGTAACTCATTGTAAGCTTCCCATGGGTATTTCATTTAGACGCTTAATGATGAAATTATGAGGTTCGAAACATGGAAAAATCAAGCTAGGCTTTAGCTTACTAATGTTGATTGGGTATTTGTGACTCTTGGCTATATATTAAGGACGTAAGAGGGATGTTTGGTTAGAATCTATGTTGAAATCATGTATTATAAACTAATGTAAGGGGGTGCTTAAAGCGGCAATTTGTGCCTACGACTTGTTGGTGGACGGTTTGGAAGATTGTGAGGTCTAATGCATGCGCACAAGGTGTTATTAGATTCAGATCTGTGCAGGCTACGTGTTGGTTAAGACGGTTCATGAAGAGGCAAATCATGTTGTGTGTCTTGAGGAAAATCGAGATGTAAAGAAAAAAATTATAGTACTTTAGTGAGCTACGAAACATAGTTTGACTGTTTGGGTCGTGTTGGAGTCCAAACTTGCTGTCCTTGGATCCATCAAGATCAAAACACTGACTCCTATAAAAAATCAAAGACTATATGAAGTTTCATCAAACAATTTGGGAAATGTGAGAGAAATTGACTTGCAATGAAACGCTTACATCAGATTTTTGTTCACCTACAACTTGAGGTTAAGTTGTTCTTCACATTATCTTTAATTGGTTTTTCTTTTTTAACGAGATGATCGATGGATCAAGGTCTTCGTTCTTAGTGACTATGCAACCAAATAGTCTTTATCTATGCATCAGAAAAGATCGTACATAGATCAGATTGTTGTGTTGTGCGTGGTGAATGAAGTTGAGCCCAAAGAGAACAATTTACGTTGACTTTTTGTTTCATGCGATTCAAATTTCTCATCGTTCTTTGCGAGAGGAAATCCAAATTGCTTGTTTGGGATGTCCTTGAGATCAAGGTAGCTAGATCTCTCTATCAAAGAAGACATATCTCATATCAGGCAGTTCGTTTTGCAGTTGACGTGGTTTTAAGTCACAAGGAGAAGGTTTTGGAAGTTTGATCACTTACGACTGAAAATCAAAGATACCTCTACTACTCAGAGTAAGATCTGAAGGTTATTGGAGCGAACAGAGTCAGGAAGGAAGACCTTATCGATATCTAAAGATCGTTTGATGAAAAGAGAAAGTTCTTAGATATGTATTCGTCAAATCCTTCGCTATCATTTTTGTCTTTTTGGACTCATTATAGTTATAGTTTGTTATATGTGGCTTGTGGTAGTTAGTTTTAGCTAAGGGGTTGTCATGGATGTTTTTTGGATCAAGGTTTGAATCGTGTGATATTGCTGCAAAGCTTTTTGTTAGCAAAAAGATGTTTCTCTTGCTTTAAGCTACGCTTCGGTAATTTGGGTCCAAGTTATGATTCAAAGACTTGTTTTAGGAGGTTGGGTACAGATTACATACCACATATAGAAAAAGAAACAAGAATGTATATAAAGTGAGGACTGGAATATCTTGCGAAACTTGTTCTCGTGGTTGTTTTTCTCTCTCGTATTTGTTCATCACATGATATCTCCACAACTTGTTCCTAGTTGTGGAGATATCATGGGGGATATCATGTGCACCTTCACGCACAATATGATTGTGTTTCAACTGACGGATCCGCTTGTTAGCCTACCAATTGGTGGGTGAAAGCGACATGCTGCATGTTCCTCACCAGAGGAGTTCTTTACTAGTTCTGAACTCGCGACTTGTTGCTTCTCACCTTATTTCCGCTGCTCTAACCATCTCCTCCGTCACTAGTTGGTATTAGTGGTTAGAGATGGGAGAGCCTTAACCTTCCTCCTTCTTTCATCCAAAATTACACCTTGCTTGTGATAACCTCTCATTCCGTTGTCCATCTTGACTCACCATGTCTATTAGTTATCTATTGTGGTTGGTTCACCAATCACTTATAAAAATAATGACCCGATGCATATTTTTACTAATGTACCTCTGTCAACCATTCTTCATCTCCATCTATAGCTAATAAATCACCTATCACATAAAATCTACCCTCTACCATAGTAGGAAAAATCTGTTATTTCTACCTAACTCTTTTCTACTTGCTGAGCTTAGTGAGAAATCCCAAAATCCTCTTATTCTAATTTATAAGTGTTTTAATAACGTTAAATCTATTACTACCTTCAACTTGATGCTATGACGATTCTTTCTCCTTATTTCTAATGAAATATTTGTTATATAATCATATAAAATAAACAAAATTCAAAAAAAAATTCTCTCTAACTAAGATGTCACACATATCTCTCCTCAATTGTGGTTACTTCCGACTTCACACTACTCCAAATACCATCGTATCTTCTAACCATTTGTCCTCGTCGGCAGTATTCTCCAATCAGTGCAGCGAGTTGTATCGATCGTTGCTGAAAATCTCATCAGCGTGTAAAGGTCCATGCCAGTTTAGTCATTACTTACTCGGAAAATGGTGCTTCTTACTATCAAAGAGTAAGATCAAATCTCCTTGGCGAATGTTAACTTGACATAGCTTTCTATCATACTTCTTCTTCCTTCGCGTCTGTACTTTCTCCATCCTCTAACGCTAACTCTCCGTTCTCCTCTAACTGTTAATGCATCTTCCCAAGCCTGTAGACTTTATTCTTCAGATAACATTTCTTGAGAATGCGCACAATAACTTGAAATCTCCAACTCCACTAGGGTTAGTGGGTGTATTCCATAACATATGTAGTAAGACGTTCTCCCAATAATACTCTTCTCTGTCGTCTGGTAAGCTAACAAGGCACTCAAGAGTTTTTCATCCCAATCATAAATATGAACGGTTGTCACCTTGGTAAGGATCTTACATAATATTGACCTTCTCTGTTAAACCTTTTACCTTAGATTGTAAAGTATGGTTTTGTATATATGAAAATGGTGACAAAAAGACTATTGAGTTTATTAACTTGTCTAGTATCATCTACTTGTGTCATACAATGATGATCGATTCATGATTTATGAAGATCAGTTGAATGTGTTTCATGTTATTCCATTTCATATTTTTAAATGCTAAGGTAGTAAACTTATTCATTTGGAGCTCTAATTGTTCAACTTAAACATTTAGATCGTCTTAGGCGTACCGAGACAAGACCATGGACACATCATCTGAGAGTTTATCTGCATTTTAAGGACCCGATGCTAGTAAAGGCAAGCAATGTTGTAAAATGTGTAAGGTTTTATGATCATCGCAATCATCAATATGGTGATGTGATCTCGAGGGGCCCAAAGGCCACGAGACTCTAGGGAGTTGCTCAGTATGGACTTTGAGTATCACCTCAATATTTACTATTATTGATTTTTCTTAGTTTGATTAAATTATTATTTTATTAATTTTATACCGTTTTGTTATTTTTTGAAATTTGATCCTTTATAATATAGTGAAACTACCTTTCACTTTCAAACCTTTCACTTTTTATAATATAAAAACTAGAGATTTTCTCATTTTTTCAATTAAGTACAATAAATATTCAGAAAATATGATTTTAATTGTTAATAAATGTTCACCTTTCTTATGCAATACAATGCAATGAAGCAATTATGATATATTACTCAAATATGATGTTTATATTTGACTCCTCACGCTTAACTCAAGAAGTAATATATTGTATTTGAAAGTTATCTTTTATATGTGATATTTTGTTAATTGACTGAAATTATGACATTTGATTATTACGGTCGTAATTGAATAAAAACCGTTTAACGGTCGTGTTAAACGGTCGTAATTGAATAAACATACTTATTCAATATTAATATTATCATAAAACTTGTTTATTTTAAATTGTAATGATACTTAATAACAAAAGTAGTATATTAACATATTTCATACTTATAAATAGAATCAGAGTTTCCAAACTATACCATGAATATATTACTTTCTTTTTTTTCTAAATAATTTGAAGATTTTAGAACCCTTATTAACTTTATATTTAAATCATCTTCTTAATATATACATTCATTATACTAAATAATATTAAATCAAGATTTTCATTCATGAATTAATAATACTATAGGAATACATTTTCATACTTTTATTAAGTCTCACATGTATAGTAATAAGTATCATTTGACCTCCCATTATGTGGTATATTTTCAATATATCTTTATATCAAATTTATGTTTAAATTCCAGTAATAAATATCTACATGTGCAAAGTTAACTGTTCATTCGCGAGGCGTTGTGTATATAGGAGGACTCGGTGGACAAAAGATAAAGGAATACCATATTTACATTTTACAAATACTCGTCTTCGACTCGAGCATCTTGCTCTCAAACAGCGGACGTGGATGCACAAGTCTACGTGGTCGGGCTGGTGGCCATCTTGAGATTCCCAGATTCATCGCTGAGCAACTATTGGGGCCGCGAAGGGAAACCTTCCAAGTTTCGTTTCCTGAGGAGTCGCAAAACAGTTGTCCGCGCAGACCACAGCGAACGTGGCTGCACAAGTCTACGTGGTCGGGCTGGTGGCCATCTTTTGGACTGCAGGATGCGCAGACTACGATGTGCATTGCCTGCGGGTGGTCGCTTGGAGGGATGCTTTGAAAGGTGGCGAGATCTAGGTGGCGCCTTTATATCTTAGGGCCTCCGTGTACTCAGACACGGTACTCATTGTACCGTGTGTACAGGAGCGGCTAGGAAAAGATCCGTTGAGGCGAATTCAAATACGAACACAGCTTCGAGTCTGTCTCGGCCGGGCTGAACGGAAACACTTTATCATTTCAATCTACTGTAGTTCCAGGAGGTCCACAGATATTCTGTGCTCTCCATCAAAATCCTCTCAAAAGATATTTATTGAGAAGACTAGTTGTTCCTCACACATAGCAAAGAAAACTCTTTCATAACGGCATCAATGGCAATTCTTTTGCAGAGTTAAATATGCATGCTCTATCAACTTCTGGGGAACTTTAGCTCCGTTAATGATATAGAAAAAGATATAGGTATTAGATCATAATTCTATACCAAGTAGATAAAACAATTAAAATACTATCTGAGTGTTATATGTTAGTTCAACCGGCTAAAACCGCAGTTGACTCCTAAACCCACAAGAGAAAATGTCAAAATATTATGGTGGATCTCTACATTATTGTGTTTAGTCGATGAAGTTTCAAATTGTATTAAACCCCACGTATGAGTTTGAAAGCAGGATATAGAATATTCCCTTATCATTCTAATGCATTTTTAGACAAGATTCCTTTTTGTCAATATAGAGCCAATTGGTCAATTTTGCACGCTGTGTAAGAGTCTCAATGAAGAGATGTGTAGTGATTTCACAAGCTTCAGTATTTTGTCATGCATAGGTTACACCGTGCTAATCGAGGAGATGAACCTCGACAATAGTCTGAGCTTAGCCATCAAGGTCTTATACACCTGATCCATAAGATTTTTGTAAATTTTACAAATTTTCATAGAATTTTAGTGTTAAAATAAAAGCAAATCTTTAATCCACTACAACGTTATTCGAAACATGACAAATGAAGATAAGCATGGAGAAAAAAATTACAAAAGTAACAACATGAAGTCATAAGACATTCAACAAAGATCCTAAAAATTCTCCATACACGCATAAGTAATATTAATACTCTTTAATATCAACTATTATAATAATATAAAAGGAGCAGTAAAGGCTATGACGCATCCATTCCAATGAACTCTGCAAGAACATCCCGTACTTCATGCAGAAGATCATAATGTCGTATTTAGATGAGTCCTCCTCAGTTTGTTCGGATTTCATCATCGTCCATCCGTCCCAATCTTTATAGGTGCAAGAACAATATCATTTGTCCGTAACGGATATCAGCATGTCTGTAAAATAATACTTTGCATATTAAGCATAGAAATCGAACTTATATATCTATAGATGCCATTGTAGCATGAAATTTATACGTCAATAACTAAACAACGTATTTGTCTGATAGATATTCGAACTTCTATATTTATAAATGACATTTTTGCACGAAGTTTATACATCAATAACTAAAGAACGAAATGGTTCTCGGTGTCTTTAACTATAACTGTACATAGTTATCAACGTCGATCACTATTTACGGATATCCGTAAACCAATTTGCGGATAACTGATACATTACTGGACTCCAACCTTTGTTCTATTCTTTGCTTGAATATGATTCTTTGCTATAGAGAACACACGTGGCATGGATCAACTTGGCTGACCATATAATAAAGAGTAAATATCGATTGAGAGAATTAAATAATGATATATATAAATCAAAAGCTTATTCGGAGATAGTTTTATCACGAATATTATGTTCATTATACTCATCAAGTATGTGTGGGGAGTTAAGACGAATATGATATGACATTATCAATCATGTACAAGACCTGCTCTCTCTCTTGTCTCTTGTGGAGAAAGAGAGAAGCCTTAATGTATCAAAACTGTTGGTTCTATAAGATATTTATCATCATTAACATATTTGTAGAAGTTCCAACACCTTAATAACCTTTTGTTGTTGTTGGACATCCTCGCAAAAATGTCCAAATACATCATACATGCATCACATGCAAAAAGATGCTAAACTACTACTTTCAATTACAAAAACATCTTGACAACATTGTGCATATTGTTGCCTTTATGTGAACATGTGTCTCATCAACCATTTCATGATAGTTGAGAAGTCACAATCTCAACAAAATTCTATATTGACTCGGTCAGTATCAACAATGGATAGTCAAACTAAAAATTGGGATCATATAATTGATACTATAATGCCAACAACCTCTTGCACAATCTCCTCGACAGTCAGTTCTCCAATGCCGTTCCGATCATAACAATGAAAGCAAGACATATCAGCGGTTAGTCAAAACATCATAACATCAACTCTCACCACCACTGATACGACTTTCCCAAAGAGTGTCTCTTGCTTGTAAATGTGAGCACTCAGTTTTCTACAAATAAAAACAAACAATTGTAAACTATAAACTTGCGATAACATTTCCACGCGAACTTTTTCCCAGGCTCAAAATCAGACTTGATCCAACATGGATCAAATTTCACGACAAAATACAACTTGTCGATGTCAGAACCCTTAACAATCCATCATGTTTTCTCGAACGTTCACCTTTTATACTCCTCGGCAACACCTTGCTCAAGTACACGCCATCGCTAGAAGAAATCAAGTGGTTGACGTGCATGCCGACAAGTACTTTGCATGTAGTGAGGCACCTCAGTCATAAACCCATGTTAACACTTAGTCAAAGTCAACATTGACATATAATCATTTCAGTCCAATCACCTTGTGTTATGTCGTTATCTCACACCAAGTCATCATAAGTTGCCAACTCAATACTACCCTATCATGGTTAGTGCTATATCAACCACGGATGGTCATTTTAACATCCTTTATGCCATGTAAACATATATTACGGTTGAAACCATAAGTCTTTGTTGATCCACTATGCGACATCGTCATGAGTTGTCTATACATTGTTAGAATCTATTTTCAGATGCATCATTCGCATCAACTTACGCAACTTTGCATTAGATGAAGTGTAGAAAAAATACACAAAATTATGAATCATCTCAACCTCAGTCATAAACCACTCTAAACACTAAGTCATAGTCAACATTGACATGTTATCATTTCGATCCAATCACCTTGTGCTATGTCGTTACTCTCACAAAATCACCATAAGTTGCCAATTCAATACTACCATACCACGTGATAGTGCTATATCAACCACGGATGACCATTTTAGCATCCTTTATGCCATGTCAACATAATGTTACGGTTAAAACTTTAAGTCTTTTGATCATTATAACTTTTTTCTACAGCCCCGTTCACGTGGATCAAGAAAGAACTTTGATCTACTCAGAGAGCTCGGTCCAACGGTATCCTCAAGTTTGTATTATGAGCAAGTTGAGGAAACTTTATCTTATAATTCTCTCTTTCAACCACTGATCAGTCCACTATGCGACATCGTCATGAGTTGTCTATACACTAATAAGATCCATTCTCATGCATCATTTGCATCAACTTACTCAACTTTACATTAAACTAAATGTAAAAAATACACAAAATTATGAATCATCTCATTGATACGAGTTCATACGTTATGTCTTTATCTAGCCTACGAGAAAGCAATGGAAGAGAGGGTATAAAACGTCCTGAAAGGGGGTGGACCTAAAGTTGACCTAAAATACCCTCTGAAGGATTTTTGTTACTTGCGCGATTAACCCTTTACCATAATCTCGTACTAAATGTGGGTTGGAAATACTGCAAGTTCTTAAGTCCAAAATTTGCTGCTGTTTTCTCACCTACAAGATATTTTGGTTACTATACTTTCTGAGATCAATAACACTTAACACGGAAATAAGATCACACACTGTGTATTCACTTATTCTCCTCTTGCCGTATTTAGACGAATCTGTTCAAAAGCCAGCGAGCTTGCTTTTGTTAGAGAATTTTTGAAAATGCTCCTGGCTTTCCCGGTTGCTACGAGTTTAGACCTGCGATAAATTCGCAAATGAACAACGCGTCCGTCAGAGCGTAGGATTACGGTATAGTACCGTATGTCGGAGGATCAGACACAGCAAATATCAGATAACGCAACCGGAGTCTGATTTAAACGTCTGATTCAGTCTCTGTCCCCAAGAGAATCAGTCTATGTTCCCTTAGATCCAGAGAGAGTAACAGCAGAGGAGCGTCCCATCGTTTCCATCCCAAGCTGTGACGACGCAAGAGACTTGGCACAGGCAGCGCTGGGCAGCCCATTCAAAACTGCGCTTCGACGCTTAGAGATTTGAAACAGGGAAGAGAAGAACTCCCGAGCGCCCAGGGGAGGGGAAGAAGGTGTGGTTGGAGAAGACGACTGAGCGAGGAATAGATTGTGACCAGGGGGAAGGGTATCAGCGTAATACAGCCTCGATTGAGAAGGACAGTTTTTTCCGAATATCGGCGGGAGGAAGAGTGAATGCTATGCCAGGCTCTCGGCTTCGAAGCCATTATCTCATGGTGCGGATCACTAGTGTGTCGTGGTCATTTGCAATTTACTTTATGCTTTTCATGGTTGTTGTTCGTGAAGGCTCGGGAACAGTATTTTGAGTGACGGATCGCTGTGAGAGAACAGGGTAGATGTGCCGAAGGCGGTGGGATGAGTTCTCTGCAATCCAGTGCATGGAGTTTTTTGTGCGAGGAGGTTTTAGGTGAAAGCTAAGGAATTTTTGTTTTCAGGACATGAACGTTGACGGGTGGTGGGGGCTATAGGACGGGAGTAGCCATAACAGCGAAAATTCCTGAAGTATATGATAACGCAGATGATGCCATATTTCTGAGGAAACTGGAATCAGTCACTGTGCTGCTTCCGGAGCTGAGTCGTATCAATTCCGTCTGATTTCTCGGTTTAGAGTTGTCTGTAATCTCTTGGTGACAACTGGATGCCACCGTCTTGCGGATAAAATGGCTTCCACTTCCCGGAACCGGTCTCGGTCCCGGCAGCGCGCAAGCACTAGCAAAAATGTGACTACAATCAGTCCGGAAAGGGAACGTGGACGCCTGGTGCGTAAGACTTTGCGGGTTCAGGACGCCTGTTCATTTTCTTCGTAGCCCCACAGTTGGGGCGGCGTTTGCGGTCTTTCCCTTTTCTGCCATTGTGTGACGTTAAAACCCTAAGCCCTGGATCTGGAGTGTTGCTCCTGGTGTAATGGACCCACCGTTGCTGGTTCTGGATTTTTCTGAAGTTCTCTGTATTGTTGGGAGGAAAAGTTTGTCTGTATCAGTACTGCAAGTATTGTCCCTCGTTGATTGCTGTGTGGATCGCTCGTCCGTTTGTTTCCTTCGTACGGTTTTTCGTAACGGAGGGTTCCATTTTGATGCTGGGAGCTAATATGTAAAACTGATGTGTGCTTCACAGGCTGATTTGTGGAAAGAGGCTTTTCCTGTTGGTACGGAGGTATTGCATCCTTTCTCCTTTCTTCACTGAAAGCTGCAGCTGTAGATCTTGTTCGCTGGATCTATTTGACTGAGTTCCAGGCCCGACTCCTCCTAGAGAACAAACAGCAGTGTTCTCATCAGACGTAGAGTTCTTACTTAGTTTTGCATCTCGAGTGTATACCAGGTTTAGCGGCCGAGTGTCCACATAATATTCTTCATTAGTAAGCATCACTCATATGAGTTATCTTTACATGATTCCACACTTTTTTACGTTCCCGGAATGTTCAGACCTAACTTCCGCTTATCTTGATAGGAAGGTTTTATGAGTTCCTCTGACATTCGATCAGATAGGGATTTGATCAGTGGTTTGTTTTTTATGAACGTGTGCAGTGGGATCAGTACGACAAGGTATATGAAATCAATTGGAATTTTTCCAACCTAGAGGTGAGTTCCTTTATTTCGGTCGGTCATTCTCGGTCAAGGCAAGATGAATACATTGCAAACAGACTCTCTGTATATGTTCCCTACCCTGCTATTCCCGAACTGTCCTGTGCAGTTTTATTGCCGTTTCTAAGCACAGTTAAGGCGATTGGTGGTCTCAGTAGAAACACGTCTCTCTTTCTTATGGAAACGAATTGCAGCTGGTTCCGTCTCTTATATTCCACCTCGTTTTCCATTTCGTTTCCGTTTCGTCTTCAGAATGCTTTCGAAGAAGGAGAGTTACTTTTCGGCAAGAGGGTGTATCTTTTCGGATGTACTGAACGTGAGTACCTTTATTGAAAGTTCTGCCTTTGTCTGCTACATCGTGAAGGTATCTGGTATTTGTGATTCGCTATGTACTCCTCACTTGCGAGGTGATTCTCATTTCTCTCGTTAACCGCTTGCAGCCCAGCTTGTCTGGTTCAAGAACGAAGATGGATCGGACGTATCAAGGGTCGTCCACATTCCGGCTGTTGTCGCAGTAATCACTCTATTCACATTTCTCGAATGTTTGATGTAGTTGTTTCAACGGGACATCTCTGTTTGTGTGCACCTTAACTAGAGTTAAAATCAAAAGTAGAATAGATGCTAAGGATCCGTTGTTCCCTCCCCTCGTCATATCCAGTTGCTGGAAATCAAATTGCTTCATTGTCCTCTTTATCCAGCAGGCGCTTTACTCCCCAAATTGTCTGTGTGTTAGGTAACATCGCCGTTCCCGCCTTCAGATAAGGTCGGGATTAAGTCCGTGCAGATGGAGGGGGAAATGATTGTGCCAATGAAGGAGATGAAAATGGGTTGGATACCTTACATTCCCGAAGATACATATGGGTGAGTATATTGTCATATTCAGCTGCGCGACGGTTTGTCCTTGGAGAAATTTTACGGTGTTTACGAATATTTAACGTCGCCACGCGGTATGTTATGTGAGAAACTCCTGTGTACTGTATTTACGCATAAGGAACTGATACTGATGTCCTTTCTGCAGTCACACCTCGCTGGAGCGATACAAGACTCAGATTTACACCCTCAAATGCACTCAGCGAAGGTTGTAAATCTGCCCTGATTTTCCACCTGATTCCCGATTTCTTAGTGGATTCTCGATTCCTGTTATTGTATTTTTCATTGTGCCAGGTGTTGCAGAGCTGCGAAAGAATTCGATTGGATCTGAGTGAATGTGATTACTCTTGCAGGGCTGCCTTGAAGCAGCTGAGGCAAGAAAGGATCAAGAAGTATGAGTATTGCTTGCCTTGTAAGTGAATCTATTGAACGCGTGGGATTGGTTGGCACACTGATATGTAGATATTCTCCCTAGTCGAAGGTGCTGTCGGCTGCATGTACCAACCTTTGAAAGTGGCATAAACTTCATTTACTTCCTTGGGATCAAAAGTATTTGCTGGCTACCTAACTGCTTGGAAGAAGTTACTGTTTGCTCTGGAAACTGCTTTTTTCGTGTATCAAGATATATTCATGTGCTCCGATACGCCCTGTCCGGACCCGTGCCGACTCCTGTCGACTATAATATCCTAGCAAGCTGTGGAAAGAGACTCTTTCTTTACGGGGGTTTAAGTCGAAGTGCTTCTGCAGACTTGTACCAACCTATGAAGGAAGAAGATGTTCAAGAAGACACCATTGTGAATCTCATGTATCCCTTCGAAGATGATTCCAAGCCTCCGGTAACGCCTCCCCTCTTTTCTCCTCATTTAATATGAACGAAAGCTCCGTCATGGAACGGACGTCAATTTTATTATCTGACTTTATTTCCTCACCTGATGTATCCTGACTTGCTGTGTTTGTTCTCATAGATCGTTGCTGAATACGATTGGCAGTTCGACGAATATGAGGTATAATTCTCTCCACAATATTGTGTCCGAAAAGGTTGAGACTGGTGAGGCTTTAGAAACAGGATGGAAACTTCAGTTTTACTCGTAGTAAGCTCGGAGTAGCAGTAACTTTGCAATGTTGCGGTATTAGTATCGAGTGTGCTACCTCGTGTCAGTACTTCCTGCGGGAACAGGGTAAAAGTTATAACAGTGTTATATACGTATACGTTTCAGGAATTTGCTGACAACCTTATCCAGGGAGAGGAACTGCCAGCCGAAGAAAAAGAAAAATTCATGGTAATATCAGTTAACCGACGCCATCATTTGCGGATTATTTAGTGAATCGTAGAACTAGTGTCTCTCCCATTTATCTTGAAAAAAATGTATACGATGTCCCTAACACTTTCTCATATACTGGCAGGCTTTCGTTAAGTCGCTTGTTATGGCCGAAAAGAAGAAACTTAGAGAGGCCCGGGAAGAAAGGAAAAAGGCGATTGAAGAGATGAGTCAAGAAACAAAGGTTGCACTTGAAAACATGCGCTTCTACAAATTCTATCCTGTGAAGACGGATGACACTCCGGATATCTCTGACAAGAGGGTAATGTTCTAACCGTTCGTGTATGAACACAGCGTATACTCAACTTTGGTTGGAATCGCGAGGGGAGAAGTGTCGCATTACTCATTGCAGATGCTATCGCCGGAATCTCAGATTTTGCACCTTGTACTTATGAGTTCTTATGGGTGCACCTTTCTTTGCAGGCCGCATTCATCAACCGTTACTATGGGAAAGCAACCCAAGTATTGTAGTGTACAATAGGATAGGATCCAATTCTTCTGTTTTTATGTGTGTTGTCAACTGTCGCTGGCAACTGCATGTTTCCATAGGGGTGTAGCAATGAGTTGGAATATGTGAGTCTTATGATCTCCGATCAGATTGAAATCTGCGGGCGACTGAGCTTGAACGCCTCCAAGTTACAAGAGGTATCTTTTTTCGGGGAATTAGGCAATGAAGACTTCCCCTATCTCCTCCTTAGTGGAGAGAGTAGGGGTAGTCAGTAAATATTATTGGCTAGTGTTTATACTGTCGATTAGGAAGTTGAGTTCGGCTAGTGCTGACGATTCCTTTTCCATTGCGGCTGATTTTTTCTCATCAAAATGAGTCATGTTTCTTGAATTGTCCCCGTTAGGACGTTGAACACGAGAGTTGTACGCTGCAATTTTGGCTCTTCGCTGAAAATCCCTTTTGTTGGAACATTCTTTAAGCGTGAATTGAACGAAACCGTTCGAAGCCTATTATCCTTTGATGTTCATGAGCAATGCAGATACCTCTCCTGTTCTTACTTGCGCCTTTACTTCTTTGTATGCCTTCCATCTTCGATCTACTTGAATCTGGAAACATTTTGGTTTCAAAGAAGCTGAACTGAAATACTGGAATCATTGGTTTGAAACAACAGTTCGTTGCTGCTGGAAAGGTCGAAGTGAGTGCGATGCAACATTATGATGTGTTTCAGAGGTTCGCCTCTCGTTTAGATAATCCCTTTTTTGGTCGAGATAAGGATGCTTCACGGTGCACGAGATCGGGATAACCTGGTGTGTATCTCCATTCTACTACGCTCTGCTCGATGTTGCGATTCTATGATCTCTCAAGGATATTTAAGCAAAAAGAGCGGGAAAAGTGACGCAATCGCTTCCAAACGGATTAGAAGACCATCAAGCCGATTGGAAGGGGTCGTGCAAAGCCGTGCCACAGTGTGGTCGACACCGTCTTACAGGGTATTCAGGGATGTGAAGCAACGAAGTTATTCATATTGGCGAGTCAATGGCGTCCACGGACTTTTTCCTTGTATATCACAGGTCAACCGCACAAACTCCATGCTAATCATGGCCAACACTGTGCGTAGAACCTCTCTTCAGAGGAAATCACAGCAGTCTATGATAAAAGCCGCGACCTGTTCACTGTAGACACCGAAGAACCTCCATCATGTCTCGGACCTGAGAAAGAGCATGCCAGTTGCATTCCACCTTCATTCAGTTTTCCCAAAGTATAGTTTGTCGAGGAATACTCATCCTTGGTCAAGGTCATAGCAAACTGAATAATTGATGACGAGAAACTAGCGACTTAATGTACGCTGAAGGTAGTCGGACCAAAACGAACGATTCTGCCCCGTAGGTATAAATAGTTTTAAGAAACTGTTGTCGGGGAAAAACTTCGCACTCCAAAGCGCACCTTTCCCTTCCGCCACCCTCGAGATGTTGCCGCGCATGACCTCTAACCTCTCAGACTTCGACTGTGGGTTGAAATTACATGGCGTTACCTTCTGCGGTGCCTTCCTTTCTCCAGCGCTTCACATCTGCAGCGCGTCCTCAAAACCGCGTTTCAACTTTCTTTCCATCTGCACCTTAAGGCTGTGATCTACAATTACCATACCGAGAAACATTGTTCTAGCCTTTCGCTCGATAGTTAATTCTTGAACCTGAATATTGTCGTTTTGGTCAGACGAGTGGGGAATGATGCAGCAGCAACCGTCGGGACCTGTGGATCTTTCGCCCGCCGCGACGACAGCCGCGTTCGACACAATTCTACCACCGTTGAGGATACCAGTACCAGCAGGGCCTGAAGATGATCATTCGAAAGGCCGGTGGGTTTTGGCTTTCAAAGATGAGACAAGTTGGAGGCAAGCCTGGCTGAAGAGTCAGGATAAGATTGCAAGTCAGTGTGAGGTATGTTCTGGTACATGCTGGCCAGTTGATGAATCCTCGTTAACAAAAGGGAATCATTCTTGAGTGGTTTCTAGGTCCCTTTCAGAATGCACAAGAGAGCACAGTTTCGATTTTATGTGTTCCCCAGGGGGTCGCATTCTAGTGCGCATATACGTCTCCTTCGATTGCTTCCAAGGCGGTCTGGAAGAAGAGCTGCAGGTGCTACGAGATGCATCGTTCAGAGATCTTGTTCAAGACAGGGACTGACGTAATGTAATGACAGATGGGTGCCAGAATGGGTTGTTCCATAAGTTCAACAAATGCTTGCCGGATGCCCTGGTGGAAAAGCGTTCTCGTGCTTCTGGGGGCTGCACGCGTCCAGGAGGGAGAAAGGGAGCGCTGCGAGGAAAGTGAGATGAGAGCTTGTTTGGCTACCGCTGAAGAGAGTTGCTCAAAGTATGCTCGAGAAACCTGTGAGCCAGTGTTTGCAAACATGAGGATTGCGGCGCCAGGGCAAACTATAGACCCTAGATTTACCAGACCATTCCGTCGGAAACAATGGACGAGAGACATGAAGGACAAGGGGGAGAGGCCCCCAGCCGGAGAGACTAGTGCAGAAGCTCCAGAATCAACCACCAATGTCAAGATCAACCCAGATTACAGGGAAAGAGTAATGACTGATCAGGTCTCAAGTACAAGGCAGTGGGGAGGTCCCGCTTGGAGCGAAGGAGTTGTAGGGAGTGAAAGTCCATCAGCTGGACAATCTTCAGTTGATGGTTGGGAAGGAGGCTTGATCAGGCCTAAAGTTGATCCGTCCTCTACCACCGTCGTTCGTTGAGTGTAGAACATGTGCGATATTCAGATTCAAGGAAACATTCTCTCTAGGACTTGAAGCCATTCTGCCAGAGACTGAGCAGGCTTGAATCGATAAGACAAAAGACATAGGAGAGCGAGAGCGAGAAAAATTGTATATTATGTACTTGTCAGTGAAGAAGTTGAAGAAGAATATGTTCGCAAACAGGGGTGATGCACAGAACCTTGCTAGTGTATCGCTGTCCTCGTTAAAATAGCTACTGAACTGTCCTTTCGGTCTTTCACATCTCTATTACTAGAGAAACAGGAGGGAAGCTTTCATAATTAAGCTTCCTCTCGCCACGGTGACCGTTTAGTACACGCTTTATAGGATTTCGCGCATCGGTTCAGTGAAACTTCGCTCGTTTCCCCACAAGAAAATTGAAGTGCGTGATTGCTGTACTTCACGAGAGCGAAGTGATTAGATTTTTTTTTTTTTTTTTGTTTAGATTTGTTTTTAGGCCTTTTTTCGCTGTGGGGCTTTCAGCAGCCGTATGCTGCTGCCCTTGCACAGCATGAGTCCCCCCGCCAGGCGGACTCGACCCCACGCCGCCCGGGCTACAGGCGGATGGGGTAGCCAACATGCTATTGCTTGTTGGCTAGCGAAGTGATTAGATAAGCTTGTACAATCGCGTGATATATGTCCTTGATTTTGCGGGATTTGCTCCACGGTTTTGAAAATGATTTTCGCTCGAACGGGTGCGCGAATAGTTTTGGCACTACGGTACACCTTTGCTATAAAGTTCATTACGAGGGCTAAATAAGCGTGTGTTAAGTGCGCTGGCTACAGTTCTTTCATGTAGATACGGCGACGATTTGTTTTCTGTTATCTGTAGTGCGTATCACGACTGCCTGATATTTGGAGCTTACGAGGAGCAGCATCTTACCCGACAGGTGTTTCTTTCAGTCGTGGCGACGTCCATCTTCATGAAACTTTCCTGTCTTTGATCGTCGAAGGGGGAGTGTTCTATCCAGATTCGTGCATTGTTACCTGGATATATCCCAAACGGTTGGCAGTCGACAGCTTCCCGTTTCAAAGCCGCGGCATGGAGTAGTCAAGGTGTTTCACACCCGAGTTACTTGGTCATGGTGATACTCCAGTCCGCGAGAGAAATGCCGTGATATTGCTGGATATGTTTCGAGGTTTGAATCTTTGTCAGCAACAAAATGATGGAGAGATGAACACGTGGAACAATTTCGGGAAATTTGTCTTTCCTCGCGGAGAAGTTCCTGGCGGATGAGAATTGTCAACAAAAGAATTCCTCCCAAGAAGGTACTAGTAATCAAAATAGTAATCATGTTCTCCAAGTACAGTTCTTTCTGCAACGCTTTTGGCGGGTATGGCGATGCTTCGGTGATTCTCAAGCTAGTCTAAATGATTGGCGCTCCCCCAACAGGAACTTTCCACGAGCAGATACTTGGAACTTTGCCTTCCAGAAGGGAGTACCACGTAAAGTAGTTTCCTGGGCTCTGGGGTCAGGGCCGCCGCGTACCACGATTTTCAACGCTCTTAGTGGTGGCCGTTTTTGTCGAACACGAGCCTACAGTAGAATACTATACATACGGCGGAGTTTAGGGAATTTCCAAAATGTCCCCACATCTCCAGTATTTGCAGACTTGTTTTCGCAGACGTATTTAATGAAGACTCGGGAAGAGTTGCCACGTAGAAGGTGATGAGTGCTTCGCGCGAACTCATTTGCCCAGGCCAATTGCCTTCTGTCTAACGTTAGTTAAAGTTTTGCAGTTCAAGGAGATTTCCGTTTAAACCACTACAGTCGCTACATTAGCGGTGGGTCCACCCGCCGCTAATCAGTTTTAACTATAACTAAACAAGATTAGTCGAAGAAGGAGCCCCATCAGAACTGCGGTTACATCGTTCTCTGGATTTCCTCAACGGTTTTCTGCGCACTCGGTCTCAGAAGTTCCGTCTGGAGGAGATAATCAATTTGCAACACTGATCACAAAAAATGGACATCGGATGGCTGTAGAATATTTGAAAATGTCCACGGGCACTGTGAATCACATAAATAGAATATTCAAATATTCAAAATTTGAAATGGCATTATATCCAAAATAAATTTGATAAAATGCCCATACTGCATTCTAGAAGAACTCTGAAAATTTTCGGGACCAGAATAACTTCCAAGAAGAAAATTTCCGGCGTGAACAAAAGCTGGAACTGTACTTCCCGGAGACACAGTGACATTCAAAATGAATTTATTCCTGTCAGAATTCATAAATGAATTCCTGACTATATTGTCAAGCTGTGACTTGGGACCCAGCCGTCGGTTGCGGTTGGGTCTCAAGTCAGGTTGTACCTCCTCAAAGACTGAGGAGGCAGATTTCGGGGAAGTCCTGGTTGGACTTCTCCACTGGTTCATTTCTGGTTTTTTTCTTTTGCTCACAGTTTTGCCTCCGCTGGTTCATTTCTGGTCTTTCTCTTTTGCTCACAGTTTTGCCTCCGGGTCAGAATTCTCTTTGAGTTTTGCGCGAGTTACCGAGGTTCAGTCTAGTGTAGTCTAGTTTTCATTGTTGGCAGTATTTTGGCAGAAAGTTATTTTTATTTAGTTTTAGTATTTCAAAGTAGTGTTCAGTTGGGTTCATTCACTATCTAGTATTTTTGGCTGAACTTTGGTGCATTCTTTTTAGAGATATTTGACTTCCGGACTGATAGGGGTTGGCTTTGTCTATTTGTTAGAGTCATATTTATATTAGTTGTTGAAATATAGTGATCTTCAAGATGTTTGATATATGTTTTAGAGTAGAGATGGACTTGATTTCATAGAAGGTTAGTTGCAGTTATTTATTTGTAGATTTTTTATGTTAGATGTAGTACTTTATTAAGTTTTGCCTAGAAGTTTTTACAAGTTCTATTCTAGGATAAGTGATATCCATAGGGGGGTTTTAGTTTAGTCCTCAGTACGTATAATGCCTCCACGTGTGTACCCTAGACGACCGGGAGACAGACATTTACCTAGAGGATGTCCGGAGGTCCCAGGAGGAAAGATTAGAGTTCCCCAGTCGTTGATGAGTAGGTATGTGCAGTTATTGAGACTTTTAGGTCCGGGAGCAGGACACACGACTCTCATGCATTTTCTCTTTCAGATAGATAGGTCCCGCATTGATGAGATGACGAGAGATGCAGACGCAAGAGCAGCAATGCCAGACGTGATTCCAGAGGAGGGTGGTCAGGAAGATGTTCTTGCACTTGGAGTAGATGATGAGTTCGGTGCCGATCGATCCGTGCTTCGTGCGCTTGGAGTTATCACAAGCGAACCTCAAGTACGTATAGCTCAACTTTGACTATTATGTATTGTAAGTATCATTTGTTATGTCCTTCTTACATGTGATGTATTGATATACTTTTATGTCTTGTTATATGATTTTCTCATATAGGTCATTTTCATAGACCACGAGGGAGATGTTCTGAATTCCCAGATCCCAGTACCCTTAGTTCCAGACTCTCACAATACTGAAACGGTTGTTGAGAGCGTTGTAGAAGATTTAGTTATACCATCGAATCATGTTCCACCTTCGATGAATGATACCGAGGACCTCCCTAAGTATACCTTCACAGCACAGTCTAGGCTTAGGGAGTTCTTCCAGGACTTCAAAGTTAGATGCGCTCATCCGAGGTGTGAAGAGGATTTGCTACCTCCCATAATCAAGGCACATCATCAGACGTGGTCTCTCAAGTTTAGATGCCCAAGTTAGCATAAGTTTTTATGGTTATCCACGGAGATGGAGTTATATTATGACATCCCAGACATTGTCCATCGTATGTACCATGCCGGCTTGTGTGCGGGTGTAGGCTATACACAAATGGATTTGGTCTACAAAGAGGTTGGGTTAGCTCGCATATCTGAGGCGCATTGGTTAACATTCCAAAGTGAGAGGAGACGTCACAAAGGATGGATCGATGTCACATTGGAACGATGGAGTGAGAAGAAGTCAGAGATTCACGCTGAAGTGAAAGCCAAACACTTCCTTGACTTGAATGAGGCACCTAGGGGAGGTGAGTTCCGTATTTTGTTCTTGCTTTCTTGTTGCAAATAAAATTCCTCTTACTCATCTGATGCATATGGATCATGTGACAGATAACTTTGCCGTCTATGCGGATCTTCGTTATGACTCTTCTCGTAATGGATATAATGGAACTTGTGTTTTTATTGATGCCAATGATGGGTGCATCATCGAGTTGGTGAATATGTCACGAGTTGAGGCTGGAAATAATGCATGGTTGATAGAGGATCGTGCATTCGAGGAAAGAATTCAACGATTGGTTGCAGCCGATATCGTTCCAGATGAGGTGGTCTATGATGACAAGTCATGTATAGACGCCATCTTACTTCGTCATGGCATTGTGAGCCAAAAAGACTTATGGCACAAGTGCAAGAACGTGATCAAAAAGTTCTTGGTGGAGGTGCAGAACAAGAAGCGACCCCCTGGTACTGTGGAAGATGCAGAGGTGGTTGCTAACTTAGAGCTCCTCGCAAAGATCAAGTTGGTGACATGGCTCTGAGCTAATGGACATCAAGTGACGGGAAACAAACCTGATCTTGTTCAACGAATTGCTGATATACGTGGACTTTTAGCAAGCGACACTATGACTTCTAGACGTTACATGTATCTGGAGCTTCAAGCTCATGGCATTGCTGACAAGCTAAAAGGGTGGATTTACACTTGTTGTCAGCTCAATGCTAGGAGGACAGTAGGACTCGATGGTCGATATCCCGTAGAGGAGGATGACTCCAGTGTTCTAGTCATGGATATTCGAAATGCTACACATCATTGGGCTGGAGACCATACATTGTGTGTTGACCTACCAGGAGATCGACCCTGTTGTAGTGTCCCGGATCTGAATCATATTGCTTCGGATCAGTACTACATGCGAGGTAGTAAGTCAACTTTTTTCTTGTTATTTGGTCGCTTCGCTTGCTGATTTGACACAATTTACTGAAATGTGACTTCCTCGTACAAATGGATCCACACATAAGGCGATGACTGAGTTTTTGACTAAGGCCATTACTCCAACGAAGATGCGGTTTTACACACGAGGGAGAGAGAACTATATGTCAGAAACCTTCAACTCAATGATCAACAAGTTCGCCACAAAGAGGATACATTTTCAGAAAACTCATGAAGCACGACTAGCTGCATGTGCCATGGATTGGAACGAGAATATAGGCTGGGAGCTGATCAAGATATTCCAACGCCGACCACAACACACAGCAGTGCGTCATCGAACAGCTACCACCTGAGTATTATCGGAACGTACGACAGTGTGGAAGACTGAACTACGAGAAAGATTATTTGGTGAGCGTCTGCAGCAATGATGGTACGTACAATGTTTAGTTATGAATATTTATATGGATAAACTGAAAAGTTTCATCATGTCATAGTGTCTAACGTGTGGATATTATATGTATGCTGATGTACCCTTGTTTATATAGATTTTCTTTTGTATTGAATATTATAAAGTCTATTATAAAAGACTTGGGTGTGAAAATTATATATTTCTAAATAGTGGACCATGTTCTAACGCGCGAAGTGTTTCTTGTTCACAGATATACAGAAGAGACAACGTTGTACAATTATTTGTGTGCAAAAAAGACTACACTTGGACGGGGTAGTGCTTTTCCAAAAATATGGAGATTAGTTCTTCAATGTTGCGTGAACAAGAACTCCCATCACCCATTTTACACAAGTGTTATGTTCTATAAAAAGTACGAGTTCTGGATGTCTGAGTAAAAACTATATCTCTTTGATATCTGCATGTTCGAAACTCAGTTATTTTATTTTGATATGAAATAACGTTGTTTCAACAACTCAATGAACATGCCGATGTTGCTCAAGTTGTTTGTATGAACATTTTGAACTGCAACTTCTTTATGTTTCGCATGTTGTATGAAGAAATCAGAGTGCAAAGTATAACAGGTTATACAGTCAACATGCAATCTTACATTCATTTTTGAGTCGAATAGATTATTGACTAAGCTGAAATATCTCTATAGTTTTTGGAAAAATTTCACTTTTTGTTTTAGCCTTTCGGCTGGGGAGGGTGCCCGTAGAGTGAGTGTGTGATACTCACACACTAACCCTCTACGATTCATAGCACACCAAGGTCGTCCAGGGTTTGCACCCGGTCATCCCATATGTACCTGCATTATCAGGAAACATGTATGCAGTAAAATGAATGCATACAGACTGGCCGCTGAAACTGAGAGAAAGCCCTGACTGACGAGTAGCAGAGCTCAAACCATACAATAAAGTAACTTTCAGAAACAAAACATGACCATGTAGCTTGTCCCCAAGAAGCGTTGTTAGACTTATCCAGCCGAAAATGAGTTAGCAATTCATATAGCTTCAAAATGCGATCCATTCCCTGAACCCAAAACAGGAAAATGAATCAAAGAATCAATGAGTCCCACAGTTTCAAAACGAGGCTCATAAGTAGCAACGATAAGAGATCCATAAGCTAAGCTATGTAGCCAACATGGTTTTCCCCAGACTCTTCTCATGTTCTCTGCACCGCAGCTTGCACGTTCTCTGGAAACTGAGTGCGTTCTTTCCACCCCACGGCATAAGCTAAATGTTGATACACTGTAAAACGTTTCCTGCGAGGAATAGTTTCTGTGTATGACCAACAAGCGGCAGCGAAGAGATGCTCTAGATCGAAATCAATAATCGGTGCCCACGCCTCACAAGCTTCAGCGAAGAGAGGGAACTTAGTACGAATAGAATCCATGCTCAAGTACCTAGAACGGCGTCTGTAAACACCATCCTCTTCAACGTTGGACCAACTAACCTTCCAAAAGCCCTCAATGATACACTTCACGTTCGGCTTGATGAAGCCGAGCTCATCCTTAGAGTCAAGAATCTCTTCATCACCTAAAGTTGGAGTCTCGGTAGAAGGCACACAAAGAGACCCACCAGTGGACATTCTCAGTGGATGAAACTGTGCTGGAATGAAAGAATCATTCTTATTCTCCTCAGAAGAAGAGGGGACATCGATAATGCTTGTCATCAAAGTATACAGGATAAGATAATAACGTGTAGGTGATGAGTGAACTGAGAACCGACGAGATGACAAGATCAGTGAATAGCCCAACCTCCGGTTTCGACCAAGCTGTTGAACGAGATAGCAGTGAACTTAGGAACCAAAAAAGAGGATGTGGCGGAGCACCCTCTGATGTAAGTCGAGCTGCCAGACTGCTGCCGACTCCCCACAGTAACAACAGCGAAGGGTATATCGTGAACTTAGGAATCAAAAAGGAGGATGTGGCGGAGCACCCTCTGACGTAAGTTGAGCTGCCAGACTGCTGCCGACTCCCCACAGTAACAACAGCGAAGGTAGGAAAATAGACGTCACTGAACCGAGGTCAAAATGTGAGGAATGTTGAAAGCCTAGCCAGCAAGGTCCAGTTTGGAAGGTCACGAGTTGGAAAGGACAACCCCACTCAGATGCAAGAAGACCTCACCAGGCTCTCAAGTTCATAAGCTCAAACCCTAAGTACGTAACATCGAAGCGAAACAATAAGTACACTATGCTGGAGATTTCATAAGTAGTCCGAAGTCGTAGTGTCCGATATGGTAAGCTGCAAGAAACAGAACACATGGACATCACAGTGAAAATGACAGAGTACTAGGTGCCGTAGATGAGACTGAACTTACCTGCAGTCGCAGAGGATGCCACCATTCGACAGAGGTCAACTGACTTTGACACAGAAAATAAAAAACAATACCTCCAATGTTGCAACCGCATCTAAGTCATGATACGGATGACCTGAGTCAGGCTTCTGCCACCGAAATCATTGTGGGAGGATTAGAGCAGTGGAGAAAATAAGAAAGAGTCTCCACTTTGGAGCATCATGGAGAAATCTGTCCCTAAAGCTGATAATCGCGTGTGATACTCGTCTAGCAACCACGAATTGGAACATTAGAGGTGACTTTCTGCCGCCAAATCCTGAGCAAACGCGTTTGGTTAGTGCACTGGCAGCCAAACAACAAGGCAAGAAATTATAAAAGATGATTCAGTTGATCATTTCGAGGTCAAACCCAATCCAAATGGAGGACTAAATTAGATGCAATCAGCACAACACCAATTATCCAATTTCCTTGATAATACCAAAAGATCATCTCTCATCTCTAGGATGTGAGAAAATATGATAATGAGACGTGTCAACTCAATGATATGTAGGCATTTGCGAGAGTGGCTCTTGTCATCAAATTCGGATATAAGATAGAGAGTCGAGGGTTCGTGGAGCATTCTTCTTTGCGTGGTGTTTCGTGAGTGTCTTACGTGAAAGGTGATGAGCTGCGAGAGTTGTACTCATGGATGGAGGATTGATTCGAGCTCTGAATCTTTCATTCTCGAATCTGTTCTGTATGAAACTTCACTACATCCATCATAATCATTTTTGACAATGGTTCGTTGCATACTTTAGTGAAGAGTTCATGGCGAGGATGATGGACTTACCTACTCTGATTCCTATCGATCGTTATGTACGGAGAGAATTAAGACTCAAACTCTCGAGGTACTCAAAAATATGACTTGGGATATCGATTCAACCCCTTGACTTTGAACGATCATAACTCCACAATTTGATCATTCCTCTACAAATTGTAGTCTAGCTTGAGAGCTTTCAGAAGAGATCTCACACTCCGCTAATGAACTCGAGAAGACCTCCGAAATCTCAAAATCGTCACTAGAACTAGGATGAATTTGATTGATAAAAAATAGATCAATGAGAAAGAAGATTGGAGATCACTTTATCTCCTACTTGGTACTATAGATCAATTTGTAATCTTAAAAAACTCTCACATCTTCAAAGCTTGAACAAAAATACTTTGAATCTCAAACGTAACACAATATAATCACCTCGCCGGATGATAGAAATAATAATGACACGAAAATAGACAAGATTCAATATAGAGTCAAGATAAATGATCTTGACTCGATCTATGATAAAAGATACAACAAAAGAAAATGAGAACGCCATCACTTAATTAAAATATTCTTCATCAAAGTTCCTTATGATCCATACATGATGGTTGATCTTCCGTCGATAATGACATCGAATATCTATCCAAACATTGAAAAGGACGTTGGATGGAAAGTTCAGGTCCATTCACCCATCAAAGTAAGATGTATACATTCAATTGACACCTAATACGCCGTCCGGCGAGTTACACAAAAAAGTTCACAAAAAACAGAAAATCAACATAATACAAGTTCTACGCTAAATTCACATGTAAGTTGTGTCACAATACGACAATGTTTCTTCTGTCCTTCTTCAACTATCTCTTCTATACCGAAAAACTTTTTGGACAAAACTTTTCAATGAGTACGGTCTTTCTGCAAAATGAAAGGAAAATTATACAAATCAAGAGGATAATCAAGAGAATAATGCTTGAGCAAGCCATGACCTTTCTGGACTATTGTGCTGATTGTGGAGAAGAAAAAACTATAAATGACAACTGAAAAGAATTTCCTTACTAGTAACTTCTTAAAGGTCGTCAAAAAAGAATGGAGTCGTTCTTCTTGAGAATAAGGATCGATTTTCACTTGCGGTTCGTCTAATCTTTAGACCAATCATCTGCATCACGGTCATTTGGATGCAGTCCATGACACGACATCTCTTGTACTCCTTCTGCATCTCATCTATAGATAAATACCTATTCTCAATGCGAAGAATGATGGAGAGTGTGAGGTCGTCTATCACGCTCTGCACTGCTCGCCACCAAACATCTTGCATCTCATCATCATCTCGTTTCTTTGTCTTTCCATCTTAGTGAGAGGTTTCTTTTCTTTGATCTCGTGCTTTTCTCATTTATGAAAAACACGTTCTTGGACTTCTCACAGAGATCTCACTCTAAAGATAACTTGGAAGTACTTTCTAAAGTCAACATGATCTTTTGGAGTTCATCTTCAGTCTAAACGTTGAACTTCTCCAACATCAACCACTTCCTCAAGGTTTTTGTATTCTCATCAGTCTCCATACTTTTTGTAAACTGCTGACGAAAGTATTCCACTTTCTGATGGAAGTGTACTTCTGCTGCACATCTGCATCCGCGTTATCATCATGGACAAATAATGTAGCTTTGTTATTGGTAAGACTGGCATAGACAATGCAGTCATACCAACGTAGCTATTGATAACAACCTGGATATTGTGCAAGAAGCTTGATTCTCGCTTGATGATGATGATATGATTATCCCCAATCACGTAGAATAGTCAACTTCGAGGAGGAGGTGAAACTCATTCAGCCTTCACCAGAAAATCCCAAGGATCAACCGCTATCAAGAAACTATTGTAGTGAGCATATGCATTCTCTTGCATCACTTTTTTCAACCTTTTGACGAAAGAGTGATTGACATCTTGAATTTGATAGTCACTGTTGGCTTCTGTAGAGGGCTTCACAAATCGATCGATGCAGACTGAGATCATTTCTTTCGTTCTACGATAATGTTTGATAGTCTTATTTCTTTCATTGTTCTTCAGGTTCTCGGAAGGGAACATCCGACTCAAAAAGAACAGATGCACGAGCTAGATCTGGAGAATCCGAACGACAAAAGACCTTCCTCTGTATATGGGCTAGCGCAAAGAACACTAGCTATGGATGAAGAGCTTCGATGAAGGTGAGAAACTCCATCAGATGAGATGTTAGCACCCGAGTCGCATGACACGGATTGGCTTTGGTTGTGGTTCAAAGATTGAGATAAGACGTGATTGAGACGATTGACCATGACCTTCATGATGTTGGTTGTGCTCCTCAGCCAAAGACTCTCGATGGATAACCTTGAACGCGTGAGCCTCTTCAGCCTCATAGATTGTTGACAACTTCGCTTTAGCTTTCGGTCTTGACTTCGAGATACTTCTCTCAGCTGGAGCTACTTCTGGATGAGGAGAATATGCTCCAAGATTCTTAGAAGATACAGAAAATAACTCAGAGTAGAATCATCTTCTTGATTGCATCACGTTTAAGAAGCTTATACTTAGGACTAGCCTCAACAAAATAGTTGAAAGCATGCGGCATTTGTAGATAAAAAACATGGTGATTAGATAAGTTAAGACAAAGAGACGAGAAGGAAAAGAAGCATATTCATTTATAGATGATCCGGACATGCATGAGAAGTTGGGACGAGGTTTGGCAGCCGAGGCGGACTTCATGGGCTAAACCTATACCTCGTGATAAACTTCAAACCCAAGAAAAGGTAAAACTAGGTATGTGACCACTGATACCTCACAGAGTTCTCAGGAGCCTATATGTTACGTGGATAAGCCGTAACTCAGTCAGCAAGGTCCTTACTAATGCTTCCCTAATAGCCAAATTTGACGTTCATCCTTGCGCACATCACAAAAATCTATTTTCTGCTTGGTGTCCTTGTAAGTAATCCTTCTTTGTTACTAGTATTGTCCCTTGTAACACTTGAAGAACATTGCAAATAGAGTAGAGAAGAAGACCACCGTTACAAAGAGACCAGAGGGATAACTATTTGTATTTTGCTCACAACACGTGTGACTCAAGAGGTTTAATAACCTCTAAATATTTAGAGGTAATAAAATAAATTTAATTTAGAGTAAAATTTTAATTTTTTTACTCTAAATTAGAATAGAGTATTTAAATTTTAAATACTCTATTTTATAAATAAAAATAAAAATCTTAAAAATCATTTTTATATAAAACTATCATATTCTTACTTTAAAACTCATTTAAAGATTACAAATAATTTATTTTAGTTTATCAAATTTTTAAACTTTTACTAAAAATAATTAAAATACACTATTTTTCTTACACGTGTTTATAACAAAAACCGTTAGTGAATCGTCGAGAAAACAGACAATCATATATAGATTCTACAATCCAACCTCCGTTAGATCATCAAGCTCTCAAAAATGAAGAATGTTTCATGGATGCTTGCTTGGAGAAGATCCTACCAACAGCAAGTGGTTTAGTGGTAGATGAACTATAAGTTACGAGCAGTTAAGCAACTTCACTAGGAATAGTGCTGGACTGAACGATCTGATTTTGAGACCTCCACACAACTAGAAAGCTGACTTGCTGGCTCCACTCCGTTTTGCAAACCGCAAAATGAGCAAACGTGCAATCTCGTAGTCCGCTTTCAATCGAAGATCGGTGTCCCAGTGATTTAGCCTACAACCTCTAAGAGAAAAGTTGTGGGTTCAATCTCTTGCGGGTACGGTTGGAGGTTGCAAACTATTAACGAAGCTTCTAGTCTGAGTCTCGCTATGGTGGACTCACATGGACAATCCCATGGTCCACGAAGATCCGAAGAGACAGGTAATAATATTTATCATTTATAGACAAAGAAATGCAACTGAAGAAATTATACGAGCTCTAAGTTTTATATGAAATAATAGAAACAACAATCTAAAACTTGACTATATATATACACTATAGGTGTTGTTTCGCTTGCATTTGATTGTGATGTAAAGACCCTTGAGAAACTTCAAAGATGGACAACTTGAATACATGTACACATATTACCAATACTATCTTGGATTGTTTGAAACCGAACCGCAGATGCTGTATATCAAAACTAGAAACGGAAACTTCAATAAGTGCTTGAAGTCATGCAAGGTGGACGACTGCGCTCACAATGATTCAAAGTAGTGTTTTTTCAGTCGAACATCACATTCTGATAAAAAATTTAGGTGTTGAATTATTTCAGTTTGTTATCATCGATCTGATGAGAAAACCGATAAAAGATCCAAGATCAAGTCTAAAGGTCTCACTTAGCTTCCTCTCAAGATACTAGAAGCATCCCGTAGAACTGATAGTTATATTGTCGAAGCATACATATCCATTTAAACTAATTACTCCACGATCAAGCATTAACTTTGTTCCCGTGCACTAAAGAAAGTTATGAATCGCATCAACAAAACCATGTCGCTTGCAGCCTTGTTAGTTCATAAGTTTACCAAAGTACGTTGATTGTAGGTGAGGAGTGAGAGGAGTTGATGATGTCAGTATGTGTAACATGCACTAACAACAACAAGATACTCGTTAATCAAAATAGGAACTCGGAGGTAATTTTGGAATTTCAGGAGCTTACCTAGCAAAGAAATTGACCAAAATTGAAATAAGTACGCTTAGATTGATGTCAATTACACTGAATTCATCGGTTTCAAAAACTTAATTGTATTTTGATAGAAAAAATTAATACAGTTAGGTTCTGTCATCATAAATAATGAATATTTTGAATTTAGATAGATAGTCAAAACATGATAAAATCATACATCTCAAGTTTGAAAAAACTTAAAAATCATCGGCTTATGAAAATAAAGATGTTAAATTGCATAATATGAAGAAAACAGTACGGAACAAAAAACAAGAGAAATGTAAGACAAAAATCTTCCAAAGAGAGAAGATGATTATGAATCATCTAAGCTCTTGAGAACGTACGTTAGGAGTGGAAATATTCTTAATTTACAAACATATGTCTTGTACGAGCTATAATGAGACATAAGGAGTTCATAGATCGCTCAGATTTGTATCTCGTAAAGGTTAGCTTGAGCAAGAAGAATTATACACTGATATGTTGCATAACTTTAAACACAAGTTCATCAAAGACATATAGTGCTCGATATTAAGATAACTGAAGGAGGATTGCAATAAAAGCTTTTTGAGCAAGTTCAGCTACACGGAATGTCCATGAAGTTCATGAAGCGATAAGATAAGAAGTGAAATTGAAATGTGGGACATGCTAAACTCTTGTCATGATTCATGTAAATGTAGTGAAACTAAGACTCTGAAGAGTCAGTGTTGACGTCTTTAGTACTCCCCAAAGCTTCACCAATAGCTATCTCATGTCCATCTTGATCTTCAATGACATCTTGATCTTCAATAATATCTTGATCTTCATTATCATCTATAGGTCGAACGGATTCTTCAACTGCTATTTCTAGTTCTATCATGAACAACTGATTCCTTATCTGAACTATTGTTGTCTTATGTAGTTGGTTATTCGTGGTTAGTATAAAATCAAAAGCTAAAATCTGTGCTTCAGAAATATCCAACTCTTGCTTGTAGAGTGTAGGTCTTCCTCTACCACTCTGAATCTTACGTCTCTCTAGATAGTATCTTTTGATGTAATAATCAACCGACTCAGTTGCATACCACTGGATTTCTATCCTGCAACGTTCATCACTCTCATCCCGAGACAAAACTCATAACACCTTACAGACTCAACAGGACTTGTCGTCCTCCGCAAAGACAACAAGTAATTGATTCTTACTTAAATCTTATTTAGACGGTCATATATAATACTTCATAGTCTAGTTTGTCGTGTTCCTGCATAAAATGGTCTTGTTTCACCAAACAATTTCACTCTAGCTCGTCAACAATTATCACTACATTCAGGACAAATATATCTCTATTGTTAACAACGTCTGAAGGAGTTAAATACCATATCCAAGATGTAGTCAATGGAAATGTACATCCAGATAACATAAGTTTCACCACTCTTTCCTGGTTGTGAACTAATGATTGCACCACGTTTTCTCGGTCTCATCCAAATACATGTAACATGTATTCTGACTATCTATTTTGATGTTGAGGAAATTTTGTAATGCGTTAGGTCCACTTTTTCTCCCTCCATTGATCTTGCCAACATTATTTTAGTATGTTTTGCTTCTGAGTAAGACTTTGACGGTAGCACGCCGATGCATGCATTTCTCGTCTGCTGTGAAAAAATTCTAGCTGCCGAACTTTTTCTGTTGGGATCTAGTTGGCATCAGTCGAGAATCTCTTACTCCGTATCCGGACCTCCCGCGCTCGTCTTGTTTTATTTGAACTGTTGGTTGTAAGTGATATCATAAAGAGGTTGAACTAGACGATGTGCTTCTTCAATGGAGCGCTTGAAGTTGTAAGTTTCTTCGAGCAGAGTAACATGAGACTGTGGAGTGTGTGCTCGTCTAATGACGTCACTGAGTTGTGGTAAGGTGAAAGCGTTCTTTGACTCGAACGTTGTGGAGATCTACTAAACATTTGATCAACATGATCATGTGTATGTCCTACCATGAGAAAACCTACTTTTATTTTCTTGAAAATCTGCCTATCTACTAACATAGCAAGATAAGCGAAACAATTATTATTTTTGTTTTTTCTTACAGTAATGTGTTATCTAACTATAAGTATAAAGAGACGACAAAGACCTTCTCATTCAAATATCATACAGTGCAGAATAGAGATTGTCAGATTAGAATCAGGTAGGTAAGGAAGACCATGGTTTGGAATGTCCCATTAAAGATTAATGCACCTACAAGATGAACTCCTATCATAGAAAAACCATCAATAGCTTTAAGAACTTTAGAGAAATACGGAACGCATGTCTTCGCTTGATCCATTCCATCTATGAAACCGTACATGTAATCTCTGTATGAAGACAAAGCTTTTTTTTTCTCTTTGCATTAGTATCACGTCTGTCAGCTTGTTTACGACGATGAGTCTTTAAACCAATTATCAAACATATAGTATGAACAAGTCAAACAACATCTCCAACACAGTGTTCACCCATGGACCTCATGGGTTGCTCGTGTAAATATATGTTATTCAGAGTTACACTTTCCAGTAATCAAGATTATAATTCAAAAAGAAATAAAATTTTATCATCTTTTTCGGGTCTTGCATGTGATTGATCTTGTTGATTCTTCATCAACTCACAGAAGTCACAGCATGAGAATCTATTATGTTGTGGAATTCTCTCCAAATGATAGTATAGATGCCAATATCATATCAATGAGATAAACATAAAAGCTTCATTCGATCTTCGTCAAAAAAAGAAGATATGTCTGTCTTGTAAGAATCGTACACCTCACTTTTTGACAGACTGCTCGAAAGATGATAAATGAATGCGTTGGATGTCTCTCACAATGCGACAAGAAAAATAAGTCCAACCATTCTTGTGACATAAAACCTTCAACACTTTTCTGCGATAAGTAAATGTGTTTGGAGCTTGGATGACTATTGAGATCGCTCTGGATTCTATGGAGATTATCATTACTTAAACAAAATATAACCTTGAAAGCTTTACGACACACATCACTTCCTTATAAAGAATATGCACTCTCTGGTTTGCTTGTTCTAAAATGTCGCTTTTCACATATATGAAATTGAGAAAAACATATATCTTTTATTTTATCTCAAACGAAAATAACATTCATGTTCTATTTTCAGACGATCAAAACCTATGCTCCACAAGCATAATTTTTTTAACAAAAGTTTCTCCCATCTCTCGTTATAATATCATGATTTATTTTACAATGGATGAAGTTTTCATCAACTTTTCTAAGGAGTGCGCGTTTTGATGATTGTCTTCAAAAGACCTCCGAAAGACACTCCATTGACAAGACCTTCACTTATATCTCTTGATGCAAGTGAACGAGACAACAATTTCTCATAATTGTGGTTGTTGTCTCTCGTAGACCATGGACCAAAGTATAATTTGACCATAATCCTCATCCTAGTGACACTCTAGAATTGAGATGGAGAATCCACGTCCTCAGTTTCTTTGCTTGATGTGAAGACATTTTTGTCAGACTTTGCATTATCTATTCCAGAACACTAGCAATAAGTAAACCTGAAGGAGTCTGCGAGAATTGAAATGATGCACCTTTTGTAGCTAATCTAGGGAATGTGATGTTGGGTGTTGCAAACAGTTTTGCAGCTGTCGTCAGCCCTAGTACAACTCTCTCAAGAGATGTTTCCAACTCCCTGCGACGCTCATCTGGAGTATTGTCACCACTAACTTCTGACTCGTTGGTTGAGATCTCATCAATCTCGTCATCCAAATAGAAACTTGATTCAAGGAGTACAATAGCCTCTTTCTTCTAAGACGACTTCGTCTCTTGATCAAGTGACAGAGCAGCTAGAGATAAATTACGGCTCGAAAGAGATTCTTCTTGACATTTCACTAAAACCCTTCTTGTGAAAGGATTGGATTCTCCATGAACTTCAGGGATTGTTCTTGACTTGACCTACCTGACTTCTTGAACATTCTCCGAATGGATGAATTTCGTTTGAATTACACAACTGCTCAAACATGAGAGCTTGCTCGTCACTCTACGTGATGCCAAGTGGAGCAAATATGGTATTCGTGGCGTGTCATGTTTTTCTTGTAGTCTCGCTTGAATCATCAGATTCAAGCTTTATCCCTGATATTACAGCTAGAAAACTAAATAAATATGAAATATATAAATTTTAAAATAAAGATACTTAATCTCCACAATCGTGAAAGTGAGAGAGAAAAATGATTGTTGTTGTTTTCTCTTTATAGTGGAGGTAAGATAAATTCGAATATCTGCTTTGATTCTCAATTTTATAGTTCTTTTAGTCATCAATGGCTATGATGAAATCAATCTGACTAGATTGCAAAATCTCGCATGTAGATTTGTTTTTTATATTGATCACGATCGTCCTTAACGAAAGCTATAAGGAAAGGTTCAATAGTTCATTTGTCATTTTGCATTTTGCAAGTTATCGGTCTGAATTATTTTAACGATCGGCTCTACTCTTCGCTTGTGCTAGAATCTTGATTTTAGTCAGAAATTGGGAAATCTGTAATTGATCTCCAGGAAAAATCTAGAAACTCCATCAAATTATGACTCCCAGTCAAATTGTGTCATATACGGCATGTGACATTTTCCACTTGGTTTCAAAATCAACGGGAAAGCAAAATGGTTCTTCATGGATGATTTGCAGAAACTTGACACATTGCAACAGATGCTTGTGGAGAGTCGATAGACTTTATTATGTTTGTCTCGTTTTATCTCAGTTTAATCAAAGTACTCCTAATCAGACTGGAAAGAGACTTTTTGAGATATGAATTGCTAGTGAGGAACTTCGTTAAGGACACGACGTCAACCCACATTTGTAAGGAGATCAACCTCGGGCTCCCCATAATGACGAGTTCTTAACTGGAATTGTATGGTTTTAAGTTTTATCTTCTATGTCAAACTTTTCATGAAATCATCCACTGGCAGACACTCCATGTACTTCATGGGTTTTTCCTCTAGTCGAGGCGAGAGATCCATGAAGTTCATGGACTCTCGATCGTCCAAGCATGACCCATGATGGATGGTCCATAAACTTCATGAGTTGTACGCATCCTCTTCCGATTAGCCCATGAACTTCATGGGTCGTTCATGCTGGATAACCGATAGGTGGACAGAGAGCCCATGAAGTTCATGGGGTTGTCCGTCTCGATTTGACGACAGTCCATGAAGTTTAAGGGCTGTCTGACTAGGCTAAAGGAAGGGTATGAAGGAAAACACTAAGTCTACGAAAGTGCCTTTGCTTTCTTCATGCGCAAAGTCTGGATCTCGTTGCGTCTTCAGGTTCCTCATCTCTATGTAATTTCTTTAACCGTGCCACAGGGAAAAGACCAGAAAGTAGTTCAAAGGAGAGCGTACAAAGTGCCATTAGAGTACTAGAGTAACTTGTGTTGCATGTGTTCTCTTTACTTCCTTTTGACAGAATGAGATGAAAACGTAGGCACCGTATACTGGTCATGCTGCAGATTCACTGAACCTCATCATTCCATAATCATGAGGTTTAGGGTGATGAATAAAAGTACGGTATATCTACACATATTTTTGCTTTTCAACGAGTGAGTTCTTCTATTTGATATTTTACTGATGTCATGGATATAGCATCGGAGCGATTTCTGGTGACAGTTTAGAGAAAATAGAATGTTCATATTTCCATTCACGTAGTTCATAAAGATATCCTGTTTGCCGTCATGCTAATATGTGTGCAACTTCATTCCCGAGATTCAGAGAATGAATCAAACGTGCTTGAAAATTCATACTCAGAGTGAACAAGAAGAAGCTGACTTCAGTTCGTGCCATTCCCAGACTCACTATGTCATCCGTTATCAGTCTCTAGATATTCTTAAGACTAGTTAAGGCTTTTTAGTTAACTGTCTAGAAAAAAATCGCAGATTCGCAGAAAGTGGGTGAATAATGTCAGCAAGAAACACAATACCAAATCCCAGTGAGTAATGTTCATTCAGAAGCAGTGCATTCTGAGGTTGCACCTTGTGAAACTCGTATTATTAATGAGTGTTCAACCTTCTTTAAATTTTAGCTAGTCTAGTAAACTAATTAGTGAACAGGAAATCCAAATTTAGATATAGAGTTGATACCCGAAGATTATCTCTCCATCTGAATAAGTTCGTGTCAAACTCAACGAATCGAATACACCCTTTCCTGTAACCTTTCTTATAACGATCGGCTGGTTCTTGCAAAATGCAAATGTTTGTTCTGGAGTCGAGGAGCCACCTCTGGAACTGAATGATTTGAGATGCACAATTCTCCAAACGAAGAGGTAATCTAGTACAAAAATTCTTACTTAAACAACAATCTGAGTTACGCTTGACGGCCATCATCTCGTCTGCTTGATGAAAACATGTTTCCTCTTACATTCCCATTTTTTGTGATTTTCTTTCTTCAACACAGTCGACGGTGAGCTATGCTGATGCATAGCAAAACATGAGGGGACGTGAACCTGAAAAAGAATTGGCTTAGAATCGTTAGAACTGAATATATCGCTAACGCATAGCCGTGCGACCTCCTTTTCAGCGTAGCTCCTTGTTCTAAGTTCTAACCAACTCTCCATCTATGACAAAGGATCGTCTCGCACCACCATTTTTTCAACGTGTCAGAGAGCGCGATTGTTTCGGGCCACATAAGCTCGGCAGATGGAGAGACCCTCAGTCTATCGTTCTTTTTCCTGACGGCAATTTCAGAGTCTTTTTTGGGGTTCTTTGTGTGCGTGAACGAAAAGACGGAGTGTGTGTAATTTTAGTAACGATAGCGGCTAGTTCGAATGAAGATGGCACGTGATTGCGAATTTGAGGGGCAGGAAATGTAGGTGGGCGATGGACTTCTGGCAGTGGAGAACGACATTGAGGATGTGACTCTTTGCCTCGACTGTGCTTTATTTACCGCTGCAGTGCATGTCAAAACTCATTGTGTAGAGATCAGTTGCTTCGATCACTTCCTTGCTCCGTTGAATCCAGTACACTTTGGAGAAAAACTGGATTTTATCTGCGAACTAGGGTTGCTCGAACTCATATTTTCAGTTCAAACTGGTTTCACGTATTGAGTTCTTCAAATCCTTGTGAGAGCTTCTAGTTGTAGTGACATTGTTTTGTACGTGAAGTTGATGAGGTGGGAACTTCATGAGGTTTTGACGATCGCGTGCATTCTGATCTGTGAGGCCGTGTGTTTTCTCGTTCATGTTGTTATTCTATCGGTTGCTTATAGAGTTTCCAGGTCTTGGAGCATGGAGCACCAGAGATCTTTCGAGTTTTTTTCTCTCATGTTTCTCATGAAGACGAAAAACATTCTTGAAGCCATGTTTACCAAACCAACCCGCGAGTTTCAATTCCTTTCGTACATACCCGTCCCAACCGATACAACTACATGCAGAGGATCTACTACAACGTTCGTTCAGATTCAATCCTCGGACTCATGTCGAATCTCCTGTGGGACTCCTGTGCAGTTAGAAGGAGACGTTCTCTTTCCTTTGTTAGTATAGGCACTCCACCGCTACCACCTCTATCTCCGATACCTCGGACGAATCCAATCAATCATGAGATGTTCTCTTGCAAGATAATGTGCCTGTGCGGCCTAGACAGTCTTGGGAACCATGGATGGTTACAACTCTTATTCAAGCAAAGAAGCAAGAGGCTGAA
Source organism: Asterella californica (assembly GCA_036924285.1). Classification (NCBI taxonomy): domain Eukaryota; kingdom Viridiplantae; phylum Streptophyta; class Marchantiopsida; order Marchantiales; family Aytoniaceae; genus Asterella; species Asterella californica. The sequence continues at coordinate 17,448,000 of JAYKYS010000003.1, forward strand.
AGTCAGTTCGGTAGGGAGCTAATTGTTTCGAGTGAGGCAAAATGGCGCAAGCTTGCTGTAGGTGTGCATGAGAAAGCTTGAGCATGGCAAGTTGAAGACAAAATAGGAATCATTGCTAGATGCTTTCAAAAAAGTTAAAGACTGGAATGCACGTAGTGGCAATCCTTCTTACAAAAGTTCAAGCAAAGCAGATCAAAAGTTGAACAAGCTACCAGTAGAGTTTCTTGATATTTGGAATGATCTTCTAGAGTCTTTTATTGGTCAGAGATCATCTATGCAGCCACCATGTGTGTCTGAAAGTTCTCAGACGCCTATAGATAACCCAAGAAATGTTGAACCCACTCTCGGTAAGCAAGTATTTGGGGACGTCCCGTGTTCTTAGTGGTAATCAGAGTGATTATACGACGAGGTCAAATAGTGGTGTGAAGAGGAAAAAGGACATGAGTCGATCAATGGTTGATTCAATGCGCGATTTTTTTCTAGTATGTTGGACGTTGAGGAAGAACGTACCGAGCGTATGGACAAGCAGTTGATAGAGGCTAGTGAGGCTCACAAAGATTTGGTTGGTGCCATTAATCTGATGGCATGCACGTTAAACAAGATAGCCACGCGAATTCTGCATCAAGTTTAGCAGTCCTGCTTGAAGGATTCCTTAAACCACAGGTGGGGTATAAAAAACCCCCCTATGCCACGTAATTTTCTTTCGCTCACAGTAGCGAGCGAGATCGATGCCGGACTGGGTTTAGGGAACGGGGAACTTTTTCCGGTCTCTTAGGGTTTTCTTTTCAAGCGGCAGTCGTGAAGATCTTCGCGAACGATGAGGCCTGTCGCCGCAAGCCTGCTTGTGTAATTGGGGAGGCTTTCGACCACACGACTGCTACGGACTGGGACCCGCTTGTGTTGACGCTTCTCTGGCCTCTGCCTACGGACGCTCGTAATCAACATTTTGTTTGCTTATCATCGTAATCTACCTGGATGCGATCTTTGTCATTGTCGTTATCATTTTCGTGACTTTTTGCCCGGGTCCGATCCAAAGATTTTTGTCGTTGTCGTTGTCATATTGGTGACTTTTTGCTAGGCTCCGATCCAAGCTTGGCAGGCTGCATGCTGCAGGCTACGACTTCGGGTTGCTGGGGGTTATTTTCCGAACAGGTTTTCTCATCTGGCAGCCGAGTCATATCACTCTGGTTTCGCTATGCTATTTCTCGCTGGTTTTCTCACTTGGCTGGTGACTTCGTTTTGTTTGTGTTGTGGCTATTTCTCGCTACGCTTCTCATCTGGCGGTTACTGCGTCCATATCTGCCTCGATCCTTTCTTTGTCATTGTCTACTTCTTCACTTTGTGCGGTTTTCCCGATCTGTGGCTGCTCGCTGCAGCCTGCGACTTCGGGTTGTTTCTAGGGGGCTATATTTCAGTCCGGTTTTCATCTCGCGGTTACTGGCCTCCGATTTTTCACTGCAAGCACGGACTATCGAAAATAAGCTTCGATTTTGGCTCGATTTTAGCCATCTTGGCTCTTGGCTCTCTTTTGACATCGCTCCGGGTACCTTGTCCTCTCCCTATTTGTTGTTTCTCCGGCTGTACTGTATCGCCGGTGTTCTGTCTGTACTGTTTCTCCGGTGTTCTGGCACTACTGCTTCTCGTTTCTTTCATTTCCACCATGGCCAGCCGTAGTCGATCAGGTCCTATGCCACAGAGAGTCTCCTCACAAGACCTCTGGAATCCTCCGCATCTCGAAGTGCTTCTTGAGGACGTGTGGAAGTTCTCGTGGCCTAGTACAGAGGATGGCGAGAGGATCAGAAGGTGGAAATTCGTCTCTGTGGATAAGTTGCGAGTGAAGTTTCTTGAGTTTTGCACAGCTTGCGATAAGTTTGCTGTAGAGCAGGACTTCGATGTGAAGGAGCTAATACTTTGTGTAGCACATTCGTTTGCAGAGACTGAAATGAAGCGAAAACGCTTTTCTGTTTATAAGCAACTCGCCAAAACAGTTGGTTATGTTGAGCGTACTGCCTTTCCAGATTATCTTCAGTCAGCGGTTCAGACCACTTGGGAGTCGCCTGGAGAATCACACATAGGTTTTGTACCATGATTTGCAGTATTTTTGAGTTTGTTTCTGCAATAGTTCTGTGTGTTGTGTTTTTGTGGGCAATAGGCCTCCTCCTCCCTAGGACCCATTGATAGTAGGTGTCAATGACGAGGGAGGAAGGAACTTCTGCTGGAACCGGTTCCAGTTTAGGAGGTTCAACTCCTCCCAGAAGTACTCATTTGAAAAATATTTCAATTCTTTGTATAGATTTAGTCAGGTTTGAAAATCCAGGACTCGATCAGGTTTACTTCCGAGCAGATTGCAGTAATATCTTTTCGGTATTCAAAACCTGTTTGAGAACTTCGGTTCTTGAAACTTGTCGAAAACAGGTTTTCAAAACCTGTTTGGATAACAGGTTTAGTAAACCTGTTCTCTTCAGGTTTCAAGAACCTGTTTCGTAACAGGTTTTGAAAACCTGTCGAAATCAGGTTTCCAAAACCTGATTGGATAACAGGTTTCCAAAACCTGTTTGGGAAACAAGTTCTTCAATGTAAAAAATCAAGTTCGGAAACTGGTTTAGACAGTCGGAAGGAAGCCTCGAGCGGGTAGAGGAAAGAAAATAATTTGAAAAAATACTCAAAACCATACAACCATTCCTTAAAAATACTCCAGAAATACTCCAAAAACAAAAAAGATTTATTAAAAACCAGAATGGATAACTTTGCAGTTTTAAAAAGTAGAAGATAATCACGTATGACCAATGACTTCTCCTCGTTCCATATCTGCCTGCACGTTCCAAACATAATCTCAAGGTTAGAAATATTTTATGACGAATTATCTGAGGAGGATTACTCTGAGACTAAAGACCAAGAATAACTTACTTGTCAAGTTGATGAACGGACACCGAACAGTCTTTCTCTTAGTGCGGTCTTCCACACGGTAGTCCGAGGTGGTAACACCTGAGTTGTGGATGTTCTATGTCGAACCGATGTGTGTTGTGATCGACGCTCATAAATCTTGATGGGCTCTCGAACTATGTTCTCATTCCAATCCATGGCGCATGCAGCAAGTCGCGCCTCATGAGTTTTTTGGAAGTGAATCCTCTTAGTAGCAAACTTGCATATTACAGAGTTGAAAGTCTCAGACATGTAGTTCTCTCGCGCTCGTGTGTAGAACCGCATCTTAGCAGGCGTTATGACCCGTCGAAGAATCTACAGTAGAACAATTAGTATTTAGTGCAAACATCATATATCTATTTATGAAAACGAGTTATCATTTCAAAGAGAAGTAAACTTACTCTTCTCGTAGTACTTGTCAAGTGCTGGCCGGTTCAAGTCGTAACCATCGGAGCAAGGTCTTTGTGTTCTTGTCATCCGTTGTAAGATGAGACAAGATATATGGTCCCCTGCCCAATGGTCTGCTGCATTCCTAATGTCCAAACACAAGGTAGAGCAATCATCCTCCTCTTGAGCATAACGACCATCAGGACCAACGGTTCTCCGTGCATTCAGTTGACAACAGGTGTAAATCTAGCCCTTCAGCTTGTCAGCAATACCGTGCTCAGATAGCTCCGGGTACATCAAACGCCAAGATCGCATCGAGCCTCTCTCCTCTAGATGCCTAAGTTGTGTCACTCGCTGAACTAACACCGACTTGTTACCAACTATCGGAGCTCCTTGAAGACGAAGCCAAGCCACCAAATGGCGCTTGGTCAAGAGCTCCAAGTCAGCAACCACTTCGGCGTCTTCCACACCGCCAGGGGGTCGCTTTTTGATCTGTAGGTCCACCAAAAATTTCTTCACCATGTTCTTACACTTGTGTCATAAATCTTTTTGAGACACAATCCCGTGACGAAGCAATATGGCATCCACAGAGGATTTATCGTTGTGTACTACCTCATCGGACACAATGTCACGAGCGATCAATCGCTGAATACCGATCTCAAACGCACGATCCTCTATAAGCCACGAGTTGTTGACGGTCTCAACGCGTGTCATGTTCACCATCTCAATGACACGTCCGTCATGAGCAGCAATGAATGCACACGTGCCGTTATACCCATTTCTCGTAGAATCATACCGTAGATCAGCATACACGAGAAAATTACCTAGCATATGACAAAGATAAACACTAAATGTAATAGTTCATCGTGTCTACAAATACATAAAATATCTGTCGAAACATAAAAAGCATAAATAATACAGATAAGGTGAGCATGAAATTAAACAATTCAAGCAGTGGAAAAGAGGATTTAACTCTCATTGTCAACAAGAAATAAAAGAACTAGATGTGTTCTTACCTCCTGAAGGTAACTCATTCAAGTCTGGAAAGTGTCTCCTCATCACTTCACTTTGCACTTCATCTTTCAGTCTTGCTCACTGATCCAACGTCACCTCCACCCATCCAATCTCACGATGTTTCCCACTCTAGAAATAAAAGAAATGGATCCTCGACATTGGAGCCAACCCTCCCTCTCTGTACACCGAGTCTAATTGGGAAAACCTTAAACCGGCACATAGTGCTGCACTATAAAGCCTATGAGTGATGTCAGGGACATGATTATACATCTCCATCTCTGTGGATCTCCAATCGTAGGTGTGACGATCTGGACAGATAAGCTTTAGAGACCAGCTCTGATGGATGGACGAGATAATGGGAGGTAGAAAGAAGTGCTCGCATCCATGGTGCGGACATTTCACTCTAAAAAGATGGAAGAGCTCTCTCAACCTAGACTGTGCGACAAAACCGTAGGTGGGGAGGGAATCAACTTCGGCTCCTACTACACGCTCATCATCTATCCTCACGGTCTCAGTGACCAGCACTGAAAGCACTTGCGAGTCAACTACTTGATCAACTAGTGTCGGCAGGCTCCCTCCATCCTAAATAACAATAATAGGAATAATTAACACAAGCTCTTGAAAACAATTCAGATAAACATGCACGCAAAGTGGAAAACAATGTACATGAGTCAAGATCGAATGGACGCCAAGAGCGTGTAAGACTAACGGATCAGCGTCGAACTCTCCATCGTCCGCCTCTGCAGCATCTACCTCCAGAACACCCTCCTCTGGGATTACATCTGGATCTGCGGGTAAGACTTCAGCCTCCCTGACCATCTGATCTATTCTACCATCTGCGGTGGAGAAAAGAAACCTAAACACGGCAGCGTGCCCGGCTGTAGGTCCTAACAGTCTCATCAACTGAACATAACGTGGAAGTAAACTCTCTGGGACCCTCATCATACCCGTAGGGACCTCCAGACATCCTCTAGGTGCATGACGGTCTCCGAGACGTCTAGGATGAACCCGTGGTGGCATGATAATAAGAAATGTAAAGCTCAGTAGTAATCAGTCCTATCCGTCTGGTGGTCCAACCAAGTATTTGTAAGTGAACAATACAAATATAAAGCCTGACCTAAATTGTACTTAGCTTAGATAAAAATATCGTCCCTATCTGTCTAATAAATCCTAAGGCAAAAAGACCCAACAAACAAACCTTTAGCTAAGTTGCAAAAAACGAGAGGAAAAGGAGACTAAAAGACCCAAAGGAAGATACAAAGAAGAAAGTGTCCACAGAAAAATAGAAGAGAAAAAAGAAGGAGGCGAGACCTAGAGAGGAGGGCACATCCAAAGCCCTCCTCCTCCAAGGAGATCAAGCTCCTGTCAGCGCCAAATTGTGTCCGACAGGAGGAGGAGGATTGGCCGCTAGCCACTCCTGACGTCCGCACGTCAGGAGTGACTACTGCCAGAAATGGCGTCCACCGGCAGCAGATTTTCGCGGCGCGGGGGTCAAGCCGTCCATCGGCTTCCCCTGAGTTCATGCGGGAGGTCTCTATCATATCGTAAGTGGCTCCGATGTTCTTGTCCTGAACGGTTTGCGGTTTCTAACGTGCAGTAGTTTTATAAAAGAACATTTCAAAATTCAAAAATTCAGAATATTCTTCTTGATTGGCTGAGATCGATTTCAAATTAGATCAATTGTTGCTCAGCCTGTAGATATCCATTGCAACTCATCAAGGGCTCAAAAGGTAGGTCTTGAACTACTCTTTCTTTCAAAGGGTAGATCAGTCCTTTTAGTTAAATAATGATTACAAACCAGCCTTGTGCAGTTCTGGTGGGCTATCCCGAGTGTACTAAACCTGTTTAGATCGCGACTAAAATGATTAGCGATGGTATATCCCACCGCTAATCGCCGCTTAAGTACCGCCCCTAGTGGTTTAATTCGTGTGAGATTTTCAAGAAGAGTATCATTTCATATGTGCGTCGGTATGTGTACCTTATGTGTTTTATGTTTATCATTTATCGTCATTGTTACTCCGTAGTGAAATTTTGTACGTGATCTGTTTGATGTTGTGCAGTGCAATCATTGATTATTTGTGTTACAGCTGCATCAATGATATACTTGAACATTGTCAGTGAGGCTACAAGTCTCACGAACAATTACAGCAAATTTGATCTAGCTTGGACAACATCTATTCAAGATGTAACTACTAGAGCTTTGGTGATTTCACGATTCTTGACAGTTGCAGCTAATGAGTGTGAAAACTCTTCGATATGGTGGGTGAAGGAAAGAAGCTTAATCTGGTTCGACTGTTTTCCATGGGAGAGTTTTGAAGAGGATAGGTGGATTAAATGTATGAGGATGCAGAAGGCTCTATTTGTTGAATTATGTCGTGAGTTGACCCCTTCCATTAGGAGACAAGACACTCGTTTCAGAAAGGCAGTGCTTGTTGAGGTCAGACTAGGAGCACGATATTTCGCTTAGCTACAAGTATGTCATACTTTCACGTACCAAACAGGTTTGGCACCGGAGAATATAATGTGGAGGAAACTGTCCGAGAAGTGATCGTGATAGTACTCGATCCAAGTATCTTGTGTGGCCTTCCCTTACTGAGTGTGAAGCTGTTACTCGGGGGTTCTATCGTCGATGCGGTCTATCAAACTGTCCTGGGACAATAGACGGATCTCATATTCGAATATGGTCATCCACTGGGACTACACTCCCTGCTTGTTTTTATAAGAAGAACCAATACTTGAGCCTGTTAGTACAAGCAATTAGACTCTAAAGGAGTCTTCTTGGACATTAGCAGAAGATTTCCAGGGTCAGTCAACGACAAATTGTTACGAAGATCAATTTTTTTCAGCGTGTGTGAGAAGGCAGATACTTGGTTGAGCCAGTTGTCCAAATTAATTCGAATTTTCACCTTCCTCCTTATATCCTCGATGACAGTGGGTATGTTATGGACCCTTGGCTTATGATGTCATATTTCATTCGACCCAACTCGTAAGAACTGCAAGTTCTTTACAAAGAACGCCATGTTAGAGAGGCCGCCTGGTCACTGAACATGCATTTGGTTTACTAAAGGTTAGGTTTCATATCCTCAGCATTGGGATAAACACTTCAATTCAGTGGGCCGTCAGACTAGTACATGCAACTTGTATTCTCGTCAAGAATCGAGTGCAAGCAGGAGATGTGCTAGGTAACCGTGAACCTCATGTTCAACCGATGAACAATTCTATTCTCGACATTAGTTATATGCGACCTGGAGATTCCGGACAAGAGGTACGTGACGCTCAGGCTGAGTTTTTAGCATTTGGTAACTAACAATTCCTACAGTGTGCAAGTCTTTTCTTTCTTTGCAGCATTTTGTTTTTGTTTGAACTGTTCCTTTCAATTCCACTTCAGCCAAATCTCTATAATATTTGAATCCATACTCTAAGGACTCTTTTTGATTCCTTAGATATGGATTCCTCAACCTGTGGAAAAATTAAATGCAAGACCACTAGTTAACAAAATAGACATTACATCAACTGAAATGAACAATAAAAATATAAAAGTAAGATAAAATCAAAATCTTATTTCTCCTTCAGATACTCAGTCTCTGAAGCTGGTATTATTCCAGACTCCATCTCCTCTTGCGTCACTTGGAGGTTCACCTCTAGTCATCCGTACGACCATGTATCCAAATTTTCGTCTCTCCAGAGAGGAAAGCATCAAAGTCTTCCTTGCGTTTCCCGGACGGACAAGTGGGCTCATCATCGAGTCATATAGTCTGTTGTAAGTGGACTCAAACTAAGTGTCACGTGTTGTATCTACGGTTCCGCTGCACATTCTGCATGCGAATTGTAGTGGACCTCTCGCTGACCAAAGAACCATTATGAAATCGGTCCTCGATCTGTCCGTGAGCTCGCAGATATCTTGCTCAGGGATATCCTTCCAGTAGAGAAAAGCAAGAAATGTCCATTACCGACTGCAGTGTAAACTGAAATGAGACACATGAAGTTGTCCAACTCTAACTTTGGTAACCTCTGCTGCTCTCTCGCTCTCTCTTGATCAGTTGAACGATCTCTCTGAGACACAAGAAGAGCTCGAGAACGAGACTCATCACGAGGTCTGAACGACCTAGATGTACGTGGAGTAGGAGAGGAGTAGAATCCAGTGTGACCACGCTGGGTTCACTCGTGGGCATCCAGTGTTCGAGATGCCCACGAGTGATCACGTTGGGTTGAAATAAATAACTTGAAGGACTAGCCACGACTAAACTCCAAAAGAATGAGAGTGCATCCGCGTCACCGAAGGTCTGGAACTAGATGTCTCTGTCAAATTTTACGTCTTGGATATATCAGAAGTCATCATATTGTTCTTAGGCTCGATAAATAGAGGTGTAGGATGGGCATAGATAAGTTCATTGTAAGTAAATTTTAGAAAATATCGCTTAAGATAAAAAATAGTCTTTCGTGAGAAATTTACGATGTACAGAGCATCAAAAAGTTAGGATTTAGGGTTACTAAACTTGCGATGCAATCCGCATCGCAAGTTCAGGTAAATTTCGAATGTACAACAACAGATAGGAGGCAAGCTGGCATTCAGGCTTCCAACTGACTCTTACATACACTATACAAGCTAGGACTATGTGGACATCACAATACATCAAATTTGGACATTCAAGTGCTGCAGAAACTGAACAATAATTATTTGTCGCCTTTCTAACGCTAGGTATGCTTTGAACCTCATATCAATCTACCCAACTTGCTAAAAAACATGTTTTGTATTGACATGAGATAATGCAGGTCAGGATTGAAGAAAGAACCTACCAATTAGGTAAAAAGAGAAGCCCGCTGGTCCTCAGGTACCTCCACCTCCTCTCCACCTCCTCGTAGTCCAAATGAACACATCAACATTCAATTCGAGCTCCAACAAGTTCAGATTACACCTGAGTAGCAAGATTGTAGTAGTAAGACACCTCACTAGCACTATAAATCACTCTCTAGACCTTAAGACAAGTGGTAGATGCCCTGGAGCTCCAAGATGAGGTAGGAAATCAAAAACAAAATTGTAGAATGAGCTTCGAAAGCTCCTTGTGACTGAGATTTTGATGTAAAGTTAGGGTTTGTGATACTTGTGTTGCGAGTTGCATCGTAAAACCTAACAGTCAGCTGCGATGTTAACCGCATCCTAGTTTGACCGTTGAGATTTTCTCTAACGGTAAACTTGCGATTGTATTTGCGTCACAACTGAGATACGTTTACCATCACAAGTAATTGCGCAATATAATTTGCATCGCAATTTGTGATGCAGTTTCTATTGCAATTAAATTTTTTTATGACTTTTTTTATTTTATTTTAGGTTTTTAGTAGACTAACTAGTTTAAATTAGCAGTTTAAATTTAACTAATTTATGATAAATCGTATTATAAGTTTTGATAATAATATTATGTATTTCAGCTCGTATGAATGTTTCTGTGTGTTTATTTTGACTTAAGTCATGTATGGTAGTTGTATCTACTATATTTATTTTCAACTATTAATGTAAAGTACTATGTTGTGTTCACTTGATGCTTTGAGGCTTGGTAATTTAGGATACACACATTAAAATATTTCATTGTTAATATTTTGATTTAATGTTAAGTATTGAAGATGAAATTTGATTTTTTGTATTATGTTGCTTAGAGATTTAGGATTTAATATCATATTTCCTTACTGCGCTCAATTTTTTTTACAGTGGTTGTTTCTAACAGCTTGGTCAACGACGTGAGAGAGATCCACCTCGTATTGCACCATCTCATGATGATTCGTCAGGAGCATCTTTTGATTATAACTCCAGTTCTTGTGTTCAGAACCAAAGATCATACGTCCTTGTGTTGTCACAATGGTGGACAAGACTACTTGTGACTGTACGAGGTGTAAAGGTGGGGTTGTGAGATCAACGTTGACGGTTCGTGATCATGAGAGCAGATGGGGACGATATGATGATGCCGGCTCATCTAGTATCTCGAGCTAGCTACCTAGAGGTTCGTGGTACAACTGCTCATCATAGTACTACTCCTCGACCACCAGTTGCACATGCGTTGGATGTGACTAGAGTTATGAATGCATTACGACGATCTATGTTAGGTTCTACTCCGAGACATGATGATAGGAGAGTAGCCTTGGAGGTGTTTAGGAGGTCAACTCTAGGTTTATCGTTTGTTCTTTCATCGTCTCTCATCTTGCCGGATGTCATATAGCGAGCTCTACATGTTTTTAGGAGGTCTACCTTAGGTGATATGCACGAGGCTTCTTCTCCGTCTATATCTTCTCTCGTTGCTCTAAGATATTCAAAGTCAGTTAGAGTTTATTGGAGGGTGATTCTTCTACTCGCGAGCATGACTCTTAATCCATAGAGATAGATGATAGATCTAAGAAGCGAGGTGGTGAGGCTGAGCAATTTGTTGTGAGGTTATCTGATGATGAGATGCCTATTTGGTCAACCCATTGCTCTCAGATGTCTGTCGAGGTACTTGAAGTACATAAGGAGGGGATAGATTCTACGCATGCACCTTCTCCTCGACGCACACGTGCTAAGATAGCTCCATGTTGTCACAGGTCGGATAGTTTGATAGTTTCTATGAGACATGGTGATGTCAAAATGAGAGGACGTGCAGCTGGGGTCCTCCACGAGTTCCATCTTCATCTTATGACGTGCCTAATGAGATCTCCGTTGGTGTGGATATTGTTTTGTGAGGTCATAGATGGATTGTGAGACAGAGCTCCTTGGGTAGTTGTGTAGGATTGGGAGTGTTTGCGTAGAAAGACATCATTGTATCTCTAGGCACGAGTCCATATCAGTGGTCTGTCTTGTTTCTCTATTGTGGTCCGGTCTATTCTAGGGATCACTGGCAGATTTTAGCGAGGCTGCACTCATCATTTCGTGTACTTTGAGTGTGGATGGATTTTGAGATAGTGGTGTTCAACAAGGAGATCTTTATTATTGTGATGGTGATCCAGCGGGGTCATCAAACCTTGCTGGATACATCAACAGTGTCACAGACATCACTCGACTGAAGAGGAAACGGAATGTGCAGTTGCTGCATGTAGAGGGACCAACTATTGAGTATGATCGTAAGTCTATGGAGTTTCACATAACTACAGTGACCATGAGGAGTTATTCTTTCGGCGAGGAATTATTAGCTAGATATTCTTATGATGATCTTGGGACCCAACATGTACTTCCATCATCGCACTGATACGTTGTAAATGTAACGTTTTGGATATATCTTATGATTTGTAAATTATTGTGACTAAAGTGTATATTTTATATTATTGTTCAGAAATACTATAATGATATCAACTTCACTAAAAAATAAAAATAATTACATCTTCACAAAACAAATTGATCACTATATGCAATCTATAATCATTACTCCTAATGCGATATGTGAGACATGAAGAATTTAATTTTCAGAAAAATACGAGTCTATTAAAAACAATGAAGATTTAATAAAAGACTAGACAACTGTAAGATCAATAATATATCATATAATAATTTAAATAAAACATCTAATGTTTGTTATATTTATTTAATTTTAATCCCCTTTTTGCTGTGAAACTTTCTACAACTGTATGATGATGTTCGGGCACAGCTTGAGGCCCAGGCAAGAGCATTCGACCCCATGCCACCTCGGCTACAGGAGGTGGGATTGCCAACAAGCTACTGTACTGCTTGTTGGCTGTCTTGGCCGATGACCCTGTTTCGGGTGAGGCCTCTTCCCCGTATTACGGCTGCCGGAATAAAATCCGGTTGCTTCCCGGTTGGAATAAAATGAAAAACAACTAGTTTGATAGGGAAGCTTTTTTGGTTAGATAAAGTACTTATCCAATCTGTATCGACACTCGAGAGGCATGCGGGTCTTTTAATTTATAGCCCAATTTTTCTTTTTGGAAGGGTTAGGTTATAAATTAAACTTCTAAATTTAAAATATTTTTATTCGTGCAAGGGAGAGTTGTTTATACCAAAAGACGTTTCAGCTGATTCTCAGTGCTTATGGGTTTTTAGAATGCTGAGGTCAACTGAATTATTTTAATTTTAAATACTTGAACTTAACAATATAATCTAATACGATAAATTTGTTATGACAAATCTGTTATGTGGATTTCTTACTGACAACTTGTCTTCCACGAAAAGAACTGAAGAGAAGAACTTGTACTTGTGTTCAACTTGTACAATCGAAGGAAGTTCACTCCAGTTTAAGCCGCGATCCCGTATGACATGTGATTTTCGTTCTGTTTTCACCATGGACTTCACTTCAATACATTGCACTATGTAACATAGAGGAAAACGATTTGCTTGAAAATTTGTAACACCTGTCTGAAGAAGGGTTTTAATTGAACCGGATGCAGATCTCCAATATGGGGAGCCCACAATCCTATCCTAGGATTGCAATTTACTGCACGAGAAAGATAGTTGTAGACATTACCTGAAATATTCATACACCCCGCACTGCGACCCCCATTCGTGACATACGGGAATGTGCATGCAATACAGTCTGCAGGACTAATAAATCGTTCAGGCATATAACTGATAAGAATATCAAGACTGCGCTCGTCATTTGTCGCCCTGACCCAGCTAACCTCTCCAGTGGTCATCACGTTCACGCAGAATAGCTTCTAATGGTCGAGAACAAACTGCGTCTACTCAGTGGATTCTAATTTTCAGGGAGACGCGAATAACTTGTACAACCGTAGAATATCTGTCGATGTCGCTCTTTCTTCAACGGTTTTCTTATACGGCGTAGCACGAGTCTGTTTCTGGTCTAGATCCTTACATGAAGGGGTAAACGCGTCAATAGTGTACGAAAATCCTATTGCTGCATCTAGGTCGTGTTCACTTAGTATGATCTTCATGATAACTTAACACGAAGAGAGCTGCGAAAGCGCGTGTTTCTACCAACTGATCGGTGGAAATCTAGGGGACACCGTGTCAGTACATTAAAACTCCCAACCATTTTGACTCCATGATATCCCCTGCTCCCTCCCTTCCAAGTACAGTTCGACTCGTTGAACAACTCTTTCTCTTACTTTGTAGACGTATCCGCCTGTTACTACTACAAGACTCGCCGGACACTTCCATGATTTGACGTATAAAACAGAACCAAGACGAAAAAGAACCTCCCGCTTAGAAGCCCCATTCCGCGAAATGATTCGAACGCTTGGCACTAGATTACTTGCCCCGACTAGACAAAAATGTTTTTACGTCACATCACTGGAGTTTGGCCACCAAGTTTCGACATGGGTATATACGGTAAGCCAGCAACTTCACCGAGACTTATGTGCCTCACTGATCCTACGTGTAGGTAGCTGAAACTCATTTGCGCGACTGAACGTTCAATCACTTGCATTGAACATGAAATATTCTTGCAACATTATCCTTGGACTTAAAAAGTAAATACCGACAACAGCGCTAAAACCTATCGTATCCGACAAAGGTACTGCTTCACGAACTACGCTAAAACCTATCGTATCTGACACAGGTGCTGCTTCACAAACAACTCTGCTGCCAGACAAGGAATTGATACTGGCCACCTCTTGCAGGTTCAAAGGTCCTGGTACCTTAACTAAGTAGACCACTTAACTACCGACTATACCCGTTATGTAGGACCGTGACGCTACCACCTGAATAATCTACAAATACGGTCCACTCTCTCACAAACACATCATCTGGATTACCTGCAGAAGAATACCTTAATCCGGAGATCTTCGGGTTCCCTGCACCTGCACAAGAGGGGATAGTAACCCGTATGCAGAGAGACCTGGCCCTGCAAAACATGCGGTCCTAATCAGATGTTTTGCCACTAAAACCTGCAAGCGCAGGATTAGCCATATTAACCCCGCTCCACCTGCAACACATAGTCACATCCCAGGAACATGTCCTCAGATGGACCAGCTCTGAAGCCGACAAAATTCCGCCGCGTCCAAACAATTACTTTAACGTTGTCCACGCTCCACCTGTACAAAAGTATCATGTTAGCATTAGTCGCGGCAGGCCCAGGGCTAAGGGAAAGACCTGGAACACCTGCACCCATCTCACAGCATTCATTAAAGAACCAATTTCAAAACACGCTAACACCAGAAACCAGACACAAGCCTCAATGCTTATAGACCTGCGAACTATGCTTCACACCCCTTCCCTCTTCCTCATTTAACTCTTTGCTACATCCCTCAGATATATGATTCGTCCCGGACAATGGCAGCTCAGCTAAGGAGCAAGAACCACGCTCAAAGACAGAGGTAACACCCAGTAGGTAGATTCCTCAGATATATGTCGGTCTATGTGGCTATGTCCGTAGAACCATGACCTGTGGTCGTGGCTGCTGACTGCTAGTAAAGCAATTTGGCCCTTCCAACAAAGGTTACCAGAATGCTGAATAGTCTGTATGCACAAAACACGGTCTAGGTGATGATGTGCAGGGTTAGCGTGTCAACTATCATGTACAAGCCCCAAGAAAAAAGACAGAAATCTTCACTAGCTAACATAATCCCTGCCCAAGACCCGTAAAACTTCAAGGTTCTGTAGTGGAGCACAGCATCGTCAACCTGCACACCACCTGCACAGAATAAAATGTCTGTAAGCTAATGATCCCACGTAACCTGGACACAGATAAGTACCAATAGTCTGAGAAAGGGTTGGTTCTATAAGAGCTAGTCTAGCACAGGAGCGGTACCAACCGAAACGGTATCTAACAATCATTCTCTGGTTCGTGGTGCGGGTGTTCACCGCCTCCAAATGAGGCACCGTTCCCGTTATCAGACGGATGCTGCTTGGTTTCCCGCTCCCTGTTCCACTTTTCAATTTTCGCTCTCCTCTCCGCGCTTCCCTCCCGCTCTCTATTCCATTGCTCGATTTTTGCCCTCCTTTCTGCACTTCCTTCTCTAACAGGACTCCTGTTCCTGCGAGTTCCAGGACTTCGGCTGCGACCTCTTCGACGATCGCTTGGACTAACACTGCGATCTCTCCTCCTAGAGCGTGACCTTCCATCCTCGCGGTCGTATCTGCGGTCATATCCTCGTCCACCTCGCGACCGGACATCATCATAGTCCTTACGGTACCTGTCATAATCTCGACGAGGACTGATACTCCGAGTGGGACTCCGAGTTCGACTGCGGCTTGATCTCTTGTAGCTTCCAAACAACTTGCGTCTCAATTCTCTAGAAAGAAAACGGAAGTAGGAAACAATTAACGAAGACGCCCGAGACCAGATAAAATATATTACCCGCTCGGAAATCAAATCTCCAGAACAACACAACGACCATGTAAATTCTCGACTGTAAATACCACACCTCTCATCGCTCGAGTGATCACAAGTACAGAGGAAACAGTTTAGTTCTAGGAGACAACTACTCAAGGCCACGGCACCTTTCGAGGAACACAGATTAAATGCCCTTCCTACCCAGCAACTGAGGCTAAGGTAACACCGTAATCACGACCTCCTATTGATACATGAAAAGGACGTGAAATCGACTGCCCCACCTAGAAGATTCCGGAAACCTTCGAGTGGGGCATCCTACCAGAAGTTAAAGAAGGAAGTCTCACTAAATAATATGTACTGGAATTCAAAGGAGCTTCCTTCGCAACCTTCAGTTTTCAGTTTATTAGTCCATATGAGCAGTGATGTGTACGCCTCCTGAATACGCACCTGCTGACCTTCTTCAAGTGCATGAAGTTGCAATAACCGCTTCGATTGCAGGTATTCTCCTCGTACTGCCGGCAAGTGGCCTCCCGAAAATCGGTTACAGGGGAGAAATCCACGATAATAGGTCGACCGGCGTAAAAGCGCCCAGTTAGAGCTTGGAGCGCTGCCGCCGCTTGTTCTTCTTCTCGGAACTGAACATAAACATTTCCAACCTGAATAAACCACTACAAACAGGTCAACCACAATAGCAAAACAGTATGCTTTCTGCCAAATTTTGACTGCGAGAGTCACCCTCCAACACTGATGTGCATCACTGAAAAACAGCTGTCGCTCGTTGAGGTCAAATAAAAGTCATTTGAACGACTCGAAAATGAACACAATTTCATTTCGCTGAGTGACACATTCTCGCGAGAAGCAACATACCATATGATCAGCAAGATTATCACAGACGTTAAGGCTTTCCAGCTCCCCGTATTTACCAAGCTCTTCGTATATGTCCTCAAAAAAATCCTGTACACAACAAGCCAGCGCATTCAACAAAAGCTACAAAGTCGCGGCAGCAGGCCACTCTCATGCTAGCAACGAAAAGCAGCGTCCTCTGAAACACACCTTGGTACTCCCTAGGTGCAGGACCTCACAACGATTCCACTGAATGCATCCTGAAACTGGTCGAGAGAATCATCTTACCACTTTACCGCTACAACAGAGAAGACAAAGCGGATAGACAACCTTCCAAAGCATCATGAACTATATTTCTTCTCAGAGACGTTCTAACCTAAAGACTGATAATCACAAACACTGGCCCACAACCCGACAAGTCATGCAGCAAATCCAGCTAAAGGCAGTAACCTAATTCTTCTGCTTGATACCACAATCATCGACACAACAACATTGTCATAACAACGCTGGAGAGAGAATTACAAAATCTCTGACGACGGAACGCCTTTACTGGCGGCCTACTAACCCAAACGCGAGTAAATTCATTTTAACCCGGGTTGTAGTGAGCTACCGATAGCATGAAGTTCAAAACAATTACAAATGCAACGTCAACATGTGAAACTCTGCGATAATTTCAATACCAACAGATAGTAAAATGCTCCCCGGCACCAAAGACAAGCTCCACATTTCCGAACGCACAGGAGCTTGGCCTCTTGACTAGTCGCCCTTCCATCTTGACCTAACCTACAGTCTGTGATGAAGATGAAGCCTTATTTATCTTTCCATGACTGGTAGCGGCCACAAGTCAAGTGGGCCTTTGCATGGTTAGATATTCCTGTAAATCCTTAACAGAATACTGAAACATTCTTCTCTGGGCTTCCAAGCACCTCCTAATGCCCTCCAAGCTAGAATTTCCCTAAACGCGCCACCACTCAGCATCACACACGGGCACTTCAAGCGGAGCGCATTGCACAGCGAATACTTCTTCCCATGACCAACGGAAAAACACAACTGCTAGCTAACCAAGTCTGTCTATCCACTTCTTCTCCTAACCAGCAAAGGATAAGTCTACAGAGGCATTAGGCGGAAAATCCTCTCAAGGAACACGGCATAATGGACGTACAAAGAGAAAACGAGCAGGCAAAAGAAGCAAACAAAACCAACTTCTTCTCACCTCGAAATGCTCTTGTACACGTCGAGGATCCATATTTTGACAGTGAAGATCCATTCCAGGGGTGGCCATGTCAGGTCTCTGATACATGTTCGAAAGCAGAAGAGTAGGGCTAGTGGTCGGTCGGTTGTGCAAACGAGAGCATCGATCCCCATGCCTACAGGCGCCAATCTTGAAGTAAAAAGGGCAATTTACACGATCCTTCTCAGTTCCGAAAATCGAAGCCAAGTGTTCAGCCATGCCGGGGGCACAGTGGAAAAGACCTGGTTGAAACAATCGCGTCACTTGACAATTCCTCGACCCACGGCGCCACAACTCGACACTCCGCACCTAACAGGAAACGCCGATCGCACTTCGACAAACACTAGTCCTAACCCAAACCAAGAAGGTATTCGATAATTGAAGGAGACGGAGTCAGAAGGAGGCAAACACGGCAAAACCCAAGTCTTGTGGCGTCTTGTGGCGTACGTTTTCGCAATTGTTTGCGCCCTCGCCCATTAGATGCTCGCACTCTCCTCGTACTTCTTAGCGCCCGTGTGCCCGTCTTTAGCTACTGTCGTTATGATCAGTCTCGACGTTATTTATAGACGCTAGACCACTACACTGACTAAAGTACTGGTTTTGCCGACTTTTCTTTGTTGTGATTTTGTTTTTAGGCCTCTTTTCGGTGTGGGACTTTTCTGCAGCCGTGTGCTGCTGCCCTTGCACAGCATGAGTCCCACCGGCAGGAACTGGTTTGGCCGACATGTCACTGCTTCCGCACGAGATGTCTGACTGTGTACAGGAGTGACGCATTGCTTGTGAGTCACGTGTCAATTTTAATCTCCCGCCAGAAATCTTCCGGAGTGACTGGAACAGGAAATACCGGTAGTGACGATTCATGAAGAGAACCACAGTGGAGAGTTAGCATGCGATGAAAAAACGAACGGAGACCAAACCAAAGCGAGGTTACCATCGTTCACATCAGTCAAATAATTAAAATGCCTCGGTAAAATGAGGTTGATCGGTTCAAAGGCTTGACACAGATGACGGGATGAAATATGCATGCTTCCTCAGCTTTCGACAGGAGACAAGGAAAAGGAAAAGCAACATAAACTCAACATTTCACTATATTATCTATCAAATATTAAAATCTTTACTAATATATTCATGATGTTCATATGTAATAAGTATGAGTAACTTACCTACATAAACTTGATATTTTTTAATTAATTTAACTTCTTGATTTTTTTCCTTTATATAAGTGATATATAATATCATATTAGAAAGTATAAATCAAGATGATATTACTAAACAAACATTAAATGTAAGCAAGCTGGGATCTTCCATCTTATAAGAGATGAATATCACGTTGCCAGGTACAGTCACTTAAGGGTACAGTAACTGTGCCTGATCATTACATTATCTTCCCAATGAAATATAGTATTCTCATTCGTTTTTAACTATTTTGACTAGCTACTCAGTCCTAAAACTATTTGTACTCGCATTCCAATCTTGAGAAGTGTTATGACAAGAAGAGCAAGATAAGCTATCGAGATTTGTGAAACAGATGATAATGCAAACACAACTCACTTCCAAACATTTATGTTTATGTGTTTTGTACGTTATATATTAAAAGTTTTGTTCCAGAACATGGTATATTCCAAATTTCTGTAAGTTCATTCTTCGCGCAGTTCAGTATCGTCGTTCTTTTGCGAACGGGTGAGATACGAGGGACCATGTAAGTAAAGCAGTAGGCGTGAGTTCAAGCACTTGGCCGGCGCGCACGTTAACGATATGAGTGTTCGTTTCTTGGTCTACCGGTATCGTACTCTTTTGGTCTGACTTAAGCTCGGTGTATATGACCTGTGACAAAAAGGTGGCTGGGATCTGTTGCCTCCGTAATGTAGTTTTTACATTCGTTGCTTCATTTTACGAGTATGAAATCAATGCTTTCATATCGCTTTCTTATCGGTGAAATCTGAATTACAGTTGCCTGGTTTGCACGGATGCAGTTCTTGTGATTGTCACAAACTCGACTGACAGAATTAGGGCAGTTCAGGTAGAAGTTGAGAACACCATTGCCGAACGCAACCCGCGGTAAACTGACTGCGAGCGGACTCTTCTGAGTAATGTACCTTATCTGCGGGCAAACACTAACCTGACGTTTCTTTCATCTGTCCTTAATTGACATCTTGACCAATTTGTACAGTATGGAGAGCTTATACAGCCACTTGATCTCCAACATAAAGTACATCTTCATTTACTTGTGCTCTTACGGCATGGGTGAGGAAGTAACTTCCTCTTCACTGATTTCTCAACATCAGTCGTTTGGGACCTCCACTTAGCAGCACTGCACTTACACTCACTTAGCAGCAGCACTCCAATCCTCATCTGGTCATGGATAGATTACACAGGTTCGAGTCCACAAGCAGTAAATAGCCCTAAAACCTCGCTACGGCTCAGGTGGGCTCCCTTAACCAAGCCACTATCTCATTGAATGCATTTCAATTACTTACCTCTTAGGCATGGTGAGGAAGGAACTTCTTGTTCGCCGGTGTAGGGAGGAGTTCTACTGTTCTTTCCGAATTATGAGAAAGCAGTCTGAGGTCTGGAAGGCAAGTACGTCGTTCTGTGTGTCTGGCTACCAACGCACAATGTCCGTCAATAGGGCCCACGACCGTCCCATATTGAACGCACTGAGCATGAGGGCAGGCCTTTAGAAACTATACTCTCGAAAGAGCAACAGGGCTCTCGCCAACAGCCAACATGTAAGGTATCTAGTATCGACCCCAGGGTTCGCTTCGGCTATTGATACTTCGAGCTATCACTTGTCAGGGACATTGTAGTGCATCTAGGCTTATTCTCGCAAACGGTGAAATCGGGTGCACACTCACTTCTCCAAGTACTTATCACTACCAATAGTGATAAGTACTTTAGAAAAGGGTATAAGAGGAAATAAGTATTGACAGCTCTCTTCAGTTCAGGTCTCCATATTTTTTCTTCACCTTTTGCTTCTAAAAGCTCAGCAGAACGAAAGTATGTTTTGATCATCACAAGAGAGCTGGCTTGTCAGGTCCATTGTAATGGATCTAGGCTTATTTCTCGTGATCCCTGCCGATTAGGCGAGGATCCTCCTTGGCAAGATTATCTAAGTCACATCTGGCTCGTACTGATGCTCCGGTTAAACTGCGGATCTCACCGGACACTCTCGACTACTGGTTGTGATAAGTACTTGAGAAATCAGAGGAAATAAGTACGACAGCTCTCTTCAGTTCAGGTCTCCATAGTTTTTCTTCACCTTTTGCTTCTAAAAGCTCAGTAGAACGAAAGTATGTTTTGATCATCACAAGAGAGCTGACAGGTTAAGCGAGAGAGCGACATCGTCAGAATAACAGTCACTCTCATCCACAGTGTATACTGTGTAAGAAGGTGTCCTAAGATTGCGATGATTCTATCATCATTCGATGTCCTGCTCCGTCCAGGTATGAACAAACTAGATACAGCGTTCTTACTACTAGTTCCAAGATACACGAGGCTCGACTCGAGATGTAAAGTCAATATGCGAGAAATAGATCTGTGCTGGAACAATTCCCAGACCGCCGACGGATTACGAATTGCTCCACCACATACTCTAAACAAGTCCACACTAACAACACACTAGGAAGATCGAAGAGTTATGACGCCTGGCTTGCTCCGCCACATGCTCCAAACAAGTCCACAACCTAAAACAAAAATTCTATTAATCCATCCACACCGATCCGCAACCTAACTCACGATATTAGGTAGATCGAAGAGTACTGGCGCTCAGCTGCAGTATGCGCTATCTAATCCACCGATCCGTCAAATTCATGACAAACGAAGAAACATCCCGATTCCGAGACCTCTCTACACAGCTTTCCGCGTTCGTAGAACGAAGATACTGATCGTGAGAGAGTTGGATGAGCATATAAAAAGGAGTTGTAAACCGTAGTTTGTCCAGTAGATCTGTGGCACGTGGCTCTCAAGGACGCTTGACGACCCAGATACGCTTACAGCCTAGAAACCCTAAACATTATTGCTTCCTAGTTGCGGCCAAGCGGGCCAACTGGTCTGCACTTCAAGCATCGGTCCCATAAACGAGCTGGAGTTGTGAATCGGAGTGCGGAATCTATGGGACAGAATTGAGGTCAGCAGTCTATACCACATCGTAGCGATCGAGTGAGTCCTGACCGACATCGTTGTGATAGACTGTAATCGTGTAGGCGGTGTGCACGAAGGGTGAGTGTCGCCCATTCTTGGTCTGTCACTTGTGATCGCTGGAGGCGAATACGTCGCGGCATTCCCAACTATTCCAGGCTGTGGCGGAGCGGCCTTCTCTAGGTTCTGGTCGATGTGACGAGTACAATCATAGGAGATGGTGAGAATTCGGGTGTTTACAACCATGAGCCGAAAGGTAGTTGTTGACAGACGAATTCTTCCATCTCCTTTGTTTCTACTCTTCACGTTGTGAGTGGCAGACGTTATCACTGGTAGTTTCAGTGCTGTCGATCTGATCTAGTCGTAATAATTGTATGGCAGTCAGGCACTGCATTTGAATCTGACCTAACAGAGGCTTACCTTGCACAGGTCATATTGTTAAGAGTGTGACTCCTCGAGATTCAAATGCAGCAGGCTGGTTTTATCAAGTAATGGGTTATAACTTACGTCTTGGTTCTCAGTGCAAGCAGTGGGCGTCGCTCAGTGGTGATCTGTATGCGGCATGAAACCAAAATCAACTTTTAAGGATTGAAGTGAATGCAGTAGTTTTAATCGTTATTTCCGGTCATTTTGCGCACTTGGAACTATCCTACGGACATACCTTCGTCGAGAAGTTCCGTTGTGGTCGGAGGTTGCGGATTCCTTGCTGTACTGTTGAAACAGCAAGGAATCCGAGAGGTTTGTCTTAGGTCTGTTGTAAAGTCCCGGTCTTATAAACACCAGTCGAAGTCTAATACCATTATCATACCGACTCAGTCGAATAAAGGTTCCAGTGAGGCCGAATGTCGACTTTGAACCGGCTGTTTGTCACATGAGGCCAAGTGGAGAGGAAAAGTAACGACCAAAAGCACCGGCACGACGTGGACCCTTCCAGACGGTGCAGGGAGGTAGACGATTCTATTGTCGAAGCTAGACGACTGGCATCGTGAAAAACGCTGTGTATACTAATCAACACGGCAGATTCAAAAGCAGATGGATTACGCCCATATGAACGCTGAAGTTGAAAATCCAAGTCTCAGACCAGTGATTACGCATGTGTAAGACAGTTTCGACCACCACATTTAAAAGACAGCAGTTTATTACGCTGGTTCTCAGAGTAACATTGGCTTCAACGTCTCGTTAGACTCTGTCCCTTCCCCGTTCCCGGCGTGGTAATGGTGGGTTACACACGAACAGCCCCTTCGTTCCTGGTTCTCCCCTCAAATTCATTTTTTAGGGGAGAACCATGTTCATCATGGTTCTTCGTAATAATGGGTATTGCGAGGTGGTACGTAAGTTGACAGAAGATTTGGTGACTTTGACGTGAAGTGACTGTAAAAGGTCTCATGACTGTCAAGTGACTGATAGTAAAGCTCTCGTGGCTATGCTGCCACCTTTTTCTTTTCTTTTCTTAAGAATAGTATTAATTTTTCTATAAACCACCAGTACCAGTACAAAAGTAGAAAAAAAGAAAACTGTTTAGTCTAGCGTACCTTGGGGTGAAAAGAAGATTCTGTTCTACTTAAAAAAACCACTGAATTTTTCAATTGAAATTGAGCAGTTTGATTTGAAGTAAAGTATAAATAATAAACCTATTAAAGAGTTTTGATTTAAATCATTGATTCACAGATTTTATTCCAGCATGCAATACCAACAACTTAGATTAAAACAATTAGATTTCTGAGCAAAAACAAAAACTTGTAAACCGTGGATTTACAATCTAAATATAGAAACATGTGGTGTAAGGTAAATGATAATTGGTAACTTTTTTTTGAGGTCAATGTTAAATGGATTTACCTGTCTTTGGGATCTTTGCAGACCATAGGACTGTCCATGCGAGTCATCACAGCAGAAATTGGACCAGAAACTTCGTTAACAGTTTGCACCGGACGCATTGCTAATCCTCACTATTTTTCTCTTACTGTAGGCTAAAGCACTTGGGAGAGGGACATGAGATAAGCAATGTCTTCGCATTCCATAATAGGAGCAAAAAGTTTTCTTGTCCGGAAGATATGGGACCTGAGATTGATGGAGTATATATATATGAGCCGACTAATGAGGCATGTTAAACATCTAAAATATTTTCTTTTTTCAGATTCTCTTCTAGGAAAACATAGCAATCCTCTAGATGAGCAATGGATTTAACGGAAGGGGTTACACGTCTAGGTTTGCATAAAATTGTAACTGAATTTATACAAGGGTGCTCTCAACGCTTCCCAAGAGAGTATCTTGTGACCGATTTTGATAAACAAGCGTATCAAAATGTGGTGGAGATACGAGAACTTTTTATGATTTTTTTGCATATTCATCTCTTCCAAGTTCTGAAGAGAAGAATATGCAGAGAGTTTTTATTTATGTCCTAACTCTTTCTGATATCAGCCAGTTATGGATGATTATTATGGTGGTGTGTTGAACTTTCGTTTTTTTCATCCTTCTTCCTAGAAGTGTAATTTGGATGCATATTTTCTAAATGAAGAAAAGATAATAAAACTTTTATATTTAATCATTGATGTCCATAGTAGATATTGAGTATATTTTTCATGACGTCCCGCATGTAAGAATAATGGCAGAAATTTACTAGACCTTACCACGACGCATTTGTGGGAATCACCACCCGGACAAAGTATCATGTCATCTGAATGTGGGAAGTGAATATCTGCAACAAGTCATGTATTTGCAGAAAAAGTGTTTGTATAATAAGTTAGCAGTGTATGTAATCTCTTTGTATAGTGTTTTCATATGACGATGAACCTTTTAAACCCGGTGTATGAGTATAGAATATGAAAAGGGAATATTTTATTTTTCTCCCAGTGTATTTTGAATCTGAAGTAAATATTTTTTTTTGCTCCAAAAAACCTCAAATCTTCATCTTAACGTTTCTTTGTTCATATTAATAGTTTGTTTTGAGATGAATCATTATTTGTCAAGCTCGTGGGTAGCTTTCAGTTCATTCCTTATTTAACAGATTCCAAGTTGGGATGAAGGAGTAGTGACTAAAAGTATTTTCTGTATAACGGTTAAATTTCTCTGTACTCTAAAAGCAAACCCGCAAATAAGGTCTTCTGGGTAACCTGGAGCTTTTGTAGTCCTACTCTGGCTTTAAACTTGCTGTTTTCAATCAAATTTGCAAGTAATCTTAAGAGAGGTGGAGTCAAGTCCAATAAACGTAGTAAGGATACGGTAAAATAAATATACGGAATGATGGAGATGTCACTAGATTCTACGAAAGTCCGTCAAAGAGTCTTCTTTAGGTCTCCACGAGTTTCGATAGTTGAACCCCATAGCTGCACTTTTGGGATAAAGAATATCACACGAAACCCCAAGGTTTGATACCCCTAATATTCTGAAGGAGCAAGAGAATTTTAGAAAATGAGAATACTTCCCAACAACCCTACGGTGGAAATTGATGACGAAAACAACAAGCGGGTTTAACTCAAGACTATTCTAATCCCATAACTACAGAGAAACGATCTATATATAGCACAAATCAATTAATGAGCTTCCCTGTACTTGGCTTATTTAATCAGCTGCTGAATCAATTTAAATTGGTGGTGGTTTGAAATTGCATTTGTATGCAAGACGTCAGTTTGAGACGTGCCACTCTATTCATCTAATGCGTGGCGAAGAGAAGAGAGCTTCCAAGGTGAGAAAAGAATACATAACGAAACGAAACTCAGGATTTTAGAATCAAAGCGCGCTGAGTTTGCGTAAAGCTGCTAGCGTGATGAAAGTTTTGTTGCTTTTGATCCCAGCGATCTGGGTTCGATTCTCCGAGGAGAAGGCCTCGAGTCCAAGGCTTGTGATGTATACAACTACAAGGCAAGGAAATAAATAAATCTAAATGGTTCTGTCCTATCAAAGATCTATTATTTATTCTCTAAAGTATCATATGGAAAGAAAATTTATGAATTCCTCCCACGAGGAAAACCTGAAGTCGGTGTATATAATATCTTATACTGAGCAAATTGAGACCAATGGTTACCATCTCGAGAACTATCTATACCACTCATATGAGGGAACCGGAATATGATATGGAGAGGGAAGGAACCGACAATTGATAGTGTGGAGGTCAATAATTCGCATATTTGTATAATCTACTCCTGATGAGGTAAAATATGTAATATGCATTCACAGTGAGGTTTTGGTTGAGTTAAAAACGAAAATCGTTGATGTAGACAAATAAAAAAATCATCAGCAACTGTTGGATCATATTTCACTTGGAGGGGAATTTATGTCTGTGAGAAAATCCTGACGAATGGATTGTTCCAGATTGAAAACAATAGTGACTTTGCACATCATACAAAATACAAAATAGTCATACAACATCTAGAGTCTACTCAGCCTTATGAAATGCTGAGTAGACTTTAGCTGTTCCAGAGAAATCCAGAAGATAATTTAAAACAAGAAAACTGACTGCGACATTTAAAGACTTTTGATTTGAAAATGAAAACTTGTCTATTTTAGAAGTGAACTATGTCTAGTAAACTAATCAACGTCTCCATGCAATGCACACTTGGATCTCTCTAAACGAGAGAAATAACTCTCATGCTGCATTAAGAGTCTCGTGTGCGAATAGTATAATATTAATTAAAATTTTAAATTTTATGGTCTAACCTTTTCAAAAAGAAGAATTAAGAAATAAATTAAAAAGACTGCATACTAGCTTCTTCTCTTTAGAACTTGGAAGAAAGTGTATATGTATACATACAGATGAGAGGTTTAATTAATCTAATTATCTAACCCTTCCTGCGGAAAAAAATTAGGTAATAAATTTAAGTCACAATAAATTAATGTATAGTTAGCTATTCAGTCCCGGACTTGTACCTTCAGAATCGCGACAATCTACTCATGGCTTATGGTTTATGTCCGAGTGTCCTCGGGTTTTCAGTTTTGAGCTAATAATTAACATTTATAAATATTTTGATTTTTCTCATCAACTTGATATATAATTTAGCACTTATATATTTTCTTGACAAATGCAAGCGAACAAAAGTTCCCAGAAGTTCATCCTGCATGCATATTTTGCCGAAGTCATTGGTTGGTCGGAGATCTCAATATACATATTCGATTTGGGAGATAGACAACATGGTTTCTTAAATAATATTCACACTTCTATAATCTTGAACGGTTTATAGTATGCATCCAAAGGAACGCTTTTGCAATAAATGTTATTAAAATTATACTAAGTAAATATGATAAATATGAATACAATACTATCATTACATGTTAGATCTTGGCGAGAGTTACGAAAAGGATCTATAAGTGAATTGTTTGTAAACACGCATGAGGAACTATATAAGCGACAGGAGTAGACAAAAAGTGTTTAGTGAAACCTATATTTTCTTATTTTGTTTGCTGAAAGGTTAGGTAATAAATTAAATTCTTGTATATTTGATTCTTCTATCTGATTATGGAGAAGGTGATATACACGTGCGGTAAGTTTTTAGGATAAACGAATATAATATACATCCCAATTCCTCTCGTCGACAAAGAATAAGCCAAAGCCAAACGGAGGAATGTGACCCTAAAATTTAGAGGTTTCATCTGATACACATGTTATATGTGCTTATATTACTTGTATAATGTTAGTCAAACCGTCAATCTTCTTCCAGCTTAAGAATCGGGAAGAACACAACCATAAATCCATAATTAAAGAGTGACTATACTATAAAAATAAATAGATCATATTATTGTAAATACATATTAATCTAATACTAAACCTTTACTATTCCATGAGGGACAAGGTTTAGTATTAAACAGACTTCATGAATACTTTACCATCACTCAGAGTTAAGTCTACTCATATTGATGTTAATTGTTAATATTAATTATTTTACTAACATGGAAATAATAGTATATCGTTAATTATTAGTTCATCGGATTATGTCGGTTCATGCATCGTTCAGATTTCTTTGCATATTCACCCTCTTCCAAATTCGAAGAGAAAGAATATATATGATTTTTAATTTATGTTTTAACTCTTCTTCTTGGAAAAGTTAAGTTGTAAATTAAAGCTGAGAAACTGAAAATAGTTTTATCAGGAAAAGCACAAGTCTTAATACTAGAAAGAGGTTCAATATTGAGAAATTGCTTATAGATTTTCAGTAACTACAGTGACAACATATAATCAAATGAATCGAGTACAATTTAAATTTAGCAATCTAAATTTAAATAAATAAATTTAGATAACTTTCATTGTTCTTTCAAAATCCAGGAGTACCAATCTTCAGTAAGTCTTCACATGTTGTTGATGTATTTTTCAATATATATTTTTAAAAGTAATTATTAATCAATCTTTCATGATAATTTTGTGATATGTTTAGATGTTTGTCTTCTTTTTCTCCTTGGCAAGTGATCACCCGATAAACTAACAGTTACCGATATATTATTAATTACTCTATATATAAAGTAAAAATTTAATATAAAAATTTAATACGAGTAAAATAGCATGTCGCCTATCTGAGGATGGAATGAGACAAATGCATACCCAGAATAGCACATTTTACACACATATTTTCCAATCTCCTCTTTTAGGTTTGTTCCGAAACCTCTCTCGCTGTGACACTTTCAAAAGCCATGCACAGCCTGAGACCCCGGCAGGAGGACCCCACATTCTTTTCAATCTAATCTACATATAGTTTCACGAGTAAAGTGACCATGGTTTGATCTGAACCAACAGTCAGTGGGGGTTAATATTATTGCCCACGCCGCCACTTGCTCTGACTTGAACCGAAAATAGGTGGAGGACAAAATGGAAACCAGTCTTATCTAACTTTTCAAGATTCGTGTAGTGGTCTATAAGGAGATACGATAGAATAGACATCCAGAACAAATGATATATTAAAGAGTCTCAATGATCGATCGCTATATAGACTCTCGAGCTCTGGAGCTAAAGCACTACTAGCTTTCCGTTTTCCGATATACAGTTGGATGGATAGCTAACGTCGATCTGAAAAGGAGCTCGGAAGATATGGAAATACTTTAATATTTTGCTTTTTTACTTTAGTGTTTATTCGCGTGTCGCCCACTATATTCATTCATTTGCTCTGTTGCACCAAATGACATGTGTATTGCCTTGCAATTTCATTTCACACCTCGTTTTCGGTCCTTTTCGTTCTTTCCCATGTTGTCTTCTTGCACTGCTTGTGTTTTAACCTATGGAAATTCCTATTTACGGAGAAAACAGTATCAAAAAATCCAAATAAGAAAAACAAAAAGAACTAAATTATATTAACAAAAGCAGCTACGTTTCCAATGAATCGCAGCGTTATGCTTAAAGATTTTTAACTTTCTGAATGTGAAAAGTGAATAATACGCAGTGAGTCATGTATTTTTTGCACAAACATGTAAGTATTTGTATTCCAGTATTGACACATGTGACATGAGAACTGCTTTATACGTAAGATTTATAGCTTTTTGTTTGGAAGGATTCACGTGTGCTTCGCATAGTGACTCTAATTATTGTGGACACTTCAAGGTCACTTTAGTTTTTACTTTTAAACGTTCTTCTGCACATCTCCACTTCTCAATTTAAAGCCACTTCTCAACATTTACAATGCGTCACAGTCTTGAATCCGCCAGACGAAGACAAAGGTGGTGTATATGTCAAGAATATGTTCTTTTGTGTTCAAATGTTATTGGAAAATGATAACCAAAATGGATGTTTAGCCAAAAAGTGGGATGTGAAAATTGACAGACAGGACAGATGTGAAAATTGATTTATGTTACTCGTTGCAACGTCCAGATAAGAATTAACACCCGTTGAAAGAAAAACAATTCGAAGAATAATGTTGATATTTTCATTTTTGTCGGTGGTCTCTGAGCAACGGGTCACTCTTGGATGGGAGAAGGATAATAAAACCATAAACTTAGTGTTAGATTTCAATAAGGAAACTATATGTATGGATAATAATACCTAACTTGTTGCTCGGGTATGGTTTAGAATACTCTATGGGAGGATAAACAGTGATTATTTCTCACAGTGTGATCACAAAGTAATTCTAAAAATTATATTTAATTTTAGTTGTTTGATATGACAAATCTGTCTGGTTCTGAAATCTACCCAATCCACTTGATTGATAAATCACCGTAGATTTCAAACAGAGTATTATAAACGATACCGGCTCTCGAGTACATTAATAGATCTAATTTATATATTTACTTATTAATATATATTTATTTAACATCTGCATTCGAATTTGCAAATGTAACATGATTAAGACTTGTGGTGCTCTACCTCCCGGTCACCTTAGACAATTAGTCCCACAGTGACCCGACGAGGGAAAGGAAAACAGAATTTAGTATTACCCGCTACTACGTATAGTTAATATGTATGCTCGATGAGTCAGCATATTCACATTGGCACATAGTAGTGGTTGGACAATTGCTTATGTAGGAAAGAAATCACCAGAAGTTATTGGTTCACAGTTGACTGGAAAAGAATTCATTCGTGCGAAAAATCTGATAAATGGACTGTTCTAGAATAATGAAAAAAATATAATTTTGTGTAGACTTTAGATAAAATATCCTAAATTTAATCATGATTTGTCTTATTTGACTTGTAAGTTTTGTTATTGCAACAAGTGAGCGCGTTCAGTGAAATCTCACATATATCGTATGTGTTTTTCATGCAATGAATCAATATGTGATATATTTAAATATTTAGTAATGGAAATTTTAAATTGTAAGTCTTAAAAGTATTTATTACTTCGATAAAATTTTATTATTATCATTATTGTTATAAATGATACAAATATTAATTTTATAATCAATTATCTTTTAGAGGGACTGATAAATCATGCAAATACATATTATATATTTCATTATATGTTTTTACTTTACCTTTGCAATATAATCTGATAGTCCGAAAAGTATATAACGTAGAAATATAACTCGTAAATTCCTATAGCGTATGTCGTGTTTACATCCCTCTTGGAAAATAAGCTTTTCTGAGTTTGTTGGGTGAAAGAAGTTTCGAAATATCTTAATGATTCTTGGTGCATCTTCTAGTAATAATTCAAGAAATAAATCATTGAAGTAAATGTAATTTTTGATTTATTCAAGAAAAATAAAAAATAAAACTAAGACAGAATGTAACTTTTTGTAGTTGTAAGCAATTTTACTCGATTATTAAATTTTTTATAGCAACAGTTAAAGTGAGTATAGTCTCGGGGGCAACTCTTTCTATTTTGATGATAACACGTGAGAATCCAGAGGTATTTTAATATCTCTGTCTTACCAAAATAATTATTTTTATAATAAGTAAATATAAATATTCTAAAAAATTATTTATATATATTTATATATATTTAAAAGTAAAAGTAAAATTTTTATTTTCATTGATTCTTAAAATTTTGCTGCAAATAATTAAAAATGTCTTTTTTGAACTTGCACGAGTTTATAACAAAATATGTTAGTGAAACCTGAGTCATTAGTACACTGTTCGTTTCTCAATCTCAAAGACTTGTATATAAATTTTGTTCATTCAACAAATGAGTGACGATAAAGGCTCGTGAATGTACTATATCATTAAATATTTTCATTCAAATACAAATAAGAGAAGACTTAAGTCCCTCTTTGTTTCTTTCCAGATCCACGGTAACTTAAAGTTATGCAGAAAAACAAAACTAATAAGAGGATGGAGAAATGATTTACAATGGAATAGTCTCAAGGGCCAAACTACACATGATTGGGAGATTCAACAGTTGAGAAAATATTTGTGTTTACAACTCTCTAACATTGATGGTTAACATTATGCATGTTTATTGAGATTTTGACCGGAGGGTAGGAAGAGGACAAGCGAGGAAATAGAGATAAAATTCTAGATGGGAAAAGCTATACTAAGTTTACAGAAAATATCAAATTTATCTTGAAATATTCATTATTAACATAATAGTTAGTGAAAATTTACGTTACCTTCATATGTATTGTACAAAAAAGTACATTTCATACGGATAAAATAGAAAAAGATTTTCCTCGCAAGATAAACAGGAAATAACTTTTTCTCATCAAAATGTGTTCTCTCATCGATCTTGTCTGAACTTTACTACTGGGTGAGATTTCAGTCTCAGGTTTATGGAGTAGGTTTGAGACCCCTTGTTTTATTTGGCGTAATTCACTCATCGGAGTTAGTTTCCACATATTGCTTCGATAACAACTTTGGTAGTACATTAGACCAGTTGGCATATGAAAGCTTACGATTTGTACTCTTTTGTGAAGAAGATTGTGAAAGTTATTGTTGGTTTAGGGTTTAGCTCATAAGCTTTTCTTTCTCACGACTCTAAAGGTTGATTACGAGGATCGCCATCTTGCTTCTTCACGGTTTTGTAGTTCTCTTGAATAAGTTATCATAAATCTCATTTCTCTCTAGAAGTCATCGTCTGGATCAACGAATTTGTATTTGTCGTCTTATCAGACTCACTAAGTTGACACAACTGAATGAATATGCAAGGAAGTGAAGTGAGAAATGAATATGCATCCAAAGTACACATATATATGCCAAGGGGAAGGTAAAAACAAACGTGTTTTATGGTAGCTAAATCCTGGTGCAAGATTGACAAAGGCAAGGGTTCAACATGAACTTGTTATAATTTCTTTTATATTTTTCAGAAAGAAGTGATAATTTTGGGATTGTCATGATAACTATTAAAAGCAATCATATTATATTACTTTCCCGAGTAAACGTGACAAGTGGATAAATGTTGTTTATTCAAAATGAAGACTGGCATGAATCTAGAAACATGACAAATCGAATGTGGTTAGTGTTGAGGTCGATCACAAAAAAATAAACACAGTGAGAATTTTGACATTTGGTAACACCTCATGAATAAAACCATGAGAGAAACGTAAAAAATAACTCCAACTTTGTTATATAGTGAGTGCAGAGAACAAAATACACTACAGCTTTTCTTGGTAGTTTAATTTATTATTTATTATTTATTAGAAATAATAAATTAAATTTTTCTTGATATGCCCGATATAAATGTTAAGTAATAAATTAAATCTGTGTATATTGACTCCTCCGTCGAAAGATGGAGGAGGTGAAAATAAGCACTGCTCGACAGAGGCTTCACCTGAAGCTTCTGACACCTTTTCAAAATATGCAAGGAAGTGAAGTGAAAGTGAGGAAGCGCGCTTCTGCAGTATATACCGATAGCTTTGTAATTTATCTTATAGAAATCCGGTTGGGAGATGCTCCCAACAAATTTGTTCCTCTCTATTCTAGACGACATTAACACTCTTAACTGGGAAAACTCGAACAAGATGAGAGTTAATAAGAGTTGAAAATGACACACACAACAAAGATCTACATTGATTTTCAAAAGTTAATTATTTATCATGTTCGTTAATTTATAATGCGTTAACTCCGGTCAAATATTTGTACCTGAGTTGAGTTCCACCATCTGGTGTCAGTGAAACTCACTGCTCACATGGCTCTATTCTATACATCATGAGGAAATGGATCTTAAGCTGCTATAAGATATAGAAGGAATAAATAAAGAATATCAGAAATGAAGGAGAACGCGTATGCGTGTAACTAGATATATTGAACGAATAAATAATATGCATGCAACTTTAGGTATTAATTTACAGCAAAGAAGAAAACGACAAGCGAGAAATGAGGATGAAAATTCATATCTAATATTCGTTGCAAACCACTTCAGAGGAAGAATAGGTTACATTAATATGGGAAATCATTTGATATAGTGGTGAAATATTGTAATAAACAAGGAGGAGAAACTAGAAGAAGAACATCAGAAATACAAGTCTACATTTAATTTGACACTTTGAACGGTTCAAAGAGAAAAAAAAACCAGTATAATTTAATACTTTAAAGTAAAATAAAATACATATAATTAAAAACAAAACAAAAATTTAGTTGCATAGCCGCGAACAAGACTTGCTCCCACTATAGAATAAATTCTCCTTCTTTGTCTTTGCTTTTACCTCATTATCTAGAAATATCTTTTATGGTGATTAAAGGAGTAAAGTAAAAAAATGAGAAATGACAAGAAAACACAAATGTGCTTTTTCAGTATTTCGTGCCATAAATAAGGCGTGTGAAAGTTAAAATGAAAGATTCTCTAACAGGAAGAAAGAAAATTGGCGTAGTTTGTTCACGGAAAGTTTTTTCTAGAGCCGTGTATCGCTCAAGGGGTGTTTTGAATCGCTCTAATCTTTTTAATTTTTATTTTTTATTTTTTTTGATAATTTCAATAAATTATCAAAGTTTTGAATTTACTTAATGCTGAAACTCACGTAAATTTAGAAAAAACATGAGTTAGAGCCGATCGCGGAGGTTTCATGTGGCTGTCTCCGGTGATAGTCATAGAAAACAAAACCGACCTCTTGGTCGCAACCATAACACTTGCTCGTGGCAGCCTAATATTTCTCAAAGTTGATCATGGATGTTTTCTCTGGCTACCTCCAGAAGCAGACATGGGAAACTGCCGCAGCCTACTCTTACTCAATTTTTTCTAAATTGTAGGTGAGTTTCAGTCGTAAGTAAATCTAAAATTATCAAAAAGTCTAAATTGATTTTTGATAATTTTAGTAAATTAAATAAATTAAAAGATAAAAAATAATAAAACTTAAAACGATTCAAAAACACCCCTAGACTGCTCTAGACAAAACTAGCCTTGGATAGACTACGGTCATTTTTTTCTGGACGTTAGAGAATTTTTCATTTTAACTTTGACACGCCTACTATGATTATAATGCAAGGAAGATTAATAATCGGTAGTGGACTAACGATACTACCCTATACGGATATATGCGATAACGGATAACCAGTATATAAACTAGCAGGGTACGGTGAGGCATGTATGTGGGGAAAAGGATAGCTCCGTCTGGACTCTAGTATGGGTAAGGAGTTTAGAAAGTTGTGACGTGGGTTATCAGTCAAGACTCGTGAGGTTGGATCACCTATGCGTGAGGAATCCAAAGAGTGAAGTGGGTTCATTACTTACGTACTACTTAGCAGAAAGATTCATTCACGGCTTCCAGTTTAGCGACGACGCGACTTTCAAACTACGGCAGTGTCCAGAACGTGTCTGGCCACTAGGGTGTCATTTGGCGGCTTCAGTATCTGCTTTGGCACACTTCTTCCTCCACAGAATAAAATCCGGGATAAAAAGTTTTCCGTACCTTTTTATGATTACTGTCCGTCCGTTTTCCTTGTCTAGATCTGTTTTCCTTCTGTTCGTAAAGTGAAAGATGAAATTCTGCAACACTTTTGTGTTGCAGAATTATCCGATATATTCGCCCAACAGAAGAGGACCGTCTAGTTGTCATTTTCCGGATAAGATTCTGTGAAATCTGACGTGTCGCGACATCGCCAAGAAGTGAGCCATATATGAGGGACTTGGAATGGCTTACAGCAATGGTTGGGGGAGTCTGGAACTTAGAGTACTGGGTACCTGTACAATTTCTTCTTTTCTTTCGGAATTTTCCGTAGTGAGAATACTGTTACTCTGATATGGACGAGTGAGAGACAGGAAAACCCGAGAATTCTGCTGGTTCAAGAATTTGCATTCCAGAATCCTCCCGGTCTTGAAAATACCAAATAATACTAACTTCTGAAAAGTCGCGAGATAACAAATTATAAAAATAGAAGTGACTGTTAGTTTCTAGCCAACGTTCGGATGTTAACAGATGATTTCATGTGTCCACATGTCACACATCTAACGAATTATTTACCTCTACACTTCTAAGTGAGAAACAGCCGTCCGACCTAGGATAAGATGATGAGACGAGTTGAACAGGTGTAGGTATGAGTTCAGTCTCAGTGCTTTACAGTATACTATGTAGCAGTGCTCGGCAGCAGCACTTTGTGAGGTTCAAACTTAATGCATGTTTTGCAGTTTACTTCTTCTTGTTTTTTTTTTAATGTTTTTTGTACATGTTGCTTCAAAGTCGATTAGTGTGCATTTTGACTATTCGCACTCACTTTCTTCTTGTATCATATTGTGTTCACGAGAAGAATGTGACAAACAGTGATTAGGAACTGAGATTACATGGAATATAAGCTATAACATAGACTTCACGTGGAGTTTCTTGTGGTCCATTGACTACAAACATTAGGTTATTATTTTCTTTGTTTTCAAGTCAAACTGATGATAGATTCTGACTGTATCAATTCTTCTTGGAATCTGGAGGTCTGGACTACGGCTATCCGTACGAATAGGTTATATGAAATTTACATCACTTCAGACTCACGGTAGACTCACACAACATGCAGTGATTCTTTTTTGGAATATAGCTGAATGAGAAGGAAACGAATTTCTTTTGGCTCCTGCCAAGAACTTTCTGTTCCACAATTTGGAGAACTTGAGGTAAAGAATCTTCATGTTCTGCAGAATTTTGAATGTGATCTTGAATTTTTTTTGTTTTCGTATGAATCTATACTAACTAATGTACTTCTTATATATCAGATGTTGCGCTTATAGTAAATATTATGTTTTCAGTTTCATTTGTAGTTTCTCATAAGCTTCTGAAAACATATACATGCAACCTAACTTTTTAAGTTCAGTCTTAATTCAGCAATGTGGTGAACATTTTATCTTTACGTTGCTTCAGGTAGTGAATGTTGGATCTTTCTATACCTTTATCTTCTTGTTTCTATAGAACTGGGAATGTTATCATTTGAGTCTACACTGGTAATGTACTTCTTATCTAGTTTCTTGTTGCTCTTATAGATAAATTTTTATTGTCAGTTTCATTTCCAGTTTCTAAGAAGCTTAGGAGTAAGTACATACGTACTTTCACTATTAATTCAACAATGTGGTGAATGTTGTACCTTTACGTAGCTTCATATATCTTTACATAACTTATTTTTATAACTCTTGATAGTACGTAACACTTCTTGTAGTGAGTGTTAACATTTACAAAATGAATGTTAGTCTAGAGAATAGTAGTCTAAGAGATGTATCAAAAGAGAAAACTTCTGAAAACAAGTGACCATGTTGTTCGAGAGAGTTTCTGGCTCGAAAAAGAGTTTACGAGACAGAAAAGGAGGACTGATGTAGCGGATGTTAGTTCTTCCGAATCTGTTCAAGAAGGATGTATTCAGAAAGATAAGACATATTCAGTTGGAGTGAAGAGAAGGAAGTGGAAAGATTCTTGGACTATTATCCATGGGCATAATTTGATCCTGTGCATGCGATGGTCCTTTGCAAGATTTGCAGAGAGATGAAAAGAGAAAGTAAGTTTGCTGCAGATGGGTCTATTACTGTCAAGACCAGTGCCTTGTCTGATCATGCTGGTACTAAAGAACACATTAAACTAGTATATGCTTGGATGCAAGGTAGAAAAGCTATGCATAAGTGTACAGCTTTCGCTAATAAGAGTTGTGATGTTGATGTTCTTCCTTTATTTAGAGCTACCTACTTCATCAGAAAAGAATCTTTGACATTTTCAAAATTCCCCAAGTTGTGTCTGTTGTTGAAGAAAACAACTAAAATATACTTATTTCTTTATACCAGGATGAAAAAACATGTAGCAGAACGATATGCATACTTCGTATGTTCTGCAACGTAGAGTCTTGGAGAAGGTTGGAGCCTCTCGTTTTATGGTATGATGGTAGATGAGAGTACTGATATTCAGTCACATCTCATCTGGTTGTTTTTTGTACAATTCTTGAGGATGGCATGGTCCGTACTGCCTTATCTGAGTTTGATCTATATACAAGTAAGGATGTTGAGGTCATTTCCAGTTGTTTGCTCTTGTCTTTGAAGGAGTGGGGATTATGAACGCATGGTTGCTTTTGGATCTGATGGCGCAGCCATCATGATGAGGATTCAAAATGGAGTAGCTGCTTGTCTGAAAAATATAGTAAATCCGTATCTAGTATCTTGTCATTGTGTGGCTCACAGGACTAACTTAGCAACTTTAGGTGCAGCAAAACTGCCCCAATGCAAGAAGATAAGCGAGAAGGTAGATGTCTTACCGAATAATATGTCTTCTTATTTTCATTATTTCAGTAAGAGAAAAATCGCTTTAGCTTCTATGCAGGAGAAATTCTCAGATGCTAGAAGGTGTATGAAACGTCATCATAAGATTATATGACTGAGTAGGTGGCAAGTTGTCTTGTCGTTGTGTGATAGTTACGAAAGTTTGTTGGTTTTTCTTGAAGGAGCCCAGAGGACAGATGACGTTGTAGCGGACAAGTTGTATGAGAAGTTGTGCAGTTTTAGATATTATACACCTTATATTTCTAAGCTGGCATATTGGGTTGTTTAGCAAAATTGAGCAAGACCTTCCAAGATGACTTGGTAGATGTGTCCAATGTGGGATCAGAGATCTCCACTACAATTTCAAAGGTACATGTAAATTTCTTGATGGAAAGTACTGACCTTAATGCAGCTGTGATTTTTGTCTGATTTCGGTAGTCCTGGAGGGTTTTAGAAACGCTTGCTTTCTGAATTAAGAGATGAACAGTTTCACAATATTGATCTTCAAAGAGATAGATCTTGAGATCTTGAGGACGCTTTAAATTTCCAGACAAGCTTTGTTGAGGCTGTGTGTACATGTTTGACTGAGAAGTTGGAGGATAATAGTGTTGTCAGTGCTTTAAATTTTTTTAACCCTCAACATGTACCACAATCTCTCTGGAATGCAAAACTGGAGATTCAGAGAGATGGATCACTTGTGTGCATTTTAGGGTAAGTCAATAGGTGAGTACGGTCCTTTAGTCGATGCTTTGGCAGTGTCTATCAAATTTCATGCATTTAAGATACAATGCATGGCGGAGTGGCAGAACAGAGAATTTCACGAGGTTTGGCAATTGTTGAGTATAAATTTGATTTATTGTGAGAAGTTTGTTAACTTATTAGTCTTAGTAGACATCGTCATAATACAGTGCATCTCTACTGTCATTTGCGAGAGTTTCTATTCGGAATATTATAAAGACTAAGCACCGAAATGCTCTACATACTATAAATCTAGAAGCACAGATGAGAGTGACACTTGAAGGACCTGAACAGGACTTTGATGATTCGTTAATTGACGTCACTCGTCTTTGGAAGACTTCAAAACACTATAGACATCTTTATGTACGACCAAAAGTTCATTTGTTTCTGTTTAGTTCAGCTTCTGTGATTGACAGTAACAATGTAGATCAATGATATTTGTGTTTATTTGATTTTCTTTGAGAGTTTGTTTGGATTCATTTCTTTTGTAAGATAATTTCTTTATGTTGTGTTAATAGAAGCTGGTTTTTGTTTACTCGTTAATGTTGTTATTTTTCTTGTAGGATTGCCCCTTGTTGTGTTGTCACATCAAGGGGGATGGGATCTCCAACCTCCAGGTGGAGAAGTCTTGCGGGTTCAATCCCCGATGGAGAGTAATTTATTTTACTTAGTGAGATGTCTTGAAGTCATCAGTAGATATCTTTTACACGTAAACATGACATACAGTTTTATTTTTTGTAAAATTCTGTTTTTTGATAAATAGAGTTAGATGATCAAGAGGTGCAAAAAATATTTGGCTGCTTTCTTTAAGCAAGAGAACAGAAAATGCATGTTCCTTTCTGCACAAAATCAGAAATGATACTCTCTTCATATGATGAACATATCGAAATGTTCTCCTAATAAAATTTCCCATTACCCGGAAAACTTCCGCTTGCGAAGTCAGAATTTCAATATGTACCGATAAAAAAATAAATTTACTGCTTTGAGTTACAAAAGATAAGAAAATTTCCAATCTTCACTGAAAAATTACCCGATTGCTTACAGTAAGAAAGGAATCACTTGCTTCCAGTGGCTTCTAGTAAGAAATGATGCAGTGAATACCAAACGGATGAGAAGACATTATCAAATGGAATAAGGGGAAAAAGAGACCCAAAAGGCAAAGCACCCAACACCTAGAAGGTGAAGAGAATACACGTTCAGAATGAACTTCTCTGAACTTTTGCTCATTTTTTGTTATCGGGAAACTATAAAAGGATTAAGTGAAAATTCTATATCCAGTTGATGAGAAAAAATCAAAATATTTATAAATATTAATTATTATTCCAAACCTGGAAACTCAGAGAGACACGGACATAAACCATAAGGCATGAGTAGACTACAGCACTTATGAAAGTACCAAGTTGGAGTACCAATAGCAATTATACATTAATGTATTGTGACTAATTTATTACCTAACTTTCCGCTAGGAAGGGTTTAGTAATGAATTAAACTCTTGCATATTTTCCTCCTCATCAAAAGATGGAGGAGGTGAATATACAGAGTGCTTTGGAGAAAGAGAATAAGGATGCTCATCCACCTTTGGAGAACTGTTGTTTGAATTTTATTACTAAACAAAATATGACTTTTTATATAGAATTTTAATAAGAATCAATAAAAATATCTAACTATTGTATAGTTATTAAATATTAGTCATATGGAGAACAACAGAAACGTTAGAACAGAACCCATAAGTCACGTGTAGAGCATATGTGCGTCCAGAAGTATAAGTCTAGATGCTTACCGTAAAAAATAGATTTAATTAATATGTTAATTTATTTTCAAAAATGTTTTGATAGAAAAAATAGATAATAAATTAAAATTACTTAAAAAATTCCACTCGATTCTTAACTCTAACGTCTCAATCATTTCTAAACTACCAAATATCAATAAATAAAAAATCTTACATACAGTTGATGTATAAGAAATGATATCATTATTGAAGTAATTATCTTGTGAATCGTGTCAACTAAAGCTTTTTGTAAAACAATATGTATCATAAACGACAAAGAATAGCCGAGAATGAGACAAGCAGGGTATGAGAGAGAAAGTAGAGACAATGGATTAGTTTCGGAGGCTGAGATAGACTCAACAACTTTTGATATTTTGATATTTTTTCTTTTCACGTGTGTTAGTGATGTTTATATTTAAATTATAGAGAAAAATCTATATGTTAAATAAAAAATTTAGAATATACCAAATTTTTAATTTAATTCTTTTATAAATATTAAATATTACAGAACTCCAATCTGCATGAGACTCCAGAGAAACCCATACGTATAACAGGACTTGTCATGCTGCCAAAACCATAAGAATGAGAGCATGGTCTCAAATAATCATTAATTTATGAATGATATTAATTTATTATCTAAACTTTTTCATCCAAAAGATTAAATAATAAATTAATCCTACCACCTTCTCCATCTGAATATGGAGAAGGTGATTATGCATGCTTGCCTACCCTCTCTGGTCATAGCTTCCAGTTGAGGTTCATGTTCCTAGTGGTCTTACCATTCAGACATTTTCTAACCTCTACTTTGTCTCTCCACGATGGAGACATTTTCCCACCTGTTCACATGATCGATTTCCCGACCTGGTGGCTCGCAAGGCGTTCACCACGACGACCACGCTGGGGAAGGACTAACTATAGCGAGGGGTACTAGGGGGTGTCAATCTAGGAAAATAATGAAAATATTCGAAGCCGTGGCTGCTTGCACGACGACAGAACTAAACCGGAAAGCTGTCTCTTGAGCCAGTTCGGAAGAGGGGAATAATCATTTAATTTATACTTAACCTTTCTTACTGGAAGGA
Organism: Asterella californica; assembly: GCA_036924285.1. Taxonomy (NCBI): domain Eukaryota; kingdom Viridiplantae; phylum Streptophyta; class Marchantiopsida; order Marchantiales; family Aytoniaceae; genus Asterella; species Asterella californica. The sequence goes on from JAYKYS010000003.1 coordinate 17,489,315, forward strand.
TTAGATATAAATTAAACGTCTTATTAAATCATAATATAATTATGTATAATTTTTTGATCTTGTATCTTCTGAAGCGCGAGAGTCGAACCATCACTTATGGATTTTCTCCTGTTTTCTCCATGTTTCCAAGCATGGGTTAACAAATAATATTTATGAAAAAATAAATTAAATTAAATTTACTTAATATATTTTTTATTTAACATTTATATATTTTCTGAATAACAATAAACGAGCAAAAGTTCCCAGAGTTTGTCGGGGATGTATATGAGCAATGACTGACTGCATGTATATATATTCACTTCCTCCATTTTCCGATGGAAGAGACAAATATACAGGTGTTAAATTAAACTGTGTGTTTATGAATGTATTAATGAGTATGACTTCCCGGTCTTGTACCTTCTGAAGCACGGCAGTCCAACCAAGACTTATGGTTTACCTCTTGTTCTCCTCGTATTTCCCGGCATGGGCTAACAAATAACTTTTATCAAATGTTTTAATTTTTTATATCTACTTAGTATATATTTTTTATTTAATATATATATATATTATTCTAATAACAGTAAGAGAACAAGAGATAATTTTGTGGTGGTTGAAGAATTTAAAAACCAGCTCCCAACGTCCCGCTTTGCCCACAGCTGCTGCCCTATCCACCATTTGTATTTTTGGCTGACGCAAGATATGCTTGTCCGCTTCCGCTTTTTCTCCAGAAGTACGCTTTGGATGTATATTGAGCCAACCACGACGTTTCTTTTGTCTACGACGTTTTTTCTTTCTTGCGTCTCTGTATTTTCACTCAGACTATTCAGAGCACCTACATATTCATCTCCTCTGGAGGAAGCATATATCCAGGCGTTTAATTTAATACTTAACTTTTCTACTAAGAAGGGTTAGATATTAAATTAAACTTTGCATAAATTAATGTATTAATAAGTATAGCATTCCGGAATTGTACTTTCTGAAGCGCGGCAGTCCAGTAAAGACTTATAGTTTATCTCTTGCTATTTTCATGTTTCCAGATATTGACTAACAGATAGCTTTTATAATAGTTTAATTATTTATATATATTTAATATATATATAGTTTTTGAAAACAATAAACGAACAAAAGTTCTCAGGAGTTCATCAGCATGCATATTCACTCTTGTAAAGAAGTACGATATGAGAAACAATGACCAACAAAGTTCACCGTATGTGACACTACGGTGGATATCGCATCGCGCTTGAGAATATTTTCTCTTCACTTTGATACCCACTGGAAAGTATAGCTTCTGGTTCCGAGGACACAAGCACGATGGTGCTGTAGTGGTTCCCGCAGCAGTGTAAAGGACGATGGAAATGTAAAGTCAGGAAAGTTTATAATGATAAAACTCTGAAGTATATAGCTGGAGTATATTAATGTTAATCTCATACTAACATTTAAAGAGCATACTTTACCAAATCTTAGATTTGCTTAACCATTTCTTTTTAGCTATCCGTTCCGCGTTTTAAATATAGTCTATATACCATAATCTAATGTGATAAAGTAAAATAATTTATGATTTTCACTGGTAATACAGATATAAATAATAAGTGGAATAACTATATCAGACAACATACGTCAATTTCTGTATGGCTGCTTTTTGCAAAAGCAGAGGAGAATTCGATTTAACGCGGCCTGTCTAGTTTGTGATGATTTATCTTATTACATAGTGCCCTTCCAAAAAAAATAAAATAAAATAAGGCTTCCCACTGCCAAAACCCTGTACGTATTAAATTGGGCCATTCTCTGCAGTGAGAGCCATCTAAAATGGGTCGATAGCATCAAGCAGAAGGCTGCCAGTGAAATAATTTGGCTCACTTCTGGTAAGAGAAGAAGTTGAAGCGGAGACGTGTTGTGTGTGGTTAATGGTCAATTATGCTTATGTATAACATAAGCCACGGGACAGAGTGGTTTTGGACAGCAGGAGCGTCTGCCAAGAGTGCATTATGGAGTATTTTAGGCATGCATCTTCACTTTTTTCATTATGCATGTGGTTTAATTGATTATTTAATTCGTTATGTAGAAAGATTATAGATAGTTAATTAATTTTTTAAAATTTCTCGATTAGTTATTTTCAAACTCCCGGGATATATACCATTGCAAGCACGTTCTGGTTTCCTCGCTTTATGGGTTATGTCTTGCATTCAGGTTCACCTCATGTTTAATATTTATAAATCTTTTGATGTATTTTTAAAACTTTATATGAAATATTATTTATATATTTTCTGATAACAACGAGAGGACAACTGTTCTCCATAAGTTCATGTTGCATGCATATTTGGGACATAAGGTTTTCCCCGAGCAGGGAGCCGAGAGGAGTCTGAACGACCCATAATTCACAATTGTGCAGACATTCCTCCAGTGTAAAACATATCTGAGAAAAATCTTAAAACTTTTAACATTATTTCTCGTAATCACACTGATGATACGTAAGCACACCTGTGGCGTGTAATCACACACGAGTGAAACACCTCTAAGTATTATGGGATTTAAGGACCAAAAGATTACGATGTGATAGTGAAATTTGTTTCTCAAAATGCATTGAAACTACAATGAGAGGTCACAACTATGATCGTGATATTTGCTTTGTGAAGAATAAAAATATATATAATATTTGTTGTTTTGCAAAGAAATCTTATACTCAAAATGTGGTTCTAGAAATACTATTTAAAGAGCACAGCTTATCAAAAACAATAAAAATCATGATTTATCAACCAATTATGATTTATTGAAATATTGCTTGATAATCCACTATGGAACATGATGTATCGTATATTAAACTTATCCAAAATACAAAAGAAGAGATATTTTGTATTTGTAGAATTAATTATAGAATCCTTTATGGTTATTTATTCACCTCCTCAATATAGAAGAGAAAAATAAGTATAATTTATTATTCAACTCTTTCATCAAGAAATATTATATAATTAATTAAGTTATTCTATATGCAGGCTCTCGCACTTGTAGTCTCGAAAGCGCATCTAAGGTTTACTCCACCAATGTGGTTGGAGAGGAGAGGTAAGAGAGTGTAAGTTTGAGAGAGTGGAGTGTTTCATGGTGGGTTAATGCAGATTTGTTTGTATATTTTTTCATTTTCTGTTTTTGTTTTTTTGTTCTAGAATTGCTACATTCTTTGAAGAAGTGAGTGAGTATTATATATTTTTGGGTTTTTAAAGTTATAGAGTTTTTTGTTTAGGGTTTTGAGAGATTTTTGAGAGTTTTTTGCTACATATAGTGTGTTATTTATCCTTAGAGGATTAAGATTCTTTATTTGAATGTATACTTTTTAGATATTTTTATTACGAGTAACGTTTGATTGAAGATTGCCTCTTTTCTAGCTACAGATACTTTCTTTCATGAGATCGAGATAGATCTGAGACACACCATGTCTGATTTGCGATCAGTTATATCTCGCAAGTCTCATTGAAAAGATGCACAAGAGCTATGACTGGACCACATGGGGTGCCCAAGTTAACCGGGAGTGGAGGTATACACGTGCGATCATTATGGCACCGTTAGTTCTTCTTCTTGAAGTCTTCTTGAGTAGTGGTAGTGGTTGAGAGTCCCCACTGACACTATTCTGAGCTTTTTCGAGTTGAGTTTTTCTTCTTCATGTTCATTCCATTTGTTACCTCGTGCTCTTCATGACGAGGTGAGGCATGCATTCTGTCTACCTCTCAACATGTTGACACTTAACATCAACGAGGAGACAATGTGATTATTGTTCTTCTTACTATCCTGTTGGTGCCTCTGTTATACTCGAGGTGACAGAGTGAGACATCCGGAGGTGACAGTCCGTCTTCAGAAATTCCGTGCTAATGTTTGGGTGGCCTTACAAGAGGAACCAATACGTGCTACACGAGGTAGGAGTGAGTCTGTCTCTACACGTGATGTCTCATCTTCTACTCGTTGTAGGATGTTAGGTCAGGTTGGAGAGTATAGTAGAGCTGTTAGAGCATCTTTTGTCAATGACATGTCCTACTGAGGAGACGATCACTTCCTTGCGTTTTCTTCATCCTTCACCGGGTGATCTCTCACCACCTGAGATTAAGGACTATTAGCCCGAGGAGCCATTATGTCTCGATATATTTTTCTTTGCTTAGGTCTTGTGTACGGCTCCACGTCTATCTTCTGGAGATCTGTATGAGATAGTCTACGAGCACCTACGAGATAGTTTTTAGACAGATGACCTTCTAGTGGTTTCACAGAGCTTTTTCAGGTAGCGGGGCAGCAGTAGCTCAAAGACATGTTTCACATTATGTAGCTCAAGTATTGAGGACAACTAGACTTTTGGTCATGATGAACAATGACGAAGAGATTCTCTTATGACTTATTAGTCGTACTATTGTTCTTCAGCTTCGATGTACTTTTCAGGACCACCTTTGTCCACATCAGTTTGGAGTTGCGACGCCTGGAGGTTGTGAGTCTATGTCCTTCGGCATTAAGGTTCTCTTGGACATCCATCCTAGGTCCGGCGGACCAAGTCTATGATATCTTTGATCACCTCGTCTCTCAATTGACCTTGGTAGAGTTGAGAAGAAAGTGTCAAAGTGCAAGACTTGATCTCTCATAGATATTCCGTCGGACTTCCAACTCCCACAAGGATTTATTACACCTAGAGATGGTTTACATATCCTCAGAGTATCGTTGGGTTTAGAGGACTCTGTCTCCCGATTCTTAGATGTTACTTTGGAGGACGTTTTGCATATTGAGGATCTCCCTAAGTTAGAGCACCCTCATGTTGTCTTTGATATCTTTTTTTCTTCCATTGTACGTCGTCAAGGTTACTTATTCCTCATAGTACTTTCATCTCATATCTTCATCTCGCGCCTTAGAGAGTTTGATAGCAGGATCACGGAGGTCTTTGGTGACATCTTAGTGCCGGAGACCTTTGAGTGTGTGACAGGACCTCTCGCACATAGGCAGATATCATCGCTGATATCATGTGGTAGGATGGGTTTATTATCTATGGAGGAGACTGCTCCGACAATCTTTTTGGATAGTTGGACCATCTCAGCATCTTGACTCTGTTATTGGTTTCTCGTGCGAGATAGACTTATTCTGGAGAGCTATGTGACAGAGGTGGAGGATGGTTCTTATCCACTACAGATGTCTCTCCATGAGACAAGAGATAGTTTGACTCTTAAGACACATGAGACACCTCGATACTTTAGCTACCGATGGATCTCATGAACTGCAGTCTTCCTAGCTTGATTTTCTCTCCTTTAGAGCCTCGTTACTTCACCACTAGGTGTCCAAATGAATTAGACGAAGTGCCCATGGAAAGCTGACAACGAGCTCTATCCGTTGATGTAATGAAAGTGAAGATCCGAAGTTGTGCTAAAAGTCCATAAACTAGGGCCTAGTTTGCTTTTCTCATCTTTTGAGTCTTGTAACTTCACCACTAGACGTCCAAATGAAGTAGATGAAGTGCCCATTAAAAATTGATAATGTGCTTTACCTATAGATGTAATGAAAGTGAAGGACTAACTCATTTTAGTACTATGAGCGTCTTTTGAGCGATAATGATAAATATTAAAAATAAATTTTCAGATAGGAGCCGGTCCATGAAATGACAACGGTTTCATGATGTGGAGAGAGAGTTAGTATATCCTTCAGACATGAGGGTTAGTGAGAGCTGACTTATACATGATGAAGAAAAATCATGTCTTAGTGGCAGATGTGATTGTCATGGATCCGACACGAGATTCGGTGGTTGCATAAGTGATTACTCATCTCTCAAAAAGTGCTGCAAGTATGACGGCAGCAGCGAAGGTGACCAAGTATAGAGATATGCAGGAGAGACATCACTTCATCCCTCCAACCTTGGAGATATATGGATCGATAGTCTCAGAGTTTGACTTTTTTATTCAAGATTATATCAAAACCTACCATGAGAGACGCGAAAGATATCACTTTCTCTTTCTTTTTGCACTATATTTTTTGAAAGTGAGTTTCTATTGCTCTACAGAGAGTTTTAGCAGACACGGTCAACAAGAGAGCAATTGCAGTAGACGATGCTATTTCCTGTGTATCTCTTGTGTGCAAGAGTCTTGATTTACTTGTGTGTGATATTTCAAAAACGATAGACCACTTTAGAGCTACTGATAGCAGAGCTTAACCCTGATGTTCTTCCTCCCTTCGAGGCATTGGTTGCTTGGTCTTTCGGGTCTCTCTTTCCCGTGTAGGCTTGATGGAGTCTTTCCATCCGTTAGCTATTCATTGTGTTGTGTGTTATCATCCTATGTGGTTTATGTTTGGATCATCTCTCTACCGGAGGTCTAGTTATCATTTAATACTTATAAATTGTTTTTTACAACTTAGTATACAATAACACTTATTACTTATCGATAGCAGAAAGAGAACAAAAGTTCTCGAAATCGATTGGGCGTGCATATTGGTCAAGCCGTAAGACGTTACTTCCAAGGATCTGGCACCGCGGGGGTTCTGCACTTGCGTGAGGTCTTGGCGGCGCCTAGAGTCACTGAACCTAGACTCCGCCTTGACAGGAGGCCTCAATGTCCGCGACCAGCCGCGTCACGCAAACTTCGCAAAGTGAAAGAAAAGCCAAAATTACAGAACCCTCACACACACGGAACTCCCACGTATCCGGGAAGCCACGCCTGAAAGACGCGAAGTACAGAGAGATTGAATCTTTATAAATAGGATTCTGTTAGTGGCTCTCAAAGTATTGCATCATCTGCAGGCTTCTTCTTTGCATATTCACCCCTGGCATATTAAATTTATTACGTAATTTTTTCGTTGGTAGGGGTTAGATAATAAATTGATTTCATCATATATTAATATCTTTTTGAGAGCAGAATCTCGATCTTATCTTTTCAGAAGCGCGCGTTATATCTCTGTGCTTATAGATTCTCTCTGGATCTAGACGTAACTCTTGGTTTTTCTAATATTTATTATTTTAAAAATATTTTTTTACCTACCTAAATTTTTATTTAATATATACATACACTATAATGTATAATTAAATAAAAAATCAAATGATATCTTAAAAATGGCCGTTGATTCCATATAACTCGACAGTAATTCCACTTTTATTTATTTTATTTCTTCTTTTCTCTGGCTAGAAACGCATCTTATATGCATATTCACCTCCTCGTCTTCTGATGGAGGCAAGTATGCAAGGGTTTAATTTATTATCTAGTATTTTCTTTGAAAAGAGTTAGATTATAAATCTAATAGCAAAGAAAATGTGATTTGTTTGAAATAAGTGTTATATATATATATATATATATATATATATATAGTTTTAAGAGTACGTTTGTCAATGCTCCCTTTATAGTTCTTTTGGAGATCTTTTCGTGTCTTCAGATCCAGCTATCACTTGATATTTAGAAATATTTAGAATCTTTTTATCAGCCTGGTATAGAAATTTCACTTAATACATATATCTTTTTTTAATAACAACAAGCGGGCTAAAGTTCTCGAAAGTTGATGTTGCATACATATTCATTGTATATTTTCACCCTCCATGTTCAGATGGAAGAGATATATTCCGGGTTAATTTTTTATTTAACTCTTTTGCCAGAAAAGGTTAGCTACTAAATTAAATACACACTAAATTGATATGTAATTAGTAGGTCAATCTTGTACTTATACCTTTTGAAGCGCTTCGGTTTCCTAATGGATTATGTTCGGAGCTCTCACACCACTATCTTCAGTTAACATTTAATATTTATCATAACTTTTAAATTTAAATTTAAATTGATTATTAAATTTTATGTATAAAATTTGTCTATTTGCTGATAACACAATCGAATATGGACCAACTGGGATTAATCTATTCAGAAGAATTTCTTTGTATACCTGAATGCAGAATCTAATCTTTATCTGGTTTCTTATCCTTATAGTTTTGTTTCTCTTTTCCCTTGTCTTCGTTCTCAAACTCAAAAAGTATACATATTCACCTTCTTTCGCATATACACTTTCTTCCAAGCTCGGAAGCGATGGAATATACATGTGGTTTAATTCATTATCTAACCCTTCCATGGAGAGGTTAGGTGATAAATTAAAATTCTTATAAACTTCCTGGCTCTTGGCTTGTAGCGTCCAGCAAATATACTCTCCGGAGAGCGTTCCTATTTCCTTGCCTTACGGGTTATGTTGATATATTCATACGTCTCCATGTTCACTTAACATTTAACGTTAGAGATACAAATGATTTCTTTTGTCTATTTAGTGTAAAATTTTCAGAAAATATATAAATTTCAAGTGAAAATTTATATGTTTTCCGATAACAACAAACGAGCAACAATTTCCCGGAAGTTCATGTTGCATGCATATTCTTTCTTCCGGCTAGGTTGCCAAGATTCTCCACGGAAACTTCCAGTAGATCCTTGTCAACTTTGCCGTGGCAGATTCGATTAGATTACATCCGATGCATGTAAGCTAATCGAATCTTTTCTCTAGACAGAAATTACAGTTATAGTCCCCATACCATAAATCTGGCCGGAACGGGAGTCGGGACGATCGGGAAAATCTCTTCCCACGAGAGAAATTTTCGTAAAGAACTTTAACATGCTCTATTAGTGCGTGTCAAAGCGTGGAAAATAGATGGTTTCGCGGCAGAGAGGCCAGAAAGAGTATAACTCGGCTACAGTTGTTGGGTGAAATTTTGACAGTCAAAATTTCTTGTGTGAAGTCTAGGGTTTCTACCCGCGATGATCTTCATTGTGTTATATAACAAAAAAGCGGGAGTATTTTTCATACGGGAAAGAGATGACCATAACCGTATCTTTATCAGCAACTTTCAAGAACCTTCAAACATTTAGAACTGATTCTACCTTTGAGATGTTCCTTCGGTTGTACCAAAGTTAAGATATTTATCATGCATGCATATTCACCTCCTCCATCTTTCGATAGAGAAGGAAAACAGTTATTCATTTAATTTATCACCTAACCCTTCTGTAGAGAAGGGTTTGGTTTGGTAAAAAACTAAATTTATGAATAATAATTTATTTATCTAATGTGATGATGTATATACCATCGAACGTTTAACCTTGTTTGATTTATGGATTTTTCACTACTGACATCAGCACTTGTCTACTAGGTTATCGAATAAGACTAAGTCTTCGTAATATCTGACTAGGCATATGCTATAAAAACACTAAATATAATATATATATATATACTTTCTCATAAGAACAAATATAGAGTAAACTATGCAACTAATTTTACAACTATGATCAAAGAGATAATGAAAATAAAAGATTTAAATATTCGATCGCTACGACACCGTAAATCTATTCTTTACAATGACTGTTACTGCTTGTAGTCTCTATGGCAAAGTCACCCTATCACCACAAGTATTTCAACCCCCAAGTTTCTAGCTTGGCTTCTTCCCTCTCCTTTGCATACTTCCATTTTGGATGCATTTTCGATTTTTCTTTATTAGTGTGGAGAGTTACAACTCCCTTTAGCAATCCATTAGCATTTATCTGGTTTTCACTAGTTTTGATAATGAATTTTGACAATAAGGAAGTTGATACTCAAGGAAATAATTCCAAGTTTCAAAACAGAAAATTATTTAGAAATTAAAAAATACTCTCAACTCACAAAGGCACCCTTAAGCTACACCCGGTTTATACGAAATTACCTTTTGATAATATCTATGCTTCCTGAGTTTGATAGCGGAGAATAGCAAACAGACAAGCAGAAAAATAAGGGTAGAATTCCTCTACAGATTGGTTCCGGTCATGGTTAAAGTAGGTTTTGGATTCACGTAATACATATAAAATCTCTTGAATATATTAATTTCAGTTGATACTATGTTCAGTTTATATAATAATAAATAGATAAATGTTGTATAATTTTTAAGTAAACTAAAACTAAAATTAGAAGTTTAAATAAATATTTTTGAAAAGAATGATAAAAAAGCTAGCATGAGTAGACCGCATGATTTAAAAATACAAGTAAGAGATCAAAGGACTAATTATAAATAACTATTATTTTTTAAAAATTTATTACCTAATCTTCCCCAGTGCCGAAAGGATTAAAATTAAATTAATCCCGTGTATATCCCGGCAGGAAGGGTTAGATATTAAATTAAACTCCTCATTGAAATAATGTAATCGTGAATACAACTCTCCGCTCTTGTACCTTCTGAAACGCGAGAGCCGGCTCATCACTTATGGGTTTTTTCCTCTTCTCTCTGTGTTTCCAGACATGGGATAACAAGTAATATTTATAAAATTTTTTAATTTTTTAATTTTTATATTTTCTGGATAACCATAAACCAGCAAAAGTTCCCAGAGTTCATCGGGCATGCATACTTGCCTCCTCCATCGAAAGATAGAGGAGGTGAGTATACTGCTTTTCTCTTTCGTTTCGTTAAAGATTTATTTCCCTAACTTTGTCTAAAACGAGCAATGTTCGGCTACATGGTAAACCTACACAGTCGAGGGAATAATAAGCCGTGTTGACCATCTTTCCACACGGATGCGACGTAGTAAGATAACTAAGGTTGCAACTTGTAACGAGGAAACCGGAAGCCAAGAGCGACGGTCCGGATGCAAGCATGACTTGGACTATCTATCCAATCCAATACAACATTAAATGCTCCTATCCAGTCCGAGCTGGTTCTAGCGTATAATCCTGACCACTCTGTCACTGCCAGCTCCCGTAGACTGTCGTATAGGAGTACCGAGCTGTCTGGCTACAGGAATTTGAACGCGCTCTTTAACACTTGAGCGGAATGCCAAGTGTGAGTTCATGCTGCGAGTGCGAATGCCTTGGAGGATATTCGACGAGCATAAACTAGAAGAAAGTTGTTCGATGTGACAGACTGGTCGAATCGGCGGGAGATGCTGGAATGTACCTCTAAGATACCTTACGTGGAAGTTGCAGTTGGTTATCTGGACGTTAGGAGAGAGCAACCGGTTGAGAGGAAAATCGACAGTAACAAGTGGAGCTCCGACCGCCGGCAGGCGGACAGCAACGAATATGTCATGAATGTGAACGTGAGTGTCGTCACTGAAGTGAGGAACGAACGAGCTGCTCACTACATTGAGGAGATTTGGCGCTTTGTCTGATCGGGGAGCTGTCCGATTTCACGGCAGGCGGGCCGCAGGTCGACCCAGTCACCAGTCCGGTTGTGTTCCGGAATTCGGAAGGAGTATTCGATCACTGGAGGACTCGCTTGCATTATGCACGCGGAACTGCATTCCTCAAGGATAATCGTTCTCACAATCGCACCGACGATCGCATGATACGAATATGCTGGCAGCTGCTTACGCCGCCCTGACTTCCATTTCGACTGCAGACAGAAGGAGTGAGTGGAGCAGGACACTCTGAAGCGGATATGATTGGAGCTCCTCTTCTGACTTCATCTATCGAGCCTTCCTCTGCTTCCTCAGTCTGGATGTTTGTGCAGTCTCAAGTTAGACATTTCAAGCCTTGCGCTACGCGATTTCACCCTGTTTTCTTCCCATCCATCCCTTACAGCGCCTTCAAACTTGTAAAATTTTCACCATGGAAGTTAGGCTCTAGCCGGAGTCCTTACTGCAGTTTGCACAATCAACCGTCGGTCTCCTCCGGCAATCAACGTTCAGATTTTTCTGAAACGAGGAGAATCGTCGATATGGCGGCTCCGGCTGTTGGTATGAATGATCGCAACTTCATTCTTCTTTGTTGCCGCGTTGAGGATGACTTATTTCCAGTGCATGAACGCCCTACCACTTGATGTGGCTAGTGCAGCATTACGTATATCTAATATGAATTATGCTTCTCTTTCCAAAAAATTTCCGGCGCATGGTTCTAGTCGTCAAGATGTGTCGTCGGAGGAGTTTCGCTTGTCCTCGTTTGAAATGGTTTTGTTCTCACATGTTCTTGTACTCCTAATGACAGCAAGACCCATTGGGTTCAGTTTGGATCCAGTTGCACGAGATGTGCCGCTTCTCGTACCAGGAGTGAATACGCTCGGACAAGGTGAAAATGCTTTCTTCAAGAGTTTTAGTTCCTTGATCTCTCGGACCTGGATTGGTCATATATCCGTATCGTTCATGAAGCTCTGGACTCTGTGGTCGCTGGATTGGGATTGGCATGTAGCGTGCATTTCAGATTCCATTTTTGTTCTTTTACTCGGTTACTGATCGGAGTTCATAAGCAGAGACGGACTCCTCGACAAGCGCTTTCTCGATAGAACAAAAACTTTTGATGTTGGGTATTCCCCTAGTGCCGAAGATTGTAGCTGTGTGTGGTCTGAACGCAATCTCTGTGGATATGCAGACGTATATTCAGACGTCCGAAGAAGCGGCCGACTGGTTGTGATCGGCCACCGCGGGTGTGGAAAGAATAACGCCCTGTCCATAGGCGACACCCCTGGCTCCAGGCTGTCGATCAGAGAGAACACCATCAAGTCATTCAATTTAGCCGCCAGTAACGGCGCGGATTACGTCGAGTTTGACGTGCAGGTGAGTCTCGGTTACTTCAAAAATAACTTTTCATGTCTGTCGAAGCCGAGTAGCTTCTTCATGTGCTGTCATTTCTTCCAGTTCATATTTAAACCTCTCTGAAACCCTGACAAACTAAGAGAAAACAGATTGCAATTTCGGAAGTGAAGTATCTAATTTCTAACCAGATTTGTCATATTTTAACCTTCCAACAGGTCACAGGAGACAATCACCCTGTCATTTTCCACGACGACCTTATACTATCCGAGAATCAGGTTTGTGAGCGTCCGAACCCTCTTTGGTTCACGCGCATGCGCGTGCACGAACTTCAGTTGTAAACTGTAGACGGATTGAAGGATTGTGCCTAAAATGCATGTTTTCCACGTTTGACACAGGCTTCCAGAATCCGGGATCTCAGCCTTCAGGAATTTTTAGCTTTCGGACCGCAGAAAGAACAGGGAAAGGTATGTTGTTCTTCTTGTGAACTCTACCCTTTGACGTAGTCATCACTAGCAAGCGAGCTACGCACATGCGGGAGCCGTGTGAGGTGGGACCAAGTTCAGGGGTGATAAGAGTCCATATAAACAGAATTACAGTGAAAAAATAGCTGGTACTGCCGATCGGCTTTGAAACGTTGGGCCCTCCTGGTAGAGAAACATGCGAGGAGTGAATCTAAGTTAATGTTGGCTTGTGTAACTGTTGTTTCCAGATTGGTAAAAGCCTGGTGAGGAAGGCATCCGATGGGGGTCTTACCGCGTGGTCAGCCACCCTCGAGGACCCGTTGTGCACCCTCAAAGACGCTTTTGATAACGTGCAGCCGTCCCTCGGCTTCAATATAGAAATGAAGTTTCACGACACCGATGAGACGACTGAATCTGAACTCAGACGGTCAATTGCCGCAGTATTGGGGGTATGATCTCAAACGTCAATACTCTTTGTGGGATCTTGCTTCTGACGCTAACCAGCCGTTGTAATTACTGCATGTTGGTTTAGCCAAATCGGATCGAGAGTGTGGTGCGTGGTGGATGATATCTAAACCACGGGTGTGGGTGTGTCCAGGACATTGCGAAGTATGCAAACGGCCGGAAAGTCTTCTTCTCCACTTTCCATCCTGATGCGGCCATTATTTTACGCCAGGAACAGTCGACCTACCCGGTAAGGCTTGTACAGCGCTTCCTGTTCTATCTTATGTGTGAAGTATTATCATACCAGTTACAAGTGGTGGTGAAATGTCCGTGATCAAGTTGTCTTAACTATTTGAGTGAATCCGAGTCATGAGACTGAAGCATTGGCTCGGTCCCGATCTCGGCCAGCATGCTTGCAATTTGATCGTCGAGTAATTTGACAGGTCTTTTTCCTAACCTGTGGAGGGGAGCGTATGTACGCTGATGAACGAAGGAATTCAGTGGAAGCGGCCATTAAGCTTTGTGAAGCGAGTAAGCGCTTGCCTATCGCCTCACAGTACAGACATCTTTCGGGCTGATTATAGTTGACTTTAAGTGAATTCAACAGTGACCTGACATCGTTTATATTTACTTCTGACGTTATCGTCAGACGGGCTTGCTACCGAACACTTATTTGTTTTGCCATTTCGCAGACGGGCTTCAAGGAGTGGTTACTGAAGTCTTACCTGTTCTGAAGCGACCGGAGTTGGCCACGAAAGTGAAGGAAGCAGGACTTTCTCTTCTCACATATGGTGATCACAAGTGAGTACGATAGACTTTTATCGTGACTTTACAGATGGATTTCTCATTTCTCTCGCGATGACTCAACCAACAGTTAGCATCTGAACTAGACTGACACTGGTTGTCGTGGCAGCAATCTGGCGGAAGCTCTCGCACAACAGTACATAAGTGGCGTCGATGGAATCATCGTAGATTGCGTTCGAGAGATCGTGACGGCGTCCCGAACGGTACATGCTCTCTTGAATTTCGTACAGCCGGATTGGTCGCAGTGGACCCAATAACCACTTGGGCAAAATTACTGAGCGAAAGAAAGAGCCAAGGAAGTTGTATTTCACAGATTATTTGACTCGGTACTCCGAGAGTAAACCAATTTTTGGATTAGATTGATAGAATACAAGAAAATGATGATTTGCACAAGCTTTCTCATAGGATGGTGCCAGATTTTAGTACTGTACCATTATTTTCAAATATAAACGTGTACCATATGCGATCCATTTAAGTGGAAATAAAATGCCATAAGTCGCAAGGGATCATTCCATTTACATACTCACTCTCTCTCTACATCAGGGTCGAAGTAAAGTTTGTCCACATCCTTATTGCATTCCTTTTTAGCCCTTTGTTGCTATACGTTTCGGACGGATGGAGTCGTTGTGACAACCTTTAAGAGAAAAGAACAAAAAACAAAAACGGACGGATCGAATTGTTGTGAAACCTGGTTTGAGAAAGGAAGGGGGTAGATAAATCGTTAACGCATAGCCTCGCAATCCAATACTATTTGAAGCGGAGCTCCTTGTTTCCTTTTGTGCTGTTTCTGCTCTTTTTATTTGATTCTCCCGAGATCAACTCTCGGTATCTTTTGCCCTTTCTTTCTTGACTTCTCGTTTATTACAATTGATTAATTAATCACTAGTCCTTGTACTTTCAGTTTTAGCGTTTTTAGCCTTTCAGTATACCCTACGCCGAGGTCAGATTCGGCACTCGCTCGCCGAATATTTGTTTTTTCTCGTTATTTATTTTCTGCCGAATCTGACCTCAGCGTACGGTAGTTTGTGGATTCCGATATCTGTTTGGGACCACAAAAAGGTTGTTTCTTGTCAAGTCAAGAAGTGGATTAGGCACCCGACCATTGGCTCTTTTTCGCCTTGGGTTTTTGTGCAGCCCGGCAGGAGAACTCTGGCCTCACGCCGCTCCGGCTACGGTGGAAGGGCTGCCTATAAGCTAATGCTCGTTTGCTGGGCCAGTCAGAAGTGAAGCATTCTTCTAACTTCTGTAGATGACGTTTGACAAGAGAATTCCAGTAAGTTGTCTTTTCATTGTCGCTCGGAAATGTTCATCCAGACTTCTTTACATTCTGCAATCTCGCACACTTGAGAGGTTAACTTCCTGATAACTCTTCATGCGGCGGCTTTTGAGTGTCCCTATATATAGATCTTGTTACAATACACCCAGAAATTTACTTCTTCAGCCGCCTGTATCGACACGCGATCGTCCTCGGTCCCCCACTGATCGATATGTCTTCATCAGTCCCCTGATCTCTCAGAAATTTACTTCCTCAGTCCCCCGTACGAAAATTGTTCCTCCTCTGTCCTTCGAAGTTCAAATTTTTTTCCTCGTTCCCTTACCGGCTATAGTTCATTTTTTGGAATCGATTCTTGATATGAAGAAAGATTCGCAGTGAAGAACGAGCATACGAGTACGGGCACGAGTCTTGTCCACTTCAATCCGCGAAAATCAACCAGAACATTAGAATTGTCCTTCTCTTCATACGAAAATCTAACTTGGATAAAATCTCCATATGTCACAAGAGAACTCTCAAACCACACCTCCGTCCCTCCTACCATAGCAACGTGCAAGTAGATTTCAGTTTGCACACTACGCGTCGAGGCGAGAGTTTCCTGAGAAGGACGAAACCTTCTAGCTGTGATACGATCGTGAAGAGGAGGATGAAAACCACACACAGAATATGGATCGCAAGATAACACACCATCACGATTTCGGTCCGGTCAAGATAAAACACACGGTACGCAGGTAAATCTTCAACTCCAGATCGTTCAGACTGTAAATCATCTCATGTTCAGAAATTCAGAATATCAGAAAATTGCTCCTATGAAGTACCAGCGCGTTCACCTAGAAGCTTTCCGTTTTCTATTTCATAAATATACACGTACAAGTTTCTGGTCTCCTCTCTACTCGTTTTTGCCCTCTCCTCTCAAATCCTCGATGTCAAAACTCTGATCAGTCAAAAATTCTCTCCAGACGTCACTTCTGTAAAAAAAACCTCTTCTAGCTCTTCTATTCCTCTCTACTCGATAGTCTCTGCTCACTAGGACAATTCGACAATCATCATGAAATTCTATCTCATCTAGAGTACAAGCTCTTTGGGTTTTCCTCCACCTTATGTAACTTTCACTGTCACCTGGCAGTGGTAAAAGATGCCTTCAACAGATGGCAGTAGAAAACACTGATAAAATTTTAGCATGTTGTCGTGATGTGAATCATTTCATATAGTAAATGATTCACTTCTCAGTCAGGAGTTAGCCTCTCTGAGTGAAGTTAGGATCTCAAAGAAGTTGATTCTCGAGGGAGTTATGTATTTTGAGTCATAGTAGATTGTTTATCATGTTCATAAGGTTTTAAACTCATGGGTTGTATTTACTTGTCGTCTATGCACGCTTTTTAGCTGGTTTAAGTTATCTTTCAAGTTTACGTGTCATTTTAGGTAGTTTAAGATTTATGTTGAAACTTTAGGGGACTAACGTGGTAGCCTATGAGTGAAGTTAAGTTACCACGTGGATTAGGACACTCGAGGACAGCCAAGTGGAGCTATGAACTCTCATTGGTCCGTTTTCTCTTTTGTAAAACTCTAAATTTAGAAACAAAAGTCTAAAGGAGAGTTCAAGCATTTGGTGAGGACATTGCAAAATCTGAGAGCACAGAAAGATAGAGCTCGTCGTGCCAAGCACTGTCAGTGAAATTCTTGATCAATTTGGATCAATAAAGAAGGAGTTATGCCAATTTGAAGTTCGAGTTGAGTCAGAATTGCATCACTTTTGTTGATTTTGGGATTTTCAGTGTCAATTGCAGCAGAGTTGAGGAAATCGCTTCAAACCTTCGTGGTTGCGTTCACTGTCAGCGGAGCTACGACTGTCCAAAAAGTTTCAAGTCATTTGAGTGAGTGAGTAATTCAGGGCGACCGCTGAAACAGAGGGGGTCTGAAAAGCTCTCAATCTAGAGCAGCAACTTCAGGGAACGAGATCTGGAGAACAGTGTACAATCAGGAGTCTCAACTTCATAGGGGTGTTCAGCATCTTATAGACTCCAAATCCTGTAAGAATCTTCGAAAAGTGATCAAGCCAATTTTCTGTTGTAGGTCGAAATAGCTGTCTGGGTACTAGAAATTACCGCAATATCTTTACTCAGAACTTTTCTGTCCATATCTCGGTGCTAGAATTTGATCTCAAGCTGAAACTTCGTGTGTGTGCTCAGTGGGGCCTCTTTTACATGTAGGAGAAGTTTAGAAGTCTAAACCTTCACATATTTCTCAATCATGAGTGTCAAAGTTCACCGTCTGATCTTATCATTCCTAGTTAAGCCTGAACTTTGCTTCCTGAACACATCAGAAGAGCCAAGAGACCTGTATGAGTGTTTTACAGTGTCACCTTGTAACCTGAAGCCTATCCTTTGAGTAAACCAGTCACAGCTAGAAGCCTAGTGCTTCCCTGAGTAAACGTATCACCGCCTTCAGGGTCATAACACAGCCAGAAGGTTCCGCCCTTCTCAAGAAAACTCTCACCATGACATCTGGTGCTCCACTGAGAGCTCTTGGGGTGATTGATTGAGAATGTTGATTTTACTACAAGGAGAAGAGATGGATCGCAAGGGCGCTACTGCTGCTACTTCTACGGCTGCTGCATCTACGTCTACTGCAGCACCTTCTGTAACACCAATGGCTACAGCGACATCTACGTCTGGTCTGGATACGGCTGAGATTCTGAATACGCTTGGGGCCCTGGTCCAACAACATCCGATCGTTGGAGGGGGTGAGTTAAAGTTCACCAAGGCTTTGCAAGCTATTGTGAACAGATATGGAAAGTTTGAAGGTAGAGATATTTCTAGATATCTGCGTGAATATAGAGGAGTGATGGAACTGATTAGAGTTACTGATGCTGAGATGAAAGCAAGTTTTGAGTTAGCTGTCATTCCTGAGTTGCGGGACCAAGTTAGGGATGTATAGAGAAGAAATCTTAGAATCTGGATGAGTTTTGAGCGATCTCTTCGAGAAGAATTTCTTGAAGAAGATTCAGAGAGAGTTACTAGGAGGACGTTTCTGGACTGGGTTGAGCAGCAACCTGGTCGTATGATGAGCCTGAATGAGTTGCTGAGAGAGTTTGATCGGAGATACCGACAACTTTCAACTCTTGAGCGCATAACCTTAGATGCTAAGAGAACAGAGCTTTTCTTGTAAGCTACCGATGATGTTACGGCAGATAGATTATGCTTCATGTTAGCAGATTGATCGGCTGAAGGAGGTGTTACTATGGATTGGAGGAGAGTTGAGGATGTTGTGGCTGTACTGACGAGACAAATGAGGGGAAGAGTGGTTGTGAGAGGACGTCCGCTTGCAGAAGTGGTCATTCAACCTTATGCTACTCAAGTACAGCAGCCTTTGGTCCATGCTCCCAGACATGTTGTCCCAACTGCAGTTCCTTTGATACCAGTTGTGCCAGTTCCTGCACAAGGGGCACCTGTTCAGAAACCTGCGGAGAACCATGGTCAACAGAATCAGATTGAAGATCTTATCCGGCTCCACCAGCTGGCTTGTAGAGGGAGCAGCCACCGACACCTGCTGCTGCACGTCCAAGAGGTGCTCCTGTTTGTAGATGTATATGATGTGATAGTCTTGATCATTTCCGAGGAGACTGTCAAGAGCTCACAGCTGCTTTGTGAGATGGTGTGATTCGCTATCAGAACGGTAGGCTGCATCTTTCTTCTACTGGAGAGCCATTGAGCACGCAGTTTGGGCGAGGAGGCACGAGGAGTCTATCTCAGATTGCTGTGGCTGCAACAGCAACTGCATTGATGGCACCGCTAGTAAATTCTGATGTATATGCTGGGCATATTGAAGTCTCTTCTAGTCCTACATTGCTAGATAGGACTGCTGAGAAGAGTGTGACTCCAGTTCCTTCTGAGATACTGAAGAGAGGAGCCGAGTCTATTCGTAGGGTCACAAGATGAGGAGATCTTGTAGATGCTGCTTTTATCTGAGCATTCTTGGATGTAGATAGACACGTTCATTGACAGGATGCTTCTGTGGAGGAAAAGAGGCGACGAGAAGCCTCTGAACTTGATACTGAAGTTCCTGAAGAGACTGGAGATAGACGAAGGGTCACAAGGATGCGAGCAGCTCCTCCAGAGGACATCCCCTCTACTTCTCAAGCTCCTCCATTTGCACCAGGTCCGATGGAGGACGTGCAGAGATCCCAGCAGGAGTCAACGGTGGCTGAAAGGAGGTTTACTGCCCAAGAGAAGAGGAAGGGACCGACTTACAAGTTGACGGTTGATATTGAAACTTCTACTGATCCGAAGAGCATATTGGAGCAGAGGATACTGGATGTACGAATCGAGTTTTCTCTCGGGGAAGTTCTTGATATTGTAAAGAGGGAGTTTCATGAACTGATCATCGACATCATCAAGCGCAAGAGACAGATGATGTCTGAACAAGTAGAAAATCAAATGATAGATGTGGTAGGAGCTTCTGTGAATGATGTAGAGTTTGGAAAGGTGCATTTTCAAGAAGTTGATGACCAGGGCTACAAGCAAGAAGCGTTAGTTGCTGGTACCAACACTATTGAGTTCGACGATGAAGAAGCTGGCGAGGAGAGTCCAACTAGTGATAGTGACTTCAGAAAAAGACATTGGGCTCGTGCTACAACTGCTACACGACTTCGTTTTGGGAATTTACATGAACCTGTTGTTGTCGTGGTTGATCACGGATCTGAGATCAACATCATGTCACGGGAGGTGTATGAGAGAGGTCAATGGTCTATCAAGCTGAACCATGGTGGGGTGTTACGCGCTGCAAACAATCAGAAAGGTGAGCTATATGGCGCTTGTCTTAACGTGAAGATGAAGATAAGTGATGTGGATGTAGATAAGCACTTCTTCGTGCAATCTTCTGCTTCATATCCAGTGATTCTTGGTCAGTCTTATATCACTGCAGTTCGAATGAAGACCAAGGTGATAGATGACGGATCTCATTACACTAGAATCCGTAGTCCAGATGATAGACGTTCTGTGTAGTTTCTGACCGTTCGTACAAACCACGAACGAAACCGACAGACTTTGAGAGGTTCTCCTATTTGTAGGAGTAAGAGTTTTCTGAAACCACTCTTGTAGGACGGGATAGCAAGAGTGAAGGATATACTGCTACTATGATCCCGCTTGAGCAGCTTGAGGGATCACATGAGACTGGTGAAGAGGCTTCTCAAGATTCAGAGAGTAGCTGTACTGTACATAGTTGGAAATCTGATTTGATGACTTTCAGTTCTGATGATTGGAGTACAAGACTTGTGGTTGATGAAGTAGCAGAGAGATTTGCTAGAAGATCAATCTATTCGATTGGAGATCTTTTTTCAGGTTACGATCAGTTTCAACTTGCTTTGGAGAGTAGAGACTTGACTACCATGCGTACACTTTTGGGGTTGATGCGGATGTGTACTCTTCCTCAAGACGCGACAAACTCAATAGCTCATATGCAAAACGTGATGCATAAGGTGTTACGAGAGTTTGTACCTGAGGTCACTATCCCATTTCTGGATGATATCCTCATGAAAGGCTGTCCGGTGGAGGTCAAGGACAAAGTTGTGACTTCTGGTGGTTACAGAAAATTCTTTGCAGATCACGTTCGAGATGTGAGAAAGATTTTGATGCGTTTGGAGGAGGTATACCTCACTCTATCAAGTTCGAAATCTCATTTTGGAATGTCAGAGATTGTGGTGGTGTGTCATTTGTGTGATACTTTTGGGAGACGACCGAACCCTGAGAAGGTAGATGCTATAGCAAGGATAGCAGATTGTATCAACATTATTGAGGTTCAACGATTCTTAGGAGCTTGTGTGTTCTTTCGTGTGAGTATTTCTCATTATGCACACATTGTCGAACCTCTGTATGCACTTCTGAGGAAAGAGAAGAGGTTTACTTGGTGGTAAGAATATCACGAGACGATGGAGCAGCGGAAAGAGATTTTGAAGTTTCCACTTATACTAAGGAGACTTAAGTACGAGAGCGGGAGACCTGTGATACTAACTGTTGATACGAGTCCAAAGGCAATTGGATGGGCAGTTGGTCAGGAAGATGCAGATGGTGTACGGTTTGTTTCTAGGTTTGGAGCTCAAATCTTAACAGACATACAACGTAACTATTCTCAAGTGAAGCGTGAGTTGTGGAGAGCGATTACTGACTTGAAGATAGATCGAGAGTTCTTGATTGGAGCTCGTGTGGTTTTACAAATTGTTTATCTTTGCTAGGTATGATAGCAAACTGCAATATTCTAGACATAGCAATGCTACGATAGATTGTTTACATCCGGAGTTTGAACCCGGAGCTGAAACACATAGCAGGGAAGGATAATCCAGTTGCAAATATGTTATCTAGGGCCCGTTATACAAATGAGGATGAGATGTTTGCAGAAGTCGAGAATGAAGAGACGAGAGACGTTTGATGTCAAGTTGATCGGTAGACTTCAAACTTGGAACCACTGTTGTTTAAAGAGGAGTTCTACACGGAAAAGTTCTGCGATATTGGATTCTATCTAAGTTCATTATGCAGACAAGAAGGTTGGAATGACGCACAGTTCAAGGAGATGAGACGAAAGACGTATAGTTACTTTCTACGTGAAGGTTATTTGTGAAAACACCTGAAAAGAAGAGATGGAATGCTTGCTAGAGTGATGGATGATCAACCGACAAAGCTGAATCTGCTTAAGGAGTTTCATGACACCTTGTGGGCTGAGACCGTGGAGTTTAGGCTACTTACACGATGATGAAGGAGTGATATTGGTGGAAGGATTTGTATCAAGACGTGGTGGATTTTGTTGGGTCGTGTTTGCACTGTCAGTTCTACTCTAAGGTGTAGAGATGGACGTGTACCTACCTATCCACCCAATATCTATTTTCAGTAGGTCTTTGATCTTGTGATGATGTCGTCAGGACTATGAGAGATGCGCTACTTGGTGTTGGCTCGAGAAGATCTCTCCAACTACGTGGAGGGACGAGCACTAAGAACAAAGACCATAGAGAACATATGTAGATTCGTACTTGAAGATATCATCTGTCGTTACGGATCTGTTGGAAAACTACGAGCAGATAGGAGCGAGTTGAGAGGAAGTGAAGGAGTTCTTTGCTCATTATGGAGTAAAGCTTCGGCTTACTACTGTCATGAATTCGAAAGAGATTGGTAAGAGTGAACAAGACACCCTTCTATTGTTCACGCTTTAGTGAAAGCATGTGATGGTAGGCCTAGGGAATCATTTGCTTTATGAGCTGATAGAACTACACACTGTACCGCGACTAGTTATATGCCAATTGAGCTTATGTTGGGACAAAAACCAATCATGCATGCTGAGGAGGATTTTCCTACGTGAGTTACGCTACCATGAGAAGATGATATAGATCGTACTTCACTCCTTGCTTTACGAACTAAGTAGCTGGAGCGAAGGGAGAAGGATCTTGCTGAAGCGCAAGAGAAGCTGAAGGTGGCTTGAGTAAGCCACCTTACTCAAGCTTGAGCCTTACTCACCAAGCTCAAGTAAGTCTCAAGCCTTACTTGAGCACCACGGCGTAGGTCTCTTCGTGCTGATCACCGTGGTACGTCCAAAAATTACAAACGAAGTTGCAGAAAAAAGTTACTTGGAGTCCTTCTACAGGATTTATGATACCGAGAAATGTATCATAAATCTGTGCGAGTTTCCAAGTCGGTACCAAATCTTTTGTAGAAAAATGTAGATCTCGTCATATGACTTACTTAGGTTAAAAAATCAAGTGAAAATTGATACCCGAGGCGATACTTACGACATTTCAAAGTTTAAGGGGGTCAGAGAATGACAATGGTGATACTCGAGCTCCACGTGTCAAAACGAGGTGATTTCGTGGCCAGAGGTAGCTATGGTGGAGTTACTTCGGACAGAGGTGTCAAATGCTGACTGTACGGTAGATCTCGTCATATGATTTACTTAGGTCAAAAAATCAAGTGAAACTAATACATGAGACTATACTTACAGCATTTCAAAGTTTAAGGAGGCTGGAAAACGATAATGGTGATCATTCGAGCTCCACGTGTTAGAACGAGGTGATTCTGATGGCCAGAGGTAGCCGTGGTGGAGTTATTTCAAACGGAGGTGTCAAATGCTGACTGTACGGCTGACTCGGTGATCATCCGTTGTCGCGCTACTTGGCAGCTACATGTTATATTTCTACTCCGACGCTTGAGTTTAGTAGTTCTAGAAGTTAGCTTATATTACTTCTAGTCGTTTATGTATATGTTTGACACCTTTGCATACGGTGTTAACACTATTTTGAGTCTTAGTAGGTTGATTACCATGTTGATAGGGCTTAAGCTCATGGGTTGTATTTGCGTGTCGCCCATGCACGCTTTCTAGCTAATTTAAGTTATTTTTCGGGGCTGCGTGTCGTTTTAAGTAATTTAAGTTTTACGCTGGCACTCTAGGGGGCTTGACGTGGTAGCCTATGAGTAAAACTAAGTTGCCACGTGGTTTAGGGTACTAAAGGACAACCAAGTGGAGCTATGAACTCCCATTGGTCCATTTTTGTCTTTTGTTAAACTCTAAATTTAGAAACAGAGCTCTAGAGTGGAGTTCGAGCATTTGGTGAGGGATCTTCGAAATCTGAGAGGACAGGGAGAGAGGTCTCGTCATGCCAAGCACTTCCAGTGAAAATTTCGATCGATTTGAGTCAATAAAGACGGAGTTATGAGCAATTGAAGTTCGGATTGTGCTAGAATTGAATCATTTTGGTTGGATTTAGGGTTTTCAGTGTCACTCGCAGCAGATTTGAGGAAATTGCTTCAAAACTTCGAGGTTGTGTTCTCCGCCAGCAGGGCTACGATTTCACAAAAAGTTTCATATCGATTGAGCAACTGAGTAATTCAGGGCGGCCGCTGAAGCTGAGGGGGTCTGAAAAGCTCTTAATCTAGAGCAGCGACTTCAGAGGAGGAGATCTACAGTTCTGTGTACATTCAGGAGTCCCAACTTCACAGGGATGTTCAGCACCCTGTAAACTGCAAATCTTGTAAGAAACTTCGAAATTGATCGAGCCAAACTCCTGTTATAGGTTGAAATAGCCAGCTAGGTACCAGAAATTGCCGTAGTTTTCTTGCTCAAAACTTTTCTGTTCATATCTCCGTGTCAGAATTTGATCTCAGGCTGAAATTTCGTCTGTGAGTTCAGTAGTACCTCATTTGCATGAAGGGGAAGTTTAGATGTCTAAACCTTCATATTTTTCCTCTCCGTGAGTGTCAAAGTTCACCGCCGAATCCTATTACTGCCAGCTAGACCTGAATTTCGCCTTCTGGGTATATTACTAGATCTTACACATCTGTGTGAGTGTTTATAGCCCTATTGTGACCTGAAAGCCAACCTCTTGAGTGAACAACCACAGCCAGAAGCCCGGCGCTTTCCTAGGTAGACGGATTACACTCCGACACCGTACAGATGAACTTGCGAAGGCTTGTGAACTAGTCTTCTTACGTTGTCAAAGTGAGAGTTTTCTTGAGAAGGGTAGAACCTTATGGCTGTGTTATGACCGTGAAGGCAATGATATGTTTACTCAGGGAAGCACTAGGCTTTTAGCTGTGGCTGGTTTACTCAAAGGATAGGCTTCAGGTTACAAGATGACATTGTAAAACACTCATACAGGTCTCTTGGCTTTGTTGATATGTTCAGGAAGCAAAGTTCCGGCTTAACTAGCAATGATAAGATCAGATGGTAAACTTTGACACTCAAGATTGAGAAATATGTGAAAGTTTAGACTTCTAAACTTCTCCTACATGTAAAAGAGACCCCACTGAGAACACACACGAAGTTTTAGCTTGAGATCAAATTCTAGCACCGAGATATGGACAGAAAAGTTCTGAGCAAAGATATTGCACCAAGTTTTGGTACCCAGATAGCTATTTCGACCTACAACAGAAAATTGGCTTGATCACTTTTGAAGATTCTTACAGGATTTGGAGTTTACAGGATGTTGAACATTCCAGTGAAGTTGGACATCCTGATTGTACACAGAACTCCAGATCTCGCTCTCTGAAGTTATTGCTCTAGATTGAGAGCTTTTCAGACCCCTTCTGCTTCAGCGGTCGCCCTGAATTACTCACTCACTCAAATGACTTGAAACTTTTTGGACAGTCGTAGCCCTGCTGACAGTGAACGCAACCACGAAGGTTTGAAGCGATTTTCTCAATTCTGCTGCAATTGACATTCAAAACCCCAAAATCAACAAAAGTGATGTAATTCTGACTCAACTCGAATTTCAAATTGGCATAACTCCTTGTTTATTGATCCAAATCGATCAAGAATTTCACTGACAGTGCTTGGCATGACGAGCTCTATCTTCCTGTGCTCTCAGATTTTGTAGTGTCCTCACCAAATGCCCAAAATCCTCTTTAGACATCTGTTTCTAAGTTTAGAGTTACACAAAAGATAAAAATGGACCAATGGGAGTTAATAGCTCCATTTGGTTGTCCTTTTGTGCCTTAAACCATGTGGTAACTTAATTCCACTCATAGGCTACCACGTCAAGTCCCGTAAACTGCCAGCGTAAATCTTAAACTACCTAAAATGACATGCAGCCCTGAAAGTAAACTTAAACCAGCTAAAAAGCGTGCATGGGCAACACGTAAGTACAACCCATGAACTTAAACCCTATCAACATGGTAAGTCTAAGTTATGTACATTAACATCATAGACAAGTAAGAAGTCACTTGCACAAGCGCATAAATGCTTGAACAAGATAACTAGCATACTATCAGTCTACTAGGACTTAAAACGTATAACACAACGTTGTTAATTTATGCATGAACTGCTACTAACTCCCAAGTGTTAGAGTAGAAGCGTAATCCGTAGCCGCCAATGTCCACAGTCTCCAAAATCGACTTGTTTGACGTCTTAACTTCACTCAAGAGAGACTAACTCCAAGTAGAGAGACGAATCATTTACTATTTGAAATGATTCACATCACGACAACGTTGTCGTGATGAGAGTTTTCTTGAGAAGGGCGGAACTTTCTGGCTGTGTTATGACCGTGAAGGCTGTGATACGTTTACTCAAGGAAGCACTAGACTTCTAGCTGTGGTTGGTTTACTCAAAGGACAAGATTCAGGTTACAAGGTGACACTGTAAAACACTCATATAGATCTCTTGGCTCTTCTGATATGTTCAGGAAGCAAAGTTCAGGCTTAACTAGCAATGATAAGATCATACGGCGAACTTTGGCACTCAGGATTGAGAAATATGTGAAGGTTTAGACTTCTAAACTTCTCCTACATGTAAAAAAGACCCCATTGAGCACACACACGAAGTTTCAGCTTGAGATCAAATTCTAGCATCGAGATTTGGACAAAAAAGTTCTGAGTAAAGATATTGCGGTAATTTCTGATACCTAGACAACTATTTCGACCTACAACAGAACATTAGCTCAATCAATTCCGAAGATTCTTACAGGATTTGGAGTCTATAAGATGCTGAACACCACTGTGAAGTTGGGACTCCTGATTGTACACCGTTCTCCAGATCTCGTTCTCTGAAGTTATTGCTCTAGATTGAGAGCTTTTCAGACCCCCTCTACTTCAACGGTCTCCTTGAATTACTCACTCACTCAAATGACTTGAAACTTTTTGGACAGTCGTAGCCCCGCTGACAGTGAACGCAACCACGAAGGTTTGGAGCGATTTCCTCAACTCCGCTGCAATTGACACTGAAAGTCCCAAAATCAACAAAAGTGATGCAATTCTGACTCAACTCGAACTTCAAATTGGCATAACTCCTTCTTTATTGATCCAAATCGATCAAGAATTTCACCGCCAGTGCTTGGCATGACGAGCTCTACCTTCCTGTGCTCTCATATTTCACAGTGTTCTCACCAAATGCTCGAACTCTCCTTTAAACCTTTGTTTCTAAATTTAAAGTTTTACAAAAGAAAAAAATGGACCAATGAGAGTTCATAGCTCCACTTGGCTGTCCTCTCGTGTCCTAATCCACGTGGTAATTTAACTTCACTCATAGGCTACCACGTTAGCCCCTAAAGTTTCAACGTAAATCTTAAACTACCTAAAATGACACGCAAACCTGAAAGATAACTTAAACCAGCTAGAAAGCGTGCATGGGCGACAAGTAAGTACAACCCATGAGTTTAAAACTCTATGAACATGGTAAACAATCTACTAGGACTCAAAATACATAACTCCCTCGAGAATCAACTTCTCTGAGGTCCTAACTTCACTCAGAGAGGCTAACTCCTGACTGAGAAGTGAATCATTTACTATGTGAAATGATTCACATCACGACATCCACCCCCTCTAAACCTGCACATCATCCGACATGTGTCAACTTCTTCAGTCTTCTGCTTGTTCTTCATCATCGTCCCTCTCCTCCACCTCAGCCTCTTCGGTAACCTGGACGTCTTCGTCTCTTGTTGTCCTCTACTCTGACTCCAGAAAATTGAATAACACTACTGATCCTCCACGTCTTTTGAATAGTTTCACATGTTTGCTTGCCACAGATAGCTTCAAAGGAGTACCGTCTAGCTCTCGTAAACTATAAGTGACATTTTCATAAACATCTAGCACAACATAAGGTCCGAACCATCTTCGAGAGAACTTACGAAGTGTAGAATGCTGATTGTCCAACGTGCTGTCATACACTAGAACCCAATCACCAGCACGTATTGGCTTTGGTCGTAATCGGTGAGTCTTGTCAAATCGTTCCTTGTTTCTGACTCGGGTCACTTTCAGCTTCTCTTGCGCTTCAGCAAGATCCTCCTCTCTCCGCTCTAACTGCCTGGTACGTAAAGCAATAAGTGAAGTGCGATCTAAACCATCTTCCTATGGTAGCGTAACCCATGTAAGAAAGTACTCCTCAGCAAGCATGATTGATTTCTGTCCCAACATAAGCTCAACCGGCATATAGCCAGTCGTGGTACAGTGTGTAGTTCTATCAGCCCACAAAGCAAATGAAAGTAGTCTCGACCATTCTCTAGGCCTACCATCACATGCTTTCACTAAAGCGTGAACAATAGAAGGGTGTCCTGGTTCACTCTTATCAATGTCCTCTGGATTCATGGCAGTAGTAAGCCGAAGCTTTACACCATAACGAGTAAAGAACTCCTTCACTTCTATGCCTCTCAACTCACCTCTATCTACACGTAATCTCCCAACAGATCCATAACGACAGATGATATCTTCAAGCACGAACTTGCATATATTCTCTGTAGTCTTCGTCCGTAGTGCTCATCCCTCCACATAGTTGGAAAGATCCTCTCGAGCCAACACCAAATAACGCATCCCCCATAGCCCCGGTGGCATCATCACAAGATCAAGAACCCACTGAAAATGGATAACTAGGTGGATAGGCAGGTACAAGCCCATCTCTGTAACGGATCTTAGAGTAGAACTGGCAGTGCAGACACGACCCAACAAAGTCCACCACGTCTTGATACAAACCCTTCCACCAGTATCGCTCCTTCATCTTCGTGTAAGTAGCCCAAACTCCACGATGTCTAGCCCACAAGGTGTCATGAAACTCTTTCTACAGATTCAGCTTCGGTTGATCATCCACCACTCTAATAAGCATCCCATCTCTTCTTTTTGGACGTTTCCGTAGATAACCTTCGCGTAGAAGGTAACTGTATGTCTTCCGTCTGATCTCCTTGAACTCTGCATCACTCCATCATTCTCTTTTGCATAATGAACTCAAATAGATCGCAGAACTTTTTTGAGTAGAACTCCTCGTTGAACGGCAGTGGTTCCAAGTCTGAAGTCTGCTGACCAACTTGGCACCAAACGTCTTTCTTTTCTTCATTCTCCACTTCTGCAAACATCTCATCCTCATCTGTACAACGAGCCATAGACAACATATCTGCAACTGGATTGTCCTTCCCTGCTATATGCTTTAGCTCAGGGTTCAGACTCCATACATAAGCAATCCATCGCAGCATTGCTATGTCTGGAGTATTGCAGTTTGCTATCATACCCAACAAAGGCAAACAATCTGTTTTTAATATCACACGGGCTTCTATCAAGAACTCTCGATCTACTGTCATAGTAGTAACAGCTCCTCACAACTCACGCTTCACCTGAGGATAGTTACGTTGTCTATCTGTTAAGATCCGAGCTCCAAACCTTGAAACAACCGGCACATCTTCTACATCTTCTTGACCAACCGTCCATCCTATCGCTTTTGGACTCGTATCAACAGTCAGTATCACAGGTCTCTCGCTCTTATAGTTAACCCTCCTTAGTATAGGTGAAGACTTCAGAATCCCTTTCAGCTACTCCATCGTCTCGTGATGTTCTTGCCGTCAAGTAAACCTCTTTCTCTTTCTCAGAAGTGCATACAGAGGCTCGGCAATGTGTGCATAATGAGGAATACTCACACGAAAGAACACACAAGCTTCTAAGAACCGTCGAACCTCAATGATGTTGGTGTAGTCATCTATCCTTGCTATAGCATCTACCTTCTCTGGGTTCGGACGTCTTCCAAAAATACCACACAGATGACCTACCACCACAATCTCTAACATCCCAAAGCGAGATTTGGTACCTGACAGAGTGAGGTGTACCTCCTCCAAACGCATCAGAATCTTCTCCACATCTCGAATGTGGTCTGCAATGAACTTTCTGCATCCATCAAAAGTCACAGCTTCGTCTTTGTCTTTCACCGGACAGCCTTTCATGGGAATATCATCCAGAAACGAGATAGTGACCTCAGCTATAAACTCTCGTAACACCTTATGCATCGCATTCTGCATATGGGCTACTGAGTTTGTCGCACTCTGAGGAAGAGTACACATCCGCATAAATCTCAAAGGTGTACGTATGGTAGTCAAGTCTCTACTCTCCAAAGCAAGCTGAAACTGATCATAACCTAAAAACAGATCTCAAATAGAATAGATTGACCTTCTAGCAAACGCCTCAGCTACTTCATCAACCACAGGTCCTGTCCTGACGTTTCGAATCGTGATGTTGTTGGCAGGCTATAAGTCTTGGATGAAGCGTAGAGCTCCTGTCTTCTTAAGTACTGTGAACCATCGCCTAGAGTACGGAGCCATAGATGATTCAAGAATACCCATCCGTATCCTTTTCTTCAACAACTCAGTGACCTTCGGTAGTAAGACACGAAGGACTGAAATCGACTTCAAGTCCCAAGGTACGTGAGAAACAGTGAAGATAACCATTGGAGCTATCATGTCGTGCGCATACACATCTCTACACACATACATCGCTGTCAAGGGAACACCACACATACACATAACACATGGACGATGTCATACACATACACAAGTGTACCACAATGATAACAAGGTATGTACTCACTCCACCTGCCAATCGCTAGACAATCACTACAGTCGAGCCAAATCCACTCTGTGCTCGCAGAGAATCCAGATCTCACTCTCAAGACCACTCACCATAACCAGGAGCTTGAAGGCTCAACTTGAAGAACTGAGGTCTCCAAGCCCCTACCTGCGAAGTATACCCCTTGTGAGCACTCTCACCAACTTGCCCTAACGGCCTTACCGGAGTCCGTCACTTCGCACTCGGTCAACCTAGCCGAGTTACTAAACTGACGTGACAGCTGTCGTGCGCATACACATCGCTACACAACATACATCGCTGTCAAAGGAACACCACACATACACATAACACATGGACGATGTCATACACATACACAAGTGTATCACAATCGCCCCCCTAACTGGCGATTAGGTCCCTCTAACTCCAGATAGCTCCATATCTCAACTACGTGATATACACCTTCATGGGTGCAAGGATCAGGAGGCCGGGTGCTACATTGCCCCATCGTTAGTCGCCTGTCTGCAATCCATACCACGCAAAGATCTAATCGGCTATCCCTGCTATATACATCGAGGACAAACCCACCGTCCAACAGGAATGACAATGAGAGCTGGAGTCAAACATGACATGTGCCAACATCTCGAACAACTATCACACACCAACATACGGGCTGCTCCACCAACAGACCCACACAACATACACCTCAAGCCTGCTCGTACAACTGCCAAGCTTGGGTCAACGGTACCATCGATGTTGGGAAGATGACATGGCGCGCAATTACGCACATGGTCCTTCCAAACAACACCATCACGGCCCTCTAACATGAGTACTCCAGAAGGTAACACCTCACGCACTCGTAAAATAATGCGTCCTACGGTCATATCCAACGTCGTCGGTGCAGTCTGCTGCAGATAGATATAATCGTCAGGATGAAACCTGCAAATCGATGACCGATAACCTCCTCCTCGGATAGTTGCATATTGCAACGTGTCTCTATGCTGAGCAATCGCTAGATTCTCAAAAGCCATGGGCATAACTCTCTGAAATGTCTCTGCTCGTTGAGAACATGCTCTCACCCACATATCCGGGTCATCAAGGTTCAGCACCTCAGCAGAATCACGACGAATGGCCGAAGGTAGATCTGGATCTCGACCGTATAATAGAAAATACGGTGAGAAGGAAGCCAAAGACGCTTGTCGGCTAAAACGGTAGCCCATAGCCAACCATGGTAACTGCACATCTCAGTCTCCCAAGTGGCCCTTCTGCAAGCCATACTTATGCAATCCTCTCTTCACCGTCTGAACTACCCTCTCTGCCAAACCATCCGCCTCATGATGATCTCGAGATGTAGTTCGATGATCAATCAGCGCCTGATCACACAAGGCCTGAAACTCACCAAGGAACTCTGTACCTTGGTCTATCAGCACTTCAGCTGGTGGTCCAAAACGACTCAGCACTCGATCTAAGAACGCATACGCCGTCCCTTCACTCACTTTGTCTGGTAATGTCACCAACTCAATCCACTTGGAGAAGTGCTCCACCATCACCAACACATACCGATGATGACGTACCGTCAACGGTAAGGGTCCCGCAAAATCCAAAATCCAACGATAACCCAATCCCATAATCGGTAAGGGGTGTAGTTGTGGAGTAGGAGCATTGAACGATGCTCGTACTCGGTCACAAACCACACATCGTGCAACAAACTTTTGCACATCGACGTGCATACCACGCCACCAATACTGTCCTTGAAGTAAGCTATGCGTGCGCTTCACTCCAAAATGTCCCAACTCCTCATGAGCATGTCGTACTAACTGTGCCCTCTGGGATGGGTGTGGCACTATCCGTACTCTTCCATCATCCAACACTCGAAGTACATGTCGTCCTTCTCGTCGAAATCTCTTCGCTCGTTGAAGGACACGATCTCGCTCCTTGGCACTTACTGTGTCTACCACCACGCCAGTACGTAGATACTCCATCACGGTCACATCGTCATGGATATCTCGCTGGTTTGGAACACCATCTCCACTCTCAAGATCTGGAGACTCGTCATCTATTCTCTCACTTGAGAAAGATACGACTTGGTCCTCCATACTAGAGTTCATGGCCAACACACACAGAAAGGCAGATGCATGCCACCCTGACACTATCTCCTCATCAACCTCGTCATGCCATCGAGCCCCAGTCTGATCCTGCTGACTCGTGCATCGGTTACGACTCAACTCATCAGCATCTAGGTTTGCAACTCCCGGTCTATGCACTACCTGGAAGTCATACTCCTGTAAGATCAGAGCCCATCGTGCAAGCTTCCCTGTAAGCTTGTCGGACTCCATCAACCACTTGAGCGGCTGGTGATCAGTGATGAGAGTAAAAGGGTTCTCAAACAGATAACATCGGAAGTGTGCAACAGCTCACACTGCAACTAAACACTCCCCCTCGTACGAACTGTACCTCGCCTCCGCCGAATTGTTGGAACGACTGGCATACGCCACCACAAACTCCTTTTTCTCCTCATCATGTTGAGTCAGCACTGCTCCAAGTCCCAACATACTCCAATCAGTGTGCACTTGGAAAGGACGTCCTCTAACGGGTCTCCTCAAGATGGGAGCAGATGTCAACCTATCCTTGAGCTCCACGAAAGCTCGCTCTTGCTCATCTTCCCACTGCCACTCCTGGTCCACCTTCATCAGCTTGGTCAATGGCTTCGCAATTGCACTAAATCCTTTCACGTATCGACGATAAAAGTTCACCAAACCAACAAATGCTCGAACTCGACTCACATCTGTGGGGCGTGGAATACGTGCAATGGCCTCGACTTTCGTCTGTTGAACACCCAACCCACCTGGATAGATGGTGTGACCCAGATACTCTACCAACTCCTGGAAGAACTTGCACTTCTCAGGGTGTAACTTCAACCCATGAGCTCTCAACCCATGAGCTTGTCTCTCGTGCTCCTCCACTGTAGCACTATAGACTAAGATGTCGTCAATATAGCATCTGACAAAATCCAATCCTGCTAGGATCCTATCCATCACTCTTTGGAATTCAGCAGGGGTGTTCTTCAACCCAAATGGTAAGAACCGCCACTGATACAAACAATCCTTGCCGTGAGAGTCAATCCCCCAGAATGCTATCTTGGGTTTATCTTCCTCTCTCACCGGCAACTGATGATACCCTGCTCGAAGATCCAAAGTACTGAAGACCTTCACATGCCCCACTGCATCAAAGATCTCCTCAGGTGTCAGCATGGCATACTTATCGGACTTCGTCTGCCGATTGATAGGACGGTAGTCTCCACACATACGCCTATCCGTGTAGTTGCCATATATATCCTTCTTTGTTGCCATAACTGTGGCAGATGCATACTCTCCATGTGACATCTCCACCAACCCAGCTTCCACCAAGTCTTGAGTCCTACTCTTGATCAAGGTTCTCTCCATGTCACTGTACTTGTAAGGACGTCGAAAGATTGACGTGTCATTAGCCAAGTCGATCCGTATACCCGGTCCCTTCAAGGTACCCAAATCCTTCATACTAAAGGCAAAACAATTCCTGTAGCTCTTCAGAAATCTCTGAACTCTTCGTCTCTCCTCTCCTATAAGCTTGGGTCCGATCTCCGGCTCCCAAGTATCCTCTGTCACCATGCTAGAGGTAGAAGACGAAGTCGTTGACTGCTATCTTGCAGCCTCTGGAGCAGTTTCCTTCTGCTCACCACCAACAACCTCCACCGTTACTGTGCGAAAAACTTCTGCAGTTCTAGCTGCAAGCTCCACACTCTCTCCTATGACATCCCATGATGTCCAAGGATGACGAACTTCACGTGCCTCGCCCCCAACCTTTGCCTCCACCGACTCGGTAGGCAAAGAGCTCAAGAGTGCTCGAGCAGTAACACCCGTCGATCGCATCCGACGCTCCTCAGCCAATCCAAGGTTAACAATCCATGTCAAGCAATTCAAGTCCATTGCTTGACCCAACACTTGACGACGTGAAGCCTCCGACACCGAAGCTACTGTCGTCGTACCCATAAGAAAACCCATCGCTCTCTCTCTCTCGTCGGCATTGGGCTCCACCAACTGTTGTAACCGAGCATCCCACACAAGCCCAGGTCCTCCATCTCTGTAAGCATGTGACGCTGGAAAGCTCACCAAAGTGGGTAACGCTGTCATGGGTCGTCCCACTAGGTTCACCACTGCCATGGGTGACTTGTCAACGACTCTCACTACTTGAGATCGTCGTCCTACATCCAAGATGCCATCAACTGTGAGGTGCGCTGGTCGTCTCACTGCATCGTGTGCGCGCTTGAGCACCTCCCTCGGTAACAAGTTCGTCCACCACAATCGTGGACGATGTGCACGAGATCCCACTCTCGCTGCATCTAACAACACTGCCGGTCCGACCCAGGATCGAACCTGGTGCACACTCGTCATCATATGTGCACGAGGATCACCCAACAAAAGAACATTCTCCAAGATGTACGCTGGAGAATCCATCTGATGCATCTGGAGATGTCGTAAGATTCGTTACATCTCCCAAAACATCCTAGATCGTGGGTCATGCAAACCCTGACCTCTCCCAGCACGCGTGTGACCTTGACATGGCCACCCCGCTATCACCAAGTGAATGGTGTCAACAAATGTGAGATCCTGCGCCCCCAGCAGCAAAATATCTGACGGCAATGCTTGCTGGTATCCTCTAACAGCTGATATAGGCAACAACTCAGGATATCTCTGCACCAAACGTGCCACGTGACGCAATGAGACGCGTCTTGCGACCTCGTCTCTCTCCACATACAAGTATCGCTGTACTTGTATGCCTGTCTGCAATACCGCAGCCAAACCTGTGCTGATCCCTCCAAATAGCTCCAGCACACACACACCCTCCTTTGGATACTGCCATGCAATAGGAGTCGTATCCAACGGTGTTAAGGTCACAGGGTGAGTAACAGGAACACCCCGATGTTCCTCTACAGACGGTACAAAGGTTTCACTCCAAGCATGCTGCACCAATCGATCAGCATATTGCTGCAACTCTCCACTCGAACTCCAGAGTGGAACATCCAAAGCAGATGGCGCTAATGTAGACATGATAGGCATGTCCTCCACCTCCTCAAAGACCGGAGTATCCTCCGCATAGACATTACCCTCTAACAACTCGTCCGGCCAAGTGATGACCGAACTAAACCCAGCAACGGATGCCATCGTCCCTGATGTAGACTCCGTTGTCTCAACTCTAGCACTGAACCGCACTGGTAAACGGCTCACTCGTCCCTCACCGGACTGCCAACCCGGTCTGTAAGATGCTGTCTCCGCCCAATAGTCGATCACGAACCCCATAGGGTATAATACAGCACCTCCAACCAATACATCATAAGACTCTGCGGCCGTAACGATAGCCTTGGCCCTCACCATGGAGCCATCCGTGGGATGATCTGGTCGAACTCTCACCGTCAGCAACTCACGTGTCATGTGTAGAGTTGTATCTCCTGATCCTCTTAGAGATGTCTGTAGCTGAAATGGACATCTCTCTACTTCGGACTTCCTCAGACCTAAACCGATACACGCCGCCTTCCCCAACATCAACGGTTGAGCTCCAGAGTCTAACAACACTTTTTGTGGTCGATACACCTTCCCTGAAGGTGCCACCAAACAGAAGATACCACTTCTGTTGTCCAACAACACCACACTTGGTGCCAATCCAGCACGGTCAATTGCCGGCCTAGCTGGTAACTCATCTAGTCTGGCAGCCGCTGCTTGCCAAGTACCACTAGTAGCTGTCCTGATCTTCGACTCCATGGACACATCTACCGCCTCTTGCTGAACCACCTCAGCACTAGAGGTAACCACATCCTCGCTCTCACTGAGCGTGGCTGCCAATTGGAACACTGGAGCCAAGCTGACTCCCAATGCTCTCATATCCGTGGCTGAAAATAGTGGGGCTCGCAAAACTACTGTAGCCGCCCCCAACATCGAGTTCGACGTCACATCCACAGACGTCGAGGGTTGACTCGCATTATCTCCACTCTTGGATGTCGATGCCTCCAACTCCACTGCACCATCGGTAGACCGTTTAGGAACCATAGAAGTTGTCCTCAATGCCTCTGATAGCGTGAACGATTGAGGAAGTCTGGTCTGTCTACCAGCCTCCTTGCGTTGTGGATCCAACTCCACTGACGCACCTCGTGGCTCAGAGATGCGTACTGCACTCCGAGTCATTGCCGCAGATGCCTCAATCTGCGCCACATCAGCCATGAAGTCGAAGTCACCTCCTTCTCCTCCATAAGACGTGGAAGCTTCTGTTCCACCAGATCTCCGCTGAGCCATAGCCATACTAGCTATCCTCTGCTCCAACTGCTCAATCCGAGCAGCCATACCTGCTTTTGATGTCGTAGCAGGCGGTGGACCAACTGGTCCTCTCCCAGGTGTTGGACCTCTACCTCCAGCTCGACCACCACGGCCTCCCTGAGCTCCTCCGCCTCGTCCACGATCAACCTTCTCTTGCCGTAGCTCAGGATGAAGATCAAAACAACGGTCACTACTGTGACCTGGTCGCCCGCAATGCTCACACTGCCTAAGCACCGCTTGAGACGTCCCAGATGTCTCATAACCACCTCTCCTTTGTGGACAATCCTTTTGCTGATGAGGACCATCACAAGTCCAACAAGGACCTGCTTGCTGCTGACTAGAGAAGGACGGCATGGGCTTTTGCCCACCAGATCCTCCAGCACCTCCATGGGATCGCGAGTGTTCAGCACGATCCTTACCACCACCACCACCATGTTGTTGCGTAGCCTGTGATCATCGAGAAGAGGAGATCGTCCCATGTGATGCGTCCCTGCTGAACTCAGCAGTCACCACCCTCTCCTCTACCATGTTGAGCTCTATCCGCTCAGCCAAACTAAAGACAACCGCTAATGTCGGAGCGGTGTCTCTAAGGAGAGTGGCATCCCTGACTCTCCTACGCAGCTCCCGATCTAGTATCCCATACCAGAACTGGACTGCATGTGCTTCTGTCACCCCTTGGGTAACGCTGATCAACCGCCTCATGCGAGTAAACGCCTCGCGTAGGCTCTCTCCAGTCTTCCGCTGGAACTCTTGCAGACTCTTCAACTTGTCGGTCCGCACACCCTGATAATTCTTCCTCAAACAGTGGAAGAACTGAACCACAGGGTTAAACTCTGGTGGTATCCCGCTCGCACTACCACCTGCTCCACTACTAGTGGACGCACCGCTGGTAATAGAGACTCCGCCACTCGTGGATGTACCACTACTACTGGCACCTGACCTCATAGGTGCTACGCCTCTCGAAACTGCACCAGTAGTGATAGAAACGTAGTTGGGAGACCAATGTTGTCTCCACAACTCAATCTCAACACCGTAGTCTCGTCTGAACTCGTGGTAATCGTCCATCGGCGGTCCCTCCAAGTGCTGAAACAAACCTTTCCACGCCATGAAAGGTGTGAACAACTGTGGGTTCCGCATCTGCTGCAGATCGCACCAACTGTCGAACTCCTGGATGAAGTCATCCAGCTCAATGGTACCCACCGTACCCGAGTAACGTCGAGGCCCCTTCGTGGTCCCATAGATCTCGTCCATGTCCCACAACAACGATGTGGTGACACTAGACTCACCACCAGAAAACGCGCTGTCTGCGTCTGACTCGTCCTCTAGAACAACCAACGGCAATGGTGTAGGTCGTCGGTACCTCACCTCACTCCGTGTATACCCACTGTCCGAGAAGTCCCCACCAGAACCTCTCGAGAACTCCGTGGTGCTAGAATCTTACGGACACACTCTCTAACCAGAATGTCGAAATCCTCGTCACCACCGTAACTACAACTTGTCTATCCTCGCTCCTACTGAGCTCACCTATCTCCTACTAGGACGGTCAAGGTAAGGACAACCTGTACCTGCCATCACCACAAGCAGCCTCTCACGGTTTGTTGGTCGTCACTCCAACTGCACCGTGAGAGAAACAAAGGTAGTCTGACTGGTCATCACTCCAGTCTCACTACCGACAGCACACTAGAGTGAACTCACTCTAGAAATCAAGCGCCAACACAAGCAAACGCAGCGCACAAACAGGAAGCAGAATATGGAGGGGTTCCAACCACAAGAAGTCCAAACGATAACCCTCCACACTCAAACATTCACATAAAGAGAAACCCAGCCCCACTCGCACTGACGCGTCTTTTTCGGTGACCACATGCACAATATATGATCACCGACTGTTATAACCTGTACCTAAGGTCACTAACTAGATGTCCATATCTCTAGTAGCTCCAAAAATATCAACGTGATAGCTCTACTAGCTCATCCAAGACAACTGCTACCAACTGCCTTCATACGCGTCTTTTCGGTATAGACAAACACTACCACAACAGCAGCTTCTCTCTAGTACTCTGGGGTCGCCCTACCACTCCTCTAGGAATGTGCGAGCAGGTCTCCTACTACCTTAAACCAACCCCTAAGTACTTGCACGCATCCCTGTAAGACACCAAGAGCTATTGGTCTAGTGGTACAGCCAAAGTTGAAACTACAGAGTTAAGCGTCCAAGTCCAGAAAATAGTGTTGGGATGGGTGACCTACTGGTTTTACACTTCCCACACAACTGAAACTTGGATACCTCTCTCACGCACGCCAGCAAGCTGACTTGCGGCGGACACGGGCTCGAGCTCGGGCTCCGCCTCTGCACTCTCGCACTCCGCTCTCACGCCTCCGCACTCACGCACCTCTGCTCCTCGAAGCAGAGGTCGAAATTGCACCAAATTGTCGAAATCAGCCAATTTGGAACTCGCAGACGGGATTTACGTCAGATTTTGACCAACCCGCGACCTTCTTCGACTTGTAACTTCATCGATCCTTAACCAAATCGAACGATTTTGGTTGCGTTGGAATCGTCTTCCCGGCGCGCACCTACTGCACTCTTCAGATCCAAAAATTATCGACCCAATCCAACCTGACACTCCTCGACGCACTTCTGCTGACCTAAAACTCGTCACAAAACTCGTCACCAGAAATTTCGACTTCTCATAACTCAAAAACGGCTCGACCAAACTTCGTGAATCTTCCTGCACTAAGACCGTCTTCCCAGTGCGCTTCCAACGAGCCCACATCGGCCTAACATTGTCGACTATTTCGTCTGCTACGCCCAAATGCGCACTTCAGCCTGAAACAGGTCACTTCAACACATTCCGCGAAATTTCAGCAGCGCTTCCGCACTACCTCACTACCAAATCGACTGCGAACAAGTTCAGACGACGCTCATCCACACAGCGATCGATCACAATACCAAAACAAGCCATTCCACGCACGCGCACACCCGCAAATCGAAGATACCAACGATCTGCCAACTCCGGAGATACCACCGGCAGCAATCTGCGATCTGAAATCCCTACCCCAGGCCTTGCAATCTGAGTTCTTCAAGTGATAACAAGGTATGTACTCACTCCACCTGCCAACAGGCACTAGACAATCACTACTGTCGAGCCAAATCCACTCTGTGCTCGCAGAGAATCCAGATCTCACTCTCAAGACCACTCACCATAGCCAGGAGCTTGAAGGCTCAACTTGAAGAACTGAGGTCTCCAAGCCCCTACCTGCGAAGTATACCCCTTGTGGGCACTCTCACCAACTTGCCCTAACGGCCTTATCAGGGTCCGCCACTTCGCACTCGGTCAACCTAGCCGAGTTACTAAACTGACGTGACAATCACACTAGGATCCACACAACCAATCTCTCCAGTTGAGAAAGAAAATGCCTTATCATAACTAACTATCACCTTCTCGAAAGTTCACTTTTTCACTTCAGTCAAGAAGTCACCTCCTCCTATCTGAAGCTGCTCGAGTGTCTCCTGAGTAAACTTGTGTCTTACTTGTGTAGGATTTCTAAGCACAGGCTCAGCGGCCGCCAACTCCATCTGCTGTCGTGAGTCAACGTGTAACTAGGTCGCCACAGGCTTCACCTTCCTTGCTACAGCTTTATACTTGGCGTGTACTTTCGTTTCCTGGTGAGAGCCACACCAACAGATTGCATCCTTCCATCCATTCTCAAGTCTCGGATGAGGACGATATCGCAAGTACGAGACAATCTCCTCATAGACTTTCACGAGAATGGATAGGGATCACCATCGTACCTCCCATCTGCTCCATCAACCTATCTACAAACTATCAATGAACAAAAGCTGTACACCTACAAACTCCTCATAAACATCAAAAATCATCCCGTCTTCCTTCAGAACTCCTGTACAGCGCAGATCTGCTGCATACTTCTCCATCTGCCTTCTACTTTTCTCAGTCAGATCATCTACTCGTGTCAACATTTCGAATCGATGTCGTTGGCAGGCTGTAAGTCTTGGATGAAGCGTAAAACTCCTGTCTTCTTAGGTACTGTGAACCATCGGATAGAGTACAAAGCCATAGATCGTTCAAGAATACCCATCCGTATCCTCTCCTTCACTAACTCAATGATCTTCGGTAGCAAGACACGAGGGACTGGGATCGGCTTGAAGTCCCAAGGTACGTGAGGAACAGTGAAGATAACCATCGGAACTATCACACTATGATCCACACAACCAATCTCCTCAGTTGAGAAAGAAAATGCCTTACCATGACTAACTATCATCGGCTCGAAAGCTCTTTTCTCAACTTCAGTCAAGAAGCCATCCCCTCTTATCTAGAGATGCTCGAGTGTCTCTTGAGTAAACTTGTGTCTTATCTGCTTAGGCTCTCTAAGTACAGACTCAATGATAGCTAACTTCATCTGCTGTCGTGAATCAACAGATAACTGGGTCGTCACTGGTTTCACTTTCTTCGCTACAATTTTGTATTTGGTGTGCACCTCTACTTCTTGACGAGAACCACACCAATAGATTGCATCTTTCCATCCACTCTTCAGTCTCGGATGAGGACGAGATTGTAAGCACGAGACAAACTCTTCATAGACTTTACGAGAGTGGATGGAGATCAACACCCTTCCTCTCATCTGCTCGATCTTCAACCTATCTACATCATCCAGCCAACGAACAAAAGACTGTACACCTACAAACTCATCGTAAACACCAGAAATCACCTCATCTTCTTTCAGAACTCCATCCTTCTCCATCTGCCTTCTACTCTTCTCTGTTAGATCCTCTACTCGTGTAAACTTACTCCAATCATCAGAAATGAAAATCATCAAACCAGATTTCCAACTATGTACAGTATAGCTACTCTTTGAATCTTGAGCAACCTCTTCTTCAATCTCCTGTGATCCCTCAAGCTGCTCAAGCGGGATCATAGTAGTAGCAGATCCATCACTCTTGCTATCCCGTCCTACAAGGGTGGTTTCTGAAAACCCTTGCTCTTACAAATAGGAGAATCTCTCAAAGTCTGTAGGTTCCGTTCGTGGTTCGTTCGACGGTCAGAAACTGAATAGAACGTCTATCATCTAGACTACGGATCCTAGCATAGTGAGATTCGTCATCTATCACCTTGGTCTCCATTCGAACTGCAATGATATAAGACTAATCAATATCACAAGAGTTGAAACAGAAGACTGCACGAAGAGCACTGATCTACCTCCACATCACCTAGCTTCATCCTCACGTTAGGACAAGCGTCGTATAACGGACCCTTCTGGTTGTTTGCGGCACGTTGTCGCGTCATGGACCGGTTCCTACATGAAATTCAGACTTCGATGCTTGTCGCTCCAAAGACACTCATGAGAAAAGCAAGCTAGGCTCCAGCTTATAAGCTTTTGGCACAATTTTGGATCTCCACTTTCATCACGTCAATGGATAGAGTTCTTTGTCAGCACTCCATAGACACTTCGTCTACTTCGTTTGGATGCCTAGTGGAGAAATTATAAGATTTGAAAGATGGATAAAACAAGCTAGGCCTCAGCTTACAAGCTTTTGGGACGACTTCAGATCTTCACTTTCATCGCATAAGTACTTTGTCTACTTCATTTGGACGCTTAGTGGAGAAGTTATGAGACTCGAAAGATGGGGAAAACAAGCTAGACTCCAGCTTATGGACTTTTGGCACAATTGTGGAGAAGGTGGAGGAACTCAGTAAGTTCTTGGACAACTTAGACTCTGGTCGAGGTAAGATAACACGGTACATCAAAGATAAGTATAAAGGTAAGGGTGCAGCTATAGCCTCGGTAAACCTTTATAACTTCGGATCTTCATTTTCATTACATCGATGGGTAGAGCTCGTTGCCAGCTTTCCATGGGCACTTTGTCTATTTCATTTGGATGCCTAGTGGAGAAGTTACGAGACTCGGAAGAAGAGAAAATCAAGCTAAGCCCTAGTTTACTTTTGCTGACTGGGTATTTGCAGCTCTAGGCGCTATACTAAGGACGCAAGGGGCCTGCTTCTTGATTATTGAAAAAATCTGGTACGTACAGAGACTGACGTAAGGGAGCAGCTTAAGGGGTTAACTTGTTCCTGTGATCTGTCAATGGACGGTTCGAGAGAAGGTCCAATGCAAGCGCGCAAGACGTCGTTGGGTTCATATCTGTGCAAGCTACGCACTGGTTAAGACGGTTCATGAAGAGACGGGTCGGGGGTTGTGTTCTGAGAGAAATTGAGACGTAGGAGAGAGATTTGGAGAGCTTCAATAATCTGTGAAGGAGAGTTGGACCGTTCCGGAGTCCAAACTTGTTGTCCTTGGATCCATTGGGATCAGAACGCCGAGTTCTTCAGGAAATTGAAGACGATACGAAGTTTCATCGTGCGGTTTGGGAGTTCTGAGTGAAAGTGGCTCACAAGGAAATGCTTACGATAGACTTTCGTTCACCTGCGACTTGAGATTGATTTTTATTCTTCGCGATCGGTGAGCCAAGCTCTTCGTTCTTGGTGCTTATGCGATTAGGGAGTCTTCATCTACGCATAGGAGAAGACCATGTGTGGATTGGATTGTTGGTTTGGGTGTGGTGAGCGATTTTGAGCCGCAGGGAGTCGATTTACGTCAGTTTTTTACAATCTGCAACCAAATTTCTTGCGCGGTTTTGCAAGAGGAACTCCAAACGACTTGTTTGGAGTCTCGTTGGGTTCAAGGTAGCTAGATCTACCTACCATAGAAGATGGATATCAGATCAGGCGATCCGTTTGAACGGTGTGTGCGGTTTTAAGCCCTAGGGAGGAGTTTTGAAAAGTTCGATCATCTACGATCAAAAATCGGAGATATCTCGACTGTTGGGAGTCGGATCTGAAGATTTTCTGGGCCAACGGAGTCAAGGAAGAAGACCATATCGACATCTGAAGACCGTTTGACGAAAAGAGAAAGTTCTCATATAGGTCTTTTTCGGTTCCTTTGCTACGATTTTCATCCTTTGGAGTTCGTTAGAGATCTAGTTGGCTATATACAGCTTGTGGTAGCTAGCTTTGGCTAAGAGCTTGTACATGGATGTGGTTTGGACTTGGGTTTCAATCGTGTGATACTGATGCAGCTCTGTTTGTTAGCAAAGAGAAGTTTCTCTTACTTTGAACTACGCTTCGGTGGTTTTTGGTCAAGGTTGAGATTCAGGGGTTCGTTTTAGGAGCTTTGAAGCAGATTACAGACCGCTCT
The DNA here is from genome assembly GCA_036924285.1 of Asterella californica. Classification (NCBI taxonomy): domain Eukaryota; kingdom Viridiplantae; phylum Streptophyta; class Marchantiopsida; order Marchantiales; family Aytoniaceae; genus Asterella; species Asterella californica. The sequence continues at coordinate 17,533,559 of JAYKYS010000003.1, forward strand.
GGTCTGTTTCTCAGTTTTTTGTTCTTAGGAAGAAAGAACCGGCAGTGTACATACATTTGGAGTTGGTATATATTGCAACATTCGTTTTCGTGGTTGTTTTTCTCTGTCTTGTCTCTGTTCAGCACAGAGCATCTTCACAGCCAGGAACCTCACGTTTTCTTAGACATCCTTCATGCAGTATTCGACACGATAACGTAACACCCAACCATGGTTTAGTCCAATAGGCCACTGACCTCTTTCATACACCTCTCGTGACATGATGTTGATCTCAGAATCGTGATCAACTAAAGCAGCAACAGATTCAAGACTCCCAAGGCGAACTCATGTAGCAGTCGTAGCATGAGCCCAATGTTTTTTTCTGAAGTCACTATCAGTAGCTAGACTCTCGTCGCTAGCTTCGTCATCATCAAATTCAGCAGTGTTGATACCAGCAACCAACGCTTCTTGTTGATACCTTGTGTCATCAGCCTCTTGAAAATGCATCTTCTCGAATTTTGCATCATTCGTAGAAGCTTCTACCACATCTATCATATGACTTTCTACTCGTTTGGATCTCACCTGTCTCTTTCGCTTGATGATGTCGATGATCAGTTCGTGAAACTCTCTCTTCGCAATATCAAGAACCTCCCGAAGAGAAAACTCGATTCGAGGGTCCAGTATTCTCTGCTCCAAGATGCTCTTGAGATCGGTAGAAGTTTCAATATCAGCCGCCAACTTGTAAGTAGATCCTTTCTCTTTCTCTTGAGCAGTAAACCGTCTATCAGCAGTCGTTGGCTCTTGCTGGGATCTCTACACGTCCTCCATTGGATCTGGTGCATGTGGTAGAGTTGCAGAAGTAGACGGGACATCCTCTAGAGGAGCTGATTGTCTCTTTGTGACTCTCCGTCTATCTCCAGTCTCCTCTAGAACTCCAGTATCAAGTTCAAAGGCTTCTCGCCGTCTCTTTTTCTCCACAGAAGCATCCTGCCAGTGAACTTGTCTATCCACGTCCAAGAATGCTTTCATAGACATAGTGTCTACATGATCTCCCCACCCTATGATCCTACTGATAGTCTCAGCTCTTTTCTTCAATATCTCAGAAGGAACTTGATCATTACTCTTCTCAGCAGTTCTATCTAGCAACGTAGGACTAGAAGAAACTTAAATGTGTCCAGCATATACATCAGAATTTACCGATGGTGCTAGTCGCAGCCGCAGCAATATGAGGTAGACTCTTTATGCATCCTCATCCAAACTGCGTGCTTAACGGCTCTCCATTTGAAGAAAGGTGCAGCCTATGTAGATGCAACAGCCGTGGAGGTAGCAGCAGTGCTTTCGCTCTTCCGATCCATCTTCTTCTTCGTCTTGTAACTCAACTTCACGATAAATCACCCCAAGAGTCTCTCAATGGAAGCACCAGACTGTATGTCGAGGCGAGAGTTTCTTGAGAAGGGCGGAACCTTCTAGCTGTGATACGATCGCGAAAAGGATGACAAAAACCTAAGTAAATCATATGACGAGATCTATATTTTTCTACAAAAGATTTGATACTGACTTGGAGTATCTTTGATGTCATCTCGCTACTCCAAGACACCGAGGACCACAACCGAATTCGTATCCGAGGTATATCGTGTTATCTCGTAGAAGTCGTAAAGACGTTCCCTGTGTTTGCCATGACATCACTCGTCTTCGATCATCTGGTTCGGGCAAGTGAGATTGAGAGATCGATTGATATACTTATAGCTTATGATGCGTATAGTTTTGGAGTGATAGGACTGAGGTAAAATTTTGCAGTGGTACATCACGCCATAGCCGGTGTTCTCAACTTGAGCATTGGGTCTCCCTTACATCTCGTGTTAGGAGCAACGTTGAGTCTTGAATTCGGAGGTAGTCAGATAGGTTAGCAATTCACTGCTCGAGAATTGAGGTTTGGAGGAAGTTAGGACAAGTCATGTATTCGGAAAAGACCGCCTCTCCCACTTTGGAATAGTTTTTCTACTATGTTATGTGTATTACATGACTGTGCATCTCTGTTGCTCCATCTGCGTTTATAGCTTCAAAACTTATCTGTTTCAGTATGAATTCAGATCCTGGATAGAGTATTGGTTCATCCCTTCACTGGATCGTGACATGTCGATGATACTGTACTATACATACTTTTGTATGCTAGATGTTTGTGGTGTGTTCAGTCATTTGAACTTGAATGACAGTAGTCTGTTATACTTTCCAGCTTTCGCTCCTTAGTTGGAGAGTGCGGTGAGACATACATATTGTGATAGTGAGATGGGACTATTGTCCTCTATATGACGAGGTACGTGTACAGGTTCAAATCGTGGCAATAGTGACAAAGTAGGACGTATACTTACTTTCACATTAGATAATGAGTTTGTACATTCTTCTAGATACCACTCGACAGAGTTCCCTTATCAGTCGAACACTAAAGATGTCAGATTGGTTTTCCAAGTACTACTAAACATTGATTAGTAGTAGAACGTTTATGGACAGCAATATTGTTTGCTTTCTGGACGTACATTGCTTAGATTTCTCGTCTTGTATTCTCGTTCCAGTCTAGGGCTGTAATCGCAAGACGTGCATAGTGGCTCTTCTCCCAATGTATGCATTTCGTCGCATATTTGTTGGTCAATGAGTGGAATGTTTCTGACCTGAAGTTCTCGCGTGCTCATATGTAAAATTTCGTTTTTGAAGGAATAATATATGAGTTGAAGAGTCTTCAGCAAGGAAGGTGTTGGGTTAGAGACTTACTTCTTTTGCATTAGAATCTAAGATCTCATACTTGCTTACACACAAGATAAAGTTCATGTAGCTCATCTTTGTTATGTTTGACTCCCTGTTGAAGATCCCATGCCTCCAAAATGCACTTTGAGGTCTAGGCAAAACCTGACATAATGAATGCTCACCTGCCCAGTAGTCAGTAACATTTGTAATATCGATCGTCAGCATCCCGAGTGAATCATCGCTCCTGCAGATATTATGTCCATGGTTAGTCAATATAGATCCTCAGTGGAGATCTTTGAGGACAGAGTAACATGTACAAGAGACTCACCACTCAGCAGTTGTATTAGCAATATATTTTACGCAATATCATGTTGTTGCAACTCCAGAAATAACTAAGGAATGGATCGTTGTGCCGATAGAATATTGTCCTCGATCGATAGGAAGGTAGCAATGCGAACAACCAGTTCTGCTTTCGAACCTGACATCTGTATGTGTCTCTCTCGCAACCACTGTCAAAGTTGTAAAAGTGTATACATTGTTCGTCGGTGCTTGTACACTGCTCAAATGATGTATCTTGAGTCGTCTTTTTCTTGTCTTGTAACTGTTCTTTGAACTTGCTCATTATATTCTTGCATTTGTGCCACAAATCCTTCTCTGACACAGTGCCGTATGCATTCAAAATCCCGTCGATTGTCGAGTTATCGTCATGGACAACTTCGACTATTCTAACCCCAAATTCTTGCGGACTCTTGATTCCTTTAGTTATAGCTGCTGTTTTGATCTACCACAAGCTGTCTGTCTCCACTTTGGTCAAGGTGCACATTTCTACAACTCCGTCGTCGGCCATGTTTACGAAAAGAACTATTCCATGGTTACCAGATCTTGATGAGTCAAAACGGAAGTCTACATATAAAACAACTCAACTTCAACATCGTTAGTTTGAGCTTTTCACTACATACACGACGCGAGTACGTTGCAAACTGTAAAAAGAAGATCGAACAGAAGGACTTACGATTCTCACTCACTAATTTCACTTGGAGTTGTTGCTTCTCGGCTGGTCACAACTCAAGTGCAGCTTGGATCCATCCTTTGGCTCGGTTTTGTCCAGCACTGGATATCATAAAAATGTCTTCTTACACATAGAGGAAACAGAGATCAACCTCCCAACACAAGGGCTGCAAATTACTGTGACTTAGGCCCGAACTCAAAGTCGAGTGATACAGCCGGCTGGTTAATGCAGGAACTCCTTTATGATTCTCTAACTCTCTTGTGATAACGTCTTTTGATGACCATTGTCACATTTGAAATACAAAGTCCAACATTGCTGGAACTCTGTGACTATGAGGAGGGGTAGACATACCCCAGACAATTGACCGAAGGACATTTCACATGAAAATTCTTGAAAAACTCGGCGAGAAGAAGAACCAGAGAATTGAGAACTGAATGTTGCTCAGCACTGTCTACACCTTCCATTGGTAGCTCTATTTCTGCATCCATTATAATGTCCTCGTCTGGGTCTGAAAGTATGCAAGCTTCATCCTCCTCTTCAGATTCATCGTCATCTTCAGCCACCGACTGTTCGATCGTTTCCAAGGGAGCAACTTGTCTTACATTTTGCTGCACAGAAACTTCATCGATGACAGTGTCCGGAGCATCAAAAAAAATTTGGATAGTATCAGCATGAGTCGACTGCAATGTATCTTTCAGTCGGTAATAACGCAGAAGCCGTTCCTCGAGAATACGAACTGAATGAACTATGTTTGGTTGCCGTAATCGATGGTAATTTATGTTGTCACTGGGATATTTCAGTCGAGGCACTTGAAGCATCATGTCACACCACAATTTCATTTTGGATTTGGTCGATGCACGAAAGCAAATAACAATCTTTTGCACATGCACTAATCTCTACACAAAACATCGATAATGCACTATCGCTATTAGCACTCCATTCCTACAATCCAGTTCGCAGCTCTCCAATGCCCGGAGTTTGGCAGGATTTTGAGTTCTCGTGAGTTGCAGACAGTTTCACAAGCGCACAAACATCTCAACTTTGCATTCTACGCTCCATACTTTTGAAGAACATGCTATACGAGATTTCACGTTCACTAAGAACCTGATCTCTCGACTGCTGTCATGTGGCAGTCATCTTCTGTATTTACGTGTCCGGATGGAAAAAATTTCAAATTCTTGGGCAGAAGATTCGCATATTCACGTATATTTCACTTTTCTCCCTCAATTTTTGGTGAACCGTATCTCGAGATATATACATCAGTTCGAGATACGACTTGGTGTATTATACAAGAAATCTCCTGCCAAGAATTTTGATACCAAACTAGAGGACAGGTGGTCACTGATGCGACTATACGAAGTAGACGGAGTTTCACTGTACGGCCGTCCGACTACGTTTCTCAACTGTGCAGACGATAAAGACGAAGCTACGGGTGACCTGGAACCCTTCTACTAGAACTGGGGTTTAAACCACCACTACCCCTATAAGAGGTTAGGGTGACCTTGAGTCCTTTTCTTTTCACTGGTGCACAGTGTGTGAGTGTTGTAATCTCAGAAATGTTTGTTTTACTATTACATCACTAAACAGAATTCAGCAATCTAAAGTTCAGTCCGAAAATTTCGTGGAGCTTTACCTTCCGCCTTTTATATCAAGAGAATCAGTTTTACCTTTTGTATTATATGTCACGAGAATCACTTCATAAATTAAGTTTGTTTGTTCACTTCTTCCATCTGAAGATGGAAGAGAGCAATAAGCTTAATTTATTACCTAACCTTTCCTTCGTAGTGCAATAAGCTTAATTTATCACTCAACCTCTCCTCCAGAAAGAGTTAGATAAGTTACAGCTCCCCGTAAATTCTCTTGTGAGTTTCTTCTGGACTCCGAGAAAAACTCAAACTGATAGTGCGTTTCTTTGTCGATCATAAATGCACGAACTTCATAAATGATTAAAGATGTACGGTCATCTTGAGTTCACGCTCCTTCTACTCTCCGTGCACAGTCATAAGTCACAGTTTCTTTGCTATGAGTCCAGTTTTTCTCCTCCACTCTTCTCTTATCTATCTTACTTCCATTTTCTACACGCACATATACAAACTGCGTCCAACTGCAGGCCTTAACACACGATTATTGTTTAGTTGCTTCTTTGAGTTTGAACCCTAGTTTGCATGACATCAAAACCCGAAGATCGTGAAGATGGACGTAGACAAGAGTTTTAAGTAAATACGGGAACAATGATACGCAGTTCATCTCATTCACGGAAAACTTTAATATGTTGATGTATTGATTAAACTAATCCCTCTAGTAAGTAGGCTGTCGCAGTTGTAGTCGCCAAGGCATGCTAGGTTCACGCTTTGCTCAAGGGTATTGTCTGGATTTTTTCGTGATTGTAAATACAATTATCATTTGATGAACACACATAAATTTCGTCACAATTTTAAATGGAATTTCTATGGAACTTTTATGGAATTTACATAACAGTAAACGAGCAAAAGTTCCCCAAAGGGTGTTGAGCATGCTTATTTGACGCTAGATATATATCAAACTGAAACACGCAAAGAACCCAATGAATCGTGTATTTGGAGGTAAAAGTAAGAATAACAAATGTAACACACATGATAGTGACAGTTGTGTGACTTTGCAATCGAGCCACGTCCCTCATACCATTCGAGAACAAGCTAGTGATTCGATACAATCTGTTTCCGACCATACACCGTTCTCTGCTCGTCCTACCTGCTCTCAGATTCTCCGACTCCTTGAGGCCTCCAGCTTAAAACTTTAATCCAGTCACAACTGTTACGTGGTTAGTTCCAGTCGCCCGCATGCTAACTCTTCCACGTACCCTACAAGCAGCACTCATGAGAGATGTGGTCTTCCCTCCAAAAATTTGTCTGTTATCGCCTCAGTTCACCTCTATGGCGAGTTGACGCGGAAACCGATTCTTCAGAACTTGCGAACTAAACTGACAGATGTCCCTTGGCATTCAGATGACAAGTGCTACGGGCGTTCTGGCGCTCAACTCCTGCAAATCTGAGTTTTTGTGTAGAGAGGAATGTTGACTACGTAGACACCTTTTGGACGCAATCCTCTAGACGACAAACGTGTGCCCGAGTCGATGATCAAGGCTGGGTTATATGTTCTGGCCTTTGAAGTGATAACCAACAGTGTCTGCTGACATACGATAGAGAGTGGATCTGACGCACAACCTTGGGAGAACACTGCTACCATCCTTATCATCCTGGAACGTCCGCTTGGTCTCAATTCACAGTTCAGCCAGATAACCTTCAGAGTACGATAACTGTGACAATAGCCAATTGAATTCCCAAGACGCGTCATTCAAGTATTCCCATGACGCGTCATTCAAGTTGAAGTGAACCTAACGCGTCACGACTTTCAGGCCCTCCATCCCGAACTTCAACGTTGTACAACTTACCACTTTCGAGGACAAGCCTTCCAACATACTTCACCGGCTCTACACGACTACATGATATCAAGCGCGAAACGTGCATTCTATCTCTCAGGCATGGTACCTGAGAGTGCACAAGGGAGACGAACCACTGGTAACGGCCGAACTTGGATGTGAACCCTTTACATCCTTTGATACTCTACAAGGCCATAACAAAGGCTGATCGTATCTTTATCCGCCGCCCGCTACCATTACCGCGCTTTAAACTGAACAATGAACAAGACCTATGGTCGAATCAAATTATTTCCTCTCGAGAGTGGTAAGGAAACCATTTACACAATAGGAAGACAGGGCATGAGGCTTTCCTCGACCCCAATCCTACCTCAGTTATCTCTCCATCATCTCCCCTCCTTGTCCCCGTGCATACACATTACTAGAAGGCATTTTTCAAACAATTGCTGAGAATGTCTTCCGCATTAGCTGCCAGCTCTCTACCACCAGCGATTATCAAAAAGCCTACACCTTCCTCTACATTATATGAACTATTACACATTGAGACCTATCTATCCTTTATCCTACGTAGACAGCTGTTACCTACGACGATCCTCAGCCAAAGCCGAAACCCTCGCTTGCTTCGTGGATTGCCAACAAAAGACGTTCCTGGAGTTGCTCCTTGGATGCGTACTCCGGAAGATCGAGTTGGTTAAAGCTGCAAATTCAGAAATGTTAGTGAAGCATATCCTCCATAGTTGCCAATCACCAGAAACGTACGATGAGGCACTCAACAGCTTTCCTCGTGTGCCTCTCCTTGGGAGGAACATGAGGACATGTTCGCTCAATACTTGGAGAGGCACCGAAAACTGACTACCTTGTCGTGTTCGGAGGAAGACCAGAAATCCCACATACAGATTCATCCCAGTAAACAAATTTGAGAAATGACTGAAGTTAAACGACGAAATAACATCATACCATGTATGGGCCGAAGGCAACCGTTCTGGAGCCCCATATGCTTTATGGATTTGAAACCTTTGAGGACCCGAGATGCCTTGCAATGCCCTAAAACCCTCCAGCGGCACCTGTCACACATGAAGACCATGATCAGTAGACTGCCGCAGAACGTAAAGCAAAGCTCGAGATAGTCTGTCATCGCATATTCGCAGACGTGAACGGCATTAGAGTAATTACCTTAGAAGTTCCCGTGATGAACTGCAGGAGTCGTGCCATATCCTCTTTGTTGAAGGCACGAACCACTTCCCAGAACCACTGCACGACAGGAGATGCCGCAGTATATCCCGTGTACTCTGTGTTTGCCTTCAAATCTTCCACTACATATACAAAGTCCATCTGAAGTCAGACAAGAACAGAGGCAAAAACTTACGGCAAATTCATCTGGTTCACAACAAGTAACGTAATATCTGAATCCCTTCGTCAGTCGAGAACCGTGAAGCACTCACAATCGATTTCAGGAAGACCGCTAATCAAAAGCTCCAGCTCCTTATCATTGAAAATAGATATGAGCTCCCTTGAAACAAGCTCATTGAATCCATCCAAGAAAGCGTTAATTTGGGGTCGGATTGCTGTGGTGAGACGATGTTCAGCAACGAGATCCACATATTCGTGCTTGTTCTCCTCGGTCACCCTTGTGTTTCGACCACCAGCAATAAGTTCGTAATCTGTCACCTGTTAAAGCAAAGACCGATCCCTTGTCACTAAACTTCACGAAATAATAGTTGCTGACGGCATATTATAATACTCAAAAGAGCAGGACTGGCTAACCAATACAATACCAGCGTGGGCCTTGTTCTCTCAACACAGTGAAGACACACCAAAACGGACGAAAGACAAGCACCACGGGAGCATCTTTACAGATTGGATCTCTACAGTCTCCAAAGTGCTGTCTATTTCTGTTTGTAGCGAAATATACAAAGCAATGAAATAGTTCGTAAATGCAAAGGTATGTGAGAGACGAGGGAGGACCTCAGTCTTCTCATATAGGATATGTTTCTCTTCATCGGCATCCATACTGAAGGTCAGACCCAGTATGTCGCTGATGTGGTTCTGCACACGAGTCACAACAGAACAATTTTAGCTGATAGCCAAACTCACGCACTTTTTACCTAAACGGCAGCCTCTGGTTTGACGTTTATCCTAACGGACAGTCTTACTGTTTCGTCGTTAAACAGCAAAATCTCTGCTGATCTTTACTCCTTTCTCGGGACCATGCATTATTACGCCAACACCCAAGGCCCTCGATTATGCTTGCCTGTAACACATTACACAGCAAGGAACTTACCTCCAACATCCACTTGAGATTCTTATAGTAGTCGGGATCAATGGCTTCGATGTCGTGATAGGTGACCTTCACGCCCAGGATGTGTTTGTAGAATGACCGAGTAAAATATACATCAAGAAGTTGTCCATCAAAAAGAGCCTTGGCAACCTACATCGGTGGAGCCATCACCGTTAGCATTTGCATCAACCGGCAAAGACTGTTCATACGCATCAAAATGTACAAGTGAAAACCTAAGTCCGACGGTTCAAAGAGGGCCATATTATATAGGTAAACCCTAGCCTTTGTTGATAATGATCATATTTAGACCATCAGCGACTTCTCACACTGACGATCTAAACAGCCTACAAGATAATGAGGACATGACTGAAAACAACGAGAACCACACGAGAATCAAGGTAACAAAATATATATTGGTACATATCAAGGAACCAAAATATATATACTGATACACGATTAAAGCAGTTTTCAGTGAAAACAGTGACTTCCCCCGCACACTTAAGGTAACCCCCAATAATTATGGACACGTGTAGGTACAAGGTAAGTAACCAAGAGTAGTGAACATGTATGGTCACTTGGTTCAAGAATTTAGCAAAATTATGTATAACCGAGGATGGTCCAATAAGAAATGTGTAGGAAGAGCACATTCCCAAGCTGGTACCCACTGGTAAGTGGGTGCATGAAAGATGCATGATAGATATCCAGTACAATACGCGATGCCTAACTATCGATGCAGGAAGGCAGCTAAGGAACCAAAATATACTAAGAAACCACAACACAGGGTAAACTTGGCAACTTACCACGCGACCTACGAACTTGAAGTAAGATAGATGCTCTGTCTGGTAAACAGAGTTGGGATTGGGCTGGAAAGTCGATTCATTTCCTACGGTGGTGAAAAGAAGGGCTCCCTTGTCGAAAGTAACTCGAGACAGCAGTTGATACCATTCTCTTGTCAAACCACCAGCATCGATACCTTCCTCGCCCTGAAATTGTACAGTTAGGCGTCCTTTCAACTCATCTGGAGTGCGCATCCGCAACTGGTTGTATGAATCTTCCAACACATAAGCCCTTCGTACACAAATACGAAGTGGAGCATAGTGTTGTTGCTCGTGCTGCTGTCTTATTCTGGACCGGAAATAGGCCCGCTTGTTGTCGAAGTCAATCAACCGCGGTGTTTTCAGCATCAAAGACAAGGATTTCTCCAGCAGACCAGGATTCTGACGCACAAAGGCATTCAACAGTCGCCGGTGCTTATCTGCAAATCGGATAAAAGTCATGCCTTTCTCGTCCGGCTTTCTCTGCGGTGTCGGTGGTGGAGACCTAGGAGTAGATATGACAGCCACATCTGAAGCCGAGGAACTAGCAGCTTCCTTGATCTCCCTAGCAGTTGCACTAGCAGGTTCAGACTGACCTGCAACTGCGGGCCCTGACCGCAGTTTCTCACACAAAACAAAGAAAGCTTCCACAAATGGTAGTAACTTTTGCGTCCCTGGAGGTAAAGGGGGTGGCACACCAACGGCACCGACAACAGCCGCAGCTGCGGCAGCACTGCTCGATGGAGATGACAAGGCAGATGAATTTCCCAACCTGCCTTCTATCTTGCCGACACTGATACTTAGTCCGTGCCAAAGACCTTCCAAAGCAGAATTGAGGTCCCTAATGACAGTCATTCCGTCTTCTTGCTCTTTCTCGACCATATCTTGATCGTTTTCTTTGTCCAAGCTACCTAGGGACGTGAGAGCACTTAAGGCTTGCAAAACTCGGAGTATTGCAGCTCCTGCCATAGATGTTGTGCTCACAACCGCAGTGTCAGCGTCTCCAAGACTGGTCAATTCGCTGATGGCGGGACTGCCGAGTCTGCGAGCTGCATCTGCTAACTCAGTTACGAATAGCCTTCGATGAGGTGGTGCAGCATTTGCCAGCTTCTTCAGAACTTCCGCCACCCGTGAATACGCAGTATCCGACAGTCTGTCCAAACAGCACGCATTAGTAGGAAAGGGGAAAGAACTTCTAACATAACAGTCTGCAGCTAAGCACCGGATGCTCTAATCAGTGGGACTCATCCGAATAGTCCAGCTTCAAAACTTACCCTTCACGTGCCAGAAGTTTGCACAGGTTGCGAAGTTCTGGTTCAGGAAGGCTCAACAGTACTGTAGTCGGATCCATCTGATGATCGCCTGAGGTGGATGGTTCCACACCGTCGGCATCATTACTGGAGTCGGGCCTGGTTGTGTCCACTTTCAGTTCACTGGGCGCACTCACGGCCTGGACTTCTGTTCCCTCTTCCGTCTCACGGACTACAGGTGCAGCTTGTTCAGCTGGAGAAGTAGTAACTGCCGGAGCGGCAGTCTGCTCACCACTTACAGGAGCGGAAGCTGCCGAATTGGCGGCATCTGTAGCCTTAGTTCGTGCTCGTAGTTCTGCTTTTGCTCCGGCATTGCTAGTCACAACTTCAAGCAGACCCATCACCTGATACCAGCACACAACAAGCTATCAGCCATCACACTATCACCCTCACCATGATACGACCACATTCATGCAGAAAAGTTAGATCCACAAACCCGCATAGAGGAAGACGGTTAGTCAAACCTGCTCCAAATGTGCACTGCTCCGAGAGTACAGTGGCTGGTTCAGCAATTTCAGCAGTAAAATAAGAGGGATTTCACCCTTGGGCTTCGGCTCAGGTTCTTCGGTTATCACAGGACCATCGACCACTTTTGCTTTTCCCTTTTCCTTTTTGGTATCATGCAATTTGGATGGAGAAATCTCGGATGTTGCTGATGGTGAAGGACTCAGAGGTTCAAGATACAGCAGAAGATTAGCGACAAGTGAGTGGCTACGAGCCAAGTAGGTCAATATTTCCAGAACGCGCCGGGAGACTAGAGGAGGAACTCCTGCGAACGAACGAACGAAGTTGACTTTATCAGAACCAGTACCTCAGGCTCATAACGCTGCGGTGGAAGCAAGCTCAAACGCCTCTAAGTGTTGATTTCTTCAGTAAACCGATTAAACGAGCAGGAAACAGAAAAACCCTACAGAGAGCAGCTTACCATCCGACAGCTGACTACGGGCATAGACAACATTCCACTGGCAACCATACAATCGCTGTGACGGGGCACCGTCTGCAGAAGAGGCGCCTGCGGGGATCCCTTCGGCTTCGGGTCGAAGCATGTCAAGGAGAAGTTGCAACAGAGTGATCCGAGTAACGCTGTGTGCACACAGGTTCAAAAGTAGCCTCTGCAGTAGACCTTTTCCAAGCGGCTGCAACACAAAAGCATGTTCAGGACAGCATCAGTTGAGGGCCGTCTTGTCACTAGAGCGCGTCGATAAATGAGTGCGATAGGAATCAAAAGCGAATCTCTCATGCAGCTATACGTCTGTCACATGTTAGTTCAAAGAAGAACAAACCCCACACCTGAGGACGCTTTCAACAGGAACGTAGTACAAAGCAGAATAAAACTATGAACTTTAAGCAGCAAGACGGTGTACATTAACCAAGACAACACCAACCTGAGCTAATCGCAGAAGCCGAAGCATTGCCTTCAGAGCAGCAGTATCTACCAGGGGTTTCCCTTCAGCTTCTTTTATTCTCCCTACAGCACTAAGTGGCATAGTATTCCTACTTCGGCCAATCGGCAAACCTGTACCTCCTCCAACACCGCGGTCCATCGCCGTTGCACCACCTCCGGTCCCAACGCCCATGTTATTTCTCCTGCTACCAATCCTATGTCCTCCAAAAAGACCTCGCGCTTGATATTGGTTCATTGCCCTCTCCCGTAGCAACTGTGCCTCAGCCAGAAGCGCAGGTGGAAGTGCAGCAAGAACAGACTCCGAAGACGTTAACAGGACCTACATGCAAGAAAGACCCACAAACACTTGAGGTAACCGTGAACAACTACAACACAAAGTTCTTTTGAACGGAGATAACAACGTACAACTCTACAGAAAACACAGGCCAACATACGCTTTCATTTGATGAGCACGAGCAGAATCAACAATGATATATGAGCAACTCGCTTTCTAACTGTGCAGTAAACGGGAATATGGACTTCAAGATACTGCTGAACTGCTGATCATCAACCATTTGAGTGAACGTTTCTATCCGTCTGAGGCTTGTTATTAACTAGTGACTGTTATTTTTGAAGATCACTGATAATGGAATTACTAGGATATACCTCCTCGCGAAGTTCTGCGGGGAACGTAGCGATTATGGACGCACTGTCCATGTCCACAGGTTGGCCCTCCACTTGCTGGGCTTGAACAACTCTTTGGGCTCGTTGTTGAGCCAACACCTCGGCCTGAATGTCGGGAGGTAGGGCAGCTAGAAATTCCGGATCGATATCTTCTGCCGGAGGAGGGGGATGGTTCGTGGCCCTTATGGTCTGTGTCTGTTGTGACGCCAATACTTCGGCTCTCAAATCCTCGGGGAGAGCTTCCAGGAAAGTAGGATCGATAGCACTCACACCGGCATTCCCCTCACCCCTCCGTGCACCATCTTCTTCTCCCCTGTTTCCAGCTCCAGCAGTGGCAGATACTACTCCTGTTAGGTGCTCTTGGGTGGCAGGTAAGCCTGACCTATCGGCAGTGTCGGCTTCTTCACCAGGTCCCCTCACTCGGTTTGTACCATCCATATCTTCATCTGCATCTCCAAGCTCAGCCGTTGAAACGCTCCCAACCTGCCCAGGCACAACCTCCACACCGGCGGTCCTCTGAATTTCGCCAGTGCTCAGCCTGTCGGGCCCTGCTTGTCTCTCATCTGGGTCACGTCCATCGGCACTTCCAATCTCTACTTCTAGGCTGCGAAGACTTTCACCCACAGTTGCACCACTTTCTCCACTGTCTTGGCTCCCGCCTTCGACATCCCTGATCACTGGCTCAATCCTTTCATCCTGCATCTGCACATCTATATCTGTCCCCGATACAGCAGCAGGCTCCCTGGAGTGTGCTATTTCGGGTTCCCCTAGACTGGTTCCGACTGCATTAGCGGAGGTGGTGACGTTCCCTGCACCTACAAGTGCGGGTTCTGGCTCTCCTCCCCTCGGAGTGTCTCTTTGCTCACTCATACTGCTCTCTGTTACCGGGTTAGGACCCTCAGGCTCCGCACCTTCCATGTACTCAGCGGCATCGGATTGTCGTCCATCAGCTGCTTCTGCTTCTGTACTCTCAGGTGCCGTGGCAGTGCCCGCTTGACCGGCTGACTGCTCTTCTCCAGGAACAAGAAGCCGCAACTGAGAGATAAAGTGCTCTTCGATAGCCTGCGCAACAGCAGCTGCATGAGCTCCAGCTTGTGGTTGCCCATCATCCGTCCAGCTACTCAGTCTGCTGTCAGCGCGTCCACCTCGTCGGCCCATAAGGTAGACAGGATCCATTGAAAAGTCCAGGAGCGGAGGAGGTGGAGCAACGACACCTCTTTCTCCGAACAGACCATCCACAGCATGATCAGGTAGTATTGGTGTATCATACATGTAGAAGTGAGTCACATCAAGACCACTACCACCACCCATCAAGGCCTCTGCGTCTCTAACAAAGCTTCCAGTTGTTGGCCACAAACTCCCGGTCATGACTGGGCCAGCGGATCCAACACCTGGAGCTGGAGATGGTCGCGTCAGCAGAGGATGATGAAAAGCGCCACCCCTGTCTCCTCCCGGACGTTCAGGGAAAGCTCTGTATGCCGTGGCTCGACGCCTATCCCCACCACCAGGACGCCTGAAATTCCCGAAAACGTCATCCATATTCATTCCCTGGAAGGGATCACCGGAAAAGTCGACCAAATTTGCAGTGCCTGTGTGTCCCAGGACTTGGACGTGATTAAGTCCTGTTAGTCCGTCCCTCCACCTGACTTCGATAACGCGGTCTTCCCGCCAGTCATCATCCTCGTCTTCTTCCTCGACCATATCATCCTCATACTCATCCCCAAGTCCATTTTCCTCGTGATCCTCCACATCCGTGTCTGGCGGAGATAAATGCGGAACTCCTTCATCGCCCTCGATATCATCTTCATCCTCTTCTTCATCTTCCTCTTCCTCCTCTTCATCCTCATCTCCGTCGTCCTCTCCATCATCACCATCCATATCCTCCTCGTCATCGTCTTCATCCCCAACATCATCGTCAGGACCATGCTCCATCCTGTAGGCCATCTCTGCAGCTGCGTCCTCAAGCTCAGCAGCGTCCTCAGCGGCTTCTCGCATCAGTTCTTCTTCCACATCTGCCTCCAGCTGGGCTTCGGCTTCCTCTGCGAGTTCCCGATCCAATCTGAGATCATGCTCCATCAAGTCCTCCCTGCTAGTGTCTGCACCAGTTGGTGGATGAAGACTTAATTCAAGCGACTGTGCTTCCGCTTGCACCAGATCGCGCATGGTTTCGTCCCTTGTCTGGGAAGGAGCATCTCCCTGTCGTGTATCAGATGTTGGATGCCCGTTGCCTCCAGATGCCAGAGCCCTTGCTGAGGCTCTTGCATCAGCAGTACTCTTCTTTTGATTGCTACCGTCCGAACCAAAAGCAGTCTCATTACTTCCTGCCCTTGTGAGTATTTCCATGCCTTTCAGTACAGCATTGACCAGCTTTGGAGCATCCGGATGATCCAAGTCAATAACCTGAAGGGTGAGCGTCAAGGCCTGAACCATTCCGGCATCCATCATTGTTTTGGCCATGTCAGCAGAGAAGCCTGGAGTCTGAGTGGTCCCAGAAGATGAATGATGCGAGAGGAAATAGTTCACGAGATCAACAAAGACTCTAACCTTCCTATTCGGCGGCTGGATTCCTTTCAAGACACCCACATCAGCACTATTTGCGGCAGCAGTCAGAGCCCTGGCAATTTCTACAACAACACGTCTCCTTCCTTCGCCTGATCGTACACAGACTGCCATTAGGAAACAGCCAGCTCGATCAGACAACTTTTCTCTCCATTCATCGTCGTTAAGCTTTTCGCTTGACTTGTCCCCGGGATACGGAAGAAGCCTATGAAGAACGTGGTACAGAAGGCCCCCATGTCCAATGACCTCTTGTCCTCCTTGCGTTGGTCCTCTTCCTTGACTGCTCTCAGAGTCACGACGCAAAACTACACTAACAGCAGAAGAATACATCAAGAGGACTTCTGTAGTCAGCTTCAAAATGAATGCCACTTTCGCCAGCGCTGCTGAGCTTTCAGACATGTCACCATCCGCCTTCACCACATCGTCGACCTTGGCCTTGCCCTTGTCTTTAGGAGCAAGGTCATCAACCTCCATTGCAGTGGTCGAACCATCTCTTGATGCACTGGTCTCATCGTCTTTCCCAGGGTAGTGCAATATAACTTCAAGAAGCTGGTCCATTACCTGTGAAAAACTGTGCGGAACCTTCTTGTGCCCCTTCACAGACTTCACGGATCCATCATGTGCTTTAGGTGCTCCGTCCGGAGGAACACCACCTTCAACCTGTAGGGTTTTGCCCCTTTCTTTCTCCTGAACTTTGTCCTTGTCCTTCTCTCGCTCCTTCTCTTTCTCCTTGTCCTTGTCCTTCTCTCGCTCCTTCTCCTTTTCCTTAGCCAACACTATGGTTGGCCTACCAGCCACAGTCTCTATCTGACATACACCAGCAACGGCCTGCATAAAAATAGAAGGATCGCGGGAGACGACTGGTGCCATAGCCGTCAAAAACATCCGGGGAGATACACGACCATTGTGCCGAGAAAGAGTTGCTATGAGAGTATGACGAACTTCCGACTCCATCGCTTGTTGAAGTGTTTGTGGATCTTCAAGGAGGTGCCGAATTATGGCAGCGGCGACACTGTCAAAGCCAGCAAAAAGAGACCCTTTCGGAAGACCAAGCAATGCGGTCAAACCGCCTGCTTCCAGGAATTGCATCGCTACGGGATGTGTTTTCGTAAGCCGAGCGCAGAGCTGGAGGACAGCTTGGATGGCCAACGGTGGCAACTGCAACCGCAGCAGATTGCAGCACACAGACATGGCCTTCCTCTGTTCTTCATCTGACATATAACCTGTAGGCTTACCCAGGATAGCCATGAAAGGGTTCTCCTCCTCCTTTGGCACGACCTCCACATCGGCCTTTGGGACTTCAGGAACAGCCGCCGAACCTGCTGCTGCGCTGTTGCTAGTGGCAGCAGTCCCGGCAGTCGCACTGGGTGCGTCAGAGTTGAGCTTTGGCTTGTACTGTAACATGTGGTAAAGGACGAGTAACAAGGCGGTCGCCCACTTTGGAACTTCAACCTGTCCACCAGTAGCATCTTTACTAGGAGAAAAGGACGTCAAAATTTCAAGCGCTATTTTAACAAGCCCTATCTCCGCAGCAATTTCTCGTGCAGTCGTATCTTCACTTAGGACCAAAGCTAGGGTGTGTGAGATTGTTGACAGGGCACTGCCATCACTCTGTGATTCCTCCACTTTGCACTGCTTCAACTGTTGGATCAAGTAAGAAATCACTCTCGGGCGATCCTGACCTTTATTGCGGTTGCACATGGTAACGAGCAGATCCGTCAAGGGAAACGCCACAGCCACGGCATCTGTATTCTGCAAGAGATTCATGCAAGTCGACAGCATATCCTCCACCGGAGGAGCTTGCGGTCCCTCTTCCTCCACAGCAACCTCCTTACCCTTAGCAGGTGCTTCTTCTTTGGGAGAACCGTCTGCACCTCCAAGTGAGAGAGCCAGCGCACGTGCAAGCTCGTCATCCTCTTGAGCAGCACCCTCTGGAAGGCTACACAACCACTCCGTTGCCATCTCCACACTATTTATTTCTACACGTCGCAATGCTTCCTCTGCCCTCGACCTAGAAAAGCCCATTTCCACAATTCTCGAGATAGAGGACTCATCGGGAGGCGGGCCGACTAGACGAGCACCCGGTGCTGCACTGCCATTCCTCTGCCCCTTAACGTCCCCAACACCAGTGTACACATGCGTGATGATAGCAGCAATAGAAGTGATGAAACTGGCACTACACTGAGGGAACATTGGGTGGTTCCAAACAGGGAGAACAACCTCCAGAACCTGCGCCTGGAGCGAACGTATGAAAGCCTCTGAGTCTTTGGGGACCGGTTCTGTTCCCCCTTCAACGGGTTGCACGAGATGTTGTGCCATCGATGTTGGAGTTAACAAGAACGATGAAGTTACCAACTGCTCCAACAGGCGTGCATAACTTTTCAGCGTATCGAGAAGCCATGAGTTGCTGTCTGATTTGTCCTCGACTTTGTCACTGCTCTCTGGCTTACCGTTCTCGGTGTCCATCGGAGATCCAGAAACTTGTGGTACTCTCCAAAGCAGCTGGCTTGTGGCTTCAAACGTAACTAGAAGTTGCTTGATTCCACCATGTGCATAAAGATGATTTACAAGAACCGTGTTGCACGTCCGCCGTCTACTATCGAACACAACTGCTATAATGTCTTCAACAACTTTCCCGAGGTACCGACATTTGACTGACACAGACGGCTCTGGTTGTGAACTCGTCCCATGGCCATCAAAGCTCAGTTCATCCCGCAAGAGCTTGGCAAGGGCAGAAGCAGCTGACTTCGCTGGACCACTGATGCTGACATGCTCTTGCTCCCGACGGCGAGATGGAATGACCATTGCTTTCCCCAGTGCAACATAAAGCCCACGCGCCGCTGCTACAAGCCTAGTCATCATATCATAATTTGCGGCGTCAGGTGACTTGCGCTTGGTGTTATCTTGAGCTTGAGGGGTCTCAGATAAACTACTCCCACTTTCTAAATCGACTTGAACTGGATCAGTGTTATGCCGGAGCCGACCAAGCCTAGCCATCTGAGTAATAGCCTCGGTAGTAACAGCATGCTCTCTCCTGCGACGATGTGGTCCATCGCCTCCATTATGCAATACAGGTAGAAAGTCTGACTCGACACCCCAGTGTGATGCAGGTCCATTGCGAGATGGGACAGGGTTAACATATCTGATAACAGAGTATACGTCAGTATCGTCCTCTCCTTCCCTCGTACCCGTGCTCACAGTTGTACTTCCAGGTGTACTCCCACCGGTCTCACTTTCCTTCTTCGAGTCAACTTTCGCGTCGTCAATAAGTGCAATCTGCCAAAGCACTTCTCTATGCAGCTTCCCCACATCATTCAACACCTCGGAACCACCGGTAGTGAGCTCGGGCATCATTGCTACAGAACTCCGCACCAGAACAGAGGAGAGGGAAATAAAGCACTCCGCAGCAGACAAAGACCGGATAACTTTGTTCCTCAAACCAATCTCAAGATCTGCCAACTTAGCTCCAGCAACAGATTCCAGAAGCTCAAGTGTGACCCTCAAGTGGTCCTTCAATGCATTGCATACCGCCCGAGTTAAGGCAGCGGCATGCTGAGGAGAGAAAGCTCTGAAGGTAACTGACATATTGTGAGCTGTCGATGAACCACCAAAGGACACAGGAAGATGAGGGAGAGTATAAAGCTGAAGGAGAGCTTCAATTCCTTTCTTCTCAATAAAAACTCTGCTTGTATCCGCATTTTGAAGTATCGTCTCTAAAAGCCTGACAACGTTATTAATGCACTCTGGGAGAAATGCTTCCACATTCGCATTTACTCCCTCTACAGCTGGTTCAACAACTTGCTGAGAAGTGCCTGGACGGGCTACATCGTCGACTATTGGTGAAGCAGCTTGCCGGTCCTCGGAATCCGTATCCATGGGGACAGGAGCGTCAGAGCTTGGAGCATCCTGCGAGGTTGGTGGGTTACTAACCTCCGTTGCACCTCCAATGCCTGCAATAGTCGTCAGTATCTCGATGCACATATCAATCCCAGGTCCTCGTAGCGTGGGAGCATGACGCATCAACTCATCAATCCCAGAAGCCAGAGATCCAGGTGTATCATTTGCTAGGGCCCTCAGATACGTTTTCGATGTGAAAATTTTCACAAAACAACCCAACGCATTCCTATCCTTAACAGCTTGCAAACCCAGATTGTTAAGACACAAGGCGTCAAGACTGTTAGGTATACAACCGACTGCTTCTGAAGAAGGAAGTACACCACTTGTAATCGCATCCAGAAAAGCGGCGGGAAGACCCGCCGCATCCAGGGAGGAGAAACATGTTGGGTCCTTGTGAATCAAATCACTCATGACAGATGCCGCTAAGGAAAAGACTCCTCCTCCAAACTCCTTGGCATGTCTGAAAATAGTACACAAGCACGCTGGAAGGGCGCTTTCCTCCGAGCCGTGAAGACGTGCCGTGCTTCCAGGCGCATATGTACCTAAAGCAATCGCCCTCAGCAGAGCCTTGAGAAGTAACCTCTGATGGTATGGAATCAAAGTGTCCGACTGGACAAGAGCAGTTTGCTGTGAGTCCCCATCCTCGATCATAGGTGCCTTACCCTTGGAGTCCACTTGCAACTCCTCTCTTTGCTTCCTGGCTCCTTCCTCGACCTTACTAACTTCCAGCTTTAACCTGACAATAGTGTCATCCAAGCCTCCTAAATCTCTAAACAGAGTACCAGCTGGATTGCTGTAATCCATAAACGCCTCCAAGATGTGAACCGCTGAACTGACAAGATGAGTATGCAGGGGATTCATGTCTTTAAGCAGGGGAAGCAAAGTGGGTATCAGTCCCGCTTCCCTAAGGGCCGCACAACCCGAGGATGATGAAACCAAGACCGTAACTAGAGAGAGCAGAGCTTCCACGAATGCAACCGAACAGCTACCTGTACCACCAGTAACCGAACCTACAGCCTTCTGCATTAGACTAGGTAGAATACCCCTATGTCCACCGGCACTGATGACAGTGAGAACGTTCGATTGTCGCGGTCTGTCTTGTGACTGAGCTGCTAGAGCAAGCACAGCAAGAATTCTGATATCCTCAGGGACTGTATCCTCACAGCGCAAAACGGTGACTAATTCATTGACAAACTCGGGCTCATTAATGAAAAATGCCGTCAAATCCTCATGATCAGGATTCGACTGCAGCAAGACGGTGAAGGCAAGAAGCCGTATACAGATATATTGCCTCCGGCTCGTGAGAGACGCAAACGCTCTCGCAAATCTGATCCGTGTCAACAACGAGAAGCGAAGATTAGGAGGCACCTTATA
Source organism: Asterella californica (assembly GCA_036924285.1). NCBI lineage: Eukaryota > Viridiplantae > Streptophyta > Marchantiopsida > Marchantiales > Aytoniaceae > Asterella > Asterella californica. Next base: position 17,554,999 of record JAYKYS010000003.1, read on the forward strand.
TTCATCAATTAACTGCTTCAACAGCTCAAGATCGTTTTCTGGTCGTAGATGCAGATCTGAGATATGGATGACCTGCAAGCCACAAGCTTTTGAGGGAGGTTTTACTTCGTCATCCCCTTGTGTATCTCCATCCGCATAAAATTCGAAGTGTAGCGTTGATCCCAATCTGTAAGCATCTACGTCACACCCACTTTCCATTGCACACGCCAAAAGCCCTAGACCTTCTTCTTTGCCTCCCCATCCCTGTGACAATGAGAAGAGCCTGGCATTTAAAGCTGCATCACCATGCCATCTCATAGCCCGATTAGACTGCACTGGCTTCTTCACGAAAGCCGCCAGCGTCTCCAAAGCCGCTATGACTATCTCAGGATCCGTAGAAGCGAACAACGCTGATACATGCTGCTCATACACACAGCACAGCATTAACTGTTTAGGGAACAGCATTAACAACATGCACTCTCAGAATTTTAGATCTCAGATAAGGCGAGCACACATTGAGTAAATCCCGGTAACCGACTTCAGGCGGTACAGGGCTTGACATCATGAACAAGTTTCAGTCGTCCTTGAGTTAACAACTACGTATTGTTGAAATCCAGGAGGATCTGCTGCATCGAAGTCTACACTTCCGGGTTGAGACTCTATTCATAGAACGCAACAGACATCTCCAAAGTCAAAAAAAAGACCTCCCAAGCAACGTGCACACACCAATGGACAAAGTAAGTTTGAGAAATCTACCTCATTAGAATTGTACAAGTACTTGTTCATACAATTTTCCAACACAATTCGAGTAACCCGTAAAATTTGGAGAACTGCTTCTTTTGGGAACTGATTCTCTTCTTCAAGGAAATTGCCATCCAGCTGTAAATCCTTTCTTGGTTTGACGTACTTCTCGAAGAATGATTCAAAATGATTCAGTAAATCCACCCAGTGATAAAAATCACCCTGCAAAAAGTTGCCCTCCTAGTATCAGTACCACGTTGTGGACATAAACTCTAAACAGAACTGTTATAGGCTACATCTTCCTCCAACACTAAGTTTTATACACGACAACCAACTTCACTCACCACCAATGTCTCCGTACGAGAGTTCTGAACAAAGTGCTGATTACCCATACGAAGAACTACATACTGATAAACGAGGAAATGTACAGAAAACAATGTTCGATCTGGGAAGTATCGTAAAGTCTACTCATGATAAAAAAAATTTGAAGATTCAGGCAACTTACTTTCTCATAGTCCCAAGAAAATCGGGTCAGTGGAGCCTCGATGTTCTCCAAAGGAGTATTAATGACAGTATTAATGAATGTCCTCACTCGAAGGGGCTGCCATTAACAGAAGTTGCAAGTCAGAACGATATTTTCGTTCGTCAAGAGTAAGTAAGAATCAATATTCGTGACAGAATATCAATGACCACACGTGCATCACAAAGCCTTTGCATGTCAGCCCGAGGTACAACAGAGGTTCTCAGAGGAGGAGCCTCGCCTATATCCTGCTTGCTGTAGCCAACGAAACAATTCCGAACAAGTCCATTGCGTTCAGAGGCAAAACGAAGAAAAGCAACCAAAATATTACATAATATGCGGACACGAAAATGGCAGATAGAATCAAGAACCACGCTCAATCAGCCGAAACATCCTTATACTCGAATTCCAAGCAAGGAAAATTTCATGTCCACCCTATATTCTGCCCTTGAAGAAAGGGCAGTGGAGTCTACAGTCACAGCGACAATGCTAGAAAAAGACCAAAGCTACTACTAACTTCCCCAGAAATGGAGCATCTTCAGGCCATTTCCGAAACATCCTTTTGAAAGTGGGAGAACACGTGTCTACGAAACCCATCAAACTGAAGTTTCACTGGATAATGCAACACCACTGCCACCGATAGGAGAACCAGCAAAAGTTCAAGTGGTACTTAGACTCTGAATCGGCTCCCAAGGATGTAAGCAGAGAGAATTAAGTTGATCCGTGGATGTTTCACAGATGAAGCCATCTCATTGTGCCAGAACTTACATGACGTTGAAAGACCAAGCTCATCCAAGAGTTACTTCCCACAGTGCGAAGTCGAACATACATACATATCATTCGTCAACATAGACGAAGGAAACGAGACATCGGACCTAGATTCTGGCATACTACAGTAAGAGGTATTCGACCGATTCACAGACATTCGAGCTGCCTAATCTGTGACCCACTATGACCTAAGTTTCGACACAAATGCCGACTGTGACTTGAATTCGCAACCGTAGGTATTACTAGAGTACGCCGAAGTCTCATCATACACGTGCAACGTTCTTCCCGTGATACTCAAGTAACTTACCGACTCAGTCCCGAATTATATCTTAAGCATAATCAGTACGGACTTGCCTCTTCCTGTAGGCAAGTGGTGGCATATTCGTGACATTCTCCTGTGGACATACAGAGAAAAAGTCTTGCGTATACACGAAGTTCCATCCTTTAATTCGTTCCCTAATCCCTTCTTGAGACTGCAATTATTCTAGTCCAGATTTTCCTCCTGAGTATCTCAAGGGTCTGACTTCATTCACTGGATCGCCGATTGACGTTCCCTTCAAAGTACCCAACTCTCAATCGGGACATGAAAGCGTCGCGATGCGAACCAGCACCACTACCAAAGTTTCCATGAGGAAAACCGTGACGCTTCTAAACCCTACTTTATACTCCAATTACCTCCAAAATAGAAATTCACCATCTCTGCATGCGCTAATTTGGTATCGACGACTAGCTAAGACCCTATACAAGCATGGAATGGTCCTTGCACTTTGCTCTCGGACACACGATTGCCTGCCGCAGAGAAACTAACAAATGACAATTAATCAGCACGAGTTGTGCAATTAGCTGCGACAGTAAAGCGGTCAACCCTAAAACCTAGAGCTGATACGCCATTTGGCTCCTCAGAGGCAAATCACTCAAGCCAGCCGATCCATCTCGTAACCTAGGGCGACCAGGCAAATGACGATCCCAGAGACGATAACTGCGAATCCCCTGAACAAAGTACCTACTTCAAAGTCAAGTCGGAAATTAACAAGTAACACTAAGTAAGTTATCAAGAGAAGAATTGTCTTACGGCCTCAACGCCCCGCTTTTTCTTTGCCTTCATGATGTCCTTCTCACGGGAAACTATCGATCAGAGCTATGACATGTCCCCGCTGCCTACGCCCTCTGCCTGTACACCGCAAGGGATTCCCCTCACCAATCCGCTACAACCATGAGTAGCAAGAACGGGGTCTCCAAACGCAAATCCACCCGCGACAGCGACAAACACACTCGATAGAAACCCACAAGTGTATCCTCGGCGCAAGAACCAGTGGCGCCTCTCGATGATCTTAATCTGAAAATTCCCCCGCTCCGCTCTCCCTATCTCACTCTTCTCCTCTCCCACAACTCCTCCTCGTCCCACCTCCCACCTTGGATTGCTTTTCCTCTTCTCCTCTCCTCTCCTCTCCGCCCAAGATCAACCACGGCTCCTCCTCCTCGTTGTCGGCAGCCCCGCCTCTACATAATCAGCATCGACAGTATGCCGGGAACCTCTTCTTCGTCTTTTCGGAAGATGGTACGGGTTGGTAGACAGACAGATTGTTCAAACAGAGACCGTCAGAGAGAAAGAGAAAGAATGGTAAGAGAGGAAGGAAAATAACCAAAAAAATTATCAGAATCTGAACAACAGGGAAGGGAAGAGTCTCCTTCTCAAGTCGGTCTCCTCGGGGCACAAAAGCTCTTTGGCGTCTCCTTTCCTTTCTTCAGGGCTTTGCTGGCCAGCCCTGCCCTTCGTCACCACCACCTCAGTCAAGTGTCCTCTTCTCCTCTGCTACCTTCTGCCACCCCCTTCCCCATCTCTTGGTGAGTTCTGCACTGCTGTTCTTCTGCTCACATACCCTCCTCTCCCACCCTTGAAGAAGAGCAGCCTTTCTCTCCCTTTCACGGGCCCCCAAGCTCCAGCCCGGAGCTCTCGCACCGAAGAGAAGAGAGGAAATCCCCTACAGGAAGCCACCTCAACTCACGCTCCCTGCCTCGACTGCATCCCACTTCTTCCGTCCTGCGTGCCTACCTAGTCAGTCATCAGTCTGTCCGCCGGAACCAAGGAAGCAAGGAAGTAGACATGATGAAGCAGCCACCTTTAGGGGCGACCGAGACTCCACTCCCTAGTCGCTCCTACACTTGTTGCTTCACGCTCCACATCGCCCGACCTATCTCACCGCAGTCACCGCGCAGCAAGTTCCAGCAACAGCAGCACCGGCGGTACAGTATACCACACTCACAGGCTGACAGGGACATCCAATTAATGTTTTCTGCACCCGATTTCCCACCCTAAATTTGGCTTCCCAATTGAAATTCAATGCCGGGAGCGACGGCAATGTATTACGGGCGAGGTTTTGACACCACCTCAAAGAAAAGAACCCCACATCTCAACCTCGAACCAGCTCCCTTCATACTATATTAGGCCACTGTTTTCGTCGCCTCTAACTTAGCTACGGGCTGTTCGGCTGAACCACGCATCCGACCGGAGACAGCCGGTTCTCATTCCTGTCCATTAGGATTACTGCCGAATTTCGCCGGGCAGTAATCCTAAATTTGAATGGAAAGCTTTAGCACTGGAGGACATCCGATCACTGTGAAGTGCAAGCCAGTCGCTTGTCCTCTTCCCGGCATTTTTTCTTCCATCATACCCAACCTAAAAAGGGGATCAACAAAGTCCTCTTTGGCACTCAAAACACATAGCAGTGTACCTAGACTGCAGTTTGAGAGGTAAGATCGGGAATATTTCTCAACTACCGTATCCATCAACGGCTGAAGAAATGTACTTCACTCGCACTAAACTAAACTTCCGTAATCTGGTTGATGTTTAGCCAGATAGAGAAGATAGAGATATTATGACATCAGAGGGATGGAGGTGGAGTATTCTGAACTCAAACATAGGAAGACTTAGAGCTCATTCGCAACTACAGTTTTGAAATTGTTTTTCGTGTAGTTTCTATCATTCGCGTTTCAGTTTGTGAGCTCTAAGTCGATCTTGGTGCTGTTTTTGAAGTATGAAATAGTTTCCAGAGTTCTCTTCGCACTGTGTTCTCAGTTTGTTGATGTAGAAGTATGCAAATGTCCAGCAAGGATGTTCTCTAGTGTATCACGTCCAAAACTACAAACATAGAATTCAAAATGACCTAACCAATATCTCTCTCCTAAAATGTGAAGAATTCTCTGTTCAACCTCCAACTATATTCGAGAAACTGAATCCGCACACAGTTTGGACCTCTCACTTGTCACCACCTCTAGTTCACACTAAAATTTACTTGATCTGACCTCTAGAAAGAATTTTGGACTTGATCGGACTCCTCTTATAATTCTTTATTTGAGTGAACTTTTTATCTGGAATTGTTAGTAATACAGGTCATTTTGCTTAATCAGCAATGAGTGTTAGCAAAACAAACTATGTATACATAAAGACAAATCAGCCAGCGATTTAAAATTGATTTCTCCAGATCTCTTCCGGAGTCACTGTTCTTGTCAGAAAACATGGCAAGTCTAAACTTTTTGTGTGAGTAAGTAACATGACGTGTATCAAGCAAAAAATTCTAAGAAAGGTCTGATCAAGTCTGACTTTCACATGCGCGAGTTTTTTTTCTGCAGTTTTCAAAACCGTAAATGCATAATACCGATTAAAATTACACTAAAATATATACTAGTAATTCGCTACCTGGACAAGAGCAACTCAATATTTATCTAATCGTGTTGTCTTTTCACTTTCCTTCCTTCTATCCACAGTATTAACATGTATATTCACCCGTGTACATTGTGGTTCAGATTTTCTAGTATTCTCTCCCATGCATTTTGCATATATTGCCCATGCAGCTTACTCCAAAGGAGGTTGGAGAATAGAGATCGTTTGGGAATAGATTATTTTATCTTTGTTTCGTCGTCTTTTTTTCTGCTTTTGTACTTACCGTGGCTATTTTGTTCTCGCTGCAGGAATAAAAATAACTCCCCGTCCATTGCATATTCGTGTATATTGTATGCTTCACTGGTGATTTTGTTTTCACTCCGGGAAAAAAAACCAGTCCTAGTCTCGGTGCATATATGTTCGTGTATATTGTATTGAACACACTCCGACTGTGATTAAAATCATTAACATCACATTCAGCTGATTGGACATAGGCCTGCAGACTGCAATACCCTTGATCCATATACACGGTGAAGAATTTAATCAGTTTTTATTTCTCATGTCGTATCGTACTGTCATGCAAGTTACAGTCAAAACATTGTTAACGCAAGCGCGTTGAGAGTAGAAAAATGATGTTATTACTAAAGGGAAGTTACAAGTTACAGTGAAATCCTCTACTGATAGTATCTGTCAACGGGGATATATATTAGGTGCCACTGACAGCCCCGTAACTACGAGCAGATGCTGAAGCAGGAACGAAGTGTTGTAGCAGATGGCCATATATACTATGTACATATATAGTATCACAGTTCCCAGTGATAGCTCCGAAACAAAGTGCAGTTCCAGAGCAAATGACGAGCGAACGTTACTTGCAGACGTCGTGCTCTGGTTCTACGTGTTCTTCTACTCTGTGCTCAGCCGATGTCAGTCTTGCATTCCCCATACGATGAAAACCAGTTAGAAGGCAGCAGCTCGAGAGTGCGGACGAAACAAGTAATGATATAACAGGATGAGTTTACCTTGATACCCTCTCTTCGCTCCGAGATGACGGTCCAATGCGTTACATATAGACATGTATTCGGACAAAACCTCGACGTCTTGAAAATGGAACACCGTCCTCGGTCTTTCTGCAGCGGACGACGCAGCCAGAATGTATTCCTCCTCGTTCATGAGATCAATGTCAGGTTGTTCCATAGTGAAGCAGAGAGTATATATTTGCGCAAAGAAAACGTTGTCAATGTCTGCTATAGTGATGGTTTCAGCACAAACTATAGCCTTCCACAAGGAATCACTTCTAGCTTTCTGAATTTCACATGCCATCAACCATCTGCAAGAAGGAGTATATTTACTAGATCTGATCATGGAGCGGAGGCAAGTTCTCAAAGTTGTATCTAGTGGATGTCTGCTCTTGTACTTGTTGAACTGGAGGGCTCGTTGCAGAATATTGGTGCAGTTCAACTCCACGTGATTTTTGGTGTATGCAGCACCAAAAAGAGTAAATAGTTCCGCCTCATCCTCAAGCATACAGTCAGTAACATTCTTCATACACTATTTGTGATGAGCCTCAGTCTTGTCCTTCATGCGGTAGCCCACCATACTCACGAAGATATGGAAGTCTTTGTTAGTGAGTGATTTGACGCAAACTTCGCCTCCGACAGGCCTCTTCAGTCCATTTCACCAAAAAACAGTAAGCAAATGTTATTTCACCTGCAGAGTACTACTAGCCTCAAGACATATAACACCCTGTACATGCAAGTGTAGAAGACTTCTCTCTCGTTCGATAGACAACAAATCGTCCTTACACTCGTCTTGAAAGAAACGACAAAGAAATGGCCAATATTTCTCAATATCGAGGTCACCGCTGGTGCAATTTACTGTAACAGATAATTCCAGTCGCTTGGAGATATGTACCTTACGTGTTCTGGTCGCCAAAGATAGTGGCAGCGTGTGCAGACGATGCGCTATGGCCGCACATCTGAGCAACATTTCTAAATGAATAGTGCTTGCAAGCAAATTTGAAGGATTTTGGATCTACGTCTTCGCAAAGACAGTGGACACCGTTAGGCGATAAACATCCACTACTGTAGGTTTTAAATGACGTGGATCGCTACCAAACTGAAAGAATTTCGGATATGAGAAAAGTTTGGAACGAGAATCTCGCAATAGAAGCCAAGCTCCTTCTGTATCTATATAATGAAAGGGACCGACAAGGGCCTTAAGACATGTCGTCGACATGGTAAAAGATTTACAAATAAGGACATAATCTAGGACAGGAAGTAAGAATTCGGACGATACAATACTATAATGAAAATCTAGGTAAATGTACGACCTATATTTGTACAGATCGACATCAGAGAATGATAGCAGACTTCCGCAGTAAAGAGGATAAGGAGGTAAACTAAGAGGGCGGCAAAAGCGATCGATATGACATGGTCCTGAGACATTATTTTCGTGATAGCAAACAGCTTCGAAGGCACAGAAGCTGTCTTGCACTTCCTTTGGACATTCTCTGACAAGAGTTACGGGTGTGAGAGTAGAAGGAATACACACAACTTCATCATCGGCAACCACTTCCGGTGTGAGAGTAGACGGAATGGACAAATTATCATTATCAGTGAAAACTATAACTTCATGAACAGGATGAGGTTTGTCTTGTGACACGAAAACAAGAGATCAAAGTAGAAGAACAAGTCCAAGTTTGAATACTTATCTCCTGCCGATTCTGTTGAGCCAGAGCGCCAAAAATGCATGTAACGAACGTGAAGACGCGTACAGATAGAAGACAAGTACCTCCCAGCATCGCGGCATGACCACCCCATCTGCTCTCAGACGTCGAGTTATTTCTTTGCCGAGTTACAGAAACGAAAGAACGCGACGAGAACAGAACATAAGACGTAGTGGTAAGAAGTAAAGACGCACAGCATCCCACTGTTCCAGCACTCCACGCCCATAGAAAAAAGAACGTGTTGAGAAACAAAACGAAAAAAAAACTGCACAGCAAATCGAAGACCGCGATGAAAAGCAATTGAGCCACAATCGAAGATGCACGACGAACTTCTGTTTTCAAACGACAATTTGTTCGGAGAACCGCGCGAGGAATGCACCACTCTTAATGAAAACCTTTGAACAATACTTGAGCAACAAGGATGTTGCTTCTTAAAAGGGAGAGATCTGTAATAAGTAGAGTTATTAACTATTAAAGATGAACTTAGTTTGATAAAACTCCTTGGTATAATAGACAGTTGCGTCTAAGTTGATCTGAAAATAGATTCATCAAGAAGGTACTTCTACTAAAAAACGGAAGCACCAATAGTTTTAGTACATCAAAATTTTCTAGAAGGATTTTGGAAATCTAAATGATGTTTCTTTGAACCAAAACTAGTCACTCGATGTAGGACTCAAGGCATTCCTTAAGTGCATTGGTTTGTACTCTTTGAGAGCTTGTCATTAGCCTTTGTTTGTCTTGTTCTGATGGTCTTAGATATTGTTTTTGGGTTTTGATTTAATGCTGTATGTAAACCACGCAGTGATCTGTGTACTCACTTTGGGTGGCCATAATGGGTATCTTGTATTCATTCTCTCAATATATATTGTAGGAATGCACTTTTAAAGGCATCTGAGTTTGAGCTCATTCTTGAACCTCCTCTTACATTAGTCGTAAAAATACTACAAAATTACTAGAATTTTTCTATAACTTTCTATAGTACTCTTATTTAAAAATATTAGTTTACAAGTAATATTGTAAAGTGAATATGAAAAATATAATATTTAGTTTCAATTATACAAAACTAATAAAAACAGAAAATATACATGTAATAGTAAGAAATTTCTCTTGGACACTTTCCATGAGATCCAAAGGGAGGTCATCGAATCCGATAGCGAGTATCTTATTCAGAAATAAGGCTAGTTTTAGGCAGTTAAGAAACTCGCACGCAACATATAGAGGATTGGGGTATTCCGTAATAATATAAGAGTATTTTATCATGACTATTTTAATAATATTATCAGATTACGTACAACATATAACATCCTATAATCTAAGAAATTATTATCGTTTAAAGCATTCTTATTTAATTTTAATACATATGATTGGATTTCATATTATAATAATGTAGATTAACATTTAGTTATATGGTTATACTAAGCTGAGAGTATTGTCTTTCCAAATGATGTAGGAGGTTTGAGTTTTTAGCTACATCCTTTTATTATAAGGGCCATCTAACCACGAGAATTATGTATTTTAACGACAACTGATTATGATGTTACTATATAAACTTATGCGATTTTGATATATAATAAGAGAGAAGGAAGTGTAAGTATCTTCATCTTCCTTGCATTATCACCTCTTCCAATTTCGGAAGAGAGGAATATGCAAAGAGAATTAATTTATACCTTAATCTTTTCTTTTGGAAGGTTTAGGTTATAAATTAAAACTTGTAAGATTGAAAATACTCTATTCGTGTAAGTGACAGCTATTTATACCAAAGGAAGGTTCTGTTCTAGTGACTCACTTATGGGTTTAACTGAAAATACCAAGTGTAATGAAGGCGCCCAGGTGATCTAAATTTATAGTGAAGTGACCTTTGATTTCTATCAAAGTTCACTTCACTTCACTATTTTCTCGTGACTCTGCTCTCTACGCTTTCTCCCCATGTATTTTTCACTCATCTGTATTTAAAGGCTGATGTAAGTCAATCACACATGATTGTTTTTGTATGTTTTAACTTTTGTTATTTGTATGCACACTGTATTTTTCACTCATCTGTATTTTAATGCGGCTATAAGCCAATCACACATGATTATTTTTTGTCTGTTTGAACTTTTAATTTTTTCCTCCCTTGTTTGTGCACTTTGGGTGCATTCAGCCAAGTCTTCGTAATTAGGAGTTGGCCCCGGTTCAGTCTTGAACCAGATTGTACAATACCGAACTGATTTTGGCAGTCTGTTCAGAAACGGTTCGGTTTATATTTTGCTAAATGGTTTGATTTTTTATACGTGTGGTTTAAACGGTTTGGTTCTCAAAAAAGATTGTACTTGAGCGGTTTGGTTCTATAGTCTAAGATAAAAGAACAATTTCGCGATGACTATCTTTTAATAGACAGGTATAATAAATCACATATTGTAATTTGAGTATTGTAATATAATGCTACTTGTGTTATAACCAAACCAAATCTAAAAGTTTACTGATAAAAGCTCATTGATAATACCGTTCAAGATGTTTCTTACGATTCTGTTCCATTAGGCCAGAAATGAAATTAAGACTATTATCATATAAATGTATAAATATAAATATAAAAGTTGTGTACACGAAGAATATACCAGAAGTAGCTGTTAGCTGAAATAGCTATTTCTCCAGAATAGCACTTTCACATCGTAGACTCATCACCCCGCATGAGATGGTCTACAGTTCGACCAGTTAACCTCATCAAACTTAGACTTATATTTAATGTATAATATAGCGTTTGCATGCCGACTTGTGCATGGGTACATGTAGACCTTAGTTTGCTTCATTTTATGCATCAGAAGTTCAAGGAATGGGGGTCTACTGTTGTTCCTCCGATATAGATGTCACGATGGTGTGAACTGAATAAGCGGAGCAAGAGAGAGAAATTATGAGTTCACCGAAGAATATGCATGGAAAGTGTACTTTTGGCAAACAGAAGGAAGATGATAAAAATGATAAAATTCAATTTATTGATTGGTGTATTAAATCGTTATCTGGTCATGAAAAATGAGTTACAGAAAACGGATAGATCTTCGATTCAATCTTCTAGACAAGACGAAAGCAGATAAATTTCTAAATTTAGTTCGAATTTAGAAATTGATATCAAACTGGACAAATAACCACATACTCGATGTACATAGTTTTAAATAGATTACTAAAGTTAAAAGTAGTCGCAGATTGGACACATGGCCGCAGAATCATTTGGAAAAACCCATAAATGAAGTACGGAAAGTGATCCCTGTATTGGTTTAAAGTTGTGTGATCTACATGTATAGAACTAATTAATAACTTTAATTTATGACCCAAACCCTTCCAAAGGAAAGGTTAAGGACATAAATTAAAATGTATGCATATTCTTCCTCTTCCGAACATGGAAGAGGGTGAATATGCATGCTTCTTCAATTCATCGATAACCAGAAGTGGGGTTAAGGTTTCGTCAGACGTTGGACGAAGTTGGTAAAGAAAAAATAGACCAAGATTATCCGGAGAAATAAAAGTAATCTCTTGAATAAATAAATGTTAAAAGAGTTCAGGTGGCTAGTACTCGAGTATGAGTTCCAAAGGAAAAATATGTACTTCCTTGCATATTATTCAACTCTTTCAAGTTCTGAAGAGGGGAATATGCAATGGAGTTTAATTTATCACCTAACTTGTCCGTTGAGAAGGGTTAGGTGATAAATTAAATTACGTATAAAAATAATATAGACTGTAGCTCGCACTTATGTTCCCCGTTGTGCGCTCCAACTCACTTCTCTTATTATTTTTCTCCACAACATCCAGCATGTACTTCAGAGTTAACATATAATATATATAGAAATAAAATTTTTATTTCAAAAGTAGTAAAATTTATATCTATAAAATTTATATAATTTCTATTTACATCTCGAAGACACCCGCGCTATAGTGTCTGGTCCAATGACCCTGATATATTTTGACATTTGAAGCTTCTCGTATTAATATTTTTTTTGTTTCGTCTCATAATTTGTCGTGCCAGCTCCTAGAAAGACATGTTGTTACGAGAGAGGATGGAGATTTTTTAACGTTTGTCTTTTTCTTCCACCTGACCAGAAATACACTTTGGATGCATATTTGACTTCCACCAAGTGTGCTACTATTACTCCGTGGCATAATAAGAATTTTATTATTTGTGAGTTCGTCTTTCCCATTGTATATGAGAGGCAGGGTATGTAATAAGACAACGCGCTACAACAACAACCTTTTTGTTGACCAATAGCACAATCAGGCTTGCTAATTCTGGAACATTCTTTTACTATATTGGAAATCATACGTAGAGTAAACAGAGAGTTAACATGTTCATAAACGGTTTGATTTCGTTAAAGTTTTTAAGAAACGGTTTGGTTCAGAAACATTTCAGTTTAGAGATTTTTCAAAACGATTTAGCTAATACTTTGAAAACTGTTTGGTCTTGGTTCACTTCGGTCACATGTAAAACGGTTTGGTTTGGGACCAAAACAAACATTGTGAATTCCACTCGTAATGTAAAAATACTCTTTCACGTTATTTTCAATCTACCTCTTTTATGTTATTTAGCATGCATATTCATCTCTTATAAGTTCAAAAGAGGGGAAAATGCAAAAAGTTTTAATTCATGTACTAACCTTTTTTATTTCTACTCATGGGATGCAAAAGTCTTTATAAACATACAAAAATGAGGTTCTGGTCGCATGAGTCACTTGTGGGTTTAGTGTAACTCAAGTGGTCATGTGTAATCAGGTTACCAAGTGGATTTTCAATTTAGTGAAGCTAATTTAGAGAACTTTATCACAAGTCACAATTTGCAAATCCAGTCGACCACCACTCTTCTCGTGACATGCGCTTGAGTAAACTCTATTCTTCAGCCTTCTTCTTTAAATCCAGTGAAGCAAATTTAGATAACTTTGTCACAAGTCACAATTCAAATCCACTCCAGCACCACTCTTCTCTTTAGTAAACTGTATTTTCCACTATTTTCTGAAGATAATTGTTAACCAATTGCTCATGATTATTATGGTGCTTTCTTCTTACGTTTATCTTTTTCATCCGTTTTCCTAGATGTGCAGTTTGGATGCATATTTTAGCGTCATCAATATGTCTTCAAAATGTAAAAATATAGTTAGATTCTTAATGTTATTTTATTTATAAATCTGCTATTTCACTTAGCTTCATCAATCGGTGAGCTCTGCACACCACGAAAATGATATCTCTGTATGTTTTTCATAATCCATCAATAAAACTTTGGCTTTCGACCATGGTATAAGGGATCAAACGCGTAGCTCCAAATGTAAGATGGAGGTTATTCCCATCAAACCAACGATTTAATTATAATTAAATAAATAAATCATTCACTCGGGGGAGTCTAGTTTCCAAATAACTATTGGTATAAATATATCAATGTAGAAGTATACAAATTTCGTTTGTAAAATAGTCACTTATTGCATATCCATGTGACTGGAAACAATATGTCTGTCTTATATTTATAATAAAACTGTTATATTACGGTAAAAGACTGAAGTTAGTAACTGTTACCATGTAAATGTAGGGGAATTTGTTGCTTCTTTAGTAAAGTACAAAATATTATACTTTTGACATAATTAGGTTATTTTGGAATTTCAGTTATATAAATAATTCATTTTCCATCGAAATTTTTTCGTTTATATCATACAAATTCTTTCAGAATGTTTTCAATGTTACATATATGTTATGAAGACGAAACAATTTCATAAAAATGTATCATTTAATAATACATTGTTTTGTTTAGTATACATTCATTAATTTACACAAGTATCAACTATCATTACTTCAACTAAGTACATTTATACAAGTTGGACTCACCGTTTTTATTTCAACTGAAAGATTTAAATAACCTAGCAAAACATCATGAGCTATAACTGTTTCCCAAATTCACAAGATTTAGCTTATTGTTGCTAATAGCGATTATTGCTGGATTACTACTATTATTTTCAACAAGAGAAAAAAAACACATTCCATCATTATATAAGAAATTAACATACTATAGATATGAAGTATTTATGTATTTTGATTTTGTTGATTATAAATTTCCCATGTATACTTAATAAGAGAAATTCGATGATTTCTCTAATATATAATCTAATTTGTTATTATGTATTTTACGTGAACTTCTCTAACTTATAATATATTATACGTGAAACTATTAGAGTTTCTTTATCGATGGAAAACATGAACGTGGTTATGAAAGACATCCCTATGATGATAATATATATATTAAATTACCACATAAAACATCAGAGTGAAGCACATAGCAAATCCGATCGTTCATGAACATTCATGAGCATGATGTATAAATTTTTACGGTAGAGAACATCATAAAAGATAACAAATGTAAAGTATTTTAAATGTCAAACACGCAAATCCACAATTTAACAATTCAAGTCAAGTTTTTCGATATTTATTTAGAACTAGTTTGACAACTACGATGTACTATTGCATCTATACTCTTCACAGTAAAGATGCATTAATATTTCATGCATGACTGAAGTTTGAAAACAGACACATATAAGAAGTGTCAACTTTATTTTGATTAAATCACTGTTTGTTTTCATCGATGAATTTTTAATTTTGACTTCTTTCGCGCTAGTTTAAATTCTTCATGAAACTAGAAAGTAATAACAGGTCTAAAAGACTTCTTATAATCCTTACAGGTGCGAAGAAAAAAAAAGATACATACTGATATCACGACATTTGAACTTTACCTGGACAATATAAGTGTTTCTTCAAGAGAATTAAATCATATAAGCAAGCAAGACATTATTGTACTATATATAACTTGAACATCAGGTTTACTGTTGAATTACAGATCTCAACAATCTCTTGTCTGACAAATAAACGTCATATACAAATAAGAATTACCAAAAAATTATCATATAATCTTTAATTTATGATGTTGTGTTAAAGAATTGCATGTTTTTTTTCTAAATAAGAAGCGGGTTAGGCTAGCGAGGCTATTTTTTACACCACTTTACGCAGTTGGGTTTTTTGCAGTAGAATGTTGCCCTGAACTCGACCTGAAGCTGCCTCAGCTACGGACGGATGGGACCGCAAACAAGTTAACATCATTGGCTAAAAAAAGATTTTGCGAGTAGACGCACTGATTGAGTTATTGTAAGCAAACTCTATCAAAGGAAGTAAGGTGTCTCGTTTCTCTTGCTCCTCTAGGATAACGACACGTAACATGTCCTCGATAGTTCGATTGGCTCTTTTTCAATAAGTCCATCGAACTATGGGTGCTAGGCAGTGGACATGGCGATTTTGTTTTGAATAGATCACATAGAGTTCTCCAAAATAGATTAGTAAACTAAAGATCTCTATTTGTTATGTCACACGAGACAGATAATGCTGAGCAAGAACAATGGTCAAGTATTGTTGCACCTCCAGAAAGTTCCATCTCCAAAACCCAAGTCGTAGACTCAAGACCAACCAAGAGATGTGGTTGAAATCTCTTCTCTTTCAAACTCGTTGCACTATAACCTGAACCTTTACAACCTATGGCTCCCAACTTGAACTTCAAATTGGACTCAAACTTCAAAAGAAATTCCCTCAGACTCTTCATTACTAACCTCTAGAATTTCAGCTTCAGACCTTAAACCAATTGCTCGAAACAGATCAAACCTTCGTTTGAGTTGTCGTGCACATACACATCGCTGTTAGAAGTACACCACACATACACATTACACATGGACGATGTCATACACATGCACAAGTGTACCACAATAATATGAATAGTGAAATTAACATCTCCAATACGACAACAACGATTACTCACAAACGGTCAAGCCAAACCCACTCTATGCTCGAAGAGAATCTGAGTTACACTCAACTAGACTATCCACCATGGCCATGAGCTTGAAGTCTGAACTTGAAGAACTAAGCCTCCAAGCCCTACCTGCGAAGTATACCCCTAGTGGACCCTCCCAAGAACTCACCTTAACAGCACTAATGGCCCTACCGAGATTAATCACTCCACACTCGGTCAACCTAGCCGAGGTGCTAAACTGATGTGACAACTGTCATGCACATACACATCGCTACACAACATACATCATTGTCAGAAGTACACCACACATACACATAACACATGTACGATGTCATACACATACACAAGTGTACTACAATCGCTTCCTCCTGATGATAAGATCTCTCTAACTCCAGATAGCTCCCTATCCCAACGATATACACCTTCATGGGTGCAAAGATCAGGAGGCCGGGTGCTATATCGTCCCATCGTTAATCGCATGTTTGTAGTCCATACCAAGCAAAGATCTAATCGGCTATCACTGCTATATACATCGAGGGCAAACCCATCGTCCAGTAGGAATGACATGTAGAGGTGGAGTCAAACATGACATGTGGCAACTTCTCGAACAATCATCACACACCAACATACGGTGTCGCGCTACTTGGCGGCTACATGTTATATTTCTACTCCGACGCTTGGGTTTAGTAGTTCTAGAAGTTAGCTCTTATTACTTCTAGTCGTTTATGTATATGTTTGACACCTCTGCATACGGTGTTAACACTATTTTGAGTCTTAGTAGGTTGATTACCATGTTGATAGGGCTTAAGCTCATGGGTTGTATTTGCGTGTCGCCCATGCACGCTTTCTAGCTGATTTAAGTTATTTTTCGGGGCTGCGTGTCGTTTTAGGTAGTTTCAGTTTTACGCTGGCACTCTAGGGGGCTTGACGTGGTAGCCTATGAGTGTAGATAAGTTACCAGGTACTTTAGGGTACTAAAGGACAACCAAGTGGAGCTATAAACTCCCATTGGTCTGTTTTTGTCTTTAGTTTAACTCTAAATTTAGAAACAGAGCTCTAGAGTGGAGTTCGAGCATTTGGTGAGGGATCTTCGAAATCTGAGTGCACAGGGAGAGAGAGCTCGTCATGCCAAGCACTTCCAGTGAAAATTTCGATCGATTTGAGTCAATAAAGGCGGAGTTATGAGCAATTGAAGTTCGGATTGTGCTAGAATTGAATCACTTTTGTTGGATTTAGGGTTTTCAGTGTCACTCGCAGCAGATTTGAGGAAATTGCTTCAAAACTTCGAGGTTGTGTTCTCCGCCAGCAGGGCTACGATTTCACAAAAAGTTTCATATCGAGTGAGCGACTGAGTAATTCAGGGCGGCCGCTGAAGCTGAGGGGGTCTGAAAAGCTCTTAATCTAGAGCAGCGACTTCAGAGGAGGAGATCTGCAGTTCTGTGTACATTCAGGAGTCCCAACTTCACAGGGATGTTCAGCACCCTGTAGACTTCAAATACTGTGAGAATATTTGAAATTTATCGAGCCAAACTTCTGTTCTAGGTTGAAATAGCCATCTAGGTACCAAAAATTGCCGTAGTTTTCTTGTTCAGAACTTTTCTGTCCATATCTCCGTGTCAGAATTTGATCTCAGACTGAAACTTCGTGTGTGAGTTCAGTAGTACCTCATTTGCATGTAGGGGAAGTTTAGAAGTCTAAACCTTCATGGTTTTCCTCTCCGTGAGCGTCAAAGTTCACCGCCGGATCCTATTACGGCCAGCTAGACCCGAATTTCGTCTTCTGGGTATATTACTAGATCTTACACATCTGTGTGAGTGTTTATAGCCCATGTTGTAACCTGAAAGCCAACCTCTTGAGTGAACAACCACAGCCAGAAGCCCGGCGCTTTCCTAGGTAGACGGATCACACTCCGACAACGGGCTGCTCCACCACTAGACCCACACAACATACACCTCAAGCCCGCATGTACAACTGCTAAGCTTGGGTCAACGGTACCATCGATGTTGGGAAGATGACATGACACACAATTATGCATATGGTCCTTCCAAACAACACCATCACGGTCCTCTAACACGAGTACTCCAAAATACAACACCTCATGCACTCGTAAAATAGTGTCTGCGGTCACGTCCAACGTCATCGGTGTAGTCTGCTGCTGATATAATTGCCAGGGTGAAACTTACGAATCAATGGATGATAATCTCCTTCTCGAATAGTCGTATATCACAACGTGTCTCTATGTTGAGCAATGGTTAGGTTCTCAAGAGTCATAGGCATAACTCTCCGAAATGTCTCCGCTCGTTGAGAACATGCTCTCACCCACATATCCGGGTCATCAAGGTTCAGCACCTTAGCTGAATCACGACGAATGATCGAAGATAGATCTGGATCTCTGTCATATCATAAAAAATACAGTGAGAAGGAAGCCGAAGACACTTGTCGACTAAAATAGTACCCCATAGTCTATCATGATAACTGTACATCCCAATCTCCCAAGTGGTCTTTTTGCAAGCCATACTTACGCAATCCTCTCTTCACCGTCTGAACTATCCTCTCCGTCAAACCATCCGCCTCAAGATGGTCTCGAGATGTAGTCCGATGATCAATCCGCGCCTGATCACACAAGATCTGAAACTCACCTAGAAATTTTGTACCTTGGTCTGTCAACACTTCAGCTGGTGCTCCAAAATGACTCAGCACTCGATCTAAGAACGCATACGCCGTCCTTTCACTCGCCTTGTCCGGTAATACCACCAACTCAATCCGTTTGGAGAAGTGCTCCACCATCATCAACACATACCAATAATGACGTACAGTCAACGATAATGGTCCCGCAAAATCCAAACTCCAATGGTAACCCAACCCCATAATCGATAAGGGGTGTAACTGTGGAGTAGGAGCATTAAACGATACTCGTACTCGATCACAAGTCACACATCGTGCAACAAACTGTTGCATATCGACGTGCATACCACGCCACCAATACTGTCCTTGGAGTAAGCTATGTGTACGCTTCACTCCAAAATGTCTCAACTCTTCATGGACATGTCGTACTAACTGTGCCCTCTGGGACAATCTTCGTCTGCTCAACACGCAACTCCACCTGGATAGATGGTGTGGCCCATATACTCTACCAACTCTTGGAAAAACTATATTTCCCAGGGTGTAACTTCAACCCATGAGCTCTCAACCGCTCGAACACATCTCATAGATGTCTCTCGTGCTCCTCCACTATAGCACTATCGACTAAGATGTCGTCAATATAACATCTGACAAAATCTAGTCTTGTTAGGATTTTGTCCATCACTCTTTGGAACTCAGCAGGGGCGTTCAAATGGTAAGAACCGCCACTGATACAAACAATCCTTGTCGTGAGAGTCATTTCCTCATAATGTTGTCTTGGACTTATCTTCTTCTCTCATTGACAACTGATGATATCTTACTCCAAGATCCAAAGTATTGGATACCTTCACATGTCCCTATGCATCAAAGATCTCCTCAGGTGTCGACGCATGGCATACTTATCGGACTTCGTCTACCGATTGATAAGACGGTAGTATCCACACATCCGTCTATTCGTGTAGTTGTCATACTTATCTTCTTTGCTGACATAACTGTGGTAGATGCATACTCTCCATGCTACATCTCTACCAACCCAACCTCCAACAAGTCTTGAGTCCTACTATGGATCAAGGCTCTTTCATGTCATTGTACTTGTAAGGACGTCGAAAGATTGACGTGTCATTAGCCAAGTCGATTCGTATACCATGTACTCAAATCCTTCATACTGAAAGCAAAACAATTCTTGTAGCTCTTCAAGAATCTCTGAACTCTTCGTCTCTCCTCTCTTATAAGCTTGGGTCCAATCTCCAGCTCCCAAGTATCCTCTGTCATCATGCTAGAGGTAGAAGACGAAGTCATTGCCTACTATCTTGCAGTCTCTGGAGCAGTTTCTTTCTGCTCACCACCAACAACCTCCACCTCCACTGTGCAAAAAACTCCTATAGTCATAGCTGCAAGCTCCAAACTCTCTCCTACGACATCTCATGATGTCTAAGGATGACAAACTCCACAAGCCTCGCCCCAAGTATTTGTCTCCACTTACTCGGTAGCCAAAGAGCTCTGAAGTGTCCGAGCAGTAACACTCGTCGATCGCATCTGACGCTGCTCAGTCAATCCAAAGCTAACAATCCACGTCAAGCAATTCAATTCCATTGCTTGACCTAACACTTGACGACGTGAAATCTCCGACATAGAAGCTACTGCCGTCCTAGTCATAGCGAAGTCCATCGCTCGCTCTCTCTCATCGGCATTAGACTTCATCAACTACCGTAATTGAGCATCCCACACAAGCCCAGGTCCTCCATCTCTGTAAGCATGTGACGCTGGAAAGCTCACCAAAGTGGACAACGTTGTCATGAGCCGTCTCTCTAGGTTCACCACTGCCATGGGTGACATATCGATGACTCTCACTACTTGAGATCGTCGCCATGCGTCAAAGATGTCATCAACTACGAGGTGCGCTGGTCGTCTCACTGCATCATGTGCGCGCTTGAGCACCTCCCTCGGTAACAAGTTCATCCACCACAACCGTGGACGATGTGCACGAGATCTCACTCTCGTTGCATCTAACAACACTGCAGATTTGACCCAGGACCGCATCTGGTGCACACTCGTCATCATCTGTATATGAACATCACCCCAACAAATAAACATTCTCCAAGATGTACGTTGGAGAATCCATCTGATGCATCCGGAGATATCATAAGATGTGTAACATCTCCCAAAACATCCTAGATCGCGAGTCATGTAAACCCTGACCTCTCCCAACTTGCGTGTGACCTTGACATGACCACCCGGCTATCACCAAGTGAATGATGCCAACAACTGTGAGATCTTGCACCTCCAATAGCAAAATATTTGATAGTAATGCTCTAGTATCCTCTAATGGCTGATATGGACAACAACTCAGGATATCTTTACACCAAACGTGCCACATGTCGCAATAAGATACGTCTTGCAACCTCATCTCTCCCTACATACAAGTATCATTGTACTTGTATGTATGCTTGCAATATCGCAGCCAAACCTGTTTTGATCTCTCCAAACAGCTCCAACACACACACATCCTCCTCTGGATACTGCCATACAATGAGAGTCGTATCCAACGGTGATAAGGTCATAAGGTCAGTAGCAGAAACAACCCTTTGTTCCTCTACTGGTGGTACAAAGACTTCACTAAGCATGCACCAACCGATTAGCATACTACTGCAACTCTCCATTCGAACTCCAAAGTGGAACATCCAAGGCAGATGGTACTGCCGCAGTCATACTAGGCATGCCCTCCATCTCCTCAAAGACTAGAGTATCCTTCGCATGAACATTGTCCTCTAACAACTCGCTCGGCCAAGTGATGACCGAACTGAACTCTGCAACGGATATCATCATCCATGGTGTAGACTCCGTTGTCCCAACTCTAGCACTGATAAACGGCTCACTCGTCTCTCGCCGGATTGCCAACGTGGTCTGTAAGATGCTGTCTCCACCCAATAGTTGATCATGAACCTCATAAGGTATAACACAACACCTCCAACGAATACATCATAAGACTCCACGGCCGTAACGATGGTCTTGGTCCTCACCATAGAGCCATCCGTGGGATGATCTGGTCGAACTTTCACCGTCAACATCTCGTGTGTCATGTGTAGAGCTGTACCTCCTGATCCCCTCTGAGATGTTTGTAGGTGGAATGGACATCTCTCTACCTCGGACTTCTTCAAACTCAAACCAATGCACGTCGCCTTTCTCAATATTAACGGTTGGGCTCCAGAGTCCAACAAGACTTTCTGCGGTCGATACACCTTCCCTGAAGATGCCACCAAACAAAAGATACCACTTCTGTTGTGCAACAATACCACTCTTGGTGCCAAACCAGCACGGTCAATAGCCGGTCTAGCTGGTAACTCATCTAACTTAACAGCCGACGCTTGTCAAGTACCACTGGTAGCTGTCCTAATCCTCGACTCCATGAACACGTCTACCGCCTCTCGCTGAACAACCTCAACACTAGAGATAACTACATTCTGGCTCTCACTGAGCGTGGCTGCCAACTAGAACACTGGAGCCAAGCTGATTCTCAATGTCTTCATATTCGTGATTGAAAATAGTGGGGATCGCAAAACTGATGTAGCTGCCCCCAACATCACGTTTCTGTCACATCTATAAACGTCGAGGGTTGACGCGCATCACTCTCACTCCTAGATGTCGATGTCTCTAATTTCACTACATCATCGGTAGGTCGTTCTAGGTCAGCCTCCCCGCGTTGTAGATCCAACTCCACCGATGCACCTTGTGGTTTAGAGACACGTACTGCACTCTGAGTCACTACCGCAGATGTCTCAATCTACGCCATCAGCCATGAAGTCGAAGTTAACTCTTTCTCCTCCATAAGACGTGAAAGTCTCTATTCCATCAGATCTCCGCTCAATCATAGCCATACTAGCTATCCTCTGCTCCAACTGCTCAATCCGAGTAGCCATACCTGCTTCGGACGTCGTAGCAGGCGGTGGACCGGCTGATGCTCTCTCAGGTGCTGGACCTCTACCTCCAGCTCGACCACCACGGTCTCTCTAAGTTCCTCCACCTCGTCCACGATCAGCCTTCTCTTGCAGTAGCTCGGGGTGAAGATCAAAACAACTGTCACTACTGTGATCTGGTCGTCCGCAATGCTCACATTGTCTAGGCACCGCTTGAGACGTCCTAAACATCTCATAACCACTTTCTTCTATGGACAGTCTTTCTACTGATAAGGACCATCACACGTCCAGCAAGAATCCGATTGCTGTTGACTATAGAGGGACAGCATGGGCTTCTGCCCACCAAGTCCTCCAACACCTCCTTGGGACCGTGACTGTTCAACACGATCTTTATCACCACCACCACCATGCTGTTGTGTAGTCTGTGAACCTCGAGAAGGGATGGTCGTCCCATGTGATGCCTCCCTGCTGAACCCAACAGTCATCACCCTCTCCTCCACCATGTTGAGCTCAATCCGCTCAGCCAAACCAAAAACAATCGCCAACGTCGGAGCGGTGTCTCTCAGAAGAGTCGTATCCTTACTCTCCTACGCAGCTCTTGGTTAGTATCTCATACCAGAACTGGACTGCATGTGCTTCCGTCACCTCTTGGGTAACACTGATCAACTGCCTCATGCGAGTAAATGTCTCGCGTAGGTTCTCTCCAGTCTTCCGCTGGAACTCCTATAAACTCTTCAACTTGTGGGTCCGCACACCCTGATAGTTCTTCCTCAAACACTGGAAGAACTGAACCACATGGTTAAACCTTGGTGGTATCCCACTCATACTACCGTCTGCTCTATTACTAGTGGACGCACCGTCATTAGTAGGTACTCCGCCACTCGTGGATGTATCACTACTACTGGCATCCAAACTCGTAAGTGCTACGTCTTCCAAAACTACGCTAGTAGTGATAGAAACGTAGTTGGGAGACCAATGTTGTCTCTACAACTCAATCTTCATGTTGTAGTCTCATCTGAACTCATGATAATCATCCATCGGCGATCTCTCCAAGTGTTGGAACAAACCCTTCCACGTCATGAAGAGTGTAAACAGCTGTGGGTTTCGCGTCTGCTACAGATCGCACCAACAGTCGAACTCTTGGATGAAGTCATCCAGTTCAATGATACCCACCGTATCCGAGTAATGTCGGGGTCTCTTCGTGATCTCTTAGATCTCGTCCATGTCCCACAACAACGGTGTGACAACACTAGACTCACCATCAGAAAAGACGATGTTTGTGTCTGACTCGTCCTCTAGAACAACCAACGGCAATGGTGTAGGTAGTCGGTACCTCACCCCACTCCGTGTATACCCACTGTCCGAGATGTCCCCATCAGAACCTCCCAAGAGCTACGTGATGATAGAATCTCGTGAACACACTCTCCAACAATGTCAAAATGTCAAAATCCCCGTCACCACCGTAATTAGAGCTTGCCTAACCTCGCTCCTATTGAGCTCACCTATCTTCTACTAAGACGGTCAAGGTAAGAGCAACTTGTACCTACCATCACCGCAGGCAGCCTCTCACGGTCTGTTGGTCGTCAATCCAACCGCACCGTGAGAGAAACAAAGATAGTATGACTGATCCGCACCTCCTGTCCCACTACCGACAACACACTGGAGTGAAATCACTCCAGAAATTAAGCGCCAACACAAGCAAACGTGATGCACAAACAGGAAGCAGAATATGAAAAAGTTCCAACCACAAGAAGTCCAAACGATAACCTTCCACACTCAAACATTCACATAAAGAGAAACCGAATCTCATCCAGACTGACGTCTCTTCTTCGATGACACATGCACAATATATGATCACCAACACTCGTAATTTGTACTTAAGGTCACAAACTAGATGTCCACACCTAATAGTAGCTCCAAGAATATTTACGTGGTAGCTCTACTAGCTCATCCAAGACTACCACCAATTGCCTTCATACGCGTCTCTACGGTATAGACAAACACTACCACAACTATAGCTTCCCTCTAATACTGTGAGGTCGTCCTACCACTCCTCTAGGAACGTGCGAGAAGGTCTCCTACTGCCTTAAAGAAGTCCATAAGTACTTGCACACATCCTTATAAGACACTAAGAGCTATTGGTTTAGTGATAAAACCAAAGCTAACTATAGAGTTAAGTGTGCAAGTCCGTGGATAGTGTTGGGATGGGTGACCTGCTGGTTTACATTTCCCACACAACTGAAACTTGCATACCTTTCTCACGCACGTCAGCAAGCTGACACAAAAATCTAACGTAACTAGTCTCTTTGCACTTTCTGGTAACACGATAGCGAACTTCGACATGCCATAACTTCGTCGATGCTCGACCAAACTCCATGAAACTTGATGCACTAGAATCGTCTCTCCAATGTGCTTCCAAAGAGTCCATTACGGCCTGACATTGACAAGTACTTTATCTATTACGTCCAAATGTGCACTTCGACCCGAACAGATCACTTCAAGAACATTTCGCAAAAATTTGTACAGCGCTTCCGCATGACAGAAAATCTCCACTCGACCTCACAACAGCAATCGATCCATGGACAGCAAGGTATCATGCACCCACACACACCTCGATCGCATGTCCAAACAATCAAACATTAACGACGATGCCCGAAGATACCAGCGGATGATTTCAGATCAGCGAGCTCTTACTGAACTCCGCCTCGACCTGCACTCAGTTCTTCAAGTAATCTGAACAGTGAAATTACCATCTCCAACACGGCAACAACGATTACTCACAAACGATCAAGCCAAACCAACTCTATGCTCGAAGAAAATCTAGGTTACACTCAACTAGACTATCCATCATAGGCAAGAGCTTGAAAGCTCAACTTGAAGAACTAAGGCCTCCAAGCCCTACATGTGAAGTTTACCCCTAGTGGATCATCCCAAGAACTCGTCTTAACAGCACTAACAGCCCTACCGAGATTAGCCACTCCGCACTCGGTTAACCTAGCCGAGGTGCTAAACTGACGTGACAGTGTTCTTATGAGCTTTACAGACCATGGTAGCTAAAATCCACGACCTCGATATTTGCTCTT
This sequence comes from Asterella californica, assembly GCA_036924285.1. Taxonomy (NCBI): domain Eukaryota; kingdom Viridiplantae; phylum Streptophyta; class Marchantiopsida; order Marchantiales; family Aytoniaceae; genus Asterella; species Asterella californica. The sequence goes on from JAYKYS010000003.1 coordinate 17,580,804, forward strand.
GACCAAAAGACTGAATTTTTAGTGGTAGTAAACTGATAAGGCACACTTCAATCTTGGAGATTTCCACTGAGAGATTTGACCCAATGCTCATGAAACAACTCAATCTTTGAATCCAAGACAAATGACTTTATTTTTGTCTCTCAAACTGTTCCAGCCAACTTTGTTTGATCATTTTGAGATCAAAAACCAACCCGAACGAATGACAAATTTACATTAGTATGACTAGGACGAAATGAGATCTCCAATACCCTTGATAAAACTGAAAGCTCAACTCTCTCAAACTCTCGAGGCATTTGAAAATGTGACTTCGGATATCATTTTGATCCTTTTGACTTTAAATGATCATAACTCTTCACTCATAACTCCAAATCGAATTGATCCTCCCTTCTAGATTATAGCTCAGCTCAAGGGCTTTCCAGCAAGATCTTGAACTTTGCAAATGACCTCTAAGAAGATCTATGAAACCTCAAAATTGTCCATGAAACTTGGTTGAACCTTATTGATCAAAGATGGATCAATGAGAGAGAAGAATACAGATCACTTTATCGCTTACTTGGCACAGTAGATCGGGTTATAACCCTTAAACACTCTCACATCCTCAAGCGTTTGAACCAAAACACTTTTGGACTCCAAACCAATACAAGATAATCATCCTCGTCGAGCGATAGAAATAATAACGACAAGAAAATACACAAGATGTTCATACAAAGTCAAGATAATGACCTTGAATTGATCTACGATGAAGTACGACAAAAGTAAATAAAGAAGTCATCACTTGATTGCAGTATTCTTCATCAAAGTTCCTTCTAATCTAAGCACAATGATTGATTTTCCATCGGTAGGGACATCATATATTAACCTAGACTTTGAAAGGAATGTTGGCTAGAAAGTTTAGGTCCATTCATTCGTCAAAGCAAGATGTACATAGCCGTCGTATGTGACGATCGAGAGGATCACCAGAGTAGACAAAATCATAACCTTCTCCATGAACTCTTCTCCAAAGTATGCAACGAACTATTGTGGAAAGTGATCACGATGGATGTAGTGAAATGGGATATATAATAGATTTGGGAATGGAAGATCCAGAACTCGGATCAATCATCCATCCATGAGTACAACTCTCGCAACTCATCATCCTCAATCTAGAACAATAAGAAGCACTCGCCAAACACTAAGCATGAAAGAAGAATACTCTTACGAATCTTCGACCCCTCATCTTATATCTGAATTTCGCGAGAAGAACCACTCACACGAATGCCCATGGATCACTGAGTTGGCATATCTCATTAACGTGTGATCTCACATCTTAGATAATCATGATGATGGTAGCTAATATGTCGTCTAACGAGTTACACGATAAGGTTCGCATAACACACAAAAACAACACAATGCAAGTTCTACACTAAACTCACATGTGAGTCATGTCACAACATGACAACAAGAGAAGTGATTCTTTCACGATAGAACTCTTCACCCATATTTCTAATCATAAACTCTCTATGTAACGATTTTGGAGAACACACATAGCGGATCTCCACTCAAGTGTTAAAGGAACAAGAGCAGGTAGATTTCGATCCATGCTCGACTAAATCAAGATATAGATTTTCAAATCCCAGCTTGCCACATCATCACAACTAGAAGAATCATAGGGTTTGATGAATTCATCACTGGCTCATGAAATTCTTACCGAAATGATAGACAAAGTATATTCGAAAATATTCGCGACATATATACATGAGCTTGATGTGGAAATGATTCAAGAATGATAATTCTGGAGCTTGAAATCTACCTCCATCTCTAACATAGCTCTCTTAGGTGGGGCTTTCGGAGTTCATTCTACAATCATCACTTTTAGAGTTGATATTTCTTGCGTAAGAGGTCTCTCAACCCCCAAGAGCAAATTGTAGTGTCTCTCCAAGGTCTGGTTCTCCTAGTGAGCACTCTTAAGACCCGATTAGGTAGGAGTGTGGATAGTGAGGTCATCCAAGGAGTTTTCACTTCTTGATCAGCTGAGTGTAGAGTTGCTTCTGTTAAAAGAGTTGATGTTATTGTAATGTGTGTCGTTGCTAGAATCAAACTATTTGTTGTGGAATTGAACTCTTTTATGGATTTTTTAGTCCATACTACACAATGAAGTTCATGTGTATGTACGTTTAATGACGTGGTGCTCGCGTCTTGATGACATTTCACATTCAATGTATTAATGCACCATGGAGAACATACCTTGTCCCATCCTTGCACTTTTTGTCCTCACCAATTCTTCATTCGTATTATGTGTGGAGATAGACACTCCTTGTCCAATACTTTGTGGTTCACTTTGGTGTCGAGTTTATGATCCATGTTATGAACTCTCAAGTCATTGTTGTCCTTCTGATTGTTACATATGCCTAAACTTGGGATTATGCGTTCTAAATATTAGTAGGAGAGCTGATTCAGTTCTTAACGTTTCCTCGTCTATTTATACATTCATTTACACGTTTCTCATTTATTTTGTGTATGTTGTCGTGTCGGATATTGCGTGAAAGATGTCTAAGAAAACGCGAGGTTTCTGGCTGTGGAGATGTTGTCTGCTGAAACAAAGACAAGACAGAGAAAAACAACCACGAAAATAAACGCTGGGATATATATCAACTCCAAATGTATGTACACTGCCGGTTCTCTCTCCTAAGAGCACAGAACTGAGAAACTGACCAAAGAGGTCTGTAACCTGCTTCAAAGCCCTTAAAAACAACCCCTGATTCTCAACCCTGACCCAAAAAACACCGAAGCGTAGCTCAAAGCAAGAGAAACTTCCTTTTGCTAACAAGCAGAGCCACTACAGTATCACGCGATCCAAACCCAAGTCCAAACCATATCCATGTACAAGTTCTTAGCTAAAGCTAGCTACCACAAGCTGTATATAGCCAACCAGAACTCTAACAAACTCAAAAGAGCAAACCCGTAGCGAAGAAATCGAAAAAGACCTATCTATGAACTTCCTCCTTTCGCCGAACGGACTTCAGATGTCGATAGAGTCTCCTCCGCTGACTGCGTTAACCCAAGAAACCTTCATATCCGACTCCCAACAGCCGAGATATCGCCCATTTTCAGTCACAAGTGACCGAACCTTCAAAAACTCCTCCATGTGGCTTAAAACCGCACACACCGCACAAACGGATTGTCTAAACTGATATCCGTCTTCCCTAGCAGATAGATCTAGCTATCACGAACCCAACGAGACTCCAAACAAGTCTTTTGGAGTTCCTCTTGCAAAACCACGCAAGAAATTTGGTTGCAAGTTGCAAAAAACTGACGTAAATGGACTCCTTGCGGCTCAAACTCGCTCACCTCGCCCAAACCAACAATCCAATTCACGTACGGTCTTCTCCTATGCGTAGATGACGACTCCCTGATCACGTAGGCACCAAGAACGAAGAGCTTGGCACACCGATCGCGAAGAACAACCCAATTTTAGGTCGCAGGCGATGAAAAATCTGACGCAAGCGCTTCCCTGCGAGCCAAACCGTCTGATAAAAACTCGTATCGTCTTCAATTTCCTGAAGAACTCGTTGTTCTGATCCCGATGGATCGAAGGACAGCAAGTTTGGACTCCGAAACGACCCGAACGATCCAACTCTCTTTCACATATAATTGAAAACTCCAAATCTTCCTCTTGCATCTCAATTTCTCCCGATCCGTCTCTTCCAAAACCATTTGAACCAGTGCGTAGCCTGCACAGATCTGAACCTAACGACGCCTTGTGCGCTTGCATTGGACTCCTAAATCTCCCGAACCGTCCGTTGACAGATCGCAGACGCAAGCTAGCCCCTAAGCTGCCCCCTTGTTACAGTCTCTGTACGTACGAAGTTCTGTCATAATTAATGAAGCAGGCCCCTTGCGTCTTTGATATAACGCCTGAAGCCTCAAATATCCAGTCAGCAAGTAAACTAGGGCCTAGCTTGATTTTTCTTTCTTTCGAGTCGCATAACTTCTTCACTAGACGTCCAAACGAAGTAAACAAAATGTCTATGAAAAGCTGACAACGAGCTCTACCCATTGATGCGATGAAAGTGGAGATCCGAAATTGTGCCAAAAGCTCGTAAGCTGGGGCCTAGCTTGTTTTCTCCATCTTTCGAGTCTTGTAACTCCTCCACTAGACGTCCAAACGAAGTAGACGAAGTGCCTATGGAATGCTAACAAGGAGCTCTATCCACTCATGCGATGAAAGTAAAGATCCAAAATGGTGCCAAAAGCTCATAAGCTGGGGCCTAGCTTGTTTTCTCCATCTTTCGAGTCTTGTAACTTCTCCACTAGGCGTCCAAACGAAGTAGACGAAGTGCCTATGGAAAGCTGACAAGGAGCTCTACCCATCTATGCGATGAAAATGGAGATCTGAAATGATGTCAAAAGTCCATAAGCTAGGGCTTAGCTTGTCTTTCTCATAAGTGTCTTTGGAGCGACAAGCATCGAAGTTTGAATTTCAGATAGGAGCCGTTCCACGACACGACATCCACCCCCTCCAAACTTGTGCATCCTCCGGTATGCACCAGAGATACCAACCAAGAAGTGGACCGACACGCACACTCCTTCTCATGTTGTCATCCTCCCTCCCATTTCAGTCAAACTCATCCTCAAGTCTGCAACCTGATTGCCATCTTGAAGTTGCAACTGGGCCATGATCCCCCTAGATCCATGCTCATCGACCTTCACCTCGAACCTCCTATCCAATCACCCCCTCTAAATCTACACATCTTCCAATATGCGAAGACATAAAAAGAATAACCCATCATACCATAGAAATGTCTTCCATCTGTCTTGTAGAACCTCATTGTCGAGGTGTGTGATCCAAATATCGTAGTAGACATCACCCATCCTCCCAATCATCACCGCATATCTTGACTGTAACCCTCAACCTCAAGTCTGTACATGTCATCTTATGTATCCAACTCTTCTTTTCTGTTTTTTGAAAAAAAGAACCACACTGCTGCAACCAAAATCCTCAATTGCAATCATCATTATCTCGATGTACATGGTATCCTCCTCAACCATCATCCTCCATGATCTCTTCTTCTGAAAATCTTTACAACCTCCTAGCATCATCCTCCCAACCCTAATCACCTTCAGCAATGGCTTCTCCCGTGTAAGCCATACTTACCCATTATCCTATACCCGTAGTCTCGAAAGCATCCATCCACTCTCCTTCGCCCTCAGTAGGTCGCTCGTCCTTGATGATGTCAATGTTGGCATCATGGACTTCTCTTGTAGTCATGCCCAAAACCTCATTTGATAAGAACCCAACCTTCGCATCTCGAATGTGCTCCTCCCAACCTCCCTTCACATCCATCGTCATCATCCCAATATCTGATTGTAGTATGTCTGCAACCAGATCGATCATGTCCATTGTGTCCCAACCATCTCCTTCGATTGTGCAGGATAGTCCTCCATTGTCTGTATAAGAAGAATAGTTTCATGCTGAACCTTATCCTCCCCAACTTGCTTCCCTGAAGAAGTCTCTTCTTGTCCCTTCTTCTCACTCTGCGTCGTGGATGTAGTATCCAACTGAGCTCGCTTGGATCTACATGCTCATCCAAATCATCCAAATGGAGATCATGTTCAATCTCCTCCACCCTAGCACCATAACTTGTAGCTTCGGTAGCTACAACTGCATGTGCCGCAAAGTAATCATCCACAAATTTCTTCATCCCTCCTTTACCAACGTTGGCTTGAAGGAGAGTACTTGTACTTGTGAATGTAACCTTTCCATCCTCTCAAGAAATAACCTCTCGTTGCAAAGACTCTGCAAAATCGATGCAATCATCTCTTTGATGATCAGTATCATCACACCACACTGATGTACCCAACTTGGTTTGGGTACAAGCACCGTCTCAGTCGATGATCTCTTATCCTCCAACCTAGTAACCTGAGCTTGTAGATCTTGCATCTTTTGCTGTAGGTCCTCGATGGTTGGATCTTTCTCCTCTACAACCACAACTGGAAGTTGAACCTCAGATACTTCATGAACTTGTGTGGTAGTCAATGATACATGTGTCGACCTTGTAACCCTTTCCCTTGTATGTCTCCAGACAAGAAGCTCAACCGCTTCATGCACAACCTCCCAATTTCTTGTTAACCCTTCTTCTTCATCCCCATCCTCCAAAAGTAGCTCCAACCGTTTTTGTCATGGTTCATCAACAGCTTGAAGAAACAACTCTGTCTTGTACGTCTCCAAGGTTAGCTTGTCCACGCGAGATAGTTGAGAGAATTGTCCCTCAAACTCCTTTAACAGCACTGTAAGCTGTAAACCCTTGCTAGGTCGATTGACCCGTCCCAAAAACGATTTCTTGGTTACTCAATCTGAGTTTCTCAAGAAATATTCCTCCATCAGCGCATGTGAAAATGTATCCCAGTTCCTCCCAAAATGCTTTGTTAGACCCTTCACATGCTCTTTTATCTCATGCATCACAGCGAGTTCGAATGTCTCGATCATCTCCTTCTCCGATACTTGATCCAAATCCATCTCCGTCTTGTAACATCTCAAGTAGTTTGAGATGTCTCCCCCATCAAATAGATCGAGCTTGTTGATCACCTTCCGAAGCGCCTTCGTCTTCAAAGCCTCCTTTTGTTGGTTCTCTTGCTCTTGTCGCATAAATAAAGTGAAGGCTTGAAACAATCGTGCAGTTGCTGCATCCAACTGCATCCACGGTATACCTTCTTATCCGTCCATTCCGTCCATAGTCATGGCTCGTCCCATCCTCCCATCCTCTCATGATCCCGAGCATCTACATATCCATCATCCCAGGTCCGCAGCATCCTCCCGAACAACCAAATCCATCTTCATCCTCGTTCATGATTGCTGATCTCTTCTGCCCAGTTCTAACACACAAATATCTCCACCTCGGACCTTCACGTCGAGTTCACCACCGATGTCGTGTCGGATATTGCGTGAAGGATGTCCAAGAAAACGTGAGGTTCATGGCTGTGGAGATGTTGTGTGCTGAAACAGAGACAAGACAGAGAAAACAACCACGAAAACGAACGTTGCGATATATACCAACTCCCAATGTATGTACACTGCCGGTTCTCTCTCCTAAGAGCACAGAAACAGACCAGAGCGGTCAGTAACTTGCTTCAAAGCCCTTAAAAACAACCCCTGATTCTCAACCCTGACCCAAAAAACACCGAAGCGTAGCTCAAAGCAAGAGAAACTTCCCTTTGCTAACAAACAGAGCCACTGCAGTATCACGCGATCCAAACCCAAGTCCAAACCACATCCATGTACAAGTTCTTAGCTTAAGCTAGCTACCACAAGCTGTATATAGCCAACCAGAACTCTAACAAACTCAAAAGAGCAAAATCCGTAGCGAAGAAACCAAAAAAGATTTATCTGTGAACTTCCTCCTTTCGCCGAACGGACTTCAGATGTCGATAGGGTCTCCTCCACTGACTGCGTTAACCCAAGAAACCTTCAGATCCGACTCCCAACAGCCGAGATATCGTCGATTTTTGGTCGCAGGTGACCGAACCTTCAAAAACTCCTCCTTGTGGCTTAAAACCGCACATACCGCAACGGATCGTCTAAACTGATAACCTTCTTCCTTGGAAGAAAAATCTAGCTATCACCAACCCAACGAGACTCCAAACAAGTCGTTTGGAGTTCCCCTTGCAAAACCACGCAAGAGATTTGGTTGTAGGTTGCAAAAAACTGACGTAAATAGACTCTCTGCGGCTCAAACTCGCTCATCTCGTCCAAACCAACAATCCAATTCACGTACGGTCTTCTCCTATGCGTAGATGAAGACTCCCTGGTCACGTAGGCACCAAGAACGAAGAGCTTGGCACACAGATCGTGAAGAACAACCTAATTTTAGGTCGTAGGCGATGAAAAATCTGACGCAAGCGCTTCCCTGCGAGCCAATTTCACTCAGAACTCCCAAACCGTCTGATAAAAACTCGTATCGTATTCAATTTCCTGAAGAACTCGTTGTTCTGATCCCGATGGATCGAAGGACAGCAAGTTGACTCCGGAACGGCCGGAACGGTCCAACTCTCCTTCACAAGTAACGGAAAACTTCAAATCTCTCTCTTGCGTCTCAATTTCTCTCAGAACACAACACCCGATCCGTCTCTTCCAAAACCGTTTGAACCAGTGCGGAGCCTGCACAGATCTAAACCCAGCGACGCCTTGCGCGCTTGCATTGGACTCCTAAATCTCCCGAACCGTCCGTTGACAGATCGCAGACGCAAGCTAGCCCCTAAGCTGCCCCCTTGTTACAGTCTCTGTACGTACGAAGTTCTGTCATAATTAATGAAGCAGGCCCCTTGCGTCTTTGATATAACGCCTGAAGCCTCAAATATCCGGTCAGCAAGTAAACTAGGGTCTAGCTTGATTTTTCTTTCTTTCGAGTCGCATAACTTCTTCACTAGACGTCCAAACGAAGTAAACAAAATGTCTATGAAAAGCTGACAACGAGCTCTACCCATTGATGCGATGAAAGTGGAGATCCGAAATTGTGCCAAAAGCTCGTAAGCTGGGGCCTAGCTTGTTTTTTCCATCTTTTGAGTCTTGTAACTCCTCCACTAGGTGTCTAAACGAAGTAGACGAAATGCCTATGAAAAGCTGACAAGGAGCTCTACCCATCTATGCGATGAAAATGGAGATCTGAAATGATGCCAAAAGTCCATAAGCTAGGGCCTAGCTTGTCTTTCTCATAAGTGTCTTTGGAGTGACAAGCATCGAAGTTTGAATTTCAGATAGGAGCCAGTCCACGACACGACAACGTCTCGACATCCTAATTTGTTATCAAGTACGTCTTGACATCTTGGTGTGCCCGCACATTCAACTACAACATTCAGTCTTGAATTTTCTGAGATACTTGTAGTAGTCTTAAGGACCTATAGTGGGAGAGTCTCGACAAATATTATTTGACTGAGAACAATGTCATATGCCATTTTATTATTTTGTTGACATGTACATTTGTGTCAACCCATCATCACGACGCGTAGTCTTTTGCTAGACGGCAGCACAACTTGTCGGAAAGAGACTACAAGTTTATATATCATGTAATTTTTCTTATGTTGTTGTTATCCCATACGAATATTATTATCATGATATTACACTCTTATCTTATTGCAGTGCTATTATCTTATGATTAAATGTATGACTTTTAATTACAACACTAACTTATTCAATCTTATTTAGCAATATATTACAACAGAAGTATATTGTTGGACCCAATTTATTAGTACCAACCCATAATTCACTCCATTTAGAATCCGTTCCTTTATTCCCCATACAAACGTTGGATCTGAAACACACAAGTAGAAGAGGATTTTATTCTGTTGAGTTTTGGTTTGAATTCGTTTTTCACCCAAAATATGTTATCAATAGTTCACTCCATATGAGATAAAAGTATAAATGATAAACCATTGACATAAGTAATCCATATGGATCAATATTTATAGCAATCCACTTTACTATGATACGGAATCAAGTCCGATATATGACTTTGGAATTTTGAGCTAACTGCAAATATTCTTATATCACGCTTTTAATTGTTGTAATATCGTTATATCTCGAGTTATATCAAGTAAACCATATTAGCACTTCTAAACATGGTATCTCTAATCCAGTTGTGTGTCATGTGAAGATTAAGATGTTACATTTAGAAGAAATAAAATGTTATATCTAGAAACATCCGTACTAAACTAAAACCACGAGGGAAGTGCAAGAAAGCAACCGACTCCACTATATAATCCACATATTCAACGGATGAATACATATAATCTTTGGTTTCGTTAATTTATGACCAAGCCCTCTTTATGGAAGGTTCTTCCCATAAATAAACTTGCATATTGCCTTCTTCCATCTGAAGATGAAAGAGGTGCTACAAGTGTATATTTGAATCAACAGTGAATGTTTACGGTGAATGCTTGATATTAAGCAAGAAAGAGTAGATATCACAACTAAAGAAGTTTTTGTTCCCCTCAAGACAAAGTGTTGTTTTATGATTTAACTCATTCTCCGCTGAGAGCTTTAAAGTGATTAAGTCGAAACTTATCTACACAACTGAAAGTCTTGTAATTACATTATGTGTTAACTCGATGTGAACAGTTTTTTACGTTTCAAATGCACGGTGCCCAAGTGAGTTACATATGTTTCTTTTGATACAAGGAAGAAAGCCAACGATAAATCAAGATGTTATAAGCAGTGTTGAATAAACATTCCCAACGGCCTTTGGGGAACTTTTGTATGGTTTCTTTTATCAGAAAAGATGTAAGTGTTATTCATGTAAGAATTATATACTAAATAATTATGAGAAATTAGATTTATCTGTAACTATTAAATGACAACCGAGCTTGGAGTTGCGAGAAGATCTAGAAATAACTTATAAACCAATTCAAGACTCACGCGATGATGGATATGCATGCTCTATGAACTTCTAGGCACTTGTGCTCACTGGCTGTTATCAGGAAATTATATAAGTGTTAAACGGAACTCATATACCAAGTGAATGAGAATAATGAGAATATTTTATAAATATTAACTGTTAGTCCATGCCTGGAAACGGAGGAAGGCAATGATATAAAGCAGAAGCCATGAGTAGATTGCCTCATTGCTAAAGATACAAATCCGGGTACTTTAAGCTATTAATGTATTAATTTACTGGGAGTATAATTTATTATCTAACCCTTCCTACTGGAAAGTTAAGTAATAAATTAAACCCCTGCGCATTGCCTCCTCCATCCTTCACGGGTGACTCACTTTTATGATAAACATTCCAAGCACATTATGGGAAGAACATGGAGAAGAAGCCATTCTCCGTATATAGTGATATTTTCTCTGAGGCGGTTAGCTGTGTTTTCTTCTAGTATGTAGTGTGGCATGTCTCCAAAAACAGTATTTCCCTCACAGAGGTGATATGCATGTTCCTATGCTTTGGTATAATCCTTTTCGTAGGCGATATGCGTCCTTTTTTATTCTTTGGCAGAATCTCCTTAATCTGCCTATGAAGCATGCATTAAACCTTAGGAATTTGTTATCTATTTTTCCTTGTTATAATATATATAATGATGCTATGATGCTACATTAAAACAATATTACATATCGAATTATTTTGAATATTTAATATATTTAATATAAGCAAAATGATAAACAAAACAAGACTTGAGGGCAGCTTAAACATAATCTATATCCATAGCGCGCAAACACGCACATCCAAAACTATAACGGTAGGAGCTTGCTAACAAAAGTGTGTTAGTTTAATCTAGACATAACTTTAAATTAAGCTTGCTGCACTCCTATAAGGAGGTGAATAAATAACAAACAAGCTATGATGAGTGATCATAAATAGGAACAAATGTCCATTCTTGCTTATTCACCTCTATATGTTGCATGCATAGTCACCCTCTGATGCACATTAATTTATTACATAAACCCTTCTGGTGGGAAGGGTTAGGTAATAAATTAATTTCACCAAAAATTAATGATTTTTTAGGATGTTGGGTTCCGGTCTTGTAGTTTAGAGAATGCATTGCTCTATACATGGCTTATAGGTTATGTCCGAACGAAGATCTCTTTTCAGTCCACTTAACATTTAATATTTATATAAAAATATTAATTTAAATGTTATTTAGTATAGATGTTTTATATAACACCCATATATATAAATATAACAGAGATCAGAAAAGACACTACAACAGAATGTTTAACCAAAATCATAATCTTCGAAATGGCACCTCCGCAAAAAGACCCGGCCAACGAATCTCCATTGTCCATATTTCTCTTCATTGTGCGTTTTTCTTCTCCCCGGGTTACATGTTATGGGGCGCTTTGGATGCATATTCACCTCTTCCATCTGAAGATGGAAGAGGGCTGCAACCTCTATTAATTTATTGCCTAACCCTTCCGACGGGAAGGGTTAGGCAATAAATTAATGTTTTAATTAATGTATTCATGTAGTGAAGTAGTCTCCCGCACTTGTACCCCCTGAAGCGCGAAGTCTTGCACTACACTTATGGGTTTTCAAATCACAGTTCCGCGTTTCCAGGAATAATTAACATATAACATTTAAACTATTAGTTTAATTTTTATTAAACTTAACTTAAAAAATATATATAACAGTTATATATAACAGTTATAACATCAAAAAAAGACTCCCTCTCCCGAAACAAAAGGCTTCAGCTGTGTGTCGAAAATGTCGCCGTCTTTTCAGTCTACGATAATATGTTAGGGCTACGTTCACGGCAGCGAATCCGGTTTTCCCGTTTCTGTCAAGTTCTGGCATCGGCGATGGGGATGCTTATTCACCTTTTCTATCTTCAGAAAAGGTGAATATGCTTTTCTATCGAAAAGCACAGCCAGCTTAGTTTATTATCTAATATTTTCATGAAAAAGGGTTAGGTAATAAGTTCATGTCTAGATTAAATTAATGTACTTTTGTTAAAACTCGAATACGACTATAAGTGTTCCGGGTGACCCAGAAGACATTATTTCCGGCTTTGCTTTCAGAGAACTAGAAAATTTAAACGTTATGCCAAAAATGATTTTGATGATTACTTCTTCATTCTTACTTGGATTCTGTAAAATAAATAACTTAAAACTATTCACCAACTTTACAAGTTACAAAGTATTTAGTATTCACAGAGAAAGATTTATGTTAAGAAGAATACTTCGAGGTTTCTTGAAGTAAAAAGAAATATTTTTTTCAAACTCAAAATACACTAAAGAAAAAATAAATAATATCTTTCATGCTTTTATACTCATACTCGAGTATCGCGCTTATAGTTTTGGTGGCATTTGATTCTACTCTCGTTATGGTTTATGTCTGGATTTGTCTCTCCATCGTTTAGGGATGCTTCTACAGTTGTGACCTAAAGACGAACAAGACTCAAGAGAGCATTGGATCAAGCGGTAAGACAAAGTCTAAGTGTCTCAGAATATTTATGACATTTGACGATATATTCAGTAAGAGGAATTGTTTAAAAACACATGTATAGTTCTTAGTGATGTTCAAATGACTGATGAGAAGAATTGAATTGTTTAAGAAAAAGCTGTCCATTATATTTAAGAACTTACATTTGTAAGAGTAATCCTTCTCAGTACATCTTCCTTATTCTTCAAACACACATAGAAGACAGCCGAATTATAACGATCCTCTATCTCAATTTACATTAGATCTTACATGCATTTTAACTTCTATTGTAGAAAGATTCATCACTTCACTTTTATATCTATTATATCAACAGATATATAAAGTGAAAAAACAATGCTAAAAAGACTATGTTTTATTTATCTTTAGGTTTATTCATCTCAAGGCTGATATCTTATTTCTGTACTACCCACGTAGAGCCTTTTTACCGAGAATGAATGAGTGCCTTCAACAACAAGAAATCCACCACAACCGCGTTTCAAACTCATATCAACTTCGACGTAACGGTTTAGCGAGGCTAAGGAATAATCAGACACAGAGATTTCCTAGCCTGCTTTGCTCGGTTTCTCAGGTTTGTACAAGACAAGGGAAACGTATTTGGATCTGAACCGATGTGTTAAACCAAAGGCGCCTGGACGAGTTCCTGAATATTTTCTGTTGACTGGTCCGTCCTCGTAGACATGATTGAGAGTTACATGATGTGGAAGGACAGTCGTTTCGTCTTCGTCATGAGCCGCATTCAGTACCGTGGACACCAGTGCAGGCGGTAGTTCGGGTAGCTCTTCGTCGACCTCGTCCGTGGATATAAATGTGTCGCAGTAAGTTGATATCGGAGAGTCCAGTGGCCGAGGACGTGATACCGGCGCCTTTAGTTCCTGTGATATATCTCCCTGTACAGACGCGTATGTTATCTCACGAAGATAATCATATAAACTGCAATTTAGCCTTAGAATAGATTGGCTGGCTGCTCCTCAGGGATAATCAACAGAAAGAACGACTGCAAATTTCTTTATATAAACTTGATTCTAGTTTTCTAGGGTTATCTTCAATCTCTTCTCTTCAATCTTGTCATGTCCAACAACTGAGTCCAAATTGACAGAGGAAAATAATCTTGTCCGCAAAGTTTTCTAGGGACGTCCGAAACGTACTGGAAACATATGCTGTGATTGACATAATGCGCGGTATATATATATATCACCTGAACTATCAGTTCGTTGTGAGCTTTTTCAAGCACTTCATCAGGATACATCCAGTTCTTATCCAAAATGATTTTGTATTCGTATCTCCCCGGTGGAAGGACAAGGAGGATTGTGTGATGGTCTCCATCGATTATCATGTCTTTCCTGCATTCCATGACGTACTTGGAGATTTTCATTACAGGCAACACATAAATAAGTTACTGTACCTAACCACTAAGAGAAGAAGTTTGAAGTTTAGCCTGTTGCGAACTTCTCTTGACAAACAATTTCAGTGTAAATGTTTTTAAATGTAAAGAGCTACAAGAATATATCTATATGTCTTGCATAGTGATCTATATAATTATCCGCGTACAGGGTTCCCCGTTATAATTCCTGAGTTCCAACTTACGAACTGATAGCAAGGGGATCAATCATATCTGGTTAAAGAAGTGAACATAAGTAGCACTTGCAAGGCACTCGATTACAAGCTATTAAGCTCATGACCTCATAAGCTAGACCAGTACTTTAGCTATCTGTATACGTGAGAGGATGGTGCTGGCTATCAGCGTACAAGGATGCCAATATAAACTGTACTTAAGTTTGCCTTCAACATATGAATCTAAACCTAGTAGGATACAGCACATATATACAAGCATATGCTTTTGTAGACAGTCATCTCTTCCTGACCTATATAACATAGGAACAGAGAGGTAATACAGTAAGGAAATATGTCACTGATGCAAATATTGAGTTATATATAACAGAGTATATTCACGCGCCATTGTCCTACGACATTCAGCTCCATGTACAGTACCAGACATATCTAACCAGAGACAAAGCATATAAGATGTACCGCAAGCACAAATCTGATAAGAATGATTTCAACTTCCTGAGGTATATAAAAGGTAGATATGACACTTGAATTAGAATATAAGGTGTGAAGGAGACCTGCTACTCCAGTTGTCCCATGATCCCTGCACTTGAATATTTGTTCCACCATAATTCCATTCTAGCATGACGGGCACGCCGTGACTGTCGTGATTTTGAGTGCATGCTGGCTCATGATCAGTACAGAACGATCCTAGTTCTTCATCTGTATTCTGCATGGAGAAGCACTGAATCCATCTCGTACCATAAGAATGAGTATGATTCAGTCCGTTTGATTAGAAACTGAAATCGAACCTCAACAAGAAGCAATCATCAAATCCAAAACGTAAACTAGACATCTGTATTAACGCCAGCGATTACAAAGAATGCTAGGGTAATGCGGTCAGTTTGATAAGTGGATGCAAGATATCTTGCATCCATTTTATCCATCTGGATCTTGAACATTTTGAAAGCAGACTCAGAGATTGTTAAGTCTTGATCTTGCTTTCCTTTGTCAGTACATTAAGTGGACACTTCAGTTGCAAGTGGTAAGATCCTACTAACTGTAGCATTACAAAGCTTTGAGGGAAAGAATATAAAAAGACTGAAAATTCCGAGAATATACAACTATGGAAAGTCTTTCTGTCGCCCACGAAGGATTGTTTGACTTTTGGAGCCATAGCTTCCAGTATATCTTTAGCTTTTCTTCTTCTCGAAGAAACGGGTGTACCATCTCCTAGCATAAGTCGAGCCTAGGGATGAAACTCTGTAAAGTTCTATGTTGTCATTCACGAGGGGAGAGAGATACTACTAATAACTATAATAGTAGTAGTGATAATCCGTTGTGGTGGGGCTTTTCAGTTCAGTTTGTACCAACGTTGGTACCACTGTAGTTCACTTTTTGATACCAAAGTTTGTTTGCAGGGAAAAGCGGTGATGTTGTCCTGTCATAGAAAATGCAAAATAACATGCTCAGTAGGTTTATCCAAGAAACTTACAGCAATCTGGTAGTGTATTCATCTCATATCTGCATATCAATGTTCATACAAAATTCCAGCCAATGTTGTATCCTCAAAATATTCTTGAGTATGGGATTTTCTCATCTTTCTATCCACTTAGTCTGAGCCTGTCATTCAAGTAGAATCTTCCCTCTCCCCGCGTTATGACTATTCCATGCTTTATTCCCGTTCGTTAGCAACCGTAAAATGTTTATCAAACTACTTTACTCTGATTAAAGTAGTTTGATAAACATGACCGCCATGCCTTGGCGTGGTGGTCGCCCCAACACCAACTTAGGCGTCTGTTGTGGGGTGGAGGCCTCCAGAGAGGAAATTAATACATGCCTCCAAAGGCTAGTATATGTAAAGAACGCCTTAGGACTGACCTTTAATGTGGAACTAAGCAACAGTTTATGCCCAGTGCAGCAACGAACATTTTGTAAGACGTAAGTCGAGTATACCAAGTAGAAAGTTCAGTTTTCATGGTCATCCTAGTGAGGATAAAAAATGTGACAACAGGTCATGTTATGAGCCCGATCATCGAACTGCACCTTTCCATTCTGTAGAGTGTCACTCTATGTATATGAGCCCGGAGGCTAAATCTCATCTTCATAACAAAAGTCCGTATTCAAGTTGATGATGAAACTTCCGCCACTGTAGATAATGTTCAAGCTCCGCCCCATATCTCTCCCAAGAAGGTCGGATCTACAAAGGGTATTTCCCAATCCAACAAGGAAGGTATACTCAAGGACTTCTTACCAGAGCTAAAAGCTGGTGCGCTACTGACAAAACATTTATAGTAAATGTTTCACGAAACAGTCTTCAATCCTTGTTGTTTCGTCACAACTTGTGTTTACCTTCACTAGACTGAAATGTGTATATTACACATGTACTAATGTGACCATTTGTACGCGTATATCAATAGCTAGAAATTTACCGGACAGAGAATGTCTTCGTAGTTGCTCTTTGTGCTGGCTGAGCCACGAAGATTCGTTTCATAGAAGACGTAACTGAATAAGCAAGCAAGATATGTAGCCTCTAGCATAGGAACTGACATAGGAACTTTTGTACGAAATAGTTTTAAAAAATTCTCACCATTAGAAAGTGCAAGAACGATACTCTTGCCTAAACTAGTTAATATTAAACTGCTTACACAAGCCTTACGGCTATCTACTGGATCAGACTGAATCTCTAAAGCTACATTCTTTCCTCTAAAGGGTTTGAAACGGCGTTCTACATACGTACATTAAAGTGCCAATCAAAGAAAATGTTGAGACGCGAAAGTCAAGAGGGATCGGTAAAACAAAAAAAGACCTAACCGGAAGGAGGGCTAAGAGAAAATAGAGAACCTAATTAAACTTGTTTACCGCGAAAATATGGTGATTGCGCACAACTCTTCAGCGTTCAAGAAGCTAATTAATCCTCCCTCCAACAGCAGCACACGCAGAAGGAAGTATAAAAGGTGCTCGGAGCGCAAAAAACGATGTACTCTCACACGTACGCGTGAAGGTATATCAGAAGAAGAAAACAAAGCCTAATCAGTATGCAAGAAAAATAGAAACAGAGTTCCAGCAGCCACTTTAGTAACATGATCAGCGAAGGATAGACATACCTCAGAACTGGGGACGGGAGAGAAACTATAAATGTGGTCTCCACTTCCAAGTTCACTGGATCCTTGCGACATGCTCGTAACATCCTGTAAGGATGAGCTGTCAGGGATAGGGGACGATGTTCTTCCCACTTCCATCGCAGGCAACCACAGAAACAACACTCAGAGGCCACGATCGAAGAGACTTCAGTCCCGTATCTACGTTTTCCCTCGAGTGCATATAACTACTGACCCATAAAAACGAAGCAGTTCAAGACAACCGAGCGGAAGCAAAATATGGGACAAGGAGGAGCACAAGTACATCGGCTTGCGCACTTGAACGCTTAGAAGTCAAACGATTTGAATGATGTTCAGCTCCTGATGAACCAACAGAACGCTCTAAACGGTTTGCCTACTCGGACGCATAATTTTCCCTCTCAAACGTGTAAAAGGAAGATGATTTGAACGAAATCTAGTTCGAATGAACAACAAGTCTGGGGCAACGGCTTGCGCCCTGGAGCGCTTAGATTTAAGTCATATAATTTGAACGCAATTCAGCTTCTAACCACGCGAGGGTATAACGACACTCGCCGTAAGCAGGAGCCTAATGTATACATCAAAATCACCTCAATCGGATCGCAGCACACGTGCACCTACCAGCCGTCCGAATTTTACTCGCTGTTTGGAGGCTTAGGTCATTATTCATCTTCGACGCAACGGACCGTGGTGGCATTCAGGAAGCAATTTGTAATGTCCACCGTCTGGATGCAGCATGCATCGAAAGCTCATACTAGACAAGAGTACCACCAGGATACTCTACTGTCCCTTAAGACCATTGTACCTATAAAGTGTAGAGAACGCGGAGAATACTGCTTCGAGGAAGGAATCGATCTCGATCTGTTCCACCGAACCGCGGAGTATCCGCGGTGGGACCGAGAGCAAAACGGCGATCTCGCCAACTGTCTCCGGTGACTATGGAGGATACTCCATAAACTGTACTGTATTGTCGAGGTCCGGTGCACTTTGTGCTGCAAACTTCTTCTCGCATATGTTACTTGCAATCGGTCTTCCTAGTTATAGCATCGAGAAAACTGATAGTACAAGTGGATAAGTCGATATGTTTAACTTGATTCTGATGACCACTTCTTCTCCAGACTCCCGAGTCGGTCGAACTGCACTGCAAGAAATGAACTCACAATTTTGGGGTGCCGACGAGGGAATCACAAGCGAAAATCAGACCACGAACACTGAAATTGCGTGTCACTTCAAATCGTGTGTCGTAAAAACGGAACACTGTCAAATTCATTCAGCTTATGCAGAGGAGCTCGTCTTCGTGTTTGTTTCTCTTGTTTGAAATTCATTTATTCTTCTTTCTTAGGTCTTTTGCTTGTCAGTTGCCTGTCACTGCCTTGCGCCGCGTGCCTGTAGATCCAACGGCTGGTAACGCTCAGGTCCAGGCCGGAGGTGTCCGTCGAGGACGCGCCAACGCCTCCAAGGTTTGAAGTTTGAACTCCCAACCATTCCACCCACATCCGTCGACGGGTTTGTGATACACTGCCTTGAGCCCTTCGTTGATTGCTAGCCCAGCATAGCTTTTTCATTCCCAAGCGAGCTGATTTATTTTGTATCTAGTACTATAGTTAACAGTGTGAAGTAAATACAATCAGTTAAGAATTCCCTTAAAGCTTTTTAAGTTATTAGAACTACCGTACCTCGTACTACCGCACTTGTTTCACTAATATTTATTTTTTATTACAAAATAGAATCTGGCACCCAAGAGTGAAAATAAAAAGAATTTGGCTTATTAATCTTCAGAAACAAACTTCTTTTACATATCATTCATTTTTCTTCAAATATGTAAATTTTCACAGTTTCCAATTTTCCCAGATTTCGTCACTCATGTAATTTCAAAATTTTTATACATGATCTTCTTTGTACATAATTATTCTTTGTCGAATCTAATCCCAAACAAATATTTGATAAATCAAATTTAAACTCCTAGAGATAAATTATAACCTCTACAAGTTATGTCTGTTCTGAGGTTATAATTTATCACTTCTTCATTGTTGAGTTGCATTGAGCCCTATTTTGCATGCCATGGATTGTGACTTATAATGGATGTAGATTGGTTAAGAAAATCTTACATCAGGATATAGTTGTTGTGTCTTGGATCACTCTCACGATTATACATGAAAGACATAAACACAAATTTTTATCAACTTATCTTAAAAGTGATTCTTACTTCACCACTGTGTAGATCTCGCTTGAGTAGATCAAAATTACTTACTGGATAGTCGCAAACAAAGCTACATGAAATAAATTATGAAGTTGAGAAAAAAGAGTTTCAGTTGTAATAGTGATATGGCTTTTGCTGACATGGCAAAGAGCGGGTTGATATGACGATTCGGACTAATGGGACAATGACACATGACAGAGAAATCATGAGATGGCAGTTTGTGCCGATGAGGCATGCGAATGTGACATGACAGATTACCAGCAAGGTAGATTGCTGAGTGATCAATGTTGACCAAGAATTTTGCTGACATGGACTTAGGGCTGAGGTGGCAATGTGTGAGAATGATATGTGGCTGATGGCATGTGCACCATTGAAAGCATGCATGCGCACCACTTGGCAGTTTTTGACAATGACACATGGGGAGAGAGGCAGAAGGAGGCAACCTCCTAGAAAGTATAAAAGCCGGAGAGTTCTTTAAAATTTCATGGAGGTTTTGGGATTTTATGCTGTGAGGGCTGTCAGAATTTTTTACCAAAATTGTTGGATCAGATTTGCGTGCAGGTCGGTTGGATGGGATCAGGTCGGTTTCATCTTTGCGGGGAGAAGTTGACGAAGAACTACTTACGCTCGTAAGTAGATCCTTGCAAGGTTGGATGGGCGAGGGTCGAGTTCAGGCGCTGTGAGCGAAGGTTGACGAAGAACTACTTTACTTACGCTCGTAAGTCAATCTTGACATGTTTGATGTAGGAGAAATGATATGATGACTTTTGGAGATTGTAACTGTAGCTAAAGATGTATGTTTTATATGATTTTTGTATCGTTAGAATCTATTGACAAGGGCTCTAACCCCGTGTTTTCATATTTTTTGACCATTGAGAGAAATTTTGCAGGGAACTACTTAAGTGTGTAAGTAGATATCCACAACATTTTTTAGTCTGGAAGGGTTCAGCGAGTTTGAGAGGCTGTATCTAGAGCCAGTAGCCTATATTTTTGATGACTTTTTTGTTGTTGGAACTCTCTTGAGTATGGCTTCATTCCCTTGTTTTCAGATTTTTTGGTCATTTGGGAGAAAATTACAGAGAAATACTTACGCACGTTAGTAGATTATTACATTATTGTTTTATGTGAGAAGTGGGACAACTTTGAAGGGTTGTATCATAGAGCTCGAGTGTTTGTTTCCAATGATTTTGGTGGTGTCAGAAAGCTAATGGAGAGGGCTCTCTTGCTGGGTTGTTAACATATAAATTTGGAGAAATTTGGAAGAACTTGTGGTGAATTACTTACGGGAGTAAGTACATTTTTTCAAGGATTGGTCTTTGTGAGATCAAACTAGCTTTGAGGGGGCACAACTTTGGATGTGGAACTCGGTTTTGAGACATTTAAGTATTATTTCAAAGATTTTTCTCAAGGACGTTCCAACCAGCTAGGAAGAAATAGTATTAGAAAATTTCAGCTGATGCCACGAACACTAAAGTGTATGTTTATATTAAGAAGAAAATTTGTTAATAAATTGATTCTTTGTATGGGTTTACAATCAGTTTCTTTTTCTCCAAGTGAACTTTTCTGCATAGCTAGATATCCCATATATATTGGACGTACTTCGTGCTATTATATCGTCTGTTGCGTGCGGAGTGTTCGATAAAACACGGGGTTCCTAGCTGTGGAGATCTCTCGTAAGTAAGAAAATGTGTTTTGAAGCGTGTAACCAAGCAAAAACTATATGCTAGTGCAAATCTGTTCCTATTTATCCTTGTAAACCCAATCCAATTCTGGTGTTTGCATCTCACTCCAAATCTTTAAACTAACAAGCTGAACACTTAGCTCTCAAAAAACTCTATCCAACCGTACTTCAAACTCCCCAAATTGAGGTCTGGAGGTCAATTCAAGGTAAGATAAGCTTTCTAACCCAACAAAATTTATAAGTGTAAACTCTTAGATCTCCTTTCCTCTCTTGCTTATTAAACTCCTGCAGTTTTCTTCACTCAACTCCAAATCCAATGCGTGCTATCTTGTTGGAAAGCCCTTTCCAAATGCTCTCGGATGGTACCAAGAACACCCAAAACAGAGCAATGTAACAACTACTGTGGCTGGTCAAATTACATCAATTCTTTGTTGCACATGAAAAGTTTCCACGAGCATGGAGACTTTTTAACCAACATGAAACTTCTTCCAATTCTAACTCCACAGTTGTATAGCCCTTCAAAAACCCTTCCCATGATTCCCAAAACGTCGAAGACGATATCGCGTCGTAACGTTACGTGAAGGTGAAATGATTCACGTTGAGTTCACCATCATATTATATCGTCACGATTTTTATACGTGAAAGTTGTCCAAGAATACACGTGATAATGATTGTTGAGGTATCATCTGCAAGAACGAGACAAGAGAGAAACACACAATCAAGAGAACGAGATATATCCAGAACTCACTTTACATACACTTTTGATATGTATCACAAAAATGAGGTGAATAAACTAGAACAATGTCTAGTCTGACTCAAGTCTCTAACGTAACCATAGAATCCAATTCTTGAGACAAGAACTGTCGAAGCAAAACTCAAAGTAAGAGAAACACTCCTTCGCTAACAATTAACTTCACAAGCTATCCAAACCTATGTAAAGCAATCGCATATGTAACAGCACCACTACATCACCATCGCTCAATATATCACTAGTCCAAATGATCAATTCACTCTAACCCAAATAAGGATCGAGAGAGCAACCCACGTAGCTAGTGATACACGAAACATAACATGTATCCAAATCCAAACTCGTAGCGTTTCCACTACTCACTATATTAATGATTCAAATGATCAGATAGCCCTAATCCAAATGAGGGTTGAGAACGCAATCCACGTAGCTAACGATATAGTGAAAATCGTCTCAAACACCGAAGTAGACACCCAACATGTAGTAAAAGAGCTGAAGAATACCAATCTAAAAACTTCTTCTTTTCGCCGAACGATCTTCACAACCAGATAGGGTCCTTCCTCTTGATTCTGTAAGCTTTAAGAACCTTAAGATCCGACACCCAACACCCAAGATATGTCCAATTCTATTGTCACATGTGATCAAAATCTTAAAACCTCCTCCCTACGCCTGAAATCCACGCACACCGTCCAAACGAATCATCTGATTTGTGATCCATCTTTCCTGATAGATAGCTATTACTACCCTGAACCCAACGAGACTCCATACAAGTCGTTTGGAGTTCCCTCACAAAACCAGAAGAGAAATTTGGTCGCATGAAGTAAACAACATACGTAAATCGACCCCTTACGACTCAAATTTACTCACCACATCCACGCATAATCTTCTCCTTTTCATAGTTGACGACTCCTTGATTGCCTCGACACCAAGAACGAAGAGCTTGGCCCACCGATAGCCAAGAACATCTTAACCTTAGGTCGTAGATAACCAAGAATTTGAATTAAGCGTCTCTTTGTGAGCTAATTTCTCTCAGAAGTCCCAAACTGTCTGATGAAAACCCGTCTCGTCTTCATGCACGATGAAAATCCGTCTCTCTTGTAGAACTCGGTTTTTGATCCAGATTGGTTTGTTGATGATGATGTGATTTCTTGAATCCAATACGTGATGAGCCTATATGACCAAGCTTATTAAGAACGAGTAGCGGCTGAAGTCCAGCGAGCGAAAGGTCTTCCGAAGGTGCAAGAGTGAGACCTACAGCACGAGTCCCTTAACGAGATGAGAGTGCAAGTCCAATGAGGTTTGGAGCAGCTCAAGGAGCAAGGCTATCACGTCAATTTAGCACCTCGGCTAGGTTGACCGAGTGCATATGTTAGTCCCGGTAGGACCATTAGTGCCGTTAGGGCGGGTTCTTGGGCTAGCCCTACTAGAGGTTTACTTCGCTGGTAAGGCTTGTAGGCTTTAGTTCTTCGATTTGAGACTTCAAGCTATTGGTTATGGTAGATAATCTCAGTGAGCGCAATATGGATTCTCTGATGCGTAGAGTGGATGTGGCTCTACTTTAGTGTTTGTGTATTGCCAGTTGGCATGGAGTGAGTAGCAATCTTTATTATTCAAAGAACTGAAATCGTGAGGTCTGATTGAGAGCTCTCAAGTCACTGATTTCTGCTAATGATATCTCCGGAGTGTGCAAATCGTTGGTACCTTCGATTCGTGAGTATGCTCGTGTGTGGAGTGATTCTTTTTTATCGTGTGTTTGATCGTTGTCAGATAAGTAGTGTGTGGATCTATTCTTGGTCAGATTTTTCGTGAGGTAGTGCGGAAGCGCTGCTGAAATTTTCTCTGACAAGCTTTTGGATCAATTTGGAGGTCGACATATCTACGTCGACAGACATCAGATAGACGTTTATCAGCAATTTCTGGTGGTGATGAGTGTAGTAGGTGCATGATGAAAAGACGATTCCAACCCATAAAAAATCATCCGATTTGGTGAAGGATCGAGTGAGTTATAAGAAAAAGAAGGTTGTGATTTGTCCAAGATCCGATGTGATCTCGCCAGACGTGTATCTTTGGTAGATTTCTGCCTTGTGGAGTTGTCCGGAGTTGCTGTTTGAGGTTTGTTGCTTGCTTGTGCGTGTCAAGGAGGTAGAGATGCGTGAATGAGGAGGCGTGAGAGCTTCGAGGAGCAGAGGTGCGTGAGAGCGGAGTGGAGAGTGCAGAGACGGAGGTGGAGCCGAACAGAGCTAGCAAGCTAGCTTGATGGCGTGCGTAATCTAAGTCTAATTTCAATGGTGTGGGAGTGAGTAAAATCAGATCATCCCAACACTGTTTTTGAAGAATGTGCTTAACTATTTAGCTCTTAGCTTTGGCTTTACCACTAGACCAATAGCTCTTGGTGTTTTATAAGGAGGCGTGCATGTATGCATGGACTTGTTTGAGGTGGTAGATCTTTTCGCACGTTCCTAGAGGAGTGGTAGAGCGACCACATTGTACTAAGGGGAGCTGTGATTATGGTAGTGTTTGTTTGTGTCGTAGAGACGCTGTCGAGTTGAGAGTCTTCCTGGGAAGGGCGAACCTTCTGGATGTGATATGAGCTTGAAGGCTGTGTTCAATCTACTCAGGAAAGCGTTGAGCTTCAGACTATGGCTGGTTTACTCACAGGATAGGCTTCAGGTCTCAAGGTGATACTGAAAACACTCATATAAGTCTCCAGGCTCTTCTGATAAGTTCAGGAAGCAAAGTTCAGGCTTAACTAGCAATGATAAGATCAGATGGCGAACTTTGACATTCAGGATTGAGAAATATGTGAAGGTTCAGACTTCAGAACTCCTCCTACATGTAAACGAGGTTCTACTGGATACACATACGAAATTTCAGCTTCAGATCAATTCAGAGCACTAAGATATGAGCAGAAACTTTCTGAGTAGAGAAATTACGGCAGTTTCTGGTACCCAGACAGCTATTTCGACCTATAACAAGGAATTGGCTCGATCACTTTGGGAAATTCTTACAGGATTTGCAGTACACAGCTTGATGAACACTCCTGTGAAGTTAGGCCTCCTGATTCCACACAGAACTCCAGATCTCGCTCTCTGAAGTTGCTGCTCCAGATTGAGAGCTTTTCGGACCCCCTCTACTTCAGCGGTCGCCCTGAATTACTCACTGACTCAATTGACATAAAAATGTGGAGACAGTCGTAGAACACAGCCACGAAGTTTTGAAGCAATTTCCTCGATTCTGCTGCAAATGACACTCAAAACCCCAAATTCAACAGAAGTGCTGCAATTCTGACACAAATCGAACTTCAATCAACCATAACTCCTTCTTTATTGCTCCAAATCGATCAAACTTTTTGCTGACAGTGCTTGGCTCAACGAGCTCTATCTCCCTGTGCTCTCAGATTTCAAAGTACCCTTACCAATTGCTCGAAATCCCCTTTAGACCTCTGTTTCTAAATTTAGAGTTACACAAAAGATAAAAATGAACCAATGAGAATTCATAGCTCCATTTGGTTGTCATTTTGTGCCTTAAACCATGTGGTAACTTATCTACACTCATAGGCTACCACGTCAAGCCCCCTAGAGTGCCAACGTAAAACTTAAACTACCTAAAACGACACGCAGCCCCGAAAAATAACTTAAATCAGCTAGAAAGCGTGCATGGGTGACAAGCAAATACAACCCATGAGCTTAAGCCCTATCAATATGGTAATCAACCTACTAAGACTCAAAATATATAACATCTTCCTAAAACGAACTTCTCTGAGGTCTTAACTTCACTCAGAGAGACTAATGCTTGACAGAGAAGTGAATCATTTACTATGTGAAATGATTCACATCACGACATCCACCCCCTCCAAACTTGCACATCCTCCGGTATGTGCCAATCTCCTCAGTCTTCTGTTTGATCTTCATCATCATCGCTCTCCTCTGCCTCAGTCTCTTCAGACACAAGGATTTCTTCGTCTCTTGTTGTCCTCTGCTCTGACTCCAGAAAGTTGAATAACTCAACTGACCCTCCGCGTCTCTTGAACAATTTCACACGTTTGTCAGCCACAGATAGCTTCAAAAGAGTACCATCCAACTCACGCAAGCTATAGGTGGCATTCTCATACACATCTAGCACAACAGAAGGCCCGAACCATCTTCGAGAGAACTTACGGAGTGTAGAATGCTGATTCTCCAATGTGCTATCATATACCAGAACCCAGTCACCAACACGTATTGACTTCGGTCATAGTCGGTGAGTCTTGTCAAAACGTTCCTTGTTTCTGACTCGAGTCACCTTCAGCCTCTCCTGCGCATCAGCAAGATCCTCCTCCCTTCGCTCCAACTGCCTTATACGTAAATTTAGGAGTGAAGCACGATCTATACCATCTTCCCACGGTAGCGTAGCCCACGTAGGAAAGTACTCTTCAGCAGGCATGATCGGTTTCTGATCCAACATAAGCTCAAATGGCATATAGCCAGTCGTAGTACAGTGTGTAGTCCTATCAGCCCACAAAGCAAACGGAAGTAGTCTCGGCCATTCTCTAGGTCTACCATCACATGCTTTCACTAAAGCGTGAACAATAGAAGGGTGTCCTCGTTCACTCTTACCAATGCCCTCTGGATTCATAGCAGTAGTAAGTCGAAGCTTTACTCCATAACGAGCAAAAAACTCCTTCACTTCAGCGCCTCTCAACTCTCCTCTATCTGCACGTAATCTCCCAACCGATCCATAACGACAGATGATATCTTCAAGCACGAACCTGCAGATATTCTCTGTAGTCTTCGTCCGTAGTGCTCGTCCCTCCACATAGTTGGAGAGATCCTCTCGAGCCAACACCAAGTAACGCATCCCCCATAACCCCGGTGGCATCATCACAAGATCAAGAACCCACTGAAAATGAATACTAGGTGGATAGGTAGGTACAAGTCCATCTCTGTAACGGACCTTAGAGTAGAACTGGCAGTGTAGACACGACCCAACAAAATCCACCACGTCTTGATACAAACTCTTCCACCAATAACACTCCTTCATCTTCGTGTAAGTAGCCCATACTCCACGGTGTCCAGCCCACAAGGTGTCATGAAACTCTTTTAGCAGATTCAGCTTCGTCGGTTGATCATCCACCACTCTAGCAAGCATCCCGTCTCTTCTCTTCGGACGTTTCCACAGATAACCTTCACGTAGAAGGTAGCTGTACGCCTTCCGTCTGATCTCCTTGAACTCTGCATCACTCCATCCTTCTCTCCTGGATAACGAACTCAGATAAAATCCAATATCGCGGAACTTTTCTGAGTAGAACTCCTCATTGAACGGCAATGGTTCCAAGTCTGAAGTCTGCTGACCAACTTGGCACCAAACGTCTCTCTTCTCTTCATTCTCCACCTCTGCAAACATCTCATCTTCATCTGTATAACGAGCCCTAGACAACATATCTGCAACTGGATTGTCTTTCCCTGCTATATGCTTTAGCTCAGGGTTCAGACTCCGGACATAAGCAATCCATCGTAGCATTGCTATGTCTGGTGTATTGCAGTTTGCTATCATACCCAACAAAGGCAAACAATCTGTTTCTAGTATCACACGAGCTCCTATCAAGAACTCTCGATCTACCTTCATAGCAGTAACAGCTCCCCATAACTCACGCTTCACTTGAGGATAGTTACGTTGTCTATCTGTTAAGATCCGAGCTCCAAACCTTGAAACAAACCGCACACTTTCTGCATCTTCTTGGCCAACGGCCCATCCAATCGCCTTTGGACTCGTATCAACAATCAATACCACAGGTCTCCCGCTCTCGTAGCTAAGCCTCCTTAGTATAGGTGGAGACTTCAGAATCTCCTTCAGCTGCTCCATCGTCTCATGATGTTCTTGCCGCCAAGTAAACCTCCTTCCCTTTCTCAGAAGTGCATATAGAGGCTCGGCAATATGTGCATAATGAGGAATACTCACACGAAAGAACACACAAGCTCCTAAGAACCGTCGAACCTCAGTGATGTTGGTGCAGTCAGCTATCCTTGCTATAGCATCTACCTTCTCTGGGTTCGGACGCCTCCCAAAAGTACCACACAGATGACCTACTACCACAATCTCTGACATCCCAAAGCGAGATTTGGTACCTGATAGAGTGAGGTGTACCTCCTCCAAACGCATCAGAATCTTCTCCACATCTCGAATGTGGTCTACAACGAACTTTCTGCAACCATCAGAAGTCACTGCTTCGTCCTTGTCCTCCACCGGACAGCCTTTCATGGGAATATCATCCAGAAACGGGATAGTTATCTCAGGTACAAACTCTCGTAACACCTTAGGCATCGCATTCTGCATATGAGCTACTGAGTTTGTCGCACCCTGAGGAAGAGTGCACATCCGCATCAATCCCAAAGGTGTACGCATGGTAGTCAAGTCTCTACTCTCCAAAGCAAGCTGAAACTGATCATAACCTGAAAACAGATCTCCAATAGAATAGATTGACCTTCCAGCAAACGCCTCAGCTACTTCATCAACCACAGGTCCTGTTCCAACGTTTCGAATCGTGATGTTGTTGGCAGGCTGTAAGTCTTGGATGAAGCGCAAAGCTCCTGTCTTCTTAGGTACTGTGAACCATCGGCTAGAGTACGGAGCCATAGATGGTTCAAGAATACTCATTCGTACCCTCTCCTTCAGCAACTCAATGACCTTCGGTAGTAAAGCACGAGGGACTGGAATCGGCTTCAAGTCCCAAGGTACATGAGGAACAGTGAAGATAACCATCGGAGCTATCACACTAGGATCCACACAACCAATCTCCTCAGCTGAGAAAGAAAATGCCTTACCATGACTAACTATCATCTGCTCAAAAGCTCGTTTCTCCTCTTCAGTCAAGAAGCCACCCCCTCCTATCTGGAGTTGCTCAAGTGTTTCTTGAGTAAACTTGTGTCCTACCTGTGTAGGATCTCTAAGCACAGGTTCAGCAGCCGCTAACTCCATCTGTTGCTGAGAATCAACAGGTAATTGGGTCGCCACAGGTCTCACCTTCCTCGCTACAGCTTTATACTTGGCGTGTACTTCCGCTTCCTGATGAGAGCCACACCAATAGACTGCATCCTTCCATCCATTCTCTAGTCTCGGATGAGGACGATATTGCAAGTATGAGATAATTTCCTCATAGACTTCACGAGAATGGATGGGGATCACCACCCTACCTCCCATCTGTTCCATCAACCTATCCACACCATCCAGCCAACGAACAAAAGACTGCACACCTACAAACTCCTCATAAACACCAGAAATCATCTCATCTTCCTTCAGAACTCCTGTACAACGCAGATTTGCTGCATACCTCTCCATCTGCCTTCTACTCTTCTCAGTCAAATCCTCCATCCGTGTGAACTCACTCCAATCATCAGAACTGAAAGCCATCAACCCAGATTTCCAACTATGCACAGTGCAACTACTTTCTGAATCTTGAGCAGCCTTTTCATCAACCTCCTGTGATCCCTCAGGCTGCTCAAGCGGGGTCATAGTAGCAGTAGATCCATCACTCTCGCTATCCCGTCCTACGAGAGTGGTTTAAGAAAACCCTTACCCCTACAGATAGGAGAATCCCTCAAAGTTAAAGTTTGACGATTTCGTTCGTGGTACGTACGAACGGTCAGAAACTGCACAGAACGTCTATCATCTGGACTACGGATCCTAGCATAATGAGATCCATCATCCATCACCTTGGTCTCCATTCGAACCGCAGTGATATAAAGCTGACCAAGAATCACAGGATATGAAGCAGAAGATTGCACGAAGAAATGTTGATCTACATCCACATCACCTATCTTCATCTTCACGTTAGGACAAGCGCCGTATAGCTCACCTTTCTGGTTGTTTGCAGCACGTAACACCCAACCATGGTTTAGCTCGATAGGCCACTGACCCCTCTCGTACACCTCCCGTGACATGATGTTGATCTCAGATCCGTGATCAACTAAAGCAGCAACAGGTTCAGCCAAACTTCCAAGACGAACTCGCGTAGCAGTTGTGGCACGAGCCCAATGTCTCTTTCTGAAATCACTTTCACTAGCTGGACTCTCCTCACCAGCTTCCTCATCGTTGAACTCAATAGTGTCGGTACCAGCAACCAACACTTCTTGCTGGTATCTCTTGTCATCAGCTTCCTGAAAATGCACCTTTCCAAACTCTGCATCATTCAGAGAAGCTCCTACTACATCTATCATCTGACTCTCTACCTGCTCGGACATCATCTGTCTCTTGCGCTTGATGATGTCGATGATCAGTTCGTGAAACTCCCTCTTTGTAATACCAAGAACTTCTCGAAGAGAAAACTCGATTCGCGCATCCAGTATCCTCTGCTCCAAGATACTCTTCAGATCAGTAGAAGTTTCAATATCAGCTGCCAACTTGTAAGCCGGTCCCTTCCCCTTCTCTTGGGCAGTAAACCGCCTACCAGCAGTCGTTGGCTCCTGCTGGGATCTCTGCACATCCTCCATAGGACCTGGCGCAGGTGGAGGAGCTGCAGAAGTAGACGGGATGTCTTCAGGAAGAGCCGCTCGTCTCCTTGTGACTCTCCGTCTATCCCCAATCTCCTCAGGAACTCCAGTATCAAGTTCAGAGGCTTCTCGCCGCCTCTTCTCCTCCACAGAAGCATCCTGCCAATGAAC
The DNA here is from genome assembly GCA_036924285.1 of Asterella californica. Classification (NCBI taxonomy): domain Eukaryota; kingdom Viridiplantae; phylum Streptophyta; class Marchantiopsida; order Marchantiales; family Aytoniaceae; genus Asterella; species Asterella californica. The sequence goes on from JAYKYS010000003.1 coordinate 17,611,644, forward strand.
GTGTCTATCTACATCCAAGAATGCTCTGATAGAAGCAGCATCTACAGGATCTCCCCATCCTGTGACCCTACGAATAGACTCGGCTCCCCTCTTCAGTACTTAAGAAGGAACGGGGGCAATACTCTTCTCAGCAGTCCTATCTAGCAACGTAGGACTAGAAGAAACCTCAATATGTCCAGCATATACATCAGGATTTACCGGTGGTGCCATCAATGCATGTGCAGTTGCCGCCGCAGCAATCTGAGGTAGACTCCTCATGCCTCCTCGCCCAAACTGCGTGCTCAACGGCTCTCAAGTAGAAGAAAGGTGCAGCCTACGGTTCTGATAGCGAACCACACCATCTCGCAAAGCAACTGTGAGCTCTTGACAGTCTCCTCGGAAGTGATCAGGACTGTCACACCAAATACACCTACGGATAGGAGCACCTCCTGGACGTGCAGCAGCAGGCGCCGGTGGCTGCTCTCTCTGCAATCCAGCTAGCTCTATCTTCAGCTCTCGCATCTGCCGAATCAGGTCTTCAATCTGATTCTGTTGACCATGGTTCTCCGCAGGTCTCTGAACAGGTGCCCTTTGTGCTGGAGCTGGCACAACTGGCATCAAAGGAACTGCAGCTGGGACAACAGGTCTGGGAGCAGGGGCCAAAGGTTGCTGTACTTGAGGAGCAGCATAAGGTGGAGTGACCACTTCTGCAAGCGGACGTCCTCCCACAGCCACTCTTCCCCTCCTCTGCCTTGTCAGTACAGCCACAGCATTCTCAACTCTCCCCCAATCCATAGTAACACCCCCTCAGCAGATCGATCGGCCAACATAAAACATAACCGATCTGCCGTAGCATCATCGGTAGCCTGCAGGAAAAGCTCTGTTTTCCTAGCATCTAGGGTGATTCGCTCTAGAGTTGAAAGTTGTCGGTATCTCCAATCAAACTCTCTCAGCAACTCACTCAAGCTCATAATACGACCAGGTTGGTGCTCAACCCAGTCTAGAAATGTCCTTCTAGTAACTCTTTCTGAATCCTCCTCAAGAAACTCCTCTCGAAGAGATCGCTCAAAACTCATCTAGATTCCAAGATTTCTTCTCTGTACATCCCTAACTTGGTCTCGCAACTCATGAATGACAGCTGACTCAAAACTTGGTATCATTTCAGCATCAGTAACCCTAACCAGCTCCATCTCTCCTCTATACTCACGCAGATATCTAGAAATATCTCTACCTTCAAACCTTCCACACCTATTCACTATCGCTTGCAAAGCCTTGGTGGATTTTAACTCACCCCCTCCAACGATCGGATGCTGTTGGACCAGGGCCGCAAGCGTCTTCAAGATCTCAGCCGTGTCCAGACCAGATGCAGATGTCGCTGTAGAAGACGCAGGTGCAGTTGACGGTTCAGCAGTAGACGTTGATGCTTCAGCCCCAGAGGCAGCAGCAGCAGCTCCGCTCTTGCGATCCATCTCTTCTCCTTGTAGCAACTCAACCTTCTCAATCAATCATCCCAAGAGCTCTCAGTGGAAGCACCAGATGTCGAGTTGAGAGTCTTCCTGAGAAGGGCGAACCTTCTGGATGTGATATGAGCTTGAAGGCTGTGTTCAATCTACTCAGGAAAGCGTTGAGCTTCAGACTATGGCTGGTTTACTCACAGGATAGGCTTCAGGTCTCAAGGTGATACTGAAAACACTCATATAAGTCTCCAGGCTCTTCTGATAAGTTCAGGAAGCAAAGTTCAGGCTTAACTAGCAATGATAAGATCAGATGGCGAACTTTGACATTCAGGATTGAGAAATATGTGAAGGTTCAGACTTCAGAACTCCTCCTACATGTAAACGAGGTTCTACTGGATACACATACGAAATTTCAGCTTCAGATCAATTCAGAGCACTAAGATATGAGCAGAAACTTTCTGAGTAGAGAAATTACGGCAGTTTCTGGTACCCAGACAGCTATTTCGACCTATAACAAGGAATTGGCTCGATCACTTTGGGAAATTCTTACAGGATTTGCAGTACACAGCTTGATGAACACTCCTGTGAAGTTGGGCCTCCTGATTCCACACAGAACTCCAGATCTCGCTCTCTGAAGTTGCTGCTCCAGATTGAGAACTTTTCGGACCCCCTCTACTTCAGCGGTCGCCCTGAATTACTCACTGACTCAATTGACATAAAAATGTGGAGACAGTCGTAGAACACAGCCACGAAGTTTTGAAGCAATTTCCTCGATTCTGCTGCAAATGACACTCAAAACCCCAAATTCAACAGAAGTGCTGCAATTCTGACACAAATCGAACTTCAATCAACCATAACTCCTTCTTTATTGCTCCAAATCGATCAAACTTTTTGCTGACAGTGCTTGGCTCAACGAGCTCTATCTCCCTGTGCTCTCAGATTTCAAAGTACCCTTACCAATTGCTCGAAATCCCCTTTAGACCTCTGTTTCTAAATTTAGAGTTACACAAAAGACAAAAATGAACCAATGAGAATTCATAGCTCCATTTGGTTGTCATTTTGTGCCTTAAACCATGTGGTAACTTATCTACACTCATAGGCTACCACGTCAAGCCCCCTAGAGTGCCAGCGTAAAACTTAAACTACCTAAAACGACACGCAGCCCCGAAAAATAACTTAAATCAGCTAGAAAGCGTGCATGGGTGACAAGCAAATACAACCCATGAGCTTAAGCCCTATCAATATGGTAATCAACCTACTAAGACTCAAAATATATAACATCTTCCTAAAACGAACTTCTCTGAGGTCTTAACTTCACTCAGAGAGACTAATGCATGACAGAGAAGTGAATCATTTACTATGTGAAATGATTCACATCACGACAACGCGCATGGAGAAAGTTGATGACAATGACTTGGGTGAGCTAGTAGAGCTATCACGTATAGACTTTTGGAGCTACTAGAGGTTTGGACACCTAGTTAGTGACCTTAGATACATTTTATAATAGTTGGGGGTCATATATTGTGCATGTGGTCATCGAAGAAGAGACGTCAGTTCGGGTGAGGCTAGGTTTATCTTTTGTGCATGTTTGAGTTTGGAGGATTATCGTTTGGACTTCTTGTGGTTGGAACCCCTCAATATTCTGCTTCTTATTTGTGCACCGTGTTACGTGGTAGCCTTTGAGTGAAGTTGAGTTACCACGTGGATTAGGGCACTAATGGACAGCCAAGTGGAACTATGAACTCTCATTGGTCTATTTTTGTCTTTTGTGTGATTCTAAATTTAGAAATAGAGGTCTTAAGGAGAGTTCGAGCATTTGGTGAGGGGGACTTCAAAATCTGAGAGAACATGAGGGTAGAGCTGGTCATGCCAAGCACTTTCAATGAAATTCTCGATCGATTTGAGGCAATAAAGACGGAGTTATGAGCAATTGAAGTTCGGATTGTGCTAGAACTGAATCACTTTTGTTGGATTTAGGGTTTTCAGTGTCACTTGCAGCAGATTTGAGGAAATTGCTTCAAAACTTCGAGGTTGTGTTCTCTGCCAGCAGGGCTACGATTTCCTAAAAAATTTCACATCGATTGAGTGACTGAGTAATTCAGGGCGACCGCTGAAGCAGAGGGGGTCTGAAAAGCTCTTAATCTAGAGCAGCGACTTCAGAGAAGGAGATCTGGAGTTCTGTGTACAATCAGGAGTCCCAACTTCACATGGATGTTCAGCATCCTGTAGACTTCAAATCCTGTAAGAATCTTTGAAAGTGATCGAGCCAATCTTCTGTTATACGTCGAAATAGCCACATGGATACCAGAAATTGCTGTAATTTTCTTACTCAGAACTTTTCTATCCACATCTCGGTGCTGGAATTTGATCTCAGGCTGAAACTTCGTGTGTGTGTTCAGTAGGACCTTATTTACATACAGTGGAAGTTTAGAAGTCTAAACCTTCATAGTTTTCCTCTCCGTGAGTGTTGAAGTTCATCGTCAGATCCTATTACTGCTAGTTAGACATGAATTTCACTTTCTGAGCATATTACAGGATCTTACACACCTGTGTGAGTGTTTATAGCCCCTATTGTAACCTGAAAGCCAACCTCTTGAGTAAACATCCACAGCCAAAAGCCCGACACTTTCCTAGGTAGACGGATCACACTCCGACATACTCTCTTTTGGTGAACTCGACGTGAAACACCTAGGGTGGGAGTTTTCTTGAGAGTGTTACAGGATCAGATATCATGGCCAACCAAGGATCATCAAGTGGAGGTGCTGCTGCTGCTCAGCAACCTGTTAAGTTGGATGCTGCTACGATGAAGATGTTCCAAGCTTTTTCTATGTTTATGCAATAGCAGCAGAGCACAGAGAGGAAGGAGGTATTAGCAACCAAGGCGTTGCAATCTGTGGTGCATCATATGGACCAGTTCAAGGGGACAGATATTTCCAAGTACGTGCTATATTATGCTAGGGAGATGGAAGTGAACAAGGTACCTGAGAAGGAGATGGTGGAGAACTTTGAACTTGCTGTTGTGCCTGAGATTCGTGGGCGTGTGAAAGAGCTCAAGCAGCAGCAAGGATAGAGTTGGGAGAGCTTTATGTGCACTTTGAAGGAGGAGTACTACACTGAAGATTCAGAGAGGGTGACCAAGAGAACGTTCTTGGAGTGGGTGGTTAAGCCCAACAAAGGTTTGTCTGTAAATGAGTTGTTAAGGGAATTCGATCGTCAGTATGTTCAGCTTTCTAGGACAGAAAAGCTTACATTAGAGGTGGAGAAGACGGAGCTTTTCCTACAAGCAGCGGACGTGACTATTCAAGAGAAGCTTGAGCTGTTGTTGGAAGACAAGAGTGAGGAGAGAGGATTGAAGACCGATTGGAAGGAGGTTGAAGAGGCTGTCTCTTTGCTGACCAAGAGACAGAGAAGAAGGGACAAGGTGGTGGTAAGTGAAGCAGCACCTCTGATAATTCCTGTCAAGCAGTTGCCTACTAAACCCGCTTTGGTCATTGCTAGAGAGGAAGACTCATCGCTTGATGAGTTGATTAAGGGTATGAAGGAGCTTAAGCTTAAGCTCACTAGGTTAGAAGAGAAGGAGCAGAATGTACAGCCTGCTATGTAGAGACCTCAGATGAGAGAAGGTTTTGTTCATCGTTGTATATGGTGTGATAGCCTAGACCATGTAAGAAGAGATTGTGGGGAGTTTTCAGATGCATTGAGGAAGGATCTTATCTTCTTCAAAGATGGTAAGATCCATTTGAGAGAGACTGGGATGATGCTAGGAACCAACTTTGGCAAGGGTGGTATGAAGAGACTTGTGAATGAGATATCAGCATCACATGTTGTTTCTCTTGTGAATGCTTCTACGTGTGGAGTGAAAGTGGAAATGGAGAGAGAGAGAAAGGGACTACTGAGTTGTGGTCTAATGTAGTGAGGTCCATAGCTAGAACAGAGCTATACAAGGATGTGCTACGAAGGGTTGGCAACTCAATTCGAGAGACTACAGGATGGAATGACCTTGTGGATACTATGTCAGTACATGCTTATGTTGCACGAAGTCATCATGAAGTTGTACTAGAAGAAAAATGTAGGAGGGAGGATGCAGGTGAGGCTTTACAGCCAAACGGCCTGCTACAAGGAGTGAAAAGACTAGACCAGAGACAAGGCAGGAGACAACACCTACTCGGGAGGAAATTATGGAGGATCTACCACCTACAACACCAAAGGAGAAGGAGAGAAGCAAGGAGAAGGGTAAGATGCCTGCATACAAACTTCAGTCTGACATTGAGATTGCTACAGACTTGAAGCAGGTGTTAGAGAACTGTATCTTGAATGGGAAGGTTGAGTTTACTTTGGGTGAGATTCTTGAGATTGCAAAGCGTGAGTTCCATGAGGTTATCATAGATATCATCAAGAGGAAACGTCAGATTTTGGGTGAAGCAGCTACGCTTAATGCTCTAGGGACCAAACTGTCGAAAGATGAGGAAGATGAGATTGCTGGTTACTACTCTCAAGTATCAGAGGGGAGTTCGTATCAGCACGTGAAGTTTGAAGATGAGGTGGAAGCATCACAGAAGAGCCATTATTCTCACAACCATTAGGCAAGAGCAACCACCGAGACCTTAGTGAAGCTGGGAGATCTAGAGGAACCTGTGGTGGTGTTGATTGATCATGGCTCAGAGATTAATCTGATGTCTAAGGAGCTGTACAAGCGTGGGAGATGGTCCATAGACACCGACCATGGATGGCTTATCCGTGCTGCCAACAACCAGAGGGGAGAACTCTATGGTGCTTGTCCCAACATCAAGGTAACTGTGGATGACATCAGTGATGTTCAGAATTTCTTTGTGCAAGGCATGTCAACCTATCTTATCATTCTAGGACAGCCTTACATTACTGCTGTTAGAATGGAGACACGAGTTATGGATGATGGTTCAGCCTATGCTAGGATACGTAGTAGAGACGGCAAAAGAGCTGTTCAGTTTTTGACCGTTGCTGCAGAACATGAGAGGAATCGTGATAGCTTGAGAGACCGTCCACTACCTAAGATTACTCAGGAGTTTAGAGAGTCTAGGGGTTTTGGCAGAGTACCATTGAAGAGTGAGACTTCAACGGTACAGTATAGATAAGATTCTCGCCTGATCCAATAGAGCAAGAAGCTTTATCCACTAGCTTCTTAGGATTGACGTCATGTGGATCAGTGTGTTATAGGAAGGTTGAGAATCTGAAGAGGTTTGAGAGGCAACATGTGAAGTATGTACAGCAGTCTTTGTGGGATAGTGGAGAGTTAGCCGGAGATGAATACATATCTGGAGTGTTTGAAGAACAGTATTTGGTAGATACTATAGGAGAGTTGAAATCTATATTAGAAAACTCTACAGATGATGTAGATAGAGTGGTGAGAGTGAGCTCCAAGGAGCTTTATGATGTTATTGATAAGTTTATAGATCGACAAGAGGTGTATGTGGAGACCAAGTTCAAGCCAGTGGCAAAGAAAGTCAAACCAGTGGCTTTGCCTTTACCATTCGATTGCAATAAGAAGATGGAGCAAGCTGCACAACAACCGACACTCAGAGACCCGAGAAGAATTGGGCACCGGTTCACAAAAGCAACACTGAAGGAGCTGAAGATTGGAGGTGATAGATTTCAACCGAGCAAGAGAAGAAGAGCTTTAGAGAGATGCTATCTAGGCATGGTAAGGCGTTCGCATTTGAGTCACACGAAGTAGGATGTGTAGATCCAAGTGTAGTTTCATCTATGATAGTCTTTACTATATCGCATGTGCCTTGGAATCTACGTCCTATTCCTGTACCTAGAGCTCATCTACCAAAGCTGATATACTTGCTCAATGAGAAGATTAAGATGGGTATCTTGGAACCATCTATAGCTCCCCACTCTAGCAGATGATTTACTGTTCCGAAGAAGAGTGGAGCTTTGAGATTCATTCAACATATGCACCCAGTTAACAAGGTGACTATCAGGAATATGAGTATAGGACCTATTGTAGACGAGTTTGCAGAGGCTTTTGCTGGTCGGACTATCTATTCAATGAGAAACTTATATTCAAGGTACGATCAGTTTCAGTTATCCTCTGAGAGTAGAGACTTGACTACAATGAGGACATCTTTGGGATTACTAAGGATGTGCACCTTGCCACAAGGTGCTACCAATTCTGTAGCACATATGATGAATGGCATGAACAAAGTTTTAAGGGATTTCATTCCTGAAAAAACTATGCCATTCCTTGATGATGTGTCGATCAAAGGGTGTGCTGAGGAGGAGAAGAATGAGGTAAAGGATCAGAAGGGGTGCCGTAAGTTTGTTACAGATCATATAGTTGACTGCGATAACATATTGAGTCGACTGGAGGAGGTTCATTTGACTTTATCAGGAGCAAAGTCTATATTTGGAGAACAAGAAGTGTTGATTGTGAGGCACCTATGTGGATCTTATGGTCGGAAACCTTGTCCAAACAAGGTTGATGCCATTCGAAGGATGAAGGAGACATGTGGGTCAGTTACCGAGGTGAGAAGGTTTCTAGGTGCATGTGTGTTTTACCATATATGGATTCCACACTTTGCTCATGTAGTAGATCCGTTGTACAAGCTGCTGAGGAAGGGGCAAAGATTTCAGTGACAAGAGGAGCAAAGCGAGTCTATGAGGAAGTTGAAGAATCTTTTGGCTTCACCACCAACTCTACGGAAGGTAACATATGAGTTGGGCAGATCTGTTATTCTTACTGTTGATACTAGTCCTATTGGCATTGGACGAGCTGTAGGACAAGACGATGAGGATGGAAATAGATATGTGGTGCGTTTTGGTGTTAAGGTATTAAGTTCACGTCAGAGAGACTACCCTCAAGTCAAGAGAGAGCTATGGGGAGTAGTTACTGCGATGAAAAGTGACAAAGAATACTTGATAGGAGCACCTGTGGTTGTGGAGACAGATTGTTTACCTCTCTTGGGAATGATCACTAGCTGTACAACTCCAGATATTGCTATGTTGAGGTGGATAGCATATATCAAGTCTTTAAACCTAGAGTTTAGACATATTGCAGGAAAAGACAATCTTGTGGCATATATGTTATCAAGGGCTAGGTATTACGGTGAGAAGGAAATGATAGATGACCAGGAGGATGTGGGAACAGAGTTCTATTCTAGTGTTCTTGCTAGAAAGAATAGAAGCTGTTTTGCAGTTCCATTGGAGTTATTTGAGGAAACTATGTACGATGGCGAGTAGTTGGATCTTGGACGCTATTTGAGTTCATTGGAAAGGCAAGAAGGCTGGTCTGATGCAGATTTCAAGAGGATCCGTAGAACAGCTTATGGGTACTTTTTATATGGAAGACATCTATGAAAGCGCCCTAAGCTACAAGGAGGTGTACCACAGCAGGTGGTATGTGACCTGGAATTGCAGCAGAAGCTGATCAAGGAGTTCCATGAGAGTCTATGGGCCGGTCACAGAGGAGTTTGGGCTACATTTGCCAAGATAAAGGAGAAGTATTGGTGGAAGAGTATGTATAAGGATGTAGTACAGTTTGTTTCATCCTGTATACCTTGCCAGATGTATTCCAACATATGTCATCGTGATGGATTGCATCCTACTTATCCTTTAGCCATTCATTACAAATGGGTAGTGGATCTGGTAACTATGCCATTTGGGCTTGGACAAATGAGGTATCTAGTCTTGGCTAGAGAAGATCTATCTAACCAAGTTGAATGCCATGCCTTGAGGACGAAGACCACTGCTAGTGTCTGCCGCTTTCTACTTGAAGATGTTATTTATAGATATGGGTGTGTGAGAAAGATCACTGCAGATAGGTGTGAGCTGGATTCACAAGAAGCAGTTGAGTTCTTCAAGCGATTGAGAATCAAGTTGGCGTTAACTAATGCTTACAATCCTGAAGGGAATGGCAAGAGCGAACGAGGCCATCCGCCAATCATCAAAGCTTTGGTAAAAGATTGCAAGGGTAAGACCCGTGAATGGCCTAGACTGCTACCATTTGCTTTATGAGCAGATCGTACAACTCATAGTACCGTTACAAGTTACATGCCAACAGAGTTGATACTAGGACAAAGACCTGTGATGCCAATTGAGGAGGTTGTGCCTACTTGGAATGTTTTGTCATGAGAAGATGGTAGAAGTACGGAGGATCTTCTTGCATTAAGGATCCAGCAGTTAGAACGAAGACATGAGGATGTTGCCAAAGATGTGGAAAGGTTGAAGACTGCTAGAGAAAGAAGCAAAAGCAGATTTGATAGAACGCAAACCCAAACCAGTTAAAGAAGGTGATTGGGTGTTAGTATATGATAGTAGTCTTGATAATCAGCATAGCACTGTCAGAAAGTTTTCCAAGAGATGGTTTGGACCTCATGTGGAGTTAGAAGTTTATGATAATGCCACATACTCCTTAAGAGAGATAGATGGTGCAGTGCTCAAGATACCAGTCGCAGGGAAGAGGATCAAGCTCTTTAGGAGGAGAGAGGAGGACCAGAACGTTGCAGAGTTTACAGAGAGTGAAGCTGAAGACTCAATGCAGGTTGAAGATGAGTTTGAAGTCGAAGCTGAAGAGTCTTGATCTGGATGGCACATACCGGAGGATGTGCAGGTTCAGAGAGGGTGGATGTCGCGCTACTTGGCGGCTACATGCTTGACTTCTACTCCGACGCTTGAGTTTAGTAGTTCTAGAAGTTAGCTCATATTACTTCTAGTCCTTTATACATATGTTTGACACCTTTGCATACGATGTTGACACTATTGTGTTATATATTTTGAGTCCTAGTAGGTTGATAGTATGTTATCTATCTTGTTCAAGCACTCCTGCGCTTGTGCAAATGATATCATGCTTATCTATGTTGTGAAAGTACATAACTTAGGGTTTTCATGCTGATAAGGATTGAAGCTCATGGGTTGTACTTACATGTCGTCCATGCATGCTTTCTAGATTGTTTAAGTTATCTTTTAGGGTTACGTGTTATTTTACATGCCTTCGCGTGAAGTTTAAGATTTACGCTGGCACTTTAGGGGGCTGACGTGGTAGCCTTTGAGTGAAGTTGAGTTACCACGTGGATTAGGGCACCAAAGGACAGCCAAGTGGAACTATGAACTCTCATTGGTCCATTTTTGTCTTTTGTGTAACTCTAAATTTAGAAATAGAGGTCTTAAGGAGAGTTCGAGCATTTGATGAGGAGGACTTCGAAATCTGAGAGAACATGAGGGTAGAGCTGGTCATGCCAAGCACTTTCAGTGAAATTCTCGATCGATTTGAGGCAATAAAGACGGAGTTATGAGCAATTGAAGTTCGGATTGTGCCAGAACTGAATCACTTTTTTGTTGGATTTAGGGTTTTCAGTGTCACTTGCAGCAGATTTGAGGAAATTGCTTCAAAACTTCGAGGTTGTGTTCTCTGCCAGCAGGGCTACGATTTCCTAAAAAGTTTCACATCGATTGAGTGACTGAGTAATTCAGGGCGGCCGCTGAAGCAGAGGGGGTCTGAAAAGCTCTTAATCTAGAGCAGCGACTTCAGAGAAGGAGATCTGAAGTTCTGTGTACAATCAGGAGTCCCAACTTCACAGGGATGTTCAGCATCCTGTAGACTTCAAATCCTGTAAGAATCTTTGAAAGTGATCGAGCCAATCTTCTGTTATAGGTCGAAATAGCCACCTAGGTATCAGAAATTGCTGTAATTTTCTTACTCAGAACTTTTCTGTCCACATCTCGGTGCTGGAATTTGATCTCAGGCTGAAACTTCGTGTGTGTGTTCAGTAGGACTTTATTTACATACAGTGGAAGTTTAGAAATCTAAACCTTCATAGTTTTCCTCTCCGTGAGTGTTGAAGTTCACCGTCCGATCCTATTACTGCTAGTTAGACTTGAATTTCACTTTCTGAGCATATTACAGGATCTTACACACCTGTGTGAGTGTTTATAGCCCCTGTTGTAACCTGAAAGCCAACCTCTTGAGTAAACATCCACAGCCAAAAGCCCGGCACTTTCCTAGGTAGACGGATCACACTCCGACATCGTTTGATTTTCAAAGTGAGTTCACTCTAGTGTGATGTCGATAATGAGGCTGGAGTTGCGATCAGTCAGACTACCTCTGTTTCTCTCATGGTGAGGTTGGACATGTGAACCAACAGATTGTGGGACGCTTCTTGTGATGATGACATATACATGTTGTCTTTATCTTTACCGTCCTAGTAGAGAATATGTTCAGTAGGAGTGTGACTAGATAGGTTAGCGTCACGTGTGATGATGAGATTTCAATGCTCTAGTTAGAGCTTAGTGTTCGCGATTGACACGGAGGTCCACGAAGGTTCTGGTGGAGATTCAGCTGCAATAAGTAGTGGGTTCACATTGAGTAGTGTGAGGTACTGTAAACTCTCAGCGGTCTTATGGATCAACTACCCCTCAATCTCTCAACGTCCACGATAGCTATCGATCAACTTGCAACATATCGGATCTGTCTCTCACTTAAGGATCACATCTGATGACTTTGATGAAAACACACAATTACCTTGAAGAGAAAAAATGCTTAATTCAATTCTTCACACACCCATAAACTCATAAATTGTCGAGACCTTCATTCTCAAGATCGGGCACAGACGCGGACAAGAGAACCCTAGCGGACTTACGTTAGGTTGTGAGCGCTACGAGTAGAACTTAACGGCTTGACCTGGTGTCGTAGGGCGTGAAATATGGTCTGGGAATACACGTGGTATCTGGCTGTAGAGAGATACAACTGGATCTACGACCTAACTGATGAAAACTTATGCTCTCACTATCTAATCTATCAGTCTTTTTTGTAGGTTACTTGACCCAAGTGCAACACATGTGCATCGCACGAATGACTCGGACGCTAGGTGTGCTAGAGGCACCGTTTAGGACCATGGACTTTATGGGAAGTCCACCCCAAGTCATCTTGTGACTTGCTCATGTTTGGGACCGACCTAGGCGGGTCTAGGTCGGGACTTAGGGAATGCTGAGCTTGATGAATAAGGAGACGGTCCGACCCAGTCCGGACAAAACGGAGATAAGGCAAGTGGTGCATGGACGCTAACTTGTGATTGTGTTTGCAGGTTTGCGGTTTGAATTTCGTGACCTACTGGGCAAGAACTTCCGCTGGCGCAACAAGACGGTAGGTGCGCGAAAAGTGGTATCAGAGCCGACGCTTCGGTGAGCGAGAACTTGAGATAACGGTTGAAGACTGGACGCTTGAGGAGGAACGCGAGACACGAAACGGATCAAAGTTTCTACGTGAACACTTGGAGCGATGGCCGACGACGGACAGAGTTCCAAGAGGAAGACCAAGAAACGAGGAGCGGCTAACGAGAGCAGATCGACTCGAGCTAGCCCTGAGGCACAGTCAGAGGACGACAACCGACAACCTTCGCCCCAACGTCAAGGGAGTTCAGTACCAGCTGCGGCACCAGTGCTGCAAGATGGAGTCTTGCCAGCGGTGTCCAATGATTCAGACGCGGGAAGTCAAGGAGCTTTGTATGCGGAACTCATCAAGATGATGAAGACCATGCAGGAAGGTATGGTCTCTAAGGATAAACGTTTCGCTGAGCTTGAGACATGCCAAGGAAGTTCCTCGTCTATCAAGAAGCTTTGTAAGACGAATTTGCCGACCCCGTTTTCATGTAAAGGACGGGCTCGTAAGGTTAAGGATTTCTTAACTGAGTTGGATCTATACTTTGAGGTGCAACAGGCTAAGGAGTCTGACAAGATGAGAGCGGCGGTTACGTTCCTGAAGGACCATGCGTTTCTTTGGTGGACTGCATACAGGGATGAGCATGTCTTGATCGTCTCGGCGCTTGGTTGGAAAGAGTTCAAGGAGTTGCTCGCAAGACGATTCACTCCGGAGTATCAAAGGATTCAGGATGGTGTCAAGCTAGTTAGGCTGAAGCAGACAGGGACCTTAAGTGCTTATGTGCGCGAGTTCAGTGCCAAACTAGACTCGTTCTCCAAGTGGACTGAGGAGACCAAAATATGTATATTCATTGGAGGACTCAAGTCCAGCTCGGAGAAGATTCTCTTTCGGATGCCGAAACTATCTGAGACATGTGCCAAACTTTTGAAGCTAGCGGAGCGAATTGAGGATGATGAAGTCCAGCAGTAGAAACCCGTTGAACCACGCAGCATGGACAAGTTCCAGAAGAAGAACAAGGGCTTCAAGCGACAGTGGGATGGGGGTGAGAAGGATCGGAGGATACTTCTGTCCCGACCGCAAAGCGGTAGCAAATGGGAGCAAAACCTAAGGAGCAAACACTTCAGAAAGGCAATGGTGCTAAGTTTACTTGCTACAACTGTGGCGAGGCGAGCCATATTGCTAAGGGTGTACGAAACCTAAGGCTAGTAACTGTAGCATGAATGCCTTTGTTGCAAAGGACTTGTTGGAAGGGCAGATGATTGTGACCTTGAGAACCACGAAGAAGACGCCGGGATTGATGTTTCTACAAGCCAAGGTTGCTAACCGTGATGTTACTTTTCTTGTGGACACAGGATGACTCACTCCTTCATAAGTCCGAAGTTGGTGAAGAAGTTGGGCTTGTCTACCTCCAAGGCAGACAAGCCTATTCATGTACGCTTTGCCAAGGACAAGACGTACAAAACTTCTGAAGTGGTCTTGGACGTACGATTTGCGTGTGGGAAGTTGGAGTTCACAGAAAACTTCATGGTGTGCGAGATGGATGATATCCATGCGGTTTTGCGGAACACTTTCTTGGACAAGTTTGAAGTGGAACTTAGGCGGAAACCTTTAAGGTTAAACGTTAGAGTTAAAGGGCGGAAGCTGGGAGTGAGGCTGATCCGGAAGGCGCGGAAAATCGACGACTTTGCAATGAATTTGATCAAAAATAAACAGATGGACTTCAACAACGTAGTCATGTGTTTAATGCGGGTTGCAAATTTGATGGCGGGTGGCAGACAAGAGGAAACATCAAGAGACGCGACTAAACTTCCGGAGGTGCTTCGCGAAGTGATTAAGGAGTTTGAGGATGTCTTGACGGATGAGTTACTTGATGAGTTACCTCCAAGGTGGGTGGTGGATCATAAGATCCAAGTCTTATCAGGATCGAAACCACCTTCCAAAGCCCCTTATCAGGTGGAACTCCTTGAGTTGAAAAGACAACTCAGTGACCTATTAGCGCAGGGATATATTCGAACCAGTAAGTCACCTTATGGAGCCCTAGTTCTTTTTGCAAAGAAGAAGGATGGGAAGTTACGACTCTGCGTAGATTATCGTGCACTCAATAAGGTGACGGTGAAGAATAATTATCCCTTGCCAAGGATAGACGACCTCTTTGATAGGTTAACGGACGCAAAGTACTTCAGCAGGATAGACTTGAAGTCAAGATATTACCAGATCCGGATAGCTGACCTAGATGTTGAGAAGACCGCTTGTCGAACCAGATACGGATTATTTGAATTCGTGGTGATGTCATTTGGACTCTGCAACGCCCCTTCAACGTTCACTACATTGATGAACACAATTATTCGCGAGAAGATGGATGAGTTTGTCACCGTTTACATCGACGACATCTTGATCTATCCAAAACCTTGGAGTCATACGCGAGCAGCTAAGGGTGGTGTTGATGAAGCTGCGGGAGCATAAACTGTTTGCCAACATTGACAAAAGTGAGTTTGGTTTGGAGCGCATTAACTTCTTGGGACATGTCATTAGTGCAGAAGGAGTCGGTCCGGATATGCAGAAGGTGGACGCGATTGTGACTTGGGAGCCTCCGATTACAATGAAGGGGATGCGGCGATTCTTAGGATTGGCGCAGTTCTAGTGCAAGTATGTGAAAGGGTTTTCAAAGATCGCGAAGCCGCTGACAGACTGGACGGGCAAAGACGCACAGGTAAGTTGGACCAAGGAGGTAGATGATGCGTTTCAGACGATCAAAGCTATTTTGTCAAAGGCGTCAGTTTTGAAGTTGCCGGAGTTCGACAAACCATTCGAAGTGCATACCGACACGAGCGACTATGCGATTGACGGAGTGTTGGTGCAGGATGGAAAACCCGTAGCATACGAAAGCAAGAAGCTATCTAAGACAGAGAGTCGATGGTCGACTCACGAGAAGGAACTGTTTGCGATGGTTCATTGCTTGAGGAAATGGCGGCATTACTTGAGACTTCACAAAATCCAAGTGTATACTGATAATATTTCGCTCAAGTACTTTGAGACACAAGATCGGGTGACGCCAAAGTAACTACGGTGGCATGATACCTTGACACTCATGAACGTGGAATTAATCCACAAAGCGGGAAAGGACAATGTGATTCCTGACGCCTTGAGTCGCAAAGAGGAATATCTTTCATCGTCAACACAGATTTTACGAGCTATGTATCCTAAGGAGTCAAACTTGGAGAGGCCAATACGTGAAGGTTACATGAGCGATGACCAAGCGAAGGAGTACCTGGAACAACTCAAGCGAGGAGTGAAGTTGCAGAACATGCAGCTAAGACATGGTTTACTCATGTTCAAGCAAAGTCGAGTTTATGTGAGACAAGGAAAACTTAGGACCAAGTTGCTAAAAGAATGTCACGATGCGCCCTTATCATGCCATAAAGGAGAAAGGTCCACTTTAGCCGTGATAGCTAAAAAGTTTTATTGGCCCCACATGAAAAGACGATGTTGTCCACTTTGTGAAAACATGTGTAACCTGTCAAGCTAACCGCGTTTCTTATGAGAAGAAACAAGGGTTGCTTCATCCTCTACCGATTCCAGCCAGACCTTGGGAAAGCATTAGCATGGACTTCATTACCTCTTTGCCTGACTCGAATGGATACAGTGCGATATTTGTGATAGTTGATCGGTTTAGCAAACTAGCGAAGTTTGCTCCGACTTTGGACACTGCAACAGCGTTCACGACTTCTTGGTTGTTTCTAGATACTTGGTGACGTTCACATGGATTACCTCGGAGTATTATTTCAGATAGAGACTCTAAGTTCACAAGTGTCTTTTGAAAACACTTGTTCCAAAAATTGGGGACTAAGTTAAAATTTAGTACCGCCTTTCATCCGGAAACAGATGGACAAACGGAACGAGTTAACTCGGTTCTGAGTCAATACTTGAGGAACTATGTGAGTGCGGACCAAAGTAATTGGACGGAGTGGCTCAGTCTTGCGGAGTATTGCTACAATTCCACGAAGCATTCGACAACCGACGAATCGTCTTTCTTGCTGGCTTACGGACGTGAGCCAGAAGGACCTCTTGACTTGACTCTTGCAGGGAGTTCTACATCGGTACAATCAAGAACACGGCAAACATCAGCTGAAGAGTTGGTGGCGGTAATGCAGCGGCGCGAGGAGCAAGTAAAGAAGAACCTCGAGAAGGCACAGCAACGGTACACGAAGAAGGTAAACAAGCATCGACGACAACTGAAGTTTCAAGTGGGCGAAGAAGTATGGTTAAGTACGAAAAACTTCACACTTCTGAAGGAAATATCGGCAAAGTTTTCATCGAAGTTTCGAGGACCTTTTGTCATTGTAAAGAATCCGCACGAAGACGTCTATACATTAGACCTTCCTCGCGAGTGGCAATTGCATCCGACTTTCCATGTTTCTTTATTAAAGAAATACTTCAAGGACGATTTGCGATCGGAGCGCAAACAGGTTCTCAGGTCTCAACCTGATGTCGTGCATCTGATCGAGTATTTGGTCAAATGACGTGGTTACCATTTGAAGGAAGCAACTTGGATGCCAGAGGAAGATCTCGCACATGCGAGCAAAGTATTAGACCTCTTCAAACGGCGACAAGGACAACAAGGGCGTTAGCAAGATGAGGACATCTCCTTCCAGCGAGGAGTGAAGGAACGTCGAACCATACGAGTAGCAACTTGAGGCGATTTGGACCGATGGACTTTGTAGCTTTGTCTTGTATTTGGAAATAAAGATTTTGTTTTTGGAAATTTTGTCTAAGTGTATTGGTAGTCTCGAGCATAATCTTTGGAGAAGACAAAAGTCCACTAGATGACCTCATGTACAAAGTTGATTTTGATCTTGGTTACGCAGAAGACGTCTTCCCAAGTGTAGGAGAGGCTTCTTGAGATGAAAGAGGACTAGAGGAGAGTGCTCTAGAAACATCATCACGTGGTAGCGATAACAGCTATGATTCAGAAGACGACATTCCTGACCTAGATATACCTGGTCTTTCGAGAAGACCACCTCCACCACCTAGATCTGACAGAGGAAGACCTTGGCAGCTACACCAACCGGTCATCAACATGACTTCTCATATCAAACAGAAATGCCATCAATTCTATGATGATGATGACGATGACGATGACTTCATCACTATGTTTGAGATCATCTCTCGATCCAACAAAGAAGACACTGATGTAGATAGACTTCGTGTGTTCCCTAGTATGATCGTAGGAAAAGGACGGAAATAGATGAGTAAAACTTTGGATGATGACCTAGTTATGGCCACTATGAAGGCAACTTTTCTGAAGAGATTCAAAGGAGTAGGCTGTGATAGGATGACCCTCATAGAGCTTCAAAGGTTGGAGCGGAAGAAGAAGGAGACATTGTTAGACTATATTGAGAGGTTTCAAGACCTCTTAGATCACATCTCATAGAACCAAGGTCGTGTAAGTTACTGCGCTCAGTAAGCCGTGGACTAGTTACTTACAAGGATTGTCTCAAGACATGGAGTTGTATTGTAGAAGAGGAGGAGGTGATAACTTAGTAGAAGTACAAAAGTGCATAGAGCAGTATGAAAACCTCAAGCATCATCCGGAATATGACTAAAGATAGAGAGAAGACTCCGAAGAAGTCCAAGAAGTCCAAGAAGTCTTACAAGAAATCCAAGTCTGCCGAACTGATAATAGTGCTTCAGAAGAGTCATCTGCTTCTGAGGAGTCCAATGCGAGAGTTTAGAATCAGAGTCTAAACCGGATAGGAAGACACGTCGAAAGAAGAAAGAGAAGTCGCGATCCAAGGAAGAAGTAGTGTAGAGAGTCTTTCAGACTCATATTATTCACTCAGCACAGTTTGATGAGGTGCTGAAGTAATTTGCATATTTGCAGATTCATCTTCAAAACCTGAAGGAACTCTAAATTTCCCGGTCAAACATCTGATGCAATCTCTGCAACTCTTATGAGCACACCAGGGACCAGTGCACACAAGATCAGACAATCAATTGGACTGACTGGGAAGAAGACGATGAAGGGTACCTGCATGATCCAAGTGAGGAATCCTGCGAATCATCATGCGAATCATAGGATTAAGACGGTACAACCCTTCACGCTTACCCCGCCTGCTCAATTTAATCGTTATACCTCCAGAGACAAGGCTGGTACTGTACATACCAGGATGCCTTGGCAACCTTCTCCATCACAAAGACCTCTAAATCCTCTTCCCGGAGCATGTTACAATTGTGGAGAAACAGGACACTGGTGGTCTACCTGCCCCCATCCAAGAAGACAGATTGGGCAAGTAAGCCCCTAGAAAATGCGAAAACTGGAAGAAAGTCGGACACTTCACAATGAACTATCCTCATGCTCAACGACCTCGGCAGATGATCACGTTTGCAGACACCCCCACCTCCTACAAATGGGGCATCAACTTCTAAACTTGAGCTAGCGGTGGTACAACATATCTATGTAGAAGAAGAAGATCCTAGGGATTGCACAAATTGTCTACACATTGAGGAAGATGGGCAAGACCCTGGAAAGCGCATATGAAGAGAATCTCATCTGCAGAAGACGTCTACAACATAGAAGAAGAAGTCACATGAGAAAGCACCATCATTTATTCCGGCCAATGGAAATACTTGGAGTCCTTGTTCCAATTCAAGTAGCTGACCTCTAGAGGAGATTATGGGTGATGCAGTACTCAAGATGAGTACCAAAAGCAAAAGGAAATAAAGGAGACACAGAAGAAGAACCAGCACAAGGAGAGAACAGCCTCTCCATAACGACCTTCCTCTCCTGCTTATGACAAAGAAGATCCGAAATACTTTGCTCTTGACATCCGGGAAAAATAGAAGCCATCATGCAAGAAGAATTGGATAAGCGAAGGAAGATAATACACATGCTTCCTCCACCGACCATGACAGCCCTTATTCTACAAGAAAAGCTCCTCATTGAGAGAAGATCCAACTCATGTCTTCCACCTAAGGAAGTATCTTCTAAACCTTCTGTTTTGGAAACTCTTGTCATTCTTCCGAAATGATCATGCGGATCATTTGAGAAGAGTGAATTCGCAAGATGATCCGCAGTGGAAAGATGAACTTAAGACAGATTTTTAGAAGAGAAGTCGACTTTTTCGAGAAGCCGGAAGACAAACGTCTTCTCGGAAGATGTCTTCTGGAAGAAGGAATCTGGAAGAAGGAATCTAAAAGACACAGTGCGAGTCTTCTAAGGGATGATTCTGACTATAACTGCGAGAGATACAAACCTAGCACCAACTGGGTGACACAGTAGGTGTTTGATGGACCTGAATGATAGCCACCTAAGCACTAGGTAGGGCCAAGGTTGACAAGACACTTACCTAAAACACAGGCCGCTGGGGTATTAGTAGACAAGGAAACTATCAAACCAAAGAAGAGGTGGAGAAATGCCATGTCTCTTTTTCTCTTTTTCCTTACTCAAATTCAAACTCACATCGAGGAAGACATAACTACAAGCATCGATTAGACCTTGCACAAGAGCTTAGAAGCGAAGCTGGAAACGGCTTCTCAAAGTCGTCCTCCGGACCAAGTACAGGTGAACATATGACTACCACTAAGACAGATGCCACCTCAACCACGCCAGAAGTACTAGTTGAGTAGAAATTGAATTAGATCCACAGTCAAGTGCGGGTGCATGAACATCCCATCTAATAACCAGGAATATGTAGGAAATCTAGTTAGGTCCAAAGCTTTATATACCTCGTTGATTTTCAGGAATTTGGAGTGAGCTGTTTTTAGCTTTGTAGCTCCTTTTTGTATTTTTAGATCACTGTCCATGTGGTAGAGTTAGTTGGAGAAGACTTTCTTCATGCATAGAGAAGACTTTCTTCATGCATTAACTTGAAAGTATCCTTCTGACAAACTACTCTCCTTAGTAATCCATCTACTCCTTGATGAAACAGAACTCCCTCCACCATGGTGTAAGATTTATATCTCTTTATCAACGAGTTACATTCTCGAGTATGCATATCTTCTAGAAAAGAGCCATCTGCAAAGAAATACTAAATTTCCTTGTAGTCATCCGGTACCTCTTCAATGCTTGTGATGATCATCTCTTGCTCGTCTAGAAATGAATCATCAAACGGTTCTTCTCTCTTGTCATCACAAGCCCTCGACAAGAGATGAGTATTTGCATACTTTTTCTCTAGTCTATCTTCGATCATGTAATCGTATTCTGTTAGAAGGATCATCCAACGAGCAATATGATCTTTAGCATTAGGCTTATTAAAGATATACTTTAAAGTCTTGTGATATGTGACTATGGAAAATTTTCCTCCTAGCAAGTAATGTCGAAATTTCTTCGATCCAAAAATCACAACCAATCCTTCTCGTTCAGTCACGAAGTAATTCTTCTTCGCAATGTCGGGTTGAGAGTCTTCCTGGGAAGGGCGAACCTTCTGGCTGTGATATGAGCTTGAAGGTTGTGTTCAATCTACTCAAGGAAGCGTTGGGCTTCAAGCTGTGGCTGGTTTACTCAAAGGATAGGTTTCATGTCTCAAGGTGATACTGAAAAAACACTCATATAAGTCTCTTGGCTCTTCTGATATGTTCAGGAAGCAAAGTTCAGACTTAACTAGCAATGATAAGATCAGATGGCGAACTTTGACACTCAAGATTGAGAAATATGTGAAGGTTCAGACTTCAGAACTCCTCCTACATGTCGATGAGGTCCTACTGGATACACATACGAAGTTTCAGCTTCAGATCAATTCAGAGCACTAAGATATGAGTAGAAACTTTCTGAGTAGAGAAATTACGGTAATTTCTGGTACCCAAACAGTTGTTTTGACCTAGAACAAAGAATTGGCTCGATCACTTTGGAAAATTCTTACAGGATTTGCAGTACACAGCTTGCTGAACACTCTTGTGAAGTTGGGCCTCCTGATTCCACACAGAACTCCAGATCTCGCTCTCTGAAGTTGCTGTTCCAGATTGAGAGCTTTTCGGACCTCCTCTACTTCAGCGGTCGCCCTGAATTACTCATTCACTCAATTGACATGAAAATTTGGAGATAGTCGTAGCCCTGCTGACAGTGAACACAACCACGAAAGTTTGAAGCGATTTCCTCGATTCTGCTGCAATTGACACTCAAAACCCCAAAATCAACAAAAGTGATGTAGATTTGGCACAATCCGAACTTCAATTGGGCATAACTCCTTGTTTATTGATCCAAATCGATCAAGAATTTCACTGACAGTGCTTGGCTCAACGAGCTCTATCTCCCTGTGCTCTCAGATTTCCCAGTACACTCACCAATTGCTCGAAATCCACTCTAGAGCTCTGTTTCTAAATTTAGAGTTTTACAAAAGACAAAAATGGACCAATGGGAGTTCATAGCTCCACTTGACTGTCCTTTTGTGCCTTAAACTACCTGGTAACTTATCTACACTCATAGGCTACCACGTCAAGCCCCCTAGAGTGCCAGCGTAAAACTTAAACTACCTAAAACGACACGTAGCCCCGAAAAATAACTTAAATCAGCTAGAAAGCGTGCATGGGCGACACGCAAATACAACCCATGAGCTTAAGCCCTATCAACATGGTAATCAACCTACTAAGACTCAAAATATATAACATCTTCCAAAAATGGACTTCTCTGAGGTCTTAACTTCACTCAGAGAAACTACCGCCTGACAGAGAAGTGAATCATTTACTATGTGAAATGATTCACATCACGACAGCGAGAACCATCTGCCTACTAGCATAAGCTATATGATGATCATGCTCATCTCCATCTAACTGACTTAATGTACATCTGATTGCTACATTGGAGACATCCGTATACAAAATAAATGCTTTACTCCACTCAAGTTTAGCAAGTATAGGAGCTATTACCAATGCATTTTTCAGCTCCTCAAATGTCTCCTTTGCCTTCTGATCATGCACTATTAAGTCAAAATAACCTCTCTTCTTCATGTACATAGTCAAAGCTATTGCTTTGTTCGAGAAGAAAAAGACAAACCTAAGATAATATCCAACCATGCCAAGAAACTACCTCAACTTGTTAGTTGATCAGAAATGAAAGATCCACAATCTTCTTCATCTTCTTAAATCTACCGCATTCTCATTCTTGGAAATGATGTGTCCCGACAGTAGACTTTTGTCGCAATCAAAGATTCACCTCTCTGAATTTAGAGAAGCATTGGCTTGCTCCAACCGCTGCAAAACTTTGATGACATGATCAAAGTGGTCTTCCTTTCTTTCGTACAGGCAAAAGTCGTCAATAAAATCACGAACAAACTTTCTATGAATGGTTCAAACACCTTATTCACTAACATCTGAAATGTGGCTGGAGCATTACACAATCCGAATGACATTACTCGAAATGCAAATGTTCCTCAAAGAGTAGTGAATGTAGTCAAATGCTGGTAATCTTGTGCTATCTTTATTTGGTTATACCCACTATAACCATCACCAACGCTGTACCACTCATGACCAGCAACTTCCTCCAAAATCTCATCTATAAACGACAAAGGACAATTGAAAGTGTGAAGCTTTGTTTTTTTCATTTTTGTTAATTAATTGATTAGTTGTAAAGTAAATAAGAAAAATAGGTAGTAGAAGATAAAAGATAGAAGTAGAATAGTGATAATTAGAAGTTTACTGAAGAAGATTTGTTCTTGAAGAATCAATTGAAGTTGTGAGTCAGTTGGGATGGAATTTCCTCGGGATAGATTCTTTGGACAAAGAGCTTTCTAACGATATGTTGTGCGAGACAAACGGAGTCCGAATGACGAAGTTATAGACTACTGAAGTATCGACGAAGTCGATGAGAAATGACTTTTTTGTACTTCGGCTGATGACAGATCTTCGACAGAACTGCGAAATCCTAAATGCGGCACATGTGCTTAAAGCTATCACGGTATATAAGAGCAGCGAGTTATGTCATTTGTCATATTGTGCAAATAGTATTAGAAGAGGCGGAAGGATCTCTAGTAGTTATCAACGAAGAAACTCATCTTCGGCGAAGACAGTTTTAGAAGAAGAATTTCCTTTCTTCGTACTTCACTCTCAACTTCGCTCTCTACTTAGATCTTTTGCAAATGCACGGAATGCAAACATCCAAGCCACCTCGACTTCTAGCTTTAGATATGAACTATGTCGGTCTTCGTCCGTATGCGAAGAATATCGAGGTTATGAGATTGTCGTTCTTCCTTCTACCATGGTGATCGATGATATTGATGAAGTTGATACAAGAGTTGTGCGTCTGCAGGAACATCCTTCGGATGAACCCTATGGAAGATCGGAGAATTGGACCGAAGCGAATTGATCTTTTGTCTTGGGAATCGACGAAGCAGGGAAGGATGGAGATCTTCTATTCGATAGCACTTCGGCACATGCACTAGTGGAAGCGGTCTGAAGTTTTCCTCGGCTGTTCAAGGAGTTATCGTAAAAAAGAATGATTATCGCACGGATGACTTCTTTGATGCGAGGAAGAAAGAGATGACAGGTGCAATCATGGTAATCTTCAAGTCGAAGAGGACAACCTACATGTCGAATTGACATGTTCACTTCATCGAGAAGCTCTTCGTCGGAAAACGAGCACATTGGACGAGGATTCTTCATCGACATATGCAGAAGCTGTGGGCCGAAGATGACATGATCTACATCGGAGCAAACTCCTTCATAGCTTCCACCGTCTTTACCTCTTCGGTGGTTATCTCTTCATCTGTGATTTTGCCGAAGAACTTCTTCATCGGTACATCTCTCTGCGGGGTTGGCTCGATCACAAATTTGTCTTCCTTGGCTTGATCGACGAAGCTCAACTTCTTCTTGTCTTCTTCTGTCAACATGTGCTGCTGTCCTTGTCACAACATCTCAATCCATACCTCCCCAAACTATGTGTGAATTAAATGTACGTGAGTCCTGCTGCGATGCTCTCTATACTTCAAGACAATCAACCCTCAAATCTAAAGTATTTAGTTAATTATATGTGCACATTGTTGGATAAAACTTTATTAAACTAAAAAATACATATCATTAGCCGATGCAAGTTAGTCATATCTCGGTTTGTCTGCTAAGATAATCATTATTGGTTAAGTCTTCTCTTTCTCTCTCCATTTTGTCAGAAATCCAACTTATACAATGCAATAGAGTGACCACTGACTTTTTAAATATATCCAAGATCTGATACTTGATAGAAAAAGTAGACAACTTAAAATAACTTATAGACAGTTAATGATAAGTACAAGAGTGATTTGATCATTCAGATTTCCTCACAATATGATCTTCTATTGTCTTGTTCCACTCTAAAGATTTTTTTTTGTTTTTAATGACTAATGTTATCTAAATTTCCTTTCTTATTTTTTAGGAAGGAATGATTATGTGCAAATCGTGTGCTCTAAACTGAGAATAGTGGCGCTTGCCTTCCCTTGCAAGGATTCTTTTTGTTTGTTTTATCTGCATGTGCTCTAAATTACGAATAAGGCCGCTTGCCTTTCCTTGCAAGTACTTTTTTTTGTTTGTTTTGTTTTTAAGCCTCTTTTCTCTGTATGGCTTTCTACAACTCTTTTTGTTTGTTTATTGCTATGTGTTTGCGCGTAGCTTACTATCAGTTTTTAAGACTCTCGAAATCCTGAAAAATAGGAGTTTTTTTCCACCGTCAGATTAACAATCATCTTATATGAGTCATTGTATAAGAGTACTCGTATAGGAACAAGATGGAAGTGGTTTTACCTCTGTGCGCGATCGTTTTGATCTTGGTGCGACGGTTTTGATCAGCCCAACTGTTTTGATCGGTCCAACTGGGAGATGTTGAGAGAGATGAAGAGTAGGGACATCAGGGTAGAGACATCACATCTTACACTAAAGGTTCCTTGGACTCACGAACAAAGAGCAATGGTGGAAGGATTTACCACGAAGACAAACGAAATAGAGCAAAGCGTTTGTACCGTTTCGTCATAACTTCGTCTAGCGCAAAGATTTCTAATGGATGCAATTTTCATCGTGGTCTCTTTCTCATGTAAATCGGATACATGGATCATACTTCATCCGTGATAGGAGCATTTCAGTACAAACAGACACCACCAGAAGGAACAAACTCATACCTCGTCTCGTAATTAATGCGGTGCTGAGAGCAAGACAACAGAAACACCTTTATCGTGATATATCCTCTTTTCGTGAGCTTGTTTTCAATTCCAGTCAAGATTTGACGTGAGAAACTCTTTGACAGGCTGCAGACTTGAGCGAGCAGAGTAACTTGCATCCGATTTTCAAAAGAGACCATCTTAAATTCTCTTGGTTAGGATCTCGGTGATCTAACTTCGCACTCGTGCGAAGAGGCTAGGATCTAGACGGCAGTAGTGGCAACAAAGACTTGGTGGGGTTTGTGAACTTCGGTTTTGAGGTTGGAGTGCAAGAAACGAGACGTTGTGATGAGAGTTGAAAACTAGAATGGCGACAGGAAGTTGGCTGGTGGAGTTGCGAGGTGCCAAAAGGTGAACGTGCGCCGTTCTTATCCGCTGTCTCTTAGGAATTCATCGGAGTGGGTAGCGAGACCATCAGTGTCGGAGAGCCCGTATTATTTGATACCGGGACAACATTTACGTATTCGAATTCCTCGATTTATCAAACATTTATAGCTTCAGTAGGTTCCTTGAGTATGCTTGCGGGAGCCCTTTCGGACAGTGTACATCTTCTTTTTCCGCTCAGCTTTTGATCACCTTGGTTGATGTGGAGTATGACATTGGTGATTGGACTGTCCCAGTTTGTCAAGAAGAATACAGATTACCCTTGAATTTCAGTAGATTCTGAATCAATTCAACCATGGGAAGCATGCTACCTAACAAGGTCAGTTAATCGAGATTCAGACTGCAACCTACAGTGACGTTTTTTCCATGAGGGAGCTCTGCCTCGTTAGGATGACAATGTAGTCTTGTGATTCTGAACTAACGGTCAGTCCTTTGTCTTTGTGTAGACAATGATCAGCAGATCAGCATTCCCAACATCGAGTTTATCCTCACGAGAGAGGTTTCGTTGTCCATCAGATTCGTTGTACCTTTGATCTACACAGTGAGTGCTTTTCACTTACGCATGTCTTTTGTTACTACATTTGAAGTCAGCAGCACGTAAAAATAAAATGGTGTAAACATATCTGGTTCGACTCCAATATGGATACATTCTTAGTGAGGCTTTTGGATCTAGATCTTTACTAAGATCAAGTAGCTTCATCAACTTCCCCAGACAAAACATCTGCAATCATGGGTAGTAACACGTCTTATCGTAAAAGGCACTTGTCCTCACCTTCGAAGTTTCGGCCAGGAAGGAATTAATAAGAACCCATAGAAGTACAAGTAAGGGGATAGAGGGGCATGAACATACGCTAACCTTGTGTTACATTTCCATACTTGGGACACCATCTCAAGTAATGTGTGCCGCACTTCACATTCCCATTTGTCAGTCTCGTTAGGTTACAGATTTTGTACTTGACGTTCCAAGATAGCATACATGGCACCTTTCATTTTGGCACTTTCTATGTATTTGATTGGATTATTCTACTGGGTTACATGTATCTTCTAACGTGATTCTTGCTCCTTAGCTGGGCTGCCATTCTCCCGGACGGATCAAATAGTACAAGTCATCTATGCTGGTCATCAGTGCTGAGCTTCCATACCCGGGGCTTAATCATTAGAAATGTGCTCTTTGCTACACATGGGTTCATGAACATGGACCACCAGATGGTACAACAATCTTGCCACTCTAGTATCCTTACGGTAGACATATGTAGCACAGGATCAAAGATGTGGGGTTTGGACTCTGGAGGCGAACGTTTCTGAAAGTGGGGTAATGGTTTTAAATGGGTCAAGGGAGAAAATAGACCATGACTGGAAACAGAAGTGTGGGGAGTGCAGACCTCATTCCCAGCTGAAATCTTACACTTACATATGGGTGGAATTCTCTAAAGATGTGGGACGACCACATCTCGACAGTACTGTTGAGAAGGGACAACATAGTGTAATGGTTTATGGGTTGAGAAACTTCTTTGTCTGTAGAGACAATTAGCTAAACGAATTGCAAACCACACGCTCTATCCTCGAATATGGAGCTGTTGTTTATAATACTAATGCCGATACAAGACCTCGGCTGGTGGCTATCCAGTTGAAAGCCCTTCGGTTTATGATCGGTCCTGCTTCTACTGTTGCACGAGTAGCGGTGAAAAGAGGCCATGGACAAGCTTTTGCGACATAAGTCGGAGATGGAGGGCCTTTGTAAGCATCACAAAGGCCAACTTTGTGTTTCACGAGAGAATACCTGGAAGAAACTGGCTTCAGAGCTACCTTAGAGGAACCCCTCTCGGAGGTACAGGGCTGAAGTTTAAGTTTCGAGCCAGCAGCATCCCTTTGAACACCACAATGGGTATGATGAACCAGCAGAGTAAAGTCTCTACTCACTGTCAAGATGGATTGAAGAAATGAGTAAGCTAAACCAGCACACTAAATTCTGTATACTTTGTCAAGATGGGTTCGAAGATACTGTGCTTTATTTTCGTAGACTCTGTGACAAATCTGTTTTTAGTGGCATCAGAAAGCTGGTATGATATTCTGGGGTCAGCTTGACAAACTCTCTTCTCTCGATGATGCTCAAGTCAAATTTTGCTCTGGTCAGATCGTGTACTGTTGATGTGAATCATGAGGATCAGGCTACGACTTGAACTGATTACATAAAACACTTGCAGTCAAAATTCTGAAACAAATCCGATCCGGTCTCGTACATGTACTATGTACTATGTACTCTCTCCATGGCATCTCATTTAAAAAACAACAATATTACATCCTTTAACTAACGATGAACTTGATGATGAAACGACGAGAGATATAAAGCTTAAATCTGTTAGAATTTCAAACATCATTTCTTCTTTCAAAACTAGATTGGATATGAACTTCGATGAGTATCTTGAACATTTAGAACTTACTTATTAGCTTTAAGATATTCTTTATCAAAACCTTATATATATCTCAAACGTCATCCAATAGATATTTACATTAATTCTCTCCCAAAAAATACTGCTTCCATTTGGCAAGCCAGCACAAATTGCCAATACATGTTGGATCCACATGATGCGGCACAATATTGTATCTCATATCTAACAACAATAGACAATACAATAACGAATGAGATGAAGAAAATTAACAATAAATGTACCGAGGAAAATCAAGAAGTAACCACACAGATAAAAAAGTTAGGCAATGCATTCCTCAATTGCAGACAAGTTTCGGCTCAATTAGCCATCTATACAATCTTAAAATTACCTTTGTATCATGATTCTCGTTCTTTTCAATTTATAGACACTAGTAGTCCATCTGATCGAACCTTCCTCCTCAAAAGTGCCAAACAACTATCTTCTGAAGATGATTCTTCAACAAACATAAGATTTCCATCCATCATAGATAAGTATGCATGACGTCCACAACATCTGCAAACAAATTCAATGGCTTTGATAGAATTTGTGACCAAGTTTAATACTTCACAAAATAGAAGATTGAGAAAATCTAAAATCGCTTGATGGATATGTTTCGACCAATATAAACAACCCGAAAAGTATTTCAGAGAGCAAGTGCTGTTATATGTTCCTTTTTCTTTACGACGAGAACAACATTAAAGATTCAACTGAAACATGGAAAAATACATATTATAGACATAAATCACATATTCTATTGTTACAAAATTTGTATACTTTTAAATACAATACGGATGAAGTAAACGAGGATTGGAAAAAATTTGAGGATGAGGTGGCAAAACTTGAAGAAATAAGAGAATATCATAACGAACAAAGCGAATCGGAACAGGATTCAAGCAATTTGGATTTGGACAATGTCAACTTAATGCAACGAATTACTCTTAAATGTACTTCTAAGACTACAAATCATGAAGAAACCTTCCCGATCAAAGATCCTCTAATACCAATAGAATCATTTTGTGCTGAATTACGTTAATTGAACCAACAACAAAAGCTAATCTTCAATGATTGTATGTACAAAGAAAACACTTTCCACATGAACCAATCCATTTATTTCTTACGAGAGAAGCATGAACCGGTAAAACATTCACCTTATTAAAAATTATACAAGGATTGTCATGGATATGAGAAGATGATAAATCCAGGTTTAATGATCTCGAACAAATAAAAGTTTTGAAGATAGTATACACAGGACGAGCTGCATATAACATACAAGGAATGACTATTCACAGCGCCTTAGCAATCCCTAAAGACTCTTACGATATGAACGTATCAAAATTAAATCCAGATCGACTAGATAAATACATCAAATATTATAGCCAATTAAGATTATTAGTGATAGACGAAATCTCTCTAGTGAGCGCAAGAATGTTCTCTTACATAAACCAAAGACTACAACAAATAACTCAGAATTTCAACCTTCCATTCGGTGGCACGGATATAATTGTTTGCGGTGATTTTTATCTTCATCTTCTAATATTTATTCTCAAAATATTGCCACTAACATATAGTCTTCATTTTTCAAACACTATGAACTTACTCAACCTATGCATCAGAACAATACAGCTTTTATACAAATTTTGAATCGTATTCGCATCAACCAACAAACATCTTCTAATCTACATTATTTAAATTCAACTTATCAAAAAATGTATTATAAACCAAACGATATACCTCCTTTATTTTACACTAACAAAGATACGAAACTTCATAATCAACATGTATTTAGTATAACTGATGGGAACGAATGTTTATTCCATTCAAAAGATCATTTTTCTTCCGTTATATCGAAAAGATTTAAGATATCCATAAATCCAAAAGATATAGCTGGATTACACAGTACTTTATCTCTAAAAGTTACCATGTTAGTAGAATTATGTTATAATTATAACACACAAGATGGACTCACAAATGGAAGCGATGGGATTTTCATGTCCACAACAACATATAACGATGATCAAATCATTTGGATCCAATTTTTTGATCCAAAGATTGAAACACAAACGAGGAACAAACAAAGCCATTTGTATTCCAATAACATTCATCCATCTTGGACGCCCATTATGAAAATTTCACAACAATTCCAATCAATAAATATACCAGAAAACATAAGATCACTAGGACACAATTCCCTGTTCAACAAGCATCTGCACAAACTATCCACAGATCGCAAAGATTGACCATGCATCAGGTAGCTTTCAGTCCCAAGCACATAAATCAACACGGATTGACATACACTACATTATCCAGAGTGAAAAATCCTAAGCACTTACATATATTACAATTGACCGAGCATCGTCATATAGTTGTAGACAGCAGAGTCACTCTCAAAATGGAATGTAGTGTCGCAGGATTACTCCTTTTGCTCATTTAGTATACAAGATATCGTTCCCACAGAGGATTTGTACAAGTAACGCTGCTCTAAGTTCTAAGATCTGTTCAAACACACAAACACACGGGTTTTGCCTAGAAATCCATTCTTCTCACAAAACCACACGGCTTCCAGACCCTTCAGAAGGTGCTCTGGACCTAACAAACAACAACTAACTAAAATATCACACAACTATTCACAGAGAAGCTCGGGAAGACACTTCCTGCTTCCAAGTTACTTCTTCCGGTCTTCTCAGTACCTTCTTCTCAAAACAATTCTCGGCTTCTGGAGGTTCAACTCGGCTTCTCACACCTCCAGAAGACTACTCCTGCTTCGTAGAAGTCGACTAGCAACGGCTGTTACACCTTGCTCTCTCTCTCATTCCAACGGGTTAGATTAATCACAGGGTGTATGCCCCATGTAGCCTTCCCAGGCTTCTGCCTACGAAAACTGTCTTCCTGCAGCTCTACAACGACATTCATCTTCACGGAAGCTCAATAGAAGTCTCGGAAGCTCACTAGAAGAAGGTAAGAAGATGAGGAAGATTAGAGAAGATGGGGAAGGAGGGAAAATCCAAACGAGAGAAAAACAGAATAAGAATAAGAAATTAAGACTCCGACAGGCTTCTAGTCCGGATCCTGACTAACAAGCCATCCCTGCTTGTAATAGTTTGAGGAGGAAGACAACAAACGTGCGTACAGTTGCACAGTCTTCTACTTGAGGATGTCGTCTTTTGCTGTGAGAAGAAGGTTTTTTTTTTCTTCTCTCGCTGCTCCGACTACTCTGTCTTCTGAGATCTCTTATCCATAAGATCGTCCGTACGTGGATCCGAAGTGCTCCACTGGACGAGCCAAGCTGCGAATTTGCACAACTGCTGACAGTCATCGCCACTCAAGAAGAATGCTTCCCATGCACAATTGAGAGAGAATCCAAGGAAATCCACCACCCAGAAGACACAGGCAAAGCTTCTGCACTCAAATCAGCAATCCATTCCCCGAGAAGAAGACACATTGGCATTGGGAAGCTCACTCCCTCTACTTTCTGCTCCTACTCCTCGACACACCAGTCTAGCCAACAAGACTACATGAGGATGCCGTTCCCTGCTCCTAAACTGTCCACTATCTCCATCTACATCTTCGAACCACTGCTGGCAACAACCATGCAGACCCCTCCGGTATAATCCCAATCTATTCGTATGTCTCTAACATTGGGTGTAGTGTGTGTGCACACAACAGTGTGTGCATAAATGCGCTTCCTGTGTATATGGTGTCCCTACTCACAGTGAGGCATATGCGTCCATAGTGTGCTTAATGTGTGTTAAATCCTACTCTGTCATCCTACTTATACATCTGCTTTGAGGCGCAAGAGAAGTTCCCCTCCAATCCTCAATTACAACCAGGGAGAGATGGGCGCTGTCAGAAGACTGCCACCCCACATGCAAGCAGTTTTTCCTTCCTAATTAGCCATCCACCTTACTACTCCTGCGCTGCCTACTCTACCACATGGTCATCTATCTAATATTATACTAAACTGTCACTTCCTAATATAGCATGTTCGGTTCCTACTAAGTTTAGACAAGTCAACTTGTCTTCTGCGCTTGTCTACCTATTCTAATTGCTCGGATGCAATCTCCATTGGATCTATTCCTACCTGAACTCCTAACTAGGCTTCTGATAAGCTGGGAAGCCCTGCAATTATCTCGGGTGTCACTGAGGTGGCTTCCTCCTCAACATTCGTCGCTGGCTCTGCTGCTGCTTCAGCTTCGGAAGACGGAAGTGTCTTTTGAGAAGCTGGGTCGACTTGTGCTTCCTCGCTCTTCTGAAGCACTAGTTCGACATTGGGAGCCATGGTGACCTCATAGGGGTCCGGGGAAGTCGCTTCCTCCACTCGGAATAGCTGGGAAGACAGCTCTTCTTCCTGTCTTCCAGAAGATATCTTATCTTTTGGAGCTTCCTCCGGAGTCTTCTCGGCTTCCAACGGTGTCACTACCAAGTGCACAGCGAGGTCAAACTCCTCCTCCTCCAAGTCTGATCTGATCGATGGTGCTGGGGCTTGGGAAGATGCAGTTGCGGAATCAAGAGAAGACCATAGAGTGTCTTCACTCCCTCTATCTGCCTATCCAAGTACCGGAACATGCTCTCCTTGCTCTCGTCTTCCGAGCTATATCTAAACAATCCTAACTAAGCAAGGCCTCGCATGGATTCCTAAGAAGACAACCCACCTTGCATTACATCCTACTTCCTAACAGAAGATACAAGATATGCGAGAAGTAGAGTGTGTGACAAGTTCAGAAGATGGTCGCGGGCTCCGCGATGACAGTGGTCTCTAGGAAGACTCCCGGGACAGCTTCCGATTCAATACCGTTCTCGGAAGACTTCTCGAAGCTAGGCTTCCCTTCACTGGTCTCACATGTCTTCTGCTTCCTACACGCAATCTAACCTCAGAACATATACAAGACATTCGCACTCTGTTCTTCTGACTTCTCACCTCTCATACACACTCAGAAGAAGCTTGCTGCATGATAGGAAGACATAACCCTCGACCATTCTCTCCAGATTCTGTCAGCAAGACTTCTCACAACTCTCTTCTAAGTTCGGGAAGAAGGAGGAATAGGCTGCTATGGGTCGGACAGAAGAGATCCGTAACGGACCCTCACGTCTTCTCGCGCATTCTGCCAGCCTTTCCAGTCTTCTAGTCTCTCTAGGAAGATGTGGATTTGAGAAGCTTGGAAAATCGGGAGGCACAGGCCTAGTTCCCAACTTTCAACTTCTCGAAATAACAAACAACTCACCAAGTCACTCGGGATTCGTACCAAGCCTCCCTTAACCCAAATGCAAATCCAATCCACCCTTGATATGAATTGCACACATTCGTCTTCCGAAGACAGTCAGACTTCCAAAGCGTCTTCCGAAGATGTTCTGATCTTCCAAACGTCTTCTGTTCAAGGATTCGGGAGTAGAGGTGCAGTAGGATAGGGAAATTGATAACTGCGGGGTCGAATTTGAGAACGACAGACAGGGAAGCTCGAATTGCACTCGGGAAGAAGCAAGAAGATTGCTGTCGAAAATTGGGCAGCGCTTCCGCACCCAATGTCACAGTAGGAAAAATGTGGGGAGAGAATCAATCGATCGGTTTGTCTGCAAACAACCGGGAAAGCGCGGGAGATATCAATCAAAAGGCGAGAAGCGATGAGAAAGGAAGAGAATATGGGAAGAACCTCAAACAGTCTTCTGTCTGCTTCCCGAGCTATCTTCAATCTTTCGCGCGCTTTCGGCTCTGACCCCAGCTCCAATGCGGCTCCACAGAGCTGCTTCCACCGTCAATTCCTTGCTACACCTCAATCGAACAAGACTCCACCTTCGATTCTTCTCAGCCGTCCTTCAATGTCTGTTTCCGGGAGTCTCCAGAAGACTCATTCAGCTCGATATGCTTCCTACTCTCAGCGATTCGTCTTAGCCTTCTTCCTAGCTGTGAATCGATCCTAGCTCTACTCAATTTCACTCGGCTGGCCCTCCTCGCTCAAGTCAATCACCTTCCAACTCAATCTTCTAGCCAAAAATGAGCTCGATGCGAGAAGCGGTAGTGTTTCTGTGCTAATGCGTTTCTTGCGCGTCTTCTCATGCAGTTTAGGAGTTTTTGATCTACCCGACTTACCTAACCTACTCGGTGCTACTTGGTAGGTACAGCTACTTCTTACGTGGTTAAACTTCCACGGTTGCCTTCTTCCGGAAGATATGTGTCTTCCGTCTTCCGCCGTCTTCCGTCTTCGGAAGACACAACCGAGAAGACAGTTCCCGGAAGACGGCCGTCTTCCGAAGAAGTCAACTTCTTATTACGAAAAAGATCGTAAGATCATCTTCCTTCTAAGGAAGCCGTAATCTTAAGTAACAAAGCTTCTTCAGTTATACAAACAAGTTATTAACCTTAAAAATTTCAAAATTTCGTGAATCCTGTAAATTTTGGGCACCACATACGCCCACCCTCACATGTTTGCGTCCCCGCAAACATCAGCGCTTTAGCACTTCTGTTTACGTCTAGTACTTCTTGACACGTCATCTATTTACACGAGTGGTCATCAACGTACCATCTAACTCTTCCAACTGCAAGGAGCCATTGGTGAAGACCTCCAAGACTCGGTAAGGACCCATCCAGCGAAGATGAAGCTTCTCAGGAAACTTGAGATGTCGATTGTCATAGAGAAAAACCAAGTCTCCATCTGCGACGGTTACTTTCTTCAGCTTGCCATCATAGTTCACCTTACGTTGCGCTTGTACTTCGTACGTCTTCTCCAAAGCTGCATTCCTGTCTTCCTCAAACTCTACAAAGTTCAGAAGACGCTGCTCCTGGCTTTCCTCTTCTTCCATGCGTTCGGTTACGGCTAATCTGTAAGTAGGGACCTCTAACTCGATGGGGACAACAAGTGTCATGCCATAAGTTAGGTAGAAATGTGTCTTCTGGATCTTGACCTTGGGTGAAATCCTGAAAGCCCATAACACAGATGGCAATTTCGTGTCCCAATCATACGCATGGTTAACAGTTACCTTATTCATGATATTACATAGAAGATCATTCGACTTCTCTGTCAGTCCGTTAGCTTTCGGGTTGTACGGCGTCGTCTTCCGATGCTTTATCCTGAAGTATTGGGTCAGGAGGGAAATAGTCTCATTTAAAAAATGAGTACCCCTATCTGATACTAGTTCCAGCGGACATCCGTATCGAGTGATAATGTTGTGCCAGAGGAACCTGACTTTCACTACGGCATCGTTCTTCCTTGTGGCTTCGCCCTCCACCATCTTGGTAGCATAGTCGGTAGCTATCAAAATATACCGTGCTCACGTTCTTCTAGCCACCGGGGCGATAGACCCCAACAAAGTCGATTCCTCATTTTTCAAAAGGAGCAAGCGGAAGAATGGAAGTAAGAGGTCACCTAGTAGTAGCTGTTGGTCTTCCCACCATCTGGCACGCATCACATTTCCTGATCTCCTGAAAAGTGTCTCTGTACATGGTCGGCCACCAGTAATCGACGTCCAACATCTTCTTCACTGTGATCTTCAGCTCGTAGTGACCCCCAGCATCTTCGTAGTGAAGACCCGTGATCACTGGTTTAATCTCTGAAGGCTCAGGGCATCTCCTTAGCTTTTCGTCATGTCCTTTCCTAAACATGATACCCTGGAAGATGGCGTAGAGACCTGCCTTGTGTAAGAAGACAACCCTCTGCTCCGCATCCAATCCCTCGGGGTACTGTTGGTCTTCCAAGAACTTCCTTAAGTCCTTGAAGATCGATTCTTCTGTGGAAGTCGCAAAGACTGGATCAGAAGACCTAGTCTCTTCTTCTGGGAAGCAGGCGGTACGTCCCCCCTCAGATGAAAATGTCTCTGCGAAAACAGAAAACAGCTTTTCGTCAGGGAACTCGTCTTCCACTTCATCTTCTCGTCGTTCCGTCTCCAGTCTGGATAGGTAGTCAACATTAACATGCTGTCTTCCATGCCTGTACTCAACCGTGTAAGTAAATTCTTGGAGTAGAAGAATCCACCTAGCTATCCTACCAGACAAATCTGCTTTCTTCACGAGATGTTTCAAAGAAAAATGATCCACATAGAAGACAAACGGGTTGGCTAGAAGATAGTGCCTAAACTTCCTGCAGGAGTAAATTATGCCAAGACACTCCCTTTCAGTTGTAGAGTACTTCTTCTCTGCATCACTGAGTTGTCTTCCCGCATAGTAGATGAGATAATCCTTCTTCTTCTCATCTTTCTGACTCAATATCACCCCTATGGCTAAAGCAGAGACATCCACATAAATGTGGAAGACTCTCTCCCAATCAGATGGTCTTAGGACCGGGGATTCTGACAGAAGCTTTTTCATTTCTTCGAATGCTTCCTGCTGCTCAGAAGACCAAATGTAAGGTTCGTCCTTCTTCAACAACTTGGTAAGTCTTCCTGCTACCTCTGCATACCTGTCAATAAACCTTCTGTAGTATCCTACATTGTCCAGGAAGCTTCTCAACTGAGTCAGGTTAGCAGGTGGGTGAAGTTTCATGATGACTTCTACCTTAGCACAGTTGACTTCTATACCTCTTCCAGAAATCCTATGTCCTAGCAAAATTCCCTCTGACATACCCAAGAAGTACTTCTCAAGGTGAAGAGCCAAACGATGCTCTCTACACTTCAAAAAACACTTCCTTAGAAATATAAGGTGGTCTTCTTTCGATCCAAAAACACAAAATCATCCAAGAAGATCTCCATGAAAGTACGAAGATACTCCTTGAAGATTGTAATCATCAGTCTCTGGAATGTGACGAGTGCGTTACATAAACCAAACAACATTTGATTGTATGCGTACGTGCCCCAATCAGTAGTGAAAGTGGTTTTCGACTTGTCTTCTTCTCTGATTGAAACTTGGTTGTACCCAGAATACCCAACCAAGAAGTTGTAGAACTCATGTCCTGCTACCTGGTCTAACACAGAATCGGTGAATGATAAAGGATGATGATCCTTCTTCGTGGTCAAGTTCAACTTCCGGAAGTCCTGACACACTCGGATCTTACCTGTCTGCTTCTTTGGCACGATGACAATAGGAGCTACCCACTCACTACTAAGTACTGGGAAGATGACTCCCGCCTTCAAGTATTGGTCGATCTGGTCCTTCATCAGAAGTGTGGTGCCCACATATTACAGGATGCACGAATTTTTGAAATTTTTAAGAATAATAACTTGTTTGTATAACTGAAGAAGCGTTGTTACTTAAGGTTACGTCTTCCTTAACAGGAAGATGATCTTAAGAGTTGTTTGTAATAAGAAGTTGACTTCTTCGGAAGACGACCGTCTTCGGAAGAGCGTCTTCTCAGTTGTGTCTTCAGAAGACGGGAAGACGGCGGAAGATGAGAAGACGGCGGAAGACACCTGTCTTCCAGAAGACAGCGACCGCGAAGGACCAACCACGAGTTTTCGGGTAAGACAGTAGGTGTACCTACTGGGACGCACCAAATAGGTAGGTAGGTCAGGAAGACACCCAAGGTCGAGAACCCCTAATCTTCGGGGAAGATGCGTGAAGAAGCACATTAGGCGCATTCCAACTTCCCGCAGCACAGCGCGCTTGAGAAGATCGATTGAGAGAGTGAGCTTCGCGAGCTAGCATTGAGAGAAGAATCGAGTGAGGACATCGAGGTAGGAGAGAACAAGTTGGCAGCTAGGCGAAGGGTGAGACCGAATTGCTGGAGCACAAACAGCAGAGAGAGCGAAGGCGTTTCTGTGGAGCTTCCGAGAAGCTGACAGTGGAGAGTGGCGAGTAAAAGCGAAGATGGAATCGAGGTGTGGACCGAAATTGACAGCAGGCGCAGTCGAGAGGAGTCGCATTGGAAGCTAGGACAAGAGCCAGAAGCGCGCGGAGGTCGAAGGCAACTCGGGGAGCCGAAGAAGACTGTAGAGGTTCTTTCTCCTGTTCTTTCCCCTTCCCACTTCTTCTCGCCATTGTCTCGTACTCTCCGCGCTTCCTTGATTGTGTGCAGGCAGCCTGATCGATTACCCCCACCCCCCATTCTTTCTATTTGAGACATTGGGCGCGGAAGCGCTGCCCAATTTCTGTCAAGACATCTCCTTGCTTCTTCCAGAGCTCAATTCGAGCTTCCCTACCCCTAGCCCTCAAATTGGAGACCCCAACTATCAATTTCCCTACCGTACTACCTCTCTACCCCCGAAACTTGGAACAGAAGACGATTCGGAAGATGGGAACATCTTCGGAAGACGCTTCTTAAACTTGACTGTCTTCGGAAGACTGTCTTCGGAAGTCGACTAAACACAATTCGTATCAAGAGTGGATTTGCTTTGCTTTTGTGTTTAGAGAGACTTGGTACGAATCCTGAGTGGTGTGGTGAGTTGTTTTGTTATTTCGAGAAGTTGGAAGTCGGGAACTAGGCCTGTGCCTCCCGGTCTTCCAAGCTTCTCAACTCCCCATCTTCCTAGAGAGACTAGAAGACTGGAAGGCTAGCAAAATGAGCGAGAAGACGCGAGGGTCCATTTGGGTCTCTTCTGTCCGATCCATAGCAGCCGTTCCTTCTTCTTCCCGAACTTAGAAGAGAGTTGTGAGAAGTCTTGTTGGCAGAATCTGGAGGGAATGGTCGAGGGTCATGTCTTCTCATCATGCAGCAAGCTTCTTCTGAGTGCGTATGAGAGGTGAGAAGTCAGAAGAACAGAGTGAAGTTGTCTTGAGTCTGTTGTGAGGATAGATTGCGCGTAGGAAGACGAAGACATGTGAGACCAGTGAAGAGAAGTCTGACTTCGAGAAGTCTTCCGAGAAAGACATTGAATCGGAAGCTGTCCCGAGTGTCTTCGCAGAGGCCACTGTCACCGTAGGAGCCCGCAACCATCTTCTGAACCTTTCTTATACTCTACTTCTCGCATATCTTGTATCTTCTGATAGGAAGTAGGATGTAATGCAAGGTGGGTTGTCTTCTTGGTAATCCATGCGAGGCCTTGCTTAGATAGGATTGTTTAGATATAGCTCGGAAGACGAGAGCTATCTAGGAAGTACTGTTAGAATCCCGGAAGACGGAGTAGCTGTCTTATGGAAGACTAGTTTCGTCTTCTAAGAAGTAGAAGCTAGACTGTGGGCATTCGGGAAGGACTGAGCCTTCAGCTCATAGTAGGTGCTTGTGGTTTAGTGCAACAGATCTTCCAGGTATGTCGATGCATCCGCGGGGCTTGGTGTTACCAGCGGCAGAATTGGCCGAGGCCACTCCTTTCCTCAAGGAGTTGGGTCTTGACTTCTTCCTGTGGGATTGGAACCTCGCAGATCAAGGGCTTCTGGAGGAGGTGTGAGCAGCGTTACCACCGCGTAACCGTGTATCTGCGAAGACAGGAATAGCTCGGGGAAGACCGTCTTCCTGGACTGAAGACTGGTGGCGTAAGGCGATGTCGTGTCGTGGACCGGCTCCTACGTGAAATTCAAACTTTGATGCTTGTCGCTCCAAAGACACTCATGAGAAGACAAGCTAGGTCCCAGCTTACGGGCTTTTGGCGCAACTTCGGATCTTCACTTTCATCACATGGATGGGTAGAGCTCGTTGTCAGCTTTCCATGGGCATCTTGTTTACTTCGTTTGGACATCCAGAGAAGAAGTTATGCGATTCGAAAGAAGGTAAAATCAAGCTAGGCCCCTGGTTACTTGCTGACTGGGTATTTAGGGCTTCAGACGTTATATCAAAGACGCAAGGGGCCTGCTTCTTATTATTCAGGATTCAAGATAGAACTGTACGTACAGAGACTGTTGCAAGGGGGGTGCTTAAGGGGCTAGCTTGCGCTTGCGATCTGTCAATGGACGGTTCCGTAGATTTAGGAGTCCAATGCAAGCGCGCAAGGCGTCGTTGGGTTCAGATCTGTGCAGGCTACGCACTGGTTCAAACGGTTCTTGAAGAGACGGATCGGGGGTTGTGTTCTGGGAGAAATTGAGACGCAGGAAGCAGATTTGGGGTTTTCAGTTACCTGTGAAGGAGAGTTGGACCGTTCGGGCCGTTCCGGAGTCCAAACTTGCTGTCCTTGGATCCATCGGGATCAGAACAACGAGTTCTTCAGGAAATTGAAGACGATACAAAGTTTCATCGGGCGATTTGGAAGTTCTGAGTGAAATTGGCTCGCAGGGAAGCGCTTACATCAGATTTTTGTTCATCTGCGACCTGAGGTTGGGCTGTTCTTCGCGATCGGTGAACCAAGCTCTTCGTTCTTGGTGCCTACGCGATCAGGGAGTCCTCATGTACGCATAAGAGAAGACTGTAAGTGAATTGGATTGTTGGTTTGGGTGTGGTGAGTGAATTTGAGCCGTAGGGAGCCGATTTACGTCAGTTTTTTGCAACCTGCGACCAAATTTCTCGAGTGGTTTTGCAAAGGGAACTCCAAACGACTTGTTTGGAGTCTTGTTGGGTTCAGGGTAGCTAGATCTACCTACCAGAGAAGACGGATATCAGTTTAGGCGATCCGTTTGTGCGTGGTGTGCGGTTATAAGCCACAGGGAGCAGCTTTTGAAGGTTCGGTCACCTGCGACCGAAAATCAGCGATACCTCGGCTATCAGGAGTCGGATCTGAAGGTTTCTTGGGTTAACGGAGTCAGCAGAGGAGACCCTATCGACATCTGAAGTCCGTTCAGCGAAAAGAGGAAGTCCACAGATAGACCTTTTTCGGTTTCTTCGCTACGGGTTTTGCTCTTTTGAGTTCGTTAGAGTTCTGGTTGGCAGTATACAGCTTGTGGTAGCTAGCTTTAGCTAAGAGCTTATACATGGATGTGGTTTGGACTTGGGTTTGGATCTTGTGATACTGCTGTGGCTCTGTTTGTTAGCAAAGAGAAGTTTCTCTTGCTTTGAGCTACGCTTCGGTGGTTTTGGGCCAGGGTTGCGATTCAAGGGTTGTTTTCAGGGGCTTTTGAAGCAGGTTACAGACCGCTCTGGTCTGGTTCTCAATTTTGTGCTCCTAGGAGAAAGAACTGGCAGTGTACATACATTTGGAGTGGTATATATTGCACGTTCGTTTTCGTGGTTGTTTTTCTCTGTCTTGTCTCTGTTTCAGCACACAACATCTCCACAGCCAGGAACCTCGCGTTTTCCTGGACATCCTTCACGCAATATCCGACATGATAGCGTTTCATAGGCCTGAGTCCGAGAATCGAGGATATTGGTACGAGAAGAAGATCTTGCCTAGGATCGTGAGTTCGTGGCATGTGCCTGGGAGCACCACCTGCCTTTTCGTGGTAGACAGGCATGGGAGGAACGGTTGGAAGATAGAATCTTATCGAGAGTCAAAGAAGTGCCTCCTGGCGAAGTTATTTCTGCATCTCTTTCCCAAGGAGAAAGCGCAGAAGACAAGGTACTTAGGCGATCAGGACGTGGAGTTCCTGGAATCAGTGTGGGATGACAGAGTGCCCATCTACTGGGGCGCGTACATCCACAACTACGTACAGACGAAGCTAGCATACTTGGGTACCCCGGCGGGAGGACACCTGACGCCCTTCCTCTGCTACTTGTATGTAGCCATGGGGGATCTTAGGGAAGATCAGCTGGCAGTGTATGGGCCAACGGAGCGACAGGAGGTGAAGGAGGAGACCTCGGAAGACGATGACCGAGAGGCAGCAGCAACGCCCCCTCCCACTCTGATGCCATAGCTGAGGCCCGGCTCTCACCAGAAGACGCTTCTGGTGAGGGAAGATGAGTCTAGTGGGTCGGAAGACGCCACGCCACTGAGGAAGATGGGTCCCAAAAGTGTACCGAGGACACCCATCTCCCTCATTCACTCAGGATCGGAGTCCGACTCGGAAGAAGACCTGCTGAGTACCCGATCGGAGCAGAAGATTGCTTCTGCAACGCCTGGGAGTCTTCCGAAGACTCCAGAAGACGAAGGATGGATGGGCGCTCCTGCTGCGATGCGAGGAAGCGCAAAGAAGAGAGCCGCTCCTGCCATGAGGAGTCTTCCACCCCGGAAGATGAGAAGAGTATCTTCTTCTCGTGCGCAGAAGATGAAAGCCGTAGTGGTGGAAGAGGCTTCCTTGCCTCTGGAAGACGAAGCCGACACCATGGAGAGAGTGGTGGAGATGAACTTGACTTCCGCAGGAAGACGACTGGAGGAGTTCAGTGCCTACTTCCAGAAGGAGATCCAGCCAGCTATGGAGTTGCTGGAGAGGAGAGCGAGGGCACAGGAGAAGCCCTTACAACCTGGATTCGGCCTGCGCACCTTGCTGCGACAGGGGGAAGACCAGAAGAAGACGGAGTCGCTGGAAGCTAGCCTCCGTACTACGGAGAAGCTTGCGGCCAGGTACAAGGTGGAAGCAGCCGCTTCTGCCAAGGAGCTGGTACAGCTTCGGAAGAGCAACCAGGAGTTGCAGGCGTGGGTACAGCAGCGCAATCAGGAAGTCACCCGAGTGCGGGAGAAGATCACCGCCCTCGCAGAAGAGCAGACCATATGGAAGACGCAGCGAGAAGCCGCGGAAGCGCGAGCTGCAGCTGAGAAGACGCAGAGGGAAGCAGCAGAGGCCCGTGCGCAGAAGATGTTGGCACAGTCGGTGGAAGCGCTTCGAAAGAAGTTCAACTACACCGCGGATAGGAAGTTACTTACCTTAGCTAGAGGATGGGACAGCGAGTCCAAAGCGATGTTGGTGGAATGTCGGGAGAGCATGTTCAGGTACTTGGATAGACAGATAGAAGGAGTGAAGACACTTTATGGTCTTTCCTCGCTTCCGATACCTGCATCCGCATCTTCCCACGCTCCAGCACCATCGACTGGATCCGGAATGGAGAAGGAGGAGTTCGATCTCGCTGTGCACTTGGTGGTGACAGCGTTGGAAGACGAGAAGACTCCAGAAGACGCCCCAGAAGACAAGATGTCTTCTGGAAGATAGGAAGACGAGCCGTCTTCCCAGGTATTCCGCATGGAGGAAGCGACTTCCCCGGATCCTCATGAGGTCCCCATGGTCCCTAGTCCCGCACCCGTGCCTCAGAAGACGGAAGAAGCACCGGTCGACTCCGCTTCCCAGAAGACGCTTCTGTCTTCCGAAGCAGAAGCCGGAGCCGAGGAAGACGCAGCAGCAGCGACAGCAGAGCCAGCAAGAGACGAAGAAGAGGAAGCCACCTCAGTGACACCCGAGGTAACTGCAGGGCTTTCTAGCTTATCAGAAGCC
This sequence comes from Asterella californica, assembly GCA_036924285.1. Lineage (NCBI taxonomy): Eukaryota > Viridiplantae > Streptophyta > Marchantiopsida > Marchantiales > Aytoniaceae > Asterella > Asterella californica. The sequence continues at coordinate 17,655,221 of JAYKYS010000003.1, forward strand.
GCATTAGGAGCTCCGATAGGAGCAGATCAGGTAGAGATTGCCTCCGTGCAATCTGAGTAGTTAGTAACTCCATTTCCAAATATAGTAAAATCAAACATGCTATCTTAAGGATGGCAGTTTTCCCATGTAATATTAGTTAGGACACCATGTGGCAGCATAGGTAGCGTAGGAAGGACAAGGTGGATGACCAATTCGGGCAGTGGAACCGCTTGCATGTGAGGTGACAACCTCCTGTCAGCGCCTCTCTCTCCCTGGTGGTCGCCTCCCCTGGTTCTCACGGCGGCAGCATAAGTAGGATAGCAGAGTAGGAGATAGGGCTCTGCCAGTTCTGTAGAATTCTGTAGTAACTGAACATACACACCGATTCTACAGGCAGGTAGGCGAGACACATTAGAGCAGAGACAGTCTTAGCGCACTACACCCGTTGTTGGAAACATACGAATAGTCTTGGAATATACCGGAGGGGTCTGCATACTCGCACCAGCAATGGTTCGACGATGTAGATAGAAGTAGTGGACAGTCTAGGAACAGGGAACGGCATCCTCGTGCAGTCCTGTTAGCTAGACTAGTGTGTCGAGGAGTAGACACAGGAAGTAGAGGGAGTGAGCTTCTCAATGTCATTGTGACTTCTTCTCGGGGAATAGATTATGGATTTGAGTGCAGAAGCTTTGTCCATGTCTTCTGGATGGTGGGTTCATTGAATTCGCTCCCAATTGTGCATGGGAAGTGTTCTTCTTGAGTGACGGTGACTGTCAGCAGTTGTGGAAGTGTAGCTTGACTCGTTCAGTAGAGCACTTGGGATCTACGTACGAACGATCTTCTGGGTAAGGGATCCCAGAAGACAGAGCAGTCAGAGCAGCGAAGTGAAGAAGAAAGAAGTCTTCTTCTCGCAACAAAAGACGACATCCTCGAGTAGAAGACGGTGCAACAGTACTCACGTTTGTTGTCTTCCTCCCCAAACTATTACAAGCAGGGATGGCTTGTTAGTCAGGATCCGGACTAGAAGCCTGTCGGAATCTTAATTTACTCTTTTCATCTTGTTTTCTCTTGTTTGGCTTTTCTCATCTTCCCCATCTTCTCCCATCTTCCCCATCTTCTTACCTTCTTCTAGTGAGTTTCCGATACTTCTATTGAGCTTCCGTGAAGGTGAATGTCGTTGTAGTGCTGCAGGAAGACAACTTCCGTAGGCAGAAGCCTGGGAAGGCTACAGGGGGCATACACCCTGTGATTGATCTAACCCATTGGAATGTGAGTGTGAGAATAAGGTGTAACGACCGTTGCTAGTCGACTTCTGCGAAGCAGGACAGCCTTCTGGAGGTGTGAGAAGACGAGTTGAACCCCCAGAAGACGAGAATCGCTTCGGGAAGACGGTATCGAGAAGACCGGAAGAAGCAATCTGGAAGCAGGAAGATCGTCTTCCCCAGCTTCTCTGTGAATAGTTGTGTGATATTGTAATTGGTAGTTGTTTGTCTGGGTCCAGAGCACCATTTGGCGTGTTTGGAAGACGTGTGGTTTTGTGTGGTTTTGTGAGAAGACAGGATTTCTAGGCAAAACCCGTGTGTTTGTGTGTTTGAACAGATCTTAGAACTTAGAGCAGCGTTACTTGTGCAAATCCTCTGTGAGAACGATATCTTGTATACTAAATGGGCAAAAGGAGTAATCCTTCGTCACTACAAGAAGCGAGTACTTGGGGTTGAGCCGATACTGCCTCTGCCGTGCAGGAACAACGTCTTCCAGCAAGTCAATGCGATGCTCTCCCAACTCTCGAGGTATGCCCTTCATGTCTTCTATGGTCCAAGCGAAGACATCATGGAACTCCGTCAAAAGTTCTCAAAAGTCTTCCAACTGTTGGCCCTCGATTACCTTGGAAAGCTTCAGCTTCTTCCCAGAAGCAACCTCCATTTCTTGAAGATCATCCGGGTTTATCATTCCTTCAGTGTGACTGCACTCACTGGCACCAAAGTATTCCGGTTTGGGAGCTTCTTCCGGTTCAGATTCGTCTTCTGGAAGACCAACTATCAGTTCTTCCGAAGAGAAGACGGTACCTTCATCTTCTGGAAGATCAACTATCAGATCTTCCGAAGGGAAGACGGTACTTTCGTCTTCTGGAAGCTCTTCTTCTGCAATTTCGTAGCACTCAATGTATCCACAGATCACTTCTTCTGCTATCTCTGTTACTTCTGTAGTACACAAGTTATTCACCACAAACTCATCATATCGTTCATCAATGTCAGAAGACGCAACTGAGTCTTCTGTCGTGTACCCCTCTGTCGTTGAAGGAGTTTCACCTTGGTGTCCAATCTTCATCCAAGGAAGTGAGACCTTGGTCTTCTCTCTTGGCTTGGGTGTAGGATTGAGAAACCTCAAACGATGTCTTCTCCAATCGGTATTTACATTTGCAACATACAGCCATGGTATTCCTATCACACATGATATCCGACCCTAGCTACAGGTCGTAAAATGATGTAAGTGAGATAAAAATATACTCCCCCAATTACCGTCAAGACATCTTTCAGTTGTCCCAAAGGTCGTCTTCTGGTCTGGTCCGTCATTCTGAGGATTCTTGGAGTAGGCTGGAACTCAGTGAAGCCTAGCCGAAATCAATGGGTACCTTCTTCAGAAGACAGCCATAGATCTCCATATCAAGTTCTGGGGCTCTCAAATCTTCATGCTCTATCCTTAGGATCGGGATGCTCTGGGGAAGTTTAGCTATTCTCCTCTTCCTCGATCCTAGAAGAACAGATTGTAACAACTTCCTGTAACCATCGTTGTCATCCAAAAGCTGTTGGAAGGTTACATCCGTCTTCTGGTTCCACAAGTCTCGCAAGAAGTCATAAGGGGATCGCTTCAGAAGAGTGACTGGTGTTTCCAACAGAGAAGATGTAGTAGCTACTTCCTTGGGTGGAAGACCAGAATGGTGTCTTTTCTTGACTGGGAGCTGTTCTCGTGAGACAGGGGCTGCCGTAGTCGGTGGAGGAAGCTGCTGTACTATCTTTCGTCGCTTCTCTAGCTCTTCTTGCATGATTGCTTCAACTTCTTGTCTAATGTCAGGAGCAAAGTACTTCGGATCTTCTCGGTCGTAAGTAGGGGAAGAAGGCCGCTTAGGTGAAGATGACCTCTCCTTACGCTGCTTCTTCTTCTTGATCTCCTAATAACGGGATTCTGACTTCTCTTTGCTTCTGGTACTTACCTTGAACACCGCTTCATCCAGGACTTCTTCCGGGGGCCAACTGTCTGAATCCGGACTAGGGCTCCAAACAGTGCCATCCGTCAAAGTAAAAGAAGAAGCTGCCTCAAGTGACTTCGTCTTCTGAGCTGTAGTTGTCTTCTGCAGCTGATGTTCTTTTCCTTCGCGCTTCCCGGGATCTGGTTCGTCTTCCTCGATATGGAGACAATCCGTACAATCTCCAAGATCTTCTTCTTCTACCGTGATGTGCTATACCACTGCTAGCTCGAGTTTAGAAGCTGATGCGGCTTCTGCAGGAGGTGTGGTCTCTGCAAATCTAACCATTTGTCGTGGGCGTAAGGTTTGAGGACAATTTCCCGTGAAATGTCTTGTTTCCTTACAATTTCCACACAAGGGTACTTGCCCAGTCTGTCTTCTCGGATGAGGACATGTGGACCACCAGTGTCTTATCTCTCCACAATTGTTGCATGCTCCAGGAAGAGGGTTTAGAGGTCGTTGTGATGAAGAAGGTTGCCAGGGCGTCATAGTCTGTACATTACTAGTCCTGTCCCTAGGTACATAACGATTATATTGGGCGGGAGGAGTAGGAGTGAATGGTTGTATCGTCTCGATCTTATAGCAGGTTTCCCCACTGAGATCGTGTAGATATCCCTCATCATCTTCTTCCCAGCCTGTCCAATTGACAGCTTGGTCCTGTGTACACTTATCTCTGGTATGTCCGGAAGAGTTACAAAGGTTGCACCAAAGGTTTGGCAGAGAAGCCGTAGGTTGCTTCCGTTTGTCCTTTTGGTTCAGAAGATGAACTTTCAGGTCGGCAAATTGCTTCAGCACTTCATCGATCCGAGGATCAAGTGCAGACTGAATGATCTGAGTCTGAGGCATCTTCTGCACAACTTCTTCTTTTGATCGTGTCTTCTCCTTCTTCTTCTTCCATGTCTTCTTCTCTTGCTCAGATTCAGATTCTAAACTTTCGACAGTAGACTCTTCAGAAATAGAGGGCACTTTTGAATCACTGTTATCAGTTTTAGTGGACTTGGACTTCCTCTTGGACTTCCTAGAAGGCTTCTTCGACTTCTTGGACTTCTTCGAGGTCTTCCCTCTGTCTTTCGTCATATTCCGAATGATGCTCGAGGTTTCATACTGCTCGGCATGCTTCTGTACTTCTACTAAATCATCACCTCCTCCTCTTCTGCAGTACAACTCCATATCTTGAGACAATCCTCACAAGTACCAGTCCATGGCTTGCTTGGCATAATAACCGAGTCTTCCTTGGTTCTGAGGGATGTGATCCAGGAGGTCTTTAAACCTCTCGATGTAATCTCGCAGTGTCTCTTTCTTCTTCCGTTCGAGCCTCTGAAGTTCTATGAGGGTCATACGATCGTAGCCCACTCCTCTGAACCTCTTCAAAAAAGCTGCCTTCAGAGTAGCCCAAGCGGCCATTACTAAACCATCATCCAACATTTAACTCATCCATTTCCTTCCTTTCCCTACGATCAAACTGGGAAATACAAGGAGTCTGTCGACATCCGAGTCTTCCTTGTTGGATCGAGAAATGGTCTCGAACATCGTGATGAAGTCGTCCACGTTAGCATCATCGTCATACAGATGATACTTCTGCCGAGTGTGGGAAACCATGTCGACTGCTGACTGATGCGACTGCCAACTTCTTCCTCCCTCAGGCCCAGGAGGTGGAGATGGTCTTCTCGAAGGTCCAGGTCTGTCTAAATCACGAAGGTCGTCTTCTGAGTCAGAACTACTGTCGTTGTCGTCTTCTGAGACGTCTGGATCTCCTCTAGTCTTTCTTCACCTTGAGAGGCCTCTTCCGCACTTGGGAAGACGTCTTCCGAGTAACCAGTACCAAAATCTACTTTATACATATGATCACCCGGTTGGCTTCTGTCTTCTCCAAAGATTATGCTCGAGATGGAAGGCTCTTCCAACTCTACTGATCGGATCTTCCTGAGCTCTTCTTCTTTCCTTTGGTGTCTCAGGGATATCAGCTGCTCTCTAGAAGCGGTTCGCTGGGATGAATGTACCCACTAAGGATCTTTACCCGTGCGTCTTCTGCTTCTTCCTCTGGTCGGAGACATCCACCAGAGTGCTGAGAAGAGATGTCCCTCTTCTTCTAATACTAGATCCGGCAAACTGAATGTCTGAACAACTGATCACAGGTTCGGAACGTCTTCTTCTCCTGCTTCCTGTTGTACTCACTGCAGTCTTCCAAGATCGGGTCTTCCCAGAAGCTCTTGGAAGCGGGGAAGCAGCTTCTTCCAGTTCTCCCTAATGTATCTCATCAGCTTCTGGTTGCGGTTCCTGTCTTCTAGCAAGATAGAGTCCCACAACACATTCAACTACAATCGAAGTTAGTTCGAAATGAAACTAACTACTGGTACACAGATCCAAGAAGCTTAGAACAGAAGTTACTAAGATGAAATCCCCGGCAGCGACGTAAAAAATGGTGCTCACTATATGTAGTGTCGCAGGATTACTCCTTTTGCCCATTTAGTATACAAGATATCGTTCCCACAGAGGATTTGCACAAGTAACGCTGCACTAAGTTCTAAGATCTGTTCAAACACACAAACACACGGGTTTTGCCTAGAAATCCATTCTTCTCATAAAACCACACGGCTTCCAGACCCTTCAGAAGGTGCTCTGGACCTAAACAAACAACAACTAACTAAAATATCACACAACTATTCACAGAGAAGCTCGGGAAGACACTTCCTGCCTCCAGGTTACTTCTTCCGGTCTTCTCAGTAACGTCTTCCCAAAACAATTCTCGGCTTCTAGGAGTTCAACTCGGCTTCTCACACCTCCAGAAGACTACTCCTGCTTCGTAGAAGTCGACTAGCAACGGCTGTTACACCTTGCTCTCTCTCTCATTCCAACGGGTTAGATTAATCACAGGGTGTATATCCCCTGTAGCCTTCCGAGGCTTCTGTCCTACGAAAATGGTCTTCCTGCAGCTCTACAACGACATTCACCTTCACGGAAGCTCAATAGAAGTCTCGGAAGCTCACTAGAAGAAGGTAAGATGGTGGGGAAGATGAGAGAAGATGAGGAAGAAGGGAAAATCCAAACGAGAGAAAAACAGGATAAGAATAAGAAATTAAGACTCCGACAGGCTTCTAGTCCGGATCCTGACTAACAAGCCATCCCTGCTTGTAATAGTTTGGGGAGGAAGACAACAAACGTGCGTACAGTTGCACAGTCTTCTACTTGAGGATGTCATCTTTTGCTGTGGGAAGAAGGCTTCTTTCTTCTTCTCTCGCTGCTTCGACTACTCTGTCTTCTAGGATCTCTTACCCATAAGACCGTCCGTACGTGGATCCGAAGTGCTCCACTGGACGAGCCAAGCTGCGAATCTGCACAAATTCTGACAGTCACCGTCACTCAAGAAGAATGCTACAGAAGACACATGCAAAGCTTCTGCACTCAAATCAACAATCCATTCCCCGAGAAGAAGACACATTGGCATTGGGAAGCTCACTCCCTCTACTTTCTGCTCCTACTCCTCGACACACCAGTCTAGCCAATAGGATTACACGAGGATGCCGTTCCCTGCTCCTAAACTGTCCACTACCTCCATCTATATCTTCAAACCACTCCTGGCAACAAGCATGCAGACCCCTCCGGTATAATCCCAATCTATTCGTATGTCTCTAACATTGGGTGTAGTGTGTGTGCACACAACAGTGTGTGTAGTGTGTGCACAAATGCGCTTCTTGTGTATATGGTGTCTCTACTCACAGTGAGGCATATGCGTCCATAGTGTGCTTAATGTGTGTAAAATCCTACTCTGTCATCCTACTTATACATCTGCCTTGAGGCGCAGGAGAAGTTCCCCTCCAATCCTCAATTACAACAAGGGAGAGATGGGCGCTGTCAGAAGGCTGCCACCCCACATGCAAGCGGTTCCCCTTCCTAATTAACCATCCACCTTACTACTCCTGCGCTGCCTACTCTGCCACATGGTCACCTATCTAATATTACACTAAACTGCCACCTCCTAATATAGCATGTTCGGTTCCTACTAAGTTTAGACAAGTCAACTTGTCTTCTGCGCTTTGCTACTTACTCTAATTGCTCGGATGCAATCTCCATTGGATCTATTCCTACCTGAACTCCTAACTCGGCTTCTGATAAGCTGGGAAGCCCTGCAATTACCTCGGGTGTCACTGAGGTGGCTTCCTCCTCAACATTCATTGCTGGCTCTGTTGTTGCTTCTGCTTCGGAAGACGGAAGCGTCTTCTGGGAAGCTGGGTCGACTTGTGCTTCCTCGCTCTTCTGAGACACTAGTTCGACATGGTGACCTCATAGGGGTCTGGAGAAGTCGCTTCCTCCACTCGGAATACTTGGGAAGACAGCTCTTCTTCTTGTCTTCCAGAAGACATCTTGTCTTCCAGGGTCTTCTCGGCTTCCAACGCTGTCACTACCAAGTGCACAGCGAGGTCGAACTCCTCCTTCTCCAAGTCTGATCCGGTCGATGGTGCTAGGGCTTGGGAAGATGCAGTTGTAGGTGGCGAAATCAAGGAAAGATCGTAGAGTGTCCTCACTCCCTCTATCTGTCTGTCCAAGTACCGAAACATGCTCTCCTTGCACTCTATCAACATCGCTCTGGACTCGTCATCCCATTCTCTAGCTAAGGTAAGAAGCTTCCTACCCGCGGTGAAGTTAAACTTCTTCCGAAGCGCTTCCACCGATTGAGTTAGCATCTCCTGCGCACGAGCTTCCGCTGCTTCCCGCTGTGTCTTCTCGACTGCAATCTGCGCTTCTGCGGCTTCTCGCAGTGTCTTCCATGTCGTCTTCTCCTCTGCAAGGACGGTGATCTTACCTCGCACTCGTAGAACCTCATGGTCACGTTGCTGTAAACGCGCCTGCAACTCCTGGTTGCTCTTCTTCAGCTGGGTTAACTCCTTGGCAGAAGCGGCTGCTTCCGTCTTGTACTTCACTGCGAGCTTCTCCGTGGTGCGGAGGTTGGCTTTCAGTGCTTCTACCTTCTTCTGGCCTTCTTCCTGCCGCATCAGGGTGCGTAGACCGAATCCAGGCTGTAGTGGCTTCTCCTGAGCCTTCGCTCTTTTCTCGATCAACTCCATAGCTAGCTCGATCTCTGAGTGGAAGAAGGCACTGAACTCCTCCAGTCTTCTTTTCGCGGAAGACATGCTCATCTCCACAATCCGATCGGAGGTGTCGACCTTGTCTTTCAGAGGCACCTCTTCCACCACTATGGTCTTCTGCTTCTGCGCGCGAGAAGAAGCTACTCTTCTCATCTTCCGGGGTGGAAGATCTCTCCTCATGGCAGAAGCGGCCTCTTTACTGCGCTTCCTCGCATCGCAATAGGAGTGTCCATCCAACCTTCGTCTTCTGGAGTCTTCGGAAGACTCACTGGTGTTGCAGAAGCGGTCTTCTGCGCAGCTTGGATACTCAATGGCTCCTCTTGTGAGTCGGACTCCGATCCAGAATGAATGATCGGGAAGGAGATGGTCTTCTTAGGTACACTCCTAGGACCCATCTTCCTTGGTGGTGTCGCGTCTTCCGACCCACTGGAGTCGTCTTCCCTCACCAGAAGCTCTTCTGATGAATACCGAGTCTCATCTACGGCATCAGAGTGGGAGAGGTAGTCATGACTGCTGCTCGATCGTCTTCTCCCGAGGTCTCTTCCTTCGCCTCGTGCTGCCCTGTTGGTCCATATCTTGCCAACTGATCTTCCGTGAGATCTCCCTTGACCACGTACAGGTAACAGAAGAATGGAGTAAGATGTCCTCCTGCCGGGATACCTAAGTACACCAGCTCTGTCTGTACATAAGCGTGGAAGAACGCGCCCCAGTTGACATTCTCTTCGGCACACACTGCTTCCAGGAACTCCACGTCCTTATCTCCAAGGTATCTCGTCTTCTGCGCTTTCCCCTTGGGAAAGAGGTGAAGGAACAGCTTCGCCAGAAGACGCTTCTACGGCTCCCGGTAAGATTCAACCTTCCAGTCGTTTCTTCCCTGCATGTCCTCCAGGAAGAGACAAGTTGTGCTTCCAAGCACATGCCACTTACCCGAGATCATGGGTAAGATCTTCTTCTCGAGCCAACAACCTCGGTTCTCAGATTCTGGCCTGTGAAAGGCCCTGCGCCACCACTCCTCTGTCCAGGAAGATGATCTTTCACGAGCTACTCCTGCCTTCGCAGGTACACGGTTGCGAGACGGTAAGGCTGCCCAAACCTCCTCTAGAAGACCCTGGTCGGCGAGGTTCCAATCCCACAGGAAGAAGTCGAGACCCAACTCCTTGATGAAGAGTTTGACCTCGACCAGTTCTGCTGCCGGTAACACCAACCCTCGAGGATGCATCGACATACTTGAACTCTGTTGCACTAAGCCATACGTACTTATTGTGAGCCGAAGGCTCAGTCCTTCCCAAGTTCTCACAGTCTAGCTTCCACTCTCAGAAGACGAATCTAGTCTTTCACTCTCAGAAGACGAATCTAGTCTTCCAGAAGACAGCTACTCCGTCTTCCAGGATTCTAACAGTGCTTCCTAAGTAGCTCTCGTCTTCCGAGCTATATCTAAACAATCCTAACTAAGCAAGGCCTCACATGGATTCCTAAGAAGACAAACCACCTTGCATTACATCCTACTTCTTAACAGAAGATACAAGATATGCGAGAAGTAGAGTGTATGACAAGTTCAGAAGATGGTCGCGGACTCTTGTGGTGACAGTGGCCTCTGGGAAGACTCCCGAGACAGCTTCCGATTCAATACCGTTCTCGGAAGACTTCCCGAAGCTAGGCTTCTCTTCACTGGTCTCACCTGTCTTCTACTTCCTACACGCAATCTAACCTCACAACAGACACAAGACATTCGCACTCTGTTCTTCTGACTTCTCACCTCTCATACACACTCAGAAGAAGCTTGCTGCATGATAGGAAGACATAACCCTCGACCATTCTCTCCAAATTCCACCAGCAAGACTTCTCACAACTCTCTTCTAAGTTCGGGAAGAAGGAGGAATAGGCTGCTATGGGTCGGACAGAAGAGATCCGTAACGGACCCTCACGTCTTCTCGTGCATTCTGCCAGCCTTTCCAGTCTTCTAGTCTCTCTAGGAAGATGTGGATTTGAGAAGCTTGGAGATCGGGAGGCACAGACCTAGTTCCCAACTTCCAACTTCTCGAAATAACAAATAATTCACCAAGCCACTCGGGATTCGTACCAAGCCTCTCTTAACCCAAAAGCAAATCCAATCCACCCTTGATACGAATTGCACACATTCGTCTTCTGAAGACAGTCAGGCTTTCGAAGCGTCTTTCGAAGATGTTCAGGTTTCATAAGCGTCTTCCGAAGATGTTCAGATCTTCCAAAGCGTCTTCTGTTCAGAGATTCGGGAGTAGAGGTGCAGTAGGATAGGGAAATTGATAGCTGCGGGGTCGAATTTGAGAACGACAGACAGAGAAGCTCGAATTGCACTCAGGAAGAAGCAAGAAGATGGCTGTCGAAAATTGGGCAGCGCTTTCGCACCCAATGTCACAGTAGGAAAAATGTGGGGAGAGAATCAATCGACCGGTTTGCCTGCAAACAACCGGGGAAGCGCATGGGATACTAATCAAAAGGTGAGAAGCGGTGGGAAGGGAAGAGAACATGAGAAGAACCTCAAACAGTCTTCCGTCTGCTTCCCGAGCTGTCTTCAATCTTCCACGCGCTTCCGGCTTTGATCCAAGCTCCATTGCGACTACACAGAGCTGTAACGACCTATGTTACACATAGGAAGTTTGTCTATTAGTAAGGTATTTAGTTATAACTAAGTGTTGAGAATGTTTATTTGCTGCCCAAGTACTTTAAAGAGGTATCAAGTTAGTCATGACTAGCTAAAAGTTAGTTATGGTTAAACTTAGCTGTACTTTTGGCAGAATTCAGATATTTCCTAAAGAGTGAGCACTACTATCTTATCATCTTGTCTAAAAGGTAGAAAGGAGGTGGAAAGTATCCCTTATCTCTTTTTGACTTGATATTAGTGGTTGGATTAAAGTTGTGGACTTTGTGGGCATTAAAAACAAGAAGAGATTCCACATGTTTCCTTTTTAGTGGGTCCTAGTGTAGAGGGGGGGTGGAAATTTGAGATTCCTTGGGAATATTCTAGAATCCTTCTAGAAGTTGTTGACTTTGAAGGAATAAGCCCATGTGAAAAGGTAAAAAGCCCATGTGATTAATGCTTTTACCTTAAGTAATATCTTAGTAAAACCCGGTAAAAGTAGTTACGGCTGAGTTACCGGAGGGTACCAAAGTAAAAACCTAGAATGTATAAATAGAGGAGTAGAGAAGAGCTCCTCATCCTTGTTTTCACATCGTCGTAATGACAACTTGAGTAATATAGAGAATGTGGGATATTTTTAGCATGTGAGAACTTGAGAGACGTCGTTAGAATGGAGGATTTTAGTTGATGAGTTTATGAAGATTTTTAGTTGATAAGTTTGTGGGTGTATGAATGAGTGAACTTAGCATTTTTCCCTTCAAGATTCATGGTGTGCTTCCATCAAAGCCATCAGAGGTGACCCTTGAGTGAGAGACAGGTCCGACATTTGCAGATTCATCGATGACGATCGTGGTGGTTGAGAGATCGGGGGGGGGGGGGGGTAGTTGATCGATGAGATCGTGAAGAGTTTACAGAGCTGCTTCCGCCGTCAATTCCTTGCTACACCTCAATCGAACAAGACTTCACCTTCGATTCTTCTCAGCCGTCCTTCAATGTCTGTTTCCGGGAGTCTCCAGAAGACTCCTTCAGCTCGATATGCTTCATACTCTCAGCGATTCGCCCTAGTCTTCTTCCTAGCTGTGAATCGATCCTGGCTCTACTCAAATTCATTCTATTGACCCTCCTCGCTCAAGTCGATCACCTTCCAACTCGATCTTCTAGCCAAAAATGAGCTCGATGCGGGAAGCGGTAGTGTTTCTGTGCTAATGCGCTTCCTGCGCATCTTCTCACGCAGTTTAGAGGTTTTCGACCTACCCGACTTACCTAACCTACTCGGTGCTACCGGGTAGGTACACTTACTTCTTACGTGGTTAAACTTCCACGGTTGCCGTCTTCCGGAAGATACGTGTCTTCCGTCTTTCGCCGTCTTCCGTCTTCGGAAGACACAATCGAGAAGATGCTTCCCGGAAGACGGTCGTCTTTCGAAGAAGTCAACTTCTTATTACGAAAAAGATCGTAAGATCATCTTCCTTCTAAGGAAGCCGTAATCTTAAGTAACAAAGCTTCTTCAGTTATACAAACAAGTTATTAACCTTAAAAATTTCAAAAATTCGTGAATCCTGTAAATTGTGGGCATCACATGGAACGGTTGAAACTAAAATCATCGTGGCAATTCCACATCCATGATCTTCAGATGAATATCTCATCTTCCACTTACATGCTCATACAATTTCTAAACACAAGATCATTAATAAAACATCACCTTGATGTTTTAGCATATCATAATTTACAACTATTTGATATTTTGTGCTTCAGTGAGACACTTATACAAAATCCTAGTTTTGTTCCACATTTCATATACATCGAGCGCTTTCAATATATACATACGCACACAAGTCGAGGTTTGCTACTAACATATTGGAACACAATGCAACTCTCGGCGCATAATATTTTTGGAACTCATAACATGGAAATAATTTTTGCAGATTTCAACATTCTAACTCGTCGTGCAATTCACATCATAGTTGTATACAAATCTCCTTGTACGCATGTCGATGAATTTTTGATCAATTTAACTACCATTATTCAAAACATACCTAAGAATTATCCACAATAATCATAGGAGATTTCAATATTGACTTGCTCAAAATTGATGATCATCAAACTACATCTTTCGCATCTTTCATGAATTCATTCAGCTTTTTTCCAACTTTCACAAAACCAACTACAAAATATATGGATCAAATCTAGATCAAATATGGACTAACGTTCCCCAATATGAAAATCTCTCTTTATTAGACAGATCATGATCCTATTTTTATTCTCTATAAAAATCCATCACATGTTAATATGTCCTCATTTACGTGAAAAAGCAAATCCAATCTGGTACTCCCTTTTACGTTTCTTGAAAAAAAACATTTCTCATATAAACTATAAATCATCATGTCGTGAGCTATTGACTTTGCAAAATTCCTAAATGTATGCATCCACAACTATTCAATATAATATAAATATACCCATTTTAACATCCATAATATTCCAAATGTTTTGTTTCGCAGTTACGATTCATCAGTGCTCTCAAGACGACCTCAAGATTCAAATCATTTTATACATTTCTTGCATATCTTATATGTTATCGACACTCCAATGTACATAATCTTCACAACATCTCTCACAATCTTCATTATATATTTTCTTATTTCATAAATCATCATATGTTAATATATTCTCATATAGCTAAACAAATTAGCCTACTTATTTTCTTCATACGCTCATCATTCGAACCATTCAATACAAATTCGTATGCATCGAGTTAAAACTAATTTCAACAAATTATGACATCATATACTCCTTTATATTTTTTAACAATAATTGCATCATACACAAACAAAAAAAATAGCACAATGTCATTTATGTATCTTTTCCTAACTTCCATAAATTTTGTAATGTATGTAATAACACAGTCTGAAATTATCCTTCCTAACCTCCACAATATTCTAAATATTCTTTTCTGCAGTTGTAACTTATCACTATCTTCGAATTGGTCCAAAGACTCATAAACTTCTACATTTTCATACATCCAAAGATTCTTAGAATCACTATCCTCAAAATGATCCGAAGCTTCACAACTATATATTTGCATAAATGATGCAGACATGTTACTATCAACATATGAATACATGTAGAAAGATGCCCGTTGTAATTACATAAATTTAAAAACTACTTCTCTCAATATCCAAAGATAATCTTACCATGGCTGTCAAAGACTATATTAATTTTCATCATTTTTTTAACATTCATCCATATTTCTAGAATTACATCTTCATATGTATCACCTTATGAGACTCGTGATGTGAGATGGATTTCACTTTTAATATTCACCTTCACATATTTCATGTTCTAAGATTGTTAGGTCTTGCAAACACATAGCTCTTGCAATTCCATTGCATGCATAGCGACTTGTTTTGTTTTTTAAATCTCTTTTCGCTATATGGCTTCCCTTGCACAGCATTGTCCCCAACACTCTTTTTGTTTGTTTTGTTTTTAAATCTCTTTTCGCTATATGGCTTTCTGCAGCAGGGTGCTGTGCCCTTGCACAGACTGATCCCCCGCCCGCCGGTAGAGGATTCGACCCCACTCCGTCCGCGCTACAGGAGGAAGGAACAAGCTCCCTTGCAGGCACTCACCTCCAGCCTGCGGGCCAATAAAATTAGAATTGAAATAAATAGATAAGTAGTAATATATACAATTACTTACTCTATTCCATATATAATGTGCTAAGCACGGTAACGGGCATTGTCCATGCTGGACGCCGGAAGTCGAAAACCCCTACCCTACCGTAGTTTGGGTTTCGTCGATCGATGGATGCTGCAGGCGCTGTGTCACTGCTCTGTCTTTCTTCGCTTCCTTTGGTTCATCCTTTGATTCCCACATCGTCGGGCTTTTCTCCCACCGCATCGGGCGGGCGGACGGGCGGGCGGGCAAATCTGGATTGATCGTTATTGCAAGTGATCGATTCTGTGATCCTCTCTTTCTGCGCTTCTTGTTTGATCGAGGAAGAGGGCGGGCGGGGCCGAACAGGACGGGAGACGCAAATTTGCAATTCTGAAACTGGATTGAATTCGTGAAGAAGAGAAAAGAGAAAATATATCTGCGATCTGTTTCAGGCGCTGATTTGATTTAGGCAGGTAGGTTAGATTTTGGGTTGGAGAGCAGAGGGCTGTGGATTACTGATTGCGGGACGATGGGGCCGAAAGACGATGTTGCTTTGTCGTTTGAAACCGGAGGTATAAACACACCGCATTACAGGAGTAGGTCTGCCGGAATACCTCAGAGGTCAGGGATGATGGGAGGGCCCGGGGGAAGCACGAATTTGCAATTTATGAACTTTGATCTTGGTTCAACCTCGAGTTCTGTTCCTCCTCCTCGAGTTTCTTCTTACGGAGGTGGTGGAGCGGGAGGATTTGGTGCTTTTGAGGATGAGCCCCCTTTACTTGAAGGTGGGCTCGGAATCCTCTCTCTCTCTCTCTCTCTCTCTCTCTCTCTCTCTCTCTCTCTCTCTCTTTTCGTTTCGTGGTATTAGTGTCTTTTATGGATTTTGCTACTCGTGCTCTTTGGAGCTATGATATAAAATTGTGCGTTCTATATTCATACAGGGAAGATGCACTTTTAACAGCACGTTGAGTGCTCATGGAATGTTATTACTTTGTGATGTAATGGTGGCTCCATGCCATGTTCTGTAGAATGATGTCGAGTTGTGTAGCATGTTAAGTGTTGTGCTGGGAATACCTGCCTACCGCCTAGGAGTGGAACTGAATGCTTGTTGTCAGTGTCCATTGCTACTCAGGGAGGCCTTTGGAATAGTCCTGGGTTGCTGACAGCAGTTTTCAGTTCTCTTGATTCGTCAGTAGAGCTGGTAATTGGATTGTCTTTCTAGTTCTTGCTGCACTTATGCAAATTACTGGTTGGCTTTTCTCGCCACTTCGACTGCACGAAACAGAACAGAATCTTGTTTCACACAGTTTCTCGACCCATGCCGGTTTTGTTCTTGAGCGTCTTATGCATAAGGAACTTGTAGGGAATTGAAGGCAGAGTGTTTGATGCGATTTTCCTGACCTTTCTTGTTTTGGTGGGATTTGCAGAACTCGGTATCAACGTTCCTCAGATTATCCGCAAGACCCTGACTGTCTTGAATCCTCTTCGAATAAACCCAGACCTTCACGAGGATGCTGATCTATCGGGGCCATTTATGTTCTGCATGTTATTTGGATTGTGTCAGCTACTTGCTGGGAAGTTTCACTTTGGTATAATTCTCGGTTGGACATCTTTGGCCTCGTTATTCTTGTACGTCGTCTTCAATCTTTTGGCTGGCAGGAACGGCAGCCTTGAACTTTATCGGGCGTTTAGTTTGGTTGGATATTGTCTACTCCCGATGGTCATCTTCTCGGCTTTGTTTCTGTTCGTCCCCCACGGGTAACATCCGACATCCCTCGTGTCTTATTTCACAGTGAGCTAGTGCTTCAGATCAAGCTGATATTTTGGTCTACATCTGGGTATCCCTCGTGTCTTATTTCACAGTGAGCTAGTGCTTCAGATCAAGCTGATATTTTGGTCTACATCTGGGTAGATTTCTGCCTCGTTTGTTACTCATCAAGTAATGGCCATCTGCAGGCGCTTTATTATGTTCGTCATTTAGTTAACACATCAACTAAAGTTCATCTCGATGTGGCAAACTGCAGTCGCATTATCACGTTCATCTTGTCCTCCCTAGCAGTTATTTGGAGCACGCGAGCTTGTACCAGTTTATTGGTGGTGCTCTTCCCCACGGCAGATGAGCACCGGTCCTTAGTAGCATATCCTTGTGGATTGATATATGTCGCTTTCTCCTTGCTGGTAGTTTTTTAATTCCCTTCTAGCCAGGAGCTTTTAAACTTCATCATGTTATTGGGTTTCCGCCAGAGATGAAAATGTGAGATATCGTTTGAAGATTGATCACGATCGCTGCAGTCCGGTGGTGAAGGACTTCGCAGATGCAGCTATATCATTTTTGTTCGTATGTAATCTAGACAACAGCTACCTTTAGATTAAACTCGAGATCCGCCATCTGTATTTTGTATCTCATTTGGCACTCATCTTGTCGCTCACGGAAAAACTTGTAAAGAACTCTCCCGGTTCACGAGATTTGCCCAGGAGGAAACTCGTGTCAAAAGCCTTCGCAATTCCCGTTTTGGGTTTGGTTGCCGTCTCGTACAATTCCCCTTTCCCCTGTGGATGATATTTTCGATTTAGTTGTGTAAGCCACCGTACCGAGGTGACCATGTCACTCAGAGGTTGCAGCACGTCACGAGCGGCGACGAAGTCCGGTTGATTGATTCGGCGTTGACATAGCGGCAGAGTCTTCTAGGCTTGTAGTTCCTCTGAGTGTCGCCCCAGTTGTGTTCGAGGGCTCCTCGAATAGCTGGCATCGTTTAGTCCTTACGCAATGCAAGTTGCTGGCATTGCCGAAATGTGTGTTACCAGGCGCTCGTGAAATTTTTAGAAGATTTACAAGACTAGAATAAACTGCACGGTACGTGGTACACCTGAATTGTCAAGGACGGGGGCGTCAGTTCCTACCCAGAATTGTTCCAACACGCACCTGGAGAGGACTGCCGGAGTTCTTGAGGGCGTGGAAGAGTCAGAAGGTTGGCAACTGAACAGAGGCTGCTTTCCAGTGTAAGATCTCATGGGACAACTTTCGTCTGGAGATATGTCTTGTGCCTCTACCTATGATTTCTCTGAAGTTTGCAGTCATCTTCAGCCATCTCGCTAATGTCTATTTTTGTCATCCAGTGCGCTTCGTTTTCGTCACTTGTCCCTTGCTTCTGGTTCGGTGAAGTCGTAGAACAAACGGTCTTGAGACCCCGCTACAGTCAGATATGTTTAGAGCAGCTCCACCGGATCACTGTAAGTGTCTCGGCACTGTAAACACGGCCGGTAACCAGTCGTCTTTTTGGCGTGATGGGTGAAAAAAGACGGTAAATGCAGTGATGGGTGAGAAGACGGTAAATGCAGGTTTTCACTGTAAATTTATCTCGAGTCCCGTCCTCGTAAACGTACACGCTAAATTTGAAATGCAGGTTTTCACTGTAAATTTATCTCGAGTCCCGTCCTCGTAAACGTACACGCTAAATTTGAAATGCATGAAATGGCATGACATGGTATTTTCTTGAACGTTTTGTTTTCGGAGACTAGGAATTGGTACTTCCCGGGCCATTTCCAGTGTTCGGGTGGAGATTCCGTTACGACTACCAATGAGCTCCCACTGCATGCGAGTTTACTTGACCACTGATACAGATTGCAAAAAGATTCCAAATCACAGTTGTGACCTGTAATCTCTCTCTACAACTCGACTACTTTACCCAAGGGAGACACCGCGCAGAAATGCTTCACTTAAAAGACTTCCGGACATGAAAAGCATGAAACGGACTTTGAGCCTGAAGAGAGGAGAATCTGTTCTGTTCCAAGAAACCTGAAATCTTCATATTGACATTTCTCTGTCAGGACTTGAGATGAACCACAACTTGTAAAGGTAATGAAGAGATTTAATTTGATTCTTTATTTTACATATTCTATGTCACTAATCACCAAAAATATTTTCTGCGAAACAATTAACTTTCTCAGTTCATGGTAGATTTCCTACACTAAAGACTTTTCACTTAAAACCAGCTCAATTACCGCAGATACAATGACTCGCCATGTATGTTATGCGTTTAAGGGCGATAAGTTTTTCTTCCGGCTGAACTAACCACACCTGGGGTCCCCGAGGGTTTCCCAATTAAGAAGTCCAGTAACAACATGCTCAGAAAACAACGGAGCTTGCGTATTCGCTCTACGTACACACCTAAATGGCGCAAGAAACAGGCCGTGGCGGAGCACAAAACTTGTGACAGTTTCGTAACAGAATGTTCATGTTTACCATTTGCTCATCGATGGAGTCGAATATATTACAATACGCAGTTTTCACTGCATGCCGGCAAGCTAAAATGCTGTGTCCTATACTGCCTGTAAGTTTTCAGTATACCACTCTCTCCGCACTTGAAACGTTCATCCTTGCATGTGCCACCCAGAACCTGTGCCTGAAACTTTCATCAGCTTCCAAGGGGTTTGTTCCTGGAACGGGAAGCTAGCTGATATTGTCCCACTGGTGTTCCGCAAACCTAGTATGACGGGCTCTGAGAGGAAATGATCTGAGCTACTAACTCCAACAGCACAAGACAACCCAAGGCCCTAACAATCGAACTAAATCTGAAACCTCTAGCTATAGTAAATCCTGTGAATGTGATGGCCATTTTGGATACACTCTTTTATACAGGCTTACACACACTGCATCACGTTGTTGTGTTACTCCATCAAATACACACTTCATCGACCCTGCATGAGTTGAATCAAACACCACGCGTCATATATATATGGCCTTTGAAGAATTTGTCCAAGATATGTGAACAGTGTCCAGTGTCCATACAAGGTCCAAACCTCCAAAAGACAGAACAATTGTGTATCACTTACCGTGGGTGCCAACAGGTTCTTTGATCCTCCCTCGTCGCCCGTACTTTGTCCACAACTCCAGAGGCTGGAAAGAAAAGTCGTGTTGTTGAAACAAAAGGACATCAAGTTCATACCGAAGGTGACTTACACCTTCAATGCTTTAGCACAAGGAAGCTCAGGACACAACACCTAGATTTTACTCCATATACCTTCAAGTGAACTCAACTCTTTAAACAACTGTCACACCAAGGTGATGAAGAAATAAGGAGCATACCTTGAACCACCTGACATCTTCAGGATTGTGGAACATAAAGCGTACAACGGCTTTACGTTTCGAAACCCGGTGAGGGTAACTGTATTGAACCATCCGAGTCAGTACAACAACCTTGACAGACTAGATAAAGGAACTTGATGTAAATCGAAGATAAAGCTGGACTGGCGAAAATGTAATAGTCACTACATATGTAATGTATCCCTTGGGACTCTAAAAGATTTTAGTCAGTAGCAACTTAGAAAGCCCGAAGCAACTCACCCAGAAAGAATGATTCTCTTCAGAACGATTTGATCAGGATCAACGCTGCGAAGAGACCCCGCAGCGACAAGCTTCGGGCCATCTGGAGATTCCTTGAATACGATTAGAGGATTAGGGGGGAACGTGATTGGAGCAAAGACACTCGCCATGGCGAACTGCCCAGGACGGAGAAATCTTTCGAATTTATGCTTATCCACGTTCAAGTCATCTGTGGAGAATACAGGTCTGCACAGACAGTAGACAGCGAAGAGTTAGATGACGGTATCAAATCTAGCCGAAAAAACTAACAGGAAAACAAGACGTATAATGTTATGCAATGGAGATCTCCATAGTGGAAAGAGAGGATCCACAGAACCAAAGCAACGCTTCTTTACCTCGTAGAGTAGTGACGAAATCCTGTGTGGAAAATGAGAGAATCCTTTGATTTGATGGCTTCAGTACATCCCTCATACTTCTTGATGCTGTGACAAATGACAAAATGTAATGAGCTTTTACAATCCGGGTAACAAAAAACACCACGGTGCAATCGGGAGAACAGCTAGAGATTCCCATGTTCAACTAAGATCAGCTGTACATCCAGAAGTAACGCCCACAGTAAATATCACACCTGAAGTGCAGCACGGACATTTTCGACTCGTGCTGAAGCAGCGCACAAGCAATAAGGGGAACTTGTCTAAAGGTGGCAAGTACTGATTCGGCGGCTCTGACAGGCACACCCTTGACATGGAGCTTGACATAAGTATGAGTACCGATGCAACCGGGCAACGGATTACGGTCTCTTTCTGCCGCTTTGGATAGTACATGCTTCTGAGTCCGCACAAAGTTGTCAAAGGCAAATATCTTGCTGTACTCCACAGGCAATGATTCCTGTCGACCATCATTACAAGACGCAAAATGTAAGCACAGATATAGTACTGTTCAACGGTATTTTCTGTTCTATTAAGAGGGAAATATGC
The DNA here is from genome assembly GCA_036924285.1 of Asterella californica. Lineage (NCBI taxonomy): Eukaryota > Viridiplantae > Streptophyta > Marchantiopsida > Marchantiales > Aytoniaceae > Asterella > Asterella californica. The sequence goes on from JAYKYS010000003.1 coordinate 17,676,099, forward strand.
TGACAATACCACAGAATTTCTAGACTGACCTTAGGATCCCAGGGAGAAGTTCGGAATGACTTCAGCCCCCTATATTTTGCGAATCTCTCCCTTGCAGGTCGGTCCATGGGTGTGTCAATCTCGTCCGGAAATTCTGCAATTCAGACCAAAATTTCAACGACTATGGACGCTATTATAAAGCAAACCCGCTGCAAAATCCACAGCAAGAAGGCTCAAGCTAAAAGGCCAGATCTCATTTCAATGGCACAGTAGGGTAAGAAAATTTATCAGGTGTTAGATATAAAGCAAAAAGAGTGACTAACGATGCTGCCAACCATGATTTGCTCTAAAGACATGAATATACCTACCCTCGTCAGTTGTATGAGCAGCTCTGAGCCTTTGAATCTCGGCTACTCTTTGTGCTGGAGTAAGGTTATCCTCATCCTGTCAAGAAAGATACGAACAAATCAAACCATTGAAGGCCCAACTTGCTAGACATTGTTGTGCCCATAGAGAACGTATTCCGCTCAAATGTAGCTCAAAATGGTTCGTGCTGACAGGTAAATTTTCCTCGCTGTTCGAGTATTCCAAGGCTTATTTATCCAACACCACATAGGACACTAAAAAGCAAAGAGTTAACTGAAACTTCCGGTTAAGGGGATGAATTCTTACCATAATTTGACTCTGAGGATCGTCATCGTCATCCCATACGGATTCTGGCCCAGCGTTAACCTGCTCATCGTCCTCAGAAATTACACTGCCCTCTTCATCACCTTCTTCTTTATCGCTTACAGCCTTCATTGAACCGTCTTCTCCCTCGTCTTCAACTGGATCTCTTTCCTCATCTTCCTCATCTTCAACAATCCAAGAAGCCTACAATATCAAACATGTGAGAAATGTTTTCTTCATCTCCTGAATGAAAGTAAAGCCGTTTCGTCAGCTCTCGTACATTATACCCTGGTGAACAAAACAAACTATTTCCAACAACAGTACCGAGTAGAGAAAATAGAAGCAAACTCCATTACTTTGGACATAACAATAGATTCCACCTTGGAATAAGACTTACTTGCGTTATAATAAGCGGTCATTTTCCCCCCTCAGGAGGAAAGAACTGCAAAATACACTATACCTGAGAGAACTCAGGAATATTACAAAGATATGAAGAATCACCTGATAGTCAGATGTTCCCTTAGGCAGCACCCTCTTCTTCAGTTTTTTGCTATTCTTCTCTCCGGCCTGAGCAAGCTCTTCCTCGGTTGGCCAGGTCTGCGCACGGATAATAATGGCATAATAAGAAACATGTAGAGCGCTGTAATTTCCAGCCACAAAATTGTCATATTTCCTTTGCATAGCGCCCAGTAAAACAGCTAGAGGCACGTGCACGGCTACCTGGAGTATCAAACCCCACATGAGACGTACGGGGAAAGTTTCATGGAACTACCGGCGACTCAACCACTTATGCATGGCCCTCAGCCATGAGTACGTGACGAGAAGACATTCGCGAGTTACTCACATACTTCTTTTAACTCGTTCTCAAACTTCGACCATTAAGCTACCGGAGGCATGTAAGGAACGTGCTTAACAACAAGATTTGTTCCCTTGTAGTTTCGACTTGTGGAGACGGTCAACAAAGATAACGTAAGATCATAAAAGCATCAACACAATCAAAGGACTGCAAAACGCATTACCTGCTCGCCAGCCAAAGTATCAGGTGTATTCTCGACAACGAGAGGCTCCTGATTTCCAGGATCTGGTCGTACGGAGAGCATTTCCTGTATCCAAGCATGACATGTTTCAGAGTTAACTGCAACATGCAGAAAATCTGCTGAATTCAACTCAGCTGTCTTTAGACATGTCTCAAGTGAACATCATTCCCAGAAAAGATAACATTATATCCAATTCAGCGGAAAGTAGGTCACAAGTCGAAGCGTCGGTTCTAACTTAAAAGCTGATACTTGAGGAACAGACGACAAACAAGATCATCTGCGCCACGTCACAGGTTGGAAAATCAGCTTACACCTATCACAGTGCCTTCGTATCAGTATTAAGATAAGTACCTTTTGACCTTCAGCATTGTCTAGGATCATTTGGCCATCACTAGCCTGTTTATGGCGCTGGCGAAGAGGGGATGGGTCCTCTACGACATCAATTTGACTCAGTTGGAAATCTCCAACGCCAGTAACGTGCACCTGACATTTTCACGGTATTATTCAAGATTAGTGAGGAAGCAAGGAAATCTTTCGTGAATGACAGCTATAAATCTACCCAAGTTGCTTCGCATCCGGGACTTACCAGCTGGTTTACAGACAGGGTTCGACCTCGAATATACCCAGAAAGAAACAAAGTCCCTGACTCCGCAGAAGTTGCAGAAAACGTGAGCTGCACACGCCAAACTCAAAAACCAAGCACGACGTCACTCCGAGAGTAAACGGTTATCTCAATCCCGTGATACTACGGCAAGTACATGTTTAAGCAAACCTGGGAACTATAACTCCAACAACGTCACAATACTACCTCTTGAGCTACAACGTAAGGCCTTTGAGTTCGCCACTTAGGTTCAGATAGTCGTTGCTCAGCAAGGTGGCGCATCATCTGCACGGGAAAAAGCAACTTAAGCATGATCGGTTCACACGTTTACTCCTGGAGTTATTATCATATCGGAAACCGGACTTCATAGGTTCAACAAGAACCTAAGAACCTAAGGCCCAACCAGCAAACTTATCAGCTAAAGTCTGAAAAGACAACAAACCTCGGCTTTAAGTGGACATTCGACAGGCATCTCGATCACAACATAATTATCTTATAACCGTAAGCTACAGAGATACTGTTGTGACCACTCTGACTTCCTAGGGTAGACCCTGCCTGGAAGCACCAGGCTTCGAGATCCTCCAATCCACAAGCTAAAATAATGAAGTTGATAAACCACGACAGGTTAACACCAAACCACAGTGGTGAACAGATAATTGGGCACCTACTAGTAGCAATAAGTGAAATAAATCATGTTGACTATATACTTGACGTTTCATACCTGATTGAAGTCATCGAGACTGTCCGTTGCGAAACACTTGCTATCTCCAGGTAGCTCTGCCACCAAAGCTGCTGAAGCAGCCCTTTTCGCATCAGGACGTCTCTTTGCGGGCACCCCTGCCAAATTCTGTTTGATAAAAAAGACTATGTGAGGGCAAATTTCAAGTTGTTTACGGTCATTTAAGTACAACCGATTAAAACCTAACGCATTGAAAACTTGGTGATGTCGATGGCAACATTACCCCAATAAACCCAGTGCAATTGGGTAAACCAGCTCCGCGTAGCATAGAGAGGAGGATCTTTCCTTGTCTGTCGATGTACTCTGCATCATCCGCTGGTACAGCGAACGCGAGAATATCTGCCACCTGTGACACAGAAAGTTACTGTACAAAAACACACCAAACTGCAAGCCCAGGAAGCTAGCATAACCCTTTGACCTTACAAGAAGAGGGACACATCAGACACACTCCCCATCCACGAGCGGAATGTAACATCGTTAAGAAAGTAAGATTCATACTTTCGCGACTTCAAGGCAAGCTTGGAGATCGTCGCGAGGTGCCTCCATAACCTTGAAAACCAACAGAAAGAATCTCACTTCCGTCAATATATAGGTCATGCTGGACGTCTGACTGAATTAGGCGAGTATTAAACGTAAATATTCCCTTGCAGAAAATGTGCTGGCAAAAGACACGTATATTCCTACTTAGACCAGGCTGAGCTCGAGAGATAACAGCGAAACTCCACGACTCCGAGGGACAGACACCACAACAGAAAAAACTGGAGTAGGATCCAGTAGAAATTCTAAGGACATCAGGAAGTACGAGAACGCGAGAAAACGGATCCAGGTCACTAGTCCGAGGTTACACCTATAGCAAATTCTCCCGAACTAAAGGGTGTGAAAAGCAGATACGAAATCACCGTAAGCACCTAGGCAACAACAGGAGGCTGTCGCAAAGGTGAAGCTAAAAGTACGTCCTTCAGAGCAGCTACCCAGACAAACGCTAGCTATCTCCTTGACACTCTACATGAGCGGTAGCAGGAAGCTATCCATAAAACTCGAGTAGCTGTAGATGACACTCACAGTCAATCTGGACTTGTACCGTGGAACCACAACAGTCACAGGGCCCGACTCCACAGAGACCGCTTCCTCCGTCTCCATAACATCATCCGCCAACCCACTGGCCGAGCCATTCTCATCCAGTGAGGCAGTAGACACAATCCACTTCTTCAAAAGCCGTACGTCCACTTTGGAAGATAGAGCTACTATAGCCTGGGAATTCAGAGTCCAAATGATGAAATCAGACTCGCTAATGGTGCGGATGGCCTGATCAATGTCTGTCCACAGTACTGTTGGGGAAAATACAGTGGAAGACAAACCTCGCGGTGCACGGGAAACAAACAGACACTCTAGCTCTACACACGGATCAGAGTCTCCTGTCATCTCACCTTCAACTAAACATCAACAATTGTGCCAGTATTGCAAGGCTGACTTCATGATTTTGATGGATGTGGTATCTCAGATAATCTAATCCAAGCACGAAGCTACGCCACTAGTTTGACCACCAAAGTAATAAACTGAAAAAACGAAATGTTTCTGGAAGAACAACACACTTCAAAAGTAAATGATGCCGTTGTGTAGAAACCAAAACTCAGTTTCATCTACTCCATACAATTTGTTCGTTGGGATCGTGAAACAGGTTGGGGAATCCTAGAATTAACCCAAAGACCAGCTAAACATAACAGTGTACCAGGATGCGGGGGGAACACGAAGCTCCATTGTTGGCACGCTTTTCGGCCATAATGCTGGCCCGCTTGTGTTCTCTAATCTGCAGCAGAGAAACTCATCAATCTCCTCTGCAAATTTTCAGAAGCCAGAAGCCAGAATATAAAGCCTCGACAGAACGGACTTCAAATGTGTATCATCAGATCTCAGAGGCCACTGACATTTTTGGTGCGTTGGTGTCTCAACTCCTTCGCACGTTGGCCATGAGAGGCGTTCGGCTCTACACGTGCTGAACCCTTGCCACCGCCTTTGACACCTGCACGTATATGCTTGGTGTGAACAACAAGGACAAATGCACTAGCTACTGGACGTTAACCCGATACAGGCGGACTGAATCTCAATTTATGTCAGTGAGTGGAAGGACTTCGCCTGTTGCATACGGCTTTCAACCGTCCCTGAGAAAACTACATCGAGTCGAAATATGCCTCTAATGCGATCTTCTCTTATTTCCGTTTTTGGTATACAGATCGTACTGAATTGCTTCCTTAGCCTACAATACTTTATTATGCCTGCTTCCAGCGGTTCAAGCGTTGCAAGAAGGTGTTCTTGATAGCTCCACAACACTGGAAGAGTCAGTACTGAAAAGGAATCCAAGTCTTAGGACAGAACATCAGAGTTAGAAACTTAAACTGCAGAATGCGCCTTGTTCTACGTCTCTACTCTCTCATCTTGCACTGGTTTCGGCCCCTAAATGCTACATCCTCAAACATGTGTATTCCTAAGGGGTCAACCAAAACTTCGCATCTCAGAGCCGACGCGCCTTCACAAATTGCTCTGCCCTTATGATACAATTCGGAACGCACTAAGCCACAATGCAGGTGGACATATATCCCCAACGAGAAATGTTCCAGACCGCAATCTGATAACGCATCCATCCGCAAAGAGAAGAAACAAGGTAGAAACAATTCTCACCGTCACCGGCGAGCTTGTGCACATTCCGCGAGGATTTGGAAGCGAATTTAGTTTTGTGAGCCTTATTCTTCTGCGTCTTATGATTGCCCCCCATCGCGGGGAATAGGTGAACTGGGCAGTCAGCAAAATGCAAATCCGAATGCGATTTGATCGATCAAAACTACCTGCCTCTCCTGCCCGTTATACTCATTCTCTCATTCTCTTTCTCTCTCTCTGTGTTCTCGACAAATTTCCAGACACAGTGCTTACTATCGAAGAACGAGTGAACGAGAGAACAGAGCTCAGAATTCCAGAGAATTCGGTTCCTACCCTAACCCTAAGCAACCAATAATTTCTTATGCTTACGTGCCACAGGCAGACCTGACGTGGATACAACAGGTCACAACAGACCCACTTCTTCTGCCCACGCTGCACGGACTGCATTGACGTGGAACAGAGATCCTTGCCCGCTCCGGTCATTCCTTTTGAAAGGCATTAGCGCAATTGGCCGCAGTGTTTGACAAGGCCACCGCGTGAACATTCATCCATAGTTCAGAGGTCAGCATGTAGTGGAAGGAATGAAGGTCCGGCGGTGAGGTAAAGTGTCATGCACTGAAATGTGACATCTGCTTTCAGCTAAAGCGTCAATATCTCTCAGCGCGATTTGATCAGCTGCAATGAAGCAAGAGCTAGGGAGGAAAGCGGTGGAGTCTGTGTGTATGTATCCGGGAAATGATATCAACGTCTGAATATGAGTTCGTTGATAGTAGCGCCACCGATGCATCAACAGGTCCTGCCTCTGCTTGAAACTCAAATTCCATTCGTGGTTCTGCATCCTCTTCAGGTTTTAGGCAATTTACTGTGCAGTATGTCGAAATCATAATCGTAACTTCTGTCGTTATGTTGTGCTCGAAAACTGTCTACGAGTTTAGAGGTAATTTATGACTCAGCTGCACGATTGTTCTCCACCCTACTGGTTCTTGGACATCTTGAACGTTTGATCTTATTTAGAGTGATTACGGAAGAGGTTGTCATCCCATCAGGACGCCTGCTGACCCCCTGCTAGAGAGCCAGTAGTATCGATATCTCTTTGATGGGTTTAGAATTCGCGAGATGGATTTTGGGCTCGAAAATATACGAGACACGATGAAAAACCGGATTTACTTCTCGCGTGGCGCGGAGTTGGAGAATCCGGGTTTAAGTCATTGGTTGGTTGCTTGGTCGCCAATGTGGGAGGTCCACAACCGCAAGGTCGTGTTTATGTAATGGCCGGCAAAAAAGAAAGAAAATGAAGGACTTGTCTGTATCACACCTTCTCGTTATCATACGAGTCGGAGCGCTGAGTTCTGTGCTATGATCTAATGGGGATTTTCGGTCTATGATTGCTGAGGTATTGAGTGAGACGACGAAAATGCTAAGCACGAGTCTAGTATGTCCAGGATTCAGGAAGCCTCAAACCTTATTTACCGACTTGAATCAGTGAATTGCTCAGTGGGACATACCAGACAGGCACCTTGCGAATCTGGTGGCTGGAAAAAGTGAGGTCTCTGCATGAGGGTTTAGCGGTGCTTGTCTGAACACACACATACCAGGCAGGCCTTTGTAAAGTCCTATGCGAATCTGGTGGCTGGAAAAAGCATGGTATGATTTTAGATTGCAGGTGCTTGTCTGGGCTCCAGAATGTTCGTGGCCTACATTCCAAAGTGAACATCCACTGGAGCCACTTTCCAACTTTGACACCCCTTACTAAAACTAATCTAGTAAACTGGACCTAATAATCGTCCCAGTATAACTCATTAAAGTAGTATTCAGATGAATGCGACTTTCATTGAACCGTACACATATTCACAACAGTTTGCGTTTCTTGGTATATTGGTACAGCGTAGGAGCGCTTCATGAGCGACGAGATCGACTCTCTGGCGAGAATAAGGTGGTCATGATCAGTGAAAATAGCTCTACTTACTTTCAATAGCTGGAGGCGATGGCAATGACAGATCACGGCAACAATCGAAAGAAATGGCTCGTGTCGGCTCGGCCATAGCTTTGAGGCGAAGTTGATTAATGTGGCGATTCCTTCCTGTGAGTCATAAGCACAACGCTCCGGCCCAAAGAAACGACACATAGCATAACAATGGGTTGTGTTGGTGGAGTGTGAGTTGCTTGTTTTCCTGGGGAAGTGGAAGGCTTCGGCGGGAGATACACTGTTATCTAACCACATGTCTCCCACCCCACTTCAGGCGTTATCTATTGTCGCAGGATTTTCAGCTCTGTCTGCGTGGTATGGCTACATGTTTGGCAAGGAAGCGGCACGGAAAGAGCTTGGTGACAAGATCAATGAGCTACGTGATCTTAATAACAAACTGAAGAGTGCCCTGGATAGTAAATAAGATCACACCGTCTGAAGCAGGGCGACATTTCTTCATATTGGCGTCCTTGTGGATATCTCCGGAGTCCTTAATCGGCCGAACAACAGCGCTTGGGACGGACTTGTGCGAATGAAGAGGAAATGTGCACACCCGGAACACTGTTGTTGACAGCACGGAAGGCTCTCCAAATATCTGAGAATGGGTCAGTTTGCGACCTCGAACTTTGGTGGCAGGTTGTAACCTCTGACCTGATAAGGGAAATGCTTGTTCTCAGTTGCCTCTCGAAGTTCATCACTGGAGATATTGTCACCAACGTTAGATGCTGTTCATCACTCCGGGCTGTAATTGGCTTGTAAATTCTAGATCGATATGGGGTGTTGGGAAACCGACTTGTCACTCTCTTGTGATCGGAATTAATGACTTATTTCACAACGAATGTTGGTCCATTTCTGCTACATCGTTGCTTACCGATTGATCTCATACTCTGAATGCACCCTAGAGGGGCAAATTCTTCGCATAGTACTCGGTCGAATCTTAGCCGAAACGCCGAAATTACCGAATTTTGTACCTTCTGAAAGAGATTCGTGGGAGGAGTTCTTCGGTGATGTGGTGCTATAATCATCTCAGAGACCTGAATTGAGCGGTTTACGTTCAGTTCAGTAGAGCCGTAGCAGTGTTTCGGAATTTAAGACCGAAGAAAACCTAGCCGTACTTGACTAGCTTCACAGAGTATTATCCAGAGTCTTGTCGCATGCAGTGAGCAGACAACCATGCTACATGTAAGAGACAGGAAACATACTGGTGTCGGTGGTGTTATGCACCTAGGTGGCCAACTATTGTCTACCTCTATTGGGTTACGGTAACATATTGCTTGTAACTAAGTATTCACGTCCTACTCTACACATTTAAATTATTGAGTCCCAGTATGAAACCAAGTAAATTCCACGCAAGTCCGCAGATAATACGAGTTGGAGTTTATGGTGAATGGGCGAAATTATTGCACCTTTCCGACAAATTCTGCGCGAGGAATTATGAGTGCATTTGGGTCCCGGATTATCACTTAGGCGTTTCCTTGCAAGTCATTCAACTCTAGCTATCAGTTCTGTATAGCCGTATGACAACATGCAGTAGAGGTAGGCTTGGATGGTAAATCTGCCGAGATTTCTTCTGGCTATCTTGAGGTATAGTTTACTTACAATTTCGACGAGAAAATCAACGAAAACGAGCGTTTGCCTTGCGGTTAGGCCTTCTGAATCTGCAATGTGTTTACTTAAGTTTTGGTTTTTGGTTGTAATGTTGTGTCTACTTTAGCGTCACTTATTTCTTGTTATCAAGTAGCCGTAGGTGGAATGTTTTCAGACACGTTCAGTTTGAACTTCATAACTTTGTCATTAAATGTCCAAATGGAATAAATGAAGTGTCCATGGGAAGCTTACAATGAGTTCTATCACATGGTGCTATGAGAATGGACATTCAAAGATAGATTAAAAATATATATTTCGCTCCATGAGTATATTTGGAGCAATAGTGTGCAACCTTGAAGTTCAATTTTTAAGTAGAAGTCGATCTATGACACGACAACATTCCTTTATGTAACTTCTAATTGTTTTCCTTTCGTATGTATCTTTAACACTTCCATAGCTTATGAGTGTCTTTGACTTGTCATTTTGGTCTACTAAAGCTGTGATCTTACACACATGGTATTAAACCACACGTGGTGGTACTTAGCTGATGGGGTCCTTATCAACCCCTTTTTCTGAAAAAATTCTACACTTTCTGGAAAGTCGAGAACTCCACAATCATTATGTCATGTTGGTTTATTCCATTGGTTCATGATAGAAGACAGGCGCGTTTACAGTGGACCACGCATGACCCAGAAATGATGTCTTGAAACATGACTGACTGCCAAAGAATATATTGTTTTTGAAATTTGAATTGTGTCTCTATTTCATACATCACGCGAAATAGCATGTAGCAGATCTGGATATTGTCTGGAACTTCTTTCTTGTACTTAGACTAAAAATGAATGTGAAGAACGGTGATACATAATTCCGGCAAAAGTACAATACTGAGTGGAACAAGAGGGCCTCTTCGTGGTTCGGATGCATAGCAAACCTCTCATATTTTTTTTGTATTTCTCAGTTGTTCTCATTCTCTTCTCATTCCTCTCCCTTCTTAGATTGCTACCACTCTTTCTTGTATTTTCTTACGTTTTGTAGTTTTTGTCCTTAGTGAACTATTGAGGTCTTCTGAGATCTTCTAAGGTCTTTTGAGCTCACTAGCACTTTGAAGTTTTTTCTTTTTTCTTTGTTTATTAGTTTCAAAGAGTTTGGTTTACACGTCTGGACTCTAGACAGATAGGATTTTTTGGTAGGTTCAATGCCACCAAGAGCTCTTCCTAGACGTCGCAATGATCGACATGGTACTAGAGGATGTTTGGAGGTCATAGGAAGAAAAGTATGGATTCCAGAGTCGTTGATACCTAGATATGTCCAGTTGATGCGATTATTGAGACCAGGTGCAAGACACCACGCTGTTCTTCAGTTTCTCTTTGAGACGGCTTGTACACGCATCGACAATATGGTGCAAGAGGCTGAGTCGAGACACGCAAAACCAGATGTAATGTCAGAAGAGGGTGATTTGGAGAGAGTTGTTGCAGTTGGAGACTATGAAGAGTTTGATGCCGATCTCGATGTTCTTCACGCTCTTGGCATCAATGGTTATCTTCAAGTATGATTTATACTTGTGGATAGGTGTTCTGCATGCTATGTGAGCATGTTATTTATGTGTATTATTATTGTTGAATGATATATCAATGTATATGTGACACCAAGTACAAGTTTGGAGACACACACTATAATTCTAGACTCTCAGATCCTTGTCAATACAGTTTTGGACTTTCATTTACTAGAGACGGAGAGAGCATTAGACGCGCAACTCTCTGATGCTCCAGTGGTGCATGATCCACTTGACGGAATTGAAGCGTTGAGTAGGCTTAAGGAGTTCTTCCAAGATTTTAAAGTAAATTGTCTGCACTATGTATGTGAGGAGTGTTTCCTACCTCCTTCAATCAAGAGCATCCATCAAACGTGGGCGATCACATTTAGATGTTCTGATAATCATGTGTATGGATGGAGATCTACCGAGATAGAAATGTACTATGATATCTCCGATATTACTCATCATCTTTATCATGATGCTTTGTGTGCAAGTTTGGGATTCACAAGCTTAGATAGTGTTTTAAAGAGAGGTAGGATTAGCACCAATTTCTAGAAATCATTTCTTTGATTTTCAACGCGAGAAGAATCGTCAAGTTGGATGGGTTCAAGCGACCAAAGAGCAATGGGTAATGAAGAAAGCAGAGGTGCAATCTGAAGTGCACGCAAAACACTTCTCAAATTTGAACGAGACTACTACTGACGGTATGTGTTATACTCATTAGTCAATACTTCTCTAGTCATTCAATTACATCCAATTTGTGATATCTTCATCCATTGTGCATGCTAAAGTTTGTTGGAGCTTATGTAGGAAACTTTGTGGTATATGCGGATCTTCGATATGACTCCACTCGAAATGGTTACAATGGCACTTATGCTTTCATTGATGCACATGATGATCGCGCGATTGAGTTAGTGAACATGACTCGGATCGAGACAGGAAACAACGCATGGTTGATTGAAAACCGTCCATTTGAAGAAAAGATTCAACGTTTGATCCGTTGAGAGATTGTGCTTGATGAAATTGTGCACGATGAAAAGTCGTCGATGGATGCCATATTGCTTCGTCATGAAATTTTCTGTTAGAAGGACTTGTGACACAAGTGCAAGAATGTGATCAAGAAGTTCTTGACCGAGGTGCATAACAAAAAGCGAGCGCCAAGATCAGTGAAAGAGGTTGAGGTGGTTGATGATTTGGAGCTTCTCACAAAGAGAGATTTGGTAGGATGGCTTCGAGGTCGAGTAGCGCTCTCTACAGAAAACAAACTTGCACTTGTTCAACGAGTGACAAATATGCGTGATTTAGAGCGTGGAGATGCTACTCTATCTAGACGATACATGTACTCGGAGTTTCAAGCACATGGAATTGTTGACAAACTCAAAGAGTGAATATACACTTGTTGTCAACTCAATGCTAGGAGGACCATTGTTGTGTCATGGACCGGCTCCTACTTGAAATTCAGACTTCGATGCTTGTCGCTCCAAAGATATTCATGGGAAAACCAAGCTAGGCCTTAGCTTACGGACTTTTCGCATCATTCGGATCATCATTTTCATCGCATCAGTGGATAGAGCTCCTTGTCAGCACTCCATAGGCACTTCGTCTACTTCGTGTGGACGCCTAGTGGAGAAGTTACGAGATTCGAAGGATGGAGAAAACAAGCTAGGCTCCAACTTACGTGTCGTGCACATACATCGCTACACAACATACATCGCTGTCAGAGATACACTACACATACACATAACACATGGACGATGTCATACACATACACAAGTGTACCACAATAATCTGCATTGAGAAATTACCATCTCCAACACTACAACAAAGATTACTCACGAACGGTCAAGCCAAATCCACTCTAAACGCGAAGAGAATCCGGGTTACACTCAACTAGACTATCCACCATAGCCTGGAGCTTGAAGACTCAACTCGAAGAACTAAGGCCTCCAAGCCCTACCTGCGAAGTTTACTCCTAGTGGGCTCTCCTACCAACTCGCCCTAACGGCACTAACGGCCTTATCGGGATGCATCACTTTGCACTCGGTCAACCTAGCCGAGTTGTCCAAACTGACGTGACAGCTGTCGTGCGCATACACATCGCTACACAACATACATCGCTGTCAGAGATACACCACACATACACATAACACATGGACGATGTCATACACATACACAAGTGTACCACAATCGCTCCCCTAATTGGCGATTAGGTCCCTCTAACTCCAGATAGCTCCATATCCCAACTACGTGATATACATCTTCATGGGTGCAAGGATCAGGAGGCCGGGTGCTACATCGCCCCATCGTTAGTCGCCTGTCTGCAATCCATATCACGCAAAGATCTAATCGGCTATCCCTGCTATATACATCAAGAACAAACCTACCGTCCAGTAGGAACGACACTGACAGGTGGAGTCAAACATGACATGTGCCAACCTCTCGAACAACCATCACACACTAACATACAAGCTGCTCCACCAGCAGACCCACACAACATACACTTCAAGCCCGCACGTACAACTGCTAAGCTTGGGTCAACGGTACATCAATGTTGGGAAGATGACATGGCACGCAATTACGCACATGGTCCTTCCAAACAACACCATCACGGCCCTCTAACATGAGTACTCCAGAAGATAACACCTCACGCACTCGTAAAATAGTGCGTCCTGTGATCACATCCAACGTCGTCGGTGCAGTCTGCTGTAGATAGATATAATCGTCAGGATGAAACCTGCGAATCGACGGCCGATAACCTCCTCCTCGGATAGTCGCATATCGCAACGTGTCTCTATGCTGAGCAATCGCTAGGTTCTCAAAAGCCATAGGCATAACTCTCTGAAATGTCTCTGCTCGTTGAGAACATGCTCTCACCCACATATCCGGGTCATCAAGGTCCAGCACCTCAGCAGAATCACGACGAATGGCCGAAGGTAGATCTGGATCTCGACCATACAATAGAAAATACGGTGAGAAGGAAGCCAAAGACGCTTGTCGGCTGAAACGGTAACCCATAGCCAACCATGATAACTGCACATCCCAGTCTCCCAAGTGGCCCTTCTGCAAGCCATACTTGCGCAATCCTCTCTTCACCGTCTGAACTACCCTCTCCGCCAAACCATCCGCCTCAGGATGATCTCGAGATGTAGTCCGATGATCAATCAGCGCCTGATCACACAAGGCCTGAAACTCACCAAGGAACTCTGTACCTTGGTCTGTCAGCACTTCAGCTGGTGCTCCAAAACGACTCAATACTCGATCTAAGAACGCGTACGCCGTCCTTTCACTCGCCTTGTCTGGTAATGCCACCAACTCAATCCACTTGGAGAAGTGCTCCATCATCACCAACACATACCGGTGGTGACGTACGGTCAACGGTAAGGATCTCGCAAAATCCAAACTCCAACGATAACCCAACCCCATAATCGGTAAAGGGTGTAATTGTGGAGTAGGAGCATTAAACGATGCTCGTACTCGATCACAAATCACACATCGTGTGACAAACTGTTGCACATCGACGTGCATACCACGCCACCAATACTGTCCTTGGAGTAAGCTATGCGTACGCTTCACTCCAAAATGTCCCAACTCCTCATGGGCATGTCGCACTAACTGTGCTCTGGGATGGATGTGGCACTATCCGTATCCTCCCATCACCCCACACTCGAAGTACATGTCGTCCTTCTCGTCGAAATCTCTTCGCTCGTTGAAGGACACGATCTCGCTCCTTGGCACTTACTGTGCTTACTATCACACCAGTACGTAGATACTCCATCACGATCACATCATCATGGATATCTCGCTGGTCTGGAACACCATCTCCACCCTCAGGATCTGGAAACTCATCATCTACTCTCTGACTAGAGAAAGATACAACTTGACCCTCCATACTAGAGTTCATGACCAACACACAAAGAAAGACAGATGCATGCCACCTTGGCACTATCTCCTCATCAACCTCGTCATGTCATCGAGCCCCAGTCTGATCCTGCTGACTCGTGCACGGGTTGCGACTCAACCCATCGGCATCTAGGTTTGCAACTCCAGGTCTATGTACTACCTGGAAGTCATACTCCTGTAAGATCAGAGCCCATCGTGCAAGCTTCCCTGTAAGCTTGTCGGACTCTATCAACCACTTGAGCGGCTGGTGATCAGTGATGAGAGTAAAGGGGTTCTCAAACATATAACATCGAAAGTGCGCAACAGCCCACACTGCCGTCAAACACTCTCCCTCATACGAACTATACCTCGCCTCCGCTGAATTATTGGAGCGACTGGCATACGCCACCACGAACTCCTTTTTCTCATCATCATGCTGAGTCAGCACTGCTCCAAGTCCCAACATACTCCAATCGGTGTGCAGTTGGAAAGGACGCCCCCTAACGGATCTCCTCAAGATGGGAGCAGATGTCAACCTATCCTTGAGCTCTACAAAAGCTCGCTCCTGCTCATCTCCCCACTGCCACTCCTGGTCCACCTTCATCAGCTTGGTCAACGGCTTCGCAATTGCACTAAATCCTTTCACGTATCGACGATTGAAGTTCGCCAAACCAACAAATGCTCGAACTCGACTCACATCTGTGGGGCGTGGGATACGTGCAATAGCCTCAACCTTCGTCTGTTGAACACCCAATCCACCTGGATAGATGGTGTGGCCCAGATACTCTACCAACTCTTGGAAGAACTTACACTTCCCAGGGTGTAACTTCAACCCATGAGCTCTCAACCGCTCAAACACATCCCGTAAGTGTCTCTCGTGCTCCTCCACTGTAGCACTATAGACTAAGATGTCGTCAATATAACATCTGACAAAATCCAATCCTGCTAGGATTCTGTCCATCACCCTTTGGAACTCAGCAGGGGCGTTTTTCAACCCAAATGGTAAGAACCGCCACTGATACAAACAATCCTTGCCGTGAGAGTCAATTCCCCAGAATGTTGTCTTGGACTTATCTTCTTCTCTCACTGGCAACTGATGATATCCTGCTCGAAGATCCAAAGTACTGAAGACCTTCACATGCCCCACTGCATCAAAGATCTCCTCAGGTGTCGGCATGTCATACTTATCGGACTTCGTCTGCCGATTGATAGGACGGTAGTCTCCACACATCCGTCTATCTGTGTAGTTGCCATACATATCCTTCTTGGCTGGCATAACTGTGACAGATGCATACTCTCCATGCGACATCTTCACCAACCCAACCTCCAACAAGTCTTGAGTCCGACTCTGGATCAAAGCTCTCTCCATGTCATTGTACCTGTAAGGACGTCGAAAGATTGACGTGTCATTAGCCAAGTCGATCCGTATACCAGGTCCCTTCAAGGTACCCAAATCCTTCATACTGAAGGCAAAACAATTCCTGTAGCTCTTCAGGAATCTTTGGACTCTTCGTCTCTCCTCTCCTATAAGCTTGGGTCCAATCTCTGGCTCCCAAGTATCCTCTGTCACCATGCTAGAGGTAGAAGACGAAGTCGTTGACTGCTATCTTGTAGCCTTTGGAGCAGTTTCCTTCTGCTCACCACCAACAACCTCCACCGCTACTGTACGTAAAACTTCTGCAGTTCTAGCTGCAAGCTCCACACTCTCTCCTATGACATCCCATGATGTCCAAGGATGACGAACTCCACTTGCCTCGCCCCCAACCTTTGTCTCCACCGACCCGGTAGGCAAAGAGCTCAAGAGTGCTCGAGCAGTAACACCCGTCGATCGCATCCGACGTTGCTCAGCCAATCCAAGGCTAACAATCCATGTCAAGCAATTCAAGTCCATTGCTTGATCCAATACTTGACGACGTGAAGCCTCTGACACCGAAGCTACTGCCGTCGTACTTGTAGCGAAACCCATCGCTCGCTGTCTCTCATCGGCATTGGACTCCACCAACTGCCGTAATTGAGCATCCCACACAAGTCCATGTCCTCCATCTCTGTAAGCATGTGACGCTGAAAAGCTTACCAAAGTGGGTGACGCTATCATTGGCCGTCCCACTAGGTTCACCACTGCCATGAGTGACCTATCAACGACTCTCACTACTTGAGATCGTCGTCCTGCATCCAAGATGCTATCAACCGTGAGATGCGCTGGTCGTCTCACTCCATCCATCTCGCACTCACTCGTGTGCGTGCTTAAGCACCTCTCTCGGTAACAAGTTCGTCCACCACAACCGTGGACGATGTGCACGAGATCCTACTCTCGCTGCATCCAACAACACTGCTGGTCCAACCCAAGACCGCACTTGGTGCACACTCGCCATCATCTGTGTACGAGCATCACCCAACAAAGGAACGTTCTCCAAGATGTACGCTGGAGAATCCACCTGATGCATCTGGAGATGTTGTAAGATCCGTAACATCTCTCATAACATCTTAGATCGCGGGTCATGTAAACCCTGACCTCTGCCAGCACGCTTATGACCTTGACATGGTCATCCGGCTATCACCAAGTGAATGGTGCCAACAAACGTAAGATCCTGCGCCCCCAGCAGCGAAATATCTGACGGTAATGCTTGCTGGTATCCTCTAACAGCTGATATGGACAACAACTCAAGATATCTCTGCATCAAACGTGCCACATGTCGCAATGAGATGCGTCTCACAATCTCATCTCTCTCCACATACAAATATCGCTGTACTTGTATGCCTGCCTACAATACTGCAGCCAAACCTGTGCTGATACCTCCAAACAGCTCCAGCACATATACACCCTCCTCTGGATACTGCCACACAATGGGAGTCGTATCCAACGGTGATAAGGTCACAGGGCCAGTAGCAGGAACAACCCTTTGTTCCTCTACTGGTGGTACAAAAGCTTCACTCCAAGCCTGCTGCACCAACTGATCAGCATACTGCTGCAATTCTCCACTCGAACTCCAGAGTGGAACATCCAAGACAGATGGTACTAACATAGACATGCTAGGCATGTCCTCCACCTCCTCAAAGACCGGAGTATCCTCCGCATGGGCATTGCCCTCCAACAACTCGCTCGGCCAAGTGATGACCGAACTGAACCCTGCAACGGATGCCATCGTCCCTGGTGTAGGCTCCGTCGTCCCAACTCTAGCACTGAACCGCACTGGTAAGCGGCTCACTCGTCCCTCACCGGACTGCCAACCTGGTCTGTAAGATGTTGTCTCCGCCCAATAGTCGATCACAAACCCCATAAGGTACAACACAGCACCTCCCACCAATACATCATAAGACTCTACGGCTGTAACGATGGCCTTGGTCCTCACCATAGAGCCATCCGTGGGGTGATCTGGCCGAACTCTCACCGTCAACATCTCACGTGTCATATGTAGAGCCGTACCTCCTGATCCCCCTAGAGATGTCTGCAACTGGAATGGACATCTCTCTATCTCCGACTTCTTCATACCCAAACCAATACACGCCGCCTTTCCCAACATCAACGGTTGGGCTCCAGAGTCTAACAAGACCTTCTGGGGTCGATACACTTTCCCTGAAGGTGCCACCAAACAGAAGATACCACTTCTGTTGTCCAACAACACCACACCTGGTGCCAAACCAGCACGATCAATCGCCGGCCTAGCTAGTAACTCATCTAACCTAGCAGCCGTCGCTTGCCAAGTCCCACTGGTAGCTGTCCTGATCCTTGACTCCATGGACACGTCTACCGTCTCTCGCTGAACTATTTCAGCACTAGAGGTAACTACATCCTCGCTCTCACTGAGCGTGACCGCCAACTGGAACACTAGAGCCAAGTTGACTCCCAATGCCCGCATATCCGTGGCTGAGAATAGTGAGGTTCGCAAAACTGCTGTAGCTGCCCCCAACATCGAGTTCAACGTCACATCCACAGACGTCGAGGGTGGACTACATCACACCCACTCCTGGATGTCGATGCCTCCAACTCTACTGCACCATCGGTAGACCGTTTAGGAACCATAGATGTGGTCCTCAACGCCTCCGATAACGTGAACGACTGGGGAAGCCTGGCCTGTCTACCAGCCTCCCCGCTGTCGCGTCGGACGTTTTGCGTGAAGGATGTCCAGGAAAACACGAGGTTCCTAGCTGTGGAGATATTGTGTGTTGAAACAGAGACAAGACAGAGAAGAACAACCACGAAAAGGAATGCTGCGATATATACCACTCTGAAAGTATGTACACTGTCGATTCTTTCTCCAAACAGCACAAAACTGAGGAAAAGACCAGAGCGGTCTGTAACCTACTTCAGAAGCCCTAAAACAAACCCCTGAAACGCAACCCTAGTCTGAAATCGTCAAAGCGTAGCTCAAAGCAAGAGGAACTTCTCTTTGCTAACAACCAGAGCCACAACAGTATCATGCGATCCAAACCCAAGTCCAAACCACATCCACACACTAGCTCTTGGCTAAAGCTAGCTACCACAAGCCATACACAACCAACTAAGTCCTTAACAAACTCAAAAGGACGAAACTTGTAGCGAACGAACCGAAAAAGACCTATCTGGGAACTTTCTCCTTTCGCCAAACGATCTTCAAATGTTGATAGGGTCTCCTTTCCTGACTCCGTTGACCCAAGAAACCTGCAGATCCGACTCCCGATCGTCGAGATATCGCCAATTTTCGGTCGCAGGTGACCGAACTTTCAAAAACTCCTCCCTGTGGCTTAAACCCGCTCACACCGCACAAACGGATCTTCTAAACTGATATCCGTCTTTGCTGGTAGGTAGATCTGGCTACCCTGAACCCAACAAGACTCCAAACAAGCCGTTTGGAGTTCCCCTTGCAAAACTACTCGAGAAATTTGGTCGCAGGCTACAAAAAACTGACGTAAATCGGCTCCCTACGGCTCAAATTTGCTCACCACACCCAAACCAACAATCCAATTCACTTACAGTCTTCCCCTATGCGTACATGAGGACTCCCTGATCGCGTAGGCACCAAGAACAAAGAGCTTGGCTCACCGATCGCGAAGAACAATCCAATCTCAGGTCGCAGGCGATGAAAACCTGACGCAAGCGCTTCCATGCGAGCCAATTTCTCTCACAACTCTCAAACCGCCTGATAAAACTTTGTATCGTCTTCAATTTCCTGAAGAACTCGTTGTTCTGATCCCGATGGATCCAAGGACAGCAAGTTTGGACTCCGGAACGGCCCGAACGGTCCAACTCTCCTTCACAGGTAACTGAAAACCCCAATTCTGCTCCCTACGTCTCAATTTCTCCCAGAACACAACCCCCAATTCGTCTCTTCAAGAACCGTCTTAACCTGTGCGTAGCCTGCACAGATCTGAACCCGATGACACCTTGCGCGCGTGTATTGGACTTCCCAATTCTCCAAAACATCCACCGACAGGTCGTAGGAACAAGCAAGCCCCTTAAGCAGCCCCTTGCAACAGTATGTACGTACGAAGTTCAACCCTCAATAATCAGAAGCAGGCCCCTTGCGTCTTTGATATAACGCCTGAGGCCCTAAATACCCAGTCAGCAAGTAACTAGGGGCCTAGCTTGATTTTGTCTTTTTCCGAATCGCATAACTTCTTCTCTAGATGTCCAAACGAAATAAACAAGATGCTCATGGAAAGCCGACAATGAGCTCTATCCATCTATGCGATAAAAGTAAAGATCCGAAGTTGCGCCAAAAGCTCGTAAGCTGGGGCCTAGCTTGTTTTCTCCATCTTTCGAGTCCTGTAACTTCTTCACTATGCCTCCAAACGAAGTAGACAAAGTGCCTTTGGAAAGCTGACAAGGAGCTCTACCCATCTATGTGATGAAAATGGAGATCTGAGATTGCGCCAAAAGCCCGTAAGCTGGGGCCTAGCTTGTCTTCTCATGAGTGTCTTTGGAGCGACAAGCATCGAAGTTTGAATTTCAAGTAGGAGCCGGTCCACGACACGACATCCACCCCCTCCAAACCTGTGCATCCTCCGGTATGCACCTGAGATACCAACCAAGGAGTGGACCGGCACGCACACTCATTCTCATCATGTTATCCTCTCTCCCATCTCAATCAACCTCATCCTCAAGTCCACAACTCAATCGTCATCTTGAAGTTGCTACAATGCCATGATCCTCCCTAGATCCATGCTCATCGACTTTCACCTCAAACCTCCCATCCAATCACCCCCTCTAAATCTACACATCTTCAATATGCGAAGACATAGAAAGAATAACCCATCATACCATAGAAATGTCTTCCACCCGTCTTGTAGAACCTCACTGTCAAGGTTGTGACCCAAGTGTCGTAGTAGACATCCCCCATCCTGTCAATCATCACATGTATCCTGACAATAACCTTCAACCTCAAGTCTGTACATGTTGTTGTACGTATTCAACTCTTCTTTTTTGTTTTCTGAAAAAAAAGAACTACACCGCTGCAACCAAAAGCTTCAACCCCCACCATCATTGTCTCGCTGTACAATGATATCATCCTCAATCATCATCCTCCTTGATCTCTTCTTCTGAAAATTCTTACAAACCTCTCAAGCATCACTCTCTCAACACAAATCATCTTCAGCAATGGCTTCTCCCCTGTAAGCCATCCTTACCCATCATCCTATACCCGTAGCCTCTAGAGCATCCATCCATTCTCCGTCGCCCTCAGCAGGTCGTTCGTCCTTGATGATGTCAATGTTGACATCATGGACTTCTCCTGTAGTCGCACCCAAGACCTCCCGTGATAGGAACCCAACCTGTGCATCTCGAATGTGCTCCTCCCAACCTCTCTTCACATCCATCATCATCATCTCTGCATCTGGTTGTTGTTTGTCTGCAACCAGATCAACCATGTCCACTGTCTGCACCCCAACCATCTCCTCCGGTTGTGAAGGATCGCCCTCCATTGCTTGTATAAGAAGAATAGTTTCCTGTTGAACCTTATCCTCTCCAGCTTGCTTCTCTGAAGAAGTCTCTTCTTGTCCTTTCTTCTCGCTCTGCATCATAGATGCAGTATCCAACCTGAGCTCGCTTGGATCCACGTGCTCATCTAAATCATCCTTATGGAGATCATGCTCAATCTCTTCCACCTTAGCACCATAACTTGTAGCTTCGATAGCTACAACTGCATGTGCCGCAAAGTAATCATCCACAAACTTCTTCATCCCTCTTTTACCAACGTTGGCTTGAAGGAGAGTACCCGTACTTGTGAATGCAACCTTTCCATCCTCCCAAGAAATAACCTCACGTTGCAAAGACTCTGTAAAGTCGATGCAATCGTCCCGTTGATGGTCAGTACCATCACATCACATACACTGATGTACCCAAGCTGGTTTGGGTACAAGCTCCATCTCAGTCGATAATCCCTTATCCTCCAACCTAGTAACCTTAGCTTGCAGATCTTGCATCTTTTGCTGTAGGTCCTCGATGGTTGGATCCTTCTCCTCTACAACCACAACTGGAAGTTGAATCTCAGATACTACATGAACTGGTGTGGTAGTCAGCAATACAGACGTCGATCTGGTAACCCTTCCCCTTGTCTGCCGCCGGACAAGAAGCTCAACAGCTTCATGCACAACCTCCCAATTTCTTGTTAATCCTTCTTCTTCATTCCCATCCTCCAGAAGTAGTTCCAACTGTTCCTGCCATGGTTCATCCGCAGCTTGAAGAAATAGCTCCGTCTTGTAACTCTCCAAGGTTAGCTTGTCCACCCGAGGTAGTTGAGAGAATTGTCTCTCGAACTCCTTTAACAGCTCTGCAGGCTGTAAACCCTTGCTGGATCCGTTGACCCATCCCAAAAAAGATTTCTTGGTTACTCGATCTGAGTTTCCCAAGAAATACTCCTCCATCAGTGCATGTGAAAATGTATCCCAGTTCCTCCCAAAACGCTTTGCTAGACCTTTCACATGCTCCCTTATCTCAGGCACTGCAGCGAGTTTGAACGTCTCGATCATCTCCTTCTCCGGTACCTGATCCAAATCCATCTCCATCTTGTAACATCTCAAGTACTCAGAGATGTCTCTCCCACCAAAAAGATCAAACTTGTCGATCACCCTTCCAAGCGCCTTCTTCCCCAAAGCCTCCTTTTGTTGCTTCCCTTGCTCTTGTCGCATAAACAAAGTGAAGGCTTGAAACAATCGTGCAGTTGCTGCATCCAACTGCACCCCTGGTATCCCCTCTGATCTATCCATTCCGTCCAAAGTCATGGCTCGTCCCATCCTCCCATCCTCCCATGATCCCAACCGTCTAGAAATCCATCATCCCAGGTCCACAACATCCTCCCGAACAACCATATCCTTCTTCATCCTCGTTCATGATTGCTGATCTCTTCTGTCCAGTTCAAACACAGAATTCTCCATCCCAGACCTTCACGTCGAGTTCACCACCGTATCATGTCGGATATTTTGTGCGTGAAGGATGTCCAGGAAAACGCGAGGTTCCTGGCTGTGGAGATGTTGTGTGCCAAACAGAGACAAGACAGAGAAGAACAACCACGAAAAGGAATGCTGCGATATATACCACTCTGAAAGTATGTACACTGTAGATTCTTTCTCCAAACAGCACAAAACTGAGGAAAAGACCAGAGCGGTCTGTAACCTACTTCAGAAGCCCTAAAACAAACCCCTGAAACGCAACCCTAGTCTGAAATCGCCAAAGCGTAGCTCAAAGCAAGAGGAACTTCTCTTTGCTAACAACCAGAGCCACAACAGTATCATGCGATCCAAACCCAAGTCCAAACCACATCCACACACTAGCTCTTGGCTAAAGCTAGCTACCACAAGCCATACACAACCAACTAAGTCCTTAACAAACTCAAAAGGACGAAACCTGTAGCGAAGGAACCGAAAAAGACCTATCTGGGAACTTTCTCCTTTCGCCAAACGATCTTCAAATGTTGATAGGGTCTCCTTTCCTGACTCCGTTGACCCAAGAAACCTTCAGATCCGACTCCCGATAGTCGAGATATCGCCGATTTTCGGTCGCAGGTGATCGAACCTCCAAAAACTCCTCCCTGCGGCTTAAAATCGCTCACACCGCACAAACGGATCGTCCAAACTGATATCCGTCTTCGCTGGCAGATAGATCTAGCTACCCTGAACCCAATGAGACTCCAAACAAGTCGTTTGGAGTTCCCCTTGCAAAACCACTCGAGAAATTTGGCCGCAGGTTGCAAAAAACTGACGTAAATCAGCTCCCTGCGGCTCAAACTTGCTCACCACACTCAAACCAACAATCCAATTCACACACGGTCTTCTCCTATGAGTAGATGAAGACTCCCTGATCGCGTAGGCACCAAGAATGAAGAGCTTGGCTCACCGATCGCGAAGAACAATCCAATCTCAGGTCGCAGGCGATGAAAACCTGACGCAAGCGCTTCCCTGCGAGCCAATTTCTCTCACAACTCTCAAACCGCCCGATAAAACTTTGTATCGTCTTCAATTTCCTGAAGAACTCGTTGTTCTGATCCCGATGGATCCAAGGACAGCAAGTTTGGACTCCGGAACGGCCCGAACGGTCCAACTCTCCTTCACAGGTAACTGAAAACCCCAATTCTGCTCCCTACGTCTCAATTTCTCCCAGAACACAACCCCCGATCCGTCTCTTCAAGAACCGTCTTAACCTGTGCGTAGCCTACACAGATCTGAACCCGATGACACCTTGCGCGCGTGTATTGGACTTCCCAATTCTCCAAAACATCCACCGACAGGTCGTAGGAACAAGCAAGCCCCTTAAGCAGCCCCTTGCAACAGTATGTACGTACGAAGTTCAACCCTCAATAATCAGAAGCAGGCCCCTTGCGTCTTTGATATAACGCCTGAGGCCCTAAATACCCAGTCAACAAGTAACTAGGGGCCTAGCTTGATTTTGCCTTTTTCCGAATCGCATAACTTCTTCTATGGATGTCCAAACGAAATAAACAAGATGCCCATGGAAAGCCGACAACGAGCTCTATCCATCTATGCGATAAAAGTAAAGATCCGAAGTTGCACCAAAAGCTCGTAAGCTGGGGCCTAGCTTGTTTTCTCCATCTTTCGAGTCCTGTAACTTCTTCACTATGCCTCCAAACGAAGTAGACAAAGTGCCTTTGGAAAGCTGACAAGGAGCTCTACCCATCTATGTGATGAAAATGGAGATCTGAGATTGCGCCAAAAGCCCATAAGCTGGGGCCTAGCTTGTCTTCTCATGAGTGTCTTTGGAGCGACAAGCATCGAAGTTTGAATTTCAAGTAGGAGCCGGTCCACGACACGACACCGCGTTGTGGATCCAACTCCACTGACGCACCTCGTGGCTCAAAGGCACGTACTGCACCTCTAGTCACTCGCAGATGCTTCAATCTGCGCCACACCAGCCATGAAGTCAAAGTCACCTCCTTCTCCTCCATAAGACGTGGAAGCCTCTCTCCACTTGATCTCCGCTGGGTCATAGTCATACTAGCTATCCTCTGCTCCAACTGCTCAATCCGAGCAGCCATACCTGCTTCTACTTCCAGCTCGATCACCATGGCCTCCCTGAGCTCCTCCGCCTCGTCCATGATCAGCCTTCCCTTGCCGCAACTCGGGATGGAGATCAAAACAACGGTCACTACTGTGACCAGGTCGTCCGCAATGCTCACATTGCATAGGTGCTGCTTGAGACGTTCCTGACGTCTCATAACCACCTCTCCTCTGTGGACAGTCTTTTTGCTGATGCGGACCATCACACTTCTAGCAAGGACCCGCTTGCTGCTGGCTAGAGAAGGACGGCATGGGTTTCTGCCCACCAGATCTTCCAACACCTCCCTGAGATCGTGATTGCTCTGCACGATCCTTACCACCACCACCACCACCACGCTGTTGCGTAGCCTGTGATCCTCGAGAAGAGGTGGTCTCTCCATGTGGTGTCTCCTTGCTGAACCCAGCAACCACCACCCTCTCCTCCACCATGTTGAGCTCAATCCGCTCAGCCAGACTAAAGACAACCGCCAACGTCGGAGCGGTATCTCTAAGAAGAGTAGCATCTCTAACTCTCCTACGCAGCTCCCGGTCTAGTATCTCATACCAGAACTGGACTGCCTGTGCTTCCGTCACCCCTTGGGTAACGCTGATCAACCGCCTCATGCGAGTAAACGCCTCGCGTAAGCTCTCTCTAGTCTTCCGCTGGAACTCCTGCAGACTCCTCAACTTGTCGGTCCGCACACCCTGATAGTTCTTCCTCAAACATTGGAAGAACTGAACCACAGGGTTAAACCCTGGTGGTATCTCGCTCACACTACCACCTGCTCCACTACTTGTGGACGCACCTGTAGTAGGTACTCCGCCACTCAAGACTGTACCACTGCTACTGGCACCCAAACTCGTAGGTGCTACGCCTCCCGAAACTGCGCCGGTAGTGATAGAAACGTAGTTGGGAGACCAATGCTGTCTCCACAACTCGATCTCAACACTGTAATCTCGCCTGAACTCATGATAATCATCCATCGACGGTCCTTCCAAGTGCTGGAACAAACCCTTCCACGCCATGAAGGGTGTAAACAGTTGTGGGTTCCGCATCTGCTGCAGATCGCACCAACTGTCGAACTCCTGGATGAAGTCATCCAGCTCAATGGTACCAACTGTACCTGAGTAACGTCTAGGTCCCTTCGTGGCCCCATAGATCTCGTCCATGTCCCACAACAACGGTGTGGCGACACTAGACTCACCATCAAAAAACGCGTTGTCTGCGTCTGACTCGTCCTCTGGAACAACCGACGGCAATGGTGTAGATTGTCGGTACCTCACCCCACTCCGTGTATCCCACTGTCCGAGAAGTCCCCACCAGAACCTCCCGAGAACTCCGTGATGAGAGAATCCCGCTAACACACTCTCCAATCGGAAGCCGTAATCTCCGTCACCACCGTAACCACCACTTGCCTAACCCCGCTCCTACTGAGCTCACCTATCCCCTACTAGGACGGTCAAGGTAAGGGCAACTTGTACCTGCCATCACCACATGCAGCCTCTCACGGTCTGTTGGTCGTCACTCCAACCGCACCGTGAGAGAGACAAAGGTAGTCTGACTGGTCCGCAACTCCAGCCTCACTACTGACAGCACACTGGAGTGAACTCACTCCGAAAATCAAGCGCCAACACAAGCAAACACGGCGCACAAACAGGAAGCAGAATATGGAGGGGTTCCAACCACAAGAAGTCCAAACGATAACCCTCCACACTCAGACATTCACATAAAGAGAAACCCAGCCCCACCCGGACTGACGTCTCCTCGTCGGTGATCACATGCACAATATATGATCACCAACTGTCGTAACTGACACTAGAGGTCACTAACTAGATGTCCACACCTCTAGTAGCTCCAAAAACATCCACGTGGTAGCTCTACTAGCTCACCCAAGACAACTGCCACCAATTGTCTCTATACACGTCTCTACGGTATAGACAAACACTACCACAACTATAGCTTACCTCTAATACTATGGGGTCGTCCTACCACTCCTCTAGGAACGTGTGAGAAGATCTCCTACTACCTAAACAAGTCCATAAGTACTTGCACGCATCCCTGTAGGACACCAAGAGCTATTGGTCTAATGGTAAAGCCAAAGCTAAGACTACAGAGTTAGGAGTCCAAGTCCAGGAATAGTGTTGCGATGGGTGACCAGCTGGTTTTACCCTTCTCACACAACTGAAGCTTAGATACCTCTCTCACGCATGCTAGCAAGCTGGCTTGCGGCGGACGCGGGCTCGGGCTTAGGCTCAGCTCCGCTCCGCCTCCGCACTCTCGCACTCCGCTCTCACGCCTCCGCACTCACGCATCTCTGCTCCTCGAAGCCTCACATGCCATAACTTCTTCAATCCTTGACCAAACTCCACGAAACTTAGTGCACTAGAATCCTCTCTCCAATGTGCTTCCAAAGAGCCCACTCCGGTCTGACATTGTCAAGTATTTCAGCTGCCACGCCCAAACACGCAATCCGGCTCCAACAAGTCACTTCAAGAACATTCCGCAAAATTTCTGCAGCGCTTCTGCATGACAAAAATCTCCACTCGACCCCAACAACAGCAAATCGATCTGCGACCAGCAATGTAGCATGCGTCCACACACCTCGATCACAGCTTCACACAATCAAGCACGAACGACAATGCCCGAAGATACCAGCGGACGATTTCAGATTTCAGATCAGCGAGCTCTTACTGAACTCCGCCTCGACCTGCACTCAGTTCTTCGAGTAATCTGCATTGAGAAATTACCATCTCCAACACTACAACAAAGATTACTCACAAACGGTCAAGCCAAACCCACTCTAAACGCGAAGAGAATCCGGGTTACACTCAACTAGACTATCCATCATAGCCTGGAGCTTGAAGGCTCAACTCGAAGAACTAAGGCCTCCAAGCCCTACCTGCGAAGTTTACTCCTAGTGGGCTCTCCTACCAACTCGCCCTAACGTCACTAACAGCCTTACCGGGATGCGCCACTTCGCACTCGGTCAACCTAGCCGAGTTGCCCAAACTGACGTGACATACGGGCTTTTGGCACAACTTCGGATCTTCACTTTCATCACATAGATGGGTAGAGCTCATTGTCAGCTTTGCATGGGCATCTTGTCTACTTCATTTGGACACCTACTGGTGAAGTTATGCGACTCGAAAGAAGGGAAAATCAAGCTAGGTCCTAGTTTACTTGCTAACTGAGTATTTGCAGCCCCAAGCGTTATATTAAAGACGCAAGGGGCCTGCTTCCTGATAATTGAAGAAACATGGTACGTATTGTGACTGACATAAGGGGGTTGCTTAAAGGGCTAGCTTGCGTCTGCCATATGTTAGCGGACGGTTCAGGAGATTTGGAGGTCCAATACAAACGTGCAAAGCGTCGTTGGGTTCAGATCTGTGCAGGCCATGCATTGATTAAGACGGTTCGTGAAGAGACGGATCGAGGGTTGTGTTCTGGGAGAAATTGAGACGCAGGAAGGATATTGAGGATTTTCAGTTATCAATGAAGGAGAGTTGGACCGTTTGGACCGTTTTGGAGTCCAAACTTGCTGTCCTTGGATCCATCGGGATCAAAACAACGAGTTCTTAAGGAAATTGAAGACGATACGAAGTTTCATCGAACGGTTTGGGAGTTCTGAGTGAAATTGGCTCGCAGGGAAGCGCTTACATCAGATTTTTGTTCGTCTGCGACCTGAGATTGGTTTGTTCTTCAAGATCGGTGAGCCAAGCTCTTCGTTCTTGGTGCCTACGCGATCAAGGAGTCTTTATCTACGCATAGGAGAAGACCATGTGTGGACTAGATTGTTGGTTTGGGTGTGGTGAGCAAGTTTGAGCTGTAGGGAGCTGATTTACGTCAATTTTTTGTAACATGCGACCAAATTTCTTGTGTGGTTTTGCAAAGAGAACTCTAAACGACTTGTTTGGAGTCTTGTTGGGTTCAAGGTAGCTAGATCTACCTGCCAGGGAAGACGGATATCAGTTTAGAAGATCTGTTTGTGCGGTGTGTGCGGTTTTAAGCCGCAGGGAGGAGTTTTTGAAGGTTTGGTCACATGCGACCGAAAATCGACGATATCTCGGCTGTCGGGAGTCGGATCTGAAGGTTTCTTGGGCCAACGGATTCAAGGAAGGAGACCCTATCGACATCTGAAGACCGCTTGGCGAAAGGAGAGAGTTATTAGATAGATCTTTTTCTGTTCCTTCGCTACGAGTTTTGACTTTTTGAGTTCATTAGAGTTCCGGTTGGTTATGTACAGCTTGTGGTAGCTAGCTTTAGCTAAGAGCTTGTACATGAATGTTGTTTGGACTTGGGTTTGAATCGTATGGTGTTGGTCCAGCTCATTTTGTTAGCAAATGGGAGTTTCTCTTGCTTTGAGCTACGATTTCGTGATTTTGGATCAGGGTTGAGATTCAGGGGTTCGTTTTAGGGGCTTTGAAGCAGATTACAGATCTCTCTGGTCTGTTTCACAACTTTTGTGTTTTTAGGAAGAAAGAACCGGCAGTGTACATACATTGTGAGTTGGTATATATTGCAGCGACGTTCGTTTTCATGCGTGTTTGTCTCTTTCTTGTCTCTGTTCAGTACACTGCATCTCCACAGCCAAGAACCTCACGTTTTCCTAGACATCCTTCACGCAAAATCCGACACGACATCGTTGTCGCGCTACTTGACGGCTACATGCTTGACTTCTACTCCGACGCTCAAGTTTAGTAGTTCTAGAAGTTAGCTCATATTACTTCTAGTCCTTTATGTATATGTTTGACACCTTGCATACGGTGTTAACACTATTTTGAGTCCTAGTAGGCTGATAGTATGCTAGTTATCTTGTTCAAGCATTTGTGCACTTGTGCAAGTGACTTCTTACTTGTCTATGACATTCAATATACATAACTTAGGGTTTCCATGCTGATAGGGGTTTGAGCTCATGGGTTGTACTTACTGTCGCCCATGCGCGCTTTCTAGCTGGTTTAAGTTATCTTTCAGGGTTGCGTGTCATTTTAAGTAGTTTAAGATTTACGTCGGCATTTTAGGGGAGCTAACGTGGTAGCCTATGAGTGAAGTTAAGTTACCACGTGGATTAGGGTACTAAAGGACAACCAAGTGGAGCTATGAACTCCCATTGGTCTGTTTTTGTCTTTTGTAAAACTCTAAATTTAGAAACAGAGGTCTAAAGAGGATTTCGAGCATTTGGTGAGGGGACTGCGAAATCTAAGAACACAGGGAGATAGAGCTCGTCATGCCAAGCACTTCCAGTGAAATTTTCGATCGATTTGAGGCAATAAAGACGAAGTTATGACCAATTGAAGTTCGAATTGTGCTAGAATTGAGTCACTTTTGTTGGATTTAGGGTTTTCAGTGTCACTTGCAGCAGATTCGAGGAAATTGCTTCAAAACTTCGAGGTTGTGTTCTCTGCCAGCAGGGCTACGATTTCCTAAAAAGTTTCATATCGATTGAGTGACTGAGTAATTCAGGGCGGCCGCTGAAGCTGAGGGGGTCTGAAAAGCTCTTAATCTAGAGCAGCGACTTCAGAGGAGGAGATCTGGAGTTCTGTGTACATTCAGGAGTCTCAACTTCACAGTGATGTTCAGCATCCTGTAGACTTCAAATACTGTGAGAATATTTGAAATTGATCGAGCCAATCTTCTGTTCTAGGTTGAAATAGCCATCTGGGTACCAAAAATTACCATAATTTTCTTACTCAGAACTTTTCTGTCAACATCTCGGTGCTAGAATTTGATCTCAGGTTGAAACTTCGTGTGTGTGTCCAGTAGTATCTCATTTACATGTAGGGGAAGTTTAGAAGTCTAAACCTTCATAGTTTTCCTCTCCTTGAGTGTCAAAGTTCACCGCCTAAATCTATTACTACTAGTTAGACCTAAATTTCACTTTTTGAGCATATTAGAGGATCCTACACACATGTGTGAGTGTTTATAGCCCCTGTTGTGACCTGAAAGCCAACCTCTTGAGTAAACAATCACAGCCAGAAGCCCGGCGCTTTCCTAGGTAGACGGATCACACTCCGACACCGTGAGACAGGATGGACGTTATCCTCAAGTGGAAGACAATAGTACTCTACTCCACATTTTCACTGTGGAGTATCTTGATATTAGCTGTTCACATTATCTTCTCTAATTTACTTGAGCGCATCCATGACATACTTGTCTTGTGCAATGTCTTCAAGACATCGCACAAGACAAGTAAACAATCTCAGGAGGTGATAACATGTTGTAAAGATACTTTAAATTGAACTCTCACTTCATATCTCTCATTTACATTTTCATGGCATTTTTATTTGTAAGAGTTGCTGTTGCGTGTCAGTGGTGCATTCAAATAATGCAATGTTAAAAAGTGAAGTAAAATTCGAGAATATGTTAAGGTACGGTCAAGTAAAATTCTCTATGTTTTAGTGGCTGAATACTGCCACCATCACAAGATAGACAATGACTGATAAGAAGCTCGTTGTATAAAATAAGTTCCAAAAGGTGTCCCTTGTATCAGGTGGTCTGGTTCCATGATTAGGAAGACAAAGGTCCCATGTTCGAAGCTTGGTGCCAAAAAGTTTACGAGAAAACTCTTTTTTTTTTAAGTCTCAACGGAAACTCTTGAGAAATAGAATTCCGATAAAATATTTCAGTTCAGACGAATCGTTCATTAAAACGAGAGTTTGCGAAAAAAATTCAAGTTTATATAGTTTTCATTTATGGTACACATTGCAGCAGCGTTCGTGTTTGCTCCTCAGTCGTTAAATGTTGGTTCTGAGAAATCTATGGTTCATTTTGTACCTCAAGATTTCATTTTGAGCTCCAGATCATCAATTTCTGACTACAAAAAAGAATGCGATAAATAGATGCAGTTTTATGGACTAAACTATAAGAGCTAATCATAAAATACTTAGAACTGGAATTGATTCCTATGGGATATCACATCGTTAATATAGGCGGACTTTGGTAACAAAATTCCTAAGTTTCACCAGCACATATCTGGAACGAAACCAAGTGATATGTTTGGAACACATTATGTTACTATTTAAAAGAAATTACTTTTGTTTGTCATGAGATGATAAAAGAAACTTGATCCGAGTGATGGAACTTAAAACCTGGTCAGTAAATTATTCTCGTAAAATGGAAAATGAGTCGAATGAAGTTCCTTCTATAGCAGACCTGCATCAACCTCAAATCCTGAAGAACAAAAAAGTAAACAACAAAACTTTACTGTAAAACTTTCTAATGAAAACAAAACGCTTGTTAGAAATCGAAGTCTCGTCTTCTCAAACCACAAAAATAGGTCACCTCAGAATATGGGACTCGTCCCATGCAATGTAGTATTTCAGATGGACGCTGCAAAATGCCAAGAGAAACTTGAATGAAACATGAGACGTAATAATTCTTGAAGCCAAAATGACCACGACTGAACGGTACAGATGAAATCTTCAGACCGGTTAAGAAAGACTTGGGATTTGTGTATATTCCTTCATCTTCAGATGGAGGAAATAAATATACAAGGGTTTAATTTATTATGTAACTTTTGTCGAAGAGAGTTAGGAAATAAATTACATTGGTGTGTTTGTGAGTAACCTCTCGCATTTATAGTTGTAGAAGTTTGTTTGTCCTTGCTCTTCTTATGGGTTATGTTTGAATCGTCCAGCAACTCTATGTGCAATTATTATTTATTATTTAAAACTAAATCAAATTTTTCTCGACAGTTTAGTATAGAATTTTCACATACCAATTTTCACCAAAGAGCCAAATGCAAGATATATTATGCCCTTCCCTACATAAAACCGTCCTCACATTTCTAACCGCTACACCAACTTCTCTTACCGTCATAGTACAGAACTGAAACAGTTGTTCAAATTTAATCAAACCTAAAACTACTACATGCGAAGTCTCATTGTCTGTGTATGATGCAAACACACCATCAGAGTTGAAGTCAGATCGGTGAGCGGTGGCAACTGAGAGAGAGAGACAGTAGCTCTTTCCAGTAGAAAGCAAGGAAGAAGCTAGGTGAGTAAGTACGCCTGCAGTTTGCTTGCAATTCTAGAGGATTGAAGCAATTTACTTTTCCGGCTTCTCGTGAATCTAAAGACGGTGCAACGGATCCAGTTTCAACCGGGTTAAAGTCTACAAACGAGAAGCTCTATTGTACGGTGGATTACCTGGAAACCTTTTGCTTACTCTACTCTAGTCGAGAAAAGTCGTAACCCAAGTAAATTATATCACAATGGTTAAGTTCTAGTTCAACTCTGGAAAATGGGGAATGTTCAAGTAAAAACCTCCTTCTGTAGTCGCAGCATTTCCCCGCTGAGTGTGCGAGAAGTGGCCAGAAAAGGCTAAGCTATCAAATAGCATGTTCTTCGTGTAATGCCTTAGAAAGTTCTGTCACGAGTTTGGTGGAACAACAATTCTGAATGATGAGATCAGTGAGTTCCTCGAGACGAGACCCCGCGCGCACGCACGCACAGACCTCGATCTCTGCATGGTATCTCCTTTCATGGCTCGGCGCCGGACGGCCGGCCTCCTTACCGTACCTTTCTGTTCCCTCGCCGGTTTCACTTTACTTTAGCAGTGAAACACCCGACGCAATGAATAGCAAACGGATGGAAAGACCACCCTATCAAGCCTTACAAAGGGGGACCCGAAGAGCAAAGAAACCAACGCCCCGAAAGGAAGAGTGAGTTAGTTAGTGAGGCTATGCATTCGGTGAAGGAGAGAAAATGAGGGAGATGGACGTAAACACTGAAAATGCATGTGCAATAAAGCAGAAAACGTGGAAATTGTCTCTTCTTTTCGAATCCTTTTTGAGGCAAAAACCGTACGACCAGGAAACGACAATATGATCTCCATTTTCTTATCAAATGCAAAGAGAAAAAATTCCAATCCAATGATGCTGTTCCCTTTGGGAAAGACAAAAGTGCAATGCAATGCAATTTCACTTGCATTTGGACGACAGCCTAGAGAAAAAAGGGGCGAGCATCGTGAAAGACATCGGAGTAAATACTATATAACACATAATGAATTATATTTATATATGATATTATAACAGGTATGGCTTAGAATACCTTATGGTATGGATCACCGATGATCATTCCCTCATCATAGTGAGAGCATCGTTGATTATAAAAAAATATTAACATTAAAATTTTTAATTTCTAGGTTACTCAGTATATCAAATTTCCTTGATTTTTGAAATCTACCTAATCTACTTGATTGATAGATGTAACTGTATATTTCGACACATGGTACTATAAGTGGTACCTGAGAGTGGGTAGGTTAATATATCTTTATATATATTTTCTTGAATTTTTTCAGAATCGATGGTTACTTATGCAAACACATAAAACTAAAAAAATATTAGAAAATTATAATGAATCAATATTAAATTCAGTTTAGTTAAAAACATTTCGGTTTCCTAAGGGATGTATTCATAGATGCAGAAGAATACTATGTGTATCTGAAGCAGTGAATAATTAATTTACAAAGACCTTTACAAGATTTATATACATTCCAAGCACGTAATAATAAGAAGTAAAAGTATACCGGTCCGAATTCATAAGGTCCACTTTGAAGTGTAATAATCCAACTCTCAAATTTCCCCATAATTTAACATGAAGTCACCCACTCATTCCTCCCATAATTTTTGTCGTTTCTGATCTTGTGGGAGAAAATAGTAGAATATGTATTGATAAAGAACCTGAGCACGAGAATGACAAAAGCATTGTAGAGCGCCATTTATTGCGCTTTATCCAGCTGACTATATAATATATAAACTATGAACTCAAACAAGGAGTTGCTGAGTTAACAATATATCTGAGCTAACAAACGAGGAGGTGCATATATTCACCTCTTCCATCTTCTTATGTAAGAGGAAAATATACAAAGATTTAATTTATTAGATAACTTTTTCATCGGAAAAGATTAGGTAATAAATTAAACTACAAAGAGAATATGATGTCTTTAGTATCATCCTCTCAAATACATAACTTCGCGAGTGCGTTTGTCAGCACTCTCCTTATGGGTTCTTTCTGGGTTTTTTTGCATCTTCAGGTTCAACTATCACTCAACATTTAAAAAGGTTTTGATTTGACTTTTCCTATGAATTTGCTGCAGAACTTTCACTTCATAAGAAAGTTCTGCAGCAAGAAAGTTTCATCTTGCATACATATTGGTTTGACTGCACGTTTTATATTATACTTTTGAATATACGAGATTCAAGTAAGCGACTGATTCCAATATCTTCCTCAAGATACACTTCGAGGTTACATTTCAGTCTTTCAGTAAAGTACAGAAACGATTAAATGATTAAAGTACAGAAACGTAGTGAGCAGGCAATTCACATGAGAGTAAGCTTCTACAAGGAATTTCATCCTTATAGTGGTCAAAGTTCCTGAAAAGAGCAATCTTTTCCCTCCACTAATAAAGTAGAGTCAAAATATGCATTCTCGATTAACTTCTGAGAACTTTATCTCGCTAGCTGTTATCGGAGAAATATGTGACTGTTAAATAAAAATCATATACTAAATAAATAGAAAAAATTAAAATATTTTATAAATATTTACTGTTAATCCATGTTTTGGAAACGTGAGGAGATACAGATCCAGATATAAACCATAAGACATAAGTCCATTACTGCGCTGCTAAAGTTACAAGTCCATGAACCTGAAGAAATTTATACATTAATATACTGTGAGTTAAATTTATTACCAAACCTTCCGTCTTTCGGTACATAATAAATTAAACCTGTAAATATTTTCCTTCTCTATCGAAAGATGGAGGAGATGAATATCTTTCTTTATTTCTCATGCTTTAATATATATTCGTCTAGTATAATTGTATGCCTCATAAAACTCCTTTCTCAAATCTCTTATTACCGGTAGCTTCAATTGATTCTTTCATCTTCTACTTAAACACCTTTTCCTTTCTCGCACATTTCTGTTGCTATCTTCAGTTGTGATTTGATTTCTTAGGCTAACGTTACTTCAACATAGTTTATAGTAAGAGAATTTCTTTTATCTGAACCCGCATGTGCCAAATTCTATAGAGTAAAAACCCCGTTATAATCACATTATCCATCCCTTGAAAAGCCATGATTAGACATGAATGTTGAAACGATGTTTGTTTCTAACTACCAATGTATAAGTACAACCGTAAAGAAAAACCTGATTGCATACATGTTATTGGGTTTAGGTAAAATTTAATATTTAAAAAATAAATTTAGACGATATCGTATCGTATTTTCAGATAAGATGTCTTAGAAAATGCAGGGTTTTTAGTTGTGGAGATATCAACAATCACAAAAACAACTTCTCTAGAAATTCCGAAACTCACTTTCTATATTTCACATTCCTCTATAAGCAGAAACCTTATGAGATTATGAAAGAAGTAGTATCTGCACTCTAGTCCTAAAAGAATATCTCTTACTATAAATCCTGCTTTTGCATTAGACCCAAGTCTAATGCAAAAGCAGTTGTAGTGTAGCTCAAAGCATGAAAACCAAAAGCTTGAAACTAGCATAACACAACTCAAAACTTGAACCAAATCTCATCAGTGTACAAACTTCGGCATAAGCAAGCTACCTACAAAGCACACATGAACTACTCAAACTCATCCAAGTCAACAGTATCTACCTGAAAACTATTCATTTTTGTTAATCGATCTTCATATGTCAATAAGATCTTCTCTCTTCATTCTTAGTACATCGTTTGTGATTGCAAATTATCCATTCAACCCATTACACACTCAACAAACCATGAAATAGCTTGGTTTTCCATTTTTCAAACTCCATAGCATCCTGAGGAAGTAAATGAAGTGTCCTGAGAAGCATAAAATGAGCTCTATATTACTTGGTGCAATGAAAATCAAGATTCTAAAAAATAAAAAGAAATTCATTTTTGCTCTTTGTTGCTCGATACGAGTGATAGTTCTTACTCGTCTATAAAAACATATGCAAGAATAATTCAAACAAATATAATTATTATATAAATTTATTTAGATATGAAGAATTTATGTGTAGTGTTTACTACTAGTAAAACTCTAAATGTTGAATATCCAAGGAGTACATGAGTTATCAATTATGTTAGAGTCGTACTTTATCTCTAGAACGTGATCATCTATGCATTTCATGGATGATCAACTTTTGTTTGCATCAACATCCATTTTGATGTGAGACATCCATAAATGTACTCATTTTGATGTTGAATATCAATATTCATGAATGACCGACATCAATTACAATAGTATTTTGTCTTTGAAGTGTATTTCATCCATGTTTTCCCTTGCAAACATGATGCATGATGACACTTCTGTTTGCACCAGCGTGCGTTTTGATGGTGGACATCCATGAAGTTCATGATGACCAATGCTCATTTTGAAAACATGACTAGCATTCATTATAATCACACTTTGTAGCATGATCTTTCATGCATTTTATGGATGATCAAGTTTGTTTTGCATCAACTTATGTGACAGGTCGATCAGTTTTTGTATCTATATTTATCTTAGATTTTATAGCATAAGTTATATATATATATATATCTATGATTTTTTTATATTGATATGACACATGTGGTTCTTTTCATATATATACTCTTATCTGTGCACTGTATTCATTACTCTAACTTATATTATGACAAACATCTATTTTCTGATGACAAGTGCCTGGACTTAAGTTTATTCCTTAGTTTGTTTGTAAGTGGATGTTTATTGTATTGCACGATTAACTCTTAGAATAACCGGCAATAGTACCAGCTGCTACTACAGTAGATAGTAGTGTGTTGTATGTAGTAATTTTTTTACGTGGTCGTGTCGAGCATAGATTTCACTGTGAAATATGGAAAGAATGGTCACAAATTTCAGTAAAATTTTAAAAGATTGATTCTGATTCTACCATTATGTAGAGCTCGCTGATTACGTCAAAACTATTTTTTTCAACATCGCGAACAGAGTTACAAGCGAAGAGTTATGGAGATCAGAAGATTTAAATTTAAGATTTTACCGTAATAAATAGTTATTACGGTATGTTATATTTACATAACATTTGTGGAGAAGGTCTCATTAGCCTGTCTGAACAAAACGTGCTGTCTAAACTGATTTCTTTCACCAGGTCTATGAACACAATCAAATGGTATAGGGAATAAATAACACAGATGTGTAGAAGACCTTTCGAACTACATCAGAAGACAGAAAAATGGAAACCCCAAACAATCAATATTTCTTATTATTTGAGCTACGTCTTTTATAAAAGGTGGTGCATGCCTCTTGCCTCTTAGCTCTCCTGTGTTCTAACGCTTTCTCTCCCAGATGTGCAAAGTTTCTACCAGTGATATTTATAACGCTAGGTAAATCTTCTGCTAGCAATTGCCGATAAACTAACCAAAAAGTAATATCCTAGACTCTTCATATTCTCCATCTGCAGACGCGATCATGGATCCAGAAAAGCAAAAAAAAAGTCCAAACGGAAACATAAAAAGTCAGG
The DNA here is from genome assembly GCA_036924285.1 of Asterella californica. NCBI lineage: Eukaryota > Viridiplantae > Streptophyta > Marchantiopsida > Marchantiales > Aytoniaceae > Asterella > Asterella californica. Next base: position 17,714,666 of record JAYKYS010000003.1, read on the forward strand.
TAACGTTCTGACCTTCCGAAGGTCTCTACAAGTGAGAAGAAGAAGAAAATCTGGGAAAAAGGTATCCCTATCTACCCCTGAATCTAAACCTCAAGATGCCAAGCCTGAAGCAAACAGTGATACTAATAAACGGTTTCTGGGCATACCTTTTCCAGATACTTTTCCAACAGCACTCAAGCCCATATTTCGATCTCCACGTCCAACAGATTCTCATGATCATATTTGGAGCTCTGAAGAGCTCTGACTCTTACTATTTTGGCATTCAACAAGTGCATTATCTCACCTCAGAACTTTCACAGAGGCAAAGGAGAAAAGCTCCCTTCGCAAATTCTCGGTTATATATTCGTCCCCCTGTTGACTGCTGAGGGTGATCTTCTACTAGCTCAACTTGTCTACAATGCTTTATGCATGCCCAGCCCCTTTTGACTGAATTCTCTGGCGTGACGTGACAGTTGAATGTTGATACCAACGAGATCCATCACTGATGGTGACCCTAAATCTCGAGTGAAGAGAGTCAGTCAGATCGATGGGATTACAGTAGTGGATATGACGTCCCATGCAACCTTCCATTTGCACGTTCAACAGCAGCAGGAGAAACTTGTGAAGCGGAGAAAGCAAGAAGAGGACAAGACTGACAACTGACTTTCCAGACAGGGAAATGCCTGACACTCATTTATGAACTAGTGGACAGGAGAATGGGCCAAAATCCCCCAAAACTGCTGGGTTCCTGAAAATCTTGAGAACACCACTACCAGGAAACAAGAGGAATCAGTGGGACAACTTGAGAATACTGTAGGACTAGAAAGGTCAAAAGGGGGCCGTCCAAGATCACCACCTCAGACCTGGAATTTGGAAAATCTGAACTGGTACTCCACCTCCTCCATTACCAAGTTCTTCTTATCTGCTACAGTAGGAGCATCAAAAGATTTGTCCCCAGAGCTTCATGAGCCTTGAGATGCTTCTACTGTACATCCCCAACTGTTTGACACGCGCTTCTGTCGATAACGTATCCTTCGCTTTTGGGTTCGTCACTTTGCTGATATCTTAGACTTGTACAGTATATTCTACCTCAGTCTGACGCCTTCATCCTGATCCAGGTTCTGGATTCGGCGAATCAATGGAGATCTGAAGGAAAACTGCTTTGAATCTGGACGGGGTATGGAGACGGTTATATTTCGCGCACATCATAAGATTTACTAGTCGAAGTGATTTCAAGTACCGGTTTCTACAAAAGTGCATGTGCCATAGTCGGATATGAAGTGTCGAAAGGGGAAAACAGTTTTTATTACCGTAAGCGTATTCCCCTGTTCGCTTTGATGAGGTCTTCCCATCCGTTTGGTATCCATTGCGTTGCTTTTCTTCGTATATATATATCTACTACCCATCAACCGTTACCTTGATAGGGAGAGCTACTATCTCCCAACACGGGTGGGGCAAATCTTTTGTTGCAGAACGGGTTTACATCTGAGTATTCTTTTACGGTGAAATATGCATCCAAGGTGCACTTCTAGGTGAACAGAGCAAAAAAAATAAACGTGTAAACAGGCCACAAAATAATCATGAGCAATTGGCTGAGAACTTCCATGGCTGAAAATAAAAAAAAATTAGTGAAAAATACAGTTTACTAAAGCGCAGAGTTACGGGGAAGAATGGCTCTACTGGTTTTACAAATTGTGATAAATTTTTCTAAGTATGTTTTATTAAATTTGAAGTGTTAAATTTAAATCACTAAAATTTGAATACACTCGATAAAGCTTGATTACACATGATCACTTGCGTTACACAAAACCCATAAGTAACTCATGCAGACAGAACATTTTCTGATATAAAGATCTGTGCCTCTCACGAGTAAAATAGTTTTAATTTCTAAAATCTTATTTATAACCTAACCCTTCCAAGAGGAAGATTAAGACATAAATTAAAACTCTTTGTATATTCTCCTCTTCCGAACTCGGAAGAGATGAAATATGCCGTCAATATATTTCTATACTACGCTGGGTACAACGTTCAGCCAAGAAAACTAGTCATTATGGAAAAAATTTGCCAGAGTAAAAATAAATGTGCACCCGAACTCACTGTTCTCTGAAAAAGAGAAGAATGCGACAAATGCGAAAGCAGGGCTTCAAATTCCATTGTTTCATTCCATCAACGGTAGTCTATCTCGATTTTCTGTTTTTTTCTACTTGTTATTTTAATAAATTCATGTTGCGTTTGATTATATATGTATTGGTATAGGATATTACTTGTTAAGGCTACAGTCTAAGGATGTTTCATATTGCAATTGTTTCTTCCATCATCCATGTACTTCTTTTTTTGAAAATATTATGTTATTTTGATTGGTTTAGCATAAGAATATTTTAGAAAATATACTTTTAATTTCAAAGAAAATTCTCTCACTCTTCTTACACTCAGAGAAAGTGTAAGAAGATACTGAACCATAAGAACCTTCAATATAAACCCACATTCGATGTACGAGTACTTGGATTTCATCTCATTTTACGTAATGCACTTCCTCCTCAATTCAAGAGAATGGTTTAAGAAATGACACAAGAAGTACCTTATTCTCCTCTTTGGATGTATATTCACCTGAAGCTATGTGTATTATTCACCTCTTCCAAGTTCGGAAGAGGGGAATATGCAAACGTTTAATTTATGACCCAACCCTTCTGTTGAGAAGGGTTAGGTCATAAATTAAACTTATCAACTGAGATTATTAAAATACTCTGAGAAGGTGACATATATACAAAACTGCGGACTGCCTCACTACGTGCTACTTACAGGTTCTTACGTACATATATGAAACAGTTGTCAGCAGCAACCTGTCTGGTAATTCTTATCCAGTCTTCTCAGGCCATCTGAGCAAGACTAAGCTTAGAGATATTCAGCCAAAAATCAGCCAAAATAGCAGCCAAAAACAGCTATCAAATACCTACAACAGACCAAGCAGTAAAAAACAACGCGCTGCCCATGCAAACATACTGACATTTCTTTTCTAAAGCTGGAAGTCTCACCTCCTGTCATGAGGTAATGAAATAATCTTCATCTTGGTCCAGATACACTTGGACTCTCTCATAAGAATAAATTTTACTTAAAAAAATTTTCTGACACAAAGTCAACAGTCCTTACGTCTCGAATCAGAACTTATTATTTTATCAGCGTTTTGCACGTTTGTCTTTTTCTGGTTCTAGGTAGGAACTGCACTTTGGATGTATATTATATTCTCGTAAGCAACTCGTGAAAAATGTATAGAAGAACCACTCCCACCCTATTAAAATAAACCTTCTTACTATACTACTAGTGGGCCCACATACATCATTACACTCCACCAGCCTAGTGAAAAATATTTACATGAAGAATTTTTTTCTGCACCTTTGTGTATTGTCTATCATTCGAATCTCTCGTCGGGTCCTGTACCTATCTATTAAATGCAATGAAATATTTAATAAAATATTTCATCCAAAAAATAAATTATAATATTGCTCCATTTCCAAGTTTAGCTTAGCAAAGATTGGGCTCTTTGTCCATTGTCGTATGATCGCAAGTGCTGGATATGGTTCTCGGTATAGTTTCCATGGAAATCAATAACCTAGTAAAATAATGAATTTATGAATTTTAAATATTTATGAAAACTTACTTAAAAACTCTTTCTTAAATATATTTGTAATATTTGTAACACGCGAAGGCACAACGGCTAAACCACAAAGAAAACACACAACAAAAAGTTAATTATAAGTTTAATTTACAAGCAGACGTCTCTTAAAGGGAGGGTTTGAAGATAAATTAGGCTTCATTGCATATTTGACCATAGCAACATAATACGGTTAGAGCAGATTCATATGAACCAGACCATAAAACACCACCAGACTGTCTAAATAATCTTGTTCAGTCTTTTCTTTGTGTTTTCTTGGTATATGGTGTTTTGGAACAAGTTATATAAACAGACTAGTTTGGACAATGAAGGGAAAAATCAGTTCTTCCCAGCAGAAGAAAATAACAACATATTATAGTTACATATAAAGGTATATGTATAATTTCTCATTTCGTCTATTACTGTATAATTGTAGCTTTTACATTCAAATTTCATTCTGTAACACGTTTGAAAAATTTTGGTCCATCTTAGATTTGCTGTTTTGAGCTTTGCACTTGTTTTACTTCCACTTCTTTCTTGACTGACCAAAACTTCTCTGTGCACATAAGCAAGCAGTGGAAGCTCAATGCACGTCCATGCTGATCTCTTGCTCGAGTTCTTTCACATCACAGTCACCGTAACTTGCGAACTGATTGATGTCTTGAAATACAATCGACAAGAAGAACATCTGAGCCTGATAGAGTAAAAATTTCCAAAAAGGTCGTGTGAATTGAGCTGAAGAGGAGAATGAGTGGTTCGCCAAACTATACACATACTCATTGCTTGAAATATCCTTAGTGACAAGAATATGACGAGATGAATGGACTAATGTTTCACTCTTTATGACTTTAGTTTGACTTGCTAGTTCTTGTGTTCAGTGACAATATTTGAGGATGGTATATATATATGCTAGCTGGTCTACAATCCGGTAAACATGCTGATTATGGATACAACAAGTCAACACGAATATCATATATTAATACTTTCCCTTCTAATACGGGATTCACAACGTTAAACAAGTCATTACCATGCTATTAAATAAATACGTTTTTTTGGTAAGATTCTTAGTCATGTGAATTCATTGGCTTTTATTCTTTAGGATCGCAACATAGTTTAGACTCCAAAGTTAGACAGTGCAGTACTAGAGATAAATCTGAATAACATTATTGTTCAGATTGTTACAGAAAACTTAAAGTTAATCACAACAAGACGATTGCTCATGTTCAGTTTCCATTTTCTTTCATTAAAGCAAAACAGCATGTCTCTTTACAGACTTAGCTTGGACTGAAGAAGTGAACTGGAGAATGATATGTATCCCTTTGTTCTCTGCGTAAGAACATGTACAAGAAAACAAGAGCCGAAATGGAAAAATTCATGGAAGAGGTTGGCTCGATGTCTTTCCTTAGTATGGTTCGTTTCTTTCAGAAAACTATATATATCTAGAAGAGGTATGCATTCTTTAGTAAAATCCCCCTGAGATTGCCTATGAAGTATTAAATAAACTCCGAGGACCTTTGTTTTTTTTTTAATATAGAAAATATGAATGTTATATATAATTCTGTAGTAAATTGCATTATAATACTAAATTATATATCTAATATATAATACTAAAGTTAGTATTAAATATTAAATATTAGAAAACTGAGAGTTGTAACAGATCCTCATTTTAATCCATAACCACAGCGCATGAAGATGCACTTCCAAGACTACCAGACCGGGAGCTCCAACAAGATTAAAGATTAATCTTTTTATCTATATTAATTTATTATCTAACCCTTCCTACCGGAATAGTTAGGTAATAAATTAATACTATGCTGCTTCTCCATCTGAAGATGGAGAAGGTGATAACTATAGCTGGTTGCTATTGAGCTCCCTAGAATTTCCCTATGACTTGGAGGAATTACACAACGCTTATATGCATAGCGAGGTATCCATCAGGCGTTAGCGTTAGCTTAGGAGCTTTCACCCCCCAAAGCTCGATTTTTGCACCTCTTCGATTGAGGAGATGACCAGTTTTTGTTGTACCACCTTCTTCTTACAATAAACAAATCTGTATACTGTCAGTTACAAGCCTTCTTCTGATGAGGAGATATTCCATGAGACCACTTCTTCTTGTTCTTATTCGTGTCTCAAGAAGAATAATGCACCCGACAAGAATTGGGTCCTTTTCTAAACTTTTATAGAAGAAAAGGAGAAAAAGGACAACACACCAGAACGGAAAGAAAACCAATTGTGGTGTCTCGAATGTACATGTATGCATTTCATATAGCAAAGGAGTGAATGACCCCAAGAAGAAATACTCAAAATATGGTGAAGTTAAAAGAGAAAACTACAAAATATTTGTAAGTTTTGTCCTCTTGCGAGTTTTTTTCCTTCGAATTGATGGTTAGTTAGCTATGCAAATGCAGAGCAAATATAATAGGAATAAGAGCCAACAAAAGAGAATAGAGGTAAATGTTTATGCGTCCTTGTTTACACCTGAAGGTCACTGGAATTCTCTCGGAACTCAAAGGCTTATCATCATCTTCAAGCAGTTCTATTTGCTGCTGAAAAAGTGCTCTGTTACAAAAGAACAAAACTGATGATTTCCAACGAACCCTCTAACTTTGCACCATCATCATATAGATATGATGTAGACTGCATGCGACCTCAAGCTTCACGTACGGAGGGTTACAAAAGGAGAATGGCAAAGATGGAGAAGGAATTAAACAACTAAAATACCGTTGATTGGCTAGCCTTATCGAGTATATCTAGGATGTGACCACATAGTTCTATTACCCCATGTGCGACATCGATATTATTATAATATAAATATTACATAAAAAGTAAATTTTGATATCTTTATTACACAATTTAAATTCTGTATAGCCTTAGTAATTATTCATAGATCAATTTGTATTTTTCTCTTACTTAACTAATAATAAAATTATTTTTCATAATATAGAGAAATGTTTCCAAAATCTCATAATGAATATATTTTAAACCTTTTACTTTGTTTTCAGCAACTAGAAACATGTATTGATAATCCAAACTTTTCCAATATATTTATATATCTCTATAGTGAAAACAATGATGCATTTATATATCTCTATAGCGCAAAATTATGTTACCGAATGTGTGCATTACATATTTATATATAACGGACTGGATTTAAACTCATCTTGCAATTATCCAAATCGGCAATCTTGCAATTCTCTCATGTGTCTATTTCGGTAATAGATCAAGAGCCTGCATTTATTCGAGGATGGGACTAATTGGTAGTGCACTTAGCGAGTTCCGACTATAATGATTTAGAAGGGAATAAATAATGAACATGCATGTGAAGTTAACAGAAAATGGTTAATTGCTATATATATATATATATATTATACCCGGGTATACATCATTTTCCTCATTCTTTTCAGATCGACAGTTACTACATATGTATCTTTTTTGAAATTATGTGAGTACTCAAGTGAAACTCCAGGCGATTCGAACTAAATCGCTAGTGCTTTTAAATGTTATTTTACTACTCCCTAAACTGTCTATGGAAAATGCACAATGATAATGATAAAGGTGTAAAGTAACTGAAGTGGTCCCTATGAGGACAGTCGAAAGTGGACATAAACTTAATTCCTCCATGCTACTTTCAGATTGCCTAGTGTTAGCATATTTTTTAGTCTTTTAAATTTCTAGGTTATCTCCATTCTGGCCTTCCAAGGTGTCTTCCACTTTGTGAGGTGTGAGACTCATATGAGTGACATTATAATGTCGCTTCGTAGGTTGGGTGACAATGATGGCCCCACATAATATCGCCAGAAAAGGCTTCGTTGGCAGTTTTCTGCCTTGTACTGTACATTGTCAGAATATAAAACCCCAGAAAACTGGAGACAAATGGGAAAGTACAAAAATTCAATAAAAAAGAAACAAGGCAAATCCTGAGAGAGAGAGAGAGCAGTTGAGGTAGATCATACAGTTTGAACAGTTGTACATACTCAAAAACGTTTGGAGCTAGAAAGCTTTCTAGCTTTCTAGTTGTTGACCTCCTCTAGAACTTGAAAATGCAGTTTTTCTCTGCATTTTGTCTTGTCAAATAAGTACCAGAATCCAGATAGTATGGATTCCATGTTCATGGATGGACTTGCAGAAGCTTATATGGACTTGAAAGTGAAACAGTGTATAGCTGACGACACACAATGAAAGAGTTGTTTATGTTCCCAACTTGTTAAAGGGCTTGATCATGACCTTTTGCATGGCTTCTACATGCAACTCAAATTTATTTGATCATGTGAGCTGCAAGCTGTGCCGCGTATAGGTCTGCACAAGCAAAATCATTGAGAGTGCATACATATCACCAGAAGAAAAGTAACCAGTTTTCATCACTACCTCGATTACTTTTTAGGTCATACTGTGTTCTAAAAGAAGTCTTAGTCTGCAACCCATACTATACCTCTGAGGTCAGAAATTACCAGAAGCTCATTATTAAAGTTTATAAGTTTATACATTTTGAATGCAGAAATCTTAAAAAATGATACTTTTATGTTAACACAATGTGTAAAAAGGAAATGTTGTATAAAACTTAATGAGTGATTGTACTTCATTCTAATATTGAGTGGTTTGCTAAATGGTTGAACTCTCATGATCCGCATATATGTTACCATTTCCTTGATATTATATACCGGTTTGATGTGAGTTGCTCAAACTGAAAAGGTGGATGGTGTGAGTTTTATATTTGGTCATGATTTCTGAAAATTCGTTTTAACTCTTATGTGATAAACAATAATTTATATGGATACATGATGTAGCCGCATTTATATTTTTCTTTTTACTCTCTGAATTTAATGATTTATGGTGAATTTATTGCTCAAACTTACATCTAAACTTCTTTGTGAGTTTAGAGGAAGAGTAATGTATAAGCAATCATTAACTTATATCAAGAGAAGCCTCTTGATATCAGTAAAAATCAGAAAACAGATTGGAATCAATAATTTTAAAAGAGATAGATATAAGATTCTATAATTATAACTGAGATAGTTATCAAAACTCGATAACTATAAGATGGTAGATATAGAGATCGATATCTATCTTCTTGTATCAGTAAAACGATTTCAGATATCGGTTGCTGATTATGGACAACGTTCTCTTTCATGTGAGTTTAAATGAAGATCAAAATATTAATTATTCATAATAGACAATAAATCTTACGTGAATACACCTGACCTCGAAGATTATAATAAATATTTGAATCTTAAACTTTTTTCCGCTAATACTCATAAGTGAATCGAATAAATGGTCAATAAGAGACATCCGTGATCTCTTGGCTGAAGTTATAACACTCTCCTGCGGGCCAAGAAGATTTTCCAAAGCTTTCTTTTTCTTTTCTTTCAAAGATTTTAGCTTTGACATGCAATAATATCTAGTCCATTTCGCTATCACTTCGAACGTAGGTCCAAGTAGTAGCGAATTTCGAATAGCAATAGGTTACCGTAGTTTAACATCATTCATCTCGTCTGTCACTGGTGGATACTTTTCGTTTGCACATGAGACACGTGGATCCGATGTGGGTGACGTGGCCCACTAGAGAAGTATAATTGGCAGATAGTTGGACCATTAGGAACATCCAGATCCCGTCACTCGTCATAAACGTCATGATGGACCTGCTGTCACATCATACTCTGAATCCGTACGAGGCTGACCAGATCTAAACCAGTTGGTAACAGAAACAAATCTGATTCCGTTATCTAGTACCCGTTACACTATAGTCTGCGTATCGTGCAGCATTTAATGCTCCGTTATCCACTACGTGCGTATTCCGAATTTCCGATGAGTTAGAGCTCCTCCAAAAAACAAAAAAAAACAAAAAACAAATAAATAAATAAAAAACTTCCGATGAGTTAGGGCTCCTCCATCTACTGTTACTCGATTCGACTTACCACGCAAAGAACTCGCAACTATATACTTTTTAGCTTTTATACCAAATGGAAGCGTTTTATTTCTTGGATTTTAACAGGAGAATTTTCTACCTATGTGTTATTGATGTCAATGTTTGAACCTTTCCTAAAGATTTTGGATCCGCTTGAAGGAGTTATGACTTCTGCTGGATCTTGGCGGTGTTTCCTGCGGGCACCTCCAGAGTGTATGTAGAAAAACACTGCTAACGTTTTTTTATTGAGTTTTTATTCGTTTTACTCGTTTATTTTTGCTTAGAGAAATCTAGTCATCACATTAATTATTGCAGGTGATCGAGACAAAAACTAATCAGTGAAGAGATTTTACTATCAGTTCAGAAGGGAGACCCCAAAGCGAACGCGGTTCAGTGAAAAGCTAACCGTCAAAAATTTTGAGTCTTTGTCCATCATCCGTCTGAGAATATTTGCTCTTAACATTGACACCTCCTATTACATCCATGGTTATCTATCGGTACAGATTTCAGAGACAAAATCATTCATTTGATTAATTTAATTTGATTTTTCCTGATCTTGCAAAAGCGTACTTTGTCCTAGTCTTGCTAGTAGTAGTTATGCAAGATGTTAACGCTTCTCATCTTAATTGCCGTGCATAGAAATAGTAACCTATCTTTATTTCTCACGTCATCAGACGATCAAGATTCTTGCAGATTTGCACAACATCAATTCATATGAGTAGATTAATTTTGAGTGTAGTTATCACTAAGATCATATATTTGTTTCTTTTCTCAATGCATCAGCGGAGGCATCTTATCATGCATTTTCTTGTCTTGCATCTTCTTCTTGTCTACAAAGCCAGCCATGGCTTGGTCAGCCATGGATACATATAGCTGACTTGTCTTCTAGAGTCTCCCACTAAATTCGTTAGAACTATTTTCTTTCATCATAGCACTCCGACAATCACATTTTGTCGCAAGTAAATACTACTTTTTCTTCTAGAATTTCTTTCATGCATCACTTTTTCACTCCTTGAGATGTAATGCTGATGAGAATGTCTTCGTCCTTTTCATCTTTGCTGATGAATGCTTAATCTATTCAAGTATCGCTCTTCGCATTTTTATGGATTTTTCTTCTCGTGCATTGTCTCGTTCGACATTCTTGAGTGTTAACTTCTTGATCAATCATTTGTACTCTTGATTAGTCGCAATTCTCCACCATCAGTAGTGTGGGTGGTTCTTGTCATTCGGTGACGCATACCACTTTCTACATCTTCCTAGTTCATTTTTATAATTGAGATTTTTCTTTGTTTCTACTACTAGTTTCTACTACTAGTTTCAATCCATGCGTTATGAAAGTCTGATGAGTCTAGACGTGATGTCATTTTCTTTCTTCCTTCCTTCCATCTCTTGCTCTAGTTCTATAGCATGTTTTGTATCTTGTTCAATAGCTTACTTTGCATCTTGCTCAATAGTCTGTTTAAAACTGTAACATATTTTTATCGTGTTTTGAAGTATTACTTGGAGCAAAATGTAATTTTTTCTCACCTTTGAATGTTCAGTGATTCTGCTCTGTCCAGATAGCAAGCAAAATTTGATCTTTCCTATTGAAATCTTGTGTTGGGTGTCGTTATCTATCATAAAATTGACTCTTACATGAAATCCAAATTTTAAAGTTGTGCATAATGTCACGTCAGATTGGCTACTCAACTAGGTTAACTGAGTGCGAAGTGAGGAATCCCGGTAAGGCCGTTAGTGCAGTTAGGGCAAGTTGATGGGAGTGCCCACAACTTCGCAGGTAGGGCTTGGAGACCTCAGTTCTTCAAGTTGAGTCTTCAAGCTCCTGGCTATGGTGGGTAGTCTTGTGAGTGAGATCTGGATTCTCACGAGCACAGAGTGGATTTGGCTCGACTGTAGTGATTGTCTAGTGTCTGTTGGCATGGTGGAGTGAGTACATATCTTGTTATCACTTGAAGAACTCAGATTGCGAGGCCTGGTTGAGGGATTTCATGTCGTAGATTGCTGCCGGTGGTATCTCTGGAGTTGGCAGATCGTTGATATCTTTGATTTGAGTGTGTGCGTGTGCGTGGAGTAGTTCGTTTTGAGTGTTGTGATCGATCACTGTGTGGATGGGCGTTGTCTGAACTTGTTCTCAGTCGATTTGATGGTGAGGTAGTGCGGAAGCGCTGCTGAAATTTGACGAAATGTGTTGAAGTGATCTGTTTCAGACCGAAATGCGCATTTGGGCGTGACAGATGATATAGTCGTCAATGTCAAGCCAATGTGGGCTCGTTGGAAGCGCGCTAGGAAGACGGTCCTAGTGCACAAAGTTTCACGAAGTTTGGTCGAGTCGTTTGCGAGTTATGAGAAGTTGAAATTTCTGGTGACGAGTTTTGTGACGAGTTTTAGGTCGGCCGAAGTGCGTCGGCGAGTGTCAAGTTGGCGTGGGTTTACAATCTTCGGTTCTGAGGAGTGCAGTAGGTGTGCGCCGGGAAGACGATTCCAACACACCAAAAATCGTTCAATTTGGTGAAAGATCGACGAAGTTACAAGCTGAAGAAGGTCGCGGGTTGGTCAAAATCTAACGTAATCCCGTCTGCGAGTGTCAAATTGGCTTATTTCGAACGTTTGGAGTGCAATTTTGACCTCTGAGTTGCTTTTTCGGGTGTTTCCTCGTCGTACTCGTCCTTCTTGTGGTGTTTCATCCGAGTTCTACTCTTCTCCAAGCGGAGCGGTATCGTATAACGTGTTTTTTTGTCTAGGAATACACTGGGTATATGGCTGTGCAGAGGTATGTGAATTGACAAGGTTGGATCTAGTTCTGGATGTTTCCACTCAAATGTTTCACTATCTACTCTTCTAGCCGAGTGACCTTGTATCCGCTCGGCTCAAGTTTAAAGCTTGCTACGATCCAAGGTTACGTATAAGTTGCATAAACTTGTGTTACAAACAGATCTTTTGTACTCTAACTAAAAATACTCAGATCTGTATTATCTAACTGAAGTTATTCATCTATATCACTGGAAGCCTGACTTATGAATAGCTCCCCAACGACGCTAACTACCCATCAATCCAACTATCACAACTTCATAGTACAACCAGAAGATACTATAAGATCACTCAATCAACTTGATAGAGTATCGATACAACTTGCTGTACACCCTGGTCTACCAAGCATTCTAGCAAGGTAAAGCTTGCATACTCCAAAACACTATTCAGATCTCAATATAGCACCAACGGAGGTAGTACCTGATAGCTCCGAGAACCCAAACAGCGGCTTAAGACTCATGGTGACTCCGTTCTCCTTCATCATCAAGAGCTGAAATCAGCCCCACACCTTCCAATGTCGAGTTGTATGCAGGTATGGCAGTTTCAGCAACAAACTCCTCTCCAAATTGCTCGAAAATGATCAAATTGACAATAGATGATACCGAAAAACTCAAAACTACTAATAATAGAAATATTTTCAAACTTTGAGACCTCAGTCCTCTCAAACCAGTCGATCAATGATAATCAAACTTCACAGGAAGCTTGATTGGACCCTTCACTCCTACCTTGAACAATTTTCAGGTCGAAATCTCAAACCAATTATCAGATATGGATCAAACCGTAATCTGTGCTAACTTCAGAGCTTTACAGACCCAGATACATTTGATCCAAGATTCTGAACAAACTACTCGACCATTTGAGGTGAAACTTCCCAAGTATCTTACTGATAAGACATGCTTCAATCCTGGAAAGTTTCACTCAGAAATTCGAGACAAAACTTAAGCAATAGCAAACTATCCATGACTATCACAGTTCGCTGTTCCCGTCTTATCACGTCTGCACTTCTCAATTTCAATCGGTCGGTTCAAAATCCAAATCGATCAAGAACCTGATGAACTTGATATCAAAACGACCAGCACGTCGTCAGCTCTCCAATCCAACAGACAGCTTCTCAAAACTCTTTGCGAGTCTCTCGGAACAACCAGAAACATAGCGATAGATACAAATTGCACCCCCTTCCACTCAATCGATCATAACGCGCTCATCCCTCCATGAAATCGATCAATTCTTCAGCCCAGATTGTAGCTCCGGTCGAGAGCTCTCCAACCATACTCTTCGTTTCGCGAATGGACCTCTGAAGCCTCCAGAAACCACAGAAACGTTGCGAGGATCAGCTCGAACACCATTGGTCCAAAAGTGGACCAATAAGAGCAAAAAGATCTTTACTTTTGTCTTTTCTCCACTTAACTTTTTCCCCTAGAACGAATTTTTACTCTCCAAGGAGACACAAGACATCAACAACACTCTAAGACCTTGGAAAATCCTTCAGATATGTCGATGGATTCTTCGCGGTCCGTAACTACACAGAAGCGCTCAACCAGAATGATACCAGTGAATCGCAGACTAATACAACGTCAATATTACAACTTGGAAACATTCTACAATAAAAAGTACGACAAAAGGAAACGGTGAAACTATCACTCGATTGTAATATTCTTGCCCGAAGTTTCTCACGATCCAAGCCCCATGATTGATCTTCGGTCTGCAATGACACCGGACATCGACCCAAAGGTTGAAAGGAACGTTCGATGGATAGTTGATATCCATTGTTCCTCACAACAAAATGTACACCGTCATATCCCAAGTCTCTCCGTATGTTACGATCGGAAGGACCACCGGAAGCTGTAACTCCATCACTCTTCTCATGAATTCATCGTCAAAGTATGCAACTAACCACTGTCGAAAGTGATCGCGGTGGATGCAATGAAGCTTGATGTGAAACGGATTCGGGAAAGGAAGATCCGGAGCCGGTAACAAACCTCCGTCCATAACCACCACTCCTGCAGTTCTTCACTCCTCCATGCAGACCACCGAGAACCTTCACGAATCACCCGTTGAAAGAGAATGCCGTATGAACCTTCGACCCACCATTTTATACACAAATGCGACGACAAGGACCACTGAAGTGAACGCGCACAGATCGATGACTCGGCACATTCCTCTACCGTACGATCACTTAAACAGATAATCAAAGACGTGGCACCCATCACACCATTTGGCGAGTCATGCGATACGATTCTCGAAACACAAAAAAGAAACACAACATAGGTTACACAGGAATTTCACATAGGAGCCGAACCACAACACGACAGCGGAGCGAGGAGTGTCGAGGTGTGGAGTGCGTGTTAGAGGCGTTTAGAGGCTTCGAGGCTTCGAGGAGCAGAGGTGCGCGAGTGCGGAGGCGTGAGAGCGGAGTACGGAGACAGAGCTCGAGCCCGCGTCCGCCGCAAGCCAGCTTGCTGGCGTGCGTGAGAGAGGTATTCAAGTTTCAGTTGTGTGGGGAGTGTAAAACCAGTAGGTCACCCATCCCAACACTATTTCTGGACTTGGACGCTTAACTCTGTAATCTTAGCTTTGGATGTACCACTAGATCAATAGCTCTTGATGTCTTACAGAGATGCGTGCAAGTACTTAGGGGCTGGTTTAAGGTAGTAGGAGAACTGCTCGCACGTTCCTAGAAGAGTGGTAGGGCGACCCTAGAGTACTAAGGGGAAGCTGTTGTTGTGGTAGTGTTTGTCTATACCGTAAAGACGCATATGGAGGCAGTTGGTGACAGTTGTCTTGGATGAGCTAGGAGAGCTACCACGTTGATATTTTTAGAGCTACTAGAGGTGTGGATGTCTAGTTAGTGACCTTAGGTGCAAGTTATGACAGTCGGTGACCATATATTGTGCATGTGATCACCGAAGAAGACGGGTCAGTCCGGGTGGGGTTGGGTTTCTCTTTATGTGAATGTTTGGGTGTGGAGGGTTATCGTTTGGACTTCTTGTGATTGGAATCTCTCCATATTCTGCTTCCTGTTTGTGCGCCGCGTTTGGTGGGGACTTCTCGGACCGTGGGTATACACGGAGCGGGTTGAGGTACCGACTACCTACACCATTGCCGTTGGTTCTTCCAGAGGATGAGTCAGATGCAGACGGTGCGTTTTCTGGTGGTGAGTCTAGTGTCACCACATCGTTGTTGTGGGACACGGACGACATCTATAGGACCATAAAGGGGCCTCGACGTTACTCGGATACAGTGGGTATCATTGAGCTGGATGACTTCATCCAGGAGTTCGACAGTTGGTGCGACCTGCAGCAAATGCGGAACCCACAGCTGTTTACACCTTTCATGACGTGGAAGGGTTTGTTTCAGCACTTGGAGGGACCGCCGATGGATGATTATCACGAGTTCAGGCGAGACTACGGTGTTGAGATCGAGTTGTGGAGACAACATTGGTCTCTCAACTACGTTTCTATCACTACTGGTGCAGTTTTGAGAGGTGTAGCATCTACGACTTGGGGTGCCAGTAGCAGTGGTACATCCACGGGTGGCGGAGTATCTGCTACCAGCGGTGCGTTCACTAGTAGTCAGCAGGTGGTAGTGCGAGCGGGATACCACTAGGGTTTAACCCTGTGGTTTAGTTCTTCCACTATTTGAGAAAGAACTATCAAGATGTGCGGACCGACAAGTTGAGGAGTCTGTAGGAGTTCCAGCGGAAGACTGGAGAGAGCCTACGCGAGGCATTTATTCACATGAGGCGGTTGATCAACGTACCCAAGGGGTGACAGAAGCACAAGCAGTCCAGTTCTTGTATGGGATACTAGGCAGGGAGCTGCGTAGGAGAGTCAGAGATGCCACTCTCTTTAGAGACACCGCTCCGACATTGGCAGTTGTCTTTGGTTTGGCTGAGCGAATAGAGCTCAACATGGTAGAGGAGAGGGTGGTGACTGCTGGGTTCAGCAGGGACGCATCACATGGGGTGACCACCTCTTTTCGAGGATCACTGGCTGCGCAACAGCGTGGTGGTGGTGGGGGTAAGGATCGTGCTGAACACTCACGATCCCATGGAGGTGTTGGAGGATCTGGTGGGCAGAAGCCCATGTCGTCCTTCTCTAGTCAGCAGCAAGCAGGTCCTTGCTGGACTTGTGATGGTCCTCATCAACAGAAGGATTGTCCACAAAGGAGAGGTAGTTATGAGACATCTGGGACGTCTCAAGAGATGCCTAGGCAGTGTGAGCATTGCGGGCGACCAGGTCACAGTAGTGACCGTTGTTTTGATCTCCATCCGGAGCTACGGCAAGGGAAGACTGATCCTGGACGAGGCAGTGTCGTGTCGTGGACCGGCTCCTATCTGAAATTCAAACTTCGATGCTTGTCACTCCAAAGTCATTCATGAGAAGACAAGCTAGGCCCCAGCTTGCGGGCTTTTGGCACCATTTCGGATCTTCGTTTTCATCGCATCAGTGGATAGAGCTCCCTGTCAGCATTCCATAGGCACTTTGTCTACTTCGTTTGGACGCATAGTGGAGAAGTTACAAGACTCGAAAGATGGAGAAAACAAGCTAGGCCCCAGCTTGCGGACTTTTGGCACCACTTCGGATCTTTGTTTTTATCGCATCAGTGGATAGAGCTCATTGTCAGCTTTCCATAGGCACTTCATCTACTTCGTTTGGACACCTAGTGGAAAAGTTACAAGACTCGAAAGATGGAGAAAACAAGCTAGGCCCCAGCTTATGGGCTTTTGGCGCAACTTCGGATCTTCACTTTCATCACATGGATGGGTAGAGCTCGTTGTCAGCTTTCCATGGGCATCTTGTTTACTTCGTTTAGACATCCAGAGATGAAGTTATGCGATTCGAAAGAAGGCAAAATCAAGCTAGACCCCTAGTTACTTGCTGACTGGGTATTTAGGGCTCCAGGCGTTATATCAAAGACGCAAGGGGCCTGCTTCTTAGAATTCAGAATTGAGGGTTGAACTTCGTACGTACAGACTGTAACAAGGGGGCTGCTTAAGGGGCTTGCTTGCGCCTGCGACCTGTCAGCGGACGGTGCGGGAGATTTGGAAGTCCAATGCAAACGCGCAAGGCGTCGTTGGGTTCAGATCTGTGCAGGCTACGTGTGGGTTAAGACGGTTTGGGAAGAGACGGATCGGGGGTTGTGTTCTGGAAGAAATTGAGACGCAGGAAGCAGATTTGGGGTTTTCAGTTACCTGTGAAGGAGAGTTGGACCGTTCGGACCGTTCCGGAGTCCAAACTTGCTGTCCTTGGATCCATCGGGATCAGAACAACGAGTTCTTCAGGAAATTGAAGACGATACGAGTTTTCATCGGACGGTTTGGGTGTTCTGAGTGAAATTGGCTCGCAGGGAAGCGCTTGCGTCAGGTTTTTCATCACCTGCGACCTGAGATTGGATTGTTCTTCGCGATCGGTGAGCCAAGCTCTTCGTTCTTGGTGCCTACGCGATCAGGGAGTCCTCATGTACGCATAGGAGAAGACTGTAAGTGAATTGGATTGTTGGTTTGGATGTGGTGAGCGAATTTGAGCCGCAGGGAGTCGATTTACGTCAGTTTTTTGCAACCTGCGACCAAATTTCTCGAGTGGTTTTGCAAGGGGAACTCCAAACGACTTGTTTGGAGTCTCCTTGGGTTCAGAGTAGCTAGATCTATCTGCTAGCGAAGACGGATATCAGTTTGGACGATCCGTTTGTGTGGTGTGAGCGGTTTTAAGCCGCAGGGAGGAGTTTTTGGAGGTTCGGTCACCTGCGACCGAAAATCGGCGATATCTCGGCTGTTGGGAGTCGGATCTGAAGGTTTCTTGGGTTAACGGAGTCAGCGGAGAAGACCCTATCGACATCTGAAGTCCGTCCAGCGAAAGGAGGAAGTCCACAGATAGATCTTTTTCGGTTTTTTCGCTACGGGTTTTGTTCTTTTGAGTTCGTTAGAGTTCTGGTTGGCTGTATACAGCTTGTGCTAGCTAGCTTGTGCTAAGAACTTGTACATGGATGTGGTTTGGACTTGGGTTTGGATCGCGTTGTCGGAGTGTGATCCGTCTACCTAGGAAAGCGCCGGGCTTCTGGCTGTGGTTGTTTACTCAAGAGGTTGGCTTTCAGGTCACAACAGGAGCTATAAACACTCACACAGGAGTGTAGGATCCTCTGATATGCTCAAAAAGCGAAATTTAGGTCTCACTGGTAGTAATAGGCTTAAGCGGTGAACTTTGACACTCAAAGAGAGGAAAACTATGAAGGTTTAGACCTCTAAACTTCCCCTTCATGCAAATGAGGTACTACTGAACTCACAGACGAAGTTTCAACCTGAGATCAAATTCTGACACGGAGATATGAACAGAAAAGTTCTGAATAAGAGAATTATGACAATTTCTGGTACCTAGACAGCTATTCAGACATAGAACAGAGAATTGGCTCGATGAATTTCAAATCTTCTCACAGTATTTGAAGTCTACAGGATGCTGAACATCCCTGTGAAGTTGGGACTCTTGAATGTTTGTAGAACTCCAGATCTCCTTCTCTAAAGTCGCTGCTCTAGATTAAGAGCTTTTCAGACCCCCTCTGCTTCATCGGCCGCCCTGAATTACTCAATTACTCAAATGATACGAAACTTTTTGGACAGTCGTAGCCCTCCTGACAGTGAACGCAACCACGAAGTTTTGAAGTGATTTCCTCAATTCTGCTGCAATTGGCACCGAAAACCCCAAAATTAACAAAAGTGATGCAGTTTTGACACAATCCGAACTTCAATTGGGCATAACTCCTTGTTTATTGATCCAAATCGAGCAAAAATTTCACTGACAGTGCTTGGCACGACGAGCTCTCTCTTCCTGTGTTCTCAGATTTCCAAGATACCTCACCAATTGCTCGAACTCTCCTCTAGAGCTCTGTTTCTAAACTTAGAGTTTTACAAAAGACAAAAATGGACCAATGGGAGTTCATAGCTCCACTTGACTGTCCTTTTGTGCCTTAAACTACCTGGTAACTTATCTACACTCATAGGCTACCACGTCAAGCCCCCTAGAGTGCCAGCGTAAAACTTAAACTACCTAAAATGACACATAGCCCTGAAAAATAACTTAAATTAGCTAGAAAGCGTGCATGGACGACAAGTAAGTACAACCCATGAGCTCAAACCACTATCAGCATGGAAACCCTAAGTTATGTACATTGAACGTCATAGACTAGTAAGAAGTCACTTGCACAAGCGCACAAATGCTTGAACAAGATAACTAACATACTATCAGCCTACTAGGACTCAAAATAGTGCTAACACCGTATGCAAAGGTGTCAAACATATACATAAAAGACTAGAAGTAATATGAGCTAACTTCTAGAACTACCAAACCTAAGCGTCGGAGTAGAAGTCAAGCATGTAGCCGCCAAATGGTGCGACAGCGTGATACTGCTGTGGCTCTGTTTGTTAGCAAAGAGAAGTTTCTCTTGCTTTGAGCTACGCTTCGGTGGTTTTGGGTCAGGGTTGTGATTCAAGGGTTGTTTTCAGGAGCTTTTGAATCAGGTTACAGACCGCTCTGGTCTGTTTTTCAGTTCTGTGCTCTTAGGAGAAAGAATCGACAGTGTACATACATTTGGAGTGTATATATCGCAGCGTTCGTTTTTGTGGTTGTTTTTCTCTGTCTCGTCTCTGTTTCAGCACACAACATCTCCACAGCCAGGAACCTCGCGTTTTCCTGGACATCCTTCACGCAATATCCGACACGACATCGGTGGTGAACTCGACGTGAAGGTCCGGGGTGGAGATATTTGTGTGTTAGAACTGGATAGAAGAGATCAGCAATCATGAACGAGGATGAAGATGGATTTGGTTGTTCGAAGGATGTTGTGGACCTGGGATGATGGATTTGTAGACGGTTGGGATCATGGGAGGATGGGAGGATGGGACGAGCCATGACTATGGACGGGATGGATGGATCAGAGGGTATACAAGGGATGCAGTTGGATGCAGCAAGATCCAAGATTGTTTCAAGCCTTCACTTTGTTTATGCGACAAGAGCAAAGGAACCAAGAAAAGGAGGCTTTGGGAACGAAGGTGCTTCAGAGGGTGATCGACAAGCTCGATCTTTTTGGTGGGAGAGACATCTCTGAGTACTTGAGATGTTACAAGATGGAGATGGATTTGGATCAGGTATCGGAGAAGGAGATGATCGAGACGTTCGAACTCGCTGCGGTGCCTGAGATAAGGGAGCATGTGAAGGGTCTAGCAAAGCGTTTTGGGAGGAACTGGGATACATTTTCACATGCGCTGAGGGAGGAGTATTTCTTGGGAAGCTCAGATCGAGTAACCAAGAAATCATTTTTGGAATGGGTCAATCGATCCAACAAGGGTTTACAGCTTACAGAGATGTTAGAGGAGTTCGAGAGACAATTCTCTCAACTATCTCGGGTGGACAAGCTAACCTTGGAGAGCTACAAGACAGAGCTGTTTCTTCAAGTTGCGGATGAACCATGGCAGGAAGAGTTGGAGCTACTTCTGGAGGATGGAGAGGAAGAAGAAGGGTTGACAAGAAATTGGGAGGTTGTGCATGAAGCGGTTGAACTTCTTGTCTGGAGACGTACAAGGGAAAGCGTTACAAGGTTGACACCTGCAGTGCTGACTACTACACCAATTCAGGTAGTATCTGAGGTTCAACTTCCAGTTGTGGTTGTAGAGGAGAAGGATCCAACCATCGAGGACCTACAGCAAAAGATGCAAGATCTGCAAGCTAAGGTTACTAGGTTGGAGGATAAGGGATCGTCGACCAAGATGGAGCTTGTACCCAAACCAGCTTGGGTACATCACTGCTTGTGGTGTGATGGTACTGATCATCAACGGGACGATTGCATCGACTTTGCAGAGTCTTTGCAACGAGAGGTAATTTCTTGGGAGGATGGAAAGGTTGCATTCACAAGTACGGGTACTCTCCTTCAAGCCAACGTTGGTAAAGGAGGGATGAAGAAGTTTGTGGATGATTATCTTGCGACACATGCAGTTGTAGCTATCGAAGCTACAAGTTATGATGCTAGGGTGGAGGAGATTGAGCATGATCTCCATAGAGATGGGTTGGGTGAGCACGAGGATCTAAACGAGCTCAGGTTGGATACTGCATTCACGATGCAGTGCGAGAAGAAGAGACAAGAAGAGACTTCTTCAGAGAAGCAAGCTGAGGAGGCAATGGAGGACGATTCTTCACAACCGGAGGAGATGGTTGGGGTGCAGACAGTGGACATGGTTGATCTGGTTGCAAACATACAACAACCAGATAGTGGTATAGCGATGGATGTAAAGGGAGGTTGGGAGGAGTGCATTCGAGATGCAAAGGTTGGGTTCATTTCACGGGAGATCTTGGGTGCAGTTACAAGAGAAGTCCATGATGTCATCATTGGCATCATCAAGGACGAACAACTTGCTGAGGGTGAACGAGAGTGGACAGATGCTCTCGAGGCTACGGGTATAGGATGATGGGTAAGGATGGCTTACAGGGGAGAAGCCATTGCTGAAGGTGATTTGTGTTGGGAGGATGATGTTTGGGGGATTGTAAATATTTTCAGGAAGGTTGAGTGAATGATGCTTGGGGGATTGTAAATATTTTAGGAAGGTTGAGAGGATGATGCTTGAGAGGTTGTGAGGATTTTCAGAAGAAGATATCAGGGAGGATGATGGTTGAGGAAGATACTATTCTACAGCGAGACAATTATGGTTGCGTTTGGGGATTCTGGTTGCAGCGATGTGGTTCTTTTTTTTCAGAAACAAAAAAGAAGAGTTGGATACATACAACGACATGTACATGCTTGAGGTTGAGGGTTACAATCAAGATACGAGTGATGATTGACAAGATGGGGGATGTCTACTACGACACTTGGGTTACAAACCTCGACGGTGAGGTTCTACAGGGCGGATGGAAGACAATTCTATGGTATGGTTGGTTATTCTTTCTATGTCTTCGCATATTGACGATGTGTAGATTTAGAGGGGGTGATTGGAAGGGAGGTTCAAGGTGAAAGTCGATAAGCATGGATCTAGGGAGGATCATGGCAGGGTAGCAACTTCAAGATGACGATCGAGTTGCGGACTTGAGGATGAGGTTGATTGAGATGAGAGCGAGGATGACAAGAAAGGAATGAGTGTGCGTGCCGGTCCACTCCTTGGTTGGTATCTCTGGTGCATACCGGAGGATGCACATGTTTGGAGGGGGTGGATGTCGTGTCGTGGACCGGCTCCTACCTGAAATTCAAACTTCGATGCTTGTCACTCCAAAGTCATTCATGAGAAGACAAGCTAGGCCCCAGCTTGCGGGCTTTTGGCACCATTTCGGATCTTCGTTTTCATCGCATCAATGGATAGAGCTCCCTGTCAGCATTCCATAGGCACTTTGTCTACTTCATTTGGACGCATAGTGGAGAAGTTACAGGACTCGAAAGATGGAGAAAACAAGCTAGGCCCCAGCTTGCGGACTTTTGGCACCACTTCGGATCTTCGTTTTTATCGCACCAGTGGATAGAGCTCCTTGTCAGCTTTCCATAGGCACTTCATCTACTTCGTTTGGACGCCTAGTGGAAAAGTTACAAGACTCGAAAGATGGAGAAAACAAGCTAGGCCCCAGCTTACGGGCTTTTGGCGCAACTTCGGATCTTCATTTTCATCACATGGATGGGTAGAGCTCGTTGTCAGCTTTCAATGGGCATCTTGTTTACTTCGTTTAGACATCCAAAGATGAAGTTATGCGATTTGAAAGAAGGTAAAATCAAGCTAGGCCCCTAGTTACTTGCTGATTGGGTATTTAGGGCTCCAGGCGTTATATCAAAGACGCAAGGGGCTTGCTTCTTAGAATTCAGAATTGAGGGTTGAACTTCGTACGTACAGACTGTAACAAGGGGGCTGCTTAAGGGGCTTGCTTGCGCCTGCGACCTGTCAGCGGACGGTGCGGGAGATTTGGAAGTCCAATGCAAACTCGCAAGGCGTCGTTGGGTTCAGATCTGTGCAGGCTACGTGTGGGTTAAGACGGTTCGGGAAGAGACGGATCGGGGGTTGTGTTCTGGAAGAAATTGAGACGCAGGAAGCAGATTTGGGGTTTTCAGTTACCTTTGAAGGAGAGTTGGACCGTTCGGACCGTTCCAGAGTCCAAACTTGCTGTCCTTGGATCCATCGGTATCAAAACAACGAGTTCTTCAGGAAATTGAAGACGATACGAGTTTTCATCGGACGGTTTGGGTGTTCTGAGTGAAATTGGCTTGCAGGGAAGCGCTTGCGTTAGGTTTTTCATCACCTGCGACCTGAGATTGGATTGTTCTTCGCGATCGGTGAGCCAAGCTCTTCGTTCTTGGTGCCTACGCGATCAGGGAGTCCTCATGTACGCATAGGAGAAGATTGTAAGTGAATTGGATTGTTGGTTTGGGTGTGGTGAGCGAATTTGAGCCGCAGGGAGTCGATTTACGTCAGTTTTTTGCAACCTGCGACCAAATTTCTCGAGTGGTTTTGCAAGGGGAACTCCAAACGACTTGTTTGGAGTCTCATTGGGTTCAGAGTAGCTAGATCTATCTGCTAGCGAAGACGGATATCAGTTTGGACGATCCGTTTGTGTGGTGTGAGCGGTTTTAAGCCGCAGGGAGGAGTTTTTGGAGGTTCGGTCACCTGCGACCAAAAATCGGCGATATCTCGGCTGTTGGGAGTCGGATCTGAAGGTTTCTTGGGTTAACGGAGTCAGCGGAGAAGACCCTATCGACATCTGAAATCCGTCCAGTGAAAGGAGGAAGTCCACAAATAGGTCTTTTTCGGTTTCTTCGCTACGGGTTTTGTTCTTTTGAGTTCGTTAGAGTTCTGGTTGGCTGTATACAGCTTGTGGTAGCTAGCTTGTGCTAAGAACTTGTACATTGATGTGGTTTGGACTTGGGTTTGGATCGCGTGATACTGCTGTGGCTCTGTTTGTTAGCAAAGAGAAGTTTCTCTTGCTTTGAGCTACGCTTCGGTGGTTTTGGGTCAGGGTTGTGATTCAAGGGTTGTTTTCAGGAGCTTTTGAATCAGGTTACAAACCGCTCTGGTCTGTTTTTCAGTTCTATGCTCTTAGGAGAAAGAATCGACAGTGTACATACATTTGGAGTGTATATATCGCAGCGTTCGTTTTCGTGGTTGTTTTTCTCTGTCTCGTCTCTGTTTCAGCACACAACATCTCCACAGCCAGGAACCTCGCGTTTTCCTGGACATCCTTCACGCAATATCCGACACGACTTCGGAGGAGCTCAAGGAGACCGTGTTGGTCGAGCTGGAGGTAGAGGTCCAGCACCTGGGAGAGGACCAGTCGGTCCACTGCTTGCTACGACGTCAAAAGTCGGTATGGCTGCTCGGATTGAGCAGTTGGAGCAGAGGATAGCTAGTATGGCTATGGCTCAGCGGATATCTGGTGGAACAGAAGCTTCCACATCTTATGGAGGAGAAGGAGGTGACTTCGACTTCATGGCTGGTGTGGCGCAGATTGAGACATCTGCGGCAGTGACTCGAAGTGCAATACGTGTCTTTGAGTCACGAGGTGCGTCAGTGGAGTTGGATCCACAACGCGGGGAGGCTGGTAGATAGGCCAGGCTTCCTCAATCATTCACGTTATCAGAGGCGTTGAAGACCACGTCTATGGTTCCTAAACGGTCTACTGATGGTGCAGTGAAATTGGAGGCATCGACATCCAGGAATGGAGGTGATGCAAGTCAACCTTCGACGTCTGTAGATGCGACGTCGAACTCGATGTTGAGGGCGGCTACAGCAGTTTTGCGAGTCTCACTATTTTCAGCCACGGATATGAGGACATTGGGAGTCAGCTTGGCTCCAGTGTTCCAGTTGGCAGCCACGCTCAGTGAGAGCGAGGATGTGGTTATCTCTAGTGCTGAGGTGGTTCAGCGAGAGGTGATATATGTGTTCATGGAGTCGAAGATCAGGACAACTACTAGTGGTACTTGGCAAGCAGCGGCTGCCAGACTAGATGAGTTACCGTGCTGGATTGACATCAGGTGTGGTGTTGTTGGACAACAAAAGTGATATCTTCTGTTTGGTGGCACCTTCAGAAAAGGTGTATCGACCACAGAAAGTGTTGTTAGACTCTGGAGCCCAACGGTTGATGTTGGGAAAGACGGCGTGTATCAGTTTGGGTCTGAGGAAGTCCGAAGTGGAGAGATGTCCATTCTAGCTACAGATATCTCTAGGGGGATCAGGAGGTACAACTCTACACATGACACGCGAGTTGCTGACAGTGAGAGTTAGATCAAATCATCCCACGGATGGTTCTATGATGAGGGCCAAGGCTATCGTTACGGTCGTAGAGTCTTATGATGTATTGGTTGGAGGTGCTGTATTGTACCCTATGAGATTCGTGATCGACTATTGGGTGGAGACATCATCTTACAGACCAGGTTGGCAGTCCGGTGAGGGACGAGTGAGCCGCTTACCAGTGCGGTTCAGTGCTAGAATTGGGACAACGGAGCTTACATCAGGGACGATGGCATCCGTTGCAGGGTTCAGTTGTCATCACTTGGTCTGACGAATTGTTAGAGGGCAATGTCCATGCGGAGGTTACTCCGGTCTTTGAGGAGGTGGAGGAGATGTCTAGCATGTCTACGTTAGTACCATTTGCCTTGGATGTTCCACTTTGGAGTTCGAGCGGAGAGTTGCAGCAGTATGCTGATCGGTTGGTGCAGCAGGCTTGGAGTGAAGCCTTTGTACCGCCAGTAGAGGAACATCGGGGTGTCTGTCGCGCCCCTCATTCTCAAGATCGGGCGCAGACGTGAACAACAGAACCCTAGCGGACTTGCGCTAGGTTGTGAACGCTGCGAGTAGGACTTAACGGCTTGACCGGGAAGTCGGGATCAGAAGAACCCTAAGTGGTTCTCTGAACCAAGGTTAGAACCTTGGGTTAGGACATAAGGGCCTACCCAAGAGGGCCCCAGACGAACGCTGACCTGAGGGGGCGAGTCTGAGAACGGGCTGAAACATGAGTCTGAGACGTGGGTCTGAGACGTGGGACCGAGACGTGGGTCCGAGACGCAGACGAACCACAGGGTTCGACCCTGGGTCTGGACCACAGGTTTTCGGAAAAACTGCTAAGTGTTGGAGCTCCAGGGACGTTTTAGGTCGTGGACGGAGCTCCACGTAAGATCTCGAGGCGAGTGAGGTATCATTGGAAAGGTCTCGTCGAGAGCTTTCCAGTGATATATAACACTCCTCGATCTGACCTCCGAGCTGGAAGTTATGGCCGAACCACAATCGGATTGTGGTATAATTTTCAGGGACCAAAGAGGAGGGCGGGACCGTCGATCCCCAGAAGTATATATGAGGGGGGCTCGATGCCTGGGTGGGCCAGGACGAGTCACCCGACCCCAGGGTTCGGCAGGCGGACTCTGGGGGCATGAGGTGATGGCTGGGCCAGTTCCAAGGCACGTTCCGATCTAGACTTGGACGGCTAGACTTAGGAACGATGTAAGGGCTGGGGCAAGACTAGGGAACGAGTCGGCGGGTTAGACCACCGTTCGGGAGCCTGGACCCAGACGGACATCACGGGCGGTTGGGCCGCTAGGTGTGCTGGAGGCACCGTTTAGGACCCTGGACTTTATGGGAAGTCCGCCCCAAGTCATATTGTGACTTGCTCATGTTTGGGACCGACTTAGGCGGATCTAAGTCGGGACTTAGGATTGCTGAGCTTGATGATTAGGGAGACGGTCCGGCTCCGGTCCGGACCAAACAGAACTAAGGTAAGTGGTGCATGGATGCTAACTTGTGATTGTGTTTGCAGGTTAGCGGTTTGAATTTCGGGACCTATTGAGCAAGAGCTTCCGCTGGCGCAACAAGGCGGTAGGTGCGCGAAAAGTGGTATCAGAGCCGACGCTTCGGTGAGCGAGAACTTGAGGTAGCGGCTGAAGGCTGGACGCTTGAGGAGGGACGCAAGACACAAAGCGGATCAGCGTTTCTAGGTGAACACTTGGAGCGATGGCCGAGGAAGGACAGAGTTCCAGGAGGAAGACCAAGAGACGGAGAGTGGCGACTGACACCGGGACCAGATCGACTCGAGCTAGCCCCGAGGCACAGTCAGGGGACGATAACCGACAACCTTCGCCCCAACGTCAAGGAAGCCCAGTTCCAGCTGTGGCACCGCTGCAGCAAGATGGAGTCTTGCCAACGGTGCCCAACGATGCAGGCGCGGGAAGTCAAGGAGCCTTGTATGCGGAACTCATCAAAATGATGAAGACCATGCAGGAAGGGATGGCCTCAAGGGATAAACGTATCGCTGAGCTTGAGGCAGGCCAAGGAAGTTCCTCGTCTACCAGGAAGCTTTGTAAGACGAATTTGCCGACTCCGTTTACAGGTATAGGACGGGCTCGGAAGGTTAAGGATTTCTTAACCGAGTTAGACCTATACTTTGAAGCGCATCAGGCTCTGGAGTCAGACAAAGTGAGAGCGGCGGTTACGTTCTTGAAGGACCATGCGCTTCTCTGGTGGACCGCATACAAGGATGAGCATGCCTTGACCGTCTCGGCGCTTGGTTGGAAGGAGTTCAAGGAGTTGCTCGCAGGACGATTCACTCCGGAGTATCAGAGGATTCGGGACGGTGTTGAGTTAGTTCGGCTGAAGCAGACAGGGACCTTAAGTGCTTATGTGCGCGAGTTCAGTGCCAAACTGGATTCGTTCTCCAAGTGGACTGAGGAGACCAAAATATGTATATTCATTGGGGGACTCAAGTCCAGCTCGGAGAAGGCTCTCTTTCGGATGCCGGAGCTATTTACGACAAGTGCCGAACTTTTGAAGCTAGCGGAGCGAATTGGGGACGATGACGTCCAGCAACAAAAACCTTTTGAACCTCGCAGCTCGGACAAGTTCCAGAAGAAGAACAAGGGCTTCAAGCGACAATGGGATGGGGGTGAGAAGGATCGGAAGGATTCTTCTGCCCCGGCAGCAAAGCGGCAGCAAACAGGAGTGAAACCGAAGGGGCAGACACCTCAGAAGGGCAATGGGGCTAAGTTTACTTGCTACAACTGTGGCGAGGCGGGTCACATTGCTAAGGGGTGCACGAAACCTAAGGTTAGTAACTGTAGCATGAATGCGTTTGTTGCAAAGGACTTGTTGGAGGGCCAGATGACTGTGACCTTGAGAACCACGAAGAAGACGCCAGGACTGATGTATCTACAAGCCAAGGTTGCTAACCGTGATGTTACTTTTCTTGTGGACACAGGAGCGACTCACTCCTTCATAAGTCCAAAGTTGGTGAAGAAGTTGGGCTTGTCTACCTCCAAGGCAGACAAGCCTATTCAAGTACGCTTTGCCAAGGGCAAGACGTACCAAACTTCTGAAGTGGCCTTGGACGTACGATTTGCGTGTGGGAAGTTGGAGTTCACAGAGAACTTCACGGTGTGCGAGATGGATGATATCTATGCGGTTTTGGGGAACACTTTCTTGGACAGGTTTGAAGTGGAACTTAGGCGGAAACCTTTAAGGTTAAACGTTAGAGTTAAAGGGCGGAAGCTGGGAGTGAGGCTGATCCGGAAGGCGCGGAAGATTGATGACTTTGCAGTGAATTTGATCAAAGGCAAACAGATGGACTTCAACGACGGGGTCATGTGTTTGATGCGGGTTGCAGATTTGATGGCGGGTGACAGACAAGAGGAAACATCAGGAGACGCGACTAAACTTCCGGGGGTGCTTCGCGAAGTGATTAAGGAGTTTGAGGATGTCTTGACGGACGAGTTACCTGCTGAGTTACCTCCAAGGCGGGTGGTGGATCACAAGATCGAGGTCTTGCCAGGATCAGAACCACCTTCCAAAGCCCCTTACCGACTCAATCAGGTGGAACTCCTTGAGTTGAAAAGACAACTCGGCGAGCTATTAGTGCGGGGATATATTCGAACCAGCAAGTCACCTTATGGAGCCCCAGTTCTTTTCGCAAAGAAAAAGGATGAGAAGTTACGACTCTGCGTAGATTATCGTGCACTCAATAAGGTGACGGTGAAGAATAATTATCCTTTGCCAAGGATAGACGACCTCTTTGATAGGCTAGCGGGCGCAAAGTACTTCAGCAGGATAGACTTGAAGTCAGGATATTACCAGATCCGGATAGCTGACCCAGATGTTGAGAAGACCGCTTGTCGAACCAGATACGGATCGTTTGAATTCGTGGTGATGCCATTTGGACTCTGCAACGCCCCTTCGACGTTCACTACATTGATGAACACAATTTTTTGCGAGGAGATGGATGAGTTTGTCATCGTTTACATCGACGATATCTTGATCTACTCCAAAACCTTGGAGTCGCACGCGGAGCAGCTACGGGTGGTGTTGACGAAACTGCGGGAGCATAAGCTGTTTGCCAACATTGACAAGAGTGAGTTTGGTTTGGAGCGCATTAACTTCTTGGGACATGTAATTAGTGCAGAAGGAGTCGGTCCGGATATGCAGAAGGTGGATGCGATTGTGACTTGGGAGCCTCCGACTACAGTGAAGGGGATGCGGCGATTCTTAGGATTGGCGCAGTTCTACCGCAAGTATGTGAAGGGGTTTTCAAAGATCGCGAAGCCGCTGACGGACTGGACGGGCAAAGACGCACAGGTAAGTTGGACCAAGGAGGTGGATGATGCGTTTCAGACGATCAAAGCTATTTTGTCAAAGGCGCCAGTTTTGAAGCTGCCGGAGTTCGACAAACCATTCGAGGTGCACACGGACGCGAGCGACTATGCGATTGGCGGAGTGCTGGTGCAGGATGGAAAACCTGTAGCGTACGAAAGCAAGAAGCTATCTGGGACAGAGAGTCGATGGCCGACTCACGAGAAGGAACTGTTTGCGGTGGTTCATTGCTTGAGGAAATGGCGGCATTACTTGGGACTTCACAAAACCCAAGTGTATACTGATAACATTTCGCTCAAGTACTTTGAGACGCAAGATCGGGTGACGCCAAAGCAACTACGATGGCATGATACCTTGGCGCTCATGAACGTGGAATTAATCCACAAAGCGGGAAAGGACAATGTGGTTCCTGACGCCTTGAGTCGCAAGGAGGAATATCTTCCATCGTCAACACAGATTTTGCGAGCTATGTATCCTAAGGAGTCAGACTTGGAGAGGCGAATACGTGAAGGTTACATGGGCGATGACCAAGCAAAGGAATACTTGGAACAACTCAAGCGAGGGGTGAAGTTGCAGAACATGCAGCTAAGACATGGTTTACTCATGTTCAAGCAAAGTCGGGTTTATGTGGGACAAGGAAAACTTAGGACCAAGTTGTTAAAAGAATCTCATGATGTGCCCTTATCAGGCCATAAAGGAGAAAAGTCCACTTTAGCGGTAATCGCTAAAAAGTTTTATTGGCCCCACATGAAAGACGATGTTTCCCACTTTGTGAAAACATGCGTAACCTGTCAAGCGAATCGTGTTTCTTATGAGAAGAAACAAGGATTGCTTCATCCTTTGCCGATTCCAGCCAGACCTTGGGAAAGCATTAGCATGGACTTCATTACCTCTCTGCCTGACTCAAATGGATACAACGCAATTTTTGTGATAGTTGATCGGTTTAGCAAACTAGCGAAGTTTGCTCCGACCTTAGACACTGCAACAGCGTTCACGACTTCTCGGTTGTTCCTAGATACTTGGTGGCGTTCACATGGATTACCTCGGAGTATTATTTCAGATAGAGACTCTAAGTTCACAAGTGCCTTTTGGAAACACTTATTCCAAAAATTGGGGACTAAATTAAAATTTAGTACCGCCTTTCATCCAGAAACAGATGGGCAAACGGAACGAGTTAACTCGGTTCTGAATCAATACTTGAGGAATTATGTGAGCGCGGACCAAAGTGATTGGGCGGAGTGGCTCAGTCTTGCGGAGTATTGCTACAATTCCACGAAGCATTCGGCAACCGGCGAATTGCCTTTCTTGCTGGCTTACGGACGCGAGCCAGAAGGGCCTCTTGACTTGACTCTTGCAGGGAGCTCTACATCGGCACGACCAAGAACACGGCAAACATCAGCTGAAGAGTTGGTGGCGGCAATGCAGCGGCGCGAGGAACAAGTAAAGAAGAACCTCGAGAAGGCGCAGAAAAGATACACAAAGCAGGTAAACAAGCATCGGCGGCAAGTGAAGTTTCAAGTGGGCGAACAAGTATGGTTAAGTGCGAAAAACTTCACACTTCCAAAGGAAATATCGGCGAAATTTTCATCGAAGTTTGCAGGACCTTTTGTTGTTGTCAAGAATCCGCATGAAGATGTCTATACCTTAGACCTTCCTCGCGAGTGGCAGTTGCATCCGACTTTCCATGTTTCTTTATTAAAGAAATACTTCAAGGATGATTTGCGGCCGGAGCGCAAACAAGTACTCAGGCCTCAACCTGATGTCGTGCAAGACGAAGCAGAATATGAGGTGGAGTCCATTTTGCGATCTCGGCGCAAATCAAACCGGATGGAGTACTTGGTCAAATTTACCATTTGAAGGAAGCAACTTGGGTGCCAGAGGAAGATCTCGCACACGCGAGCGAAGCATTGGACCTCTTCAAGCGGAGACAAGGACAACAAGGGCGTTAGCAAGATGAGGACATCTCCTTCCAGCGAGGGGTGAAGAAACGGCGAACCATACGAGTAGCAACTTGAGGCGATTTGGGCCGATGGACTTTGTAGCTTTGACTTGTGTTTGGAAATAAAGATTTTGTTTCTTGAAAATTTGTCTAAGTGTATTGGTAGTGCGTGGCTATGACTAGTTCTGATCAGATGCCTAAGATGTTGTCAAGAGGAGGAACGAAGCACACTCAAAGGAAGCAAGCTGGTTTGGATAAGCATCTAAATCAAGACTAAGTCTTGATGTCAAGACTTAGGTTTGCCGTAGCGTTGGCAAAGCAAGTATGAACTTTCATACTTGTCTTGGGGCTTGGGGTGATCTTGCTTTGTGGTTTTCTACAAAGTAAACTTAGTCTCGCGTCTAAGTCAAATCAGGTTGCGACCGGAAAGTGAGTTTCGGGGGACCTCGTAAGTAGGTGTGAATACTTATAGTTTGCAAGTTAGAGTCTTAAGTAGAATGTTTAGAAGTTGCCAACTAGTTTTGTTTAGGGTAAGCCAAAAAGGTAAGGCTTTTCCCGAGACTAGTTGGAATTTTCTAAGGGTTCTAGCGACAACTTAAGACTCAAGCCAAGAAGGGAATTGCGGGTTAGCTACCAGAACGCAATTCTGGCGCCAAGGGATTGGCTACCCATTTTGAACTTGGTGTTAACTTAAAGGATCATTGTTGATGAGGGCATCAACCTCCAAAGTGGGGGTGAGTGTCGCGCCCCTCATTCTCAAGATCGGGCGCAGACGTGAACAACAGAACCCTAGCGGACTTGCGCTAGGTTGTGAACGCTGCGAGTAGGACTTAACGGCTTGGCCGGGAAGTCGGGATCAGAAGAACCCTAAGTGGTTCTCTGAACCAAGGTTAGAACCTTGGGTTAGGACATAAGGGCCTACCCAAGAGGGCCCCAGACGAACGCTGACCTGAGGGGGCGAGTCTGAGAACGGGCTGAAACATGAGTCTGAGACGTGGGTCTGAGACGTGGGTCCGAGACGTGGGACCGAGACGTGGGTCCGAGACGCAGACGAACCACAGGGTTCGACCCTGGGTCTGGACCACAGGTTTTCGGAAAAACTGCTAAGTGTTGGAGCTCCAGGGACGTTTTAGGTCGTGGACGGAGCTCCACGTAAGATCTCGAGGCGAGTGAGGTATCATTGGAAAGGTCTCGTCGAGAGCTTTCCAGTGATATATAACACTCCTCGATCTGACCTCCGAGCTGGAAGTTATGGCCGAACCACAATCGGGTTGTGGTATAATTTTCAGGGACCAAAGAGGAGGGCGGGGCCGCCGATCCCCAGAAGTATATATGAGGGGGGCTCGATGCCTGGGTGGGCCAGGACGAGTCACCCGACCCCAGGGTTCGGCAGGCGGACTCTGGGGGCATGAGGTGATGGCTGGGCCAGTTCCAAGGCACGTTCCGATCTAGACTTGGACGGCTAGACTTAGGAACGATGTAAGGGCTGGGGCAAGACTAGGGAACGAGTCGGCGGGTTAGACCACCGTTCGGGAGCCTGGACCCAGACGGACATCACGGGCGGTTGGGCCGCTAGGTGTGCTGGAGGCACCGTTTAGGACCCTGGACTTTATGGGAAGTCCGCCCCAAGTCATATTGTGACTTGCTCATGTTTGGGACCGACTTAGGCGGATCTAAGTCGGGACTTAGGATTGCTGAGCTTGATGATTAGGGAGACGGTCCGGCTCCGGTCCGGACCAAACAGAACTAAGGTAAGTGGTGCATGGACGCTAACTTGTGATTGTGTTTGCAGGTTAACGGTTTGAATTTCGGGACCTACTGAGCAAGAGCTTCCGCTGGCGCAACAAGGCGGTAGGTGCGCGAAATGTCCCTATTACTAACCTTGTGACCTTAACATCGCTGGATACAACTCTCATTGTATGGCAATATCCAGAAGAGGGTGTGTGTGTGCTGGAGCTGTTTGGAAGGATCAGCACAGGTTTGGCTGCGGTATTGCAGGCAGGCATACAAATACAGTGATACTTATATGTGGAGGGAGATGAGATCGCAAGACGCGTCTCATTACGTCACGTGGCACGTTTGGTGCAGAGATATCCTGAGTTGTTGTCTATATCAATCGTTAGAGGATAC
This sequence comes from Asterella californica, assembly GCA_036924285.1. NCBI lineage: Eukaryota > Viridiplantae > Streptophyta > Marchantiopsida > Marchantiales > Aytoniaceae > Asterella > Asterella californica. The sequence continues at coordinate 17,748,651 of JAYKYS010000003.1, forward strand.
CAGCAAGCATTACCGTCAGATATTTCACTGCTGGGGGCGCAGGATCTCACGTTTGTTGGCACCATTCACTTGGTGATAGCCGGGTGGCCATGTCAAGGTCACACGCGTGCTAGGAGAGGTCAGGGTTTGCATGATCCACGATCTAGGATGTTTTGGGAGATGTTACGGATCTTACGACATCTCCAGATGCATCATGTGGATTCTCCAGCGTACATCTTGGAGAACGTTCCTTTGTTGGGTGATGCTCGTGCACATATGATGACGAGCGTGCACCAGGTGCGGTCCTGGGTCGGACCCGCAGTGTTGTTAGATGCAGCGAGAGTGGGATCTCGTGCAGATCGTCCACGGTTGTGGTGGACGAACTTGTTACCGAGGGAGGTGCTCAAGCGCGCACACGATGCAGTGAGACGATCAACGCACCTCACAATTGATGACATCTTGGATGCAAGACCACGATCTCAAGTAGTGAGAGTCGTCGATAGGTCATCCATGGCAGTGATGAATCTAGTGAGACGACCTATGGTAACGTTACTCACTTTGGTGAGCTTTCCAGCGTCACATGCTTACAGAGATGGAGGACCTGGGCTTGTGTGGGATGCTCGGTTACAACAGTTGGTGGAGCTCAATGTCAACGAGAGAGAGAGAACGATGGGGTTTTCCTACGGGTCCGAGAGCAGTAGCTTCGATGTCCGAGGCTTCACGTTGTCAAGTGTTGGGTCAAGCAATGGACTTGAACTGCTTGACATGGATTATTAGCCTTGGATTGGCTGAGCAACGTCGGATGAGATTGACGGGTATTACTGCTTGGACACTCTTGAGCTCTTTGTCTACCGGATCGGTGGAGACAAAGGCTGGGGGGGAAGCACGTGGAGTTCGTCATCCTTGGACATCATGGATGTCGTAGGAAAGAGTGTGGAGCTTGCAGCTAGAACTGCAGAAGTTTTTCGCACAGTAGCGGTGGAGGTTGTTGGTGGTGAGCAGAAGAAAACTGCTCCAGAGGCTGCAAGATAGCAGTCAACGACTTCGTCTTCTACCTCTAGCATGGTGACAGAGGATACTTGGGAGCCGGAGATTGGACCCAAGCTTATAGGAGAGGAGAGACGAAGAGTTCAGAGATTCCTGAAGAGCTACAAGAATTTTTTTACCTTTAGTATGAAGGATTTGGGTACCTTGAAAGGACTGGGTATACAGATCGACTTGACTAATGACACCTCAATCTTTTGATGTCTTACAAGTACAGTGACATGGAGAGAACCTTGATCCATAGTAGGACTCAAGACTTGGTGGAAGCTGGGTTGGTGGAGATGTCGCATGGAGAGTATGCATCTGCCACAATTATGTCAACAACGAAGGATATGTATGACAACTACATGGATAGGCGTATGTGTAGAGACTACCGTCCTATCAATCGACAGACGAAGTCCGATAAGTATGTCATGCCGACACCTGAGGAGATCTTTGATGCAGTGGGGCATGTGAAGGTCTTCAGTACTTTGGATCTTCGAGCAGGGTATCATCAGTTGCCGGTGAGAGAAGAAGATAAGCCCAAGACAGCATTCTGGGGGATTGACTCTCACGGCAAGGATTGTTTGTATCAGTAGCGGTTCTTACCATTTGGGTTGAAGAACGCCCCTGCTGAATTCCAAAGAGTGATGAATAAGATTCTAGCAGGATTGGATTTTGTCAGATGCTATATTGACGACATCTTAGTCTATAGTGCTACAGTGGAAGAGCACGAGAGACACTTACGAGATGTGTTCGAGCGGTTGAAAGCTCATGGGTTGAAGTTACACCCTGAGAAGTGCAAGTTCTTCTAGGAGTTGGTAGAGTATCTGGGTCACACCATCTACCCATGTGGATTGGGTGTTCACGGTCATTACACGTATCTCACGTCCCACAGATGTGAGTCGAGTTCGAGCATTTGTTGGTTTGGTGAACTTTTATCGTTGATACGTGAAAGAGTTTAGTGCAATTGCGGAGCCATTGACCAAGCTGATGAAGGTGGACCAAGAGTGGCAGTGGGAAGATGAGCAGGAGCGAGCTTTTGTGGAGCTCAAGGTAGGTTGACATCTGCTCCCATCTTGAAGAGACTCGTTAGGGGACGTCCTTTTCAACTGCACACTGATTGGAGTATGTTGGGACTTGGAGCAGTGCTGACTCAACATGATGATGAGAAAAAGGAGTTTGTGGTGGCGTATGCCAGTCGCTCCAACAATTCGGCGGAGGTAAGGTACAGTTCGTACAGGGGGAGTGTTTAGCTGCAGTGTGGGCTATTGCACACTTTCGATGTTACTTGTTTGGGAACCCTTTTACTCTCATCACTCATCACCAGCCGCTCAAGTGGTTGATGGAGTCCGACAAGCTTACAGGGAAGCTTGCACGATGGGCTCTGATCTTACAAGAGTATGACTTTCAGGTAGTGCATAGACCTGGAGTTGCAAACCTAGATGTTGATGGGTTGAGTCGTAATCCATGCACGAGTCAGCAGGATCAGACTGGGGCTCGATGGCATGACGAGGTTGATGAGGAGATAGTGCATGCATCTGTCTTTCTTTGTGTGTTGGCCATGAACTCTAGTATGGAGGACCAAGTCGAATCTTTTTCTTGTCAGAGAGTAGATGATGAGTCTCTAGATCTTGAGAGTGGAGATGGTGTTCCAAGCCAGCGAGATATCCATGACGATGTGACCGTGATGGAGTATCTACGTACTGGCGTAGTGGTAGACACAATAAATGCCAAGGAGCGAGATCGTGTCCTTCAACGAACGAAGAGATTTCGACGAGAAGGACGACATGTACTTCGAGTGTGGGATGATGAGAGAGTACGGATAGTTTCACATTCATCCCAAAGGGCACAATTAGTACGACATGCTCATGAGGAGTTGGGACATTTTGGAGTGAAGCGCACGTATAGTTTATTCCAAGGACAGTATTGGTGGCGTGGTATGCACGTCGATGTGCAACAGTTTGTTGCACGATGTGTGGTTTGTGATCGAGTACGAGCATCATTTAATGCTCCTACTCCACAACTACACCCCTTACCGATTATGGGGTTAGGTTACCGTTGGAGTTTGGATTTTATGGGACCTTTACCGTTGACTGTACGTCATCATCAATATGTGTTGGTGATGGTGGAGCACTTCTCCAAGTGGATTGAGTTGGTGGCATTACCAGACAAGGCGAGTGAAGGGACGGCGTACGCGTTCTTAGATCGAGTGTTGAGTCGATTTGGAGCACCAGCTGAAGTACTGACAGACCAAGGTACAGAGTTCCTTGGCGAGTTTCAAGCCTTGTGTGATCAGGCGCTGATTGATCATCGAACTACATCTCGAGATCATCTTGAGGCGGATGGTTTGGCAGAGAGGGTAGTTCAGACGGTGAAGAGAAGATTGCGCAAGTATGGCTTGCAGAAAGGCCACTTGGGAGACTAGGATGTGCAGTTACCATGGTTGGCTATGGGTTATCGTTTTAGTCGACAGGCATCTTTGGCTTCCTTCTCATCATATTTTCTATTGTATGGTCGAGATCCAGATCTACCTTCGGCCATCCGTCTTGATTCTGCTGAGGTGCTGAACCTTGATGACCCGAATATGTGGGTGAGAGCATGTTCTCAACGAGCAGAGACATTTCGGAGAGTTATGCTTGGCTTTTGAGAATCTAGGGATTGCTCAGCATAGAGACATGTTGCGATATGCAACTATCCGAGGAGGAGGTTATCGATCATCGATTCGCAGGTTTTATCTTGGCGATTATATCTATCTGCAGCAGACTGCACCGACGACGTTGGATGTGACCGCAAGACGCACTATTTTACGAGTGCGTGAGGTGTTACCTTCTAGAGTACTCATGTTAGAGGGCCGTGATGGTGTTGTTTGGAAGGACCATGTGCGTAATTGCACGCCATGTCATCTTCCCAGCATCGATGATACCATTGACCCAAGCTTGACAGTTGTACGTGCAGGCTTGAGGTGTATGTTGTGTGGGTCTGCTGGTGCAGCAGCCCGTATGTTGGTGTGTGATGGTTGTTCGAGAGATTGGCACATGTCATGTTTGACTCCACCTCTCACTGTCATCCCTATTGGACGGTGGGTTTGTCCTCGATGTATATAGCAGGGATAGCCGATTAGATCTTTGCGTGGTATGGATTGCAGACAGACGACTAACGATGGGGCAATGTAGCACCCGGTCTCTTGATCCTTACACCCATGAAGGTGTATATCGCGTAGTTGGAATATGGAGCTATCTGGAATTAGAGGGACCTAACCGTCAGTTAGGGAGGCGATTGTGGTACACTTGTGTATGTGTATGACATTGTCCATATGTTATGTGTATGTGTGATGTACCTCTGACAGCGATGTATGTTGTGAAGCGATGTGTATGCGCATGACAGCTGTCAAGTTAGTTTGGCTACTCAACTAGGTTGACTGAGTGCGAAGTGAGGAATCCCGGTAAGGCCATTAGTGCAGTTAGGGCAAGTTGATGGGAGTGCCCACAAGGGGTATACTTCGCAGGTAGGGCTTGGAGACCTTAGTTCTTCAAGTTGAGCCTTCAAGCTCTTGGTTATAGTGGGTAGTCTTGTGAGTGAGATCTGGATTCTCTGCGAGCACAGAGTGGATTTGGCTCGACTGTAGTGATTGTCTAGTGCCTGTTGGCATGGTGGAGTGAGTACATACCTTGTTATCATTGTGATACACTTGTGTATGACATCGTCCATGTGTTATGTGTATGTGTGATGTACCTCTGACAGCGATGTATGTTGTGTAGCGATGTGTATGCGCACGACAATAATCGCTCCAACGAAGCATATATGATCAAGAAGAACAAAAACAAGAACTTCTTATTCAGCTCCTAAATCTCCAAATCATTACGTCAAGTGGTAGAGCTCACTGCAAGTTTCACATGGACATTTCGTTTGTTTCGTTTGGGTTTTAATTGAGACATGATAGAGTTTGAAGATGAAAGAACCAACTTGGATCATAGCTTGCTGAAGGTACAAGATGATAACATGATATTAACTGTCCTTGGTGCTATAATTAAGACGTAAGGGGACTGCTTGCTCATTATTGCAGAGAACGCATGTATTGTAGAACTGCAAATAAGGAATAGCTTATATGGCAACTAATGTCTATGACTTATCGGTAGATGTTTTAGAGAATTGAGGTGCATACATGCAAGGTCCAAATTTGAGTGTACTAATAAATCGATGGGTTTATAGAGAATTAAGATGTATGGAGAGAAAAAAGAGTGTCTTAGTTTCTTGCACGCGATAAAATTATGGACTATTTGACCTCTTCGGGAGTCCAAATTTGTTGTCCTCATATCTATTAAGATCAGAACATCAAGGGTTGATCACTTGTGACGAAAAATTGGAGATATCTCGACTATTGCAATTCAGATATGAAAGCTCTAGAAGTCAATAGAGTCTGGAGGGAAGACCATCTGGTGAACAGAAATAGTTCTTATATATGTCTTTTTTCCTTCAATACAAATATTGGAGCTTTGAACTCATTTCAGTTTTAGTTGGTTATGTGAAATTTTATGAAGTTAGTTTATGGTACAAAAATCTAGATGTATGCCGTTTGGACTAAATTTTGATTTTATGATATTGTTTTGAACTTTTTGTTAGCAAAGGGATTTTCCCTTCCTTTGAATTATGCTTCAGAGATTCTTGAGTTTGGGTCTAAACCCTAAACTAAACCTTAAACTTCAGGGTTTGAGTGAAGATTACATACTAAATTGCTATGTTCATAAGTTTTTTGTTCATAAAAAGATGTGGGAGTATATAAAACAAGGTTGATATTTCTAGAGAGGTTTTTTTTCTGTTTACTTCTTTGTCTACTTTGTTCTGCACAAGATATATCCACAACCAGAATCTTGTATTTTTGTAGACAACTTTGATGTAAAATATGATACGTAACTTATCCCACAAACCTCAAGTCTTGTACCCGAGCTTGTACCTTCTACATTTTGTCCAAAAATCTTTAATCACAATTTTTTATGTTTTGTCAAATATCTAAACTCGTTCTAGAGACCTTTAAAGCCTTAATGGTTAAACTGGAATTGATCTAAATAAGTAGTTTTGTGATTTTATCCAAAAAGACTATATTATCAAAAAGAAGTATACCTTTAGCACAGATAAACTGATAAATATTTCTCAACATCATAGTTTCTCAACATCAAATCTTACATATTCTACAAGTCAACAAACAGCAATCATCTTAGCTACATAACATGTTGTCAGACTTCTATACTCCGTTCATGAATGAGGTTAATTATATTACACAAATAATATCATCATGGAGTGTAACAATCTCTCCAGATTCAAGTTTTTCACTCTTCAACCAATGTAACAATATGTAAAATGATTAAATCATTCTCATAGTGAAACATACATAACATATAACATAAAAACTCACACTACTACAAAAATCTCTTTTTTGTGATACTAAAAATACTGGATTTAGTGAAAAAGACACTTGCGATGCGGAATGTATCACAAATTCAAAATTTTCATGAAAGTTACCATTGTAAACTTTGCAATATAGACTCTTACCCAAATGTGATGCTTTTTACATCATAAAAGTTGTGATACTATAAGCGTCGTAAATTTAATTTGAAATATTCATTTTATGATACATCCACATCCAAATGTTACGATTCACTTCGCATCACAAATGTCAAACAAAAAGTAGTTTAAAAACAGAGTGTGTGATTCTATCACCATCACACTTGCAATTCTATGTACATCACACTTGCAATACATTTAGTATCGCAAGTGTAGAAGACAATTTAAGTTTAAATTGACAATATGCAATTGTCTATGCTTCTTAAAGTTTATGGTGCGTTGCATGTTGTAAACTTTACGATGGACTTTTGCATCATATTTTTAATGGAGATTTAATCACAAATGTGGAACAACAAACATTGTGCATAATGGTATGTGTGATGGCATGTGTATCAGAAATTGTACAAAGCGTATTATGTTCCAAACTTTACAATATGTTTTGAATCACAAGTGCGATGCATAGTGCATCATAATGTTTGTAAAGATTTCGAAGTAAGTTGCACTCTCCACCATTCTAGTCATAATGCAAATCCAGAAGACGTCTGTGGCAGACTACTTACACCCTGTCGTTGTCTCCCCATCTCTCAATGTGGACATCGCCCTCTTTGTTGACGATACCACGTTTTTCTTACAGGTACACAAACTCTCTTTTCGCTTTCTTCTCTCTTTGTTAGCTATTTATCAATCTGCCTCTAGAACCCGCCTTAATCTCCGCAAATCTAAGCTAATAATTCTTGGTAGGTATCATGTCCTACCATCGTGGCTCCTCTATCTGCCTTTCTCTATCCAAGGTCTGCACGACATCTCTACATATCTGGGGGTGCCCGTGACTATTGAGCTCCGGCTACAGCAAGCATGGACCTACTGTCTGAACTGCCTCATGACACAATTAAACCACTACTCCTCACCATTTCACTCTTTTGATGCAAGTTTATTCATTACGAGTCATCTCCTTCAATCTATTGTTATTTTCTCTTTATCTATTCTATCTCTGCCGCAATCCAACTGTCGCTTGGTACGTAAACTCCTTTGCACCTTTCTATGGGGTACTACATCGAGAGAGGCCTCAAAGATTCTGTTTGCAGCATGGTCACATATTACACTGCCTACTAGTCTAGGAGGTTTAGGGCTGGCACATCTCTCATCGTTTCAAGAAGCACTCTTGTACCAGCACATCACCTCCTTATTCCATCAACACTAGCTTCCGGACTGACCATCACTGCTGTTGCACATGTAGTTAGTAGTTACCTCTCGCTAAGGCATCCCCATGCGTTCATCTGTTACTACATCCTCCCAAACACCTCCTTCTTCTCCTTTAGGCACCGAAGAATTTCCTCAAAAATATTTAGCACAGGAAGTGCGTTAATTACGCACGCCTGTGGCCGTGGGTGCGTGCGTCTATGACCGTGGGTGTCGCTGCCCGCACTAACCCAACCTCTAAAACCTAAACCAGGGGGATTTTGATTTCTGGAGAAGCAAGTACCCTAATGACAGCGGCCGCAGACCGCATTAACAGAGTTAACAAGGACCCTAAGCAAGCGGCATGCAGCCGCACAAGACTCAAAAATTCAAACCTGAGACCTGTCCATTCTAATCGAGGAGACTACCCAACACGCTGTGCTACACCGATGTGAAAATCGTTGTCAAATCTCAATATATACATAGTTACGTGAATCCCTGCCCGGACGCACCTGCCCGGATTAGCACGCGGCCAGCCTTAAGTGCACTTCCAGTGCTGTTTAACGCTGAAGAAGATTTTAGGTGCCTTTAGCCGTACTTCCTCTTCCTTCTCATGGACTCTGGTCTCTTCAGTACTACTATATTTCACGGCGTGCTCAGTGCGTTTCAAAGCAATTGTGGGACCCTTTGAGTGAGCTCTAATACAATCTGATGTGAAACCCTCTCTGTTCTGACCTCCTGGCTCGTCTGACGGCTGACGCCTCCTGTACTTTTCTTTCTATGTTAATAGGGGATGTCAAAGTTCATAAGAAAGATTCTTCAATGGCAAAGAGGTAAGTGGCCGTAAAATTATCAAAGATAAGGTTGTATGTAACTGCGACTTATTCTGGGTCGCAGCTGTGAATGAACAACAAAATTTTATATCATTGATTATTTTTCTATCTCTACACTCAAAATAATTACTCTGAACAGCAGAGAATCCGTTGCAAAAAAAAGCGGACGAAATCAATGAGTAACTGTTAAAAGAACGCCCGCAGCGTTTTCCTGTGGGTACTTCAGGAGGTGCCGCATGAAGAGCTGGCTGCAGTCTGGTCGAGCTCACTTGCGACTCTCGAATATTCAGAAGGTTCTTTAACTTTGACACCCCTAATATAACTTCTCTGCGTCCCGTAACCTTTCATTATAAATTAAAAAGAAAAATACTCTAAACTATTATTGGTTTCATACGCTTCCCCTCCGATGAGCCGTTTGTGGAGAGAGGTCCTTAATGTCTCTTTGTGGTTTGGTCCATCTTTCAGTTAGCTCATGCTGACGGCAAGCTATTGTTCCACACCAAGAAAAGGTAAAAACTAACCATGATTAGTTCCGAAGTCTTTTGATCCAGTCAGATACGACTTTTCTAACTTTACGCCGAGTCTTCTCGCGAGAACCACTCAGTTGCAAAACATAGAACGGTTAAGCATTCTCCTATTCAACGGCCAGATATGACCGACCGCAGATCGTTTGACGAACAGAGTGACCATAACGGCCACTCAAACCTCACCTCCGTTTTGTTTTGTTTTCTTATTTATTTAAAAAGAGAGAGAACAGAAACGAGAGTCCGGACTTGTAACGTACTGCTTTGTATTATTGCGCATAAAATAGTTAAATGTGGATCAAAACGCGAAACATGACCATGTTACAAAACCTTCTGTTTGAATAACAGAGATAAATATTTTAGATATGGACGTATAAAAACTAGACATTTTTTAGACTGATATCTCGGTTAGAGATTTGTAACTTAAGATTAGCAGATAATGTATGTATATTACGTAAAATTTGAGAGATAAACCGTAGAAATTAGGTCATACAAAGTGTTAAGATTAAGATTTTATCTGGTACATGAATGATAGTAAATTCTCTAATGACCTCAGAAAATGAATATGACATTTGCTGAATATTCGTAATTAATTAATCATATAATAAACATGCGATAATAAAAGCAGCAGTATGGTATGTTTCCAAGTCCAATACATGAGATTAGCACTAACGTGTCACGTATAATCATGGTTTACATATTCATGTCCCAAATCTATAAGAAGAGAGCTCTTAGAACATCTCTGTACCTATAGTTTAGAAACTACAGTTTTTCGCATTTGGGGAGATGGTTTTGAAACAGGTCATTTCAATTCAGTTTGTGTAGTTTTGAACGTGGCACGAGAGAGGTCTGTTACGCTGGACTTTTCTCTACATCCAGCTCAAGTCGAACATCGTTGAAGTCATCGAGAGTTCCAGGGTCTTGAAACTGGAGAGTCCAGTGCGGAGAGAAAGTTCAAAAAATGTCCCTTCGAAAGTGAAACTGCGATAGGCTCGGTGAAACTATAGCAGAAATATTTGAAATCGCGCGAAATTCAGTTGTCAAACTGCATTTACAGAGATACTCTTATTATCGATGGTGGTTGTTCCTCTACTAACTTCCCAACCTTTTAGACGAGAACCGATTTATTAACGATCCTAACCTTTCAAAAGCTGGATGAGAAAAACTGACTAATCCAAATCGTCTCTAAACTCTGCAAATTCTAAAGCTCTGTTTCTACTTTGCTTACTGACATCTTTTCACAGTCTTTTAGGCAAATCCAGGTTAGTAAACTCACCATTAAAAACGCAGAATTCTCCTTGGATTCAGAGAAAACAGTTCACGTCTTTTTACCAGACTTCGCGTTCACATAGAGTACGTGAATGTGGTTGGTTCCAAAGATACTTGTTTCAAAGATATCAAAGATAATTTACCAACAAGAAAGAGAAAAATGCTGAGATGACATGGAAAATATCTTGGGAGTACCAATTTTCAAGTGTCAGTATGCCAAAAAAGGATATATGAAAACATAGACTTTACTCCTCGCTTTGGAAACCTAGGTTTTGATATTATATGAGAAGCGATATGGCATGTGGAAAAAACTACTTCTAGGGCTAATCGATTCACATGGCTTTTGTATTTCCGTTTCACGAGAATGAATTCCTTATGAATTTTCCTCGAGAAAGTTATGATTAGAACATAGCAAGTAAAAAAGCATCCATCAATGGATTATTGATCAATAAAGATAGCTTGCTAATGATGACAGTTTACAACATGTAGTTTTGATCATGAAAAGAATTTATCGATAGTGTTTACAACTTTAGCTCCTAACGAAGTAATAACACTTAAGATACTAAGCAAGAACTAATGAAAATGAAGATAATTGTTAATAGTATCATAAACACTTTTATGCCCTTGACCTAAACCTCCTCGTGTAGGAGTGTGCGTTTGAAATTTTTTATAGTATATTATTTGAAACTTGTTAATATATATTTGGCTATCGTTAGGGTAATTCAAACATTTCTTCAGAACGAAATTACAAGATTCTACTGAAAACACGTAAGCACAAATGTCAAGCTTTGTGAGGGACTGCAGAAGGTATGTAGTAATCCTATTCAATTAGTTTCAACTGGTTGCTTGCTAATTATTATTATTAGTATTATACTATTGCTACTCAAGAAGAGTGAGGTAATAAATTAACATATTGATTAAACCAACCTTTTAATTAATAAGCTACCACACTTAAGTCTCGGAGACGAGTTGGCCCACGCTTCACTTATGGGTTTTTTTCTGGATGTTTTCGTGGTTTCGTGTAAAAACTATCAGTTAACAGTTATATATAATTCCGATTTTCAGTAGAGCTTATTATAGAACTTTTATATATTTGTATATATTTTTAATAACAAAAACGAATAAAAGTTTCCCAAATGAGGTTGAGCATTTTATTTATTCAACGATGTTAAAAAGATCTCATTTACGGGGATACACTTCATACGTACAATGAGTGTAAATTTTACATACCACCTCCAACTTTTACAGGGGATCCGGAAAAGCTAAGTTTGAGTGGCCCTATATTATCAAACGATTTAGCTAAAGACGACGGATGTTTCCTTTCTAGCCGATAACAAAGTGCGAATCCGATGTTACCTCTTTTCGTCTACGGACAACATTGGAATATGAGGAAACCGGGATTTCGAGCTTTACATGGTCCGGCAGAAATGCCCCGTTCGTTTTACGACAGGAGGCGAGTATACAGGAGTTAGAGGAATGCTTTACGGGAGGCGTTAGGTCCATAGTTTCTGTACCCGCGACACATTTTTCTTGGCCTCTTTCGCTGTGGGGCTTTGGGCAACTGAATGCTACTGCCCTTCACAGACTCGATAAAATTCTCGCTGATCTCCCAGTAGTAGGCTGCAGGCACAGATCGCACTGGAGTGTGGTAGGATCAAGTTAAGGTTCCCTTATCTCTGTCAACGATCTTCTTAACCATGCAATCTCTCTTGCAGTGAATGAATCCCTCTACAGTATATTCGACTTCTGTCGAGGATAATGGCTCCGTCGAGTTTCCATCTTTCCACCTACTTTAACGAGAAGTCGCGTGCACTTGTTTCCGAGCTCTAAGAGCCAAGAATTGGCGTAGAAGCATATGGCGGCAAAATGCCAACTCTTGTGCGCTGTCTGAACCTATTCATAGTACTTAGCGAACTGGACTCTGGAGTGCTATGACGAGGAATTCCAGACAGGAACTGAACACTGCAATCTTCATCTTGTTTTAGGCTTGGTACTGCGAGACTTCTCCACCTTTGTCTGCTGAGCTACCCACCCAAATAGCGGAAACAAACAACAGTTCATTCTTTTCTTCTGTAGAGACGACAGAACTCAGTTGACAAGACATTGATTAGATAGATCCTCTGATCAACTGGTTGTGTCTGTCTGCTGAGCTAACTACAATGCAGAAAGTGGATAATGCAGACGGTGGATGCTTTCCAGACTTCCAGACTCCAGTGGATTCATTGGGTCGCGTGTTTGTTCCGACTTCCACCTCTCGAGAGTCGACATTCGAGTAGTAGAGTACAAATGACTCCACAAGCTGCAGCAAACATGACTCATGATCATCAACTGTCAACTGATATAAAGTCTGCTTTCCTGCCGTCCCCCAAGGCCCAGGGGATAAGGATCGAGACTGGCACAGAGGATCACTTGACTCAGTCTCAGCTTGATAATCACAAGTCCACCCCTCCTCGGTCATGGTACCAACTTCCTCAGGTCCAGCCCACACCGGAAGTGTCAGGTTCCAGGTACAGGGCCCACTCTACGGTGCTGTGTAGGCAAACAGGATAAGCAAGTCTGACCGAACTCATCTCATCTTACTTTAGCCCCTTACCGTAGTTTCACTTTGGGAGAAGATTGTTGAAGGATGTGGTCCAAGCTTGAAAGGGTTCGAACTGATCTCTTTTTTTCTTGTGTTCTTTTCCCCGGAGAGTGAAGTTTCTTATGTCTAGGACCCATTGGGCTGAAAAGCGTCCCCTAGTTCCAACCCTCACCAGAAGAGTTAGGGCGTTAATACGTTAGACATTTCCCATATTTATATTTACGATATATATCGTAAATTTATTATCCGTATTTCTTTAGTATACAACATATCTGATGTTCAGATACGGTTTAAAATACTTTATGACATAGATCAACGATTATGATTCATCATACTGAGATTGTTGATTATCAAAGAAGATTCAAATTATTACTTTTTATTTTAAGTTGTCTAATATATTAAATCTGCCTGGTTTTGTAATCTACCCAATCTACCTGATTGTTAGGATCACCGTAGATTTCAGCACGAGGTATTATAAACGAGTAGATTAATCGATCACTATATATATACATATATAAATATAAATATGTTGGAGTTACTTAGATCTAAGCTTGACGAATTTACGGTGAATCGTATAAAAGATTTTACAGTGGATAGACATAAAATCTAAATATTTATATCCTTGGCTATAATTTTCAGGATATCACTCGATTGAAAGTTGGCAGTCATGAATAAAATATTCTTCATGCATTCATTGCCATACCTCACGCATGAAAGATTTAGAAATGAAACACATGGTCACTAGTGATAACATGAGAAACCATGGCTCCATGTGGTCTAGGAACAACTTCTAGGCTTTCCGCACTATCTCTACTCGTTTGGAGAGCGTGTATATTCATTTCTCTTCCAAGTTCAGAAGAGGGGGAATATGCATGTGGTTTAGTTTATTTAATCCTTCCATTGAGAAGGATAAAATAATTTAAATCTTTAAATTAAATTTTAAATTTATTAAAAATTAATAAATTAAATTTTTTAAATTTTTTATGCTTAATTTTTAACCTCTTAGATATATATCGTTAGAATTGCATTCTAGTTTTTTCTTTTTATGGGTTATTTCTCGCATCCAAGTTAATCTAATATTTATTATTTATAAATATTCTAATATATTATTTAAGTTTAATATAAAACATTATTTAACATTTAAGTGTTTTTTGTTAACAACAAGGGGACAACTGTTGCCAATAAGTTAATGTTGCATGTATATTCATTTCTCTATCTGAAGATGGAGAGAGATATGCGAAGAGAATTATTTTTTGCAGAAGGATAATAAATTATATTAGAAGAAATAATTTGGTTGATTCATCCTGCATAGCATTTCGATCAGATTCGACTCTTCTAATTAGTAATATTTAAGTTCTTTTTTTTCTTAGATTCATAAACATAAACACTTTCAAGGTACCAAGAAGGATGATGAAATTCATATTTAATAAAATAACATCTGGACAAAAAGAAATCTATATTTACAAAAAAAAGTCATCTAAGCAAGATAATTTAAACAAACTGAGTTAAACATTAAATTAAATGTATCAGTATCTCTCTACTCGAGCACTAAAGATTTTACTCCTGCTCAGGGAGGACTAAGTCCATGCAAGTGCAGCCGCATTTGGCGGCAGAAAGCTCTATGGCAAAAAAGAGATAAAAAAATACATTCGTGAGCCTAACCCGCTTCTTGCTTCAACAAGAAAAGATTATTTTAATTTTAATAGTACTTTTATATTAGAGAGTGTAAAAACTGGAACTTTTCTGAAATATTCTTCGTCCACAGGAGATTGTTACGGCTGCAGCCAAGAGGTCATGAACATTTCCTGCAATCGTTTCCGGAGGTGTCAGTAAGGAATGTTCACGGAAGTCTCTAATCATTTGTTTTTAAACTTCAAGTGTAATTTGTTATAAGAGAGTAATGTAGGATTCAAATAATTTATTTTAATTTTAAAACAATTTTTATTAATTGTATTAATTATATTATTTACAAATATAATGATAGATTATTCATGGCTCTATACAAAGCTGCCCTTGAAGAAACCACGTCTTTTTTGCTTGTGTACATTAGAGAATCTTCTCTCTTAGCTTTGACACGTCTTATTATGCAGTTTGGAAGTCAGATTTGAAGAAGTTCTTACAATTGTCCGTTTCCATATATATGTATAAAAGGTTTTCATATCTTTGTAATGAAATTTATGGTTTCAGGGAGGATGCGAAGGAGGAGAGCTCTCTGACATTTGTGCGACACGCATGCTAGTTTTTCAATTCCTGATTCTTCACGTCTCATTGATTTCAGGTTAAGGTTCTCTTGCGGTAGACTGCCTCTCTTATGTGGGACATCACTTCTCTTCCAGGTCTCGATTGCTCGATTGGTGTCTAGTACTCTCGTGGGAGATGGTCCTTCTCTTCACGTTGGATGTGACTGTAGTGTTTGATCTTTATAGCCAGGCTCAATTGCTATCCGAAGACACGGAGGTCAAACAAACTTGAGTTTGTATGGCTGGACCTGCCATTAAGAGATCTCCACGATTGTTGATCTTGAGCTCTTTGTTATCGACCGCTACACGAAAATCGTCTATGTCATCGAGAGGAATGTCAAGAACCTCGATGATTTCACATGTGTTTTATTTATGTTCAACTATTCTTCTATGCCGACATTGTTTTGGTTCAATCATGAGAATAGATTCATGAGAACTACATGTATTTTTCATCCGTTGGATGACATCTACCTTACTTGGATCAGGTTTGCAATCAAACCATCCACACAAATGTCTCACAATCACAACCTCTCGCACTCCAAATAAGGACTTAGCTCTTGATACCAAGTGGACTTCTTCAAATCGTGACAATAGCTTATCAACATCTGCAATGTGATCAGCAATAAACTTACAGCATCCTTTTTGAGCTGTCGCTTCATCCTTCTCCTCCTCTAGACAATCCTTAATTGAAATATCATCCAAGAACGAGATTGTCTTCTTCGAAATATAATCTCGTAAGATTTTATTCATTCTTTCATCATGTGTCATAGAGCACCTGTGATATGACTAAGATCCGGTGAGAAATCGATAGCAATATCTCCAAAAGATACAAAATAACTTAGAAAGTGAGAATACGTATGACTCACTATTAAAATGGATCGATGCGATGATAAATAGCAGTAGAACCGGAGGTGCACTTTGGTACATTCGCTCGTGCTTTTGTGACAATCATGGAAAGAGAGAAACTGCTGGAAGTTTCGAGGAAAGATGATATGTGCGAGGATGAGACAAATAATGGAGGAAGCAAGATAGACACAGAAGCAAGAGATTACAAAAAGAAACAACAGACGACATGAAAATAGGGGCGATAGTTCGACACAAAAGATGGAGAAATGGATTAGCTAAGGATTCAAAAGTGAAGAGAGAACAAATAACCAAAGCTACCGTGATAGAGAAAACTGCATACCTCCAGATATGCCGGTAATGTCAAATCAGTGATGGGGACACTCTGTCGAGCTGAGCGAGAATGTCAACGCAGTCCAAGGAAGAGGTAGCATCATCAAGACTCATCAAAATGACGAGGATCACCAAAGACAAGGGGGGACAAAGTACGAAAAGGAAAAAGATGACAATTGAGAAGAGACAAAATACAATAACATGGAGATCGGAAGCATTACTAGCATCATTAGAATGATGAATATTCAAAGCAACAAAGGTGAGTTCCACATGTGACACGAAGATCGCTCGAGGGATCAGATCTCGATGAGAAATGAAAGATTCGGAGCCGGTCGCAACATGAATAATGTCGGGTGATCCGACTATTGACGTCAAGATAATCAGCAAGTGAAAAAAGACGTGAAACTCATGAGAAGACCTCTCAAGGTGCACACTCGAACATAGTCAATCACAACAACATTGACGATGGCAATAACAGCCAAACAGAGAATGCAGATATAACGAATAACCACAACCACATCATTGAGAATAGCGATCCTTTGATAGGGGTTAGCAATGGTCGACACGATCCGCTGAACAATAAGATGAAGTTTTTGAGGCGTCATGACAAACCATCTGGCCTACCTCCTGACGTTTCTTTGTAATTCTTTTTTCTTTTAATTCAACTTGCATCTCTTGGGTTGCGCTTTATTAAAATAAAAATGAAACACATACTTAACCTAGAAATTATAATTTTAGAACTTGGTCCAAGTCGCCTTTACATTTACTTAGGTTCATTCTGACATGATGATGAGTTGCGTTAACTCATATGACATGATCCATCTTCTAGAGTCAACTAGTTTGAAGACTCAGGTGGAAACAATTGGTTTCTGACTTGACTTCTGTTTACATATTTAGGAAAGAGATAGCAAAAGGTCATACTAGAGTAAGGAACCAGTAACGACTGAGAACATGGAACTCGGGACTTTGCAGTGTATAGTGTTATTTTATTTTTATTAGTTTCTCCATTCGTTTTTGCAATAAGACTAAAATTTACTACTCAAAATAATAACTTCAAGTATCAAATGTCAAAAGTAATTAATGAAAAAAATATATTATTAACTCATAAAGATAATCTAAATAATCCACATTTTATACAAAGTTATTCGTTGAAAAGTTATAACTTTTTTCTTTCAAATTGTTTAAGAATATTTTTGTTTATATGACATCTCTTATTGTCCTTAATGTCATCTTTTAACGTCCGATTAGTCCATGATCTACGTGGGTAAAATAAAATTCAATCAAAGAACTACACTTAATCAGTGGAATTATGAGGCTATGCATTTAGATTTATCTGAGTATAAATTTTGTTTTCTCTCTTTCCGGTTTTCACAGCGGATCCATCTGTCCGGCCCCACTACACGACAAAATTTCTCCCTTTCTTTCACAACCGATGCATAATAATTAAACTCATCGCGACCTGGAAATAACAACTTGTTGCTTTTATTTAGCTTGTACGGCTGGGAGATATTTTTGTTTTGTTTTGGAGATTAGGATGTGTATATGGCTGAATAGAAATGGAGGTTAGACTGTTGGAACTGGGAAACAAAAGGTTGTCACTACGGTAGTGATTGTCAACAGGCCAGTTTCAGTTGCGAAGAAGCCGGTGGGTGCTCAGAAGGTGCAAGTTTATATTGGGGACTTCTTCAACATGTTCTTCAGACTCTTCTGTCAAGTTGACTGGTGACCTTCTAACTGCATACTGACGACACGAAAATGAAGACAGCTCTATAACAGACGAGTGGGACGGGTACAAGTCACGAGACTCACGACCATGGTATAGGACCAATGAGCAAGGGTGTGAGTTCGTTTTCCCAAGTAAAAGGTTTAAAAAAGAAGTGGAAAGGAGTACCTCGTGTCAACCACAGTTGCGTGAGTACTTCTCACTACGTACTGACTCTCAAATCCCCGGCGCGGGGGCCGGAATGTCATTCTATACGACAACAACGATAAGGCAGAAAAACAGTCATTCCAAGACTCACGGACCAGATTTTACCGTTGTTTCAGTGAAGACCGCGTCAGGTAGACCGTGGGACCGACCATCTCCACGAGACGAGTACAGTACAGCGCGCAGTAAGATCGGGACTCTTGGCCTACCCCGTCGCAGCGGCACAGCCGAGACGTTTGCACTGTCGTTCTCCTTCTTCGTCCCTTATCCTGGAGTCGCCAAAAAGCAGACAGACACACGATTTACTGTTGATCGATCCGGCGCGTGAAACCTGATGCTCCCTCCCTCCTGGCGGCTCCTTGCGGTGCGGCGATTTGTGTTGGACTTCAGCAACAAGAACGTCGTTCGTTCCTTCATGGGCTCAAGACAAAAACACTCAGGAAAAGTCCAGACAAATTCCTCTGCTTTTCGTCACACGGGCGGTCAGGAGCGCTATGTTGACCGATTCTTTACGCTTTCCTATACGGTCATCGTATGTATGTCGTCGTGTGAGTTATGTGCACAAGCCCGACGGTGAAAGTTTCTCTTTGTGGTTTGAAAAGATTTCGAGATTGCCGATCCAAATCTGTTGAAAGCTGCTGCCTATTTCCCACGATATCGTCCCGCAGATGATTTCATCCTTTTTCTTCGCTCGTCTTCAGTTGAAGTTGTCGTGTGCACTTGCTTCAGTTTTGTGGAACTCGTTTCTTCCAAACTCAACTTGTTCACTCACATCATTCTGCTGAGTAACATTAGAGGTATAATTTCACATTCATTTCCGTCTCTTATATAATAAAAAGGAAAAATGAAACATAACAGACAAGTGGTAAAATCCTCCACTATGGGATATAAGACGAGATCATCAAACCAAGGATAGAGAGAGAGAAAAAAAGCCTCAAAGCGCTAGGTATGTCTAAGCAAGTTGCACGGGACGAGCTTCCATGAGCTGAACCACAGCTGTTCCACCTTTCCTAACAAAGGAAAAAAGTGTTTCAACTTTCTTCTGTAGAGCTTCCATTAACGTCCTTTGCAGCATAATACTGATCCTCTGCTGTACTAGTGATAAAATATTCCTCTTAGAGTTTTCAATCTACATACATACTAATGAACTCAGCATATCAATAAACTTCAGATGAAGAGTTAACTTCTATATGTCTCAATCACAAACAGAGAAAAAACTCAAAGAGACATCCTTGTCTGAATAGTCATAGATATTCCTCTTTCTCTATCTTTGTCACACCTCTTCTCCCCTAAGGAAAGAAGTTCTTTTCGCATCCACTAATGTGTGATACATATATTATACATAATGACAGCTCTTTGTTATGTAGAATTTTTCGCTCTCTCTCACTTAACCCAAGTATGTGTGTTATTACTCGGGCAGGCTCTAAGCAAGTTATACCATGTTCTTGTTTTCCTGGGTACCAAGCAAGCAAGCAAAAGTGGTAGCAAAAGTGGTACCAATGCAAGCAAGCAAAGTGGTACTTCTTCAAGCAAAAGTGGTACCATCTGTTGGACTGGGTACTGCGAATTCTCACAGCTCTTTCTTCGGCACACACAGCTTCACAAAACATGCCAAACACACCGCTGCCAGCGTTCCGTCCAGATAGCAAGTCTGGACTCTGGACTCTTGACTGAAGCCTCACACTGACGTTTTGTGGAAAATGATCAGCCTGTAACAGTCCGGTAGAGACGGACTCACGGCCTGTGATCTGAAAGGGAAGACCTACAGTCGAAAGGATTGAAGTCGGAAGTCAAGGACACTCGAAAGGCTGGAAGATGAAAGTCAAGGACACTTAGGGTTTACTGTAGGCTTCGGCTGAATCGGCTCCAGCCTCGAAGACAATTGCTCTAAGTCTTCACTTCACGGTCGCTGACTTACACTGACTTGGAATGATACAGTTAGTCAAGAGAAAGTGTAGAATCAAGTGTGGATGCTGGACTCCAGACTCCAGAGATCCTACTACGGGTTCATGTGCTGTAGTATCTGGCGTATGTAGTAAAGTAGCTTTGGCCATTTTGGTAGCACAAGATCTCTAAGGTTCGTTACGCGAGAGCTCAGAATTCGCTATAATTCTCCTTTTCGCTTTTCGCTTTCAGCTTTAGGTAGGCATCATAGGATAGATTCTCTGTCAGCACTTTCAGCCTTGTGCTTCTAGGAGGAAACGACGTCTCTTTCAAAGGCAAATATGCATGCTATCCGACAAGAGTGGATGAGGAGTTAAATCTTAGAGGGTTTAGAGGATTTTTATTTATTTATTATTATTCTAGTTATAAACTAGACTTCTTGGGTCAAGATATAGCATGTGTTAGAGAAACTCTCACACTACGACTGTTGTTTGTTTCTGTGGGTCTTATTATTTTATTTAGTATATATATCTCAGCATGGGCTTTCACATGGAAATGAAAGCTCAAGCCATTATCAAGTGGAAGTGAAATGTTTTTATTCATAAAACAATATGTTTTAATGGAGACTCAACTAACGTCTGGAGACTTGCAAATCCCAGTTTGAATCCTAGAGGCTGCTCCTGGTTACCAGGGATATTCCTAGGGGCACTTGGGGTTTAAAGGAGTCTCTAGTAACGTACTGGAGCAAATGTGAAGTTCTAGTTCTCTGCGTATTTTCAGAGTATACTTTCTACATAACTTATCTGCTCCAATTAACGTTAATATACATTTTCTTATTACCAGATGTTAGAAAGAATACGCGTTTAACATTAAACTTCAGTCACTCCCGTTCAATTATTCTTGAGCATTTTACAGCTTAATGTCCGGTTGCAATACGTCCCATGGTTTCATTTCCACCTCTGCTACACCTTTATACCATATAACCTATTACCACCTTTGAGGTGCGTGAATAATATTGGACGGGTTTGTGATCACCCGTGCATATATATATATATTCATCTCTTTTAAAATTTGAAATAGGAGAATATGCACAGGAGGTTTAATTTATTATCTAATTTTTTCTTTCAAAGGATTAGATAATAAATTAATCGGTTGATTATTTGAGCTAAGCAGGCTATAGGACTTATATTCTCTAAGGAGCGTCTTGACCTCTGCATTTATGAGTTAAGTCGTGCTGTTGGTCTAGCTAATTTTTTCAATTAGAGAACAAATAGTTTAATTTTTGTATTTACTTAAGATATAGCTATTATAGACCTGAACACAAGTAGCGGATTATAGTAATGCATGCAACTTGGAGATCTTGCCACTAGGAAGGAAGAGGACTTATGTAAAATAAGGGAGAAAAAATCCATTGCTTTATTTGTCATAATTTACTCTCGATGAAAAACCAACATGTGGAAGGAGAAAATAATGCAACTAGGGACCAAAACCACCTCCCAAATTACCATCGTAGATCGTTTCTAACCAAGACATGTTTAGTTTATAAATGTTAGGAACGCTTACCCAACTTGTTGGAAAACTTAACTATTTCTGTTCTATACACGTGGGTGTTTTAGGACCCGATGTTAATGAACTTGTGAATTATTTCTATTGTTTAGACGTGGGTTTTAGCTCAAACTATAAAACCATGACTCTTGTTCCCAGCTGTGACCTAGGGTGAATAGGCTATGAAGTACACTCGACAGACAAGTAGCAGAATGTATTTTTATTCGGTTCAATTTATATCTAAACCTTTCCAGAAGGAAAGTTTGGAATTAAACACCTTGCAGTTTTCCTCTTCAATTCTCATATGGAAGAAATGATAATGCAAGGAATAGAAAGCTTAAACAACCAGCCGTTATTGTAAAAAGGTCTTGGATCATAATAGAGTTCTCATTTACTCATGGAATCGAAAGAGTAAAGATTGAACTGAAAGCTATTCACTCACTTTAGACGATGTGACTTGTTTCAAGGCAATCGAGTTAGTAGTGACTGAGAGCTATAAGGTTAAAAGTTATATAGTTTCTTAAAGAGAATTTAAATATTCTCTATAATCTAAAAGAAAGAAAGATATATTTCCATCTTTTATACCATTATTTTCTATTTAACTAAAAAACAGGATATTACTTTTACCGTAAATAAAACACAGGGGAAGAGAAAAGGAGTATTCTTTTCTTGCTTGAATACCCGAAGTGGAGGTTTAATTTAATAAACTCAGCTCTCTACTTTTAAATAATGTTAATAATTTGTAAGGACCCACACCACCCGTTACTCTCATGCTCCACTCTCCGCCTATCCTATTCGCACTCTTTTATTAAGTTCCTTTCCAGTGGCATCTCACTTCACACGTTACACGCTTCCGGCAAAGTTTAAAGGCAAAAGCTTCCGTCCGTGAAGTGTCTCTCAGCTCGACTTTCGGCGGGTTTGTTTAGCGCTGCGTCCCCGTCTTTTGCTTGGTGACTCCACAAAGAAGAACGACAATGCAAACGGCTGGTCTAAGAGTTTAACCGCACCTGCCGTTTCAGTTTTACTTATTGAAGATTATTAGGGCGTGTCAAAGGTCGCCCGTTTAGGCGCACGGCATGGACCCGTAGTACCGTCGAACGGCGATAAGTGAGCGGGGTACCTATCGAGGTCCCCTGTTCTCTCTATCCGGGTAAACCAGCTCTTCCCGTTCTTCCGGCTCTCAATCGAAGATTCAATGCTTCTCAGTCGAACATTCAATGTTTTTGCCTCAGAAACCTAAATCCGTTACTCTTCTATCCAGGTTCTGACCAAAGCTATGCACCTTTTTCATAACTAATGAACGGTTAGGTTATCCGGACTCGACGTCTAATCCCGTTTTCAGAATTACGGCCAGAGCTTTGACACGCCCAATATTATATATTCTTTTATGTTCTGGCCATGTGAAACTGTTCAGCTACGTTCTCGCTGTTCTCGCTACGTCGCTTCATCTCAAACTTACTGTTCTCGTACGTACACTTCGTTGCATATTCACCTCCTCCATCTTTCGATGGAGTAGGTAAATATGTTTAATTTAATACCTATCCTTCCCTTCCGGCAGGAAAGGTAGGTATTAAATTAACCTCAGTGTATCTTGATGCATTACTGAGTATAGAAACCCGGATTTGTATCTTTTGAAGCGCAGCATTCAGGTCAAGATTTATGGGTTATCTCTTATTTTTCTCGTGTTTCTATTTATTTTTATAAATAGTAACTAAACTAAATAATTAAAAATAAAAATAAATTTTTTTATACTTTTATACTTTTATATTTCATAATCTCTAATATAAAATTATTCACATACCAGGCACCTGCGCTGGTATGTCTACTCCTATGACTTTAATTTCCTGTTTGTCATGTCAGCTCTTGGACGTGCTGAGAAAAAAAGTATTTTTACACGTTTGTCTTTTTCTTTCACTTCTTCATATGTACACTTTGGACGCTTATTCGCTTCATCTCAAACTGTAATAGCACCGCACGTATTGATCCGCAATTTTATGTATGGGTAAAACTTGAAATCCACTAGAAATCTATTAGAACTAGCATTCGATGCTCGAGGTTAACTGGCATTCTTTGTATTCTCATCCGGTCGAAATGATGTCCAGCCGGATATTTTGTAGGTTAACATTTTACAAAATGACAAGTTATCTGTTAAGAAAACCGGGAAGATTACTAAATCACTGAAGAAAAGCGGTTCTATTTATTATCTTCGGATAATTTCTGATTCCCAAAACTTTTTACCCCAAGCGCTGCTAGCATTCTGCACTCCCTGGAAGCCACCTTGCACTCAGTGGCTTACATGGACAGTCTCCTGAAGCATACGACTCTGAAAATGCTGGAGTCCGAGCGAAATCATGCTCTCTTAGGACCCGTCTCATTAAGTTTTGGATTATGTACCGCGGACTGTTCACGCCTCGTGAAACCGAAACTGTGATGCAGTGCGGAGTACATGCTTCAGCCCAATCCTCTCGACTAGCTTCAGAGACTGAAAATGTAAAGTCATGAAATTACGTGTGCGGTTACGCTGTACTCGAATCGGGGTGAGTCGGTTGGTCTACCTAGCACTTTCTACCTCGCTCGATTATGCGAAATAACGATGAAATTCTATCCATGAGTATTAGAATGAATTATTTTCCTTTTTATTAGTTTTGCTATGTTGCTATGCGTTAGCATAGTTATGCACCGATTGTGAAAACAGGAAAAGAAGGAGAAATTCTTTGTCCTGTAGTGTAGTTGGTCATATTAGCAGACGGTTAAGTGACAGAAGGAGAACATATCGACTGTGAACTCTAAAGAATTAAGTTAGATATGGATTAATCACTAACACATAACCTTGTAATTACATTGCAAGCGTAGATCTTTCTTGTCGTACACAATGACAATAAAGAATATCATTTCTCCGTTTCAGTCAAGACGAGGAAGTTTGTTGTGTATGATTTCATGCCTTGTCTTTCTTTCCTCATATGATGCGTAACAATTTATCGTCCTCTGGCATAAAATGATCAAGTTGATGGTCGTCCTCTCAATCATGTAATTAGATCGAGAAAATAGCACAGTCTAGTTTAATGGAAGCTACACCACATCTTTTGTCTGTGAGTATCATCCGAAGCTTTCAGTATCATAGCTTTGACCGCTTGAACATCCTGCTTGGAAGAAATGACGTCTCCTCATGCCAAAACAGTTTTACTTAACCCAAGCTGCGACTTTTTCCTGAGTCTGTCAGTCCAAGTCATGGCTCGTTCAAGGCAATCAGTACACTCCGTCATGCTCCGTAGCAAGTTATCTTTTTGCTATGTGTTAGTATAGCAAAACGTGAACTTCTACGAAGCGGCAACCGGTTGAGAGGTGAGGGAGATAATGAGACGGAGTGGCGGAGGGGAGGAGGGTTAGAGGGGGGATGAGTGCTAAGTAATCTAGTAACTGCTACTTAGGGGAGGTCGTGGCAGAAGTACGAGGGAAAGCATAATTAGCAGGCGGGGCGGCCGCTAGGGTTGAGTAATTAGGACGGGCGACTCCGCCTAATCGAGAGAAATGACAAATGAGGAAGAGAGGGGGGAGGATCTTAGGACTCAAAACGATGCAAGGGGGTGAATGTACTGAGTTCGCAGGATTTGGAGCGACTAGGAACAATGAGCTGAGCCAAGAAACCGAGTTGGAAAAAAGCGCAGCCGAAGAGAATCACTCAATTTGGTCGACTCGAGGAGAGCCGAAAATCCAGCCAGAAGCAAGACAACTGTTGAGGGGCTCCTCCACTCGCAAAAGAAACGTAACACTATGAGCAGAGAAGAGCTCAAAACCGACAGAAGGCAGGAAAAGAGACGGCCGTTCTCCGACAGAAGGAAGGAAAAACAGGGATGCAGTCGCATCAGACTTCCGTAGAGGACGTCTCCTTGGTGGACCTCGGTCGGAGTGCCTCCGTTCACAACACAGGGAGCTTCTGTGAGATCACGAGGAGTGGGACGGGTCCGAAGGGGGGATCTTCGTCTCAAAAGTCCGGAGGTGGACATCATCAACAGGTGAATACCTCCACTGCGGCGTGGAGTATCAGAACCCCTACACTCACAAAGACAAACAGAGAAGATTAGGGGAAGAATAAGCAGGGAGATACCAACAGGGGACAAGAAGATTCAAAGAACAGCTGGGTGAAACCGTTAAAAATACTAGAGAAATCGGGACAGGAGGGCTTGAATCCGCTAGCAGGAGCCAGGATGCCAAACGCGGAACTGGTAGAGACGATCAAGAACATACAAAAAAATCAACAAATCGGAGAATACAAGAACGGAGTGTGTGTAAACCTAGACCGGAATCTTGTAGCGAGCCGCTTTGCTCTACTTAAAATGTCGGCAGTGGTGCTATCGACGGTTGACTGCAATCCATCTCGTGATGCTTTCGATATCTGGACTTCGAGGAGGCTGGTCCAGGGGATGGACGTGCAGATTAACCAACTCAGGATGCTAAGTCGAAAGAACTTTCTGGTTGTGCTAGCAACAGCAGAACAACGAGATCAGGTCCTCAGGGAGGCACCCTTATTCTGCAAAGGGAGGATCGTTTTGGCCACACCCTGGACTCCAGGCTTCAAGACACAATCGGAGAACTCCAAGGCGATGGCAGTATGGGTTGACATGCCACTGGTGGACCCGACTTTTGAAATTGGTGCGGACGCGATTTTGGCTGCTACAAGGTCAGTATTGTACAAAGCGACGATGAGGACAACAAACATCTACCCGAACATCCGGGGCTACGTGCTAATCGATCCGGACTCAGAACTGAGAGATCACCTGCAAATTAAGCTGGGAGTTGGAGATACGATAGTACAGCCAATAATATACCAGTCTCTTCCGGACGCTTGCTTCGTTTGCCAAAAAAAAGATCATCAAGCGAGGAACTGCCCAAAGAATATCAAGGGAGGTGAGAACGGGAGGACCAGCGAGACGGTACCAGCGCCCAATGCAGTTGCCGATCAGGATCCTGACAAGTCCATAAAGGAGGATAAAGGAGATGAATATACTCAAGTTACTAGGAAGAAGTGGTGTTGATAAGTAAATAGATGGGTCGAGGTTAAAAGACCCTCCAATCGATTCAACATGCTGAGCAAAGAGGGAGAGAATCAAGAAGAACCGGCTAAGGGGAACAAGGGAGGAGTGGAGCAAGGGAGATCTCTCTGAGAGAAAGGGAAATGGAAAAGAGGAAAGGGAACATCACACCTCTCTCCCTACAACGCGAAGGGCTTAGAAGTGACTCTCTAACCTCTCAGACAAGCGAGGCGAGCACCTGTTCGGAAGGACTGAAAGAATCAAATGTGGTGAAGGAAGCTATCCCGGATCTAAATGAGATTGCTGAGAACAAGCAACAACCAGAAGACAAAAGAGAAGAAGGAAGAGAAAGACAAGAGAGAGAAGAAGTTACCGAAATGCACACAGAGATCTCCAGAGA
This sequence comes from Asterella californica, assembly GCA_036924285.1. NCBI lineage: Eukaryota > Viridiplantae > Streptophyta > Marchantiopsida > Marchantiales > Aytoniaceae > Asterella > Asterella californica. The sequence goes on from JAYKYS010000003.1 coordinate 17,775,803, forward strand.
GAGTAGTATCAGCACAACACAGGAAGGTGACGAAGATCAAAAGAGACTAAGCGAAGAAGGAGATAAGGGAGAAGAAAGGAGGGACAAGGAGGAGACCAATGAGGGAGAAGTGAGCGAGATAGCTGACCTGGAAGAGACAGAAGGGAAGGAGGATAGTAGAGAAGGAAGACCAAAAAGAGACGAAGGAGCAGAGGGAGGGGAGGATCAACAGAGGAACAACGGTGAGGCAAACAACAGGAAGCTCTGGGCCATAAATGCCGATGGAGAAGGGGGGAACCACAAATCAGGTGTGCCTACTCCTCGGAGGGAGGGAGAAGGAGACGAGGCAGATAAGGAGTATGGAACGAATGGAGGAAGCAGAGAAGGGCTATGGCTGGACAAACCGGGGCTGTGGGACGGACCGACAGAGAACAACCCTTTGCCTAGCTCGTCTCTCCGGAACATGGAACGGGATGCTCTCCTAGACCTGGACCCCAACTTGATTGACAGCAGGAGGGGGACGAGGAAGAAGGTGACATCAAAGACGACAACTGCACAAACAAAGCCACTGGGAGGAAGCATCCGGAAACCAACAATAAGCAAAGAGAAGACGACAAGAAAAAAGGAACCTAGCGAGGGCACGGAGCCAACTGGCCTCCATGAACACCACCATATAAGAAAGACGCTTGGTAAGTAAACGAGGAGAGATCGAAACAAATTTGTTACATGATGCAGTGCACACTCAAAATAACCACATGGAATGTTAGGGGACTTGGCGACCCGTCTCGCGTTACCATCCTGCGTAGGTGGCTGGAGAAAGAGAAACATCAAGCTGACATCATTGCCCTACAGGAGCTTAAAACGGAAGAGCAAAGGCTTGAGATAAACTTGAAGTCACTACTTCCAGGGGGACTAGAATAGTTGACTACACGGAGGGGGGAGAGGAGGAGCAGCCCTACTCATAAGAGATCACATACAAATTATGGAACAAGGAGTCAGAGGAGACGGCTCGGCTGCTTGGGTGATCATCGCCTCGGGGATAGGATCAAGCGGAGTCGTCTCAATTTATGCCCCGAACAGGAGAGAAGGGAGACGGAGGCTATGAGAATGACTAGGCACAAGGACAAGAGAGGGGAGGTGGGTGGTATTGGAGGACTGGAACATGGTCGAGTTACCTGATGACAGTCTCGATCCATCCCCGCTCTGCACAGTGCGGATGGTTATCGTCACCGGTATGTGATCAGAGAGCGTCTGCCTCCCATCATGAACAATTTTTGTTATTCCGGCACACCATTCCGCGCTATTGTTGAGGTAACACCGGTCCAGCCTTGCCTGATCGTACCTTTTCCCGTCATGACTTGACGTTGCTGTCTCTTCTTGTCCCATTCTGTCTTCGCATTTGCTCTGTCAAAAAGTACCTTTGACGATGACGGAGAAGAAGTTTTAGTTTCTTTTTCAGAATTGTATGTCTCTGCGTCCATCTTCTGTTGTGCTTGTACTGTCCTCGTGTCATTTTGACCTCCTCTCTCTACTGTGCTGTGCAGGTTGGGTTTCGTGCTAGAGACTGTTGTCACTCGAGTCCTCTCTCTGTCGACGTGGTGGTCTCAGCCTGCACTGCAATCCTGTTCATCATCCGTCTTGATTTTTCCTTATTGCACAAGGATTTTGCGGCTATCTGCAGACGTAGCATACCTAGTTCTGACATCGTGCTTGCTTTCTGCTTTTTTCGTGCCGTACCCACTCTTCGTCCTGACTCGCTTAGCCTTTGCCGCATATTGATAATCTCACTTAGCGATGCCTTTTCTGTTTCTAATCTCCACTCACTCTGCTGGAGTGTTCGAGCATAGTCGTCCATCTGTACTATTTCTGCACTCGCAGTGAAAATGAAGGCTGATTTTTTACTACTGTCGACTTTCCTTTTTTGTTTGCATTTGCATCCCATTGCATGTCACAATTTTTTTAGAGATAAATCTGTGACTCGCAACCTTGTGGAGAGGCCTTCCTCGAATTCGCAAGACGAATCCGAGTAGACCAGTCTACACGCCGCGCACCCGTGTTTCACTTCGAGCTTGCCGTCATAGCCGAAATCCTCAAAATTTTCTCTATCTCCTCGATCTTCAATCACCGCTAAACACGAACGCTACACGACAAAAAATCCATCACCTCTCGTGCCCCATTGTGCGCTCCGTGGAATGAAATAATAATAAATATCGTTACAATGAGATGTTTTTCTAGTCAGAGGAAGACGTAGCGTACATTCATGCGTTGATAATCTTCTTTGTGTGTATGATGAACCAAATGTAACGTCTTGTACTTAGAGAGGATTAGAGAGGATCAAACATGCACGGGTGAGTAACATGGAAAACTTAGTTGAACTTATTCATGTTAAACATCTCTTAATATATCTCGAGTCGAAGTACACCCAGCTCAATTTATCCTTATAATGTTCGATCATTAATATATTCAAGTCATATCAGCCAAATATATCATAAGTCCCAACTAATTTTCATGTGTATTTTTTCTAAGAGAAAAAATAGTCTCATTTTGCGTTCCATCACAGCTAGAAATCCTGAACGCTTGCTTGTCCTCTTCCTTCTTCTTTTTTTGTAAAAACCTCAGGTTGCGTGCATATTTATTCACTTATTGTTACTTATTTATTCATTTACTGTATAATTATTTAGTTATATTATATTTATATCAGTATGCATGCAACATGAGCTTCTGCCTGGAAGGGAGGATATCAACAAGTGATTTTAGTGGGGGTAAAAGAACTGTGATGTCATTTGTTTCAGTTTTTCAAAATGAAAAGAATAAATACAAAGTACATATCCGGAATAGAAGATAGTCATCGATATAATCATCGATCGATTTCGCACAATAGCAGTCTCATAGCAATCAGAGTGAACTCTGTGAAAAAACCAACATGACATTGAAATTGCTCGTGTAACATCCAACCTCCATCTAACATTGCACCATTGTGTCTTAATCTTGCTTTCTGACATATTAAACTCTAAAAACATTTACTCCAGTTGTGGTATGGTATCTATGTTGTTTTTATAAACCCAAAGTTTGTTATATCGTAGTTCTTTCTATTCCAGATCTCCTCTATATATATCATCTATTCCGATATTTATAGTGTCTTGTACATGTGATGTAAATTTCATACCATCATAAATTTCATACCATTTCATGTCACTCTTAGACAAATGGTAGATGGTGTGTAAGAGACAGTTTCTTGTTACAATCCATAGTCCAGATGAGATTGATAAAATAGTGTCCAAGTCTATTTCAGTCATGGATGACAATCTATCATTATGATGAAACTGATAAGATCGTGTCTAATTCTCTCGATCATTACTTATGGGTATATTTGTAGTGAGTTCAGACATCAAATTTCATGGTGTTAATGACAATCATCACTATGTGTATACACAACATTATACGTGTGTTGTATCGTGAGGTGTTAGTACATACTAAAAGTACCGTGTGTTGTATCATGAGACGTTAGCGAAATCGTAAGAAAACCACACACACACTGTAATATGTGCAAACTTTACTTATCTGAGCTAGTTTAAACTAAATATTTTTTGATATGTAGGCTGGACTTTACTTCTTGGCCTTACTTAGATATGAGTTTAGTTTGAACTAAGTATTCTGGATATATAGACCAGAGAAGAAAAAGTTTTTCTATAAAATACTAGCAAGACCAAAAGTCCAACCAAAAGTCGCTTCTCATTAGCTTATTCCAAAACTAACCTACATAGAAATGTTCTATTTTTGAGTCTAACGATATTAGGTGAATATGCATAGCAACATCAAGTGAAGAACGTGACCCAGGAAGAGGAAAAAGCGCAAAACAAAGAGAAAATATTAGAAAGTGGATTGGGTCTCGAGTGGACTGGACTCAAGGAGTACTTTGATGATATTCTTTGAGTTTCTTCCGCACTTCCTTCCCTACTGCTAAATAAAACTATAGGATCTATTATGTACCCAAGAGCAGGTACCGCTTATAATAACCGGTGTAGAAACTATCAATCAAGTAGATTCGATAGATTTCATAACTAAGCAGATTCGGAATACCGGGCAGCTAAAAATGAAAAAGAAATTAATTAAAATTTTTTTTAATCAAAGATGATCTCACTGTGATGAGTGAATGGTTATTGTTGATCTTGCAATAAGGTATTCTAAGCCATACCCGAGCATCAAGTATGTTATATTTTCTTTATATATATTATATATAAAGTTGAGAATTTAGTTCAAATTGTTTTGTAAATGATAAGTATTATGAGAAATTTGAGTTATATCTAGATCCGGACATAACCCATAAGCAAAAGTATGCCACTATACACTTCGGAAGCAATAAGACCGAGATATTACTATCATGTAAGTATTAATTTATGATATTTATTAATTTATTATCTAACCTTCTCGTTAGAAATTTCAGGTAACAAATTAGTGAAGCATGCCACCCTCTCTTCTGAAGAAGATGGAGAGAAGGAATATATTTACACACTCTTAGTAGGATCAATATGCATACACTTACTTTTTGTTTTTATTTTAACTCTCCAGTAACCCATTAGAATTAAAGTAAAAATCGATAATGGTTATTTGATTCATCGATCGACTAATTAGCCAGATCCAAACTCATGTGCATAACAAAACAAAATACATATACGACAAAATCCCCCATACTTGCCGGGTTTCACAATCGACGTATAAAAACGCTCCCTTTTCTCGGGCGCTCTCACTTTTCACTTCGCAAGTACCACAAAGCCCTTCCAAGTTCCAACCGAAGAGACCCCCACAATAAATAGCGGTGAAAGACTACAACCTTTTACTTTTTACTTTTTACTTTCCTCAGAGAACGTTCCTGCGTGGGTGAGACTTGCAACAAACCTGCCCCAAGTCGACCTTAGTGAGCATTTTCCCTTTGATTTCTCTTTAGGGACTACTGTATGTACATTAACGCGGACTGTACGTACAGTCATAGCCTAGCGTAGCGTGCTCCGGGTGTCCGTCCTATCCCGTTCAAAAGGCGCATTTCGATTGGGCCCACCGCGTCCAGGAGAGATGCGATGCCCGGATTGGCTGCCTGACAGACTGGATAAACGACCCAGGAAAGCTAATCGTATTTATGAGACAGGCGGTCCGCTCTCTCCTTGTGCTGTAGCCTGAAAATCGGGACCTGCATGTGCTATCTGGGTCAGTGAGTCACAGTCAGAGAGGAAGGCGAAGCAGTTTTCTCAAGACTTCCGACCGCTGCTTGAGTCTCTCGTGGGAGAGCGCGGTGTATGCCACAACCCTGAGAGGCTCGTTCTTGAATCTACAACTGTGTTTGGGACTGATGAGATTAATAGACGGCTGACATTAGTCAGATCTCTGCCACGTTCAGCTGGAACTCGCACTTCGCTCCTCATCCAGTTCACCTCACCAGTCTGTCCAGTTAGATCACCTGTGTGTCGCTGTCGTGGATTTGCAACTTGAATTCTCTGTGTTCTGTTTCTGTGCCTGTGTGGAAGGAACGTTTCAAGTTTTGACAGGTTCGCGGTGTTGTGTCTCTTTTCTTCTCCTGTGCTTCAGTCTGGAAGGTCATTGTGAGTTTTGGCATTTCACTCCCCGCCTCTCCAGTTCTTCACTATTTGTAGTTCCTGTCGGTTAGCATCCACTATAGTCAGTGATCGGCTTTTCTCTGATCGAGTTTTGGAAAATTGAAGCACCTCTACGTGGTCCATCCATTATTGCCTCTCGCAGATCCCAAAATTTCTGTATTCAAAAATCCTCTGCCAAATCTTGTCTTCAAATTAGAAGTCGGAGAGCCGCCGGTGGCTTTTGCACTTGAGCTCTGTGAAAGTTATAACTCTCAGCACGCTGTGAGTAAGTTGAATTCGAGGTTACCATGGCACAAGGGTGCGCTTTTGACGCAATCAACGACGAAATGCTTGAGCTCATTCTGGCTAAGCTGCCAGTGGTTAGTGTGCTGGAAGCTGCTCAGGTCTGCAAGAACTGGTGTTCTCTAGTCAGGTCGAGGAGGTTTGCGAAATTGTACGACAATCTGCCTTGCCGGAAGTCATGGTTCTTTCAATGTTGTGTCAACTATTTGATCCCCGACAAGAATCAGGGTTACGGGTACGAACCGGAGTCTAATAGATGGCTCAAACTCAGCTCCAAATGCTTCCCTGTTGAGCAGGACAGACTTGCTGTCGCAAGCAGTCCTGACGGCCTCTTGTATTCAATTTTCACACTATCTGATCTGACCTACAAGCGAGAGTTTGTGTCCAAACGCTGGGAGGAGGCACCCGTCATGACGTATTCAAGAAACGCACCTCTCCTCGGTGTGGTAGAGTCCAACGACAGTTCCCACAAGTTAATTGTGGCTGGTGGAGTCTCATTCTTTGAGGACGATGATCTGGCGCTGGAAATTTACGATTCCGCCTCTCGTTCATGGGAACTGTGCGAAAGCTTGCCAACAGAGTTCCGCAACAACTGTTCTCGGCACTGGATGACGTCAGCGGTGGCTGGTGGCAAGTTTTTTGTCGCCGAGGTGTACACAGGCCGCATTGCTTCATTCGATTTGGAGAGTAAGAGGTGGAGCCGTGTGGGGAGTCTGCGACCTCCGGGTGTTGTCCACTCGCACCTTCTTTCCTGCCGAGGCAACTTGTTTCTGGCAGGTTCGTGTTACTCCCACGATAAGCACAGCTTCAAAATTTGGAAGGTGAATGTCGCTGCTCAGGAATGTGGTATGGAGATTGCCAGTATGCCGTCCGCGTTGTGCAAGCTTCTCGGCCGCAGCGAAGATGATGGTCAGGGGACCAAGGGCGAGGGAATTCAATGTGTCGCTTCAGGGGATCTTATCTACGTTTACTCACGTGAGCAGCACCGAGAAAGCCAGGTCGTTGTATGCGATTTGTCTGGTCCAGTTGATCAGTGGAATATTCTACCTCCCCTTCCAGGGAATGGCTCATTTAATCACGTTGTTGGCTTCACATCGCCGGTGAAGATCGACGCGATGTTCTGATGTTCTGATGCATTGAAAATTCTTTTAAGCTACATTGGCATGTACAGTCGGGCTTGTCACCAGCCTCCCGAGGGGAACGGGGTTTCGATTCATGAGTAGACGGCCTGAGGATCACATGACATATATTGGAGTCGTAGTCTGATCCCTCTTCTTGACATACTACAAGAGCATAGCGAAGGTGAAGCAGTTCAGAATGGATTTTCTCATGGTTAGTACCCGGAGTAGAAAATGCCTTCTTTCATCTCCGCATCAACTGGAACCGGAGATATAGGAGGAATTTGAAATGTCGAACTGTCGACGAAGGTGGCTGCTGGAAGCTGAACGTCGGTAACTCGTTAGATATGTGGTGCGTGTAGATATGTGTTTCAAGTCACCATATGTGTATTCTCTCGCCGCGGTGGTGGAGTGCAAGGTAAAATGTCTGTGGTTGTGGGCGCTGGGGACTATTAGGTGTCTTCCTTCAACACTTTTGCCCAACGGCAAGTTATTTGTTATTATCTTCAGAGGGAAGAAAATTACAAAATTAGAGTGTCTGTTATGTAGATATGCCAGAAGTTGTACTCAAGTGGGAATGTGCCAAGCATTTTTCTCTTCTGTTGAGTGGCGAGCTGCAGTCGCGGTTGTTGTAAATCCTGAGGTGGACTTAAATGACCTCAGATCTATTGTAGAATTAAATTCAAGTGGTGGCCTCATAGTCATCGAGACCTCCTCCTCATCTGTGAACAAGATTGATCGTGCTTTATATTGCTTACCCTCCTGAATGCCCTCAAGCTGGAGAACGTGAATGGTTTCGTCCTTAGTTTGCTAGATGTTTCGACCTTTCTCAGAATTTCAGCCTACCTTTTGATTTCGTCAGAGGTGAAACACAGCATTGTGGTAGGCACCGAGCGTTTCAGGCCGAACTCACTCTACCTCATTTCCACCCCTCGAAGGAGCAATCGAGCTGTAAATGGATGGAGAACCTCTTATACCTTCTACTACTCTGACGGAAGCTTCATCTTCTTTTAGTGTAGAAAGAGGTGGAATCCACTGGGATCGGATCGGATACCTAGCAGAGCCCAACACATTCCACTCGCCAAGTCCTTTCCCGTTCTTGTGTCTTTCTTATTACAGTCATTAGTACAGTAGTGCCATACTATTCGCGCACACCTTCGAGCGAGAGACTATTTTCAAAACGTGAGTGAGTAAATCCCTCAAGATCAAGAAGATCACGCGACTCTATAGACTTTTTCATCATTTCGCGCATGTAATTCACTTGTGTTTATAGTTATGTATTTTCTTTCTCCAAATTTCCAAATTTACGCACGAGAAGTTTCTTCTGCATTAAGGACCGAGATCTTCCTTGAATCGATTCGCCAAATCCTTCAAAGCGCGATTAGACTTACACTTTAGGCAAACACGCTACCTCAACTGTGCAGTTACTACAGTAAACGTAACGCCTCATTTGAGGCGAAGATCACGGAAGCTTGAAGGCCGGTGAGAGATCATGTACAGTTAACTGTTTTCCGAAACAAAGGGAAATGCTCTGTCGTGGAACCCACGATAACACTATCCAGCTCGTTTAGCAGCAGGTTTCCAGCAGGTTTCCAACAAGCAGTAGCTTGTTGGCTACCCCATCCGCCTGTAGCCCGGTCGCCGTGGGGTCGAGTCCTTCTGGCGGGGGACTGATGCTGTGCAAGGGCAGCCGCAGCAGCAGCAGGTTTCCAGGTAATCGACAGTACTGTAGGTACTTCTCCTTGCCATTATTAAACCGGTTGACCTTCGATCAGTTAAACGTACACCTCAGCACTGCACAGTCTCTTAACCTTGAGAGGTTGGACAAATAAATGTGGGGAGTTCTAGTATAACTCTAGTTAATTAGTATGGAGTCCACTAAATGCAACATAGCGTCATTCTTGAAGGTCTCTCTCTGTTCCCAGTCTTCCGATCGATCGTGGCACTGTACAGTGCTCTGGTTCGCTTATGACGGCTTCTCTCTCTCTCTCTCTCTTGTTCACTCGATCAATTGCTGGTTCTCTCGCACTCTCGATAGCTCGCTCCTGCTGCATGATCTGGTTTTGGACTTGATTGTCCGCGGATGTACACAGCTTTCGTTTTTGTTCGACATTTGAATAGCTTTCTTGTTCTGTCTGTTCCGCGGCAGAAGGTTGCTCGTCTGTAGGATTCTGATTCTTGCCGTCTATTTCTTCTGGTATGATTCTCACTCGGTTGCACGTTTTTGTGATAGATTCTTACGGTTTCTGGTTCTTGTTCTCATGAGTTTCATTTCGCAAATGAGATCTTTGCCTTTGATTGACAAAGCGATCGAGAGTTGTCTAGTCCCGCTGGCTACTCGCAATGCTGGCATTTACATTTGGTTTGTTCTTTCGGTGTTTTCCACCGGACTCTTATCGATTGAGCTTCTGGTTTTGCTTCCTTTCAACTCCAGTGTTTTGGCTGGGCTTCTGATTCCTTGACTTCTGTGCATTTTGTATCATGCTCTATTGCTGGGCTTCTAGTGCTTCCGTGCATATTTTGGGGTTCTTCATCTGTTCGTTCGGTGGACCGTCCGCTTGGTTCTCGTCTAACTTTTGCTATCACTAGTGACACGAAGACGCATTAGTATTCTCGTAGTGGCATGACAAGGGCTTCTTGGAATATTTTCGACTACCACGAATCGAGTATTGATCGATGAAATTTTTGGTGCAAGCGTCCTGTTGACATCATCTGCTAGACAGACTCAAGCATCCACTTACGCGACAGTGTTTGGGGGTTTTGCGAAGGAGGACGTGCAGTCCCAACAGGTTATCATCTGTCACCCGGTCACGAGTCAGAGATGTCCCTAGTGCATCATACAGATCCAGTTCCCTTCACCACCAAAGTAAATCTAACGTGGTTTGTCTCGTTCAATGCCCAACACTAATAACTTCAGGTTCTATTTATGTCCTAATTTCTTTCTTCACAAACGTATACCGGAATGTCAGGTACATAATTTTGGCATACCTGATATCTCGTAAAACTGAAGAGCTTATGAAGTCGAGTCCATGTCTCTGAGCTTAGGTTCTCTTATCACTAACCAGACACTATTTTGTTACGTAGTTTAGATGGTATATTTTCAATGTTCTACACAGAGCTTTATTGTTTTACATAGAGCTTTAGTTTCTATGTTTTACGTTTATGTTTAGTTTTACGATCTACAAGAGAATAATAACTGAAGTAGGTGATTTTATCTTTTGTGCACTAGTTGTATCCCGGACTTTGGATTGGAACTCGTTATTTGATATTTTAAGAATGGTTGAAGAATTTAGAAATAAGGATTGCCAGGTTTAACCAAGATTTTCTTTTCATCTTCTGGGTGTTGAGTGTTTGCCCCTTTGGGTCCAATTTTCTTTTTGTTTTGCTCGATGGGGTTTTCTATCCGTTCGGTATTCCTTGCGTAACTTCTTTCTCTCTTTTGCTTAGTCCTCTTAATCAACCCAGGATTGCTTACCGAGACACACGATACAGCAGTTATCGATTTGCTTGTTGTTAAACCCTATCTTCCCACTGTCCAGTCATCCTTTGGCTAGTCCAAACCATCCACTTGAGACTATGTGGTACTGTGTCCCTGACTATGGTTAGCAAAAATATTAAAGTGGCTTTAGGTACCTTCATCCCAAAATCGTGGGGGTACTATATTCTTGTGAATATCTCTATGGCAAGACAAATAGTTGCTATGGGAAATACACTTTTATCACCAAGCACTGATATAGGCAAAATATGACTAACTCAAGTCTCTAACTTGAGTTAGTCATATTTTGACTAGTGGGAAGAGACCCTGAATGGTAAATGATAAATATTATTACTTGTCGGTTGGGTCTTCTCGGATCATAAGATTTTTCATATGAGTCCATCACAGCGGGACTCGGACCAGAAACTTCGTTAACAATTTGTAACGCATGCATCTCCAGCCGTACCCACAAGAGATTGAACTCACGATCTTTTCTTAGAAGACTGTAGGCTAAACCATTTGGAACACAGATCGATGTCTTAGACAAACATAAGAAAAAAAAGATAGACCACTAGACGTTATATATGTTTATATATGTATATATATGTCTTTTTGAGTATCTATGGAAACATATCTCATTGGAGTTTTAATTAAAGCTCCCTTGATCCAGTCTGGAGTTACGTTTCAAGTAGATATCAATGACTGACTTCTGATCATTGTAAATATGATGGTGAGTAATGTCATGTGTGAAAGAGAAAGCGAGAGTTTGAACTGGGATAAAATATATCGTATCACGGTAAAAAAAAAGCTCTGGTAACGACTTTCTCGTGGTCTTTATATGAGATTCATCTCACCCGTATAGCATAGTCATATAGACCTCTTTATTTCTGTTTATGGGATTAAGCGTAGAGGATCTTTATCTTTAAAGTAAAGTTTTCCACCGCAATCGAGACGTGATTCTTCAAAAAGCATTAGGAACTTGAACCTGTTCAAAAGTACTAAATCCGTTCTTCAACCAGTATGAGTATGGATTAAGGGGTCTTTAATAGAATTTTTTTTAAGAAGAACATAATAACTTTTAGAAAATGCCTTAAAGATTCCACTTCTTACAAAGTCAAGCAGTGGAAAAATCCTCCTTTAAACTGATGTATAGACCTACAGTGGAGATGCTATACGGAAGGTACCGAGTATACTGGTCTCTTGTACGGTCATAACCTGTCCTGAGCATGATCAAACGAAACTCAACTATAAATCCCATGTGCATTTATAAAAGGAATCCAAAGAATAGTCTTGTTTTCTCCCTGTGTACTTTAGGTTAGAGAGAAATACATTTTGTTCCAAGAAAAATCACATGATCTTCGTTTCAACGTTTATCATTCGATACTCAACCGTTAGTTCTGGAATGAATCATAGTGTGTATAAGCATCTCCATCGAGTGTATGCAGTCGACCACGCTAGGGAAAAATTCACATCAGCAAATCTCTGTCACGGGAGTGGACAGTGGCCATTTAGCACAACCTTTATGCAATGTGAAGGCAGTGTGATTTCATAAGTTAATGAAATCCTTTCTGCTTTCTAAGTGTGTATGAGGTAAATATCCTGCTTTGTGACAAGAAATCACAAAACCTTTGTCTGAAAGTTTTTCAATCTAAACTTAAAGATTGTTTGTTTTGAAATGAACTACAGATTGTAAAGCTCTTAGAGAGCATTGAATTAAGTATTTACTTTAAAGTTTTCATTCTAGCAAGAAGGTTTTGTCATCAGAAGCATTTTAGATTTAAAATTTAAATGAGCTACTCCTAGTTACCAGGACTATCTCTAGGGGTCTAAGCGCTCGATCGAGGACATCTTGGCGCCAACGCAGGATTCCAGCAAATTTCTCATGATATCTAAAAGAGCCAGATGCAGAACCAGTCACATTCAAAAGTTAAACTGTCTACGCGCGTTCTGTTTCTCCTTGTTTCAAGCAAGAAGAGAGGTATGGTGAACACTTCCCGAATCCCAACCCTCCGCGAAAGAGTAGCTTTCTCCCCTAAAATGCGAATGCGTTCCCAACACTCAAGTCTCGAGCTTGTCTCCCGTTTCGAAAACAGTGATGCATCCGATCTCCAAAACCAAAGACATCATCAACAGGGACTCACCGCCGGCAATTACGGGTCTTCCACTCGTACATCGTGGCATGATCGTGCCGCCACTTTCTGCTGGGAACTTCGTGACTTGACAGCTTTTCCGATTCGACCTTATCCGGAGCCCTGACAGAATTCCAGATGATTGTGGACTGCGGAAAGGGAGCTCGATTCTGTCCATGAGTGCAAACTGCTCGAACTGTTCACACAAATTCTGCTACTCTTTCGAACTGCTATTGAGTGGACAGGAACAAGTTTTCGACGTGAACTGTGGACTAGAACTGAATTAACTTGAAAGTTGTCTGCTACATAGTCCTCACATTATCATCAAACTGTCGTAAAGCAGATTAGCAGACATCACACGATTAGCATCATATCAACAACTGACCTGCACTATCTCACCTCAAAACTTCACAGAGGCGAAGAAGAAAGCTCCCTTCTCAAAATCCTCTGTTATATATTCGCCTTTTGATGGCTTGAGGGTGATCTTCTAGCTCAACTTGTCTGCAATGCTTTATGCATGCCCAGCCCCTTTTGACTGAATTCTCTGACGTGACGTGACAGTTGAATGTTGATACCAACGAGATCCATCTGATGGTGAGTGATCCTAAATCTTAAGTGAAGAGAGTCAGTCAGATCGATGGGATTACGGTAGTGGATAAGGAGGTTGACTTGTAACGGACAGGCTTATTGACGTGTATGGACTGGAAGCAGGTTTGGAACCCATGTCATGGAGGATCGCAGGACTGGATGTGAAGACAATCTATCACCTCGGGTGCTATTACCGTAAGTTCTTCCTGAACGCATCATTCCACTGTTTGCAACGAGAATGAAGAACTACTACGCTGAATTGAATCGTAGCGGTTCCGGATCCTGAAATCCAGATAGGGATCAGTACAAAAGTCCGGACTAACACTAACTTTTAGAGGCAATCTAATCTAATTGCGTGATATCCTTATACTAGAGAGTGGTCCTTGAGCATATCTGCCATTCTCGACGTATGAAGACAACTGTTAGAGGCATGTAAGGGTCTCAGATTAGGTCATGAACTAACTTTAAACCGAGTTGACAAGAGCAGAACTTAGCACAGACGTGCAGACGTGCAAATGTAAGTTCATGTCAGCAGTGAAAGGTAGTTTCGAGACAGCGCAATGGGAGGATTTAAAGCCGAAACGCCGCATTTTTTCACTCTCAAAGGAAAAGGAAGTCGTACTGCATCTAGAAAAGAAACTTATGCAAGATGCGCTTTTCTCCATACTGCAAGAAAGCTTGCATGCCTGACGCGAGGTGACGTACTCACGAAGCCATAAACGATGAAATTTGATCCCAACGATACCTTATCGCTATCTGCTTTCCATTTTGTCGTTCGAATATATCTCCAATTGACAGTCGTTAATACTGGTAGGCGCCATAACGTCGCCGAGCCTTCTGAGCAGATTCTTCTGTGACAACTTATCATCGTAGAGCGGGCACTGCATGCACTTTCGAAAATGCGTCTTGCTCAAGAAGGCGACAAGCCTAAACTAGACCATATGAAAGTCCATTACCATACAAGAGCGCTCTTTGTAACGTTCGACCGCAGCACTCGAAACAGATTCTTTAATCTCTAACCAATGAACTGCCGAACGTGAACCTCCCTGGAGACCTGTATACTTTATTTGTGTCTCCAGATCCAGTTCTTTAAACTAGCTGCTAATAAGCACAGAGGATTCAATAACTATTGAACAAGTTTCGAATAACCAACTAGTCCTTTGTAGGTCTCTGGTCAATCTTAGGTTACTAAATACAGGTGGAACTATTCTAGACGTGGGTTGCATAAAATTTGGGCAGCGCTTCCGCTACTGGTGATCAAGTCGGAACGCCAAGACCCACAAGGAGCAACCGCCAAGACTAGGAGACCTAGTAGATGCTAGGAAGTAGGAAGGCAAAGCAATTACACCGAAATAAAGTCAACACGACACTAGATGCGCCCAACTCAGTTTTGGCACACAACTCAAGTCTACTTATCAGAATGGAGGAATTCACGGGCTCATATACATTACATGGCATTACTTGCTGACAAGGTCACGCAGCGCTCTTGGACCGGCAATCCTTCACTACTCAGCAACTCTGCTGTGACTAAGACTTCGCCAGAGAAGCTACTTTCACTCTGAACGCCCTGATTTCTGTTACTCAACAGATCAGACCCCAAGTCAGCGATCTAATCAACATCCCAAGTCTGCTCTCCAAGTCTACTCTCCAAGGGATCTGATTTGCACAGTTCTAGCTCCTGATTTCTGACCTCAAAGGCAATATACACTACACTGGAAAATACAGTCTTCTCTCCTCATCACCAAGAGTGCTCTTCTCCCAAAAACTGAAACTGAGAATGGCCTCCTTTAGGGCTCGCGACACTCTTTTATCTAGTCTCTTGAGCCTGCTTTATGACCATGCAGCTGCCACTTTTGGATTAATCACTGCCCGAATGCCATCTGGTTTGGGGAAAAAGCAAAAGGTGTTACAATCGCCCCAACCAGCAAAACGCAGTTCTTCCACTGAACTGCGGTATCTACAATACCACATTAGAAACAACACTTCCTCAAATCAAGAGGAACAGTACCCCATCCAGGGTAAGATTAAGCCCTTTCTCAAGGCTATGCTCAATTACCGAGCATCCGTTGAAGCTTTCGGGTGAGACAGAACCCTAGCTTCTAGGTGGTGAACTCGTCAGTTTCTTTTTATCCACCTCCTTACTATGATACACCATAGTAGCGTCAGCCTAAACCTGATTGACATCCGACAGTCATAAGAAGTCAGCAGACCACAACTCCACCTTTAGACGAGCAGATTGGCCAGATCTACTCGGTTCCAGTGTCCTTGAAGGGCCCTTTGCATGACTCTTCTGACTCGATTCAATCCACCGCTTAGCTGGAAGAGACCACTGCGGACTGTCGTCTCACAAAATATCTACGCAGTGGTTCTTGAAACTTGTACAATGCTAGATCATCTAGGTACTCCCAAGCTTCACTTACCAATCCCGGAACTCTACCTGTCCAACGACATAGGTATTGAGTAACGGGTTCTCCAGCTCCATCTGGATTCGGTGATGCTCGATGATCTACTATCTCAATCAACTCAAGATCATCAGCTCTTGGTAATGCTTCTAACACTGGATGCCATTTCTGATATCTTCCTGGCAACGACTCTAGTTCCTCACGAAACATCTTTAAGTTAGAAACATGAATAATAGGGTGGTAATGCTTCATACTAGCTGGAAAACGTAACTTATAGGTCACAGGACCTAACTTTTTCTCGATCAGGAACGATCCTGCCCACTTTGGAAGAAGCTTCTTGGCTAAATCCACCCCTGCTGGGATTCTGAAGTTCTTGGTTCTCAACCAGACTCTCTGTCCTTCTTCGAATTGTAAATCTTGTCTACCACGGTTTGCATACTTAGCATACCGTTGTTGTGCCTTCTCCATGTGTTTCTTGGCTTCTTGAAACACAGTACCCTGAACACGTATGAAAGTCTCTAGATCTGGAGGATCATGATTCGACCTTCCTGTATTTTCATGCCCCTTGGTAGCCAGAGCTATAGGAGTCCAAGGTGCATGAGAGCCCCGATAAACCACTTCAAATGGTTTAAATCCTGTACTCGAGTGCTTGGTGTTGTTATATGTAAACTCCACCAAGTCCAAGTGCTCGCTCCAATCACTCTGATCTCGCATGATATAGTTTCTCAACCCTTGTTCTACTATCTGGATCGTCCTTTCCGTCTGACCATCAGTTTCAGGATGATAAGAGGAACTGAACTTGAGGGTAGTTCCGAGCCTTCGAAACAAACCCTTCCAAAAATCAGCTACAAACCTCCTATCCAGATCTGAAACAATGTCTTTAGGCATCCCATGATACTTAAAAACATATCGTATAAACAGTTCAGCGGCACCTCTTGACGTCACTGCTTCCTTACAAGGGATGAGGTGAGCTTGCTTACTGAAACGATCTATAACAACTAACAGAGCATCAAAACCTCCTGATTTGGGTAAACCTGTGCATAAGTCCATACTTATGCTCTCCCAAGGCCCATCAGGTATTGGCAATGGCCTCAGCAACCCTGCAGGTCTCCTCCGCTCAGTTCGTTGTTGCTGACATGTCAAGCAAGTCTGCATGTACTTGATTACATCCTCCAACATGGACGGCCAATAGAACTGCTCTTTAACTCGTTGCAATGTTCTATTTTGTCCTCCATGTCCAGCCAGTTCACAATCATGACATTCTTGCATGACGAGTGTCCTTAGAGATCCAGCTGGAACGTAGACCTTGGTTTGCTTGTAAAACCAAAGGCCATTGCGAAATGAGAGATGACGTACCAATGGATCTCTCCCTTGTTGGCTGGTCCAACGTTGAGCCTGAGGATCATCTGGCAATGCTTGTCTGATTCGATCCAAAAGCTCTTCACTTGTGTCTTGGGTTGTTAACGCCTGGACACGTCTGCTTAACACATCCGCTGAAATATTTTCTTTCCCCTTTTGATACCGTCATTCGATATCAAAACGTGCAAGCTCCACTTGCCACCTCTGTTGTTTACGTGACAAACGAGGTTTACTCTGAAAGTATGTATTACCCTCACAGTCCGTTACAACAGTAACTTTGCTTGGTAACAAATAATGCTCCCAACGCTTCAAACAATGGATAACTGCGAACATCTCCTGTTCATGAGCAGGCCATTTTGCCTCAGTCTCTAAGAACTTGTGACTTTCGTAAGCCACCGGATGCTTTCCTTGCATCAACACTCCTCCAATGGCCCATTGAGAAGCATCTGTGTGAACCTCGAAAGGTTCTCCCATCTTTGGAAGAGCTAGCACGGGCATCTCTGTCAGTGCTTGTTTCAATCCTTGAAACGCTCGTTCAGCTGCTGGATTCCAAACAACTTTGGAAGCCTTGCGCAATAAGCCAAACAAAGGTGCGGCTTTATGCGCATACTGATAAACAAAGCGCCGAAAATATGTGGCTAATCCAAGAAAAGATCTGAGCTCATGAACACTCTCAGGTCTCTTCCATTCAACAATGGCTCGAATCTTAGCCTTGTTAGGATGAATGCCCTGCGCATCGATCAAACATCCTAGAAACACTACACTCTCTTGTCCAAAAGAGCACTTGCTCTTCTTGAGATAGAGTTGATGTTCTTCTAGACGCTTAAACACCATTTCAACATCTACTAGATGCTGATCCCAAGTGGATGAGAAGATGATGATATCGTCTAGGTACACGATAACACTCTCATCCAAGAGATCTCTGAAGATCTCGTTCATTAGCCTGCAGAAAGTACCAGGTGCATTGGACAATCCAAACGGCAACACTGTATACTCAAACAAGCCATACCTCGTCCTTACAGCTGTCTTTTCTTCATCACCTTCTTTGATCCGGATTTGATGATATCCAGAACGCAGATCCAGCTTGGTGAAATACCTTCCTGTGGCCAACCGATCGGTGGTTTCATCCATGAGAGGAAGAGGGTACTTGTTCTTGACAGTAACCTTATTGAGTGCACGATAGTCCGCACACATGCGAATACCATCATCCTTCTTGGCCACGAACAACACCGGGGCAGCATAAGGTGATATACTAGGTCGTAAGATACCCTGAGCTACCAACTCTTTCAACTGAGTCTTCAGCTCTGTCAGCTCATCAAACGACATCCGTCTTGATGGCACTACAGTAGGGGTAGCCCCAGGAACCAGATCAATAGCATGATCCAAGGCTCTCCTCGACGGAAGTCCTGTTGGTAACTGGTCCGGCATTAGGTGAGAATACCTCTCAATCAATGCCTGCATATCAGGATGTATGGGAAGAGCAGCAACACGTTCTTCCTCATCCGTCTCCACCTTGGGTTTAGACATCACTGCAACCCAAGCTTCGGCTACCAACTTGATCTGCTTTCCAAACTGTCTAGCTGTGCAGATCTGAAATGCCACCTTGGCTCGTTGGAACCTACGAGCAGCATGGTTTGGCTCCTTGGGTCTCTCTTTGATGATCAAAGGATGTGGTTGACCCAAGCCCCATTGATCCATGACAATGACATTCCCTTCTTGAACATCTAGCTTTGCCTTGGTCTCTTGTAACCAGGACCAGGGCAAGATACCTTCCATCGTGTCACCTAAGCTCGTAACTAAAAACTCGTGCTTCCTAGTTACCCCTCCAACAGTAACAGGAACACTCATGAGTTTTTCTGTAACGGTTGTGCTACCTTGCACAAACCTTACCAACAACGGGCTCATGATCTTGGTTCTAGTCACCCCTAAGGTCCTGACTAGTTTTTCATCCAAGACATTCACATCTGCTCCAGTATCAATAAGCAAACAACACCGGTGGTTTCCTATTTTCACTTCAATCCACGGCAGAAAATCCCCATGCTCTACCAAATGCTCACCAGCACATACCTCTGCTTCAGTAGTCGCCTCAACTGGTTCTTCAATACTGGTTGTCTCTTCAGCTGTCAACCCACGCACGTTGCTCGTTGTTGAACGTTGAGGACAATCACGAGCGATATGACCGTCCCGTCCGCATCGAAAGCAGATGATCGTCCTTGAAGGTGTAGCACTGCTAGCTCCACTGCTCCTAGCACCTGAAGTCGAAGCTTGGTTGGATCCTACATTGGATGCATAAGATCCAATAGGTCGGGTCTGAGTAGGACCACGAGTAACTCCTTGCTGTTGAGACCCACGAGGAAACCTCCTTCCCGCTGCACCAAATCTTCCACCACCACGTCCTCTACCACCTCTATTCTGAGAGGACGCTATCTGTCCTTGAGGATTGCGCCAAAATCCTCTACTAGGCTCGCCACCACTTGTTCCACGCTGAAACTTGGAGGGCTGCACGGTGTAGTTACGTTCCCTAGTGTTCTCTGCTGCTTCCAGAAATGCAAACAAGTCTTGCATGTCCTCGGACTTATGAAACATAACCCAACTATCAAACACACTAGCATAGAAACCTTGCAGACCTTTCTTCAAGTGAAACAGCAAGTCGGTGCGATCCACCATGTGCAAACGAGTAACCAACTCAGAAAATCGCTGGAGATACTGTCTGATACTCCCTGTCTGTCTCAGATGAATAAGTTCTAGTCGAAACTGTGTAGCTTCATCCACTGGTACCAAATGTCGTCGGAGTTCATCTTTCAGCTCCGGCCAAGTGGACATAGGAGTTGTACCGTTCAAACTCCTCATCCGCTGTTGACCTCCATACCATTCCTTAGCCTCTCCTTCCAGTCTACTAACAGCATAGGTGAACCAACTGCGCTCATCGAAATTCTCCAGGTAATTCTCCATTTCAGTAATCCATAACTCAAACCTGGAAAAGCTTTTCTCACCGTTGAAGGCTGATGGAGTCGCTGGTTCAGCCCACTTCACTTTCCGCTTGTGCCCTTCTTTGGCTGAGCTGCCTTCCGCAACATTCTCTTGCACCTTCTGTGACTCATCTTCATTCTTATCTGCTTGAGTAGCATCAACTGCTCCTTCACCCAGCAGTGCTAAATCCTTGACTTGCTCAGTTTGTAGTACAAGGACCTCTGCTTCTTTCTCCTGTGTCGCTTTTGCTTGAGCTAAATCCGCCTTAAGCACCTTGTTCTCAGCTTCCACTTGCTCAAGTCGACCTTCCAACTTCTTCAGAAACGCCTGCATCTCGTCCATCCCAGTCGGCACGGCTTCCATTGTCGATGGTGTTCAGCAAAGATTCAACCTGAACCTGCTCTGATACCAACTGTAACGTTCGACCGCAGCACTCGAAACAGATTCTTTAATCTCTAACCAATGAACTACCGAACGTGAACCTCCCTGGAGACCTGTATACTTTATTTGTGTCTCCAGATCCAGTTCTTTAAACTATCTGCTAATAAGCACAGAGGATTCAATAACTATTGAACAAGTTTCGAATAACCAACTAGTCCTTTGTAGGTCTCTGGTCAATCTTAGGTTACTAAATACAGGTGGAACTATTCTAGACCTGGGTTGCATAAAATTTGGGCAGCGCTTTCGCTACTGGTGATCAAGTCGGAACGCCAGGACCCACAAGGAGCAACCGCCAAGACTAGGAGACCTAGTAGATGCTAGGAAGTAGGAAGGCAAAGCAATTACACCGAAATAAAGTCAACACGACACTAGATGCGCCCAACTCAGTTTTGGCACACAACTCAAGCCTACTTATCAGAATGGAGGAATTCACGGGCTCATATACATTACATGGCATTATTTGCTGACAAGGTCATGCAGCGCTCTTGGACCGGCAATCCTTCACTACTCAGCAACTCTGCTGTGACTAAGACTTCGCCAGAGAACCTACTTTCACTCTGAACGCCTTGATTTCTGTTACTCAACAGATCAGACCCCAAGTCAGCGATCTAATCAACACCCCAAGTCTGCTCTCCAAGTCTACTCTCCAAGGGATCTGATTTGCACAGTTCTAGCTCCTGATTTCTGACCTCAAAGGCAATATACACTACACTGGAAAATACAGTCTTCTCTCCTCATCACCAAGAGTGCTCTTCTCCCAAAAACTGAAACTGAGAATGGCCTCCTTTAGGGCTCGCGACACTCTTTTATCTAGTCTCTTGAGCCTGCTTTATGACCATGCAGCTGCCACTTTTGGATTAATCACTGCCCGAATGCCATCTGGTTTGGGGAAAAAGCAAAAGGTGTTACATCTTACTGCGCTACGTACGTAGCATAGCGTGGTAGACGCACTGAAAGACTATTATAATAACTGGGTACTGATACTGAAAACTACGCCCTAGTGCTCTTACTGTGGTAGACGCACTGAAAGACTATTATAATAACTGGGTACTGATACTGAAAACTACGCCCTAGTGCTCTTACTGCGCTACGTACGTAGCATAGCGTGGTAGACGCACTGAACCGCTATTATAATAACTGGGTACTGATACTGAAAACAAGTTCTGTAGTAACCTATTGCCTACTGGTAAGCTTGCTGAATTATGACAGTATTTTAACGAGTGAGTATCATCCACAAATCGAATTTTAACCAATATATACCGACTTGGATAGATCATCATAACCCAAGATTAATATTGCCATTGTGGTAGAAACAAGAGTATAGCATTCAGTCCAAGCATCTTCTCACTTTCACTCAAATGTATGAGTATTTACTTACAAGCATATTCCCATGAAATCATCCTTTGACTGCATTGTGTCACAATACCATATACAACTTGTCTTAATGCTTCCGTTTAACCTGCATTAGAGCATCTCCACGGCGGGTCTTTAAAGTTTCCCTTAACCAGTTAGAGAGTGAGTTATGGAAAACCTTTTCATCTCTAACTTTTATATTTTTTATTTATGCTATTCATAAGAGAATAATTGCAGTAGGTGATGTAATCTCTGGTGCATCAATTGTATCCAGGAGTTTCTAATTATAGATTTTTGATATTTTAGAAATAGTTAACTACTTTGGAGCTAGGAATCGCGAGACTTAGTCTAGATTTCTCTTCACCTTCTGGGTGTTAGGTGCTTTGGGTCTCTTCTTTCTCTTGTTCGAGTTGATGTGGTTTTCTCATCCGTTTGGTATTGATTGCGTCGCGTCCTCGCCTTTGCTAATCTTTATAGGAGTCTTTAATTTAAACTATCCTCTAAAAGATATAAAAGCACTTATCTTTCTCCAAGATCCGAAAAAAGACTCTTTAATCCAAAATCCAATCGTTTGAAGAAGAGATTATGGTACTTTTGAACATGTTAGAGTTTTTGATTCCCTTTGAGGAGTTATTTAAAGACAGTAGTGGGAATATTCAGCTTAAAAATCCTCTACTCTGAATCTTTAAAGAGTTATTTATCGGTATACGGGTGGAAATGCTCTCAATCACTTCTTTTTATGTCATACAATAAGTGTGAAATCTTATTAGATTAGTTGACTTTACGTTAGTTGACTTCCTCATAGTGTAACATTAGGCACTATATTTCAACATCACATTATCTTGCCTAACCCTGGCCAGTTATTTGGGATGGCCTCAGCGAATGTTTTTATTTACTAGCTTGCTAGTTATGATTAGTTTTCTCTCTCGTAACGTATTATAATGTGTAATACCACTCCGTTATCTTTTTAAATCATGTGATGCTTATGTATAGTTTCTCCCTCATAGGTGAATAATCTGTTTCACTTGTTTTATGATTCGATGCTTATGTTTAGTTTCTCCCTCATGATATACAATTTGTTTAAATTTCTTTTACTCTTTGATGATGCTTATGTACCACTTTCTTGTTTATGTTTGTGCACTTGAACCTCGTTCATTCTAACTCTTCTCAAGAGTTTAATTCAGTGAAATTTTGAACCTTGAGAAATGATCGTAGGAAGATTTTGATGACTCAAAGCTTTCGCATATAGTGCATAGTTGGCCTTGGACAAGTGCCTCTTTATCTATGTATCAGAATAAATGTTCTAATATAGCTTAGGTTAAATTCACTATTAAACCGCTATGGCACTAAGCACAGCATAGGCAACCCCTACGGAATCGACTAACCATTAACCACTATGGCGCAGTCAATGTTGGGAAGAAATATACGATCTGGTAAGAAATTTGAGCTCCCCGAGACTGGCAAGAAATAGATAATCACACAACTACACCGTTCGTGTCATTTAGTGTTAATAACATTATTTTTAGTGACAATCATGAAATGTTCCTTTACCTATTTTACTGTTAGTAACAATATTTCAAAATATTACTAAATTCGATGTGCATCTTTACACGGTTAATAACACTATTAACTATGATACTTGTTTCATATTTAAGTGTAAAATGTTTTAAGCGTTTGAAGTGTCTATCATGGAGAGTGGATTTCTTTGGTTCTCCGGCGTTCTTACTGTATTCTTTGATCAGGGTGTTTCTGCCGCTCGTCTTATGATATGGAAGGATAGATTTGAAGAGGAAGAACAGCTTACAAGAGGATCACGAGGATCACTGGCAAGATTACTCATATCATCACAATGGACGTGAGATATATAATTAAATGTGTTTGAAAGCTATCTCGTGTCATAGATAAGATCTTGGTGAGTTTGACGTGGATCGAACATTCACTTAGTGACGGATTACTTTGAGACCCAGAGTTATACATTTATACTTACTTGTCAAGGAAAGCATTGGAGCTGAAGCTCATGCAACGATTGCATCCAGAAAATCAAGTTCCAATAGTACATGAGCTGAAGTAATTCTAATAGCTGTAATTCTGGAGTAAACTAGCTTATTCTCAAATCTCTGTAACATTCAAACTAAGACCGCACTGAATCATAGCTTTTCTAGCAATGATTCGATGCGGACTTGTCCATCGAAAAAAGAATTTCTAGGATTTCTCAACATATCTGAAATTCCACAATGACCATCACCATGCCAGTCTCCAGTACAGATGAATTCAATCCATGTTTTTAAGTTCTCACTTATTTGTCCATGCCTCTTTAATCTTGCTAATAACAAAAAGATGTACTAAGTGAGTGCTATTCTCTAGGAATTTTATAATCCCAGTGTTGATACGATCTAGAGCATCGGTGATGGCAAGCGTTTGATTATACCCAAGAGCATTGTCAACCCGTAGCCTTTTCAAGAAATCTCTTGAATCAGACCAATTCGCTCTATGCACATTGAAGTACTGTGCAAGACAAGCTGAGGTCATGAAAGATTTGGTACTCGTGCGATAACAAACTTCAGGTATGTCGGATAACTGCAGTTTTGTTTTGCAAGACATAAACGGAGCGGAGATTTGAGTACAAAATTTTCACCCATCAATTTGACAATGATAATCATACCTTGGATGCCACAGACTACTCAACGTACTTGAACCACAGCAGTTGCTATATCAACGGTTGGGGTCCCCATCGCTAACTAGTTTTAGTTATTTCTAAATTGAACTGTGTTTGAAGGGGCTCCCATCAATTCTGCAATACGGTCGTGTTACATCAATTTTTCTGAATTTGGTACCAAATTGAGCAGGTTTATCTCAGCTATGTTTTGGACCTTCGATGACTTCATTTGGAGTAGAGACGGTCAGGATCCATGCAGATATGTCATAGAGCAATGTGGACCTCATGAATAGAATATTCTAAAATTTAAATTTTAAATTATTTTTCAAACTAAATCTTATGTTATATTGTGCTCAAAACGCATCAGACAAGAACAGCTGTACTTCAAAAAAATTTGTATGTACTCGGCACGCGATATTCTCTTCCTCTGGCCGGATCTTTTCCACCACTGCCGAATAAAATACATTTGCTGGAAACTGATTCATTGGCTGCCAGAATTAATTCTGGCTGCCAAACAGAAGCACCCATGGAAACTTCTCAATGGAAGCTTCCTCCTCCTTCCTGAACAGCCCAATCAGTTTGGATTGCGATTGCTCTTGACAAGGGGATTTTTCCCTTGCTTTGGACTCTCCAAACTCAAGGTGAGGAACATTTCTCTCATCATTTGTTGGTGAGGGTTCTTGACGTTGGGCGTAGGAGGGCTAGGAGCACTTGTCTGTTTTGTTGAAAAATGTCTTTCCTCTATTCTAAGTTACTGTACATTGATATTCTGAACTACGCATTTAAGGTGATTTTTTAGAATTTCTTTTTTGCTAGTTTGAATTTTCAGGCCGTATTTTTTTCTTTTTTTCTACTCATTTGACAATGTGGATCTCCGGACTGATAAGTTAGTTCTTTTTTTACACTTTTTGTTTGTTTGATTTATTTTATTTATTTTTTATTTTCTAGTTTAGTATAGATGCCTCTTAGAGCACATCCTAGATGATCGAGAGATCTGCACTTACCTAGAGGATGTCCGGAGGTCTCGAGAAGAAAAGTGAGGGTCATAGAGTCCTTACTTGTTAGGTATGTACAACTGATGAGTCTATTGGGACCTGGAGCGGACCACATGGCTATTTTTTATTTCTTTTTTGTGAATGCGAGTGGACGTATAGATCAAATGATCAGAGAGACGGAAGCAAGAACTAACATATCATATGTAATTTCAGAGGCGGGTGATCTAGAGAGAGAAGATGTGCTAGAGATTGCTGATGATTTTGTGACTGAACCGGATGTACTGCGTGTCTTAGGTGTTCCGATTCAAGTCTCTGAGGTATTCATTTTATATGTCGCTTGTTTTGACTGTTAGCTAAATTTACCGATTTGTATGAATTACTGATATGTATGAATTGTTGACTCGTTACATTTTTCTTGCTCGTTGCACAGACACCTAGTCACGCTTGAAGTTTAGATGCCCTAGTCATCACACTTACGGATGGAGATCTTGTGAGTTGGAGTTATACCATGGTGTCCCTGATGTAACTCATTGCTTTTATCATGTTGTATTGAACGCGGGGTTGGGTTACACTCAGTTAGATAGTATTCTCTGAGAGGTGGGATTAGCTCTTTGCTCCCAGACCTATTTTTTCAGTTTCCAAAGTGGCAAGACCAATCATGTTGGATGGATTCAAGCCACAACGGAGAGGTGGGTCATCATGAAGGAGGAGGTTCAAGCTCGAGACTTGATCCGAATCTTTCCTGACTTGAAGGAAGTCTCAGCTGGAGGTTAGTTTATACGTCCTCCATGCTTATGACTTGTACGCTTGTGAGTTATTGAATGTTTATTATGTGCCAGTGTTGCTTATATCCTCTTCTCACGTTCATGTACTGCCATGTCATTAGGGAACTTTGTTTTGTACGCGGACTTCGTTATAATTCAAGTTGTAATGGATACAATGAGACATGTGCTTTCATCGCTTTTCATGACGATCGTGTAGTCGAAATGATGAATATGACACGAGTTGAAACCAGAAATAACTCATGATTGATAGAAGACCATGCGTTTGAAGAGAGTGCGTAAGTTGATAGCGCATGGGTTGATAGCGCGTGAACTGATAGCACGTGGGCTGGTCCCGGATGAGGTGGTTCATGACGACAAGTCATCAGCTGTGCTATCTTGTCTCATTATGACATTGTTAACCAAAAGGACTTATGACACAAGTGCAAGAATGTCATCAAGAAGTTCTTGGCTGAGGTTCAGAACAAGAAGCGTCCTCTTGGTAGTGTCGAGGATGCTGAAATCATCCTTGATCTTGAGCTTCTTACCAAGAGACAATTGGTGGTGTGCCTCCGTGCTCAAGGGGCGAATGCAACATGGAACAAGCTGGATCTAGTCCGTCGAGTGACAGGTCTGTGTGAATTGGAGGCAAGAGAGACTATTGTGTCGCGACGGTTTATGTATCTAGAGCTTCAAGTGCATGGTATAGCTGACAAGTTGAAAGGATGGATATACTGTGTTGTCAATTGAATGCTAAGAGAACAGTTGGTGCCGATGATTGTCCGCAAGAGCAAGATGATACATATGTTTTGGTTTTGGACGTAAGGAATATCGATGATCATTGGGCAGGAGACCGTACAACTTGTAGAGACTTGCCTGGAGACCGGCCTTGTTGTATGATTCCAAACATCAATCACACAACCTCTAACTTATACTATACACCAGGTGACTTATTGTGTGTCTTTGCTCTGGCTTTACGCTTTAGGGATGAGGATTTTACAATTAGGGTTTCTGGTTTAAGGTTACATTCTAAATGTTGTTGCAACTTGTGTATCCATATTTGTTAATTTATCATATTCACAACAACTAAGTTCGTCCACCCATCGGACGATGGTGTCCTTCTTGGTCAAGGATATAACGCCGACCAAGATGAGATTTTATACAAGAGTCAGTGAGAACTATATGTCCGAGATGTTCAACTCTCTCATCAACAAGTTCGCATAAAAAAGGATCCATTATCTGAAGACACATGAGGTCCGACTCGCCATCTACGCATTGGATTAGACAAGAATACACACGTGAGCCAATAAAAATTTTGCAGCGTCGACCCATACACACTACTGTTAGACACCTGATATCAATAATACGAGTGTTGCTCCATGGACGACAAGGTGGAAAGCATACTACGTGAGATTTTATTTGACGGACGACTATCATCGGCACCTCTTAGATAAATAATGCCCTTGACACAATTATTCTAAAAATATTGTATAATATATATATATATATATATATATATCATATATCATATATCTTTGAGCTATATTTTAACTTATTTCAAGCCATTAGAAATGGTCTGATTGGATTTTTTGAGAGGATGTCTTGGTCTCGGGATTAAACTCTGAAATTCCTGTTTACTGTATTTCTTCATCACTAATATCCAAAACTGATAAACTACAGTTTCCTCTTTGTTTTCAGGAATGAAGAGACGGAGTAAAAGTTTTTATAAATACCAGTTACTTTTCTACAATTTAGGTGTTCTAGAATTTTGCAGGTTACTATAGTAATTGTTGTCTTCGGAAATGCTATAAGGGTTCAACTTTGGCCTTTGCAGAACTTTTCGAAATATGACTTGATCTTACGTGTCGTTGCATATATGTTGTATGCTTCTCAATTTTCATATTTTCTGCAAGTATTTATGTACTTATGATGATATGAATTTCAAAGGGAACTTTCTTCGACTCCTCGAGTTCATTATTGTCACTGTGTATTCTGAAACACGTAGGTGAAACTCACTTCCTTTCAACACTTGAATACTCTACTATGTCCATGTCATACACTAACATTGGTGATTATTTTTATAAATAAAATTGAATTGAGGCAACCTCACCCAACTTACGTGGAAACAAGTTATTGTTTCAAGCCTTACTTAGGAATAGGTTATAGTTTCATGTTTCTTCAAACCCAATTCAGTTTCTAACTCAAACATGTATGATCTAAACTGGTTCTAAGTACTTAGTTATTTCTTGTGTCTAAGTAAAAACGGATTTTGGTTCTAGTTTTCACCATTACTTAGAAACTAGTTAGTGTAAAAGTGTTGGTTCAAAAACATATTTACAGTGACATGTTACTTCTATTTCGGACTCATTTCAAAATAGATCTAGAGTAAAGTGATTCTAAGTACATTTTCCAGTTTTCACGTTTATACTTAGAGATAAGTTTACATGGACCTGTGTTTCAACTTGATTCAGTAAACAGATTCTAAGTATTGTTTTTTTTCTTGGTTCGTTTTGAATCGAGTTCACTAATATTGATCTGTATTTCATAACACCAACAATTTCTATCGACCAGAAACTGATATTTTCAAACTTTCTTTTAGCACTTGGACATCCGAAGGGTATATCCATCTGAGAAAAACCTGGAACTGTAAATGTTCTCTGTATTCCGGACTGTAAATATTATAAATATCACATGAGAGTCCTTCTGGGGGAGTTGAACCCCCTTCATTGCACCAATTCCAGCAGAAGGTCGTCACCCCTCGTCATTGACATCTACTGTCAATGGTTACCTGGACGAAGAGAGAGCAATAGAGCAGTGGCTGGCGATCCCAAGATGAAGAGACAAAGGACAAAAAAGCTGTGTTGCAGAACAAGAAGCTAACGGTGGTCAAGAAACGATATTCTTTACAGAGCTCCGCCAAGCTCAAAACTCAAAGGAAGCATCACCAGTTCAAGTGAAAAGCCAAAAGGTGCGAACCAAACCAGGAACGACAATGCACTAGCAGAAACTGGACGTCATTGATGTGCAAAACACCGGCAGCAAGAATGAGAACGTGATTCGTCACTAATGTGCTTTTCGTCAGCGGATCTACGAGGCAAAGAAGAGCGAGAAGATACAGTGTGAGCTTGAAAGCCGTCTGAGTTGAAATCGATATGAACGCCAGAGTAAACTTCACGAGAAAAAAAACTGATCCTCGGACCTAGCTGCAGCACACAAAAGTAAAAACAGTGTACAAAGTTATCTTGTACTCGAGCACGTTGGAAAAACATCAAATAAACACTCCATAAGCAGCAATGGCGATCAAAGCGGATAATGCGACGAGAGTGCTCGAATGCAAAGAGATCAGTGTGGACTAAGTGAAGAGCAAAATAACATGATACTGCACAAGGCGGAAGCCGAGCTCTAACACGTTGCCGTGCTGAGAAACAACTCCGGCTTGTCTTCTGGGCTCGCTACAAGAGCGAGAATAAAATGACGTGGCAAGCGGGGGGTTTTATACCACCAGCTGTGGTTTAACATTCTCGTGATCACGGAGGCCCAACATTCTCTCATTGTCCATGTTAACCATCTCAGCTACAGAAGATCGGTAGCTGAGATGATTGAGTCCCAAGTCTTTGAGCGAAAGATCTGGGGTTCAAACCCTCCCGCTCTTGGTTGGAGGTGCAACAAAATCGCTGTCGTGTGAATCTGGTCCGAGTACGCTGTGGTTATCCACAAAGGACAGTCCGATGTCCCTTTAAGGAGCATCGGACGTCGAATAAGATAAAGAGATCACCAACGCATTGCTTTCATATGATTTGCTGGACCAGATTCAGAAATGAACACATTAGAAAACTGTTTCACAGGAAGTGAACAAATTCTATATTCACAACCTCTATGGCCAACAGTTTTAATCATCCACCCAACAACATCACTCCGTTGTTGTAGAGTCAAAACATTCTGGAATACGTTTTTCGCTACTAGATCGTGATGGTTCGACACTTGATGAAAAAGCTCATCTAAAGCTAGAACTTCCTCACGTGCTGTGCAAGCTCTGTCATCTCCGCATCCAGACGAGCTTGCTCAGCTACACGACATGCAAACATCAAGCCAATGGACGAAAGAAAAGCCATCGGGTGTTTGAAAAGAGAAGTGCGACGTTTTTGAAGTTCAGTTGGTGAATTCTCATATTGATGATCAAAACGGCGCATTAAACTGCCACACTCTACTATCGGTGATACGTGTAGCAAAATATCCAATTCAATTCTTAGCACGGCTATTAAACTGCTATAATATTTGTTTATTTGTATACAAAGATCGAACGATATGAGATTTACCAGTATGATTTTAATTACAATAATTTTGTATAACACTACTTTTTATTAACACTAAATGGCACGAACGGTTCGGAATTAATTGCCCATTTGAGACAAGGAGAGAATATATGAGATAAAAGTTATATCTCTTGTACATCATGAATAGTGGATATAGCTAAACAGAATAGAAGTGACTGTATTTTCTCCTTTGATTATTGAACAGAGGATCCGACGCATTTGTAAGATGATCAGTAAATGTGCGAGTGAAGGATATCATCTTTACTACACTCCATGTCATGACTCCATGGCTAGAGATACCAAGCAAAATGTTTACTATTTTCTCATGAAAATAAGTTAAGCCATATCACCAAGAGCTTTATCTCAAGATCTCTGAATAAATAGTGAACTAACTAGAAGACTAGTTGTTCACTATTTATTCATTCGTTAACTTGGTTAAAGTGACAGTAGATTGCTCTGATTGTATAACATCAGTAAATTGTACAACTGAATATCTTCCGGAACTACTAGAAGAAATTTCACTTTTATAAGAGATTAACGTTCAACCAAAAATCTATTGTCGTATGCAAAGACAAGTACGATATACAACCATAGCCTTGAAAATGTCGTGTCATGCACAGTTTTCTTGTAATGCGAAATCTAACCATTCTTCCCCAGTTCTTGTCTAACTGATCACTTGTACACTGATTCGATTATAACCAAGGTGTTCTTGTATATGTGGTAACATATAACCCTGTCATATTGTTCCGTATTTCTTACTGTAATTGGTAGAGTGATTGCAATGACCCTGTGACCCTTTTACTATATATTTGATTTAAATAAAGGGAACACTAATATATAATGAAAATAAGCGCCCTGTAGTTTGTCCCATGTTTCTTACTATAGTTGGTGTAATCAAGATCGATAGATCATTTCGTGATCCAAGCGATGTTCTTGTGACTCTTGAGTCATCCACATCAACAAAGACAAAGTATAACGACAGAGAAAAGACATGTTCGTCCGGGACGGCTTCAGATTACAATAATTATGCATCTCAATTGATTTTCGGAACGAGAAGAAAAAGACATAAAATAACACCGGTTGATTGTATGTCACAACTGATTTAAGCAAAGATTTGGAAATAAAGACCATTATGTAAAATAAGTGAGATTCCTATCACTCATTAACTATATCTATTGTATTAGGCAAAAGTAATAAATTATAAATACAAATCCGCACAATAATTCAGATTTCAATATAGATATTTATGCCCTGAATGCTCGAGATGCCACCTACAAAGATAAAGACAGATGAATGCAATAAACTGATTACCACTAAAATCCCAATCGTCCTTTATAAAACAGTACTTCTACTATTGAAAACAATTAATTTAATACCAAATCATACATTAATGAGTTTATACAAAGTCTTCTTACTAATAAGTCTTATTTACTAAGTAACTTAATACATATTAATTTTATGACGGAAAATGTTAGATCATAAATTAATCAATGTGCATATACCTCCTCCGGCTGGGAAAGACGGGGAAGGCGTGAGTTTCGAATGCATACCCTCCTCAGACCTTACTTACATGTAAAGAGTCCACTTCTTACAACCGTGTTACCTCGGTTTATAACGGGTGTAAGACGTACACAGTCGGATGTGCTTCTCACCAAAAGGTGGTCCTAAGGACCCAAACTCTTCTTTTACTCGATACAGTTTTCTACCGGAAACTACAGTCAGTCTGTGAGCAAATTGCAACTACTCTCTAATTGCTGAAAACGATGAAATCTCCACACAACGCCGATGCTACCATGTTCGATCCCGAAACAAGCTCCCCAACTTCAAGTTACAAAACAGCTTGAAGTTGAAGACGGGGAGTTCAAGAATGCAGAAACTGACATGTAGTCAGCAGATCCAACAAACATCAAATCCCTGGCCGCTTAAATCAAATCCATTTCCGTGTCCTTCTGCACTCTTCAAATGCCAATACCCCAGTGGCAGTATCACTTCGTCAATTGCGTACCGACGGCCCAACGAGGTCAATTCTAAACACTTACAGTGCGTAACAGAAAATACAGATAAGCAATGATAGAATGAAGTATGATTATGCAATAGTGATCTATGAAGACTAAGCTGGCGGTTGAAGAAAGGCCCACTAAAAGTCTCTTCAGTGCGTAACAGAAAATACAGATAAGCAATGATAGAATGAAGTATAATTATGCAATAGTGATCTATGAAGACTAAGCTGGCGGTTGAAGAAAGGCCCACTAAAAGTCTCTTCAAAGTGAAGAGACTTTTAGTGGGCTGTAAGACTCGTATTGACGCAAGCTTTTAAATTCTCTTAGATCAACACTTGAATTTCGGTTCTCAGGCCGTCTCTAGCACCATCGTAGGTGTTTTAACTGTTCCAACATAACCTTCCTTTATTCATCCTGACTCAATCTACAGATGTTTCCTTTCACATTAGTCTTACACCCTTACCATCGTCACTTCCGTTCTTGCAATCCGCGAACTTTACAACCCCCCATACCTATCCAAACTCCTCGAGTTTCAAGCAACTCCATTCAGCTTTGTAGTTATACAGACTCTGCAAGGACTGAAATGACGGCCGTATGAAGGCCCGTGCTTGTGCTAAAATACAGCCCTAGCAATAAAGGTACAGGCAAGGCTGATCACGTGAGAAAATCTTCAGCTCGAAATCATCTCTACATCAGCAACTCTAACTAAACCTTTTACACAGGACATATGTCCCTTATATGTAAACATCTACCCCTCACCTGCGCACTGCAACACAAATTGATCTGTGATTATGAGTTTTGATATTCACTCCCGATGCACAAAAACCAGTATAAAACAAAAATAAACCAACAAAGAATACGACATACATCGGAAAGAGCAGCAAGAGCAGCTGTCCATGCTAAGACAACTCTACAACGCTAAATTAAAGCTGAACCAAGCCTAATTTCAGAGTATCGCTCCACCTAATCTGAAGAATGCATACAGTGGACTCGAGACTAAATCCTCAACAGTACGAGTTCAAGATTTAGTGAGTTGACCTGTGAAAGTTTAAGCAGACTCGACCAATGGATCGCCGTCATCGAGTTGACATTCCTACACCAGGTTACATTCTTGACTGAGGACTACCTTGTCCTTGGGGTCAATTAACAACACACAAGAAACCGTCACCTGGATCAACCAAGCCGATGACATTTAGTTGACAACGATCTTACCACATAGATCGAGATCCTAGAGAACTTGAGCACAACTTCGAAAGAGAAGAGAGTCAAGATGGTCCACCGGAAAGAGAGTATTCACAGCAACTTAAAGACAGACTATGACGAAAGAAACTAACAGTGCTTATTTAGATCGAGGAGAAGATAGATATGAGTATCCTTCATACTTCCTCATGCTTGTCGATGAACATAAGTTCCACCGCGCCAAAAAACACCGCCACCACTTCCAGCGGCAGTTCCCTGTTGGCCACATCCACGAGAAGTTCCGGCACATGCTGAAAAAGCTCCTTCCCTTGCAGATCTAAAGCAGCCACAGCGCTTACAGCACTTCTGGCCGGAACTCTCCCGCCCGTTGACTCCACTTGCCCTAGTTCATCTCCTCTGTACTTTATATGTGCTACGACTCTGTCATAATTTGCCCCGAAGAAATTTCGATTTGTTATCAAAAGGTCCAACTTCAGGTTCACATCAAGGTGGACTGCGGGTAACACCGACCTTCTATCCGAGTCGTCATACTGTATACTTATTCCGTCCAACATGACACGTTTCACATTGACATCAGGTTCAGCAGGCCAAACAAGGTACGCGATTCCGGCGATAGCTAAAACTGATACTGCTACGACCAGGAGACGCGTGCGAGGAAGTGTAGATAGCCAATTCTTTCCAGAATGAGAACCCCGCGGGGACCCACCAATCAGAGTGTACTGAGGGTAACCATAATAACCAGTAGAGCTCTCCGGCAACTTCATTGCGCCAGAAAGGACGAGGTACTTGGATGGACCTTAAGTACAGCTCGTAACACGCAGTGATCTTCAGCTCCTTCCGAATGATAATGACAGATCGAAATAATGAGATCTACTCACAAGCAACAAACAAGAACAGTTGTCAACTAAACGCTAAGCAGGGGACTTACAACAGAAGCCAAACAATGCAATTATCTACCACATCTATACCCAATCAAACTTGAGCACACGTACATAAAGCGAATATCTACAGCAGACTCTTGCAACAACTCGTTAATTCACTTCTACTCCCGGGAGGGATAATGGACACAAAGCTCTGATTTGCGAAACACTCACTTCATTGCCTTGATTGGCAAGCAAGCGAGAACCAGCACCATGCAGCCCTTTATTTGCATGTTGGTAGACAAACAGAACAGGAAAGAAAACCCAAACAGAAGAAACAAGGAAAAAAACGTTCGAACGCCACTAACCAAGGTATGCCTAAACTTGTAAAGACAAGCATACCTAGTTTGAAGCAGCTAAGCCCTTTTCAATCCATCTTCCTCTCCTGGGTACCTCCGAGCTTTACAACCCATCTCTCTCCCGCCAATGCAACGTCCTGGCCAACAGTCTTCCAACATAACCACCTGCGCTCTACACCACGAAAATACACTCTGTAAGGGAACTAGCTATGAGCATAACAACTGCACTTAACTCTATTAAAACAACAAGTGATACTCGAGGCATTGCATGTATAGCAACGAACTTAATGCTAATGTAATCATACGGATGCTTATGAAGATATTGATGATCTACAGAGTAACTGAACCAAAGCCCACAAGCACAAGCTTCATGTCCAATCAATCTTCGACAAACCTTTCAACTACGACCCCAGGTAACACTGCGCAAGTAAACCCAGACAACGACTATCTCAGTGTAGTGGACATCTCAGGGAAGTAGGTAAGGCTATGGTTCATTCCTGCTGAACGCCTTTAAGCGTAATCTCTCACAAAGTGAACTGGATAACGTTCACATCTACCTCTGCGGTTGAAAGTCATCCACTCTCTGTGCTAAATTCTCTCTGAAAACAATGATCTTTACGTCTCGACTATGTTTTCTACCGACGTCTTATACGAGTCACTTCAATACTTCTGTACCGATTCTGACGATGCATGGTTCAAACATTCATGATCTTCATGCAAGAGTAAACACCTCGGTATTCGTTGGCCTTCAGTGAAAGCCATGCCCCTGGAAAATTAACTCAGAAACTAACAGTCTAAGCACTGGCAACGAGGTTCCATCGGCTCAACTCGAATTTAAACCGTGCTGTGACAGCATGCCAGCGTAAACCCCGAGTAATCACCAGAACGTACCATGTCTGGTGCGCGGCCAAAAGGCAGGCAGGCAGACAGAAGTGTTCGAAGTATCATAATTTGCATGTTCACTTCGTTAGTAAGATGACCAACTTACGTGACACAGATATCCTTCTAACGAAACATCGAAACATCTAGTGACAGGAGACACATTAAAGCGCCGGTAGAGAGCGGTAAACGTATCTAGCCGGATTAGCAGATCTACCTCCCGTGCCTCCACTGTACGAAACCCTTAAAGCGCGCAATCAAAACAAGGCTCTTCCTTCATCGACGTTTCCCGATCCCGTCTCAACAGACACACTCCTCGACAGACCAAAGCCTGTGAGTAAATTCTCTCTAGTTGACGTTCGGTCAAAAACTCTTCGACCGCCCTCGGCCTCCTCGCATCTGACTTTACATACATACTTCGTTTCCCTCTACTTCTCGCTCCCATCCTCATTCAGCACCAAGAAATTACTTGATGAGAGTTGAGCCAAGTGTCAAAAGCATATATGACGCTTTCCAATCCAACTGCCAAATGATAGTTAACTAAAATTCCACAAGATTCCGCGGGCGCTTACGCAATCCATACCATCTCCTCCTGTTGGAGATCGATCCCGCACCGCCTGGACGAACACCGAAAGACCCCGAATCAGCGCCCCTTCCCTAATCAGATCGGGCCCCACCTCCTGCCTCCGAATTCGCCAAACCGCAAAGTGAATTTCCTTTGATAGAAAACGAAAGAGGGAGGGAAGCAGATCGGGGCAGCAAAGTATCACACCCGCTCACCACTCACAGACCTCGCCCTTCTTTCATCTGAGGCACCGGAGAGCTCCATACCCGCCGTTCTTAATGCTCGTGCATGCCACGTGTTCAATGGTCCCACACACGACCGCGGTGCCTATTGTGACGTAGTATTCCAGAAGTTGTCCTGAAACCGTCAGATTCTGAGATCGATGATGATTCTGATTGTGCTGTCCGTTAAGTACATAGTACACATAACTGATTCTTGAATACTCACTTCTTGAATCCTGATTAACTTGTTCAACTAGTACTGGACGCATGACCTACCCGGTATCTCATGTACATGCACATCGGTGGACACCGTTGGCTGCAGCAGACATGGGAGCGTCAATCTTGCGTATCACTTCACCACGTCAAGTATACCTCGTGTTAGTGCCTCTACCCATTTAGTACTCTGTTTTGCTTAGAAACATCCGAATCTGAGGTATGATAATAAGAGTCGTTTATTTATTTCAACCGTTTTCATCTATTTCATTTAAATTTGTCGTTTTTACATTCCACATCTTTGTGCTGGAGCAACCTCTTGGGGTACCTTTCCGCATATTTCGCATGAAATTTCACTTTTCACTTCTACATATCATGTTCATATTGATGGATACAGGATATATTATTGGATGATTTCTTTATCAATTCCAGAATCTAAAAAGATCATTTACTTTAGTAGATTATATTGGAAAATCTGATAATGCAGTTGAAAGACAATATTTAAAATTCGTGGGCTTCTAAAAAACTTTCTAGTTCTATTGTTGGAGTAAACAAGGTTTCTAGCGGACGATAGTTTTGTGCATGAGACTTCGGAGTTGCGAGTACATCCGGAGGTACTCGCAGAAATAGCTAACAGGTCTTTCATGATACTCGTGAGAAATTCATCTGTTAAATACAGTCAGTTGATAATATGTATATGATAAAAATAATAATGTAGCACCAATGATAATATGACCAAGTCTGATGGACTACACTAATAGTCAGAAGCAAAAAGAACTCTTCACATCCGTGGGTGAGAACATCTCATGTTGAAGTCTCTAAAAAACTGTCTATGTCTAGATAAAGCTACAAAGGCATAAAGAGATAATGTATCATCCAACGGTAGAGGACTAAGAGACAAAGATTCGGTCGCAATTATGACATGAGGTGTATGTAAGGAACCTTCTGAGTCTTGTCCAAGTGAAGTTTTATGTGTCCATACTAGTGGTTGCATGTTGATCACGTATAGGGGCGTGTGAAAATCTTATATGAGCATATTTAGGAAGCGTAATCTCATACGTATGCAAACAAGAAGAATTCATCATAGCAAATAAGAAACATATTGATTATTCTCATCTTGTTTACATCTTTTCAAATTTGAATTCAATCGGGTAACTTAAAACTCTCTCTCTAAATCTCACGGTATGAACTACAGACTTTGAACAAAGTTACTCTTCCGTTCGCATTATAGATTAAGATTAAAGAGTCACGGATATTACTCTTTCATCTGTTACGAATCTCTTTTTCTTAACTTTGACACCCCAATAGAGTACCAAGTGGATAGAGACCCTTACATCTCTTCGCATATCACTCTCACAAAATGTTGAATATATTCGTCTGATTTTTCATGGACTGAATAATTTTCTTGCATGAGGTCCAATAATTAATTCTCGACTTGTTCCCGAGAAGTATAAAATTTCCATCTTAGGTTTCATGGCGGAAATCCTTCAGGATTTGACATGCATATGGATGTGTAGAAGTTGAAGTTTCGAGCGGAAATAGATCATCTTATATTTTTTCTTCTTTTATCTACATTATAGCTTCTAAAAATCATATTTGGATGTGAGTGATAAGTTATAACTTGCAATGCCTTTAGTGCCATTACGCGAATGTGTGTTTAAACATGATTGTTAGAAACTGACATTGAGATACAGATGAGAGACATAATTCAATACATTTGATCAATTTCTCTTTTCATCACATTTTTCTGAAGATCGTTATCTGGATCGCATCTTTGACTCACATCAATGTTTCATTGTCATTTCAAAACACTACAAAATAAAAGCAAAGATCACACGGATTGATAATTTGTTATACGAACACTTTGAACAGAAACCTTTGAACAAAAATGTCCACACATAAAACTACATAATGATTCGTTGCTGACATGCTAGTCACGCATTCAGATGAAATGGTATTGTAACCTCCTATTGCCAGTCAAAGATTGTGTTAAAGATGTGGTAAACAGAATTGTGATCAATTCTAACTAACATAGTAGAGGTGCGATCAAGTAAATTTCTGTTGAATATGAAAATCATTTCACGTCTTCACGTATACAAACGTGAAATCGTAAGGCACTACAGTACAACGGACGACCGCAGATCACGGAATCGAATCTTTCAACTCCAACCAATGAATCTCCCTGAAAACCTGTGTACTTTATTTGTGTCTCCAGATCTAATTTGTTAAACTTTTCGCTAATAAGCACCAAGGAAACTTTCCACTAACAAGCACACATCTTCTGTTATCAGCGCTCTCTGTACGCAGTAAAGTGAAAACAGAAAAATCACGTTTTAAGGTTCACTACCCTAGTTAAGTACTTCCCATCTCATTCCAGTCTTCAGCCTTCGCTCCCGAGACCCACAGCCAGCGCCGCGTGGTCATTAACCACTGCCCAAAGCGGTTGGGTGTTAAATAAAGAAAACGGTGTTACAGGACTAAGATGTGTACGCCTGAAAAGCCTTTTCCCTGAACTTCTCAGGGCCGTCAATTTCGCTTCCCCTTCACAAGAGCTACGACGTTCTCATCCGATGTAAGATCTGCGGTGAACCTCGCGGCCACGGTAATTACAAGTGCGCGGACTGCGGTGCACATGAGCTGGTTCGCTCGGTCAAGTTGCGGCGAACTCTTCTCGTTCAGAAAGTGTGGAACTTTTCGTGTCTTCCAAACCGCTGGCTGGCTTGCATGCAGAGAATATTGCGAGAGCTGTCGTACGTTAAAGTTTCCCTGATGATATATCGCACCAAAATTACGTGTCAAGTCGTAACCTGACCTACGAGGTCTGTGATCCTACGGCTGATGGTTGGTTGCATGTGTGTGATCCACGTCTTTGTGGTCCCTCTACGACTACCACTCGACAAGGACTGAAAAGAAGCGGCCCTGTATTTGAAGATTATTAATACTGAGGTGGATGAAGAGGTGCATGCACACATATGTTGCCTGAGGCTATGCTAAAGTGAATGTAAATCCCGTGGTTAAACTTCGAGTTTTTTTTCTTCTTCTTCTTCCTGTGGAGTTTTCTGTAGCCGTGTGTGTTATTTTCTTTGCACAGCATGAATCTCTTCGGCAACCAGGATTCGACCCCACGCCGCTTGGGTTACATACAGGCGAATGAGACTGCCAACCTACTCCTGTTGATTGACGTGCGAGTCTGCATGAATCTCCACCTTCAGTTTGCAAATAACCGGATGTTGTTATTACCATGTAAGGCAAGGCACTAAACAGGAATATAGTTAAGTGTTGTGTAGATAAATAATTCAATATGCATGCGAGATTCAAATATGCATCGAAAATGCATGTGAAATCAAAAACAAGAAACGACAAATATATTGGTAACTCTGTTAGCTTCTTTTCTTTCTTTTTTTTTTTGGTAACTCTGTTAGCTATGCAAATACCTAGGAATAAAACTTTAAGTATCAGTACGAGCACACTCTCGTAACAATAAGAAGATTTGTCGCTTTGTGCTTATTGAAGCGGGATGAATCAGTTAGGCCCCAGACGCAAATATGAGTTTTTGCATTAAAGTTATGGTTTTTCTTCATTGCAGAACCGAGATTAACTTTTGTAGTATGAGACAGTTTTTGTCCTCAAGTAGCTTGGAAACTAAACGTAAGCGCATATCTGAATTTAATTTATGTGAAAAGTGTTCTTTCTGAAACACGTAAGCATACAGTCATTACATTTTGCTCTCTAAACACACCAACATTATTGCGTAAGCAAAACATCTCGTGGTCCATGTCATCAAAACTAATGAGATCTGCTATGCGTGTCATTATAATACACTATGAGTGTAAAAATATTTGAATTGTGCTTCCTAAATTATTTGGACAGGGTACCCTGGGGTACTCCTTAGAAACCCTGATGTGTGTGGACTTTTGCACTCCGGCTTTATTGGGAAAATAAATCTCGTATGTGCTCCTGTCACCTGTATTACTGAACCTAAAAACTGTGATAAATTTCTACTACAAAACCCTATGTGCGTCTGGGGCCTTAGTCCGGCGAGTGACTCATATGAGTGAAATGAACGAACATATAGGGACAATTAAGAAAACAATGGAGAATTATGCACATGAAAGTTGCCGAGCGATACAAGCAATTTTGAAATGGAATGACACCTTTTCAGAACAAGCATAGCTACAGTAAATAATACGCATGCAACATGAAACTTCTGGTAACTCTTGCCCGTTTGTTGTTATAGGAAAATAAATAAATATCAACTGGAAATTCTATACTAACTAAATAAAATAAATCAAAAGATTTATACATATTAAATGTTAGCGGATCCAGGGGATGCAAGAAGATCTATACATAACCCATAAGTGAAGGGAAGGCGGACGCGTTTTTTACAGTATAAGTGCAAGAGGTTACAAGTCAAAAATCAGGTAATTAACGAAGTCATTAATTTATTACCTAACCCTTTCCAACGGAAGGGTTAGGTAATAAACCTTTGCATATCTACCTCCTCCATCTTCTGATGGAGCAGGTGAATATGCAAGGTGGATCATGCTAAACCGCAATCTATTTCTATTGTAAAATATTAAACTGTTAGATGGAAATTGTATAATAAGTTATCAAGAAAAAATAAAATCATATATGAATATAAATTAAAGTTGAAACTATAATAGAAAAACAGTACAAACACAACCTATAAGTGGAGCACAGCATCACGCGACTCTGACCTACCAATTGCAAGAGCCTGCTAACAAAATAATTAATTTAAATGAAATATAAATTTATTATTATGGATAAGCAAGCTTAATAACAATACCAACCATGGATGACTAGACACAAGCAAGACAAAATTAACGAGAAAGACAGAGATTTCCGTGCCTACGGGATCCAATAAACTTAAAATAATTTCTGTGCGGAGGTTGTGGCTA
Source organism: Asterella californica (assembly GCA_036924285.1). Taxonomy (NCBI): domain Eukaryota; kingdom Viridiplantae; phylum Streptophyta; class Marchantiopsida; order Marchantiales; family Aytoniaceae; genus Asterella; species Asterella californica. The sequence continues at coordinate 17,817,449 of JAYKYS010000003.1, forward strand.
CCGAAGAAAGAAGTTCTTTAAATGTAAATATGTATTGACATCCAAATTATTAGAAAGCATATTACAAATAATATTATTTAAGTCTAATATAGACCTTACTTAAGCTTGGACACACCTCATAGTTGAAGCAGTTTAATGGAAAAAAAAGCGAGGGAGATACATACAGTTGTCATATTAACTCAATACGGAAAGTTGTCTCATTTGACTCACTTAGGTTGAAATCTTACTATGATCAGATCTTTCCCTAACAAGAAAAATCACTTGATTCGGGCTTTCTTGGTGGAGTTACTAATCTTACGATTAATGATAAATAAATAAATAAACAAAGCTCTATAAGGCTCTATACGCAAGGATGATACCGAGATACTGGTAACTCCCTTGTGAATCTATTAGGGCCATTGAAACTTCTTTCCATAGTGAAATTTACAGAATTAGATGAGAAGCCGTAAGTATAAATTGCAAGCATTGTCAAGGATTGCAGAATAAAGATATAAATTATAATCAAAATTTTCGATGATACTCAATAGATGCCGTTTACAGACATACACTATTTATATCAAACGACTGTAAAATTTACGTGCCACTTCCTGAGATGATATATAAGAGTTACAACCAAAACCTACAAAACCCTTTACGAGAGTTACGTAAAAGTAAGGTTTGAGTGGCTTTAATTCCCTCTTCTTCATTCATGTTGTAGAAGCCGATTATCTCACTTTCCACTCTTTGACAAGAGCTCTTTTGTTGTTGAAAACAATGGGAACCCGAGAAGGTGTAGCTTGAACGAGTTCTGATATACTTTTTGAATGTTGATATGCGAACAAGTTTTCATCACTTGCATAGTATGAGCATGATGCTTATTCACCTCCTCCATCCGGCGGTTCACGATCGCAGGGGATGTCGTTTATTTTTGCCTGCTGCTAGGCTTTTTCTTTCTTTTGTTTTTTTATGTTTTTTTTTCTCGTTTTCTGGTATGGTTGACTGTCCATTTTTTTCCCTTCCTTTCTGACGGTCGAGAAAAAAGACGTTTACTGCAGGCCCCTTTTTTTGCCATTCTGGATAATACGACTACCCTCGCTGCTGCTTTTCTCTGTTTTGCAAATGAAGATACAAGGTGAGGAAAATTTATTTACACAAAACAGGTTCGTATTTTTCATGTGCCGACAAATAACTCTGCGAGAAAAGACCACGGTGGGCCGCTGTAACTTTATTTTGTATAATTCCATAACACAGGCGAAAACCTGACGTTTACTCTACCATTTGCCAGGGGTATGTACACATAATCTGCCCAGAGGCCGAATGACGTAAACATGTACGTTAACACGCTGAAATTACTCTAGCTAAGAAGTAGTAACTCGTATCTAACACAAAACGCCTCACGCTGTGCTGTCGCCTCGAAGATCCGTCCTCGTCGCTCCATCCTCGCTACTCTTGTCTTCAGGAAGCAAGAACGGTCAGCAAAAATACAGGCACAGCACTTCGAGAGAGAGACAAAACCAGAAAAACACACTTACATTCTGCACGTCTCGCAGTCATGTCGCGCAGGTATGCACTGCAAAGCGGCATGTACTTGGAGAAGGCACGAACAGACTCGAACAACGGACAGGCCGTCTCCATCCTTGGAGATGATAAACTTTGAACTCGTTCCTCCTCCTCCGGACTTATAGCATCGAAATACCTCCTGCGAGAGTGTTGGTTGGTGAAAAAAATTGTGTCAATATCCGTCATCATTATTGTTTCCGGGTGGACGATCGACTTCCACAAGACATCACTCCTCGCACGCTGAATGCCATTTCTCATAAGCCACCTGCAGGAGGACGCGTACTTCTCGGATCGAACCATCGAACGCAAGAACGTGCACAAGTACTCTCAAGTGGGTGCCTGCACCTATACTTATTAAACTGTAAAGCTCTTTGCAAGACATTGTTGGAGTTAAGCTCCACTCGATTCTTAGTGTCCGCTGCACCCAAAAGAATAGAAAGCTCGTCCCCATCTGCGAGCATGGAATCAGTGATGTTCTTCATGCAAGAACAATGGTGAACCTCAGCCTTGTCCTTCATGCAGTAACCGACCATACCAACAAAGATATGGAGCCTACGGTTATTCAGTCTCTTTACGCAGACTTCAGCGCCCAGTGCTTACAACTTCCCTTCCAACCTAGAACAGCCAGGAGTTTGCTTTTAACATCTATAGGGCTGGACGCCCGTAAACACAAAATACCTTGGATGTGAATACGTAAAAGGGCACCACCTCTCTCTACGGATATCAACCCTGTCTCGCATTCGCGTTGCAGAAAATCTCACAAAGGACCCCAACAAGCCAGATCAAGGTCACCTCCAGTCTGACCGACTGTCACCGATACCTCAAGGTTTTTGGTTACCGTTTGCCTGAACGAGGAACAGTCACTGTGGACGCTGCTCGCTTTCGCGCGAGCAGCCTGGTGCATCTGCATCGGAAGGGTATGGTTTATGTTTACAACCTATCCTGTAAAGACGTGTATTCAGTGTTCGGCACACGCAGAACTCGGTGTTTCGTTTGTAAACAGAATAAACGACTGTCCTCTTGCGGGTGACGAATGAATTTCGAGTAAGAAAATATTGTCGAGCGGCTATCCTTCAAAACGAGCCACAAGTCTTTACAATCTACATACAAGAAAGGACCGATTATACAGCGATAACACTGGAACGCTCCACAGAAAGAGTACGATATTTTCACGTAATCGGATCCTGCTACAGAAACTCAGGCGGCTTCAAGCAGAAGCAAAAATCAACATAAACGTAACTCTTTGTGAGATAGAGGTCAGACTCGGAAAAAGAAAGATAACCCGAAGAAAGCAACGGATAAGGAGGAGGAATCGAAGGAACGACAAACCTATCGACCTTGCACTATAATCGTTGATTCCGTGGTTAAAAAAGACTTCAACAGTGTCTAATAACGATGACAGCAGCTGGGAGACATCTGATGACGCTAGAGAGGGAGTGGACGGTACTAGTGAGGGACTGCACTCACGACTGCGTGTCACAAGTGAGAGGTTGCACTCACGACTGCGAGACGATGCGTGCAGAGAGAGGAGTAAATCATCATTGATTCCATCCTTGCTGTCAGTTTCTGTAGCCATCGGGCAAAAATGTCGAAAGACATAGCAATCACGCAACAACAAAACAAGCGGCCAGCGGACTCGAAGGTGGTTTGTCGAGGCAAAAACGAACCGCCCTGCAAGAAGACAAAATTTATGTCCATGAAAACTCGTCGAGAGGCCGAACGTAAAAACTGCGTCGTCGCGGCAGCAGGGCGAGAGCAACCGCCGACCAGCAACCGCCATCCGCTCGATCTCAAAAAAATAGCACGAAATGTTAAACAAAGCAAGGCACAAAACAGAGGTCGTTTGCTCGGTTTTCTTTCTTTAAAGGAGAACCGAGCAAACGAGCAGTATTATCATCGATGATAGATCGAGAAAAGAAGCAAGTCCCGATAACTTGCGTGAAGAGAAGCGTGAAAAGAACGAAGCTGCCGACAATCTGTGCTCGCATAGAATCCAAGAAACAAAGCAAATGAACTAACTCGCAGTGGACGGAAGCAAGAAGCAAAGCGACTTGTGGAAATCGAATCAACAAACGAAGACCTGAAAATGAAGTGGACGTCAAAACGAAGCAGCAGTGGATGACAATGCGTAGCCATAACCTCACTTCCCGAAGACAAATTCTCATCGTAGCACGAATCGAGAGCAGCCTCAGCGATAACCTGTCGTTGGCTGCATGCCTGCCATGACACATCACCGTGCATAACCTGCCCCACCGTCTGCAGCTCGCCTCAGCCGAAGAAACGAGAAGCAATTGGAGCGGCTGTCACAAACAACACCACGAATACTCCACGAACGCTCTGGTCGTGCAGCGTGGCCGTGAGCCACCCTCGAAAAATGACATTCAAAACGTCAAAGACGAATACTCCACGAACGCCTCGCTCGCACAGCGTGACCGTGACCCGCTCGTGAAAAATGACATTCGAAACGTCCTCGTAATTTCGGCGCGAAAACAGCACGTTTAAATTTCCAGCCTGAACCCTGCCGTTAACCAACTACCGTTTCGGATTTTTTCCCCAACCCCCCAACGCGCCGTCCGCTGCCAAACGACGTTGGGGATGCTTATTAAGTACTGTACTCAAGGGCCTGGAGGTAGCACCAAACACTGATATACTCCGTAAAACAATGTAAACATTGTGTTTTGGGTTCTCTAAAGTCCAATGCGATTAGTTGAATATATATTTTTGGTTAAATTATGCAATTTATAGTTTAATAAATTACATAATACTAAGGAGCCAGTTGAGAATTTTCCTTAAATACATCATCATTGTACACAAGATTTAACGTGGTTAAATACATTGTAACATGTTGCTCCGCAATGAAATTGAGAGGCTATGCATGTCGCAACAAGAGAAAATAAACATAGTCAGAATAAGAAATGAAATAAAGACAATAGAGACCACATATCTTTCTTCTAATTCTTGTGTCGTAGAATCGATAGTTAGCTATGCAAATGTATATTAGCAAACTACACATAATTGTTTTCGGTTTCCTTAAAGTATACAGTACTGGTGCCGTATGAGGAAGTTTTACCACTCCTTCTGCTTAAAACTTGGGTATTTGAAGATGATACAAATATCTTACTTACAGATTACTTCCAGAATTTGCATATACGTTTGGTTGATGGATTAAATCAAAACAGAACAGAGAACACAACGGTGTTGATGCATTCAAAGTCACATGTTCAGTTTCAGTCCAGTCTAATCCAAAGTGGACGGCTTTTCTACCTGTTCCTGTCAGATAATCCTTTCTTAGCGTTCAAGACAAGAAATGGAAACTTGACTTCAAACTGCGGAGGAGACATTGATGCCCTCTAATTCTTGCGTCTGTGGGCGGAGTCTGGAAAAGGAACTCCAAAATAATATGCAACCGAAGTGTACATATGCAAGAAAAAGACAAGCTTGGAAACCAAGAGAGAAATCTGGAGGTGCAATTGGGTCAGTTAGGATGCTGAGTTGTTCTAAGTAAGAATTAGTCTAAATGATCAAGGTTAATAATTCCTCAGGGATGTCACTCAGTGTGAAGTTTTGACGTCATGTGCGACAACACGTATTTGTTGGTATTTTACTATAATTTATAGTGAAATATACTTTTATCACTTTAAAATATAATTAATATTTGACCTTTATATTATAATTAACAGATTAAATATATTATAGATATATTTACTCTTTATATCTATTCATTAATATGGTTTTTGGAGTTATTATATCATTTATTAAATATTTTATTACTTACTATAAAACCTTTCTAATGAAAATAAAATTATAGTGTATTTATTAATATTATAACTATAAATGAAGCTGAATATGAAAATAGCTAAATTACACCTTCACGTTTGGTATAATTAAAGACTAAAAGACATCCTTTAAGGTTACGTGAAGGATATAGTCTTTTGATTAGTTCAAAATTCTCCTTTCTTTTTTATTTCATAATCATGATTATATATTTTATGCCTTTTTTTTAATGTTGGAACATTTTTGTATCTTGATTTATTATATATTTAAATTTTAAGTTTCATATCTCTTTATTGTAACGATATTAATTAATACTATTTTAAAATATATAATTTTAGCATATTTGTTATATAATTATAGTTTTATACTAGATGGACTGTAACATCCCGAGAATAATTTATTTGTATACGTTGTTAGTCATCCGTCTATAAATGTTAAGTTAGAAATACAGACTAACCTTGCGAGGAAACTACATTTTATAACAAAATATTAAGAGTTACACGTATGCCAGAACTGGTGAGAAAAATCTATAAACAATGCACTTAAAACCGTGCGCTAGGAGACATAAGAACGCCTTGAGTCCGGTAGGAGAAAATCTTTTATTCCCGGTTTAATTGATCTCCTAACGCTTCCTTGCATATTTCCCTCCAGCCGAAGATGGAAGAGGTGTAATATGCAAGGAAAGTCGGTGAACTCAAGCAAGCAAGAACAGGAACCGGAATCACACTTCCCTTCTGAATTAATCACATCATGTATTTCATGAAACACCCTTCTCAACAACAATCGTTTCCAAATCACCACTTTCCCCTAGAGAAAACAGACATTCATTGTTGGAATTTGATGTAACCTACGCAGTGTTGTGTGAAGGAGAGTTTCTTGATTGAATGAATGAACATACGTTGTAATTATAATCTTTCAAATTTGGGAAGGACTGATCAATCATATATATAGTCCTTGGAATTGTGCGCACATGTTCCGAGGCAAGTAGCATCCACGTGACTCTCTCGTGTTGAGTGAGGTGAGGCACATGTATGAATGATTTATATGAATGACAAGTATTGATTCAATCATTTACTTTATCACACCACCAATAGGTTTCTTTAGCTTCATCACATCTCTCTTAACTATGTAAGTTTGATCACACCCCTGACTGGCTATTGCATATAAAACCAGTCACTTTGTGATGTTAGTTATATGTGAGAATGCTGAATTCTCACATATAATTAAATTTTAGAGCATGTATAGTCTAACATTTATTTAATATTAAATATTTTGAATTGTAGCGATATTTATTTAAGTTCGAGAATATTGAAATGATGAACTAGAAGATAAAATGACTTGTTCTATGATCAACCACTAAGAAGAGTTCCATCAAGCTCAAGGAATCTACTGGGGGTGCGATCAAGCAAATTTCTGCTGTTGATTAGTAGAGGAGAGTGGTTGGCTCTACGAAACATCACCTCGATTCTCTGTCGTACAACTTCTTGCTACAGATACCAACTAGCAAGAAGTTCTTTTTTTCCTCACCGGCAGTACTCACTGGTTAAACCTCCGGTACGGGTTGTCAGGGGGGGTGAGAGGAGAGTCGGGAGGGAGGCGCGCGCGGGGAGGGGGCAGAGAGGATCGCAGGTGAGGTGAGGGTGTTAGAGTGTGATAGGGGGTAGTTTTTTTACATATTCTTTTTCATGTTGATTTTTTCTTTCTTTTGGTTTTAGAATTGGTACATTTGGTGTAAAGATGAGTGAGTATTAAATAGTTTTTGATTTTCTGAGAAGTTAGGGTTAGAAAGGGTTCTTTTTAGGGTTTTTTGTGAGACTTTTGATAGTTCTTAACAGTTTTTGTCACATTCACTGTAGTTTTTCTCTCTATCTTTACATATCAGGGTTCAGGGTTCTTCTTTCTTCTTTTCTTCTTCTTCTTTTTTTTCTTTTTTTCTTCGTTTTCTCTCTTTTTATTTTTGTTGTTTTTATTCTTCTATGTTCCTTTTTCTTTTTGGAGATGTTTCTGTTATGATTACCGTTTGATCGGATATCGTTTTTCTCTAGCTATGGGTACTCTCTCTCCCATGAGATCGAGACTGATTCGAGACACACCATGTCCGGTGTGCAATCAGTTATTTACTTCGCAAGGAGTAAAATCTCATGTGGGAAAGATGCACAAGAGCTATGATACGACCACATGGGATGCCCAGGTTAGCCGAGATCGGAGGTCTACACGTGCAGTCACTATGGCACCATTAGCCCTTCTTCCTGGAGTTCCTCCAGAGTCGTGGGAGTGGATGAGACTCCACTCTGACACTATTCTGAGTTTGTTCGAGACGAGTTTTCCTTGTCCGCGTTTGTTCCATCGGTTACCTCGTGCTCTTCATGACGAGGTGAGACAAGCATTTCGTCTACCTCTCGACATGTTGGCACGGAACACCAAGGACGAGGCGGCATGGTTACTATTTCTTCTACTTCCTCGGTGGTGTCTTCGTTATACTCGAGGTGGCAGAGGAGGACATCGGGAGGTGGCGGCCCGTCTTCGGAGATTCCGTGCTGGTGATTGGGCGTCCTTACAGGAGGAATCAGTCCGTGCGGTACGAGGTAGGAGTGAGTCTGTCTCTACACGTGATGTCTCATCTTCCGCTCGCATACGACGCTGTAGGATGTTAGGTCAGGCTGGAGAGTACAGTAGAGCTGCTAGAGCACTGCATCCTTTGTCATTGGCATGTCCTACCGAGGAGACGATCGCTGCGTTGCGTTCCCTTCACCCCTCACCGGGTGATCCTCCACCACTTGAGGTTCAGGACTATCAGCCTGAGGAGCCATTATGTCTCGATAGATCTTTGTTTGCCCAGGCCTTGTGTACAGCTCCACGTCTATCTTCTGGAGGTCTGTCTGGGATGGTCTACGAGCACCTACGGGATTGTTTTCAGACAGACGACCCCTCTAGTGGTTTCACGGAGCTTTTTCAGGTAGCGGCAGCAGTAGCTCAGGGACATATTCCTCAGTCTATAGCTCAGGTACTAGGGGCAGCTAGACTTTTGGCCATGACGAAGGATGGTGGAGGGATTCGACCGATAGCCATCGGCGAGATTCTCTTACGACTTATCAGTCGTACCATTGTCCTTCAGCTTCGAGATACTTTTCAGGACCACCTTTGCCCACATCAGTTTGGAGTTGCGACACCGGGAGGTTGTGAGTCTGTGTCTTTCGGCATTAGAGCTCTCTTGGACATCCATCCCGATTGGGTGGTCCTACAGGTGGACGTGGAAAACGCCTTTAATAGCGTTTCTCGCGCTTCCATCTTTAGGGAGCTCATGGATGGTGGGAGATCTCTGGCGGGTCTGATCCCTTTCGTGCGATCCTTCTATGGTTCTCCTTCTTCTCTTTACTACCAGCACGGTCCTACGATAGAGGGGGTTTCAGTCATCAGCTCCGCTGCAGGTACTCGTCAGGGAGATCCTTTGGGTGGACCCCTCTTTGCCTTAGCTCACTACAGAGCTCTCTTGGCCACCGCCTTGGCTGCTCCAGGTTGTGTTTTTCCATCTCTAGCCGATGATACGCACATCGTAGGTCCGGCGGACCAAGTCGGTGTTGCCTTTGACCACCTTGTCTCTCAATTGGCCTTGGTAGGGCTGAGGGTGAAGGTGTCAAAGTGCAAGGCTTGGTCTCCCATAGGTATACCGTCGGACCTACAGCTCCCGGAGGGATTTGTTATCCCCACTGATGGTTTACGCATCCTCGGAGTACCTGTGGGTACAGAGGACTTTGTCTCTCGATTCTTAGATGTTGCTCTAGCGGAGGACGTTTTGCATATTGAGGATCTCCCTATGTTGGAGGATCCTCAAGTCGCCTTTGGTATCCTTTACTCTTCCATTGCGCGGCGTCCGAGTTACTTACTCCGCACAGTACCTCCATCTCCTATCTTCATCTCGCGCCTCAGAGAGTTTGATAGGAAGATCATGAGGGTGTTTGACGACATCATAGGATCGGGGACTTTTGACTGTGTGGCAGGACCTCTCGCACGTAGGCAGACATCTTTGCCGATATCATGTGGTGGAGTGGGCTTATTATCCATGGAGGAGACTGCTTCGGCAGCCTTTTTGGGTAGTTGGGCCCTCTCTGCACCTTGACTCTGTTGTCGTTTTCTCGTGCGAGATAGACCTATTCTAGAGAGCTACGTGACAGAGGTGGAGGATGGTTCCTACCCACTACAGATGTGTCTCCGTGAGGCAAGAGATGGCTTGACTCTTGAGGCACGTGAGGCACACCCTCGATTCGATACCTTAGCTACCGATGGATCTCGCGGACTACAGTCTTCTCTGACGGGGCACCACTTCCAGCAGGTTCTCCATGCTCTCTTAGTGGATTCTTCCATCTCACGGGATACAAGAGCTCGACTCCGCTCTTGTTCGGGCAAGGACGCAGGCTCTTGGCTCATAGCTCGACCTTGCATTAGAGCGTTCCGACTCGCACCGACTATCTTCTCTACAGCGATGAGGTTCCGCCTAGGCTTGGTACAGCCTGTTGCTTCGGCACTATCCACTTGCGAGTGCGGTGTCTCGCTCGACACATCGGGTCGTCATCTTGCTCGATGTCCTCATGGTGGAGAGCGGATAGCTACCCACGATGCCATCATAGACGTCGTGTTTGCCTTAGCACGGGAGAGCGGTCACATGACGTGGAGAGAGCGTTGGTATGCCCTTCAGACAGGAGGATCAGTGAGAGCTGACCTATACATGATGAGAGAGGATCAGGTCTCAGTGGCTGATGTGGTTGTCACGGATCCGACACGGGACTCAGTAGCGGCACAGGTGATCACCCATCCCCCAGGATGGGCTGCAGGCGTGGCGGCAGCAGCGAAGGTGACCAAGTACAGGGGTATGCAGGTGGGACATCGCTTCATCCCTTTAGCTATGGAGATATACGGATCAACATGTTTGGAGTTCGACGTCTTCTTGAGAGACTGTGCTAGAGCCTATCATGAGAGGCGCCAGGGAGTTCCACTTTCTCTTTCTTTCTGCACCATGTTTTTCTGACAGCGAGTTTCCATTGCTCTACAGAGAGCTTTAGCAGGAGCAGTTCACAGGAGGGCAATCGCAGTAGGTGATGCCTCTTCAGGTGCGCCAGTTGTTTCTAGAGGTACTGATTTTTTGATCTCCGATATTATAGGTGCGACAGGCGATTTTAGAGCTACTGATAGCGGGGCTTAGCCCCGATGTTCTACCCTTCGGGGTGGTTGTTGCTTGGCCCTTCGGGTCCTTTCTTTCCCTTGTGAGGCTTGATGGGGTCTTCCCATCCGTTTGCTATTCATTGGGTCGCGTGTTTCTTCAGAAGTGCCAAGAATCAAAGAAGTTCTGTTTCCAACGGAACCAAGTGGTGGTACAGTTCTGCAATTTAACGAATCTTGCGAGGGTGGCACAGTTCTGCAATTATTTCGAATCTTGCGAAGGTAATTGCGCTTTAAGCCCTCGTTGCTCTTAGAGATCCTAGTAACCAGGAAAAATTCATTTTGCGGGCGGGTTGTTTAAAGAAATTCAACCGTTATACCCAAAATACTTGACTGATAGATTTGCTTGCAACAACAGAGTCAACTTAAATCGAAGCGCTCCAGGAGCTTTATACTCAATGATTCATTTTTGAATTAATTGTGAATATCGATTGAGAAATCTTGGAAAGAAGGTCTTGTGGTTTCTTTAATAATATCTTCTCTCACATTCCACCTGGCTCTCACAATTCCTCACTTGCTGTATTGTATAACGGTCTGACGGAATGCGTTACCATAAATGATAAGCTATTTCGTGCAAACTGCAAAAACTTTCATAATCATATCACGCAATCTGTTTTTCTTGATGAGGTAGGTCGTGCAGCTGCGACATGCCATATTTCATGTGATGCTTGATAGCTATTAACCTGACTGACCATGAAATAAACCTGTGATGGTGTCCCCAATGTTCCGAGTATCAGAACAAGTTTCTCGTAGTTTCCTGTAGGTATCTCTTTTTCTTCTACGTTCGTGAAACGCCGGTCGACGTGTTCTAACTGTGTAGCACACCCAGTCTAACTGTATACAATATGTTGTGAATATGTTTTGCAAAATGAATTATGCACACAATAACTTACCAGTATATATTCATACTATTGAAAATATAATATTTTTTCTCACGGCCTTGTATATCGTATTTTGTTTTTTGGAGAATGAGGAATTTTATATTTAAATCGTATAATAAATTATTATCTAAAACTAAAGTAATCTATAATTAATATATATTAATCAGTCTCGGAGTTGCCAGCAGATCTAGATAAAACACATAAGTGAAGCAAAAGATTACATGTTGTTGGGGTATAAATCCAAAACTGTAAATATCAAAAAGCTGAAATTTCACGTGTAAATTAATTTATGCTCTAATCCTTTTGGCAATGTACCATTAGAAATCCGGAGGGATTTCTAAGTGTACATGAGATGATATCCTCATGTACGAGTATGGAACATATCGGTCGCGTTGTGCGAATGCAGAAGAAAGGAAAAACACCCTGCAACAAAACAGGAGACTTGATGGGATATCGATATTATCACAAGTTTATTTCGTGTCCAGGTTGCTATTGCAAGCATCACGTATTTCATAAACCAAAAAGACGGACTGTGTGATACGATTGTGATTAAGAGATTTTTGGCGGTTAGCACAGAATAACTTATCATTAGGTAATCACTAAGCGGGATATTCCCCGTGCATATATATTATTCACCTCTTCTAAAATTCGGAAGAGAAGAAATATACACGGTTTTTAATTTATGTTTTTACTTTTCTTCTTGGAAAGATTAGCTATACATTAGAGTTATAAAAATAAAAAATATTTTTACTCGTCGAAGACACAGATCTTTATACCATAAATAGGTTCCATCTACATGACTCTCTTATGGGTTTGTGGAACAGTAGAGATCAAGTTAACCAAGTGCTTTTTATTTTTAGGATTTTAAATAGAAATTTAAATTTAGTAAAGTAATTTTAAAATACTTTGTTACTCTCTAAAACGAATTTCAAAACTCAGTCGAACAATCTTCCCCGTAAGTCTGTGGTTTACTCTCTGTTGTTTAATGTATTATTGACTAGACTCTTCTAAATCCAGTCGTCAGCAAACTGCTTCTGATAATTTTGTTTTCTGTATACATTTTGTCTTTTTCTCCTCCTCGGCCAAAAGTGCATTTTGCATGCATATTTTTCACTAAGCGAGATCACTCTGTTCTTGTTTATTTATTCAGGATTAATTTATTACCAAACCCTTCCTATTGTAAAAGTAAAGTGATAAACTAATATATTTATTTAAATAACTTTTATTTAACAAGCTCTCGCGTTTGTAACCCGGAAGCGCTGTCGCCCTGCACTCCACATATAGGTTTTTTATAGACGCTGTTCCAGAAACGACTAACATTTAAAGTTTTATTTTATTTTATTTTTATTAGTACTTGCTCTAGAATTTCTATATGATACTTATAACATTTCCTATAGCATAAAGGGAGCAAAAGTTCCCAAAGTGGATCGAGCATGCAATTTACAGTAGGTAATCAGTCCTGCAGTTCACAGAGTGAGGTCTGCGATGACTGTATGTAGCAGTGAGCGACTGACTTCACAACCAACTGCTGTCGTAGTGACCAGCTGACTGCGGTCGGCTTCTCCTCTGTGGACGTAGCAGTCGACTGCAGTAGGCGATTGTCACGACAGTAGTCGACGTCCGAGTAGTAGAGTTCAAACGGCAGAGTTTCGAAAGTGGCTCCGCAAGCTTCTTTTATCGAGTGACAGTAGCCTTGCTGTCGATGTTGTCGAGCTTGTTATTATAGAAGAATTGAAAGCCGCGAATTACAAGGATTACTATCGCCGTAGGGGCGAATGTGGTTGTGGCCCGTTGCTTCCCTCGCGCCTTCTCCTAGGAGACGTTCGCGTTTTGAAGAATTTCAAGCTCGGATGCGGCATGCAAATGTAAGTTCATATCTTAGCTACGATGAAAATCTGTTTTTATACTTCTGGACCTCCGTTGGATTGTGTTGTTCTCTTTAAGGACTGATTTTTGAACAGATGTTCACAGTGTCTTCTCTACATATAATCTCCTAGTGCTTTCCTCTGGTTCCGCTCTCCGGATGGATGTTTACCCGGGTTACTGTCTGCTCTGTGATCTCATGCACATACTATAATTTTCCGTTCTTATTAGATTTCTGGCGGAGATCTCCGGTCACCGACCATTTTCAGTCGCTATGTTGGATCACATTTCAGTTGTTTTTAACGTCGTTATTTCCTTCGTAACCTCACTGATCTACCACTACACAAACAACTGTAGTTTTCCCTGATATGTACCGGAACTGAATAGAAACTCCTGGACCGACGATGCCCTGCTACCGGAAACTGCTTTACCCGCGTACCATAATATTTGAGTGCTCCTTTAGCACTCATTTTCTTTTCTGCATTAGAAACCGCATACGCATACTAGGGAGTACCATCTTAGGCAATGGGCCCTGTGCTATACATTTCCGTTGGTCCGCCTCTTTGTTACAGACATTCTCCAGCTTGATGTTTTAAATTAATGAACATTCACACCCCCTCTTTGCTACTCACACTGTACTTCTCAGGGTTCACTGTGTTACCTTCAGTAAGTGAGCGCGGTCCTTGATTCGAGCTTCCATTCTCATGTACCCACATACCGATGTAGGTATGTGGGTACCTGATCTGTCTTTGGAGAGGGTTTGATTTAGCTAGATCACTTAGTTGCTTTCTAAGCCGGAAGTGAGTACAGTCTTTCCAACGAAAGACGATGTTCCAACATCACCGTGGTGAAACGACTGTTTAGGAACGGAATTTGACTTTTCTCATGTCCGAGCTGTGACCAAGTTTTACGGCCACATGAGGGAACATGTAACCAAACCTCCAAGTCAACCTAAGCTGTTACCTAGATCTTGTCATGTGTTCACGTTCACTTATCAGTTAGCTTTCTGGTTATGTAACTAGCAGTGAATTTTCTTTAACAGGTTAAAACACATCATTGTTTGGAAGTCCATGGACTTTCTACATCCGGCAAAAAGTTGCTCTGTGATGGACAGCAGTGGTTGCTAGACTTCTAGGTGATATTGTATAGGGTGAGGAGTTTTCGTGTCATGTTTCATTCTATCCCTGCACTCGAGATATTCTCTGTGTATGTGCAACTGCGCTTGAAGACTAGCTTATCTACCGTAAGGAAGACACCATCTGATATGCAATATGAAAGTACCCTCTGATCCACAATACTGAAACAGTATTGAAACAGTATTGAAACATAAGGCTCGGTGTGTTGGGAATATTCACAGTACTGTGGCTTCACGGTTTCCTTCTTGTGAAATTCCAGTATTAACTGTAGTTTATTTTGCGTTGGAATTGAAGTGGGCTGGTTACAGTTTGGGAAGGTGAAATGAACGCGCTGATTCAGAAATGGAGGTGTAAGGCGAGTAACAGTGCGCGCGAATTTACTGGAATTGTGTTGGAAGGCTGTCACATGGCCTTTGTTTGATGCGGGAGGTCTTGTAAGAAAACTTTAGCCACATTTCCCCGTTTGGTACTGGGGTGCAGTTGTCACATGTTGCGCTTTTCGTGTTCTCACTTGCTGTGAATGATATCTGTTTCTAAATGTTCGATGTGAAGTTTTCTGCCACTCCTGTGATATTTGGGCTAACCTGTAGGTAGAGTTTGTTTAAGTTCTGGTTCCAGTTTCATTTTGCTGCGTGTTATCTATCTTCTCCATTCTGGTGAGTATGGAGAAGCGCTACTGCAACCGATGTAACACGGAGTATAGTGTAGTTGCATTTACTCGGGCTCGTAGAGGGCACAATCCTCTCGATCTGAACGTGTTCAAGATCTGTAACGAATGTCATCATAGATCCAACGGCGGGAGAGATTTATGTGTTGAGGTTGACGCTGATGAGGAAGACAGTTACCTAATGACTGTTGAGTGTAACATGAACGACCTTGTTGATGTGATGCGAGAGTGTTTCGATGAGGATGACCTAGAGGATAATACTATCTTCTTTAGGTTGAGAGTCCTGCTTAAAGATGATTCATTGACTGGTGAGTTCCATACTTGGAACTCTAACAGTGCTATAGTGGCTCTGTCTTCTTGGCTTAAGACGCACGTTATTCCGGACGTTGAGGTTGCTTCCGGTTATCATTGGGAAGTTAGAAATTCGCGTGTTTCAGAGAAGCACACTTCTTTGTTTACGAGCACACTGTGGTGTGCTTCACGCTCAGACAGAGTCAAGTTCAGGGAGAGGAGTGAACTTGAGAACTCCAGTCATAGGCAGCAAGAGAAGAAGCGCAGAATAGAGAGATTTGATTGCAACGGTACCTTGCGTATAACTTTGGACATCGAGCAGAAGATTATGATGTTGACATGCCAACACTTATTTTCGCATGCCAAGCCTACGAACAAACGACACTCTTTCCCGAAAGAGGCTATCACGTTCTTGGAAAGTATAGCCAACTTGAATCAGCCCAAATCAGAAGTCTATCGGATGCTCTGTGAGCAGCATATTATTTCGTCGATGAGTATCCCCAGAGCACAAGTAAATTATTGGATTTCAGATGTCTTTTCGCGGCGGTATTTACGAGATGTCGATGACCAGGTAAAGAGTGTATCGTTGTTGATCCGCAGTCCGAACTTGCAGAGTAAAGGTTTCAAAGAGGTATTGCATGTTCACACCGCAGAGTATATTGCGTTTGCATTTTGTACTCCGTTTTGGGAGCGAGTAAGCAGTGTTCGCGAGATAGCGGTGGATTCTACATTCAAGACGAATTCTATGCGGTTTCAACTCTTCGTAGTTGCAGCGAACACTGGTGGATTCAGTTTGCCTCTTTCTTATCTTTTCTATTTGGAGGTAAGCGACCCGAAGAAAGGGATCAGACCAGAGAGTGAACATGCTAGGAAAGGAGTTCTCATCACTTGGTTTGATAGACTCCGTGGTAAGGGTTTGCGCCCTGTGTTTGCATTGACAGACAAGGTTGTAGGACAAATTAGTGCCCTGCGCACAGCGTTCCCAGCAGTGTATGTGCAGTTGTGCCTAAAGCAAGCTCAGTCTGCAATTGAGATGCGTTGCATGTATGTTGGTAGCGGCAAATCTGTGTACGATGTGGAAGAGGCTGCTCGATTGTTTCCTTTCATTGATCCGGCTTGGGTGCCAGACACTACGCATCCACCTGGACAGCTTGCATCCGTAGGCAAACGCAAGGAGGTCATAGAGATGATAACACGTCATTTCAACTTGCACTCCTTGTTCCCTTCCAGTTCAGGTGAGTATTTCTCGTCCGATGTGCTCCATACAAATGCTGTTAAAGAAGCCTACGAGTGGTGCAATGCGGCTAATCTGGTGCATCTGTGGATCTACCTCTGGAGGGAGTGGTATTGTCCCGATAAATGGAAGTTGTTCAGTCGAGCGTCCAAGCCACTCTTGAGCTTGTCTCGCACCACCGACATCGTGGAGAGCCATTGGCGCAAGTTGAAAAATGATTATAAGTACGCAGTAAACCGCCCTAGGCTAGACAAACTAACGCTTATTATTGCAGACAGTCTGGTGAGTGACTTGCAGACTATGCTACAGCAGATCTTGAACGGGAGAGTGCGTCCATCTTGGTGGGAACAGTTCCGAATTAAGTGGAGGAAACTTGCTGCCCTGGATAGAAGCACTTCAGGACGGATATTCGTAGATGTAGATAAGTGGGTCTGTTCATGTCTTTCATTTTCTAACAGTCCTTATCTGCTTTGCCAGCACCTTGTGCATGCGTATGGGCAGAGAAGTACTGCCATTCCTCGGTTCGAGTCCACGTATAGGAGAACCACGTATCCTTTGTATATATTCGACACTGAAGTGTCCTTCTTTGACCGCGAAGTTGTGCCAGAGGTTGCAAATCCATGGTTTCAGTCCGGACGCGCAGTCACTTCGGAAACTGAGACAGCTAACCTTGATGTTTCCGATGATGTAAACAGTACAGGCAGAGTAGTTCCACCGTCGAGGTCGGATGATGTTGCAGATTCGCAAGCCTGGTTACGAGAATACTTATTGACGTCAGATCACGTCCGAGAGCTTGTTGCACGAGAAGCTGGTAACCAAATGATCATGCGAGAATTGGATAGTGCGTGGAAACCTTTCCAGAAGAAGGTGAACCAGTGCATCCAAGCCTCACGTGCTCGGGGACCGAAAGCAACAAGGGAAAGCAATTCTGTCTGAACACCCATCTTACCAGTGAAGTGACAGTGGACAAATTTTGACTCGAACTGTGTATACTTATATATATGCATGCGTGACCGATATATATATATATGTGCGTGACTACTCTTGCGCTTTTTAAGATCCGGCATATACTTACACCATCCACTGTACTCTTTCAAGACCGTGGAAAGTTTTACAATCATAATATCAGACTGCTGAACATCTCTTCCTATATCGATGGTTGTGTTTATTCTAAGGAACTACGGTTAGAAGGACAATTCACGTCTCGTTATACACTTGGGTCGACTGTCATGGACGGCATTTGGTGAGACTGTTGCTGTCGAGATTCTGATAAGTCAGGTTGTACAGACTCTTCTGACTTGAGAAAACTTTCGAAGATCAAGAGACCATGAGAACAGTAGAGCTGAAATATATGGTAGATCTGAGTTTCACGAAACTCAGATCTACCATGAGCATATATATATGCTCATGCAGGCAAGCATAACATACAGTCCAAAACAAGAACTACTCCAAAGAACAGAAATCATCTGTAAACTAAATCATAGTGTAGACATCATCACTTGTAGGATATGGATATGAACCTGAGATGATGAATGAATTCTTAACTGAGACAAGTCATCGCCTCAGAGTAGGAAGTATTACACAATCATGAGTCGTTTCACGGTTCCTGGACATATCGTTGGTCCATTCTTTTCATACTAGAAGCACTGAACACGATTCTTCTCGTGACCCCAACCTTGACCATCAGAAAACAACGGTCCTTAAGGTCTACATTTAGGTTTTTTCATGCTTCATATCCCTTTCTCCTCTCTCGTTCTTAAGCCGCAGTTCTGGTGGCCATGTCCGTGCAGTTTCAACTTAAGGGCCAGTAACAGTTGTGCAGAAGGAGGTTAACATAGGTACGGACCAACCGAAGCCAATGAAAAATGTGACGGCATGACAGAAAAGGAAATGTGCCCTGTGCTATAAACTCCCATTTGTCCTTCCTCTGGTGTGATTATAGCTACATGTCCTTTCTACAGAAAGATCCAAGGAGTCGATATGGGATTTTCTGACAAGATTTTCAATTATGATCAGGAGACTTTCGGAAATACCCACTTACGCATAAAGAATAACATGGATACGAAATGCCATCTTGTAGAAAGACTTCTATGCAATCGAAGAATGAGGATATGCAAATGCAGATGAGTTCGTCTCTCTACGACAACGTCAGTATTCAGTAGCTCTGAGATACGATTCAATAGAAAAAAGAGGCAGATTGATACAGGTATCAAGAACCAGACAATGCTGAAGACAACAGTGATGAAAGTACTGAGACTCGGAGAAGAAAAGAAAAATGTAAAGATCTAAAGACTAAAGATGTGTTAATCGAGAAGCTGAAAATGATGATGACAGAGACATCTCGACAGAATCAAGAGAATAGTTCCAGAATTAACCGAAGTTATCTCTCGACAGACAAGAAAAATAGCAAATGTCACATTTGTAACCGAAGTTCCCACACCACTCAGGAATGTTACCTCAAATGGAAAAAAACGAGATAACCGAATTGTTTCTATAAACAACATCCGAAGGATCGAAGATCTACCGATGAGAGGAAGATGAAGAGGGAGAGGAACTAAAGGAAGACCACCACCTAACCCACAACATCCACAAGATATAGAATGTTACTGTTGCAACCAGAAGGAACACATGAGAGTACATCAATGTCCACTGTTAGTCAAACATCAAGAAGAACGAAGGCATAATGAAGCCAATAGAGAACCCAGAACGAATGCAATACTCTCGAGAATCTAGACGAAAACAAACACCGGACGAAAGAGAATGGGACCGGTATCTTCAGAAAAGAGAATGGTATTCTCAAATAAAGAATTCACACAACAACAATCCAACATCGGATAAGTACTAGATCATTTTCTTTGTCATTTTTGTTATTCATGTAATCTTTGTCATTTTTGACAAAGAAAATGATCGTATTTGATCTAAGGAGATATGTCATCTTAGTTGGGACGAAAGACTCTCTGAGAAAGAAGAAGATATGTTAATGAAGACACAACCAACACTGATTACTACCGGAGAACTAAAATTTATTCATACGAAGGATTCAGATGATCGGAACCATCCAAGAACCTCGAATCATTCAGAAATTCCGGACCATCTATGAACCTTGAATCATCCGAAAAATTCGAACCATCCGAGAATCTCTAATCATTCGGACATTCCAAATCCAAGATACTCAATTCTCTGGAGTTGGGACATGATCACCTAAGCAAATATTCAACGGGGAGAAGAATATGAGAGCAGTAATACCAGTAGTGGTGGAGCAATTGGAACATGATCATATAATTCGATGGCTAAGGAATCAACCAGCATACCAGTACTTAATAAGTGAAGTAACAGGATGGACGATAGCACCACGAGAAGACTACGAAGAGGTCAATATCCAAGATAAAAGAAAACCTTGAATGTTGAAGATTGGAAAAGCAATAATTTCAACATAGAAAAAATATCTCATCAAGCTACTGAAGGAATTTGAGAACATCTTTGCTTGGAGCTTTAAAGACATGAAGGGAATTCCCCTAGATATTTGTTAGCATTGAATCTAATTACTACCCAGAGCAACACCTGTAACATAACGATCATATCAGACGAATCCGAATAATGCTGAGAAAGTGAAAGTAGAAGTCGATAAATTACTACAGGTCAAATTCATTTATCCGATAAAGAACTATGAATGAATTTCATCCATTGTAATAGTACTGAAGACAAATGAGAAGCTCTGGGCACTTGGGTTGCTGGTCGGATCATTCATTTGGTCGGATCAGCAACCCGTCGGTGAGTTCGAGGAGAGTCGGTTACCTGGTTGATCCTGCCAGTAGTCATATGCTTGTCTCAAAGATTAAGCCATGCTGAAGAAGGAGGAGTGAGAGCTTGCGCAGGGAGGAGGTCTCGTTGTGAGCAATCTTGTGTCATTCTTGCCTGCGGGCTGTGATTTTGGGTTTGATCCTGACTGCTGGGGGGGAGAAACAATGTCTGATTGGTAGGGGCAGCAGCAGAAACACACGCATTGAAAATCGAGAGAAAACGACGAAGAAATCGCGGAAATGGAGCGGCGGGAGAATGCGAGAGACTGTGCGGCGCCATAGCCGCCTCGATGGTTTCCCGTTCTCTTCCTTCCGTTTTTTGAGCAGAATAGCGACCGAGGCAAGGAGGTGTGGGGAGAAAGACATTGAGAAGATGACTGCTCAAAGCCGCTGTCCAAAGCAGTGGTGGGCGACGACGCAAAGTCACTGCACCGCCGTATTGAAATATTTGAAGCTGATTAGGTCTACACTGGAGATGTCGAGAGCGATGGTGAAGACGAAGACCGCGAACAGTGAGAAGCTCCAGACAATGAAGACGAGAATCAAGAGCTGAGTTTGGAGTGTCGAGGCTCAGTTTGACGAAAAGGCTTGTGCTACCCTGCACTACCGGGTCGATTGGGTTAGGGTACATCGAAGCGAAGTGAAGAAGATAATGTTATTGCTGTTCCCCCGCAACGAAGGACCACAAGAGCGAAGAGCGAAGGAGACGAAGATGAGTCGAGAGGTTAAAGGGTCCCAAACGGAAAGAAGGAGGAAGATGACGGACGAGAACCCCATACGAAGCACGAGTGTATCAGTGAAGGATCAAAGGACGCGGTGAAGACAACCAGACAAGGGGGTGAATGACAACGCACTAGTTGATAACAGTGCTAATATTCAATTCCAACAGTCACTTAGAGTACAACGTTTGAGCGGCCCATACTTGGAACCTAATGTTAACGCAAGAAGCGGCCAACTGAAAGAGAGATACGCGGAGCAGTCGAGCGATGGCAGTGAGAAGCGGACCTTGATGAGACGACTTCATGACATTACCACGTGCTGTCAGGAGAGGCGAACGAAGGACGTGAGAGACATACAACCGCGTGATAACGAGACACAAGGTTCCCAGGGAGCAGAGCAACGTACAGACAAGATGCCCACGAGAATGAAGAAGACCCCCGAGAGCTGCTGAAGGAAGGACGGCGCGGCCGCTACACGGAACCTATTGACTCGCGGGCAAGGGTCCGAATGGCCATGTCGACTACAGACGTAACAGTGAGACTCGACGAAGAAAGGCAGAACAGAGCACCACATACTTAATCAAGTGTAATCTCTCATCATCAAAGCAGTGCCAAGGCCCAAGCGGCAAGGCTAAAACCACGATGCACTGATGGGAGCGTGCTAAGCTACGTCGGCTGCACCCCTCCCTCTACACGAGAGAAGAAGAGACACGGGCGAAGGTCCAGTGAAGAAGAACGTATTTCTCTCCGCATTACTCCAACCTGAAGAGCACCAAGGAAGGGTGCGGTTAATAAGCAAACACAATGGAGACAACTACCACAGAAGAAGCTAGGAGGACTGAAGGAGCTGAAGCAAGGGAAGTGAGGCTCACGGCTACATTAAAACAGATGCTCATCACACCGGATAGGATCACATCTGATATGCTGAAAGGGCCAATACTACACATATCCCTGGAGGACTGCCTGACGGCGGTAGAAGACCTCACGAAAAAAGTCGTGGTGCTCTTCTTTTCCTGCTTCACCCCCCTACTCTCACAAGTCGAAGAGTGGCTGGAGACTGAATGGCGGAGAACCACAAACATGAGATACGAGAGTGTCCGCATTGTTGGCAAGCAACATTTCGCAATCACACTAGATGGAGAAGTGGATTGCGTGAAAATGCTAGCTGCCAAAACATGTTTAATCAGAGGAAACCATGCCTGCTTCATCCCATGGAGTGTAGAAAGCGAGAAGGAGAACTTTCACCCGGTCCCATTCTTATATGGGTGGAGCTACTAGACATGCCACCCCTTGCACCCTTCTACCTGAAGGCTGCTGTGGCACAACTTGGGGAAGTTCTCACAATTTCACCCAACGATAACCCCGCACTGAACACTGCTGCACGTGCCTGCATAATGTATGATACTATGAATATGCCGTCCTCTGCGATCCTAATGGATCTAGGTGGGTCGATACACATTCAAAAAGTGGTCTGGTTACACAGACCAAGATGTTGTTTCAGGTGCAAAAGGCACGTACACTGGCTCAACAATTGTCCCAATCGGAATGCTGTTGACAACAGGTTCAAAAGGTCTGCTAATGCAACACAATTCGCTAGGGACCTACAAAAGGCAGGAGAAGGGAGCATCAGAACTTGGGAGAACATACCGGAGAATGGGAAGACGGAGATGAAACCCCCTCTGGGAAGGACGAGAGCAGTAGGCGGCCTGACGTCCCTCCTCTGATGCACACCAAAAAGACCAAATAGGCCTTTGACGCATACACAAAGCCGATCGAGAGACCTCTTTCGGGAGGAGAAGAGGCAAGAGTAACTACAAGGGACTCACCGCCACCTGGACTCCCTAACCAGACAGTGGATCCCATCGAAGACAGCGAGGAAATCTACATTCAATCATGGAAGATCGGAGACCTCCGAAGCTCCCTCCGCGCAGCTGTAGCGATAGACAAGCTAAAAGGGAAAGTGGCACCGAACATCATCTGTCTCAAGGACATCAGAGTAAACTCGCTAACCTTGGGGACACATATCCATGGTGTTTTCCCGGGATGGCAAATTCTCTGCCTTGAGACGCACGAGCCATAGAAAGTAGCGATACTACTATCACCTAGGGTCAGGCTACTCAACCATGGATGGAGCTCGAAGGGAGACTTCATATGGGTCAGGGTCCTCCTAGGTGGGTCTATTCTATGCGTCGGAAGTGTGATGGCAAAAGAACACACAGACAAACGGGAAGAACTCTGGGAGTTCTTTGGATACGCGAATCTAGGAGAAGCAGGCAAAAGTTGGATCGTTGCAGGTGACTAGGGAGCGAAGGAAATAAGTCAAAAACCTCTCTCGACGCACAAAGTCATGGGATCCGAAGAGCAAGACAAATTTGACAAAATCAAAACAGATGGAGAATGGAAGGACACTCTGATGACTGCTCTCGTCTCTGAAGGTGAAGTAAACTCTTGGTGGAGTTCCCACACTCCTCCCAAGGTGACCAGGACTTCCAGGGCCTACTCCTTGAACTTGCAGAAGGAGGGACTAGCGCTGCAGAAGATTTCCCACACGCGCAATAGAATCTCCAACTTCGAGACAGTGCACCTGAGGATTAACAAGCAGACGATGAGTGAGAAGGGCCAGGTGAGAACACTAGACCATCGGAGATACCGTGAAAATCGGAGGAACAACAGAAAACTGGATGGGATCTCGCACTCACCAATGTCGATATGTGCACGTGTCGAGGCCACCCCCTACTCATCAATCACTGAGGGACCTCTCTACTGCTTGTCGACGATGCCAGTGATTCTGACAGGAGGGATTAGACATGCACATGAAGATGCCTACATTGTCACGGAACCCGATGAAGACACAGAACTCCGAGGAACTACCTGCCAGGTTCGGAGGACACCACAGGAGGCAAGAGCTGGGGCACAAAGACAACATGTGGAGCGCCTTCTGTTGACAAACCAGTCAACAGAGAACGAGACCCCCAAAGAGCAAAACGCTACTGCTGAGGAACAAAATGATGGTCTCATGGCCAAATAACGCAAACTGGTACCTGAAGGAGGAAGTGGAGGAGGACAGGCGTGTGCAAAAGGAGAAGACTGCACTGATGAGTTTATCATTTCTCCAAGGAAAACCAATGATCAACAACACGAACATAGGAAGCGAGATAGGGGACGCACGAGAAGGAAGTGCTTCGAGGTTGGAGTGGCAAATCGAGGAGGATAGCACACCTGAGCCCAATGTAAGCAAGGAAACGCCAACCTCAAGAATGCAGACCCCAAACGAAGAAGGACGCAAAGCAAGTGCAATAGAGGAAGGGAACCTAAGAGACGTAGAGGAGAAGAGGATAAGAAATGAAGAACTCAGGATGGACAACACCAAGGGACTTGGTCTCAAGAGCCCACATAGCACAAGACAGAAGAAGAGAGCCCTTGAAGAACCTGAAGAGGGCTCAGGAACTGAAGAAGGAGTTCCCCCAAGGTAGAAGAAAAGGCGGACGTCATCGGATACTCTCCTCGGCTTTTACGACCTTTTACAACCACCCAAAGACGAGAGAGTTAGAAAGCAGACAAGGCGCACCTCCAAACAAGATAAAAACCAGAGGAAACTCAAAGGAACGGGCGATTATCTGGACACAAAGGATAGCCAAAGGCCGAGACAAAGCAATAAGAGTAATGCAGGAGAAGAGATCGAGGATGAAACTGCATCCAACAGGGAAGGTGAAGAGCTGGAGGTAGGGCACTTAGCTCGGTGTAGGCGGGGCAACACACTCTCAACGAAGACGGAAGGTGACTCATCGAGCGGCTTGGAGACCTCGGTGGATAATGAATGAACACCAGACGAATGTTCCCCATCTCAAGCTCCATGTTGGCACATGGAACGTGAGAGGTCTCAACGATCCAGTCAGGAAACACAAAGTTAAGGACTGGGTCGCACAACAGGGACGCGTTGTTGACATCCTAGCTATACAAGAGCATAAGCTTGACAGCTTCAGGTTGGCTGGATGCGCACGAACAATCTCCAAAGATTACAAGGTGGTTGGAAAGGCGGGAACCAATGGAGGAGGCACTGCCCTCCTCATTCACAAATCGTTTAAAGTCGTGGCCCATGGGGGGACGGAAGACGGCCACCTGGTGTGGATCGAAGCTAAGAAATGTTGGCACACAGTCCACGTAGCTTCTGTCTATGGACCCCACACTCATCAGCACCGCAAACTGTTCTGGTCGCTGATGAACCAACAACTGGCAAACAGAGAATGGATCTTACTCTGTGACTGGAATATGGTGGAGACTGCTGGGGACGCTGCAGGAGAACGCAACATTCTGCACGGAGGAGAAGAAGAGGCGTTCAGAGGGCTCAAGAGGAGATTGGATCTGGTTGACTCAGCTATAGTGACCGCTGATCAAATAGATCCTAAGCACACGAGGTGGAGGCAGTACGGAGCTCGGTGCAGTGGTCAAGGATTGATAGGATTTACTTCTCGCAAAGGGGACGGTGGATGTCTGCAATCTCCAACCTGAAGCATCATGCTGGCTCTACTCTTTTTGATCACCTTCTAGTCACGATCGACCTAGAGATCGGAGTTGAAGAAGGCTGGACGAGAGAAAGTGACTCATGCTTCTTACTTTAAGTACAGCTGCTCTCAACTAGGGAAAGCGGAGAACGAGCATCAAGAAAATCTTGGATGACCTGAAAATAGAGGGCAAGGACCCCATGATAGTTTATGTGCATGGCTGGAAGGGTATCCGACGCTTCATGAGGAACAAACAACGTCAGACATCGAAGGCGATTTCATCGATCCACATGTTGGAAACAAGGATACAAGAGCTCCACGCCGAATCTGCCAGACAGAACGACCACCTCAGGATGGAAGAAATTAGGGAGGTCGAAGATAAGGAGCGGAAGCTAGAACATGAAAGAGACATCCAGATAATGCTGTGGTCTAGGGCCAAGCACTTGGGCTTGGGTGATGCTTCCACTAAGTACTTCTTCAATATCCACAAACAAAAGTGCGCCAAAGAGCGCATCAACTCACTGACTAGAGAAAACGAAGAATGCGTGAGCAGCATCTCTGACATAATGTTTGAGGTGGGTACCTTCTACGTTGACCTGTACAAAGTGGAGGATGTGGACTTACACTCAACAGCAAGACAGAGACAACAGTACAGAGTCACCTGGAAGACGCGGATCGCTGCATGCTTGCTGAAGTTCCGATCTTCCTAGAGGTTACAGAGGTAGTCATGGGACTACCTAAAAACAAATCTCCCGGGGTTGATGGTGTTTCTGCCGAATGTCTGTAACTTCTTTGGCCGATCGTAGGGAAAAGCTACCACGCGATGCTGTCCAAATATTGAAAAACAGGCATTCTGGTGAACACGGTGACGGAAGGAGTGATCAAACTCATCCCGAAGGCCATTAACAAGGCGCGGCTCAAAGACTGGAGGCCCCTAACCATGTTAACCACTGACTATAAGATTATAGCCAAGATCTTGACGGGACGGCTGCAACTCCTCATGCCTCGGATCGTGAACACACAACACACTGGCTTCATTAGAGGAAGAAGCATGCTCGACAACATCATAAGCGTGTGGTTCACTCAGGACTTACTGAAACAACGTAGGAGAACAGAGTTGTCTGTAAAACTTGACTTCGAAAAAGTCTACGATCGTGTAAGCCACAACTACCTGTGGGACACCATGACGAAGTGCGGACTCGGTAAGAAATGTATCCAACTGGTCAAGGGCCTAAAGTTTCTGAAAATAACTACATCAATAAATATTTGGAAGTTCTAATGAAAGAAGAAAAGAGAAAATGCTAAAAAACTCTTATATGTCACACCAATATCTCCAAATAGAAAAAAATAAAATCTATGCTAGCTTATTCACAATGAAAAGGAGAGAAATCAGAGTAGAGTAAAATGAAAAAGAGAGCAGAAAAACAAGGAAGTATGAAAAGGGCTTGAAGAACTGAGTCACTTTTGACAAGGAAACAAATAAATAGAGGTGTGCGGTCAGAGTGAATTGGGCATAGAGGCTAGACGTTGCAGTCTCTCTATCAAGCTCACACTTTCCTATGATTGTCCGAAAGTAGATTCTGACCATCAGAATCCGTTTCTTGGTGATGATTTAGAAAAGGACAGTAGATAAAGAGCCACTGTCTGACCTCCCCCGTAAAGACTACAACACGGTTTGGATTCCTTCTTTACAAGAAAGATGTTCTTGTAAGATCAATTTTAGTCACTAAAACAAGATTAATTTTGATAAAAGTACATTTTGAATTTCAAATAAAAAATTATTCTTTATATTGCATCACGACACTACTATATATGTGTATTATTTATGAACCATCTGATGTCAAACATACTGATCAATGACTCAAATTGTAGATTTTTGAAAATTACTCATTTTGAGCCATAGATCACATCCCAAGAATCTTAAACCCTAAACCTTAAAGCCTCGGAGGGCTTAAGGTACCCCATCGCGAACACCTTGGAAGGGGCTCCTAGACCTCAGCCCAAAGAGCAGGAGACCTCTACGCGATATCGAGGAGGCAACGGAAAACAAGCGAACATCATGTCAACAGGATAATCAAACCCTACGATCCAGAGTCCGTATATGTTGAGAGCATGAATAAGGACCTCCACGGCCCAAAACGTGAAGGATTCCAGAACCCAACGGGTCGGTGGGATATGAGGAGGTAGCTACGAGCACCTAAGACATCTCATATTCTTGATAATGCCCGGACTTAACGTGTTAGGCTCCGAAAGAGTCTTGAAAGGAGGACGTGGTGTTAGTGCAAACACACTAAATGTCCGTGGAACTCAACTAGCCACGAGAAGAGTTCCACTCATCTAGGATGGGAGAATCCCAACCCTCAATTAAGTACCTCGTGTACGGAATGGATTGACAAATCGTCTAACTGCTTATGACTCTAAGATACAACTCCTCTAGTGAGCCTCGTAAAGTGCAGACCACAAATCTGTGAAGAGTACTTGGAATTAAAAAATACTAGGAATTGTATTGCTAGGCGAAAGCTCTGGAAGAGAGCGCACATCAGGAGTTTGGCCTAGCTTTAACATTTCGGCAAGAATTCACGCTTGGCTTAAGGAACGCAATGGGAAGGCTGGGGCGGATCTGGGGGGCCCTTGATGCTGGATAAATGGAAAACTTCGGGTCACGTATTCGCCGAATCTACGAGACCCCGGGCAAGTGAGGAAACACACACATGAGAGCTAAAGAGACGTCTTGAATATTAAAAACAATAAATCGAGACAATAAAGCGTTAAACTCGAAAAGAGGAAAGTTCGATCACAATTTCGATAACAGAGAAAAAGAGAGAGCTTATTCCTTTTATGTCGCTCTTTTATTCAAGGTCAGCTTTCTCCGAGAGCCCTCTTCCTAGTAAACCAGACGGAGTTCAAGCCCCGAAATTTTATAGTTGACTCTTTATGTAAGGAGTCAAGTATTTTATAGTTGACTCTTTTTTACATAAAGAGTCAACTATAAAATTTCAATAGTTGACTCTTTATGTAAAAAATATTTACTGATATATTAAACTAAACATATTGACATTTGCATATCAAGATAATAACAAACGATTATTGTTATGCATTTGCGCATAATTTACTA
Source organism: Asterella californica (assembly GCA_036924285.1). Classification (NCBI taxonomy): domain Eukaryota; kingdom Viridiplantae; phylum Streptophyta; class Marchantiopsida; order Marchantiales; family Aytoniaceae; genus Asterella; species Asterella californica. The sequence continues at coordinate 17,846,184 of JAYKYS010000003.1, forward strand.
CAAGTTTTTTGGAATTTTAAAATCCTTAAAAATAGAAAAAATTTTCCATTTTCAGATTAACAATATCGTGTAGTAAAACATATGATGTCTGTTCATTTCAAGAACGGTTAGTGTTGAACATCGATTCTGTAGCAAAGAAAGCACGTCGCGTTCTCAATTGATTCTCTTTATTCTAGGATGCACGGTTGAGTGTCACTCGATGCTTGGAACGCAATTACAGTTTTTTGAAGTATTCACGAAAAAACCATATGAGAAGAAAACATTATTTGTCCGGCTTCAACTCATTTCACGTGGATTTGACCTACGAGTTTATCCTATCATAATCCAATATCAACCACGAGAAGTTTGAAATTTGAAAGAGTAATCTACGAGCATCACAATTTTGCTAAAAAATTAGAATTAACACCCCTTATTGTACCAAAGACTCAACACTGCTAAATTGTCGAGCACGTCCAATACACGTCATTTTATGAAATCTAGTGATTTATATACCCACACCAAGGATTAACTGATATCAACTCACGTTGTCAATCTACGGACTAAATGGAATGCAAAAAATGCTATTTGCAGACTTGTTCTCTTCCAGCATGTATTTGTCATTCCTAGCCAATATCATTTTCCACGACTTTGTATAGTGAAGGGAGCGGAGGGAATATGCACTATAAATTTAATTTTTTCGTGGTTGATTTTGTGAATAAATTCAAGTCTAAATTTAAAATTGAAGAAGCAAGGAAAAATATAGTACAAGGCCGTGGAGAAGTCTTACTTGTATTTTACTGCAGTGTAAATTCTGCGGCTGGTTTTATGAATGCAAGTCAAAAGACAAATTTGAGTCTAAATTATTACTAAATTTAAAACACCAAATCTAAAATACTCTTTCCTAAATAAAACGCATGGCCTCTGGAAACAAAAAATACTCATAAACACCGTGTGTTTAACTTTTATCTATCCAGCTATGAATACAATCTTATTTACGAATGAAGATAATCTTTCGAGATATTAATTTAAAACTAATCGTTCTTAAGAGAAGGATTAACTCTTAATTACTCTTCATGTAAACTTCTACCTGTACATCAGGTGAATAAGCATCCACAATGTGTGCGGGGGAAGTACTGTGAATATACAATGTACCGGCCAAAGCAGGAGAGTTCAAATAAGACAGGGCAAATATAACCGATGCGGAAAAGACGCGCAAAAGAATTGGAGAAAGTACCCAACTCCAGTTCATGATGCGGTGCTGGGGAATTTCCTGGGTGACAGTCAGGTTTTGGGGCGGAAAGAAACACGTTCGGAGACACAGATTCTAGTCGAGAAATAACTGACTTGACGGTCCGTTATTTGTTTCCCGATGAAGTTCAGTCCAGTTCAGTTGACTCTGAATCTAGATTGACTGAAGTCACGAAATTTGATCGGAAGAATTTGCTCTCAATGCCGGAAGTTCAACAAACCAAATTAAAGACTGGGAACTCGCTGGCGAACGTTAGAGACATGCGCCACTTGTCCGGAAACGGTTGTCGGCCCAGGAAGGGAATCAGCGCCGGTCGACCGAATCATGTCACCCGATTGATTTTAGCGGCATGTATGGACTCTGGACCACCGCGGTTCTCGGAGCCAAGAACCAACGAACCAAGGTTCACATGACCGCCTCTCGTATAGACCACAAACGGCGATGCTCGGGATTTGAGTTCACTAACCTGAAGATACGGTAAGGACACTGAATTCAGCTTTTCTGGCCAGTTTTTCATTACCGTACATTCCAACCTGATATCTGTCGGTATGTGGATTTCTCCATCTGCTGTGGAGGTGAAGAAGGCTGCCCTCCCGTCGATTGCCCGAGGTTTTAGAACCCATTCAGCACATCATTTCTCCTGTTCACTACAGATCTGAAGACGGCGCGGGCCGACCGGTACTGTAGTTGGTAGCATTGGTATTCACGAGTCCAGCAAATTGGGTGCCAAAAGCCGATTTCTTTGAAGGAATCGGCGGTTGCAAATATCCTCCGACATATAAAGGATACGCCATGGGACCAGAGATGCGAAAACGAGGAAACGAAGATCGATCGAAACGAAGAAACGAAGTCTCCGGCCGCGCCAAAGAAAGCCCTCGGTCGCATCGCTCGCGGAGAGAGCAGAGGAGAGGGCAGCGAGGACCCACCTACTCCGGAGCGCGGGCGAGGGAGGAGGAAGACGAAAAAGAAGAAGAGGCCGAAGCCAGGGCGAAGAAAAGAATTCGCAGCAGATGCGCATTAGCGAGAATTAGGAATCCAAGAAGGTACAACGAGGGAATTACGAGACAGAGAGTATCACATAGTCAGGCAGTTAATTAGAGCACTCAGCAGTTGCTGGAGGCACGCATTACGGAGGAAGAGTGATGGGGCGGGAGGAAGGTGAGTCACGATAGGCGTTTGCAGTCAGGGTTGCCTTGAGCTTATTGATGTGCGGACCGTCGCTTCATTTCTCTCGTATTTGAGTTGAAGAATAGGGACTCGAATCTTTGAATAGAGTTTAGAATCCTTGGTGTTCTAGAGCGCTGTGGGCGAAGTTGGAGGTGACCCTCCGTGATAAGGGTATTATCATTGTGTGGTTCGAATTTTCGGTTCACGACGGAGTTCACGTTCTGCCCAATTTCTCCTGCGTTCTCGGTAGTCGTTTTCTGCCATACGCTGCTGTTTGAAGACTTTGAAGGGCGACGATTCTAGTGGCTGGTTAGACAGCCCCGAAGTGTGCACAGGGAGAGTTGAAGAATACGAGAAACTGGCGTGTTAGTTTTCTAGTGAGTTTTGGCACTGAGAGCTTTTCTGTGAACGTTTGCAATATAACGATGGCAGCGATGGCTCAGGCTTTCTCGTCGCCTACTTGCCTGCGTGGGGAATTAGGTGGTTTAGATTTAAATGGGGAGAAGAGGAGTTCTAGGAGTAAAGCCTCTGGGGTTTCTGTGTCCTTCGACTGTCCCCTCCGCCAGTCATCCATTTCTACCGTATACGCCGGACGAAGGAGGTCTGCTACTAAAAAGCATGCTAAGCTTTCTTCTCGTACTCAAGCAGTTGCAGCCGGAGGTACAACAGAGTCCGGAACTGGTTTATTAGAGCATGAAGACATCAGCTCAGACGGGGATCAGCTGACACCTACTAAGGATGGGTTAGCTCGCACCGAGAATGGAGCAAAGTTTGTCCTTCATTCTTCTGGAATGGAAGTAGATTCGGTAAGCGAAGCAGATTTGAAGGAGAACGGTTTCCGAAGTACTAGGAGGACGAAATTAGTGTGCACAATTGGACCAGCAACGTGCTCATTTGGACAACTGGAGGCTCTTGCAAATGGGGGAATGAATGTGGCGAGGCTTAACATGTGCCATGGAACCCGCGAATGGCACCGTGCCGTTATACGGAATGTCCGCATACTGAATGCAGAGAAAGGGTACTCGGTGGCTATCATGATGGATACTGAGGGCAGTGAAATTCATATGGGAGACCTCGGAAAAACTTCTGCCAAAGCTGAGGTAAGCCACGACCTGTTTACGCATCCTCTCTTCCGGTCTGAAACGGCGTAATCAGCAATTCTAAGCTGATCAAATGGCGGATAAAGATTAGGCTTCTCTAGATCAACTTAAGTGCACAACCTGTGACTGCTGCCCTACAAGGATAATACAACTTACCAGCAAGTCAAGTCGTTTTGATTATGAACCTCCACTAGGGTTTAGGACGAGGAGCCTTGTTTGCGCTTGTGTCACGCGGGCAGTTTCGGCACCTCTTGGTATCAGTGGCAATGTCCTCTGTCTACTTCATGTGCGTTAAGAAGGAGTCAGCTTGTGCCTCTCAGTTAAGCAACATGACTAGTTGGCAGAACGGAAGCCGTAGTACATTTGGAACATCTTTGGCGTGTCGCGCAAAAGTAATAGCGCCGACTTTGGTTTAAGGTGTTAGACTGTTGGGTCATGCCCTACGGTTGCGAACTGCACAGTGACGAACTAGAGAATGGAGTCGTGCTTTTCAGAGAGCCTGAGTAGAATGTTACGTTCTGGAATATTAATCCGTTCTGGAATATTAATCACAGGATGGAGACGAGTGGACTTTTACTGTACGCAAGTTTGATCCTGCCGACCTGCCTGAACGAACCATTCAGGTCAACTATGACGGATTCGCTGAGGGTACGTATTTGTTGTGCAGATTATGCCACTTTCCCTCTGCAGGGAGTTCACTAAGTTGGCTGTTCGTGCTGTGAGGATTGAGCTCGGAGTTTATGTCCTGGCTCCGGCTACGAACCGCGGCCATTGAGTCATTCTTGTTGTGGCAGATCTGCAGGCTGGAGACGAGGTGGTGGTCGATGGTGGAATGGCTCGCTTCGATGTGGTGAAGAAACTGGGACCTGATGTGATATGCCGTTGCAGTGATCCTGGTCTTCTGCTACCTCGGGCTAACCTTACTTTCTGGAGGGATGGTCGCCTTCTTCAGGAACGGAATGCCATGCTCCCGACCATTTCATCTAAGGTGGCCCTGCTTTCCTGTCCTGTTTCTTCGGTCGTTCAGTTGGACTCGTGACAGCGAAGAGATGTTTAGTCTGATGTTTACCCCGCTGCATGGGCTGCCTGACATCGTATCTGAAGGTCGTTTGTCGAGTCAGGGTTGTTATGTGATATTTCAAGTGTTATGCTTGAGGACCAGAAACTGTCATTATACATCAAGTTCTTTAGCCGAGGGCTGACCCACTGGCTTGTGGACCTAACGCTTGTTGATTGCCGTGTGTTCGGTCGTCTACTCTCATAACTAAGACAGGACACTCTTCTCTGTTCTTGATTACTGTTGAGGTTGTACACTTCATTCGTTCATGGTTCTCTTTGTTTCATTCGTGCAGTGTATGCTTCCTCTTCCACCGCACCTTCTCCGTTCAATTGTTGTTCTAGCTCGATATGTATTAACCCTCAAATAGTACGCAACCGATGCACGGCGTTATGAGAGCTTTTACAACATACAATTTAGTCATACATCCATTCGCTCTTTTCACATTCAAGCTCCCTGGATTCACGATTAACCTACTCCCCGTAAATGTGTGCTCAGTACTAGACCACGGTTTTCGGACGCATTCGTGGGGTCATACGCATAGATTAGTTGGCACTCCATCTAGTACAGGTCATCTGTATTTTCTTCCATACCAGGTGGCCTGTTTTCTAAAGATATACTGTTTGCTACACATTACCAACTTCCTGTCCCCATGTTAAAAACAATTTCGCTTAAAGAAGGCAAGTTTAGCATAAGTCCATTCTTCTTGCTGTAGTTCTCTATCCCATCGGCACACCTTTCGGTTCTAACAATTGGCTAACTCCATATAGCAAGTTAGCGTACATTCGGCCCTTGTTTGCTACTTACTATGTACTTCGCCGGGTTATTTTCGGGCTACCTATGTGCCAGAGCGTGATGATTGGTAATATCTGCCATCTGCCATGCTCCATGTACGAATATATGTTGTTCTCTGGGTTCTATCTGCCATTCTGGTGTACGAATGTATGTAGTTCTGTGGGTTCTACATTCACCTGCTACCCTCAGTGCATGTTGCTAGTTCTGGCATTGCTCTGCATCCACCCAGACCAAAATGTATCTCACGGGTGAACAGTGGACACTCTATCGAAACTCCAGTTAGGGTTATATTTTCAGCAAAGAATCAAACTTCCTTTGAAGAATTACCAATGAGGCTTAAGGCTGAAAATCTGGGTATATGTCTGCATCGTTCAGGATTGGCTGGACATAGACTTTGGGATCAGCGAAGGAGTCGATTTTATAGCGGTTTCTTTCGTGAAGACTGCTGACGTCATCAAGCATTTGAAAAGCTACATCGATGCGAGGTGTCCTCAAGAGTACGTCTTCTTCCTCTGGTTTTCCCAGTTCGATTGTGTGGTCGGAAAACCGATCTTTGTGAGATACGATATTGGTGACTACTTTCTGTCGTCGTCTACTGCCGTTGTACTGCTGTTACACTTGGATCTGCCTTCGTAGACTATACTGCGGAAGAAATGTCGACGGGAAACAGCACAGATAAGGCTCCTGGTCAAACCGGGTATTATACAGCGCGGGAAGAGGCAGCTTCCCTCTTAAGCTTGTCTTTTCCCGGTCACTTCCCAGTGCAGAGAAAATTTGTTGGGAACTTACTTTCCTTGCTCGTTTTGACAGGCCAATTGCTGTTTTTGCGAAGATTGAAAGCAGTGATTCGTTGAAGAACTTGGAGGATATAATCCAGGTCTCAGATGGAGCTATGGTTGCTAGAGGTGATCTGGGGGCACAGACTCCGTTGGAGCAGGTTCCATCAGTACAACAAGAGATAGTGCAATTATGCCGACAATTGAACAAGCCAGTCATTGTAGCATCTCAGCTCTTAGAGTCCATGATCGAGTACCCCACTCCAACTCGTGCAGAGGTAATCTGACAGCGATGATGAGATATGATTTGAGTTGTGCGGTCTAGTGGATTTGTCATACGATTGTTATCATCTTGATTTGGTTTGATTGACTTTCCCCCAAACACACCAGTTACGTAGCTATGCTGTCACATGCGTATAAAGAAAGCGTATAACTGTCCTCATTGTGAATCCTGAATTTAGACTTTAAATAGTAAACTCTCATATGTTTTCTGCGCACATTCTGACACGCTATCAACTAGCGTGTCAGAATTCCAGTTGGACACACTGGATAGCTTGATTGTCGCTGTGTTCTGGTTCAGCCATCTGCTCGGATTTCGTATTCAGATTGATTGAAATACATGTATCAACTCTTAGTTATCAAGAATGTCTTACGCCGAGTTAGTTTCATTAGGGTCGGTTTACATGCTTTGGTCAACTCGTATCAGTTTGTTTACTACTGCTTAACAGTCATGTTAACAGATTTTGAATCCGGTCAGGAAGTCTACTAGATTTTCTCGTTATTCTCAGTATTTCCAAAGTAGCATGTCTCGTTCTTATGTCAAACCTTACAATGATGCTTACAATGTCGTAGTACGGTTGAGGTTCATGCCAGGGTGCTCTGTGTATGTGGTCCGTAGGTACTTGAGTGCACACCTACTCATTGCCTACCGTTGTGTCAGTGACTACTGAGCAGAAGGCTGATCCAGTGTGTCCCGGATTGGTGGATCTATGTCTTCTTGATTGATTGCTCGGCGTACTGTTGTTTGATTTCAGAACTAAGGCGTACCCTCTGCTCTCTTTCTGTATTCTTCTTAAGGTTACTGTATGATTCGCTTGATGTTGACTACCTGTTCGTTGCACATTCCCATCTTATTAGACGTGGTATGAATATTCTACTACTACACAATTGATGTTAAAGCTTTACAAAACCTACTGCTTCATATGCGTTAGTTCCACATACATTCGGTACTTCATTCTAACCAAAAGCTAGCTCCTTTTGCACTTTTAGACCTTGAAGAAGATCATGCGCATACATATGTCTGCGTTCCATATTATCATGTCATGTATATTCCACTTAATCCACTTATCCACTTAATACACTTATGCACTTCCACTTAACTTGCCGTCGATGTTCGCGGAACTGACAGAAACTCAACAAGGCCCTGCTGAGTTGGAAAAGTCCTCAACTTCGCGTGATCACTTTTCCTACTCATCTCTTGCCTAACCTCCCTGTTGGGTGCTAATGAAGTCAGACAGCCGGTTGAGGTACATGCGACAGGAAAGTGTTCTGTTGCATGCCCTGTGTGTATCTTGAGGTAGTTAGGTGTTTCAGTGTACACCTACTCATTACCTACAGCCGTGTCCTTGACTTTTGTTGGGATAACTGCTTCTAACTTCGACCTTCTTCATGGTTGACAGTCTGGTGTTATAAATGTTGGCTCGATTATTCCCCGATGCCTCATGTTTGCTTTTCCAGACGATGTATTTTGTGTTTCTGTATGTTTATGTTTGTCGTTATCTAGATAACCTGCCTTCGTGCACTCTGTTTTTCGGCTTATGCTTTGTATTACTGTTATAGCTGCTCTCTCGCTCAGATCGTTAGCATCGCAATTTGTACTTGTCTTCTGTCCTACAGCTACCTGGGGGTACCATCTTGGAAATGTGCTTTCCCGACACATTTCCCCTTGGCCCGACCGCGCTTATATACCATTCGCTAACTTCTCAAACCAAGGCGTCCCCATCGGGACATCCTCCGGCTATAAAATAATTGGCCAACTCCAGTCGGCACAGTTAGCGCACATTCGGCCCCTAATCGCTTCTTACTATGTACTTACTATGTACGGCCGGGCTAATTGCATGTTACCTCTTTACTAGAGAGTGGTCCTTGTTCTGCCATTCCCCACGTATAACTTCTCAAACCAAGTTAGCATACAATGTTGCGACTCTTTGTTACTCACTTTGTACTTGCATGGGTTTAAAACTATTTGGGGGTTACCTAAGTGTGCGGGGGAAGTTACTGTTTTCTCAGAAAACTGTTACCCGTGTACCAATATATATTCCACTTAATACCAAGGGAATTTTTTTTCCGAGTGTGCTCTGTGCTTCACGTTCCCGTGTGCTTGTCCTCTGGTTACAAACAGTCGCTAACTGAGGCTCAAAGTTAGCACAGATTCACACCCCGCTATTTATATACTTCTCTGCATAGTGTGCGAGGATACTTATTGCATCGAACTGCGGTACTGATGGACCCACTTACATTTGTAGCATGTCAAAACCAGGAATTAAATTGCAAAGATTAAGTATAGGATGTCATTGTTAGTTCCAACTGCTTGTCCTTGTTTTACCAAGTTTTCCGCTGTAAAGCAGTATCAGATGCGCGAAGCCAATAACCGGTTATCCTTTGTTCTCTAAGGCCTAATCGGGAGTGTTAGTCATTTTAGGTGGCTGATGTATCAGAGGCCGTGAGACAACGGGCCGATGCTCTGATGCTTTCTGGGGAGTCGGCGATGGGAGCTTGTCCGGAGAAGGCACTTAGTGTCCTTAGACAAGTGAGTTTGCGCATGGAGAGGTGGTGTCGTGAAGAAAAGCATCATGAGAACACACGTTTACAAGAGCTTTCTGCTGCACTTCCCTTCTCAGAGCAAATCTGCAATGCAGCTGCACAGATGGGTCCGTATATACTAACTTCCGAGCACAGTTTGAGTGTCATTCTTTCGTTTGCCCGATTCAGAAAATGGTACTCATGCTGGATAACCAAGCGAATCTTTACCTCTGTAATTGAAGATGACATCTCAAGGCTTAGAGTAGAAGTTTGACAAGCTGGATAGTCAAAGGCTGGTGTGGTGGATATTGCTGCATTCTGCTGATTTTTGCTGGAATATGTTTCTCTCTCATACTTGCAGCCAACAAGTTGGAAGTTGATGCAATTTTCGTGTTCACAAGAAGAGGATACATGGCGCAGCTTCTCTCAAGATGTCGGCCTGATTGCCCTATATTTGCTTTTACGGAGTCGAGTAATGTTAGGCGTCGCTTGAATCTCTCTTGGGGTTTGATACCTTTCAGGGTGGATTTTAGTCAGGATATGGAAACCAACTTGCGTCGTACATTTGCCCTTCTCAAAGCTAGGGGCATGATGAAATCTGGGGATCTCATCGTGGCGGTTTCAGATATTGCTTCAAGTAACTCGAATGAGAATCTGCAGTCCATCCAAGTGAGAAAAATCCCTTGAATAGATACAATGGTAGCAGACATCTCGTCTGTGCATGAGGATCGGTAAATGTGGTACACATTACAGATCAAATCTCGTCTGTGCCTGAGGATTGGTACACATTATAGTTCAAAGTCAGGACTTCATTGTGGTCGTTGATAGATATAGGCTTCGCTTTTCTTGAACTAGCTGCTAGAAGCTGCATGGCTTGTGTCTTACGGCAGAAACTGACCTTGTAGCGGAACTCTTGGAAACAGTGACGAGTTTCGTAATAGCATATCACTGAACCCCGCTACATTTAAGTAGATGGACGTTTAGATAAGCAGTTGTGCGGGTTTTCTCCCAGCCTCTGTGACTGATGCAGTTCACTTGTTTACACCACACCTGAGGAAGGGTTGATTCAAACAGTTGTAACCATTCTATTCCCGAGTAAGTTCCTAATGTTTATCGTTGCCTTCTCGTCTGACTTGCGCAAACATTAGTTCCTCTTGTCCTCCTACTTTGAAATATCGTATGAGATCGATCTCTTCTCATGAAGAAAAGGGAGTGACGGAAGTTTCTGTTTAGCGTATGTGCCCTTTCTTTTAGCAAATAGAAGTGATCACCACCCGAGTAATTTCTTCTTAGGTTCCCGTTTCACAAGGTTTAAAGCTCATTTTCTGCCAAGTGTTCATTTTTTCTGTAAAATTCGCCAGTGTGTTTACCAGCAGAAGACTTCGCTGTGGCTTATCTTTGCTGTCCGTAGTCCCTGCGACACGACATTCATTTCCGTCAGACTTCCTTTACTGCCGGAGGCAACTCTGACAACAACCGTCTACGGTGGAAGAGTTTCTTAAGCTGAACTTTAAACTGAGTTGGTCGTCCTTTTACTTACTTTTACTTTACCCAACGCATGACACACCGAATTTAGCTGCTTCCCATAGTCTTGTATAAGGTGTAAACTAACGATGCGGTTTGAACAGGAGAGTTTCTCCCATGTCTAATCTGTAAAATAATCGGAAATATGTGTAAAATAACCGGAAAAGGTAATAAACATCTTTTAACAAATTCCGATCAGCCCCTATAGACCTAAAGGTATTATATTAAAAGATAGTTGTATTGAAATATATTTAGACACAAACAAAGATATATAGAAGTGTTTCAAATTAGTATTATTTAACCTTTCTAACGGTTAAACAAATATGATTTGCAAAAAAAGAACACATATATAAATGTTCTTATGAGGTAAAACCAACTTGTCAGGTTTTCTCTTTTGTACAAAGAAAAACATGTATGTAAATGTTCTTAGTGAGATGAAATGGAGATTGAATTGTTCATTCACTCCCATCCAACTCCTTTCTTCTCGAGAATGTATGACTATCTTTCGAGCACAGGTTGAAGCACACCCACTCTTTTGGGATGTGTCCTCACCATATGACTGCGCAACGGCTCTTTCGAAAAGTGAAACACCCAAGCCCCAGTGAAAAGAGGCCTTAAAAAAAAAACCAAAAGAAAAAAAAACGGGTCTTTCGAAAATGCTGCTCAGTATAGGAATAACGTCTGTACTTACAACTGAATCACAACTGAATCGTGGGTAATCTGGTTGTAAATCACGTTCACCACTGAATATTCTTCCCCACCGCCTTGTACAGTGAATTTTGTTTTTTCTTATTAGTAAATATGATTAATATTATAAAAAATTATAAATATATATGTTAATCAATCTCGAAACAGTCAACTGTTCCAAATATAAACCATAAGTGGAGATCGGATTGATGCGTTGCTAGGGTATAAGTCAGAGAAAATAATTCTCAAACCGTGTTATTAATTAGAAGTGTACATGAAGATATTAATTATGTTCTAATCCTTCTCGTCCGAAGAGTTAGAACATAAATTAATGTACATGAGGTGAATATGCATGTTAATGAACTTCTGAGATTTTTTGTTTATTTATTATTATAAAAAGTAGATAAATATTAAATAAAAAATATATATCAAATAGATAAAGTTGATCAAATATTTTTATAATGTTAATGATTAACAAGAAATAAACCATAAGTCTTGAGTCGACTGCCACGCTTCAATAGGTACAAGTCTGAGAAACTATAATCATTAATATATTAATTCAATAAAAGTTTAATTTAATACTAAACCCTTCCTGTAGTTACGGTTAGATATTAAATTAAACGCATGCATATTTGCCTCCTCCATCGAGACATAGAGGAAGTGAATATGCAAGTGCTCTGGACCCGATGAATGTGTGACTCATAGGGTCTTCACATGAAGTTGGGCTGAAGGCAATCTCCAAAGATGCTCTTCCTCCTAGTCTAAACCTAAACCTAAACCGGCATAGGAAGGAACTTGGTCCCAAAGTCAAAAGCAACAATTTAGCTTCCTTGTACATGCTCTTTTCTATCTTGTGTGTGCATTGACTGACTCCAATGTCCATCACAAAGACATCGGTTTTATTAGCTCGTGGATCTGTATTATACCTAGGTAGTCATGAAATGATCCATCGATCTTGGTAAATTAACCAATCTATCCCATTACACCAAATAGTCACAAATTAGTTCATCGATGATATAGTGATGTGAAATGAAGAAAAAGTTTATAGAGAGATTTAACGTGAAAATCCCACCTTACACACAACGCTTAAGTGTGAACGATTATTAATCATGGGAAAGACAAAGCTTCTAACTGTTGAATCGATTTCAATTGTCTAACTTTTGCTTTAGAAGACAACTATGCTACTAATCTTATCACAATGTTAATTTCACGATCAGGTCTAGAAGACCGTTATCTATGTACGATAATTAGGATTAGTTGGATGAACCCCGTAGATGCAAGATCCGTAAAAAATCTTTTTGTATCGTACTAGTGTTCTCTGGGAATTAAGCAACTGCACTTTACGCGACAATTATGCATGTTCTGTTTGCAAAATATGCGATAGGAGACAAACGGGCTCAGTGGAGAGTATAAATTAGATGGTATTATTTTCTGTCCTCTGCAAGAGATGAGTAAGAAGAAATAAGGTATGACGTGCTTGTTGAAGCGTTATTGGAATGAGTGCGGTAGGGATGCTCGATTCCATTCGTTGCCGCTAAGGAAATTGAGTAAAATGAATAAAAGCCGTCATCTTCTTATAGCGTTCTTGCGAGACACCGAGAAGTCTGATGAAGACTTTGTAACGGCTCTGCTTACTTCATTTTCTCCGTTATGTTCTTTCTTGCTTTAGCAATATTATATGCATGTAAAGTGGAGCATCTGCTTATACAACATAACTACTGCAGTGGCAATAGCTTGGGTCTGGAGACGCGTCCGTCCCGGTTCGATTTTTCAATCTTTTCACTAGAAAAAAATACAGTTTACAGAGCGGATTATTTCATTTATTATAGAAAGCTTTTTCTAAGAGTGACTTAGAGGGGTCTGTTGATTATTTATCTTTCATTAATGACGTATGTTGCTATAGACGCCATCTATAGCAACATACGTATAAATACAATGAGATCCAAATACAATGAATGAACTAGTCTCAAGTGATAATGCATAATGCAGGCTTGAATATTGCCCTTATAACTCAAGAATGCTTTACTTCTATTCTTGCCACTGTTCGCTCCATGTAGTGATTTATTGGATATGTCAAGGAGATCCAATCAACGTAAAGGATTCTGGAAAGATAAAGTTCTTTTGTATTTTGGGTAGAAATTTTGTAAGGTACAGCATCTTTTGCAGGCGATTCATTTGATAAACCACGATCTATATATGTGATTCTTATAAACCACTATCTCTAGATATTATTCTCTGATACATATCTGAACCGTTGGATCATCAGTCCTCCCCCTCGTTTCCACCTCGGGGAGGGTTTAGGACTGAGAAGCCACTCCCTCCCGTGACTTGTGCTATACATAAAACTTTGCTCTAGAATTCGTTGGATTATCTTACAACATAAAGCACTTTTATTCGAAATGACTTCTTCGTATCAAAGAAATTTCATGTCGTGGAAAGCTCTTTGTCACAATTCGATGCGGTTCTGAGATGTTTGATGCTATCGTCTCAGAAACATCTCACATCCTGGAAACAGTGTTCGATGTGTGAGTGAGTAGTGAGTTCTGGTTAAAAATATGAACTTCTGAAGACATAGAGAAAAGAATCAGAAGTTACCGAGTAAAAGATGGAAGTAATATTCTCAACACTCAAAGAAAGTAGTGACTGATAGCGTGAAGTAGTTTCCAGTAACCTTTAGAAAATTACCTGCTGATGCTAGTCCGTGCTGGAAACCCAAGTTGTTTGAAAAAATCCTTCCCGAACACTGCCCGGAAAACACCATTAGAAGACTCCCAGCAGCTCTAATAGGGAGTGTAAAAGTGAGTAACTTTTTGAAAGATTCTGAACCCGCGGGAGTGAGTTACGACTCGAGATCTCGACGAGTTTTTTATGTGGACATCTCCAGAGATACCGCAGGAAAACGTGCAGGCTTCTTCTTAACTGCTCTTCACTCTTTTCATTCATATTTTTTTTTGCAATGTATTTTTCTCTGCTCTAAGTAATTATCTTGAGTGTTCAAAATGAAAAGAATCAATGATAAAATAGTGATGTCCAGTTACAGGTGCAATCCAAAATGAAGCGCTATCGTGTCGGATTTTGCGTGAAGGATGTCCATGAAAACGCGAGGTTCCTAGCTGTGGAGATGTACTGTGTGGAACAGAGACAAGACAGAGAAAAACAACCGCAAAAACGAGCGCTGCAATATGTATCAACTCCAAATGTATGTACACTGCCGGTTCTTTCTCCTAAGAGCACAGAACTAAGAAACAGACCAGAGTGGTCTGTAACCTCCTTCAAAAGCTCCTAAAAACAACCACTGAATCACAACCCTGACCCAAAAACACCGAAGAGTAGCTCGAAGCAAGAGAAACTTCTCTTTGCTTCTCGCGTGATACTGCTGTAAGCCACAGCAGTATCACGCGATCCAAACCCAATCCAAACCACATCCATGTACAAGTTCTTAGCTAAAGCTAGCTACCACAAGCTGTATATAGCCAACCAGAACTCTAACAAACTCAAAAGAGCAAAACCCGTAGCGAAGAAATCGAAAAAGACCTATCTGTGAACTTCCTCCTTTTGCCAAACGGACTTCAGATGTCGATAGGGTCTCCTTCGCTGACTCCGTTAACCCAAGAAACCTTCAGATCCGACTCCCAACAGCTGAGATATCGCCGATTTTTTATCGTAGGTGAATGAACCTTCAAAAACTCCTCCCTGTGACTTAAAACCGCACACACCGCACAAACAGATCGTCTAAACTGATATCCGTCTTCCCTGACAGATAGATCTAGCTACCATGAACCCAACGAGACTCCAAACAAGTCGTTTGGAGTTCCCTTTGCAAAACTACGCAAGAAATTTGATCACAGGTTGCAAAAAACTGACGTAAATGGACTCCCTGCGGCTCAAACTCGCTCACCTCACCCAAACCAACAATCCAATCCACGTATTGTCTTCTCCTATGTGTAGATGAAGACTCCCTGGTCGCGTAAGCACCAAGAACGAAGAGCTTGGCACACCGATCGTGAAGAACAATCCAATTTTAGGTCGCAGGCGATGAAAAACTTGACGCAAGTGCTTCCATGCGAACCAATTTCACTCAGAACTCCTAAACCGCCCTATGAAACTTGGTATCGTCTTCAATTTCCTGTAGAACTCGGTGTTCTGATTCCGATGGATCCAAGGACAGCAAGTTTAGATTCTAGAACGATCCGAACGGTCCAACTCTCCTTCACAGGTAACTGAAATCTCTAAATCTCCCTCTTGCGTCTCAATTTCTCTCAGTACACATTCTCCAGTCCATCTCTTCAAGAACCGTCTTAACCCACATGTAGCTTGCACAGATCTGAACCCAACGACGCCTTGCGAGTTTGCATTAGACCTCCAAATCTCCCGAACTGTCCGTTGACAGATCGCAGGTGCAAGCAAGCCCCTAAGCTGCCCCCTTGTAACAGTCTCTGTACGTACGAAGTTCTGTCAAAATAAAATGAAGCAGGCCCCTTGCGTCTTTGATATAACGCCTGAAGCCTCAAATACCCAGTCAGCAAGTAACTAAGGCCTAGCTTGATTTTGTCTTCTTTCGAGTCGCATAACTTCTTCACTAGATGTCCAAACGAAGTAAACAAGATGCCCATGGAAAGCTGACAACGAGCTCTGTCCATCTATGTGATGAAAGTGAAGATCCGAAGTTGCGCCAAAACCCCGTGAGCTAAGGCCTAGCTTGTTTTCTCCATCTTTCGAGTCATGTAACTTCTGCACTAGGCGTCCAAACGAAGTAGACAAAGTGCATATGGAATGCTGACAAGGAGCTCTATCCATCTATGTGATGAAAGTGAAGCTCCGAAGTTGTGCCAAAAGCTCGTAAGCTGGGGCCTAGCTTGTTTTCTCCATCTTTCGAGTCCTGTAACTTTTCCACTAGGCGTCCAAACGAAGTAGACAAAGTGCCTATGGAATGCTGACAAGGAGCTCTATCCACTGATGCGATGAAAGCGAAGATCCGAAATGATGCCAAAAGCCCGTAAGCTAGGGCCTAGCTTGTCTTACCCATAAGTGTCTTTGGAGCGACAAAAGTCGAAATTTGATTTTCATGTAGGAGCCGGTCCACGACACGATAGCGCGTTCATATACAAAGTTACATGTGATAATTTTACCGCGAGTTCCCTCTCCGCCGTTGAAGAATATTTTCTTTGAACTTTGACACCCCTAATACACGTAACACTGAGAGTCATTAGAAGGTGTCAAAGTTGGAAATTTTCTGGAAAAATTTGAACCTGCGGGAGGGAGTCACATCTTCAACCAAACCTTGGTGGGTGTTTCCTGCAGACACCTCCGGAGTTATTTGCAGAAAAACGTCACTGGTGGTTTCTGAACGGATTTTCACTCCTTTTTTGGGCAGTGGAGAATCTACTGCTCCTAATAATTATTCTCAGTCTTAGAACTCAAAAATAATTAATGAAGAGATCATAGTGTCCATTCACAAAGATGACCCAGAATTAACCGCAATTCTAAACAAAATTATCCGTAATAAAATTACTATTTCTTCTCTATCAACCACTGAGAAATATTTATCTAACTTTGACACCCCTATTACATACTTGAGAAACTTTTTCTCACTCCTACTTGTAACAGGAAGGCTAAAAGGTCATCGGGGAAATATACGTTTGAACGATGGAGTCACAAAAACCGAGAAGTGGGAAACAGCTTCTTCCGGGCTGAACCCCATACGAAATCATTGGTTTAATTGTTGAAAATGGCATCTCAATCTCCAAAGTGGCCTTCGGTGTTTCTCCGTGGCGCCCTAGCATAGCAGAATCTGCTGTCTGCTCTAAGAGTGGAAATGGATAAGTGCAAAAACAGGAAAATATTATATGTTCTGATTGGTAACCAGAAGCAAAAGAAGGTATCTTGATTGTTTCACATCATCAAAAATATCCTGCAGTCTCAATATATATATATATTATTTATTTACTGAGACTGGTTCCCGGTTTTAATATAGAAATATATGAACTAAGAAATAAAGAATTTTATTCTTTTTTATTTTGGTAAATTTTGTTTTTAAATAAGACACAAGTTAGACTCACGATGTCATTATTTAAACTTTTGTTCGCTTGAGAACTTTCTGCAACCGAATGTTGTTGCCTTTGCACAGACTGGGCTCTTCTGGCAAGAAGACTCGACCTCACATAGCCCCGGTTACGGGCACGGGTGGATGCTGCTGTAAACAAACTCACGCTAGTTGGCTTGGTGAATGTACTTTGGTAAGATGAATGACTAAATGTAAATTGTTTGACATTATGATGATTAATACTGCACCTTACTCCATGTACAAAATAAACTTGAAACAAACTAATATGTTTGGAGCATAGTGAAGGTAACACTTCTCGGAGTTAATAATCAGACACACTGTAATCAATCCAAAACTAACAATGATGAATAAAGTAGACTCTAATTAGTGATCTGTTATAGAGACACCGAAGATCAGTGTCTCAAGTGGTTTTGCCTATACTCCTCTAAGAAAAAAGTCGCGGGTTCATTCTCTTGCGGACACGGTTGGAGGTGCATGTTGCTGCAAACTGTTAATAAAACTTTCGGTCCGAGTCCCGCTGTAATGGACTCACATGGACAGTTTCATGGTCCTCTAAGATCCCAAGAAACATGTAATATCATTTATCATAGAGAAGTGGCCGTAAGACCTGCATCATCTAAAGCCATAAGTCTTTTATCGGCAAAAACTGTACTAGAAGTATAAACCATGAACTTCTCTCATGTTGTATCTACTCCATGATTACTTTAATACCAAACTTTTCTTTTGGAAGTGTTTGGTCATAAAATAAAACTTGCATCAACACTCTCATTTTTATTATCGCGGTCTTTGTTAAAGAGGTATTCTAAAACTGAACGCGAGTCGAAGAGAGTCGCTGAGGCAAGACCACATAAAATGCCAAGGACCATTTAATTCTATGCAGCGGGCCATGGGTGCCAGGTAGCACAGAAAATGGCAAAGACCATTAATTTTAGCAGGAAACAAAAAACTAGAGAAAGAATGCATACTTCCCAAATACTTACCTTCTAGATCAAAATGCATGCATCTCTCAACTGAATAAAAAACCATACACTAAATAATATGCATCTAAAGTGCCATGGCGAACATAGATATGTAAGAGTATAGCCGCAATAACAAAGAGAAAATCGAGAAAGTGGATTGGTTTTATGATGAGGTGAATTTGCCGAGGTTTTTAGAAGGTTTTGATTGTTTGCTTGTCGATCTCTTGTACTAAAACTCTGTTAGTTTTATTTTTTTATTAGATATATATAAAATATATACTAAGTTAAAATTCAAACTTCTGTGTAAGTGAAGGGAGAGTCACGGGCTCATCTCGACATAAACCCATAAGCAGGCACACCGGAAAGCGATTCCTAAAGTACAAGACCGAGCTCTAGATAACAAAGAAGTCCTAATATGTAACGAAGAATAAATTAATGGGAATCCCACCGTCTCCATCTGAAGATGGAAAGGGTGCAAAATATCCATACCTCATATCCTCCAGATCATGATCAAATAATATTCATCCAGTGTGTCCTCGTCATGAAAGATGTGAAAGATTGCAACCTATCTCTTGAAAGATAATTCGCATAGGTGATTGCTTACACGATATTTCAGCTTTGCTTGTCGTGAGAAAACTGATTGTTGTATATTTTTTCTTTTGCACAGTGAAAATGACATCGTTTTCCATGCCAATGTTGTTTCCCAGGAAAGAGACGTTGAGGAAAAATATTTCACCAAAGATGTCACTCTTTTCTTCTTCT
The DNA here is from genome assembly GCA_036924285.1 of Asterella californica. Taxonomy (NCBI): domain Eukaryota; kingdom Viridiplantae; phylum Streptophyta; class Marchantiopsida; order Marchantiales; family Aytoniaceae; genus Asterella; species Asterella californica. Next base: position 17,865,105 of record JAYKYS010000003.1, read on the forward strand.
TTCGGACCTTTGTATAGTTGGATACGAGATGGTAAAGTAACTTTAAATGCAGTGTAAGGAGGTGTCCAGACTCCAGCATAAAGTTGGAATAAATGACAATCTTAAAAAAAAATAAAATTTCATTTAACGTGTGATCTAACTCTTATGTGAACAAGGATTTGATGATAATTAAGTCCTCTGTATATTAACCTCTTCCAGCCGGAAGGTGAATAATATCAGACTTCAAATGGGAAATGAGCATAAGCTTGTTAAGCTGTCATAACCTAAAACATATATTCTTTTCTCCCCAACAACACGGAATTTGCGTCTGTATCAACGAGGATGAAACTGCATATTAGTGCGTGTCAAAGCTAAGACATAAGGTTCTCTAACGTCAAGTAGAAAAAGTCTAAGGATAGTTTTGTACAGAGTTGTGGATCGCTTACAGTCATATTTGTGAATTGATATTTATTTATTTTAAAAATTAAAAATAAATACTTTAAGTTTTAAACCTTCTTTATGATCAAACTCACTATCGAATCAAATAAAAAATCAATAAAAAACACGTGCGATGTTTTTCTATAGACATCTGCAGAAAACATCTATGACTCTTGACTGAAGAAATAACACTAGCTCATGGGCCAAGAATATTTGTCAAAGATTTTAACTTCTACAAGAACTATAATTGTAGAGATTGACTCAAGACATAAGGTGATTTTACATGTACCCTGCAAGAGTAAAGCATTCACATGTAAAGTAACTTTAGACTTTAAGGTTGGGGCGCATGGCTACGGGGAAGAATTAAAATGTTTATTTTATTTACTTATCTTGCCTTTTGATGGTTTAACTTTGACTTATCGTGCAGTCTATCTGCGTGGGTGTCGAAATAGTTTGATGTTAAAATTGGACCCAGAGTAACATCATTTGAAGCATGAATCATGCATGACTAGGATGGAGAACATCTACCACGATCAATAGCTCAATAGGATGGAGAACATCTTTTGTAAGAGCTTCTGGACTATTCATGAGGAGAACATACTTTTAACATCGATATAAATCAGACACTAATAACCTCCGAGACTGAGTTTGATGTTAATCACATCTTATATATTTTACTCAGAAAAATGAATTTCAAACAAAGAACCAAGAATAGTGAATTTAACTGAAGTAGATACATTCCTTCCGTAAGCTGTATATTTTATTCTGAATAATAAATATGTTCTACAGTACTATTCTGTTTCAAACCAAAATATTAATCTTTAATTTGGTCGCACTTTTGAAACTGAACTTTTTCTCAACCGATCGTTTTCTTTAAACACGAGAGTAAGTTCTGCACGAACCTTAAAGTCTAGACACCGACCAGTTGAATGTACGATAAATGAGATAATGACTTGCTCCAGTGTGAAGGAATATTGTTTCTAGTATTCGAATGGTTAATATCCCGTTCGACCTGGAGACCATATTATTTACATATCGACTAGGATTTAGGTCAAATTTCTAGATTGGAATTCTGAGTTTCTCTTCCTATAAAATTATCACTGATGATAATCATAAATGAAACACCACAATAGATATGAAGAGTTTCCAACCCTAGAATTGTGTTAGATTTTAATACACAGTCTCCACTAGAAGTAGTCTACCTCAAAAATAAGTTAACGTATGAATAAGCTTTGGAGAACTTTTGCTCTCATTTGTTACAGGAGAAGATTTAAGTGAGATGAAAATTGTATATTAAATCTAAAAATTTATATTTATTATTATGTTATATAAACGATAGCTGGAGCTACAGTCGGGATCATCCAAAATAGATCCTAAAATGACCGGCACGGCAGGATATGATTCTATTTCTCAAAAGAATGAACTTAGACGAAACGAGTACACTAGGGAGATCACTCGAGTTGAATCTCCCTGCAGAAAATATTTAGTCTAAGAGGCAAGTCGGAGAGGATGGGACCGCACTTCTGAAGTTCTTTTTAGAGGACAAACTGTAAAGATCGCGAGAGTTGCGGCTTAGACTGCGGTTGAAGCGTAAGTGTTAGAAAAAACAAGAAAAACAATAAGCACAGTGCACCCCTGACGATATAGTGAACCATAAAACACATGAGAGAGGAAGGTAAAATAAATCAATTCAATTTAATTCAATTTTTGCAAAACCCCTCCAGAGTAAGGGTTCAGTGATGTACTTTCTAGTGTAAAATTAGATGACAATATTACGGGTGCCGCCAAATAGAGGTCTCCATGCGAACATAACCCTAGCGCAGAACCACACGGCTCCCAGACTACAAGTTGCGGTAGCCTGAGTTTAATTTGTATTTTAATTACATCAAATATTAATGAATAAGCAAGCAACCTTTGGTACCACTTTTCTCGACCGTCTTGTGTTAGAGCATCTCTGTTATTCTCTATTCTATTATTAAGTTTTAATATAGAGGTTCTTCTATCAGAATAATAGAGGTTGCTTCATCTCATTCTATTGTCAATAGAGAATAATAGAGGTTGCTTATTAATGAACAAGCAAGCTAGAATAGAGATGCTCTAACACAAGGCGGTCGAGAAAAGTGGTACCAAAGGTGCCCAAAACAGAAGAATTTGTACGATATTGAACCCGGCTTCAACCATGAAGGCGACAAGATTCCCTTCTGGTCGTTCTGACGAAACCGGCTGAGTCTGCTGACTACGGTACAGGGTTAATCTGAATCAGACAGCGTCCGGACTGTCTCGCTGGTTATCCGGGAATACTGCTATAAGTGATAACCCTGTTTAGATAAATGTCGTTCAAGATAATTTCAGTCCAGTTTGACGTAAATGTCATCTCATTTAGCTTCCCACCGAATCACCGGTCCAGAGCAAATTTGAGCCACATACCGGTGGAATCTATCTTGAAATGACAACGCAACGAAGTGCATAATGCAACAAAAAAGTATGGTGCATATTGCTCATAAAACGCCATTAACTGCAGAAGTAACTTAACCCGCGCCATCAAAACGGTGTTTGTCGGCTGGAAAGGTTTGATCAACAGAAAATGACGTTTGTACATAGTGCGATACAGAGCTACTCGAGATTATCTACGGCTAAAGTAGGGGGACCATTCCCTCGGCACGGTCTACATGCGTGCCAGTCCTTCCAACCAGGCGCCCAGCACACACTCTGCGCAGCCATGTCGTGCTCCATTGGTTTCTACTTCGTTCAAGGCAGCGGCCGCTTTGAAACCTGCTAGCCTGCTGATGGTATAAAAGCCTCTCGTTCCCCGTACTATGTGGGCAAATAATCAATAGCAGTTCTTGCATTCTCCTACAAGTTAAAGGCGAGAAGCTTAAGAATGCGATGCAATGCAGTGTTGAAAGTGAGGTTCCTGCTTCCGGATGAAGAATCGGAGCAGATGCTGAAGTAGGCGTGAGCTGAAAACCGCAAATTGGATTCTTGAATACTGAAGCAATCTGTCTCAGGGAGCGAGTGTGCTTGTGAGGTCAAAAGAAGTGGAAGAACAAGGGCACGATGGTGCAGGTTTTCAGTGTTCCGGCATTTTTCATCCTGTTCCGTGAGACGCTGGAAGCGTCGATAATCTTATCGGTAATGTTGTCGCTGCTGAACAAGATTGTGGAGGATAAAACATCGAGGCGGAACATGCGGAAGCAAGTTTGGGGTGGGGTTGTAGCTGGAGTACTTCTGTCTCTGTTGGCTGCCGCCGTTTTCCTCTCACTTTACTACACTGTGGCGAAGACTGCTTGGGATAGTTCTGAGCCGCTATGGGAGGGAATTTTGGGCATGATAGCAGTGGTACTCGTCACCCTCATGGCGTTCTCGATGATCAGAATTGACACTTGGAGAGCCAAGTGGGAGAAGAAGCTTACGAAGGTTACTGTTGACACAGTTGAAATGCAAGCAAGTGGTAAGATTCAGAGCAAGAGAAGCAAGTATGCGCTCTTTCTGATCCCGTTTACGGTCGTCGTTCGTGAGGGCGTGGAGGCTGTCATCTTCCTGGGAGGCATCGGTCTTGAAGGTTCGGCCACTGCTTACCCACTGGCTGCTGTCGCTGGAGCCTGCTGTGGCATCCTAGTCGGGTATCTCCTCTACAAAGGAGGAAACCATGTCGCATTCAAGTGGTTCTTGGGAGCTTCAACAGTACTACTCTTGATAATTGCGGCTGGGCTATTCTCTGGTTCGGTGCATGAGTTTGAAGAATACACGGAGAAAGAGGACTTTGTGTGGAAACTACATTGCTGCCACCAAGGTGATGATGGTATTTGGAAACTTCTCAATGCTGTAGTAGGCTGGAGAGACGAGGCCACTGTGGGAACTTTGACCTCATATATTGTATACTGGGTGTTTGTAATAGTAGCCCTTATCTTGCTGCGCTTCAAGTGGAGACGAGATGCCCAGAGAGATGCTATCCGGGATGGTGCAGAACTGAGAAAAGTTGATGCTACTGATGATGCTTAGTCAGATTCTCATTTCGTCCAAGTCTCTGTTGGCACACTAAGATTCATTCTCTGGGGTCGGCTCAAGCACTTACACACGATTCCACCGTGATCATAGTGAAGCTTGGGCTAAACTCCATCGCCCTTAGTCTTTCGTCACTACTAATTACGTGGAGAACTGGTCCCTAATAGTAGGAGAGATATAGCGCAGCTGAAGCTCCGCAAGTCGATAGTCGATTTTCATTGAAGGCTGAATTCTACGTGGGCTTGATTCCTTGACAGGAACATATATTCTATAATGCGAAAGTGTTACCATTTTAGTACCCTGAAAGATTCTGAAAAGTGGTCTGCGAAGAAGTCGTTCTAAGGGTTATAATTCATTGTATGTTGTACTTGAAGGGATATTTATGTCCACGATGTATGAGTGTGATAGTTGCCACTAACTTCTCCAGTGCTTGCTTAAATGTAACTGCTTCTATAAAGTACTGTTCTCAATCGCCTATGTACTCGTTCCGATCAGTTACAACAAAGACCTTCTGTGCTCGAGCTGCTTGGATCTGTACATGCGCAGCTCTTCGCCATGGGAGACTCCGTAGAAGTGGTATAAGTACCATTCTAACAAGCGTATGCAGAAGTTTATAATGGCGAGCAGAACTGAAATTGCACTTTGCATACTTAATTATCTATTTAGCTTCCAATTGGTCGTTGATAGTGATGTTTAAGAAACAGAAAGGAGAAGAAACATGTGAAATATGGTTCATCAAAGTTGCATCAGATTTGATAAAAAGTGATTCATACTTAACACGGACACGAAAATTGCCCAATCATCCAAACATGGATCCATGGTGCTTTTGGCCGTACTAAAGTTGGGCACAAAAATCTGTACATGCCGTTACCGGCCTTTTAAAATCTTTAAGATCGTTTAAATACACCACCCAATATCACCGGGAGATCTAATGTGTATAATCAACTTTCTAACTTCCAAAAGTAGCCAATATCCATGTAATCTAGCCTGATTGATGGATCCATCGCAAGGAACTTATCCTTCCATCTGTTTTGGAGCCCATTCAAGAGCTTGAAATGAGCATAATTTAACCGCAATGTACCATAATGATTTTGCTATTGATGCAAGATTGGACTAATTATCTAACTATGTAGGAATTCTGAAGTATATTAGGTGCAAAACACTTGAAAAATTAGATCAATAACGAGCAAATTATGTTCATCCGCATGTGACGAAGACACAACTAGAAGAAGCATGAGTTGCAAATATTTCAAACGGATGGATTTAACCTAAACTGTGAACGATATATCTCACTCTGCCTGTTTGCATAAAGACATGTTCATAATCCGATTTCTTTCTTAGTTTGATATATATAGTTTGAGAGTTTAAGCATTCGAAGTTCAGAAGGGACCAAGAAAATGGAGTAAAACTTTTAGGGTTCATAACAAAGGTTCCGGAAATAAGTTTGGATGGAGAAAATTACTCAATAGATCTAACTATCTTCTTAACAAGAATTTGTCTAAGTGCACCTTGAAAATCATGGAAAATAAATCTCTTGTTATGATTAGTACATTTTGTGGAGGATGAAAAAGAAGACACTCCCTCAGTGATGGTTGATAATGTTCTTTACCATCAAACAAAAATTCGGATATATGATTATGTTATTATATACAAGAAGGTCACGTTAAGTAATCTTGTGAGGATATCTGAGCTCCGGGTGATCGGAGGTAATCAGTTTGTTAAGCTATTTCAGAAAATAAAATGAAAATACATTTCTTTGGAAATTCTTTGTTATTTGGATAACGGTTAGATCACATAACATATCAGTACTCATACGGAAACGAACTTTTTCTAGTGCATTAATGATAATTTATCCATAACGGAAATCAGAAAAATATTTTCTCGGAAGATTTCTGTCTCTTTCATGTGTTCAAAAGGGATAGTCCCGTTTAAATACGTTGCTTGGGGTGGTCGTGAAAATGACAGAAGAGGGGAATGATTCCCTCCTGCTTTTCTACAGATAAGATCCAGATCGATATTGTATGAGATCGAGGGAGAAAGTACGACGTGAATGATAGACACTCCAGGACAAGAAGAGAGCTATTTGGCCTATTTCGGACAAGAGACAATGACAAGAGACTAGCTATCCACTGTTCGCTAGATAGTGAGTGGCCTGGGGGCCTCTTAACGCTCCAACTGCTCCCCAATTGCATTGTCCGCCACCGCTTCGCTTCCAGAATCCATATTGTACTACCCTCAACTACTACCTCCTATAGCCACTCTTTTACCAGCTCAATAGCAGTAGTGTACTTGAAATTACCCCCTGCACTCAACACGCACCTGTGGGGTAAACAACATGCGCCGTCCGCTGTCCAACTGACTGTGTAAAGGTCGCCTCAAGTCCTTTATATGATATACATTCGTGGAAGGTGAAAGAGTCCTTGAAATTACCCCTGTACTCAACGAACCCATGGGGTAAACACCGTCCGCCGTCCAACTGACTGTGTAAAGGTCGGTTGACTCAGATCAAGCCCTTGATATGATATACATTCGTGGAGGGTGAAAGAGTCCGTTTCATACCAACGTCCAACTCAAATCTTTCCGAGCCTCCCTGTGGGTTTGGAACTCTTAGCTCTCACTGTACTGCGCTCCAGTAATTTACAGTACAACAATAGCTCCTCGAACCACATCCTTGTGCTTTATGCTCGGCGGTATGACACGTGTTCAATCGGCAAAAGTTTCCCTCAATAGACAGTAAGATAGAGAAATATGTCGGATTCAGCAAGACAGCAGGGCCCCATATGCACATATAGTTTATATAGTTTTAAGACAGCAAAAACTGCTCAACTCGGTCTTAGTGGTTCTATTATGAAAAAGTACTATTTGTTCATCTCTTTCAGTTAGAGATGTAGAACATGCAAGGATTTTAATTTATAACTAAAAGGTTTTCTGTGAGAGGTTCCGATATATATTGTTAGAAGAAAATTCATCATTTGTTACGAGGTAATGAGTTTATGTTAGCGATGGGTTGCCTATGTGTATTCACTCCTACTTTCTAGTGATGCTGCATTTCACCTTTTCCAAAGTGCATGTAGACCTTTTGCACTTATGGGTTAAGTTTTGCTCCATCCCTCTGTTGGTTTAGCTGACATATAATAATTAGATCATATTTTAATTATTTTATCTATTTGATATAAAAATATTATTTATTTTATTTTTTTCATTAAAGAATCAAAAGTTCCCCAGAAGATTGTTTTATCAAACAATCTTCACCCAAAGTGTAAGATATCGAGCCTAGTAGCTCCACGAGGAAAGACTATCCATAATTAAATAAAACTCCAGCTTACGCTACATGTCTCCTTCGCTTTTCTCATGTTTGGAAGCTTTACTAAAATTAAAGCCCTAGGAAAAGCTTGTCTGGAACAATTATGTATCACTTCTGGGTCCTTTTAACCCCAGAAGTGATATATAACTTAAAAATCTTTTAAGTCGCTTTTTGCAAATATTAAAAATCAATTTAAATTTGGCCTGTTTAGGTGAGGTGAGATCGTCGCACTTGTAATGTGATGGTCATTGGGTTTACGTGTTGAAAATTGTACTGGTAAGTCTATGTTTAACCTATGAGCTTGGCAATTCTAGTAACAATTATCTGTCTGTCGTTTTCGTTGACGAGGAGAGGTGAGATGTATTTAAATGGGTCCATAAACAAAACTGAAACTTTTTACCTACTTAAATAGTTGTCTCTAGATTTAGAATTATAACAGTTTGGATTTGAAATCAATCTATAGAAACATTATTTAGAGCAAAAAAATCAGAAAAACGCTACACATGCTTTAACACATCGCAGGATATTCACTTGATGTACAGGTAGAAGGATTTTGATTAATTTATTCTCTAACTCTTCTGACAAGAAGTGTAATGAATAAATTAATATCTTGATTGAATTATATGTTTTGGTTAACAAGCTCCCGTACTTTTAGTTTTGGTATCGCATGAATCCACGTTTGGTTTAAATGGATTTTGTCTAGATCTGCTTGCAACTCGAGTCTGGTTAGCATTTAATCGTTAAAGATAAAAAATGTTTTTCATACTAGGTCTTTCAGCTAACCAGGGGGAACAAATTTCCCTATATGTTCAGGCCTCTCTTTGTATGCATGATTTATCGTCTGTCTTAAAAGAATGGGATAATGACAAAGTAAACTTTAAGGGAATCTTTTGTCTTGTCGTTTCATCTTTAAATCAAATATCATTCTCTGAAACTTTGCGTGCTTCTTGCTTGAAATTTATATTAAACCTCCAGTCCCAGTAGAAAAGCTAGGGTATTCCAGGAATAATTTATTTAAATGAATTTCATCCCAAACTCGAGTACAGAGGAGAAGGAGTAGGAAAACACATTATATATTTTTGCATCGACGAATTTCTCTAGTCAGTTTATAAAAAACGTATGTTAGTATCCAACTAGGGGATGCCCCTATCCAACTATTACCCAACCGTGTACATTGGAATAAATTCCTATAAAATTTGTGAGGACTGAGTACATAATATACTACAAAAAATAAAAATATGTTTAAATATCAATGAATATAATATAATGGATAAATAGATGTAAAAATTATTACAGGTTTCTGCTTTGAATTTTACAGTCACTTGAAGTATACACCTAATGTTCAGCACCGTTGAAAATTACTGAATCTGATGACTACATACATTTTGGACCTACATCTTCTGAATCTGGATCCTGTAATTTTGGTTTCCGAGGAAGGTTTGAGTGGTTCTAATAGGGTCATTCAATCTTTGCCTATAAAGGATCTGTAATTTCCGTAAAATCTTTTACAAGTTTCTACCAAAACTTTTACGGTACACAAAATTAATTGATGCTCGCAGTCTATTCTCGTAACTGTGATCCCATGAACACAGTTGGAATTTTTTGAATGGGATAATTATATATGTTTGCAGTCCCTCACACATTCTGACATTCAGATTTACGTATTCTCATCTGAATCATGTAATTTTCCTTAGGAGGAGAAGTTTGCTGTAACTTTTATTAGGAGGAAAGTTTCGGGTGACCTTAATAAGGTGTCTAATAAATAAATAATATACCGAAAATCTGTAGTAGAGATGGTTGAGTTCTAGGTCTCTAAGCGAAAGGTCTAGGGTTCAAACACTTCTGCTCCCGGTTGAAGGTGCTGCAAAAAAGCTGCCTGCTGTTGCGTGAATCTGGTCTAAGTACGTTGTGGTTACCCATAAAAGACAGTCCGATGTCTCTTGAAGTGATAAAAATGGATATGATAAAGACTTTATCTTTTTACCTAATACCTCGAACAATATACCCGTAAACTATTTTTGTGTTTTCTGATCCATAAACTAATTTACCACCGATAGAGATGATCTATACAAAATTTACGTCCATGGCTGTAACAAATCTCTAGCCATAAGGCCGTCAGAGAGAATATTTACATAAAGCCTTGAAACTGATGTCTATCTGGTAAACCACTCCTTAGAAGTCAGTATCTATGCGTGACAAATGAGGATGAGACGGTAGGACAAACCTATTTTGTTTATGTGGTTGATTATATGATGGCTTGATTAAACCGTCCAAATTAGAGCATTTCCACAGCAACTTGTTAAACTGCGCATGTAAATTGAGTTTGAAGGCCTCTTTACAGTACTCTTTATATCAGTTTGAGGGTCTCTTCACACTTGTAATCTATTTCACTAGACCAATACCAAGTTCGAGAAATCAGGATGCAACTCAACATATGTTTCACCAAGTTACAATCAGAAACGAATACTTTGTACAACTTCATAATATAAACTTCAGATGTAAAGCGTCCTCCTAACTCCTCTTTTTCTTTTCTTTTTTCTTTCGAAGCGAGAAATCCCAAAATCCCAAAATCCCAAAATCCCAAAATCCTTTATACCCGTTCCTCTAACTTTTAATTAAAATTTTCCCTCACAATTCTGCCTTTTCCATACCAAAAAGGTTTCCATAAGACGATATATACTGAGCAACTCACAAAATGAAAAAGAGTAGGATAATTTATTGATCATGATGACAATCATAACAAAATTTCCCATCTTTTGCCTTTAACCTTTTTCCTTCAAAAAGTTTTTCTAAAAATAGATCAAACTTTAAAGAAGAAGACTCTCCAACACATAAAATGCCTGCTGAAGACAAATGCCTGCTCATTGTCCTCCTCTCCTGACTTCCCCTTTTGGCTCTCTTTATGAACCATTGGTATCGATATGACGTAGAGAAGCATATAAGAACGGCGCATAAGTGGGAGAAAAAGAAGAGAGAGAGAAACAGAGTACCTCAAGGATATATGCCACTGAGACATAACAATCAGATATTCTCCCGACGTGGAGAGTTCAGTCGAATGATCAGATCATTCACTTTGTGGCACTGTAGTAATAAGAACGATATATATATATATGCCTATAATTGCAGCGTAGTAACTTTGCTTTTTTGTTTTCTCTTTCATAATGCTAACTTCTTTTTGGCTAGAAACGTTACCGTAACGGGATGTTTGTTTGAAACTTAGATTTATAGTGTTTTCTTCAAGGTGCTCATTTAGGGGTTTAAATAAAATAGACGGGTTGCAGAATTCTCGAGTTATTGAACGCAATTATTTCCCGTGGATGAAGTATGAATCAGTTACTACGTGAGACAATCTAATGAGATATATGTATAAAATTGTGCTAAAAATGAATCAAAAGAGAAAAGAAAAATTATAGGTAGTGTAAATTATAGGTAGTGGAGGAACAACCGAGTATATTAATATGCAAGGAAGTTAGATGAGTAAAAGTTTAACTTCCTTGCATTTTTCACCTCTTCTATTTCTTGATGGAGTAAGCAAATATGCAAAAGTGTAATTTATTACCTAATCTTTTCCAATAAAAAGGATAGATAATAAATTAAATGTCTCATTAATTATTTGATTCTTTTCTTATAACCTCTTGCAATTATATGGTCAGAAGCGCGTCTGCCTTCTCTTTCCTTATATGCTACTTCGGGATCTTCTGCATCTCCGGGTAACCTAACATTTAATGTTATAAATACTTTGATTTTTTATCAATTTAGTATAGAAATTTATACTTAATTCATTTATCTTTTTTCTGATAACAACAAGCGGACAAAAGTTCCCCAAAAATGCATGTTGCATGCATATTCATCTCACCACACATATATAGCCATGCCAGTCAGAAAGGTGCAAAGTGCCGTCGAGTGTATGATTAAAAGTTTAATATGATGAGTAGTTGTAATATTTTGATGAGTAGTATGAAACTAGTATGTTCGTTCATAGAACTCATATGCTGCTAACCATATGCCAAGATGTGCGACTGAGGGAGGATTGATCAGTTCCCTTTGATTCTTGCTCGTTAGTGAGATGGATGCTTCATTTAAGTTCACTGTTGGTTGAACTCTCCTTCACATATTATTCATATCTTTGAAAATAGATTCCAATAGAAATTGTGACATACACTATAAAAATCTAGCATATCTTTTCTAACTGATTCCGTAGTCATTTCTACAAAATCTTAATGGCAAGATTCTAAAGGGTAGATCGCTTTGGCAGTTCTATACTTTGATTAATTGTACACGATATAAAATTATAGGTTCAACTTGAACAAGTTACTCATTACCTTATACACTATTTCATAACAAGAAATCTTTTGAGAAACCAAAGTTTCACTTATCTTTAGATACCATAAATGAGTCACTATGGATTAAATATTGTAATCTCAACATGCAAAATTTACTAGCTAAATCATTTTAATTAGCAAAACCTGCTCATGATGATAAAAAACTACTATCTTAGAAAATTTTTAGACATAAAGAAAATTCTTAGTGTACACAGAAACATGATAGAGGATGTAATGTTTAAACAATGTCTGTGTATATGGTACAAGTCCTCTCCTCGGAACCAATTTATAGATTTTCATGTAAACGTTTAAAACGAAAACATAAGTTCTTTATTTTAGACACAAAATTTAAATTATTGTTTTTCGTGTACACAAGAACATGACAAAGGATGTAATGTGTAAACAGTGTTTATGTATATGGTAAAAACTCTTTCTCAAACTAAATTTTTGAGTATTTAATTAAAAATTATTCTTTATCGATTATCAGAAATGACATGTTATCATTTATTACCAATAGAACCAGTACGATGGATCAGTTTTATATGAGTTGTGAGAAGTTACCATTCTTGAAGAGATCGATATTGTCAAGTCCAATTCCAGCTGTAACTTTATTCTTTCGATTCATTCAAAACTTAACATGTTTCATACGAGAAAGTATGAACAAATATTATACTAATACTAAGATTGTACGTCTTCACCAGAATAAACACATCTAATGTGTTCATAGATAATTCGTATAATCTCGAGGTCAAGACGTAAAAGAGGAAATGAAATTAGGGTGGAATGAAAGCCAGAGAATGTAAAGGCGGGGCACTAATCTGGCGGAACGTCGGATTGAAGATTTGCGACATGAAACCAACTTAAACGTAGCAGCTCCACAGTGGACAACTATATACCGTAACGTAACTTGCAAACGCCCGAGACAAATGTTACGTACCAAGTTACGTACCAAGTTCCTCAAGTTTGAGACGCAATCGGCAAACGTGACAAAGACGAACGAGGGTCTAGAAAAGTGTATGCATCGTCATTTAGAAGAGCAGCTAAATAATATCCTCCCCCACCGCATTGTACATTTGACTGTTGAGCGTTTTCTGTTATCGGAAATGACGTAAGTGTTCTGTTGAAATCTTGTATTAGGTTGTAATGAGAAAATTATTTTTTAATTATTAAATAATAACACTGTCGAGAGTTGTGAATAAACTAGCTAGATATAACCCATAAGCAAAACATAGACTCACTTGCTACAGAAAGTTTAAGTGCAAGAGCTTACTATCGAGAATTCATCAACACAATAATTTATACATAAATTAATCAAGAACCATGTAGCCTTCTAAGTGTACATGGGTGAATATTCTAATAAATAACAATGTATCCCAAGTGCGATCAGTAAATAAACCACGGAAAAAGACAAGAATGCAACAAGTAATAAAACTCTCATACACACGTGGCTGAAAAATAGACTTGGTTGGAAGAGTTGTGGAATTTTCATTTTTTTAAGCGAGTACCACAAATATCTTGCAACGGTCTTTGCCTTGCATTATGAACTTCTAACATGTTATAAACTTCAGTGCACACATATTTCTTAGTAGAACGTAACGAGCTGGATCTGTAACCTTGTTCGCATGAACTCAAAATCTCACTACGAAGGGAACTAGAGAAAACAATTCTTGGTCCAATGAGAAGAAAAAATAATTACTTCTGCTGATATGATTTCAGAATAAGATATGAATATGAATGATGCATGCCAAGGGTCTGTTTTGCAAATGGGTGGTAAGAGACAAACGGACGTTGCGGGCGGGGAAAATTCAACTTTCGGATTGAGACGCTCATCAATGTGACCTCCCCAGTCAACATGAGTGTAGCCAAATAGAAAAATTGGTTGAGATGAATGTTTGTATTCTAAGTATTGGTCTAAAGTATTCTTGATATAGCGAAATGTGTATTATGTATTAAGATAATATGGGGTTAGATATGTATTGAGATAATACATTAATGCTAAAAGTTAGATAAAGAAAAGTGCAAACAACAGTAACCCAGTACGTTTGGATCTCATTTTATTTTTTTTAGTTACTCAAACTTGTGAAGTCTTGATAAAGCTTGTTGCTTGATAAGATGCACATTGCGCCTTCTCTTCAGAAGAAGCGAAACAATCTTCAGTTGAGAATTTTTCTCTTAGGGTCAATGGTGTAATAATATGTTGACAGATCTGTAAACCAAACTGAAGTAACTTTTGGATCAAATATAAAGTCTGATTGAGCTCTCAAGCAATGATGGATGTTACTAATGTCACTCATCTTCAACTTTACACTGAGGTTACTTTTGACGTATGTTAGCAATCCTTTGCTGTTGTTTGCTATGATTGTGTCGTCAACATAAAATGTTAGGATGACAAATTGATTATCCTTGTGGATGTAGTATACGTTATCATCAGCTCCTGACTTACTGAACCCAAGAGAAAATAAAAACTTACCTATGGATAAATATCATTCTTTAGAAAATTATTTTGGTCCATAAAATGTATGAAGTAGCTTGCACACTTTATCAATTCTTGGAACGTTGATGTCATCTGAGACATGCATGTAGATCTCTTCGTTCAACGTCTCGTTCATGAATGCAGTCTTCACATCCATCTGATGGACATGAAAGTTATGTTGAGCTACGATTTTTAGTATCAATCGCACTGATTGCACATAGACCATCTGGGAGAAGGTGTTAGTGTAGTCGAGCCCATACACTTGAGTGAATCCTCGGACCACCAACATTATCTTGTATCGGACGATGGACCCGTTTGAATTCAGCTTCAACTTGAAGGTCCACTTGTTGGTTATGGGCTTTGGTCCGTGTGGTAAGTACGTGAGTGTCCATGTATCATTCTCCTTGTGTGACTTCAGCTCTTCGGTGATGACTCCGGATCATCGAGCAGCGTCTAAAAATGACAGAGCCTCTTGGTAGGAGTTGGGCTTATCGGGACTGGTCTCAAAGTCATCATTAGGGTACGCTTCATATTTGTTTGTGTCTTTGGGATCAAAGTCGAAGCATCATAACTTTCAGCTGAATCTCGATTAGGAGGGTTGGATTGACGTGTTGATCGTCAGAGTGGGGTGGTGCTTGGATCTCGGTGGGAGAAGACAATGTTGCAATCTCAATCTCACTTGAGTGCGGTGGTGGAGACTCCGGTGGTGAACGATGTAGGTATGGGTGTAGCGTGCTCACATTCTCTACATTAGTACTATGCTTGGTTCGGACAGGAGAAGATAAATGCATAGTAGAATAAGTTGAAAAAAGATTCTACTGTGCGATTGTGGACTGCTGGTAGATGAGTTGGCCACAGATTGAGTTGGTGTGTGATGTTTGCTTCCGTCAACTCCTCCTCTTACATATTTTGCCAAGAGGAGAGGAGGAACGAGATCCGGATCAAAGTTATTGTCTGAAGGGTGACCGAGACTAAGATCAATAGAAGGGCCGAAGACGAGAGATGGAAAAAAAAAACAGAACAAACGAACTCAGAGGGGAGAAGAGTAGCTCCCATTGAAGAGATAAGGCTAAACCCGAAGGAGGAGGATGGTGATGAAAGAAGTGCAGATCATTTTGAATTGCAGTTACTGCTATCATCCTCGGTGATAGCAATGAAAGCGGGGTTAGGAGAGGATGAATTCGATGCAGAGAAAGACTCATCAAAGACAACATTACGAGAAACAAAAGTATGATCGTCAGATTTAGACTGAAGACGGTATGCTTTGCTTTGATTACTGTAGCCAAGAAGGATGCACTCGTGAGCGTGATTATCTAGCTTGGAGCGGTCAGTTGCATGAATGTTAGCAAAAGCTATGCAGCCAAAAACTCAAAAATGTGAGATGGGGGGCTTGCGGCCATGTCAGAGCTCAAAGGGAGTAGTGGCAAGATCAATAACCTTGGTGGGACAATGATTCAGAACATAAGTGGTGCAGTTAAGAGCCTCACCTCAAAATTGTTTATCTAATCTTGCTGAAAACATCATAGCTTCGACAGAGTTCAAGAGGGTATGGTTTTTACGCTCAACTACCCCATTCTGTTGAGGAGTGTCAAGGATGGTCAGCTAGTGTTGGATCCCATGCTCTTGACAATATGCATCAAAGAGGGTGGATCAAAACTCACCACCGTTATCGGAGCGTAGAGTCGTGAGTTTCTTTTCAGTCTGACGCTCGGTGAATGTGTGGAACTCCTTGAATGCGATGAAGCAGTTGCTCTTGTAGTGTAGCAGACGAACAACGATATAGTGAGAATAGTCATCGGTCATGGTCATGAAGTACTCATATCCGGAAAATATGCAAAAGAGATGCGACCATTGATGTCAGAATGGATAATTTTGAGAATCTCAGTGGCGGGAGTAGTGACGGCACGTGGAAATTTTGTGCGAGCCTGCTTGACATGCAAACATGAAACGCAAGTGAAATCGTGAATGATAGACAAATGTAAGCCGAGAATGGACTCATTGCGACGAAGTTGGTCAAGCTGAGAAAGACTGATGTGGCCAAGCCGCATGTGCCAGAGATCGGTAGTGGGGGTGGCAAATGTGAAATAAGCGAAGCGTGGACGAATGATGGACCGACAAAGAATAGAGATAAGAGTGTTGAACTCGTTGATGATAGGCAGTTGCGAACGAAGTTGGCTACGTGGAGGGATGCAAGGATAATATGGACCGTGGTTGATCACGGTTGGTCGATCATCGATCACGACCACCTCCGAGATCTCCCAGTCTTTTTCGAGAGAGAGTTTCAAGGGATATTGTTGGAAGCAAGGATTGAGAGTGCTCTTCCTTCAGCTGTGCATGGTGGTGTGCTTGCAGGAGGTGTGAGATTTCATCGAGTATAATTACATGCATCCATTATCTAACACGTTTGCATGTTCGAACATTCGTGATATGCTTGCTTCTGGAAAATATAGCGCGTCTTCTCGATCATTCGTTTATTTTGCTACGCTATAAAAAAGTCCCCACGCTTCTCTTTTTGGTTTTCACAATCGAGTAAAAATAACATCTCAAGTCTACATGCATATCTCAGATTTCGAAGGTCTACATGCATCAACCTCCAAGTTATGAGGATCCTAAGTTCCTTTCCTATGTGTGTAAGTTACGAAAGATCTTCTATGGTATGTATCAAGAGCATGATATGTAAAGATCAATTTTTACTTGTAGTCTCTCGGTTTCCATCTTTGTAGTTCAGACTCTATCTTGTATTCATTAAGAATACGAGATCGGGTTGTGATGATCACTGTCTATGCTGATGACTTGATCATTACTGATAACTATGAGGAGCTTATTTCCCAGATCAAAGATCACTTGAAATACGAGTTCGAGGTGATGGACGTAAGAGAGCTCAAGTTGTGGAGTTCACTAGAGATGAGAATGATGTTTGGCTTGTACAACGACGATATGCTCTCAATATGCTTGAGAGATTTGGTATGCTTGATTACAAACTCATTGTTACGCAACAACTAGACTTCTAAGAAGCAACCTACGATTGTTTTTCATCCATAGAAGCAGAGTACCGAGGAGCAACGAACGCAACATGTAAATCGATTTGGTTTCGATGTCTGCTAAATGATATTGGTGTGGAGTGTACAGATCTTGTTGTTGTATATATTGATAATATTAACGACATGAAGTTAGCTAATAATCTTGTTTTTCATGCTAAGACGAAGCAAATTGAGGTGCACTATCATTTGATTAGAGAGAAGGTCCTTGCAAGAGAGATTGAGCTCAATTATGTGAACACATGAGATCAAGTTACCGATATCTTTACTAAGACATTGATTAGAGAATAAGTTTGATGCTTTCATATATTGTCTAGGAGTACAAGATGTTGAGTCGAGCTTGAAGGAGAGTGTTAATATAGTCTCAAGGTCTAGTAGATTGACGGTTAATACAAGCCGGAGTAGTGAGGGTTGTTACATATTGTTAGTTAGAAGGCTAACCCATCATTAGGATTTCTCTTGTACTCTCCTCCACTATACATACATATATCTCATTCCTATTTGCTTCTTTGTCTACTCGCTCTCTCTTCCTGAAGTGTCTTCCTAGAAGTATCGGTCTTTCTACACCTTTCGGGATCCTCAACGATTTCATCATCATCAATAGTAGCAAAATCAACAACTAGTGCAACGTGTTCAGTCCTTTGAGAAAACACCTTACCCAACTTCCTCTCACCTGCATCTTCTATTATCTCGATAAACTGACTTGCTACATGTTGAAACATCACTTGCATCTTCCTCTTCATGATGTCGATAATCAGTCCAATTACTTCACGAAGTGTAACTAGACCCTTGCATCCAAGATGGTTGCTCCAAGATGTTTCTCAAGTCTACAGATGTCCCAGTGTCAACTACCAACTTATAAGCTGGAGCTTTTTTTCTCTTGCGTAGTGAACCTCTTCTCACGTCTCTTTCTCGCATTCGCATGCTCTTGCTTAGACCCACTTACACCTTCCATCGATTCTAGCATAGATGGAGGAGTCATAGAAGTGGATGAGACATCTACTGAGATTAGAGGTCTATCATTCGACTTAGATCTCAACTCTGGATCAGCATCACGTCTGTCACTAGATTCATCTTGAGCTCCTGTCTACAAATCAGTGGCATCCCTCCGCATCTTCTTTTCTACTAGAGCATCTTGTCAACTATCACGCTTGTCGATATCTAAGAAGTCACGAATAGATGCTCCATCCACAAGATCACTCTATCCTTCAACTTTACAAAAAGATTCAACTCCTCTCCGCATGACCTCAAGAGACACAATCTCAGTCCGATCAAGCAAGGTATGACTAACAAAAGCTTCAACATGTCCAACAAAAACAACATGTTTTGTCAGCTGAACCATTATCGTCGCCGCTGCAGCATCAACATATATTGAAAGTTGACTCTCATACCTCCTCTTCCAAATTGAGTGCTCAACGACTTTCCAATAGCAATGAGATCTAATCTGTTGATCTGATAACAGACCACGTCCTCTCACAAGATATTTGTCAGATCTTCACACTCATCTCTTAGATGGTCAAGACTATCGCACTAGATGCACCTACAGAGAGGAACACCTCCTTGATGTCATACCATCGATGCATGCTCTATGTGCAAACCAATTAACTCAACTCTCATGTCATGCATCGATCGTATCAAGTCATCGATCTTGTTTTGTTGCTCTGCAGATCGTTGCCTAGGTGCTCTATACATGAGCAAGTGCAGGAGCATGAGCAATTGGTACTGCAAGTATCATTGCTGGTGCAACACGAGTCAGAGACTGCATCATTAGAAGAGTAACAACAGAGACAACTAGTGCAAATGGAAGACCTCTCACTACTATTTTTCCTCGTCATTGCTTAGTGAGAACTGCAACTGCATCTTCCACTCTTTCCCAATCCACTGTAATGCCTCCTTCTGCTGATTGGTATGTCAACATAAAACATAGTCTATCTGTCAATAGCTTGTAAGAATAACTCAGTTCTCTTGGCATCCAAAATCAACCTCTCAAGTATAGAGAGTTGCTTGCATCATTTGTCTATCGAATTCTATGATCAGCTCACTCAATCCGATCTTGCATTTGGGCTACGTTCAACCTAATTGAGAAAAGTTCTTCGAGTAATTCTCTCAGAATCATCCTCGAGGAAGTCTTCTCTAAAAGCACGCTCAAAACTAGTCCAACCTCCTAGATGCCTTCTCTGTACTTCTTTCACATGATCTCTCAGCTTTGGCATCACAACCAACTTGAAACTTACAATCATCTCAAAATTTGTAACTCAAACAAGCTCCATCTCTTCTCTATACTCGTGCAATACTTAAGATGTCCATACCTTCAAATTGATTACATCGATTCACAATTGTTGGGGATCTTTGTTGATTTATGCTCATCTCCTCCAATAATCAAAAGTTGTTGGATTAAGGCCGCAAGCGTCTTGAGAATTTCAGTGGTATCCATGCAGAATGTCGTTGTTCTCGCTGAAGTAGAAATTGCCGCAAGTGTCGTGACACTAGTAGCAGTAGCATAATCCGTATCAGTAGGTGCACTAGCAATTGCTCAATCCATATCTCTTTCGTGTCATCAGTGGTCTCAAAAAGATCAAACACTCCAAGATTCTCAGTGAAGCATAAGATATTATGTCAAGCAAGAGTTTTCTAGAGAGAGACAAGATCCTCTAGCTGTGAAGCGATCTCTATGTTGAGATAAGCGTGTGAGAACACGACTCCTCTGAATGTCAAATTTGATCACAAAGTGAGCTGAAAATAAAAATCAAACACCTAGATACAGAAGCTGAACACAAGTTACATGAGTGTAATCACTCTCTGAATACAAATTTTAGAAGTTTCCTTCTTTTTGATAAAGTCACTTTACTAATATCGTGTATTGAAGCACATCAATTTTCTCATTTTATCTCTCTCAATGTCCTCCTCTCAGTAGTGTATGTATTCTTTGAAAACTCCTCTTTGATCTCTTAGTCCTCTCTTCTCAGTCTCCTCGTCGTTGATATCTCGAATCTGTCTCTCAAACCTCACCGCATGAAGTACTAGCTTGTACTGAACAAGCAAGTGGAACTTGAAACTAGAGATAAGTGTAAACTATATACTGATGTGTCTTATGATCGTAATCCAATATGATCACCAAGTTGTAAGAGATATTGCGCCCTTGGTAGACGAGCAACTAGCCTAGTGTGAAGATCCTGATAGACGAGCAGCTAGTCTAGTGTGAAGAAGAAATAATAAATAAAATCAAAACTCTACAAGTTTACAATCCCGTTGTACGCAGTGCTTACCAGTTGTTGTTAGAGTCATGGTCATATACATTCACTTTATTTTGAGAATTGTAGAATGTAAGGCAATGGAAACAATAGCCTATGGAAGAGCCATCCATACAAGCTACGTTTAAGAGAGATCACATCTCCTGCTCTTAAGTGCAACCGCAGTTACACCCATCCTAATCCCCCTTGCGAGAGTCAGTATGCAATGAGAATCATTTGCTCATGGTTGGATTTGGACCTAGATCTCCGTCTTTCGAGGCCAAGTCTTAAGAGTTTTGTGCCAATCAAAAATCCATCACATGTTGTTATATATAAAAGAAACACAATAAAGGTTAAGGCTTTTGTCTTTGTGAGTTTTAACCGTCCTTCGATGCTTCTAGTCTTCATGTCTTTACCACCACAAACCCATTCTTGTAAATACAAATTTCAACAGGTACTCTGTACTACAACGTAGGCCTAGGAATATCTACAATCTGACCTCCCTACCACTTATTGTACAATTTCCTAAAACGTATTTTTAATTTAACTATAAGTGACAGATTTTTCTCATCAGATATTATTTTCATGAATCCGAACATGCCATGATGTAGTGCTCGTCGACGTTCAACTCAACAAGCATTACAACATGATATTTTCACATTTCGCAGGTCCAGGTTTTTCCTCCTTCAAGCAGCGGTCCAGTTTGCCAAGGCCCCAACTTAACATAAGGCGCTGCTAACCAAGAATCTAGCTTAACATAAGAGCAGCTGCTTAAGGACCCTATTTGCACTCTAACTGCAGACAGTGTACATTTTCTACACAAAACAAAATGCAACATGACAACGTCCAGAAAGAGAAGGTTCTATAATTTATCAAAGTATAACTTTGTATGAAACCATGGAGCATTTATGATCATATCTGTGAATTGATAAAAGTATTTTTTTTTTAATTTTTTATTTTGTTCAAACTAAAATATATTTTTTAGATTTGAAATTTTTTACTATTGAAACTCACAGTCGAATCGGATAAAAGATCAATAAGACCTCCATATACTATACGAGCACTTCCATGCCTCTCGACCAAATTTGTAACACTTGCCCAAAGACTTTAACTTCCACGTTTTATTATTATGGCAACTCAAACCTTTTGTCATAAAAATTTACTGAGTTTGATTGAAAAGATGTAAGTATAACCGGTCAAGATTTGTCAGGGATTGCGTAATGTCTGTAGTAATTCGGTTCATTTTTTTCAACGTTCAAAGATTTTGTTTACGAAAACAGTATATACATCCATTGAATGTAAATTTTACGTACCACCTCTGGAAATGGTACAATAAAAAGTTTTAAGAGATTATAGAAGTTTTGTAAAAACTAGGTTGATGGACCTAATATTCTTTTGTGGATAGGAGCGTGCTAGATTCCATCCTTAAGATTGGACGGATGGCAAAGGTAAGATTCTTCTTCCCTCTCTAATCACCTGGTCGTCATGTTCCAAGTTGCTAGAAGGACTTGGGGTCGATCCCTACAATCGGCAGTCATGATCATCGTCCCAAGTTGAAGCGAAAGATTAGCTTTAGCTTTCGCTGTATGACCCAGATGAGTTTCCATTCACAGTAAATAAATACTATTATATAAAATGAAATAGCAAAACCATCCCCTTTCGAAGAACACACTAATCACGCCGTGTTCTGTCCCCCTAAGGATAGAACCACACCAAGGTTTTTCGACCCAGTTTTTTGCTCCCAGCTGTTTGGAGTTGAGGGTCAGTAATAAGCAAATGATCATTCGCACTGCATACCTTTTTGGTCTAATGATTCCGTCTGGGTCCGCTCTGCAGTTTTGGGGAAAACCTCTGTGGACTCTCCCATTGCTTTTCCCTGACTAGTTTTTTACCGTTCACATGCTTCAGGAACTATCGCGAAGCAATTCATTGCACAGGTAAGCACGAGGCCCCTAGTCCACTTCAGCATCGAGATGTTTCCACGTCTGATTATCCTCTGGCCGGGAAAAACAGTCGCTCAGTTGTTTGAAGTCCAAACGAGGCAAGAACGCGGGGAACAGAACTCATGCTCCTTTCGAAGAGAGAACGCTATGGCAGAATAGTGTGTTGTGCTTCGAGTACACTATGCGCGGAGGTGATTTCGTCAAGGTGTAAGAAATCATTTGATCAGTGACCGTGCCCTGTGCCAGAATCGTGACTAGATCGAGAACTGTAATGTGTAAGTTTACAAGCTTCATTTGGGCACTGACATCGAGAAGGCTATAAATTGATAAGTAAAACGTTTACTTATCAATGAGAACGCTCTGGCTCGGAGGCAAAACAATGCTACGTATCGCAAGGATTTTCCTCTTCGCGTGACCTTTTATCGAGGTTACATTGGTATAGTGTCTTTAAGCTGATGTGTATAACAGTGTGTGTGATTTGATCATCGTGGCGTGTTTCGTCAGCCAGCTGGCTAATTTGTGACATCCATGTCAGAGCTCAGCAATAATAGCTAGCCTTGCGGAAGTTACTGCTCGGGACCGAAACTGAACTTGGTGCAGTGGGGTCGGTTTATCGCCCGGAAACTGAAAACAGCTGCACGCGTGAGATTGCTTCCGGGTCTGTAGGTTTCTCGAAAAAGCTCGGAAAACAAAACTACAAAATCCTGGCGGTTATGGGCTAAGACTTACTTGAACGAGGTCCAGATTTCGATCCCGCGTCGTCGACGTTCATCTTCGGCGTTAGCATCCTACGTGCGTGGGCCCAGCACGCAATAAGCAAAACCTCCAAAAATAGTTCAAACGGAAGAGATCTTCCCGCCGCGTCCACCTCAGCAAGTGATCGAGAAGAACCGGCGCACTAACTAACAGGCGGGTCCCCATTGGTTACCCTTGTGGCACATGCTACCCCAAGTGTTATATAATCTCGCATCGGATTAGTAGCGCGAGAACTGACACTGTCGTCCCTGATGGAAGAAGTCAAGGGAGAACCTGCACCGAGTAGTCCGCCATCGGCTCAGACAATGGCAAGTTTCCAGTGAAGAGGGAGCCCAACGCGGAAGCACATCGAAAACGCCTCTCGACGGAGGCGAAGTAATACCTCGAGGAGCAACTGTTGGTCGTTGTACGAAACTGGATATACATGGCCTTCTGGAGAACATAGCAGAATGTCCTGAAGGCTGTGCACAAGATCCGAACAGGCCTGGGTAATATGGATGGTCTTGGGAAGCTCCTTCAGAGCCTGCGAGTCTTATGTAGATAATCTAAAAGGAAATCCTTCTGACACGAAAATGCTATCGAACTCGGCAAAGTAAGTAGTAAGCGAAGTAGCAGTCGGAGGTCTTAGTTGTACCATCAAGAAGAACAGATACACTGATTCAGAATACATCCTATCAGTCTTCTGCGCACAAATCACTGACACCAATGTAGGTAATGATTAGGTGTGCACTCAAGTATCTAACGACCACATATTACACGCTAAGCATGCTGGTAATCATTACAAAGGATGCATATACTGCAAATCACGTTCACAACGAGGGGAAGGAAGTTTGAATGATCAAATGCTCTTTTTAGCCTCAGCTCTGTACTCTGATCTCGTTATCTATCTAAACAGTCCTGGTCCTGAAGCTCTCCTGAAATGTTAAGGCAACACAACACATGAGTAAAATACAGACGGGGAAGTCCCGGACACAAAAATGATGGATTTCGGTCCATGAGGATAGAAGCGTGATGCCAGATTTACCCACAAAGCACTTGAGGTAACCGAAAATATCGATCCACAGGATTACAGAATATGTAGCATAGAGAGGCGTGAATGCACAGTAACTCTTGACACTCATGCTCATGACTCATCATCACAGCGGACTGCAAGAATCACCCACAACGCACTTGAGGTAACCTGAATATATGCAACCCAGAGAAGATACTCATTAAGACTTGCATGCCGTAGCTTTTCGACCATCGACCCCGCGCCTTGGGTGAACGGTGCTAGAAACAAGGATGGTTGAGAAGATGAACACAAAGCAGAAGAGGCAGCTCCCTGAGGAAGGGGAGACTTACCGAAGTAGTAAGAGGACTTATGTAAAGGAGATCGTCCTCAGCTTCCAAGTTTCAGCCAAGAAAGATTAATTCAGTCATCAACCGAAAGGACTTTGTCAGGATAAGCCCAAAAAGAATTGGACAACAAGGCAGCTGCTTTGGGTTTCGACTCCAGGTGACTGAATCTTGTGAACAAGTCTGATGGTACCAGCCTTCTGATGTCAGTAAATAGATCTCTTCTAAGAGCATCGAACTTTAAACAGTCTAGGAAATAATGCACAGATTCTTCGTCCCCATCTTGAAAGCGAGAACAAACCTTACTCTGCTGGTTCATCTTATTCATCTTGGTGTTCAACGAGATGCTACCTGCTCAAAACTTTAAACTTCACGATTCCTCTGAGGTAAAGCTTGAAACCAGGTTCTTCCGGGTAAACTCTCGTCAGAGACTTTTGTGATGCTTCCATCTCTGTTGTATGTCGAGACAGCCTGCCCATTGTCTCGTTCACAATCGTATCCATTTCGACTTCAAACATGCTCCAGAGATTTTCCGGTGGGTCTGCCGCTCTCACAGTTTCTCTATCTTCTTTGTCCAACTCTTGGCTTGCTTGACTGGCCGGGTCAGTCGCCATCGCAACTTGAGCTTCGCTCTATCCCTTCGCTTTTCCAGTGGATCTATCCCAAATTCCGCCCCCTGCTCATGCAGTAGTAGAAGCGGTACCGACCATAAGCCGAAGGGCTTTCAACTGGATAGCCTCCAGCCGTCTTTGCCTCGTATTAGCATCCCAAACAGCAGTTCCAGCAGGAACCCAGGAAAGTACAGAGTAAGCAGCAGAGAGGGGCGTGAATGTAAACTAACCTTGAGCATCTTGTTAGCGAATTATTTCTACCCACGACGGATAAACGAGAGCAATGGGGAGCAATTTCCACGTTCTCGTTTGTCGAACTTGTACACACGAACGTTTGAACAATTTCGTTCAAACGAAAACGTTTCCAGAGAAAGGGCCTCCTGTTTGTAACGTATCACATATGACCTGTGCAAACTGCAGTGGGGACAGTTTTAAGCGTCAATTGTTTCTAACGCAGA
This sequence comes from Asterella californica, assembly GCA_036924285.1. NCBI lineage: Eukaryota > Viridiplantae > Streptophyta > Marchantiopsida > Marchantiales > Aytoniaceae > Asterella > Asterella californica. Next base: position 17,890,997 of record JAYKYS010000003.1, read on the forward strand.
CAAGAAATGGAAGTATAGAAGAGGGCAAGGATATAAACAGACTTTAAGCGTATAGTAACTTTAAGAACAAGCCAGGAAAGAGAGGAGAGAGTGTTCCTGTGTCATGCACTGTCTGTACACAAGGCAATCAACAAGCAGAGGTCCACTGATCTATTTTCGATCAGTAGCAACTCAAATCAAATGTCACTGACACGGTTGCAAGTAATGATAGATGTGGACTCAACTACCTAAATCCCAAATATAACAAAGAAAGCATGCTGGAATTTTGAGTGGTGACAGAAAAGATGTATATGTGTACATAGGAACGGCAGATCGGACCAAGTAACTACAAAACGCAGTGAACCCGGATAAGTATAGAGTGAGTAGTAAAAACTGGGTGTGTATGTATGCTGTTTTCAGACGTGAAGATACTAATGTCTGTACTCCCAAGTATGGAGATGCAAATATATAATACATGTCCAATATGCAGTGCGAACCAATCTATGCGTATGCAGAGTGTATCTTCAATCTAAGGTGTAACATTAGCCGATAACCTAGTAAGTAATAAGAAGGGAAAGTGACGGGTGTGCTTGAGATCATAGAGCAAACAGTAACCAGGGTAAAATATCCATGGAAGTGCAATATAGAAGACAAGTACAATATGCATAGCATACAAATCTGTGTATGGGACAGGAACCTGAGTATAGCTGGTTAACAGATGCACCATGCTGCAGGTCCCAAAGAACCCAAAGAAAAATGAAGTGCAAATCTGTTCCTAAATCAATTGTTAACAAAGGGTTTTGCGCCAAACCAACGAGCACAAAAATACCAAAGCGAACAATTTTCTGCAAAAGGGTCCCTGACACAGGTGTCGGTAATGAACAAGTGTGCACTCAAATACCTAACTACCAGAAGTTATATGCAGATAGAACACACCTCCCGCTGTGTACATCTCAACCTGTTCCCTGACTTCATCAGCACCCAGTAGATAGAGGTTAAGCTTAGATGAATAGAAAAAAGTGATCAACAGAAACTGAAAACATTTTCAATCAGCATGGCTAAGTCGGTCCAGAGGTTCTATTCAGTTCCAGATATCTTAGAGCAAACTCTCGTGTTTGTGCAGTGGTAGATCATCGGCAGAAAATTGCATATAGGCATACACAGGAATCCAAAGCTATACCTAGAAACGACGAAGTAAACAAGAGAAGAACAGGAACGAATCAAGAAATAGAAGAGAAGCAGAATGAATGAAGGCCATTACAAGTTACAAGTGGCAGAAAATGATAGAAGGTGGAACAAAGTCCTGTTTTGAGTAAGCAGAAGTCATAAATGTCTTGGGTGAGTGGACCTGTGTAGTAAGGTCAGGGAGCGGATATACGATCGATATCGATCGCGGTATTGCATCGAGATTATTTTGATGCCATACAAAAAACATTCCGGAGCGTAGGAGAAGAGAGCCAGGGTAGTAACCTTAAACCCTACAGTACCTAAAACGTAGTATGTAGAGCTGTTTAGTCCCGCTCTGACATAAGAATTGCTTTGTAGGGCGTCAGTTTGGAGTTTAGAGACGTAAGGACCAGTGAAACAGGTTACGAAGTCTTATAGAACGCAGAGAAAATGTACAAAAGTATGGTAGAATAGCAATCAGAAGTGAAAATAAGGCCACATCGTAAAGGACAAAAATAACCTGAGTTCGGGAGGTGGTGACAGAAAGGATGTAGTGCTCCAGGAGATCAGAGCGTGCAACTTTATGTTAGCAAAAACAAAGCTACCGGCCACGTAAAATCGTTTAGAAGTATAATTTAAACAATACTACGATTGAATACCCCGAGTGGATCATCATTCACAAGAACATTCTAAAAGCGCAGCATCTACATCATTCCAATAAAATTCAACCTGGCAAAAAAGTGGCCAGAATATACAAATATGAAAAGGTCAGATAGAAATCGTCCCCGCTTATTTTGTCTATATTTGAGAATGAGTTTGTCCTCGTAATGAGCGAGACACGATATTCAACGGCCATCTACAAATCTTTGAACTGAAAACCAGGAGTAACAGAGAAATCCAAAAACTTTTTTGAATCTCAACCGCAACACAAAGGGTGAAACTAATGTGTCAAAACCGTTTCTGGTTCTCAAAGGGACAATCATCTATTACGAAAGGTGTTACTAGAAGAACTAGTCTGATTGTCATCTGACAAACATGATAGGGGACTTTCAATGTAAACCTGATTGAAACTAGGGATGATGTACAGAGAGCTAGGTGATCGATGAACTGGACGTTTTTTAGTGCAGTTTTTGACTATTACGCAACACCGTAACCGACCCAAGGCTCTGCATCATGACGAGAAAACCTTGAAATAGATGGAAAGAGCAAGCAAAGAGCAAGCAAAACAGTTAAGTCTTCTGTACCTGAATCCAGATCTAAGAATTTCCGTGAAGTTGTAGGTGGCTCCTCGGACAGACCGGGTGTCCCAGAGCAACTTGACATAATCGAGCCGCCTGAAGCAGGAGAGAGGTCTTTCGCAAGCTTGTCACACCGTGATGCCAAGGGTTCATGAGTTCGAAAAGCAAGAAGGTGTCGGCAGCTACTGGAATAAGCCATTACTCTAACACTCAATACATATCAGATCTAAGATGAAATCATTCGGATCAAAGCACAACTCAATAAGAGTCCATAGCAATGCAAGAACCTTTGTCTCAACTCTAACAAGACCTCTCCCTGTGTGCCATCATGTTCTGCATCGACAGGTTTTTCATTCCGCAGTGCAATCGGCCATTTCGAAAGTAGTACTAAATGGAAGGCTCGATCTGTAAACAATTGCATATCGAAGGATTATTATTCCAACCATCAGTGATGTAAACTAGTAATACTTCTGAGACTGTGTGCCTCTACGTACTTCAATCATTCGGAAGAAGAATGACGGTAATCCGCTGGTCACCGAATGATTAAAATCTCACTTCTTTTATATAACAGGTTAACTTTACACTCTGTTCATATACATATGTCCATGAACTATGGCAGTTTCGAACAAGAACTACAGTCACAAACAGAAGTAACACCTAGTGAAGTCTATAACAAGTAGATTCTACTACTCAGGAGCAAGTTATATAGTAATGAAGCGCGTACACAGTAACTGGTTCGGTAGCAACAGAACTACATTCTGTTCACTCGGTGCCCAAATGACTGGAGTTCAACTTTAGACTATCCTAAACAAAAGTGACTTGAGAGATCATGCGATACGAGAATTTAAACCATTTGAGCACCGAATTAGTAAGACTCATGTTAGCATAAATCTGTCAGCAAAAGGACCCACCAACGGGAATATATATATTATTGCACACATTATTCAGATGTACCCCTCGGTATGTAAGAGCTACATACAGGATATGAACAAAATGCAGTGAAAGCAATTCTGGACATATGGGTTGTCTAATGCAGCAAGAGTATATTGCCAGATAAATAAGAGAGGCAACATCGATTCCCAAGTGAATTGGTGAACAGGACAATCATGTGACAAAACAAGAACAATTTGCTGCACAAAGATCATTCAAAAAGCGATAAGTATACACTCAAATACCTAACTAGCAAAATTTGCATGTAAGTAAATTCACTTCCGTAAAAGAAAAAAGCACACGCTTCTGCTTTTTTCTTTTACGCTTGTGCTCATGAGCCAGTTTAATAATAACGAACCCAAGAGTATATATATATACACACTTCATATCGACTCTACCGGTTCGTAGTCATTCGGTGCTCCAGTTATTAGAAATCACTCCTTTCGGTAATCTTACCTAAAACTGAATCTGAGAGATATGCTACTCAAGAACTTGAATATTTGGTAACCGAACTGTACGGAAATAAATAGATTCTATCTTCAAATATCAAGCAATTCCGTGTGCACCTAATGTCTAATGTAGCATGATTATAAAGTCAAATAAATAAGCGAGGTGAGCATCAATCAATCTATTCACTAAAACTGTATAGTAAAATTTCTTTTGATATTAGTGAAAATGTGTTATATCTCAATATAAAAATTTAACGTAGTTGAGACAGTCATTTAATAAACAGGTTACGGGTTTATTTAAAACAGATGTTTATCCTAGTTGCTAGTTTTGGAATGTGTATGTTGCTCTATATTCTGTGGAAGAATCTTTAACTGCAAGATGCTCTGAAAGATTAATGTGATTCTAAGGTTTACAACTTTTGCATTTTAAAGTGTATTATTAGGTCAAATTTATGGTATGTCGATGTGTTATATATCAAATATATTACTCTAACATAGCTGAGACCGTTATCTTATAGACAAGTTATGAGTTTATTTAAAATAGTATCTTATAGATACTTATTCTAGTTGAAATATGTGAATATACACTTTGGTCAATGCTAGATATTGCATGAAAGCTACTTTAAAGTACAAGGTGTTTTGAAAATTTTGGAACTTTAATGTGATATTAGAGTTTATTTTATAATTAGTACTTGAGAGGTTCAATGAGATCTATTATAACTGAAACATGTTGGGATATTGTATGAAGGGTAGAGCAGAGCTTCTCCATCAGAACTGCATGAAGAATCACAGATTTGATGCCATGAGATGGTCAAGAACTATTTACTCTATTCTGCGTAACCGACACCAAAAGTAGAGTGGAGCTAAACTCTGATAATGTTTTGCCTCGTGCTCTCCAGTTCAACAAATACCGCAGCTGACATCCTTTGAGCACGACACTGAGAATCTGCGTTCGATCGATACTGAAGTCAGGTAAATACAATCCTTCTTGTAAATGGTTAATGGGTACTAGCATCAACCGCTTACGTTTTGACTCTCTTTGGAAAGCTATAGTCCAGCTAAAAACATTTTCTATGAAGCACGTCGGCAACATATTCTTCTTTCAGCCTCCGTCCAGGCACCGCTATTTTATAGTTCAGCAGACGGCGAACAGCCTTGACGAGTACGAACTGGATCTCCTCACACCGATAGCTGTGGAGAACAGGTGCCCCGGATTTCATATGGTACATGCACGACTCTACAACAGTCGATGAAATGTCATGAAGGTGAACGTCTTCCAGTCTGATGGCTTGCATTTTTTGCTGGATCTCTAGATATGACAATACTGATGTCAACAATTTGCACATACTTAAAACAGCTACAAGGACAGCAAGGACGTTAGCAAGATGAGGACATCTCTTTCCAAGGAAGAGTGAAGGAACGGTGAACCAACTTTTGATCAAATGCCTAGGATGTTGTCAAAAGGAGGAACGAAGCACACTTAAAGGAAGCGAGTTGGTTTGGATAAGCATCTAAATCAAGACTAAGTGTTGATGTCAAGACTTAGGTTTGCCGTTGCGTTGGTAAAGCAAGTGTGAAGCATTTACACTTGTCTTGGTGCTTGGAGTGATGTAGGGTGCCCACAATTTGCAAGATTGGAGATTTTTTTGAAAATTTTAAGTTAATGACATGTCTATATAATTGAAGTAATCTTATTACTTAAGATTACACACTGCTAGCGAGAAGATGATCTTAAGGTGAATTCGTGAGAAGAAGTCGACTTCTTCCGAAGTAAAAGACGGAGGTCTTCTGAGTAGACGTCTTCTGGAAGCCGGAAGCCGGAAGACAAAGTACACTTCCGGGAAGACAGTGATTACACCCACGGGAAATACCAACACGCACCGACTAGATAAGGATAAGTATACCTAACATACAGTCACCATCGTAGTAGGTAGGTCTAGGATAGTCGAGCCATTACCTAATCGTGAAGAGAAGAACAAGGAAGTAGAGGCGCATCCGCACCATAGCTCTCTTTGCTGCTTCTCGATTTCGAAATTGGAGAGGACATTGGAAGCGCGCAGAAGCAAAATTACAGTGAGCAAGTAAGAGAGGACGTCTTCCAGCAGGAAGCGCACTCAACATAGAAGATTAGAAATTGAGGGTCGAGGAGGAAATAGAGAGTGGAAGCTTCGGATTGCAGCAGGTTGAGTTCGATTGTGGAAGCAGCGTTGCAGCAGCTTGAGGTTGGAGATAGAAGCAAGATCGTGGCAAGACAAAGACATTGAAGACGAAATCAAAGTCCTGAAGCGTGCTGAAGACTGAAGAAGCGATCAGAAGTGTAGCACATTAGAAGTAGTACTGAAGTTCTTTTCATTTCTTCTCCCTTCTCCATCGCTTCCGCCCTATGTTCCTATGCTTTCCACGCTTCCTCGAGGGTCTACAGGAAGCCTATCGATCCTTCCCCTTCGTTGAATTTTCTCTGAGAAGATTGGACGCAGAAGCGCTATCCAATTTTCGACAGTCATCTTCTCAACCTCTTCCTGAATCGAAACTGAGCTCCCTCTCTTCTCCATTCCAAAGTTTGTTGTTCTATTGATCAAATTTCCTACCCTACTGCGCTTCTGTCCTAGAATCCGTGGACAGAAGACTCATCTGAACTTCTGGAAATTTCCAGAAGCTGAATGTTTGCAGTTCACATCAAGTAGTTAGATTGGATTGGAATTGGAGTTGTGAGAAGCTTGATGTGAATCTAGCGCGAACTTGAGAGTTGATTGTTGTTTCGAGAAGCGGGAAATTGGGAATCAGGCTTGTGCCTCCCAAGCTTCATGACTTCTCAAATCCACATCTTCCTAGAGAGCTAGAAGATTGGAAAGGCTGACACAAGACGTGAGGATCCTTTACGGGTCTCTTCTGTCTGACCCATAGCAGCTTATTCCTTCTTCTTCTCGAACTTTAGAAGAGAGTTGTGAGAAGCCTTGCTGGCAAAATCTGGAGAGAATGATCAAGGGTCGTGTCTTCTCGTTATGCAGCAAGCTTCTTCTGAGAGTGTATGCGAGGTGAGGAGTCGAAAGACAAAGTGCGAATGTTACATGTCTGTTGTGAGACTAGATTGCGTGTAGGAAGTCGAAGACAGGTGAAATCAATGATGAGAAGCCTAGCTGCGGGGAGTCTTCTGAAGAAGTCAGTTAACCAGAAGCTGGAGGTCACTACCACCGCATCAGTCCTCAGTCTTTCTCTGATCCATTCGTAGACTTCGCTTCTCACGTATCTTCTCATCTTCTGTTAGGAAGTAGGATGAATTGCAAGGTGGATTGTCTTCTTAGGAATCCATGCGATGTCTTGCTTAGTTAGGATTGCTTAGATATAGCTCGGAACATGTGATGCACTTAGGAAGCACTGTTAGAATTCTGGAAGATAGAATAGCTGTCTTCTGAAAGACTAAATTCGTCTTCTGAGAGTGGAAGCTGGACTATGAGGACATGGTAAGGACTGAGCCTTAGGCTCACAGCATGTATATGTGGTATAGTATAACAAAAGCTCAAAATGTCGATGCATCCTCGAGGGTTGGTGTTACCACAAGCAGAGGTGATCGAGGTCAAATCTTTCATCAAGGAGTTGGCCTTGATTTCTTCACATGGGACTGGAATCTCGAGGAGGAGAGTATTCTGAAAGAGATCTGGACAGCATTACCTCCTCGAAATCATGTACCTGTCAAGGCAGGGGTAGCTCGAGGAAGATCATCTTTGTGGATGGTGGATAAGTGACGTAGAGCTTTTCACCGGTCAGAAGTAGAAAACCATGGGTATGAGCTCGAGAAGAGAAAGATTCTCGTCATGATCTCAGGAAAATGACATGTACCTGGGAGTACTACATGTCTCTTCCTGAAAGACAGACATGGGAGAAACAGATGGAAGGTGGAAGCTTAACGAGAGCCGAAGAAGCGTCTTCTGGAGAAGTTGTACCTTCACCTTTTCTCCAAGGGAAAGGCTCAGAAGGTTAGATATCTTGGAGACCATGATGGAGAGTTTCTGGAAGCTGTTTGGACAGGAGAGGTCGTCAACTGGGGCGTCTTCTTCCACGCTTACGTCCATGCCGAGTTGGTGTACTTGGGCACCCCAGCAAGAGGGCATCTCACCCCCTTCTTCTGCTATTTGTAAGTGTCCAAAGGGGACCTGAAGAAGAACCAATTGGTCAAGTATGGGCCAGTGGGACAGCGAGAGATGAAGGAAGAGACCCCGGAAGAAGAAGAACAGACAGTTGTCATGTCATCTCTTCCCACTCTAGTGTCTCAGACGGGACGAAGCACTCATCAGAAGACGATTATGGTGCGAGAAGATGACTCCAGCAACGCGGAAGACGTATCGCCACTTAGAAAGATGAGACCTAGGAGTGTTCCTAGGAAGAGCACATCATTCTCGACCATTCACTCTGGATCCGAGTCAGATTCGTAAGAATACACGCCTAGCACCAAGATCGTCAGGAGACAGCTTCTGTGACTATGGGGAGTCTTCCGGAGACTCCAGAAGCCAAGACCTGGATTGATGTTCCAACTGCGATCGGAAGAAGCGCAGAGAAGAAGACTATCTTTCACTTCGGAAAACATTGAGGGTAGCGTCTTCTTGGACATCGAAGAAGAAGACCATTGTGGTAGAAGAGGTACCCATGTCTCTGGACGACGTGGAAGCTAACTCGGATCGAATTGTGGGCATGAACCTGTCCTTATGCGAGAAGACGCATGGAAGAGTTCAGCGCCTTCTTCAGTTCGGAGATCCAGTCAGCGATGGAGTTGGTGGAGAGGCACGTGATGACTCAAGAGAAGCCGCTGCCTAGATTTGTATTCCTCTCGATCTTCCTCAAGTGCCATAAGACTCTTGAGTCGCAGTAGTTGACTCGTTTCCATTGAATTTCATGTATTTACTTTTGTAAGTAAATACATGAAATTCAATACACATAATCAGAATCATGTCATATGTTAGACCAAAAAGTGTATGATGTGTCGTTATCTTTTTTCTATTATGCCATTCACTGAAATCTTGTTCAGAATCTTTCACAATACTCTGTTAGACCTTTTCGGTTAATCCATTAGCTTTTGGATTATATTGTCAGAGATTATATGACGTTTTCTTCTGTTGCTTAATTCCTCTTCCCTCGCTCAAATGATGTAAAGTGTCCACAACACACATCATTTCATATGATCTTCCATCACTACGTTTCACAACATATTTCATACTCATTGTATATAGATTTATTGTATGTTTACGTAAAAAGCTCATTTGTTTTACATTGACTTTTGCTTGAACCTTCCATCAGCAATACCCAAACCCTTGAAAGAACATATACTATACAGAATTGAAGAGGAAAAGAGGAAAGAGGAAACTCAAACTTAATATCTTTTTTGGCTCTTTTTTCACAAATATAGTACATGATCACAATGTACTATATTTGTATATGCAAATTTTCCATGATAAGTAAAAGCACCCTTGAGACCAAAGTCATCAGTATAGCATAAAATCTCCTGACATTTTTCTCCTCGACTCCATTATAAATTTTTAAGTGAAACTGGAAACTTGTAAGAGGATGGGTTTTAGGGTTTAGGGTTTTTCCTTGGAAAGCTTACCCTTATTATGCATATTATCTATAAGTAAGCGAACCTTGTCACATGAAACCTTATCAAAAATTAACTTCCAGTAACTCCCATCAGTCCTTAACAAAAACCAGTATCCAGAAAAATTTACATTCAGATTGTAAATTTTGTTTCTTAGATAAAATAATTATATAATCAGTAAGATACTTCACCCAAACATCCTTAACCACATCAACAGAAGACGAAGCATCCTCATCGTTATCCCTTATTGTTCTCTTACACAAATATACAAAATCAGATCAATGAGTTCAATTGTTTTGTATAATTTAATCTTGTGGCCAGAAGTCTCACACACTATTCTTACATGTATAAGATTAGGAATATGCCGGACAATGTACAGTCGAACATATATGTTTTTATATTCTTCATATTCTTTGAAACTATAGTCGTAAAAGAAAGAACTGCATCCATAGCTACTGCTACTTTCTGAAGTTGAAGTAATATCCTAATACGAGGTCTAAATAAGCATGTTCATCATTAGTTAAGGCATACAATTATACAATTATTTTTTTATAATTTAAAAGCACATATTAGATAATCACATATAAAGACGTGTATAAAACAGAAAAATTTGTGTTCCAGAATCTTAAATTTCCATATGTAGAATCACCTTTAATACAAAGTTTTCATTTATTATAAGAGTATAAACCATAGCTCATCATGACTTGTGAAATCAATTTGTTGTAGAACACCTTCTTGAATGGAATTGTTGTGATAAAATGAAGCAAACAAGTTGTAAATACTTGATCCTTTGGACACAAATATCTCACACAGTTAGAAATTTATATTACAGAATTCCTGAAAGTTAAGAACCTTTGATAACTCACGTAAGCAGTTCTAAAATATATCTTTTATCAAGTTGTAGATTTAGCAGACATATGAAACAGAAACTATGCAGTCCAAAAACTTCAAAATTACATCCAAGAACATCTGTATCAAACGAGCTACCAGCACTCATCTACCTACAAAATTATTCACGTTACTATACTTGCACCTGAACGAAGAACAATATAAGTTATTTCCAGTCTCTAATGTAATTACAATCACCAATTGAATATCTCATTATCAAAATAATTGAAGTTCTATGAACAAATGGTAAAATTAACAATTTATACCAACTTATGGTAACAGTTTATATGAACAAAATGGTAAAATCCATATTTGATTCTTCTCTGAGATCCTCTGTCTCTCTTTTGTTCACCGGACACATAAAGAAGATTAAACTCATGAATGTTACTTCTATAATAGTTTCAACTATTGTATAAAGTATGTGTCGAATTACAAATGAAAATAATTAATTATCAACGTAGGGTTTAATCTGCCAAGATAAATTAATAAAATCTGTAGGAGTTAATAAAAGTCGACACTGCTTTAAAAAGTACATATCGTGTGTAGTGATTGTTGTCACATACCATACCTAAAACCCAAGGGAATTTTTCTTTTCAGTTAACAGAGATGGAACAATCGCTAGGTGATTTGCAGAGAAATTGTTATGGGAGGCTCACTAGGATGCTTGCATCAGATATTATACTTCAGATTTGGTAAAAATAATAACAAATGACCACATACTTCTTCTCGGATTCATGATTACAAATTTACATGCTCCAATTAGAGTTGCCCTATTCATAACTCATACTCTTTGGGGATAATCTCTCGTTTTTTATGGAAAGCTCACTAGTTTGGCCAATTTTGTTAGAAAACTTGTTGTTGAGTTGTTCCAAGGCTTAATATAATCTCAGTCGATATATAACTAGAGGATACCCAATACCCCAGTCTCCTTAACACCACAACTCTAATAGTTTCAAGATGTAGTTTTTCCAAAGTTGAATTGATTAGGTTGTGTTTGAGAGATTTCTTACAGAGAAAAGAAATGAACGAAATATTATTGCAAAAACTGAGTCCATGGAACCAAGAAAACTCTTTGGACCCATGGAACAACTTTCTACATACCACCAAAGAATACCAAAGATACACTATAAAAAGAGCCGGTGCTATTCATTTGATTTTGTGTGCAAGCTACCAAATATACAGTTTATATCTACACAATTACCTTACAATAAGAGGTATTCAATATGAAATCTGCACACCTTTGCCCATATTTTGTTGGTTCTACATGCATCTAGACAATTAAGATCTCACTAATACATATCCTAACTTATCATGTTACAAGCTATTGTATGGTAATAGCTTCTGAATTTGTGCTGCTAGGGCATGTCAAATCTAAGAGAGAAGATTCTCTAACATGGTCGTGTTATGGATGCTTTGTAGTGTAAAAGTTAATGTATGAGGATATCAAGCAAGTTAGTCTTTTGCTTGATAAGTTGCACTGCAAGTAACTCTCAAATAAGCTAGACTTGTGGTTAAACTGCAGCTTAGATAAGCTAGAGACGTGGTTAAGCTTGGGTTTAGGTAAGTTGGACCAGAGTTTAAAAGAGGTTTTTGCATGCAACTTCATTTTAAGAGTTATATTCGAGATAAAATTGAGAGGAGAAGAGTGCAAGGATGTAGACACTATAAAAGAGTCATGGTTTGTTCAACCATCACTTTAATATTTCGATACTGATCACAGCTAGAGAGTTTCAACTCCCCTAGTATACTCTAGAAGGAAAATATCCGTAGCTTTTTGAAGGACAACTTTGTATAGAGTCGTGAATCACTTACCATCGTATTTTGTGAAATGATATAATTTATTTCAAATTTTAATAATTTTTTTCTGAATTGGAATAAAGTACTTGCATCCTGTTTAACTTACCTTACTGCCAAAACTTACGATCAAATATGAAAAACAAAGAATAAGAGATGCTCATAGTATTTTCTTACGGGTATCTTCAGAGGTGCTTGTGGAAAACATGCACAGTCTCTTAACTAGAGTCGTAACATTCACTCAAGAATACTGACTGAAGATTCTAGCTTCACCCGCACACATGCTTTGGCACTACTCACATAGATTGATATAGATCATATGTGAAAGTTCCACTTGTTAGACGGGGTTTCATAATGTATGTGCTCATTTCTGTGCTAGGAATTGTATATATTTTATGCTTTAATTTCATTGCAATGGAATATATATTTATCATTAGATAACATTGATTACCATTTGCATATGTACCTCCATTCTCATTTTCTCACATCCAGACAGGTTTGAGGTTTGACTCATTCTAAGAAACACTTCATCATTACATACATTGGTTATTATAATAGTGTTGTTGATCTCATGTATAAGTATGATTTATGACGAATGTTGTTGGTTATAAAAATCAAAGTTACTTGTACATGTCTATTGATCTCTCACAATGTCATATGAACTTGATATAGATATGGTGAAAGCACTAGCAATTGTTGATAATGATGAAACTGTTTACTCATAGGAATCCACGCACATAATCTACTAAGAGTATTATGCATCAATAGCTTCATCGCAAATATCTCATAACTTCAATAGATTGTTTTCTCCTAATTGTTGCTAGTTTATCAATCATATATGAATTAAGTAGTTTAGTAGTAATTCTTAGCTCTCCAATGTAAAGCTCCCACCACTTAAAAAGTTCATGTTACACTTTATCTTCAAATTTTTAAATTTTCAATATGATTGTCGATATGAAGTTAATCATTTGGATGCCTAGTGGAGAAGTTATGAGACTCGATAGATGAGAAAAGTAAGCTAAGTCCTAGCTTACGATCTTTTTACACAACTTCGGATCTTCACTTTCATTACATCAATGGGTAGAGTTCATTGTCAACTTACCATGGGCACTTCGTCTACTTCATTTGGACGCTTAGTGGTGAAGTTACGAGACCCGAAAGAAAAGAAAATCAAGCTAGGCCCTAGTTTACTATTGCTGGCTGGGTATTTGTGGCTCCTGGCGCTATACTACGAACGCAAAGGGACTGCTAGCTCATTTTCTGAGAAAACTTGTACGTAGAGCGGTTGACGTAAGGGGGCAGCTTAAGGGGTTAGCTTGTTTCTACGACTTGTCGATGGACAGTTTAGAGAATTGGGAAGTCCAATGCATGCACGCAAGGTGTCATTGGGTTCAGATCTGTGCAGGCTACGCGTTGATTAAGACGGTTCGAGAAGAGACGGATCGAGGAGTGTGTTCTTGGAGAAATTGAGACGCATGAGAGATTTTTGGAGTGCTTCAGTTACATGTGGAGGAGAGTTGGACCGTTCTGGAGTCTAAACTTGTTGTCCTTGGATCCATTAGGATCAGAACACCGAGTTCTTCAAGAAATTGAAGACGATACGAAGTTTCATTGGACTGTTTGAGAGTTCTGAGTAAAATTGACTTGCAAGGAAGCGCTTATGTCAATTTTTTGTCGTCTACGATCTGAGATTGAGTTGTTCTTCACTATCGGTGAGCTTGGTGCCTATGCAATCAAAGAGTCTTCATCTATGCTTAGGAGAAGATCATACGTGGATTGGATTGTTGGTTCGGGTGATGAGCAAGTTTGAGTCGCAAGGAGTCCATTTACGTCAGTTTTTTTGTATCATGTGATCAAATTTCTTGCGTGGTTTTACGAGGGGAACTCTAAACGGCTTGTTTGGAGTCTCGTTGGGTTCAAGGTAGCTAGATCTATCTATCAGATAAAGACGGATATCAGATCAGGTTATCCGTTTGGGCGGTGTGTGCGGTTTTAAGCCGTAGGAGGAGTTTTTGAAGGTTCAATCATTTACGACGGAAAATCAACAATATCTCGGTTGTCGGGAGTCGGATTTGAGAGTTCTTGAGATCAAGGGAATCAGGAAGGAAGGCCTTATCGGCATCTGAAGACCTTTTGACGAAAGAAGGAAGTTCCCAATATCTCAAGATTTCACTAGTATCCATGTTCAATGTAGTTGTCCCCGCTAAAGCAGAAGTTGTCGTAGGTGATGCGACACTGACAGTAGTAGTAGGACGCGTACTAGTAGGTGTAATAGCACCTGCTAGTGCACATGCTTTTTTTGCGTCATAATCGTCTCAACAAGATCAATCACCTCAAAGCTCTCAATGGAAGCACCATATATTATGTCGAGCGAGAATTTTCTCAGGAGGGACGGGATCCTCTAGCTGTGAAGCCATTTGTGCGTTGAGATACGCATGTGGAGCGATGGATCGGTGCTAACACGACTACTCTTAGTGCTAATTTTGATCATAAATGAAAGACTGAATGCTAAAATCAAACACCTTGATACACAGCCAAAACACAAGTCACATGAGTTAATCACTCTCCTGAATATAAATTTCAGACTTCTCTTCGATTAAGATTACTTTACTATTATCGTCTCCTCAAGCACATCAATTTCCTAAATTTTCCTCCTTCTCAATATCCTCCTCTCAGTAGTATATCTATTCTCTCCAAACTGCTCTTTGATCTCTCAATCTTCTCTTCACAATCTCTTCGTCATCAATATCACGAATGAACATCCCAAAGCTCATGTACTTCTTCTGCGATGAGGTTATGTCACATGAAGTATTCACCAATACCAGACAAGCAAATGGAAGCTAAAAATATAGACAAATATAAGCTATATGCTAATGTACCTTATAACTTTGATAGGCAAGCAGCTCGTATAGCATGAAGACATTGGCAAACGAGCAATTAGCCTAATTGTAAGAGGTATTGTGATCTTGGTAGATGAGCATCTAGTCTCATTGTAAAGGTCATTGCGATGTTGGTAGACGAGCAGCTCGTCTAATGTGAAGAAAAAATCAAAATCAAAATCAAAATCAAAATCAAAATTCTACAAGTTTGCAATCCTACTGTGCGTAGCGCTTACCAGCTGTTGTTGGAGTCATGGTCATACATGGTCACTTTGTTTTGAGAATTTAAGAATTTAAGACCATGGAACCAATAGCATACAAAAACATCGTTCATACATATTACGTTCAAAAGAGATAAGGTTCCGTTTAAAGGAGATCATGTCTCCCGTAGCATATAAAAGTACCGTCCATACATGCTCGTTTAAAAGAGATCATGTCTCTCATCTCTAAGTGCAACCCAAATTACACCATCAATCTTTTTTGCGGAGATTGATATGCAATGGCAACCATTTGCATATCACGGCTGGATTTGAACCCTTGACATCTGCCTTCTCAGACCAAGTCTTACGAGTCCTTTGTCAACCAACAACCCAGTACATGTCTTATATAAAAGAAACACAATAAGAGTTAAAGCTTTTACCTTTTTTAGTTTTAAGCGTCCTTCATTGCTTCTAGTCTTCGTATCATTCACCACCGCAGATCCATTCTCGTCAGTTCAAATGTCTACGAGTACTTTGTACTACAACCTACGCCTAATAACTTCAATGTACAACAATGTATCTTCACATTTCATAGGTCCAAGTTTTTCCTCTTTCAAGCAGCGGTCTAGCTTGCCCAAGGCCTCAGCTTAACCTAGGGTGCTGCTAACCAAAGGCCCAGCTTAAGCTAGGGGACAATTGGCTAAAGACCCTACTTGGATTCTAACCACATACAACGTACACTTTTCACACATAGAATAGCTTGCAGCTTGACAATGTGTTTCATAAACTTTAATTTGATAGTTTCAATGTTTGTGCATAAGAAATGCGAGTGTTCAAATTGACAAGTATCCAGAGATTGGAGTTGGACTGATGGCAAGCTCGAGATGTCTTAAAATGAATTGCTTTGAAAAGTTCAGCACCTAGAAGGAAGCAACCACCTTCTAGATGCTGAACCTCAAGAGACAACATACAAGGATGGTTCTTTACATAATCGTGTCCACGTCAACTTCATTGCCAAGGTGTCAATCCTTAACACACTACTTCCTATCATGGACTTGACCAAGTGACGATTGAAACTGAGGGACCTTGTCAAGTAGCATCTTCAACGCATGGACTTGAACACGTAAATCATTAATTTTCATACATAGCTTTATTTATAGTTATAATTTTAGAATAATTATTCATAATAATATTTTTGGTTTTCATTGTAAATCTTTTATAATAATTAATAAAAATATTTAATAAAAATCATAATAAATTCAGCAAATTAATCAATAAATTTATAATATAAGATCAATTTAATTCAAATTTCAAAGTAAGAAAGATATATTTCACTATGAATCAAATTATAACAGAATTTTTTACTAAAGGTACCCAAAAATATATATTTGTCATACAAGACGTTATCATGTCAGATTTTGCGTGAAAGATGTCTAGGAAAACGTAGAGGTTCCTGGCTGTGGAGACGTAGTGTGTTGAACAGAGACAAGAAAGAGAGAAACAAGCACAAAAATGAGCGTCGCAATATATACCAACTCTCAATGTATATACACTGCCGGTTCTTTCTCGCTAAGAACACAAAACTGAGAAACAGACCAGAGCAGTCCGTAATCTGCTTCAAAACCTCCTACAATGAGTCCTCGAATCTCAACCTAGACCCCAAAACCACCGAAGTGTAGCTCAAAAAAAGAGAAACATCCCTTTGCTAATAAAAAGAGCTGCACCAACATCACACAATTGAAACCCAAGTCCAAACAACGTCCACGTACAAGCCTTTAGCTAAAGCTAGCTACCACAAGCTGTACATAGCCAACTAGATCTTTAACGAACTCCAAAGGACGAAAACCGTAGCGAAGGAACCGAAAAAGACTACAGCATCCGTTTACTAGAGGGGGTGAGTTTAAATCGACGAAGGTCTTGCAAACGATTGTGAATCGATGTGATTGATTTGAAGTTATGCACATCTCTAAGTACTCGTGCAACTATAAGAGAGATATGGAGCTTGTTAGAGTCATAAAGTTTGAGATGATTGTAAGTTTTGAGTTGCATGTGGTCTCGGGGCTAAGGGATCAGATGAAGGAAGTACAGAGAAGACATATAAGAGGTTGGGCTAGTTTTGAGCGTGTTCTTAGGGAGGAGTTCCTCGAAGATAATTTTGAGAGAGTTACTCGAAGGACTTTTCTTTATTGGGTTAAACAGCAACCCGCACGCACAATCGAATGAACTGATAAGAGAGTTTGACAAACGATACAAGCAACTCTCTACACTTGAGGGGTTGACTTTGGGTGCCAAGAGAACTTAGTTGTTCTTGCAAGCTACTGATGATCCAACAGCAGATAGGCTATGCTTCATGTTGGTAGATCGATCAGCAGAAGGAGGTGTTACAATGGACTAGGGAAGAGTGGAAGATGTAGTTGCAGTTCTTTCTAAGGATCTACGAAAAGAATAGTAGTGAGAGGTCATCCATTTGCACTAGTTGTTCTTGCTGTTGCTCCTCTAATGATGCAGCCTCCGGCTCTTGTCGCACCAGCAGCGGTAGCTGCTGTACCAATTGTCCATGCTCTTGCATCTATTAATGACATATGGAGCAACAAAAGTTGATCGATACGGCAGATGAGTGACATGAGAGTTGAGTTTGCACAGATTTGCATAGAAACAGGTTTGCATAGAAACAGGTTTGCACAGAAAGCCTGCACCGATGACATAGCGTCTAGGAGATGTTCCTCTTCATAGGTGCATCTAGTGCGATAGTCTTGACCATCTAAGAGATGAGTGTCCAACTCTGGTAGTTGCCTTACGAGAAAGTGTGGTCCATTCTCAGAACAACATACGACATCTCACTATATTGGAGAATCGTTGAGCACTCAATTTGGAAGAGGAGGTATGAAGAGTCAACTTCTAGTACATGTTGATGCTGCAACGGTGACGATGATGGTTCAACCGATAGAGCTGGATGTTTTTGCTGGACATGTTGGAGCTTTTGCTAGTCATACCTTGCTTGATCAGACCAAGAGTGTGGCTCTTGAGATCATGCGGAGAGAGCTGAGTCTATTTGTAAAGTTATAAGATGGAATGATCTTGTGAATGGAGCCTCTATTCGCATTTTCTTGGTATATCAATAAGTGTGATAGTTGACAAGATGCTCTAGTAGAAGAGAAGAGGCGGAAGGTAGTTATTGATTTGGAGATAAGAGCTCAAGACGAGTCTGGTAACAGCCGTAGAGTTACTAGAAGGAAAGCAGCAGAGACATAGCCTGCTAGACCAGAGTTGAGGTCTAAGCCGGATGATAGACCTCCAACCTCAGCAGATGTCCCATCCACTTCTAAGGCTCCACCATCTATGTCAGAACCGATGGAAGATGTACATGGATTTGAGCAAGACAACTACGAGAAAGAAACGTGAGAAGAAGTATTTCTATACATATATATAGAGAAATGATGAATATATTAAAAATTACTACCTTAGAGAAAATTTCTAGTATAAGAGGACAGGAGGTGAAATTGGACATCCTACGTAGATATACTATGTTTGTCATATTAACTGAGAGACAATTTATAATGAAAACGGTACCCAGTTGAGTATTATAGTGCAGGGTTGCTAGACTATTCGTGGTCGATCTCGAGTTCGTTATACTTATTTACACGTTATATTTTTATAGCTTGCTTATTATTATTATTATTATTATTATTATTATTCACTTCTTCTATCTGACGGTAGGAGCAGCAAGCTTAGTATCTAAAGGTTTTTTCACCTTGAGAAGAGTTAATAATAATTAATGCCTAGATTAAATTCACGTAACAATGTTTTTGTGAAAAGATTCTTGCAATAATACTTTCAGCAATGATGAGTCATTGTTTGGTTATGGGTTATTTTTGCGTATTTCATCTCTTCCAGAATTCAGAAGAGGAGAAATATTCACAGATGATTTAATTTTGTATGTGTATATATTTTTAAATATTTGTTTTATTAATTTTTCTGAGAACTATTTTTGTCATGGAGCTTTGCTCTTACACGGATTACACCACTCTTGTAGTATCTCGCTCACGAGTACCTAGGTCGTCTTAAGAGCCAGAATGTAGGGGTTTTTTTACACCAAAAATTGACGCCCACAAGTCAACCCTAATCAAAGACAACCCATGAGAACCAAGAGATCTGGGTTTTTCTTTTACATTAGACAATAAGAGTCTCTGCCCACTATACCTTTAACAAGCTTATCAAGCACTTCTGCTTGGTTCGATAATAACAGTGTGCTTCCATCCTTGTTTATTTACGTTCAATGAAGAATATTCGAGCAAGTATACCTTTTTCATGATTTTGGGTGAAGGTACCCTTCAGAGATCCTTTCTTGATTTTCCGCTGATCCCAGCTGACTGAACTAGCGTGCTGCTTCCACGTGGACGAAAGTTTAGCTTCAATCATTGACGAGAGCACTGCAGTACCTGCTAGGCGTTTCACCCACTGTTTTCTTTTGTATTACATGCATGCTTCTCGAGGCTAGAATCAGGACTCGTTGTGATAGATCCCGTGCGTTCGATTAAGCTCCTTAAGCTAAATACTCGGATGCTTAATGATGTAAAGGAGACAAACCTCCTTTGTCTCCTTTACACATTAAGTGTTTTCCTTACGCGATCGCCTGTACCCTTGGTCACTATCAAGATGCCATGTGTAAAATTTTTTGTCTTTATCATGCTTGGGTTGGAATAGTTCAGTTTGCGATCCCAGAGCTTGTCTCTCTTGACTCACGGGATTATTACTAGAGACTGAAAGTCATTAAGTGACAACGACTGATAAATATCAATAAGCAACCAGAAATGAATGTTCAATCTGAACTTCTCATAGGAGCAACTGGATATTGCCTGTACAGAGTTATCGACCTTTCTTAAGTCAAGGACAAGTTTCGGCAATAAAGACCAGCTTCTGATTCAGAAAAAATGTTCCAAAAATCACGAGAAAAAATTACTTAAGAAGCAATGGAGACATGCTCTAACTCTCACAAGCCAACCCCAGCCACCGGCCAAGGTTAAACTCCTCTTGGCTTGCAAGGCCGAGTACCTGTCCAACATGCTATTTTTGCAGAGAATATTAAATAACATTTCTTTTCTCTTGTACCGTAGAACTCGAGTTTGTATTGTGGATGTCTCCAAGAGTAGTCCGAGGGAAGTTCGATCGGAGCTTCTGTGGGTCATTCACTTCACATTCAAGGCACATTCACTGCTGGTTCTAGGGCATGCGAGGTTTAGGACTAGGCGGGGGGGAGGCACGAGAGTGCGGGAGAGGAGAGTGTGGGAGAGGGTGGGAGAGGGATTACGTAAGGAGAGGGTAGAGTTAGGTGGGGTGGAGGGAGTATACTTTCAGATATTCCTTTTCTTTTTTTGTTTTTCTTTCTTTTGATTCTACAATGGACAGATTCTGTGGAGAAATGAGTGAGTATCAAATATTCTTGAGTTTTTTTGAGGTCTTAAGGTTCCACAGTTTTCTGTCTAAGATTTTTGAGAGATTTCTTGCTACATTTAGTATGTTTTATCTCCACATATCAGGGTTCTTCTTTTTCTTTTTAGTGGGTTTTTCTTTTTTGGAGATGTTCTTATTACGACTATGGTTTGCTTGGATATCGTTCTTTTTTTAGCTATGGGTACTCTCTCTCTCTTGAGATCGAGACTGATTCGAGACACACCATGCCCGGTGTGCAAACAATTATTTATCTCGCAAGGGGTAAAATCTCATGTGAGAAAGATGCACAAGAGCTATGATTGGACCACATGGGATGCCCAGGTTAGTCGAGAGCGGAGGTCTACACGTGCAGTCAATATGACACCGTTAGCCTTTCTTCCTGGAGTTCCTCTTGAGTCCTGGGAATGGTTGAGAGCCCACTCGGACACTATTCTGAGATTGTTCGAGATGAGTTTTCCTTGTCCGTGTTTGTTTCATCAGTTATCTCGGGCTCTTCATGACAAGGTGAGACCGACATTCCGTCTACCCCTCAACATGTTAGCATAGAACACTAGGGACGAAGCGGTGTGGTTACTGTTTCTGTTACTTCCTCGTTGGTGCCTCCGTTATACTCGAGGTGGCAGAGGAGGACATCGAGAGATGACGGTCCGTCTTCGGAGGTTCAGTGTAGATGATCGAGCGATCTTACAGGAGGAATCTGTACGTGCGGTACGAGGTAGGAGTGAGCTTGTCTCTACATTTGATGCCTCATCTTCCGCTCGCATTCGACGTTGTAGGATGTTAAGTCAGGTTGGAGAATAAAGTAGAGCTGCTAGAGCATTGCATCATTTGTCAATGACATGTCCCACTGAGGAGACGATCGCTTCGTTGCGTCTCCTTCATCTCCCACCGGGTGATCTCTCACCACCGGAGGTTCAGGACTATCAGTCTAAGGAGTCATTATGTCTGGATAGATCTTTGTTTGCCAGGTCTTGTGTACGGCTCCACATCTATCTTCTAGAGATATGTCTGGGATGGTCTACGAGCACCTATGAGATGATTTTCAGATAGACGACCCCTCTAGTGATTTCTTGGAGCTTTTTCAGATAGCGGCAACAGTAGCTCAGGGACATACTCCTCATTTTATAGCTCATGTACTAGGGACAGCTAGACTTTTGGTCATGACGAAGGATGGTGGAGAGATTCGATCGATACATCGACGAGATTCTCCTATGACTTATTAGTCATACCACTGTTCTTCAGCTTCGAGATACTTTCAGGATCATCTTTGTCCACATCAGTTTGGAGTTGCAACGCCTGGGGTTGTGATTTTGTGTCCTTCGGCATTAAGGCTCTCTTGGACATCCATCCCGATTGGGTCGTCCTACAAGTGGACGTGGAAACCGCTTTAACAGCGTTTCTCGCACTTCCATCTTGAGAGAACCCATGGATGGCAGTGGATCTCTGACGAGTCTCGTTTCCTTCGTGCGTTCATTCTATGGTTCTTCCACCCCCCTTTATTATCATCACGGTCCTTTGTTAGAGGAGGTTATAGTCATCCGATCCGCTGCAATACTCGTTAGAGACACATTTTGGGTGGACCTTTCTTTGTCTTAGCTCACTATAGAGCTCTCTTGGCCACCGCCTTGGCTGCTCCAAGTTGTGTTTGTCCATCTCAGCTGATGATACGCATATCGTAGATCCGACGGATCAAGTCAGTGTTGTCTTTGATCACCTCGTCTCTCAATTGGTCTTGGTAGGGCTGAGAGTGAAGGTGTCAAAGTGCAAGGCTTGGTCTTCCATAGGTATACCGTCGGACCTCCATCTCTCGGAGGGATTTGTTACACATAGAGATGATTTACGCATACTCGGAGTACCGTTGGGTACAGAAGACTTCGTCTCTCGATTCTTAGATGTTGCTCTGACGGAGGACGTTTTGCATATCGAGGATCTTCCTATGTTAGAGGACCCACATGTTGCTTTTGGCACCTTTTCCTCTTCCATTGCACGTCATCAAGGTTACCTACTCCGCACAGTACCTCCATCTCCTATCTTCATCTCGCGCCTTAGAGAGTTTGATAGGAGGATCATGGAGATTTTTGATAACATCATAGGATCGGGGACCTTTGACTGTGTGACAGGACCTCTCACATGAGAGGTCCTGTCACACAGTCAAAGGTGTCCTGTCCTGTTATCGTGTCGGATATTTTTGCGTGAAGGATGACCAAGAAAACGCGAGGTTCCTGGCTGTGGAGATGTTGTGTGCTAAAACAGAGACAAGACAGAGAAAAACAACCGCGAAAACGAATGCAGCGATATATACCAACTCTGAATGTATGTACACTATCAGTTCTTTCTCCTAAGAGCACAAAACTGAGAAACAGACCAGAGCCGTCTGTAACCTGTTTCAAAAGCCCCTAAAAACAACCCTTGAATCACAACCTTGACCCAAAATCACCGAAGCGTAGCTCAAAGCAAGAGAAACTTCTCTTTGCTAACAAACAGAGCCACAACAATATCACGCGATCCAAACCCAAGTCCAAACCACATCCATGCATAAGCTCTTAGCTAAAGCTAGCTACCACAAGCTGTATACATCCAACCAGAACTCTAACGAACTCAAAAGAGCAAAACCCGTAGCGAAGAAACCGAAAAAGACCTATCTGTGGACTTCCTCCTTTCGCTGAACGGACTTCAGGTGTCGATAGGGTCTCCTTCGCTGACTCCGTTAACCCAAGAACCCTTCAGATCCGACTCCCATCAGCCGAGATATCGCCGATTTTCGGTCGCATATGACCGAACCTCCGAACACTCCTCCCTACGGCTTAAAATCGCTCACACCGCACAAATGGATCGTCTAAACTGATATTCGTCTTCTCTGGTAGGTAGATCTAACTATCACGAACCCAATGAGACTCCAAACAAGTTGTTTGGAGTTCCCCTTGCAAAATCACGCAAGAAATTTGGTCGCAGGTTGCAAAAAACTGACGTAAATCGGCTCCCTGCTGCTCAAACTCGCTCACCACACCCAAACCAACAATCCAATCCACACACGGTCTTCTCCT
Source organism: Asterella californica (assembly GCA_036924285.1). Lineage (NCBI taxonomy): Eukaryota > Viridiplantae > Streptophyta > Marchantiopsida > Marchantiales > Aytoniaceae > Asterella > Asterella californica. Next base: position 17,914,600 of record JAYKYS010000003.1, read on the forward strand.
ATGAGTAGATGAAGATTCCCTGATCGCGTAGGCACCAAGAACGAAGAGCTTGACTCACCGATCGTGAAGAACAGCCAAACCTCAGGTCGCAGGCGAACGAAAATCTAATGTAAGCGCTTCCCTGCGAGCCAATTTCTCTCACAACTCCCAAACTGTCCGATGGAACTTTGTATCGTCTTCAATTTCCTGAAGAACTCGTTGTTCTGATCCTGATGGATCCAAGGACAGCAAGTTTGGACTCCGGAATGGCCCGAACGGTCCAACTCTCATTCACAGATAACTGAAAATTTCAAATCTGCTTCCTGCGTCTCAATTTCACTCAGTACGTACTCCCCGATCCGTCTCTTCCCAAACCGTTTGAACCCACACGTAGCCTGCACAGATCTGAACCCAACGACGCCTTGCGCGTTTGCATTGGACCTTCAAATCTCCCGTACCGTCCGCTGACAGGTCGCAGGCGCAAGCTAGCCCCTAAGCTGCCCCCTTGTTACAGTCTCTGTACGTACAGTTTTCTCCTGAATAATAAGAAGCAGGCCCCTTGCATCTTTGATATAACGCCTGGAGCCCTAAATACCCAGTCAGCAAGTAACTAGGGGCCTAGCTTGATTTTCTCCATCTTTCGAGTCCTGTAACTTCTCCACTAGGCGCCCAAACGAAGTAGACAAGATGCCTATGGAAAGCTGACAAGGAGCTCTACCCATCTATGCGATGAAAATGGAGATCTGAGATTGTGTCAAAATCCGTAAGCTGGGGCTTAGCTTGTCTTCTCATGAGTGTCTTTGGAGCGACAAGCATCGAAGTCTGAATTTCAGATAGGAGCCGGTCCACGACACGACATCCACCCCCTCCAAACCTGTGCATCCTCCGGTATGCACCAGAGATACCAACCAAGGAGTGGACCGGCACGCACAATCATTCCCATCTTGTCATCCTCTCTCCCATCTCAGTCAACCTCATCCTCAAGTTCGCAACTTGATCGTCATCTTGAAGTTGCTACCTGCAATGATCCTCCCTAGATCCATGTTCATCGACCTTCACCTCGAACCTCCCATCCAATCACCCCCTCTAAATCTACACATCTTCAATATGCGAAGACACAGAAAGAATAACTCATCATACCATAGAAATGTCTTCCATCCGTCTTGTAGAACCTCACTGTCGAGGTTTGTTAACCAAGTGTCGTAGTAGACATCCCGTCAACGCAATCATCACCACATATCTTGACTGTAACCCTCAACCTCAAGTCGGTACATGTCATCGTACCTATCCAACTCTTCTGTTTTGTTTTCTGAAAAAAAGAACCACACCACTGCAACCAAAATCCTCAACCGCAACCATCCTTATCTCGATGTACAACGATATCCTCCTTAACCATCATCCTCCCTGATCTCTTCTTCTGAAATCTTTACAACCTCCCAAGCCTCATCCTCCCAACCCTAATCACATGTAAACTTTCACAACCTCTCAAGCATAATCACCTTCAGCAATGGCTTCTCCCCTATAAGCCATCCTTACCATCATCTTATACCCGTAGCCTCGAGAGCATCCGTCCACTCTCCTTCACCCTCAGCATGTCCGTCCTTGCTGAAGCCGATGTAAGCATCATGGACTTCTCTTGTAGTCGCATCCAAGACCTCCCGTGAAATGAACCCAACCTTTGCATCTCGAATGCATTCCTCCCAACCTCCCTTCACATCTATCGTCATATCAACATCTGGTTGTTTGCATGCAACCAGATCACCCATGTCCACTATCTGCACTTCAACCATCTCCTCCGGTTGTGAAGGATCGCCCTCCATTGCCAATTCAGGAAGAATAGTTTCCTGTTGAACCTTATCTTCCCCAGCTTGCTTCTCTGAAGAAGTCTCTTGTTGGTCCTTCTTCTCGCACTGCATCGTGGATGCAGTATCCAACTTGAGCTCGTCTAGATCCACGTGCTCATCCAAACCATCTCTATGGAGATCATGCTCAATCTCCTCCACCCTAACACCATAATTTGTAGCTTCGGTAGCTACAACTGCATGTGTCGCAAGACAATCATCCACAAACTTCTTCATCCCTCCTTTACCAACGTTGGCTTGAAGGAGAGTACCCGTACTTGGGAATGCAACCTTTCCATCCTCCCAAGAAATTACCTCTCGTTGCAAAGACTCTGCAAAGTCGATGCAATCGTCCCGCTGATGGTCAGTATCATCACACCACAGGCAGTGATGTACCCAAGCTGGTTTGAGTACAAGCTCTATCTTGGTCGATGATCTCTTATCCTCCAACCTAGTAACCTTAGCTTGCAGATCTTGCATCTTTTGTCGTATGTCCTCGATATGGTTGGATCCTTCTCCTCTACAACCACAACTGAAGGTTGAACCTCAGATACTACCTGAACTGGTGTGGTAGTCAACGCTGCAGGTGTAAATCTTGTAACCCTTTCCCTTGTCTGTCTCCGGACAAGAAGCTCAACAGCTTCATGCACAACCTCCCAATTTCTTGTTAACCCTTCTTCTTCCTCCCCATCCTCCAGAAGTAGCTCCAACTGTTCCTGCCATGGTTCATCCGCAGCTTGAAGAAATAGCTCCGTCTTGTAGCTCTCCAAAGTTAACTTGTCCACCCGAGGTAGTTGAGAGAATTGACTCTCAAACTCCTTTAACAGCTCTGTAGGCTGCAAACCCTTGCTGGATCGGTTAACCCATTTCAAGAATGATTTCTTGGTTACTCGATCTGAGTTTCCCAAGAAATACTCCTCCTTCAGCGCATGTGAAAATGTATCCCAGTTCCTCCCAAAACGCTTTGTTAGACCCTTCACATGCTCCCTTATCTCTGGCACCGCAGCGAGTTCGAATATCTCGATCATCTCATTCTCCGGTATCCGATCCAAATCCATCTCCATCTGGTAACATCTCAAGTACTCAGAGATGTCTCTCCCACCAAATAGATCGAGCTTGTCGATCACCCTCCGAAGCACCTTCTTCTCCAAAGCCTCCTTTTGTTGGTTCTCTTGCTCTTGTCGCATAAACAAAGTGAAGGCTTGAAACAATCGTGCAGTTGCTGCATCCAACTGCATCCCTGGTATCTCCTCTGATCCGTCTATCTCGTCCATAGTCATGGCTCGTCCCATCCTCCCATCCTCCCATCCTCCCATGATCCCAACCGTCTACATATCCATCATCCTAGGTCCGCAGCATCCTCCCGAACAACAGTATCCATCCTCATCCTCGTTCATGATTGTTGATCTCTTCTTCCAAGTTCCAACACAGAAATCTCCACCCCGGACCTTCACGTCGAGTTCACCACCGTATCGTGTCGGATATTTTTGCGTGAAGGATGTCTAGGAAAACGCGAGGTTCCTGGCTGTGGAGATGTTGTGTGCTGAAACAGAGACAAGACAGAGAAAAACAACCGCGAAAACGAATGTTGCGATATATACCAACTCTGAATGTATGTACACTATCGGTTCTTTCTCCTAAGAGCACAAAACTGAGAAACAGACCAGAGCCGTCTGTAACCTGCTTCAAAAGCCCCTAAAAACAACCCCTGAATCACAACCTTGACCCAAAATCATCGAAGCGTAGCTCAAAGTAAGAGAAACTTCTCTTTGCTAACAAACAGAGCCACAACAGTATCACGCGATCCAAACCCAAGTCCAAACCACATCCATGTATAAGCTCTTAGCTAAAGCTAGCTACCACAAGCTGTATACATCCAACCAGAACTCTAACGAACTCAAAAGAGCAAAACCCGTAGCGAAGAAACCGAAAAAGACCTATCTGTGGACTTCCTCCTTTCGCTGAACGGACTTCAGATGTCGATAGGGTCTCCTCCGCTGACTCCTTTAACCCAAGAACCCTTCAGATCCGACTCCCATCAGCCAAGATATCGCCGATTTTCGGTCGCAGATGACCGAACATCCGAACACTCCTCCCTGCGGCTTAAAATCGCTCACACCGCACAAATTGATCGTCTAAACTGATATCCGTCTTCTCTGGTAGGTAGATCTAACTATCACGAACCCAACAAGACTCCAAACAAGCCGTTTGGAGTTCCTCTTGCAAAATCACACGAGAAATTTGGTCGTAGGTTGCAAAAAACTGACGTAAATCGGCTCCCTGTGGCACAAACTCGCTCACCACACCCAAACCAACAATCCAATCCGCACACGATCTTCTCCTATGAGTAGATGAAGATTCCCTGATCGCGTAGGCACCAAGAACGAAGAGCTTGACTCACCGATCGCGAAGAACAGCCCAACCTCAGATCGCAGACGAACGAAAATTTGATGTAAGCGCTTCCCTGCGAGCCAATTTCTCTCACAACTCCCAAACTGTCCGATGGAACTTTGTATCGTCTTCAATTTCCTGAAGAACTCGTTGTTCTGATCCTGATGGATCCAAGGACAGCAAGTTTGGACTCTGGAACGGCCCGAACGGTCCAACTCTCCTTCACAGGTAACTGAAAATTCCAAATCTGCTTCCTGCGTCTCAATTTCACTCAGTACGCACTCCCCGATCCGTCTCTTCCCCAACCGTTTGAACCCACACGTAGCCTGCACAGATCTGAACCCAACGACGCCTTGCGCGTTTGCATTGGACCTTCAAATCTCCCGTACCGTCCGCTGACAGGTCGCAGGCGCAAGCTAGCCCCTAAGCTGCCCCCTTGTTACAGTCTCTGTACGTACAGTTTTCTCCTGAATAATAAGAAGCAGGCCCCTTGCGTCTTTGATATAACGCCTGGAGCCCTAAATACCCAGTCAGCAAGTAACTAGGGGCCTAGCTTGATTTTCTCCATCTTTCGAGTCCTGTAACTTCTCCACTAGGCGCCCAAACGAAGTAGACAAGATGCCTATGGAAAGCTGACAAGGAGCTCTACCCATCTATGCGATGAAAATGGAGATCTGAGATTGTGCCAAAATCCGTAAGCTGAGGCCTAGCTTGTCTTCTCATGAGTGTCTTTGGAGCGACAAGCATCGAAGTCTGAATTTCAGATAGGAGCCGGTCCACGACACGACAACGTAGACAAACATCTTTGCCAATATCATGGGACGAGACGGGTTTATTATCCATGGAGGAAACTGCTCCGACAGTCTTTTTGGGTAGTTGGGCTCTCTCAGCACCTTGGCTCTCTTGTCGTTTCCTCGTGCAAGATATATCTATTTTGGAGAGCTATGTGATAGAGGTGGAGGATGGTTCTTACCCGCTACAATTTTGTCTCTGTGAGACAAGAGATCGTTTGACTCTTGAGGCACACCCTCGATTTGATACCCTAGCTTTCGATGGATCTCGCGGACTACAGTCCTCTTTGACGGCACACCACTTCTAGCAGGTTCTCCATGCGCTCTTACTGGATCCTTCCATCTCACGAGATACTAGAGCTCGATCCGCTCTTGTTCGGACAAGGACGCAAGCTCTTGTTCGGACAAGGACGCAAGCTCTTGGCTCATAGCTCGACCTTGTATTAGAGCCTTCCGACTCGCACCGATTATTTTCTCTACAGCGATGAGGTTCCACCTAGGCTTGGTCCAGCCTATTGCTTTGGCACTGTCCACCTGCGAGTGCGGGATCTCGCTCGAGACCTCGAGTCGACACCTTGCTCGTTGTCCTCACGGTGGAGAGAGGATAGCCACTCATGATGCCATCAAGGATGTCGTGTTCGTCTTAGCACGAGAGAGTGATTACATGACGTGGAGAGAGCGTTGGTACGCCTTTCAGACGGGAGGATAAGTGAGAGCTGACTTATACGTGATGAGGGAGGATCAAGTCTCAGTGACAGAGATGTGATCCGTCACGGATCCGACACGGGACTCAGTAGCGGCACATGTGATCACCCATCTCTCATGATGAGCAGCAGGCGTGGCGACAGCAGAGAAGGTGACCAAGTATAAAGGTATGCAGGTGGGACATCGCTTCCTCCTCTTAGTCTTGGAGATACACGGATCGACAGCTTCGAAGTTCGACGTCTTCCTTTGAGATTGTGCTAGAGAGGCGCCAGGGGTACCACTTTCTCTTTCTTTTTCTACTATGTTTTTTAGACAGCAAGTTTCCATTGGTCTTCAGAGAGTTTTAGCAAGAGCAATCCACATGAGAGCAATTGGAGTAGGCGATGCTACTTCATGTGCACCTGTTGTTTGCAGGACCACTGACTTATTTGTTTCTGATATCATAGGGGCGGTAAGCGACCTTAGAGCTACTTATAACGAGGTTTAGCCCCGGTGTTCTTCCCTTCGGAGTGTTAGTTGCTTGGTCCTTCGGGTCCTTCTTTCCCGTGTAAGACTTGATGGGATCTTTCCATCTGTTGGCTATTCATTGCATCACGTTTTACATGGCACTCCATCATAAGATAAATAGGAAGGGTTTAATTTATTATTTAATATTTTTATCAGAAAGAGGTAGGTAATAAATTAAAAATAATAAAAACTATTTTTATTAACAAATTATAGTTAGCACTTGTAGTGCATGAATTTACGGTTTTTATGGGTTATGTTTGGGTCTTTTCGAATCTCCATGTTTGATGATCATTATAAGGTAAAATTATTTTTCTTATCAACTTGGTATAAAATTTTCATATAACAATCTATTCGTATAACAGCAAGCGAGTTGGTCTTGCATGCATATTTGGGCTCGACTGCGATACTATACACTTCAAATATATTTTATCGTTTTTAGACTTTAACTTTAAACTGTAAGTTTAAAGTAGGTAAACTTTATACAGTTTAAACTGTATGAAAACTTTAACCTGAAGTACAATCGGAATCGCAGTCATGGTTTCCTGTGCAGTAAGGTGTGACTTGAGATAGCGACCCGTGAAAGCTAGTCTCCTCTAGAGCGGAGAACATGAGTGACAGTTCGTACTTCCTCTCGCAACTAACTACGGCCCGCTATGACCAGAATGGGTTAGGGAAATGTTACGGGTTCCTTACTGCCTTTGACTGACCGTTCAACTGCGCAAAAATTGACATGACATGAACTGCGAAGTAATTTGCAACTGTTAGTGTGAGTGGTCCTGTCACGAGTCACGATTTGAATCTCATCACGCGTACCTGCGAGCCGAAACTGGATTCGGTCGTGCGAGCATGACGATTGGATGAAAACTTCGACAAAACGCACGTTTCGGAGCCGAGATTCTTGGTCGCGTGAGGGATGGGGCTAACACGTCATACGGTCAAGAGGAAAAGGACCCTTGGATCCTTATATGACCTGCAGCCAGCCAGCACCCTTCCGGATTGATCGTGTACTTCATGTGGGAAGTGTACTCTGATTTAGAAGCTCGAATCCTTTACTGCAATATCAAGTGTTAGCTGATCAACACTTCCTGCACTTCACACCTCGAGAAACTGGTGGGACAATGGATTGATCGTACTCTCCGAGAGATGAATTGCTTTGTAATATCACCCTTCACAAGAGCGTCTAGCTGATTCGCGTTCTACTTTTTCTTCCAAGAACCGACTGACTCTCGATCCACTGTATGCGTTCGAGCGGTTCGATAGTTAAACGGATACATAGAAAGACAGCTACTGGATTGATCCACAAACCAACCTCGGCCTTTTCTTTCCTTTACTCTGCCTCTGCTACACGTCAACTACGTGTCCGGAAGATGGAGGACAGGGGGTCGATTCTGATGACATTATGCGTACTCCAAATGCTCTTGATTTCTGCTGTGGCGCAGCAGCCTGTTGAAGCCCCCGCCGAGGCTCCAGTTCCACCAGTCGCGGCACCCTCGACGAGTCCTCCCGCACCTCCAGCTGAACCACCGGTAGCAACACCACCACCGAGCCAAGCTCCCGTCGCACTGCAAGGATTTGTAACCAATACCTCGTTCGTCCTCACATCCGGTAATGGTTCATTCACAGGCCGTCAAATGAAGATCGCGCTCACTTCTGCCAGTGGCGAGTACACGCTCGCTCTCGTTATGGACGGATTCGGGATCGAGACGGATGTTCACTACTGCTGGACGGAGGTTCACAATTCTCTTGGCAATTTGACATTCAGGGAGAATTGCAGTCCTCGCAAAATTCAGATGTGCACTCTTTCTCTCACAGAGAAAGGCGATCTGCGATTGACTCTAGAGTCTAGAGGTGCCCAGCTGGTTTCATGGCGAACCGACACGAGTGACGAGGGAGTAACGGAGGTGAAGCTCGGTGATAATGGCGTTGTTAGTCTCGTTAAGGCTGATGAGTCCGTCGTGTGGACATCTGCTGAGGACAAAGACATGTGCCTGGAACCATACAATCCGGCTACTGGATCCGGACTTTCGGGATTCGGTTTCAGCAAGCTCTTGATCATCTGTACTACTCTTCTAAGCCTCGCTATTTCATGTTGTTTCTTGTAGTAGATTGGCAGAAATATTCGGAAACATTATTTAGTCTCAAATCTACAGTTTCATAGCTGCACACCAGATCTGGTGGATCTCATCACGTGGTCGAGGCCGAAAAGTGATTGGACTCACTTCAGTGGACTAGGCACCAACGGCAGACGCTCGAGAATTCCTTCGTCTAGCGTTTCATGTATCGAAACTTCGGTACCCGCCACCAAAATACTCTTTACAAGTTCAGCTGCAGCGCATTGTTTGAAATATTGGTCTTCACTGGAGACGAGGATGATTGTAGTTGCTGCTAGTCCAGTTAAACCACGCCGTTGCTTCGAACTCGAATCACGTGGATCTCTGAGTAGCAAGTGTGATATTGGTTTAGGTTGAGAGTATGGATTGTAAGCCGGAGCAAAACAGTACGTTGTTGCAAGGGGAGATGCCAACCATCGGCATACTGTTTACGGTTAGTGATGACCTCCCTCAAATTTTATCGTTATTGCATATGAGCAGCCAGATTGCCGAAGCAGAGAAGCTGCTGGTACACGAGCGCTAGCTTTCAGAAAATGTTCCTCTATAGACGAGGTCAGTAAGGAGGTTAAGAGTACTCACAGGTCATGAGCACATACTTGGACCAGACAATGTAACAACAGTCACACATGAAACGGACTCAATACAGGTTAACCTTTATGAATCCGGGTTTACCACTACGTAACGGGATTCGTGCGTAAGATAAGGTCCATTACATTTGCATGAGAAATTCCATATGAGTGGAACTGTATTGAGCTTCCACTCCCCATTCAGAGAACAAACTGGATTTCCTTGTTCCCTCGTCCGTATGTGAGTGTGTGTGTGTGTATCTGGGTTATGGTTCAGCGGCTTCAGCCACAGTGCTTGAAGTGAGTGTTAAGTATCAATGGACATGCTCAGTTTGGTGTTACTCCTCGGCTGTGAGTGGTTCCAAGCGTGCTTCCCCAGCTTGGCGTTACTAACTTTGGCACTCGGTAATGCTGTCAGTTTGTAGGCCGCGAAGGATTCAGTGATTTGATCCGGGATGTTCTCTTGCAGAGGAAAGCTAACTCTTCATTGGATTGAGTGTATCAAACTTACCATCTAAATGTAGGGAACTAAGGTAGTTTACTCTAAGACTCTTAGCTAGAAAGCATACGCAAAAGGTGTGAGAGAGGAAGGAAGAGAGAGAGAGAGAAAACTGAATACTCCAAGCCAAAGATAAAATCTCATAAATGAATAATGATGAGAGGATCAGATGGGTCCTCTTGATATACAAAGAAAACCAGTAAAGGGTCCGAAGGGTGTCTTTTCCTTGTGTTTTTTCACAATATCCAATTTAAGATAGTTATTGTTTCACGTAGTATTTTATCATTCTCACTCAGTGACTAGTCCTTAACAATCCGAGTTTTGGTAATAAATATTCTACTTTAGGAGCTAGTAAACTCTTAGTAAGAATATCAGCTACCATGTCAGCCGTTGAGCAATACTGAACTAACACTATTTTGAGAGTGACTTGATCTTTTATGAAGATATATCGGATATCTATATGCTTTGTTCTATCATGAAACTTAGTCGTGTCAACTAGAGCAATAGCACTTTGATTATCACAAAATAAAATCGTTGGCTGTTCATCCTTCAGTCCAATATCTGTGAGTAGTTGTCGCAGCCAAATCGTTTTTGAAGAACACGTACTTCATGCTACGCACTCAGCTTCCGTACTTGACAACGCCACAGATTGCTGTCGCTTGGATGACCAACTGATCGCTCCTTGGGCAAAAATGAAACAATTTCTAGAAGTGGAACGTCTTGATTCAACATCACCTCCTCAGTCAGCATCACAATATCCGAAAAGGGAGCGTGGATTAGGAGAGTATTTGTACTCAAGATGATAATCTAAAGTACCTTTGATGTATCTGAAAGCTCTCTTCATTGCAGTGATGTGAGTTGGGCCGAGATTTGCCATATGCTGAGATAATGAGCTTATGGTATATGACAAGTCAGGCCTTGTACATACAACTGCCCAATTGATGGATCCGGTTGCGCTTTGATATGGGTAGTTGGCGCATAAAGTCGTCTCTTCTTTAATGGTGGGAGGATCATGAGCAAGAAGTTTCTCACTTGGAGTCATGAGAGTACTAACAGGCTTACAATTCTCCAGACCGAATTGAAATAACTTTTGGGTGAGATATAGAGATTGACTGAGTCTTATCCATCCTACTGATCTGTCATTGTTTATCTTTATGCTCAAACAATGATTTATTTCTCCAATGTCGCTCATCTGGAATCTAGAACTGAGTTGTCTTTTTATTTTGATCATCAACTCCATGCTATTGTTTGCTATGATGATATCGTCAACATACAAGGCCAAAATCATGAACTGGTTGCCCTGATGTAAATAGTAAACATTCCCATCGGCACCAGACTTGGTAAACCCGAGGGATATGAGGAAACCATTGATTATTAGATACCATTCCCGTGAGGATTGTTTTAATCTATATAGTGTGCGTAGTAATCTGCACACTTATCTTTTTATCGTGGCAGTGACTCCTTCAAAGACATTAATGTATATCTCCTCATTGAATGTTCCATTCAGAAAGGCTGTCTTAACATCCATCTGGTGCACATGTAAATTATGCTGTACAGATATAGCCAAAATCAGACGTATCGATTGAACTCTTACCACGAAAAAGTGTAAGTGTCAGTGTAGGGAAAAAGGGAAAAAGGGAAAAAGTGTCAGTGTAGTCGAGATCGTAGATTTGAGTGAATCCACGAGCCACCAGACGTGCTTTGTATCGAGAGATGGAACCATCGGAGTTCAACTTTAGCTTAAACGTCCACTTGTTGGTGATGGGACGTCTGCCATGTGGTAGATCAGTGAACATCCATATTCCGTTAGCTTGATGTGATTTCAGTTCCTCATGTATGGCTTTCTCTCACTGTTCTGCATTGGGAAAAGAAAGTGCATCTCTATATGACACATGCTCCATGAGGACTGGTGAGAATGTTATCATTAATGCGTACTTCTATTTCCTCGGCTTTCTTGGTTTTGGAGGAGCAAGGGGGTTTTCGTAACCTTCAGCATGGTCACGCCTTGGAGACACTGATTGTCTTGTTGATCGTCTCAACACTGGAGGAACGTGAATACTTGTGAGTGAGAGAATCTCCACTTGTGAAGATTCAGTTGGTGAAGTCTCAAGGAGTCAGATCTCCTGCGGTGGCCAACGTTGCTGGATGCTTGGTGATGTCTTCCTGAGGTAGGGATGGTACTGGCTTATGTTTTCAGTTACCGGGGACTGATCACGGTGATGGCTTGTTGGTGACGTTGGAGACCGAGGGATTGTCAGAGCAGTAGGTAGAGTGTTCTGGTTCGATTGTGAGCTGGATGAACTCACAGTCGGAGTTGGTGTTGGTGCGCCTCCTCCACCACCTCCTCCTCCTCCTCCTCCTCCTCCTCCTCCTCCTCCAGAACTGGACGGTGTGACGGGAGGTACAAGCGGACCAGTGATAGGAGGAATGAGAGGCGGCACAAAAGAGAGAGGGAGTATTGAGGGAGGGGGCTGAGCTCCCTCTCTCAGTGGGAGCTAGTGCAGAAGGTACCGGGTGGTTGTTATAGAACTCAATGCTATTCTGAGAAAATTCTTCTGTTAGGATAGAATTATCGGGGAGAACAGGTGAAGGTACATGAAGGAAAGGAGATTCGTCAAATATGACGTCTCGTGAAGTGAAAGCATGGCCGTCAGATTTACGTTGTAGACAGTATGTTTTATTGCGTGCACTATAACCTAGCAAGATGCAAGCATGAGAGTGATCATATAACTTAGAGCGGAGATCAGCTGAGACATGAGAATATGCAGTGAAACACGTAGGTGTGAAATATCAGGCTTCCGGTTGTGCCACAACTCAAATGGTGTCAACTTAGGAGGGAGTGTCTTTGTCGGACACCTATTCTGGATGTAGTTGGCACAGTTGATAGCTTCTCCCCAGTAAGGTTTTGACATACCTGACTCATGCAGCATAGTGCGGACATAATTAAGAAGGGTGCGGTTTTTCTGTTGAGCAACGTCCTTTTGTTGAGGCGTGTGTGGAACAGTAAGTTGGCGCTGGATGCCAAACTCATTGCAACATGCTTTAAAATCTGTGGATTTGTACTCACCATCGTTGTCTGAGCGGAGTGTTTTCAGCTTGTGACCAGTTTGTCGTTCAGCAAAAGCATGGAATTCTTTGAAAGCTTGAAAACAATCGCTCTTGTAATGAAGTAGCCGAACAACAGTGTGACTGGAATAATCGTCAATGAAAGTTAAAAAATATTCACAGCCAGAATATGTGCAAGGAGAAATGCGGCTGTTTAAATCTGAATGTACCAACTCAAGGGGTTCTATTACCCGAGTGGTTGCTACACGTGGGAATTTGATGCGTGGTTGCTTGCCGTGGAGACATGTTGGACATATCTGTTCTCTCACTTTCCGTAGGTTAAGACCAGTGACAGAATTCTCGCGTCTAAGCTGGTCTAAACGCTGTGAGCTAATCTGATCGAGGCGACGATGCCATATTGTAGCGTTATTACTAGCGACTGTTGTGCAAGCTGCAGGGTAGAGAGATGGAGAAACAGCAGCAGGCATGGATGCGGAGTCTAGGCACATGTCGCGACGTAGAGCAATGGACTGGATGGTAATATCCGACCCGCTGTTCGCGAAAAGGAATGAGGTGCCTGCGTGGAGAGGGTCCAGTCCGTCGTTAGTGGGAGCGCAATCCGCCCAGGTGGCGGGCTGGAAAGCGCCTTCTGCAAGGAGCCCTTGTCCATCATTCGTGGAGCCGCGCCCTTGCATAGAGGCACGTTCCACCTAAGTGGCAGATGGTCCAGTGTCCCTTGGAGGCCACGATCTCTCGTTGGGGTTTGTGCCCTCCTGGGGACTTCACTGCACGTGGGGGTAATGACCCACACGTCGTGTATTCTCATAAATACTCGTCAAGGGCCGTGATCCCGCATGGAGGGACGTGCCCCTTGGAGTGCACGATGATCCCGAGTGGAGGTCCGTGCCCTTTAAGTGTCCTTGGTCCCAGGGGGCCTTGATTCATGATTGAGGACCTCCCTGCACCAAGGAGTCCTTGGCTCACGTCTCCGCGAGTCAAGGGATGTCTCTTGGGTGCGTGGGTCCTCTCGTGAGATGGGAGGACACACGCGTCAGCTGCTGGTGACTGTCCAGACGATTGCGTGTCAAAGGCTTCGCGAAGGATTTCCAAGATTTCAGGTTCCAAGGGGGGGAGACTGCGGAGATCAAGAATTTGGCTCTCATTGTACATTTCCGCTCTGTGAGGATTGCATGATTATGTTGAATGCGTAAGGAGCGCAAATAAGAGTACTTGGCTGGTGAATGAGTAATTGCGTGGTTGGGAGGATAAATTCCACGTTTTCTGGGTCTGACGCGCATGCGCGGTCTAGGACTGTGACAAGGTGGTAAGGTGTCTCTTTCACGCGTGACGATGTGTAAAAATGATGTCTGCTCAGTTACTGATACGGAATTTCCAAGCAAACACAGATCGTTTGATAATGGACAGGAGCATAAACTATTTATCTTCAAGATAGCAAATGCCATTTCCAATTAAGCACCAACCTCCCTTGGAGTCGAATTGACGTGCTGAGAAAAGGTTCTTGGGCAGTGCTGGCACATGCATAACTTCATAGATCAGTACCTTTTCATCATTCAGCAGCTTGATTTCAATAGTCCCAGTGCCTTCGATGTACACAGTGGTGTTGTCTCTCAATAAAATTTTATCATTTTGGCGACGTTCTTCTGAGTATGGTGTGTATGTGATGAATTGACGTCGGTCATGGACCATATGGTGTGTTGCACCAGTATCCACATACCACATGTTGTCCACCTGCTATAATGCACTTAAGTCAGTGGATTTAATTGTCATGAGGACCCTGCGTGCATTGTTTTGTTGGTTGTTGTTGTACGATTGAGGACGGTTTCTTTGATTTTGTCCTCGGCCTTGTTGTCTGTTACCGCTGTGCTGCTGCTGATTACTGCTGCTTGTTCGGTTGGGACACTCATTAAAAAGATGTCCAGTTGAGCCGCAATCGAAACATCTGGCGCTACCAGTTTGAAGCCGACGACGAGGTTGACTCCAACCGTCTTGGTTGCTGCTTTGTCCTCGTCCTTGCTGTCGGCGTCCAGCGAACAAGGCAGTGGAAGGTTCTACAGACATCTTCTCGGACATGAGCTCCTCCTCGATTAAGAAACAGATCAGATCTTGTAGAGAAAGACTTCGGTTCGTGCGCCTTGCATGCAGAAAGGTTTGATAGTTGGGTGGCATGCTGCCCATTAGTGTGAGGATTTGCTCCTGTGCGTCTATTATAACACCAGCAGATATGAGTTGCTGCACGAGGACCTTAAAGTTGTTGATGTGCGTCGTCACTGAGTCGTTTGACTTCATTCTGAGAAGCCTGAACTTTTCTCTTAGGTGCATGCGGATGACATGATCTTGACCAGCAAAGTTTAAGATCAGAGTTGTCCATGCGTCATTTGCTGTTGTGTAAGCGAGTATGTGACCGGCAACTGAGTTTGCACAACACTCATTGATTGTAGTTAAGGCGTTCTTGTTCTTCTTGTCTCATTCTGCAATGCTACCCGGTCCGGTAGCTGGTGTCGTTGTTCCGCCGGGACTTGTCGCTCAAGGTCGTAGGATTGTGGTATCCATCACGTCGAGTACCTCTTCTGAATCGAGCCGGAGAGTTATTTTATGCTTCCAAAAGGTGAAGAAAGTGCCACTCGAATACCGCCCATCCTTTCATGTTGAATGGTGCAATCATTCTGCGCAGTCTTGATCGCGGGAACTGAACTGGTCCTTTTTCACGCTACGCTGGTCTGTGCGGGGAGCGTCCTCCATGCGACGATCAAGACGTCCCTTGATCACTTTGATTTTTAATGTCTAAGACTTAGAGAGAACCTATGTTATCTTAATAGATCAACAACATGGGTTCTGATACAATGTAGGAAACTAAGATAGTTTACTCTAAGACTCTTAGCTAGAAGGCATACACAAAATGTGTGAGAGAGGAAGCGAGAGAGAGAGCTGATTACTCCAAGCCAAAGACAAAGTCCGATAAATGAATAATGATGAGAGGACCAGGTGGGTCCTCCTGATATACAAAGAGAATGTAAAGGGTCGAGGGGTGTCTTCCCCTTGTGTCACTTCACAATATCCAGTTTAGGATAGTTACTGTTTCACAAAGTATTCTATCACTAAATCCTAAGGGAAAGACGGAAGTTATGAAGCTTTTGGTCGTTTCCTCATTTTTTGTAGATGAATTATTCTAGGAAGTTTATTCTCAAAATTGTGGTCCAGAGTAATTTGGAATTATTTTTATTTTTAACTATACTGCATAAATTTGAAAGCAACCTTCATCAACTTCCTTGCATATATATATTCACCTCTTCAGAGAGTTCGGAGGAGGGAAAATATATATTATATTTAATTTATGTTTTAATCTTTCTTCTTAGAAAAATCAAGCTATAGATTAAAATTGTGAAATTAAAAATATCTTGACTCATTGAAGTCACTACACATCTACTTTACCCTCTTGTTGTTGGAACTGGATCCACATCGTGTTTCTTGCTGCGATTGCAGATTTTGTCATTTTCAAAGTGTGAAGAGAAGCGAGTGCGATCGATGACGAGGTTTCTTGAGGAGGGTTCCAGTCGCAAGGAGTTCTCATCAAGGCTGATAATATTGGAACTTATCGTAGAGACGCGTAAGTTGGACAATAGCATGTGCATAAGTCGGCGGCAGGTTGAATTCACGGAGGAGTACCACCGTAAAGACTTGTTTGGAACTGTCGGCTTTTCCAATAATCCACTTCAAGGTCGAGGTAATGACACGCTGAATGAGACAGCATAGTTGCCATTGTTTCCCTCCAAGTAACTCGTACGCGTAGTATATACTAGGTATGATGAATGTCTGCAACATCTGGAACTTGATCCAAAGGGATAAATATGAGTTGCAAAAAATAAAGCGGTATTGTCGGAGTTTGAGCCGTCCCTGTGCGACCTGTTGTTGTACCAATCATGGAGGGATCAGCTGCAAGTCGGTGTAGAAATTGACACCAAGATATGTATAAGTGTGCACAAACGGGATGGAGACCTCCTAAATAATGAAAAGTATGACGATTGAAAGAAGAGACGGTCCGAATCGACATACAACTGAAGTTGAGATGTTAGTAGATCCCTAGAGCCTTCTATCATGACGACGTCATCTGTCAGAAGTAAACCCGCTATCTGAGGAACCACCGCTGGTATCGGAGTGGAAGTCGAGGATTCGACGAGACAATCATTGATGTAAATATTAAATAATAGTGGCGAGAGTGGGTTGTCTTAACAGACCCCCTTAGCCATGGGAATGTCGTTGGTGCAAGTTGCTCCAACACGTGCTGTCGCCTGAGCCGATGCGTGTAACGAGCGAATGAAACGTATGGAGCGGTTCAGAACTCTTGCGGCTTCGAGTTTTTGGAATAGACCGTCGTGCGGCACCAAGTCATAAGCCTTGCGAAGATCAAGAAAAGCCACCAAGTGTGCAGATTGAGATCCAACCGATGATGTAGTATTTCGTGCAGCGCTGCGATCTGAGTCATACATTCTTGACGCTTCTGAAAATCCATTTGTCCTCGAAAGAAGAAGTTGCATGCTTCGAGGACAGAGAAGGGACGGTCGTTGATGACAATAAGTAGTTTAAGGACAATCGAGATGAGAGAGATGCCTCGTGTTTTTGTTGGTTCTCCAAGACCAATAAGAGTATCTTTGGGGATCATATCGCGTGATTAACCTCATAAGGGACACCCAAGGTGAACCATTGATTGAGGATTTGCAACATAATCATAGTAAAAGACGAGGACAAGGTGGATGGATCGCAATCCGGGTGGTGAAAGGTGTCCGTCAATAGCAACTTATATCATTCAACCGAGAATCCATATGGTCCAAGGGCCTTGTCGCGGTTGAGTGCTTAACCAATGTCCAAGTTCCAAGCACGAGATGTCATGATCCGCTTCCATCAGAAATAAAGGATGACGTAAGGAGTGTTGACGCGTAGTGAAAGCCGAGGCTGGGACCATAGAGGAGGAGGGGAGAGTTAGAAGAGAAGAGACGTACATGTGTCAACAATCCAGGATGGCATTTTCTTTGAAGAACAACTCACCTGCGTCATTGAATACTGGCTGCAAGATTTGGTGTGCTGAACAAGACTTACCAGAGCAGAGAGATTTAATCTATCTCCAGAAGCCGAATAGATCCTGATCTTGAATGTGATGACGCCCTTGCTCCATAAGACGAATATATTGCTTACGACGAACAACACGAAGTGGTTGGAGAAGGACATGATCTAGTCGATGTAGATGTCGTTGCAAAGCTTCGCGTTGATAGAGAGCAGAAGCGAGTCGAAGTTGCATGCAGGTGCGCTTTCGACGACGAAAGAGTTTCTGGAAGTGAGTATCTAATGCCGGTGGACGATCAAAGACATTGGGACCTCGTAACAGATGGTGATCCACAATAGTCACCATGAGGTCTTTAAGTTGGAGGTAGACAATGTGTGTCTCCTGAAGTAGTGAACTCCACCTCGGATAAAAAAGAACTAGCATAGAGTTGAGGTCACGAAGCGGCGTGAGTCAAACTGAATAACATGCGGGGTAGGAGGTGATGATTACGCCTCCTCTAAGACGTCCAAAATCAATAAGGTGATCAGCGCTAACGCCAAAGTCCTAGAGATAGAGAGCGGTGATCATACGTATTGCAGGAGGGTTGATATAATGCACATGGTAGAGGTTACTTAGTAGTACTTCAGTAATATTATTTTTATTAACAACAAAAAATTATATTTTAACATGTGCAAGGCAAGAGGTATTTTAATACCCCTATCTTTCTCCTAGAAGAATAAGTTCAAAAATATCATATTTCATAAACAAAAAGAATATTCTTAAAATAATCCAGTTTTCTATAAAAAAATATCATATATTTAATTTAAAATATATTTAAAATAGAATATTCTATATACTTTTATTTATTTTTCAAAAATATGCTAAAAGTAACTTTACTTGTTATATTTCTATGTTGAGGAGTTCCACCTTGTTAGTACTTGTTTATCACAAAATTTCTTTGGTGAACCTCATGACTATCCATGACTCTGTTACTTTTTATATTTCTATGTTGAGGAGTTCCTCCTTGTTAGTATCTTTTATGTTTTAGGTCAAGATTTTCAACTTTGTGTTGTTAGATAGCTAGACTTGTGTTTAAGCTCTATTGAGAGTGATTTCTGCCCATAAAAATTAAAAGTTATTATAAAGAATCACCATTGTGATAGGTTTTTTATGTTTGGATGATATTTACTTTTATCTCAATGAGTTAGATCTTAATATTATTATTTTATAGCATCTTTTGATTTTCTTTTGTATTACAAGAATTTTGTAACCTACTACAAAAATAAAAGTAATTGCAATGATAAATATTTAAGCTTATTTAACAAAACGGTTTTTTTATTCAGAAATATTACTACAGATTTTTACTTGAAGTACTGTTGGTTTGTGCAAATTCTCATTTGTTATGACAGAATTTGATATCCATTTACCATACTTTACAAAATTTACAAGTTCAAGGTATCTGGTGAGAAATCCAAGATGTGGAAATTGTTAGTATCCATGCGTAATTGGACTTCATATCTTCTTCCTAGAGAGAATGATGAATATGTTATATCTTCTACAATCAATAAGATACAATATTTAAAGGTTAAAGTTATTTGCTACGTGGTCTACTGCATATAAGATATATAACAGCTGATCATATATCATACTCTACTCCGTACATATATGTATATGTTGTAATAATAATTAGTTTAGTATGATAAGAGATTTATATTAGGTCTTGAAACTCTGATATATTGAAATAAATGATAAATATATAAAATCATGTTTACATTGTTATATATAAGCTTAATTTAAATATAATTGTTTATCATTTGTTCAATTTTCAGTTAACCAAGGTTTATCCATAACAATTTACTTGACACACCCATAATAAGTTTTGTGGACTTCACCTCACCTCTATTAACATTGCATTATTAACCGTACCCTTGATTGAAAACAGCAAGTTCAGCCGGTGTCAAAATGTCACATCATTTGAATGCAAGACGTGCATGTAAGCAACCAATATGTATATAAGAAAAGTTTCAGTTAAAAATATGTTTATAATATATTATCATCATGTGAGATTACTTCTCTTCTGCAGTGTCTTGACGTGACGATAAACCCGCTGGACCTTCCTGTTACCTATCAGGGTTGCTATCAAGTAATGCAATGTGAAGAGGGTGAAGTCAAGGACGACAAATGTATTAGAAGTGAAGTAAAATAAATCTCTGGTTTATCCACTTGCTTGTCTTATACTATTCTCATTTTCAGTTTTTCTTCATTCTTCATTATTCTTCACACCTATTTTATAATATATAATGCAGGTACAGTGGGTATTTATAAGTGAAAATGAACTTATGGATGGTCACTCATATCTCCTTGCATTTATCCAGGCCGGACTGTAGTCCGTCCGTCCGTCCCAATTGTCACAGAGAAGGGGATACCGTAGAGAACAGATCCTTCGTTGCCTTGAACCGGGCAGTCGAGCCAAGAGCGGCGTCGTCTGCAGTCCCGCACGGCTGGTGTCTGAGGCATCCGTGCGACTGGTCACTGTCCGTTTTCTTCTCTTTAGCCGAGCGAGGCGCCAGCCCACGCCGAGAACCGAAAACATTGCTGGATATACGAAATATTTAGGGAAAACTTGGGATGTAGTAAAAGTAAAAAGAAAGTAGCTACGCTTGCAATGTAATAGCGGAACTATGCGTTAACGACTGATCAGTATCTAACTCAAATTTTTTTGGTTTTTCCAGTCGCTCCGATTGTCACCACCGTCACTTAACCGTCCATAAATACGAAAGAATACTCTACATGACAAAAAGGTTCCCCACCCAACAATCGACGTATAGCTATGCTTACGCATAGCAAAAATCGTTATATTCTGAGACGATGTTAAAAATACTGTATTCTATAAGAGGAAAAGTAGGGAGCCAGTAACTTTACGATAAGTTCACCGTAAATTTTGCCGGAAATGTGAGAAAATCTCGCTGAGGGCTGCCGGAGGCGCTCGAATGGTTTGGCTTTCGCACGCGTACAATGGTGATGACATGGTATGCATGGTATGGTGCCTCTCTCAAGCGTAGAAGATTGCTGGTTCAATTGGTCGATCAAGATTGTCCGATCCTCCTCAGGTGTTCTCTATCAAGTCAATGTTGCGGGAAGCTGTGGCCGGTGTCAGACTACATTCGTGCACAGCAGGTCAGGTTATCGTTGCTGGCTGGCACAGGTACCGGAGTCGTCTCCGCTGACAGTTGAAGCCTTTCGAGTTTCCACCTCGACGGAAAGAAGGATGGAAGTAACTTGGTTCTGGACGCGGCCCACGACTTCCGAACTTCCGAAGCAGGGAGGGAGTTAGTGGTCCGACAGGATGGAGTCAAGTTACGAAGCTAGTAGGTTCCGAAGCGAGAAAGGCGAGGAGATATCGCCTAGAGATTGAGTACAGTGATGTCCGAAGCCGTTGGATTACCGAATCTAAGCAGAAATGACCACGTGCATGAGAGCATGACTCTTGCTCTGTACCACACGGTTCACACCCCACCAAGTTACCAAGGCAAGCCACCACAGTCGATACGACAAAGTATGCAATCATGTACAATAAGTACTTGGGACTGTAGCAGACGGCGGGCCCGGATAGATACCACCGGCGATCACCAGTGACCTTCTTGACGGAGTCGATACTGGCGTGCGCCGACATTCCTCTGTTGGCATTTCTCGACATTCCATTCACCAGAAAAAAATCTCACTTTCCCATAAAGCTAACAACCGATTCATTCACAGTGATATCAAAAACCTTGTCTATCCATTTCCTTACCTTCCATCAAAATGCTAATCGAACGGTTCACCAGTTGTCAAGGCTCAAGGATGCCGTCCGCCAGCAACTCGACTTGCTGTGTCAGTGACGTCCGTGCGGCAAGAAGTGATGATTTTCATTACGACTCGGAATGACCCTGCTGCCCAAGGAAATTCAGGTAGACAACATTAGCTAATGCATTTACTACAATAACGGTTTTACCGCAAATTTAGCATCCGAATGACGTCTAGAATAAGATGAGAGCACAATGACCTATAACTAGTTTCTCGGTCTTTCCGCCTTTCCCTTCTCGTTTTGCTACAAGGACACGGAAGTCACCACAACAAGAATGCCGTAGAGTGCAGAGGAACAAGTTCACGGCAGGACTTGAAAATGCAGCGTTGATGAAATAGAGCGGGAGGAGTTTCTGAAGAGGAAGGTATACGGACCGGACGTCCGCCAGCTCCGCATCGGGAGTATGTGGACGACTGGAAGATGGGCTGAGTTTATGAAAGCCATAACTGATACACTGGTTCCGATGGGGCTGAGCTGTTGTTCTGGGTTGACTGGGATATCGCGCAACTGGGCTGACCGTAACTTCCGGCATTCAATTAACGGCCGCACAATTATCGGCGGCGTGGCGGCGGGCCGGGGACGTCTTACAACGCAGTTGAGTCGCGGGCTCTACGCAGTCCTCTGCTAGGTTACATCGAGGGATTCATTGGCGTTACCAGGTCCTGGCCGCAGGCTCGAAAGAAAGAAGGTCGGGTCAGGTGCAGCACATCCCCACCCGTTCTCCGCATATATAGCTCCTCTGTGACTTCATTAAGTAGGGCCGTCGTTTATCAAGTTCTTGCCCTCCATCCGGACACGTATGAGGGGCACAACACCCGGTCGGGAAGAGAAAAGGACGTACGGACGTCTTGAAACCAGTGAGAATGGGGGCAACTGGACGATGACAAAACCGGGCACCTCCCCTTTAGGCCGTATTGACAGGCAGGAGGAGGTCTGGAGGGGAGGGCAACCACCGGTCGGAAATCGCTGATGTGTACCATGCCTAGAAACCAGTGAACTGCGCATATTAACCATCAGGAAACCGGACACTAACTGGTATTATGTCGGCCGTGTTAGCCTTGATACCATGCGCCGCGCGGAGCTATAGCTCGGTATCTTTCATCCTCCTTCATATACCTCATCAAACCCTGACTCTGCAAGTTAAAGGGTCCTCCTTCCATTCCGCTCTTCTCTACAGGTCCACTCCTCTGACTTCCTTTTCTCGTACCCCCTCCTTTCCATCCCCCGCTCCCACTCGTTCACTTACTCCACTTTCCTGCACAAGTAGAGTTCAGATCACT
Organism: Asterella californica; assembly: GCA_036924285.1. NCBI lineage: Eukaryota > Viridiplantae > Streptophyta > Marchantiopsida > Marchantiales > Aytoniaceae > Asterella > Asterella californica. The sequence continues at coordinate 17,937,215 of JAYKYS010000003.1, forward strand.
TAGCCTAATTAGTCCCTGTCATTTGCCTTAAGCTGTCTCGTGTCTTCGTTGAGTTCTTCTTAGTTCAGATCGCCTGTGTTGTAGTCTGTGCAGTACAAGGGAGGGATTGCTGACTGACAGGGAGCTAGAAATTGGACCGAAGTCTGTTTTGATAGTGATATACTTGACAGAGTCATCACTGTAGTTTGTTCGGTCGGTTTGACTTGCTGCTGCTACCCTACTGGAATCGTCTGGAGAGAGACAAGTCTCAGGAGATCACATAACTGTACGAATTCGGAGGGTCATTGGGAGAGGATAACTGTGATACTGATTTGAGGCTATCGAGGTTAAGTTACTTGGCGCACCGTGTCGTTGTGCACTCCCGACGTCTGTGAGTAGGACTCTGGAAGTGCGCACCACCTACGTAACGAGTACCAGTCGTAGTTCCAGAAGGAGTTTAGAAGGAATTTGTCTGCAATCAGTGTTACAAAGCTCAACATTAACAGGTCCAAATAGTGGGCCCATTTTCTTGGTTGACGACTGTGTATGCCGGAGAATGTGTACATCGAGAACACATTGGTGACATGTCCACCGACGTATCACGTTATCCAATCTTCAGTGAAATTAAACCACGCTGTCCACAAGCGGTTCGGGAAGATTGAACGTCAATCGAAGCTCGTGTTATCAAACAAGCGTGGTGAAGGCCACGAGTGGTGGCAGGCAGTATTCTAGCTCACTCCACAAGGGCGCAGTGTAGTTGGTCACTCCTTAGAGAACTGAACCGTTGTCCCTATTCTCACTCTGCGAGCTTTGAGCTTCTCCACGGTGACAGCAGTTCCAGCATGGGCGCCATTATATGTTCGAAAATTTCTGCGAGGAAGGCGTCTCTTGTCATTGCGGTGACGGTTCTCGTGTTTCTCTACACGTTCATATTCTCAGGTTGGTTTGCCTCTCAGGATTAATGCCTTGGTTCGTGGTTTCGCGGCTCCAACTCTAAGGACTCCGTTCATGGGACATGCAGTGCCGGTCTTGAGTGGAACCTATCACGCCATTTCGTTTTGTACTTGTGCTCTTGGATCAACTATAAGAATCAGATATTTGAAGTCGCTTTGTGAAGCTGCTGGACTAGAGATCCTCTCCCTTCTTAGACTGGACCCAAAGCGAGAAGAGTTTCGTCCTTTTCTACCTAGAGCTGTAGCTACAGTTTGGCTATTCAGTCATGGTTTGAAAGTCCAGTTCCATTTCCACCTCGTCTCACTGGACCTTGCTGAGCTTGATGCACTCGTTCGGGCTCACGGAGGTCTATTTGGCTTTCCTCGCATATGAAAAGACAGTTCCTACCTAGGCAGGAGTTACTCGATACTTGAGTGTGGCGGACAAGGCAGACATCAACTCGGATTCAGGAATTCGGGTCCTTGAAGGCGAAATGAGTCATTCGCCAATGACTGCATAGTTGCGGTCGAGTTTCAATTGTCAGTGCCAGCAAATGTCCAATCACGTATGCCTGTCACGTGCATTCCTTTCTGTCCGGATGCTGAAGCTAGAAACATCTTAGGGACGCACTAGTCCTTGCAAAATGAATTCCGCCTGGTCCCCACATAGTTTGCCTCGCGGAGGCTATTACTTTTCGAAGTCCGTATTTCATGATACCGCCATGGAGTAGTTCTTGATCACTGGTGGCTCGACTTTATGTGCCGGAAACTGCAAGCAGTTTTGTCCGTTGATCTTTCTGATGGGTGAACTTCGCCTCTGCAGAATTCGGGAGAAGCTTCCAGTCGGGGTCGGAAGGCACGAATTCTACGGGCATTGTATACCGCAGCAGCGCGCTGCTGAGTCGAGTGGAGATTGACGAAATTATGACGAGGACGAAATACAACAACAGGCGACTCTTGCTTTCTGGTAAGGCCGGAATTCTACTCTTTGTACTTGCCTTATGTAGTTCCGCGTGTCGCTCCTATTTACAAGAATCGAGTTATCGTTCAAGCGGAGATTGTTGTCTGGTAGAGCAGAGGTTTGTAGACTTGGGCTCGAAAGTTGTCGTGAGGCCTGATGGTAAGTAAACCTGTGGCATATTGCAGAACTTTGTACAAAATCAGATATAAGTATTTTCCAGGGCGAGATGAATCCTCTCCCCAACGGCATCCCAACATTTAATGTTCAGATTATCAACCTATGCACTGTAGGTTGCCCCATTTCAAGTATACACGTAGCATGCGGATGGTTTGCTTCCGCCAAACTAATCAACCCGGAGATTTTTAGAAGAATAGACTTTAATGACTGCCTCGTCAATGACGGGAAGCCTCTTAATGGGGGCGATAGTATTTCATTTGAGTACTCAAACTCCTTTGAGTATCCCATGCGAGTCGAAAATGCTGCGATTTGTAAACCGTAAATAAAGCTCGAAGTAATTAGAAGATTCTATTATTCCGCCATGTTTTGGCGTACATGTGATGTTCTGTCTTCCTATCCACCGCTTCCTCCGTCGTTCTCTCCTTGTATGAATGCGGATAGATTCGTCTCCGTTCAGCCTGACGTAGCCCAACAATTATACACTGACGTGCTTTCCCGATCGTTTCCCTTCTCATAGTATGATAGGACTGCCCACTTCATATAGAGTCAGATAGATCAAGGCCCAACTTTCAGCTGAGAGTTATGTCCATTCGGAGGCTGTGGTCGAATAACCGGGTCCGTCTCCCAGGAGGTCCAAGAAGTATCGTCTGTTTACAATTGGGGACTTTGCTCAACTGCAGGCATGGAGTCGAGACATGAGTTAAAGAGCACGAGCCAGTCCTTGGCTGCTAATTTCCGAGACCTAGTTACCCGTCGTGTGGGTAGAAGCGTCGTTGTGTCCACTCGAAATCGTCGTTTCCTAGTTAATAGTAAGTGCTGCTGCTCCACCCTCGTCTCAGAGAGTTGCTGTGCATCTGCTCTAGTGTAGATTGCATCTTGTTGGTAAGTAATGTGTTTTACGTGGTGGTATCATTGCAGATCAGTGCTCAAACAAAGACATTAGCATTATCCAAAGAGAGGAACCCAACTCTGGCATTCCACGCTATGAGGTTCAGATAGTGAACACTTGTATTTCTGATTGTGCTCCGACGGACATCCACGTGTTCTGTGGATGGTTTGCCTCAAGCCCTCTAGTGAATCCCAACTATTTCAAACGGCTAGCCTACAATGACTGCCTCGTTAATGGAGGCAGGCCATTGCCTCCAGGGAGCGTGATTCAGTTCCAGTATGCGAACACATTCATGTATCCCTTGAGATTTCGTTCTGCGAAGTTTTGTTGAATCAAAGCTATAATAAAAGAAATTCACTCCTGCCTGTTCCATCGTAACATGTGCTCGGCTCCCCATCGTCCCAGACTTGGTGTTCTCCACACGCTCCTTTCCAGCCTGATAACCTCGGATCCTTCCTTAACAGCCTCCTCCCGCATGTACGACTCGTCCCGTTTATAGAGAGTAGGTGGATTGGAAGTTTTGTGTATGTTGGTTGTCGTTGCCTTTCTTCGCAATTTTATTCAGGTGAATAATTGTTGATGTGCCAATGTTGTGCTATTGCAGATATGTGTACAGACAAAGACATTAGCATTACCCAGAGCCGTGATGGTACAACCGGCATTCCACTTTACAGTGTTCAGATAACCAATACCTGCATGTCTGACTGTGCTCCTTCAGACATCCATGTCAATTGTGGCTGGTTTGCGTCATCCCCTCCTCCTAATCCAAATGTCTTCACGCGCCTTGCGTTTAACGACTGTCTTGTTAATGGTGGTAGGCCTCTGCTGCAAGGTAATATCATTCAGTTCCAGTACGCAAATTCCTTCATGTATCCCCTTACGTTCAGGTCCGCAAAGTTTTGTAGAGTCTGACTTAGATTAGTGAAATTTTGTAGATACACTGGGGACTTATAATACTCCCGTTCGATCGACACTGAAGGCGAAGAAATCTATCATCTTCGCTTGTCGTGAGCCCCGTAGCGCAGCGGCAGTAGGAGCGGGAGATAATGCCCCACCACATTTAAGGCAATGCACCTGCATGCAGCAGGTGCTCCACTTTTGATCGATTAAGTACAGAAAAGCATCCCCCTTGTAGATGGGGTTACCACGAACCATAGAAACTACCACGAACTAATCACTGATCCATCCCACTGCTGATCAGGTTTTCCGAGACCAACCATGTTCCGCTGCAAATTAGCGATTTTATAAATAATAAATATTCAGTACGCTGAAGTTTTCCCAGGCTATTGAGAATGCTGAAATGGTTCTTATACTTTGAATAAGTACCATTCCCCATTGTCTGCTTACCTCTCCAATGGCAGGGCCATATAGTAGCCGCGAAAGTGCTTCATTTACGTCCTTTACCTTCTTACTCACTGGATATATGGATGGGAATTGTACTCATGAACCTGCAGCACGTCACGAGGTCTGGTTAGAGGTCCCAGGAGCGTGGATTGATATAAGTCTAGCATACGAATCACTTGATAATCAAAACCGTTGAACGGATGCGAATGATAGTACTGACTCTTGCAGAGAAATCAGGCAAGATCCTGAAAGGCAGTGGAATAAATTACTATTATATTATTCTTGCTTCTGGAAAGTGTAACTGTCAGTAAAGTAAAAATGTGATAAATATAATTCAGGAAGTAAGATGCTGAAAATTGCTGCCAAATACTATGCACATCTCAGTATATGCGGACTCATTTTTCATCTGGAAGTTTTGATATCAACCTGCAAAGTTTCTTGTACTAATCGTCACTTCAGCCTGCTCACGCATGTACCACTTACATGTAACACAATCAGAAGAAAGAGCCTACGTAAAGAACAATCAGCCACAGTGTAATATAATCGTGGAAGAAACTATGGAATTTGGGTTGCAGCGTAAGACCTAAGTTACTTGCAAATCCTCAGTCTGAGAGGTATGCATATGTCTGCTCTTGGTTGGGTGAAAACGTTTGTTATCATTCCCAATCAGGATTGACAAGTGATAGTTTGCCTGGAATCAATGAATCCGCGCATATTCCGAATTGTGAAATTAATGCATTGCTGAAAACTTTGAAAAGTCGATGGAGCAACTGAATCTTTGCTGCCGGTACTCTCTCTCTGTATGCAGTGAATATTCCTCAGCGGTTCCACTGCAACGGAATTGATGATCTCAACGCACAAGTTCTCTTCTCTTGCCTGTAGGCCTTCCTAGGTCTCAAACAAACACGAATGAAATGAAAAGGATCCGAGTGACATAACTTTGCTCCTCGAAGGCATTGAAGTCACCACAGTCACCACGAGCCTATGGTCTGACAAGTTAGGCTTGTACGTACCTTGCGAGCAAGCCAAGCCGGTAAGTCTGAAGAAGCGCACATCTGATAGACCTATGTTGCACTTCCTTTCCGGTCTAATTGAAGAAGCAGAAGACTGGGTTTTTGTTTTGACTTGGCACGAGAAGGATCTAGCGTCAGTGAAGAATAAGAAGACAGCGAACGAGACGTAATGAGATGTCGAGTTTGGGCGGCGAGCTGTAAAGAAGTATGATTTTGAAAACTGACCGCGTCGTATTGACCTGGAGCTTACCATCACTTGGCATTTAAAAGCCGTACTCAGACCCGACTGGAAAACCTTCTTTGTTGTCCTCTGCTCTAACGAGTGACGAGACAGTCCCTGTGCATGGCCTTCGCTCATTCTTTCAGCCGCCATGTCATTGCATCCATCCCTGACATCCACACTCGCACAACTACTTCGTTCTCCACGCAGTCCACTGGAGGGAGAGAGAGGGACGGGGCATCTGTCGGTGAATGGTTTGCATAAGGATGGACGGAGGTAGGGAAACGGTGATGTGGGCGGTCAGAGAGAGTGATAAAAGCATTATAGAGTCATTAACTTCATCAAAGCGGAGAATGGAAATTTAGTGGTGGTTAGAATAGTTATAATTAGGTATTCTAATTACGTCTCTCACGAGCCAAGTGTCCTTTCTCCCTCACGAATCACGAGGTTTTCTGAATTAATTTCTCCCTCCTTCCAGAGACGAGCATGGTAGAGAGAGATCTGTCTGTCTTTTAGAACCATTCCGTTCCGGTTAATTCCCCCGTTTATCACCTTTTCCCATCCCCACATCCAAAGAAGAACTAGTCCCCATTTACTTTGCTCCGGGTCTTACATGGGTTAAATTTATATATTAGACTGGTGCTATTTAATTTTGTAATATTCATTAGGCTCCTCTCGGATTATCTAATCATCATTCTCTGAAGCCTTGGCTTTATATTCTCTTTTCCCTGTTATGATATTCTGTATCCGGAGATATAATGAGGAGTTTTAGTTACATCAGATTGTTAGATTTGATTTTCAAGTTTAACTAACCGCCCAAAATGATTATTTTATACCCTGCATGAGTTAATCGCTTAGGTTGAATACAGTGGATCTGAACCCGCTCATCACTGCTGGTTCATAAAGAGATTTACCCCCTTTAAACCAGATCGATCGAAGTAAGGGGATTGAAGTAAGTATTTTATTCTTAGTGAAGATAGAGTAAAGAGGTCTACTGTAGTTTCCGCTGTAACCAGTACGTATTCATCTACACATTCTTTCTAAGTTCCAGTAACTAATCATAACGATCACTCGTGTCACTTCTAAGTCCTATTCTCGGTAGTATCAGATTTAGGGAGTGTCAAAGGAAGTGTCAAAGTTTGGTCCGTAAAACGAACGGGACTAGGGTTTGAAACCTTAAAAGACTGGAGACTATCAGTGGAGTCACCTGCATATTCACCCATTCCATATTTCGATGGAGGAGAAAAATATCCATGCTTTTAATTTAATACCTTGCTCTTGTGGTAAGGGTTAGGTATTAAATTAAACTCTCATTGAATCAATATATTAATGATTATAGTTTCCCGAACTTATATCTTCTCGCAATAGTCTACTCAAGACTTATGATTTATCTCCTGTTCTCTGTGTTTTCAAGCATGGGCTAACAATTAATAGTTATAAATAAATTTTAGTTATTTTTATCTACTTGGTATATATATATATATATATATATATATTAACATTAATCTATTTTCTCGATAATAATATACGAGCAAAAGTTCCCAGAATTTCATCCAACATGCATATTCAGTGTATGCAGAATTCACTTGCAGTCATTAAAGAACTCCGAATTGCAGCATAAAAAAATTCCTTCGGGTATCGCGGTATCACTTGGAAAATTTAAATGGCAGCAACGAAGGAAATCCTTCAGGCAGAGCAGTATCACGAGCATTCCATATTCTTCCACACGGCATTTAAGAGAGTGGCACTGAGCACTGTTCAAGGATGGAATATATTAGTTTATCACTTGACCTGTCTGTCAAGAAGAGTTAAAACATAAATCGAACTTTTAATCAAATGCACTTGCTTATAAGTTCACATGCACTTCATTTCTAAGTTCTTCCCGTAATTCTTGTCTGGATATAATAATAACAGTTAATTATATTTTGATTTACCTTATCTATTAATAAATATTTCAGTTAATATCTCTATATTTTAGTGATAATTAATGCCAAAAGTGAACTGAGATGCATATTCTCCACGAGTAGTTTTGGAACTTTAGGAGCTTGAGAAAATTGGCAGTTTACGTAACCACATATAAAGTTCTATGGTCCATCTTTTACACCTTGATTTCAAGAGAATAAGATCACTCAAACTTCCCATAAACACAAATAAGGAAACAAACAAATAGAAACTGAAAGTTCTTGTAAGTTCTTACCGGTTACTTTCAGATATTTCCTGTTTGTTCTACAAACAAAAATCATAGATTTGCATATAAGAGTTACATAAATGCTTGAGGGGGAGAGGATTGAATGGCCATATTGAACTGCCTTAAACGAGTCTCAAAGCTCTCCCGTAGAGGCACCTGATGCATCACCGTAAACATTTCTATGAGAAATTAGTCGGGTGGGAATAGAATACCTTTTATCACCTTGCATCCGTTGGTTAGTCCTCCTCTGCTGCAGTTTGAAATTTTCTAGTCGGAACTCTCAGTAATGTACGATCCACATCGAAGAAAAAGTAAATCCTTTATCTTATTTTATTTTTCTCCCGTCTCTAGTAGAATATCGAGCAAAAATATATATAGACTATTTGAAGCCTAGATTATTTCCACGCTTGGGTATGGATCTATCGGAAGCTACGATTAGTTTATGCCTTGGGTATGGATCTCTGCCTTGTCTTTCCTTAGACATGTATGCCTCTCTAAGGCTATCAACATCCATGCTGCTAAATAATGAGCTTGGTTTTTATGCTTGTCAATGTCTTCAGGCTTTTGTGTGTTATAAGGAAATGATTTCACTCATACATTTAATCACCAGTCGTTTCTATTTTCAAATTTCATAGCTACCTCATGGTCTCAATTAAATTTTGGACAAAAAATGAAGAAGAAAAAAAGAGAATGTTACATAGATCTAGCTAAGTCCTCAATAACCAAAGGAAAATATTTTTTTTTCAATAAGATGATGAACATGTTCACTCAAGGAGAGATAATCAAACTCCTTCATTTTTCTACTAGGATCAGGATAAAGCAAGACATGTAGCTGGTTAAAATGAGGGTTCCGTTTGCCGTATTACTGAATATGTACTATCCAACAATTATCATAGAATTAAGTGTGGTAAAGTTGATCCTATAAACCTGAAAAAGGGAATAAGGTTTCAAGTACACCTAACAACCTAGTGTATAAGAGACTAACTTTGTGAAACTCTTGTTATTATTATAGACTATACAATTATTTTTATAAATCCAAGAATAGCTAATATGAAAATTAAATATTCCGTAATATGTTTACGGGAGGTTTGAGTATTTAAATTAAGGTGTAAAAGATGGATCGTGGAATCTTAGAGATCTTTCTGGACAAAGAGTTCCAAAAATAACCCATAAGTGTATCGCGTGAAGAGCTATAATAGCAGTTCTCTTAAAATAAAATCAAACATGTCAACTTTAATTTAGTCTCTAATCTCTTAGTCTGGAAAGGTTAGGGAATAAGCATGCTGCTTCTGGCTCTTTTAGAGAATATTATCTTTTTAGCTGATATGCATGCAAAGTGTACTTTTGACAAACAGAAGGAAGAAGATAAAAATGATAAAATTCAATGTATTGATTGGTGTATTAAACCGTTATCTGGTCATGAAAAAAGAGTTCTTTTGCTTGAGGCGTGGCCATGAGTCGAAGCCCAAATATAAACACGTGATGCCTGACCCCAAATATAAACACGTGATGCCTGACCGCTGCCGTGCCTGCCTTCAGATTTGATTTCTAAATTTAATTCAAATCCAGAAAACTGAAGTCAAATTGGACAGATGACCACATATTGGATGTACATAGTCGTAGATTGGACACAATGCAGAAGACTCATTTGGAAGAATCCATAAATGAAGTATGGAAAGTGATCTCTGTATTAGTTTAAAGTTGTGTGATCTACACGTATAGAAGTAATTAATAACTTTAATTTATTTTCCAAATGAAAAATTAAGGACATAAATTAAAGTGTATGCATATTCCCTCTCTTCCGAACTTGGAAGAGGGTGAATATGCATGCTCAACGACGCTAGATAATATGATTTCTCCATGTATAGGAATTAGAGTTTTACGGATGTTTTAACTGTTCTTGTTTATGCTTGAAAGGATAATCACCGTACATTAAACTTGAAATTATCAAGCAGTGTAAAAAATCATCACCTCAAATGAGGAAAACTATCTCTACACTATCTCGAAAACTATTATTGTTAAGTTTCGATGATTAAATTTTTAAATCTTTGGGTAACTTCGATGTCATATCCTCGAATCCTTGTACATAGATGTTCTCATATTTAATCAAAATAATTGCAATTTTTATTAGCAATTATTATCCATAAAGAGTATAATATATAATATCATCTATCATGATCAAAATATTTTACTACAGAATATTTAGGGGGACATAAGTTATGATTGTACTTAAATGTTAAACTAAAATAAATTTGAAGTTTATATCATAGTTAGAGTAAAAGTATCTAATAAAATTTATTTTCAAAAAAATATTATTTTTCAAAAAATAGTTTATAATACATTAAAAAAGTACTGGTTTAATCCAAAAGAATAAAATATAGCCTAAGATACAGAATAATATTAAAGAGTGAAGCTGCTAATTTAGTATGAACAGCAAATATTATAGAACGGTTTCAATACTAACATCTTGTCTCATCTTCGAGTGTAGCTTGTGAGTACATTGAGAAAAATAGATAATACATATGTCTGAACCTAATCCGTCAAGGACATCTAATCTCTTTCTTTCATGTGCAGCACTTGATGTTTGAACTTTTGTTATTTTTGCAGAAATGTGCAAAACAACATGTTTTTTTTTTTTTTTTTACTTCTCATGTTGATCGTCTTCGTGATCATAGTAGACAAAGACTCAGGAAAGGTATCTTCTCGATCCTCCTTTAATTTTGGAATAAGCAAAACCTTTTCTCTAAACTTTCAATTGCAAAGTCAGAAAACTATTGTAGCGCGGAGAGAATATGCATGTTGGATGAATTTCTGGAAAATTTTTGTTTGTTTATTGTTATCGAGAAAATAGATCAGTGTAAAATAACAATATATATCAAGTAGATAAAAATAATTAGTTATTTTATAAATATTAATTATTAACCTATGCTTGAAAACTAGGAGAGCAGAAAATAATTCATAAGTCTTGATTCGACTACCTCGCTTCAGAAGGTACAAGTCTGAGAAACTGTAATCATTAATACATTAATTCAATGAGAATTAATTTAATACCTAACCCTTCTTATTGAAAAGGTTAGATATTAAATTAAACTCATGGATATTTGCGTCCTCCATTTTTCGATGGAAGAGGTGAATATGCAAGTGCTCAGACTGGTGCAGAATAATTAGTTCAGAGAACAATATATATCATCAAATCCAACTGAGAACAAATATATATATATATATACTAAATACTGATATTTTTTATTTAATATTTGATAAATATGTGTAGACATATGATAGATATAATATTTTATCAGTAAATAGTAGAATGTAATATAAAAAGTTCCATTTTATCCCACATGTATGGGATAGAATTTTATTGTAATCTCTTGATTTAACCAAAATATCAGAATCAATTAATTAAAATTTTCCAATCAACCTATCAGTTAAGAGAATTTGATTTCGATGAATCCAAATACTAGAGTATTATTATTATAAATATGAATAGTGTATATTTATTTCACTTTTATTTATATAGATCAAATTTGAGTGAGCTAAAAATACTATTTATTTTGATCGAACTATATGATGAAAATAATACATATTTTATCCTGCACACCTGCTCTCAAATTTGCTGTTTTCACCGTTAAACAGACTGGTTGCGGGTCATCCGTATCTAATACAGTTACTATTCTTAAAATGAAAATTGTGTATTATGGTAAATACAGTGAACTTTCTGTACAGGAAAAAGCACTAGAGAGTGGGTTGTGTGATGTAAGGCGTCTCGGGAAGAGCCGAGGAAGGAAACTCTTTACCATACAAAACCCATTCCTTATTGGGCTTTTGCCGATGTAACACATGTTTCGTCCAAGCATTCAATCTAATCTTTTATACTTAGACGAGATTTACATGCTAGTCATTAATAAATTACTTTATGAACCTCTTATGATAGTACGAAAATAAATGTGCATTGATCATGAGTTTGAGATTCAATATAGTTCATTTTTTTATTCTTGAGTTGATTATTATGAATCTTTTGCGGTAAATACTATTTCATAGATGATAAAAAGACGAGGACTCTAGTGAAGAGATGGGAATTTAGAGGTTTTCTAACCAAAAACTACTTTATACATGTTCATGATAGACAGAAACGATATCATGGGAACAATACCACTAAACTTTACTTAATAATCATCCTAATGGAAAAATAATGCTATACATTTGTTTGACAGTGGCAGTCTTGAAGTTTGTATGTTCTTATTGGTTCCCAACGTAGAGTTATGTGAATTCTAAGACTAAAAAAATAGTTTGTTCGGCAGCATAAGATCACGGATAGGAGTTAAAAGCTTTACTATATGGAAAGGTATACTATGTGGAAACCCGTGCTCGCAATGAGCTTAAGCCATTTTCCATTTTGACTCCTTTGCAACGTAAGTCCGCTGCAGGCATAGCTTTCTTGCTATACTTACTGCAAATAATCACCTAATGTCGTAACAGACAGTGGAGGCTAGGGAGCTCTTGTCTAAATATAAAGAACCAGATCTCCATAGATATTTGAGGGAGTTGGAAGATAAATAGAACAAACTGTGAATACATGAGTTATAGTTTTATGGTGGTACTGTGGATTAAACCATGTACACTGAATGTAAGGAGTTTGATTGGAAGCGAATTATAAAATAAGCATCTCCAACGATGGTAAGAAGCTGGCGGCACGAGGGAGAAAATTGCATCAACATTGTTTTTGTCACGGGAGTGGATCGTGGTCATTGAGTACAAGCTTTAGATAATTATGGTTTTTTTCATGATGCAGGGTAGACAAGTTTTAGAGGAAAAATGATGTTGTGATTTTTTAGGTGCGGACGGCTCTGCAGATACTGGATGCTTTTTTTCTCACTTCCAGAACTTCTTCTTTGTAATCTGTTTTAGAAAATTAGAGCTATCTATAACTATATATAAAAACGTACCATCTGTTTGTTGCATGGCAGAGAAGCCTTAAAAACCTTTGGGGTATCTTGATTTCATACCGAACTATTAATACTTGTTGGGAACTGTCTTGAAAGGGTTTAGGCCTTGTCTTGTTTCGGTTTCTGTGGAAACTTGAAACTATACTTTCTAGTAGATTAGATGTTCTTTGAATGCAGTGTGAGTCACGATGAACAGATAACGCATAAACCAAGAGTTTATGCGCACGCCAGCGTAACTACAAGAAAGAAAAACTGTTGAGAAAAATATATTAATTTATCATTTAACCCTTCCTCGCGAAAGGATTGGTTAATAAATTAAACTTGCTCCCCTTGCGAATTTGCTTCTTCCTGCTTCTACTTCACGCATTCTAATTCTAATCAATATGCATGCATATTCACCTCTGCTAGTGCTATTAGACATTAGACATCGCCCGGTCAGTTCAAATGCGAATTATACTACTATAAAAACTAATCAATATGCTTAGTCTCCTGCGCTCCTCGAGTTTTATGTCAGACTGCTTGCGTGAAAATTCATGACTTATGTCTCAAATATCTCTGTGTTTAATGCACTTTTCTACATCTTCCTTACATGCAAAGTTTTAACAATAATGGGTTTAGGGTTTAATATACCATTCTAACAACTCCAACAAATTATTGAAAAAAGAAAACATAATATAATACACCATCAAATTTCTGTAAGGGTGTTCCTTGAAACCACTGTTTTGTGTATTACTTTCTCAGAAGTTTATAAAAGTTGATAATACGACGGTGATGCAAAGTATCTGCGTTTGTAGAATATTAACATCTGAATCAGCAATTTACTACTGTCTACTTCACAAGGAGTATAAATCTTTACCCTGCAAGTTGAAGTTACATGAGGTGAAAAGAAAAGAGAAGTGGTTCTATGTGATGGACTATTGAAGAGGAAATGATGAGTTATAGTTGAGGAGGAGGTAATGGGATGATGAATCGTGGTAATAAGAACGGTATGCTTTAGTCCGTCGTGGTGGACCTTCCCTTCTTACTTACATCATTCGTGTACGAAGCTCCACTACCCACTGCAAGCGCTTCTGAATCAGAAACTCAGATACTCTTCTCGACACTACTCTTTATGACTCTTTCCTTGCACCTGGAAGTTGGATCATTTCTCGATCATTATCTTCCTACAGCGCTCGCTCTCTTTCTCTCTCGATCGAACAGACCGCATGCATGTACAGAATGCTCTTTTCCTTTCCTCTCCGCTGGCCTTAGAATCAAGAAAGAAAGAGGACTGCTGAAAAAGGAGAGCAGCACGGAAAGGAGGGAAGAAAATCTCACTAGAAGTACCGGACCATTATATTCATCAATTCAATCATGGCGACTGTCCTGCCCAGCATTAAACTGTCCGGGAGGACACGAGGATCCTCACTATGTCGTGTTAGCTTCGGAAGCCTTTCTACCCTTAATTTAATCCGCCAGCCTCGTGCTTTCCCCTTACCTTTTTCTTGTATAAACTGATGGAGATCGAGTTGAGTAAAAATCATAAAGACTGCCCAAACTAGACATCATCAACAACTTCATATGTAGAGTTGCGTGATCTTCTCAGAGTTATACTCTTGCAAGAGTATTTTAACTTATTTTTGTTCCGAGAGGTGCACGAATAGTTTTGGTACTACCATAGTAGTAGAAGATTCTAGTTGAACAGGTACAATGAATCAGATAAACAAAAGATAAAACTCTAATGATCCCTATGTACTCCCATCTCACCTAATGAGCAAGTATGTGAAGCAGGTGGTAGTATTTTGAATTAAATAAAGCAGGAACAAGGATTATCCTTTTCTTCTCCCTTTGTACTTAGAGTAGAAAGAATATCGTGCTTTGTTCCAAGAAACCACGAAACTTCTGGCTGAACATTTCCCAGTCGATATTCAACCGTTATTTTTGAAGTGGAATACAGATGGTAAAGCTATTAAATAGCTTTGGTTTAAGTCTTTACTTGAGAGATTCCATTCTCGACAAAAGTAATTTAGGTTTAACCGTTAAATTTCTGGCAAACAATGAACACACAAAATGAAGTCATGCTTGTTTACCAGATTACCAGCACTGCTAAAATTTGCTTTATCACACCCATGTAGATTTGTTGTGCTTGATCACACCTCTCGTAATGATGTACTGTTTGATCACACCCTTGACTACCCATCGACTATGAAACTAGTAGTGACTTTACCATGTCAATGACATCTCAGATGGCACACATCAACTTTCTAAACATGTATTATCTGATTTTTTTTTTATTATTGAATGAAAGTATATAGTCACTGTCGTAATTAGTAAAATGATGAACAATATGATAAGTGAATCGTTTGACTGTCGATATCCAGTCAAGGGTGATGATCAAGAAATACATGGTTAAGAAGAGTATGATCAAACACAACAAACCTACTGATCAAGTATGATCAAGTAAATTTCTACTATTTCTAAAGGCCACCAGAGGTTGAGTCCCAAAAATATTCTATACAATATTTCCCAGAAATTAGCTTCATCACACCTCTAGAAGGTTTGTTGAGCTTGATCACACCTCTCTTAAGGATGTTTGACTTCATCACACCCTTGACTACTTATAGACTGTTAAACTAGTCATTTTGTTATATTAGTGATATTTTTGATTGCACATATGAGTTCTCTGAACATATATCGTCTGAAGTGTACTTAGTGCTAGACGATCTAGATGACAAAGATATTTAATCATATTTGAAAGTAATGAAATAAAGAATGACAAGACAAAACGAGTAGGTTTTACCAGTCAAGGGTGTGATCAAATAATACATCGTTAAAAAAGATGTGATCAAAACCTATTGGAAGTATGATAAAACAAATTTCTACATAGAGCTGCTAGGAAGCATCAGTATACGTAATAGTTAATTATCCTATCGGATAACAATGATACGATATTGTAAATGATACCTAGCTAAACAGAAAGAAAAAGAAAAGAGAATATCCTGTTGCTCTCCCTGTCATCATGCATAAGAATTATATGCCAACATTTCCGTCACAAGCTTATAGCGCTCAATCTAGATCCAGAGTTATTGTAATTGGTAGACTGCAGTAAATCTTCAGTTACTGGCAGTTACAGAAAATAATATTTACTCTCATTGAACCTTGAGGCGAAGACTAGTGTAGCTTCAAGCAGGCGAGCTACCCACTAAATCTAGCTTAGATAACGTGTATTAACTGCATAATTAGAATACCCACTCAAGATAAAATCAGATTGCCAACATACTCTCTCGAACTTTACAGCGTGGAGTACACAAACATAACGGTATTGCTAATTTGACGCTCGCTCACTTTAACGTCACGTGCTTTGGGACCGTGTCTTAGTCGTGTCCTTGACTCATTGTACGGCTCCTTGGTGGATTAGCCACTTGCCAGAGCTCGCCTGCTCTACTTTCTTCCGACGAGTGCTCCGGTGAAACCAGCCGGTCGCAGGTAGAAGAGAGTGTGAACCGGGAAGAGTATACTTTAGTCGGAAAGTGTAACCAATTTACAACTCGGGTAGCACTTGGAGAAACTTCGACAAATTTGGTTTTCAACGGAACGTTATGAAAGCTAATCGGAAATCGCGACACGAAATACCGGACTGTTCCCGAGCCAAATTTCTTCGTCCTCAGTAATTAAAACCAACTGTCGATATATTCCTAAGCCCCACGAAGCTGAAAATGTCTTCTTCAATCTTCTACTGGGTGGTCCTCTGTAAGGACTGCAATCCGTGTCAAAACTACAATTTTCACAGTACGCAGTAGATGTTCATCGTCCCAGAAGCACAAGTAGAAGCACGAGTAGCCAGAGATAAGTAATAGTGACAGTACTTTCAAATTTTACACTAAGGCAACAAGAGTTCGAGATAAGTTGAGAGATGAAAGCAGAGTAGAGCTATCGACCATTCCACAGACTTCGAAACCCACTCCATGCCAGAGATGGAGGCAGACTACGATATCGTTTGGGAGAAGTGAGTTGTCTTTAGTGAGAGAAACGTATGCAGAGTTGCAATTCCAGACCGGATTAGTTAAACTTCGTGGCAGATTTGATTCGATAGAAGAGTTTCAATTTGCAGTAGACTGTTGATCTATTTACAACTCAAGAATAAATAAGCACTGGAAGACTAGGGAAAAGTATTGGATTCAGACCTATATGTACGGCTTCTCGATGAGACCTGATCCCTCAACTCTGAGATGCAACGATCAGACTATGAGATGCAGACAAGAGAAAGAGAATTTGCAGTCGAATTTGGAACAAAGAACGTTCGTACAATTCATCCGACGACAGACATAATAGAGTTCAGTGGTGGAAGGAACCGACTTGAATGAGCAGCCAAGCGAAGTGGATGAACAAGAGTATCAGCTGACAACTGGATCCAGAAAAACCGAATCAATTGCTTGTGACATGCCGTTCATCCTCCATCTGCGGGTCCATCTTTTTAGTCCGAGGCAAAGATTAGTGGCATTGGCACTGAAACTGATTTTGCAAAGATAAAAGTTGTGTCGAAGGTGTGGGTGGATCACAATGTTGTGTGTGGTATGTCCGGTGTCAACGACAAAATAAATCTGATAACTTCCAGATAACAGTATGTAATCTGCAACACACTTATCCTGACCATTTGCAAACTTGGAGAAGACCATGTCAAAATTCACAACACCTTGTTGTGTTAATGTGTAATAGCGTAGTTGTAGATCAGAATATACCTTGTGGGAAGGTGGTAAACGATTTTTGGTAGACTTTTTCTAAACACACCACTTACCAAACTGCCTTCAGAATACGAGAGAAAATGATGACTGGATTCAAGGTTCTCAACTCAGTCCTTTCGTATCATACATGTCCTTTGTCAACATATGAGAAAAGAGGAGCCAAACTATCTAGTCGATTACACAACATGACCTGACATAGGGATATTTAAGCGTGTTTTTTTTAGTTCATCTGTCGGCATGCTTTGCAATTCTCGTAGAATATGGTCACTCTAGACGAGTGATTATTCTTTGTACCTTGCGCAGATTTTCTATAGACAGTTGTTCTGATGGAAACAACCAGTCTATTATTCTATGTTATATGTCGTCGTAAGTGAAGATGAAGACACATGGACTTGGTTCTGTACTCACTGATATCTATCTCTTGATATTAGTAAATTTTTCCTGATATCAGTTGTTGATTACTGATAGCGTTCTAATTCCAAGGAGAGCCAAACATAGTCATCTTTTCTGATCGATGCAAGAGACTCCTGAATGCTATGAAGAAAGTTTTCTCCGCAAATATTCATAGACACTCTTGTCAACATCTGCGGATGAACGTGAAGCACGTTACGGCAGAGAAACTGAAAAGTCTTATAGTCATGTGTGAATGCGAGGAAAGAATCGAAGTGAACGGATACTGATACTTCAAGCTCAGAATTTTAATTTTTGATTGTGAATAGAAATGTGTGTGTTGGTGGCAGTGTAATTGATCAGTTCAGTTTTTGTCAAATTCAATCTACTACTTGACAACCTGATGGGTATGGGTCGTACTGAGGCAGAGACCGTTGAGTACATTCACAAAATTCTAGCACAGTTGTGGGTAAGAGTTTCCACTTCCTAGGTATTGGAAGATGGCACTGAATGTGGCAGAATTTGTTAATGCAGCTCTGAAGGTGATCCGTGACTTCACTCCTTTTTATGTTATGTGTGAAATGTGGACGTATATGATGGACACAAAGCGGAAAATGACTGCTTTTACGTACGGAGTGCTCACCACATGGGTAAAGATATGACGAGAATGAAAAAATGTGTGGACAATTTGTTTGTTGTGTCTCTGACGAAGACAAAGCTTTGGTTCAGAAAAGTGCAGCCAGAGAGCAATATGTCGTGCATCATGAGAACATTCCCGAATGCAGTTGTCTTGAAATGTAGGAGATGATGTAGCTATGTGCTCACTCTATGATATGAGATGCTGAATTTTCTCACAATCTTATGCATCACTTGGATAACGTATGTGGTCTCTAGGACTTTGCAATGGATATACAGTTATTCCATACCATCTCTTGTAACCCTTGATCTCATGCTGATCTTTGATTGTACACCACCGCATGTAGCAAAACGACAAGGGAGACAACAGCTTGTTAGGTTCTCATCTGGTGGTGCACATATGAGAATTGGAGTAGTGTCTACAGCTACTACAGAGAGACACACTGAGTTTGAATATCCACTTGATGATGACCAAGTGCACAACATTCACATGTCTCAGTCAATAAACACAAGGAAAAAGATAAACCATCTAGCACCAAAGAGGACTGGTCATGCTATGAATCGACAATGGAGATGTAATGTATGTCACACAATGAGACATAACAAGCGTACTTGTCCTCAACGTCGAATGTCCACAGTAGATCACCAAGAGGTTCTTGTTTCAGAGTCCACAGCACGAGAGCAGGAGATGTTGCAGACACATATGTAGAAGGTTAAGGTGAATACATATTGCCGCATGACGGTATGTCATTCTGATTTTATGATAAAGAAGATTTGAGTTCCTTCTCTAGCTCTGCTTCTGACTCTAGAAGCGATGACGAAGATGACACTCGCAGGCGTAGATTTGAATGAAACCGCTTATTCTGATCTCGATAACTTATTCCGTGGCTTTTAGTTGTGCTTGCAAGCTATAGACCTCAGCGGTCCTATTGATCAACTACCCCGTGATCTCTCAAACTCCACGATAGTCATCGATCAATCTACAATATGTCGAGCTTATCTCTCACTCAAGGATCACCTCTTATGTCTTGATGGAAGCACATCATTGACTAGAAGGGAAAAATGTTAAGTTCAGTCCCTCATAAACTAAATTTTTCCATTCTAATGATGTTTCGCAAGTTTTCACATTCTAAAATCTCACACTCTCTCTATATTGTTCGATGTCATTATGATGATGTGAAACAAGGATGAGGAGCTCTTCTTTATTCATCATCCTCATATATTCTAGGTTTTTATCTTAGTACCACTCGATAACTTAGTCATAACTATTTTTACCAAGTTTTACTAGATATTATCAAGGTAAAAGTACTAATCATACGGGCTTCTTATCTTTTCACATGGGCTTATTACTTCAAAGTCAACAACTTCTAGAAAGATTTTAGAATATTTTCAAGTAATCTCGAATTTCCACCTCCTTCTACACTAAGATCCACTAAAAAGTGACGAATCTCTTCTTGTTTTCAGTGCTCACAAAGTCAATAACTTAAGTCCCACCACTAATATCCAGTCAAAAAGCAAAAGGAATATTTTTCATATCCTTTCTATCTTTTAAACAATATAACAAGATAGTAGTGCTCATTATTTAGGAAATATCTGAATTGTGTCTAAAAGTACAATTAAATTCAACCATAATTAACTTTAGCTAGTCATGACTAACTTGATACTTTCTCAAAGTACTTGGGCAGCATAAACACACTCTACACTTAGTTATAACTAAACATTCTACTAATAAATAAACTTTCTATATGTAACATAGGTCATTATATTTATACCTTCGGACTGAATTTTTGCTCTGTTGTCGAAGTGAAGTGAGAACTTTTGTTGATGAAACAACTTCAACTTGACATGATTGACTCGATCAAATCTCCTTCCTCCAAACTCTTGAAGATCATACATGAAGTTGCTCCACACTTTGTCTCTAACCAAAGGACCAAAATATCTAAGCAGAAACTTCTTCCTAGTCCTCTTGAATCGGATGGCATCATACAACATCACCCAATCTCCGACTTGAAAAGATTTTACGACTCTCTTGTCCAATCATTTGTCGTAATTCTTCTTTTGATACGCTTGAGGTCGTTCCATCCGGATCATTGCTACAGCTCTTGTCTCTTCCAACTTTATGAGTTATTCTCCTAGATTTGACGACATCTTTTCTCCTCAACCTCTTTAGCTTTCGTTGAATAGTTTGAAAAGTATCTCACAGCAACTTGGACTCCACTTCATAAACTAGTCAAAATGAGAAATGCCCAGTAGAAGTTTTTGTTATTGTTTGATAGACGAGATGTAGCCTCTCAAGTATATTTGATAGTTTCAACACCAACATCTTTGACAAGCATCAGACAAAATGGAAGCTTAGTCTTCTTTGCAAGATCATCCGGTCTACACTCTAGTGAAATCTCGCATTAGCATTTCATTTGTATGACATCGTTACTCGTGGCTTGACAAAAACATATTGCAACATAGTAGTAAAACTTGGAAACTTCCCTCTTCTATCTAAGACCAACTCTAACGAACATCCAAATCTTGTGATGATCTTTCTCTAGAAGAATCTATCCACTTTTGTTTCATTAATCTCCCTCAACGGTATAGTAGCCAATGGCGACTACAATATATCTATTACCTCGAAGTGTCTTATTAAGAGGTCTTATGAAGTCAATACTCCACTTCTCAAATGGTCCTACTTGTAACACATATGAAAACCAAAAGATGTTCAAAAGTAGTAATATTAAGATCAAACCCACGGATATGCAAGTAAATATCATCCAAATATAGTTAATCAGTAACAAATGTGATTCTTTATAGTTGTTTTTTATTCTCACGGACAGAAATCATTCCCGGTAGAGTTCAAACTCAAGTCTATCCAACAAGACAAAGTTGATAATCCTGACAAATAACATAACAAATACTAAACAGGTCAAGGACATCAAAAAATAAATAAACAACAAAGATACAAAACCACATATAATAAGTCTCGATAGAGAAGTACTGATGAAGTGCTACTAAGTAGCATCTAACACTATAAATGTTAAATATCCTCACACTAAATTGTTCTACTACAATTTACTCTAGAAAATATTCATACAAAGTTCTAACGCAAAATGAAGTACGAAGTACGAAGTCCACTACTAAGAAGAACTTATCCAAGAAAGAAACTTCCATAAATAATCACTTCGTCCAAACAAACTTCGCTCTAAAACTAACTTTGTGGCAGAACTAACTTCGTAGTAGCGGATATGTTCTAAGCCTTTGCCGCAAACTCTTACTTTGGTTTCAGATGCGAAGAATTTCGTCACCCAGTCTCGCACCTACTACAACAAACTACGAAACTTCATAGGTAAAACTACGAAGAGGACAAACACACAATGACTCCGTAAACTTCGGACAAATATAAATCTAAAAGAACAAATACAGAGAGGTCCCAAGAACGAACAACACAACTCTTATGTACAACTTCGTCCGAAAATGACATATCTAATTGCCTATAAAGTAGTTGGTGCACATGGACCGCGAGATGAAGGTCCCCCAGTATGCGGAACAGAAGTACCTACACTACTTAACTGTAGTTCTCTAGCTATACTACTCAACGATAGTTTGACTGTCTCTCTAATCTCCTTCATCTTTCTAACTATTCTCTCGGTTACTCTAACTATTCTACTCTTTGCCGAAGGATATGCTGCTATTGTCATCTCGATAGAAAGTCACGTCAGTAACTCCTTCTCTGAAGTATCGAGCTTTGCGACGAAGTATGAAGGTCACACCTCGTCACCTTTACCATGAAATTCTTCCGCTTCCTGCACCACCAAAGTCTTCCTCTCTTCAGCCTTCGTAACTTGTACTTCCATCTCGGCTATCTTGCCTCGCAGACTATCCCCCTCCGACTTCATGTCATGATACCTCAAAGTCATCAAGTTCAACTTCACCTCCAAGTCTTGAATTCGATGTAAAGATTGCATTTTCTCTTTGGAATTTGCTTGGAATTAAGCATCCTTCTCTGAAGTCAACTTCTTCATCTCGTTCAAAGTTTCTTCCAACTTCGTCATCATCTGATGCTTCTCTTCCAACCAACCTTTACGCCATCAGTTCCATCAATGTCAGCGGCACCTTTGCTTCATCTTGGAAGGTCTACCTCTGCATGTCTAACTCCACGAGGATCGATAATGTGACACCACTCAAAAACTTCAAGGTGTGCTCGAACTTCATGCCTCCTGAGCCGAAGTCGTTCCTTCATCATGTTGTGAAGTATGAAGTTCCTCGAGGTGAAGTCTTGCTCCTTGGCTCTCCTCTTGAATTTTGGTTGCATCCGAGCTGATTCTCTGAGGTACGAAGTCCTCCTGCTCCGTCCCTTCTTCTTAATCGCGACTTCATCTCAGCCTCACTTCATCAACAATCTCTCTTGACGAAGATTTTGCTGGCACTTGAGGTTCACCATGCTCTTCATGAACTTCAAGTTCTTCGTCGAAGTCTTCATCACCAACCTCTTCGTCTTCTTCTTTCTTCTCGAAGTAGTCGCTCTTGACGTCTTGTCTTCGACGCTTCGTCTCTTTGTCCGCGTACTTGGTCTTGCAGAAGTCATGAGGGTCTCCACGTTCTCCCTTCTTGACGTCAACTACAAGTCCAACTCTTCGTCCTCCAACGCCTTCAGCACGTATAAGTCCTCTTCGAGCTGTAACGACCTATGTTACACATAGGAAGTTTGTCTATTAGTAAGGTGTTTAGTTATAACTAAATGTTGAGAATGTTTATTGGCTGCCAAAGTACTTTTAAGAGGTATCAAGTTAGTCATGACTAGCTAAAAGTTAGTTATGGTTAAACTTAGCTGTACTTTTGGCAGAATTCAGATATTTGCTAAAGAGTGAGCACTACTATCTTGTCATCTTGTCTAAAAGGTAGAAAGGAGGTGGAAAGTATCCCGTATCTCCTTTTTGACTTGATATTAGTGGTTGGATTAAAGTTGTGGACTTTGTGGGCATTAAAAACAAGAAGAGATTCCACATGTTTCCTTTTTAGTGGGTCCTAGTGTAGGGGGGGGTGGAAATTCGGGATTCCTTGAGAATATTCCAGAATCCTTCTAGAAGTTGTTGACTTTGAAGGAATAAGCCCATGTGAAAAGGTAAAAAGCCCATGTGATTAATGCTTTTATCTTAAGTAATATCTTAGTAAAACCCGGTAAAAGTAGTTACGGCTGAGTTACCGGAGGGTACCAAAGTAAAAACCTAGAATGTATAAATAGAGGAGTAGAGAAGAGCTCCTCAATCTTGTTTTCACATTGTCGTAATGACAACTTGAGTAATATAGAGAGTGTGGGATATTTTTTAGCATGTGAGAACTTGAGAGACGTCGTTAGAATGGAGGATTTTAGTTGATGTGTTTAAGGAGATTTTTAGTGGATAAGTTTGTGGGTGTATGAATGAGTGAACTCAGCATTTTCTCTTCAAGTTCATGGTGTGCTTCCATCAAAGCTATCAGAGGTGACCCTTGAGTGAGAGACAGGCCCGACATGTTGCAGATTCGTGGATGACGATCGTGGAGGTTGAGAGATCGGGGGGTAGTTGATCGATAGGACCGCGGAGGGTTTACATTTTTGGTTCCGTTGCCGGGACCTCACTTGAAGGGATCGTTGAACGATGTTTAGAGTTCAGTTCTATATTCGACAAAAGGAGATTATGAGAGAGCACATGGAGAGAACGTTGGGAGGAGAGAGAGCTAACGCAATGTTAGCAACGTTAGAACCTTTCGTGTATCCCGTAGTGATATATGACGCGTTCGAAGTCATTCTTTACATCTTGTTCACTTAGAAAAGGTTTGAGGAGAGTTGAAAGAGGGTGCAACAAGAGTTGTAGAGAAAGGAGGAGAGAAAAGTTATTAGAGGAGATAAATTTGTGAGTTTAGAAATTCTGCTCTCTGGAAAATTTGTACAGTCGCTGTCAACTTTTCTGTAAATTTTATTTTCCTGTGAAACTTTCCAGTGTTTTAGATTGGCTGATAACCTATCTAAGACAAAAGAAATCATAGGAAAAGGTGATCTAGAGAGGGAGCAATGAATTTTCAAAGTTGAGGGGGTCTATTCGTGAGAGTTGAGGAATTCTGTTATCTGGAAAAAGTTTACAGTCAGTGTCAGATTTTCTGTGAATTTTATTTTCCTGAGAAACTTTCCAGTGTTTTAGAGTGGCTGATAAGCTATCCAGGACAAAAGAAATCATGAGAAGATGAGGTCTGAAGAGGGAGAAAGAATTTTTCAAAGTGGAGGGGGTTAACAACCATGAGGGAAATGAAAATATACAAATTTCAGTTCTATGAAAATTTGTACAGTCATCACCATCTCTTCTGATTAGGGAAGTTTCTGTTGAAACTTCATGATTTAGTAGCTTGGAGGTTGAGCTACTGGAGACCACAAAAATCTTGGAGAGATCTCTTACCAACTAAGAGATATACGTTTCGACATACAAGGAGGTCTCGAAGATACTTCATGGGGAATCCAGTTCGAATGACGAGGTGGAAGAAGAGACGTTTAGGAGTTCGAACAGAGACGGAGAAGCCCAAGTTGAGTATAGATGAGTTACGAACCCGCAATTATAGCACTTGGGGTGCCCTCTTTACCCTATACGAAGAAGCTTCCGCGATCATTGGCACAGATTTGAAGAAAGCCGAGTTTAAAGCGTCATTCACTGTGGAGGCCACGAATGCTCCTGGTGAAGTAGAGTTGGATCCTTACAAGAGTGAGTTCAAGATGTCTGTTGTGATTAGTACAAACGATGGTGAGGAGGATCATATCTTCGATAGTTAATTTTAGATTAGATTTTATTTCGTGTATAGCATGTATAATACACGATTTCCAATATAAAGCTCGGAAGAGTTAAGAAAGTGAGGTAGAATTATTTTCCTCTATGATATTTTGTCCACTTAATGGTTGAGAAGGTGCAACATGAGTGGAAATTCAAAAGATTGGAAAGTTAGACTTAGAAACCTTCCTCAAGGTTTAGATGTCATAGTAAGTGTCGGAGAAAGATCGAGAGAGATTATCGTCGAGTTTGAAAACCCTAGTACTAAACCTCAAGTAGAATCTCCGAGGAGAAGAGTAGAAACCGACTTGTGGTGTTATTTCTGTAGAGGGTTGGGACACAAAGTAGTGAATTGTCCAACTAGAATCAGAACCGAGAGAGCTAAAAGGAAGCGGGAGTTTACCGATTTAAGTCTTCGAGTGGGTCCATCGTCACCAGCGCCAATTCATCTTCTAGGCGAAGATCTTTGTCCAAGATCTTGATCTATCAAGATCTATCTCTTGATCTATCAAGAGGACACAAGTGCGTCGATGTGGCCGCCCTACTTACGTCAGTAGTCGAGAAGTTGGACGAGACTCAAAGAGTTGAGACGGAGAAGTTGTCGACTTCAAAAGAGGACTCAGCTGAGTTGTGATGGAGATCGTCATTCGGATGGTGGAGAAGGCGGTGATGCGACTCAGGCTCATGATTACCTTGGGAGAAGAGATGACACAAGAGGTGTTGTTACAACCATTTCCTTTCATTTTACCTATGGTAGATTATTCGCGAATGGAATTGGTGATGTTCGTACTCTTTTAGCGAGTAGTTATTGCACAAAAATTAGAAGGGTAGAAAGAATAGTTACAAGATGGGGAAGTTACCAGTGTTTCATGAGAAGGACAATGAAGATGTAGAACCATTTGTACGAGATTTCAAAAGGGGTTGCATCGGAAACAACGTGAGAAGGAAGGAAGAATGGGTGTTGTTACTGCCGGAGTTTTTAGAAGATTTTGCTCTTACGTGGTATGAAGACCGAGTGAAGAGCCAGACACCTGGTGCAGTTGAGGACACATGGGAGACGTTGAGTAATGCACTCATCGAAGAATTTCTTCCAGAAGAGAGTTATGAGAAGCTCATGGTGGAGCTTACTCATTTGAAGCAACGGGACGATGAGAAAGTTCTGCAATATGCCGAAAGGGTGGATAAGTTGGAGCAACGGTTTCGGACGGTCCTACGGAAGAGTGGAGACAATGTGGAGCTAACGATGGTGGGGATTGGAGCAGTGTTGACCAAGAACTTGGTGGGAGGGTTGAGACCTTCAATTCGAACCCAAGTGAGGTACGAGAAGCCAGCAACCAAAGCGGAGGCCATCAAGATTGCGACAAACATGGAAGAGAGTTTGGATGAAGGAGATATCATCCAACCTCATCATGCTGCTCTGGTGTCAACTCCGACTCCTGGTGTAGTCACAACGATCGCACCTGCATCATCACAATTGGTGATTGCTTCAACGTCAGTTCCTACTCCAACGGTGGTGCCAAGACCGTTTGTCCCAACAACGATGTCTACTGCCACCTCTGATTTTCATGCCGAGCTGAAGAGCATCACCGATACTCTTGCGGATCTCAAGATAAACGTGGTGCAGTTACGAGAATGGAGGAATAAAGGTGGAGGAGGAGGTCAAAGAGGTTACGACAACAATCCCAACCGAGGAAATCAAGGTAACTTTGGAGGCAACCAAG
The DNA here is from genome assembly GCA_036924285.1 of Asterella californica. Lineage (NCBI taxonomy): Eukaryota > Viridiplantae > Streptophyta > Marchantiopsida > Marchantiales > Aytoniaceae > Asterella > Asterella californica. The sequence goes on from JAYKYS010000003.1 coordinate 17,964,111, forward strand.
GTAACTTTGGAGGAATCACTTGTTGGACGTATGGAGGTTCTCATTTCCAGCGAAATTGTCCTAACAACGAGCAAGAGGTGCTGAAGCTGTCAGAATGAATGTGGGTGGAGGAAATCCATCACAAGGACGAGACAAGGGGATGACTACTATCGATGTCGTGCGAGATCCCATCTACGAGAAAGGAGAGAGTTCAAACTCTTCTCATACACCGGTGGAGCTTTTAGCTCAAGAAAGGAAAAGAACTCGATTTTCTGATGAACCGGTTTTCATGGAGGAATCAGCTAGTAGAAGTACTCGTTCGAGTAATGTTTCGAGTACACCAAGGGAGCCAAGAAGGAAGCTGGGGATGGCGGATTTCACCATTTCATCTTCCCAAGCGGGATATGATGTGGTTGAAGATGTGGGTGCTCAGAAAGCCAACATCACTGTTGGACAACTGATCGCACTTAATCCCAGCTTACGAAGAGAACTCAGAGGAGGACTGAGTTCTAAGAGAAGCAAGAAGAAGAAACCCAAGAGCAAGACATCAAAGTCTGTGGGAGTTGGTGTGGTGGATGTGCATGCTTCAGAGGTATGCACTAGGGCTTCAAAGATTGAAGTCCGGTTGAATGGTCACTACAGTCTCTGACGTATTGGTGGATGGAGGGTCGGCTGTAAACGCCATATCGGAGAGGTTGATGAAGAAGTTGGGGATGGAACCAACTCGCCCGGCTAGCATTGTCGTGGGGATGGCTAACAAGCAACGGGTAAGACCTCTTGGTGTGTTAGAGAAGGTGGTCGTGTCTATGATGGGAGTTCAAACATTAATGTCCTTTCAAGTGTTAAAGGACTCTAGTTATGATTTGCTCCTAGGAAGGCCTTGGTTGAGAGCTGTGCGCACCACGGATAGGTGGCACAAGGGATACTTACGGATTGGGCTTAGAGATCATAGAGTGATAGTTCCTCTCTCGGGTGTTGGAGTTGTGACTTCTGACTTTGATAGACCCACTAGTAACTACTGGGAATCTGATACGGAGGATGATCAGAGTGTCTCGGAAGTAGATACCGGAGATTCTTACGATCAAGAATCCTCGTCTGAGGACGAAGGATTTGATCGAGATGAATCATTACATCAGCTTAGTGCTATTGACTTGTTGCCTCGACCAGCAGTGGAGAAAGATCCTGACAAAGAAGAGTTGAGTGAGGCAGAGATTGTGAGAAGACTCTCTACCTTGAAGTTTGGTATCAATGTCACTCAAGAAGAAAAAAATAGATTCCTAGATATATTTCGAAAATATATCCATGTGTTTGCTTTCAACTACAAGGATTTGAAGGAGGTGACTCTCGAGACTCATCGAATCGAATTGGAGGAGCACGCAAGATCAGTTCGACAGAAGCAGAGAAAGGTCAATCCCACAACGGCAATGATGGTCAAGGAGGAGATAGACAAGTTGAAGGAGGCGAGTTTCATCTATGAGGTGGAGAACTCAGAATGGGTTTCACTCATTGTGATTGTCAAGAAGAAGAATGGTAAGCTGCGAGTGTGCATAGACTATAAGAAGCTGAATGCAGTTACCAAGAAGGATTATTATCCTCTACCATTTATAGATGAGATTTTGGAGGAAGTTGCTGGTCATGAGTGGTACAGCTTTGGTGATGGTTATAGTGGGTATAACCAGATCAAGATAGCACAGGAGTACCAATAGTTGACTACTTTCACTACTCCTTGGGGAACATTTGCATTTCGGGTGATGTCATTCGGACTGTGTAATGCTCCGGCCACGTTTCAAAGGTTCATGAACAAGGTGTTTGAACCATTCATAGGGAAATTTGTTCGGGATTTCATTGACAATTTTTGTGTGTACGGACGAAAGGAGGACCACTTTGATCATGTGATCAAAGTTTTGCAGCGGTTGGAGCAAGCCAACGCTTCTCTAAATCCAGAGAAGTGCATCTTTGGCTGCGAAGAAGGTCTGCTGTTAGGGCACATCATTTCCAAGAATGGGATTGCGGTAGATCCTGAGAAGGTGAAAAAGATTGTGGATCTTCCATTTCCGATCAACTTGACAAAGTTGAGGCAGTTTCTTGGCATCGTTGGATATTATCGTAGGTTTGTCTTTTCCTTCTCAAACAAAGCAATAGCTTTGACTATGTACATGAAGAAGGGAGTTGATTTTAACTTGATAGTGCATGATCAGAAGGCAAAGGAAGCATTTGAGGAGCTGAAAAAGGCATTAGTGACAGCTCCTATACTTGCTAAACCTGAGTGGAGTAAAGCATTTATTCTGTATACGGATGCCTCCAATGTAGCAATCGGATGTACATTAAGTCAGCTAGATGGAGATGGGCATGATCATCCTATAGCTTATGCTAGTAGACAGATGGTTCCAGCGGAGAAGAATTACTCCGTGATTGAACGAGAAGGATTAGCGGTGATCTTTGGATTGAAGAAATTTCGACACTACTTGCTAGGAGGGAAATTTTCCATAGTCACAGATCACAAGGCTTTAAAGTATATCTTTAATAAGCCTAATGCCGAAGGTCGTATTGCTCGTTGGAAGATCCTTCTAACAGAATACGATTATGTGATCGAAGATAGACCAGGGAAGAAGCATGCGAATGTTGATCTTTTGTCAAGGGCTTATGATGATGAGGGAGAAGAACCGTTTGATGATTCATTTCCAGACAAGCATCTGATGACCATCACAAGCATCGAGGAGATACCGGACGAGTACAAGGAAATCTGGAGTTTCCTTGTAGATGGCTCTTTTCCAGAAGGTATGCATGCCCGAGAACGTAACGCGTTGATCAAGAGATGCAAACCTTACACCATGGTGGAGGGAATTCTGTTTCATCAAGGAGCAGATGGGTTACTAAGGAGAGCAGTTGGTCAGAAAGAGGCATTCAAGCTAATGCACGAGTTTCACGACGGAACTGTTTGCGAAGGTCACTTTGCTGGTAAGATAACAGCCTTCAAGATTTTGGATGCGGGTTATCACTGGAGAGGGATTTTCAAAGAGTGTTTAGACTATTGCAAAACTTGTGACGTATGTCAAGCATTTGCTCTAAAGTCTACTAGAACACCTCCGTTAAGATCAATTCCAGTATTAGGGCCGTTTGAGAAATGGGGTATTGACTTTGTAGGTCCTCTTAATAAGACACCTCGAGGCAATATATACATTGTAGTCGCCACGGACTATTGTACCAAGTGGGTAGAGGCTAGACCTTTGAGAGAGACCAATGAAACAGAAGTCGGTAGATTCCTATGGGAGAGGATCATCACGAGATTTGGATGTCCGTTAGAGTTGGTCTCAGATAGAGGAGGAGAGTTTGTAGGGAGCATGACTACTGCTATGCTACAACACTTTTCTATCAAGCCACGAGTAACGACCTCATACAAACCAAATGCTAATGGTCTTGCGGAGAAGACCAATCTTACACTTTGTATGATGCTCGTCAAAGATGCTGGTGTTGAAACTGCGAAACATACTTGGGATAAGAGGCTAGATGCCATCTTATGGGAGTACCGAACAACAACAAAGACTTCTACTGGGTACTCTCCATTTCGACTGGTTTATGGAGTGGAGTCCAAGTTGCCGATCCAATTTGAATTGGATACTTTTCAAACTATTCAACGAAAGTTGAAGAGGTCGAGAGGAGAAGACGTGGTCAGATCAAGAAGGGAGCAACTCATGGAGTTGGAAGAGACCCGAGCGGTAGCAATGATCCGGATGGAACGAGCTCAGGCGTATCAAAAGAAGAGTTACGACAAACGGTTGGGCAAGAGGGAGGTAAAACCTTTTCAAGTCGGAGATTGGGTTATGTTGTATGATGCTATCAGATTCAAGAGGGCTAGGAAGAAGTTTCTTCCGAGATATTTTGGTCCTTTTGTTGTAGATAAGGTGTGGAGCAACTTCACATATGACCTTCAGGAGCTGGGAGGAAGGAGATTTGATCGAGTAAATCATGACAAGTTGAAGTTGTTTCATCGACGAAAGTTCTCTGTTCACTCCGAGGACGGAGCGAAAATTTAGTCCGGAGGTAAAATGTAACGACCTATGTTACACACAGGAAGTTTGTCTATTAGTAAGGTGTTTAGTTATAACTAAGTGTTGAGAATGTTTATTGGCTGCCAAAGTACTTTTAGGAGGTATCAAGTTAGTCATGACTAGCTAAAAGTTAGTTATGGTTAAACTTAGCTGTACTTTTGGCAGAATTCAGATATTTGCTAAAGAGTGAGCACTACTATCTTGTCATCTTGTCTAAAAGGTAGAAAGGAGGTGGAAAGTATCCCTTATCTCCTTTTTGACTTGATATTAGTGGTTGGATTAAAGTTGTGGACTTTGTGGGCATTAAAAGCAAGAAGAGATTCCACATGTTTCCTTTTTAGTGGGTCCTAGTGTAGAGGGGGGTGGAAATTCGAGATTCCTTGAGAATATTTCAGAATCCTTCTAGAAGTTGTTGACTTTGAAGGAATAAGTCCATGTGAAAAGGTAAAAAGCCCATGTGATTAATGCTTTTACCTTAAGTAATATCTTAGTAAAACCCAGTAAAAATAGTTACGGCTGAGTTACCGGAGGGTACCAAAGTAAAAACCTAGAATGTATAAATAGAGGAGTAGAGAAGAGCTCCTCATCCTTGTTTTCACATTGTCGTAATGACAACTTGAGTAATATAGAGAGTGTGGGATATTTTTAGCATGTGAGAACTTGAGAGACGTCGTTAGAATGGAGGATTTTAGTTGATGTGTTTAAGAAGATTTTTAGTGGATAAGTTTGTGGGTGTATGAATGAGTGAACTCAGCATTTTCTCTTCAAGTTCATGGTGTGCTTCCATCAAAGCCATCAGAGGTGACCCCTGAGTGAGAGACAGGCCCGACATGTTGCAGATTCGTGGATGACGATCGTGGAGGTTGAGAGATCGGGGGGTAGTTGATCGATAGGACCGCGGAGGGTTTACAGAGCGGTGTTAGGAGATGCATACCTCGATAGAATACTGCTGCGGAGCTACGAAGTACATCAATCCGTCGTCGTCGAAGGTGTTGTACAACTTCTAGACATGCAAATGAAAGATCTTCATCCAATACGCCTTCCTCCATGTCAATATCAGCTCAATGAAGTGTACTTGCCAATTGGTCAGGTATGAAGTCTTGTAGGCTTGAAGATGGTGTTCAAGATCCTACGATTGTCTTTCTGAATGGGTCTCGATAACAAGGTACCTTGTTATCATTCGTACACATTGACATCTGTGTAAACATTTATGTGTACTTCGTCACTTCCTCCGAAGTTGATCTGGTAGTGTTGTCATACATCAGGTCACCCTCTTGACCTGCTTCGTCGAACCTTAGCACAAAACTCCAGTTCTGCACCGTCTAGTTTTGTGGTCTTCTGCTCGGTCTTGGCGAATAATGTCCTCGGCATATTAGAATTTTGTTGATGAGATCTGCCGACACCACACTGTCGTGCTACTTGACGACTACATGTTACATTTTTACTCCGACACTTGAGTTTAGTAGTTCTAAAAGTTAGCTCATATTACTTCTAGTCCTTTATGTATATGTTTGACATCTTTGCATACGGTGTTAACACTATTGTGTTATATATTTTGAGTCCTAGTAGGTTGATAGTATGTTATCTATCTTGTTCAAGCACTCGTGCACTTGTGCAAGTGATTTCATGCTTATCTATGTTGTCAAAGTACATAACTTTAGGTCTACCATGTGGATAGAGTTTAAGCTCATGGGTTGTACTTACATGTCGTCCATGCATGCTTTCTAGCTTGTTTAAGTTATCTTTCAAGGTTACGTGTTATTTTACATGTCTTCGCATGAAATTTAAGATTTACGCTGGCACTTTAGAGGCTTGACGGGTAACTTACGTGTGAAATTAAGTTACCACGTGGATTAGGGCACAAAAAGACAAGAAGTGGAGCTATGGATTCCCATTGGTCCATTTTTATCTTTTGTGAAACTCTAAACTTAGAAGCAGGGGTCTTAAGGGGAGTTAGAGCTTTTGGTAGGGGCATTGAGAAATCTGAGGACACATGGAGATAGAGCTCGTCGTGCAAGTCACTGTCAGTGAAATTCTTGATCAATTTGGAGCAATAAAGGAGGAGTTATGCCAAATTGAAGTTCGGATTGAGTTGAAATTGCATCATTTTTGTTGATTTTAGAGTTTTGAATGTCAATTCCAGCAAAAAAGAGATAATCGCTTCAAACCTAAGTGGTTGCGTTCACTGTCAGCAGGGCTACGACTTTCCAAAAAGTTTCATGTCATTTGAGTGATTGAGTGATTCAGAGCAATCGCTGAAGCTGAGAGAATCTGAAAAGCTCGCAATCTAGCGCAGCAACTTCAGAGAACGAGATCTGGAGAACTGTATACAATCAGGAGGCCAAATTTCACAAAGATGTTCAGCATCCTGTAGACTCCAAATCCTGTAAGGATCATCAAAAGTGATGGAGCCAATTTCCTGTTCTAGGTCGAAATAGCCATCTGTGTGTAAGAAATTATCGTAATTTCCTTATTCCGAATATTTCTGTTCATATCTCGGTGCTAGAATTTGATCTCAGGCTTAAACTTCGTGTGTGTGCTCAGTAGGGACTCTTCTGCATGTAGAGGGTTTTAGAAGTCTGAATCATCATATTTTTCCTCTCCTTGAGTGTTAAAGTTCACCGCCTGATCCTATTACTACTAGTTAGACCTGAATTTCACTTTCTGAGCATATTAGAGGATCCTACACACATGCGTGAGTGTTTATACCGCCCTGTTGTAACCTGAAAAGCCTACCTCTTGAGTAAACAACCACAGCCAGAAGCCCGACGCTTTCCTAGGTAGACGGATCACACTCGGACATACTCTCTTTTGGTGAACTCGACGTGAAACACCTAGGGTGGGAGTTTTCTTGAGAGTGTTACAAGATCAGATATCATGACCAACCAAGGATCATCAAGTGGAGGTGTTGTTGCTGCTCAGCAACCTGTTCAGTTTGATGCTGCTGCGATGAAGATGTTCCAAGCTTTTCACATGTTTATGCATCAGCAGCAGAGCACAGAGAGTAAGGAGGTATTAGCAACCAAGGCGTTGCAATCAGTGGTGCACAAGATGGACAGTTCAAGGGGACAGATATTTCCAAGTATGTGCGATACTATGCTAGGGAGATGGAGATGAACACGGTGTCTGAGAAGGAGATGGTGGAGAACTTTGAACTTGCTGTTGTCCCTGAGATTCGTGAGCGTGTGAAGGAGCTCAAGCAGCAGCAAGGACAGAGTTGAGAGAGCTTTATGCGAGCTTTGAAGGAGGAGTACTACACTGAAAATTTAGAGAGGGTGACGAAGAGAACATTCTTGGAGTGGGTGGTTAAGTCCAACAAAGGTTTGTCTGTAAATGAATCGTTAAGGGGAGTTTGATCATCAATATGCTCAGCTTTCTAAGACAGAGAAGCTTACACTAGAGGTTGAGAAGACGGAGCTTTTCCTACAAGCAGCGGACGCGGCTATTCAAGAGAAGCTTGAGTTGTTGTTGGAAGACAAGAGTGAGGAGAGAGGATTGAAGACTGATTGGAAAGAGGTTGAAGAGGTTGTTTCCTTGCTGACCAAGAGACAAAGAAGAAGGGACAAAGTGGTGGTAAGTGAAGCAGCACCTCTGATAATTCCTGTCAAGCAGTTGCATACCAAATCTACTTTAGTAATTGCTAGAGAAGAAGACTCACCGCTTGATGAGTTGATCAAGGTTATGAAGGAGCTTAAGCTTAAGCTCACTAGATTAGAAGAGAAGGAGCAGAATGTACAGCCTGTTATGCAGAGACCTCAGATGGGAAAAGATTTTATTCATCGTTGTATATGGTGTGATAGCCTAGACCATGTAAGAAGAGATTGTGAGGAGTTTACATATGCGTTGAGAAGGATCTTATCTTCTTCAAAGATGGTAAGATCCATTTGAGAGGGTTGAAAAGACTTGTGAATGAGATATCTGCATCACATGTTGTTTCTCTTGTGAATGTTGCTACTTGTGGAGTGAAAGTGGAAATGGAGAGAGAGAAAGGGACTACTGAGTTGTGGTTTGATGTAGTGCGATCCGTAGCTAGAACAGAGCTAAACAAGGATGTGCTACGGAGGGTTGGCAACTCAATTTGAGAAGCTACATGATGGAATGATCCTATGGATACTATGTCAGTGCATGCTTATGTTGCAACAAGTCATCATGAAGCTGTACTAGAAGAAAAATGCAGGAGGGAGGATGCAGGTGAGGCTTCTACAGCCAAACGACCTGCCACAAGGAGTGAAAAGACTAGGCCAAAGACAAGGCAGGAGACAACACCTACTCGGGAGGAGAGTATGGAGGATCTACCACCTACAACACCAAAAGAGAAAGAGAAGAGCAAGGAGAAGAGAAAGATGCATGCATACAAACTTCAGTCTGACATTGAGATTGCTACAGACCTGAAGCAAGTGTTAGAGAATCGTATCTTGAATGGGAAGGTTGAGTTTACTTTGGGTGAGATTCTTGGGATAGCAAAACGTGAGTTCCATGAGATTATCATAGATATCATCAAGAGGAAATGTCAGATTTTGGATGAAGCAGCTACGCTTAGCGCTCTAAGGATCAAACTGTCGGAAGATGAGGAAGATGAGATTGCTAGTTACTGCTCTCAAGTATCAGAGGGGAGGTCAATCCTGCTCTCAAGTATCAGCACGTGAAGTTTGAAGATGAGGTGGAAGCATCGCAGAAGGACCATTACTCTCACAACCATTGGGCAAGAGCAACCACAGAGACCTTAGTGAAGCTGAGAGATCTAGAGGAACATGTGGTGGCATTGATTGATCACGGCTCAGAGATTAATCTAATGTCTAAGGAGCTGTACAAGCGTGGGAGATGGCCTATAGACATCGACCATGGATGGCTTATCCGTACTATCAACAATCAGAGGGGAGAACTCTATGGTGCTTGTCCCAACATCAAGATAACTGTGGGTGACATCAGTGATGTTCAGAATTTCTTTTGTACAAGATATGTCAACTTATCCTATCATTCTAGGGCAGCCTTACATTACTGCTGTTAGAATGGAGACACGAGTTATGGATGATGGTTCAGCCTATGCTAGGATACGTAGTAGAGATGACAGAAGAGCACTTCATTTTTTGACCGTTGCAGCAGAACATGAGAGGAATCGTGATAGCTTGAGAGATCGTCCGCTATCTAAAATTACTCAAGAGTTTAGAGAGTCTAGGGGTTTTGATCTTGAGTTTGATCACAACTCTCTTAACGATGTATTCTCTGATCACACCACATCTCTTCCATATTAAAAATTTTGAATGAAAAAGATATTTAGTCACGTTTGAAAATAATGAAATGATAAACAAAAAGACAGAGTGACTGGTTTTAGAATCGATTACAAGTCAAAGGGGTGAACAAGCAATATATGGTTAAAAGAGTTGTGATCAAGCGCAAGGAACCTTTGGAGGTGTGATCACACAATTTTTTGTGAGAATGAGAAAGCTATCAATAATATCAAGAAAACTTTCTTTATATCAGAACAATCTTACTGATATCCGGAGATAGATATCCATCTATATAATTATCCAAGTTATAATTATCGAGTTCAATATATCTTTTCTGATTTTTACTGATATCAAGAGAATTTTTTTTTATCACTTCAAGACTGCTGACGGACTACTCGTCTCCGATTTCTGCCATCTTGAAAGATAATCGAGATAGATCGTATATTTCTTACATAAAGAGAGCTTACAATATGCATGAATACAGTAAGTCAAAAAACAATACTATATACTTATCAAGTTCTCGCAATACATATATGTGTGTGATGCATTTAAATCTTGTTACCCAAAATGTTATATTTTTATAAACGATGTTACTAAATAATAAGCAAAACTCTTTACTAAGTAAAACGTCAATTCATTAATTATTTTATTTTCAAAATTATAAAATAAAAACTACATATTCTAGTCTCAATTTCTTTATAATTATATTGTCAGCACTGACGCGTAGAGATCACCCGTAGTAAATATTAAGGTAACACTTCCGAACGTTTTCATATATTCTTGATATTTATAGTTTTCATGATTATTCTTTTTTTGTGGTATTATATATTATTTGGTTACTATAATTTTCTTTCATCGACTTATAGTAAAATATAACTTTTAATATCAAACTTCAATATTTATTCATAATTTAAAACGTGTGATAAAAAAATAAATTTCCTGAATACCCTTCTATATGTAATGAAATCATCAAATACTTCTCTATTCAAACGCCTAGATATGGAAGCTCGATTTCTATTTTCCTTTTGTGATTTATAACTAAATATAATCTAATTTTATTATACAGTTATATTGTTAAGGTCCTCTGTCTTTGATCACGAATTCTTATCGTTTGACCTAAATTGCATATGTTCATTAATCTTTCATGCTGTTATGGAATCTGTCCAACAAAGACTTAAACCAAAGATCTCTAATGACTTTACAAGATGTCCTTTACTTCAAACCAAACTGCTAAGTATAAATTGAAAAATGTTTAGCTGAATATTTAGTGGTTCTTGTAGCAAATAGAATCTTCACTTAACCGAAATACACTGGGAGAAATATTCCTACTTTTATACAAATACTGATGGATATTATCGGTATCTCCCTCCTCCTCGATCTAGATAAAGATCCAGAGCATTTTATGAGTGCACCGGTACCAAAAGTAGGAGTGAAATGAGATCGCTTATGAGAAATCCTCTATTTATAGGTATGGAATACTCAGAAGGAGTTAGTAAAGTAGTTCCGATACTTTTAGAAGTCATTTTAGGTGTTCACTTGCTTTAGGATCGAAGACTTGCTCCCGAGCAATATAATGTTGTATGTATGTTATGGGTTATAATCGATTACCGAGCAGCTTCCCGAAACATTTGCTTTGTCCTGGTGGGGTACCTTTTGGGTGTGGGATGCTCGTGCACTGTTAGTTATAATACAAGTCGGAATCCATGCAAGAGGATGAGCACCGTCCCCTCCTACTCAGTGCTTCCGGACTGAAAATTGTGCATGTGCAGGTAACTGTTAACACTGCCCACTCTAAACCACTAAACCCTAAACTACTAAAATAGTAAGAGTAGTTTAGGGTTTAGTGGTTTAGAGTGGTAGTGTTCTTGAGTCTGTCCTCGAGCTAAGACCAAAAGTGATTCTTATTTCTCAGGCATACACTGGTACCACGCTATTGGAAGAATCTATCAATTTAATGTATCATCATTTAGAGGGGAGTGATCTCTTTCCGGCAATGGATCGTATTGTTTTGTAGTGAATAAATTTGGTTCTGTTGGTACTTTCCTCAAGGCCTGTTTTGTAAGTGCAGTGAATTTGTCAAGAGTGAAGCTTCATGTCAATCATACCATCAAAAGATGTTGATGAGAAATAGTGTGACATCAAGTCGAGCTTAACTTGCCATCTGTTCGGAGATCCAAATGTTAAAGAAAAACCACACGAGAAATAAAAGGAGTTCGTGCACGCTCGGTTCTTCCTAATTCAACTCTTTCTAGGTCATCAAAACCAAGTTTTCTCCTCCAAGACGAATACTAAGGACGAGGAATTCTACCTTGACAAGGGATGGTCAGCCAATCAACAAGTGCTTACGTGAGATCGAAGCAGCGGAGCGGTAGCATGCCAGGAAATAGCAGCATGCCTACCGTTTCTGCTGTCAAAAACCATAGGCGTAGATCCTCCACTGTGAATGTTTTACTCACGTTTCAGATAAAATCTGTTCAACTTACTTCCAACGTTACTGGTCTTTCTAACATCGTCTTTTCCGGCGTGAGCGAGCAAGAGGCGGCATGCATGAAAGTATTGATGTACTAGGCACACTCAACGCGAACGCTAGTGAACGGTTTAGGGTTTAAACCTTCTAACTTTTCAACTGGGAGGGGTTCGAAGAAGCCTACAATCATTGTACTACTGGTAAAGTGGCATTAACGGCCAAGGGGATTGTTGCATGAAAGAACGCTCCCTGCATGTCACGTGTAGTCTACACTAACAATTCTGAAGAACAGTGTTTGTTGGATCAAAATATATCCTGACACTTCAGGTCCCGTATCTGGTTGAACAAGGGGAGTAGGCCTCGAATAATCTTATGTAGCTGAGAAAAGAGGAGGTGGATTAGGTAATTGTTACAAAAATGCTGTCAGAAAACGCCGAAGTAACCATGGATTGCAAGCGCTACGTTCACAAACTTGGACAATCTTCTATCGTATCCAGTACTGCGCATGCCCTCGCCTTGTTGTTTATTTCTTCACTCTACGATTGAGAAACTATGAACTATGAAAGACGGCAAGATTGAACTGTGTAGCCTGCAGAATTTATCATCCATTCATTCGGTCCATTCAACATCTGCGATTACGACCGTCAACCATTCCTATGCATGAAGAGTCATTGAGATAGACGGACCTCCCTTAAATTGGATTCAAATATCATCATTCCCCTTCGGCGAGACACCTCCAGTTCACTTGTAAGGGTTAATTCCAGTAACACGTTAGCGTTCTTGACCTTAGGCACATGTAAAGCTTCGTGCTTAAGAGTCTACCTTCATTTCGCTAAAACACTTCCATGATGCCCGTGGCAAAGAATAAGGCGAATACCACTACTTGCGACCAACCACTTATAGGGCTAAGAGTTACTCGGCAACTGCCATATATATCCGAAGCACTACGACTCGAACCGGGCTTCTATACTCGATCTACGGTGCATATTTCACAGCATACTATCCACCGATTGACTAGCTCCTGAGTTTGTCGTCAAAGCGACAAAGCCCTAATCCCGGTCGTCAACTCCCTTCAAATACAGGTTCGCACGGACGAAAACGGACAGACCCACGAACCTAATAAGCTATCGACAGTCTGCACTCACCACCTACATCCAAGAACCTTCTGAGAATTCACAAATCTCAAAATTGAGGGCACTACAAGCTAGACTGAGGAGAGTAATTCTAACTTACCAAAAATCACACCAAATACATTAAACTTACAGCGATGTCAGTAAGATACCGATGTTCAGAATTATCCTTTCCCCTTAAATGACAGGAAACCAGGCTTACGACACACCAACAAAGCAGAAAGCCATACACTTCAAAACTTGAATCATTTGTTACGGCGGCAGAATTGCGAACAGTGTTAAAACGGTATGTCTAGTAACGTAGATTGCCATGCATCTCTGACATGGCTGGGCCTAATGACCTTCCCAGTTCATACCCATCACATGTCATGAACGAACTGATGTTCTGCAGACAAAAGCTCACTGCTAAAACTAGAGGCCATTTGTCAAGGCAGGTCGTTTGTCACCTAATACCGCCAAGAATCCACCTCAAGAATACCCAGATACCTCTCTCTCCCTCCCTTATCCATATTATTGACGAAAAGCTAGGTAATTGCATAAAAGGGATCCCAAAGTAGGTGCACCTGAACTACATAAATGAGCTTTCTAGAGACATCCACGACAAAAAGCAGCTGATAAACAAGGCCCATGCACGTTCTGGTGCCAAGCATGCACAAATGCCCTTCTGCCTCATTTCAGTAGATGCATTCTCTCTCTCTCTCTCTCTCTCTCTCTCTCTCTCTCTCTCTCTCTCTCTCTCTCTCTCTCTCTCTCTCGTGTGTCTAGCGTTGTCTCTGTAACGGCTGTCTGCCAGACTATGGTACAGGTAAGCTTGACAGTCCAACCTTGTGTTATAACCCTCAACATCTACATTCCTGCCAAATTCTCGCCATTATAAAGATCACACACCATGACAAGACATATAAAATATGAAGGCCTCCATCACCCAGCCTCCAGATGGAGCCTCGCCCACCCTCTTACAACAAATAGAAAAACATACGTGACCCCAGTGTACTGCTGAAACATGATATCGACAGATACCTAAGCTGGACCCATAATAGGTATTTTACCCCGACCCATGCTGAAGCCTCTAGTCCCGTCAGGCATACGGGGACCAGGAGGTGGCCTGCCAACTACTTCACTCGAAATAGTAATGCTTGACTGGGGAGATGTTCCCGGCTGGTTACGGCTGCCATTTACTCCTGTATGCTGACCCCTGCCTCGCCCCCCTCGTCCAACACGTCCACGGCCTCGTCCTCTCTTGCCGCCTCCATCACGATCAACCGCACCAATATCATTTCCATGAATAACATCCTACAACACAAACATGTCCCATGTTAGCAGGCGCGCCATAACTACACAAAGACAAAAGGAACACGGACAGCAGATATTATGTCTGGAGTCGAAGAACACGTTTTGCCAAACGAGCCACGAAAGACTGCGCAACTACACGTCTTCGGATCCATGGCGATCGCGACCCGTGCGAACCATCAGTTCTCCAGTGAAGACAAATTGACATTAATTGCTCATACACATTCACAAATGTGCATATACACAGACAATCAAACAAAGCACGACCATTAAGTCCGACACATGCAGCCAGTAAGTAAGGAAGGGCTTCGGGACCGACTTCGTTCACGATTGGAAGACCTGCACGATACCGTAATTGCTTACGACATATAAAGATACCGATCCACACTTTGATCAACAACTAGGACAAAACACACTGTAAGTACATAAGGGGTGAGGTATGTAAATCCCCTAAAGTTCATTCACCTTAACTCCACAGAGGTTCGAGAAACTCGTACCAAGCAAAAAGGCTAGTCTAACTTTCGAGAACTCACTGGGGCTTCTTCACTTCTGTCATTTGCATTGCCCGATTCCTCGCCACTCTTATCTTGAGCTCCCCCATCGTCCTCATCGCCACCAACATCGTCCTCATCGCCTGAAGGCTTGCGACCTTTTTGGAAAGGAGCTTGCTGGTATCCATGCTTGCTCTGAAACTGCAGCCGGTATAAAGTGAAAAGAGGGGAACAGGTACCTCTCGCAGCCTGCCGTCGTAGGCACCACAACGGGAAGCAATAAAGTGACTTAATACGTCAAGCACACGACGTGACTTTTGTTCCTTACCGTACGTCTTAGAAGAAGTCGAACGCGAAGTCCACTTCTCCAATTTCGCTCGTCCGTTAATACAGTCACCTGTACATTTCCCAAAAGGTTTGAGACCAACGAGACAGTTGTTTCTGCTTACAGATATGAATAAATGGTACCAGGAAGTGACTTTAAATGCAGTTAGCTGAGAGAAAGATGCGGCATCTTACGGCTTTCTCAGCTTGCTCCACAGTTTCGAACTCAATAAGAGCGTGCACCTGTCCACAAAAGCAAAGATGCGAGCTGTGAGGATGAAAATAACTAAACACCGACCAAGCCTAGAAGTGACTCGCTACTACAAAACTTGTTGTCTCGAACTCAATAAGAGCGTGCACCTGTCCACAAAAGCAAAGATGCGAGCTGTGAGGATGAAAATAACTAAACACCGACCAAGCCTAGAAGTGACTCGCTACTACAAAACTTATGCGACAACAACAAACAACCTGCCGCCCCACAGAAACACAAATGACACGTGGGAAAAGGACTACACTGAGATGTGACGGAGAAGATAAGGATGGAAGATAAACAATCGCGAAGTTACCTTGTTGCTAACGACCATGTCGGACTTAAACTTTGCCGCAGTTTGACTGGCGCCATTCGCTGCTTCAGGCTGGCAAATCCGCACCATTTTTACACTGAAGAGAAACAAACAGCTTATTAATTTCAGTAGACATCGTGTTTATAAAGTAGGCACATGCAGAACGTATACTTTTTCTGTGTTACAGACAATATTGCAACTTAACCCGATAAATCCCTAGTCGTACTCAAAACTCTCAACTGCGGCGGATGCAGTAACTATCACGAAACTGAGTTACAAGAAGCACTTGTCAGAAGGCAGTGCTGTCCAGGAGAATGATGTTATGCTAAACACTGCAAACACTTCGCCAGTTTGATAACGCGATACAAAGATTGCAAAAAGGTCCGATCCGGTCTTACTTGCCAACTGAGGCAAACAGTTGCTCCACGCTCTCAACTGAATGATCTTCTGGTAGATTCTCAGCTACCACGGTTCGTGACTGCAGTAAACAACGCCGAGATCACTTTGAGGGTTTTCTATAATCTGAACAGTAACCAAAAGTCTGGAAGGGTTCCTCGGTACGTGAAATATCGGTCACACTGAATCTGTATTACCAAGTTATGATAAGACAGACAAAGTTCCGGGGAAAAGAAAGCATGAACAACAAGACCGGGTTCTACCAGGTCAGACCAAATTCCAAACGTACAAGCTGACAGGACCCAGGCAGGTTCGCTCGTGGAGAATCGCACAGACATAAGGACCTTAAGGACGAAAGCATCGAACAAAAGAACGAAGCAGTACAAGGATAATTACGAACCTGAACTTCTTCGAGATCAACATCTGGTAAAGGTTGAGCTCGTCGAACCTTCTTACCATCTTCACTGACAACCTGTTATAAGATTACGTACGTAAAGATGTCAGCTACTGCCACCGCACACCAAGTTATACTGACGGCTACGTGTAACAGCTCTTGCACGGCCAAATTCCCTCATGGAGGACTCACTGCCCGCAAAATGCAAAGCAAATTCGAATCTATCTTTCATAGGGCTGTAAGACATACCAACTGAGATGAGTTTCGGAGAGCAGCCGCAACAATCCCATGATTCTTTACGAGATTTTTAATTTTTCTGAAAGATGCTACGACAGGGATAGGCACTGCAATGGCAACAGGATCCAAGTCTACTATGAGGAACACGACAATATTAACGAATCTGCAGAGAAACATCTTGAACGGTCTTCAAGAACACTACACAACAACGCCGGAGGGCAACACGGTAGAGAAACGCTTCAAGTATGGAACACCCCGTACATCATAATCCAAACTTGTAAGGTCCATTCAAAACGATATGTTCCCACTTCTCTCCAAAATATACTTAGGCAGACGGTTGATTACCAGCTATAAGGATTAGAGCACATAAAATATAAGGTGTGAAGACAACAACCCAAAACCAAAACCTAATTCTCTATGTAATCTGAAGCTCGTACGTGTCTTCAACCTGACTGAACGGAACTCAGACTTGAGATAAGCTGTTGAAAAGTGACCATGCAGCGCCGCTAAGGACGACCGAAAACTGGCGGCCAACAGCATCGTTGCACAAAGTCTACCAGACCAGCGCACTTCAACAACACAAGGTCTGATTCCCCTCGAATATTATAATACTTCGCTGTTGGCCCAAGGTTTACATCCCCGAAGCCAGAGACTTCCGGCGCACAATCTAGGGTCTTCCCATCTCCGCGAAACAAGATCCAACTTACGCGCTAGAGTTTCCTAAAATTATGGAAAGGACATCATTCTCAACGAAGTTATTAAAGGAACTCTACTCACCAAACCCTTCGGGATCCTTCTTCACAAATTTCATGAGATAGTTGTCAGTCGGAAGGTTTTGATCGCTGAAGTAGAATTCAACCTGCCACATGACACCAGTTACAAAATTGTCAGATCAAGCACGACGGTGCAGAATATTCGACCTAATCGCTCATTTCCGCATAATCACAGTTGCATAGTAACACGTATGTTCCCAGATGATCGCCTTCTCATGGAATTAAAGGCTAAGCACAACAAGTACCATGATAAGCGGGATTTCATTAGGTGCATACTCGGGTCATCTTATCAACAGCTCCAAACCCTAAAACCGTCAGCGGAAAGTCTTCAAGCACACAGTCCTTCGCATAGAACCCCGTCCTCCCAGCAAGGAACTAATAATAACAGCAAAACCTAATACTTAGAACCTGAGCTAATCTTCAGAGCTGACAAAGATTCAAGTTTCTACTATCAACGTGCAGGTTTTCACAAGTCAGTTGAGCAGCACGCTTGGTCAAAACCGTTCTCATTCCGGTCTTCCCGACGGTCCCGGGAGCACTTCAAATCTAGATCAAAATCTGGCTCCTGACGGACAGCAGAAAGGCTATTGTAAGGAGAGTACATCACTTGCCCTATACTACATCCACCAATGTGAAGACCTCGATCGACACACTCATGAGACCAAACAGCTGACGGTATAAGGGCCACCGGCGATGGATTTCCACGGGACACGTTTCCAGATTTTGGCAGAAAAGCTGTCAAACTTCCGGAAAAGCAGATCGCGGCACCCTTCAGTGATCGCGGATCTGAACATCAAAACTAGTCTTTAGAGCTGCGCTGATGGTCTATGATAGCATCTACGCACGGATCATGTAGGATCCCTTGAAGAAGGCGGCAAGTTGTTGATAGGTAACCTCATCCTGCTGTCGGAATCTGCCCGATCGCTTCCAGAACTTCCCCACAATCACAATTGTGACCCTTGAAATCCATTCGCACCTCAAATTATCTCAGCCAAACTCACCAAAGCTTCGGACCACTAAATCGAACCTAGGCTTGAACACCTGCTCTTCCCACCAAGAATGCCCAGCTACAGCTCCAGTTCCCGAGCAAATTGTGGTTTGTGACCACACGGCACCGAGTGCTTAAAATAGTTACTCTTCATTCATTCGGTTACGTAAGTAACGTAATTATCTCGTTTGATGCAATTTCATATTTTTTTCAATTCTTCAAACTCAGCTCCAATCGAAAGAACATGACCAAGTGGAGCGCGCAAACCTGCTTAACGATCTTCGCCTTCAGCTCCTCGTTGACGACGGGCTTGACGGGAGGGGCAGATAAAATTGTCTGCGGTGGGGGTGGAAATGGGTCTTGGACATATAATGCGTCCAGAGACTCCTGGGCAAGAGCGGGAGGCGTGCCTGCCGGAACCACAGGCGGCATACCAGCGATCATGACAGGCATCGGATCGAATTGTGTAGGTGAAACAAGAGAGGGGTAATGCACCGAAAGCACTCCGGGTGAAGTTTGCTGCAACAAGGTCACTGGAATCAAACCGGGAATAAACCCTGCAACTGAAGTCGTCGGACTGATAATACCCTTGGGAACGAACTCGGGCGCCTTAGCGTTCAATTTGCTCGCAGATAACGATCGGCTTAACGTCTCTGTAGAGAACTCCTGATCCGCGCCAGAATTGGATACATCGCTCTTTCCAGACGACGACGATGAAGAGGTCGATGAAGATCCACCTGTTGTCGATGAGGGAGAAACATTTATCACACCCATAGCCGAAGCCAGAGTCGCAACTGATGCAGTAGTAGGCACGGATGGGCTGGGATCCGTGACCACCACTGCAGCCGCCGCAGCGGTGGAGGAGGAGGAGGGGGCGGGGGCCATGGCCGCAAGGCTCCTCTACGACCACTGCAACAAGTGCACCACCATGGCCTCTTTCTCTCGGGCGACGAGGAAGCGGCCAAACTCCTCTCTCGTCTACGCTCCTCTTCTGTCACTTCTCCCTCTGAAAGAACACAGCGCTCTTGTGCCTTTGAGTGCTTTCTCTCGGAGTTTGGACCGGACAGACAGACCGACCAGCACAGACCTTCCCTTCCCTTCCTTTTTCTCGCTCTTTCTCTTTCTCTTTCTCACCCGTGCGCTTCCGCGGGTACAGCACGGGCGTTACCTCCTGACTCGCCAAATGCCTTTCCCCATTCGCACTCTTTCTCTCGCCTCCTGGGCTTCGGTTGGGTGGGCAACCCCCCTGCCTCCCTCCCTTTCCCCGCTTTCCTACTACGCTACTGAAAGCTCCTGCTCCCTACCCCCCGCCTCCTTCTTCTTCCCTTCTCTTTCACCCTCTTCTTCTCCTCTTCTTCTCTGTCTCTCTTCCTCCTCGACTGGATCTGGCTGGTGGGATGTCTCCTGTTCCTCCTCCTCCTCCTCCTCCTCCTCCTCGGTTGAACTGGGTTCGGCTCGCCTCGTGTCACTTCACTCCGCCTTTGCTCGGCTCCTCCCTTTCTCTTTGAAGTTTGATCTGCTCTTCAGCCTCGTCGCCTCCAAGACTCTACAAACCACTTGTTAATTATTATTCCTGACCAAAGCCCACGACACCACAGTCAGTTTTTCTGCCAATTCCTGTGATTAGGGCCTTAGGCACTGGCCGGGCCCAACGGCGCTCGCTTGGCTGTATTCGCCCCCTCCGCACGCCTCGCCTCGCCACCTCGCTCCGGACGATGGCCCGCTGTCAGAGATCACCTGCTGCCTTAGTTCCGCTCTTTGCGACACTATGCTCGTTCCTTCACTGGTATAAACTTGGGGGTTGTTTTGTGTTTTGGGCTAATGAAGCCACTTAGCCAGTGTCATTAGTCCTTCTTTCGAGCATCGGTTTCCACGACCTTCCCCATCGCACAGTTTTTCGTTTCTCTGGTCCGGGGTTCTTCCTCAACTTTGACACGCCCTATTACGTTCACTTCGCTCGGCAACCACGGTAGCCGACCTTTCCGCAGTGTGCCATCATGGTTGATGAAACATGTTCCTCTTGACTCTCCCACCGCGCTCGGGGCTAACCAGAGTTACTTGGAAGATAAACCGGATGTTGAGTGAGTGAGTTGAGCATGTAAGCAATAGAGTTTTCTCCCAGAAAACACTAGCAAAGATATTAATTTCGGTAAAAAAAAGTAAGATATCGATTGATATAAACTGACCGTTAGTGATTATCCTCGGATATTTACCAATAAGTTAAAATAATCTTCCCGAGCACTATTTTCCAATAAAACATACTTCTTGTTCTCATTCTCTTGCCTCGTATTTTTTACCTCCTTGTAAGCCTCCGTGAATCCACACAATGCTCTTGTCATTTCATGTAAAATATATTTGTTAGTGATTCTCTACTTAATAGATTGATCAGTGATACCTCTTGGTTTTCTGGATCGGTTGTGATTATATCGAATGGTATCGATGTCCGGTTAGATTTTGATAACCTCCCAATCCATAATCAGAAAGCTTTGGACAGCTTCATAATTTGATAGAACATCCAAGCAAACTGGACATAATTGTATAAAATTCTAAACAATGTGTTCTTCTCCAAATATCCGTGCAAGAAACGGTTAACTTTGATTTCCTTGTTTGCTTAAAAGAACAGTCGAAATTCTTTACGTCCGCCAGGTGACAATTGAGAATCCCGATCTGAATTAGTGATTTGTACTTTCGTCTCTCTAAGTCTCATTATAACTTGCGGACAGATTTTAAACAGATTCTGGAAATTATACCTTATCAAACAGGAAGTAAATTAAAATAAAAAATAACCTTCATATTAATCAATAAATGGATGGGATGGGATATAGTATATATATATATATATTCACACTAGTGTCTCAATTATGAGCTAAAATTTTCAGAAAAGCAAAAAACTTCTGCAGTTACAGCGTTATTATGTCTATAAGTTCTGATATATATATATATATATATATATATCAGAACCACATGCTTTGTTTTTCCTGATGAAGCTTTTTCTTTAAAAGAAAATTAGTTGCAAGTAGGAGACTGATACATGGTTTGACAATAAAACCGAATGATAGAAGATTGATGGTGGTGTAAAATCACATCCCAATACTATACAAAAGTCCGAAAACATGAATAAGCATTAAGAATCTAACTTGTTCTTGGATGCACAATGTAAATTCACATCCCAAAAGCACAGAGGAGCACGAGGAAGCGTAGGAATTCAATTCTTTACTGTACAGTACAGATTCCACTGTCCTGAAACCAGAACACTGTGCAAAGAGAGCAGCCATACCCAAAAGATACAAACACCTAAACAGTCGAGTACAAGATTTCATCTAACTTCGCCAAACAGAGTAGAAGAATATGGGGTTTTACTTCATACAATTAGTTAAAGATCCTCTACTCGGATTATTGAAGTCCGGGTCAGAGTGTTTAATTATCCTGGACCCGAACACATATCTCGGACATCACTAGGACAATCACCCGGAGCTTGATTCCTTTGTATGTTTAAGTTTTCAAATCGACCAGAAAACTTTCATGACAATTTGAGGACCTCACCCACGAAAATGAGTCAGACTTTTCTTACGAATACCTCCCGATCTCAGTGATATTTAGGAAAAGAATCTTTACATACATAAATGACACTCTCTAATATACCAACTTCCAAACACGAGACTCGGGTGCCAGAATATTAGAAAGATAATAAGAGTCGAATCGTGCTCAACATGTTAAGAAAGTAGATAATTATCAAGAGAAAGTTAGAACGAGCCATGTGCTTTTACACTAGACTAGCTAAAGTGGCTCCCTTCTCGTTTGGACAACCGGTAGAAACAAGTAAGACATAAGTCCTAATGTGAAAACATGTCATTCTCTTTTCTGAACCTTCGACATACGGAGCGTGCCGGGATCATAACCAGCCGAGAACTGGAAAACAAGACCGATGATTCGGATCAAACTTAGGCCCCAGGCGCACGTAGGTTTAATAGTGGATTTTTCTCACGGTTACTAGGTTCGATAATAAGAGACGCAAATGCACCTACCGAGTTCTTTTTCAACTAAAGAAGGACTGCAGAAGTCCATGCACATTACTCGTTTCTAGAGGGTACCGTCTCCAAGTACTTAAGAGAGTCAAAAATTGAATTTTTCTCACACGTGTACTGTATCTTGTTGACATGGACTGTGAGTCAGAGTCTAAAGAATTGATGACTGTGTGTTATGAGAACCAAAAGATGATGACTGTATGTGACTCAAGAGTCTAAAGAATTGACGACTGTATGTTATGAGAAGCAAAAAGTGATGACTGTATGCTTCCATGTTTTCTGAAAAGCACTTTAGACAAAAACTGGATTCACATGTTCGCCTAGGTTAAATTCCCAAGATAATTAAAATAAAAACTTATCACAAACTTCAAACATTAAGTCAGGTTCGGGAATGAAGAAAAACTAGTATGTTCGCCTGGTGCTTTATATCTCGTTTTCCTTCTCCATTCGCACTCTCTCCTCGTCGCCCGTCTCCTCGACAGTAAATCCAATTCCAGTAGACGCGGCCAGATGCTTTTTTCACACATTTTTGCGCTGTCATAACGTCACACATTATCCTGATTGGTTCGTGTCCTAATCCCGCTCCTGTTCACTAGAACTTTTGGTGTGGTCCTTCTCATTCATTCGTAGCACGACTTGAATTCAATACGGTCAATCATCCATGCATTCATTTTTACGCGTTTAGTGTAAAACTGTATAATAACGTAAACGTTACGGGAACGAATCTAATCCCATACCATAAGGTTTAGGGTTTGGATGTTTTGCTGAATGTTTACTCTTATGGGTCCGCTAGATCGCTTATGCTTTTGCTTTTCCTTGTTTTTCTCTTAATCAATTGTGCCAGAAACATACAACTTTTCGTACCAAAAGAAAAAGAGATGGCGTTTAGAGCTCCGTTTTTTGCTTGAACGGACCCTGTATTCGGTATTCTAGCTCGAACAGGCCCGTGATCGGATGAGTTTGCTTGAACGGGCTCATGATTGTTACAAGAAGTGAGAATCTGACGTGGGTTCATGTTTAGACTCTTATCTTTAGATTGAGTTCATAGCTGTTACTGCCGACAGCTATGAACTCAGTCTGAGAACCAAATGACAGAACAGAGAGTATGACCATCAAACAGTAAGGCGTTGGAATCCAATGAGCTTTCAGGCGTTGGAATTCAAGAACGAAAGCTTATGAATAAAGCGTGAGTTCTAAACTGATCCAAAAACCGTGACAGATTCATCACTCGCAATGAACGACTCATCACAGAAAACTTCTCTTTGCATTATGATAAGTCGAGAACGTCTGTTACAAAGAAGTAATGCGCTCATTCACCGATCAAGAACACTCGTGAAATTCTTGAACTGCGCATGAACTGTATCCAATTTGGCACGAACACTATGAACTTCCTCCCTAAGAACAAGAGTGTCTTGCACCAGACTATCAGACGATTTACACAAATCATCTAACACACTCTTCAAACTCTGAAGCTCTGAAACAGAATTGCTAGATTCTGTTTCAGAGCTTCACGTCGTCACAAACTAACATTATCAACTCTATTTTGAGACTGGTCAAGATGAGTCTCGTCAAGTTGGGTCCATAGTCGCTCCATGTTAGGAAGGTTGATGTAAAAAGAGTTGTAAACTGATCCTGGTGCACGAGCTGTAAAAACTATGCGTTCAGAGT
This sequence comes from Asterella californica, assembly GCA_036924285.1. NCBI lineage: Eukaryota > Viridiplantae > Streptophyta > Marchantiopsida > Marchantiales > Aytoniaceae > Asterella > Asterella californica. Next base: position 17,988,113 of record JAYKYS010000003.1, read on the forward strand.
TCTTACGATTCGAACCAACTTCCAAGTCCCAAACACCCACATTGAAAATCGACGTCTCGACGAGTTGTGACTGTTCGGCAGAAGACAAGAGCATGCATTCAGTGGAGCTCTTCCCTCCCAGCAAGATATCTCCAGCCTGCCAAACTGTGAAAAGTGGACAGCGCTCTCTAGACACATGTTTTCTCGATTGATCCATAAGAGCAACGTGGAAGCGCCATGCGATCGAAGGTTCAGGAAAAGCACAACATTGCGTAGAAGATGGAGCCGGCGTGGAAAAATCAAGAGTTCGAACGGCATGTCCGATGATCTTGTGACAATTTTTGCAAGCAGGATAAGTCAAGTCCCCAGTCGTGTTTCGAACAACCCGTACTATACCACATTTAACCCAAAAGCATGTTCTCAATTTCCACCTCGGACTTCATCTTCAAACTGCTGCAAAGTTCTGAACTGGACCGGAATTGCCATAGAGATGAACTGAGCATAAATAAAATTAGAACCTCAAAGAGCTAAACACGGTCACGACATGAGCTTCACAGTTCAACCTGCAAGGAAAAAGTTGAAGATTACAAACCTTAAAGAATCTGACAACTGACTATGAACAAAATTTTTAACAGTTTACCACGTAGACTCAGTGAAAATTCTTTTATTACTATGTTCAATGATCCACAACCACGTTCGGATCATTGAAACAAGAAAAGTACATAAGCGGAGAGAACTGAACCGTGAACCTTTAGAACTCAAGTGCAGAAAAACTCATTCTTCGTCTAACCCATCATCACTACAATCAGAATCAGATGAGCTATCAGTCACGCATATGTCTGTTGTAGTTCGATTAAGATGTCCAGGAGTGGGTAAAATGTTATGTTGCTGAAAATTGAGGTCGATGGTTTCTACACCGAACGAAGTGATGTCTACTTGCTTTGGACATGTTCGCCGGTTGTGCCCTTCAGTATGACAAAGACCTCACCGAATGTTGGATCGAGAAGTCGTTCTCACACCTCGTTTATCCCATCCATGACCTATAGACTGACTGGATGAGACCGCCGTTTGTTCTCTAGGCAACGGATCGAAAGATAGATCAGATATAAGAAACTCCAAATCCACCTCATTTGCTTCAACCTCCTCTACCGTGCATCTAACGCCTCCACAACTCGGTATGCGCACCACGCGATGTCTTCCACGCTTAACTGCAACAGGAGGTGCTCGACATACAAACGATTGATCGAAGTCCTCCAAAACAAAGACAAGAATGGATGTTTGTCTATAAATTGCATTTAGTCAACTATTGAACCAAATAAAGTCAAACTTTTGGCTGGAGTCTTCGCCTATCTCCCGATCTCAAGCAGTGGCATGAGTGCACTGCCATACCATATCCTGATATTTGAAACATTCGCCGGATGTTTCATCAATTGAACGTTTAACCACAAAGTTCTTGCCGTGAGGAGTTCTAATACTAGCTTCAGCAGGTCCTGATATATCACAAATAAATCGCTCGCATCCCTTTTCATTCTTTGGAAGCGAGCCCTTGCAAAATGAGTGAACTGACCTGTGTAACGTTCCATCGCTTGTCTTCTTTGAGAAAAAGACGTCATTATATAATACCACATGTCAACAAGAATTCGAAATGGTGCATTCTGCCGAATAGGTTTAATGGCGTGATTCACCGGTTCAGCAAGATTAGATGTCACTTTCCCGTACCGAGGAAAGGGAAACATCGCACGGCTGTAGAGTTCTGGTTTGATTCCTCTCATGTACTCGGTCATTGTCTTTCCCTTCTCACCGGATTGCTCAATGGAACTCATTACCTGCTCAAACCTGTTCAGAAGAGAATCAAAGAAAGTGAGCTTTTGAAAGTAGACTGAGAAAGCAACCAACTGAAAGAAGACATCACAGATATGCTTGCTACGTCTTCTAAGAGACAATTCGACTTAAAGTAAACTGAAAGACATGTGTTCATTCTTACCTGTCTACCGTTCTAGAATACAAGAGGGCAAGGAAAGGCTTCTCGGCGTCATGTTCAAATCTTGCACGCAAATTCTAACGAATGTGATTCGCATGGCATTTGCTCGGGTATACATCACTCACAGCATTGTCCAAGCCCTTTTGACGATCCGAAATCATAACAACGGCAGGAGATAAGATACCATGAATAGCAGTACTGAGCAATCTGCAAAACCAACTCCAAGTTGATGTGCTTTCCTCCGGAGCTACCGTGTAAGCTATAATAATCGCTTGATTATTTCCATCAAGTACAGATGCACATAAGAGTTGACATGGGTATTTTCTGTTCTTCGAGTGGTAGGCATCGAGCGCTATGACTTTCTGACAATAGTTTAGCACTCCACGACAAGCAGACGGACAAATAAAAGCATGCCTAAACATTCTATTGTGATCCCATGTTCCCCAATCTACCACTGCAGCAAGATCTATCTCATGAATTTTTCTACATAAAGTAGGAATAAAATGGAAAGAAGTCACTTCATTGCCTTGTAAGCTATCTCTAGCATGCTCTCGCATTCGTCAAAGCTGGAAATAGTTTCTTTTTTATGATAAGATCCTCGAAACTCCTCTACCAAGTCTCGCACTGACACATTATGGTTCACAAAGACTCGATGCGAGAGGACTATAGCTAACCATTTTGCATTATTTTGCGGTGCTCTCCATTTGTGAACATTTCTTGGACAAGTATGTTCAATATCACAAACGGTGATACTCACTATGTCTGTTCCTCGACTCTTTTGAACCCGTACACGAAATGAAGACTTCATTATTTCGGTGTGTGTCTCCGAAGGAACTACACTTTTATGAAAAGTTCTTCTCCCAGAGCTTAATAACCTCTGTTGTTGGCCACAAGCTCCATGTTCAGCAGCACCCCGTTGAACTGCTCAACGTTGTGAACCTTCTTTTTCTCCACTACATTCATTCAATCGATTTTTGTGTAGCTGAAAGTGGAACATTCTGAGTGAATTCGTGAAATGTGCGAGCCGTAGTACCATTCAAGCCACTACAACTGCTACTGGAGGTCATTGGGTCCTGGGTCGATTTTCTGCTCCTCATTGTGGCATCATATCGGCAGACACGAACTTTGCAAAAAGCTTTAGATTTCACTTTCTGACAGGCACGTCCATTAACCACAAACAAACAATTCAACGCAAACTCGAAATCTTCAAAAGATTCAAAACGTTCATGAAGCTTTATTCGAGCCGCTGCAAGCTTTACTGCTTCCCATGACTGTCCTTCAAAATTGATAGTGAAAATACCTCTACCTCTATCATCGTTGTTTGTGTTATCACGAGACCTCGAAAATGAATCATGTACTTCTGGTTGATCTGATGACGAATCTGATGAAATCCATATCGGTTCGTTCTCCACTGAGAAATAAAGACGATCGAAGCCATCACTTGTGATGTTGGATCATTCTCAAAGACCATCGTAACAGTTGTCTTCTCTGCTCTCCATAGCTACAATTACGCTCTCCTGTCCAAACTCAAGACTATGTCTATTCGGACGCAGATCTATTCAATCATAATTTGAACACCCCGTCACTTTCTACAGTCTGACAGAAAGCTAATCAGAGATCTACTCTCGCGTAAAAAGATTCTAAAACTACACGAAATGTCAACTTGGATCTCACAGTGTCGCGTCAACCTGGATTGTATTGTCTCACTCGCCACAACAGTTTTTTACTTTGTGTATCAGTCATGAGCCCGTTCAAGCAAACTCATCCGGTCACGGGCCTGTTCGAGCTAGAATATCGAATACGGGGTCCGTTCAAGCAAAAAACTGTTTAGAGCTTGAGTGGATGAAGATCGAGCATAAGTTGCTGAATTTTATGCACTTCCTACGCACCATGCTAAGCTGAGTGAAGGTGGTACAAGAAGGAAGGCACACATTATTTATCCACTAATAATCACACGATTAATTGGTTCGGTCATAAGATCGACTTGCCAATCTAGCAAACACATGTTAGGGTCACCGGCACCACATATTGATAAGAAGCTTCCCGGAGGAAGGGAGGGATGATGAACACAAAAAAGACCTTATGGATGGACTATATGGTTAACTAGGATATTAGTACCATTCCAACCTGGCTTTTACGGAATTGTCGTAACTCTCGTAAATATTTTACAGATTTTTATGGGTTAGGGTGACCTCTAGCAGCTCTTTTCGCAGGTCTACTTCAGAGAAGTAAAAAAAAATTACCTTTATGCAGAAAATGGTTTTAGTGATTACTTATTCATCAGAGATAAAATCTGTGAAATAAAAAATTAAATTAGAACTCTTCACTAGCTTCACAAGGTGTGATTCATCACAAAATAAACTTCTTGGTATTGATAGAGAAATGTTGAAACGAAAGGGTTATGGGATTTTGGAACAAAAGAAAATCTTTCCCTCAAGCTTGAAGTACACTATGAAGGAGAAGAATATTCATTTTTAATGCTTTTATATCCATTCTGAGGGTTTACCTCATTTAAAGCATTTTGTACAAGTACGTGCGCCCGCAACTTACTTATATCCGAGATCACGGATATCTTTGGAAACGAAATCATCTACAGCTCCATATCTTGGGATTGGAACGATAAAATGCATTGCTATGTGACAGTTTTGTCATCGTCTTCATCCCTTGTTTCTTTTGTGTATGTGTCCAGAAGATTAACTATTGACAAGGATACATGTACTTTTATGGAATTTCATGTCTTCCAGAACCACGGTGTGAAGATCAGGTTCCGCAACGGAATGCAAGTTGTTATGTCTTGCATGAGACGAGGCATATGATGAATGTAAAACTCTACTTCTCAATCCTAACAACCTGCATGCTGTAACCGGTTCTCTAATTACTCTGGTTCGTTTGGGATAAACGACAGAGTTGACTAATACTGGTAATCTTACACGGTCATCTGCGGTTGTGTGACATTGATGAGAATACTTTCATCTAAACTCTGTGAATTCACTATGAGAACAGGTTTGAGTGGTCATATTAGAGGGTTTCAAACCAAATAGACGTCCCAAGTTACGGTTACACTGTCACTAGTCGTCTATTCCTGTAACCCCAAGACACAAGAATGGTCATAGGAAGAGAGGAGTACATATGATCAAGGTATCCCACTGAGAAGTTAAAATTTTTCTATAGCACTCGTAGTCCATTGTAACTTGCAAAAAAATTTATTCTAACCCCATGGTACATGAATGGTAGTAGGAGTAGGAGAAGTTACAAACTTTTCCGTAGCATTCGTAATCCACTATAATTTGAGACCTTTTTTTTCCTTTCAGCATATTCATTTTTTAAATTCTCAGTTCTTGGAGAGCAAGAATGTCACATGTAGATACATGTACTCCATCAACGGTTTAAAAATATGATTATATTATTTTATATAATATAGAATTTCATATACCTATAAGCTATCTAGTGGCATGTCACGTGTTACTATTAATATCTACAAAAAGAAGTAAGGTGTGAGTTGGATGTAAAGACAAGTCCAATTGGCTGGAGGGCACCGACCATGGACTTGGATAATAGCTCTGGGGCATGTTCAGCCGGTCATGTATCCTCCAGTAAATTGCAACATAACTGAAAATCTTGAAGACATTCATCTAATCGGTGAATAGTTGTAATATATCTTTGTTGAATGGATTTTTGAGTCTCATTCTCCGGACACTGCTCTAGAACTTTCTCTTGGTTACTCTATCCTCATCATCATTAAAAAAATCACTCTTCAATGTCTGCTCATACTCCTCCCAAGAATCCATACGTGCATCCTTCAGCTTTGTCACTTGACTATGAATCTTAAGTATCACCGCCAACTCAAAACTATAAATCATCTCACCCTCAGACACACAATTTACCTCCATCTCACAAATATACTCCCGAACATATTTCGTGATATTCTTTTCATCGAATCTCCACAACTTCTTCACCATCGTTTGTAGAGCTCTTGTATACTTATACTCCCCAACATCGTTTCTTGCTATTGTTGCAACAACATCGTCAATGCTCGAACTAGATCGTCCGCTCCTCCTCCACTCATTCTCATCGCTTCAGGAGGATTCATACTTGATGCTCCTCGATAACGACTCATTCCACCACCTCAAAGCGTGCTCTCAGTGAAAGCACCAAATATGTCGTAGCGAGAGTCTTTCTTTGAGAAAGGGGGTACTTTCTAGCTGTGGTTAGTGATTGATGCACACTGAAGTGACTAATACTTTGTAATTTCTCTCGACCTTCTCATCAATCTAAGCACTCTCCTTATCTCAGTAAAGGTCAAGATAACCACACGGAAACGTTGAATGATCATGTGTCCTATAAATATTTCTCTTTGAAGTTCCTTACTACTAGGACTTGGTATGTAGCTTTCAGTTGGCAAATGTGCTTGATCTCATACTCCGTGTTGAAGTTTAACCGCGAGAGCTGATTTAAATCCATCTCTTGTTAAATGAAGATAAAAATAATAAAGTTTTTGGTCATAAGTGACAACAAGTAGGATCACATGAACAAGTGAGAGCATAACTTGCGCGATAAAGTTATGCCCAAAAGATCCTATCATGGACTCGTTTAAGGTACATCAACTTGATCTAAAAAGGATTTTGGAGTGAAAACATTGACGATAGACAGAGCCCCTCGTCGATCTCTCACGACATCCTTACTCGATCTACATGACAAAGAGATCCATAAATTATCGATACTAAAACAGACTCCTACACATAAGACCACTATGATGTATATCTATGAGTAATCATTTGCATCCTTTAAGATCGAATGCCTTCACAAGTCACTCTCTTGTGCTTTTAAGTCTTAGAATACAAAACAAGGATATGTGCAAGTTCACCAACCGCTCATCCAAAGACACACAGATCGATGAGATGACACACATGCACATCGCATGTTTGATGTCACCTTACTCATCCACGTATATATTGCTTAGGTGGACGGTATCGTAACACATCTTATAGCTAGACACTATGATAGACGAAGTAATCGTCTTTAATAATAAAAAATCATACTTTGTCATGTTGAGTGTGAAAATCAACAATCAAAGATGATATGGTCACAACGCAGATCGCTATAGTCTTTTCTACACCTAGTATACCTCCCAAAAAAATACTGATGTCACACTGAATGTATTTCTGTCAACTGTTACTAACAAGATTCTATACTTATATTAGATATCGGATCCAACTCGACAAGAAAAACAGCAAAGTAACACATTGTAAGTCCAGATCTAAACTTCAACCTTGTCTCAAACTTGCCACGTATGTATAATCCTAAGATTTCTACTTACAGGTCAAATTGCAGAAAGATCTGACGGCTAGATCTCTTTCCACAATTAATATAGTATCACAAAAGTTTACACATATTTCTAATCTCATATTCGAAACAGAAGCTATATAGCTCAAATGAACCGTTTACTTTGACTCAAACTTCATGTGCCAAAAACCACAAGATAAACTCATTGTTCATGAAATTTCAGCAGATTTGACCGTACGGATCATCTTTCATAAATCGTCAATGTTGTTGCTCTAGATTGAAAGCTTTTTGCACCCCTCAGTCTTCATTTCGTCATAACGTTCGATCTGCAAATCATCATGTGATGAAATTTGGAGCCAGAGCTTCAGCAACTGACAAGCTACAAGCTCATAAAATTTGATTTCAGTCAGATAGGGCACTCATTCAGTCTCATCAATCTTTCACTCTGTATAGAAACTTATGTAATTTTCTCACTCCACAAACTTAAATGGGTCATAACTCACGCCGTGGACTTCCAATTCGAGCAAAATTTGATCTCATGTTGCTCCTCCCGTCGAGAGCTCTTCATCCATGTCTCCAAATGTCTCAAATTCCTCGTAAAGGTGCCATGTTTCTTCAGAAGCGCTCTCCTATATAGATGACAACTTATTCTCACTCTTTGTTGGACCAATAAGAATTTAAAGTACTCAACCTTGTCCTTTTGCACACCTTGGAGATCTCTAGCAAAAATCAGAGCATTCTAAGCTTATATAAGCAAAGCTTTTCACCTCAAACAAAATATACAAATGTGCACAAGACATATTTATATACGTCATTTACATACTAAATGTTTGTGCAACAAGACACCGTTGTTCTAGCAAAGCTAATGTAATTGACTATCCAGCTACTACCTTGCTGCAAGGACGTTGTTTAGCAAGAGTGAACACTGCTTTTTTCACTCCATCCAGTTGTAACTCCCCCTCTGCTCCACAATCAACTAACATAGTACAAAGTCTATCTGCTGCATGTTCATCCATAGAGAGAGCAACTTTATCTTTCTAACATCTAGTGTCAACCTCTCTAGACTTGAAAGTTGTAAATTATCAAAACTCATGGATCAACTCATTCAATCCTATGGTACATCCAATTTATGCTCTACCCAATCAAAAAATGTTCTCTTAGTGACTCTATCAGAATCCTCTATCAGTGCATTTTCAAAAATAGTCCACCCTCCTAGATGTCTTCTTTGTATACCTCTCACTTTCTCTATCAGTTCAATAACCACGATCAACTAAAGTCAACTCAACACTCAAAACTACTTCAACCTCAAATGCTCTCACCAACTCCATCTCACTTATATACTCTCATAGATACTTAGTAACATCTCTTTGATCAAATCTCTCATATTGATCGACGATCGCTTGCAGAGCCTTGACCGATTTTAGCTCAACTCCTCGACTGCAAGTTGTTGCTGAATCAAAGAAACCAACGCTTGAAGAATTTGAGCTGCATCCATAGCATGTTGTTCACATGCCACAAGAGGTGGAGCAGACACACCTTGAGGAGCAACATTGTCATAAAGCGAGAGTTCTACTATGAGAAAAGACATACCTCCTGACTGTGATCGAGAATCTTCAATTGCTAAACTCAGATTGTGACTCGTAAAACAAGGAATTATAAACGATAAAAAATAAATCTTTATTTTTACTTATGTAATATGATCATTACAGAAAACCCATGTGTTCACACTCAAGGAAAACCTCTTTATCTTAATCGAGAGTTTCACTTTTCTACCTTGACGCTTTATCGCGTTTGGACCATGTAGTATCTCACTAAGATTTTCTATCTTCTCCCGCTATTTATCACTATCGTCTTCTCTTCTTGTTCTCTATATTCTACTTCTTCATTCTTTTCTCTCCATGCTTTATATATTATCTCTTGCGTTCCAAACAAAGAACTAAGATAAATAATTGATATTTGTTAAGAGTATGAAGTAATTGTCTTGACGTGACTCTGCAAAGTCATTATGCTAACTAGAACTAAATTATGAATTAAATGACAGCACAAAATTTTAAACTAAGCTAACTTTTGCCCAGATTTTAGTAATGTTTACAATATCTTCTCGTGACCTTTTGACCACCATTACTTTCTGGAGCAATTGCTCCCTCTGTACATGTCAGACTGGCTTGATTTCAAGTGATGTGGGTAGCATATGTCATAACCTTATTGATCCTTAAAAAATCAAAGCAGTCTGATAGAACCACGTTGATTGACGAGCAATATTCTCTGATGAGAAATGTTGTCCTTTGCTAGCCTTGTGAGCAACCGCATCATCATTCGGCCTCCGTTTTGAATAACTCTTGCTTCCGTAAGTAACCTTGGTTGTATGCTACGTATCCATCAAGTTTCAACATGTTTAGATGAAACCACGCCTATTGGAGATGGTTATCCTTTGAAGAACAATCTCAAAGATGAGATTGTTGAAATTTCTATATTTTCTGTTTGACTTAGTCCATCTGTGCCTTAACCATCCAGATAGATAAAGATTCCATCTTACCTCCAGTGTGAGTCTACATACTCAAACAGATTTTTGGAGATGATATGATAACTTGACGTAGATACCATGTGTATTAACCACATGGGCAGATACAGATTCATTTTTATCTCCAAGGTGGGTCTAAATCACTCAAATAGATTTATTTGAGATGACCTGGTAACTTGATGTAGATCCCTTGTGGCCTTAACCACTCGGGTAGGTAAAGATTTTCTTTAGCTCCAAGCTGGATATAAATACTCATACCAATTTATGAGTATGAGTATGACATGATAATATGACATAGATTCTTTATGGTCTTAATCACCCGGGTAGATAAAGATTCATTTTTAGCTCTAAGGTAGATCTAAATACCCAGAACAGATTTGTTTGAGATGACTTAATAACCGGATTCTTTTTAAAGAGAGAAGAATATTTTCTTCTCCTCCTCTACCCTCTGACTTCAGAGAGCAATTTCTCTTTCTATACAAATCAGATTGATCTGATTTAAAATATTATGAAGACTTTATCTTGCAGAATCTAGGTTTCATATCATTTTGATAAAATCACATAGATTGACGTGCAATATTATCTCACGGATTATTGAATGATCTAAATGGATCCTTACTAGCTTTTAGAGACATTACACCGTCTATCAACTTCCGTTTTGAATAATTCTTGCTCTCATTGGTGGACTTGGTCATAGTCTACTTGCCCATCAAGTTTCAACTCGTTTGGATGAAACCACTCTGATTGGAGATAATTATCCTTTTGAGAATAGTCTCAAATTTTGGGATGGTCGAAAACCTCAAAGTTTTTGATTTTTGAATATTCTGCTAAGTTCTTAGTTGTCATCGAAAGTTTTTGATGACACTCAAAAAACTCAAAAACTTTGAGTTTTTGATTATCATTTAAAGATCGATGAAAACTTAGAGAGTTCTGCAAAATCTAAAATAGATTTTTTTAGAATAGAATCTAAAAAATCTAAAAAAGAGAAGAATTTCTTCTCTTTTCTGACTCTTGGAATTTCTAGGAGCGATTGCTCTCTTTATACAGATCAGATTGACTTGATTCTAAATGCTGTGGATAACTATCTCACATGCTACTTGATCCTCCAAATATCAAATCATTTGGATAACACCACGATGATTTACATGATTTTCTCACAGATTTGATAAAAAGATATAGATTATTGTTTGCTAGCCTTGGTGATCATTGCGACATTATAGACATCCATTTTTATCATTCTTGTTCCAAGAGGTAGTATTGTTCGTAGGATACGTCTTCATAAAGTTTTAGCTTGTTTGGAATAAATCAAGCTGATGGTGGTGATTATTTCTTGAAGAATATGTATGTTATTAAACGCAATCATCTTATTTCTACATCCATTCTCAATTGAGAATGGATTTAGATCTGGAGATATATGAATGTTTTATTGAAATCATAAACATTGTAGTAATTTATATTGTAAGGCAAACCATTCATCATGTATTTTAAAGAAGAAGATAAAGCACATATGTACAATGAGTGCTTACTTGATTTATATTATGAATTTCATATTTCACGACACCACCTTGAGCAGCTACATCCTTACACTCAGTAAAAAAACCATTCATTATCAATCACCACAAGATCTCTTATTGGCAACACCCGAATTATGTCATGGAGACTCTTTCTTTAGAAGATCGAGCTTTCTAACTATGACTAAATGCGAGGATAGTGGTTGAACGTGAGGATAAGAGCAATCAATCTGTTGATAACAATCAAAGCCTCCACAGCCCTAATTTACACCCAATAGTCATTTTCACTCAACAGGACCAGTTCACATTCAATTTACACCCAGTTGTAACAATAGACAAAATCTAAACATCAAAATCTTTATTCTTGATTCTTGCAACCCTCTCACATTTGAAATTTACAGGAATATCATCCTCTCGATCACTCTCTTCTTCTCGACGCACCGATGACTTCTCATAATATAAAAAGTATAATATCTCTGATTGTATGATGCGTCACTTTATCTAACTAACATCCCAACTAAACACCCTCTCTAGCTAAGCTAAGGTCCTTATAAAGCCCTAAGGTCCTACATGCATATCAAACAAGCACCTCTTACTTAGCTTATTAAAAAATTTCTAGCTCTTGACATTATCTAGATATCAGTTCTGTTTTAGTATAAGTCATTTAGTGTCGAGTAAAGCCATAACTATAGAGCCACTTCATCAGGCTTACAATCTCCTTCTCTCTTATAGTTGTACTCGATAACTCTTGACTTATAACTGAAGTGAGGAGTTAAGTCAAGAAGTCCACGATTAAGGAGGATATCGGTCCTCTAGACATGCAAGACATGAATGTATATCCAACATAGACTCCTCTCACCTAACAAAGTTTACGATCACAAGATCCCTTCTTCCTAGATGGACATCCCTACCACGGAGATGATCTTTGTTCTTGTTAAAAAGAAAAAAAGTATACATATACACAAAGATAAACAACGTTATCCTTACATCCTTTACTAGCATAGGCTTTCTAGTGCCATCGAGATCTTAGAATTCAAAATAAGGAGGAAATTAAAGATTTTGCTACTAGTGATTAGAGAAATGCTCGATGTATCAATTCACAACTTGAGATAGTGATATCTTTGTGTATGAGAGTTGGTTTGAGACGAAGAGATATCAGCGAGAAGTTCTTTTCACTGATCATTTTGTCAGGACTGAGTGGATTTTATCCAGAATGCTTTGGGTGAAATCGTGAACTCAGAGAGTTTCATTGTAAAATATATGCATACACGAGTTGAGGTATAAATGAACTGATATTTTATTTGATTGAACATGACGGTCCTTGTATGATCATGCGATTGATCATAGCTACGACATCATAACTTACTAGAAATTAAAAGTGAAATGCATGCATCTTACCAAGTGGTATCCATGCATGAAATACCCTATTAAATAAGCAGCATTGTGACATTATGACCTCCTTGTCAAATAAACATCATTGGTTATGTACCAAGGAGGAGAAGTACGCTATTAGATATCAGTTCAGAAAATTCTCTTTATATCAAGAACACTGAGTGACCTCGTTAAGTGTAAATCTCAATTTTATGAATAATAATAAGTTGTTATAATACATTATTCAGAACAACTAAAAGTTGTTATTTCCACTCAAGGAGATTCGCTGAGTGTATGAAGCTCACACTCAGCGATCTGGTCAAGTGTGTAACTAACAGTTTATTGTCGTTTAGTATCCAGAGAGGTTCGTCGAGTGTGAGCTGTTAACACTTGGATACCCCGATGAGTGAGAAATGTTTTTCTAATATCAAATAAAATTTTAATGAGATCAATACAATTTTTCCTTGTATCTCATATTGTTGCAACTCTCCATATCAGGCACTTCCATTAGCTCAGCAAAAACTAGATTAGCAACTTGGAGTTGAATACATTCCATGTATTCAACTCCAAGTTTCGCATCAACATCACAGTTCACAATAACTCTCAAACTTGAAACTTCTATACCTCTTTTAACATATATCCGTTAATCACGAAAGACAAACCAACCTTGCAGCCTAGACGAGCCTTAAATAATGAAACAATAATAGCATCTTAGTTTATTCAGAGAGAGATTCGAATGTTGAAGACAACTTGGAGAACTCTAGAGATTTTGTTTCTGCAAAAGACATGGAAGAGCACAGATGAACGATATATTCGGAAAAGATACCACCAACATGTGAGCAACATGACGAGACAGATGAACGATCCGTCCCAGCGCTTGACTCCATTCGCTACTTCTCTCGCCTGCATTCCCACGCTATTAACGATTCTCTCTGTTTTTACAAAGGCCAGATAGCTATCTTGCTGATGTTGAATTTGTATGTCCTCCAGATTTCTTGCACTTCCGCACTATCCAGTGCATGCAAGAACACAAGGGATCTATATATAAGTAGGTAGAAGGCGCGACGCCCATGACTTAATTTGTTCCGCAGGTCCCAGTTGAGCTTTCGTCCAACGAGCGTAGTAACGTGGACCTGCTGCTGTGTGTTCGTTCGGCATGCAACAGCTCTACGTCGATAAGTTAACTTCATATATACATAGAAAGACAGAGAGAATGCGATAAGATTGACATGTAAGCCCTTTTGATGGTCCAAAGATGATGATGATGGTTCCCCTTTTCTTTCTGGTATAGGAAGGGGGACTAGAACGGTTTTTCGTTAGTTGAACCATAGTTAAACAGAAACTTCCCTTCAGTTGAATTGGGTTCTCGAGTCAACTCGGACAGACTATTGCGTGAAGGAAGGAGGAAGGAAGGAATGCGTCTCTCCGCCGTTCTCTTTATCCCTCTGGGCCTTTCTCCTCTCCGACTACTCGCTGCTCCTCTAACACTCTTTCTTCTTCGTTCGATTTCGAGCATTTCTGGGGTCGAGGAGCAGACAGTTGGACAGATTGTAGGTGTGATCGAAGAGAGGAGGAGGAATGGCGCATAAGTCTTTGTCGACGAGTGGGTCACAGACGATATGGTCTTTGTCGACGCCGACGTCGCCACTGGCGAGAGAGGCGTCGTCGCAGGTGGTCGGGGGCTACCTGACAGACGGCGGCGGCGGAGGCGGCTCGCGCTTAGTCCCTTACAATCCTGGGGGCGGATCGTTGCTGCCGTCATCGAGCCCGTCGACTGCGAGGCCGCTCGCCTGCCTGAAGATCCGGAATGGCATTAGCGCCGAGGAGAAGCAGGAAATTTGCATTGCCTTCGAGCTTTTTGATACCCGGAGGGTCGGCAAACACAATCTCAGGGATCTTAAGGTAAACTGATCCCTCGACAGAATTCTTGTCATCGTTCCTTGAAGTCCTCAGCAGATATTTCCATGCTTTCTGCGGACCGCTAGAAAGAAGGAAGCGACTGATAGGAGACTATCCGGTGCTGCTTCTTCCAGTTGGGTACCTTGCCTGCCAGTCGTTGGGCTCTTTGTCAGTTCGTAAGCCAGTGTCGCAAGCTTGACCGGAGCCACGGAACGATCGATCGAAAATGGTTGAATCGAATGAAATGGGGTCATTCTAACCGGTTACTTAGATGATGTTTGATGGCATTGATCCAGCACTCCAGCATTGCCAAGGCTAGCGTAGCGTTTCCATGTACCCACCTGTTCTGGAAATTGGGTTCGGTGTCGTCGACGTCCGAAGGAGTTTCAGTGGAGAGTTTTGTCTTATTCTCGTCCTTCTCCACATGATGACAGTCGATCGATCGAGGAGCTATTTCGTGGAAGAAAAGTAAAGTCCACTGTCAGAAGCTTTCCGGCAACAAATCTATCGATCTAGTTAGGACTGCCTTGACAACCAACCACGGCAAGCTGATGGAACTGTGGTCCCTACTATCCACTACGCTCGTGATGGATCGGTTATCTCAGGGTTTGGTAAGACATGACTCTCGTCAAGTTCAGATTATCGGGCCAGATGCATGGATCTTAACCCTATCCCGTAACCCACATTCGTCATTGTCTTCCAACGGCGGCCGATGCAGCATTCAGTCAGTGCCTGCCTGTCACGTGGTCCCGATATGCTTTTCTCGTTGTTTGGGCATCGTTTGAATCAATCCGTCCGTCCGTCCAGGTGGCCATGAGAGCTCTGCATTTTCCGGTTAAGAAAGCTGAGTGTTGGAAGCTAATCCAAGAGTACTGCAAAGACGGATCGGATGAGATTGATCAGGATGAGTTTACGGAGATTAGTATGTGACTCTTTAACTTCCTTCATTCTTTCCGTCTATTGAGATTGATGCGAGTCCATAACCATAATTTTCGAGAAAGGATTCACAAAGCTGCCAGAGATTATAATACTACTTCTGATGCTGCCTGCATTCGTCGAGTTGACGTGCAAATTAACAAGAGCTCGTGCTGAGTAAGACTTGGACTACAGACTGACCAACATCCCAAACTGGGAAGTTTCTCGTGGCCTCGAGGGGCATTTTTCTCGAATGATCTGATAGCCAAACGAAAGGATTCATCGTTTCTGCAGTTACAGCTAAGTACCAGGAAAAAGATCCCGACGAGGATCTTGCACAAGCATTCCGATATTTCGACGAGTACAACACGGGAAAGATATCGGTATGTTCTCTTTTCGTGTTAGGGGCTGGATCATGGCTGCAGTGCTGATTATATGTGGTCTCCTGTATATGTCAATCTCCCTGTGAAGGAGGCCTTAGAACCTGACTGAGCTAATTCTTGCTTCTTGTGGGTGATGGCATGAAACTGTGTAACCTTCGTAGCTGAAGAACTTGAGGAGAATTGCTCGTGAGTTAGGGGAGCACATAACGGACGCTGAGCTCGCAACCATGATAGATGAATGTGATGCCCCTAAAAGTATAATCATTATTGTTGTAGAGAGCTAAGCTAAAGGTGTTGTTTTGACTTGCCAAGCTTCATCATTCCACGTCTTGCATGTGGAGTAAGTTCGTTTCTCACGGTAGCCTCGGTCAGGTTGTTGCATAGCGACTGACACTTAAGCGAACAAAATCGAGTACTTATCTTCTTCTGTATTTGACTCTGACTTTCCTTTCCGTGCAGTTGACAAAGATGGTGATGGTGAAAGTGAGTTGAAATGTCTAAACCCAATCCCACAATCCGGAATCTTTACCTTTCTAGATCTGGGCCCTACAGAACGCGAGAATCAAACGCCGCTGTTTAGGAGAAAGTGTCAGAAAAGAGCCTAGAATTGAGTCGCTCATGATTATCCGGCAAGTCAAAGTTGCATACTACATATTTCCGTTGGGTTCAGTGACGGCCGGACTACAGTCGATTCTCTCCAAAGTTACTTCTATAATTGTAACATTACAAATATTTAAATCTGTACCGGGTACTCTCGATTCCGGTGTATAGTTAGTAAATCGATCGAACGGAACATGAGCTAAAACGTGTTAAATGTTTTAGCTTTTTCTTTCGTTAGGACATATTAATCAATAGTAAGTTATAAAATAATTAAATCAAATAGGTAGCTAAAGTAAAAGTAAAAGTAAAAGATCTTAAATATTATATATATTTACTCATAATAACACATATATGTGATGCATCATATTACTGTATGGCACAGATACATCTGAGGCAAAAAGAAACCCTAAAGTTTGTTTGTTCCGAAGGTTCTACAAAGAGTCTAGGGTTTCAAGATGACCGGTAACTTTTAGAATAAAATTTAATTAAAATATTCGGTGAATCTTTTACTTTATTATAAAGGTTCTACAAAAAGTCTAGGGTTTCAAAATGACTTGTAACTTTTAGAATAAAATTTAAAATATTTTTGTGAATTTTCAACTTTACGATTCTAATATTAGAATAATATATAATTAAAAATTAGTATATAATTTTACATTATTCTAACATATAATTAGAATATATTATTCTTAAAATATATTAAAAAATATATACACCCATAGACTATACATAACTCTTGACAACGTTCGTTGTTAGTACATAGAGTATTTGTTAGAATCATTTTCTACAGAAGTCAGTTCTTTGTTATTCTGTTCCCCTCTGATCACAGCCACATGTTATCTAATCTTTCAAATTGTGTGAACTCACAAAAGAATGTGATTATAACGAGAATTATTTATTATTTTATAAAAGAAAATCTCCCTTCCAGAAGATATTCGGTGTATTTCCTCTCCGAAGTTTATGGTCACAACAAGATGAATATTTTAGAAGGACGTGCATTATTTGATCTCGAGAAGCAAGGAATCTTGCGGGCAGCACGTTGATTATTATATTTAACATTAGGGTATTATGATGTTATATAAAAGACTTTATCCTATAATAATCTTCTTCGTAGGAGAGATTAGGTGTGTTTTCGCTGGAAAGTTTCTAGTCGGGAATATATGCAAATTTAGAAGAAAGAAATGCATTTTCCGACCTCGGGAAACACATAATCTTTAAAGTTGCCAAGAAGGTGGGAAGACGTTTACAATCACGTTCTAACTAGCGTTTTGTGTTGTGATTATATATATATATATATGTATAACTTTGATTGCAAGTAAAATATGATAGTGTTAGTGAGCAACCTCTCATACATTAGTCTCGGATGTGCTTTTGTCAACACCCTCTTTATGGGATATCTTGGGATCCTCTGGCATCTCCAGGTGTGATCATCATTTAATATTTATAAATAATTTAAATTTTTCTTGTCAGTTTAGTTCACAATTCTTATTTCACACGGATGTCTTTTCCAAGAACAGCAGGAAAGATTTCCCCAAAAGTTCATGTTGCATGTATATTCCGAATTATGACGGTTTTCCTTGTAAATGTGATTATCGGTGTATTAGGTATTCACAACACTAATCAGTTGCACAAGGAATGACCAACTGCGTGATTATAAAGACTACTCATTGTATTTTTAGAGCATTTCCAGAGAAACCCTATCTCATACTCTAATGTTATTTTGAAATACTTCCCGTGACTATTAATTACTAAACTCTAAAACTTGACTTCAAAAAGTTTAGCGCTAATTAAATCTTTGTTTTAGAGTTTCATATATTCTTTATTCTCGTGGAAACATGTGACTGGTTCAGAATACTGAATACAGGATTTTACCTTTAGAAAGAATTATCTCTGATAACGCAAGATTTAACCTATACAGGATATCAGTGGAAGAAGGCAATACAATTCACTGGAAACTAAACTGTAAAATGAGACATTATATAGAATATGCCCCTGGAGATGTTCTTATCAGCATTGCAAACAAAACTTTGAGCCTTACAGGTAACCGGTTCCCTCGTACTTTGTTTACTCACTCGCCTTCATCCAGTAGACCATGACCTGACCATGACATGCTTGACTTTGCAGTTAGTGAGATTGAATTCCTTGGAATCATGAAGACAGACGATGTTGACCGCTCGTTGACCACGCTGCGAGCTGCCAGGTAGTAACTACAGTATTAACCCGAAAGAAGCACGCCGCTGCTCGTCACTGACTGTAACAGCTGTGGTACTCACTAACTAGCTACTAGAAATTTACAACTTAAAACCTAAACTTTTACCTCGATTGCCGCTGGTTGCAGTTAACCTCTGCCAAGTTCTTTTTCGTCGGGATATTATGAAAGAAACAACATGAATATTGTCTTCACGTCAGTCATTAGGTAGCTCACTTCTCTATGATGGAAAACCAGCAGCTTCCTGTGAATGGTCCAAACTTCTTCAAGCTAGCTCTAGCATCGAACCAGCAGCCAGATATATATCCTCGCTTGCTCTCTTCAGATGCCGATGATAATTCCGTGTGACATCTCTCCGAGTCAGATCTCACTCCCAAAGCTGGAGCTCCAATGAGTAGACTAGCAGGACGCATGTATGCTCACACAGACCAGCTAAGCTTCTATGTTTCATCTTCGCTTAGCTTTTCTTCAAACAACCTATTCTTCTCGTTACTTGCCCAATACTGACAGAAGTAAAGATTGGCCATTAGAAAACTCTAGATGGGCTCGATCCTATATCTACCAACTGTTCGGGGCACAATGGCAGTACGAATTCAGGTCAAAGTAGCAGCATTCGCTCGCTACTACACTGCAATAGCACTACATCTTCCAACAATTGAGCAAGCAGTTCGAGACGAAAGAAAAGACCTAAACTCTCATCGATCACATCAGTAAACCGTCTGTCGAACATGATAGCAACGTGAAAGTGACAGTCGTGCAAATGAACTGACTCCGTAACTAAACTCGTGCAGTTGTTAGGCAATCTGGAATCTGTCAAAATTACCCAACATCGCACACTAACGAAAATATAGCTGTACTTTTTCACTCGCTGCAGTAGCACTACAGCTTTCAATAACTGATCGAGATTTGCGGGACAAAGGAGAAGACCTAAACCTCATCGATCACACCTAACGTCTGTCAAACACGATAGCCACGTGAAAGTGACAATCGTGCAAATGAAGTGACTCTGTAAAGCAACTCGCGCAGTTGCTTCAAATTCCCGAATCTGTCAAATTAACACCACGGCCCGCACTGGAAAAAAATGTGTCCAACTAGATGTCCTCAGACGACCTCCTTAATAGCCTCCAATGCACATCATCTCATCGCTCAAGCGCCAGGGCAGTAGAAGATAAGTAAGTTCAACCTCATCAATCAACCTATTGGTATACGGATGCAGGTGATTTTGAGTTCGAGCGGCTACGTGATAGAATGGAACAGGAATGAGAAACCTAAACTCTTGCGGATCTCAAAACCGGCAAATCTAGAAAGACTCTAAACCCTTGTCAAAGCGTAAGACTCCATGGATCCAAGCAATCTCCTTAATGTTGTGATTATATTCGACGGCCGCTATGACTACCTGCCAAACGTAGAGTAGTTCAAAAACAGGAAGTGGCTAATGTGGAGACTTCCAAATTTTGAAAACAAGATAGACAATTTTTGAATTCGGAACTTCTATTTTAATTAGCTCTTCATTATCGACACATGTGTCTTTTTTTATTTTAACGATCCTTTATTATTTTAATATTCATGTAATGCAATTTTCCTCTTTAGTAAATATAATATCCTTTGTATTATTTGATGTTTTATTAATATATAAAAGTTTATCAAAAGTATTGCAATTTAATTTTAAGGGCCTTCAGGGTAAAATTACTATAAGTGGAGAGTCGACCTCGAGGTTCTTGGACCCTACATAACCAAGAGGAAAGAACCTATCAATTTCTAAAGACGGTTCCACAAAAAGAGAAAGTCTCATGATAGAGATTTTTCAACTTTTTTACTGTGAGTTGGATGTCTACTTCAGCTTTTGTCACGATACTCGCTATATCGTTAGTTACATGAGTTGCACTCACTACCTTCATTTGTGTTAGAGTGATATGATCATTGAGCTAGTGGTATAGTGAGCAATGGAGGCGTTTAGACTCTTGGATTTGGATAAGAGTTACGCTTCTTGTATTACTAGCTACGTGAGTTGCACTTCTGACTCTCGTTTGGGTTAAGATAATCTGGTCATCGGGCTAGTCATATACTGAGCAACGGCAATGTAGTGACACTATTGCGGATGCGCTCGTTGTACATAGGTTATTTAGGAATTTGGGTGTGGGACATTGTGAAGCTAATTGTTAGCAAAGAGATGTTCCTCTTACTTCAAATTACGTTTTGATAGGTCTTGTCTCATGATTAGATTTTGAGACTAGTTTAGGAACTTGGGTCAAGACTAGAGACTGCTCAAGTCTGTTCTCATTTTTGTGTACATAGCGAAAGACAAGTTGTCTTCTCAACATCTACGTAGATATTTAGATTTGATAATATCTTGACTTCAACTATCATGTTAAAGTATTTTACGTCCGTTAAACAATTAAACAGATAATCTATCTTAAATAAGGAATAATTATTTTTTATTCTCATCTTATTGAGCACGATAATCTACGAAGAGTCATAACTTCTTATCATTCTTCTTCGCAAAGAGAACTAAGAGTCCACAAAATGACTTGCTCGTAAAAATATATCTTCACGTCAATTGTCCATCAGAATGTTTCTTCAATTCAAGGATTTTAACTTGATTGAGTCGATAAAAGTCTTTGAAGGTGATTTTGACCTTAGCAAGATTTTGACACCACTTGTCTTGGAGATAAAATCATATATAGATGAAATCTAATGGTCTACCTTTAATAAAATTTATCATAGAATTATTATTTTTTATGTTTTCCCAATTAACTGTTCTTTTATTTTGATTCCTTAGAAATTTCTGACTATCAAAAATATGTTTTTCGATATAGTATGGATGTGATCCACTTCTATAAATTTCAACTTCGACCACTCAAACCCAAACCTATATCAGAAATTTGGTGTCTTGCCTTTGGTATAGCACGATATTCTTAGACTGTAACAAATATTTAATCTACTTTTTAGGAGATAGCTTCATAGACGTACATGTGGTATATGTACGTGGTAATAAATCAAGATATTCTGATCATTATACACTTCTGCGAGATAACATCTCGTAGGAATATAACTGACAGATGCAAAATTACCTACTGGACTCCAACTGCTTCTTTGAAGTCCCTGGCATCTTTTATCCACTAAAAAGTTTGTTGAGACTACCTTATGAAGGTTCCAAAACTACTAACTCTCCGAAGATCTCTTTTCCCCGTACTCACTCACCGAAATTGATCCACAATTTGGTAAGATCATTTCGCTCCTAGAACAGTTACATGAATTCCTCGCGATGACGGAACACAAGCACATATACATCAAAATATACCTAGAAGTTGTGGTTCCGGCGGGAGAACGGATTTAAATTCTCGTCGTCGGTATGGCGCGGGGTTGTGATCTTCGCTGTTAAGGCAAGCTGTTATCGCTGTTAACTGAATGAACTCTGAGAACTTTGGTCAGTTTATTGTTATCCGGATATATATATATGTTGAATAAAAAACAAATATTAAATAATATAATCAGTTAAAATTTCTATAAATATTATTTATTAACCTATGCTGAAACACTAAGAAAACAGGAAAAAACCCATAAGTCTTGTCTCGGCTCTCGCGCTTCAGAAGGACCGGGGAGTTAATTTACTGAGGTGTTTAATTTAATACTTAACCCTTCTGGCAGGAAGGGTTAAGTATTAAATTAACATGCATTTCCCCCTCTTCGGAGTTCGGAAGAGGGGGAAATGCTTGTAATATGTCTCCGAAGACCTCTTTTCCCGGTACTAAATCACCGAAATTGATTTACAATTTGGTAAGATCATTTCGCTCCGTGAACAGTTATATAAATTCCCCATGATGACGGAACACAAGTGCTAATATGTGGCATGAAATCCGAGCTTAGCAATACAAGTAAGCCCTGATAGACTGAGTTCAGTGTGCTCGAAACCCGCATTGGCATTCATACATATTTCCTATGTCTTCGGACTACTCGCACAGTAGTGCTTGCGTGCATCGTTAGTAGAAGGGATGAAATATTACCCAAACATGTGAGCGAAAAGCCACGAAAATACAGAATGTCTAATCTTGTCTAACCTATCCAGTCTATGTACTATTTTAGGTTTAGGCTTCTTACTCGCTATACTAATCCAGGACGCTTCCGCTGTTCTGTGGTAATCACCCAACCTAAGCTCCCGCTCCCCTCTACCTCCTAGCTCGTATGTAATCAGTTTCCAAGATTGTTCTCCGATCACATTTTTGGCGGAGGCTGAAGTGTGTTCAGATCCTGTGCTATTATGGAACTTTGCTCTGCTTGATCTGCCAACTCACTGTGTATACATGGAGGTCAAGAACAGTCCAAGTATATCCCAATAAAGCCAGTCACACCACAGTGCCTCCATGAGCTCACGTTACTGGTCCTGAGAACAGACATTTCTCCAAGAACATTCAAAGGAATAGCTCTCTGTCATCCTGCTTACACAGAGAATGCAACCTTGTATACCATAAATGAACAGCGGCCACGACGCATATAGCGTTCACACACTGTCCAGGATAGTCTCACCCACTCGACGTTTCTTACCTTGACATAAATGTTTACAACTCTTTTCAGATAACCATAACAGCACTAAGTGCCAGAAGGCAGGGAACAGAACGCTTGCCAGCCGGCCCTCTCATTCTCATTTTCAAGTTTAAATCCTTCCTCATCAAGCCATGAAAGTTGCGCATGTGCATTAATCTCCGGCTGTACTGTTATCATTTACTCTTGCCATGTTCTGTTTAGCTATTAAAATACAGGAGCAGCTCACCTTTCCTTGATAATGCTCAAAAGTGACCCTCGTCGATGTTTGTACAGAAGGATATAAACCTCCAAATCATCACTTTCGAGATTCGATCAAGTGAGACCTAACTTCCACTTCTTAGAACACACGGACCTCAAATTAGAACTTTATGGACTACACCATAAACGAGCCGTCGTTGGCACTGGACCCATCAGTCCACCTACTTGTGAGTCTAAACTTGCACACGGGGCACGTCGCTTGTTGTCGTAGCCATTGATCGATACATCCTGCATGAAACTGTACAAAAGATTCACAGGCCAAATTAGAAGAAAGCAAAGTCTACACGTATACACGATATCGTATGTTGAGGATCAACATGACAGTAAATGAAAATAAAAGTAGATACAAACGAGATAAAACATTTAACAAGGCACTGAGGTAACTTCACCCTTTAGGAAGGACGTACAAACCCTACTGCTGCCAACAAATGAAGCTATATATTGCCATAGTGACAAGTAGTTGAAAGCAAATAACCACTTAGAGTAACTCCATATACAGAAGAAAGAACTCACTAAATGTAAACTAAATTCCTGACTTTCATAGCACCAATGACTGCCGGGACTGAATTCTAGGAAACTTTTGGACTATGTTCTCTCGCTCATGAGGCTCGATACTGAAATCTGCCCTAGCTCAGCAATTGACAATACTATAAGAATCATAAACCGCAAATTACATACGTCATAACGAAGCAGCACAAACAGACTACAAAAGGATAGAGAAGAGAGAACCTGAAGATAGCGACAAGTAAATTACGGATGAAGACAAAGCAAAAACGAGAACAGAGTGATGCGAGCAGAAAGAAGTGCTGGGAACTAGAGTGGGAAGCCTTTTCTTCTTCAGACTATTAGTGAGTGTCAAAGCTAAAACAAAAGATTTCTAACGTCCAGAAAAGTAGTTTGCCCTTGTCTAGAGCCATGTATCGCTTAGAGTGGTGTTTTTGAATCGCTATAAGTATCTAACTTCTAATTTTATTTTATTTTTTTGAAAATTCCAGTAAATTGTGTAAGTCTTGAACTTGCTTATGGCTGAAACTCGCGTCCGATCTGAACAAAAGGTAAGTTAGAGACGCCCCTCTGTGTCCGCAGAAAACGTCCGCGGCCGCAGCCGTAACACTCGCCCTCGCCCGCGGGCGACGAATATCTCCGGAAGGTTCCAGCTTTGACACACCCTAATTATTGTCCGTCTTACTGCGCTACAGTGCTGGCCGTGACTTCAAGCAATCCATTACGCTGCGGCCACTGTCGTCAAAACGGTATTGGTGTGAAACATGACGCTGCGCCACAGGTCTCGAAAGGGAATCGATGTCACACCTTATGTACGGGTTTCAGCTTCTGTTCAATTCATGCACTTTCCATGGCAAATGGCATTATATATGCTTTTCACCTCACATAGCTTGACAGACCATTATGTTCCCCGTATATGGCAGGTTGTCATGTACCATATACAGGGGAAGTTTTCTCCTCTTTGTGGCTCTCTGTGGTCCGTCTGTCGCTATCACTTTCATGTTGGCCTGAAGAACGGACTACTACCTTACGTAGTAAGTAGACTAGAAGACGTGTCACGTATGCTAGTCGCAATACAGCGGGTAAGCAGTACACTTCACATACTCACTTCTTTACACCGGTATACTAGGGTATCGTAAGGACTACCCACGAACATACTGATAGGGTGGTTAGCAGCTAGGTGCAAGAACTTAGTGACTCCTTATGTTAACCCGAGAGTTCAAAGTACATCGCAAGTGAAGAAGGAAGCATATTACGCTAAAGTTATCCAGGTCTTACATAATTATACGATAGTTATGTAAAGACAACTTCCACCAGATAAGACAGAAAAAATATGCGTCTCTTTTTGCCAGGTACAGTTAAACCAACACCCAGCCAACTAGAGAACATGTCTAGTTGTGCTTTGCCGTTGCTAACTGAACTGAGTAACGCCGTAACTGAGTAACGCAGTATGTACTGCAAGCACACTGAATCAACGAGACACGCAGGACTTTTCGCCTCAAGAGGGGACCAACACAATTCCTTTGATAGAGGCAAGATGGTTACCTGGTGTAGGCAAGGAAGACTGCGGACCAACTCTCCATCGACCACTTGCTCGAGGCAAACAGTACATGTCAACTCTTCATCGTACTTCTGCTTCGTCGCCTCCACTGTTCCACTTTCGTTTTTCTTCTGTAGAACGACATATGGACACTGAATAGGCAGAACACACAAGCAAACGTGCACCTCGAGGTATATACTGATACACGGTTAAAGTAGTTTTCAGTGAAAACAGCGACTTCCCCCGCACACTTAAGGTAACCGCAAATAATTATGAACCCGTGTAAGTACAAGGTGAGTAACCCTCGAGGTATACATATATATTCTCTGAGCAGCTTACTGCTCACAAACTTGGCATAACAGATAAGCATCATAAGACCGCATTCGACTGCTGCAGGAAATCAAAGCTTTTATGACGTTCCTTTGCTCCACTGCTACTTTAAAACTTCTCAATGGAATCTGCATGAGAGATGAACGTAATAAAAGCTACCATAATGCTTGAGTTGTCCCCAAAAACATATTTTCATGAGAAAGATTCGATAACAACGCTGATAGACTTTCGTTCTCGATCTAAATTAAATTAAAAACAATACAACAAGATATGAACATGTTCCCTGCGAGACTTATGAATGCCTTATCTGAAGGGCACTCCAGTTAGAATGAATATATATACCCTGGCTACATATTCGTACATGAGAATGGCAGATTCATGTAGATTCTATCTGCGGCGAAGCACAAAGTAACTACCAACTAGGGGGAGAAAGTGCGCTAACTTGAAGTCGGAAGTTATCTTCATACGTCGAGAATAGCAATATGCTCAAGGACCACTCTCTATTATAGGGGTATCACGTCGGAAGTCGGAAGTTAGCCGATGTTTTTAACCAAACCGCAGACCCATGGGAATGTTGCTTACCAGAGATGGCTCCCCAGGTATGGAGTGCAATATAGCCGACATGTACAAAATGCAGCGCGAGCAGATATGTGTAGTATGGTTGTCATGCAGAATCGGAAGCAGTGTGTAACGTGCAGAAAGAACGAGTTACCTACGAGATTGCAAAAGTAAAGTATGGGATAGCGTGCGTCTGTTAAAGCAACGATCAGTAAGCAACAAGAAAATTATAGATATAATTAACCCCGGCAGATGGTTGCCACCGCAGTACATTCCGAACAAAATTTTCTGCACGAAAGTCAATAACACAGCTATAGGTGATGAGTAAGTGTAGAATCCAACATCTAACTACCCCAAGTTACACGCAGAGCATGCGGATGGAACACACATCCCGCTGCATGCACCTCAGCCTGATCTCTGACTTCATGAGCACCCAACGGACAGGTTAGTCTATAGACTATTAGCTGGATTGCACTCTCGATGTGTGTCAACTCGCGGAAGGAGTCTCTCTAACTTCCCCCGACTTGGACATTGGCACGTACACAATACTAGACACAGAGAGTCGAATGCAGAAGCAGTCGATGACAGGAGCAGAGGGAATTACAGAGAATGATTTACTGGAGAATGTCACTAAACCGCGGTCTCCTTTAAGTACATAAGTTAACGCTTCGGACAAGTGCCGCCACCACCAACGCAAGAAACCCCTACTCTTAGGAAAGGTCTATCCAGAGTCTTTCCACGTGTTCCACTCAGAATGATCTATTTCCCTAACACTTCCAACGTGGAACTAATCCTCACTCTTGCGCACACTTGTAACGTTTTTCTTTAGGAAGAATTGTCGTGAAGATGTCACCTATCATGTTTCGGGTTGGACAACAAACTAGCTTTAGAACCTTATTTTCTTCTCTCTTTCCACAAATTTTCTTCTGATATGCTTCGTCCTCCGATGAAAATATACATCTTGCTTTTGTCACAGTACAACACTATTGGTTCAGGCTGAGTGAGACCCTAACTCCTCGGGCATTCTCCTATGCCACACATTGGCCAGGTACACTAATAAACCTATGCTGGCAATGTCTGAAAAGAATATTACATTACTTCAAGGCAGTGGCTCTTGCATTACTTGAAAGACATTAGCTCTTGAGTAGAGGAGAAGGAATGATGTGCCAAACCAAGAAGCCGATGCAAGCTGAGAGATGACATTAACAACCGTTGCTCTACTCGTGGATACGCTTTTACTGTCAGCAAGGAGCTGTTAGTTAGAAAGGCAAACAACAATCTTCTGTTCTGTTGCGTTGTCTATTACAAAGGTTGAGTTTATACCCACATCTAATATTCTTGTAACATTAGATGCAGCTATAAACTCAGTCTCTGTAGTGGACAATACAACAGAAGACTGTTGTTTACCTCTCCAACTAACAGCTCTCTTGCTCAGAATGAAAACGTATCTGCTGGTAGAGCGTAGATTGTTGATATCATTTTCAGATTGTCAAAATCATTTCTCGAGTTTGCATCAATAAAGCCTTCTAGTTTTGGCACATTATTTCTTCCCAACACTCAAAAGTCCATGTCCCTTTAAAGTAAGGGAATACTCTTTCCGGATATTCTCAACGCTGATTCCTAGTGTACCTGGCAAATCCTCCCACGGCATAAGCAATCTCAGGTACAGACCATGTCAAACATAAGAGAACCGAAGACACATAAATACGTTAGAGATTTTCAGGTGTTTTCTCTCGCTCGGTTGGTCCTTCCTCCCATGTTCTCACATTTTCCAACCCAAAGCTACGGTTGTGAAAGCTGGTTTAGCTTTACTCATCGTACACGGGTAAAGCAATATGTATTCAGAATGTATATATTGATACACGGGTAAAGCAGCTTTCAGAGAAAACAGTGACTTCGCCCGCACATTGAAGGTAACCCCAAAATAGTTTTGAACCCATGTAAGTACAAGGTGAGTAACGAAGAGTGGTAACATGTATGCTGACTTGGTTTGAGAAGTCAGCGAATGAATATAACCGAGGTTGGACCAAGAGGAAATGTGTAGGGTGAGCACATTTCCAAGATGGAACCCCCTGGTGGCAGTAGGACAGAATACAAATATAAATGCGATGCCTAACGAGCTGAGCGAGAAGACACCTATTATCGGTAATAATTGAGCCAGCAAGCGCAACAGCTAGAGTGTCAACCCAGAAGAAATTAGAGGTTAGAAGCAAATCTCCCAACAAAGGTCACGGCACAGCTGTAAGTGTTGAGTAGGTGTGCACTGAAACACCTAACTACCACAAGGTGCACGAAGAGCATGCAACAGAACACACTCCCGTCGCATGCACCTCCACCAGCTCTCTGACTTCATCAGCACCCAACAGAGAGGGTTAGGCTGTAGATGAGTTAGAAAAGTAGTCAATCAGATAAAGACTTAACCGACTCATCAGGGCCTTGTCGGTCCAGGAGTTTATTCAGAATGTATTCAGTATTCAGAACGTATATTGGCACACGGGTAAAGCAGTTTCCGGTGACAACAGTCACTTCCACGGCACACTTAAGGTAACCCCCAAATAGTTTTGAACCATGCAAGTACAGGGTGAGTAACAAAGAGTGGTGATCATGTATGCTATGTACAGAATGTATAAATATATGCAGTCAGAATGTATGTTCGTACACGGGTAAAGCAGCTTTCTGAGAAAGAGAAACTCGTACAATTAGGTAACCCCCCCGTTTTGAACCAATGCAAGTACAAAGTGAATAACAAAAAACGCAAACTATGTATGCAAACTTGGCTTGAGAAATCAACGAATGTATATAACTGCGGTCGGGCCACAAGGGAATGTGTAGGGAAAGCACATTTCCAAGATGGTACCACCGGTGGCTGCAAGACAAAATACAAGTACAAATTACGATGCCTAACGATCTGAGCCAGAAAACAGCTATAATATGAGCGACAAGTCGCAAACCAGAGAACATGAAGCAGGTTATCTAGAAAATGACGAACATAAACACAAAAAACATCGTCTGGAGAAGCAAACAGGAGGCATCCGGGAATAATCGAGCCAGCAAACACAACACCAGAGTGTCAACCGTGAAGATGGTAGAGGTTCGAAGCAATTCTCCCAACAAAAGTCACGGACACAGCTGTAGGTAATGAGTAGGTCTACACTGAAACACACGCAGGTTGCACAGCTGCGTGTGTACCACAAGGTACACACGCAGCATGCAACAGAACACTCTCCTGCCGCATGCACCTCAACCGCCTCCCTGACTTCATTAGCACCCAACAGAGAGGGTTAGGCAAAAGACGAGTAAGAAAAATGATCACGCGAAGTTGAGGACATTTCCAACTGAGCAGGGCCTTGTCCTCACACGAGTTCTGTTAAGTAACAAAAAAGTGTGTATATATTGATACACGGGTAAAGCAGCTTTCAGAGAAAACAGTGCCTTCGCCCGCACATTATAGATAACCGCAAAATAGTTTTGAACCCATGTAAGTACAAGGTGAGTAACGAAGAGTGGTAACATGTATGCTGACTTGGTTTGAGAAGTCAGCTAATGAATAAAACCGAGGCCGGGCCAAGACAAAATGTGTAGGGTGAGCACATTTTCAAGATGCTCCCCCTGGTAGCAGTAGGACAAAATACAAGTATAAATGCGATGCCTAACGAGCTGAGCGAGAAAACAATTATTATCAGTAATAACTGAGCCAGCAAGCGCAACAGCTAGAGTGTCAACCCAGAAGAAATTAGAGGTTAGAAGCAAATCTCCCAACAAAGGTCACGGTAGGTGTGCACGGAAGCACCTAACTACCACAAGGTGCACGCAGAGCATGCAACAGAACACACTGTGTATATATTTAAAGGTCACGCATACATAAATGTAACAAAAGAAAAAGCAGCAGCACGAGGAAGAACGTGGAAGAAGGACCAGGACAGGAAAAACCCCAACGTGAGCCAGACGAAGAAAGGCGTTAACTGCATCACCAGAAGACAGTTGCATAGCTAGCTACTCTGTACGCAGTAAGAGGTCACTCACCCAGAGGTCACACTAGGAAGAACCGTCACACTCTGTCGTCTACTACTGGGAGATTCTTATCAATCATTGACGGTTGGCTACAATCAAGCAACTGAATGTGATGAAATTACTCACTGATCCAGTGTCCACTGCGATTGCGCTAGACGATTGTGATGGTGATGCAGCACCTTCACTGCAAGCATAGACAATATGAGAATCTCAACATGCAGCCTTCGTATCCTTTGCTAGAAGCACTCACCACTGGCAACAAAGGTGATTCTCTTACATCGATGTCCAAGACAGAACCAAAGCGCACTGTCAATTTTTTGCTACTAATCTGGTATCTGGCTCTACTTACAAGCAATGGATATTTTCCAGAAAGATCAACATGTACCAAGTTCGAGTTGTTTTAACAAGCAAGAAAGTACGGTAAACAACAGCATATGTGCAAGCAAAAGGGAGGTAGTATATAACGATCAACGGAGATACAACTCCAAGCTATTTTGATGAAAAGCTAGCTAAGAACATTCTACAGTAGATTTGAAAATACTTGTGACATGCTGCACGGTCCGATAGTTGAACTGCTTTTGAGGCTCGGTTCTTCTTACAACTTGCCTGCTTTGATGAAGCTGGCCTTTATATTTATGAACCGGTAAGCGATTTATCTCGGCCTCGCTCATTGACGCTACTCCCGGTGGATTGTCGCCATCCAGGGCTCTCAAGGCATCGTAATCTGCAAGGAAAACCCGACTTAGACCAGAGGAAATGCAACACGGTGTTGTAACCTTCTTACTTTTCTTTCTTTCGGCTGCTGTCCTGACTAGAGGGGAGCTGCATATACTTGGCATATATGATTCGTCCGGGAGAATGGCAGCTTAGATAAGGAACAAGAACCACGCTCAAAAACAGAGGTAACACCCAGTAGAATAACCCAATGAATATATAGAAAGTGCCAGAAAAGAAAAGGTATGCTGTATGCTATCTTGGAACGTCAGGTTATCTTCATTCGTCGAGAATGGCAGATATGCTCAAGGACCACTCTCTAGTATACGGGTATCACGCAATTAGCCCACCCAGGTACATATTGAGAATCAATTACGGGCCGAATGTGCGCTAACAATGCCGACTGGATAGCGAATGTTATAACCTGAGGGTGTGCCGTTGGATATGTATTTCCAGAACAGGTTCCCCTTGGTATGAAGCGAGTGGACAATGACGAGAACAAAAGCAGTATGTACTGACGCAATCTGATCGCTTCAAATGTAAAGGCTAATGCAAACCCCAACGCAGAAATGAAGACAAATTAGATTTGTATACTGCAATGTTGAAAGAAGCGAAGGCTATCAAAGCAGAACGTAGGTACCCATAACCATAGATAGCATTGCAAGAAACAATGGCTATCAAAGCAGAACGCAGATACCATAGAATCCAGCGCAGGAAGAGAGCGAGTTGGAACATCAAGTTAGCGTAACTCTGTAACCTAAGGGGACTGATCAGTGGGAAAGTGAAGTGCGGCGCCCCTGAGATGGTGCCCCTAGGTCTGGAACTGCAAAGTAGTGACATGTACAGTATGCAGTGCAAGCTTATAGAAGCGAAATGAAGAAGCTAATGCAGAACTGAAATCCTGGGCTAAAGTACAGCAAGACTGAAACAAGTAAAGGGCCTCAGTAGTGAATAATAAAGAATGGGACTGGAAAAAACCGCAAAAAGTTCAAAAGTACAAGAACAATCAGTAAATCAGCCGGAAGTAACGACTGATATGAACGAACAGTCAGGCAGAACTACACGAACAATGGTGCATAAAGCTGCAGATACTCGGCATATATGTCGGTGTAAGTGGCTAGCAGCACGGTGCAAGAAATACCCACATACACTTGAAACCCCTAACTTTTTTGTAGGCTAACACATATGGACCTTGTTAGTAAAAACCCGCAGACAGAAATTACCATATACGCCCTAACATGCTGGTATCCACACTTCCCTGGCATGCACCTCAACCTTGACTCTGACTTCATCAGCATCTCTATAACGGTTGGAAGAAACGGCGAAAATGATGCCCCGATGTAAAGAGTCCCATCAATCGAGAGGATGTAACATGGATTGTGGAACAACTCCTATTACACCTTACATCGATTCCATAATATCTGAGGGTTACGACATTTGGCATATATTTTGGTACACTGGAAAAGCAGTTTCCGGAGAAACAGTAATTTCGCCCAGGCACTTAGGTAACCCCTAAATGGTTTTGAACCCAAAGGGTGGTGAACATCTATGCTAACTTGGTTTGAGAAGTTCGCAAAATATATTCAACCGAGGTCGGACCAAGGCAAAATGGTAGGGAAGCACATTTCCAATATGGTACCCCTTGGTAAGTAGGTGCATGGTAGATGGCTAGTAGAATACGCGATGCCTAACGATCTGTGCGAGAGAGCAACTAAAACTGTAAAATAGAGCCGCAAACCGAAAACCAAAGTGCATGAAGGGTGGGTTATAAGTACTGAGGAGTGTATTAGAAAATGGAACGCAATGCACAACTCTCATTCCGCCGAGTGTTACAGGATATAATCTGATGACTCCGGATGTCCTTACCAAGATGTCTCCATACAAACACAGAAATGCATCGTAGAATGGGATAAAATTAACCTCTTACTAAGTGGAGTACCAACATATGTAACTTCAAGCAATTCTGAAGTAGAGCAAGAGTAGTCTAGGACTTCCCTTTACCCTTAGAAACCAACCAATGAAAAACTCCTGTGACGGTCGCAACACATCCAATTTATGTATACTTGTGCAGTAAAAGGCATTGATCCGGCTATTACGTGTTCGCCCAATCTTGTAGAGTGTCCACTAAAGGTAAGGGTATGTGAGTACTGACAATGTCTCCCTAGACACCTATATATCTATCACAAGAAGGAGAAGATAGATGAGAATGGAGCTTCCAGAAATGGAAAGGAAGAAGTTATGTCGCCGATTAAGGCAAATATAGTCTAACACCGAAAAAGGAATGATGCTAAGAAGAAGGAACTCCAGTTTACCGAGGTCATCGAATTCGCGATCAAGCAAAGCCAGCTGAAGACGTAGACCTTGTAGACGACCTCTCGTGGCAAAGCCAAGGGATGGTGGCATACGCAAATGTAGCTCTGTGTGACCAACCAACGCATCCACAACCTGAGCTTGAGCTTGGAGTTGCTGACACCTCGCATACATGCGTAGACCTGTTGCCATCAAGAAGACTCCCATTCCGAGCCATAGCTGTTAATGTCATAAGACGAATTAGAATGTCAGCACAGCCGTACTTGCAAAGAAGACAACATAATGAGATGGCTAGTACGAGCAAAACTTATTCATCCAAATGTTTCTCAATTCTAGTGTGGTGAACCTTACTGCAGTCTACAAAGCTCTTTTTGAATAACGCATACCAGGAAATTGGGGGACATCTGATGGGAGTTGATAAACACGAAAAGAAGCAAAACTGCATAACAGAGCTATGTTAGTACAAGAACAAAGCCTAAAATCATCAATCTCACAAAGTCCTTCAGCAAAAATTCTATGCAAAAACCGGCCTCAATTTGCACCACCAAAAACGTCATATGGGCAAAGAAAAGGTATACTACTTCGAATCCAATAACCGCTTCAATAACACGAAAACAGAATTAGTGTATAAAACACAATAACAAACCTAGATGAGGGTGAACTCTCACTCCGAAACGTCTTCTCTTCTAGGAAAGAATATTTCTAAGGTGCACTAGCCTATAAAGCGGGCTAATTGTCCAATCTAGTCCCTTCTCATCTTGATCTTAAGTGCGGTAAAAGACTAGTCGCTGTGTTTTAACAACTTCCTATGTTCAAGCAACTCCAGCTTTCAGAAAAGTGTGTCTGCTGGGCAGTTTTTACACTTCGCACTGTGAAGACTTCATTGTCGTGTTAAATTCCGTCAACTATCTACTACCCCACTGTCGAAGATTCACTGACCTGTGAACAGAAACGTCAAAGGATTGGCATTGGAACGACCATTTCCATGAAACCTTTGGACCTGAAAGCATCAATATGTTCAGAGTCACAAGGCAGTAAGCGCCGTGAAACAATCGGACAGGACAACCCAAGCCTGAAATTAGAAATACTGCGTCTATTACCATGACAGGACGTATTGAAATTGGCATTTGCTCACAATATTGAGAGAGACCACTCCTGTCAAGTAAGATGATTCCAGTTCTATGACTGACATGATCACACAGGCCTCAGAATGAACCAACGGACAAAAGCACGCCTGCATTTACTGGTCAAGGAAGGCCAACTGGATACTAACTTAACGTAGACCAAAGACTACGCACACATCACTAGTAGGTGCACCCACCTTGGCCAACGATACGTGTGATGGTCTAAAATAGCATGAAATTGCTCTCTTTTCATATAGGCCGAGTAAACCCAGAAGCCAAATCACAAGTGAGTACATACCACTGCTCGGCGTTCAGGTGTAAAATTATGGAACCCATTCTCAAGGTCACCCCTGGATCCTCGGAACACAAAACTCATTCTCATCCACACCTAGCGTCCTTCCGTATATAACTTGCACGCGTTCCTGGAAACATACATAGCGAGGTTACTATCACAACCACCGTTTCCCTGTATCCACCCACAACAAGAGTTTAAAACTGGCCGATTTTAAATCGAGTTACTATTATGTCAACCCAATCCGCATCCAGAACCACATACAGGAAAGATTGAGAGGTCCGCAATACATATTCACGCTAACTTCGGGCTTCTGAAAAGGAAAATCCATAGGATAGTGGAAACAGGCATTTATCCTTACAGTCAGCGTCATCACTGAGCAAGAAGATTTTAAGAGAATCTAAACCTATAGAGTTTCACAAGCAACAGCTTCACAAAAGCAGGAACCCGCGGATATCCGTCACACCTGCAGACTACACTACGTCGCCTCTGATCCATGCAAGAAACCATCAGTTCATGCCTCTGCGAGATGCTTTCATGTTGTCAAGCCCCGATTTTGCAGGATAAAGCACTACTACTTCACAGCTAAGTCACGGCTCTCTTATTGTCATGACCAATAAAACCTGAAGCAAGCGCGAAGTGATGCGACTATCCATCACTACATTCCTCATTCCGAGAACGTTGGAACATTTATCGTTACTTCCAAAACAGAAAATAAGACGGTTTCAAAAAGGACAGCCACTGACACCTCGCTTGTGGTACATACATATGCGAAGATTCTGCAAGTCCTGTAGGGGACATGAGACTTAAGCCGAAACCCAACACAACTATATTACTGTCAACAAGCTGCAAAATCCTGTCGAGTACGGAGAAGCAGCTGAACTGTCGAATTACTTCTTCTACTGCCTAATAAAACCCAAACAAAAGAGAAGGAACGGCATGCGCGAGATCCTTCCAAAATTAGCACGGAAATTATATACTGTCAAAACACAGCGAGCACAATGATAAACCCTTCACATCCTAATTTCTATCTCCTCCAACATCAAACCAATGACAACTCACACCTGCTACACTTCTCAAAAACTTACCCGTGACCTCTTTCTCTCCCTCCTCCCTCGACCTTGCTGCTGCTCCACATCGACGCCTCAAAGAAAACCTCGACCAGTCGCCCGTCCAAGCAAAAAGCTAGTGACCCTATATGTTTACATCTACTTTGAGGAAAAGAACCGAAAAACATCCCCGCAAAGCCGCTACTAGATCGGAACTCACAATAAAATTTTCCTCATAAAGAAACATGTGAAGAAGCGACAGAGCCCATACAGACTGAGCACAAATGCAGAACAAGAACTCAAAACACGCGCAGCCAGCAGAACTGGCTCGAGATCAGCCACTACAAACATCGATCTTGAACACGATAAAACAGAAACTTCTCTTTCTCCTTTCTCTTTCCCATGTCGAGGTGGAACCTGGGAAGAACCAAAAGGAGCGAAAGGATGAAGCGAACGCTTGGGTGAGTTGAGATTCCTCTGGAAAAAGAAGAACCGAAGGGAAAGCAGACGAACGAAAGGAAAGGAAGGAAGGCGAGAGAGCAGGTCTTTCTTACCCTTCCCTCCAGTTCCTTCTGTCCTTACTGTAGACGAGCAGCAGCGTCTGTCAGTCACACCTCGTCTGTGTCTGGAATCTCTGTCTATCCGCAGATCTGCGTCCCTCCCCCTCGGATTTGGTTACACTATGGCAGGAACGGCCGGGAAGTTCCGCCAAATAGAGTAAACTTGGCAGAAGATAATTTCAGTTTCCCGGGACAAGAAAAAAGTTGTCGAAAAGTTATCGACGAAATATTTAATAGTCGTAAAACTCGAAACATGAAACAGTTTCTGGCAACTCTAAACAAATTGCCGGCTAATGCCACTGCTCGCCAGAAAATAGCCGGTTGGTTTAGGAAACCATTCCGGACGCTGGGCAGGATCAGTACCGGCTCTGTCCATACCAGCGCTTGGACAGAGCCGGCATCTGCTGTAAAATCAAACGACAAAATTTGAGATTCTCTAGACTTTTTACCGGTAGAAAGTAATTAATAGTTGTAAACATCAAAATACCTGTTAATTATTAGCACAACCGACACGCAAGAAACCAAAACCGACTATTACTTACTATCGCCAGCAGTTTACCGAAACCCAATGTATCCAAGCACTGAAATTGGGTGCCCGTCCGTCTAACCTACGACCTTCCTGTCCGTCCGTCAAGCGACAGTAATTGTTTCTTACAATATACCTACCCTCTCCCTTCTATTGTTCTTGCACTGTTGCGAACTGTACTCTGAGCCACCTCCAGAAAGCTGCGTCTACCTTTTAAGGTTGTTCTGTTTCCAAGGAATGCGAATTTTCTATTTGAGTTACGCTGGAAGGCAACACGGTAGAGAAAACCTTCAGTCGGAACACGAAAGTAAATCATAATCCAAACTTGTAAGGTCCATTCAAATCATATGTTCCCCTACCTTTTTCCGGACTATATTTAGGCAGACGGTTGATTACCCAGCCATAAGGATTAGAGCACGTAACATATAAGGTGTGAAGACAATAATCCTAAACGTAAACTGAAGCTCATGCGTGTCCTCAACTTACTAAACTGATTCACAATTTGAGACAAGCTGCTGCCTGACCAACAGCATGCGTTGCCCAAAGTCCACCAAACCAGTGCACTTTCGCACCACGCGAGGTCCGATTCACCTCAAGGACTGTACTCATTCGCTGTTGAAACAACGTGTTCATTCCTGAAGCAAGAGACTTCCCATTTCCACGAAGCAAGATCCGACACATGCACTAAAGTATCCTAACATTCTGCAAAGGAAATCTAACACATTCAGGAGGAAGTGCTCTACTCAACGAAGTTCTTAACGAAACTCTACTTACCGAACCCTTCGGGATCCTTCTTCACAAATTCATCAGATAGTTTTCAGTAGGAAGGTCTGATCGCTGAAGTATAATTCAACCTGCCACATGACACCAGTTAAAAATCTATCAGCACAAAGGTGCAGAATATTCGCCGTAATGCTAATTTCTGCACAAACATAGTTGCACAGTAATAATTAGGTGTTTCTAGATGATCGCCTTCTCAGTGAAGTGAAGGCTAAGCACTATAAATATCATAATAAGCGGGATTTCATTCGGTGCACACTTGGGTCATCTACACAACAACTCCTAACCCTAAAACCGTAATGAAAAGCCTTCAAGCACACAGTCCTTTCTTTGGTGACTTGTACGTACACTCTTGACATGCGAAGAATAGAACCCGCCTCCTCCCAGCAAAGAACTAATATTAACAGCATTACCTAATACTTCAAACCTGAGCTAATCTTCTGAGCTGACAAATATTTTAAGATTCTACGACCGACGTGCAGGCACCACGCTTGGTGTAAACAATGGTCAAAGGTGATTTCATTCTCGGTCTTCCCGAAGGACGGTCCAGGGAGCACTTCAATCCTGCTCAAAATCTGGCTGCTGACGGACAGCAGAACGACCATCGTAAGGAGAGTACATCACTTGCCCCATACTACATCGACAAATCTGAAGACCTCGCTCGATACACTGATGAGACCAAACAGCTCACGGCATAAGGCCCACCGGAGTTTTAGCCATTCTATTCACTCTTCGATATTTCTCGACGACGGTGAGCATTGCTGCTATAGGCGTTTAGTCTTCAAAGCTTGACAAGTTGAATTCATCCTCGAACTCTCAGTCGGTCCATCCGTCCGTCCGTAAATCAGTCAGTCAGCATGGCTTCCGTCCGTCAGTCAGCATGGCTGTGAAAGTGAGAACGATATTAGTTGTACCTTGCCGTCTTGCCACGATCGACCGCAGCTGATCACCGATGTCTGCCATTCCTCGATCGACTGGGAAGCCGTCCTGAAACTTCAACTTCTCTGATGTATGCGATTTCGTACTGGCTTCAACCTCTCAGCTCGCTTCGGGGAGCTGCACCGAAAGTTCGTGTTCGAGACTTCTTATTTAGGCAGATGGAAACGTTTCTTTCTCTCCACGCGGATTCAACCACACGACCAGGACTTAGGAGTAAGCCTTGACCTTGCTTTTCTATGCTCGCGCTATGGTTCTGAACCTTTACTCAGGTTGCTCCATGACTGTCGGTTGGAGCCGACATTCGTGTCATCATGTTTAGGGTCTCGATTTTGGTTTTCACCCTCGAGCAATATCAGCAAACGTGCTCGATGTCCGCTGTGATCTTGCTTTTCTATGCTCGCGCCTGGTCCCGAACCTTTAACTCAGCTTGCTGCATGACTGTCGGATCGGAGCCGACATTCGTGTCATCCTTGTTAGGGCCTCGATTTTGGTTTTCAGCCGGGAGCAAACGTGCTCGATGTCCTCCGGAGATTGCCAGCAGCTAACGTTGTGTACTAAGAAGTTTGGCGGCCCTCGCGTTAGTGAAGAAACCACGACGTACGATTTTCCAAACCTACATATCGACTCTCACAGAACTCGGTCCCTTACACTTTGTCACCTGCTCTTCCACTGTGCCGCCGAAATTTGCTGGTTCGATCTTTGATTAGGTGAAGACTACACTACGGAGTTACGGGAAAAAGGCATACAATCTCCGTTTTTACATATGGATCTTTTGCTAGTACACTAGTGCGCTCCAAAAGCGCTGCTCGGCCTGTGCCACAGACCCACAGGTTGGAAGTAGCTCGCCACCCCTCTTCCACAGACGCTTCCAACTTGCGCTCGTCACGATTATGGTTCCTTACCCTTCGCAATCATTCAACGAACCTCCGTAGCGCCGCTCTTCCTTCTGTATAATCCCACGGAATCAAAATTAAACTCGTACGTATAGAACTCGCTTTGGTTTTACCTCTGATTTTGACAGCTGCGGGTTTAATAATCTCAATCTTCTAAAGCCAAGTACCCCCCTTTGCAAAATGCATGTATCTTGCATGTATCGTTTCGTGTTTCAAACGCTAAAAGAAAAGAAAAATATGTTTGCTATACATTTGCTTATCTAACCGCAACAAGAAACTGGAAATATATTTTCTTCTCATTGTTTTAATTTCACATGCAATATAATTACTTACTCCCATGCACTCTCGTTTTCTCTAGGATACCAAATGGTAACCAAATGCATGGCCTTATTTTCCAGTGCACCTTGTTTTCTTGAAATGTAGATCAGTCAAATTTGCTATGCGTTTAGCAAAAGGTAATCCATTTGGGAAAAGAAAGTTGATAGGCTTCAACCATAAGAACCAAACCAAACTCCGCTTCTCCACTGCAAGTTGGTTTGTAAACACTATAAATACTAATATAGTTTCATTCAAAAACATATATTAAATAATCAAGTCATTAATTAAATCTGTATGTCTATATAAATTAGTTATGATTATCTTAATAATTATCTTAGAATATAGTATCCATATTATAAATTAAACTTCATAAAATCCAAATATTAGCTTCATCAGTCTCACTTGGGAATATTAGACTCCTCTCATACCCCCAAAATTCAGAATTACTTCATCATTCTCTTGATTGAGAATTGACAATTTGTATCTCGATCGAGAAAGTGATCTCTGAATCATATTTGAGATAGAATTGTGTTGACATGGACGCGAGATTTACAATACGCTTGTGTAAGAGACCTTGAACTCCAGAGGCTTAAGTATGGATTGATGTAAGAAGCAAGAGTTTACATCAATTGATGTGGCATGAGGGTTTAGATGGATCGATGTAGGTGTAAGATTTAGACAAGTATACTCATTCGATTTGTTCACTTAGTCGCTAAGTGAAACTTATTTGTTCATCGAATTCATAGAGTTACGATGAGGTTCTTTGCATGTGGGTTGAAGCAAAGATTTAGCATATTGTAAAGAGCAGCAGAGATCAATTTGTTTGTTGTACTTAGCATGCGGTTGTAATGGATGCAACAAGCATGCTCATTTGTCTTATGTTGGAAGTAGCTCTATAGCATAAAAAGCGTTTAGTTTCAATTGATAGACTATAAGAAACAATGAACTTGACATTCATGCGACAGAGAGGAACAAAACGGCAATACAGATTTCATGTAGCACTCATTTATCACTTTGTTCGTCATCGACAGAAGAAGCACTATCAGTATGTATTGTGTGGAGTATATGGAAGAAATTGATAAAGATGAGCATCGACGAGTTTGAAAAATTATATGTGTATGTCTATGAAGCGCACTTAAATGAAGTTTGTGAGACAAATGATGATTTGAAATTGATCTCAATGCAAAACTGAATTGTTTCATCATGTTGGAAGTTGAGAGACTCAAAGAATTGAGATGCCAGAAGAAGTCCTCGCAATGGAATGCACACAAATAGATACGAAAAAAATCTAAATGATGGAAGAAAAATTTCATAATTAACCATAGCACGATCTTCCCACTAGCTAGTTAGTCGTTGCAGCGTGAATGTATCGGCTCCGTGGATGAGCCGAGCAAGTAATATATATTTCAGTAAGAGTTCGCTTTCTCTCGATATGTTATCTTAAGCAGATCTTTTGTGTTTGTAGTTTGATGTCACATATCAACGATTGACTGATATTGGATTAGTGCCAAGTGTTGATCAGCGGACAATACATGAAATAGCATTCTCTATTCATATTCTCTGGGATTCTTTAACAATATTTTTTTGAACCAAGTTTATGTAATTTATGACAACCAAGAGTCCATGATAAACTAACTCCATCTCGTATCGTCACTTTGTTGAAGTATTTGAGGTGCTATTTGTTTCTAACTATTCCACAAGTTGCTCCATATCAGGACATGAAGCTTTACATATCATAAACACATAGTAAGTTGTACACTACATGTATGACTTGTTCACATTTGTAGACTATCTATCTCACTTAAGTAGTTTTCATGGTCGAGCAAGTTTGAACCCAACATACAATCACAAAGGTCGTGGAGCTTATGGACATTAAATGTAGAAATACTACACTAGTAAGGTTCTAGCTTAACCACAAATATACTCGAGAAATGAGGAAGTCATGAGTCAAAATAATTAGTGAGGTTCAAGCCTATATTTCATGACGAAACAAGTCATGAACCACCAAACATATCATGAACGGCTCTCAATATAAGCTGAACTGTAAAATGAGCTTATGAACATTAATGTATAAATACTGCACTAGTAAGGTTCTAGATATGACCACCAATATACTCTAGAAGCGAAATGAGGAAGTCATGAATCAAAACAAGTAGGGCATTCAAGCCTACTCTTCATGACGAAATATGTCATGAACCACCAAGCATATCATGAAGGACTCTCAATACAAGCTATAAATATTGACGAACATAAGCTAACTTCACAAACATGATAACGTTTGAGTATTTTGTTGTAAAATGTTCCGGAGATAACATATACATTCTTTACAACTCGTTCAACTTGGCTAGTGCCAAGACCAAATCTTCAACTGCTTCAGTATGTCAAGAACGTTAGCATCGCTCTCACAATCATAGCTAGATGTATTAGGTCTTTGTTGTTATTTCTCGGAGTGAGATTGGAAGTCAATGCAAGCAACAAAATTTTTTCTTGAATAATATGTCTGTCTTCGCTGTTGTTAGTTGTTCTCGAACAAGATAAAATGTACAATGCATCATAAAAATCAAATCAGCCAACCTCTTTTACTTTCAAAAATGAGACATGCCATCCAGCGACACGATATTGCAGATGGGAACCATGATTAAGACATATAAGCAAAAAGCTCGAAAAGCAAGTCTCATAATTGAGAGAAGAGTTCGAAGTTGCAAGGAGACCTTTACATACTAACAATATGAACTTTGAAAATGAAACTTAGAACTTTATACACATCATGAATTCTAAGATTAAAAGTTAAAATTATTTATTAAACGTTTGAAGGAGGGTACTTTATTGCATGTAAGAAATCCGTAGAGTACATTAAGATTAGACTTAGGATTCTCGGTCAAGTCCTCCATCAATGGTGCATGAATACAATTCAGTCCATCGCACAATCACTGTTGCAAAGCTAAGTAGTAAATAAAATCATGAAATATCACGAGTTCTTACTCATGATATTTCGTGATATTTCCTGACGAGATCTTTCAGTCCGGTCTGCTCTTTAAATATTTGATTATAGTCTTTAAATATATTTCCATAACCATATCTCTGATTCTAATTTGTTTCTAGAATTTGAGTTAGAAATCCGCACAAGTCCGAACTGGAGTTCCATACCAAATAATATTAATAATTATTAATGACACCTCTTATTGATTGCTAGTTGCAGTCAACTTTAGAATAAATAGCTATTAGATGCGAGCGCTTGGGATGCATATTTATTTTTGATTTTCTTTTTTAATTCTGAATATGACTACAACTGCTTCTGGTGACCCGGAAAATCTTATTTTGCAAGTTTGCTTTGGAGAATTGAGAAATTCAACCGTTAAGTAGAATAAGCGACCAAAGTGCACATCCGACCGAGGAGGGGAAAAGAATAAACGGAGAAGACGCAGCGAGATTATATAAATTTCTATTTTTGAAAATGCTTGGAAACACAGAGAGAGTAGGAGATAACCCATAAAGCTTGCCCATAGTATCGTGCTTCAAAACGTACAAGTCCGAGAACCACTGCTCATTAAACCACTAATGTACACTAAGTTTAATTTAATACGCAACCCTTCCGACAGGAAGGGTTAAGTATTAAATTAAACTCCTTGCATATTCAGTTACTAGTGATAATGCAAGGAAGTAATACGATATGAAAATGCTTATGGTCACTATGTTTTTATTTCAACTTGGAATTGAGATTTGTGAAAGTTAATCAGTAAAAACAAAATACTTAGTATTGACTGAGAAATGTTAACATTTGAAGGTTTATTGGAGAGAAAAGAATCTTTTCTTCAGAACAAAGAAAACACAAGAGAAATATTCTCTTCCATGCTTTTATACTCATACTCGGGGTTTAACAAAAACAGGGTCGGAGGGGAAAGAAAAGAACTCTACTTTACTGCTTTCACATTATCGGTCGTCCGCGCCGCATAGTCTGAGCCGCAACGTTCTTCCCATTCGCATTCCGCGGCGCATGGAAGTGAACCCTGAACCCACCGCTATCTGTCGTTGGCCTTTAGTTTGTGCTCAAAGCGGTGGTCACAGACGTGGAGAACTCTTCGAAATTTTGAAGATCATTCCCCTTCGTGCAGTGGATGATCATTGTGAGGCAGAGGAATCATGGCCGAGGAGTCGGTGAAGATCGAGGTATTCGGTATTTCGACGGAGACTGTGGAAGACGATCGGAGTGATTCTGTTGAGATCAAGCAACAAAGGGAGTTTGACTTGATAGCTGAAGGGGATGGTGAGCCTGTGAAGGTAGTTTCGAAGGATGTAGAGCTGGAAACTTCAGAAGCGCCAGAGCCTGTGAAGGAAATTCTGAAGGATGTAGAATTGGAAAGCTCAGAAGCGCCAGACCTTATGAAGGATGTAGAATCGGAGAACTCAGAAGCGCCAGAGCCTGTGAAGGTAGTTTTGAAGGATGTAGA
Source organism: Asterella californica (assembly GCA_036924285.1). Taxonomy (NCBI): domain Eukaryota; kingdom Viridiplantae; phylum Streptophyta; class Marchantiopsida; order Marchantiales; family Aytoniaceae; genus Asterella; species Asterella californica. Next base: position 18,032,461 of record JAYKYS010000003.1, read on the forward strand.
ATTGGAAAGCTCAGAAGCGCCAGAGCCTGTGAAGGTAGATTTGAAGGATGTAGAATTGGAAAACTCAGAATTGCCCGCTGGCCAGGACGGTGGAGTGACCAATGAAGGTGCAGGTGGAGCTGAGCAGAGGACAGAGGGAGTCACCGACGACACTGAAAGTCCGGTACTGGAGGAGGAAGAACAAGAAGAGTGTGGGTTTTGTCTTTTCATGAAGGGTGGTCCCTGTGGAGAGCGTTTTACGATTTGGCAGAGTTGTGTGGACGCCGCAGAGAAATCAAGCGAGGATATAGTAGAAAAATGTGCCCAAACGACTAGTTTGCTCAAAGTATGCATGGAGATGAATCTTGAGTATTATGGGCCTGTCCTAGAGGCGGAGAAAGCTATGGAAGAAGTTGCTTCCCAAGATGAAAATCAAGCAGAAGGGACAGCCTGATGATCAAGGTGTTCAACTGCATGTGGGAATGTCTGATGAACCATTGGATAAATAATAGTAAGCACGAAGTGGTTCATCGCCTTGTGGGAACACATGATGAAACCCGTTGGATAAACACTTGTATGGGACAAGGGACAAGGTTCTTCTTTACATTTCGCACGCGAGAGGGAGGAGAGGAGTGCAGGCAGCAGGATCTGGGACGAGGTACGGATGCGAGGACGTTGTAAGGGATGAAGCCGAATGACGAGGGTTTGCCTGAGATACATCGGCACGAGAAGATCGAGTTCGGGGACGTAGTACAGGCTCCTCCTAAATTGTCGTTTCCCAAGAAAGCATCATGCGGTACGTCATCTTTCAGGATTGCTTGTTCAACTTGGAGTATTCGTCTACCATGGCTTTGCAGTCCGGTTTCTGTTGACAATGTGATCTTGCATAAGAATGATTGCACGAAACGCGCTAGTTTGTGTACATCGACCGAGTTATCAGACAGGGTATCCTCTTTGTAGCGGAATCGATTGTTACGGTTTCCTTGTAAGGTAGGGAGGTCGGCGGTTTGATGTAGTCTTCCTTCCTTTGAACGATTGTTGAAAAGTCAGGGCTCTGTTTACGTAGCCCACACTTGTTCTAGTTCTCTAAGCACATCTGCCCGATGCAAACCTTGGATTGCTGGACTGATCAAGAGTCGTTTCATATGCACATATAAAGGAGAAAGAAAAGGCTGATGGAAACCAAACGTTATTACGTGAAAGACTAAGACTGCAAGCTATAGAGGCTTATCGACAGCGGAAGAACTGGTCCGAGAGGCCTGGACAAAATTGCCGTCTTTAGACCTAGCAGTTGCAGTTCCTGAGTTATAGGACCAGGTTTCACGGTACTGCAGGCAAATTAGGGCTTTTCCACCTTGAGGTCTTGAAACTGGTAGATGGTTACATGCTATCGAAACCTGGAGGTCAGGTGACGAAATGTAGTGAAAGCGATAGATCTTTTGCAATGTTGCTTGAATTAGCAATTAGTGCACGGCCTCTAATAATTTGGAGCTAACCGCAATTTTCTCAGATATGCTCTGTCATGCCCCAGGCGTGGGCAGTGAACCAAAGGATACAAAGAAGACAAACCTGAAGGCGAATGAGTATACATTGCATGTGAACTGTCAGTTTCCGTGTCTCACGACTCGGCCATCTCTCACTAACTCTGTCCTGCGCTGCCTCGTGTGGTATTCAATGCCCACTATGTCTACGTCTTGATTGCCTTTCTGTAGTTGGCTCTCGGTATATAAGCCTCCGCTCCGATCTACCTCATACTTTCGTTTTTTTTTCAGTCTATACCTTCTGACTCCAGAGGCTCCTCGACCCCAGGCCTTTTTTAGGCTTACTTATTTCTGCTTATTATGTTTACAGAGCAGCATCAACGTAGTGTAGTTAGTACAGCAATATGTCCAGCGTTTTTACCTGCAACAACATCTGTCGGTCTAGTCTGTCTACCTCATTCGTCTGGTGCCTGAAACGTTTCCTTCGCCGTAATTCTTCAAGTCTCAAGTTTTGGTACTAGTTCCTTTTTGTTTTGTTGCTGTTTTCGTTCTTCACATACGTGTAAGCAAACCGTGTGTCCGTTTGGTTGCCAAGGTTACTGATCTACCACTACACAAAGACTGGGAGTTTGCGCTCAGATGTCCCGGAACTGAACAGACCGGGAGGACCGACAAGGCCCTGATGAGTCGGTTAAGTCTTCATCCGATTGGCCACTTCTCCTACTCATCTACAGCCTAACCCTCTCTGTTGAGTGCTGATGAAGTCAGAGAGCAGGTTGAGGTGCATGCAACGGGAGTGTGTTCTGCTGCATGCTCCGAGTGTATACTGTGGTAATTATGTTATTGAGTGTACACCTACTCAGTACCTAAATGCATCAGTGCTGAACTGGCAAAAATTCGTTCTTCAGTTAATACCTCTGTCTGGTTTCTCTTTGTATTCACTCACTAAATCCGTGCTCCTCAACTCACTTTAACTAACTCTATCCTGCGTTTCCTTTGTATTCTCTTACTAAATCCGTGCTCCTCAACTCACTTTAACTAACTCTATCTTGCGTTAGATTCTTTGGCCACCTGTATCTACGTTTTGCCTTGATAACTTTCGCTTATTTCAATATTGTATTCCACAAAGCTAGTTTGTCGTCATTTCTGCATGGGGGTTAAATTTGGTTTTTACATTAGAAGCGATCAGATTAGGTGTTGTACAAGTAAAAACCTCCTTTATCAAAGTAGCATTTTAGTTTCAATGCAAGCCAATAATAATTGATTCTAATTGGTGGTCTTCCGTAGTTGTCTAGAAAGTTAACACTAGTCTACACTTCTCAAGATCTCTTGCTTTTATCACATGCAAAGGCTTTAATGAACATGCATAAAGATGACTTCCATAACAAAAAAAAGTGGGAACAGGCAAACACGAGATTCAAGAGAAACTTATTATGTGAGATTGGTGGCAATCTATTCCAGAAAATGATACCTTGCAGAAATAAATTCGGAAGTAAGTTATGAGAGAGGTTTTCCGGATAAAAAACACACGAAATGTAACTAGTTAGATCCAAACATATATATATATATATAGACCGCCAGTTGAAGTGTAACTAATTACTCCTAAACATAGTTCTCTTCTTCCATATGTATAGCAGAGAATAAATGCTACGCTTAATGTAAAATACACCTTTAAAGGTAACGCGTACAGATGCTTAGACTTAGGACATACAAATCTTCCTTCCTCCTCCAGTGACTTTTTTGGTTTTTAGATCAATTTTTATTCCAAAAGGTAGTTAAAAGGAAGTGAAGAAATAGAAAACTGCGGTAGTGAGACCTGAATGACTTCTTCTCTATCTCATTCATTTCGAAAATAATAATTTTACAATATTTATTATTCAACATTGAAGAGCGTCGAACCTCAGCAAAGTGAAAATATGCATGCGACTATATATTATAAAGTTGAGAGATTCAAAGTTTCTTTTGTCTCAAACCTGTGTGATCAGCAACTACATAACTGGTGGATGAGGTTATATCACAGCAAGCTTTGGCTCGTTGGATGATAAGTCGCAGCCCTTTCTCCGCCAGTTCTAATTAGCGTAATGCCGGGTCTAACCCAGACCTTAAATACAGTTAACGGGGGTGTGATAGTTTCATCTAATGGCCCATTCGAGCTTCTTCTTTTTTATTTTGTTATTTGTTCGTGTAGATGCCGCCAGCCTCATAGCAGGCTCATGTGTCTCACAACAAGTTTCACTATCACAGCCACAAATATACGAAGCGTCAGCTACAAGGGATCCGAGAGATCTGCAGACGTTCGGCTTAGCCTCCCACTTGATTTAAAGCTGGTTAGTTTTGTTGTGAAGCACCTGTCTTGTCATGTAATTGGGTCCAGTCTAACATTTCTTCTCGTGTAATTTGGCCCCGACTCCACCGTGAATGATCGGGGGGAAGCTTCTTCTGAAACCGGGCTCAAGCTTCACGTTAGTTCTGTGCATGTTATCCAGTATACAGGAAGAACCTCTCATACGCAGTCCTTTTAGCCCACCCGTCTGGACAGATTACTGAGCTTTCTGGACTTCCCATAAGGTGGGATACTGCAGGAAATGATTCCACGTTGTTATAGAAAATCATGTACTCTGACTACTTGACTACTAAGTGGAGTTGAGCAATCATGCAGCTGACCGAGTTCACCATTTCCTTCCTCGTTCCGAAGTCGTCACAGTTCACAAAAACTTCTCGTCCAAGTCTTGTTAATTCGGTGTGAGCTAAGAGTCCCCCACTTCATGAGTCCGAGGAACTTCATAAGTCCCCTCCTTTTTCAAGACTCTGAAGAGTCACAATGGTGCTGCAAATACAGCATGCTACAGAGACGGTCCCATCACGGACGAGCGGCTATGGAGTCAACTGCCTGAAGATTTGTTGAATGGGATTCTGGTCTTGTTGACTGTGGCGAGCTTTCCCCGCTTGCGCACCGTGTGTAAAAAATGGGGGTTTCTCAGAGGTGTGCTCACAGGTGCCCACTCAGGGACCCTATTTCATAAAGATCTCCATCACTCTTGCAGTACCCTTAACTCATCTGGATGAAAAGTCGCTCTGAGAGTAATGGAGAGAGTCGAGACGACGACGACGAATTTGAGGACAGCTGGACTGAGACTTTATGGGCATCCAAGGTACATGGTTATCCTGAAAAATTCGAGTGCGAACGAAAAGTACATTTTTTCAGAGAAACGAGATGCCTTCGTTCGAGATGTCCTTCTCTACCTTCGTTCGATTCGAGCTCAGGAGAGCGAACAGAACATATTATAGGACCAAAATACTGAGATCTATCTACATGGCAGATGTTGCACGTATTTCTTTCCGAATAGGCCGCTAGAAGTGCTTCAGATTCGATCTGACTTTGATGCGGCACGATATCACCCTTTCATAATTTACAAAACACAATGAATTTTAGGTGCAGGTGAGCACTTGCAACTATCAGCTCTCGTATTCAGGTAGAACAACTGCAGCAACCATGTCTGAGGCAGGTGCCTCAATGCGCACGAGAACATCGGGTATACCCGATTTGTCCCTTACAATCTACAAACAACACAATGCCCAGTATCAGGCACGTAGATCACAAGCTCAACTTACAATCTTGAAAAATACTAGTATCGGTTGCAACAAACGACATTCATCGGAAAGACCTAAAAAGAGGGCAGGATCGAGATATAGATGAACACTTGTCTGTGGCTACCAAAGCTCCTGTAACAAGCCTATCGAGACTCAAGAATTTCACCGGCATGGGAACCATGAAGGTACGTACGATCAAATCGTCGTCCAAGAACGAGATAAGGAGCTCCCGCGAGAACGTGTTATCTGGGACCCCAGATCAAGGCGTTCATAAAATAATCGTCAGACCATATCATGCTGAAGACTCAACCGCATCAAACTTCGAAGAGAAGGAGCTGAACATTGGTTGTTGTCTACTGAGACAACCAATCAGGAAAGTAATAGCCAACGGATGGAAAGACCCCACCAGGAAAATCAGACCGACATTGTAGATCAGCACTGCATATGTGCGGGAAAACTGGGCACGTACTTAGTGGAAGCTTGACCCCGCCATTAATAACCTCTTTGACTTGACTTGGAAGCCTTTCAACAGCCGCTGCAATCCGTTCGATAAGTCCTTTAAACTGTACCGGTACAGTTCCTTCGGGTACAGTTGGTGCCGCGAAATAACCCTCCACATATTCTTCCTTTAGCTTTACTGGGCCCTCAACGGCAAGTTTACTGGTCAAAGTGAAACTGCCCTCCACCTGCACAACCGAGTTCCCTCCGTCCTCAGACGCTCATAACATTCAGAATAGCAGTTGTTGCTCTTTGATGATTCAACTAGGTATCAAGAACATACGTACTTGGATACCAACTGAAAGGCCGGCGTAAGGCCAGCTTGAGGATCATCCATACAAGCAAACCAGGTTGACCTAAGCTAAAAGACTGTCATTAGCAGGCCGGCTAGAGAGAGACATGTTAACATGCCACATCACCACCGTTCTCAAGAATTACAGACGTATCTCAAGGACTTACCCCAGACCCCCGAATTTCGTGAAAACCTTCGACTCAACCACCTGATTACTGTACACATTTCAGAACTATATCCAGATGTATATGAATATTGTCATACCACCCTGGGAAGCAATTTCATGCATCTACACCTTCAGTGTGATCATTTTGTTTGCGGGGACTTACAGAGTTGAGAATTTTGAAAGTACCAGTAGCCTTCGCGTCCTCCCCGTCGAGAATAGACAGAGTGAGGGAAGTGAGGGAAGCCAGTGCAGATGGAAACCTCCTGAAAATTCATGCCAAGTTGAAGGTGTCGATCTGAGCTCTAGAACAAGTTGCTCCTTGAAGAACCACAAGCTAAAAGATTGAAACTACCATTGCACTGGATTCACTCAGATATGGTCCTCAAGCAGAAAGGATAAGACTCGAGGAGGGAAGATCTAATATGAAGCGTTCAGATTGTTGAACTGTTTTTGTGCTTCATGTTATACACTCTACTATACTTTCATGCTATGCTTTCATTCCCAAGAGGTCTGAGACAAACTACGGAATGCATTCCAAAGCTTAATCCTCCATGGAACAGCAGTACGTTGCGGCCCACTTCAACCTAAAGGTAGCCGATATACATACACAAGTTCGACACAATCTCGGAAACGACACCTACTTTAGGAGAATCTTAGCCGCAACAAGACCAGGACTCCGAGCTCCCGCAAACTGGAACTCCCAGAGCCCCTCAAGATATGGAGACCTGCATAGCAGGGTCACTTGTCAGTGTTTTAAGAATCTCCTATTACTAATCGTGTCTATGCGTCTTCACACGGGGAATAACTGGTAACTGCTATCTGGCTGCCAACGAGGAAGCTACGATCGCCTTAAGTACTCTGCAGGCTCAACGTACATTTGGAGTGACTCCATGGGACAAATCCACTCAAAACTGACAGAAAAGAGAAACATAAAAATTACCAAGAATACAACAATAATTCTGTTCACGGTCAATTTGGCATCGCCAGAAAATGAATTCTTACGTCGTTGGTCGAGGGGTTGGATTCATGCGTTCGACCGCTAGAATTTTCTCATTGACGTCAATTCTCGCAGAAGAATCTGCTTTGGGATCCGTCAAACCCTTCAGACCGCCAGCATCTTTGATCTGATGACAATCACCGGACACCAGAAAGCGGGAAATTAAAAGAAGTCACCTTCTGACACTGGTATGGGGGATAATTGAAAGCCGTAAGAGCTACTTCCAGAGAATTTCCTACAACGTCTTCTGCAGCTAAACATTACATCTCCGAACGTAGCGGGCTGTGAACAACGATCGTTTAATACTGGAAGCAAGCAATCCTTTGCGCTCTATGCAACCATATAGTAGGGTCGAAAATCCGACGTCCCAGGGCTTAAAAACCATCGAGCTTACTGAGAGTATAAGGTCCTCCTTGGCAGAATACCGCTCCAACTCCTTCGAAGTTTGAGTTGTGGCGCTTGCTCGCGCATTGACACTCGCGGCCCATCCTCCGCTCTTCCCCACTCGTGCAATTGACGTTTGTTTCGACTCTATCCTGTGTCCCAGAAAACCTCCGGAAGTGAAGGCCAAGCACGGAGATACCGAAGGAGCACCTCCAGAGGCGTTGCTGGTCCGCGACGGAAGGAAGGAGGCAACAGAAGATAGGACCGTGGCGCTTCCAAGGAGCAGCGCGGACGAGGAAGCCATCGCTCGGAAACCAGAATCGAAATCAACCGACTGATGATTTCGGCAATGGCGAGTGGCGGCAATCCGAGAACAAGCACCGCGGACGACCACCTTCCGTACAACAACTGCGGCAGGCAGCAGGCAGCAGTCCGGAAGAATGAAGTACAGTAATAAAAATTGCGATACTCTCCCAATGGCGTACAGTGGTGGTGCTTGTGGGCGATGGAAAACGAAAAACTTATGGGAGAAGATATTTGAATGCCAGAGTTGGAGTGAGGAACGGGAAAGCTGCCATGGATGGCTCCGGCTCTATATGCGTGCGACTCATACCAACACTTCGGCTGCAGCGTGGCGATCCGCAACGAAAGAGCATGTGGACTCCAAATCACAACCGCTAACGAATGCTTTCCCTGTAGATTCGAGTGGAATAATCCATGTTCCTACAGGGCCCACTTCTACTTATCTATTCCTGTCTTCTTCCTTCTCTGCCTAGCCATCTTCGCTAGTCCTAGACGGCGAAGTGTGCAGGGGAGACTCATCCTCTATTCTTAAATTTATTCACGTGGGATGATCACACCCAGTAGATGCCTGTTCAGGTACACTACCTCCAAACAGTCTAGCACTGCAGAAGTTGATTCACTTGCTTCTCTCTCAGCACTTTTCCAGAAGCAAGGAAGGTCTTCCAGTTACCTAATACGAATGCGTGACTTCGTCCCCGCATACGCCAACTAGAAAGTTCGGAATAGTCAAGTTGATACTTCTTCTCAAGGGGGCGTGAAGGACTCGGCAGTAACTTTTCCGCCAGCAAAGAGCGGGATGTCAGATGACATCAGATCCAACATCGCGATTGGACTGTGAGTGCGAGATGCTGAGTTTTTGCTGTGTCTATGTGATCATGTGCTTCTGAACTGAACTCTCAGATTCAATCCGAACTTCCAAACCTGCTGAAGCTGGATAAGCGTCTTATGTACCGAAACGGAACGAGGCTTTGTAACTAATCAGCCTAACGTTTTTACGTTTCCTTAACTGTGAGCATAGCACGGCGGAAGGATTTTTGGGCGGATGAAAGTCGTTCTTTGCATACTCGGTGCCTCCATCCTACACGAAGTAACTGGACCATATCGGAGGAGGCTGCGGCTGGAGCTCTGCACGCGAAAGTGACGTAAACGCGACACGCGATGAACGCAGATTTGGATGACGATGACGTCACGTGGACGACACGATTAAGTTTCTCCGCCATCCTCCCTGCGAGTCTCGGCTCGCAGGATTTTGCTACGGGCTGCAGCTCTCAGTGCGTGGTTGGTTGCACCGTCTGCACGAGCGAGTCACCGATTCCCGGCAAAAGATGATATCGAGATGACGTACGAACTACGACCTGATGCTTCAAAGTTCAGACGAGAGTCCATTACTTCATGCTAGAGTAGCTAGACCGCTCATGAGAGGCCCCAATGTGTAGTCACTCCATGTCACGTGATCATCATCATCATAGCTCGTTGTCCGGTGAATGTATCTACTGCGCTCTCTACCGTATCTACCATATCTAGCCGAGATTGCCACCAGAAATTGGCTTGATCATACCCCCAATACGATCGTTACTCTTGATCATACCCCAACTTGCCATCGGCCGTCCTACCGGTATCTCTCACTATCTAGATCAAGCCATGTCACTCTACATTGTCAGCATGTGAAGACGCACAGTTTGACGTGGAACATGTTCCATTGAAAGCGAGCGAGAAAAGATCGGACAATGTCACAATGACGGGAGAATGCATAGACAAGTTCATCCTGACAGTGTCACAATGACGCGAGGATGCATTTACAGGTTCGTCGCATTTCAATTGCGACGTGATGCAAAGAAAAAAACATTAGATAACAAGCGCAGATGAATGACAATCGCCGAAACAAGCGTGAGAAGTTACGCTTGAAGACAATCCTCGTCACCATTAGAAGTCTAGACTAGAGAGTGTACATTGAATTAGTCAAACTACGTCTCAAGCTTCTGGTACGCCGAGGAAGGTTGATGAGTTTTAGAAACGACGTGCTCACTAGCTGAATTCGAAGAACGTATCGGCAATGTGCCTTCTCAGTGGATTTCAACTTCCATTCAACATATAATCAAGAACAAGCTGTCGAGTTCTGTCTCTTATGTTGCATGCAACTTCCCAGGGTGTTATAAGCGTGTAAGCGAATCAAACACAAATGCGAGTTTTGCTAAGAAGGTGTTGTATTTCAGTTAGTCACAGCCCGGCCGAAAGACGAGACACCCATGTGATCAAAGGAGAAGCAGAAGACAATATCGATTTCATCTAAGATTGACTTATCACAGTGTGAAGGATCGTACTGAAATCGCATTACCGATAGTAATTGTGTGGATTGTGACGAGAAGCTTTTGGGAATGTAGCTGAGGAGTTCAAGGACTAAGCGCAAAAAAGCAAGATGGAATACTAGACACCGTTTGCTCGGCGAAGTGGCGCTTTAAAATTGGCTTGAATGTGTAGCAAAATTGCTTCACAGTGTTTGATGTGGAGCTTGAGATGGAGCACCCGGATGAATTTCAGACGCTTTGGAAGACCTTGCCACTGCAATGAATAGTTGTACGTTTTATCCATTGATAGAAGACTCAAAGTCCACATTGGAGAGTAATGTAGAGCTTATAGAGATTGAGCGACTACATGACATGACCCTTCATTGACGAGGAGAGCAGATGAGATAGATGTAGTTGCAGAGAGTATTGTTCGAAAAATGGATACTGTAATAGAACTGCAGAGACAACAAAGGGAGGACCTTTTGGAATTTACAAAAGCACTGCGTAGACTTAGAGAGTTGTAACTAGCCTTAGAGAGTTGTAACCAGTAGGCTATATAGCGGAGGAGTTTGCTAGTGGAAATTCATATTTTGATATGGTAGAGAAACATTTTCATCTACTTAGATTTTCATTTCCATGTGTATTTGACAGAAATCTGAATATCCAACTTTGTTCGGTTAACATCGTTGTACATTGTTGTTGGTCGTTATATGTGTGTCAAGACGAATAGCAAAATATGAATTGCTGTGCATTGCAGGGCGAAACAACCTTACCTATGTGTATGTCCGACACGAAGGTGAAGCGAAACAGGTAATGTTGCGCCTTTTACGTGAGCAGCTTGGTGCGAGACGAACCCGTGGTGAAGTGAAACAAATAATGTTTCTCGTAATGGACGAAACAACTTGTTTCGTCCTTTACTTGTGTGTATATCTCTTACGGGGCTGTCGTGAGAGACGAGACAGATAATGTTTCGCTCGTAAGAGACAAAATAGTTGTTTCGTCCTTCCTATGTGTATGCCCTTGTTGTGCAAGACAAAACAGACTGTTTCGTCCGCATGACAGTAGAACTGATAATGTTCCGCCTCTTACATATATCTATGTGTTTGTCTTGCGATGAAGCGAAACATTACATGTTTTGCCCCTTACCTTATCTATGTGTATGTCCGACACGAGGCTGTCGTACGAGACAAAACAACATGTTTCGCCTCGCACTGAAGTGAAACAGTCTGTTTCGTCTCGCACGGAAGTGAAACATATAATGTTTCATCCCTTACGTATGTCCCTTATGCTACGGGGGACGAAACAATCTATTTCGTCTCGTGATGAAGTGAAACAGGTTATGTTTCGCTCCTAACGTATGCAAATGTCTTACATACGTGTATGTTTTTGTATGTATTACATGCTTCGTTACATGCAGTAAGATCTCATGTTATGGATGACGTCTTGTTAATAAACATTATTTTCGGCTTCCATAAGAACATCATATGTGTTTCAAAACTTCATCATAATTATAACAAGTGTAATAGTGTATCAAAACTTCATTTCAAAGAGCACAATGTTTAAGTCTTCCTTATTTCACTTGAGAGATGGAGGAAATGCATGGATATTGCATGTGGAACTGCTCTCCATACAATATCTGCTTCCTCTTGATAATATGGCTCCAATACTCTTTTAAAGCTTGAATAGGATCCTGAGCTAAAATCTGAGAGAATCTACTCTCCACATAAGATACTGTCTCCTCTGGACTACATCCCCAATGAAGAAGCCAAGATAACAAAGTTGCTTCCAAATATTTTTCTTTATCACTATCTATAGTGAAAGGAGAAAAAGGAGGAGGACAGATATTATTAAATGGATAGCATTAAATGAATGATTGATAGAATTCTTCACCGGACTATCATCCACAATCAGAACATCTCTCGTGCTCAAGTTGTGCCGATGAAGAATCATGAAATCTTTCAAGTTTAAATGATTTCTGAATGCTGCTTCTCGCACGATCTTATACTTCAAACACATGTCTTGAGCGAACACTTTGCATACTTGATAAGAAAAAGAGGAAAAAAGAAAAGAAAAGAAAAGAAAAGAAAAAGATATGAATTAAAAGACAAGAAATGAATAGAAAGTTAAAAATCATGAGAAATAAATTATAAACTTCAAGGAAATTTTGAAATGAATAAAAGAAATTAAGGTTTCAGAAGGACAAATACCTTCCCACTTGCAACTCCCGGAGGTAAATAATTCTTTTCGCTCACTACTTGTAGTAGAATTCCAGTGTTCAGCAAAGTCCAGGATGTCCATATGATAACCTGGAACTTATCTAGACAAATCTCTAGAAAAGCTTTTACTCCAGGTCGAGGCATATACATGTAGTAGAATTTCAGTGTTCAGCCAAGTCAAGGATGTCCATATGATAACCTTTAACTTATCTAGACAAATCTCTAGAAAAGCTTTTACTGCAAGTCGAGGTACATACCATATAGACTACTTCGGGGTAGTCTCCACTACTTAACCCTTTTCACGAGCAAGCATTAACTCCTCCTCGTTCCTCCTCACCTGAACCAAAAGATCATTCAAAATAAAGGATAAGAGTCTTACGGCTTATGGTAGTAGGATAAATAAGACGAGGTAAAAATCAGGGGCACTCTTGTATACAAGATATTTCTTCTTTCCCAACTAAAATCTCGTAATCCATAGCTCATAGTTCTAGAACTTTTTTCGCAAGCTCTTCTTCTTTCTCCTTGATGGTATTGGTTAAAGCATCACCTTCCTCCTTTTTCTGATTGATGCTATCCAAAAGAATAATCTTTTCACCTGCAAAAGTTGAACGAGTATATCAATGTTGAACATGCAAATATCATTTAAAGCCAAACTTCACATGGAAAAACTACTACAGTTTCGAAGACCCTAAAAGATGAACGTAGGACAAAACACTCATAGGAAAAAGAACATCTCCCTGTATGATGGAGGAGCTCGTTGTGAAGATTGAGGATCTTATATTGTTGGGAAGACGAAGGATCTTGAATAGACACGTCCACTTGATCAAAAAGACAACTTCACATGAAAAAACTACTACACTTTGGAAGACCCTAAAAATAAACATAGTATAAAATTCTCATAGGAAAAAGAACATCTTACCGTATGATGGAGGACCTCGCTGTGAAGACGAAGGATCTTCAATAGGTTCATCCACTTGATCAGAACTCTGAAAGATACGAGACTAGGAAAGTATACCCGCATGTATCATGAAATGTGTCAATATCATATCCACCCAAGTCTCTGGATGTCTCATCAGTTTTTCCTTACTAATATGCTTCTTCATAGAAGATATCTCAGCATCCAAAGAGTCTAAGATGAACTCAGCCTAATCATAATCTTCTTCGCTCTCTTCTACTTTACTCTTCACGTACAAAGCTAATTGTCCATGTACTTCTTTTGGACGTCGACGAGCCAAAAGTATGCAATTGATGAGTTGAAAGACTGGTCTCCACTCAAGGTATTCACATACCCATAACAAGTATCTTTTCTCTTTTTCATCCTTTTCAGGAAATCAATCATCAATCAAACTCCTCTTAACACAATGAGGACGAGGTACACTAGATCTCATGAGTAGAACAAGTGAATCGGGAACAAAAGACTCATCCAATAAAATCTCATGTCCTTCTACCGTAGCACGATGAATCTCTGGATCATAAGACTCGATGAATTGTAGGCAATATGAAATCTGCACAATTTGTGAACTAATCAAATACTTAAAAAAAGCTACGTGCATGAGTTGAAAGTAAAAGAAGAGAAACTAAAGAGCAAGTTTTAGGAGTTAATACGCATGAGTTGAGTGCAAAGTAAAAGAAGAAAAACAAAGAACAAAAGACATATTTAGAATGACTTACATCTATTCGAGAGAAGTCGAAAGACAATGTCACAAGTAATCCAGTCGATCTATAGCCTCTTCTTCTACTCCATATAAAGCATTGTCAACCTCCTCTTTCCGAACCCGACATCATTTTAAATGATATCGATCATCTTCCTTGTAAATATATTTGAGCATGGAAGGTCCTTCTCGCATTTTCTCCAAACCAGCTAAACAAAAAAATAAAATAAATAATAGATGTTAAAATAGGGTTTGCTCCATAAACTCCATGTTTATGAATGAAAACATGACGTTTTTATTCATAAATAGTCAAAGCGAAACATGGTGTGTTTTGCCAAGGCTTCATAAGAGGTCCTAAATTGGGAGGCTTTCAAGATTAAGGGGCTTTCTGAGATAAGCATGTGTACAACTCGTAAGGGGTAAAACAACATGTGTCACCACTTACGAGCGAAACATGTAAGGTTTTGTTGATGTGTGAGACATACACAACACACACCTCATGATAAAGGACGAAACATTATCTGTTTTGTCTTTTACGAGCGAAAAAAGTAAAGTTTTACTAATGTGCGAGGCGAAACATGTTGTTTCATCTCGCACAGCATACACCTCACGATAAGAGACGAAACATTATCTGTCCCTTACGAGCGAAACAGATAAGCTTTCGCTAATGTGCGGGACGAAACATACTGTTTCGCCCTGCACAACATACACCTCACTGTAAGGGGTGAAACATTTTCTGTTTCGCCTCGCACAACATAAGAGGCATACACGTAAGGGACGAAACATTACCTATTTCGCTTTGGTGCAGAGCGGAACAAGCTGTTTCGTCCCGCACAGCAAACACATAAGGATATACACATAAGAGACAAAACAGATAAAGTTTCGTCTCTTACGAGCGAAACATTATCTGTTTCGTCCTGCACCAAACACCTCACAGTACATATAAGAGATGAAACATGCTGGTCCCTTACGAGCGAAACATTATCTGTTTCGCTGCACCGTGGAGCAAAACCGACATGTTTCGCTGCACCGTGAGGTTGTATCGTATGTCGCAGCTAGCGATTCACGCTGAATCGCTATCCAGCGCTGAGTGATTCACGCAGAATCTACTAATTTTATAGCGAGATAGGCTGAATCGCTCTATACACAGCGATTTACGATGAATTGCCGTGCTAAAAACACATTCATAGCAATTCATTTCACATTCATAGCAATTTGTGTTAACTTACAAGCCTCTGTGTCTCGTCTTCTCCTCTCTCTTGAGTCTCTGTCTCGGTCTCATCCTCTCCCATAGCCTCGTGCTCGAATAACACCTCCTCTACTACTACTCGCACTTCCTCTTGTCTTCATCACAGCGATTGTAAATCGCTCAGATCATATGACACTTTCTAACTTCTAAGAAATCTTCTCTCCTCAACCTCCTCTTCTCCTACACCCCTCGCGATCTCCTGTCTCCACTCTCTTTCTCGTGAACTCCTCTCTCCACTCTCCTCCTCGTGAACTCCTCTGACTACTCTCCTCCTCAAGAAGTCCTCTCTCCACTCCCTTCCCCTCTCCACGAAATCTTGTCACCATGCTCCTCATCGCTCTCTTGTCGCTCTTGTCCTCAACATCCTCTTCTCCTACACCACTCGCGCTCTTCTCTCACCACTCTTCTCCTCTCCTCCTTGCTTTCTCCACCCTCCTCTTCTCCTTTCCTCCTTGCTCTACCTTCTCCTCATTCTTCTCCTCTTCTCCTCTTCTCCTCTCGTTAATAAACTCTTTGCTCGAGTCGTAAACTTGAAGTTAAACAGCATTACTCGATGTACCAAACCTTGCAGATTAACCACCTTAGAACTCCAACAGAGCTCTCGCTTTTGATCTCCAACTGTTATCTGTTGTCTCTAGTTCACTGTGCAGTCCTTTAGAACTCTAACAGTTTATTGTTATTGTTCTCCGTGGTTTAGAAGTTGCTGTGCTGAGTCAAGAGATTGAACATAAGAAGAGGTTTTGCACTCTTGAAAACATAAGGTCTAGAGATATATCGACCACGTGTAACATACATACAACCTTACAGATTGCAAACAGTGTATTAAATACAGAATTCACGAATACAGAATGTGTGATGTTCTTTACAACACACTACCTCATCACTCATACACGGCCGTTTATAAAAAAGCCATAAGTAGCACCTTCTTTACTAGAAACGATGGACCGATTTGAGATTAAATCCAGAGTTCATCTTGACAAGCTCTTGCAACAAGCCGAAAGCCGAGGTGAATGTTAATCAAGGTACCTATGACTGTGAAAAGACGAATGTATCTAACGTAACTACTACTCTAACGTAACTAGCCGACTGAGATGACGCCTCATACAGCTAACATAACTACAACCCAACTAAAATGGGACAACCAAAGCGAATGTGGCTGACTCAATGAGCTTCTCCTTCGGATGATTGAGGCATGTTCATCTATTGTGGCCTGTTTGTTCATAGAGACTGCACCTCCCAAGAGCAGATCGAGGAAAATATCTCAAGTCATGTTGTGGACCTCTTTGCACGACTCGTCTTCGTCTTTGATGACACATTGTGTCTGAAGCAAAATGTGATATCTGCTCATCGTTGATAGCATATTCAGTCTCAATCGTTGTGGTTTCAATCATGTGACTCTGACTTTCTCCATTTGACGAAGAGACATGTCGTCGAAGGGACATGTGTTGTGAAGCCTAAGATTTCTAGTTTGTTAGAAAATTTTTGTTTTTGTTAGATAAAACAGTAGATTAGTTAGTATAGATGATAGATAGGACAAGTTTAGTTGTAGAATAGAGTTTCTTAGCCGAAGAATGATGCTGAGCAAGAATACAGAACCTATGAAGTGTATATCTTTCGAATAATAACCAAGCTGCATTCTTCAGACGAAGAGCTTTCCAAGGATATCTCATTTGCTGAGAACGGACGTCGGACGACGAAGTTATGGCCCTGAGAAGAACAACCAAAACAGGACAGAAATTCATGCAACTTCGCGATCGAGGGACAAGAGGGACTTCGCACGTGAGGAGGCGAGAAGAAAAGCTATAAAAAGAGTCAAAAAGCAATTCATTTTATTATTTCCGCTCGCGAGTTTACTGTAGCGATCCGGAACTATCGACGCGAGAGTAGCGAAGACTGTCTTCGGTGAAGTTTATCTTCTTACGTTCAGTGATGAGTGAGGAAGTTTCGTAGTCTCGAGAGGCGAAGGAACTTCGGATCTTCAGAGAAGATGAGAGGGATGCAGACGTCGAGGAAGCCGAAGTTGAAGACTATAGCGACGAAGTGACCGGACTTCAGTCCGTATCGGGAATGACTGAAAAAAATGAGGATGGTGTTCCTCATGGAAAACTGGAGAGTGGTCTCTTCGGAGTTAGTGCAGGAGATCCTCGTCTGCAAGGAGCACCCCTCCGAAGATCTTCGGAGAAGACCGAACAACTGGACCGTGTCTCATTGGAGCTTCATTTTAAGGATCGATGATGCGGAAAAACCTGACAATCTTCTATACGACAGTACTTGTAAGCCGTCTTCGGAGGAAGTGACGAAGTACAGCGAGCTGTTCTCGTCAACGTCGATGGGGTCGAATGGCTTCAAGGTTCATAGTTACATCGAACCTTTCAAGAGAGATGTGACGATCACGCTGAACACGATCTTCAAGCCACAGCGCACTTTGTATCTCGCCAATTGGCAGATACATTTCATTGAGCAGATCTTCGAAGGCAAGAAGGCGTATTGGGCGAAGATCTTCCACGAACATGTTCAAAAGCTGTACACTACCTTCGACGATGGCGGGTCGACATACTTCGTGGCCTTCACAGTGGTCTTCTATCGGGGCATGAGATTGCTAACTCCGGCAGAAGATGAGAAGTTCGGACAGAGAACGACGTCCGAAGATGAACTTTTGATGGAGTCAACTCCTCGCGCATTCACTGGGACACACATAATATCTACTAAATATTCTTGTATTGCATTCTCAGGTACCCCTAATCCACAATTGCCATCGGATCCACTTCAAGTATACGTCTACAGACAAAGGAATATAGTAGAAGAATGCTGCTTGATTACCCTCCAACTAGTCTCGAGAGTGCTCCAGACTCCTCCAGACATGGTAGTAAGGAGCCCACTTATTGAATGTAGTTCGAAGATCTTCCATCAGATTTTGAATTGGGGTGTTAGGATCAGTTACGACCTTGTTACACATAACTGCAGCTAGGAACTTCGAGTTGGATGTCGGACCACGCTAGTATCCAATATGACTAAGGCAACTGTGCTCTAAATCACAAATAGTAATAGCAATTCGTCCACTGAACTTGTCTTTCTGTGCTCTAACTCTCCACTTCCATGGATGCTCGAGCTCACTACCACGTGCACTAGTCTCATAAAAGGTTGATTTCTCGACGGATTGGTATCCAAGTCTTTCACTGCAATGACCATTAGCTGACTCTTTTCTCGATTGAGCTTGTGTCGGTTCGGATCGACCAGCTTCAGCTTGCCTCAATGACGCTCGATGTCGTTGTGTATATTCGTGGAAGCTGCGAGGCTGACTGTTACGGTGACTCATTTCCACACTACTCGATGTTTCTGACCAGTGCTGGAATAACTTTCTACAACGAGCCTTCGCTCATACCTGCACACTCTAACTCTATAGTTCAAAAAGTTCTGCAATTTATGACTCACTCGACTATTCAAGAAAGATCTACAATCAACGGTAAAATCAAACTCCTTAAAAGATTCGAATTCAGATACGAGACACACTTTGCTTGCAGCGGCCTTGAGCGACTCCAAAGTCTTGCCTTGGAGTAACCAACTCACGACTCTCGTATCGACCATTTCTCGTCGTCACCGTTCTAGCACGCTCTCCTCTGCAAGGTCCTCGGAGCGTACATCCATAGTAAAGCGCCGTTCTTCATCTCCGAAATGCAATCCATGTGAGCAATCATCCTCGCTCTCTACATCAAGATTTGTAACATTGCTTCGCTCGGTGATCATATCGTTATGCTAGAATTCGTGCTTCTGATCACTACTCTCTCGGATTTAATTCACAATGTTCTTTTGACTCGACATCGTCATCGCTAATGTGCGGGGACTTGTTATGATCTATTTCAAATGTTCAAATGAGCATGTCATGATCTGTTTCAAATGGATACAGCTGTTTTTGAGACGACTACGCTAATTGTGAGTTTCACATTAGACTGTCTGCTAATTTAACTTGTCTATGCATCCTCGCGTCATTGTAACACTATCCAGTCTTTTCCTGCTCGTTGACAATGGAACACGCCTCACGTCACATTGTGCATTTTCACGCCACACTTCAGACTGTGTAGAGTGACATGGCTTTATCTACATGGCAGGGTATGGTCCGGTGGCAGATTGGGGGTATGAACTAGCAACCAAACGTTAAGGATTGGGGGTATGAACTAGCAACCAAACGTTAAGAGAGGTATGATCAAGAGCAACGATCGTATTTGGGGTATGATCAAGCAAATATCTGGATTGCCACCTACTCCCTTTTTCCTTCTACTGTTTCGATCAGTCGGCTCGGGGAATTCTACTCGAGTATCTGTTATCATAGAAACAGAAGTGGTATGTTGCTATGTGTAATCCGGCGAAACGCAACAAGTCCGGGCCTTGGTATCGATCTCCATCGTACTGGTACGTTACTTAACAGGTGCTATGCACAAGACGTTTATCGATCGCTCTGAGCTGGTGGTGAATCTTGTCCATTGACAGACCAGGAAGACTTGAGGAAAACAATACTCTCGAACAGAGAAAGCGCTTTTGAGTCATAGCGCTACTAAAGGACAGGACGATGATCGTGCAGTGATCATCAATCATGCGCGTTGACCGGTCATGGAACGGTAGGACAAAGAGTAGGACTGTGACTGTGCGCTACATGAGTAACGCCTCATGACCTCATGGGTTTGAAACATAATGTTTGTCATATCCTCCTCAAATTCTTTACTCAAAACGACAGGAGATTGACATCCCACAGTACGGTAAAGATCTGAGCATCCACAACCTGAACCACTACTTCGACCGAAGCATAGCATATCAGAGGAAATCAATCTTCTGTGAGGAAAGAATTGAGTATCTGCCAAACATAGTACCTTGAACAATGAAGCGAATATTTGGCATCAGTGGGCTTCTTAAGGTTAAACAGTTACAGAGCCCGAAATAAACCTTGTAGTTGCTAATGTTAAAATGCTTACAGCAGGGTCTGTGATACGCTGACCCTGTTGTAAAGAACTGTGGAAGTTTAAAAGTCACAAGTGCCTTCACGGTCCTAAACTAGATCTACTCCGGAATTCTGGATTCATTGAAAGTTCCAAGCGAGGCAACTGAGGCCGTCGAAACCATGTAATAGCGTAACATGGTACCTCTTGTTCGCAGCTCGATGGCTGCATCTGCACTGGGTTGATCCAGTTAGGTCTGTTTGTGCTCAATGCAGCGAAGTAACGAACTATGATGTCCTACAGTAACTCAGCATTCGCGTTGTGCCATCCCTTCGTACAAGGGGGGATCTCTAAAAATTCGTCGAACTCCTTCACATGTGTATCACAACATTTCCACTGTAAACATATACAGCAGACAAAGTATGTCAGCAGTTAGCTGACAGAAAGACCTTCGAATTACCTGTAAGCCCAGCTAGTGTCTTAGAGAGATAGTAAAGCATAACACAAACACAGGAGGTGGCAAGAATTTCTCACCCCCTTTGATCTGTCATGAAATATAGCGGGACCGGGATGGAAACTGCAAGCAGTATCCGTGTTCTCCTTTTCCGTAAATTGTTTCCCACAACCTTTATTCTTGCAGGTTTGTTTGGCGTTTAGGTCGAAAATTTTACGAGTAGCGCCAGCAGTTGCTTTCTTTTCAGCAACAGCTGCTACAGGGGCTACGCTTGGAGCAGAAGCTGGAACTCTTGTCTGCAACTTGGTACCTGCAAAGTGGCGTTCCACGAGGTCACCATCCTGGCGTCTCGTTTGATTTATCTTGTTACAACTTCATAAGAATGTCCTGCATATGTCAGTATAAAATTCCACCGTTCCCTCATAAGACATGTCACCAGGTCCTCCTGACCACAAGCGTGATTTGACGTTAAAAGGATTTCTCAGACCGTGATAGCCGCACTGACCATGATCAGAGCAGAAGAACCCTTGTCTGCATCGATTACAACTGGCGGCTCCGACTGTATTGCCGGTGACGTTAAGCAAGACTGGCTTCTTCTGAACACTCGGAGCTGGATTCGTCTGTTGCGGTTTCTCAGAAGTATGTTTCCCAGTTTTACATCTGCACGATCACAGAAAGGGAACCACTAGCACACAGACCGTTGACTCATGTTATGTGCACACCTTTTGCCACATACAGTTTTGAGCATAGTCTATACCTCCTCCAGTTCTGTAGTTCAACCTCTTTCTTTGTTCATAAATTGCCCAGCCCAACCCAACCCAACCTATCTAGGTTGAGCTGAACAGCCAGGCCCAACGATCAGAATAACGAGACAGCCGTAAATCGGTGTAAACTAAAGTCGGAAAAATGTGAGATATGTACCCTGGGAGCTCTAAGAAGAGGCTGAAGTCGTGACTACGTCGCTTGCAGCAGCTCCATTCTTTCCCTCCATCATGAAATTGAGGCTGTAACAAACGTACATAAATGTGCTATCAAACTTTGTAAAGAATGGATTTGAATCTTTCTTGACTTTACAAGATCACACTACAACAACGTAATCTTTCACCCCACAAACAGTCCCCAAAAGACGAGGGCCAAGAAAGACGTCGATAGGGTATGAGAACATGCTAAATTTTGCTCAGAAATGTCAAACAGGAACAACTAGTGATTTGATAGTCGGCTCAGAGAATGCCTGAGATGTACCGGCTGGCGACGGTCGAGAAGTACGCAGTGAAGTATCGGGTTTCCGGAACACATCGGACAAACAGCAATGAATTGATCAGAAAAACACCGTCCCAGCATGCAGAAACCTCGTCTCTATACCCTACTCAGGTAAAGACCATGTTACATCCGCTTTGAAACTCTCAAAGCGATCTTCCTACTGAAACGGGAGGGAAGGACAACGGAAAATTAAATTAGCGGACACAAAACATAAGGGTGAATTTTTTCTGAGTCTGGAGAAACACCCCGGGGTTTCATCTGATAGTAACGACATGAAAAACCCTCAGGATCCGCGTAAAGAGAGTGATAACTGTCATAATCGTCTAAAAGCAGATATATTTCGTGCCAAAAGGACCAGCGTGATAACCATGTTCCCTACGCCCAATGCGGTATCAGAAAGTCAACTCCGCTTACACAAAAGGGCTAAAAGACTAGGTTTCAAAGAAATCGGACCCGAGACATAAGCTTACAGAGGCAAGAATAATGACAGCGGCGAGATAAAGATGAGGAGAAACTGAAGCATATGAAATTAATCGCTCAAAAGGTGTCTGCTTACCCCAGGATGGTATCGGCAGGAATCTTCAGGATTATCTTCTGTTGTAAAGAAAGCATCGCAGCCAATTCTCTGGCACCGCTGCTTGGTCACAGTTGCCATCAACAAAACCCGTTTAGAACTCCAAGGACCCTTCCACCACACAGGCGTTCACCAATGAATCGTTCGAAGCAGACCTCTGTCCAAAATCTCGACAACGAACTCTGGCTGCAGTGAAAATTCGACTCTTGGCCCTCCCTCAGGTCGAGGTGGTCGGTCCTTCTCCTTCCGGTTCCAGACTCCAGCTTACCGCTCTGGTTTACTCTAGCCTTTAACCTCTATAGGAATTCAACGGAAGTTGCATACTTTAGTGTACGTAGTTTTGAAAGTCCTTCTACCGTACCGCAGGCGAATCAGCAATTTGCTTGATCACACACCCAGTAGGTTTCTTGAGCTTCATCACACCGAGACACGTGACCCAATGAGCAAACAGATGGAAAGACCCCATCAAGCCTTACAAGGGAAAGAAGGACCCGAAGGGCCAAGCAACTACAACCCCGAAGGGAAGAACAACGGGGCTAAGCCCCGCTATCAGTAGCTTCATCACACCCCTCTTACGATGTGTGGCTTGATCACACCCCTGACTGGCTGTTTCCTGTAAAACCAATCACTTTGTGATGTTGTTCACATGTGAGAATGTACATATTAAATTTCTGAGAATGTATAGTCTAATTATTTTGAGTTATGTTAAATATTTTGAATTACAATGATATTTAGTCAAGGTTGGAAGTACTAAAATGATGAACCAAAAGATAAAAATGACTGATTCTATTGTCAATAACCCTTCAGGGGTATGATCAAGCTCAAGAAACCTAAGAAAGGTATGATCAAGCTCAAGGAACCTACTGAGAGTGTGATCAAGCAAATTTCTGCAAGCGAATTGACAGTACTTACCAAAGTTACACTAGTCCGACGATTACATTACTGTACCTTCTGCACTGCGCAAGTTCCCTTTTGCTTCCCTTAGGTCGTTACCATGGCAGGTCGAACTGCATCACCCTTTAGAGTAGGACCACAAATCATGACAATTTTGTTCTATGTCAGCTCGGCATGGCAGCTTAGGACTGGGTTTAGATGGTTGCACCGCATGTCTTTTTTCTTTTTTTTCTTTTTTATATAAATGATAAGGCGGAGGATCACCCAAAGTTTTATTAAGGGGTTTCAAAGTTAACGAGAATTATTCTTTCATGGACAGAGGAATCTTTATCGTAACTCATCGACGCCTATGTGTCGCAGTTTACAACTTCTAACTTTGTGATGGTACTACATCTTACATCCGCGAGTACTTGAGAGGGATCTCAAGCATACTCGTGGATTATTTAGTACTCTTTACTCTTAAATAACGTGTAACTTGGTAGGATGATGAGCATGCGAGTACGAGAAAGCACTCACTTCTTGGAAAGTAACATTCAATTTGTGTGAAGTAGTGGAGGAGTAGCAAAAAGAACTTGAAAACGAGAGCACGAAAAAGTGAACTCTATTTGTGAAGAGATTAAGATAGATGTAGACAGTTTCGAAATATGTGAAGAGATTAAGTCGGATAGAGACAATTTCGAGAAGATTGAGAGTGATGTAGATAGAGTTTCTTCAGCTATGGCTCTCAAAAATCAGGAAGCTGCGAAAAAAGCTCAAATTTGTTTGAATTCGGATTACTATGAGCAAATCGAGGATGAAGAAAACTTTATCGTATTACACGGTGCAGGAAGGAAGATGAAAGTTGGTGCGGAGAAGTGTCTCAGCAAAGTCATTGCTTATGGGATTATGGCCGCTCAACATTCCAGAAAGAACGGCTTCCCAGTAGTGACTGGTGTTGAATTGAAGAAAAGATTTGAAAGATACGTGGATAGGTCCAGGAAAGTGAAAGAAATCCAGGACAACACAGGTGGAGGACTTACTAAGGACGAGATGTTAACACGGTTGACTTTGGAAGAGAAACTAAATGAAAAATGTCCTCATTTTTCGGATGGATGTTGTTTTTAGAGTCGTGCGAACATTGATCCTCCTGGTTGTATTCTCAAGGAATACTGTCTGAAGAGGAGTTCCTAGGTTTAGACTCTCAGTGTCAGCTGAGAGTACTGTTACTCGCTATGATCTTAAGAATACTCGATTTGCAGAAGAAGGTGATGGGGATATGGAGATGTCGGCTATTAAGGTGTGGAAGAAGAGATGAGTCTATTTGCTAAAGATAGAATGATAAATGAGGAAGAAAGAGACAACGGAAAGACGAGCCGAGGAACCTCTATTATCTCTGATATATCTCACCGACCTGATATATCTCAGTCGGTGTAAGACACATATAGAAATCAGTGATCAACAAACCGTTGAAACAAGAAAGTAGGTGTGTTGAATTTGTACGAAGAGAGTATCAAGGAGAAAGTACAATATATAAAAGTTTATGTGGAGTATCGTATGGTCATAGCTAGAGAGAGTCACGAGAAAGAAGAGAGTAGGAAGAGACACACTTCTTTATTTGTTGAATTACACAAAACAGGCAAGTCATTCGAGGAAATAAAAGAAATTATCGAGAAACTTGACAGCATGTAACCAAGTTATTCGTATGAGTAAAATTTTGTTTGCGCGGCTCTTAAGAATCTCTTCCGTCTATATTATTAGTGTGAAATCTGTGAGTACATACTAGTCGCATAATAGGTTCTTTGAAGTGATAAGATTTAGACGAGGTTATAACAGTCGCAGAAGAAGTTCTTGAAGTGATAGGGATCAGGCGAGGTTATAACAAGGTTTGAGATTTCTCTAAAGTGCGATCTAGAGGTTGAATTCACTCGAGAGAGAGGAAGTGCTCAGTGCGAAGTGAGAGAGAGGAAGAGCGGGAGAGAGGAGGAGCGGAAGTGCTTAATGCAAATCGAGGAAGAGGAAGAGTGCGAATCGAGAGAGAGAAAGAGCAAAAGTGTACGAGAAAGAGAAGTGCAAGAGAAGACTTCAATACGAATCGAGAGGGAGGAAGAGCGAAAGTGCACAAGAAGGGAAGAAGACTGGACGGAAGTGTACGAGAAGAGAGAGTGCAAGAAAAGGGAAGAAGACTGAGAGCTCGAGCAGAGGGAAAGATAAGAATTTTTGACCATTCAACTGTTAGCAAGTAAGAGTTGGTCTCTTCTTATTCTTCTTAGTTTTCTTGCAGTGAAGGGTGTGAGTTGTGAGGTTTTTGAGACGAGTTCTGAAGGGTGTGAGGATTTAGAGGCGAGTTTTTATTTGATATGTAGAGGGTGTGGTTGCAGTCAATCCTAGGGTGTATAGTGCGAGTTGCTTTGAGAGGACGGAATAAGTTGGGACATGAATCACATGAAGGGTTTTAGGACCACAGAGTGCAATCTCCGGACGGATTGCATTGAGCGTGATTTATCTAGGTCACACTAAGAGAAATTATGTTGTCGTATAGTGTGGCGTTCCGTATGATGAAACGAAAAACACTCGACTGATATTTGCTCAAGAAGCTGCACCCCAGCTTATCAAGCTGGACAAGAGCTAAGCTAAGGCTGTGCTTGACAAGTTGCTCCCTAGTTTGAGTTGAAATATCACCTTGAAGGGAGCGAAAGGTACCAGAATGCGGAGCTCGCTGAGAGGAGTGACCTCGTGCTTCCGGTTGCGGGAAGAAGCATTCTAGGTAATAGTTAGTGCAAGTCTTAAGGTATGAAAAATGTGAAAGAGAGAAATCTATCGATTCTGATATGTGACTCGGATCCATGATCTGGTAATGTGAGTGCGTAGGTGTTAGTCAGTACCATAGTTTTAACTCCTCATTCATTAAAAATGGAGTTGTACAGAAAAGTTGGTGCAAGAAAAGCTAGTAACGAATACAAAGGTAACTTCCTTTAGTTTATGTATCAACTTTATTTCTTTTTCTAACGGGAACAGCGACCATCCTCAGTGATAGAGGCGCCCCACCTAGGAAGAAGAGATCTCCAGATCAAATCCTCCTGGCATGTGTTTCCTATTTCGGCATGTTGGTCTCCTGGATGGGAGTCTATGTTGGATAGGCAGTCACGTCCTGCATATCTAGGGGCGGTGGACCGGTAATCATGGACTTCCTGACCTAAGCCTTCACATGCGACCTTGGTTATAGAGCAGGAGTTACTTGATGCGTTTATGGACGGGAGACGGTATCTCTCTTAATCGTGCGCTTCTTGGCTAAGCCTCCGCATGCCACTTTGGTTATAGATCAAGAGTTACATGGTGCGCTTATGGAGGGCTGTAAGTCCTGTGGGATGACCTCATAGGTGTAGCTTCGACCTACATCGGGTGACTTGCCACTATAACCAAAGTGACATCGAGATGGCATCAAGAGTCAAGAAGTTTTTAATAACAAAGGCTCTAGCTTAGCAAGGGACCTGCTTGATTGTTACGAAAATAATTAGAAGGGTCTAGCTTAACAGAGGACATGTTTGGTTGACAAGTACCTATAAGGACCCTAGCTAGCTAGGGTGTTAGGATTGGAGAAAACAACCGACATCTTGCGAAGTAGGGGTATTATAATTTTTCTCAAGGAGAGTGTCGAGAGGTACAAGAGGAAGCCAGGGGCTGAGAAGATCAAATTTCTGGAGGATATCAGTTGTGAAGTTGTCACGGAGAGAGGAATAGGGGGCTTGAATTTCATCTATTAGATTGGTTGGAGGTGAATCTGGTGAGCAGAGAACATCTATCTGAGTGGAGGAAGAAGATTGGGACTGAGAAGGTCAAATTTATGAGAGATTTCAATTGTGAAGCTGTCGCAAGAAGAAGAATAGTATTTTTGGACTACAAATTGCGTTCATTTAGAGATCGATCTGCTTTTTGAGGGACGGGAGAAGACCTTATTGAGTGAGGCTGTGGAGGACTTCTTATTGTCGCTGGAAGATAAATAAAGCATTGGGAGTTTCAATTTCTTTCTACTGTTATGTTTGGAGGCGAATCTGTCTTCTGGTGGATGAGAATTGATCTTATTTGAGTAGAGATCGACTGTAAACAGAAATTGCCGTATGTGAGAGACTTTGGCTGGTGTAGCCAAGCTGGTTGCTCTTATTTTCTAATTCAATCTCTATCTCTATCGTGATTGATCAAGTAAGAAGGCTCGCCCTTCCTGAGAAGGACTCTCCTCGATAGCGCTTCATGTACTTTCGTTGTGATCGCACTCATTGCGTTTTACCATCGATCACTCTGCGGTTGTCGTGTCATGAACCGATTCCTATCTGAAAATCTATTTTCGATACTTATCATTATCGCTCCAAAGATGCTTATAAGACTAAAAATGAGTTTTTTTCACAACTTCAGATCTTCACTTTCATTACATCAACTGTTAGAGCTCATTGTCAGCTTTCCATGAGCACTTCATCTACTTCATTTGGACGCCTAGTGGTGAAGTTACGAGACTCAAAAGGTGGGAAAATCAAGCTAAGCTCTAGCTTACAGGCTTTTTGCACAACTTCGGATCTCTGCTTTCATTGCATGAACTGGTAGAGCTCTTGTCGTTTTCGTGAGCACTTCAACTATTTCATTTGGACGTTTGGTGGTGAAGTTATGAAGTTCGGAAGATGGAAAAAGCAAGTCGAGCTCTAGCTTACAATTGCTTTGCGATTTCTAGCGCTATACTAAGGATAAGGGGTATGTTTGTTCATTATCTGTGAAAACCTTCACGTACGGCGACTGACGTAAGGGAGCAACTTAAGGAGCTAGTTTGCGTCTGTGATCTATCGACGAATGGTTCGAGAGATTAGGAGGTCAAATACAAACGTGCAAGAGCGTCATTGCGTTCAGATCTAGGCAGGCTACGCATTGGTTAAGACAGTTCTTGAAGAGACGGATCGAGGAGTGTGTTCTAGAAGAAAAAGGAGACATCAGTGAGAGACGCAAGAAAAGGATTTGGAGTGCTTTAGTGACTTATGAAGGAGAGTTAGACCGTTTGGGCCATTCCAGAGTCCAAACTTGATGTCCTTGGATCCATCGAGATTAGAACATCGAGTTCTTCAGAAAATTAAAGACAATACAAAGGTTCATCGGGATATTTGAGAGTTCTGGGTGAAATTGGCTCGCAGTGTTGGATGTACTATTTAAGACCTTGGATTTTATGAGAAGTCCATCATAAGTCCCGTTATGACTTGTTCATGTTTTGGGGATGACCTAGCCGGATCTAGGTAAGGACTTAGAGAATGTTGAGCTTCAGAGTTAGGAGACGGTCCGGCTCCGGTCCGGACCAAATAAGATAAAGATACGTGGTGCACGGACGCTAACGTGTGATTATAGTTTACAGGTTAGAGTTGTGAATTTTGTGATCTATTGAATAAGAGCTTCCGCTGGAATGACAAGGTGGTAGGTGCGTGAAATGCAGCTCATTCTCTCTCTCAACTTTGTGCTCACTCTACCACAACGTGACATTCTCCTTCCAATGTTATTTCATGCACTTTTCTCGATCTCTTTGTTATCCAAAGAAATCATCTTACTTGTTCTTTCTCAAGTCTGACGGGACTAAGGAAGCATCGTTTGTCTTCATATTCGATAGGAAAGCACCTACTTTCACCCCGTTCAATTCTTTCGCATTGTGTTGACGTTTATACAAGTCACGCTGTTGGGTTCGGTATCGTCACCTCGTCAAGCACTTCTACGGTTAATTCATGGGCATCTTAGTCTTTGCTTATTGCTGTTGTTTGATGTTCTAATGTCTTACGTCACTCACGCTTTAATGATTTCTTGATCTTTGCTCGGCCTGCCACCATGTCTCGCTTCTCTTCATTGCACCTTCTGATTGTTGAGGAGTATATGGGTGTAGTTTACTCGACCGAATCTATGTTTGATCTCTGCTCTGTGTGAAGCTTTGATGCCTTCTCTTGTGTTGTATGATTTTGCCTCGTTATCAATAGGAGGTGTCAAAGTTAATGACCGTCGTGTTTATTCCATGACCCATGGGCTTGAGTTCTAGACAATAGCAGTTTTGGATGCATGTGGATCTGGAGGTACTCGTAGAAGTGGACCGTAGATTTTGTCTCACTGTCCGTGGCGGTTTAGGCCGTATAATTAACGATCACGTTCATTTATCATGTATTACATGTCATGTGATTACGTAGCATGTACTTTCGTAAATTCAAAAATCGGAAAAGGACTACAGTGGTTTTTGCAAAGAATGCACAAGATTTCTCGCATAAGTTTGTAATCGAAAGTTCTGTGTGGAGGTTTGTTCGGTGGTCGGTTGAATGATCGTTTCAAGCTCTAAGTTCCAGGTTTATGGATCAGCTTTCGCTTGAATGTCTATCGTTCCAGGTTGATGGATCAGCTTACGTTTGAATGTTTACCATTGCTGTACCTCATCTTTGTGATTGTCATGCCACGTGTGTTTTGAGAGAAAACAGTTATTGCGGAATTTAGAGAAGATTATAGAGATGAGAGTGATGTTGGCTTCCTCGAGCTCTGAAGAGTCTTCAAATTCAGATGAATCTAGCGTCAGCAATACGAGAGAAAATTCAAACTCGAGAAGAAGACAAAAAGATGACTATATAATTTCATCCAATGAAGACAATTATATGTTCGCTTCAGATTCTGATGACGAGTTCATAGAGTTGTATCAAGTACTTTGCACTTCAAGATCTTTGGAACGGCAAGATTGATTTTCATTTTCCAAGAGTTTCGGACTGAACTGATAAACACAATTTTAACCTAATCATAACGTGAAAATATACAACAAGTACAAATAAACCCTAAGCTCATTCTAACCTCGTCATAAAGCTACTCAAGTATAAATAAACCTTAAACTCATTCTAACCTCATCACAGATAACCACTAACTCTTTCTACCCTTGTCATAAAGATAAATCCCTTAGACTACACTATATCATAAACGCGATCTAGGGTACTTACGTCAAGGCGAATGAGTTTGAACGAAAGAGCTATCAATAATCCCAGCTTCTCTAACTCCTCCTCATCTATTTCCATCATGGTAAGTCTCACATCTTCTTTATTCATCCATCTCCATTTGATCCGTTGTTGCAAATCCTCTTGTGATGTGAATGAGATAAGAAGTGGTCCTTCCTCTCTTGGTGCTCGAGTCTTGTCTTCCTCTTCGGATCTCGTCATGCTTGCATTCACCGCGTAGTCCGACAAACTGCAATATGCAATACGGAGCTCGACAATTTTCAATTCTAGTGCGATCATTTAGTACGACCTCACAACAAATCACACTGAGCGCGCTTAATTCAATGTGAACACTCAACAAATCACACTAAGCGTGTTTGATTACGGTGTCGTAACAGATTTTGAGTGAAAGTTGTCCAAGAAAATGCGAGGTTTCTGGTTGTGGAAGTATTGTGTGCTGAACAAAGACAAGAAAGAGAGAAACAAGCTTGAGAACGAGCGTCACAATATATACTAACTCTCAATTTATATACACTGCCGGTTCTTTCTCCCTAAGAACACAAAACTGAGAAACAGACCAAAGCGATCTGTAATCTGCATCAAAACCCCTGAAAAGAGTCCTTGAATCTCAATCCAACCCCAAAACTACCGAAGCGTAGCTCAAAGTAAAAGAAACATCCCTTTGCTACCAAAAGGAGCTGCACCAATATCACACTATTCAAACCCAAGTCCAAACAACATTCATGTACAAGTCTTTAGCTAAAGCTAGCTACCACAAGCTGTCATAATCAAGTAGAACTCTAACGAACTCAAAAAGACGAAAATCATAACGAAAGAACCGAAAAAAAAATCTATCTGAGAACTTTCTTATTTCGCCAAACGGTCTTCAGATATCAATAAGGTCTTCTTCCTTACTTCATTGGCTCCAAGAACTTCCAAATCCGACTCCCGACAGTCGATTTTTTATCGTAGGTGATCAAACCTCTAAAAATTCCTCCTTGCGACTTAGAATCACACACACCGCCCAAACAAATCGTTTGATATGAGATCCATCTACTCTAGTAGGTAGACCTAGCTATCTTGAACCCATCGAGACTCCAAACAAGTCGTTTGGAGTTCCCCTTGCAAAACTAGGCAAGAAAGTTGGTTGCATGAAGCAAAAAACTGACGTAAATCGACTCCATACGGCTCAAACTCGCTCACCACACCCAAACTAACAATCCAATCCGCCTAAGATCTTCTCCTATGCGTAGATGAAGACTCCTTGATCACGTAAGCACCAAGAACGAAGAGCTTGGCTCACTGATCGCAAAGAACAACTCAACTTCATGTCATAGATGACAAAAAATTGACGTAAGCGCTCCTAACGGCTCAATCATCCATGATGTCCGTCTGGGTCCAAGCTCCTAAACAGTGATCTAATCCACCGTCTCGTTCCCTAGTCTTACTCCAGCCTTAGGATCGATTCTAAGTCTAGACCAAAACGTGCCTTGATATTGATCCAACTATCACCTCATGCTGCAAAGTCCGTCCATTGAACCCTAAGATCGGATGACTCTTCATGACCCACCTAGACATCAAGCTCCACCCTCATATATACTTCTGGAGATCGCCAACCTGCCCTCCTTTTTAGTCCTTGAAAATTATACCACAACTCGATCATAGAATCAGCCATAATTCTAAACTTCGATGTCAATTCCAAGAGTTCTTGGTATCATTAGATAGCTCGTGTCGAGATCTTTCCAAGGATATCTGACTTACCTCAATATCTTATAGGGAGCTCCGTCCATGATCTAAAACGTCACTAGAGTATGTTTTTCCGAGGGACCGTGATCTAGCACCATACTAGAACCTTGTGGTTTGGACCGGCATTCGATATGTGTCCGTTTGTGTCTGACCCACGTCTCAGACGTATGTTTCATTTTGTTTCTAGACTTGCATCCCTTAGGTCAGTGTTCTTTGGGGTTCTCTTGGGATAGACCCCTACGTTGTCGTAGCGAGAGCCTTTCCTTTGAGCAAGGGCGTACCTTCTGACTGTGGCTAGCGATCGATGCACAACAGAACGACTAGTATCACGTCGATTTCTCTCTGACTTCCTCGATATCTAAGCACTTTCTTCCTCTCAGTAAAGGGTCAAGATAACCACACGAAAACGTTGGATGATCATGGGCACGACAAACGGGATATGTGATGACATGATCTCTCGGTAGTATTCCTCTCCGAAGTTTCTCACTACTAGGGTTTCGTACATGGCTTTGTGTCGACAGATGTGTCTTATCTCGCACTCGGTGTTAAAGTTTACAAGAGGGAGCTGATTTAGATCCATCTTTCGTTAGATGAGGATAAAGACGGTGAGATCCCATTCTTGGTCGTAAGTGACAACAAGTAAGATCACAGGGACAGGCGAGAGCATGACTTGCGCGGTAAAGTTATACCCGAAGGATCCTATCAGAAATTGTTGAAAATGAACTCGTTCTATGTACATCAGTTTAATCTGGAAAGGGTTTCGAAAAGGAAATCTGGGCGGTAAGTAGAGTCCTTCGTCCATCTCTCACAACATGTGCACTCCAACTACAAAGGTATCTCGATCCATAAAACTCCGATACAATCTCATAGGATCACCACGATCTCTCCACGAACAATCTCTTGAATTTCTCAAGGTCGAATGTCCCCCCCACACAGGTCACTCTCCTTTTCTTAAAAGCCTCGAACACAAAACAAGGATAGGTGCAAGCTCCCTAACCGAGCAACCCAAGCCACACGGGTCGATGAGGTGGCACACATGCACATCGCATGTTTGGTGCCGTCATACTCATCCACGTGTAGGTCGTCTGGGTGAAAGGCTCAAATGCATGCACCGTAACGTGTCTCAATACAAGAGACTAGGCTAGATAGGTAGTCGACTTTACAGGTCAAGGATCGCACTTTGCCACGTTGAGTGCGAACCTGACAACCACATGATGTGGTTACAACGTAGGTCGCTAAAGTCTTATCTACGCCTAGAATACTCCCCAAAGCAATACAAACGTCACACTGGATACTTTTCTGCCAGCTCCCGCTAACAAGACTCGGGACGTGGACTAGATACCGTTGTCGATACAACTCGACAGAAAAACAGCGAACTTTCACACATGATAGATACGGATCTACAGCTCAGTCTCCTCTCAAACTTGCCACGTAGGTAGGATACTAAAATCCCTACTTGCAGGTCAAATTTCAGGAAGATCTGACGGCTAGATCTCCTCCCACAATTAACACAAATTCTCAGAAACTAACCCGCACTTCCAATCTCAGATTCAGGACAGAAGCTTATTCGTCTAAATGAACCGTCCATTTCCACTCAAACTTCCTGTGCTATCAATTCAGAAGGTAAACTCACTACTCAAGAAATTTGAGCCAATTTGACCGTTCGGATCTTCCTCCATAAATCTGCAAACTCGCTGCCCCAGATTGAAAGCTTTCTGCACCCCGTCGTCTTCAAATCGCCATTGCGCTCAATCCGCAAAACATCCGGTGGTAAAATTTAGGGTCAGAGCTTCAACAACTTACAGACTACAAGCTCATGAAATCTGGTTTCAATCTGACGGCTCAATCACTCAAACTCCTTAATCTTACAATCGGAAGAGAAAGCTATGTACTCCCATCACTCTATGAACTTCAAATGACCATAATGTATGCCTTGGACCTCCAAATCGAGTGAAATTTGGACTCAGGTTGCTCCCCCCGTCGAGAGCTCTCCGCCCATGCCCTCTGATCTCGAAAATCCCTCGTGAAAGTATCCCGATCCTCGCAGAGCACACACTTAGGTAGATGACAAGTTATCTTCACTTTTTGGTGAACCAATGGGAAGTTAAAAGACTCAACCTTGTCCTTTTCTGTCCCATGGAGACCCCTAGCAGATAATAGAGCATTCAAAGCTCATAAGAGCAAAGTTTTAGATCCCATTACACCACAACTTCTACAACTGTGCGCAAAACGCACTTATACGCGTAATTTACATACTAACTGGTTCCACAACAAGACAACGTCTTGACTCAATGTTCCAACCTTGGTTCAAAAAATCACTTAGGACTCATTTGTTCCCGACTTTCTGACCAAGCAGTTAAGTCTTGTTGGTAGCGTCCACAACCTAGCACAAGTTCACTAGGGTTTTGTTGTTTGGATCTGCGTTTGATCTTAAGATTGAGGGTCGCGACATTCACCTTCACTTTGGAGGTTGATGCCCTCATGAACAATGATTCTTAAGTTAATGTCAAGTTCAAAATGGATAGTCAACCCCTTGACACCAGAATTACGTTCTAGTAGTTAATCCATAATCTTCTTCTTGGCTCGAGTCTTAAGTTGTCACTAGAACACTAAGAAAAATTCCAACTAGTCTCGGAGAAGCTTAACCTCTTGGGCCACCTCTAAACAAAACTAGTTGACAAATTCTAGACGTTCTACTTAAGACTCTAACTTTGTAACTTATAAGTATTCACACCTACTTATTAGGTCTCTCGAAGCTCACTTTCCGATCACAACCTGATTTGACTTAGAAGATCGCAACACGAGAGTTTGCAACACGAGATCACCCCAAGCCCTAAGACAAGTGTAAAAATTCACATTTGCTTTGCTAACGCTAAGGCTAACCTAAGTCTTGATTTATCCAAACCAGCTCGCTTCCTTTGAATGCATTTTGTTCCTCCTCTTGACAACATATTATGCATTTGATTAGAACTAGTAATAGCTCTGCACTAACAATATACACTTAGATAATTTTCAAGCAACAAACTCTTTATTTCCACAAAATACAAGTGAAAGCTACAAAGTCTATTGGTCCAAATCGTCTCAAGTTGCTACTCACATGGTTCGTCGTTCTTTCACTCCTCGTTGGAAGGAGATGTCCTCATCTTGCTAACGTCCTTGTTGTCTTTATCACCATTTGAAGAGGTCCAATACATCACTTGCAGGTTTTAGATTTTCCTCTAACACCCAAGTTGCTTCTTTCAAATGATATTCGCATCATTTGACTAAGTATGTCATTTGATTAGATTTGCACCCCGATCGCAAAATGATCGTATTCTGCTTCGTCTTGGACGACATCAAGTTGAGGCTTGAGAACTTGTTTGCGCTCCGGTAGCGAATCATCCTTGAAGTACTTAGAAAGAAAAAAACATAAAGAAACATGGAAGGTCGGATGTAACTACCACTCGAGAGGAAGATCTAAAGTATAGACATCTTCATGCGAATTCTTGACAATCACAAAAGATCACTGGATTCAAAGAGAGCTCAGGCTACAATCTGTTTCTAATCTAGAGTATTAATTCGACCCCTTGACTTTGAACGATCATAACACCTCGATTAGAGCTCCGAATCGATCGATTTTCCACTCCAGATTGTAGAATGGATATGTTTCTAACTTCCTGGTCAAGCCGTTAAGTCCTACTCACAACGTTTACAACTTAGCGCAAGTCCACTAGGGTTCAGTTGCGCATGAGATTAAGGATGACGACACCTTGACAATACTGAAAGATCATTTCTCAAACTCTCAAGCTGGTCCGAACCACATGGTCTTAGTCTAAGGCTGAACCACAGTTTCTCGAAAAAATGCTGGAGCTCCAGCAACGTTTTGGATCGCGGACGGAGCTCCACTTAAGATCTCGAGGTGAGTAAAGAATTCGAAGTCGGAGTTAAGAAATATTATCATGATCAGGTTGTGGTATAATTTTTAGAGACTAAAGAGGAGGACGGGGCCAGTGATCCCTAGAAGTATATATGAAAGGGGCTCGATGTCTAGATGGATGAAGACGAGTCACCTGATCTCAGAGCTCAACGGGTGGACTCCGGAGATATGAGGTAATAGTTGGACTAGTATCAAGGCGCATTTTGGATCAGACTTAGACGTCTAGACTTAAAAAAGATCCAAGGATTGGGACAAGACTAAAGAACAAGATGACAAGTTAGATCACCGTTCGAGAGTTTGGATCCAAACGAACATCACGAGCGATTGGACTGCTAGGTGTGCTAGAGGTACCGTTTAGGACCTTGGACTTTATGGGAAGTCCGTCCCAAGTCATGTTGTGACGTGCTCATGGTTTGGGACTGACTTAGTCTGGTCTAGGTCAAGACTTAGAGAATGTTGAGCTTGAGAGTAAAGGAGACGGTCCGACTCCGTTCTGAACCAAACAAGATAAAAGTAAGTGGTGCATGAACGCTAACATGTGATTGTGGTTTGCATGTTAGCGTTGTGAGTTATGTGACCTATTGAGCAAGAGCTCCCGCTGATGCAATAGGTGGTAGGTGCATGAAACAAGAGGATTGGATAGTTGACGTTGTGTTGGTTGCATTGATGTAAAATAGTCCTACGTTTGGATTGGATTTGACCTTGAAATGATCAATCGAAGTTGACTGTGACAGTTGAGAGATAGAAATAAAACCATTTTGTTTGGATTCAATGATTGAGTTGTTCCAAGAGCATGGAATCGAATCTCTATGTAAAAATTTCTAGGATTGAGTGTGTCATATCAGCTTACTACATGTGAAATTCCAGCTCATTTGGTTAAGAAAATGTGTTGGGGTCGTGGATTTTAGCCATCGGGATCTGTAAAGCTCATAAGTTAGTACAAACGAAAGACTTGGTCCATTCCGGACAATTGGTTTGAGATCTGAAGCTGAAATTAGAGAGAGTAGTAACGAGAGGTCAAGGAAAATTTCCTGTGAATTTTGAACCCTGTTGGAAGTTCTAGTTGGGAGCAAGAGGTTGCCGAAGTTCAGATAATAACCTGCCGGGTTTTGAAGGACAGGAGAAATTTCACCTACATCTCTTGGTTGGCTTGCACAAACGACTTGGGTTTTCAAGGTGTAACTTCTTGAATATACTCTTGCAAACTGAAGCATATGCTTGTCATGTACAGATTCTTCATGTACTTGGAATAAGATTGAATATCCAATTGTGTTGTGTGGTGCACGTGTGTTACACTTAAGGTCATGTTAGGTCAATAGAAGCCGAGACAAGCCTAATAGATTGGATAGTGAGGACACTAAGATACCATCGAGTTGATCCAAGGTCTTGCTGTATCTCTCTACAGCTAGATACCCATGTATTCTTAGACAAACTTCACGTCTTACGACGATGTTCCTTTCAGTATCTGGGTTGATATCAGATGTCACTATCGACGGAAGATCAATCATTGTGCATGGATTATGAGGAACTTTGGTGAGGAATACTGTAATCAAGTGAAAGTTTTCTCATTTCTTTTTGTCATACTTTTCATTTTCATTGTTCATACTAAAACTGCTTCACCTGAGATCGAAGAGACTGTTAGGCATAAAGATAGGAGTCATAGAAGAAAGAGTAGTCATAATAGAGATTCGCCAATTGTCTCCAAGCGAGTGGAGCACCTACGAGTGTGTGAGCAACTGCGAGTTAGGTTTAGAATAAGCAGATATATACGTCCCAAGTCTAGAGATTTATAGAATAGAAATGAAACAGTGATCACTTAGAGTGAAACCGCCATGATGCGTGATCGTATGAAGTATCGAGCTCAAATAGACGGACGAGAGATAGACATAGTGTCGTAGAGCATGAATTTTTGTCTGAGAATACACTACATATCTAGCTATAGAGAGATATGACAAGACTTTGGACCAACTTGACACAACCCTTGTGCTCTCACTATCCAATCGATCTGACTTTATCTCGACTCTAGTATTTATTTGTCTAGGTTTTTACCGACCTAACTTGACCTTAAGTGTAATACACATGTATCACAATACAACTAGACGTTCAATCATGCTCTAAGTACACGATAAATAGATTCTTTAGTTCACAGAAGCATCTTCAAATAATCTTTTAGATCGGCTTGTGCACTAACAATACTCTCTTCATTTTTCCACGAAAATTACCTAAAATGCATAATTTTGACTTTCTATAGTCCGCTGATATGAGCTCCATTCAAGATGAATCTTACAACAATAGATAGCCTACTGTACAAGCTTTCCCATGATGCTGAAAACACATTGATGGATACAGATAACTCTTATGACAATAGATCAGAATTGATCATTTCTAACCTTATCTAACACTTATCATTCGAAACGTCTCAATCTTTCACTTGACCAGCATGTTTGATCTAAGTTTTGAGTGATCAAACAAGCTTCAAATTAGACATGCAACATACCACTAGAAAGCTTGTTTTCTAGAGTTTTCAACAAGATAAGGCATGAATGCAGCAAGCAACCATTGAGCTCGAGGCGTGACGCCGAAGACAACAATATCTTGTAGTTAGAGATTCTCGATCAACAACTTCGACATAGTGTAGCACCTTCTCTGATTATGATCTCTGCATCAAATTCACAACATAGCTCCTTTGACTCACTTGCATCACCTTCAAGAAGTTCCACCTCCAAACCCCAAATCGTTTATTCAAGGTCAACCAAGAGATGAGGTGAAATCACTTTTTTCTTCAAAACCCGTCATGTTGTAATCTGAACTTCGGCAACCTATTGCTCCCAAC
Organism: Asterella californica; assembly: GCA_036924285.1. NCBI lineage: Eukaryota > Viridiplantae > Streptophyta > Marchantiopsida > Marchantiales > Aytoniaceae > Asterella > Asterella californica. Next base: position 18,071,112 of record JAYKYS010000003.1, read on the forward strand.
TCTAACTTCCAACTAGGTTCAAAGTTCACAAAAAATTTCCTCTTATCTTTAACTACTACTCTATGAAATTTCAGCTTCATACCCCAAAGCTGAAATTTGGAGTCTGAAGCTGAATTTTATCAGTTGTTAGTAGGCATGCCATGGGGCAAATCATCAAGATTAGACGGATTCAATGCTAACTCTCTTCTTGCTCTCTTGCCGATTATTGGCTCGCATTTTGTTCTTGTTATATAGGAGAGGTGGCTTGTCTCCTTAGAAGGGTCATTAGTCTCCTGCCCAAAGTACGTATTCCTCTCTCTCTTTGAATGACTAGTGGCTTATAATGCTTCTTTCCACACATTATAAAATGGTTGCGAAGTTGCTGACCCTTAGGCTCGGTCTTCTCCTTCCTAAGCTCGTTCTGATCCAACAGCAAAGATTCATCCAAACCAGTTCTGTCCAACATTGTACTCTCACCTTCAAGTTTACACATGACCTTCTCCGGTGCTAACGACGGCAAGATGGATTTCTCATGCTTGACTTTGCAAATACTTATGATCGTCTCTTCCATACCTATCTTCATGCACTGCTCCTTCGCCTTTGGGTTTGGGCAAGACTTTACTAATCTGATTTTCTCTCTTATCCAGGGGCAACTGCTAGCGTGCAGGTTGTTGGCCACCTTACACCTCCTTTCCGGGGCAATGGGATGTTCGTCAAGGTTGCCCCTTAGCACACCTTTTGTTTTATCTCTCCACCGTCCTCCTATTTTTTAAGGTCAAGGCTGGTGTAACCGCAGGGCATCTTCAACCGATCAGGTTTCCGGGTGGTATCACAGGAGATGTCTTCAGCTTTGCAGATGATACAACACTTTTCCTCACGCTTATTGCTCACGCATACTTTTCTGTACCTCACCGCCCTTCTCGCTATCTTTCAGTCTGCTACCGGATCTAAGGTCAACCTACAAAAATCAAATGTAATGCTCATTGGCCACTACTCCATCCCTCCACCATGGCTTTCCCGGATGCTCACTCTTTGGTCGGCAGAACCTTACAGTGGTATCACAGTCTCTCAAACTAATGCGTACTTAATTAAGTGCCAGGCGTGCGACGGGGAGCTTCTAAGGCGTGCGATGGGGAGCTGCCCGCTATTTCCTAAACCTCGGGGGAAGACATTTTTTTTCTAAGACATTGGACCCTAAGTCCGCACCGAGTGCTCCAAGAACCCTAAGACCGCGGCCTGCGGCCGCAGTGTCAAAATGAACACATCAGGGATTGAACCCAGGACCTCACCGTCCTATTCTCGAACTCCCACCACCACGCTGCCACGAGGAGATGACAAAATCCTCTCCCGCACAGTAATAAAAAATTCTCAATCGATCTCCACATCTCCTGCCCGGATTTCTCTCTTGCCTACCCGGATTCGCGCATGCTGCAATAAAGCTGACACGAGGGACGCTGCATTCATTGGAGAAACTGTGACATCACTGCAAGGTTCGGTCGGCATGACATTGCTCGCTACGTGGATGTACCGGTAGCCTCAGGCCGGAGGACGGACGAGTGGGGGTTGCTTGCAGCATTTGGCTGCCCGTCTGCAAGGTTTGTCCTCTGCTTTTTCTTTCTTCGAAGCTCATACAGCTCTCTTACGCTTTCTCGCGCAGGGGATGGCAGTATTTTCCCTGGCTACAGTTACTCTTAGGCTCCAACATCAAAAGACGCTGCAGAGGCTTCTACGAAGGTTTTTGTGGGGCTCTTTGGTGCAAAACTCCACTTGTCCGGTGGGCGGATGTGACTATTCCAGAGCATCTTGGATGCCTGGGTGTCTTTCATTTGCAATCCTTCCAACTTGCCCTGCTTCATGGTTATGTTTTCTCCTCACTTAGCACAGAACTGACAGCACTGTGGCCTAAGTTATTTGCACGCCTCTGGTCTCCTCGTCACCAACTACCTTTGTTTCGATTATGCTTTGCTTCTACCTTCTGTTTATCTGGGTCAAAGCTTGCAGTTCGGTTGTTTCGAGCTTGGACCGCACTACTCCCTTCTTATGTTTGGGAGCCGTCCCATGCTGTCTTAAAAATGGTTAAATGATATCCAGACTAAAAGCTACGAGAAGATCCATAAAACAAGCCTTTACATGCGCGATTCTAAAACTAGAAGTGCAGGAACATGGGACCGAATAGACATTGATGTATTGTAGACACTAATTGATTCCCTAACTATTACTGACGGAAAAGTAATAAACTACATAAACACCGATGACTTAGAAGGTGTATTTAAAAGTTTTGACTTACCATATTTGATCATATATATATATATAACTACGTTATCAATGTTACTAAGTAACATAAATAATAAGTAGTGACAGATAATTCCTCGGAATGCAGGTAGAACGAATCTTCGAGTTGCATAACGCGGAATTGTGAAAATAGTGCATTATGCAGAGACGGAACATCTATATTTTGACAGTCCTCAAAAGTGAATTCGCGGAATTTTTGGAGGTCATGCATGTGAGTGAGTGTTGGGATGCATATTTATTCTCGTGAAATGAAAAACCGCGGAACTCAGAGAATATCGTCCCTAAAGCAAAGTACCTATATGACCGTCTGCTCCAGGTTTGGAGATGGCACAAGATCAATAAGAAAGAGGGAAAGGGTTCCGATATTTCAGCAGAAAACCAACGGATACCATAGGCTTGTCGATCGTCTCCTCTTCCTGAATGGCCAGCTTTTCTGGTGAAGTCGTCTGTTTATGGCGACTTATGTAGCGTGCGCCTTGGACATGATGCCAGAGCCAGCAAATTCAAGTTCTGAAGAGAGCAGTGAGGAGTCCTCCCTATGTCAGAATTGGGAAGCAGAAGCACGCACATTTGTTGCTGATGTTTCCCAATGAAATGACACAATTTAGAGAAATTTGACAGGCCACAGAAACGCACTCCACAGAGATGGATTCTACCAGGGAACGGTGCGCTGCTCCGTCTTTCCAGCGAAGTAAATTCTACGAGCGGATTCTTGGATCGGGTAGAACCGGGAAGGCTTTGTACAGTAGCTACTCATCGGTGAATAGAAATTCCATCTCTTGGAGAAATGTCGCAGCATTCCCCACAGATCAGTGCGGACATCCGTTGCTTCCACCAATTTTTGTTCCCACTGCTAGCGAAATGGAGCATACTTTTGCTGTAGATTTCATGATGGGGGGAGTCTCAGCAACGGTGTCCAAAACTGTCGCTGCTCCCATTGAACGAGTTAAGATGTTAGTGCAGAATCAGGGAGAGTTGCTCAAGTCTGGACGCTTACTCGATCCATATAAGGGAATTGGAGATTGTTTCAGGAGGATTCTGAGAGATGAGGGCCTGCTTGCTTTTTGGAGGGGCAATTTTACTAACGTCATACGATATTTCCCAACCCAGGTGCTTCTGCAAAACTCCACATATTGTGTTTCGTTTTTACTATCCAGAAACTGAACTGATCACATAAAATGACAAAATAGTCACAAGCTTGGTTCGTTCGTTTCCGTATAATTCCTCAATTCAGATTGATCATAAACTGTTGGAGGGCGAAAGGAAGATTCAGCTGTAGATCTACTGTAACTGTAAGCATGATTTTGTCTTCGTCACCTTCGACTGTCATAATTAGTGGCCGGCTTCTGGTATCATTTGTCTTTGATCCATGTGATCGCCCGAAAGATCAGTTCTGAAAGCACCATTTCGCCAATGTACATCTTAGTGCATAGTTAGAGTTCGCATGGTCTGCATGAAAGTGCCATTGGCTGTCACCTGTTTACGAATGCCCTTTCCCTTCTGCTCTCGAGTAAAGCTCGCAAGTATTCAACAGATTGGACAATGTATGGACTTTTGTAGGCCTTAAATTTTGCCTTCAAAGATTTCTTCAAGAGCCTCTTTGGTTATCGGAAGGAGAGGGATGGTTATTGGAAATGGTTTGGTGGAAATTTGGCTTCTGGAGGGGCAGCAGGTGCTGCTTCTTCCCTCTTTGTATACTCTCTGGATTACGCTCGGACTCGGCTTTCCAACGATGCAAAAAGTGTGGCTACTGGTGGGCAACGGCAATTTAACGGGCTGGTTGATGTCTACCAGAAAACATACCGTTCAGACGGAGTGATAGGTTTGTACAGGGGTTTCAACGCGTCTGTTGTCGGAATTGTTGTGTATAGAGGACTCTACTTCGGGATTTATGACTCCGTGAAGCCGGTGGTTTTGGTGGGATCCATGGAGGTACTTTCTTGTCGTTGAATTGTATGGAACTTGATCGCACTTGATTGTTAGCCTTCTAAGAGTTTAGCACTTATAATGGGAAGTCAGTGAGATGCGAAATGGAGTCTCAAACGATTCACTTTTAAAGTTGAAAGTTTCAGTGTCTTGTGCTGAAGGCTCAAGCCGTTGGAATGTTAACAGTTGTGACCGATGTCTAGCAAGGTTCTTCATCAGGCATATAACATGAACCTGTTTGCATGTTTCTCTGACCAAGTTAGAGATCCATGTTATACTATCTTGAAATTCGTAATTCCAGGTAGATTGTTGAGCTCTTCGCTAGTAAGGAAGATCAAGTACTTTCTGGATGTGAGGTTTCTGACCCGCGTCTCCAGAAGTTAAGCTTCTCCCGCTCTGCGCAGATTAACCTTTCGTTTATCACACTTGAGCCGTGACATCAAAATAAGTACACAACTTTTCGCTGTGGACTTCTTTCTTTCTGGAAAGCCAAAGAATTTACCAGCTCGTCCAAAGCTGGTGAATTTTCGGACTCCATAGTGCAGAGTTGCTCCTGGCGTGTAAAGAATGACCCTCTCTTCCTGTATGAGGGAGCGGTTCAACTTTTCGCATTGGCTTGAGACGTGAGCTCTTCATTCTTGCAGGATAGCTTCATCTGCAGTTTCCTCTTGGGTTGGGCTGTTACTACGGCAGCTGGCATTGTCTCTTATCCTTTCGACACAGTCCGGCGAAGAATGATGATGACCTCTGGTGAAGCTGTAAAGTACAGGAGTACACTCGATGCTTTCACACAGATTATTGCCAAGGAAGGAGCATCAGCTCTTTTCAGAGGTACTGTTGCGAATATCTTGCTTGGTATTGCTGGAGCAGGTGTTCTTTCAGGTTATGATCAGCTTCAACTTCTCTTTTTTGGAAAAGCCTACGGCTCAGCATCTGGGAGGTGAAAACAAGGACACTCTTTCCAATAAGTGCCAAGAGCACAGGAGAGGCGAGGATGGGAAGAAGGAGGACTTTGGAAAAGATCTACTCTCCATGAATCGACTTCTCCTACTTCTCCAGTCGTTTGTCTTCTAACCTCAGAGTCACGTTTATGTGCTTTGAAATCATCAAATTTAAGCTTGAGCGATCCAAAGGAGGCTCCTTCTGCCCCTCATGTTAGACACGAATTGCCAACAATTCCAGTACTGGAGGTGACATTCGTATCCGGAGAGCTTGTACATCTGATTTCTTTGGCATCAGCAGATGCTCCGTGCTGACGTTTGGAGTTGAGGTCACAAAGTCCACTTCTTTAGAGCCTTACTTAAACCGAAGGTTCAAAGCCTGTGACTTTCCACCACTGGTCTTGGCCATCTTCCTGTAACGTTCTAGACAAGTCTGCTTCAGGACGAAGACGCCCTAAACATACCAAGCTTAGAAGACAGATTCCAGTTTTGTTGAGTTCAACACAAGGGCAGACTACTTCCGGCTGACTTGGTATCCATATGTATAGTAGTCCTCCTGAGAAACACTTGAAGGTGTGTATTCCTCGAATTTACTTCTGACTAACCGCTCGAAAAGATACTCCCACCACTCCGGACTTGAACCCTGATCTTTTACTGAAGGTTTGGCCTAGCCTGGCATAGCGTAGGCAAGTTGTTTGCTGTTGCTGGACAAAATGTAGTAACAGTCCTGCATTCTAACCAAATTTCACCTGTGTTGCTCTTCTGGTTCGATGAAGTACCGGGATTGTCGGGCCCTGCACGTAGCAAATCGTGCAAGAAAAGTCACTGAAAGATCATGTTCAGCCCGAGCTCTCTCCTGTCTCAGCGAGGCTCTGAAATAATCAAATTAAAGCCCAAGTGCCTCTATAAATATGACTCTAACCAGGAGGACTTCATTCTGCTGGTGCGATGTTTGCCAACAAAGAAATTTAACCGATAGATTCAAAATAGCATTCGCTTGCGAGAATAGAATCTGTTAATTAAGGACTAAATCAAAACTCTTCCAGAGCTTTACAGGATGTGATTCACTTGAGAACTAATTGTTGAGTATCGATGGAGAAATACTGAAACGAAGTTCTCGTGGTTCCATGACAAAATAGTAGTTTCTCTCTAACCTAAAGTACACTAGGAGGGAAAAAGGAATATTCTTATAATCAGTTGTACACTCGCACGTGGGGTTTCAAGGTATCTGAGGGTCCCTGCTCTTTACTGGCTAAAGACTGTGAAATGAGTCACTTTGATATGTTAGTGACATTTCAGACTGTACACCTCAGCACTCTGAGCATATATCGTCTAATGTGTAATTAACTTTTAAAAAATAAAATATTTTTGTTTGTTTGATGGAGCTGTTTTCGCTACATAACTTTGTTCTTATCGAGGGCCGGACTAGCACGCTAGGCGTGTCCGTCCACGTGAAATGATTGACATTGTAGACATATTTAATCACAATCGAAAATAATGAAATGAAAAATTATAAAACATGATGACGGGTTTTACTATCGATAACCAACCAGGGTATGATCAAGTAATATATCATTAAAAGAGATGTGATAAATCTCAACGAACCTATTGGAGGTGATCAAGCAAATTTGTGGACACTCCTCTGATGCATGGATGCGTATTATACAATCTGTATTAAGTTCCATTTCCTGTCTGTACATGATTTGTTCGAGAGTGTCAACTCAGATAAAGAGCAAGAACTACGTTCAATGATAGAGGTAACTTACCAATCGGAATGTGAAGTGCGGCGCACCGTATTAAGATGGTGCCCTTAATAATGGAAGTGCAAAAGACTCTAGTTAATATACCCAAATGACACTAGTGGATAAGTTTTCTTTGCACACACAGAAGGTAAATATTTATTTATTTTTGGTTCTGGAGTCTATAGACTAACCTCCGGAAATATATCATGACATGGATTAGACACATTAGGAAGAATTCTTTCTGCTACATATTTCTATAATCGATGTTGTATCTAAATGAAAAATTTATTCTATAATAAAATGGATTCTCGAGAGTCTTGACTTCATGCTAACTGAATTACTCCGGGTCATAACCCATAACTGGAATACAATCCATCTAAATTAGAAAGTCTTTGCTAAACTTGACTTCATGGTGTCATAACCCATAACTGGAATACAATAGATTCTCGACGTTTGGCTTAGTACATTAGGACAGTGATACTCAATAGTTATGGACAGTGGCACGTTACATATTAAACCACAAGTTTGGGTATAAAACCTCTCAGCTCGCACGCGGCGTCCTTTCTTGTCACTGTACTCAGTGGAGAGTGCGGTGAGCAGCAGACTGTGTTCGGAGACCGGAGAGCGACAGACGTATTCCCGACGAGCGGCTAGGGTTCTGGGAGTCTTGTGGTGGGGTCGCACGTTCTTTTGTAAGAAGAGAGCGGAGGCCATCACTACACTCTGCGTGCTCGTTGTCTATGGAAAGTTGAGAGAGTCGATGGAATCAATGCAAGCAATCAGTGTGGTAGTTTAGAGATGACTTCACAGATTATCTCGTCGGGCATCGTGACTAGTTTACTTGGCTGTGGATCTAGCATAGACTCGGATTCGCTTTTCTGCAGATGCGGCTCTGTTTTGACTGGACCTCGCTAAGTGTATTCTGACTAATGTGACTCTGTTTTGACTCCTTTGGTTTTGAATAAGCTTCATTTGTCGGCGGTGCATCGTTTCTTGATGGTGCATATATTTTTTTGCTTAGCGAGCTCTCTACTTGCTCTTGGTTATTTTTTTATTTTGCAGGTCCTTTTCTGGACCTCGGTAAGTGTATTCTGACTAATGCGGCTCTGTTTTGACTCTCTTTGTTTTAGGTGTTACTCATTTGTCGGATGTGCATCGATTCTTGGTGGTTTTCGTTTCTTGATGGTTCTCGTTTAACTTATTTCGACTCGCTCTTGGTTATTTCTCGTTTTGCAGGTCCTTTTCTGGACCTCACTGAGTGTATTCTGACTAATGTCATGATCTTGTCGTCTGATACAGCGCGTTCTGTCGTGACCATGCGAACTCAAACTTAGGGATGCGAGGTATATGTTCGGTGGACATCTTATCTTTGAGACTGTTTTGGACTGAACTGTTACTGTTACTCGGTTTCTTTCCTACAGCCCTATTAGTAGCTCCTCTCTCTTCTCTTTACTCGGGACAACGAGGTGTTTTGAACTGTTTATCTTCATGGCCAAAGCGGGTGAGCAGATATTTTGGACCAGATTAGACTCCTTGCAAGATATTCCGAGCAAACCGCGTTTTGACTCTGTGCTAGAGGACGTCTGGAAGTTTTCTTGACCAGGGACAGATGAGGATGGGGCACCGAGACGCTTCACCAGATTAGTGAGTGTGGAATGGTTGCGAGAGCTTTATCCACACTTTTCTGATTCTTGTAATGTGTTCGCTGCGTCTTTGGAGATGGAGCCCAGATACCTTTTTGATGGCTGCTTGTTATGCTTGGTCTGAGAGTGAACGTAGGAGGAAGCGTTTTCAAATATACAAGTATCTCTCTTACGCAACAGGATGGAGGGAGAGAAAGCAGTTTCCAGAGTTTCTACAGTTAGCAGTTCAACAGAGTTGGGAAGAGCCCGGCGAAGAGCATGTAGGATACATCTCTTGATTTCACTTCTGTTTCACGATTTGATTTATTTTATTACAAGTGTTTGTTGTTTCAGTATTTTATTGGCTTAAGTCTCCTCCCCTCTTGCGAGGGGAGTGGACCTTCGCTGGGATGACCAGCTAGATGGGTTCAACTCTCATCGAAGGTATTACATGATACTTCATTATTTCGATCTTACAGCTTGTCATTATTTCGGCCTTATAACTTACCCATAGCACTCGCTGTCGGTCACTGTGATAGCAGGGTTCAAGTGTTTCTTCTGTCTCCAAGTACAATATGATGGAAAGCAGGACAGAAGAGTCTACAAATCTACTCGGCTCCGAAATAGAAACTTCATATTCACGTTTGCGTTTTCTTCATAGTCTTGTTACTATGTTACGTGTTAGGGTGTATATCGCACATGGGAATAGTAACTGAATAATAACAATATGTTCATATTTTAGTAGGAGAAGGGTGTCTGTTGGGATGTCAAGCGTTCACACGTGCGAATCATAGTTTTGAATAATAAATAACAATATGTTCACATTCTGATTAGTCTTTATGAGAGGGTTTATCCTCGTTGAGTGTTAGGGGTGCTGATTTTTCCCACGTGCGAATGGTAACGTTGAACAATAATAAGAACAACAGAATAACTAGGAAAAAAACCATATTCTTTTTCAAAGATTTATCCACTAAAGTGTAAATAAAAGACAAAGAAGACAAAAGATATGAAGATCATGCTGTGAACGGTTTCAGGAAATCAAAACCAAGTTAGTCCTGTGAGCAATACTATGATAATCAATGAAGTTTGGATTACCAAAGGGTTTCACCTAAGATGTTACGCCTGTGTGTTTCTTACATAGTGGAGACGTCATCGGAACCGAAATTCATATTGGTTGAGTAGATTGTGGAGTCCTCTCATGCACATTACCAAGCACCATAGTCAATTATAAATGAACTAAAATGCAAAATAGTTGATCATCATGATAAGTGATAAAGCATGATATAATATTCTTACCACCTCAATTTCTCGCACGCCAAATAACCGTTGTCGGAGCTCCCCCTTCCACTTAGTTGTCCTCAGTGATAATATGCGCGTCGTTGCCGTCCTGTGTCGAACAATAGTGTGTTGTGATCGGCATTGCAGTATCTTTATGGGTTCACGTATGATATTCTCGTTCCAGTCCAAACAACATGCAGCAATACGGACCTCATGAGATCGTGCATAATGGATTCTCTTCGTAGCAAATTTATTGATGATAGAGTTGAATGTCTTTGACATATAGTTCTCTATGGCTCGAGTATAGAATCTCATTTTTGCCGACGTAATGTTACTAGTCAAGAACTGCACCATAGCCAAGTGTGTGGACGAGTCTGCGAGTTTCGTAGTGTGAGCTACACATATTCCACTGAACATGAAGTGTGGTCATTCCAAATGAAAGATGGAGTTTATGAACTTACCTCTTTGATAGTATTGGTCGGAGACTGGTCGATTCAGATCAAGGACTGAGCAACAAAGTCTATTTCTTCGTAGATCTCTACATAGTTTGTGGTCTCCCGTCCAATGATTTGCAGCATTGCGAATATCCATGACCAACACTGATGTATCATCTTCAACTTGCGGATAACTTCCATCAGGTCCAATCGTCCTCCTCACATTCAATTGACAACATGTGTATATCCACCCTTTCAACTTGTCAGCTATGTCATGTGTTTGAGTCTCAGGATACATGAACCGTCTAGATGCAATGGGGTCTCCATTTGCCAACCCTCGCATCTCCGCAACTCGTTATACCAATACATGCTTGTTCTCTTGTATAGAGGCTCCATGATCTCGAAGCCATGACACCAAATGTCTCTTTGTGAGGAGCTCAAGGTCAGCCCTAACCTCAGCCTCCTCCACACTCACTGGTACACGCTTCTGCACTTCTACTAAGAACTTTTTGATTACATTCTTGCACTTGTGCCATAGATCCTTCTGACTAACAATCCCATGACGAGACAAGATGACATCAACTGATGACTTATCATCATATACAACCTCATCTCGTACTATGTCCTTGGAGATGAGTCGCTGAATACCCAACTCAAATGCTCGATCCTCAATCAACCACGAGTTGTTTTCAGTCTCTACCCGAGTCATGTTCACCATCTCGATCACTTTACCGTCATTTGCTGAGATGAAAGCACATGTCTCATTGTAGTCATTCCTAGTCGAGTCGTATCTCAAATCAGCATACACCACGAAGTTGCCTAAATACTCGGTAACTAAGTCAGATCCTCCTCAAAAACTGGTTCATCAAAACTTGCATCCTTCACAATAAAACCTCATAACTAAGCACAAGCTCGAGCACTTACCACCTACAGGAGTCTCGTTCAAGTCCGAAAAATATTGTGCAAGCACTTCTGATAGGACCTCCTCCTTCTTCATGGTCCATCTTTCAAGTGTCGCTTGAATCCATCCTATGAAGCGATCCTTTCCGTTCTGGAATCCAAAGAAATGGGACCTCGAAACTGGAGATAACCCTACCTCTCGATATAAACTATCTAGTTGTTCGTACCTCAATCCGGCGCACAAACCAGCATGATAAAAATGATAAGTCATCAGTCGATCTCCATTCAAATGTGTGACCTTGTGGACATCTAAGCTTCAAGGAGTAGGTCTGATGGATACATGAAACTACTGGAGGATCAAAAGTCAACTCACACTCATAATGATGACATCTCATCTTGAATAGAGTGAATAACTCCATCAACTTAGAAACGCCTACAAACTCGTAAACCGCTAAGTCACTGGTGTAGCTGAAGCTATGTCTTCTGGTCTGGGCGGCTCTAAGACGTTGGGTACTTGAGAATAAAAGATCGACTCAGAAAGGAGTGCCGAATCTAGCATAGACGGGTTTGATGTTGAAGGATCATCGCGATCTTAGAAATGACAATACCACACAAAGTCTGATCATGTCTAGGTTCTAACATCAATGATCAAATAAATTGAATTTCTAGTCGTGTCACAACCTCGCATTCATAAAAGAACTGAAAGAGAAACATTTAGCTGAACTTGAACTACACCTGATGCTCAGCATGGTCAATGCCAAGAGCTCGCAATATGATAGGGTTTGCATGAAACTCGATATCCTACGGTCGAATAACATCTCCCTCTAGATCACCCTCCTCTGAAATTACATCTGGCTCGTCCAACCTAACATGCGCTTCTCTCGTCATCTGATCTATGCGAACAGCAGCGGTTGAGAAAAGAAAATGGAACACAGCGGTATGACCTGCACCTAGTCCTTGCAGTCGCTATGTCGCATTGTCTGCACATAGCGAAGCAATAACGACTCCGGCACTCTCACTTTCCCACCCGGGACCTCCGGACATCCTCTAGATAAGTGTCGATCCCCAGACCGTCGGGGATGAACCCTGGGGAGCATACTATACAATGAAAAAGCCTCGCTGATCAGGTTTGACCTATCCGTCCAGAGGTCTGAACTAAACTTGCCGATGATAACCAAGCGGTTCAAAATAATATCACTGAAAAACTATACTCATACATGAGAAAAAAGAACAAACAAAAGTAATCTACATAAAAATATTCAAATTCTACACTAAATATATTATATCAGAAGAGTCTCCAAATAAACTAAGTGCTACTTAGAACTATGTGATAATGTGCACAGGGAATCTCTATGAAAATTCTATCTTATAGACTATAGTTCTAAAAACCTTCCAAGGTTGAAACTAAAAAAGAGAGCAAACTAAGACTGAAAAAGAGATCAAAAAAATCAGAGAAAAGCAAACAAAATGAGAGTAGGTTCTAAGTCTTCATAGTGTCTTGGGGTCCGAGAGGAACACCTCCTCTCGACCCGGAGGAGTCTCTGATAGGAGAGCCGCAAATAGTGCGGCTCTCCTATCAGAGAGCCTTCGCTAGCCTTCTGGCCAGCTACTGTGAAGGCTGATCAAGAATGGCCAGCCACGCTATAGGCTCGCCAGAAGGCTGGCAGTTCCTGCCCAGCCTTCGGGCGAGCCTTCAGACTAGTGGCTAGCCAGCCACTTGCCAGCCTTGTAGCCAGCCTTGTAGCCAGCCTTTGGACGAGTGGCTAGTAGGACCAGTCACTGGCCAGCTCGTGCTCAGTGGCTAGCCAGGAATGATCAGTGGCTAGCCCCTTCTCGCAGTAATTTTTGCCGGCTCCAGTAAAGATTACCGGTACCGGACAAAATAGCGACAGTGGGTCAGATCGACAAAATTCAGTTGGACTGAAAACTGGTTGACATTTGCAGACAGAGAAATATCATTGTAGATTGCGACATTGTTACTGTAACAAAAATTTTTTCACAGTAGAACAATTCAAAATTCAAAAAAGAAATATTCTTTTTCCAAGACTCTCATTCATCTTCGTTTCTACAGTTTTTTCCTCAGCCGTTTGGTATCATAATGAAGGTATCATGGTCTTGTTTTGAAGCTTATCATATGCTGCTCATTTCAATACCCTGATGAGTACATTACATGCCCAATTAACATCGTGACAGCGTGGCGTAAATCCTACGGGGGCTCCGTCAGAGTCGAATCTACTTAGTAACTGTTAAGAATTATTAGCGGTGGACATCCCCACCGCTAATATAGCCGCACTTGTGGTTTAACCAATGTCACATGCAGACAGATGCACCTATGAGATTACAAGTGACAGTTACATGCTAATACAACTGAGATATTATAAATTAACACATTAATTTATTGGCTAACTCTCTCTCACGAAAACTAGGTAATAAATTGAACGAGCAGCCCTCTTCCATCTGAATATACATTTATAGTATGTAGTGCAAGCTGATTGAAGCGAATGAAAAACTTAATGCATAACTGAAATTGTGGGCCAAAATACAGCAAAAGTAATAGTTAAATAAATAAAGCCTTTAGAGCAAATATAGATTACAAAAGTGCAAAGACGAGAGTTACAGTATATGAATATACATGCTAGATCAACTCTAGGGAAATTTTGTTTTGTTTTTGTTATTGAAAAAAATATAAGTATAATATGGAATATTTTTACTAAATTGAAAACAAAAAATTAAATTTATAACGTTAAATGGTACTCGCACTTACAGTTGTCAAACTATAATCTAACCCATAAAACAGATAGATACGTTTCCGCAAATACAAGTGAGAGAGACTGCTAACAAACATGATATCAATCTAGACATTAGTTTATTACCTAAACTTCACTAAGGAAAGAATTAAAAAATAAATAGTAAAGTAGGTGAACATATACACAAGGGTGTCAGCTTCCGTTAGTGTACATGTTTCAGTAATCAGCAAAGCAGCCAGAAGTGACGGGTGAAATAAACTACCAGCAAGGCAGAAGAGTATACGAACAACTTTGTGCATAAAGGTCACTAACACAACTAAAGGTAACGTGGAGGTGTACACTCAAGAACTACTAAAAAATACACGCGGTGCATGGAGCAGAACACTTTCTCGACGCATATAACTCAACACCCAGCAGACAAGGTAGGCTATAGATGAGTAGGAAACCTGATAAGATGAAGGTGAGGACTTTTTCAACTCAGCAGGTGCTCTATCTATATATTGTAAATTGCAACCACCAGAGTAGAGTGAAAGACTTGATATCTAAGATTTACATCTCGTATATTACCGACACTAGAGTAGGCTGAAAGAACTGATTTCTAAGATTTCATGCCCACTTCAGGGATGTCGAGGCTTTTGCTCGTATTTTACCTCCTCCGTTGGTTTATGTTCACAACTCTGACCATCAGCGATCACTCTTGAGCTGCAGTCACAGCTTTCGAAACAGATCAAGAATTCAGTAAAGTGTGAAAGTTTAAACCACCAGTACTTGTACTTTAACAGGTGAGTAATCCACCGCTTCTCATTTTAGTCACGGGGACCTGAAGGTGAGAAACCGCAGTTTTTGCACTTACGTGTTTTATATTCATTTGGAGGTCATTTTCCACAATCTAGGGCTCAAAATGAACATGTTCAAGAGACATACAATCCGAGCTCTAGATGGCAACATTCTGACATTAGACGGCTCAGAAAGATGCACTCCAAGATCTACATATTTGATGTTAAAAATAATATATTTGTTCGTTTGAAATTCAAGTTCTTTTGTGAAGATATTCTTTTTAATGACTGAACTTGATGTGACAAAAACTGAAACGCCGGATACAGGAGGGAGAGTTCACGATATGATCTTTTCCAAACTGCAAGTGACAACTTCAGCGGGCGGCTGGTCTGCCAGCTCTGTTTCTGCTATCATTGCCGGAAACGGATTCCATCCACGATTCCGACTATTACAGTTGACTGCAGCCAGCCTCCTTGTCGCTGCTCCGTCTTGGTCCAGTCGTCTCTCTTTATTTTCCACCGACCTAATCTCTTTACTCTCATTTCCAGTGCTTTTTTTTCTCTCTTCTCTCTTCTCTCTTTCATTCTCTTACGCACTTTGTTCTGTTTTATTATTTTTTGTTTTGGGTACAATAAGCTTAGTGTTCATGTAGGTCATATTTTTAATTATTTTAGTATTAATGTATAGTTCTGTTAGATTTTATTTTTATTTTTTTCGCTGATGTGTATACATCTTGTATGTTATAGTTTTTCTAAAAATTCTCTAAAATATAGAATGCTTTTTGAACGTTTACTACTAAATCAGAGAAATTCTCAACTAGTTTTAGTTGTACTTCCTGACGGATAGGTAATAGTTGTAAAGGCGAGTAACATTTATTGTCACTATGCCTCCCGAACGACATCTTAGACGTCTTGACGATCGATCCTAGCCTAGAAGATGTCCAGAGATCTCTGGAGGGATTATCAGATTTCAGAGTCGTTATTAGCAAGATACGATCAGGTTTCAGAATCATTATTTGGCAAGATACATAGAACTTATGAAACTTCTAGGTCCAGATGTCAGTTTTTCTCTTCGCGACATCTCATGTTCAAATTGACGATATGACAAAGAATATAACGAGAGAAGAAAAAAATACGCGATGAGGAAGATGTAATACCAGAGGAGAGTGTTCTGCAGAAGTTAGTGGAGGAGGTGTTCAACCTGAAACTGAGGAGCCGTGCGAGACGAGCCAGGGCTCCTAGCAATCATAGAAACCGAATCATAGCAATCACTGAAATGGTTCTGCATTTTTGTGTTCCGCTTGCAATCACGAGACAGCTAAGGCATGGTTTGGCAAATCCGTGTAGCGTATATACACTAACTGTAACCAATCGATAGTTGCTTGTTACAGCGATAGATTTCTTATCGACTGTAGGATTTGGTAATCCATGATTGCTCGGTAGCTGTGTTTTGGAGATGACATTAGACATGTGATGAATATAGTTTTTCTAAAAATTCTCTAAAATATAGAATGCTTTTTGAACGTTTACTACTAAATCAGAGAAATTCTCAACTAGTTTTAGTTGTACTTCCTGACGGATAGGTAATAGTTGTAAAGGCGAGTAACATTTATTGTCACTATGCCTCCCGAACGACATCTTAGACGTCTTGACGATCGATCCTAGCCTAGAAGATGTCCAGAGATCTCTGGAGGGATTATCAGATTTCAGAGTCGTTATTAGCAAGATACGATCAGGTTTCAGAATCATTATTTGGCAAGATACATAGAACTTATGAAACTTCTAGGTCCAGATGTCAGTTTTTCTCTTCGCGACATCTCATGTTCAAATTGACGATATGACAAAGAATATAACGAGAGAAGAAAAAAATACGCGATGAGGAAGATGTAATACCAGAGGAGAGTGTTCTGCAGAAGTTAGTGGAGGAGGTGTTCAACCTGAAACTGAGGAGCCGTGCGAGACGAGCCAGGGCTCCTAGCAATCATAGAAACCGAATCATAGCAATCACTGAAATGGTTCTGCATTTTTGTGTTCCGCTTGCAATCACGAGACAGCTAAGGCATGGTTTGGCAAATCCGTGTAGCGTATATACACTAACTGTAACCAATCGATAGTTGCTTGTTACAGCGATAGATTTCTTATCGACTGTAGGATTTGGTAATCCATGATTGCTCGGTAGCTGTGTTTTGGAGATGACATTAGACATGTGATGAAGCAGAGAGCGAAAGGGCATAGACTTACTACGCCCTGCCGTTATCTGTGAATGAAAGATCTAGAGGTGACGCTACCATGGAGTAGGTTGATCATCCTTGCGAGGAACGCCCTAACGAACTATGTTACTAGCCTGCATGATTGGGATCGAGAGCAAAATCTAGATCTATTTGTCGGAGGAAGTCACGATGAGAGCCGACTACGGGTGCCGCTGAGTTAGAAAACGCTCAGACTCCCTCTTTTAGCTTCAGATTTAGATAGAGTCTAGACGAAAGAGAGAGTGAAGCGA
Organism: Asterella californica; assembly: GCA_036924285.1. Taxonomy (NCBI): domain Eukaryota; kingdom Viridiplantae; phylum Streptophyta; class Marchantiopsida; order Marchantiales; family Aytoniaceae; genus Asterella; species Asterella californica. Next base: position 18,088,249 of record JAYKYS010000003.1, read on the forward strand.
ATGAAGGTTATTGAGAGCACAAAGAACTTCGACGCCGATGCAAGACGATCTAGAGAAGCACCGCAATGAAGGCTTAATATTTTTCTAGAAAGAAACTCTTTACTGATGAGTACTGCAAACTATAGCTTGGGATCTGAAAACCGACGAGCAGCGGAGCCTCCACCGAAGAGGATAGAGCTGCTATCCCATCAGCTAGACACTGAATTATCCAAGGACTGAACATCAGACGAAGCAAGGTATCTACTATATTGTAGTATCCTGCTCTTTATCAGTGCATACTGGTATCAACAATATGACGACCTTTAACCTAGCTAATGAAGTCAAGGTGTTTAGGGCAAGATTGAACCTAAACATCCGATCCCACAATGCGTTATAGATTCGAGGTGCATGGAAACTACACCAAGTGAAGAGTTGTACTTATCTAGGAATATTGGCTGAGAGAAGAACTGCAAGAGAAACATATGCTGCGGCATATCACAAGCAAAATAGTCGACAAATTAACGCACTAGTCGAATCGTTTCTTAGTAATGGTCCAACAAGATCATACTGTAAAAGCATGTCTTGGCGGCCATACAATATATCATATGATGACGATTGTGCTGTATGGAAATGAGTTTCAGAAACTCGAGCATCGGCTGTCGGTAGTTTCTTCGCGGTAGAGTGAAGAAGCAACGACAAAAGACGGCACTCGTCGCTTCATCACATATTCCAGAAAACATGATGGACATCTGGCATCACCTTGTGCCAGAGAGAAAGTCCTCCCAATGCAAGTGAAATGCACACACAACAACTTGATGGAAGGAGCGTATGGTGAACACATTCATTTCTCTCGCATCTTCGTTTCCGTCTAAAACTGATTGATGCAACGCTATAACTACTTTCCGGGCTTCAAAGTTAAGCAAAATCGAGGTGTTAGAGCAACAGATCTCTTTCACCAATTGTTCTCTCCTGACAAATCGTTGTGCGGTTGTATCACTTTGGTTTCGAACTATTGACAAAAACTGCAACTGAAGAGATAATACAACCTAGCAATAATGACATTACTACTATTCATTCGAGGAGATCTGGATCTTCTATGAGGTGCCACGTAATAAATGACATGAGAGATTAACGTGGAGAACGAGGACCGAGAAATCTCAAAAAGGGGAGTTCTGAAAGCGGCTATAGCTTGACAAATTGGAAGCAGTTTTGACAATTCTAACAACATCTTGACAGATCTCTAGCTCAGTTGGTCACAATCAGAATTAGACAACTTCATGCATGGCTACAATCGGATGTCAAAGACTTAGAATTTCAGGTCGTGCTATGCGCAGTCATATGTCTAGGGTCTAGCTTAAGTTGGAGGACTACCTTTTCACTGTCTACCAGCTACTTACTTGTACCGTTTTCAAGATCAAGAATGCTCTAGTCATGTGCACAGTAACATGCTTCACTTCTCCTTGGGGTGGAGTGACTGGATTTCTGATTTCTTCGATTCTTCTAGCGGTGAGATGAATTATATGCATTGCTCTTGTGGCATTTCTGTCATCATTTACCGTCACGTTTTCTCTGAAAACTGAATGCTATAACCTTTGTACTGTAGTGATGTGATGGAAACAGGAGTATGCGGTAATAACGACTTGTCCAAAGATTAGCTTTATCACACCTCCAACACGTTTCTCGTGCTTTTGCTTCTTTTGAGAAAATCTACTTCTAGATCCTCGCTGTGTCAGACGGTATATTATGTGCTGACATGGCACAGTAACTGGTACCCACTGCTATTTAAGTTCTTACACGAAAACACAGAACTGCATGAATTAACAATTCTGACATCGTACTGTATGTATGTGTTGTTTTTAAATATATTCGCGCATTTTACAATATCTTTTTGAAAAACATTCACGCAATGAAGCCCATGAGTCCTTCTAAAAGAGAAACTGTTACTTTTTCTTTTACATTATCGTTCTTCTAGCTTTGAATATGTGAATAATTTTCTTCACAAAATGTTCATAGCCTTGTGTAGAACCTGGATACCATTCTACTGCTATTTAAGTTCACGCAAGGCATGCTGAAAACATTTTTGCAGCTCTTGGTGAGATTCTTTGACTTTTACGACCGTTATTTGTTAATTTTCCTAGATCTCGATGTTTTTCTCGATCATTACAATGTAAGTTTTCTGTCTAGTAATCTTTTTCTCAAAAGATTACGAGATTTACTGTACACTGAAATCCGCCGTTATCCCAAAATCTTCCTGAATCCGGAAATTCCGTCGGTTCATTCTCCAAAGAATCGCGGTTCTCACAGGGGCGGTTCTGCATCACTTTGTTAACTTTTTCTTTGTACTCTCTGCAGGACAATATAAAAGTTCGAGTTTAGAGCTAGTAAAACTTTGAATCGTGTAAGACACGCCCCATTTCAAGATACGAAATATGCTATATGGGGTTAGAGGTACAGTTGTGTCAATGTAAGCGAAATGTTTATTATTTATTTGAGAGTCGTTCATATTAGATTTTATTGTTTTTTCTTTTGTTCTACTTATGAACTTAGTGGATAATAGTAGTGAACAATCCACTCCATGATGAAAATTCATTTCCTTCAGTTCCATCAATTCATGTAATTCTTTCACCGGTAGACTTTTACAAACTATAGAAGTTCATCAATCTTCGTTGTTTGTTTTTATGACATATATTCCACGTTCCATGATAGGAACAATCAGTAAAGGATTTCGGAAATATAAAGTCTCTTTTTCTTATATTTTGGAGTGATATTATGTATGATATAGCATCTTCCGTAGTGGATTGTCAGACAATATATTTAATAAACTATGATTTTTATATATTAATTCAATAATCATAATTTTTAAATGATATTATGGAAAAGGTAACTTAACTTGTAAATGTGCTAGTAAAAAAATCGATACTTTATAACTTTTTAATCTTTTATCCTAAATATTTCGCTCCTCTCGGTTCGACCTGGGGGAGTGGTTTGGAACTGAGAAACCATTTCTTCTCGTGCACACGGCTGCCGCTATACATCAACCACTGAGCTCCAGCCAAGCGGCCTCTTCACTGATGGCAGCACTAGCAACTTCACTTTCTTTGACGTCACGGTTGTGGCAGGCAGGGTTGATAATTGCAGTACATGATGGTGTAACTTATTCCCAAGTGCATTATTACAGAGGTGAATGTCATGGTGCGAGAGTACGACAAAGAAATGTAGCTTTCTATACCGTCACCCAATGAATTCGTCTTTCTTGATCCAGAATCGTCTTGAGTGGAGAATAAAGGTCAAGTAGATAGTACAGTTTGCAGTTACGATACTAGAAGCGCGATGCAGGAGCGCACGAGATGAAAGCGGCGACAGTGAAACGATATCGACGTCACTTCCCCGTTACCTCGTTTGAAAGAGCTTGTTTGTGATCCCGGACGCTAATCTGATCCGGTAACAATTCAAGGTAGGCACAGAAGAACCTGCGACTACAGTGGAAGTACTTTACTTGTTTGATTCAGGAGAGAAACACGCGACGCAATGATAGCCAAAGGATCGAAAGAACTTTTGTTTGATTCAGGACACGTTCCTGTCTTCAGCTTCAAGAGCAAGGATTTTAACGAACTCGGAAGTAAGAGACACTTTTTCATCTCATCGTTTGAATGACTGGTCTACGTCCGGTATTGACAAGCGAAACGCTTTTTCCCACACTGAAAAAGTGCTCGTATGACCGGAAGTGACATGTCCAAACGAAGTTGTATTCTAAGAGCGAGAACGCACCAAGCTTCTCTAAAGGAAAAGCCACGGGAGGGAGTGGTTTTTCTGTCCAAAACTAGTACTAAACATTCCCTTGGATAGTGGAATGTTTAATCCTGTGAAGTCTTCTTTTTTTTTTTTTTTTTTTTAAGGAGCGGCGGAACGCTCACGTAAACTTTATTAACAGCGAGGCTAAGCCCCAAAAACCACACCCGGGTCTCAGGTTAAATGCACCCGGCCAGATCTAGTAGTGTCATCACCCCCGAGACTCACACCCGGGTCCCGGGCGACCTTAGCCTTACCCACTCTGGAGGAGTTACCAAAGTCACTACTAGCCTCGGTTAACTCCCACTTGATTTGAATGCCCCAATCTTGCGCAACCTGATTTTACGCGGCCAGGTCGTAAGCATCGTCCTCTCCTTCAGACGTCCGAGATTTTGATGCTTCGTATGGTTGGGCGTGGAGAAATTGCGACTCCAATTACTGTCGATCTTCGTGTTCTGGATGTTTTGACAAAACGCACTCCTCCTAATGCACTCGGTGTTCTTCCGATGGCGCGCTTGATTCGTCACTAAGGCCACCCTCTTCACGGCCTTCTCCCTCCTACACTGGAGCTTGCGAAAATGGTGGTCGGGCTTAGCGAGGCTAGCGTGGTTAGTCGAGATGCTACTTCTTCCCTTCGTCTCCTTTTTACACTTCGCTCTAAAGGGAGTGCGACACCACCTCATCTGCTTGCGAACCGTGTAATGATTGGAGCGAAATTTTCTCTCTTGACTCTCTTCGGTCCTCTCCGTGCATTGTCTGGGGTGATCCTTGCTCCTACTAATCATAACGCTGTTGATCCAGGTGCTCGTGGTGGATCTGTTATCTTCATTGATCGTCTTGGGATCTTCCGATCTCAAATTCTGACGCTGGGCCCCAGGAGGAGACTTTTCCCTTGTGCTTTGAAGGTGATCGGAGGTCGTCTGTTGGATTCTTAGATTCCTTTGCTCCTCTTTAGTATCAACCTCGATACTTGTGTTCCTTGGAGTGTGATCTATCATCTTGGTGGTCGAGTTATTTCTGTTCCTCTCCGTATTCCGGGGTGACTTCCAGCGATGTTTCTTCAGTAGGTAACCTAGTCGGTGATGCGTTTGATAGGTCTTGTTGTACATTTCTGACATACTCTCTGTCTTCGTTCCTTCCTCCTCTGTGCACCATCGGATTTAGACGATGTTGAATTTATGTGACAGTTCTCATTGCTCTGACCCACGCTTGTCGTCTACCATCGCTGGCATCATCCTTCAGGGTCGCCCAAGCCGTCTTGACCACTTCCGCGACTATCCGTGCTGCTGGGCGATCAGAATTGGTGTTTCGAAAAACCACGCCAGCCCAATCTACCCACGCAACCTGAGTATGCTCTATGGTTAAGTATAGCAATGCTGGATTAAACGTGCTGATGCTTACGGCTTTGTCTATCGTGCGAAGAAGCCCTTCCCCAGCCTGGTAGGGTATCCCGCAGTCGCACTGGCTCAGTTGAAGTCTGTCCCACCTTCGCTTAACTATGTGACATTCACATTAAGTGTTCTAGTGTTTCCTCTGTTCTTCTGCACCTGGGACAACACGGAGACGGGCACCTAGGCTCGTCTCCGATGCTTGCTGGGCTCTTTTATTTGTAAAGAAGCTCCTGTTTAGTATCCTCCAAAGCCATAGGTTCGTTCGTGGCAATCCCCCTTTGCTCCACACTCCTGTACACCTACTCTGCCACTTTTCCTTCGTGTCATTAGTATCCCACCTCCTGCTGAGCGTAGTTTCCTCTGATGTTTGCTTTGGGAGTAGTGCCTTCCAGGTCCAAAAACTCTGTGTCCATCCTCTCTGCGTGTTGTCATTTATCTGCCAGTCCCAGTTGGGGCATTTTTGAAGACCTTCCGCCGTCATTAAGGCTTCTCCTCTCCACCTCACCAGTGCTTGGAAGGCGTTGTTCCTCTCCTCCGCTGCCCTGGCTGGTGCTGCGTTTAGGGAGCAGTTTCCAAGCCCTTGGATCAGGTCAAGACTTTTGATGCACCGTAGGGTTGTGAGCTTCCACCTTCTGGCCTCTTTTCTTGCTTCTGCTTTCTCTTGTTCACTCACCTTCTGGTGACTATGCCACAGTTCTACTACTTGCTCTATCTTCAGTTCAGCACAGAGTTCTAAGGGAATCCTCGACAAGGTGAGTTTCGAGTGTACTTTCCTCCAGCCTTTCAGCATCGAGTTTAGCGTTGGTAATCCTTTGCATTGCATGTTCGACACTAATAAGAGCCCTTCCTTTGATGACCAGTCCTTGCGATCCCTTCTGTGGGTGCCTTTCGCCAATGCTTCTTTGATCCCCTATTTTACTATAAGCTTCCACTCTTGGTGACCCCCTTCTAGCAGCTTGCCTAGATATTTGAGCTTTAAGGCGAGCGCTACATACGCAAAGGACAGTATACCAAGACCACCTTCTTTTTTGCTCATTGTCATTGTGTCCTACGCTATTAGCGTTGTTTTGTTACGGCCTTCCTCATTTCGTCCCCACAGAAACGACCTGCACACTCCTTCCATCTTCCTAAATCCTTCAGGCTTACAATTTAGGCAGGTAAGCTGATATGCGGGTATGCTTCTTAGCACGTGTTGGAGAAGGATTACCCGGCTCGGCCATGATAGTAGTCTATTGGTCCAATGCTGAAGCCTATTCTGCAGCCTCTCCACTAGGAAGTCGACCGTTTGATTTTCTGTCAGACCAACTCCTATGAACACTCCGAGGTATCTGAATACTTGACCGGGTCTAGCTATCATACAGCCAGTTTTCTCCAACCAAGAAGGAACCATTCTCATCCCTATCGGTACCACTAATGACTTGCTCAAGTTGAGTGCAGCTCCTGACACCTCTTCATACTGTTTAATTACTGCTTGTGTTTCTAGGAAGCACTCCTCTGTTCCTTGTATCATTAATCCGGTGTCATCTGCGAAGAGTTGATGAAGCAGGTTCTTCCCCTCTCCCACCTGGATACCTTGTAATCTGCCCTTGCTCTGGGCTTCCTTGAGCAGATTTATAAGAGGTTGTGTGGCGAATGCAAAAAGGTATTGAGCAACCGGGCAGCCTTGACGGACACCTCTACTCAGTAGAACTTATTCTGTGAATGATCCATTGATGTGCACTTTCGAAGTCCCTCCTAGGGTTAGTCCCTTTAGTAAGTTAACGAAGTGCCTGTTGAAATTCATCGACTCCATCGTGGCCCATAAGTATTCATGAGACACCCTATCATATGCGTTCATGAAATCAACTTTGAAGAAAAGTGCCTTTGACCCATGGCTTCAACCATCTCTTGCCCCATCTTTAGGTTGAGGATGTTGTCGTAGATGTCCCGGTCTTGTATAAAACTTGTCTGTTGTTCATCTACAACACAACCCACCACTTTTTTCAATCGTTCTGCAAGGAGTTTGTCCAATATTTCGTAGGTGGACGTAAGCAGAGATATAAGTCGCCAGTTGCTTAGATGCGCTTTGTTACCTCCTTTCATGATAAACTTGATGACTCCTTGTAGTGTTTTCCCGTCGGTTGTGCCACTCCTCCAGAAAATTTGTACCATTTCAATGCACTCTATCTGGATGAACGGCCAACAAACTTGGAGCATCTCGTAGGTAACTCCGTCCGCGCCCGGTGATTTTTCTTTGGGGAAATTCATTATCACCTCTTCAATCTCTTCGGCAGTCGGGGTCTCTATCAGGTGCTTGTTCTCCTCCTCACTCACTACCTTTGACGTTAGGTTGAGAATGAGTTGCCTTTGCTCTCTGTTCGTTGTTGTCTTCTCGTCGTCTTCGAAGAAGTTTGAGTAGAAACGGTGTATTCTCTGCAGGATTTCGTTATGGTCTTCTGTTGTGCCTCCCTCTTCTAACATGACCGCTTTTATCTCTTCTCTGGTGTGCTTAGCTTTAAGTTGAGCGAAGAAGTATCTAGATGGCGCTTCATCTTCTTTGAGCCATCTAATCCTGCTTCTTTTTTTCTAGAGACAAGCGTCTTGGTGCTCTCTTTTCCTAAGGTAGCATTCTGCCTTCCTTAGCTCCAGTTGGAGAGCTTCAGACCGGTCACTTTCTGCTCTGATCCTAAGTGTCATGAGGTTGTCTTCCAGCGTGGATCTCGAGAGGTGCATGTTCATTCTCTCTCCTTTTTCTTTCATCAGGACCTTCCGCACTCTTCCCCAGGCCAAAACCCATTTGACTCTCGGATCGTTTTGGTTTGGGGAATGGTTCAGCCAAACTTCCGCCACCTCTTCTCTAATTCTCGCGTCTGACAGAACACTTGCATCCATTTTGAAATATGACGATTTCCTTATCCGAGAGATGTCCTCTGCTTTCAGTCTCACCTCCATCGTCACTGATACGTGATCTGAAAGTGTTTGCCTTCCATCGTGTGTTAGCTTGGAAACTATGTCACACCAGTCTACACTGTCGTTTAGATAGATTCGGTCAAGCCTAGCTTGATCCAGTCTAGGTCCCGTTCTAACCTGACGCGTGTAGATCGGTCCCTCTTTTATAGCTGCACAGAAGAAGGCGTCGACAAGATCCGTTTGAAGCAAAGTGTTTCTCCATAGTCTGAGTTCGCTTCCGTGGAGCAACGGGGAGGGCCCGATGCTGTCGTCAAGAAGCTCGACCATGTTCCAGTCATCCATTAGTATCCACATGCCATTTCTTATTTTGTTTCCCAGCCATTCCCAAAGTTATTTTCTTCTCTCTCTGTTATTAGGTGCATATACAGAGGCGATGCCTAGGGGGACCTACAGCTGAAGTTACTACTGCCCACGCCACTGTGCCGTCCTCTTTTATTCCCAGGTCCTCCACTTGTACATGGGGTCTCAGCAGCAGGGACGCTCCCCCTCTCCCTTCCTCGTTGTAGTCCATGACCTTTGTTCCTTGGGGTAGGATCAGGTTCAAGTTGAAATCTAATCTTTGTTTTTCTGTTTTGAGTTCCTGCAGAGCGATGATGTCTACAAGTTCCTTTTCTCTTCCACACCACCGACGCATGATCGACACTTTGTGGAGGTCTCCTAGTCCTCTGACGTTTCACGTGGTCAACTTGAGTTTTGTCTCCATTTTATATCTTGCGTTAATGTTAGACTGTTCTCCAGTTGTCAATGAAAGGTCCCTTTGGGCGGAGAGGCCTCGTTGGTTTCCTGATTTTTCCACTTATTGGGATCGCCTTCCCTCCGGCACCTGTGAAGCTTCCACTAGAGGAGGTAGGGGCAAAGGGGATGTTCACCCTTTTAGCTGCTCTCCTTTGCGCCATGTTGTTGGTGTCGATCTCTCTTAATGCTTCTCGCTCCAGTCCTAGAAGCTAAGAAGTTAGTGAGGTAGGGAAGAGCCAAAGATTTTCCTGTATTTTGACTTGGTCTCCTTTTGTAGTTGGTTCCCTTCCCTCGCAGTGGTCTGTTTCCTGACTGTTCTCTCGAATGTCAGGGGGCTCTGACATGTCTTCCTCGTCAGGTGGTTCGTTTTCTTGTGTCATCGTCGTCTCCACATGTTCCACTGGTTCTCCTCCTCTTGGGTTTTGAGTTGTTCCTTCTGCGATTTCTTCAGTGACTCTACCCAGTTCTTGACCTCCTCTTGGATCTGTTGGTTGCATTTAATCCTGAGAAGTCACGATTATGATGTGGCTCTAGACGGTTTAACGAGTAGATCTAATGATTGAGTTTTGTTTATAGAAATAATATAAAAAATCATAATTTATCAAAATAATATATAAATCATGATTGATCAAGCAATCGTGGGTTATCAAATGGTTTGTTTGATAATCCATTACAGAGGATGATATATCCTACTTAAATTATTCTAAAATATAAATCTAAAATGTAAAAGATTTTACATTTCTAAATATTTTACGTTAGTACACCTGTTGAAGTTCTGTAATAAAAAGATTTTCAGTTTTATTCTGTAGAGCCATTCGCATCGATATGAAATTCTACATTCTGACTTGAAAACAATATAAAACTAGTACTACTAGAACCTTTACTCTAGTACCAGAGTACTAGAGTAAAGGAACTGAGTTCTTGGGGACCTATGAAAGAGACAGATCAAAAGTTTTTCTCACGATGTAAGTAAAATTTAATCTTGTAATAAAGTTAACTATTTATTTGAATAGAACCGGTTGCTTGTTTGTACTGGAGAGAATTTGGTGTTTGTAAGCAGATTTTGTCTTTGTCGTACAGTTTTCGCACCGAAACACTTGTTTATATTTTGATTTTAGTGACCTTCAGAAATAATATTTCTCAAGTTGAACATTTCAATCTTTTAATCCGTATTGTATTCCAGTTTACCCATAAACATGCATAATCAATGTACATTCAATTTAAAATAGATGCTAACAACAACCAAGTACTCACTAAGCGAAACAAGAACTCAAAATAAATTTTGGAGTTTCGATGACTCAAAAGTAAATTAGGTTAATTTCATATATTTTGCAATTACTTTTGTGCATAAATCTCAAAATCGATTTGAATTCAGAAGAAGGTATATTTCTCATGAAAACTAGAATTTTGAGTTGACTTCAATGGTGACATATGATAAACATATGTCAAAAAGAGAAATATCGACATCTAGTCAAATTCTGCAATTAAAATTACTTTATGTGTTCAATATTTCTAATTTATCTTCATCTATAACATTATTTTTACTATTTAGACAAAACTATTACTCACAGCTTCATTTCCAAATGATGAGTGGAAATAAGAGTGTATCCTTTGTTAACCAAGTAAATTTACACATATGCATAAAATAATCCACAAGAAAACTCTATTTTATCACTATATACAAGAAATTGTGGATATAAATCACCCACACACAGTTTACTTTGGAGCAGTCCATGAACTTCATGGAGTGATATCTCCAAATCATATAAGTACGTAACTCATACTCACTACATTCTGAACTAGTTGATGAGAATTATCATACATAAAGTAGTCAAAATAAATTTGTTCAACAAACGTAATGTCCATTGAATCAGTTTAAAAAAATACAGATATATAATTTAAAAGTTTTGGGTTAAGTCTGAACAACATTGCAATTGTACAATGAAGTCCACGGATTGTATTGTCTCTTGTGCATGTGAAGACAAACTTATGAAAATCATGAATATCTCGATAAAATCTACTAAGGATCTGAATTATAGGACTCATTTGATTCTTCACCATGATGCAAGATTTCTTACAACTCGACAAAATAGAGGAAAACAAGATACCTGACCTCTAAACATGAGACTGGGACACAAGAATCCCCTTGAAAGAAGGACATGAATCAAACCTTGCTGAGCAGATTGAGAAACACCGCTAGAACCCATCGGGAATAAAATTAACTACTCTTATCTCACAAACATCATTTGACAGTTACCACCCATGATCCTAAGTAGAAATTATGGAGGTGACATATAGTTTCATGTTCTTGTGGTTAATTGCGTAGTGGCAGGTCTCCAAACAAAAGCTAGAACCACAAGTTTATTTAATAAGAAGTGAAACTCACAATCACATGCCACGTTTTCAACATGGTCTAATGCAGGTAGGTGGTGTCATGCAACATGCCACAATTGAGCTAGACTCTCCACCTTGACACTTAAAAAGTCTATCGATAGAATCCAAGTGATGTAACTTACTCGATTATTTGCACACTTTGGGTATGGTCGTGTTTCTTGTCCTTTTGCTAGATATGTGTGGCTCTTTGATCTCATGTAGTAGAATCCACTTTGTCTAATAAAAGAGTTTGATTCTTAAGCTTGTCTATGTCTTCGAGCTTCTATGTGCTCGGAACGCTAATATCGCACTAACTTTTGTTATCTATCCATTTATATTGAGATGTTGGTATCACACGAACTTCTATCATCTATGATTCGATATCATTATTAGATCCTATACCTATCTTATTTGTTAAGAAATCTGGAGTAGTTAATCTTATCTGCTAGCTATAACAAACAACAAATTATTGTTAAACCTCCAATGACCTTACAAGTACTCTGAATCATGCAGAGCATTTTATTCTTGAACTTACATTCGTGGAACACATGAAACTCATAGAAATTTACTTGATCACATCCCTAATACATTTGTAAGACTTGACCCAATCTCTCTTAACATTGCATTACTTGATTGCACCTCTGGTTGACAATAACAAGTTCAGTAAGTCAAAATGCCATGTCATCTCTAGACGTACTTGTCAGCAGCCAACCATGTATCTACACTGAAAGTTCAGTTTAAAATATCTATACAAAATATTATCAAGATCATATTATCTCTTACTTGTCTTAGTAGTGTCTTCACATGGCGGCAAACCTGATGAACCTTTTGTTATCAGCCAAGGTATGATCAAGTAATATAATCTTAAAAGGAGTGGGATCAAATCCAACAAACGTATTAGAGGTGCGGTAAAGTAAATCTGTATAAGAACTATCATTAATAAAAAAAATGTATAAAGTTGTTCAAGAGCTTTACACTTGATGATTTGTTTACCTTCTCACATCCTCTAAGTAAGTGTCTGTCTTTAGATCGTCTAGGATGTACATGGGAGGAATTGTCACGATAAAGATAATTAGTGAAATGTCTAAGCCTATCCGTCCGAAGGTTAACCAAGATCGCTTCAACTATAACTCATAAATGGTCTCTAAATAAAAGAACTAAAACTGAAAGTGATAGAAAATAATCAGTAATAACTAATTCTGAATAAAAATAATCAAAGATTCGAACCAGAAGCTAAGTCCCCTAGAGCTCCTAAGCTGGAAATACAATATCGTGATACGGAAGGGAAATGAACTTGTGTCCAAAAGAAGACACTGTAGTAGGCTTATGAAGGTTTAGGGCAAGGTTGTAGGGTCAAAGTTTACAACGACCGCACCCGTTCTCCAAAGAGTGGAAGGAAAAAACGACGTGACCCCGTAGTCTTTGTTTCATGTATAACGGCGGCGGCTCGGCCGCAAGAGTTCAAGGAGGAAGGAAGCTCCTTCTTCCTTCTTTCTCTTCGCGCCGCAGGCCAATCTTGCCAACTCGTTTGAAAATACCGGCAGCCGGATAAATCACCGATTACCAGAAATATATAAAAATCTGTTTACATGGTTTCATTTGTGGCCGGCCGTTATTCGCTCTCTCCTTTCTCTTCTGCCTGCGAACTCGCCGGAGCTCAAAGGACTCTCTTCTAACGCGTTGTGTAGTCATTGAATTTTGAAACCAACTACACCTGGTTACAAGCACAGTTCAAATCTTTTCAAATTTGAATGTTGGCTCAGGTTCATCCATTTGTCTCCTCACTTTTCTCGATCGGTAGATGTCTGTTGACTCCCATCTACGGCTATAACTGAACCGGTTGAGAATACCTACCTTCTGGGACCTAAGTGGGAAGCTCTCGACGTGAAATGAATGACATTTATACGTGTCTGAAATTCAGGCGGGGGCTCCCACAATCTCCCTTCGCGACTTGGATACGAGTAGCTAATGTATTGGTGTGCGTCGTTTAAAGATCCAAAAAGAACACTGTGAGAATGAGATTTTTTATTCCAAAATGCTTTACGGAAAAGAAAGTTACTCTGGCTCATTTAGTATGCTAAACTGAAAAGGAGGGACTTCTCATAATCCAAATGTTTTTTGGTGGTCAAAAGTTCTTTATGTTATGCCAACAGACGGATATAGTGTTTTGTTGGAAATTAGACAGTTAAACATCTTTAGTTATAACTACTCGGAGCAAGTAGGGAGAGATCTTGCAGCAAAATGCTCCTTGTTGGCACATATTCTGTGGTCGTTTGGTGGAGATCTACAGTTCAAATGACCATCTCCAATAGATCTACATTTCGATTCCTTGATGATCTGATTTGCAAATTGAATTGCTGTAAAAAGATCACAAAACTCTTGTTTCATTCTCAATCACAGAATTCAGAATTCGAATTCTTGATGTGACTTTATTAATCACTGTTTTGAGCAGACGAGTTAAGAGAATATAGTCTAAAAACCCTGTTGGATTTTCTGTCTAATTTCCAACAAAACACTATATCCGTCTGTTGGCATAACATAAAGAACTTTTGACCACCAAAAAAACATTTGGATTATGGGAAGTCCCTCCTTTTCAGTTTAGCATAAGCTAAACTGAAAAGGAGGGACAGAGGACATCGAGGACAAGAGCAGGAGGAGGATTCTTTGAGGACATCGATAAAGTTCTCGGTGGCGTCTCTTTTAAGTTGAAGGTGCTTTGATTCTCGTTGCTTTGTACACTAGATACAACCCGAATTCGAACTAAGTAGAAAGTGGTGAGGAGACTAGTAACGTCATCATAGTCCTGAAATTCCGAATCTTCCCTCCCTTGCCATCCTCGGGTGTAATAAATTGCTCACAGGGTAATTTGTATGAACTTGAACTTCTAGAATTCTGGACTCAATGAGATCTGCGTACATCCATCCAGCTCCAAGAGAACAGTCACCTCTTATCTCCAGCTAGCTCGAAGTCTGTAACAAAGAAAGCATCCTGAGGATACTTGCAGTGGGATAAGACATTATGTCATCATGTCCCGAAAGATGTCTGTCTTATACTTCTGAACTGAGAGAATGAACGAAGGTAGAAAGGAAGTGGTAAAAGGTAACAAGTGACTACCATCTTGAGATGTGAAACGACACACTGAACTGTACAAGAACAAGAGGTGTACTGAACAGGCTTCTCTCAGCACAAGGGAGATAGTAAGTATCAGTAGTCCAACTTACATCATAACTAGCTGTAACGAGCTGAACAGTCTGTATAATGATAGCCATGACATTACAGTGATTTTACTCTTAACACCCTCTCTTAAAGACATGGTTGTATTTGACAGACACCAAGTAAACTTCTGAGTTTGTAAAATCTGTCACAGATAAGGGTTTTGTGAACACATCTACTACTTGATCATCGGTTCAAATCCATGTGGCTTCAACGTCTCCACTCTGTACTTCTCCCGTATATAATGTACTTGTATCTCAATATGTTTCGTACGTGCATGAAATATAAGATTTTTAGCACGAGCTATGGAGCTCATCTTGTCAGTTTGAATTTCTGTTTGAGCAGCCTGTTCCAGTTTCAGATCTTCAACCATCCAACGTAACCAAACTACTTCTCGTGCATAAGCCCTTGTACTCCGCTTCAGATGAGGATAGAGAAACTGTCGGCTGTTTTTACTTCACCAGTAATTGCAGCTCCTGCAAACAGAATCCCGAAGTAGATTTTCTGTCTCCTGTATCACCTGCCCAATCTGCATCTGTGTACTCTATTAGATCAGTTTCTTTGGTAACTCGATATTTTAATCCGAACGAACTAGTTCTACGTAAATAACATAGAATCCTCTTCGCAGCCTTCATGTGACAAGCCTTTGGATTTTCCATATGTTGACTTATCTTCCCAACAGCGTATGAAATATCTGGTCTGGTAGTAACTGCAAGATAAATTAGCTTCCCTACTAATCTTTTGTACTCAACTCTATCCGCTGTTTCCTCTTGAGAGCTCCCTAAAGAGCATCCATTTCCTGTTTCCATGGGAGTTGGTGCTGACTTGCAGTTACTCATGTTGAATTCACTTAGAATGCTACTAGTATATGCATTCTGATATAATGAAACCTCTCCACCGTCATATGTTATACGAATTTCCAAGCAACGGTTCAATTCATCGAGATCTTTCATCTCGAACTCGTTCTTCATATCTCGTTTTGTTTGTTCGACCGCTTCTTTATCACTTCCTGACAAGATTATATCATCCACGTAGAGCAACAATGCTACAATTCCGTTTGTTGTTGATAGAAGATATAAATTCGGATCTCCTCTACTTCCGTTGAACCTTTTTTTTTTCAGAAAACTGTCCATTTTGCTGTGCCATGCCGTTGTAGCTCGTTTTAATCCGTATAGTGCTTTTTTCAGCCGACAAGCTAGATGCTATTGTCCCGGTTGGACAAACCCAAATGGTTGTTCTGTTACAATGTATGGCAGCAAGAACCCAATTCATAGCACCACTCCAACAGGGGAGGAAAACCTTCTAACAAGGAAGGAGGCTCTCGCAACCTTCACAAGAGGAAACAAAGAAGGAACAGAGTATCACTAAAGAGACTTACTTGGGGGCAGAGCCCTTCTCAATATATAGGGAGAGCCAAAAGACTTTTGGGGTTGGGTCTCCGTAACATAGTTGTGTCCAAAGTCTTACAAGACTTCATGAGCTTGTCTTACTCCGCATGTCAACAGTCCCCCTCAAGCTCATATCAATATCCTTAACACCTAGACATAATCTGAAAATATCAAATTTATCTCTAGGTAAAGCTTTAGTGAATATATCAGCAACTTGTTCACCTGTAGGTACATATCTCAGATCTATCTCTCCAGCCAATACTTTTTCTCGAATAAAATGATAATGAACCTCTATATGTTTAGTCCTAGCATGGAAAACAAGATTAGAAGCAAGTTTAATACTGCTGATATTGTCTCTGTGTAAAACAACAGGGTCAGAAAATTCCATACCCATATCTTTCAGTAAGGTGTGAAGCCAAACGGATTCGCACGTAGCATTAGTGGCACCTCTGTATTCTGCTTCAGTCGATGACAGAGCAACTGTAGGTTGCTTCTTCGATTGCCAACTAACAGCAGAGTCTCCAAGGCTGAATACGAAACCTGACGTAGATCTTCTATCTTGAGCACTTCCTGCCCAGTCTGTATCAGTAAAACCATGTAACAAGAGAGGACCACCCGCTGCGTAGTGAAGTCCATACTGGATTGTGAACTTCACGTATCGTAGAATCCGTCGAACTGCATCAAGATGAGGTTTCCTAGGTGCCTGCATGAACTGACTAACTAGGCCTACAGCATAACTTAGATCAGGTCTAGTAATGGTCAAGTAGATCAGACTACCTACAATCTGTCTATAGAAATTAGGATCAGCATTCAACTTCAGAGAAGATGCAAGAGGGATAGAGATATGCTTACAAGCTGTCATCCCAAACTGTTCTAGCTTATTCAGAGCACACTGTCTCTGTAACAGCCATGTATCACCTCCATCCTTGATGAACTCAATAGCTAGAAAGTACTTCAGCTCATCTAGATCTTTCATATCAAACTCTCCTTTCAGCTGATCTTTCACCTGCTTGATAAGGCTCTTAGAGGTACCAGTGATAACAAGATCATCTACATAGATGATGATCAGTACAGTGTTATCATCGACCTGCAAAGAGTACAATGAGGAGTCTGAACTACAAAGACGGAAGCCAAGCAATAGTAGAAACGAGTTAATCTTGGCATTCCAAGCTCTTGGAGCTTGCTTAAGCCCATACAAGAACTTCTGGAGTCTACAAACTTTATTTGGATACCTTTGGTCTTCGTATCCCGGGGGTTGCATCATGTAGACCTCCTCCTGCAGATCTCCGTTCAGGAAGACATTATTGAAATCCATTTGATGCAGTTGCCACCCTTTACTTGTAGCCAATGCCACAAGGGTACGTATCGAAGCCATCTTGGCTACCGGACTGAAGGTTTCATCAAAATCAAGGCCATACTGCTGCGCATATCCTTTAGCCACAAGTCTCGCCTTATGTCTGTGGATTGAACCATCTGAATTTCTCTTGACCTTGTACACCCATCTACAACCAATAGCTTTCTTACCATAAGGTAAATCAACCAGCTCCCAAGTCTGCTGATTTTGCAAAGCTGAAAGCTCAACTTGCATGGCTTGCACCCATTCTTCCTGATGCATCGCCTCCTCAAGAGAATTCTATTCCTGCTCATGTACGACATTCATCATGTAGGCATGGTGTTCAGCCAAGAAACCTTCACACTGAAAACGTTGGACAGGATGTCTCGCTCTGGTGGACCTTCGCAGATCAGATTGACCTGATGGTCCAGCTTCAGATCCCTGATTTGACTGAGAGCTGCTGACGTGGTCGTCAAAAGCATGCACAATATTTGCACTGCGATGCTCATTGATCATCTGCTGCAACACTGGAGAGCTGTTGGAATGTACAACCTGTGTAGGTTGAACAACAGGTGGAGGGACCTGAACCGTAAGTACATCAACTACAGGGACTTGGTCAGACCAAGGAGCTCTCATGCGCATTGGATGAAATACAGCACTACCACTACATGAACTCGTGGCTTGAGTGGTTGTAGAACCAACTTGAACTGGTTGGACAGAGGATAGAATAGATGAAATAACAACAGACCCTGACGTAGCCTGATACCAAGATAACAACTCATCAAAAACAACATCTCTACTGATGAGCAGTCTCCTCGAAGTTGGGATATAACACCTATATCCCTTCGTATCAGAAGCATAGCCTAAGAAGATACACTTCTCAGCTCTCGGGTCCAGCTTGCTGCGCTTGTCATCTGGTACATGTACAAAACATATAGAACCAAACACTTTGAGACATGAGAGGTCTGGTTTCTTGCCTACCAATACCTCATAGGGGGTCTTCTTATGTACCGCTGCAGTTGGTGCACGGTTCATGAGATAGACAGCACAGGCAACAACTTCCGCCCAATAACACTTAGACATAGATTTCTCATTCAGCATTGCACGTGCTGACTCCGCAATGTGTCTGTTCTTCCTCTCTGCTACACCATTCTGTTGCGGACTGTAGCTGCACGTGACCTCTCTTTTGATCCCATGCTCTTGCAAAAAAGTGTCAAAGTGGCGAGAGATGAACTCGCCTCCTCCATCCGAACGGAGCCGTAGGATGCAATGGTTGTACTGCTTCTCAACTAAGATCTTGAATGTTTGAAACACAGCAAAGACGTCTGACTTGGTCTTGAGGAAGTAGACCTAAGTAAATCGCGAGAAGTCATCTATGAATGAGACGAAGTACTGAGAACCATTCAAGCTTGCTTGAGATGCAGTCCATACATCAGAATATATCAACT
Source organism: Asterella californica (assembly GCA_036924285.1). Taxonomy (NCBI): domain Eukaryota; kingdom Viridiplantae; phylum Streptophyta; class Marchantiopsida; order Marchantiales; family Aytoniaceae; genus Asterella; species Asterella californica. The sequence continues at coordinate 18,106,847 of JAYKYS010000003.1, forward strand.
CCAACACCTTGGAAGCTCTAGTGCCCTGATGGCGAAATGGTTGCCTAGCCTGCTTGCCAAACTGACAAGCTTCACAAATCTGAGATGGGATAGGAGATGTGAACTTGGGAAGACTTGTAACTAACTCTGACGTAGGTAAGGTCTTCAACCGCTGATAGTTCATATGACCTACTCTCTTATGCCACATCTCCAAATCTGAGACTCCAGAGGTATGAACAAACATCGCAGCTTGAAGTTGAGGTTGAACAGCATCCAATTTGAACAACCTTCCTACTCTTGACCCTCTGGCAACTACATTGTTATCACTGGTTTCAACAATACATCCCTTGATGTTGAACCGAACTTGATAACCTTGCTCCACCATCTGACCTACTGAGACGAGATTCCTAGTAATGGTGGGCACATATAGTACATCTCCCAAAGCAAAAATGTTTGAAGATGCAACAGATAGAGGAACTGTACCCATATGTGTAATGTTGTGCTGGGTATCATCACAAGTATAGACTATTGATGATGTCTTCAATGGCTCCTTCTGGCTGAACCATTCACCATGTGCTGTCATGTGGTTTGAAGCTCCAGAATCAATAAACCACTCATCAGCAGGTTTGCTCATGAAACCCATGACATGTGCCATCGTTAGAAGACTGCCATCTGAAAAAGGTTCCTCTGTCGACACATAGTTTTGTTGTGGAAGCTTACCAGACCTGATGTCTGCTTGCCTCTTGAAGCAAGTCTTGATCACATGACCTTTGGTTTTGCAGTATGCATAGAACCGCTGCTCACCCCCGCCTTTAGCTTGCTGTTGCTGATGATCAGGTCGAAGATTCTGTTGCTGCTGAGAAAACTGACCTCGACCAGAAGAACCAAATCGATTCTTACCTCTACCACCGAAGCTCTTTCCTCGTCCTCTGCCTCTACCTCCAACAAAGAAAGCTTGCTCTTGTGATGAGACAGAATCACCATTGCCCTGAAGACGAATCTCTTCTGACATTAACATAAGAATCAACTCATCGAACTTGGGAAAAGTATCCCTGACAGCAATGAAAGTCTCGAAAGGTTTGTACTCTTTCCCAAGACCATTGATGGTGTGTAGGATGAGATCATCATCCTCGACTTTCACCCCTATGCTGTTAAGCTGCTCAACTAGACCTCGCACTTGATAAACATAATCTGTAATGCTCAATGAACCCTTCTTAACTTCTAAGAGTTGCTGCTTGAGTTGTAACTTACGAGCTTTGGTAGATGTCTGGAAAACATTAGCTAGTGCATCCCAGACCTCTTGGGGGGTATCAACAGACTGTATGTAGCCAAACATGGAAGGTGAGACACACAAAGAAAGATAATGCACAGCTTGACAAGCTTGTTTGTTCCATGCATCAACATCAGGATCTGTATCAACTCCAACGGGTTTCGCATCTGTCCCTGTGACCAAGCCAAACAGGCTTTGGCCTTTCAAGAAGGCAGACATGCGATACTTCCATATGGAGTAGTTGTTTTTGTCTAAAGGTTCATCAGTAATGACTGAAAACGTATCTATTCTACTCATGATAGATTAGACGTAAGAAACGAAGATACAGACAGTGTCTTTGAACAAATTGGAATTTCACACAGTGATAGAAACATTGATTCTAGGGTTATACAGATGTAGGTCTAGACGTAGGTCTATGTGATGCAAATACAGTCCGTTTTGACTAAAAATGAATAGAAGACCCTAAAAAATACAGTCAAAGCTTGTTGACTGACTATAATTGTGAAAACTCTCACAAAAAACACATAACAAACACAGCAGAGGGATAATTCGAAAATTCAGAACCTGTCACCAACGCTGTCATTCCTTGCTGCACCAGAAAAATGATGTCTGGACTTTCGAAAGTAGCTCCAAACAGCAAGGACGCCTATTAGAGTTTCGTCTCAAGAGAAATCTCCATGTGCAAAAAATTGCAGCACCTCCACTTGCAATCTGAGTCCTCTGTATGCCTCCAATCTCTAATTCCTTCACTCAAGCTCTGATACCATGTTACAATGTATGGCAGCAAGAACCTAATTCATAGCACCATTCCAACAGGGGAGGAAAACCTTCTAACAAGGAAGGAGGCTCTCGCAACCTTCACAAGAGGAAACAAAGAAGGAACAGAGTATCACTAAAGAGACTTACTTGGGGGCAGAGCCCCTTCTCAATATATAAGGAGAGCCAAAAGACTTTTGGGGTTGGGTCTCCGTAACATAGTTGTGTCCAAAGTCTTACAGGACTTGTGCACAAAGTCTTACAAGACTTCATGAGCTTGTCTTACTCCACATGTCAACAGTTCTGTGTATACTTCCTCCTGTAAATCACCGTTTAGGAATGCATTCCGAACATCCAAATGATATAATTTCCATCTGCAAATTTTAGACACTGCTATCAAGAGTCTTACAGAGCTCATTTTTGCCACAAGGTTGAAGGTTTCCTCAAAATCAACTCCTTCCTTTTGTAAATATCCTTTGCCACAAGACGAGCCTTATAACGCTCCACTTCTCCTCTTGCATCTCGTTTTATCTTAAACACCCATTTACAGCCGATGATTCTCTTTCCTGGTGGTGTTGGAACTAGAGTCCATGTTTGATTTTTCTGTGCTTCAAACTCGTCACGCATTGCTTTCCGTCACTCTGCACTTTTCCATGCATCTTCAACTGAGAGCCCTTCACCAGTATCCAGAATTTCATTAGACAACAGTAAACTGTCTTGATATTTGGATGGAAACTTACGGATCCTAGTAGATCTGCGTGGAGTTGAAGCCGCTAAAATGTCCATATGCTGTGATGAATTCACATATGGCTGTTCTTCTTCTCCGTCTGTGAGAGTATGTACTTGATTTTGGATGGGTAGCTCAGTCCAAGCTTCACTCCCTTCTTGACTTTGCTGTAAAATAACATTGGATGGACCAGCTTCTTGATATTCTTCCAAGTCTATGTGCGTAGACTCTCTCTGCTATAGCACAAGATCCTCCATCTCGTACTTCTGAAGTCCAGCTTGACAACTCATCAAAGATAACGTTTCTGCTTATCACGATGTTTCTGTTATCATCAAGAAGACGATAAACCTTCTCTCTATCGGCATACCCTATAAACGTGTCATCAAGTTTACGTCTGACTTCTTTCGGAATGTGTACGTAGGCTTTACACCCAAAAAACTCTTAAGTGATCCATGTTTGGCTTCTTCCTCCAAAATTCCTCTTCAGGTGTCTTGTTTACAATAGCGGACGTAGGACATTTGTTGAGTAAATACACTGCAATATATACCGCTTCTGCCCAGAGATATTCTGGTAACTTCTTCTCTTTGAGCAAACTTCTGGCCATCTCCATTACCGTCCTGTTCTTGCGTTCCACAACTCCATTTTGTTTGTGGAGTGCAGGCGGTGGTGAGTTGACGACTAATGCCTTTGTATCGAGAATAATTTCCGGCTTCTCCAGATATAAATTCTCCTCCTCAATCTGATCGAATTGTCTGTACTTTGCCATCAGTGTGTACCTCTATATTGCTTATGAAATCTTTCAGACGGTTGAAAGCATCTCCTTTACGAGCTAGAAAGTATACCCACATCATCCTGGAAAAATCATCAACGATTAACAAATAATACTTGGCTCCTAACGATGTGATCTCCGCTGGACCCCATAGATCCACATGCATAAGTTCCAGACCTCTCTTAGCTCGGAGAGCCCCCACCTTGTTGCACCGTTGAATTGTCTGCTCTGCTTTCAAGCGTACTTCACATGGGTTCTCATCAAGGTCGGATGTCAGGTAGACCCATCACAAGATTGCAGTCACTGAGCTCTTTCAGTTTATCAAAATGAAGGTGTCCTAATCGTAAATGCTATAACTTGGACTCTTCTGAAGATGCACTCAAAGCAACCGGTGCATGTATTGTACCTCCTTGCAGTTGATACAGTCTTCCACGTTTCAGTCCACGAGCAATCACAATATTTTGATTAATTGAATCCACCACTTGAGGACCAGACTGATCGAATAAAACATGAAGTCCTGCTTCAACAATCTTTCTGACACTCAGTAGATCTCAAGCACAAACCAAACATTGTCAATTTTCCTCACTTCTCCGAATGATAAAGAAACAAATACTTCACCTGATCCTTTCATCTCATAGCTTCTTCCATCTCCCATCCCGATCTCTGGACCGGTCGATAGAAATCGAAAATTCTCCAACCACTCTTTTCTTGAAGTTATATGATGTGAAACGCCCGAATCGATCCACCATATATCTCCCGCATTTCTAGCTATTAAAGCAGCGTAGAATAGCTTATCACTGTTAGTTCTTTGTGAATTCTCGTGATTGGGATTCGAACCTTTGGCAAAATTACCTGAGTAGAGATTGTGGTCTCTTCTTCTTCTTTGTCTATCACTCCATACCTTCTTCCGACACTTGTAAGGGAAGTATCTCGATATCTTACAATAACTACAATTTTCGAGTTTTCGTTTTGACTGGTTATTGCTCCGCTGTCCATCAGGTTCTTGAAAAAGTCTCTACCCACCGTTCGATTTCTGCTCTGCAATAACTGTGCCCAGAACATGTCCTCATCGCATATTAATAACCTAGAACTGTTACACCACATATGGTCACCACTGGAAAATTCTCATGGGGTTTGATTCTTTTCGACTTCCGTGTCATGACTTTCGATTGTGATTGCAGAGTTCCGATCATTTTTGTTCATTGAAGAATCATTGTCTTAGGCTTCATGAAAACTTTGTGAAATGACCACAAGCGTATTCTCTGGTCTGGTGGATTTTGTGAAATGTCTACCAGTACGCTTATGGTTTCACTATCAATACTGTGGTTTTCCAGAATGCTTTGTCATACAAGTGATCAGTTAGCTTCACTATTTTCTCTTCGATAAGTTCAGCAAACCTCGATCTCGACTAAAGACTCACTCACCTCTTTCGAAAGATCCTTCCCCCGACCCAATGTATTCGTCTTGAATACCCCTTCATTACACCTGACAACTGAATATGAGTCTTAAGTTAGTTCAAAGAGTACTTGACATTTCCTGAAGAGATTCGTGACTAAGCTGCTAGTAAGAGCTAATCATGACTACCGTAGTAGTTGCAAGGAAAACACAAGAGACCAATAGTTATGCGGTCTATGTACAATTGATTGAGCCCAGTAAACTGTACATACACCATACAGGAAATTTTTGGGAAGCCTGGGGAAAGATCAGAGGCAAATTTCTAGCCTTTGTGTTTGTGGAGCTGTTTACCTTCCAACTTTTTAGCGAGCTCTAGTTGACGAGGAGAGAAACTAGTGCGTGCTCAAGAAAACACTATAACCAATGTGCTTGAAAATGTGCTTTGAGTTGCATATCTAAACTCTCTTTTTACAGTTGAGAATTCTCCTTATTGGATAAGTCTTCCTTCATCAGATAAGTTTTGTTTGAACTAGGGCTTGATCACGGAAAGATAGTTCATTGTCGTAGTGAGTGCATGAACAACATTTGGAAACATGACTTGTAGATTCTGGATCTGAATTCGGCTCATTTAATGCTGAGAATCAACCTTCAGCTATCTGTTCCATCTCTCCACGGGAGAACTCTTTAATCGACTTGACTTCCTGACAGATGAAACTTGAAGCACCTAAACTTTGTAACTAGAGAAAGGAGAAAATAGAAGACAATCAGAGCAGTAATATATTGTAGTGAAAAACGTTTACGGTGGATCAACTCTAGATCATTCTTGAGAATGATCGTATTTAAAAGTTCATTCTTGAGAGCTTATCACTTTTGAAAAGATAAGTTTTGTCAAGTCCAACAGTAGTGGAAAAAGTGAACTTGCATAGATAAGTTAGTTCCAGCAAACAGTTTAGATTGGAAAAGCGATTGAGTTTCTTTCATGTCTGTCTTGCTCGAATGAGAGCAAAGCATTCGAGCAAGGCAGACAAAACGACTATGGTGATCTCGGTACAAATCAGCAACAACTTTCCGTGAAGCTATGTGAAGAAATAAGTTTACCCGGGCAACTGACTTGCAATAGTTACGGGCTGGTCGTAGTTGAAGTTCCAGTGCACCGTATCATGTCATGATCAGACTATAACAGAGGGCATCGTCTGTTTTATATATATCTCTTCCGTAGGTATGATATGGTAATCATAATAAAGGACTTAAACCTTGTAGGAGCCGGCCTTTTCCATCCGAAGAGAACCATTGACTTCCTTGCGTATTATGAACCTTCGGATTGCCCAGAATGACTCGTAGACAGTGGGCATACCTATTGTTATAAAGATCGGCAAGTTGAAGTTGTGAAGGTGATAAGGAGAAGCGTGGGATGGAGCAGTTGCAAAAGGTGCAAGGAGCAGTTGTCATATACGAAGCAATTTTTGAGGCTAAGCTCAACATACACAAATCGGTTATCATCCCGATGGGGGTCGAGTTCACTCCAGAAGTTGCTACAACGAGGCTCCAGTCTAAGAGACTGGAGCGTTCGGAAGGTGCACGCTTATTCTCTCAAGCTTACCTGCTCAAAAGAAACGGATGGATAACCTGATGAACATTGAGATATGTTGGCTGGTATGTTCTCTAATGTTTCAGTTTCAAGCTCTAATGTGCGCAGAGCCAATACTATGCTCTCTATGGACAATCACACGCTGAACATTCATAAGTGCGACAGAGCGAATTAAGAAAGAAGTACCTTAGATCTCTGAGGTGCGAATTCGCAAATTTGCAAGAACTTTGTGCACTTCCTATTAGTAAAAGCGCAGAAGTTTTCTCCGTTAGCTTGTGATCTGCGGCCGGAATTTGAAGTAGCTTTTCTGTAGTCGAAATGTCTCTATAGAGAATGGCTCTCTCTCTTTCACATACGAAAGAAACGGATGGATAAGCTTATGAACATCGAGATATGCTGGCTGGTATGTTCTCTAATATTTCAGTTTCAAGCTCTAATGTGCGGAGAGTCAGTACTATGCTCTCTATGGACAATCACACGCTGAATATTCATAAGTGTGGCAGAGCAAATTAAGAAGGAAGTACCTCAGACCTCTAAGGCACGAATTCACAAATTTGCAAGAACTTTGTGCGCTTCCTATTAATAAATGCACAGAAGTTTTCCCCATTAGCTTGTGATCTGCGGCCGGAATTTGAGTAGCTTTTCTGCAGTCGAAAAGTCTCCACAGAGAATGGCTCTCTCTCTTTCACATGCGACTCGGATGACGATGTCACAACCCGGGTTGGGTGAGATCGATTTACAAGATTTTACAAGGCGGTATTTTTAGAGAGTCCTGAGTTTCTCAAAATGGTGCTGCAGACGCCCTTCAGCCACTCGAACAAGTAAAGCACATCAATGGATTCCTTTAGTTCACTCTACTGGTCCTTGCGAAATTTCTCGCTCTTCAGCTTCACGAGTGTTCACTTTACCAGGATGTGCACGGAATAACTACTCTGCTCTTGTGCTTGACAGTTTGGTCCAAGTCTGTCGTAACTGCTCGCGTCCGTTCCTTAACCGACTTCTTCACGTTGCCGCACGATGGTGATCGATCCAAAGGTGGAAAAAAGTTCCTATTTTTCAAGATTTAGAGAAAACTCAAAAACCAATAATAAACTATTCGCAAACGCATAGCAAAAATAAAATATTTTTTTTAAAAATATTTATAGAATTCTTGCTAACACCTCGATGGAATACCCAGTGTAATATCGATCCATTGGAGCTTTTAGATTTACTCTTTTCTCTACGTTTGTATTCTTCCTCCCTCCTGCCAAAAGTGCACATTGGATGCATATTTTATTCGGTATCTTGCTTCCTTCGTAGGCATGCGGCCTTTCCCCGTGCAGCTCTTGATTTGTTATGCTAGCAAGCTACCATATTCCTGCGAATTCAGTGCGGAAGGGATGGCTCTTTCAGTTTCTTACTACAGTCGTGCAACGTGGTGGGGTGTTGCTACGTGGTTGCAGATCCGTAGTTATGCTACTGTAGATGGCAACATCTACACTCCTTGCAGTGATTGTTGGAGTTCTTCCATGTTTGGTTTCTACCGGAGTTTGTGAGTGAGAAGAACGGGGTCAGCTGTAATGTTGGAGTTCGGTGGTGTCTGGACATGGAGCTGGAAGATTAGAATTTATATTCATCGTGTTGGAGTTTCGACTGTATTTGTTCGGAGAACGGAGAATTCAAATTAGAATCTGCTGTCTGGAACGCTTGCAGTGAATCCTAAAAATGGCGTACGTGCGTCGCATGAAAATACTTGCCAACCATGTCGAAGCTCCATCAGGCCTCCTCTCCCTTGAGGTTAGTGCGCTGCAACCGAGTTATCGTGAGGGAAAATCTTATGTCGCCCACAACCGGCTTAATCCTGCTTTTGCCGTAGCTTGAGTTACGCCTCAGGTTGATCTGGATCCTGCGTTGGTTGTAGTCTTGGTCTCCGCTGCTTCTGCTTTACTTTTCGAGGTGATCAAGTTTATTCTACATTCTGTTGTAGGTTGTATTTCAAGGATTTGAGAATTCTGACGGGATTTCGTCCGTTAAGGAACGTCACAGCTTTTAATGGATCAAAGTTTGGAGTCATTCTGAGGGAAGCGGTCTGTCTGTTCAGGTCGGAACGAGTATTTGCTCCAGTCGAAAGGTACGCCCGGTAGTTATCGGTGGAATGGTTCTGGACATCCAAGCGACTCCTGTGAGTCATAATATCCTGCCTGGTACGACGACTCCTGGTGAGGTAGCTTCTCCTCTTGAAAATTTCTCTTTTGAAGGTTTTACATTTATTAGGGTTATAACCTTGTCTCACACTTATTACGACGTTCATGATCGTATGAAAAAATCAGGTTCTTCAGGTATCATAAGATGTAAGCCTGACTTCTTTTGGCAGCGCGTGTACGCTCTCAAGTATTATGCATGCATTCTTTTTATTTCCTCACGCATCAAACATCTGGCAGGTCTGATGGAGCGACCTGCAGGTTTGCTATGTCAGAGGCGGAGTTGGAAGAAATATAGCGGAATGTCTAGCCAAGTTAGATACACAACCCTTTCTGATAAGTGTGATTGGGGATGATATGGCAGGTTGGTTTCTCACTGGCTGTATACCTTTCCTTAAAATCATACCACTTGAACTTTGCTATGCCGGAGGTGCAAGTCTCAAGTATCTTCATCTCCTTCTGTGACGCACTTATGTACCTGTCCTGTCAGTACCTTCTGACTGCCTGGTGACTGTTGTTTGCTACTATTGGGTCTGCAGGGAAACTGTTGTTAGAACATTGGCGATCTCTTGGTCTTCCAGTGAATGGTAAGTTTTCTCGTGGATTCAGGTACGGAGATATGATGTGGCGGAACCCAACTCAGTGTTAGGCAGTTTCATCCTACTGTCACTGCACGTTGTGGGGATTTCTCGCTTTACACTTCCTGCAGTAGGTTATAGTTGGTATCAACTCCTTACGAGGCGGATGGGCTGATATTACCCGAATTTTGCCGTTGCAGGAATACGGATCTGCTCTGGTGCTTCCACGCCGGTCATTTCTGCGGTGTTCGATAAGAGGGGAGAACTGGCAGCAGCCGTTGCAGACACACATGCAGTCGTAAGTCATCAAGCTTCTTCTACGGAGCCGGTTCTTTTCGAAAATATTCGTGTTGTAGAGCGAGCTGAGACTTCTTTGGAACATTACTTGTGACGAAGGAATCACTAAGTTTATCCGGTTAGCATTTCGCTGTCACACTGTCGATTTTTAAGAGAAGTGTTCAGAGTAGGGCGTCCGACCTTTGTCACGCCTGGCGCTCTTGGAGTGTGCGGATAGATGAATTAGCACTGAGGTGCGACTATTAAGATGTTCACTTGTAAACCCTGTCCGTTTCTCTCTGCAGGAGGTCTACTTGACTCCTAAATGGATCGATAATTTCGCCAGAGAAATCCACTGAGCTTCAGTTTTACTGATTGATGCTAACTTAGACCCTCCTGCAATCAAGCGGGCCTGTAAACGTAAGGCCGGATATCCGCGTTAAACTTTTAATTCACGTACTTTCTGTTGAGGTAGGAAGCAAATGTTGTTAGCAGCAGGTTTCTGGCCTTCTCCCAAGGTAAGAGAGATTTTTCTCACTTTGGGAGTTTGAGTCCTTCGCAAGTATGGGAATATAACAACTCCCATAGTCCCAAGGGAATTATGTACTCCCTTAAATATTTGAGGGAACTTTCACATCCTACTAGTCTTTGGGAGCGTTCAGATTCGCGCTGACCGTGTGTTACAGTGGCAAGTAACGCGAATGTTCCGGTCTGGTTTGAACCAGTTTTAGTTGCAAAGTCCGTGAGAGCAGCTGATGTGCTTGCATTTGTAAGTATGTTATGTGGTCTCATTCGCTCAGGTCTTGGTGTATGCTTACAGTGGCAAGTGACGCGAATGTTCCAGTCTGGTTTGAACCAGTTTCAGTTGCAAAGTGCGTGAGAGCAGCTGATATGCTTGCATTTGTAAGTATATTGCGCGGTTTCATTCACTCGGGTCTTGCTGTATTTCAAGTTGTATTCGTTCGGAATTATATTAAACGTCAACTTACAGATTCTTCAGAAAGCTTAAGCATATTTTGCTTGCCGAGCAGATAACATACATATCTCCCAACGAAGCAGAGTTGGTGGCCATGGCTGATGCTCTTCAACCTTCCCATCCTACAAGACAGGAAAGTACACCAGCAGCTAACCATGTCCGAAGACTAGATGGGAGTTATCACAACTCCGCGTTTGCATTGGTTCTTCAGTTGGACGATTGCATCGAGAAGCTCCTGAAGGCTGGCGTGAAGTATATTTTCCTCACGCTGGGTAGTGGAGGAGCTGTACTGTGCTCAAGAAAACCCTGTGGTCAAATTGCGTGTCTACAATATCCAGCGCTGCCAGCATCAGTCGTGAAGCTCAGTGGTGCGGGAGATTCTCTTGTTGCGGGTTCTGTGGCAGCTTTGTCAAAAAGTATCCCAGAAGTTCAAGCGTTAGCATACGGGATGGCTGCTGCGAAGTTCACGGTTGAGTCCGCTATGAATGTGGCTCAAAATTTGTCGTGGACTGCGATCGCTGGTTCTGTTTCTTACCAACTGGTTTATTGGTGTCGGCGTAGAGTTCTCATAATCACTCAAATCTGGCCAAGGATATCATATCTACATTATTCGTTCTCATAAATGCAAACGGAGAATGATTTTGTGATATTCTTGCAGAGGTTATTCACTTCTCGTGGCCCCTCTTCTCTGTGGACTCACTTCAAGTCCCTGTTGCCCTGTGAAGAACAGGTGATGCCGAAGCACTTTTGCTGCTGTCACAAGCGTTTGTGATTTCCAGTCGGAGAGGCCTGGGGATGGAAGGTTGAATTTGTTACACTTCGGCAATTGAGCGGGCGAACTACTGCTGGTGAATGGATGACAAGGTTGCCAAACAACATCCCTGAGGCAGAAGGTACAGAGGATGGACTTGTACAAGTTAGAGTGTCCACTAAAGTAATAGCGTGGATCATTATTTAGGGTTGAAAAGGATTAGTAAACTAAGGCGCTATGTTCTTAACATTTTATAAGATCTAGAGCAGTGTATACTACGTTCCGTTCATGAGTAGGTACGGTGTATACAAGATACAACTTCGTAACGGTTGAAGGAACCAGCTGAAGGCCAGCTGACTTTTGTTCAATCTCGATATGACACGATTGCACTCCAGGTGTTGCTGAAGCTTTTCTGAAGTTCTTTCACTTTTCACATCCAGGCGAATGTAAGTGATCTCCATGTGATTCCATGTTTTATCTCCAGAAGTTGAACGTACTGTGTTTATTATAGAGTAGACACCACCTCAAATTGTTGAGAGTATAATCACTGGAAAGTCATGGCTACCATTATACAGATTGTTCCAGCTCGTTACAGCTATTTATGGTGTAAGTTGGTCTATAGTTAGTTATTATCTCCCTCGTGCTGAGAGAAGCCTGTTCAATACACGTTTTGTTCTTGTACAGTTCAGTGTGTCGTTTCACATCTCAAGATGGTACTCTCTTGTTAAGTTTTATCATTTTCTTTTTACCTTTGTTCATTCTCTCAGTTCAGAAGTATAAGACAGAGACCATTCGGGGCATGATGACATAATTTCTGATCCCACTGCAAGTATCTTCAGGAAGAGCTTTCTTTGTTGCAGACTTGGAGTTAGCTGAAGATAAGAGGTGACTGTTCTCTTGGAGCTGGATGGACATACGCAGATCTCATTGAGTTTACAGTTCTAATAGTTCAAGCTCACATATGATATCAGAGCGCAGTTGGTGAGACTGCAGATCAAGTACTTACTAGTGTAGTTTGCACCGAGTGATTTTGTTCATTGGAAGGTTTTTTGAACTGAGTAGTGATATAGATCACTCAAGCATGGCACCAGTTAATGATAATATGTTGAACTGAAAATCACAAGTTGGACAGCAAGAACTATCCAATCTGGAAGTTTAAGAATGGGAGTTCAAGAATGGGATGTTGTTACCGGTCAAGAAGAGAGGTCAGAATCTCCAGTTGCTGTGGAAGTATGGGTGAAGAAGGATCACCGAGCTTTATCAGTAATTAAAACGACAGAAAAAGATTATGAGATAGGCGATCTTGCAGAACGCAACCTCTGCCAAGATGGTTTGGGACAATTTTGTAACGAAACACGAGTTTGTATCTAAAAGTAGAAAATGTATTATTCGTCAGAAGTTGGATACGTTGCAGATGGAAGATGGGATTACCATGGAATCATATTTTACGATAATCAGGACCCTGTTGAAGGATTACGGGATTACCATGGAATCATACTTTACGACAATCAAAACCCTGTTGAAGGATTGATTAACCTGGGAGGTCCGTCTGATGAGGAAGATCTCTTCATGATGATACTACAAAGTTTTCCAAGTATGTATTAAAGTTTTGTTAAAACAATTGAAATCAGGAAAGAAATGTTTCTTTTATCGATCTTCAAAGCTTAGCTTTACAAGAAGAGATGAATGTACAAGCTAAGTCTCGCATGAAAGGTCTACTGGAGAAAGCGTTTTTGGTCGAAAGAAAACATACGAGGTCTTTCAGCGAGAACGTGAAAGAGAACCGTCAAACAGAATTTTGCATCCGATACTGAATTCACATAGCCATGCCGCTCCTAAATATACTGAAATTCTCTCCTCGCCATGTCGGTACTAAATATCTGAAGAGCTTTTATACTCATATATTAGTGATAACGAGGACATAATTTCTCGATTACACAGAAAATCTATTCCCTAGCCTCATATAAAATTCCGGAATGGAAATTAATTGAATCTAGGCTGAGACAACACGTACCAAGTACTAGTTTAGTCCGTATTATCCACGTCTACTTATCACCTCCTCAAAAGTAGGTACAACACGTACCGAATACGATGTACTTTTTCATACACGTACTTTTTCACTTCATTATCATGAAGTATGCCGGAGAGTCTGAGTAAGCGGAAGACACACAAAACCAAATATGGTATACAAACGAATCCTCCAATGAGTACGATGCTTACAATTACTCGATTGGGCCAAGATTTATTTGGCACTATGGCTATGTAAGCAGACGCGAAAGCCACGATAATGGCGACCATCGACGAAATTAGATTTATCAGCGCCAAAGTCACATAATATTGAATTAGCTTCACCTTGTCCATAATCGATTTTTGAGGCATAGGCAACGATGAGGTCAAAGACAGCATGATCGCCCCCAAAGAAGAATAGAAGGCCAAAGCATTCATCACTATGAAAATCTGCACGCACCGAACGCCCACTTGTAGACCTCCAGACTGCGCATCATATCCCAGAGGAGGTTGCAAAGGACCCACGAACGAGGCCGTGGCAACGAGGGCTGCCGTCACCGATATAGCATTCGCTGCAGCATTTAAACTTGTTTTGGCTTCTTGAGTTTCGTTGGACACCTTGTCGTACCACCATATGCTGTACTCTGGCGAAGCTTTGGGGCCTGGATCTGCCATTTCTTCGTTGAAATTTGTCTGCCATACGTCGATCCCCGCTTGAAGCAACAAATTGATGCAGCCTTGTCTTCTGCTTTCTGCCATGCGCACTAGGTCTTTACGCTCCTCAGTAGACAAAGACGACTCCGCTTGATATGAAGTGCCAATGCGGCCATCAGGAATCTCACAAAAGTCTGTCAAGGAGTGCGGAAACTGGAGCGGAGCTTCAAAGTGGGTGGCGAGATGCAATGCAGTATTACCCTTGAAATCTTTAACAAGGGGATCAAACTTTCCAGTTGCCAAAATAGCTCTAATCGCATGAGGGTGTCCTGCTGCGGCAGCAGCATGAAGAACAGTAGCGTAGTCTGTCAACATGATACCCTCAGGCGGTAAGGACAAGTTGTTGAATCTGGAGAGATCATAGATCTTGTCATCCTGCACATAAAATACAGTTATCAACTTCAAAAGAATGGTATTTATTAAAAAAACATTTATTCCTGGTACTTTTTAGCTATTCTAATTTGGAGCATCTCATATAATGCAGTACCAATTTAGAGACTCCATGGTTACAGCAATTTCCATAGAAGTAGAGAGCATCCGGAATACATCAGAACGATATCCATTTATACGAGGAGATTTCTCGAAGCTTCTTAAAATGAGAATGCTTCAAAGCTATGTTCGTTGTTATTAAACAAAAACAAATAATTTAAGAGTTCTCTAACCAACGTAACTAAGGAAAATCTTCCATTTGAACTCCAAATAACTTTTGTACTTCATAGATCTCCCCAACTTCGTATTAAATAGAAAAGTAGAAAGTTTAGTATGCTTTAAAGTAGAAGGGAATTCGGGCCAAGAACGTAAAAAAGATAGCAACGTAACTTGATTTGAAATGTTGTATGTGCAGATCCTAGCATCAGCGAAGAACTTCCTCTCAATGAAATATATAATTAAGGTATGGATATCAAATTTAGCAAAAAAGAAATGCATTTAGTCCTCTACAAACTGAATTCTTTCATTGACGTAATAAATAGAACAAAAGAATACTTTTATTACTGATGATATCAACTTCAGAAAAGATGGAAAATACTTACATTGGCCAGTATCTGTAGAGCTCCCGTATCACCCACGTAAGCCGTCCACTCCAGCCACGTCATCTTGTGAGAATGAAACGTTGGAAATTCGCTGAGTTGGCTGACGAAGGACACATATCGGACATGATGTGTATACAAATCTGTCAGCGCTGGCCTCTCGCTATCCGAAAGATGAGGACTGCGCATGATGACGTGGAGAGCGCGTGAGGCGAGCTCATCAGAGACCCGATCTAATGAGTAGTGATTCACAGCAGACACTGTCGCTACATCTACCTGCCAGATGCGCCCTTTAAACTGCCAATGCCCACACTCCTTGCTTGTATCCTTCACACTATCTATTAGTGTTGCTTTGTTTCTTAGAAGTTGACGTGCCTTAGTAATGTCACCTAGTGCCAATGCAATATAAAGCGGCGTCCTACCCACGCTATCATGTACATTGATGTAATTCTCGATTGCATCTTCATCTCCTTTAACCATCTCCGCAATCCAATTGTGGTGAGGCATACCTCCTCGTACCATGTGATGCAGTGCGGGGCCACGTGTGTCCTTGATTCCAAGGAGGTATTGAGGGCTACTTCCTCGTACCATGTGGTGCAGCGCGGGGCCACGTGTGTCCTTGATTCCAAGGAGGTATTTCCTGAAAGAGATTCCTTTTCCCGACTGCTGAAAGGCTTTTAACATTCTGTGTTGTATTTGTATTCTTTTTTCTTCTAACATTCTATTACGAACAGAGATATGAACAGAGAAACAAGCGAGGAAAAGGAACTCTTCTACAGGTAAAAAGCGACTTGTCAGCTCCCATTCTTGCGTCCATTTAGTCGATTGCGTCCATCCATCAATTTTATCCGCAAGCGGATGCTCCAGCTGCTTGGTGCCGGAAGTGGCCTGAGAATCTGCCGCTCTCTGCTGTTCACTGGTAGACACGTTGGACGCAGCATCGGTTTGCTCACTGCCCGCTTCCAACTGATGATTAACCTTGGCGTCTATCCGATCGGGGAAGGAAAAACACTTTTCCATCATCTCGCACAGCAGTTTTCTTTCTTCTACATGACGATCAGCCGAAGAATTCGACTCTCCCGTTTCTTCCGGTCCTTCTCCGATGAAACGAACGACATCTTCATAAGGATGTGGGTGATCAAACAGGCCATCAACCTGCAGAACTGCTTCCGCGAGAAGTGTATTGATAGCTGCATCCCCTTGTATCACTGCCATCGCAAAAACATCTAACCCGCTACCATATCTCCACTTCGCACCTTTACCACGTGATGAAGTTTCACCACCATCCTCCTTTGCCTCGAGGAGGTCCCTGAAGCTAGCCAAGCCAAGGCCATAGACGTCCCTACTACGAAGGTCACCTGTCGTAGCCTGAGAATCAACTGTAGAGCTGGACTGAAAGACCCCAGGATTTTCACCCTCCGACCGTGATGAAAATCCTCGATAGAGGAAAGACGCATCCTTGTAGAGATGTTTGAACTTTCGCAAAATTTCTAGAACTAACCTATACCAGTTGTGTCTCATAGCCAAGTGCAGTACATTGCAGCCACAATACTTGATGGTCAACAGACGAGGTTCTTGTCCCAGAAGAGTCATTAATCGGTACCCATCTTCCTCCCAGAAGGCATCGATCCACTCGGCATCAATCCTCTTCCTCTCGGCCTCAATCCTCTCTGCCATTCTCGGACTCTAGTACACAAGCAGCCGATTACGTGCTTGTAAAACGGCGAGGCTTGACCAGCTGCAAGAATGGCGGCTATGACCAGTATGAATGTACAAACAGGCAATTTGTACTCGCCTTTTGTCATTCGTGTCTCGCCAGAAGGGTCTCTACGAACTCTGACTGATTGCAGCTGAGAAGAAGACTTCACAGGAATTCGCTGAAACTTCCACGACTTCACAAAGTCGCTAGACTCGAGTCCTCAACTCGCAAGTTGCTCGGGCCAGTTGCTCATGCACTTGCTTCTCCGACTCAATCAGGACGTTTTTCTAAAGAGAATCAAGAGAACAACACCTGTAAAAAAGGGAGGGCCATGAAAGAGACGCAGCCGTAAAACATAACAAGGAAGTGAACAACAACTCGTCAGAACTGAATTATACAGATCATTCTGGCGGTTATAAACTCTCCACGGCGGAGAGATAACTTAATGCTACTTCCAACTTCCGAGGAAATCTGTATCTGGCCGCTGTGCATTGAGATTCGAGGCTATGGTATGCAGGAATGATGCATACCATGGCCTCGAGGAAAGGACCCTCGCTCATAACTTCGGAAGTGGAACACGCGACGCAATGAATAGCAAACGGAAGGAAAGACCCCATCAAGCCTTACGAGCGAAAGAACCTCGTCCGTCACAGGTTCGGATCCTCTAAGGACTCAGAGTCAACTCTAATGATAATAACTGCTGTCATGCCGCTATGCATGAATAGATTTGTACGACGAAGTGACAAATAACGATATATTACTATCTTAATAGTAATCTATCGGCAAGGCAATAATAATATGGTAAAGATAACATGTAGCCTAGGGACGAGGACTGAGAAACTCTTATTTCTTACATTCGTCACGAGTGGGACATGGGAATAATATTCGCACGACTGTCAGATGGAGAGCTGGACCGAAAACTTGAAAGGTAACCAGGTCCACAAACATAAAGCACTAGGACCAACTTTTCTCCAGGAGTTGCGAAACATCTTCCACTGCTGAAATTCTTGGCTCTTGTGGTGGCTGATTCATCACTTGTGTTTACCTGCAACTACTAATCAGCTCTTGCCAGCAGCAAACCGTTCACGCTTGACAAGTTTACTCCGTCCAGAATACGATGCTGTTTTCACGCCTTTGTGAGCACTTTCTCACGCTCACATGACCTTCAGATGCCTCCGTTGTTCCAGACCTAGACGTGTTTCACAAGCATCCTGCATCCTTCAGCCAGACTCCCGAGTCATTGGAGCGAGTCCTCAAGTCCGTCGTCCCAGATCCCTTCTGAAACACACGCTGGATATGTCCCGACACGACTTTTGGTGTTCTAGCTCAAAGAGTAGTTGACTCTTCTGGACGGAGTAAACTTGTCAAGCGTGAACGGTTCAAGAACTTTGGTGATGATATTTCTAAAGCTTACGTACAAAGATCGGTAAACTTTTATGGGTTATTCAGAAGACATGGAAACAGATTTTCCTTGTCAGCAAAAGTTTGAAACTGCAGAAGAGAAATCTCTCTGCTTTTCCTTTTAAGCTGCATCCCGGCTGGAACGGAGATCGGGCAGGGGGATGAGTGAGCAAGTCGAATCCAATTCCCCATTGGCAATGAAAACTAAGAGCATCTCCACCCGTATAGAGATATATACTTCCTTATCTCTATTTTACAGATGAAGAGTTAAATGGATCTTTAAAGAAAATTATTTCTCAAACGATTTGATATGAAGTTAAAAGGTCTTTATTGCAATCTTTAAGTTAAGAAAACGTAATAATGTTTAGAAAATTCTGTAAATTAGAATCTAGTATAAAGATCAGCGGGGTTTACACTAATAATAATATAAATAACTAATATTACTTTTCGAAGTATTTATTAGTTCTGCCATAAACTTTATTATAATATAAATATAACCACTTATATTATAACAAGGTTTATGGCAGAACTAAGGTAGAGAAAATGACTAGAATTCAATTGCGTTGAGAAACACACTTGAAACTTTCTGAGATGGAATTTCTTTCTGAAACTTATTGTCTCATTTGTTAGAAAAGTCAATGCACATAGAGACAAAAATAGTATTATGTATGTGCGTAAAACTATGATTTGATGTGATCTTTTTCTGAAATCACGAAAATTGGCATGAAAAGTGACTCACTCTAGAATTGCAGACCATTGTTGCAAGATATCAGAATCACTTTGATGGCCAAGTTGTACCATCATTCCAGTTGACATCTCAAACATGTTCTCTGGTTCTTGAATGTGATGATATTACTCAGCAAGCATGAAATCATGTAACAGCATGTATTTCTTGAAGAACACTCTGCGATACTGTGCTACTCAAAAGTCTCGCCTAAAACATGCAAACGGACTACAAATTCAACTGCTTTTATTTTTTATGTCTTGTTGTTTTCTATCAGATCAAGAAATTCTAGTATAACGTTGTCAAACTTTTCAGATCCACTATTTATCTCTATGAGAAGATATGAATCAAAAGAAAAAAATGCTTCACTTTTTAGACATTGTTCTATTCATTGATATCTGACGTACTAGGATGATATATCACGAAGCTGTAATGTATCCACTTTATTTGACAAATCTATTTCATCAACATTGAGCACATGTCCATGTTCCACGTTCCATTTTACATGACTTGATATGTTCCCACTCAGCAACTTGAATTTTGTTTCTCAGATTTGTACAAGTAGAAAGTGAAGATGAGAAATATAGCTTGAAGAGAATTGCAATGCAATTGAATAACTCAGATAGTAAACAGATTCATCGAATGACAATAAACTGAAAAACTTAATTAGAGATGTTTCTTGTTCACTCGTTCGTGGATGAAAATAATATTTATTGCGTTGAAAATATTTCTTTTTGAGATTGTTTACTCAGAAATTCAATTTTTGAGATCAACGCATTTGTATTTTTTTTTTATATTCATGATGTACGACAAAAGATGAACTGATCACAAAAGATAGAAAGAACGTCCAGAATAAACACTGAATGAATTCTGAGTGATTGGTTACCATCCGTTTCTTCTTTAAGGAGTTGTTGATCCAAAAATTTAGAGTTTCAAAATGTTTTACTCACACTATTTCAATGTAGATAAAATTAATGTGTATCATATTAAATACACTTTACTTTTATTAATATGAATGCAAAATTAATGTGTATGACACTAATAATTGTAATGACTCCTCAAAATACCCTTGCAAAATTAGTGTCACTCACGCTCAATTAGATAGACATTGTAGGAGATAATGCTAAACTCTTCTTTTATATTCATATATCTAGTTTAACGTCTATCCATTTGACAGTTTACACTTTCTGTTTATTCATGAACTAGAAAATATTGTATGGTACACATATTTATAAGGGTGTAAAATATCACATGTAAGAAAATCATTGAAAAAATTAACCAAATGTATTTTCTTTAGCTCAGTTAGCTCAGATTTCATTTAAATCTGAGCTAACTGAGCGAAATTCTGGCGAGTTTAGGTACTATATACGAAGTCACAAATGACAATGAGTCACAGATACAAACTATAGAATTACTCTTTCACTAGACTGGAAAATTAATCGAATCACATCTCTGAAGATTGCACACAATGCACCTAAGGAATTATCAGGTAAGGGTGACTTGGAACAGTCGACCGCGTACTGAATGTGACAGGGGCAATTGAATGGTGGATGGAAGAATTCCTCAAAACGGAGCAACCACTTTACAGGTATGAGTACTGTAAACCATGGCAGTCAGACGGAACAGGGGCATGTCCGACATGTCTTGTACCATCCGTTGGTGGGGATTTTACTTTCTGTTTGACTTTCTATCACCAACCACGAGCAGACATTGTGGTTCTGGCAAGCATGATTGCGGAAAGTTTAGACGGCTTATATCTGCTCTCATTATTCTGTCTTCAGTTGCAACTTACGGTGAACTTGTGAAAGATACTCAAGCTCAGTTGTTGTTAATGCAGTTACGGACTATCGCAGCCACCTTTTTTGCTTGCTCTCTACAACAATTACGAGAAGTTGGAACATGCGTGGAACAATCGTGGACTAGGACGTGACAAGCTTAGCAGACTAGAACAGGATTATTTTGAGGAACGAGACAAGCGTAGGCCTGATCAGAAACCTTTCTCTTCCTTGGAAAGTGATTATGCGAAGATACTGCACTTCAAAGGCAAATATAAGCCCTGGAAGAGGGGCCGAATCAGGCTGGCGTCCGAGGCGGTCGTATCGTTATGTGGAGACGATGGAGAAGAATGTTACAAGTTTTGGTGGGAGTACCTCTCCACAGAGGCTGATCAAGCCTTCTGACTTACTCCGTAGCAGAACTAAACTGAGTCCCGTGTATAATACACAGGAACTTATTTCTGGTGCCTGAGGTTGCGTCCGTCCTTTGAATTTAACCGTACGTTTTAGTACCGAGAGGTGTTCCAAGGTGGAACCGACTCTTTGCAAAGTATTTCAAGGGACACCAGTTGAGATCAAAACCGACTTAAGCGAGTTGATTCAAACAAAATTCTTTGGTTCTTTACATGTCAACTTATTCCCTTGATAACAACGCGCTCCTGGGAGAATCTTCAAGAACGCCTGAGAATGCTATATGTTAATTCGTGTTCACCAAATTGTAAGGGTCGAAGTCCTCTAGTGAAGAAATGCTTACAAGAATACTGGAAACTGAGATGTTACGCAATCCCGCTATTTTGTCACGGAGTCTTCCCAACCCCGTTAATAGGGAGACTCCTTACATTTCCCATTGGTTCTAACGAGTTCGTATTTGGTGTTTCCCTAAAGGCCCTACACGCCGCTCAATGAACTCAATTGAAAAAACTAGAAACAGAAACGGAACAAAGCTACCTGCTTGGATCAGAATCCCAAGAGAAACATATGCATGCAACTTCCGGTTCTGGGAAAAGGAAGGACACGCTTTGGGTTTCTTCCAGATTTGCTTCCATGCTGCTGGTTAAATGGTTTAGGGTAGGAAATACTTTCACATGAACTCGGAAATGGAAGTAGAAGAACTAAATAAATAAGATCAACAAATCAAATTAGTGAAATTTATTTCTTACTCACTGGTTATCATGATAATAGGTATTATTTGTAGATTCTGTTTTCATTGAATTTTCCATTGGTTGGTATGATACATATAGCCTGGTCATTTTTTGTTATGCATTTACGGATAGTTTACTGTCGATATTTTAGATTTTGTAACATTCTAAAAAATATAGATTTTTTTCCTCTTTTCGATTAAGAGTCATCGCATAAGAATCATTGTATAAAAGTTTTTTATAAGAACAATATGGAAGTGGTTTTCCCTATGTGCACGATCGTTTCAATCTGAATGCGGCTGTTCTTCATGTCTCCGAGTATCGAGAGAATCGCCCAACTGGAAAACATTGAGAAGGATGAAGAGTAAAGACGTCGGCGTAGAGACATAGCGCACCTTACAATCAAGGTCCCTTGGCCTCACGAACAGAGAGCAATGGTGAAAAGATTTACCGCGAAGACGAAAGAAGAGAATTCAGAGAGAAAAAGGCGGTATGGTTAGAGAAGCAAAGAGTACGCGGACAAAAGCAACCCTAGAGGAAGATGAGAGACGCAATATATACTACCCGGTATAGTATATATTGAATATAGTAGCAGAGAAAAGCAATGAGTAATGCTTTTCTCTGCTACTTTCAAATTGACTTTCCTTATCAACTTACCATGAATTGATTTTCCTTATCAACTTACCATGAATTGATAAGAGAGCAAAATCCATCTCACTGGCAAGAAAGTCATGCCTCGGAGAAATGCTTTCCTCCATCATACACCGATCTTCAGTCATTGAGCGCATTCTCTCATTCGCTCGGTCTGTTCGTGAGAGGCGGATCGATCTTTCGATTGATGCAATCGAAAGATCGGTCCGGTGGTGTGAGTCAGTAAACCTCTCACTTGCGATTCGAGGGTGGTTGTTTCTGCAAGATGTATATCGGTCGATCGAGAGGTGCACTATATATCTCGAGTCGCAAGTGAAGGGTTGGTTGATCTTTATTTTGCGCTGTGTGAGATTAGAAGAAGAGGGCAGCGATGGCGAGGGCTGATCGAAGGTCTACTGAGCACTCGTTCGTTCCTCAACATTTGTACTCCAGCAGTGTCATTGCTCTCCAGGACGTTCGCAGTGACACCAGGGGCTCCTGCATCTATTCCTGCGTTGTATGATCCGTTTGCCAAGTTCAGGCCGAACAGCACCAAGAATGGTCCCTCGAGATCCAGCGCTGCGGCCGCTGAGGGATCCAACTTCATGATCCTTTCCGCGGCGGAGGGACGCAAAATTGCTATGTACTCGAAGGAGTTCTACGCTGCTTGTACCGTCGGTGGTATTTTGAGTTGCGGTCTTACACGGAGTTGCGGTCTTATACTCAATTCCGACGAGTTACGTCCTCCTGCTGACGAGAGTCGTTCTAAACGTACACGCCGAGTAAGTTGAAACCTTTTCTGCATGATTGGTCTATGGTTTACCGACAAATGTCTCAAAGAAACATCTTTTCGAGTTGTTCAGTAGCTCTGACGTTGTCTTGCACGGAGAAATTGAACAAGCTTCATCCGTTCTTGTACATCCTAGACAAGCAGTATTTTGGCGGTAGTCTGAACTAATAGAGTACTCTTTATCGCTGTTTGCTGGTGGTTGTTATCTGAGTAGAGATGGTACAGGCGCTGGTTATGGTGGAGCCGAGTGGGAATCGCAATGACCGTTCTCCAAGTTATAAGCACGTCTTGCCTCACAGTGATCCTGGCGAAAAACTTTTCTACTCAGAATAACCACTTAACGTTTTGCTCATCTGGTGAGTGTCTAGTTCAGGTCAATGTTATCTTCAGGAGACGTGAAAACGTGACTCAGGCACATGTGTACCTACTCCTTACAGAGAGATGCATTGTGGTGATTGAGCAGTTTTATTTTCAATGAAGCCTTCCATACTTAAAAGTGGTGTTACACATGGTTCTGTATACAGATGGCAGAATTGAGCAACGGTGGCTCCTGGGTTTAATGGTGGCACTTCCAACGTTGGGAGGCATCATAGTGGTTGCTCAGTGCTGTGTCCGATCAGATGTTTTAGCTTGGAGGTTGCTGTATGGAGGACATTACGGAGATGGAGAGCTCACTACCGCCAAATGTTCGATTATGGCATTCGTGAAGTTCTCTGTTGTTTGAGAAGAAGACGGTACATGTAAGTTTTCAACTTTTCATTCACCCATGTGAAACTACAGTACTGGATAAACCTCCTTGCCGCTTATAATGAAGAATACGCCCGGCGGTGCAGTGCATATGAGTGCAGTGTCTGTGTAATGCCCTGATGTTATTGCTCTGCTCTTTTTACAATATCAGACTGCGAACTTGTATCCGCGAAACGTTTGATATTGTCTCTTTATGATTAGCCTGCTCCCATGAGGGAGTGGACTTCTCATTTATCCACTCCATTTCAAAACTCAGGACTGTACTCGATGAAGATGAAGTTGATTCTGTTGCCGCCTTGCTGGGTGATCTGGTGGTGTACCGTGCCGCTGATGCAAGTCATCTGGAAGTTCTTGCCGGTATGTCCATTAGCAGATTTCGCGTATATCTGGCACCAATTCTTACACCTTTTTAAGTGTATATTCTCTGCACTCCTTTCTTTTATGCTGACAATCATTGCCCAAGTTTCCCTTGTCTTAAGGAAGAATCGTGGCTTTCCAAATCTTAGTCGG
Organism: Asterella californica; assembly: GCA_036924285.1. Lineage (NCBI taxonomy): Eukaryota > Viridiplantae > Streptophyta > Marchantiopsida > Marchantiales > Aytoniaceae > Asterella > Asterella californica. Next base: position 18,131,256 of record JAYKYS010000003.1, read on the forward strand.
TGACATGTCAGTCTTAAGGGGTGCTGTTTAGACGGTACTGTCTGCTGGTAAAGCTTGTACAGCCACGCAATAACTCCTGACCTTGCGGCCATCGCTCGCATAGGTTATATGTTGCTGCGTACGCTTTACCGAAAGCTCACACATTATTTATGTCGTAGGTGTGGCCCTGCTGAGGGGAAGTGCTCTCGCTGGACAAACAGATGATTACTTACCGCTCGCTCCGGGTCCTCTTATTTATGAGGCTACAGTTCTTCACCTGTACGCAGTGGCTGCTTATACGGTAGTCTGGTCTCCAAGCTTCGTATACTGCAATGTCCTTGGACCACATAGTGTAAAGGACTGTACTACGATTTATGTAATAGAGTTTGGTCTACGAGTTGTGGCAAGAATTGTTCTTGCGTTAGTGTTTCCAAGCACCCGAAATGATTTTCTTAATTAGGGAGGCCTCGTTCTTTGTGCGTGGTTCTGGAGTGTTCTCATAGTTCTGAACTGTGAATAGGGTCCTTTGCTGGATGTCGGACGCAACCCTTTTGCATTTCCATGTACATGGCTTTATCGGCAGGGAATATTAACCCCTTGGAAGAAGAACAGATATGTCATTTTATCTATCTCCATCTGTCTTGTGCATACTGGTTTCCGGCTCGGAGAAGAGGAAATGTAGGAGTCTGACGGATCTGTGAAGAATGTCTTTACCTTTTCCTGGTCCATCCTGTGTCCTTGCTGTCTTTCTTGCGAGGAGCGAATTTGGACATGTTCGATGGTGTTGTAGCACTCTCGAGAGAATGATCGGAAACATTCTACTCCAATTCGGATGAACCAGTTCGTATCAAAATGTTTGACTTCCGTTAGAAGCGCCTTTTGGCTGACAAAATATTGCTTTGTGTCCCCGTGAATATCTAGGTTTCGTTAGCATCGAGTGTTCTACGTGAGTAGAGATGATCACGACTGGAGTCTGACTGTGGAATTTAGGGGAATTAACGAGCATGTCGGAGGATACAGGTAATGCTACTCTTGGAAGTGCGTTCTGTGTTGAGTACGTTCCCTACGTACCTGTCAAATAATATCAGGGGAGAATCGTCGCTCCCTGCAGCAAGTTTGGATGCGTTGGGAGTAGATTTTCGATAAGAATATAGAAGTTTACTCCCCACTACATACATCTTGTATTGAAATGCTCCATGGTCAATGTACTCCTGCTTCCAGTTCGAATGATGAGTCTTACAGATACCAGAGAGCTTTTCCAGATTTTACATACATCTGGCTTCAAACGGAGAGTATTAGACTCTTCCAAAAAAGTCGAACCTTCCTCGCTTTGTCATTTCTACCTACCCTCGGGAGGTTCTGAAAGATGCAGTACCTGAATCGTGGCTGGTACTGGAACTGGCAACCCTCTGAAACCACTTTCATGGAATACAATAACCTGTGTATCATTTGCACAGAAAGGAAAAAGAAGGACGTCTGTCATTGCACAATAAGTGACTTCTCTACCTCAATAGGCAACTTCATCTTTCTCAGAAAACTGATACACTAGTTTTCACACAGGATGGTGGACGACTGATCACTGAAACAATCGGTCTTTCTTATATCTCAGAATACACAGTGAAGTCACCATTGAGTGAGATTCTGACGCTCCACATTCTTACATTCATACAATCGCTGGCAGCGATACATCTTGGGATCCTAGCACTTGTGACAGCCATGGCTCGTCAAACGTGGTTACCTAGAATGAATGAGAGATACATCTGCAACAGTCAGCAAGATCCACCAACCTTTCATGTTCCTTGCCTGATGCTCTAAGCTATATCTAACAATTAGCAAAGCGACCAACAAAGCAGCTCCATACAGCTTAACGTGACCGACCACTCGGCTTCTGACTTTTTCTGAAACTTTTAATGCACATAAGAGGCTGGAACAAAAATGAAATATTTTAGAAACTAAAACTGACACTCTGATTTGATTAGATATCGAGAGCAGACCTCCACGGAACGAGGGGGGCTGATAATCTGCTGTGTAGGTATTTTCAAATCTTTCAGAATTGCCTGGGTTGCAACACGGTCTAGAAGTGGCAAAACTCGCCCAATGGGACCAACCACACAGATTTCTGCATGCTCCTGCAAATATCTGTGTGACACTACGATGAGGATAAAGTTACAAGATGAGATCCTCAGCTAGCTCATCCGGTGTCAACTCAGGCTCTTAAATCTCCTCAGCTGCTCCTTAGAAGCACTGCCTCACAGTCAGCATATGCAAACTCTTTTACAGCCAACTAGCATAAGCAACTAGCAAGACACAGTGGAAAACAAGGCAGTTGACTTGCTAAATTCAAAAAAATGGCTTTACCTGCGGAGCTCTTGAATTCGATCGATTCAAAGGTCCCGAAATGTCCAGGATTCACGCTCACAATTTCATCGGTTGCTTTGTGAAGAATGACATCCACAGCCGTGAGCTGTTTCTCTAGTGTTCTATCCAATTGAACAGCGACAAAGCTTATCCCATAGCTGTTCCGAGCTATGGGATAAGCTTATCCCATACGTTTATGTACATTAAATAACTTAAGTTTATAAATTTATTTTGCAATTGATTTCAAAATTTTGCTATTCATGAAACTTCTAGACTAACACATTTTGTGTTCATGTTGCAGTTGAACATCCATTATGATTTCACAACAGAGTATAAAAATATTAAAACTCATTTTCACTCTAGACATGCTATATTGTTGCACTTGAAATCTGTATCAAGACAGATTTTGTCCACAAGAGAAGAAAATGATCTTCCAAAGCTACATACACATGCAGCTATTATATGAGCATCTCCTTCGATCCAATCGAGAATTGACGTTTTGAAAAGAATGCAGAAAGCTCACATCTCAAGAGAAAATAAAAAAATCAAGGTATATAATCAATTTTTTATGTGAATAATCAAGTCAACTTTCCTATTCACAGATATATCTTATGTTTATAACTTCTTTTCATGTGTTTAGGTACGTGGTACTTTCAGACCACGTAATTATGATGACTGACCCTACAAATACACATGCGTCACGTGCAATTCGACGCACTTACAAATTCAAGATTTGAATCATCTTCGAGGCTTTTGCGAAAGTTGTAATCTGGATTGTCAATTACGACTTCTGTCATGGATTGAAGGGTATGTGAAAGATCTTTCCAATGGTAGACAATACATGGTCCATGCAAAAGGTAATTGGTTCCAAGATCTAACGGGCCTAGTGGAAACAGAGGTTGTCCAAAATTACGACAAAGACAACCATCGAGATATGCTACTGGATCAAATTGAGGATATCGCAACAATAGGAATTTTCTCGTTTAATTCAAACGGTGATTTTTGTGGATTTGATCAGGTATACAATTTATGCTTTATTTCATTTTCAATTGTAGAAGTATCATGATGATTTTTAATAATTTCTTTAAAACATTGACTCATGTCATCACAAATTAATTGCATCAATATAAGAATCGCTATCGAATATTACAAAATCACTGATGTAATAACATCATTGAACGTCTAACTTTTCTTTTTAACAGATCAAGGAGACTACATCTACTGAGGGAGAATCGTTGAAAACCTCGACAATTCCAACCGTTTAATCTTTCAACATCAATAAAATTCTAAGAATTTTTTTTATATCTAAATAATCTAGTTACACAAACATACGTAACATTGAACACTTCAAGATCTATTTTGTCTTCTGCATTTATTGTCACTATATATCTGATATTTTACATAATTATAAGTTTACCATTGTAGTTAATTTCATGTATCTAATCTATAATAAATTTTATTTCTGACTTTTAATTTATACCATTTTTGTTTAAGCATTCAGTTGTATATATTCCAAGGTAAATTCAACATTGCTTGAAGTTTTCCAACAACGCTTTCTTTGATGTTGTTTTTCATGTATATATCACATGATGAAACGGAGTCTGACCTACGATGATATATGCAAAACTTGAAATTCTTTGGCAAACAAAAACTCATGGCGCACTCAAAAGATGGATGTAACATCAAATTTGAAAAATTTGAAAAAACATAAAACAAAAACATGAAATGATGTCAAGAAACAAACACTTTTGAAACATGTTGTAGCTTTGTCAAGTGCAACTCTGTGAACGTGCAAAATGCATGAAACAATAAAGCCCACGGAGAAACGTATAAACTGGGAGAAACAAAAAATGCTTTGAAACAATAAAGCCCACTGAGAAACGTTTAAACTCGAAGAAACCAAAAACAAAAAACGCTTTGAAACAATAAAGCCCACGGAGAAACGTATAAACTGAGAGAAACAAAAAACAAAAAACGTTATGAAACGCTTTGAAACGCTATGAAACGCTTTGAAACGCTTTTGAAACGACAATTATTTATGAAATTTAGTACCATTCAAACGTGAATGATTCACAAACATCTTTGCGAACAAAAACAAATCGAAACATAAAATGTAAATGTATTAAACAAAAATTTCAAGATTATTTCAAAAGTAAATACTTCAAAAACGTTCATTGCTCTTGAAACGTGACATCATTTTATACAAATTACATCAAACATCTTCGCACAGTGAAAGTGTATGAAATTTAAACTTAATGCAACATATGAACGTAGCAAATATTCAACATTACACAATGTATGTGCTTCTGCTCCACATTGTTCTTGCTCAAAAAACTACTTAGAGGAGAAAGAAGAGAACTCAAACTTCGTCATCAAACCATAATCGAATAACCCAAGTTGAAAAGCACGACGGTCATCATAATCAAGTATGTGGATTACAACCTTTGCATAATTTTCGTGGATTACAATTTCTAAGTTTATCAACCAACAAACATAATCTTCTACTATTCTTTTCAGATGTCTAAAGATTTGTCCGAATTTAAAAAGTGTGAAGATTTTGTATATACTCCAAGAGATTGTATGTTTGATTCGATACAATATTTATTGCATCATAAATCTTCTACCGCATCTTTACGAAATCAAACTCAAAATGAACTTTATAATATCTACTCAAGAGCTAGAGATACACATGATTCATTGATATTATCTTATTTCATGGAAGATGAATTGAGAGCGTCGCATCGTGTCGAATCTGTAGATGAATATATAACCAAATTGGTAAAATGACAAAAGAAGGTGGTGCGTGAGGTGATTCTTTATGTCTCTTAGCTTTATCCTCCATACTACAAAAATATATACACATCTATAGTTCTACTTCTGGAAAGAATATAATTCAATTTCTAAACAACAACTCGTACTTTCAATCTTCTATATGATGATAATGAAGGTAGTTCCGATCATTACGAACTAATCGTATTGATTCGTGATGAATTTCTTACTGAGAAATGGGAGTATATAGTGAAACAACTGCAAGATTTATGATTAATTCATTTAAATGTACTAATAGTACAATTAATACGTAAATTTATAAGTAAAAATCCTACTTATGAGAATGACTTAAACACTATTCAAACTAGGTATAGATAAACTAAATCTCCAAAAGACCAAAATAAACCATCCTTTGCAAGATATTGACTTTCACCAATTAACATTCTATATTCAGAACTCTTATTATTCTATAAAAAATATCCGTATTTATCCATAAGAGATGTCATAAAGAATTTCATACAATCTCATAAACAATATGATATACACTCTTTAGAATGAAAAAAACACTTTCTGACAAAATAAAACAATACAGAATAATGAATAAGACTAATTCAATTAACACATCTAACCGTACTTCTAAAAACGAAAAAACTATCATTAGAAGAAAAACACATAGATACTTACTCCAAGTCTTTACTCGACGTTCCATATCATTCATGTGACATATGCTATAAACGTGATTTCTTGAAGAATTTAATATATCAATCAAATTCATTACGATTTCATTTCCTCTTATGCTGAAACAACTAACATAACTTTCGAAACAACTTAAAGATAATACAAGGATTTTTTGGATGTGTATGCGGTATATAAACGATAACAAAATACCTCTTTTCTTTGAGATATCTAGAGTTTACAATAACAATACAATATCATATCTTGAATGTTTAAAGGAAGTCGAAGAAAGATTGATCTCATCGCGAGTCATGTTCGAAAACATTCATATATACAATGTTTTCCAACAATGGCATCTAAGAGGTAGTGTTATCAATATCCCGTCAAATACAAACATGATCCAAACAAATTTACCACGTATGGCCGATAAAGAAAGTTCTATCATAGTGAAAATAAAAAAAAAACTGACTCCAAAATCAATCTATAAAACAAGCTACGTTCGACCTAACAAAGTAATGCACGCTTTACATTATCTTATGATACACACTTATACAAACATCACAATATCGAGCTGAATGAAAATTGGATTCACACTTTCAACGACAATTATTCCAAAGAACAACTCCGAATCGATGAAGTAGAAACCATCGAAACAAATAACGAGTTCGATGAAAATAATCATGAACCGAACACAAACAGTGATACATTTATTGCAAATTTTTTAGATCGTGAAATGATTTACGTCAATGAAAAATATAAACTTATTGTGGCTCCTAGCGAGGGATATCACCCTTTGAGTTTATTCAAAGATGAGTTTTGTGAAGAGACTAATTTTCCTTGTTTGTTTTTTGGCAACGGAAGAAATAAACAAAACGTTTCGAAGATGTCATATCACAAACTAGCTTCATGGGAATTATTATACAAAACTCATAAATTTGCTAGACATTTACCAAACATCTTTTTCAAGATGTCCAAAATATGCATCGAGAAAATTCTAAGCATTTCTTGGATTCAAGTAAGGAAGCAAACTACAGGACTCTCCTTTGACGGTGAAACAAGTCAAGGATGACAATTTCAAACAACAACTTCTTTCAACAAGTCAAGGATTGACCATGCATCAGGTAGCTTTCAGTCCCAAGCACATAAATCGACATACATTGCATTATCTAGAGTGAAAAATCTTAAGCACTTACATATATTATAATTGATCGAGCATCGTCATAATAGTTATAGACAACAGAGTCACTCTCGAAATGAAACGATTGAAACGAAAATCATCGTGGCAATTCCACATCCATGATCTTCAGATAAATATCTCATCTTCTACTTACTGCTCATACAATTTCTAAACACAAGATCATTAATAAAACATCACCTTGATGTTCGAGCATATCATAATTTACAACTATCAATATTTTGTGCTTCAGTGAGACACTTATACAAAATCCTACTTCTGTTCCACATTTCATAGACATCGAACGCTTTCAATATATACATATGCACACAAGTCGAGGTTTACTACTAACATATCGAAACACAATACAACTCTCGGCGCATAAAATTTTGGAACTCATAACCTGGTAATAATTTCTGCAGATTTCAACATTCTAACTCGTCGTGCAATTCACATCATAATTGTATACAAATCTTCTCATATACATGTCGATGAGTTTTTGATCAATTTTACTATCATTATTCAAAACATACATAAGGATTATCCCACGATAATCATAGGAGATTTCAATATCGATTTGCTCAGAGTTGATGATCATCAAACTACATCTTTCGCATCTTTCATGAATTCATTCAACTTTTATCTACTTTCACAAAACCAACCACAAAATACAGATCAAATCTAGATCAAATATGGACTAACATACCCCAATATGAAAATCTCTCTTCATCATCACATGTTTATTGGACAGATCATAATCCTATTTTTATTCTCTATAAAAAGCCATCACATGTTAATATGTTCTCATTTACATGAAAAAATAAATCGAATTTTCGTTCGTTCGTGTACTCATCAATGGAGCTATACGAGTGATGTTCATGATCGTATATTGTAGATTCAAGAGATTTTCAACACTTGCGAAACAAGGTACTACTTTTTACATTTTTTGAAAAAACCATTTCTTATCTAAACTATAAATCATCATCATATCATGAGCTATTGACTTTGCAAAATTCCTAAATGTATGCATCCACAACTGTTCAATACAATATAAACATGCTCATTTTAACATCCATAATATTTTGAATGTTTTGTTTCCCAATTACGATTCATCATTGCTCTCAAGACGACCTCAAGATTCAAATCTTTCTATACATTTCTTGCATATCTTATATATTATCGATACTCCAATGTACATAATCTTCACAACATCTCTTACAATCTTCATTATATATTTTTTCATTTCAAAATCATCATATGTTAATATATTCTCATGTAGCTAAACAAATTAGTCTATTTATTTTTTTCATACGGTCATCATTCGAATCGTTCAATACAAATTCATATACATCGAGTTAAAGCTAATTTTAACAATTATGACATCATATATTCCTTTATATTTTTTAACAATAATTGCATCATACAGAAACAAAATAGCACAATGTCATTTATGTATCTTTTCTTAATTTCCATAAATTTTGAAATGTATGTAATAACACAGTCTGAAATTATCTTTCCTAACCTCCACAATATTCTAAATGTTCTTTTCTGCAATTGTAACTTATCACTATCTTCAAATCGGTCCAAAGACTCATAAACTTCTACATTTTCATACATCCGAAGATTTTTAGGATCACTATCTTCAAAATGATCCGAAGCTTCACAACTATATATTTGCATAAATGATGCAGACATGTTGAATCAACATATGAATACATGTTGAAAGATGCCCGTTGTGAGTTACATAAATTTAAAAACTATTTCTTTCAATATTTGAAGATAATCTTATCATGACTTTCAAAGACTATTAATTTTCATAATTTTTTTAACATTCATCCACATCTCTAGAATTACACTTTCATATGTATCACCTTCTAAGACTCGTGAGATGAGATGGATTTCACTTAGTATATATGATATGTGGAATAACAGTTAAATAGATATGTCGAATAACTTAATTACGACAATAGGAGTAGAGATGCAATCTGATTTGCCGGAGCAAAAGATATGTTCTAGATGAACACAGAATGCCTTCACTAAATCATGTGAGTTCGTATTTTCGCTTCGTCTCCGTATATCCTGGTCTCCCTCTCTTCTCTCGTGTGTTTTTGGCACGTGCTTGGTACGATCGGTTCTCTCGATACCTATGATGCTTACACGACTTAAGTTATGTGGGTGAGGTGCTACAGATTCGTCAAGATACCGCACTTGATTTAGCTTTGATCGTTTACTCTGCACTTCAGCGATTCAGAGGGCCAACTTAGTTGGGCCACGTTAGACCCTGTCTATTTGGGCACCGATAACATGGTCCCACACACAGTGGTCCACCATAATGATTTTCCTGTTGGCGACCACTTCGCAATCTCGGCACAGTTTGATAGATAAGAAAGATTGTCACCTACGGCTACTTCAAAGAGGATGTTAAACTACTGGCAGGCGCAGTAGTCCAAACGCACTTAGCTTCTGCTTGGCAGCAGGCTTGTGCTACAACTACGGCCACAACAACAGTACTTGGTTGCATGGGTGCCGCTTCGGCATTGTATCAAGCAAATACAATACGCTGAGCGCACAAGCTATCAGGTTTGGAATCGTCTAAGTTGTGCTATCATGAACTTGTTCCGAATTCGTCAGATTATGCGCTGTCTGGACCTGGATTGTAGCACCTGGATGAAATTAGTAGACTAGATGCGCTAGCTTTCCACAAAGCATACCTCTGGTCACCGGATACTTTTCTATAGCATTGGGACACCAATGTCAAGCAAAACAGAGACTACGGTCACTCATACTACCGGATGGGCTTCTTCTTACTGGTCTTGCTTCTATCTCACCTGAAGTGCCACGCTTCTACAAGAATCTACACGACTAGCCTATAGAGTCATCCGAGAACCGCGCAGATCTTGACTGCATCTTAGCGCAGGTTACAGATAAAGTGTCAATGGCAAAGACCGGTTTCTTACTGGACACTCCATCACATGGGCTTCTTCTTACTGGTCTTGCTTCTATCTCATCTGAAGTGCCACGCTTCTACAAGAATCCAGACGACCAGCCTATAGAGTCATCCGAGAACCAGGTAGATCTTGACTGCATCTTAGCGCAGGTTGCAACTAAAGTGTCAACGAAAAGACCGCTTTCTTACTGGACACTGCGTCACAGGATGAGCTTCTGCAAACACTAAAGGCGATGTCCATGAACAAGGCAATTGGGTTAGATAGCATCGATGCAGATGTACTTACCATACTGTGGCCCATAGTGGGCCTCTTGTACTATACGATGAAAAGAGACTGCTGGGAACGCAAAATTTTCTGGATGCCTTTCTTCGCGGGGTAATCCAATTAATCCCCAAGGGAACTTCTCTTCAATCACTTAATGATTGGCGGCCCTTGTCTTTGCTCTCTGTCCAATATAAGCAGGTAGTCAAGGTTTTGGCTACGCGATTGACACTGCTTTACCTGCCATTATGCCAAGTCAGCAGCATGGCTTCATTAGAGGACACTCTGTTCAGGATTGTATCCTTCTTTTTTCAGTTTACACACGACTTACTACGCAGGGAAAGCGCTCGGCTGCCTTTATCACTTCGGATGTTGAAAAGGCATATGATCGTCTTTCGCATAGTTATCTTAGTCAGCTCCTCGTTCGACTGGGCTTTGGAGGTGAGTTTGCTGCTAAGTTGGTAAGTTCACTAACTGAGGGTGCCACAGCCCAAGTGCTAGTTAACTGCCAGCTCACGGAATATTTGCAGTCTCACGAGGGTACACCAAGGGTGTCCTCTAGCCCCTCTGCTGTTTGCCTCTCTACTCTTCCATTCCTTCTTCAAGTCACAGGAGCGGCGGCGGGACTACTTAAGGTGGTACATTTCTCGGACCATGTCACTACTGATGTGTGTTTCTTTGTTGATGACATTTCTCTTTATCTGGAATTGCACCAGCCCTCGTTTCAACTTCTATCAGCACTTTTAGCAATGTTTCAGTCAGCAACGAGTGCACTAGTCAATATGAGAAAATCGAAAATTCTTATCATTGGAAGATATGCAGTCCCAGAGCAATGGATGGTTGCACTATCTTGGATTGTTCAGCCCCAGCATCAGGTTAACGTTACTTGGGGATCCCAATTGGGTCTATACTACACTCAACTGATGCTTGGTTTTTGATTGAAGGTCCCAACGTGAAGATTCTTTCTTCACGTTGTCTCACTCTACAATCGCCTTACTTCTCATTTGAAAACCAGAATTGCTATCCTATGCTTTCTTTTGCAAGGAATAACAGTCTTTGCCCTCGCGACTGCTAACTCTAAAGATGTTTCAACTTCGTGCCTTACAGAGGATACTCTTAGCCGTTGTATGGGAAACTACGCTAGATGGGAAACCCAAACTACCACTTATCGCTTGGGACTACTTTATCCTTCTGCAGGTTGGGGGCCTAGGCATTTTTTATTTTCAGCGCGCTTTGTTTTATAAAACTACAACGGTCTTCCTTATTCCTACCACTTCCTCTTCTCCACAGTGTCTTACCTTTTCAACCGCTTTCTTCGCCCTGCCCCATCTTTAACCATTTGCAATTGCCTTTCTACTACATGCTCCTCCTCGGCTTCTATCCTTGGGTCTATTCTCGCACTTAGTTACTCAAGGCATGGGCCAAAGTTTCCACTGAATTCGTTTGGGACCCTCCTGCTATAATACTTCCTGCTTCGCTTTCGCTTCAGCAAGCCCTCAGCTTGTTACAGTGGTCCCAGATGGTTCCATGGTCCTCGATTCCAGAAGCACAGGCTCACCTCGCAGTTCAGCACGTCCAAGCAGGACTACCCAGCCTTGGGATCTACTCTATGATAGATCTTATCATTGCCTTGCAGACATGACCCATCATAACGTTTCTTCATCAACTGTGAATAAGGTGAGTGGTCCGTTGGGATCAGGCTTATGGACGCAGAAGACTCGTTCAGTCCAAACACTAGCTTTCGCTCCGACCACAACAAACGAGATTACGGACCACGTTGCACTGCCAGTCTCCGCTGTTTATGCTTCTCTTGTCTCGCAAGGCCAAGAATTACTGCATCAGCGTCAAGGTGATGATTGGACTGGTCGGGTCAACGATGATCGTCTCTGTGGACGTTTCTGCATACATCACTTTTACACCACCGATCTTCCACTTTCATTTGTGTATCTTGCATAAGGGTTATTTTACATGTGAAAGAACCTTAGTCTTGCAGACAATGCAAATCTGTGCCGCTTGCTCGCACCCCATTGATGATACATCTCACCTTTTCATTCGATGCTATGATCGTGTCTTGTTTGGCTACTGTTGGCTAATTCAGTTCTATATTTGGGATCGGCCATTCTTGTTGTACTAAAGGTGGTCCTCTTCTATGCTTTTACTCCATATTTCTGGTTTACCTCCTTCTCGAGTGCCTCCACATCTTATTCTTCTTTTCTATTTCCTCTGGTGCTCATGGATACACCGTTGCTCCTACCACTTTGGTCACTCTACTCCCATTTTTACAGTCCACAAACCTTGTTTCCTCTTCACTTTTTAGCTCTGTTTAGCTCTTCACTTTTTACGTGCGGCGATTGTTTCAGATGTTGGTGATAAGAGGCTCCGAGTATTACAAGCTACATTGCGGTCAGTGCACACGATGGCAACAAGACTCATTTCTCTTCACTCCCTTCAGATCTAGTACACACTAATATTTAGATGACAATGAGTGTCAGCATTATTTCCTGCTGGTGGCACTCCCTTCACACGCTGCAATCGGGTAGCCTTTTAGCTGATTCGTTCTTCGTTACATTTCCATATAGGCTCGGATATTGGTTAGTCCTGACATTTCAACTGGTTCTACTTTTTCGGTTTGTTTCGAATTCTGATTGTGTTCGCAGTTTCACCTCACACAGTCTTGTCGTTCACATACTACAGCTTGTTGTCTACTCCACCAACTTTCACGCTAGGATTCTAGTTGGTGGTCCCATGGGCGTTTATGAGACTGCCTTTTTCTTACGTATAACAATGAAGGCAGATTGTTTCTTGGGTTTGATTCTCCGTTTTCAATAAACTCATGTTGGCTGGTGCTCCTCACTTTAATGCCCCGATGTACTTTTTATTGTTTCCTAATAAAATTCCATAGCATTTCCTGGCGTTCCGTCGCCCTTTTAAAAATAATATATATACCTTCACTAAATTAGAAGTTTCAAAGGACAGTGAAAAATACTATACATCCAATTCGCAATGTCTAATTAAAGTAGAACAAGGACAAGCGACAAAAATTCTTACATCTGGTTGGCTTTGGTATTTATTCGCTATGTTTGTTGTGGGGCTAGTTTTCTGAAGAAAAACTAGTCCTTCGTCTAAAAAAGAGGTATCGTTATAATTTGAATTGTTTTGACCTTTTCTCTCCGCTGGACATGCAGCGAGATTTTAGATGGAAAACGAAAACATATTTAATTTAATTTCGATATTTTAAATAAACTCATTTTTAGGTTTAAAATAAATTTAGATAAATTTCCATTTATCTACCTATAGGCAAGCTTGCATAAGTAGGTAAGCAAGCCTGCATAATAACCTCCTCCACGTTTCGATGGAGGAGGTATTTGTGTGTCCAATAATTTATGACTTAACCTTTCCTCTTGGAAGGATTAGCTTATGAATTAATACATATTAAAGTGAAAAATTTTTATGCGTGAAAAAATCTTATGTTTATAGTAGAAGGAATGAAGTTCCAACTCACTGCACTTAGAGGTTCTTTTTCATCGCAGAGTCCATGTGTTTCATTCACTTTGGGAACTATGTAAATTTAGCATTTTAAATTTAAATCATTTAGATATAGATTGATCTGATCAACTGTGCTCTGTTAGAGCACAGTTGCGCATGTAAACATTGTGCATGCTGGCTTACTGCACAAAATGATTTTTTTTATTTTTGGTAAAAATCTTTAGCAAAGTCATCATGTTAGAGAACATTTGAAACAATTTTAAGTTTATATTTATGTTTGTCTTTTCTGTCTCTTGGCTCCGACACTCATTTGGGATGCATATCATACTTATTCAAGTAGACGTTGTCTAGTGATCCATTGAGCATATCCGAAAATGAGATAAACACATTCCGTTCTAAACGTAGCACTGATGAAATTTAACACGTTCTGTTAGTAGCACGTTGACAAGACGTTCTTGTCGAGCCTTCAACGCTCAGAGAGCTTTTCTTTCGTCATAAACGAAAAGAGAATCCATAAGAGAAGGAATATGTTTTGCCAATCTCACACATTCTATCAAGAGAGAAGTAGAGAGATGTATGAGCACGATCACTGAAGTCAAGGGACTCTAAATATGAATATGAGACGACTCTGATCCGATAGGGGTGACAAAGATAAGGAAGAATGGCTGAGACCCGATAAGGGTGATAGAGAAGAAAGAAGACAAGCACAGTATATTATAATGAAACCTGGGATTCCCTCCGGATCTAGAGAGAAAGGAGAAGGAATAAGACTTGTAAAGGACAAGAACAAATATATATGAAATCTGAAACTTATATATAACACAGAATGATGAGCGAGATATTTCATAATGAATAAATATGCATGAAATTTATATGCAACATGGAATGATGAACGAGATATTTCATAATGAATAAATATGCATGAAATTTATATGCAACATGGAATGATGAACGAGATATTTCATAATGAATAAATATGCATGAAATTTATATGCAACATGGAATGATGAACGAGATACTTCATAATGAATAAATATGCATGAAATTTATATGCAACATGGAATGATGAACGAGATACTTCATAATGAATATATAAGCATGTAACCTAAAGTTTTCTCTGGAAATAAGAAGCAGAGAAGATCAGTAAGAATACAAAATATTTAAGAGGAAAGTAAATCTCAGAAGATAAACCTTAGCACGGACAGGAGCCAGGCATTGTCATCATATTATTATCGCTTTCGGTGAATTTTCTTACTCTTGGTTTATATGATTTTTTTTGTTTCCTTTTGCCAGAAATCTTCTTTTTGACATGCATCTCAATCCACTTAATAATAAATATATTTTATTTTCCAGTAACATTTAAAGCTCTCTTGCTTTAAATGTTACTGGAAAATAAAATATATTTATTAAAATATATTTATATTATATACCAGATGATAAAATTACAACATAATCTAATTTTAAATATTAGATCCAAGTTGGAGTTACTAAAACAACCCATAAGTGAATTGATTGTTAAATATATGTGAACGAAAGCTTGCAGACTCTGAACTAAAAATATAAGAAGTTTGATTAAATCTTTAATTCTTTACCTAACCATTCTTTACGCGGCTAAGTTCTTGAACGACACTAGGTGAATATTATATGCATATAATATGAACTTTTGGAGAACTCTTGTACGTTTGCTCTTATAGAAAAAAGACATAAGTCTTTAGTAGAAAATATATATTAAAGAAAACTCAAAAATTATATCTAGGTGTTAAATGATAACCAGATTTATAAATACAGAAAGATCCAAAGAACCCATAAGACAGACATTAACAAACACACATTAGAGACTAAGTAGGAGACTCTCGTCTTAACAAACACACATCACAGACTAAATAAGAGAATAGCTATTCACTAACGCATCATATTCTCTACGTAAAAATATAATGATAAATTAAACCCTTGCATATTTGCCTCCTCCATTGGAAAATAGAAAAGATGAAAATGATATGCAACGAAGACGCCTATTTGATCAATACGTGCATATATGCACGATCATCTATTTATAATCCACAATCGTCGGTTATTTGGCGGGATGGCTACCAAGATACCATACCACCGTCTTAGACTATCTCTAGCACGAGCACTATACACGAGCACTATGTCCGGATTGCTACCATGGAGCTCGTCGGTCTGTGTAGCAACCGCTGTCTTTAGACGTGACTATCAAGTGTCGAAACTCCATCTTAGTTTGATAAACATCGTTGGCCTCTACTGCAGTTTGGCCCACTCTTTCCCCAGAAACTTCTTGTCCACCCAGAACTTGTTGATGAGCGTCATATAGTCCTTTTCCATCATCGATCACAAGGCTTTGATCGTTTCGCTTGTCATTCCATCTAATCCGGGTGTTTTCTCGTTACACAAGCTCTTTACCACCTCTCCTATTTCTTTTTTTGTCAGTTGCTTCGTTAAGAGTGCGTTCATCTCTTCTCCCGCCGTCCTTGCAATTAGCGTTAGAATTCGCTGTTTCTTTTCTTTTGCTTGCTCGATTCCCTCGTCTTTTTGGAACAGCCTCTGATAAAAGATTTGTATCTCTTTTAGGATTTCTTTTTCTTTTGTGAGAGTGACCCCCTTCTCATCTCGCAAAGTGGTTATGGCTTCCTTCATTCTTTTGGCCTTCGTGATCGCAAAGAAAAACTTCGAAGGATAAAACGTACTGATATCGTTATAGGCAACAAATCGATAAATCAATTATGTACTTTGCGTGAATTTTTTGCGTACGTACTGAATCCCGTCTCACATACTTTAGAGCCGGACGGACGACGATTGGAAGATCTCTGCTGTTAAATCAATGGGCTCAGCAAGAGCGCAAGCACATCGCACGGTTCAAGTTGCAAATCAGTCGCGAGGTTCTTGAAGCGCGAGAGATCGACAAATTCATGATCGAGAGGAGGAACTGATGTCATGCAAACCAAAGAGCACAAGAATCGGCAGTTTGTTACTTATGAACGACGGAGTGGAGAGTGCATGTGTTGATTGTGTCTTCCATGTAACAAATAACTATTCAGCATTAGTAAGAATTGAACCCACCAAGATCCCATTTAGATTTACGCTTCAGAGGAATTGCATATGCAACTTCTTGGATAGCATAGGTTTACGCTTCATAGGAATTGCATCTGCAACTTCTCGAATCGCTATCTGAGATACAATGCTCATGTAAAAATTAAAATGCTTTTAAAATGCAAGATACAATACAAAACACAAACGTATAGACTTCAAACAACTTCTCGACACGCTATTCGAGATGCAATGTTTATGTAAAAATTAAAATATTCCTAAAATGCAAAATACAATACAAAACACAAACATATGAACATCAAACCGCTCTAAATCCAACAATCTTTTTTCACGTATTCTTCACAGCTTGCTCAAGAAATTCAAGAAATTGGATGCGGACAAGATATCCAAAATACAATGTTAACAATATCCAAAATACAATGTTAACGCCATATAAATCAAACACATTTATGAAAATATCAATGAGAAAGTTGAATTGAAACTCATCTTCTGTAATGTGAAAATCATTTTTGCTTGGGAATTGGATCCTAACTGTTCTGATGTCACACGTATAGACTTAGACAATAAAAGATGTCAAAGTTTAGAAGAAAGATTCTTCAACGACTGGGAAATAATTGAACATAAAATTATCATCGATAAGTTCGTATATAATGTCGTTTCGAAAAAAAAAAATGAAAATGACGTGACTCATTTTAGATCGTGTCGGAGATTGAACATCAAGATTTTATCATTGATTATTTTTCCGTTTCTACACTCAAGATAAATACTCAAAATAGCAAAGAATTCATTGAAAAAAAATTAAAAAAAACCAATAAATAATAGTTAAAAAAACTCCCGCGACGTTTTCCTGGCCGCAGTGTTGCCGAATTCGTAACTCACTCCCACTGCTCCAGAATATTTCAGAGATTCTTTAACTTTGACACCCTTTAATATTCCTCCACCGACTTCCCGGTACCCGGTCACTCCCCCTTCCCAATGTACTCTTGCGGCATGTCGACCCTTGCTTGACTGTGACATGATGCACAAGAAATACCAAGACGTCTCGAAGTCCAAACAATGACAATCAATGGTAAGCAAGAAGCCGCCAAGCAAACACTTTATGTGGCAAAACACAAGGAGCTAAACCAAGTCAAACGAACCAAATAGAAAACAGTCATGATGAGAAAAAACACTCCTTGCGTCTTAAACACTCTGCGTGGCAATGACAGTCGATGGTGAACAGGAAACCACCAAGCTAACACTCTGCGTGCAATGAAAGTCGATGGTGAATCGAAAACCACCAAGCAAACACTCTGCGTGGCAAAGCTCGCTTGGCTTGGCCAAGCGATCCAAATAGAAAACAATCCTTAGTGAGATACAAGCCGCGAAGCAAAAAGTCCTCAAGTGAACCACAAAATGCAAGTGAAATGACCAAAACTGCAACACTGCTGATGATTAAATAAAACAGTGGGACGATCGAAAGCCAACACCCTCGCTCAAGATCGAAAATCAAATTTTCACAAAAACACTGCCAATATCGAGCGGTCGGATGCCAAATCAAAAGCGTTGTCAATCCAAAGCCAAAATAAACACCTTGTCTGAGGAACCACGAGGAAATTTCAGAAAACCTACTTCAAGAAGTTCAACAAATCCGGAAACAATTGATGGTGAGATACAACGCGACCAGCAAGAAGTCCTGAGGCGAGCGAGTGTAATGATAAAAACTAAAACACTACTAACGGTTTAAAAAAACACTCGAGGATCGAAAATAACACTCGATCGAGAGATGGAAAACCAAACCTTCACAAAAACGCTCTCATTATCGAACGATCGAAAGCCAGCACCTGAGCGAGAGATCGAAAACCAAACCTTCGTCCACGCTCGCCTTTACCCGCTGACTTGTCTCCAAATTCTTGAAAGGGTGTGAGCCACATGCACAAGCACAAACTAAAAATAAACCAAACAAAAAAAGAAGAAGGGGAGGGGGGCAAAGGGAGCATTACCTCGCAGCACGAGAGAAGCACCAATTCTATCTTCTCTTGAAATCCCTTCGATCAACGACCGAGGGGAAAGCGCGACAGTGCCGATTAGCTCAAGGGGGATGGTAATGATGACACGAGCAATAAAGACTCGAGGGAGCACGATCCAGAGCGGAGATCGGAAGAGATTGATGATTTGCGACGGGTAAAGGTGCAACAACTCGAGTAGCTCTCGGCTCGTGCAGGTGGAGGACGAGATTTGCGACGGGCCCCGGTGCAACAACTCGAGTAGCTGGTTCTTCACTAACCTGCGGGGCACTCAGATGAATACAGGTGATGGTAAGTGCCAGAGAGGGTGCTGGGTGACAGAGACGATGGAAACCCAAACTACTTGGAAGGAAAGAGCCGAGTGGATCTTCCGGAACACAAGTCGGCGGACCGCCCAGCGACGACGATTCTGGCCGAGGTCGCTAAAATAATGCGGGCGGGATTTAGTGAAGAGGCTAGCCCGGACAACAAAAAGGCTTGGATCAAGGCGATACAAAAACGCTATCAATACCGAGCGATCGAAAGCCACCACCCGAACGAGAGATCGAAAGTCAAACCTACACAAAAACGATGCCAATGCCGAACGATCGCAAGCCAAAAGAAAGACGCTGCCAAGCCCCGCACGACCAAAACAAACACGCTGCCAAAAACCACGAGAAATTTTCAAATTTGAGCCGGAGCCCTGAAGACAATGACGCGACGGGCCCTGTGAATGAGACGTCCTAGTTCGTGAAAAAGCGGGCAAGATCGACACACGCCCTAGTTCACGAAGGGGCGGGCAGGACGTGTCGATCCTGCCCGCGGAGCCGCTTTCACCTCTGACTTGCCCCACTGCTCTGTCAGTCCCCCGCGAAGGGGCGGGCAGGACATGTCGATCCTGCCCGCGGCGCCGCTTTCACCTCTGACTTGCCCCACTGCTCTGTCAGTCCGGAGTCCCTCCGGCCTTTATATACCCACTGTGGGGGTTTAAGGAATTGTAATCTCTCATCGGACTCATATGCATTTCGAACCAGGGAGCTGAGAACGGCAGTGTCCCTGATAGAATCTCCAGACCTGGGAAGTACCGTGAGTCGGATACGAGCTGAAGTAGTGAGGTCAAGGATGCAAACTATTACGATTAGGATATCTGCCGACAACGTCTGGGGGATCCAGATACCCTAGGCCTGGATCCAATCACGGTAAGCTTCCCAACCAGTCACAGCATCGCCTGGCGGATAATAGGATGGAACTCCGGATCGTGAAAGCGAGGGGAATTCCAATGGCCCCATGTTGTCAAGTGGTGGAGCAAAACCTGGATGCTGAGAGTACATGTTGCGCATAACACAGCCAACGAAAAAAGTTATATCACCCTAGCAGCATCAAATAATCTCGTCAAGAAAACGTACAGAAGTCATCATGTAGCTTCCCCCCCGGATAATTAATTCAACATCCTTCTAGAGCACCCACTGAGCCTGACTGGTACCCGTTCGAACGCAAGAACTAAATGAACCGCATATAAAATCTTCAAGGCATATATATGTCGCCGTCCAGAAATACTTTCAGGATTTAATTACAGTGCAGTCAACTAGTACCTGACGTACGCTGGGGAAGACCATGTCAAAAACCATATCCAGTCTGATCTCATTCATCTCTGCACGAAGATCTCTTATACGTCGGGAGGCATGCGTTATCCTCATGTATGATTGCAGCTCTTCCAACAGATGCTTGGACGCTTCCAAGTGTTTCCGAAGTTCACGGAGCGAGTACACTACGTCGCTTGGGAGCGTTTGTCGTCCAGAATAGTGTTCATTCAAAGGCGACTCGTGCTTCATCAGTTTCTTTTCTGCCACATGGATATCAACTTCAAGCCTGTCATATCACTAATTCAAGTCTTTCTCATTTATCACGATACCGGATCCAGTACATTAATAAGCAGCATAGAACGGTGCTGAATCAGTTGCAGTACTTTAAGTCTACTAAAAGCTGTGGGCATGATTCTGTGCTCACCGCGTACCACCAGCACAGTCTATACATGTGGAGGCTCAAAACACACACTCAAGTTTAAGGTTAACAAATTCTCTAGCGATTCCGATGAACTTGAACGCGAGACCACACAAGATGAATGCTTACCTATATCTCTGATGAAATCAGCAAATTTCTTCACCTCCTTTTTGTGCTTGACCACCGTTTTTTGCAGTTTGACAATGGTCTCTATGAGACCGTATATTAACTGCAGCGTAGTAAGGGCTGCCACTAAGTCCATTTCTCGTGTCAGGCAGTGGTATAACTGCTTGATCCCCAACGATTGGGAAGGTCCAGGAAAACCTGCGGGCGAGAACGAGAGGGGAACAAGACCACAACCAGAATCCTAGTTACCCCGATGAATAATCAAACCAAGATCCGCAACAGACTCAAGGCAATAAAAAGAGGTGACAAGCACGATACCAGAATTCAGGAGCCGAAACAATTCAGGAGAAGAGATCGGAAGCAGGACGCCAACAAGCAATAAGAGTGTCAACAAGTAGCCAGGCGGATGGGGTAGCTTGTTGACGACGGAAGAGTTAGAGACTCCTCGCGGGTTAGGAGGGAAGAGGGTCAACAAGTAGCCAGGCGCTTGTTGACCAGGCGGATGGGTAGCTTGTTGACGACGGAAGAGTTCGAGACTCCTCGCGAGTTAGGAGGGAAGAGGTGTCAACAAGTAGCCAGGCGGATTGGGTCGAGTCCACCTGGCGGGGGACTCAGGCTGCACTCACATCGCGAAATTATGCTTACGTTTTACGGAGATCTACGGAGGATTCTGTAACCGAAAATGTCCTGAGAACGGCTTTCCGTTCTCCGGAGAACTCATATTCTCTCTGCATAAAATACCGGGAAACTTCTACGGACGCCATAGTAGAGTTTTTAACGACGGTTCATATTCCGGTGTCTAGGTAATGTATTACTTAAATATCCGGTGATAGAAAATATCAATGGTCGAAAATAATCTCATCGTAAGGCTTTAATTTGAACACGATGTGAATGTACACTAAACCATGACGTGCGAATTTTACCCTACAGTTCAAGATGCTGCAATGCAACACATTCAAGAACTTAGCAGCTTAACTTTTCAGACTCCAAACGTATCTTGTATGCGTGCATCGATCAAGATATGCATCAGGTACTATTCTACAGAGGATTAGAAAACTTGAGGAAGGTAAACATTCGATTGACGATTACATGTCAGCTTTACTGAGCTGCCTGTTGTAGAACGTTTACTCCATGAGATTTTTGGATGAGAGCGAGCTCGAGGATGCCCATGAGCTTTACATATTTCTGAATACGTGCGTTAGTTAACACTTCTCATCTCTGATCGCAGGTCTCGCTAAGAACATTCCGTGCATTGATTACTTAACTAGATGCATCGAACCGGATGACAAGGTATCTCCTCAGAAAGAAACTTCTGATTTGGGTAGCGAGGTAAATCGACTAGATTGCAGGCCAGTATGAAATTAGTACTTCTGAAGCTCAGCACTCTTACTGATGGGGTTCTCAGTAAACAAAGGATGTTTCTTAACAGAGAAAAACAGAAACGTATAACATATGATTCTTGTAACGATGTATGCTCTTCGCTGTAATTTTGAAGTCCGAGAAAAAGACATTGAAACAGTTTTAGGGGAACAACCACGACAGAGACTATTTAGAGCGGGAGTACACAAACTGGAATTGTTTCAAGTGAAGAGAAATACGATCACTAATACAAAGGTGCGTTTCTCAAATCTACCATATCCTTCCACTTGAACTCAGTACAGACTTTGCTTTCCTTGTCAGTGAAGCTCAAAGGAAAAAAGATTGTTTGTTGTACAACACAGAAAAGTCCCTCCATCTCCCCTAGTCTCCTGTAAGTACCCCACTACTTCGATTGCCATGCCTTTCTGCCTTGCAGCTCGGACGAAAGCCATGTTGGCAGTAAGCGTAGGGACTTTTAGCTGATCCCCCGTTTCGAAGACGATTTTATGCCTGCTCTTTATCTTTCCTGTAAGTGGTACGGCCATAACGCGTTCAGAAGGCGTGTTTGGGACCACCCTGCACCTAACAAATCCCAACCAGCAAGGTGCGGGTTCAGCTTTTGTTTCTAAGCTCATATCTAATGAGGAACAACAGGTAAAACGCCACCCTCAGAAACGCCACCCGTGTGAGAAACGGTTGTGTGGACTCTGAATATGTCAACCAGCATCAGTTGACGTGATATTATCTACCTGCATGAGTCCCCAAACATCAGATGTTTAAAAGTTACAAGAATTTCTAATAGTATCTGGTACGCTACAGCTACGCTTACTGGTAACTGATGCTCAAGTCTTCAAACCTGCCGAATTAGGAGCTAAAGTTTCCATTAGACTGACTTGGTCAATGCCTTTAAGTAGACTCCGTGTCTTCTTTCAAACTTTCATCAACTTGCAGACATTCTCAAGGTTCTGGGAGAATCAGATTCTCTCCACAAACCTTACACAACTGTTACTGTTACCGACCTGAGGAACTGTGGAGCACTTCCAGTATGCCAGGCACACTCAAAACGCACTGACGCACATCAAAGGACTGCTATGGATGATGATAATACGGTAGTGGTAATTCTTTTGTCACCTGTTTGTGGGATGGATTACTTAACACAAAGGGGTGAATTTATCCTCGATGTTGGACAGTCAGAAACATAACTTAGTATTTCCAAATGTGACCACATCCCACTGTAACCATTGTTTCATGTGGAAGTCCTTACAGGTCATAAATTTGCTTGAAGTCCACAAACAGGGGGGACACCGAAGTTGATAGAACTACTTACTTTCCACAGAAATCTCTGGGCGTCTTCTGTGAAGAGACTCCTGGGAAAACTCCACGCCATATCCTCTTTTCCCCAGAACCGCGTCAGTTCAACATACAGAATTTGACATCGCAGAAAAGTGATCCTAATTCTCCCGGATGCAGGAGTCCGGCAGATATATATAGGTCCAAACATGCATTGATCAGATAGACTAACTTTCTCCAACGGAAGGCTTCTTGCACAGTAACATGGTTACTGTGCAAGGTTACTTCTTGACGTTCAGAGGCCTTGACGTTCATAGGTTATTACCAGTCAACAGAATTCTATACCTCAGTACGTTATAAGTGTATATTTTTATACTTAATTTGAGTCTGATCCCATCATATTGAGATAATTTATACCGAGATAAGTACGTGTAACGCCGTTTACTTAATATAAACCGGACTTGACTGGGCAGTGATTAGATACCAACACGCGGTGCTGGCTGGGTCTCGGGAGCGACGACTGAAGTGGAGTTCCAAGTACTTAACGGGGGTCGCGAACCCTAAAAACCGGCTTTTTACTTTTTCACTGTACCAGCAACACCAGAGAGCAGAGATTGTGAAGGGAGAGAGCAGAGGCCAGGCATAGACTGCACCCTAGAGTTCAGAGAATAGAGGTTTGGCACAAATCAGAGCGTAGAAAAGACTTCTCGGTTATTTACTTGACTGTGTAGGAAGAGTGTGTAGACAGTGAGCACTGATAGTAGCAAACATAGTGTGTCTGCAAAGCCTGAGTGCAGAGATTGGGTTACACCGTGGGTAGTGCGTTACAGATTGGAGTTCCAAAGTGAAATTCTTATTAGAGAGTTTCAGTAGCAAGAAAGATTGCCGGTCTGAGCGTTCTTCCGAGACCCTGTCAACAAGAAAACGCTGTGTAATGTATATGAGCCCGTGATTTGCTTTGTTATATGATAAGCAAGCTTGGATTGAGTGCCAAAGTTGGATTGAAGCGTCTGGTGTGGAGTTGACTCTATTTCGGTGTGCCTTCCTACTTCTTAGCATCCACTAGGCTTCCTAGTCTTGGCTGTGGCTCCTCAAGGTTTATTGCGTTCCGACTTAACCACCAGTAGCGGAAGCGCTGCCCAAATTTTATCAAACCCAAGCTTGGAATAGTTTCCACAGTGTTCTGAAACTTGAGATTAATAGCAGAGGCCTGCCAAAGACTAGTTAGTTATTCCAAACCCGTCCGGCGGTTATCAAATCCTTGGTGTTTATTAGTGGAAAGTTTAACGAACTAGATCTGGAGACACAAATATAGTACAAGGTCTTCAAGGAGGTTCACGTTCGGCGATTCATTGGCTAGAGACGGACGACTCGACTCCGTGATCTGCGATCGAACGTTACAGTTGGTATCAGAGCAGGTTCAGGTTGAATCTTTGCTGAACACCATCGACAATGGAAGCTGTGTCGATTGGGATGGACGAGATGCAAGCGTTTCTAAAGAAGTTGGAAGACCGACTTGAGCAAGTGGAAGCTGAGAACCAGGTGCTTAAGGCGGATTTAGCTCAAGCAAAAGCGACACAAGAGAAAGAAGTAGAGGTCCCTGTATCACAA
This sequence comes from Asterella californica, assembly GCA_036924285.1. Classification (NCBI taxonomy): domain Eukaryota; kingdom Viridiplantae; phylum Streptophyta; class Marchantiopsida; order Marchantiales; family Aytoniaceae; genus Asterella; species Asterella californica. The sequence continues at coordinate 18,156,344 of JAYKYS010000003.1, forward strand.
GCTGAGCAAGTCAAGGATTTAGCATTGCTGGGTGAAGGAGCAATTGATGCTACTCAAGCAGATAAGAATGAAGATGGGTCACAGAAGGCGTAAGATAATGTTGCGGAAGGCAGCTCAGCCAAAGAAAGGCACAAGCGGAAAGTGAAGTGGGCTGAACCAGCAACGTCATCATCCTTCAATGGTGAGAAAAGCTTCTCCAAGTTTGAGTTATGGGTTACTGAGATGGAGAATTACTTGGAGAATTTCGATGAGCGTAGTTGGTTCACCTATCCTGTTAGTAGACTAGAAGGAGAGGCTAAAGAATGGTATGGAGGTCAACAGCGGATGAGGAGTTTGAACGATACAACTCCTATGTCCACTTGGCCGAAGCTGAAGGATGAACTCAGAAGACATCTTGTACCGGTGGATGAAGCTACACAGTTTCGGCTGGAGCTCATTCATCTGAGACAAACAGGGAGTATCAGATAGTACCTCCAGCGATTTTCTGAGTTGGTTACTCGTTTGCGCATGATGGATCGCACCGACTTGCTGTTTCACTTGAAGAAAGGTCTGCAAGGTTTCTATGCTAGTGTCTTTGATAGCTGGGTTATGTTTCACAAGTCCGAGGACATGCAAGACTTGTTTGCATTTTTGGAAGCAGCAGAGAACACTAGAGAACGTAACTACACCGTGCAGCCCTCCAAGTTTCAACGTGGAACAAGTGGTGGTGAGCCTAGTAGAGAATTTTGGCGCAATCCTCAAGGACAGATAGCGTCCTCTCAGAGTAGAGGTGGTGGAAGATTTGGTGCATCTGGAAGAGGATTTCCTCGTGGCTCTCAACAGCGAGGAATTATTCGTGGTCTTACTCAGACACGACCTACTGGATCTTATGCATCCAATGCAGGATCCAACCAAGCTTCGACTTCAGGTGCTAGGAGCAATGGAGCTAGCAGTGCTACACCTTCAAGGACGATCATCTGTTTTCGATGCGGACGAGATGATCACATCGCTCGTGAATGTCCTCAATGTTCAACAGCGAGCAACGTTCGTGGGTTGACAGCTGAAGAGACAACCAGTGTTGAAGAACCAGTTGAGATGACTACTGAAGCAGAGGTATGTGCTGATGAGCATTTGGTAGAACATGGAGATTTTCTGTCATGGATTGAAGTGAAACTAGAAAGCCAACAGTGTTGTTTGCTTATAGATACTGGAGCAGATGTGAATGTCTTGGATGAAAAGCTGGTCAAGACCTTAGGGGTGACTAGAACCAAGATCATGAGCCTGTTGTTAGTAAGGTTTGTGCAAGGCAGCACAACCGTTACAGAAAAGCTCATGAGTGTTCCTATTACTGTTGGAGGGGTAACCAGGAAGCATGAATTCCTAGTTATGAACTTGGGTGATACAATGGAGAGTATCTTGTCCTGGTCCTGGTTACAAGAGACCAAGGTAAAGCTAGATGTTCAAGAAGAGAACGTCATAGTCATGGACCGATGGGGCTTGGGTCAACCACATTCTTTGATCATCAAAGAGAGACCCAAGGAGCCAAACCATGCTGCTCGTAGGTTCCAACGAGCAAAGGTGGCATTTCAGATCTGCACAGCTAGACAGTTTGGAAAGCAGATTGGGTTGCAATGATGTCTAAATCCAAGGTGGAGACGGATGAGAAAGAACGTGTATGTCGGGTTGAGAGTCTTCCTGGGAAGGGCGAACCTTCTGGCTGTGATATGAGCTTGAAGGCTGTGTTCAATCTACTCGGGGAAGCGTTGAGCTCTTGGCTGTGGCTGGTCTACTCACAGGATAGGCTTCAGGTCTCAAGGTGATACTGAAAACACTCATGTAAGTCTCTAGGCTCTTCTGATAAGTTCAGGAAGCAGAGTTCAGGCTTAACTAGCAATGATAAGATCAGATGGCGAACTTTGACACTCAGGATTGAGAAATATGTGAAGGTTCAGACTTCAGAACTCCTCCTACATGTAAATGAGGTTCTACTGGATACACATACGAAATTTCAGCTTCAGATCAATTCAGAGCACTAAGATATGAGCAGAAGCTTTCTGAGTAGAGAAATTACGGCGGTTTCTGGTACCCAGACAGTTATTTCGACCTATAACAAGGAATTGGCTCGATCACTTTGAGAATTTCTTACAGGATTTGCAGTAAACAGCTTGCTGAACACTCCTGTGAAGTTGGGCCTCCTGATTCCACACAGAACTCCAGATCTCGCTCTCCAAAGTTGCTGCTCCAGATTGAGAGCTTTTCGGACCCCTTCTACTTCAGCGACCGCCCTGAATTACTCACTGACTCAATCGACATAAAAATTTGGAGACAATCGTAGCCCTGCTGACAGTGATCACAGCCACGAAGTTTTGAAGCGCTTTCCTCGATTCTGCTGCAAATGACACTCAAAACCCCAAATTGAACAGAAGTGCTTCAATTCTGACACAAATTGAACTTCAAACAGCCATAACTCCTTGTTTATTGCCTCAAATCGATCAAACTTTTCGCTGACAGTGCTTGGCTCGACGACCCCTATCTCCCTGTGCTCTCAGATTTCGAAGATCCCTCACAAATTGCTCGAAATCCACTCTAGAGCTCTGTTTCTAAATTTAGAGTTTAACTAAAGACAAAAACAGACCAATGGGAGTTCATAGCTCCACTTGGTTGTCCTTTAGTACCCTAAACCACGTGGCAACTTAGTTTTACTCATAGGCTACCACGTCAAGCTCCCTAGAGTGCCAGCGTAAAACTTAAACTACCTAAAACGACGCGCAGCCCCGAAAAATAACTTAAATCAGCTAGAAAGCGTGCATGGGCGACACGCAAATACAACCCATGAGCTTAAACCCTATCAACATGGTAATCAACCTACCAAGACTCAAAATGTATGACATCCTCAAGTGTCGACATCTATGAGGTCCTAACTCTACTCAGAGACACTAACGCTTGACAAAGAGGTGAATTATTTACAATGTAAAATAATTCACATCAGGACATCCACCCCCTCCAAACCTGCACATCCTCCGGTATGTGCCAATCTCCTCAGTCTTCTGTTTGATCTTTATCATCATCGCTCTCCTCCGCCTCAGTCTCATCAGACACTGGGACGTCTCCGTCTCTTGTTGTCCTCAGCTCCGACTCCAGAAAGTTGAATAACTCAACTGACCCTCCGCGTCTCTTGAACAGTTTCACACGTTTGCCAGCCACAGGTAGCTTCAAAGGAGTACCATCCAACTCACGCAAACTATAAGTGGCATTCTCATACACATCTAGCACAACATAAGGCCCGAACCATCTTCGAGAGAACTTACGGAGTGTAGAATGCTGATTCTCCAACGTGCTATCATATACCAGAACCCAATCACCAACATGTATTGGCTTCGGTCGTAGTCGGTGAGTCTTGTCAAAACGTTCCTTGTTTCTGACTCGAGCCACCTTCAACCTCTCCTGCGCATCAGCAAGATCCTCCTCTCTTCGCTCCAACTGCCTAATACGTAAAGCAAGGAGTGAAGTACGATCTATACCATCTTCCCATGGTAGCGTAGCCCATGTAGGAAAGTTCTCCTCAGCAGGCATGATCGGTTTCTGCCCCAGCATAAGTTCAACTGGCATATAGCCAGTCGTAGTACAGTGTGTAGTTCTATCAGCCCACAAAGCAAACGGAAGTAGTCTCGGCCATTCTCTAGACCTACCATCACATGCTTTCACTAAAGCATGAACAATAGAAGGATGTCCTCGTTCACTCTTACCAATGCCCTCTGGATTCATAGCAGTGGTAAGCCGAAGCTTTACTCCATAACGAGCAAAAAACTCCTTCACTTCAGCGCCTCTCAACTCGCCTCTATCTGCACGTAATCTCCCAACCGATCCATAGCGACAGATGATATCTTCAAGCACGAACCGGCAGATATTCTCTGTAGTCTTCGTCCGTAGTGCTCGTCCCTCCACATAGTTGGAGATCCTCTCGAGCCAACACCAAGTAACGCATCCCCCATAACCCCGGTGGCATCATCACAAGATCAAGAACCCACTGAAAATGAATACTAGGTGGATAAGTAGGTACAAGCCCATCTCTGTAACGGACCTTAGAGTAGAACTGGCAGTGCAGACACGACCCAACAAAGTCCACCACGTCTTGATACAAACCCTTCCACCAGTAACGCTCCTTCAGCTTCGTGTATGTAGCCCAGACTCCACGATGTCCAGCCCACAAGGTATCATGAAACTCCTTCAGCAGATTAAGCTTTGTCGGTTGATCATCCACTACTCTAGTAAGCATCCCATCTCTTCTCTTCGGACGTTTCCACAGATAACCCTCACCTAGAAGATAACTATACGCCTTCCGTCTGATCTCCTTGAACTCTGCATCACTCCATCCTTCTCTTCTGGATAACGAACTCAGATAAAATCCAATATTGCGGAACTTTTCTGAGTAGAACCCCTCATTGAACGGCAGTGGTTCCAAGTCTGAAGTCTGCTGACCAACTTGGCACCAAACGTCTCTCTTCTCTTCATTTTCCACCTCTGCAAACATCTCATCCTCATCTGTATAACGAGCCCTAGACAACATATCTGCAACTGGATTGTCTTTCCCTGCTATATGCTTTAGCTCAGGGTTTAGACTCCGGACATAAGCAATCCATCGTAGCATTGCTATGTCTGGTGTATTGCAGTTTGCTATCATACCCAACAAAGGCAAACAATCTGTTTCTAGTATCACATGAGCTCCTATCAAGAACTCTCGATCTACCTTCATAGCAGTAACAGCTCCCCACAACTCACGCTTCACTTGAGGATAGTTACGCTGTCTATCTGTTAAGATCCGAGCTCCAAACCTTGAAACAAACCGCACACCTTCTGCATCTTCTTGGCCAACGGCCCATCCAATCGCCTTTGGACTCGTATCAACAGTCAGTACCACAGGTCTCCTGCTCTCGTAGCTAAGCCTCCTTAGTATAGGTGGAGACTTCAGAATCTCCTTCAGCTGCTCCATCGTCTCATGATGTTCTTGCCGCCAAGTAAACCTCCTTCCTTTTCTCAGAAGTGCATATAGAGGCTCGGCAATATGTGCATAATGAGGAATACTCACACGAAAGAACACACAAGCTCCTAAGAACCGTCGAACCTCAGTGATGTTGGTGCAGTCAGCTATCCTTGCTATAGCATCTACCTTCTCTGGGTTCGGACGCCTCCCAAAAGTACCACACAGATGACCTACTACCACAATCTCTGACATCCCAAAGCGAGATTTGGTACCTGATAGAGTGAGGTGTACCTCCTCCAAACGCATCAGAATCTTCTCCACATCTCGAATGTGGTCTGCAACGAACTTTCTGCAACCTTCAGAAGTCACTGCTTCGTCCTTGTCCTCCACCGGACAGCCTTTCATGGGAATATCATCCAGAAACGGGATAGTGACCTCAGGCACAAACTCTCGTAACACCTTATGCATCGCATTTTGCATATGAGCTACTGAGTTCGTCGCACCCTGAGGAAGGGTACACATCCGCATCAATCCCAAAGGTGTACGCATGGTAGTCAAGTCTCTACTCTCCAAAGCAAGCTGAAACTGATCATAACCTGAAAACAGATCTCCAATAGAATAGATTGACCTTCCAGCAAACGCCTCAGCTACTTCATCAACCACAGGTCCTGTTCCAACGTTTCGAATCGTGATATTGTTGGCAGGCTGCAAGTCTTGGATGAAGCGTAGAGCTCCTGTCTTCTTAGGTACTGTGAACCATCGGCTAGAGTACGGAGCCATAGATGGTTCAAGAATACCCATCTGCATCCTCTCCTTCAGTAACTCAATCACCTTCGGTAGCAAGGCACGAGGGACTGGAATCGGCTTCAAATCCCAAGGTATGTGAGGAACAGTGAAGATAACCATCGGAGCTATCACACTAGGATCCACACAACCTATCTCCTCAGCCGAGAAAGAAAATGCCTTACCATGGCTAACTATCATCTGTTCAAAAGCTCGTTTCTCCTCTTCAGTCAAGAAGCCACCCCCTCCTATCTGGAGCTGCTCGAGTGTCTCCTGAGTAAACTTGTGTCCTACCTGTGTAGGATCTCTAAGCACAGGCTCAGCAGCCGCTAACTCCATCTGCTGCTGAGAATCGACAGGTAATTGGGTCGCCACAGGTCTCACCTTCCTCGCTACAGCTTTATACTTGGCGTGTACTTCCGCTTCCTGATGTAAGCTACACCAACAGACTGCATCCTTCCATCCATTCTCCAGTCTCGGATGAGGACGATATCGCAAGTATGAGATAATTTCCTCATAGACTTCACGAGAATGGATGGGGATCACCACCCTACCTCCCATCTGTTCCATCAACCTATCTACACCATCCAGCCAACGAACAAAAGACTGCACACCTACAAACTCCTCATAAACACCAGAAATCATCTCATCTTCCTTCAGAACTCCTGTACAACGCAGATTTGCTGCACACCTCTCCATCTGCCTTCTACTCTTCTCAGTCAAATCCTCCATCCGTGTGAACTCACTCCAATCATCAGAACTGAAAGCCATCAACCCAGATTTCCAACTATGCACAGTGCAACTACTTTCTGAATCTTGAGCAGCCTTTCCATCAACCTCCTGTGATCCCTCAGGCTGCTCAAGCGGGATCATAGTAGCAGTAGATCCATCACTCTCGCTATCCCGTCCTACGAGAGTGGTTTCAGAAAACCCTTACCTCTACAGATAGGAGAATCCCTCAAAGTTTGACGGTTTCGTTCGTGGTTCGTACGAACGGTCAGAAACTGCACAGAACGTCTATCATCTGGACTACGGATCCTAGCATAATGAGATCCATCATCCATCACCTTGGTCTCCATTCGAACCGCAGTGATATAAGGCTGACCAAGAATCACAGGATATGAAGCAGAAGATTGCACGAAGAAGTGCTGATCTACATCCACATCACCTATCTTCACCTTCACGTTAGGACAAGCGCCGTATAGCTCACCTTTCTGGTTGTTTGCAGCACGTAACACCCAACCATGGTTCAACTCGATAGGCCACTGACCTCTCTCATACACCTCTCGTGACATGATGTTGATCTCTGATCCGTGATCAACTAAAGCAGCAACAGGTTCAGCCAAACTTCCAAGACGAACTCGTGTAGCAGTTGTAGCACGAGCCCAATGCCTCCTTCTGAAATCACTATCAGTAGCTGGACTCTCCTCACCAGCTTCCTCATCGTTGAACTCAATAGTGTCGGTACCAGCAACCAACGCTTCTTGCTGGTATCTCTTGTCATCAGCTTCCTGAAAATGCACCTTTCCAAACTCTGCATCATTCAGAGAAGCTCCTACTACATCTATCATCTCGACTCTCTACCTGCTCGGACATCACCTGTCTCTTGCGCTTGATGATGTCGATGATCAGTTCGTGAAACTCCCTCTTTGCAATACCAAGAACTTCTCGGAGAGAAAACTCGATCCGTGCATCCAGTATCCTCTGCTCCAAGATGCTCTTCAGATCAGTAGAAGTTTCAATATCAGCTGCCAACTTGTAAGCCGGTCCCTTCCCCTTCTCTTGGGCAGTAAACCGCCTACCAGCAGTCGTTGGCTCCTGCTGGGATCTCTGCACATCCTCCATAGGACCTGGTGCAGGTGGAGGAGCTGCAGAAGTAGACGGGATGTCTTCAGGAAGAGCTGCTCGTCTCCTTGTGACTCTCCGTCTATCCCCAGTCTCCTCAGGAACTCCAGTATCAAGGTCAGAGGCTTCTCGCCGTCTCTTCTCCTCCACAGAAGCATCCTGCCAATGAACGTGTCTATCTACATCCAAGAATGCTCTGATAGAAGCAGCATCTACAGGATCTCCCCATCCTGTGACCCTACGAATAGACTCGGCTCCCCTCTTCAGTACTTCAGAAGGAACGGGGGCAATACTCTTCTCAGCAGTCCTATCTAGCAACGTAGGACTAGAAGAAACCTCAATATGTCCAGCATATACATCAGGATTTACCGGTGGTGCCATCAATGCATGTACAGTTGCCGCCGCAGCAATCTGAGGTAGACTCCTCATGCCTCCTCGCCCAAACTGCGTGCTCAACGGCTCTCCAGTAGAAGAAAGGTGCAGCCTACCGTTCTGATAGCGAACCACACCATCTCGCAAAGCAGCTGTGAGCTCTTGACAGTCTCCTCGGAAGTGATCAGGACTGTCACACCAAATACACCTACGGACAGGAGCACCTCCTGGACGTGCAGCAGCAGGCGCCGGTGGCTGCTCTCTCTGCAATCCAGCTAGCTCTACCTTCAGCTCTCGCATCTGCCGAATCAGGTCTTCAATCTGATTCTGTTGACCATGGTTCTCCGCAGGTCTCTGAACAGGTGCCCTTTGTGCTGGAGCTGGCACAACTGGCATCAAAGGAACTGCAGCTGGGACAACAGGTCTGGGAGCAGGGGCCAAAGGTTGCTGTACTTGAGGAGTAGCATAAGGTGGAGTGACCACCTCTGCAAGCGGACGTCCTCCCACAGCCACTCTTCCCCTCCTCTGCCTTGTCAGTACAGCCACAGCATCCTCAACTCTCCCCCAATCCATAGTAACACCTCCCTCAGCAGATCGATCGGCCAACATAAAACATAACCGATCTGCCGTAGCATCATCGGTAGCCTGCAGGAAAAGCTCTGTTTTCCTAGCATCTAGGGTGATTCGCTCTAGAGTTGAAAGTTGTCGGTATCTCCGATCAAACTCTCTCAACAACTCACTCAGGCTCATAATACGACCAGGTTGCTACTCAACCCAGTCTAGAAATGTCCTTCTAGTAACTCTCTCTGAATCCTCCTCAAGAAACTCCTCTCGAAGAGATCGCTCAAAACTCATCCAGACTCCAAGATTTCTTCTCTGTACCCCTCCAACGATCGGATGCTGTTGAACCAGGGCCGCAAGCGTCTTCAAGATCTCAGCCGTGTCCAGACCAGATGCAGATGTCGCTGTAGAAGACGCAGGTGCAGTTGACGGTGCAGCAGTAGACGTTGATGCTCCAGCCCCAGAGGCAGCAGCAGCAACTCTGCTCTTGCGATCCATCTCTTCTCCTTGTAGCAACTCAACCTTCTCAATCAATCACCCCAAGAGCTCTCAGTGGAAGCACCAGATGTCGGGTTGAGAGTCTTCCTGGGAAGGGCGAACCTTCTGGCTGTGATATGAGCTTGAAGGCTGTGTTCAATCTACTCGGGGAAGCGTTGAGCTCTTGGCTGTGGCTGGTCTACTCACAGGATAGGCTTCAGGTCTCAAGGTGATACTGAAAACACTCATGTAAGTCTCTAGGCTCTTCTGATAAGTTCAGGAAGCAGAGTTCAGGCTTAACTAGCAATGATAAGATCAGATGGCGAACTTTGACACTCAGGATTGAGAAATATGTGAAGGTTCAGACTTCAGAACTCCTCCTACATGTAAATGAGGTTCTACTGGATACACATACGAAATTTCAGCTTCAGATCAATTCAGAGCACTAAGATATGAGCAGAAGCTTTCTGAGTAGAGAAATTACGGCGGTTTCTGGTACCCAGACAGCTATTTCGACCTATAACAAGGAATTGGCTCGATCACTTTGAGAATTTCTTACAGGATTTGCAGTAAACAGCTTGCTGAACACTCCTGTGAAGTTGGGCTTCCTGATTCCACACAGAACTCCAGATCTCGCTCTCCAAAGTTGCTGCTCCAGATTGAGAGCTTTTCGGACCCCTTCTACTTCAGCGACCGCCCTGAATTACTCACTGACTCAATCGACATAAAAATTTGGAGACAATCGTAGCCCTGCTGACAGTGATCACAGCCACGAAGTTTTGAAGCGCTTTCCTCGATTCTGCTGCAAATGACACTCAAAACCCCAAATTGAACAGAAGTGCTTCAATTCTGACACAAATCGAACTTCAAACAGCCATAACTCCTTGTTTATTGCCTCAAATCGATCAAACTTTTCGCTGACAGTGCTTGGCTCGACGACCCCTATCTCCCTGTGCTCTCAGATTTCGAAGATCCCTCACAAATTGCTCGAACTCCACTCTAGAGCTCTGTTTCTAAATTTAGAGTTTAACTAAAGACAAAAACAGACCAATGGGAGTTCATAGCTCCACTTGGTTGTCCTTTAGTACCCTAAACCACGTGGCAACTTAGTTTTACTCATAGGCTACCACGTCAAGCTCCCTAGAGTGCCAGCGTAAAACTTAAACTACCTAAAACGACGCGCAGCCCCGAAAAATAACTTAAATCAGCTAGAAAGCGTGCATGGGCGACACGCAAATACAACCCATGAGCTTAAACCCTATCAACATGGTAATCAACCTACCAAGACTCAAAATGTATGACATCCTCAAGTGTCGACATCTATGAGGTCCTAACTCTACTCAGAGACACTAACGCTTGACAAAGAGGTGAATTATTTACAATGTAAAATAATTCACATCACGACAACGTGTTGCTGCTCTTCCTATACATCCTGATATGCAAGCATTGATTGAGAGGTATTCTCACATAATGCCGGACCAGTTACCAACAGGACTTCCTCCGAGGAGAGTCTTGGATCATGCTATTGATCTGGTTCCTGGGACTACGCCTATTGCAGTGCCATCAAGACGCATGTCGTTTGATGAGCTGACAGAGCTGAAGACTCAGCTGAAAGAGTTGGTAGCTCAGGGTATCTTACGACCTAGTATATCACCTTATGCTGCTCCGGTGTTGTTCGTGGCCAAGAAAGATGGTGGTATCCGCATGTGTGCAGACTACCGTGCACTTAATAAGGTTACTATCAAGAACAAGTACCCTCTTCCTCTCATGGATGAAACCACCGATCGGTTAGCCACAAGAAGATACTTCACCAAGCTGGATCTGCGTTCTGGATATCACCAGATCCGGATCAAAGAAGGTGATGAAGAAAAGACAACTGTAAGGACGAGTTATGGCTTGTTTGAGTATATAGTATTGCCGTTTGGATTGTCCAATGCACCTGGTACTTTCTGCAGGCTAATGAACGAGATCTTCAGAGATCTCTTGGATGAGAGTGTTATCGTGTACTTAGACGATATCATCATCTTCTCATCCACTTGGGATCAGCATCTAGTAGATGTTGAAATGGTGTTTAAGCGCCTGGAAGAACTCTACCTCAAGAAGAGCAAGTGCTCTTTTGGACAAGAGAGTGTGGTGTTTCTAGGATGTTTGATCGATGCGCAGAGTATTCATCCTAACAAGGCTAAGATTCGAACCATTGTTGAATGGAAGAGACCTGAGAGTGTTCATGAGCTCAGATCTTTTCTTGGATAAGCCACATATTTTCGGCTCTTTGTTTATCAGTTTGCGCATAAAGCCGCACCTTTGTTTGGCTTATTACGCAAGACTTCCAAGGTTGTTTGGAATCCAGCAGCGGAAAGAGCGTTTCAGGAGTTGAAACAAGCACTGACAGAGATGCCCGTGCTAGCTCTTCCAAAGATGGGAGAACCTTTTGAGGTTCACACAGATGCTTCTCAATGGGCCATTGGAGGAGTGTTGATGCAAGGAAAGCATCCGGTGGCTTACGAAAGTCATAAGTTCTCAGAGATCGTAACTTCTTAGATGCTACTTGTCTTCTTACCGGTTCTCAACATGATGCTAGTCATCTGCGAGTGTCTTCTTTGTGCTACAAGTTTCTTAACAACCTCATGTACGAAGAACCTGCAATGAATTTGTCTCTCCCACCACGTGTTCCAGTCAATACCTCCAAGAATCAAGATGAGAACATGATGATTGAAGTGAAACCATACATAGTAGGAGATGTTGTCTATCCATTGACACCATTTTTACAGAAAGCATTTGACAACCAACACAGTAGAAGAAAAGAAGTTGAATATGATCGAAGCTTGAGAAGAGCACGAGTACATATTGAACATTCTTTTGGTCTTTTGAAGTAACGATGGAGAGTTTTAGATACTAGAATGTCTATGAAACTAGAGCATGTACCTGCAGCTATAATGAGTACTGTTATGCTTCACAATTTCATCAACAACAACGGGATTGAGTTACAAGAAGCAGATCGATTACCAGATCTAGTGGAATATCATCCTTTTCAAGATGGAGAACCTTTTATAAACATACAAGAAAGTGCGAATATTAGACGTACTCGAGAAGGAAAGCAAGTGCGACTTGCACTCTACAGAAATTGGTGTGAGCTTCAACACGATTGATTTACCTGTTTTGAACGAGATGTTTACTCCTCACAAAATAACTCTCTTCGTTTGAGCTCCAAAAGCTCTTTCAACAGGTGTGTCTTTTCTGCATCGTTTCGCTTAGCTTCTTTGTAAGCTTATGTGAAGTCCTTGAATGTTGCTGCCATGTCTCTCATAGATCTTGAACTATGTGATGCTTTACACCGTTTAGACGCTTGATCTGTTACACCTCTATGACGTATTCTGGACGATGTCTTAAGATCTGGACTGAGAGGAGATGGTTATGCTGTAGCTTCTTCAACTGGCTCTGAGCGGATTACAGGAGGAGTGGATTGTGTAGAAGGAACATAAGATGGTGAAGGAGACGCATTGGGGTCCATAAAAGTCTCTTGTGCAGAACTAAGTCCATTGTCTACACCATTGGGGACTCCTATTACTTTACTAGACGTTCCAAACAGATCATAGCACATGTCGTAGAAGTTCCACGTGCAATCTGATGCTCCAGTAGAATTTTGTTTTTCTTCTCAATCATGAATCGTTTTTGAAACCAATCCATTTTATTACGAACTTGCTTCACAGATACTTTCATAGTCGCAAAAGGATCTTCATTTACCTTGTCGACATTATGAAGCTGATCCATTTTGACAAGTTTGTATTGGTTGAGGAGCTCTCATAGACTATCCGGAGGCCAGCGATAGTCATCTTGCTTAGCTTGATCTTGTAAATGTTCCATGCTTGTGAATATTAAAATCTGTGTCCTGACACAAGTAAACATAAAAATGATCATGAAAAGATCGTTTCAAAATAATAACAGTAGAAGTACAAGCTGAGATCTCATGTGTTTGTTTACTTTTCTGAGTGCACTTTGCTTTTTCAGCTTACTGCTCTACTTCCCTTTGATCTGACCTCGGTTATATACATTCACTGTAAAAGTACAGGGGAATACTTGAAAGCAGAATATCTTGTTTCTTATCAAAGAATTCACTCCGGAATTATCAGATTCAAACTACAAAGGAGCGGTTCTGATTTCTAAAACGTTTTCGTAGTTTCAACTCAAGATGTTCGTATAGTTACAAGGTGGAAACCACCTTTCCCTCTATCTGAGGATACTGCAAAGAAACGAAAACAGAGTTAGGCAGCATCCGCACTATCCTTCTATCTTGTCTGAAGGTTGCCACCTTCGTATAGTTATGTCAGGTAGATAGCATGCTATTGCAACAGGGTGAAAAGCTATAATGATCAAACAAAGTGGCAGGTATACCAACACGCGGCGCTGGCTGGATCTGGGGAGCGAAGACTGAAGTGGAGTTCCAAGTACTTAACGGGGGCCGCGAACTCTAAAAACTGGCTTTTTACTTTTTCACTGTACCAGCAACACCAGAGAGCAGAGACTGTGAAGGGAGAGAGCAGAGGCCAGGCAGTGAGCATAGACTGCACCCTAGAGTTCAGAGAATAGAGGTTTGGCACAAATCAGAGTGTAGAAAAGACTTCTCGGTTATTTACTTGACTGTGTAGGAAGAGTGTGTAGACAGTGAGCACTGATAGTAGCAAACATAGTGTGTCTGCAAAGCCTGAGTGCAGAGATTGGGTTACACCGTGGGTAGTGCGTTATAGATTGGAGTTCCAAAGTGAAATTCTTATCAGAGAGTTTCAGTACCCAGTCAAGTCCGGTTTATATTAAGTAAACCGTTACAATCGCCCCAACCAAGAAAAAGCAGTTCTTCCACTGAACTGCGGTACCTGCAATACCACATTATGAACAACAGTTCCTCAAATCCAAAGGAACATTACCCCATCCAGGGTAAGGTTAAGCTCTTTCTCAGAGCTATGCTCCATCACTGAGCATTCTTTGAAGCTTTCAGGTGAGACAGAACCTTAGCTTCCAGGTGGTGAACTCGTCAGTTTCTTTTTATCCACCTCCTTACTATGATACATCATAGTAGCGTCAGCCTAAACCTGATTGACATCCGACAGTCATAAGAAATCAGCAGACCACAACTCCACTTTTAGACGAGCAGATTGGCCAGATCTACTCGGTTCCAGTGTCCTTGAAGGGCCCTTAAGCATGACTCTTCTGACTCGATTCAATCCACCGCTTAGCTGAAAGAAACCACTGCAGATTGTCGTCTCACAAAATATCTACGCAGTGGTTCCTGAAACTTGTACAATGCTAGATCATCTAAGTACTCCCAAGCTTCACTTACCAATCCCGGAACTGTACCTGTCCAACGACATAGGTATTGAATAACGAGTTCTCCAGCTCCATTCTGGATTCGGTGATGCTCGATGATCTACTATCTCAATCAACTCAAGATCATCAGCCCTTGGTAATGCTTCTAACACTGGATGCCATTTCTGATATCTTCCTGGCAACGATTCTAGTTCTTCACGGAACATTTTCAAGTTAGAAACATGAATGATGGGGTGATAGTGCTTCATACTAGCTGGAAAATGTAACTTATAGGTCACAGGACCTAACTTCTTCTCGATCAGGAACGGTCCTGCCCACTTTGGAAGAAGCTTCTTGGGTAAATCTACCCCTGCTGGGATTCTGAAGTTCTTGGTTCTCAACCAGACTCTCTGTCCTTCTTCGAATTGTACGTCTTGCCTACCACGGTTTGCATACTTGGCATACAGTTGTTGCGCCTTCTCCATGTGTTTCTTGGCTTCTTGAAACACAGTACCCTGAACACGTATGAAAGTCTCTAGATCTGGGGGATCTTGGTTCGACCTTCCTGTGTTTTCATGCCCCTTGATAGCTAAAGCTATAGGAGTCCAAGGTGCATGAGAGCCTCGATAAACCACTTCAAATGGTTTAAATCCTGTACTCGAATGCTTGGTGTTGTTATATGTAAACTCCACCAAGTCCAAGTGCTCGCTCCAGTCACTCTGATCTCGCATGATATAGTTCCTCAACCCTTGCTCTACTATCTGTATAGTCCTCTCTGTTTGACCATCAGTTTCAGGATGATAAGAGGAACTGAACTTGAGGGTAGTTCCAAGCCTTCGAAACAAACCCTTCCAGAAATCAGCTACAAACCTCCTGTCCAAGTCTGAAACAATGTCTTTAGGCATCCCATGATACTTAAAAGCATATCGTATGAACAATTCAGCGGCACCTCTCGAAGTCACTGCTTCTCTACAAGGGATGAGGTGAGCTTGTTTGCTGAAACGATCTATAACAACTAGTAGAGCATCAAAACCTCCTGACTCGGGTAAACCTATGCATAAGTCCATACTTATGCTCTCCCAAGGTCCATCAGGTATTGGCAATGGTCTCAGCAACCCTGCAGGTCTCCTTCGCTCTGTTCGTTGTTGTTGGCATGTCAAGCAAGTCTGCACGTACTTGACAACATCTTCCAACATGGACGGCCAATAGAACTGCTCTTTAACTCGTTGCAACGTTCTATTATGTCCTCTATGTCCAGCCAGTTCACAATCATGTCATTCTTGCATGACTAGTGTCCGTAGAGATCCAGCTGGAACATAGACCTTGGTTTGCTTATAAAACCAAAGGCCATTGCGAAATGAGAGATTACGTACCAATGGATCTCTCCCTTGTTGGCTGGTCCAACGTTGAGCCTGAGGATCGTCTGACAATGCTTGTCTGATTTGATCCAGAAGCTCTTCACTTGTGTCTTGAGTTGTTAACGTCTGGACACGTCTGCTTAACACATCCGCTGGAATATTTTCCTTCCCCTTTTGATACCGTCATTCGATATCAAAACGTGCAAGTTCCACTTGCCATCTCTGCTGTTTGCGAGACAAACGGGGTTTACTCTGAAAGTATGTATTACCCTCGTAGTCCGTCACAATAGTAACCTTGCTTGGTAACAAATAATGCTCCAAACGCTTCAGACAATGGACAACTGCGAACATCTCCTGTTCATGAGCAGGCCATTTTGTCTCATAATATTGAGTGAAAATGATGTCTGTTCTAGTATTATGCAGGATGAAAATGTTGTTTCGGCTTTGTAGCTAGTCTGATATGACATCCGTCAATAGATCCAAAAATGAGAGGAATTTTGGATATAGACTGAAACTTATCCATTATCCGTTGTAAGCGTTGACCCTTTGGTAATCCAACATATCTTGAAAATAACATCTGTCTCCTAGCTAAGATGTTGCAAATTATCCATGTGTATTTGATGACGGTAGATTGTCCCACATGAAATTTGTCTGATATCTCCAACAATGAAGTAGCATTTGCAAGTCTGTAGAGAACGATTGCCAATGCGTGATCCAAGTTGAGTCTTCCTCGTGTTAAAGTCCATTCTGGTAAAACATGCATAAATGGTTGTACAAGATCGACCAACTTACAAAATAGAGTATGACTCATTCTGAATCGTAACTGTCATTGTGTATCTCGATCGATCTGTGGAATAATCCAAATCTCATGTAAAAGTACTTCCCACCATGTACTAGCTCTTGGAAATATCCACCATTTTCTCTTCCTTGGAAGAGCAGTCAACATCATGGATTCGATGGTCGATGTCAAAAATATAATAATAGAATCTTCAGAATCCTCTTCGAGATAGATCATCATAGACAAAATGTCTTCTCAATTCCATGTATCCCAATACTGATGTAACGCGAAACAAAAGTCTGTTGTATCCATGGAGACTCGTATGTATCAAGTTAGGACGTGAAGGTTGCCTGTTTAATAAAATTCCTCACGTGAAAACCTACCTGCGAAATCCAACACAGTACAAGAGGTCACTCATCCTTCATTAGAACAGACTTCTAAAAAGGATTAGATGGAGCTAGGCGTGTATGCAAGTCATAAATGCTCACTGGTATAGGTCAAGAACCTAGCTAGGATAGGTTCTGCTCGATAGACTGGAATTAAAGAGAGACTCCGATACAACAAAATCTCTGAATTATTGGTAGAATTTTGAGTTAGTCCTCTAGCTTGGTAGATCTATTCTCCGTATCTTTAAGAAATAATAACTGTCATGGTGATTAAGACTTGTCTAGTAATAAACACAATGACACAAATCGTAATGACACAAATCGTACAGTAGTTCAGGTTTAAGAAAGGTGGTGAATTCGAGAAGCTTACAGTACTTGAACTGCACTCTGAACTAAACATTCGGTTTTGTCATGAATTCTAATATGAGCACTGTCTAGCCCCTCCACGAATTGGCAAATAAATGAGGGGTTTTCACGTGCCGGTTAAATGCCTTTGCTCTCGAAGCCTGCGCCTCTAAACCCGACTGCGACCGCGTATCCCTGTCCGACTGTGATGGATGAGACTGCGAAAGGATGACAGACTACAGAGACTTTTCCGTCCATAGTGCTTAGTTTGAATTAGTGCGGGCGAGTTTGAATTAGGGGGGACTGCTCTACTGCTCGACTGGGTAAGGGTGACCAATTGGTAGGGAGGACTGCTCTACTGCTCGCTTGATCGATTGCTTTCGTTGCTCGTGGGCTTCCGTGCTCGACTGTGTGCTCGTAAACGACGAGCGAGGTCAGCTTCTTGCGACCATTTGAGACTGTGCTTTGGCTTTGTGCTCCACGAGGACGAGTGAGGACGCTTCTTGCGAGCACTGCGAGACTGTGCTTTGGCTTTGTGCTCGACGCATACGAGGGAGGAAGCATTTGAGACAGCGAGACTGTGTGCGGCGGCTTTGTGCTCGACGAGGACGAGCTTGTTGCGAGGAAGCTCGGCATTCAATGTCTGTGTAGTTGTCATAACGTTTTTGTTCTCGTTTAAGGACGTTGACACTCATCTTCCGATGCGTATGTGCAGATGGACGGCAGCGGAAGTGAAACAATGAGCCATCGCGAGAAATCAGTACTAGAGTTGATGACCGAATTGAAGAATGTACAAGATCAGATTGACCAAATAATGATGACACTAGGCTCACTTGCTAACACCATCGGTCAGATCCACAAGAAAGCCGATGACTTGCACAGCAGCATTGTTGTGATGGATGCTCGTCTCGAAATAGAGATGGAAAAGGAGTTTAGCGGGGGCCTGAGGTATTATGATTATGACGACTCTTTGTTCACCGAGCCGAAGAGAGTTTCGGTTGGAGAAATTCACAATGGGGATGAATCGTCTTGCTCCAACTATGAATGTTCTGTGCACCAATCTTTACGGGACTGATTCAACGGCGTTCTGACGATACGATGTCATTCGTTTTCGTGGATAGATGAGTTTCGTAGAAAGACAGTGCAAGCAGTGCACCTCTGTTGAAGAGATTGTGCAAAATGATGAATAAATTCCCTCGATGACATCCTTCCTTCCTTCCATCCTGTTGTTTTTCTCACCACGAGGTTATATGGTGTGTGTATGGAGGTTTTTGCGAAGCGTTTACTGGTATTGGACAGCTATTTTGACGCTAGTCATAGCTTTTTTACGTCATAGCATTTCATAGCAACGTCTATAAGCATCGATAATTTTTTCGGAGTATCGTTTTCCAACTATGCAACCATTTCATAGTGTTCATAGTTGTTGTTCAGTTCTTTCTTTGTTATTGATGCTTTATCATGTTACTACTATCGTCTTAGCATTTCATAGCATCATAGCATTGTTTTAAATCCACTACACTGCTGGTCCTGAAACTGTCGGCCTGAACTGCCCCAATCGACAACCAGTTAACCAGCTAACCCCAAGATCCCAACCCTTAACTTGGTCACCTGCAAAAGGATTCCGCAAAATGACACGGATTAGTGAGAGTACTGCCGTGTATGAGGACATGCAAGACTGTTGAGTGAAAACTGAAGAAATGACGGTGAATTAGTGCGAACTAGTTGGGAGTATTATAAACCAGTCAAGCATTTTCCTGGTTTTAGTACTAGGGAAGTAAGCGACCGATAAGATAAACTAATTTGATCGACATACCATTGAGGACACAAGTGGGCATGATCACACAGGAGATGATCGAGGTATACAAAGAGGTGTGTAAATCCGAATCCGGTCTTTCAGTTGTAACTATGAAGGCTGCTTGGTCGGATCAGTTGAGTAGCCTCAGATGATGCAGTGGACGATAAACTGTCACGCGTGCCTCGACAAACAACCAGAAAGAGAGGAGAGCGAGAGAGAGTGCCGTCGATGAAGATGAGATGAGATAGGTCGATTTCATGTCCTCGGACGATCGAACTGTCTGCTGGAGGTCTTCTAGCATCGTCAACACTTTTATCCTGTCAGCAAGCCTCTGGGACCTATAGGGTTCTTCACATGACCAGTTAATCGGCTGAAATGAAGCTGAAGGTCGTTGATTGCTTGATATCACTTGGGCCCCATCATTTTTTGTACATCGCTCATTACCCACAGCGCTCATAGTCATAATCGTCCCACTACCAGAGTAGACTACCCTGGTAGTGGGACGATGTTGATTATGATCGTTGTGGGTAATGAGGGTAACCTTGCGGTACAAAGAGTCGAATAATGTCGAGAAGCCTACATACTGTGTAAAATAATATAACATACATAAATAAAGCTAACCATCTCGAGAACTAGACGGGAAAAGGACCTTTGTCATGAGTTGAACCTGCAAGCCTCACCAGTTGAGGACAAAGGTGACCCAACCCAACCCAAAAAACAACGCAAAACCTCAAACATAACCTTCCCTTCCCCTTCCCCTTGCCTTCCCCTTCCCTTCCCCATCCCAACCCAAAAAAGCACTCAAAACTTCCCTTCCCATCCCAACCCAACATGCACAACTTCTCCCAAACCTTCCCTGGCCCGCACAAAAGTCCCACACATGAACATTAACAAAGTATAAACTTAACTGCATGAAAGAATGCTTGTACAGTAGTAAAACTTCACGAACTTACCTGAACTACCGAAGAACGTCAGCTGGACCATTCGTCGTGAAGGTCCGTTGTTGAGTACGAGCATTTAGCGCTCGATCGCATTCGTCTAGCCGACGTTCGAACGTAGCAATTATCTTACTTATCCGCGTTAAAAATGGCACGTTATCACATTCTCTGTGGCAAAAACTCTCCACTCTTGACGTATTTCGTCGTAAACGAGCAAGTACAGAGTGTACAGACAAGCTCTCATCCTCCGCTTCTTGCGAAGCTTCGGGCCCAGGAGAACCTCACCCAGGAGAACCTCCTTCTACCTCAAGAACTCGAGGCCAAGGATCATGCTCCGGGTAAATGGTGTGACGTTCCAAAATGTCACCACATGGTCCAAACTCCATCAAAGGATAGTCGTGTCGACGGGTGGTATCCAAAAACTCGGGTGAACTGCCGTGTTCCAGATGATAAGCCTGAACTAAGTGCTTACAAAGTAAATAAGCATTGTTCATGTAGGATGGACAACTACAAACCCATTTTGCCACATCTGTCTCGTACCGCAATTGTGTCCCAGGAGGAATGGTCGACTCTGACAACTTCGTCCAAGACAACCGAAAATCCCTCCACCATGATGGAAAGAAACGCCCATTTTGCATCTGATTGACGTTAATCTGCAAATCCCGAATCAGTGTTCCTGCAATAATCTCACACAATTTATCAAGACGCGGTCTGTTACATGAGAACTTGTAATCATACTTTAGTTTCCTCCAGTGGCTCTCAATTATGTTAGTTGTTCTTGACATACATAGGTAAGTATGATTACAAGTTCTCATGTAACAGACCGCGTCTTGATAAATTGTGTGAGATTATTGCAGGAACACTGATTCGGGATTTGCAGATTAACGTCAATCAGATGCAAAATGGGCGTTTCTTTCCATCATGGTGGAGGGATTTTCGGTTGTCTTGGACGAAGTTGTCAGAGTCGACCATTCCTCCTGGGACACAATTGCGGTACGAGACAGATGTGGCAAAATGGGTTTGTAGTTGTCCATCCTACATGAACAATGCTTATTTACTTTGTAAGCACTTAGTTCAGGCTTATCATCTGGAACACGGCAGTTCACCCGAGTTTTTGGATACCACCCGTCGACACGACTATCCTTTGATGGAGTTTGGACCATGTGGTGACATTTTGGAACGTCACACCATTTACCCGGAGCATGATCCTTGGCCTCGAGTTCTTGAGGTAGAAGGAGGTTCTCCTGGGTGAGGTTCTCCTGGGCCCGAAGCTTCGCAAGAAGCGGAGGATGAGAGCTTGTCTGTACACTCTGTACTTGCTCGTTTACGACGAAATACGTCAAGAGTGGAGAGTTTTTGCCACAGAGAATGTGATAACGTGCCATTTTTAACGCGGATAAGTAAGATAATTGCTACGTTCGAACGTCGGCTAGACGAATGCGATCGAGCGCTAAATGCTCGTACTCAACAACGGACCTTCACGACGAATGGTCCAGCTGACGTTCTTCGGTAGTTCAGGTAAGTTCGTGAAGTTTTACTACTGTACAAGCATTCTTTCATGCAGTTAAGTTTATACTTTGTTAATGTTCATGTGTGGGACTTTTGTGCGGGCCAGGGAAGGTTTGGGAGAAGTTGTGCATGTTGGGTTGGGATGGGAAGGGAAGTTTTGAGTGCTTTTTTGGGTTGGGATGGGGAAGGGAAGGGGAAGGCAAGGGGAAGGGGAAGGGAAGGTTATGTTTGAGGTTTTGCGTTGTTTTTTGGGTTGGGTTGGGTCACCTTTGTCCTCAACTGGTGAGGCTTGCAGGTTCAACTCATGACAAAGGTCCTTTTCCCGTCTAGTTCTCGAGATGGTTAGCTTTATTTATGTATGTTATATTATTTTACACAGTATGTAGGCTTCTCGACATTATTCGACTCTTTGTACCGCAAGGTTACCCTCATTACCCACAACGATCATAATCAACATCGTCCCACTACCAGGGTAGTCTACTCTGGTAGTGGGACGATTATGACTATGAGCGCTGTGGGTAATGAGCGATGTACAAAAAATGATGGGGCCCAAGTGATATCAAGCAATCAACGACCTTCAGCTTCATTTCAGCCGATTAACTGGTCATGTGAAGAACCCTATAGGTCCCAGAGGCTTGCTGACAGGATAAAAGTGTTGACGATGCTAGAAGACCTCCAGCAGACAGTTCGATCGTCCGAGGACATGAAATCGACCTATCTCATCTCATCTTCATCGACGGCACTCTCTCTCGCTCTCCTCTCTTTCTGGTTGTTTGTCGAGGCACGCGTGACAGTTTATCGTCCACTGCATCATCTGAGGCTACTCAACTGATCCGACCAAGCAGCCTTCATAGTTACAACTGAAAGACCGGATTCGGATTTACACACCTCTTTGTATACCTCGATCATCTCCTGTGTGATCATGCCCACTTGTGTCCTCAATGGTATGTCGATCAAATTAGTTTATCTTATCGGTCGCTTACTTCCCTAGTACTAAAACCAGGAAAATGCTTGACTGGTTTATAATACTCCCAACTAGTTCGCACTAATTCACCGTCATTTCTTCAGTTTTCACTCAACAGTCTTGCATGTCCTCATACACGGCAGTACTCTCACTAATCCGTGTCATTTTGCGGAATCCTTTTGCAGGTGACCAAGTTAAGGGTTGGGATCTTGGGGTTAGCTGGTTAACTGGTTGTCGATTGGGGCAGTTCAGGCCGACAGTTTCAGGACCAGCAGTGTAGTGGATTTAAAACAATGCTATGATGCTATGAAATGCTAAGACGATAGTAGTAACATGATAAAGCATCAATAACAAAGAAAGAACTGAACAACAACTATGAACACTATGAAATGGTTGCATAGTTGGAAAACGATACTCCGAAAAAATTATCGATGCTTATAGACGTTGCTATGAAATGCTATGACGGAAAAAAGCTATGACTAGCGTCAAAATAGCTGTCCAATACCAGTAAACGCTTCGCAAAAACCTCCATACACACACCATATAACCTCGTGGTGAGAAAAACAACAGGATGGAAGGAAGGAAGGATGTCATCGAGGGAATTTATTCATCATTTTGCACAATCTCTTCAACAGAGGTGCACTGCTTGCACTGTCTTTCTATCGAAACTCATCTATCCACGAAAACAAATGACATCGTATCGTCAGAACGCCGTTGAATCAGTCCCGTAAAGATTGGTGCACAGAACATTCACAGTCGGAGCAAGACGATTCATCCCCATTGTGAATTTCTCCAACCGAAACTCTCTTCGGCTCGGTGAACAAAGAGTTGTCATAATCATAATACCTCAGGCCCCCGCTAAACTCCTTTTCCATCTCTATTTCGAGACGAGCATCCATCACAACAATGCTGATGTGCAAGTCATCGGCTTTCTTGTGGATCTGACCGATGGTGTTAGCAAGTGAGCCTAGTGTCATCATTATTTGGCCAATCTGATCTTGTACATTCTTCAATTCGGTCATCAACTCTAGTACCGATTTCTCGCGATGACTCATTGTTTCACTTCCGCTGCCGTCCATCTGCACATACGCATCGGAAGATGAGTGTCAACGTCCTTAAACGAGAACGAAAACGTTATGACAACTACACAGACATTGAATGCCGAGCTTCCTCGCAAAAAGCTCGTCCTCGTCGAGCACAAAGCCGCCGCACACAGTCCCGCTGTCTCAAATGCTTCCTCCCTCGTATGCGTCGAGCACAAAGCCAAAGCACAGTCTCGCAGTGCTCGCAAGAAGCGTCCTCGCTCGTCCTCGTGGAGCACAAAGCCAAAGCACAGTCTCAAATGGTCGCAAGAAGCTGTTCTCGCTCGTCGTTTACGAGCACACAGTCGAGCACGGAAGCCCACGAGCAACGAAAGCAATCGATCAAGCGAGCAGTAGAGCAGTCCTCCCTACCAGTTGGTCACCCTTACCCAGTCGAGCAGTAGAGCAGTCCCCCCTAATTCAAACTCGTCCGCACTAATTCAAACTAAGCACTATGGACGGAAAAGTCTCTGTAGTCCGTCATCCTTTCGCAGTCCCATCCATCACAGTCGGACAGGGATACGCGGTCGCAGTCGGGTTTAGAGGCGCAGACTTCGAGAGCAAAGGCATTTAACCGGCACGTGAAAACCCCTCAATTTGCCAATTCGTGGAGGGGCTAGACGGTCCCCATCTCCCATTGGAGTTCTCGGAAACCAGCTTGTTGAGCAGTAATGTATCTCCTTGGCAATTGCAGATAGACGTTTTGCGGTTACAGTCAAACCTCGTTAAAAACACGCACTTGGTGACTTTTTTCGTTCTACCATAATGCTTCAGTGATTCTACATTTATAATTATATTACTGAACAAAAAGTGTAAATATCATAAAAGATATATAATCGCTTCAGTGAAAAGGAATTAGTATAAAATAAACTTAATTCAAAAAATATATAGAAAAATTCGAAAATTGTGACTATTACGAGGTTAGACAATATATTTGCAATCAATTCCCTTACTCTTTGCTGCATCCGAGACCTTGAAACGTGCCGACCCCGGAAGAGATGATTCCAGGTGGAGGTCACGATCATGTCACTCTTCTGATATTCCTGGGCTCGGTATACTTGAGGAAGGACAGTAGAGTGGGTCCAACTTCGAAACATCAGACTACCGGGAGTATCTATGAGTTTCACTGCAGCACTGTTCTGACGGTTAAATCCACTGTCAAACTTCCACAAACATAATCAGACTTGGAATCTTACTCGTTTATTTAGTCTGTGAGTAGATCTTCATGTGCAGTTCCAAGCGCCATGTCCGAGTACACAGAAATATATTGTAAGGAGTGAAAAAAATCGTATAGTAGTTCAGGTTGAAGAAAGGTGGTGAATTCGAGAAGAGCACAACTGCTTTCATTGATCATCACACTCGTGCAGGTATGGTTCGTAGTACGAACTTACCTTCAAGGTACTCTTGTTGTACATAAGCTGCCGAATATACGACAGATGAAGCTCGTAGAAGTTGGAGGGTTTGAAGGTCCGTTTGCAAAGCGAGCTGGCATTGAGTAGAACGAGAAAATGGAGATGTCCTGAAGATCCCAGATTTCACTCCTCGATCGATTAGAAATGGTTATTGCTTTACTTCAACGTTTGCTATGACTCAAAGACCTGCTCATCAGCAAGAGCAGTAGCTACTGCGCATGCCCTTGCAGCCAGACACATAGGATATACGACACGTCTTTCTTTGCATTTTCAAGTACAGAAGAGACGGTCAAAATTGTCCTCACTTTGAAGGCCGCACGAGAAACGTCGATGAAGCTCTGTTTATCTGTGGGTATTATGGATGCGAGGAACACGGCCTTGGCTATCTTGTGTGCTCCAACTCGCTCGCTCTATGAAGAAAGATGTTGATTAACAGTCAATGCTGATAATAAATATACATCGACCTCAATCTATTGGAGAGGAAGAATCCAAGGACGAGCAGCAGTGGTCACAGACGCCTTCATTGATTAAATGCATTCATGAAATCAATTTGCTTGCTCATCAAAACTTCAAGAATATTCTACATCCTGATCTATGCAGTAAAGAGCGAAAGTATGATGTTCTTTCCCGTATCAACATTGCTCATGAGATTATCTCCGAATCGAGCTCTTTCCTTGCTCCGATAGAGTCCTTTACATAGATCTTGCATCATGCGTTGTACGCTGGCTTACACAGCCATAAGCTCACCAAAGTTTTTCATCACGAATACTGATCCAGCGAACAGTGCTACTACCCGTAGAAGTCTCAGCAAGACAACATCAACAATGGCAAGTGTCAAGAGACCTAGAAATCCAGACGAGAAGCAAACGCAGTCTTACGCTGCTGTGGTGGAGCTGTCCATAGTTCCTACAATGTGAACAGGGGAAGTAACTGTTAAAACAAGACAAGACTTTCATCAAGCGCGCTCACGCCGTTCATCTCTTGAAACACCCTGATTTCTTATATCCGGTGTATAACAACATTCTAACAAACGTAAACCGGTAATGAATATTTCTCCAGATGGATTCATTATTCTCCGGTGTCGTGTCGTGGACCGGCTCCTATCTGAAATTCAAACTTTGATGCTTGTCGCTCCAAAGACACTCATGAGGAAGACAAGCTAGGCCCTAGCTTATGGACTTTTGGCATCATTTCGGATCTCCATTTTCATCGCATAGATGGGTAGAGTTCCTTGTTAGCTTTCCATAGGCACTTCATCTACTTCGTTAGGACGCTTAATGGAGAAGTTATATGACTCGAAAGATGGAGAAAACAAGCTAGGCCTCAACTTACGAGTTTTTTGACACAATTTCGGATCTTCGCTTTTATCGCATCAGTGGATAGAGCTCCTTGTCAGCATTCCATAGGCACTTCATCTACTTCGTTTGGACGCTGTCGCGCTACTTGGCGGCTACATGTTATATTTCTACTCCGACGCTTGAGTTTAGTAGTTCTAGAAGTTAGCTTATATTACTTCTAGTCGTTTATGTATATGTTTGACACCTTTGCATACGGTGTTAACACTATTTTGAGTCTTAGTAGGTTGATTACCATGTTGATAGGGCTTAAGCTCATGGGTTGTATTTGCGTGTCGCCCATGCACGCTTTCTAGCTGATTTAAGTTATTTTTCGGGGTTGCGTGTCGTTTTAAGTAATTTAAGTTTTACGCTAGCACTCTAGGGAGCTTGACGTGGTAGCCTATGAGTAAAACTAAGTTGCCACGTGGTTTAGGGTACTAAAGGACAACCAAGTGGAGCTATGAACTCCCATTGGTCCATTTTTGTCTTTTGTTAAACTCTAAATTTAGAAACAGAGCTCTAGAGTGGAGTTCGAGCATTTGGTGGGGGATCTTCGAAATCTGAGAGCACAGGGAGAGAGGTCTCGTCATGCCAAGCACTTCCAGTGAAAATTTCGATCGATTTGAGTCAATAAAGACGGAATTATGAGCAATTGAAGTTCGGATTGTGCTAGAATTGAATCATTTTGGTTGGATTTAGGGTGTTCAGTGTCACTCGCAGCAGATTTGAGGAAATTGCTTCAAAACTTCGAGGTTGTGTTCTCCGCCAGCAGGGCTACGATTTCACAAAAAGTTTCATATCGATTGAGCAACTGAGTAATTCAGGGCGGCCGCTGAAGCTGAGGGGGTCTGAAAAGCTCTTAATCTAGAGCAGCGACTTCAAAGGAGGAGATCTACAGTTCTGTGTACATTCAGGAGTCCCAACTTCACAGGGATGTTCAGCACCCTGTAGACTGCAAATCCTGTAAGAAACTTCGAAATTGATCGAGCCAAACTCCTGTTATAGGTTGAAATAGCCAGCTAGGTACCAGAAATTGCCGTAGTTTTCTTGCTCAAAACTTTTCTGTTCATATCTCCGTGTCAGAATTTGATCTCAGGCTGAAATTTCGTCTGTGAGTTCAGTAGTACCTCATTTGCATGTAGGGGAAGTTTAGAGGTCTAAACCTTCATAGTTTTCCTCTCCGTGAGTGTCAAAGTTCACCGCCGAATCTTATTACTGCCAGCTAGACCTGAATTTCGCCTTCTGGGTATATTACTAGATCTTACACATCTGTGTGAGTGTTTATAGCCCTATTGTGACCTGAAAGCCAACCTCTTGAGTGAACAACCACAGCCAGAAGCCCGGCGCTTTCCTAGGTAGACGGATCACAACTCCGACATACTCTCTTTTTGGTGAACTCGACGTGAAACACCTAGGGTGGGAGTTTTCTTAAGAGTGTTACAGGATCAGATATCATGGCCAACCAAGGATCAGCAAGTGGAGGTGTTGCTGCTGCTCAGCAACCTATTCAGTTTGATGCTGCTACGATGAAGATGTTCCAGGCTTTTTTCATGTTCATGCAGCAGCAGCAGAGCACAGAGAGGAAGGAGGTGTTAGCAACCAAGGCGTTGCAATCTGTGGTGCACCAGATGGACCAGTTCAAGGGTACAGATATTTCCAAGTATGTGCGATACTATGCTAGGGAGATGGAGGTGAACAAGGTGCCTGAGAAGGAGATGGTGGAGAACTTTGAGCTTGCTGTTGTCCCTGAGATTCGTGGGCGTGTGAAGGAGCTCAAGCAGCAGCAAGAACAGAGTTGGGAGAGCTTTATGCGAGCTTTGAAGGAGGAGTACTACACTGAAGATTCAGAGAGGGTGACCAAGAGAACGTTCTTGGAGTGGGTGGTTAAGCCCAACAAAGGTTTGTCTGTAAATGAGTTGTTAAGGGAATTTGATCGTCAGTATGCTCAGCTTTCTAGGACAGAAAAGCTTACATTAGAGGTGGAGAAGACCGAGCTTTTCCTACAAGCAGCGGACGTGACTATTCAGGAGAAGCTTGAGCTGTTGCTGGAAGACAAGAGTGAGGAGAGAGGATTGAAGACTGACTGGAAGGAGGTTGAAGAGGCTGTCTCTTTGCTGACCAAGAGACAGAGAAGAAGGGACAAGGTGGTGGTAAGTGAAGCAGCACCTCTGATAATTCCTGTCAAGCATTTGCCTGCTAAGCCCGCTTTGGTAATTGCTAGAGAGGAAGACTCACCGCTTGATGAGTTGATTAAGGGTATGAAGGAGCTTAAGCTTAAGCTCACTAGGTTAGAAGAGAAGGAGCAGAATGTACAGCCTGCTATGCAGAGACCTCAGATGAGGGAAGGCTTTGTTCATCGTTGTATATGGTGCGATAGCCTAGACCATGTAAGAAGAGATTGTGGAGAGTTTTCAGATGCATTGAGGAAGGATCTCATCTTCTTCAAAGATGGTAAGATCCATTTGAGAGAGATTGGGATGATGCTGGGAACCAACTTTGGCAAGGGTGGTATGAAGAGACTTGTGAATGATATATCAGCATCACATGCTGTTTCTCTTGTGAATGCTGCTACGTGTGGAGTGAAAGTGGAAATGGAGAGAGAGAAAGGGACTACTGGGTTGTGGTCAGATGTAGTGCGGTCCGTAGCTAGAACAGAGCTAGACAAGGATGTGCTACGAAGGGTTGGCAACTCAATTAGAGAAACTACAGGATGGAATGACCCTGTGGATACTATGTAGTGCATGCTTATGTTGCAAGAAGTCAGCATGAAGCTCTACTAGAAGAAAAACGCAGGAGGGAGGATGCAGGTGAGACTTCTACAGCCAAACGACTTGCTACAAGGAGTGAAAGGGCTAGATCAGATGCAAGGCAGGAGATAACACCTACTCGGGAGGAGACTATGGAGGATCTACCATCTACAACACCAAAGGAGAAGGAGAGAAGCAAGGAGAAGGGTAAGATGCCTTCATACAAACTTCAGTCTGACATTGAGATTGCTACAGACTTGAAGCAGGTGTTAGAGAACCGTATCTTGAATGGGAAAGTTGAGTTTACTTTGGGTGAGATTCTTGGGATTGCAAAGCGTGAGTTCCATGAGGTTATCATAGATATCATCAAGAGGAAACGTCAGATTTTGGGTGAAGCAGCTACGCTTAACGCTCTAGGGACCAACTGTCGGAGGATGAGGAAGATGAGATTGCTGGTTACTGCTCTCAAGTATCAGAGGGAAGATCAGATCAGCACGTGAGGTTTGAAGATGAGGTGGAAGCATCGCAGAAGAGCCATTATTCTCACAACCATTAGGCTAGAGCAACCACAGAGACCTTAGTGAAGCTGGGAGATTTAGAGGAACCTGTGGTGGCATTGATTGATCATGGCTCAGAGATTAATCTGATGTCTAAGGAGCTGTACAAGCGTGGGAGGTGGCCTATAGACACCGACCATGGATGGCTTATCCGTGCTGCCAACAACCAGCGAGGAGAACTCTATGGTGCTTGCTCCAACATCAAGGTAACTGTGGGTGACATTAGTGATGTTCAGAATTTCTTTGTGCAAGACATGTCAACCTATCCTATCATTCTAGGACAGCCTTACATTACTGCTGTTAGAATGGAGACACGAGTTATGGATGATGATTCGGCCTATGCTAGGATACGTAGTAGAGACGGCAAAAGAGCTGTTCAGTTTTTGACCGTTGCTGCAGAACATGAGAGGAATCGTGATAGCTTGAGAGACCGTCCACTGCCTAAGATTACTCAGGAGTTTAGAGAGTCTAGGGGTTTTGGCAGAGTACCATTGAAGAGCGAGACTTCAACGGTACAGTAGAGCTAGGATTCTCGCCTGATCCAGTAGAGCAAGAAGCTTTATCCACTAGCTTCTTAGGATTGACGTCATATGGATCAGTGTGTTATAGGAAGGTTGAGAATCTGAAGAGGTTTGAGAGGCAACATGTGAAGTATGTACAACAGTCTTTGAGAGATAGTGGAGAGTTAGCCGGAGATGAATACATATCTGGAGTGTTTGAAGAGCAGTATTTGGTAGATACTATAGGGGAGTTGAAATCTATAGTAGAAAGTTCTATAGATGATGTAGATAGAGTGGTGAGAGTGAGCTCCAAGGAGCTTTATGATGTAATTGATAAGTTTATAGATCGGCAAGAGGTGTATGTGGAGACCAAGTACAAGTCAGTGGCAAAGAAAGTCAAACCAGCGGCTTTGCCTTTACCACTCGATTACAATCAGAAGATGGAGCAAGCTGCACGAGAACCGACGCTTAGAGGACCGAGAAGAATTGGGCACCAGTTTACAGAAACAACACTGAAGGACCTGAGGATTGGAGGTGATGGATTTCTTACTGAGCAAGAGAAGAAGAGCTTCAGGGAGATGCTATCTAGGCATGGTAAGGCGTTTGCGTTTGAGTTACATGAAGTAAGATGTGTAGATCCAAGTGTAGTTGCACCTATGGTAATCTTTACTATACCGCATGTGCCTTGGAATCTACGTCCTATCCCTGTACCTAGAGCTCATCTACCAAAGTTGATAGACTTGCTCAATGAGAGGATTAGGATGGGTATCTTGGAACCATCTATAGCTCCCTACTCTAGCAGATGGTTTACTGTTCCGAAGAAGAGTGGAGCTTTGAGATTCATTCAAGATATGCAGCCAGTTAACAAGGTGACTATCAGGAATATGGGTATAGGACCTATTGTAGACGAGTTTGCAGAGGCTTTTGCTGGTCGTGCTATCTATTCAATGGGAGACTTATATTCAGGTTACGATCAGTTTCAGTTATCCTCTGAGAGTAGAGACTTGACTACAATGAGGACACCTTTGGGGTTACTAAGGATGTGCACCTTGTCACAAGGTGCTACCAATTCTGTAGCACATATGATGAATGGCATGAATAAAGTTTTGAGGGATTTCATTCCTGAAAAAACTATGTCATTCCTTGATGATGTGCCGATCAAAGGGTGTGCTGAGGAGGAGAAGAATGAGATAAAAGATCAGAGGGGGTGCCGTAAGTTTGTTGCAGATCACATAGCTGATTGTGATAAGATACTGAGTCGACTGGAAGAGGTTCATTTGACTTTATCAGGAGCAAAGTCTGTATTTGGAGAACATGAGGTGTTAATAGTGGGACATCTGTGTGGATCTTATGGTCGGAAACCTTGTCCAAACAAGGTTGATGCCATCCGAAGGATGAAGGAGACATGTGGATCGGTTACTGAGGTGAGAAGGTTTCTAGGTGTATGTGTGTATATGGATTCCACACTTTGCACATGTAGCAGATCCGTTGTACAAGTTGCTGAGGAAGGGGCAGAGATTTCAGTGGCAAGAGGAGCAAAGCGAGTCTATGAAGAAGTTGAAGGATCTGTTGTCTTCACCACCAACTCTACGGAATGTAACATATGAGTTGGGCAGACCTGTTATCCTTACTGTTGATACTAGTCCTATTGGCATTGGATGGGCTGTAGGACAAGACGATGAGGATGGAAATAGATATGTGGTGCGTTTTGGAGCTAAGGTCTTAAGTTCACGACAGAGAGACTACCCTCAGGTCAAGAGAGAGCTATGGGGAGTAGTTACTGCGATGAAAAGTGACAAAGAATACTTGATAGGAGCACTTGTAGTTGTGGAGACTGATTGTTTACCTCTCTTGGGAATGATCACTAGCTGTACAACTCCAGATATTGCTATGTTGAGGTGGATAGCATATATCAAGTCCTTGAACCCAGAGTTTAGACATATTGCAGGGAAGGACAATCCTGTGGCAGATATGTTATCAAGGGCTAGGTATTACGATGAGAAAGAAATGATAGATGATCAGGAGGATGTGAGAACAGAGTTCTATTCTAGTGCTCTTGTTAGAAGAGATAGAAGCTGTTTTGCAGCCTCGTTGGAGTTTTTTGAGGAAACTATGTATGATGGCGAGTGGTTGGATCTTGGACGCTATTTGAGTTCACTGGAAAGGCAGGAAGGCTGGTCTGATGCAGATTTCAAGAGGATCCGTAGAATAGCTTATGGTTACTTTTTACATGGAGGACATCTATGGAAGCGTCCTAAGCTACAAGGAGGTATACCGCAACGGGTGGTATGTGACTTGGAATTGCAGCAGCAGCTGATCAAGGAGTTTCATGAGAGTCTATGGGCCGGTCGTAGAGGAGTTTGGGCTACATTTGCCAAGATGAAGAAGAAGTATTGGTGGAAGGGTATGTATAAGGATGTAGTACAGTTTGTTTCATCCTGTATACCTTGCCAGATGTATTCCAACGTACGTCATCGTGATGGATTGCATCCTACTTATCCTTTAGCCATTCATTACAAATGGGTAGTTGATCTGGTAACTATGCCATTTGGACTTGGACAAATGAGGTATCTAGTCTTGGCTAGAGAAGATCTAGCTAACCAAGTTGAAGGTCGTGCCCTGAGGACGAAGACCACTGCTAGTGTCTGCCGCTTTCTACTTGAAGATGTTATTTGTAGATATGGGTGTGTGGGAAAGATCACTGCAGATAGGGGCGAGCTGGATTCACAAGAAGCAGTTGAGTTCTTCAAGCGATTGGGAATCAAGTTGGCGTTAACCACTACTTACAATCCTGAAGGGAATGGCAAGAGCGAAAGAGGTCATCCGCCAATCATCAAAGCTTTGGTAAAAGCTTGCAATGGTAAGATCCGTGAATGGCCTAGACTGCTACCGTTTGCTTTATGGGCAGACCGTACAACTCATAGTACCGTTACAGGTTACATGCCAGCAGAATTGATACTAGGACAGAAACCTGTGATGCCGATTGAGGAGGTTGTGCCTACTTGGAATGTTTTGCCATGGGAAGATGGTAGAAGTACGGAGGATCTTCTTGCATTAAGGATCCAGCAGTTAGAACGAAGACCTGAGGATGTTGCCAAAGTTGTGGAAAGGTTGAAGACTGGTAGAGAGAGAAACAAAGGCAGATTTGATAGAACGCATAGATTACGACCCAAACCAGTTAAAGAAGGTGATTGGGTGTTAGTTTATGATAGTAGTCTTGATAATCAACATAGCACTATCAGAAAGTTCTCCAAGAGATGGTTTGGACCTTATGTGGTGTTAGAAGTTTATGATAATGTCACATACTCCTTGAGAGAGTTAGATGGTGCAGTGCTCAAGATACCAATCGCAGGAAAGAGAATCAAGCTCTTTAGAAGGAGAGGGGAGGATCGGAACGTTGCAGAGTTTACAGAAGATGAAGCAGAAGACTCAATGCAAGTTGAAGATGAGTTTGAAGCTGAAGCTGAAGAGTCTTGATCTGGATGGCACATACCGGAGGATGTGCAGGTTCAGAGGGGGTGGATGTCGCGCTACTTGGCGGCTACATGTTATATTTCTACTCCGACGCTTGAGTTTAGTAGTTCTAGAAGTTAGCTTATATTACTTCTAGTCGTTTATGTATATGTTTGACACCTTTGCATACGGTGTTAACACTATTTTGAGTCTTAGTAGGTTGATTACCATGTTGATAGGGCTTAAGCTCATGGGTTGTATTTGCGTGTCGCCCATGCACGCTTTCTAGCTGATTTAAGTTATTTTTCGGGGTTGCGTGTCGTTTTAAGTAATTTAAGTTTTACGCTAGCACTCTAGGGGGCTTGACGTGGTAGCCTATGAGTAAAACTAAGTTGCCACGTGGTTTAGGGTACTAAAGGACAACCAAGTGGAGCTATGAACTCCCATTGGTCCATTTTTGTCTTTTGTTAAACTCTAAATTTAGAAACAGAGCTCTAGAGTGGAGTTCGAGCATTTGGTGGGGGATCTTCGAAATCTGAGAGCACAGGGAGAGAGGTCTCGTCATGCCAAGCACTTCCAGTGAAAATTTCGATCGATTTGAGTCAATAAAGACGGAATTATGAGCAATTGAAGTTCGGATTGTGCTAGAATTGAATCATTTTGGTTGGATTTAGGGTGTTCAGTGTCAC
Organism: Asterella californica; assembly: GCA_036924285.1. Classification (NCBI taxonomy): domain Eukaryota; kingdom Viridiplantae; phylum Streptophyta; class Marchantiopsida; order Marchantiales; family Aytoniaceae; genus Asterella; species Asterella californica. The sequence goes on from JAYKYS010000003.1 coordinate 18,190,493, forward strand.
TCGCAGCAGATTTGAGGAAATTGCTTCAAAACTTCGAGGTTGTGTTCTCCGCCAGCAGGGCTACGATTTCACAAAAAGTTTCATATCGATTGAGCAACTGAGTAATTCAGGGCGGCCGCTGAAGCTGAGGGGGTCTGAAAAGCTCTTAATCTAGAGCAGCGACTTCAAAGGAGGAGATCTACAGTTCTGTGTACATTCAGGAGTCCCAACTTCACAGGGATGTTCAGCACCCTGTAGACTGCAAATCCTGTAAGAAACTTCGAAATTGATCGAGCCAAACTCCTGTTATAGGTTGAAATAGCCAGCTAGGTACCAGAAATTGCCGTAGTTTTCTTGCTCAAAACTTTTCTGTTCATATCTCCGTGTCAGAATTTGATCTCAGGCTGAAATTTCGTCTGTGAGTTCAGTAGTACCTCATTTGCATGTAGGGGAAGTTTAGAGGTCTAAACCTTCATAGTTTTCCTCTCCGTGAGTGTCAAAGTTCACCGCCGAATCTTATTACTGCCAGCTAGACCTGAATTTCGCCTTCTGGGTATATTACTAGATCTTACACATCTGTGTGAGTGTTTATAGCCCTATTGTGACCTGAAAGCCAACCTCTTGAGTGAACAACCACAGCCAGAAGCCCGGCGCTTTCCTAGGTAGACGGATCACACTCCGACAACGCCTAGTGGAGAAGTTACAAGACTCGAAAAATGGAGAAAATAAGCTAGGCCTTAACTTACGGGCTTTTGGCGCAACTTCGGATCTTCACTTTCATCACATAGATGGGTAGAGCTCATTGTAAGCTTTCCATGGACATCTTGTTTACTTCGTTTGGACATCTAGTGAAGAAGTTATGCGACTCGAAAGAATGCAAAATCAAGCTAGGCCTTAGTTTACTTGCTGACTGGGTATTTGAGGCTTCAGGCGCTATATCAAAGACGCAAGGGGCTTGCTTCATTATGATGACAGAAAACTATACGTATAGAGACTGACGTAAAGGGGCTGCTTAAGGGGCTTGTTTGTTTCTACGATCTGTCGGTGGACGTTTTGGAGAATTGGGAAGTCCAATACACGCGCGCAAGGTGTCATCGGGTTCAGATCTGTGCAGGCTACGCACATGTTAAGACGGTTCTTGAAGAGACGGATTGGGGGTTGTGTTCTGAGAGAAATTGAGACGCAGGAAGTAGATTTGAGGTTTTCAGTTACTTGTGAAGGAGAGTTGGACCGTTCGGGTCGTTTCGGAGTCCAAACTTGCTGTCCTTAGATCCATCGGGATCAGAACAACGAGTTCTTCAAGAAACTGAAGACGATACGAAGTTTCATCGGGCGATTTGGGAGTTCTGAGTAAAATTGGCTCGCAAGGAAGCGCTTGCATCAGATTTTTCATCGCCTGCGACTTGAGATTAGATTGTTCTTCGCGATCGGTGAGCCAAGCTCTTCGTTCTTGGTGCCTACACGACCAGGGAGTCTTCATGTACGCATAGGAGAAGACCGTACGTGAATTGGATTGTTGGTTTGGGTGTGGTGAGCAAGTTTGAGCCGCAGAGAGCTGATTTACGTCAATTTTTTGCAACCTGCGACCAAATTTCTTGCGTGGTTTTGCAAAGAGAACTCCAAACGACTTGTTTGGAGTCTTGTTGGGTTCAAGGTAGCTAGATCTATCTGCCAGGGAAGACGGATATCAGTTTAGACGATCCGTTTGTGCGGTGTGTGCGGTTTTAAGCCGCAGGGAGGAGTTTTTTAAAGTTCGATCACTTGCGACCGAAAATTAGCGATATCTTCGCTGTTGGGGGTCGGATCTGAAGGTTTCTTGGGTTAACGGAGTCAGCGGAAGAGACCCTATCGACATCTGAAGTCCGTTCGAAGAAAGGAGGAAGTTCACAGATAGGCCTTTTTCGATTTCTTCGCTACGGGTTTTGCTCTTTTGAGTTCGTTAGAGTTCTGGTTGGCTGTATACAGCTTGTGGTAGCTAGCTTTAGCTAAGAGCTTATACATGGATGTGGTTTGGACTTGGGTTTGGATCGCGTGATACTGCTGTGGCTCTGTTTGTTAGCAAAGGGAAGTTTCTCTTGCTTTGAGCTACGCTTCGGTGGGTTTGGGTCAAGGTTGTGATTCAAGGGTTGTTTTCAGGGGCTTTTGAAGCAGGTTACAAACTGCTCTGGTCTGGTTCTCAGTTCTGTGCTCTTAGGAGAAAGAACCGGCAGTGTACATACATTTGGAGTGTATATAACGCAGCGTTCGTTTTCGTGTTGTTTTTCTCTGTCTTGTCTCTGTTTCAGCACACAACACCTCCACAGTCAAGAACCTCGTGTTTTCCTGGACATCCTTCACGCAATATCTGATACGATACGGTGGTGAACTCGACGTGAAAGTCTGGGGTGGAGATTTCTTCTGTGTGTGAACTTTGAAGAAGAGATTGGTAGTCATGAGTGGGGATGAGAAAGGTGATGGAGATGGAGCTAGTGGTTCACGTGGGTTGCGGAAGGTGCAGTTGGATCCGGCGACTGCATCGATGTTCCAAGCTTTCACTATGTTCTTATGGCAGCAACAGACTGATGAGCGGAAGGAAGCTTTGGCAACAAAGGCGTTACAAGCGATGGTCGGTAGGATTGACCAGTTTGATGAGAGAGATGTCTCGAGATATCTGAGACATTATGTGAAGGAGACGGAGCTGAACCGGGTCTCAGAAGATGAGATGATTGAGACGTTTGAGTTAGCAGCAGCTCCAGAGATTAGGGATCATGTTAAAATGCTAACGAAGCATTTTAACAAGGATTGAGAGACGTTTGCTCGTGCCTTAATGGATGAGTACTTCTTGGAGGACTCTGATCGAGTCACCAAGAAGTTATTCTTGGAGTGGGTTGAGTAACCGAGGAAGGGTTTACAAGGTACAGAGTTGCTCATGGAGTTTGAGAAGCAGTTTTCACGGCTGATCAGGATGGAGAAGTTGACGTTGCAGTCCAACAAGACAGAGCTTTTTCTTCGAGCTGCAAATGAGAAGTTGCAAGAGAAGCTAGAGGTACTTCTGGAAGACCGGGAGGAGGACGATGGATTGACCAGCAGCTGGAAGAAGGTTGAGGAAGCTGTTGGTCTGCTTACCAAGAGGGAGCGGAGACGAGAGAAGGTTCCTGTTAGGAGACTGGCGTCAACACCTACAGCTGTAACACATGTTCTTGTCGTCCGACCAGTGGTTCCTGTTGCTAGACAGGTAGTACCAGTTGCTCCAGTTGTTCCAGTTGTTCCAGTTGTTCAGGCACCTATGGTATCTTCGAAGAAGGATGATTCAAACCTTGAGGAGATTTTGCGTGGAATGCGAGATCTACAGATCAAGCTTACAAGATTGGAAGAGAAGAGATCTACATGCGGAGCAAGACCGGTTGAGAAGCAAGGCTGGATCCAGCGGTGTATCTGGTGCGATGGTACTGATCATCCACACAGAGATTGCAAGGAGTTCATTGATATTCTGCAGCAAGGAGTGATCTTCTGGAAGGATGGGAAGGTAGCGCTAAGGGATACTGATGCACTTCTTCAGACCAACTCTGGTAGAGGAGGGATGAAGAAGTTGGTTGAGGACCACCTATCAGCGCAAGCAGTTGCAATGGTGGAAGCTGGAACTTATGGACAAGGGTTGAGGATGAAGTTGAGAGAGGTTTTAACGGACAAGTTGAGCCAAGTGGATTGTGGTCATCTGCCATCTCCATGAAACAGAAAGGAAAGAGACAGACTGAGACATTGCTGAGACGTTGCTGAGAATAGCTGCTACGATCCGAAAGGATACTGGATGGGAGGATCCGATAGAAGCTCTATCGTTGCATGCTTACATCGCCAAGAACCAACACGAAGCGTTGTTGGAAGAGAAGAGAAGGCGAGATCTAGAGGATTCAAGGGAAGGGACTTCTTCAAAGAGACAGACTCGAGGAGAGAAGGTTCGTCAAGAGCTTCAAGATGCAGGAGCTCAAGATCTACATGTAGATGATGCTCCTTCTCCATCAAAAGTGAGAGCAAAGGAGTTTCAGAAGGAGAAGGGTAAGCCGGCTGCATACAAACTACAGTCGGACATCGAGGCTTCAACAGATTTGAAGGGAGTTTTGGAAGATAAATTCTGAATGCGAAGGTGGAGTTTACCTTGAGGAAAGTGTTGGACATTGCTAAGCGTGAGTTTCATGATGTCATCATCGATGTCATCAAACGGAAGCGACAATTACGAGTGAGATTGGTTTATCGCATGCCTTAGATACTAGGATGTCTGTGGATGAGGAGAGAGAGCTTGCAAAGTGTAGTGTTTATTCTTCAGAGGAAGAAAGAGATCGAAGACGCAGGATGCATTTTGAGGATGAAGAGGAGGACGGGAAGCAGAGTTCAAGTCATTACAGCCATAGTCACTGGGCTCGAGCTACAACGAAGACGTTGGTGAGAATCGGAGACTTGGATGAGCCGGTGGTTGCTCTGATCGATCATGGATCAGAAATCAACATCATGTCGAAAGAGCTGTACAAGAGGAAGAAGTGGCCGATCGACACAGAGCATGGGTGGGTCATAAGAGCAGCTAACAACACAAGAGGAGACTTGTATGGAGCTTGTCCGGACATCAGAGTGCGCGTAGGTGATGTTGCTATCGAGCAAAACTTCTTTGTTCAAGAAGCAACATCATACCCGCTCATTCTTGGTCAACCTTTCATCATAGCAACTCGGATGGAGACAAAGGTACTGGACGACGGATCTGCTTATGCTAGGATCCGAAGTCAAGATGGGACGAGAGCGGTACAATTCTTGACTGTACCGTCCAATCACGAGCGCAATCGAGATCGTTTGAGGGAGAAACCGCTTCCAAGGGTGAGTGAAGAGTTCAAGGATTTTCGTTGAGTACCACTATAGAGCGGGATTGTGGTGGTGCGCAGGAGAAGGTACTCTCGCTTGATGGAGATAGTGTCTTTTGTACAAGGTTTGTTGCGTTTTCAGAGTGTGGGGTTGCTATTTACAAGAAGGTAGAAGAGCTGAAGAGAAAAGAACAAAAACATTTGCCTGATGTTGAGTTGATGTTGAAAGAGTTGGGTGAGCTAGAAGGGAATGAATGGATTTCTGGTATTTATGAAGAGGATGGGTTGGAAGATCCTTTGCGAGAGATCATGTCTATTGGATGGGAGGATATGGATAAGGTCGTGCAGATTCATTCAAGTGAGGTCTATTCGGTGATCGACTCATTCCGTGCATCTGAGGTTCGAGTTGAGACGAAGTACAAGACCGTGGATTCTTAAGAAGGTAAAGTCAGTTGCTGGTCCTTTGCCGGAAGACACTAACCAACAGATGGATCGAGCTTCAAGGGAGAAGAGTTTGAGAAATCCTGCAATGATAGGATACAAGTTCACGAAGAAGACCCTTGAAGAGCTGAAGATTAGATCTGATGGGTCTCTTCTATCAGAAGAGAGGATGTGCTTCAAGAAGATGCTTTCACGACATGGGAAAGCATTTGCCTTTGAGCCACATGAGATTGGGTGTGTAGATCCATACGTTGTTACCCCGATGGTTATCTTCACGGTACCGCATGTGTCATGGAATCTGAGACCAATTCCAGTATCGCGAGCTCACTTGCCTAAATTAGTGGAGTTGTTGAAGGAGAAGATGCGGATGAAGATCTTGGAGCCGTCGTTTGCACCGTATTCGAGCAGATGGTTTACAATGCCTAAGAAGAATGGATCGCTGTGGTTCATCCAAGACATGCAACCGGTGATGCAGTATCAATCAGAAATGCTGGGGTGGGACCGATTGTGGATGAGTTTGCAGAAGCGTTTGCAGAAAGAGCGATTTACTCGATGGGAGATCTTTACTCAGGGTATGATCAGTTTCAACTAGCGGAGGAGAGCATAAGCTTCACGACAATGAGGACACCTTTGGGGTTGGTTAGGATGTGTACTTTATCACAGGGAGCTACCAACTCGGTAGCACACATGATGAACATGATGAATCGAGTTCTAAGAGACTTCATCCCTGAAAAGACGATGCCGTTCTTGGATGACATCCCCATCAAAGGATGTGTGGAAGATGAGAAGGATGAAGCATTAGATCAGAGGGGGTGTCGACGATACGTCACTGATCACATCGCAGACTGTGAGAAGATCTTATCTCGACTTGAGGAAGTTCATCTTATGCTGTCAGGTGCGAAGTCTACATTTTGATCGTTGGTCATTTGTGTGGATCGTTTGGTCGGAAGCCAGATCCGAACAAGGTGGATGCGACTGGAAGGATGAAGGAGGTTTGCAACTCGCTGACAGAAGTAAGAAGATTTTTAGGTGCTTGTGTATTCTACCACATTTGGATTCCTCATTATGCGCATGTGGCGGATCCGTTGTATGGATTGTTGCGTAAGGGTCATAAATTCAGATGGGAGGAAGAGCATACTGATGCGGTAAGGAAGCTGAAGTCTTTACTATCATCTCCTCCAGTTTTGAGAAGGATTGATTGGGTGCTAGGTCGGTGGTTCTTACTGTGGATACAAGTCCAGTTGCAATTGGATGGGCAGTCGGACAGGATGATGAGGATGGAGATAGGTTTGCGGTTAGGTTCGGAGCGAAGGTGTTAAGTGCTCGACAACGTGCTTACCCGCAAGTGAAGAGAGAACTGTGGGATATTGTTTCAACTATGAAAACTGAGAAAGAGTATTTGATTGGAGCAGTAGTGGTGGTTGAAATTGATTGTTTGCCGTTGTTAGAGATGATCATGAATTGTTCAACTCCTGATATTGCGATGTTACGATGGATCGCATATATCAAGTCGTTGAACCCGGAGTTTAGACATATCGCAGGGAAGGATAATCCAATGACGGATATGTTATCTCGAGCTCGGTATGATGGGGAGGATGAGATGATTGAAGATATTGACGACGTGGGTGCAAAGTTCTATTCAATTGCACAGACAAGAAGGGAAGATGAGTTGTTTGTTGAAGGATTGTATGATGGTGATTTGCTTGACATCAGAAGGTACTTTAGTACGATGGTTAACAGATAGCTTGGACGGATGAGAGGTTTCGGAGAGTTCGAAGGAAGGCATACAACTTCATGTTGCAGGATGGGTTTCTTTAGAAGCGACCAAAGCAGAAAGGTGGGGTACCGCTACGAGTGATTTGCAACAAGGAAGATCAGCAAAAGTTGCTCAAGGCGTTCCATGAGAGTCTTAGGGCTGGACATCGAGGGATTTGGGTCACTTTTACCAAGATAAAAGAGCGGTATTGGTGGAAAAACATGTACAAGGATGTTGTATCTTTTGTGGAGTCTTGTTTGACATGTCAGATGTATTCGAACATCCGACATCGTGACGGATTACACCCGACTTATCCATTGGCAATCCACTTCAAGTGGGTGGTAGACTTGGTGATTATGCCGGTGGGATTGTGGCAGATGAGATACTTGGTACTTGCTAGAGAAGATCTTTCAAATCAAGTCGAGGGTAGGGCGCTTCGGACAAAGACAACTGAAGGGGTATGTAAATTTCTCTTGGAAGAGGTTGTTTGCCGATATGGATGTGTGGGAAAGATCACTGCAGATCGGAGAGAGTTAGATGCACACGAGGCCCGTGAATTCTTTGCAAGGTGTGGGGTGAGGTTGTCACTGACAACTGCTTACAACCCCGAAGGGAATGCCAAGAGTGAACGTGGTCATCCACCCATTGTGAAGGCTTTGGTGAAGGCCTGCAACAGAAGGGTACGTGAGTGGCCTCGACTCTTACCATTTGCGTTATGGACAAATCGAACAACACACATCTCGGTGACAAGTTACATGCCGGTGGAACTCATCACAGGTCAGAAACCTATCATGCCGATTGAAGAACACGTTCTGACATGGAGTGTGTTACCTTAGGAGGACAATTTGACTAGGGATGAGCTTCTTGCTATTCGAATTAAGCAGTTAGAGAGAAGACCAGAGCATATCCAAACTACTTTGGATAGGCTGCGAGAAGCACGGTTGAGAACAAGGTCAGATTTGATCAACGACATCGTTTGAGACCTAAAGAAATCAAGGAAGGTGATTGGGTGTTAGTATAAGACAACAGTCTAGACAACCAGCAGAGTGCACTCCGGAAGTTTTCCAGAAGATGGTTTGGTCCGTATGTGGTGAAGAAGGTTCATGACAACGCAACTTACGTCCTGCAAGTGTTGGATGGAACGAGCTTGAAGGTACCAATGGCAGGTAAACGTGTCAAGATTTTCAAAAAGAGAGATGAGGAGGTCGATCTAGCAGATATCTTGACGGAGTTTCTGTTTGAGGATGAGGATTATCCAGAAGACCTTGAAGGTGAGGTTGGCTATGATGAGAAGTAGGACGATAAGCCGGTCCACTCCTTGGTTGGTATCTCTGGTGCATACCGGAGGATGCACAGATTCAGAGGGGGTGGATGTCATGTCGTGGACCGGCTCCTATCTGAAATTCAGACTTTGATGCTTGTCGTTCCAAAGACACTCATGAGAAAGACAAGCTAGGCCCTAGCTTACGGACTTTTGGCATCATTTTGGATCTCCATTCATCGCATAGATGGGTAGAGCTCCTTGTCAGATTTCCATAGGCACTTCATCTACTTCGTTTGGACGCCTAGTGGAGAAGTTACAGGACTCGAAAGATGGAGAAAACAAGCTAAGCCTCAGCTTAAGGGTTTTTGGCACAATTTTGGATCTTCGCTTTTATCGCATCAGTGTATATAGCTCCTTGTCAGCATTCCATAGACACTTCATCTACTTCGTTTGGACGCCTAGTGGAGAAGTTACAAGACTCAAAAAATGGAAAAAATAAGTTAGGCCTCAGCATATGAGCTTTTGGCGCAACTTTGGATCTTCACTTTCATCTCATAGATGGGTAGAGCTCGTTGTCAGCTTTCCATGGGCATCTTGTTTACTTCGTTTGGACATCTAGTGAAGAAGTTATGCGACTCGAAAGAAGGAAAAATCAAGCTAGGCTCTAGTTTACTTGCTGACTAGGTATTTGAGGGTATTTGACTGGGTAAAGACGCAAGGGGTCTCCTTCATTATGATGACAGAAAACTATACGTACAGAGATTGACGTAAGGGGGCTGCTTAAGAGGCTTGCTTGTTCCTGCGACTTGTCGGTGGACGTTTTGGAGAATTGGGAAGTCCAATACACGCGCGCAAGATGTCATCGGGTTCAGATCTGTGCAGGCTACGCACAGGTTAAGACGGTTCTTGAAGAGAAGGATCGAGGTTGTGTTCTGAGAGAAATTGAGACGCAAGAAGTAGATTTGGAGTTTTCAGTTATCTGTGAAGGAGAGTTGGACCGTTCGGTCCGTTCCGGAGTCCACACTTGCTGTCCTTGAATCCATCAGGATCAGAACAATGAGTTCTTCAGGAAATTGAAGACGATACGAAGTTTCATCGGACGGTTTGGGAGTTCTGAGTGAAATTGGCTCGCAAGGAAGCGCTTGCGTCAAGTTTTTCATCGCCTGCGACCTGAGATTGGATTGTTCTTCGCGATCGGTGAGCCAAGCTCTTCGTTCTTGGTGCCTACGCGACCAGGGAGTCTTCATTTACGCATAGGAGAAGACCGTACGTGAACTGGATTGTTGGTTTGGGTGTGGTAAGCAAGTTTGAGCCGCAGAGAGCTGATTTACGTCAGTTTTTTGCAACCTGCGACCAAATTTCTTGCGTGGTTTTGCAAGGGGAACTCCAAACGACTTGTTTGGAGTCTTGTTGGGTTCAGGGTAGCTAGATCTATCTGCCAGGGAAGACAAATATCAGTTTAGACGATCCGTTTGTGCAGTGTGTGCGGTTTTAAGCCGCAGGGAGGAGTTTTTGAAAGTTCGATCACCTGCGACCGAAAATCGGTGATATCTCGGCTGTTGGGGGTCGGATCTGAAGGTTTCTTGGGTTAACGGAGTCAGCGGAAGAGACACTATCGGCATCTGAATCCCGTTCGGCGGAAGGAGGAAGTTCACAGATAGGCCTTTTCGGTTTCTTCGTTACGGGTTTTGCTCTTTTGAGTTCGTTAGAGTTCTGGTTGGTTGTATACAGCTTGTGGTAGCTAGCTTTAGCTAAGAGCTTATACATGGATGTGGTTTGGACTTGGGTTTGGATCGCGTGATACGGCTGTGGCTCTATTTGTTAGCAAAGGGAAGTTTCTCTTGCTTTGAGCTATGCTTCGGTGGGTTTGGGTCAGGGTTGTGATTCAAGGGTTGTTTTCAGGGGCTTTTGAAGTAGGTTACAGACTGCTCTGGTCTGGTTCTCAATTCTGTGCTCCTATGAGAAAGAACCGGCAGTGTACATACATTTGGAGTGTATATATCGCAGCGTTCGTTTTCGTGGTTGTTTTTCTCTATCTTGTCTCTGTTTCAGCACACAACATCTCCACAGCCAGGAACCTCACGTTTTCATGGACATCCTTCACGCAATATCCGACACGATATCGGAACCTTTCGTAAATGAAAAAATGTTACCGATGTGAGTGCACCCTCATGCTATGCAAGGGCAGCAGCATACGGTTACTGAACAGCGAAAAGAGATTAAAAACAAATCCAAAACAAAAAAACAAAAAAAAAGAGAGTCAAAACAAAACCAAAAAAAAACAAGTCATTACACATGCAATGGATTACAAGGGCTATGTGTTTGCAAGACCTCACAATCCTAGAAAGTGAAATTTGTGAAGGTGAATATTAAAAGTGAAATCCATCTCACCTCACGAGTCTTAGAAGGTGATACATATGAAGGTGTAATTCTAGAGATGTGGATGAATGTTAAAAAAATGATGAAAATTAATATAGTCTTTGAAAACTATGATAAGAGTATTTCCGGACATTGGAAGAAGTAGTTTTTAAATTTATGTAACTCACAACGGGCATCTTTCAACATGTATTCATATGTTGATAGTAACATGTCTGCATCATTTATATAAATATATAGTTGTGAAGCTTCAGATCATGTTGAGGATAATGATCTTAAGAATCTTCGGATGTATGAAAATATAGAAGTTTATGAGTCTTTGGACCGATTCGAAAGTAGTGATAAGTTACAACTGCAGAAAAGAACATTTAGAATATTGTGGAGGTTAGGAAGGATAATTTCAGACTGTGTTATTACATATATTTCAAAATTTATGAAAGTTAGGAAAAGATACATAAACGACATTGGGCTATTTTTGTTTGTGTATGATGTAATTATTGTTAAAAATATAAAGAAATATATGATGTCATAATTGTTGAAATTAGCTTTAACTCGATGCATATGAATTTGTATTGAATGGTTCGAATGATGAGCATATGAAGAAAATAAATAGACTAATTTATTTAGCTACATGAGAATAAATTAACATATGATGATTTTGAAATGAAAAAATTATATAATGAAGATTGTGAGAGATGTTGTGAAGATTATGTACATTGGAGTATCTATAATATATAAGATATGCAAGAAATGTATAGAATGATTTGAATCTTGAGGTCGTCTTGAGAGCAATGATGAATCGTAACTGCGAAACAAAACATTTAAAATATTATGGATGTTAAAATGAGCATGTTTATATTGTATTGAACAGTCATGGATGCATGCATTCTTAGGAATTTTGCAAAGTCAATAGCTCATGACATGATGATGGTTTACAATTTATATAAAAAATGTTTTTTTCAAGAAACGTAAAAGAGATTACCTTGTTTCGCAAGTGTTGAATATCTCTTGAATCTGAAATATATGATCATGAACATCACTCGTATAGCTCGATTGATGAGTACACGAAGAAAAGAAGATTGGATTTGTTTTTTCACGTAAATGAGAACATATTAACACGTGATGGCTTTTTATAGAGAATAAAAATAGGATCATGATTTGTCCAATAAGCATGTGATGATGAAGAGAGATTTTCGTATTGAGGAATGTTAGTCCATATTTGATCTAGATTTGATTTGTATTTCGTGGTTGATTTTGTGAAAGTTGGAAAAAAGTAAATTGAATTCATGAAAGATGCGAAGGATGCAGTTTGATGATCATCAATTTTGAGCAGATCGATACTGAAATCTCCTATGATTATTGTGAGATAATCTTTAGGTATGTTTTGAATAATAGTATTAAATTTGATAAAAAAACTCATTGACATGCATACGAGGAGATTTTTATACAGCTATGATGTGAATTACACGACGAGTTAGAATGTTAAAATCTGCAAAAATTATTTCCATGTTATGAGTTCCAAAAATATTATGCGCCGAGAGTTGCATTGTGTTTCGATATGTTAGTAGCAAACTTCGACTTGTGTGCGTATGTATATACTGAAAGTGTTCGATGTCTATGAAATGCGGAACAAAACTAGGATTTTGTATAAGTGCCTCACTGAAGCACAAAATATCAGATAGTTGTAAATTATGATCTGCTCGAACATCAAGGTGATGTTTTATTAATGATCTTGTGTTTCAAAAATTATATGAGCATGTAAGTAGAAGATGAGATATTCATCTGAAGATCATGAATATGGAATTGCCACGATGATTTTAATTTCAACCGTTCCATTTCGAGAGTGACTCTGCTGTCTACAACTATATGACGATGCTCGATGTAATATATGTAAGTGCTTAGGATTTTTCACTCTGGATAATGCAGTGTATGTCAATCCGTGTCGATTTATGTGCTTGGAACTGAAAGCTACCTGATGCATGCTCAATCCTTGCGATGCGTGGATAGTTCGTGCAGATGCTTCATGAACAGGGAATTGTGTTCTAGTGATCTTATGTTCTCTGGTATATTTATAGATTGGAAATTGTTGTGAAATTCTCGTAATGGGCGTCTAAGATGGATGAATGTTATTAGAATACAAATATTTTTGTTTGTTCCTCGTTTGTGTTCCAATCTTTGGATCAAAAAATTGGATCCAAATGATTTGATCACCGTTATATGTTGTTGTGGACATGAAAATCCCATCGCTTCCATTTGTGAGTCCATCTCGTGTGTTATAATTATAACATAATTCTACTCACATGGTAACTTTTAGAAATAAAGTACTGTGTAATCCAGTTGTATCTTTTGGATTTATGGATATCTTAAATCTTTTCGATATAACGGAAAAAAATGATCTTTTGAATGAAATAAATATTCGTTCTCATCAGTTATACTAAATACATGTTTATTATGAAGTTTCGTATCTTTGTTAGTGTAAAATAAATGAGGTATATCGTTTGGTTTAGAATACATTTTTTGATAAACTGAATTTAAATAACGTAGACCAGAAGATGTTTGTTGGTTGATGCAAATACGATTCAAAATTTATATAAAATTTGTATTTTTCTGACGCATAAGTTGAATCAATTCATAGTGTTTGAAAAATGAAGACCATATGTTAGTGATAATATTTTGAGAATTAATATTAGAAGATTAAAAAGTCCATGAATCTTGAACAAGTTGTACTTGATAAAAATCATCGCAAACAATTATATCTATGCCACCGAATGAAAGATGGAAATTTCGAGTTATTTGTTGTAGTCTTTGGTTTATGTAAGAGAACATTCTTGTGCCCACTAGAGGATTTCGTACTAGACGAAATCTCTCTAGTGGGTACAAGAATGACCTACTGTCTAATGACCTACTGTATAAGCTTTTTGATGATGCTGATAACACAATGATGGATAAAGACCTCTTATCTAACACTTATCACACAATAGATCAAAATTGATCATTTCTAACACTTATCTAATACTTATCATTCGAAACTTCTCAACCTTTCAATCTTAGTTTTGAGTGATCAAAGAAGTTTCAAACTAGACATGCAACATACCACTAGAAAGCTTGTCTTCTAGAGCTTTCAACAAGATAAGGCATGCATGCAGCAAGCAACCATTGAGCTCGAGGCGTGACGCCGAAGACAATAGTATCTTGTAGTTAGAGAATCTCGATCAACAACTTCGAGATAGTGTAGCACCTTCTCTGATTATGACCTCTGCATCAAATTCACATCATAGCTCCCTTGACTCACTTGCAGCACCTTCAGAAAGTTTCACCTCCAAAGTCCAAGTCGTTTATTCAAGGTCAACCAAGAGATGTAGGTGAAATCACTTTTTTTTCAAAACCCGTCATGTTGTAATCTGAACCTCTGCAACTTATTACTCTCAACTTGAACTTCCAACTATGCTCAAACTTCACAAGAAATTTCTTCTTATCCTTAATTACTACTCTATGAAATTTCAGCTTCAAATCCTAAAGATGAAATTTGGAGTATGAAGCTGAAATTTATCAATTGTTAGTAGACATGCCATGGGGCAAATCATCAAGATTGGACGGATTCAATGCTAACGCTCTTTTTGCCGGTTATTGGCTCGCATTTTGTCCTTGTTATCTAGGAGGGGTGGCATGTCCTCTTAGAAGGATCATTAGTCTCGAGCCCAAAGTACGTATTCCTCTCTCTCTCTTTGGATGACTGGTGGCTTATAACGCTTCTTTCCACACATTATAAGATGGTTGCGAAGTTGCTGACCCTTAGTCTCGGTCTTCTTCTTCCTAAGCTCGTTCCTATCCAACAGCAAAGATTCATCCAAACCAGTTCTGTCCAAAATTGTATTCTCACCTTCAAGTTTACACATGACTTTCTCCGGTACTAACGACGGCAAGCTGGATTTCTCATGCTTGACTTTGAAAAAACTTATGATCGTCTCTTCCATACCTACCTTCATGCACTGCCCCTTCGCTTTGGGTTTGGGCAAGACTTCACTAATCTGGTTTTCTCTCTTATCCAGGGCAACTGCTAGCGTGCAGGTTAATGGCCACCTCACTCCTCCTTTCCGGGGCAATGCGATGTTCATCAAGGTTGCCCCTTAGAACACCTTTTGTTTTCCCTCTCCACCGTCCTCCTAATTTTTAAGGTCAAGGCTGGTGTAACCGCAGGGCATCTTCAACCGATCAGGTTTCCGGGTGGGAGCACGGGGGATGTCTTCAGCTTTGCAGATGATACAGCACTTTTCCTCACGCTTATTGCTCACGCATACTTTTCGGTACCTCACCGCCCTTCTCGCTATCTTTCAGTCTGCTACCGGGTCTAAGGTCAACCTACAAAAATCAAATGTAATGCTCATTGGCCACTACTCCACCATGGCTTTCCCGGATGCTCGCTCTTTGGTCCGCATGACATTGCTCGCTACCTGGGTGTACCGGTAGCCTCAGGCCGAAGGACGGACGAGTGGGGGTTGCTTGCAGCATTTGGCTGCCCGTCTGCAAGGTTTGTCCTCTGCTTTTCTTTCTTCGAAGCTCGTACAGCTCTCTTACGCTTTCTCGCGCAGGGGATGGCAGTATTTTCCCTGGCTACAGTTACTCTTAGGCTCCAACATCAAAAGACGCTGCAGAGGCTTCTACGAAGGTTTTTGTGGGGCTCTTTGGTGCAAAACTCCACTTGTCCGTTGGGCGGATGTGACTATTCCAGAGCATCTTGGATGCCTGGGTGTCTTTTCATTTGCAATCCTTCCAACTTGCCCTGCTTCATGGTTATGTTTTCTCCTCACTTAGCACAGAACTGACAGCACTGTGGCCTAAGTTATTTGCACGCCTCTGGTCTCCTCGTCACCAACTACCTTTGTTTCGATTATGCTTTGCTTCTACCTTCTGTTTATCTGGGTCAAAGCTTGCAGTTAGGTTGTTTCGAGCTTGGGCCGCACTACTCCCTTCTTATGTTTGGGAGCCGTCCCATGCTGTCTTAAAAATGGTTAAATGATAACCAGACTAAAAGCTACGAGAAGATCCATAAAACAAGCCTTTACATGCGCGATTCTAAAACTAGAAGTGCAGGAGCATGGGACCGAATAGACATTGATTTATTGTAGACACTAATTGATTCCCTAACTATTACTGACGGAAAAGTAATAAACTACATAAACACCGATGACTTAGAAGGTGTATTTAAAAGTTTTGACTTACCATATTTGATCATATATATATATATAACTACGTTATCAATGTTACTAAGTAACATAAATAATAATTAGTGACAGATAATTCCTCGGAATGCATGTGAGTGAGTGTTGGGATGTGAGTGAGTGTTGGGATGCATATTTATTCTCGTGAAATGAAAAACCGCGGAACTCAGAGAATATCGTCCCTAAAGCAAAGTACCTATATGACCGTCTGCTCCAGGTTTGGAGATGGCACAAGATCAATAAGAAAGAGGGAAAGGGTTCCGATATTTCAGCAGAAAACCAACGGATACCATAGGCTTGTCGATCGTCTCCTCTTCCTGAATGGCCAGCTTTTCTGGTGAAGTCGTCTGTTTATGGCGACTTATGCGTGCGCCTTGGACATGATGCCAGAGCCAGCAAATTCAAGTTCTGAAGAGAGCAGTGAGGAGTCCTCCCTATGTCAGAATTGGGAAGCAGAAGCACGCACATTTGTTGCTGATGTTTCCCAATGAAATGACACAATTTAGAGAAATTTGACAGGCCACAGAAACGCACCAGAGATGGATTCTACCAGTGAACGGTGCGCTGCTCCGTCTTTCCAGCGAAGTAAATTCTACGAGCGGATTCTTGGATCGGGTAGAACCGGGAAGGCTTTGTACAGTAGCTACTCATCGGTGAATAGAAATTCCATCTCTTGGAGAAATGTCGCAGCATTCCCCACAGATCAGTGCGGACATCCGTTGCTTCCACCAATTTTTGTTCCCACTGCTAGCGAAATGGAGCATACTTTTGCTGTAGATTTCATGATGGGGGGAGTCTCAGCAACGGTGTCCAAAACTGTCGCTGCTCCCATTGAACGAGTTCAGATGTTAGTGCAGAATCAGGGAGAGTTGCTCAAGTCTGGACGCTTACTCGACCCATATAAGGGAATTGGAGATTGTTTCAGGAGGATTCTGAGAGATGAGGGCCTGCTTGCTTTTTGGTGGGGCAATTTTACTAACGTCATACGATATTTCCCAACCCAGGTGCTTCTGCAAAACTCCACATATTGTGTTTCGTTTTTACTATCCAGAAACTGAACAGATCACATAAAATGACAAAATAGTCACAAGCTTGGTTCGTTCGTTTCCGTATAATTCCTCAATTCAGATTGATCATAAACTGTTGGAGGGCGAAAGGGAGATTCAGCTGTAGATCTACTGTAACTGTAAGCATGATTTTGTCTTCGTCACGTTCGACTGTCATAATTAGTGGCCGGCTTCTGGTATCATTTGTCTTTGATCCATGTGATAGCCCGAAAGATCAGTTCTGAAAGCACCATTTCGCCAATGTACATCTTAGTGCATAGTTAGAGTTCGCATGGTCTGCATGAAAGTGCCATTGGCTGTCACCTGTTTACGAATGCCCTTTCCCTTCTGCTCTCGAGTAAAGCTCGCAAGTATTCAACAGATTGGACAATGTATGGACTTTTGTAGGCCTTAAATTTTGCCTTCAAAGATTTCTTCAAGAGCCTCTTTGGTTATCGGAAGGAGAGGGATGGTTATTGGAAATGGTTTGGTGGAAATTTGGCTTCTGGAGGGGCAGCAGGTGCTGCTTCTTCCCTCTTTGTATACTCTCTGGATTACGCTCGGTCTCGGCTTTCCAACGATGCAAAAATTGTGGCTACTGGTGGGCAACGGCAATTTAACGGGCTGGTTGATGTCTACCAGAAAACATACCGTTCAGACGGAGTGATAGGTTTGTACAGGGGTTTCAACGCGTCTGTTGTCGGAATTCTTGTGTATAGAGGACTCTACTTCGGGATTTATGACTCCGTGAAGCCGGTGGTTTTGGTGGGATCCATGGAGGTACTTTCTTGTCGTTGAATTGTATGGAACTTGATCGCACTTGATTGTTAGCCTTCTATGTGTTTAGCACTTATAATGGGAAGTCAGTGAGATGCGAAATGGAGTCTCAAACGATTCACTTTTTAAAGTTGAAAGTTTCAGTGTCTTGTGCTGAAGGCTCAAGCCGTTGGAATGTTAACAGTTGTGACCGATGTCTAGCAAGGTTCTTCATCAGGCATATAACATGAACCTCTTTGCATGTTTCTCTGACCAAGTTAGAGATCCGGTGTTATACTATCTTGAAATTCGTAATTCCAGGTAGATTGTTGAGCTCTTCGCTAGTAAGGAAGATCGAGTACTTTCTGGATGTGAGGTTTCTGACCCGCGTCTCCAGAAGTTAAGATCCTCCCGCTCTGCGCAGATTAACCTTTCGTTTATCACACTTGAGCCGTGACATCAAAATAAGTACACAACTTTTCGCTGTGGACTTCTTTCTTTCTGGAAAGCCAAAGAATTTACCAGCTCGTCCAAAGCTGGTGAATTTTCGGACTCCATAGTGCAGAGTTGCTCCTGGCGTGTAAAGAACAAAATTATCAACACATGACCCTCTCTTCCTGTATGAGGGAGCGGTTCAACTTTTCGCATTGGCTTGAGACGTGAGCTCTTCATTCTTGCAGGATAGCTTCATCTGCAGTTTCCTCTTGGGTTGGGCTGTTACTACGGCAGCTGGCATTGTCTCTTATCCTTTCGACACAGTCCGGCGAAGAATGATGATGACCTCTGGTGAAGCTGTAAAGTACAGGAGTACACTCGATGCTTTCACACAGATTATTGCCAAGGAAGGAGCATCAGCTCTTTTCAGAGGTACTGTTGCGAATATCTTGCTTGGTATTGCTGGAGCAGGTGTTCTTTCAGGTTATGATCAGCTTCAACTTCTCTTTTATGGAAAAGCCTACGGCTCAGCATCTGGGAGGTGAAAACAAGGACACTCTTTCCAAGGAGTGCCAAGAGCACAGGAGAGGCGAGGATGGGAAGAAGGAGGACTTTTGAAAAGATCTACTCTCCATGAATCGACTTCTCCTACTTCTCCAGTCGTCTGTCGTTCTAATCTCAGAGTCACGTTTATGTGCCTTGAAATCATCAAATTTAAGCTTGAGCGATCCAAAGGAGGCTCCTTCTGCCCCTCATGTTAGACACTAATTGCCAACAATTCCAGTACTGGAGGTGACATTCGTATCCGGAGAGCTTGTACATCTGATTTCTTTGGCATCAGCAGATGCTCCGTGCTGACGTTTGGAGTTGAGGTCACAAAGTTCACTTCTTTAGAGCCTTACTTAAACCGAAGGTTCAAAGCCTGTGACTTTCCACCACTGGTCTTGGCCATCTTCCTGTAACGTTCTAGACAAGTCTGCTTCAGGACGAAGACGCCCTAAACATACCAAGCTTAGAAGACAGATTCCAGTTTTGTTGAGTACAACACAAGGGCAGACTACTTCCGGCTGACCTGTATCCATATGTATAGTTGTCCTCCTGAGAAACACTTGAAGGTGTGTATTCCTCGAATTTACTTCTGACTAACCGCTCGAAAAGATACTCCCACCACTCCGGACTTGAACCCTGATCTTTACTGAAGGTTTGGCCTAGCCTGGAATAGCGTAGGCAAGTTGTTTGCTGTTGCTGGACAAAACGTAGTAACAGTCCTGCTTTCTAACCAAATTTTACCTGTGTTGCTCTTCTGGTTCGATGAAGTACCGGGATTGTCGGGCCCTGCACATAGCAAATCGTGCAAGAAAAGTCACTGAAAGATCATGTTCAGCCCGAGCTCTCTGCTCTCTCAGCGAGGCTCTGAAATAATCAAATTAAAGCCCAAGTGCCTCTATAAATATGACTCTAACCAGGAGGACTTCATTCTGCTGGTGCGATGTTTGCCAACAAAGAAATTTAACCGCTAGATTCAAAATAGCATTCGCTTGCGAGAATAGAATCTGTTAATTAAGGACTAAATCAAAACTCTTCCAGAGCTTTACAGGATGTGATTCACTTGAGAACTAATTGTTGAGTATCGATGGAGAAATACTGAAACGAAGTTTTCGTGGTTCCATGACAAAACAGTAGTTTCTCTCTAACCTAAAGTACACTAGGAGGAGGGAAAAAGGAAGATTCTTTTAATCACTTGTACACTCGCACGTGGGGTTTCAAGGTATCTGAGGGTCCCTGCTCTTTACTGGCTAAAGACTGTGAAATGAGTCACTTTGATATGTTAGTGACATTTCAGACTGTACACCTCAGCACTCTGAGCATATATCGTCTAATGTGTAATTAGACTTTTAAAAGAATAATATTTTTGTTTGTTTGATAGAGCTGTTTTCGCTACATAACTTTGTTCTTATATGAAATTACACCACCCCTTGCAGTGCTCCGCTCACGAGTACTTGGACCACTCATGAGAATCAGGAGGTCGGGGTTTTTTTCTTCACACCCGACACTGACAGCCAACCCCAGCCATCAGCGGGGGTTGAACCCGTTACTTGGACTTGTCAAGCCGAGTGCCGGACTAGCACGCTAGGCGTGTCCGTCCACGTGAAATGATTTACATTGTAAACATATTTAATCAGAATCGAAAATAATGAAATGAAAAATTATAAAACATGATGACGGGTTTTACTATCGATAACCAACCAGGGTATGATCAAGTAATATATCATTAAAAGAGATGTGATAAATCTCAACGAACCTATTGGAGGTGATCAAGCAAATTTTTGGACACTCCTCTGATGCATGGATGCGTATTATACAATCTGTATTAAGTTCCATTTACTGTCTGTACATGATTTATTCGAGAGTGTCAACTCAGATAAGGAGCAAGAACTACGTTCAATGATAGAGGTAACTTACCAATCGGAATGTGAAGTGCGGCGCACCGTATTAAGATGGTGCCCTTAATAATGGAAGTGCAAAAGACTCTAGTTAATATACCCAAATGACACTAGTGGATAAGTTTTCTTTGCACATACAGAAGGTAAATATTTATTTATTTTTGGTTCTGGAGTCTATAGACTAACCTCCGGAAATATATCATGACATGGATTAGACACATTAGGAAGAATTCTTTCTGCTACATATTTCTATAATCGATGTTGTATCTAAATGAAAAATTTATTCTATAATAAAATGGATTCTCGAGAGTCTTGACTTCATGCTAACTGAATTACTCCGGGTCATAACCCATAACTGGAATACAATCCATCTAAATTAGAAAGTCTTTGCTAAACTTGACTTCATGGTGTCATAACCCATAACTAGAATACAATAGATTCTCGACGTTTTGCTTAGTACTTTAGGACAGTGATACTCAATAGTTATGGACAGTGGCACGTTGCATATTAAACCACAAGTTCAGGTATAAAACCTCTCAGCTCGCACGCGGCGTCTTTTCTTGTCACTGTACTCAGTGGAGAGTGCGGTGAGAGACTGTGTTCGGAGACCGGAGAGCGACAGACGTATTCCCGACGAGCGGCTAGGGTTCTGGGAGTCTTGTGATGGGGTCGCACGTTCTTTTGTAAGAGGAGAGCGGAGGCCATCGTTACACTCTGCGTGCTCGTTGTCTGTGGAAAGTTGAGAGAGTCGATGGAATCAATGCAAGCAATCAGTGCGGTAGTTTAGAGACGACTTCACAGATTATCTCGTCGGGCATCGTGACTAGTTTACGTGGCTGTGGATCTACGCATAGACTCGGATTCGCTTTTCTGCAGATGCGGCTCTGTTTTGACTGGACCTCGCTAAGTGTATTCTGACTAATGCGACTCTGTTTTGACTCCTTTGGTTTTGAATAAGCTTCATTTGTCGACGGTGCATCGTTTCTTGGTGGTGCATATATTTTTTTGCTTAGCGAGCTCTCTACTTGCTCTTGGTTATTTTTTTATTTTGCAGGTCCTTTTCTGGACCTCGGTAAGTGTATTCTGACTAATGCGGCTCTGTTTTGACTCTCTTTGTTTTAGGTGTTACTCATTTGTCGGATGTGCATCGATTCTTGGTGGTTTTCGTTTCTTGGTGGTTCTCGTTTCTCATTTTGCAGGTCCTTTTCTGGACCTCACTGAGTGTATTCTGACTAATGTCATGATCTTGTCGTCTGATACAGTGCGTTCTGTCGTGACCATGCGAACTCGAACTTAAGGATGCGAGGTATATGTTCGGTGGACATCTTATCTTTGAGACTGTTTCGGACTGAACTGTTACTGTTACTCGGTTTCTTTCCTACAGCCCTATTAGTAGCTCCTCTCTCTTCTCTTTACTCGAGACAACGAGGTGTTTTGAACTGTTTATCTTCATGGCCAAAGCGGGTGAGCAGATATTTTGGACCAGATTAGACTCCTTGCAAGATATTCCGAGCAAACCGCATTTTGACTCTGTGCTAGAGGACGTCTGGAAGTTTTCTTGGCCAGGGACAGATGAGGATGGGGCACCGAGACGCTTCGCCAGATTAGTGAGTCTGGAATGGTTGCGAGAGCTTTATCCACACTTTTCTGATTCTTGTAATGTGTTCGCTGCGTCTTTGGAGATGGAGCCAGATACCTTTTTGATGGCTGCTTGTTATGCTTGGTCTGAGAGTGAACCTAGGAGGAAGCGTTTTCAAATATACAAGTATCTCTCTTACGCAACAGGATGGAGGGAGAGAAAGCAGTTTCCAGAGTTTCTACAGTTAGCAGTTCAACAGAGTTGGGAAGAGCCCGGCGAAGAGTATGTATGATACATCTCTTGATTTCACTTCTGTTTCAGGATTTGATTTATTTTATTACAAGTGTTTGTTGTTTCAGTATTTTATTGGCTTGAGTCTTCTCCCCTCTTGCGAGGGGAGTGGACCTTCGCTGGGATGACCAGCTAGATGGGTTCAACTCTCATCGAAGGTATTACATGATACTTCATTATTTTGATCTTACAGCTTGTCAGTATTTCGGCCTTATAGCTTACCCATAGCGCTCGCTGTCGATCACTGTGATAGCAGGGTTCAAGTGTTTCTTCTGTCTCCAAGTACAATATGATGGAAAGCGAGACAGAAGAGTCTACAGAAGATTTCGAAGCCGAGTTTCTACTCGGCTTCGAAATAGAAACTTCATATTCGCGTTTGCGTTTTCTTCATAGTCTTGTTACTATGTTACGTGTTAGGGTGTATATCGCACATAGGAATGGTAACTGAATAATAACAATATGTTCATATTTTAGTAGGAGAAGGGTGTCTGTTGGGATGTTAAGCGTTCACACGTGCGAATCATAACTTTGAATAATAAATAACAATATGTTCACATTCTTATTAGTCTTTATGAGAGGGTTTATCCTCGTTGAGTGTTAGGGGTGCTGATTTTTCCCACGTGCGAATGATAACGTTGAACAATAATAAGAACAACAGAATAACTAGGAAAAAAACCATATTCTTTTTCAAAGATTTATCCACTAAAGTGTAAATAAAAGACAAAAGAAGACAAAAGATATGAAGATCATGCTGTCAACGGTTTCAGGAAACCAAAACCAAGTTAGTCCTGTGAGCAATACTATGATAATCAATGAAGTTTGGATTACCAAAGGGTTTCACCTAAGCTGCTACGCCTGTGTGTTTCTAACATAGTGGAGACGTCATCAGAACCGAAATTCATATTGGTTGAGTAGATTGTGGAGTCCTCTCATGCACATTACCAAGCACCATAGTCAATTATAAATGAACTAAAAATGCAAAATAGTTGATCATCATGATAAGTGATAAAGCATGATATAATATTCTTACCACCTCAATTTCTCGCACGCCAAATAACCGTTGTCGGAGCTCCCCCTTCCACTTAGTTGTCCTCAGTGGTAATATGCGCGTCGTTGCCGTCCTGTGTCTAACAGTAGTGTGTTGTGATCGGCATTGCAATATCTTTATGGGTTCACGTATGATATTCTCGTTCCAGTCCAAACAACATGCAGCAATACGGACCTCATGAGGTCGTGCATAATGGATTCTCTTCGTAGCAAATTTATTGATGACAGAGTTGAATGTCTTTGACATATAGTTCTCTCTGGCTCGAGTATAGAATCTCATTTTTGCCGACGTAATGTTACTAGTCAAGAACTGCACCATAGCCAAGTGTGTGGACGAGTCTGCGAGTTTCGTCTTGTGAGCTACACATATTCCATTGAACATGAAGTGTGGTCATTTCAAATGAAAGATGGAGTTTATGAACTTACCTCTTTGATAGTATTGGTCGGAGACTGGTCCATTCATATCAGGGACTGAGCAACAAGGTCTATTTCTTCGTAGATCTCTACATAGTGTGTGGTCTCCCGTCCAATGATTTGCAGCATTGCGAATATCCATGACCAACACTGATGTATCATCTTCAACTTGCGGATAACGTCCATCAGGTCCATTCGTCCTCCTCACATTCAATTGACAACATGTGTATATCCACCCTTTCAACTTGTCAGCATCTCCGCAACTCGTTATACCAATACATGCTTGTTCTCTTGTATAGAGGCTCCATGATCTCGAAGCCATGACACCAAATGTCTCTTTGTGAGGAGCTCAAGGTCAGCCCTAACCTCAGCCTCCTCCACATTCACTGGTACACGCTTCTGCACTTCTACTAAGAACTTTTTGATTACATTCTTGCACTTGTGCCATAGATCCTTCTGAATAACAATCCCATGACGAGACAAGATGAGATCAACTGATGACTTATCATCATATACAACCTCATCTCGTACTATGCCCGTCGCTGAATATCCAACTCAAATGCTCGATCCTCAATCAACCACGAGTTGTTTCAGTCTCTACCCGAGTCATGTTCACCATCTCGATCACTTTACCGTCATTTGCTGAGATGAAAGCACATGTCCCATTGTAGTCATTCCTAGTCGAGTCGTATCTCAAATCAGCATACACCACAAAGTTGCCTAAATACTCGGTAACTAAGTCAGATCCTCCTCAAAAACTGGTTCATCAAAACTTGCATCCTTCACAATAAAACCTCATAACTAAGCACAAGCTCGAGCACTTATCACCCACAGGAATCTCGTTCAAGTCCGGAAAATGTTGTGCAAGCACTTCTGATAGGACCTCCTCCTTCTTCATGGTCCATCTTTCAAGTGTCGCTTGAATCCATCCTATGAAGCGATCCTTTTCGTTCTGGAATCCAAAGAAATGAGACCTCGAAACTGGAGATAACCTTACCTCTCGATATAAACTATCTAGTTGTTCGTACCTCAATCAGGCGCACAAACCAGCATGATAAAAATGATAAGTCATCGGTCGATCTCCATTCAAATGTGTGACCTTGTGGACATCTAAGCTTCGAGGAGTAGGTCTGATGGATACATGAAACTACCGGAGGATCAAAAGTCAACTCACACTCATAATGATGACATCTCATCTTGAATAAAGTGAATAACTCCATCAACTTAGAAACGCCTACAAACTCGTAAACCGCTAAGTCACTGGTGTAGCTGAAGCTATGTCTTCTGGTCTGGGCGGCTCTAAGACGTTGGGTACTTGAGAATCAAAGATCGACTCAGAAAGGAGTGCCGACGGATTTGATGTTGAAGGATCATCGTGGTCTTAGATGGGTTTGATGTTGAAGGATCATCGTGATCTTAGAAATGACAATACCACACAAAGTCTGATCATGTCTAGGTTCTAACATCAATGATCAAATAAATTGAATTTCTAGTCGTGTCACAACCTCGCATTCATAAAAGAACTGAAAGAGAAACATTTAGTTGAACTTGAACTACACCTGATGCTCAGCATGGTCAATGTCAAGAGCTCGCAATATGATAGGGTTTGCATGAAACTCGATATCCTCCGATCGAATAACATCTCCCTCTAGATCACCCTCCTCTGGAATTACATCTGGCTCGTCCAACCTAACATGCGCTTCTCTCGTCATCTGATCTATGCGAACAGCGACGATTGAGAAAAGAAAATGGAACACAGCGGTATGACATGCACCTAGTCCTTGCAGTCGCTATGTCGCATTGTCTGCACATAGCGAAGCAATAACGACTCCGGCACTCTCACTTTCCCACCCGGGACTTCCGGACATCCTCTAGATAAGTGTCGATCTCCAGACCGTCGGGGATGAACCCTGGGGAGCATACTATACAATGAAAAAGCCTCGCTGATCAGGTTTGACCTATCCGTCCAGAGGTTTGAACTAAACTTGCCGATGATAACCAAGCGGTTCAAAATAATATCACTGAAAAACTATACTCATACATGAGAAAAAAGAACAAACAAAAGTAATCTACATAATATAAAAAAAAAGATAATATTCAAATTCTACACTAAATATATTATATCAGAAGAGTCTACAAATAAACTAAGTGCTACTTAGAACTATGTGATAATGTGCACAAGAAATCTCTATGAAAATTCTATCTTATAGACTATAGTTCTAAAAACCTTCCAAGGTTGAAACTAAAAAAGAGAGCAAACTAAGACTCAAAAAGAGATCAAAAAATATCAGAGAAAAGCAAACGAAATGAGAGTAGGTTCTAAGTCTTCAAAGTGTCTTGGGGGTCCGAGAGGAACACCTCCTCTCGACCCGGAGGAGTCTCTGATAGGAGAGCCGCAAATAGTGCGGCTCTCCTATCAGAGAGCCTTCGTTAGCCTTCTGGCCAGCTACTGTGAAGGCTGGCCAAGAATGGCCAGCCTTCGGGCTAGTGGCTAGCCAGCCACTTGCCAGCCTTGTAGCCAGCCTTCGGACGAGTGGCTAGTAGGACCAATCACTGGCCAGCTCGTGCTCAGTGGCTAGCCAAGAATGATCAGTGGCTAGCCCCTTCTCGCAGTAATTTTTGCCGGCTCCAGTAAAGATTACCGGTACCGGAACAAAATAGCGGCAGTGGGTCAGATCAACGAAATTCAGTTGGACTGAAAACTGGTTGACATTTGCAGACAGAGAAATATCATTATAGACTGTGACATTGTCACTGTAACAAAAATTTTTCACAGTAGAACAATTCAAAATGCGAAAAAGAAATATTCTTTTTCCAAGACTCTCATTCATCTTCGTTTCTACAGTTTTTTCCTCAGCCGTTTGGTATCATAATGAAGGTATCATGGTCTTGTTTTGAAGCTTATCATATGCTGCTCATTTCAATACCCTGATGAGTACATTACATGCCCAATTAACATCGTGACAGCGTGGCGTAAATCCTACGGGGGCTCCGTCGGAGTCGAATCTACTTAGTAACTGTTAAGAATGATTAGCGGTGGACATCCCCACCGCTAATATAGCCGCACTTGTGGTTTAACCAATGTCACATGCAGACATGCACACCTATGAGATTACAAGTGACAGTAACATGCTAATACAACTGAGATATTATAAATTAACACATTAATTTATTGGCTAACTGTCTCTCACGAAAACTAGATAATAAATTGAACGAGCAGCCCTCTTCCATCTGAATATACATTTATAGTATGTAGTGCAAGCTGATTGAAGCGAATGAAAAACTTAATGCATAACTGAAATCGTGGTCCAAAATACAGCAAAAGTAATAGTTAAATAAATAAAGCCTTTAGAGCAAATATACATTACAAAAGTGCAAAGACGAGAGTTACAGTATATGAATATACATGCTAGATCAACTCTAGGGAAATTTTGTTTTGTTTTTGTTATTGAAAAAAATATAAGTATAATATGGAATATTTTTACTAAATTAAAAATAAAAAATAAAATTTATAACGTTAAATGGTACTCGCACTTACAGTTGTCAAACTATAATCTAACCCATAAAACAGATAGATACGTTTCCGCAAATACAAGTGAGAGAGACTGCTAACAAACATGATATCAATCTAGACATTAGTTTATTACCTAAACTTCACTAAGGAAAGAATTAAAAAATAAATAGTAAAGTAGGTGAACATATACACAAGGGTGTCAGCTTCCGTTAGTGTATATGTTTCAATAATCAGCAAAGCAGCCAGAAGTGACGGGTGAAATAAACTACCAACAAGGCAGAAGAGTATACGAACAACTTTGTGCATAAAGGTCACTAACACAACTAAAGGTAACGTGGAGGTGTACACTCAAGAACTACTAAAAAATACACGCGGTGCATGCAGCAGAACACTCTCTCGACGCATGTAATTCAACACCCAGCAGAGAAGGTAGGCTATAGATGAGTAGGAAACCTGATAAGATGAAGGTGAGGATCCGTTGGTTTATGTTCACAACTCTGACCATCAGCGATCACTCTTGAGCTGTAGTCACAGCTTTCGAAACAGATCAAGAATTCAGTAAAGTGTGAAAGTTTAAACCACCAGTACTTGTACTTAACAGGTGAGTAATCCACCGCTTCTCATTTTAGTCACGGGGACCTGAAGGTGAGAAACCGCAGATTTGCACTTACGTGTTATATATTCATTTGGAGGTCATTTTCCACAATCTAGGGCTCAAAATGAACGCGTCCAAGAGACCTACAATCTGAGCTCTAGATGGCAACATTCTGACATTAGACGGCTCAGAAAGATGCACTCCAAGATCTACATATTTGATGCTAAAAATAATATAGTTGTTCGTTGAGATTCAAGTTCTTTTGTGAAAAAATATTCTTTTTAATGACTGAACTTGATGTGACAAGAACTGAAACGCCGGATACAGAAGGGAGAGTTCACGATATGATCTTTTCCAAACTGCAAGTGACAACTTCAGCGGGCGGCTGGTCTGCCAGCTCTGTTTCTGCTATCATTGCCGGAAACGGATTCCATCCACGATTCCGACTATTACAGTTGACTGCAGCCAGCCTCTTGTCGCTGCTCCGTCTTGGTCCAGTCCCCTCTCTTTATTTTCCACCAAACTAATCTTTTTACTCTCATTTCCAGTGCTTTTTTTTCTCTGTTCTCTCTTCCCTCTTTCATTCTCTTACGCATTTTGTTTTGTTTTATTATTTTTTGTTTTGGGTACAATAAGCTTAGTGTTGATGTAGGTCATATTTTCAATTATTTTTAGTATTAGTGTATAGTTTTGTTAGAATTTATTTTTATTTTTTTCGCTGATGTGTATACATCTTGTATGTTATAGTTTTCCTAAAAATTCTCTAAAATATAGAATGCTTTTTGAACGTTTACTACTAAATCAGAGAAATTCTCAACTAAGTTTTAGTTGTACTTCCTGACGGATAGGTCATTGTAAAGGCGAGTAATATTTATTGTCACTATGCCTCCCGGATGACATCTTAGACGTCTTGACGATCGACCCTAGCCTAGAAGATGTCCAGAAGTCCCTGGAGGGATTATCAGATTTCAGAGTCGTTATTGGCAAGATACGATCAGGTTTCAAAGTCATTATTTGACAAGATACATAGAACTTATGAAACTTCTAGGTCCAGATGTCAGTTTTTCTCTTTGCGACATCTTGTGTTCAGATTGACGATATGACAGAGATGATATGACGAGAGAAGAAAAAAATACGCGATGAGGAAGATGTAATACCAGAGGAGAGTGTTCTGCAGAAGTTAGTGGAGGAGGTGTTCAATACTGAAACTGAGGAGCCGTGCGAGACGAGGCAGGGCTCCTAGCAATCATAGCAACCAAATCATAGCAATCACTGAAATGGTTCCGCACTTTTGTGTTCCGCTTGCAATCACAAGACAACTAAGGCATGGTTTGATAAATCCGTGGAGCGTATATACACTAACTATAACCAATCGATAGTTACTTGTTATAGCGATAGATTTCCTATCGATTGTAGGATTTGGTAATCCATGATTGCTCGGTAGCTGTGTTTTGGGGATGACATTAGACATGCGACGAAGCAGAGAGCGAAATGACATAGACTTACTACGCCCTACCGTTACCTGTGAATGAAAGATCTAGAGGTGATGCTACCATGGAGTAGGTTGATCGCCTTTGCGACGAACGCCCTAACGAACTATGTTACTAGCATGCATGACTGAGATCGAGCAGCAAAATCTAGATCTATCTGTCGGAGGAAGTCACGATGAGAGCCGACTACGGGTGCCGCTGAGTGAGAAAACACTTAGACTCCCTCTTTTAGCTTCAGATTTAGATAGAGTCTAGACGAAAAAAAGAGTGAGGCGAATGAAGATTATTGAG
The DNA here is from genome assembly GCA_036924285.1 of Asterella californica. Lineage (NCBI taxonomy): Eukaryota > Viridiplantae > Streptophyta > Marchantiopsida > Marchantiales > Aytoniaceae > Asterella > Asterella californica. The sequence continues at coordinate 18,220,253 of JAYKYS010000003.1, forward strand.
AGCACAAGGAACTTCGACGTCGATGCAAGACGATCTAGAGAAGCACCGCAATGAAGGCTTAATATTTGTCTGGAAAGAAACTCTTTACTGATGAGTACTGCAAACTATAGCTTAGGATCTGAAAACCGACGAGCAAGTGAACCTCCACCAAAGAGGATAGAGCTGCTATCCCATCAGCTAGACACTAAATTATCCAAAGACTGAACATCAAACGAAGCGAGGTATCTACTATACTGTAGTATCTTACTCTTTGTCAGTGCATACTGGTATCAACAATATGATGATATTTAACCTAGCTAATAAGTCGAGGTGTTTAGGGCAAGATTGAACCTAAAAATTTCATCTGCTCAAGGAGATCCACCCGATCCCATAATGCGTTATAGATTACGGGGTGCATGGAAACTACACCAGGTGAAAAGTTGTACTTATCTAGGAATATTGGCTGGAGAAGAACTGCAGGAGAAACATATGCTGCTGCATATCACAAGCAAAATAGTCGACAAATTAACACACTAGTCGAATCGTTTCTTAGTAATGGTCCAACAAGATCATACTGTAAATGCATGTCTTGGCAGCCATACAGTATATCATATGATGACGATTGTGTTTTATGGAAATGGGTTTCGAAAATTCGAGCATCGTCTGTTGTTAGTTTCTTCGCGGTAGAGTGAAGAAGCAACGGCAAAAGACGGCACTCGTCGCTTCATCACATAGTTCAGAAAACACGATGGACATCTGGCATCACCTTGTGTCAGAGAGAAAGTATTCTCTATGCAAATGAAATGCACACACAACAACTTGATGAAAGGAGCGTATGATGAACACATTCATTTCTTTCGCATCTTCGTTTCCGTCTAAAACTGATTGATGCAATGCTATTACTACTTTCCGGGCTTCAAATTTAAGCAAAATTGAGGTGTTAGAGCAACAGATCTCTTTCATCAATTGTTTTCTCTTGATAAATCGTTGTGCGGTTGTATCGCTTTGGTTTCGAACTATTGATAAAAACTGCAACTGAAGAGATAATACAACCTAGCAATAATGACATTACTACTGCTCATTCGAGGAGATCTAGATCTTCTGTGAGGTGCCACATAATAAAATGACACGAGAGTTTAAAAGTGGAGAATGAGGACCAAGAAATCTCAGAAAAGGCAGCTCTGAAAGCGGCTATAGCTTGGCAAATTGGAAGCAGTTTTGACGGTTCTAACAACATCTTGACAGATCTCTAGTTCAGTTGGTCAGAATCAGAATTAGACAACTTCATGCAGGGCTACAATCAGATGTCAAAGACTTAGAATTTCAGGTCGTGCTATGCGGAGTCATATGTCTAGGGTCTAGCTTAAGTTGGAGGACTACCTTTTCACTGTCTACCAGCTACTTACTTGTACCGTTTTCAAGATCAAGAATGCTCTAGTCATGTGCATAGTAACATGCTTCACTTCTCCTTGGGGTGGAGTGACTGGATTTCTGATTTCTTTGATTCTTCTAGCGGTGAGGCGAATTATATGCATTGCTCTTGTGACATTTCTTTTATCGTTTACCGTCACCTTTTCTCTGAAAACTGAATGCTATAACCTTTGTACTATAGTGATGTGATGGAGACAGGAGTATGCGATAATAACGACTTTTCCAGAAATTAGCTTTATCACACCTCCAACATGTTTCTCATGCTTTTGCTTCTTTTGAGAAAATCTACTTGTCCGTCTTCGCTGTGTCAGATGGTAGACGTAAAAGATTATGTGCTGAAATGGCACAGTAACTGGTACCCATTGCTATTTAAGTTCTCACATGAAAACACAGAACTGCATGAATTAACAATTCTGACATGGTATTGTATGTATGCGTTGTTTTTAAACATATTCGCGCATTTTACAACATTTTTTTGAAAACATTCGTGCAATGAAGCCCATGAGTCCTTCTAAAAGAAAAACTGTTACTTTTTCTTTTACATTATCGTTCTTCTAGCTTTGAATATGTGAATAATTTTCTTCACAAAATGTTCATAGACTTGTGTAGAACCTGGACACCATTCTACTGCTATTTAAGTTCACGCAAGACATGTTGAAAATATTTTTGCAGCATCTCTTGGTGAGATTCTTTGACTTTTACGACCATTATTTGTTAATTTTTCTAGATCTCGATGTTTTTCTCGATCATTACAATGTAAGTTTTCTCTCTAGTAATCTTTTTCTCAAAAGATTACGAGATTTACTGTACACTGAAATCCACCGTTATGCCAAAATCTTCCTGAATCCGAGAATTTCGTCTGTTCATTTTCCAAAGAATCTCGGTTCTCACAGGGACGGTTCTGCATCACTTTGTTAACTTTTTCTTTTGTACTCTCTGCATGACAATATAAAAGTTCGAGTTTAGAGCTAGTAAAACTTTGACTCGTGTAAGGGTCCAGGCGCACTAAGCGTTTATCACTTAAATTTTCTGGTTTTTTGCGGAGGTCGGACCTCTTATGCGTGTTGAGTTTTTTGAGGTTTGAAGGACGTTTTTGTCTTCAAAAACTTGGGCCCACTGATACAAGCGCATTTATCTCAGTTTTTTGAGGCAGTTTGTGTCATTTCGCAGGATTACACGTCAGTCAGAAAGAGTACACCACTTGGCAGAACGCTTTGTGACGCTTTCCACATGTTTTTGAGAGTAAGTGACAGCGAGAGCGAGCAAGAGTGCGCGTTCGATAAGGAGTGAGAGCGAGAACGAGCGAGAGTGCACGAGCGACAGGGAGTGACAGCGAGAGTGAGCGAGCGGAAATCCTTTCACTGCTGTGCACGATGACTGTCGACAGAACGTCACACGATCAATGCGTGCATGATGGATGGTCTGAGACAGCTCGTAAATCTGCAAAATATACCACCAGACCCTTACAACACAATGACCGCTCCCAAGGTAAGATCTGCAAAGTCCATATATATTCGGAATGGCTCTACTCGAATGTATTACAGTGGATTACGTATTAATCTGAAACTTAGGTTCTCTCAACATCTATTCTACCTCGGTGTGTGGACAAAACTGTCACTACAATGCTCATGCTGATTTGGGACCTTTGTTCAGCTTCTCTTTTAATTCCACGGTCACTCTACAGTAGAATAAACGCATCAGAAGCATATAACTGCTGCCGTAATTCAGCCATATCTGCTTCATCAGCAGTGAATCTCTGCTGACACGCTGCTTCGGATTCATTAGTAGTCTTGACATGGAAAGTATGAGGCCCCTTTGAGCCTTCACATGTGGAAAGTATGAGGTCACAGAAAGCCCAACTACTAAGCTCCCCGAGTTTGCTCAGGGAAAACAAAGTTTCTCTAAGTGCACTGCGTAAGCAAAGCTTCTAAGCCTCTGGTTCGACTGACTGATTAGGTGATCAATCCTATCAAACTGTGACATTACTTATGAGCCGCATAATCGTGTCCCTGTCAGGAAGAGCGGGAATAGCTCTCTCGGTTGTTGTAATGGCACCACATGCGTTCATAAATTTAAGAGCCTCCCTAAGCTTTGCTTCATACTGCAATCGTTCCATGCCCACATGAGTAACGGATTAGTATTTGAGAGTCTACTAATAGAGTCGCCCAGATTTTCTCCTTAACCCGTCACATGGCCTTCCTAAACTCTGACTCAGATGACCGTCATAGCTCGAAGGAACTGCAACGAAAGACATCTGTACTTTTCTCAACAGAAAACAACGATAATAAAAGCGTCTGTATTTTGGAGCAACAAACCTCATAAAGGGTCAGATCTCAGACAAGAGCACTTAGCAACCCTCCAACAAACGCGTCACCAGCACCAGTTGTATCCACTGGATTCACTTTAAGGTCATCAACTCTGCCCGAGAAGTCCTGTAAACAAACAAGAATTTACCTCCAGCAAGATACACAGCAGCAGCAATTCTAGAGCAACATCATGGAGGCGACGACAGCAAAGTTCTGTGTAGAAGTGAACAGCTATGTCAAAGATGTGATGGTTCCTCACAGTGGACGCACCACCAAGCACACTGCCACTAAACACGGCAGCTAACCAACCCAAGCCGTAAATGCATAAATCCAAGAACATGCATACCTTGGTGTAGTAGCGGCACCCGGTAGTGCCTTCCGTGACCAAAAGAACCTTCAAGTTTGGATGCCATAAGGATATGGCTGCTTCATCACTGTAAGGATCACCGCCTTCGGTAAGGAAGGTGATTTCCTCTTCACTTATCTACATTCATCATGACAATAACCAGGTTGCTTTCTTCACACTCAAATGAATAACTCACATATGTAACAGAAAGAAGATAAGAGCTTACTTGTGAACACGACTCTTGGCATAAATAAATAAAACTCACCTCCTCCTTCAATGCAGTAAGTTCTGCAAGTAGTCCAGCATACAAATCGATCAAAGCCTGGTACTCGGCTGTCTGCATTCAACACAAAAGATTATTGAAATTGAGAGGTAACGAAAAACGAGATATCACACTGAACCCAAAACGGAGCCGTCCCTACCAGTGCAAGAAGAGATGTTATAAGAAACCCTGGTCTCACCTTTCTTTCGCAAATGGTTGCAGGGAGTGTACTTGAGCTCGAAGGGAATGTACTTCGTGAGCAGCCTCCTTGTACTTATTCAACTGAATTTGCATCATCTCCATCTCTTATAAAGTGCGGATATCTCATGAGAACGAAAGGAAGTGCAAAACAACATGAAACTAACCAGAAGAAGCTTTGCAACAGCCAAGATTGTTAAACTGACTGCGAACAACAATCATCAAAAAACTGAAAACCGGAAAAAGTGAGTGACAACGAGAGCGAGCGAGAGTTACAAAATGAAATGTTTTAATTAAAGATTATCAGCGTTTGAACTGCAAGGTGTGTCTCAGTTAATGATTATCTTTTCATCATGATGAATTAGTGCGTCCTCCTGCGAACACACAAACATAAGACGTAGGTCAACTACACATTCAGTCATTTCGTCAACTTACTGTAAATCAAAAATCTGCATGTGTAATTGAAGCTATACGTAACTTACAAAATAGTCATGTCAAACATAGGAAGGTGGCCAATTCCTCGAGAACAGTTGATGAGTATGCGGTCGAGTATCCTCCACTGCTTCCGACTATAGCACGAATTGGTTCATGAACGAATGACAGCATCGACAAGTCAAGTTGTATGTGCTCTCGCCGCTTGATGAGTATGTTGTACAATACACAACATGAATGCACTATTTGTGACACCCAGTCCACTGCATTGCTGATGTCATTGTGAAGAATCTTGAACCTGCTCTTTAACATACCAAATCCTTGTTCGATGATCCTTCAGTCTTTAACATGTGCCTCGTTGAATATTGAGAGGTAACGAAAAACGAGATATCACACTGAACATGGGCAGGAGGCATGTTTGAACGAGTAGGATAGGGTGGGATCAACCATCCATAGTTTGAATATCCACTATCTCCTAGAAGATATAGATATAGTGTGAAACTTGCATTGATAATCATCACCGACTCATGAAGATACTCCCACCATGCACCTTAAACATCTGGTCGAAGCTCTGAAACTCGAAGAATACGTTGGTCATTCATTGACCCTGGCATCCCACAACTCACGTCCATAAAGCATCCAGAAGAGTCACAGACTCCATGAAGTTGGATACTATGATATCCCTTTCGGTTATAATAATCGAAGGCAGTGTCATGACCTGGTGGAGCTTTGATGAGAATATGCGATCAGTCTATCGCTCCATGTATGTTAGGCAGCTTGCAAACTCGATAGAAACCATCGATGATTGTCTCCATCTTAGGTCCAGAAGACCACTTCAGATATCGAGATCCCAAAACAGTACAAATAACTGGCACTGACTCTTTGATGATTTCTCGAACAGTGGTTTCATCCAATCCAAACTATTCAAAGATCAAAAAATATGGATCGACATGGACTAACCTATACAATGATCCCAACCCTGACTTCCACGGGAACAGCTTTTCTGAACCGCATGTCTAATTTTCTTAATTCAGGAGCTAGCTCTCCACAAAGCCACAGACATGTACGTTTAGACATACGTATAACACGAATCCATTGCTCATCCTCGTACACTTTCATCAAGTAATAATCAAACCGAATCACGTCCTTCCGTTTCACCCATCACCTTAGATCACCATGATCAAAAGAACAAGGCCACACAGCGGGTTCAAGAATATTATACCAGAGAGGAAAATTCACAGGTTGCTGCAGAGGCCTTGGCTCGTCTTTCTCCTCGTCGTCATCATCTGTGATCATATCCGTGAGATAACGTCTTATAGCATGGAATGTTATCATCGCCAAAGCCAGAAGGATCATCAAGTTTCGTCTCCAGTTCTCATATTCTATATCGTAACAACCACTGGTTAGATTTGTGCATCCAACATGTACAGTAATCGATATATCTTCAAGGTATAGGTATCCATACACTCAAATGACACAACACTTGAACCATCCAAACCATCCAGACCTCTCGCATGTCACAACACTCGAACACAAAACCAAAGAGAAAATAAGAGGTATGAAATGGAAGACAAATCCAAAGATCATAAAAAAACGTATTAACATTCAACACATGTGCACCGCAACGCAAACACATGTGCAAAATGAAGCTCAAACAAGATACTGACTATTGCTAGTTGTTAGAGATTAGAGCCAGGGCGTTGACGCACATCCTCTACTATGACAGAAGCCAACCCACTGAACACATCACAAAGATGCTCATTCGTTCTTTCGATCAGCGTCAACTTTCACTCGTTATTCTCACGAGACACTACCAACCTATTCGCCTCAAGCTCACGCATGACATTGTCAATTCTATCCATGCCTTCAAACATCACTTCTTTGTGACCATCACGTGAATTACGTTTCCGCTTTCCGTTCGTATGAGTTGAGGTAGGATTTTCCTCATCTTCTGTAGCAGTTGATGTCAGGGAGTCTTTGGAGGAATCAGTCATAGAAGGTGCTGAAACGCAAGGTCGAGAATCATAAAATGAATCCATTAGCATGAATCATTCCTCCTCGTAAGAGACATGAAGTCTCAAATTCTTTCGAAAGAGTGAAATATGGAGCATTCTCGATAATCTTGTTGTGATCGCGTACTCGCTTATATTAATTAAGGACGATATCTCATCTCCTTTTGCACTGTTTTGCATCCACAAGAACACCTCGCTCTCAGAGAACTTGAGAAATGGCATCTCATTTTGCCATCCTCGATTTCATGTTCTGGCGTGCGATAGTTGATTCGTAAAATACCCACTCTTCCTTCTTTGTCTAAATCAACATGGCAGTCTTCCAAGTGCTCCATCTATGTCAGCTCGAGCCGATGGTACCATCAGCAAGATCATTATCTGATTCTGGATCGAGGTTCTCGTCTCCACCAAAGACATTATCGGTGGAGATCAATGGAGGATCCAGCAGACTAAAGTCAGGCAGTTGATAGTCCATCGCCGTCAGAGATTCAGGAAAGTTGAGGTCCATGAACACCATAGATGTCCTTCCGCTGTTCACAATGAACAAACACAAATCGTTGATTGAGTACACATAGAATGAATACACAGAAGAACTCAAGAACTCAGAAGATCTCAAGATCGAGTAGAGGAAAAATGTGAATGAAAAAATAGCGTGGCAGCAGAAGCCAGTGCGAGCGCGAAGATGAGCGGACGCAAACTAAAAGCTTGAAGTGTGATTGACACACCACAGATGTCTTTCCGCTGTAGATGCAGAATGCACACACCAAAGAATTCAAGATCGAGTAGAGGGAAAAGTTGAATGAAAAGATAGCGCGGCAGCAGAAGCAGGTACGAGCGCGAAGACAAACAAACGTGAACTTTGAGCGCGAAGTGCGATAGTCTACTGTCACCAGCCACATCATCCGATAGTGGGTCCATTCTACAGTCTCGCACACTTGAGCAAGTGAAAAATTCAAAGAGGGTACCGTGATGGAGCCTACAAGAATCAATCTTAGTTTGTACATTTCTGACCTCCCGCTTGTTGAGAAAAAAAAATTAAGCGGTGCGTTCATGCTGCTTATTACCAAACCTAAGGGCTGGAAAAACTCTTGCTAACAAAACCCTAAGTGCGCCTTTGGACTAAGACACGCTCCATTTCAAGATAGGAAATATGCTGGGTTTACAAGTACAGTTGTGTCAATGTAAACGAAATATTTATTATTTATTCGAGAGTTGTTCATATTAGATTTTATTGTTTTTTCTTTTGTTCTAGATAATAGTAGTGAACAATCCACTCCATGATGAAAATTCATTTCCTTCAGTTCCATCAATTCATGTAATTCTTTCACCAACTTTCGAACCTACAACATTCAGATTATGAGCCTAAACTGAGATACTTAAACAACCACAATATAGCCCACAAACTATAGAAGTGTTTATTCAACCATGAAGACACTACGGTATCTCAGGTGCTTATTTGACATCGTCGTGTATGACGGCCCAACGATTGGTTGGTCACGAACTTAGACTCTAACAAACGTTGTCTATAAAAGTTCATCAATCTTCGTTGTTTGTCTTTATGACATATATTCCACGTTCCAAGACAGGAACAATCCGTAAAGGATTTCGGAAATATAAAGTCTCTTTTTTCTTGTATTCTGGAGTGATATTATGTATTATATATCATCTTCCGTAGTGGATTATCAGACACCATATTTAATAAACTATGATTTTTATATATTAATTCAATAATCATAAACTTTTAAATGATAATTTGGAAAAGGTAACTTAACTTGTAAATGTGCTAGTAAAAAAATCGATACTTTATATTCTTTTAATTTTTTATCCTAAATATTTCGCTCCTCTCGGTTGGACCTGGGGGAGTGGTTTGGAACTGAGAAACCATTTCTTCTCGTGCACACGGCTGCCGCTATACATCAACCACTGCGCTCCAGCCAAGCGGCCTCTTCACTGATGGCAGCACTAGCAACTTTCTTTGACGTCACGGTTGTGGCCGGTAGGGTTGATAATTGCAGTACATGATGGTGTAACTTATTCCCAAGTGCATTATTTACAGAGGTGAATGTCATGGTGCGAGAGTACGATAAAGAAATGTAGCTTTCTAGAACCGTCATCAGGTGACGGTTATAGAAAGTGAAACGATATCGACGTCACTTCCCCGTTACCTCGTTTGAAAGAGCTTGTTTGTGATCCCGGACGCTAATCTGATCCGGTAACAATTCAAGGTAGGCATAGAAGAACCTGCGACTACAGTGGAAGTACTTTAGAGCACCCGCATATTCAGAGCACCTGCATATTCACCTCCAATACAGGTGGTTAATTTAGTACCTAACCTTTCCGGCAGGAAGGGTTAAGTATTAAATTAAACTAAGATATATATTAATGTATAAACGATTGTGGACTCCCGGTCTTATATCTTCTGAAGCGCGGCACCTTGGTCGAGACTTATGGGTTATCACCTACTCTCCCCGTCTTTCCAGGAATAGGTAACAGATAACTTTTATAAAATATTTTAATTTTTTTTATCTACTTAGTACATATTTTTTACTTAACATATATATATATTCTCAATAACATGAAACGAGCAAAAGTTCCCCCGGAGTTCATCCAGCATGCATATTTACTTGTTTGATTCAGGAGAATAGGCAATAGGCATCCCCAACGTACTTGTACAGTGAAAATCGTTTTCTCTTAGCGGAAAACCTGTAAGTGTTATAAAAATATAATATAATAAGCTATAATAAAAAATTAAAATCTCTCGGGGAGCAGCTAACTGATCGAGACAGAACCCATAAGTCGAGAGCAGGCTGAGACGTCCCTCAAAGTATAAGTCCGGGATTGGGATTGTAAATAAGCGTCACTTAACAAGGCATTTAATATATATCCTAACCCTTCCCATCGGGAGGGTTAGGATATATATTAAACACCAATGTACACGAAGTGTACATGAGGTGAATAAATAAGCAGCCTTGTTTGATTCAGGAGAGAAACACGCGACGCAATGAACGGATGGAAAGACCTTTTTTTGATTCACGACACGTTCCTGTCTTCAGCTTCAAGAGAAAGGATTTTAACGAACTCGGAAGTAAGAAACACTTTTTCATCTCATCGTTTGAATGACTGGTCTACGTCCGGTAATGACAAGCGAAACGCTTTTTCCCACACTGAAAAAGTGCTCGTATGACCGGAAGTGACATGTCCAAACAAAGTTCTATTCTAAGAGCGAGAACGCACCAAGCTTCTCTAAAGGAAAAGCCACGGGAGGGAGTGGTTTCTCTGTCCTAAACTAGTACTAACATTCCCTTGGATGGTGGAATGTTTAATCCTGAGAAGTCACGATTATGATGTGGCTCTAGACGGTTTAACGAGTAGATCTAATGATTGAATTATATCTATAGAAATAATATTTAAAATCATAATTTATCAAAATAATATATAAATCATGATTGATCAAGCAATCGTGGGTTATCAAATGGTTTGTTTGATAAACCATTACAGAGGATGATATATCCTACTTAAATTATTCTAAAATATAAATCTAAAATGTAAAGATTTTACATTTCTAAATATTTTACGTTAGTACACCTGTTGAAGTTCTGTAATAAAAAGATTTTCAGTTTTATTCTGTAGAGCCATTCGCATCGATATGAAATTCTACATTCTGACTTGAAAACAATATAAAACTAGTACTACTAGAACCTTTACTCTAGTACCCGACTACTAGAGTAAAGGAACTGAGTTCTTGGGGACCTATGAAAGAGACAGATCAAAAGCTTTTCTCACGGTGTAAGCAAAATTTAATTAAATAATAATATAGAACCGGTTATATAATAGTTAACCGGTTTTATATTAGTTAAAATATTATAATATAGTAGAACCGGTTATATATACCGGTTAACTATTATATTTGAGAAATAATATTTCTCAAGTTGAACATGTCAATCTTTTAATCCGTATTGTATTCCAGTTTACCCATAAACATGCATAATCAATGTACATTCAATTTAAAATAGATGCTAACAACAACCAAGTATTCGCTAAGCGAAACAAGAATTCAAAATAAATTTTGGAGTTTCAAGAATGACTCAGAAGTAAATTAGGTTAATGAAGACTTAGGTTAATTTTCATAAAATTTTGCAATTACTTTTGTGCATAAATCTCAAAATCTATTTGAATTCAGAAGAAGGTATATTTCTCATGAAAACTAGAATTTTGAGTTGACTTCAATGGTGACATATGATAAACATATGTCAAAAAGAGAAATATCAACATCTAGTCAAATTCTGCAATTGAAATTTATGTGTTCAATATTCCCAATTTATCTTCATTTATAATATTATTTTACTATTAAGACAAAACTATTACTCGTAACTTCATTTCTAAATGTTTGAGTGGAAATAAGAGAATCCTTTGTTAACCAAGTAAATTTACACATATGCATAAAATAATCCACAAGAAAACTCTATTTTATCACTATCCAAAAATATACAAGAAACTGTGGATATAAATCACCCACACACAGTTTACTTTGGAGCGGTCCATGAACTTCATGGAGTGATATCTCCAAATCATATAAGTACGTAACTCATACTCACTACATTCTGAACTAGCTGATGAGAATTATCATACCTAAAGTAGTCAAAATAAATTTGTTCAACAAACATAATGTCCATTTAATCAGTTTAAAAAATACAAATATATAATTTTTTGAGAGTTTTGGGTTAATCTGAACAACATTCCAATTATATAATGAAGTCCATGGATTGTATTGTCTCTTGTGCAGATGAAGACAAACTTATGAAAATCATGAATATCTCGATAAAATCTACTAAGGATCTGAATTATAGGACTCATTTGATTCTTCACCATCCAGAGCGCTGAGAAAATCATCATCTTCACCTTTGCTTCATTGAATTCTTGTTTTAAATCTCAATCTATTTTTTCAAATAGAACAATGGATTCATGATTCGTGTTATTATAACTTGTTGCAACCGACTGATTGTAGTCCAAAGAAAACTAGAAGGTAAGATTTTGGTTTAAAAAATGTCAATTTCTTCCTTGTAGAGAGTTGGTCGTCTCTTCTCAACAAAACTTTTCATTTCTTTAGAAAGTATTGCCATGTTGATGTAAGAGTCAACGACTATGTGTCGTATCTTTGGATTTAGATATGGTTCATCTTTCTTGTGATAATGATTTACAACACTTTATAAATTTGAAAGAATTTATCATCCTTTATCATAATTGTGAGCAATTGGGTGACTAACACATCTTTGATGTTACTAGTAGGTTTTTGTACGATATCTGTAGTGGTGAATCCTTAATGTGATCTTGTTGCAAGTCAAACACAATCCTAGTTTCATCCACAAATGAAGAACAACAATAAATGAATTATACTTATCGCTTAATTTTTTATCATATTTTTGGAAGTCAAGATGATTTTTTAAGCTCAAATTTGTCGACAAGTCTCTTTTGGACAGTCTTGTGCAGAATGCTCGTTTTGACCTCCAGAGTGATTTTCAGTCAATTGGAACATCTCACTAGAAGTTAAGAGGGTGCACCCCATGAACTTCATGGATTGCATACGTCAAATCAAATGTGCACTCCATGAGGTTCATGGGTTGCACCCTCAAAATTGATTTAAGGATGTTTCGAATCGACTGAAAATTGTCATGTATGGCAATTCAGGCATTTAAACAAGACAAGCTTTAAAATGTTGGTCAACAAAACTGAGCCCAAAAATCATTTTAATATTCATAAACACAATCAAAGATTGTAATCATTGTATTTTGCTCGTTATTGACCATTTCTTCACGTTTTGTTGAAAATGAGACTAGACTTGATAGAACACAACATCACAATGAGGATATTGTTCATGCTTTCTAGTGTCAATGATCACACATTAATTCTTGTGTCTTAATGCAATTGATTGTATGTTGACGTCTATTTGTATTTCATGATTTTTTGATTTATACTATGCTTCTTCATGCAGTAAATTCATCAATTATGACAAAAATCACTTTTTCTTGTGGTAAGTATGTTTGAGCATAATGTCCTACAATTCACGAACCAAAAGTGACATCAATTATATCACTCGTGAAGCTTTTATTTTTTCAATATCAACTTCAGTTAAGATTCTTAAGATATGAAGTTGTGAATGAGGAATCCATGGATTTACACTTAGGAGTTGTGAGTGGCTGTTTTAATTTTTCATATTTTGATATCCAATCTAATATTAAATGACTTTTCATGAATGTTATCTTAGAACTTCTTTTTATTTAACTTCTTGTGTACTCCGGGGTAGAATCATTGTTTAATAATCTACACACAAGTGACGTCTTTGATTGAATTCATGTAGTGTTGTAATGATAATTTTTTCACTTTTTGTTTAGGATGGTGAGAGGACTTCAGAGTCACCTTTAGAAATTAATTAACTTTTGAAATTCATTTACATTTATTTTCTCGACTACAATCTGTGCATGAATTCCAAGGATGAATTTACAGAGGTCTAAACTATAGATTGTTCTACACTGGTGGAGTGCAGTTCATGTACTTCTTGGATTGCTCCACACCAAACTCATGTAGCTCTTGAAGTTATTGTTCAACTTTGAATCGAAAGAGATAGTCCATGAAGTTCATGAGATACAAGAACTCCCACCATTTTGAAAGTGTGAAGAGTGTGTAACTCATACAATTCTCTCCATTCAGAAGGCGTAGCCTTTGGAGTTTGCAGATTGCTCTTCTCTCGACGATAGTTTATTTTGAACTTTTTATTACTACAATTTTTTATGTAAGATGATAATACAATATTAGAATAAGAGTCAAAATTTTAGATATATACTGGTAGTTACTTCTTGACTTGTCAAAACTAAAATTGCTTGTCACTAATAAAGTTATTTTGTTGGTCATCGGATTTGTGATCTTATCATGAAAGTATAACATTGTACATCAAACTATGCTGACTTCAATCTTTTAATAGTTGTTATAAGTATTTCAAATTATTTTCACGTGGATTCTAAAGTTCATGATATTTTAGGATGTAACACTGTTTCATCCTCCAAGTCATGTGAAGTTGAGTGACAAAACAAAAACAAGAACTCCTTAGTGAGTACCTCGTTGTTGTTTGAGGTTGTTTAAACAGAAACATTTAAAGTCAATATACTCAATGTAAATGACGATTTTTTATTTTCACGCTATTTCCTCAAGACCAGAGCTAATAGCTTCTAAAAATTTACTATGTTATATCAATGATTGTCGATTTTCCTCACTTGTCCAAAACTTGACTTTGGATGCATATTATTCATTCTTTTGGAAAAACAAGTTGATGTAAGCTTATGTTGCGTTTGAATTTGAAGTTTTTGAATTTCGTACTCTTGATAGCATAGCTGCAATTGGTGAATATAAAGTAAATACATAAGACAAAACAAGATAGGATATGATCTCACTACATTTTAAACAATAAAAGCTTAGAAAATTTAGTACATCTCTTTGCTAGGTTTGTGATCATATTTTTTTGTACAAAACACTAGGAAAAACAGTTTAGAAAATTGTTGTACAATTTTCTCTCTAGTACGTCACACTTTGATATGTGGATGACCCAAAATCCCCACATTGGGATTATGGATTACTTCTCTCTATCATTCATTCTCTTATGTTCATGGTTCATTCACATTTAAAGCTTGAATATGATTACAAGTGCTCTATGTGACTTTATTTGCGCGTTTGTCTTCAAAGAAGTGAAAATGTTATGCAGAAAATGATTATGGTGATTACATTCTCATCTCAATTGAAATATATGAATACGGAATCACTAGCTTTACAAGTTATGATTCATCTCGAAACAAACTTACTTACTATTGACAGTCAAATATTAAGATGAGATTTTCGGTTTTCTTGGAGCCAAACAAAATCTTTCCTTCATGCTTCAAGAACACAAGAAGAACACTATGAGGAACAGATCTCCAAGACTTATGAATGAGCGATCCTGAGGCATTCATCTTTGGAAATTGGGTTACTATCATGTTATCCGACTGAATAAGACAAAAGAATCAAATCTTGATCCATCAGAAGAGATGCGTGATGCGATGCAAAGGATTTTGTGGAAACTTTGAAACAAGACTAGGTCTTCTGTAAGGAGATCTACTCTGAGAGTATAATACGTTAAAGTGCTAACAAGTTCCGAATGTTAAAAATAGACCAATAGCTTGGCATATCACTCGAGCCATGTGTATAGTTACGTCATGTTGGATTCTATCGCTAGACTTTTAAGTGTCATGGTGGAAAGTCTAGCTCAATTGTGGCATGTTGCATGACACCACCTACTTGCATTAGACCATGTTGAAAACGTGGCATGTGATTGTGAGTTTCACTTCTTATTAAATAAACTTTTGGTTCTAGCTTCTGTTTGGAGACCTGCTTCTACGCAATTAACCACAAGGACATGAAACTATATGTCACATCTATAATGTCTACTTAGGATCATGGGTGGTAACTGTCAGATGATGTTTGTGAGATAAGAGTAGTTAAAATTTTATTCTCGATGGGTTCTAGCGGTGTTTCTCAATCTGCTCAGCAAGGTTCGATTCATGTCCTTCTTTCAAGAGGATTCTTGTGTCCCAGTCTCATGCTTAGAGGTCAGATATCTTGTTTTCCTCTGTTTTGTCGAGTTGTAAGAAATCTTGCATTAGTTTCTATTCGAGAGTTACTCGCTTATTTGCACACTTTGGGTATGGTCGTGTTTCTTGTCCTTTTGCTAGATATGTGTGCCTCTCTGAGATCATGTAGTAGAATCCACTTTGTCTAATAAAAGAGTTTGATTCTTAAGCTTGTCTATGTCTTCGAGCTTCTATGTGCTCGGAACGCTAATATCACACCAACTTTTGTTATTTATCAATTTATATTGAGATGTTGATACCACACGAACTTCTATCATCTATGATTCGATATCATTATTAGATTCTATACTTGTCTTATTTTTTAAGAAAACTGGAGTAGTTAATCTTATCTGCGAGCTATAGCAAATAACAAATTATTGTTAAACCTCCAATGACCTTACAAGTACTCTAAATCATGCAGAGCATTTTATTCTTGAACTTACATTCGTGGAACACATGAAACTCATAGAAATTTACTTGATCGCCTAATACGTTTGTAAGACTTGACCCAATCTCTCTTAACATTGCATTACTTGATTGCACCTCTGGTTGACAATTGCAAGTTCAGTAAGTCAAAATGCCACATCATCTCCAGACATACGTGTCAGCAGCCAACCCATGTATCCACACTAAAAGTTCAGTTTTAAATGTCTATACAAAATACTATCAAGATCAGATTATCTCTTACTTGTCTTAGTAGTGTCTTCACATGGCGGCAAACCTGATGAACCTTTTGTTATCAGCCTCTAGGGGGTTCCATCGTCTGGATCTCATGCTTGGAGGTTGTATACACTATTCGACTGGATCGATGAGAATTTTAATACCGGTTTCAAGTCGAAAATAGTGCTTGATCGTTCACATACCTTGGGTATAGTTGTGTTGCTTATCTCTTCGTTAGATATGTGTGTCTTTCTAATCTCAGAGTAGTGGAATCCGTGCTGCCAAACAAGAATTGGATTTGAACTTGTGTAATCTCAAGACGATAATATTTTAGTATTTAATCGATAGTCAGATCTTGTACCCATCTCCTAAATGCAATAAAATTGAAATAAAATAAAATTTTATGGTGTGGGATTCTCCTTTCTTTTAACGGAGAAAAGAGGAATATTCTTAAAGGAAAAGAGAATCTTCCCTGTAACAGAGGAAAGAGGAGTATTCTTTCCTTTTATCCAGCCGCTGGCAGGTATAACGAATTACGGGCTATTCCGCATGTCGTGGAACAAGTCTTCGAGTGGGTTTCTGGAAAAGTGCAGGGCTATGATTCGACCTGCCACTTAGCAAAAGTGCCTGCCGAGGAGGTACGTAGAGCGAGTGAACCTTGAAAGTAAAATTCTAGTGCAACTCATGTAACATTAGAGGACTAGTATTTTGCACCTCTCTTCTGCTAATAATAGATATACTTATAAACGCCTTCGTTCGTCAGCTCCTTGGTAGATGTTGTTGCTATTCTTCAAAGATATATATCTCCACGAGCTTTTCGTATATTTTGGGATTTTATCTAATGATCCAGGACGTAAACTTGGACGAAACAGTGAATTTAATTGTCCAATGGAAATGGAACTTCGTCAAAGGGACATAATAATAAGTCTTCACGATTCTTAATCATTACAGAACATTCATTCTTTTGTTCCAGACGTATTTAGTTATGAATCACTCCAAACACGAAATAAATGAAATCAAAGCCTTTAAAACTTGTCTCGAATACATTACATTTGAAAATCAATGTACAGAAATAAACGTTTATTTTATTTTAGGTTTGTTTTTAGTCTTACACTTTTCTTACATTAAAGATGGTTTGAAAAGTAACGAAGAGCTTATCCTCAAGCTCTTCGTGTGCTCATCTGAAAAATGTTGTTGTGTTGGATGGATTGAAGCTTGTTTATCTGAATGAATGCTCATAAATACAAATACGTATCTTTTAAACGTTCCGTAACGTCATGACAAGAATCTTTCTGAAAGAAACTGAGAACTTTTTCTTCAGGAAAACTATAGGAATACTTATAAAATGTTTGATCGGAAGTTAATGTTGAAAGTTTCCACCATCAACTTCACAAATGTTTGTTTAGTTCAAGGACACACATCATCACCTCAAGAACGTTCGTACAGTTAGAAAGACACAAAGATATGTTACGGTAATGTTTATAGTTAGGTACATATCTTCAGAATTTGGTTTCAGGTTTTAGATTTGACATTGACAGTAAATAGTGTTATTTGACCCCGAATCAACAAGAAATCCAAATCAGTGTCAGTAACACTAATGAATGTGTAACACTATTCCCGATACAACACATTTAGTCGTCAGGAGTGTAGTTTCAGTTTGAATTCTACTCCTCTGAGAAAGCTGGCATGCGCACCACGTAACATTCGAGACTGTTTGCTTCTGGCCACGCAGAAGTACAATCCTTATTCGACTTGGCATCCTTTACCAGTGACCTTTTCTTCTCTTGTGCATGTTGTTTGAAATGATGAGAGAGAATGATCCTTCACAACTGAATCCAACGTACAGCTCTTACTTGCATTTAAACTCGTGGCACTAGTCGTACGACATGGAGTTGCACTTCGATATAGCCTCCCGCATGCTATACATGTGCTAAGTTGTTAACTCGACAAGTGTCAAAAATGTGGAGAGTAGTACCGTGCCACAAACATTGAGAATGTCTTCCAGGTGAGCATTTTCGCATCCGTGTTGTCGTCTGGAACTTTGGGTGTATGAGTGAATGTATGCAGACGAGAGAGATCCACAAAGGGAGGGAGAGTTCAATCGCGTTTCACCTTACTAGACTAGACAGGTGAGCGCCCACCCGATCAGTTAGCTACTGTACTGGAGTGACCGGTTGTGGTGCAGGTTGTGGTGTAGTTCACGGCTGCTGTTGTTTACAGATTATCCAACAGATTTGTGCGAGGATTCGAGTCTAGTTTCTTCCGTTCGATCGTGTGGGCCCTTTATTTCTGTGCAAGAGATGCTCAGGATATGGAAGAAAGTTCTTGAGAAGCGCAGAACGCTTGAACTTTTGTGTTGTGTACCGCATCGTCCCCAGAAAGTTAGTAAAAGTGCATGCACTTCAGCAGTGGTCTGTCTTGCGTTGAGCCTTTTTTCCGTTGGTATTGTTTTCCTCAGCAGTTCAAGTTTGACAG
Source organism: Asterella californica (assembly GCA_036924285.1). NCBI lineage: Eukaryota > Viridiplantae > Streptophyta > Marchantiopsida > Marchantiales > Aytoniaceae > Asterella > Asterella californica. The sequence continues at coordinate 18,239,002 of JAYKYS010000003.1, forward strand.
CGATCTCTCGATTGTTGTTCAGGGGACGAGTAGTTACATTTCAACGCACATTAGGACACGTCCTTTACTTTGTTCCATTGCTCTTGCTCCTTGGAGCTCCTCGAGCTTCTCAACGTCTCCTCTTCTTGTAAGTCAAAACGAGTCCATGCATATGTAGGTCAAGTACATCAAAAGCTCTTTATGGCGCTTATAAAGGACTGTTACCACTTACATGCACTTTCTCCTGTTTCTGGTGGTATTTGATATCGATTAATTCTCACTACTGACATTCTAAGAGCTTCTTTTTATCGCAGGAAGGAATGGATCCAGCAGCAGATACGACTGGCCTTCCAAATGAAGTTCCTGGACTCAGACACTCTGTCTGGAACCAGGACAACTTAACGTTGAAGTACCCGAAGTTGAACCAAGACATAAGCGTAGATGTTGTGGTTGTTGGCGCTGGTATCGCTGGGCTTAGTGTGGCGTATCACTTGGCCAAAAATGGCAAGTCTGTGGTCGTACTAGAGTCTCGCGTTAGAGGTTTGCCCTATTTCTTTTACCTCACAGTACTTATTCTGTCCTTCACACATTGGTGACAGTTCTCTTGTGATCGAGTAGAACCAGACAAGACCTCCTTCTCCTGAACTCATTTGCACGTAATGAAGGAACAAGCTTTTGTTTTGACAAGATTGATTGATTTCCAAAGTATGATTTAAATAAGACTTCTTGAAAGGGAATTGATTTCCAAAGTATGATTTATATAAGACTTCTTGAAAGGGAATTGATTTCCAAAGTATGATTTATATAAGACTTCTTGAAAGGGAATAAAAGTAGAAGAATATAGGTGTTCCTTCGTTTCACTCCTGAAGTCAGTTTCGCCGGATTTCATTACGCCATCTTGTAGAAGGTAAAATGTGGGCCTCGAACTTCATATGATTGAGGTAAATCAAGTATCTGGAATGTCTGTCCTAAGCACAAGCTGGGTAGAACTGTTGTTTCATCAAGTAAGTAAATTTAAGTTCGGCTTTAGTCTTTACCCCCTTGTTTGAAGACGAGTCGCTCAAGAACTAGGTACAGACAATGTTTCTTGTATTCCATGAAGTGAAATGATTTGATTCAGTATCTGATTATATATCGCTCGCATGGATTCATATGGACATTGAAGGTGGAGGACAAACAGGTAGAACAACAGCTCATCTGATGCAGTGGTTTGATAACTTCTACTATAAAGTTGAGAATACGCATGGAGCTGAGACAGCAGCTCTTGTGGCGGACAGTCAGAGACGCTCGATTGACCGGGTCGAGCAGATAATTAAAGAAGAGCAGATAGATTGTCAGTTCACAAGAGTGGATGGATATCTCTTTCCTCATGATGAGTCCGAGGAAGCGCTAGAAAGTCTGCTGAAGGTGGGTCACATCCTTTTTGATATCAGAAGAATCTGCGTTCGCGGCTTCCCTGGTGAAAATTTGGTATGAGGAAACTGCAGCTCGAGTATGCAGTTCGAGTGGGGGTAATGGAAAGCCCATATTTTGCAGTTCATACTACTCTCCCTGATGAATGATAATCGATTGCTGAGGTTTGTTACTCTCCTGTGCAGCTGGGATTCATCGAAGCTATGCGGCACTAACTCATATAGGCGGTCAGAGTGCGTGGGGCTAACTGGTAGTTGCATGTGACTTGCAAATCCATCTTCTGATAATGTTTCAGTGGTACAGGAACGTGAAGCTGCCACGAAATTTGGATTTTCGTGTAGTATGGTTGACCTTGGCAAAGACCCACAGCACGGAAAAATTAGAGAAGCTCTCAGGTTCCCAAACTGTGCCGAGTTTCATCCTCTAATGTAAGTGCGCAGCATTATCCCTGATATAATTTCGTAGTTCTGTGATGTTCTTCCATCTTCCTTTTGTTGTACTTTGTGAACTTTAGTTGTAAGTCGTACATCCCTTGATATTTCGCAGTTCTGTTGTGATATTCCTCCTTCCTTTGTGTGTTCCTTGAAACTTCAGTTGTACGTCATGAAATTCTGAGGGTGCAACAGGTACCTGGAGGGGTTGGCTAAGGCAGTGGAGAAATACGGAGGGAAAATATACGAGCAAACAAAGGCATTCAGCATCGAAGGAACGGAAGTCAAAACAGAAGACAAGAAAACGGTTGTGGCAGGAGCTGTGGTGATGGCCACCAATTCTCCTGTGAATCATAATCTTACTATTCATGCTCGTCAGACGCCTAACCGAACATACGTTATAGGGATAAAGGTCCCCAAAGGCTCCGTACCGTGAGCTTTCTATATCCAGTTCTATTTGAAACGCATCACTCGGAAGTTAGGAATCTCCCGGGTCTTTTGTTACGCTAACGGGATTTCTTCAAAGTTTCTTCCACGACTTCTGGTTTATCCGTTGCGTTGTTATCATAAGCTGCACTTGACGTCAGAATTGGTTCACTTAGAAGTCAGATTTTGGCTGCAATGGAACTAAGTGTGAGGTGAACTTTTTCCTTGACAGTCGAGCGCAGTGGTGGGATACGCAAGAGGATTACCACTATGTGAGGCTGGAGCCAGTAGAAGGAGCTGATTACGACATCTTAATCGTGGGGGGTGAGGACACGAGCACGGGTATGAAGCCAGAGGAATACCGTAGTCATGATCCTTACACTAAGCTTGCCAAGTGGGCTCGCGAGCGTTGGTCAATGGCTACAGAGGTGGTAAATAGCTGGACGGGTCAGGTAATACTTGAAGATACTGTTGGGAAGCCTTCGTAGTCCTGAGAGTCGTTCTTCATAGTCTGTCAAGTAACCTGGAAGCTTGAAGTCTGCATTCAGGCTGAACAAGAAGTGATATTTAATTTTGTCACTGATCGTGACTCGAAGCACGTAGACACTGCAGCATGGAGTCTATGATGGAACTGGACGACTCCAGATCATTTCCGGCGTGTGCTGGTGTAGGATAGATTCGACATGTTCGAAGTGTTAGGAAGTTAGTCGTGCAGTTCATGCATGTAGGTAACGGTGTCTGATATTTGATGCCGAATCATAAAATAGAGTGTTTGTTCTGTTTCCAGCTTGTTTTGCCTCTCTAGCTGTTTCGTTGTCTATGCTGGTTGAAGCAAGGCGTCAGTTTGTGACAAAGAAAGTCATATTCTTTCACTTTGGGCAGGTTTTTGAACCGGAAGACCATCTTCACCTTATTGGGCAAGAACCACTGAAGTCACACAAGTATGAAGTATATGTTGTCACAGGTAACTTGAAACTACCCCTTCTCTTCACGTACACGCAAACTAGAACTTTTGAATACAAACGATGAGGTTGTCATCGTTCATGGCAGGGGACAGCGGACAAGGAATGACTTACAGTAGTATCGCTGGAATGTTGATCACCGATCTCATCCTGAAGCGGGAGAATCCATGGTCTAAGGTGTACAGTCCAAGCCGGTTCTTACCTGTTACCAAGTCCACCGACGTCTTGTCCAGCGTTGGTGAGGAAGTTTCTCACACTGTGCAGGTTGGTTATCCTCACATTATTCCTGCTTCTTCAGTGTTAAGAGACGGTTCAGTCCAATATACTGCAACTTCCGGCTTTTCCTTTCATATGTCTAGGGTGAAGTAACGTTTAACCTCACAAGTCATATGGAGTAGAATGTCTACCTGATTAGACTTCCCATCGATACCAGATGTTCTGTTATAGGTGCCATGATTTTTTGGCATATGGTTTTGAATATTTGAACATTGACAAACTGTAAGTTGATATCGGAAGGTGTACACTAAACAGTCTTAGGAAATTAATCTTCCTGACTACAAGTTCGGAAGAAAAAGCGCCTTATATACAAGGGAAGCTATTCCGGTAGTCAGGAATCGGCATATGTATGTTTTAGAAAGTATATTAGTTATCATGGTCCATGGACAAGATCTAACTGCTTCATGTTTATGATTGTTCCTTCGTTCCGCCGCATATTCTGCATATTCTTCGGGTCCGGGTTCTTACATTGCATACCTAACTCTTAATTTAGAAGGAACCAGCAAATATCCTTCTCGTTTCTAGTTTATCCTTTTCCGTATTTATTCTCGTCTTCACTTTCTTTGCTCTACCAAATGTATAGCCTCGCTATTCCGGTGCGCTTTCCCGAAACAATAGTGGTTCAGTATTTATTCTCGTCTTCACTTTCTTTGCTCTACCAAATGTATAGCCTCGCTATTCCAGTGCGCTTTCCCGAAACAATAGTGGTTACACGGACTGACCTCGTCAGTTATGTTTTGATTTGTCTTCCTTATTTTATGTGTTTTTGCTCGTTTCGTGTCCGGCCTGTCGACCACACGGCTGCGAACTTAGTAACCTCAGGGCCTCCGGCCCAGGCCGGATGGTCCGTCAAGGACGGGCCAGGTTCGTACTCTGGACCTCACTCCAGTGAGACAAGGGTACTAACCACAGCGCTAACCGCTGGGCGATATGACCGCGTCAGCTACATAGTGGTCGGAGAATGAAGGGTGACTGCACGACACTTGACAGCTTGTGGTTACGGATTCTTCACGGATGAAATCTTCACGCAGAGGATACGTATATGTATCTAGGTCGACCTTCGACCTCAAAGAAACGAAGAGAGCTTTTAGCAGCTGTCTTCCATAAAGCTGGTCTTCTGTAAATTACCATAATAGAAGACCGTTTTCCAAAGTGTTCTGGCTTTACCTTGTCCGTTCTCAAAGAATGCAAGAGTCAAAGTCTGAGACATTTATGTTCTAAATTGCTTATTAATTGCTTGCTTGTTATGCGCAGGCGTACAAGGATCTGATTCCTGGACTTGGCATTGACTGGATAGACATTGAAGATATGGGCCCTTGCACTGGGGCAGTGATTCAGAAGGGTTTCAAGAAGGTTGCGGTATACAAAGATGAAAAAAGATGCGTGCACCAGTATTCAGGTAGCGCCGAGTCAACCTCCTTCCTCCAAAGCCCATTGTCTGACTAACTCTCTGGAGATGGCGTTGCTGTTCTGCTTAGGGAAGGGGGTGATGATGACATGACGCCTCGTAATTGTTCATATTTGTGGTGGAACTTCACTTTCACTAATAACAGTAAAATGCACCAAAAGATTACACACTTGTCACTAATAATTGTTTTGGTTGGGATGCAGCTATCTGTTCACATATGAAAGCTGTTGTGAAGTGGAACCCGATTGACAAGACTTTCGACTGTCCTGCTCATGGCTCTATCTTTGACCACACGGGCACGGTTATTTCAGGTCCTGCCAAGGCTGATCTTACCCCTCAGTGATTGAGCGTAAGTTTCTGCTGTTAGCGCCTATGTTACAGAGGCAGCACGTATATGACGAAACGTGTATATAGAATTAGCGATAACGATATAGAGTTTTGGATATTTCCTTGATTACATTTCAGTGAAGTTTTGGAGGAAAGAGGATTTTATGAGGGTATGACTACCCAGAAACATCGGTGTAGAGTTTTGGATATCTCCTTACTCCACTGGCATCTAGTGGTCTGAAAAAGTTGAACTCCATTGTGAGGTCGGATGAGATACGAAGCTGATCTTTCCCTGCACTTCACCTGTGTGTGAAGTGTTTTTTGACTTCGGATGGACTTTTTGATATCACCCCTGGTAGAAAGGAAATTACGAGATGTTGAATTATTCTGAAGGAATCTCCTGCAAACAATGCGCACTCCTCCTCCATGTGATATCTAGGGCGTATCCAGCAGAATCCGCCGTTTGGAGGATCGGTAATTGAAAGACACGAGTCAAGCAGGAATCCAAGGATGGAACGGGTTGAACCCGTACACTAAAAGGTCCATTACAAAGTCTTTCAGCTCGACGTGGAAGGAAGGAAAAGCTCTCCGGATGTTTACCTTGGCAGCCGTGCCTTTGTCCTTGAATGCGCTGCGAGTGACGACGAGCTAGCCGGTAGGGATAAGTCTCCTTTTATTCCGGATGTCTTTCTTGGCAGCCGTGCCTTTGTCCTTGAATAGGCTGCCAGTGACGACGAGCTAGCGGTAGGGATAAGTCTCGTTTATTCCTTGGGAGGAAAGCAGTATACAGCATACTGCATCCATCCACCTGGGTAGGGACTTCGATTATACAGTTTAGGAAGAGTTATAAAGTCAGAGTTTGATTACAACTTAGAGATATAATTTATATAAGAGAGTTATGTATATTTTATGTTTGAATGATTAACTATATTTATTCAATCTAATTCTCTCACAAATGTCGCTAGGATAGCAAAAATATGACATTTCACTGCTTGGATAACAGTAACATGACGTTTCGGTAGGTTGCCTTATGCACTTTTGGGAGCTCGTTTTGGTCACTGAAATGTACTCAAAGTAAATGCTTCGAAGTCACTATCAGCTGGTTCTTCCCGATGTGGGCCTAGCTAGGAACGCAATGACCTTTCAGATGTTAATAGGGACAACGTACCGGATCTGGTTTCCTGAAAGAGATGCCAGTAGTTCAGGAGAGAAAAGAGCTACCGCTACGATTTGAACTTTGAAGCTAGTAAGATATGATGTATCTGATTCTAGGTCCGCACTACGTACAGATTTGAAGCAGAAATATGTTTTGATCACTCCCCCAGTAGGTTCTTTGAGGTTGACCATATCCCTTTTAACGATGTGTTGCCGCACACCCTTGATTGGTTATTGAGAACAATGTATTGCATGATCACAACTAGATTGAACCTCTCCCCGGGTTATTGACAGTAAAACCAATCATTTTGTCTGCTCGTTTCAACTTTGACTAAATACTTCTACCATTAAAAATATTTAACATTAAGACGTTGCGAGTCATCTAAATGATATTACAAAGTGATTGGTATCACATGCAATTTGGCAGTGAAAAATGTTATCAAACAATACATAGTTAAAAGAGGTGTGATCAAGCTCAAAGAACCTATTCACGGTGTGATCAAACAAATTCTAGATTTGAAGTGGCTGGGATTTGATAGTATTTTCGTACAGCAGATGCGTGGGAAACAGGATCCTGGTTGCTGACGGGATACTTCAAGAGACTCAGCGGGTGAAGTCGGGAGGGTTGCGAAATATGATACAAAGAGGAGCGAGCATCTCGCACAAGTACAAGGTGAGGTACAGTCATTGACGGGTAATTCGTCCGCGGACAGAAACGGTAGTCGAGCTGGTTCCGCACCACGCGTAGCTTACATGCAGTTCCCAAGTGCCAGCATTCCTCTACGCGTCAAAATGGACGTGAAGGAAGATTCCGGCTAAGGAGGCAAGTCATCATAGTTTAAGGAAATTCGCTTGAACAGATACTTATTTTATATACTTCTGTTTGAATGGAGCCTCTAGTAGACCCCCACCTGGAGTTTTCCGGGTGACAGAAGAAGAAAGGCGTGACGCAGTGATGACAGGGCTGATTTGAAGGTAGAACAACGCGATTTGGACGTCATGCTAGCAGTTTAGTTCACACGCGTGATATGTTAGTCTGCACTTTGGACAAATCAGTTTTGTTTTGGATTTGTCACGTGGCAAGTTCAGGCGTCAGGTAAGAGGAGTAGTCTGACTGTCCACACTGACAGTCATTAACTTGTTTTTTGACTACTGGATTGGCACGTGGCAGGTTGTTTTCAAAAAGAGTTGCTTGTTACAGCCCCTCTAGCAACTTTAACAAATCAGAAGAGCTTTTGTCAATTTCCACGTAAGATGTACCCGAATATTTTTATGATGTTCTTGATACAAAAGTGTTAAAAGAACTTTAGTGCAAAAATCTGCTGTGATATGTTCTTTTACCAGCCATATTATCGACTACTGGTTGATACGTCTTACTCTTACTGGTAATGTCAGGTCCCGGGATTGACAAAGAAATTTTTGAACTGTCGAGGTTGACAGAGTCGTGAAGTTGCTAGAGGTTGCTGACTAAGTAGATTTCTGAGATTAAAAAGAACTTTGTTGTCACGTGGCAGACATGGTGGTGTTAAAGACGAACATTTTGTTACACATGAGCTTCACTACATACTATACACATACTTTCCGGTTTTCGGAAAATTAAGTTGAAAGTAAGTTTAACTTTTACGGATGAGATAGGTTAGATTATGGATGGTCAATGGTTAGATCAGTTTTGTCACCGACAGAATCCCCTCGAATTGTCAATGTCAATCGTTAAAGTCAATCTTTAGAGCAGCTTTGTCGTCGACAGACAAGAATTGCCAGTGAGAGGTGTGATCAGGAAAAAAGGAAAAGTTTATTGAGATCTGACCAAACAAAACATAAGAGGAAACTGTTTGTTACACGGTAGTCTATTACTACAAGAAGAAAGAGTGAATTATTACTTACAGGACGATCAGATAAGCAAATTACTCCTACAGGATACTGTGATCAAAATTCAGCTTTTTACTCCCTCAGTCCCCCGTATGAACAATAGAACTCTTTGAGTCCCCCGAAGTTCAAAAATTACTCGCTCGGTCCTCTGATCAGAGACTGGCCGTTTTGCATCCCGGTCAAGTCGGTTTCTTCGAATCACAGTTCGCATGAAACTGTGAGAGCACTGGCGCAGGTTCAACAGTGCGTAACTGGCAGAAGAGCTTGAAGGTGGGAGAGTTCTGAGGGAGTTCATTGGTTCGCGTTCCACTGAGGGTCTTAAAACAGAATCGTTTTACAAGCTTCGACGTTGAGAGGTCAGAGGAATTTGAGGATGCAGTTGAGGATATAGTGCAGATCTTTCAGGGTGTATGTTTTACCCTGGTCCGCGAATAAACACGAACCGTGAAGAAGCCAGGCCTATAGTAGAGGAAGAAATCCGACGTCTGCATCGGCGGGCCATCTCTTTCCGAGAGAAAGCTCCAGAGATCGTAGACACGATTGATCAGATGGTTAAAGAGATGTCTACTGTATAGGATGTGCAGAGAAAAGTGAAAAACGCGTTAGACAGTTTGGTAATCACGCTACCTAAGTTGAAAGAGCTATAGTCTGTAGCTAGGTGTAAGAGTTGTAGAGTGTATACAGAAAGCGCTGAGACCTGTGCACATCAAGCGTTCCCTTGTATACACATGCCAATTTGAGGACATCTTACAGCAGGCCCAGGTTAGCGCTACGGCTTAGAGGTTATTTTGTTTCACGTGTAACCTGGCTTTTGACCGCAGAGCTGCATTTTGGTGAAAATTAACCTCTTCAGTTCACTAAGAAGCTCTGGCATTACGAAATGAGTTGCCCTGTTGCAATTTCAAACGTGAAGAAACAGCAGAAACGTTTATTTTTCAATATCGAACATGTATGTTTGTATGTGTAAATTATTGGGTACTGAAGTTTTTACTCGGCGCGATACAGTATCCTGTGTGAACTCACGACACAATACAGTGTGCGAATTCGATGTAGGTACCAGGTCAGTGGACCCAACAAAGAAACATGTACATGGACCTCTTACAAGAACAGAGTTTGCAGCCAAGAACATAGTTTACAGCGAAACGAGCAATCTCCCAGGAACTGAACACATTCTATATGCTATATCAAAAATCCACTATTAAATATGTTATATCAAGAAGTTAAGACATGAGGAGGATCGGTAGGTCACATCAAAACATGGAATTTACTGCAAGAAGGAACCAGCGACATGCAACTCGTGAACAACATCTAATTGTCTGGTTTGAGCATTTTTAAGAACTATACTCATGCAAAGTGAATTGTAAAGAGAAATTTATTACATCCCAAACCGTACGAACCTACATAAACAAGGTTCACGTAACATCACTAGTCACTTCCCTCCTTCAACTTGAACATGAAAAGTACTCCATCAACATGCAGCTATCGACCCTGTTGCTGCATGCCGAGCTTCCGGAAGGATCGGTTATCTACTCGGCTCTGTGATTATCCGAGCAAACGCATTGTCGAATCCGCGTCTGTGCCCCTGCAGTGCAAAACTCGAATTTAACGGACGGTTCTCCGAAGACCTCAATGAACAGAATTCGGCCCCTCTGCTATCATGACTTCAGCCATAGCTCGGGTCCCTCACACGACCTATATTGTCTATCACCCATTCTGCATGCTTCACAGCTCACTAGCCGCCTTGGTTTCGCACGAGCGCGGTGCCCTTGACTGCGACTGTAGTCCATACCGGGACCCCAGCCGGTAGGGGACCGAGGGAATAATTTTGAACTTCGGGGACTCAGGGAGTTCTATTGTTCATACGGAGGACTGAGGGAGTAAAAAGCTAGACCAAAATCGACAGGCTGACCCCATCGTGCTTGGTGGTGTTTTCATGGTCTAGCTTTGGTTGTTGGCTAGCAGCATATACGCATTAAAGTTGAAAAGCGGTCTAACGTCCTTCAGGTATAAAGTCTCTTTGCCCAGGGTTTTGTGGAAAACGGCTTGCATGTCCATTCACCAGAGCTTAAACCCCCTCTCCTGATACTTAAGGTCTGGGTAACCCCGACCTTTCAGTTTTCGACGCCCGTGAAATGCGCTCCTCTGGGTTATCCAGAGCGATTTGCGCCTGCTCATATCATTCTCGTCTAGTTTTCTAAATTCGATGTGAACGGTAACAATAGAAAGCGACTGAAAAGTGCTATCATTTTGCAAAAATATAATTTGATTTAACTTCAAAAAATATCAGAAACTAATCATCTAAGATTTGAGGTTTCCTTTTCCTCCAAAGGAAACTATCTTTCTGAAGAGAAATTTTGAATTCAAACAAAAATATAGAGAGAATATTCTTGAGGACCTTTTATACTAGGCAAGGGAGGTTAAGAAAAGCGTCTTCCTTTAAAGTAAAAAAAATGTAGAAAAACTTTCTAGTTTCAACTCGTCCATACGTCTTTGATAGAAGTCCCGTATGAATTGTATACATCATATTTTCAATTAGAGTACCCTTTTGGTAGGAAAGTTCCTTCAATCTTGGAATTTAAGTACCAAAGGAGCGGTTAGCTTTTGGTGGTTGCTACTTGTTCATTAGTTAGTTAACTATCGATCTTGGAGAAAGACCAAAAACATATATACATCATGTCCATCTTACATCATTCAAATTCACATTAGTCAACTTTTCTTATCCACTATCCTCAAGCATCCATTATCCCAAATGCATAGTGCCATAGTTTTGCTATTCCATTGCATTAGCACTTTCGTCGGATAGAACATATAAATCCATCCGTCCAAGCGACACTCTTGCTTTTAAAAGGTTATCTCGTCTGTGAGAATGACATTTGCTTTAAGAATGTATTAAGATTGGTTTTAATTTACTAACACATTTGTTTGCTGCTTCATGTTACCGTCTACACTTCTTCGAACTTTATTATATGAGTTCTACAACTTAAACCCTAGTGTGGTTATAAAACCTGTTAACTAGAAAAGAAGTTGATGTGACATTTTACCGATCAACTCTGTCTTAGACTGTCCAGCAATTGGATTCTCCATTCAGCAAGCGAGTACATTTAGATCATATATTATCTACAACTGAACTTTTCTGTAACATATTCATTATTTCTTGATCTATCTCTTTTTAAATCCACACACAAATTCAAAAGTGATGAATACCAATCTCATATGAGAAAAATCTGATCAGACTTAAAATTATTAGTCGGTCTGCTAGACTAACGTTTTCTAAAATCTGAACCTAAAACTGAAACACTTCTGCTACGCTGTACTCACACCAGAGGTTTATATTGCATGTGCAATATTTTCTCTTCCTTCTCAGATGAAATCTAATAATTCAATTTCGTTTCCTCTTCTTTTTTATGAGATGACGTGTAATGATAAACGTCAGTCTGCAAGAGGCTGTGTTCTTCAAATGTGCATTAATTTAAGAAGTCCAATATATCTACTGGACTTCTCGTACTGCCAGAAATACAATGTGTTCATATCAAATAACTCTTCTCACTCTCCTTTACATTTGTGAATTCATTCAAATATAGAGCAAGTGCGACATATGTTCTCCAAAACTACAAATGTTTTTGTTACATTGAAATAAAAAATTCTCTTATACACTTAGGATTGATCAAGAAGATCCTCAAGGCAGTGGTATCCCTAGAAGGACTGTCAGCAACGGTAACTCATCCACTGCAAACCATTAGGTTAAAATCACTAATCGTCTAACTACTTCGTATAAGATTCTAGTATACAAATCATTTGTACACTCATCCTGGATAGTCGGCTAACATTTTTTAACAGTTCTATCCATACTCAACAGGCTGGTCTCAAAGTCTTGTATGTTAGTCTTAGTCTCTACTTTCTTCGAATCTCCCCAGATATACGGACTATCTGAATCAACTGTCCTTACGAGTTGTCCGTATTACTAAGATATCTGAGACTCATGGATCATTTGAATACAAGATTCTCAAAATACTCAAATGTATAGTGTCGTGTCGTGGACCGGCTCTCATCTGAAAATCTGTTTGTGATATTTATCATTATCGCTCCAAAGAGACTCATGGGACTAAAAATGAGACTTTTGACACAACTTTGGATCTTCACTTTCATCGCATCAATGGATAGAGCTCGTTGTAAGCTTTCCATAGGCACTTTGTCTACTTCATTTGGACGTCTAGTGGAGAAGTTACGAGACTCGAAAGATGGATAAAACAAGCTAAGCCTAAGCTTACGGGCTTTTGGCACAACTTCGGATCTTCACTTTCATCGCATCCATGGATAGAGCTCATTGTCAGCTTTCCATAGGCATTTTGTCTACTTCATTTGGGCATATAGTGGAGAAGTTACGAGACTCGAAAGATGAGAAAATCAAGCTGTGCCTTAGTTCACTTTTGCTACTTTTGCTGGGTATTTGCAGCTCCAAGCGCTATACTAAAGACGCAAGGGACCTGCTTCCTCAGAATCTGTGAATTCTTGTGCGTACAACATCTGACGTAAGGGGACAACTTAAAAGGTTAGCTTGTTTCTACGACCTGTCGATGGACAGTTTGGAGAATTTAGAAGTCTAATGCATGCGAGCAAGGTGTCATTGGGTTCATATCTGTGCAGGCTACACGTTGGTTAAGACGAATCGTGAAGAGGCGGATCGGGGGATGTGTTCTGAGAAAAATTGAGACACATGAGAGGTTTTTGGAGACTTCAATGATCTGTGAAGGAGAGTTGGACCGTTCGGACCGTTCCGGAGTCTAAACTTGCTGTCCTTGGATTCATCGGGATCATAACTTCGAGTTTCTTCAAGAAATTGAAGATGATACAAAGTTTCATCGGATGATTTGGGAGTTCTGGGTGAATTGACTCGCAGGGAAGCGCTTACGTCAGTTTTTCACCGCTTGCGACTTGAGATTGAGTTGTTCTTCACGATCGGTGAATCAAGCTCTTCATTCTTGATGCCTATGCAATCAGGGAGTCTTCACCTATGCACAGGAGAAGACCGTGTGTGGATTGGATTGTTGGATTGGGTGTGATAAGCAAGTTTGAGCCGTAGGGAGTCGATATACGTTAGTTTTTTACATCCTGCGATCAAATTTCTTGCGTGATTTTGCGAGGGGAACTCCAAACGACTTGTTTGGAGTCTCATTGGATTCAGGATAGCTAGATCTACTTATCAGAGAAGACGGATATCAGAGAAGACGATCCGTTTGGGCGGTTTGTGTGATTTTAAGCCGCAGGAAGGAGTTTTGGAAAGTTCGGTCACCTGCGACCGAAAATCAAAGATATCTCAGCTGTTAGGAGTCGGATCTGAAGGTTTTCTGGACCAACGGAGTTAAGGAAGAAGACCCTATCGATATATTAAGACCGTTTGGTGAAAGGAGAAAGTTCTTAGATAGGTTTTTTCGGTTCCTTCGTTACGGGTTTCGTCTTTTTGAATTCGTTGGAGTTCTAGTTGGTTATGTACAGCTTGTGGTAGCTAGCTTTAGCTAAGAGCTTGTACATGGACGTTGTTTAGACTTGGATTTGAATCGTGTGATACTGAGGCAACTCTTTTTATTAGCAAAGGGATGTTTCTCTTGCTTTGAGCTACGCTTCGATAGTTTTGGGTCTGGGTTGAGATTTAAGGACTCGTTTAAGAGTTTTACAGCAGATTACAGACCTCTCTGGTTTGCTTCTCAGTTTTGTGTTCTTAGGGAGAAAGAACCGACAGAGTATATACATTTAGAGTTGGTATATATTGTGACGTTTGTTTTCGTGTTTGTGTTTCTCTTTCTTGTCTTTGTTCAGCACACTACATCTCCACAGTCAGGAACCTCGTGTTTTCCTGGACATCCTTCATGCAATATCTGACACGATAACGGGACTCCTCGAGGATCTAACTTCTACTTCTCAGTCGACTATCAAAAACTACTTCTATTGACATTGCTCTGATTCAACTCGTCTATTCAACTCTTCAACCGCCTGTCACATTTATCTCCTTCTTTGTCGATCTAGTTGTCACATTTGGAACAGTTGCATTGGTAGCATCTGTAGCTTTTCTTGAGGTTGACTCGGCTCTCCTATCTCTCCGGAGGATATTCTTGGATCTACTTCTTTCTCCTTCAGTTTCGCTTCCAACTCTTGTATTCGGATAGCGATAGCTCCGTAAAAAAAGACCTCGTATGCTCTCCTTGGATCGATCTTGTGCAAGACTTTGAAATGAATCCGAAGGATCATCCGTAGCTCTCTTACTATCGTATTCATGTGATTCATCGCAGTAGCTGCCCGGATGGTCTCGTATATCAAGTTTCTGATTTCATATTTTCAATTCTGTGATGCATTCGTATGCTACTTATAATTCTTACATCATCTTAAACATTCTCGAGGTTATCTGAACATTTTGTTTATGCTTCCCGTCTGAGCTTTTAATCTCTCCCTTAACTATAGCTCCTAATGTGTTAGCGCATTCCCTATCTCCATGATATTGTAGAAGGACCTGGATGTTTTCTCTGAAATGCATTGTCCAACATCCGTTCGAAATCCCTTACAAGCGATGGATATCTACTAAGTACAGTACTTGGTGTCCTAAAGCTCTCCACTTAGTTCTGATTATACCTCGTTCTATCCATATGTTCTCTTTCCATTGCTCGTTAACATGCATCTTTTATGAACTCATCGTCCTCTAGATCCATCTCAGGATTCTTATCCTCGCTTCTTCCTCGCTTCTATTTCAGAAACTTATTGACATCATTTAATTCCTCCTTCTGAGCATTCAACCCCTTCATTATTTTATGCTTATTTTCTCCTAACGCTTTTACGTTCAGATAGTCTTTTAGAATGGATCCGTTTTGTTCGCGAGGTTCCTCTTCCAAAGATGCTATTCTTTTTTCTTTATCCTCTCGATTTACAAGCTCTACTCTGCGCTCAATCACTACTTCTTCGATCGTATTCTTATCATGATCGCTTGTAGTTTCTAATGTCTTCCTCGGATAACATGTTCTCTTTCATCTTCTCGTATCATTTCTAGTTCTAAGCGGATTGTGGACTCTCTTGATTCTATCTCCTTCTCGTTTGACCCTTCTCGTATGGTATCCAACACTAGCGTCTTATTTCAGATTTGGAGAACATACGAAAGTCTCATATTTCGTATTCTTCCTCTGTTCTTCTACTTGCTCCGTTACACTGTTTAGATTGATGGAAATCATTGGGTGCTTCTCTGGTTCTTGACTATCTTCCATGGTAATGTCATTCGGATTTTCTTTCAGTTCTTCGTCTATTCATTTTTCTCTTTAATTCTTCGTTATAGTTCTCATTGGTTCATATCTCTTGGAAGTGGAATAGAATTGATCTCCATCATAAGGGATGAGAACTTCATCGATTCTAGTTTCTTTAGCTATCATCCAGATTGCCAGACCCAATCTTCCATACCTTTCATATCTAATTCATTTACAAGTTTTAGAAAATTCATTCCTTCTTTCGATTCTCTTCCAATTGATACATTCTTTGGGGTATCTTGAAATTGGATGTGAGTATTCATTGTGCATGGATATGTTCTCTGCTTAGTCTTTCTATTCCTACCACTGCTTCTTCTTGTTTCAGTTTGTCCTCCAAATCCATAAACTTCGTATCACTACTCTTCGTGCTCCCTTCAGATTCGCTCTCTTCACTCTCTAAGTTGCTTTCGTCCTTCATATTCTATGGAAGGAAAGTCTCCTTAGGAGTCGTCATACATCATACACTCAGAGTATCTATGTCAGAGGATTCATATTCCATCATCTTGGTTGTATTTCATTTCACCTATTCTTTCTCGGATAATTATGAACTATCCAATATCATCACCTTCCTCCTTATCTCTTGAAGTCTCTCTCTTGATATGGTTAATCTTTGAGATCTACATTCTACCACTGAAATTCTTGTACCTCGCATTTTCTTCTTTGAACTATTCACGTCTTTCTTTTCTCTCGATGACTCTATAAGTGAGATCTTGGATAAGATAGTTCTCCTACTTCTAATAGATTTTGCAGTGTCTACATTCTTCTTCTTGGAGCTTGTCATCTTCTCTTTTCCTCTTTTTGTCGATCACTCTCTTCAAGAGCATCTTCTCCTTGCATTGTTCATTTCAATATTGCTCCTCTTGAAGAATAATCTTCCTTTGACGCAAAACGGTATATCCATGTGAACTGTGGACTCGCGTATGAAGATGATACCTTCCTCATCTTCATTCTCTACAGTCTCTCATGCATTCGCCTTAAGTCATTTTGTCACGTATTATGTCGGGTTGACTTCCCATCCATCTTCTGTTCAAAATCATCATCACTATCAAGCTCTTCACGATCTCCCTTCCTTCTTCTCTTCCAATTATGACTTCACAATTTGTCATTGCACCTCGAAGTATAGTAGATTCTTTTACTCGTCGTCCATTCCGGATATGTATTATGTAGTCACTCCATCAAGATTTCGAGCTTGTTGTGAACTTGTGCTTCATTGTTGGCTGTACAGAAAGTCTCACAAACAAACTCTCCTCGAGCCCATACACCTGAGAACTTCTCATGATGAAACTGATTTGGGCTTCACATGATCTCGATGCATCTCCTACATTCAATCTAATCGGAGTCATCGTTTCGTATATTGTTCTCTTCCTACTCTCGTATGATTGTTCTGTAAGCCGGTTTGTCTCTCATCCAGGGGTATCTCAGATGACTAGGATTACTAGTGCACCTTAATTACAAAGATTCAGTTATCCTCATGCTCACTTCATTCAACTCTCTGACCCATATGATCACATCGGTCTCTCTATAGCGTTCCTGCAAACAAGTTCTAATCTCGCTATCAACATTGCATCGCATAGTACTCAAGGACTCCCAAGGTCTTCAATGCTCATTTTACTTATAGACAGGAAAATGAGAGTCCTTTCCACTCTCTCAACTCCTTCTTATATACTCTACAACTTCTTACCGTGATAACTTTTACTAAGTTACATTACCTCATGATAAGTGCGCAATCCAAAATAGTTAAACTTCTAAAGACTACTAAGACTTAAGAATAGCACACACATTACTTGTTATACTTCACTAAAGTAAGATATTCTCCTACTTTAGCTTTTGTAAAGTGTTAACTTTCCAAACTATCCAATCGGAAGACGACAACAAACTAATACGTCTTTTGAGGAGCATCTTTAGATCTTTGTGCATGACTTTCCATCATACATCCAATCAGCGATGGTCAACAAAATTACATACTTTTGAGAAGCATAAGTAGAGCTCCGCACTTGTCACATAGTGCTATAGTGGAACCTCTAATAGTTTCCTCAACTCAGTTATAACTATCTCAGCTAGTTATGACTAATTTTGATCACTCTAGATTTAGATCTTCGAACTAGAGTAACCTATAAGATAGTCATACCTAATGAAATTTATATAAGCACGCACACAAATAATAGGATACTTGTGGTGTGACATTTACCCCTAGACTTAATTTTCTTTCCGTCCTCGGAGTGAAGTATCACGTTGATGAAACTTCTTCAGCTTGTCGTGGTTCACTCGGTCGAAGAACGTACCACTCTTTTCTTGAAGATCATATGTGTCATTACTTCACACTTTGGAGATCCAAAATATGGACGTAAGAATTTCTTTTGAACTCGCTTGTGTCTAATAGCATCCCATAACATCACCCACTCACCTTTTTGAAATGGCTGTAACTTCATTTTGTTCTTCGCCAAGCGCTTGTCATAGCTCTTCTTTTGTTGTAGCTGAGCCATCTCAATTCGTTGAGCTGCATTGTCTCTATTCTCTTCCAGCTCCAACAAGGTTTCTCTCCTCTCTTTCTCAGCTATTGGACCACCCTTTCTCTTCAATCCAGCTTGTAAGGTCTGAAAGGTGGTTAGGTCGAACTGGATTGATAATCTGGATTCCAACCCATACACCATCTTGAAAGATGAATATCCCGTAGACATCTTTACTGTTGTACAAGACTCCCATAAAACTGCATGAAGACCCTTGTCCCAGTTATGTTTGACCCCTTCCATGTCAGCATCCTTTGCTAACATTTGACACAAGATAAAGTTTGTCCTCTCTACCAAACCGTTTGAACTAGGTTTATATGAAGTAGTAACCCTCTGAGAAATGGAGAAGTGTGTGCACATAGCAGTAGTCATACCACTCACAAATTCTCGACCCCTATCAAAAACTAACTCCAAGGGACATCCAAACCTAGTAGTGATCCGTTCGTATAGAAATCTACCCACCTCAACTTCTCCAATAGTTACAAGAGATCTGGCTTCTACCCACTTTGTAAGATAATCTGTGACTACAACAATATACTTATTGTTGCGGGAGGTGCGATTCAAAGGCCCAACAAAATCTTTTCCCCATTGCTCGAAAGATCCAAGAACCGGAATAGATCTAAGAGGAATAGAAATACTAGATTTGATAGCGGAAGCTTGACAAACATCAGAGGTTTTACAATACGTCAAGCAATCTCTAAACATCCCCTTCTAGTGGTATCCTGCGTCAAGTATCTTGTGGACCGTTAACTTGTCTGTGAAATGTCCTCCACACATTGGATCGTCATGGAATTCTTCCATGAGTCGTAGAGCCTCCTCCTTGCTCGCAGCTCTTCTCAATATCCCATCAACTCCTTCACGGAATAACACACCTTCCACCATCGTGTAAGGTTGACTTCGTTTCACCAAAACCTTCTTCTCTCTGATCTACATCTCATCTTGATAGACACCTTCTGTAACAAAATCCCAAATTTCTTGATATTCTATTGGGATAATAGAGTTGTTCATCAAGACCATCAAATCTTCGTCAAGAAAGATGTCATCCACCCGCTCCTCTCCATCGCCATCGTAAGCTCTAGATAGCAAATCTGCATTCGCGTGATTTTTTCTTGGTCGATCGCAGATCTCATAGTCGTACTCTGACAATAAGAGCTTCCACCTTGCTAATCGTCTTTCGACCATAGGTTTATTGAAAATGTACTTCAATACCTTATGATCTGTAACAATAGTGAACTTGCCCTCTATGAGATAATTTCGAAATTTTCTCAGAGCATAGATCACTACTAATCTGTTGCAGAATAATTTCTCTCTGCCTTGATCATTTGCCGACTAGCATATGCAATAGGATGATTTCTACCTTCAACATCATATTGACTTAAAGTACATCCTATTGTTATATTTGAAGCATCCGTATATAGAATAAACTTTTTATTCTAATCGGGCTTAACCAAGATTGGAGCTGAAGTAAGAGCTTTCTTCAGTTCTTCAAAGGCAGCTAGAGCTTCTTCATCTCCTAAAATGAACACGTAATCTACTCCCTTCTTCAGATATACAATCAACGCATATGCTTTATGTGAGAACGAGAGTATAAACCTTCGATAATACCCCACCATACCTAAAAATTGTCGTAATTTAGTGAGAGTACTAGGAAAAAGGACCTCCAAGATCTTCTGCACCTTCTCTAGATCAACGGTAATGTCGTCCTTGAATATGATATGACCCAAGAGTAACCCTTCCTCACATCCAAAAATACATTTCTCTGGATTGAGAGATGCATTTGCTACATCTAAACATTCTAAGACTTTCACAAGGTGCTCAAAATGCTTCTCCTTACTCCCATAAACAGCAAAGTCATCTATAAAGTCTCTCACAAACTTTCCTAAGAAAGGTTCAAACACTTTGTTCATAAATCTCTGAAACGTCATAGGAGCATTACACAGACCAAACGGCATGACTCGAAATGCAAACGTACCCCACGGAATAGTGAAAGTGGTAAGGTGTTGATGTTCCGGTGCAATTTTGATCTGGTTATATCCGCTATAACCATCTCCAAAGCTGTACCATTCGTTTCCCGCCACTTCTTCCAAGATCCCGTCGATGAAAGATAAAGGATAATAATCCTTCTTTGTGACAGCATTGAGCTTTTTGTAGTCAACACATACACTCAATTTGTCATTTTTCTTCTTTACGATCACAATGGGTGATACCAATTCAAAATGCTTCACCTCGTAAATGAATCCAGCAGTGTGCAACTTCTCGATCTCTTCTTGCACCAGATCAGCAATCGGAAGCTTCTGTCGCATCGGTTTGACCTCCTTCTCCAATTCAATACGGTGTTGTTCAAGTGTGACCTCCCTCAGATCCTTGTAACTAAATGCAAATACATGAATGTATTTGCGAAAGATCTCTCCGAACCGACCTTTCTCCTCTTTAGTAACATTTGATCCATAACGTAAGGTGGAAATTCTTCTCTCCACCTCCTCAGGATTCAGAGATTCTTTGTCCCGATCTCTTTGCACTTTCGGAGAGGAAAAAAGATCCACTACATTCACATCCACATTTTGTTCTTCTCTCTCCTCCTCTGACGATGTATTTTCAGATTCTGAATCTGAAGAATTGGTACTCAGAAGTAGTACCGACAACTTCTGACTCTCAGTAGTCCAATGTGGGTCGATCTGATTCTGACATCCCAACTTGATCTCCGAGCAATGGAACTTTGATCCGGTGGTGATTCGGTCCGATGTGTAAATAATCTTTGTGCTAGTTATCTGTTGCATGTACTGCTCGAAGCCAAGGTCTTCCGAGTAACATTTCATAACTTGACTCTTTCAAGATTTGAAATGTCATGTTTACTTGCACTCCCATTATTGACACACAAACTCTCTCCAGCACTCCCAATGACCTAACTCGCTGTCTGTTAGCCATGCCAACCGTGATACTAGAAGGACGAGTTGGTACTAGATCCAATTTCTTCATGAGTCGTTCCGAGATGGTATTTACTGTCGATCCTCCATCGACAAGAGCATCTAAGACATCTCTCCCATTGATACGAGTCTCTACTTTTGATGTCTTGTTGCACACCTCTCCGTCACTAGCATCTAAACCACTCACATCGACAATAGAAGGATTTACCTTCTTCTTCCGACCTTGTCAGGAGCTTAGACCGCTACGAAGTTCTTTCCTCACCGACAGATTCAGAGCAATCAACTGTCCCACAGTAATATTTGCTCGTTGCTTACCCACGTCTTCCACCACATTGTATTTTTATTGCTCCATTGAAATTGTGAAATCAATATTTCTCAGTTTCTTCCGCCGCTCTTTGATTTTTGAAGAAGATTTGATACTTCGAGTATTTTGACTTGGAGAATCTTCCATCACGACAGCTTCGTCCTCGTCGAAATGTGTCCTCATCTTCTTCCTCTCTTGAGTCAACAGCTCTACAGATTGAAAACTTTCTCGTACATCTCGTGACTCCAAGATGTCAGTGCATGCTACACCCTTGTCCTTGCTTTGTGAAGTTGAAGCTCCATCCGCCATTCCACCATTACGACTTGGACAATTACGTCGGAAATATGATCCTCCACACGTAAAATATCTTTGGCTCGTGTAATTACTTGGTGATCCTTGCGGTGGTCCACCTCTGGACTGATAGTTCTCATAATCTCGTGAGCCTCCTCCAACATTTGGACTCCGGTGTTGTAACAAATTCATCATATTGATCTTCAAATCTGCCAGAGACTCTGTCAGACTTTTCAACTCATCACGAAAGTCAAGAGTAACAGATCTAGATGGTACAGTGGCTGTAACCGCACTAGTAGGAGTTATCAGAGTCAGATTTTGAAATCGAACAGTCGAAACACTCGCAGGTGTCAGAGTTGGCATGTTTGACCCTTGCACATCCCCACATGCTGCCCCAACAGTCATTGGCTGCAAGTCATCTCCATCTAGACTCTCTTCCATCCTGGTTGCGATCTTTACTACATCAGCCTTCGAAGTTGGTCTCTCATACCGCACTTGTGTTCGAATCTCCGGCCTCAATCTTCCAATAAAATTCTTTGAAGCATTGCTCCAATGCCCACCATCGTTGACTCTACTACATCTCCACTCTTTTGTAAAACCACCCGAAACTTCTGCTCTAATATCTCCATCCTCTCGGCGTAAGTCCTTACTTTCTCTTTCTCTCCTTGTTTGAGGTAAGTTACCTCTACCATTAACTTCTTGTAACTTTCCTTCAAGAAGAAAAGTTTCAATTAAGACCTCTATCAATACTTCCCAAGTATCAACTGGAGTCCCCACTACAGTTCTCTTCTTCTTATCCTCATACCAGGTCAATGCAGAATTCTCAAGAAATTCACGTATCAACTCTACCCACTCGCTCTTCTTTCGATCTCAATTGTCAATGCATGCTCGTTTGAAGTCTCTCACAAATCCTTCCACGTCTTCTCTATCCTTTCCGTAAAACACCGAAATTTTCTCCATTCTTTTCTTCTTTTCTTCTTCTTACTCAAGGTACTACTTGTGGATGTGAAGATCGTACTTCACCGCAATCCACAACTTTCCCGTTGAGCTCTTTCCTCTCCAAAGGAAGGTTAGAATAAGCTTGGACCTCATGGTCATCTTATCCAACGTGTGACAGACTATCTGCATCCTCACTAGAGGTCTTCACTCGTTTCGTTTCTACACTCAACCTTCTCTCAAGACCTTCGACTACGGTTTCTAGCAAAGCAACCATTGCGCTACACTCATGCTCAACTAGAATCCCGTCCATTTCACATCTAGCACAAAAGGTTGTAGGGTCAATGACGTCTTGTCTAAGGGAAGAATGACCTATGTGCAAGCTTAAGTCGACCAACCCTCTTCGTTCACGCAACAGTCTATTCTTCGTAGGACACTTGCTCACTTTATGTCCTTCTTCTCCGCACAAAAAGCACCTCGAGCTCTTCTCCAGATTCTTACGACTATTCTCTACTTCTTCCTCAAATTCTAGTCGAAATTCTCCTTTTGTCAGATCAGCGGTAACTATCACCGAGTAGCATTGAGGAATCTTGCTCAACCTCAATTTCCACTCTTGTTGTCCTTCCATGGCGACGATTCGTCATACATCTCTCTCACTATGTAGCTTGTTTGACACTTTGGATCACTCGACCATCCTTTCGCTTAGCAATCTCTCACATTACTAAGTAGAAGCTTAACTTGTCAACTCTGAGCCAAAAAGATCAAACAGAATCCTCTCCAAGAATTTTGAAATTCTTTCACTCTTTCACTTCAGTATGCGATATGACCTCCTTTCACTTCGAATGCAATGACTCGTTCTACACGATCAATTTACTCATGATTTTGATGCCTAGATAGATTATCTTGCAAGCTATAAGCATGGAAGATTTCAAGTTCTAACTCTGAAAAATGAAAATATTAAAATGACTGTAAACTCTTTTCCGAGAGCTCACTATTTGGTACCGAAAAACCCCCTTAACTTTCGAAAGACATAACTCTCTCCTTACAATTGATCTCTCGGAGATATCAAGCTTGTTGGAAAGCTTATCTTGCCCTCTATAACATGGTGTATGTACAAAAGGTTCTGAACTCACGCTAAAAAACAGACATGAAATGTACTAAAGACTAAATACGAATCTTTGTATGAGATCTCGGCAACGAAACCAAAATGTAAGCCGGTCTGTCTCTCACCCAGGGGTACCTCCGATGACTAGGATTACTAGTGCACCTTAATTACAAAGATTCAGTTATCCCTATGCTCACTTCACTCAACTCTCTGACCCGTATGGTCACATCGACTTCTCTAATAGCGTTCTTGCAAACAAGTTCTAATCTCGCTCTCAACATTGCATCGCATAGTATTCAAGGACTCCCAAGGTCTTCAATGCTCACTTTACTTATAGACAGGAAAATGAGAGTCCCTTCCACTCTCTCAACTCCTCCTTATATACTCTACAACTTCTTACCGTGGTAACTTTTACTAAGTTATATTATCTCATGGTAAGTGTGCAATCCAAAATAGTTAAACTTCTAAAGGCTACTAAGACTTAAGAATAACACACACATTACTTGTTCTACTTTACTAAAGCAAGAGATTCTCCTACTTTAGCTTTTGTAAAGTGTTAACTTTTCAAACTATCCAATCGAAAGACGATAACAAACTAATACGTCTTTTGAGGAGCATCTTTAGATCTTTGTGCATGACTTTTCATCATGCATCCAATCAGCGATGGTCAACAAAATTACATACTTTTGAGAAGCATATTTAGAGCTCCGCACTTGTCACATAGTGCTACAGTGAAACCTCTAATGGTTTCCTCAACTTAGTTATAACTATCTCAGCTAGTTATGACTAGTTTTGATCACTCTAGATTTACATCTTCGAACTAGAGTAACCTATAAGATAGTCATACCTAATGAAACTTATATAAGCACGCACACAAATAATGAGATACTTGTGGTGTGACATGTCAGTCTTAGCAATGCTAAGACTGCACAATCAATCTTCAAGTTCTTCCATTTCTCTTCTCCGGATGTTATGAAATAGGTTTTGATACTTGGACTTCCGCAGTTTGCTTTCGTTTCTAACTCCTTGAATTTTGAAATCCCTTGGCTCTTGATAGCACTACAATCGAGAACATTCTTCTGTTGTCGTCGGTTTGTTTAGTCGTCGATCATCTTCTGCACGTGATTCTAGTCCACTCGTGTAACATCTCGTTGTCATTCCTCGGTCGTTCATTCTTGTGTAGATGGCACGGTATCTAATAACCGTGCCATCTACACAAGTTTTATGTTTCAAGCGATACGCTAGCAGTACTTGATTATGCCACGGTCTTGTTTGCTCTCACGTGTTGTTATCATATCTTTCTGTTATCCGCTGTTTGTTCATCCAATTTCATTACCTTCCAGTTTCATTTCATAATTTTGATTGTCAATTCATTCTTCATGGATTGATATTAGATCAAAAGAATCAACCCGAAGAAATGTGAATATTTAACAATGCCAGCAATTTCATATGCACCACCAAGACAAGATATGGTCTTACTGTGTTGATCATTTCTAATCCAGCCGGACAAGACTTGATACTCTCTAATACAACAACAACATTTCATATAAACAATTTCTTAATTCAAACGTCTAGAGAAGGAGATATATGAATTACTACTAAACTATTATAAGATATAATAGATATCAAATATATAGAAATGGTGCATGGGTAAATTTGATGAGTTGAGAGAGAGATTGACATATGTGGTAAAGAAACCAAGAGATGAAAAGAAGATATTATGAGATAGTCGATACCAATGGCAGAAGATTATATCGATTGGAGGAGTCAGAACCATATGTAAATATCATTTTAAGAGTCTTTATCAATCATCGGTTCGAAAGAACTTTTCATCAGAAGACACTGATGCTATTCAAGAATAACTTACATCATATCTTTTTAGCATTAAACAGCGATGAAAGGAGAACAACACAATCTGAGCACGAAGACTTACAAGCTCTGATATCAACATTTCAGCAACTACTAGCAGCATATGATTCACAAGTTAATCGGACATCCGAGTCCATCATGATCAACTAGAAGACAAGGTCATACTATTGTGATAGATATGGATATCTCGAATACTGAGCAAGTACTGAACATCCGAAGACCACTTCCACGAGTAGAAGAAAGTTGGGATCCATTTCAAACATTTGACATTGAGAAGGAAGAAGGGGTAAATCTAGAGAATCTAGAAGTTTGCATAATAAAGGAGAAAACCAAGCGAGGAATGGAAAAATTCACACTCCAAGATCAGCATCAGGTTCAAGCATACATTGACAAGGAATCCATATACTGAGACAACTATATGACAAACATAGAGCTCAAAGAACAATTCTTAGAGAATTTCTAAAAGCACGAAATGATCCGGATATCATGTTTCAAATCTCCAACATGAAACAAAGATTGAAGTAGTCAATTCCAAATTTTCTAACAGGGTTCCAAATTATGATCAGAAGACTTTCAGAAGTACCCACTGATGCACAAATGATAATATGGCTAAGAAATATGATCAAGAAGAAAGACGTGTATGCAGTCAAAGAACAAGGATATGCATATGTAATGAGTTCTATGGAAGACTTTGGCAGCGTCAGTACTCCACAACCATAAAGGATGGATCTATGGAAGAAGAAGTAGATCGATACAAGCAATAAGAATCAAAATAATGACGAAGATAACAGTGATGACAATACGAAAATATGTAGAAGAAAACGAGAATGTAAAGATCTGATGAGAGAAGATGTGATAATAAAGAAGCTAGAAAGAATGATGATAGAAACATCTTGACAAAATCAAGGAAGCAGTTCTAGGATTAATCAGAATGATTCCTCAACAGAAAAGAGGAATAGCAAATGGTACCATATTTGTAATCAAAATTTCTATACCACATGCGAATGTTATCTTAACGAGAAAGAACCAAGATAACAGGATGATACCGGTGAATAACATACAAAGGATTGAAGATAGACCCATGAGAGGAAGAGGAAGAGGAAGAGGAACCAAAGGAAGACCAATCCCTAATCCATAACATCCACAAGATATAGTATGTTATTATTGTAATCAAAAGATACATATGAGAGGATCTCAATGTCCACTATTCGTCTGATATCAAGAAGAATGAAGGCATAATGACACCAACAGACAAGTCAAAACAAATGCAATATTTCAAGAAGAGAAAGATATCAAAATTATACAAGTCATGACAAGAGAAATGAGGAAGCAATTATCAATTGAAAGGAGGATGATACTCTAGAGGAAGAAGAAGAGGAAGAAAATAGATGGAGCATAGAGGACCGGATTGCAAGAAAAGCTGCATGGGAAAGACGAGAGGCTCAAGAAAATGAGATCACACCAAGATCTGATAAACCAAATTACGAAATCAACGACGAGCTATCATTTCCTCTTCAAGATACGAATTCATCAGATGGAAGAACTCTCGAGAATATGAAAAAAGACGAGCATTGGATGAAGAGAATGGAGATCAATATCACAAAGAAAGAGAGTGAGATTCTCAGATGAAGAATTCACACCTATCATACCAAATTTGGAAAAAAATGCAAAAAACATAATAGATAAACTGTTAGCATAGAATGTAGAGATTACAATAGGAGAACTATTGCATGTGGCTCCGTACTGTGCACAGTCTGTATCTAATTATTTGAACAAGATGCAGTAAAAACAAAGAATAGAATCCGAGACAAAAAAAGGAGCACTTCTATCATCGCAACCAGAAGAAAATCATGGAAAGATGAGGTACCGATGCTCCAAGTCATAGTGAAAGGAGTGCACATGAAGAACATACTATTAGAGGATGGATAAGGAGCCAATCTGATCAGCGAGGAGTTTTATTAGAAGCTAAAACATGTATCATTACATCTCTCATCATTCAATCTGAAGATGACAGATCAATGAAAAGTATTACTAGTAGAACTCATAGAGAATGTCTTTATAGTCATTACATGTATGACATTCTTGGATTGATGCACTAGTATTGAAAATGAATTCAAACTTGCAAGTCATTCAATGATCTTAAGACGACCATGGTCATGACAAGCTCAAATCAAGCAAAACTGGTCTCTTGAACGTAGTCATGTTGAGTTAAAATGACAAAGGGAGAAACATTAGATAAGTACTAAACTATTTTCTATGAAAGAAAAAGATCATATCCGACCGAAAGAGGTACGTCCTCTTAGTTGGAAAAAAGGACTCGTAAAGAAAAAAGATGAGATGTTAATGAAGACACAATCGACACTAGTCACTATTGGGAAACTTGAATTGGTCCATACAGAAGATCTGGATAATCAAAACCACATGGATAGTCCGAGGAGCACGTTATCGTGTCGGATATTGCGTGAAGGATGTCTAGGAAAACGTGAGGTTCCTGGCTATGGAGATGTTGTGTGCTGAAACAGAGACAAGACAGAGAAAAATAACCATGAAAACGAATGATGGGATATATACCAACTCCTAATGTATGTACACTGCCGGTTCTTTCTCCTAAGAGCACAGAACTGAGAACCAGACCAGAGCGGCCTATAACCTGCTTCAAAAGCCCCTAAAAACAACCCTGACCCAAAACCACCGAAGCGTAGCTCAAAGCAAGAGAAACTTCTCTTTGCTAACAAACAGAGCCACAACAGTATCACGCGATCCAAGCCCAAGTCCAAACCACATCCATGTATAAGCTTTTAGCTAAAGCTAGCTATCACAAGCCGTATACAGCCAACCAGAACTCTAACGAACTCAAAAGAGTAAAACTCGTAGCGAAGAAACTGAAAAAGGCCTATCTGAGAACTTCCTCTTTTCGCCGAACGGACTTCAGATGTCGATAGGGTCGCCTCCGCTGATTCCATTAACCCAAGAAACCTTCAGATCCGACTCCCAACAGCCGAGATATTGCTGATTTTCGGTCGCAGGTGACCGAACCTGCAAAAACTCCTCCCTGCGGTTTAAAATCGCACACATCACACAAACGGATCGTCTAAACTGATATCCATCTTCCCTGACAAATAGATCTAGCTACCCTGAACCCAACGAGACTCCAAACAAGCCGTTTGGAGTTCCCCTTGCAAAACCACGTAAGAAATTTGGTCGCAGGTTGCAAAAAACTAACATAAATGGACTCTCTGCGGCTCATACTCGCTCACCTCACCCAAACCAACAATCCAATCCACGTGTTGTCTTCTCCTATGCGTAGATGAAGATTCCTTGGTCGCATAGGCACCAAGAACGAAGAGCTTGGCACACCGATCGCGAAGAACAATCCAATTTTAGGTCGCAGACGATGAAAAACTTGACACAAGCGCTTCCCTGCGAGTCAATTTCACTCAGAACTCCTAAACCGCTCGATGAAACTTGGTATCGTCTTCAATTTCCTGTGGAACTCGGTGTTCTGATCCTGATGGATCCAAGGACAGCAAGGTTGGACTCCGGAATGGTCCGAATGGTCCAACTCTCCTTCACAGATAACTGAAATCTCTAAATCTCCTTCATGCGTCTCAATTTCTCTCAGTACGCACTCTCCGATCCGTCTCTTCTCAAACCGTTTGAACTAGTGCGTAGCCTGCACAGATGTGAACCCAAATGAACGCCTTGCGTGCTTGCATTGGACTCCTAAATCTCCCGAACCGTCCGTTGATAGGTCGCAGGCACAAGCTAGCCCCTAAGCTGCCCCTTTGTCACAGTCTCTGTACGTACGAAGTTCTGTCATAATCCTATGAAGCAGGCCCCTTGCGTCTTTGATATAACGCCTAAAGCCTCAAATACCCAGTCAGCAAGTAAACTAAGGCCTAGCTTGATTTTTCCTTCTTTCGAGCCGCATAACTTCTTCACTAGACGTCCAAACGAAGTAAACAAAGTGCCTATGAAAAGCTGACAAGAGCTCTATCCATTGATGCGATGAAAGTGGAGATCCGAAATTGTGCCAAAAGCCTGTAAGCTGAGGCCTAGCTTGTTTTCTCCATCTTTCGAGACTTGTAACTCCTCCACTAGGCGTCCAAACGAAGTAGACGAAGTGCCTATGGAGTGCTGACAAAGAGCTCTATCCACTGATGCGATGAAAGCGAAGATCCAAAGTTGTGCCAAAAGTCTGTAAGCTCGGACCTAGCTTGTTTTCTCCATCTTTCGAGTCCTGTAACTTCTCCACTAGGCGTCCAAACAAAATAGACAAAGTGTCTATGCAAAGCTGACAACGAGCTCTACCCATCTATGTGATGAAAATGGAGATTCGAAATGATGCCAAAAGCCCGTAAGCTATGGCCTAGCTTGTCTTTCTCATAAGTGTCTTTGGGGCGACAAGCATCGAAGTCTGAATTTCAGATAGGAGCTGGTCCACGACACGACAACGTATCATCTAGAAACTTCAAATATGAGATATTCGTATAAGTTGGAGTCGACGAGTTCACTTGAACAATTGACCGACAGAGAGAAGAATGCGAGAATAAGGATATCAATAGTAGTGGAGCAACTGGATTCTGATCTTATAATCCGATGGTTAAAGAATCAACCAGCACATGAATCTTTGACAAGTGAAGTAACAAGATGGATGACAACACCACAAGAAGACTACGAAGAGATCAATCTCAGAGAGAAAAGAGAACTCAGAAGTTGAAGGTCGGAAAAGCGATAAATTCTACATAGAAGGAAGACTTGATCAAGTTATTAAGGATTTGAAGATATCTTCACATGGAGTTACGAAGACATGAAAGGAGTTCCATTGGATATCTGTCAACAACGAATCCGATTACTATCCAGAACAACACTTGTAACCCAATGATCATATCATATGAATCTAAATTATGCAGAAAATATAAAGGTAGAACATGATAAGTTGCTATAAGTCAAATTCATTTATCTGATAAAGAACTATGAATGGCTTCCATCCATCATAATAGTACTAAAGAAAAACGGAAAACTCCGAATATATGTCATTAAAGAAAGCTAAATGATGTTATTCTAGATCGTGTAGCGGGACAAGAAGCATACTCATTTACCAACGGATACAATCAAGTTGCAATAGCAAAAGAAGACCAAGCGAAAGCCGCCTTCATCACAACATGTGGAGCGTTTGCATATGTAAAGATGTCCTTTGGACTAAACAGTGCACCACCAATGTTTCAGTGGCTGATAGTAGAAACATAAGGTCCGTATATGGGTGAATTCATGGAAGCATTCCTTGATGATCTCATAGTATACAGTTTCGTATCAGATTTTGCATGAAGGTTGTCCAAGAAAACGTGAAGTTCTTGGCTGTAGAGATGTAGTGTGTCCAACGAAGACAAGAAAGAAAGAAACAACCACGAGAACAAGCCCCGCAAGGTATACCAACTCCTACTTTATATACACTCCCGATTCTTATTCTCTAAGAATGCAAAACATAGAAACAAACCTATGCGGTCTGTAATCTGCACCAACCTCTCTAAAACGAACCCCTGAATCTCAACGCAGACCCAAAACAAGAGAAACATTTCCTTGCTAAAAAAAAGAGCTGCACCAATATCACATGATTCAAACAAAGGTCCAAACAACGTCCATGTATAAGCCCTTAGCTAAAGCTAGCCACCACAAGTTGTACATAATCAACTAGATTTCTAACGAACTTCAAAAAGACAAAAACTATAGCGAAGGAATCGAAAAAAACCTATCTGGAAATTTTTTTCTTTCACCAAACGGTATTCAGATGTCGATAGGGTCTTCCTCCCTGATCCCGTTGGCCTCAAGAACTCCCAAATCTAACTCTTGGCAGCCGAGATATCGCTGATGTTCGATCGCAAGTGATCGCATCTCTAAAAATTCCTTCCTACGGCTTAGAATCACGCACACCGTCCAAACGAATCGCTTGATCTGAGATCTCTCTTCTTTGGTAGGTAGATATAGCTATCTTGAACCCAACGAGACTCCAAACAAGTAGTTTGGAATTCCTCTTGCAGAACCACACAAGAAATTCGATCACAAGAAGCAAAAAATTGACGTAAATCGACACCTTACGGCTCAAACTCGCTCACCACACCCAAACCAACAATCCAATCCACATACTGTCTTCTCTTATGCGTAGGTGAAGACTCTCTGATCACGTAAGCACCAAGAACAAAGAGCTTGACTCATCGATCGCGAAGAACAAACCCAATCTCAGATCACAGACGAAAAAAAATTGAAGTAAGCACTTCCCTGCGAGCCAATTTCACCCAGAACTCTCAAATCGCTTGATGAAATTTTGTATCGTCTTCAATTTGTTGAAGAACTCGGCGTTTTGATCCTGATGGATCCAAGGATAGCAAGTTTGGACTCCGAATACGTCCGAACAGTCCAACTCTCCTTCACAGATCACTGAAACACTCTAAAACTTTTCCATGCCTCTCAATTTTCCTAAAACATACTCTTCTATCCGTTTCTTCAAGAACCATCTTACAAGTGCGTAGCCTGCATAGATTTGAACCCAATGACGTCTTGCGCATTTGCATTAGACCTCCAAATCTCTCAAACGGTCCGTCGACAAGTCGTAGGTACAAGCTAGCCCTTTAAACTACCTCCTTAAGCTACCCCTTATTCTTGGAATTTTGCTCCAAAACACGTACGTGATACTTGGATTTCAGACTTTTGGACAACTCTCAAAAAACATTCCTTGGAACGTTTGAAAACTCATGATTTTTAAAAAAGATCGATGCTTGTGCAGATACATCATAGTAGAACTTTTCTAGAAAAATGATCTTGCTATCACACCTTTTGTCTAATTAACACCATGTTGTTAACCAAAAGTACACTCTCTCCAACAAGTAATGATATACTCTAACTAAACAAAAGTGTGCAATCAAGATGGAATGACACATATGACAACAAAAGATTAGACGACGAAGATATAATTGTTTCAAGTTGTAGAGTCTTGGAGATTGTTACACATATTACATAACTTTGACGTAACTTTAATTTTTTTACAACACATTAGGATGTTGAGACATACATAAATAGATGCAGTATTGGAGAAAAATCATAATTAGACAAAATAATGTGGTAATCTCATGAATTGTTTGGGAAAGAAAAATATTGAGATTGATCCATCACGCCCATTCATGATTATTTAACACACGGAGATGTGCAATATACATATCAAGATGAACCACATTCACATCAAGATGTAAGTTCAACCTTCATGTGCATAATAGTTTAGAAGAGTATAATATTTTAAGAAATTAGCATTGCCATCCTTGATTATTCATTCTAGATGCAAAACACATACATAGTCAACAACTCATTGGATAGAAAAAGTTATGCAGTCTGATGAGTAGGAAGTACTGGCTCTTTGGAAACTTCCACTATACACCCTCTCACCTAATAGAGTCCCAAGATTACTCAACTAAGAAAATCAAGTCTTAGAGATGAACTTCTAATCAACTTTTGAAGATTCAAAGAGTTCCTTGCATGCATGAACTCAACATTGAGAATGATATCTTTGAGAGCTACACCCAACAGGATTATCACCCAAAGGTAAGCTCCTCCCATCAAAAAGACAAAATAGAAAGAAGAAACTCACGTCAAGATGTGATTCTTGATAAACAACATTTCTACTTATGAGAGATGTCATATGTTGACCACTATGTTTCGTCTGAGAGATGAGATCTGAGAAAGTACCCGTCAAGATTTATACTTTTTGGTGGAGACACCATTGGAGAATTCGACACCACTAGAGTCGTATGAGCAACATGAAGACATGGACTTTGGATCATCTGCTGCACCGTCTATGACCTTCAATGACAGATCCGACTAGTCAATTGATAGTGGAGCATACTATCTCCATCGCCGTAGGTGTAGTCTAGATGAGTGGTGAATCCACAAACGAGATAAGTAGTTAGATAGTTAACTTTTATCATAGGTTCTCAATGAGGTCACGTGCAATGCAAGTCTATTAGCAAAGTCGTTAGTTGGTTAGAGGGTTAAAAGCTAGTTAGTGGCTTTGTCTCATTATGTTCTGGTCGTATGTTGGTCCGTCATCTATGTCTGCTCGACCGTCTTTGCCGCTATGTCACTTGGTGCTCAAGTTTCACATGGAGTTTTAAAGGTCATTCTATGATCTTCGTCTTGTGTGGTATGATATGTGTGTGTGTGTGTGTGTGTGTGTGTTTGGAGTTTAGAGTTAGTCAGAAAGTTTGTTGAGAGGAGTCTTTTCTCATAGTTCTCTTTTTTCCTTACTCCGCGCACTTAGATAGTCAACACATGAGTCTTCTTGATGTAAATTATCTTTTCAATTATGTTCAGTGTGTTTTGGATACAACTTTTACTTGTATTTGTCTTCAGTGTCCTTCATGAGCATCAATAGAACAGAGGTTCGGGTGTTGAGAGTTTTAGTTGTGTGATGTCTATATGCTAGGTAGTGACAGTCTGCCAAACTATCTACAACATGGAGTGACTAAAAAACTGACATTATGGACATGACGCGATGTCACTCGAGACCTCTCGATATTTCACAAGATCACCTTTGGTCAAAGAGAGCGAGGTCTCACGAGAAAGAGTGTGTGAGAAAATAGATGATTCAACTAGTCTAATGGTTGGACTAGCATGGATGAGACAATATAACGAAAGAGAGGCAGTCTTTACACCAACATATCAACAAAAACTCCAAGCAGTTTTGCTTGAGCTACTCCAACATGTGAATACACTACCCATCTTAAGGAACAGTCCTTTATGCATCGATTGGTCGATCACACTGATCATTGTAATACATAGTCGTGAATTTAGAGAAGTCAATGAGTTATAGATAGAGAAGGAGTAAGAGAAAAGCTGGCTGAACATTTCTTGACGTGCAGACCAGAGAGACGCCGTGAGAGGTTGCCGGTGGATCCATCCATTTTGGTTATCAGATAGACAACCTTTCACATCTGAAGTGCAACAAGTTTTCTAAGCTGCTGTTATGTTGGGTTGCGGTTTGGATTTAAGTGAGAAAGCACCGTGATAAGACATGTCGTCTGGTCGAGATGAAGTGTCATACATGGAGTTTTTTTTAGTTTCAAGAGGAAATGCGAGTAGTTTGCAAACAATAATGCAAATAAGTAAGTGGATGAAGTTAGAACCTTGAGACCTTGTGACAAATGTTAGTCGTAAGTCAGAGACATCTGGTGGCAAGTGAAGAAAAGTAGTCATTTGCGGAGTCTGTTGGTTATCTAGCACGATAACTTCTCGGTTAAGCTGTAGAAATGATCAAGTCAACCCCAATCCTCTGGAGGAACTTATACATTTTATGCTAACAAATTTATGGTGTAAAAAAAGAACCTTGTCAGTCACAACGATCTTCAACAAAATTACATCTAGCGAAATGACTAAACACAACATGGTATGACCGGTCAACTAATAACGATATGATAAGTTATATGACTGTTAATCCCAAATGTTATCTTTAAGGAGTGATTTACCTTTTGATCTAAAATGATAGATTATAATATAATATAAATTTTAACTTTTTTGTGTATATTATGTTTATATCTTGGAGAATATATACCTATAGTTTAATATAATTTACCAATATTATAAACGTTACTGTAGTCAAAAGCTAATTCATGCATACTGACGTAAAATTTTTGGAAATTATTCAGAGTCCTGCTTAATACGGTGATATCATATATTTTGAACATGCACGAAATGACCATTGTTGTCTAAAAACATCTTACGTAGATTTTTAAATGTTCCAGCATATGAAATATGAAAGAATGATAAATATTCAAAATAAATTCATTATTTGACCTTGCGTGAAAAGAGATACCGTATTTGATAAGTATGTGTGAAAGCGCGAAACGAAATAATTTCCTCCTGTGCGATTTAGCTTGTCCCTACTGTATATCACTGACTCAGAGCACCTGCATATTCACCTCCTCCATTTTCAGATGGAAGAGGCAAATATACAGGTGGTTAATTTAATACCTAACCCTTTCGGCAGGAAAGGTTAGGTATTAAATTAACATCAGAATATATTTAATGTGTTAATGAGTGTGGACTCCCGGACTTGTATCTTCTGAAGCGCGGCATTCAGGGCAGACTTATGAGTTATCTTTTACTCTTCTCGTGTTTCCAGGAATATGTAACAGATAATATTTATAAAATATTTTAATTTTTTATATCTACTTAGAATATATTTTGTACTTAACACATATATATATATTCCTGATATTCCTGATATCATTAAGCGAGCAAAAGTTCTCAGAGTTCATCCAGCATGCATATATTCACTTGTTTGCTTATTTCACCTCTCCATCTTTCAGATGAAGAGGCAAATATGCGTGCATATTATTCGTAAGCTAACCCTTCCTGCAGAAAAGGTTAGTTCAAAAATTAATGTGATTAATTAATGACTTATTTTATTCATCATGCTCGCTTCTTCTATAGTAAAAGGGTTTACTTTCAACTCTCATGGCTTATTGTTTTTTGATTTCTCACAGTCCATGTGTTACGATCTGCCTAGGAGGGTTCAAATTTAGTGTTTTATATTTATATGTTTTAATTTAGATATTTAAATTTAGATCTATATTTGAATTCTATAACTTTCCGGTTAGTCCATAAAAGCTTTTGTCAAGAGACACAAATCATATATCAACTTCCTCTATCAAAGAATTTCTGTTCTCGAAATTCTTTACAAGGATAGTGTGAAATTCATCTTTTATCGAGATTTTTTATCATCACTTCTCAAGACCAGCTTTTGTCACCGTGTCTCCACCAACCATGTGTGAATAAATTTTCACTATTTTCACGTTTTTTTTCCTCCTGATCTGGGCCAAAATTCCATTTAGCATGCTTATTTATTCACTTATGATAACACCTCTTTCTATCGTCAAGCAGTATGTGATTATATCTGTACCAAGCACAATGTCGAGATGACTGTTGACAGAAGCTGTTTGGATGAGCGGGAGCGGGAAGCAATGGAGAGGATAGCACAGGAAGGGACACGACACGTATGAGGCGGGGAGAGGAAAGGGCAGGTAGAAACCGTAGGATTGTAGATATAAGGACGGAAGAAACTTCATAAATTTACCTCTACTACCACTACTACGGTAGGGATGGATGGATGGGGGGTTCAGGCACGAAGGTCCAAAATATCGGTGGAAAGGAACGGACATGAGGATTGCGCACTTCTTCACTGCCCACGTCTTTATCTGTCCCACCTTCAAGCAAAGGTACTCCTCGTGTCAGATTCTGCGATATGAATCAAACCAGTATCGGACAGGCAGGCGGACATGAATCACCAGTCCGACCAGTCCGACAATGTATAAGAGAGCACCCGACCACTTCGGCACAACTACCAAGGTTTGAACCAAGCTCTCTACCTCGCTTTCTGTGTGCTTGGCTGTTCGGCCGAAATGTTGAAGCCGCGGGGTACAACATCTGAAGAAGATTTTGGACGGAGGATGGTGTGAGCGCGATCAAGCAACTGTTTTCTACGCCTCAGTCTGAGCGGTCAAGTCTGGTCTGGGTTGGGCTTGCGCGTGGTACGAAAGGTTTGGGAACTCCTTGACACAATTGTCGTACCCATCCATTTATCATTCTGGCTGGTCTATGGAGAATTCCCTCGCCTCTCTCGCAAGGAGAAATATCCATTTGGGCCTGAGAATTTGAGGGACGGATGCGTCTGTCGATGTTACAAGAAGCAAGCTAACAGTTGGATGGGATCCTCACTGAAGGTAAGTTTTATACTCGAAAGACCTGTTCAGGAGATAGCTACGGAGGTTAAAGTACTGTGTGGTGGAGTTTGATATATTGGAAATGCCTCGACGATATCAGATCGATGGATAAGAGGGTGGGCACGTGAGAGAGTATTGTTCGAATATGGTGTATAGGTCGAGGCTGAATTATTAGGGCCTTGTAGATTGATCGTTATTCGAGGGAAGTTGTCACGGAACTGAACTTATTTGTTCGTTTGATGGTAGCAAAAAATGAAACTTTATGCTCGTTCAGTCGAGATAGCATGGCTCAGCTGAAAAATGAATCCGAAATTCGAGGTTCAAGGTTCCTGTTAATCCTGTATGGTGGATCATGTGTTTGTGATGTGAAGGGCCACTGGACTAGTACCAGAAACTTTACTTGAACTGAACTGGTCTGATCTAAATTCAGCAAAGTTCAGCTGGGATTAATGGAAGGGATGGCAGAGCACTCGTTGCTGGCTGTGACGGTCGGCCAGTCACCGGGTCTGAAGGTACCAGGGTCCACTTATGAGTCAGTAGGGCTGCTCGCCCTGGTGGTTTCTGTCGTGACCATAATTTTGTGTTGGATATGGAGTACCACCGAGAGGAAGGAGCAACATCCTGGCGTGCCTCCAGGGGATCTGGGGCTGCCGTTCATAGGAGACACAATTCAGTACGTGAATGCGTATTACAACATGACTGTCAAGAATTATCTTGACGCGAAAATAGCCAAGTATGGGTCCCCCGTTTTCAAAGCTAAGCTCATGGGCCAGATGACAGTATTCATGGATGCACCTGATGGCAGCAAGCTCATGTTCACCAGAGGTAACGATGAAAAGTTGATCCAAGGCTACTGGCCTGCGTCAACTCTGAAGCTTGTAGGCCCAAATGTTCTCTCTTCAGAAAATGGCGCCGTGTACAGGTGCCACAAACATCACATGCTGAACCATTTTTTGGGACGCAATGTGGTGCACCGGTACTTGGGTAAAATAGAAAGAAGATCCGTCGAGCACGTTCAACGTTATTGGCTGGAAGGTACCATAGATGGATCAGTGGTCGAGACACAGAATGTGTTAGTGATCCACACTTTTGGGCTGATTTCCGATCTTTGTTTGACTCTCGTGGACAAATATGAGTCTGAAAAACTGCGGCCCACTTTTAATGTCTGGGCCAAAGGGCTGATGGCGCTCCCCATCAACTTTCCAGGAACTGACTACTACCAGGCAAAAAAGGCAAGAGCTGAGATTCTCGACTTGTTCGACAGTTACGTACAGAGGAGGAAGCGAGAATTGAAGGATGGAACTGCTACCGCCACCCAGGATTATTTATCCATCTTGTTAACTGAGCCTGATGAGAATGGACGCTTCTACACGGACGAGGAGATCAAGACCAACATACTCCATCTGATACACGGAGGAGCTGCCACCGTTACTGCAACATTAACTATGGCAATCCGGAAGATCGCGGAGCATACAGAAGTGTATGAACGGCTTGTTGCAGGTACTTTGCTCATATCCTCCTCATTCTTCTCATACTCATGATTGTTAGAACTCACATAAGCAAGTAGTTGCTGTGTCCTCGTGATTCAAATGTGTTGTCTTCAGTACTCATATACTTTCTGTCTGTCTACATCTAGGTCTTTGTGACTAGAACTACGGTTTACCTTTGCACGTAGTGTGCCAGATTTGTGCACCATACTGCAACCTTCAGTTAGACAAAGCACAAGTCACGTGAACATGTGAATTCTACCCAATGGTCATGATTATGCCGATTACAGAATATCTTTATATAATATATTGTGGTGGAATATAGTCAAAGTCGGCAGGATTACCCCGGAGTTCAAGTTTACTACCACGAAATACCTTCAGTGAGCTGAAGGGAGAAAGATCACTATCGAAGAACTCATGTTTTTACTCGGTTGCACAGAGCATACGGCGATTGCTGAGAGGAAGGGAGAAGATCAACCGCTGACAACAGAAGATGTTCGGTCCATGAAGTATACCTGGATGGTATTGCAAGAAACACTGAGATTGTATCCTGCTTTACCTGGGATCTTTCGGGAGGCAGCAACCACCTTTGAATATAAGGGCTACACTGTACCGAAAGGCTGGAAGGTATGTATGTTCTTGAAATCTGGAAGTTATAACGAATGTCCTCTCTTGATGCATCTGGTTAAATTCCAGCAGCAGACGGTGAAAACTTGATGAAGTAGCCCTATTGATAGCAGATGCGAGGCCAGATTTAACTTTTTGTGTGAAAATGAACAGTCTGGATTCGTAAAGGTAAATCCTATACATGAATTTGCCGACCGGATCACGGATCACTTCAGTTCGAGTTCACCTCACCTATAAATATGAACGGATGTGGAGGAAGTGGGAAACTTGATCATCAGTCTCTTTGACGAAAGCTAAAAACGAGATAATTCTCCAAGCCTCGAAGGAAGAGATTAGAGATAGTTCGAGCTAGAATCTGATCTAGAAGCTAGCAAACGAAGAAAAGAAAGAATGTGATCATCTACACAAAATTGTGCTGACCAGGTAGATATTCTTCTGATAGCTTTATGTTTGTAATGCAGCTTTTGTGCACGGCAGCGCAGTCCTTTCAAAACCCGGACCTAGTTGAAGAACCTGAAAAGTTTGATCCGTCTAGATTCGAGCGAAGCAGTCTTCCCCCAAATGTATTTTTTCCTTTTGGAGGAGGAGTACGTATGTGCCCTGGTTATGAACTGGCCAAGGTCACCATGCTCGTGTTTCTACATCACTTTCTGATCATGAAGAATATTCAGTGGACTCTGGCTGATCCTGACGAAAAGATTGTGTACAATTTCAGCCCGGGAACTGCCAAAGGAAGTCCTATCAGAATCACCAAAGTGAAGCCTCTCTAGTGACACCGGTACTTTAGAATAATCTTGACATCTTACCAATTCAAAGTTAGTACTTTGTGCATAGGCCGTGTACAGATGCAGATTTATTTCGAAATATACCGATAGTAGCAGTGCAATTCAGTGAACAGATTATAAACACAAAGGTAAAGCAAATACAGAACCGTTACGCAAATGGGCAATCGGAAGGCAGATAAAGGCTTCTTACCTTGTTCGGTTTAGCTTGGTCTCGACCTCTCTTTTTATGACCAGCTTGGTGACTTTTGGAACAGAGGCTTGTAACAAGGGATGTTTTGGCAATGTGAAGTTTGCTGGCATGATAAGTCAGCCGAAACACGCCAACAACACAAGGCAGGAGCATAAGGTGACAAGGCAGCATAGGCTTTTCAGGTGTAGACTAGACATATACATGTAAAAGCCACATATAACGGGTTAGCTAGGCATACGCGCTGTGTCTGTGAGGATTGTATAGATCTGAGCAGTAAAGTTTCAGTTTGTTCTGTCCCAGCAAACTTCCCAGTTTCACAGTGAGGGTTCACTCTCTCTTGACCTCTGTGTGGAGTTCCTGTTTTCCTCGTGTGATGATCAGCGGTTTGGAAGTCCTACAAGATGGTTCAGATGGTGAAATCTTTCTTCGTTTCGGGGTGAGCTGCAAACTGTTCCTCTGGGAGTGGAGAGCTCACTCCTTACTGTCCATATCCTGGGCTTGCGAACTAAGGAGCACAGAAATTTATTCGAGATAGTTACGCTTTTTAATATGCACATCTCAAGCAAGGGGGGAACGGAAGGAAGCCTGCGAATTCAGTAAGCAGAGACTAACATCCTTGGACATGACTCTGCTTCAAACCTTGCTTTCTCTCGCTCTTCGGTCCCCCACTATTTAGTGATGGTCTTTCACCTTGTATGAACACTTTGTTTTATCCGCTCCTAACCCGACTTCTGCAAGATTGCCTTCTATTTCGACTTGAGATAAGAGTTACTGTTCTAAATCATCCAGATTTTATCCTCCCACCGAGAAATTTATGGCAGCACTGTCCGCGTTTGTATCTGTTTAGGACATCATCGTTACTATCTATGCCTGCCAGCTATAGCAATGGTTGCAGAAAACGCCGTCACATGTCCGAAAGTGCGAGCATTTACCACGGAGAACATACGAAAGTGGGACACTTGGGCTGTGGCGAGCTTCAGATCGTCAGTTGAGTGACGGCTTTTGGATTATGTTTCAGCGAAGGTTTACATGCAAGGTGTCTGGGTTCTCGAGTGGTGCTCAGGTACAACCTAGACTACCGTAGTGATTATGCTACACCCCCTAATAGGAAGATTCTTAACGGGCCGAGGCAGAAATGCCCGTACTTTCATTTGAGGCGTTCCGCATTAACCGGACAAGACGACCGTGGGTTCTTGAAGGGGGTCACAAACTTACCAGTATTACCCATAGCGTTCTGTTTAACTTCGGCAAGTGTGACGTTATTTAAGGAAACCTATAAGAAGAAACTGGTTCATTTGCAGTATCATACTGAACCTAAAAGGAAGGTGACATGTTGTTTTCTAGTTCTTCGTTGCAAACACCTTCTTTCGCTAAGAAGATTTTCCAAGTTGTTCAAAAAGTTACCTAAAGTGAAGAATGACTATAGTGCGAGAGATTTTCTTGATATGAAGAAGAAGGAAGTAGCCGAGGCGAAGATGAATATTCTTCGACCGAAGAGGAAGATTTATTTGTGCAATTGGTAAATTTACTTTATCAAAAAACTCTTCCAAGGTCGACAAGCGCATTGGACGAGGATATTTCATAAGCATACGTAGAAGCTTTGGGAGGAGAATGATGTGGTATACATCGGACTGTTTGTTTCAGTATTTTACATGGGGATGAAACTCTTTAGTGACGAAGATCAGAAGAATCTGGATTTCACAAGTGACGAAGAAGTTGAGTTCGAGATAGAACTGACGCCAAGAAGAGAAAGTGAGCAAGGCGAAGAAGTCGATGCAGAAGAAGAAGAAGATATTGAGGACGAAGAAGTTGAAGAGGAAGAGGAACCAGGTTATCGACCTAGATGAAGTTTTGGAGCCGTTGGGATCTTAAGTACGAAGAACCGAACGTCGAAGAATTTGACACTATACACCAAAGACATCACAATCAACTTCGAGGAAGAAGTCAAGAGCGCGGAAGAATACTGGTGAAAGCGAAGTTCAAGAGGAAGCGGACTTACCAGAGGAAGCCAAACTGGAAGAAGAAGACACTCTCGAAGTCGAAAAGAGGAAGAACAAACTGAGGAAATAAAAGGTTCTTCGTTCTTGAAAGAAGTATATCGTCTGAGTTCTTCGACGAAATATCTTAAAGAGATGGTTGTACCTCTATTTTATGCCTTAGAAGATAATCGAGGATCGTACGAGAAAATTGTCAAGAGACAGTTGAATTTGACAGAGTTGGAACAAACTAGAACTCTAACGAGTCCAAAGGACGAAAACCGTAAAGAAAGAACCGAAAAGACCTATTTGAGAACTATCTTCTTTCGTCAAATGATCTTTAGATATCCATAGGGTCTTCTTTCTTGACTTTGTTGACTCTAAGAACCTTCAGACCCGACTCTCCGTAGTTGAGGTATCTTTGATTTTTGACCGTAGATGACTAAACCTCCTAAACCTCCTCCTTGTGGCTTAATATCACATACAGCCATCAAACAGATCGCATGATCTGACATCCGTCTTCTTTGATAGGTAGATCTGGCTACCTTGATCCAAACAACACCTCAAACGAGCAGTTTGGAGTTCTCCTTGCGAAGAACGATGAAAAATTTAATCGTAAGAAGCAAAAATTTGACATAAATCATCCCCCTACGGCTTAACTTCACTCACCATGCACAACACAACAATCCCATATACGTACGGTCTTTTCTTTTGCATAGATAAGGACCTCGCGATCGCATAAGCACCAAGAACGAAGAGCTTGGCTCACCGATCACGAAGAACAACCTAAACTCAAGTCGCATACGAATAAAAATATAACGTAAGTTTAGATTTTCAAGTAAGAGCCGGTCCTCGACAAGACATTACCCCCTCTAAACTTATGCATCCTTTGATATACACCAGAGATATTATCCAAAGAGTGGATAATACTCACACAATTTCATCATCCTCCCTTTCATGCTCATCTACTTCATCTTCAAGCTCTGTTGCATAATCTTCATCTTCTATCAAGATATCTGCGAAATCAACCTCTTCATTTTTCTTTTTGAAAATCTTGACACGTTTATCTCCCACTAGTGCTTTCAAGTTCATTCTGTCCAACTCTTGTAGAGTGTATGTTGCGTTGATGTGAACGTTCTTCATCACATATGGACCAAATCACTACTTGAAGAACTTTCATAGCGTCTATGCTAGTTGTCTGGACTGTTGTCGTAGACTAACACCTAATCAACTTCTTTGATTTCTCTAGGTCTTAGACGATGTCGTTAATCAAACTTGATGTGCTTCTCGTAGCCCATCCAAAGCAACTTGAATATCTTCAAGTCTCCTCTCCAACTGTCTTATCTGAAATAGCAATAAGTTCTTCTCTCCCAAGGTAGCACACTCTATGTCAGAACATGCTCTTCAGTCAGCATGATAGATTTTTGACCTGTCATGAGCTCCACTAGCATGTAATTCATAATCAAGCTGTGTGTCGTTTGATCTGTTCATAACGCAAATGAATCGAGGTCACTCGTGCATCATTCTGTTGCAAGTCTTAACCAAAGCCTTCACAATGAACAGATGACCACGTTCGCTCTTAGCATTCTCTTCGAGGTTGTAGGTAGTTGTCAATGACAACTTCATCCCACACCTTGCAAAGAATTCATGAGCCTAAGGCGCATCTAGCTCTCCTCGATCTATAGTGATCTTCCTCACACATCTATATCGACAAACAACATCTTCCAAGAGAAACAGACACACCCCTTCATTTGTCATTGTC
Organism: Asterella californica; assembly: GCA_036924285.1. NCBI lineage: Eukaryota > Viridiplantae > Streptophyta > Marchantiopsida > Marchantiales > Aytoniaceae > Asterella > Asterella californica. Next base: position 18,283,056 of record JAYKYS010000003.1, read on the forward strand.
TGTAGCGCTCTACCCTCAACCCGATTTGAAAGATCTTCTTGAACAAGTTCCAAGTACCTCATCTGTCACAACTAGATGGGCATAGTCATAAAGTCTACGACCCACTTGAAGTGGATTGCCAAGAGATAAGTTGGGTGTAATCCATCTTGATGTCGGATGTTTGAATACATTTGACATGTGTCGTGAGCCTCAATCTCAAGATCAAGTGCAAATGCGAACAACAGAACCCTAGCGGACTTGCATTAGGTTGTGAAAGCTACGAGTAGGACTTAACGGTTTGGTCGAAAAGTTGAAACCAAGTGGTTCCTTGAACTAAAGTTGAAACATTGGGTTAGGACGTAGAGCTCTATCCCAAGAGGACTCCAGACGAACGTTGACCTAAGAGGACAAGTATGAAAACGAACCAAAATGTGAAATCTGAGACGTGGGTCCTGTTGATATAGTCCCAAGCTCTAGTAGATCGACGGCTACCATTAGCCGGAGTGGTTAGGGTTGTTAGAGTTAGTTAGAGGACTAACCCACCATTAGGGTTTCTCTTGTACTCACCTCCACTATATATACAGAAAGAGACAAAGCCTCTCTCATCTCATTCCTATTTTACTTCCTTGTCTACTCGCTCTCTCTCTCTTCTTGGAGTGTCCTCGAAGTATCGATCTTTCTACATGGTATCAGAGCTGGTGAGAGCGTGTGTCCCTTGCTGATGAGCAAGATGGAGATTGGAGTACAGGAGAGAGCAACCGGAGTTGTGCCTGATGTCGAGCACTATCCTACTGATGCGTTCGGATGAGACGAAACCGTTTCTTTCGCCACCAGAAACTTTGAACGCGATTTCGGAGACCTAGACGATTTTTTCTCGTTGAAATCTGTCGACCAGTCCTTTTAAGGCTGTCTTGTTCAGAAGGTGCGAATTGTGTACTGGGTCAAGTTTTAATCGATTTGGAGGTTTCCAGCGGCAGATTTTCAATCGGATCTTTTTCGACCAAGACGAAAGTTTTAGGACTTGACCCTAAAACAAATTCTGTTCCGAATATGCAATTTGAAAAATTTGGAAAATTTTTAGGGGTCGCACACCCATTCCTAACCTCATTTGGTCCAATTTCGACCTTTCTTGGTGTGTTCTATCGACATTTTCGTCGTGTTTTGTACACCTCTAGTTCGCGGACAGTTTCTTTCTTCATTCTCGCTGCAGGAGGAGTTCGTGGAGTCGACTTCTTGTGACTTGTGACAACTCCTGATCGCGCGGTGTGGAGAGATGAGTTTCTTGAAGGATCTGTGAGGTTTTCCGCGTATAGAACAGCGCAATTTCAACATTGCAGCTATGGCGGAGTCCGTGTCTTTGATTACTGGAGAGAAGCTCGACAAGAACAACTACCAAGCGTGGAAGTTCCGGATGAAGATTTTCCTATAGGGACAAGATCTATGGGATCTTATCACTGAGGAGGAGAAAGCGCCTGAAGTGTCAATTTCTGACCCGAAATTCAAGGAGTGGAAGAAGCGTTCATACCAGGCTATTCACTACATCGCGCTGACAGTCTCAGCATCGATGATCAGCCACATTCAGGATTGCGATACATCCAAGAAAGCTTGGATGTATCGCAATCCGGAACAGAGGCGCGGAAGCTGCAATTGCTGCAACAGTTCAACACCGTGAAGAAGAGGTCGATGTGCATCAACAACTATGTGAACCATGTCAAGCAGCTCGTGGATCAGCTATTTTCTGTCAAAGTCGAGACTGATCCCACTGTCTTGATCGGAGCCATATTGCAGGGACTGCCTGCAGAGTACAAACAGTTCATAACATCGATTTCGACCAGAGAACCTCTTCCGCGGTTTGATGAGCTTGTTCCTATGATGTTAGGAGAGGAGGTGCGTCTACTGGGGAGTTCTACTTCGACGGGTCAGCAAGAATCTGTCTATTTTGTAGGTTCTGGAGGATCTCGAGGTAGGGGTCGTGGCAAAGGTGCTGGACGTGGACGGGGTCGCGGACAGCAACAGCAATCGCAGCAGCAGCAGAATCCGCAGAACCAGCAGAACCAGCAACAGTCTAGTTCCAACAACAATCAAAGAAGAGCGCCTGGTTCCTACAACTACTGCAAGAAGCAAGGTCACAATGCGAATCAGTGCTACAAGAAGTAGAACGATCAGAGACAACAACACGGCAACAACCCCCAACAAGGTAACAGCAACAGCAAGGCTATGCAGTCACTGAGCATGTCTATTCGGAGCAGTTGTTGATTACTACGCATCAGAGTTATGCGGCTTCCGAGCCACAGACTGACTGGGTGATCGACTCCGGCGCCACCAGTCACATGACTCTCAATCGGGAGTGGTTTAGTTCACTCGAGCCTGTGGAGACTCCACAGTTTATGGTGACAGGAGATGACACCAAGCATAAGATCCAGCACAAGGGTAACATTCCACTTCACATTCCTGCTTCAACGTTTACTGGTATACGGAATGTCTTACATGTACCCACATTGACTAGAAATCTGCTATCTGTAGGACAGTTGATAGAGCAGGGTCTACAAGTGCGCTTCAGTAAAGATGGATGCTTTATTGAAGATTCAAGTGACACTGTCATAGCTCGAGGTGTAGTGACGTAGGATTTCTCCTATTGCCCATTTAGTATACAAGATATCGTTCTCATAGAGGATTTGCACAAGTAACGCTGCTCTAAGTTCTAAGATCTGTTCAAACACACAAACAAACGGGTTTTGCCTAGAAATCCAGCTTCTCACAAAACCACACAAAACAACACGTCTTTGGGGCACGCCAAATGGTGCTTTGGAACTAAACAACCAACTACCAATGACAATATCACACAACTATTCACAGAGAAGCTCGGGAAGACGATCTTCTTGCTTCCAGATTGCTTCTTCCGGTCTTCTCGATACCATCTTCCCGAAGCGATTCTCGTCTTCTGGGGGTTCAACTCGTCTTCTCATACCTCCAGAAGGCTGTCCTGCTTCGCAGAAGTCGACTAGTAACGGTCGTTACACCTTATTCTCACACTCACATTCCAACAGGTTAGATAAATCACAGGGTGTATGCCTCTTGTAGCCTTCCCAGGCTTCTGCCTACGGAAATGGTCTTCCTGCAGCACTACAACGACATTCACCTTCACGGAAGCTCAATAGAAGTCTCGGAAACTCACTAGAAGAAGGTAAGAGGATGGGGAAGATGAGGGAAGATGGGGAAGAAGAGAAAATCCAAACAAGAGAAAACAAGATGAAAAGAGTAAATTAAGATTCCGACAGGCTTCTAGTCCGGATCTTGACTAACAAGCCATCCCTGCTTGTAATAGTTTGGGGAGGAAGACAACAAACGTGAGTACTGTTGCACCGTCTTACTCGAGGATGTCGTCTTCTGTTGCGGGAAGAAAGCTTCTTTCTTCTTCACTTCGCTGCTCTGACTGCTCTGTCTTCTGGGATCCCTTACCCAGAAGACCGTTCGTACGTTATCGTGTTGTACATGGGTCTGTACAGTGAAAAGTAATGCAAAGAGAATTTTTTCTATATTGTGTAAAGGAAGCTGCCCTGCAGCTTAACAAGCTAGGCAGGAGCTAAGCTGGGGCCATGCTTGACAAGTTGCCCCCTAGCTTGGGTTGGAATATCACCCTTGAGGGAGTCGAAAGACATCAGAATGTGAAGTTCGACGAGGAGAGCGACCTCATGCTTCTAGTTTTGACAGAAAGTGCTTTAAGTAATAGTTAGCACGTGTTTTAAACTAAGAAATATGCGATAGAGGGAAATCTGTCGATTCTGACTCGTGACTCGAACTCAGAATCTGATTGCGTGAGTGTGTAGGTGTTCACAAGTACTATAGTTTTGACTCTTTACTCGTTTAAAACGGAGTTGTATAGAGAAGTTAGCACAGAATAGGCTAGTAAAGACTTTACAGGAAGATTTCCTTAGTAAAGCATATGTACAGACTGTTAAACCTTTTTGAACGGAACCAAAGGTCATCCCAGTGATAGGGCGCCTGCCTAGGAGGGAAGTGGTCTCAAGATCAATCCCTCCTGGTCTCTGGTTCCTATTCTGGCATGTTGGCCTCCCGGATGGGAGTCTATGTTGGGTATTCAGCCATGTCCTGTATACCTAGGGGCGGGAGACCGGTATCTCTTTTAATCGTGGGCTTCCTGGCCTAAGCCTCCGCATGCTCTTGAATATACTATGGGAGATACCTGGTGCGCATATGGGAGGGCTGTAAGCCCTCTGAGGCAGCCTCATAAGTGTTAGGGCTTCGGCCTACATTGGATGGCTTGTAGTATATTCAGGATGGCATCAAGATGACATCAAGAGCACAGGAAACTTTTGCTAATTAGTTAAATAAGCATCAAGTAGGCTTGCGATGGAGAATGAGGTTATGTGAACCTTTATTAGTGTAGGGGTAGAGTTTGTGGAGACAACTGTGAAACTTGTATTAAAAAGGGGTCAACTTTGTAAATAATGCTCTGTACGCATAAGGACAGCAGGGGGGCAGCTTAAGCTAAGGCCCTGCTTGTGATAAGTGATTGCGCTTATAAGGACAGCAGGGGGGCAGCTTAAGATGGGGCCTTATCTTTTAGGTTTAATACCTGCGACGGCTGGAGATCGGGGGGACACTTTTCAAGGGATTTTTCTGAGAGAACTGAGGCGGAAGGAGGAAAAAGGAGCAGAATTAGGGATTGAGGAGAGGAGACGCTGAGAAGCTTGGAGGCTGAGTGAGGGTCGATTTTTCTGACAGCATTGAGTGGATTGAGGAGAAGAGACGCTGAGAAGCTTGGAGGCTGAGTGAGGGTCGATTTTTCTGACAGAATTGAGTGGATTGAGGAGAGGAGACATTGAGAAGCTTGGAGGCTGAGTGAGGATCGATTTTTCTGACAGAATTGAATAGAGTGAGCAGGGGAGATCGTGAGAGAGGTAGGAAAGTGTTTTGGAGACAAGAACCTCATATGTTGCACAGTTTTGAGGTTTGGAGGTAGAATTGAACGGACAAGGCGGTTTATTTGAAGGGGATTGTTTTTGACAAGGCTTTGGTTGTCGTGAGATCAAATTCCTTGGAATTTTCAGCCGAGACGGACTCAGGAGAGGAGGAGAGAGATATTTTCTTAAACAGTGAAGCAATTGACACTGAAATAAAGCTATTTCTACTCCGGAGAGATCTATTTGTGTACCTGAGTGCGTGATTGAGTGTTTGTTTTGCAATTGGTGAGCACAAGAGGCTGTGTTTTGAGATTTCGTCGTCTGCAGCGACCTATCTTCCTTTCTGATCATTTCTCTTTGATCGATCATAGTCAGGAGGTCCGTCCTCCCCAAGAAAGACTCTCGCCACGACATCTGGTGCTTCCACTGAGAGCAATTGGGGTGATCAATTTGGAGAATTGGCTAGATTGGGTGGAAAATGGATCACAGTGCTGCTGTACAGGGTGCGGCTGCTGCTCAAGGTGCTTCTGTCCAAGGGACTTCTGGTCAAGATGGAATTGGCTCTTAAGGAGGACCTACGGTGGTCCCAACAGCAGCAGCACAGCCTGACACGTCTCATATTCTTTAGGCGTTGGCTGCTTTGATTCAACAGCAGCCTGCAATTGGAGGAGCTGAGCAGAAATCCACGAAGGCGTTACAAGCAATTGTTGGTCGATGTGGGCGATTTGATGGAAGAGATGTTACTAGGTACCTGCGGGAGTATGTGGGTGAAATGGAGTTGGTCAGGGCACCTGAAGTTGAGGTAATTTTAAGCTTTGAGTTGACTGTTGTCCCTGAATTGAGAGAGAAGGTTAGAAATTTACAGAGAAGACATTTAGGTGGGTGGACTCTATTTGAACGTGCACTGAGAGAAGAATTTCTAGAAGAGGACTCTGAAAGAGTCACCAGAAGAACTCTCATGGATTGGATAGAGCGTCAGCCTGGACGTTCCATGGGATTGAATGAAGTGATCCGTGAATTTGAGAAGAGGTACTCTCAGCTTTCTGGTCTAGAGAGGTTGACGTTGGATGCTAGGAAGACGGAGTTGTTCTTAGGGGCTCTGGATGAGTTCACAGCAGATAGGCTTTGTTTCATGTTGGCTGATCGAGGGGCTGAAGGGGGAGTTACATCTGATTGGAGGAGAGTAGAAGAAGCAGTATCCACCCTTGCTAGACAACGTCGTGGTAGGATGGTACTGCAGCCAGAGACCTTGCCAGAGCAGAGAGTAGCTCCTCATGTTCATGTAGCTCCTCCTGCAATACCTCAAGCACCTATTGTGATTCCTCAAGCACCTATAGTGGTTCCCCAAGTGGTTCCTCAAGCGCCTGCAGTACTTATCCCAGCATAGAGAGGACCTAGACAGCAGCAGCGACCTGTTGAGAACCGAAATCAACATAACTTGATAGAAGAACTTACTCAACAGTTGAGAGATTTGAGGGTTGAGATGGCAGACTTGAGGAGAGATCAACGACCTGTTGCACCAGGTGCCCTACCTGTAGGAGGAACCTTTACCAGGAGATGTATTTGGTGCGATAGTCCAGATCATCTCAGAGGAGACTGTCAAGACTTGGCGGTTTCCTTGCGAGAGGGCGTAGTCAACTATCAGAACAACAGATTGTATCTAACCGCCACTGGGCAGCCTCTGAATACATATTTTGGAAGAGGAGGAATGAGGAGTTCTCTTCCAGCACTTACTGGTGCGAATACTACAGCGATGACTGCGGGTTCTGCGGAGGCTGATGTATATACTGGGAGAGTTGAAGTGCGCTCTAATCCAACTATGGTTGAGCAGGCTGTTGAGGTTCCGGTTGAAATGATGAAGAGAGGTGCTGAAAGCATTAGGAGAGCTACTGGATGACGAGATCCAGTAGATGCAACTTCTATTCGAGCGTTTTTAGAGACGAGTGGTGAACAAGATGCCATGATCGAAGACAAAAGAAGACGGGACGCTTCCGATTTAGATGCAGGAGTACCAGAGGACAGTGACCGTCGGAGGGTTACAAGGAGGAGAGCGGCGGAACCATCACCATCTGTACCAGCTGGAAGATTTCCTGCTGCAGAGGATATACCTTCTACCTCTACAGCTCCACCACCTGCAGTAGATCCTATGGAAGGTGTACGGGATTTGCCACAAGAGACTACTGCTACAGATAGAGTACGGGGAAAGAGGTTTACAGCACAGGAGAAGGGAAAAGCTCCAGCTAACAAGTTAGCGGCAGACATCGAAACAACAACAGACTTGCGTGCTGTTCTAGAGCAACGCATTTTGGATGCTAGAGTTGAGTTTACTCTTCGTGAAGTGCTTGGTATCGGAAAGAGAGAGTTTCATGAGTTGATAATAGACATCATGAAGAGAAAGAGACAGGTATTGACTGAACAAGTAAGTAGTCAGATGGTTGGAGCAGTAGATGCTATTGGTGTTAATCAGTTCGGAGATGATAAGTACGAGGCATGGATTGCTGGTCCTGCTGTTATTGAGAATGAAGATGAAGAGTTTGAAGATGATGGGTCAGACGCAGACAGCGATTTCAAGGAGAAGCACTGGGCAAGAGCGACAACAGAGACGCAAGTTCGGCTTGGAGGACTTTCTGAGCCAGTACCTGCACTTGTGGATCACGGGTCGGAGATCAACATCATTTCCAAGGAGGTGTATGAAAAGGGACAGTGGTCAATCGAAAGGAATCATGGTTGGGTGCTTCGAGCTGCAAATAACCAAAAGGGTGAGTTATACGGAGCTTGTCCCAATATGCGTGTAAGGATTGGGGATGTAGAGGTTGATCAGCATTTCTTTGTACAGTCATCTGCCTCCTATCCTGTCATACTGGGCCAACCATACATCACCGCTGTTCGGATGGAGACAAAGGTGATGAACGATGGGTCTCATTATGCTAGAGTTCGGAGTCCTGATGACAAGTACTCAGTACAGTTTTTGACGGTTCGTTCAAGACATGAGCGGAACAGACAAACCCTTAGAGATTCTCAGACGAAGAGATGTAAGGTTTTTCGCAATCCACTCCTGTAGAGCGGGAAGACAGGGGTGTAGAACCTATTGTTGAGGTCCCGTCAGAGTTGGAAGCGAGACATGTACAAAGGTCTGGATACATGTGTGGTGTACAGAGTTGGCAGTCTGGATTGCTGATGTTTGAGACAGATGGGTGGAGCCGATTTACAAGAGTTGAAGATATGGAGGAAAATACAAAAAGATGGATGGTGAAACAGGTATCAGGGTTGTGGCGTGTAGGAGTTCTATCTGAAGACGAAGTGGTTTCTGGTTTGTTTGAAGAGTTTATGTCTGTACAGTCAGCTGTTCGTTGGTTAGACAATGTGAGGTAGATTGATGGAGGGGAAAAGTAGTGTGGTGGTGATCCTTATCCACTCTCGATGCATATATGAGGAGATTGCTACATACCTGCAGTTCTTTCCTCATCCGATGCAGAATAATGAAGGGAGAGAAGCAAGATGTTGGTGTGCACTCCCTCAGGAAGTAGACGTCCATGCGAAGTACAAATCTGTACTGAGAAAGGTAAGATCGGTAGCAGCTCAACTACCTGCTAACTCCCAGCAGCAAGTACAGTTAGTGGGGACTGAACCTATATTGCGTGATCATAGACGAGTAAGGCACCAGTTTACTGAGGAAACATTGAAGGAGCTCCAGATAGGAGGGGGTGATTTCTTGACTGAGGTCGAGAAGATAGTGTTTGAACATATGATAGTGAAGCATGGTAAAGCATTCTCTTTTTCACCAGAGGAGATAGGTTGTGTGGACCCAAAGGTTATAGCGCCTATGGTTATATTCACAATCCCTCATGTGCCTTGGGACCTGAAACCGATCCCAGTTCCTCGTGCTTTGTTGCCTAAACTCATCGAGTTGTTGAAGGAGAAGGTACAGATGGGGATACTTGAGCCGTCCATGGGACCATATTCTAGCAGATGGTTCACTGTACCCAAGAAGTCAGGAGCTTTGCGTTTTATTCAAGACCTACAACCTGCGAATAACGTAACCATTCGTAACGTTGGGACGGGTCCTGTGATTGAAGAGGTAGCAGAGGCATTTGCAGGGAGAGCTATCTATTCGATTGGAGATCTATATTCTGGTTATGATCAGTTCCAGCTGGCTGTGGAGAGTAGGGATTTAACTACTATGCGTACGCCCTTGGGATTGATGCGGATGTGTACTCTTCCACAAGGAGCGACGAACTCGGTGGTTCATATGCAGAATGCGATGCATAAGGTACTAAGGGAGTTTGTGCCTGATGGTACCATTCCATTTCTAGATGATATTCCTATAAAGGATTGCGCGGTTGAAGACAAGGATGAAGCAGTACTTGCGAATGGATGTAGAAGGTTTGTTGCAGACCATATCAGGGACGTAGAACATATCTTGACTCGTCTGGAGGAGGTACATCTCACCCTGTCAGGAGCTAAGTCCAAGTTTGGTGTGTTTGAGATTTTAGTGGTTGGACATCTGTGTGGCGCTTTTGGAAGGCGACCAAACCCCGAGAAGGTTGAAGCCATAGCAAGGAGGGCAGACTGTAGGAATATCACAGAGGTTCGACGCTTTCTAGGTGCTTGTGTATTTTATCGTTTATCCATTCCTCATTATGCTCATGTTGCTGAGCCTTTGTATGCATTATTGAGGAAGGGTAAGAGGTTTATATGGACCTCAGTCCATCGAGAAGCTATGAATAGGTTGAAGGAGGCTCTACAGTCTCCGCCTGTTTTGAGAAGAGTAGACTACGGATGTGGGAGACCTGTCATTGTCACAGTAGATACTAGCCCAAAGGCAATTGGCTGGGCGATAGGTCAAGATGATGCGGATGGATTGCGGCTTACCTCTAGGTTTGGAGCTATGATCTTGACAGACAGACAACGAGATTATCCTCAGGTGAAGCGTGAGTTGTGGGGAGCGGTGACAGCAATGAAGACAGATCGTGAGTTTCTGATCGGTGCTCATGTAGTCTTGGAAACGGATTGTCTACCTCTATTAGGCATGATATCCAACTGTACCACGCCAGACATAGCAATGTTACGTTGGATTGCCTATATTAGAAGTTTGAATCCAGAGCTGAAGCATATAAAAGGAAAGGAGAATATGGTTGCAGATATGTTGTCAAGGGCTCGATTTGTGGATGAGGATGTCATGATTTCAGAAGCTGAAGAAGAAGAGAGACATGATGCTCAGTGTCAGGTTAATCGACAGGCTACAAACTTGGAGCCGTTGATGTTTAGAGAGGAGCTTTACACAGGTAGACTGTAGTGATGAAGGATTTCTCCTTTTGCCCATTTAGTATACAAGATATCGTTCCCACAGAGGATTTGCACAAGTAACGCTGCTCTAAGTTCTAAGATCTGTTCAAACACACAAACACACGGGTTTGGCCTAGAAATCTCGTCTTCTCACAAAACCACACAAAACCACACGTCTTCCAAACACGCCAAATGGTGCTCTGGACCCAAACAAACAACTACCAATTACAATATCACACAACTATTCACAGAGAAGCTCGAGAAGACGAACTTCCTGCTTCCAGGTTGCTTCTTCCGGTCTTCTCGATACCGTCTTCCCGAAGCGATTCTCGTCTTCTGGGGGTTTAGCTCGTCTTCTCACACCTCCAGAAGGCTGTCCGGCTTCGCAGAAGTCGACTAGTAACAGTCGTTACATCTTATTCTCACACTCACATTCCAACGGGGTAGATCAATCACAGGGTGTATGCCCCCTGTAGCCTTCCCAGGCTTCTGCCTACGGAAGTTGTCTTCCTGCAGCACTACAACGACATTCACCTTCACGGAAGCTCAATAGAAGTATCGGAAGCTCACTAGAAGAAGATAAGAAGATGAGGAAGATGAGGGAAGATGGGAAGAAGAAGAAATCCAAACAAGAGAAAACAGGATGAAAAAGGGCAATTAAGATTCCGACAAGCTTCTAGTCCGGATCCTGACTAACAAGCCATCCCTGCTTGTAATAATTTGGGGAGGAAGACAACAAACGTGAGTACTGTAGCACCGTCTTCTACTCGAGGATGTCGTCTTCTGTTGCGGGAAGAAGACTTCTTTCTTCTTCACTTCGCTGCTCTGACTGCTCTGTCTTCTGGGATCACTTACCCAGAAGACCGTTCGTACGTAGATCCCAAGTGCTCTACTGAACGAGTCAAGCTACACTTCCACAACGGCTGACAGTCATCGCCACTCAAGAAGAACACTTCCCATGCACAATTGGGAACGAATTCAATACATTCCACCACCCAGAAGACATGGACAAAGCGTCTGCACTCAAATCAACAATCTTTTCCCCGAGAAGAAGTCACAATGGCATTGGGAAGCTCACTCCCTCTACTTCCTGCGTCTACTCCTCGACACACCAGTCTAGCTAACAGGACTGCACGAGGATGCCGTTCCCTGTTCCTAGACTGTCCCTTCTCTAATGTGTCTCTCCTGCCTGCCTGTAGAATCGGTGTGTATGTTCAGTTACTGCCGAATTCTACAGAACTGGCAGAGCTCTCAGAGAGCTTTTCTCCTACCATGCTATCCTACTTAACCATCTGCCTTGGGAGGCGACCACCAGGGAGAGAGAGAGAGGCGCTGACAAGAGGTGGTCACCTCACATGCATGCGGTCCCTCTTCCCAATTAGCCCTCCACTGTATTACTCCTACGCTACCTATGCTGCCACATGGGGTCCTAACTATTTTTACATGGAAAACTGCCACCCTTAAGATAGCATGTCCAATCCTACAAAATCTGGAAGTGTCGATTGAGTTTGCTAACTACTCTGATTGCTCGGTGGCAATCTCTACATGATCTGCTCCTACCGGAGCTACTACCTCGACTTCTGATGGGCTGGGAAGCCCTGCACTTACCTCGGGTACCACTGAGGTAGCTTCCCTCTCCTCGCTCTTCGCTGGCCCTGCTATTTCTGCGGCTGCGTCTTCCTCGGCTTCGACTTCGGAAGACGGAATGGTCTTCTGGGAAGACGAGTCGAATGGTGCGTCTTCGGTCTTCTGAGGCACAGATGCAGTACTAGGGACCATGGCGATCTCATAGGGGTCCGGGGAAGTCGCTTCCTCCACGCGGAATACCTGGGAAGACGGCTCGTCTTCCTGTCTTCCAGAAGACATCATGTCTTCCGGGGCGTCTTCTGGAGTCTTCTCGTCTTCCAACGCTGTCACCACCAAGTGTACAGCGAGATCGAACTCCTCCTTCTCCATTCCGGATCCAGTCGAGGGTGCTGGGGCTTGGGAAGATGCGGTTGCAGGTGTCGGAAGTGAGGGAAGACCATAAAGTGTCTTCACTCCTTCTATCTGTCTATCCAGGTACTTGAACATGCTATCTCTGCATTCCACCAACCTCGTCTTGGACTCGCTGTCCCATTCCCTAGCTAAGGTAAGTAACTTCTTATCCGCGGTGAAGTTGAACTTCTTCCGAAGCGCTTCTACCGACTGAGCTAGCATCTTCTGCGCACGGGCCTCCGCTGCTTCCCTCTGCGTCTTCTCTCTTGCAGCTCGCGCTTCTGCGGCTTCTCGCTGCATCTTCCAAGTGGTCTGCTCTTCTGCGAGGGTAGTGATCTTCTCCCGTACTCGGAGAACTTCCTGATCACGCTGCTGTACTCGCGTCTGCAACTCTTGGTTGCTCTTCCGAAGTTGTATCGACTCCTTGGCAGAAGCGGCTGCTTTCGCCTTGTACCTGGCTGCAAGCTTCTCCGTAGTGCGGAGACTAGCTTCCAGAGACTCCGTCTTCTGCTGGCTGTCTTCCTGTCGCAGCAAGATGCGCAGACCGAATCCAGGCTGTAAGGGCTTCTCCTGTGCCCTCGCTCTTCTTTCCAACAACTCCATAGCGGGCTGGATCTCCTTCTGGAAGTAGGCACTGAACTCCTCCAGTCGTCTTCCTGCAGAAGACAAGTTCATCCCCACCACTCGCTCGATGGTGTCGACTTCGTCTTCCAGAGGCAAGGGAGCCTCTTCCACCACTACGGCCTTCATCTTCTGCGCACGAGAAGAAGCTACTCTTCTCATCTTCCGGGGTGGAAGACTCCTCGTGGCAAGAGCGGCTCTCCTCTTTGCGCTTCCTCGCATCGCAGTAGGAGTGCCCATCCATCCTTCGTCTTCTGGAGTCTTCGGAAGACTCCCAGGTGTTACAGAAGCTGTCTTCTGCTCCGATCGGGTACTCAGCAAGTCTTCCTCCGAGTCCGACTTCGATCCTGAATGGATGAGGGAGATGGGTGTCCTCGGTACACTTCTGTGGCCCATCTTCCTCACTGGCGTGGCGTCTTCCGACCCACTAGACTCGTCTTCCCTCACCAGAAGCGTCTTCTGGTGAGAGCCGGGCCTCAGCTGTGGCATCAGAGTGGGAGGGGGCGTTGCTGCTGCCTCTCGGTCATCGTCTTCCGAGGTCTCCTCCTTCACCTCCTGTCGCTCCGTTGGCCCATACACTGCCAGCTGATCTTTCCTAAGATCTCCCATGGCTACATACAAGTAGTAGAAGAAGGGCGTCAGATGTCCTCCCGCCGGGGTACCCAAGTATGCTAGCTCCGTCTGTACATAGTTGTGGATGTACGCGCCCCAGTAGATTGGCACTCTGTCATCGCACACTGATTCCAGGAACTCCACGTCCTGATCTCCTAAGTACCTCGTCTTCTGCGCTTTTCTCTTGGGGAAAAGATGCAGAAACAACTTCGCCAGAAGTCGCTTCTTCGGCTCCCGGTAAGACTCTATCTTCCAACCGTTCCTCCCCTGCCTGTCTTCCACGAAAAGGCAGGTGGTACTCCCAGGTACATGCCATGAACTCACAATCCTAGGCAAGATCTTCTTCTCGTACCAATATCCTCGGTTCTCGGTCTCAGGCTTGTGAAACGCCTTACGCCACCAGTCTTCTGTCCAGGAAGATGATCTTCCCCGAGCAACTCCTGCCTTCGCAGGTACACGGTTACGCGGTGGTAACGCGGCCCATACCTCCTCCAGAAGTCCTTGATCTGCGAGGTTCCAGTCCCACATGAAGAAGTCGAGACCCAACTCCTTGAGGAAAGGAGTGGCCTCGGCCAATTCTGTCGCTGGTAACACCAGGCCTCGCGGATGCATCGACATATCTGGAAGATCTGCTGCACTAAACCCCAAGCACCTACTATGAGCTGAAGGCTCAGTTCTTCCCGAGTGCCCACAGTCTAGCTTCCACTCTCAGAAGACGAAACTAGTCTTCCAGAAGACAGCTACTCCGTCTTCCGGGATTCTAACAGTGCTTCCTAAATAGCTCTCGTCTTCCGAGCTATATCTAAACAATCCTATCTAAGCAAGGCCTCGCATGGATTACCAAGAAGACAACCCACCTTGCATTACATCCTACTTCCTATCAGAAGATACAAGATATGCGAGAAGTAGAGTATGAGAAAGGTTCAGAAGATGGTTGCGGGCTCATGCGGTGACAGTGGCCTCTGGGAAGACACTTGGGACAGCTTCCGATTCAATGTCTTTCTCGGAAGACTTCCCGAAGTCAGACTTCCCTTCACTGGTCTCACCTGTCTTCGTCTTCCTACGCGCAGTCTATCCTCACAACAGACTCAAGACAATTGCACTCTGTTCTTCTGACTTCTCACCTCTCATACGCTGTCGCGCTACTTGGCGGCTACATGTTATATTTCTACTCCGACGCTTGAGTTTAGTAGTTCTAGAAGTTAGCTTATATTACTTCTAGTCGTTTATGTATATGTTTGACACCTTTGCATACGGTGTTAACACTATTTTGAGTCTTAGTAGGTTGATTACCATGTTGATAGGGCTTAAGCTCATGGGTTGTATTTGCGTGTCGCCCATGCATGCTTTCTAGCTGATTTAAGTTATTTTTTGGGGCTGCGTGTCGTTTTAGGTAGTTTAAGTTTTACGCTGGCACTCTAGGGGGCTTGACGTGGTAGCCTATGAGTAAAACTAAGTTGCCACGTGGTTTAGGGTACTAAAGGACGACCAAGTGGAGCTATGAACTCCCATTGGTCTGTTTTTGTCTTTAGTTTAACTCTAAATTTAGAAAGAGAGCTCTAAAGGAGAGTTCGAGCATTTGGTGAGGGATCTTCGAAATCTGAGAGCACAGGGAGAGAGGTCTCGTCATGCCAAGCACTTCCAGTGAAAATTTCGATCGATTTGAGTCAATAAAGACGGAGTTATGAGCAATTGAACTTCGGATTGTGCTAGAATTGAATCATTTTGGTTGGATTTAGGGTTTTCAGTGTCATTCGCAGCAGATTTGAGGAAATTGCTTCAAAACTTCGAGGTTGTGTTCTCCGCCAGCAGGGCTACGATTTCACAAAAAGTTTCATATCGATTGAGCAACTGAGTAATTCAGGGCGGCCGCTGAAGCTGAGGGGGTCTGAAAAGCTCTTAATCTAGAGCAGCGACTTCAGAGGAGGAGATCTACAGTTCTGTGTACATTCAGGAGTCCCAACTTCACAGGGATGTTCAGCACCCTGTAGACTGCAAATCCTGTAAGAAAATTCAAAATTGATCGAGCCAAACTCCTGTTATAGGTTGAAATAGCCAGCTAGGTACCAGAAATTGCCGTAGTTTTCTTGCTCAAAACTTTTCTGTTCATATCTCCGTATCAGAATTTGATCTCAGGCTGAAATTTCGTCTGTGAGTTCAGTAGTACCTCATTTGCATGTAGGGGAAGTTTAGAGGTCTAAACCTTCATAGTTTTCCTCTCCGTGAGTGTCAAAGTTCACCGCCGAATCCTATTACTGTCAGCTAGACCTGAATTTCGCCTTCTGGGTATATAACTAGATCTTACACATCTGTGTGAGTGTTTATAGCCCTATTGTGACCTGAAAGCCAACCTCTTGAGTGAACAACCACAGCCAGAAGCCCGGCGCTTTCCTAGGTAGACGGATTACACTCCGACATACTCCCTTTTTGGTGAACTCGACGTGAAACACCTAGGGTGGGAGTTTTCTTGAGAGTGTTACAGGATCAGATATCATGGCCAACCAAGGATCATCAAGTGGAGGTGCTACTGCTGCTCAGCAACCTGTTCAGCTTGATGCTGCTACGATGAAGATGTTCCAAGCTTTTTCCATGTTTATGCAGCAGCAGCAGAGCACAGAGAGGAAGGAGGTATTATTAGCAACCAAGGCGTTGCAATCTGTGGTGCATCAGATGGACCAGTTCAAGGGGACAGATATTTCCAAGTACGTGCGATACTATGCTAGGGAGATGGAGGTGAACAAGGTACCTGAGAAGGAGATGGTGGAGAACTTTGAACTTGCTGTTGTGCCTGAGATTCGTGGGCGTGTGAAGGAGCTCAAACAGAAGAAAGGACAGAGTTGGGAGAGCTTTATGCGCGCTTTGAAGGAGGAGTACTACACTGAAGATTCAGAGAGGGTGACCAAGAGAACGTTCTTGGAGTGGGTGGTTAAGCCCAACAAAGGTTTGTCTGTAAATGAGTTGTTAAGGGAATTTGATCGTCAGTATGCTCAGCTTTCTAGGACAGAAAAGCTTACATTAGAGGTGGAGAAGACCAAGCTTTTCCTACAAGCAGCGGACGTGACTATTCAGGAGAAGCTTGAGCTGTTGCTGGAAGACAAGAGTGAGGAGAGAGGATTGAAGACTGACTGGAAGGAGGTTGAAGAGGCTGTCTCTTTGCTGACCAAGAGACAGAGAAGAAGGGACAAGGTGGTGGTAAGTGAAGCAGCACCTCTGATAATTCCTGTCAAGCAGTTGCTTGCTAAGCCCGCTTTGGTAATTGCTAGAGAGGAAGACTCACCGCTTGATGAGTTGATTAAGGGTATGAAGGAGCTTAAGCTTAAGCTCACTAGGCTAGAAGAGAAGGAGCAGAATGTACAGCCTGCTATGCAGAGACCTCAGATGAGAGAAGGCTTTGTTCATCGTTGTATATGGTGTGATAGCCTAGACCATGTAAGAAGAGATTGTGGGGAGTTTTCAGATGCATTGAGGAAGGATCTGATCTTCTTCAAAGATGGTAAGATCCATCTGAGAGAGACTGGGATGATGCTGGGAACCAACTTTGGCAAGGGTGGTATGAAGAGACTTGTGAATGATATATCAGCATCACATGCTGTTTCTCTTGTGAATGCTGCTACGTGTGGAGTGAAAGTGGAAATGGAGAGAGAGAAAGGGACTACTGGATTGTGGTCAGATGTAGTGCGGTCCGTAGCTAGAACAGAGCTAGACAAGGATGTGCTACGGAGGGTTGGCAACTCAATTTGAGAAACTACAGGATGGAATGACCCTGTAGACACTATGTCAGTGCATGCTTATGTTGCACGAAGTCATCATGAAGCTGTATTAGAAGAAAAACGTAGGAGGGAGGATGCAGGTGAGGCTTCTACAGCCAAACGGCCTGCTACAAGGAGTGAAAGGAGTAGACCAGATGCAAGGCAGGAGACAACACCTACTCGGGAGGAGACTATGGAGGATCTACCATCTACAACACCAAAGGAGAAGGAGAGAAGCAAGGAGAAGGGTAAGATGCCTGCATACAAACTTCAATCTGACATTGAGATTGCTACAGACTTGAAGCAGGTGTTAGAGAACCGTATCTTGAATGGGAAAGTTGAGTTTACTTTGGGTGAGATTCTTGGGATTGCAAAGCGTGAGTTCCATGAGGTTATCATAGATATCATCAAGAGGAAACGTCAGATTTTGGGTGAAGCAGCTACGCTTAACGTTCTAGGGACCAAACTGTCGGAGGATGAGGAAGATGAGATTGCTGGTTATTGCTCTCAAGTATCAGAGGGAAGATCAGATCAGCATGTGAGGTTTGAAGATGAGGTGGAAGCATCGCAGAAGAGTCATTATTCTCACAACCATTGGGCGAGAGCAACCACAGAGACCTTAGTGAAGCTGGGAGATCTAGAGGAACCTGTGGTGGCATTGATTGATCACGGCTCAGAGATTAATCTGATGTCTAAGGAGCTGTACAAGCGTGGGAGGTGGCCCATAGACACCGACCATGGGTGGCTTATCCGTGCTGCCAACAACCAGCGGGGAGAACTCTATGGTGCTTGCCCCAACATCAAGGTAACTGTGGGTGACATCAGTGATGTTCAGAATTTCTTTGTGCAAGACATGTCAACCTATTCTATCATTCTAGGGCAGCCTTACATTACTGCTGTTAGAATGGAGACACGAGTTATGGATGATGGTTCAGCCTATGCTAGGATACGTAGTAGAGACGGCAAAAGAGCTGTTCAGTTTTTGACGGTTGCTGCAGAACATGAGAGGAATCGTGATAGCTTGAGAGACCGTCCACTACCTAAGATTACTCAGGAGTTTAGAGAGTCTAGGGGTTTTGGCAGAGTACCATTGAAGAGCGAGACTTCAACGGTACAGTAGAGATAGGATTCTCGCCTGATCCAGTAAAGCAGGAAGCTTTATCCACTAGCTTCTTGGGATTGACATCATGTGGATCAGTATGTTATAGGAAGGTTGAGAATCTGAAGAGGTTTGAAAGGCAACATGTGAAGTATGTACAACAGTCTTTGTGGGATAGTGGAGAGTTAGCAAGAGATGAATACATATCTGGAGTGTTTGAAGAGCAGTATTTGGTAGATACTATAGGAGAGTTGAAATCTATATTAGAAAGCTCTACAGATGATGTAGATAGAGTGGTGAGAGTGAGCTCCAAGGAGCTTTATGATGTTATTGATAAGTTTATAGATCTACAAGAGGTGTATGTGGAGACCAAGTACAAGTCAGTGGCAAAGAAAGTCAAACCAGTGGCTTTGCCTTTGCCACTCGATTACAATCAGAAGATGGAGCAAGCTGCACGAGAACCGACGCTCAGAGGACCGAGAAGAATTGGGCACCAGTTCACAGAAACAACACTGAAGGAGCTAAGGATTGGAGGTGATGGATTTCTTACCGAACAAGAGAAGAAGAGCTTCAGGGAGATGCTATCTAGGCATGGTAAGGCGTTCGCGTTTGAGTCACATGAAGTAGGATGTGTAGATCCAAGTGTAGTTTCACCTATGGTAATCTTTACTATACCGCATGTGCCTTGGAATCTACGTCCTATCCCTGTGCCTAGAGCTCATCTGCCAAAGCTGATAGACTTGCTTAATGAGAGGATTAGGATGGGTATCTTGGAACCATCTATAGCTCCCTACTCTAGCAGATGGTTTACTGTTCCGAAGAAGAGTGGAGCTTTGAGATTCATTCAAGATATGCAGCCAGTTAACAAGGTGACTATCAGGAATATGGGTATAGGACCTATTGTAGACGAGTTTGCAGAGGCTTTTGCTGGTCGTGCTATCTATTCAATGGGAGACTTATATTCAGGGTATGATCAGTTTCAGTTATCCTCTGAGAGTAGAGACTTGACTACAATGAGGACACCTTTGGGATTACTGAGGATGTGCACCTTGCCACAAGGTGCTACCAATTCTGTAGCACATATGATGAATGGCATGAACAAAGTTTTGAGGGATTTCATTCCTGAAAAAACTATGCCATTCCTTGATGATGTGCCGATCAAAGGGTGTGCTGAGGAGGAGAAGAATGAGGTAATGGATCAGAGGGGGTGCCGTAAGTTTGTTGCAGATCACATAGCTGATTGTGATAAGATACTGAGTCGACTGGAGGAGGTTCATTTGACTTTATCAGGAGCAAAGTCTGTATTTGGAGAACAAGAGGTGTTGATTGTGGGGCACCTATGTGGATCTTATGGTCGGAAACCTTGTCCAAACAAGGTTGATGCCATTCGAAGGATGAAGGAGACATGTGGATCGGTTACTGAGGTGAGAAGGTTTCTAGGTGCATGTGTGTTTTATCATATATGGATTCCACACTTTGCACATGTAGCAGATCCGTTGTACAAGTTGCTGAGGAAGGGGCAGAGATTTCAGTGGCAAGAGGAGCAAAGCGAGTCTATGAAAAAGTTGAAGGATCTGTTGTCTTCACCACCAACTCTACGGAAGGTAACATATGAGTTGGGGAGATCTGTTATCCTTACTGTTGATACTAGTCCTATTGGCATTGGATGGGCTGTAGGGCAAAACGATGAGGATGGGAATAGATATGTGGTGCGTTTTGGTGCTAAGGTATTAAGTTCACGGCAGAGAGACTACCCTCAGGTCAAGAGAGAGCTATGGGGAGTAGTTACTGCGATGAAGAGTGACAAGGAATACTTGATAGGAGCACCTGTGGTTATGGAGACAGATTGCTTACCTCTCTTGGGAATGATCACTAGCTGTACAACTCCAGATATTGCTATGTTGAGGTGGATTAGCATATATCAAGTCCTTGAACCCAGAGTTTAGACATATCGCAGGAAAAGACAATCCTGTGGCAGATATGTTATCAAGGGCTAGGTATTACGATGAGAAAGAAATGATAGATGATCAGGAGGATGTGGGAACAGAGTTCTATTCTAGTGCTCTTGCTAGAAGAGATAGAAGCTGTTTTGCAGCCTCGTTGGAGTTTTTTGAGGAAACTATGTATGATGGCGAGTGGTTGGATCTTGGACGCTATTTGAGTTCACTGGAAAGGCAAGAAGGCTGGTCTGATGCAGATTTCAAGAGGATCCGTAGAATAGCTTATGGTTACTTTTTACATGGAGGACATCTATGGAAGCGTCCTAAGCTACAAGGAGGTATACCGCAACGGGTGGTATGTGACTTGGAATTGCAGCAGCAGCTGATAAAGGAGTTTCATGAGAGTCTATGGGCCGGTCATAGAGGAGTTTGGGCTACATTTGCCAAGATGAAGGAGAAGTATTGGTGGAAGGGTATGTATAAGGATGTAGTACAGTTTGTTTCATCCTGTATACCTTGCCAGATGTATTCCAACGTACGTCATCGTGATGGATTGCATCCTACTTATCCTTTAGCCATTCATTACAAATGGGTAGTTGATCTGATAACTATGCCATTTGGACTTGGACAAATGAGGTATCTAGTCTTGGCTAGAGAAGATCTATCTAACCAAGTCGAAGGTCGTGCCCTGAGGACGAAGACCACTGCTAGTGTCTGCCGCTTTCTACTTGAAGATGTTATTTGTAGGTATGGGTGTGTGGGAAAGATCACTGCAGATAGGGGCGAGCTAGATTCACAAGAAGCAGTTGAGTTCTTCAAGCGATTGGGAATCAAGTTGGCGTTAACCACTGCTTACAATCCTGAAGGGAATGGCAAGAGCGAAAGAGGTCATCCGCCAATCATCAAAGCTTTGGTAAAAGCTTGCAAGGGTAAGATCCGTGAATGGCCTAGACTACTACCGTTTGCTTTATGGGCAGACCGTACAACTCATAGTACCGTTACAGGTTACATGCCAGCAGAATTGATACTAGGACAGAAACCTGTGATGCCGATTGAGGAGGTTGTGCCTACTTGGAATGTTTTGCCATGGGAAGATGGTAGAAGTACGGAGGATCTTCTTGCATTAAGGATCCAGCAGTTAGAACGGAGACCTGAGGATGTTGCCAAAGCTGTGGAAAGGTTGAAGACTGCTAGAGAGAGAAACAAAGGCAGATTTGATAGAACGCATAGATTACGACCCAAACCAATTAAGGAAGGTGATTGGGTGTTAGTCTATGATAGTAGTCTTGATAATCAGCATAGTGCTATCAGAAAGTTTTCCAAGAGATGGTTCGGACCTTATGTGGTGTTAGAAGTTTATGATAATGCCACATACTCTTTGAGAGAATTAGATGGTGCAGTGCTCAAGATACCAGTCGCAGGGAAGAGAATCAAGCTCTTTAGAAGGAGAGGGGAGGACCAGAACATTGCAGAGCTTACTGAGGATGAAGCTGAAGACTCAATGCAGGTTGAAGATGAGTTTGAAGCCGAAGCTGAAGAGTCTTGATCTGGATGGCACATACCGGAGGATGTGCAGGTTCAGAGGGGGTGGATGTCGCGCTACTTGGCGGCTACATGTTATATTTCTACTCCGACGCTTGAGTTTAGTAGTTCTAGAAGTTAGCTTATATTACTTCTAGTCGTTTATGTATATGTTTGACACCTTTGCATACGGTGTTAACACTATTTTGAGTCTTAGTAGGTTGATTACCATGTTGATAGGGCTTAAGCTCATGGGTTGTATTTGCGTGTCGCCCATGCATGCTTTCTAGCTGATTTAAGTTATTTTTCGGGGCTGCGTGTCGTTTTAGGTAGTTTAAGTTTTACGCTGGCACTCTAGGGGGCTTGACGTGGTAGCCTATGAGTAAAACTAAGTTGCCACGTGGTTTAGGGTACTAAAGGACGACCAAGTGGAGCTATGAACTCCCATTGGTCTGTTTTTGTCTTTAGTTTAACTCTAAATTTAGAAAGAGAGCTCTAAAGGAGAGTTCGAGCATTTGGTGAGGGATCTTCGAAATCTGAGAGCACAGGGAGAGAGGTCTCGTCATGCCAAGCACTTCCAGTGAAAATTTCGATCGATTTGAGTCAATAAAGACGGAGTTATGAGCAATTGAACTTCGGATTGTGCTAGAATTGAATCATTTTGGTTGGATTTAGGGTTTTCAGTGTCATTCGCAGCAGATTTGAGGAAATTGCTTCAAAACTTCGAGGTTGTGTTCTCCGCCAGCAGGGCTACGATTTCACAAAAAGTTTCATATCGATTGAGCAACTGAGTAATTCAGGGCGGCCGCTGAAGCTGAGGGGGTCTGAAAAGCTCTTAATCTAGAGCAGCGACTTCAGAGGAGGAGATCTACAGTTCTGTGTACATTCAGGAGTCCCAACTTCACAGGGATGTTCAGCACCCTGTAGACTGCAAATCCTGTAAGAAAATTCAAAATTGATCGAGCCAAACTCCTGTTATAGGTTGAAATAGCCAGCTAGGTACCAGAAATTGCCGTAGTTTTCTTGCTCAAAACTTTTCTGTTCATATCTCCGTATCAGAATTTGATCTCAGGCTGAAATTTCGTCTGTGAGTTCAGTAGTACCTCATTTGCATGTAGGGGAAGTTTAGAGGTCTAAACCTTCATAGTTTTCCTCTCCGTGAGTGTCAAAGTTCACCGCCGAATCCTATTACTGTCAG
The DNA here is from genome assembly GCA_036924285.1 of Asterella californica. Taxonomy (NCBI): domain Eukaryota; kingdom Viridiplantae; phylum Streptophyta; class Marchantiopsida; order Marchantiales; family Aytoniaceae; genus Asterella; species Asterella californica. Next base: position 18,305,963 of record JAYKYS010000003.1, read on the forward strand.
CTAGACCTGAATTTCGCCTTCTGGGTATATTACTAGATCTTACACATCTGTGTGAGTGTTTATAGCCCTATTGTGACCTGAAAGCCAACCTCTTGAGTGAACAACCACAGCCAGAAACCCGGCGCTTTCCTAGGTAGACGGATTACACTCCGACAACGCACTCAGAAGAAGTTTGCTGCATGATGGGAAGACATGACCCTCGACCATTCTCTCCGGATTCTGCCAGCAATGCTTCTCACAACTCTCTTCTAAGTTCGGGAAGAAGAAGGAACGGCTGCTATGGGTCGGATAGAAGAGACCCGAAATGGACCCTCATGTCTTCCTTCCGAAGACAGTCTTCCAAAGATGTCTTCCGAAGACAGTCAAGTTCAAGAAGCGTCTTCCGAGGATGTTCCCATCTTCCGAATCGTCTTCTATTTCAAGTTTCGGGGGTAGAGAGGTAGTAGGGTAGAGAAATTGATAGTTGGGTTCGCCAATTTGAAGACTAGGGATATGGAAGCTCAAATTGAGCTCGGGAAGAAGCAAGGAGATATCTTGACAGAAATTGGGCAGCGCTTCCGCGTCCAATGTCTCAATAGGAAAGATGGGGGGTGGGGTAATCGATCAGGCTGCCTGCACACAATCAAGGAAGCGCGGGGAGTACCAGACAATGACGAGAAGAAGTGGGAAGGGGAAAGAACAGGGGAAAGAACCTCTACAGTCTTCTTCGGCTCCCGAGTTGCCTTCGACCTCCGCGCGCTTCTGGCTCTTGTCCTATCTTCCAATGCGACTCCTCTTGAATGCGTCTGCTGTCAATTTCGGTCCACACCTCGATTCTTCTTTCGCTTCTACTCGCCCCTCTCCACTGTCAACTTCTCGGAAGCTCCACAGAAATGCCTTCGCTCTTTCTGTTGTTTGTGCTCCCGCAATTCGATTTCACCCTTCGCCTAGCTGCCAACGTACTCTCTACTACCTCAATGTCTTACTCGATTCCTCTCTCAATGCTAGCTCGAAGTTCACTCTCTCAATCGATCTTCTTCAGGCGCACTGTGCTGCGGGAAGTTGGAAGATGGCTAATGTGCTTCCTCACGCATCTTCCCCGCAGATTAGGGGTTCTCGTCCTTGGTATCTTCCTGACCTACCTACCTATTCGGTGCGCTCCAGTGGGTACACCTACTTGTTTACCCGAAAACTCGTGGTCAGGCCTTCGTGATCGCTGTCTTCCGGAAGACAGGTGTCTTCTGCCGTCTTCCCATCTTCCGCCGTCTTCTTATCTTCTGAAGACGCAACTGAGAAGACGGTCTTCCGAAGACGGTCGTCTTCTGAAGAAGTCAACTTCTTATTACAAACAGCTCTTAAGATCATCTTCCTGTTAAGGAAGACGTAACCTTAAGTAACAACGCTTCTTCAGTTATATAAACAAGTCATTAATCTCAAAAATTTCAAAAATTCGTGAATACTGTAATTTGTGGGCACCACATACGCCCACCCTCACATGTTTGCGTCCCCGTAAACATCAGTGGTTCCTGCACTTCTGTTTACGTCCAGTACTTCTTGACGCGCCACCCATTAACACGAGTGGTCATCAGTGTACCGTCCAACTCTTCCAACTGCAAAGAGCCATTGTCGAAGACCTCTAAGACACGGTAAGGTCCCATCCAGCGAAGATGAAGTTTCCCGGGGAACTTAATATGACGGTTGTCGTAGAGGAGTACCAAGTCCCCGTCCACAACAGTCACCTTCCTCAACTTGCTATCGTAGTTTACGTTACGTTGCGCTTGCACCTCGTATGTCTTCTCCAAAGCTGCATTCCTGTCTTCTTCAAACTCTACGAAGTTCAGAAGACGCTGCTCCTGGCTCTCTTCTTCTCCCATGCGTTCGGATACGGCTAACCGGTATGTTGGGACCTCTAACTCAATGGGCACAATGGGCGTCATGCCGTAAGTTAGGTAGAAAGGCGTCTTCTGGGTAGTGACTTTAGGTGAAATTCTGAAAGCCCACAACACAGATGGCAATTTCGTGTCCCAGTCATACGCATGGTTAACAGTTACCTTGTTCAGGATGTTACACAGAAGACCGTTCGACTTCTCCGTCAGCCCATTAGCTTTCGGGTTGTATGGCGTCGTCTTCCGACGCTTAATCCTGAAGTATTGGGTCAGGAGGGAGATAGTCTCATTTAAGAAATGAGTGCCCCTATCTGACACCAATTCCAGCGGACATCCATACCTAGTGATGATGTTATGCCATAGGAACCTTGCTACTACTGCGGCATCGTTCTTTCTCGTGGTCTCGCCTTCCACCATCTTGGTGGCATAGTCGGTAGCTATTAAGATGTACCTTGCTCATGTTCTTCTCGCCACCGGGGCGATAGGTCCTACAAAGTCGATTCCCCACTTTTCGAACGGGGCAAGCGGAAGAATGGGAGTAAGAGGTCACCTTGTTGTAGCGGTCGGTCTTCCCACCCTCTGGCATGCATCGCACTTCCTGATCTCCTGGAAAGTATCTCGGTACATAGTTGGCCACCAGTATCCGGCGTCTAGCATCTTCTTCACTGTGGTCGTCAATCCGTAGTGACCCCCAGCATCTTCGTAGTGAAGACCTGTGATCACTGCTTTTATCTCTGACGGCTCGAGACATCTTCTCAGCTTCTCGTCATGTCCCTTTCGAAACAGGATACCCTGGAAGATAGCATATGGACCTGCCTTGTGTAAGAAGACGGCCTTCTGCTCCGCATCCATTCCCTCGGGGTACTGTTGGTCTTCCAAGAACCTTCTCAAGTCCTTGAAGATCGACTCTTCTGTGGAAGTCGCAAAGACTGGATCAGAAGATCTAGTCTCGTCTTCTGGGAAGCAGGCGGTACGCCCCCCCTCAGATGAAAGTGTCTCTACGAAAACTGAAAACAACTTCTCGTCAGGAAACTCGTCTTCCACTTCATCTTCTCGTCGTTCTGTCTCCAACCTGGATAGGTAGTCAGCATTAACATGCTGTCTTCCGGGCCTGTACTCAACTGTGTAAGTAAATTCCTGGAGTAGGAGAATCCACCTAGCTATCCTGCCAGACAAATCTGCTTTCTTTACAAGATGTTTCAAAGAGAAGTGATCTACATAGAAGACAAACGGGTTTGCCAGAAGATAGTGTCTAAACTTCCTACAGGAGTAAATCATGCCAAGACACTCCCTTTCGGTTGTCGAGTACTTCTTCTCTGCATCACTGAGTTGTCTTCCCGCGTAGTAGATGGGGTAATCCTTCTTCTTCTCATCTTTCTGACTCAACACCACCCCGATGGCAAAAGCAGAAACATCCACATAAATGTGGAAGACCCTTTTTCAATCAGGCGGCCGTAGGACAGGGGATTCCGACAGAAGCCTCTTCATTTCTTCGAATGCTTCCTGCTGCTCAGAAGACCAAATGTATGGTTCGTCTTTCTTCAGCAACTTAGTGAGTCTTCCTGCTACCTCTGCGTACCTGTCAATAAACCTCCTGTAGTATCCTACGTTGCCAAGGAAGCTTCTCAACTGTGTCAGGTTAGCAGGTGGGTGGAGTTTCATGATGACTTCCACCTTAGCACAGTCGACTTCTATACCTCTTCCGGAAATCCTATGTCCTAGCAAGATCCCCTCTGACATACCAAAGAAGCATTTCTCAGGGTGAAGTGCCAAACGATGTTCTCTACACTTCAGAAAACACTTCCTCAGAAATATCAAGTGGTCTTCTCTCGATCCAAACACACAGAAATCATCCAAGAAAATCTCCATAAAGGTGCGAAGATACTCCTTGAAGATTGTAATCATCAACCTCTGGAACGTGGCTGGTGCGTTGCATAAACCAAACGGCATTTGATTATACGCGTACGTGCCCCAATCAGTAGTGAAAGTGGTTTTCGACTTGTCTTCTTCTCTGATTGAAACTTGGTTGTACCCAGAATACCCATCTAGGAAGCTGTAGAACTCATGTCATGCTACCTGGTCTAACACAGAGTCGGTGAATGGTAAAGGGTGATGATCCTTTTTCGTGGCCAAGTTCAGCTTCCGGAAGTCCTGACACACTCGGATCTTCCCTGTCTGCTTCTTCGACACGATGACAATGAGAGCTACCCATTCACTGCTAAGTACTGGGAAGATGACTCCTGCCTTCAGGTATTGGTCAATCTGGTCCTTCACCAGAAGCGAGTACTTGGGGTTGAGCCGGTACTGCCTCTGCCGTGCAGGAACAACGCCTTCTAGCAAGTCGATGCGATGCTCTCCCAATTCTCGAGGTATGCCCTTCATGTCTTCTATGGTCCACGCGAAGACATCCTGGAACTCTGTCAGAAGTTCTCGAAAGTCTTCCAACTGCTGGCCCTCGATCACCTTGGAAAGCTTCAGCTTCTTCCCAGGAGCAACCTCCATCTCTTGGAGATCATCCAGGTTCACCATTCCTTCAGTGTGACTGTACTCACTAGCACCGAAGTATTCCGGTTTGGGAGCTTCTTCTAGTTCGGATTCGTCTTCTGGAAGACCAACTGTCGGGTCTCCCGAAAGGAAGACGGCATTCTCGTCTTCTGGAAGACCAACTATCGGATCTTCCGAAGGGAAGACGGTATTCTCGTCTTCTGGAAGCTCTTCTTCCGCAATCTCGTAGCACTCAATGTACCCACAGACCACATCGTCCACTTTCTCTGCTACTTCTGTAGCACACACGTTATTCACCATAAACTCATTATACCGTTCATCACTATCAGAAGACGCAGCCGAGTCTTCTGAAGTGTACCCCTCTGTTGTAGACAGAGTTTCACCTTGGTGTCCAATCTTGATCCAGGGAAGCGAGACTTTACTCTTCTCACCAGACTTGGGTGTAGGATTGGGAAATCTCAAACGATGCTTTCTCCAGTCGGTATTCACATTTGCAGCATACAGCCATGGTCTTCCTATCAACACCTCATATCCAACCTTAGCTACAGGTCGCAAAATGATGTAAGTGAGGTAAAAAGATACTCCACCAATTATCGTCAAGACATCTTTCAGTTGCCCCAAAGGTCGTCTTCTGGTCTGGTCCGCCATTCTGAGAATTCTCGGAGTAGGCTGGAACTCAGTGAAGCCTAGGGCATGCGCCGTTTCTTCCGTCATGATGTTAACTCTGGAGCCGGAATCAATGGGTACTTTCTTCAGAAGACAGCCATGGATCTCCATATCAAGTTCTGGGGCTCCCAAGTCCTCATGCTCTATTCTTAGGATCGGGGTGCTCGTGGGAAGTTTAGCTGCCCTCCTCTTTCTCGATCCTCGAAGCACAGATTGTAACAACTTCTTGTAACCAGCGTTGTCATCCAACAGCTGTTGGAAGGTCACATCCGCCTTCTGATTCCACAAGTCTCGTAAGAAGTCGTACGGAGATCTTTTCAGAAGAGTGACTGGTGTTTCCAACAGAGAAGATGTAGTAGCTGCTTCCTTGGGTGGAAGACCAGAAGAGTGTCTTCCCTCGACTGGAGGCTGTTCCCGTGAGACAGGTGTTGCCGTAGTCGGTGTAGGAAGCTGCTGTACTATCTTCCGTCTCTTCTCCAGCTCTTCTTGCATGATCGCTTCAACCTCTTGTCTTATGTCAGGAGCAAAGTACTTCGGATCTTCTCGGTCGTAAGTAGGAGAAGACGGCCGCTCGGGAGAAGATGACCTCTCCTTACGCTGCTTCTTCTTCTTGACGTCTTTCTGGCGAGATTCTGACTTCCCTTTGCTTCTGGTACTCACCTTGAACACAGCTTCATCCAAAACTTCCTCTGGAGGCCAACTATCTGAATTCGGGTCAGGATTCCAAACAGTACCATCCGTCAAAGTGAGAGATGACGTTTCTTCAGGTGTCTTCATCTTCTGAGCTGCAGTCGTCTTCTGCAACTGAGGTTCCTTTCCTTCGCGCTTCCCGGGGTCTGGTTCGTCTTCCTCGATATGGAGACAATCCGTACAATCCCCAGGATCTTCTTCTTCTACCGTGATGTGCTGTACCACTGCTAACTCGAGCTTAGAAGATGATGCAGCTTCTGCAGGAGGTGTGGTATCTGCAAATCTCACCATTTGTCGTGGTTGTAAGGTCTGAGGACAATTCCTTGTGAAATGACCGGCTTCCTTACAGTTCCCACACAAGGGCACTTGCCCAATCTGTCTTCTCGGGTGAGGACAAGTGGACCACCAGTGTCCTGTCTCTCCACAATTATTGCACGCTCCAGGAAGAGGGTTGAGAGGTCGTTGTGATGAAGAAGGTTGCCAGGGTGTCCTGGTCTGTACATTGCTAGCTCTATCCCTCGGTACATAACGATTATATTGGGCGGGAGGCGTAGAAGTGAAGGGTTGGATCGTCTCGATCCTATAGCAGGTTTCCCCACTGGGATCGTGTAGATATCCCTCATCATCTTCTTCCCATCCTGCCCAGTTGACAGCTTGGTCCTGCGTACACTGATCTCTGGTGTGTCCAGAAGAGTTACAAAGGTTGCACCAAAGGTTTGGCCGGGAAGCCGTAGGCTGCTTCCGCTTATCCTTCTGGTTCAGAAGATGAACTTTCAGGTCGGCAAACTGCTTCAGAACCTCATCGATGCGGGCATCAGGTGCAGACTGAATGATCTGAGTTTGAGGTATCTTCTGCACAACTTCCTCCCTTGCTCGCGTCTTCTCCTTCTTCTTCTTCCGCGTCTTCTTCTCTTGTTCAGATTCGGATTCTGAACTTTCGACAGTAGACTCTTCAGAAGTAGAGGCTGCTTCCGAATCACTGTTATCAGTTTCAGTTGACTTGGACTTCTTCTTGGACTTCCGGGAAGACTTCTTCGACTTCTTGGACTTCTTCGAGGTCTTCCTTTTATCTTTCGTCATATTCCGAGTGATGCTCGAGGTTTCATACTGCTCGGCATGCTTCTGTACTTCTGCTAAATCATCACCTCCTCCTCTTCTGCAGTACAATTCCATATCCTGAGACAATCCTCCCAAGTACCAGTCCACAGCTTGCTGAGCACAGTAGCCGGGTCTTCCTTGGTTCTGAGGGATGTGATCCAAGAGGTCTTCAAACCTCTCGGTGTAATCCCGCAGTGTCTCTTTCTTCTTTCGTTCGAGTCTCTGAAGCTCTATGAGGGTCATACGATCGTAGCCCACTCCTCTGAATCTCTTCAGAAAAGCTGCCTTCAGAGTAGCCCAAGCGGCCACTACTACAACATCATCCAACGTTTTACTCATCCACTTCCTTCCTTTCCCTTTGATCAAACTGGGAAATACACGGAGTCTGTCAACATCAGCGTCTTCCTTGTTGGATCTAGAGATGGTCTCGAACATCGTGATGAAGTCGTCCGCATCATCATCATCGTCGTACGGATGGTACTTCTGCCGAGTGTGGGAAGCCATGTTGACTGCCGGCTGGTGCGACTGCCAACTTCTTTCTTCCTCAGGTCCAGGTGGTGGAGATGGTCTTCTCGAAGGTCCAGGCCTGTCTGAGTCACGAAGGTCGTCTTCTGAGTCAGAACTACTATCACTGCTACCTCCCGAGACGTCTGGAACAATCTCCTCCAGTCTTCCCCCATCTTGAGAAGCTTCTCCCGCACTTGGGAAGACGTCTTCCGAGTAACCAGTACCGAAATCTACTTTATACACGTGATCACCCGGTTGGCTTCTGTCTTCGCCAAAGATTATGCTCGAGATGGAAGGTTCTTCCAACTCTACCGATCGGATCTTCCTGAGCTCTTCTTCTTTCCTTTGGTGTCTCAGGGATATCCGCTGCTCTCTAGAAGCGGTTCGCTGGGGTGAGTTTACCCACTCAGGATCTTTACCCGTGCGTCTTCTGCTTCTTCCTCCGGTCGGAGACATCCACCAGAGTACTGAGAACAGATGTCTCTATCCTTCTACCACTAGATCTGGTAGACCAAATGACTGAACAACCGATCACAAGTTCAGAACGTCTTCTTCTCCTGCTTCTGGTTGCACTCACTGCAATCTTCCAAGATCGAGTATTCGAAGGAGTTCTTGGAAGCAGGGAAGCGGCTTCTTCCAACTCTCCATGATGTATCTTACCAACTTCTGGTTGCGGTTCCTGTCTTCTAGCAAGATAGAGTCCCACAACACATTCAACTACAATCGAAGTTAGTTCGAAACGAATCCTAACTAATGACACGCAGATCCAGGAAGCTTATAACAGAAGTTACTAAGATGAAATCCCCGGCAGCGGCGTCAAAAATGGTTCCTCACTATATGTAGTGACGAAGGATTTCTCCTTTTGCCCATTTAGTATACAAGATATCGTTCCCACAGAGGATTTGCACAAGTAACGCTGCTCTAAGTTCTAAGATCTGTTCAAACACACAAACACACGGGTTTGGCCTAGAAATCCCGTCTTCTCACAAAACCACACAAAACCACACGTCTTCCAGACACGCCAAATGGTGCTCTGGACCCAAACAAACAACTACCAATTACAATATCACACAACTATTCACAGAGAAGCTCGGAAGACGAACTTCCTGCTTCCAGGTTGCTTCTTCCGGTCTTCTCGATATCGTCTTCCCGAAGCGATTCTCGTCTTCAGGGGGTTTAGCTCGTCTTCTCACACCTCCAGAAGGCTGTCTGGCTTCGCAGAAGTCGACTAGTAACAGTCGTTACACCTTATTCTCACACTCACATTCCAACGGGGTGGATCAATCACAGGGTGTATGCCCCCTGTAGCCTTCCCAGGCTTCTGCCTACGGAAGTTGTCTTCCTGCAGCACTACAACGACATTCACCTTCACGGAAGCTCAATAGAAGTATCGGAAGCTCACTAGAAGTATCGGAAGCTCACTAGAAGAAGATAAGAAGATGGGGAAGATGAGGGAAGATGGGAAGAAGAAGAAATCCAAACAAGAGAAAACAAGATGAAAAAGGGCAATTAAGATTCCGACAGGCTTCTAGTCCGGATCCTGACTAACAAGCCATCCCTGCTTGTAATAATTTGGTGAGGAAGACAACAAACGTGAGTACTGTAGCACCGTCTTCTACTCGAGGATGTCGTCTTCTGTTGCGGGAAGAAGACTTCTTTCTTCTTCACTTCGCTGCTCTGACTGCTCTGTCTTCTGGGATCACTTACCCAGAAGACCGTTCGTACGTAGATCCCAAGTGCTCTACTGAACGAGTCAAGCTACACTTCCACAACGGCTGACAGTCATCGCCACTCAAGAAGAACACTTCCCATGCACAATTGGGAACGAATTCAATACATTCCACCACCCAGAAGACATGGACAAAGCGTCTGCACTCAAATCAACAATCTTTTCCCCGAGAAGAAGTCACAATGGCATTGGGAAGCTCACTCCCTCTACTTCCTGCGTCTACTCCTCGACACACCAGTCTAGCTAACAGGACTGCACGAGGATGCCGTTCCCTGTTCCTAGACTGTCCCTTCTCTAATGTGTCTCTCCTGCCTGCCTGTAGAATCGGTGTGTATGTTCAGTTACTGCCGAATTCTACAGAACTGGCAGAGCTCTCAGAGAGCTTTTCTCCTACCATGCTATCCTACTTAACCATCTGCCTTGGGAGGCGACCACCAGGGAGAGAGAGAGAGGCGCTGACAAGAGGTGGTCACCTCACATGCATGCGGTCCCTCTTCCCAATTAGCCCTCCACTGTATTACTCCTACGCTATCTATGCTGCCACATGGGGTCCTAACTATTTTTACATGGAAAACTGCCACCCTTAAGATAGCATGTCCAATCCTACAAAATCTGGAAGTGTCGATTGAGTTTGCTAACTACTCTGATTGCTCGGTGGCAATCTCTACATGATCTGCTCCTACCGGAGCTACTACCTCGACTTCTGATGGGCTAGGAAGCCCTGCACTTACCTCGGGTACCACTGAGGTAGCTTCCCTCTCCTCGCTCTTCGCTGGCCCTGCTATTTCTGCGGCTGCGTCTTCCTCGGCTTCGACTTCGGAAGACGGAATGGTCTTCTGGGAAGACGAGTCGAATGGTGCGTCTTCGGTCTTCTGAGGCACAGATGCAGTACTAGGGACCATGGCGATCTCATAGGAGTCCGGGGAAGTCGCTTCCTCCACGCGGAATACCTGGGAAGACGGCTCGTCTTCCTGTCTTCCAGAAGACATCATGTCTTCCGGGACGTCTTCTGGAGTCTTCTCGTCTTCCAACGCTGTCACCACCAAGTGTACAGCGAGATCGAACTCCTCCTTCTCCATTCCGGATCCAGTCGAGGGTGCTGGGGCTTGGGAAGATGCGGTTGCAGGTGTCGGAAGTGAGGGAAGACCATGAAGTGTCTTCACTCCTTCTATCTGTCTATCCAGGTACCTGAACATGCTATCTCTGCATTCCACCAACCTCGTCTTGGACTCGCTGTCCCATTCCCTAGCTAAGGTAAGTAACTTCTTATCCGCGGTGAAGTTGAACTTCTTCCGAAGCGCTTCTACCGAAGCGCTTCTACCGACTGAGCTAGCATCTTCTGCGCACGGGCCTCCGCTGCTTCCCTCTGCGTCTTCTCTGTTGCAGCTCGCGCTTCTGCGGCTTCTCGCTGCATCTTCCAAGTGGTCTGCTCTTCTGCGAGGGTAGTGATCTTCTCCCGTACTCGGAGAACTTCCTGATCACGCTGCTGTACTCGCGTCTGCAACTCCTGGTTGCTCTTCCGAAGTTGTATCGACTCCTTGGCAGAAGCGGCTGCTTCCGCCTTGTACCTGGCTGCAAGCTTCTCCGTAGTGCGGAGACTAGCTTCCAGAGACTCCGTCTTCTGCTGGCTGTCTTCCTGTCGCAACAAGTGGCACAGGCCGAATCCAGGCTGTAAGGGCTTCTCCTGTGCCCTCGCTCTTCTTTCCAACACTCCATAGCGGGCTGGATCTCCTTCTGGAAGTAGGCACTGAACTCCTCTAGTCGTCTTCCTGCAGAAGACAAGTTCATCCCCACCACTCGCTCGATGGTGTCGACTTCGTCTTCCAGAGGCAAGGGAGCCTCTTCCATCACTACGGCCTTCATCTTCTGCGCACGAGAAGAAGCTACTCTTCTCATCTTCCGGGGTGGAAGACTCCTCGTGGCAAGAGCGGCTCTCCTCTTTGCGCTTCCTCGCATCGTAGTAGGAGTGCCCATCCATCCTTCGTCTTCTGGAGTCTTCGGAAGACTCCCAGGTGTTACAGAAGCTGTCTTCTGCTCCGATCGGATACTCAGCAAGTCTTCCTCCGAGTCCGACTCCGATCCTGAATGGATGAGGGAGATGGGTGTCCTCGGTACACTTCTGTGGCCCATCTTCCTCACTGGCGTGGCGTCTTTCGACCCACTAGACTCGTCTTCCCTCACCAGAAGCGTCTTCTGGTGAGAGCCGGGCCTCAGCTGTGGCATCAGAGTGGGAGGGGGCGTTGCTGCTGCCTCTCGGTCATCGTCTTCCGAGGTCTCCTCCTTCACCTCCTGTCGCTCCGTTGGCCCATACACTGCCAGCTGATCTTCCCTAAGATCCCCCATGGCTACATACAAGTAGCAGAAGAAGGGCGTCAGATGTCCTCCCGCCGGGGTACCCAAGTATGCTAGCTCCGTCTGTACATAGTTGTGGATGTACGCGCCCTAGTAGATTGACACTCTGTCATCCCACACTGATTCCAGGAACTCCACGTCCTGATCTCCTAAGTACCTCGTCTTCTGCGCTTTTCCCTTGGGGAAAAGATGCAGAAACAACTTCGCCAGAAGTCGCTTCTTCGGCTCCCGGTAAGACTCTATCTTCCAACCGTTCCTCCCCTGCCTGTCTTCCACGAAAAGGCAGGTGGTACTCCCAGGTACATGCCATGAACTCACAATCCTAGGCAAGATCTTCTTCTCGTACCAATATCCTCGGTTCTCGGTCTCAGACCTGTGAAACGCCTTACGCCACCAGTCTTCTGTCCAGGAAGATGGTCTTCCTCGAGCAACTCCTGTCTTCGCAGGTACACGATTACGCGGTGGTAACGCGGCCCATACCTCCTCCAGAATCCCTTGATCTGCGAGGTTCCAGTCCCACAGGAAGAAGTCGAGACCCAACTCCTTGAGGAAAGGAGTGGCCTCGGCCAATTCTGTCGCTGGTAACACCAGGCCTCGCGGATGCATCGACATATCTGGAAGATCTGCTGCACTAAACCCCAAGCACCTACTATGAGCTGAAGGCTCAGTTCTTCCCGAGTGCCCACAGTCTAGCTTCCACTCTCAGAAGACGAAACTAGTCTTCCAGAAGACAGCTACTCCGTCTTCCGGGATTCTAACAGTGCTTCCTAAATAGCTCTCGTCTTCCGAGCTATATCTAAACAATCCTATCTAAGCAAGGCCTCGCATGGATTACCAAGAAGACAACCCACCTTGCATTACATCCTACTTCCTATCAGAAGATACAAGATATGCGAGAAGTAGAGTATGAGAAAGGTTCAGAAGATGGTTGCGGGCTCATGCGGTGACAGTGGCCTCTGGGAAGACACTTGGGACAGCTTCCGATTCAATGTCTTTCTCGGAAGACTTCCCGAAGTCAGACTTCCCTTCACTGGTCTCACCTGTCTTCGTCTTCCTACGCGCAGTCTATCCTCACAACAGACTCAAGACAATTGCACTCTATTCTTCTGACTTCTCACCTCTCATACGCACTCAGAAGAAGTTTGCTGCACGATGGGAAGACATGACCCTCGACCATTCTCTCCGGATTCTGCCAGCAATACTTCTCACAACTCTCTTCTAAGTTCGGGAAGAAGAAGGAACGGCTGCTATGGGTCGGACAGAAGAGACCCGAAATGGACCCTCACGTCTTCTCGCTCATTTTGCCTGCCTTTCAGTCTTCTAGTCTCTCTAGGAAGATGTGGAGTTGAGAAGCTTGAAAGACCGGGAGGCACAGGCCTAGTTCCCGAGTTCCAACTTCTCGAAATAACACAACAACTCACCACACCACTCAGGCTTCGTATCAAGTCTCTCTAAACACAAAAGCAAAGCAAATCCACTCTTGATACGAATTGTGTTCAGTCGACTTCCGAAGACAGTCTTCCGAAGATGTCTTCCGAAGACAGTCAAGTTCAAGAAGCATCTTCCGAGGATGTTCTCATCTTCCGAATCGTCTTCTATTTCAAGTTTCGGGGGTAGAGAGGTAGTAGGGTAGAGAAATTGATAGTTGGGTTCGTCAATTTGAAGACTAGGGGTAGGGAAGCTCAAATTGAGCTCGGGAAGAAGCAAGGAGATATCTTGACAGAAATTGGGCAGCGCTTCCGCGTCCAATGTCTCAATAGGAAAGATGGGGGGTGGGGTAATCGATCAGGCTGCCTGCACACAATCAAGGAAGCGCGGAGAGTACCAGACAATGGCGAGAAGAAGTGGGAAGGGGAAAGAACAGGGGAAAGAACCTCTACAGTCTTCTTCGGCTCCCGAGTTGCCTTCGACCTCCGCGCGCTTCTGGCTCTTGTCCTATCTTCCAATGCGGCTCCTCTCGAATGCACCTGCTGTCAATTTCGGTCCACACCTCGATTCTTCTTTCGCTTCTACTCGCCCCTCTCCACTGTCAACTTCTCGGAAGCTCCACAGAAATGCCTTCACTCTTTCTGCTGTTTGTGCTCCCGCAATCCGATTTCACCCTTCGCCTAGCTGCCAACGTACTCTCTACTACCTCGATGTCTTACTCGATTCCTCTCTCAATGCTAGCTCGAAGTTCACTCTCTCAATCGATCTTCTTCAGGCGCACTGTGCTACGGGAAGTTGGAAGGTGGCTAATGTGCTTCCTCACGCATCTTCCGCGCAGATTAGGGGTTCTCGTCCTTGGTGTCTTCCTGACCTACCTACCTATTCGGTGCGCTCCAGTGGGTACACCTACTTGTTTACCCGAAAACTCGTGGTCAGGCCTTCGTGATCGCTGTCTTCCGCCGTCTTCCCATCTTCCGCCGTCTTCCTATCTTCTGAAGATGCAACTGAGAAGACGGTCTTCCGAAGACGGTCGTCTTCTGAAGAAGTCAACTTCTTATTACAAACAGCTCTTAAGATCATCTTCCTGTTAAGGAAGACGTAACCTTAAGTAACAACGCTTCTTCAGTTATATAAACAAGTCATTAATCTCAAAAATTTCAAAAATTCGTGAATACTGTAATTTGTGGGCACCACATAGACTTCGTGACATAGGATATTATCTGAGCTTGTTGGAGAGGCAGGAGAGATGGAGCAAAGTAGAGTTCAAGGAGATAAGGAAACAAGCTTACAACTATCTTCTGCATGATGGGTATCTTTGGAGACGACCACAGAGGAGAGATGGGATGTTCATACGGGTAGTGGACGATCAAGAGACTAAGCAGCAACTAATGAAGGAGTTCCATGATACCTTATGGGCCGGACATCGAAGGATTTGGGCTACCTACACCAAGTTGAAGGAGAGGTACTGGTGGAAAGATCTGTATCAGGATGTGGTGAACTACGTCAGCTCCTGTTTGCATTGCCAGATCTATTCAAAGATGCGGTATAGGGATGGTCTCGTGCCAACTTACCCGTCTTGCATTCACTTTCAGTGGGTTCTCGACTTAGTGGTGATGCCTCTAGGGTTATGGGGCATGCGATATTTGGTTCTGGCTCGTGAGGATCTCTCCAACTTTGTAGAAGGGCGAGCTTTGAGGACGAAGACCACAGAGGGGATATGTAAGTTTGTTCTTGAAGATATTATGTGTAGGTATGGGTCTGTAGGAAGGCTACGGGCAGATAGGGGAGAACTACGGGGTACGGAAGCGAAAGAGTTTTTTGCTCGATATGGTGTGAAGCTCAAGCTTACTACTGCGATGAATCCAGAGGGAATTGGCAAGAGCGAGCGAGGACATCCATCGATAGTTCAGGCTTTGGTGAAGGCGTGTGATGGTAAGCATAGAGAGTGCCTAGGTTACTCCCTTTTGCTTTATGGGCAGATAGAACAACTCATTGTTCGACTACAGGGTACATGCCTGTTGAGTTGATGTTAGGGCAGAAACCGATGATGCCAGCAGAAGAAGACTTTCCTACCTGGGCTACCTTGCCATGGGAGGACAATGTAGACCGTGTGCAACTTCTCTCACTACGAATCAGACAGCTAGAATGTAGAGAGGAGGATCTCGCTGAAGCGCAGCTCCGGCTGAAGGCGGCTCGACTTGAGAACAAGGAGAGGTTTGATAAAACTCATAGACTTCGGCCAAAACCGATACAAGTTGGGGACTGGGTGTTGGTATACGACAGCACATTGGAGAACCAACACTCTACAGTTCGAAAGTTTTCGAGAAGGTGGTTTGGCCCGTACCTTGTCTCAGATGTACATCAGAATGCTACTTATTCCTTGCAAGAGCTAGATGGCACGCATTTAAGACTTCCAGTTGCTGAGAAACGAGTGAAGATATTCAAAAAGAGAGGGGAGACTGTGGAGCTAGCTGAGTTCTTAAGTTCAGAGCAGACAGAGCAAGTGAAGATCTTTTTGAGACGGTCGAGGAGAGCGAAGACGATTTGGAGGACCACGACGATCGATGACGGATTGACACATACCAGAGGATGTGCAAGTTTGGAGGGGGTGAATGTCGTGTTGTACATGGGTCTGTACAGTGAAAAGTAATGCAAAGAGAATTTTTTCTATATTGTGTAAAGGAAGCTGCCCTGCAGCTTAACAAGCTAGGCAGGAGCTAAGCTGGGGCCATGCTTGACAAGCTGCCCCCTAGCTTGGGTTGGAATATCACCCCTGAGGGAGTCGAAAGACATCAGAATGTGAAGTTCGACGAGGAGAGCGACCTCATGCTTCTAGTTTTGACAGAAAGTGCTTTAAGTAATAGTTAGCACGTGTTTTAAACTAAGAAATATGCGATAGAGGGAAATCTGTCGATTCTGACTCGTGACTCGAACTCAGAATCTGATTGCGTGAGTGTGTAGGTGTTCACAAGTACTATAGTTTTGACTCTTTACTCGTTTAAAACGGAGTTGTATAGAGAAGTTAGCACAGAAAAGGCTAGTAAAGACTTTACAGGAAGATTTTCTTAGTAAAGCATATGTACAGACTGTTAAACCTTTTTGAACGGAACCATAGGCCATCCCAGTGATAGGGCGCCTGCTTAGGAGGGAAGTGGTCTCAGGATCAATCCCTCCTGGCCTCTGGTTCCTATTCTGGCATGTTGGCCTCCCGGATGGGAGTCTATGTTGGGTATTTAGCCATGTCCTGTATACCTAGGGGCGGGAGACCGGTATCTCCCTTAATCGTGGGCTTACTGCGCATGCCATCCTGAATATACTATGAGAGATACCTGGTGCGCATATGGGGGGGCTGTAAGCCCTGTGGGGCAGCCTCATAAGTGTTAGGGCTTCGGCCTACATTGGATGGCTTGTAGTATATTCAGGACGGCATCAAGATGGCATCAAGAGCACAGGAAACTTTTGCTAATTAGTTAAATAAGCATCGAGTAGGCTTGCGATGGAGAATGAGGTTATGTGAACCTTTATTAGTGTAGGGGTAGAGTTTGTGGAGACAACTGTGAAACTTGTATTAAAAAGGTGCCAACTTTGTAAATAATACTTTGTACGCATAAGGACAGCAGGGGGGCAGCTTAAGCTAGGGCCCTGCTTGTGATAAGTGACTGCGCTTATAAGGACAGCAGGGGGCAGCTTAAGCTGGGGCCTTAACTTTTAGGTTTAATACCTGTGACGGCTGGAGATCGCGGGGACACTTTTCAAGGGATTTTTCTGAGAGAACTGAGGCGGAAGGAGGAAAAAGGAGCAGAATTAGGGATTGAGGAGAGGAGATGCTGAGAAGCTTGGAGGCTGAGTGAGGGTCGATTTTTCTGACAGAATTGAGTGGATTGAGGAGAGGAGACGCTGAGAAGCTTGGAGGCTGAGTGAGGATCAATTTTTCTGACAGAATTGAATAGAGTGAGCAGGGGAGATCGTGAGAGAGGTAGGAAAGTGTTTTGGAGACAAGAACCTCATATGTTGCACAGTTTTGAGGTTTGGAGGTAGAATTGAACGGACAGGGCGGTTTATTTGAAGGGGATTGTTTTTGACAAGGCTTTGGTTGTCGTGAGATCAAATTCCTTGGAATTTTCAGCTGAGACGGACTCAGGAGAGGAGGAGAGAGATATTTTCTTAAACAGTGAAGCAATTGACACTGAAATAAAGCTATTTCTACTCCGGAGAGATCTATTTGTGTACCTGAGTGCGTGATTGAGTGTTTGTTTTGCAATTGGTGAGCACAAGAGGCTGTGTTTTGAGATTTCATCGTCTGCAGCGACCTATCTTCCTTTCTGGTCATTTCTCTTTGATCAATCATAGTCAGGAGGTCCGCCCTCTCCAAGAAAGACTCTCGCCACGACAACGTAGATCCCAAGTGCTCTACTGAACGAGTCAAGCTACACTTCCACAACTGCTGAAAGTCACCGTCACTCAAGAAGAACACTTCTCATGCACAATTGGGAGCGAATTCAATGAACCCACCATCCAGAAGACATGGACAAAGCTTCTGCACTCAAACCCACAATCTATTTCTCGAGAAGAAGTCACAATGACATTGGGAAGCTCACTCCCTCTACTTCCTGCGTCTACTCCTCGACACACCAGCCTAGCTAACAGGACTGCACGAGGATGCCGTTCTCTGTTCCTAGACTATCCACTACTTCTATCTACATCTTCGAACCACTACTGGTACGAGTATGCAGACCCCTCCTGTATATTCCAAGACTATTCGTATGTTTCCAACAACGGGTGTAGTGCGAAGAACCACATATCCTGTCCCTCTGCTCTAATGTGTCTCGTCCACCTGCACCATAGAATCGATGTGTGCAGTCGCTATAGAATTCTACCGAACTGGTAGCACAGGCAGAACTCTATCTCCTACTCTGCTATCCTACTTATGTCGCTGCCATGAGAACCAGGGGAGGCGACCACCAGGGAGAGAGAGGCGTTGACAGGAGGTTGTCACCTCACATGTAAGCGGTTCCCCTGCCCGAATTGGTCATCCACCTTGTCCTTCCTACGCTACCTATGCTGCCACATGGTGTCCTAACTAATATTACATGGAAAAACTGCCACCCTTAAGATAGCATGTTCGATTCTACTATATTTGAAATTGTGAATGAAGTTACTAACTACTCAGATTGCATGGAGGCAATCTCTACCTGATCTGCTCCTATCGGAGCTCCTAATGCGGCTTCTGATAAGCTAGAAAGCCCTGCAGTTACCTCGGGTGTCACTGAGGTGGCTTCCTCCTCATCGTCTCTTGCTGGCTCTGCTGTCGCTGCTGCTGCATCTTCCTCGGCTTCGGCTTCTGCTTCGGAAGACAGAAGCGTCTTCTGGGAAATGGAGTCGACCGGTGCTTCTTCCGTCTTCTGAGGCACAGGTGCGGGACTAGGGACCATGGAGACCTCATGAGGATCCGGGGAAGTCGCTTCTTCCACGCGGAATACTTGGGAAGACGGCTCGTCTTCCTGTCTTCCAGAAGACATCTTGTCTTTCGGGGCGTCTTCTGGAGTCTTCTCGGCTTCCAACGTTGTCACCACCAAGTGCACAGCGAGGTCGAACTCCTCCTTCTCCATTCCGGATCCAGTCGATGGTGCTGGAGCGTGGGAAGATGCGGTTGCAGGTGTCGGAAGCGAGGGAAGACCATAAAGTGTCTTCACTCCTTCGATCTGTCGATCCAAGTACCTGAACATGCTCTCCCGGCATTCCACCAACATCGTTGCGTCTTCCATATGGTCTGCTCTTCTGAGAGGGCGGTGATCTTCTCCCGCACTCGGGTGACTTCCTGATTGCGCTGCTGTACCCGCGCCTCAACTCCTGGTTGCTCTTCCGAAGCTGTACCAGCTCCTTGGCAGAAGTGGCTGCTTCCGCCTTGTACCTGGCTGCAAGCTTCTCCGTGGTGCGGAGACTAGCTTCCAGCGACTCCGTCTTCTTCTGGTCTTCCCCCTGTCGCAGCAAGGTGCGCAGGCCGAATCCAGGTTGTAAGGGCTTCTCCTGTGCCCTCGCTCTCTTCTCCAACAACTCCATAGCTGGCTGGATCTCCTTCTGGAAGTAGGCACTGAACTCCTCCTATCGTCTTCCTGCGGAAGACAAGTTCATCTCCACCACTCGCTCCGCGGTGTCGACTTCGTCTTCCAGAGACAAGGAAGCCTCTTCCACCACTACGGCCTTCATCTTCTGCGCACGAGAAGAAGCTACTCTTCTCATCTTCCGGGGTGGAAGACTCCTCATGGCAGGAGCGGCTCTCTTCTTTGCGCTTCCTCGCATCGCAGCAGGAGCGCCCATCCATCCTTTGTCTTCTGGAGTCTTCGGAAGACTCTCATGCGTTGCAGAAGCAGTCTTTTGCTCTGATCGGATACTCAGCAGGTCTTCTTCCGAGTCGGACTCTGATCCTGAATGAATGAGGGAGATGGGTGTCCTCGATACACTTCTGGGACCCATCTTCCTCAGTGACGTGGCGTCTTCCGACCCACTAGACTCGTCTTCCCTCACCAGAAGCGTCTTCTGGTGAGAGCCGGGCCTCAGCTGTGGCATCAGAGTGGGAGGGGGCGTTGCTGCTGCCTCTCGATCATCGTCTTCCGAGGTCTCCTCCTTCACCTCCTGTCGCTCCGTTGGCCCATACTCTGCCAGCTGATCTTCCCTAAGATCCCCCATGGCTACATACAAGTAGCAGAGGAAGGGTGTCAGGTGTCCTCCCGCCGGGGTACCTAAGTATGCTAGCTTCGTCTGTACATAGTTGTGGATGTACGCGCCCCAGTAGATGGGCACTCCGTCATCCCACACCGATTCCAGGAACTCCACGTCCTGATCTCCTAAGTACCTTGTCTTCTACGCTTTCCCCTTGGGGAAGAGATGCAGAAACAACTTCGCCAGAAGTTGCTTCTTCGGCTCCCGGTAAGATTCTATCTTCCAACCGTTCCTCCCATGCCTGTCTTCCATGAAAAGGCAGGTGGTGCTCCCAGGCACATGCCACGAACTCACGATCCTAGGCAAGATCTTCTTCTCGTACCAATATCCTCGGTTCTTGGACTCAGGCCTGTGAAAAGCCTTGCGCCACCAGTCTTCGGTCCAGGAAGACGGTCTTCCTCGAGCTACTCCTGCTTTCGCAGGTACACGATTACAAGGTGGCAACGCTGTCCACACCTCCTCCAGAAGCCCTTGATCTGCGAGGTTCCAATCCCACAGGAAGAAGTCGAGACCCAACTCCTTGAGGAAAGGAGTGGCCTCGGCCAATTCTGCCGCTGGTAACACCAAGCCTCGCGGATGCATCGACATACCTGGAAGATCTGTTGCACTAAACCACAAGCACCTACTATGAGCTGAAGGCTCAGTTCTTCCCGAGTGCCCACAGTCTAGCTTCTACTTCTCAGAAGACGAAACTAGTCTTCTAGAAGAAAGCTACTCCGTCTTCCAGGATTCTAACAGTGCTTCCTAGATAGCTCTCGTCTTCCGAGCTATATCTAAACAATCCTATCTAAGCAAGGCCTCCCATGGATTACCAAAAAGACAACCCACCTTGCATTACATCCTACTTCCTATCAGAAGATACAAGATTCGCAAAACATAAGTGCATGACAAGTTCAGAAGACGGTTGCGGGCTCCTGCGATGACAGTGGCCTCTGGGAAGACACTCGGGACAGCTTCCGATTATTCAATGTCTTTCTCGGAAGACTTCCCGAAGTCAGACTTCCCTTCACTGGTCTCACCTGTCTTCGTCTTCCTACACGCAATTTATCCTCACAACAGTCTCAAGACAATTGCACTCTGTTCTTCTGACTTCTCACTTCTCATACGCACTCAGGAGAACCTTGCTGCTCGGTGGGAAGACATGACCCTCGACCATTCTCTCCAGATTCTGCCAGCAAGTATTCTCACGACTCTCTTCTAAGCTTGGGAAGAAGAAGGAATGGCTGCTATGGATCGGACAGAAGAGACCCGGATGGACCCTCACGTCTTCTCGCTCATTTTGCCAGCCTTCCAGTCTTCTAGTCTCTCTAGGAAGATGTGGAGTTGAGAAGCTTAGAAGACCGCGAGGCACAGGCCTAGTTCCCGACTTCCAACTTCTCGAAATAACAAAACAACTCACCACACCACTCAGGATTCGTACCAAGTCTCTCTAAACACAAAAGCAAAGCAAATCCACTCTTGATACGAATTGTGTTCAGTCGACTTCCGAAGACAGTCTTCCGAAGACAGTCGAGTTTAAGAAGCGTCTTCCGAAGATGTTTCCATCTTCCGAATCGTCTTCTGTTCCAAGTTTCGGGGATAGAGAGATAGTACGGTAGGGAAAATGATAGCTGGGATCTCCAATTTGAGGGCTAGGAGTAAGGAAGCTCGAATTGAGCTCAGGAAGAAGTAAGGAGATGTCTGATAGAAATTGAGCAGCGCTTCCGCGCCCAATGTCTCAATAGGAAAGATGGGGGTGGGGGTAATCGATCAGGCTGCCTGCACACAACCAAGGAAGCGCGGAGAATACCAAGAAAAGGCGAGAAGAAGTGGGAAGGGGAAAGAACCTCTACAGTCTTCTTCTGCTCCCCGAGTTGCCTTCGACCTTCGCGCGTTTCTTGGCTCTGGTCCTAGCTCCAAATGCGACTCGTCACGACTGCGCCTGCTGTCAATGTCCGACCACGCCTCGATTCCACCTTCGATTCCACTCGCTGCTCTCCATTGTCAGCTTCTCGGGAGCTCACAGAAACGCCTTCGCTCTTTTGCCTTCTGTGCCCCAGCAATTCGATCTCGCCCTTCGCCTAGCTGCCAACTGATTCTGTCCTACCTCGATGTCCTCACTCGATTTCTCTCTCAAAGCTAACTCGCAAAGCTCACTATCTCCAATCGATCTTCTCAAGCGCTGTGCTGCGGGAAGTTGGAATGTGTCTAATGTGCTTCCTTACGCATCTTCCCCGCAGATTAGGGGTTTTCGACCTTGGGTATCTTCCCCGTCCGACCTACCTATTCGGTGCGCCCCAGTAGGTACACCTACTGTCTTACCTGAAAACTCGTGGTTGGCCGTCGCGGTCGTTGTCTTCTGGAAGACAGGTGTCTTCCGCCGTCTTCTCTTCTTCCGCCGTCTTCCCGTCTTCCGAAGACGCAACTGAGAAGACACTCTTCCGAAGACGGTCGTCTTCCGAAGAAGTCAACTTCTTATTACAAACAGCTCTTAAGATCATCTTCCTGTTAAGGAAGACGTAACCTTAAGTAACAACGCTTCTTCAGTTATACAAACAAGTTATTATTCTTAAAAATTTCAAAAATTCGTGCATCCTGTAATTTGTGGGCACCACACGAGGTATCAAGAGTGGTAGGCTGTTTAAACTAGATGCATCTACGTCTAAGTTACAGGCTGCCATGTATGGACAGAGTGATCCAGTAGTGTCTGACATTGACATCTGGCACAAGCGAATTGAGCACATGAACTTTCAGAGGCTGAAAAGCCTTCCGAGTTCTGACCTGGTTACAGGTCTGCCCAAATTCGAATCCAGTGAGCCCACTGGAGTGTGTGTAGCATGTCAATTCGGCAAGCAAGCTAGACAGGCCTTTAAGGGATCAGGTAGTAGAGCGAACAAGCTTCTGAAGCTTGTTCACACTGATGTATGGACTGCTTCTCAGCCAAGTATAATCGGTTTCCAGTACTTCGTGTCGTTCATTGATGATCATCCGCATTATACTTGGATCTATTTGTTGAGAAACAAGTCCTCTACCGAAGTACTGTGAGCATTCCAGACTTTCCGCAAGTTGGTGGAGAAACAGTCTGGAGCATCTATCCTCTGTTTGAGATCTGATGGAGGAGGCGAGTTCCTTTCTGGAGAGTTCGATGCATATCTGCGTGAGCATGATATTCGATGCCAGAAGACCTGCAGTTACAGTCCGCAGCAGAACGGGGTTGCGGAGTGCAAGAATCGACACATAGCAGAAGCTGCTCGTGCGATGTTGAAGTGAGAAGACCGTGCCTAGACCTTACTGGGCAGAACCTGTTTCATGTGCGGTGTATCTGATGAACCGGACGCCTACAACGGCAGTCCACAGCAAGACACCGATGGAGATCTTCACAAGCAGTAAGTCTGATTACTCTTTCCTTAAAGTTTTCGGATGTATCTGTTATGTGCACTACCTGATGAAAGACGTAAGAAACTAGATCCGAAAGCAGATAGATGTATCTTCCTTGATTATGCTTCTGATACGAAAAGATATAGGTGCTACAATCCTTCGTCCAAGCAGTTCTATATCAGTAGAGATGTCGTTTTTGATGAGCTACAGTCTTGGTTTGCACCTGCACCTGTCGTAGCCATCCCTGTACCTACTGTAGAACCAAGGAGTCAGTCCACTGTAGTACCTCAGAGTAGTACGTTGAGTGGAGGATCTGGAGAAGTCACTCATTCCAGATCAGAGTCTGTTGCACATAGAGCTGTTGTTAACGCTGGAGTCCACGTAACACAGCCTAGTGGAACTAGTGTAGTTTCTACACAAGATGAGCGCGTGCTATTGTAGCGTATGTTTGACTCATCCAAATATGTGGATCTTCCACATCCACTGGATACTTTGTCCCAGACCTTGGCGTCTACGTCAGATCAGTTGCAAGAGGAGGTGACTAGTGCACCGATTATCTCTCGCAGATCTGAGCGGGCAAAACATCCAGTGAGTAGGTATATGCATGAAGGTTTTCTTGCTACGCACCATGCATATATGACCAATGTTCTTCAGGAACAAGAACCTAGTTCGCTTGAGGAGGCGATGCACAAGGTCCAATGAGTAAGTGCTATGGAAGCTGAACTTGCTGCGCTTCCTCACCAACAGACTTGGGAGTTGGTAGACTTACCTCAAGGTAAGAAAGCGATTGGCTGCAGGTGGGTCTTCAAGGTCAAGCGCAACTCGGATGGTACCGTGTGTCGGTACAAGGCCAGATTGGTAGCTAAGGGCTACGCACAGCAACATGGAGTGGATTTTGAGGAGACATTTGCTCCTATTGCGAAGATGGTGACTATTCGAACAGCAGTTGCAGTTGCAACTCAGAAAGGTTAAAAGATGCACCAGATGAACTTCAAGAACGCTTTCCTGAACGCGATCTTGAGGAGGAGGTCTACATGCAGCAACCTCCTGGTTATGAGGATCCTATGTTTCCTTCCCGTGTATGTAAGTTACGGAAGGCTCTCTATGGTCTGAAACATGCACCAAGAGCATGGTATGCAAAGATCAATTCTTACTTGCAGTCTCTTGGTTTCCATCTTTGTAGTTCAGACTCTACCTTGTATTCATTGAGAATACGAGATCGGATTGTTGTGATCATCATCTATGTTGATGACTTGATCATTACCGGTAACTTTGAAGAGCTTATTTCCCAGATCAAGGATCACTTGAAATCCGAGTTCGAGATGATGGACTTAAGAGAACTCAAGTACTTCCTTGCTGTGGAGTTCATTAGAGATGGGAAGGATGTTTGGCTTGTACAGCGACAGTATGCTCTCAGTATGCTTGAGAGATTTGGTATGCTTGATTGCAAACCCATTGCTACACCATTAGAGCAAGGGGTAAAGCTAGGAGCAGAGGATGGTGAGTTGCTGGATGATCCACGCATGTACAGACAGATGATTGGGAGTCTTATCTACTTGATCATCACCAGACCAGACTTGAGCTATGCTGTCGGTCTGATTAGTCAATTCATGCAGTCACCACAGAGACCACATTTTGAGGCTGTCAAGCAGATCCTCCGCTACGTGAAGTTCTCGATGCAGTACGGACTTCACTATCGATACGGTGGACTATTGTTGTTACATGGCTACACAGATGCTGATTGGGCAGGAAGTGCCGACAGGAGATCCACGTCAGGTTACGCTTTTGGACTTGGAAGCGCTGCTATAAGCTGGGCTTCTAAGAAGCAACCAACAGTTGCTTTGTCGTCCACGGAAGCAGAGTATCGAGGAGCAACGAACGCAACATGCGAATCGATTTGGCTTCGATGTCTGCTATCAGATATTGGTGTGGAGTGTACAGATCCTGTTGTTGCATATACAGACAACATTAGCAGCATGAAGTTAGCTAGTAATCCTGTTTTCCATGCTAGGACGAAGCACATTGAGGTGCACTATCACTTTATTAGAGAGAAGGTCCTTGCAGGAGAGATTGAGGCACAGGAGATCAGGTTGCCGATATCTTCACTAAGGCATTGCCTAGAGATAAGTTTGATGCTTTCAGACATTGTCTAGGAGTACAGGATGTAGAGATGAGCTTGAAGGGGAGTGTTGATATAGTCCCAAGCTCTAGTAGATCGACGGCTATCATTAGCCGGAGTGGTTAGGGTTGTTAGAGTTAGTTAGAGGGCTAACCCACCATTAAGGTTTCCCTTGTACTCACCTCCACTATATATACAGAGAGAGGCAAAGTCTCTCTCATCTCATTCCTATTTTACTTCCTTGTCTACTCGCTCTCTCTCTTCTTGGAGTGTCCTCGAAGTATCGATCTTTCTACAGGTCCAAGCGGACCGGGACATGGATTCGACGTAGACAAACGCTGGTCGGACGCTGGTCGAAACACAAGATTCTAGTCTAGCGCTAGATAATGGTTCTTTGAGAAAAACTAAGTGTTAGAACTCCAACCACGTTTTGGGTCGTGGACATCCACGTACAATTTTGAGACGAGTAAGTTATCTTTAGAAAGTCTCGGCTAGGACTTTCCATTGATATCAAGCACTCCTTGACTTGACATCAGAGCTGAGAATTATGATCGATTATGTGATCAAATTGTGGTATAATTTTTAGAGATCAAAGAGGAAGGTAAGGTTGTCGATCCCTAGAAGTATATATAAGGAAGATACGATGCTTGGGTGAGCTAGGATTGATCTCAGAGTTCGGCGGACGGACTCTTGGGACATGAAGTGATGGCTGGAGTACTAAGGCGCGTTCTGATCTAGACTTGGATGTCTAAACTCAAGAATGACTCAAAGGCTAGAACAAGACTAAAGAACAAGACGATGGGTTCGACCACCGTGCGGGAGCTTGGACCCAGACGGACATCACGGACGGTTGAGCCACTAGGTGTGTTGGAAGTACTGTTAAGGACCCTGAACTTTATGAGAAGTCTGCCTCAAGTCACATTGCGACTCGCTCATGTTTTGAGATCGACATAACCGGGTCTAGGTCGAGACTTAGGGAATGTTGAGCTTGAGAGTTAGGGAGACGGATCGGCTCCAATCTGAACCAAATGGGATAAAGATAAGTGGTGCATGAATGCTAACGTGTGATTTTGGTTTGCAGGTTAGTATTGTGAGTTTCGTGACTTACTGAGTAAAGACTTCTATTGGCACAACAAGACGATAAGTGCACAAAACATGTCAAACAAGACTCCACAAAAGATACGACATTCATGTTTTTTCATCAATATCTCTATTTCAGCTTCGTAAAAGTGGCCCAAATCCCTCGATGTCCAGACCAAAGATTCTCATGAAATACTCTAAGCAACTTTCGTTGATCTTCTTCGTCGTAAGTCACTCGTAGTAGTATCACACCCTTTTGTTTTGGTCGCTTCCAAAGGACCCATCTTGCAACATGAAGTTGTAGGTCTTCTTTCGAACTCTCTGAAACCTCTCATCCATCCAACCTGATTGCTTGATCAACAAAGGTATCTCTCAATGTCAAGCAATTCCTCATCATACAATCCTTCAACAAATAACTCATCTTGCTCTCATGTTTGTGTAATCGAATAAAACTTTGCACCCACGTCTTCAGTATCTTCAACCATTTGATCCTCTCTATCGTACCGTGCTCGAGATAACATATTTGTCATCGGATTATTCTTTCCTACAATATGTCTAGACTCTGAATTCAACGACTTGATATATGTGGTCTATCGTTGCACCGTAATATCAAGAATGTACAATTCGTGATCATCCCCATAATGGCAGAAAATCAGTTTCAATCACCACTGATGCTCCAGTCAAATACTCTTTTTTGATTTTCATGACTGAAACAATACCCCATAGTTCTCTCTTCACTTGTGGGTAGACACGTTGGTGAGTACTTAATACATTCGCTCCAAACCTAATTGCAAATCTGTCTCTATCCTCATTATCTTGTCCTACTACCCATCCAATTGCAACCGGACTTGTATCTACTGTAAGAACCATTGGTCCGACACCTTAGTAATCAATCCTTCCTAAAATTGGAAGAGATGACATTAAGGACTTCAATTTTTGTACTGCTTTAGTATGATATTCCTTCCATCTCAACTTGTGACCCTTGCATAGCAACCCATATAATGGATCTATCACATGCAGATAATGAGAAATCTAAATATGATAGCATGCACATGCACCCAAGAATCTTCATAATGCTTCATCATTCTCATCCTCCTTACATTCTTTGATGAGAACGACATTGTATTCTCAAGGATGAAGCCCTTTAGAACTTTGTTCATCCTGTTCATCATGTGTGCTATCGAGTTGATAGATCTCTGTGGTAAGATATACATCTTAACCAACCCAAAAGGTGTCCTAGTCGTCATAAAATTTTGCTCTCTTCTGCTAGTTGAAACTGGTCATATCTAGAGTAAAGATCTTGAGTAAATCATTTTTTTACAAACGTCTCAACAAACTCATCTACAATCGATCTCATCTCAATATTTCTAACCGTTATCGCGTTCACCGATTGCATGTCTTGGATGAATAACAACCATCCGTTATTCTTTGGCATCGTAAACCATCTGCTTGAATATGATGTTGTAAGCAAACTTGTCTCTCACCTAAGACTCAGATGACTAGAATTACTAGTGTACCCTAATTACAAAGATTCATTTACCCCCATACTCACTTCACTCAACTCTCTGATCCATACAGTCACATCTTTCCTCCTAATAGCATTCCTACAAACAAGTTCTAAACTTCCACGCACCTACCGTCTTGTTGCGTCAGCGGAAGCTCTTGCTCAGTAGGTCACAAAAAGTGGTATCAGAGCAAGAGCTTCCGCTGGCACAACAAGACGGTAGGTGCGTGAAATAAACCCACTCTCAACATCGCATCGCATAATACTTAAGGTCTCCAATGCTCACTTTACTCATAGACAAGAAAATGAGAGTGGTTTCACTCTCTCAGCTCCTCCTTATATACTCCATAATTTCTTATCGTGATATCTTTCTTAAGTTACGTTATCTCATGGTAAGTACGAAATCCAAAAGTAAAACTTCTAAAGGCTACTAAGACTTAAGAATCACACATACATTACTTGTTCTACTTTAGCTTTTCCAAAGTATTAACTTTCCATATTATCCAAGACGACAACAAACTAACACATCCTCTGAGGAGCATCTTCAGATATTTGTGCATGATTTTTTGTCATACATCCAATAAGTTACATATTTTTGAAAGTATATTTAGAGCTCCGTACATGTCATGTAGTGTCATAGTGAAACCTCTAATAGTCTTCTCAACTTAGTTATAACTATCTCAGCTAGTTATATCTAGTTTTGATAACTCTAGATTTGGATTCGAACTAGACTAACATATAAGATAGTCATATCTAATGAATGTAATATGAACAAACACACAAATAATGAAATATTTGTGGTTTGACATTTATCCCCAGATTTAATTTTCACTTCGTCCTCGAGGTGAAGTATCACGTTGATAAAACTTCTTCAACTTGTCGTGGTTCACTCGGCTGAAGCACGTAATGCTCCTTTCTTGAAGATCATAGATGTCATTATTCCACACCTAGGAGATGATGAAAGGTCCAAAATATTGACGAAGAAACTTTTTTTGAACTCGCTTGTGCCTAATAGTATCCCATAACATCAACCACTCACCTTTTTAAATGGCTGTAACTTTGTTTGGTTCTTCATCAAGCGCCTGTCATAACTCTTCTTTTGGTGTAGTCATGCCAACTCAATTTGTTGAGCTGCATCGTCTCTGTTCTCCCTCCAGCTCCAACAAGGTTTCTCTCCTCTCTTTCTCAACTATTGGGTCACCTTTTCTCTTCAATCCAACTTGTAAGGTCCGAAAAATGGTTAAGTCGAACTAGATTGGTAATTTGGATTCCAACCATACACCATCTTGAAAAGAGAATATCTCATAGACGTCTTCACTATTACACGATATTCTCATAAACTGTATGAAGACGTTTGTCCCAGTTGTGTTTGACCCCTTCCATGTCAACATCGTTTGCTAACATTAGTCCTCTCTATCAAATCATTTGAACTAGGTTTATATGAAGTAGTAACCCTCTGAGAAATAAAAAAGTGTGTGCACATATCAGTAGTCATATCGCTCACAAATTCTCGATCCCTATAAAAAACTAACTCCAAGGGACATCCAAACCTAGTAATGATTTGTTTATAGAGAAGTCTACCCATCTCACTTCTCCAATAGTCACAAGAGGTCTAGCTTCTACTCACTTTGTAAGATAATATGTGGCTACAACAATATATTTATGTTGCAAGGGGTGCGATTCTAAGGTCCAATAAAATCTGTTCTCTATTTTTCAAAAGGTCCAAGAATCAAAATAGACCTAAGAGGAGTAGAAACACTAGATTTGATAGCGAAAGCTTGACAAACATCACATGTTTTACAATACGTCAATCAATCTCTAAACAACCCCTCCAGTGATATCTCGCGTCAAGTATCTTGTGGGTTGTCAACTTTCTTTCAAAATCTCCTCTACATATTGGACCATCATGGAATTCTTCCACGAGTTGTAATGATTTCTACTTGCTCGCAACTCTTCTTAAGACTCCATCAACTCCTTCACGAAATAACACTCCTTCCACCACTGTGTGAGGTTGACTTTGCTTCACCAAATTGTTCTTCTCTCTGATCCACATACCGTCTGATATGGATCGACAAAACCATAGACAACTCGATAACAAAATCTCAAATTTCTTGATATTCTATTGGGATAATAGAGCTCATCAAGATCATCAAATCTTCGTCAAGAAAGGTGTCATCCACCGGCTCCTCTCCATCACCATCGTAGGTTCTAGATAGCAAATCTGCATTTGCATGCTTCTTCACTGATCGATCGTAGATCTCATAGTCATACTCTGACAATAAGAGCAATCGTCCATCGACCATAAGTTTATTGAAGATGTATTTCAATTTCTTACGATCTTCTGATGATGTGTGGGGTTGACTTTGCTCCACCAAATCGTTCTTCTCTCTGATCCACATACCGTCTGATGTGGATAGACAAAACCATAGACACCTCGATAACAAAATCCCAAATTTCTTGATATTCTATTGGGATAATAGAGTTGCTCATCAAGATCATCAAATCTTCGTCAAGAAAGGTGTCATCCACCGGCTCCTCTCCATCACCATCGTAGGTTCTAGATAGCAAATCTGCATTTGCATGCTTCTTCACTGATAGATCGTAGATCTCATAGTCATACTCTGACAATAAGAGCTTCTATCTTGCTAATCGTCTGTCGATCATAAGTTTATTGAAGATGTATTTCAATTTCTTATGATCGATAACAGTAGTGAACTTGCCTCATATGAGATAATGTCAAAAGTTTCTCAGAACATAGATCATTGATAATCCTTCTCTCTTTTCCACAAAATAATTTCTCTTTTTCTTGATCATTTGTCGATTGGCATACACACTAAGATGATCTCTATCTTCAACATCATATTGATTTAAAGTACAACCTACTGCTATATTTGAAGCGTCTGTATATAGAATAAACTGTTTATTCTTATCGGGCTTAACCAAGATTGGGCTAAAGTAAGAACTTTCTTCAGTTCCTCAAATGCGGCTAGAGCTTATTCATCTCCTAAAATCAACATAGAATCTATCCCCTTCTTCAGATATGTAGTCAAAGCATACGCTTTATGTGAGAACGAGATCATAAACCTTCGATAATATCCCACCACACCTAAAAATTGACATAGCTTAGTGAGAATATTAGAAAAAGGGAACTATAAGAACTTTTGCACCTTCTCCGGATCTATTGCAATGCCGTCCCTAGATATGATATGACCCATGAGTAACCCTTCCTCACACCCAAAATACATTTCTCTAGATTTTGGGAGATGCATTTGCTACATCTAAACATTTTAAGACCTTCACAAGGTGCTCAAAATGCTTCTTCTTACTCCCGTAAAACACAAAAACCATCTATAATCTCTCACGAACTTGTCTAAGAAAAGTTTGAACACTTTGTTCAAAAACCTTTGAAATGTAGCAAGAGCATTACAGAGACCAAACGGCATGATTCGAAATGCAAACGTTCCCTATGGAGCAGTGAAAGTATTTAGGTGTTGATTTTTTGATGCAATTTTGATCTGGTTATATCCGCTATAACCATCTCCAAAGCTATACCAGTCGTTTCCAACCACCTGTTCCAAGATCTCGTCGATGAAAGATAGAGGATAATAATCTTTCTTCGTGCAACATTGAGCTTTTTATAATCAACACACATTTTCAATTTGTCATTTTTCTTCTTTACGATCACAATGGGTGATGTTTATTTAGAATGCTCCACCTCGTAAATAAACCCAGTAGTGTGTAGCTTCTCGATCTCTTCTTTCACCAGATCAGCAATCAGAGGACTCACTCTTTGTTGCTTCTATCGCATCGGTTTGACCTCCTTCTCCAACTCGATACGGTGTTGCTCAAGTGTGACCTCCCTCAGATCATTGTAACTAAATGCAAATAAATTCATGTAAAAAATCTCTACGAACCAACTATTTTTCTCTTTAATAACATTCGGTCCATAGCGTAAATAATTCTTCTCTCCACCTCCTCAGCAGTC
Source organism: Asterella californica (assembly GCA_036924285.1). NCBI lineage: Eukaryota > Viridiplantae > Streptophyta > Marchantiopsida > Marchantiales > Aytoniaceae > Asterella > Asterella californica. The sequence goes on from JAYKYS010000003.1 coordinate 18,337,568, forward strand.
AACGGTTCTTTGTCTCGATCTCTTTGCACTTCTGGAGAAGGAAAAAGATCCACTACATTTACATCCACATTTTGTTTCTCTCTCTCCTCCTTTGTACATCATTTCAGATTTTGAATCTGAAGAATTGGTACCCACACAGAAAGTACTACCGACAACTTTTGACTCCCAATAGTCCAATGAGGATCGATCTGATTCTGATGTCTTATCTTGATCTCCAAGCAATGGAACTTTGATCCGGTAGTGATTCGATCCGATGAGTAAATAAACTATGTGCTAGTTATCTGTTGCATGTACTACTCGAAGCCAAGGTCTTCCGAGTAACATTCGTAATTTGACTCTTTCAGGATTTGATATATCATATTTACTTACACTTTCATTACTGACACACAAACTCTCTCTAGCACTCCAAGTGGCCTAACTCGTTGTCTGTTAGTCATAACCGTGACAATAGAAGGACGAGTTGGTACTAGATCCAATTTCCTCATAAGTCGTTTTGAGATGACATTTATTGCCAATCCTCCATCTGAGACATCTCTCTCATTGATACGAACGTCTACTTTTGGTCGAATGCCTTATTGCTCACCTCTCTTTCACTAGCATGTAAAACATTAACACCGACAATAGAAAGATTTGCCTTCTTCTTCTGATCTCGTCGAGAGCTTAGACCACTACTAAGTTCTTTTCTCACCGAAAGATTCAGAACATTTAATTATCCCACAATAATGTTTGCTCGTTGCTTGTCCACGTCTTTCATCATATTGTATTTTGATAGCTCCACCAAAATTATGAAATTGAAATTCTCAATTTCTTCCATCGCTCTTTGGTCTTTGAAGAAGATTTGCTACTTTGATATTTTGACTTGAAGACTCTTTCATCACGATAGGTTCTTCCTCGTCGAGATGCGTCCTCAACCATTGTCCTTGTTTTGTGAAGTTGAAGCTCCATCCGCTATTCCATCATTACGCTTGGACAATCACGTTAGAAAGGAGACTCTCCACACATAAAACATCCTTGGTTCGTGTAGTTACTTGGTGAATCTTGCGATGGTCCATCTTTAGATTGATAGTTCCCCTAACCTCGTGAACCTCCTCCAACATTTGGATTACGATGTTGTAACAAATTCATTATATTGATCTTCAAGTCTGTCAAAGACTCTGTCATTCAACTCGTCACGAAAGTATGGAGTAGCAGATCTATATGATACACTGGCTGTAATCGCACTAGTAGGAACTATCGGAGTCAAATTCTAAAATTGTACAATCAGAACAATCATAGGTTCAAAGTTGGCATGCTCGACACTTGCACATCTCCAGATGCTGTCTTAACAATCATGGTTGCAAGTTGTCTCCATCTAGACTCTCCTCCATCTTGGCGATCTTCACTACATCAACCTCCGAAGTTGATCTCTCATACCGCTGTCGTGTTGTGGTACGGCTCTTGTGTGAAATTCTCATAGAACTTAGGATGTGTTTCTTTTCTATGTTTCGTGAATCTTATCGCGTAACTCGTTGAATGGTGTGATGGGTGCCATGATCACGATGATCTGTTTAAAGTGACCACACGATAGTGAAACGTGCCAAATCAGCAATCTGTGCACGTTTACTTCAGTGATCCTTGTCATCGAATTTGGGTATAAAATGGTGGATCAAAGATTCATGAGACATTCTCTCTTACAGATGAATCGTGAGGGTTTCTCGATGTTGTACAAGGAGGAGTGAATAACTGCAAGAGTCGTAGTTATGGACGAAAGTTTGATATCATCTCCGAATCTTTTTTTCTCGAACTCATTTCGCATCAAGCTTCATTACATCCACCGCAGCCACTTTCGGCAATGGTTAGTTTCGTATTTTGGTGATGAATTTATGAGAAGGATGATGAGCTTATCGTTTCCGGTGATCTTTTTGATTGTTACATATGAAAAGACTTGACATTTGACAATGTACATCTTGCTATCATGAAGAATGGATCTTAACTCTCCAGTCAACGTCTCTTTCAACGTCTGGGTCGATATTCGATGTCCTTGTGGACCAAAGATCAATCAGAGTGTATGGATCATGAGGAACTTTGAGGAAGAGTATTTGAATCGAGTGATAGCTTCATCATTTCTTTTGTCATATTTCTCATTATAGATTCAGGTTGTAATATTGACTATGTATTAGCCGACGACTCATTGTCTCATTCTGGTTGAGCACTTTTGCGTATTTACGTTCCGCAAAGAATCCTTTAACATGTCTCAAGGATTTTATGATTTTTTCTAGTCTTATATGTGTCTAGTGTTTCCTTGGGTGTTACAAGTCGTTCTAGTGGAAAAAGTTGAATGAGAAAGAAACAAACTTGAAGTTCTTTTTGCTCTCATCAATTCTAAACGCCTAGCTTCATAATAATTTTGCAAAGCCTTTGCATATTCTCCTTCATATTGAGATGATCGTTGAAGATGAATCTAAAAGATCTAATGCTGGCGAAACACTTAGAATAATTCAAATAGTCCAAGAGAAGTTTTATCTCTTTGGTCATCTCTAAACAGAACTAGTTGAAAATTCTAAACATTCTATTTAAGACATGAACTTGCTAAAGTATTCTCATCTACTTATGGATATCTCAAAGTTCATTTTTTGATCACAACTTGATTTGACTTAGATGTGCGACTAAGCTTACCTTGCAGTTTGAAAACTACAATGCAAGATCATCCCAAGCCCCCAAGAACTGTAAACAATTCACACTTGTTTTGCCAAAGCTAGAGCAAATTTAAATTTTGATATTAAAACTTAAGTTTACATAGTTTTTCCAAACTAGCTCGTTTCTCTTGAGTGCACTTCGTTTCTCCTCTTGACAACATCTTAAGCATCTAAACATAACTAGTCATAGCCATGCAATACGAATATACAATTAGATAATTTCCAAAATGTAACCTCTTTATTTCCAGAAATACAAGATAGCTACAAAGTTCATCAGCCCAAATCAGCTTGAGTTGTTACTCGTATGGTTCGTCATTCTTTCACTCTTCGGTGGAAAGAGATGTCCTCATTTTAAACGTCCTTGTTGTCCTTGTCGTCGTTCCACTTGAGTTCCAACGCGTTGCTTACATGTTTCAGATCTTTCTTTGACACCCAAGTCATTTCTTCAAATGATATTCTCGTCATCTGACCAAGTACTCTATTTGGTTTAATTACGATGAAGTAGTATTCTGTTTAATTACATCAAGATCACAAAATGATCTACATGTCTATTCTGTTTAATTTACAACAAGACCGCAAAATGATCTGCACCTGCGTATTCTCTCACATACTTCAGATCATGAGCTTCATTTAACCAAGTACTCTATTCGGTTTAGTTATGATGAAGTACCCTATTCTATTTAATTTACATCAAGATCGCAAAATGATCTGCACTTTCATATTCTCTTACATACTTCAGATTCAGAGCTTTAGCTCTTGACAATTTGACCAAGTACTCTATTTGGTTTAATTTGCATTTATCTCCACCTTCGGATTCTCTCCACAAACTTCAGATTCTTAGCTTCAGCTCTCCCTGTCGATAAACCAAGACGTTTACTCAAGTTCGGGTTTATATTTCGTTCATATCCGAGCTTCAGCTCTCCGAGCACATTTTAACCAATATCCGAAAATGACACCCCCTTTTGGATCTCCACAAATCAACCTCCGCCACCTGCTCTCGTTGTACCCTGATCTGGACTTTGCCAGCCCGCTTATTTTTTTTTATTTTTATTTTTTTAATATTTTATTTTTAAGTCAAAGGCCGCAAGGGACCGAAAGAAACTTTATTAATATAAGAATATCACTAGGGCGCGGCCCGCCTCCATGAAGACCCCGACCCACAACAATTAGTCCCCCCGCGAGAGGACCATCCCTCGCACAGCACCAGCCGGGTCCCGCGACCCGACCCAACCCGGTGCCCCAACCCCGACCCGCGCTTCGCCATCGAAGGCATCGGGGTATTGAACCTGATCGAGAGATCAGATTCTCTCGCCCTAGTCATACCCCGATCCCCGCTCTCCTTGCACTCTTTCGCGTTACCCCTGCCGGCCCACCACCGCTCGCAGATGTCGTCGCTCTCATGACTACGCAGGCTTCTGACAATTCCCGCCCTATTCAATTCGCTACGGCTCCCATGGCAACACACGCCCTTCGAGAAAATCGTCTTGCTACCGGCCCTTCTCTCCGACGCGAGCTCCACCTTGCGGTTCCCGATTTTTACCCCGCCATCATCGATTCTCTTTAAGGTTCTCGAGTGCTCTTCCATCCTCATCATAGATTTGTGTCTGTCTCTGACAGGTGTGCAGGGGGAGATTCTGACATTCGACGCGAGGTCCGCGTTGCCCCGGTCCCACATCTGTCCCAGGTACCGATTCTTCCAAACATCATTATTGCTGCTGCCACGAGGACTGTCGTTTCTCTTCTCCTTCGGGGCGACCACCATCTCACCAGGCGAGGGCTGTGGCCTCTCAACCTGCAGCCAATCGATCGTCTGGGTGCACATCCAGGTCGGTTCCCGATTCCCTTCCTTCTCTTTCCCCTTCGCTTTAGTGAAATAATTCATCAAGATTAATCACGAATCGTCTCTATTCGCAGTCACGTTCTGTGAGTACTCTGTTCTCTCCTGCAACTTTCTTTGGATCTTCCCTAAGGTTCTCATTGTCGTCTCCCAGGTCTTCTTGTTAGGCAGGCTAACGTCTTCTCTGAGCCCCGCCCACAGAGTCTTCGCCACTTCAGCTAGTATTCTCGCCGCCGGCCTCTCTGACTCTTGTCCTCTGAACACACGGTCGGCTCTTTCTTTCCAAGTGACTTGAGTGTGCTCTACCAGTATGTGCAGCAGGGCCGCATTATTCTTCCTCGTTCTTAGTGCCATGTCTATCGTTTCAAGCAGTCCGCACCTCTCTCCATACGTTAACTCATTCCCTAGTTCGTGGAGTTTGAGCCGCTGCCACCTTCTTTTGGCCCACGGGCACTCCCAAAACAAATGTTCGAGCGTCTCAATTTCGTTGCAACCCCTTGGGCAGCGTCCGTCTCCGATCCTCATTAGCAAAGCCCGATGATTAGAGAAGAACCCCCTATTAAGGAGCCTCCAAAGCCAGCAGTTGGTTCTCATCGTCCCCCCCTCCTTCCACAAATTTTTCCATCGCTCTTTCCATCGACTGTCAGGGTCGTTCACGCCCCACCGAGTATTGAGAGTATTCCTGCCTGCCGTGGGGGTCGTAAGTAGTTCCTTCCACTCGCGAAGTTCCATCTTCCACCCTCTTAGCACTCGATTCTCTGATTTCCAGATCCAGCAGGAACTATCCTGTAAACCCCCCCTAATAACCTGGGATTCCCCCGCCCATCTGGTAAGTCTCTCTAGAGCTCCTTCCACCTCCCCCCCCTGTCGGTCCCTTATGATGGAAAGCGAGGCATGGCCCATAGAGTCCCGAAGATCTTTCAGTTTCAAGTCGTTCAGCGTTGAGAGTTTAATTCTTCGAAGCCCCCTTACCGCCTCCCTCATCTCCCCTTCGTTAATCTGATTCGCCATCCCTCAAACCTCTGCGGCTAATCTCGCCGGTAGGCTACCCGGCAAGAGCACCCTCTCACCCTCAAAGGCAAGTTTGTGGTGGGCCAGTTTCTAACATTTTATCATACTCTTCAGGGTTGGTAGGCATCGAACTTGAAGATGGGGCAGCATGAGTAGCCCCTCCTCCGGGGACCACCCCTCCGTTCTTTCCGATGTTTCCCTTGTGACATGGCCTCCGCAATGCTAGCCTTCGCGATATTTACCCATTCCTGCCCGCCTCCTTCCAGTAGCTTCCCGATGTATTTTAGTTTCAGAGCTTGGGCGACGACTTTGAAGGGGATAATTCCCAAGCCTCCCTCCTCTTTGGGTCTAGAAAGAACTTCTCAGGCTACCAAAGCATGTTTATTTCTTCCTTCCGTTCCCTTCCCTCACAAAAAGACCATGCAGACCTCCTCTAGCTTCTTGAACCCTTCAGCCGCAATGTCTATGCACGTCAACTGGTAAGCTGGGATAGCCCGCAGCACATGAGTTAACAGTACCACTCTGCTCGTCCATGAGAGCAACCGGTTGGACCAATGTTGGAGTTGTCTCTGTAGTCGCCCCACTACCCCCTCCACCACCTGGTTTTCAGTCACCCCTCTCCCGATCCACGCCCCTAAGTACCGAACCATCTGCCCAGTCCTTGCGACGAGGCAGCCAGAGTTCTCCAGCCAGTCAGGTATCGTGCTCATTCCAACCGGTATCACCACAGACTTCCCGAGGTTCAAGGAGACCCCCTATATTTTCTCATACTTGCTGATTATCCTCTGCGTGGTCCTGAAGCAGTCCTCCGTACCTTCGATCATCAGCCCCGTATCGTCAGCAAAGAGCTGGTGTAACAGTGCCTGACCCCCTCCCGTGAGTATTCCTTCTATTTCCCCTTGTGCTCTGGCGTGCTTCAGTAAATCCATTAGTGGTTGCGTCGCGATAGCGAAAAGGAAGGGAGCAACTGGGCACCCTTGCCTTACACCCCTCCCCAGTGCTATCCCCCCCGTAAATCTCCGTTAACATGTACCTTGGATTGCCCCCCCGCCGTCAGTCCTTTGAGTAGGTGTATAAACTTGGGGTCGAACTTCATCGCACTCATCGTGTCCCACAGGTACTTTTGGGAGATCCTATCATAAGCCTTCATAAAATCGAGTTTTAAGAACAGGTAGGGCCACCCCTTAGCCTCCGCCAGTTCCTGACCCAACTTAAAGCTCAAGATGTTATCGTAAATGTCTCTCCCTTTAATGAACCCGGTTTGTTGTTCGTCGACCACATTCTCCATGACTGGTTTCATCCTTTCAGCCAGAAGTTTGCTTATGATCTTGTATGTCGCAGTGAGAAGAGAAATCGGACGCCAGTTCCCCAACTCGTTCTTTGCTCCTCCCTTTAGGATGAGTTTTATAACCCCTTGAAGGGTCTTTTCGTCGATCACCCCTGTCTCCCAGAACCTTGTTACCATTTCCTGACATTCTCCTTTTATGAAAGGCCAGCACGCTTTCACCATCTCGTAAGTCACGCCATCAATCCTCGGGGACTTCTCCTTCGGGAAGTTCATCACAATCTTCTCTAGCTCCTCAGCAGAGGGGAGGTCCACCAGGCGCGCGTTTTCAGCTTCCGTCACCGTTTTCGAGGTAAGACCCAGCACTTCGTTCCTCTCCTCTTGATTCCTTGTTACCTCTGCGTCTTCCTGGTACAGATCCGAGTAGAATTGGTGTACCCTTCCCAGAATTCTTTCATGCTCTTCGGTACTCTGCCCACATTCAAGCATCACGCTCTTCATTGCCAGCCCGAGCGCTAGACCAGCACGCTAGGCGTACGTCTCTGAGAACTGTCTGTATGTTCATCTCTGACGACTTAGCCATCAGTCAGAAACTGAAGAGGATAGATTAACAAGAGACAACTGTGCTCGCGAGAACACTGAGTGACAGAAATCGAAGCTCGGATAAGAAACCGCAGCGAGGATACGGCAGGAGATGATATTCTTAGAAGAGTCTGACTAGTAGTGATTGCACTATAGAACAAACTGAATATATACAGAGGTGCAAAAAGTTTGCCGCCACAAAATGAAACTCGGGAATAGTCTAGAAGTCGGGGAACAGTCTCGAAGCTGAACAGTCTAGAATTTCTACGTTCTAACTAGGCATTACTAGGCATTACTCTGTTAACAGATTATCCTCCATATCAATGTTGAGAATCGGCTGTTGGAATCAAATCTCATATGTTTTTTCCTACTTTGACCATGAGGAACCAATGAGTTCAATAGTTAGAAAAGAGTTACAGTTTGACGATGTACATTCACTTCTTCTTTGTACCTCTCTTAATCGTTTTCAGTTCGGAGATCAAAGTCCGAAGAGTTGAGAACTGTACATTACAATAAGAAAAGCTTTATACAAGGAATTGAAATCATAAACACTTCGTGAGTAACCCTAGCGGTTCCTTTCTTGCTACTATACAACAGTGTCAAGTTGAATGTAGATTGGCACCAACTTTTGTCTGGGAAGCGTGCTATGCTCTGTTTGGCTCACTTAACATGGTCTGAAGGTATGGGGAGGTAACGTGATGGACGCCTTCTTCCACGGGTACCAAAGTGTTGAGGGATACGGCCATAAGAGTTAACTGTGGGCTGTTGTCCACGTAGCTGAAAAGGTCGCTAAAGTGTTGCGGGGTACGATGAATCTCATTCAGAACTCGCCATGTTTTCCAGGTGAAGGTTCTCGTCAAGGTCGGTGTTCCTCCTTCACCTCCTCTGCAACCAAGAGCTCGTGGTGCATATGAGATCACACGTAGTTACGTGCAATGATGCATTAGGAAGTCTTACAGCGTTAAGCTTAACGGAATTTGAATCTGCAAGACGCAAAACGTACCTGGAGTTGGAGGTCTTCGTCTCAAGAAGGATTTCAGCAGCAGGAGGAGGTTCATACCACCTCTCGGGAAGAGGATCGTACAGTCCAAAATTGTAGTGAGGCTTTCCATATGCATCCTGTAGAGTGGGTAATACGTTAAAACTCATTGACAAAACCTGGGCAGGAGCTGATCATGACGACAGGGCTCACGCGAACGGCACTGGTGCAACAAGAACTAATGCAGGCTCCTGAGCCTTTGTAAAAGCTTGAAGATCTTCTAAGATAGATCTTGGCCTGCATGTAAAACTTCAAATTTTTATCCAACCTGGTGTTGTTAACGAGCATAAGGTTTGGCGGCTCAGGGCTTTGGGTGAAAATTAAGTCAAGAAATAAAGGAAAGCTCCAAATTGTTGATAGCCTAGCAGATCCAAGTTCAGCATGCCTAGTAAACTCGTATTTCTCCCCTAATTAACGTACGAAATCAAAATGTACCAGTAAAAGCTTCAAACTTGGTGTTCGACAGATCTCAGCAACTTGCAAAGATACTTGGAAGTTCCAACATGAGGACAATCTACGCTGTGTCATCGATAGTAGCCTGAAAGAGTGAACTCGTTCTGCAGAAATGGCCGGGGACTACGTAGAAACAGGTTCTAAATCGTGCGAGAAGTTGAGGTTGAGCTCAGGCATCACAAAGTACAGAAGGCTAAATCAAAATGGTCGCCCTCAAACACTGTTTTAGTCCATAAGGTGCTTGGTATCATATCGATTATGGAAGAAGATGACGGCTAACTCTTTTCTTTTGAGTTCAGCTGTAAGTGGACGGTTTTGTTACGCAACAGTTACCACTGCAATTACAGGTGAACTGATCACTCTTTGAGCTATCGACGATCAGAGAGAAAACAAGTTCAAGTTAGTACAGGCTTTAGGTCACCGAAGGCTACTGCGTTTCGTGTTGAGACCGAAAGAGGGTACGTACAATCTCTTCCGGAGGAGCGAACTGAAGAAGGATTTGCATCCATCCCAATGTCTTCTCTATCTTCTCGCGTAGGTCGTTAAACCTTTCCACAGCTCTTATGAAAATTTTAAACGGCTCTGCGAGTTCATTCACCAGCCCTTGTGCACTTCGGAGAAGTTCTTCCAGTTCATGCAGATACTTGTGCAGACTTCGGCTTAGTTGATTATTGGCATCCGGATATAGTACTGCCGCCTTCTCGTGCAATAATACGCCTGCATGATGGACACCTTCAAATATTACACAGCTGATACTGAGAACGAGTTAGATCGATGTCTCTCAATCCTGGTCGATACTGATCTAGGTAAACGTAATTCCCCGTCGCCAAAACTGAACTCCACCACTGCTCGTACTGGTCTCTGAACTACTTCATCCTAGCTCTTCGCCCTTCTCCGGAACAAGAGAGACTTGAAACATTACCTATCTACACATAAACTCTTTGTTGAGGAAAAAGATTTACTGGGAGAAGGACACGCCAAACGTATGGTGATAACATACCTCTGGCCTGTCTGTCTCCCAGTAGATTGACATATATAAATATCTTGAAGAACCAAGCGAGAAGTATAACCTGCAGCTTCAGACTGGGATGTGGAAACTGTTGTCGGAGCGAATCAGCGAGCAAACCATACTCCTAAGTGTTCTTGAAGACTAGATGAATTGTTGATCCAGCGTTTAGATCTAAAGGAAATAGGTTTTTATTAGTAACAGACTGGGATGTTGGGTACCCGTTCATTGCACTTCTTGTTAAGGGCACATATGGTACCCGGAAGAACCTTGAGTCAAGAGGCTTAAGTCACATTCTCCAGCGCAATGGAACAGGGCAGGGGAGGGCCGAGAGGAAGCTTAGGGCGACGTGTGCTTGAGAAATAATGAACTTACATTTTTCTTCTAGAAAGTCGACGAATGCCTCTGCCTCAGCTTTGTGCCGGCGAACCAACTGTTGGGAGTATCCTATAGCCTCGATGAGATTATAGATTCTGCGAAGGTCGCCGAGCACCTGCAGGCATTCCACCCCCTCCTGTTTCCCGGACATCTTCTTGCTGCAGTGATCAGCTAGAACCAAAGTAATCTTCCTTCAACACACCAGCGATCAACGGATCTAGGGCCTCGATCAACCATTGGTCACGAAGGCGCGAAGGGTCACCACTGTGTCGACGAGTTTCCAACTTTTCGGATTGGTTCAGGCTGAACATACAAACATTCAGAGTTTTGGTTTCATCTCCCTTCCTTCCACCTCTGGGCCATGGAGCCAGAAAATCTACCCGTCCCCATAATTCCGCCTTGGGCTTAAGGACCCCGCCGTGCTTCTCAACTCCCAACTTCGATCCTCACTAGAACAAGTAGGTATCGAACTACTGCACCACTTCCTATAGACAGAGACAGCCATCCACTTCCTCTCTTTTCGTGTATCGAAAGCAGTTCAGGCTGAACAAGATTCCGTTCGCGAGTCCCGCGGGCCGGCTGCATTCTATCTTCATCACTGATCATCATCATCATCTTCTTCCTCCTCCTCCTCCTCCTCCTCGTCCGCAAATCGTCGACCATGTTGTTGAGGTCCTTCCCCTCATTCCGCGTCTTGCCTTCCCAAAAGCTTGTGGAAGTGGTGCATTCAAACTCGTCATGATCCTGATCTTATTTGAATCAAATCGCTATTCACGGGTCACACTTGCTGGCTGTTTAGCATATATAGCTGCTGTCTGCAATGACCTTCAGCTGGATGGATAGATATCTAGATGGATGCCTTCTTCGGTTCCTCTTTTTCCTGCCTGCATGTATCAGTTCATCCCTGTGGACGTCCGTGGCACCCCACATGGTGTCCGTATTTACTCATGTTGGTGGGGAATTTCTTATCAAGAAAAGACTAGATCTCAACCCTTCGTGTTTGTACTCTGCTCTGCTCGACGTAATAACCTCTGTTCAGAAGGCGAGATCCAGTTGGCTTGGCAGCATGCTGCAACTGGTGTGTCTCAGTCAGGAGCATCTGGGGATGATGTTTGAGGTTCGGTGTTTGGGACGGCCAGGGCCGGAAGTAACCAGCAGGACATGGCTTTGGATTTTAGACGAGTGTGACAGACCATAGTGGCAAACAGCCAACTTTGTCGTTGAAAGATCGATTCGACTCTAGGAGATGCCACTTTGGTGCCGGCGGAAACATTTTACTGGAAAAACATAAGTGCATACCATCATGGTCTTTTCGTCAACCTGGAACACACTCCCGACATCTTCCCAGCAGATGAAGGCCGAACTTTAAGAGCCCTTTATCAAGGTTCACGAAGCAGTCCGTTCAACAAGCTAGCTTTTCCAGCAAACCTGTACTACAGCACTGTTCGTTGTCTACAGCTCTCGGCAGGAGGCCTAGGCCTGCTAAAACGACGTCGTTGCCTCAGAGAACCTCCAAAATATCTCTGTGAAATTCTAATATGCTGAGACTAGGACGTGTGGAGGAGTCAATCCTGCATCTCCTCGCACTGCTTATTTATCTCCCTGAAACATACTGAAGGCCCCAAAATGTTAACAAAAATATCGTGCTGCCACTCCTTTCTACAAGGTTCCTTGTCAGCCAGACCTGCGCCTTGGCAACTTTCAGGCTTCGAGTTATGAACCGTACCATAAGGTCTGCTCTGTCCGGGACCGATGACGTGCTCGTATACACGAGGTAAGCAAATCCGCCGCTCGAGGACAAACCCAGCAATCTTTTTTGCTTTCCCGTTCATTTCAGGTAATCCGGCACAGGCTGAAGTGTCAACGGTACCGAATGGAACTTGGTTGGAAGGGAGGACCTGAGGTACATATGATACTCCCTACTTCCAAAAGCAAAACCATCAAGTCTGCTCGTTCAGATTTCGATCTACTGAAGGGTGTCTGAGAGTGGCGGGCTACGTATGACGGGAAGACGGACTCGTTTCGACTTCGTCTCTAGAAGTCTTCGTTTCTAAAAGCGGAAACTTGAAAGGACTGATTGAGTGCCTCCTTTAGGATATATCTTCTCGATTGTCTTAATTCCCATCTGTTTACCCATCAGGTGTTAGCTTGATGGGGAGAGTCTCCAGTTTTCAACGTGGAGGTGTAGGCTCGATCCTATCTCTCTGACCGAGGGACGGGAGAATGACAATTGACAAATCGGGGCTCAGCCGCCAGCCAGAATTTCCCTCGTCTAGAACGAGAGAAAAGTTTCTCTTCGGTGCTGAGTATGACGTTCGGTCTTTGTGCAAAATTGTTCATTTCGGAACCCCATCTTTCAATAATACCATGCTTTGTTGAACAATTTCATGACGAAAACGAACAACAAATTTAAGAAAAAGAAGATATTGCCCGTCTGTTTTGACAGGTTTAGTTAAGCCTCTATCAATATCTCGGCCATGCCCTCTTGTCGGCTTCTATAAATTGCTCCTGAACTGAAGAGTTGCCGCTTGGAGCGCGGCGGCAGAGCGTCTCTCTGCTCCAACGTGGGAAATTACAATGTGCACAAGCCTGGACCCCGCGAGTCTCCGTATCGATATCGTAGGCCGCAGCTGCTTAAAATTCTAAATGGCTTGCATTAGGCGGTTCACGTTTGCCTTCGGTGGGTAGTCGGCGTCAGCATGCGCTATTCACTTAGCCATCTTAGTATGCTGACGAATGTGGTAATAGCACAAGGTGAAAAAAGAAAATTATATTTTCATTCAAAGCTTACGTGTATTGTTTCATAGATGGAATGGATCATAACAATAAACATTAGTTTTGGGTATCAATATTATTAGATTCCCAAGATGCTAAAAGAGTCTAGTTATCGACAGTGACTTTAGAAAAAAACATTGGGTTGGAGTTATCAGTATTACTTCCAATTTATTTTAACTTGTGTTGCACTCATTGATCACTGATTAGAGATCAACACCATATCATGAAAAATATACGAGATATGACCATGGTCTATCGAACTAAATCTTAATATAAAAGTGAAGACAAAAAGCTAGAGGTACATCAGCACTTCTTAGTATAATTTTCTGTTTTTTATCTTGTAATCTTTAGAAGTGTAGTAGAGGTAAACATATATGCAGTTAGCCTCGAGCTCTGAGCCCAATGACAAATGAGAGCTGCCATCTTAGACGAGCCGACGAGCCGCTCCGCTTGATCATGACGTTGAGGTTGGATTTGGTGCTAAAGATGGCAAACACGGAAAGAGTTCCAGACTACTCGATCCTCGTTTCAGAAATTTGAGAAACACGTCCAGGATGGTCGTCCCTCCGACCATATTCCAGAGAAGGATTATGGTAAGGAGAAAGAAGTCGGAAGAGGTTCTTTTGCGTAAGCAGTTACTCGGGAATGTTGACTCTGAGAAGGAGAATGAGACGGTAACATTAGATTAGAACAACCTCCAGACTGACGAGTATCAGAACGATGGATATCGATTGGGTACGTAGGACTCCCATGGTGATGAGTATCGTTATGATGCTGGGTGTCAGCAGATATTCGAGACGTGGTTCCAGACCGCGTTGTATCATCAAGGGATGAGTAGGACCGGGAGGACCCATCATAGAGCTGATTCCCGGGTAAACGTGGTGGTTATCACCATGATCAAGAGTGGGTATCCCAGATAAACTGACCAGTAAGCTTCCAACGGGTTCTGGACTCCTGGCTGCCATAAGGGGTATGATGAGTGGGGTTCTCAGCAGAACTGTGACAGGCCATCTTAGACATCCGCCTGGACTGTTGGGGATAGTCAGGGTGAGTAGAAGTTTCAGCCAGACTCTGATGGTGGTAATTCTCTGGTTGCCCCGGAGAACTGCTCCCGGTGTAACTAAGGTGCACGTGGCGGTGAACCTCCTAGAGACATAAAAGTAAAATATGTCGTTGTGTTAGCGACTAATTAACTCTTCACTCTTTCGTAATCTCCTTTTAAATTAACGATTCATTACATGGTAATGCCTATGCGTGCAAGCTTCAAACTCACTTTTCTCTTCGTCCTGTAACATCATTACCATCTTGAAGTTTTCTAATTTGTTTGTCTAAGTTATCAATTTTTTATATACCCTCTATTTAAGGATCAAGAAAGACCTTTCATTTATGGCTTCCCCGTAAGACATGGACCTTACTGCTGGAAGTTCTGTGCAGCCGTCCGATCTCCAAGACCCTCCAGATCGTCCACTTTATCGTATGGTAAGTTATATTAGTGATCCATCACTTAAGCTTCTCGTGATCGTTTAGCGGTTCATAGCATTCCTGTGTGTCTAACGTGTGTCTTGATCTCGTGAGACTGACGTGATTTAACTCTTGCATTTCTGTGCAGCCGTCTCGTCTCAAGAACACTTTACTTCCTACAACCCCAGCCAGTCAAAGTTCCGAGTCAGGAGATATCATGATCTGCACGACTCTGATAACTGCACACATATTTTTGCATACGAGTTCTAGAAGCTAAAGGCCAAGAGTGCCTGGCCCAACAATACCTGTTTATCAGAAGGCGCTGGAGAGCACACTATGTGGAATGTTAAGAGGGTGACTGACTCCAAAAGTTGTCCACGAAGGGCACACTCTAGATTTTTTTCCAGTTTGTCCAACTGCCTCTTTGCGTCGAAGCTAAACTTGTTGTCCACTGACAAGTGGGAAGCTTTACTTTCAGAACAGTTTCTACACATTAAACCAGTCCCCGAGAGTCAGCCACACGCCTGAACACATTCCACGTTAAATTTCATGTGAGAGAGTAGATATATATGACATGAAACCTTACTAGCTATAGACTAGACTCACACTAATCTCTTCTGCTAGACTTGGGCCGTGGAATGGAAGTTATACTCAATAACTTCCATTGAGTATATATCTTCCAAATAATCTGCTGAATAGAATCTGTCTTCCTCATAGGTCAAAACCGACTGAACAAATTAGATTGTATTGCGCATGCAGTTTCACTTCCAGGTTACTTAGGTAGACAGATGCTTTCCGAAGCACCCGCTTGTCACTCGTTCCGGGACTATAGTCCAATCTTATTAGAGAGAATGAACAATGTAGACCAAAGGACGATGCAATGTCTCGTTTAATCTTTCAGGTCAGTGCTTCTGCAAGGACAACCCATCCTTGTCGATCTCTCTAGGACCGTCCAGCCAGGGCGCGGGGTCTATGATCGAAAGGCTACGACATGCAGTTCAATGAGTACATATTTCTCTAGATCTGAATAAGAATAGGACTGTGTTCCAACCATCAGTCGAAGGTATGCACTGTATGCTTGGACGAGGACGAAGATACTATGCAGTACCTGATAGACTGTGGAAATTAAATAATATTTTCGCAGAAGAAAACTATCCAGTGACATAGAACTGCTATGGGATGCAATTCCTTATGAGTACATCTCTGTCGGCCCAAGTGCAGCTTATCGCTACTGGATGAGTGAGATACATTTCCGATAAGCGAAACACAAGAATCGAGGTACTGACATACTTCGAGCTAGCGCTTATTCAGTACATTGTCAAACATTCTGCGACTGGAACTTAGTTGCGTAGGTTCAATCAGAGAGGAAGCCTCTACATTCCGTTGGAACCGCTACACTTAAGTCTGGTCATCACTATGTCCTCGAAGTTAAACAATCATGGTCATTTTCAATTAGCATCACAAAGAAACGCTTATGATCAAACTCAAATAACTGCATGAGGTATCCAGGTGCATCCGACCTGCGGCACACCAATCAATTAACCATCCGGTTCTCACCTATTTCTCCGACGAATTCGGCGAATTCTCTACAGGTGTCTTTGAGTCTGTAAACCGTCTTCTGTGATATATCTTGTGAATGACCAGGTATATAGTCTCCAGCTGACCAGCGATGGCGATTCCCGCAATGACCAGTTCCATCGTCCTTGGCTTTCCTCGGCTAAATACTCTGTTTCGAAGAATCGACCACGGACAACTACAGTACTGCCGAACGCCCTGAGAAAATCGAGATCCGGAACCGGTACATGTACGATAGCTCGTGTGCTCCCTCACTTACTCTCACTCATCGTAGAGAGCCTCTACATCTATTTATACCTGTATCTACTGTAAGTCCTTTCCACATTTTGAAAATGAAGATCGTGTCACTCTGGTCACTATGTGACACGGTAGCAACCTCACCTATCTCTTCCGATACACCTATCTCGATCGATATATCGGAAGAGATCGATCGACCGATCTATCAGTATGGCAGAATTTGGTGCACCTTCCTCTCCTCCCCTCTCTGCTCGACTTCGACCGCGAGAGCTGGCTCCTAGTAGACGAGCTCCTGCTCGGAGAGTTACCCAACGACGATCGTCGTTGAGAAAGACGTCGACGATCGTCGACGATCTTCGTTCTCGCGAGAAAGCCTTCAAGGCTCAAAGATTTCATAGTGGCCTACTTGGCTACAGTACTGTTTGAGGAAGGACTGTACATGTGGGTCCATGAGATTTGGGGCATCGATCCAGTCGTTATTTCGTTATCCATCCAGCAGTGTCCTCAGCACGCTTTGTCCGTCTTGAGATCATCATTAACCGTCAGGTTTCAAGTCATGGATTGAGAAAAGCTGATGTACATATATACTGTGGCAACTTCTTCTTCGGGAGCTCTCTCTCAGCCTGTAACAGCCACAATTTTCCCGAATCTGGGACTTACAGCTAAACTACTGCTGCTCGTTTGTCGCAGGAACTTAACTGTGGCACAAATGGCACGCCTCCAACTCGTAAGGGGACCGTGTGCCCTCAGTCAGAAAAGCGGAAGAACGAAGCCGAGGTTGTGGACGTACCGCCAATGACGGTACGCTGAACTGACAGATCTAGAGGAAGCACTTCACCCTCCGATCCAGCTCGGGGAACATCTGGAAACAAAGGAGCAGCAGTTTTGTTTCGTTCCCCAGGCCGAAAATCTGTCAGTTCTTGTTGAGTCTTCACTACCGTTATTGCGGCAGAGTTGCTTTCAAGATCTTCACTAAACATTGAACAGAGTTGCGGGAGAAGTTTCCGGTGCAAAAAGCGTCAGTTAGTTGTTTGATTTGTTTGAGAGTTTGAGAGTTTTACACCATTGAGTTTATTATTTCTCGAGCTCTGAAGTTCTCGTCGCCTCCTTTGAAGGAGCTAAAGATGACGGTAGCGCTGCGTATGATGTCTTCTGTCCTTCTCCTCCTTTTGCATGATGGCTAGCATTTAAATGAATGTATCCGATACAAGGAGAACTAGAAGCTTCAAGGGCTGTGGGATCGAGCGTAGCAAATCCTACTTCCGTACCTTCGCAAGTACGTATAGAGTAGTGAGGTTCTCCTCGGTCTTCGTTCAGCGATGAGCTTGTGCGTGTGGCTCACACCCTTTCAAGAATTTGGAGACAAGTCAGCGGGTAAACGCGAGCGTGGACGTCAACAATTATAGGTTGGACCGGCGATATCAGTTGAAGCAGTTGTGCCACTAACTGACAGGGGAAATGGAGATTGTGGCAGCCATTGGAACGATCCAGTCAATGTACAGTCTCATAAAGGCCATTATCAAACTGCAAGAATCGGTGGTCAAGCACAAAGAGGAGGCGGACGATTTTGCTAAATTCATCAGAGATATAGGTGAGCATTCATTTGTGTGGTCTCGCGTTCAAGTCCATCGGAGTCGCTCAGAGAATTTGTTCACCTTGAACTTGAGTGTGTGTTCTGAGCCTCCACAGGTATAGAGTTTGCTGGTGGTCACGGGGTGAGCACACAATCATGCCCACAGCTTTTAGTAGGCTTAAAGTACTGCGACTGGTTCAGCACCGTTCTGTGCTGCTTATTAATGTACTGGATCCGGTATCATGATAAATGAGAAGGACTTGAATTAGTGATATGACAGGCTTGCAATTGATATCCATGTGGCAGAAAAGAGACTGACGAAGCAGGAGTCGCGTTTGAAAGAACGCCGTCCTGGACGACAAACGCTCCCAAGCGACGTAGCGGCCTCGCTCCATGAACTTTTGAAACTCTTGAAAGCGTCCAAGGATCTGTTGGAACGGCTGCAATCTTACCTGACGATAACGCGTGGCTCTAGACGTATAAGAAAGCTTCGTGCAAAGATGGATCGGATCAGACTGGATATGGTTTTTGACATGGTCTTCAACAGCGAAGAGCCTGTTCGTCAGGTACTAGTTGACTGCACTGTAATTAAATCCTGAAAGTATTTCTGGACGGCGACATATATATGCCTTGAAGATTTTAAATGCGGTTCATTTAGTTCTTGCGTTCGAACCGGTACCAGTCAGGCCCAGTGGATGCTCTAGAAGGATGTTGAATTAATTATCCGGGGGGAAGCTACATGATGACTTCTGTACGTTTTCTTGACGAGATTATTTGATGCTGCTAGGCTGATATAACTTTTTTCGTTGGCTCTGTTATGCGCAACATGTACTCTCAGCATCCTGTAAATGTGTGCGCTGGTAGTTCATATGAGCTGAGAGTCCATCCTCGACATCCAGGTCCAAGTGCTCCACCACTTGCCTACATGGGACCTCCTGCCAGGCCATTGGAATTCCCCTCGTGTTCACGATCGAAATCCGGAGTTCCATCCTATTATCCGCCAGGCGATGCTGTGAATGGTTGGGAAGCTTACCGTGATGGGAATTACCAGGGTTGTTAAATATCATTAGAGAAAACTCTGCGGAAGGTAAAAAGACAAAAAAAGAAAAAAAAGGAAGAGGTGACTTGTGACATGACTTCTGACCGAGAAGCAGTTATGTACCAATAGTATATTAGCTCACATTCTTTATAGAGTAATATGAGTCGGAGGCCCTTTCTGTCTTTACCAGTTCTGAAGTCTGAGTAAAGCTGTGCACATTTCATCTCGGAATATTTCTGTTCAGTTCTCCTTCTGATTAGTTTTAACAGGCTGATCTGTTATCAGTTCTAATAGGCTGGTAGCATTCTGTTGTGGGAGATAAATTCTGTATTCTGAGAGACTTGGGAGTACAGTTCTTAGTTTTGTAACAAGGGTATCTGGATCCCCCAGACGTTGTCGGAAGATATCCTAATCGTAATAGTTTGCATCCTTCACCTCACTACTTTAGCTCGTATCCGACTCACGGTACTTCCCAGGTCTGGAGATTCTATCAGAGACACTGCCGTTCTCAGTTCCCTGGTTCGAAATGCATATGAGTCCTATGAGAGATTATTATTCTGCTTAAGCTTGTACTGTACATCGAAGGCAAGAGTGGTCGTTCCAAGAGAATCCCGACATTTTACGATATCAACTACTGGTTTCACTCCCCGGAGAGTGTTGGATCCTTATCTCAGGCGCTGTTACATGTACAGGTATATATCTTCCCAGTTTCTCTCCTTCCGTTCTTCACTCAGCAGTCATGGACGCGGGCGAGTAGTCAAGTCTGGATAGCATGAAACTTCCATCCTGATAATTTTCATCACTATTTTGTACTTCATACATTAAATAGGTCTCTTGGTTCAGGGCGCAGATCATCTGTAATCAGTCTGGAACTGTAACGTTTTTACTTGACACCTATATTCCTAGGAAGGCGAAGAAAATATTTCTTCCTGGAGTTCCCAGGGTAGGAGTTTAGTCTTGACTGTTCCGCATATTATATCTAGGAAGAAGATGAAGTAGTACCATGAAGCTCAAGCAAACCCAGCAAATGTGTTTCAGGTCAGGTCGATAGAACTCGAAGAGCATTTTAGCTTTCCTAAGATCCTTTTATCTTAAGCATGCTTTGACGAAAAGACATAAATCTGCTATACACTAGAACTTAGAGTTCTGTGATAATCGATCGATCTTGGGTATGGATGAGATGGCGGAATGGAAAAAAGATTTCACAGGCAGGAGGTGCTGCTTTCTTCCTTCGACGCGAGACTTCAAACTCTCGGTAATTATGAGACATCTGGGAAATACATGTACATTATTTTTAATAGAAAGAGAAACTTACATATCCTTTCTATAATTATTAGGCGATGTTTCAGGGATAAGGCCAGATCCAGTTTCTTTTGGAAAGGGACTCAACTAAAACATTATGTTTTGAAGCCCTATGCATCTCCAAGACAGCTCGCGGTTCAGTGGGGTAATTACCGATGGCGCCAGAGGATGGAGATCTAGAACGGGAGCGGTTCGTGTACTAAGCTAGCGAAGTACTCTCCAGAGCTCCAAGCTTACAGAGATATCGAGGATTCCTGATCAGGTGCATGACATAGTACTCTTGATTCAAACTGATGGCGGCCAGCCCCTTGTTGCAAGCTCTGATCGCAACAAATCTGGCCTGTGAGGTGAGCAATATTGCGCGATACCTGTACTGTCGTCATATGTCGATCATAGTGATAACTATGTACTCTTGAAGAATAGGAGAATGTGACAAAAGAATTAAAATGCTCTGAATGGAATGCTCATACAGGGTTTCCAGAACGAAGGGCTTGAGAGAAGCGTTCAGTTATCGTTTGTCAGATCTACAGAGGATTGCTCGGATTCGGTGTAATAATAATTGAAATCGTTTGCTGGTTTTCTGAACATTTGATTTTGCTAGTGAGAAAACTCAACCGAGTCTCTAACCGATCAGGGCCGATTGGGAACAGTCGGTTTACTGTCTTCCAGGCCCGACAAGGAACCATCAAAGTGTAATCGAAATTGCGACGAACTCTTTTCCTTCTCTCTTCCCCTCTTCGTTGCTAACATTCGGGGTTGTGATGTTCTGTACACTATCTCTCTCTCCCTTTCTCTCAATGCGAGCTTCTGCAGTACACACAGTAGATTGGTTCAGTATTGCTTTCGGATTCTGAATCATATACCACATGAAGTTAGCGTAGGAAGGAATTCGAAGCGGTTTGGCGTCTTGGATTACCTTCTAGTCGAAACCATTTGTCCGTGATCAAAGATTCTGAAGCGTAGTTGATTGCATAGATCGATGTTCTCACTTTTTTTCGACTTTCGAGCTTTTCTCTCATGTTCTTTCTGCATTGTAGATTGTTGAAACATTTTCTGTTGATGAACGGTCAGTAGCTAGGAGGGGGCATTTCTTACAGTTGGCATCAGAATGCTAAAGGTTTAGGTTGATTCTATAGCAGCTGTTGTATATACCTGCACTTGCCATTCAAAAAGAAGGATAATAATAGCGACGTAGTTCCTAGGTAGAACACCAATTTCGAGAAAACGGTAGAATGTGAAAACTCAACTAAGGAATGATGTAATAATATGGAGAAATAAGATTTTCTTCTTCCTAGGTAAATTGTTTTTCCAGTTATCAAATATTTTCTTGGACATCCTGGATATTCTTTTGCAGAAGACTCTTCCCATATACAGTATATAATATTTTGATCTTGGTATATATTTGATCATCCCTGCATCTATCTGGCTCGAGAATTGTTCAACTCTATTTGGCAACGGGAGAAGCTGGTACATATCAGTGAGATTTTCTTTACGATAAATTATCTGCTTTAACCGTAAGAAGGAATTGTCGAGACACAAGGCAAGACGTGAAAGATGAAAGGACAGAGGAGATACAGGGAATATCGGGAAAGAATTTGCAGGAAAGAGAAAGGAAGCATGGTAAAGAAGCATAACTATATCTGTTTCAACGGTAAGTACATTCTCCGGGTCGCCAAGAGTCTGTCATTTCTCGGACAGTCACGGAGCACAGGAGTTCAACATCTAACGTAAAACTGCTTCTTATTGTACAGTTCTCATGCAATCTGAAAAGTAAAGATTCGATTGAAGTTATTAAACTGCTATTTGTGAACTTTATACTTCAAGTTTGTGGTTTGTTTCAAGTTAATATAGTTTATAGTGATTGAGATATCTGTAGTTTAGAAAATGCACTGAGAGACAGTGACAGTTGACACTGGATCTCAGGATCACCTGATACACAATCCTGAGGTTTAGGCTATAATCGCACCAAGTTTATAATGAGTTTTTCTTTTTAGATTTTAAAGAGAAAACTATAATAAGTGTTTACAAAAGGGTCCTAAGTGGATATTCATTACGAGTATATCCTTTGATGTATAGTAAACTATACATCCAATACAATACATCCAATATACTAATTGGAATAAAGTTTCTAAAATATTTATCATTGATAGTAAATGCTACATGAAAAACATACAGTATTAATTTGCAGAGCATTAAGTATCCGTGTCATAATGGAATGGATATCTTGGAGTAGAGTTTCAAATTTCAAAAACATCTAGGTATTAAACTGTACGAAACAATCAACATGGAAAACAGAATATAACTTATATTCAGAATGATTTTATTATTCAAATCTTTATATGTGACCCTATATATATATCTTGAACTGGTGTATATATGATAATATCCAAAAAGAATATTACCAGTTATTATGAAAGGGTATTAATCAAGACCAATGCATTTCAGATTACAGTACTTTGGTACTAAGGCTTAATCAAACCTCTAGGAACAAATTAAGATGGTCTTGTTGATGAAAAATCATAAACGATCTTATATAAAATATTCATTCACAAATGCAAAGCGATTTCGTGCGTGTGGTTTATAATAGTTTATTACGTAATTATTTTCTGTTATAATAAACCAGTTGCATCTCACTTATTTCAGTTTTAGGTCTAAGAATTTTCCTCCTTAGAGAACTCATCATTATTATTAAAGCTTTGTAACACTTCATGAACTCATCATTATTATCAAGAGATATTTTCTAAAACCCGTGGAGAGGATCAGACCAGTTGCAAAAGAAAAACCGGATATAGCACGATGATTGTCTTATTACCGATCCTCAATTCCAAACATGAGAGAACAAAAACAATCCCCAAAAGCATGGTGCAGTTACACTTTTACTCATATAACATCATCATATATCGGTTGGGATGCTCGAGCTAGTAATAATCTACACAAAGCGCAAGTAAGAGATAAATATCAGATGATTATAAAGAAATCATCACGATCATGAATGACATGGGCAAAATTTCAAAAATGTGCTATATTTTCTAGCTTAGTTGTGAATAATCTCTTGAATATAGGAGGATTTATCTATTTTTTCTGGTTTTCATCAAATTGCATAGAGAATTATGACTATTTATTCAGCAAACACAACATTGAAGTAGGAGACCGGATGTGTAACTGATATATATATATATAAATAATTCATGTAATATTTGAAAGAAGTTCCCCTTTTGCAAGAGGTGGAAGTTCATTTTTAAAGTTTTATTCAATCTTAGATTGAACTGGAACCCAGCAATTTGTTGTGTTTAAATTAAAGACAGATAATGTTTACGGGATATAAAGGAGAAATTAATCATTATCATAATAAGTTGTTAAGAGTTCATATTCATGGGCTATTATATACGGAGATTGAAACTTCCAAGTGAAAACACTAATCTTTTAGTTCTTCAGAACTGAATTATGATTATTCAAGATTACCTTATTCTTAAAGTTCTACTTTTCTAAAGCTAAAACTTTCAGGAAAGAAACCATTTTAAATAGTTTGAGAATTTGATTTTAAGGTATTCTTAGATAATATAAAGTTGAATATCTTTTGTCAGAATCTGAACCTGAAGCATCATTAATTACTCCTCATTAATATGTAAAACTCTCGAAATGACTATTCGATTAAAATAACAAAATAAAGCATTTTTTCATTCAAGGATCAGGGCAAGGTCCAAAAATGATAACGAAATAACCACATTCATTACGGCCTCGGTTTTTACTTCTCTAACCAACGAATGTAATATGCTCGTGGACTATTGCCACGTGGGGGATGATGAAGCGACCGCCCACGTGTCGTCAGTCCAAATTCCAATGGCCACTCAGATCCACGGAACAAAAGAGACCGAATTGTCCAGCTTCGATTCGCATGGAATGCAGATCGATCGCATCCGCTCGAGGCAAACCTGGACTTCTACTGGGGCCTCAGTTTTCGACAAGTTGGATCTCGATATTCACGTACAGCGTCCACGATGCTGCATAATTGATCAGATCATATCTCTTATATAGCCGTTTTCTCGCTCGCTTCTCGTGGCTCTCAGCAAATGTCTCCACTATCAAGTATATATATCCATCCCTACGTACTTGTAGGTATGAAGAGATGGTACCGCAGAAATTCAAGAGACTCAATTGTGTATACAGTCGTCCCCCGATAAGTGTATGTTTCGGGAATACTCCAAATGATTGAACATATCACAGCTTAAGGATTCTAGTAATCAATAAGTATAACCTTGTAATAGTAGTCGGGAACGGGAGTACGAGAACATGGCTCTCGTTAACTGAAATCCCGCCATCAAATTGAAAAGTAAATCGGTAATCTTGTAGTAATGGGAGGTTTACTAGAAGTTTATCTGTAACCAACATGATAAATGCGAAGTTGCAGTAATATCGGGAAATGAAATTTGGTACTTGTACCCTGAATTTCTTTCGGGAATATGAAAATAGCACTGATCGGGAGATTGCAGTTTCGGGGATTGCACTTAACTGGGAGACGACTCTATACATATGGCTTCAGCATGAGACATGAGATCAGTCACAACAGAAGGAAGGCTTTAAAACTACATCATGAGATTGTCACAACAAGTCATTTCACTTGTTGTGATCATGACAGTCTCAACTTTCTAAGTTGAGAGACTTCGCAGATCTAGAACTTCAAGTTCTAGATCGGCGAAGTTTGCTTTCATATCCGATGTACTCGAGCTCCACCCTTTCAGCATATAAGCTACTCTTCACAGTCTGTACTACGGGTCACGAATCCCGGATCAATATTATGGAAGACTCGTGCAGGCAAGGACATTTTGCTTCTCTCTAGTTATAAAAACACTCGACCTGGATCGAGCTCCTTCATTCTCTAAGACTCTGGTAATAATCAGGATGAAGTTGCCTCCTCTTCACTGGAAGTCAAAGGAGGTGAACCGTGTATTCAGAGCAGGCAGCAGCAACCTCGAAATCCGTTATCGCTCCAGCTACTCATTCCTGGGGCTCCTTCAGCTAAAGAATGAACGATGTCAACTGCGACTTTCTGGTGATCACATGTGCGCGTACCAGGTTGCAATTGCAGTCCGTGCGCTGGATGATGCAACGCGCATTCCCCAGAACTTGTCTCACTCCCAGAGAATATACACCAATATATACCAATCTACAGATCGATAAGCCATCCATCAGCACATGAAAACTTTCCACCGCCAAAGCCCAAGTGCTGTTCATGACAATGAACCCGCTAATTAATGTTGCACGACCGCTGGTGTAGCAGTGTTTCTGCAAAGAATAAGCCGACTTTTCGCCTTGCGAATCGGTACGGGTCTACATGTGCTCTGATGTGGTTTGAGCTGAGCCTCTCTCTGGCTTTCACGCGTTGGAGGAACCTTCAGCAGCCACACTCATGCTTAGCTTCTCCCAAGCCAAGGTCTACACATGACGTCTGAAATTCCGGTGCAAGTATGTAGCTGAACACTTACAGCTGCTTGGTACAGGATCCGCGAGATGTATCTACAGAGATATCGACTGGATCAGGTCGGTTGAAAGTGATGGATGGAGAACTTTCAGGCTTTGACTTTCCACGTTCATTCCTCAGAATGAAGCGCCGGTTTGCCTCGTGTTCGAATAGCACAAGAATGGCATTCATATACGTGACACCGGTAAGAGAACGGATGAAATTAAATACTCTGAGACTTACAATTTTCTTGAAGTTGGGGATGAAGTATCTGGACGTTGACTATGCATGTACAGGACTTCCAGTCAGATTGTGAATATCTAATTAGCATCTTGCAATTGTGCTTGTGACTAAAAGTTCTGTATGTACGTACAGTGCCTTCGAATTGTGGAGGAACGTGTGACTCGGCTTGAGAGATCATGGCGACACGATCATTGCTGAAATCTCGTAAGACCTGCAGGACCCGCAGATAGAGGTCATCATGAACAACTGCAAGGAAATTACGATCACCGGAGTCTGAGGGAGTACTACTGACCATGTGTTGCAACTGTGGATCATGGGTAACTTAGATCGATCAACTGCAAGCTTGCCTCGATTATATGCCCTGAAGAAGCCCGTCAAGTCAGCTGCGCCCTTTGATGTGAAGCTTCCATTGCCTCTTGAGGAACTGAAAGTTCGACTTCCTTCATCATCTGAATAACTGTTACTGCAATTCTTTGACCACATTCCTAGATTTGAGGCATGATATGTATACTGTGCCCTCACTCATCTCCATTCTCCAATGCATCGTACTTATATAGCCTGAAACTAGTAGGATCTCATCACCAATTGCAACCTAAGCTTTGTCCTTCAGGTTAGACCTCATCTCCCACTAGCTAGTTAACTCTCTTGTATCTCCTTGAAACAGGCACTATGGAGTTGTGACGGACGCTTCATCAGCTAGACGGTAAGGTTTCTCATAGTTTAATTAAATCCTTCTGACAGTCTCCGATTCTCAAAGACAATCATGAATGCATAGCATGCTTAAAAATTCATAGAAAGTTTTTCCATTCCTGTTGAGATCACCTTCTACATGAGATCCATTTCAAGAAGTGCTAGTTAGTATCACATCGCTGAGCTATTATAATTATGGACATCAAATTACATGCCAAGGTTTGCCTACGTACTATACTACTCTGTATATTGACTCCAGAAAGCAGGCATTTTTCCATCATGGGTTGGTTCCAGATTCTCTGTGTCGAATCATGATTAATCCCGGCCCATGCATATGCATTCATACGGAGATCTCATGTCATAGGCCTTTGGTGATATATAGACTCTACTAGCCAAACAGGAACTTATTTCTGAAGTATAATTCGATTTCTTTGACGTAATAAAACTGGTCCAGGAGTTCTTATAATCTGAAACGGCTCGAGCTCCTGCTCAGAACATTAGTGCTGGGAGTGAGGCGGGCTTAGGATCTCGAAAGGTTGTGAATGATTTTCACTTCTACAATCGTTAGTCCTGAAGGAAGGACATTCCTGCGTGCACTGATTGATATAGAGATTCTGATTTTCACGGTCAGTAAGTGCTGACACCTATATATTGCATCTGCTGTCGTTGTTGGAGCAGGTCAAGAGTTGGAAGTGAACTGATCTAGCGATCGGAGACCATCTGGATATCTCTTCAGAAGTAAACATGGATGGAACAAAAGGTCAGCGATGGACAGCAGTGCTCCTGCTTGTATTAGCGCTCTGGGGCACCACTGTCAGTGCCGCCAAGACTTGTGACGAAGGAGACCTCAAGGCCCTTCAGACGTTCAGAAAAACGTTCCACGATCCGGGCCGCTTATTCTCGACCTGGGAGGGGACCGACTGCTGCGATGGATGGGAAGGTGTGAACTGCACGAGCTCGGGCCGAGTTAGCAGCCTTGTTTTGTTGGCCCCTTTCCCAACGCGAGGTCCAACCCCTACTCCAAAGCCCGACTTTACAGGACTAGTGGGAGAATGTCTGACCGACCTCACTGCTCTCAAAACGCTCCGTATAGTGAGCGTTTTCTTCAACGGCCCCCTTCCCGATACATTCGGTAACCTCGACAAGCTCGAGACCTTGGAATTCGGCTTCAACAATCTGTCGGGAGTTATCCCTCCGTCCATCGGCGAGGCCAAAAAGTTGAAGAGCTTGACGATCAATGTGAACATGCCCGGCGGATTCGACCAAGTTTTCGAGGGTGGTCCACTGCCGACGAGCTTCTGCGATCTGACTGACCTCGAGACTGTGGCCTTGACTGCTTCTCGTCTGACGGGGAAGATCCCGTCGTGCATTTGCAGATGGCACAAAGTTACATCTCTGGAGCTGTCAGTCAACTCACTGGTGAGCGAGATCCCCAACTGCATCGGCTACACCCTGAAGAATCTTACACTTCTGACCTTGGACTACAACAACTTCACCGGGTCAGTTCCAGCCATGCTGGGAAGATTGAGTTTGTTGGAGACACTCAAGCTCAACAACAACGAGTTCTCTGGTTCCCTCCCTGCCACTCTTGGAGACCTGAAATACCTCCGAGAACTACCTGCCTACGAGAATAAGCTCTCTGGTCCCATTCCTGAATCTTTCGGGAATTTGGAGTCCCTCTTTGAGCTGGATCTTTCCTTCAACTACATCACTAGCCTACCCGCGGAGCTTGGAAACCTGACAAAGCTCACGGTCCTAAATCTGAAGAACAACAAACTGCAAGGAAGGCTCCCTGCAGAGATTGGCAACGCAGGCAGCGGTGTGGAGGAAGGTTTGCAGCTCGATGTCTCGTACAACATTCTGACGGGTAAGCTCCCGTTCACCCTCGGAGCTCTGGGCTCGTTCGTTGCCTCCAGTAACTTCTTCTACGGCCCATTCCCTCAATCGCTAGCCAGCGTTGGATACGTCGACTTGAGCAACAACTTCCTCGGCAGCTGGGGCGATATTGGTCCTGAAGCCGAGAGCTACAGCGTGAAGGTTCTGCTGTTGAGAAACAATCAGTTTTCAGGAAATGTTCCTTCGTGGCTGTCAGCGATCTTGGCCAAATCTCGCCTCATCACAGACATCGACATCTCTGACAACAAGTTCAACGGGGACATTACTCCATTGTTCCAAGACGCTCCGGAGCTACGATTTTTGAATGCTTCTCACAATCTGTTCTCGAGCAAGCTTCCTGCTGCGCCCTTCACCGCCCCTGACGGATCCACACTAGACCTCAGCCACAACGCCATCTTCGGCCCAATCCCTCCATCCTTCTTCTCAACCTTTGCTGGCGCTCAATTTATCGACTTGTCGTACAACAAATTGAGTGGAAGCCTTCCCGACAGCGTTGGCAAACTGGACGCCATCGCTTATCTGGACCTGTCGCACAATGTGCTGACAGGAATGGTTCCCTCATCGATCGAGGATATTCTGGACACCGTCCAGTTTCTGGACTTGAGCTTTAACCATTTCTTAGGCGCAGTACCCGCGGTAAACCTCGATAATACCGTTACCTTCGATGATTGATTTAGAACTCACTAATCCACAGGATCGAGTAGTACATTACACACCCACACCACACACACACACACACACACACACACACATCTAGATATGCACATTCTTAATTCCATCAATTTTAGTCAGTCGGATGCTTTTAGCTTACAGACAGTGATGGATGGGATAGTGAAGCCTGGCTTCCTTCTGAAAGCAAGCATTTCGAATTCTCCACTATGATCGTCGAGGAAGTTAGTCGAGCCTGCCGGGCCTTGATGGATCTACCGATCGCCGGCGCCGCCACCTCAGATGAGGACGGACGGACGGACAGCAGGAGAAATGATCCCAGACGGTGGCTAGCTATCTGTGATCGTGATCGTGGTAGACCGGGGCAGTTATGATCATGAATTAGGGACATTAGCAAACATCTCGAGCTCACAATTTGGTGTGAACTCTTGCGCTTGTACTCTTTAAAACAATAATACTCTGTCGATGAAGACACGTTTTGTGTTTTATGTTCTGTCACCTCTACTTGTTCCCGGGTTTGAGATCCTGCCCCTGGCACTGCCGTAGAGATCATCGTTCGTGGATATATACCGGTACCGGCGGACTGGATCTCGAAGATGAGAACTTTTAAGTCACTCACTCAGATCACAATTCGTTTATGAGCTTTGATACTTCCAACTCTCTGCCACTCAAGTCAGTCAGTCTGACAATGCTCGGGGTTAGCCGAATTACTAGGACGATGAACAGGTGAATTACTGTAAATCTTCGCCTGAGGTGATGACAGGTTCTTGGATTCAATCTGCTATGACGACTTTAGAGTTGCGACTTCTTTAGCGAACCGGCGATAGCTGTGATTAGGGAATCTGATTGCCGCAATGAGAAGCCGGAGGAAACCTGGCACACCCAGATTTTTACGCACCCCGAGCTAGTACTGGTCAGTCACGCCGTCCTGCTGCCTAGCTGTGGCACGGAACTGACTGATCACGGGATCCGGACGATGAAAGTTGACAGCATGATTTCACGACAGTGCTACTGTTGAATAGAAGTGATCACAGAACTCTCAAGCTATCACGAGTATCTGAAACCTTTTACTTCCACCGTACTAATCAGTCTTGGATCACATTGTACTGTACTAGCTTGCCTCCGTACGAAGACCGTGATCGAGCAATCAAACTGTCGACTGTTTGTCTGCCTGTAAAAAGCGACACAGATGGCTCGCCGTTGAATCCTAAAGTGATGCAAAAGTGGAGTACTCTGTGAAGCAGTCTCGACAATCCCTGCAGAACACGAACTAAACAGGGGCATTAGCCAACAGCCGCTCGCACGTCCACTCTGCTTCGAAAGCAGTACTCCGTGGATGGGTGGAATTCGGTAGATCACCGACAGAAAAGCGGCAATTCCATCAAAAGCTCTCGATTTTCATCGTGCTGGGAACGTGAAAATGTACCCCACATGTTAATGGATTATTTATCCACGAAATTCGATGCAAATCGGGAATGACGAATTTCGGTCGGAATGATAGGCCTTCGAGTCCCTTAGCACCGAAATTTCAAATACTTGAGCTGACATGAGCAATTAGCTCTTGTGTTTGTGCTCTGATCTTCTCTTCGTTTCCATGTATACCTATGCCCTGTTACCTATACCTATACGATAGTGCCCAAAGCACTATATAGTCTTGAGTGGTTTTTTTGCGAATACTTATCATAATTCAAAATCCAGAAATTTGCTTCACCACATCTATAATACGTTTTGTGATCACATACTCTTTATTGATGTATTGTTTGATGATATCCTCTAAGTGATATATTGTTTGATCATATTCTTGATTCGCTATCGACCGTAGAACGAGTTACTTTGTCATATAATGTGTATATCAATTGTTTCGACATGTTTCATCCGACCAGAATAATTTGAACACAATCAAAAATAATAAAAAGATAAATAAGTTAGTACTCTGGCGAGAAAGTGAAGGTTGTAAAGTGATATGTGAGATCAACTATGCTAGGGAACCAAGGATCGATGCAAAACAAACTCACACAATGTTTCATTTGATCTCGAACTGAAAATTTAAAAATAATTATAATTACATATGTTATACATAGAACATTTATTGATTAATAAAATGTTCAGTTATTATTAAATATATATACTATTTATTTATTACCAAAGTACTTTAAAAAGATTTCATGTTATTCATGATTAGCTAAACTTAGCTATGATTAAACTTAGTTATATTCTAGATAAAATTTATATATTTTTAAATAATAAACACTATTATCTTCTCATCTTGTTTAAAAAGTAAAAAGGAATTGGAAAATATCATTTATATCATTTTTTTATTTGATATTAATAATGAAATTTAAATTATTGACTTTATGTGCATTAGAAATAAGAATAAATTTCACATATTACTTTTTTTAGTCGGTTCTAGTAAAGAGAGGGGTGGAAATTAAGATTCCTGGAAAATATTTTAGAATTTTCTAAAACTTGTTGGCTTTGAAAATAAACCCATGTGAAAAAATAAAAAACTCATGTAATTAATGCTTTATTTTAGATAATATCTTAGTAAAATTCAATAAATAATATTTACGATTGAGTTAGCAGAAAATACCAATGTCAAAATCTAGAATGTATAAATAAGAAATAGAGAAGAGCTCCTCCCTTTTATTTTTACATCATCGTAATAACATTTGAGCAATATAGAGAAAGAATGTGAGACTTTCGAATGGACTATTATTCATTAGAAGATCTTTCAAACAAAATATGATTACGTGATCAAAGAGAGACCAAAGAGAAAATATGCAAATGCTTATCTCTTGTCGAAGGCTTATGATGATGAGGGAGAAGAACCGTTTGATTCTTCATTTCCAGACGAACAAATGATAACCATCATAAACACTTAGGAGGTACCGGACAAGTACAAAGAAGTTTGGAGTTTCCTTGCAGATGGCTCTTCCCCAAAGGGTATGCATACTTGAGAATTGTAATGCATTGATAGAGAGATGCAACCTTTACACCATGATGGAGAGAATTCTATTTCATCAAGGAGCAACATGGTTTACTAACGAGAGCAATTGGTCAAAAAGAGGATTTCAAGCTAATGCACGAGTTTCACGACGTCGTTGCTTGCAGATGTCACTTTGCTGATAAGATAACAGCCTTCAAGATTTTGGATATAAGTTATAATTAGAGATGTATTTTCAAGTAATGTTTAAACTATTGCAAAACTTGCGACGAATTTCAAGCATTTGCTCTAAAGTGTACTAGAACCCCTCCGTTAAGATCAATTCTAGTGTTATCACCATTTGAGAAGTGAGATATTGACTTTGTAAGTTTTTTAATAAGACATCTCAAGCCAATAGATATTTGTTATTGCCGTTGACTACTATACCAAGTGGATACATGTTAGACTTTTGAAAAAGACTAGTGAAACGAAAGTGAGTAGATTCTTATGAGAGAGAATCATCACAAGATTTAGATATTCATTAGAGTTGGTCTTAGTAGAGGAGGAGAGTTTGCAGTAAGCATGACTACTGCTATTCTGTAACGCTTTTCTATCAAGCCACGAGTAACTATGTGTACAAACCAAATGCTAACGGTCTTGCGGAGAAAATAAATCTTACACTTTGTACGATGTTCACCAAAGATGCTAGTATTGAGACTGTCAAACATACTTGAGATAAGAGGTTACTTGTCATCTTATAGAGATATTGAATGACAACAAACATTTCTATTAGATATTCTCCATCTATATTGTTTATGGAGTGGAGTCCAAGTTATAGCTCCAATTCAAATTGGATATTTTTTAGATTATTCAACAAAAGTTGAAGAGGTCAAGAAGAGAAAATGTTGTCAGATCTAGGAAAGAAAAACTCATGGAGTAGAAAGAGACCCGAGCAGTAGTAATGATCCGGATGGAACGAGCTCAAACGTATCAATAGAAGAGTTACGACAAACGATTGGACAAGAGAGAAGTAAAACATTTTCAAGTCAAAGATTGAGTAATGTTGTATGATGCTATCGAATTCAAGAGAGCTAGGAAGAAGTTTCTTCCTCAATACTTTGGTTCTTTTGTTGTAGATAAGGTGTAGAGCAATTTTGCATATGACCTTCATGAGCTAGGAGGAAGAAGATTTGATTTGATCAATCACGACAAGTTGAAATTGTTTCATCGACGGAAGTTCTCTCTTCACTTCGAAGATGGACCAAAAATGTAAGTTGAGGGTAAATATAACGACTTATATTACACACAAAAAGTTTATTTATTAGTAAGTGTTTAGTTATAACTAAGTGTAGATAATGTTTATTTGCTACCCAAGTACTTTAAAGAGATATCAAGTTAATCATGACTAGTTAAAATTAGTTATGATTAAACTTAGTTGTACTTTTAGACAAAATCTAAAATGGTGAGCACTACTATCTTGTCATCTTGTTTATAAGATAAAAAGGATGTGAAAAATATTTCTTATATCTTTTTTGACTTGATATTACTGATGGGACTTAAGTATTGACTCAGTGTGCACAGAAAACAAGAAGAGATTTCACATGTCACATTTTTAGTGAGTCCTAGTATAAAGAGTGGTGGAAATTTGAGATTTCTTGAGAATATACCAAAGTCTTTTTAGAAGTTGTTGACTTTGAAAGAATAAGTTCATGTGAAAAGATAAGAAGCTCATGTGATTAGTCTTTTTATCTTAGATAATATCTTCGTAAAACTAGATAAAAATAGTTATAATTGAGTTAAAAGAGGATATCGAAGTAAAAATCTAGAATATGTAAATAGAAGAGAAGAGAAGAGCTCATCATCTTTGTTTTCACATCGTCGTAATGACATTTGAGCAATATAGAGAAAGTGTGAGATTTCACAACATGAAAACTAGAGAGATGTCTTTAGAATGAAAAAATTTAGTTTATGAGTTTATGGGTTTGTGAAGACTGAACTAAGCATTTTTTTTCTTGAAGTTAATGGTGTGCTTCCATCAAAGCCATCAGAGGTGACACTTGAGTGGGAGACAAGCCTGACATGTTACAGAATGATTGATGACTATCGTGGAGATTGATAGATCGGGGAGTAGTTGATCCATAAGACTAGAGAGGATTTACAAAACGAGAAATCAAACTCTCAGATACATAAGTGAAACACATTCATGAACACTAATTTACAAAAGTAGCAAGAGATCCTCACTTCACATACGTAAATTAGAACTTTTTCTCTTAGATAAATATCACTTTACTAATGATAACTCTTCAAAGATAATATTTCCAACAAGTAGAGGATGGCATCAATCTGAGCTGTGCAAGGAGTTATGGCTCCAAAAGTTAGTAGGGTATAACTTCTCATCAAAATGTTCTTGATGTTGACATGACATTTCTTGTAGGAGGAATCCTCGATGGTGATGTGGCATCCCTTGTATGAGGTTCCCTTATGCTGACATGGCATCTTTTGTGTGAGAAGTCTCTCCTGTGCGAAAGTGACATCTCTTTTGCAAGGATTCTTTGTACTGACGTGCATCTCTTGTGTGAGAAGTATCTTGTGTTGAGGTGACATCTGTTGTGTGAAGCGTCCCTTGTATGAAGCATTCCTTGTTTGAGACATCCACTCTATGAGAAGTCTCTTATGTACGGAATCCTTGGTGTTGAAAGTGTTTAAGAATACCTCTGACCTCTAAAAGAGCATATCTCAACGACCAAGCTCCGTTTAGAATGGATTTTGTTTCTACATGAAGGTTACGAGGTGTACTGAACTTGGGAAAGTTTGGATAAAAAATAAGCTTAATAAATCTATCATATATAAAAATCATAGAGATTAAAGATTGTTATATATAAATAATTCATAACATATGTAGGTGGAAAGGATAGGTGCTAAATGTATCTAAGTGTTTATTATTTAGATAATTTCAATGTGGTTTTTTCATCATGTTATCACCATTAGGGTGCGTTGTGTAAACTTGTTAGAAAGGTGGATAGAAGATGAGAATGAGGAGAGAATTTGGAGTTCTAATGATAAGAATTATGAGGAAGAGAAAAATAAGAACGGTCTTGGAGGAGGAGTGCAAAGGACCGAGTGCAAAGAGCATGTTGATGTACTTTTCAAAAACATGGAAGGATGAGAAATCAAGGCAAGAGTGCCATCGAATGCGCATCAAGTTCTACCTTCATGTAAGAGGTTTAGTGCTAGTGGTATCTTCCACATACAAAAAGAGTTCAACTCACTCCATTGGATTCCGAGTGTACAAAGAAAGTGAAAGCTTGCTCTTAGAGAGTTTCAGGAAGTACAATTCCCTCAACTTAGTTGAGAGTGTTCATAGGAGAAGAATATTTCCTCAAGAAACAAAGAGGAAGAATCTTCCTCACTTAATGAAAGAGCTATATAAGAATCAGAATTCTTGTGAAAACTCTGATGATTTTCAATGTTTATATTTCTGTGTTCTCGTGTTCAGTAAAGAAGGATTGAAAGGTTTGAATCATATCATCATATGTGTATTCTTGTCTGTTATACAAATTTTCTAGAGATCAGAATTTCTAAACTCTCGCGAATAAACCCCCTCAACTTTGAAAATTCATAGCTCTCTCTCCAGATCATATTTTCTCATGATTTCTGCTGTCCTAGATAGCTTATCAGCCAATCTAAAACACTGGAAAGTTTCAAAAGAAAATAAAAAACATAGAAAATCGGACAGCGATTGTAGAAATTTTCCAGAGAGCAGAATTTCTAAACTCATAAATTTTTCTCCTCTAATAATTTCTCTCTCCTCCTTTCTCTACAACTTTTGCTGCACCCACTTTCAACTCTCTTCAAATCCTTTCTAAGTGAACAAGATGTAAAGAATGACCTCGAACACTCATAGATCACTACGGGGTACACGAAAGATTCTAGCGTTGCTAACATCGCGTTAGCTTTCTCTCTTCCCAACATTCTCTCCAAGTGCTCTATCATGATCTCTTTTTGTCCAATGTAGAATTGAACTCTAAACATCCTTCAACGATCTCTTCAAGTGAGCTCTCGATAACGAAACCAAAAATGTAAACCCTCCGTCCGACATAGTTATCGATGAATCTACAACATGTCGGGTCTGTCTCTCACTCAGTGGTCACCTCTGATGACTTTGAGGGAAGCACACCATGAACTTGAAGAAAAAATGCTAAGTTCAATCATTCACTCACTTATAAACTCATCAACTAAAATTTTTCCATAAACTCATCAACTAAAATTTCTCCATAAACTCATCAACTAAAATCCTCCATTCTAACGACGTGTCTCAAGTTCTCACGTGCTAAAATATCACACTCTCTCTATATTACTCAAGTTGTCATTACGACGATGTGAAAACAAGGATGAGGAGCTCTTCTCTACTCCTCTATTTATACATTCTAGGTTTTTACTTTGGTACCTTTTGGTAACTCAGTCGTAACTATTTTTACCGTGTTTTACTAAGATATTACTTAAGATAAAAGCATTAATCACATGGCTTCTTATATTTTCACATGGGCTTATTCTTTCAAAGTCAACAACTTCTAGAAGGATTCTAAAATATTCTCAAAGAATCTCGAATTTCCACCCTCTCTTTACGCTAGGACTCACTAAAAAGAAAACATGTGGAATCTCTTGTTTTTAATGCTCACAAAATACACAACTTTAATCACACCACTAATATCAAGTCAAAAAAGAGATAATAGTAGTGCTCACTCTTTAAGAAATATCTGAATTCTGTCA
The DNA here is from genome assembly GCA_036924285.1 of Asterella californica. Classification (NCBI taxonomy): domain Eukaryota; kingdom Viridiplantae; phylum Streptophyta; class Marchantiopsida; order Marchantiales; family Aytoniaceae; genus Asterella; species Asterella californica. The sequence continues at coordinate 18,374,445 of JAYKYS010000003.1, forward strand.
AAAGTACAGTTAAGTTTAACCATAACTAACTTTAGCTAGTCATGACTAACTTGATACCTCCTTAAAGTAATTGGGCAGCAAATAAACATTATCCACACTTAGTTATAACTAAACACCTTACTAATAGACAACTTCTTAGGTGTAACATAGGTCGTTACAGTTCAAGAAGAATAGTTTCATGTTGAACTTTATCTTCCCTAGCTTGCTTCCTTGAAGAAGTCTCTTCTTGTCCTTTCTTCTCGCTCTACATCGTGGATGCAGTATCCAACTTGAACTCGCTTGGATCCACGTGCTCATCCAAATCATCCATATGGAAATCATGCTCAATCTCCTCCACCCTAGCACCATAACTTGTAGCTTCGACAGCTAGAACTGCATGTGCCGCAAAGTAATCATCCACAAACTTCTTCATCCCTCCTTTACCAATGTTCGCTTGAAGGAGAGTCCTGTACTTCTAAACTCAACATTTCCATCCTCTCAAGAAAAAACCACTCGTTGCAAAGACTCTGCAAAGTTGATGCAATCTTCTCGCTGATGGTCAATATCATCACACCACACGCACTGATGTACCCAAGCTGGTTTGGGTACAAGCACCGTCTTGGTCGATGATCCCATATCCTCCAATCTAGTAACCTTAGCTTGTAGATCTTACATCGTTTGCTGTAGGTCCTCGATGGTTGGATCCTTCTCCTCTACAACCTCAACTAGAGGTTGAACCTCAGATACTACCCGAACTTGTGTGGTAGTCAACGATACAAGTGTCGACCTTATAACTCTTTCTCTTGTATGTCTCCGGACAAGAAGCTCAACCGCTTCATGCACAACCTACCAATTTCTTGTCAACCTTTCTCCTTCATCCCCATCCTCCAAAAGTAGCTCTAACTGCTCTTGCCATGGTTCATCAACAACTTGAAGAAACAACTTTGTCTTGTAGGTCTCCAAGGTTAGCTTGTCCAGCCGTGATAGTTAAGAGAACTGTCTCAAACTCCTTTAACAGCTCTGTAAGTTATAAATCTTTGTTGGGTCGATTCATCCATCCCAAAATGATTTCGTGGTTACTCGATCTGAGTTTCCCAAGAAATATTCCTCCACCAGCGCATGTGAAAATGGATCCTAGTTCGTCCTAAAACACTTTGTTAGACTTTTCGCATGCTCCCTTATCTCATGCACCATAACGAGTTCAAATGTCTTGATCATCTCTTTCTCGGATACCTGATCCAAATCTATCTTTGTCTTGTAACATCTCAAGTACTATGAGATGTCTCCCCCATCAAATAGATCGAGCTTGTCGATCACCTTTTGAAGCGCCTCCTTCCCCAAAGCCTCTTTTTGTTGATTTCTTTGCTCTTGTCGCAAAAACAAAGTGAAGGCTTGAAACAAATGTGTCGTTGCTGCATCCAACTACACCCCTTGTATCTCTCTGATCCGTCCATCGCGTCCATAGTCATGGCTCATCCCATCTTTCCATCCTCTCATGATCCCAACCTCTCAAACATCTACATATCCATCATCCCAGGTCCGCAACATCCTCCTCGAACAACTGTATCCATCTTCATCCTCGTTCATGATTGTTGATCTCTTCTTCCAAGTTCTAGCAGATAAAAATCTCCATCTTGGACATTCACGTCGAGTTCACCACTGTATCGTGTCAGATTTTACGTGAAAGATGTCTAGGAAAATGTAAGGTTCTTGGCTGTGGAGATGTAGTGTGCTGAACAAAGAACAAGAAAGAGAAACACAAGCACGAAAATGAACGTGGCTATATACCAACTCTCAACGTATTCATACTGTCGGTTCTTTCTCCTTAAGAACACAAAACTGAGAAACAAACCAGAGCGATCTGTAATCTACTTCAAAACCTCCTAAAACAAGTCCGTGAATCTCAACCAGATCCAAAACTATCGTAGCTCAAAGCAAGAGAAACATCCCTTTGCTAACAAAAAGAGCTGCCCTAGTATCACATGATTCAAACCAAAGTCATAACAATGTTCATGTACAAGCTCTTAGCTAAAGCTAGCTACCACAAGCTGTACATAACCAACTAGAACTCCAACGAACTAAAAAATGCAAAAATTGTAACGAAGGAACCGAAAAAAATCTATATGAGAACTTTCTCCTTTCGCCAAATGGTCTCAGATGTCGATAAGATCTTCTTCCCTGATTCTGTTGGCCCAAGAAACCTTCAGATCCGACTCCCAACAGCCGAGATATCGTCGATTTTTGGTCGTAGGTGACCGAACCTTCAAAAACTCCTCCCTACGGATTAAAACCGCACACACCGTCCAAATGGATCGTCTTATCTGATATCCGTCTTCTCTGATAGGTAGATCTAGCTATCCTGAACCCAACGAGAATCCAAACAAGCTGTTTGGAGTTCCTCTCGCAAAATCACGCAAGAAATTTGATTACAGGTTGCAAAAAACTGACGTAAATCGACTCCCTACGGCTCAAACTCGCTCACCACACCCAAACCAACAATCCAATCCACACATGGTCTTCTCTTGTGCGTAGGTGAAGACTCTTTTGATCGCCTAAGCCTCAAGAACGAAGAGCTTGACCCACCGATCGCGAAGAACAATCCAATATATGATCACAGATGATGAAAAATTGACGTAAGCGCTTCCCTGCGAGTCAATTTCATTCAGAACTCCCAAACCGCCCGATGAAACTTCGTATCGTCTTCAATTTCCTGAAGAACTCGACATTCTGATCTCGATGGATCCAAGGATAGCAAGTTTAGACTCTAGAACGATCCGAATGATCCAACTCTCCCTCACAAGTTACTGAAGCACTCCAAATCCTCTTCCTGCGTCTCAATTTCTCCCAGAACACACTCCTCGGTCCCTCTCTTCATAAACCGTCTTAACCAAAGCGTAGCCTGCACAGATCTGAACCCAACGACACTTTGCGCGCTTGCATTGGACCTCCAAATCTCCCGAACCGTCCGCTTACAGATCACAGGTGTAAGCTAACTCCTTAAGGAGCCCCCTTACGTCAAGCATAGTACGTACATTGTTTTTCAGATTATCAAGAAGCATACCTCTTGCGTCCTTAGTATAGCGCCTCGAGTCGCAAATACCCAGTAAGCAAGAGTAAACTAGGACCTAGCTTGATTTTCTCTTATTTTGAATCTCGTAACTTCTCCATTAGACGTCCAAATGAAATAGACGAAGTGCGTATGGAAAGTTGACAACGAGCTCTACTCATAGATGTAATGAAAATCAAGATCCGAAATTGTGCCAAAAGCTCGTAAGTTGGGGCCTAGCTTGTTTTTCCCATCTTTCGAGTCTCGTAACTTCTCCACTAGACGTCTAAATGAAATATACGAAGTGTCCATGGAAAGCTGACAATGAGCTCTATCCATTGATGCGATGAAAGTGAAGATCCGAAGTTGTGCAAAAAGTCTCATTTTTAGTCTCATGAGTATCTTTGGAGCGATAATGATAAGTATCGCAAACAGATTTTTAGATAGGAGCCGGTCCATGACACGACAACATCTTCCGGCTTCGGAAGAAGTCAGCTTCTCCTTACAAAATCCTTTAAGATCATCTTCCTGCTAAGCAAGGTGTAATTTTAAGTAATAAGGTTACTTCAATTACATAGACACGTCATTAACTTAAAAAATTTTGAAAAAACTCTAATCCTGCAAATTGTGGACACCACATACGTCCACCCTCACATGTTTGCGTCCTCGTGAACATCGAAGCTACTGATTAAGCCCAATACCTCTTGACACGCCACCCATTAACATGAGTTGTCATTAAGGTACCATCTAGCTCTTCTAGTTGTAAGGAACCATTGTCGAAGACTTCTAAGACTCTATAAGGTCCCATCCAGCAAAGATGAAGCTTTTTAGGAAATTTCAGATGCATGTTGTCGAATAGAAGAACCAAGTCTTCATCCTTGACAGTCACCTTCTTCAGCTTGCCATCATAGTTAACCTTACGTTGTGTTTGTACTTCATAGGTCTTCTCTAGAGCTACATTCCTGTCTTCCTCAAATTCCACGAAGTTCAGAAGACGCTGTTCCTGGCTTTCCTCTTCTTTCATGCGTGCGGTAACAGCTAACCTATAATTAGGGACCTCTAACTCGATGGGAACAACGGATGTCATCCTATAAGTTAGGTAGAAAGGTGTCTTATGGGTGATGACCTTAGATGAAATCCTAAAAGCTCACAACACAGATGATAGTTTCGTGTCTCAATCATAAGCGTGGTTAACAGTTACCTTATTCAAAATATTGCAGAGAAGACCATTCGACTTCTCTGTCAATCCATTAGCTTTCGGGTTGTACGATGTCATCTTCTGATGCTTGATCCTGAAGTACTGTGTCAAGAGAGAAATAGTCTCATTCAGAAAATGAGTGTCTTTGTCTGACACCAGTTCTAGCGGACATCCGTATCGGATGATGATGTTGTGCCAAAGAAACCTGGTAACCACGGCAGCGTCGTTCTTCCTTGTGGCTTCGTCTTCCATCATCTTTGTGACGTAGTCTGTAGCTATCAGTATTTATCGTGCGCTTGTTTTTCTAGCTACCGGAGCGATTGACCCAATGAAGTCAATTCTACATTTTTCAAATGGTGCAAGAGGTACAATGGGAGTAAGAGATCACCTAGTAGTAGCTATCGATCTTCCCATCCTCTAACACGCATCACATCTTTTGATCTCTTGAAAAGTGGTTGACCACCAGTAGCCGACGTCTAACATCTTCTTCACCGTCGTCTCCAATCCATAGTGATCTCCAGCGTCCTCGTAGTGAAGACATGTGATCACTGCTTTAATCTCTGAGGGATTGAGACATCTCCTCAGCTTCTCGTCATGTCCCTTCCTAAACAGAATACTTTGGAAGATGGCATAAGGACATGCCTTGTGTAAGAAGACAGCTTTCTGGCTGGCATCCAATCCCTCGGGGTACTGTTGGTCTTCCAATAACGTCTTGAGGTCCTTGAAGAGTGATTCTTCTATGAAAGTCACGTAAACAGAGTTAGAAGACCTGCCTCTGCTTCTGAAGAGTGAGCGGTGCGCCCCCCCAGACTGTGATGTCTTTGTAGAAACTTGGAATAGTTACTCATCAGGAACTCGTCTTCCACTTCATCTTCTCGACTCTCCGTCTCCAGTCGAGATAGATAGTCGGCATTGACATGCTTTCTTCTAGGTCTATATTCCACAGTGTAAGTGAATTCCTGAAGCAGAAGAATCCACCTAGCAATCCTACTAGATAAATCTGCTTTCTTCACTAGATGCTTCAAAGAAAAATGATCTACATAATAGACAAACGGATTAGCAAGAAGATAGTGCCTAAACTTCCTACAAGAGTAAACATTCCAAGACACTCTATTTCAGTTGTCGAGTACTTCTTCTTTGCATCACTGAGTTGTCTTCCCGCGTAGTAAATGAGAAAATCTCTCTTCTTCTCATCTTTCTGGTTCAATATCACCCCTATGGCAAAAGCAGAAACATCCACATAAATGTGGAAGATTTTTTCCCAATCAGATGATCTCAGGACAGGGGAATCTGACAGAAGCTTCTTCATCTCCTCGAAGGCTTCCTGCTGCTCAGAAGACCAAACGTAAGGTTCGTCCTTCTTCAGCAACTTGGTAAGTCTTCATATCACTTCCGCATATCTGTCAATAAACCTCCTGTAGTATCTTATGTTGCTCAGGAAACTTCTCAACTGAGTCAGGTTAGCAGGCGGGTGAAGTTTCATGATAACTTCCACCTTAGCATAGTTGACTTCTATACCTCTTCGAAGAATCCTATGTCCTAACAAAATCCCCTCTGACATTCCAAAAAATCACTTCTCAGGATTTAGAGTCAAACGATGCTCTCTACACTTCAGAAAACACTTTCTCAAGAATATCAGATGATCTTCCTTCAATCCAAACACACAAAAATCATCTATGAAGATCTCCATGAAAGTACGAAGATAATCCTTAAAGATCATAATCATCAACCTCTGGAATGTGACATGCGCGTTGCATAAATCAAACGGCATTTGGTATAAGCATATGTTCCCCAATCAGTAGTAAAAGTGACATTCGACTTGTCTTCTTCTATGATTGAAACTTGGTTGTACCCAAAATACTCATCCAAGAAGCTGTAGAACTCATGTCCTGCTACCTGGTCTAACAAAGAGTCAATGAATGACAAAGGATGATGGTCCTTCTTCGTAGCCAAGTTCACCTGGCACACTCTAATCTTACATGTCTGCTTCTTCGACGATGACAATTGGAGCTACCCACTCACTGCTAAGCACTAGGAAGATGACTCCTGCCTTCAAGTACTGATCTATATGATCTTTGCTTCAAGTACTGATCTATATGATCTATATGATCAATTGCTAGCCCTCGATCACCTTGGAAAGTTTCAGCTTCTTCCATGAGCAATCTCCATTTCTTGAAGGTCGTTACGGTTCACCATTCCTTCAGAGTGACTGTATTCACTGACACCAAAATATTCCGGTTCTGGAGCTTCTTCCAGGTCTATCTCGTCTTCTGGGAGATCAGCTAACTGGTCTTCTAAAGAGAAGACAATACTTTCGTCTTCTGGAAGCTCTTCTTCCGTAATTTTGTAGCACTCAATGTATCCACAGTTCACTTCTTCTGCTTCTTCTGATGCATATGTAGTACACAAGTTATTCACCACAAACTCATCATATCTTCCATCATTGTCAGAAGACGCAGTCGAGTCTTCCGACGTGTATCCCTCAGTTGTAGAAGGAGTTTCACCTTGATGTCCAATCTTCATCCAAGAGAGTGAGATTTTGGACTTCTCGCCTGACTTGGGTGTAGGATTGGGAAACCTCAAACGATATCTTCTCCAATCGGTATTTACATTTGCAGCATACAACCAAGGTCTTCCTATCAAAACCTGATACCCAACCTTAGCTACAAGTCGTAAAATAACGTAAGTGAGGTAGAAAAATACTCCCTCAATTATCGTCAAGACATTTTTCAGTTGTCCCAAAGGTCGTCTTCTGGTCTGGTCCGCCATTCTGAGAATCCTCGGAGTAGGTTGGAACTCAGTGAAGCCTAGGGCATGCGCACTTTCTTCGATCATGATGTTTAACTCCGGAGCCTGAATAAATATATATCTTCTTCAGAAGATAGCTATGGATCTCCATATCAAGTTCTGGAGCTCTCAAGTCCTCATGCTCTATCCTAAGGATCGGAGTGCTCTGGAAAGTTTCATTTTTCTCCTCTTCTTCGATCTTCGAAGGATAGACTATAACAACTTCTTGTACCCAACATTATCATCCAGGAGCTGTTGGAAGGTTACATCCGTCTTTTGATTTCACAAATCTCGTAAGAAGTCATAAGGAGATCGCTTCAGAAGAGTGATTGGAGTCTCCAACAGGGAAGGTTTAGAAGCTGCTTCCTTAGGTGGAAGACTTGAAGTGAGTCTTCCATCGAATGGAAGCTGGTCCAGTAGGACAGCGGCTGCCGTGGTCAATGGAGGAAGCTTCTGTATGATCTTTCATCGCTTCTTCAATTCTTCTTGCATGATCGCTTCTTCTTGTCTGATGTCAGGAGCAAAGTACTTCGGATCTTCACGGTCATAACCAGGAGAAGAAGACCGCTCTGGGGAGGGTGATCTCTCCTTACGTTGTTTCTTCTTCTTGATCTCTTTACGACGAGATTCGGTCTTCTCTCTGCTTCTGGTACTCACCTTGAATACTACATCATCCATGACTTCTTCTAGAGGTCAGCTCTCTGAATCCAAGCAAGGGCTCCAAATAGTATCATCCGTCAAGGTAAAAGATGACGCTTCCTCAGATGTCCTCGTCTTTTGAGCTGCAGACGTCTTCGACAGCTGCGGCTCCTTTCCTATGCGCTTCCTAGAGTCCGGTTCATCTTCCTCTATGTGGAGACAATTCGCACAATCTCCAGGATCTTCTTCTTCTACGGAGATGTGTTGTACCACTGCTAACTCGAGCTTAGAAGTTGATGTTGCTTCTACAAGAGGCGCGGTATCTGGAAATCTTACCATATGTCGTGAGCGTAGAGTCTGAGGACAGTTTCTTGTGAAGTGTCCTGCTTCCTTACAATTCTCACACAATGGCACTTGCACAATCTGTCTTCTGGGATGAGGACAGGTGGACCACCAGTGTCTTATCTTTCCATAATTGTTGCATGCTCTATAAGATTTAGAGGTCATTGTGATGACAAAAGTTGCCAGTGCGTCTTGGTCTGTGTAGTACCAACCTTGTCTCTTGGAGTATAACCATTAAACTGAGCAGGAGGAGTAGGAGTAAAGGGTTGTACCGTCTCGATCATGTAGCAGGATTCTCCACATGGATCGTGTAGATATCTCTCATCGTCTTCTTCCCAATCTGCTCAATTAACAGCTTGATCTTGCGTACACTGATCTCTGGTGTGTCTGAAAGAGTTGCAAAGGTTGCACCAAATGTTTGACCGGGAAGTCATGGGTTGCTTCTGCTTGTCTTTCTGGTTCAGAAGATGAACTTTCAGGTCTGCAAACTGCTTTAGCACTTCATCAATCCGGGGATCAGGTGCAGACTGAATAACTAAGTCTGAGGGATCTTCTGCACAACTTCTTCCTTGGATCGTGACTTCTCCTTCTTCTTCTCTGTGTCTTCTTCTCCTATTCAGATTCAGATTTTGAACTTTCGACAGTAGACTCTTCAGCAGCCGATGATGCTTCCGAAGCACTGTTATCAGTTTCAATGGACTTCCTCTTAGACTTTCTAGAAGACTTCTTCAACTTCTTGTACTTTTTCGAGGTCTTTCCTCTGTCTTTCGGTCATATTTCGAGTGATGCTCGAGGTTTCATACTGCTCTGCATACTTCTGTACTTCTACCAAATCATCACCTCCTCCTCTTCTACAATACAACTCCATCTCTTAAGACAAACCTCCTAAGTACAAGTCTGCTTGCTGTGCATAGTAACCAGGTCTTCCTTAGTTCTGAGGGATGTGATCCAAGAGGTCTTCAAACCTCTCGGTGTAATCCCACAGTGTCTCTTTCTTCTTCAGTTCGACCCTCTGAAGTTCTATGAGAATAATCCAGTCATAGCACACTCCTCTGAATCTCTTCAGAAAAGCTGTCTTCAGAGTGCCCAAGTGACCATAACTAAATCATCATCCAATGCTTTACTCATCCATTTCCTTCCCTTCTCTACGATCAGACTAAGAAATACATAGAGTCTATCGGCATCAGTGTCTTCTTTGTTAGATCGAGAGATGGTCTCGAACATCATGATGAAGTCATCAGCATCGGCATCATCGTCATACGGATGGTATTTTTGCCGAGTGTGGGAAGCCATGTTGACTGTCGGCTGATGGACTGCCAACTTCTTCCTTTGTCAGACGTAGGTGGTGGAGATGGTCTTCTCGAAGGACCAGATCTGTCTGAGTCACGAATGTCGTCTTCTGAGTCAAAGCTATCTATCCTGTGAGATGTCTGGAGCAATCCCCTCCAATCTTCCTTCACCTAGAGAAGCCTCTCCCGCACTTGGGAAGACGTCTCCGACGTAACCAGATCCAAAATCTACCTTGTAAACGTGATCACCGGGTTGGCTTCCGTCTTCTCCAAAGATAATGTTTGAGATGGAAGGTTCTTCCAAGTCTACTATTCGGATCTTCCTAAGCTTTTCTTCTTTTCTTTGGTGTCCCAGGGATACCCGCTGCTCTCTAAAAGCGGTTCGTTGGGATGAATGTACCCACTCAGAGTCCTTGTCCGCACGTCTTCTGCTTCTTTTTCTGGTCGGAGACATCCACCAGAGTGTTGAGAAGAGGTGTCACTCTTCTTTTAATACTGGATCTGGTAGGCTGAAGATCTGAACAACCTGTCGTAAGTTCGAAACGTCTCTCTCTCTCTTGCTTCCTGTTGCACTCACTGCAGTCTTCCAAGATCAAGTCTTCCAAGTAGCTCTTGGAAGCGGAGAAGCGGTCTTCTTCCATTTCTCCTTGATGTCGCTCATCAGCTTCTGGCTGTAGGTCATGTCTTCTAGTAAGATGGAGTTCCACATCACACTTAAATACAATCCAAGTTAGTTCAAAATGGAACTAACTTGGATCACAGATCATGAAGCTTAGAATAATCGTTACTAAGATGAAATCTCCAGCATCGGCGTCAAAACTATGAGACTACTATATGTAATGTCCCAAGATTTCTCCTTTAGCCTATTTAGCATAAAAGATTTCGTTCCCTTAAGAGATTTACACTAGTATCGCTGTTCTAAGTTCTAAGATCTGTTCAAACACACAAACACACGGGATTTGTCTAGAAATCCTGTCTTCTCATAAAACCACACGGCTTCCAGACTCTTCAAAAGGTGCCATGGACCTATAATATACACAAAAACAACCTAAAATATCACACAAATATCCATGGAGAAGCTCGGCAAGACGCTTGTTGCTTCTAGGTCACGGCTTCTAGTCTTCCCACGACGGTCTTCCCGAAGCAATTCTCGGCTTCTGGAGGTTCAACTCGGCATATGACACCTCCAGAAGACTGTCCCTGCTTCGTAGATATCAAACTATCAATGTCTGTCACACATTGTTCTTCCAATTTCCAACGAGGTTAGATAATTCACAAGGTGTATATCCTCTATAGCCCTCCCAAGCTTCTGTCCACTAAAGCAGTATTTCTGTAGCACTACAACAACATTCATCTTCACGGAAGTTCACTAGAAGAAGATAGGAAGATGGGAAAATGAGGGAAGATGGGGAAGAAGAGAAAATCCAAACAAGAAAAAACAAGATGAAAAAGAGAAATTAAGACTCTGATAGACTTCTAGTCCGGATCCTAACTAACAAGCCATCCCTACTTGTAGTAATTTGGAGAAGAAGATCATAAATCGGCTTACAGTTACACGATCTTCCAATCGAGGATGTCGGCTTCTGATGTGGAAAGAAGGCTTCTTTTTTCTTCTGTCGTTGCTCCGACTACTCTGACTTCAGGGACCAATCTCTCATAAGTCAGTCCGTACGTGGATCCGAAGTGCTCCACTAGATGAGACAAGCTTCGACTCTGTACAGCTTCTAACAATCACCACCACTGACATGTACAGACACATATGAAGACGAAGCAAAGCTATCACTGATGTTGACGAAGTTGATGAACATGATATACTTCGGACACAAAGGTCGGTTAGAAGAGAAACATCACTTGATGACGAAGTAAGCAGAAACTTCGGATGAAGTTAAGAAGTTGACAATTGGGCGAGATGCATGTTTCAAGCGAAGTCCGAATAACACGTACAGACTTCGCATGACATACAGGATTTGGAGGCGAAGTTGAACTTGAAAACTTCAAGAATTCATGACATCAAGTCAGAGAAGAATAACATGCGGAAAAAGATGATAAAAATGGAGATGCAAATTGCGAAGACCGAAGAAACAAAGACTTCAGAGATACAAGAGACAACAAAACTTCATGGTAAAGTTGACAAGATATTGACTTCGTACTTCATCACTGAGCTCGATACTTTATAGAAGGAGCTACTGACGAGACGTCACACAAAATGACAACATCAGCAGATCCTTTGACAAAGAATAGAAAAGTTAGAGTAGCGATAGTTAGAGAAATGAAGGAGATTAAGGAGACAGTTAAGTTATCGTTGAGTAGTATAGCTAGAGAGTTACAATTAAGTAGAGTAGATAATTCCATTCTGCATACTGGAGGACCTTCATCTGACGTCAATGTGCACAATCTATTTATTGATAGTTAGATCCGTCATTTTCAGACGAAGTTATTTATAAGCATTTTGTTGTTCGTTCTCGGGATCTCTTTGTGTTTGTTATTTTAGTTTGTATTTGTCTTAAGTTTACGGAGCCATTGTGTATTTTAGTTTTCCGGAGTTTTATCTATGAAGTTTCATAGTTTGTTGTTGTAGGAATAAGACTAGATGACAAATTTTTCACAGTTTACATCTAAAATTTGAGTAAGAGTTTGAGACGAAGTCTGAGAGAAGACTAGCTACTACGAAGTTTGTTTTGCGATGAAGTTATTTTGGAGCGAAGTTTATTTGGACGAAGTGTTTATCTTTGAAGTTTCTTTGATGGATAAAGTTCTTCTTAGTAGTCTACTCGTACTTCGTACTTCATGTTGGGTGGGAACTTCATATGAGGTATTTATGAGAGTAAATTATAGTAGAACAACTTAGTGTGAAGATATTTAGCATTTGTAGTGTTAGAGGTTACATAGTAGCACTTCAGCAACATTATTTTGATTAAGATATGTTATCCTTGGTTCTGTTTTCTTATGTTTCTATTTTTAAGAGATCACTCGCCTATTTAGTATCTATTATGCAAGTTTGTCAAGATTATCAACTTTGTCTTGTTGGATAGACTTGATTTTCAACTCTACTGAGAATGATTTCTGCCCATTGTCGAGGTGAGAGTTTCTTTAGAAGGGCGGAACCTTCTGGCTGTGGTATGACCGTGGCGACTGTATATCTCTATTCAAGGAAGCATTGAGCTTCTAGCTGTGGTTGCTAACTCAAAGGGGTAGGCTTCAGGTTACAAGGTGGCACTGTAAAACACTCATACAACTCTCTTGGCTCTTATGATATGTTCAGAAAATGAAAAATCAGGTTGAACTAGTAATGATAAGGTCAGACGGTGAACTTTGACACTCATGAATAAGAAATATGTGAAGGTTTAGATTTCTAAACTTCTCTTACATGTAAAAGAGGCCCCATTGGACACACACACAAAGTTTCAGCCTGAGATCAAATTCTACCACCGAGTGCGGACAGAAAAGTTTTGAGTAAAAACATTACGGTAATTTCTAGTACCCAGATAGATATTTCGATCTAGAACAGAGAATTGACTCGATCACTTTCAATGATTCTTACAGGATTTGGAGTCTACAGGATATTGAAAGTCTTTGTGAAATTTGGCCCCCTTATTGTACACAGTTCTCCAAATCTCGTTCTCTGAAGTTGTTAGATTGAGAGCTTTTCAGACCCCCTCTCCTTCAACGGTTGCCCTGAATTACTCATTCACTCAAATGACTTGAAACTTTTTGGACAGTAGTAGCCCTGCTAACAGTGAACGCAACCACAAAGGTTTGAAGCGATTTCTTCAATTCTGCTGCAACTGACAATGAAAACCCCAAAATCAACAAAAGTGATGCAATTCTAACACAATCCGAACTTCAATTTGGCATAACTCTTTCTTTATTGCTCCAAATCGATCAAGAATTTCACTGAAAGTGATTGGCACAACGAGGTCTATCTTCCTGTGCTCTCAGATTTTGCAGTGTCCTCACCAAATGCTCGAACTCCCCTTTAGATCTCTGCTTCTAAGTTTAGAGTTTACAAAAGACAAATATGGACCAATGGGAGTTCATAGCTCCATTTGGCTGTTCTTTAGTGCCCTAATCCACGTGGTAACTTAACTTCACTCATAGGCTATCATGTCAGCCCCCTAAAGTGCTAACGTAAATCTTAAAGTACCTAAAATGACACGCAACCCTGAAAGATAACTTAAACCAGCTAGAAAGCGTGCATAGGCGATAAGTAAGTACAACCTATGAGCTTAAACTATATCAACATGGTAAACCTAAGTTATGTACTTTGAACATCAAAGATAAGTATAAATTCACTTGCACAAGTGTGTGAATGCTTGAACAAGATAAATAGCATACTATCAACCTACTAGGACTCAAAACATATAACACAACGATGTGAACATATGCACAAAAGACTAGAAGTAATATTAAGCTAACTTCTACGACTACTAACTCTCAAGTGTCGAAGTAGAAGCGTAACACGTAACCGCCAATGCTCATAACTTCCAGAATCGACTTCTCTAACGTCTTAACTTCACTCAGAGAGACTAACTCCTGACAGAGAGGTGAATTATTCACTATGTGAAACGATTCACATCACGACATCCACCCCCTCCAAACTTGTACATCCTCCGGCATGTGCCAACCTCTTCATTATTCTATTTATTCTTCATCTTCTTCGCTCTCCTCCGCCTCAGTCTCTTCAACAGCGAGGCATGTTCGTCTCTTGTTTTCCTCTGCTCTGACTCCAGAAAGTTGAATAGCTCTACTGATCCCCCACGCCTTTTGAACAGTTTCACACGTTTACCGGCCACCGATAGCTTCAAAGGGGTACCATCTAGCTCCCGTAAACTATAGGTGGCATTTTCATAAACATCTAGCACAACATAAGACCCGAACCATCTTCGAGAGTTAGATGGTTCTGTACCATCAGCATTCTACGAAGTGTAGAATGCTGATTCTCCAACTTGCTGTCATACACCAGAATCCAATCATCAACATGTACAAGTTTTTGTCGTAGTCGGTGAGTCTTGTCAAAACGTTTTTTGTTTTTGACTCGAGTCACCTTCAGCCTCTCTTGTGCTTCAGCAAGATCCTCCTCTCTCCTCTCTAACTGCATGGTACGTAAAGCAATAAGTGAAGTGCGATCTAAACCATCTTCTCACGGTAGCGTAGCCCACATAGGAAAGTCCTCCTCAGCAGACATGATTGGTTTCTGCCCCCACGAAAGCTCAATCGGCATATAGCTAATCGTGCTACAGTGTGTAGTTCTATTAGTCCAAAAAGCAAATGGAAGTAATCTCAACCATTCTCTAAGCTTATCATCACATGCCACTAAAACATGAACAATAGAAGGGTGTCCTCGTTCACTCTTATCAATGCTCTCTAGATTCATGGCGGTAGTAAGCTGAAGCTTTATTCCGTAATGAGCAAAGAACTCCTTCGCTTCTACGTCTCTCAACTCGTCTCTATCTGCTCGTAATCTCCCAATAGATCCATAGCGACGGATGATATCCTCGAGCACGAATCTGCATATGTTCTCTGTAGTGTTCGTCCGTAGTGCTCGTCTCTCCACATAGTTGGAAAGATCCTCTCGAGCCAACACCAAAACGCATCTCTGTAGTGACGCAGGATTACTCCTTTTGCCCATTTAGTATACAAGATATCGTTCCCACAGAGGATTCGCTCTAAGTTGTAAGATCTGTTCAAACACACAAACACACGGGTTTTGCCTAGGAATCCCGTCTTCTCACAAAACCACGCGTCTTCCAGGTACGGAAAAATATACTCTGGATCTAAATAAACAACTACTAACTAAAATATCACACAACTATTCACAGAGAATCTCGGGAAGACGATCTTCCTGCTTTCAGGTTGGTTCTTCCGGTCTTCTCGATATCGTCTTCCCGAAGCGATTCTCGTCTTCTCACACCTCCAGAAGACTGTCTTGCTTTGTAGAAGTCGACTAGCACGGCTGTTACACCTTGCTCTCATACTCCCATCACAACGGGTTAGATCAATCACAGGGTGTATGCCCCCTGTAGCCTTACCAGGCTTTTGCCTACGGAAATAGTCTTCTTGCAGCACTACAACGACATTCACCTTCACGGAAGCTCAATAGAAGTCTCGGAAGCTCACTAGAAGAAGATAAGAAGATGGGGAAGATGAGAGAAGATGGGGAAGATGAGAAAATCCAAACAAGAGAAAACAAGATGAAAAGAAGAAATTAAGATTCCGACAGGCTTCTAGTCCGGATCCTGACTAACAAGCCATCCCTGCTTGTAATAGTTTGGGGAGGAAGACAACAAATGTGAGTACTGTTGCACCGTCTTCTACTCGAGGATGTCGTCTTCTGCTGTGGGAAGAAGGCTTCTTTCTTCTTCACTTCGCTGCTCTGACTACTCTGTCTTCTGGGATCCCTTACCCATAAGACCGTTCGTACGTAGATCCCAAGTGCTCTACTGAACGAGTCAAGCTACACTTCCACAACTGTTGACATTCACCGCCACTCAAGAAGAACACTTCCCATGCACAATTGGGAGCGAATTCAAGGAACCCACCATCCAGAAGACACGGATTAAGCTTCTGCACTCAAATCAACAATCTATTCCCCGAGAAGAAGTCACATTGGCATTGGGAAGCTCACTCCCTCTACTTCCTGCGTCTATTCTTCGACACACCAGTCTAGTCAACAGGACTGCACGAGGATGTCGTTCCCTGCTCCTAAACTGTCCACTACCTTTATCTACGTCTTCGAACCACTGATGGTACGAGCATGCAGACCCCTCCTGTGTATTCCAAGACTATTCGTATGTTTCCAACGACCGGTGTAGTGTGTCAAGAACTATCTCTCATGTGTCTCCAATGTGTCTAGTCTGTCTGCACCATAGAATCGATATGGGTGCACAGCAGCTAGCTACAGAACTCTATCCCCTACTCTTCGATCCTACTTATGTCACTGCCATGAGAACACAGAGGAGGCGACCACCAGGGAGAGAGAGGCGCTGACAGGAGGTTGCCACCCCACATGCAAGCGGTTCCCCTTCCTAATTAGCCATCCACTTTGTTGCCTACGCTACCTATGCTGTCACATGGTGTCTTAACTAATTTTACACGGAAAACTACCACCCTTAAGATAGCATGTTTGTTCCTACTAAATCTGGAATTGTCAACCTTCGGTTACTAGCTACTCTGATTGCTCCGTGGCAATCTCTACCTGATCTGCTCCTATCTCGGCTTCTGATGGGCTGAGAAGCCCTGTGCTTACCTCGGGTGTCACTGAAGTAGCTTCCCTCTCATCGCTCTTCGCTGGCCCTGCTGTCGCTGCGGCTGCGTCTTCCTCGGCTTCGGCTTCTGCTTCGGAAGACGGAAGCGTTTTTAGGGAAGCAGAGTCGAATGGTGCGTCTTCGGTCTTTTGAGGCACGGGTGCGGTACTAGGGACCATGACGACCTCATAGGGGTCCGGAGAAGTCGCTTCCTCCACGCGGAATACATGGGAAGACGGCTCGTCTTCTTGTCTTTCAGAAGACATCCTGTCTTCCGAGGCGTCTTCCGGAGTCTTCTCGGCTTCCAACGCTGTCACTACCAAGTGCACAACGAGGTCAAACTCCTCCTTCTCCATTCCGGATCCAATAGATGGTGCTAGAGCTTGAGAAGATGCAGTTGCAGGTATCGGAAGCGAGGGAAGACCATAAAGTGTCTTCACTCCTTCTATCTGCCGATCCAAGTACCTGAACATGCTCTCCTTGCATTCCACCAACATTGCCTTGGACTCGCTGTCCCATCCTCTAGCTAAGGTAAGTAACTTCCTACTTGCGGTGAAGTTAAACTTCTTCCGAAGCGCTTCCACCGACTGTGCTAGCATCCCCTGTGCACGAGCCTCCGCTGCTTCTCGCTGCGTCTTCTCAACTGCAACTCGCGCTTCTGCGGCTTCTCGCTGCGTCTTCCATGTGGTCTTCTCCTCGGCGAGGGCGGTGATCTTCTCCCGCACTCGGAGGACCTCTTGATCGCGCTGTTGTTCACGCGCCTGCATCTCCTGGTTGCTCTTCTGAAGTTGCACCAGCTCCTTGGCAGAAGCGGCTGCTTCCGTCTTGTATCTGGCTGCGAGCTTCTCCGTGGTGCGGAGACTAGCTTCCAGCGACTCCGTCTTCTTCTGGTCTTCTTCCTGTCGCAGCAAGGTGCGCAGACCGAATCCAGGTTGCAAGGGCCTCTCCTGTGCCTTCGCTTTCTTCTCCAGCAACTCCATAGCTGGCTAGATCTCCTTGTGGAAGAAGGCGCTGAACTCTTCCAGTCTTCTTCTTGCGGAAGACAAGTTCATCTCCTCTACTCGCTCTGAGGTGTCGACCTCGTCTTCCAGAGACAAGGAAGCCTCTTCCACCACAATGGTCTTCATCTTCTGCGCACGAGAAGAAGCTACTCTTCTCATCTTCCGGGGTGGAAGATCCTTCGTTGCAGGAGCGGTTCTCTTCACTGCGCTTCCTCGCATCACAGTAGGAGTATCCCTTCTTCTCTTGTCTTCTGGAGTCTTCGGAACACTCCTAGGTGTTGCAGAAGCAGTCTTCTGCTCCGATCGGATACTCAGCAGTTCTTCTTCCGAGTCAGACTCCGATCCTGAATGAATGAGGGAGGTGGGCTTCCTAGATACACTTCTAGGACCCATCTTCCTCGGTGGCGTGGTGTCTTCAGACCCACTAGACTCGTCTGCCCTCACCAGAAGCGTCTTCTGGTGAGAGCCGGACCTCAGCTGTGGCATCAGAGTGGGAGAGGGCGTTCCGGCTGCTGCTCGGTCATCGTCTTCCGAGGTCTCCTCCTTCTCCTCCTGTTGCCCTATTGGTCCATACTCTGCCAGCTGATCTCCCCTAAGATCCCCCATGGCTATGTACAAGTAGCAGAGGAAAGGTGTCAAGTGTCCTCCCGCCGGGGTACCCAAGTACGCTAGCTCCGTCTGTACATAGTTGTGGACGTATGCGCCCCAGTAGATGGGTACTCAGGTATCCCACACTGCTTCTAGGAACTCTACGTCATGATCTCCCAGGTACCTCGTCTTCTGCGCTTTCCCCTTGGTGAAGAGATGCAGAAACAGCTTCGCCAGAAGTCGCTTCTTCGGCTCCCGGTAAGATTCGATCTTCCACCCATTCCTACCCTGCCTGTCTTCCACAGAAAGACAGGTGGTGCTCCCGTACTCACGACCCTGGGCAAAATGCCACGTACTCACGACCCTGGGCAAAATCTTCTTCTCAAACCAATACCCTCGGTCCTCGGAGTCTGACCTGTGGAAAGCCCTGCGCCATCAATCTTCAGTCCAGGGAGATGGTCTTCCTCGAGCTACTCCTGCCTTCGCAGGTACACGGTTGCGAGGTGCAAACGCTGCCCACACCTCCTCCAGAAGTCCTTGGTCTGCGAGGTTCCAATCCCATAGGAAGAAATCGAGACCCAACTCCTTGAGGAAGGGTGTGGTCTCGGCCAACTCCGCTGCTGGTAACACCAACCCTCGAGGATGCATCGTCATACTAGAAGATCTGTTGCACTAAGCCACAAGCATCTACTATGAGCTGAAGGCTCAGTCCTTCCCAAGTGCCCACAATCTAGCTTCTACTTCTCAGAAGACGAAACTAGTCTTCCAGAAGACAGCTACTCCGTCTTCCGAGATTCTAACAATACTTCCTAGATAGCTCTCGTCTTCCGAGCTATATCTAAACAACCCGATCTAAGCAAGACCTCGCATGGATTACCAAGAAGACAACCCACCTTGCATTACATCCTACTTCCTATCAGAAGATACAAGATTCGCGAAACATAAAGTGCATGACAGGTTCAGAAGACGGTTGCAAGCTCCTGCGGTGACAGTGGCCTCTGAGAAGACACCCGGGACAGTTTCCGATTCAATGTCTTTCTCGGAAGACCTCCCGAAGTCAGGCTTCTCTTCACTGGTCTCACTTGTCTTCGTCTTCCTACGCACAATCTATCCTCACAACTGACTCAAGACAATTGCACTCTGTTCTTCTGACTTCTCACCTCTCATACGCACTCAGAAGAAGCTTGCTGCTCGGTGGGAAGACATGACCCTCGACCATTCTCTCCAGATTCTGCCAGCAAGTCTTCTCACGATTCTCTCCTAAGTTTGGGAAGAAGAAGGAATGGCTGCTATGGGTCCGACAGAAGAGACCCGAAATGGACCCTCACGTCTTCTCGCTCATTTTGCCAGGCTTTCAGTCTTCTAGTCTCTCTAGGAAGATGTGGAGTTGAGAAGCTTGGAAGACCGGGAGGCACAGGCCTATTTCTCGACTTCCAACTTCTCGAAATAACAAAAGAACTCACCACACCACTCAGGATTCGTACCAAGTCTCTCTTAACACAAAAGCAACACAAATCCACTCTTGATACGAATTGGTTACAGTCGACTTCCGAAGATAGTCTTTCGAAGACAGTCTTCCGAAGATGTTCCAATCTTCCGAAGCGTCTTCCGTTCCAGGTTTCGGGAGGAGAGGAGTAATCGGGTAGGAAAATCGATAGCTGGGAGCGTCAATTTGAGGACGATGGGTAGGGAAGCTCGAACTGAACTCAGGAAGAAGTAGGAAGATGCCTGACAGAAATTGAGCAGCGCTTCCGCATCCAATGTTACAATAGGAAAAATGGGGATGGGGGGTTATCGATCAGGCTGCTTGCAACCAACCGGAGAAGCGCGGGAGATACCAAACAAAGACGAGAAGAAGTGGGAAGGAGAAAGAACGTGGGAAGAACTCTACAGTCTTCTTCTGCTTCCCGAGTTGCCCTCGATCTTCTGCGCGTTCTGGCTCTGGTCCCAGCTCCAATGCGACTCCACTGAGCTACGTCTGTCGTCAGCTCCTGTCTACGCCTCAATAGATTGAACCACCCACCTCCGATTTCACTCAGTTGCTTCCAATGTCAGCTTCCGGGAGATTCTCAAGAAACGCATTTCACTCAATATGCTTCCTGCGCTTCAGCAATTCGACCTCACCTTCTTGCTCGCTTCTAATCGCTATGTCCTCACTCAATTTCTCCTTGCTGATTTCTTCACTCAAAGCTCACCTCGTTGATTTTGATCTTCTGGAGAGCGTGCTTGCTGCGGGAAGTTGGAATGCGCTAATGCGCTTCCTGCGCATCTTCCCCGCAGATTAGGGGTTTCGACCCTAGGTGACTTACCTAACCTACCTACCTG
Organism: Asterella californica; assembly: GCA_036924285.1. Classification (NCBI taxonomy): domain Eukaryota; kingdom Viridiplantae; phylum Streptophyta; class Marchantiopsida; order Marchantiales; family Aytoniaceae; genus Asterella; species Asterella californica. Next base: position 18,394,883 of record JAYKYS010000003.1, read on the forward strand.
TTCGGTGCGACCCAGTAGGTACAACTACTCCTTTACTGAAAAAGCCGTGGTTAGGCCTTCGCGATCGCTGTCTTCCGGAAGATGGATGCCTTCCGTCGTCTTCCCGTCTTCCGCCGTCTTTCGTCTTCCGAAGACGCAACTGAGAAGACGCTCTTCAGAAGATGGTCGTCTTCCGAAGAAGTCAACTTATTATTACAAATAGCTCGTAAGATCATTTTCCTGCTAAGGAAGACGTAACCTTAAGTAACAACGCTTCTTCAGTTATACAAACAAGTTATTATTCTTAAAAATTTCGAAAATTCGTGAATCCTGTAATTTGTGGACACCACATAGGCCCACCCTCACATGTTTGCGTCCCCGCAAACATCAGTGTTTCGGCACTTCTGTTTACGTCCAGTACTTCTTGACACGCCACCCATTAACACGAGTGGTCATCAGTGTACCGTCCAACTCTTCCAACTGCAAGGAGCCATTGTCGAAGATCTCCAAGACGCGGTAAGGACCCATCCAGCGAAGATGAAGTTTCCCGGGGAACTTAAGATGTCGGTTGTCGTAGAGAAGAATAAAGTCCCCATCCACAACGGTCACCTTCCTCAACTTGCTATCGTAGTTCACCTTACGTTGCGCTTGTATCTCGTATGTCTTCTCCAAAGCTGCATTCCTGTTTTCTTCAAACTCTACAAAATTCAGAAGACGCTGCTCCTGGCTTTCTTCTTCTCCCATGCGTTCGGATACGGCTAACCGGTAAGTTGGGACCTCTAACTCAATGGGCACAATAGGTGTCATGCCATAAGTTAGGTAAAAAGGCGTCTTCTGGGTTGTGACTTTAGGTGAAATCTTAAAAGCCCATAACACAGATGGCAATTTTGTGTCCTAATCATACGCATGGTTAACAGTTATCTCATTCAGGATGTTACACAGAAGATCGTTCGACTTCTCCGTCAGTCCGTTCGCTTTTGGGTTGTATGGCGTCGTCTTCCGATGCTTAATCCTGAAGTATTGGGTCAGGAGGGAGATAGTCTCATTTAAGAAATGAGTACCCCTATCTGATACCAATTCCAGCGGACATCCGTACCTAGTGATGATGTTGTGTCAAAGGAACCTGGCTACTACTGCGGCATCGTTCTTCCTTGTGGCCTCGCCTTCCACCATCTTGGTAGCATAGTCGGTAGCTATTAAAATGTACCGTGCTCGTGTTCTTCTCGCCACCAGGGCGATAGGCCCCACAAAGTCGATTCTCCACTTTTCGAACGGAGCAAGCGGAAGAATGGGAGTAAGAGGCCACCTTGTAGTAGCTGTCGGTCTTCCCACCCTCTGGCACGCATCGCATTTCCTGATCTCCTGAAAAGTGTCTCGGTACATGGTCGACCACCAGTATCCGGCGTCTAACATCTTCTTCACTGTGGTTTTCAACCCGTAGTGACCCCCAGCATCTTCGTAGTGAAGACCTGTGATCGCTGGTTTTATCTCTGAAGGCTCAAGGAATCTCCTTAGCTTCTCGTCATGTCCCTTCCGAAACAGGATACCTTGGAAGATGACGTAAGGACCTGCCTTGTGTAAGAAGACACCCTTCTGCTCCGCATCCAATCCCTCGGGATACTGTTGGTCTTCCAAGAACTTCCTCAAGTCCTTGAAGATCGACTCTTCTGTGGAAGTCGCATAGACTGGATCATAAGATCTAGTCTCGTCTTCTGGGAAGCAGGCGGTACGCCCCCCCCAGATGAAAGTGTCTCTGCAAAAACTGAAAACAACTTCTCGTCAGGGAACTCGTCTTCCACTTCATCTTCTCGCTGTTCCGTCTCTAATCTGGATAGGTAGTCAGCATTAACATGCTGTCTTCCAGGCCTGTACTCAACTGTGTAAGTAAATTCCTGGAGTAGGAGAATCCACCTAGCTATCCTATCAGACAAATCTGCTTTCTTTACAAGATGTTTCAAAGAGAAATGATCCACATAGAAGACAAACGGTTGGCTAGAAGATAATGTCTAAACTTCCTACAAGAGTAAATCATGCCAAGACACTCTCTTTCAGTTGTCGAGTACTTCTTCTGTGCATCACTGAGTTTTCTTCCCGCATAGTAGATGGGATAATCTTTCTTCTTCTCATCTTTTTGACTCAACACCACCCCTATGGCGAAAGCAGAAACATCCACATAGATATGGAAGACTCTTTCCCAATTAGGTGGCCTTAAGACAGAGGATTCCGACAGAAGCCTCTTCATTTCTTCGAATGCTTCCTGTTGCTCAGAAGACCAAATGTATGGTTCGTCCTTCTTCAGCAACTTAGTGAGTCTTCTTGCTACCTCTGCTTACCTGTCAATAAACCTCTTGTAGTATCCTACGTTGCCCAGGAAGCTTCTCAACTGAGTCAGGTTAGCAGGTGGGTGAAGTTTCATAATGACCTCCACTTTAGCACAGTCGACTTCTATACCTCTTCCGGAAATTCTATGTCCTAGCAAGATTCCCTCGGACATACCAAAGAAGCACTTCTCAGGGTGAAGAGCCAAACGATGTTCTCTACACTTCAAAAAACACTTCCTCAGAAATATCAGGTGATCTTCTTTCGATCCAAACACGCAAAAATCATCTAAGAAGATCTCCATAAAAGTGCAAAGATACTCCTTGAAGATTGTAATCATCAATCTCTGGAATGTGGCGGGTGCGTTGCATAAACCAAACGGCATTTGATTGTACGCATACGTGCCCCAATCAGTAGTGAAAGTGGTTTTCGACTTGTCTTCTTCTCTGATCGAAACTTGGTTGTACCCAGAATACCCATCCAAGAAGCTATAGAACTCATGCCCTGCTACCTGGTCTAACACATAGTCGGTGAATGGTAAGGGATGATGATCCTTCTTCGTGGCCAAGTTCAGCTTCCGGAAGTCCTGACACACTCGGATCTTCCTTGTCTGCTTCTTCGGCACGATGACAATAGGAGCTACCCACTCACTGCTGAGCACTGGGAAGATGATTCCTGCCTTCAGGTATTGGTCGATCTGGTCCTTCACCAGAAACGAGTACTTGGGGTTGAGCCGATACTGCCTCTGCCGTGCGGGAACAACGCCCTCCAGCAAGTCAATGCGATGCTCTCCCAACTCTCGAGGTATGCCTTTCATGTCTTCTATGGTCCACGCGAAGACATCCTGGAATTTTGTCAGAAGTTCTCGAAAGTCTTCCAACTGCTGGTCCTCGATCACCTTGGAAAGCTTCAGCTTCTTCCCGGGAGCAACCTCCATTTCTTGAAGATCATCCGGGTTTACCATTCCTTCAGTGTGACTGTACTCACTAGCACCAAAGTATTCCGGTTTGGGAGCTTCTTCCAGTTCAGATTAGTCTTCTGGAAGACCAACTATCGGATCTTCCGAAGAGAAGACGATACTTTCATCTTCTGGAAGACCAAGCTCTTCTTCCGCAATCTCGTAGCACTCAATGTATCCACAGATCACATCTTCTGCTCTCTCTGCTACTTCTGTAGTACACTAGTTATTCACCACAAATTCATTATATCGTTCATCACTGTCAGAAGACACATCTGAGTCTTCTGAAGTGTACCCCTCTGTCGTAGAAGGAGTTTCACCTTGATGTCCAATCTTCTTCCAAAGAAGCGAGACCTTAGTCTTCTCACCTGGCTTGGGCGTAGGATTGGGAAATCTCAAACGATGTCTTCTCCAGTCGGTATTTACATTTGCAGCATACAGCCAGGGTCTTCCTATCAACACCTGATATCCAACCTTAGCTACAGTTCGCAAAATGATGTAAGTGAGATAAAAAGATACTCCATCAATTACCGTCAAGACATCTTTCAGTTGCCCCAAAGGTCGTCTTCTGGTCTGGTCTGTCATTCTGAGGATTCTTGGAGTAGGCTGGAACTCAGTGAAGCCTAGGACATGAGCTGTCTCTTCAGTCATGATGTTAACTCCGGAGCCGGAATCAATGGGTACTTTCTTCAGAAGACAGCCATGGATCTCCATATCCAGTTTTGGGGCTCTCAAGTCCTCATGCTCTATCCTTAGGATCGGGGTGCTCTTGGGAAGCTTAGCTGTCCTCCTCTTCCTCGATCCTCGAAGCACAGATTGTAACAACTTCCTGTAACCAGCGTTGTCATCCAACAACTGTTGAAAAGTTACATCCGCCTTCTGATTCCACAAGTCTCGCAAGAAGTCGTAAGGAGATCTTTTCAGAAGAGTGACTGGTGTTTCCAACAAAGAAGATGTAGTGGCTGCTTCCTTGGGTGGAAGACCAGAAGAGTGTCTTCTCTCGACTGGGGGCTGTTCCCGTGAGACAGGGGCTGCCGTAGTCGGTGTAGGAAGCTGCTGTACTATCTTCCGTCTCTTCTCCAGCTCTTCTTGCATGATCGCTTCAACTTCTTGTCTAATGTCAGGAGCAAAGTACTTCGGATCTTCTCGGTCGTAAGTAGGAGAAGACGGCCGCTCAGGAGAAGATGACCTCTCCTTTCGCTGCTTCTTCTTCTTGATCTCCTTCTGACGAGATTCTAACTTCCCTTTGCTTCTGGTACTTACCTTGAACACCGCTTCGTCCAAGACTTCTTCGGGAGGCCAACTGCTGAATCCGGGCTAGGGCTCCAAACAGTGCTCTCCGTCAAAGTGAAAGAAGAAGATGCCTCAAGTGACTTCATCTTCTGAGCTGCAGTCGTCTTCTGCAGCTGGGGTTCCTTTCCTTCGCGCTTCCCGGGGTCCAGTTCGTCTTCCTCGATATGGAGACAATCCGTACAATCCCCAAGATCTTCTTCTTCTACCGTGATGTGTTGTACCACTGCTAACTCGAGTTTAGAAGATGATGCAGCTTCTGCAGGAGGCGTGGTCTCTGCAAATCTAATCATTTGTCGTGGCCGTAAGGTTTGAGGACAATTCCCTGTGAAATGACCGGCTTCCTTACAATTCCCACACAAGGGCACTTGCCCAATCTGTCTTCTCGGATGAGGACAGGTGGACCACCAGTGTCCTGTCTCTCCACAATTATTGCACGCTCCAGGAAGAGGGTTGAGAGGTCGTTGTGATGAAGAAGGTTGCCAGGGTGTCCTGGTCTGTACATTGCTAGCTCTATCCTTAGGTACATAACGATTATATTGGGCGGGAGGCGTAGGAGTGAAGGGTTGTATCGTCTCGATCTTATAGCAGGTTTCCCCACTAGGATCATGTAGATATCCCTCGTCGTCTTCTTCCCATCCTGCCCAGTTGACAGCTTGGTCCTGCGTACACTGATCTCTGGTGTGCCCGGAAGAGTTACAAAGGTTGCATCAAAGGTTTGGTCGGGAAGCTGTAGGTTGCTTCCGCTTGTCCTTCTGATTCAGAAGATGAACTTTCAGGTCGGCAAACTGCTTCAGAACCTCAACGATGCGAGGATCAGGTGCAGACTGTATGATCTGAGTCTGAGGCATCTTCTGCACAACTTCCTCCCTTGCTCGCGTCTTCTCCTTCTTCTTCTTCCGCGTCTTCTTCTCTTGTTCAGATTCGGATTCTGAACTTTCGACAGTAAACTCTTCAGAAGTAGAGGATGCTTCCGAATCACTGTTATCAGTTTCAGTGGACTTGGACTTCCTCTTGGACTTCCTAGAAGACTTCTTCGACTTCTTGGACTTCTTCGAGGTCTTCCCTCTGTCTTTCGTCATATTCCGAGTGATGCTCGAGGTTTCATACTGCTCGGCATACTTCTGTACTTCTACTAAATCATCCCCTCCTCCTCTTCTGCACTACAATTCCATATCCTGAGACAATCCTCCCAAGTACCAGTCCACGGCTTGCTGAGCACAGTAACCGGGTCTTCCTTGGTTCTGAGGGATGTGATCCAGGAGGTCTTCAAACCTCTCGGTGTAATCCCGCAGTGTCTCTTTCTTCTTCCGTTCGAGTCTCTGAAGTTCTATGAGGGTCATCCGATCATAGCTCACTCCTCTAAACCTCTTCAGAAAAGCTGCCTTCAGAGTAGCCCAAGCGGCCATTACTACACCATCATCCAACATCTTACTCATCCATTTCCTTCCCTTCCTTACAATCAAACTAGGAAATACACGGAGTCTGTCGACATCAACGTCTTCCTTGTTGGATCTAGAGATGGTCTCGAACATCGTGATGAAGTCATCCGCGTCAGCATCATCGTCGTACGGATGATACTTCTGTCGAGTGTGGGAAGCCATGTTGACTGGCGGCTGGTGCGACTGCCAACTTCTTCCTCCCTCAGGTCCAGGTGGTGGAGATGGTCTTCTCGAAGGTCCAGGTCTGTCTGAATCCGTCTTCTGAGTCAGAACTACTGTCACTGCTATCTTTCGAGACGTCTGGAACAATCTCCTCCAGTCTTCCTTCACCTTGAGAAGCTTCTTCCGCAATTGGGAAGACGTCTTCCGAGTAACCAGTACCAAAATCTACTTTATACACGTGATCACCCGGTTGGCTTCTGTCTTCGCCAAAGATTATGCTCGAGATGGAAGGCTCTTCCAATTCTACCGATCGGATCTTCCTGAGCTCTTCTTCTTTCTTTTGGTGTCTCAGGGATATCCGCTGCTCTCTAGAAGCGATTCGCTGGGATGAATTTACCCACTCAGGATCTTTACCCGTGCGTCTTCTGCTTCTTCCTCTGATCGGAGGCATCCACCAGAGTGCTGAGAAGAGATGTCCCTCTTCTTCTATCACTAGATCCGGCGGACTGAATGTCTAAACAATCAGTCACAGGTTCGGAACGTCTTCTTCTCCTGCTTCCTGTTGCACTCACTGCAGTCTTCCAAGATCGAGTCTTCCAAGAACTCTTGGAAGCAGGGAAGCGGCTTCTTCCAACTCTCTCTGTTGTATCTTATCAGCTTCTGGTTGCGGTTCCTGTCTTCTAGCAAGATAGAATCCCACAACACATTCAACTACAATCGAAGTTAGTTCGAAATGAAACTAACTACTGGCACACAGATCCAGGAAGCTTAGAACAAAAGTAACTAAGATGAAATCCCCGGCAGCGGCGTCAAAAATGGTGCTCACTATATGTAGTGACGCAGGATTACCCTTTTGTCCATTTAGTATACAAGATATCGTTCCCACAGAGGATTTGCCCAAGTAACACTGCTCTAAGTTCTAAGATCTGTTCAAACACACAAACACACGAGTTTTGCCTAGGAATCCCGTCTTCTCACAAAACCACGCGTCTTCTAGGTACGCCAAAATATACTCTAGATCTAAATAAACAACTACTAACTAAAATATCACACAACTATTCACAGAGAATCTCGAGAAGACGATCTTCCTGCTTCCAGGTTGGTTCTTCCGGTCTTCTCGATATCGTCTTCCCGAAGCGATTCTCGTCTTCTGGGGATTCAGCTCGTCTTCTCACACCTCCAGAAGACTGTCCAGCTTCGCAGAAGTCGACTAGCACGGCTGTTACACCTTGCTCTCATACTCCCATCACAACGGGTTAGATCAATCACAGAATGTATGCCCCCTGTAGCCTTCCCAGGCTTCTGCCTACGGAAATAGTCTTCCTGCAGCACTACAACGACATTCACCTTCACGGAAGCTCAATAGAAGTCTCGAAAGCTCACTAGAAGAAGGTAAGAAGATGGGGAAGATGAGAAAATCCAAACAAGAGAAAACAAGATGAAAAGAAGAAATTAAGATTCCGACAGGCTTCTAGTCCGGATCCTGACTAACAAGCCATCCCTGCTTGTAATAGTTTGGGGAGGAAGTCAACAAACGTGAGTACTGTTGCACCATCTTCTACTCGAGAATGTCGTCTTCTGGTGTGGGAAGAAGGCTTCTTTCTTCTTCACTTCGCTGCTCTGACTACTCTGTCTTCTGGGATCTCTTACCCATAAGACCGTTCGTACGCAGATCCCAAGTGCTCTACTGAACGAGTCAAGCTACACTTCCACAACTGTTGACATTCACTGCCACTCAAGAAGAACACTTCCCATGCACAATTGGGAGCGAATTCAAGGAACCCACCATCCAGAAGACACGGATTAAGCTTCTGCACTCAAATCAACAATCTATTCCCCGAGAAGAAGTCACATTGGCATTGGGAAGCTCACTCCCTCTACTTCCTGCGTCTACTCCTCGACACACCAGTCTTGTCAACAGGACTGCACGAGGATGTCGTTTCTTGCTCCTAAACTGTCCACTACCTTTATCTACATCTTCGAACCACTGATGGTACGAGCATGAAAACCCCTCCTGTGTATTCCAAGACTATTCGTATGTTTCCAACGACGGGTGTAGTGTGCCAAGAACTATTTGACATGTGTCTAGTCTGTCTGCACCATAGAATCGATATGGGTGCACAGCAGCTAGCTACAGAACTCTATCCCCTACTCTTCGATCCTACTTATGTCACTGCCATGAGAACACAGAGAAGGCGACCACCAGGGAGAGAGAGGCGCTGACAGGAGGTTGCCACCCCACATGCAAGCGGTTCCCCTTCCTAATTAGCCATCCACTTTGTTGCCTACGCTACCTATGCTGTCACATGGTGTCCTAACTAATTTTATACGGAAAACTGCCACCCTTAAGATAGCATGTTAGTTCCTATTAAATTTGGAATTGTCAACCTTCGGTTACTAACTACTCTGATTGCTCCGTGATAATCTCTACCTGATCTGCTCCTATCTCGGCTTCTGATGGGCTGGGAAGCCCTGTGCTTACCTCGGGTGTCACTGAAGTAGCTTCCCTCTCATCGCTCTTCGCTGGCCTTGCTGTCGCTGCGGCTGCGTCTTCCTCGGCTTCGACTTCTGCTTCGGAAGACGGAAGCGTCTTCTGGGAAGCAGATTCGAATGGTGCGTCTTCGGTCTTATGAGGCACGGGTGCGGTACTAGGGACCATGGCGACCTCATAGGGGTCCGGAGAAGTCGCTTCCTCCACACGGAATACCTGGGAAGACGGCTCGTCTTCCGGAGCGTCTTCCGGAGTCTTCTCGACTTCCAACGCTGTCACTACCAAGTGCACAGCGAGGTCGAACTCCTCCTTTTCCATTCTGGATCCAGTAGATGGTGTTGGAGCTTGAGAAGATGCAGTTGCAGGTATCGGAAGCGAGGGAAGACCATAAAGTGTCTTCACTCCCTCTATCTGCCGATCCAAGTACCTGAACATGCTCTCTTTGCATTCCACCAACATTACCTTGGACTCGTTGTCCCATCCTCTAGCTAAGGTAAGTAACTTCCTACCTGCGGTGAAGTTAAACTTCTTCCGAAGCGCTTCCACCGACTGTGCTAGCATCCCCTGTGCACGAGTCTCCGCTGCTTCCCGCTGCGTCTTCTCAACTGCAACTCGCGCTTCTGCGGCTTCTCGCTGCGTCTTCCATGTGGTCTTCTCCTCGGCGAGGGTGGTGATCTTCTCTCGCATTCGGAGGACCTCTTGATCGCGCTGTTGTACACGTTGTCGTGTTGTGGTTCGGCTCCTGTGTGAAATTCCTGTGTAACCTATGTTGTGTTTCTTTTCCGTGTTTCGTGAACCGTATCGCGTAACTCGTCGAACGGTGTGATGAGTGCCACGTTTGTGATTATCTGTTTAAGTGATCGCACGGTAGAAGAACGTGCCAAGTCATCGATCTGTGCGCGTTCACTTTAGTGGTCCTTGTCGCCGCATTTGTGTATAAAATGGTGGGTCGAAGGTTCATACGGCATTCTCTCTCAGCGGGTGATTCGTAAGGGTTCTCGGTGGTCTGCATGGAGGAGTGAGGAACTGCAGGAGTGGTGGTTATGGACGGAGGTGTGTTACCGGCTCCGGATCTTCCTTTCCCGAATCCGTTTCACATCAAACTTCATTGCATCCACCGCGATCACTTTCGACAGTGGTTAGTTGCATACTTTGGCGATGAGTTCATGGGGAGAGTGATGGAATTACAGCTTCCGGTGATCCTTCCGATTGTTACATACGGAGAGACTTGGGATATGACGGTGTACATTTTGTTGTGAGGAACAATGGATCTCAACTATCCATCGAACGTTCCTTTCAACCTTTGGGTCGATGTCCGGTGTCATTGCAGACCGAAGATCAATCATGGGGCTTGGATCGTGAGAAACTTCGGGCAAGAATATTACAATCGAGTGATAGCTTCACCATTTCCTTTTGTCGTACCTTTTATTGTAGAACGTTTTCAGGTTGTAATATTGACGTTGTATTAGTCTGCGACTCGCCGGTTTCATTCTGGTTGAGCGCCTCTATGTAGTTACGGACCGCGAAGAAACCATCGACACATCTGAAGGATTTTTCTGAGGTCTTAGAGTGTTGTTGAGGTCTTATGTCTCCTTAGGAGTAAAAATTCGTTCTAAGGGAAAAGTTAAGAGGAGAAAAGACAAAAAGTAAAGCTCTTTTTGCTCTTATTGGTTCACTTTTGGACCAATGGTGTTCTAGCTGATCCTCGCGACGTTTCTGTGGTTTCTGGAGGCTTCAGAGGTCCATTCGCGAAACGAAGGGTATGGTTGGAGAGCTCTCGACCGGGGCTACAATCTGGGCTGAAGAATCGATCGATTTGATGAAAGTATGAGCGCGTTATGATCAATTGAGTGGAGGGGGGTGAAATTTGTACCTACTGCTACGTTTCTGGTTGTTCTGAGAGACTCGCGAGGAGTTTTGAGGAGCTGTCTGTTGGGTTGGAGAACTGACGGCGTGCTGGTCATTTTGATATCAATTTGGTCAGTTTCTTGATCGATTTGGATTCTGCACCGACCGATTGAAGTTGAGAAGTGCAGATGGGATAAGGCGGGGACAGCGAACTGTGATAGCCATGGATAGTTTGCTATTGCTTAAGATCTGAGTCGAATTTTTGAGTGAAACTTTCCAGGATTGAAGAATGTCTTATCAGTAAGATACTTGGGAAGTTTCACCTCAAATGGTCGAGTAGTTTGTTCAGAATCTTGGATCAAATGTACCTGGGTCTGTAAAGCTCTGAAGTTAGCACAGATTACGGTTTGATCCATATCTGAGAATTGGTTTGAGATTTCGACCTGAAAATTGTTCAGGGTAGGAGTGAAGGGTCCAATCAAGCTTCCTGTGAAGTTTGATCATCATTGGTCGAGTAGTTTGGAAGGACTGAGATCTCAAAGTTCGAAAATACTTCTGTTATGAGCAGTTTCGGGTTTTTTCGGTATCATCTATTGTCAATTTGATCATTTTCGAGCAATTTGGAGAGGAGTTTGTTGCTGAAACTGCCATACCTGCATACAACTCGACATTGGAAGGTGTGGGGCTGATTTCAGCTCTTGGTGATGAAGGAGAACGGAGCCACCATGAGTCTTAAGCCGATGTTTGGGTTCTCGGAGCTGCCAGGTACTACCGCCGTTGGTGCTATATTGAGATCTGAATAGTGTTTTGGATTATGCATGTTTTGCCTTGCTGGAATACTCGGTAGACCAGGGTGTACAGCAAGTTGTATCGATACTCTATCAAGTTGATTGAGTGATCTTAGTATCTTCTGATTGTACTATGAAGTTGTGATAGTTGGATTGATGGCCTGTAAACCCTCCGCGGTCCTAACGATCAACTACCCCCCGATCTCTCAACCTCCCCGATCGTCATCCACGAATCTGCAACTGTCGGGCCTGTCTCTCACTCAGGGGTCACCTCTGATGGCTTTGATGGAAGCACACCATGAATCTTGAAGGGAAAAATGCTAAGTTCACTCTCATTCATACACCCACAAACTTATCAACTAAAATCTCCATAATCTCATCCACTAAAATCCTCCATTCTAACGACGTCTCTCAAGTTCTCACATGCTAAAAATGTCTCACACTCTCTATATTACTCAAGTTGTCATTACGACAATGTGAAAACAAGGATGAGGAGCTCTTCTCTACTCCTCTATTTATACATTCTAGGTTTTTACTTTGGTACCCTCCGGTAACTCAGCCGTAACTACTTTTACCGGGTTTTACTAAGATATTACTTAAGGTAAAAGCATTGATCACATGGGCTTTTTACCTTTTCACATGGGCTTATTCCTTCAAAGTCAACAACTTCTAGAAGGATTCTGGAATATTCTCAAGGAATCTCGAATTTCCACCCCCCCTCTACACTAGGACCCACTAAAAAGGAAACATGTGGAATCTCTTCTTGTTTTTAATGCCCACAAAGTCCACAACTTTAATCCAACCACTAATATCAAGTCAAAAAGGAGATAAGGGATACTTTCCATCCCCTTTCTACCTTTTAGACAAGATGACAAGATAGTAGTGCTCACTCTTTAGCAAATATCTGAATTCTGCCAAAAGTACAGCTAAGTTTAACCATAACTAACTTTTAGCTAGTCATGACTAACTTGATATCTCCTAAAAGTACTTTGGCAGCAAATAAACATTCTCAACACTTAGTTAGAACTAAACACCTTACTAATAGACAAACTTCCTATGTGTAACATAGGTCGTTACATTTTACCCCCGGACTAAATTTTCGCTCCGTCCTCGGAGTGAAGAGAGAACTTCCGTCGATGAAACAACTTCAACTTGTCATGGTTGACCCGATCGAATCTCCTTCCTCCCAGCTCCTGAAGGTCATATGTGAAGTTGCTCCACACCTTATCTACAACAAAAGGACCAAAATATCTCGGAAGAAACTTCTTCCTAGCCCTCTTGAATCTGATAGCATCATACAACATAACCCAATCTCCGACTTGAAAAGGTTTTACCTCCCTCTTGTCCAACCGTTTGTCGTAACTCTTCTTTTGATACGCCTGAGCTCGTTCCATCCGGATCATTGCTACCGCTCGGGTCTCTTCCAACTCCATGAGTTGCTCCCTTCTTGATCTGACCACGTCTTCTCCTCTCGACCTCTTCAACTTTCGTTGAATAGTTTGAAAAGTATCCAATTCGAATTGGATCGGCAACTTGGACTCCACTCCATAAACCAGTCGAAATGGGGAGTACCCAGTAGAAGTCTTTGTTGTCGTTCGATACTCCCATAAGATGGCATGTAGCCTCTTATCCCAAGTATGTTTCGCAGTCTCAACACCAGCATCTTTGGCGAGCATCATACAAAGTGTAAGATTGGTCTTCTCCGCAAGACCATTAGCATTTGGTTTGTATGAGGTCGTTACTCGTGGCTTGATAGAAAAGTGTTGTAGCATAGCAGTAGTCATGCTCCCTACAAACTCTCCTCCTCTATCTGAGACCAACTCTAACGGACATCCAAATCTTGTGATGATCCTCTCCCATAAGAATCTACCGACTTCTGTTTCATTGGTCTCTCTCAAAGGTCTAGCCTCTACCCACTTGGTACAATAGTCAGTGGCGACTACAATGTATCTATTGCCTCGAGGTGTCTTATTAAGAGGACCTACAAAGTCAATACCCCACTTCTCAAATGGTCCTAACACGGGAATTGATCTTAACGGAGGTGTTCTAGTAGACTTCAGAGCAAATGCTTGACATACGTCGCAAGTTTTGCAATAGTCTAAACACTCTTTGAAAATCCCTCTCCAGTGGTAACCCGCATCCAAAATCTTGAAGGCTGTTATCTTACCAGCAAAGTGACCTCCGCAAACAGTTCCGTCGTGAAACTCGTGCATTAGCTTGAATGCCTCCTTCTGACCAACTGCTCTCCTTAGTAACCCATCTGCTCCTTGATGAAACAGAATTCCCTCTACCATGGTGTAAGGTTTGCATCTCTTGATCAACGCGTTACGTTCTCGGGTATGCATACCTTCCGGAAAAGAGCCATCTGCAAGGAAACTCCAGATTTCCTTATACTCGTCTGGTATCTCCTCAATGCTTGTGATGGTCATCAGATGCTCGTCTGGAAACGAATCGTCAAATGGTTCTTCTCCCTCATCATCATAAGCCCTCGACAAAAGATCAGCATTCGCATGCTTTTTCCCTGGTCTATCTTCGATCACATAATCGTATTCTGTTAGAAGGATCTTCCAACGAGCAATACGACCTTCGGCATTAGGCTTATTAAAGATATACTTTAAAGCCTTGTGATCTGTGACTATGGAAAATTTCCCTCCTAGCAAGTAATGTCGGAATTTCTTCAATCCAAAGATCACCGCTAATCCTTCTCGTTCAGTCACGGAGTAATTCTTCTCCGCTGGAACCATCTGCCTACTAGCATAAGCTATAGGATGATCATGCCCATCTCCATCTAGCTGACTTAATGTACATCCGATTGCTACATTGGAGGCATCCGTATACAGAATAAATGCTTTACTCCACTCAGGTTTAGCAAGTATAGGAGCTGTCACCAGTGCCTTTTTCAGCTCCTCAAATGCTTCCTTTGCCTTCTGATCATGCACTATCAAGTCAAAATCAACTCCCTTCTTCATGTACATAGTCAAAGCTATTGCTTTGTTTGAGAAGGAAAAGACAAACCTACGATAATATCCAACCATGCCAAGAAACTGCCTCAACTTTGTCAAGTTGATCGGAAATGGAAGATCCACAATCTTCTTCACCTTCTCAGGATCTACCGCAATCCCATTCTTGGAAATGATGTGCCCTAACAGCAGACCTTCTTCGCAACCAAAGATGCACTTCTCTAGATTCAGAGAAGCGTTAGCTTGCTCCAACCGCTGCAGAACTTTGATCACATGATCAAAGTGGTCCTCCTTTCTTCCGTACACACAGAAATCATCAATGAAATCACGAACAAACTTTCCTATGAATGGTTCGAACACCTTGTTCATGAACCTCTGAAACGTGGCCGGAACATTACACAGTCCGAATGGCATCACTCGAAATGCAAATGTTCCCCAAGGAGTAGTGAAAGTAGTCAACTGCTGGTACTCCTGTGCTATCTTGATCTGGTTGTATCCACTATAACCATCACCAAAGCTGTACCACTCATGACCGGCAACTTCCTCCAAAATCTCATCTATAAATGGTAGAGGATAATAGTCCTTCTTGGTAACTGCATTCAGCTTCTTATAGTCTATGCACACTCGCAGCTTACCATTCTTCTTCTTGACAATCACAATGGGTGAAACCCATTCTGAGTTCTCCACCTCATAGATGAAACTTGCCTCCTTCAACTTGTCTATCTCCTCCTTGACCATCATTGCCGTTGTGGGATTGACCCTTCTCTGCTTTTGTCGAACTGGTCTTGCGTGCTCCTCCAATTCGATTCGATGAGTCTCGAGAGTCACCTCCTTCAAATCCTTGTAGCTGAAAGCAAACACATGGATATATTTTCGAAATATATCTAGGAATCTACTTTTCTCCTCTTGAGTGACATTGATACCAAACTTCAAGGTAGAGAGTCTTCTCACAATCTCTGCCTCACTCAACTCTTCTTTGTCAGGATCTTTCTTCACTGCTGGTCGAGACAACAAGTCAATAGCACTAAGCTGATGTAATGATTCATCTCGACCACATCCTTCGTCCTCAGACGAGGATTCTTGATCGTAAGAATCTCCGGTATCTACTTCTGAGACACTCTGATCGTCCTCCGTATCAGATTCCCAGTAGTCACTAGTGGGTCTATCAGAGTCAAAAGTCACAACTCCAACACCCGAGAGAGGAACTATCACTCTATGATCTCTAGGCCCAATCCGTAAATATCCCTTGTGCCACCTATCAGTGGTGCGCACAGCTCTCAACCAAGGCCTACCTAGGAGCAAATCATAACTAGAGTCCTTTAACACTTGAAAGGACATCAATGTTTGAACTCCCATCACAGACACGACCACCTTCTCTAACACACCAAGAGGTCTTACCCGTTGCTTGTTAGCCATCCCCACAACAATGCTAGCCGTGCGAGTTTGTTCCATCCCCAACTTCTTCATCAACCTCTCCGATATGGCGTTTACAGCCGACCCTCCATCCACCAATACGTCAGAGACGTAGTGACCATTCAACCGGACTTCAATCTTTGAAGCCCTAGTGCATACCTCTGAAGCATGCACATCCACCACACCAACTCCCACTGACTTTGATGTCTTGCTCTTGGGTTTCTTCTTCTTGCTTCTCTTAGAACTCAGTCCTCCTCTGAGTTCTCTTCGTAAGCTGGGATTAAGTGCGATCAGTTGTCCAACAGTGATGTTGGCTTTCTGAGCACCCACATCTTCAACCACATCATATCCCGCTTGGGAAGATGAAATGGTGAAATCCGCCATCCCTAGCTTCCTTCTTGGCTCCCTTGGTGTACTCGAAACATTACTCGAACGAGTACTTCTACTTGCTGACTCCTCCATGAAAACCGGTTCATCAGAAAATCGAGTTCTTTTCCTTTCTTGAGCTAAAAGCTCCACCGGTGCATGAGAAGAGTTTGAACTCTCTCCTTTCTCGTAGATGGGATCTCGTACGACATCGATAGTAGCCACCCCCTTGTCTCGTCCTTGTGATGGATTTCCTCCACTCACATTCATTCTGACGGTTTCGGCACCTCTTGCTCCGTTGTTAGGACAATTTCGCTGGAAATGAGAACCTCCACACGTCCAACAAGTGATTCCTCCAAAGTTACCTTGGTTGCCTCCAAAGTTACCTTGATTTCCTCGGTTGGGATTGTTGTCGTAACCTCTTTGACCTCCTCCTCCATCTTTGTTTCTCCATTCTCGTAACTGCACCACGTTTATCTTGAGATCCGCAAGAGTATCGGTGATGCTCTTCAGCTCGGCATGAAAATCAGAGGTGGCAGTAGACATCGTTGTTGGGACAAACGGTCTTGGCACCACCGTTGGAGTAGGAGTTGACGTTGAAGCAATCACCAATTGTGATGGTGCAGGTGCGATCGTTGTGACTACACCAGGAGTCGGAGTCGACACCAGAGCAGCATGATGAGGTTGGATGATATCTCCTTCATCCAAACTCTCTTCCATGTTTGTCGCAATCTTGATGGCCTCCGCTTTGGTTGCTGGCTTCTCGTACCTCACTTGGGTTCGAATTGAAGGCCTCAACCCTCCCACCAAGTTCTTGGTCAACACTGCTCCAATCCCCGCCATCGTTAGCTCCACATTGTCTCCACTCTTCCGTAGGACCGTCCGAAACCGTTGCTCCAACTTATCCACCCTTTCGGCATATTGCCGAACTTTCTCGTCGTCCCGTTGCTTCAAATGAGTAAGCTCCACCATGAGCTTCTCATAACTCTCTTCTGGAAGAAATTCTTCGATGAGTGCATTACTCAACGTCTCCCATGTGTCCTCAACTGCACCAGGTGTCTTGCTCTTCACTCGGTCATCATACCACGTAAGAGCAAAATCTTCTAAAAACTCTGGCAGTAACAACACCCATTCTTCCTTCCTTCTCACGTTGTTTCCGATGCAACCCCTTTTGAAGTCTCGTACAAATGGTTCTACATCTTCGTTGTCCTTCCCATGAAACACTGGTAACTTCCCCATCTTGTAACTATTCTTTCTACCCTTCTAATTTTTGTGAAATAACTACTCGCTAAAAGAGTACGAACATCACCAATTCCATTCGCGAATAATCTACCATAGGTAAAATGAAAGAAAATGGTTGTAACAACACCTCTTGTGCCATCTCTTCTCCCAAGGTAATCATGAGTCTGAGTCGCATCACCGCCTTCTCCACCATCCGAATGACGATCTCCATCACAACTCAGCCGAGTCCTCCTTTGAAGTCGACAACTTCTCCGTCTCAGCTCTTTGAGTCTCGTCCAACTTCTCGACTACGGACGTAAGTAGGGCGGCCACATCGACGCACTTGTGTCCTCTTGATAGATCACCCACTCCACAACTTGGACAAGGATCTTCGCCTAGAAGATGAATTGGCGCTGGTGACGATGGACCCACTCGAAGACTCAAATCAGTAAACTCCCGCTTCCCTTTAGCTCTCTCGGTTCTGATTCTAGTTGGACAATTCACTACTTTGTGTCCCAACCCTCTACAGAAATAACACCACAAGTCGGTTTCTACTCTTCTCCTCGGAGATTCTACTTGAGGTTTAGTACTAGGGTTTTCAAACTCGACGATAATCTCTCTCGAATTTTCTCCGACACTTACTATGACATCTAAACCTTGAGGAAGGTTTCTAAGTCTAACTTTCCAATCTTTTGAATTTCCACTCATGTTGCACCTTCTCAACCATTAAGTGGACAAAATATCATAGAGGAAAATAATTCTACATCACTTTCTTAACTCTTCCGAGCTTTATATTGGAAATCGTGTATTATACATGATATACACGAAATAAAATCCAGTCTAAAATTAACTATCGAAGATATGATCCTCCTCACCCTCGTTTGTACTCATCACTACAGACATCTTGAACTCACTCTTGTAAGGATCCAACTCTATTTCACCAGGAGCATTCGTGGCCTCCATAGTGAATGATGCTTTAAACTCGACTTTCTTCAAATCTGTGCCAATGGTCGCGGAAGCTTCTTCGTATAGGGTAAAGAGAGCACCCCAAGTGCTATAGATGCGTGTTCGTAACTCATCTATACTTAACTTGGGCTTCTCCGTCTCTGTTCGAACTCCTAAACGTCTCTTCTTCCACCTCGTCATTCGAACTGGATTCCCCATGACGTATCTTCAAGACCTCCTTGTATGCCGAAACGTATATCTCTTAGTTGGTAAGAGATCTCTCCAAGATTTTTGTGGTCTGCAGTAGCTCAACCTCCAAGCTACTAAATCATGAAGTTTCAACAGAAACTTCCCTAATCAGAAGAGATGGTGATGACTGTACAAATTTTCAGAGAACTGAAATTTGTATATTTTCACTTCCCTCATGGTTGTCAACCCCCTCCACTTTGAAAAATCCTTTCTCCCTCTTCAGACCTCATCTTCTCATGATTTCTTTTGTCCTGGATAGCTTATCAGCCACTCTAAAACACTGGAAAGTTTCTCAGGAAAATAAAATTCACAGAAAATCTGACAATGACTGTAAATTATTTTAGATAACAGAATTCCTCAACTCTCACGAATAGACCCCCTCAACTTTGAAAAATCATTGCTTCCTCTCTAGACCACCTTTTCCTATGATTTCTTTTGTCTTAGATAGGTTATCAGCCAATCTAAGACACTGGAAAGTTTCACAAGAAAATAAAATTCACAGAAAAGTTGACAGCGACTGTACAAATTTTCCAGAGAGCAGAATTTCTATACTCACAAATTTATCTCCTCTAATAACTTTTCTCTCCTCCTTTCTCTACAACTCTTGTTGCACCCTCTTTCAACTCTCCTCAAACCCTTTCTAAGTGAACAAGATGTAAAGAATGACTTCGAACGCGTCATATATCACTACAGGATACACGAAAGGTTCTAATGTTGCTAACATCGCGTTAGCTCTCTCTCCTCTCAACGTTCTCTCCATGTGCTCTCTCATAATCTCCTTTTGTCGAATATAGAACTGAACTCTAAACATCGTTCAACGATCCCTTCAAGTGAGGTCCCGGCAACGGAACCAAAAATGTAAACCCTCCGCGGTCCTAACGATCAACTACCCCCCGATCTCTCAACCTCCCCGATCGTCATCCACGAATCTGCAACTGTCGGGCCTGTCTCTCACTCAGGGGTCACCTCTGATGGCTTTGATGGAAGCACACCATGAATCTTGAAGGGAAAAATGCTAAGTTCACTCTCATTCATACACCCACAAACTTATCAACTAAAATCTCCATAATCTCATCCACTAAAATCCTCCATTCTAACGACGTCTCTCAAGTTCTCACATGCTAAAAATGTCTCACACTCTCTATATTACTCAAGTTGTCATTACGACAATGTGAAAACAAGGATGAGGAGCTCTTCTCTACTCCTCTATTTATACATTCTAGGTTTTTACTTTGGTACCCTCCGGTAACTCAGCCGTAACTACTTTTACCGGGTTTTACTAAGATATTACTTAAGGTAAAAGCATTGATCACATGGGCTTTTTACCTTTTCACATGGGCTTATTCCTTCAAAGTCAACAACTTCTAGAAGGATTCTGGAATATTCTCAAGGAATCTCGAATTTCCACCCCCCCTCTACACTAGGACCCACTAAAAAGGAAACATGTGGAATCTCTTCTTGTTTTTAATGCCCACAAAGTCCACAACTTTAATCCAACCACTAATATCAAGTCAAAAAGGAGATAAGGGATACTTTCCATCCCCTTTCTACCTTTTAGACAAGATGACAAGATAGTAGTGCTCACTCTTTAGCAAATATCTGAATTCTGCCAAAAGTACAGCTAAGTTTAACCATAACTAACTTTTAGCTAGTCATGACTAACTTGATATCTCCTAAAAGTACTTTGGCAGCAAATAAACATTCTCAACACTTAGTTAGAACTAAACACCTTACTAATAGACAAACTTCCTATGTGTAACATAGGTCGTTACAGGCCAGTTAGCGTCGCTGGGGAGCTATTCAGAAGTCAGGCTTCCAGTGATATAGATGAATAACTTCAGTTAGATAATACAGATCTGAGTATTTTTAGTTAGAATACAAAAGATCTGTTTGTAACACAAGTTTATGCAACCTATACGTAACCTTGGATCGTAGCAAGCTTTAAACTTGAGACGAGCGGATACAAGGTCACTCAGGCTAGAAGAGTAGATAGTGAAACATTTGAGTGGAAACATCCAGATCTAGATCCAACCTTGTCAATCCACATACCTCTACACAGCCATATACCCCGTGTATTCCTAGACAGAAAAACACGTTATACGATAGCTGGTGAACTCGACGTGAAAAGTCTAGGGTGAGAGGTACGTGCGTGGTTTTGCCACCATGGACATTGAAGGGTTGGGTCATTACGTAGATGAGGCTTCTACATCTGGAGAGGCACCAAAGGTGACCAAGCTTTCACGGTCTGATATGCGATTGCTTGAGGCATTCGCGTTGGTAATGCAACAACAGCAAGCCACTGAACGGAAAGAAGCAATGGCTACTAAAGCCTTGCAATCTGTTGTGGGGTTGCTAGATCAGTTTGACGGGAAGAACATATCCAAGTACCTAAAGTACTATTCCTGGGAGATGGAGTTGAGCAAGGTGCCTGAAAGAGAGATGGTGAGTACATTTGCGCTTGCTGTCGTACCTGAACTACGAGAGCACATGAAGGACATCATCCGATCTCATGGTGCTACGTGGGAAGGATTTACTCTTCAGCTGAAAGAAGAGTATTCTTTAGAAGATGCAGACCGAGTGACTAAGAAGTCATTCATGGAGTGGGTAAACAAACCCAACAAAGGGCTTGTTGCCACAGAGCTATTTCGGGAGTATGAGAGACAATTCCTTCAGTTGTCTCGGATGGAGAAGCTCACATTGGAGAATGACAAGGTGGAGTTGTTTCTACAAGCAGCCAACAATGAATTACAAAGGGAGTTGGAGCTGCTTCTAGAAGATAGGATGGAAGACAACGGACTCACGACTGATTGGAGAAAAGTCTCTGAAGCAGTGAGTGTACTTGCCAAACGAGAGTACCGGAGAGGGAAGGTGGTGGTAAGACAAGAAGAGAGACCACCACCGATCATAGTACCTCGTAGGCAACCAATGGTACCCAATGTGCAAGCACCTATTGTGCATGTACCTCAAGTTCCACTTCCTGCTATTCCTGTCCCGAAAGTTGCACCGCAAAGAGATGCTATGGAAGAGTTGGTAAAAGGGATGAGGGACTTGCAGATCAAGTTAGCAAGGTTGGAAGAGAAGGGAGGAGCACATGATACAAGACTTGCTCCTAAGCAAGATTATGTACAGAGATGCATTTGGTGTGATAGTTCTGATCATGCTCGAAGAGAGTGTGGTGATTTTGCCAAAACTCTACGAGATGGAGTAGTCTATTGGAAGGAAGGAAAGATTGCTCTGAAGGATAATGGAGAGATTCTTAGAACCAACTTCGGGAAAGGAGGAATGAAGCAAGTACTGGAGGAGTATCTATCTCAACATGCTACTGCGTCGGTAGAAGCTGCTACTTATGGAGTTGAGGTAGTACGAGAAAGAAGTGCTTCTAAGAAGGATGGAGATACTCTTGATATGTGGAGCCATGCGGTAAGCACGAACAAAAGAGGGAAAATGGCAAGGGAGGAGTTGCTCAGAACAGCCACAGCAATCAGAGGTGCTACTGGATGGGATGATCCCGTGGATACAATGTCTGTACATGCTTATTTGGCGAAGAGTCAACATGAGGCTCTCATGGAGGAGAAGCGCAAACGAGATGAAGCAGGCCCTAGCGAAGAGAGAACAGCTCTCAAGAGGCAAACAAGAGGAGAAAAGTTCAGACCGGAGATGATGCCTCTACCAGAGGAGACTATGGAAGAGGTCATATCCTCTACTCCCGAGAATTCAGAGAAGAGCAAAGGTAAGGAGAAAGGTAAATCTCCTTCATACAAGCTTCAGTCTGATATTGAAGCTGCTACAGATCTGAAAGGAGTACTAGAAGAGAGAGTACTCAATGCCAGGATCGAGTTTACTTTGCGAGAGGTTCTTGGGATTGCCAAGAGGGAGTTTCATGATGTCATTATTGACACCATCAAACGAAAAAGGCAATTGGCAGGAGAAACCGCTGTGTCTAATGCATTAGACACAAGGATATCAAGAGAGGAAGAGTTAGAACTAGCTCAATGCTGCATCAACCGCAAGGTTCGGTTTGAGGATGATAACGATGACAAGGTCCCTAGTCATTACACTAGAGGACATTGGGCTAGAGCTACTACCGAAGCCTTAGTGAAGGTGGGAGAGATGACAGATCCGGTGGTTGCTCTCATTGATCATGGATCAGAGATCAATATTGTCTCTAAGGACATCTACAAGCAAGGTGGATGGCCTGTTGATATAGATCATGGTTGGATGATCAGAACGGCGAACAACACACGAGGAGAACTCTACGGAGCTTGTCCTGATGTGAAAGTGAAGGTGGGAGATGTAACTATAGAACAAAACTTCTTTGTTCAAGATAGTACATCATACCCGGTGATACTCGGTCAACCTTACATTACAGCTGTGAGGATGGAGACCAAGGTTTTGGATGATGGATCTGCTTATGCGCGGATCAGAAGTCAGGACGGCAAGAGAGCGGTACAGTTTCTAACTGTATCAGCAAACCACGAGCGGAACAGAGATTATCTGAGGGGTGGTTCCTTGCCTAAGGTCACGGAAGAGTTCAAGGATTTTTGACAAGTACTGCTATAGAGCGAGGACATAGTGGTACACTGGAGAAGGTACTCTCGCTAGAGAAAGAAAGTGCTTTTTGTACAGGAGTTGTGAGATTTTCTGGGAGTGGATTTGCTACACATACACGACTTGCTGACTTGCAGAAGTGGGAGCAGAAAGTTGTGCGAAAAACTGAAAAAGATCTAAAGAGAGTTGGTGTGCTTGAAGAGGATGATAAGATAGAAGGTGTTTATTTGGAGTTAGGGTTGGGAGATTTCATCGATGAACTTGCTATGCATGAGCAAGAAGATGAGGATCATGTGGTGGAAGTACACTCTAGGGAGCTCTATACAGCTATAGAGTCATTCGTAGATCCTGAAGTTAGAGTTGATACTAGGTACAAAACGGTAGACAAGAAGGTAAAACCTGTTGCTCAGCCATTACCTAGTGATTCTAACCAGCGAGTCCAGCAATCTTCGAAGGAGAAAAGCTTGAGAGATCTTAGCCGGGTCGGTCACAAGTTCACTGAAACTACGCTCAAGGAGTTGAAGGTTGGTTCAACAGATTTTCTTTTGTCTGTGGAGGAGAATAGGTTTAGGGAGATGTTAACTAGGCACGGGAAAGCTTTTGCTTTTGAAGCCTCAGAAATCGGATGTGTAGATCCTAGCATTGTGGCGCCAATGATCATATTCACAGTTCCACATGCTCCTTGGGACTTGAGGCCAATTCCTGTACCTAGAGCGCATCTACCAAAACTCATAGAGCTCTTGAAGGAGAAGATGCAGATGAAGATCTTGGAACCATCATTTGCACCATACTCTAGTCGTTGGTTTACAGTACCAAAGAAGAGTGGTGCATTACGGTTCATCCAAGATATGCAACCTGTGAACCAAGTGACCATCAGAAATACAGGCATAGGACCTATCGTCGGAGAGTTTGCTGAAGCGTTTGCTGGGAGGGCTATTTACTCTATAGGAGATCTTTACTCTGGATACGATCAGTTTCAACTTGCTGAACAGAGTAGAGATATCACCACCATGAGGACACCGTTGGGGTTGGTCAGAATGTGCACACTACCACAAGGAGCAACAAACTCGGTAGCGCACATGATGAACGGGATGAACAAGGTTCTCCGTGAGTTCATTCCTGAGAAGACCATGCCTTTCTTGGATGACATTCCAATTAAAGGATGCGTTGAGGAGGAGAAAGATGAGACAATGGATCAGAAGGGGTGTAGAAACTTTGTTGCTGATCACATTTCAGATTGTGATAAAATCTTATCACGACTTGAAGAGGCGCATTTGACACTATCAGGTGCCAAGTCTTCATTTGGAGTGCGAGAGGTTGTGATTGTGGGGCACTTATGTGGATGGTTTGGACGCAAGCCTGATCCTGGTAAAGTGGATGCTATACGGCGGATGAAGGATACTTGTGGTTCAACAACAGAGGTGAGAAGGTTTCTTGGAGCTTGTGTCTTCTATCATGTGTGGATTCCACATTTTGCACATGTGGCAGATCCTCTTTACGATCTGTTGAGAAAGCACAAGAGGTTTGCATGGGAGGAGAGACATACTGAGGCGATTCAGAGATTGAAGCAATTGTTATCTTCTCCACCTGTACTTCGTCGTGTGAGCTATGAGGATAGCAAACCAGTGATACTTACTGTTGATACTAGTCCGATAGCCATTGGATGGGCAGTAGGACAGGATGATGAAGAAGAGAATCGCTTTGCAGTCAGATTTGGAGCAAAGGTGTTGAGTGAGCGACATAGAAACTATCCTCAAGTGAAGAGAGAGTTATGGGGAGTAGTTACAGCTATGAAAGCTGAAAAGGACTATTTGATTGGAGCGCCAATAATAGTAGAAACAGATTGTTTATCACTATTAGGGATGATTACAAATTGTAACACCCCTGATATTGCTATGCTACGCTGGATTGCTTACATCAAGTCTTTAAATCCTGAGTTTCGACACATAGCGGGGAAGAACAATCCAGTAGCTGATATGTTATCTCGTGCGAGGTATGAGGATGAGGAGGAGATGATAGAAGATACAGAAGATGTTGGTACTACTGTTTTCTGTAGAGCTCAAGGAGGTGAGAGTGAGCATTCGAAACCGTTCATGGAGGAGCTATATGAAGGAGAATGGATAGACATAGGACGTTATCTAAGTCTGTTGACTAGACAGCCAGGATGGAGTGATGCCCACTTTAAACAAATCAGGAGGAAGGCTTATAACTACTTGCTACAAGGTGGTTATTTGTGGAAACATGCTAAGCAAGGTGGTAAGATGCCACAAAGGGTTGTGTGCAAGGTTGACATGCAGAAGTTACTCATGCAGGAGTTTCATGAGAGCTTGTGGGCAGGACATAGAGGTATTTATGCCACCTTTACAAAGCTGAAGGAGAGATATTGGTGGCGTAACATGTACAGAGATGTAGTTCAATTTGTGGAGACATGCCAAACTTGTCAAGAGTATTCAGGAATTCGGCATCGAGATGGATTACATCCTACTTATCCACTTGCAATGCATTATAAGTGGGTAGTAGATCTTGTTATTATGCCAGTTGGTATATGGCAGATGCGATACTTAGTTTTGGCACGTGAGGATTTGTCCAACCAAGTGGAAGAGCGAGCCTTACGGACAAAATCCACAGAGGGAGTCTGCAAATTCTTGTTGGAAGATGTGATTTGTAGATATGGTTGTGTTGGGAAGATCACGGCTGATCGAGAGGAGCTGAACAATGATGAGGCTAAAGCGTTCTTCAAGAGGTGTGGTGTGAAGTTAGCTCTCACCACAGCCTACAATCCGGAAGGTAATGCGAAGAGTGAACGTGGTCATCCTCCTATTGTGAAAGCTATTGTGAAAGCTTGCAAGGGGAGGGCAAGAGAATGGCCAAGATTTCTTCCGTTTGCATTATGGGCTGATCGTTCGACTCATAGTTCAGTTACGGGATATATGCCGGCGGAGTTGATGCAGGGGCAGAAACCTATCATGCCCATTGAGGAACACATACCTACTTGGAGTGTTCTACCTTGGGAGGATGGTATGTCTACAGAAGATCTTCTTGCTGTCCGAATCCGTCAACTAGAGAGAAGACCTGAAGATGTAGAGATTGCATTGGAGAAGTTGAAAGAGGCGCGCTTGAGAAACAAAGACAGATTCGATAAGCGTCATCGATTAAGGCCGAAGGAGATTAAAGAAGGAGATTGGGTGTTGGTCTACGATAGTAGCTTGGACAACCAACACAGTGCGCTTAGAAAATTCTCTAAGCGATGGTTTGGCCCGTATGTGGTTCTTGTCGTGCTTGACAATGCCACATATTCACTAAGAGAGCTTGATGGGGCAGAGCTCAAGGTTCCAATTGCAGGCAAGCGTGTGAAACTCTTCAAGAAGCGAGATGAAGGGATAAGCATGGAGGAAGTCGAAGTTGAGTTTGATATCTTGGATGATGACGGAGAAGATTTGGATGACGAAGATATTGCTAACGACAACATCAGTGAAGAAGATGAAGATATAGTGTGATGCCGACCACAACTTGTGAGTGTTGGCGCATACCAGAGGATGCGCAGGTTTAGAAGGGGTGGATGTCGTGTTGTGGTTCGGCTCCTGTGTGAAATTCCTGTGTAACCTATGTTGTGTTTCTTTTCCGTGTTTCGTGAACCGTATCGCGTAACTCGTCGAACGGTGTGATGAGTGCCACGTTTGTGATTATCTGTTTAAGTGATCGCACGGTAGAAGAACGTGCCAAGTCATCGATCTGTGCGCGTTCACTTTAGTGGTCCTTGTCGCCGCATTTGTGTATAAAATGGTGGGTCGAAGGTTCATACGGCATTCTCTCTCAGCGGGTGATTCGTAAGGGTTCTCGGTGGTCTGCATGGAGGAGTGAGGAACTGCAGGAGTGGTGGTTATGGACGGAGGTGTGTTACCGGCTCCGGATCTTCCTTTCCCGAATCCGTTTCACATCAAGCTTCATTGCATCCACCGCGATCACTTTCGACAGTGGTTAGTTGCATACTTTGGCGATGAGTTCATGGGGAGAGTGATGGAATTACAGCTTCCGGTGATCCTTCCGATTGTTACATACAGAGAGACTTGGGATATGACGGTGTACATTTTGTTGTGAGGAACAATGGATCTCAACTATCCATCGAACGTTCCTTTCAACCTTTGGGTCGATGTCCGGTGTCATTGCAGACCGAAGATCAATCATGGGGCTTGGATCGTGAGAAACTTCGGGCAAGAATATTACAATCGAGTGATAGCTTCACCATTTCCTTTTGTCGTACCTTTTATTGTAGAACGTTTTCAGGTTGTAATATTGACGTTGTATTAGTCTGCGACTCGCCGGTTTCATTCTGGTTGAGCGCCTCTATGTAGTTACGGACTGCGAAGAAACCATCGACACGTCTGAAGGATTTTTCTGAGGTCTTAGAGTGTTGTTGAGGTCTTATGTCTCCTTAGGAGTAAAAATTCGTTCTAAGGGAAAAGTTAAGAGGAGAAAAGACAAAAAGTAAAGCTCTTTTTGCTCTTATTGGTTCACTTTTGGACCAATGGTGTTCTAGCTGATCCTCGCGACGTTTCTGTGGTTTCTGGAGGCTTCAGAGGTCCATTCGCGAAACGAAGGGTATGGTTGGAGAGCTCTCGACCGGGGCTACAATCTGGGCTGAAGAATCGATCGATTTGATGAAAGTATGAGCGCGTTATGATCAATTGAGTGGAGGGGGGTGAAATTTGTACCTACTGCTACGTTTCTGGTTGTTCTGAGAGACTCGCGAGGAGTTTTGAGGAGCTGTCTGTTGGGTTGGAGAACTGACGGCGTGCTGGTCATTTTGATATCAATTTGGTCAGTTTCTTGATCGATTTGGATTCTGCACCGACCGATTGAAGTTGAGAAGTGCAGATGGGATAAGGCGGGGACAGCGAACTGTGATAGCCATGGATAGTTTGCTATTGCTTAAGATCTGAGTCGAATTTTTCAGTGAAACTTTCCAGGATTGAAGAATGTCTTATCAGTAAGATACTTGGGAAGTTTCACCTCAAATGGTCGAGTAGTTTGTTCAGAATCTTGGATCAAATGTACCTGGGTCTGTAAAGCTCTGAAGTTAGCACAGATTACGGTTTGATCCATATCTGAGAATTGGTTTGAGATTTCGACCTGAAAATTGTTCAGGGTAGGAGTGAAGGGTCCAATCAAGCTTCCTGTGAAGTTTGATCATCATTGGTCGAGTAGTTTGGAAGGACTGAGATCTCAAAGTTCGAAAATACTTCTGTTATGAGCAGTTTCGGGTTTTTTCGGTATCATCTATTGTCAATTTGATCATTTTCGAGCAATTTGGAGAGGAGTTTGTTGCTGAAACTGCCATACCTGCATACAACTCGACATTGGAAGGTGTGGGGCTGATTTCAGCTCTTGGTGATGAAGGAGAACGGAGCCACCATGAGTCTTAAGCCGATGTTTGGGTTCTCGGAGCTGCCAGGTACTACCGCCGTTGGTGCTATATTGAGATCTGAATAGTGTTTTGGATTATGCATGTTTTGCCTTGCTGGAATACTCGGTAGACCAGGGTGTACAGCAAGTTGTATCGATACTCTATCAAGTTGATTGAGTGATCTTAGTATCTTCTGATTGTACTATGAAGTTGTGATAGTTGGATTGATGGCCAGTTAGCGTCGCTGGGGAGCTATTCAGAAGTCAGGCTTCCAGTGATATAGATGAATAACTTCAGTTAGATAATACAGATCTGAGTATTTTTAGTTAGAATACAAAAGATCTGTTTGTAACACAAGTTTATGCAACCTATACGTAACCTTGGATCGTAGCAAGCTTTAAACTTGAGACGAGCGGATACAAGGTCACTCAGGCTAGAAGAGTAGATAGTGAAACATTTGAGTGGAAACATCCAGATCTAGATCCAACCTTGTCAATCCACATACCTCTACACAGCCATATACCCCGTGTATTCCTAGACAGAAAAACACGTTATACGATAACGTGCCTGCATCTCCTGGTTGCTCTTCCGAAGTTGCACCAGCTCCTTGGCAGAAGTGGCTGCTTCCGTCTTGTATCTGGCTGCGAGCTTCTCCGTGGTGCGGAGACTAGCTTCCAGCGACTCCGTCTTCTTCTGATCTTCTTCTTGTCGCAGCAAAGTGCGAAGACCGAATCCAGGTTGCAAGGGCCTCTCCTGTGCCTTTGCTTTCTTCTCCAGCAACTCCATAGTTGGCTGGATCTCCTTGTGGAAGAAGACACTGAACTCTTCCAGTCTTCTTCCTGCGGAAAACAAGTTCATCTCCACTACTCGCTCTGAGGTGTCGACCTCGTCTTCCAGAGACAAAGAAGCCTCTTTCACCACAATGGTCTTCATCTTTTGCGCACGAGGAAGAAGCTACTCTTCTCATCTTCCGGGGTGGAAGATCCTTCCTGGCAGGAGCGGTTCTCTTCACTGCGCTTCCCCGCATCACAGTAGAAGTATCCCTTCTTCTCTTGTCTTCTAGAGTCTTCGGAAGACTCCCAGGTGTTGCAGAAGCGGTCTTCTGCTCTGTAAACCCTCCGCGGTCCTAACGATCAACTACCCCCCGATCTCTTAACCTCCACGATCGTCATCCACGAATCTGCAACTGTCGGGCCTGTCTCTCACTCAGGGGTCACCTCTGATGGCTTTGATGGAAGCACACCATGAATCTTGAAGGGAAAAATGCTAAGTTCACTCTCATTCATACACCCACAAACTTATCAACTAAAATCTCCATAATCTCATCCACTAAAATCCTCCATTCTAACGACGTCTCTCAAGTTCTCACATGCTAAAAATGTCCCACACTCTCTATATTACTCAAGTTGTCATTACGACAATGTGAAAACAAGGATGAGGAGCTCTTCTCTACTCCTCTATTTATACATTCTAGGTTTTTACTTTGGTACCCTCCGGTAACTCAGCCGTAACTACTTTTACCGGGTTTTACTAAGATATTACTTAAGATAAAAGCATTGATCACATGGGCTTTTTACCTTTTCACATGGGCTTATTCCTTCAAAGTCAACAACTTCTAGAAGGATTCTGGAATATTCTCAAGGAATCTCGAATTTCCACCCCCCCTCTACACTAGGACCCACTAAAAAGGAAACATGTGGAATCTCTTCTTGTTTTTAATGCCCACAAAGTCCACAACTTTAATCCAACCACTAATATCAAGTCAAAAAGGAGATAAGAGATACTTTCCACCTCCTTTCTACCTTTTAGACAAGATGACAAGATAGTAGTGCTCACTCTTTAGCAAATATCTGAATTCTGCCAAAAGTACAGCTAAGTTTAACCATAACTAACTTTTAGCTAGTCATGACTAACTTGATACCTCCTAAAAGTACTTTGGCAGCAAATAAACATTCTCAACCCTTAGTTATAACTAAACACCTTACTAATTGACAAACTTCCTATGTGTAACATAGGTCGTTACATTTTACCCCCGGACTAAATTTTCGCTCCGTCCTCGGAGTGAAGAGAGAACTTTCGTTGATGAAACAACTTCAACTTGTCATGGTTGACCCGATCGAATCTCCTTCCTCCCAGCTCCTGAAGGTCATATGTGAAGTTGCTCCACACCTTATCTACAACAAAAGGACCAAAATATCTCGGAAGAAACTTCTTCCTAGCCCTCTTGAATCTGATAGCATCATACAACATAACCCAATCTCCGACTTGAAAAGGTTTTACCTCCCTCTTGCCCAACCGTTTGTCGTAACTCTTCTTTTGATACGCCTGAGCTCGTTCCATCCGGATCATTGCTACCGCTCGGGTCTCTTCCAACTCCATGAGTTGCTCCCTTCTTGATCTGACCACGTCTTCTCCTCTCGACCTCTTCAACTTCCGTTGAATAGTTTGAAAAGTATCCAATTCGAATTGGATCGGCAACTTGGACTCCACTCCATAAACCAGTCGAAATGGGGAGTACCCAGTAGAAGTCTTTGTTGTCGTTCGATACTCCCATAAGATGGCATGTAGTCTCTTATCCCAAGTATGTTTCGCAGTCTCAACACCAGCATCTTTGGCGAGCATCATACAAAGTGTAAGATTGGTCTTCTCCGCAAGACCATTAGCATTTGGTTTGTATGAGGTCGTTACTCGTGGCTTGATAGAAAAGTGTTGTAGCATAGCAGTAGTCATGCTCCCTACAAACTCTCCTCCTCTATCTGAGACCAACTCTAACGGACATCCAAATCTTGTGATGATCCTCTCTCATAAGAATCTACCGACTTCTGTTTCATTGGTCTCTCTCAAAGGTCTAGCCTCTACCCACTTGGTACAATAGTCAGTGGCGACTACAATGTATCTATTGCCTCGAGGTGTCTTATTAAGAGGACCTACAAAGTCAATACCCCACTTCTCAAATGGTCCTAACACGGGAATTGATCTTAACGGAGGTGTTCTAGTAGACTTCAGAGCAAATGCTTGACATACGTCGCAAGTTTTGCAATAGTCTAAACACTCTTTGAAAATCCCTCTCCAGTGATAACCCGCATCCAAAATCTTGAAGGCTGTTATCTTACCAGCAAAGTGACCTCCGCAAACAGTTCCGTCGTGAAACTCGTGCATTAGCTTGAATGTCTCCTTCTGACCAACTGCTCTCCTTAGTAACCCATCTGCTCCTTGATGAAACAAAATTCCCTCTACTATGGTGTAAGGTTTGCATCTCTTGATCAACGCGTTACGTTCTCGGGTATGCATACCTTCCGGAAAAGAGCCATCTGCAAGGAAACTCCAGATTTCCTTATACTCGTCCGGTATCTCCTCAATGCTTGTGATGGTCATCAGATGCTCGTCTGGAAACGAATCGTCAAATGGTTCTTCTCCCTCATCATCATAAGCCCTCGACAAAAGATCAGCATTCGCATGCTTTTTCCCTGGTCTATCTTCGATCACATAATCGTATTCTGTTAGAAGGATCTTCCAACGAGCAATACGACCTTCGGCATTAGGCTTATTAAAGATATACTTTAAAGCCTTGTGATCTGTGACTATGGAAAATTTCCCTCCTAGCAAGTAATGTCGGAATTTCTTCAATCCAAAGATCACCGCTAATCCTTCTCGTTCAGTCACGGAGTAATTCTTCTCCGCTGGAACCATCTGCCTACTAGCATAAGCTATAGGATGATCATGCCCATCTCCATCTAGCTGACTTAATGTACATCCGATTGCTACATTGGAGGCATCCGTATACAGAATAAATGCTTTACTCCACTCAGGTTTAGCAAGTATAGGAGCTGTCACCAATGCCTTTTTCAACTCCTCAAATGCTTCCTTTGCCTTCTGATCATGCACTATCAAGTCAAAATCAACTCCCTTCTTCATGTACATAGTCAAAGCTATTGCTTTGTTTGAGAAGGAAAAGACAAACCTACGATAATATCCAACCATGCCAAGAAACTGCCTCAACTTTGTCAAGTTGATCGGAAATGGAAGATCCACAATCTTCTTCACCTTTTCAGGATCTACCGCAATCCCATTCTTGGAAATGATGTGCCCTAACAGCAGACCTTCTTCGCAGCCAAAGATGCACTTCTCTGGATTCAGAGAAGCGTTAGCTTGCTCCAACCGCTGCAGAACTTTGATCACATGATCAAAGTGGTCCTCCTTTGTTCCGTACACACAGAAATCATCAATGAAATCATGAACAAACTTTCCTATGAATGGTTCGAACACCTTGTTCATGAACCTCTGAAACGTGGCCGGAGCATTACACAGTCCGAATGGCATCACTCGAAATGCAAATGTTCCCCAAGGAGTAGTGAAAGTAGTCAACTGCTGGTACTCCTGTGCTATCTTGATCTGGTTGTATCCACTATAACCATCACCAAAGCTGTACCACTCATGACCGGCAACTTCCTCCAAAATCTCATCTATAAATGGTAGAGGATAATAGTCCTTCTTGGTAACTGCATTCAGCTTCTTATAGTCTATGCACACTCGCAGCTTACCATTCTTCTTCTTGACAATCACAATGGGTGAAACCCATTCTGAGTTCTCCACCTCATAGATGAAACTCGCCTCCTTCAACTTGTCTATCTCCTCCTTGACCATCATTGCCGTTGTGGGATTGACCCTTCTCTGCTTCTGTCGAACTGGTCTTGCGTGCTCCTCCAATTCGATTCGATGAGTCTCGAGAGTCACCTCCTTCAAATCCTTGTAGCTGAAAGCAAACACATGGATATATTTTCGAAATATATCTAGGAATCTACTTTTCTCCTCTTGAGTGACATTGATACCAAACTTCAAGGTAGAGAGTCTTCTCACAATCTCTGCCTCACTCAACTCTTCTTTGTCAGGATCTTTCTCCACTGCTGGTCGAGGCAACAAGTCAATAGCACTAAGCTGATGTAATGATTCATCTCGACCACATCCTTCGTCCTCAGACGAGGATTCTTGATCGTAAGAATCTCCGGTATCTACTTCTGATGCACTCTGATCATCCTCCGTATCAGATTCCCAGTAGTCACTAGTGGGTCTATCAGAGTCAGAAGTCACAACTCCAACACCCGAGAGAGGAACTATCACTCTATGATCTCTAGGCCCAATCCGTAAATATCCCTTGTGCCACCTATCAGTGGTGCGCACAGCTCTCAACCAAGGCCTACCTAGGAGCAAATCATAACTAGAGTCCTTTAACACTTGAAAGGACATCAATGTTTGAACTCCCATCACAGACACGACCACCTTCTCTAACACACCAAGAGGTCTTACCCGTTGCTTGTTAGCCATCCCCACAACAATGCTAGCCGGGCGAGTTGGTTCCATCCCCAACTTCTTCATCAACCTCTCCGATATGGCGTTTACAGCCGACCCTCCATCCACCAATACGTCAGAGACGTAGTGACCATTCAACCGGACTTCAATCTTTGAAGCCCTAGTGCATACCTCTGAAGCATGCACATCCACCACACCAACTCCCACTGACTTTGATGTTTTGCTCTTGGGTTTCTTCTTCTTGCTTCTCTTCGAACTCAGTCCTCCTCTGAGTTCCCTTCGTAAGCTGGGATTAAGTGCAATCAGTTGTCCAACAGTGATGTTGGCTTTCTGAGCACCCACATCTTCAACCACATCATATCCCGCTTGGGAAGATGAAATGGTGAAATCCGCCATCCCCAGCTTCCTTCTTGGCTCCCTTGGTGTACTCGAAACATTACTCGAACGAGTACTTCTACTTGCTGACTCCTCCATGAAAACCGGTTCATCAGAAAATCGAGTTCTTTTCCTTTCTTGAGCTAAAAGCTCCACCGGTGCATGAGAAGAGTTTGAACTCTCTCCTTTCTCGTAGATGGGATCTCGCACGACATCGATAGTAGCCACCCCCTTGTCTCGTCCTTGTGATGGATTTCCTCCACCCACATTCATTCTAACCGCTTCGGCACCTCTTGCTCCGTTGTTAGGACAATTTCGCTGGAAATGAGAACCTCCACACGTCCAACAAGTGATTCCTCCAAAGTTACCTTGGTTACCTCCAAAGTTACCTTGATTTCCTCGGTTGGGATTGTTGTCGTAACCTCTTTGACCTCCTCCTCCACCTTTGTTCCTCCATTCTCGTAACTGTACCACGTTTATCTTGAGATCCGCAAGAGTATCGGTGATGCTCTTCAGCTCGGCATGAAAATCAGAGGTGGCAGTAGACATCGTTGTTGGGACAACCGGTCTTGACACCACCGTTGGAGTAGGAGCTGACGTTGAAGCAATCACCAATTGTGATGGTGCAGGTGCGATCGTTGTGACTACACCAGGAATCGGAGTTGACACCAGAGCAGCATGATGAGGTTGGATGATATCTCCTTCATCCAAACTCTCTTCCATATTTGTCGCTATCTTGATAGCCTCCGCTTTGGTTGCTGGCTTCTCGTACCTCACTTGGGTTCGAATTGAAGGCCTCAACCCTCCCACCAAGTTCTTGGTCAACACTGCTCCAATCCCCGCCATCGTTAACTCCACATTGTCTCCACTCTTCCGTAAGACCGTCCGAAACCGTTGCTCCAACTTATCCACCCTTTCGGCATACTGCCGAACTTTCTCGTCGTCCCGTTGCCTCAAATGAGTAAGCTCCACCATGAGCTTCTCATAACTCTCTTCTGGGAGAAATTCTTCGATGAGTGCATTACTCAACGTCTCCCATGTGTCTTCAACTGCACCAGGTGTCTGGCTCTTCACTCGGTCTTCATACCACGTAAGAGCAAAATCTTCTAAAAACTCTGGCAGTAACAACACCCATTCTTCCTTCCTTCTCACGTTGTTTCCGATGCAACCTCTTTTGAAGTCTCGAACAAATGGTTCTACATCTTCATTGTCCTTCCCATGAAACACGGGTAGCTTTCCCATCTTGTAACTACTCTTTCTACTCTTCTAATCGTCGTGCAATAACTACTCGCTAAAAGAGTACGAACATCACCAATTCCATTCGCGAATAATCTACCATAGGTAAAATGAAAGGAAATGGTTGTAACAACACCTCTTGTGCCATCTCTTCTCCCAAGGTAATCATGAGTCTGAGTCGCATCACCGCCTTCTCCACCATCCGAATGACGATCTCCATCACAACTCAGCCGAGTCCTCCTTTGAAGTCGACAACTTCTCCGTCTCAGCTCTTTGAGTCTCGTCCAACTTCTCGACTACGGACGTAAGTAGGGCGGCCACATCGACGCACTTGTGTCCTCTTGATAGATCACCCACTCCACAACTTGGACAAGAATCTTCGCCTAGAAGATGAATTGGCGCTGGTGACGATGGACCCACTCGAAGACTCAAATCAGTAAACTCCCGCTTCCCTTTAGCTCTCTCGGTTCTGATTCTAGTTGGACAATTCACTACTTTGTGTCCCAACCCTCTACAGAAATAACACCACAAGTCGGTTTCTACTCTTCTCCTCGGAGATTCTACTTGAGGTTTAGTACTAGGGTTTTCAAACTCGACGATAATCTCTCTCGAATTTTCTCCGACACTTACTATGACATCTAAACCTTGAGGAAGGTTTCTAAGTCTAACTTTCCAATCTTTTGAATTTCCACTCATGTTGCACCTTCTCAACCATTAAGTGGACAAAATATCATAGAGGAAAATAATTCTACATCACTTTCTTAACTCTTCCGAGCTTTATATTGGAAATCGTGTATTATACATGATATACACGAAATAAAATCCAGTCTAAAATTAACTATCGAAGATATGATCCTCCTCACCCTCGTTTGTACTCATCACTACAGACATCTTGAACTCACTCTTGTAAGGATCCAACTCTATTTCACCAGGAGCATTCGTGGCCTCCATAGTGAATGATGCTTTAAACTCGACTTTCTTCAAATCTGTGCCAATGGTCGCGGAAGCTTCTTCGTATAGGGTAAAGAGAGCACCCCAAGTGCTATAGATGCGTGTTCGTAACTCATCTATACTTAACTTGGGCTTCTCCGTCTCTGTTCGAACTCCTAAACGTCTCTTCTTCCACCTCGTCATTCGAACTGGATTCCCCATGACGTATCTTCAAGACCTCCTTGTATGCCGAAACGTATATCTCTTAGTTGGTAAGAGATCTCTCCAAGATTTTTATGGTCTGCAGTAGCTCAACCTCCAAGCTACTAAATCATGAAGTTTCAACAGAAACTTCCCTAATCAGAAGAGATGGTGATGACTGTACAAATTTTCAGAGAACTGAAATTTGTATATTTTCACTTCCCTCATGGTTGTCAACCCTCTCCACTTTGAAAAATCCTTTCTCCCTCTTCAGACCTCATCTTCTCATGATTTCTTTTGTCCTGGATAGCTTATCAGCCACTCTAAAACACTGGAAAGTTTCTCAGGAAAATAAAATTCACAGAAAATCTGGCACTGACTGTAAACTTTTTCCAGAGAACAGAATTCCTCAACTCTCACGAATAGACCCCCTCAACTTTGAAAAATCATTGCTCCCTCTCTAGACCACCTTTTCCTATGATTTCTTTTGTCTTAGATAGGTTATCAGCCAATCTAAAACACTGGAAAGTTTCACAGGAAAATAAAATTCACAGAAAAGTTGACAGCGACTGTACAAATTTTCCAGAGAGCAGAATTTCTAAACTCACAAATTTCTCTCCTCTAATAACTTTTCTCTCCTCCTTTCTCTACAACTCTTGTTGCACCTTCTTTCAACTCTCCTCAAACCCTTTCTAAGTGAACAAGATGTAAAGAATGACTTCGAACGCGTCATATATCACTACGGGATACACGAAAGGTTCTAACGTTGCTAACATCGCGTTAGCTCTCTCTCCTCCCAACGTTCTCTCCATGTGCTCTCTCATAATCTCCTTTTGTCGAATATAGAACTGAACTCTAAACATCGTTCAACGATCCCTTCAAGTGAGGTCCCGGCAACGGAACCAAAAATGTAAACCCTCCGCGGTCCTAACGATCAACTACCCCCCGATCTCTTAACCTCCACGATCGTCATCCACGAATCTGCAACTGTCGGGCCTGTCTCTCACTCAGGGGTCACCTCTGATGGCTTTGATGGAAGCACACCATGAATCTTGAAGGGAAAAATGCTAAGTTCACTCTCATTCATACACCCACAAACTTATCAACTAAAATCTCCATAATCTCATCCACTAAAATCCTCCATTCTAACGACGTCTCTCAAGTTCTCACATGCTAAAAATGTCCCACACTCTCTATATTACTCAAGTTGTCATTACGACAATGTGAAAACAAGGATGAGGAGCTCTTCTCTACTCCTCTATTTATACATTCTAGGTTTTTACTTTGGTACCCTCCGGTAACTCAGCCGTAACTACTTTTACCGGGTTTTACTAAGATATTACTTAAGATAAAAGCATTGATCACATGGGCTTTTTACCTTTTCACATGGGCTTATTCCTTCAAAGTCAACAACTTCTAGAAGGATTCTGGAATATTCTCAAGGAATCTCGAATTTCCACCCCCCCTCTACACTAGGACCCACTAAAAAGGAAACATGTGGAATCTCTTCTTGTTTTTAATGCCCACAAAGTCCACAACTTTAATCCAACCACTAATATCAAGTCAAAAAGGAGATAAGAGATACTTTCCACCTCCTTTCTACCTTTTAGACAAGATGACAAGATAGTAGTGCTCACTCTTTAGCAAATATCTGAATTCTGCCAAAAGTACAGCTAAGTTTAACCATAACTAACTTTTAGCTAGTCATGACTAACTTGATACCTCCTAAAAGTACTTTGGCAGCAAATAAACATTCTCAACCCTTAGTTATAACTAAACACCTTACTAATTGACAAACTTCCTATGTGTAACATAGGTCGTTACAGCTCCGATCGGGTACTCAGCAGTTCTTCTTCCGAGTCAGACTCCGATCTTGAATGAATGAGGGAGGTGGGCTTCCTAGGTACACTTCTAGGACCCATCTTCCTCGGTGCCGTGGCGTCTTCCGACCCACTAGACTCGTCTTCCCTCACCAGAAGCGTCTTCTGGTGAGAGCCGGACCTCAGCTGTGGCATCAGAGTGGGAGGGGGCGTTGCGGCTACTGCTCGGTCATCGTCTTCCGAGGTCTCCTCCTTCTCCTCCTGTTGCCCTGTTGGTCCATACTCTGCCAGCTGATCTCCCCTAAGATCCCCCATGGCTATGTACAAGTAGCAGAGGAAAGGTGTCAAGTGTCCTCCCGCCGGGGTACCCGAGTACGCTAGCTCCGTCTGTACATAGTTGTGGACGTATGCGCCCCAGTAGATGGGTACTCAGGTATCCCACACTGCTTCTAGGAACTCTACGTCATGATCTCCCAGGTACCTCGTCTTCTGCGCTTTCCCCTTGGTGAAGAGATGCAGAAACAGCTTCGCCAGAAGTCGCTTCTTCGGCTCTCGGTAAGATTCGATCTTCCACCCATTCCTACCCTGCCTGTCTTCCACGAAAAGACAGGTGGTGCTCCCAGACACATGCCACGTTGTCGGAGTGTAATCCGTCTACCTAGGAAAGCGCCGGGCTTCTGGCTGTGGTTGTTCACTCAAGAGGTTGGCTTTCAGGTCACAATAGGGCTATAAACACTCACACAGATGTGTAAGATCTAGCAATATACCCAGAAGGCGAAATTCAGGTCTAGCTGGCAGTAATAGGATTCGGCGGTGAACTTTGACACTCACGGGGAGGAAAACTACGAAGGTTTAGACCTCTAAACTTCCCCTACATGCAAATGAGGTACTACTGAACTCACAGACGAAATTTCAGCCTGAGATCAAATTCTGACACGGAGAATGAACAGAAAAGTTTTGAGCAAGAAAACTACGGCAATTTCTGGTACCTAGCTGGCTATTTCAACCTATAACAGGAGTTTGGCTCGATCAATTTCAAAGTTTCTTACAGGATTTGCAGTCTACAAGGTGTTGAACATCCCTGTGAAGTTGGGACTCCTGAATGTACACAGAACTGTAGATCTCCTCCTCTGAAGTCGTTGCTCTAGATTAAGAGCTTTTCAGACCCCCTCAGCTTCAGCGGCCGCCCTGAATTACCCAGTTGCTCAATCGATATGAAACTTTTTGTGAAATCGTAGCCCTGCTGGCGGAGAACACAACCTCGAAGTTTTGAAACAATTTCCTCAAATCTGCTGCGAATGACACTGAAAACCCTAAATCCAACCAAAATGATTCAATTCTAGCACAATCCGAACTTCAATTGCTCATAACTCCGTCTTTATTGACTCAAATCGATCGAAATTTTCACTGGAAGTGCTTGGCGTGACGAGACCTCTCTCCCTATGCTCTCAGATTTCGAAGATCCCTCACCAAATGCTCGAACTCCACTCTAGAGCTCTGTTTCTAAATTTAGAGTTAAACTAAAGACAAAAACAGACCAATGGGAGTTCATAGCTCCACTTGGTTGTCTTTTAGTACCCTAAACCACGTGGCAACTTAGTTTTACTCATAGGCTACCACGTCAAGCTCCCTAGAGTGCCAGCGTAAACCTTAAACTACCTAAAACGACACGCAGCCCCGAAAATTAACTTAAATCAGCTAGAAAGCGTGCATGGGCGACACGCAAATACAACCCATGAGCTTAAGCCCTATCAACATGGTAATCAACCTACTAAGACTCAAAATAGTGTTAACACCGTATGCAAAGGTGTCAAACATATACATAAACGACTAGAAGTAATAAGAGCTAACTTCTAGAACTACTAAACTCAAGCGTCGGAGTAGAAATATAACATGTAGCCGCCAAGTAGCGCGACATCCACTCCCTCTGAACCTGCACATCCTCCGGTATGTGCCATCCAGATCAAGACTCTTCAGGTTCGACTTCAAACTCATCTTCAACCTGCATTGAGTCTTCAGCTTCATCCTCTGTAAACTCTGCAACGTTCTGATCCCCCCCTCTCCTTCTAAAGAGCTTGATTCTCTTTCCTGCGACTGGTATCTTGAGCACTGCACCATCTAACTCTCTCAAGGAGTATGTGGCATTATCATAAACCTCTAACACCACATAAGGTCCAAACCATCTCTTGGAGAACTTTCTGGTAGTGCTATGCTGATTATCAAGACTACTATCATAGACTAACACCCAATCACCTTCTTTAACTGGTTTGGGTCGTAATCTATGCGTTCTATCAAATCTGCCTTTGTTTCTCTCTCTAGCAATCTTTAATCTTTCGACAGCTTTGGCAACATCCTCAGGTCTTCGTTCTAACTGCTGGATCCTTAATGCAAGAAGATCCTCCGTACTTCTACCATCTTCCCATGGCAAAACATTCCAAGTAGGCACAACCTCCTCAATTGGCATTACAGGTTTCTGTCCTAGTATCAACTCTGCTGGCATGTAACCTGTAACGGTACTATGAGTTGTACGATCTGCCCATAAAGCAAATGGTAGCAGTCTAGGCCATTCACGGATCTTACCCTTGCAAGCTTTTACCAAAGCTTTGATGATTGGCGGATGACCTCGTTCGTTCTTGCCATTCCCTTCAGGATTGTAAGCAGTGGTTAATGCCAGCTTGATTCCCAATCGCTTGAAGAACTCAACTGCTTCTTGTGAATCCAGCTCACCCCTATCTGCAGTGATCTTTCCCACACACCCATACCTACAAATAACATCTTCAAGTAGAAAGCGGCAGACACTAGCAGTGGTCTTCGTCCTCAAGGCACGGCCTTCAACTTGGTTAGATAGATCTTCTCTAGCTAAGACTAGATACCTCATTTGCCCAAGTCCAAATGGCATAGTTACCAGATCAACTACCCATTTGTAATGAACGGCTAAAGGATAAGTAGGATGCAATCCATCACGATGACGTACGTTGGAATACATCTGGCAAGGTATACAGGATGAAACAAACTGTACTACATCCTTATACATACCCTTCCACCAATACTTCTCCTTTATCTTGGCAAATGTAGCCCAAACTCCTCTATGACCGGCCCATAGACTCTCATGGAACTCCTTGATCAGCTTCTGCTGCAATTCCAAGTCACATACCACCCGCTGCGGTATACCTCCTTGTAGCTTAGGGCGCTTCCATAGATGTCCTCCATGTAAAATGTAACCATAAGCTATCCTACGGATCCTCTTGAAATCTGCATCAGA
The DNA here is from genome assembly GCA_036924285.1 of Asterella californica. Classification (NCBI taxonomy): domain Eukaryota; kingdom Viridiplantae; phylum Streptophyta; class Marchantiopsida; order Marchantiales; family Aytoniaceae; genus Asterella; species Asterella californica. The sequence goes on from JAYKYS010000003.1 coordinate 18,436,397, forward strand.
CCAGCCTTCTTGCCTTTCCAGTGAACTCAAATAGCGCCCAAGATCCAACCACTCGCCATCATACACGGTTTCCTCAAAAAACTCCAACGGAGCTGCAAAACAGCTTCTATCCCTTCTAGCAAGAGCACTAGAATAGAACTCTGTTCTCACATCCTCCTGATCATCTATCATTTCTTTCTCATCATAATACCTAGCCCTTGATAACATATCTGCCACAGGATTGTCTTTTCCTGCAATATGTCTAAACTCTGGGTTCAAGGACTTGATATATGCTATCCACCTCAACATAGCAATATCTGGAGTTGTACAGCTAGTGATCATTCCCAAGAGAGGTAAACAATCTGTCTCTACAACCACAGGTGCTCCTATCAAGTATTCCTTGTCACTTTTCATCGCAGTAACTACTCCCCATAGCTCTCTCTTGACCTGAGGGTAGTCTCTCTGCCGTGAACTTAAGACCTTAGCACCAAAACGCACCACATATCTATTTCCATCCTTATCATCTTGTCCTATAGCCCACCCGATGCCAATAGGACTAGTATCAACAGTAAGGATAACAGGTCTGCCCAACTCATATGTTACCTTCCGTAGAGTTGGTGGTGAAGACAACAGATCCTTCAACTTCTTCATAGACTCGCTTTGCTCCTCTTGCCACTGAAATCTCTGCCCCTTCCTCAGCAACTTGTACAACGGATCTGCTACATGTGCAAAGTGTGGAATCCATATATGATAAAACACACATGCACCTAGAAACCTTCTCACCTCAGTAACTGATCCACATGTCCCCTTCATCCTTCGGATGGCATCAACCTTGTTTGGACAAGGTTTCCGACCATAAGATCCACACAAATGTCCCACTATTAACACCTCCTGTTCTCCAAATACAGACTTTGCTCCTGATAAAGTCAAATGTACCTCCTCCAGTCGACTCAATATCTTATCACAGTCAGCTATATGGTCTGCAACAAACTTACGGCACCCCCTCTGATCCTTTACCTCATTCTTCTCCTCCTCAGCACACCCTTTGATCGGCACATCATCAAGGAATGGCATAGTTTTTTCAGAAATGAAATCCCTCAAAACTTTATTCATGCCATTCATCATATGTGCTACAGAATTCGTAGCACCTTGTGGCAAGGTGCACATCCTTAGTAACCCCAAAGGTCTCCTCATTGTAGTCAAGTCTCTACTCTCAGAGGATAACTGAAACTGATCATACCCTGAATATAAGTCTCCCATTGAATAGATAGCACGACCAGCAAAAGCCTCCGCAAACTCGTCTACAATAGGTCCTATACCCATATTCCTGATAGTCACCTTGTTAACTGGCTGCATATCTTGAATGAATCTCAAAGCTCCACTCTTCTTCGGAACAGTAAACCATCTGCTAGAGTAGGGAGCTATAGATGGTTCCAAGATACCCATCCTAATCCTCTCATTGAGCAAGTCTATCAGCTTTGGTAGATGAGCTCTAGGTACAGGGATAGGACGTAGATTCCAAGGCACATGCGGTATAGTAAAGATTACCATAGGTGCAACTACACTTGGATCTACACATCCTACTTCATGTGACTCAAACGCAAACGCCTTACCATGTCTAGATAGCATCTCCCTGAAGCTCTTCTTCTCTTGCTCAGTAAGAAATCCATCACCTCCAATCCTCAGGTCCTTCAGTGTTGTTTTTGTAAACTGGTGCCCAATTCTTCTCGGTCCTCTAAGCGTCGGTTCTCGTGCAGCTTGCTCCATCTTCTGATTGTAATCGAGTGGTAAAGGCAAAGCCACTGGTTTGACTTTCTTTGCCACTGACTTGTACTTGATCTCCACATACACCTCTTGTCGATCTATAAACTTATCAATTACATCATAAAGCTCCTTGGAGCTCACTCTCACCACTCTATCTACATCATCTATAGAACTTTCTACTATAGATTTCAACTCCCCTATAGTATCTACCAAATACTGCTCTTCAAACACCCCAGATATGTATTCATCTCCTGCTAACTCTCCACTATCCCACAAAGACTGCTGTATATACTTCACATGTTGCCTCTCAAACCTCTTCAGATTCTCAACCTTCCTATAACATACTGATCCACATGACGTCAATCCCAAGAAGCTAGTGGATAAAGCTTCCTGCTTTACTGGATCAGGCGAGAATCCTATCTCTACTGTACCGTTGAAGTCTCGCTCTTCAATGGTACTCTGCCAAAACCCCTAGACTCTCTAAACTCCTGAGTAATCTTAGGCAGTGGACGGTCTCTCAAGCTATCACGATGCCTCTCATGTTCTGCAGCAACAGTCAAAAACTGAACAGCTCTTTTGCCGTCTCTACTACGTATCCTAGCATAGGCTGAACCATCATCCATAACTCGTGTCTCCATTCTAACAGCAGTAATGTAAGGCTGCCCTAGAATGATAGGATAGGTTGACATGTCTTGTACAAAGAAATTCTGAACATCACTGATGTCACCCACAGTTACCTTGATGTTGGAGCAAGCACCATAGAGTTCTCCCCGCTGGTTGTTGGCAGCACGGATAAGCCACCCATGGTCGGTGTCTATGGGCCACCTCCCACGCTTGTACAGCTCCTTAGACATCAGATTAATCTCTGAGCTGTGATCAATCAATGCCACCACAGGTTCCTCTAGATCTCCCAGCTTCACTAAGGTCTCTGTGGTTGCTCTCGCCCAATGGTTGTGAGAATAATGGCTCTTCTGCGATGCTTCCACCTCATCTTCAAACCTCACATGCTGATCTGATCTTCCCTCTGATACTTGAGAGCAATAACCAGCAATCTCATCTTCCTCATCTTCTGACAGTTTGGTCCCTAGAGCGTTAAGCGTAGCTGCTTCACCCAAAATCTGACGTTTCCTCTTGATAATATCTATGATAACCTCATGGAACTCACGCTTTGCTATCCCAAGAATCTCACCCAAAGTAAACTCAACCTTCCCATTCAAGATACGGTTCTCTAACACCTGCTTCAAGTCTGTAGCAATCTCAATGTCAGACTGAAGTTTATATGCAGGCATCTTACCCTTCTCCTTGCTTCTCTCCTTCTCCTTTGGTGTTGTAGATGGTAGATCCTCCATAGTCTCCTCCCGAGTAGGTGTTGTCTCCTGCCTTGCATCTGGTCTAGCCTTTTCACTCCTTGTAGCAGGTCGTTTGGCTGTAGAAGCCTCACCTGCATCCTCCCTCCTGCGTTTTTCTTCTAGTAGAGCTTCATGCTGACTTCTTGCAACATAAGCATGCACTGACATAGTATCCACAGGGTCATTCCATCCTGTAGTTTCTCTAATTGAGTTGCCAACCCTTCGTAGCACATCCTTGTCTAGCTCTGTTCTAGCTACGGACCGCACTACATCTGACCACAACCCAGTAGTCCCTTTCTCTCTCTCCATTTCCACTTTCACTCCACACGTAGTAGCATTCACAAGAGAAACAGCATGTGATGCTGATATATCATTCACAAGTCTCTTCATACCACCCTTGCCAAAGTTGGTTCCCAACATCATCCCAGTCTCTCTCAAATGGATCTTACCATCTTTGAAGAAGATAAGATCCTTCCTCAACGCATCCGAAAACTCCCCACAATCTCTTCTTACATGGTCTAGGCTATCACACCATATACAACGATGAACAAAGCCTTCTCTCATCTGAGGTCTCTGCATAGCAGGCTGTACATTCTGCTCCTTCTCTTCTAACCTAGTGAGCTTAAGCTTAAGCTCCTTCATATCCTTAATCAACTCATCAAGCGGTGAGTCTTCCTCTCTAGCAATTACCAAAGCGGGCTTAGCATGCAACTGCTTGACAGGAATTATCAGAGGTGCTGCTTCACTTACCACCACCTTGTCCCTTCTTCTCTGTCTCTTGGTCAGCAAAGAGACAGCCTCTTCAACCTCCTTCCAGTCAGTCTTCAATCCTCTCTCCTCACTCTTGTCTTCCAGCAACAGCTCAAGCTTCTCCTGAATAGTCACGTCCGCTGCTTGTAGGAAAAGCTCGGTCTTCTCCACCTCTAATGTAAGCTTTTCTGTCCTAGAAAGCTGAGCATACTGACGATCAAATTCTCTTAACAACTCATTTACAGACAAACCTTTGTTGGGCTTAACCACCCACTCCAAGAACGTTCTCTTGGTCACCCTCTCTGAATCTTCAGTGTAGTACTCCTCCTTCAAAGCTCGCATAAAGCTCTCCCAACTCTGTCCTTGCTGCTGCTTGAGCTCCTTCACACGCCCACGAATCTCAGGGACAACAGCAAGCTCAAAGTTCTCCACCATCTCCTTCTCAGGCACCTTGTTCACCTCCATCTCCCTAGCATAGTATCGCACATACTTGGAAATATCTGTACCCTTGAACTGGTCCATCTGGTGCACCACAGATTGCAACGCCTTGGTTGCTAACACCTCCTTCCTCTCTGTGCTCTGCTGCTGCTGCATGAACATGGAAAAAGCCTGGAACATCTTCATCGTAGCAGCATCAAACTGAATAGGTTGCTGAGCAGCAGCAGCACCTCCACTTGATGATCCTTGGTTGGCCATGATATCTGATCCTGTAACACTCTTAAGAAAACTCCCACCCTAGGTGTTTCACGTCGGGTTCACCAAAAAGAGAGTATGTCGGAGTGTAATCCGTCTACCTAGGAAAGCGCCGGGCTTCTGGCTGTGGTTGTTCACTCAAGAGGTTGGCTTTCAGGTCACAATAGGGCTATAAACACTCACACAGATGTGTAAGATCTAGCAATATACCCAGAAGGCGAAATTCAGGTCTAGCTGGCAGTAATAGGATTCGGCGGTGAACTTTGACACTCACGGGGAGGAAAACTACGAAGGTTTAGACCTCTAAACTTCCCCTACATGCAAATGAGGTACTACTGAACTCACAGACGAAATTTCAGCCTGAGATCAAATTCTGACACGGAGATATGAACAGAAAAGTTTTGAGCAAGAAAACTACGGCAATTTCTGGTACCTAGCTGGCTATTTCAACCTATAACAGGAGTTTGGCTCGATCAATTTCAAAGTTTCTTACAGGATTTGCAGTCTACAGGGTGTTGAACATCCCTGTGAAGTTGGGACTCCTGAATGTACACAGAACTGTAGATCTCCTCCTCTGAAGTCGTTGCTCTAGATTAAGAGCTTTTCAGACCCCCTCAGCTTCAGCGGCCGCCCTGAATTACTCAGTTGCTCAATCGATATGAAACTTTTTGTGAAATCGTAGCCCTGCTGGCGGAGAACACAACCTCGAAGTTTTGAAACAATTTCCTCAAATCTGCTGCGAATGACACTGAAAACCCTAAATCCAACCAAAATGATTCAATTCTAGCACAATCCGAACTTCAATTGCTCATAACTCCGTCTTTATTGACTCAAATCGATCGAAATTTTCACTGGAAGTGCTTGGCGTGACGAGACCTCTCTCCCTATGCTCTCAGATTTCGAAGATCCCTCACCAAATGCTCGAACTCCACTCTAGAGCTCTGTTTCTAAATTTAGAGTTAAACTAAAGACAAAAACAGACCAATGGGAGTTCATAGCTCCACTTGGTTGTCTTTTAGTACCCTAAACCACGTGGCAACTTAGTTTTACTCATAGGCTACCACGTCAAGCTCCCTAGAGTGCCAGCGTAAACCTTAAACTACCTAAAACAACACGCAACCCCGAAAATTAACTTAAATCAGCTAGAAAGCGTGCATGGACGACACGCAAATACAACCCATGAGCTTAAGCCCTATCAACATGGTAATCAACCTACTAAGACTCAAAATAGTGTTAACACCGTATGCAAAGGTGTCAAACATATACATAAATGACTAGAAGTAATAAGAGCTAACTTCTAGAACTACTAAACTCAAGCGTCGGAGTAGAAATATAACATGTAGCCGCCAAGTAGCGCGACAACGTACTCACGACCCTGGGCAAAATCTTCTTCTCAAACCAATACCCTCGGTCCTCGGAGTCTAGAAAGCCTTGCGCCACCAATCTTCAATCCAGGAAGATGATCTTCCTCGAGCTACTCCTACCTTTGCAAGTACACGGTTGCAAGGTGGTAACGCTGCCCACACCTCCTCCAGAAGTCCCTGGTCTGCGAGGTTCCAATCCCATAGGAAGAAATCGAGACCCAACTCCTTGAGGAAGGGTGTGGCCTCGGCCAACTCCGCTGCTGGTAACACCAACCCTCGAGGATGCATCGTCATACTGGAAGATCTGTTGCACTAAGCCACAAGCACCTACTATGAGCTGAAGGCTCAGTCCTTCCCAAGTGCCCACAGTCTAGCTTCTACTTCTCAGAAGACGAAACTAGTCTTCCAGAAGACAGCTACTCCGTCTTCCGGGATTTTGACAGTACTTCCTAGATAGCTCTCGTCTTCCGAGCTATATCTAAACAACCCGATCTAAGCAAGGCCTCGCATGGATTACCAAGAAGACAACCCACCTTGCATTACATCCTACTTCCTATCAGAAGATACAAGATTCGCGAAACATAAAGTGCATGACAGGTTCAGAAGACGGTTGCGGGCTCCTGCGGTGACTGTGGTCTCTGAGAAGACACCCGGGACAGTTTCCGATTCAATGTCTTTCTCGGAAGACCTCCCGAAGTCAGGCTTCCCTTCACTGATCTCACTTGTCTTCGTCTTCCTACGCTGTCGAGTTGAGAGTTTTCCTGGGAAGGGCGAACCTTCTAGCTGTGATATGATCTTGAAGGCTGTGTTTAGTCTACTCAGGGAAGTGCTGGGCTTCAGGCTATGGTTGCTTACAATACAGAGGTAAGCTTCAGGTCATAAGGGAATAGTATAAACACTCACTCAGGTCGAATGGACCCTTCAGTATGTTCAGGAAGTGAAAATCAGGTCAGACTAGCAGTAACAAGGTCAGACAGCGAACTTTAACAGTCCAGAATCAGAAACATACGATGGTTCAGACTTCAGAACTCCTCCTACATGTAAATGAGGCCCTACTGACCATACACACGAAGTTTCAGCTTGAGATCAGATCAGAGTGTCGAGATATGGGCAGAAATGTTCTGAGCAGAGAAATTACGGTAATTTCTGGTACCCAGATAGCTATTTCGACCTAGAACAGAGAATTGGCTCGATCACTTTCGAAGATTCTTACAGGATTTGTAGTACACAGCTTGCTGAACACTCCTGTGAAGTTGGGCCTCCTGATTGTACGCAGAACTCCAGATCTCGCTCTCTGAAGTTGCTGTTCCAGATTGAGAGCTTTTCGGACCCCCTCAGCTTCAGCGGTCGCCCCGAATTACTCACAGACTCAATTGATATGAAAATTTGGGGACAGTCGTAGCCCTGCTGCCAATGAACGAGACCTCGAAGGTTTGAAGCGATTTTCTCAAATCTACTGCGATTGACACCGAAAACCCCAAAATCAACAGAAGTGCTGCAATTCTGGCACAAATCGAACTTCAATCAGCCATAACTCCTTCTTTATTGCTCCAAATCGATCAAAAATTTCGCTGACAGTGCTTGGCACGACGAACCCTATCTCCCTGTGCTCTCAGATTTCGAAGATCCTCTCCAAATGCTCGAACTCCTCTTAAGACCCTTACTACTAAGTTTAGCAATACACTAAAGACAAAATTGGACCAATGGGAGTTCATAGCTTCACTCCCCTGTCCTTTTGTGTCCCAAACCACGTGGTGACTTGAATTTGCACATAGGCTACCACGGCAAGCCCCTAAAGTGCCAGCATAGACCCTAAACTACATGCGAAGTCATGTAAAACGACACGTAATCCCGAAAGATAACCTAACCTCGCTAGGAAGCATGCATGGGCGACATGTAATTACAACCCATGAGCTTAACTCCATCTACATGGTAATCAACCTACTAAGACTCAAAATATATAACATCCTCCAGTGTCGACTTCTCTGAGGTCCTAATTTCACTCAGAGAGACTAACACTTGGCAGAGAGGTGAATTATTTACAATGTAAAATGATTCACATCACGACAACGCACAATCTATCCTCACAACAGACTCAAGACAATTGCACTCTGTTCTTCTGACTTCTCACCTCTCATACGCACTCAGAAGAAGCTTGCTGCTCGGTGGAAAGACATGACCCTCGACCATTCTCTCCAGATTCTGCCAGCAAGTCTTCTCACGATTCTCTCCTAAGTTTGGGAAGAAGAAGAAATGGCTGCTATGGGTCGGACAGAAGAGACCCGAAATGGACCCTCACGTCTTCTCGCTCATTTTGCCAGCCTTTCAGTCTTCTAGTCTCTCTAGGAAGATGTGGAGTTGAGAAGCTTGGAAGACCGGGAGGCACAGGCCTAGTTCCTGACTTCCAACTTCTCGAAATAACAAAAGAGCTCACCACACCACTCAGGATTCGTACCAAGCCTCTCTTAACACAAAAGCAACACAAATCCACTCTTGATACGAATTGGTTACAGTCGACTTCCGGAGACAGTCTTCCGAAGATGTTCCAATCTTCCGAAGCGTCTTCCGTTCCAAGTTTCGGGAGGAGAGGAGTAATCGGATAGGGAAATTGATAGCTGGGAGCGTCAATTTGAGGACGATGGGTAGGGAAGCTCGAACTGAACTCAGGAAGAAGTAGGAAGATGCCTGACAGAAATTGAGCAGCGCTTCCGCACCCAATGTTACAATAGGAAAAATGGGGATGGGGGGTTATCGATCAGGCTGCCTGCAACCAACCGGAGAAGCGCGGGGGATACCAAACAAAGGCGAGAAGAAGGCAGAAGGGGAAAGAACGTGGGAAGAACCTGTACAGTCTTCTTCTGCTTCCCGAGTTGCCCTCGACCTTCCGAGCGCTTCTGGCTCTGGTCCCAGCTCCTATGCGACTCCACTGAGATGCGTCTGTCGTCAGCTCGTGTCTACGCCTCAATCGATTGAGCCACCCACCTCCGATTTCACTCAGCTGCTTCCAATGTCAGCTTCCAGGAGACTCTCAGGAAAGGCGTTTCACTCAGTATGCTTCCTGCGCTTCAGCAATTCGACCTCGCCTTCTTGCTCGCTTCTAATCGCTATGTCCTCACTCAATTTCTCCTTGCTGATTTCCTCACTCGAAGCTCACCCCGCTGATTTCGATCTTCTGGAGAGCGTGCTTGCTGCGGGAAGTTGGAATGCGCTAATGCGCTTCCTGCGCATCTTCCCCGCAGATTAGAGGTTTCGACCCTAGGTGACTTACCTAACCTACCTACCAGTTCGGTGCGACCCATTAGGTACAACTACTCCTTTACTGAAAAAGCCGTGATTAGGCCTTCGCGGTCGATGTCTTCCGGAAGATGGATGCCTTCCGCCGTCTTCCCGTCTTCCGCCGTCTTCCCGTCTTCCGAAGACGCAATTGAGAAGACGCTCTTCCGAAGATGGTCGTCTTCCAAAGAAGTCAACTTATTATTACAAACAGCTCGTAAGATCATCTTCCTGCTAAGGAAGACGTAACCTTAAGTAACAAATGCTTCTTCAGTTATACAAACAAGTTATTATTCTTAAAAATTTCAAAAATTCGTGAATCCTGTAATTTGTGAGCACCACAATCTCTCATAGCCCCGGTGGCATCATCACAAGATCAAGAACCCACTGAAAATGAATATTAGGTGGATAGGTAGGTTCAAGCCCATCTCTGTATCGGACCTTAGAGTAGAACTAGCAGTGCAGACACGACCCAACAAAGTCCACCACGGCTTGATACAAACCCTTGCACCAGTATCGCTCCTTCATCTTCGTGTAAGTAGCCCAATTCCACGATGTCCAGCCCAGAAGGTGTCATGAAACTTCTTAAGCAGATTCAGTTTCGTCGATTGATCATCCACCACTCTAGTCAGCATCCCATCTCTTCTTTTCGGACGTTTTCACAGATAACCTTCACGTAGAAGATAACTGTACGCTTTTCGTCTGATCTCCTTGAACTTTGCATCACTCCATCCTTCTCTTCTGCATAATGAACTCAGATAGAATCCAATATCGTGGAATTTTTCTAAGTAGAACTCCTCGTTGAACGGTAGTGATTCCAAGTCTGAAGTCTGCTGACCAACTTAGCACCAAACGTCTTTTTTCTCTTCATTCTTCACCTCTGCAAACATCTCATCCTCATCTGTATAACGAGCCCTAGATAACATATCTACAACTGGATTGTCCTTCCCTGCTATATGCTTTAGCTCAGGGTTCAGACTCCAGACATAAGCAATACATCGCAGCATTGCTATGTCTGGTGTATTGCAATTGGCTATCATACCCAACAAAGGCAAACAATTTGTTTCTAATATCACACGGGCTCCTATCAAGAACTCTCGATCTATCTTCATAGCAGTAACAGCTCTCCACAACTCACGCTTCACTTGAGGATAGTTATGTTGTCTATCTGTTAAGATCCGAGCTCCAAACATTAAAACAAACCACACACCTTCTGCATCTTCTTGACCAACTGCCCATCCAATTGTCTTTGAACTCAAAATTAACCGTCAGTACCACAAGTCTCTCGCTCTCGTAGTTAAAACCTCCTTAGTACAGGTGGAGACTTCAGAATCTCCTTCAGCTGCTCCATCATCTCGTGATGTTCTTGCCGCCAAGTAAACCTCCTCCCTTTTCTCAGAAGTGCATAGAGAGGCTTGGCAATGTGTGCATAATGAGGAATAGTCACACAAAAGAGCACACAAGCTCCCAAGAACCGTCGAATCTCAATGATGTTGGTGCACAATCAACTATTCTTGCTATAGCATCTACCTTCTCTAGGTTTGGACACTTTCCAAAAGTACCACACAGATGACTCACCACCACAATTTCTGACATTCCAAAGCGAGATTTGGTACTTGACAAAGTGAGGTGTACCTTCTCCAAACGCATCAGAATCTTTTCCACATCCCGAATGTGGTCTGCAATGAACTTTCTGCAACCGTCAGAAGTCACTGCTTCGTCCTTGTCCTCCACAGGATAACTTTTCATGAGAATATCATCCAAAAACGAGATAGTGATCTCAGGTACAAACTCTCGTAACATCTTATGCATCGCATTCTGCATATGGGCTATTGAGTTTGTCGCACCTTGAGGAAGAGTACACATCCGCATCAACCCCAAAGATGTACGCATGGTAGTCAAGTCTCTACTCTCCAAAGCGAGCTGAAATTGATCATAACTTGAAAACAGATCTCCAATAGAATAGATTGGCCTCCCAACCAACGCCTCAACTACTTCATCAACCACATGTCTTGTTCCAACGTTTCGAATCGTGATGTTATTGGCAGGTTTCAAGTCTTGGATGAAGCGTAGAGCTCCTGTCTTCTTAGGTACTGTGAACCATCGGCTAGAGTACGGAGCCATAAATGATTCAAGAATACCTATTCGTATCTTCTCCTTCAGCAACTCAGTGACCTTCGGTAGTAAGACACGAGGGACAGAAATCAGCTTCAAGTCCCAAGGTACATGAAGAATAGTGAAGATAATCATCGGAGCTATCACATTAGGATCCGCACAACCAATCTCCTCAGCTGAGAAAGAAAATGCCTTACCACATGTGACTAACTATCATCTTCTCGAAAGCTCGTCTTTCCACTTCAGTCAAGAAACCACCTCCTCCTATCTGAAGCTGCTCGAGTGTCTCTTGAGTAAACTTGTGTCCTATCTGTGTAGGATCACTAAGCACAGGCTCAGCAAACGCTAACTCCATCTGCTGTTGAGAATCAACAGATAATTGGATCGACACAGACTTCACCTTCCTCGCTACATCTTTATACTTGACGTGTACTTCTGCTTCCTTATGAGAGTCACATCAACAGACTGCATCCTTCCATCCATTCTCCAGTCTCGGATGAGGACGATATCACAAGTACGAGATAATCTCTTCATAAACTTTATGAGAATGGATGAGGATCACCACCCTACCTCCCATCTGCTCCATCAACCTATCTACATCATCCAGCCAACAAACAAAAGGTTGTACACCTACAAACTCCTCATAAACACCAGAAATCGTCTCTTCTTCCTTCAGAACTCTTGTACAGCGCAGATTTGATGCGTACTTCTCCATCTGCTTTCTACTCTTCTCAATCAAATCCTCTACCCGCATAAACTCATTCCAATCATCAGATCTGAAAGTCATGAAACCATATCTCCAACTATATACATAACTACTCTCTGAATCAGCCTCTTCACCAGCCTCTTTTGATCCCTCAGGCTGCTCAAGCGGGATCATAGTAGCAGTAGATCCTTCACTCTTGCTATCTCGTCCTACAAGAGAGGTTTCAAAAAATCCTTACTCCTACAGATGGAAGAATCTCTCAAAGTCTGTCAATTTCGTTCGTGGTTCGTACAAACGGTCAGAAACTGCACCGAACGTCTATCATCTGGACTACGGATCCTAGCGTAATGAGATTTGTCATCCATCACCTTGGTCTCTATTTGAACTGCAGTGATATAAGACTGACCAAGAATCACGTGATATGAAGCAGAAGATTACATGAAGAAGTGCTGATCTACATCCACATCACCTATCTTCACCTTCACGTTAGGACAAGCGTTGTATAGCTCACCTTTCTATTGTTTGTAGCACGTAACACCCAACCATGGTTCAGCTCGAAAGACCACTGACCTCTCCCGTACACCTCTCGTGACATGATGTTGATCTCAGATCCGTGATCAACTAAAGTAGCAACAGGTTTAGGTAGACTTCCAAGACGAACTCGTGTAGCAGTCGTAGCACGAGCCCAATGTCTTCTTCTGAAGTCACTATCAGTAGCTGGACTCTCCTTGTCAGCTTCCTCATCGTCAAACTCAATGATATTGATACCAACAACTAACGCTTCTTGCTGGTAACCTTGGTCATCAATCTCTTGGAAATGCACCTTCTCGAATTCTGCATCATTCACAGAAGCTCCTACCACATCTATCATTTGACTTTCTACTTGTTCAGACATCACCTGTCTCTTCCACTTGATGATGTCGATGATCAGTTCGTGAAACTCCCTCTTTGCAATACCAAGAACTTCTCGAAGAGAAAACTCGCTTCGCACATCCAGTATCCTCTGCTTCAAGATGCTCTTTAGATCAATAGAAGTTTCAATATCAGCCGTCAACTTGTAGGCCGGTCCCTTCCCTTTCTCTTGGGCAGTATACCTCCTTCCAGTCGCCGTGGGCTCTTGCTGAGACCTCTGCACATCCTCCATCGGACCTGGTGCATGTGGAGGAGCTTGAGAAGTAGAGGGATGTCTTCTTGAGGAGCTGCTCGTCTCCTTGTGACTCTCCGTCTATCTCCAGTCTCTTCAAAAATTCCAGTATCAAGTTCAGAGGCTTCTCATCGTCTCTTTTCCTCCACAAAAGCATCCTGCCAGTGAACGTGTCTATCCACATCCAAGAATGCTCTGATAGAAGCAGCGTCTAAAGAATCTCCGCATCTTGTGACCCTACGAATAGACTCCGCTCCTCTCTTCAGTATCTCAGAAGGACCTGGACCAATACTCTTCTCAGTAGTCATATCTAGCAATGTAAGACTAGAAGAAACTTCAATATGCTCAGCATATACATCAGAATTTACCAGCGGTGCCATCAACGCAGTTGCCGTTGCCGTTGCAGTCGCAATCTAAGGTAGATTTCTCATGCCTCCTCGCCCAAACTGCATGCTCAACGGCTCTCCAGTGGAAGAAAGGTGCAGCCTACAATTTTGATAGTGAACCACACCATCTCACAAAGCCGTTGTGAATTCTTGACAGTCTCTTCGAAAATGATCAAGACTATCACACCATATACATCTACGAACAGGAGCACCTCTTGGACGTGCAACAGCATACGCCGATGGCTGCTCTCTCTGCAAGCTAGCTAGCTCCACCTTCAACTCACGCATTTGTCGGATAAAGTTTTCGATCTGATTATGCTGACCATGGTTCTCCGTAAGTCTATGAACATGTGCCTTTTGTGCAAGGACTAACACAATTGGCATCAAAAGAACTACAGCCGGGACAACAGGTCTGGGAGTAAGAGCCAGAGGCTACTGTACTTGAGGAGCAGCATAAGATTGAGTGATCACTTTCGCAAGCGTTCGTCCTCCTACAGCCACTCTCCCTCGTCTCTGTCTTGTTAGAACAGCCACGGCATCCTCAACTCTCCCCCAATCCATAGTAACACCTCCTTTAGCCGATCGATCTACCGTAACATCATCGGTAGCCTGCAGGAAAAGCTCTGTTCTCTTAGCATCTAAGGTTATGCGCTCAAGAGTTGAAAGTTGTCGGTATCTCGGATCAAACTCTCTCAACAACTCATTCAGGTTCATCATCCGACCAGGTTGCTGCTCAACCCAATCCAGAATCGGCCTCCTAGTAACTCTCTCTGAATCTTCTTCAAGAAACTCCTCTCAAAGAGATCGCTCAAAACTCATCCAGATTCCAAGATTTCTTCTATGTACATCCCTAACTTGGTCCCGCAACTCAGGAATGACAGCTAACTCAAAACTTGCTATCATCTCAGCATCAGTAACTCTAACCAGTTCCATCTCTCCTCTATACTCACGTAGATATCTAGAAATACATCTACCTTCAAACCTTCCACATCTATTTACAATAGCTTGCAAAGCCTTGGTGGACTTTAACTCACCCCCTCCAACGATCGGATGTTGTTGGACCAGGGCCGCAAGCGTCTTCAAGATCTCAGCCCTATCCAGATCAGATACAGATGTCGCTGTAGAAGACGCAAGTGCAGCTGATAGTGCAGCTGATAGTGCAGCAGTAGATGTTGATGCTCTAGCCCCAGAGGTAGCAGTAGCACTTTCGCTCTACGATCCATCTCTTCCTTGTATAAGAATCTCAACCTCCGCGATCAATCATCCCAAGAGCTCTCAGTGGAAGCACCAGATGTCGAGGTGAGAGTTTCTTGGAAAGGGCGGAATCTTCTAGCTGTGGTATGATCGTGAAGACTGTATATGTCTACTCAAGGAAGCGTTGGGCTTCTAGCTTTGGTTGCTAACTCAAAGAGTAGGCTTCAAGTTACAAGTTGGCACTGTAAAACACTCATACAGGTCTCTTGGCTCCTCTGATATGTTCAGGAAATGAAAAATCAGGTTGAACTAGTAATGATAAGGTCAGACGGTGAACTTTGACACTCAGGAATAGGAAATATGTGAAGGTTTAGACTTCTAAATTTCTCCTACATGTAAAAGAGGTCCCACTGGACACACACACGAAGTTTCAGCCTGAGATCAAATTCTAGCACCGAGATGTGGACAGAAAAGTTCTAAGTAAGAAAATTACGACAATTTCTAATACCCAGATAGCTATTTCAACCTAGAACAGAGAATACGCTTGATCATTTTCGCTCATTCTTACAGGACTTGGAGTTCACAGCATGCTGAAAACCCCTGTGAAGTGGGGCCTGGTGGTTGTACACAGTTCTCCAGATCTCGAACTCTGAAGTTGCTGCTCTAGATTGAGAGCTTTTCATACCTCCTCTCCTTCAACGGTTGTCCTGAATTACTCACTCACTCAAAAGACTTGAAACTTTTTGGACAGTCGTAGCCCTGCTGACAGTGAACGCAACCACAAAGGTTTGAAGCGATTTCTTCAATTCTGCTGCAATTGACACTGAAAATCCCAAAATCAACAAAAGTGATGCAATTCTAACACAATCCGAACTTCAATTTGGCATAACTCCTTCTTTATTGCTCCAAATCAATCAAGAATTTCACTAAAAATGATTGGCACGATGAACTCTATCTTCTTGTGCTCTCAGATTTTGTAGTGTCCTCATCAAATTCTCAAACTCCCCTTTAGATCCTTGCTTCTAAGTTTAGAGTTCTACAAAAGATAAAAATAGACCAATAGGAGTTCATAGCTCCACTCGGTTGTCCTTTAGTGCCCTAATCCACGTGGTAACTTAACTTCACTCATAGGCTACCACGTCAGCCCCCCCTAAAGTGCCAACGTAAATCTTAAACTACCTAAAATGACACGCAACCCTATAAGATAACTTAAACCATCTAGAAAGCGTGCATGGGCAATAAGTAAGTACAACCAATGAGCCTAAACTCTATCAACATGGTAAAACCTAAGTTATGTACTTTGAACATCAAAGATAAATATGAATTCACTTGCACAAGCGTGGGAATGCTTGAACAAGATAAATAGCATACTATCAACCTACTAGGACTCAAAACATATAACACAACAGTGTTAACATATGCATAAAAGACTAGGAGTAATATTAAGCTAACTCCTACGACTACTAACTCTCAAGTGTCAAAATAGAAGCGTAACACGTAGCCGCCAATGCTCACAACCTCCAGAATTTACTTCTCTAACGTCTTAACTTCACTCAGAGAGACTAACTCCTGACAGAGAGGTTAATTATTCACTATGTGAAAGGATTCACATCACGACAACGTGCAGCAATATGTGCCAGAGGCTGCTCCTTCTGCAAGCCAGCTAGCTCCACCTTCAACTCACGCATCTACCGGATAAGGTCTTCAATCTGCTGACCATGGTTCTCCGTAGATCTCTGAACATGTGCCTTTTGTGCAGGAATTGACACAACTGCATCAAAAGAACTGCAGCCGGGACAACAAGTCTGAGAGCAAGAGCTAGAGGTTGCTGTACTTGAGGAGCAGCATAAGATTGAGTGATCACTTCCGCAAGCAGTCGTCCTCTTGCAGTCACTCTCTCTCGTCTCTGTCTTGTTAGAACAGCCACGGCATCCTCAACTCTCCTCCAATCCATAGTAAAACACCTCCTTGAGCCGATCGATCTGCTAACATGAAGCATAATCGATCTGCCATAACATCATCGGTAGCTTGCAGGAAAAGCTTTGTTCTCTTAACATCTAAGGTTATGCGATCAAGCGTTGAGATTTGCCGGTATCTCCTATCAAACTCTCTCAGCAACTCATTCAGGCTCATCATCTGACCAAGTTGCTGCTAAACCCAGTCCAGAAACAGCCTCCTAGTAACTCTCTCTGAATCTTATTCAAGAAACTCCTCTCGAAGAGATTGCTCAAAACTCATCCAGATTCTAAGATTTCTTCTCTGTACATCCCTAACTTGGTCTCGCAACTCAGGCATGACAGCTAACACAAAACTTACTATCATCTTAGCATCAGTAACTCTAACCAGTTCCATCTCTCCTCTATATTCACACAGATATCTAGAAATATCTCTACCTTCAAATCTTCCACATCTATTCACAATAGCTTGCAAAGCCTTGGTGGATTTTAACTCACCCCTTCCAAGGATCGGATGTTGTTGGACCAGGGCCGTTCAGGATCTCAGCCATGTCCAGACCAGATGCATATGTCGATGTAGCATACGCAGGTGTAGTTGACGGTGCAGCAGTAGACGTTGATGCTCCTGCCCCAGAGGTAGCAACAGCACTTCCGCTCTTGCGATCAATCTCTTCCTTGTATAAGAATCTCAACCTCCACGATCAATCAGCCCAAGAGCTCTCAGTGGAAGCACTAGATGTCGAGGTGAGATTTTCTTTAGAAAGGCGGAACCTTCTGACTGTGGTATGATCGTTACGATTGTATATGTCTACTCAAAGAAGTGTTGGGCTTCTAGCTGTGGTTGCTAACTCAAAGGGGTAGGCTTCAAGTTACAAGGTGGCATTGTAAAACATTCATACAGGTCTCTTGGCTCCTCTGATATGTTCAGAAAATAAAAAATCAAGTTGAACTACTAATGATAAGGTCAGACGGTGAACTTTGATACTCATGGATAAGAAATATGTGAAGGTTTAGACTTCTAAACTTCTCCTACATCTAAAAGAGACCCCACTTGACACACACACGAAGTTTCAGCTTGAGATCCAATTCTAGCATCGAGATGCGGATAGAAAAGTTCTGAGTAAGAAAATTACGGCAATTTTTAGTACCCAGATAGCTATTTGGACCTAGAATAGAGAATTGGCTCGAACACTTTCGATGATTCTTACAGGATTTGGAATCTATAGGATGTTGAACGTCTCTGTGAAATTTGACCTCCTGATTATACACAGTTCTCCAGATCTCGTTCTCTGATGTTGCTCTAGATTTAGAGCTTTTCAGACCCCCTCTGCTTCAATAGTCGCCCTGAATTACTCACTCTCTCAAATGACTTGAAACTTTTTGGACAGTCGTAGTCCTGCTGACAGTGAATGCAACCACGAAGGTTTGAAGCGATTTCCTCAATTCTGCTGCAATTGACACTGAAAAATCCAAAATCAACAAAAGTGATGCAATTCTAACACAATCCAAATTTCATTTTGGCATAACCCCTTCTTTATTGCTCCAAATCGATCAAAAATTTCACTGACAGTGACTGGCAGGACGAGCTTTATCTTCCTGTGCTCTTAGATTTCACAGTGTCTTCACCAAATTCTCGAACTCCCCTTTAGACCTCTGCTTCTAAGTTTAGAGTTTTACAAAAAATAAAAATAGATCAATGGGAGTTCATAGCTCCACTTGGTTGTCCTTTAGTGCCATAATCCACGTGATAACTTAACTTCACTCATAGGCTACCACGTCAGCCTCCCTAAACTGTCAACGTAAATCTTAAACTACCTAAAATGACAAGCAACCTTGAAAGATAACTTAAACCAACTAGAAAGCATGCATGGGCGATAAGTAAGTACAACTCATGAGCTTAAACTCTATCAACATGGTAAACTTAAGTTATGTACTTTGAACATCAAAGATAAGTATGAATTCACTTGCACAAACGTGCGAATGCTTGAACAAGATAAATAGCATACTATCAATCTACTAGGACTCAAAACGTATAACACAACGATGTTAACATATGCATAAAGGACTAGAAGTAATATTAAGTTAACTTCTACGACTACTAACTCTCAAGTGTCGAAGTAAAAGCATAACACGTAGCCGTCAATGCTCATAACCTCCAGAATTGACTTCTCTGACGTCTTAACTTGGCTGCAGCATGTCGCCGTTTCTCCAAAACTACAATTTTCCTTGACGTCATAATCACTTTGATCAGTTCATGGGCTTGTGATTCACTGCATCAAGAAAGTGAACACGGAATACGAACATCTATGGAACTTACAATACATAATGTACAGTTCTAATGAAGTTGCCAAGCATGTGAAGTGCAACAGTGAATACTCATACCAAGCGAACGAATATGTGATGATGAATCTGCAAGATTTGTCGACGCACGCAAGCCAACAAACCTACAGTACAAAACCTTGATCCTTGCTAATAACTACGAGCAATGGCTAGTGGAATCAATAGAAAAAATTTCTAGTGTTTTGTCAGGAAACCTTCACTGTCTAGAGCACTACGGGCTACGGAGACACACGAAGGCAGGCAACTGGTGGCCAACAATGAGGGCTACGAGATACCCGGACGGAGTCTCCTCTATGCTATTTATACTCATACTCAGGGTCTAATGTATCATTTTTTTGAATATTAAAGTATATACTATCAATTTAAATTCAGTTCCACGATTCTAAACTAAATTTATATAGTGGTTTATCAAAATTTTTAACCGAACAATGGCATATCTATTACCTACGTGGTTTTCAGTTTTTGAAACCTACACATTGATGTATGGAGATAATATCGATGATTTATCTAAATGATTATTTATTTTAGCCACTAGAAACTACCAAAGGAAAAAAGTAAAAATGGTCTATGTAGTCAAGAATATATAGAATTTAGATTCATGAATTAGATTTCTAATAGTTACTTTTACTGTCAATGTAGTTGTGGCAGTAAGCGTTTTTGTTCCCTCCTTCCGATGCTCATGTTTTTCATCCATAGTGACCATCGTTACTTATACTATCAGTTTGCTTCTAAATCACCCAATACTTCAGAAGTTTACTTGCTCGCACCCCTAATACATTTTTCAAACTGTACCCACTCTTTTCAAAATTTCATTACTGTATCGCACTGTTGACTGGAAACAAAAGTGTGATCAAGTAATGTATATGGTATAGGGTGTGATAAAATAAATTTTGCACATTACTTTTACCCTATATAGAACGTTTTGACTTCTGGAGTCAAATTAAAGCACGTGTAGACCTCAGAGGTAACAGTCTATTTTGCAACTACGGTAGTGTTAGAGTCACAGATGAAGTTGTCTATCAATCTGTATAATATCATACACAAATTAATAATTCGTCCAGTCATATTAACTGTTTATTTAAAGTCGTTAGAGAGAGAAATATGTTAGTGGAACACGAGCTGGAGGCATGCATGTTTAACTGTTATCATGTTTCTATCAAATGGTCGTATCGTGTGGATTTGGGAATTTCATGTCGTGATTCAACTTCTGTTGCCAACGAAGGTTAGAGTATGTAACTGAGGGTTAAGTCACAGACTCCGGACGATGGAGGATGGCGCAAGGTGCCTGCTAGTGACTCACTGGTGTGAAGTCCCAGGTTCTAGATCTATTCCAATCCAAGTGCCCATCCTCCAACGGACACTAAAACCCCTGGCTTAGAGCAAGGAACAGGAAACCAAAACTAGCGTTATAGGTTGGGTCAGATGGACTTACCACAGTCGACCCGGCGGTCAAATGATCTGGGTGGGCACAGGGTGTCATCCGGTAAAGACTTGGCTACATTATTTACTCTCAAGATACAAACCATCTAAAAGCCAAACGACCGACTGAGCGTTATATAAAACAAGCTGGGTTGCCCCAGTAAGCTCTATTCTAAATAAAATTATTGTCTTTATTGTCTTTATATAACGAAATTTTCAATTTTATTACACAGTCACGAAAATATTGATTAGTCTCTTTTGTATGTCCAGAGATACTATGTTACTTTACTCCACTGTTAGTGATGTTACACTAATATTATGTTACCCCACGTCAGAATGTATATCCATTGGACCGACAAGAATAGAGCCAATAAAAGGATGCAAGGAAAACGCAACTTCCACAAATTTCCACACTCCAGTAAGAACTACTAAAACTCGACGGAGCTCGAGCGAGTTAGCGTTTTAAGGCGACCTCGTTAGACCTTTTGCAAAGAACTCTTTCTAGCTTAAGCGCAGCAGCTGCGTGTTTTGAGAAATGGCCATGGGGTCTGCTGTACCCTTCTGTTTCGAATAATGGGTGAGCTAGGCAGGTATGAAGAACTCGCAATTAGAGTTAAGCAACAAATCACAACAGTTGCCTTAACAGATCACACGGTTATATTACCAGCAAGATACAAACTCGTGGCACGATAGTTTGTATGGGGCACATATACCCACCACCTTCTTGGGACACAAAATAGGTGGTGCTGGAAAACAATAACCTATCGTGATTGCACGACACAGTACGTGAGCTCGATGATGGTTCACTCCACAATAAGACCGTCCAAAAAGGACTGTACAGATTCGCTGAATTAACATGACTTCATGCTCAAACCGTCGACTCGCACAATGCCCGAGACACCCTAGGTTTCTCCGATCTTTTCGATGTTACAATGTATGGCAGCAAGAACCACTCAATTCATAGCACCACTCCAACAGGGGAGGAAAATCTTCTAACAAGGAAAGAGGCTCTCGCAGCCTTCACAAGAGGAAACAAAGAAGGAACAGAGTATCACTAAAGAGACTTACTTGAGGGCAGAGCCCCTTCTCAATATATAGGGAGAACCAACAGACTTTTGGGGTTGGGTCTCCGTGACATAGTTGTCTTACAGGACTTGTGCACGGGGTCTTACAAGACTTCATGAGCTTGTCTTATTCCGTATGTCAACAGTCCCCCTCAAGCTCATATCAATATCCTTAACACCTAGACATAATCTGAAAATATCAAATTTATCTCTAGGTAAAGCTTTAGTGAATATATCAGCAACTTGTTCACTTGTAGGTACATATCTTAGATCTATCTCTCCAGCCAATACTTTTTCTCGTATAAAGTGATAATGAACCTCTATATGCTTGGTCCTAGCATGGAAAACAAGATTAGAAGCAAGTTTAATACTGCTGATATTGTCTGTGTGTAAAACAACAGGATCAAAAAATTCTACACCCATATCTTTCAGTAAGGTGTGAAGCCAAACGGATTCGCACGTAGCATTAGTGGCACCTCTGTATTCTGCTTCAGTCGATGACAGAGCAACTGTAGGTTGCTTCTTCGATTGCCAACTAACAGCAGAGTCTCCAAGGCTGAAGACAAAACCTGACGTAGATCTTCTATCTTGAGCACTTCCTGCCCAATCTGCATCAGTAAAACCATGTAACAAGAGAGGACCACCCGCTGCGTAGTGAAGTCCATACTGGATTGTGAACTTCACGTATCGTAGAATCCGTCGAACTGCATCAAGATGAGGTTTCCTAGGTGCCTGCATGAACTGACTAACTAGGCCTACAGCATAACTTAGATCAGGTCTAGTAATGGTCAAGTAGATCAGGCTACTTACAATCTGTCTATAGAAATTCGGATCTGCTAATAGCTCACCATCCTCAGCATTCAACTTCAGAGAAGATGCAAGAGGGGTAGAGATAGGCTTACAAGCTGTCATCCCAAACTGTTCTAGCTTATTCAGAGCATACTGTCTCTGTAACAGCCATGTATCACCTCCATCCTTGATGAACTCAATAGCTAGAAAGTACTTCAGCTCATCTAGATCTTTCATATCAAACTCTCCTTTCAGCTGATCTTTCACCTGCTTGATAAGGCTCTTAGAGGTACCAGTGATAACAAGATCATCTACATAGATGATGATCAGTACTGTGTTATCATCGACCTGCAAAGAGTACAATGAGGAGTCTGAACTACAAAGACGGAAGCCAAGCAATAGTAGAAACGAGTTAATCTTGGCATTCCAAGCTCTTGGAGCTTGTTTAAGCCCATACAAGGACTTCTGGAGTCTACAAACTTTATTTGGATACCTCTGGTCTTCGTATCCAAAGGGTTGCACCATGTAGACCTCCTCTTGCAGATCTCCGTTCAAGAAAGCATTATTGAAGTCCATTTGATGCAGTTGCCACCCTTTACTTGTAGCCAATGCCACAAGGGTACGTATCGAAGCCATCTTGGCTACCGGACTGAAGGTTTCCTCAAAGTCAAGGCCATATTGCTGCGCATATCCTTTAGCCACAAGTCTTGCCTTATGCCTGTGGACTGAACCATCTGAATTTCTCTTGACCTTGTACACCCATCTACAACCAATAGCTTTCTTACCATAAGGTAAATCAACCAGTTCCCAAGTCTGCTGATTTTGCAAAGCTGAAAGCTCAACTTGCATGGTTTGCACCCATTCTTCTTGATGCATCGCCTCCTCAAGAGAATTCGGTTCCTGCTCATGTACGACATTCACCATGTATGCATGATGTTGAGCCAAGAAACCTTCACACTGAAAACGTTGGACAGGATGTCTCGCTCTGGTGGACCTCCGCAAATCAGATTGACCTGATGGTCCAGCTTCAGATCCCTGATTTGGCTGGGAGCTGCTGACATGGTCGTCAAAAGCATGCACAATATCTGCAATTCGATGCTCATTGATCATCTGGTGCAACACTGGAGAGCTGTTGGAATGTGCAACTTGTATAGGTTGAACAATAGGTGGAGGGACCTGAACTGAAGGTATAGCAACTACAGGGACTTGGCCAGACCAAGGAGTTCTCACGCGCAATGGATCAATTACAACACTATCACCACTACCTGAACTAGTGGCTTGAGTTGTTGTAGAACCAACCTGAACTTGTTGGACAGAGGATAGAATAGGTGAAACAAAAACAGACCCTGACGTAGCCTGATACCAAGATAACAACTCATCAAAAACAACATCTCTACTGATGAGCAATCTCCTCGAAGTTGGGATATAACATCTATATCCCTTCGTATCAGAAGCATAGCCTAAGAAGATACACTTCTCAGCTCTCGGGTCCAGCTTGCTGCGCCTTTCATCTGGTACATGTACAAAACATATAGAACCAAACACTTTGAGACATGAGAGGTCTGGTTTCTTGCCCACCAATACCTCATAGGGGGTCTTCTTATGTACCGCTGCAGTTGGTGCACGGTTCATGAGATAGACTGCACAGGCAACAGCTTCCGCCCAATAACACTTAGGCATAGACTTCTCATTCAGCATTGCACGTGCTGACTCCGCAATGTGTCTGTTCTTCCTCTCTGCTACACCATTCTGTTGTGGACTGTAGCTGCACGTGACCTCTCTTTTGATCCCATGCTCTTGCAAAAAAGTGTCAAAGTGGCGAGAGATGAACTCGCCTCCTCCATCCGAACGGAGCCGTAGGATGCAATGGTTGTACTGCTTCTCAACTAGGATCTTGAATGTTTGAAACACAGCAAAGACGTCTGACTTGGCCTTGAGGAAATAGACCCAAGTAAATCGCGAGAAGTCATCTATGAATGAAACGAAGTACTGAGAACCATTCAAGCTTGCTTGAGATGCAGTCCATACATCAGAATGTATCAACTCCAACACCTTGGAAGCTCTAGTGCCTTGATGGCGAAATGGTTGCCTAGCCTGCTTGCCAAACTGACAAGCTTCACCAATCTGAGATGGGATAGGAGATGTGAACTTGAGAAGACCTGTAACTAACTCTGACGTAGGTAAGGTCTTCAACCGCTGATAGTTCATATGACCTACTCTCTTATGCCACATCTCCAAATCTGAGACTCCAGAGGTATGAACAAACATCGCAGCTTGAAGTTGAGGTTGAACAGCATCCAATTTGAACAACCTTCCTACTCTTGACCCTCTGACAACTACATTGTTTTGACTGGTTTCAACAATACATCCCTTGCTGTTGAACCGAACTTGATAACCTTGCTCCACCATCTGACCTATTGAGACGAGATTCCTAGTAATGATGGGCACATATAGTACATCTCCCAAAGCAGAAATGTTTGAAGATGCAACAGATAGAGGAACTGTACCCATATGTGTAATGTTGTGCTGGGTATCATCACCAGTATAGACTATTGCTGGTGTCTTCAATGGCTCCTTCTGGCTGAACCATTCACCATGTGCTGTCATGTGGTTTGAAGCTCCAGAATCAATAAACCACTCATCAGCAGGTTTGCTCATAGAACCCATGACATGTGCCACCGTTAGAAGACTGCCATCTGAAAAAGGTTCCTCTGTCGACACATAGTTTTGCTGTGGAAGCTTACCAGACTTGATGTCTGCTTGCCTCTTGAAGCAGGTCTTGATCACATGACTTTTGGTTTTGCAGTATGCACAGAACCGCTGCTCACCCCCGCCTTTAGCTTGCTGTTGCTGATGGTCAGGTCGAAGGTTCTGTTGCTGCTGAGAGAACTGACCTCGACCAGAAGAACCAAATCGGTTCTTATCTCTACCACCGAAGCTCTTTCCTCGTCCTCTGCCTCTACCTCCAGCAAAGAAAGCTTGCTCTTGTGATGAGACAGAACCACCATTGCCTTGAAGACGAATCTCTTCTGACACTAACATAGGAATCAACTCATCGAACTTGGGAAAAGTATCTCTGACAGCAATGGAAGTCTCGAAAGGTTTGTATTCTTTCCCAAGACCATTGATGGTGTGTAGGATGAGATCATCATCCTCGACTTTCACCCCTATGCTGTTAAGCTGCTCAACTAGACCTCGCACTTGATAGACATAATCTGTAATGCTCAATGAACCTTTCTTAACATCTAAGAGTTGCTGCTTGAGTTGTAACTTACGAGCTTTGGTAGATGTCTGGAAAACATTAGCTAGTGTATCCCAGACCTCTTGGGGAGTATCAACAGATTGTATGTAACCAAACATGGAAGGTGAGACACACAAAGAAAGATAATGCACAGCTTGACAAGCTCGTTTGTTCCATGCATCAACATCAGGATCTGTATCAACTCCAACGGGTTTCGCATCTGTCCCTGTGACCAAGCCAAACAGGCTTTGGCCTTTCAAGAAGGCGGACATTCGATACTTCCATATGGAGTAGTTATTTTTGTCTAAAGGCTCACCGATAATGGCTGAAAACGTATCTATTCTACTCATGATGGATTAGACGTAAGAAATGAAAATACAGACAATGTCTCTGAACAGATCGGAATTTCACATAGTGATAGAAACGTTGATTCTAGAGTTATACAGATGTAGGTCTAGACGTAGATCTATGTGACACAAACACAGTCCGTTTTGGCTAAAAATGAGTAGAAGACCTTAAAAAATGCAGTCAAAGCTTGTTGACTGACTATAATTGTGAAAAACTCTCACAAAAAAAACACACAAGAAATACAGCAGAGGGACAATTCAGAAATTCAGAACCTGTCACCAACGCTGTCATTCCATGCTACACCAGATAAAATGATGTCTGATTTTTGAAAGTAGCTCCAAACAGCAAGGACGCTTATTAGAGTTTCGCTTCAAGAGAAATCTCCATGTGCAAAAAATTGCAGCACCTCCACTTGCAATTTGAGTCCTCTGTATGTCTCCAATCTCTAATTCCTTCACTCAAGCTCTGATACCATGTTACAATGTATGGCAACAAGAACCACTCAATTCATAGCACCATTCCAACAGGGGAGGAAAATCTTCTAACAAGGAAAGAGACTCTGGCAACCTTCACAAGAGGAAACAAAGAAGGAACAGAGTATCACTAAAGAGACTTACTTGAGAGCAGAGCCCCTTCTCAATATATAAGGAGAACCAACAGACTTTTGGGGTTGGGTCTCAAGGACATAGTTGTCTTACAGGACTTGTGCACAAAGTCCAAAGTCTTACAGGACTTGTGCACGGGGTCTTACAAGACTTCATGAGCTTGTCTTATTCC
Organism: Asterella californica; assembly: GCA_036924285.1. NCBI lineage: Eukaryota > Viridiplantae > Streptophyta > Marchantiopsida > Marchantiales > Aytoniaceae > Asterella > Asterella californica. Next base: position 18,463,047 of record JAYKYS010000003.1, read on the forward strand.
GTATGTCAACATTCGATCCGTAAGAGTATTATGTACATGCTACTACAAGGATGTTGCCTCGTACGCCAGGAGTGATAGCGCATTACTGATGCTACCAAACTGTCGAAGCTAAAACTATGATGATGATTAATTGATCATGACTGTAGTATAGAAGCTAAGCTCGAGGAATTTGCGCCTCCGGTTAAGAGCGTTGCTTGTACGAAGGTGCAGGTTGAAGCTTGGGGGCCTCTCTGCTGATTGGGATATCCACGGCTGAAATATGATCACACCTTTTAGCTTTAGACGGGGACCTGTGCAAACCTCCATAACGAACCGTCAGCAGTATACAAATGAGAGTTGAGCCGTCTGCATGGCCGCCACAGTGAGAGCAAAAGGCGTGCGAATGGTACGTGCTGACGACCCAGACGGTGCTCTGTCTCGAACAAGGGCAGGTGCAACAAGGTCGAGCATTGAGGAACTTAAGACTACACGTTGAATCACATCCTACGCCCCACTTATTGCTGTTGAATTTGTGGTCGGCGGAGTAAAAGGCGGCTGCAGTCATGAACATTTCCGCCAAAAATTTAGGCGCCAACATGTTGGTCGACGGTTTGCTGCATCCTGTGCAGAATGCATGACGATGATGGAAGCTCAGAGCCCAAGTTGACTGCTGATCCGGAGAGGTGCAGCTACATCTGGCCCTGGGGTCATCATCAGCCCTTTGCACCAAAATCAGCTTTGCCGGATCCCCGATCTCGGTGGGAAAATCTGGTAGCTCTGCAACGGATATATGACGATGGCAAGGGCTGGGAACACCAGCTGTGGCTGCTAAGGGTTTTGGGGAAGCTGCTATAGCAGCAGGCGCAGCAGTAAATGGGAGAGGTGAATTCACCTTGGGAGATGCCGTTCCAACCTTCGACGACAGGGGAGAATTCTTTGCAACCTGGGCCTCGGGCCAGTCAATTCCGTAGAATTCCACCTCTTTACGAAGTCTGAATAAATCGGCATCCGTCAGTTTAGGAAGAGCTTCCAGACTGCCATAACGAAGTAGACACAACATGTTCTGAAACACTGATTCTTCACAGTCGACCACCAATGGAGGTGAGGGCCGAATAGCTGAGGAAGCAGAATCGAACTTCTCCCCGCGTATGCTGTCAGTTTTCATCCTAAAGTAAGAAGAACCTTGCAACGTTTCTGAGCTCACTGTATACGGAGCTCTAGTTCGTCCAACATAGACCGTAATATCGAAAAACCTCGAAGTAGTCACGGAAGGTGGAGGAGGAGGAGGAGGACCACCTCCTCCTAACGGTAAGCCCATCACCACTGCTTCTCTTCTCTGAGTCTTGTCAGAAGGAGAAGTCGACCATCTGTAACCTGTTCCGGAGGACAAGCCTTTGTCGACATCCAAACCAGCCCCAACGCCCAAGTCCGGGTTCGGGTTATAATTCCTAATAAGAACGGAGTGCATGTCAAACATCGGCCCGTAACCATCCATGTCGGCAGCTGTATTTCTAGGAGGCATTCTTATCATGTGGATTGGGTTGAATATGGTGCATCTGCTCGCCAATTGCGACCCGCTGACCCGCTGACCCGCTTCTTCTTATCTGACTAAGGGTGTATATATGTGTCCGTCTGTCGGTCTGTGTCTCGATTGCTGTTTCTAGAAGACTACGGACTCACCACATCATCATTTCCAGGCTTAGGGGCCGCAAGACTCGTCGACGGGTTCGCAAGCTGCAAGACTTAGTGTGGATGACGACTTTCAGCCGACGAACATCTACGAGTAAGGAAGAAAGTAGACGAAGATCGCATCACATAGTTCTAGAGCTAGCGCGCAGGCGGTGGGGTCACCTCACTACTGCACGGGCAGAACGGTGGTGGGAAATTGAGGATTGGATTGTAGAATTCAGTTTACTGCTGGTCATCGGGTGCACAGTGTAAAGTTAGCGCATGGATCCTCCTCCAATAACCCTTGCATTTCCCTCACGCACGCACTTGCCCGCTTGCTGGAATTCAACCGTATTTGCGCGCATTTCGGTCCGCGGAAAAAACTGACTCACAAGCGAGGCAGAAAAGGAACGAAGATGGCACAAATACCGAGACCGAAGAAGATGGGGTTTGAATGAAGCTGGCCTCGAGAATTGATGGTGTTTGAACTTGGAAGCTGCTGCGAACACAAAACAGCTAATCTCTCTCTTGTCTCCCCTCCGGCACCGCTCCCGACTTTTTGGCTGGGTTCGAGCTCTTCGACATCACGGCTCAGCTGGACTGAAGAATTCTCTAAGACTTGACTCTGTGTCTATCTATCTCTCCCTCTCGCCCCCGTGTCAACAACCAACCGCCTCCGCCCCTTGTGCCATGCCGTCTCGGTGGACCGAGTGGTGGGAAGTTCACCAGACTGAAGAATAATTGCTCATTCTTCCTCTTCTGCCGTTCCAAACTCCGCCTCAGCGCGATATGAAACGGAATGTATGGATACGACAGTTCTTCTCTTCACCTCACCAACGTCGTTCGCCCGCCTCCTCGATCCGCCTCCAACTTCAATCTTCAAAATCACCTAACGAGCAAACTGTTCCGTCTTACCGATCGAGCCATTCCATTTCATCTCATCTCACTCTCATGTCAAGTCGCGACGCCTCGTGAGTTTAGGACTAGTAGTTACTAAAGTCAAGTCCATCAACTTCAAGGCGCCTTCACAACGAACTCCACAGACACAGTCCCTTTTTGTCGCCGCTTCTGGAATCTCGGCACCGTCGGCACGCCGCTCTCCGTGAGTGAAATAAATGGACTTGGTTTACTTAGAACAGCGAGTCATTCAGAAGAAATGACCTGTTGTAGGAAGTCAAAACGCCCCAAAACGACGGGACTTTCCGTTTCAATATTTGCTATAATTAACCCTGTAAAGAAGCAGATAACCAATTGTTTCTCAGGTTTCTGCAGAATCTGCACCTACGTGTCGTAACACTTTTATTACGAGCTCTTATGGCGGTGAGACACATCATGACGACGAATCTCTTCGCTGTTCCCTCCATTTGGACACAAACAGGAGTTTTCGTCAACAGAGCCATATTTGGGCTCACGGAGCTGAAAAGAATAATAATATTGAGGTCGTGCCGGAAGGTGCCGAAACCGGAGAGTAAAACGCGACTTTCGTCCGGGTGGTAGAGCCGTTTCCCATCTACCGCACCATCCCTTCTGGCCGTTCTCCTCTTCGTCTGTTCCTCACCATCTACTCTTTCGCACCACCCTCCCGCGACATTATTACGCAGTTCATTGGATAGTTAACTATCGATAACTACAGGATAACGCAAACGGGTTTGTTTATTTATCTAACTATTTAATTTTGTCAAATTTCTCTCTTTTACTAAATGCATGAGTTCGCAATTTTCATTATATGAGACTTTACAAGTTGTTTATAATTGTTTTTCTGTTCATTATCTATTAGACATAATTAACGTGAGTTCGTGTCCCTGGATGATGAGGTGGACCATGTGCGGAAAGAGTGAGATGAATGTGAATCAAGTCATGAACTCATGGACTTGAATGCAGCTATTCGATTTGGGGAAAGAGGGTGAAATCTTTTCCGTCCTTTCCATTTCCTTCTCCTTATCGGACCGAGGAGAATCTCAAGAAGTGCCGCACTAGCACGACTCCGACTCCACCATTTTCGCGTATGGCCTCTGGACACGAGACATCTTCTGAGGATCCTCTCGACGCTTGCTGTATTCAGCACGATCCGCACAGTCTGGCACTGTGCTCACTTATACTAATACAGACGGCTGCATCGGCACTTGGATGGAATCGGCGCGCCAACTTTTGGCGACTTGAATGGCTTCTCCGACTTCCCATGGATAGCGCTGCGCCTTCAACGCTGCCACTCCCATGTGTGTGGCGGGGGGACTCATGCTGTGCAAGGGCAGCAGCATACGGCTGCAGAAAGCCCCACAGCGAAAAGAGGCCTTAGAAAAAAACAAAAAACAAAAAAACAAAAACAAAAAAAAAACCAAACACCCGTTATAATCACACGTTATATTGTTCAGTTAAACTTCTCACAGAATAGTACGTTTATTTCCATATCTCGCCCGCTACAGTCATGTTTTATGAGAACATTCTCCAGTAGTACAAATATAAAAGGATGTGCTTATAACGAATTAGATTTATATAATTAATAATAAGTAACTATTAAAATATTATTTTATGATGGATAAGTGCAGAGCATAATCACTCTCAGAAGGTCGGTTTAGGCAAGATTAGTAGTACAGTAGTCCTTGGATAAGTGCAAGAGGTCAGAAGTAACTTCACAAAATGCAGTTTACAGGTTTTGCAGTTATCCATGAATAAATTACATGTCACCATGAAAATTAGCAACTAAAATAGAAAATACTACTGAAGAATGGACAACGAGAAATACATTGGTAGCAAAGTGAGATTTATCTAATTCTTTCCAATGCTTTTCCAGTAAGTGATTGCTCTATTTACAAAAAGCATGCGGATGACTTTTACCTTCGAGAAACTACTTGAATAAAAGCACAAAATCTTGAAAGAAATTAACGTTGAAAGTTCACACTATCCACTTCGTAAATGTTAATTTAGTTCGAGAACGTTCAGGTATGTTATGATAAAGTAGATGTTGTTACTTACAAATCTTCCAACATTTAGTTTTGGAGCTGACATTAATCAGGGTTGATTAATAACAAATTAAGAAAGCATGCTAATTATTGTATATAACTCTAATTTATATATAACACTACATGTTGTAAAGAGCATAAAGTTTCTTAAACCACGAGTATGAGTATAAAAACTGTAGTTACTAAACACAAAACGGATTTCCTCTTTACGTTCAAATAAACGGTTTTCCTCTTTACATTAAATGATTGAGAATATCCATGTTCTTGACAATTCTTCCCAAAAAATAGTACCACTTTCAGTTCCATAGGTCTCGATCAGTACCAATGAAATGGTTTGAAATAATGGTTCAATATGCATAGAAAGCGTACTTCCGGCCGGGGGCCGGATAACGCCAAGCGGCGAGTGCGGCTGGTTCTCGGTTGGTGGGCCGTGCGTGGAGGGGGGTTAGATAGGTTTTTCAAAAAAAAAGCGGTCGCGCGTATTAAGACGTGAAGGCGTTAATACGTGAGCAGGGCGACATTTTTTGCGAAAAAGGGCGGCCGCGCGTGAAGGCGTGTTAAGGCGTCAGGGTATTCTGGTGTGAGCGGGGCGAGTTCGGTTGGCGAGTCTGCGAGTTTGGAGCAGCGGACTTTCATTTTCTCGCTTCATTTGTGAGTTGGCGAGTCTGCGAGTCGGGCGAGTTTGGAGGAGCGGACTTTCATTTTCTCGCTTCTTTGTTCGCTTCGGTGTGGCTGAAGGACCGCTTGATTCGTTCTTTGTTGCTTTGCTGACAAAGTGGTTGTCGTTTTTTGCTGCACGGTGCCTGGAGATCGTGCTGCTGTGGTCGCTGCGTAGTTTTTTCGTGCGTGCTGTCTGGTTCTGAAGATCATCCGTGGGTGGTTTTTGGTGGAAGTGCTTCGATCGGGGATTGGATGGAGGCCGTAAGTCTCACTCGGTGGTGCTTTGGTCTCGTGCGAGGCAATCGGTGCTTGAGCAAGGCTATTCCTTTACATGGCACATCGTGGTTTCAGTGGCGCGCGGTCGCTTCGTTTGGTCGATGGGCTGCATTGTCTTTGTTTAGTTGGTCCATCATTTGGTTTGGCTCGTTTCCCTATGACTTTTCTGCACCGTCAGTATGGGGTACCTTTGGCCAGCTTTCATGCCTGCGAGTCCACGGCTGCTGTCTTCCTACGAGGTATGTCTGTACACACACGATTATCAGGTGCGTTTGTGCGTTTGTGTGTGTTATTTTCATCTTTCGAAATGTCTGGGAGTAGTGAGCACTGCGAGACTGTCCCCGACAGTGAGGAGGCAGTTGATTCCGTTCGATTATGTTCGGACAGTGAAGAGCAAGTACAAAGTGTCGAAGAAGTGGCCCCTGTGATCTCAGATCCAGACTTCGAGTTTCTGGATCTGAGTGGTGCTAGCCCTCGTTTTTCTCTGTTGTCGTCTGAGACTCCAATGATTTCTTTCGGGGACGAGTTGTTGCAAAAGACTCGCTGTTACGTGTACTTGCAGCTTGGGTTTTCGCAGCAGGTTCCAGACTTTTTGATTAAGTTTGATTATGTTCTCATAGGTAAAACGTGTTATCCCTGTGAAGTGCATCCTGTTCCTTTGCGATGGTTGGCTGGACCATTTCGATTTTTCTCATACTCTGTGGATAACTTTTACCTGTATTTGCAGGACAGGCGGTTTCGCATGTTCTCTTATCCTGCCTGTTTTGCTCGTGCTGACGGTTGTGTGAGATCTACCGTGCACAGAATTTATCGAACTCAGTCTCACCCTTGTGTTTGTACTCAGGTTGACCTTGAGAACAGTGTTGTCATTTGTCGGCATTTCCCTCTGCAGCGATGTCTCTCCGTCGAGAGGCAAGGGCTAAGCGTCCCAGCCTAGAGGTTTCTGTTACTGTGTGTACCACTGGTGCTGACCTTGATGTTCGTTTTTTTCCTCTTGTTTGTGAGTTTTTGAAGAAAGAGTGTGTTTCTGATATATTTTCCATCAAAAGGGGTGGGTCGCTCCTTCATCTTCACTTTCAGGGTGTTATCTGTATATATGGCAAATCGACCGTGCAGGTGAAAAGCGCATTTCTCAAGCCTTGGGTTGGGACAGGGACAAGCCCCTAGGAGCACAGATTTGCGTGAAACAGCTTACCAACAAAGGTATCCATACCTTTGTTGGCATGGTGGGCTACTGTCTAAAGGATGAGAACCAGGAGCACCACCAGGCTGTAACTAAGAATATAACTGATGCTATGATTGACGACGGGAGAGAGTTGTTTATGCTCATGGGGGCCGCGGACACCAAGAATCGAGTTGAGTTAACCTACTTGAATATCCTGCCCCGAGCTTTACAGTACAACAGGTATAAGAGCCCTAATCCCCTTTCAAATACTTTGCCTCGATGTTTACGAGCGATGCTGGCCTCTGGGAAGTACGCAGCATCTCCGCATTGGCTCACACAGGCAGGTATTCATAAGTGCCGTTCAGATTCGCTGTGGAATTCGTTTATCAGGCCTGGAGATATTACGCCAAGTGACATTGACAATATTTTCTTCTTTAGAGAGAGTGTTCGGTGCCCTCACTGTTCCCGCAGATACTACAGTAGCAAGCACGGTGTCGATGAAGAGACGGACGCAGGAGTGGAGGTTCCACCAGTTCCAGAGCAGCACGACGTGGGGACTGATCTTGAGAGTCCTAGCATTGAGACGCACACCGATATGTTTACTACTGTGCAGCTGTCCGAGTACATCCCGCTGACCGACGCGATGACTCGTAGCACCGGACATGAGAGGAGTATAGCGTAGATACAGCAGTGCAGTATAGTAGATTACGTTACTTATCGTACCAACACAGCGAAACGTGTACAGTATGCTGTGTGTAGTACGAGTTGTGTGCACCGCTTTTTCTCATAAATAAAGTAACTGGGTCACCGTACCCCTTTAACCCTAAAATCGAAAAGGTACAGGACGCATACAGTCCAGCAAAAAAACAGTCGTACCGTGACAACGGCTCCTGAGTGGCCCCCGTGCTAAAATAATTCCGGAACCAGAAAATAATTCGAAGAGGATGGCCACAAACGTGGGCACGGCTATAATGCAACGAAGTCATAAAAGGCTATCTGAGCGATACCCTGCTAGGTGAATAATGCATAATCTGCTTCTAAATATTAAAACTACTGACGAGTTTACATGAATTTGCATCACCATATATATTTTACTCAGCTGACAGTAATTACAATTAGTTTGCCGACCACAAGGTGCTCACGTAGACCCATTATCGTAGTAAATGCGAGTTATTATAAGAGCTGTTTACTTAGAATGACTATTGTTAATAAGCATGGTAAATTTCACAGTGCATTTTATGTTTAAACTTTGGTAATTATCTCATCATCCTAGATTTTATCTCTTGAAAAGTATTTCATTTGTTAAAAACAAATAAGGTTATCCAACATCAGCACGTACTGCACAAAAGAGTGATGAATCAAATAAATGCATGTTCTTATGTTCGTGTTATAATATATGGACTTTTAAAATGATTACCCACTCTTCTCTCTGATCTCCTATGGTTTGTCACGTGTATGATAATAATCAACTTAATACATTCTATGGAGATATGATGCACAACTTCCATATATTTTGGATCTTCTCGTTCATATTCTAATCTCAAGCCCGCAGCTGTGGCACAGTTCCGCTAATTACGTCTCGGTTTATACGTGCGAATTTATTAATGATGGACCCCAGATTCGTGGTCGGATGAAATCGGATTTATGCTCATTACCGCAGTAGTCGAGCCTCGAACTGCAATCGTGATCATGATTACGTATCAACTGCACGGTTCAAACTGCAGTCACGGTCACGGTCTCAACTGCACGGTCACGATTGCAGTCACCGAGCTCAAAGCACAGTAATGGCGTTCTCCATCCGTTTTCCGTTCATTTTGAATTAGGCACAGTTTAACAAGAAATTCGTCCGTTCTCCGTTCATTTTGAATTAGGCACAGTTTAACAAGAAATTGTCAGTTTTCTCAGATGTGCTCAGAAACGTGGTGGTCAATAGTCTCACAATGCACGAAATGTGACATTTCACAACACACTCGCACTGTTCATTAACCTCGAGCTATCGTTAATACAGCTTGATATTGTGTCTGATTGCTTGATATTGCGTTTTGCAGTCTGATCTCTAGTTTTGCAGTCTGATCTTCAGTGATGTTTTGTTCTTCTGCTACAGTGAGCAGCTACGGGAGACGTAATTTGCAATACTTGGTGGACTGCTTGGAAACTAATATGTGTTGCTCTCATCTATTATTGAAGGTTTCGGTCTTAGCGTATGCAGAAAGTGGATTCAAGACATATGACGGATGCGACAGATGCAGCAAAAAGCTATGTGGATTGTTTTGTTCGAGATGTAAAAGTGAGCGCCTGTTGTCGATAAAATGTTTCAGATTGCAGCTTCTGGCAGCGGATGAAAGTGCCAACGCGTGGGCCATAGCATGGGAAGCTGGGAGAGATTTTCTAGGCATAAGTGCCTCGGCTTATAGTCTACTAGAATTATGCGGAGATGACAATGTTTGATGGACCGGATCGTTGGTCAGCATTGGTACTGTCATTTCATCATTGTGACAAGTAAAGTTGTTGGAGGAAAATATATTCGGATCGACCAAGCACAACCCTGTGGAAAACGACAGTTATTCAATGTCTCTTCGTCTCTTTGAGATTCAGAAAGGCGCATGTCTACTACTCGAATTGTCATTCCTACCCAGTGTGTTATACCCGGGTCGAGCACAAGCACCACACCGGAGCCGGACATCAACTTTCGTGGAGACGAAACACATCAAGTACCTGCAGAAGAGAGACGGAGAGATAAAGTAGCGAATTCTCATTATTATAAGAGTGGTTTTTTTGTGGGGTTTTTAGTGGGATCTATGGCCGTGTTATTATCGATGGTTATGTTTGCTTTTGCTATATTGAAGTGGTGGCGGTGATCGTCGTGATGGATTGTAATATGCGTTACGCATACAATCCAAATGTATGGTTACATTTTGAACGTTTTGAATGAATAGATGGCAGTCTTCGCGTATTGTGTATATTCAGGAGTGTATTGTGTATATTCTGCGTCATGTTATCTCCCTCTAGTGTTTACCGAAACTCTAGAAATAAATCTAAAACGCGAGAGGGAGAGAGCTTGGAGCAGCGCGCTCAGTGCGTCAAAAGGTCGATCGCACTGAGCGCATCTAGTCGCGCGCTCAGTGCGACAAGTGTAGTGTCACACTGCGAGCAGTGCGATAAGTGCTCAGTGCGATCGCATCGAGAACCGCGCGCTCAATGCGATATATTGTCGGTCGCACTGAGCTCAGTGCGACTGCTTTTACAATATATAGCACTGAGCTCAGTGCGATACATTGACCGGTCGCATTGAGTGTTGGGGTTGGGGGTTGTAGGCTAAGTGCGATCGGTCAGAGATTCGCACTCAGTGCGATCCTGGACCGGTCGCATTGAGCGCGCGAGGTTAACTGCGTAAGGGTACTTTGAGCTGTTGGGATGAGGAGAAGAGTTTAACAGTAAAAACATAGATTAACCAAATGATAAAACACACTTTATTAACTTGATTTCAGTTTCTTCATAAATTCGGTCGCTTGAACGATATTGCAAGAATGCCAAATCAAGTTGATTTCCTCCTCTGACATAGCGCCCCAGTAGTTCTTAAGAGCAGGATAAGGATCTCTTCCAAAAGCCTGTCTATACTTGGCAGCCACATAACCTGAGGTATCTTGGGTGCTGTTTGCCCATGATTTCAACCATGGTAGGAGTACATTCATGAGATAATCATCTCTGTCCATGTCACCTGACTCAGGCATGAAAGAAGGGGGATGGATTGTGTTGTATGGATGATTAGTACTATTCTTCTCGAGAGAATCATCTATCAACAACACATCTCGTGTACACAAGTTAAACGCGAACAGTCGAGAAAAATCCTTCAAATACAAGTAATTACCACTGGCAGCTTCTCTGGTAGTCTTGAAACGATTACACATGGGTTGTCCGAAGATTCTACAGATCTGCATAGTACAATAATGAGACAAGGTAAATAGAAATAAAGTGAAGATCGAAACAAAGTGAAGATCTGTATAGTACGATTACAGTTAACAGAAACAAAGTGGAAAGAAAGAAAGAAAGAAACTACAACAAAGAAAGTGAAGAATAATTTTAATAGCAATGAGTTTGTTTGCAGTTACCTGGCCCGAAGCGATCCCTGTAGGCAAGTACTTTTTGGTCTCCATGGATCGAAGTATGGCGTTGCAGTTGTTAAGAGTTTTGGATGTCCATATGAGCACTTGAAAATCCTGACAGCATATCTCCATGAACTCTTTAACTCCTTTTCGTGCCACATAGAATAAATCCTTTTTGGCACTCTGAACTTGATAACCTCTCTCTTTAGCTCCTTGAAGCTCTAAGTCATTACGTCCCGTTCTTACCAACAAACCGTTCAGATCTAGTATCAGTGTCTTTCTTCTGATCACAACAGGATTTGTCAATCTGGGATAGAAGAGTTTGGAAGAACGAAGGCGAGTGACATCCGTCTTTAACCTCTCCAACTCCTCTTCCTGTAGTTGTATTCGTTCGTACATGTCTTCTTCTCTCTGGCTCGCTTCTGTTATTCGGAGGTTTAAAGTCTCTTCTTCTTTTCTTCTCATCGCAAGACGAGCATCTATATCTTCCTCCTCTTTCCTCTTGTTCAATAGAGTCTCTGGTTCTCCTACAAGTACAAGTAAAAATGTTCGATGTAAAAAAGACCTCAATGCGATCTCAAACCCGTCGCTCTGCGCTGTGGAGAGGTCGCGCACAATGCGATGCAGCGATACAGTCACACTGAGCACCGCGTTAACCTCGCGCGCTCAGTGCGACTAATATACAGTCGCACTGAGCGCTTGCTTATGTAGGGCCGCGCGCTCAGTGCGACTAATATACAGTCGCACTGAGCGCGCTTGCTTACGTAGGGCCGTGCGCTCAGTGCGACAGGGTCGCTGTCGCACTGAGCGCGAATCCGTAAATGCTCTACCTGGCGTGCGACACCGTGTCTGTCGCACTGAGCATTTAGCTCAGTGCGACGTGCGACTAAACACCTTAAGGCCGCACTGACCTTAAAGCCGCGCTCAGTGCGACCAGACTATTGTCGCAATGGCCGTGCAACACAGTGCGACCGATAGGTCCGTCGCACTGTGCTATCAGGACCGTCGAACAACAACAACACTACATCGAGCTAGCACTAAACAGAGATTTCACTCAACACAACAACAACACTACATCGAGCTAGCACTAAACAGAGATTTCACTCAACACTACAGAGAGCGAGCATTAAACAGAGATTTCACTCAACTTTACACACCTGAGATTTTACAGAGCCAAAGTAACTCAAACAAGCAAATAATACACAAGTAAAGAGAAAACAAGTACCTCTATCATCGTGGACTACGCCAAGCTCAAGCTGATCCTGCTGGATATTTGGATGCGATGTACTCTCTTGTTGTAGTTCGTGTTGAATGGAGAATACTAACGCCTCCTCGCTCAAGATATCCAAGTGTCGCATGAGATGGGTTAAAGCCATCCCGCAGAAAGTTTCTACATATACTCCTTTCCTCTATTCTTGTATGTGCTTTTGCAGATGTAACACTTCTGCCTCCAGATTCTCGAACATGAACAAAGACCAATCATAATCCATATCTTCTCCTTCCACTTTGGATTTCACATACAAAGCAAGTTGACCTGTAACAGCTTTAGGCCTTCTTCTCGTAGGAGAACCGCATTCAAGCACTTGAAAGCAAATCTCCATCCTTCGATAGCACATTCTCTTGCGAAGTATCTTTTCCTCACTTTATCATACTCAAGAAACCAATCATCTATTCGAACATGTCTTACGAAGGGGGGTAACATCACAGATCCTTCGAGAATAACAAAGGCTTCCCGGATTAAGTCAAGGGTCAACTTGAACTCTCGATCTCCAATTTTGACAATTCTTGTTGCTGCATTATAGGATTGGATGAAAGCCACGCAAAGTCCAATTTGACATAAACAAACATTACAATAAATAAAAGTATAACCAACCAGTATCCAATACTTAACTTAGAGTAAACACTAAACTTGAGTTTACTTCACTTGAGCTTAAACTGAATAGGAGGGACTAATGAGCTTCAACTGTAAAGGAGGGACTAATGGCAGAGTACTTACGTCAGGCCGAGGAAACTCGAACGAGAACGCGATCAATAATCCCAGCTTCTCTAGCTCTTCCTCGTCTATTTCGCTCAAGGCTTGATCGATAGCTTCTTTATCCATCCATTGCCAAACGATACGTCGAGGGATATCGTGTTGGGAAGTAAACATAATTAAAAAAGGTCCTTCTTCTCGTGGTGCCATACTTGTACTTCTTCACTGCAAGCTGGCTTCGCACTTACTCGAAGAGATCACCCTGATAAGAAAAACAGAAGCGAGTCTGTCAAAACTCTAAGCAGAAGTGAGTATGTCAGTTTTATATAAGGAAAAAAAGGAAAACAGAAGCGAGTATGTCAGTTTAGACACGAATGAGAAACGAACAGCATAAGGAATGAAAACTCCAAGTTCAGCGCGAGTAGTCCAAGTGGTCGATCGATCGTTGCGAAAATCGTTAATCGCTCAGTGCGAGTGCGGTACTAGTGCGATGGTGGGAGGAAGCACGTTTAGTGCGACGGTGTGCGAAAGCGCGTTCAATGCAGAACTAGTGTGATGGTGGACGGAAACGCGTTCAATGCGGAACTAGTGCGACGGTGCGCGGAAGCGCGTTCAGTGCGAAGGTAGTGCGAGTGGGCGGAAGCGCGTTTAGTCAAGAAATACTAAACTGCGGCCCTAAACCCTAGACCCCAAACCGCGATCAGTGCGACCACTCTTAGGTCGCACTGGGGCTAATAACTGCGCGGACAGTGCGACACGTTTTCAGTCACACTGAGCGCGCAAGGTAAAAGCAGAAGCTCGCGCGCTCAGTACGACCGAGAGTATATCGCACTGAGAGAACACTTATCGCACTGCTCTCAATGCGACAAGTGTAGAGTCGCACTACTTTCAATACGACAAGTGAAGAGTCGCACTTATCGCACTGCTCTCAGTGCGACAAGTGTAGTGTCGCACTGAGAGCGGCATTTAAAAACAATTGCCGGTCAGTGCGACCGACAATATATCGCACTGAGAGCTCAGTGCAACTGAACACTTATCGCACTGCTCCAAGGTGCTCTGCTTCATTTCTTTACGAAGTAGATTCATTTCTTTACGAAGGTTTAGTATGACATTGGATTCTTAATGATAAGTTTATTATAGTGAACTTATGGTCGCTATAATCTCCCTGTTATTATGTTTTAGAGGTTCATATATCATCCACAAATTAGAGTCACCCTCCAGGGAGTTGAACCTTGACAGGCCAAATCGGCCTGGTCCGACAGGGTGTCCTGCAAAAAACGAAACAAAAACCACAAGCAAAAAGAAACAAATTATCGCAAATGGAAGAAGAGTACACATCCGCATCAATCCCAAAGGTGTACGCATGGTAGTCAAGTCTCTACTCTCCAAAGCAAGCTGAAACTGATCATAACCTGAAAACAGATCTCCAATAGAATAGATTGACCTTCCAGCAAACGCCTCAGCTACTTCATCAATCACAGGTCCTGTTCCAACGTTTCGAATTGTGATGTTGTTGGCAGGCTGCAAGTCTTGGATGAAGCGCAGAGCTCCTGTCTTCTTAGGTACTGTGAACCATCGGCTAGAGTACGGAGCCATAGATGGTTCAAGAATACCCATCTGCATCCTCTCCTTCAGTAACTCAATCACCTTCGGTAGTAAGGCACGAGGGACTGGAATCGGCTTCAAGTCCCAAGGTACGTGAGGAACAGTGAAGATAACCATCGGAGCTATCACACTAGGATCCACACAACCAATCTCCTCAGCTGAGAAAGAAAATGCCTTACCATGGCTAACTATCATCTGTTCAAAAGCTCGTCTCTCCTCTTCAGTCAAGAAGCCACCCCCTCCTATCTGGAGCTGCTCGAGTGTCTCCTGAGTAAACTTGTGTCCTACCTGTGTAGGATCTCTAAGCACAGGCTCAGCAACCGCTAACTCCATCTGCTGCTGAGAATCAATAGGTAATTGGGTCGCCACAGGTCTTACCTTCCTCACTACAGCTTTATACTTGGCGTGTACTTCCGCTTCCTGATGTAAGCCACACCAACAGACTGCATCCTTCCATCCATTCTCCAGTCTCGGATGAGGACGATATCGCAAGTACGAGATAATCTCCTCATAGACTTCACGAGAATGGATGGGGATCACCACCCTACCTCCCATATGTTCCATCAACCTATCTACATCATCCAGCCAACGAACAAAAGACTGTACGCCCACAAACTCCTCATAAACACCAGAAATCATCTCATCTTCCTTCAGAACTCCTGTACAACGCAGATTTGTTGCACACCTCTCCATCTGCATTCTACTCTTCTCAGTCAAATCCTCTATCCGCGTAAACTCACTCCAATCATCAAAACTGAAAGCCATCAAACCAGATTTCCAACTATGTACAGTGCAACTACTTTCTGAATCTTGAGCAGCCTCTCCATCAGCCTCCTGTGATCCCTCAGGCTGCTCAAGCGGGATCATAGTAGCTATAGATCCATCACTCTCGCTATCCCGTCCTACGAGAGTGGTTTCTGAAAACCCTTACCCCTACAGATAGGAGAATCTCTCAAGGTCTGTCGATTTCGTTCGTGGTTCGTACGAACGGTCAAAAACTGCACAGAACGTCTATCATCTGGACTACGGATCCTAGCGTAATGAGATCCGTCATCCATCACCTTGGTCTCCATCCGAACTGCAGTGATATAAGGCTGACCAAGAATCACAAGATATGAAGCAGAAGATTGCACGAAGAAGTGCTGATCTACATCCACATCACCTATCTTCACCTTCACGTTAGGACAAGCGCCGTATAGCTCACCTTTCTGATTGTTTGCAGCACGTAACACCCAACCATGGTTTAGCTCGATAGACCACTGACCCCTCTCATACACCTCCCGTGACATGATGTTGATTTCAGATCCGTGATCAACTAAAGCAGCAACAGGTTCAACCAAACTTCCAAGACGAACTCGTGTAGCAGTTGTAGCACGAGCCCAATGTCTCTTTCTGAAATCACTATCAGTAGCTGGACTCTCCTCGCCAGCTTCTTCATCATCGAACTCAATAGTGTTGGTACCAGCAACCAACGCTTCTTGCTGGTATCCCTTGTCATCAACTTCCTGAAAATGCACCTTTCCAAACTCTGCATCATTCAGAGAAGCTCCTACTACATCTATCATCTGACTCTCTACCTGCTCGGACATCACCTGTCTCTTGCGCTTGATGATGTCGATGATCAGTTCGTGAAACTCCCTCTTTGCAATACAAAGAACTTCCCGTAGAGAAAACTCGATCCGTGCATCCAGTATCCTCTGCTCCAAGATGCTCTTCAGATCAGTTGAAGTTTCAATATCAGCTGTCAACTTGTAAGCCGGTCCTTTCCCTTTCTCTTGGGCAGTAAACTGCCTACCAGCAGTCGTTGGCTCTTGCTGGGATCTCTGCACGTCCTCCATAGGACCTGGTGCAGGTGGAGGAGCTGCAGAAGTAGACGGGATGTCTTCAGGAAGGGCCGCTCGTCTCCTTGTGACTCTCCGTCTATCCTCAGTCTCCTCAGGAACTCCAGTATCAAGGTCAGAGGCTTCTCGCCGCCTCTTCTCCTCCACAGAAGCATCCTGCCAATGAACGTGTCTATCTACATCCAAGAATGCTCTGATAGAAGCAGCATCTACAAGATCTCCCCATCCTGTGACCCTACGAATAGACTCGGCTCCTCTCTTCAGTATCTCAGAAGGAACTGGAGCCACACTCTTCTCAGCAGTCCTATCTAGCAATGTAGGACTAGAAGAAACCTCAATATGTCCAGCATACACATCAGGATTTACCGGTGGTGCCATCAATGCATGTACAGTTGCCGCCGCAGCAATCTGAGGTAGATTCCTCATGCCTCCTCGCCCAAACTGCGTGCTCAACGGCTCTCCAGTAGAAGAAAGGTGCAGCCTACCGTTCTGATAGCGAACCACACCATCTCGCAAAGCAGCTGTGAGCTCCTGACAGTCTCCTCGGAAATGATCAGGACTGTCACACCAAATACATCTACGAACCGGAGCTCCTCCTCGACGTGCAGCAACCACGGTGGCTGCTCTCTCTGCAATCCAGCTAGCTCTACCTTCAGCTCTCGCATCTGCCGAATCAGGTCTTCAATCTGGTTCTGTTGACCATGGTTCTCCGCAGGTCTCTGAACAGGTGCCTTTTGTGCCGGTGCTGGCACAACTGGCATCAAAGGAACTGCAGCTGGGACAACAGGTCTGGGAGCAGGGATCAGGGGTTGCTGTACTTGAGGAGCAGCATAAGGTGGAGTGACCACTTCTGCAAGTGGACGTCCTCCCACAGCCACTCTTCCCCTCCTCTGCCTTGTAAATACAGCCACAGCATCCTCAACTCTCCCCCAATCCATAGTAACACCTCCCTCAGCAGATCGATCGGCCAACATAAAACATAACCGATCTGCTGTAGCATCATCGGTAGCTTGCAGGAAAAGCTCTGTTCTCCTAGCATCTAGGGTTATTCGCTCTAGAGTTGAGAGTTGCCGGTATCTCCGATCAAACTCTCTCAGCAACTCACTCAGGCTCATCATACGACCAGGTTGCTGCTCAACCCAGTCTAAGAACGTCCTTCTAGTAACTCTCTCTGAATCCTCCTCAAGAAACTCCTCTCGAAGAGATCGCTCAAAACTCATCCAGATTCCAAGATTTCTTCTTTGTACATCCCTGACTTGGTCCCGCAACTCAAGAATGACAGCTAACTCAAAACTTGCTATCATCTCGGCATCAGTAACCCTAACCAGCTCCATCTCTCCTCTATACTCACGCAGATATCTAGAAATATCTCTACCTTCAAACCTTCCACATCTATTCACTATCGCTTGCAAAGTCTTGGTGGATTTTAACTCACCCCCTCCAACGATCGGATGTTGTTGGACCAAGGCCGCAAGGGTCTTCAAGATCTCAGTTGTGTCCAGACCAGGTACAGAGGTCGTTGCAGTCACATGTGCTACAGAAGGTGCTGCAGTAGACGTAGATGCAGCAGCCGCAGAAGTAGTAGCAGTAGCGCTCTTGCGATCCATCTTCTCTCCTTGTAGTAAACTCAACCTTCTCAATCAATCACCCCAAGATCTCTCAGTGGAAGCACCAGATGTAGAGTTGAGAGTTTTCCTCGGGAAGGGCGGAACCTTCTGGTTGCGATATGATCGTGAAGGTTGTGGGAAGACTACTAGGGAAGGTGCTGGGCTTCAAGTTCTGGTTGTTTACTATCCAGAGGTAGGCTTCAGGTCATAAGGGCTCTATAAATCTTCACACAGGTCGAATAGATCCTCCAGTATGCTCAGGAAGTGAAAATCAGATCAAACTAACAGTAATAAGGTTCACCAGCGAACTTTAACAGTCAAGAATCAGAAACATAAGATGGTTTAGGCTTCAGAACTTCTCCTACATGTCAATGAGGCCCTACTGACCATACAGACGAAGTTTCAGCTTGAGTTCAGTTCAGAGCACCGAGATATGGGTAGAAACTTTCTGAACAGCAATTTCTGGTACCTAGACATCTATTCTGACCTAGAACAGAGAATTGGCTCGATGAATTTCAAAGTTTCTCACAGTATTTGAAGTCTACAGGATGCTGAACATCCCTGTGAAGTTGGGTCTCCTGAATGTACACAGAACTCCAGATCTCCTCCTCTGAAGTCGCTGCTCTAGATTAAGAGCTTTTCAGACCCCCTCTGCTTCAGCGGCCGCCCTGAATTACTCAGTTACTCAATCGATATGAAACTTTTTGGGAAATCGTAGCCCTGCTGGCAGAGAACGCAACCACGAAGTTTCGAAGCGATTTCTTCAATTCTGCTGCAAGTGACATTGAAAACCCCAAAATCAACAAAAGTGATGCAGTTTTGGCATAATCCGAACTTCAATTGGGCATAACTTCGTCTTTATTGCTTCAAATCGACTGAAAATTTCACTGACAGTGCTTGGCTCGACGAGCTCTCTCTCCCTGTGCTCTCAGATTTGGCAGTGTCCTCACCAATTGCTCGAAATCCACTCTAGAGCTCTGTTTCTAAACTTAGAGTTTTACAAAAGACAAAAATGGACCAATGGGAGTTCATAGCTCCATTTGGTTGTCATTTTGTGCCTTAAACTACCTGGTAACTCAATTCAACCCATATGCTACCACGTCAAGTCCCTTAAAGCGCCAGCGTATAACCTAAACTACCTAGAACGACACATAGCCTTGAAAGTAAACTAAAACCAGCTAAAAGCGTGCATGGGCAACACGTAAGTACAACCCATGAACTAAAGCCCTATCTACATGGCAAATCAACCTACTAAGACCCAAAATATATAACATCCTCAAGTGTCGACATCTCTGAGGTCCCAACTCTACTCAGAGAGACTAACGCTAGACAGAGAGGTGAATTATTTACAATGTAAAATGATTCACATCACGACAACGCCTTGTCAAGTGACTTCAAAAAGAGAGGATTGTCATGTTCGCGATTGCAAAGAGTTTTGAGAAAATCTAGAATCTCTTCACATCGCTCGATCATATTGAATCTTTTTGTGTCTTCAGCTGCTCCTTCTTTAGATGCTCCTTGCTCGCGTATATAAACATCTTCTCCATCCTCTGTAAAATCTAAGTGAGTATGATGTCTTGACATTTCTTCATCTACATGACTTGGTTCAAACCATGGGTTCATATCATCCGGTACAACTTCTCTGTTGAAAAAGCTCTCTAGACTACTGAAAACATAAAATGGGTAAGTGCAACGCCGGAATATGGACGAGAACACGGGTTGTATCGTAGAGGTCTGAGCATAAGCTTTGACCAAATGCTTGCATAACAAGTACGGGCTATTTATAAATGAGTAGCAAGAACATATTCATCTCTCCACGTCTGTGAAATGAATACCCAGAACAGACACATCTTTACTCAGATATTTACGCCAAGTGACACGAAACTGTTCCCACCAGCTGGGAAATAAACGTCCGTGAATGATTTGGTGTAGCGACACTTGCATATCTGCCACCAGACTTTCACAAATGATTAGCGTCAACTTATCTAAACGAGGACGGTTAATAACATATTTGTAATCGTGCTTCAATTTTCTCCAGTGACTCTCTAATATTCGTAGTGGGTTACAAGCAAAGGAGAGGCTTTGATGCTCTACTGAAAATTTCCCATTTGTCTAGACTGTACCACTCTCGCCAGAGATATATCCACAAAGACAAAAGGTTCGAATTTTTACAGAATTCATAAATCTCACGAACAGCCATACAGTGTAATACATCAGGAGTAAAAAAATTTCCTTCTGTTGATGGTATAAGTGAATGCAAGTTGAAATGTTTGGTAATCATTTCAACCACAACCTTTCGTTGATCAGCATTACACAATTGATCAACAACTTCCACGCTCTCTGAAAACCAATTTACATCAATAAAAGAGAAAAATGTACTTGCCTCCACACTGTTGTATGATCCAGTGGCTCGTCCAGTGCACATACATCGAACTTCAACCGCTGATTGAGCATGCTTCAAACAAAGCTGAATATACATAGCAGTAAAGATAGATCGTAATGCCGATATCTGACCAATGTCTTTGTCGATGAGTGCGAACACAGGACGTAGTCCTCTCTCTCTTAACTTCTCGAACCACATCATAAGAACCTTCTTTCTATATTGTTCCGTGACTGATCTAGAACTCTTCTTTGCATCACCTTGTCTCAAGTAGAACATGTACGATAGAGGCATACCAAAACCTCTGAAGTTTGCAGCAATAACAAACAGCTCAAAACACATAGAGTTAGTTTTAAAAGTACTGTCGATAATAATTTCTCTGACACTACTTATATGCTCAAAAAAAGGGGTGCATATTGCAAAAGCAATGTATTCGTCAGTCTATTCATACAACACCTCAACAAAGCCTTTCTCAGCTAAAGCTTCACTGCGTATCAACAAAGATGCAGACTTCACTTGATCATCTATATCACGCAGATATTGTCTAGACTGAACTTCAGCAATCCTAAAATTTACCTGCGCCCGAGTTATAGTCAAAAGACTAATGATCTCTTTTTCACATAATATACGGTAACCCCAGGCTTCCGGAGATTTAATCCAGATATCGACTCCAAAAACGTGATAGCATCAGCAGGAAAACAATGCAACTTATGCGTCGGTTTCTCATGTGACAGCAAATGTTGACAAGTTAAATATATTAACTTCTGTTGTACTCCACTGTTACTCGTAAAGTTCCATTGCACTCAGATCTATCTATCTTCCGTTTCTTTTCTGGTTGTCTTACCTGTGATGTGGATCCTTCACCTTTATCTCTGAATTTTGTCCGGTCAGATCGTGAGGTACACCATAATGTCGCCCTTAAGATCGAACAGTCTTTCACAGAAACACGCGGGTTACGTACTTCCCAATAGTATCCAGAGGCTACCTCCATATTCGGAATGATACTTGTCTTCAGCCAAGACGTCAAACACATTGACAAGTTACCGGAGTTTAAAGTCTGTAACTCATGCATGCAACTCTTGTCTGAAAGATGAACTTTCAGTCGGAAAAACACAAACCCGTCGTTGCCATCCTCTTCTCCGAAACACTCTTTCACAACATCAATCATTTCTGAATGATCACACTCCACTGTCACTATGAAAGCATTATCATCATTAATCTCATTCTCCAAGCCCGCTTCGCATGTAGTAGTACCAAGGTTAGCTTTATTGTAACACTGGTTACATTGTTTGAACATAGCTAAATCAAGAGGATTATGTCCTTTACGAGCACGCGTGAATGTGCTGATTGACAATGTTCGATTGCATCGATTGCAATAAACCATCTCCATGATAAGCACTCTAAAGCAGACAGCAGTACAAGCACAACGAAGACTCGGCTCTCTCGAAAAATCTGTCACCAAGGGAAATTCGATTCTGTTGTGTCACAATGTCACCAAGCGAAATTTGATTCAGTCGTGTCACAATTCAGTAGTGAGGACCAAGGACGCCGCACAATTCAGCAGTGAGGACGCCTGGAGTCTTCAATGCCGCCGTCCCAGTATAATTATGGACAACGGACTTACAACCAACAGACAACCAACGGACGGAACGGCTTTCACCTCATTGTAACTGCAGTTGCGACTGCAGTTTAAAACTGTGACACTGACTGCAGTTAAGATCACGATTGCAGTTCGAGGCTCGGCTACTGCGGTAATGAGCATAAACTCGGTTTCGTCCGACCAAGAATCTGAGGTCCATCATTACTAAATTCGCACGTATAAACCGAGACGTAATTAGCGGAACTGTGCCACAGCTGCGGGCTTGTCTTATCTATCTTTTGATTCTCTCATGAACTTGAAAATGGTTCGACAACCGGTGAATGTTTTTTGAATAGCTTATGATTTATGAAACTTAAATCCATTGGGTGGGAGTCTGATTGCACGTTAGTCTTATATCGTTGATTTGATTTTAGGTATATCAAAACAAGAGTACGAATATTGAATTATAATCATAGTATTGTGGATTGATTAAAGTTAATGAATCATTTAGATGATATATCATCAAGATTAAACCAAAAAGCAATACGGGCAAGCAAATACTGCTTTTTTGGTACTGCTAAATTATATTTTCGGCACTGCTATATTTGTAGTGTCATAGACATATAATAGGAGCTAACCTCCACCCTAATTGTATTACATCCCAACAATATTGCTCAGAAACTATTTTTTGAAAATACAAAGTAAAACTAAAATGATTTCCGTGGAGATAAACTCTTACCACGTCCCTCTGCGCTTCTGAGGTCGCCCATGAGAACCCATCTGACTCTGCTTGATCCCCACAAGCCAACCCCGGTTGAAATGTAACATCAAGTTTACAGAGGAGAAAAGGTATTTATTCAGGAAAACAAATCCTGATGATAATAAAAGGCTACTGATAATAGCCGACTACGCGACTCTTCCCACTAGGGGTTTATTTTTGACTATTTCGATATAAACTGCGACTTGGTAGAAATAATTAGAGCACGTGCATATTCATCTCCTCCAAGTTGGAGGAGGTAAATATCCAGGTGTATAATTTAATACCTAATGGTTAGGTATTAAATTAAACTCTGCATAAATTAATGTATTATTAGTATAGCATTTTAGACTTGTATTTTTGAAGTGCGACAGGCCAGTCAAGACTTATGGTTTATCTCTTACTTTCCTCGTGTTTTCAGACTTGAGCTAATAGATAATTTTTATTAAATATTTTAATTATTTATATTTACTTAGTATATATTTTTATTTAATATATATATTTTTTCTCGATAACAATAAACAAGCAAAAGTTCCCAAGAGTTCATCAGCATACATATTGGGTTTACTCATGATTGTTAAGTTATCTTTTTAGTACTTTTTGAAAATTTAAAGGATCTGGTAAGCTTTGGAGTGGGTCTCTTTGGGATACTCTTCCAAGCTTTTCGGGTGAAATGAATTCTAAGATTTCCGCTTGGACTGTGTGCACCACGAGAACTCTCTACACTCTCCCGTAAAACTTTTCCGGTGTAGAACTTTTCTGGCTAGTGGGCAGTTATAGAGTACTTTGATATTTCTTTGTTCATATGAAGCTTGTAAACCAACATTTAAAAGATTTATTAAGTTATCTCAGAAGGTAAACAAGAAAATAGCACGTTGTTTGAAGGTTATATTAACAAGATGGTATTTTATGTTGTAGATATATCAGCTTATACTGAAGATGAGTGATATTTTGTTTATGACATTTGTACATCAATGGACGACACCAGATGATGGTTAACTAAAGAAGAATGAAATACTACACAAGTCATAAGTAAGTAATTAGATGTGTCTTTAAAATGATTAATATTTAGACTATCACGACTGAGGATCAGTCAATTGTAGTGATTTTCAAAAGTGAAAATAAAAGTATGAAAAATATAAAATTATTTCACTCAATTGTAGTGAAATAAAAGTGAAAATACTAACTCATTAAGAGATTGTAATGCTACACAAGTTATGTATTATGATTACTTATAATTAGTAAAGTTAGTACCGTCCAGCTGATCCAACTTTGACTCGTTGCTTCTTAACTCACTATTATGGTATTAAGGTAAGATTCACGAGTATACAAGGTTTAATATTTCAAGAATGATAATTTAATTTAGTATTGTGATAAAAATATATATTAAGTGAGAATTATGGACGTTTTCCCCCTCGATAACCACCATTTTATTCCAATCTCTGTTATTATTTTGCTTGATTTGGAGTATAATTTGGTGTCAATTTAATTATTTTCTTATATCTGAATAATATTATTACTCTTCTGAAATGTAATGTTATACTGAATGATTGATTACATTTTGGTTGTGCAAGGTTCATATACCATCTAATACTTATTGTTGGAGACTGATGAAAAACACACAATTATATGTAGTGTAAAGAGACTGAGACCATTGATGCGATTATTAATTAAGGCTGAATGGGAAAACAATCAGCATGTTAATATGTAAAGCATCATATGCATGAATTCACCCATACTGGTTTTTCGTTCATGCTTAGAGATTTATCGTCTCCCACTGTGACGAAGCCAATTCACTTTCTCAATGTTCACCTTGTTTATAGCGATTGTACTTTTCACTGTCTACTTTCGTCACGGCACTTTGGATGCATATTATATTCTTTTAACGAATGGATGTATGTTAATTAGATGTCAATTAAGTGGACACCTTCTTCTGCATCCACTGCAGTTCACAAGACTCTATCTCTTTGACTTCAGAACAGTTCAGAAGCTCGAAGAGTCTAACATTGAACTCTAAAAAGTCTTACAATGACGTAAGAAGTAGTGCAGGACATTGCGAGAAGGGCAAATACCGTAGCCAGTCAATCTGCAACAGTGCCTTGTGGCCTGTTCAAAGTCTTCAGACCCTGTTAGGTCATTGCCATGAACGCAACTGTGTTTATTGACAGTTTGCCGAGGGGTTAGAAGGATTTACAGGTAAGTAGGCGATTGATCTCTTCCAAATCGTCTGAAGGCAGTCTGAAAGATTGGGAGCGAGAGTCACATCTGCCGCTTCCTTGCACTTTGTGGTGTCTACTCAGCTTCTGAGCTTAGTAGAGCTGGTGATATCGATCAGTAGCTTCTGTTACACCGAAGCACATCTTCCTATATTCAACCGTCAAGGTTATCGCTAGCCTTGACAGGGAGTGGAGGGGAGTCGGAAGCCTTTTGGCAATGGACCGCAGAAGGAATGACATTGACTGGCTGAGGACATTTGCATCGTATTTGGTGGTCTACTACCATGCTGCACAGTTTTTCGACTTTCAGATGAAGACTTACTTCAAGAATGTGGAGCGTTCTGCAGTTCTGGATTGCTTCACGCGATTTGTGCACCTTTGGCACATGCCGCTCTTCTTTCTCTTGGCTGGGTGGTCGTCCAGCTCCTCGTTGAAAGGTAGGGGCGCGATGAGGTTCTTGTCAGAGAGAGCACAGAGGCTCTTGGTTCCGCTCGTTTTCGGCATGGCTGTCCTGTGCGCTCCTCCTAGATGGGTTGAATTCAGAAGTGGGTTATGGAACTCAAGTTCAGGGGAGCAGATTCCTGCTTCCGAATCTATCTCCTTCATTGCATTCTTGCAGGAGTATTATTACGGAGTAGGAATAACTTGGGGCCATCTCTGGTTCTTGGTGTATCTCTTCACTTTTTCTGTCATTTACCTGCCTGTTCTCTGGCTCCTGTCCAAGTTCTCTTCCACTACGGAACTGGTTGTCCTGGACAGGGCATGGATGTTAACAAATGCTCCAGTTGTCGTCCTAGCATTTGTGCAACTAAGACTACGGGACAGATGGCCAGGGTACCAAAATCTTGTCGACGACTGGGCTAATTTCTGGTTCTACTCAGTATTTTTCATTTCTGGGTTCTGTCTTGCTCGGTATAGAGTCTTAGAGGACTACTTGCGGTTCAGCTGTAAGAGAAATGGGGTCTTAGGGTTCTTTGCTTGCTTTCTTTACGTGTTTCGTCACCATATGAACTTGAAGCCCGATGCTGCACAACACGTTTTATCTGCTATCGGATCCTGGTACGTTGTTTGCTTCTTCCTCCCATTCGCTCGACAGACGCTCTCAGATTCTCCGGTTCCAGCGTTCTGGTCTGAGAGTGCGTTTCCTGTATATATAATTCATGACATTCCCCTCTGCCTAGTTGCGGATTTCATGCTCGGGCAGTGGGAAGCCTCCGTGGTGAAGAAATTTGTTTTCTCCGCAACTGTTTCTCTGCTCAGCAGCGTTCTCTTTATCTGCGTAGTTGTCGCGCGTGTTCCTTTATTCAAACTCCTCTTAGGGATGAAAAGTTCGAGAAGAGTGTCCCCGTTGACGCGTAAGATGTAGACCATTGATATATATCCCCAGAATAGATGATTTGGCGGAACGATGTGCCCCCTCTACTTCTCATCATGCGCAACATTTCCTTGATGCTTCCCGCGTCTCGGTGTGCGTACGTAAATTGCATGGTGAGCCTCGGACTTTAACAGTTGTTCACAGAGGGAATCCCGCATGTTTGATTAACCCGCATGTTTGAATGACTCTTTCTCACTCACCCTTGTCAATGTGCAAAACTCGTCCGACTTGTTTGGAGACATCAGGTCTATTACGGATCCGAAGGGGACTGGGTTTCAAGGAGTGAGGGTACTTGAAAAGCAAGCTTGAGATAGATCCTGAAAAGACAGACTCTGTTGCTATCTCCTCAATCCCAGCACCAGCATGCGTCTCCTCTGAACACTTCGGGGATTATTCGTTGCGGGTGACATCAACAATTAACCCGAAATAAATGTCCACATTTTCAGCTGAAAACACATGTAACAAAAGAGAACGACGTAAATGATCCGAGTGATCGATGTTTTGACATAACACCTGAAAGGTATACTCAATAGGACTTCATAGCTTTGCATTAAGCCCGGAACCGATTATCCTTTTCAGTCAGTTCATAACACACGGCAAACAAGCTTAAAAGTGTCAAGCTGAGGCTAAAGAAGGAAGCCCCCTGGCCTTGTCCCTGTGTTACTTTTATCGCAAGGCATTAACTTCGTCACTTAATCTCCAAAACCAGTGCCAACTTCGCTTCCCATCTTTTAATCAGTTGAGCCTGCTTCGGAGCGCCCGGCCGCGTATTTTACTAGAGAGGGTTTCTGTTTTCATAAGCGGAACTCAGGCGTTAACGAGTAACCAGAGACAGATAGGTGTCTCACAGGTTCTCTAACTTCCACACCCTGCTGAAGAATGGTTAGGTATTCAGATGAAAATTATACCGTGGGCCGCGGTTCAGGCTGCTAAACTGATGCTATTGATGTATTTCCCCGTGACTTCGCCAACAGTTCCCTCATATAATCCGAATTAGCTCGTCAAGCTCAATTACCTACGCAACTACTGAGAAAGTCTTGTCTCAGTATTTGACATTTCTTTCCCCTTACTTGTCTGTACTTCTCCTTATCGACACAAACAGGTTAAGTTTACTCTTACGATCAGAGTTAGAGAAGCAACCCGACATCAAAACGATGGAAGAATATTCACAGAATCGATCGGAATGTAATGGAGGTAGACCACCAGAACTTAGAGCATCTTATAAAAGACAGGTGGCAAACCCATGATAAAACACAGCCTAAAACCTGCAAAGGATGATGAGACATGGATAACCTGATTGCAAGCGGTGTGGCGCACTCGCAAAATTTAAGCTGGGGAATACATAACTCCGTTGAAAGGCCTTGGAATCACAGGATTACAATTCACGTCACGGAACACTGCTCCCTAGTATCACCAACTTTGAGTATCTCTGTCTCCGCCTTGGCGAATAATAGGTGGAGACAAATAACGTACTCTTTATGCACGCGCAAAGCGCAAGCTGTTAATCTACATGCATAGGAAAATCCGAGGCAAAACTCCCTAATTTCAAAATTTCTGCATTCTCTCGTCCCTAAGCTCACTCGTCATCCTCAGCCTCGTTCTCGGCAATGTTGAAGTATCTGAGCTCGTAAGCGTTCCTATCCTTGTTATGTGCAACAACACGCATCCAATCTCTAACGTTGTGCTGCTTAAGGTACTTCTTCGTGAGATACTTCAAGTATCTACATCATCCCGAAGCGAAAATTACAATCAGTCTAACGTCCAGACACCCGACACCAAACCAAATCACGAAACCTAACCTATGAAAGACTGAAAGCAGAATGGGGGCAAAAGAAACAGAAAGGAAAAGCTAAACACACAGAACGCTCAGACTAGGGTTCGATTGGTCGTGATTAGGGTTTCAGTATCCGCACAAATGCATCTCCTCCCAGGAAAATATTCAGACCCGATGGATCAAATCGAGATGAAAACACATACCTTTTCGAAAAAGCAATCTCAGCGGTAACGCTGACCTTGTTCTTCTCGCGGGTGATGGTGACGGCATCACCCAGAACTCCAGCCTTTCCTTCCACCTTGATCCTGTCCTGGAGGAACTTCTCGAACGAAGTGATGTCCATAATCTTATCCTCGACTGGCTTGCCGCAATCGATAGTGTAAGTGACAGCCTTCTTCTTACCCTTCGATGCTCCAGCGGCAGGCTTCCTAGCGAGGATGGGAGCCATGGCCGCTAAGCTTCTGTCTGCGAAATTCTCGAGTCGACCTAGGCGAAAACCAGGTAAAAACCAAACATAACCGACGGCCTCGAAGAAGTACTATACCCTACCTTGGAAGTCTTGCCGGTAACTTGCCAGTTCCTTTAGGACTGCACTAACGGCATTTGTCGATATTTTTGCAACGTCGCATCATGCTTATCTGTTTCCTGTCTGCTGATTTCAGGTCGATTGCATGGAGAGTCCTCGGCAAAGGCGCACAAGTCTGTATCTCTAATATCTGGTGGTACGGATATTCTTTTCCTAAATATTAAGGAAACCCTTTTTTCCTTTTCTCCTTTTTTCTTTTTCCTTTATCTGTTGATTATTGATAGCGTTTTCATTTTTAAATATATTTTTTCAGTGTTAAGTTTATTATTATCTGATAAAAATTTAAGAGTGAAAATTAATCATTTATGATGTTCTATGAACGAGAATATTATTGCGTATCAAAGTTGGATTCCATTCAAAATTTAAATGTTTTTGTTACATTCATTGACTGTAAAAGGAAAATAACAGTTATTAATGAGGTAATGTTTTGTTGTTGTCTGTCTTAAGTTATGGTGTGTATGATATTTTCATTGTGAATACATGTTTAATAACTTATTCACTTTCCATGGGTGTTAAATGCAAGTCTAGTATCTAATATCCTTTGTGAATACATTAACTAGTAGTCTATTTTTATTTAGTGTTGGAAGAGTTAAGATTCTATTATATATTAGACTAAGTGCACAAACATGATTGAATTTTATGTCTAGTACTCAGATCTTTGTGTAGTTATTTAATTTACTTAGTCTATACCAAGCTTTTTTAGACTGCTTCAGAAATTTCTCAATCTAAAATATTTTTATGAAATATAAGTCAAATTTCGAATTATTTAGTATGTCATATTTCGAATCTAATATTTTTTATTTAGTAAAATTGATCCTATATATATATATTCAAAATTCAAATTATATATACATCGTTCTACATTGTTAACAGTAGTTTCTGAAGTCTGGTTAAACCTTTACCTTTGCTGTTAAACTAATGATTAGTCTGCTAAGATAAATTAATATGTCAAGTAACATGAATGTGTTTAGGATTCATAAATCTGAAAAAGACAGATTCAAGCTAGAAACTGTATGATATGATTTTGGAGTTTCTTCTTGTGTAGAATCTGTTCAGAATCTAGGATAACTTGGGTGTATGGTGTACATTTGCAAGGGTAGAAAAGATCTACTTTGTCCGATAATGAATCATGAAAAAAGAATGACTAATCAATAGAGAAATCAGAATTCCTACCCTAACAAGGAGTTAATTACAAGGTTCTTGATAAAATAACACGTTTTTGTTTAAACTAGATCATAATAGATCATATAATTTTCTGTAATTTATACAATTTTTGTTGGATTCCTTTATCAGTAAAAGAAGCTTTTAAAAAGGAATCGGTAACTCGAGTTGTTGACGACTAAGCTATCCTTAACTCTACAGACGACGTCGATCATTTAGATCTGGTAGCGAAAATTAACTCACCATTAGTTGACGTCCATTTAAGGTTAGCGAGCATCGATGGCTACGTTCAAACACTGGTGCCCCAGTTAGTAATTAATAGCTGAAGGTTTGTATTAGCATGTATATTCACCCAAGCTCGATACAGTTCATGTATTAGAGTGCGTATTGATTTCCGAAGAAGAAATAATTTTGCTGAGAACGAATCAGATCTTATTTGGGAATGATTTAGATGCAAATCAGTATTCTATAAACCCCTCTAATTCTTTCATGAAATAATGATACATTACACAGAGAATCTCGTTCCATCATATTCTCTTGAGTGTCTTCTCCCTGACAGAACATGAGTGTCTTCTCTCCGACTCGAACTCCGGACGTGGACCTTGTTAACCAGCACAGTTCTGTGTTAACTTAAATGTTTACAAAAATAGTGTTCTTCTGGTCTCATAAAATAATCTTTGAAATAATTATCAAAAACATCTGACAGAGCTGAGAAAATACATTCACGTTGAGTATTCATTTTGTACGAGGTCTTGAAGAAGAAAAAATACATTCGTGCTGTGTAAGAAATCTAAACACCAATGAGAAGTTATAATACTTTTTTCTTGAGAATTCTGCTTGTCGTTTTCCATTCCTCAACCAGAATTGCATGTTGCATGTGTATTACCTCAATGATCGTTGATGTCTATTTAAGATTACCGTCACCAATATCCACATCAAAAGAATGACTCTCGTCGTGGAAATCACATCAGATAATCAAGATTGTCTTCATTCTCTGTATTCGTCGTCATTTGTCGCTAATAAACGGATGCCCAAAAAGCTTAAGCTATGAGATTAAAACATTTTATTCACACTTATATGGAGAAAAGCGTGGTTATCGTCATGTTATCGATTGCCAACAACCATGGTCACTGTTATATATATAGAAATAAATATTAAATTGACATTGTATTATTTTCACATGTTAACGCCCTCTTATATAAGAGTGATTAAATAAATAACAACTTGTTGTTATAGGGTGTAGATACCACAACCACAACTTGGAATCGGCATCCCAAGTTGTCCTTAAAAGACGACAAAAGACATGGCACCAAATTGTTATTTATTTGTATAAATGCTGGTGATCACATGGTGCCCCTAGTCGCATTTCTCCACATTTCTCACTTAGGGAGTGCTCTTTGGGTCGACTAAACCATATATTATCACTTAGCCGGGTAATGTAATATTTATATTTTAAAATTTATAAATATAAATATAAAATTTCAAGTCATTGAGATGTTCAAAATCTTAGAACCCATCTCTTGGAATTTTGGTATGTCACAAACCTTAGTTTATAACAACATACGTCATTGATAATTATTTCAATGCATGTACTAGTCTGACGCCGAATTGAAAAAATTATTCCAAGACGCATCTGACGCATATTGTGTATAAGTAGCCAAGGTTTGTGACATGCTGTCAGAAACATTATTTCTGCAAATGGTAACCTAACCATAGTGACATGCATGTGATATCTCACACCACAAGCTAATTGAACTTGTGGTGTGAGAACTTTAATTAGCTTGTGATCACTTGTTATAGTCACTAGCTATTAAATTTATGCTACGATAAAATGAATAAATTCTTAGTAATTTCTCCTCGAGACTATTATTTCTTTTGAATAACATTTCTTATCTATATTTTACAACGTCTAACAGTATCAACCTTACTGTGTCACCGGGTACCTGTCAAAAGAGTATGAACTCTTAGCTTAGAAACTTGTTGCACGTCGTGCGCGATGCAGTGTTAATACTAAGTATTGAGTTTAGTTTGACTGTGTCTTTTGTATAATGTGTCATGTTCGTTTGGTCACAATATCCAAATATATTATATTAAAAGATGCATTATTATTGCACCCATAACATTTAGGAGTCAAATATAACATATCATGTTTATTATTCTTATATGAGTTAGATTGTTAATTTATTCTGTTAATTTAATCTATTCCTTCTACTTTCTAATACTTTTGATAACAGAAGTTGATAAAATATACTTTTATAGCTAATGTTCACTTTTTATCTTACATTAAGTCATTAATTCAAAAATAAAGTATTTTCATTTGCATGTTATATAAGTTAAATATCTGAATGCATCATAGTAAGACCCAACAGATTTGCAATCCCCTTATCTGTTGGGATAAAAGAAGGACGGCTGTACTCACGGCTGTATGTGACCTCCGATTTTGTGACCGTAAATGAATGTGACTAGTCTAGTCAGTCCTACATTTAAGATCACACTAACACGAAAACAAAAGCTTTTGTGAAGATGCATGTGTAAGCATGTGCATTGTGGAAGGAAGATTCAGGATATGGACTATCTCCTGAATGAGTGTCACTCATAGAACTTCAAACTGACCCGCCTCCATGAGTGAAGATTAATCTTGTCCTGCTACAGGATTCCAGATGACAAAATATGCCGCCGATCCTAACTACGATCGAGCGACTACTCCCAAGAGAAATATACAATGGAAGTGTAAATATATTGCACTTCCGTATAACTGCAAGTCAAGTTAATCTTTGACTCGCTAAAGACAGACCTATATAAGTGCAACTTTCTCTGTTGGATTTCTAACATATTTTAAAATTCTGGATACATTCTCATTTTCCTCGGTTCATCCAGATGTACTATGACTTAGTGTAAGATGGTTACACTATCGAATGCATCTGAGAGTCTAATACTCTCAAATACGACCGAGCAATAAGCTTTCGAAAGTTGAATGCTGTCACTGAAAACTCAATGTTATATATATATATATATATACCTTTGTTTGATAACTGCAAAGTTGCAATTATCCATAGGTGAAAAACTTAGATGACTGCATTTTGTAAAGGCACTCCCTAACTTCTTGCTGTTAGGGAGTACCTTCATAAATGTACTCCCTAACAATAGGGAGTACATTTATGAAGTACATGTAAATTATAAATTAGTGTTAGTCCAAAGATTTCGAGCATGGCATGTTCACGAGACATATTTCACTCCTTAAGAAAATTAAACCATTAAACCATTTGAATAAATACCATTTTCGTTTATTATAAATATTCGACATGGCTCCACCAGACTTGCATGTTCTCACGCCATTACCACTATTAGTGTGTTTTAACAAAAGAGGTAAGAAAAGTATACAAGCACGTACTTATGAACCATTCTTTAAAAATCTTATTATAATACAAAGTAAAAAGAAACAAATATAGGTACATAAACACTGAAAAATATGTAATCAGTTCTAATGATGAAAATCTTTTATTGATGATTTTTATTTTTAACTCTTTATAATAAAGATATGTTTTACCTAGTCCTTTAGAAAGAGTGGTTAGCATACATACATCTCTAATTATTAAACAATTATATTTCCACATCTGACTGACATTACTCGAGTAGGGGTCTTGTTATAAGGGAACCGGACACCTATTAAAATAAAATAAAATATTTTTGGTAAATGAGTTCCCTTTTCTATTTGAATTTAACTTTTCAGTGATGACTCGGATTTCGAGAATCAACACAGACGGATGCCAAAGTATAATCCCATGCCAAAATGAGACCAAGGGTAAGTTTATGCTTTTCAAGCTTTGATGGACTGATACGGCTTATGCATGGTTCAGTTTCTGAGGTCTATGATGATGAGCTCCTTATTAAATAAGTCAACTTGACAGTTTCATCTCCTTGAAACTGTATTTCAGTTTCTGGGGATTAATGATGACGAACTCACTGTTAAGAAGTAAACTGTACAGTTTCATCCTTTTGAAACTGTCTTTGAAACTCTTTGAAACATCCTGTGGAATATTGAGGATTCTGCAGTAATAAGTTGTCGGTATGGTGTGATGTGCTTTAGGTGAGGGATGTAACCCACTTGAAAGCAAGGACTTGAAAAGTGGAGTTTCAAGAGTTTTCTTGGTTGGAAGGTCATTCAACTGGTGCTGGATCGAGAGTGAAGCCCATTCTTTCTCATTTCTTGGTCATACTGTGGAAGATCGTGTCCACATTCTTTGATATCAATCGAAGTTGTTCAACAGTCTTCGAGAGCAGCAATGACAAAGAAAGTGAGTGGAAGTCTTCGAAGAATTCGTCGGTTACGTTCTTATAAGTTTGTAAACTCTGCGAAGAGAACGTTGTTTCTGTCAAGAGGAGAGCTATGGTGCAGCAACTTTTGGTTGGATCCTGAAGATACGCGCTGGTGTCCTCAGGAAGATTCATTTCAAGGCTTGCCTCACTATTATGATGATACTCGTTGGGAATCTCTAGCATATGACTTGGCTATCCACCAACAACGTTCCTACCATTATAATCACCTGAAGCTGGAGAACACAATGAGGATGCTGGATGACCCACAAGCAAGGGAGTTCTTACTCCATGTTCGAGGATTTCGCCACGGACATCAGTGACATTCTACTCTACTGCAGGAGCATAACATCTGCTGAATTTGTTCTCTCGTTCTCTATAGGTAGAACGAGACTGTTTGGCTAAAAGGGATCTCTTTCCCATGATCTACCTTCTACTTGATGTTTAGGTAGAACGAGACCGTTTGGCTAGAAGGGATCTCTTTCCAGTGATCTACCTTCTACTTGATGTTTAGTACAAATGATCGACAAAAGATGTTTTGTCTGAGATTTCAGAACTCCAGATTGGAAAGTTATGCACTGTGTTATACATTTTATTCTGATATGAAGTCTCAGAACATGAGTATTTTACTTGCTAAAGAAGGCCGTGGAAATCAAACATAAGTATGTAAGCAACTTCAATTTCTCTGGAACTGAGGTCAGTCTCCCAATATGACAAGCAAGTTTCTATGGCAGCAGCTGGAGAGAATCGAGATAAAAGAGTGTCATTCTCACAGACTTTGACGATAATATCAACTTTTGATTTTGCTTCTTCGGCACTTCGATACAGTCTCACATTGTTGCAGAATATGCCATTGTACAATATTAGTTATCACTTCCCACTATATCACCAGTCGACTTTACCAAACTTTGCCTTCAAGTAAGACTTATAGCTAAGACCTTCAACTCTGTCCGGCATGAAAAACGACTGGAAATGATTCGATGTGCTGGTAAAATCAGTTCTGATCGGTTCTGTATTACCTAATTCAAACCTCGCGGCGCTTTCCTTAACCCTAGTAGGGTACACGCATTCAAGGATACATCAAGGGAAGATTACACGTTCTACAAATGTTAGCCTGAACACATCTGAGTACAATCGTGTATCAGTGTAATGGTGCAAGATATGAACTTTAACAATGGGAAGTCGAGGTCGATCCTCACAGATAATCTTGCGCATCGACGTTATTGTATGATAGGAAATTACGCTTTGCTGCTCTAAGTGCAACGCTTTAACACCCTCCATGCTGCACAAACTACTACAAACGCAGTTTTATGGTAGAATTTGGTAGAACTGAACCATATTGCTGGTTAGTTCTAGTTAGAGTTTTAAAACTAGTTTGTTTTAGTTTCATGGAAACTATTTAGTTCTAAACGTTATCTTATGTAATGGTTTGGTTCATCATGTTCCTATCAGCTTCGAAGTACTAATTAAGTTTGATTAGGAAGCTGTAAATTAGAGTTCAATTTGGTTCCATATTGTAACTCTGAATGTTCGAATCAGATATATTGAGACTTTTCCGAAATCTGTTCTAAACTGAATTGTTAGAAACAGGTGTCCATCATCGAGAAACAAGACACTTAACTAATTAGGTCAAAGAGAGCTATTCAGAGTTGTGGCGTTTGTGGTAGTCAGTGGAATGAGATAGTCTTCAATTTGACGACGAGGTGGGAAGACGAGAGTGCCATGATCGTCGTGAAGATAGCTTCGCATATAAACAGCCCCCTCTCCATTCTTTTTACTTAGTAAGAGCCCTGGAGATGGCGCTCTTTTACCACACAAGCATGTATATTCGCCCTCTTCCAAGTTTGGAAGAGGGGAAATATGCAAGCTTTCTAATTTATGCATTAACCCTTCTGTTTACCATTAACCCTTCTGCATTAACCGTTCTGTTTGGAAGGGTTAAGGTCATAAATTAAAAAAATGCAATTTATATTCTATTATTCGTAGATGAGATATTTATTGCAGCATACAAGTAATTTTGTATATGACATTTATCGTTTCTTTTGTTTGAGAGATCCAAGTGTCCATAGCATAGAAAAGATGATTATTTTATACCTAATTTTTTAAAAATAGATTTTTTTTTATTCTCAGTCAAACTTCTTTAAGTCTCACCGTGAATATTTTATTTTTTACTTTTCCTCTGGATTTCTCTGAACCTCTAAAGCGTACTCAGTCTTTAGTAAGGCTGAGTAGAAGTATGAATATTTAGTGTGATGTACGAAAACAGTACTGTGTTGAATCTGAAAAGGTATATTCATTCGAATTTTTTTCACAAATTTTTCTTTAAATCAATTGAGAACCTCTGATCATTTTTTAACCTACATTAACGATTGTCTTTTTCCTTCACTCTAGATACATATTTTACTTAATCAGGCCTACACCGTTTGCCACGTTTTCCTTCCCTCTAAAACTAGAGCCGCAGCTCTCGTTTCCCACCAGCGGGCGTCCTTATCCGTCACACTACGTTCATTTTAGAACATGACTGTTTCACTATCTACTCCACGTCAACGTGTGACCGATCGTAGGCTGTCGGAGCCATCAAAGAAGCGCCATGAGCGTGATCAAGGAAAGACACTGGCGCTAAGTCTATACCTGACCTACTAGAAGAACTCTACTCCAAAATAAGTACTCGAGTATGACATACGGGTTCCGCTGGACTCTGGAGATGCTCGATCGATATATCTTACTCTTTACAGACGGGAAAGTTAATTGTAATCCGCTGGCAACTCATTCGTCCACTCCCGGTGTTCAAAAGAAGTCAAATAGGATATTCCGGGGCCATGCTCCGTCATGGTGTCACACTGAAGATACGCGCTCCGGGGTTTGAAAAGGAAAGCCTCTCCATGTAGCTGCTCAATGAAATCCGGTGACCCAAAACCAAATAGGCACGCGGGTACTTTCCAGACGCAACTGCAACGCCCGCTACAAGCCCAGAACTCCACAAGCAGTCGATGACCTTTTCCCGGCATTCGAGGACGGCGACCTCTACATTTCTGCGATTTTCTCTTCGGATTACGAGTTTCTGTGAATGCCGTTAAAATGGAGAAAAAACAGGACATCGACACTACCGTATTTGCTGAACTTTCTCGGAGGTAGCCCTAAAGTACAGTGCACGATACAGTACATGTACGAACCAGCGGAAGCCTAACTCTGGACGTAGGAAGGAAGCATATGCAGATGTTTCCTGGTGTGGTTTCCCGATGGCAGTCATTTTGCGATGGGGTCATGTTGGCGGACTCTTGAAATAAGGCACGAAAGTTGAGCAGGGGACGATGGACGTCGACGAGCACGCTTGAGGGAAACTGGAGAATGCTTTCCCATATGCGTAGAAGAGGAGACACAATGATACTTATGAAGTTCCTTTCGTTAGGCGGGGGAGGGAGGTGGTGGCATTGGACAGGTTATGAGATGAGGTGCTGGTAATTGGGCAGTGGTGGTCAATTTGAAGTTGCTGTTTCTAACAGCAGTAGCTCGAGACAGTTGGTAGGTAGGTAGATGTGGCGCAGGGAAGGATTGGGTGCAGAGGTGAAGGATTGATGAGCAGGGTGGGGGAGCAGGAGCAGGAGCAGCGAGAAACAGGTTTAAGGGTAATTTGGTAACTGCGAAACAGGTAGAAGAAGCATGCACAGTGTACTGTACTTTGAGACTTTGGACCATCCTGTGTGAAGGGACGAGAATGTCAAGGCGGGAGATTTCTGAGGTCTTGTTAACTGGAAAGTGAGGCACGAGTAGGTTTGGAGCAGGGTTTGAGTGAGGAGGCACCATGGCGGAGGATAGAGAATTGCGTGATTGGGTATCAGACCAGCTTCACGGTTTGCTCGGCTACTCTCTTGCTCCGGTTGTTTCTTTTGTCTTGGGTCTCGGTGAGTTCCGCCCTAGACCTTGATGTCCTTCATCGAATGAATTGCATCTGTTTTAGAGATGGTAAGGGAGGACATAATTGAGTGGCCGACGCCTGCGCTGCCAGTTACGAGTCATACGCAGGCACATCGCTATACGACGGATGTCAGCGCATGCCTGCTTGTTTAGAGTTCTGATATGGTCACTTCCGCAGAATCCAGCGCCCAGATTCTTTTTAAAAATTGATCCACAGTTCTTTGATTAATTGGTATGACCGCGATGGCCCGAGGAGAAGGCTTTGTAGGTCCATCTTCTTCATGGTTGTAGCGAGTTTTCCCCTCAGATCACAGCTGGCGTGAAATTCTCTTTCTCCTCAGAAGCACCGCAGAATTGAACATGTGTTGTTTCCCTGAACGGGAGTAGAAAAACCACTTCTTGTGAATTTATTACAGTAATGGCACACTCTCCACTCACGGGGCACCAAGCCTCTCAGAAACTTCCCTACTCGTGTTTTATTCTGTACACTGATGCTATATTTACATACATGAAACGAGCAGATTTGAGTGCCCACATCAAGTCTGAGATGGATCAGTTGAGAAGAAGATAAACTCTTGTGATATCTGGCCACAACATATGAATGCATGCAGTGACTGCAGTTGGACTGGCTCGACACAACATTAAGCCGAGCTACGCCAATTGGAAGAAAAGCCCAGACAGAAAGCAACGAGAACCCCTGCACCCACCATTTCCCAACGCAAGGAACAGGAGATACACGAGTTCAGAACGATAAAGAGTTTGAAGATTCAAACGTTTTGATTGGATGGTGTCCCAGATAGGAAAATACTGTCTTCCACAAAGTGCTGTACCGCAACAGTACAATATCTTGATGCATGTTACCAGTAGATCAAATATGATTCTCACGGCTGTTGAGTACATATGTCCCTCCGTGGGAGGGCTTGAGAAGTTCGATTGTGAAGGAGACACCAGAGGAGAGAATAACCTCTCCACAGCAGCCCTTATCAGTCCCAACCCTTTCATGAGTTTGTCAGCTGTGAGTTGAACGCACTGAGAGAGAAATCCTGGGGAATCATTCTAGTCCAAGCTAGCAAGCGGGCAGATTCCCTCAAAGAAGTGTGCCAAAAAGTGAAGCATTATTACATGGGAAATAAATTTTCTGTCCGTGTCGAACCTCTTGCAGCCCTGGTTCCTGTACTCTTACTCATGCTTCGGACTTCTGATTCAAATGTCTTTGATCTTCGTCTGTGGTAAATTATGAATGAACATGGTTTTAGTAACATCGTGTTTGTTGTCACAGCTAAAAACGCTACGTCTGTTGGGGAGCTTGTCTCGGAATTGCACACGTATCTACCGGACTCTAGCAGCACTGACAACTTTGCCCAAGATCTCTACTCAAAGATACCACGGAAGCAGCGGGGTTTGAATGTGAGTTTCTCTTCTACATTGATGTAAAAGCAGCGTCTGGTGCTATAATATTCCTTCTCATTTCTGTAACGATCGGTGGACCATTTATCACGTGATGATGGTATAATGACTGTCTCATGCTCGGTGAAGTCTACTTGTTGTTGTTACTATGAGTTTGAGCTCACGTAGTTCACATGTCTTACGGAGGAGCATGTAGCCAGCTGAAGAATCAGTGGGAGGAGTTCCTAGTTTGCTGTGTTTACTTGTCAGTTTTGGTTCTTACGCCTGTCAAGCAATATCGCAGATCTTTTTGTCTCGTGAAGCTTGACATTCACGTGTTTCTAATTGAGCCTTTTGAAATCTGAACTATCCCTTTCCTCTTTCCACCATTTTACAGAATTACCAGCGTGCAGAAAGAGATGCGGCCGCTTACGTGAGGAAGCAACAAGATTATCAACTCCTGGATGCTGATGATGAGGAAACCGGACCTATCCCTGTGGAAAGTGCATCAAGGAAAGAATCAAAAAGGAAGCATTTACGGAAGAAAACAGAGGTTTCGGATGGGGATGAAGATGATGAGGTAAGAGTGTCTTTTGGAATTGGCAGCCGTTTAGTGCTTCATAAGCTCGCAATGCGAGCTGCAGCCAGAGTCTCACGTCTGGAAGGATGCTTTCGTCATCACTCCCGCAGTCATAATTTCTGCTGGTTGTTCTCACTGAGCCCTCTGGCCGTCATACGGCGTGTTGTTGCATTTATGCAGATCATTAGACCCATAAAGAAAGGGCGTTCTAGTAGGACTTGGGAAGAGGAAGAGGATGAGGAAGAGGTGAGAATCGTGTTATTCAAGCACATGTTCTACTTAGTGCTTTTCCTTTAATGAATTCTTGTGTTTGTGTACACAAGTGCACAGCAACCATTTGATCGAAGCTTGGATACGAGCGGTAAACTTTTCTATACCCCATGTGTTCTGCCGTCTTCGGTCGACTCACTGGTAGTCGTACAATACCACTCTCTTATCATGAGGAAATAATGTATGCAGCTTACTAAGTGCAACCGAGGAATAAATGTAATATTCAGATAAGCATGCTTATGAGAATTGTTATTTTGCAGGCTGCAATGGAGCGTGCCAGAGAGGAAGATTTGCGCGAGAGGGAAGATTTTGAGGCAAGACTCCGAGAAAGGGACGAAGCCGCTACAAAGAAAGTGAGATAATTTATTTACCTTCTGTGCTCCAACATGGGCGGAAAGCCATCAGTTGCTCGTGGTCTCTTGTTTCGTCACTTCACATAAGTGCTGAGGATTTACGTTGTACTGTAATCGCTAGTAATCTTGGTTTTCTCGCTCACCTATTATGTCGTAATCGCGAGTAGTAAGCATCAAAAGCAATCTGCCAGCACGAGGTTAAGAGATAAAAATACTTCTAGTTACTGTTTTAGTGAACCTGGCGTTAAAATTTTCAGCTAGGAAAGTTTGCTGTCAAACGTGTAACGTGCGGGCAAGCTTTGGGCATCAATTCCTGCTATCGGGACTTTCTGGAGTCGTCTGATTTCTGAATACTCTCTTGTTTTAATGGTTAGGCTTGCTTGTGCTTGATGGATTTATACAAACTCACTGTTACTGTCGTATGACAGGTGATGGAGCCAACTTTATCACGGAGACAAGAAGGTATCGTATCTTCTTTCTCCCGAGGCTGTAAGTAGAAAGTAGAAAGAAGTAGAAAGTAGAAACCAGTAGAAGTAGAGTAGAAAGTAGAAAGGTGTATTTTCTCCTGTCCACCTGGTCTGGTTCTCCTGTTCAGCTAGTCGGTAATTTTGTGCCTACTTCGCCCATAGCGGCATAGAACTGGCTGGCTTGTGGTAGAAGAGAAGCCTTTCTTATGCCGATAACACGGTACTAAAAGTTTAGGACTTGACACTGCTCCATGCTGCAGAGGAAGCAAAGAAACGGGCTGAAGCAGAAAATGTGAAAGATCTTGTTCCTGTAATGAGGTACCGTACTACATCCAGTTTCTCAGTGATATGTGACATATTTTCTCAGGGACTTCTCACCTGTCTAATGTATAGATAATGATGGTGTAAGAATATCGACTTCCCTTTTCCTAATTATTATGTGTAGCAATTGGAGGCAATGGAGGATATCTTGGGATAGAAATGTTAATATCTTCTCTTTATAGTCAGTGCCTAGCCATATAAACAAGCGATCTCAGACCGTCTCTGAAATGTAGGCTGTGTTATGTTTCTAACTTTTTTATGGGCCGATTTCACCAACTGTGTTGGCGTATATTTCAGGGAGGCAGCCCGACAGTCATATTTGAAGTTGCGCAAGCAGAAGAAGTTGGACGAGTTGAGGTATGTGATTTGCTTGCCGCCACCTTGCTTGGAAATATGCATCTGGTGTTGCAGGTTGATACTTCACGCTCGTGCAGAATAATGTATGTAGAGACTTGCGCTTGTCATCAGAGAAGTTAATCCTTACCCCTTGAACCGTTTGGTTGTTTAGGGATTCTTTAGAAGATGAAGCATACCTGTTTGAAGGAGTGAATCTGACAGCGAAGGAGGAGGAAGAAATGAGGTACGTACTGAACCACGGGAAATTTAGACTTGTCGATCCCTATCGCTACCGTGTGAGAAGATATTTTCTTATGGCGTGCTTCTGCATTCGTAGATAAAGAACCTTCTGGCAACTTTGTTGAGACATTACAGTAGTTCCAGTCGCTAATTACCTTGCACCAACGTGTAAATTAACGTTTGCCAGGTTTAAACGGAAGATGTACGAGCTCGCTAAAGAACGGGCTGACGACGTTGACGCCGTCCTGGGGGTAATCTGATGGGTCATTCTTTAATCCAGAATTCTGTAGGATGTTATATGCGGGGCGTTTCTGCCCCAGCGTCGAGGGATGCACTGTTACGATCGGATAGCTGTTGTGTAATCGGTGTCTTAGTTGATGCAGTCCTCTTTATGAAGACTGACGTGTCTGGTATTCTTTTTTTGCTCGTATGTTATGGGAATTTATGCTGGCTCTCGGACTGCAAACGCCGAAATGAATCTGCGTTCTGTGGTCTTTATGTAAATGGCACCGGATGCGGTAGGTGTCGTGGGCCGAAGATAGACAGAACTGTCGATTTTGATTCATGCTCAGCTTTGCTGGCTCTTTTTGCAGTATCAAATGCCTAAGGCTTATGACGATACATCAGGAAAAGTGAGGCAAGACGAGAGATTTGCGGTGGCCACACAACGCTACAAGTATTTCACAGAATCCAACAACCGTTGTCAAACTTCATAGGTGTTCTGGCGATCAGCACGGTTTCTCTTTTCCGGTCCCTGAAATCTATCTTGGATGAAGTAGGCATGCTTAGTGTTGAAAGGTTGTTGCAGGGATGTTGGAGCTGACGAAAAAGTAAATCCATTTGCTGAACAAGAGGCCTGGGAGAAACATCAAATCGGTACACTTCCTCCGGTTCGCCAGAGTAGTAGTAGTTTATTTTCTTGAAATGTACTACGTTCAGGCTGTTTACTTTCTTTCTTTCGGTTTCTTCTCTCTCAGATGACAAGTGAAACATGTTACGAAATTGAGGGTCCACGTGAGTTGTGCTCTTGAAGCCTCCTTCGCGATCAAGCATATAATTCACAATGTGCATATAACTGACAACCGTCTGCAACTATACGAGACTTGTTGGAATAGATGGTAGTTGGTCAAATGTTCACACATATTTGATTGCAATTCTGTTGCGTCAGGGAAGGCAACCATGAAGTTTGGAGCTGCCGACAAGAAACGACAAGATGACTATGAGTACGTGTGTTGGTTTCATTTTCATAAGGACACTAAACATGTTTTCAAACGCGAATTGTATAAGATTTGAATGTAGTCGGTCAAGGTAATCTTTGAAAGCTCTTTCGAGTTTTAGGAACTCTATCCGGAGGAAAGGCTGAAGGCCTTCGCTGTTCAATGATCTTTGCATTTTCCCCATGTCACGCTTTAAACTCAATATGCTGTTTTTATGCTGTTTTGGCCAGGTACATTTTTGAAGACCAAATTCAGTTCATACAGACCTCTATTATGGACGGACTAAAGGTGCTCACATAGACATAAGTGTATGGTTGCTTTGTCGCCAAGGAAGCGAAGAATGTGGTTTAAAGTGGACTTGAATTTTTACCTCTTATAGCATGGACCGAGTCCGTTGTAAGTCGAAAAACAGGCACAGGAGTGCTGCACAAAGAACAGTCAGCACAACCTGGACTTGTATCTTAAAACCTTCAATGGATCGTCGTGTATGATGGCCTGTCTACAGGATGAGGATGAACAAGAGGATGAAAAACAGTTGAAAATATCAGCTGCAAAGTCCGCGTTTGACAAGCTTCAGGTTTTTGCTTCTTTCCTTATTTGTGTGCCTAGTTTGGTTGAAAATCTTTATGTACTCAGTTTCTTGCTCAGGTGAACAATTAGTTTGCTTAGCTCTTGTATAAGAGTAGCTGGTGTAATGTTTGCTACAGTTTCCTTAGCAAACATTCGCTCCTTTCTGTAGATTGGGCACCGTATGTGGGAATCCGTAGCCGTCTAAAGTGCTCCCAGAACTTTCAGAGTTTTTCTTTTAGTTTGTAACTCAGCTACTGATAATAGCAGTTGTCTACCTGTGGATTTTTATGGTTGTTTTGTAGGAAGACAGGAAGTCCTTACCAATTTTTCCCTATCGGGAAAAGCTGCTCGAAGCCGTGGAGGAGTATCAAGTAAGTGAGAGGGGTGGTTGGATCTTAATTTCTTGATAAAGGTTTGAGGAGATAGAAGTGTGCAGTTGCAGGATTTATTCCGGGAGTATATACCTGGAGCCGCACTTGTTCAACCAGTATTTTTTGGTCATTTTGCTCCAGATTTTGGTCATCGAAGGAGAGACAGGATCTGGGAAAACAACCCAGATTCCGCAGTATCTGCATGAAGCTGGATACACAAAGAGAGGGAAGGTAATCATTGGTTACCTTTGGTTCTAAGAACCCTTAGCAGAGGAACCTCCCGCAATCTGGACATGAGAATTTTTCAATGGATTTCGCCGTTTTGAGACCATTCAAGTATGAACCCTGAAATCTCTCAGATTTGTAGAGGTTAAGCTATGTTTAACCAGGATATTGTGTCTGGATACATCTGGATGTCTCCATGCGCTGACCGTTCAGTTCGCAGATTGGTTGCACACAACCTCGACGAGTTGCTGCCATGAGCGTTTCCGCCCGTGTGGCTGAGGAGATGGGTGTAAAGCTGGGACATGAGGTACGTCCCGTATAGCTCGGAATGCCTCGTCTGCTGATTGTTGAGTATCCTTTGTTGCCAGTTATAAGCGCTGTAGAGCTCGTAGAAATGAGCCGACAGATGGAAAAATTTCTTTGTTTCCTTGAAGATATAACGAAAGCGTAGCAATT
Organism: Asterella californica; assembly: GCA_036924285.1. Taxonomy (NCBI): domain Eukaryota; kingdom Viridiplantae; phylum Streptophyta; class Marchantiopsida; order Marchantiales; family Aytoniaceae; genus Asterella; species Asterella californica. The sequence goes on from JAYKYS010000003.1 coordinate 18,507,732, forward strand.
CAAGCCGCTCCGCTTTTCTTCCCACTTCCGAATGTCACTTTCGCCCCGTCATACCAGCCCCAACTTTGTTTTGGTTCCATTTTCGTCTTTTGCTCCTTTCGGATTGATATTCCATGGCTTTGTTAACCTATTTGACGGACATTTCTCTGTAGGTAGGATATTCTATTAGGTTTGAAGATTGTACATCGGACAAAACTGTACTAAAGTACATGACAGATGGTATGCTGCTTCGTGAGTTCCTAAGCGAACCGGATCTGGCAAGTTATAGGTAAGTGTTTTCATCTGTGCTGTCTCCACGCTTTTGCGAATCCAAGCATTTTGTCGTGTTCTTTCTATGGATGAAGTAACTCTGTTTGTGTGTCAATCAGCGTCATGATGGTTGATGAGGCGCACGAACGGACAGTTTCTACCGATGTTCTATTTGGTCTCGTGAAGGTAAGATTCAGATCTTGGGTGATGTCTTGGTAATCAGCGACTGAAACGGGATCCGCTCTGAATGCAAGCGTTTTGCTACATGAAGAAACAGATCCTTAATAGATTGTCCAGACTGTCATTTGTCATGCGAAGTAACTCCAGTTTCTTGATTGCGTGTGTGAAGGATATAGCGCGGTTTCGGCCTGATATAAAACTACTGATCTCCAGTGCCACTCTGGATGCCGAGAAGTTCTCGAAGTATTTTGATGGGGCACCAATCTTTAGAATCCCTGGTCGTCGATATCCAGTCGACATCTTGTACACAAAAGCTCCAGAAGCCGATTATCTAGAAGCTGCTGTAGTAACGGTTTTGCAGATTCATGTCACTATGCCTCCTGGCGATATACTAGTTTTCTTCACTGGACAAGAAGAGATCGAGGCGGCTGAAGAAATACTGAAAACGAGAACAAGAGGGCTCGGAACTAGGATCGGGGAAATGATCATCTGCCCAATCTATGCAAATCTTCCATCAGACCTGCAGACTAAAATTTTTGAGGAAACTCCGGAGGGAGCTCGCAAAGTGGTGTTGGCCACAAATATTGCGGAAACTTCACTCACAATTGATGGAATTAAATATGTGATTGATCCTGGATTTTGCAAACAGAAAAGTTACAACCCTCGAAGTGGTATGGAATCTCTGATTGTCACACCAGTTTCAAAAGCTGCAGCCCGGCAACGAACAGGTAGAGCTGGTAGGACATCGCCTGGTAAATGCTTCAGACTTTATACAGCACATGCTTATCAATCTGAAATGGATGACAACACGGTTCCTGAGATTCAGCGGACGAATCTGGGTAACGTGGTTCTCATGTTGAAGAGCTTGGGAATCCATGACCTTATAAACTTTGACTTCATGGACCCACCGCCAGCAGAGACTTTACTACGAGCTTTGGAACAGTTATACGCCTTGGGTTCTCTAAATGACCGGGGTGAGTTGACCAAATTAGGGCGAAGAATGGCCGAGTTCCCTTTGGATCCGATGCTCTCGAAGATGATTGTAGCGTCAGACAAGTACAAGTGCTCGGAAGAAATAGTCACAATCTGCTCCATGCTGACTGTTGGAAATGCAATCTTTTACCGGCCAAAGGACAAGCAGGTTCATGCAGACAATGCACGCATGAATTTCCACTCTGGTAATGTGGGTGACCATCTTGCACTGTTAAAGGTAAACATCCTGCCTTTTGTCTGATTTGTCTTCGCCGTATCGCCGGACAGGCACAGCTATCATGAATCCGTTTGGTCCGTGTAGTGGGGTTCTGTGGCTTGCTTACTTTACCTTGTATCAGCCAACCTAGAGTTTGACTGATGGCCAGGCGACTATGGCAGGTCTTTGATTCGTGGAAGGAAACAGATTATTCGACTCAATGGTGTTACGAAAATTACATTCAGGTCAGTTTAGGACCCTTCACTCGTAAGATTTTATTACTCCACGTGGATATCACTGTTCGTTGTATAAGAGTTCGTTGGAGTCTTACTTGTTTCTGGGCATTGTCCCTATGTTTATTTTGGGTTGTCATGAATAGGTACGAAGCATGAAGCGTGCTCGAGACATTAGAGATCAGCTTGAAGGACTGCTTGAAAGGGTCGAAATTGAGCCTGCTAGCAATCCAGGCGATCATGAGGCCATTAAGAAGTCCATTACGTCAGGTATTCCACGTCAGATTCTTCTTTTCAAATCTTCGTACGACCTTGTTCTGGTTGTCTGACAAGTCGCCCTTCGATTTTACTTGTGCAATTATCTCTCCCGCTGATTCAGTTTCTGCTCTTTGTACAGGGTTTTTCTACCATACAGCCAAACTTCAAAAGAATGGTTCTTATCGGACGCTGAAAAACCCGCAAAGTGTAACTATACATCCAAGTTCGGGCCTTTCACAGGTTGCTTCCAAGAACTGCTGGACTTTCTGTTTGAGGAGTGTTGATAGCCAGTTACAGCCGAGAAAAACTCTGTCATTGTATGGTACTCTTGTGTATCTGTAGTCTTTATTGTCTGCGTTATGACACGGACAGCTTGGGTTTAGGTTTTGTAGAGGTGCCGAGTCCTCAAATCTTTAGGGCTTCTTGTTCCCAGGAATCCTCGTGTGTTCCCTTTTCTCCATCGTTAAGTGTGTCCGATATTGTTGGAACATCAACGCGGAGTTGATTCTGTGCAGGTTCTCCCGAGGTGGGTATTGTACCACGAACTTGTCTTTACTACAAAAGAGTATATGCGACAGGTAAGGTCCTCCAGTGAATGATTTGTGAAAACTTCATAAATCTTGTTCGTTAAACGTGATTGCAGTGTTTGGTGCACAGCTTCACCTTGCATTCGGCGGGTAAGTGTGCTTGAATGCGCAATTATCTAGAATAATTCGAGCTAATCCGGACTTTCTGCTGCAGGTAATTGAAATAAAGTCCGAGTGGCTAGTTGAGATTGCACCACATTACTACAAGCGGTCAGATGTCGAAGACAGTAAGTGGATTGTCTCTGCACCATAGAAGTAGTCCACCTTTCAGAATAAACGTCGTCGAATTGTTTAGTCAGCCTTCCAAAGTTCGTATTGAAATTCGGCTGGGAAGTCGTTCTTTTTTCTGAGCCGACGTTTAGCAGTAGATGTAATCTACCACCTGACATTTTTTGGAGGTTGGAGTTTTGTCACCAGTGCGAGCCAGTAATCTCATGGCCGTGTGGATGCAGCCGGCTCTCAAAAAATGCCAAAAGGAAGGGGTCGAGCAGCTATGGACTAGAGACCCTGGTGACATCGTGTCTTTTGTGCTTGCAACTTACGATGCTTTACAGTGACGTGGAGGTATGTGGTGTCAGTTCCGTGGGCCCGAAGCCACTAAACGTATTACAGTTTCCGAACTCGTGGATAATGATGTACTTACTTGCAAGTTAATAGTTAATAGGACCACCGTTTTAATGTTGAAAATCTGCTGCTATTTATCCATCGAGAAAGTATTGCTCATGGGCTAGAACACTTTCAAACCTATTGAACATCGACTGCAGGAGGTTGGCCCACCAATCTTGAACGCAACGTAGGGAAATTCGAGCTTCTGGCTTTCTTTTCATTTGGCCACATTGCATACAGAAGGTTTACACAACGCTCAATTACCCACTATCCAGGCCTATTTAGACGAACTCTGCTTATCTACCGATGTCACCTTCATTTGTAAATTATGGCGTGGCTAAGGTGTACCTCCTCTCTGAAGCGTCAGTCTTTTGCTCAGTGGTTGATGTTACTCGGGCGTTCGTTTCGTTTTGTTATCCGTCTTGCTCTTCAGCATTCTTGTCGGGTTGAAGTGTTAATGTAGAGTAAGGAAATGGGTTTTTCGTTCCAGCTTTGATTTAGTATTACATGTAGTGATCGTGGGACTCTACTAGTTTTGAGGTACATCATCTTTCAATTAGAGCTAAGCGAAGTGTTAACATAGTATCTCGATTCTTATACTCAGTGTAATGCAAGGAACGTAAGTCGACAGTGGAGATGATGGGGTAGGGATTTACTACAGGTACAGAATGTTGTCTTTGTTTTTTAAGTTGCTGAAGTTTGATATGTCTAATTCTCCTGCGACTTCTGTACCTCGCCAGATGATATCAAGATTTTGAAGACTTGAGTGGCAATCAAATTTCAACCGATGGTAGTCGTTATCCGTGGCTGCGTTTACTTGTTCGGTTCAGTAGGAAGAGCAGTCAATAGGGGGCCCGGATGCAGCAGTGCAGATGTAACTGCAGCGTCGATCATGATTAGTGGCCCCTGGGCCTGGCCGTGCATTGGAAAAAGTTCAGCACGGCACTATGTTTGGTTGGCGGTGTCGAATTTTATCTCCGTCTTGGAATGAGAATGGTCCGCTTCTGGAAGAAAAACTTGGGTTCTGTCAAGACGGGTCAAATCTGTTTCCTAATAATTATTTTCCGGTTATGGGACTCGCCGATTCTTGGAGCTATATGCTGTATCTTTTCTTGTCAGTCTGCGTAGTTACTTGAGTTGTATCTTATGTGCGGGTCTGAATGAAGTTTATGTCAATAACTGTCAATGCGTGGATTTATCACAAATGACCTTGCATACCGTTCTACCAAATCAGTATTTGCTCCGACGATTGCTCATAACAATTCACGCCCCTGATGCCTGCGATTCGATTGGAAAATATGAAATTCTCGGGTTATGTTAGAATCTTACACGTATCTGCTAGAAGTAGAAGAGAAGATCTGTGAAGTAACGGGCGCGAACAAATACATCACGAACTATAAGCTACATGGCAGTCGAACTTGGTTTGTTCACGTGAGCCATACGGTACCGGAAGATCACTTGGCCCAGGCACTTCCATGCAGTTTATTGTCATGCATGAATATTCACCCTGCAGTTTATTGTCATGCATGAATATTCACCCATGTACATTTAAATGTACATGGGTTAGAAACATATATTGACGCGTAATGACAATTTCACTCCTGGACTCAGGAAGGACACAGCCAGCTCTTCACTTATGGGTTCTGTCTGGGTCAATTTGTTACTCCCGGAGAGATTAACATATAATATTTATAAATAATTTAGATTTTTTATTATAGTTTATTATAATATTTTTTATAATATTTACACGTTTTCTGATAAGAGTAAAAAAAATTCATGAAATTCACTGTACAAGGACGTTGGGGATGCTTATTATAACGTAGTACTACATGCATGTATAAGGATTACCTCCTCTATCCATCCTTGAGGTATTTATGTATGTTTAATTTATGATTTGGAAGGATGTTATGTTATTCTGGTATGTTATAAAATATGAGTATGAATTAGGTTTTCGTCCGTTATTGTGACGCATGTCCATTTTATACACTTCGTTTTTATGGGTTCTTGTTTCCAGATTGACCATGTGTAATTATCGAGTTTAATTTTAGATATCTATTTAAAGTTATATCTATCTTGGCCAGCATGTTGTTTGTGAAATCCGGAAGCATGGAATTGTAAAGGAGTCTTTGGATAGATTTTTGTTAAGCCATTGATGGTTAGAATAGAATTTTATTTTTTTCTTTTGTCTCTTATTTATCCCAGGACTGTCCAGAGAGTACTGAAGTAGGAGAATTCTCCTCCATTTTTTATCGTTTGTTTTTATTTTTATATAATAAAAATATCTCCATATATTTATTTGTTTGAAGGAAATCCAAGGTAAAATTAACCGTTATATTGAACTTACAATCCATATTTCCATGTAATATTACACTTGGTTGCCGACTAGAAAAGAAAAACTATAAATGAAATGCGCTGCAACAAAGATTATTTTTCTCTACAACTAATAAAATAAGATTTAAGATCTAACCATTTAAGAAGAAATACATGATAAACTAAAATGTGTGCATATACCTCCTCCAGCACGGAGAACGTGAATACTGCACTTCTAAACTAGAAATTACGAAAACGTTGCGTCTTCTTTGAGAAATCTGCCACATTATAGAAACCTTCAAGTACAAGAGAATTAATAGGGGTGAATTCCATAGGCTCTTTTCAGGTCCTGTAACTGTTGGATTCTTTGTATTTAAGTTGTTGCTTTGTTTAAGTGTGATGATGGAACTCAGAGCTCATAACGTTTACAGGAGTGAGTGATTCACATGAGTCTGTTATGCTGGAACAAAGAACGAGATCTTCATTTTTGAGATCTTGGTGTCCATGGTTCGTAATTATATTTTACGATATAGGTTTCTTTTTGAATCATTATACCACACGTACCTTTCTTAATCACCTAGGCACCATCTTCTATAAGTCAGCGTAAATAAAGAATGTCCATGTCTATTCATATGGATGGAGGAGGTGCGTGCATATTTAACCTCCTCCATCATACGATGGAGTATATACACGATTAATTAATTACCTAATCTTTTCGTTACGAAGGATTATGTAACAAATTAAATTTAAGATATTTCATCTAGTCTAGAGATTAGTGACCCGCATATGTAACCTGGGGAGTGCATTTATCCATGCTCTCCTTATGGTTTATGTTAGGTTTTTCTCGTTTTTCCAGGTTAGATTAATCATTAATACTTATAAAAAATTTAAATTATTTTTATAAAGTTAGTTAACATTTATACATTTTCCCAATAAGTGAGCAAAAGTTCCTCATCTTGCATGCATCTTTGTGCAAAAAAGAACTAATGGACAATGCTCGTGGAGTTCCGGAATATTGGGTTGTGAATTCTACTTCCTTTCCTCATAACTTCTGTTCTTCAGCCACATCTCTCCAAAAGTTTCTGGACCTAAATGATATATTTTGTATGTTTTCTGTATATTTTTTGATAAAAGTCTTAGATATTACCAGTTTGTCTTCCACACAGAATTTACTGATTTTCTCAAAACTTTCTCGAGCATTGGTAAATGGGAATATATTCTAGCCACACCATTGTGAAACATGTTTTCTTTCGCGTCCATACACCTTGATTGCGCTAAATTTATTATCACTACGGTAACCCCTAGACCCTAGATGAGTCGCTATGGTATCCTTGTCATTGCATGTTGAATTACTTGGTTGACGAAAGATGTCTTTGAGATCAAAATCATGAGGATATTAGAGAGTGTCATTTCTTGATTTTGATCAAAAAGTTGGATGCATGCTGCTTCGGAGATTGGATCTCATATTTTCTGTTCACGTGCTATCTTGGATGTACATTGTCTCATCTTCTTAGGTCAAGAAATAAGGTGACTTCATAGCATCGGTTACACCTAACTTTCTTGCGAGAATCTCCTGACACTATCAGTGGGCAATGTTCATGCTATATCTCTATTCGTTCTCATCACCTTTACATAGAAATGACACCCCATATTGTCCCGTGGTGCAAGAACATCCCTAGCCTTCCACAGGTTCTGGTATTTAGAGGATGGGATATCCCATCGCCTTCATTGTACATGCTAAGTTATGAGTTCACTTACTCTAATCAGAAATTATGAATGGTTTAACCCTGATATAAAAGGTCTGGGTTACCCAGATAAACCATTTCACTAAGTGCAATTAGCAAAAAAAGCTACTCTCGGTAACCCAGACCAGATCGTGAAACATTATTGTACTGCCATCCAGCCATGAAATCAGACGATCAAGATATCGGCAGAAAGGTCTCGCGGAGCACAACAATTTGGAGAAAAAAAATTCCATTTTGTCTCAAAAATGAATCAAAAAATAGTAAAAATTGCTGCAATCTCCACGTGGATTTCTGACAAAGAATTTGAATTCAAATTTGAAATTCGTTTGGGCAGCTGCCCTTGAATGATTCGGGCAGCTGCTCAAACGTCAACTGCCTAAACCCTAAACAGTTCAAGGTCCGAAGTCTGGAAGGAGGAGGATAAGCTCCTCCTCTCACTCTCTTTTGAACTCATTGTGCAAAGACACTGTGAGTCGACATCCGACCTCCTCTTTCACATCTCAAGTACAGTCAAACATATCCCTCTCTTTTCATTTTTCAGAATGTATTATTTTCATCTAGCCTAAAAATATTATCTGTTTTGTAGATGTTGTTGGATACAATAGCAAGTATGGAATAGACTAGAGTAACAATGAATAACTTAGTTTTATTTATTTGAGAAAATACATGGAAATATAGAATTGAATTGTTGGGTTGTCTAGTGTGAAAGAGTTTATTCTCAATTTTTCCTATTGCGTATTTGTTGTTCACAGAACTGTTGAGCACTAACAAGGTAAGAACTTTGTTTCTTAGATACATTATATTTTATTTTTCGTAAACTTTATGTAAGAAATGTTTTTTGTTTACAGAAGTGTCATATAATTTATGTGATAATCTAAACATAAATAATTGCAGAACAAGAATTTTTGCAACTACTATGTATTGTTCTTGTGTTGCAGACATGGCTGAACGACGTTGGGGTCAGTTTCCGTCCGACCGAGTCAACTATCATGTCAGGAGACGTCCAGGTCAAGCTCAAGTTATTTGGATTCCTGAGGATCTTTTAGACACATATGATCAGTTGCGATATGCATTGGGTCTCGAGATGACACACGCCATGGTGTTGAGATGGTTGATGGATAGGGCAGCAAGTCGGATACAAGCGTTAGAGAGAGCTCAAGCTGAGCGCGTTGCATCTGTGTCATCAGAACTGAGAGACGAGATGCCGGATGAGACGAATGTGACAAGTGTGAAAAATATTGTACTTGATAGTCAAGCGATGGTTGTTGATAGTCAACCTGAGCTTGGAGTCTCTAGTAGCAGTGGTGCACCTCATGATGAGTTGGAAGAGGAGCCTCTTGTGGAAGCTGATGATGAACCGCTCGTGCATAAGAAGGCTGAGTATGGACTTTGGGGCCGAAAGAAGATCTTCGAGTTCTGTGAGATCTTCCGTGTGAAATGTCCACGTCAAGGATGTAGGCTATATTGTCTCTCGTCAGTGATCGACGAGTTTCAACAGTGTTGGCAGTTGAAGTTCTCATGCGATGCCCTTCACACGACAGTTTATGTATCAAACGAGATGGAGATAGATCGACATTCTTTGGACGTAATTGGTCATATGTATCATGTTGCATTATGTGCAGGCCTTAGTTACACTTCAGTCTCTAGCATGCTTGCTGCTATGAGACTTCATGTACCGACGGAGTCTCATTGATACGACTTACAAAGTGGTAGAGGACGGCGAGTCGGTTGATGTCCAGCCGTCATGAAAGTGTGAGAAGAGCAAAAAGAGTCATTGTAGGCATCTTTGATGGAGTCCACTGATAAGTGACATTTTACATATTCTAAATGTTTGAAATTTTAGACAATGTGGATTGATTATAACAACTGACTATGGGACTGTATGTGTAGAGCCATTGGTATTGATGGTAGATTTTCATTGGGACTTTCTCGCAATGGCTTTCATGGGACCGTTCAATTCATAAACGCGGCTGATAATCGAGTGATTGAAATGATCACTATGACCCGAGTGGAGTGTGAGAGCTCATGGAGGATAGAGACTAGAGCAACAGAGAAAGAAATTGAGAAGCTTCAAGAGCGAGGATTGATCATCGAGGAGATTATCCACAATGATAATCACATGTTGACACAATTATTGACAGATACTGCAACATTTCTAGATACTTGTTACATATGTATATATATATATATATATATATTGATGGTTTAGATATCGAGTGTATTCTCTTTGACTGTCTTTGCAATGCAGACATGGGATAAAGAATCAAAAGGACCTATGGCACAAGTGCAAGAGGATTGTGACAAAGTTCAAAGAGAAGTTGCAAGATGCCAAGATGTCATTCGGTGATCAGACGATTGAGGAGGCTTGTTGTAGAAGAGAGCTCTTGATATTCTCAGTCGTTGCCTTGAAGAGCTATTGCAGGTTGAAGGGACTTCCTCTTGCCGGTACCAAAACAGTCTTAGTGAACCAAGTAGTCGAGCATCTTGCTCTCTCGGCAGAGGACTATTAGGAGGTAGAGCGTGCACGAGGGTTGAAGTACCCTGAGCTTGCTGCACAAGATATTGCATACAAGCTCAAGTCTTGGATTTATCCCATGTGTCCGCCGTGCTAGTGAAAGATAGCACGTTCAACCAATAGTCATTTTACTCCATTGATTGTTTATCCAACCACTGATCTAACATTGCTCATTTATGCGCTTATAGGGATGATCGACTGTCCGGAGTTGATGATTTTGGACATCTTGACTGCTGCACGACACTGGGTTGGTGATCACTCTGATTATCGCTTGTTACCTGGAGACCATAGGTGTTCTAAGCGTGAATTCGGTGTTGGTGTACGCTTCTTGCATGAAAGAAGAACTCATCTTGCCATGCAAGCGTTCCTTGAGAAACACATAACGCCAGCCAAGATGCGGTTTTATATACGTGCACGAGAGAATTACATGAGCGAGACTTTCACTCAGTCATCAACAAGTTTGCATCCAAGAGGATCCATTGGGAGCAATTGCATGAAGCTAGACTTGCGTGTGCGGCCATGGACTAGAATGAAAATATTCGACGAGAGATGTTGCAAAGGAGACCACGCCAGCGTAATGATTCCACAGTGAGAACACGACCGGCAACAAACAGAATTCTTGTACGTCGCACCACGGTCTAGAAGGAAGAAGTTCGAACACGCATCTTTGGTCAATGAGATATTCTCGGTTAAAAATTTATTTATCTTTTTCTCATTTTTTATTTCAAAAACTAATCATTACTATATATTCTACTTTCATCATATTTTATAAGAGTACTAATGATTTGTTTTTTGATTTGCGTTCAGGAAAAGTTTATAGGAGTTGCTTTGAGAATTTTTTCCTTAGTATTTACCTTTTACGTATAGTTCATGACACGCAAACTTCAGATTTATTACAATATAGATTTCCTAATATAAGGATGTACGAAGCTCTGAATTCTAAACTTTTGTAAATCCTTCGGGATCTGAAAAAATGAGTTCATGTATTTGCAAATTTTTATAAATATATTCTTTTGTTTATCAAATCTAGTATACTTATTTGTGAGTATCAGCGTACTTTCTTTTACTTTACTAACCATAGGCTAAGTCCTTTTCTGCTTGGTTCCCCTTGATTGTTAGGTAGATGTAACTTCAAACCAGACATGATGCACCGAAAGGTAGCATTTCTGAGTGGAGGAGAGAAGGCTCGTTTAGCTTTGTGTAAGTTCATGGTGATGAACTGCTCGAAAGAAGCAGAAGGTGAAACTATGCTTCTAGAAGCACTGTTCCGAGCGTTGGAGGATAGCAAAGAGACTCTAGCAAAACTGCATATGCTGGTGAACATGATCCCTGATGTTTGGAAGTCCTGCAACCATGGGCAATTTAGAAGAAGAATTATAGCAACCTTACTTACTAGTGCACTAAGAAAGTCAGAACATGAAGCTGAATCCTTAGCAACAAGCAGCGAGGGACAAAGAGAAATGGCAAGCTGCACTTACCACCATTCAGAAGTAGAAGGAGGTATGTCAGGAGCCGGAAGCTCGAGGGTGTTTCCACGTAGTGCTGTCTACAGAGGTCGACCTTCACAAGCTAGCAATCAGTTTCAGGAAGAAAATGAATTAGAATATCTGGAGCCCATGGAGGAAACTGGATTGTACCATTGCGAGGAGAGCTCGACTTTCAGGACCAGACGTCATTCACAAGAAGAAGGTAGCAGTGAAGCGAGAGAAATCTTCAAGTGATAATACCGGAGGCAGAGAGAAAAGTCCGGCTTGGAATGAACATGGTAGCATTTTGGTCACGGACATTAATCTATCACCTACCGAGGTACAAGGTCACATGCTTGAATGGAACCAAAACAGCGAGAGGAGCCATCAACATTTGAATGTGAACCAACTCAAGACGTGGCCTCAGTGGCTCATTCTTCAGTGGTACGTTCTCTCAACAATCTGTTACGATAACAGATTAGAAGTTATGCTTGTTTCTGAATGATGGTGACAACTTTGTCAGTGGTGATCTCATATTATTGGATGCTTCTAGACGACATGCCACCAGATTGACGGTTAGGAAAGTAATGCATTTCTTTGACCCGATAGTATATCATACAGCTCCATTCACTTTCATCATGCTCTTTTGTGCGGAGCAGATATAAATGCGAGACAAAAAGGTGGTTACAAAAATGCACAAATGCACACAATATGCTAAAATATCGAAAGTACCTCGGGGGTAGTTGAACCCCTTAGATTGTCCAGTGCAGCAGAAGTTCTACCTCCCCTCGTCATTAACCATCTATAGACAATGGTTCCTCGGGGAGGAGAGACCTACTACCAAAACATGAAAAAACACAACTACAAGCTCTCACTCTTGAAACCCAACGAACTCTTCTCCATCTTCAAACCAAGTCTCCTTCACGACTCGCTCTAAAATCTCTGGAAGTTGAGTTCTGTCTCGATATCTCAATGTCAACGCGAGGGCCCTATACACTTGGAATCACTTTCTATTCAACTGATGCTCTATGTAGGAGGCTGCCCCCACATCCACAAGAGACTACGCCCGAGCTTACCAAGTTGGGCAAGAGCTTAGCTAAGGCCGAGCTAGACAAGCTGCCCCTTGGCTTGAGCTAAAGTATCACTTTAAAGAAGAGTGAAAGTACCTGGTTGCAGAGTACCATATTGTAGAGCTCGTTGAGGAGAGTGACTTCATGCCTTCAATTATGAGAAATAGCGTTATATGTGTAGTTTATAAGTTATGAAAAATGTGAAAGAGATAAATCCGTCGATTTTGGCACGTGATTTGGATCCATAATCTAAAGGTACAAGTGCGTAGATGTTAGTGAGTACTATAGTTTTTACTCTTCATTCATTAAAAATAGAGCTATACAAAAAAGTTGACGCAGAGAAAGTTAGTAAAGAATGTAAAATAATTTCCTTTAGGTTTATGTATGAAATTTAATTCTCTTTCTAACGAGAACAGAGACCATCATCAGTGGTAGAGACGCCCACCTAGGAAGAGGAGGTCTCAGAATCGAATCATCAAGGCATGTGTTCTCTATTCCGGCATGTTGACCTCCTAGATGAAAACATATGTTAGATATGTACGTCTTGCATATCTAGGGGTGGAGGACATGTATCTCCCTTAATCGTAGGCTTCCTTGTCGAAGCATCCACATGCCACTTCGATTATAGGTTAGGAGTAACTTGGTGCGGCTATGGGGGGCTGTAAGCCCTCTAAGGTGGCTCTATAGTTGTAACTTCTATCTACAACGGATGGCTTGTAAATCCAAGGAGTCTATGTTGGATATGTAGCTACGTCTTGTATATATAGGAGCAAAGGACAAGTATTGCTTTAATCGTGGGCTTCTTGGTCTAAGCCTCCTCATTCCACTTCGTTTAGAGGTCAAGAGTTACCTGGTGCGGCTATGGAAGAGGGGGAGGGGAGGGGGTGTAAGCCTTGTGGGGTGGCTCCATAGCTGTAACTTTGGTCTACATCGGATGGGCTATAATAGGACTGAAGTGACATCGAGATGACATCAAGAGTCAAGGAATTTTTAATAAGCAAAGGTCTAGCTTAGCAGGGGGTCTTCTTGGTTGTTATTCAAGTCTGCTTATAAAGACCCTAGCTTAGTTGAGGTGTTAGTTGAAGTGTTAGGTTAAAAAACTGTCAGCATCGCTCGAGGAGAGATATTGAATTTTTTTTCACCAGGGAGAGTCATTGAGGCGTACAAGAGGAAGACCTAGATTAGATTAGGTTTTTGAGGATTTCAAGGCTGCCGCGAGAAGAGAAATAAGGTTTTTAGGAGTTCAAATTTCATTTCAACTATTGTTGTGTTTGGAAGTAAATCTGCCTTCCGATGAACGGAAGACGACTTTATTGAGTAAGGATCGATTGTCATACAAGAATAGTATATATGGAAGACTTTAGCTGTAGCAGGAAGAGAAATAAAACATTGAGAGTTTGAATTTCATCTATTGTTGTGTTTGGAAGTGAATCTACTTTCTAGTAAATGAGAAATGATCTTATTGGGTAGGAATTGATTATCAGACAACGATTGATATCTGTGAGAGACTTTGGCTGTTGTAGACAAGCTCGTTGACCCATTTCTTCTTATTCAATCTCTACTCCAGAATTATTCATAGTTAGAAGGCTCGTCCTCCCTGAGAATGACTTTTCTCGACACTGAGGGATCGTAGATGGTTATATCATGGAGTGCGGACGCTTCACTTTTTATATTCCTGAAGTGATTTGGTGGAGGTTTAGTTGCTGGTCGGATCAAATTTTGGCCGTTGGTGACAGTTTATCATTTTCTTGAAATCTGACATTTGGCTGGTGTGCGAAAATGTTGATCATATTTTCTGTGGTGGTCAGTTTTGGTCTGTGAAGGGTGCAATAGAAGCACACTAGGAAGACGCATCCAACGCAATCAAAATTGTTCAAAATGGGGTCTATTTGAGTTCAGTAGAGCTCTTTTTGTATTGCTGAGAACGAAAGATTTTCGTCAAATTGTCTGGTCGAACTGTGAAATCCGTAGGTTTGTAGTTCGTCTTGTTAGTTTTCTAGGATCGCGAAGTGTGCGCAGGTCTTGTGTGGGTGTGTTGTCCTTGCAGAATTCAGTTTTTGGTATCACAAATGTGACTTTGGTGATTTTTATGTCAGTTCTTTTCATATTTTTGCATTTTCTTGCAAAAATACGTGTGTGTTTTTGCGTGTCTTTGGACAGATTTTGCCCGATTTTTTGCCTATATCAGCGGAGCATAGCGATACGGGTGCGTTTGCGGTCAGGAGTGCGTATTAGGAGATGGTTAGGAGGTGTTTAGTTTTCATCTACACCAGCGGAGCGTAGCAGTGCGAGTGTGTTCGTGATGGAGAGCGCGTGTTAGGAGACGGTTCGAGGAGCAGAGGTGTTTAAGCATGGAGGCGTGAGAAGCGGAGTGCGAGAGTTGCGGAGGCGGTGGCAGAATCGAAGCTGATCCGACACATCATGTCTCGTCGAGCCAAGCCGAGCCAACAAGTCAGCTTGCTAAAGTGTGAGAGATAGACAAGTTCTCAGTGGTGTGAGAGTGCGTAAAACATGATCACTCATTTAACTTCTCCGTTCTTGGTTTCAGACTATACCACTAGACCACTAGCTCCTGGTGTCTTACAAAGATGCTCATAGGTACTTAAGGATTTGTCCTTGTCTTAGGAGATCTTACTAGACATTCTCGAGGAGAGTCGTAGAGAGATCTCATAGTCTTAAGGAGAAGCTACACTTGAGTACCGTTCTCCATGCCTTAGGTGGATGCATGGAGGGTGTTAGTGGATGTTGAATGGTGTGAGCTAGTATAACTACATGATTGAAGATCTTCGGAGTTACTAGAGGATTGGACATCTAGTTAGCAACTCCTTACACATGTTATGATTGTTGGTGGTCCTATATTGTGCATATGATTACCTGATGGAGAGACGTCAGTTAGGGTAGGGCTAGTTTTTTACTTTTGTAAATGTTTTAGGGTGGAGGGTTGTCATTTGGACTTCTTGTGGTTGGAACCTCTCCATGTTCTGCTTCCTATTTGTGCGTCGCGTTTTCTTGAGTTGGCACTTGATTTCCGGAGTGATTACTCTAGTGTGATGTCGGTAGTTGTGGACTAGTCAGACTACTTATATTTCTCTCACAGTGAGATTGGACTTGTGGACCAATAGACCGTGAGAGGTTACGTGTGATGATGACAAGTTCAGGTTATCTGTACCCATCATAGTAGGGGGTAGATTAGCTCAGTACGAGCTGAGTTATGGTAGCAGTGGTCACCTGTGGCGACAAGGTTTATTTTCAATGTTCAAGTTGGAGCAGTTGGTTCATGGTTGGTGGTGTAACCGTGGTCGACATAGAGTTTTGTCATCACGGGACTCCCAAGAGGTTCCATAAGAGATTTCTCTATAATACGTAGTTGTTTCACATTGAGTGGTTGTAGGTATTTGCCAATGACACAAGTTTCAGCAACAAGAATATCGTTTCGATCAGTGTCAGTGGTACTTCTCACGTTGTTATCTCATCTATCATGTGAGATATGGACGAGATCTATGGGACCATGAAAAGTATGAAGTGAGCATCATCGAGTTGGATGATTTCATCCAAGAGTTCAACAGTTGTGTGATATGCAACAGATGCGGAACTCGTGGTTGTTTACTCCCTTCTTGGCATGGAAAGGATTGTTTCAACACTTTGAGGGACTGCCGATGGATGACTATCACGAGTTCAGACAAGATTATGGTGCATATATCGAGTTGTGGAGACGATATTTCTCCCAACTATGTGTCGATTACTACTGGCACGTTCACTTGCGGTGTGACATCAGCAAGTTCTGGTGTAGCGACGGACGGTGTTGGTCGGACGGAGGAAGGATGTGCTTCCTCTACTGATAGTGTAGTCATTGGAGGTGGAGCTATTGGAGATAGTGGTCGTGGTCGTGAGATACCACCAGGGTTTAAACTTGTGGTTCAGTTTTTCTAGTGTTTGAGGAAGAAATATCATGATGTGAGGACTGACAAGCTCAAGAGCTTGCATGAGTCTAGCAGAGAACAGGAGAGCCTACGCGAGGCATTCACTCGCTTGAGACGGTTGATCAATATCACTCAGAGAGTGATGGAGACGTAAGCGGTGCAGTGTTGATAATGGATACTAGATCTTGAGTTGCGACGGAGAGTTAGAGATGAGACTTTCTTACATGTGACGACACCTACATTGGGTGTTGTCTTCAGTTTGTCTGAGCATATTGAGCTCAACATGACCGAGGAGAGGGTGGTGATTGCTGACTTTAGCAGTATGGATGACTCATACACTTCGAGTGCATCTACTTCTTCTCAGAGGTCTCAGTCTACGCATCAGCGTGGTCAAAAGGACCAGAAGGACGAACAACAAGTCCTTATTGTCATTCTTTGGACAACAACAACAACATGGCTGTTGGACTTGTGCTGGTGATCATCACCAAAAGGATTGTCTTGAGATACAAGACATGTTTGGGACGTCCCAGACGATACAACGACAATTTGATCACTATCACAGACATGGCCACACTAGTGATTGGTTTTTTGATCTTCACCCAGAGTTGCATGGAGGAAGAGCTACCACTGTGGGTCAAGGAGTAGAGCTCAGAGGGGTCATGGAGGTCGCGTTGGTGATAGCGGTCCAACACTTAGTAGAAGGTAGACCGCTCACACTGTTGATCCTACTTCTGATGCTACTATGGTTACTCGGATCCAGTAGTTGGATCAACATATAGTTAGTATGATCATTGCTCAATCGAGATCTGATTCGATGTCTCCACATCTTATGGAGGAGAACCAGATCCGTATGAGTTTATGAGCAACGCAGATAGATACATCAGTGACGATTACTCATGGAGCAACATGTGCTCTAGAGCCCCAAGGAGCATCAGTGGAGTTGGATCCATAAAGAGGGGAGGCTAGTAGATTGACTATGCTTCTTTAGTCATTTACATTATTAGAGACACTTAGGACCTCTTCTATGGTCACTAGTCTTTCTACTGATGTATTATATCAGTTAGGTGCACGAACATCATACATTGGAACAGAGACGAGTCAGCTTTGGAGATCCATGGATTGCAGATCACGACACATTGTTGAGGACGATCACGTCTAACTTGCAGATTCCTTTATTTCAGCCACAAATATGAGGACGTCGGGAGTTAACCGAACCTCAATATTTCAGATGGTGACCACGTTTTGTGAGAACGGGGGTGTTGTGACCTCCAATACAGAGATGAGAGATGGTGATTTGATAGACCGGTCGATAGACTCGAGGATCATGACAGCTACCAATGATACATGACAAGCGGTGGCTGCTAGGATGGACGATTTACCAGCTAGACTGACGATTGAACATGCCCAGGTGTGGTGTTGTTAGATAACACCAACAGTGTCTTTTGCATAGTTGTGCCTTCTGTGCAAGTGTATAGACCGCAGAGAGACTTGTTGGACTCTAGAACGCAGTCCTTGATGTTAGAGAAGACAACAACTATTGCTATGGGCTTACGTAAGACCATCTTGTCCATTCTAGATTCAGACATCTCTCAGAGGATCGACGAGGTCGATCATATACATCAAGTCCTTGTTTGAGAAATTCGATCACAAGATGCAAGAGTAATGTCAAAAGACAATTTAGGTTAAACCCCCGCTCTTGATATAAAAAGGGGAAGGAATAATTCCTTCTTTTTTCACTTGTATTTTTTTTGTCAGCGAGTGGAGCGGGTAGTCGCGGTCCGTTTCTGTCCAGCCGCGGCTCTTTCCTGCCCAGCCGCTGCCATCGGTTCTTGCGCTCCGTGTTGTTTTGAGTTTTTGACATCTTTTGTTCGCGCTTCTCTTCTCTGCTTCGTGTTTCTGACGATGCGTGGGGTTTTTTCAGACATTGACTCGCTTGGAGCGACCTCCTTCTTGTGGATTTGGACTGCATTGCAAGTGTAGAAGTCGTTGTGAGACGAACGAGACGATATCCACTAAGACGAGTTCCGCATTGTGAACTTTGGTCGTTCACCATTTCTCTTGACTTTCAGCGAGCTGCTTCTTGACCCTCAACATGCAGTTCTTGGTGTTTGGGGCTAGTTCTTGGGGTTTGTTCGTCTTCCTTTTTGGGTTGGCTCTCAGTTGGTTCTTTTGCTCTGACGATCATCTTAGTGCTTGGTTCTCAACGAGCTACTTATCGACCTTAGCGGTAAGTTCTTGGCTTTCGGGGCTACTTGCAGCATCAGAGCAGTAAGTTGGACTCACTTTCGGTGCTACTTGCGGCATCAAAGCAATAAGTTCAACGTCAAGGAGTTACTTGCAACATCACGTTTACAAGTATAGTCAGATTGACATTATTGTTGTCGCGGTGCACTGATCTTTTTCAACGAACCATTGACTTCGGCTATGCTGGTACGTTTTTTTCCTATGAGAGACAAGATGTCTACATCCAGACAAATTTCGCATACTGCTTCTGTTGTGTGGATTGAGAATGAGGACATTCTTATAGCTGATGACTCTGTGACTCAACCAGCACGCGACCATTGGATTGTATCCGGAGGGGTGCTGGAATCACCCATTGAAGTGACTCCTGAGGACATTGAGGTGGAGTTTCCAACGTTTTACTTGGCTTGTGTTGAGGATTCAAAACATAGATATGTCAATGTCCTTCGATGATAAGTTTCAGTACTCGGGTGTTTTCTGGAGACTTGTTTCATCATATGAGACGTCTCGTAGCATGATATTGGAGATACCACCGGCAAAAAGTCCACGACTTGATTTCTTTCAATCAAAACTTTACAAATCATTTTTCTCGAGTAATCTGAGAACACATGCATAAACATTTGCCAACCAACAATAGATTACTCGTGAATCAAGCCAAACCTACTATGTGCTCGCAGAGAATCCATGTTCTACTCACTAAGCGCATCTACCATAGCTAGGAGCTTGAAGCTTCAACTCGAGAAAAGTGAGAGACTACAAGCTCCAACTCGAAATATACTCCTTGGTGATCTCAACCCTAGAAACTCTGCTAACGGCCTTAACGGCACTACCGAAACTACCTGCGCTAATGGCACACGCCACTTCGCACTCAATCGAACAGCAACTGGCGAAAATGACATGACATGTTACTTTCCACAATAAATTCAAATTTGCTCTAAAATACTAGCGAGCCCAATGAGGATGCTCTAAAGTGAGAAACATTGAAACCGTTAGTACTCCAGTGATCAACACTCAACGAAAAAAAACCGTTTAACAAGTTTTTTGAAAAACTATAATTTTGAATACACTACAACCAGATTAAGTATGTTAAAAGGGATTATTTTTAAAATTCAATGAAATAAATAATTCTTCTATTTCCAGTAACAATGACATCCACTGGTTTAACCAGATAGTGTCATTTTATTGACCGATATTACTTTAGAGAGAAAAGAGTGACTTTGAACATAATATTAAAAATACCATTCTCTTGAGTAAGGTTATTAGGAGTTATTAATTTTTGAGTTTTTAACGCTTGACATACGCTAGAAACTATAATAACTTCCAGACTAAAAGCGATTCTAAATTATGCTCATAAAAATCATCTTTAAAGAAAACATAATTCATAATAAACGTTAGGTTAATGCAGGGATGTCTACCCTTAATAAGTGATGAGATGATAAGTGAGAATAAAAACTCTGTGGAATCACTTTCATCGGCTTAGCAAGGTTATCATTGCTCATTTGTCCAATCGAGCTCAGAACACTAACTATGTTTTGGTCTATCGTCTTCAGTACAATCCCTTGAGATTATTCCACCACTTCGACGACCGACTGCTTTGAAGGTGGAGCCATATCCTAACTCTCATACCCTACTAGCTCGTTTTGAAGGTGGAGCCATATCCTAACTCTCATACCCTACTAGCTCGTTCGCATGCTGCCTCGGGGAGATGTCTATCTACTCATGCATGAAGATCGCGACAGGGATAGAATTTGACTGGGAATGAAATCGTTGTATATTGTATTGTAACTGTAGTCGGACCATCAAGAATGGTCCGACTACAGTTACAATTCTGAAGGCGTTCCAAGTCGTGTAGACAGAGGCGAAGGCTATGAAAACCTTGTTGGCAGCGATGAGGGATTTGCGACGAGACTCTCGTTCTCACTTGGAGATATTGATCACGAACTGTTAGACTATATAAGTTAATAATCTGGAGCTCCTTCACTGACTCCTCTGACTCCTCTGCATGAACTATCCCTGTCCCTGAACATGCGAACGTGCTCGAACATGCTGATTCGCATGTTCAGCTAGCATGTTCGCATGTTCAGCTTCTGACTGGACAAGCTTATCCTCAAACTCCACTGACTCCAGTGCCGGTATAGAAGCTGTTCAGCAATGAAGAGGTATAAAGTTGAAAATGCACATTGGAACTTTCTTCCAAAACGTAGTTCAAGCCTGTATAAGTTTGAACACTGCCAACCAAACATAATTGCCAGTCTTCAACTTTTGCCTATGCCCACGGGCCACTAACATGATCCACGTTGCAGTAACATCTGCATTGTTGTGTCCGGCTCCTATTGACTGCTCTTCAGACTGAACTGAACAAGCTAACGCAGCCAGGGATAACGACCTACCATCGTTTGAATTTTCCACTCGCCACTCAAGTCGTCAAAAGGTTGTACCCAACGAAATCCGTCCAAAGACTCTAAGTCGATATGATCTGATGAGGTCCAAAAGTCCCAGCAGAACTCGACATATCAGACTTCAGCAACTTAGAAAACAAAGACAACGTTCTTCACGGGTAGTAAAATTCTACCCCTTCATCTGCACTGTACATGACGTTCAGGAGAAAAAACGACTTCACAGCTGAATTTCACAACGAACTTTGGAAAAGGCTGACTAAACAATGCGACGAACTATACTGTGAAAGGTCTATTACTTCTATGATGTAGAGACTATCCACTCATTGTCTTCGACATCTGGCAATCATCTGGCAATCTCAACTGGCCGAGCTCGGGCTCGGGCTGTATTTCAGTTACCTGCAGCAGAAAGTCCGGATTAGCTCGACAGTACTCTAGACAAGTGTGCATCGAAGCACACTTATCCACAGAATGCAAGGTACGAGAGTGCTCTCTTAAGATGTGCACAAAAGACAGCAGTTAAACTATAACAGATATGATTTATGATAACAGCTGTCGGAGCAACACTCAATGCGATGGAGGTCACAGACGTTGCTCAGAAGTCACTCACTGGAGTACGTTACTTGTCGCATATACTCTTGTGTAATAGAGACAAGTTAGCGGTACAATACTCACCTTGGGAGAACCTGAGAGATCACCACAGAACTCCGCAGATATCATATAAGAATATGGCACTGCATTCGTCGCATTAAATTTCACATTTCTATTTGTACTGAACTCCCGACTATCCTAACTATAAATCTAACTTGGTTTCTAATCTCCTCCTATTCTTGATCTTACTATACTGAAAGGGGAACTGGAATTACCATTCTAGCGTGGAAGCTCGATAATCCCGATTCAAGTGTCTGAATTTCTATTCAAAATTTGAAGTTCTCCTTTTTGGCAGTGAGTGTTTACTACACTCACAGTGTAAGCCTCCACGTTATCTTCTGTTAGGGGCCAAGGTCGACACATTATTATCGTCTAAATCGCAACACATGTTTTCTGAACATAAGTGCACGGACGAGCCCTGAATCGTCATTGTATATGTAATAGTTTGATAGTTAGTTATATGGATACCTCTACTTTTCACTGGGCTTAATACATCGATCTCCGGGTCACGTTGTGGTCTCATTTAGTGTCAAACTGACCTTGCCTCTTCAGATGAGCAATTTCTTTCGCTATGCGTAGTTGGGATGGTAATTCGAGATCTGGAGTGTGCCTTCGATGTGACTTCTTGCTCTACGGACGCCGTCAACGTTGAAATCGTTATCATTACGGATTCTCGTTTGACCTCAGAACAGTGGAGTGACAGATATCTTGAAGCTCGCTCGACGAGGGCAGCCGAAGATGAAGAGGTAGGTGCAAATGAAGAACTGACGACGTACCCATGCCAGGACAAACCCTGGAATCGATATTCCTACAATCAAACTATTGAGTTTTGAAGCCGGTTTAGGGGGTAAAGATTGGCATTGCTCCTCCGTAGGGAGACCACATAGACCGTCGTTGCGCATGAATGCAGATTTTGGGTAAGTGGGCCACTGAGGCCCTTGCGGTAATGGATCAAAAAGGTGATTGTATTCGTCGTCAGATATGTAACCTTCGAGACCGCAATTCTTACAGTAACGGGTGCGAAGATTTGCCCATTTGACGGCCCCGTCCCTCCGGAGGGGGCCGTCAAATTGCACATTTTCGACATGGAGGACTTGAAGGCCTTGTAGCTTTCCGAGAGATGATCCAAACGTTCCTTCATAACTTATATTGCGACAGGCCAATTCAAACACCAGCTTAAGTTCCATCACTCGCCCGGACTCAATACTACAACTGACCGAGTCCCATTTACAGCAAGACGTATCTTCTACCAAAACCTCTCTTGGATCCACAAGACTAGATTTAAACTCAAGCAGACCTTCTTTGTCCACTGGATGACAACCGCCGCACAAGAAGATTACTATACAGGAAGTGCCAAAGTACACCATAATCAACCCCCGTGAGTCTCCATCGCTGTGCAACATCGCTGTGCTATGCTCGCTTCCGGGAGAGAGCGGTTCCTGCCACCTATAACATTTCCACCAGACTGGACCGAGTGGATACTTTGGTCCTAAATTTCAAACTGCTGCTAGAGAAGCATCGGCTGAATTCTGAGAACCTCCAACAGACTTGGAAAAACATTTGGAATCAGCGTTAACATAATGAATCGATCACGGAATTAGTCGGAAGTCGTGAAAGGAATTCTTCCACTCCCAGTATGCTGACAGAGTGTGGATATATGGGAACCCTTGGACATGACGTGACGAAGTATGTGCCAGAAACTTACCGATGCATGGCATCCTTGAAACTTCATCTCTCATGGACATGACAAGAGAAGACTCGGCTCGCCTATTTCCCGCACGAGCGATGGAATGTACTTCAAGTCGACTAAAGCTCTTTGTCAAGTGTTGGTGGAGAGGGCTGGCTTAGTTCGGTAGGGATGGCTCTCAGCTGCCCTTTTCGCGTGCGAATTCCCAACCCTGCTTCTGCTGCTCCTCATCCTCCAAAGGGGACTACTGTTACGCAGGTTATGGGATTTTCAGCTTCTTTTTATTCGCCTTGCTCTAGTGGACCTGTCTCACATCCGTCTTTGAAAACCTCGTCTTCTGCTGCTCCTCCTTTCGTGGCTCTCTTCGCTCGGCGGGCTTTTATGTCTTTCAGTTTGAGTGTGGTAATCGGCTGGCAAGGGCAACGTCGAGACGCACAAGCTTTCGAAGACGGTAACGACGTGGGCTTGGTAAATGGACAGCTGCGGAGCTGTGAGGGAGGAACTCCGTGTGTGTCCACTTCTGCTTTCCGAAGTCCCAGTCGCTTCATGCCGCCTTGGTCTGTCAGTTCCTCTGACCTCTACTTGAGATGAAAGAAATTCCTTGGAACACGCTTCCAGAGATACGTACACACTGGACGAGAGCATAGTCAGAAATTTGCTTGATCATACCCCCAATAGGTCCCGTGAGCTTGATCATACCCCTCGTATTTCGATGTTATTCAGATGTGAGACTGTACATATTAGAGGAATGAGAATATGGATAGTCTAACGCGTCCTTAATGTCAAATATTTGGAATTACAGTGATATTTAGTCGAGGTTGAAAGTACTAAAATGATAAAACAAAAGATAATAATCCGTCAGGGGTATGATCAAGCAACCGAACGTTAAGAGGGTATGATCAAGCTCACGGAACGTACTGGGGGTATGATCAAGCAAATTTCTGAGAGCATAGTTGAAAGTAGTGAGCGGCAAGATGTTGAGTAGACCAATTTGCTCTATAATACATCGTTTCAACATCTTGCAGTATTTGAATTCTAAGGAGAGGGCGTATACATACTGATGTGCTGAAGGCTTTGGAAAGGATGGTGAGTTTCGAGGGTGAATATACATAAGAACTCAAACACCCTTTCTACTATCAGAGTAGCGCTCCAGAGAGTAAAAATATTAATATTAATATTAATTTATGAGCTAATCCTTCTTACAGGAAAGGTTAACTCATAAATTAATGTACATGCATAATACAAAGTGAATATACATGCAAACGGTTGAATACAGACAAAATCAAGTTTCGCACACATTTATTAACCTAAGAAAATATGGAAGTACAACTAGAAGAAAATGCTATGTGCACATATATATCCAAAGGAAGGAAGAAGGAAAATATTGAGAGAACAAAACAAAATCTAGTGGTGCAATTGCTTCGGACAAGTCAATGGGATCTTATCAAACTTCTAAGCTATAATGATAAACATTAAATTTATGAAATTATGGGCTATATTAATCAACATTAGATCAATGTTTGTTTATGAATTGTTAGTTTTAATTTTATAATGTTAAATAATACATTTAAAAACATTTATAAATAAAGAATATTTATAATATATTTATAATATATATGACATGCATGTCGAAACTGTAAGAAACAATCTATATGCAATGTAGGAAAAAACATGTTCCAATAACTATAACATCAGCTTCTTGTCTCATACAATTTTAACTTTTGTTATAAGTTTATCATCCAATCCTCATTGAAAGATTAGGTGATAAATTAAATGATTTTGCATTATTCTACTTTTCCGCAGATGGAAGAGGTAACTATGCAAAGAAGTGTTTCACTCCTCAACTTCCCTAAGGAATGTGGGGTTTATAATTTCCTACTTGTCATTTTATGATGTTTTTTGAGTCACGTATCGTGGCAAACTATTACACGATAAGCGATTTTGGCTCATTTCATCTATAACTTTCATCGGCTTTTACAATTTAAATGCGATAAGTTTCCATCTTGTGAAGCGAAGGAAAGTATTTTTTTTTTTACGTAACGCACTTTTTCAGTTACGAATATTTTCTCTGTTCTAAATATTTTATCATTTTTATTTAAATTGAATATTAAATATTTATACACTTATACACTGATATTTTGGAAATGAGAACAAGATCAGTAATCAGCGACTAATATGAAGAAAACTTTCTTGATATCAAGAGATAAATATGAACCTCTATAACTATCCCAGTTATAGTTATATATCTATTTTCTGATATTTCCTGATATCGGTTCTTGTGATAGAATACTCGTCCCTTGTTATTATGTATAGGTCAGGATAACCAAGCGTGAAAAGGTCCACTCGACATATCCAACTCAACATAGTTTATGAAATAACGATATATGTAATTTAATATGGATGAAGATCACCTGGTTAACACTTGGTTTTGAGATTAACACTTGGTGACTTTGCTTAGTGTGCAAAGTATTTTCTGATATTAAGTGAAAACATAGCTAAATATCGTTTCAACATTCCACAACTGTCAAAAGGTTTCACACTTCGACTAGTTTTTTTCATAGAGCAATTTGGAAAAGCACCTTCGAACAAACAATTGACTCTTCTGTGTAAATGGCTTTGATTTATTTTCTTTTTTATAATCATTTATTTTATTTCATGATTTACTCTGCAGAGTTTAAAAGGACTCTGTCTTTTCAAAATCTATGAATATTCAACAATCTGAAATGTCGATATATTCATACATAACACAATGAAGTAAGTAGACAACCAAATTTACATGAGATGTACATGACACATAAGCAACAAGATGCAAAAAGAAAGTATAATAAACACACACAGAAAACCTCAACTAAGTCGTAATGATAGTTACAATATAAAACAAGTCTAAAAGAAGTAACTCAAACTATAAAACAGAGTCGAGAGAAGAATAAAGGTATAGAAGAGAACCGTTTTGGTAGTACATTGTTGTCGCTTCTGTAAATGATTTATGATATTTTCAGCTTAAATTAACAAAGTGTTTCCAAATGTAGTATTATTATAATTTATAACAATTATCTAGGTGATCTTTTGCCGTAAGTCTTTGTTCAAAAATTTTAGTATTTTTGTTGCTATTGCTATATTTGTTACTATTTTGGATCATATTGCTCCTCTCGATGCTAGATCTTCATGTTTGCTCAAGTATATCAATTTTTCATATTTCGGTATTGCAACTATGGACGTTATGTTCGTCTTACACCAGCACCACTTGCACTATAGTCCAATATCATTGATTCATTACCCATCTCTTAGAAGCTTATACTCTTGCACCAAACTTGCTTCACTTGTCACTTATGTGGAGTTGAACATATACTTCTGGTCGAGGTTTATAATTGGCTGGTCTAGCTATTTTGGATTAGTTGGAGGGAGAGTATATGACATTAATGTTTGATCATCTCGACTGGATATGGGACTTAGGTACATGGGTTGAATGACAGATGGTAGTCATTAGGTCCATTTGTTTAGAACCGTCATCTTCATTGAGAGGTCATTTTATTGTGGAAAGTCCTTCATCATCTCTCCTTCACATTTTTCAAGGTTGCATCTCTCTCAGTGACCATTGCATATTATGTTTAATTGTGACCTATAAGAGACTCTCATGCACATCTTATTGATCTTCTTAGGTTGCTCACAAGTTTGGGTTGCTCCTTAAGACATTCTCTCTAGAATATTTTTTTTTATCTCACTTCCGACTCTGTTCTCATTGTCGTGTCGTGGACCGACCAGAGATGGAACAAAGTTGTGGAGCAATTTTTCTCAAAATTCATTGAGAACACTATTATGAGAACTCGTTGAGTAGTGCAGACTGGATGTTTAATACAAACAAACTTATATTTTGAAAATTATATGATCAAATGTTTTAGGATTTTATGACATCAAAGTGATGATGTGGTAACAATTCCTAACATGGGAACTGCTTACATGGAAATTTTGCTATGTGGCAGCAATTGTTGATGTGGGAGATGTTGGTGTGGCAAACTCTGCTAATGTGGTATATATGTATCTTGAAAATTAGATAATGAAGTGGCATATTGTTGTTAATGTGGATACTTGTGTAAGAATCACGTGGTAAACTTAGGCAAGTCATCAGACATTTGTGTATTATGTCATTAGGAAGCTCTTCATGACATGTGTTTACAAGGGGTGCTCCATAGAGTATTTAAAGTGGAAAAAGACTTCCTCTATCTCCTTTTCTTAAGGAGAGTTTTGAGAGTGCATATCATTCGGGGGTTCACTTCGACATGTTTGTCTATACCACTTGTGAGTAAAACCATCAATAAAATAATATTTGTTTACTTTTTTATTTAAGTATAAAATGTTGTTTAAGTAAAATATCACTTTTGAATTTTTCAAGACTTTTTTATTTAAAACTTCAAAAGAAAATATAAAATGCCATATTTTAAAAAACAAGCTTTATAAATTTTCCTTTTTTCGAATAAAAATAATATTTTTTACTTAGACATATATTTAACAAAATTGACTAATGAACCACATGGCACATCATCAAGTTATCAGTATATATAGATGATTTTTTAGGATGATTAGGATCCTTGCATCGAGTAAAGGTTTAAGAGCGTCATAAGATTTTGTGATCGCTAACATTGAGGCTGTTAGAATGTTGACAAGTGTCACACGTTTTGACAAGAGTCTTTCTTCACTTATCTAATATTTGGATCACTAACATCGATGTTGACCTCGACACTGAAAAAAGTTTTAACTGTTAACTAACCCTCGATGTTAAGGATGTAGAGTGAGGAGAAGTTTTGGTTGATATTAAGTCATTTTAAACAACTTCAATTTTCTTTGTGAAGGTATGTTTGTGACAATGTAGCTATTGTTGGAAAGTTGTCTCATAAAGATTTTCTGGTATGATTAAAACGTCACGTTTGGAGCTTGTTTGTAAAATTCATGATGTGTCAAACTCTAATGTAAATTTTATAATTTTTTGTTATCTATCATTACGCGTTGAAGATAAACTTGGAAGATCTATAACTTTTCGTAGAGATCCGACTGATGCATATAGGATTCAAATGGGATGGACTTTCTGAAGGTTACACTATGGAACGTTAAACTTGGATTTATGAGATTTGAGCAAAGACTACATGTACTACTTGTTTTGAGATGATATATCTCATATGACATTTTGTTTTGAGAACGAAGATGAAGTGTTCTTGTTTGTTGCGTTATTTCTGACTTTCTACACTTTCTACAACAAGATATCATACTTATTCTCCGAATCATCTTTCATGCAAAAATACAACACTAAGTGTTTGCTCTAGATCACCTCCTCTTATATCTTATTGTTGTTTTCTGCTCTTCTATTTCATCTTACTTTGCTTTATTACTACTCCTCACAAGCTTTGTATCCTTTGTTGAATGTTATAATGTGTTATGTTTTTCCAAAACAGAACTCACAACTTTTTCTGATGATTGCTTGTACAAACATCAGTTATTTGATTGGCTACCATTATCCTTGCTGTTCTGCATATAGTTTTCTCTTAACATCTATAGCCTCTTCCTCTGTGCTAGAGTTACAAGTTATGATTTCTAACGACAATTAGTCCAATTAGTTGATATATTTTCACTTGCTCTTCCAAGATTTTAGTCTACATTCAAGGACGTGACCGCGACATATGCACGATGACCCTAATGTATATGTTTTTCTTGCATCGATCAATTCCTTGGTGTATCATCATTTTTTAACTAAAAATAAATTAATTACTTGGAAAAAGTTATACGATATTATGTTATTACATCTTTTGCAATCTCATATATTATTTAACATTTGATGTTTATAGATGTTTTGAAAAGTAAAAAAAAATCTTTATTTTTCAAAGGTGAGATTTGTGATCGTCTAATAAAAATGAAGTGGGATAAAATTGCTAATGCTTGTGATATTGAAAGTTTATTGCAATGTATGACTGAAGTGTTAAGGAAAGATAAATACACATGATATTGCTATACCAAGTGTGAAACTCTTTGATGTTGTTGAATGGATGAAGTTATCTTTTTGAGGATAAAAGTTTAATGTATATTTCATATTTTATTTAATGTATAATATTTTATAAGAGGTTGTAAAAGTTTTCAGAAGAGAAGATAAGAGAAGATGATGTTTGAGAAAGATATCATTGTACAACGAGACAATAATAGTTGCGTTTGAGGATTTTGGTTACAGAAATGTGGATTTTCAAAAAGTAAAAAAGACGAGAAAGATATGTACGATGACATATATTGGTTTGAGGTTGAGGGTTACAATCAGGATATATGATGATGATTGGAATGACGGGTGATGTCTACTACGACACTAAGGTCATAAACCTCGACGGTGAGATTCAACTGGGTGGATGGGAGGTGTTTCTAGAGTATGATGGTTTACTCCTTCTGTCTTCGAACACATATTGGAAGATGTGTAGATTTAGAGGAGGTGACTCAAGACAAGCGAATGGATGAAGACTAAAGAAAAGAAAAAATGACACGGATCCATAGAAAATCAAAGCAGGGTTGCAACTTCAAGATGACGATCAAGTTGCAAGTTTGAGGATGAGGTTCACTAAGATGGGAAGTAGGATGACAAAATGGTGTGCGTGATGGTCTACTCCTTGCTTTGTATCTCTTGTGCATATTGAAGAATGCACAAGTTTAGATGGTGTGGATGTCGCGTCGTGGATCTGCTCCTACTTGAAAATCATATTTTGGGGTTCCATATTGTTGCTCCAAAGACACTCATGGAGAGAAATAACTACTTTTTGATCTACTTCAGATCTCGACCTTCATTGCACCAAGTGATATAGCTCGTTGTTAGGTTTCTCAAAGACACTTCATTTGTTTCATTTGAGCACTTAATGAGACGTTATGAGATTCGAAAGATGAGAAAATCAAGCTAGACTCTAGCTTACCGATGTTGACTGGGTATTTACGGTTCTTGGTGCTATACTAAGGGTGCAAGGGGGCTGCTTGGTGATAATCTAGAGAAAACTTCACGTAATGTGATTGACATAAGGGGGCAGCTTAAGGGGTTAGCTTGTATATGTGACATGTCGATGAACAATCCGAAGGATTGGGACGTCCATTGCATGCACACAAGATGTCATTGGGTTCAGATCTATGCAAGCTACGCATTGGTTAAGATGGTTCGTGAAGAGGTGGATCGTAGGTGTGTTCTAGAAGAAATTGAGACATAGAGAAAGAGATTTGTAGTGCTTCAGTGACATACGAAAGAGAGTTTGACAATTCGGACTGTTCATGAGTCTAAACTTGTTGTCCTTAGATCCATCGAGATCAGAACGTCCAGTTCTTCAGAAAACTAAAGACAATACAAAGTTTCATCGAGTAATTTGAGAAATGTGAGGACAATTGACTTGTAAGAAAGCGCTTACGTCAATTTTTTGTTCGCTTGCTATATAAAGTTGGGTTGTTCTTTGATCTCTGTGAGCGAAGCTCTTTGTTCTGGTGTCTATGCGACTGAAGAGTCCTTATCTACTCATAGGAGAATATCATACATAGATCAAACTGTTGTGTTTATCGCGATGAGTGAAATTGAGTCACAGGGGAACGGTTTACGTCAGTTCTTGGCTTCAGGTGTTCAAATTTCTTGTAAGGTTTTGTGAGAGGAACTCCTAACGACTTGTTTGGAATCTCGTTGGGTTCATAAAAGCCATATCTATCTATCAAAGAAGATCAGGCGGTCTATTTTATAGATATACGTGGTTTTAAGTCGCATGGAGGAGTTTCTGGAGGTTTGGTCACATGCGATCAAAAATTAGAGATATCTCGACTGTCGAGAGTCAGAGGTGAAAGTTCTTGTAGCCAATGGAGTCAAGAAGAAAGACCTATCGACATCTGAAGACCGTTTGATGAAAGAAGAAAGTTCTCATATATGTCTTTTTTGGTTCCTTCGCTATGATTTTTGCTAGAAAACTTTCACGCAAACTCTGATAGTGGTACTTTCTGAATGGACTGAACAGATACATCCGTTACGTATGCGTGCTTGATTTTTTGAACTTTTGGCGGTGAACAATATGCGAGTTTGGAATCTCAAAATGCTTGTTTCTGTCCTTGAGATCCAAAAATCCAAAAATATATATTATATATCGTAATGTGATTAAAAATAACATTGAAAAATGTATTTATAATATTTATAATAATATCAACAATATATCAATAAATACTTGAGAACACTAGTATCATCATAAAGTATTATTGCGTTTGAAATTAATCAAAATTGATTTATTTAATCCACAAGACATATATCTAACTTTACATCACTGCTTAAATATTGATCCAAAAATAATAATGTATTGGAAAGCTCTTGCCAAGCTCATTCTAAAGATATTAAAACATATATAATTGTAACTCACAGAATAAATTATGGTAAGTAATTCCAATTCGTATTCTACTCTGGTGTAATCTCGAATTTAAAATACAGGTTTATGACCTCTTCTCAATCCTGATTTTGGAACTGAGTTTGAGTTAGATCTAAAAACTTATTAACTCCTTCAGCAAAGCTTCGTGCATTTTCACTATATAAAGACATTGCACTTTTGATTGATCAAATGACTAGTTCTTATACACTTTTAAGCTACCTTCCTTTAGTTCATAGGTCACATGAAAAACTATCATGTTGTAGCCATATGCATACTGTTGATATAGTCCCAAGCTCTAGTAGATCGACGGCTACCATTAGCCGGAGTGGTTAGGGTTGTTAGAGTTAGTTAGAGGGCTAACCCACCATTAGGGTTTCCCTTGTACTCACCTTCACTATATATACAGAGAGAGGCAAAGCCTCTCTCATCTCATTCCTATTTTACTTCCTTGTCTACTCGCTCTCTCTCTTCTTGGAGTGTCCTCGAAGTATCGATCCTTCTACATGATATCAGAGCTGGTGAGAGTGTGTGTCCCTTGCTGATAGGCAAGATGGAGTTTGGAGTACAGGAGAGAGCAGCTGGAGTTGTGCCTGATGTCGAGCACTATCCTGCTGATGCGTTCGGGTGAGACGAAACCGTTTCTTTCGCCACCAAAAACTTTGAACGCGATTTCGGAGGCCTAGACGATTTTTTCTCGCTGTTTTCTGTCGACTAGTCCTTGTAAGGCTGTCTTGTTCAGAAGGTGCGAATTGTGTACTGGGTCAAGTTTCAGTCGATTTGGAGATTTCCAGCGGCAGTTTTTCAATTGGATCTTTTTCGACCAGAACGAAAGTTTTAGGACTTGAGTCTAAAACAAATACTGTTCCGAATAAGGGTGGAAAAATTTGAAAAATTTTGAAAATTTTGAGGGGTCGCACACCCAATTCTGACCTCGTTTGGTCTAGTTTCGGCCTTTCTTGGTGTGTTCTTTCGACGTTTCCGTTGTGTTTTGTACACCTACAGTTCCCGCACAGGTTATTTTCTCGTTGTCGCTGCAGGAGGAGTTCGTGGAGTCGCCTCGTTGTGACTTGTGACAACTCTTGATCGCGCGATGGGGAGAGACGAGTTTTGTGCAGTTTCTGAGAGGTTTTCCGCGTACAGAACAGAGCAATTTCGACATTGCAGCTATGACGGAATCTGTGTCTTTGATCACTGGAGAGAAACTTGACAAGAACAACTACCAAGTGTGGAAGTTCCGGATGAAGACCTTCCTGCAGGGACAAGATCTATGGGATCTTATCACTGAGGAGGAGAAAGCGCATGAAGTGCCAATTTCTGACCCGAAATTCAGGAGTGGAAGAAGCGCTCATATCAGACTATTCACTACATCACGTTGACAGTTTCAGCATCGATGATCGGTCATATCCAGGATTGTGATACGCCCAAGAAAGCTTGGGATGCACTCGCGCATCTGTTTCAATCCGGAACAGAGGCGCGGAAGCTGCAATTGCTGCAGCAGTTCAATACCGTGAAGAAGGGGTCGATGTGCATAAACGACTATGTGAATGGGGTCAAGCAGCTCGCGGATCAGTTATCTTCTGTCAAAGTCGAGATTGATCCCACTGTTTTGATCGGAGCCACATTGCAGGGACTGCCTGCAGAGTACAAACAGTTCATAACATCGATTTCGACCAGAGAACCTCTTCCGCGGTTTGATGAGCTTGTTCCTATGATGTTGGGAGAGGAGGTGCGCCTACTGGGGAGTTTTACTTCGATGGGTCAGCAAGAATCTGTCTATTTTGCAGGTTCAGGAGGATCTCGAGGTAGGGGTCGTGGCAAAGGTGCTGGACATGGACGGGGTCGCGGACAGCAACAGCAATCGCAGCAGAACCAGCAAAACCAGCAACAGTCTGGTGGTTCCAACAACAATCAAAGAAGAGCGCCTGGTTCCTGCAACTACTGCAAGAAACAAGGCCACAATGCGAATCAGTGCTACAAGAAGCAGAACGATCAGAGACAACACGACAACAACCCCCAACAAGGTAACAGCAACCAGCAAGGCTATGCAGTCACTGAGCATGTCTATTCGGAGCAGTTGCTGATTACTACGCATCAGAGTTATGCGGCTTTCGAGCCACAGACTGACTGGGTGATCGACTCCGGCGCCACCAGTCACATGACTCCCCATCGGGAGTGGTTTAGTTCACTCGAGCCTGTGGAGACTCCATAGTTTATGGTGAGAGGAGATGACACCAAGCACAAGATCCAGCACAAGGGTAACATTCCACTTGACATTCCTGCTTCAACGTTTACTGGTATACGGAATGTCTTACATGTACCTACGTTGACTAGAAACCTACTATCTGTAGGACAGTTGATAGAGCAGGGTCTGCAAGTGCGCTTCAATAAAGATGGATGCTTTATTGAAGATTCGAATGGCACTGTCATAGCTCGAGGTATCAAGAGTGGTAGGCTGTTTAAACTAGATGCATCTGCGCCTAAGTTATAGGCTGCCATGTATGGACAGAGTGATCCAGTAGTGTCTGACATTGACATCTGGCACAAGCGAATTGGGCACATGAACTTTCAGAGGCTGAAAAGCCTTCCGAGTTTTGACCTGGTTACAGGTCTGCTCAAATTCGAATCCAGTGAGCCCACTGGAGTCTGTGCAGCATGTCAATTCGGCAAGCAAGCTAGACAGCCCTTTAAGGGATCAGGTAGTAGAGCGAACAAGCTTCTGGAGCTTGTTCACACTGATGTATGGACTGCTTCTCAGCCAAGTATGACCGGTTTTCAGTACTTCGTGTCGTTCATTGATGACCATTCGCGTTATACTTGGATCTATTTGTTGAGAAACAAGTCCTCTGCCGAAGTACTGTCAGCATTTCAGACTTTCTGCAAGTTGGTGGAGAAATAGTCTGGAGCATCTATCCTCTGTCTAAGATCTGATGGAGGAGGCGAGTTTCTTTCTGGAGAGTTCGATGCATATCTGCGTGAGCATGGCATTCGACGCCAGAAGACCTGCAGTTACAGTCCGCAGCAGAACGGGGTTGCGGAGCGCAAGAATCGACACATAGCAGAAGCTGCTCGTGCGATGTTGAACGAAAAGACCATGCCTAGACCTTACTGGGCAGAAGCTGTTTCATGTGCGGTGTATCTGATGAACCGGACGCCTACAGCGGCAGTCCACAGCAAGACACCGATGGAGGTCTTCACAGGCAGTAAGCCTGATTACTCTTTCCTTAAAGTTTTCGGATGTATCTGTTATGTGCACATACCTGATGAAAGACGTAAGAAACTAGATCCGAAAGCAGATAGATGTATCTTCCTTGGTTATGCTTCTGATACGAAAGGATATAGGTGCTACAATCCTTCGTCCAAGCAGTTCTATATCAGTAGAGATGTCGTGTTTGATGAGCTACAGTCTTGGTTTGCACCTGCACCTGTGATAGCCATCCCTGTACCTACTGTAGAACCAAGGAGTCAGTCCACTGTAGTACCTCAGAGTAGTACGTTAAGTGGAGGATCTGGAGAAGTCACTGATTCCAGATTAGAATCGGTTGCACATAGAGCTGTTGTTAACGCTGGAGTCCACGTAACACAGCCTAGTGGAACTAGTGTAGTTTCTACACAAGATGAGCGCGTGCTATTGCAGCGTATGTTTGACTCATCCAGATATGTGGATCTTCCACATCCACTGGATACTTTGTCCCAGACTTTGACGTCTACGTCAGATCAGTTGCAAGAGGAGGTGACTAGTGCACCGATTACCTCTCGCAGATCTGAGCAGTCAAAACATCCAATGAGTAGGTGTATGCATGAAGGTTTTCTTGCTGTGCACCATGCATATATGGCCAATGTTCTTCAAGAACAGGAACCGAGTTCGCTTGAGGAGGCGATGCACAAGGCCCAATGGGTAAGTGCTATGGAAGCTGAACTTGCTGCGCTTCATCACCAACAGACTTGGGAGTTGGTAGACTTACCTCAGGGTAAGAAAGCGATTGGTTGCAGGTGGATTTTCAAGGTCAAGCACAACTCTGATGGTACCGTGTGTCGGTACAAGGCCAGATTGGTAGCTAAGGGCTACGCACAGCAACATGGAGTGGATTTTGAGGAGACCTTTGCTCATGTTGCGAAGATGGTGACTATTCGAATAGCAGTTGCAGTCGCAACTCAGAAAGGTTGGAAGATGCACCAGATGGACTTCAAGAACGCCTTCCTCAACGGCGATCTTGAGGAGGAGGTCTACATGCAGCAACCTCCAGGTTATGAGGATCCGAAGTTTCCTTCCCGTGTATGTAAGTTGCGGAAGACTCTCTATGGTCTGAAACAAGCACCAAGAGCATGGTATGCAAAGATCAACTCTTATTTGCAATCTCTTGGTTTCCATCTTTGTAGTTCAGACTCTACCTTGTACTCATTGAGAATACGAGACCGGATTGTGGTGATCACCATCTATGTTGATGACTTGATCATTATCGGTAACTTTGAGGAGCTTATTTCCCAGATCAAGGATCACTTGAAATCCGAGTTCGAGATGATGGACTTAGGAGAACTCAAGTACTTCCTTCCTGTGGAGTTCATTAGAGATGGGAAGGATGTTTGGCTTGTACAGCGACAGTATGCTCTCAATATGCTTGAGAGATTTGGTATGCTTGATTGCAAACCCATTGCTACACCATTAGAGCAAGGGGTAAAGCTAGGAGCAGAGGATGGTGAGTTGTTGGATGATCCACGCATGTACAGACAGATGGTTGGAAGTCTTATCTACCTGACCATCACCAGACCAGACTTGAGTTATGTTGTCGGTCTGATTAGTCAGTTCATGCAGTCACCACGGAGACCACATTTTGATGCTATCAAGCGGATCCTCCGCTACGTGAAGTTCTCGATGCAGTACGAACTTCACTATCGATACGGTGGACCATTGTTGTTACATGGCTACACAGATGCTGATTGGGCAGGAAGTGCCGACAGGAGATCCACGTCAGGTTACGCTTTTGGACTTGGAAGCGCTGCTATAAGCTGGGCTTCTAAGAAGCAACCCACAGTTGCTTTGTCATCCACGGAAGCAGAGTATCGAGGAGCAACAAACGCAACATGCGAATCGATTTGGCTTCGATGTCTGCTATCTGATATTGGTGTGGAGTGTACAGATCCTATTGTTATATATACAGACAACATTAGCAGCATGAAGTTAGCTAGTAATCTTGTTTTCCATGCTAGGACGAAGCACATTGAGGTGCACTATCACTTTATTAGAGAGAAGGTCCTTGCATGAGAGATTGAGCTCAGTTATGTGAGCACAAGAGATCAGGTTGTCGATATCTTTACTAAGGCGTTGCCTAGAG
Organism: Asterella californica; assembly: GCA_036924285.1. Classification (NCBI taxonomy): domain Eukaryota; kingdom Viridiplantae; phylum Streptophyta; class Marchantiopsida; order Marchantiales; family Aytoniaceae; genus Asterella; species Asterella californica. The sequence goes on from JAYKYS010000003.1 coordinate 18,544,764, forward strand.
ATAAGTTTGATGCTTTCAGACATTGTCTAGGAGTACAGGATGTAGAGATGAGCTTGAATGGGAGTGTTGATATAGTCCCAAGCTCTAGTAGATCGACGGCTACCATTAGCCGGAGTGGTTAGGGTTGTTAGAGTTAGTTAGAGGGCTAACCCACCATTAGGGTTTCCCTTGTACTCACCTCCACTATATATACAGAGAGAGGCAAAGCCTCTCTCATCTCATTCCTATTTTACTTCCTTGTCTACTCGCTCTCTCTCTTCTTGGAGTGTCCTCGAAGTATCGATCCTTCTACACATACAGCTTGCCAAGTTAGCAACTCACCACGAAACAACAACTTATCCACATGTGTCATGTGAGCAAATCAAAAGTTATTAAGTGTAAAATTTTCTTGTGTTCAACATCACACTTACCATTCTAGCATTTGTCACAGCAAAAGATTAAATTTCTAAAACGGTTGACTTCCATAACTATCTTACTATGAGCTCATGTGTGATTATTAAGAAACCAAATATGCATATTCGACCGGCTCTAAACAACGAGACCCTCACATTTATATTTGGAACAAGTTTGGGAAGAACATGTCCTCTAATCTCATTTTCATTCCAATACTCCATCTTTGATACAAAAAAGTTCAAGAAATAAAGTATTTGAATTAGATTTATCTTTCAATATCCACTTATATGTTTAATTTATAAGATTTCTACCAATTTCTACAATATGATAATCTGTTACAATCTTATAGTTCTTTTAAGTGCTCTTATAATGGATAGTCAATTATGCAGACACATAACAGTCTAACGGCCGCCCGAAAAGGAACTGCAACATATGATAAATGATCACTAATTGGATAGTCATTTGGGTTAAGTCAATCTGATAGTCTTGTTGCCGTATAATAGATCTTGAGTTTATAATGAAAAGATTAATAAATATGAAATTAAAACTAATCAAAATCATTTATACATAACAATTTATAATAGTTATAGCTTGATGGAAAGATTGTGAGTTCATACTATATGATGTGAAATGTTCTTGGTGATACAACTCATATATCATATGAGATAGACTTTATTCTTCTTAATTCTCCATAGATATGTAATCAAGTATATTTCATTATTTTCACTTTCTTTTATTTCGTCACCTATAATTTTTAATTATAAGTGAATTTTTCTTAAAATAACAATATAATTAAGATGATTAGGATTCAGGAGGACATCCTCCCAATCCTAATCACTTTCAGCAATGACTTTCTCTCCTTTAAGCCATCTCTACATGTACGTATGATCATCTTATACATGTAACCTCAAGAACATCCATGGACTCTTCTTCACTCTTAGCATGTCGTTTGTCCTTGATGATGTCAATGTTGACATCATGGACTTTCCTTTTAGTCGCACCCAAGACCTCATGTGAAATAAACCCAACCTCCGCATCTCGAATGCGTTCTTCCTAACCTCTTTTCACATCCACCGTCCCAATATCTGATTGTTGTTTACACACAATCAGTTCACCCATTTGCATTATTTGTCTTTCGACCATCTCTTCCGGTTGCGAAAGATTGTCTTTAATTTCCAGTTTAAGAATAATGATTTTTTGTTAAACATTATCCTCTCTAAAAAAGACTCTTCTTGTTCCTTCTTCTCGCTCTACATCGTGGATGCAGTATCCAACTCGAGCTCGTTTGGTTCTACGTGCTCGTCCAAATCATCCTTCTGAAGATCATGCTCAATCTCTTCCATCTTAACACCACAGTTGTAAGACGAGGCTCTAGAGTGAACTCAAACTCGAATGCCCTTGGAGGTGCATTCTCACACTTTATATAGTGATAAGAGGAGTACATGATAGGATTCAGACCAATGCTGACCTCTCCAAGTGAGCACACGGATCGCTGACGTGGTTTACATGCAGCTTTAGATCCGAAACTCCAAAATAACATCTAGAGGGCTCAGAATGAGCCAAATAAGAGCTCGTTGGAAAGCTCTCGAATAGTAAGAACCAAGGTGGTACGAACTAGTATGAATTAATATCGGTCCATCTTCAGGTCAAAAAAATATTGTTTGGACCCTCAAATTCCTTCCGGAAGTTTTTGACGGACTTTTGGCGCTCTCATCTATTAGTAGAAGTACTCTTTTGCTGCACGTATTCTCAAGCCGACTTAGCCATAACTGATTGTTATACCAAAGACTTCTACCAAATCAATTTTCACCTCTAGTCGATAAGTAGAGCTCTACTTATTACAACAACTTGTAGCTTTGATAGCTACAACTGCATGTGCCGCAAGACAATCATTGACCAACTTTTTCATCCCTCTTTTGTCAACGTTGGCTTGAAGGAGAGTACTCATACTTTGAATGTAACTTTTTCATCTTCTCGTTGCAAAGACTCTGCAAAGTCTATGCATTCCTCTATTGATGATCAATACCATCACACCACAAACATTGATGTACCCGAGTTAGTTTGGGTATAAGCTCTGTCTCAGTGGACGATCTCTTATCCTCTAACCTAGTAATCTTAGCTTGTAGATCTTGCATCTTTTGCCGTAGGCTTTCAATGGTTGGATATTTCTCCTCTATAATCACAAGTGGAGATTGAACCTCAGGTACTACCAAAACTGGTGTGGTAGTCAGCGATACAGGTATCAACTTAGTGACCTTTTTTCTTGTATGTCTCCGTTTGACAAGAAGCTGAAGCTCAATCGCTTCATGCACACAATCTCTTGTCAATCCTTCTTCCTCCTCCTCATCCTCCAGAAGTAATTCCAACCGTTCTTGTCATGATTCATCGGCAGCTTGAAGAAGCAAATCTGTCTTGTAGATCTTCAAGGTTAGCTTCTCCATCCGAGATAGTTGAGAGAATTGTCTCTTGAACTCCCTTAACAACTTTGTAGGTTGTAAATATTTGTTAGGTCGGTTAATCAATTCCACAAACGATTACTTGGTTACTCGATTTGAGTTTATCAAGAAATATTTCTCCATCAACGCTTGTGAAAACATTTCTCAGTTTCTCCCAAAATGCTTTGTTAGATCTTTCACATGCTCTATTATCTCAAACACTGCAGCGAGTTCGAATGTCTCGATCATCTCTTCTCTAATACCTGGTCAAAATCCATCTTCGTCTTGTAACGTCTCAGGAACTTTGAAATGTCACTCCCATCAAACAAATCGAGTTTGTCGATCATCCTTCAAAGCGCCTTCGTCCCTAAAGTCTTCTTTTGTTTGTTCCCTTGCTCTTGTCGCAAAAACAAACTGAAGACTTGAAACATTCGTACAGTTGCTGCATCCAACTGCACCCTTGATATCCTTTTTGATCCGTTCATCCCATCCATAGTCATGACTCATCTCTTACTCTCATGATCTCAAACCTTCTAGATATCCATCATCCCTTGTCCACAACAACCTCTCAAACAAACCGTGTCTATCTTCATCCTCGTTCATGATTGTTGATCTTCTCTTTCAAGTTCTAACACAAAAAATCTCCACCTCGGACCTTCATGTCAAGTTCACCACCGTATCGGATCAGATTTTGCATGAAAGTTGTCTAGGTGATATCGTGTGCTGAACAGAGACAAAAAAGAGAGAAACAACCACGAGAACAAGCTCCACAAGATATACCAACTCTCACTTCATATATAGTCATGTTTCTTTCTCTGTAAGAACACAAAACTGAGAAACAGACCTCGGTGGTCCGTAATCTACACCCAACTTCTTAAAACAAGTCTTTGAATCTCAACCTATACCCAAAATTACTTAAGCGTAGCTCAAAGTAAAGAAAATATCCCTTTGCTAACAAAAAGCTTTGCACCAATATCACACGGTCCAAACTCTGATGCAAACAACATCTATATAAAAGCCCTTAGCTAAAGCTAGCTACCACAAGCTGTACATAACCAACTAAAACTCTAACGAATCCAAAAGAGCAAAAATTGTAGCGAAGAAATCGAAAAGATCTATATGAGAACTTTCTTCTTTCGCCAAAAGGTCTTCCTTCTTGATTCCATTGGCTGCAAGAACTTTCAGATCCGACTCTTGACAGCCGAGATATCCCCAATTTTCATTCGCAAGTGATCGAACCTCCAAAAGCTCCTCCATGCAGCTTAAAACCACGTATATCCACAAAATGGACCGTCTTATCTAAGATCTGTCTTCTCTAGTGGATAGATCCGGCTACTCTGAACCCAACAAAGCCGTTTGAAGTTCCTCTCATAAACTCACGCAAGAACCTTGATCACAGGAAGCAAAAAACTGACGTAAATCGTTCTCTTGCAGCTCAACTTCACTCACCATGCACAACACAACAGTCTGATGTACGTATGATCTTCTCCTATGCATAGATAAGGACTCCTTGATCACGTAGGCACCAAGAACAAAAAGCTTGACTCACCGATCTCAAAGAACAATATAACTTCAGATCGTAGACGAATAAAAAACTAACGTAAGCGCTTCCCTACGAGTAAATTTCTCTCACATCTCCAAAATTACCCGATGAAACTTTGTGTTATCTTCAATTTTCTGAAGAACTCGATGTTCTAATCCGATGGATCTAAGGACAACAAGTTTAGACTTCGAAACGACCCGAACGATCCAACTCTCTTTCGTGGTCTCTGAAGCACTATAAATCTCTTTTCTTACGTCTCACGTCTCAATTTTTTCCAAAACATATCTTACGATCCGTGTCTTCATGAACAGTCTTAACCAATGCGTAGCTTGCACAGATCTGAATCCAATGACACCTGATGCGCATGCATTGGACCTCCTAATCCTCCAAAACATTCACCGACAGATCACATATACAAGCTAATCTTTTAAGTCGTCCTCTTATGTCAGTCATAGTACGTGAACTTTTCTCCAGATTATCACCAAACAGCCCCCTTGCACCCTTAGTATAGCACTAGGAACCATAAATACCCAATCAGCATCGGTAAGCTACAATCTAGCTTGATTTTCTCATCTTTCAAAATCTCATAACGTCGCCATTAAGCGCCCAAATGAAACAAATGAAGTGCATTTGAGAACCTAGCAACGAGCTCTACGACTTGGTCCAGTGAAAGTCGAGATCTGAAATAGATCAGAAAATCATTATTTTTCTCTTTTTAGTGTATTTGGAGTGAAAATATAGAACCTTATAATATGATTTTCAAGTAGGAGCCGATCCACGACATGACATCGCGCACTCTCATTATTCACTTCATAAGCATGAGCATGATTCCGGAGCCCAATCACACTCAATTTTTTATTTTGTTCCTCACATTGAAGAGGAGAAGCACTCTTCCGTTCATTCTCTCACATTGAAAAGGAGCACCACGATGTCTGTGTAGTCAGATGAGTTCTCTATGGATGCATACAATTTTTTGCTTTTTTGTTTTTATTTCAGATTAGATGTTGATGCTACCATATCTCTAGTTTGAAGTTGTTGTAAGTCCTTCAACATAGATAACACCTCTTATTGTAAGTACTCTCGTCGCACTTGAAATGTGTTGATATAGAGATGAGGTGCAGAGACGGAGCTCTAGATACGAGTTGTATGTGTTGTAGTAGACATTGACATCTAGCTGCCATGTTGTATGACATGCTATTCTCTATGACATTCTTTTGTTACTCTCCTCCTAACATTATTCATGGGTGTATGAGTAGAACTCCCTCATAACACAACTTTGCTATCACATCCTCTTGTTGATGGAGAATAAAGCTTCCCATCACTATGAGGCCTAAAGAAACCATGAGGCGATCAAAATCTTACACTTTCTTGCGGAACAAAAGTCCAATATCTATTTTCTCATGCTCTACTCAATCTGAATTATCTTCCTCCCGTAGAACACACCCTCGCTCTACTATATACTTAATTGAGGAAGATGATGCATGTAAGAGGTGATGCATGTTCCAAAGTAATCTCTTATTGGTCCGGATAGAGATGCACAAAGAAAACAAATATATGTCAAACTAAAGCACTTCTTATCTTCTTGACCAACTCAGGTATGTACTCATGAAATACTCTCTCTTAGTCCATGACATCATCAACCATCACTTTCTATAGAAAGAGGATCTCTCACCCATGGACAACATATTTCTTCTCGTCATAGATTCACATAGAACAAGTTAAATAGATATTTGAAGGGGATGCTGACTTAGGATTCAAGAGATGGTTAATCAACCAAGTCATATCATACGCTAAAGCATATATATGACTTGGTTGGAGAATAACCTCCAATCTCAATCTCAAGTTTGTGCAGCGCTCACTCCACATAGTTGGAGTCTATGTAGATGAACATTGTTGTATCGTACATTGCATAAGTGTGTATGTGTATAGATGAGGTATCTGACTGTGGAGTAAAGCTCACTTGGAGAAAAAGAAAGCCAATGTAAATCCACAGAAAGAATCGAGTTATTCATACCTTTCTGTCGTATAAGTATTCACATATTTACAACTGAATCTTAGAGGTTTGTGGTGTCAGCTCAAATTTCTCAACCTTGAGTTTCTCAAGCTAGTTACAAAGTCCTCGAGAAAACTCCCAAATGGTATCAAAATCACTTCAAACCGACACTCGAGCAAAAAGCTATAGTGTCCACAACTGTTCGGTCCATCAGAACTAAGAAGGATGTGGATCTGCTAACTCTCGTTAGCATTTGACCACCAGTTTTCTCCTGGAATGATCCAATTATAATATGAGAACATAGGCAGATAGTGCATGATTAGATCTTTCCAATGTCATCAAAATCACATCAAACGGACACTCATATGCTACACTACGTCTTTCCAAAGTTGACATATCCGTCAACCTTCAAGAAAGTTGTGATAAACTGCTAACGTCCATTAGCAGATATCCTCAGACTTTTCTCCAAAATGCATCAAAATGTAAAATTACAAGTGAAAGCGCTCGAGATGAGCTTTCCCATGAAACAAAAATTATTTTCAATGAACATCCACAGCTTCCATTAGGACCTTCTAAAGTCATCTCTATAAAAGATCTGAAACCACATGAAGAAAGCCCTCGATGCACTCTTTCCCACGTAGAAAATATCACCTTGAACGGACATCCACAACCTCTGCTATGGCCTTCGGAAGTTGTCCGACCCCTTTTCTTCTCACAAAACCTTGTCGAGATCTACTTTAGATTCGTAAGTAGCTCACCGCCAACTTCCTCTCATAAGACAAAATTGAACCTAACCCAAAATTTCCACTTCGGAATTCACGATAAAAATTGCATAACCTTCCGGCGTTTGAACCAAAAAATGTTCTCTTTTCTACTCGCGAACGTTCATCTTTTATACTCCTCCGCATCACCCATCCTAGGTACACGTGTCATTGTCTTAAGAATCTAGCTGGCAAACATGCATACTGACAAGTGACTCGCATGCAAACAACCACCTCAGCCCTAACTCTATGTCATCTCCTTGCATCTTCATCAACTTAGTCAAGTCAGCAAAGTTGTTGACACGTCACAACATCATTTGCCATGTCATCACAAAAAATGCCACATCAACAACATTTTGACACAAGTTAGTTCCCCATCAACCACATATTACCATGTCATCCTTCAATTTGTCACGTCAGCATTCATGACAATCAAAACTTGAGGGTCAACTCTTTGTATTTTGCTAATAACACCTGCGAGTCAAGAGATATTTTAATTCCCTTATTTTCTTATTTTTTTTAAAATACTATATTTTATGAATAAAAAGTAGTATTTTCAAAAGAATTTATTCTTTATAAAAATACTCATTTTTACTTTAAAACTCATTTAAAAATAATAATCATATATTTTAGTTTTATCGATTTTTTTATTGAAAATAATTTAAAACACCCTATTTTTACTGGCACGTGTTTATAACAAAACCCGTTAGTGAACTCTCTAAAAACCAAAACCTTAAATCTTCCAACATTCGTAACTCTTTTTCTGTAGCTCCGTTGACGTCGATCCAAAAAGAAATTTCAACTTTCTTAATGAGCTCTACCCATGTTCTCTTCTGATTTGCATTGTGAGCAAGTTGAGAAAAAATTTCTTTCCAACTCTCTCTTTCAACCACAAGCACGACGCGACAACGTCTTTCCACTCCATGATGATTATGAGAGAAAAGTTGAAGTTGAGCTATCTTGAATGTCTCCTCTGGAATATAAGTACTCTCAATGGAAATCTAATCATCGCGAGTGAAGTCACCATCTGGAGCTTCATGCGGGAGATTGGCAACTTGATTGTGAGGATACATGCTAAGCATGATAGTATGAGTGTAATTAAGCTCTACGATGTCTCGGAGAATGTTGAGTCTAGGTATGATTATCAAAGCTCTGCTGTACCTAAACTGACAGTCGATATATCATAAATAAACATCCAGTTAGATATTTTCATACGTTGAATAATGCATACTCACTACTCATACAGAAGACACACAACAATACCTAATGTTTCTTATTTCTGGTCTATTCTCTTGTTGTTTGTTTTAGAAGCTATAGAGAGATAAAAGTAATAAATAATACTAGAGAAAATAGAGAGAAAATATTTTTTTATCATATACGTCATGCTCTATTCTGCATAGTGCTTATTTATTCCATGCATGACGACAAGACTTTCAAATTAGTGGAATTTAGTTCACAAATAACACCCGTAACTGGTGACGTAATAACATAACACGCATTCGAGGTGCATTGCAAGAAGAATGGGTAGAAGAGGACAAGCACTGAAATAAGGTGAAGAGTTTTGGTGACGGCTGGCTGTACTTCCATTTTTGCTTATGTCATGCGACATGTCCACTATAAAACAAATTATTGTCTCCTTCAAAAGGGGATATGAATGCTCGAGAAACCTTTGCTCCCTTTAAAAAAATGAATTGTAAACTGTTATGCAATAATTCTACACCAAACCACTATAAACAATTATATTTCCTTATTAGTATTAAGTGATAAACGAACCAAACTTACCAAAAGTTATCGCCATACCAGACTTAACCCATCAAACGAGTGCATTTTTCTGAAACTGTAAGCGCAGGATCCTTGTGACCTTATGATCATTCATTTATTATCTAACTATTCTTGACGAAATGATTAGGTAATTAACTGATGGGGATGCTGCATTCACCATCAAAAGAGGGTAGAGAGTGAATATTCGAGATTGATGTAAATTCATCGGTTCTAGTTGAGTTGAAATATTTAACTAATATTTCAACTGTAAACTTTTAACTAATCTTGAAGTAAAAATGCATGCAACAAATAAAAAAGGAAAAGCGATAGCCAAGAGTGGAAATTAATGTCTATTATTGGTTGTAATTGTAACGACATGAGAAATAATTCCACTTCCGATGAGAGTAGATTTTTGTGACATTAGAAGTAACTTGAGATACTAGTCAAAGATGTCTCATAAACAAGGAAGAAGAACCGAACGAAGACTATTCGAGAAGAATGAGACTAAATGAAAATTTTCATTTTCAATGGTTCAAAGAGAAAAAGCAAACTGAGTTTAATATATTTTACTTTTAAAAATAGAAGAAAACAACACTTGTATGTAGAGCTGCAAGAAATGGAGAATAGAACTATAAATCCAACCACAGAATTTATTCTCATTCTTGAATAAATTTTGTTTCTCTTTAGAAAGATCTCTTGATTTTCAAAATTAACTTCTATAGTGGTTAAAAGGGTAAAAGAAAAAGTTAGTGAAAATGAAATGCAACAGTGATGTCATTAACCCCTTTCTTCCAGTATCTTTTGGAGTTTTCAACATAAAATAATCTAAGTCAAACCAGTAGTTTTAACACTGTTTAGTAACTGCACCGTTGATTATTGAGAATAAAAAGTTTATGACCGATTATAAAAAGTGAAAAACATTTCAGTTACATTTGAGAATATTATAGATTGAAACATCCATGAGGACTGCTCAGATCTAGTCAAATTTCGATACCATCTCGATGTCAGACGCTTGATGAAGACATACAGTTGTATCCCTTATTCAAATAAAGATTTAATTTTTTGGATAAAAATAAGAAAAAATGATCTGGGTGGATCATGCAAAAACTGCATGCTTAAGCATAAAGGGTTAATCCATGCAATCAGCAATTTAAACAACTGATACCTGAGTGTTTATACTCTATATTATTAACTGCAATCTATGTACATACACCATGAGGTTAATTAATTAATCGTCAGTTGAGTATGACGCACATGTGTGTAAACGACGATAAGAAGGAACGACAGGCGAAATCTTGCCGCTCCTTGCTCATAACTATTGCTTTACGTGTGAAATAATCTGCCTAGAAGCGAACCCTGACGTGACGTGACGTCAATTACGGATCAAACAAAAGGCCGAGCAGATTTCCCCCAATCTGACGGTGTTGTTTAATGCACCTCACCCTAAAGTAGAGGATACTCCACGCTTGACGATGCGAACGAACGACGGGAATCTCACCTCGATAGCAAGACACGAAGAGGAAGCAGACTACACGTGGGAAGACAGAAGTGGAAGAGCCGGAGGGTGGAGCGGTTGTCCAGTGTGTTTCTCATTTTCTTGCTGGGACTGCTGCCCGGATCGCGGGCAGACAAAGTTATGATCGCCCAAGCCCAAAGCAATGCATGGCCAGGACAGGACAAGATTCCGTGAACTTGCATGGAACTAGAGGCAACCGGTCCATTTGGTCAATACCGTACAAATGAATTTGATGTCTTCTTTATGGTATGGTGCTGGATCACCGTCAAGATTTTCCTCGCCTTGCGTGAGGAGGGCTATGGACGCATCAGCTCTAATGATGCTAAGCTAAACAATTACTGTATGTTTCCAAATCGCGAAATCTGGCTGTAAATTTGCTTTTTTATTTGGAGAAAGTCTACAGTACTTCTTGGTGGACAGTGGAGGAATATAATTCAGATGTAATAGGGATGTGTCATTATAACAACAACAGTATGATCCCTGAGATGGAGAGATGAAAGATGGTTTGATAACATTTCTAATAGATTTGTTGTGTTTGATCACACTTTTCTAAACGATGTGTTGTTTGACTATACCCCTGATTGGTTACCACTTGAAAAACTAATCATTTTGCCATATCAAACTAATCATTTGTTCATATTAGTGATATTTCGGATGACAAACATAAATTTCCTAGACATGTATTATCTGAAGCATACTCTATTGTTAAAAGATTTGAATGATAAAAATATTTATATAATTATTAATCAATAATAATTTAACTTTCGATAGTCTATAAAAAATGTGAAAAAAAATGTGATCAAGTAATACATTGTTAAAATGGGTGTGATGAAGCAAAACAAATATACTAAAGTGTGATCAAGCATATTTCTGAATGACTATATATATATGCACCGGTGCAAGATATACATATAAATAAATATAAATATATCTACTCCAGTGGTACAGTATGTAAAGGTTCTCGCACCTTGAAAGGTTTGAAATCATTTTGCTAAATTTGGTGAATCTTTTGGTTCTATTCTGCTGGGAAAGACGCTTTAATGAGCGTACCTTAACGAAGAGGTCAAGGAGAGAAAAGGCTTCGTGTTTTCCGGTCCCATTTCCGAGTCAAAAAAAATGTCAATTGGGAATCATACACTGCGATTCGTCACTTAAACTGGGTGCCGGTAATGGCCCGACACGTAGCAAGTGAATCATGTGGGCAGGGCAAGTGACTAAATTGAAGTGCGGGCTCTTTATACGCTCTCGAGCGCAGAGGCGATCTGGGAAGCTGTGAGAGACGCGGAGGGGGAGGAGGGGAGAGGACGTTAGGAGGATGTTGCAGTGAGGAAATTGGCGTTGCGATTGAGTTCTCATCCACAGACGAAAGGCGGCTTCAACTCGTCAAGAAGGTGTGTACGACCGCGCTGAAAATCGTTAAGAAAGGTTGTAGGAACGACATGGTTGTTTGAGTTGGACACGAGGAGAAAAGTAACCTTTTGTTTTTCAGGGATTATTGAGCGTCGGAGACTGAAGGAGAGATGAAGAATTCCATGAGGCTGGTGTTGTTTATTGTGTTGGGCCTCTTGGCCGTGGCGGGACATGCGGTAGGAAGTGGTATGGGTCGGGTATCGCTGAAGAAGAGAACGCTGGACAGAGAGACGCTCAAGGCGGCAAGGCTGAGGATTGTCGACAGAGCTGTGCATTTGGGTGGTACTGTTGGGAAAGATGTCCTCGGGCTCGACGATGGTGGTGACGCTTTGGTGTTGAGTAACTACATGGATGCTCAGTATTATGGTGAAATTGGACTAGGGACCCCTCCTCAGCCGTTTCGCGTCGTCTTTGACACCGGTAGCTCGAACCTTTGGGTTCCTTCTTCGAAGTGTTGGCTCTCTGTGAGTGACACTTTCGATTCTTACCGGTATCTCTGTTTGTATAAGAAAGTAGCTGTTGCGCATTCGTTTTACTGGCGATGTCGATTTGGTTGTTTACCTAATGTTCCAGAGAGTAGCCGAGTTCCTTCGAGATTTTTCCAACCCTCAGCAGGTAGTGCTTAGAAAGGAGAATTGAGGCAGCAGCTCGGTGGCATGCATCTTTAGACACATTTTCTGCCTTTATAGCTCTTGTTCTGTGAGCTGTTTCTGAACGTCACGAGGTTAGCCGCCCGTCTCCGCTTGACGAGTCGACGTCTTTAAGACTTGTCTGATAATGGAAAACCGAGTCGTGTATTTCTCGAGGTGGTGTAAAGACGAAATGTGTTACGTGTGCAGATAGCCTGTTACGTCCACCGCAAGTACAAGTCGGCCAAATCCAGCACCTACAAGGAAGATGGTACTAGTCTCCCGCATCTTAAGGAAAAGCTTTTGTTGTTCGTGTAGTCAGAATTTTGTTTTGTTTTGGTCAATTGTGTTACGAGATTAGATGTGGATGATGCTCACGATCGCCGGATCCTGGACGAGACTTTGACCTACTTCCGTTGTCTATGTGTTGCAGGGACTTCTTTCTCCATCCAGTATGGATCAGGATCAATGTCGGGTTTTCTTAGTCAGGACACTCTCACTATGGGAGACCTCCACATCAAGAATCAGGTGCATATGGGGATGTTTCTTTGCCAGTCTATAATTGGGCAATTTTGAGATTGTCATGGTGAGTTATTATTACCTGCCTAATAGGAGGCTCATTTTCTCATGTACCAAGATATATCTCTAATACGACGCTTGTCATCGGTTGCGAGAATCAGGTTTTCGCGGAAGCAACCAAGGAACCAGGACTTACTTTTGTCGCTGCTAAGTTCGACGGAATTCTTGGTTTAGGTTTCAAAGAAATCTCTGTGGACCGAGTGACACCTCCATGGTAAGATGTTTACCTGAACCGGCAACTAAAGTATTGCGCACTACCTTTTTGCGACGTTTCTTGTTGTTTAGTATGAAGCTAAACTTTTGAGGTTTGTGACTGTTACCTTGCAGGTACAATATCCTAGATCAGAATCTTGTTAAGGAACCCGTGTTTTCCTTCTGGTTGAATAGAAACCTGAATGAGGAGGTCGGTGGGGAACTTGTTTTGGGCGGGATGGATCCCAAACATTACAAGGGTGATCATGTGTACACCCCTGTTACCCGAAAGGGTTACTGGCAGGTAAGAGATGTGAGATTTGTGAGTCTTGTATTTAAGCCGGGAGGGACGAAGGCAGGCAGCTGCACATTTTAGTCGTATCAGTTTGATGTTTCATGTGCTGACATTTCCCAGTGCTGGTGAACGATGCAGTTCAATATGGGCGACGTAACTGTTGGTGGGACGAGCACCGGTAGGCTTCATGTGCTGACATTTCACTGGCCCACACAGAGTCTGAATCACAGTTGTGATTACAGTGCTGTTTCGCTTGATTCGCTTCTTGTCCGATGGCGCTCTTTCTATTACGTCTACACATCAGTTTAGAAGTTATGTCCATTCCAGTGTCCGTTTTATAGTGCTATTTGACTTGATTCTCTTCTTGTCGGATGTCGCTCTTGCTATTACGTCTACACGTCAGTTTAATGCCTTTCTCCATCCCAGTGCCCGCTTCTTTGTAACATGTGCTGATCCACTGCTTTTGATGGGACATGCTGTATCGGCTCCAGGGTTCTGTGCAAACGGATGTGCAGCTATTGCTGATTCCGGAACCTCCTTGCTGGCTGGTCCAACTGTACGTCTTTCACACATGTTGCTCTTTGTTGCTGCTGTTGAAGTGAGTCGAAAGGAATTGCGCCGTTTGTCCCGAGCTCGGCTTGTGCTCGTAACGGTCTCTGTGGTCTAACTTCTCAGCGTTTGACCTGTAATGTACTCGGCTTCCCCTCGGCAGGTCATAGTGGCTGAGATCAACCAAGCTATTGGTGCCACTGGTATAGTTAGCGAAGAGTGCAAGATGGTGGTGCAGCAATATGGGGAAATGATTATAGAGGCACTCATGGAGCAGGTGAGTTGTCCCACTCTGCAATCTGAGACCTCCACATTCCTATACACCGAGTTTGCCTAGGAATGGCCCTCATGTGCATACACATCCGCATTTACACACTGGGAACATGTCTTGCAGATCGCACCAGGAAAGATCTGTGCACAAGCCGGTGTCTGCTTTGCTCATTCTACGGGTGGTATCAGGTTGGACACAACTAACAGTCCAAAATTCTGTTTGCCTTCTTTGTTATGCCCAGGCGTCAAATCTCGTGTGTCATATCATTGGTCTCTGCTCTGATCACTCTTCAGCTGTCAACAGGTCGGAGTACTCTGGCCAATTCTGTGTATTTGTCTGACAAGTTATTATGTTCAGGTTAACTTGGTATCGTCGGTGAAGCTGGTGATTGTCCCTGGGAGAAGCTAATTTCTACTGAGGTAGAAGTTAGAACGTTTTCCCAGTAGAAGTATCGAAGGGACTTACTGAGGTGATATTGTTGCAAGCAGTGAACCACACATCGCAAGTGTCTTGGAGAAGGACGTGGAATCAAAACCCGTGGGAGACGAAGTCGCTTGTACGGTGTGTCAAATGGCAGTGGTTTGGGTCCAGAATCAGTTGAGAAACAACAAGACGAAAGAGAGTATCCAGAAATATCTCAACGACGTAAGTTGAAATTGTGGTTGTCCTGCGAATTGCAGTCCCTGTTTCGTAGAGTCTAGCGGTCGCAGTGTGAGTTTGATTCTCTTCAATCCGCTCATGGAAATTCGCGGTGAAAGAACATGCCACTTATCTGGAACATTGTTGATTTTGCTGCGCAGTTGTGTGAACACCTTCCGAGCCCGAATGGGGAGTCTCTTGTTGACTGTGATTCACTGCATAAAATGCCAAATGTTGCCTTCACAATCTCAGGGAAAACGTTTGAGCTAACTGCAGAACAGGTACTGATATTCTAGAAACTCAGAGATAGGAAGTTAAAGAACGGTGTACGGTCATCTAGTTAAACTTAGGTAAATGTGCAGTTATTTTCCTCAAGCGGCAGAGTTGAGCCACACTCCATGTTCCATGGAATACATGTAGAACGATATGGGAAGCTCGTTAGGTGTTTGCTTCAAAAGCTACAGGGATGGAGTAAAAGGGAGTAGGTACTAGGGAGTAGGTACATATCTACCAACATAGTGATGTTGGTAGATATGTAATCCATTTGAGTAGCTTAATGTGTATTACTCGTTTCTCTCGATTAACACGCTTCATGATATTCCTGTGCAGTATGTCTTGAAAATTGGAGACGGCCGAGAAGCACAGTGCATCAGTGGCTTCATGGGATTGGATGTCCCAGCGCCGAGCGGACCCCTTTGGTATTACTGCACGCTTTTGGTCTCATGTCTTACAGAGCGTTAGTTGTCCTTAAGTAAGGTAAAGTTGCTGAGTCGAGTGAGTATTGTATAAGGGAGGCAAGATGGTGGTAATGACTCTGTATCTGGTCGTCGAATGCAGGATTCTCGGAGATATTTTCATGGGAGTGTACCACACAGTCTTCGATTACGGAAATACTCAAGTCGGATTTGCTGAAGCGACTTGAAAGGGCGGCCGCAGGTGCGGGACCAGACAAGTAATCGTCCTTACGAAAGATGTCATAATCAGGATAATTCAGTCAGTCAGTCAGTTCCGTGGATTTAGCACGGGGATCTTCAATGCAACTGCGATTCCTCCTTAGCTCACACTTACCCACAGCGTTGTTTCTGTGTTGAGGAGTGCATTGTAAGTACTGTACCATATACCGGATACCAGGTGTAGTAGACGGACAGACAGACATGAACAGTGCGTAGATTGTAATATATCTCGTAGATGTAAAGACAGACTCCCGGAGGTTATCTCACCAGCTAATGTCCGAACTGGGTCGAGTTGGAAATTTTCTCTTTTGTTGCTCTGGATCGTAACGAACACATAGAAGGAATACGAAAACTGAATCCGGTGGGAGCAAAATACCCGAAAGCTAAAGATAGAAACCCTGAAGATGCGTCGGGGTAGTTTGGTTCTTCGGAAATGCTCTGGAGTATGTTACTGTAGCCTCCCAGTAGCCGGATTTTCTACCTGGGCCTGATGGATTTTGTCTTACATGCACTTTTATGTTCACGGAGTGGCTCGACCATTTTCCTAGACTTGCAACATCAGGATAACGTGGGATTGTTCCTGTGGTTTTCACTTCGGTAATGTGGGTTATGTTCACGAGGCGGGTTGACTGTAGTCATAGAGAAGTTTAAACAAATGAGCGGATGTACTTTTCCGGCAATGGAAGAGTTTTGTTGCAGTTTGGTCTTTGGGGGAGTTGGTACGATGTACGGTGCATCATACAGTGACGACGGTCATCGAGATCAATACCTTAAATAAACGGATGTGGAAAGGTGATCTCTTTCTAGCTGTGGGGTGCGGAGTGAGAGGTGCTAATAAATGAACATATTAAGATAGATTTCGTTTATTCCTTGGATGTTGGGAATACGTTTGGTTCCGGGGATTGTTAAAGGTCTGTGAGTGGGCTTGTAATAGTTCCAGTATCTACAGTCTTTCAAACTAGCAGGTAGCAGGTGGCACACTCTGCACGGTAGTGTGATGCTTGTGTGAAGTAAGTTAAGTTTAGATTCGAAGGCGAGTTATAACGTGAGTGTGGGAAGTTATATTTCTTCCAACGTGGTTGTCATGTTAATACCCCTAGACTTTTCGTTCTCGTAGGAAACGTGAGGGAACTCCTTTATCTTTTGTTCAGAGGTATGGTGATTAGTCCGACGTCTACGAATTTGTCCGAGACGAACCGCATGGAAGGGAAAAAGTCGTCCTCGCGCGGAAAGTAAATACGTTAAGTCTCACGCGGGTACGATCATCAAGCGTCAGGAGCGAGGACAAGAGGACTACAACAGTCCGTGTGACTCGACTCTTGTCCATATTTTGGCTAGTGCAGCTTGACGCGAATGCTCGACGTTGACATGGAATCATGTCGAGTCCCTATTCTCCTACAGCGCGAGAGTTGTCGATGATGATCAAGAAGATTTCTGTTGTCGGCGTGTCCCCTCCGTGTCATTTACCTCGAGCGGTATGGCTCCACGTTTTCCTCGCTTTAAAAGTGCAAGGGAAACTTGTGGAAACTCGGAGTCGACCTAATGCTCTTCGGTAGGGTATCTATTGTAGGGTAGCAGAACTCGTTGACTGACTAAGGATGGAAGAATAAAGTTTAACAACAGACAATTGTTGGGTAACAGAGTAGTCAACCTGCAGACGTGGACAGTCACCCAGTATGTATCACCCTCAAATCCGTTGTATATTATTTGTGCTTCGATCATGGGGAAGTCCTTTTCATTGTGCCTCCTCCGGTATAGAGTTGCTTCTCAAGGTAAACCATTTCTGTACGATATATGTGACCTTATTTAAGTCAGGTCTGATATGATTAATCAGAGCATCCCGTTGCAGCTGGTCTCAAAGTACAATGTTGTGGAGCAAAATTTAAATTGTGTGAACTCGGGCCAAGTATATTTACAGAAATTTGCTTGATCACACCCCTAGTAGGTTTCTTGAGCTTTATCATACTCCTGGCGCCTGGCGGGTTATTGACAATAGAACCAGATCTTTTCTTTTGGTTCATCATTTTAGTACTTTAACCTTTCATTAAATACCAATGTAATTTAAAATATTTAATATTGAATAAACGTTGGACTGCACATGCTCAAAAATTTTACATGTGCAGTATCACATGATGCTCAAAAATTTTACATGTGCAGTCCCACATGTGAGTAACATAACAAAGAGACTGGTTTTACAAGCAATAGCCAGTTAGGGGTGTGATCAAGCCATACATTTTTAAGAGGGGTGTAATCAAGTACAACAAATTTACTGGAGATGTGACCAGGCAAATCTTTGGTATATTTATAACCTTTAGAGTTTATTTTAAAGTATATTTTTTTCAATGTAACTATGAATAATTTAATAATGTTAATCTAATTAGTTTAATTTAATCTGTTAGTTTTCCTTCAGGTCACTGGATCCCGTATGAAAGAATACTCGGAGTGGGGTGCTTCGACTGGCTACGCACTTTGTGGGTGGTCGTGCACTCCCTGCCTATAGTATCGTGGCATTTGGGTCGCCGGTTTATTTGGCCTTATCCCGCGTAATAGGAATGGTTAGGATTCGAACCTAGCCGCGGATCTAGACTTTGTCTTTCCTTCGTCCTCAGGTTTTACACCAGGCTCAAAGTCCCGGGCTTTACACCAGGCTAACAATCCCGGGTGTCCCCGGCGAGGATACGGTAATGAATGGATAAGAAATAGCCCCCTTTCTTTTGTGATCTGGTAAACTAAGACCTAAGGGCTCAAAACCAGCACCCGAAAAAATATAAAAAAGACTAAGTTAAAAACAAAGTCATGTGCTTAAGAATTCTAGCAAAAATATTAAACAAAAAAAGATCACTATAAATAATAATAATAGCTATGATTTTTTGCTGAAAGAATAATCTACAGAAAGTCCTAAGAAAGGACAGTATTAATTGATTAATACAAGGTTTCTGTTTTACAATGGTTAAGGTTTGCATTTTTTCTATAAAATTATGTGTAAAGACTCATATATTCTCATTTATTTTCATTTGGAGTATAACAGGAGTAGAGCGCTAAAAGTGCTAATTGTGCAGAAGTTAGCACGGTTATAGTTAATGATGATGAACGTAGCAAGTATGAAAATTTAAGCAAGGTTCATAGACTTATATAATCAGTTCCCTAATGCACATGACGTAAACCGATTAAGAAGATAAGACGGCTGGATGTAATTATCCTAGACAGTTCAAAGCACGTATGTATAACTCCGCCTCGCATACTTCTACATTAGGGGGTGTCAAAGTTAAGGAACTTCTGAAATATTCGAAACCCGCGGTTGAGAGTTACGGCTTTGACGAGACTGCGGCCAGTGTTTCATGCGGGCACCTCCTGAGATACCCGCAGGAAAACATCGCGGGCGTTTTCTTAACGGCTATTCAGTGGTTTCATCCGCTTTCTTTTGCAATAGATTCTCTGCTGCTCAGAGTCATTATCTTGAATGTACAAATGAAAATTAATCAGTGATAAAATCTTGATGTTCAGTCACAGACGCGACCCAGAATGAGTCGCGGTTATATACAAACTTACATGTGATAATTTTACGGCCAATTACTTTTTTACCGTTGAAAAATCTTTCCTCTGAACTTTGACACCCCCTATTGAACCCCGAGTTTGACTATAAAGGCTACGGGCGGTCCGTAGCCTAGTTATCATCAGCGAGTTAGAGCTGACGAAATGCTCTATTCGCAACTACACGATTAGTCGCGCTTGGACAGAACTCATCGGATAGTTATCAGCTTTCGGTGATCTCGGTATGAAAATGACAAGGAGGAGATTAGCTTTCCAATGATTGGCTATGCATGCATTGAAGGTGACTGTCAAGGGAGTAGCAGGTGACGAAAGCCGATGACTTCTCAGTCATCCGATTGATGATGGAAATGTTCTCTACATGGACTTACAAGAATGTTTTTTGGATAGACATCAGTAATGTTTTCCTTTGCTCGTAAGTTTTCTTTTGTTATGTACGTGTCACGATCTAGTAGTACTAATTCTTGAAATGAATATGTTTTTTTATTATAAGTATCCTTGTAGAACGCAATAGGGCACATATATTTTATCATGAAATATCTACAAGTAATTCAGAAAAAGTGATGTATTTTATATAATTGCTCCATACGACTTGCAGGATTTGAGAGGCTTTTTGCATTTTGATTATCGAATGTGATTTTATTGATGTTTTGATGTTTTATGGATGTTTATTGAGTCTTCTAGTTGTTGACATCGACCAGCCGTTGTGGATCAAATAAGGTTTAGTCCATAATGCAGTTCCAAGCGAGTGCTTAGTGTTTTTTGCACATCGATTTCACTCATTGTTCTATTTCTTTGTTGTGTTGATCGATCTGGTTTTGGAATTTAGGTATGGAATCAGTTTTACACACTTTTTCTTTGTAACTTTTGATGTTCAAATTTGCATTTGATTGTCGATATGTAGAAGGGTTTAGAATGAGCATTAGGAATCTAGTTTTTTGGTCTTCTTGATCTGTCCAAGTGTATTTTTGCTCGATAACCACACTATTTATAGAAATCTCTGCATATTTGATGTTGCCTCGACCAAAGAATCCTCGATCTCATATATTCAATGTCGTCTCGATCAAAATATTTGTAAATATCACAAGAAGAAAGCTTGACATTGTACATAAAATTCAAATTTCAGAAAATCTGTTGGATGTTTATCACAGATTGAAATATGCTTTAGTTGAATCGCCAGTGTTATAAGATTTTTGTTTGAGCTGCTAAATCTGCAATCAAAATTGGTTTCACTGTTCAGCACAATGGATGATGTCCTTCTTGTCTTAGAAGATCATGTAGTCGACGAGGATGATGTTGGATGTATAGAGGAGTCACAAGAAGATGACGTTGGGTTGACGTTGAAACACGATGTATTCTGGGAATGGAGGATTCAGTAGTGGACAAGGAGTTGTCCTTGGATGAACTGGTTCATGATTCGCGAGTGCTTTACGAAAAAATGTCTCGCAACACTCAGAGATTTTTTGCGCAACTCGGTGATTCGTAACCCCATGTGATTGTCAGTCCAAAAGGTCACCTTGCTTCTGGGAGTATAGCAAAGTGCATGACTTCTTCACTAAGTTCAAGGTGACTTGTCCAGCCGAAGGTTGTATTATATACTACAACCCACCTGTATGTGTTAAGTTTAGTATCTTAAGTTCTTGGTTAGGCATTTGCATATCCGTGTAAAGCAAAACATTCGTTCAAGATTTCACTAAAATGAAAAGACTAAAGTGAAAATTGCTAGCATAAATAGAGGAGTGACTAGGATATTCTTCATATAAGAATGATGTCCCAACGAGAAGAGAAGAACGAGGACATATTGTACCCCCAACCATTAACACCTCTCCATCATGGGAAAGCTAGATCCATTAATTTTATCATTTCGCTCTCGTACATGATAATGCCACCTTTAGTTAAGGTGAACTGTATAGTGAAAGTTCGTTATAGTCACCCGATTTGTTCCTCATTTTTGGTGACTATAAGTGTTGGTGAATAATTTCACTAAACATGTATAAGCATAGATACAAAACAGTTTTTTAAACTTTGTGACTATATTCATATAGTCAACTCATATGTGAAAGAAATGTGATAATAGGAATAAATTAACAAGGTCTTTTTACTTCACTCGGTTGCTCGTCTTTAGTGCAATCCTACAAATTCGTTGGTTCTCTATGTGGTACAGTGCGATTCTCTTAACCGGACAAAGAAATAATTTGAATCAATATAACTCATGCAACATCTAATAAGAATTACTAGTCACTTATAAACTACTTACTGCTCTTAAGTCTAATTAGATATATGACATATTACTTGTTTTTAATTACTCAAGTATGTGAATATAAAAATGTGATAGGACTATAATGAGAGAGTTTTGCCAAGGTAAAATCCGCTGATGGCAAAAGATATATGCTCATATCGTATTTGTGACTATATCGATCATATATTAGAACGAAGTTTTACTGTATATTGAGTTTCTTTTTTCTCTTCCAGATTCTTATTAAGAAGTACCCCATATATAAAAGGTTCGCATTTGTAAAACAGTTCTGGTGAAATATGGAATCTCTGATCGGTCAAACTTACTGGAAACGTATAATATAGTACTCTAAGAATAGTTAACAGGGTAATTATTTAAAAAAATTAAGATAAATATATTTAACATGGTAAGGCTAATATGCAACTATCTGAATGTATGACTTTATTCTTCTTTAAAAGTTTAGTTCTACTAACGCAACATGTGCTATTTTTAAATATATAAGTTTCAGTAAAATATTGTTTTTATATATGATTTAATATATTATTTGTAAAATATCCTTTTAAAAATAATAAAAGCTTACAAAATTATCCTTATTCAATTATATCCTTATTCGATTTATAATTTACAGAAAATAATTGATATAATATTTAACTTGTCTTCTTTTTGTTTCTTAGTGATTTTACAATTTTATGAAGAGTTACATCCTAGATTGTTAAGGATTCTGGAAATATAAAGTCTCTCCACTTTTGTATTTTGAAGTGTCTTTATGTACGATATACCATCCTCTGTACTCTGCAGTGGGTTATCAGACGAGACATTTGATAAACCACTACTGAAGTTGATAAACCATGATCATTTATATATTATATTCATAAGTCAAATCTCTAAACATTATTTCTGGAAATGCAGTTTAATCCTTATATATTCTCGTAAAACCATCTAGACTTCATATTTCTTTAACATATATGATGCAGAAGCCACGATAATGATAGTGGCTTTTTCAGTTTTAAAATTCCTCTCCTCTCGGTTCCACCTCGGGGAATGGTTTAAAGTAAAAGATGAAAGAAATATGAAGTATAATTAGTTTTATGAGAACTGTAAACGTTATTTCTGTAAACTGCATTACTAATGTTTAAAGATCATGGTTTACCAAAATAATATATAAAGATCATGATTTCTCAACTTCAATCGTGATTTACCAAATGTCTTGCCTAAGAATACAATGCGGAGGATAGTGTATCTTACACTCCGCATTGTATTCTTACATAAAGACACTTCAAAATACAAAGGAAGAGAGACTTTATATTTCAAGAATATTTTATGCTATATTATAAATCATTGACATATCAACTTATACGTAAAATAATGGAAATTCAAGGTAAAGATCCCTAAGAGATACTTTAAACAATGGAACTCCAGTCAGAGATCTTCAAGAGTCACTTTGGTGAGATCTTGTAACACACCTCTTTCGTGCAATTGATAGAAAGAAATCTTATCGCAGAAATTTGAAATGAGTGGCCACAAAGGTAAGAAAGCTAATCTCGATTGATAAGAGGATTAGTAATCTATCAAGAATCTATAACTGATATCAAGAAAAATGTCCTGATATTAATTAAAATCGAAAGATAGATATCAAATTCAATAACTATAATTTGGATAATTATAGAATGATATTTATTTTTTGTTTAAAAAAAGTTTTTAATATAATTTTCTGATTATTGATAGCGTTCTCATTCTCATTGATAATCAACTTGCACGCTAACAACAATTATTGTTTTCGTTCAACTTGAAACTATCACATAAACATCGATTATCGAAGATAAAAATCAATAGGAAATATCAAAAAGGAATAGCACCCAAATGATCCAAATCACAAACCGGATGTACTGAATCGAATGTAACACGAAGCCCCTCAAGAATGAAGAGTAATTAAAGAGAAAAGTCCACAAGAAACCAACTCCAAAATCTCCAGAAATATCAAGCAGTTCTCTTTGTAAAGCTCAAGGGTTCACAAACGGTTTTTGTTGTAACTGCGTGCAAGTAGAAATAGGATACTTTAGATTATTTTCCGTAAAATCTTGAAAAATTAATTAAGTACAAATAGATTTTTTTATCTTTAAATAAATTTTAAAGTAAAAAATAAAGTATATTTTATACAAAATTACATTATTTGGTTGCTACGTACACTTGATCTCCTCCAATATTCTCTACTTTCCAGTTTGATAGTTTCCAGTTTGATAGTTTGATAGAGTTCGAAGGTCGATAGTGAAAGGTGTCAGTTGATAATGGCAGGAGTCACCATCTTAGCATCTTAGCATCTGTCATGTGGATGGATCTAACCTCCGGTCATGTCCAATTTATACACTTGGTCTCCTCGATATTCTTTACTGTCTATAGTTCGACACAGCGAAAACATAAAGCTTCTATTATTCTTATCTGCTTGTTCCACTATACGTACACTTGGCTAGAAAATGAAAGAAGAACAGTAAGAGCAATGTACACAACAACCCAAAATAACTATAAAAAGATCTGCAGGAGACGACTGAGAAAAAAGACCTTTCTAGAGGAATTATCTTGAGGGAGTGATTTTGACTAAACCATATAGAGAGAGTTGCAACTTTTCAAAATATATTCCAATTCCAAGGAGTCATGCTTTGGTTAGTCGTGACACTCCTATCAGGGATCTTGGCAATAAACCTCAAGGTTGAGCTAAACGATGATAACATTTTGCCTGCTGGTTTACTGCACAGAATGATTTCTACGTTTTCAAAAAAGATTGTTTACCAAACTCATCAGTCAGCTAACCATTTGGAATAATTTTAATCTTATGTTTCTGTTTGTCTTTTTCTGTCTCTTGGCTTTGACACTCATTTGGGATGCATATTATTCACAGCAATGCCACTCAAAAGTATTGCAAAGAGTGAAAGTCTAAAATCAAAACCTAAAACTTTCAAAGTGAGACGAAAGTCATCGAGAAAAGAATGAGAAACGAAAGCCGACAAATGAAATCTCCCAATCGCAATAGCGATGGACATGTCCCAGTAAGGTAAATATGCACACAACATGAACTTCTGAGAACTTTTGCTAACTTGTTGTTATGGGGATATATATATAAGTGTCAAACAAAATAGTATACCAACTGGAGAAAAATTAAAAATAGATTAAAAATATTAACTATTAGGCTATGCTTGGAAACACGGACAATGCCTGATATAAACCAAAAGGCACGAGTAGACTGCTGCGTGACTAAAGATATAAGTCTTTGGAACTTTTAATTATTTATATATTAATTTATTATTAAAGAATTAGATAATAAATTAAACCCTTGGATATTTGCTCCCTCTATGGAGGATATGAATATGCAGGATACGGAGATAAAAGTAAAAGGATGACAAGAAGGTCGTCCTCCCACCCACAAAAGAACCCAGAAGACGAGGTGTGCAAACATGAGGGTGCGCTGCTTGTGCCGCTCCCCGCTCTTTCTTTGTGTTTCCTTTACATATAAATTCAAAATTTGAATTTCAAGTGCAAGTAAAAGGATGCCACTTCCCGACGCCCTTAAATTACCCACAACTGCATTCAATAACGTTTAACCTCGGAGCAGAATTAATTTAACCTATGAGCTTAGAAATTTACCAGCGCTTTTCCCAGCTGCTGAGAAGAGTTAAGGGCATATTTGAACATTCTCCCTAGGCACGCGTATTTATTTGTCATTTGTTAATGAGTAATAGTAATAAAAAATATATAATTAATACTTCTTTGATATCCATCGTCCGGTTGTACCTTAGGTTGTTTTTGTGTTCGAATGTGCTCTGCCTATGGATTATGACTGGATGAAACGGTGACGCGTTCCCATCACAATATCAACACTTTTGTACATGATCTCCCTTCTGCAAAATATACTCCTCTCTATCCTATAAATTCTGTAATAAAAGTACGAAGTAATTCATTTATTCAAGATTCTTTGAAGACTAAAACAAACTTGTGGAAGCATATTAAAAGTACTAGCGCGGTTGGAACGTGCAGTGTTCCCGACAATCTCCATATCTAGGGTTTCGGTGTTCGCGTCTTAATCACCATACTGACACAAGCCTCTCCAAATTACTGAAGCCTTGGGCTGATGCTAATAGCGAATAGTCGAAAGCACGCAATGTTCTACACGGAAGTTCTTAGAACCCTAAAACACCTCGAGATGACGGAATTCTTAGAAAGCCAAATGAACGAAAGCAGAATGTTCAACCTTGACAAATCGAAATGCATACGACACAGTCGAAGAAATCACCCACTCTTCCACCACTCCTCACAATTCTAATGAGGGAACAAGGAGCTCCTGATACACTTCAGGCCATAAGGGATCTCGCTTCAAAGACACGTGACTCTTTAACTCCTTTCCAGTAACAACAGTTACAGGTCTAAAAATGTTTAAGTAACAATGGGCCCTTCTCCCATGCACTGCACATAAACAGACGGACGAAGAGATGGCAATCTGTTGAGACTGAATAAACAATTCAGGTGAGAGAGAGAGAGAGAGAGGAATGGGCTTTGAGCTGTCTAATGTGACTAGATAAAAATAATGTGTGTATCCTATCTACAGCCAGGGTTCAAGGATTTCCTGATTCAAATACCAAGCTCTAGCAATCAGGTACAAGATCTCCACCATAAACACATAGCGTGGCTGGTTGGCTTATGCTTTTGCATACCATCCATTTGAACAGGACATGTCTTGAACAGTTTAGCAGCCATAATTTGGACCATGCCTGTAAACTGAGACCCGGAAGTCTAGATGACAACTGAGAGTCAGGGCAAAGGCTCCGCTAGCACTCTGATTGAGCAGGTGCTTCGAGAGAGACTGTAGACAAGGCGATGGACCAGCCTTAAGCCCCAACCAAGGGTGGCAGATTATGAAACAAAAGCATTCCCAAAGCTAATCACACAGAAAATACATCAACGTCCGCGAGCCTTCTCTTTCGACTTCAGTGGGGGTCCTGAAGACGGAGGAGGAACCTCGACGGGAATAGGATCACTAGCAGAATTCGATTCGGAGCCTTCGTCGGCCGCCAGTAATTCATCGCCATACTTTACAGTATCGAGCTTTAACTTTTTGGGGTCTTGTTGCCCGTTCACTTCTTTGATCGGAGCAGAGCTGTCCACCCCTTTCAGCAAATCGACAACGACCAACATTGTAGGTCTATTCTCGGGGGTGTTCTGAGCGCACATCGTTGCCACCTTCACAACCCGCCGCAGCTCCTCCTCCTCAAACCTCCCGTTGAGTTTGGGATCTACCAATTCATCCAACTTGCCGTGAAAAACTAGCGGTGCAGCCCACTCAACAATCGTCCTCTTCGTCCCAGGTCCCAATTTCTCGATCGGCTTCTTGCCACTAATAAGCTCGAGCAACAGAATGCCAAAGCTGTAAACGTCACAGCTTTCCGACACCTTGCCCCACATAGCGTATTCAGGGGCAAGATAACCTAAAGTTCCTTTCACCCGAGTGGTCACATGAGTAGCCCCATCGGGTATAAGCTTTGCAAACCCAAAGTCCGCTACCTGGGCATCAAAATTTGAGTCCAAAAGAACATTACTAGCTTTCACATCCCTATGTATGATGTGTGGAGTTGCATAGTGGTGTAAGTACCTGCCAGTACAGAAGAGTGATAGAGTCAAGCGTTAATATCAATACTTGTAGGCCACAATTCACCCAAACAAGTCGCTAATGTAAGTGGGTTTTTCTCCGACTAGTTCTACCATTTGGGTGCAGCAATAGCCCATTTGGCACTCCCTCCGAAAGGAACTAACCTGCATGAGCATGTTGTTTACCGCGAAAGAATTGATTTCACATCGAGAACATATCGTAACTCCCAGAGCAAGTGAAGACAATTAATCGCACATCTGAAATACAGAAAACGTTTACTTACGCTAATCCTTCCGCGGATCCGATTGCGATGCTCATCCTTCGGCGCCAGTCCAGAAGAGAATCAGAGGCATATTGTCCGTGGAGGTGGGATAGAAGACTTAGGTTAGGCATGTAATCATAGACAATAAGCCGCTCCTGTCCCTCTGCACAATAGCCGCGTAGACTCAGAAGATTCGTATGCCGGACTCGTCCTAAAATCTCGACCTCCACCGCAAACTCCATTTCGGCTTTGGTGCTCCACACTTTCAAACGTTTTACAGCAATCTGTGATAAAAGGTGTATATGAACAGTGGTTAGTAAGGTATTGTACTTGCTTTCTGCTTGGCATGGATCGGAAGACGAGGGTAAAAGACACCTGACTCGACATAAAAGCCGTCAACCGATCAGGTCACCGAAAGTGACTGAGTTTGAGACAACCCTCACAATACTCGATATACCATGTTCTATTTCAACACGACAATGTACCTATGATGACATCCTTCCTTTGACAAGTTAACCCTAAACTTAAATTAAGAATTGAATCTGCATTTCAAGTTGAAGTCCATACCTGTGATCCATCCCATAATTGTCCCCAGTAAACACTTCCAAAACCACCTTCACCAAGCTTGTTATCATAATTGAAGTTATTGGTCGCTGCATGCAGTTCTTTTAGGCTAAATATTCTCCAAGTGCTACCCTTCTTGTCACTTGCATCTCTGCACGACAATCAACAGCTTGTAACAGTTAGAACCAGGTCCGCCAATTCCGGAAAATTTACTGAGCAAAGCGAGCGGAACTCGGGAGCTTCCCCACGACGGGTTGCTAGTCACTTTATTTGCTTCATGAGCGAGAGTTCTTTGAAGTCCTAGAGTCATTAACCAAAACCTACAATACTGCTTTGAGTAACATACTGAAGTTAGACACACTAGAGTGTAATGAGTCCATCTTGAACGGTGTGGAATGGCCCCTACTTCCAGGGTAGACCAGGCTATCCTTGAGTCAGTCCTGTTCAGCCTTAGGCACGAACGAAGAAGAAGCCTGGCCGAAAGGATTGGTTTCACTGGGTAACCAAATAATCCAACATTTATCAGAGGCGTTGGAAGACCCTACAACAACCATCGAAACTTCTGAGCATGCAAAATCTGGAGTCCGTGACTAAGCGGCAATATTAACTTCAGGTTTCAGGGTTAGGCTCAGCAATTAGAGCCAGCCAGTGAATGAGACTTCAAACGTCAACCTGTCCGCGGAGGCGGCGGGGTTCAGGTCACACTGTCGATTATCCGGATTGACACCAACTGTACTGATAAACTCACAAATTCTCATTCCCGCACACTGACTTGCCCTCGAGTACACGGGTTTTCTACTTTTGCTAGTCAGAGAACTGACAATGTGACTCTGGGAAGGCTGGCTCAGACTGGGAACGGCTAGAATGCTGGGGCAGAGAGGAGTCGGACACTTTATAAACTTCCCATATGGGTTCTCTTAAATAGTCAGTGTGTCTTGGAGGCATCAAGTACCCCGTAAGAGTGTGGAAAGAACGTGAATAAGGCCAGGACGAATTAATCCACACTCAACAAATGACTTACAAACAACACCTTGACTTAAAAGCATTATCCCAGTATCCCGACGACATCTATGCACTTTGCTAGTTTTGTTAGGTAAAACGTCAATTTGGCTTGAACAGACTTGCAGTGACCAGACAGTGGATATTTTTTGAGAATCCGCACTAACAGAGATGCAAGATCACTGCAGTCTGAAGTGCACCTTCTCCAGCTCAATCAACGCGCTCTATCGGCTATCGTCGTTCTCCAGCGAGTAACCGGGACACGAAGTACCACCAAGCAGAACACAAATGCAGTGAACGGCAAAAATGCAGCCAAGAAGAGTGTGCGGGTGTGTGTAAGACAGTAAGAGAGGGAGAGGGAAAGAACACTGACCCCCCAGCAACTCCGGCGCAACAGAACAATTTTGCAAAAAATGCCATGCTGCTGAGTGAATGCTCCAGCTGCTGCTTCCTTCTCGCAGCGCCACAATTATGACGCAATCTGCCGGCCGCCACTACCGGATGCTTCGGGAGTAGATAACTTCTATAATTCGAGGCAAAAGGCTACCACTGATGGCTTCCTCTATCTACCAAAGCTTCCGACAGTTTTCCCTGCCACTGCACAAAGGCCAAGTACCGGTTCGTCTGACCCAGAAGACCCATACTCTATCACCATAAGCAACTCACGTCCACCTCGAGTAAAGCGGTCATAGATCCTCTTCATACGTACTTCCTTCCTTCCTTCCTTCCTGCTCGGAGATGAGTAGTGATCTACCTTTTTTCTTCTACAACTCTGCAGCTTCCTAACTCGCAGAGACCCACCCACGCACACTCACTCACAACATCTACCTATCACTCTCAGAAAGCAAAGAGCAACAGCATGAGAGATATTCACACTCCCGCTCAACAAGCGTGCCGTGCCGGAAGGGAGGAACGACCACGCAGACCCCCAGACGGCAAAACCCCGCGAAGTCTGTCACCTGACTGATAAGACGAAGAAGTGGAGTAGAGGAAGAAGTGTACACAGCGAGAGAGTGAGATGAGCGAGAAGTTAGGCCCAGCGAGAGGCAGGAATCTCAACGGGAGCGCGACAGGGACGAAAAATGATCCTGATCCGGGCAGCAACGCGTCGAAAAGTGTGAAAAAAGGAAATGGGAAGGAAATGCGCGACGGATGGAAGGGCGATCCAGAAGGAAGTGACAGTAGGAGAGGCAGGTACTGAGGAGAATGCGGAGGAAGAGCGTAGCGATGTTCCCGCAGGTACCATAAGGAAGCACTCCCACCTACTACGACGACGGCTACTACCGCTCCTCCGACAACTACACTCATTTCACGGCACAACACTACCCAAGCCAGTTCCGGAATCCGGAATCCGGTATCCGGACCCGGCCAAGGCAGCCAGCCTGTTGCTTTGCTCGCTGCTCCAACGTCTCCTCCTCCCTCGCCTCTTCTATTCTATTGGCCTGGAAAGAACCTTCGACTTCCCGCTCTGGGTTCTAAAACAAAAATGCAAAGCAAGGAATGAAGGAACGGGCAGAAAACGGCCGCTCCGCTCCGCCACGCCAGCCTGCAATCAATAAAGTTCTAACCGGCTGATTGCTACTCTCATGATCAAAACCAGCCAAAAGTCACCGACGGAAAACTAGAAGAAGGGAAGGGGAGGCCAAAGGAATCAGGGACCAAGCTCTCACGGCCCCAGTCCGGCTTGTATGGCAGGCACAGCCTACAGCATAGCACTGCCTCGGCCTGCACGCTCTGAGGAGACGAGAGCGGAAAGACAGGAAAGCTATGCTTCCATCTCCAATCGGTCAGCCAGGAAAGGGCAGGCAGGAACCCAGGGAAGCCAGTAGAAGCAATGTACAAAGGAAAATCGGAGAATGCGACTATATGTTTATGGGGTCTTTCTTGGTCCTTCTTTCTTTCTTGGCTTGATGGGGTCTTTCCATCCGTTGGCTATTCATTGCGTCGCGTGTTCATTCACTATATGTTTATAGATAGTCACGTTAATGAGAAAAGAATATGAACGTGACTCTAGAAAAATAGGATTAGTGTAAAGACTGTAAAAGATGAAAACCTCATGTATTGTTTCATGAACAATTAGTAACAACATTAGGCTTTCATCTGACGAGGAAACTTGATTGGAGGATATATAGATTTAATTATACAACTGTAAAATGTTATTAATAGTCACTACAGATTAAATTATTTATCATTTTTCCTGTTATTAAAATTTAAACTGTAAAATGCGTATTATGTGGAACAAGAGCTACCCTTCGCTCTCAGCGCCTCTCCATCAAATAAATATACATGCAAAGCGTACATATGCCGGAAAGAAAGAAGAAATGCGTGGAAAGAGAAACAAAATCTAGTGGCACAATTAGACCAGACAGTGCAGTGAGATCTTATCGAACTTCAGTTCAACTTCCATATTGCTCGATTGCTTTTAGCACTTCTGGGCAAGTGGAAGAAAGAGAAACGATGCGTCT
The DNA here is from genome assembly GCA_036924285.1 of Asterella californica. Classification (NCBI taxonomy): domain Eukaryota; kingdom Viridiplantae; phylum Streptophyta; class Marchantiopsida; order Marchantiales; family Aytoniaceae; genus Asterella; species Asterella californica. The sequence continues at coordinate 18,576,390 of JAYKYS010000003.1, forward strand.
TTTTGCTAAGGGGGTCCTACTAAAGATACGGTGAAACATTACTAGAGAAACTGATATAATAATTTAAATCTATCTATGAGTAAATATTTTAGATATTTATAACTTTTAAAAGATAATATTTTATCTCTACACGTTAACATAATCTATTTCTGAATATAATAAATTTATAATGTCTTAAATTGAAAAATAATAAAAACTCAAAACTACTGATGATTAAATTCTAATAATAAAATCTAATACAATGAGGCAAATTATCTTGAACTCGTGTAATTAATGATTAGATATGACTGACGCTAGAACTACAGTACTACAAATGGTACTTAGTATATTACATCTAATAAGTTGTGGTGTATCACTGTATACTATAAGTGATTCTGTGATTACAACATATAATGATTTTTTAAATATTATGTATATTTAAATAGACTTATCTATTCTTAATAGGTGGTGAGTCGCACGTTACTCTGGCAAATAGTGAAGAAGTCTGTTGTATAAGCAAGTCGTTCGGATTAATGTGAAGAATGATTCTCTTTGATGCGTGAATAGCGCTGATGAGAAACATGCCAAAAAAGCCATGGGTAACAATATTGACGGTATGGGCGTCTGCACTATTCTTCTCCTTTTCTTCCTTCCTCTCGTTTCTGTCTCTCTCGAGGTCACAGATGGACCAAATGTGACGGTATATTCGTGAACAGTGGAACTACTTGTTTAGCTCAATCCACTCCTTCTTGCTGTTTCGTCAAGGTGACTGGAATCTGGATTGAGGGTCAATGTCCCTATTTCTCCCTCACCCTCTCCTCCGAAGTATGATCGCTTTCCAGTATTGACTTTCTTCGATCATGTACATTAGGATGACAGCCTCTGAGAACCATAGTAAGTCGATCACGCTCGACCGCACGGTTAATGCCAGGAACTATGTCACTCCCACTTCGTTATAAACCATATTATTTCTCTTTCTCAGCAATTTTATAGTAAGAGAGTACATCAAATGACTCCAACTACAGAGAGAAATTATCAGTTCATCATTTTATGTAAATAGTTCAATTTTTTCTTTCCGTTGGTCAGCGGCTTACAGCAGTTAAGTTCTCGAAAACGGGTCTTCCTTATTCACCTCCTCCATTTTGGATGGAGAAGACAAATATACAATATATAAAATCTACAAAATTTAGTTTTAATTAGTACTTAATCCTTTCATTGAGAAAATTCTAAAAATAAATTATTAATTATTAATATAAATCAAGGAAAATATGAAGTGTTTGTTATCAACATCCCGAATATGTACTTTCAAGAGCGCGATATTCGTATGGGTTATATCTAGATCTTCTTACATCTCCAGTTCCATTATCACTAAACATTTTTTCTTATCAATTTGGTATAAAATTTTCACTTAACAATCTTTTTTGATAACAGCAAGTGAGCAAAATTTCCAAAAAATTGATCTTGTATGCATAAATCTTTTCTCCTCGAGTGTCTTCTTTTGGATTGTTCTTCGCCAAAAGAAATATATGCTCCTGCTTGACCCCAGGCAAGTAGAGAATCATCAATCAATCATCCTTGGATGCGAACCAGAGCTTTCCTTGCTATACGAGACCATGTCAAGCGTTTGCTTGGGTGCTAGGCAGATAGCGGATAGGCAAGTAGAGAAGATTGTTCTTCTATTGAAGGTACTTATTCACCTCTCATGTATCCAGTTCGTTTTCCCACTCGCCGCTGCTTTTATTTTCCTTCTACCTACAGTTATCGAGCCTCTATCCTTTTTCGTTGTTTTCGTCCCTTTCCATATCGTAAGGTCTGCGCCCTCCATTTCACCGCCCTGCTTATTCCCTTACAATAAAGGCTTCCGCCGCCGCATGGTTTTTTCGGACCTTCATTTCTCTCCTTCAGCTCTTGTTACCTTTACTTGTTGTTATATTCCACTGCCCTTTTTCTTTTACGGGACACAAAGCTTCAGCTCCAACCCACGACACCCAGCGTTTACAGTGAAAAGGCCACGGTGGACCGCCCGAAACTTTATTATTCAGTTGAAATCGATACAAACATACTGCGCACATTACTGTGCTGGGTACAAGTTCTCAGCATATTACAGTGCTAAACTGTACACTATCACTGTACTTTACGTGCTAAACTGTACACTATCACAGTTCCTCATCTACTGCTACGCTCTCGCCTGCTCCCTGCTCGGTTTCCTCGGTACCTGCAGCAACAAGTGAAAAACTAATCAGGAACAACAGAGGAAGACGAACAACAAGGGAAAACAACAACAACAGAAAACAAAACAGTGAACACTTACCTTGCGCTCGTCTCGATGTCATATCTCGCAGGTATGCACTGCACACTGACATATACTCCGAAAAGGCGTCCACCGACTCAAAGAATGGGCCGTTCGTGTCCATTCTTGGAGAAGGCAAACTCTGCAGTCGTTCCTCCTCTTCTACAGTCAGACCATCGAAATACCTCCTGCGACCCTGCTGGTTGGCGAAAAATATACTGTCAATGTCACCCATCGTTATTGCTTCCGGATGGACGATGGACTTCCACAAGGCATCACTCCTCGCACGCTGGATACCATTTCCCATAAGCCACCTGCACGAGGGTGAGTACTTTCCGAACCGGACCATCGACCGCAACGAACTACGCAATGTACTCCCAAGTGGGTGTCTGCACTTATACTTATTGTACTGAAGAGCCCTCTGCAAAACATTATTACAGTTCAGCTCCACTCGATTCTTTGTATCAGCTGCACCCAAAAGAGTGAATAGCTCGTCCCCATCTGCAAGCATCGAGTCAGTGATGTTTTTCATCGAAAAGCGATGATGCACCTCAGCCTTGTCCTTCATGCAGTAACCGACCATACCTACAAAGGTATGGAGGCCACGGTTATTCAGTCTCTTAACGCACACCTCACCACCCAGTGGCCTGCAACTTCCCTTCCAACCAAGAACAGCGACAATTCTGCTTTTAACATCGATAGGACTGGACGCCAGCAGACACAGCACACCTTGGATGTGGATATGCAAAAGAGCACCACCCCTCTCTACGGATATCAAACCTGCTTCACACTCGCGGTGGAGAAAATCGCACAGTGCATCCCAACAAGCAAGATCAAGGTCCCCGTCAGTCTGCGCCACAGTCAACGACACTTCAAGGATTCTTGCCACACTCTGTCTCGAACGAGGAACAGTCGGAGTGGCTGCTGCTCGCTTCGCACGAGCAGCTTGCCGCATCTGCATCTGAAGGAAACGCTTTGTGCTTACAACCTATACGGTAAATTCGCGTATTGATCGTCCGACAGACGCACAACTCCGTGTTTCGTCTGTAGACTGAATACACGACAGGCTTTAAACTGTCCCCCTGCAGGATGTACTTCGGGTAACAAAAGATCATGGAGCGACTATCCTTCAAAACAAGCCACAAATCTTCACAGTCGACATACAAGAAAGGACCGATTATACAACGAAAACACTCGATTGCTCCAGAGAATGAAAACGAGATTTTGACGTAATCCGAACCCGCTAACAGAAACTCAGGCGGCTTCAAGCAGAAACAAAAATCCACATAAACGTAACTCCTTGAGAGATACAGCTCCGACTCCGAGAAAGACATATAACGCGAAGAGAGCAACGGATAAGGAGGACAAATCGTCGGAATAGCAAATCTATCGACCTCGCACTTATAACCTTCTATCCCATGGTTACAAACCACTTCAAGAGACTCCAATAACGACGAAGGCAGTGACGACGGTGGAGTGGACGGTACAAGTGAGGGGCTGCACTCACGACTACTTCCCACAAGTGAGGGGCTGCACTCACGAGACGATGCGCGCGGAGACAGGACTATTTCATCATCGGTACAATCCTTGCTGTCAGTTTCTGTGTCAGTAGCCATCGACGAATGCAACAATGCAACAATGCAAAAGAACCGCCGAGCCATCTCGAAGACGGACATAAAAACGACCCGCCACGCAAGAAGATAAGATTCCACTTCATCGAAAGTCGTCACAAGAGGGCAATCAACCTCCAACGAACCTGCACAGTGCTGCCATCTGGTGAACCTCCAAAACAACGCAGAAAACAAAGCTCGTTTGCTCGATTTTCCACGGAGTGAAGGAAAACCGAGCAAACGAGCAGTTAGCATTGTCATCGGGAAGGAAACCAAGAACCATCGCGCTGCAAGAGAAGAAACAAAGATCGAAGAAAGAAAACAAAGCAAGAGAAGAGAACAGCGACGTCAAGCAAACCGTGATGAAACGAAATGAAACGAAGCAACAAGACCCGAGGTGAAGAAATGCGCGGCCACCCTCCATTCCCAAAGACTAATTCCGACGCCAGCACGTCAGCCCTAGCGCTCGACGCTCCACACAACGACACACTCGCCTGCATGAGCTGCGGCACCGTCGCTCGACGAAAGAAAGACGAAAGAAAGACGATTTGGTCGACACGCAGCGTGCCCGCGAGCTGCCGCGTAAAAAGGAGTTTCAAACATGCCAGTTTTCTCGCCCGCAAAAGCGCGGCTTTCTTTTTTCACGCTAACCCCTGCCGTCAACGAACCGCCATTAAAGATTTTAACCCCAACTCCCCAAACGCGCCGTCCGCTGCCACTTTAACGTTTGGGATGCTTATTTGGTTGTCCACTGTGGAGACAATAGAGGGTGTCAATGCTAAGTAGAAATATTCTCAGACGACTGAAACTTCTCAACGTTAGTTTTCCAATGAACCGCGTTTCGTTTGTGTTGTCTTTCTGAACTGAGAAATAATGGCTTCACTGATTTTGTTACTTTTGTCACTTAGAATTATTATTCTGACGATAAGATTTCTCAACGCAAAAATAAACAAATGAAACGAGTGCGAACTCAATAAAAAAGACACTCGTGATATTTTTCTACGAACACATCCACAGAAAATACCCACCAAGTTGCAGAGGAAGTAGTAACTCTTTCTCACAGGTCCAGAATCTTTACAAAAATAGATCAAAACTTTTTCAGAAATCTACTTAGTCAGCCCCCTCTAGCAACTTCACTACTCCGTCAACCTCGACAGTTCAAAAGTTTCTTTGTCAACCCCAGCACCTGACATTACCAGTAAGAGCAAGGAGTATCAACCAGTAGCCGGTAATAATGGCTAGTAGAAGAACATATCACAGCAAATTTTGCACTAAAGTTCTTCTAACACTTTTGTATTAAGAACATCATAAGAACTTTCCCGGTACATCCTACGTGGAGGTTGACAAAGAAACTTTTAATTAGTTAGGGTTGACAGAGTAGTGAAGTTGCTAGAGGGGGCTGACTAAGTAGATTTCTGAAACTTTTTTGGAATATTCTAGACCCGTGAGAACGAGTTACGTCTTCGGTCAGATGCTCATGGTTGTTTTATGCAGACACCTCTGGAGGTATTCGTAAGAAAACATCATGGACGTTCTCTTAAACTATTTCACTCCTTTTGTTCATGTTTTTTTCTGATAGAGAGTAGACTGCTCTGAATAATTATTGTCAATATCAAAAATATAATAAAAAATTGAAATTTACACTGTGTTCATTCAGAAAAAAGATACTGAATAGACCGTAGTTCTACACAATGTTATCCTTGTTGAAGTTAATGCATTTTTACTCACACCCATTGAAGAATAGTTGGACACCCCTATTGACACCCTGATGGTTCCCGTGTAAGTTTGAGAAAATGACCGCACGAGCTCTCCAACTCCCTTCCCTGTGTTCAGGTGGCAGATGTCGCTGGCGAATGAGTTCTCTTTCCTCTTTGCTTTGCTGACTTGGACTTGTATCATCAACTGCAGTGTGTTCCAGCATGCTCACCACATTACCACTGCTCGTCCGCTACGCGTACTGAGTGTCCAAGCTTACTGTGGCTGGGCCTTACTACGGAGCCACGCGTACCTGCAAACTAGACCCTAAAACTAGTTTGATACTGCAACGGGAATGGTGTCGTGCTTACTAGGTAGCCGACTCACTACATAGTTCTCTTTAAGAATAACCCTTTGTCTTTGCCACCAACATATATTCTCTCTCTCCACTAAAGGCGCACTTTGCCAAGTGTGTCTCTCTTTGAAGCATGCATATATTCACCTTCTTCCAAGTTCGGAAGATCGCAATATGTATGTCTCTTAATTTATTTTTAATATTGTTTTTAGAAACATTAGGTTATAAATTTAAAAAATAAATAGAATTTAATAATTTATGGTAATATGAGAGTGTTTGTGGATATTGAACTTATGATTTTTTCTACTTTCAGTAACATGTGTAGTATTGCATAACAGAGAATTATTTGTAGATATTTAAATTTTATAATTTAAATTTAAAAGCTTTATTTTTAGCTTTATTGTCAGTTTGTTCTGAAATATGTTTAGCTTGTTATCAGTTTGTTCTGACATATGCATTTAGCTTTGGTTGTCATTATTTTCCAAAATTTATATTTTATTTCAAAAATATATTTTCAGTAAACACTAATTCACTTTTACAGCTATCTGAAGAACCAATAGTTGATGATAATTTTCTGAGCTAGGTTAACGTCTATCTTCTTCTTCTCAGTCAGAAGTGCACTTTGCATACATATTAGGTAGGTTTCAAATGAGAGTTGACGAGAAATATCCCTTTCTTTTTTCTTTTTTTTTGCAAACTCCAAGAATACGTGTAGAGTTATTCTTGACTTTGTTACGAGTAATAGGGTATCAAAGTTAATAATCTTTCTGAAAGATACACTCCTGGGAGGGAGTTACGACTTTGACCAGACCTTGGCCGATGTTTCTTGCGGACACCTCTGAAGTACAGCAGGAAAACATTGCGGGCCTTTCCTTAACAAGTATTCACTCGTTTTGTCCATTCTTTTTTGCAGTGGAGTATCTATTGCTCTGAGTAATTATCATGAGTGTCAAAACTGAAAAAAAATATCGAATAAATCATAATGTCCAGTCACAAGCACGACCTAAAATGAATCGCGCTTCGATACAAAGTTTACCTACTGCGATTACATGGCTCCTTTTCTCTCCGGGGTTGAGAAAAAAATTCCTCGTAACTTTGACATCCCCTAATAGTCTATTCTCATGTCATAGTCACTTGACGTTAAATGTCTAATCATGTAAACTTGATCTCTTGATCATCGTTCGAAACTTTTGAATCATGTGTTTACATACATACTGTAGTCCTCAAAGACAGTTTATAATTTTGGACTTATGTTTTCTCATCTAAATCTTATAATGTTTGTTACGAAGAGAGGTTTGAGTAGCCTTAATGGTAGTATGTCGCTTATGGTGTTTATTAATTTTATAGAGATAAATATTCTTTTAAATTAAAGATCTAAATTGTATTATTTATTAGAGTGTCTCACTCACATTTTGTTACCAGCTAAATATGCATGCTCGATGCACTTCTAGCCCGAACAAGGAAGAAAACAAACGACGATGTAGGGAAAGAAATGTTTACACTCGATTGGTAGAGACGTGATGACCGATTTCAGAAGATAGATAACTAACAATAGTACACGTACATTGCACTTAAAATTATTTTCACAAAATAGAATAATAAAATGAAGTAAACTGCATTTAACTGCACTTAATTATAAACATCTATAATGAGAAAGATGACAGAGCGTCGCACTGTAAGAAAACTTGTCTGTTATATTGTTGAGGTCTAGCCCACGCACTCCACGTTTAATGGGACCGAAGACTACGTTACAGTTGGTGCCTGGTGTACAAAGAGTCCTTGGTTTAACACTGGGCACTTGGGGTCATAATACCGGTAAGTGAAGGGTGTGAGACTTGAACCTTCACTGTATAAATATAGATACTTAATCGAATGAAAACATATGATTTTTTAGTCACCAGTTTATTACTTAACTCTTTCAAATAGAAGGATTTGGTAATAAACTGAGGATGTATTATAACCTCTTCCATCACAACTTGGAAGAGGTGAATAATATACATGCTTGAACATTCACGCAAGATCAACTTCTGGCAGGAGAGAAGAAGAAAACAAATGTTTCTTCAGCTCAGAAAATTATCATCGACAACCGGTTTCAAAAAAATCTAGTGGAAATTACGTTAGACAAACGCACGGAGAAAAATATAGATGCGGAAAAACATGACTGATGCTCTACCGTCATTTTGACGCACATTTTACAGAGGAAAAGAAATAAGTGACAAATTTAATCTAAATTTAACTTACTGAAATTTCTAAAATAAAAAGCAGTTCATTTATAACACATGGCCTATGCTGTTACAAAACTCATAAGTATTCCTCGTATAAACATTTTTGTTTTCGAAACGGAGATATTTTTAAATCAAATTTTTAATTTAATTTATAACCTAACCCTTCCCAAAAAAATTAACACATAAATTAAAATACACGTATCCGTTCTTCCGAACTTGGAAGAGGTGAATAATATGCACGCACTTGAACACTGTGGGTTTCTCGCTGCAAATCTATTCTCTCGAGTCTAACATATAGCTGAGAGAGTAAATTATGTAATTAGCGATTGCACTTTATTTATCACGCATATAAACAGTTACATCGTTATCATTAGTGACCAGTATCCAGTATAAATATTACTAATTTTTATTGGTTTCACCGAAATACCACTTCTTACGGTATGCAAGGTGGTGAGATTACATGGAACATGGCATGCTTGAGAAATGATATGCTTGAATTTCAGTTTCAAGTTTATTGATAAATATGTGAGAACCTAAATGTAATAATACTGCATTAAAATATTATGCATCATTTAATAAGTTGTGTTTTATATACTCTAGAAAAAACATTTCTGATTACTGATAATGTTTTCTTATCTAGTAAAATTTCTAAGATGGAGTCATCATATAACGATCCACAATAAGTAGTTTAAGAGTACCTTTACAGTATAAGTTAAGTAATTTTATACAAAAAAGGTTGAAATTTTGGGAGAAATAACAAATCTAAAAAAAGAAATTGTGATAACCAGTAAAGAATTTTGAGAATTTTAACTTTTGTATTGCAAATGTGCAAGCTTTTAGATGTTGAAGACAAAGAGGACAAATTCTCGGACTGCATAAATCAGTTATGAATCAGTCATTAAAAAAAGGAACTCAATGATTCATTCAAATTTATAAGCCCAAAAATGTACAACTCGGTAAACTACTTGAGAAATCACAAAAGTAGTACAGTATTCCAAATTTCCACAAAGATAATAGAACTACCACACAACTCTAAAAGCAGCCAGAGATTAGTTGGAATTAATCTTGGCTAATGAGACCATTGAGATTTTATAAAAATATCAACTGGTCTATTGTTATAAAGTATTTTGAGTATATTTTATATGGTAGCTTATGTTCTCGACTCCTATACTGAAAAAATATAATATGACTCCAAATTTATCAAAATTTATCTTTTCTGTTTCAGAATATTAGAATATGCACAATAATTTGTAATTAATTTAATTACTTTAAAAAAATACATAATTAATAAGTAACATAAAACTAGTTTTTTAACATTTAATTTGATTAAAAAGTCATGCTTTCGAATATAAAGATTTAGCACTCCTTAGATGCACCTTTAGAATATTATAAAGTCTTCCAAGACTAGCAAACACATATTATGAAAGTGACGCTATGAGGATGAAAGTCGTGAGGATACTTCAGAAATTATGAAAGAGGCGGTAGTCACTCCCATAGTTTATAGAACACATTAATTACGTTTTGGGTGTCTAAAGCAGTAGAAAAGACAAGTGGATGCATGATGCGAAGAGACAAAAGATAAAAAGTGATAAGGTTTAAATCAATCAAAGTATATTCACCATGATCTCGGTTCATTCTATGTATTAGACTGTTGTCATTTTTCCAGATGATATATTTAACTTGAGAACCAATCTGATATCTTTGTGGGCTGGTATCGTGATCATTAATTTACAAAGACATCCCTTCTATTTGTCTAATAATCAATCATGTTTTCTTTTATCTAAGAATGATAGTTTAAAAATAATTTATCTTTATTATCAGGACCTTTAATTAATCTAAGACTTAATGAAGTGTCCTTTGAGTCTACTCTTCTGTATGATCTTGGTTTTGAGTTAAGGACGTCGAGAACGAGACGCACAAACCATTGTATTAACTTAAGTATGTTGATAAAATAAATATATTGTGTGTCTCTATATATAAAATAAGTATGCTGTGAGAACATCCGTGCATAATTATGTATAGTGTGTGTCTATATACTAATATTGCACCCCACAGCATGTTATCCGTTCTTGATCTACTTGATATTCTCTGTATTCAGACTTAATCCATATATGCTTCTGAATAATAAACAGACATGGAAAAATGGTGTATCTTAATTTGAAAATCTTTTCACATTAAATATACTCAAATAGTAAACAACATGACAATCAGACTCCAAACTGACAAATGAAAACACATAATTATTAGTCCAGAGTTAACGCTTGTCTTTTTTCTTCTTTGGGTCAACACGTCACTTTGGACGTAAATTGACCTCTCCAAGTTACTGTTATGTAATTATCTTAACTCGGAATACCTGATCTTGCTGATTTTTATTGCTGGTGAAAATATGCTTGCAACATGAACTTCTGGGAACTCTTGCTCGCTCGTTGTTATCAGAAAAGGCATACGTGTTAAAGATAAATTCTATATATTTGATTAAAAATCAAAATTATCTCTAAATATTAACTAAACCTGGAGATGCGAGAAGATCCCAACATAACCTATAAGAAAAATGAAAACTTATGGATTCTCGAGAGTATAAGCACAGAAGGCTACTAGCAAAAATATTAATTCAACTAGACAATTAAAACCTTATAATTACCCACTTGAACTAATATCTTTTTTAACCTCCCGCAAGAAGAATTATGTAATAAATCAAACCCTTGCATAATTCCTTCTTCCATCAGAAGATGAAAAAGGTGAATATATATATATGCAGGGATGCCTCATGCTAATAGATAAATATCTCGATTTTCAACACTAAAGCTTCCTCTCTCGTAAGACAACCACAAAATCCTCCTCGTTCTTTTCAGATCCTCATATTTCCCTTCTTAAACCTTTAGTATAAAGCAAACCTTTTTTTTTTCCGCATGCATATTCACCCTAAACAGGTTTCAACTCCGATCACGTAAAAATTAAACCGTAAATAATGTACACTACACGGCGTTACAATATAATTTGTACGTTGCTCTTCTTCTCAAACGACAAGTAGAACGTCCGTCGGAAAACGGCGACAGTCCACAGCAGCAGTAACCTAAGTACACTTCCTAAGTAACTTTCTTTGCTGCTACACAGGTCTGAAACAGAATAATACTCGCGGCACCCTCAGCTGAGCGTCCACATACATATATTCACCCATAACTTTCTTTGCTGCTACACAGGTCTGAAACAGAATAATACTCGCGGCAGCCTGAGCTGAGCATCCACATACATATAATGACCCTAAACAGGTTCAACTCCGATGACGTAAAAATGAAATCGTAAATACTCTCCGATGAGGTAAAAATTAAATCATCAACACTGTACACTACACGGGGTTAGAATATAACTTCTACGTTGCTCTTCCTGTGAAACGACAAGTACAACGTCCGTCGGAAAAGGGCGACAGTGGGCCCGCTATAACTTTACTTCAAAATTTCGAAAAGTACACAGCATTTGTACAACGTGAGCTCCGTGCCTGCTTGCAGAGGCTACAATATACAGGAGTTGCCGCCTGAGCACAGCCTCCACAGTAGCAGTAACCTAAGTATACTCGTAACTAACTTTCTTTGCTGCTACACAGCTCTGAAAGCACACAATAATAGTCCTGGCAGCCTCAGCTGAGCCTGCACACTACAGGCTTCTCAATCAACAGCGCTGCAAAAGTTTACATTACCGCTGCGCTCTGATCGACAGTGGGAAACACGAACACGTACTGTAAATGACCTTCTAAGTGTAGACTACATGACTATATGACTGTACAACGGAAAGACGAAACACGCATCAAATACAGAACACTATGTGAGGTCGACTAAGACGGTAGCGCGCTCTCTGCGAACCAGTCGGCCTGAGAAAGGCATCGGCTAGTGGCACATAGTCGGGAAGGAATTGCATCGCCCGAGCTGCGTCACATCTCGGGGGGCTATCTCGACGAGGTACGCTTCCAGCACCATCTTCCCCTCCATTATGGACTCCACCATGGACTCCACCTGGATCCGCGACTGCGTCCATGTACCTCCCTGTACAATGAGCACACCTGCGCTGCTCTTGCCAAAAAAATATATTTTGGATATCCTCAGGTGTTACCTGCTCCGGATGCACAAAAGATTTCCATAAAGAATCAACTCTGCGCACCTGAATCCCAGTCTGCATCAACCACCGGGGTGAAGCAGAATACTTTCCAGACTCAATCATTCCTCGAAGACAGCTGCTGAAAGTAGCTGACAGAGGATGAGTGCTTTTATACTTATTATACTGCAGTGCACGCGCTAGGATATTAGCATAACTCAACTCAACACGGTTTTTTGTATCACAAGCACCCAACAGCGTATACAACTCTTTGTCATCTATCAGCATACTCTCAGAGATGTTTTTCATATGCACGTGATGATGCTCTTCAGCCTCGTCCTTCATACAATATCCAATCATCCCGATGTAAGTGTGCAACCCCTTGTTAGTTAGTCCCTTCACACAGATCTCTGTCCCGACGGGACGTTGTTGACTCCACCCCAAGGCACACATAATCCGCTTTTTCACCTCCTGGCACGATTTGGCAGATATGGCTATCACACCCTGATAGTGAAGGTGGAGCAGTGCACCCCCTCTTTCTACTGAGAAAATCCCAGAAGAGCACTGGGACTGAAGAAACTGTTGCAGTATAGAGAAATAACACAAGTCTAAATCCCCCCAGTTCTGCATACTGTAACGGAGAGCTCTAATGTCATGTAGCTAGGGGGCGTTGATTTCTTCGCCCTCGCTTGCCTCCGAAGAAACATTCAAGCGGGTGGACTTTGGAAAATGAGGGCAAAGATATCGAAAGCACTCAGGATACAGTATAGAGCAAACATATGGCAACTTACGAGAACGATAGATTAAGTGCACAGTAGGACGTAGAAAGTTGCTGCTGATCTCTATGTAATACCTAGGATAAGAGAACATTTGCAAAAACCTGTCCTGAAGGATTACCCAGTAACCGTCGTCACTCGTCTCCAGATACATGAACGGACCGGATAGAGCCAAGAAGGAGCGACCCACCTTTACAAAATCACCATCCAGTAGGAAGTGCGGTGGATGCGGAGTGAATAACAAGTCTAAGTATATACAAAAACACTGAAATCCAAAAAGAATAACTCCCTCATGGAAACCTACCACTGTAGCATGAGAGGACAACAAGTCATCTAGAGATGGAAGAGGTGAGGAGTACGCTTCAGGAATATACAGAACATCTGCGGTATAACACGACTCCGCAACAGAAGACACTGACAGAGGACTGAGGGCATTATCAGAAACGGACTCGCGGTCTGGTATGATGTCAGGATCCACGGCGGCCATCACAATACTTATTGTCTCATCATCGAGTCGATAACAGGGCAGGGAGAGTGAAGTACCTCGAAGCGTGAAAACGAGATAAAGCAGGAGAGGAAACGAGAACGTACACCGCTGGAGTTCGACATCATGCGCAAAGCCCAGTAACAAAAGAACTATGACGGCGACAGCACAACGGCAGCTGAAGTGATAAACAAAGACAAGAAGCAAAGCAATGAAGGCAGCGACTGCAGAACGATGCCAAGAACAAAAACACTCCCAGCAGCTGCACGTCCACAGTCACTACAGGCAACACAACCTGCAGCATCTCGGGAACTGTCAGTAACCAGCGACAGCAAATGGGAAAAGGAACCGAGAAAAAATCCGCAGAATGACGATCACAAGAACCACAATCTCGCCGCCGTTCGGGAATCATTCACAATACCAAGCAAACAAAACCACGAGCCCAAACAACAGCAACGAAAACAAACCGCCACTCGACAGCAACGCCGAGGACAAAACTGCCACCACCTCCCACCGTCTGCAAGACCGCTAGCAGCACCAACAGGACAGTCTCGTCCACCGTCAAATCCGTCATCTGACGTCAGTCCTCTCGATGAAAACATGGCCAAAGTAGCAACACTCCTCCAATTCTCAAATTTTTCGCCTCCAATTTCAGAAGCGGACAGAGCGAAACTACCATCAGAGGTCGCGGCCAATTCCAGACACCTCCAATGCAAGAAGACGACAAGGCCACTACACGCAGAACAACACCTCCGAACTTAGAACTAACCTCAACCGGAGCCAGCACCGCGGACCGGCTAAAACAGAACATCGAGCCAACGACCAGAAGTGGCAGAACACTGCGAGACGCAGAAAGACAACAAGAAGATGAGCACACGCAGCCGAAGTGGCCACTAACCTCATCCGTAGCCAGCACCGCGGACGGGCTAAAGAGAACATCGAAAGAACAACCACAAAACCATAACGTAATCTCCAAAGCCGCTAACCTGAAAGAAAAGAGAACATTTAGACAGAAAATGAAAACGCCATCTCGCAAGTCGCCAATAACCTAAACGACAGTCCGACGGACGCGCCACACATTTAATATAAATCGCGCCAGCACGTTTCTCGATTTTCAAATACCCACTACAACGCGTCCGCGGCCAACCCCTATCCTGAATTTTCGACCGAAACTTTCGTTTGTCCGGACACGACCCCCTGCACCGAAACGGAAGTTGCATGCATATTGGCTGTTCGATGAATTCTCTAGAAATTTCACAAGACGGTTTGTAGTTCAGGATATAAGATTCTTGTCACAAGAAGAATGAGGTGGATCGGAGCTACGAGACGAAGCACCCATTGTGCTTTATTTCGAGCGATTCTAATTAAGATTTATGAAAGTTCCCGTTTTTTTTTTTTCTATAGAGAGATTGCTGATGAATGTTCTCAAGTGTCACAAACAAACATCTCATTGTGCGTCTCATTTCGAAATAAGCATCTCAAAAGTGAGGCACCCTTGCGTATATCCAGGGATTTAATTTATAACATAATTTAAATTGAAAATTCATAATAAATTAATATATAAATAGTTTCAGATTTTCGAACTTGTATCTTTAGTAATGCGACCAGGTGGTTTATATTCCGTTCTTCTCGTGTTTCCAGGAATAGATTAACTGTTTATATTTATAAAATAGTTAATTATTTTTATTATTAGTATATGATTTTCATTTCACACTTACTTATTTCTCCAATAACAGCAAGCGAGCAAAAGTTCCCAGAAATTAATCGAACATGCATATTTAACTATGAACTAAAAGACTCCTCTTTGTAAATTTCAGAAATCGCTTACTCCTCACCTACTTGTTCTAGAATCAAGAAGATATTATTTCAGTAGAATAATAATTCTATATTAAGTTACCTTTTCCGAGAAAACATATTATCCAATATATATCCAATCCAAGATATTTATATTAGGATTGTAAATATCAGTTTTTATTTTCAAGGTTCTGTCCATCACTTTGCTGTAGGTACTAATGTATGTCAAGCATGTATTGAAGAACATTTAATTAAACATTTTTTCACTATTTGAATTTGAATTTTATTTTGATTTTCGTGATCATTGAGGTGTTGGATTTTAGTGATAATACGTAAGTGTCTTTATTATTGTCTGTGTGTATTGCGTATTGCAGTAGTTTGAAGTAGCTGTTTGAAACCTTATTGGATATGAAGCTGGAGGTATATATTAAAATCCCATCAATGAGAAGTCTGTAGCGCAATCATCTTCGTAGGTTCAATCAGCCAGAGGG
The DNA here is from genome assembly GCA_036924285.1 of Asterella californica. NCBI lineage: Eukaryota > Viridiplantae > Streptophyta > Marchantiopsida > Marchantiales > Aytoniaceae > Asterella > Asterella californica. The sequence goes on from JAYKYS010000003.1 coordinate 18,592,175, forward strand.
TTTCATTTCTTCCAAGAGGCTTCCTCTGGACAACATGAATGAGTGGTTACAGAAAGTGTTAATGCGTGATTATGTTCAGAGAATACTTATTACAATAATTGAATTATACTTAGTGTGCAATATGAGTCTTAGTGATATTGGTGCACAAGTGATCCATATAGGTTTTCTATATGTGTGATTGAGTGAGACAAAGTTGTCTGCAGAGGTATGCACACAATTTGAATGTTTTTTTCACTATATAAATATCATGTACTATCAAGTTTGACAGTACATGATAACAACGTCAAAGATATCAGAGGAAACTGAATATTACACTCTAGATAAGGAAATGGAAAGTAGAGTTATGTGGATTTGCTAGTTGAGCAACTAGCATGTTACTGTGTGATGGTTGTTCGAGAGGATGCACATGTTGTGTTTGACTCCATTCCTCGGCGTAGTTCTTCCACGACGATGGATGTGTCCACGATGTATATAACAAAGTGGTCAATTTGACCTTCATGTGATATGGATTGCAGACAGAAGAATAACAATAAGATGACGTAGCACATGACTTTCTGATCTTTGCACCCACGAGGTGCATATCACGTAGTTGAGATACATGGTTATCTTGAGTAAGAGGGACCTAACCTTCAGCTAGGGAGACGATTGTAATACACTTCTGTATGTGTATGACATTGTAGGTATGTTGTGATTATGTGTCATTTGATCAGACAGCGATGTATGTTGTGTAGCGATGTATATGCATACGACAACTGTCACATCATGTGTAGCGGCTCTACTAGTTAACAGAGTGCATGATAGCTAGTCTCCTTCTTAAGGCCGTTAGTGCTGTTAGGAGAGGCTCTTGGTTCAGATCTCTTTAGGGAGTATAGTGCGACATAAGAGCTTGTAGGTCTCACTTCTTTCGGGGTTGAATCTTCAAGCTTTTGGCGATGATAGATAAGCAAAGTGAGAATAACCTTGATATTCTTATGTGTAGAGTGGATTTGACTTGACTAGAGTGATCTTTGTGTTGTTGGTTGACATATCAGCATGGATGAATAGAAGATTACTCGAAAGATGTGAGTTGTGAGATCTGATTTGAGTGATTTCATATCACTAAGTTCTACCAGTGGTATCTCCTGAGTGCACAAATTGATGATACTGTTGATTTACAGATGTGTGTGTACGCGAAGTTCAGTTTCAGAGTTATGATCGCTTGCTGATCAGATTGCTGGTTTCTATACGAGTCTCTGGAGTATTTGGTGGAGAGGTAGTGTGGAAGCACTGCCAAAATTTAGCTACGATAGTCAAATTTATATGATAGTGGATCGACTGAATTGCATCAGCGGATGTCGCATTATCAGTTGTTAATGATCTCTTTATACGAAGGGTGCAACAAGAGCAAGCTGGCTAGACGGTTCCAATGCAACTAAAATCATTTGGTTTGGTTGAGATTTGAGTCAGTAGCAAGCATTTTTGTGTCGCAGAAGTTCCACGGATGCTATTTCTTGCACACGTGTGGATTTTTGACATGGTATATTACATATTTTGACATTCTTGAGTTTGGACGGAGTGTGTGAGGAGGTGACATGACGTTGAGCACGATTTAAGAGCTATTTTGAGACATAGTGGACTAGAGAGGCTTTTAAAGGCGTGAAATTGTGTTGCGAGATTACTCGTTTGCGGTTTATGGTTTGTGAAGCGGAGCTGAGCCATGCTGACGAGCGAGTTAGAGACAACTTTTTAGTTCTATGGGGGGTCTCAAAATAAGGTGATCCATCTTGGCACTATTCCTAGTGAAGTTGTTTAATTGCACGTAGCTTATAGTTCATCTATCACTGAACCACTTCCTCTTGGTGTTACATAGAGAAGTGAGTAGATATTTACACACTTCTTAAAGATTCTAGAAGCACCTGTTGGACATCGAGAGAGTAGCGGTGTGGTGACCCTCATCATAGTAGGTAGAGATAGTGTTGCGATAACATATTCTACGTTCTAATAATAATATTAACATGCAGAATAATTTTGAAAGAGTGAATTTACGAGTAATCTTCTATTTATCCATACTAGATGTCAACTAGCAACACAAAGATCACTCTAGTCAAGCCAAAACTCACTATGCGCATCAGAGAATCAGAACCTCACTCGCTCGCTCATTTATCATAACAAAGACTTGAAGACTCAACTCGATAAAAGTGAAGCCTACAAGCTCTTACGTTATACTATATTCTCCAAAAGGATCCGAACCAAGTACCTCTCCTAACAACGCTAACGGCTTTACAAAAATAGCTAAAACACACTCTCGTAACTAGCATAGCTGGTACACATGCATGATAATCTTGTTAAAAGATTTGACCCAATGATTATACGATATCTTGAATTGGTTCAGCACTTCATATCCTTCATACAAATTGTTGTGAAGTTAGTTGAGAAAAATGTTGTTCATTAGAAATCATACACGAAAAGTGTTTGAGCATCATAAAAATAGTATAGTGATTTCGATCAAGAAAATGTTGTGTGTTATGCTGTTATGGTCAACTACTCAAATGTGTTTGAAAGCTACAAACTTGAACCATGATAACACATATTGAGGATGGTATAGTTTTAACTAATCGTAACTTCTATCATTAAAGAATGTCATTTTTATAAAGAAGCCATGATTGTTTTTCAAGTGTTGATCTCACTGAGGAGCTTGTTACTACTTTTAACGCAATTGAGGAGAAGGTCGTCGTGACCGAGGAGAACTGGATATTGACTTCCTCGTCCTCGCATTCAAACTTGTAAACATCTGGAAAAATCTTGTACTTCCATCTTGATGTATCTAAGGATACCAATGGATCTGATGTGGTCTTATAGCAAGCACGAGGATCACTTCGGTGATGGACAATCGACAAGATAAAATATGCATGCGAGATCAACTTTTGAAAACTTTTACTCGTTTGTTGTTATCGTGAAAAATAAATTCTACACCAAACGGATAAGAAATCAAAATATTTTGTTAATGTTAAGTATTACTAGCCTAAAAGACATAGATATAAATCATTAAGAAAGATAAATGCGCTCCCCAAAGTACATATGCGAGATGCTCATATCACCAGAGCACATAAAACCCTTGCATATTTGCCTCCTCCATCAAGAGGAGATGAATATGCAATGAAGTACTCTAAAGAAATGCAGATGCGCAGTTTTGAAAGAGAACCACACTGAAACCTATATTTCCACTTGAAAACCTTCGAACAATTCATGTGACGATTAATCAATAACTACTACGAGCAAGTAGATGATCCAATCAAAGAAGAAAGAACACAAGCTGTTGTATCATAAACTGACAGCCGATATATCATAAGTAAAAACTCGAGTTATATATTGCCATACGTTGAGTAATGCATAAACACAACTCATACAGAAGACACACAACAATACCTTCTGGTCTATTATCTTGTTGTTTGTTTTATAAGCTATAGGTTATCCTATTAAATAAGAGACTTAATCAATAAGATATGCTAGAGAAAATAGAGAGATAATCTTTTTTATCATATACGTCATGCTCTTTTCTGCATAGTGTTTATTTATTCCATGCATGGAGACTTTTAAATTAGTGTGAATTTACTTCACAAATAACACCCTTAGATGTGTGGAGGTATGCACACAATTTGAATGTTTTTTCACTATATAAATATCGTGTACTATCAAGTTTGACAGTAAATGATAACAACGTCAAAGATATCATCAAAGGAAACTGAATATTACACTCTAGATAAGGAAATGGAAAATAGAGATGAATATGAAGCAGGTGTAAGATAAAGTTCACCTTAAGTATATATACTAATTATTAATTATAATAAATAAATGATTAATAAAATTCCATAGTTAGTATACATCCATTTATGAAGAAAATAAAAACCTATCAAAATCGTTACGAATCACATAGACTAACTATCCAATATGTTACTATGTCAATCAACATTAATTATCTTTACAAACTCGAGCTAGATTTCACTCTATTCGATTCCTATTTCGTATGATATTGCTTTTGTATGGAACCCCAAGTGCTAGAAAATCATACCGATGGGATTAAAGTTTTATTTGAACAATTAAGAATAGAGTATTCAGATCAAACTTTATCGCATATACTTAATAAATTCGTTTGAGATAGTTAATTACCAACAAGACATTACCATCACAAGTATCTCTATCTCTACATGATAGTTGGTCTTAATCATCTCATGACTTTTTACATCTTGTTTATCTTGTCGTGCGCATATACATCGTTACACAACATACATCAATGTTTGATCAAACGACAAATAAACACAACATACATAAGATATCATATACATACACAAATGTATCATAATCTTCTATATGAGTAATTATTCTCAATAATAATAATATTTGCACAATGGATTTTTTTATCATACTTTCTGCTCTATGGTCGAGAATCAGATTTACTTGCAGCTATTCGTTATGATTTTGCTGAGGTTTTGGACCTTCATGACCTGGACATGTGGATGAGAGCATGTTCCTAACAGGAGAAAGTGTTTTGAAGAGTTATGTCAATAGCGTTTGAGAACTTAGCAATTGCTATACATGAGACACGTTGCAGTATGCGACTATTCGAGGAGGAGGTCACCGACTGTCTGATATGCAGGTTTCATCTTGACGATAATGCTGATTTGCAGCAAACTACACGGATGACTTTGGATGTTATCGTATGCGCACTATCTTACATCTTATGAGGTTCTCATGTTAGAGGGCCGTGATCATTTTTTTAGAAAGATCATGTGCGTAATTATGCGTCATGTCATCGATGAACAATATATCTAAGTTTATCAGTAGTACGAGTTGGCTTGATATGCATGTTATGTGGATTTGCTAGTGGAGCAACTAGCATGTTATTGTGTGATGGTTGTTCGAGAGGATAGCATATGTTGTGTTTGACTCCACTCATTGACGTTCTTCCACTGCGATGGATGTGTCTACGATGTATATAACAATGTGGTCAATTTGACCTTCACGTGATATGGATTACAGACAGACGAATAACGATAAGACGACGCAACACATGACCTCATGATCTTTGCACCCATAAAAGTGCATATTACGTAGTTGAGATATATGATTATCTTGAGTTAAAGAGACCTAACCTTCAACTAGGGGGACGGTTGTAATACACTTATGTATGTGTATGACATTAGATGTATGTTGTGATTATGTGTCATTTGGTCAGAGAGCGATGTATGTTGTGTAATGATGTATATGCGCATGACATAGTCACGTCATGTGTAGCGGCTCTACTAGTTAGCATAGTGCACACGATAGCTAGTCTCCTGAAGGCCTTTAGTGTTGTTAGGAGATGTTCTTGGTTCAGATCCCGTTAGGGAGTATAGTGCGACATAAGAGCTTGTAGGTCTCACTTCTTTTGAGTTGACCTTTCAAGCTTTTGGTCATGATAGATAAGCCGAGTGAGAGTAACCTTGATTCTTTGATTGTGTAGAGTGGATTTGACTTGACTAGAGTGATCTTTGTGTTGACATATCAGCATTGATGAATAGAAGATTACTCGAAAAAAGTGAGTTGTGAGATCAGATTTGAGTGATTTCAAGTCACTAAGTTCTACCAATGGTATCTCCAGAGTGCACATATTGATGATATTGTTGATTTGCGGATGTGTGTGTATGCGAAGTTTAGTTTCATAGTTCTGATTGCTTGCTGATCAGATTGCTGGTCCCTATACGAGTTCTTTGGAGTATTTGATGGATAGGTAATGTGCAAGCACTGCCAAATTAGCTATGATAGTCAAATTTATGTGATAGTGGATCAAATGATTCGCATCAGCGTATGTCACATTGTCAATTGTTAATGATTTCTTTATACCAAGAGTGCAAAAAGAGTGCGATGGCGAGACGGTTCCAAAGCAACTAAAATCATTTGGTTTGGTTGAGATTTGAGTTTATAGCAAGCGTTTTTATGTTGTAGAAGTTCCATGGATGTTATTTCTTGCGCACGTGTGGATTTTTGACATGGTATGTTACTCATTTTGACATTTCTGAGTTCAGCGCAGCGTGGCAGAGTGTGTGAGGAGGTGTCATGACGTAAAGCATGATTTAAGAGATATTTTGAGACATAGTGGACTAAAGAGACTTTTAAAGACGTGAAAGTGTGTTGCGAGATTACTCGTTTGCGGTTTGCAGTTTGTGAAGCGGAGCTAAGCCATGCTGACTTGCGAGTTAGAGACAACTTTCTAGTTCTGTGGGAGGTTTCAAAATCAGGTGATCCATCTTGGCACTATTCCTAGTGAAGTTGTTTAATTGCTCGTAGCTTATAGTTCATCTATCACTAAACCACTTCCTCTTGTGTTACATAGAGAAGTGAGTAGGTATTTACACACTTCCTAAAGGCTTTAGAAGCACATGTTGGACATAGAGAGAGAGTAGCGGTGTGGTGATCCTCATCATAGTAGACAGAGGTAGTGTTGCGCTAACACATTCTGCGTTCTAATAATAATATTAACGTGCAGAATAATTTTGATAATTTTGAAAGAGCAATTTTATGAGTAATCTTCTATTTGTCCATACTAAGATGCCAATTAGCAACACAAAGATCACTCTAGTCAAGCGAAAATCCACTATGCGCATCAGAGAACCAAGTTACCTTCACTCGCTCATTTATCATAACCAAGAGCTTGAAGATTCAACTCAAAAAAATGAAGCCTATGCTACGTTACACTGTATTCTCCAAAGGGATCCGAATCAATAACCTCTCCTAACAGCACTAACTACCTTAGGGAAATAGCTACAGCACGCTCTCCTAACTAGCATTGCTGCTACACATGGCATGACAGTCTTGATAAAAGGTTTTGACCAGTGTTTATATGATATGTTTATCTTAACTTATCTCGATTTGGTTCAACACTTCATATCCTTCATCAAATTGTTCTGAAGTTAGTTGAGAAAAATGCTGTTCATTAGATATCATACACGTAAAGGTGTTTGTGCACCATAAAAATAATATAGTGATTTCGATCAAGGAAATGTTGTGTGTTATGCTGCTATGGTGAACTACTCAGACGTGTTTGAAAGCTACAAAGCTAAATCATGATAAAACATATTGGGGATCGTATAGTTTTAACTAATCGTAACTTCTACCATTAGAAAATGTCATTTTCATAAAGAAGCCATGATTGCTCTTCAAGTATTGATCTCACTTAAGATACTTTTAACGCAATCAAGGAGAAGGCCGTCGTGACCGAGGGGAACTGGATATTAAATCTTGTTAGTTTGACTTCCTCGTCCTCGCATGTCAAACTTGTAAACATCTGAAAAATCTTGTACTTTCACCTTGATGTATCTAAGGATACCAATGGATTTGAGGTGATCCTATAGCAAGCACGAGACCACTTCCGTGATGAACGACCGACTAGACAAAATATGCATGCGAGATCAACTTCCAAAAACTTTTACTCGTTGGTTGTTATCGTGAAAGAGAAATTCTATATCAAACTCAAAATATTCTGTAAATGTTAAATATTATCAACATATAAGACGTAGATATAAACCATAAAGAAAGATAGATGTGCTCCCCAAAGTACATATACGAGATGCTCATTACCACCAGAGCACATAGAATCCTTGCATATTCCTCCTCCATCAAGAGGAGGTGAATATGCAATGAAGTACTCGAAATAAATGCAGATGTGCAGTTTTGAAGGAGAACCACACTGAAATCTAGATTTCCACTTGAAAGCCTTCGAATAGTTCATGTGACGATTAATCGAGAACTACTACGTGCAAGTAGATGATCCCATCAAAGAAGAAACACAAGCTGTTGTATCATAAACTGAAAATTGATATACCATGAGTAAAATTCCAGTTAGATATTGTCATACGTTGAGTAATGCATACGCACAACTCATACAGAAGACACACAACAATACCTTCTGGTCTATTATCTTGTTGTTTGTTTAGAAGCTATAGGTTATCCTATAGCTTTAGCTAAGAGACTGAAGCAATAAGATATGCTAGAGAAAATAGAGAGATAATCTTTTTTATCATATACGTCGTGCTCTATTCTGCATAGTGTTTATTTATTCCATGCATGGAGACTTTCAAATTAGTGTGAATTTAGTTCACAAATAACACCCTTAACTGGTTTAGTTTTTTACTTTTAAAAATAGAAGAAAACAACACTTGTATGTAGAGTTGCAAGAAATGGAGAATAGAACTATAAATCGAACCACAGAATTTATTCTCATTCTTAAATAAATTTTGTTTCTCTTTAGAAAGATCTCTTTGCTTTGATTTTCAAAATTAACTTCTTTAGTGGTTAAAAGGGTAAAAGAAAAAGTTAGTGAAAATGAAATGCAACAGTGATGTCATTAACCCCTTTCTTCCAGTATCTTTTGGAGTTTTTAGCATAAAAGAATCTGACAACGATGTAAAACCAGTAGTTTTAACACTGTTTAGTAACTGCACCGTTGATTATTGAGAATAAAAAGTTTATGACCGATTGTAAGAGAATAAAAAACATTTCATTCAGATTTGAGAATATTCGAGATTAAAACATCCATGAGGACTACTCAGATCTAGTCAAATTTCGATACCATCCCGATGTTAGACGCTTGATGAAGACACAGTTGGATTCGTTATTCAAATAAAGATTTAACTTATTGGGTGAAAATGGAAAAACAATCTTAAAGTTGAGTGGATCATGTTTTTGCATGCTTCAGCATAAAAGGGTTAATCCATGCAATCAGCAGTTTACATGAGTGTTTATACTCTATATTATTAAGTGCAATCTAAGTATGGATACATACACCATGAGGTTAATCATACCTAGTCTCAACATTCTTTGAGACATTGTGGAGCTTAATTACACTCAGGATATCATGCTTAGCATGTATCCTCACGGTGAAGTTGCCAACCTCTCACATGAAGCTCCTGATGGTGACTTCACTCGCAAGGATTGGATTTCTTCCATTGAGAGTAGAAATACTAATGTAGTGATCTTCCAGAGGAGACCTTCAAGATAGCTCAACTTCAACTTCTCTCTCATAACCGTCATAGAGTGAAAAGACGTTGTAGCGTCGTGGACCGGCTTGTGATTGAAAAAGAAAGTTGGAAAGAATTTATTTCTTAAATTTCTCATAATGCAAATCAGAGGAAAGCGATAGGTAGATCTCACTAAGAAAGTTAAAATTTCTTTCTGGATTGACGTAAACAGAGCTATAGAGAAAGAGTTACGGATGTTGGAAGATTTAAGGTTTTGGTTTTAGGGGGAGTTCATTAATAGTTTTTGTTATAAACATGTGCAAGTAAAAATAAGATATTTTAAATTATTTTTAGTAAAATAAATATTGATAAAACTAAAATGTCTTATTTGTATTTTTAAATTAGTTTTAAAGTAAATACATAATTTTATAAAAAACGATTTTTTTGAGAATATTTTCATTTTATTTATAAAATAGAGTATTTTTAAAAAACATTTTGGAAACAAAATAGAGATATTAAGATATCTCTTGACTCAGAAGTGTTATTAGCAAAATATAAAGAGTTAACGCCTGAGTTTCAATTGTCACCAATGGTGACGTGGCAAATGAAAGACTGATATGGCAATCTGTGACTGATGGAGAACTAACACGTGTCAAAAGATTGTTGATGTGGCATTTTTGTGATGATGTTGCCGATGATGTTGTGATGTGTCAACAACTTTGTTGCCTTGACTAAGTTAATAAAGAGACAAGGGAGATGACATAGACTTAGGGTTGAGATGGTTGTCTGCATGCGAGTCACTTGTCAGTATGCATGGTTGCCACTTCGATTCTTAATGCATTGAACACGTGTACCTAGGTTTGGTGCTGCAAAGGAGTATAAAAGGGAGCGTCCAAGAGCAGAAAAGAGGACATTTTTAGATTCATACGTCGGAAGGTAATGTGATTTTTGCCATGAATTTCAGAGCGGAAATTTTGGATTGGATGCGGATTAAGTTTTCTTGTGGGAGGAAGTTGTCGATGAACTACTTACGAGTATAAGTAGATCCCCGTAAGGTTTTGTGAGAGAGAAAGGGTCTTACAACTTTCAAAGATCATAACGGAGGTTGTGGATGTCTGTTCGAGGTGATTTTTTCTATGTGGGAAAGAGCGTGTCGATTTCTTTCTTCTTGTGGTTTCAGATTTTTTACAGGTTCAAAGAAATATCTGCAGGGATCTGCTAATGGACGTTAGCAGATTACCGTAGCTTTCTTGCAAGTTGGGAGATAAGGTGACTTTAAAAGGTCGCAATGGAAGTTGTGGGTGCATTGAAGACAATTTTTGTTTCATTGGAAAGCTCGTCTCAAGGGCTTTCACCCTGTAGTTTTATATTTTGATGCTTTTTGGAGAAAATTCTGTAGAGATCTGCTAACGGACGTTAGTAGATTGCCGTAACTTTCTTTAAAAGTTGACAGATATCACAACTTTGGAAGGACGTAGCGTATGAGTGTCCATTTGATGCGATTTTGGTTGCATTGGAAATATCTCATTGTGTTTATGTTCTCAGGTTAGAATGAGATCATTCCAGGAGAAAAATGGCGGATAATTGCTAACGAACGTTCGTATATTTATGCAATCTTCTTAGTTTCGGATGGATTGAATAATTTGTGGAGGCTGTAACTTTTGGCTCGGGTGTCGACTTGAAGTGATTTTGGTATCATTTGGAAGGTTTTCTCAAGCAATTTTTGACTAGCTGGAGAAACTCAAGGTTGGAATCTGAATTGACATCATAAACCTCTAAGGTTCAGTTGTAAATCAATGAATACTTAAGTAACATAAAGGTGTGAATAAATCGATTCTTTGTGTGGGTTTACATTGGTATTCTTTCTCTCAAAGTGAGCTTTACTCCACAATCATATATCTTGTCTATACCTTGACACACTTCAGGCAACATACGGTCCGGCAATGTTCATCTACTTAGACTCCAACTATGTGGAGTTGAGATTGGAGGTTATTCTCCAACCAAGTGGTTATTCTCCAACCAAGTGGTTATTCTGAAGGTAAGTCTTTTATATGCTTTAGCGTATGATACTTGAGAGTCACTCTCTTCGGATGAAGTTTTTTATGATTCAATTGGGTCATCAATCCCGCTTATCTCCAGTTGATGATTGGAATAAAGAGGGAGCATGTGGTTGATTGACCATCTTTTGAAACCTAAGCCAGCAGCACTCTCAAATATATATTTAACTTGTTCTATGTGAATATATGATGAGAAGACATCTTTTATCCATAGGTGAGAGACCCTCTTTCTACCAAAAAGTGATGGTTGGTGATGTAATAGACTAAGGGAGAGTATTTCATGAGTGAATTTCAAAATTGAATTGATTTTGACTAGTAATAAAAAATCAGAAGCTGGTCAAGAAGTAAGAAGTGCTTCAGTTTGACATTTATTTCTTTTCTTTGTGCATTTCTATCTAGACTAATAGACTATTATTATGGAGCAAACATCACCTCTACATGCGCCATCTTCCTCAATTGAGTATATAGTAGAACAAGAGCGTGTTCTACTAGATGGATTACTCAGATGGAGAAGAGCATGAGAAAAAGAGATACGACACTTTTATTTCGCAAGAAAGTGTTAGATTTGGATCACCTCATGGTTTCTTTGGAGTCTCATAGTGATGGGAAGTTTTACTCTTCATCAACAAGAGGAGGTGATAGCAAAGTTGTGTTAGGAGAGAGTTATATCCATCACCCATGAATAATGTTAGGAGGAGAGTAACAACAAAACATCATAGAGAGTAGCATGTCATACAACGTAGCAACTGGATGTCAACGTCTACTACATCACATACAGCTCGTACCCAGACCTCCATCTTTGTACTTCATCTCTCTATCAACACATTTCAAGTGTGACGAGAGTACCTACAGTAAAAGGTGTTATCTATGTTGAAGGATTTACAACAGTTGAAACTAGAGAAATGTTTGCACCAACATCTAATTTGAAATAAAAACAAATTGTATGCCTCCATAGTGAACTCATCTGACTACACAGACGTCATGCTGCTCCTTTTCAATATGAGAGAACGCATAAAATAATGCTTATATGTTTCAATGTGAAGAACGAATTAAAAGAGTGTGATTGCGTTTCAAAATCATGCTCTTGAACAAGATGTGAAGTGAAATGAGAACATGCGGTTTAGACACTTTCTGAACGGATTGAACAGAGACATCGATTATGCATGTGTGCTTGAATTTTTAAACTTTTGGTGGTGAATAATATGCGAGTATGGAATTTCAAAACGAGTCTGTTCATGAAATTCAAGAATCCATAAATCTCTAGTTATATATCACAAAGTGACAAAAACGATTAACATTGAAAGATCTGTTTGTAACACATGTGATACCAACAATATATCAAATAAATACTAGAGACCACTAGTATTATCTAAAGTATTCTTATCTTCAAAATTAATCAAATTTGATTTATTTAATCCACAAGATATATATCTGTCTTTACATCACTACTTAAAAATTGATCCAAAAATAATAATGTACTGGAAAGCACTTGCCAAGCTCATTCTAACAATATGAAAACATATATAATTGAAACTCACAATTATATATGTGAGTTTCAATTAATTCAAACTCGTATTCTACTCTAGTGTAATCTCAATTTTAAAATTGAAGCTTATGACCTCCTCTCAATCCTGATTTTGAAACTGAGTTTGAGTTAGATCCAAAAACTTATTAACTCCTTCAACAAAGCTTCATGCATTTTCACTATCTAACGACATTGCACTTTTGATTAATCAAATGACTAGTTCTTATACCTTTTGAAGCTAACTTCCTTTAGTTCACCGGTCACATGAGAAACTATCATGTTGTAGCCATATGCATACAGCTTGCCAAGTTAGCAACTCACCACCAAATCAGCAACTTATCCACATGTGTCAATGTGAGCAAATCCAAAAATATTATGTGTAAATTTTTCTTTTGTCCCGTCAACACGTACCATGTCAGCATTTGTCACAACAAAAGATTAAATTTCTAAAACTTTGGAGTTCCATAACTATCTTAATATGAGCTCATGTGTGATTATATGAAAAACCAAATATGCATATTCGACCGGCTCTAGCAATGACACCCTCATATTTATATTTGGAACAAGTTTGGGAAGCAAATGTCCTCTAATATTTTCATTCCAATAGTTCATCTTTGACACAAGAAAGTTCAAGAAATAAAGTCTTTGAATTATATTTCATTATTTTCATAATTATTTTTACTTATTACTTATTTCATCATCTATAAATTTTTCTTAAAATAAAATTATAATCAAATAAATATGAAATGTAAATTAAAATTTTATTCTGAAAAAAGATAAATTCATCCATCCATTCAGTTACATCAAAGAGTTTCACACCATGGTATAGAAATATCATGTGTATTTTTCTTCACTTAACACTTCAATCATACAGTGCAATAAACTGTAAATATCATAAGCATTAGCAATTTTATGCCACTTCATTTTTATTAGACGATCACAAATCTCACCTTTGAAAAGTAAAGAATTTAGAGTTTAAATCTATAAACATCAAATTATAAATAATATTTGAGATTGAAACAGATGTATTAAATATTATCGTATAACTTTTTCTAAGTAATTAACTAACTTTTAGTAAAAAAAGAATGATACACCAAGAAATTTGGCAATGCAAGAAAAACATATACATTAAGGTCATTGTGCATTTGTCGCGATTTGTCGTTGAATGTAGACTAAAATCTTGGAAGAGCAAGTAAAAATAGGTGAACTAACTGGGAAAACTATCATTAGAAACCATGACTTATAACTCTTGTGCAGAGGAAGATGCTATATACGTTGATAGAGAACTATCTACATAACAGCAAGGATAATGGTGGCCAATCAAATAACTGATGTTTGTACAAGCAATTACCAGAAAAAGTTGAGTTCTGTTTGGGAAAGACATAACACATTCGAACATTCAACAAAGGATACAAACCTTGTGAGAAGTAGTAATAAAGCAAAGTAAGATGAAATAGACGAGCAGAAAACAACAATAAGATATAGGAGGGAGCGATCTAGAGCAAACAAGTATTGTTGTACTTCTTTGCGTGAAAGATGTTTCAGAGAATAAGTATGATATCTTGTCGTAAAAAGTATAGAAAGTCAGAAAGTAACGCAACAAACAAGAACAAGCATTTCTAGTCCAATAACAAAATGTATTTACACTTCAGCTTCGTTCCCAAAACATAAAATATGTCATATGAGAACAAGTAGTACATGTAGTTTTTGCTCAAATGTCATAAGTCCAAGTTGTAACCTTTAGAAAGTTCATCCCATTTGTATCCACTACGCATCAGTCGGATCTCTACGAAAAGTTGAGGATCTTCCAAGTTTACCCTCAACACATAGTGATAACAAAAAATTATAAAATTTAAATTAGATTCTGACATATCATGAATTTTACAAACAAGCTCCAAACGTGAGATTTTAATCATATACGAGACAACTTTCCAACTATAACTATATTGTCAGAAATAGACCTTCACAAAGAAAATTGAAGTTATTTAAAAATGACCTTACATAGCGTCATGCAAGTCTTAATACCAACCAAAACTGCTCCTCACTCTACATCCTCAACATAGAGGGTTAGTTAACAGTTGAAACTTTTTTCAGTGTCGAGGTCAACATCGACATTAGTGATCCAAAATATTAGACAAGTGCAGAAAGACTCTTGTCATAACATCTTCACAACCTCGATGTTGGTGACCACAAAATCTTATGACGCTCTTAAACTCTTACTGGATGAAGGGATCCAAATCATCCTAAAAGATCCTCTATATATATTGATGACTTGATGGTGTACCTTGAGGTTTCATTAGTGAATTTTTTAAATATATATATATAAGTAAAAAAGGGTATTTTTATTCAAAAAGGAAAATTTCAAAGCTTATTTTTGTAAAAATATGGTATTTTATGTTTTCTTTGAAGTTTTAGAGTAAAAAATGATCTTGAAGATATTTTACTTAAAAATATTTTTTATATTTAAATAGAAAAATTAAAATGAGATATTTGATTTATAGCTTGACTCACAGATAGCATGGACAAACATTCCGAAATGAACCCCCGAATGATATGCACTTTCAAAACTCTCCTTAAGAAGAAGAGATAGAGGAAGATTTGTTGCCGCTTTAAATACTCTATGAAGCACCTCTTGTAACCACATGTCTTCATGAAGAGCTTCCTAATGACACAATACACAAATGTCATTTGACTTGCACAAGTTTACCACGTGATTGTTACACAAGTATCCACATTAACAACTACAAGTCACTTCATCATCTAGTTTTCAAGTTACATATACACCACATTAGGAGATTCTGCCACATCAGCATCTCTCACATCAACAATTGTTGCCACAGAGCAAAATTTCCATGTAAGCATCTCCCACGTTATCAATTGTTACCCCATCATCACTTTGATGTCATTCCATCATATGTCATCCCTAAAATCCTTAAACATTTTATCATATAATTCTCAAAATATAGGACTTATATTTTGAAGACTAAACATCAAATCTGCACTGCTCAACGAGTTCTCATAATACTATTATTATAAGTACATTGAATAAGTTTGAGAAAAGTTGCTCCACGACTTTTTTCCATCTCTCATCGGTCCACGACACAACAATGAGAACAGAGTCAGAAGTGAGATAAAAACGTATTCTCGAGAGAATGTCCTAAGGAGCAACCCAAACTTGTGAGCAACCTAAGAAGATCAATACCATGTGCAGGAGAGTTAAACACGATATGCAATGGTCAGTGAGAGAGGTGCAACCTTGAAGAATGTGAAGGGGAGATGATGAAAGACTTTCCACAATAAAACAAACCTATGAGTGAAGATGCTAAACTGATCTGAAATAGCTAGACCAGCCAGTTACAAGCCTTTACCAGAAGTATATGTTAAACTCCACATAAATGAGAAATGAAGCAAGTTTCGTGCAAGCTTCCAAGAGATGGATAATGAACCAATGATATTGGACTATAGTGCAAGTAGTGCTGGTGTAAGATGAACACAATGTCCACAGTTGCAAGACCGAAATATGTTGAAAGATTGTCATAAGAATTTTGCATAGATACTTGAGCAAACATGGAGATCTAGCATCGAGAGGAGCAATATGATCCAAATTAGTAACAAATATAGCAATAGCAACAAAAATACTAGGATTTTATTATCATATAGCTTTGAATAAAAACTTATGGCAAGATCATTCTTATAATTTATAATAAGATTACAATTTATAAAAAAATATTTTGTTAATTTAAGATGAAAATATCATAAATCATTTACAGAAACGATAACAATGCACTACCAAGACATTTGAGATCTCTTCTATACCTTTATTCTAGTCTCGACTCTTTTTTACAGTTTCAGTTATTTCTTTTAGATTTGTTTTATATTGTAACTATCATTACGACTTAGTTGAGGTTTTGTGTGTGTGTTTATCATACTTTCCTTTTGCATCTTGTCGCTTATGTGTCATGCACATCTCATGCAAATTTGGTTGTCTACTTACTTCATTGTGTTATGTATGAATATATCAACATTTCAAATTAATGAATATTCAGCACATACATTAAACTCTGCAGAGTATATCATGAAAATAAATAAATGATTCTAAAAAAGAAAATAAATTAAAGCCATTTACATAGAAGAGTAAATTGTTTGTTCGGAGGTGCTATTTCAAATTGCTCTTCAAAACAAACGAGTTAAAGTCTGAAACCTTTTTACAGTTGTGGAATGTTGAAACGATATTTAATTATGTTTTCACTAATATCACAAGTACTTTGCTCACTAAGCAAAGTCACCAAAGTTAATCTCACACTTAACTGAGATCCTTGAGTGTGATCTTCTTCCATCTTATATACGTGTTAAATTACAATATATCGTTATTTCGCGAAATGTTGAGTTGGAAAATGTCGATTGGACCTTTTCACACTTGTTTATCCTAACCCATACATAATAACAAGAGAAGAGTAATCTATCAGCCGTCAAGAATTGATATCAGAGAAAATCAAAAAATAGATATTGAATTCAATAACTATACCTTGGATATTTATAGAAGTTCATATATATCTCTTGATATCAGGAAAGTTTTCTTCATATTAGTTACTGATTACTGATATCGTTCTGATTTCCAAAATATCAGTGTATCAAGTATTTCATTTTAATATTTAACTTTCAATATAAATAATAATGATGACAATATTTAGAACAAAGGTAATATTCGTAACTGAGAAAATGCGTTACATACAAAAAATTGCTTTCCTTCGCTTCACAAGATGGAAACTTATTGCATTAAATTGTAAAAGCTGATGAAAGTTATAGATGAAATGAGCCTAAATCGCTTATCGTGTAATAAAAAAACATCAAGCCACATAAAGTGACAAGTAGGAAATTATAAACCCCATCTTCCTTGAGGAGTGAAACATTTCTTTGCATAGTTACCTCTTCCATCTGCGGAGAAGTAGAATAATGCAAAATCATTTAATTTATCACCTAATCTTTCAGTGAGGATTTGTTGATAAATTAAACTTATAACAAAATTTAAAATTCTATGAGACAAAAGCTGGTCTTATAGTTATTGGAACATGTTTTTTCCTACATTGCATATAGATGATTTCTTACAGTTTCGACATGCATGCTGTATATAATATATAATATTTTATAAATATAGGTCTATTTTAAATTATTATTTAATATTTATAAAATTAAAACTAACAAATAATAAACAAACATTGATCTAATGTTGATTAATATAGCTCAGAAGTTCATAAATCTAATGTTTATCATTATAGCTAAGAAGTTTTGATAAGATCTCATTGTCTTGTCCGAAGCAATTGCGCCACACAAGATTTTGTTTTGTTCTCTCCACATTTTCCTTCTTCCTTCCTTTGCATATATATATGTGCACTTAGCATGTTCTTCTGGTTGTACTTCCATATTTGCTTAGGTTAAATAAATGTGTGCGAAACTCGATTTGGTATTGGATTTAGTGAATACCATTTGCATGCATATTCACTTTGTATTATGCGTGCACATTACTTTATGAGCTAATTTTTTGTGTAAGAAAAATTAATTAATAAATTAATACGATTAACTAAAGATTCTTTTTACTCGTCTGGAGTGCTGCTCCGTTAGTAGAAGATTCTCGTACAAAAGATTAGCTCATAAATTAATGTGATTAACTAAAGATTTTGTTTACTCGTCTGGAGCGCTGCTCTGATAGTAGAAGATGTTAAGTTTCAACTCTCAACGCTTATGGCTTTTTGTTTCTCCCACTGTCCTTGTGTTACGATTTGCTGAGAAAGATTTAAATTTAATATACTAAATATATATATCTAAATATTAATCATTGGCTTTCAGCAGAAGGCATTGGCCTGGCTTCGATTTGGATTGGGTGCAGTGGTGCAAAAGGTACTGCAGACAGCTTCTTTTTTCTCCCACAACCACCATTTGCATGCAATCTCAACTGTTGCTCAATATATTGCTGCTTCCATTAGACCGCCACTTGAGCAAAAATTCTTACACAAATGGCTCAATATGCATGCAACATGAACTTTCTCGGAATTTCTTTTCTCTTTTTGTTAACAGAGAGTTATATAAGAGTTAAATAAAATATATGTATTAAGTAGATATAAATACTAAAAAATCTCATAAATATTATTTATTAGCCCATGCATGCAAACACGAAAAGAGTAGAAAAAAAGCCATAAGTCTTGTGTGAATTGTCGCGCTTCAGGAAGTAAACGTCAGGGAGACTGTACTCAACAATTAATAATTTAATCAGGTGTTTGATTTAATACCTAACCCTTCCGGCCGACAGAGTTAGGTATTAAATCAACTCGGAACTTGGAAGAGGGTGAATACGCATGCTACTCCAGGGCTCATACACATCGTTTTCCAAATAAAAATCTGAAAGTATTCCGTCTTCCATGAGTTCCCATTAACCTATTCTATTCTTTTGATCAAGTAGATCAAATAAAATTAGTACGTTTGGCCAATGTGAATAGTTAAGTTTCAATTTGTTCATTCTTACCTCATAAGATTGATTGAAATGAGATAAAAGTATTGATCAACTCAAACAGATCAAAATAAAATATACTTTTTGTTATACTTACTTAACTTCACTTTGTCAACTTATATTTTTTTTTTCCGGAAAGAAAGAAGAGGACCAACGCTGCATGCGAAAAACAGATCATACAATCAATTCTTGCGAAAAATAATCATGGAATCAGTTTGTCCTCCTCTTACGAACAGATTTTAGCGAAGTCATGATATTATCGATTAATACAGTTCTTTTAAAAACCAAAAAAGAGATCTTTGCACAGATTCCATGATTGTCCTCCTCTTACCAATAGATTTTAGCAAAGTCGTGTTATTATCGATTAACATAATTCTTTTTAAAGACCCAAAAAATGACATTTCCACACTGTTAACATAATAGAGTTGTACTACAAAATCATTGCAAGAATTTATTTTTCTGAAAGCAATGATATCAAAAGTGAAAGAAAAAGATTCTTGATTACTGGAATCCACGGAAGAAGAAGAAGAAGAATAATAATATTATTATGGTGTCCGGTCCGCGACGTGTAGACGTGAAGAGAAGTAACAGAAAACCAGGATCCAGCCAATAGAAATAAACTTCAGTAGGAGAAAAAACCAGTATTACAAAACGCAATCGCTACTGCTTGCTTGGACATCAATGTAATAAAAGAGGAACCCAAACCTTCTCTTCATCGGTCTCCATGGAGATCCAGCCTAACTCATCTCGCAGGGCTTCCATTCGTCCTCTGTTTCTAGGACCTGTCGAAGAACCGAAGGGGACAGACACATGAATGAAAGAACTGATGTTGCTGGCCAAGTAAGAATGATCATCAAAGTCCAGAATGCGGGACGGGGGAGTAACTCAAACAGATGAACTGACGTACCGTTGATGCAACCGGGCCACCAGCAGAATGGTGGATCTGGGACGATCTTTCTTGAACGACTCCTGTAACAAACCTGATTACCCTGCCCTCCGTACGAACGCAAGTGAGAAAGGATTACACATTTTGGTTTTACTGGTGTCAACATTTATCGTGAAAGAATGATTTCTGTATCTCTTCGTCGAACGGAGCTTGCTGACTCACCACGAAGAGAAATTCTAGATCATCGACATCATCGCCATCGCTTGACCAAGTCATAGTGGCATAGATGTACTTATCGTTGTCCCTTTCTATAATCTCTGCTCCCTTTAGTTGTGGAGAAGAGAGATAAACTTGAGTCAGAACAAGGACTGAAAACAGGATTGTACCAGCCACACGATCGACAAACAATGATTCACTTTGTGACAATGGAAACTCACCATTCTTTCCAAAGCCTTCAGCACATCAGTATACGCCCTCTCCTTAGAATTCAAATACTGCAAGATGTTGAAACGACGTATTATAGAGCAAATTGTTGTCTACTCAAAATCTTGCCGCTCACTACTTTCAATGATGCTCTCGTCCAGTGTGTACGTATCTCTGGAAGCGTGTTCTAAGGAATTTCTTTCATCTCTCAAGTAGAGGTCAGAGGAACTGACAGACCAAGGCGGCATGAAGCGACTGGGACTTCGGAAGGCAGACGTGGACACACACGGAGTTCCTCCCTCACAGCTCCGCAGCTGTCCATTTACCAAGCCCACGTCGTTACCGTCTTCGAAAGCTTGTGCGTCTCGACGTTGCCCTTGCCCGCCGATGACCACACTCAAACTGAAAGACATAAAAGCCCGCCGAGCGAAGAGAGCCACGAAAGGAGGAGCAGCAGAAGACGAGGTTTTCAAAGACGGATGTGAGACAGGTCCACTAGAGCAAGGCGAATAAAAAGAAGCTGAGAATCCCATGACCTGCGTAACAGTAGTCCTCTTTGGAGGTTGAGGAGCAGCAGAAGCAGGGTTGGGAATTCGCACTCGAAAAGAGCAGCTGAGAGCCATCCCTACCGAACTAAGCCAGCCCTCTCCAACAACACTTGACAAGAGCTTTAGTCGACTTGAAGTACATTCCATCGCTCGTGCGGGAAATAGGCGAGCCGAGTCTTCCCTTGTCGTGTCCATGAGAGATGAAGTTTCAAGGATGCCATCCATCGGTAAGTTTCTGGCACATACTTCGCCACGTCATGTCCAAGGGTTCCCATATATCCACACTCTGTCAGCATACTGGGAGTGGAAGAATTCCTGTTACGACTTCTGACTAATTCCGTGATCGATTTATTATGTTAACGCTGATTCCAAATTCTTTTCCAAGTGTGTTGGAGGTACTCACAATTCAGCCGATGCCTCTCTAGCAGCAGTTTGAAATTCAGGAACCAAAGTATCCACTCGGTCCAGTCTGGTGGAAATATTATAGGTGGCAGAAACCGCTCTCTCCCGGAAGCGAGCGACAGCGATGTTGCACAACGATGGAGACTCACGGAGGTTGATTATGGTGTACTTTGGCACTTCCTGTATAGTAATCTTCTTGTGCGGCGGTTGTCATCCAGTGGACAAAGAAGCTCTGCTTGAGTTTAAATCTAGTCTTGTGGATCCAAGAGAGGTTTTGGCCTGCACTCTGGTAGAAGACACGTCTTGCTGTAAAATGGGACTCGGTCAGTTGTAGTATTGAGTCTGGGCGAGTGATGGAACTTAAGCTGGTGTTTGAATTGGCCTGTCGCAATATAAGTTATGAAGGAACGTTTGGATCATCTCTCGGAAAGCTAGAAGGCCTTCAAGTCCTCCATGTCGAAAATGTGCAGTTTGACGGCCCCCTCCGGAGGGACGGGGCCGTCAAATGGGCAAATCTTCGCACCCGTTAGTGTAAGAATTGCGGTCTCGAAGGTTACATATCTGACGACGAATACAATCACCTTTCTGGTCCCATACCGCAAGGGCCTCAGTGGCCCACTTACACAAAATCTGCATTCATGCACAACGACGGTCAATGTGGTCTCCCTACGGACCGGCTTCAATACTAAATAGTTTGATTGCAGGAATATCGATTCCAGGTTTGTCCTGGCATGGGTTCCAGCTTCTTCATTTGCACCTACCTCTTCATCTTCGGCTGCCCTCGTCGAGCGAGCTTCAAGATATCTGTCACTCCACTGTTCTGAGGCCAAATGAGAATCCGTAATGATAACGATTTCAACGTCGACGGCATCCGTAGAACAAGAAGTCACAGCGAAGGCACACTCCAGATCTCTCGAACGACCATCCCAACTACGCATAGCGAAAGAAATTGCTCATCTGAAGAGGCAAGGTCAGTTTGACACTACATGAGACCACAACGTGACACGGAGATGGATGTATTCTAGAATGAAAGCTTGATAATCTCGATCCAAGAGATTCTTCTACATTATTGTGGCAGATAAGCCAACGTGATCCATGAATCGTAGTGTAAGTTGAGCTTTGACTAAACTCCCGCTCATGATACTTGGGTCTGGGTTACCCAGATCCCTCACTTTTTTACGTGCGCGGATGTGAAAGGAACTCTAGTTTGCCCAGAGCTCCTTTTCATAACGTCTGAGTTTCAACTTCGTCTTTTACGTGGTAGGAAGTGCTTGAACTTCGTTTCTACGTGGCAGGCAGCGTTGAAAAGCGACTGGAAATCGTTATATTTTTGTGAACAAAAATTTCGATTTTTACCTAAGCCTTATCAGAAACCAGTTTGTTAAATTTCAGACTTTTCTGTTCTCCAGATTCTAACGAGTGATTTTGGATTCGAAAAAGAATCTAAGAAGAATATTCTCATGAATATCTTTTTATACCAGGAGGAGGGATTTAAATACATAGGTTTTCGGGTTTGGAACCTAACCACGGAACCCTAATAAGAAAACAAGAAGGAAGCACCAATAAAACAAAGCACTACGCATGCAATGGCATTGCGAGGACTATGCGTTTGCAAGACAGAAAAAGATGAAATATGTGAAGGTGAATCTTAAAAGTGAAATCTCTCTCATATCACGAGTCTTAGAAGGTGATATATGTGAAAGTGAAATTCTAAAGATTTGGATGAATATTACAAAAAAGATTAAGATTAATATAGTATTTGGAAGCCATGGTAAGATTATCTTTGAATACGAAAAGAATTAGTTTATAATTTTATGTAAGTCACAATAGGCATCTTTCAACATTTTTGCATATACTGGTAATAACATGTTTGGATTTTTATGTAAATATATAATTATGAATCTTCTTTATTTAATCGATCAAATCTCCATTGGCCATACGTGGTAAATGTGTTTGGACCATGTTTGTATTTGATGATATATTAATAACACTACCTCTTAGATGCCATTATTGGAAATCATTATATATATGAACGTTTCTGAACATGACTCGCGATGAGATCAATCTTTGCTCGACTTTGTTTAAACATTCAAGATATGATTTTCATATTTTTATTGTAAACCCTGGATATCTCAAAAAAAGAGATATTTTGTTATCATTTATATATCGCATACACATGAAACAAATCTTTGTATTTTCTTTAAGCTGTTCGAAAGTTACGTTAGCTGCTTGAGCATAAGAGCAAGAAAAATCGTAATGAATTTGATTGATGTATTTTAAATTCTTGAAAAATCATTTTTATAACATATGTCAAATGAATGATATGGTACATCCAATAAAGACTTGGAGTAAGTATCTATGTGTTTTTTTAATGATAGTTTTTAGATTAGTTTTATACATTATTTTATATTATATTATTTTAACAAAAACTATTTTTTCATTCGAAAGAGTTGTATTTCATATTGTTTATGAGATTGTATGAAATTCTTTATGACATCTTTTATTGATAAATACATATATTTTTGATAGAATAAAAAATATTTAATTGATGAAAGTCAATATCTTACAACAAAAGGTTTACTTTCATTTTTTGGAGATTTAGTTTATTTTATACATAGCACTTTCTACCTCTTTGGTTTTCAACCGACCACCTGTAGAGTGCTTCTTACGTCCTCGAGAGTATGTGTCAAGAAATAGTCAATGACCTCGGTGTTTTGAATCTTTACTTTCCAACCATATTTTTCTTGTCTCAATACCTCTCAATACTACTAAAAAGGTTGGCTAGAACTTATAGAAAATCATTGGTTCAAATATAGACCAATAGAGCTTTAAGATAGCTTTAAGTTTTTGTTTTCTCACTCCATTGTTTTCTCTATGAACTACTCAAAATAAAGTATAGTTTAAATAATTTTTAAGTCATTCTCATAAGCAAGACTTATATTTATAAATTTACGTATTAATTATGCAATTGATACATTTGGATGATGAAATCGTATTGTAGTCATTTCACTATATTCTCTATTTATCACTAGGAAATTCATCATGAATCAGTACGATTGGTTCATAATGATCAAAACTATCCTTATTATCATCATATAGAAAGTTGAAAATAGCATGATAAAAGTTGTTATTTGGAAACTATATTAATATTCTTTCTAGAAGTATAACTGTAGATGTGTATATTTTTTCTGTATTATGGAGGATAAAGCGAAGAGACATAAAAAATAACTCCACACACCATCTTCTATTGTCGTTTTATCAATTTTGGTTATATATTCATCTACAGATTTGACGTGATGCTACACTCTCAATTCATCTTCTATGAAATAAGATAATATCAATGGATCACATGTATATCTAGCTCTTGAGTAGATATTATAGAGTTTATTTTGAGTTTGATTTCATAAAGATACGGTAGAAATTTTATGATGCAATAAATATTATATCCAATCAAACATACAATCTCTTGGAATATATATGAATTCTTCATATTTTTTAAATTTAGATAAATCTTTAGACATTTGAATAGAATAATAGAAGATTATATATGTTGTTTGATGAACGTGGAAAATAATATCGATGAAACTTATACAAATGTTATAATTCACATACTTGATTATGATGAGCATAGTGTTGTTCAACTTAGGTTGTTCTACTATGGTTTGATGACGAAGTTTGAGTTCTCTCCTTCTCCTTCAGGCAGTATGAGCAAGAACCATATGGAGAAGAAACACATTGATCGTTTAATGTTGAATGTTTGTACGTTTCTACATTAAGTTTAAATTTCATACACTTTCACCGTGTAAAGATGTTCAACATAATTTGTATAATATGATGTCACGTTTTAATGTATATTTTGGAAATATTTACGTTTGGGGGTATTTTGAGTTTTATGTTTAATGCAATTAAATTTTGCATTTTGTTTGTTCTGTTCGCAAAGATGTTTGTGAATCACATCACGTTCGAAAGATGGTCAATTTCATGAATAATTATCGTTTCAAAGCGATTTATGTTTTTTTGTTTCTCCCGGTTTATACGTTTCTCCGTAGCCTTTATTGTTTCATGCGTTTTGCATTTTCATACAGTTGTACTTGGCAAAGGTACAGCAGTTTCTAAAGTGTTTGTTGTTTGAAATCGTTTGATGTTTATGTTTTATGCGTTTTAAATTTTGTAAATTTTCTATTGTATGCATCTTTTGTTCGCAGAGATATTGCGTAATGAGTAAAATATCACATTCTATCCAAGACAGATATAATATATATAATCATGACAATAGATAAAAAGTTATTTCAATTAGATGTCTTAGGTCTTACCTTGTTGACTAAAAGCAGTAGTTTTTATCTCGTAACTTAGTTCAGAGGTATAATGTCGCTATGAAAGAAGGTCTTGCTTTGGATCGATACTATCACTTTGCTTCACCTGCACAACATAATCACATCATACTGATAAGAATATGAAAGAAGTTATAGGAAAATGGTAGGACTGGTAGACTAAGGGAACTTACGTTCAAAATTAGAGTAAAATCTGGAAACCACTGCTTCAAATTTGGTCAGCCTAACTCACGCAACTTAAATCCTTAGTTCTCTTGAGATATCTCTAATTTTTTGAGATTATGTTCTCGATAATCTTTCTGTCATCGACATCAGTTTGTTATTCATGATAATTCTTTGCTCTATTGATCTCTGAATCAATAGAGCTTCAAAGGTTATAAGTCAAGAAGTTTTTTTTAACCATATTATAGTTTGACAAAAAACAATACACTACAAAAAATTCGTTTATACTCTACAACCCAATGATGAGTATATAAAATGAAATTCAAAGCAATTCATCTTTATGATATGCAATCTTATGACTTGAAGCATAAATTCTCTGATCCACTGATTCGGACCACCGGTAAACACGAGAGGGAACGATACTTATGTCGACATGAACTGGACTAGGTATGATTTGACCTCTACGCATCTGGACTCAACCGTTCCTGACTAACTGAACAGACACTCTACGTTATCTCTATGCATCTATACTCAGAACGTTCTTGAACTAACTGAACAAATATACATGATTACCACACTATGATTGTTAATCCAAAGAATGAAAAAAATTCTATTTTTCAGGACTTAGAAAATTCAAAAGAACTATAGTAAACTATGCGCAAACGTATAACAACATTAAATTAAACCATTTGCATATTCCTTTCCATCCAAAGATGAAAGAGATGAATAATATGCAAGGAAAACACAACATAACTGCGTGGGGTAATGCCCTCAGGCAAATAAGCATCCCAAACGCTTGTCTCGAAGTAGACCGTGGAAGAGAAAGCGATAGAATTGTTTTCTTTTACAGTCATTGGACGAACGTCGTGTACAATAAGTAGGTCGCGGCCGTGTTCTTGATGGAGAGTTTTTAAATTAATAGTTTGCGTCTGTCTCGGCACTCCTTGATACATTTTTTTCTCGGAGCTAAAGCTTCTGGACGTTTTGCTCTCTTTAAGATATCAGAATGTTATAAGTATTATATAAATATTTTAGTTTAAGCTATATAAAAATCTAAATAATTATTTATATGTTAGTTGTTCCAAGAACGTTGAAAACATTGTTTGAAAACCCATAAGAGAAGCTCAAGAGTTTGCGCTTCAGAGAATACAAGTCAGGGAGCCTATTTCAATAAAACTATTCATTAATAAATACATCAATTTATTATCTAACCCTTCTCGTAGAAAGGGTTAGGTAATAAATGAAGGTTGCACACCTCTTCGATCTTCAGATGGAAGAGGTGAATAATAAGCAAATAAGCAACATAGAGCGCGAATCATGGGAGATAGGGTGGTAGATACCATGAAGCACGCCGGGAGCTTAAATTCACTTTTCAAATTTGGACGAATTTCACACTATGAAATATTCCGTCTGAGACGACCGGAAGTCCTTGCTTGGTTCCGCGTTTTGACCGCTAGACTCGACCATAAAGCCACGGCAAGAGGGTAGTTCTTCATGCATAAACCATTAAAAAGAAAAATGAGTTACGAGATCGAACGCCACGTGCATCGTTTTCCCAGCGTAATGAAGAAATGACAATTCTATTATTGTATATGTAGACTCTCGAGAAGAGTACAAGATAAGCTTCCAGCCCTTGTGTAGCGAAATAAATCGCGATAGCTCAACCGGGGAGAAAAGCCGCTAATGGCATCTCTCCTTGGTCGCACAATCCCTAGGTTGACATGGCACGCACCTGAAGAATCGCCATGTGGATGTGGCTGGATCCGTCACCTTCGCCTCTTTTCTTTCAGGGCCAAGGGAGTTCCCTGTCCGTGGAACGCTGCGTTCTGCTTGTTTGAACTTGAGCACCAGCACAAGCAGAGCAAGAGCAGGTGCACGAGGACGAGGTCTGAATGGCCGAGAAGGAGGCTTTTCGGAGGTGAGTGGGCGGAGTTGTTAAAGACTGTGCAAGCTAACTATGCAATGTAGTCGTAGTTTGCTAACCTAGTTAGTTTAGGGTTTGGGGACCCAACCCCAGTTTACCCCTTCCTTGGCCTTTTCTCTTGGATATTAGTAAAGAGGGACTGATGACCCTCGCAGCATTCTCTTGTGTGATTTTCAGACTCTCTCCACCTCTCTCCAATTCAGGCTTAGGCTATGGCTGTCTTGTCTTATGAGTGTTTATAGTTCCCTGATCTCAACATGGTATCAGAGCGAGAGAGGAAAGATGAGAGTGTTTGAGGTCGAGAATGTGAAGGCGAGGTGACAGGGATTTCTAGCATCTTCGATTTGTCAGCAAGGTCGAACCTACCAAAGTGAAGTGAATCCCTAAACACAGAAAGGTGATTTTGGAGGTCTTCCACTCTGTTTTAGCATATGAAAACAGGTGGAAAGTGATAGCTCCGCCTTTATAGTAGGGATTCGCCATCAGCTGTCGAGAGAAATTTTAATTTCCTCAATCGGAGGTCGTATGCAGAAGTTGCTGATTTCGCCGTTTAGGTCAACACGACTTTGACCGCTGTTTTGAAGGCCTAAACGATCGATTCTGGCCATTCTGACGATTGCGGATCGACTGACCTAGCAGCTGGGGATACATTTCGTTTGCGATTTACTTCTGAGATATCTTTCCATCGTCACATTTCTCGATTCATTCTGAGATTGTTCGCGAATTCGACGTCTGTCGTCTATAGCGTCATGAGTGGCAGGATAGACACATTCTCAGGCATCACAGGTGAACCTCTTGGCAAAAACAACTACTCGATATGGAAATATCGAATTACTGCCTTTCTCAAGGGCCAAGGACTCCATGGTCTTGTCACAGGCACTGACAGCAAACCACCTGAGGATGCTGGAGATCCGATTGTTGCTGAATGGAACAGACGTGCTCAACAAGCTGTGCACTACATGTCGCTGTGTGTTTCACCTCAGATGTTTGGTTACATACAGACAGTCGACACTCCTAAGGAAGTCTGGGATGCTCTGGCGAATGTGTTCCAGACATCAACCAAAGCACGCAAGTTGCAACTGAAGCAGCAGCTTCTGGAGGTCAAGAAAGGTACTTCGACGATTACAGATTACGTCTACTTGATCAGAGGTCTAGTCGAACAACTGAGCAGCATTGGTGTGAAGGTCGAAGATGATGATCTCATTCTCCATACCATTCAAGGACTTGGTAAGGAATACAAGGTCTTCGAAACTTCTATTGCTGTTAGGGATACTTATCCCACATTTGAAGAACTAGTGCCTATGCTAGTATCAGAAGAAATGAGGCTATTGAGTGCAGCTGGTCAAAATTCGACTCCAGAGCAAGCCCTGTTCGCTGGTAGGGGCAGAGGCAGAGGTCGAGGCAGAGGCAGAGGAAGAAGCAACTCCTTTGGACGAGGTCAACAACCTCAGTATATCCAAAACAAAGGTTTTGCAGATACTCGTTCTTGCAACTACTGCAACAAGGCGGGTCACCTTGAGAAGAACTGCTTCAAGAAGCAGAATGACATCAAGGCTGGTAAGCAACCTCAAAATTCGAACTTTGCTTCCATGGAGGACTCTCATTCAGATGGTAGTATGTTAACCATGCAGCATGTCATGGGTGTTATGACCAAATCTGCTGAAAGCTGGTACATAGACTCCGGTTGCTCAAATCACATGACTGCACAAGGAGACTGGTTCAGTAGCAAAGATCCTGTGAAGACTCCAGCAAATGTCTACACTGGTGATGGTACTCAACATCCGATTACTCATCTCGGTACTGTACCTATCTCTGTTTCATCCTCGAAAATCTCAGCTTTAGGGGATGTCTTGTATGTTCCTACCATAACCAAGAATTTGGTCTCAGTAGGTCAGATTGTTGAACAAGGTTATGAGGTTAGATTCAACAAGCATGGTTGTTTTGTTCAAACTGAAGGCCACATTGTAGTGGCTAAAGGAACCAAGGTTGGTAGGCTCTTCAAGTTAGACGCAACTACATCAACAACTGAGACTGTCATGCTGATAGATGGTTCTCAGATTTCGACTTTACAGTTGTGGCATAAGAGGTTCGGACATATGAACTTCCCACGCCTTAAAGCTTTACCTACTTCTAATCTAGTTGTAGGTATTCCGAAATTCACAGATGCTATTCCTGTAGAGGTCTGTGAAGCTTGTCAGTTTGGTAAGCAGGCTAGGCAACCCTTTTCTCATAACTAGAGCTTCTACTGTGTTAGAGCTTATTCACACAGATGTTTGGACAGCTTCTCAAGCGAGTATGCAAGGTTCTCAGTACTTCGTCTCATTCATTGACGATTGTTCGAGATTCACTTGGGTCTACTTCTTGAAGACCAAGTCAGATGTCTTTGCTGTGTTTCAGTCGTTTAAGAGCCTAGTAGAGAAGCAGTTCAAGCATAGCATCCTTCGTCTACGTTCTGATGGAGGAGGCGAGTTCATTTCTGGCCAGTTTGATACCTTTCTGCAACAACATGGCATAAAGAGAGAAGTCACATGCAGCTACAGCCCTCAGCAAAATAGAGTTGCAGAGCGCAAGAACAGACATATTGCTGAATGCGCTAGAGCTTTGCTCAATGAGAAAGCTATGCCTAAGTATTATTGGGCAGAAGCTGTCTCCACTGCTGTTTATCTTTTGAACAGGTCTCCAACTGCAGCAGTTCATAAGAAGACACCATTTGAGGTACTGTACAATCAACAGCCGGATATAGCTTCCCTAAGGGTATTTGGGAGTGTCTGCTTTGTTCATATACCAGGTGAAAGGCGTAGTAAGTTGGATCCGAAAGCTTGGAAGTGTGTGTTTTTAGGTTATGCTTCAGACCGAAAGGGCTATAGATGTTATGATCCCATTTCGAATACCTTGCATGTAAGCAGAGATGTTGTCTTTGATGAAACCAAGTCTTGGTTCAAGTCTACATCCACTGATGTAGAACCTATTGTGTCTGTTATACAACCAGTAGCACCCACTTCATCATCTACTAGCTCTACTGCTTCACATCCTGTGAGGACTCCTTGGTCTGGACAGGTTACTGCACCACCTACTCAATCCACTAGCTCGCATCCTGTATTACAACAGATGGCAGATCAACAACGTCCTGCACAATCTTTGTCTCCAATAGATGATCATGTTACCACTTCATCTCAGCCTTTTAGAGTTGAGACTACTCCTTCAGCTCAGATGACTGATCTGCGTAGGTCCAGTAGGGTCAAGTACCCTGTACAACGTTTTCCGTGTGAAGGATTTTTTGCAGAACACCATGCATACATGGTGAATGTCGTACAGGATGTACAAGAACCGAATTCTCTTGAGGAGGCGATGCATCAAGCAGAATGGGTGCAGGCTATGGAGGTTGAACTTGCAGCACTACAACATCAACAAACATGGGACCTCGTTGACTTACCCCCTAGTAAGAAAGCCATTCGCTCCATGTGGGTTTATAAGGTCAAGAGGAATTCTGATGGTTCTGTGTCTAAGTGCAAGGCCAGACTAGTGGCCAAGGGTTGTGCACAACAATATGGAATTGATTTCGATGAGGACATTCAGTCCAGTAGCCAAGATGGCTTCTATTCGTACACTTGTGGCATTGGCTACAAGTAGAGGGTGGCACCTTCATCAGATGGACTTCAACAACGTCTTTCTGAATGGGGATTTGGAAGAAGAGGTCTACATGGTGCAACCCCCTGGATATGAGGATTCCAAATATCCTGAGAGAGTCTGTAGACTCAAAAAGTCCTTATATGGACTTAAGCAAGCTCCTAGAGCTTGGAATGCCAAGATCAATTCATTCTTGCTATCTCTTGGCTTTACTGTGTGCAGTTCGGACTCTTCGCTGTATTCTTTGCATTCAAGCCAAGAATTTGTACTACTGATCATCTATGTTGATGACTTGATCCTCACTGGGAGTTGTGAGCATCTCATTCAACGGGTGAAAGATCAGCTGAAGGGAGAGTTTGACATGAAGGATCTCCAACAACTCAAGTACTTCTTGGGCATTGAGTTTGTCAAGAATGGTGTTGCGTTATGGTTGCTGCAGAGACAATATTGTCTAAACATGTTGGAGAAGTTCGGGATGACTGCCTCTAAACCAATCTCTATCCCTCTTGCTGCTAGTGTTAAGCTAAATGCAGAAGATGGCGAGTTGCTAGCAGATCCCTTCATGTATCGACAGATCGTAGGTAGCCTGATCTATCTTACTATAACTAGGCCGGATTTATCTCATGCTGTTGGCTTAGTCAGCCAGTACGTACAGGCTCCAAGGAAGCCACACCTTGATGCAGTTCGACGGATTCTACGGTATGTGAAGTTTACACTTCAGTTTGGACTTTACTTTCCTTCTGGTAAGCCTCTTGTGTTACAAGGCTTTACTGATGCAGATTGGGCTGGAAGTACTCATGACAAGAGATCTACGTCAGGTTTCGTTTTCTGCCTTGGAGATTCTGCAGTTAGTTGGCAATCGAAAAAGCAACAAACAGTTGCTTTGTCTTCTACAGAAGCAGAATACAGAGGTGCCACCAATGCTACATGTGAATCTGTTTGGCTTCGCACCCTTTTGGATGATATGGGTGTCACATTTTCTGATCCAGTTGTTTTGCACACCGACAACATCAGCAGCATTAAACTTGCTTCTAATCCTATTTTCCATGCTAGGACTAAACATATAGAGGTCCATTATCACTTCATCAGGGAGAAAGTGTTAGCTGGAGAGATTGATCTTAGGTATCTTCCTACTGATGAGCAAGTTGCTGATATTTTCACCAAGGCTTTACCTAGAGACACATTTGAGTATTTCAGGTTGTGTCTAGGTGTTAAGGACATAGATTCTAGCTTGAGGGAGAGTGTTAAAGACTGTGCAAGCTAACTATGCACTGTAGTCGTAGTTTGCTAACCTAGTTAGTTTAGGGTTTGGGGACCCAACCCCAGTTTACCCCTTCCTTGGGCTTTTCTCTTGGATATTAGTAAAGAGGGACTGATGACCCTCGCAGCATTCTCTTGTGTGATTTTCAGACTCTCTCCACCTCTCTCCAATTCAGGCTTAGGCTATGGCTGTCTTGTCTTATGAGTGTTTATAGTTCCCTGATCTCAACAGGAGTTCTTTGAGGCGGGGTTTATAATGTGCGTTGGGTTATCTTGCCCTTTCTGCCATCAACATTTTCAGGGTGCTAAATTTCACTCTATCAACCGTCCAGTTCGTGCTCCCTTCAACCGGAACGAGTCGGAGTCTAATCCACGAGTCCTGGTCTCAGTATTATGACCGATCAAGTTGCTGATTGACTGAGTTCACGCTGGCATGATGGAGGAAGCATCGGTCAGTGCAGCTGTCACAATCTTCGTTATATTGTTTCTCCTTCATCTGTTTTCGAAATACTATTCGTATATAGCACCTGTAAGTCGGTGATCCCAATGCCAATTTCGTCCTTTTCAGTTCTCTGTGGAAGAATGATTCTTGTGTTCATATTTCATGACGTGAGGAACATGTGTTTGAGTAAGGAGGCCAAGAAGCAGGGTGAATGGATGACCTGTCGACTCTGCTGCCAGCTCCTACTGGAATTCTTATGTTTAATCATCATCATGTGTAATTGGAAGTCATTGATGATCTCGTATCAACCGTGCAGACCGCGCAGCTGAGACCGCATGAGCGTCAGGATAGTTCTGTCATCTACTTGCTTGCCTTTCTCGAAACCAGTCAAAACTACAGCAAAATCAACATAACAGTATATCAGTTCCAAGCTTCAAAAAGAGATTCAGCTGTAAAGACTTTCTCTTCTTGTAATGAAGTCTTGAAGAGAAAGTCTTTACAGTTGAATACGGAATACCTGTAACCTGGAAATACAGGAAGCAAGCATTAAACTTCGAAAACATGTCACTGAAGATCTACCTCAATGTTTCCGCTGAATGTTACCTGAGTGATTTTGATCAATACTAATACGTTCCTCCAGGGTTTGTCCTTGAGGCAGCTCCAAGAAATTTTTGATTCCGTCTTCATTCTGACAGGAGAAGACAACAACAATAACTGCACTCTGGCTCCACAAGTACCCCCTGAATTTTAAAGACCCTACGGCAACGAAACTAGCTTAGTTTAGGGTTGCTACACGAGTGCGAGTTAATTAAGAGGAATTTCAGGATCGTTGCACATTCGAAGAAAGAGAACACAAAGTCGTATAACAAATTCTTTTGTAAGGGTATAAAATTCGATTCAAAACTTACATCCGTAGCGTACAGCACACCCAGCGGCTGATACAGGAAGGAGGATATAAGCCCTCTCCCCCTCTCTCTCCAAAAGTCTCCATCCACTCTTCCAGATGTGGAAGCAACGGGAATGTCAGCTGCAGGCTTGGCATCTGAGCAGTAATCCACACGACCCGACAATATTATGGAATCTAAACACCCTTTGCCATTGATGGTGCCGTAGCTGATGAGAGGACTAGCCTTTTCGCGTTTTAGTGACAACTGCGAAGCGCCTGACCTCACTCTTCCAACATTGGCGTCAAATCCAGGAATTAAGTGTTCCACCACACTCGAGTGCTGCAACCTTAAGCTTCGGAAATCTTCTTTGCAACCTTTCCGGTGTACTGCCAACACAGCCACCCGGGGAAGAACCAAGGGCAAAAGAATTGACCTCGTAGGAGGGAAGCAGACTGATAACATTAAAGTCATGAAGAGAACAACCAAAGGGAGAGTCACTATTCCTCTCCGCTCGGGCTCTCAGAACAAGATTTCGTTCATCGTTCTGATGCACATTTGTCCTTTCCATCCGGTCAATTCTAGTGTACACGTCTCTGCCAGAAAACTTCAAATATATTCCGTAACAGGCTACTAAAATAGTTCAGCGTGTATGCAAAACTCTGCTGCGCTCTTAAATTTGATGACTACTTATTCCCACGTATAAATCCTCCCTGCTTTGACCTTCAAGTAAGATGCTAGTCAGATTTGCACATACTACAAAGACATAATGCGTTTCTCCTGTGAAAATCCGTGAATTCGGAACCGCGGAACGGTTCATAAATCTCTCCTTAATCGGAATCCTGGAGATGCTTCACACCAGTCGTCCGAGAAAGCCACGACTCGCAACGGAGCAACGATCGAGCACAACTAATTCGCAGGCCAGACCAAGCCCAAAGGAAGAACTCTGTGCTCCAAGACATAGCTGAGAGGCGGTGGCACAGAAGTTCCCGCACACAGAATGCACCAGTGAGAACTGGTGGTGGGGAACCTTCATTAACAGTGGCTAATCGACGATGACTGACAAGTCTACCGTCATAAGACACTTTGCAAGGTTTGACTATCGTAATGTCTCTCTTCCTTAGGAGAGAGACATTACTTCAAACCAAGTGCCCCAATACTTGTTAATTCACTTTCCACCTTCACTTTAATGTTGTAGGTCTTCCACTTTCGCCAAGGCTACCAAATTGAAGCGTCAAGCCACTGTAAAGGAGAAGGAAACACTGAATAAAGACAGCGTTCCATCCACTGTCATTAAATGATCGAATTGGTTTAATCTTGTTTGGCTCCGGAGAGGTGGGAGTTAAGATAGTGATCGAACGCGAGTTTCCAAGAATTAATCTTGAGGATGGCAGCGAGTATATGTACTGCGTGTAATTCTTCAACACAATAATCCTGGTAGGATTTTACATGTACAGCTGAGCCGTAGTAAGAGAGATAACTGCCGACCCTCCAGATGCCACCTACTGAGTTGTCCGGAGGGGACATGGCCATCACTCCAAAATCCCTCGCATTCGACACCGACCGGTTAACGACAGGGAATATGATGAAATCCATCACTAAAAACTGTGCGGTCTCGGATGAGATCAGAACTATGGGGCGTACTCGGGTGCTTCTCCTCTCCTCGTGATCGTAAGACTCGTATCTATTTGCAGTATGCTCGCGTTCATCTTCTTCTCGAACGCAGTCCGGTCCTCGTTCTTCACCCTCTACATGTATGCTATTCGAGACAAATTCAGTCGTAGGAAAAAAGTTTTGTTCGTAAAGTAAAGCCCTGTCCTTTGTTTCAAATCGTTTGGCTCGTCTGATAAAAGTTCGAGTATTATGAAGGAAGTATTGAGATTGTTTTCCAATTCCGCTTTGAATATCTGAGACAACAAAATAGCAAGTTATAGGAACGTGTTCTCAATTAAAAACGAGAGCGCTCCAGTTTAATTTTATGCACCTGTGATTCCACCACATCAGAGCTGGTGGCAGAAGCTGAATTTTAGATGGAATTGGAGCTGGATATGCAAAGGAAGTTCTGCAGTGCAGGCTTTTGAACAAAACTGATCTCCTCTGCTTTGCCTTCCGCACTACGTTCCATAATTTGTAGCCTGAATGGCACAAAAAAGAGTGGATAGCTCCTCTTTCACGCAACACGTAAACGTGTAAGAACGCTGGACCTTCTCTTCATTTCCCCACCCTTTCCTTCCCTCCGTCTCGATAGATTCAGATCTAGAGTCTCTACGCATCTCTTGATTTCCCCACCCTTTCTTTCTCTTTGTCTCGGTAGAATCAGGTCTACAGTCCCTACGCATCTGGACAATCGTTCTTGAACTAATTGATTACCACTTATTTCTCCTTCAGATGACAGTTAATCTGACGGGGAAAATTGTTTTTTATTTTTCAGAATTTTGAAAATCTAACAAACCTAAAGTAAACTATGTGCAAACGCATAGCAAAAAATTTAAAAATTTTTACTCACTTAGTCTATTTTAGTGCAACGCAGTAGCTAACTCGAGAAATAAACTTCTAAACCTTTTCTGACCTGTTCATCAAATGATATCAGATGAAACAGTCCTCTCAACCATTAGACCAGCGACACGTAAATCAATGGAGAGATAAACTAAATTAGACAAAAAAAACCTGACTTGTATGGTCGCAACCAAGGATGTAAAATAGAAAAAAGAAACCTACAACGAAGACAACATACACTTAGAATTTTGGAATGAGTAGTATCGACAGGAATTGCTTTCCGAAATAGTGACAAGAAGCTGCAATGTGCAACAACTGTACTGACGTAAATTTAATCTAAATCGATCAACTTTTGAGAAATACAAGGAAAAGAACAAGCGAATAAATAATAAAAAATTTCGAGAATTCGATTGGTTGGAGACGGGTGAGAGGTGACTGACTTCAGAACATACTTAAATAAAACTTTTACATACGTAGTGATACAAGAAGACAGTAGAGTGTATAGCAGGACAGAAAGCGAAAGAAACAAACATGTCAGATCTTAGAACAAACTAACAAGTAAGCTAAAACATAGTTCAGACAAACTGAAAATAAAACTAAAAATGAAATATCTAAATTAGAAAATATATAAATTTAAAAAATATTTAAAATAAAATGTCTAAAAATAATTCTCTATTACGTGTAGTATTACACATGTTACGAGAGAAGAAAAAACTATAAGTGCAAGAACTACATGCACTCTCATGTTGCCATAAAAGATTCAGTTGACTAGTCATTAAGTTCCATTTAGACATTTTTATTTATGACCTAACTCTTCCAAGAAAAAAGATTAGTACATAAATTAAAAAGCATGCATAAGCACACTCTTTCAAACTTGGAGAGGGTGAATATGAAGGTGTTCTGAATATATCAAAATCGATTTTAAGCAGCCGAAGAGAAGAGCAGCCAAAGAGCCAAGTACAAATAAAACACATCATGCAAGTTCAATTCTGAAATCTTGGAAAAATCTTGATCAAAAAGATCCGCAGCCAAAATGTCTAAGGACAATCTAAAGGCACGTCTAACATCTACCCTCAACGCAAAAGAATAGAGTGAAAGATACAAGATGGATGTCGATCAAGTGAAAGGAAATCTAAAATAGAAGTGTATGTGAACGTGATCAAACCCAACCTCCAGCTATATCAACTAGAGAGATGATTGACGAGGAAAGAGAAACCAATGATGGAGAAACTACGGAAGAAGTAGTACGATGAGACTGAGTAAAGATCAAACATGGACGTCTCCGTCCAGCATATGTACAAACACGAGCCTGATTGGTGCTAGGCTCACCCGCCGTAAATGAATGACCACAAGATAAACAAGGGATACGAAGTACATATCTCTTAGCAGAAGGTCATTGGGTGCTAAATAAACTGGGAGTCCTAATAGCTCTTGAAGCCAAAGTTGTGGACATACGTATAAATCATATAGGTCTCACCAAATCAATAAATAAATTATAAAATATAACGTGAGATAAAAATCTAAATAACTAAAAAAAAAATTATAAAAAATCTCATACATTTAAGAGAGCATAAATTACATTGTGCATACATGCATCAAGCTCACTATGCATAATAACAAAAAATAACAATCTGAAAAGAATAAATAAACAGAAAAAGAAAAGTCAGAGATATGAGAAAAGTATCAAATTTTTTCAACATGTAAATATTTTGAATACACGAATTCATGTTCTCAACTTGGACAAAAGAGTCTTACGCTTGATAGTAAATAAATTAACATTCTAAATATATGCAAAGGTATGCTCGATTTGAGTTACCAGTGAGGTATTGTCTTTGGCAGGTTACAGATCTGATCAAGCAAGCCAACAGTAATGAGGACTCGATCAAGCTCGACAGTTTATTAAAGGGTTGATCAAGCCGATTTCTGCTAGATTCGGATCTCTCATCTTATTCTAGGACAACTCATTGACAACCTATTGCCAAATACATTCATATTTGCATGTATACATCGTTGCTCAACTCTCCAACATACTTGTCCTGCTCACATACTTCAGTCGTCTCATTTATGTTTAATGAAAAATGTTTAGCGTAAAATGATAGTTTCACCACATTCAGTAACAAATACCTCCGCTTGCAGTGAAATTGCAGGACTAAGCATTAGCGATTTTCAGGTCTTTCTCCTTCCTTTTTCTTTTCTGGTTTTCGTATCTCTATATTTAATTTTTTTGATTTTTATAACGACCGCTCTTATTACTTCCTTTCACTTTCAGGATTTTTCCATGACTTCATCTTGCTACATGACAAAAAATCCCCCCCTCCTTTCCGGTTTTCATAAACAATGTATAGCTATACTCACGCGTAGCAACAATAGTTTCATTAGGCGATAGTCCTCCTCACATAACCATACAAATGAGATAACAGAAGCTTGCAGCGAAACATGTGGGAGAGTCGGATGGGGTACAAAGAATGTGTTTATGAATTATTTTTGTCAGCGAGTTGTGACATGGTGACAGTTTGATCTCGGGAAAGACAAGTTCAAAGTTTAGAATCTTCAAGGATGGGGTACAAAGAATGTGTTTATGAATCCAATTTGTTAGCGAGTTGTGACATGTTGACAGTTTAATCTCGGGAAAGACAAGTTCAGAGTTAGAATCTTCAAATCTAACTTATATTCTTGTGTTCCACTGCAGTGTTAGGTTCCTTGTCAATCCTTGAGTCTTCGTTTCGGAAAGTTTAGGAGTTAGTTTTCTAAACACACGAGGTTCTCGACAACCATCTTGGACTTTTTGGTTTATGGGTCAGCTGGACCTGTGCACTACCCGCATCACGAAGAGAAAACAGTTTAACAGAAAAAGGAGTGGAATAACAGTTTAGGGTTTCCCGTAATTATTCCCTTAATAACGGTTTAGTTCCTCTGTGTATGTACCGTATTGCTATTCCAGTTTACTCATAATTTAAATAACGTATCAGTTCCTATTCGTATGTATATTATTGTTATTTATAGATATTTACTTGACCGTATCGTTAATACATTTGAAGGACTTTACTCACCCTTCTTAAAATTATATTACTTGATAGCACCCTGAATGGCACCTGCAGGTTAAGCAGGTCTACCTCTATGTGAAAACATTACACCTTTCTGGGCTTTTGTGGGAACTTCCACACCAAATGACTACTATTC
This sequence comes from Asterella californica, assembly GCA_036924285.1. Lineage (NCBI taxonomy): Eukaryota > Viridiplantae > Streptophyta > Marchantiopsida > Marchantiales > Aytoniaceae > Asterella > Asterella californica. The sequence continues at coordinate 18,631,796 of JAYKYS010000003.1, forward strand.
CGTTAACACACGGAATACGGAAAACATTTTCCTTAGGTTTCTAACAGTCCCACTTGTTTTTCTTTAGCGGTCGAGCACGAAAAGAGTTATTTAAATTATGAGTATTTAAATAGGACAGAAATTTACTTGACTGCAATCATAGTAATACGTTTGTCGGACTTGACCTTATCTCTCTTAACTTAATGCATTATTTAATCATATCTTTGACTAACTATAGCAGGTTGAATAGGTCAAAATGTCACATCATCTGAATGCCAGAATGCATGTTAATAGTGATTAATATATTTACACAAAAAATTTAATTTAAAATATCTTTAAAGTAGATTACCAACTAATGGAAAAGATTTTTTTCCGGAAAAAACTATAAATCACAGTCATTGAGTTCACCTCACATGTCTAAAAACTTAATATATTCGTGAGTTTTGGGTCTGTTTCGGATTCGACTTGCAAGTGCTTTTTGTTCGGATTCATTCGGATTTGTTCTTTTTGCTGGGTCCAAACCTTGTTGTCACCCAGGCTGGTGTTCCTAGTACGTGCGGATTAAACATACTCTACTTGGGAGAATTGTTTTCTTTGGTAGTACAGATATTTGAGGATCTTCGAGCAGAGCTTTTGATCATTGGTTTGTCGATAGGGTGACAAAGTGTTGAGCTTGGTCTCTTTCTGGTTAAGAGGACTTTCTCACCACTCATGATGACATTAGAGTCTTGGGCACCTCTTTTGGGTTCACTTATAGTAAGAAAACTGCCATGAAAGTGCATGGCACCACTGAATGGAAGAAGCAGCTTACTGTATGCTATCATCCCTACACATCGTGCAAGTTTAGACTAGACAATAGCACTACCTCGTAAAATCGATCGACCTCCAGTAAATTCCCATCCAAATCGCCCCTCAACCACAAACAACCACTCACAGACAGCCCGCACTCTAGTCATTCTTCGCGTCAACACCTAATCTTCTGTTACATGTCGGACATCTACTGGTTGAAAAGCTGACATCGCTCAAATACCAGAAGTACTGTCTCTGGCAGGTCAGGGCCGATCAAGCAAGCAAACAGTAAGGAGAGCCCGATCAAGCTCGACAAACTTACTAGGGGCTTATCAAGCCAATTTCTCCGAATCTAAGCACAACAGGGCTGGAGTTCGCGATACATTCCTCATAATAATTTTCTCTCTTTTTTAGTGCTATGTTTTCAGTTGATTTAGGATTCAATCCAAAGCACTTGCTATGTCTCGGCGGGCAGAGTAAGTACTGTCGCGCATGTAGACAAAGAAACTATGGAAATGTCAATGTTGAAATAAATTCTAAAAGACTTTTATGCTGTGACATGGGTTACGGCTTGGGCCAAATCTCTATGGCGATTGCAAGAGGGGTTGTAGAGATCACTGTGACTATATTTTTCTCTCACGGATGTCTGTAATTTTGTTTCTGCATAGCATTCATTTCTTGTTGGAACAAAGTCATGGACAAAATTATAGTATCGAACAAAACCAACCATAATTCTCAGTTTCGAATGTTGTGACTGAGTCACGGTCTGTATCTCTCGAGACGTGAAAGAATATTTTATCTTGAACTTTTTATAATGAATCGTTTCGCCGGCAATGTCGCCTAGAGCGAAGCCAAACCAGATTTTTCTCTCTCTCGCTTATGAAGTCTTTGGAGCTCCTGTGCCAGGCAAAACACTCGACGTCCGAGACTTTCCAAGAGAAGATGGAGAAGGAAGCGCCGAATGCAGACCACTCGTTACAGAAGTCTACCCTTCGCTGGTCTGGACAGATAAGTCCGATCTCTTGGAACAGATGTGAATCGACGCGGATGGTGACAGTCATGATGCGACGCACGTATGGAAAGGGAGAAACACGATGACGACAGTCGGACAGCTGATGGGGCTTTCACAAGCTGCCTGAAAGCAGGTCGGTGCCGGAAATCCACCGTTCGCCGGAAGGTATGAATGTATGTGGGAGGCTGGGAGCCAGCTACGAGCAGCGACTGTCCGTCGCATATAGAACATCCTTGCTAGATTCAACAAAATCCTTTACTCTGTCTTCTATCGTTCTCATAACTATCGATTGTAAACTCTACTCGTCAGCCGGTAGAGATATGGTGCCCGAGTTCTAGTCGGAATTAGTCCTTCTCAGGTAACTTGATCATCGATAAAGCACCGGGCGACGCGAAGTAGCGGCTTCTCAAAGCAGCATGAGAGAGAACAATAGACGGGTCCGGGCACTCCGAGACTCCGGGGTAAAGACTACTGATTCCTCGCACATCCTTGAGACCAGTTCCAGTAGAATGTCCAGATGTACCGGCTCGGTTTGGAGAATTTCTTTAGAAAGTAACATCAGGAAGGTTCTTGCGTTCGTGTGTCAGCAGGTCGCGATACAGCGACATAACTATAGCAGTTCCAACGACTAAACACATATCTTGCACATCACTTGGAACGATAGACGACAAAATGTTATACGTTGATCTCTATCCCAAAACCTTATATTAGGAAGAGAAAAGGTTGACGCTTTCATGTCCACTGAGTATCTACACGCTGCAGAAGATGCCTGCAGGACGGTTTATCCCGATATAGAGGCTGATTACCGGGTTTGTCACAGGGAAGTAGTACAGTACCCCTCAAAACTCGCTTGCGAGAGGCTCACTTGGTGCAGAATCCTTCCGTCCGTCCGTGCGTCCGTCACTTTGGACTGGTGCACGGACTCCCATACGATCTCCAAACTTTATGGGGATTCAGGAAAGGTACTCAACGATTCTTCATACGTGCGGAAGTCAAGAAGAATATTAATAAAACCAACCATATGCCTTCCATTTTATCCTGAAATGCGTCGTAAAAGTCGCTGACCGTTTGGCACAGTCGAGAAAGTGACAGGATAGCAAAGGACATGTGAGTAAATACTGAAAGTGCATGTGACGTCATAGAGAATATACCCACTGTTGTTCTCGTCTTGCAAATTCGACGGTTAGCTATGCAAATGCATGCATAGCAGAAACAACAACCTTGCTCTCTCTCTCTCTCTCCGGTCATCACTTCTTGCCAGTAACGCTTATCTAAGTTACTGCTGGAGCTTCGAATCAGAGTCTTTCTTGCAAACGGCGCGCGCATTACTGGTTTCAAAAGTGTTGCCACTTGGCACTCCGATCGATCTTGTAAAGCTGTCAAAACGGAAAGAGTAGTACAATCCTGTACACTGGCTAAGTACAGCTCTGGCATGCAGGTGGACGATCGCTGGATTTTCTAAAGCTCAGCCGGCTGGGAAGATTTATGGACCCACACACAGAACGATGTGAAGTCAAAACTGCAATTTAATACTCATCCTAGCGACACCGTAAAGGTCGTTCCTACGTGCGCGACGGGATTGCTCACCGGTCAGAGAAACTGATGACCAGATTGGTGCTGCTGCTGTTACTCGGCTTCTTCCTCGCCATCTGCTCCCCCTCGGAATCTATAGTAAGATAATCAACTGTCGTCATGCAGCCACCGGCGACTGTGAGTTCCCTTGGTGATGAGGTTGAGAGTTGATCAAAATCTGCTCAAACTTGACGGGAACCTGGTCGCAGCGGTCTGCTCCGTGAGATTCTGCCGACAGCCGATTCAGGAGAAAATTTACAATCCGATCAAGTATGGCATCTCTCTCGGGCGATTTCTCCGCCATGTTGAGGTTGGAGCTGCAGTCGACCACCAGAACTGGCCGCCCTTGGATCCCGCTGGGAATAGTCTGCTTATCGATGATGCGCAAACTGCCTCCTCCGTTACTTCCTGCATCATCAGTTTCCACGCCCATGGCAAAACCAGAGTTTAACATCTCTTCTATCTTCTGTCACCCTCACAACACCTCCAAATCTTTGCAATGCTCATCCCTTTGTGTAGTCCTTCGATTCACGCATCTGAGATATCTACCTACCGCAGTCGCACACATACATGCAGGCCCTTCATCGTGACTGACTAACAAAAGCTTAATTGAAGCTTTAATATGACGATTCTGATTCAAGCTCCAAAGGGAACTTATCCTTCATGTTTGACTTAATGATAGCGGTACTCTGGACCATTTATCAAATAAATGCACAGATCGTCCCTTGCAAGAGACGCAGCGATGGAAGAACGGAAGGAGACCTGCAGCATGGTCTTCTTGACCACTGAGTACGGAAGTGCTTTCCAGAAACCAATCGTCATGCTTCCGGTGGAGCAACTGCAGATAGTCCAGGCCAACACCTGCTTCTTCTGACCTCGCCCTGTAGTAAGGAAAAGTTCACCAAGACAACAGTTGTTACGAAGATGAATGCGGGCACGAAGATGTCACTTACAGTCACACCGAAAAGTACAAGCACATATGGAAGGCTTCTTCCAGGTGAGTTCGTAAAATATCGGGGAAAGTTAAGAGACGAACCGTGTCTTCAGACGCTCGTAGCAAACGCTGGGGCTGGCCCTTAAATAAATGAAACAATCAGCCAACTACAGAACAGAACAGATCGTAAGCCAAGCATGCAAATCGAACACGCTAACAATGTTATGCGGCGACAGAAAGAAAAGAAACACAACCTTTCCAACAGATCCGTTCTTTATTGTTTGTGCTGTATGAGAGAGACTTACGACGTTGGGTAGTGTACTGACGACAGCATTATACCAGGAATCATAGGCCACCGCCTCCAGCTCCTCCAGATACCCTTGCTCGAGGAGGGCTTCGACAAAAACAACGCGGTCTGTCGACACGGAGCGCTCGGTGACCAGAAGCGCCGGCTGTGACTTGCGTGCTGCCGAATTGTGCAGCAGAAAGCGGGTGATGAAGACGTAACTTTGGAACAGGTAAGCATATCTGCAATTATATATGACTGTGCTATTAATTCTTGAAAGTATACCAAGACTCCCAAATCGTAGCGAGCATATTACTGGAAACCTGATTCTTTAGACAAGAAAGGACCCTGCACGTCCGAAGGCAGCGCAAATCTGGTGGACTATACAAACCTTTCGGGATTTTCGTAGTAAGCTTGCAGCATGTTCAAGCCTGTCCCATTAACATTCTTCCACGACTCAACTGGTTCTTCCAACACTTCGAGCACTCTGCAACGAACAGGCCAGATTTAGTCCGGGGAATATGTACAGTTTCCACATCATGTGCCATCGTTTAGAAAGCTCGCCTCTGTGCTTGGCCTAAAGACTCCGACAGCGACATCCCCTCCATGCAATGTGTTTCCGGTTCCCAATTCTCCCTAGGGTGAATTTCTTAATAGCGAAGCGATTCGATAGGGACAACAGACAAGTTCGCTGTGAAGTGAATACTCAACCAGGGTGATCAATCAGTACGCTGTGCAATTATCTAACTGGCGTACGTCGATCGGAACTGGATCAGCAGGATGACATGAGAAGCAGAATTCCTAGTTACTTCAGTACTGTCTCCGGATCCATTGCGTTCCCCGTTCTCACTTCCTCCTTTCGTCTCATCACAAGCTCTGACTGGTTCTAAACTTCTTTGATTCGTGCTCCAACTATTAATTCTTAATCCCTTTCCCACTGTCAGCTGTCTACCCACAGCATGAATGGGCTCCTCTTACTTCAGCATGATTCCATATTGGTGAAGTCTGAAGCAACGAGTAGATATTCGCAAACTCGATATACCACCAGTAATATATGTGTGAACTGATCTAGTCAAATATGATGATATGCACCTTTGAAGACGAGGATCCGTCTGAAGAAGGTGTAGCATCGTAGACTTTCCCACCCCAATGTTTCCCTCGAGTGACACTCTTACCAACCCATCTCTCTCCACTCCTATCTGTTCTCTCCAGCCGCCCATGATATCCATCTCGACTTGTCTGCTGCAGTCAGCTTGGTCAGAATCCATTTTACGGCTCATGTCATTCTCACTCTCCCTTCCTTCATACCTTCCTCCTGCGGTTGTCCTGACTTCAACGCTCCTCTGACCCTCTTCTTCAAGGTACCGCACCACACTCTTGCTGGTGAAGTCGAAGGTGATCTTCTCGTTGCCCACGTCTGAAGTTAGAAATCGAGGTCAGGAGCTCTCCTCTTCTCAACTGCATGAGCAGAACTGGGTACTGGTCGTTGTTTGTCGACAAAGACACAGAGTGTGTTCGCAGAGTCTTCTTGCGGAGAGTCTATCCCTGTACCTTGGTAGGGTTCTCCCGCCTACTTCACTTGGCTCGAAGAGCCAGAGCAAATGATAAAAGTGAGCACAGTGCCAGTAAACACTTGGGTTTCTATTATTAGACACGTTAGTTTCCGAAGCAGACTACAAATATGAGACCTGCGCTGGTACCATGCATTGCGTCTGGATTTTGTGAAGCATGTGTGTGCACCTTGAAGAAAGTCATCAGTCAGGTTATACAGTGTGCCCCACAGCAGCTTCGGGCCGGACTTCAATATAGGTCAGACACTCCCGGGGTTTGGCACACTTTTGAGGGTTGATAAAATAAATAGGCCTAGTTCGTTCCGTTGTGGGTTTGATCCGACTGTCGCCGATTTATTCCAGCCCAAGATATGGGAAATCCCTGTTACTGATTTCTTTCCTAGCGCTAGCTAAGCTAATTGGATCCGATGGGACCCTGCAATTGAAATGGCGAGTGGGAGAGTTGAAAGTATAATACTCTCAAACTTGAAGATGAGTTGATCCATAGAAAGAGGGACGCGGCACATAGGAAAAAGTGAGAAGCGCTGTGACAATATTGTACTTAATATTGTCACACAAACCTAAGTAAATAATAGTCAATAGAGTTATATAAAGGATGGAGAATGTGACAGATATGAACTAGTGGAAAATGGTCCGTTATAACGAAGAAAGATGAATCATTCATGGAGACGTTGGTGAGGATAGGGTAACTAAAGGAATCTGGGGATACCAAAAGTGCCAAAAGGCGCTTCCGTGCTTGCGAAAGCTAAAAAGGTGATTACGTAGAGAAGAGAAGCCTGTTATAATGGTCAGTCCACTTCAGCAGCACTAGAACAATCTTGTAAAGTGTATGAGTACAGTCATTCTCATGTGGCATGTGAGTAGTAAAAGTGCATGAGCAGCCTGGAAGCAAAGACGAAAGGAAAAGCGGTCCTTCTCATGTGGCATTACTGAGGAGTAGCTTTTGGAGCCCATTATTATGACTAATCTAGTGTGGAGACTGGTACTTTTTGTCTAGGAAACAGCGATTGTCGTATGGGATGGGCTTGCCGCATGCGGTTGCTGTAAAGTCGGAAACAAATATTTTACGTTTTAAGTTTCCTTTTCCTTTAAAATTTGTCTTTAGAGCTGCTTTCGCCATAGCCTGTGGCCCTGTACTGTACCTTAACGCTTACATGATTTACATTTGTCCGTTCGAGTTACATCAACTCTTTATTATTCTCTGCTCTTTTTGCAGTTTTGGATAAAGTAGACCTGATGACGTGTACTCGGACAGCACTTGCTTTTGAACTTCACTTTCCTCTCTGCGCCTTCAGAGTGATTGTCTCCGACGTCTCAGCATTCTACGCAATCCCTTTTCTCGCTGCTAGGATCCCTTTTCAAGAACTACATCGCGATCTCTCCGCCTGTTCTGAGGTGCAAAGAGCCTACCTTTTTGTCTCGGCATCATCTTTGTGGCTCACTGTAGTTTGTATATTCGCGTATCCTCCTTCTCTTAGCTTCTCCGGTGGCAGGAACTTTTCTGGTCGATTTGCCTGTCGGTTCTCTGCTGAGGCAACAGTTTTTACTGTCTGACTTGGCCAGAATGCAGTACGGTATTGGAGGACACGCTGAGTCAGCCGGACTGGACTCTGGACGCGTCAGGTTTTGCCTCCCGCTTCTCCTGCTTTCCTCGTGCTGTTTTCTTCTGGCTTTGTACTCCACGTCCCGGTAGTTCATGTTGCGCATGGGCTTTAGCGTATCATGTGGCTTTGAATCGGCTCAAACAGGAACTCGCGACGTCAAAAGGCTCTCCGTTTCCTTTTCCAAGGGAGGACTTTAACGCTTTACCTGTTAAGCCGTCCTTTTATCACATTTTCACCCGGCCGGAATTTTCACTTTGGTTCTCGTCGGGTCGTGCTCAGCGATATGTGGCTGGGAACATCCTCTAACCCTGGCCTTTTAGATTGTAGATCTTTTAGATTGTAGATCTTTTAGATCTTTTTCCCTTTGTCTTTGAGCACCTTCCTTGGCTGGAGTTAGTTTGCGGCTCACAATGGCCTCTCCCTTTTAACTTTACACCCTACTGGTCCTGGTTGCTTGTGGGAACCTTTCCGGGTCTTCTTGTGGCTCGGAAGCAGGGACTCCTAGATTTAACCCTAGTTTACCGGCAGTCGTGGAAGACGGCAGGTTTTCACGTTGGTCCACATATGAAATCCGACGTTTAGAATCATCTCGTACAAATTTAGCGTGAAATTATTTATTTCTTGATAATCCGAATCCTTCCCTGACATACTCTTTATTTCGCTTAGCGAGTTTATCCAAACGTCAAGGGCCCACCGCGAAAAGCTGGTGATAATCGCGTACTATTAACGTGGTCTTTTCCACTTGGCAAAATTGTCTCCCTGGTTTTGTTACGAGAGTCTCTACCAGGGGCCTCCACTTGGTCGTGGAGGCTTTTAGAATATAACACGTTTGGACGAATTCGGTAGCTCTTGAAAGGAGGCCGATAGTGAAAATAGGACGAAAAGCTAATACAAATGGACGGTGTGTCACAAGTCACAAGTACTTGTAGGTAAGAGTTTCCTGATTCTAGTGATGAATTATATAACATATCCAAATTCTATACAATAGTGGAAAATTTATGAGATTGTATTCTAAATCTATGAAAATATTCATCATCAATATATAAATTTTCTCAAAATTATAAATTATATTTTTATACACATGAATGTCAATCTTTAATAGCAATGCCTTTTATACTACTTGCTTAACATTCCACAAACAGATCGTTATGATGAAACTATTGAATATTGAAACTACAAGCATCCGGTCTACACAAGTTGATATCAATCTGGAAGATCTCAAGATAATGATCCGGACTAAGGGCCTATACCCACATGATACTCTATTTCGCTTAGAAGCATTCAAGTCTCAGGTATGGTAATAACAACCGCGTACGCACTTCTGGCCATTTACACCTATTTCTTTTAAAAGTGATTGTTACATCCATTCCAAGTCTTTGGGTTGGAGGCACCTCCTGGGGTACGCTTCTGCATATTTCGCATGTAAGTTCTTTTTAGATATTTTCACGTGTTGTGTCTTCATTACTGATGTCATGCCAATGTGACTGCTGTCGCACAAACATAATGCCTGAACTTTGTTTACGGTCAAGTCACGAAAGATTGTAGTACAAATATATGAGTAGACCGATGGATACGATATATATTGTTGAAAATTTAATGTGACGATTCCAGATTCTACGAGGATCATTGAATGCAATTGAAAGAAAATATAATGAATTCGTGGACTTTTGAAAAACTTTCTAGTTTGGACGTTTACATGAACAAGGTTCTACAATATGCTATTAATGAATTAGAGTATCATGTGGGTAGAGGCCCTAAGACTAATACAAGTTTCTAAGTAGTTTTGATTTTCTCTTGGATACAAAATCTAATCTGAACATCTGGTAGTCCTCTCAGGGAAAGAAGTAAATGAAGATAACATTTACTTCTTTCTCTGCTTGATGGATGTCTTCACCGTCTGTTGTTTTTCTTGCCAATACATTAACTTTGCTGGGAAGACTCAGCCTCTTAGTCACTTCCTTTGTGTTGTCTTTGGATTAGCAGTGTCTAGTTATTCTTTTTTCATGCTCTCTTTTTGGATCAATCAAATCTAAAATCTCATACAACGCTCGTACAAGTATTCGTGTGTCTGTTAGTGTGGTCATGAGTAGTGCTATTCTTCCAATTGCATATACCATTCTTCTTGTAGACGAGTAACTGCTTCATCTTGCTCGATAATATGCTGATAAGTCATACAAAGTTCTTGCATAAGGTTGAAGGTTCTGGTTGTAATTAATACTCGTATATTGTTCGTATGTTGCTGGTAACGATCCCTTTAGAAATGACCCAGCTTAAATAACTCAGGGGAGGCATGGATAGTCACGTATTTCAACTCAAGGTTTCTTCCGGCCAACTAAGTGAGTGAGCTGCTGTGGGTTATGTCATGGTTAAATGTAGTTTAAATACTTAAAACGTATATAAGGTTTACACTTGTTCCAATAAAAATAGACATTAGCAGTAAATACAAATCTGGTTTTGGGTACGGTTTCCTGCAATGAGCTTTTTCTCTTGTTGAGCTAGTCGAGTCTGCATGCAGTCTGAGCGATGACTTTCGTCCTTTGTAATTAGACCTGCTCCTGGTGTCATGAGTGAGCTGATACCTTATTATTGGTCACACCAGACTTATTCCTGGAATATGGGATGCTCTTGAACTTTGAAGGTGACGTGACAGCAATCTGTTTACAAGGTGGGGAGCCATACATAATTGACATGATACTCTTTCCATCTGTTGGCTATTCATTGCGTCGCGTGTTTCTCGCCTAATTGACATGATAGTCAAACTTGTACAAACCCGTATCTTTGACCACTAACTACTTTATGCTCTGTACGGAGGACTAAGAGGGTTTGTTTTGAATACACACTGATTATTATAAATAATGAATAACAGTTGAGATATACATAAACCCGAGATAAGGTATAAAAGCAGGAAAAGGAATATTTCTTCTTTAATATTTTGAGGATAGAGAGAATATCGTGTTTTGTTCCGAGAAATCACAGAATTCCCGTCTGAACATTCTCTCATGTTTATCGGTACTAAACCTTTCGAAGTGAATTATATATTCTAAAGCTGTTTGAGAACTTTCGTTTATATTCCCACTTCCCCTTGAAATAGTCCTGGTAATCAGCAGGACTTCATTTTGCATGTCTATCTTTTACAAGAAAAAATATTTAACGACTGAATCTAAAATATTTTTGTTGATAAAATTTTCTTGCAAGAATGGAATCTGTCAAGTTATGATGTAAGCAAAGCTAAGAAAATAAATATTGAATATCGATTTAGAAATGTCGGACGAAGATTTTGTGGTATCTTGGAGCAAAATAGGATATCTCTCTAGTCTAAAGAACACGAGCAGAAAGTTCTTGCCCATCTTTTATAATCGCGCTGGGGTTTAAGTCTTTACTTAACATATTATTTTATTGCAATAATTTTTTATTTGTTATCAACAAAACCATTTTGGGTTTAACTATTAAATCTCTTTTTCCGTAGAGAGCTAAACCTAAATATTAAAGTCCTGCTGATTACCAAGACTATTTCTAGGGGCACTGGGGGTTTACGGCTATTAAAGTGATATGTTATTTATTTATCATGTTTAAGTTAGTAAAGCAACATTTTATATATGAATAAATCAAAAGCGTTACTATCTATAGAGAATATTCTCTTTATACATAACGATTTAAAATCTTATCAATAAGTTCTTCGAGACATAGAAGCACAAGAACATATCTCTTACACTATGTGTACGAGGGTTGTATAAACAAACTTCTGATAAAGCGATTCCTATATTGTAAATTATTAAATCTGTTGTGCTTATTATAGAAAGAGGTTCTTCTTAAAAGAAAAATGTCCTTTGCTCAAAAACATTATTGAGTAACATCAGTTATAAAAAATAAACCTACATTGGTCCAACAAAGATGTACAACTTGAAGACTTATTTAGTGAGTTTTGTAATGTCTTAGTCTTCCTTTTTCCTTATGCACATTTTACTTAAATAAATTAAAATAAGAAAATGAAACATATTGCAAACATAAGACAAAAATGATGCTATCATAAATGAAAGCATATCATTGGATTAATCTTATTGTATTAGTCAACCATTTTCTTCTCAAAATTAAGTATCTAGGAATTTGCAAATCAAACTTTCAGATATGAGATTGCACTTTACTAATAGTTATTATATCATATATAAAGTACAAAAGCACTCACACTCACATATATAAAGTACAAAAGCAACTGCACTATATTCTTACTCTAAGAGAGAAGGTGTGATTCATATCAAAACAAACTGCTAGAGAAATGGTAAGAAGAATAAGAAAAAAACATATTTTCTTCAAACTCAAGTTCACTACGAAGCAAATAATAGAAGAATATTCTCTTTTATGCTTTTATACCCATACCGGGGTTTATACAAGTGCAACTGTGTAAGTCCCTCCACCACGTTCCATGTTTGTGTCTCCCGTCGTGATCCAAGAATGTGGAGAACATGCGAGAAAAATCCACAAAATAGCTCAAATTGAATGTTCTTGGCTCAAATAGAAACAACTACAGTAGATAAGAGAAGAGTTAACAAGAAATTGATAGGGGAAGAGAGTAGCTTTTTGCTTGATTGGCCTTCAATACGAAAGCAGAGTTTGATCAGACCCCTCTTATTGAAGTCTTGATCAGACCTTTGATTGGCATCAGACGATTTTGCCAATCATCCTATCACGTCAGCTTGTGCTTTCGAGTTCATAATTTCTGACGTGTATCAAAAATTTAGCGATACAAATTACTTGGGTGATGTTTTGTTCTTAGAGTTTACTCAACATCACATCTTGATATAATAATGAACTTTAACGTGAGACATTGACTGGTACGACGGAATGCTACCAGTCAAGAATCTGATCAAGACATGTTTTTGATAAGAGGAGTCCTATCAAACTCCACTTTTGTACTCGAGGAGTGATAAAAGAAAAATCTAGAGAAAAGAGAAAAAGACACATCAATACCAGCGCTCGGGGCTAAGCGGCATCCTTTGTATTCTCAACCGGCTGGATTTATGAAAAGTCGGGTTCCTAAAGCTAGTACCCGGATTCGAAACCGAGACCGAAAGAAGAGAATTCGGATTATCGCTGTTTCCTTAACCCAGATCCCGGTGTTTTTGCAACGACCAAACCTTCTCCCCGGATATTTAGCAGGCTGTGAATGATTAATTTCAGATTTACATGGTCGATGCATACCTCCCGACGGAAAATTACCGGGTTTAAGACATTCAGACGGATTTGATTTAAACGGCTGAGATGTTCAGATCAGATCTGACGGTCTGGATTAAACTAATCATACGGTTAATAACTAAGTCGAAGATCTGACGGTGCAGGACGGTTTAAGACACATCAGGTGGATTTGAATTAAACGGCTGAGATGTTCGGATTAGATCTGACGGTCGGGATTAAATCACTCGTACGGTTAATAATTAAGCCAAAGATCTGACGATTAATTTCAATCGATCGAAATTTTTTTGAACCGGATTCAAACCCATAATATGAAGATAAAGCCGGTTATCATAACCGGCTCACAAAAAGTAAACAGATACTGTTCGAGTATCATGTTCTTCTCCCGATTTATGATGCTTCAGTAAAAGAAAACCCGGTTATTGAGGGTTGGCATTTTGTGAAACAGTTCCAAACCTCGTGGAATCGGAAAAAAACCGACGTCCGAAAACTTTTACCCCGAGCGCTGAACAAGACATGTGTCTAGACCTAAGGACGTTTCTTCTATCTGGACTTTCACGAATAAGTCTACTTCGGATCCTTAAAAAGTCAGATTTATGATCATGAGCATGAAACAAGATCATTTAAATCACAGTTAGTTAGTAATCCTCAAGAAGAATAGAGAAGTGCAAGACGAATCTTTCACACAAAATTTTATATTTTATTAACACTTTTTAGACTCCGGATGCCGTTAGATCGCATACATCGGTATCTTTGTTAGATAGTTTTCATCATTGTAAAGAAATGCTATAATTTTCTGTTTATTTTTTAAAATAATAAAATTAGGGGTATTTTTAATAATTTTGTTTTCAATAATTTTAAAATAAAATATAGAACGTAATATATAAAAAAAATATTCTTAAATATTATTTTTTATGTTCAAAGTATTTCGAAATAAAAATAATTATAGAATAGCAAAATGTAATAGTAGTATAATATCCAGCTACAATTATCATAACAATTCATTCAATCCGTCATGAGTACGGACGATGATATGTTCCGATTCATAACTATCTACTCCTGCATCTCAGACTTCTCATCAAAACCATCACACATTCTCATGTCACTAAGATACTTTGATAATCTATCCAATCGTAAAGATCAATACATGTTGTATCGTGCATGTATACATGTACGCATTTTTGTATACATTCATTTTGGACATCGAAGATTGGTTTCTTAAATGGTTTAACCTACATTCCTCTAAGAGAAATATAGTGAGTTCAATCTCTTGCGACTACGGTTGGAGGTGCATGCGCTATAGACTATTGATGAAATTTCTTGCCCGAGTCTTGTTGTGGTGGGCAAATGAACAGTCCTATGGTCCGGAAATTTCTGGTCCGAGGTCTTGCTATGGTGGATTCACATGGACCGTCCTATGGTCCGGGAAGAAAAAGACATGTAGCATGTAAAATTTATCATTTATCATTTACTATATATATAATTCATTAGAAAATAATACAAAATAGAGTAATAACCGCATGAAATTATCACCCTTCGCATATTGAACGGTTAGTTCTCTGGACCAATCCCACACTCCTCTTTATCAGTCAGCAAAGACTGCGCATAATAAAGTGATAAAGAAATTAACGAAATTGTACCCTGTCGTGTTCGTGTGTTACAACTCCTTTCAGAGCACGTTGTACCTTTACGAAACAAAGTCGGACGAAAGTGCAACTAGAAATATCTTCCCGTATGGATATTACGGGAACTACTCGTACATACTCCAACTTGAGGGAAATCCGGAATCCGTCGACGCAGCGCATCCGGAATCCATCCTGCTTTCTGTCGTGGAGCCGCTTTCATTCATGTTCACTTCATTCTGTCGTTGAGCCATCCATCCATCAACCGACCGATCGCCCGCCCGCCGGCCGCGCGAGAAATCTAGCCTCGAAGTGGCTGTTCATGGACACAAGAGTCTTACCCGCCAAGGTAAACGGAACTTCCATTACGCGTTTTCGCTTGTTCAGGTCCACGAGATACTTCTTAACCTAACCGCACTAACTTAAGCTGCCCGGGTGGAGTTACCACTGCCGTAAGAATACAAGAAAAAGTTGCCACTGCAGTGCCTTTTGCCTTTTGTTTTATGGCGTTTCCCGATATGGAATATCGGGAAAAGCTGGTCGGAAGAATTTTATGCCATGGAAGTGCCATGGAAGTGCCACTGAGATACAAAGTCCTGGGCGTTACACATTGGCCAACTCATCAGCACGCAGCTTGTGGACAAGTTTCTAGATCTCAAACTGAGTCAACAAAGCTGGAGGGAGGGGGCGGTAAGGGACTTGCCAAGTGGAACTGGAGGAGTGGAACTGGAGGAGGGGAACTGGAGTCAAGATGCAGTGAGCGCGGCCATCGACAAAGAACACGGGACGCAATGAATAGCCAACGGATGGAAAGACCCCATCAAACATTACAAGGGAAAGAAGGACCCGAAGGGCCAAACGACAATCATGCTGCTGGAGGAACAAGGGGTAGTCTATCGTGACAGACTACCGTCCTGTCCTTTTATTACCGCGTTTTTGTTGTATGATTTATAAATTAAGTTCTGCAAGTGTCAGATTTGCGTTTTGAGATCATTAGAGAATTTACTGTTTTTCACGTAATGGAAAAAAGACAATTTCATCGGTGTTGATAAGAAATATATATATTAAATCATAGAGAGTTTTAAATACACAATATAATACCTGGACTTGCTCTTGATGTCTTCTCTCAAAATGATTTGGAGTGGTATAATATGTCATGTGGTAGAATGTGAGAACATTACCGAGATTGTTGTTTATCACTTGATCCAGAAATTGATACATTCTTATAGCCACAAGAAACATAAGTTCTGTCTTGTCTTGACCGGCTGGTTGAAGATATAGAGATGTCTTGTAAGTTATAATCACAAGAATGGATCTTTATGGTTGCATACCATCAACGTAAGCTGATTATATAATCATCATTTTTCCTGAAGCTCCCAGTCACTTAGCAATTTTCGTCCAAGTACTTCAACCAAGCTTGGATTCCACCCTGTGTCGAGCATATTGCCTTGAAATGTTGAACTGTTATCCATTTTCAACTAGAACCTCTAGACACTTTGTATGAATTAACGTCTTCATGGGAAACTGAATGATGATAGAATTAAAAACGACATTAGCTTCACTCTTTGCCTCTTTACCTTCAAGAAAGTCAATAGAGTTCCCTCTCTAACTCCTTAAGACCTGACCAAACTTCAGATACATCTATATGCAAATATTCACCAATCTCTTTCTCTTAAATATAATGTTGTCTGGAATATAAGCTTCAATAATATTCGTTGGATTCTCTCATCATAATGATCCCAACCTCGGACAGTGCTCTCATTGAGACGTAATTATGGACTTCTAATGGACCTAAAGTAAGCAATTGCTTCTCTTGGATTCTTACTGCAAAACCTTCATCACTTTTAGACAATTGGTGGACATAAATCTAAACCAGTGCGCATCATGTTACGCGGCTCATCCTTTGTCGTCATCAGTCTATCGAGTAATAACTCTTTCACTATGGCAGTCGAAGTACACAGCGTTGCTCTAACATCACTAACTTTTCTATGTTGATTAGGACCTGTCTTTGAGACTCAAGTGTTGATTTGTGAATGTCGAAGAGGCTTCAACATCTTCAAGCTCTCTGCTCGCATCTGATTCATGTACTCTTCGGTTGAAATTTAATCAAAACCCATTTCAATCAATACTCAAAAGCGTTTCATGTGGAACAGAAGTGGATCACATACTTGAACATAATTTTGTTATAAATTTACTCAACTCTCAATCTATCTAAACACTTAGGTAGTTTACTCCAATGGAAAACATTAACATGCTATTCATATCAAACTGGGATCACTTGGGCAGGAGTAATAAGAAATCACAAATATTATGTAATGTGGAATGTTAAAGTTAATCGAGGTTAGGGCCAACCCTGCAAATGTGACTTACATCGATGACTTTTTTGGACTTGAATCCGATGCTTACATCTAGGCCGTATTTACATACATCCACTATTACTAATCCGCTACTGTTTGGACGTAACACAGCCACTGTATGATAAGCTGATTAGCAAAAACTGTTAAAAGTAGTAGAATACATTATAGACGTAGTTTGTAGTGAGGTTGATACTATTGAGAGATATAAATACAATGTTGTATGATTGTGTGATGATGAAGTGAGTTCATTTCAATTTAGTTCCACTCGTGTTTTAGTAGCGTGCAAATTTAATACATGTTTTTCTCGTAGCATGAGAACCTTACCAAGCTACCTCGATTGGTTAAGAAGATGAGTGAATTGTGCTACAGTTGATAAGAACCCAATGTTCTAGGTTATTACTCGAAGGTAAGAGGTCTCAAGTCTCAATGTACACATGCTTGGTCTTAGTTAACAAGATGAGTTCTCTCATGGTTCGCAGTTTCATGTCATCTTTATCATTTTCTAATCGAGTGGCATGCAATATCTGCAGAGACATCTAGTCACAGTAGCTATCACCGGAGTTTTCCTTCTTTTTGGCATCTTCAAGTTCCTCAGATACTTCTTGGTAAAAGACACAATCACGAGCTTGCCTTTGCAGGCTTTGAAGAAGTGAAATCTTCTATATGTAAATGGTTAGCTTCCTTCCAATCAACACTCTCAATTCTGTAAGTTTGAAGGAAAACAAAATCTCTTTATAACTATTTCAGTAGTTTTATCGTTTATGCTAATTTTTGTTGGGTTTGCAAATCACGGCAGAGGTTTCATTTATGGATGACGTTAGTTGGTTTGCTGTGAAAAAAGTATAGAAGAACGATTTAGGTTCAGAACGTCTTTTTGAGCGAGAGCTGGAAATATTGGGTAGTTCCAACCACATGAATCTTGTGAATTTTAAAGGCTACTGCAACTCTCATACTTCTAAGCTCAATCGATACGACTATTTGCTTTAAGACAGCTTGGATGAATTCTTTCATGATTACTATTTTTTTTCCATTCAACATGAAAACACCTTCTAACTTGGCCTTGGATCAAATTTTACTTTTCCTGTTCTGATTGACTACTCAGTACTGCAACTGTACCAGGAAAACATACATGCATGAAAGCAAGTTACATGGATGACTTGGACCTACCATGACTTTTCATTAATATTGTCACGGAATAGCTTGCAAAGTACAAACTTAGCAGCTGAATGGTAGATTAACATACCCATCTGACGTTGCTACCATTCTTGACTGAAGTCTTCTATTTTTAAATAGGTAGTTCGGATGAACCATTCTGTGCTGCAGATGAACATGTGATGAGACATTTGTTACATTGTAGTCTTAGATTTTGATTGCTCTACACCACCATCGTCCTAAACAAGCTCTCTCATCAAGTTGTTGTAATCGTGCATGTCTATTGTCAATTCTCGGGTAGCAACAAAATATGACAAGGTGAACAGCAGCATGTGCATGAGAATCACAGGAGCTGCCATGCTTCCACACTTGAAGGAACGAGTTTGAGCTGACTACGTTCATCGTCTAAGATAATGCATTTTCATAAAGATTCAAACCTATTATGGGCACGCAGATTGATCAGCCTGTTAAAAGTTCTGCGTATGGTTTGACCAGCCTGTCATATAAAAGCTTCATGATAATTTGCACATAGCAATGTTGAACCCACGTGCACGAAGAGAGGTGTATTTTATAGTGAGCATCGATATATGTTGTAAGTGTATATTTTACATGAGATTCTGAAGATATTTTCTTTAATTTCACATCTTGAACTGATAATGTCTCATTGTTTGCATTTCCATTGAGATATTTTCATGAAAACTATGCTGGAAAAATAGCAATACTGCAATGATCATTCACGCATTGATGACTTAACATCATCATTGGGAAGGTGTCCGCTAGATTGAATTGATCTGCGAGAGCTAGCAGTTTCTCTTTCATATGTAGGCATTTTCTGATCAGTTTCATGTGAAGTTTCATTGAATGTGATGCTCTTGTCATCTTGTTATTTAGGTGTCTAATATATCCATGTGTCATATTGTGCAAAAAGTAGCATGCACAACAATATCTCGTACACCATATACATAGTAATCTATTTGAACGGTGACGATATCGATAACAAGCTTCAAACCACAAATACTGGATGGAGACTAAGACTAAAATTCAAAGACTAAGACTAAAATGCTATAAATCGCACATCGGAGTCACCAAAAGCGAGTTACAAAGATAAAATTCTTTTTACAAAATCAACACAAACAACCTTTCACAGTTACAAAGATAAAAAATACAAATAAGAGAAGCGTTGTCGGAGTGTAATCCGTCTACCTAGGAAAGCGCCGGGCTTTTGGCTGTGGTTGTTCACTCAAGAGGTTGGCTTTCAGGTCACAATAGGGCTATAAACACTCACACAGATGTGTAAGATCTAGTAATATACCCAGAAGGTGAAATTCAGGTCTAGCTGGCAGTAATAGGATTCGGCGGCGAACTTTGACACTCACGGAGAGGAAAACTATGAAGGTTTAGACCTCTAAACTTCCCCTACATGCAAATGAGGTACTACTGAACTCACAGACGAAATTTCAGCCTGAGATCAAATTCTGACACGGAGATATGAACAGAAAAGTTTTGAGCAAGAAAACTACGGCAATTTCTGGTACCTAGCTGGCTATTTCAACCTATAACAGGAGTTTGGCTCGATCAATTTCGAAGTTTCTTACAGGATTTGCAGTCTACAGGGTGCTGAACATCCCTGTGAAGTTGGGACTCCTGAATGTACACAGAACTGTAGATCTCCTCCTCTGAAGTCGCTGCTATAGATTAAGAGCTTTTCAGACCCCCTCAGCTTCAGCGGCCGCCCTGAATTACTCAGTTGCTCAATCGATATGAAACTTTTTGTGAAATCGTAGCCCTGCTGGCGGAGAACACAACCTCGAAGTTTTGAAGCAATTTCCTCAAATCTGCTGCGAGTGACACTGAAAACCCTAAATCCAACCAAAATGATTCAATTCTAGCACAATCCGAACTTCAATTGCTCATAACTCCGTCTTTATTGACTCAAATCGATCGAAATTTTCACTGGAAGTGCTTGGCATGACGAGAACTCTCTCCCTGTGCTCCCAGATTTCGAAGATCCCTCACCAAATGCTCGAATTCCACTCTAGAGCTCTGTTTCTAAATTTAGAGTTTAACAAAAGACAAAAATGGACCAATGGGAGTTCATAGCTCCACTTGGTTGTCCTTTAGTACCCTAAACCACGTGGCAACTTAGTTTTACTCATAGGCTACCACGTCAAGCCCCCTAGAGTGCCAGCGTAAAACTTAAATTACTTAAAACGACACGCAGCCCCGAAAAATAACTTAAATCAGCTAGAAAGCGTGCATGGGCGACACGCAAATACAACCCATGAGCTTAAGCCCTATCAACATGGTAATCAACCTACTAAGACTCAAAATAGTGTTAACACCGTATGCAAAGGTGTCAAACATATACATAAACGACTAGAAGTAATATAAGCTAACTTCTAGAACTACTAAACTCAAGCGTCGGAGTAGAAATATAACATGTAGCCGCCAAGTAGCGCGACAGCGTGTGCCTAGAAAAACACAACAACTAAACTCTTGGATACCCTCACATTCACAAACACCACGGGCAAAAGACAACGGTTGTCTTCATTTGCTTCTACGAGTATCTTCCATATGTCACTTAACTCGTCAACACTATGTTTCACTTCTGTTAAAGTATGACAGAAATCCTCGAACTCCTCTTTGGGAATTTTCTTCTCACATTGAGAAGAATCAGACGGTCTTGCCTAAGAAACTTTACTAGACTCGTAGATGACGATGGCAGTTTGAGGTGATCGTGGAATACAGTCTACCATCCGAAATTGAGAAACTTCAACTTGCTACCATTGGCTCGAATCCATAATAGCACACAAGGAAAACTCAGAATTCGGTCCGTAATGATTGCAACATGACGGCTCTCAAGCATGACCTTAAAATCTGCCATTCACATCCTCACCAATTCTTGCGCCTCGACAAAAATAATCAACCTCTGCAACGATAGCTTGGCCAAAGACCTGTCACTGATAAATATCTCGAACTTATAAAAGTGTTACAGAGAACGATGCGCGATGACACAGTTATCAACTTCCGTCTACTAACCAAACAACGTCTTTCATTGGAGAAACGATTCCTTCATAGATATATCTTCAAGGACTCTCGCTAAGTGACTAACTACATGACATGTGATCGGTCTAGAGATTCCACTTATCTTTTCTCCCAAGGCTACATTGGGTGATTGCAAATAATCAGCTGACATTCTACAATCGCTTGAATCGACCTTCGACACTAAGAAACCCTTAATATCGATAAACTACCTTCTCGCTGAAATTCCTCTAGGTGCAATATTTGTTTAGATCACATGAACAAGCTAAACTACTCAGCCTCCAATTGCATAAAACACTTTCTTGTAATGTTGGCTACATTAAACTGAGGTAGTTTTTTGAATGTTGTTGCAAAATGAGATATAGCGTACAATGACACATCAAGAGTTTTGATGCACGTTGTCTACACAAATATTTAGTATGTAAATGACATATATATTTTGTGTATATTTGTGTAGTTTGTAAGATAATGAGATGAAAACCCTTGTTTATATGAACTTAGAAGGCTATGATTTTTGCTAGAGATCTCCAAGATGTGCAAAAGGACAAGGGTGAGTCTTTTAAATTTTATCGGTCCATCACAAAGTAAAGATAAGTTATCATCTACCTAAGAGAGTGCTTAGGGAAAAATGAAGACTTTCCTAGAGAATTTGAGAGATCTCGAGGACATGGAGGAAGAGTCCTCGATGAGAGGAGCAAAACTGAACCTAAATTCTGCTCGAAGTTCATGGAATGGATGAACTACATAGTTTTCTATTCAGAGTGAAAGATTGGTGAAATTGAGTGAGTGCATCGTCAAACTGAAATCAATTCATGAGCTTGTAGTCTATCAGTTGTTGAGCTCTCACCTCAAATTCATCACCAGATGTTTTGCTGATCGAATGCTCTAAAGACAAAGGGTGTAGAAAACTTTCAATCTAGAGCAGTACATTTGAAGATCTATGGAGGATGATCCGCAAGGTCAATTCTGCTGAAATTTCTCGAGCACCTTGTAGTTTACTGGCACAAGAAGTTTGAGGTGAAGTAGACGGTTCATTTAAGCTATGTAGCTTTCGTTTCGAATCTGAGATTAGAAGTACGAGTAAATTTTTGTGATATTGTATTAAATGTGAGAGGAGATCTACCGGTCAGCTCTTTTCGAAATTTGACATGTAAATAGAAATCTTATGATCATACCTACGTGGCAAGTTTGAGAGAAAACTGAAATTTAGATCTATACATAAAATGTGTTAAACTTCACTACTTTTTTAGTCAAGTATAATATACGACAACAATATCTAGTATAGGTCTCGAATCTTGTTAGTGACATCTTGCAAAAAAACATTCAGTGTGATGTCAGTATTGCTTTGGGAGGTATACTATGTGTAGAAAAGACTATAGCAATCTCTGTTGTGATTGCATCATCTTTGATTGTCGGTTTTCATACTGAACGTGATAAAGTGAGATTCTTGATCAATAAAGATGACTACTCTGTCTAACCTAGTGACTAGTTATAAGATGTCTTACGATGCATGCACTGAACTGTCCACCTAAGCAATCTACACGTGGAGAGTAAGACAACATCAAACAAACGATGTGCATGTGTGCCACCTCATTGATATGTGTGTCTTTGGATGAACGGTTGGTGAACTTGCACGTATCTTTGATTTTTGTTCTGAGACTTTAAAGCAAAGGAGAGTGACATGTAAGACAAAATTTTTTCTTTCGTCACCATAAACTTTGAACACGATTACAGAGACCTAAATGATTTTCTCGTTGAAATCTATCGACCAACTATTATAAAGTTGTCTTGCTAAGAAGGTGCGAATTGTGTACTCGGTCAAGTTTCAATCAATTTGGAGCTTTCCAGCGGCAGATTTTCAAACGGATCTTTTTCGACCAAAATGAAAGTTTTAGGACTTGAGTCCAAAATAAATAGTGGTCCGTGTAGGGTAGAACCATTATTTTTTTTGGACCCGCCCCTTACACTTTGAAAAATTTGTGAAATTTTAAGGTATTATGCGTTCATTTCTAACCTTATTTGGTCCATTTTAGACCTTTTTTGATTAATTCTTTCAACATTTTTGTCTAATTTTATACACCTACAGTTTGCAGACATGTTATTTCTTCATTTTTGCTCGAGAGGAGTGCGTAGAGTTGTCGTTGTTGTGACTTGTGACAAACTCTTGATCGAGATCTATGAAGGAACGAGTTCTATGGAGATTATGTGAGGTTTTCCGCATACAAAATAGTGCAATTTCTCGTTTGAGTTATGATAGAGTCCTTGTCTTTGATCACTAGAGAGAAACTTGATAAGAACATCACCAAGTGTGGAAGTTATGGATGATGATCTTCCTACAGGGACCAAATCTTTGAGATCTTATCACTGAGGAGGAAAAAACACTTGATGTATCCGTTTCTGATGCAAATTTCAAGGAGTGGAAGAAGCGATCGTATCAGACGATTCATTACATTGCATTGACAGTTTCAGCATCGATGATCAATCACATCCAGGATTTTGATATGCCCAAGAAAGCTTAGGATGCACTCGCATTTCAATCAAGAATAGAGGCGCATAAGCTACAATTGTTGCAACATTTCAACATTGTGAAGAAAGGATCGATGTGCATAAACGACTATGTGAACCACGTCAAATAGCTCATAGATGAATTGTCTTCTGTCAAAGTCAAGATTGATCCAACTGTCTTGATCGAGGTCACATTGCTGGGACTGCTTGCTGAGTACAAGCAGTTCATCACTTCAATTTTAACCAAAGAACCCCTTCTGTGGTTTGATGAACTAGTTCTTATCATGTTAAGCGAGGAGGTGCATCTACTGATTGTGGAAAATAATTAATGCATTTGGATCCATAATGGCTCAGTTACATGCTACAACCCTCGGAGGATTAGCCATTTCCTCATTCTGATTCTATAGATCTAGATCATGTTTTCGTGAGCCACATGCATACGCCAACGAACTTGAACTTCATCATGCATGGTCCCAAGAGAAAACTATCCATGTGGAAAAGATTAAAAATCTAATGAGATTCACATGTTTGGAGCTCAAAGAGTAGAGTAACATTGATTTTTTGATCATCGAGAACGAATATAAATTTGAGAAGTTATGAGCATAATTTGACTTTTATAAACTGCAAATGTTGAGGTGACATCTGATGTTGATGTGACACCTTAATGTTGATAACGCACATGACGACTTGACGTTTGTGTTGACATGAAACATGTGACTGTAACATAGAATCAAAATGATAAAATGACAGATTGTTGAGGTGACTAATTGTTGATCAGATGTTGAGGACGTTGACTTGGCGTAGTGAGGTTGACGCGATGATATGCATGGCTGTCTCATGACAGTTTGCATAGATACCACTTGAGGTTTCAGTGCGGCACGTGGATTTTAAGAGACTAACTTTCTATTAGTATAAAAATCAGAGAATTTTCATTAGAAGGAATAGAGTTCATGTGAGAGACCATACAATGTCATAATCTACTATGAGAATTTTAGTCACTTGGTGGTTATTTGAGAGACCATCCTTCAAATTTGGAATCAAAGTTGAGGGTTTGACTTGTGAGCAAACCTCGGTTTCAAAATCGAGGTTGAGAGATATACATGAGATGACGGTTAACTTTAATCAGAAATTGTTTTGTGTAAGGTTATTTATTTTGAGCACCTTTTATACAATTGGAAAGAATTTTCCAAGAGCTTTCCAATAAGACCAACTTTGTTGTTTTCATAATTTGGTAAACTTGGAACTATCGTAAATCCTTCATACCAGCTCCAAATGAGGTTTTTTTTGTTGTACTTGAAAGCCCTTAAGCACAAATTTCCAATAGATCATTTCTAATTTAACTCTCCATAGGAAGTTACACCCTCTCAAAGTTCACAAATCTCTCTTTAATCGTAAAAACTTCCATGTCTATTGAAGTCTTCTCAAATATCTTCCCAAGTGTCTTCTCCAACTTCTCTTCCAAAAGCTCGTCCCGGCATGGATGCTTTTAATCCAAAACCGCCCAAAACTATAGAGAACCACTTGGAATATTAAAACAACAAAAACCATGACAAACACTATTGAACCTAACAACATCTAAAACAAAAATTACCTCCCACCATTTTGACCTTGGAGGCTCTACTTATATACTATTGGAGAGCACCTCGTCATGTACATGTGTCAACTTAAACCTAACCAAATGTTTGTCATGCAACTCTATCACACTACACACATGTATCCTCTCAAGTGGTATTCCATGTCGCTATCCAAATGACATCTATACAGATGACAATGTCATCCTCGACGCTTAGTCACGGTTTTGTCATATCATCCTCATTGTGAAATCAGCATTATCACGTCATAGTATATCATAGTTATCACTATCAAGTCAAGATTAACATGTCAGCAAATGTCAAGTCATAACATGTTAGTGATTTCTCCAGCAGCATGGATGACTATAAAATTGACATCTTAGCACCATTAAGTAGCATCTTAATCCTTTAAACTTGATAATTTTAACATGTTGTAACTCCTTTAATATGTGTCAGTTGTAGTACTGAGAAAAAGTTCAATCATCAAAGTGTTTCTTTCTCAAAAAATCAAAGCCTTCTCTTTATTCTATATACATTTAATATTCATTATATGGAAGCATGAAAGCTCAAGATTTCTTGATCCTTCCTTGCGCACTCATAAATCTCTATCTCCATAGACACGCATCATTTTTTATGTATCTCTATATTCTTCTTACCTCTAAATACTTCTTCCTCTCTCTTCATACCCCCACAATGCTAGTTCGCGTCCTCCGCATCTATCAATAATATCACCATGATCCGCAAGAAATGAATAACTTCCAATTGTAACTCTTACTCAACATCTTTGATGTCATCTACTACTATAGGATCTTCAAGCCATAGCTATATGATCTTCTAGTAGGAAGAAGCAGTCCACATATATGATACGTGTAAGAAGAATATCATTCTCTACCCTTAGGCACAAGTGCTTAACATAATCCTCCAACGTGAGGGTCAACCTATTGAGTAAGTCCTCGATGGTTTGTGTGTGAACAACCCACATATATGGTATGTTTAAGAGAAATATCATTCCTCATCATTAAACACAAGGCTAATATAATCATCCAACGTGGATGTCAACCTACTTAGTAAACCCTTCATGGTTTATGTGTGATCAACCTAGAGATCTAAGCTCGAAAGCACATGCTTGGGGTAAATTTTGAACCTTTGAACTCTTGATATCATGGAGTTTGGCTATCATCTGTCCGAACTCCACACATGTTGAAGAAAGAAGTGTGTGAAGAGATCAAATTTTTCTCTTGTTTTCTTCTCTCTCTTTACTAATTCTAAATCACATGTCACTCTCAATCAAAAATCTTATTCTAACGTTGAAGTCTCTCAACTATACTATGTACGACTATCGATGTGTCCAAGCATCAAGATTCTCACGTCAAGCTCGAATCTAGTTTCTTCAAAATTCTCTAAACTCAATTTACATCTATTTTCAAACCAAACTTGCATACTTTTGTCATTGCAATCCAATTTCATCAAGTTCAAACCCCATTTTGCTCTACTCATCACGCTATTCGTCATGGTGACTTCATTTTCTAGAGGTCAAGTTTCTTCTTTTAAGTTATGGCTCGGCTTGATCTAATTAAGACATAACTTAACAGGAGTATAGTTAACTTGAGGCTAAGCTTAACCCAATATCTAGCTTGACTTAAGATATAGTTAACTTAGGATCTCGCTTAACCTAGCGTCTAGCTTAACCTAAGGTGCAATTAACATGGAGCTCAGCTTAACCAAAGAAGCAACTTGTCCAATAGAAGCTCAACTTACTGAAGCCGCAACTTACTTCTCGTTTTCTTATTTCATTATAGAGTTGCTCCATGACACAATACTGTATGTGACAATCCGAGAACTAAAGTTAGTCTATTTGACGAGTCTTGCATAATGATGCACTCAGATTTTGATTATCAACAAACTGAAGAAATTTCCAATCTTCTCTTCAACCACAAGTTGGTCCACGACACGACAACGGATTAGAAGGGTCCTCAAACTTTGATTTTGATATCGAGATATAAAATTACACATGTGTTTTGGATGAAACAAGAAACGAGATTTGAGTCAAAGAGAAATCAGTTTTTATGTGCTCAAACTTTGATTATGAGATTGAGATTTTGAAATACGCTCGTGAAGAACAACAAACTCTGAGAAGTAGAGATATGATTTTGTTATGCATATGATGTGGGTACACATTTCTGAAGAGTGATTCATGTGGTTTTGCTACTTTTGAGTTTCACAATCAACTACTATATCTTTCCTAAACACGGCTTTGTTAATTTGATACAACAACATTACTTTGAAAGAAAGTTTGAACCAAGTTTAGAACAAAGTAACTGAATGATCCAATCATGTTGCAACAGATTTTGGATCAAAATCATACTAATATTTACTTTCTCATATCAGTTCTTGAGGATACAACCTAGCCTTGCAAAAAGAAATGATTTTAGATGATTTTTCTAAATGAGCTACATTGTTCTTCTTCGAATAAGAAAATCATCATGTGAGTCTTAGTTTTTCAAAGACTCATAAGTTAGACCAAATGAAAGAAATGATAAGCATGCAACTCTTGTGCACTCTAAGTCTGCCAAATGATACCAGAGTTGAGTATAATTTAATAGAGAGGAAGAAATATTGTCCTTTTAAACATCTCAAGTTGTCTTTTGAATCCAGATCTTAATAGATATCCATATACATGAATCTGGAGATGCACTGAAAGTTTAATTTGAAATCAGAAAGAAAAATCTCTAGATCTTTGAGTTGAGTTTCTGTCTCTGGTGTCATATATGACAAGCTTTTATAATCATACAGTCTCAAATATATTTTGGTTGTTTGCAGAAATAATTTTGTAATATGATCAAGTCTTGCATTTTGATCTTCAATTATATGTAATTTTATAATATATTTTAATTTCCTCATCTTCTCTCAAAAGTATTAAGCAGATTTACCTTCTTTAGTTAGAGAGGTTGCATGCAGTCTTCCACAAAATTCTTCGTTCAAGCCTAATACATGGTGAAAGCACATGTGATTATCCTTGATGAATGTTAACTTGTACGTGATTATCAATGCTGACCTTTCATGTACAAGAGGTCTCTATTGACAAACTAATGTTAATTATCTCCAATAATTAGTTATAGTTGGAGATATGACATTGTATCAACTTCCACACGTATGTTATCATGTACATAAGTGTGACAATATTTGCATGCAGTGTCATTCAATATCTAACAACTTCATATAGATGGAGATAAGTTTAATTTGTCTACTATTGTTAGGTATGTTTCAGATTAAAAATATCTTCGACTTTTGAATCTTATACGTGTGGATATTTTGTCGCAACAAGCAATTGATGATTACTTAAAGAATTTTTATACTGCTGATATTGATATGCATGCATTCTTAGATGAGAATAGAATTATCATTATGCTCATAGGGAAGATGTTCAATAATATAAACAAGAAAGATGTTCCTCATGTTATCTAAGTATTCTCAACTTGATTTCACTCGAGGATTATTTCTCTATCTTTCTTCTATATATTATTGAACATCTTTAGAAGAAAGATGTTCTGATTAAGACGTGGATGAGGCTCTCAAATAGAATAGAATCCATGGTGATTCTTCTACATGTACCTTATGTACTAATATTTTTATATTAAGATTTTATAACTAATCATTTTTTACCAAGTGATATATTTACCATATATTTTATATCTCAAATATTGCAACTGAAAATCATTTATCATATTCTATTCGTAAGAGAGATCCAGAAAGAAGTCACATGGTTCGAAGATGAAGAGGTTGAGGATAAAAGCTTACAAAAGCTATTGTTCATATCGATTTTATGATATTACATATGGTACACGTCTGATTCATACTAAAATTTTAAGGATTGTTTCTGGGATCTCCATTAAGATCCTCGTTTGTTTCAGAGAAGATAGAGGGATGGAGATGTGAAAAGTTTAAAGTTATTCATGCCCAAGATAAGCTAAACGATGTCAAGGGTTTAGGGTTTGTTGAGAAGAAAACAAAATTTGGATACATGGTCTAGAATCCAATTCATTCTGAGTCCAGTGAGTCCTCCAAGTAAAAAGCATCGTATTGTCTATAATTGAGATAATTATAAGTCACATAGTATTGCATCAACTGCAATACTATGTGACTTATATCCGTGTCTAAAAGTAACACGGTGATTTTTGTCCTTTAAGATAGATTAGGAACAACGGATCTTTATGTTGTTCCCACAATCAGAGTTCAAGGGTTCTAAAGTCAAGATTCAGATTGTTATGATCTAAGACTTTTTGGGTATAAACAAAGTTAAATGAATTATGTTATGATTTCTTTTTTAATATATTAAAGATTTTACAAACTACTTAACATTTGGAAAGCTGTAAAAACTGAAAACGAGAGGAGAGTTTTGAAGCTGTAAGTTAAAACTGTTAGAGAAATATGCATGCTAGATGAACTTTTGGAACTTTTGTTCTATTGTTGTTATTGGAGACATATATAGGTGCTAAACAAAAATCATCTATCAAATAGACAAACAAAATTTAAAAAATTTAAAATTATTAACCTATGCTTAGAAACTCAAAAGACTAGAATATAAACCATAAAGCTTGAGTAGACTGTCTCATTTTCTAAAGCTACAAGTCCTAGAACCTGTAGTTATTTATACATTATTTTAATTTCAGTTTAATCTATTATTCAACTCTTCCGTCTGAATATTTATACATTATTTTAATTTCAGTTTAATCTATTACTTAACTCTTCCGTCTGAATATTTGCCTTTGAGATGAATATCTTTCCCCACGCCTTGTACAGTGAAATTTCGGTTTTTCTTATCAAAAAATATGTAAATATTATAAATATTTATTTTAATAAAATTTTATAAAAAATTAAATTAATTCATAAATGTTATATATGTTACCCAGTCCCTGAGTAGTAAACTCATAAATGAAGAGAGGGATGCTGCGTTCTTGGGGATATAAGTCTAGAATCTTAATTGTCCAGTAGCGCCGTTTGTCGAGAATATTAATTAACGTTCTAAATCTTCTCACCAGAAGAGTTAGAATGTTAATTAACGTTCAGTCTACATGGGTGAATAATATATCAGAGCTTGTGGAAAGCGCAGAGTACTCTGAATGGAAAATTTAAAAGTGCAGAAGAGAAAGAAAACTTGCGTGTATTCATCTAGCATCGTTGGATCCCGGGGGCGGGCAGTTATTTTTGCCAGGCGTAAAGTTTTTCGTGCAGCTGACGTATAGGATGGCTGCTCAAGGGCATTTGCGGTGATGGACAACGGAACGGTATATGCATGGAACTATATTACGGACATTTTATTACCGACCATGGGGAAACCTGTAAAATGTAACTACAATCAAGCAAACTGTTCTTTCCTTTTGTCCAAAAGTCTGTACAATGGATTTTCTCTGCTAAAGTAAAGCAAGTAACACTTTTACAAAGTGCATTACAAACTATTTGTATCGAAATTCCTCGAGAGGAGGTAGATGGAAGCTGGCACTATGTACTGCACTGCTATTCAGACCTCGTGCCTGTGCTAAATGCCTGAGATGTACTACACTTATATTCGGAGTCCACGGTCTGAGCCTGTGCTTCTTAGAACGGCTGCCGTAAGAAGAGCATACTCGGGGAGATTCTGATCGTCGATACGTCCATCGTTGGTATGACAGTCCTCGTCTGGAACGTCTGCCGGAGTCTTCGGGTCGCTGTCTTGCACGTCTTCTGCACCGCCTGCTGTCGTCTGTTTCCCATAGTATCTCTGGTTACAACTGGGGAAGCGATGGTTATCTCTGTAAAATACTCTCAATATCCTCGGGTGTGACGACTTGTGGAAGGTCTGAAGAAGGAATTCCACGGAGATCTTCGCTTCTGTATACCAGCCTGCTTGAGCCATCTCGGATAGACGCTATACTTCCCAGAGGCAAGCATTGCGCGAAGACATCGAGGAAAGGTGTCGGACAATGGATGGGAGCTTTTGTACCTGTTGAACTAATTCTCTTGGAAGAATGTTGACGTATGTGAGTTTCACACGATTTTTAGTATCCGCTGCACCCAGCAGTGTAAACAAATCTCTGCCATCGCTAACCATGCTCTTAGTGATATGTTTCAAGGTCACATGGTGATGCTGCTCACTCTGATCTTTTAGGCAATACCCAACCATTCCGACGAAGGTGTGGAGTCCCTTGTTGGATAGGTGTTTTACGCAGACCCCGCTGCCTACGGGGCGCTCCTTATCCCATGTCAAGGCTTCAAGGATCCGTTTTGATCTCTATAGCTGACTTATAATAAATGCATATTACACCTCGGAAGTGTAACTGCAGAAGGCTACCCTCTCGTTCAACGCAAAACAAGCCCGACAAACACTGCTTATGCAAGAAATCTGAAAGTAAGAGGAAATAGAGTAGTGTCGAGGTCTGCACCGGTCCTATAAACTGTGATCCAAGCTCGGTCTCCTCGCCCTGGCCTGTCTGCGGACCGACATCCCCGCTGTGGAAGTCCGTATAGTGATAGCAGAGAAAACGTGAGGTGGATGGTGGCAATTGGCTGCAGATGAGCGATTGAAGCGCAGTTGAGCGATAAAGGCTATGCACAGTAGGACGCAAGAAGCCGTCGGGTCGTGTAAAATAACAGAGGGATGCGAACATTCTAAATTGTTTATCCTGGAAATACATGCCAAACTTGTCTGCGGAGAAGGAGAAGAAACGATATGGCCCAGCTACAGTTTGAATATGTATGGAATGAAGTGGACAAGGATTGCAAGTTTTCCCGATTTTAAAATAGTCGAACTTATGCAAAAAGGAAGGTGGATTCTCAGAGAAATCCAGGTCTAAGTAACAAGACTCTGTCATCGAAGGCAAGCATCGGTTTCTTGGAAGAAAGATAAGAGAATCGTGAAAAATCGTTCGTTATATGTAGAATTTCGTAGGGCTGGACAGGTCGGGACGGAGCAGGCAATGAAGAGAGAGATTCCTGAGAGGTCGGCGGACTGGTCGAGCCTACGAGGTCCGTCACGACGAGATCCGTGAGCAACATGGTGGAAGGAAGAGGAGCGGCAAGAGACCAGGAATTGATTTCATCATCGAGCTTCTAGTTCATGCTGTTTCCAGAAAGCGCTACAGCGGCAAAGAAGCAAAAGAGAACAAGTATGGAGAAGTGTATACAAGCATGATTTGGTACCATTCCGTAAGAAGGTTGCAGCATAACGGCAGCGTTGCAGGGAACTCCTGTCAATATTAAAGAATACAGACCAGCCATGTTAGGAAAGAGTACGTTAGCGAAGAAAAGTAAAACGCGACGCAATGAATAGCCAACAGATGGAAAGACCCCATCAAGCCTTACAAGGGAGAGAAGGGCCAAGCAACTAACACACCGAAGGGAAGAACACCGGGGCTGAACGATGGAAAAGAAGAGGTTAGAATTAGAGAGTCCCCAGTCTGGTAGCAGCAGTTGTGGCGCAGCGGCAGAGCCTCGTTGGAATGCGGAGGAAATAAAATACAAGGAGTCCTCGAGATGGAGGCAAGGACTCCCCATAGCCAATCGATAGTGGAAACCAGAAATCTGTAGCGCTTGAATAGAGAACCGCGAGCGATACAAGCAGCGAAACGCCAAAAGTATAATTCCGTCGTCTCCACGAATACAAGTCGCAGGGAGGTGAGAGCGAGAAAGAACATAACGAAAACGGTAGTTTCCACAGCTGCGCGCTTCTTGAAAAAATGGACAGACGTGACGAAGAATCTAGCGATAGTTCTACCAGGTCCGTTCTTTTTGAAGTAGAAGACAGAGCGAGAATACATTTGAATAGCTCGGACCCTTGCCCTCTCCGCCCCTTACTCTTTTCCTGTCTTCCAAGCTGTGAGCGGAGGTGCCTTATCCGCGCCTTCAATTCAATCTTTCCCCATCCACGGTTGTCCTTTTCCGTCTTCTTGTCACGCCCGCCGTTGATGCATATATGCACTCGTGAGATACCACGTTCTCTATTCTCCTAACTTTCCATTAAATGTTACGGTGATGCACCAGAAGCCTCTACAAGTTAACCTTTTAGATGCCCTATTAGGGGGTGTCAAAGTTCAGAGGAAAGATTCTTCAACGGCAAAGAGGTAAGTGGCCGTAAAATTGTCACAGATAAGATTGTATGTAACCGCGACTCATTCTGGGTCGCATCTGTGAATAAACAACAAAATTTTATCATTGATTATTTTTCTATCTTTACACTCAAAGTAATTACTCTGAGCAACAGAGAATCCGTCGCAAAAGAAAACGGACGAAATCAGTGAGTAGCCGTTAAGAAAACGTCCGCGGCGTTTTCTTGCGAGTACCTCAGGAGGTGCCCGCATGAAGAGCTGGCCGCAGTCTGGCCGAATCCGTAACTCACTCCCGCGGCTCTCGAATATTCAGAAGGTTCTTTAACTTTGACACCCCCTATTATAACATTTTCATCATGTATAAAGTTGTTTTCTTTTTGGGAAAATTGGTTATATATAGGGTTAGGTCGAAACATTTTTTATACTGAAATATCTTTGGCAAAGATTTTTCTTTTATAAAACCATTTTTTACTATCAGGGAATAAACCCCCGTATATAGAACAATATGAATTATTAAAGGCTAATGGTCGAAACATGTTTTATAGTAAATTCATATATTGACATATTTCAGAAACCAATTTCTATATGAATACTTGAAGTAAGCACTCATCATCTAATAGCAAGCATGTACGAAACAAATAAAAGTCTCAAAAGATTAACTTTGATAATATTACGTAGTTATTATAAATAATGAATGAGCAGAAAATAGTACCATTTAGTCTATAAAAATGAAAAAAGAATGGAAATAGAATATGAAAAAAAATCTATTTATAAATTATCCTTGATCAAAAATGACAAAATGACATTTCATTTCTCACTAGAGCAAAGGAATCTAGAGTAAGTATAGTTTCTAAACTACTAGCAACTAAAAGCAACTAAATCTTTTATATTTATCATTTCACCACTTACAATGGTAACCTCAATGTAAACCTTAACTATTATCAATGATTTTGGTTTTTCTAGACTTTTTTGTTATGAGCTAATTTAGAACATTTATTAGTACTGAAGGCAGTATAGTTCTCAATATATGTCAAACATGTCAGACGTTAAAAGCTCCAGAGATAACAATTTCCAACAACCATACTCAAGTGAATGATATTCTCATTTTTATTTCCAAAGTATTTTTTCTTGTTGAAATTCATGTGAATCAATCAAATGATACCAATGGATGTTATTATCAATGGTTTTTACTGAATAAATTTTAAAATATTTTTTTGGCAACTATATTCGACCATTTATTCTTTTATGATCATTTCACAATTTTATGAAATTAAATTAAATAGGCCTATTTACTCTCAAAGAGCAATAAGAAAACCACTTACTAGTGAAACCCTCAAGGAAGTGTTATCTTTATTCTTAAAAATATGGTCTCTCCAAGCAAGGAGTCAACATCGGAGTAGTTGCGAGAGGAGTCCCATGAATTATGAGGAAGTGGATCAACTCTCGAGGACAATTATTTATATTTTGCTGGTAAGACATACGAGTCAAGAGATATTGTAATATTTATATTTTAATTTTTTTAAGGAGTTAAGATATATTTTCTATTAATAAAGAGGAAATTTAACTTCGAAGGGTTTTTTCCTTTAAAATATTCCTTTTGTATAGATACCTTATTATAATTCTTATATATGAAAAATAAAATGAGTTCTTATATACATACCATCAACTTTCACCCAAATGTAAAACTCCGTCTTCCTAATTGTAACGCAATTGTCAAGTTTTGTATTGTTGCTCGATGCATAAGAGAACATAAGCATCCCCACGGCCTGGATTTTCTCTTATCAGAAAACGTGAAAGTGTTATAAAAAATTATTTTAATAAATTATTATAGAAATTTATTTGTATATTAACCAGACCCACTCATCCGGAGAGAATCTATAAGTGAAGAGCAAGCTATGCGTTCTTGGGAGTATCAGAGACTTTCATTATCAATATGCGTTATTCTGAATGAATATTAATTTACATTCTAATCATTCTCGCCATAAGGATTAGAATATAGATTACACATCATGTACACTTTAGTGAATACATTAGATAAATAATCACGCATATGAAAATATCATTGACCAACAAGAGCACGCCTGCTGTTGGAATATAGAGTTGTCCGGAAGTTAGAGGCGTGTCGGTTTGAAGTCAGGGAAGGCACAAGGAAGCACAGAAAACTGATCACGTCGATGCTAATTTTGAAAGAAGTCCGTGAAAGAAGTCCGTCAGTCAGTCTGATAGTTAAGGTCCGCAACGAAACTGATAGGAGGTCTGACAGGAGAAGGTCATTTTTGGTCAACTGGTACCTCCTCAAAATCTTCTTCTGAAATATCTTTGTGCATAAATTTATGCATGCAACATGAATTCTGGGGAACTCTTGCCCGTTATTGTTATCAGAAAATAAATAAATGTTACTAGAAATTATATATTAACTAAATAAAAAATATCATAACATCCATACATATTAAATGTTAAGATGTTCAGATGGAGGAGGTGAATAAGCAAGGATGAATGAAGCATAAGAAGCATTCTCAACCACTTTGGAGTACTTTTGTTCACTTTTTGTTATAAAAAATATAAAAAATATTTAATTATTAAATGATAATAACTAGACCTAGAGTTGCAAGTCCAGATATATTCCATAAGTGGATAGCGGATCGACGCGATACCGACACTACAAGTGCAGAAACCTGTTAGGGAAAGACCTTAATTCAATTGAAAAATTTAATTAAGCATGCTGCACTCTTCCATCTTCAGATGGAAGAGGTGAATAAATAATAAGGAAGCAAGCTAGAGAGTAACGGACAAGGTCTAAATACTTGGAATATATAACTGATTTTTCAGAAATACATGCTCCGTTTCTTGAATTTATGGCATTTTCTACCCAGTTGGAAATTTCCAACAAAAAGGGAAAGCAGGAAAAAGGAAAAAAGGAGAAAGAAAAGAGGGTATTGAGAAAAGAGAGCAAAACACTGTTCATTAAATTTTGTTCGTAATCAGTTGGAAAACAATGTAAGCAATAATGTTTGATAAATATCCCAAGAGATTGGAGTAACAAGTTGTGCATTCGTAAGGATCGTGTGGTTCGTTTTGAGGACAGAAACATAAACAAAGATAAACGTATTGAACACAAAGGATATTTTTCTGTATTAATGTAATGTAGAAAAAGATCTATACTCAAAATGTTAAAATTTAGAATATATATATTAAGTTATAAACTATAATCGCACATCTTTATGTTTTCCTTCAACAAAGTGTGCCTGTATGATGTAGGATAGTGAATATAACGAGACTAATTTACAAAGAAGACTATTGATTTTTGTGAAAAGTGTAACTATAATGGGGTTTCACGGTAACTCAAGCACAAATGAATATACCACAAAAGGCAGAGTGAAGTACCAATGAAACTGTGTTTTCTGTCTTGGAAAAGCCGTAGTGTGCTTTTCCAAGACACCTACTAGGGCGTGTCAAAGCACTTTCTGTAATTCTGAAAACGGGATTAGACTTGGAGTCCGGATAATCTTACCGTTCATTATTTATGAAAAAAGAGGGATAGCTTTGACCAAGAACCCGGATAGACAAATAATGGGTCTAAGTTTTTTTGATAAGAAGTGTCAAAGCATCTCATTTTTGTTTCGCGATATTAAATTATACATCCAAAGCGATTCAAATGAAGAGACTTTGCCACATATTACAATTAAAACATTGTTCACTGATAGACAAAGATATTGAATGTTCGACTGAGAACTAGAAGAACGTGAAGAGCTAGAAAATCTGGACAAAGAGAACAAGGTACCTCAATAGATACCCCGCTCACTTATTGTCCGTTCACTGTTCTACACTCCTACGGGTCCATGTTAGATGTCTAAACGGACACCTTTTGACACGCCCTACTACGTCCATGAGGTCCATCATCTCAGCCGTTCTTGTACGAGTCCCGTAGTTGCTAGTAATGAATAGTAGGCGACTATCGAGGATTTACAGGGTACAATGCTGCAACTTTTTTGCTTTATCAGTCTCCTAGAACAAAGGTCGAGTTTCATCAGAATTTTCTTATCAAGTCATGTTTTGATCAGACCTCTGATTGATAACAGACCGTCTTGTCAATCATCATCTCATGTTAAAATTTATTATTATATCAATGCGTGAAGTTAGTAACGAACTCTAAGAAGAAACATGACCTATGTTCTAGCTAATCTTTGTATACACATAAAAAGTATGAATTATAAAACACAAGCTGATGTGGCAAGACTACTGAGAGTCAAGGATATGATCAAGCCAGGATTTAACAATAGGGCTCCAAACAAGTACTGATCAAGCAAAAATCTAAAAATGTTGAGACCATGATCAATATTATATGGTACCGTATTAAAGAGCTGTGAAGTACTATATTGCTGACAAATTAAGTTCCAGATATTATCCGGATTTCATCTTGGTCTCTTATAGTACAAGTATGATGTCTACCGCGATTGGATCATGATGCGGTGAATGCACAATGCTCGCTCTTGTTTGTTTACTGTAAGATAATGAAGTAATTATTTACTTGGTCAGCCCATATGTCGATCTTTTAACTTGACCGAGCTTTTGCGTCAAAGACGTAACTTGGTGAGGTCCATGACTGACTATAGTATGTACTCGAGTGACACATCATTTGTTATGTACACGTGGTATGTGCACATGGTTGCCGTATGATGATGTGGAGTGAGTGACATGGTCTGAGCGTGTTGTACAAAATGTAAGGATTTGTCACAAATGGTTTTTTATTCATCGTGAATATGAAAAACACAAACACTATGTTGACTCTACGACTGCCATGTTTTTTTGCAGGCTGTGAGCTACAGTCTGTTGTGTATTTTTGTTTATCGACACGATGCGTACGTTGATCTGGTTCGAGCAGCAACTTGCACATGGGGTGTTGATGGCATATTGGATCGAATGCTTATACAAATTCCTTGCAGTCTACTACTAAAACAACTATTTCTGAAAGTTACCATGCTCATAAGCTTTCGCCTCTTGGAGATGTTATTCGGACAGATCATCATCGGCTCCAGAGTCCTCATCAGAATATGAATATAGCAGCTCTCTAGAACCAATTAGATCATGAAAAAACCATTTTTGTTCGGTTGGACAATTGGGTACAGCTATGTTATTAACAATTTGAGACGGACGAACTTCATGCAGATTTGGAGTCTCTAAATTCGATGTAGTAGTTTGTGTAACGCTCACCTCCTCTGCGTGCAATGCTTGGCACCTGCGTTTATTGTGTCCTCGTTGTCGACAAACCAAGCACCGTAGTGCATAAGACCGTTGTCCTCGTGAACGAATGGTTATATCTCTTGTCTTATGATTACGTAGTGCTTCTCTCTGTTCTTGACTCATGGATTCTCCATTCTCTTCTTGTGGCATAAGACAAAACTGAGTGTCACTATCTGATGTTGGAAACTGCACAGTAACATCTGTGGGACCAGATGAAGGATACTATACCACCATTGTTGGAACTCCATCAGCCATAGCAGCTTGTCGACCTTGATCTTGTCCAGATATTAGTCAGACTATGATGTGTCGTCTTCTATTTACAGCGACTGGAGGTGCTTTGCATCCAAACACTGCATCTAGATCTTGTACTGTAAATGCTAGAAAGGCGTGTTGACCATAAATGTTAAATAGTGATTCCAAGTGCCATATTGAATCAAAGTAATAGCTAGAGTCTTCTCATATCTTACTGTCCGAACATATAGAATGTATACATGACCATCTCATATCTTAAA
Organism: Asterella californica; assembly: GCA_036924285.1. Classification (NCBI taxonomy): domain Eukaryota; kingdom Viridiplantae; phylum Streptophyta; class Marchantiopsida; order Marchantiales; family Aytoniaceae; genus Asterella; species Asterella californica. The sequence goes on from JAYKYS010000003.1 coordinate 18,670,813, forward strand.
ATTCAAAACATGAGCATTCACCATGACAATTATCCTCTCTTGTTTAACAACAAAATTTCTACCGTCCACAGCTAGAATGCTAGCTGGAGCTGGAGATGATATGGAACAGACGAGTTGCTCCGATGCAGTCTCATTCTCTAGCAATATAGATGTGACATATGGAATTAAAGGCCCTCTGTGAAGTTCTACGGCAACCCTCCGCTTTGAGAACTGCTTCATAGTGTAGAACCACAAGTCCAAAAGAATTTGGAATGGAGCATGTAAACGTATTGACCTCAAAATGACCTCAAAGTGTTATTCATTGATTCCATTAGATTCTATGTATCCTTATCATATCGAGGTAAAAGAAACCATGCTCGACTGTATCGTTCCGACCGAGTGGTCTTCAAATATGTTGGAAGAGCTAGATCTTTCTCTCCTTGGTCCTCGACTCGCTTCATCACCTGCTCGAAATTGCCACAAACAAGGTAGAACTGACAAATTACTAGAATAATCACACAATAGAAAATGCTTTGAATCGTGTGCAGAGCAGCTGCCGGATAAACTGCAAACATTCCTTCTCATCTGAACTTACTGTTTGATGTTCCGAGCGTAAAGAAGAGCCAAGAAAGATTTTTTGGCTTCTCGTCCGAACTAAAACTGAATGTTCATACATATATGTTTAGCGTAATGACCATGGATAGCTCTAGGAAACACATCAATGACATCAACTTCTGAATCTTTCTGATGATCAGACACAAACACTGTCTCCACTGAGTTATCCCATTGATCATTCTCTCAACAGCCGAAGGAATCAAGTCCAAGTTTGAGTACACTATTTTGGAACCACTGCGTATGACAAAATGATGGTATGATTGTTCTCATCCAATATCAAAGCGAGAAAAAATTGACAAGGATATTTTTTACTCTTAGAATGACAAGCATCTAACGCTGTCACTTTTTGTGAGAAGTGTAGAACACCGCGTGTCACCCCTAGAAAAATGAAAGCATGACGAAATACTTGTGGGTTGCTATCTCAAGTTCCCCAGTCAACTACCATCTGCTCATCTATACTCTCAATACGTCTACACGAACCAAGAATGAAGTGAAATGATATGCATTGATTGTCATGCAAAGAGTCGCGTGAAAGTTTGCACATTCATCACAACTGGTAGTATGATGTTTTCCTACTATATGCATTTCTGAATTCTTCGACCAAATCTCTCATATGAACGTTCTGATTTAGTGTAGTATGATTGTCAAATATAGATCGTAGCCATCATGTATTCTTTGCGAGGCCATGCCAACCATGCACACTAGCTGGACAAGAATGTGTTACATCACAAACAATAATCTTTATAACTCCACTCAACCTACTCTTCTATGCTCTGATCTTGAAAGGACACATTGCTAATCCGTCATCTTCTTCTGAAGATGTTCAACGACCACCACTTAGATAACGTGTGTGCTATCCACATCCTCCCATTTCTCCGATTTTCTTAGATGGTCTAGGTCCTGACTGAGCATTGATATGAACCGACTCACTCGATGTAGCATTGCTCGTCTCGAGAACTCTTCTTCGTGTACGACGTTGCGTGAAATCGCAAAATGAACGCATGTCATACAAAGGACCAATGTCACTAAATGCACGTCCAAGATCTTCCTTCTCATGTGTAATCTTGAAGAAACGAAGAGAAAGGAAAAAAGACTATGGTAAGTCTGACCAATTTATTATTATGGAAAACTGGATATATTTCATAATAGCCGTTATCGGATCATATAGATAACTCCTATTTATGTTTACTATCGTACAGAACTTACAGCTATTACATGCAAGAAAGCATAGTAATAAGGAAGGAAGAATCAGTTTTCTATACTATGTACAATGTTCGATGTTGTTTTCTTCAAACAGTAGAATTTGAAAGCTTTGCATATCAGAAAAGCGCATTATACTTGATGGCTGCTTTGTACAGCCTACAGCAGACAGAAAAAGAATGAGAATGAAAAATGAATATTGGAGTGTAACTTCCTGACCTCTACATGAGGAGAAGCGAAATCAATCAGCTGAATGTGAAGAAGAGAATCGTGACAGTGCATATGAAATGGAGAGTGAGCATTTGAAACGGACAAATATAAAATATGACGTACTTTCATAGGTATGATCTGCTCCAAGGTTATGTTCAAGCGCACTACAGACAAGGATATTTTCAGGCAAGGTCTGGACATCTTGAAAGTTGGATCATGTGTTGCCGAAATGTCAAAGAGGTAGCAATCATATATTCTTCTTCGTCCAGCACATCCGCGTCAGGTTGCTCAGCTATGAAATATCGAGTCCTTGTTTGTGGAAAAACAAGTTGTCTATGTCACTGATGGTGATGGTTTCAGACCTAACAATAGCTTTCTACAAAGAAAGATGGTGATACCTGACAATATCGAAAACTCGGCCAGTGGAGTATAACATGCTATAACTCCTTCCTCCTTGATGCTCTGAAGCTGAAATTCGACCTCCATCTTCTTCAATGTCTCCTTAACAACTCTAAAAAATTTCAGATCCAAGTCGAGCCCAAATTCTCACAATCAACTTAGATATGACATTCACTCAATCTTCCTCTCAACCTCTCATGATACACTTTCGACAGAACTTTGTTGTCCAATATCTCACAAACCACTCGATCAAAAGATCTCAAACTTCTCAAGAAACTGAAGTGCATCCTTCACTACCACTCTGTAAAATTTCAGAACCAGACCCTCAACCAAGCTCCAGGAATGACTCAAATCTTAAATGTCAATGACACAAGATGATATGCAGACCCTTGCGTACAAAAACAGCGATATCCTTTAACTCAATAACCCAAATGATCTGAAATTTCACATATCGCTCTCATATCATGAGAAGTTTCATAATCAAAATAGACCCCAAGCTTTCAATATCGCTCTCAATGTCCCTTGATAACAATCACTCACTCTCATAACCTCCAACTGAGATATCCAACTTCAGCCGACCATAACTTTATCACTCTAACTTGAAATCGATCGATCTTGGAGCTCATCAGTCGTTGATTCTACTGGCATCCTTGTCTTCCAACCTTTCCAACCATATCTAGAACTCTTTGAATGACCCACTAGAAGTGCCTCTAACCCTCGAAAACGTGAAGAGAATTTGGTGAAAGATGATTGATCAAACTTTCGATCAATAAGAAACAAGTTGACAAAAGTTTTTGTCTTTGCTCACATGACCCAACACCCAAGGAACTAATTTTTATCATGAGTACCATTTGGGCATTCAAGGCTTTTACTAAACACACTTCAAACACGTGATGTTAACGATGTCGTTGATCAAGAAGCACGTAGACACGATAACACGAAAGACAAAACTACACTCAGTATATGATCAAAATGACGACCTTAAAATAATTGACAATAAACAGAACTACAAAAAGACAGACGAGGATATTATCCGATTGTAATAATCCTCTCTAAAATTTCTCACGATAAACTCTCGGTGCGTCACTTTTAATCTATTGTAACAACATATTTCAACCCAAGTGTTGAACGGAACTCTCGTTGGAAAGTTCAAATCCATTCACAGATCCACACCAGAGTAAGATGTAAACCGTAAGATCTCAAACAACATTGTAAGTGACTATCGAAAGAATGATAAAGTCCGAAGTAGTCATTACTGCAATCATAAACGACTCTCTCCAGTGAGTCATCATAAACACTCTTAAATGATCACGCGGCAGACAATGGAGTTTAATGATGAACAGTCTTGTAAGTGAAAGATCATGAGCACAAAAGAACCCTCTGTTCATATCTATCTCTCACTCCATCTGATGAGACGCATAACACTCACGACTAAATTTGGATACTCCACACCTCTCGTCATATATCACAAACTTGCATATGACAACAAGAGTACTAATCTTTATCTCCACTCAGCGGAGAGTACACGGATTGTCCATGTGGAGCCTTATCTTTTCACACAATAAGATCCCAATGGATCCACAACATTCAAACACGTACGACAAAGATATATACATGTTTCACACCATAGCCAACCTACAACAAGACAACGCCCAACACAACAATCCAGTCCACATACGGTCTTCTCTTATTCGTAGACCCCTTGATTGTACAAGCACCAAGAACAAAGAGTTTGATCTCCCAATCACGAAGAACAACCCAACCTCAGATCGCATGCGAACTAGAGCACTTTGCAATCTGCCTTAGATTTTATCTTATGACAAGCCCGACCTAAAACCACGTTCAAGCATGACAGAGAATAATCAAATTCATCAAAAATTGTGAAAATCTCATCTATTTTAATTCTCGCTACCGCTTGCGCACTTCCTCCCAAGAATGCCCTCTAACGTCCATTAGAGGTTGTGCTTCCTCGTTGTTGAACTCCTGCCTCCATCAATCGAAGTATTATCTTGCCGATGTTCTTGAACTCCATGACCCCTTGGTAACGTGAAAGATATGTCCTCCATAAGAAAATTCAATGCATCAAAAATCCCACTCTTGCTGGACAACAGATTCCATCTTCTGATTTTCACGAATCGCAGTCTCTCTATCTCCAGTTGATCACGTCGAGATTGGACCACGAACGCGAATGAACGACTCCCAAAACTGAAATAGCCATGTATTTACTACCGTCTCTACATTTTTTTCATTCGGACAATGTCAGTCTTTTAGTACATGAGAATTACACACAAGATCTATTGTCATCATGGACGATCCGGTCAACTTTCACTTACGATCATATTGGATCTAAAATCCGTAGTGTCAGCTATCTACCGACTGCAGCCCGGACGCCGTGGGATCGAGCCCTCCTGGCAGGAGGACTCATGATGTGCAAGGGCAGCAGCATACGGCTGCAGAAAGCCCCACAGCGAAAAGAGGCCAAAAAAAAAACCCCAAAAAAAATTTCTACCGACTGCAGCAAGTCATGTGCTGAACAAGTTAGGTATTTTGCGCAGGGTCCAAGTTAAAAGTTCTTCGCATTGGTTGACCAAGTAAATATCTGGATAACGAGGACACAGTGGAGTGGGTTGACTGTGGTACATTCAACGCCAGTGGAAGCAGTATAGAAGAGGGGAACGAAATTGTGCCTCAGATGGGAAATTGTTCGCAGCAGAGAAAGGTAAGGTCGATGCGCGATGGCAGTTAGATTGTCGTTGCATCCTTTTGTGACAGTAGGTATCGGTTCTCCAAGACTACTGCCATCATCGAGGACCAACACTTTTTTTTCAAGGGCTCTTGTCTGCAGCGTTGACTCTCAAGTAGGTGATGCGCGTCTTACTCGATTTCTGCACCTATCAGCTCGTTCCAGTACGGTGATTTCGAGTCCTCGCGGGAGAAAAGCACTAGGAAAAGTGACAAAGAGAACTCAGCCCAAGGCGCGGTCAAGTGAGAGTGAAGTCTTCGAGGAATCAGTAAAAAATTCGGGAATTATATCACACGAACAGAAGGTGAGGAGACTCCAGATTAGGGCGACGAAATCGTCGATGGAAGTGTCAATGGAAACTGATAGTGTGGCGGAATTCGAACAGGATACAAAGCGCCCGCCCTTGCTTACTGAAGGATCTTACTCACCACCTTCATGGGCGTCCTACCTTAATCCCGTTCCGCCGTCGTTCTCAAGCCTTGGCCTTGTGAGTTATCAAACACGGTGAAGTCCTAAGCCGTTGAATTCGTCTAATTAAGCTGGAATTCACTTTCATGCCTGTTTCTCCTATGTTCATAAGTTTCGCTCAACACAAAGCGATCTTATGAGGAATGATGCCCAGTACGTGAACATAATTTGCTCTCACTCTGATTCTCATCTAATGCAATCAGTTGCTCATTTCTGCAGTTTCCAACCCCGATACATCGCTGGCATTTACCAGGATTGCCATCCGGTACCGATCTGTGGGTCAAGGTAATTAGTTTCTAGCTCTGTGTGATGGCAGTTAGTTTCTAATATAATTTTAATGACACTTTTGCCAGGGCTTTCGGTTGTTTACTATCACCATCTACAGGCATGTACTAATGCAAAGATTGGCCGGAAAAATGCAGAGGGATGATTTGACCGGAATGCAGATGAGTGGAAACAAAGTTCGCAAGCTGGAGTTTATTATGGCAGACGCGAAGGCCCAAGGTGCTGATTGTGTTATCACCATTGGTGGAATTCAGAGCAATCATTGTAGGGCAACTGCAGTAGCTGCTCGCTATCTTGGCCTGGACGCTTACCTCATTCTACGCACTAGCCGGGTATCCACTTCCTCTCTGTACCTGTGAGGACGATTCAGCGTTGGCTTTTTCCGTCTTGGTTCATTCAAACTCGTCCCCCTGTTGTCAATGGTTTCTCTTCCGACGATCCCTTATGATTGGTGCAAGTAGTCGAGTTTTGATTTCCCCTGCTCTCGCTCACGGCGCGGGCAGGTTGATTAAGGATCCTTGCAAGGCTCGTTATGTTCGGTCCATCAAGAGCTTAATAATTTGCTAGTATTGAAGCTCAAAGCTTTCCAACCTTTTCTCGAAGAAAATGTTGAACAACTTTCATAAAACGATTTTTCACATTTAGAACTACAAATTGGAACAGATTTAGGTCGGAGGCGTCCTCGGTCTCGAAAGCAATTCTCGGGCCTTGCTGTCATCATAGTGTTTCAGTTTGTGGTGTTGCAGTCAATCTGTGGAGAAGGATTTATGGGTGAGTTTATCTGCAGACGGTTGTAGAGGAGGATCCAGGCCTAGAAGGTAATTTGCTTGTGGAGCGCTTGGTCGGTGCTCATATTGATCTGGTGACAAAGGAGGAGTACGTCAAATACGGCAGTAAGGTATGTATATTTCCTCGATGGGCCGTTTCACAACAATCTCTCTCACACAAAGATGGTGGAAATAAATCAATGAAGGACAAGACGAGAATTCGTGGACTATATCGAGTACTATCGTTAGTCTGCCAAATCTGGGAACCCGATCTTATAGCAAAGGATCAGTCATTTTCGAAGACTACTGCGCTTACAGTCTACTAGGGTATCTATGTTCTGGAGAAGAGTTGCGTCCCCTCAGTTCTTCAGAAATTGCAGCCTCGTGGGATTTCTGCTTAGAATATAAGCTAGCGATTGTAATTGAATTCTTTTGCGTATAACTCTTTCCTTTCTCTAAGATTTGATCACAATGATCTCCAATACGCAGCTGGTCTGTAGAGTGGATATTGTGGGTGAATATTTTTCGTTCATTTGACTTCCGGACTTTTGAAGTTTTTGAACTGGAGAGGCGCTGAAAGCTCTACTTGCTACAGGCTCTTGGTGATATGCTCTCGAAGAGGCTCAGGGCAGAGGGCAGAAAACCCTACTTGATACCCGTGGGAGGTTCTAATACTCTTGGTACATGGTATACCTTCGGCCACCCCAGTTTACCTGCTGCTAACATGCTTTCACCATTGAATCAGTATATAGATGCTAAAGCTGGACTACTGTCTTCCATAAGCACGGTAGAAGTAATGTAGCCTGAAATTAGATATTACTCTTGAGACATGAGTCTCGAGGAAGCCAACCGTACTGACTTTGTTTGAGGTATTTGACTCATTTGGCATGGGTTCCTCGTGTTGTCAGGGGTTACATTGAAAGCGTAAGAGAGATTGAGCTCCAAATTCTGCAAGGAAAAGCGGATGGCGCGAGCCACTTTGATGACATCGTGATGGCATGTGGAAGGTACGGGGTCTTCCCCAACGTTTGCTTTCCTAACTTCTGTACATTGGTGTTTCAAGTGACCTTTTCCTGCGTTAGACGTTGGTCTCTAGCCTACTAAAAGATAAGGCTTTTGTTACTCCCTGGAGTCTGTGACGAATGATAAAGCGAGTAATGACCGTTTGTATCCAATGAAGTCAAGCTTTGGGATGGAAACTAACGATTTCCTACTACCTTTGTGATCCTTGATAAGCTGGATGTATGCCTGAATCTGAAGTCAACTTGCACTACACGGCGGCATATAGGCTTCCACTTGCCGGAATTTGATTGGGCTTGTGTCATATTTCCCTGGATCTTCCTTTCAGTCCCTTTAGTTCATAGCTTCCCCTTAAGATACACTGCGGAGCTGAACTTTGAGACGGTTGTAGGTAGCCATCTCAAAGCCTTTAATTTTACGTAACGTTGACACCTAGTACAAATTACGCCATAATGGCAGCCGAATCTGAACGCCACCAGGCATGGTTTGTCATACGGCCTCAGTATTACTTCTGCACTTAAATGTTGTTGCACTGCAAGGAAGGAATATACTTTCAAAACAGACAGGGTGGAAGTAGCGGATACCGGTGAGGAAACTGAGATATATCTGTCTCTTCCGGTGATTTGTAATTCCTAGCTTAGCAGGATCTTGCCAGGAGTCTTAGAAAGATAACAGTCACTCAGTGCATTCATTAGCTCTCACCTCACCTCACCTCCACTCCCACCCAAAACCCTTGCCTTGTAAGTACCTCGAATTCAATACCCTCTTGCTCCCTGGAGTATTCTGGGAATGAGGAGCTGCTCATACTGACCAACAACCATATCAGAAAGTGCACTTGACACGTCAACCGAACATTCATCCAGACTCGATCCACGCAGATTTCACCAGAAAGAAAATAACAGGTTCATATCAGCCTTGAACAAGCTGGGAAAGACTCCCCAGCGGCTGGGGAGAATGAAACCCAACGCTCCCGTGAACACGGAGAAGCTGTGAATGACCGAAGTACGAAATCTTTTCGCGGCTACTGACGGCGCTTCAAGGGCTATATGTGCCGCCTGTAATCCGTTACTGGCGGTACACTCCTGGACAGGTTAGAAGTTGTGTAGATCTTTTTTGGATTTCCGGTAAATTGTAAACGACGATAGTAAGTAGTAGCCGGTTCCTGTCACTCGGGTGTCGCTTTTTGTTAACAAAATTTGTCTATATCTGTAAACTTCGTTCGGCAAAATGCCGTTAGAAACTTCTACTCAACGGGCCCGCGGAGGTTACAAAGACAGCCGGTTCTGTCCAAGCGCTGGTGAGAACCTGGCTGCAGCCGGAAAATTGCAGCCGGAGAGTTTCGTATCTTTTGATAAAGGGGAATGTACAGATAAGAAAGATGAACTTGTGTGTGAGAAAACCTGATCTTGCTCTTTTTACTCTGGTGCATTATTTACGCACAGTACACTAATATTCAACTGAAATAATCGCTGTTTCTGGCTAAACTACTCTGATGCAAGGCGACATGCCGAATTGTTATGGTATGGTTGTTTCTCGTTCCACCCTGGAGCTCTCGGGGTGGTCATTGTCAGGTTACAGTTCTTCGGAAGTCCATTCAAGGGTCAAATTTACTTTCTCTCAGCTAATTCTGACAAACTGAACGATCATCACTGGAGGCATCATACAGAAGGAACTCTGGTTTTGCCCATCTAGTTGGGCTTAGACAAGGCCTAAACCTCAACCATTGAGCGGACCTAGAGTCTTGGTAGCATTCACACGGACAAATTTAGTGTAGGAAGGACGGGACTTCTGGAGAGTCCTCATCTCCGTCACGCGTCAATGCCGTTTGCAGTTTTCAAGGAATCTACTTTTCGAGGTGAAACAGCTAATCTCAAAGTAACCTGGAGAAAGTGAGGAAAATGCATCCGTGTCGAGGGGCGAGCCTGCGGGAGCATTTTTTTTCCGAAGCAGTAAATGCTGGCATTACTCTCGGTTGTTGTACTGACTTCTTACTTCTGTTGCAGTGGAGGTACTACCGCAGGATTGGCTTTGGGTTCTCATCTAAGTACATTAAAGTCCAAAGTGAGTATTTTCTGGAGCAGAAAAGTTGGAAGATTCTGATTGGTAACATTGTTCCTTGTGCAATGATTTGGGATAATTTAGAAGACGAATGTTGAGAGAATGGGATCCTTATCGGTACAGTATTATATTGATCGAGAACTGATGTTCTTGCCCGGAAAGTCTGGGATTGGGTCCTGTGCTGTGAAGTTCAAGCCTGATGCTGAAAAGTCAATTTCATCCTTCTGCCTTCTGCTATTCCCAGAACTGAATTTCACTTGTGCTTTGCAGGTGCATGCGTACGCTGTGTGCGATGATGAAAATTACTTCTACAACTTTGTCCAGGGACTCCTGGACGGCTTCAATGCTGGTGTCAACTCAAGGGACATTGTTGAAGTCAAAATGGTCTGTATTACTATCAAAACCGACAACAGTGCAGTACTCTGCACTTTATTGGTACTGATATCGTTGTTTTTTCACCGTATTAATAGATATTGTCTAGAGTCATCTCCTCGCCAAACCACAAAGCAAATACTTTGAAGGAAATCTCACAAAATGAATCCTGGTCTTACGATACCCGTAAATTTCTACGTAAAAGTACACAATAAGGTTATGGTCGGCGAGTTTGCACTGTTGGTTGATCCATACAACCAGCAGTTCGGATGTGCTTAACAGTGTTTGAAGCAGTTTATTAAGTATCGACGTTTTGAGCAGGCCAAGGGTCTTGGATACGCGATGAGCACAGCAGAGGAGCTGAAGGTCGTCAAAGACGTGGCTGAGAAGACTGGAGTGATTCTTGATCCTGTATACAGGTATTGCTCTTTACGATCAAAGGTCTCTAAGTGTGGTGTGACGGTGCTAAGGTTCATAGATTTACAGTGTGACTACTGCTGTAGTACGGAGCTGCTCTGGAACTTCTAACCATGAAGTCTAAATTTACGGTCTCGTTATATCATCTAACATGTCCGTGCTCCTGACATACTTTGCGGCAGCGGTAAAGCTATCAACGGGTTGCTGAAGGATATGGACCAGAATCCTAGTTACTGGCAAGGGCGAAAAGTCCTGTTTATCCATACTGGAGGCTTATTAGGTATGTACGATAAAGTCGATCAGCTGCAGCCCATGGTGGGCAGAGCTCGACGCATGGTCTTGGACTGTGTGACTTAAATCTGCTGGAAGGGATGACAGAAGTTCTGGGTAAATCTGCTGCCGAGCACATCAGGTTCAGGTACGAGTGATGATATTGCATGTGATAGGCATGCTGACGGGCGTTTTGAGTCGGAGGAAAACTCAGTCTCGGGGACGAATTAACCTATAGCAGCATAACCTTGTCCATGTGCTGAGAGGAGCATCCCCTTGAAAAAGATATGGCAGTTGAGCACCGAGTCAGGTTCGGGATGGGGCAAGCGCAAACGCGCTACAGGCAAGTGTTCCAGTACTCTTTTGTACAATTCAAAGCTTCAAGGGAACACGCACCTGAACAGGCGACTTGTAACCAGTGTGGAAAAAGTAATGGAGCACGACTTGGTCCTCTCTGTAGCTTTTAATACGTCGTTGCAGGTTACGTGGCTTGTACTAGAGATCTCAATCCTGTATTAAACCTTGACTAACATTAAGGTGTCCTGAACTCAATCCCGCACGTTTTATAAACTCAAATTTCCTTCTTGTCTATACCGTGTCCTACAACAACACAAATGTACGACAGACGCGAGTCAGGAAAAACGCAACAATATTTCGCGCAGAATCGGGGTTACAAAGTTTCGACATAACCAGACAACTAGGAAGGTTGTCTGGCGTTAAGCTACGGGACGTCCGCGGCCGCTGCATGGCCTCCGTTTTTATCTCCCATATGGTCGTTTCCTTCAACACGTTGTGAAGGTTACTGGGACTACTGAGATGGGTTGTTACCACACCAAAGCGGCTTGGTCGTTTATCAATCCAGGACGTCAGTGGTAGTGGTTTGTGCATCGAAAGGAAAAAGCGATTCACTTCGTGATGAACACCGGTAGTTCTCAGACCCGAAATTTTGCATGCATCGAGAAGAGTGAATGTCTTATCCGACTCCATCTTTTGGTGTCATGTTCTCCAAATCTAGCCCTTCAGAGTGAGTGTTTCCTCGTCGGTTCGATTCGTCGCATGCCTTTGACGAGTATGATCCCTCGTCAATAGGTCTCGTCAAAAGGCTTACGCTCCTTTGCTTGATTCTGTTATCCACCTGCTCTTGATTTTGATCTCGTACTCCACTGGACACCGTGACCCTCTTAGTGGAAAGGCTTCCAGAATAACCGTAAGAGCTTGTCCACCACTTACCATATCCCTTTCCCCTAGGAGCGTGAGTACTAATCCCTTCCCATCTCTCATTGACCGAACTTCTAGCTTGAGTTCTTGGGTCGGACTCGCCTGAAAAGCAAGCTTCGTGGTAGAACAGGCGAATCTTGCGACCATCACGAACATAGATTGGACAGTTAACATATATTATTCCCCTACATTCCCGACATGTGTGTCCGGTATGGTTTGCCACTCCAGCCGAAACAGTCCAGTAATCGCCCATCTCCCAGATGTAGAGAGGAAATGAAAATGACGGCAGCACGGCGCGCATGATCCTCGCGGTTGTTAACCAAGAAACTCTTTCGTTTCTATACGATCGCTCTTTCTTTCAGGTTGCGAAAAGGTATTAGGAAGAGTTCGCCACGTGACGCAGTGTGGAGGTTCAAACTGGTCAAGATTCTTTCGGACCAGGTTTCATGTTGACACAAATCGGACTTGAGATTGAAAGCCCTGTCCCACTTCTCGAGGTGGTGGCGAATCTGACCTCGTTCCAAAAGTAGTCGCACCCTCCCCGCTCCAAAGCAATGGAGAAAGTATGTTCGAAACTCGAGTACGGGGCCGTCTACTCCGTTGGCCACTGCATGTCTCCAGCTCAGCACCACGCCAAAGAGTAATCCTCCGAAGGCCTCTGGACGCCGCTTCGACGTTTGATTCGGAATGCAGTTCTTGACTGGTGAAGGCAACGTGACTTGCATCCATGTGCCGACCATCTGGTAGCTTTTCGCACGTTGCCAGTAACGACCTTTGATGCGTACTGCATGTCTTCACTCTTAGGTCACAGATGAGGATTTCAGAGGGAACTCTGCTGTGCTCAAGGTTCCGCAATCTCCACGAGGAGAGTCACAAAGGGACTTTCAGATCGCAAACTTGGTCTTCGCTCTGATAGTGACATAGTCTTTGCGCTCCAGCTACAAAGTCTTTCTACTTTTACATCCTCAGCCTCGCGATAGGTTCTCCCTTGTACCTGGATATGTGTCGAAGCACCCGATACTTCCAAGGTTGCCTTCCATTGACGAATATAGACTTTCTCGTGAACCTTTAAGTTGCATCTTGTGAATATGCTTGCTATGACGAGACTGAAGTTGCTGTTCTAGATTGAGTCTTTTCAGAACCACTCATATTTGACACTTCTGTCTCCAGATTCAGTGATCAACTCAACTCATTGGAATTTTCACAAAGTGTTCTAATAATTTGGACAGAGTATAAGCAGGAAGTTTTCACCTTCATCCAACACCTCAGCTGGCGATTACAATCTAAATGAGAAAACTTCACTAAAATCTCTTGTAACATGAACTTCAATTAAGCTTAACTTCTTCACCATTGATTCCAGTCCGTCGCTACCGCATAACAACACGCCAATCGTGAAAACCAGACAGGAAGGGGGAATTTTTTGTCGTGTAACGAGACGGACTGATGGAGTAATTGTACAAACAAGAAAAAAGAAAAGGATAAATCCGGAAATTAGCTAACGCATAGCTCGCAATTCCATTGCAAACGGAATTCTTTAGTATGCGGTATTAGAGAGTTTAAAATTTAATGATCAAGATTTCTCGGTAGGATAAAGAAGATTTTTTGTAACTCAATTCCGGAAGTAAGAAGCAAGTTCGTACGTCCAAGTTTATCCAGGAACCATAACTCGAGCTCAGAGAGTGCTAAGGAGAAAACTGGGGGCTTCTTAAACCGTCCCGTGAATTTAGATTTTAGTTTTCTACATCTAATTCATAGAAGCACATAGATATCGCTTTTGAACTCATAAATTTCATAGCTGCAATGCTGAATTCTCGACTTGAAAAATGTTATTTTTGAATATTTGAGAGATGTTGAGTCTTCACAAGCGAACAAAACACATTAATACGTGTAAAACTTGAAGCAAAAAATATTGTTTTGCTCTTCCTCTCAAGCGAATGAAATACATTTCTATTACTTGTGAGCGGAACACATTGATTGATAAACAATATACATGTTCGAGAGAAACACATTGATGGGCGAGTGAAACACATTACTGAAGTAATAAATTCTTCTAAATGATTCGTGAGAGATTCGATTCAAAAAAGCTTATCGTTACTTGTTGTAATAAATATAGTTACCAAGAACTGAAGTAGTGAAATTCATTCGATATTTGATTGCAACTTCATATATGCTATTATTTAATGTTATCAACAGTTATAAAAAATATTGATATTCTGTAATATTATTTTTTCTCATCACATTGTACAGTATTATCTTATCGTGCACTTGGGGTTAAGACTTTCAAGAACTATCAATTTTACTAAGCACGAAACTAATGAGTAGTAAAACATATCTCATCTTTTACATTGCACTTTGGAAAATTTGTAACGGAATTGCCTTATATTCCAAAAAGAAACAGGCTATTCAAATCTAAACAAATCCCTACTAAAGAAACGTAATCAATCCTTGGAGCAGCGAATTCATACACACTAACAGCTAATGCTTTATCACACGATGTTTGAAGAAATTTCCATATATGCATAGCAAAAATACTTGCATCATATTCTCGCAAACTCTTATACTTCTTGTTATAGAGATCCATGGAAGTAAATATGTGTTGGTTGTATAATGCATGATATTTTTCTTGGGACAAAGTAAAGAAAGTGGTAACCATTTTATCAAATAAACACCACGTTTACAAATGAATGTATTAGCTCACATAGTTTCTACCTTGAGAGGACAAGTTTTTGTATTTTGTCTGATAACAGGTGCGATCAAGAGATATTTTAATATCTTTATTTTTAAAATTTTATATTTAATATATCTTAAACTTAAAATATCTTATATTTAAATATAAAATAATTTCAAAATAATTCATTTTTTTATAAGAAATACTATAGTTAACTCTAAAATTATTTACAAACTAAAATAACCTATGTTAGTATTATTAATTTTCTAAAACTTTACTGAAAATAACTTAAAATATTTTCCTTTTACATATGTTTACAACAAAAATAGCTAATAAACCCCCGGGGTCTCTACTCGTTAGTTTGTCTTTCAATAACGACTTTGTCTAACCACTATCATGTAGTGATAACAGCTAACACATATATCAAAGTCGTAAAGGTAATATATAGATATATATGTTTTTGATATTTAGACTTTTAGCTTTTTTAGTTTGATTTAAATATACGAGTCGGATTTATAATTCGGAGATATCCTTGTCCATGGTCTTGCTGAACTCTCTCGTTTGATACTCATACTCACACGTATGACTCCTTGAACTTCATACTAGATTTAGGAACATTATGCAGTTATAGATTTCTAGTGTAAAACAAAATTTTATGTTATAGAATAATTAATGTTAAAATTTACAAACCATCTTCTATAATCAAATTTTGAGATAATAACAAAATAGAATATATCAAAATTAGATCCCATCAGGAAATATCATCGAAGTAAAGAGAATGAAGTAAAAGATTATATCTTAGAGACGGCCAAAAGACCAAAGAGTCTCCGAGAAACCTCCATAAGGAATAATACAAAAGAATCACTCTTGTATAGATAATAGGTTACTACTCCTTGGATAATTTACCTTAAGGGAAGGAGAACCCTCAAGTGATAAATTACCCCATCTTACTTCAATGCAATAAGAGATAGATCCCACTGAATTAGACGTGGACGACCACTAATCTTTCGAGGATTATCGTGGTTTTCGTTCGAGCACATGAACTCCTCTAAGTTCACAAAGTGCTCTTCTAAGTTCTTTGGGTTTGGAAAGAAATTCCAGAAGCTTTTTCATCTTTAATGGGCTTAGTTTTATAATGGAAGTCAAGTAAACTGAACCCTATATTAGGGGAGTATTGGTGCTGCTACGGTAGTGCTCGAGGGTGCTCTCTGACAGTAATAATTTTATCATTTACCACTATATTATAACATCTGGGAAAAGAAAGCTAATTGATCTATTATAAACTAAATTATACATAAATATTCATGTTTATAAGATATAAATATCTTTCCAAAACAAAAATTTAGATTACATTTGAAAACAAGTCTATGCCGGCATTCTTTCTATTCTCAACCGGCTGGAATTCTGAAAAGTCGAGTTGAAATGATATATAACCGGATATTTTGCAGGTTAAAAGTTTACTAAACGACGAGTTGTCCGTGAAGAAAACCGGGAAAACTAATAAATGATGGAAAAGAATCGGTTCCCGTTCGCCGTCGGATAATTTCCGGTTCTTGAAACCTTTTAGCCCGAGCACTGGTCTATAATAGACCTCCCTGGCTCCCACACCTGCCTTGAGACTTGAGTCCAGCTGTAGATGCCTGAAATGGAGACGAAAAAGTCAAATATAGCTGCAGCTGAGATGATGACACGACCAGCACACAAAACACAACGTCTTGTTGGTTGGTTTCAAATTAATGATGTTGAACCGTAGGATACGGTAGTACTTTTCGTACAAGGTACTGCACGGAAGTGCACTTTCATGCTTTCAAGAGCTTTTTTTGAAGTGTGACTTCCATGAATAAAGAAGCGCGACGCCCATGTGGTCTGTGGTCTCAAGGTCTTACTGTAGGACCTTGTACCGTAGGCCCAGGGTAGGGTGTCTTTCTGAAGGACGAGACTCGGGCAGTCTGCCAGAAGTTAGACAACTAGAAGCATCTCCGCCCCACGTCTAATTAGTTAGGGTCTCTGCCCACTAGTAGTTTATTATGCTTAGCAGAGGATTTAAGACAAGGTCGGTAATAAGGTGTCGTTCCCACTAGCACATTTTCACTTACCAATATAGATATTCGGTAGAATATAAATCTACATCTCCATGATTCTGGACCAAGAGTACTTTCATCACATAATCTGATGACTTTTCATTGGAGCGATTTAGACTTGCTGTGGACCTTGAGCTTGCTTTCATTGCACACGAACAAAAGAGAGCATTCGCATGTGCTGAATTTTTTTCTTAAAAATCGAGAGAAAAAGTAACTCAATGGAAAGACACCAGCCAAGTTCTTATGATTCCAAATCACCCGTACAGTTTTTTGCGGTGTCACGTCCAGATTCGGTGCTGTTCAAAAAAAATCGAAAAAGCGGACTAGTCTAAATAAACACCTAAGTCGGTAGAGATCCTTAGAGAGCCAGTTAGGAGAAAAGCTTCCCAAAGCTTCCCAAAGCTTCGTTATCGTTTACACTAGTCTTTAATTTACAACAGAGTTATTATCTCTTTCTAAATATTATTGACGAAGCATCTTCAGATGTCTTCTGCGGAGAGTTACCCATAGAAATAACGTCACTAACGGTTTTTTATATTTAATATTGCAGTAGAGAAATGTACTACTCAAAATAATGATTTTAGGTCTCAAAGAGATAAAACTGCTAAAGAAGAAATCGTAATTTCAGTTTTTAAAGAAAACTAGCTTGTAAATTACAGTTTTTTGTCTTTCGAAAGTTTAAGAAGATTTCCGCTTAACTTTGATATCTCTAATATTTTCTGAAAATGACTGTGCTTCTCTAACTAAAAGATTCTACTCAACTCCTTAAAACCACCTCCTAGTATAAAAAGAAGCAGAAGGAATCATTCGTTGATTCTCTCTATCATAGACAAGGGGCAAACGGTCCAAGGGAGGTGGGTAGAGTAAGCTTGCTTTGCCTGTCTGGTTACAATCACATCCATCTTAGGTTCTCAGGCGCCAACTGTTTCACTACGGCAGCCTCACACTTCTTGTCGTGTTTTCGTTCTTGGACTTCTATGTTCTTTGACATCTCTCATGTTCATGCTTCTCGGCTCAGTCTCGTGTTTTTTCTGTTCACAACAAGGAGAAAGTGCTTGGTCTCACTATTTTTTTTGTTCATTACAAAGAGAAAGTGCTTGCACACTGATTTTCTTGAATCTGAGATCATATTTGCTTCTTTGTAAACATTTTGAACTCTCAACCATCGTGTCATTTTGTAACTCGGGTGGTTTTGGATCTTGAATTTAGTCATGATCGCTTGCTCGGTCGCTGTTGGTGAGAGATACATTCAGTGTTGATTCAACAGTAGTCATCCGTTGGCTTCTTGTTTTCAGTATCTATCGGATACCAGTTCTGGTCAAGATCTTTCTAGTTACATTTGGTCTTTTTTATCAGATAGATAAGCCAGGAAGGTGTTCTTTGCTTCAAAATCAACATGCTGCTGGTTTCTTGGCTCGAGTTTTGGACTTCGTATCAGTAAACTTTTGGCTTCGCGCTACATGTCTTCTTAGCTTCTTGGTGGTCCTTTCTTGATTCTCTCTCGTTGTATTGTATCACATCTTGGTGCTTGTATTGTCATTGTCTCATGGCGAGACAAGTGAACCACACGATCATTATCCAGTGGGAGAGGATCGGGAAAGAAGAGACTGATGGTTTCTGACTGGTGAGCGAAGGGGAGCTCAAAGCTCTTATTAATGTCACTCCTGATCAGATTTGTAAGCAATTTCCACTGTACAATGATGCTTACTTGGAGGTCATGTCTGAAATGGACATGTTGATCTCCTTCGATGATCCAATTTTTTTGCTTGCATGTGTTGCCGCTTCATTTCTTGAGGTGACATTACATCAGAAACGATTTCAAGTCTACTGTGCCTTGGCTCTATATCTCAGATACAATGATCACAAAAGAGTTGTCTCTCATTCTTGAGCAAGCAATGAAATTGACTTGGTGTACACAAGGGGAAGAATTTGTCGGTTTCAAGATTCCCGGTTAAGTTTCCGTCCACTGTATCCTCATCGTTTATTTCAGCTCATCTTTTAGTTTGCATCCATTGTACATTACCATGTAAGCACTTGCATACTGACTATCGCTCGTTTTTGCTCATCTTTTTGCATGCATCCATTGTACATTATCATGTAGGCACTTGCATCTTGACTAGCAGGTCGTTGGAGCATTAGCTGCTATGAGATACCACCCGTATGAGGGCTCAGTGGATTTGATACCCACACGGTTGCTCAAAATGTGTAGACTTACCGACTGCAGGTTATTAAAAATCGTAGTTCACATCTCGAGTCAAAAATTTGACTGAAAGCACAAATATAACGTAAAAAGTTCTCTCACAGTTGCTAAGTTTAAAAATCCCAAACCTCTCTGCTATGCGTAGAAGTTCAAAAATCACGACTAAGTTCATCTGTACTTTGAGACCTTACTATCTCTCACCAGAAGTTCCAACATTAGTCAATCAAAAAGTTAACTGTATAAATAAATTGATGAGAGATTTTATGATGAGATTTGTCTACCTCAGGTGAGACAGTAGAGTGGTAACCTGAAAAATAACAGTTTCAAACATAAATTACATCAAAATCTATGTCACTACAAAAGTAACAAGTATTGTTTTGCAAACGAATAGATAATATTCATGTATGTTACATATAATATCTTGAATGGAAAATTCTCCATACAAGCATGAAAGATATCAAAAGATAAATAAACACACCGGAATTACTCAGTCATTCAGTGGCTTAAGAGACTCTTGCTTAGCTCGTCCTTCCACACACTAGTACTAGAGATAAAGATCTGGTTGTGCACTAGACGTTGATAGGCAGTAGTGTCATTTTGTCAACATGCTCTCTTCAAAATCACTTTGCGTCCAATGATCTCATTTCAATCCATGACGGCGTAAGCTAATTGAGCCTCGTGCAAGTTATCCTAGTGGATCCGCTTAGTTGCAAACTTATTGATGACGGAGTGAAATGTCTCATAAAATTCTTCTCTTACTCGTGTGTAATAACACATGTTCAACCATGTAATATGCTTCTCTAGAAACGCTTGCATACCTAGATGAGTACGTCCTCCATGTAGAAATTGTGACCCTCGTCATAAATCCTCTCTATGCAATGTCAGTTTTCAGGGAGAATTTGACGATCGATATGATCACCAGTCCAATGTCTTGCTGCTGTTAGAATGTCAAAGATCATCAAATGTGAGGTCGCATCTCCCCTGGAAGATAATCATAATGATAATAGAATATTATATCAAGAATTAACACAATACGAGTAATTTTATAAGTTTTTGGTGCTATTTTACTTGTCTCGTGTATTCTTGACGAGTATAAATCCACGACTTTAACTCGTATGCAATGTTATGTGCTGCTACTCAGGATACTTCAATCTCCAAGATCTCTCTGGTGTCCAATAGACCTTTGCAGACAATCCCAACTCTTCGGTTACACAGTTCACAAGTTCTCTCTTACTCTTGCCAAGTAGAAGAATCCTCGTACGACAAAATATCTTCAACATCATCAATGAGAGCACCGCAAACTCTGATGTACTCTGAGTCTCTTCAATGCATTGTTCTCCTGATGATATCTTGCAGTTCCTCCTTGAACTTTTGCACAATATTTACGACCTTGTGTCAACGATCTTTCTGTTTGCAAATCCCATGTCTACATAACATATGCACATTTAGTCAACAAGCAAATATGTAGTAACATGATCATAAAACATAAGAAATGATACTCACAAGTCAATGATGGTGTCCACCATGCAACTGTCGTCATGGATGATCTCAAAAATCCTCAAGCTGTGGAGAAAGACATAAAAATATTCAACAATATTTCTATGTCTTTTTCCACAGCAGCCGTCTCAATTCTCTAAGAGCTTGTGGTCTCCACTCTAGTCAAGGTGACCATCTCAATCACTCGATTATCAGTGTCGTGTTGTGATACGGCGGTGTGAAATTCCTGTAGAACTTATGTTCTGTTTCTTTTTCTACATTTCATGAATCTTATCACGTAACTTGCCGAACGGTGTGATGGGTGTCATGATCGCAATTATTTATTTGAGTGATCGTATGATACTGAAACGTATCAATCAGCAATTTGTGACGTTGACTTTAGTTGTCCTTGTCGTTGCATTCGGATAGAAGTTGGTGGGTCGAGAGTTCGTAAGACATTCTCTCTTAATGAGTGATTAGTGAGAGTTTCTCGATGGTTTACATGGAGGTTGATCTTTAATCTACAGTACACCAAATATTGATCTAGACGTTGAAAGGAACGTTGAAGTCTATTCTTCGTCACAGCAAGATGTACAAACAGATCACAAGTCTCTCGATATGTAACAATCAGAAGAATCACTAAAAGCGGTATGTTCATCACCCTCTTCTTGAATTCATCATCAAAATACGGAATTAATTATTATTGAAAATGATCACAATAGATCCAATGAAGCTTGATGTGAAATGGATATGAGAAAGGAAGATCCTGAGCTGATATCAAACCTCTGTCCATAACCACCACTCTCACAACTCTTCAATTCCTATGAGGAACTTTGAAGAGGAGTATTTCAACCAAGTGATAGCTTACCATTCTCTTTTGTTGTATCTTTAATTGTAGATCATTTTCAAGTTGTAATATTGATTTTGTGACTCAATTGTTTCATTATAGTTGAGCGCTTCTGCATATTATGTTTGATAGAAAATCCTTAACATATCTCAAGGATTTTACGATTTCTTCCAGTCTTATTTGTATCTAGTGTTTCCAGTGTTACAGGTCATTCTAGTGGAAAGAGTTGAGTGAAGAAAAGACAAACTTAAATCTCTTTTTTCTCTCATTGATCTATTTTTGGACTAATAATGTTCTAGTTGTTCTCACAATTTTTCAATGATTTTGGGAGGTTTTCTGGAAGCGATTCGAGCAAAAAAGAAGATATGGTTAGAAAGCTCTTGACCAAGGCTATAATATGAGATGAAGAATCAAGTGTTTCATGGAGGATCGAAGGTGATATGATCAATTGAATGGAGGGGGTAAAATTCATATCCATCGGTACATTTCAGATGTTTCTGGAGACACCCTTGAGGAGTTTTGAGGAGCGGTGAGTTGAGATGAAAAAGTGATGACGAACATGTCATTTCGATATCAAGTTCAGCCGATTCTTGGACCTAATCGTCAGTTGGACGATTGTGGTACACTTGTGTATGTGTATGACCTCGTCCATGTGTTATGTGTATGTGTGGTGTACCTCTGACAGCAATGTATGTTGTGTAGCCATGTGTATGCGCACGATAGTTGTCACGTCAGTTTGGCACCTCGACTAGGTTGGTCGAGTGCAGAGTGACTAATCCCGGTAAGGCCGTTAGTGCAGTTAAGGCGAGTTCTTGGGATAGCCCACTCTGAGTATACTTCGTAGGTAGGGCTTGGAAACCTTAGTTCTTAGAGTTGAGCTTTCAAGCTCCTGGCTATGGTGGATAGTCTTGGTGAGTGCAATCTGGATTCTCTGCGAGCACAGAGTGAATTTGACTCGACTTTAGTTATTCTTTAGTGCATGTTGCCATGATGGAGTGAGTACATAACGTTGATCATTGTGGTACACTTGTGTATGTATGAAATCATCCATATGTTATATGTATGTGTGGTGTATCTCTAACAGCGATGTATGTTATGTAGCGATGTATATGCGCACGATAAATCAAGATCTTCCAGATCTAAAGACTTTCATACGTGTTCATGGTACTGTGTTTCAAGAGACAAAGAAACACATGAAGAAGACACAACAACGATATGCCAAATATGCAAACTGTGTTAGACAAGACGTGCAGTTTGAAGAAAGAAAGAGAGTTTGGTTACAAACCAAGAACTTCAGAATCCCAACGGATGGGACTTAGTAAAGAAGCTTCTTCCCAAAGTGGACAAGAGCATTCTTGATTGAGAAGAAGTTACGTTCTATGACATATAAGTTACAATTCCCAGCTAGTATGAAGCATTATCACTCTATCATACATGTTTCTAACTTAAAAGCGTTTCATGAAGAACTAAAGTCGTTGTCAGGAAGGTATCAAAAATGACACCGGATGTTAGAAGCATTATCAAGAGCTGACGATCTTGAGTTAATCGAGATAGTAGATCATCGAGCATCACCAAATCCAAGTGGAGCTAGAGAATCCATTACTCAATATCTATGCCGTTATCGTGTTGTGGATCGACTCCTACATGAAAGTCTATTTTCGATACTTATCATTATCGCTCCAAAGATGCTCATAAGATTAAAAATGAGCACTTTTACACAACTTCAGATCTTCACTTTCATTTCACGAACTGGTAGAGCTCGTTATCAACTTTCTTTGGGTACTTCATTATTTCATTTAGACGTCTAGTGATGAAATTACGAGGTTCTGAAGATTAGAAAATCAAGCTGAGCTCTAGCTTAAAATTGCTGATTTGGTATTTGTGGTTCCTAGCACTATCATAAGGATACAATGGGTCTGCTTGTTCATTATTTGTGAAAATCTTCACGTCCGCGATTGACGTAAAGGGGTAGCTTAAAGAGTTAGCTTGTTTCTACGACCTATCGATGGACAGTTTGGAGAATTGAGAGGTCCAATGCATGCACGCAAGATGTCATTGGATTCAGATATGTACAGACTATGCACTGATTAAGACGGTTCGTGAAGAGACGGATCGGAGAGTGTGTTATGCGAGAAATTGAGACATCGGAAAAGTTTTTGGAAGGCTTCAGTGACATGCGAAAGAGAGTTGGACCGTTCGGGTCGTTCGGGAGTCCAAACTTGCTATCCTTTGATCCATCAGGATCAGAACGTCGATTTCTTCAGGAAGTTGAAGACGATATGAAGTTTCATCAAGCGATTTGGGAGTTCTGGGTGAAATTGGTTTGCATGGAAGTGGTAACATCAATTTTTCATCACCTGCGACCTGAGGTTGGGTTATTCTTCGCGAGTAGTGAGTCAAGTTCTTTGTTGTTGGTGCCTACACGATCAGAGAGTCTTCACCTACGTATAAGTGAAGACCGTACGTGGATTGGATTGTTGGTTTGAGTGTGGTAAGCGAGTTTGAGCTGCATCATTACAAAATCACTATAATCACTAAGTAATGGTTGAGCAACAAGTTTTACCTTCTTGTCCACTATTTTGTATTTGATCTCGACTCTAACTTCAAGATCTAAGAATGACTCTATAGTTGTACAGAGCTCCCTAGAGTGTACTTCCACCACTTGATCTTCATCTTCTTGCTCATCCATAGCAAGGTCATTCATGAAATCTTTCAATCTTAACTCCAAATAGACACCTTCTATCTTATCATCCTCTTCAAGCACACCAATTTTTTCAGATCTTTTTCAATTTTTTGCACAACCTTCTGCTCCCACTTCTGCAAGTCAGCAAGTCATGTATGTGTAGCAAATCCACTCCCAAAAATCTCACAACTCTTGTACAAAAAACACTTTCTTTCTCAAGCGAGAGTACTTTTTCCAGTGTACCACTATATCCTCGCTCTATAGCAATACTTGTCAAAATCCTTGAACTCCTCCGTGGCCTTAGACAAGGAGCCACCCCTCAGATAATCTCTGTTCCGTCCGTGGTTTACCGATACAGTTAGAAATTGCACCGCTCTCTTACCATCCTGACTTTTGATCCGTGCATAAGCAGATCCGTCGTCCAAAACCTTGATCTCCATCCTCACAATTGTAATGTAAGGTTGACCGAGTATCACCGGGTATGATGTACTATCTTGAACAAAGAAGTTCTGTTCAATAGTTACATCTCCAACTTTCACTCTTACATCAAAACAAGCTCCATAGAGTTCTCCTCGTGTGTTGTTCGTTGTTCGAGTCATCCAACCATGATCTATATCAACAGACCATCCATCTTGCTTGTAGATGTCCTTAGAGACAATATTGACCTCTGATCCATGATCAATGAGAGCAACCACGGGATCCGTCATCTCTTCTACCTTCACTAAGATTTTGATAATAGCTCTAGTTCAATATCCTCTAGTGTAATGATTAGAGACCTTGTCATCACTATCATCCTCAAACCAAACCTTGCGGTTGATGCAGCATTGAGCTAGTTCTAACTCTTCTTCTTTTGATATCCTTGTATCTAATGCGTTAGACACAGCGGTTTTCTCTGCTAATTGTCTTTTTTGTTTGATAATGTCAATAATGACATCATGAAACTCTTTCTTGGCAATCCCAATAACCTCTTTTGTAAAATAAACTCGATCTTGACATTGAGTACTCTTTCCTCTAGTACACCCTTCAAATTTGTAGAAGCTTCAATATCAGACTGAAGCTTGTACGAAGGAGTTTTGCCCTTCTCCCTATCTCTGCTCTTCTCTGATTATTCAGGAGGTAGAGGATACGATCTCTTTCATAGTCTCCTCTCCTAGAGACATAGTCTCCGATCTGAACTTCTCTCATCTTATTTACCTCTTAAGAGCTACTCTCTCTTCACTAGAACCTGCTTCATCTCGTTTGCGCTTTTCTTCCATGAGAGCCTCATGTTGGCTCTTCATCAAATAAGCATGTACAGACATCGTATCTACGGGATGATCTCATCCAGTAGTATCTCTGATTGCCATGGTTGTTCTGAGCAACTCCTCCTTTGTCATTTTCCTCTTTCTGTTCGTGCTCTATAAACGCTCTACGGTCCTATCGATCAACTATCTCATATTTTCTCAACCTCCACGATAGTCATCGATGAATCTGCAACATGTCGAATCTGTCTCTCACTCAAGGGTCACCTCTGATGGCTTTGATGAAAGCACACCATGAACTTGAAAGAAAAAATGCTAAGTTCAATCATTCACACACCCATAAACTCATCAACTAAAATTATCCATTCTAACGACGTCTCTCAAGTTATCACATGCTAAAATATCACACTCTCTCTATATTGCTCAAGTTGTCATTACGACGATGTGAAAATAAAGATGAGGAGCTCTTCTCTACTCCTCTATTTATACATTATAGGTTTTTACTTTGGTACCCTCCAGTAACTCAGTTGTAATTATTTTTATCGAGTTTTACTAAAATATTACTTAGGATAAAAGCATTAGTCACATGAGCTTCTTATCTTTTCACATGGGCTTATTCCTTCAAAGTCAACAACTTCTAGAATGATTTTAGAATATTCTCAAGGAATCTCATATTTCCATCCCCTCTACACTAAGATCCACTAAAAAGGAGACATGTGGAACCTCTTCTTGTTTTTAATGCCCATAAAGTCCACAACTTTAATCCCACCATTAATATCAAGTCAAAAAGAAGATAAGGGATACTTTCCACCTCCTTTTTACTTTTTAGACAAGATGACAAGATAGTAGTGCTCACTCTTTAGGAAATATCTGAATTATGCCCAAAAGTACAACTAAGTTTAACCATAATTAACTTTAGCTAGTCATGGTTAACTTGATACCTCCTTAAAGTACTTGGGCAGCAAATAAACATTCTCCAGACTTAGTTATAACTAAACACATTACTAATAGACAAAATTCTTGTGTGTAACATAGGTCGTTATATTTTACCCCCGGACTAAATTTTCGCTCCGTCCTCGAAAGAAAAACTTTCGTGAAGAGAGAACTTTCGTCAATGAAATAACTTCAACTTGTCATGATTTACCTGATCGAATCTCTTTCCTCCCAACTCCTGAAAATCATATGTGAAGTTGTTCCACACCACATCTATAACAAAAGGACCAAAATATCTAGGAAGAAACTTCTTCCTAGCCCTCTTGAATCTGATAGCATCATATAACATTACCCAATCTCTGACTTGAAAAGTTTTACTTCCCTCTTATCCAATCATTTGTTGTAACTCTTCTTTTGATACGTTTGATCTCGTTCTATCCGGATCATTGCTACCGCTCGAGTCTCTTCCAACTCCATGAGTTGCTCCTTTCTTGATCTGACCACGTCTTCTCTCCTCGACCTCTTCAACTTTCGTTGAATAGTTTAAAAAGTATCCAATTTGAATTGGATCGACAACTTAGACTCCACTCCATAAACAAGTCAAAATGGAGAATATCTAGTAGAAGTCTTTGTTGTTGTTTGATACTCCCACAAGATGACATGTAGTCGCTTATCTCAAGTAAGTTTTGTAGTCTCAACACCAGCATCTTTGACGAGCATAATACAAAGTGTAAGATTGGTCTTCTCCGCAAGATCATTAACATCTGGTTTGTATGACATCGTTACTCGTGGCTTGATAGAAAAGTGTTGCAGCATAGCAGTAGTCATGTTCCTTACAAACTCTCTTCCTCTATCTGAGACCAACTCTAATGGACATCCAAATCTTGTGATGATCCTCTCTCATAGGAATCTATCCACTTCCGTTTCATTAGTCTCTCTCAAAGGTCTAACCTCTACCACATGATACAATAGTCAGTGACGACTACAACGTATCTATTACCTCGAGGTGTCTTATTAAGAGGATCTACAAAGTCAATATCTCACTTCTCAAATGGTCCTAACACTGAAATTGATCTTAACGGAGGTGTTCTAGTAGGCTTTAGAGCAAATGCTTGACATACGTCGCAAGTTTTGCAATAGTCTAAACACTTTTTGAAAATCCCTCTCCAATGATAACTCGCATCCAAAATCTTGAAGGCTGTTATCTTACCGGCAAAGTGATCTTCGCAAACAGTGCCGTCGTGAAACTCGTACATTAGCTTGAACGCCTCCTTCTGACCAACTGCTCTCCTTAGTAATCCATCTGCTTCTTGATGAAATAGAATTCTTTCCACCAAGGTGTAAGGTTTGCATTTCTTGATCAACGCATTACGTTCTCAGGTATGCATACCTTCTGCAAAAGATCCATCTGCAGAAAATTCCAGATTTCTTTGTACTGGTACCTCCTCAATGCTTGTGATGATCATCACTTGCTCGTCTGGAAATGAATAATCAAACGGTTCTTCTCTCTCATCATCATAAGTCCTCGACAAGAGATCAGCATTTGCATGCTTTTTCCTTGGTCTATCTTTAATCAAGTAATCATATTCTATTAGAAGGATCTTCCAACGAGCAATACGACCTTCGGCATTAGGCTTATTAAAGATATACTTTAAAGCCTTGTGATCTATGACATTGGAAAATTGCCCTCCTAGCAAGTAGTGTCGAAATTTTTCAATCCAAAAATCACAGCTAATCCTTCTTGTTCAGTCATGGAGTAATTTTTCTCCGCGGGAACCATCTGTCTGTTAGCATAAGCTATAGGATGATCATGCCCATCTCCATCTATCTCAACTTAATGTACATCATATTGCTACATTGGAGACATCCGTATACAAAATAAATGCTTTACTCCATTCAGGTTTAGCAAGTAGAAGAGCTGTCACCAATGTCTTTTTCAACTCCTCAAATGCTTCTTTTGCCTTCTGATCATGCACTATCAAGTCAAAATCAACTCCTTTCTTCATGTGCATCGTCAAAACTATTACTTTGTTCGAGAAGGACAAGACAAACCTACGATAATATCCAACCATGCTAAGAAATTGCCTCAACTTTGTCAAGTTGATCGGAAATTAAAGATCCACAATCTTCTTCACCTTCTCATAATCTACCACAATCTCATTCTTGGAATGATGTGTCTCAACAGTAGACCTTCTTCGCAGCCAAAGATGCACTTTTCTAGATTTAGAGAAGCGTTGGCTTGCTCCAACCGCTGCAAAATTTTGATCACACGATCAAAGTGGTCTTCTTTTTTTTCGTACATGCAAAAATCATCAATAAAATCTTGGACAAACTTCCATATGAATGGTTCAAACACCTTGTTCATGAACCTCTGAAACGTGACTGGAGCATTACAGAATCCAAATGACATCACCCGAAATGCAATGTTCCTCAAGGAGTAGTGAAAGTAGTCTACTGTTGGTACTCCTGTGCTATTTTGGTCTGGTTATACCCACTATAACTATCACCAAAGCTGTATCACTCATGATCAGCAACTTCCTCCAAAATCTCATCTATAAATGGTAGAGAGTCACATCGCCGTTGTAGGATTGATCCTTCTCTGCTTCTATTGATCTTGCGTTCTCCTCCAATTTGATTTGATGAGTCTCTAGAGTCATCTCCTTCAAATCCTTTTAACTGAAAGCAAACACATGGATATATTTCCAAAATATATCTAAGAATCTATTTTTCTCATCTTGAGTGACATTGATATCAAACTTCAGGGTAGAGAGTCTTCTCACAATCTCTGTCTCACTCAACTCTTCTTTGTCAAGATCTTCTCCACTGATGGTCGAGGCAACAAGTCAATAGCACTAAGTTGACGTAATGATTCATCTCGATCAAATCCTTCGTCATCAGACGAGGATGCTTGATCACAAGAATCTCTCGTATCTATTTCTGAGACACTCTGATCGTCTTTCGTATCCGATTCTCTGTAGTCACTAGTGGGTCTATCAGAATCAGAAGTCACAACTCCAACACCCGCGAGAGATACTATCATTCTATGATATCTATATCCAATCCGTAAATATCCTTTGTGTCATCTATATGTGGTGCGTACATCTCTCAACCAAGGCCTACCTAGGAGTAAATCATAACTAGAGCCCTTTAACACTTGAAAAGACATCAATGTTTGAACTCCCATCACAGATACAACCACCTTCTCTAACACACCAAGAGGTCTTACCCGTTGCTTGTTAGTCATTCCCATGATAATGCTAGCCGAGCGAGTTGGTTCCATCCTCAACTTCTTCATCAACCTCTCTGATATAGCATCTACAACCGACCCTCCATCCACCAACACGTCAAAGACGTAGTGACCATTCAATCGGACTTCAATATTTGAAGCCCTAGTGCATATTTCTGAAGCATACACATCCACCACACCAACTCTCACAAACTTTGATGTCTTGCTCTTGAGTTTCTTCTTCTTGTTTCTCTTAGAACTCAATCCTCCTGTGAGTTCTTTTTGTAAATTGAGGCTGAGTGCAATCAGTTGCCCAACGTGATGTTGGCTTTTTGAGTACTCACATCTTCAACCACATCATATCCCACTTGAGAAGATGAAATAATGAAATCCGTCATTCTCAACTTCCTTCTTGGCTCCCTTGGTGTACTCGAAACATTACTTGAACGAGTACTTCTACTTGATGACTCCTCCATGAAAACCGGTTCACCAAAAAGTCGAGTCTTTTTTCTTTCTTGAGCTAAAAGCTCCACCGGTACATGAGAAGAGTTTGAGCTCTCTTCTTTCTCATAGATGGGATCTCGCACTACATCGATAGTAGTCACTCCTTTGTCTCGTGCTTGTGATGAATTTCCCTCACCAACATTTATTTTGACAGTTTCATTACCCCTTGCTCCGTTGTCAGTTTCGTTGGAAATGAGAACCTCCACAAGTCCAACATGTGATTCCTCCAAAGTTACCTTGGTTGCTTCTAAAGTTATCTTGATTTCCTCGGTTGGGATTATTGTCGTAACCTCTTTGACCTCTTGCTCTCTCTTTGTTCCTTCATTCTTGTAATTGCACCACGTTTATCTTGAGACCCGCAAGAGTATCGGTGATGCTCTTCAACTCAGCATGAAAATCAGAGGTGATAGTAGACATCGCCGTAAGGACAAACGGTCTTGGCATCACCGCTGGAGTAGGAGCTGATGTTGAAGCGATCACCAATTATGATGGTGCAGATGCCATCATTGTGACTACACCAAGAGTCGGAGTCGACACAAGAACGACATGATGAGATTGGACGATATCTTCTTCATCCAAACTCTCTTCCATATTTGTTGCGATCTTGATGACCTTCGCTTTGGTTGTTGGCTTCTCGTATCTCACTTGGGTTCGAATTGAAGGTCTCAACCCTCCTACCAAGTTCTTGGTCAGCACTGCTTCAATCTTTGTCATCGTTAGCTCCACGTTGTCTCCACTCTTTCATAGAACCGTTTGAAACTGTTGCTCCAACTTATCCACTCTTTCGGCATACTGTCGAACTTTCTCGTAGTCCCGTTGCTTCAAATGAGTAAGCTCCACCATGAACTTCTCATAACTCTCTTCTGGAAGAAACTCTTTGATGAGTGCGTTACTCAACGTCTCCTATGTGTCCTCAACTGCACCAGGTGTTTTGTTCTTCACTCGGTCTTCATACCACATAAGAGCAAAATCTTCTAAAAACTCTAGCAGTAACAACACCCATTCTTCTTTTCTTGTCACGTTGTTTTCAATGCAACCTCTTTGGAAGTCTCGAACAAATGGCTCTACATCTTCATTGTCCTTCAATGAAACACTTATAGCTTCCCCATCTTGTAACTACTCTTTCTACTCTTCTAATCTTCGTGCAATAACGATTCGCTAAAAGAGTACGAACATCATCAATTTTATTCGAGAATAATCTATCATAGATAAAATAAAAGGAAATGGTTGTAACAACAACTCTTGTGCCATTTTTTCTCCCAAGGTAATCATGAGCTTGAGCCGCATCACCACCTTCTCCACCATACGAATGATGATCTCCATCACAACTCAGCCGAGTCCTTCTTTGTAGTCGACAACTTCTCCGTCTCAATTCTCTAAGTCTCGTCCAACTTCTTGACTACTGACGTAAGTAAGGCGGCCACATCTACGCACTTGTGTCCTCTTGACAGATCATCCACTCCACAACTTGGACAAGGATCCTCTCCTAGAAGATGAATTGGCATTGGTGAAGATGGACCCACTCGAAGACTTAAATCAGTAAACTCTCGTTTTCCTTTGACTCTCTCTACTATGATCCTAGTTGGACAATTCACTACTAAGTTTAATCATTCACACGACATTGGTGAAGATGGACCCACTCGAAGACTTAAATCAATAAACTCTCGCTTTCTTTTGGCTCTCTCAGCTCTGATCCTAGTTGGACAATTCACTACTAAGTTCAATCATTCACACACTCATAAATTCATCAACTAAAATATCCATTCTAACGACGTCTTTCACGTTCTCACATGCTAAAATATCACTCTCTCTATATTACTCAAGTTGTCTTTACGACGATGTGATATTACTTAAGATAAAAAAACATTAATCACATGGACCTCTTATCTTTTCACATGGGCTTATTTCTTCAAAGTCAACAACTTCTAGAAGGATTTTAGAATATTCTCAAGAAATCTCGCATTTCCACCCTCTTCTACACTAAGACTCACTAAAAAGAAAACATGTGGAATCTCTTCTTTTTTTTAATGTCCACAAAGTCCACAACTTTAATCTCACCACTAATATCAAGTCAAAAAAGAAATAATGGATACTTTCCACCTCCTTTCTACCTTTTAGGCAAGATGACAAGATAGTAGTGGTCACTCTTTAAAAAATGTCTGAATTCTACCCAAAAGTACAGCTAAGTTTAATCATAACTAACTTTAGCTAGTCATGACTAACTTGATACCTCCTTACAGTACTTGGGCAGCAAATAAACATTCTCCACAATTAGTTATAATTAAACACATTACTAATGGATAAACTTTCTATGTGTAACATAGGTCGTTACAGCTCATAGCGTGACTCCAAATATGAAGAGTATCTCCATGTTTCCTAGAAGCACCTCTTTCTCCTACTACCTCAACTCCATAAGTAGCAGCTTTCATCAACGTAGTAGCATACTGGGATCGATACTCCTCCAGTACTTACTTCATTCCTCTTTTCCCAAAGTTGATTCTAAGAATCTCTCCATTATCTTTCAAAGCAATCTTCCCTTCTTTCAAATAGACTACTCCATCTCGTAGAGTATTGACAAAATCACCACACTCTCTTCGAACATGATCAGAACTATCACACCAAATGCACCTTTGTACATAATCTTGCTTAGGAGCAGGTCTGGTATCATGTGCTCCTCCTTTCTCTTCCAACCTTGCTAACTTGATCTGCAAGTCCCTCATCTCTTTTACCAACTCTTCCATAACATCTATTTGCTATGCAACTTTCAAGACATGAACAATAAGAAGTGGAACTTGAGGTACATGCACAATAGGTGCTTGTACATTAGGTACCATTGGTTGCCTACGAGGTAGTATGATCAGCGGTGGTCTCACTTCTTGTCTTACTACCACCTTCCCTTCCAGTACTCTCGTTTGGCAAGTACACTCACTACTTCAGAGACCTTTCTCTAGTCAGTTGTGAGTCCATTATCTTCCATCTTATCTTCCAGAAGTAGCTCCAACTCCCTCTTTAACTCATTATCAGCTGCTTGCAGAAACAACTCCACCTTGTCGTTCTCCAACGTAAGCTACTTCACTCGAGACAACTGAAGGAATTATTTCTCAAACTCCCGAAATAACTTTGTGGCAACAAGCCTTTATTGGATTTGTTTACCCACTTCGTGAATGACTTCTTAGTCATTAGATCTACATCCTCTAAAGAATACTCTTTTTTCAGTTGAAGAGTAAATCTTTCTCATGTAGCACCATGAGATCGGATTATCTCCTTCACATGCTCTCATAGCTCTAGTACGACAACAAGCTCAAATGTACTCACAATCTCTCTTTTTGACACCTTACTCAACTCCATCTCTCGAGAATAGTGCTTTAGGTACTTGGAGATATTCTTTCCGTCAAACTGATCTAGCAACCCCACAACAGATTGCAAGGCTTTGGTAGCCATTGTCTTGTTCCGTTCAGTGGCTTGCTGTTGCTGCATTACCAACGCAAATGCCTCAAGCAATCGCATATCAGACCGTGAAAGCTTGGTCACCTTTGGAGCCTCTCCAGATGTAGAAGCCTCATCTACGTAATAACCAACCCCTTCAATTTCCATGGTGGTAAAATCATGTATGTACCTCTCACCCCAGACCTTTCACGTCGAGTTCACCAGCTACTGTATAATGTGTTTTTCTGTCTAAGAATACATGGAATATATGATTGTGTAGAGATATGTGGCTTGAACAGGTTGGTTCTAAACCTTGATCTTTCAACCCTAATGTTTTCTATCTACTCTTCTGGCACAAGTGACCTTGTATCTCTCAAAAAGGTTTGCTATGATCCAATGATACGTATAAGTTGTAGAAATTTGTGTTACATACTGATCTTTTTGTACTCTATCTGAAATACTTAGCTCTGTATTATCTATCTGCAAGTAACTCTAAATCACTGGAAGCATGAATTAACAGCTTTCTAGCGACACTAGCTACCGATCAATTTGACCGTCACAACTCTATTTAATACAACCAAAAGATGCTATAAGGTCACTCAACCAACTTGATAGAGTCCCAATACAACTTGTTGTACACCTTGGTCTACTAAGCATTCCATCAAGATAAAGTATGCATGCTTCAAGGCACTACTCAGATCTCAACATAGCACCAACGACGATAGTACTTGGCAGCTCCAAAAATCCAAACACCGGCTTATAACTCATCGTGACTCCGTTCTTTTTCACCACAAAGAGCTGAAATCAGCCCCACACCTTCACAATGTTCAGTTGCATCTAGACATGGTAGCTTCATCAACAAACTCCTCCCCAATTGCTCGAAAATAACCAAAAGTGACAATAGATGCGACCAAAAATCTGAAACCGCTAATAACAGAAGCTTCTCCAAACTTTGAGACCTCAGTCCTCCCAAACCAATCAACCAAATGATGATCAAACTTCACTGGAAGTTGTATTGGACCCTTCACTATCACCTTGAACAATTTTCAGATCGAAACCCAACTCTCAGATATGGATCAAACCGTAATCTGTGTTAACATAAGAGCTTTACAGACCCAAGTACATTTGATCCAAGACCCTGAAAAAACTATTCGACCATTTGAGATGAAACTTCCTAGATATCTTACTTGGTGCCTACACGATCAAGGAGTCTTCATTTACGCATAAGTGAAGACCGTATGTGGATTAGATTGTTGGTTAGGGTGCGGTGAGCGAGTTTGAGCAGCATGGAGTCGATTTATGTCAGTTTTTTGCTTCCTACGACCAAATTTCTTGCATGGCTTCATGAGAGGAACTCCAAACAATTTGTTTGGAGTCTCGTTGGGTTCAGGGTAGCTAGATCTACCTATCAAAGTAGATAGGTATCAGATCAGGCGATTCGTTTGGACGGTGTGCGTGATTCTAAGCCGCAAGAAGGAGTTTTTGTCACTTACGACCAAAAATCAGCGATATCTCAGCTGTCGTGAGTCGGATTTGGGAGTTCTTGGAGCCAATAGAGTCAGGAAGAAAAGCCTTATCGACATCTGAAGACGGTTTGGCGAAAAAAAGTTTTCTAGTAGGCTTTTTCAGTTTTTTTCGCTACGATTCTTGTCCTTTTGAGTTCGTTAGAGTTCTAGTTGATTATGTACAACTTGTGATAGCTAGCTTTGCTAAGGGCTTGTACATGGACGTTGTTTGGACTTGGATTTGAATCGTGTGATGTTGGTGCAGCTCTTGAGCTACGCTTCCATAATTTTGGATTTGGGTTGAGATCCAGAGACTCGTTTTAGGAGATTTGATGCAGATTACAGACCGCTCCAGTCTGTTTTCCAGCTCTGTGTTCTTAGGGAGAAAGAACCGTCAGTGTATATAAATTGAGAGTTGGTATATATTGCGACGCTCGTTCTCATGTTTGTCTCTCTTTCTCATCTCTGTTCAGCACGCGATATCTCCACAGCCAAGAACCTCACATTTTCCTGGACAACCTTCACATAAAATCTGGTACGACATCGTTGGACAGGTAGAGTTCCGGGTTTGATAAGTGAAGCATGGGAGTTCTTGGATAATTTAGCACTATACAAGTTCTACAAGCCACTGCCTAGATACTTCGTGAGGTGACAAACCGCAGTGGTCTCTTCGAGCTAAGCGGTGGATTGAATCGAGTCAGAAGATCATGCCGAAAGGCCCTTCAAGGACTGGAACCTAGTAGATCTGATCAATCTGCTCGTCTAAAGATGGAGTTGTGGTCTACTTATTATTTCTGGCTATCGGATGTCAACCAGGTTTAGGCTGAAGCTACTACGGAGTATCGTATTAAGGGGTGGATAAAAAAGAACTGACGAGTTCACCACTTGGAAGCTAGGGTTCTATCTCACTTGAAAGCTTCAACGAATGCTCGATAATGGAGCATAGCCTGAGTTAGCTTGATGTAAAAGCTATGAGAGAGCTCAATCTTATCTTGGATGGGGTAGTGTTTCTCCGGATTGAGGAAGTATTTTTCCTAATGTGGTATTGCAGATACCACAGTTCAGTGGAAGACTTGCACTTTGCTGGTTGGGACGGCTGTAACACTGTTTACTTTTATTAATCCGGTGTCGTATGGACAGTGATTATCAAATCTACGTGGCAGCTACAAGGTCACAGCGAAGGCTTGAAGAGACTAGATAAGGAGTCACGAACCTAGAAGAGACTCTTCTTGTTTTGCTCAATTTCAGTTTTTTTTCAGAGAGGAGAAGTCTGGTGGTGGAGAAGAGACTGTACATACAAAAGTAGAGGAAGAGATGTGCATGTTGGAGAAATAGATTAGACTACACTGAGAGTAGACTATGGATAAATAGTTGCAAGCTGAGGGTACCAGAAGAGTTCTAGTGTTGGTTAGACAGTTAATTTGATATTTAGTCAGTTGAGTGGAAAATTCAGCTTGTTCAGGGAGAAGAAAAGTCTTCTAGAGAAATTCTAGTTCTGAAGTGAATTCCTCAGAGGAGAGATTCAGAGCAAGGAAGATTACCGATCCAAGAGTCTTTCGTGATCTTCTCAGCAAGCAAACGTTGTGTAATGTGTATGAGTCTGTGATTTCATCTATTTTATGATAAGTAAGGTTGGATTGTATACCAAAGCTGATTTTGAAGCATCTGGTGAGGTGTTGACTCTATTTCTGTGTAATTACTTCTCTACTTCTCAGCATCCACTAGGTTTCATAATACTGGATGTTGCTCCTCGTGAGTCATTGTGTTCTGACTTGATCAGCAGTAGCTGAAGTGTTGTCTAAATTTTGTCCAACCCAGATCGAGAATTGTTTCCACTGTGTTCTGAAATCTGAAATCAGGACCTGAGACCTGCAAAAGATTAGTCGGTTATTCTTAACCCGTCCGACGGTTGTTAAGTCCCCCGTGCTTATTAGAGAAAAGTTTGACGAACTGGATCTGGAGACAAAAATAAAATATAACGGTCTTCAGAGAAGTTCATGTTTGACGACTAATTGATTAGAGATAAAAAATTTTATTCCGAGATCTGCGATCGAACATTACAAATACATGTAGTTTATATGTACAACCAGTGAACTACGATACATTACTACTCAACTTCACCTTACGTATCAACTGCATAGCTGTGATTCTCAGTAACGAATTCATATGAGTCACCAACAGTCAGGCACTGTATGCACGATTTGATCTACATGAAACGTGAGAACCTCATACTCGAAAAGTAGAGTCCCATCGGCAGGTAAGGACAACAGCTTCTCGCCAACTGAGATTGAAAATATATTAAGGAAGTAGGAAACAACGTAAAAAAGTCCAGTATATTAAAAGTCCTATATATATATATATCGTATTTCTACAAATATATGT
Organism: Asterella californica; assembly: GCA_036924285.1. Taxonomy (NCBI): domain Eukaryota; kingdom Viridiplantae; phylum Streptophyta; class Marchantiopsida; order Marchantiales; family Aytoniaceae; genus Asterella; species Asterella californica. The sequence goes on from JAYKYS010000003.1 coordinate 18,708,006, forward strand.
ATGTATATTGACCTAGTCGTCGTTGAAGTTTGCACACGAGGTAGTCGGATATGTTAGCATTCGAATCGCACTAGGAAAGTCTCACAGAACTGTGTTTGTTGTTTCAGTTGGGCATGTTTCCAACAACTCCAGTGGACCAGTAGGTCAATGCTTATGACCGAGGTGACGGAAGGCCGAAATAGAAGCACAATGTCTGACGAAATCACGGGCAGGGAGTAACTTCAAACGACAACAGCTCCCTATCAAAGGAATCTGGCAGCCACGAATCACGGGCTCTTGCGCCAAACAGGTAATTAGATCGTAATGATATTGACGACATGACTGGGTTCATGTTGAATTAACGTCGGAAATCCAGGAGCCTAATCCAGTAAGGCTGTAAACCTGTAATCCCCGTAGATTTTCCGGAAAAATATGGCGTTTAGTCATCCAACAAGCGTCAGCTCCAGTAAGGATGACAACCACAGTTGTCCGAATCCCACTTTACTGATGTTGCAGCAACGAGGTAGCCCACACGAGTAAACAAGCGAGATACGGCTACGCTCGCAGCGCTCTGTGTGTGATTCTGCTGGGTGCCACTTGTCCACTTCACCCTAGTGTGAGAAGCCAGTCGGTCATGCATGACCGTACTTCTGGGACCGTGGTAGCTCTCCTTGGAAGTGGATTCTGCCTGATTCTGACCGAATGAGGGCGTATGGTCGTCGCTTGCGGTGTCTCCAAAAGACGACAAATTAGCGGGGGCTGCAGATTATCCGGTTCTGTATCCGGTTACAGAACCGGATAATCTGCAGGGTACCTAAACCGGTTTTTTATTTTATTTTATTTTATTTTAAGAAGGAGCGGCGGGTACCTAAACCGGTAATCAGATGCTTTTAACCAAGCTACATTTAGTTCATTGGATCCGTTGGCCTTGGACCTTAACACAAGCCCGCCACGCAGTGGTCGCCCTTGTTGCGCCTTGTGGCGGTCCCACGCCTTGCGTCCTAAACGACTTGTCGCGTCTCTCGCAGAGCCCATCACTTTGTGGCCCCATGCAAAGACCCTTACTGACACATATGCCACCTGATGTGATGGATGGAACCTTGACTATGACTATGACTATGACGATCTGTGACGATCATCTTTTGCTGCTAGCTTTCCATAGTCATTGCAGCGGTGGAAGAAACAACGTGAAAAGCAATCCACATGATCCGAAAAGTTCTTAGAGTCAAAAGGACCTTTAATTTGCTCTCGGGTGGACTCTATGGTGGCCTTTTGGACTCTATTATATTTACTTATGAACTCGTTGGATGGTTGTGGAAACTTCGCACGTAAATGTTTTACTATACTTTTTTTTATCAAAAGCGAAAAATGACCATATTACGAATTTTTCTATGTGATTATAAAATCAAACATTTACTATATTGAAGTTTCAGTTAAATGAATATATAATATATATCGTACGTAAAAAAGGAAAGTTTAATCACATAAATTAGATCACTTACCCCGTACGCGAATATAAAATACTAAAATCTCATAACGCTGATTTGATACTCTATTTCAACATAAAAATAATTAATGACACAAAAAATGCATGATAATATGTGCAAAACTTCCTGCAAGAAGAACTGAAGTTGGACATAAACTAACAGAAAAGTAAAATCTTACACGCAAAGACCGAGATGGCCAAATACTTAGGCGCATTAGTAATGTATTACGGCACCGGAAGTGTGGAAATCTTAAGCACTGACAAGGTCTCCTATGTCAAACAAATAAGAAAAGAACGACGGCTTTATTACACTCTGTTGCCTTTCTGTCATCTTTGGTGCCGTAAATACCGCTGTTGGCCGAATTGCACCAACACATCATCGTTTGACGCAGAAATTTGCTTGATCACACCCCCAGTAGGTTCCTTGAGCTTGATCATACCCCTGACGGGTTATTGACAGTAGAACCAGTCATTTTACTTTTCTTTCATCATTTTAGTACCTTTAACCTTGACTAAATATCACTGTAATTCGAAATATTTAAAATTATTCAAAATAGTTAGACTATACATGCTAGGAAGTTTAATATGTGCAGTCTAACATGTGAGTAACATCATAAAGTGACCGGTTTTACAGGCAACAGCCAGTCAAGAGTGTGATCAAGCCATATATCGTAAGAGGGGTGTGATCAAGCTCAAAGAACCTACTGGGGGTGTGATCAAGCAAATTGCTGTCGTTTGACGTAATATACTAGGTAATGTATAAATCTTTAACCTGGGTTACTTTGTCTTGTTCGAAATTTATGGTACAGAAACTTCATTCTCGAGAACTAATAGGGCCACTCAAACCAAGTTTTTACCGAGCAACTCTCATACCTCTTGTAAAACTTTTTACAGGTTTTTGCTGTAAATTTTCTAGTCATTGGATGTTTTTACTGTATATCAGTAAACAACATCTCTTGAACGCAGTAGAAAAAAAACCGAGGTATGCAATACTTGATAATTTAGACTTACGTCTTCTCATCCCTGTAAATTTCGTTATGGGAAAAAATAGCTCTAATATTTTTTTACACGTAATTATAACGTCTGTCTATTTGGAATTGAAAAAATATTCTTATAACAAGCAGAAATAACCTTCATTCTTAACTCTGGTTAGATGATAACCGATCACGTACATTAATATCGCAGTCTATATAGTCCAAAACGGCCACGAAGGGTATGGTGGGGCGATACTTAACCTGTTCGGATTCTTTGACGACAGCAGTCACCTCTTGCATATAAGTGAGCTGTATGGACTGCGATATTTGTGTACGTGATCGGTTATCATCTACGGTAACCGGCACAGGAAACTGGCTGTTCTCTCGCGGGGCTCCTGCGAAACATAATAAGGGGCCGTCCGCACTAACCATTTTGAGACCAAAGCGATTCCGCCCATTACGGACGTGGTAGGTTCGGGAATAAGAGATTAGGTCGTATTGCAAAGATATTTTCTAGAATTCGTTCATTATACTTAATGTAGTAAGTATAATCTCTCTCGACTTTTACGCTCTACAAGGTTCGTATACCCAGCATTTAGATGAAACTGTATACAGTGGTAACATAAAACAGTGCCACGGAGACAATAAGCATCCCCAACTTGCTTTGCACCGTAACGGCAGAGAGCAAGGACCGTTCGGAGTTTTCTTGAATGGCGGTTGGCTGCCAGGGGGCTTTTGACGCATAATTTTCCGCTTCGAATTAGCCGCTTTTTTTTGCGGCGGCAAGGGGACGCCTTTTTTTCGGCTGGTGCGGGGCTACGGATTTATGTGTTAAGGCAGAGGGAATAATTCGAATTTGACTTCGGGCCATGCACATGCGCGGACGACGCGTGCAGGACGCTGCAACGAGGCGGAGGACGGCTGGGCTGCGGAATTGACGGCATTCGTATCTCACGCTCCACGCCGTGTCGTCGTCGTCCTCTCCCGCGGGATTGCTCGCAGTCGTATCTCATGTTCGGTTCGCACGACATTCGTCGAGGACATTGACCTCTTTCTTGTCGTGCTTCTCATTGTGTCGTCGTCGCTGCTCCTTGCTCGCGGCGTTCTTCTCTCGTTCGGTTAGCACGGCAATCGTCACGCGGATCGATCTGGGACATTCTTCGATTTTCTCCTTCTCGCGGATTGGTGTCGTCGTCGGCGATGTTCTTTCTCGATTGCTGGTCGTCAATTTCTTTTCTTTGTCGCTAATTCATTTGCTCGTTTGCACGGTTCTCCTTTGAATGAGAACCGAGCAATCGAGAAATTGTCCTTCATGTTTGCGTTTTCGTCTTCGACAAATTGGCAGCATGATTGTGAGTGGAGAAGGACTGTCATTTGAATCTGCTGCCTCGATGCTTGCGCGGTTCGTTGCATCGGACGGTGCTCGAGTTCGGTTTGCTTCTCGTTATCTCGCGGTTGTGCGCACGGGACGTACCTGCCGACGTTCGGGTTACATCGTCTCGCTCGAAGATGGCGAATCTTTCCAGGGTACCGTCCGCATGCACGTCCACGCTGTTCGTCGAACAATTTCGATTTGTAATTGCTTTCTTCGCCTCGGTTCAACCCTGGTACTTCTCTTCCCACTTCTCTTTCTTTATCGTCGATGGCCACCGAATCTGTGTCGAATGGGACCGATGATGACACAGTAGCCTCTCCTCATCTCTCGTCCGACGCTAGTATTCCGTCTAGTCTTTTGCTTGTTCTCTCGACACCACCATCATCCGACTTGTCCCTTGCGTCTCCGCACCGTGCTTCTGTCTTGGATTCTCTACAACTTTTTTGTAACCATGGTATGGAAGGTTACAAATGTCAAGTCGATCAGTTTGCTGTTCCTTCGAATCCTCCTCCTTTTCCCTTGCTGTCTACGCCTTATGTTTCGTTTTCAGAGCACAACCTGTACCTGACGTGGAATTACATTTACATAGATTTCCGTTTTTGCTTGAAGCCACCAGAGTTCTTTTTGCCTGCTTCTGATTATGTTCAAATTTCTTATGCTTTTTCCGGAGCTATCGAATGTTTGCAGTGTATGATTGGTCCCTTCTTCTACGTGGAGTCGATAGATTTGTGGTTAGTTCTGAGGGATAGAAAGAAAAACGTTTTTTCTTATCCCAAGTACATTCGTGACGGCCACACTGAGTATCTGAAGCCTGTTGTGGTTTCTGTGTATCGAAACAAGTACTTGGGCTGCATCTGCCGCACTGTCAACCCTCAGATATACAGGATAGGTTGCAAGCATTGTCGGTACCCTTCCGATGCAAATGCGGCAGGCAGCTCGCGCGAAGCGAGCAGCGAACTGTCTGAGTGTTCCTCGGAGGGAGACGGCAATGAAAAGTCTTGAGGTTTCTATGACTGTAACTCAAACAGGAGGTGACCTCGATCTTTGTTGTTGGCTCCCCTTATGCAACTTCTTACATAACGAATGTGAGGCTGGTTTGATGTCTGTGGAGAGAGGTGGGGCTCTGTTGCACATACATGTGCAGGGTGTTTTATCGTTGCGAGCTTCTAGCCCTGTAGACGTGAAGAGGAGGCTGATCGCAATTCTAGGTTGGAAGGGTGCTAGTAGGCCCTTGGGCGGTGAGGTATGTGTAAAGAAACTTAACAACCGAGGCCTCCATACCTTCGTCGGTATGGTCGGGTACTGTATGAAGGATAAGTCTGAGGTCCACCATCAGTCTTGTATGAAAAACATTACCGAGTCTATGCTTGCAGACGGGGACGAGCTGTTTACTCTCTTGGGTGCGACGGATACGAAAAATCGAGTGGAGTTGAATTCTAACAATGTTCTGCAGAGAGAAAAATTGCAATTTAACAAGTATAAATGCAGGCATCCCCTCAGAAGTACTTTGCGCTCTTCCCTGCGATCGATGGTCCGGTCAGGAAAGTACTCTCCTTCCTGCAGGTGGTTGATGGGCAACGGGTTACAGCGTGCAAGGAGCGACGCGTTGTGGAAGTCTATTGTGCATCCGGAGACAATTACCATGAGGGACATAGATACGATATTTTTTACCAATCAGCAACCTCGCAGGCGGTACTTCGAACCAGTGAGTCCGGAGGAGGAGGAGCGTCTGCTAAGTGTTCCATGCCGAGAATGGACGCAGCCTGCCCACAGTTTGAGTCCGTTCGTGCATTTCCTGAGTATATGCCGTTGTGCAGTGCTATGCTGCGCGACATGACGGACAGACGTGCATGAGGTGGGTTGTAATTTTTGTTTCGGCTGTGTTTGTTTTGTGATCGTCTGATTCGCAGTTTGCTAATTTTTTGCCGCTTTGTCACAGGAGACACCAGCAACGATGGAACGACGAGCAGTGTAGAAGGATAAGAAGAAGAGTGCAGGCAACGCTTTTCATCTTTGTACAGGCAGTAGCTCGTTGTGTGTGGAAAATGAGCTACAGTATAGTGAGTACGTAGAGTATACAGTATTAAGCACGGTATTGTGCTTAATAGGCAGTAAACAGCACGTAGAGTAGACAGTATTAAGCACGATATTGTGCTTAATAGGCAGTAAACAGCACGTATGTGCTGTGTAGAAAACGATCGAGACAAGTGTACTCATTATCGATATTAATAAAGTTATAAAGGCCCACCGCGGCCGTTATATTTCCAAATATCACCGACTGTGTAGTGACTATGTTCACGTTTAGCAGTCGAGTGTGTAATGATTATGTTTGGATAGTGAGAAAATTATGTTTGCCACGTGGGAAGGAACGAAAAAAACGGACAAGACGGGACGCCTTTTTTCTCGGGACTGGAAAGAGGAGAAGAAGAATGGAAGAAGACGGATAGGGAAAAAAAATTTAAAATAACAACTACCGGACCAAAGTGCCTCGAAACCAAGCGAAAGGGAAAATTTATTTTTCTAGAAGGGAGCGGGAGAACTGAAACGTAGTGATGGTGAATAAGCAACATACATCCATAATGTCGCAAGAACTTTATGCATGTTTAAGGATTTTTACTCCAAAAAGATCCTTTCATATAAATCTGTATTTTTGCCGGGAACTCCCCTCCTCAGTACACGCGGCGAGCTAATCTCTCGTGCACAGATTTATCTATAAACGTGAGTCCAAGTGTCCATCAAATATGTGCTAATGCGTTTACGATAATGGTTTCAGGCTCGGAATCATCCAAAACGTACGTAAATGACGGGACGGTGCGCCTCTGACGGGTAGTGCGGTCAGCCTATGTCAAAAAGGTGCAAAGGGCCACCATACGACTCTGAAGTCCGAACCGAACTTTGTAAAGACAATCCCGAGGGACGAGTTCTAAAGGTGGGATTAGTGATACAATGGAACTCAAGGTTAGTTGGACCGCAACCTTTTGCGCCAAATGACGTGAGACGGGCAGAGGTCCGTAGCACTTTGTCGTCATCGTCAGTAACCAAGTGAACACAGTCTAGTTCCACAAAAGCATGGTTCTTCCCAGAATCACGTTGTAGTAATAGGGCATGTCAAAGTTGGAACCTTTCTGTTATATTCTTCGCTCTCTCTTGGGTGGACGTTACGGCTGAGTCCAAGAGGATGCGGAGATTTCTTACCGGTGCGTCCAGAGGTGCCTGCAAGGGCATTTTCTAATTATTTACTTTTAGTATTCGATCAAATTTTATAAGAGAATAGTGTAAAATTTTGTATTTATTTTAATTTTCACATAGTTTATTAAAATTCTAATTAATTTAATAATTTATGAATATAATGATAAACGATTCACAGCTTTATACAAAACTTGTCCTTGAAAAAATTACGTATGTTTGTTTAAACACACGTAATTCGACGTTAAAAGATCTTCTCTCTTAGCTTTAACACGCAATATTATATTCCCATCCTTGACCTTGACTGCCTACAGACAAGCTCGAATCCAATATACCAAATTACGTACGAATGATCCTCGGGATCCTGCAGTAGTTCCAGCGTTGCATCTGATGGTTACGATGGTTACTGTTATGTAAGGTTGGTTTACATGGTGGTTTCCAAGTCGCGAGTCGCGTTTCAACTGCGTGTTCTATCCAAAAGCAAACCTGTCTTCTACATGAGTCTCACGAATCGTAAACCTTTGCAAGCAAACCGTAGCTTTACCTCACATATTTCTTTCACCGGAGCCAATTGTGAAATATTCGATTCACTGATATATTATATCGATTAAAGTAGAATATTTATGATATCTCAACTAAGTGAGAGACATTTATAAAGTTGGATTAACGATTAAGGATGAATCCAGGTAGGGCTGCCGATCAGAGAAGGGGAGTTAGAGTACTTCGAGGTTGTCACAGTATCTCTTTTCCAGCTGGAGATGGAGTGTAGTGGAGCAAGAACATGTTAGGTGAATGGTGTAGGCTTGGTGTCTTTTTTTTTTTGGGTTCGTTAGCTACACTGATCACAGTATTTAGTGTGGCTCACGCTAATTACGAACTCTATTTTTCAGACACCACACTGCAATTAGTGTGGGCTATACTATTTACCAACCCACACTAATTGATAGGTGGCACATTTAGTGTAGGCCACACTAATTAAAGATTAACATTAATAGTGTGGGTCCGATTTATGTACACGGTAAAGTTATGAATAATACTTTGAACTTTATTGATTTTAATAAAGTTTAGCTTCAATGATCGGAGACGCGGAGTGATTCGGCATTGTTTGTCTAAGAAAGAGTGCATGAGAGACAAACGATATGGATAGTCGAATGGATTGTGCACCCTGTGACTGAAAACGATATTTTACTGTCAGGAGACATAATGATGCTACTCGCATTTACTACACCGCCGGAATTTGAAGATAACCAATCACTGTCTACTTTGATTCGGAGATCTTGCATTGACTACACCGCCGGAATTTGAGAACAACCAGTCACTGCATACTTTGATTCAGAGATCCCGCACACTAAATATTGTGGGCCACAGTATTTAACAACCCACAGTATTTACTAACCCACACTAAATACTGTGACCAGTGTAGTTCGTTAGCACGTATGCAGATGAAAAACTCTAAGAAGATTATCTTACTTTTAGGTTGGTATGTCACTTACGTACAGCAGTGGATCAGCATTACAAAGGACGTTAACTGAGACTTTGCAAAAGAGAGTAGAGGCGCTTTCATCGTCCACTAAGAGAAGTGGTACGTAAGTTACTCAACTCATAGAGTCAAGGGCTTCCTTACTTGATTGGGTTCAAAGTTGATTATAAATTTTGCTTGGTTTTCGTAAGCGTTCCTTAAACTCACACACATCATTTAGTTAGTTCTGTGCGTTAATTACAGAACTAAGTACACATCTCCTTGGAATGTAAACCAATGCATCACAAAACAATGTGACATTGCCATGAATGTAATTCCATGACCTGGTTAATTTTGAAACCTTTGTACAAAAGTTCACCTCTATAGACTTTTTAAGTTTTATATTTTAATTGAGCTTTTCTTCAATTATTTAAATTAAGATACATACATATGATTTCGATACTCAGTGTCTTTCATATCAAAAAGTACAAATTGTTAATGGAAAATAATTTCCAAATAACATCAATAAGTGAAACATAACGGAAAATAATTAAGTAATATAGATGTTTCTATTTCATATTTATAATTATCATATTAAAACGCTTCAATTCTACACCTATATAAAAAAAAATTTTTCCCAGCTAGGTTGGAAATTAAAGTTAACTATGACTATACATGTGAGAATACACTACACAAAGTGCAAAGTTTACTACTATTTTACAAAGATATCGGATAGTAACCACATCTCCATATAATCATATCGCCCAAGTGCGTCAAAAAGTTACGATATTCATTAATGTGGTCGACAGGTCGGCCGGTTTCTTCTTTAAGAAATAATTTTAAATGAAGTGACCGTGGTCGCATGAATTAATATTTTTCCTTTTTCTGGTGAGTTAAAGGGAATAAACAGCCCGATGACATGAATTAACTTTTGAAACGTTCAGTGGAAGAGTAGGAAAAGGTCCATGACATTCTCTGAACCCATGTGAAAGACGTGCCTCGTCTCGACGGACTGAAGCGACCGTGGCCGACCACACATTTCATATTTTTCTCAATATTTTTCCCTTATCTTTTTACTCTGCTCTTTTTCCCTCCGGCCACCATGAAATGAAAGCTGTCCGTCAGGTACAGATCCGAGGACAACGTGTGCTTTCCGGTGGCTTTTCCTTCTTGTCCGTTTCAGCGGGTTGAAAATATTACTAACTTACTCTCAGCTAAACCAAACCCGTCTGATGCCAGCTGCGGACCAGGGTTCGTAATACCGGTATGTATTGAACGATGCTGCAGTCTTGTCGCAGTGGAGAGAATGGGCAGTGGCGCGGCGTTTCTGGAGGTAAGAGTCAGACTGAATTTTCAAGACGCTGGAAAACTGCCGTATATTACCGTGAATATTCCATGACATGCCGTCGTGATTCGTGTCCAGGTCAAATCGCTGATACTGTACGTTGATCCAAGCAACGTGTGAATTATTGTGACGCAGCTTGGCGCGTTCCCGATCAGTGAAATGAAGCAGTTATGATGGGGTCCACAGAGGACGGTGGGGTAGACGGGAATCCGGATGAGAGAAACAGGTAGGAAATAATGAGGTCAGTACTGGCCGGACGAACGGAAGGGACAGCACGGATACGGAACCGTGCATGAAACGTACTACACCATGGGAATTGCGATTCAAGGGTGGACCTGATTCCTGAATGGTGCAAACCGTCAGAGGAGAATGACATGACATTGCCTGCGTGCCTGGCCCCCACTAGACAGAGGTTTTCCTGGCCGTTGCGGACTGCGATACTGCAGATATGGCGGAAACCATTTGTGTGGACTCTGGAGTGAGAAATAAGTGTTGCTTGGAAATTAGCTTTCTTGAGGATATTAGTGCGTGTCAATGTTGGAATCTTCAGTAAATATTTTTTGTTCGTACAGGAGTGTTACGACGGAAACTCTCGTACAAAAAAGATCGGTGGTGTCTTTTATCGTTTCTTTTAATTCGTCCGTATCTTTTCTGCAGTAAGTAAAGTAGTGTAATATTTTTCTTAAAAATATAAGAATTATATCAGTTCACAAATATGATGAGAAGCGATTAACCTCTATAGAAAGCTGGCCTGAAGAAACTATAACTATTTTCGTTTTGGATGTTAGCGATTTCTCTCTTAGCTTGGCACTTCTTACTATTAATTAAAGCTATTTGTGTGTTTTCATTTCTTTCCAAAAAAACATTATCGTTGTAAAATATCAAGAACCTTAAGAAAATAGGAGTAGAGTCAATAAAATAACTAAGAATAGGGAAAAACTCCAGATCCATAGTTGATTACAGACCTCAGTATAGTGTGTAATATACAAAGTTCTTTTGAAGCTAGTCTTCTACTTCTATCACAAGATAACTGTTAAGTTTCACATTAAGTTAACCGTCTATTTCTTTGTGAAGCACATCATTCTTCAAGAAGTTCTTTAGTACATTGCTCACTCAATATGATAGAAGTTCCTCAAAACCCTAGTATGCCTTCAAGTGCTCTTGAAACGTAATAGATAACATTCTGCAGATTTCTTTTCAAAAAACTGAGAAATTTGACCGATATGCAAAACTGGTTATCATTACGTGATCATAGCAACACAGAACTTGCTAAAGTAGATATCAATTAAAGCTCTTCACTAGCTTTACAAGTTTTGCTTGATCTCAAAACAAACAAGTTGGTACTTATTGAGCAATATTAATATACAAATTCCAGAGTTTCTTGGAGTTGAAGAGTATTTTTCTTTGGACTCAAAGTACACTGGGAGAAAAAGGAAATATTCTTTTTTTGCTTTTATACCTATACTTGGGGTTTAAATACTTTACTATAATGTATTATATGATCAAATGAATCTCTCTACACAAAGTTATGGCTACCCAAAGTATTATATAGAAAATCATCTCCTTATGGAAATCTTCTCTGAGGTCTCATACAATTTCACCAACTTGATCTAAAACACTCTTATATACTTCAAAACATGGTAGCTCTCTCAATAATTATCCAAATCAACTCATTTATATATCTATGAAAAGTCTTTGAAAAACTCTTTCCAGTGATATCAATAACTCTCTCAACTGATCCTATAGCTTGAGATAAGACCAGTCAAACTCTACTAACTATCTTTCAAAAATAAAACTGCACAAACCCTCGCAGAAATATCCAAAACCCCCTTTCCACCAAAATCTGAAAGAATCTTCGCACAATTTTAGCTCCAAATCTTAACATACTCAAAGAACTTCAAATCTGAACTTCTTCTCTACAGCTCAAAATCCAGTGAAAGTGGCTTCATTGTAAAACCCTTGTCGAAAGCTTTCCAATGATACTAAACATGCTTGATCTGACTTAATCACATGAATTTATTGTCATTTTAGTGGTCAGATATCCTTCGTTGAGAAAAATCGTATGAGGTCTTATGCAATTTTAAACCCAAAAATTAACCTAAGTTACTCCAAAAACCTTGGCAGAAATTCACAAAATCTTTCAGCACCCTTGCAAATTCTCAACCCTCTCATCAAATGACAGTAGAGAATTCTGCTTTTATACTCGTAGGGCTTCTTTTGGTTTGATACACGTCGTGTCATGGATTGGCTTTGGTGTTAAACTAAGATTCTTGGATGGAATTTTACCAACATGCTCCAAAAATATTTCTCACTGCACCATTGGATAATCCTTGTCGAGGTGATCAAAATTGATCTTTCTATCGTCACGAACAAAGCTAAGACAATAAAGTTACGTACAATTGTGACTTTTAAGATTTCATGTGTCACAACGCTGATGGAGCGTCTGATAGGCTGATGTGGCATCCGAGGCGCTGATAAGACAAAGTGTTGATGTGATAAGATGTTGACATGACGGATGTTGATTGGACAAAGATGTTGACGAGGCATTAGGACTGAGGTGGTAGATTTGGATGACGTGACGTAGTGCATACATGAAATTTGGAAGCGGAGCACACATGAAACTTGGTAAGTTTGCATGTGTGTCACATGGCACTAAGACACAATGACACCTAGACTTTTACCCCTCAACTTGTAAACACTATAAAAGCTAGGGGTTCTAGGAATTCAATCTATGGAGTTTGAGCAAGATGTCGAGAGGGTCTCTATTTTTTCGCTGAGGAAATAAAGACGTGGGATGGATTTTTGGGTCAAGATGAGTATGCTCACCAAATCTAGGCAAGGCCTTCTGCAAATTTACTGAAAGAAAAGAGTAACTAACGTTTAAACGGCCGTAGTTTTCTTTACAATACTCAATTTCGGTCATGCTTGATACCATTGGAAAGAGAGCAACGAGACATTTTCAACGTCACCTGTTTGATTTGGAGCTGCTATTAGAGAACTACATGGGTTTAAAGTTTACGATGCACTTAAGAGCTAATTTTGAAAATTACGCTAGGGCTCGTGCAGATTTCAATGAGAAAGACACTTAGAGGCTAATAGGTGATAATCTGCACGAGGGCTCTTGCAGATTTCTTCAAGAAAGGGTCTGAAACTTTCAAGTGGTCGTAACTTAGGCTACATGGGTTAGATTGAGCCACGGTACAGTTGGATAAAGATTTTCAAGGACTTTTAGATAACACCAAGAATCGAAAAGCTCTTGAAATTATTTGTTATCGTTAGAGTTGGCTCACCGTGAAGAGTACATTGGGGAGCTCATATTAGTTAAAAAGTTAAACAAAAATCTCCAAAGGCGATTGAATAGATTTATTCCTTGGGAAAATTATTAATTTTTTTTTTTTCGTAAACCCCTTTCGCTGTGAAACTCTCTGCAGTCGTGCGATGCCCCAGCATGAGGACTCGACCCCACCCCGCCCCCCTCCGAAAATCTTCTTTGTTGGCCTGAAAGTTGTAACGTACTAGCATATGCAACTGGGTTACCAAAGGACGGCATTATCAGGTTGAATGGAAGCACCAACAAGGAAACCGGTTCCCAGCGCAGGTTGAGCGATCAGAAGGTTACATACCGTATGCATCCTGTTGTGTCATGGCTATTCATTGCGTCGCGTGTTTCCATCCTGTTGTGTCACAGGTGACGTTCGTTTACAATAACGTCAGACGCAACGTCAAGACGCGGTACTCTCGCTGTAAACAAACAGTCGAACTTTTGAAAGCGGTGTATCTTCTCAGATTCTTCTGTAGCGCCTCGCCGCGCGCCCATCGCGAGGGAGGTCAGACCGACCTACGCTTTTGTTCTTCCTCTATGTGGACCGAATTGGCGAACAAACGGTCGGGGTTCTCATGGGGAGTCATTCATTTGGTCCACTCGCATCTCTTAGTTTCTTGTTTCTTGATATTTCCCGTGGTATCAGGTTCTACGCAGTAGAACAGAAATCACTGTATGAACGATAACATGGAATATCCGATGTAGGTGTTTCTCACGCGAAGTTTTCACACTCGAAGGAGTTTGAGTCAAAAAGTGGTCACCTCCCTTTTGTTATTTTTCTTGTTTCTGAGGAGGCAGGAATCTTTACGTGACATCATAGTCCTCTGTGCGTAAAGACAGATAGGTGGAAAAAGAAGGAGACACATATGTGCTGTGATATCTTTCTTTGTGTTAAGCAACTAGTTAGGAATTTCCCAGCCTGGTTTCTCAAGCATTCAGTTGATACGTCGATCAAATTTTCAGATCATGGAACTTCGACGCGATAACATGCTACTCCACCATGTACCAGCAAACTTAATAGTACTCTATATGTCCTATCTTTGATCTCACCAGAGAAGTGTTCAGGTGACCTCGGTTTCAAACAACATCCAGCATATATGTGCTAGCCACTTGTCTCATGGGGCCTGTGTAAGATGCGAGTTTCTGATATAACAGTGGACTAAAAGGTTTACGAGAAAGGTATATGCTTTCCTGCTCCGCATAAGCTCCTCTGGTCTTAAGAGAGAATACCATCACGAAAGATAATTTTCCTGTAGACTCAATCCACGATCAAATGTACATCTATGAAACCTGCCTAGTCTAAAGTTACTGCAGTCTCGTTTCTTTCCTGTCCTCCCCATAAGGTCCTCCACGTGTCGTGGGGCTCAGCACTCGGAAATCGAAATTCTTCTGAATCACCACTTGTTTTGTGCGATGCATCATGCCTCTTTTTAGTTGAGATTCGCGAAGGCCTAACTCTGTGCACAAGCACATTCCTTTATGTCTGGGATACAAAAGAAAACAACCGTGTACTCAACCTGTAGTTGTGGTTGTAAAGCAAGGACTACCGAAAGGGTGGAGAAAGCCTGTCGGAGTAACGTAGAAACCTGATCCTTATCCTTCACTGAGACGAACTTTTTTGTTAGGATATGGGAGAAGGCTTATGGGAAATACTACGTGTTCGATTCGGAGATCTTTATCACCAAGAAGAACGACTTTACTCGCATCTTCCTGTCATATGCCCATTCGTTTCCTCTTCAAGAATCTGCACCAAATCTCATCACAAAGTACAGAACCGTCACTGTTGTGAAGTAAATGCCTGAATCAGGATTGCTTGTTCACTACCGGTAACGGCCCAGAAATCTACTTAGTCAGCCCCCTCTAGCAACTTCACGACTCTGTCAACCCTAACTAATCAGAATTTTCTTTGTCAACCTCCACGTAGGATGTACCGGGAAAGTTCTTATGATGTTCTTGACACAAAAGTGTTAGAGGAATTTTAGTGCAAAAATCTGCTGTGATATGTTCTTCTACTTAGCATATTACCGGCTACTGGTTGATACGCCTTCCTCTTACTGCTAATATCAGGTCCTGGGGTTGACAAAGAAACTTTTGAACTGTGGAGGTTGACAGAGTCGTGAAGTTGCTGGAAGGAGCTGACTAAGTAGATTTCTGGTAACGGCCGCATGCGCTATTGGGGAGCGACTCTCCATGTGGAAGACCAGTTCTCCGAAGAAATGAACCAACTAGAGTATGAGACTCAGGAATTTTTACACAAGGCGGATTTATTGATTCTGACTTTAGTCTCTGATTTCAATAGCATGAAAGTACTAATCAGCCAAGAATGCACGTCATCCTGAATTCCACCAGACGGAGACGATAGTCCTGCAAATGATACTCCCTGAGGCTTCTATTCCTTTTGTTGTTGTACCTGATTATGAACTCTTTCGACAAGGTAGTATCTGAGTGTCTTAACTCGAGGTTTTAACTTCTGTAAGTTATCTAAGTTGAGTGGCTGTCTTTTCAGAACCTGGCTGAAGATATTTCTGGAAAAGAGATCGGTGCTACGTTTGCTCAATCTCACACGGGGATACTGTACCTTGCCAGAAGTTTACAGGTACGGAATGATTATCAACTTGCGGAGAAAGAGGAGTGTCTAGTTTTCGGCGACCCTTAGGAGTCAAGGGTAATGGGACGGCTCCAGTTTCCGAAACAGGTACGAGATTTCTTGAGTTCACTTTTCGCGTTTCTTCTCGTGACTTCCTGCCACCAAGAATAAGAAGTCCATAAGTGTGAGGCCGAATGCAGTTGAGAAGCGAGAGATTATTCCTTAATGAATGAATACACCGTTGTGTTTCGCACTGTGTATTCATTTGCATTGGCAAGAAATCTAATCTTCTACTGCTCGGGAAAGGTAGAAACAAGATAAAAGTTTTGAACATATTCACGTGAAGTTTAATGTAAGACTGGAGGTAAATAGGAGAAAAATAAGAAGTGTCTTGTTTCAAGTTAAGTGTTATATGAGGCTGGAAATCTTAAGCAAGCATTAGACTAAATTCACCACGAAGTCGATACACAAAACAGCTTAACAGTCAGTAGTGTTTGACACATTGTTGTTGGTGTTTAGGTGAGGTCCAGTGCAAAGACTTCCTGGAGCACCACAAAAATCACGTTACTTTCAAGGTATAATGAAAGTGAAGGACATAAAACTTGAACGGGTGATCTTCACACTTTGAAGATATAGTTCGGCAAAGTTGTTCTAATAAAAAGGTAAGAATCTTGATAGTTACAGACCAGCAACATACGAAGTAGGATTTGACTACGATTTGATGTATGCTTTGACGTAAATGCTTATCCAGTATTAACAAGGTCATTCACTTTCTATGCACTACCTCGGAATAGTTGAACGTATCTTCACATACTGAAGCACACTATGGATATGATTGCACTAAAAGCACATATATCTGTGTGCTTCTTTCTTCTGAACACTCAAGATGATCAGTGAGATGATCAGATTCTGTCTCAAAGGTTTAGGAGAACGAAGCCACAGAAGTTTCTCCAGTCCCTTCCGTGTAGATTTAACTGCAGCTATGACCGACAGCCATGCAATTGGCAACCATCATTACTAACTATGAGAAGAACTAACATAATAGCACTACAGTATGCAGTTTCTGCCGTTGATCTATGTATCATACAACACTTCACGCCTCTTGATTAAATATGATGCGATTCCAGCTGCAATGACCAACTCTAGAAGTCCCTTCTGGTAACGCATATATGTTCACCTTTCGTGATGTTATCGTTTTGTTAGGAGCCAAATCACGGGATGAGGAAACCTAGACCAAAGAACTGTGTACGTGTGTTCTCGTGTATACTTTATAACAGGAAAGAAGGGCCACGCAAATGTCATTTTTCTTGCTTTTCCAAACCATCTATTTGCTTATGTTTCTTGTGTCTCGGCCAGTGGTAGACAGCATATTTCAACTTGTCCCCTCCCATTCCAGTTGCAGAAAGATGTAGTAAAGGGAAGGTTAGAAACCTCAAAATTATGATATCATCCTGCTCAACTACAAAACTTGTGTACAATGCTATGCGTGTTATACAATACTGTATAGTTATACTCTCATCCAGATTTTGCTTTTCGGCACTGGAAAGGTTGTCTAGCCACCACCCTACCATCGTTAGTATTTTATTGGTTACACAAGTTTTGCTCTGAATGCGTTCCTCTTGCAAAGACTTGAGTTGAATTTTTGGCAGCAAGTAAACTGTCTCTCAACATTTCTTAAGGGTAAGTCTCTTAGTCTGTGGAATCGGCCACGCCTGACACATCCACCTTGATCCAGAATCAAGATGCTTTAGTTCACAGGAAACTATGTCACCTGTCGATTTTAGCTTGCATATTATTCATGGAGCATGCGTATTCACTCCTGTTCTACTCTGAAGTCAACTTGAGTGAGGACGGCCTATGCACCTAGCCTAACGGAAGTTAGGGAACCCTGATTCCCTGAGGGACGCAAAGAAGAGACGGCAAGATCCTATAAAGATTTTAGGTGAATTCAGCCGAGACAGGTTCGAATGTTCTCAAGAAGATGCTAAGTGACCACACATCAAAGAGTTCCTAACAGCTAAGAGTCTAACTTGTTGCTATGAATTTGCTTCGCTAGCTGACGATTTGCGATCCTACAAGAAAATGAAAATATATTGTCGTTCTCTATTTTAATATCACATGCATTTCCAGTATTTAGTCCTATCCCCTTCACTACATGACATTTCACTTTCTCTACCGTACCAAATGCATAGAACCTTGCAACACCTTGCTTTTCTTCATAGAAAGAAGGTATAAAGAAAATATGCAATAGAGCAAGACCGTTCCGACCAGGTCTATCGAGATGAGGTACAAACTAATATGCATGCTGCATGAACTTCTGGGAACTTTTGTTCGCTTTTGGAAACTAAAACAAGTCTGTTCTTGCAGCTTGACTCTCGTGTGTGGGGTAGTCCCGGTTGGGTTGAAAGTTGAAATCCTAAAGCTAAATCCAGTCTATCATGTCCGAATTCACTGAGGCCCGCTATCTGCAAACCTAAACCAGTCCTAGGGATATGCTTCTAGGTCCAGCTGAGCATAAACAACGTCAATCTTTCAGGTTCCGGGAAGGAACTATAAGAGTAGGCCGAGTTAGTCCTACCTTCCTCCTCCTTTTGTTCCGACGAAGCCCTCCGGCAGCAGTCCGGCTCTGTAACTAAAAGTGAGACAAGTGGTGCAGACAAGACAACCAAAGCCAAGGAACCCGTCGACGGCCTTGCCTCCCCTCTACTGTACCCTCGTTTTTGCGAAAACGAAGCACTAGAACCTCCCGTGAAGGATCAGGCCCCAACGAGACTTATCTGCTTCCGCCTCGTTATGAGTCACCCTCGATGAAATCATAATCCCTATACAAAACATATTTATCCTTGGAAGACTCTAACATAACTTACAACTGGAATATGCATGGAGTTTAATTTCTCTATCTTCTGCTTCCAGTCTCTCGGATACATCCCGTTGGAGGTGAATTCCAGTTTCTTCTCGTTATGGGTTATGTCTTGCATCCAGGTTGATTTAACATTTAACATTTACAAATATTTTAATATATTATTTAATTTAGTCTAAAATTTCATTTGTATTTTAAATATGTTTTGATAACAGCAAGGGGACAACTGTTGTTCGTGTTGCATGCATATTATTTAACTTTTACTCATCACATATCACATAGCTGTATAAAATCTAACAACTATAACTGTTTTCGTGTAAACTCTATTGGGGGCTCGCTTGTCTTCAGACCTGCCCCCTGCTGCTGCGTACTTTGTTCCATTCCTATTATTAAAGTTCAGTGGCCTTTGTCGCCATTCCAGTAAGAAGAAAAACTGTTTTCGTATGCAAAAATAGTCAAGGCTATGCAGATTTTACCTGGTTAGAAAGCACTTGCAGTCTACTTTGTTCAACCTCTACATTTTGACTATCTTGATATTTATAAATTATACTCATGTTATTCGAGGAGAGTCTAACGTTCTAAACTGCGAAAACAGATTATTTGAACTATTAGAAACATTATTACTGCCTCCTCAATCCCTTTAAAGGAAATTCATAAGAATACGCGATATGTGATATGTGATAAGAGAGAGGAATGAAAAATAGCCCCTCACCTCCTTATATAATTTTACAGTTAGTTAAGAGAGTTCTATATACTTACGTCGTTTTATAGATCAGCAGGATATATTCATTGAAGAGCAGAATTTTATAAATAATTACTGACTGTATCAAACCATAATAAAAAAATAATGCTAGCTGAATAAATGCTAATTTAAACGAATGCTAATTGTTCGAACTAATATTCCAACAATATTAATTATTAGACCTTTCGCTGAAGTTCAAACTTTTTCAAGTTTTGTTCGACTGTACGTTAACATCTAATATATAATAGTCAGGATAATAGTGAGTTATGAGTAATTTATTTTGACTATATACGCTTAAAATATCACCATATACTTTGATCGCATCTCGTAAGAGCACAGTTTCTTAATTTGTCATATTATGTAATATGACGAGATTCCAGGGTATTATAAATGATTATGAACGAATCGCCGATTGCTTGATAGGCAACCTGAACACAGTTAGAGAAAAACAGTACAGTTCACAGTAGTTTCCGGCACAAGGACGCAAACTGTAGTAGCTACTGCTAGATGAGTTCCAGCCATTTCGCCACAAACAGTCCGATGTTTGGACGACCTACATCGGACTGTATGTGGCGGCATGGCTGGGCCAATTATATCCACAATCCAGAGATGTTGGGTATCCGTACCAATTTGTAATTCTTCTGATGGGTGGAGGTGCAGTAACAGAGCGCCACTTGGAAAAGAAAGAACGAACCTCACGTAACTGACGAAGGCAATACCAAGATATACTGTACCTCGACTGTGAAAACCGGAAAGATTAGATCCTTCCTCTCTCGTTCCGGTTGATGCATAGTGGATGGAAGCAATCGACCTCCGGTTGAATTTGGCAATCTAAATCTTGATTTGCCCTCAATTCCACTACAAGCGTAGCTCCTTGTTCTTCTTGTCCAGGTTGAGTTTATCAAATTTTAACGGCAAAGCTTGCGCGCCTTCCATCCACTATGCATTAGAAATTGTATTTTCTTACTGCTATGCATTTGCATGGCTACCATGATGGAAATGTATTGTCGTTTTTTGCTTTGACCTCAACAGGGTTTTAAGGATTTACTCCCATGCCACTCACTTTCTCTGCTGTACCAGACAAGAAGCAAATGCATAGCTTCGCAATTCCGTTGCGCAACACCTTCTTTTACATCCTTTGGTGTGTTCGTTTTAGTATTTCCGCTCATTGCTGTGCCTGCAGACCCAACAGCTGGGAAGCCCAGGCCTAATTCCCGGAGGACTGTCGAGGACATGCTTGAACCCTGGGCCTCACTCCAGGGATGACAGTACACTAACCAATAGAGGTAACGATAAAGTACAGCAGCCTACATGCATTTGGAAGAAAGCACACTACACTGGACTAATATGGACGGTACCGTATCTGGGAAATACCTTATCTGTTGGTAGCTGGAGGCTTGGTCGAGAGGCCATCCTGTATGAACTAGTCATCTGCCTGGATTTGGCTGCACTAAATTAATGGAATCACTGTTAACTTACATCATGTACAGTATCTCCATCTTATCACAAGTACTCACAAGTACGAGACAGAATCCTCACCCAAAGGTGGTGAGAATTCCCCAGAAGAACCCGAAAAAATGAGCTGATAGAATTTACCTCCAAAAGTAACCCTCCTTTTCGTGTGTCGCTTACGAAGAAGCTGTGGAAACGTGATCGGGAATTAGTAGTACCTGGTTCTTGTGGAGGAGTGAGTGAAAGAAGACCATTTCTTTTCCGAACAAACTGATCAGCTGAAGCCGATCCTGTCCTTGAATTGTGTCCAGTAGAACTTCTATTTACTCTTAACTCTTTCGCAGAAGGCGTTGTGAGACAAGTTCTGTACGAGTTCTTTCTCTGATAGGAAGCCCTGCCAACGTACCTGTCAACACTACAGTTCCTATATTGGCGCAGTCTCCGCCAATAGTGCGTCTCAAACCTGGACTTTACGGCTTTAACGCCATAGACGTATAACTTTTTATAGGTTCCGGACGTAAACGATACATACCACCTCTAGAGGTTGGGTGTAAAATATTTACGTTTCGGACGTAACTCTCGTAATAGTAACATTCTTGTAATCTGACACTGATAGTTTGTACTAAATGTTATTCAAAGAATCTGTCGTGTGTTCAAAGTTTGAAAGTCTGCAAGTTCAGGATAGGGTTCTTCAGTTGAGAGACCCGTGGTCAGTTCACTATTCTCACGCTCAAGTGAGCAATGAGAGGTCTATCTTCTATTTTTTGTTGTCACTATGTCGAGATTGACAGAGAAGCAACAGGTAGGTAAAGATATCGAGGATATGTTGAAAATGAAAATATTGTTTGATTCTTCGAGTGATGAAGAAGAAGAACTCTTGTGATCTTTCAACGACGATGCCGCTTCTCATGACGAGGATATGAAATTGTTGAAATTTGATGCGGATGATGAGCTCATTGATTTGTATTGTGTCATATACAGTTCTAGATATATACAAGAGTGAAGTCGAATTGTAAAATCCTCGGATTTTGTAAAAAAATATTTTGATGATCTTCTGCTGAAATCTTTCGGACAGTTGACTAGAATGGATAAAAAGAAATTTTTACATTTAGTAAGTTTGATTGAGAAGTATTCTATATTTCACAATCATAGTACATGTGCACAGACTCCAGTAGCAATGTAGTTAGTGGTTGCTCTTGACCGTTTTGGTCACGAGGGAATGGGGTATGTTTGGCAAGGAGTCTATTTCTTTGGGGTTAGGAGAAGGAACTTCAGTACTTTATATTACTCGAGTGATGACTCCTTTACACGATGTTTTGCAAGCTTGTGAGATGATCATTATAGTACGGAGAGAGAGTAGAGCAGCAACGAGTTCGCAAGAAAAGGGTTTCTTGGATGCATAGGACTGATAGACATGACCCTGTTGCCTCTCTATGTCTTAAAATCAATGGAAATTTTATTTTGATAGAAAAAGTAACTATTATATGAATGCTTAGATAGTGTGTGATCATCATCGTAAAATTATTTTATTTCACACAGTTATTTACGCAAGTGACTCATTCCTTCATTGCATTCGTGATTTAATTCTCAATGCACATGTTATCTATACAGTGTGTAGTTTTGTAAAATCAGTTTTTCTTTTTCTCTTTTACAAGGATGCTAGGAAATTATCAAGATCTTACCTGTTTCAAAAGATCATCATTATGGAGGAATATGCATTCAACACGAGTTTTTGATTATAACTAGTATCTAATGGAAGATTCTTGATATATCTCATTGCCTCACATTGTTAAATTTTGATCAAGAGGAGCAAGAGACCGTGATAGAGAGAAAGAAAAATTCTAACTTTTGTATAGCACATGCTCGAGTTACAAATGAGCATTGCATAGGTGTCTTAAAATCTAGTTGGCATTCTTTGAGAGAGTTACGTATTCAATTAAAAGAGAGTCCTAGTAATGCATATATGATCATTGGATAACTTGTTGTAACTTTTTTACATAATTTTCTTATAGATTTCAACGACGACTAGACAATTAAGGACGACGAGTTTATAAAACTAGAGCACGATGAAGCTAGAATATCTATATATTATTGGAAACATTAGAGATGTTAGTAGTCAGAGACTCCAACAACTCCGATTATAGTTGAGAGAATGGATAAAAAAATTATTGTTTAAGCTTCCATAGATCATTAGGAGGCTTGTTAAACCACCAAAATTGATCATGAAATAAATATAAGTACCATATTTTGAATTGTTTGTTAACTATATGTTTTATTCTCAACGCGAGACATGTTCCACTTTGTGATTGCAGTTGATTTATAGCACGGAACGTCAAATAGATGTGTTCTCTGCTATGAATTAAATATTTTATGCGCGAAACCAAAAAAATTATCATGAAACGCGAATAGCATTCCGTCTCGTCGATAAGTGGAACAACTCATACAGTTGTTCCGCGTGTTCTACTGCAGAATGCTGCTACCAACGTTCCACGTTGGTACACTTCTAGCATTCCGCGTTGTGTGTAAGCGCTCTGTGTTAGAGATAACGTGTATAGCATTCTAAGTTGGAGTGCTTCTTCTTGTACTCTTTCATGTACCCTACCATAATTTTCAATTCGGAAAGAAATTTATAGAAGACAAATATATATTAAACACGGCAAGAACATATCTACATGTCGGAGCTTTAACATACACGAACTCTTCTCGTATTTCTTCTTGTAAGAAGATAAAGGAAAGAAACCATCAACATACACTTAGTATCAACTAGACATTTCGGAGTATATGTGTAAAGATCAGAAAGAGGTGTATCCTATCTAGTATATAACACTTTATATTAGACATCAAAGTCTATCATAATCATGTGGTGTCTCTACTAAGTTCTCATACATGACCATAAGCCTCTTTTGTTCAAAAAATTAGATTGATCTAGAATGTAAATCTATCCATCTCTCCAACTCATATGGATCTACTTCTCATAATATGTCATGAATTGTTATGATAGGATCTACATTGTGTACAGTATCATATCAGATTTTACGTGAAGGTTGTCTATGAAAATGCTAGGTAATTTGCTAACAAAAAGCTTTGCACCAGCATCGTATGATTCAAACCCAGATCCGAACAACATCCATTTACAAACCTTTAGCTAAAAATATCTACCACAAGCCGTACATAACGAACTAGAATTCTAACTAATCCAAAAAAGATGAAAATCGTAACGAAGAAGTCAAAAAAGACATATTTGAGAACTTTCTTTTTTAACCAAACGGTCTTCATATATTGATAAGGTCTTCCACCTTGATTCTGTTGACTCCAAGAACTCTCAGATCTGACTCTCGACAACCGAGATATCTCTAATTTTCAGTCGTAGATGATCGAACCTCCAAAACCTCCTTCTTGCGGCTTAAAACCATGTACACTTGCAAAACGGACCACTTGATCTAAGATCCTTCTTCTCTGGTAGATTGATTTGACTACTTTATACCCAATGAAACTCCAAACAAACCATTTGGAGTTCTTC
This sequence comes from Asterella californica, assembly GCA_036924285.1. NCBI lineage: Eukaryota > Viridiplantae > Streptophyta > Marchantiopsida > Marchantiales > Aytoniaceae > Asterella > Asterella californica. The sequence goes on from JAYKYS010000003.1 coordinate 18,732,293, forward strand.
TCTCAAAACCACGCAAGAAATTTGATCACAAGAAGTGAAAAATTGACATAAATTGTTCTCATGCGGCTCATCACACACAACACAACAGTTCGATCTACATATGATCTTCTCCTACGCGTAGATAATGACTCCTTGATCACGTAGGCACCAAAAACAAAAAGCTTGGCTCACATATCGTGAAGAACAACTAAACTTCATGTCACATACGAACAAAAATACGACGTAACTGTCTCTTTGCGAGATCATTTTCCCCACATCTCTCAAATCGTCCGATGAAATTCTTTATCGTCTTAATTTCTTGAAGAACTCGATGTTCATATCTTGATGGATCCAGTGACAACAAGTTTGGACTACAGAACGGTCCAACTGTCTCTCTTTCCTACGTCTCAATTCTTCCAAGACACACTTCTTGATCCGGTCTTCACAAACCATCTTAACCAACCCGTAACATGCACATATCTGAACTCAATGACACCTTCTGGGTATTAATTGGACCTCCTAATCATATGAAACGTTCATCGGCAGATCTTAGATACAAGCTAATCTCTTAAGCTACCCCTTATGACAGTCACAATACGTGAGATTTTCTAGATAATGACCAAACAGCTCTCTTGCACCTTTAATACAGAGCCAAGAACCGCAAATACCCATTCTGCACCGATAAGCTAGGACTTAGTTTGATTTTTCCATCTTTTGAACCTTATCATCAAACGTCAGCTTAAAGTAAATGAAGTGCCAATGAGAAGCTAACAACGAACTCTACCACTTAGTGCAATGAAAGTGAGGATCTAAAAGTTGCATGAAAAGTCCACTTTTAGTCTTATGAAGGTCTTTGGAGCGATCATGCAAAACATCAAATTTGGATTTTCATGTAAGAGTCGGTCCACGACACGACAACAGTAGTATAAGTTTTATCTACAAACTCTATAATGAGTATACAATGAGCAGCCCACCGCTCTATCCAAGGCAAAAGAATCCCCAACAAATAATTATCAAACTCTCGATGTACTGTGAAAGGATCAAATGAAGGAAGATATATGACCTGAAACGGATGGTTGCATATATTCTTGATAGGAGAATCGTCTATCAACAATACGTCACTAACAGTCACATTATGTTTATAGAATATTCACATCTTTAGGAATAAATATCCTCCCCGGTCACGTTCTCTCACCATCTTGAAAGAGGTACACCAAGCTTGACTCAATAAGAGACAACTGCCGTCATGGAATATATCAAGTCAACTAGATACAAATATCAAAAATTCATTCTGCAAAATACATCGGAAAAAAAGAAGTCAAAAACAAAAAGTCAAAGAATACTCACATGTTCCAATAGTCATGGAAAAATAACCGAGAGCTTTGCAACTCCTCACCAAAGCAAATAAATTCACGGTATTACGTGATGTCCAGACGATCACATAACACATCTTCAAACAAGCATCCACGAACTCTCGCGTGTCTTTCTGAGCAATGAGCCATACTATCGCACGCCCCGTAGCATCTATAGTATAGTCTATATCTCGTGCAGATGCAAGTTCAGCCTCACTGCTCTCCACTTCATGAGCAACCCATTCAGATCAAGGATAGGTGTCTTCTTTCTAAGATCTCTATATGAATCTCATGTACGATGAGCTCTGAGACGAAGAGTCCAAAAAGTAGATGACGAAGCTTGCTGATCATGAAATGTCTGAGTGACCTTCAGTTGAGCCGCAAGACGTGTATATTGTGCGGATGTTACACTATCTCGTCCAAATTGATTTTCTTCATCTTCAACTCAGTCACTCTAGATGAAACAACATTCTCCTCTTCGGTCAACTTCTGTAACTTAGTCGTCTCCATGACGATATGCTACTCCAACCAACACATTCTTTTATGCTCAAGTCGCATGAGAGAGTTGATATTCCTCGGACATGAATCTATTGATCATAAACATGCATGAATCAATAATACAATACAATACCATACGTTATAACATAATCATGCAAAGGAATTTGATTAGCATGGTTTATGGACGAATACATATGTGTCACGTCTCTTTCAGACTCATCTGCAGATGGTGGTTTCTTGTGAGATACATCAGCAGCTGCTCTTACATAATCAAACGACACAACATTTAGTATCATCAAGTCAATCGTAGACACGCAAAATGACTATCACGGTAATCAGAAACTATAACTCACTTGGAGAGAGGAGTGGACCGTCATCATGAGTGGATGCATCAGAATCGTGGTACTTAGGTGTATAGTGTTGTATCCTCTCAGCATGTACGATATCTATATATATCAACATATGAGTAATAATCATGCCAAAAAACGTGATGATATGTTGACTCGTCCATCGTCCAAGTGCTCTTTGCAAATTCAACGTCTCTTTCTTCACTTTTTGCACGATAAACTCAGCCCAATCCATATCCACAATAGCTTCACATTACACTTTCAACTTCAGAAAGACATCAAGGACACAAACTTCAAGGACACCTCCTTCAAACTCTGTTGAACTAATAAAACACAATTGATCAACTGAAATATCGACCTCCACAAAATTCGTGTGTATCCATTGACACTAACATTTGTTGCGAGTATCTTACTCTAGAGATCAATCGACAATAGCCCTCTGTCTGATTTGTTTGAGAGGACTAGCACCACCATGAAATAACATGATGGTGCTCGGACAAGACTATATTCGAGTAGAACTGGTCTACCCAACACCAAAGCTTCTTTCGTATTCTTGTTGTAAGAGATGATGAACTCCACACAAGTGACAATCTGCATTCCATGACATACTAAGCACAAACATTTTCTCCAAATACATTCAACTAATTATCGTCATTCAGAGTAAACATGATGAGGAGAAAAACTCATTTCATTCAAAGTAATTTCCAAATCCATACACTCAAAGGAAAAGCATTGCCATACATTCATCAAAGTAAAAGAAATGTATATCCATCATACAGTGAAACATTCAGTTACTCATTTCAAAATAAATTCCAAATCTATACATTCAACGTAAAAGCATTGACATACATAACTCTCAATCACTTATCTCAACTGAAAAAGTAAAATGTAATAAAGAAAAGAAAGATGTGAACCACTAACCTTAAAACTTTTCTCAAATAGATGAATGTAATATTCAACACCGTACGAATAGTCAGAGAGATGAATGTAAAATATATAAAAATATACTAGTCATGATGACAAAGAATCATTGTTAAATCATATTTAAACACGTGCGACCATATTTCAAAAGAAACACATAAAATATCAACAAAATAATGTATCCATTTACCTAGATATGGATCAACCTTTGATAAAGAAGTAACCTTAATTTGTTGATATCAAGTCAGTTCAACCGAAACATACATTAATAAAAAATGGAGCGTCAACATAAAAGAAAATATTTAAATCATGTTTATCTATAAGGTTCCTTCTTGAATATCTTTGACTTGAACTTCAAACACTCCTTCATAGTCGATCTGAACTACACAAAAAAGAAATGCAAGCAAAGTAGCGAGTGGACTAATTGTCACTCACTTGCTCACAAAACTCATTTCATTTAGTCAAAACTTATTGGTCATAATGTTCTATCGTGTACGCACACAAAATCTTAACTAACTTAGTCAGATGCTGTGAACCTACTGCGTTTCACGACATCAGCCAAAATCTTAAATGACATAATTTTACACTGTAGAACACATGAGCAAGCGTTCCGTATTATATGTTACGGTGTATCACATAGCGCGGAACATCAGAGAGATGTTCCACGATGTGTGATATGTTTACAACATGAAACGTCTCACACACAATGTTCTGCATTGTGATATGTTCATAGCGCGGAACACAATTTCAGCGTTTCATTGCGAACTGTAGTCGTGGAACGTCTAAAAAGATATTCTATGATCAATTGCCAAGCGTGAAATGGCAGACAAGACGGGTCATGCTAGAAATCCTAACGTGAGACGATCAATTCAAGGTTCTACGATAACATATCTAGTACACCACTCCAGAATTGAAGTATCACAATAAAGAAATGTTCTACAAATTTACATTTTGCTGAACGCGATAGCATACATTTCAGAGTGGAGTTCGTTCTGCTCTGCTACAGATGACGTAGATTGGTACATTCTATCATTCATGCACTCCACCACAAAAATGACATAAACACGCATTCAATCCAATGCAATTCAAACATCCACTTCAGTTCCAAACAACTCTAACGATCCCTTCGTCTTCTCCATATCTGTTCGTAATTTCTAGAGCGCTTCCACTTTCCACTCTCACTCCGCTTCGATACCAACCACCAAGAAAATGGAGAATAAGAGAAGAGAAAAAGAAGAAAAAAAGAAAAAAAATGGCAAAGAAAAAGTATGAGAAAACATCATCATCAACTTTTAAAAATTCACAATACAAAATTTTACCTTAAAACTTCCTCATATTTATTACATTCAAAATGTATATAACATATACGGTTCACACTCTACTCTAGAAAAGAAAACATCATTGCTTAACTCCTGTAACGAAGTTTACGATTCTGGGTTCGAGACGTCCTATTATAATTGAACTACAGTACTCCATTAAGTGGTAAGCACGCTTGTTTTATACAATTCAGTTAGTAAATAAAATTAATTTAGTATCTTCCCGCTCTTTTATGCATGCCACATCGTGATTCAAGGAGAAAAGACTTTGAAGAAACGTATACCGTTTCTCGTCTGTCGTTAAGCCTAGCAGACTTTCCTAAAGACATTCCTTTTTATTTTGAGGAAAAGACGGAAATAGTAGGAATCGCATGGGAGCCAAACTCGGCTGTACTATTGTGTCCTGTAGTTCGTTTCTTGCTCTGGGAAAGGAACGATTGCATTCAAATCCTACTTTGTCTTCTAGTCTTCACTCTTCCCTTCGCGGCGTTTGTTGCTTGGCCCTTCGAGCCCTTCTTTCCCTTGTTAGGCTTGATGGGGTCTTTCCATCCGGTTGCTATTCATTGTGTCGCGTGTTTCTCTTCTAGTCTTCACGGTTTATGCGGAGAGTGTGATTAGAGGTTCTTTTCTTTCTATTTTCCTTTTAGGGTTAAGTGTTAGAGATTGTGTTTCTTTCAGGGAGTTCCCTTCTACTCTATCGTGGCGCTACGAGTCAGTGTATATATGTCATAACTGATCATGTAGACTCTTACAAAGAGCGGGTAGCAAGCAAACAAGGTGCTGAGCAACGGAATTACGACGAGATGCTTTTGGTACGAAGAGAAAGTGAATAGAGTTAGAGACACTGGAGTGAAGTCAAAGGAGAAGACGAAATATATTTTCACTATTTGGTCGTTTGTAAAATCAATGGTTCGTTATGCAAATGCATAGCAAAATGATATGACACTTGACTCTCCAGCTCAACGAGACTGAGGATGATCATCAGTGCAATAGATCACCGATGCTCATGGAACAATGCCCTTCCATTGTTGATGTAGACGTTCAGAAATAATTAACCATTCTCTTCTGTTCGACAGATGAAAGTAATTGGAGGAACGAGGTGGGGCGAGAGAGAGAACCGGAGGCGTTCTGTAAGTCGGAACTCGATAGGGAGGGAGACCGAGAGGGCACTTTGTGGGATGGATGGGATTATCGTGTGCATAAAGACAGGGTAGAGGTGACGACTACAATACGGTTGAGCAAAAGCGTACATAGCAGCAGGTGAGGTGTCGTCCTGCTGTGCTCCATGTGGTCAAGCTGCGGCTACAATTACCAAACAGCGAGTCATAATTTCTCTGCTTCGCAGACTTTCATTCCCCTTCTTCTCCTCCTCCTCCTCCTCCTCCCGGAGTCTTTCTTTTGGGTCTTTCGGCAGGCGCTGGCATCACGCTCCCACCTTCCTCCTGGTGAGGGTCTCCGCGGCCTGGCCTGGGAATGTCGCTCGACCACTTTCTCACGTCGCTCACATGGGACTTGTTTGATTCTCACAAGCTCCGTAGCAGTGGTTGATTCGGTGCACAGCTTTGTAGAGTGGCCTGGCCCTATTTCTGCCCTTCGTTTTCTAGAGCGGTCGTGTTACTTTATCTAAGTCAGACTGGACTGGACTAGACTAGACCAGTAAAGGAGAAGCAAATGACCTGAATGAAATGAAGTGAAGGTATAAGAAAACGGGAAGATGGAGGGTAAGGGCAAAGGGCCTCGTTGTGCCGCAGGGCAGATGTAAGATAACACTTTAGCTGCGTGGATTCCAAGAGAGAGAGAGAGAGAGAGAGAGAGAGAGAGAGAGAGAGAAGATTTGATTCTGGGTACGAGTTAATCTTTTCGTCGATCTCTCGGTTTGTTGGACTTGGACTGTGGGCGCGTTGCTTTGGTGCTCCTGTGGTAGAAGGAAGTGTCCATTCTTCCAAGAAAGGGAAGCGAAAGACAGGGGAAGGAGAGGTGGAACCCACAGCTAGAGAGAGGAAGGGAGGGTGGTGTCGAAGACTGTTTGAGCAGGTATAAGACCCCGGGGACCCACTAGCAGCCGCGGCGTCAAACATTTTATAGGTTCTCCTAACGCATCCCGAGATTCTCGTCGTTTCTGCAGTTTGTGGGCACAATTCACACACGGTGCCCCGTTTGCTGTCTCCTTCTCACTGTGCTCTCTTACTTCAATCTCTCTGAGCCTATTTTATCTTCAGTTCCTCCCTCTCGGGATTTCTCAAATTTGCCGAGCCACACCACCACTGGAGGGTGCTGGTCTAAATGTTCAGAGGACGTCCTTGAACCTGGGGGGATTGGAGCCGGAAGCTGCTCCAGCGTCCGGTCTGTTTCTGAGAGTTTGTGTTTTGCTTTGGTGAACAAAGTGCGCAGGGCCACTGCTGTGGTCGCTGTCCAGCAGACGCTGAGCATGGGCGACGACAAAATGAGCAAGTTTGAGTCCATCAACAATGAGACCGTCGATTTGGTAACGCACTTTTAACATTTCGCGTGTGAAGGTGGTCTGCTCCGTGTCTGCCTTAGCTCGTCATGGATGTTAGCGCGATGGGAGGACTGTGAAGCTAGTGTATACTGCATGTGAGCCCGCGGTAGGACTCATAAGCTACAAGCACCTGGTTGCGGGTATGGTTTGGTGCGGAATAAGATGATTAACATGTGTTTTGCAACGTTGACAGGAACACATTCCTCTGGAGGAAGTGTTCGAGCAGCTACGATGTACCAGACAAGGTCTCACCTCCGGAGAAGGAGAGGAGCGTCTGCAGATTTTTGGGCCTAACAAGCTGGAAGAGAAATCGGTATAATACCCGGCGAGACAATGCACCTTCTGTGGCTTCCAAGGCCATTGTTGTTCCGTAACCGAAGGTTCTTGTTCTGGGTATCGAACGTTGCCTCAAGAACTTTGACCTCAAAGTTGAGGAGTTTCACTGGAACTGACCACCCTACCATTGGCAATAATTGCAGGAAAGCAAATTGTTGAAATTTCTTGGTTTTATGTGGAACCCATTGTCATGGGTAATGGAAGCTGCTGCGATCATGGCAATTGCGTTGGCCAACGGAGGCGTAAGTGATAAACCAACTCCTTTTGCGTCAAGCACATCACAGTACATGCATCGTCTAATGTTTTGAACCCGAGAGGGACCGTCGAACCTACGGCACTTACAACTTGCGGTGTTGTGCAGAACCGACCTCCTGACTGGCAAGACTTTGTTGGTATCATCACCTTGCTGATTATTAATTCGACAATCAGTTTTATTGAAGAAAATAATGCTGGAAATGCTGCCGCAGCGTTAATGGCTCGGCTTGCTCCGAAGTCGAAGGTGATTCCTCTCTTCTGTTCGAAGCTGTGGTTGCCTGCACTTTGAGCTACTTTCATCTTCTTTGCCGATGTTTATCTGATATCGAGAGTTTTTCGGTGAGAGTTTCCTTCCCTAGACAGTTCAGCATACGAAGAAAACGATGTTTATCTGATATCGAGAGTAGTTTAATGAGATTCTTCTGCCCTACACAGTTCGGCATACGAAGAAAAGTCTATGTCCTGGACTGCACGGTGGAGAATGATATTGTGATTGTCGTTCAGGTCCTCCGCGATGGCGTCTGGTCCGAGCAAGATGCCGTTATATTGGTGCCTGGTGATATTGTCAGTATCAAGCTTGGAGATATCATCCCAGCTGACGCACGGCTTTTGGAAGGAGATCCTTTAAAGATCGATCAGGTGTGTTTTTATGTCGAATATGAATTTGATGAAGTGTTTCACCTCCACTTGAAGATATGGCGCGGTCGCGTAACTGTCGGGAAGAATGGCTGCTGATGTATTGTGGATGATGTTAATCATTTCCTGCAGTCTGCACTTACCGGTGAGTCATTACCAGTATCGAAACACCCAGGAGATGGTGTGTATGCTGGCTCCACTTGTAAACAGGGAGAAATCGAGGCTATTGTCATTGCCACTGGAGTCCACAGTTTCTTCGGTAAAGCTGCACATCTGGTGGACAGCACCAATCAAGTCGGACATTTCCAGAAGGTACAGACGTTCTGATCTCTTCGTTCAGAGCGCTGCAGATAAATTGACCTTTCCTTGTGTCTTTCCGACGTTCTAATTTGGACTGTCCGTAATCGTCCAGGTTCTTACGGCTATCGGTAACTTCTGTATCTGCTCTATCGCGATTGGCATGCTCGTGGAGATCGTCGTGATGTACGCAATTCAAAAACGTGGTTATCGTTCTGGTATCGACAACCTCTTGGTTCTGTTAATTGGAGGTATCCCAATTGCGATGCCCACCGTGCTCTCCGTGACGATGGCTATTGGATCTCACCGCCTTTCGCAGCAGGTAAATAAGCATACCAGGGTTCTGTTAGCTCGAAGATGGAGATGTTTTCGTCGATATCGAGTCGTTGAAGTTAATGAGCGAGGAGATATTTTAATCCTGTATCTCCTGCAGGGCGCAATCACAAAGAGGATGACAGCAATTGAGGAGATGGCTGGCATGGATGTTCTCTGCAGTGATAAGACCGGAACTCTTACTCTTAACAAACTTACTGTCGACAAGACCTTAATTGAGGTATTTCATGGTTGAGAAATTTCTTATCTTAAAGGCCATTTCACCTTATTAAGTATGTGAATTTCCCACGATTCTAACATGGATTTGTTGTTTTCGGAAGTGTACGATGGCATTGATACTTAAAATTGCGGTGGTTCTGGATTCTTCACCAGACGTTTACCCCTGGAGTTGACAAAGATTTGGTCGTGCTATTGGCGGCAAGGGCGTCTAGGACTGAGAATCAAGATGCAATTGATGGAGCCATAGTGAATATGCTTGGGGACCCTAAAGAAGTGGGTGGATCTCACAGTTCACTTGGTTGATACTCATTTCAAGTTTAGAAAATTTCTTATCTACTTGAAAGAATTTGTTCGAGTAAGCTTTCTTGTAAGCTTCTGCGTATGAAATTCTTACATGCAGTATTTTGAAAATAATGTTTACATGTTTGAATTCTATTCCAGGCTAGAGCGGGTATTCAGGAGGTTCACTTCCTTCCTTTCAATCCAACTGACAAGAGAACTGCTCTCACATACATTGATAGCGACGGCAACTGGCACAGGAGTAGCAAGGGTGCACCTGAGCAGGTGTGGTGTCTCTATTGTCCCAAGAATTTCTTGCATTATTCAGCGCTATGTTTAATGGATTGAGTGTTCAGGACTGTGGCACTGAATCTATTTTCTGGCTCTTGTGTGAATACAAGATTCTGGAACTTGCTCACAACAGGGATATTATTGCATCCAGAGTGCACGCTATTATCGACAAGTTTGCTGAGCGCGGGTTAAGATCTCTTGCAGTCGCACGCCAGGTGATTCTTTCTTTGAAGTTGAATGGATTTTCTGCATTTCGGATCTTTTCCCCATTTAACAATTCGAACGGCAAGTTGAAGGTGGCATAAAGTTGAGCGATCTTCATTTGTACCGCAGAAAATCCCTGACGGAAACAAGGAGAGTAGTGGCGGGCCATGGGAATTCTGTGGACTGTTACCTCTCTTCGATCCTCCTCGACATGATAGTGCCGAAACTATCCGTCGTGCCTTGGACCTAGGTGTGAACGTGAAGATGATCACAGGTGACGAGATTATCCGGTTCTTTCCGACCTTTGAAGCTTCTTCATCTCGTGATGATTTAATCCATAGGGCATGGTTTGAGCCTAACGAAGATGGTAAATATCTTGGAACAGGTGATCAGCTTGCCATCGCCAAGGAAACCGGTCGTCGTCTTGGAATGGGTATCAACATGTACCCGTCGTCTTCTCTTCTGGGACAGCACAAGGACGAGGCTATTGCTGCTCTTCCTATCGATGAGTTGATCGAGAAGGCCGATGGATTCGCGGGAGTGTTTCCAGGTACTTCAGGCCTCTTCCTCAAGACTCACTCCGTATTCCCGGAACTTACGTGAGGCCCTAACGTAACCAAGAGGAAGTCTTTTCAGAATCAAAAGTTGGTGTTTATAACTGTGAAATCTTATTATAGTGTGCCTTAGATCACAGAGAACTATTTATGTAGATGATGAAATATAATCTTTCTCAAATAATTCTCTGGTCCGTAGGCTTTCGGGCTTTCCTTCTTAAATTTTCTCCAATGAAGAAGTGGGAATATATGCGCATAGAGAAGAAGCCACCTAGTTTGTGCATCGCAGTTGCCGACTTCCGAATCGCAATCAACATTGTTGGGCTATGCCAACTCGATATAAGCTCCATTTAGGCTAGTACCTTTTACTTAGGCACGTGGGGTCCGTCTAAAGTAGATATGGTGGGGTGGCGAACGATGGAACGAAAGATACCCGCAAGATGGGATAACTGTGGACATGAGGTATCATAAGTCTAAAGGGTGCCTTATACTAGCCTTCACCGTGATTACCACAATCACCGTATCTCGATTAAAGAAATTAATAAAGAAGAACCGCTTTTCCGGGTAGAATCATGGAGCTAAAATTTTGCTAGATGGTATAGATTATAGCCCTGTCGATGCTTCTCTGAATCAGGAAATTACCGATTATTCATTTAGGCAGCTGATTGAACTGTGGCTGTGTGCGTGTGTCTCAGAGCACAAGTATGAGATTGTGAAGCGCCTCCAGGAGAAGAAGCACATATGTGGTATGACTGGTGACGGAGTCAACGATGCTCCAGCTCTCAAGAAAGCAGATATTGGAATTGCAGTGGCAGATGCGACAGACGCAGCCAGGAGTGCGTCCGACATTGTCCTCACTGAGCCTGGGCTGAGTGTTATCATCAGTGCTGTTTTGACTAGTCGCGCCATTTTCCAAAGGATGAAGAACTACACAGTAAGTTAATGATGATGATTTTGTTCGTCAGATAATAGTCTAAAACCGGGTCGAGCAGATCGGACTTAGTCCTTACGCATTCGACTTCAAATCTGACTTGACCTGTTGTTTGATTTGTGCCAGATCTATGCCGTGTCCATCACCATTCGTATTGTGGTACGTCCCAGCGACCCTTCTCATGTAGATGCATTAATGTAACGATAGTACTGCGTCGACACTCTTAAGCTTGATACAGTTTCTCAAAATGGAACTTCTCCTTATTTAGCCTCTCTCGCTTCCATGTGCGCAGCTCGGTTTCTTGCTTCTCGCTCTCATCTGGCGGTTCGACTTTTCTCCATTCATGGTGCTGATCATTGCCATCTTGAACGATGGTAAGTGAAGTCCGTGACTCGATCAGTTCTCGCGTGTGTTTTTCTGCCATTGAGTGATTCTAGGGGTACCATATATTCTGTTCGTGTTTATTTGTACTCTGGAGGAGCATAAACGACCTCGGAAGATGCTTGGTGTAGTGGTTCTGTGAAGACTGTTACTGACCGTACCCTCCGTGCCTCTTGTAGGGACCATTATGACGATCTCCAAGGACAGAGTGAAGCCTTCTCCTCGGCCCGACAGCTGGAAACTGAAGGAAATTTTTGCAACTGGTGTTGTTCTTGGAACTTACCTTGCGGTTATGACAGTTGTCTTCTTCTGGCTTGCGCACAAGACGACATTTTTCCAGGTATCTGATGTGCACGCTGTTCACCCGTGAAGTTGAGCGCAGCATGCGTTTGACTGTGAAAAATTCGTTTTGAGTCAGAACTTTCCGATGTATACTGTTTTGACAGTTGCTGTTCCTCTACAGGATAAGTTTGGTGTTAGAGATATTTCCGACAATCGGAATGAGTTGACAGCTGCAGTGTACTTGCAAGTCAGTATTGTGAGTCAAGCGCTTATTTTCGTCACCCGATCTCGGGGCTGGTCTTTCTATGAGCGGCCTGGACTTCTGTTGGTGTCCGCTTTCTGGATTGCCCAGCTGGTAAGCTCTTTATACAGTATACCTTGTGATCTGCAGTTCCTTACCCTGTATTCTGCGAGGAGCACCTTACCTAGTAAAACGTGAGATCCAGACCCGTCATGGGGATTAAGTTAAATTGATGGCGTGTTTTGGTCTCATGTTTTTGCAGATTGCCACGTTCATTGCAGTATACGCCAACTGGTCCTTCGCTTTCATTAAGGGTATTGGCTGGGGTTGGGCTGGAGTCATATGGATCTACAGTTTCGTCTTTTACCTTCCTCTTGATCTTATCAAGATCCTCGTCCGCTATATCCTCAGCGGCCGCGCATGGGACTACATGATCAACCAGAGGGTGAGTGAATAGTACACTTACCCGACAGTGATCAGCCGGCTTGTTACTGTTCTTGAGCGTGGAGTGGACAGTAGAGTTTGTGGTCGTTATCTAACCCACTAGTCGTTTGATTGTCGTTCTACAGACTGCTTTCACAACACAAAAGGACTTCGGAAAGGAGGCTCGTGAAATGAAGTGGGCCCATGCACAGAGAACGCTCCACGGTCTCCAGTCTCCAGACGTCAAAATGGCTGGAGAAAGGGGTAGTTACAAGGAACTTAATGACATAGCCGAGCAAGCTAAGAGGCGTGCCGAAATCGCCAGGTAAGGAACGGATTTTTCAGTTGAAACAGAAGCATTTATGAACATAGTGTCTAGTTTACTTGACTTAATGTCGATTTGTACAACTATCTTGTCAGGTTGAGAGAGTTGAACACTCTGAAGGGACATGTGGAGTCCGTTGTTCGGTCGAAGGGTCTCGATATCGACACTATCCAGCAAGCGTACACCGTATAACACATGATGACGAGATACAGCCTTAAAGACCGGGTGGAGATTGTCTACAGTGCGGCTGAGTTCGCGAAACAGGGCTGGTGTCGAAGGGCTTTACTTATGCAGGAAGTATCCGCCGGCCTGATTGTAAAGAGATGGACGTCAAGGCTTGGGGGTTGATCTCGATGCCAATTGCGTCGGTGCTGGTTTTTTGCAACCTCAATCTTGAAAGGCTTGGAACAGGTGACAGAAATAGTGCGCCAGACAAACAAAGCGACCTGGAGTCCAGGCCTGTCCATATATAATGTTATTTCATCCCTCCCAGAGATTGTTAAGTAGGTGGCGTCGGCTTTTCTTGGCTGCCGAAGAGCTGCTGTGGAAACAGAGATAGTTGTTGCTAGGTTAGTTCGACAGAATATTCATTTCTTGAGGAAGAGCCGAGGACAAATTGTAGAGTTCTTGGAGAAAGTAGATACACGAGAAAGGAGTGCTGATAAGTACGACACTCAAAAGTCAAGAGTTGAGAAAGGTAGTCGTCTGTAGTCTGGCTGGGTCTGGCCTTAAAGATCCCAACTAGAGTGAGGTTGAGTCGTTTGAACCCGATTCATGTTTGGTGCCGCTCTTCCCTTGGCAGTAGTCTCGCATAATGTGAATTTCTTCAGTGTCGCATACTATGGCTTAATGAGTCCTTATTTTGCTCTCGCTTGTCAGGTAGGAATTAGTGTTCTGGAAAATAACTTACGAACGTCATTACACATTGAATATCTGCCCGATGACGTCAATCTTCCTGCAGTATATTTCTGTAGAGAGGGTGACTATCCAGAAGGAATAGAGAGAACGATTCAGTTCGCAAATAGGTGGGGCAGAAGAGTGAGCCAGTAGCACACGGCTCGACGATCTCTGACTCGAGTTATCATTCCCTTACAGTGCAGACAAAAACTCGTTGTTCAGTACCTATCCCTCGCCCAGGCAGGTAGTATGTTTGCCACCACAACAGTTTCAGCACAATCGCAGAAGCCTAAAAGTGCGTGTGGTTACGAGGCCACACGAGTGCGGATGCACACACAAACTGCTAGTTCTGGAATCTGAATCTCTGATATAGTAGGTTAGTCTCGTCCTGACCAACTGGAAGTCCAAGAGGTGGAATTGTAGGTAAACGCACGGAGACTATTGTACTGCGGTGTGAAGTTGAAAGTCATCAAGGGAGTAGGAAATGGCCGTTGCTGAAAGTGTTGTAACCTCTCCCTTTCTGGACGCTGCTGGTGCGTTCACCGGTGTCTATGCGTGTGGAGAAAGGAAACGTATGAGTAGCTCTGTTGGAGGCTGTTGAAGCCGATATTGGGGTCTGTCTGTGCTCAAGGACTGAAAGGCATTAGAGAGCTGTTAGGGCTCATCGCACATAGTTTTTCACTACTAGTTTATCACCTGTCTATTAGTTTTCTCTCTTAATCCGACGCAGATTTGCAGGTTTGGAATACAAAATCTTTTCACTCCAAAAACGTGGGGTAGATGTTAGTGACCGGAACCATGGGCTAGGTTTAATGTGACTGAATAAAAGAATTTCACTATTTTATTTTTACTGTCACAGAAGTCCAACAGAAATATGACAAGATAGAAAAAAAACTACTTTCCAAAATAACTAATTTATTGTATCTAATTCTATTTGAACAAAAATTTTCAATGGATAATCTAACATGTTTCAGTATAAAAACAACACAACTCCTAAAAAGCCTTACGAGTGTACATAAGAGAACCCTTTAGAAATCAGTTAAATTTTGAAATATTCTATATTTCAGTTTAAAAGAAATTCGAAAAAACTGATATGTGCGATTGCTTGTTTCTACGGGGATGAGAGTGAAAGATTCTCTGAATCTAGTTCTCTAGTAGACAAGTTCTGGCCGTTCACCTCACGCGTCTATCCTCCACCTTCTGTTCTATTTCGTTCAAGGTGAGAAAGTCGTCTTTTAGCTAAGCTCTAGAATCTTAGTTAGAAAAGGTAACAGTCCTAGTGCTTCCCAGTACTGTACATTAGTGTCCCTCAGAGAAGTGTAGTGGATAGTACTACTGACCGATACTGTATTGCTTGAGAACGGTGATCTGGAGAGGTCTGATTGTGGTTAGTGTACTAAGAAAAACGAGTTCTATCGATTCAAATATAGAGCAACAGCTACTGGGAGAAGCTAAGATGAAGACAAGATGATATTTGTATAGAAAGAAATGTGGAAAGATATCACACTCAAGTATAGATTCGAAACTCATGAGCAAATGAGAGTGAAATTTTCCGTCTCTTGTTTTCTACATGTTTGTTCATAATTTCATCCTTTGTCCTTTCCCTGATCTAAGTAGGACGTCTTCTCGAGTGATGTACCGACAGTAGTCCTTCTCCTTCTTCGGATCCGTTGCAGTGGTGTTGTGGCATGGACTTTGCAGTAAGAATACATCTTGAGACGCTTCATCACGTCATAAACGGGCGACGCACACAGCCCATGGCCCTCCAAGGAGTAAAGTATGCTCCGAAGTAAGCATTATGGATTCAGCGACCATGCATGCAACTGCCTGTGTGCCCATGAGAGATGCTCTAGGTGCAAACCCAGAATCGACGCCTGCTGGGAAGAACTTACGCAGCGGTGATCATTGTCTTTCGTGACTATTGATTGTGAACGTCCATGTTGAGCAGAGGTGTCAAGAGCTACAACGACGGAGTGTGTGCCAAAACTCCCAGAAGGTCCAAAAGGTTGACTAGTGAGTCCAGAGCGAGAAGCGAAGGAGAATGCTTGGGACCCTGGAAACCCGCCTTGACCTCATCTGTCGGTTGCTGTCGAGGTCTGATTCAAGGAAGCTAAAAAGTGGAACGCAACCGAATATCATCATCTTCCTCACACTGAGGGAGGAGCTCCCTCTAGTATTCTTTCCCTGCAACAGGCACTTAGAATCGCGCCATCTGTTTCTAGCTCTGAAAATCCAATCTGGAAACAACAGGAGCAGCCTACGAGAGCCTGCCATCTCCCGCGTGGGCGGCCCACGCTTGACTACTAGCGACTGAGGAAAGACAGCGTATGTGAAGAGAGTCGGAAAGCACAAAAGCTTGTGGCAGCAGCTAGCTTGAGACAGGTGGGGAAGTTCGTTACGAAAGGGAGAAGCAGGATCTACGGATCTCAAGAGGGCCTTACATTCGGAACGAAGTGCATGTGCAAGAAACAAATCAGCCCCCTGCTCACGTTTGTCGGAAGCTGAAGTCTAGCTGTGTTGGCCCGCTTCTTCCCTCGGTCGGCCGGGCCTTCGAAGAAACGAAGTGACACAAGTGAAGAGCAGAGTACACGTACCAAGCTACAGTACTAGGACCCGTCCAGAAAAAAGGTTAAGAGAGAAGATTCTCTAACAGGGAAGAAGATATAATCTGTATTCTATCAATAGATAACTTCGTATAGAACCGTGGGTCGCATACGAGTAACTTTACTGCTTGAAATACTGTTTAGTGTAACGCCGTTTACTTAATATAACCGGACTTGACTGGGCAGTGATTACAAAAACGGCTACAAGGAAACGGCGAGGGCTCAAGGAGAAGGGTTAAATGGGTTCGCGAACCCTAGAACCCAGCTTTTATCATGTTTCACTGTACGCGCACCAGAGAGCAGGACCAGAGAGATTGAGGCTTCTCAGTTTTTCATTTTTGCTGTGTATAGAGAGCCCGAGGGCATAGGCTATATTATCAGAGATTTACTTGATCCACCCCCAGAAGGAATCCCGGACTTGATCCATCCTCTCTTAACGATACTCTTCTTGATCAACCCCCAAACTGGCTACCGCCCGCTTTCTAAGTTACTTTGCCACATGGACGTACAGTCAGTCAAGTAGTCCTGTCAGCTTTCTCTCCCTCGACAAAAGTATCGCAGTCCGATACATCAAGTTCGAGACTACTAAGTGGCGTCGTGAAATGCTAAAATGTCATAAAAGGCCACTGATCTCAACTTGGTCTGCAGTCCGTGGTATTTACCGGCATTTTTGGGTACGCGTTAGCAGCAGCCTGGTTGCTATTGGGATTGATCCTCGGGCTCTCTCGATGCTGTAAGCGGCACTGCTGCAAAGGAAAGTCGCCCCGGGCCTCTTCAAGATCTGTTGATCCACTGCGAGTCCCTTCCTGTACGTGTTGTTCCCAAAGGTACCCCTTTGGGAAGTTTCTCCTAGGCGATACATCCTAGTATCACTCCCCGCTGGATGTATCGCTCCCCGCAGCTCGTGCAGCACGAAACATCCATGTTTCGTGCTGCACGAAGGCGATACATGGATGTGTCGCTTCTCTCGATTGTTCGCAGGTCACACGTCAGCTTTCTTCCCACGTCAGGTCACACGTCAGCTTCGAAAACTGACAAGACTATCTTACTGGACGTCCATGTGGCAAAGTAACTTACAGAGCGGGCGGTAGCCAGTTTGGGGGTTGATCAAGAAGGGTTTCGTTAAGAGGGGGTGGATCAAGTCCGGGATTCCTTCTGGGGGTAGATCAAGTAAATCTCTGGCTATATTACACAATGGATAGAACTTTATTAAACTGCCAGATACTTGAGTGATAGAGAGTTTATCAGTGAATTACTGTGATAATTTGGTTATTGAGTGAGAGATCAGCATATTCAAGGTGAAGATAAGTTTTCAGGAGAGATTGGAGTTCCGAAGTTAAATTCTCATCAGAGAATTCCAATAGTAGGAAAGATTGCCGGCCTGAGCGTTTCTCCGAGACCTTGTCAGCAAGAAAACGTCATGTAATGTATATGAGCCCGTGATTTGCTTTATTATATGATAAGCAAGCTTGAATTGAGTGCCAAAGTTGGATTGAAGCGTCTGGTGTGGAGTTGACTCTATTTCGGTGTGTCTTCCTACTTCCTAGCATCCACTAGGCTTCCTAGTCTTGGCTGTGGTTCTTCAGGGCTTACTGCTTTCCGACTTGATCACCAGTAGCGGAAGCGCTGCCTAAATTTTATCCAACCCAAGCCCAGAATACTTTCCATCGCGTTCTGAAAACCTGAGATTAGTACCAGAGACCTGCCAAAGACTAGTTGGTTACTCTAAACCCGTCTGACGGTTATCAAATCCTTGGTGTTTATTAGCGAAAAGTTTAACGAACTGGATCTGGAGACACAAATATAGTACAAGGTCTTCAAGGAGGTTCACATTCGGCGATTCATTGGCTAGAGACGGACGACTCGACTCCGTGATCTGCGATCGAACGTTACAGTTGGTATTAGAGCAGGTTCATGTTGAATCTTTGCTGAACACCATCGACAATGGAAGCCGTGCCGACTGGGATGGACGAGATGCAGGCGTTTCTAAAGAAGTTGGAAAGCCGACTTGAGCAAGTAGAAGCTGAGAACAAGGTGCTTAAGGCGGATTTAGCTCAAGCAAAAGCAACACAAGAGAAAGAAGTAGAGGTCCTTGTACCACAAGCTGGGCAAGTCAAGGATTTAGCACTGTTGGATGAAGGAGCAGTTGATGCTACTCAAGCAGATAAGAATGAAGATGGGTCACAGAAGGCGCAAGAGAATGTTGCGGAAGGCAGCTCAGCCAAAGAAGGGCACAAGCGGAAAGTGAAGTGGGCTGAACCAGCAACGCCATCAGCCTTCAACGGTGAGAAAAGCTTTTCCAAGTTTGAGTTATGGGTTACTGAGATGGAGAATTATTTGGAGAATTTCGATGAGCGCAGCTGGTTCACCTATGCTGTTAGTAGACTGGAAGGAGAAGCTAAGGAATGGTATGGAGGTCAACAGCGGATGAGGAGTTTGAACGGTACAACTCTTATGTCCACTTGGCCGGAGCTGAAGGATGAACTCAGAAGACATCTGGTACCAGTGGATGAAGCTACACAATTTCGGCTGGAGCTCATTCATCTGAGACAGACAGGGAGTATCAGGCAGTATCTCCAGCGATTTTCTGAGTTGGTAACTCGTTTGCACATGGTGGATCGCACCGACTTGCTGTTTCACTTGAAGAAAGGTCTGCAAGGTTTCTATGCTAGTGTGTTTGATAGCTGGGTTATGTTTCACAAGTCCGAGGACATGCAAGACTTGTTTGCATTTCTGGAAGCAGCAGAGAACACTAGGGAGCGTAACTACACCGTGCAGCCCTCCAAGTTTCAGCGTGGAACAAGAGGTGGCGAGCCTAGTGGAGGATTTTGGCGCAATCCTCAAGGACAGATAGCGTCCTCTCAGAGTAGAGGTGGTAGAGGACGTGGTGGTGGAAGATTTGGTGCAGCGAGAAGGAGGTTTCCTCGTGTGTCTCAACAGCAAGGAGTTACTCGTGGTACTACTCAGACACGACGTACTGGATCTTATGCATCCAATGCAGGATCCAACCAAGCTTCGACTTCAGGTGCTAGGAGCAGTGGAGCTAGTAGTGCTACACCTTCAAGGACAATCATTTGTTTTCGATGCGGACGAGATGGTCACATCGCTCGTGAGTGTCCTCAACCTTCAACAGCGAGCAACGTTACAGAAAAGCCGTGGGTTGACAGCTGAAGAGACAACCAATGTTGAAGAACCAGTTGAGGCGACTACTGAAGCAGAGGTATGTGCTGGTGAGCATTTGGTAGAACATGGGGATTTTCTGCCGTGGATTGAAGTGAAACTAGGAAGCCAACAGTGTTCTTTGCTTATAGATACTGGAGCAGATGTGAATGTCTTGGATGAAAAGCTGGTCAAGACCTTAGGGATGACTAGAACCAAGATCATGAGCCCGTTGTTGGTAAGGTTTGTGCAAGGTAGCACAACTGTTACAGAAAAGCTCATGACTGTTCCTATTACTGTTGGAGGGGTAACCAGGAAGCATGAATTCCTAGTTATGAACTTGGGGTGATACAATGGAGGGTATCTTGTCTTGGTCTTGGTTACAAGAGACTAAGGCAAAGCTAGATGTTCAAGAAGGGAATGTCATTGTCATGGATCGATGGGGCTTGGGTCAACCACATCCTTTGATCATCAAAGAGAGACCCAAGGAGCCAAACCATGCTGCTCGTAGGTTCCAACGAGCCAAGGTGGCATTTCAGATCTGCACAGCTAGACAATTTAGAAAGCAGATCAAGTCCGTAGACGAAGCTTGGGTGGCAGTGATGTCTAAACCCAAGGTGGAGACGGATGAAGAAGAACGTGTTGCTGCTCTTCCCATACATCCAGATATGCAAGCATTGATTTAGAGGTTTTCTCGCATAATGCCGGACCAATTACCAACAGGACTTCCTCCGAGGAGAGCCTTGGATCATGCTATTGATCTGGTTCCTGGAGCTACACCTACTGCAGTGCCATCAAGACGCATGTCATTTGATGAGCTGACAGAGCTGAAGACTCAGCTGAAAGAGTTGGTAGCTCAGGGTATCTTACGGCCCAGTATATCACCTTATGCTGCCCCGGTGTTGTTCGTGGTCAAGAAAGATGGTGGTATTCGCATGTGTGCGGACTATCGTGCACTCAATAAGGTTACTGTCAAGAACAAGTATCATCTTTCTCTCATGGATGAAACCACCGATCGGTTGACCACAGGAAAGTATTTCACCAAGCTGGATCTGCGTTCTGGATATCACCAGATCCGGATCAAAGAAGGAGATGAAGAGAAGACAGCTGTAAGGACAAGGTATGGCTTGTTTGAGTATACAGTGTTGCCGTTTGGATTATCCAATGCACCTGGTACTTTCTGCAGGCTAATGAACGAGATCTTCAGAGATCTCTTGGATGAGAGTGTTATCGTGTACTTAGACGATATCATCATCTTCTCATCCACTTGGGATCAGCATCTAGTAGATGTTGAAACAGTGTTTAAGCGCCTGGAAGAACATCAACTCTACCTCAAGAAGAGCAAGTGTTCTTTTGGACAAGAGAGTGTGGTGTTTCTGGGATGTTTGATCGATGCGCAGGGTATTCATCCTAACAGGGCTAAGATTCTAGCCATTGTTGAATGGAAGAGACCTGAGAGTGTTCATGAGCTCAGATCTTTTCTTGGGTTAGCTACATACTTTCGGCGCTTTGTTTATTAGTTTGCGCATAAAGCCGCACCTTTGTTTGGCTTATTACGCAAGACTTCCAATGTTGTTTGGAATCCAGCAGCTGAAAGAGCGTTTCAGGAGTTGAAACAAGCACTGACAGAGATGCCCGTGCTAGCTCTTCCAAAGATGGGAGAACCTTTCGAGGTTCACACAGATGCTTCCCAATGGACCATTGGAGGAGTGCTGATGCAAGGAAAGCATCCAGTGGCTTACGAAAGTCACAAGTTTTCAGAAACAGAGACAAAATGGTCTGCTCATGAACAGGAGATGTTCGCAGTTGTTCATTGTCTGAAGCGTTGGGAGCATTATTTGTTACCAAGCAAGGTTACTGTTGTGATGGACTGCGAGGGTAATACATACTTTCAGAGTAAACTTTGTTTGTCCCGCAAACAGTAGAGGTGGCAAGTGGAACTTGCACGTTTTGATATCGAATGGCGGTATCAAAAAGGAAAGGAAAATATTCCAGCAGATGTGTTAAGCAGACGTGTCCAGGCGTTAACAACCCAGGACACAAGTGAAGAGCTTTTGGATCGAATCAGACAAGCATTGCCAGATGATCCTCAGGCTCAACGTTGGACCAGCCAACAAGAGAGAGATCCATTGGTACGTAATCTCTCATTTCACAATGGCCTTTGGTTTTACAAGCAAACCAAGGTCTATGTTCCAACTGGATCTCTAAGGACACTAGTCATGCAAGAATGTCATGATTGTGAACTGGCTGGACATGGAAGACAGAATAGAACGTTGCAACGAGTTAAAGAGCAGTTCTATTGGCCGTCCATGTTGGAAGATGTAGTCAAGTACGTGCAGACTTGCTTGACTTGTCAACAACAACGAACGGAGCGAAGGAGACCTGCAGGGTTGCTGAGGCCATTGCCAATACCTGATGGACCTTGGGAGAGCATAAGTATGGACTTATGCACAGGTTTACCCGAATCAGGAGGTTTTGATGCTCTGTTAGTTGTTACAGATCGTTTCAGCAAACAAGCTCACCTCATCCCTTGTAGGGAAGCAGTGACGTCAAGAAGTGCAGCTGAACTGTTTATACGATATGTTTTTAAGTATCATGGGATGCCTAAAGACATTGTTTCAGATCTAGATAGGAGGTTTGTAGCTGATTTTTGGAAGGGTTTGTTTCGAAGGCTCGGAACTATCCTCAAGTTCAGTTCTTCTCCTGAAACTGATGGTCAGACGGAGAAAACTATATAGATAGTGGAGCAAGGGTTAAGAAACTATATCATGCGAGATCCGAGTGACTGGAGCGAGCACTTGGACTTGGTGGAGTTTACATATAACAACACCAAGCATTCGAGTACAGGATTTAAACCATTTGAAGTGGTTTATCGGGGCTCTCATGCACCTTGGACTCCTATAGCTTTAGCTACCAAGGGGCATGAAAACACAGGAAGGTCGAACCAGGATCCTCCAGATCTAGAGACTTTCATACGTGTTCAGGGTACTGTGTTTCAAGAAGCCAAGAAACACATGGAGAAAGCACAACAACGGTATATCAAGTATGCAAACCGTGATAGGCAAGACGTACAGTTCAAAGAAGGACAGAGAGTCTGGTTGAGAACCAAGAACTTCAGAATCCCAACAGGGGTGGATTTAGCCAAGAAGCTTCTTCCAAAGTGGGCAGGACCGTTCCTGATCGAGAAGAAGTTAGGTCCTGTGACCTATAAGTTACGTTTTCCAGCTAGTATGAAGCACTATCACCCCATCATTCATGTTTCTAACTTGAAAATGTTTCGTGAAGAACTAGAATCGTTGCCAGGAAGATATCAGAAATGGCATCCAGCGTTAGAAGCATTACCAAGAGCTGATGATCTTGAGTTGATTGAGATAATAGATCATCGAGCATCACCGAATCCAGATGGAGCTGGAGAACCCGTGACTCGATACTTATGTCGTTGGACAGGTAGAGTTTCGAGATTGATAAGTGAAGCTTGGGAGTACTTAGATGATCTAGCATTGTACAAGTTTCAGGAACCACTGCGTAGATATTTTGTGAGACGACAATCTGCAGTGGTTTCTTCCAGCTAAGCGGTGGATTGAATCGAGTCAGAAGAGTCATGCAAAGGGCCCTTCAAGGACACTGGAACCGAGTAGATCTGGCCAATCTGCTCGTCTAAAGGTGGAGTTGTGGTCTGCTGACTTCTTATGACTGTCGGATGTCAATCAGGTTTAGGCTGACGCTACTATGATGTATCATAGTAAGGAGGTGGATAAAAAGAAACTGACGAGTTCACCACCTGGAAGCTAGGGTTCTGTCTCACTCGAAAGCTTCAACGAATGCTCGGTAATGGAGCATAGCTCTGAGAAAGAGCTTACCCTGGATGGGGTAGTGTTCCTCTGGATTTGAGGAAGTGTTGTTCCTAATGTGGTATTGCAGGTACCGCAGTTCAGTGGAAGAACTGCTTTTTCTTGGTTGGGGCGATTGTAACGCCGTTTACTTAATATAACCAGACTTGACTGGGCAGTGATTACAAAAAAAACACGTGGCGGCTACAAGGAAACGGCGAGGGCTCAAGGAGAAGGGTTAAATGGGTTCGCGAACCCTAGAACCCAACTTTTACCATGTTTCACTGTACGCGCACCAGAGAGCAGGACCAGAGAGACAGAGGCTTCTCAGTTTTTCATTTTTGCTGTGTACAGAGAGCCCGAGGGCATAGGCTATATTACATAATGGATAGAACTTTCTTAAACTGCCAGATACTTGAGTGATAGAGAGTTTATCAGTGAATTACTTTGATAATTTGGTTATTGAGTGAGAGATCAGCATATTCAAGGTGAAGATAAGTTTTCAGGAGAGATTGGAGTTCCGAAGTTAAATTCTCATCAGAGAATTCCAATAGTAGGAAGGATTGCCGGCCTGAGCGTTTCTCCGAGACCTTGTCAGCAAGAAAACGTCATGTAATGTATATGAGCCCGTGATTTGCTTTATTATATGATAAGCAAGCTTGAATTGAGTGCCAAAGTTGGATTGAAGCGTCTGGTGTGGAGTTGACTCTATTTCGGTGTGTCTTCCTACTTCCTAGCATCCACTAGGCTTCCTAGTCTTGGCTGTGGTTCTTCAGGGCTTACTGCTTTCCGACTTGATCACCAGTAGCGGAAGCGTTGTCCAAATTTTATCCAACCCAAGCCCAGAATACTTTCTATCGCGTTCTGAAAACCTGAGATTAGTACCAGAGACCTGCCAAAGACTAGTTGGTTACTCTAAACCCGTCTGACGGTTATCAAATCCTTGGTGTTTATTAGCGAAAAGTTTAACGAACTGGATCTGGAGACACAAATATAGTACAAGGTCTTCAAGGAGGTTCACGTTCGGCGATTCATTGGCTAGAGACGGACGACTCGACTCCGTGATCTGCGGTCGAATGTTACATTTAGTCCTACAATTTCCTACTTGTACTTCTACACACTAAAAGCACTCTTCTGAATATTACTGCGTGTCAAGGCTAAAATAGAAAATTCTCTAACGGAAAGAAGGACAAAGTCCGTAGTGTATCGACGGAAAATTTCATTAAATAATCGTGGATACTTTATGGGTATATTTATCTGTTGATAATACTATTTTAATTTTGAATTTTGAATTATTTTCATAAATATAAATTTCAATACTACCGAAACTCATCAGAGAAATAGATAAAGGAAGCAAGTAAAAGACACCAGTGACATTTTCTAAAGACACGTGCAAAAAACGTCCAACATCGTAACGCACCCGCAAGCTAAATTATTTACCAGAAACTCTAGCTTTTTATACTCCCTATTAAACTTCTCTGGGGACAAAATTCATTAACAAAATGAAACAGAAACACCGGCGGGTATCTCTGGAAGTCGTTACTCTAAAAACCGAAACTCCCCGAGCATTGCACTGTATAGCCAAGGATATGTAGGCACACAACATCATATCCTTCCCCACCGCCTTGTACAGTGAATTCCGTTTTCTCTTATTAAAAAAGATGCAAGTGTTATAAAAATATATAATGATAAGTTATATAAAAATTAAATTAAATTATAAAAATTATATATAATCAATCTCGGAATAGCCAACTGATCTGGATATAAACCATAAGTGGATTTCGGGCTGATGCGTTGCTGAGAAAATAAGTAAAAAGACACTCATTCTCAAACTGCGACGATTCATGAGGACATTATTCTTAACTCTTCTCGCCAGAAAAATTAGAATGTAAATTAGAAGTGTACATGAAATGAATATTCTCATCATATCCTTGACTACCTACTGAAGGTCGTGCTGTATAGGTAAATCATACAGTAAGCCAAATCTCGTTATAATCACATCCGATTAGTCACAAACACTATACTGAACTTCCTGTTTTCTAAGTTTACTAAATGTAGATAAAAGGATAAATGGAATTTATTAATGTATATAATTGTAACTTTTTCACCACCCGAGTATGAGGAGACTATACGAACATATCTTACATGTGTTTAGTCACAAATACAATAGTCGCAAATAAATTATAACAATCGTGTGACTATAACGAACAGATCGACTTCCTTTTGCTCTGATCATGTGGATGAACATTTTCTCACACGAGTTTGATTTCTTTCCATCTTCAAACCGTTTCTGCTTGGCAAGCCCCCCGTCAAAATTTCGTTTACCAAAGTCTGCTAATAAAGGAACGTAGTGCACTTGGACTAGTAAGTGATTTACTCATCCATCTATGAAGGAGGATATGGGCCTCATGTACACTTCAGTGTACATGAGGATCCACATATTAATGTTCTAACCCTTCCGACGGGAAGGGTTAGAACATTAATTAATATCTTCCATTAAACGGCGCCATTAGAAATTTAGGTCTCCGGCCTTATACCCCCAGGAGCGCAGCAGTCCCCTCTTCACTTATGGGTTCTTTTCGGATGAGTTGGCTACTCCAGGAGTGACTAACATATAATAATTATAAATTAATTTAATTTTCTATATTACTTAATATAATAAATTTTAATAACACTTAGACATTTTCTGATAAGAGAAAACTATTTTCACTGTACAAGGCCGTGGGGAAAGATATTTACTCATCCATCTGAAGTTGCATATTATTTGCATATTCACCTTTTCAAAGAGGGCTGCAAACTTAATTTATTACCTAACTCTTCCCTTCGGAAGGGTTAGGTAATAAACTAAAATATTTATTAAAGTAATATTTTTAGTCAGATTTAATAGTGTTGGAGGTTAGTTGGTATAGCTTTCATTTATGGATTTTCTAGATGTTATTACAGTTATTTATGATTAATGTTTAATATTCAAATACTAATCTTATTTTCATTAAAATTTAGTATAGAATTTCTATATAATAGCTACATCTTTTTCGATAACAGTTACCAAATAAAAGTTATCCAAAGATGGTTGAACAAGCATATTCTCCATCATCTTTCTATCAGCTTGAAGTCGGACGACAATTGGAGCTTCACTTATGGGTTATGTTTGCCTCTAACTTCTACAGTGTTACCATTTAATCATTAGAGAAAAAAATATTTTCATTACAACATATTACAAAATTTTAACATAACACACTATGTCTTTTCTGATAACAGCAAACGCTCAACAGTCCGATCTACCATGCAGTGGGGAAGGATATACTCACCTCATGTACATTTCATGTACACATTTCTAAGTGTACATCAATTCACGCTATAATTTTTATGATCGTTAGAGCATAAATAAATGTGTAAATGAAATAACACTTTTTTATAATCAGGATTTCAGAATTATACCCCTAGCAACACCTCAGTCCATGTCTCACTTCTCTGTTATGTCTAGATCTGCTTACAACTCTGAGACTGGTTAATAGATATTAATTATAGATAAATTTGAATTTTTATAACAGCTTATTGTAATATTTCTATAAACTACTTACACTTCTCCGATAAGAAAAAATTACAAGGCCGTGAGGGGAGGATACTAACAACTCCCAGATGAGAATTTTCCTCATTAGGTTAATTTCTTCATTAGCTACCATTATTGTGGTGAATAAGTGCACCATTCATTCACGTATTAAGAGAAGAACGAGGAAAGTACATAAGAGTAATATATCTCTACATTATACTGTCATAGATTCCATTGTGAATCTTGACGGCATTGCCGACTTAAATGACTGAGTCTCGTTTCTCTTGCATTAGATTGCCCTTTCAATTCTATGGAGGGGTTTGGACTTCACATTTATGGAGCAGATAGCTCTTATTGGTCATTATCTGATTGTTCGCGAGTGCTACCTTCCTCTTTCTAAACTTGTAAGCAATAGACGGAAGAGATCTACCTTTTCACTCGTTTCTGTAAACTTCGATAGCCATACCTTCCAGAAACTCTGTTTCGCTATCCATTCTTATTTAATGAGATATGCACGTCGATTTTTTAATTACTATGAGCCTTTTTCTTACTCTTTGCTCTTGCATGACCTACTAGGTAGGATCATGACTCTTCAGCATCATTTCTATCCATTCTTATTTAATATTTTAGACATCTCAAGAAGTAGCTCGAGGGATGTCTAAAATGTATGAGGGTGTCAGTGGTGTTTCTTAACTTGTTGAGAACGATTCGATTTTTCTCTTTTTTGAAGTTGTTACCAGAAAGGTTTTAATTTCATGGTTCAGTGCTTAAAAGTTAGATATATTGTTCTTCTCTGTTCAGCCGGGTCATGAGAAATCTTCTACAAATTTCTTTCAGGAAAACTTTTGGTCATTTACACTCTAGGTCATGTGCTTGGTTGGAAGCTGGATACACTGTTCTGTTCAGCGAGGTTGTGAGAAATCTTATACATATTTCTTTTGGAAAGTTTTTTGGTTTTCTGCGCATCTTGGGTATGGTTATGTTCCTTGGGTCTTCATTAGATATGTGTATCTCTTATGTCTCATATAGTCGAATCCGTGCTGTCCATTCAAAAGATGAATCTTAAACTTGTCTGTATCTATGAGCTTATGTGTGATATCACACTACTTCTAGTTGCAGTAAATATATATATAAAAACAACCATTTTAGATATATTGATGGCAATCAAGAGCGCAAAAGGCTTAGAAGTCTTATATTGATTAATCTCTCTTGGAACTGCAGCCTACGATATCCTTCGTCATCTTTAATTTCCAACTATTCCTCTTTGGACACTTAAATACGGCACTGCTATTCAAATTCGCTACTTAAATAATTAATTCTAGTCTGAGAATTGCGAACTCAGACCTATTGCGAATTCAGACGAAGGTGACACCAGCGAAATTTACTAAAGATTATATACCGGTACCATTAAATACCCAAGTAATGTATAGTACAATACTATTCGAACATTACTCTAACGAACTAATATAAATATTCGAATATTCGGTCAAGCTAAAAGAAAGCTATGAAAGGCAAGAAATATGGAAACTGGAAGCTAATTACAACCCTCTAATACAGCAATGGATCCGAATTACTTTTCGCGAGCACAAAACAGCGAAATTCATTGTGCTTTTCGGCCCTTGTCATCTCCAACAATCATGCCTCTTCTAGATGTGTTTTCCTTGGTGCTACTGGTATCACTTATAATCACTCTTCCTTCTCATCTCTTCTTCAAAGGGAAGGCAAAAAGATACTCTAATATGAAGATGTAACCACTTTCTTTACTCCATATGATTACTCAAACAGCTTTCCTATCGTCTACCAATATGATTCCACGCTAATGATCCAACATTCCCTTCCGTGTTAAGTGAATTAAATCTGTATGTAACCTAGACTATTATTCCCTATGCATCATGCGCGATTAATATTAGAGCACGTTAGTTTTATGATATATAATATGATAACAAATATGATAATTTTTACATATAAATTTTTGAACTAAGTAATATGATAATCACAAATTCTCTACAAATTATTAATATTTATCATATGTTATCTACACCGAGAGTTCCAGGGAGATAGAGAAATAAACCATACAGCAAGTGCACCCACAAGCACTTTCAGAAGTATAACTCTAGAACCTTGGTACAAAATAGTCATGATATATTTCTGTAGATGGAAGTGTGATAATAATGCACACTTCTCTAAGGTGAAGTTGCAGTACCAACGGTTTTTTATCCTCCGGCATGTTATCGAAATGTAGCTAAAGGGGGCGAAATGTGTGATAACGTTTTGTCCTAATAGTCCAGTCACTCATGCAAGAGCTCAACAGTTGCTCATACAACATAAAGCTTTTGTGAAGTTGTCAGTTCAACTATCCGTAATAGTCTAGATGGTTAGGATACCTGGCTTTCACCCAGGCGACCCGGGTTCGAGTCCCGGTTACGGAATCTTTTGTTAAGACTGCACAGTCCGATCATGCCTGCGGTCTTTCAGTGTTGACAATCACCAAGCATTGCCTTCAAGAATCAAGCCCAGAGGCGTCCGATCCTTCCTGTCTAACAGTATATAGCCTTCCAGGCAGAAA
Source organism: Asterella californica (assembly GCA_036924285.1). Lineage (NCBI taxonomy): Eukaryota > Viridiplantae > Streptophyta > Marchantiopsida > Marchantiales > Aytoniaceae > Asterella > Asterella californica. The sequence continues at coordinate 18,761,798 of JAYKYS010000003.1, forward strand.
GTCCATTTGCAATCTGGGAGCTTCCTTGTAAATTCTTGTCGTTCTGAGATCTTAGGGCTTCATTTTTGCTGTGAACATTCCCTGCTTACACGACCAAACCCCATCGGAGTCGACACGGCGTGATTCTTGTTCACCTCCAAACTAGTGTTCTCGTTCCTCTTCACTCCTGTCTTGTTCTCATCGAGGAAACAAACATTAGGACACGTCTGAGAAACACCTGCACAATCCTGGAACCAGCGCGTAAGCCGTCGGGAAGATGGCGAGGAGAATCCGTGCGCTAGTAGCATAAGCCCATCATATTCTTCTAGTAACTGACCACAGGAAACTCATTACTCTTCAACGGAGCTGTTATTCCTGCTACATCTTGGAACAGCTCGAATTGTGCCTCACGATGGCACATTGCACTTATCAGCGCCTTCCCCATATCGCTACAGAGGGATGCGGCTCTCTAACTTCCAGTGATTCTGTCCAAGAAAGTGGCTGAAGGAGAGAGGGAAAATTATAAGACGTAGACTTACAGTACACATACGTGTTTCACAGGAGTCATTCCTCTCTTCACCAGCACATCCAAACTAACTACTTGGGAAGACCAAAAGACTGACTCGTTGCAGTCATTACGTCTTCTAACAGATATGTTTTGATGAAAGAGGAAGCTGGTTTAATCGTGAAGATGGAAGCAGCGAATTTCCTTGCTGAACAAAAGTCACGATGCATGAAGCTGGTAAGTTACACTGACTTAAAAAGTTTCCATATATTTCTATCCGAAGAGTGAACCGAACGTCGTTTTGCTTGCACGGACTGATCATGAGCCCTCTCGGCAGGAGTACCGACCCCAGGCCGCCCCGGCTAGGGGCGGATGGGCTCTATGCCCATCTTGTGCTCTAGCGACCGCAGTTATACCATAAACCGTGATAACTTATATCCTTTTCCCGTTTCTCAAAAGAGTGAGTTATATTTCTCGAGTGAAGAGGAGATGATCGTATTGCGGGTGCGAACACTAGAAACAGCCCAGGAAGATCCCGTGCTCAATCTGTAACATCCATCAGCAAGACTAAAGCAGTACCGGACATTTATGTCATGATGATTTACGGCGAGCTAAAACGAAGTTAAGGTACAAGAGTACTTAAAATCTCGGTCTTCATTGCTTTTACTGTACGTCACTCCGTACCTCTAGATATTCACGTGATCAGTAAGTAAAATTGGCCTCGCCATGACAACGATTAAGACAATTGTTATATAGGGGAAGGGCCATGGTGTCTAATCACGGCTCGGGCCAACTACAAAGGCACATTTGCCATATAAAAATCTCTTGCCCCCATGTTCGCTTACATACCTACTTCAGCCCATGGATTGTTTTCGTGTCCGCTGACTTCAAAAGAGTACCTCCTTCCAGTTTCTTCCACCAATCCTACAAGAAGTTTCCGACTACAAGCTGGAACCAAGGAGAAAGCTTCACTCCACCTGCACCTGTCTTAGCCTTGTTTACCAGTTCCTGCAGCTGCTCCTTGTTTACATACTGTACACTGGCAACTTCGTCTGGATTTGACTTTACAGAGACATCTCTTCATGTTACGAGGTGCGAGCGAGTTTAATTCGTGAGTCGAAAGGTAGCATGTGAAGAACAGCAGTGTAATACCGTTTGGCAGCCAATCTACCAGTCGTCGTAAAAGTGCTGGGTGAGTTTCTGCTCAACTTTCATCGTAATGAATCAACAAAAGCAGCACAATGTTGCTCAAAAGAGCTCCAGACTGGTACAAAATCAGCAGGAGGAAACGAAGCTCAGTTCCAGTTGACAAAGGTATGGAAACGTACACTCGTGTTCTCCCAGTTTGCCATCTGAGAGAGATTTGTAGACAATACGCTCCAAGGATGTGAACCATGAACTGGAGAAATCTTTTGTTTCTACGACGAGCTCATCAAAAAGTTCCCTCTGGGCATCGTTGATCACGCCTGAAAACTGGGCAAATCGTCAAATGCTGGTAAACTCCCCTACGTGAAACGCTTTGAGGACAGCTGAAAGATATATGAACAAACTTGGAAACACGAAAGTCTGAGAATGAAGAAGAGATAAACTCGCTTTCGGTCGTATCGATGCCAAATTTACTGCATACCGTAGATTCTTGCTATTGTCATGCGATTGCATAACCTATTAACGATTTGCAGAAGATGAGGAACGAGAGACCGGGAAGAATGGGGAGTATTCTTCTTTTTCACGTCAATTTCCGAAGTAACGTCTGGTACTTCGCGTTAGTGTTCTAACATGGTTCCATCGTTCTCCATGAAGTACGAGGGATCACTGGTACACAAAATCCACTCACACCAACTTCTTCAAGTGGAACTGAGTGGTGTCTGAGACATAAATCCCAACTAACTGTGAATATTTCTCCGCCTTGAGACTTTCGTATTTCGATGTAATAGTCTCACCTGAAATACTCTTTTCCATTCTCCCTTGTTTTGTATCAATCCTATATAGAATAAGCCCTGTAAGTTCCACCGTTTCGAGGTTCCCCTCGGCTTCCAGCCTCCGGGATCCCATTCAACAGTGGAACTCACTGCTTCCACAGATTTAGCTTCCGTAAACGCTTTGTAATTAACAAGCATGATTAATAACTGCTTTTTTAAGAATCGATTTAGATTCATGTTCTTTTATCAGTTTTAACTCTTATCATGGTTCATTTGTTCAAGTTTTTCATGCTAAGAAGAATGGAGTGAAACACATTTTTTGAGAGCGTCTAACAAACTGATTTCTGTACAATATATTGTAAACCTGTATAGTGCACAGGAGCCTTTTCTCTTTCAGTTGTGTTCAACTGAATGAGAAAAGGCTGCAAGTACCTCGTTGCTGATCTAGATGATGACTCCACTTTTATCGTGACTTTCGCTTAGTCAATTGTATAATGTACTATTGATAGCAATATTTCCCAACTAACTCCGGGGAGTGAATGGTGTCGAGTAGATTTGTGTAAAATTGCGTCCAATTACTCTAGAAACGGACGAGAGTTTATTTATAAGTTTATAAAGATGTTTATGTATAAGATAATGGACGGCTTACCTCGTTGAACAGGGCATTACACAGCAAAGCTCAAAACAGAACTTTTGTCCCTGCCTGTGACATGACACTGCAAGATAAAAGTTTTGCAAGTGCTTTACGCGTGGCATTGTTCTCGCAGTGCCACTCCACGCCTACCTGAATAATATGTAATTGCCTGATTAGCTCTTTGTTATACTGGCATAGGGTCCAGGTGCCATCAAGAAACATAAACCATTTCAGCTGGTAAATTTAACTATTCTGCTAACGAAATTTGGAAAGTCCTACCACGCATTATCTATTGGCTTCTGCAGATACCTACCTAAATCTCAGATTCTTGCTCGGAGGAAATAAACTCGTCAACATGTTAAGGAATGATACACAGTCGAGACGTCCAAGTTTATAATATCCTGTTTCTGGTTCCAATACATCCTGATCTCCGAGAACTCTCTAACATCTTGGATACATGTATAGTGTCTGTTTTCCTTTGTAGGAAGATAGGAACTCTGAGGATTTTCTGAAACTTCGTCCAGTATCTAAGATTGACGCGTTATGTGTCACAGCTGCAGGTGAATATATATGTGCTCGAGTTCCAGTTCGGTGCTACACATGCGCAGGACTTGGGCAGAGGAATAAGGAAGCAACTGACTGCAACCGATGTTCATGGATTCTGCAGCTGATTTCCTAACGAGGAATTTGTATTTGCAGGCAATTTGCAAGAGTTGCAAGCGGAGGATCTTCTGCTAAGATTCTCAGAGAGAAACTACTTCGGTTAAACGGTTTCTGTCCTCAAAATAAATATCCAAGAGATACTCATGCGTTTTTTCCAGTTACGAATGCAATAACGATATTTCGGTGGAGAAATCTGGATTCCAGGGGAAACTTGGCATAGAAGGTACTGAAGTATACAGTGGATCAAACGAGGTCATTTAGCCCTTGCTTGGAGCGCTCCAAGATCCTAAACGAGAGCTCGACGTATGCAGCACATTTTAAATTAGTGATGTGAAGTAACAAACCTTATCCGGCATCCAAGAAATACGGCATCACATGTTTAATAAACAACAATCAGATGCTAATACATGCCTAACCAAGAAAAGGACACTGCCCGCTCAATCAAATCCTGGCTGTTAATATTACTCCCACGTTTACGTCAGAACTCAAATGCATCAAAATGCTGTTATGTAAAGCAAACATGGTGAAAGCGAATCAGCCTTTAAGTTAAACTGTTTACTGTGGTTTTCCGAGCATGATCTGGAACACCAAATTCTGGTCTCGCTAGGCAACTTACATCTACAATTCACTCCCAAGAAAACTCACACTGCACCATCATTTGCTTCTCCATAGCCAAGATTTGGCAAGCATTTCTGTAACTCTTCGGTCAAGACCTAGAGCCAGTGACCAAAGCCACTCGTAAGTAGTACATATATAGTGGTAGCTTCGATGAACTCTGCTACCGGTAGTTGAGGCACAGGTCACGCAACATGACACAGGATGCAGTCCACAGTACTACCAGGTAGTGGTAGTACTGTGTAGTCCACCTGTTACAGTTTCTTTGCACAGTCATATCAAGTAGTAGAATTAGAAGAAAAAGGTTCGTGACGGATAATAGTTTTGGGGAGAGAGAAAAAGACAAAGATAAATGTTTCCGGGATGGAGAAAGAAAGACAGAAAGAGAAAGAGAAGTAAAGAAAGAAGAGAGGAGAGAGGAGAGGTGTCATACGCACTCGCCTTCATTTGAGCCCAGAGCTAATTCAAACTCAAATCACAGAGAGAGAGAGAGAGAGAGAGAGAGAGAGAGAGAGAGAGAGAGAGCGCGTTGTCGTATGCACTCGCCTCCATTTTGAATACCCAGAGCGAATTCAAGACCCGAGATTCAAATTCAAATTACGTCTCCTCTGGCCTCAAAGTAAAAGTACCAGCAGCCTGATGGTGGCATGAAGGCAAAGCTGGCAAGCCACTCCGGGTCATCTCGATTCCAGCCGCCCTTTGTTAAGTAAGAGTTGCAGATTCTGAAGCTGAGTCCGCATTTTCATCAACAAACTTCAACAAAGAAAGAAATATCAAGAACGTTTGGATTGTCGAGAGGCGAGCTCACAATTCGACGTTTGCTTGTGCTGGATAGGAACTGATCGAAGCCTGTGTTGGGGTCTCGTTACCGCTGTAGCTTGTATCCGTCACGAACATCTGCTGGAACTATCCTTGTTGACGTGCGACGGTGCTCAAGATATCTACTGTAGCGAGTACCGTAGGAGCTTTTCTCAATGTCGCGAGGAAGCATGACACTGTCAAATCTTCCGCAAAGACACCGGCGAAACTCAGAAATGAAGTCGCTTACTGTGTTGCTCATTCTAGGATTCGCAGGTTTCATCGTGGGTCGTTCTTTTTACTGGTATTTCATCGGCGATGGTTACGGTTATCAGTTGGAGTCATGCCCCTCATGTGACTGTAGTTGTTCCACGGTCGATGAATCAGAGAACATGGCTCTAGCAGATCTAACGCAAGTTATATTGCCAGGCTGTGACAAAGATGTCAAACATCGGGACATGCGCAATGAAGGGGAACTCAGCAAATACCAGCTGCTGAGCTCGAGGGAAGCATTGAAGCTCCAGGAAACGAGAAAAGAAGTTGCTGAAGAACTCTCGCAGAGAGCTCTTCTGATTGCTCAGAACAAGGCAGTTCAATATCGTAAAGAAGTTGGGAAGTGCCGGGGGGGGATGATGACGACTGACAAAGCTAGGAAGGAAGTCGAGGCTGCTCTTCAACTTGAGAGGGAAACCAGTACATTATGGGAAGGTCGAGCTAGAGCACTTGGATGGAAAGACGAAAAACAACGCTTCAAGAACAATGAAGATATCTAGACCTTCGAAAAGCATAGGTTATGCTTTCATGGAGGTCTCATACTTAAGTATATACTTAGATTGAAAATTCATTGTTTCGTTCCATGCCATGGTATTCCAGTCTAGGATAAACACAGTTACCGGTTCCAGTTTACAGAGATTAATCGGTCACGGGCCTCAGGTTGTAAAGCTCAGCCGAGCCTTTCCACCGGCCGGCCGCTGTTGTTGACAGTCAGTGTATGTACAGATACAGTTGCTCCAAGAATTTTCTGAATGATCAAAAGGACCTGTTCCATGTGCATAAGATCTCCCGAGTCCCTACAGGTAAGAAGGATCGAGGTCGGTGTACACGTGCAATGTCATCAGGTTCATGAGTCTACTGAGTCTCCTTCATGTAGTTGGAAAAGAATGTATTCCATATTCTTTTTAGGCTAATTGCATTCGGAAGCCTTCTAGCTAGCACATTAGCAGGTCATCAGCGTGATGTCTGGGAGAAGATGATTTCAAGAGAATTTGGTACAGGGTTGTACATCAGCGGGATGTTTTTTGTCCACGAATTCGACCTCGTCTACAGTCTGCTGCTTTCTTGAAGGGGTTGTTCTTCTCCAACATCCACGTGCCACTGACTTGCAGTGAGCAGCTCGAGCTCTTTATCTCCGTCACTCATCCAAGTACGGATGGATATCTTGAAGTTCATAGAAAACTGGGAAGGTAACGTTAGAAACTTGAACGGAAGTCAGAGGAATGAATTGTCCCTTTTGGTGGGTGGAAGTGGTGTAGTCAACAATGGGGCACGGGCCCTATATCCAACTTGCACAACAGATAGGCCTATGGACTAGTCTTGAAGACTGATATGTAAGACCATTCTACATAGCAGTAGCTTGTGGATTTGATACTCTCAACTTAAAAGACTGCATAGGTTTAGGGTTCTTTGAAACCCTAACAATTCTAAATATAACTGATCAAGAGTCCATAACACATCAATAAGAGTGCTAGGTGTGAGGTGAAAACCAACACTCACATTCAACAAACCGATTTTAGCACTCTAGTTTGGAAACTTCCCAAACTTATTGGCTGGTAATATCTTCGCAAAATATTGTCTAGCTAAGAATGACTATTAACGTAAGTAACGTCCATTATTCCTTTTTCCTGTTTCTTTTGTAGGTAGTCAGATACTGTGTCAATCATGGCAAAGAACCTACTATCCCCTGACAACGTGCACATTTCTATCCTTCATTCTGTTCACATAGTTAACCTCACGATGAGATCAGTTGATGTGTTATTGAAATGAGCATCTGTAAGCCCAACAAAGCTTAGCCTGACATGATGTAAATTTCCACTATTGTCATGTAGCGAGTCTCTTCCACATCTCACTAGCTCTCTTACAGTGTGTCAATTGGTCAATTCCATTGCACTTGCTTTCTACCACTACTCGAATGTATACATATACACAATCGTTCTTCTCCTTCATATTGAAAATGTTGTTGCTGGCATGGCATTAGCTCTAAGCTTGAGTTCCAAGAACAACACCTAAAAGCTTCTTTGCCCTGAGAGTAACTTCATCTAGAATATTCACAAGAGGATATTCTTCTACTGCAGCGACCGACGAGTGCTAGATCTCCAACATAGCTTGTAGATTCCAACTTTCCATCCTCAAGCATCTTTTAGTAGTGTAGATGTGAACCTAACACGGAACTTAGCTTGAAAATCGAAGAACAGAGAAGTTACAAGCAGATGTACAAAGAATGGAGAAAACAACCTCACGGATCTCGAATCAGTAACAATTGCTTTAGGAGCAGGACTAGTCTTGCGAACTGATATGGAAGATAGTTAAGCTCCTCAGCCATAGAACGGCTTGGACAATACTAGACAAGACTATTACTTACAGCGCAGGCTTAGTTTAATACTCTCAAGTACACGGAATACATAAGATTAGGGTTCTGTAAACACTATAAGTTCTACCCGAACTAATCAATAGTAGACATCCTCATCGTCAGTACGAGTGCTACCAGGAAACGACAAGAACCGCAAATGCGTGCAATCTGCAAAATCAAGAGGAATGCTAGCAGCTTTCGTTCGGACTAGAGAAACCACCAGGTATCAAAGGGAACTGGGAGAGCCTTGAACTGGGATTTCCTCAAAGCTGACAAACCAATTGTTCCCAGACAGATATTTTCTGTATGTGATGAAAGGGAGCAAGTACCAGCAATTCCAGTCAAACTTCCCACTGGCAGATTTTCCGTTCATTTCTTTTCTCAGTTCTCTTCCCTTCTCCTTTGTTTCTCGCTTGTTTCTCGGCCATGTGGCTCGGAAACTCGAGCTTCTTGGCACTTGATTCTCCTGGGGAACTGAACCAGACCGAAAACAAGTTGCCTCACAGAGCCTGTACATTTGACCAGGCTGAGCAGACAAATGAAGAGACTTGGGCACAATAAGAGGCCCTCATCTCCGAATTCTAAATTTACAACCGCACTTCGTGTGCAACCCTCATGATCCCAGGTACGTCTGCTAAATCATCTCCTCCTAGCTCTTCTGAAACTACTCAATCTAACTACAGGTTTCATCGTCGGGGAGCTGCAGGTCTGAAAGGGATAAGATTAAACCCTGGAGAGTCTGGCTGTGAACAATCGACTAGCTTCAAATGGTACTTAAACGTCGTTCCTCTCATTACGTTGTGGTGTAAGGGTTCTGTTTGTCACCGACGCAATCGGGCATCGAGACGATTTTGTACCCTCTGCCTTGAATGAGATGAACGATCTTCTCCAGCCCGTAGACAGTAGCAGGCACAGTATCGTGCTTCACATCAATCCAGCTCATGTTGGCGGGAGTTCCAGAGTCGAGAGCAGTTTCGATCTCCTGCAAAATCCTAGTTTCATTGCGGCTCTCCCAGTCGCGAGGATCCAAGTTCCAGTTGATCAGATTGTATCCGTACGCTGTAAGGACATCAATAACGTCGTTGTTGATCTCTCCATAGGGAGCTCGGAAGTAGCGCGGCCTCACGCCTATCAACTCCTTGAAAGCATTCGAAGTCTTGTTCAGCTGCTCCTCCATCTGCGGCACTGTCAAGTCGGGAAAATGAGAATGGTCGAAGCTGTGGGATGCAACGAGATGTCCCGCCTGGTAAGCCGCTCGGAACGCCGTCCGGTGCTTTTCATTCTCTGCAGTATCTACCAGGTTCTCACCCACCACGAAGAATGCAGCCTTCACTTTCAGCTTCTGTAACGTTTCTATGACGGTCATGGTCATGTTCGATGGACCATCGTCGAAAGTGAGTGCGTAGTCTCCCTCGTTAACGCACGATTTCATTTCGAGTCCAGGTGAAGCTGGAGTTCCTGGAGGTGCTGGCTCCGGTGTGCTGGGGCTTCCCCCTCCGCATGAACCGTACGACGTCTGGCATCCGGTGCCACAGTGTTCAACTGTGTCGCCGCACCAGCCAAACTGGCTGCAGCAGAAGCCTACAGTGCAGGTGTAATTGCCTGATTCGGTCCCACAAGTTCCATCGGGAGATTGCTGGCCTCGCACAACGACCATCGCCCACAAGAGCATCATTCCCAAGAATGCTCTCGAAAACGCCATCGTGGTCGAGCTTTCTCTGTACTCTTCTCTTTCAAAAGCGCAGCGGCGCTGTAATGGAGAGGAGGCCCCGGTAGCCGAATCTGTCAGAATAGGAGCGATTCTGTCTATCTTCTCTCACCCGATCGTTCGTCCCTCATTTGCTCGCTCGCTTTCTGTCTCGCTTGATTGATTAACTTCTTTTCTTGTCACTTCTCTTCAGAGCTAAAAGTCGAGAACTTCTGGTACTAGCGAACCCCAAATTCTGTCGAGTATCTTGTTCTGCTTATACGATACTGACCGAGGAACTATACTGGCTGGAGGACGACTTTCACGTACCTTCCGAATTGTGATGTCAGGAGTATAGGTTGGAAGTGAATCCAGTCTAGTGCGCTTATATATGCGCAAGCTTGCAGGAGCAAGAGACTGATCAATGTTCGTAAATCCAGACTAGTGCGCTTAAATATGCACAAGCTTGGAGGAGCAAGAGACTGTCGTATCTTATCTTGGCATCGCAGGAACTCTCTATCACGTCCAGAACAGTTTGTAATCTTTGGACGAGCAGGGGAACCTTTTGCCACTGGGACTAATGTCCTGACGCCTGGGCGAGCGGACACGGGAAAGACTTGTTCAAGGGCATGCAGAGAAAGTCAACGCAGCAGTTTCCTCTCGTCAACCCCCAGCCGTGTCGGAAATACAGTGCTGTCCACTGTTCGCGCCGCACAAACTCTCCGGTTTTCGGCAGTTTCTTCGGCATGTTCGGCAGACTGTTTTTGCTGCCTCTGCGGAAGAAGTCCTGCGTAAGGAGATAACATTCTTCTGGTCTCCCTTTACTCTTAACTTAGAGCATCTCCATCGCACAGGCGCTAACTCCAGAGTTAACTTCATATTTAGTGTTCACGCTATACCAGAAGAGTTATGGAAGCGTATAACTCCCCACTCTCTCCCCAATTCAGGTATTCTAGTATACAAAGGAAGGAAGCATGATGTCTATCAAAGTTCTCCACTACGATAAAAATAATCACTTTTTTTTCTGGGTTAGTAATTAGCAGCAGCCTACTGTAATCTCAAAGCAAAACACAGCACACAGCGACTACACTGAGCAACTTCCCAACGTGTGTTTTTTAGTGCAGCGCTACTGAAAACGCTAATTAATTCAGAGTTTGAAGTTCGATCGTGCACGTTTTACACGAAAATGAAATGGAGTTAGCGTCTCCATTTCATTTTAGTATCTACGTGTTCCTTAACGCTATAATAGGAGTATCGATGTTAGAACTTTTCTCACAGATTTTTGATCCACGAGAAGAAGTTACGGCCAGATTTTTACTGAGTATTTCTAGCGGCACCTTGGAGGTATACACACATCTTTTGCTCGTTTCGTCTGTTTGTTTTTGCAGTAGATAAATAAACTAATCAGTGTAATTATTTTAAATTTTAAAAATAATAATAATAAATGAAAAAAATAATATCAATTCATAGAGAAACCCGAAACGATCCGTGATTCTATACAAAAGTAACCGTTGAAAAGTTGCGAAGTTTTCTCTTCTAGCGGTTGAGGAATATTTCCTCTAAACTTGGTCCCTCTAATAGGGAGTACCAAAGTTAAAAATCTTTCTGAAAGATTTTTAAGTTACGACTTCGGCAAAACTTTGGCAGGTGTTTTATGCAAGCATCTCTGGAGGTATTCGCAAAAAAACTCTTGCAAGTATTTTTTTAACGATTATTGAATCATTTTGCTCGTTTTTTTTTTGCATTGAGATATTTATTACGTTGAGTAATTATCTTGAGTTTCAAAATTAAGAAAATTTAGTTAAAAAATTATGATGTCGAGTCACAAGTGGGAGCCAGACTCACTCGTACTTCCAGACAAAATTAACTACTGTGATATTACGGCTTTTTCTCTCTTAGCCATTGAAGAATATTTATCTCTTAACTTTGACAACCCTAATAGCATTAAATTCTCTCGGCTAGAGGTGCACTACTAGTGCGGGTCTAACTTAGGACATTTACTCTCTAACAGGCGAAGGAATAAAAATCATGGTCGCTCTACTAACAATAATCTTGACCATCCCTAACAGAAATACAAGAGATACATGCACCGCCGTGGTCATGTACGATAGAAATTGTGAATATTTCGATGAAAGGTGTAATGATTTATTAGAGTGAAGAAAGCGTATCCATTGCTGAGTGAGTAACAACCTTGTGCATATAGAATAAGTGATATGGTACTCTAGATAATGTGGATCTATAAATGCGCACATCATGACAATTGAAGTCTTGCAACATAAATATGAAATGGAATATAAATGTACTATATTTCTATTATACAAATAGAATTGTAAATCAAGAAAAGATACTGATATTGATAATAAAATACACAGTGAACAAGGTTCTGCAGAAAAAGTGAACACGGAGAGCGACACGAGAATAATACAACACTGCAAAAAGCATCTGAAGTTTAAGAAAATCGAAAGAATATTTTTATGATTTGTCAGTTCCTGGATTCTTTTCAAATCGACGATTTGCTATGCATATGCATAGTAAAAGTTAGTTTTACCGAATTTAGAACTAATCCAATGAAGCAAGAAGTTCTCATCTGGTATCTTGTGAATAATGTATCACTTATGTATGTGAATCGAGAACTGTATAGTATCTTCATCAATTAGTTATAAGATAGCTGCAAATGACGATCTGACAAGTTTATTTATTACCAATATGATAATTTGTTAGTTTATTATCATCATATAAAATTGCGAAGTTCCTCTTGCCAATGGCTGCGTTTTTCACAAAGTAAGGTAAAGACTGTCAACCAATATTTCTTTATCGTCTGTTTCTATAAGATGGTGGTTCGAATCGTTTATATTGCTTCTCGATGCGTAACTTATGCTATAGCGTTCATTCTGAGGAGAACCTCACACTTGAGACTGCCAGCTGCGAGTCGTTTCGTTGGGGCTTCTTCTTCTGTGCAGCTTCAAGGTCCTGAAGGTCCTCCTTCTCCTGGCTCGATCCAGACGTCTGCTAATGCAGTTTGTCATGCGTACTCGTACATTCGGCAGTACTGACTTCTCCCTTGATACGATCTAAGACTTTCTTTCAGGCTCCAAATGTGTCCACTGTAGTGTACTGTAAACTGGAGGAGAAATGTTTTACACAGTGATGAACATGGATGTTCCGATGCACGCTCTTGTAGAACTGCGGCCGAAGCTGCAAAGGAAAGGGAGTTGAAGTACTCGTTCTTTGTTTCCTTGCCTTCGCTGTCTCGTCTTTATTGCAAAGCTTTGGGGTCCTCGTTATAATTTCGTTTAGCTCACCTTGAGAAGTCTGGACTCTGGATTATGTTATGTGGGATATCTTGGAGACTGAAGTTCATCATTGTAACTGGAAAACACCAAGAAGAACCGGTCAGCGCTCCAGACTTCATGCGAAAGTATCGATGATGAACTGGACATGTGGATACTGTCAGTCATTAGGCTGCTCCAGATAAACTGCAAAGTCCATATTCTGGATTCGATTCCTCATCCAAACTTCCTCGCTACAACTCTCCGGCGATCTGTGATGCAAAGGTAGGGTAGCTTCTCTGCAGAGTCTACACTCGTCGTTCGACCGACAACTGATGATGAACAAAGCGATTCTAACAGCTTCCAAAAAGTATCGATGGAATAAAGGTACTCGTTTCTTTTAGCTCACTGTTGACGTTCCCCATCAGTTGTCAGCCTAGGCAGCTCAAACATCTAATGCTGAGCCAGAGGAGTGCAGCCAAAGAAAGATCGGGATCGAAACCGAGAAAGTTTGACCGCGATTTAAGTAGTCTAAAAGTCTGACTACTGATCCGGATTTTATTTGCACATGTAAAGAGTCAGACGCACTGAAGGGCATGATAAGTCAAGGGCTTGCATAAGGTATGAAAAACGTATGAGAGCTACTTCCATTCGTTCTCTAACTGCGTACGGCACTGACAGGCCAGTACGAACATAAAGGGCAAAAGAGACCTATTGTCAACAGTCAATCTTACTGCTGTCAATCCCTTCGGGTCCTTCTTTCCCTTGTTAGGCTTGATGGGTCTTTCCATCCGTTGGCTATTCATTGCGTCACGTGTTCTCGACTTACTGCGGAGACGCTCAGAAGTTATCTTCCTCCAAGGAAGGATAACCATGTTTTGACAAGTCCGCTAGATCGTGAATAACTTCTGCCATCCCATTGAGCAGATGGCGAAACAAGTTGCGGCTTGCTTCCTCAATCTGCTTGTATGTGACTTGGAGACACGTGTATCATAAAATCTGCAGAAAATTGCTTTATCACATCCCTAATAGATTTTCGTGATTGATCACACTTCTTTTAACGATGTATTGTTTGATCACAAACTTGAACGACTATCTATTGTAAAACTAGTGGTTTTGTCATCTCGATGACTTGTCGGACTACACACATCAACTTTTCTAGCATGTATGGTCCTTAGTATATTTATTATTGAAAAGATTTGAATGAGAAAAATATTTAATCACGATCGAAAGTAATAAAATAAAAAACAACATGGTAAAATAAATAGTTTGACTGTAGATAACCACTTGTTACTTCCAGTCTTCACTTGCAATTTAGAAAAGATCCGGAAGACACTAAAGTTTAATACGGAAAGTCAACCGATCATACGGAGGGATTGTCCAAATTGGATTATATATCCAGAATTGTTACAAGATATGGATTAATCTGAAATCATAAATCTTACGGATTAGGATCCGGATTCATTTGACGGTTAGGCAGTTAGACTATTCTTGATCTCTGTGATAAGTCCAGGGTTCCAGGCGGTGATCACGGGTAAAAACGGAAATTTGAACAAAACACAAAACTCGCGCACAGTCTTACAATTCGTGACCGGGGTCACTTGCACAATCCTTACTCGTTCTCTCTCTCCATATCTCGGATCTGGAGCAACGCAGATGCTCCTCTGTTACTCACGGTTTTCCCAAAACGCAAGCACTCATTTCCAATTCGACTCACATTCAGCTTTACTCAACAATGGCTCATACATAGGGCTCTGCTCACGAAGAGCAGTCCGCGGCGATCCCCGACTCATCTTCAGTCCTTCCGTAGTCCCGGCTGACTCGAATTATGACCTAATCTCTCGATCCACTCCTCTCGAGCTGCTACAATTCCTCGAGATCTAACTAATCCTTATGAATCTTGTCACTAACTTAACAGGCACACACTTAATCTGTCACTAGGGTACGCTATCCTCGAGGGCTGAGCCTGCTACGTGTCTATCGTCTATCGTTTTCCCGTTCCGGTCTCGATCTCCTCTGCGGCACGCTGTCCTATGTGGATCTTTATACCCGCCCGCCTTCCACGCTCGTCCAATCCCTCATCAGTTGTCCGCGAGCGGGGTGTCCGGCCCGAGGGAGCCCTAAGCTCCCTGACCAATCGCTAGTTGTCACGCGGGCCTGAGCAGAGATAGAGAAGGGGTAGCGGCGAGGTTTCGGCTCTTCTCATTGATCAGGAACAGTATCAGGCCGGCCCGGTGAGCTTCCCCAAGCTGCTTCCCTCCTCGTGGGAGACGAATAGTTAAGTCTAACGATCTACAAGCATGTCTTTACTCGATTAATATATAAAAGATTTTACATCTGAGGATCACATTTTTGATCCATCAACTATAAAAAAGAATTATGTATAAAACAGATTTATAATTTTGAGAAAAACTTGTGTACAAAATATGGATGCATGGATGTATGATGATAAATCCATTGAAGAAATATATTCTGATTCAGTGACAAGAGACTCTGACGTACTAGTGTATATCACGAATAACACCACTCAAGGATGTGATAAACCCATACTTCACTAAGATGATATGATCAAGGAAAACAAACCTATTGGGGTCTGATAAAACAAATTTCTGTAATATCTTTCCAAGACAAAGAAGATGGTAGAGTTGATTATTCCTCCCATTTTTCACTAATAAAATAGTTTAAACCATGAGAGTATATAAAAATTTTATTTGTATTCAAAGATATCTATAAAAATGACACACGTAACTAGTTTAAATCATATTTATACTTTTTCTATAAATTTATTTTAATATATATTTAGATGATATGGTAAAACTTAATATCTTGCGAAAATAACGTAAACTACTTTTTATAGATTTGACTCGCAAGTCGATAGACTTATACAGTATAACTAAATGAAATCTCTAAGAAATTATCGTTATCTGTTGATGTATCCAGAGCATTCTTCTATACTTCGTCCCTAAGCAAGAACTGCAGAAATGTACTTTAGTAAATTTTGTTTCACTGCAAACTTTACAACAACCATTCACGTGGCAGAGAAATGACGATGCCAGCAAGAAGAGCCAGCCCATCAAGAGAGCACAAAGACGTTCGAGTTGACGGTACATACTTACTGGTTATTCATGTCACTGTTTCTTGCGTTTGAACCTTGAGGTGTTTGGGACTTGAGTCGCGATTGGTACGAACTGTACGAACGATTGGTCCACTTGACACTTGTCAATGGGAGAAGTCATCGCAGATCATTCCGCTACATGCTAGCCAAGATAAATAACTGTAGGCAACACCGGTGAAGTCCACGCCCTTGCTAGAGATTATTCGTTCCCCACTAGAGGATAAGAAAAAGTTTTAGGAACCTCACTCAGAAGTACACCAGCCTTTGAAGTACACTCTTTGACTAAGACAGAACACGAGGCGCAATGAATAGCCAACGGACGGAAATACCCCATCAAGCCTTACAAAGGAAAGAAGGACCCGAAGGGGAAGTAGAGCTAGGGATCGTGGGGTTTAGCCCCGGTTTTCTTCTACTTTTTGGTTCTCTTTTTCCTTTGTTCGGGTTGATGAGCTCTTCCCGTCCGTTCGGTATTCTTGCTGTATGTTCACCTATGTACACTTAGAAAGACATAGGGTAAAATTTAGGTCTAATCTTTCTCATAAAAAGGGTTAGTTGTAAATTTAAATTTCAGAGTTTATCGTTATTCGTCACTGAGAGTTGATTGATACGTAAGATACGTAACTCGTAACTCACATTGATTATGATTTCTTTTTGTTTCGAAGGTTCATGTGTTTTCTTCAGGTCATATATGTTTTAATTTAGTTATCTAAATATAATGATATAAATTTAGTACTTTAAATTTAGATCTTTGACTCTTATTGTTCGAAACATGACACTTACATAATGATTCAGGATTGAATTGAGCCAGGATAATTATACTCACTTACTCAGTTAGGCGGTTTTTAAATTATCGGCAACCACATCTCATTCAATATTCAGTTAGCGCTAAATTTACACTACCGAATGACAGCAGGTTATAACGTTACGAATGAAAGCATGTTATAACGTTACGGACGGTCTCCAATTTTTGTCGCTGTACAAGGCCGTGGGGGATGAATATATATTCACTCCTCTTACGAGGTGCCGTTCTTTTTTATTATTGCCCCCTCGCAGCGAATAATTTAGTCGAGCGGGTCTATGGACTGCGGCGTTGGTGGGTGTTGGTCTTTTCTGAACGTGCAAAAGTCCACGGTGGACCCATGTTACTGCCACTGCTACGCGACTGCAGTGCACGAAAGATGTTTTGGAAACATTTTGAGCATTGCATTATGAACCGTGAGAGGAGACGCCGGTGTTTCTCAAAATATTCAACTCGTATTCAACTCCGAGCAATAATAAACATACATCACTCACAGTGTATATTTCTGTCAAATAAACAATCAAAGTTGAAGGGTATCTTTGTATTGTGGGGAACCCTAAGCTGACCCCTCGAAACACAAAACACTATAAGGAATCGCTGAAAGATATATATAGTGCAGTCTGAACTGCGACTGGAAGATGTATACAGTGCACAGCTGAAGTGCATACCGAAACGTTAAACTTTGATTCAAAAGTATCTATTTGAGGTAGTCGAGCGTAAGAAGACAGCAGTAAGTGGTATGTAATAAGGAGGGACCGTTCGTCAGGAGCTCTGGAGTCCGAGTCAGCAAGGAAAACAACGATATCTCGAGGTCAGTCCCGGGTCCTGCAAACTGTCACTAACACTGCGAGGCTCGGTCTCTTCGCTCTCGCTTCTCTCCTCAAAGACATCATCTCGAGATAAAGAAGGAATGATGGCACACAAAGCTGAACTCAAATAGGTCGAGAACAAAACACAGACAAGGTAGCGAGTGCGTCCTATACAAGGAGGAGACAGTAGATTCTAATCTCTCGTTCGAATGATTAAAGAAGACAGAGTAGGAAAACATGTGGAACCTCCGATCCTGCAGGTACAACGAGAGATACTACCTATAAGGGCCAGCCAGCCACTATAGCGAAATAGAGTGTAAACTGCATGGACTACAAGTTTTTGTAATCTTCACGTACTCAAAATTTAACAAAAAAAGCACAATTTCTCGTGCATAAACCAGATCTTCACAAAGCGCAGTCAACAACTTGAGCAGGAAACCAACTTGCTAAATCATTTGCTCGCACAAGGCAACAGGAGAACGAGCTTGTTGTCGAGGAGTTTCTCTATCAAATGTCTTGCTTACAAGAAGCAAAGGTTCGATGTCACTCCACATGTCTGACTCATGTTGTGAAATATAGAAAAAACGATAAGGGGACTTGGACTTTTTTAGAAATTCAAGAGATGGTTTGGTCACGTGGTCACTCGATTGCTTTTGATCGAGAGCTAGGTGATAACACGACAAGGAGAGTCGATAACATCTGGTTTAGCTCTTCACTGTTTTTTATTTATGGTCATCAAACTTTAGCTGCTATTGGAACAGATGATTTGGAACTAAGTTCCAAGTGTGGACTTGTGGTCCTCAGCCAGTCGCTAGACGAAGAGGTATGCACAAAGTGATTAGAATTGATAACAACATAGAGTTCTCGCAAGCTCCAATATAGAAGGAGAGAACTGAAACTTCAACTCCTGTTGTGCAAGCTTGGGTGTGGGTGTGGGTGTGCAAGCTCAAGTGTGGGTATGTGTGGTCATAATAGAGATCATGGACACAATCGACGGACATGTCCAAATTCATTTACTGCAACTGATGGTGGACTCTAAGAGAGAAGGACGATCTTAGAGTGAACTTCTTTGATAATTATGTTGTTGCGCGAGTTTGTGTGCATGTGTCTTTTTAACAATCCAAGATAGTTACGACTGTGAATGGAGTACACCAAGTAAGAGCTCGTTCAACATCTCAATCAACAACAATTTGTCTGACCTCTTGCTTTCACCGATACTAGACCGTAGAAATGTGTTGATTATTGTAACCTGATGTTATGTAAATCAGAACACCTCATCCTTTGGAAAATTGCCCTCCTCAACATCGAAAATTATAGCAAAAGTGGAATTAATTCTTACGAGCGCTTGAACATACGAAGATCCACAACCAACGTGGAACTTTATGGGTTCGTGAGCCACGCAAAGTGCAATGGGAACTTTTGGCTTTGGAGAATTTGTTCATGAATCTTGGTAAGTAGGTTGTAGACAAAGTAGTACCGATGAGCTAAGAGTGAACAAGACCACTTGCGATAGATGACATTGACACTGCTGCTTCACATAGTTGTCAAAGTTCCATCATCTCTTTGTGTTGTAACCAATTTCGTTGAATACTTTTGTTCATAACGTTGTCGTGTTGTGAGACGTCCCACATGTGAATTCAGTGTAGAACGGGTGTTGTGTTTTCTTTTGTGTTCGGTGAACCTTTTGTGTAGTTCGCATGAGAGGGTATTAGATGTCACGTTCACAGAGATCTGGATGTGAGATCGCACGATAACAAGATGTGCCGACTCAATGATCCGAGAACGTTCACGTGAATGGCTCTTGTTGTCAAACATAGGTATAAGATAGTGGGTTGGGGGTTTGTGAGGCATTCTTCTTGGGGGGTAGTTTTCAGGAGTGTGTCTTAGTGTCTTACGTGATAAGAAGGAGCGGCAGGAGTTGTATTTATGGATGGAGGACTGAATCGAGTTCCAAATCTGCCATTTCCGAACCCGTCTCATATCAAGCTTCACTTGATCCACCGCGATCACTTTCGACAGTGGTTCGTCACCTACTTTGGAGAAGAGTTCATGGGGAGGATGATGGACTCGTCTACTCCGGTGATCTTACCAATCGTCACGTATGGAGAGGACTGGGACTTGACAGTGTACATCTTACTTTGACGAGGGTCAATGGACTTGAATTATCCAGCCAACATCTCTTTCAACGTTTGGGTGGATGTTCGATATCACTGTCGGCGGAAGATCAATCATCGTGCGTGGATCGCAAGGAACTTTGGCGAGGAGTACTGTAATCAAGTGATGGCTTCTCCATTTCCTTTTGTAGTACCTTTCATTGTAAATCGGTTCCAGGTCGTCATCTTGACCTTGTACTGAATCTTAAGTGTTAAGTATGATCTCTATAGTTTGACGAGTGTAATTAACCTAAGGTTGGGACCGATGCCTTGAAGGCATGAGAGGATATTAAGGTTATAGTTGTTCTAGGGTACCAAGTAGAGGACAAAAGAGGTTTCCAGATCTGTTTTCTTATTGGTCCATTTTTTATCAATCAATGCCATTCCAGATCTGCAGACGGCTTTAGGGTTTTGGAGGTCTTCCCGAGGGTCATTTGAGGAGTGAGTGGTCTTGTTGGAAAGCTCTGAGACGGGCTACACTCTGGAGACGAAGATCAGGCGATTTGGAGTTCTGAGGAGAGAGTGATGGACGTTGAAAGTCAAGGGGTCAAATCGGTACCCCGAGCCACGTTTTGGAGTGATCCGAGAGTTTGAGAGGTGATCTTTAGAAGCTGTCAAGGGGATCGAGTAGTTCACTCTGTGCTGGTTGTATTGATGTAAAACAATCCTACATTTGGGTTGGATTTGCTCCTGAAATGATCGATTGAAGTTGGCTGTTACAGTTGAGAGGTATGAGTAAAACCGCTTTCTTTGGATTCAAAGCTTGAGTTGCTCCGTGCACATGGGATTGGATCTCTGAGTGAAACTTTCCAGGATGAGAGTGTGCCCTATCAGCTAGTCACATGTGAAATTTCAGTTCAATTGGGTAAGAGAATGTGTGGAGATCTAGGATTTTGGTCATCGAGATCTGTAAAGCTCATAAGTTAGCACAGGCGGGTGGCTTGATTCATCGCGGACAGTTGGGTTCAGATCTGAGACTGAAATTTCATACAGTAGTAGAGAAGGGTCAGAGGGGATGTCCTGTGAAGTTTGAGCCTGATTGGATAATCAAGGTGAAGGCACGAGATTGTCAAAGTTCAGTTTGCAGCGAGACGAGAAAGACGTAGAGAGATTTCGCTTAAATCTCTTGGTTGGAGTTGAACCAAAAAACGACTTGAAGATGAGAGGTGTGCTTCTTGGAGGTGTCGTGTGGATGACAAGGAGGTTGTATTTTGAGATTGGACGGCGATCATGCTCAGTGGAGGTGCCACGTCTTGCTGAAGCTGAGGTACCGCTATCCTCGGTGTCACGCCCCGAGTTTCTAGCTGTTTGCTGCCGATATGTCTTGTATCGTTGAGAAGCTTGTGTAGTAGGTGGTCCTTGCTGTGGACATCTTCCTGAGCAAACTCGTATCAGCAAACAATAGAGGGTCAGAGTCTACAATTTAGGCAGTTTTGTCGAGAAGAAGTAGTGAAGCGGATGTTGATGAGAGATGAAAAGTGCTTGGGATCTAAAGCAGACACGTACCGTGTATGAGCCTTATCTTTATCTAGAGTGGAATCGAGCTCCGAGTCATTTGTGCGATGTACATGTGTTGCACTTGGGTCAAGTTAGATCGCTAGTAACTTACAAAAAAGACTGATAGATTAGATAGTGAGAGCATAAGTTTTCATCGGTTAGGTCGTAATCCAGTTGTATCTCTCTACAGCCAGATATCCCGTGTATTCCCAGATCATATTTCACGCCCTACGACAACGTGTACGGTATAATTTTTAATTACTCTTCACATAAATGACTTTCTCTGCAATGTGAAGCCTTGCAACCAGTTGACTTCTTTCCTAAACGGTCGCAACTGGACAATGTTGGCACTGTTGTCTTCTATCCACATAGACCTGGAGAAAGGTTTCGTTCTTTCTATACGACTAGATGTACTTGCAGCTTTGGAGTAACTTGTAGATTTGATCCTCCATGAGTTCTTTTCGGAGTTATTATTCCTCTGTTATTTTCTTAGTCGTAATCATAGAGATATTAGGAAAATGACAAATTTTTTGGTGGTCCTTTTTGTCCCTTTTGTCCACATATGCATAACTAAATAAATCCAATGATGGATCTAACTCTTTGCACTTTTAGAAGGTCGACTGTATCACTACGCAGACATACAATACTTTTACTACGAGGACTTCTGTGCACTGTAAAATTTCTCTGCACTAACGAGTGAGAAATGGGTGTTTGCTTCCAACTGATTATCTAATGACTTCATATAGCCGCAGCAGGAAGTGCTTCAGCATGCACAGATTCTGAAAATCTGCCTCATCGACGCTGGGAGCCTAACTGTTCCGTAAGTTGTTTCTGGATTGATTATGTACAATGTATTCAATCTAGCTTATTGTTTGTATGTATGAAAATGTTTTCCGTCCTCTGCTCTCTTCATCGTGAAGCGATCGATCTAGTGACATGATTATCTGATTTTCTTGTATTGTTTTACCGGGTCTGAATTAGCTAGGCCACGAATATCCATGGGTGAAGTTTTCGTGTTGTAACTTGCATTTTGAAAACTTGGAATGCTGTTCTACATGAAAAGAGGAGACTGTAAGTATGGGCCAAGGTGCAAGTTTAACCATCCCAAGGACAGCCGCGTCTCATCTTCCGATTCAGCAGTAAGTAGTGTGGAAGAAGGAGTCCAAGGTGCACAAAATGAGACTACGACCAAAACTACAAGTGCGGGAGTAAATGGAACTATTGCAGCGAATGAGCCATCCATGAACAACGGTATTACGTGAACTAATACGTCTAAACTAGTCACAACAACAGCTAAATTTAAGTGGCAGTCCCTTCAGTTGTTCCAGACTGCAAAGAGATTGTTACCGTTCTCATGATCGGCTGCCTTGTAACTTCTGAACTGGAACTTTGCAGGAGTTGGTTTGTGTAGAGGGCAAGGCTTATTCAACTATAATCTAATCATTCAGTTCACTCACAAACGTAGAAAGTGCTGAACTCTAATGAGTGACTGAATTAAGCCTCAATGCAGTAGTAGTAATCTGCTAGACTCACTATCAAACAAAAAGAAGCTACGCATGAGGGGTCTCAGAATGGAGCATGATATTGATCACTAACCTAAGCACAAAGAAGGAGACTAAAAGATAGCAAATTAGAAGGATCTAATATAATTCAAGCATAATTGGAGAATTTCATAAAACCTCATAGCGCAGATAAAACAAGATTGTTTGTACACACGCAATGCACTTTCCACGATACTGCAAACATGCAAAATTTATTCACGACCGAAAATTGACAGTTGTAAACTAGGTCTCACGTAGTGTTACACCCTAACGATCTATTCATTCGAGTAAACTAGTGACCCGTTTCAACTTATCTGCAAGTTCTACAGCTATCTGCACATGAGAGAATTCATTGATAGCCTCGACGATCTCCTGCTTAGCTGATTTGCATTTGCTCTTTGTTTCAAATATTTGCTCTCGGGCTGCAGTCATTTCTGCTAGTACGTCTCGACAATGTTGTTCATGACATGCTCTAATGTTCTCATCTTCTCCATTCTCATCCGGATAGCCTCCACACCAAAGCTTTCAGTCGTCTTGCTATGTCTTTCATTGTTAGCTCGCCTTGCTGCAAATGCAGTCCGATAGCGATCTTTTCGACTGAAATCAACGTTCAATTCTCAGAAACCCACAAAAATGACGAGTTCAATTGTTCCTTCTGCTCAAAATTGATCTTCATATGAAACTCACTAGCGCTCATACCGATCAATGCGTCTCCAGCCTACCACATTGTGAATGTGCGACGTCTTCAACTCTCTAATCTTTCATGGTGACGTCCATTAAGACAACTTGGAAGCGCCATGCTCGTGTAGACGGTACGCTAGAGCAACAACTGGTGAGTGAAAATAAAGACAATGAAGTCATGTGTATAGACACTCTGTCAATTTCTTTCATGCAGCAAGA
Organism: Asterella californica; assembly: GCA_036924285.1. Lineage (NCBI taxonomy): Eukaryota > Viridiplantae > Streptophyta > Marchantiopsida > Marchantiales > Aytoniaceae > Asterella > Asterella californica. The sequence goes on from JAYKYS010000003.1 coordinate 18,785,307, forward strand.
GCACGCTTCGTAAGTCAGACCACCGCATAGAATTGGTCCTAATTCTCACCACCGCACATTTTATCCATCTATTTTCAACATTATCTCTGTCGTTTGGATCTGCACTTGCATAGAACTCAAGAAGAGAACAGCTCGCATGGTCATGTTTATCTATATAGTCGTCTTCGTTCTCGGTTAAATGCTCACTCTATTTCTGAATCCTCGGTCTAGTACGAATGCAAACGCAATGTTCATGACAGATCACATGCGCTTCTTGATCCTTGAGATACTTCTCTCTCTTCATACACCGTGTGACAGCGATACTCCATATCAGACATTACATAGCGTTGAGGCTGACATATAGAGTCCGTCATGTCGGGTGACATGGCACAGTAACCGGACAGACTGTCGCTTGCACGTCAGGGGTATGATCAAGATCACATTTGTTAAGGGGATACAACAACTTGCCAAGGAAAAAGAGCACCTGTATGATCAAGCCAATTACTGTTAGGCTCACTCTCTAGCTATCTGTGCTTAATAAATAAGCTCGTGAATTTCATCGCCTCATGTCGAACTAGTACTTGCAGAAGCATTAGACGGATGAATATCTACCCATATGCGTAATTATATAGGAAACGTTTCCTGTATATGTATATCCTAGTTCCTAAAGGCAAACTTATATATGGTTGAAATGACCTACAAACATGAAGCGGGTGGATTAGGATGTACCAGAACAACACAGTATATAATAAAACATATACAACAATAAACAGCCACAGAAATTTCTCTGGGAGTTTGACTCACTGAAAAGCCAACAATCTACAAAACTGGTAGCTGATGTTCATCCTTGTTACAACAGGCGTTCCAGTCTTCAAACCAAGTAACTAGATGTGCAACCAGAAATACTGTTAAATGAACACTTATCATGTATTTGTGCATTCGCACAATATCTGTACCCTGAAAGTTCACAATGTAGAGACTGGTCCCATTTTCTTTTTTATTCAATATAAATTTTTATATAAAAATGTAAAAGGTAAACATATATTATAAACATATATATTTTTATTCAGTGTGTTTACTATTCAAGCTGATTATGTAATAGCAATATCTGAACCGAGTCAAATTTTTCTAAGGAACCAAAGAAACAGTAAGTCTTCCTCTAGATCTCTGGAAAACTGGGGTATGATCCTGACTCACTCCTGCCTGTACCGGTAGGTACCATGCGCCTCTACTTATTTACTGTAAGAAGGTCGCCTGCTGCAAAAAATACATCGTTAGCATACTGTCACAGATATATTGGCTAAATGCCATCATCTACATCCTCTACATCTCTGGAAAACTGGGATATGATCCTGACTCACTCTTGCCTGTACAGTACCATCCGTCTCTACTATTTACTGTAAGACTGCTGCAAAAACTACATTGTTAGGATACTGCCACAATTGTATTGGATAAATGCCATCATCTACATCCTGTAGATCTCTGGCAAAACTGGGATATGATCCTGACTCACTCCTGCCTGTACTGGGATCATGCGTCTCTACTTATTTACTGTAAGAAAGTCGCGTGCTGCAAAAATTACAGACTACAACAGTTGTATTGGATAAATGCCATCATCTACCTGTCCTTGGCATCAAACATGCATGAGATTTGAGGTTCGTGGTACTGTACCTATACTAATTTTCGATAATTTCACTCGGGTTCTCATGCTCTCTGCAAGCGTTTCAAGCTGCTCTACAATCTAATTTAAATTTCTGAATTTAATCATGAGATGCGGTCTTCCCTTTCACTACCATCTCTTTCTTTCACTTTCACTCAGGAGCTGTGCTTATTCATCTTTCCAGCCAAGTTCTCTAGCTCTCTTTTCCCATAAACTTCTGGTATACTTCTCCACTGTAAGATCAGCCTCAACTTCCGCCCTAGCATCCTCAGCGGTCGACATCCCTCCTACGCACTTTGCAAGTTCGCGACGATACTGCGCTGCAGTTGTCTGGGCTTGCAGGAGAGCTGTTTGTGATTGTTCTTCAGCTTCTTCGGTTTTCCTTTCCTGGAGTTCTAATGCATCCTCAAGACCCGATACTTCTGGAGTTCGACTCCTTTGCGCATGTTAACACAAATTATGTTGACATGCGCAAACGAGTCGATATGATGGTTAGAGTGTGGCAACAGAGCTTGCCTGAGATCTGTCACATCCATGCTCTGTAGTTTATCTTGTGTGAAACAATCACACTCACATAATGGACACGATTCCAATTCATTTCTGAAACCACCGCTGATGAAATAACGATAGAAGCGATGACCCACGATGATACCGGCGAACCCTAGAACGAGCACCACACCGAGCAACTTCATCGGGGACTTCCCTCTAGCTACTTGTGGACGTTTTGGCATGCTTCTTCGTGACATTCACCAAAAGATCTTCCACCGAATATTTCCAGTAGCCCCAGACGACAGCAAGTGTGGAACTATCAGAGGGTGGTTGTGATGAAACCAACCTGCTAAGCTCGGACGAGACCTCTTCTGAAGATGCACGGTTTATCAAAGAAACTGTCCAAGAATACGCTCCTTCCTTGCTACAATCTCCTGCGATAAGTCGTAAATTCCTCTTGGGAAGACGTCGATGATGGTTGTTTCTTCATTTATCCAAGTGCTGAGTTGGGGGCGTTTGGCGCGCCCCGGACGGATTCAAATGGTTTAGCTGCAAGGCTCCTTTGCCTCCATGCCATCTCAAGGCAGCTTGTGTGATTTAAACCTGTAAACTGTTAGAGTCAATTTAAAATTCAAACTAAACTATGTGAGGCCCCGCGCATGTACGAACATGTCTATATCTTGGTCTCTATGATCTTATCTGCTAGTTACTTGTTCCATGCACGGCAGGGCAATTAAGATGAATAATATGCATGCAATATTATAAACTTTAGTCCGGGGAGAAAAAGACGACAAGCAATGGTACGAGAGAAAGAATACGACAAGTCGATTTGTTGTGAGGCATGACTTGGAATCAAAGACCACCGTTTGATTTTTATTTGGAATCAAATACCACCGTTTGATTTTTCCTTTACAGTATATTATAAACTTCTAGTTATAAAAATATTTCTCTACATTATTAAATATATTAAAATCAAATAAAAAAGAATCGAATTTTCTAAAACATTAAGTGTTTAGGAGAACTACAAGACGCAGATGGATCCAGAGAGAACCCATATGTCTAGAGTGGAAGACGCGCTTCAGAAGAAATGAGACCGGGCTCTTGCTCTCAGTAAAATATTAATATATATACGGACATTAAAATTAAGCATGCCACCCTTAGCAAATCACGACAGGGCAATTAAGATGAGTAGGGTCTACAGTATCCCCCATCTTTGGAATCGTGATCGAACTGAGAGGTCGTCAATCTTCTTGATTTCCATCTCGTCAATCCAGATTTGTAAGAGAAGATGGAAACGTTAGTAGTCACAGAACCGGCACTGCATCTGCCGGGGGATTCTGCCCGTAAATGCATTGACTGTCACCAGAGAAGCATGCAGTGAAGCACCGTCCAACAAAATCCACGTTATATCTTTCCCGATTTGACCACAAACATACGTCAGTTTATCCGGAACGAATGCCCATGCCAGCACCATGCTGCCATCATGCTTTGACCTGAAAAGAGAAGATCCTTGCACAGAAATATCTTCGACGATGTTGAATCTTGTAATTTAGCAACGCGCTTTCACGTGTGTCATACAAATGGAAACCAGTTCCAGACTGGTTCTTTGAAACACCTAAACCTGTACAATCTACTGGACCCTGAGGATCCTATATCAATCACCCGAGAGTAGCTAGAAGAGGATCCTTCGAGCGAAGAAAGAACATACAAAGTGGAGCATCTACTTTTGCAAAATTGAGAATTGCAGTGGGTATCGTCCACAGACCATCACCGCAAATCAATCCCGAGGCCACTGCAGCGGCGAATGTCTTGGCCTTCTTGCTGTTCCTTCGTTCCCAGATGAAAACGATGCAAGTTCCGATGAACATGTCAATGGCGAAGTACGCTCCGATGTAGAAAGGAATAGCCATAGCCATCGGGATGGGCAGAAATCTGGAATACTTCCTCGGTGCCTTGTCGCGGATGGCGTTCAACACAACTGCAAACGCGAACCAGCCAGCACATAGCTGCAAGCAATGGGTCGGGAGCGACCCGAAACCTTCGACTCCTATTAACGCCATGGTTCGGTAGATTACTGCGTAAGGCGCCTTGTAAGTGCCGTCTGGGTTTCCGATGTCAAAGGCAGTCCAGTATAACCAGAATGTAGCCGGTGCAATTACGCAACCCATCACACCTCCAATGAGCTGGGCTGCAAACATCGATCTCGGTGATGACAGCGTCAAGTAACCAGTTTTAAAGTCCTGCATTAAATCGGAGCCTGTGGCTACTATCGACATCATAACTCCGCAAGCTGCAAGCCCTGCAAGGATTCCACCACCGCCGCTGCCAGCCCATGCCGCGAAGCAGAAGAGGAGGAGTTTACCGTAGTTGCTTGCCAAACTCCAGTCCGTCAAACCGCATCCATAAGCATTGCAGAAGGCGAAAATCGGTGCTACAATGTATGCCACGAGTACATAGTACCACTTCACTGAAGGGAAAATGTGAGGGATGACTACTATGGATACTGCGGCCAAAGTAACGTATCCAGTTAAAGCCACCCAATAAGGTACCGTGTCTTTCATAAAGACCTCAGTTCTGCGCCTTTCATCATAGAGCTTCACATCTTCTTCAACCTTCTCACCTGTCATAATCATATGTCTCATCAGCACATTCTGTAGATTGAACATACAGCGTCTGAAAAATTGATTCATCGACGAGCGGCAGGTACACAGGAAAAGGAAAAGACAGTTAACGAGCTTTGCAATGAAGCTAATCTCGAGTCGATACTAGATTCAGAATCTAGTCATTGCAGGACATAAGACCAAAAAGAGCATGTTCGGGTCTCCCATACTTGGGTATACTGATGTTGGCAGATTCAGTCGATTCTTGTGCTGAATATAGAGCCCCCTCATAGATACGTAAGTCACTTTTAAGAAGTTGTACACACCATCTCCCAGGATGATAGCAATAGAAATGAAAACCTGTACAACTCCGAACACAAAGTTTCAGCTTAGCATGACAATCACCCCAATACGAACGAGACAAATTGGTGAAATCAGAGCTTCATATGTTTGTCGATGATTTATGGGATTATGCGAATTAAATAAAACATATCATGTACATACAAACACCGGATCCAATAGGCGTGTCTTATGATCTAGTTATGAAAGCATCCGGAGTCCTTCGGATGGTTTTGTTCTGTTTCTTGAGATAAGAGTCTCCTACAGTATCTGGGGTCATTTTGTAAACAATCATAAGTTACTCTCCGTACCTTGTAGCCGAAAAGTCCCCTGAAATCCTTGCCGGGATCCAGATTTGCCGGATACCAGTCTCCTTCTCTAGTACTAATGAGGGGCCACATGAGACCCCATGATACAATAGCTCCAAACATCACCGAGCAGTTCACTATGTGTGGACAGATGATTCCCGCTCCTACATATGTCATGCTGAAGTCGAAGTAGAATCTAGAAAAAACAACCCACAAATCCAGTCAGCTTCATGGAAGTCCCATCTGTCGCTGCTTACCGTCTCATCGCATAGCAACAGTAAAAAGAAAAAAACTTAAACTAAGAAATCCAATTCCTCAAAACTCCTACCAGGAAGACCTTAGGCCAACTGGACCAGCATACCTGTTTGCATAAGCTTTTAGTCCCAGGCTTGGAAAGGAGTCGAATCCACAGGAATTCCCTATGCCGCTGAAAAACCATTTGAAGAAGCTCCACAAAAAGCTAAAAGTGAAGTACTTCCCAAGATATTTCACTTGCTTCCTGTGAGATGAATAAATTATTAAGAGGCAAAGTCCCGAGACAAGTCAGTTCAGATTCAGTTACTTAGTCCGAAAGAAATTTGTCTATCTTCCACCTCCGCGTTCGGCACCTCGACCACTGCCGAGGAAGGATGTAGATCATTAACAGGAGATTGACACGTTAAGGACATAGCACGATAGACACAGAAGTGTCTGACAAAGCTGCTTCTAAGAATTTCAAAAGTCACCGAAGTTGGCTAGAATGTAACTTAATCGTCTTATCGGTCGACATACTAATTCACCGTCAGAGAATATGGAATATATTCACGGGTGGTTGGACCTACTTGGCCACTTCGGCACCAGACGGAGTGTGAAAACTGTTGATTAGCACAGCTGTTGCTGTTCCACTTGGATATGTGAGCTTGTAGTCGATGATCATGATCTGCACAGCAGCGCTCGTATTATGCTCATGCACAGTCCTCACCATGGCGGCAGGTGATTTCCAGTGAATCAAGAGTTCATGAAAGAACACGAAGGTGCTGCCTAGGTAGTAACTGCATCTTGCATTCTCAAGGCAGTACGTCAACGACTATAACTACTGTGGAGGGCGACATGGAAAATGAAACAAATTTGAGTCCTTACCTTACGGAGTGGAACAAGGACAAATATACCAAGCAAGCTGACCGTGAAAGTGAATGCGTAGATCCAGCCCAATGCAGGATTCTTGATATCTTGTACTGTGTTTCCAGGTCTGTCACCAATTTGGTCGGAGGCGAACTGAGACATACCCAACAGATATGAACCAAATCCTCCTGGTTCAGCGAAACAACCAAGCACACAAACAAAATTGGAAAACATCATCAGTACTCTCTGTGCGTAGGCTCAAAACCGTGATCTTCACCTCATCCCTCGCAGCAATGTCCGTTTATTGTCACTGAATACTCATCCACTGCGAAGGCTTTCTCTCTGTTTCTAGCCTTCTACCGGCCATGCAGGGGAAGCAATGATAGGCAGCTCTCCACGCGTCCACAAAATTTCGTCATATAGAAAGAACGACGAATGAAATTTCTCGGGAGCAAAGGACAACTTCTTTAAGAACGTACCGCTGAACGCAATCCCATAGCAGGATACCACGCAAGTCTGAATGACCGTATTCTCCTGCCTGGTGAATGGCTTGCTTGTAATTCCAAACCTTTGAAACATCTTCAAGGATCCAATTCTTGACACCGCCGTCACCCATGTTTTAACCAAGAAGAATCCGAGCAGGCCAGCCGGCACATTGAGTGACGGAATAATTCCCACTGTGAGATTCAACCTGTGAGTGATGATACTGAAAGCAGTACCGAGAATCACTGCCACTACCAAAGCTCGGACAGTGATCTGTTCTCTCCACGGTGGAACAGGGACGCCCGCGAACCCTGCTTCGACGCCCTCAGCCTCGTCCAATTTGGTGAAGGCGTCTTTCAACCCAGAGTCCAGTTCTTCAGGTGCAAGTTTACCATGGTGAGGGTCGAAGGGATCGATTGGGTGAGAGACTTTCGCATGGTGAGTGTCGTACACATCCGCCTCCACTGGGTACGTAGACCCTTCATGCACATCTCGTCTGACAGCCGGATGTCGGCCGTCCCCATCACTCTCCATGCTGAGAATTTTCTCCAGGCCCGCTCTCACTTTGATATCGTCTACCAGAGAACAAGAACACTGCCCCCCTTTACTACTTGCGCATTATACGTGTGGCAATTTTGACCGCTGAGGACCTCCGGGAAGAACTTGTTTCTTCGAAAGCTCTAGGAGATGATACTTTCACCAAGAAGCTCCTGCGAATCAATAAGTAACCTCTGAAACAGAAAGGGAAGAGGACTGCTCCGCAGCAGGGGAAGACAGAAGGACACAGAAAGAAAAGGAGGAGGTCTGCGTCTGGAGAAAGCTCTCAAACGACACCTTCCGAGTCCCACATTATGTACTTACGAGAGTTTGCAGCACAGGGCTCGCACAAATCTTCCAACTCGGATCGAACACTGCTGGCTGGGGAATCACTGCGAATCTATGACGCCATCCTAGCGCGCAGTGGCCTAGCTGCAAGCAAATCCTAACGTCCATTACAGCGAAGTGAATGTCACTTTACCGTAGTGTCTTTCGCATGAAGTGTCGGAGTCTGCTTGCTTCACCGGGCAGCCCAGTACAGTACAGATAGTGAGGGCGGCTACTTTTAGTGCTGTGGCAAATTGGATCATCCGCACTCAAGTCTCCAGACGAAGAACACAAAGCTGGTTCGAAGCTCGTGGAAAAGGAGAAGTGGATAACAACCGAAATCGGAGGAAGCTACTGGCACTCCTGCACGCACCGCTCCTCCAAGTTGGCAACGCCGCTGTGCTCCAAACCTCATGGACAGGGAGAAGCGGATAGTTAGGGACATCGGGAAATTAGAGATAAAGTATGAGCGGTTCGGATTTTGACGGTAGGGCAGAATCGCCTGCCGCTAACTTCGGCGATTATCTTTCCGCCGTGTTACGTTTGTCGGAGACTTCGAGCGGCACTCAGAACACCGCCGGCTGCCTGTTGTGGGACTCAGTGTGGGTCCCCTTTGACCACACGACGAACCTGGTGGTAGAGAGACCCGTACTCCTCTCCCCTTGTCTCGTCCCCACTTCCCACTCTTGTGAGGCAAAGTTTGTACTTTTTACTTTATATTTGGAAAACCTCGCAGTACAAAAGGTGCACAATGTAGGATGCAACGGGATCATGTCATCCTAGACGGAAAGCCGAAAAGGAACATTAGGGGTGTCAAAGTAAGAATCTTCGAGAAAACAATTTACATCTCGTAGGTTTTCACGATCATGGTAAAATTTGGGAAGGTTTTTAACATCATTTATTTTCCTTCGTTTTTTGTTTAGACTGTAATCCGTTGAGATTCTTATATGTATGAATAATCATGACAAAAATAACTATAGACGTCACATCATCGAACTATGGACTCTCTTCTTTTTAATGTTAGTATTGATTTTATATTTCGAAATCTAGACTCTCGCTACTTGTACTCTACATCATTTCGCAACACTTCTACTTGATTTTTCTGTTTCGTTTAAAGATTCATCATTTCAGTTTGATCTCTATATTGTTAAATTTTACAACATGTACTCTCGTGACTTGTATTGTACATCTTACGTTTTTGTCAATTTTTTCAAGAATAAACTTTGCCCCTGTCAGTCAGCTCCAGTAGACTCAACCTCGCTGCTGATTATTCCGAAAATAACCTCAATCTTTATCTTTTCCTTGTGTAAGTGGAATAATATGTGAGTTCACATATATGTCCCTATATACTTAACGAGGAGAAAGTTCAGCAACCCCATAGAGCATATTTTCAATCTAATAAGTTAAGTAAATTAAACCGAAGTCAGTAAATACTGGTGGTTTTAATCAGCTGAACAATAAAATCTGGGTAACTTGAGAATGTATTAATTTTTTGCGTGAATTACTTTTAAAGTAAGTTACTCCAAGTTCATGAGAATATTGATTTTCTCAATAAAGACTTAATAACTGGCCAGCTTTTGAGTTGATTTTCTTTTATCTTTATTTGTAGTATATGTTGACCTATTTCATAAAAAAGTGTTCATAATTCAGTAAAACATACTATAAAAATATAACAGGCATACTTTTTGAGACGCGAATTCATTCATGTTAACAAATTCTGAATCAAAAAAAAGGTAATCTATATTTTGATTAGTCTTAGAGTTTATTCACGATTCATATCTTATTTATATAAAATATAAATATGTGCATGCAACATGAAAATCGCTATTTTCACTAGATCTCTGACCGCTTTTCTAATGAAGTTTTCAAATGAGAATTTTATTTATTGAAATGGTGAAAAAGTCAGTCCTGAATAAGAGAATATATAATGAACGAAAGTGGTCTTGAAAACGACAGGTTATTAGTCAGCTGACTCTGATCTTGCCGCCAGATCCGCTGGCAGAGCCGCAGAAGGCCAGAGCCAAGAAAGCGAACAGCTCATAACAATCACTCCAGTTACGAGAAATAGTAACTGCCACCTTGCAGTTCCTCAAACCCCACGAGCGGTCTCTTTTGTACGAACTTCAGTTTGTAAATTTGGGAGATTGTTTTAGGGCATTAGGGCGTGTTAACCTGAGTTAACAAAGATTCTCCTACAGAATATCGGATCACTACGGTGGGACCGTAGTGATCGGATTACACAGTACCGTAGTGTCAAAACTTCCGGCGGATCCTTCAGAGAGAAAATTATGTCCAAAATGTTGAAGAGTAAATAACGCAGGATACGTTTAGTTTCCAACGTACTTAGAGGAGAAAACGATCTCACACTAAAGAAGTTAACTTAGGAGGTTCGACAGTTAAGAAAAACCATAGCTTTAATGTAAAAGCTAGTATGTGCAACTGGGGCTTAACATATTTGAATTTGTGTTCCCAAACTACTTGGAGAGATGATCCTGGAATACTCCTTAGGCAATCATTCTTGTGCATATATTTTGTTTTCTAATTTTTAGTGAAAATATAAATCTCATAAGTGAATCTAATCGTATCATTAGGTAACCAAGATAAGTGAAAGATCTCCACTACTGAAACTTATGTACGCCTGGGTCCTAAACACCAAGTTTCGAACCCGCCCGGGAGAATCTCCCCAAGATTTAGTGGGGCGAAGCTATCTTTTAAAAAGTTCCTGACAGTAGCCTACTTACGTCGAGAACTATACGTCAGTTGAGGACAAGAAAATAGTAACGTCATCTGGACGTCGCTGGCCCATCATTTCTCCGCAGATCCACTAGTTCCATCATTCCATCATTGTTTAGAAAGACCGGAGTTGACTTTGTAAACTGCTTTTCCTTTTTTCTGTTTTTCTCGAAGAAAAAAAGACTTTGTAAACTGCTGCCTCATGGGCCATGACTCAAAGTTGGCGTCATTCTCCCAGCAGCGGAACAATCCCATCATATGGGACTCCACTGTCTGGCTGTGTGCTGCTCGGACTATACGCTGAGGGTGGATATATCTCCCTGCGCTGGAGATTTCCGGTCCACAATATCGAGTGAACTCCCGTGGAATACCTACACATGTAGAGAACCCATCTTGTAAATCCGACGGTTCTTGCATCCCCCAGAATTTGCCAGTCTTTTGTCTTTTATCACTCACTGTTACTTATATTGTACTAGACGACCATATTCATAACTCGTTTTTCTATATATATCTTTTATGATTACAGTTATCAAGTATTTTTAAGTAGAGAAAGTCTTTCAGTTCGATAGCACATTTTCGCAAACCCTGCTCTAGTTTTAGATTTTATGCTTCAACAGAATCGCCTCCGCAAAGTCATGTGAGTGCATCACAATGACCTCCTAAATTCCACAGAGTTTTCTTTAGTGGAGTGTTTTAGTCTAATTTATATATTTTGTTTTTGCAGAATAGTGCGTATTCAAGCTAAAATAAAAAGTTTCCAACGTCCAAAATGAAAAAGATCATGGATTGTCAAATGGCAGCTTTGTCTAGAGCTGTGTATTGTTTAGAGTGGTGTTTTTGAATCGTTATAAGTATTTGATTTTTTGATTTTTGATAATTCTAGTAAAGAGATTTATGGTGATATTTATGAAAGTTGATTGAATAATTATGGTTGATCATTCAAACTTAAAGTATACATAACTCTCTTATATAAATTATATCCTTAAGTTGTAGTCAAGCTCGACTTGATAACTCGTCCTAATTCTACTTATATTTGTTAAATCTTTTGAAACCAAGTTCTACATGATAAACCAAAAAGAGAAAGATGTAGGGTTACAATATGGTATTACAAGTTTCAAAAACATCTGATATTAAATTGATACTACATGTGTATCTGAGCTCTAGGATTAGGAATGAACACTATGAATATCTATTCTTGAGTTCCTGAACTTACTACCGATCGAACTCACTTCTGATTTGAACAAAAAAATAAGATAGAGATGTCTTTTGGGTGTTCCCTACGGACGGCTCCGAAAATACCCGTAGGAAACATCCGTGATCTCTTGACTACAGTCGTAATAGGAGGTGTCAAAATTAAAAGAATATATTCTCTTGCGGGCAGAGGAATATTTGCCGTAACTCGAGGACGGTCATTCAGTAGAGCCGTCAGCGTCCAACTTTGACAAGTACCCACATCTTATGGTTGCGGGTAATTAAGGGAGCCTGTCAAAGTTAGCCGTGGTTCACTAACAGTACTTGTCATTCAAATACGTGTAAACTAATTTGATTTTCCACGTAGCAAGAACTTCAGCACTGAAGGTGCATGAAGTAGTGGAAGTAGTGGCAGTAGTGGAAGGATTCACGCTCAAAGATGAGTGATACATGTGAGAAAATGAGTGGTACATGTGAGAGGAAGAGCAATAACTCAGAAAAATTGAGTTCGCATACAAACAGTTGCGAGAGTTGTGAAAAGATCAAACCAGAGATAAACAATAGAGGAGGATCAGAGAGTGATATGGCTCCGAAGACGATAGACTCTTTGAAGAAAACTCGTATTCGTCTAAACGGTGATGATTACGAGAAGATTGTTGCCTATATCAAGGACGAGGAGAATTTCGCATCACTTCATGGAGCGGGTCTGAAAACAAAAGTAGGTGCAAGAAAGTGTTTGAGTAAAGCAACAGCTTTTGGAAGTATGGCGGCACAGCTTTCGGGGAAGAATGGGTTTCCTGTTGTTACAGACGTAGAATTGAAGAAACGGTTCGAGAGATATGTGGATATGTACAAAAAAGCTAAAGAGATTCAAGACGGCACAAGTGGAGGTCTTACAGAAGATGAAGTGATTAGAGGTTTGACATTGGAGGAGAAATTAGATGAAAAATGTCCTCATTATTTTAGAATGAATGCAGTTTTTGGTAGCCGAGCAAACATCGATCCTCTCGCTTTATATTCTATACCATCAGAAGAAGAAGTCTTGGGTTACGACTCTCAGTTTCAAGCTTAGAGTACACTTCGTCGATATGAGACAGAGAGTACAGTGCCCCGGTATGAAGAAGATGACGAAGATATGGATATCTCTCAGTGCGGATATCAAGCTTTCCAGGAAGAAAATCCAAATGTGGAAGAAAGCCCTATGAATGACAAGGAGGAAGAAGAAGATATTCATGGTGAAACGAGAGGACGAACTGTCCTTGATCTTGCTCAGTCTGCACAAGAGACTTCTCGAAATCATAGAGCCAATCGTAATGTAAAAGTGAGAGTTTTGAATTTATACGAGGAAAGTATCAGAGAGAAAGTCCAATATAGAAAGGTGTATGTAGATTATCGTATGGCTTCATTGGAAGAAAAGAAAAGAGCCCGAGAAAGTCATGAGAGGGAGAAAAGTAGAAAGAGACACACGTCTCTGTTTGTTGAGTTACATAAAGCAGGCAAATCTTTTGAGGAGATAAAAGAAATTATCGAGAAACTCGACACTATGTAATTTTCATAAATAAGGAGTAAATTTGATGTTTATGAAATGTCGTGTACCTTACGCTTTTCTGTAGACGTGTTAACACTGATTACGTTTAGGGTGTAGTGTTTTCGCGTTTAAGTTGGGGTCTGCTCTCATGCGAGAGGTATACGATAATAGCTCTCGCACATTCTTATGCTCGTGTTTAAGGTGATAGTTGCGTCTGGTTCTGGACGCCACAACCTAAGAGGAGAAGCTGGACGTCGAGAGAGAGAGCATTTCGTAGCACAAGGAGTCGCTTTGAGAGCATTTCGTAGTGCGGTCGATCGAGCTCAGTGCGGTTCGAAGTGCGGTCGATCGAGCTCGGTGCGGTTCGTTTCAACTTTATCCTCGCTCAGTGCGGTTCATTTCAACTTTATTCTCGCTCAGTGCAGTTCGAAACAAAGAGAACCGCTCTCTGCACTCAGCGCGACCTGCAAACCGCATTGAGATAGTCATTTCAATGCTATTAGTGAGGATCGCGCTCAGTGCGATTCGCATCGCTCAGCGCGACCTGCAAACCACATTGAGCCTAGTCGTTTCAGTGTGATCCTCACGGATCGCACTCAGTGCGGTTTAGGGTTTACAGGCACGCAGAAATTAGGTGTAGGTATGACGATATCGTGTTTAGGGTGGTTATAATTAACAAGCGCGGATCGTGTTTAATGTTTGATAGATTGTAATTTCGTGTGGTGGCTTTGTTGTTTAAGATGACTACTGAAGAAGAAGTGCAGTCGAAGCGAACACCTAAGGAAGAAGGACCGTATTATATATCTTTCTCTTCACACGACGATGAAGAATCTCGGATTAAGTGGGGGTGGATGGAGAAAGATGATATAAGGAGTGCAGTCAGCGAAATCGGCGAAGAAGCCTTAGATCAGCTAGACTTGCTTATATCACTGTCTTTCGATTTTACACCGCCTGATGTAAGTTACTCTTAGCTTGTTTTATGCTTCTTTTTATTTCTTTCTTTGTTTTGGTCTTGGTACACGCAGTACTGCATGTGGTATGTTGTGTGTTTTGACTTTATGATTGTTTGTACTGCATGTGGTATGTTGTGTGTTTTTACTTGTTAAGTGTTCTTTTGCCCTAGTTGAGAGGATGGAGAAATAATACATGGAAAACTCCCGTGTATGTTCAAGCTAGGTACTCGCAAGCTTTCGCACGAGATCCCTTTCATGCATTGAAGAAGTATTGGGGTGATGTGATCCGAGAAGATACTGAGATAACATGGAGATCTTTATCAGTCGGGCTACAATTAGAGTTTATCAGAAAACTTAAAAATACTCATTGAGAAAGGATTCCTTTTTATGTACTACAGATAGATCTTTTCTTCGTGCCCTCGGTGGCTTTGTAACTTTGAACGATAAAAAAGTGGTTTAAGTAACTGAGGACCATTCTATTCTCTTTGTTTAATGTGCAATCTCTTCTCTTGGTATGTTATGTTAATGTGCAATGTCTTCTCTTGGGTTTAGTTAATGTTGGTATGTTAATGTGTGATATAAGGAGAATGTGTTATTTTGCAGTAGTTTAGTGTGACTCGCATCTCACTGAGGTGGTCTCAATGTAACAAGTCGCAGTGAGGTTATCTCGTATCGCCCGGAGGAAGTTTAGGGTTTACTTTAAAATGTAAGGTTGAGGAAGTTTAAGATCGCATTGGGACTGTATTTATCAATCGCATCGCACTGAAAGAATACTCGAGTAGTAATCCGAGGACTGTATTTACTCGACTCAGTCGCACTGAGATCACCTCAGTGCGATGCAATTATATGATCTTTCTCCCAGTGCAACGCGAGTCGCATTGGGACTGTATTTACTCGACTCAGTCACACTGAGATCACCTCAGTGCGATGCAATTAATGATCTTTCTCCTAGTGTGACTCTCGTCACATTGGGACTATATTTACTCGACTTCAGTCGCACTGAGACCACCTCAGTGCAATGTAATTAATGATCTTTCTCCCAGTGCAACGCGAGTCGCACTGAGACCACCTCAGTGCGATGCAATTAATGGACTAGTGCGATCCGATATCGCACTCCGCTTAATCAGTATCGAACATAATGCGAACCAGTATCGCACTCCGCTGAATCGATATCGAACATAATGCGACCCGGTATCGCACTCAGCTTAATCGGTATCGTTCGGTATCGCACTGATCCGTTTTAAATCGCACTTAGATGGAGTCATACCACAACACACCACACACCACGAATACAAGTGCGATCTCTTCGTCGCATTGAACTTTGCGAGGGAAAAGATATCCCACTAGAAGGTATAAACTTTCGTTTGATAACACTAACATTCAGACACGAGACAAACACTATACTTTTTCTGAGAGAAAAGATGACACTATCTTTTATACACTTTGGTGAAGTACATAACTCTCCTTCTTAACGAGAAAAGAGATCATACTACACTGGATGAAATCAGAGAAAACAGATCATACAACAGATATAAACTTTAATGAAAGAAAAGAGATCACCTAGATATCGCAATGAAATAGCTATGACTTTTATTACGGTTTAAATAAAATTCCTCTCGGATTTCGGTTTTGTCAAAGACAAACAGACATAACTCGCGTTTTTTGTTGTATCCTCGAGATCATGTTAGCTCCGTTGTATCTAGGAGGTGTTTCTGTATCTCTTTCTGTCTCTATAATTAATTCTACATCTTCTTCTGTCCACTCGTCTTGATTTCTGCTTAGAAAATTATGCAACATAGCGCAACATCCGACTCATCTGACTAAAAATTGATTCTCATATCTATTTTTCAGTTGTGTTCTCACTTGTTTCAAAGAGTGTCATCTCGATTTCAATATACCCATACAGTGCTCATTTGCAACTCTTGCATGTGTTAAGCAGGTATTGAAATCTTGCTTCTCCTTATCTCCAATGACCATCCTGAAAGAAGGAACGAGGTGAAGCATAAGAGAGTATCAGATCTCCAAGTAAATACTGATCAGTATCAAATAAAGGACTGGCACTGTCCATACGTTTCTAAAGAAAAGACTTTGACAAACATGTGATATCTTGATAGCTCCTAGGCATACCTGAGATTAAAAAGAAAATCCTCTTCCTGTGACAACATACAACTTGTGTATTTATCGAGTAGTTGCATTTCCTGTCATAATATGTTTTCTCATCATATCTAGGTCTTTGTGATAAATGTAACGAGGTATCATCTATCAACCCTATACATCCAAGAAATCCTTTCGTTGTGAAAGCTTCAGAGTTTACCTTCCTCTCCTCTTGATTCGGTCACCGTATTGATCTTTTCGGAGTCGACTCTAGAGCCTTCATCACTCTTTGAGTATATAGAACCATCGTTCCATGCCCTATATCCAACATGAACATAGATCGTCCAAATGCAGCACCATTCTCGTCATGTCCAAATCGGTCGAGTGTAACAGCAACCTGTAATGACATAGGAGCTTGTTTCACATGAAAAATAGGATGTTCTTCAACCAAAGCTACCAAAGTAGCAAAACTTCTCCGATCCATCCTTGTGAGTTGACGGAAAGCATCAGCAGGAAGATTTTCAAAATAATTCTGATAAAAATCTTAACTCTTGAAGAACGTAAACTGTTGCGGTCTTTCTAAGTACGCAAAGTTGATACAATCATGTAGAGCTCCAAGAATTCATCATCCGAATCATCATCTTCCTCACTAGAGCTAGTAAAGTTCTCACTCTTTCTACTCTCGGGTCTTCTCTTCTCATCCTCAATAAAAATCTCGCTCTGCGACCTCTTTGGTGTTTTCCTCTCATCTTCGTCCGAATCGCTTGAACAGTTGGAGCTAGATGATGCTAACCTCACCCGCATCTCTAAAATTTATTCTAAATTTGTTAACAATTCTTTTCTCGCAGAAACACGAGGCATGATGAGATGGTGAGATCGCTCACTTCGAGTGCTAGACGGCGATGTTGAAACGATACATGCTAAAAGACTCTTAGGCGCTAAAGGAGCAGCAACTTGTGCTAGACCGTGATGCTGAAATGAAACGCTGCTCTCAGGCTCTAAAGGTGTTGCGTGTGGAGTTCTTTTTCATTTTGAAATAAAAGGTGGGATTTTAAATACTTTCTAGTAAACGTGTACTACTCAAAGCATTTAGTAACCATGTACTTCCCAACGTATTTATTTCACGGCCAAATCTAGAACGGGCAATAAGAAAACAGCCGCGGCTAGTTTCTGCGAGTACCTCAAGAGGTATCCGCAGCCGAAATGGCCGTTGTCCGGAACTCATGCCTGCGGGGAGCAGAATAATCACCACGGCCATTAACTTTGACACCCCCTAATATTCATCCACGAGCGATGAATAATTTCTAGAAGTTCTAGCTTTGACACGTCGTAATCTAAAATCTACATCTGACAATTAGGAGATACGTCTCTATTGCATTCTGTAGAATCTTCCAGTCATCTATCAATCATTTTTTCTTACATTTGACTAGACGACTATATTCATAATTTAGTTATATACATATATTATATGTTATTAAATAAAATGACCGAGTAGTGTAAGTAAAAACTTTCAGTTTCAAGTTGGATAGTATATTTATCTTAAATCTGATACAGTTCAGGATTATGCTTCAACAGAATCTCTTTTGCTTTATTCTTCGTTTCTGCAAAGTCATGAGAGTGGACTCTTCAGTGCCGTGTAGCGCTAATTAAGAGCATCTCCACCGAAGCACTATAAATGCCTCGGCACTGTAAACATGCCCGGTAATCAGTCGTCTTCTTGACGTGATGGGTGAGAAAAGACGGTAAATGATGAGTTTTTATTATAAATTTATCTCGAATCCTGTCTCGATAATCATACACGCTAAACTTGAAGTGAATTACATGATATTCTCTCGAACGTTTTGGTTTCGAGGAGATTGAGAACTGGTTCTTCCCGGGACATTTTCAATGTTCGGGTGGAGATGCTCTAACGACACTACACTACACTGATATGAGAGTTGTTTGAGTTTTTGGACCATTCCCTAAAAGTTCGATGCAGATTTGTTCTCACATGTTACGAAGGAGATTCGACATACCGGAGCATATCACAGTGGGCAATCACCCCGATAGTCCATATCCTTCCCCACGGTCTTGTACAGTGAATTTTGTTTTCTCTTATCGGAAAACATGTAAATGTTATATTTTTTTTTACTAAGCTATTATAGAAAATTAAATTAATTCATAAATGTTATATGTTAGTCAGTCCTGGAGTAGCCAACTTATCTGGAGAGAACTCATAAGTGAAGAGCGGGCTGTTGCGCTCTTGTGAGTATAAGTTCAGAATAATAATTGTAAAATAACTTCGTTTACCGAGGAAATTAAATAATATTTTAACCATTCCCGCCGAAAGAGTTAAAAAGTTATTTAATGTACACCCATTTACAGTGAAGTGTACATTGGGTGAATAATATCCTCTTCACACCAAGTTTTGTGTGGACGAGTTTTCCCCAGGGTCGACTATCGCCCTTTCATGGGAAATCTCTTGAATGCCCAGACTGTTCCCCCGTCCGCCGGGGCCGCAAATCCATATCTTCGAGATACCGACTCTATTACGGACGTCGGAAAACTAGTTGACATGCGACTAAATATAGCGACAATGCGGAATGCGGTCAAACTGGTGCCTAGTTCCGGAATACGTTAACTCTATTAGAAACAGAAACATATAGTTATTTGTCACTTCATCGGACGATCAGGATCCATGCAGAGTCGCATTTCACTTCCCCTGCGTACTTTCCGCTGGTACATGTGTGCAAGGATGGAAAAGCTACACGGTCAGCTTGATTGACATGGTCGTACCGTAGTCCTTGTTCAGGATGACGGGCCTTCCGTTGAAATGTTTGAAATTAGGTCATGCCTCCCCGAGCTTCCACCGACACTGCACAACTTTTTTACCCTCGCCATCTTCTCGCCTCGTTGAGTGCTGTTCTTGTCGAAATCCAGCTAGCGTGATTGACGGGTGCGATGTTTCGGTGTGTACATTCGGCATTGTCACTGACTCGCTGTGAACTTCGATTTCCATGTCGTTGCATAGTATCATGTGACTGTCTCTTCTACTCTTCTTTAGCTTCTTGGAAGCAAAGCAATGCACACTTGTTCGTTGTTTCCATGTGCCTGAAATTTACTGGCATCCACGAAGAACTAAGGAATGATTCTTTTGCTGGAGCTTCAGTGTTTCGGAGAAGGAAACGTCTCCACACATCTTATGGGAGAGAATTGCACACGTGCAGCATGCACATAGAAACAGACAGTTGTGTATCAGATCGAGATTAACCTCATGTAATGTCTCAGAGCTTGATACTTTGTTCCTGTATTTTACATCCATTGTTCAACTTGAGAACGAAAGTTTGCGAAAGCTTTAGCATGTTCGAGATAGGAAGTTGTTTTGGAAAAGGTGCAGGTACAATCTTTACCCTACAAGGTGCTCCAGAGAACTCTGTAGGTGTGCATATGGTGGAAAGTATAGCGTCCTTAACCCCTAAAGCAGAAATTTGCTTATCACACCCCTAACCGGTTTGTTTTCTTTGATCTCACCCTTGACTCGTAAGTAAAAGTAAGACCAGTCACTTTGTCATGTTGATGAATGTAGAACTGCAATTATTCAGTTTTCTGAGTATGTATGCTCTGATGTGTATTTATTATAGAAAAAATTTAATGAAAGAGATATTTAATCATGAAAAAATATATTACAAATGATATAATGATTAAGCAATGCATGGTTGAAGAAGGTGTGATTGGGGTGTGATAAAGCAAATTTCTCACCCTAAACTAAAACTTCAAACAACAACGAGGACAGTATTAGTTACCAACCAATGGCAGTATTCCTGGAATGCCTTTGTTTCATAGCCAATAAATTTCCATCGTTTCTGTTTATTTTTCTTTTCAAGTTTTGCTGAGTTTTATGTTCTCGCTCTGGATAATTCTAATTTTGTTTCGTTATTACTGTACTGAATCAGAAACCTTGGAACGTAGAAGATCTAATCTTATGAATGATTCAAAAAGACATTGATTCTGAAAACTCCTTCATTTCACGAACAGTCATACGCAATTTAGTGAGAAAATATGCATCGAATTGTTTATGTAAGAATGTTGCATCATTAAACATCGGAGACAACTTAAGTGAATAATATACATACAACCTGAACTTCTGGGGTAACTTCTGTTGGTTTGTTCTGATCGGAAAATATATAAGTGTTAAATGTAAATTCTATACAGGAAAAAGTATATTTAGTTGTAATTATTAGATGTTAATCGTAACCAGAGTTACATGGCAGTCCAGACATAACCCATAAAGACAGCACAAACAGACGCACTTCAGAGACTAGAAGTGCGACCACCTGTTGATGCAAATATAGATTAACAACATACTAATTATCACTAAAATTCTTTTCAGTGATAAATTAATATTAAGCTCTTTCTCTTTTTCGACCGAAGACCACTGTGTTAAGGTTCTTCTCTTACTTTTGTGTGAGTTTAGGAGTTTTGACGTTTAGGAGTCAATTCTTGAACTCTGCAGAAATTCGAGAGAAAATTCCACGTTGAAATTCTCTAACATACAGACGCAAAAATCGTAAAAGGGAATTTAATAACTGGAAGCGGAACAGTGGACGCGGAACTTTGAATCTTCCGTACAAATGATACAACCGCCAAAGATTCTGTCACCACAGTCAACTACTGTTGCAGTAGCACGCATGGTATTGCTTACTCGGCACATCGACGGCAGGAACTGTCTGTGAGAATTGGCGGCTCAACAGGAGAGGGTACGGTCAACAAAGTGCCAGAAGATCAAAACACTGTACGAGAATCCACGTTATATCACCGAGACAGCAGAGTGGAAAACGTGCACAGCGGATGCTTATACGGCGCCGTAACTCAAACACCAGCGTTACGGTATTGACTACTTACTGACTGTACACTGTGCAGCCACTAGCGCCTGGAGTCTGGAGTCAACATTGCTGCTATATCCCGACGCATCTGTCGGCTAGGCAAGAGCTGTCCACAAGCCCATAGGAGCAGCCCTCAGCGGGCCTCCGCTGTAAATCTTTGTCGCGCGACTTGGATAGCGTTTCCAGGTTCACAGCAGAATATCCGACAGTGTGAGTAGAGTTTGCACTTTTCTCAGTCGACAGTCCATGAAACTGGCAGCGGGAGACGCTAGTCCACTCACAGCTTTTACTACATCACGTTTCCGTCAATATTCGGCGTTAGATTTGGATTCTCCTTTTCGCGCTGTTCTGAGGAGAAAGGACCGAAAAGAACTTGTTCTGGAAAACTGGTCACCGACTGTAATGGGAAAACTAACGTCACACGCAAATTATCACGTCCATGTGATGTGTTTAACCTTCTTGCGTGTACTCTAATTTTGGGAGCGTACAAATAATCACCTCTTTAATCTTCTGACAGAAGAAGCAAATATACATTCTGATAATAAGCAAAATATTATAATAATTAATAAGAATATGTATCATTATGAAATAAGTAATAGATTTTACTATTTAATTCTTATTATTCTTACTCAATATTTAGTTCAAATTAATATATAGTTATTAATTGTTTCTTGTTTATATGATTTAAACGTGTGTCTATCATTTTTCTCTGTATGGGTTATATTTGGATAGTCTCGTAACTCCAGCTGCAGTTATCGTTGGACACATATAGATAATTTGATTTGCCACTAAACTGTTACCTAGTATCTTCATTCTGTAATTACCAAACAATTAGGCTAATTCTTAAATGATTACACTTTGTCTGACTATCCAGATGTAGATAAAAGTGCAGGAAAACGGTGTAATCTAGGTCTACGAGCAGTCTGAGCAGACCGTCACCAAAGACTCGACGACGACTCAAATTTCATATGAAAACATTGACTAGAGAAAAATGCTCTTTTGACAGTTGTGGAAATTTTCTGGTTAGTTGTGGACATTTACACTGTCAGTAATAACTTTTGACGATTTTCAAAATATTATTCATGTGTTATGGAACAAATCTGTAGGTATTCAGGTGCCTTCAAAATATGAACTCACGTACTATTAAAAAGTAGGCTTTTTCTTCGCACCTTGAAAGTTGACCCTAGCATAACAATAACAGATGATGGATAGACCAAGACTGCACTAGATGAAGGAAGTTCTGAACACAAGAACTTGTTTGATAACCAAAAGTCAAATTGTGGCACAGTGACTGGAATATCACAATAAACACAAGTTAAACATTTTCACTGACTGATAATTATTTTCTCAAAAGAGAGAAAGTGATCAAAATGAAAATGAAATCTAAACACTAAAAAATACTTATGGAAGCACTAACGCATTCTCAAAATGCACCTATGTGAAAGCAGCTTCAAATTGCAATTGTGAGATCCGTTAGTATTTAAGTTGCATTCAAAGCTGCCTTTTGGTGTTGTGTTGCTTTTCTTGTTCGTTCGCGTTTCCTTCGACAGAAACATGGCCAAATGGCCACAGTGAGTCAAACGTTGGGTGACTCAAGTCAAGAGAAACCACCTTCAGTCGAGTTCACTTGCTGCAGAGGGTTGCCGGTGAAGGATGTGAAGATTAGGCATTTAGTGATGTGATTTTGATTCTTTTGAAATAAAAACAAAACTATCACACATGTCAGTATATTTCACATATTTTTGTTCTCACTAGATTTCATTTCTTGTTTATTAGAATCCGTCATTTAATAAAGTTGAGCATTAGTTCGTTGGGTACAAGTGGCGGTTCTCACCCTGCAGATCACCGTTCGACTCTGGTCTTCCTTCCAGAGGGGTCCGGCGTCGAGTTGGGGTTGGGTACGTTGTATTACTTTGCTCGGTCGGGTTCAAGAGAATTTCAGTATAAATTTCTCATAAAATAAAATATTCGGTCGACTGGGGACAGTCAAATGTTATTACAAAACCATGTGTTTTCTAATATAGGCTTTAAAGAAAGAAAAAGTATAATATTATAAAATTATTAAAAATTTGTTAAAATAAACTATTATTATAACAAGAAAAAATACTAAAGGAGCTCAAAAATTTGAAAAGACTAATATAACTCATCGTAAATATAATGTGGATGAATGTATTTGTATGGTTGAAGAAGTAAATCTTTTTAATGAGATATCATCTCTGATTTCAATAATTTTTCATACATTGAATCCATATAGTGACACATCCATAGATTTAGCACTAAGACTTCAAAAATAATGTCTATTTATTTTGTAAAGATTTAAAGTAATTATTATTTGAAAGTTAAAATATGAGTTTAATAATTATTTTTATTTGAAAAAGATGATAAAATCTTTAAATTATATAGCAAAGATCATAATATATTTAAAAAAATAATCTTTAGAATATAATAAAGTACTAAAAAATAAAAAACATCACATATGATATATAAAATAAATGTTCAATGTCTCCTCCGAGACTGCACACCTTGGATATTGTGATGCTCACTCCCTCGGTAGATATGTATGAGTCTCTAGTCTCAAAGTAGTAGAATCCATTAACTCTAACCACGAGTGAGATTCTCAAGCTTGTTCATATCCTTTGGCTTTTATGTGCTTTCATGATGCTGATTCAAAACTATTTCTACCATCCATTATTCGATTCAATAGTCAAGTCCTGTATCCATCTACCGAGTGTGAAAAAAATTCCTTCATTATAAAATTAAAAAAATAAAAACTTTTGAGGAGTTGCGTAAAGACACAGGAAGAGGATATAAAGTAAAGACAAAGACAAAATTTAGTCACAAGTATTACGCAGAGGAAAGTCTACCTGATGACGTGCCTTACTAGCATATGCCACTCCCTCGACCCACGCACTTACGGAGGCAAGTCATCCTTGGGCAATGCCTTAGGCTCGTAAGGCCACTGCGTGCAGGGACTTCTGGTCTACGTAAAAGCAGCCTGTGACCTCTACAAGAACATCTTTCTATGATGAGAGATGGAGAGGTAGTTCTTTGCCATTTGACTGATAAGATGCGAGATCTACTATGAAGGGAGCCTCTTTGAGGATGTATTATTTTCTATAAAATTGAAAAGATAATCACATTATGGTGTTCTGTTCTTACCTTAGTATATTACATCTTCTATGTGTTCAAGAAACATGAAAAAAATTAAAATATCCTGATTTTAACTTCAAATTTTTTAATTTTTGGAACTGAATTTTACTTTTATCGTGGTTGAGTCTAGAACCCCTTGCGTATGTCTAACAACCGCGTCAAAGTTCACGCATTGAAAAGAGAAACGATGACAGTAGGCAGCCTCCTGAGGGCATTACATATAGGGTAATGCAGTGCCCGTAGTGGACTTATGCTGCCCGTAAGCACACGCCGGGTAGTTCGTTAGGGGGAGTCAAAATTAAAACTTTTTATATGGGGTGGAGTTATGACTACGGTTAGAAATCCACAGATGATTTCTGCGGGCATCTATTCTTTTTTGGTCTGTTTTGAGCGTGAATTGTGGCGGTAAGAAACTGAAGACTGAAGTTATGAATTTTAACTCTTGGAAGCAGAAAATAAATAATAAAGAAATATTTCTGTCCTTCAAACTTTCATCCGTGATCCTATATAGAGTATTCATTTTCTCCTTCTGGACGTCTGAGAATCTGTTCGTTTTAACTTTGACTCCCTCTATTAGGTATGCATATTCACCGAAACGAACGATGAAGGAGGAAAACATCCAGGAGTTAAATTTAATACCTAACCCTTCTTGCAGGATGGGTTAGGTATTAAATTAAACTCTGAGTATAATAATATATTAATGAATCCAGTTTCTCGGACTTGTATCTTTTGAAGTGCGACAGGAGAGTCAATACTTATGATTTATTTTTTATTCTCTCTAGGTTTCGATGGACTAACAGATAATTTTTATAGAATATTTTAATTATTTATATTTTTTTAGTATATATATATTTAATATATATATATTTTTTTATAATAATAAACGAACAAAAGTTCCCAGAAGTTAATCCAGCATGCATATTAGCATAAATAAACACGACTCAAAAGTTTTATTTGAGCTTGTGATTTCACGTCGTTTGTCCTTGACATTACGCTAACTACCGGAAGTTTCTCCAGTGCTTTACAATTAAGATGGAAGTCTATAACCTCGTGCACACTTGTACCAACATGGCCATTTGGCTTAGTCACGGGTAGGGTAAGGTTGAGAATCCTAACCACGACCGGTTAATAAAGGTCATACTCCGGGCCCGTCCGGTGTTTCTTAAATAACAAAGAAAAACACAACCGCGTCAGAGTTGTTTTCATAGTAACCTTACCGGCACATTCAGTAATCAGTTTGGTGATAGGGCTCTTCAGTAAACCGACAGTTGAGGCAGTGTGACTGATTGGCAAGTGTCAAACCAAAGTATCGATAAAAGTTATAGGAGGAAAAATTATATTTTTTTTCCTTCCCCTTTGTACTTTAGGTCACATAGGTCCCTCTTTTCTCCTAAGGAAAACAAAAATTGAATATGCAACTTTTAACTCCATAGGTTTCAATCAAGATCAACTAGGTTGATATGGAACAAGTCACAAAGTGAAAGCTTGTGCAAAACTTTGTGAAGCCATGGCTAGTACTGAATGAGAACTCTATGATCAAAAGCAGAATTTCTTACGTTAATGGTAGTTTTCATGTGCTCCCTCAAACTACCTAGAAGTAATGTTCGGGGAGTTCCGACAAATAAAGTAGTGAGAACCGGTTGAGAATGTGAATTTTTGAAAATTTAAAGAAAAGAGTGGAGAAGTTACCGAGTAAAATAAAAAAATAGTACTTTCAGTACTCTAAAAGTGAAGCAGTTTCAACTAACCTTTAGGAAATTACCAATTGATGCTAATTTGTGCCGGAAAACTCCGGGTCTCAGAAAATATCCTTCCCGAACACTGCCCAGAAGAGTCCAAGTTTTTACGGTGCGTAAGCAAATAGATTTCCAAAGAAGCACGACAATCTATTGATGTCAGTAAAGGGATTGACTTTGGATGATCGTTTGTAGCATCCAGTAGGTCAATGTAATGTATGGATGCGATGTAATCATCACTGAAAGACCTTTGTGCTTTGGACTGTGGAGGCTGACATGGATGAATCCATCATGTTTTGACATTCTCTTTTATTCGCCAGATAATATTATAATACGCGAAGAAAAAGGTCAGATCAGCTGCCCTCCAAAGGCCGCATGGTCGATCTCGGATATAAGCTCACTCTACATAAACTAGAGACATCCCCTTTCTCCAGCGGAGTCTATTTGTACGGTAAGGAACAACAGCATATTGCTTGTTATGCTTTATCATATTCTTCGTAACGATATATTGTTTGATCACATTCTTGATTGATTACTTTATCATTTTATTCTACCCTTGACCTTTGACTAAATACTTGTCGTTCAAATCTTTTCAACTAAAATAGGTGCTAGACTATACATGCTCTAACAGATGTTGTGTGCAATCTGGCATGTCATTGACATGCTAAAGTGATTGGTTTTATAATCGATTGTAGTCAAGGGTGTGATGAAACAATACATCGTTACGAGAAAAGTGATCAAACATAATAAATCTATTGAGAATATGATCAAATAGATTTTGTCAATTTCACTATTTATTTTAATAGTACTATATATAGTAGTTCTATAATTATTTGATTACTCAGGTGATTAAAAATGTTTGCAATGGTTTAATTTTTTGGAGCCTATCTATTTTAGTTATTTATACTTTTAGAAGAATTAGCTATTAAACTGGAAACGAAATCTTTCTGACGACTAAGACGTTTTTTATATCATGATGACGATCACTCACCAGCAGAAGATCAGGTTTCTACAGAAAGTTAATTGTTGAAAGTTTGTCCATCATCCAGTTATATCATTATGACGATCACTCACCAGCAGAAGATCAGGTTTCTACAGAAAGTTAATTGTTGAAAGTTTGTCCATCATCCAGTTATAGCTTTTATGCCCGCGGACAATATGCATGGTTGATGGGTCTTTGCTCTTTTGATGATATAGGAAAAGATATATAGGTTATATAACATTGTATCCTAAGTAGGTAAAATCTTTAAATTATTCTTTAATTTTCATGTGTTAGTTTGACCAACATGTGCGCAAGGAACTACACTTAACGCATAAGAGTAGAGAGCTAAGACGCACCTTGGAGGATATAAGTGCGGCAGTCTGATAAGTTATAATAATCAAAATTTTAATTGATTATCCAACCCTTCTTCTGGAAATGGTTAGATAATAAATCAAACCGCTTATGCATATATATTCTCCTCTTCTGAACTTTGAAAAAAGTGAATATATATGCACGAGTGCTCACTTTTAGATAATAATCTATCCCAAACTTTGACACGTTCTGATATACACATACAAACACTTCTATTCGTGACCGTTTGAAAGGGTGGTACAACATACACTCTGACGATTGTGCTCATATTATGATAATTCAATATGTTGCATTGTATTAGCTTAAACCCCAAGTCTGCATCAAAACATAGATTTAACGGAACATTACACTGTGATGCAAATCGTATATTTTCAAGAGTACATTCTTCTTCAGACAATGTCAAACTGAAATAATTCAATTGAGTGTTGTATTCAACGAGCCTAATGTTTTGAACTCTTAAACCCCGAGTAGTATGACTACAAGTGGTCCAGGTGACCCAAAATACCTTATTTTCCGGGTTTGTTTTCAGATAACTCAAAAATTTAACCGTTATGCTTAAAATGCTTTTGGCGGCTACATTTTCATCCCAACTTGGAATCTGCTGAATTAAAGAATCAAATCGAAGCTATTCATCAGTTTTATAAGTGATTCATCTCAAAACAAAATATGTAGTATTGAAAGAGAAATGTTAAAACTAAGATTTTTATGTTTATTGGAGCAGAAGAGACTCAAAGAACATTGTGAGAAAAAAAGAAATATACCTTGGTATGTTTTTATACTCATACAGGGGTTTAATCATATTGAATTTGATTTCTAACGAGAAAGTAATATATTAGTTAAACGCAGATTGTTACACATGATTTAATACTTCTTACTGTTTTACTTGAACGTGAAGCTGTGAGTATGAAATGAGCACTCCCTTGTCACAGGAACCTTTATAGGAAGGATAGGGGTTTAATTATGTAATCATTACATAACCAGTATAGATCATAAGTTTTGTGATGGGCATTTCCTTTTCCTTTTGGTAAGAATTACGACATAAACTTAGTTTAGAAGTTTAAATTGAATTTAGAATATCAATCATATGTTTTGTGGGACAGTGATCAAAATTCTCATCAAGCAAAGTAAAATCAGAATTTGGAAGAGTCTGTTAGAGTGTGGTTTTTCACATGCCAGTCGCATAAAGTCACATCCCAGCTACAATGATGATATCTCTACTGACCTCCGTTCTAGCGGTCCCCCAAAACAGAACCTATTCAACTGGATCTTTCTGCTTGACATGTAAATGCTCCAACAATCTATGTGTTGTACTGCTTGACACCAGTACTAACACATAGATATTCACCTCTGTACACTTCAGAAGGTTGTATATTATATTCACCTCATGTACACTTCAGAAGTGTACATGAGGTGTTATTTATTAGCTAATCCTTCTTTTAGGAAAAGTTAGCTCATAAATAATGACAAACATTGACCTCATCCGTAAAATATAATTGATTTATAGTGGGTTAGTTCCAAGTAGAGTGATTGCGCTTATGGGTTCTTTTGGTCTCTGGAGTCCACGTGTTCCGTTAGCTTTGACATGTTTAAATTAAAGTTTTTAAATATAGTAATTTAATTTTAAACACTTAAATTTAGATATTTAAATTTGGACTTTAGACTTTTCCTTTGACTTTTATTCATGAAACCAATCACTTGTATTTTTCCTTCCCTTCACTTTCTTCACTGTACTTTTGCTGTTAGGAATTTCCACTGCACCCTAGTAAGAATTATATTTCAATTTACATTGCACACCCGTCTTTCACTGTAAAAGGCCGTGGATCCTTCCGCGTCTGGTTTTTTAACATTCTTGTCTTTTTCTTCTTATTTGTACAAGACCGTGGGGCCGGATATGCTCCAAATGTCTAGATCTGCCTCTCTGTTTGGATCTCAGTTGCTGTATTGATGGCTGGTAGCCTCAGAAGTCAGGACCCCAGCTCACTGTATTCTTGAATGGAGGCGAGTATACCTCGACTCTCTCAAATGAAGTTAAAGTTTTATCATCCCCCTTGGAAAACAGTAAGAGAAAGTCGTATCATCAGCTTTCGTGAAGGGATGTGATAATATTCCTGACATCACCATTTATCTACTTTCTGGAGTAATAACGTTTTGGACTTTATGCCATCGAACTCCAGTAGCTATGTTCATTGATTTTTATCACCATTGGTGAATTTTCAAAGATCTTCTTTCTCGAGTAGCAGCTTAGGTCGATATAGGCCTGATAACAAGTGCAGCAACAGAAAAGTGTGACCAAAAGCTCGGCACTACTGCAAAACTTATGGAAAAAAAGATGTCGAGCTTTTTGCATAACATTTTACAGTAGTTTTAAGAAATCGCCTTTTCTCATTATCCAATGATATTCTCCACCTTCGAGAAGATAACTTCATCCCTCTGTAAGATGGACGAACCATTGATGCCACGATATAGTAACAATACCACTAATGATCCATGATCTCTTCACAGTTGCTTAAACCACCAGTGCTCTATAAAAGGGGCGTACTGGCTCGGGACCTGACGTGGCATTCTGTCGCATGCAGCTTGGCTGCACGTAACTGTGACCACGGCTCTTTCCTGAGTTCAAACTCAGAGAAGAGCGCGTCAGTGATGACCTTCTTTTGACGCGTCTCCCGTCTTTGACACGCCTCCCGCTTGTACAGAACTAGAGCATAGGATAGGGGAGAGGATTAGAGCTAGGCATCAAAGATTTTCACGAGAAGTTCTCATTATCATCACTGCGGCTCACATTTTCCTGCAGGTGGGTTCGAGACTCTTTTCCATCGTTGCAGCCGACGTTCTATGCAAGCTCATGTTCTGTACTTTTCATTTTCATCTGCGGCTCACGTTTTCTGCAGCGGGTTTGAGACTCTTTCGATATTCTGTGCGGCTCATGTTCTGTACTTTTCCTTCTCATCTGCGGCTCACGTTTTCTGCAGGCAGGTTTGATATTCTTTTCCATCGCTGCGGTCGCCGTTCTTTGCAGGCTCATTTTTTGTGCTTTTCTTTCTCATCTGCGGTTCACTTTTCTGCAGGCGGGTTTGATATTCTTTTCCATCGCTGCGGCTTACATTCTGTGTGCTTCAGATAAGTTCCATGTCACATACGGTCAAGAGACGGAGAGTGATGGCTTCCGAAGAGTTCAAAGATGCCTGGATAGTCTCGGGTGGCTGTCTTGGTGACAGCCCTCTAACTTTCATTACACAAGAACTGCGAGAAGCTTTTCCTGATTATAGTGCAGTTGTGGTGGCTTTCGTTATCTCTAATGGAGGTGCACACCTATGGGACTTTGAGAGTGAATTGACAGCTTGCATTTCTTCCTCCTACACGGAGGAAACCTCCAAAAAGAAACATTTCGTTATTTACAGAGAGCTCTCTTTTCTTCTTGGCTATGTGGATAGGAAGCAGTTGCATGAACTCCTTGAAGCTGCAGTAAAACGTGAGTTTCATGATCACAGTGAAGTTTTTGTCGGTTTTCAGAATTAGGTCTCCTGTTTTTGTTGTCTGATGTGCATTTCATTTTTCATTTTTCTGTTTTTCTTCATAGCTGCATGCATGATGCATCTCGAATAGCGGCTCTAGGAGCTGCTGAATCAGCTCCTACGAAATGCTATGCCCAGATGGGGGCTTTCAAGGGTTCAACCCCATGTAGCATGTCATGAGAATAGATCCTTACAGTACATATTTTTGTCCTTTTACGTATGTAATATGTTCATTGATTTCTCTTCTTTTCTGCTTTTCTGAAACAGAGGAAGTGCTTGTCTTGGTATTGCTTGGGGAAGATTTCGTCGGCAACCAGCAGAAATGTGAGAAACTGGACGCATCACAGCAACCTTCTGAATCTAATGAATGTAAATTTATTAGCTGTAAGTTTAAGGTATCTTCTGTCTGTATTTGATCTGGTCCAGGTTACATATGTACGTCCAGATGGTGATCCTTACCATATGTGAAAGTTGGGCCAGACGTGAAACCTTCCATTCGCTCAAATGATACTAGAAACAATATTACAATGGTTCTGAACTACTGAAAGAGACTGAGTGTTCAGTAGTCTGAACACTCAGTAGTTCAGACTACTGAGTGTGAAAGTCCATTCATGAAAGAGACTGTTTGAGGAGAGCAAAGACTATAGAGCATATAGACACAACAAGTGCAAATGCATCAAATGCCAGGGCGGCCTGGGCTTGATTACTCCGCTCCATATTTGCTCCTCCAAGCGTATCTACCGACTCCTTTGAATTGTTGTCAGGATCCCATACCTGTCCCAAACGTTTCATCATCGATATAGAGTAAAATCAATCATGACACATACGTCTCTATGGGATCAAAGCCACATTCTCTCATCAAGAGGTTTCAGTTACTTCAGTCAAGAGGCTTTAGTCACTAATATTTCCCAAAGCATGCAGTGATAGTTACCATTTGCAGCTGCTGGATAGGTGACGACCTAGACATGAAGTAAAGGAAGAATGACAGCAATTTAGGTCCGAGACCATGCGGGTCTATTTAGGTCCGAGATATTGCAGCAAGGTCTATCTCCGGATAAAGTCATGCATGTCTTATGATCTCCTACCTAATGATCAGTTGCATTCTGAATGTCCAAAAACTAAGATGCTCGTGTCGTCTTCACCATCAGTAGGATATCGACCACCAACCATGACTGTCCTCCTCGCATTCAGTTGACAACAAGTGTAAATCCATCCCTTCAGCTTGTCTGCAATATCGTGAGTCATCAGCTCTGGATACATATATCATCGAGAACCGACGACCTCACTATCTCGAAGATCTCGTATCCCAACCACTCGCTGAACCAACAGAGTTTATTTTTCATAGTCGAAGCTCCTTGAGATCGAAGCCATCCTTCCAGTTGTCTCTTTGTAAGGAGCTCAAGGTCTGCAATCACCTCAGCTTCATCAACGCCACCGGGAGGTCACTTCTTCTTCTGCGCCTCCGCTAAGAACTTCTTGACCACGTTGTCGTGATGTGAATTATTCCACATAGTGAATAATTCACCTCTCAGTTTGAAGTTAGTCTCTTTGAGTGAAGTTAAAACCTCAGAGAAGCCGATTCTGGAGGAAGTGAGCATTCGAAAATCTGAAAACACCACGGCGTAGGTCTCGTCGCGCTGATCACCGTGGTATGTTCAAAAGTTGCAAACGGAGTTGCAGGCGAAAAGTTACTTGGAGTTTTTCTACAAGATTTCTGATACCGGGAAATTTACCATAAATCAGAGTGAGTTCGAAAAATACTTTTTAGATTTTTCTCATGTAGATTGTAGTATGTAGTATTTGTTTAAAATTCGAAATGTACAAAAAGAGCATGTCTAGAGAAAGTTATGGCACTTCGTGTTAGCAAAGGAAAGACGAAATACCGCAGCTTTCTAGCATATTAGCTTAGAAACTGGTCTTCAAAACCAGTTGTGAGATCAGCTTCCGTGGTGTAGCTGAGAAACTTGTAGGGAGGAGGTCTCCGGATCAAATCCCTTCAGACTCACAACCGGCTTGGAGTAGGCTGGCCCCTTCGGGGGAATATGAGGGGCACCAAGTTGCCTAGGGGCGGGACACTAGATGTCCCTTAAACGTACCGTGAATGCGGGACGCCTCCGTCTACCCCTGCACTAGTGCAGTCACCTAGTGTGGATGCTAGAGGGAGATTACCACCGGGTTTCGAAATGGACCTCCCACCTTCGGGTTGACGGGGTAATTAGTACGAATTCGGTTGCGGCCCTCTAAGTCCTGGGGTTGCGAGATGGCATCAAAGATACTCCAAGTCGGTACCAATTCTTTTGTAGAAAAATGTAGAGTTCGAAATATTATTCACTTGGGTCGAAAAATCAAGTGAAACTGATACCTGAGGCAATACTTACGGTACTTCAAAGTTTAAGGGGGCCGGAAGACGACAATGGTGATAACTCGGGCTCCACGTGTCAGAACGAGGTGATTCCGGTGGCCAGAGGTAGCCGTGGTGAAGTTACTTCGGATGGACGTGGTAGATGCTGACTGTACGGCCGAAACGGTGGCCGTCCGTACAGATGAACCTGCGTAGCTTAGTGAAATAGTCTTCTTACGTGTAGATTTATTATCAGTGATTTATTTTTCTGCTGCCATCTGTTTAGGGTATCTTTTACCTCTGCCAGGTGACAGTGAAGGATGCGTAGGGTGGAGGAAAACCCAGAGGGGTGTACTCCGGAGGGAGAGAATTGTCGAGCATTATCACATTATCGAGATTGCCGATCATCGAGCAGAGTAGAGTTTACCGTGCGGGAGCTATCGAGTAGAGAGAAACAGTAGAGCTGAGGAGAGAAATTTTACACAGAGGTTACGTCTGAAGAGAACTTCTGTCTGAGAGTAGAGAGCAGAATCGAGTAGAGAGGAGACCAAGAACTTGTACGTGTATCTTTCTGAATAGAAAACGGGAAGCTTCTAGGTGAACGCGCTGGTGCTTCACAGGAGCAGTTTTCTGATATTCTGAGTTACTGAACGCGAGCTTTGCAATCTGAATGACCTGGAGTTGAAGATCTACTTGCACGTCGTGTGTTTTATCTTGGCCAGATCGAGAACGTGGTGGTGTGGTTTCTTGCGATCCGCATTTCGTGTGTTGTTTTCGCCCTCCTCTTCACGATCGTATCACAGCTAGAAGGTTCGCCCTTCCCAGGAAACTCTCGCCTCGACATACAATCTGGTGCTTCCACTGAGAGGCTTCTTGGGGTGATTGACCGTGAAGTTGAGTTTTAAGACGAAGAAGAAGATGGATCGGAAGAGCGGAAGCGCTGCTGGTGCTACCTCTACGGCTGCTGCATCTACGTTTGCTGCAGCACCTGCTGTTGCACCTGCGACTGCTGCGACATCTGCATCTGGTCTCGATACAGCTGAGATCCTGAAGACGCTTGCGGCCCTGGTCCAACAACATCCAATCGTTGGAGGGGGTGAGTTAAAATCCACAAAAGCTTTGCAAGCGATAGTTAATAGATGTGGAAGGTTTGAAGGTAGAGATATTTCTAGATATCTGCGTGAGTACCGAGGAGAGATGGAGCTAGTTAGAGTTACTGACATAGAGATGATAACCAGCTTTGAGTTAGCTGTAATCCCTGAGTTGCGGGACCAAGTTAGGGACATACAGAGAAGGAATCTAGGTGTGTGGATGAGTTTTGAGCGATCTCTTCGAGAGGAGTTTCTCGAAGAAGATTCAGAGAGAGTTACTAGGAGAACATTTCTGGACTGGGTTGAGCAGCAACCTGGCCGTATGATGAACCTGAATGAGATGCTGAGAGAGTTTGATCGGAGATACCGACAACTCTCAACTCTAGAGCGCATAACTCTAGATGCTAGGAGAACTGAACTTTTTCTGCAAGCTACCGATGATGCTACGGCAGATCGGTTATGCTTTATGTTGGCTGATCGATCTGCTGAAGGAGGAGTTACTACTGATTGAGGAAGAGTCGAGGATGCTGTTGCCGTACTAACGAGGCAGAGGAGAGGAAGAGTGGCTGTGGGAGGACGCCCGCTTGCAGAAATAACCGCTCAACCTCGCACTGCTCCTCAAGTACAGCAACCTCCGGCTCTTGCTCCGGCTCCTAGACCTGCTGTACCGCCTGCAGTACCTTTGATACCAGTGGTGCCAGTTCCCGCACAAAGGGCACCGGTTCAGAGACCTGCAGAGAACCATGGACAGCAGAACCAGATCGAAGATCTCATTCGGCAGATGAGAGAACTGAAGGTGGAGTTAGCTGGCCTGCAGAGAGAGCAGCCACCGGCGCCTGCTGCTGCACGTCCAGGAGGTGCACCTGTTCGTAGATGTATCTGGTGTGACAGTCAAGATCATTTCCGAGGGGACTGTCAAGAGCTCACGGCTGCTCTGCGAGATGGTGTGGTTCGCTACCAGAACGGTAGGCTGCACCTTTCTTCTACTGGAGAGCCGCTAAGCACACAGTTTGGACGAGGAGGCATGAGGAGTCTACAGCAGATTACAGCTGCTGCAACTGTACATGCACTGATGGCACCACCGGTAAATCCTGATGTATATGCCGGTCATATTGAAGTTTCTTCTAGTCCTACGTTGCTAGATAGGACTACTGAGAAGAAACCTGTTCAAGTTCCTTCTGAAGTACTGAAGAGAGGAGCAGAAACTATCCGTAGGGTCACAGGGTGGAGAGATCCTGTTGATGCTGCGTCTATCAAAGCATTCTTGGACGTGGATAGACACGCTCACTGGCAGGATGCTTCTGTAGAGGAGAAGAGGCGGCGAGAAGCCTCTGAGCTTGATACTGGAGTTCCAGAGGAGACTGGGGACAGACGGAGGATCACGAGGAGACGAGCGGCTCCTCCTGAAGACATCCCTTCTACTTCTGCAGCTCCTCCACCTGCACCAGGTCCGATGGAGGACGTGCAGAGATCCCAGCAGGAGCCAACGACTGCTGGTAGACGGTTCACTGCCCAAGAGAAGGGGAAAGGACCGGCTTACAAGTTGGCAGCAGATATCGAGACTTCTACGGATCTCAAGAGCATCTTGGAGCAGAGAATACTTGACGCGCGAATCGAGTTTTCTCTTCGGGAGGTTCTTGGTATTGCGAAGAGGGAGTTTCACGAGCTGATCATCGACATCATCAAGCGGAAGAGACAGGTGATGTCTGAACAAGTAGAAAGCCAGATGATAGAGATGGTAGGAGCTTCTGTTAATGATGCAGAATTCGGGAAGGTGCATTTTCAGGAGGCTGATGATACAGAGTATCAGCAAGAAGCATTGGTTGCTGGTACCAATACTGCTGAATTCGATGATGATGAAGCTGGCGATGAGAGTCCGACTACTGATAGTGACTTCAGAAAAAGGCACTGGGCTCGTGCTACGATTGCTACACGAGTTCGCCTTGGAAGTCTTGAACCTGTTGCTGCGTTAGTTGATCACGGTTCTGAGATCAACATCATGTCACGGGAGGTGTACGAGAGAGGACAGTGGCCTATCGAACTGAACCATGGTTGGGTGCTACGAGCTGCAAACAACCAGAAGGGTGAGTTATACGGCGCTTGTCCCAACGTGAGGGTGAAGCTAGGTGATGTGGAGGTAGATCAGCACTTCTTCGTGCAGTCTTCTGCTTCGTATCCTGTAATTCTTGGTCAGCCTTATATCACCGCAGTTAGAATGGAGACGAAGGTAATGGATGACGGATCTCACTATGCTAGGATCCGTAGTCCAGATGATAAGCGTTCTGTTCAGTTTCTGACCGTTCGTACGAACCACGAACGAAATAGACAGACTTTGAGAGATTCTCCTATCTGTAGGAGCAAGGGTTTTCAGAAACCACTCT
Organism: Asterella californica; assembly: GCA_036924285.1. NCBI lineage: Eukaryota > Viridiplantae > Streptophyta > Marchantiopsida > Marchantiales > Aytoniaceae > Asterella > Asterella californica. The sequence continues at coordinate 18,822,059 of JAYKYS010000003.1, forward strand.
TGTAGGCCGGGATACCAAGAGTGATGGATCTGCTGTTACTATGATCCCGCTTGAGCAGCCTGTGGGATCACAGGAGGTTTACGAAGAGGTTGCTCAAGATTCTGAGAACGACTACACTGTACATAGTTGGAAATCTGGGTTGATGACTTTCAGTTCTGATGATTGGAGTGAGTTCACACGAGTAGAGGATTTGACTGAGAAGAGTAGGAGGCAGATGGAGAAGTATGTAGAAAATCTACACTGTACAGGAGTTCTGAGCGAAGGTGAGATGATTTCTGGTGTTTACGAGGAGTTTGTAGGTGTACAGTCTTTTGTTCGTTGGCTGGATGATGTAGATAGGTTGATGGAGCAGATGGGAGGAAGGGTGGTGATCCCTATCCACTCTCGTAAGGTCTATGAGGAGATTGCCTCGTGCTTGCAATCTCGTCCTCATCCGAGACTGGAGAGTGGATGGAAGGATGCAATCTGCTGGTGTGGCTCTCGTGAAGAAGCAGAGGTTCACACCAAATACAAAACTGTAGCGAAGAAGGTGAAACCAGTGGCGACTCAGTTACCTGTTGATTCACGACAGCAGACGGAGTTAGCGGCCACTGAGCCTGTACTAAGAGATCCTAAACAGATAGGACACGAGTTTACTCAAGAGACACTCGAGCAGCTCCAGATAGGAGGGGGTGGCTTCTTGACTGAAGTGGAGAAACGAGCTTTTGAGCAGATGATAGTTAGCCATGGTAAGGCATTTTCTTTCTCAGCTGGAGAGATTGGTTGTGTGGATCCTAGTGTGATAGCTCCGATGATTATCTTCACAGTTCCTCACGTACCTTGGGACTTGAAACCGATTCCAGTCCCTCGTGCCTTGCTACCGAAGGTTATTGACTTACTGAAGGAGAGGATGCGGATGGGTATTCTTGAACCATCTATGGCTCCGTACTCTAGCCGATGGTTCACAATACCTAAGAAGACAGGAGCTTTACGCTTCATCCAAGACTTGCAGCCTGCCAACAACATCACAATTCGAAACGTGGGGACAGGACCTGTGGTTGATGAAGTAGCCGAGGCATTTGCTGGAAGATCTATCTATTCTATTGGAGATCTGTTTTCAGGTTACGATCGGTTTCAGCTTGCTTTAGAGAGTAGAGACTTGACTACCATGCGTACACCTTTGGGGTTGATGCGGATGTGTACTCTTCCTCAGGGTGCGACAAACTCAGTAGCTCATATGCAAAACGCGATGCATAAGGTGTTACGAGAGTTTGTACCTGAGGTTACTATCCCGTTTCTTGATGATATCCCCATGAAAGGCTGTCCGGTGGAGGACAAGGACGAGACTATGACTGCTGATGGTTGCAGAAAGTTTGTTGCAGACCACATCCGAGATGTGGAGAAGATTCTGATGCGCTTGGAAGAGGTACACCTTACTCTTTCAGGTACCAAATCTCGTTTTGGAATGTCAGAGATTGTGGTGGTTGGTCACTTATGCGGTACTTTTGGAAGACGGCCGAACCCAGAGAAGGTAGATGCTATAGCAAGGATAGCAGACTGTACCAACATCACTGAGGTTCGACGATTCTTAGGAGCTTGTGTGTTCTTTCGTGTGAGTATTCCTCATTATGCACACATTGCCGAACCTCTGTATGCACTTCTGAGAAAGGGGAAGAGGTTTACTTGGCGGCAAGAACATCACGATACGATGGAGCAGCTGAAAGAGATTCTGAAGTCTCCACTTGTACTAAGGAGACTTAGCTACGAGAGCGGAAGACCTATCATACTGACTGTTGATACGAGTCCAAAGGCGATTGGATGGGCAGTCGGTCAAGAAGATGCAGAAGGCGTGCGGTTTGTTTCAAGGTTTGGAGCTCGGATCTTAACAGATAGACAACGTAACTACCCTCAAGTGAAGCGTGAGTTGTGGGGAGCTGTTACTGCTATGAAGGTAGACCGAGAGTTCTTGATAGGTGCACGTGTGATACTAGAAACAGACTGTTTGCCTTTGCTAGGTATGATAGCAAACTGTAATACTCCAGACATAGCAATGCTGCGATGGATTGCTTATATCCGGAGTATGAACCCTGAGCTGAAGCATATAGCAGGAAAGGATAATCCTGTTGCAGACATGTTATCTAGGGCTCGTTATACAGATGAAGAAGAGATGTTTGCAAAAGTTGAAGATGAAGAGAAGAGAGACGTTTGGTGCCAAGTTGGTCAACAGACTTCAGACTTGGAACCACTGCCGTTCTACGAGGAGTTCTACGCGGAGAAGTTCCGCGATATCGGATACTATCTGAGTTTATTATGCAGACGAGAGGGTTGGAGTGATGCAGAGTTTAAGGAGATTAGAAGAAAAGCGTATGGTTACCTTCTACGTGAAGGTTATCTGTGGAAACGTCCGAAGAGAAGAGATGGGATGTTGACTAGAGTAGTGGATGATCAACCGACGAAGCTGAATCTGCTGAAGGAGTTTCATGACACTTTGTGGGCTGGACACCGTGGAGTTTGGGCTACGTACACGAAGATGAAAGAGCGATACTGATGGAAGGGTTTGTATCAAGACGTAGTGGATTTTGTTGGGTCGTGTCTGCACTGCCAGTTCTACTCTAAAGTCCGTTACAGAGATGGACTTGTACCTACCTACCCACCTAGTATTCATTTTTCGTGGGTCCTTGATCTTGTGATGATGCCGCCGAGACTATGGGGAATGCGCTACTTGGTGTTGGCTCGAGAAGATCTCTCCAACTATGTGGAGGGACGAGCACTGCGCACGAAGACTACTGAGAACATATGTAGATTCGTGCTGGAAGATATTATCTGTCGTTATGGATCTGTTGGAAGACTACGAGCAGATAGGGGCGAGTTGAGAGGTGCAGAAGCGAAGGAGTTCTTTGCTCGCTATGGAGTAAAGCTTCGGCTTACTACTGCCATGAATCCAGAAGGCATTGGTAAGAGTGAACGAGGACATCCTTCTATTGTTCACGCTTTAGTAAAAGCATGTGATGGTAGGCCTAGAGAATGGCCGAGACTACTTCCATTTGCTTTATGGGCTGATAGAACTACACACTGTACCACGACTGGTTATATGCCAGTTGAGCTTATGTTGGGGCAGAAACCAATCATGCATGCTGAGGAGGACTTTCCTACGTGGGCTACTCTACCGTGGGAAGATGATATAGATCATACTTCACTCCTTGCTTTACGAACTAGGCAGTTGGAGCGAAGGGAGGAGGATCTTGCTGAGGCGCAAGAGAAGCTGAAGGTGGCTCGAGTTAGAAACAAGGAGCGTTTCGACAAGACTCACCGACTACGACCAAAGCCAATACGTGTTGGTGATTGGGTTCTGGTGTATGATAGTACGCTGGAGAACCAGCATTCTACACTTCGTAAGTTCTCGCGAAGATGGTTCGGGCCTTATGTTGTGTTAGATGTTTATGAGAATGCCACTTATAGTTTACGAGAGCTAGATGGTACTCCTTTGAAACTATCTGTGGCCGGCAAGCGAGTGAAGTTGTTCAAACAACGTGGAGGATCAGTAGATTTGTTCAACTTTCTGGAGTCTGAGAAGATGACGAGAGATGAAGACGCCCCGGCTACTGAAGAGGTTGAGGCGGAGGAGAACGATGCTGATGAAGAACAAACTGAAGACTGAAGAGGTTGGCACATGCCGGAGGATGTGCAGGTTTGGAGGAGGTGGATGTCGTGATGTGAATTATTCCACATAGTGAATAAGTCACCTCTCAGTTTGAAGTTAGTCTCTTTGAGTGAAGTTAAAACCTCAGAGAAGCCGATTCTGGAGGAAGTGAGCATTCTAAAATCTGAAAACACCACGGCGTAGGTCTCGTCGCGCTGATCACCGTGGTATGTTCAAAAGTTGCAAACGGAGTTGCAGGCGAAAAGTTAATTGGAGTTTTTCTACAAGATTTCTGATACCGGGAAATTTACCATAAATCAGAGTGAGTCCGAAAAATACTTTTTAGATTTTTCTCATGTAGATTGTAGTATGTAGTATTTGTTTAAAATTCGAAATGTACAAAAAGAGCATGTCTAGAGAAAGTTATGGCACTTCGTGTTAGCAAAGGAAAGACGAAATACCGCAGCTTTCTAGCATATTAGCTTAGAAACTGGTCTTCAAAACCAGTTGTGAGATCAGCTTCCGTGGTGTAGCTGAGAAACTTGTAGGGAGGAGGTCTCCGGATCAAATCCCTTCAGACTCACAACCGGCTTGGAGTAGGCTGGCCCCTTCGGGGGAATATGAGGGGCACCAAGTTGCCTAGGGGCGGGACACTAGATGTCCCTTAAACGTACCGTGAATGCGGGACGCCTCCGTCTACCCCTGCACTAGTGCAGTCACCTAGTGTGGATGCTAGAGGGAGATTACCACCGGGTTTCGAAATGGACCTCCCACCTTCGGGTTGGCGGGGTAATTAGTACGAATTCGGTTGCGGCCCTCTAAGTCCTGGGGTTGCGAGATGGCATCAAAGATACTCCAAGTCGGTACCAATTCTTTTGTAGAAAAATGTAGAGTTCGAAATATTATTCACTTGGGTCGAAAAATCAAGTGAACTGATACCTGAGGCAATACTTACGGTACTTCAAAGTTTAAGGGGGTCGGAAGACGACAATGGTGATAACTCGGGCTCCACGTGTCAGAACGAGGTGATTCCGGTGGCCAGAGGTAGCCGTGGTGAAGTTACTTCGGATGGACGTGGTAGATGCTGACTGTACGGCCGAAACGGTGGCCGTCCGTACAGATGAACCTGCGTAGCTTAGTGAAATAGTCTTCTTACATGTAGATTTATTATCAGTGATTTATTTTTCTGCTGCCATCTGTTTAGGGTATCTTTTACCTCTGCCAGGTGACAGTGAAGGATGCGTAGGGTGGAGGAAAACCCAGAGGGGTGTACTCCGGAGGGAGAGAATTGTCGAGCATTATCACATTATCGAGATTGCCGATCATCGAGCAGAGTAGAGTTTACCGTGCGGGAGCTATCGAGTAGAGAGAAACAGTAGAGCTGAGGAGAGAAATTTTACACAGAGGTTACGTCTGAAGAGAACTTCTGTCTGAGAGTAGAGAGCAGAATCGAGTAGAGAGGAGACCAAGAACTTGTACGTGTATCTTTCTGAATAGAAAACGGGAAGCTTCTAGGTGAACGCGCTGGTGCTTCACAGGAGCAGTTTTCTGATATTCTGAGTTACTGAACGCGAGCTTTGCAATCTGAATGACCTCGAGTTGAAGATCTACTTGCACCTCGTGTGTTTTATCTTGGCCAGATCGAGAACGTGGTGGTGTGGTTTCTTGCGATCCGCATTTCGTGTGTTGTTTTCGCCCTCCTCTTCACGATCGTATCACAGCTAGAAGGTTCGCCCTTCCCAGGAAACTCTCGCCTCGACAACGTTCTTGCACTTGCGTCATAGGTCTTTCTGACTCACGATGCTGTGTCGACGCAATATAACATCCACTGAGCTCTTGTCATCATGGACAACCTCATCAGGAACAATATCACGAGCCACCAACCGCTGGATCCTTATCTCAAATGCTCGCATCCTCGATCAACCATGCATTTCCTCCTGCCTCGAGTCGAGTCATATTCACCATCTCGATGACACGACCGTCAAACACATCAATAAATGCACAAGTGCCGTTGTAGTCATTTCGGGTGGAATCGTAACGGAGGTCGTCATACACAACAAAGTTTCCTAAGACATACAAGTCAAATTCAAAAATACATATTTAGGACATTCTAAGTAAGAAACTTATACATATAATATCACAACATGAGTCATACACAAGTCACTTAGCTCAATGTGAACACACTCATCTCCCATGGGAGCATGGTTCAAGTCTGGAAAATGTCGTGCGAGTACTTCCGACTACACCTCCTCTTTCTTGACGGTCCATCGATCGAGTGTTGCTTGAATCCATCCAATCCGTCGTCTCTTCCCACTTTGAAATCCATAAAAGTGCTTTTGTCTTATAGACTGTAGGTCGACCTCTCGATAGATTGAATCCAATTGTGTATATCTCAATCCCGCACATACTGCAGAATGATACATACGACACACCACATCGAGGATCTCATAATACAACTCCATCTCCGTGGACAACCATACAAACTTGTGCTGACACTCACAACTGAACTTCAACTTCTAAGTCTGATGGAAAGCCTTGATTGTTGGAGGTAACAAGAGCTTATCACATCTTGCGTGGGGACACTTCACCTTGAAGTCCTGAAAGAATTCCCTCAATCGAGACAAAGATACAAATCCAACCCTCGAGAGATCCTCGACAAGTATGTCAACTTCTCTCATGTCTCTCTCATGTGACTCACGATCATCCACTTCATTGAGGATCTGAGAATCTACTATTGAATCTAATGAGATTTGAGAGTCCAACTCGTCATCTGCCACCTATAGATAAAATATGCCAATTCAAATAAGAAAGATATAATGCGCATGCATTCACATAATACAAGCATACTTCAGCTTGCTTGAAAAGGGTGGAAAGACGACCATACCTGAACACCCAACGCATTCAAAACATCAGGATCGGCCACAAACTCATCATCATCCATCTCTGACACAAGTACCTCCAAATCACCCTCCTCTGGAATTACATCTGGAATCTGTTTTCGAACTTCTATCTCTCTGATCATTTGATCAATAACAACTCGAGCAGTCCCAAACAGAAAGTTCATAACTGCAGCATGCCATGCACCAGGTCCCAAAAGTTGCATCAGGTGTACATATTGCGGAAGCAACGACTCTGAGATACTAATCAACCCTCCGGAGACCTCCGGACATCCTCTAGGTCTATGTATATCGCCCGGTCGTGGTGGATGTACCCTAGGAGGCATGAACTTAAAACTTGACAAAAAAATGAACCTATCCGTCCGGAGGTCCAATCCTCGTCACTGAGATATCCTCAGATCATCTAAAAAATATGAAAGATATTGAAATAAAACTATAAAATCTAGATTAAGTAAAAAAACAGGAGAGAGACTAATACAAAATCAGGAGAGGACTAATATAAAATCAAAACAGGAGAAGACTAATACAAAAATCAAAATAGTCCTAAAAAAAACTATAACTATACTAATTTAAAAATCTGACTCAAAATATGAATGAGACTTGAAGATGACTAAGACACTTGGAAATGACTAAGTCCTAGAGTGAAGAGTGTCTAAGTAGAAAAAGTATTAGTTAGGAGGAGAAAGGCTAGAAGGGTGGAGGAAGGGTGGAAGAAGGAAGAAGAGGAGGGAGGAAGAAGAAACGGCTAACCCAGGCTGGAAGAAGGGGAGGCGGAAGGGTGGCGAGGTGTGGGAAGGTGCGGATGGCGGGAAGGTGCGGGGTGCGGACAGGAAGCGAGAAGGGTCGCGTCCAAGACCTGCAGCAGCTTGCTGCAGGTCTTGCAGTAGTGTAAAAGACATACCGGAAAATAATTGTTGACATGCCGCAAACTCCTTACAGGAAGATAATTTCCGGCATGCCGCAAACTCCTTTCCGGTGCATGTACATTTCTGATCTGTGGAAAATCCGCCTCCCTGCAGTTCTGTTTTTTCATCAGTTTCCAGGTGTTTTTATTATTCAGGTTGTAATTGTTCTTATATAAAATTCGTTTCACACAATAACGAACTACCTCGATATTAGAACATTTTGAATTTCAAAAAATGAATATTCAGAAGATTCTTCTATAGATACCGAAATTTTATGTGTCATATTGTCCATGTCAGACATCAGTTTCGGACCAGAGATGGCTCAAATTTTAGGTCTCAAAGAGACGAACGTTTTGAACCATAAATGAAGATTACTACACAACAAATAAAAACATGACAGCTGTACGAAATCTCGTGAGTAAACCCATCTCTGCCTGTTTTTTCAAAATCGTGACTAAACTGTTTAGCGATGGGTTAACCCACCGCTAATATAAGGGCCCAGGTGGTTTAATGTTGATACTTCAGAGCACATCGACCCTAATGATCTTACGTTGAGCTCGTTATACTGGAGCTCATCCTCAACCTTCTTTCTTGTTCTACAGTTATTGTAGAGCATGTAGCTTCTGCATCTTTATGCTTTATGGTCATGTGGTTCTCGCCTTTACGAATAATTTACCTCAGTATGGATACTCAACAGGAAACCGGTTCATGAGTCAGATTTGTGCGAAGCTGACTTTGTATGAGTTTTCCAAAGATGATTCAGGTTCGTTTTTGTCGTTTGTTCATCCACCACTTCTACAGTCGTGTGACTTACGTGACTACGTAAAACATCAGCGTTCACTTCACCGTACGTGTCAGTCAGTTGGGGACATGGGAGAATGTTTCGGATGAAGGTTTCCTAGAAGTAGCTGCGCTCTCTCAAAGCGTATGAGTTCTGAATCCACTCTCGCGGTGAATGGTCTGCACTCACAGTTTCCGATAAGTTTTTTCCTACTATATACGACATAACCTTGTCTGTGCTTCAATTGTAGTCGCATGCGTTGTGTTCTTCACCGACCATGAGAAACCCACTCCTCACGAGATGTGCAACACACACATCTTCGACAGATACAAAGTGCTGGATGCTGGTAGTACCAGACATTTGTCGTCCACTATGTGAAGTGATTCTTACGAAGCTGACTGCAGTCAAGGTAAAGTCGCGGCAGCAGCTGGTCACACAAGATTCCATTTCACATTGCCAGATAAAACGCTCAGCAGCATTCTCCTTACTTCTTTGCCATTGCAGTACCGTACTGTTGCTCTCCTTACGCACTTTCTGTGCCTGGAGTGAAAGTTGACGGTGGTCCTTCACATCACCCATCCCCTTTCCATGGAAAGTTCCCGGGAACCTACTATGACAGCAATCGCAGGTCCTAGGAAAAAGATATCTACTGTCCCATCCCAAACGACGAGACGATCGGTATATCAACGCTTTCGATAAGTTAACAAGGAGAAAGCCATTGCATTCAGTGCTTTTGGGACTATGCATATGCATATCTAATCGTCGATTTGATAGGGGGAGTCTTTGTTTAGAGGTACTCTCGTGTAAAGTCCTGAGACAATCTTAACCGAAGAAACGTTATAGCAGAGAGGCCCGAACAAGAGGGATCCTGGCTGCACACAATAGAACTCGTTTGAGCGTTACTGATTAAAGTTGAACATCAAGAGAGAAGGAGAAAAGAACGGGAAAAAGCTGCATGAGAGATGGTTTTCTGAAGTAACTTGTTGTTCCCAATTTGCCAACACCGGCAATTTGCTAAGAGCAACCGGAAAGTGTTTCCACTTTGATGAGTCATGTTTTCATGGTAATTTCCATTTATATTTTGCATGTATCTCCAGAAATGTTCAGTTTTAACCGGAACTTACTAATCAGTTTGCTGGTTCTTCCTTGAATGTTAGTTTCGATACACGGCTTTCACAATCGATGATTTTCCAGAAAGAGGTAGACTATTTATATATATCAAGAAAATAAAAATAAATTTGAATTTGTTACGGTTAATTATGAAAACCCAGAAGAAGACAAAATACGAAAATAGTTTTTGATTTCATATGCGTCTTCTTCAGTATATTTTTCTCTTGCGATGGTAGCTAATCATGTGATTCTTTTTTCCCCCAAATGCATAGTCTGTTTAGCACCTTGTTCAAATATGCATCCAAAGTGCCATATCAAACCTAGATCGGCTAGGGGGGGTTTATTAAATAATTTCGTTAAATATAGATGTAAATTAAATAAAATACTTTTTATTCTGAAATAATAATAAAATAAAATCTTATTCTTGTAAAATAAAATATTATATATATTTTTTAAAAACTTTTTTTTCATCAAATGATCTTCAAATATCAGCAGGGTCTTCCTTCCTGACTCCGTTGGCTCCAAGAATCTTCATATCCGACTCTCGACAGCCGAGATATCTTCTATTCTTGGTCGCAAGTGACCGAACGTTAAAAAACTCCTCATTCTGATTTAAAATCACGTAAAACGGACCGTCTGATCTACTTCTTATTTGGTAGATAGATTTGACTATTTTGAATTCAACGAGAGTTAAAAGAACTTCTGAAAAATCTAAATGATACTTTTCTTATAAAATTATTTATATTTAATTAAAAATAGATTATTTAATTTATAACTTCACTCACAAGTGGTATAGACAAATAAGTCAAAGTGAACCTGCGAGTACAAAGGACAAGCAAGATAACATAGGAAAGATGAAAAAAATAGATTGACTCTCTAATGGGATGAGTTGGGGAATAATCTTCATAGGCTTTTATTTTCTATTGTCTTTTTGACCGCATGTTCCACTGCCTCATTTTGTTATTTTTTCTGTTCTAAAATGTATATACATATAAATAGATTCTATAAAAAATACATATTAAACTAATATCTAAATTTTATTTTCTTTATAATACTAAAAATTATATTGATAAACAAACATAACACATAAACAGAGCGAGCAATTTCTAATTACAAGACCCGGAGACTAGTATGGAATAGCAAATGATGTATGATAAAGATTAATTTATTAATGTTTATCGTAAATCTTTCTGAAAAGTTAAATAACAAATTCATGAACCTGGCAAATTCATGGCATACCTTCTCATCTGAAGATGGAAAGGCGAATATACGTGCCTCCAGTTTGTTCATAATGTTTTCGGAAGGCGGTGGGAATCCTCTATCCCTGAGGATTGCTCAAGGTTATTACGAACGAAAGCAATTTCCTCGCCGTACAGAACGCGGCACATGCTACGGTCACAGGAGGTGTAATTCTCCGTTTCCCGGAAGGCTCCGGAGAGTAATCATCACTCTGGAGTTTAACTCACGCGAAACCTGTCACTATTCACTAGACCTCTTCCACCATGCATAACCGGTCTTAAAGAAGTTATGTACGTGCAATCAAAGATAACCATTGAAACTATATGACGCGATACTACCAATGTAACTTGGTCTATACTCTGTAACTTATTAGTATAATCAGTGTTCTCGTTTCATTCTGCACACTATCTTTATGCTTCAGGTATGGATCATTCTTTTCTTCTCTTGGTTGGTTCTTTTTTCTTTTGCTTGTTCATGTTTTGCATTTATCCTCGGTTTCTTTTCGCGTTTCACTTGCTACATAAAGGATTATTCATAATTATAGTTGATATAACTCAAATGCTCATACACAATGTATTCTTTTTAACATATACTTTTTTTTTGCAGAACAAACCTATACTTTACAGTCATCAATAATGGATGTACTGGAGTTCTGCATGTTCTTACTTCTGATCTTAGATGACTGGAAGATAGACGATTTAGATACATGGATCACTTGTTTACAAGGAGGGTCTGAAGGTTCATTTGTTCCTGTATTAATTTCTTCTCTGATTTCATACGTTACCGATCACCCAAGAAGAAGACAGTGGTGGACTTTTCCGAAAGCGGGTACATGGTGGGAAGCTCTTTTACATGAAATTTGGACTCTCCCGCAAATCGATAGAGAACACCAATGGCACTTGAGATTCAGAAGGAGTCATACTTTATTTTGTAAATTAGTTGAGCTCATAGATCCATACATGCCTATTATACCTGAGTGGAGTTTAGCACGTAAACGAATGGATTTAGAACATTCAGCGGCTGTTGTTATATACAGACTTGCACATAATACGACGTTGCTGGAAAAATCAGATAAATTTTATGTGAGACAAATCGACAATCATCAAGTATACAGACATCATCTGTCACATCTTAGCTAGCAGAGAAAAACTATTCTCAAAGTTCGTTGGATTACCAAGAGATCAACGGTTACAAAATATAATCAATAAGTTTCAATCCTTATCAAAACTACCACTAATGTTTGGTGCAATAGATGGATGTCACATCAAGCTGGCTAAAAAACTAAGATAGCGATATCATCCAGCAGAATATTAGAATAGACATCACTATCATTCTATTCTACTCCAAGGAGTGTGAGATCTAGATCAAAACTTTCTTGATGTAGTTTTTTTTCTTCCTTCTTCTTTTCTTGACGTAGCTTTTCAACCGTTATCCATTTATTTGTACACAACTTGACCGTTATGCGATACCAGTACAGTTCTTTGTACACAACCTGACAAATTAGACAAACAAACTCAGATCAGAACAAAAACAAACTTAGATCAGAACAAACTCAGATCAGACTCAGATCTATTGGGATGCTATGTTGAACTCAGAACATCAGACTCAGAACAGACATCTATCAGACTCAGATCAGACTCAGATCTATTGGGTTGGGCTATGTTGAAGTTGTCAGGAAGGAGCTAGTTCGACTGAGCGAAATTGAGAAATCACTGCGTTCTGAGTTGGAGGCAGTGAGAGTAGGGACAATCAACTAGCAATCGACAATAGAGCGTTGAAAGAAAAACTAGAGAGCATAGAGGATCAGAAAAGAACGGGAAGTTCATATCAAGACTTGAAGGCTGAGGTTGCTAGCCTTCATCTGAGAACTATGGAGCTTCAGGACGAGAATAATTCCCTGTCTTTCAACCTGAAACAAACTCTTCTTGAACTGGACGGCGGCAAAGAGGCTTTGAAGACTCTTGAAATGAGTGTTTCCAGCTTCCAATCACTTCCAACTTGATAAGTACTTCATCTAATACTGAAAATTACAGTTCATGGAGAGATCTAAGTAAATTAATACTTGATATTTTTTTCAAGTCTAAGTTTGTCTCTTCTGCATGTGGATTGAGTTCATGCCAATTGCTCTTCACTTTAGTGCAGATCCTGATCTGATGGTACTGTTACAGTAGTAGATGCATCCACCTTCGTCACACATGCGAAATAAAATTCATATCATACTAGCCTTGGCTATAAAGCTTGAAGTTTCAAGATCTAGAGGAGCTTTATGAAGTTCATTTTTCATGGAAGTTGTCTGTTAATATTTCCTATTAATTTTTATTATGTGTAGATCTTCATGTTGGTTGAAAGCCTCTATAATAATGACAGACCTTGAATAACCAGAATGAGGTTCTTACCACATGTGGTAGTGAATTGCACTCACGGAGATCATGATAAGAGACTTGAAACCTTAGACATGGCAAACAGACTACACCACTTACTCTTAGCTTGGCTGAACTTATCGATCGCGAGGAGGAGGTCATTGTATTCGAACTTCCTCCCCGCACATCATCAAGACCCGACTCTGATCTGGTCGATCAGTGGTTGACTATGAACATAAGCTTGGTGTCTAGCAACATTTCAGAAGACATGAAATCTTTAGTTAGATCTTCTCTATCATCCACAAGGACCCACTGACAGCGCTTCTAGACTATCCACCCTCCTAAATTATAGAGACTGCATCATTTGTATGTGCTCGAAGAGATTCTATGTTGACCGTCTCCAGTCTTTCCTGGTGACATTGACGTTAATATGTGACTTTGAGAGGGAGGACACGGGTGAAGGAGAGGAACGTGTGAAGTCCATGAGGAACCAATGTACCAAACAGTTCAAAAGTAAATGAACGGTCGGAGGGTCATTAGAAATTAGAAGTGAAGATAGCTTGTTGGTGATTGTACACTAGAAACTCATAAAAGGAAATTAGAACTGTAGGAGACGAGGCAAAATTTTGTATCAGACAGGAACTGGGATTCACTCACTAAATAAATCTTGTCAAGTGAAATGAAGTATCAACGAAGGTACAAAATCTACTCATTGTTCAATGTAATATTGCAATTCATTATTAACTTCGTAATGATGAACGAGTGTTGAAGCGTTTCACAAAAAATCTCAATTTTGTACTCTTTTCTCACGAATATTTTTATTTTCATAACAAAAGAATCATTATTGACTGTTTGATTATTTTGATTTAGAACGTCGATTTCTCATGTATATCCGTTCTGTAAGTAATGGTGACTTAATAAAGAAGAGATGAATCGTTGAGGACACGATGTACAATGATTAGTTTTGTTAACCCGATCTTTTCGTAAAATTTCTCCGCACGGTATTTGATGTCTCAGCTTTACGAAGAACAATGTCTCCGTAATTTTTCACAGGAAATGGCTTGATCACACCCCCAGTACGATCGCTGCGCTTGATCATACCCCTCTTAACGTTTGGTTGCTTGATCATACCCCCAACCTGCCATCGTCCGTCCTACCGGTAGATCAAGCCATGTCACTCTACACTGCCAGTCTGGATTTCTCTCTTGTTGACAACGTGGACCATGACTGCTTGGGACCTCGTTCATTATCCGCACCGAGAAGAGTTTTTGAGACTCGAAACGTTTCAGCTTGTGATTCCGAATTGTTTTTTGCAGATTTCAGAATAGTCTCCCGAAACAAGGTACTGGCGGAGGCGCAGTACTGGACCGCAGTTGCTCTCAAATTTTACCTCCGCCATGGTTTCTAAGAGCCATGGTTTCTGAGAGGTCATGTTTGTATTCTCTGCGACCTGATGTTGAATTGTTAGCGAATTTACCTTCGCCATGGTTTCTGAGAGGTCCTGGCAATATATTAACAACTGCGACCTAATGCTAAACCGCGATGGACCTAATGCTGAACCGGAAGACGAAACACGTTTCGCTGCACTGCAAGGCGAAACAGACTCATTCAAGCTCACTTGTAGAGCGAAACAGACTGTTTCACTCTTTACGTCTATGCACATGCCGTGTTGGCAGTGACATAGCCTGATCTACATGACGCGGATACCGACAGGACTGGAAATGGCAGGTTAGGGGTATGATCAAGCAACCAAACGTTAAGAGGGGTATGATCAAGCGCAGCGGTCGTACTGGGGTGTGATCAAGTCATTTCCTGTAATTTTTCAGTTACGGACTTCACCGGAGGTCTCTGGAAAACGGAGTATTTCCAGAAAAACCATGCGATGTGAACTCATCTACAGTCCCATGCCGGTGGGTGCCGTAAACACGAGGTAGCCTCAGGTAGGACACAATGTCAATGCGACGTCAGACGTTGACTGTTGAGGTATGAGCATGAATGTGAATCTTGCTGGTGCAGATACAGTACTGTAGTAGGGTTTTGGTGCAGTGGAGTATGGGCCACTATATCCTCAACAGCTGTTGTTATTGGAAGTCAAAAGCTCTGACCAAATTCTGCGATAGTGACTACTATAATTCAACTCGGGAACCTGCTACTGCTTTCGTGTCGCAGCAGGGCTAGCGTCATGATATCCAGTTGTGAGATACTCAAAAGTGGATTTGACTCATCGTCCTTCTCATGTAAACGATAGACTCCTGTTTCCATAGCATTTGAACCGCCAGTCAAATCTTTCTTGCGTACTCTATGTTTTACTTCAAATTCAGTTCTATCAGTTATTATTTCATTTGATCGGTTAAACTATATTTATAAATAGCAAAATCTCCCTTATAATCACATAATTCGTGACAAGAAAGATATAATGATTATAAGTGAACAGTTTTAGCCGGAGGTGCGCCGTTACAAAAGAGGTCTCTTCTCGTAAAACTCTATTTACTCTTCGTAAATTAAAATATTATTTTTAAAATATTTATAACCTAAAATGAAATGAAAAATATATTAAATATCATTAGAGAATAACATCTAAACTTTGCAGAAGGTAAAAAGATAAAAAATAAAAGAAAAATAATGTGATTTGTAACATGATTTTGACATGAGAGTTACAATGACAGCAGTTAGATAAATAAATTTGAGATGAAAATAATTATGTACTAGTAGTATATTAATTCACATTCATTGTAGAGTAGAATAAATTGAAGCACTCTCCGTTGTACAAGTCTAAATAAGTATACATATTTCATCTCAGGATATTTTTGTTCAAGTTTTCTTTTTCATCAGTTCTAACAAGTTGACCCGTTATTAATTTTAATAATAAAAAAATCATTTTGTTGTGAGAGATAAAATTTCTATATTCTCGGAGATTTGGAATATAATTTTGAAATTTTATAATAAAATAAAATGTAATAGGGGTCAAAGTTTAGAGAGGATGAGATTCTTCAACAGGCAGAGAGGTAACTGACCGTAAAATTGTTACAGGTAAATTTGTATATAACCACAATTCATTCTGGATCGCACTTGTGATTGAACATCAAGATTTTATTATTGATTATTTTTTGTTTGTACATTCAAGATAATTACTCAAGGGCAATAAAAAATCTATTGCAAAAGAACATCTATCTAAAAAAACGAACGAAACAAGTGAAGAATCGTTAAGAAAAACCCCACGAAGTTTTCCTGCGGATACCTTCTGAAAAAACACTGGACGCAATCATGCAGAAGTAATAACTCAAGCCAGCGAATCTCGAATATTTCAAAAGGTTCCTAACTTTGACAGTTAATAACCTAAAGTCATGACACGCGGAAAACGAAATGACCGAAATGTAACGTCGTTTACTATTACTATGGGCAATGATTACACAAAAACACGTGGCGGCTACAAGGAAACGGCGAGGGCTGAAGGATAAGGTTTAAATGGGTTCGCGAACCCTAGAACTGGGGGCTTTTCATCATTTTCACTGTACGCACACCAGAGAGCAGGCCAGAGAGCAAGAAACTGAGACTACATTGAGAGCTTATTGCAGAGAGGTGCAAGGTGGAAATTTCACAGGGACTAAGCTGAGTGCAGGCTGTGAGTAAATAGTTGTAGACTAAAGGGATCAGCTGGATTCTAGCCTTGGTCTAACTTTCAATTTGAGATCTAGTCTATTGAGGGGAAGATTACAGCGTTTAGAGTGCAGATTCCTGAAGAGATAGCGTTCTGGAGTGAAATTATCAGGAGATTTGCAGAGCAGTGAAGAATTGCTGTCCCAAGAGCTCTCCGAGACCTTGTTAGCAAGAAAACGCCATGTAATGTATATGAGCCCGTGATTTGCCTTGTTATATGATAAACAAGCTTGGATTGAGTGCCAAAGCTGGATTGAAGCGTCTTGTGTGGAGTTGACTCTATTCTGGTGTACTTTCCTACTTCCTAGCATCTACTAGGTCTCCTAGTCTTGGCGGTTGCTCCTTTTGGGTCCTGGCGTTCCGACTTGATCACCAGTAGCGGAAGCGCTGCCCAAATTTTATGCAACCCAGGTCTAGAATAGTTCCACCTGTATTTAGTAACCTAAGATTGACCAGAGACCTGCAAAAGACTAGTTGGTTATCCTAAACCCGTCCGACGGTTATCCAATCCTTGGTGTTTATTAGCGGGAAGTTTAACGAACTGGATCTGGAGACATAAATATAGTATACAGGTCTCTAGGAAGGTTCACATTCGGCAGTTCATTGATTAGAGATTAAAGAATCTGTTTCGAGATCTGTGGTCGAACGTTACAGAAACCTCTTGCGTGTTTAGTATCTCAGGTATAACTCTACGGACAACGACTGCGCAGTACCCAAAACCGGACGTTTGCGCCACTATGGTAGTACTTTCCTTTCCCGCTGGATCCTGGCAGAGTTGACTGGCCGAGAAGTTTCGAACAGTCCCAGCCAAATGTTCATTTAGGATCACTGGCCTGTTTTGCTCCGCCTACCACTCTGTCATGATAGATTCTCAACAGATTCTTATCAGTACTGTTATGTGGAGATTTCATGTCGGCTACGCTGTTTGACTGTGTGACCAGTACCTGCTTCACTTTCGGTCCATTTGTCCTTACCGGCATTAGCTGTGTTAGCATGGACGGTCCAAATGATATCTGAACACTTTGACACAGAGATTTAGCTGTTTGACTCCAGAATTCCTCTATCTGCCGCGTGGTAAGGGAATCTGTACCGATACTAATCTGAACGATTCATTTGTAGCATGCATTCTTTCGACAAAGCGGGAAGTCATCTTTCCTAGGTTAGAATAATTCCACGTTGTAGCCTGATGAAGGACGAAACGAATCAGCTTTGGCTTATGCACGAGACAAACACTAGAACTGAGGAATACTAGTGAAAAACATGAGATTGTTGAGGTGGTCCCAAGGCGCGCGTGTTGGACTGTCTCGAGCGACTAGTACACAGATCGCTTGTCGTGTGCTACCACAAGCTACTGCTGAAGGAATCAGAGAACAGTCATTGTACTGTGCGAGGTCCACTCGAGACGACCTAGCTAGCTCTCCGTCGTCTTTCGAAAGAGCAGCTGCAGCACCTTATTGCGATTGAAATCTGTCTATCATCTTCCGTTGACTGCAGACGCCAGTAAGATGAGAATACGAACGCCGTACGTTGAATCAATTTGACGGTCTGCTATTCAGCGGGCGATCCAGGAAGCAACTGGTCACGATGCACGCTTTCCTTTGCTACGCATGCTGAAGGCTTGTCCCGTTCCTTATCACGCAACGTCCTGCTGCAGCTGCAACTTAACGCAACATAATTCGTCCATGACCACTATTTGTTGCGGAGGAATCTCTCTGTTATCGTCCGGATCGTCAACGATCCACCCATTCTTACCCGCCAGTCGAGATCGAAGACTTGTGAGTATCGAGATTTGTAGTGCCTAATTTAATCTTTTCTGTCTGCCTCGTGCGCGTGCTGGAAGTATGTAACTCTTGTTGACAGTGTCACCTATATAAGCAGAACTCGATGGATCGACTTATGCTTCATTAGAGGTTGAGAGGAATCCGAGTGTTTCGTACATGCAGCAGTAGATCTACAGTTCTAAGTTCTCGCTTGTATGTGGACAGTATTGAACCAGGTGATGGTGGATCTTGTACGGTTCAAACTGGGAATGATGAGGAACTGCTCGGTCAAATTGAGAAGCATAACGAATGCCGTATTGGTGAAGACGACGAAAAGTCCTCCAGAGGGCTGCCCTTCTTGTTGATCCGGTACTTCTTCTTTCTTGACAATATCCACAGAGAAAACTGTATTCCACACACACAACTGAAAACTGGAAGCAGCTGGATCATAAATTCTGCTAACTCACGTCTCGTAGTTAGCACTGTGATTAGTATACATATACAGGAACGTTTACTGTACGTAGATCTTCATGTCCGAACAAACACTTCTCATCTACCGGCTGCACTGACGATTCTGTTTATCTTAACAAAGAGCATCTTGAACTAATACCAGAATGAGCTCGAGAATGAATGCAATCAACAGTCCACCGACTTCAGCAAAAATCGGACATGGCAAAAACGTGACAGTCACATATAGCAGTTGTTTCCTGAGAGAGGAGAAAAGAAATGGACTGACAGAGTCGTTGGCTAAGTGGAAACAACTTTTCAAAAGGGAATCAGATACATTTGCTTTGAAGATGATAATGTGAAACTTCTCACTTAATTTATCTCTTCGAAGGAAAGAATTTAATCTTGGGGGAGGTCAAGTTTAAGTTAGCTGACGAGTTAAACTGGAACGGAACTGCCATACAGTATGATCCACAAAGAGGGATCACTTCGAAAGCTAGCCCACATATGCACTAATATATACATATGATAGGTCTATTAATCTTGTATATTCATCTAACCTTGTTAACATTTGAGTAGAATAATCTGGCGATTTGAGACGCTTGCATCGTCTCTTCATTCTACATATATGAACGCCATCCCAGCTAACTCATGATGGGCCATTCATGTTGGATTTTAGACTCGACTGCGATACTACACAGTTAAAATATATTTTTTCGTTCTTGAAAATGCAGTCACTATGCAGATTTTAACCTTGACTGCAGCTGGAGGCGCAGTCAAGGTTTTCTGTGCTGTAACATGTGACTGAGATTGTGACTCGTGAAGGCTTGTCTATCCGGGATCGGATAACTGAGTGACAATTCGAACTCTATCTCGGAACTAACGATTGTGCCCACTGTGACTAAAATGAGTGCGAGAAATGTTTCAACTGCCTATCTCTGTACCCTCTCAACTGCGCGAAAATTGAATGAGTTAAACTCTTAACTACAGCTAGTGCGAGTTGCCCCTCAGAGGCGTTTCCCATGTTTCCTAGACGTAAACTGTAAAGGGCTCCATTACAGTTAGCGCCTTCTCTAAACTGCTGGATGTCTAATGCACAAGCCTTCCCTTTCAACAATGGCATCCATAATGTGCATTCCAGCAAACCAAGTAATGATCACGAGGAGGAGGATGACCTCTGATGAGAAGCTCGCATGCACTTATTGCCGATAGTCTCCCTGTTTACTTGTAGTTCTCGCAAATGTCCAAGACAAAGCTTCAAGAATACCATATTACCACGCCTTGCTCCCAACTTAGTTGTAGCCAACATGGTATGGAGTTGTGGCTTTACACTCACTGACAGGATTAATGTTGCTCCATAAGTTGATGTTGGCCGGCTAGTGGAAAGGACACTTGAACTTGTTTGTCTCAAGTACTGTAACATGTACAATACTTAGTTACACTCTGCAGCTGGCGTTCGACCGCTCGCAGATGATTTTCTGCCTTTCTCTCAGACTAGTAAACTTCAAGCTCCTATCTCCGATCAGTCATAGTAGTGTCATTGATTAGTTCACTTGGTGTGGGGACAAGTGCTATACTGTTACAGCCGCATGTTGTGGAAAGACGGCAGGCAGCCATCATTTGACTCAATTGTTCTATAATAGTTCACGACCATCAGTACTCAGGTTGAGTACACAGGATACCTGGTCCATATGACACAGCAAAATTCCCCGAAGACACTTGTTCTTAATGTTCGACGAAGGAAAAATGTACCCGAAAATTAGGTGCTGCACGCTGTAACCTCTGCAGCTGAGTACAGTAGCCCCTGATGTAAGCTACGGTAGTTGTCTGAGAAGATTTGGGATCGCAGGAAGGGAAGAGGAGAACGAAGTTACAACCTTAGAAGAGGAGGATAAACTGTCACTAGAGTAACTGCCGTGAAGAACTTCCCGTGGAAACCACAGAAACTGTCTCTGACTGTAGCTTCCATTGCTCTTGTAGCTATAGCCAACAGAAGAATACATACGTAATGTACCTTACGTAATGTGCTACATAGACATTAACGTCACACATCACATGGTCCACGATCGCAATCTGTTCAGAGATTACACATCGATTGACATTCGTGAGCACGACACTATTTTGCCTGGCGTCAACACCACAATGCAAATTGTTGATAAAAACACAGTGGAGATCCAACTTCTTGATGGTGAGTGCGTGATCTTCAAGGATGTCTTGCACGTTCTCGCACTCCGTAATAATCTATACTCAACAGGCCAATTTGACAACAAAGGCGACTCGTGCTTAATTGAAAATGAGATTTGTTATTTGGAGGATAAATACTGAAAATCCTTGGCCCCACTAAATGAGGATCTGTATATAGGAAAAGGAGAGAGAGGATCAATGTGAGAGACCAAGTATGAGTAAGCTTGTTTACTGAAATGAATAATGAGGTTGGAGGTCCAAAGGTTAGGTACTTATACTTTGGTACAAGGACAGGCTTTGGGCTCATGCGAAAGGGCATGAGCCCAAAAGGTCTGAACTAGTTGCTGTATGTTACGTTCATACTGTACATTCAGTTCTAACACTCCCACTCAGCGACTAGTTGTTGTAGATCTAAACTTTCAATCCTAGTCTTGGTAGAAGGTAATCCAACTTGGGAGTCGGTAGGCCCTTAGTTAAGATATCCGCTACCATCTCATGAGTAGGGAAGTACTTCACTTCAATTGTCTTGGATGCAACTTGATCTTTAATGAAATGGTACCGAATATCTTGTGTTTCGTCCTCTCATGAAACTTGGACGATTCTACGAGTGCTATTGCACTCTGGTTATCACAATACAAAGTAGTTGCCTCATTCTCAGCTAAACCAATATCAGCTAAGAGTTGTCGAAGCCACATTGCTTCTGATGAACATGTGCTGAGTGTCATATACTCAGCTTCAGTACTCGATAGTGCAACAGATTTCTGTCTCTTCGACGATCAACTGATTGCTCCTTGTGAATAGATGAAGCAATTTCCAGATGTTGAACGTCGTGACTCGATGTGACCTCCCCAGTCAGCATCAGTGTAGCCAAATAGAGAAATTTGTTGAGGCGAGTACTTGTATTCTAAGTACTGGTCTAAAGTACCTTTGATATAGCGAAATGTGCGCTTTATGACGGTGATGTGTTTTAGTCTTGGGTTAGCCATGTATTGAGATAATACACTAATGCTGAAAGCTAGATCAGGACGAGTGCAGACGGCAGCCCAGTTGATGGAGCCTGTCGCACTCTGATATGGATAAGAAGCACATTGCGCCTTCTCTTCAGTAGTAACAGGACAATTTCAGTTGAGAACTTTTCTCCTGGGGTCAATGGTGTACTGACAGGTTGACAATTCTCTAAGCCAAACTGGAATAACTTTTGGGTCAGGTACAAGGTTTGACTGAGTCTGATCCATCCTTCTGCTCGATTTCGGTTAATCTCTATACTCAAGCAATGATGGATGTTACCGATGTCACTCATCTGGAACCTTGCGCTGAGGTTACTCTTGATGTATGTTAGCAATCCTTCGCTGCTGCTTGCTATGATTGTATCATCAACGTAGAGTGCTAGGATGGCAAACTGATTATCCTTATGAATGTAATATACGTTACCATCAGCTCCTGACTTACTGAACCCGAGAGAAAGTAAGAACTTATCTATGATCAAATACCATTCTCTAGAAGATTGCTTCAATCCATAAAGTGTATGAAGTAGCCTGCACACTTTACCAGTTCCTGGGGCGTTGATGCCGTCAGGGACTGCCATGTAGATTTCTTCACTCAGCGTTCCATTAAGGAAGGCTGTCTTCACATCCATCTGATGGACGTGAAGGTTGTGTTGAGCTGTGATCGCTAGTATCAATCGCACTGATTGCACACGGACCACAAGGGAGAAGGTGTCAGTGTAGTCGAGCCCATACACTTGAGTGAATCCTCGGGCCACCAACCGTGCCTTGTATCGGACGATGGACCCATCTGAATTCAGCTTCAGCTTGAAGGTCCACTTGTTGGTTATGGGTCTTCGTCAGTGTGGTAAATCTGTGAGTGTCCATGTACCGTTCTCCTCGTGGGACTTGAGCTCTTCGGTGATGACCTCGGACCATCGAGCAGCATCTGGGGATGATAGGGCCTCCTGATAGGAGTTGGGCTCCATCGGGACTGGTCTCAGAGTCACCATTAGTGCACGCTTCTTACTCGTTCGTGCCTTCGGGATCAAAGTCGTTGTGTCGTAACCTTCAGCTGGATCGCGGTTAGGAAGGTTCGACTGACGTGTTGATCGTCGGAGTGGTGGTGGTGGTGCTTGGATCTCAGTGGAAGGAGACGATGCCATCTCAAAGTCACTTGAGTGCGGTGGTGGAGACTGCGGTGGTGAACGATGTAGGTATGGGTGTAGTGTGCTCATGTTTTCTACATCTGTGCTATGTCTGGTTCGGACTGGAGAAGATAAATTCATGGTAGAATAAGTTGAGAACGGATATCGACTGTGGGATTGTGGGCTACTAGTGGATGAGCTGGCCACAGATTGAGTTGGTGTGTGAAATGTGCCTCCGCTAACTCCTCCTCCTCCATATCCTGCTGAGGGTAGAGGAGGAACGGAGCCCGGGACAAGACTACTGCTTGAAGGATGACCGAGACCAAGACCAACGGAATGACCGAAGGCGGGAGGTGGTGCAAAAGGAGGCGGAACAGACGAACTCAGAGGGGAAGAGTAGCTCCCACTGAAGGACTAGGGGCTGGACCCGAAGTAGGAGGATGGTGATGGAAAAAGTGCACATCATTCTGAATTTCATCCTCAGTGATAGCAGTGAGAGCGGGGTTGGGAGGAGATGATGTTGATGCAGAGAGAGACTCATCAAATATAACATCGCGAGAAACAAAAGTATGACCGTCAGATTTACGTTGGAGACGGTATGTCTTACTTTGACTGCTGTAGCCGAGAAGAAGGCACTCGTGGGAGTGATATCTAGCTTAGAGCGGCGAGTCTCTATAATATTGGCAAAAGCTGTGCAGCCAAAAACTCAAAGATGTGAGATGGTGGGCTTGCGGCCATGCCATAGCTCAAAGGGAGTGGTGGCAGGATCGATGGCCTTGGTGGGACAACGATTTAGAACATAGGTGGCGTGATTGATAGCCTCACCCCAAAACTGTTTGTCTAGTCCTGCTGAAAACATCATAGCGCGGACAGAGTTTAAGAGGGTGCGATTTTTACGCTCAGCTACCCCGTTTTGCTGAGGAGTGTCAGGGACGGTCAGCTGGCGTTGGATGCCGTGTTCCTGACAATAGGCATCAAAGAGGGTGGATCGAAACTCACCACCGTTGTCGGAGCGTAGGGTCTTGAGCTTCTTGCCGGTCTGACGCTCGGCAAATGTGTGAAACTCCTTGAATGCTGAGAAGCAGTCGCTCTTGTAGTGCAGTAGGCGGACAACGGTATAACGGGAGTAGTCGTCGATCATGGTCATGAAGTACTCATAGCCGGAAAAAGTGCAAGGGGAAATGCGACCGCTGATGTCAGAGTGGACAATTTTGAGAATTTCGGTGACGCGGGTAGTGACGGCACGTGGAAATTTTGTGCGGGCTTGCTTGCCATACAAGCACGGGAGACAAGTGAAATTGTGAATAGTGGGCAGATTTAAGCCAATAACAGATTGATGACGACGGAGTTGGTCAAGCCGGGTAAGATTGATGTGGCCAAGCCGCCTGCGCCAGAGATCGACGGTAGGAGTGGCAAATGTAAGATAGGCAAAGCACGGACGGGTGACAGATCGGTAAAGAGTGGAAATAGGTGTGTTAGACTCATCGACTATGTAAGGTGTAGATGCAAGACATGTAGGAGTGGATGAGTCATCACCATGTGTGTGGCGGGCTGAAAGCAGAGTGCCTACTGTAGAATCGGACACTTCTGCTGAAGGACCTGCAGAAAAATTTTCATCTACGGGAATAATGCCGGGAAGAATATTCCTGTGGGAGGATACTTCAATGGGGGGTACTCCTCCCGTAGAGAGTTCTCCTGCGGAGAGGACTATTCCTTCCCTTCGACGGTAGTCAACTCTGCGCGAGTTGTCTCCCCACGGGAGTGTTCCTCCCGTGAGGGGAGGGGAGTCAACCCCGCGAGGGGAGTCAAGGAGAGTCAACCCCGCACGGGTTGACTCCCTCGAAGGGAGAGCTTCCCAGCTCCGAGGAGCTGGGAGCTCCTCCGAAGAACGGGGATGGAGCCGCCGCCGCCGCCCTTTGGGGGTTCGTGCTCCCGGGGTTCTCGGGGTTAGTGTTAGTGGTCCCGGAGTTCGTGCCCCAGTCTTGGAGGCCGCCTCGGGAAGTTAAGGGGGCGTGGCCTCACATGTGGGACCACGCCTCTTGGCTGGCCGTGCCCCTTGGTTGGATTTGACGCGGCACGTCCTCATAGGGGGACGTGCCGTTTGCCTCGAGGAGTATAAGGGCGTCGCCCCTCCATGGGGGGGGCGCCGGTTAGGATTCCGTGAAGGGTCGAGGTAGGCGCCTTGGTCTTGGGACCACGGATTGCCCTCGTGGCGATCCGTGCCTCCCTCAGAATTCGGTGCCAGAAAGGGTGTGGGAAAAATGTGTGAATTTTCAGGGAGTGCGATTGTGTTAGTTGACTGTGACTGTGCGAAGGGGTGTAAGGAGAGGATCAGCCGTGGTCGACCACGGTTGGTCGATCTGCCACCACGACCACCTCCCGGACCCCCCAGTCTTTTCCGAGAGGGCGTTTCAGGGGGCATTGTTGGAAGCAGGGATTGGGAATGCTTTGCCTTCAGCTGGGCATGGTGTGCTTGCGGGAGTGACATAGTGTGCACGGGAATTACAGATGAGCCTAGCAAGTAAAGATCATTGCTTAGCGGGCATGAGGCAATTGGACGTCTGTTCTTGTCCTCTAGATGACAAGTACCATTATCGATAATGCACCACTCACCCTTGGAGTCAAACATTCGAGCTGAAAACAAGTTCTTCCGTAGTGCAGGGACGTGCAAGTCATCCTTAATTAAGACGTTTTCGTCGTTAAGAAGTTTAACTTCAATTTGAACTGTAGTGTCATCTCCTAAGAGAATTTGATTTTGAAGAGCACTTTCTCGTTCAGTGTACTTACAAAATTGGTCGCGGTCGAATGTCATGTGGTGGATAGCGATGGTGTCAACGTACCAATGACGGTCCACAGTTCGAGGTGCAAATTCGTTGTAGAGCTGGGTCATCAGTACTCGCCTAGTGTTGTTGTTGTTGCGCTGGCGATTATTCTGGTTGCGGTTCTTCTGATTTCCGCCTTGTTGCTGAGGTTGATTGGGTGGAGCGCTGCTGCTTGAGGCTTGATTTGGGCAATTCTGGACACGATGTCCAGTTAAATTGCACCCGAAACACTGAATGTTGGAATCTGGTGTCCGCTTCTTAGAACGGTTGTCGTTCTTGCCTTGCTTGGGTGGTTGCCTCTTTCCTGCAAACAATGCGGTCGAAGGTTCATGCTGCATTCTTCGACGAACAGTTTCTTCAGTGAGAAGAAACGAGATGAGATCTTGCAACGTCAAGTTGGTGTTGCATCTCATCACTTGTAGGAGCATTTGGTAGCTGTCTGGCATGCTACCCATGAGTGTGAGCAGCTGCTCTTGTGCGCTTATTTGTACGCCTGCAGACCCCAGCTGCTCGACAATCGACTTGAAAGTGTTTACATGCGATGTGACTGAGTCGTTTGCCTTCATCTTGAGAGTTCGCAGCTTTTCTTTCAAGTGCATCTGGGTCACTGTGTCTTGCGCGGCAAAGTTAGAAGTCAATGTGTTCCAAGCTTCTGTTGCCGAGCGACAAGAAATAATGTGACCGATAACAGTGTTCTCGCAACACTGATTTTTTGCCGTCAAAGCATTCTTGCTCTGACGATCCCACTCTACAATGCTACCTGGTCCGGTGGCAGGTAGAGGGTTAGCGGCAGTGGCTACTGATGGAAGTACACTACCATCGATAATTCTGAGAACGTCTTCAGCGTCTAACTGGAGTTTCATCTTGTGTTTCCAGTACGTGAAGTACGTCCCATCGAACTTTGCCCAGCCTTTAGTGCTGAACGTGTTCGTCATCGCAGATTTATCGTTGAACTACTGAGGTTCTATTGAGCGCTGCGATCGTCTAAGCGAGAAGCGTCCTTCACGCTTTAACAATCAAGGCTTCCCCTGATTGCTACTTCACCTGTGCCTAGGGTCTACCTGAAGCCTACGTTATTGTGCTGGGAAAATAACAACCCGTAGCTCTGATACCATATAGGAAAAGGAGAGAGAGGATCAATGTGAGAGACCAAGTATGAGTAAGCTTGTTTACTGAAATGAATAATGAGGTTGGAGGTCCAAAGGTTAGGTACTTATACTTTGGTACAAGGACAGGCTTTGGGCTCATGCGAAAGGGCATGAGCCCAAAAGGTCTGAACTAGTTGCTGTATGTTACGTTCATACTGTACATTCAGTTCTAACACTTTACTTACTTGGACAATCAGTTTTCTCATCAGGCCCTCTGACTGACTGTTACAGACAGCGGCACACTTTTGACAATATGTAAACATGCCCACTCTGCTACCTTATCGCAGCCTGCGCTCGCATCTGAGCCAATATCATTGTCATGGTCACCATCTGTCCACTGTGCTTGCATGACCTTACTCTATCAGACAAGTGCCGCCACCCATGCCATCCCATCTGCATTTCACACGTCACAATCTCTTCCCTACTTTTCAAATTCCCTTGCACATTTTGAATTTTCCCGAGACACCTCTATAGCTCTTGATTTTCCACACACTCCAAATTATCCTCACAGCGATCACCCCACACCGTCAATTTTCTCTGCAGAGCCTCATATGTCATCTTATTCTTCTGGTGTTCTCTGGCTGGCAAGGAGCCGACCGGAAGCTTGGAAATTCAAGCTCGCATGTACAAGCTTCCAAGTGACTCCTTACCAGCCAGAGAGCTCCAGAAGAATGGGAACTCATCATGCCAGGTGTAGTGGATCCACTCCCTCTCAGTCCCTAAGTTATTGGATGGAGTGTGCACGCCTCCTCCCTTGTTGAAGATCGCGCCTCTTGAGCCATTGGGCCCTTCGGACCACAAGAGCCTATGCTACATCCCAAGTCGTGCATCCATCTCCTCAAAGATGAGATGGCTCAGAGCACACGTCCTAGTCTCAACGGAGATGGGCACGATGATGATTAAACCCTCATTTCTTTGGAGATGAGGTGCCTTTTGCGACGCGTTGTCATGTCGTTGATCAATTTTTACTTGAAAATCTTAATTTGATGTTTTTGCTTATTTCGTTCTAAAGATGTTCATAAAATAAAAAATAGACTTTTTACATAACTTTCGGAGCTTCACTTCATTACACCAAGCGGTAGAGTCTTTTGTTAGTTTCTTATGAGCACTTTATTTACTTTGAATTGACGTTTAATGATAAAACTATGAGGTCTGAAAGATGAAAAAAATCAAAATAAGTCTTAGCTTATCGGTGTTGAATGGATATTTGTGGTTCTTGGTGCTATACTAAAGGTCCAAGGGGGCTGCTTGATCATTATCGAGAAAACTTCACTTAATGTGAACTGACTCCTCCGAGGACCTACAGCAAAAGATGCGAGATATACGAGCTAAGACTACTAGGTTGGAGGATAAAGGATCATTGACTGAGATGGAACTTGTACCCAAACCAGCTTGGGTACATCAATGCGTGTGGTGTAATGATACTGATCATCAACTAGACGAATGCATCGACTTTGCAGAGTCTTTGCAACGAGAGGATGGAGATGTTGGATTCAGAAGTACGGGTACTCTCCTTCAAGCCAACATTGGTACAAGGGGGATGAAGAAGTTTGTGGATATTACTTTACGGCACATGCAGTTGTAGTTATCGAAGCTACAAGTTGTGGTGCTAGGGTGGAGGAGATTGAGCATGATCTCCATATGGATGATTTGGATGAGCACGAGGATCTAAGCGAGCTCAAGTTGGATATTGCATCCACGATGCAGGATGAGAAGAAGAGACAAGAATAGACTTCTTCAGAGAAGCAAGCTGGGGAGGATGAGGTTCAACCGGAAACTATTCTTCTTGAATTGGCAATGGAGGGCGATCCTTCACAACCAGAGGAGATGGTTGGAGTGCAGACAATGGACATGGTTGATCTGGTTGTAGACATACAACAACCAGATATTGGTACAGTGATGGATGTGAAGGGAGGTTGGGAGGAGCACATTCGAGATGCACATGTTGGGTTCTTATCACGGGAGGTCTTGGGTGCAGCTACAAGAGGAGTCTATGATGTCATCATTGGCATCATCAAGGACAGACTTGCTTAGGATGAAAGAGAGTGGACGGACACTCTCGAGGCTACCGCTATGGGTTATGGATGATGGGTTAGGATGACTTACAAGGGAGAAGTCATTGTTAAAGGTGATTTGGGTTAGAGAATGATGCTTGAGAGGTTGTGAAAGTTTACATGTGATTAGGATTGGAGGATGAGGCTTGGGAGGTTGTAAAGGTTCAAAAGAAGAGATCAGGGAGTATGATGGTTGAGGAGGATACAATTGTACAACAAGACAATGACGGTTGC
Source organism: Asterella californica (assembly GCA_036924285.1). Lineage (NCBI taxonomy): Eukaryota > Viridiplantae > Streptophyta > Marchantiopsida > Marchantiales > Aytoniaceae > Asterella > Asterella californica. Next base: position 18,851,407 of record JAYKYS010000003.1, read on the forward strand.
GATTGAGGATTTTGGTTGCAGCAGTGTGGTTCCCTTTTTTCAAAAAATTAAGAAGAGATGGATACGTACGATCACATGTATAGATTTAAGATTGAAGATTACAATCAAGATATATGATGATGATTAAGATTACATGTGATATATCTACTACGACACTTGGATCACAAACCTCAACAGTGAGATTCTACTGGATGGATGGAAGACATTTCTATGATATGATGGTTTACTGCTTCTATGTCTTCAAACTCATATTGAAAGATGAAGATATTTAGAGGGGGTGATTGGATAGGAGGTTGAAGAAGAAAGTCAATGAGCATAGATCTAGGGAAGATCATGGCAGGGTAGCAACTTCAAGATGACGATCATGTTGTAACTTTGAGGATGAGGTTGATTGAGATGGGAGGGAGGATGACAAGATGAGAACGGATGTGCGTGCCGATCCACTCCTTGGTTGGTATTCTGGTGCATATCGAAGGATGCACAAGTTTAGAGGGGGTGGATGTCGTGTCGTGGACCGGCTCTTACATGAAATTCTGACTTTGATGCTTGTCGTTCCAAAGACACTCATGGGAAAAGCAAGCTTGGCCTCAGCTTACGAGCTCTTGGGAAAACTTCGTATTTTCATTTTCATCGTATCAATGGATAGAGCTCATTGTCAACCTTCCATAGGCACTTCATCTACTTCGTTTGGACACCTAGTGGAGAAGTTACAAGATCCGAAAGATGGGTAAAACAAGCTAGACCTCAGCTTATGGGCTTTTGACACAATTTCAAATCTTCGCTTTCATCACATCGATGGGTAGAGCTCGTTGTCAGCTTTCCATGGACATTTTGTCTACTTCATTTGGACGTCTAGTGAAGAAGTTATGCAACTCGAAAGAAAAGAAAATCAAGCTAAGTCTTAGTTTACTTGCTGATTGGGTATTTGTAGCCCATGCGTTATATTAAAGACGCAAGGGACTTGCTTCTTGATTATTGAAGAAAACGGGTACGTATTGTGACTGACATAAGGGGGCTGCTTAAGAGACTAGCTTGCATCTACGACTTGTAAGCAGACGGTTCGGGAGATTTGGAGATCCAATGCAAGCGCGCAAGGCGTCGTTGGGTTCAGAGCTGTGTAGGCTACGCACTGGTTAAGACGGTTCGTGAAGAGACGGATCGAGGGATGTGTTCTGAGAGAAATTGAGACGCACGGAGGGGATTTAAAGAGCTTTAGTGATCTATGAAGGAGAGTTAGACCGTTCAAGCCGTTCCGGAGTCCAAACTTGCTGTCCTTGGATCCATCAGGATCAAAACAATGAGTTCTTCAAGAAATTGGAGATAATACAAAGTTTCATCGGACGGTTTGAGAGTTCTGAGTGAAATCGGCTCGCAAGGAAGCGCTTACGTCTGATTCTCGTTCGTCTGCGATTTGAGATTGGGTTGTTCTTCACGATTGGTGAGTCAAGCTCTTCGTTCTTGGTGCCTATGCGATCAAGCAGTCTTCATCTACGCATAAGAGAAAACCATGTGTGGATTGGATTGTTGGTTTGGGTGTGGTGAGCGATTTTGAGCCGTATGGAGTTGATTTACGTCAGTTTTTTGCAACATACGACCAAATTTCTTGCGTGATTTTGCAAGGGGAACTCCAAACGGCTTGTTTCGAATCTCATTGGGTTCAGGGTAGCTAGATCTACCTACCAGAAGAGACGGATATCAGATCAGACGACCCGTTTGAGCGGTGTGTGCGATTTTAAGTCGCAAGGAGGAGTTTTGGAAAGTTCGGTCACTTGCGATCAAAAATCAAAGAAATCTCGGCTATTGGAAGTCGGATCTGATAGTCCTTGAGGTCAACGGAGTCAGGGGAGAAGACCCTATAGACATCTGAAGTCAGTTTGGTGAAAGAAGAAAGTTCTTAGATAAGTCTTTTTCGGTTTCTTCGCTACGGGTTTTGTCCTTTTGAGTTCGTTAAAGTTCTGGTTGGCTATGTACAGTTTGTGGTAGCTAGCTTTGGCTAAGAGCTTGTACATGGATGTGGTTTGGACTTGGGTTTCAATCGTGTGATACTGGTGCAGCTCTGTTTGTTAACAAAGAGAAGTTTCTCTTGCTTTGAGCTACACTTCGGTGGTTTTGGATCGAGTTGGAATTCAGAGATTCATTTTAAGGGTTTTGAAGCAGATCACAAACCGCTCTGGTCTGTTTCTTAGTTTTTTGTTCTTAGGAAGAAAGAACCAGCAGTGTATGTACATTGGGAGTTGGTATATATTGCAACGCTCGTTTTTCATGGTTGTTTTTTCTGTCTTGTCTCTGTTCAACACAATACATCTCCAGAGCCAGGAACCTCACGTTTTCCTAGACATCCTTCATGCAGAATCTGACACGATAACGCATTTCACCGCTCCACCGGAAATTCCCTCTGCCCCTACCGTACTCCAGCTTGGCAGATTTTTTAGTACATCATATTCATGCCCCCGGAAAGCTGACACTTTATGCGGGGGCAAGAATATGATGTACATTACCCTCGTGGTAGTGTCCACAAACTTCTACAGAAGGGAATTCCTTTGATAGTTGGATATATGGATGTGAGAGAAAAGACATCAAGTAACAGGAGTAAGGCAAGATGTTGATAAATGAGATGAAGTTGTGGAGTCTCGCTTGCCCAATGTAGGTACCAAGAGGATGTGGCAAAGGTTACTGAAAACCCAATAGTTGAAAACAAAGAAGAACATATAGGTGAAATTTTATGATTCTTTTTTGGATTTTAATTAAATCAAAATTTATATGGATTTGCATTGGATCTACATACATGAGCTTGATGTTCTTTGTTCTATTTAAATGCAGGAATAGTAAACAGTGGAGTTCTATTGTTTACTCCATAGTTCCAAATTGATCAAGTGAGCAAGAAAGAGGAAGAGTAAACTCATTAGCCATGCAGTCAATTATTGATTTTAGACATGAATGGTCTTCTGATGTATACTAAAAGTATATTTCGATCAGTCACAAAGATGCAAGATGGACAAACAGTAAGCATCAAAGATGTGGTGGTCCGTCTTGATATATATCAACTTCTGAAAGGATGTCTTGCGCATTTTGACATCGCTGTCTAGTCTTGTAGTCAGAAGAAGAATTTGGATAAATATTTGGCACAATTTTTTCCAGCTGATCTCTTAGAGAAACTAGTGTTCATTTGGGATCAAGAAAAGTCTAGATTCTAAACAAAGTTGGAGGAAGGATGGCAAGAATGTTCTTTTGTTTCTGAAATCTCTTGGTACTATGTGGGTGACATATCTAATTTACAGAGCTAGAAATACAGTGTTAGAGGATGATTCTTCATATAAAGCCACTCCAAACCTTCCATTTATGAGTATATTTTCTAGACCTTATGATGGATAGAAGAAAGATAAACATCCACTTGATATTCTTCTTTCATCTTTGGATGTCCAATCTCAGACCTTTGATGTCCGTGAAAACATGAGGGATAATCCTCTTCAACTTGTTCTTATCTTTGACTTTCAATTGTCATAGTGGAGGCTTGGTCAATTATATCAGTTTTCTTTATTGACAAAGACTTTTGTCCTTGAGCTATTGACCAAAAGATCCGAGATCACCCAAGAGGAGAAAAGAATCCTTGCTCAGATGCAAGATGTCAAAACAATGAAATCAGATGACATTATAGGATGGGCTCGTCTTCTCGTCTTACCATGGTCTGCCAAGTTAGACGATATGTTTAGAACTGAAAGTTTAGACGATACAAGTGATAAAAGGGAATTAAATCTTAATATCAGATTAGTCTAGCAATTTCTGCTTGATGTAATTCTACTTATCCTTGTGATGAAAGTGAGGAAACAAAATCATATGTTTTCATATTCTTTGTTTGAGCAATACAATAACATATGTCAAATGTCCAATTTCGTGATATATGATCTGTAAGTTGTTTTGTCTTGTTCTAAATAGATATGTATTATTATTTAAAAAATAGAAATGACATAAATATTTTATATATATCACATATATTACTTCTGATGTAATAGTATTTAATTAACAAATACATTCTAGATAAAGTACAGTTGTTATTATATACTATAAGAATATTATATTTGTACTTATCCTATTTCTGATTTCAAATCTAAAGTGTGACATTTGGTTAACAGAAGTGGAACATTTGGTGGCCACATCTGGACTACTTTGGGATTGGCTAGTTGGTTATATAAGAGTTTTTATAAATAACATTGGTAAAATACAGTTTGAATTTCTGCTATTTTTCTAACTTCAGAACGCATCCCAAAGGAAATATTCTAGTTAGAAGTGATCATTTGCTATTTCGAGATAATTTATCTTCAAGTTGTTTTATTTGCTGAATTGTTCAACTGTTCAATTTCTGAATATATAGGATTACTTATGACGCAATAGAAGTAAAAATATTATGAAATTCAATTCAATATATGTATAATATATATATCAATATATTGAAGTATTTAAGTAATTGTTTTGACTAAGTTAATGACTCCCTTAAAAAACTTAAACATTTGGGAAACATAAATGGTACAGTTAGTGGATATCTTTAAACTATTTGGATGAGAATTTTGGTACCACAAAAAGTCTCCTTTAATGAATAGACTGATTCATGTTATCCCGGTTCTAAGTGATGTGGATGGATGTTTCCAACTAGTGCCTGAACGAATTAAAAAAAAAATACTATACAGCTAGGAGAATTGACTGTATTCAGGATAACTTCATCATAATATGCAAAACGTGAACAAATATGGAAACAATCTATCAGTTCATGATCCCTATGAGATAAATGACATGTAATGCTCCATCTCCCCAAAGAATCAGCTACAATTAATGCGCGAGCTATGCCATGGACGGTGGTTCTCATTCTGAAAAGGTCTTTTGTTTTTTGTTTCTCTTTTTTGATAGTTAAAAGCTCTATCTACTAGTGTCGAAAAAGTCTGACAGCGTTTTCTTTCATACAAAGAATAAAGAAGAATCGGAATATATAATTCCAGGAACCTTTTTAAGTTTTACACTGAGAGTAAATGAAAAGCTTCTCTTGCCAATCGAATTAGAAGTTGAATCTATTCAGCGAATGGTTTTGTCAGTAACTTGGTTGAAAGAGAAAAGAAAAATAAACAAAGTAAAACTACCATATGCTGGTGAAACTTGTCTGTATATATGATATATAAAAGGTTGCATAAATAACAAGCTATTTGTAAAAGCAACGTTTACGCTACACCTTTATTGAAGCCTTAGAAAGTAAGAGATTTCCAAGTAGAAGAACATGACTCGCAGCTGCCTGCTAACTGCAACTTGTAGACCTAGAAAATATGTAAAGAGATGATGGAGGTGGATCGCCTCTTGCTAATCATGATCAGTTATTGATTAATAACAGTTTTTGCATGCATTTGCATAGTTTAGTGGCCATTCAAAAAGAATACAAGGAGTGCTTTTCGCCTCTTTTTCCTAAATAAACTCTGGACCATTTGTTATTTTGCTCCTTCTAGAATCCGAGTTGAGTTAAATTGGTCATAATAATGGTCTGGTTGTTATATTTGAAATGGTTAAGGTTACAAGGTTATATTTATTCACGAAACCAGTCACTTGAAAACTGTATATAACAACCATTTAATTTTGGTTATAAACCGTTTCAAATATAAAAACCGTTTTCATGAATTGTGAACACTACAATATATACTTCAATTTTTGTGAATGATTAGAAAATTCAACAAAAGCTTTGAAACGAGAATATGCATGAAACATGCAACTTTTGGCTGTGAACATCGCCATCCTTATGACTGGGAAGCATGCTGTCACCTCCTCCATGTTCAGATGGAGGAATTTATAAACTGTTAACTTATGATTTATTTGGTTAGACTTAAAGGAAAAAAGTATCTTCTTTTATGGTTTTATACTCCTACTGGGGTTTTATACTCTATCTATTATCCCTATTCAAAGAAACTAATCTTACTTACACTCTCTGAAATGCGAAAGTAGAAGAGCGCATTCGCAAGGGTCACATCTAAAATCTCGTTTTAGATATGACCCTTGCGAAGAATATAAATGAAATATCTGGGAATAACTAACAAAAAGTCTAGTTAGTTAGTGAACTGGAAAAGAGCACAATAAAGACAAAAGTAATTCTTCCTTTCGCCTAATTTTGAACTATGTACGCTGAATATGTCATGGGTCACTGACATTGTCTCAAGTCTTTGACTTGGTCTGAAGTCAAGAGATCAAACAGCCGATAACCAGTCTATCTGTTAGGGCCACGAGCCCGACTGATGGCCGATTGACAGTACAGAGAGTGACCTGAAAGCCAAGCGAGCAGCGTGCCTCGAATATCGTACGCGCTGGAGGAGAGAAAGTAAGGAGCACAAAACGGACCCGAATTGGTTGGCTTCATCATCGACGCTTAATTCTGCAGACTATAAAATGTTCACTCGCTCTGAAATATACTCCCTGAGAGTTACTGCAACCGAAACGAACAAGCTAGACGAGCTGGAGGCCGGGCATGTCCACGTGATCGTCAAGTCCAACAGCAAGAGGCTGGATTATGCCGCTGGAACATTCGGTCGATGAAAAGATAGTTACTATGACCGAAACTGAAAATAATGCGACTGAAAGCTCCAGGTGCATAAACTCTTGTATTTGTCGAGCTTGAACTAGAGACAAAAGGCATCTACTGAAGGCGATTCACGTTGACTGTAAGCTTAATTAAGTCGATTGTCGATGAGCCGGACACCTTCAGAGTGACTCGCAGGATCTATGAAGACTCACTGGTATAAAGGGAAATTTTTGGGTACCATAACCCAGATATACACACAGCTGCTTCAGCTGCGTGAAGAGTTATGCTTGCAGCTGGATCTAGTTACTTAACTGTAATTTGATTCAGCTGCTCATCGTAGCTAACAGAGTGTTTCAGTCAGAAGGAGGGAGGGGGGCAGGGATCATGAAGAATCTCAACGTCCTACGAGATATTGCACTTGGTTTTCTAATACTCACGATTTTAGGCTCATTGACCAGCATAGTGGCTGCTGCAGATTCGCTGCAATTCCTGGTAAGAAGCTCAGATCCGAGACAACGCCTCGGTAGCTAGCAGCATTCATTTCAGTTGTACATCAAAATGGTTGTTGACGTATCAACTCATTGACAAGGTCAGAGAGGGTACGTTCTTCTTTCGTTACGAAATGAGCAGCCTGCACAAATCTGAGCAGTATTATTAGTATAAGCTTGTTTGTTGAATAGATGCCGGAGTCGCGCTTAAGGCCATTTTCAGTAATTATCCCTGAAGAAAGAGTCTAAAAACTGACACTTGCAGAGCGAATTAACTTCTCATTTAACTTTGATAGTAAGTCACATCTATTTTCTTTGGGTTGTCTTGGTTTCTATGGCAGCTTCCGGATGGAGATAACATAACCTGCGTGAAGATTGAGGACCAGACGTCATTCGCAGATATGGACCCGGCCAGCGTGCACTACCAGGCAGGTTGCAGTGGTAGCTAGCGAGACAGACAAGATATATATTAAACTTAGCTTGAATATATAAGGTTTCAGTTCCGCGATTGCTCAATTAATGCATCTACTCGATCGCATTCAGTAAGATACGTCTCCAACTAAAAGTACGCACTTGGGATTTCTATGGATCATGATAGGCGTTCAGTCGATGACTTACGTCGACATGTTGCAGGCGCAACCAGAAACGGAGGTGCATCATGCGCATCCCAATGCTTACGACCATGTACGGGTGAAGCGCGCCACTCAACTCCTGGATATAGAATCTCTAAAGACGAACGGGACGATGTTTACGTGCCCACCTGGCACCATACCCGTCAGAGAAGACCGAGGTTTCTGGTTCGCGGACCAGGAGGAAAGTCGCGCGATCCGGACTCAGAGGCGGAGGGCCGAGCGCGCGACAATATTTGACAGGAAGCGCATATACTCCGCCGGCAGGACATCTCCTGGTTTGACGGCCCCCGGCGCCGACGCAGTCCCCGCCCCTGCCCCCGCCCCCGCCGATAACTTCACAGACTTCAATTTCACGACGGACGGACGTCTGACACCCCACGAGGTAAGGTCTCTCTGCGCCCGTCGTGAATCGGCTGGCCGTCGTCTACATGCATGTATGACTGCCACTGCCGGATCGCGTCTCTCGCTGCTGGCACCGGGGCTTCCTATTACTGTTTGTTCCAGTTGTCCGTTCCGGTTGTCCCTCGCGTTGTTGCATTATCTCCACAATGTCGGATACAGGGTACGAACTGACAGGATCGATCTGATGCGACCGACACCGTGTACCGTACCGTATTGTCTTGTTGTTGACAGTACGGCACCGTGGACCTGAGGAAGCCGGACGTGAACGAGAAATTTAAAGGCGTCGAGGGAGCTTTCAATATTTGGGCCCCATACGTCGCTGGTTTAGGGGAGTTCAGTTTAGGACAGTTCTGGCTCACATCAGGCTCTTACGAGGAGGCCAACTTGAACACTATCGAAGCAGGCTTCCAGGTGCAACTCCTCACGTACATAATATATATGACAAGACGTCTTATGGAGGAACCGTGCCTGGAGTCCATGCTTGTAAATGCATGTTACCAGTATCTCCCCACGTAAAGATGTAGTAGACGGTTAAGCGGAATAACGATCTTTAGATGCAGATCTGACTCTGATGTATCACGAGTATTTTGAAGGTGTCCGTGGGTGGTTACGGAGATATGAACCCCCGGCTTTTCATATACTGGACGGTGAGTCTCATCATATAATTAAGCAGCATCTAGTTAATGAAATTACGTCGGTTTCACTGGTATGCCATGGCATGGGCTTCTATATCCTAGGTACGTATTTCTTTTAATATCCTGTAATCTTATCCATGCTGAATCATGGCAAATGCTGCTGCTGCTGATTCTCCTTTTCTATTCAACTGTGTGTGGGCAGGCGGATGGATACAGCTCGACTGGTTGCTATAATTTGGAGTGTCCAGGCTTCGTCCAAGTCAGCAACAAAGTCCTGATCGGAGGAACCTTCGCTCCCCTCTCTCATGTCAACCACACCCAATACGAAGTCGTTCTTCGCGTGTTCAAGGTTAGTCTTAATTATGTACATATACATGATATATACATATACATATACATATACATGATCCTTTAAGATTACTAACTAGTCAGACCATCTGGCAGATTCAGGGCCCATAAAAGGTCATAATAACAATGTGCCTTCCAGTGGCTTACGTGAAATTGATGCTAATGCAATCCTCTACAAGTTCTCTCATTGCAAGTGAAAGATTGATATGGTGGGGACTTTTATATATAATCTGCAGGACGACGTAACTGGAAACTGGTGGCTAAGACTGAACGATGAGAATGTGGGCTACTGGCCCAGAAGTCTGTTCACGGAACTGGCGGACTTCGGAGAAAACATGAGCTGGGGAGGTGAGATAGTTGATGATCAGCCTCATGCCGATAATCATCACACCGAAACCGATATGGGCAGCGGCGAGTTTGCAGAAGCAGGCCTCATGAGAGCAGCTTTCATTCGGACTCTGCAGTATGTGGATGTGAACAACACCATCCACGATGCGCCCGGCGGTCTACTTTCTTCTTATATTTCAGATCCCGCTTGCTACACAGTCAAACTCGGAAGTCGCTTACGAGACTGGGGCTCCTATTTCTTCTACGCGGGTGGTGGATACTCCGCAAACTGCAAATCCGACTCCAACATACCCCTTCAATGAACGTTTAGCTTCGACAGGTAAGCAAATAGATAAGAAATAAGCTCAGAAATAATTTCTCGTTGCAGAAGTCCACCGTTGGTGTCTGCAACCGATAATCGCTTGTCATTCATCATCCATTAATAGTTACCCGTGATGATTAGTGTCAATACCTGTGTTCTAGTTTACCATGTACGGTTATGTACAGGCTGCACAGTATACTCATTCCTACTGTAGTAAACGTTAGCTAACTAGGTTATGGGGACATAACCCCTTTGTAACAGCTCAGAGTCTCTATATATTCGAGAGGGTCTTTGTCCGTCCTTCACTTCTCTTGGACCAGGTGAACTTTTGCCTTCAGTACTACAGTACTTGTACTTTACCTTCTCTGTGTGTGCCGACTCCTCTCCATATTTTAACTATCAGCTTGTATTAGGACCAGCCACAGACCTTTCGGAACTGCGTGAAGAAGCTGTTTACTGCAAGCTTGTCTGCTTGAATCTAGTTGCTGTCCACTGGTAGCGGACTGTTCGACGCTTCAAGTTCAGTCTTGTTTTTATGTGGTTGTTAGATTCACCATGCAAGGTGCACCGGCCTGATAGTCACTGCACAGCCAAGGCTCTTGACTCACAAGGTTCACTGACAGTCTCTTGAGTGCTTATGTTTGCGCTCTGGTGAGATTTTCATGGTTCTTTTCTCGAGCTTTATGCAGTAAAGTCTGACCGGAATTTTCTTCTCCATCACTCAATCTTTCTTGTCGTTGATTGAATGTTATTTCCACCATGGCTTCTAGTATGGTGTTATCTGTACAGAGATCAGGTCGACCGGCTACCACTCAACAGGTTGACTGAAATGTTATTTCCACCATGGCTTCTAATCTGGTGTTATCTCTACTGTGATCGGGTCGACCGGCTACCACTCAACAAGTTATGAGTCCATTGGGCCCACCCCATTAGATGCAAGCTTCATTGACAAAGTAGATGATAAAGATCAGTACATCCAATGGAATTTGGAAACTTCTAATGAAGAGGTACTTCATTCAGCAGATCTCTGGGCTTCATTAATGACGTAGCTCTGAATCTCGTCATCCTGTGCCGCAGAAGGTGGATGAAATGCCTTCTTGGTATATTTTCTATCATTCATGTTTCCAAGATCAAACTAATCGCTTGATGCTCATACAGAGAAAGAAGTCTGAACGACCTTCTACGTTTTTGAAAAATTTCTCTTGTAATGGTGTTTTAGCAGTCTCCGTGTTTTTGCTCAAAAATTGATGAAGTGAGTTGAGCCTATTAAGATATGGGTGATAAATAAAAGGTTGTTTTACATGTCAGAGGTATATAAATTATAAATATTCATCAACTCGAACTAAAATGGATGTCACTGAGTCCAGACTATATTGTATACAGTTGCATTATTCAATAGTCTCTCACAAATTTAAGTTTATTTGAAATAGTTTTACTAACGGTAAAGACGAATAACACTAATATACGTGTACATTAATAGAATGTTAATAACACTAATTTATGTCACTTCCACCTCAATCGAATAAGGAGAATAAACAGAATTTGTGGAATTTTTGTTATATCCACGTTGGTATTAGAAATGATGATTTTTTATACTAATATTTTTTCTTAAACATCTAGCAATGTCTCTGAGATGCGGGAGCTCACAGAAATTTACTTGATCCCACCTTTATACGTTTGTGGGACTTTACCCTACTCTTCTTAACTCTACGTTACTTAATCGCACCTTTGACTGGAACAGCATGTTTAACAGTTTTACCTTGATGTAAAGATACTGCATTAAGATAAATAAAAGATAATTTAAATTGATAATATGTTGTAAATAAATTTTAAATTAAACTTTCTGTGTAGATACGTGGCTGACAGCTAAGATGCAGTTCTCTCATTCGTATGACATGGCTTTTTGACCTACTGAACGTGCTATAGCCAGTCAAGGCTGTGATCGAGTAAAGTAAAGAGGGGTGGTCAAATCAAACAAACATATTAAGGGTGGGTCAAGCTTAAGTAAATTTCTGAGGAGCTCCATGTCCCATTAAGTACATGAAGGGGGTATTTAGGGTTTAGAATATAAAATATAAAATCTATAAAATCTAATGATCTCGTGAGTATTTAAACGTATGCACAAAAGGTTAGTTAGCTTTGACTAAAATCTAGAATAAGTTAGAATGAGAAATAAAAAAACTTTATTATCTCAATATTTAAGTTAAGAATTAGAACCTGAGGAACCTCGAGGCTTCCCAATCCAACATCCATAATCTTCGTGTTCTACATTTGGTTCAAGGTACTTCCGAGTCTATTATCTTGAATAGAGAACTAGGTCTTTTAAGTTACTAACTCAGAGTAATAAATAGAAGTTAAGTGTTAGCGTTATACGAAGTGTGAATAAGATCCAAAAGATATTGTTGTTATTTAATTAACCCTTTTGAGATTAACTCAGGATATAGATTAGTTATCTTTCAGACTCAAAAAGTAAGTTCACAACTTCAACTACAAGTAAAACAACGCACAACTTAATTAACTTATCATTCTAACTTAAGTTAATGACTTAATATCAATTTTAATTCCAAATTTCAATTAAAACTTTCATTTCTAACTCTAAGTTCGGAAAACTCTTCGTTTAAAGTTCCAACTAGAACCCTTCTACCATTCTAGCCTTATAATGTAATGTTTATTCACTTCTGAGTTAATTTCTTATATTCTCTTTTTCAAAGCTAGCTTATACTAGCGCTTCCATAATTAAGTTCCAGCTAATCCTTCTATCATTCTTGCCTCTTGAAGTTAACAACTATCTTCCCCTTTTAAGGTTGAAATATAAATTTCGACCAAGCTGTCACAAAAGATCAAATTTTTCTGTAATTGATAAGTGTTAAGCAGTCCTAGAATTGCCAATGAATCCGAACACAACCCATAAGTGAACTGCTGACTACGAGGTGATAATAGTATAACTCCGGGACCCAGATAAGGAAAAAGCGTAAATTCATGTACACATCAGTTTATGCTCTATCCCTTCTCGTCAAAAAAGTTACGGAAAAAATTAACAAAAGACTCTCCAGCTTTCTATGTGTACACTCATGAAAGTCCTTAAATATTGTTGTGATAACATGTACTAGTCAAGAGAGATTTTAAAATCTCTAGTTTTCAACTGAAATTTAAATTTAAATAATAAATATTCTATTTTATACTAAAACTTTTCAAAAACTTTCATATGTTAAATTAAATTTACTATAAAATTTAGGTATATAAATAGTTAATTATGTACGTATTTGTCAGTATAAATCAGAAATCCCATGGGTTAGCTGAATGTAAATACTACATTCGATTTAACAAGCGTTAAGGAGAGTAAAGTTCCGTTTTGGAAGTATACTTACCGAAGGACAAGGAGTTGGTATCATCTTCTGTTTCGAGTTCTTTTAATTCATGGTTAAGGCTCAGAGGGTTATATGAGATGGTGAATACATCATTATGAGGTTAAACAATTAATGCAAAACTGACGGAAAAGGTTTTAAATTAAGTGCAATCTGAATGGAGACATGTGTTGTCAAAGAAATAAAAGACCCTTAGAAAAACTAGTTTTAAACTCTCCACCTTCAAAATAAACCAGTACCAATAAAGGAAGATAATTTGTATTTTAGTTTACGTATTTTAGTTTTAGTTTTAATTTAGATTTTTAGTTATTTATTTAGTATTTAGTTTATAATATATATGTAATTATACGACATTCTTTTACATACCTCTTTCTGACAGAAGGGTTAGGTAATAAAGAAATTCAGTTTTATATCTTACATGTTATATATTTTATAAGATGATTGCTGATCTCAAATTATAAGCCTAAAACTCCATTACATGTTAGAATACAGAATAAATTTAAAACATAGATTGGGTTGTATGATTTACATTAACCATTACATTATACCAGTTAAAAGTGAAGTTTGAGTTATTAACTTAGGGTTGGACTTCATGTCTGAACTAACTCGGACTTTAGTTGAACTTGAACTCGAACTTTAGTTGAAAATGAGAAATAAAAACTGTAACATTAGAAACTAATTTGGAATATATGACCAAGCTACGATGATAGAAGTATTAGTTAGAACTTAAGGATGAGTTAATTTAAGCGTCAAATATGCATTCAACGTGACCTTCTGGGGAATTTCTGCCCGTTTTTGTTACAGGAAAGGATATAAGTTTTACATAAAACTCTTTGTTTTCATATAAAATTTACAGAAAACGTCAAAATTTATTTTAGATGTTAATGATAGTCGTATTGGAAAAGTAAAACATTGAATTATAACCGAGAAGGGGAGTGCGAAGAGATGCGCTTCTGCACGTATATGTGCAGGAGGTTACTGACAAACCTGTCACTCTAATTGGCGATTTTGATCTACCAGTTAACCCCATGAATATGTGAAGCGTCAATATAACTGATTTGAATTTTGAAAAGCCTAGGAAGATAAATTGTTAACTTCACGAGGGCAGAATGATAGAAGGATTAAGTGGAACTTAACTAAGGAAGCATCAGAACAGTTTCAGCGTTAATTTAAAGTAGCTTTGAAATAGAGAATAAGTTATTAATTTCATAGCTGTAACTTATAGATTGAACTCTAACTTCTAACTAGTCCTTTTCTAAGTTACGTAATGTTTACGATCGATAAACACAGCCGTGGAGTGTTCCTCAATCTCCTTGCTAATGCTCTGACATGAGCTCTGATACCATATTTGAGAACCAAATGTAGTGACTACTCTCTCTTGTAGAAGAGATATCAGTAAAAGGTCGACTCATCATCTCCCAAAGAGGGAGTTGTTATATACTCTAATCTGTAAACAAGAGGTCAGTAAGAGGTCACTGATCAGTCATAGAGAGATGTGACTGAGGTTAATATACTAGAGGTGACTGAGGTTAATATACTAGAGGTGGCTGAACCTAGTAGTACTAAGAGTGACCGAATTCTAAACCTAGACATTATCAGTTGTTTTTTGTCGTTATCACCACATATACTGAAATATGTATCCTCAGCTCCGAAAGAATTGGTTTTATCGTTTGTGTCATGCTTATACCTTCTTGATCTTGTACCACATCTTATAACCTACTAGGAGTGTTTTCTTAATTATTGTTCTTCATTTGGAGGTGAATGATGCTTTCTAATAGACTCATTAATCGGGAAATGAATTCTCCATGTTATCTCTCTTTTGTCCGTCAGGAAATTTATTCCTCCTCCTCGACATACAAGAATGCGCTGACTCCAGCAGTCTTCAAGACAACATCATATTATGTAGCTTTTGCTTCTCAAACAGCGAATTAGTCATATGTCTAAGACAACCTAAATTCTGGTTGCAATGGAGACCTTAGCATGTGAAAAAAGCGTGATAGACAAGATCTCTTCCTTTCTTCTGCCAGGTAATTCTCTCGATCATGATAGTGTGGATAGAGCACTTCAGCCAAAAGCAGCAAATGTTTTCTTAGCTATGTGTTCTTGTAATATTATACATATGAGCCACAATTTGAATCTATGTTCCACTTGCCTACCTCATTATACAACTTCTGAAGTGAAATTATTTAACTAATTTATAGTTTATCTCTGAGACGTCTTCAAGTTGCTTTGATGCTCATTCTTATTTTGATGGAGCCAAATGCTTTCTGGACTGCAAAAAATTATTCTACACACTGGAAAGTAATAGCTAACTCAGCTAATATGTTGGTCTTCAAGCCATGTTGAATTTTGTTCGTGTTATCATAAGGTTTGTAGGGGCTACTTAATTCATCTAGACCTCTTCATAATCAAACTTTTGGACCTTTGTGCTGTTGGATAAGTGTGTTTGCCATAGGTGTGACATCAAAGGATCAATTTCCTCCATCCGTTTTGTGTTAACCGTGGTGTGATCAAAATCTATGGACCCACAAGTGGTATGTCATCTCTTTCTACTCTCTTATGTCTGACATGTACATTTGAGATCAGTTGAGATTTACGACACACGGATCTCTCGGATGGTTCTCTATGTTAATGTCGATGTTTGGCATATGCTTGTCATATCTTAGTAGATATTTCTTTAAGTGCACTCAACTACGGTACTTCACCTCCTTAGATCTCCTTCTTCTTAATTAGGTCTTTCTCCTAATAGATATTTTCTGCAATAATTGTCCTCCACATGGTTCCTAATTTCTTAATACTTTGTAGTACGCGTCATTCATCGGCACCTTCAATGCACCTCCAACATTCTGAAACAAGTAATTTTAGTAAACCTTTACTCATGAATATAGAAAGAGACTGAATTCAACTTTCATCTAATTTTGAAAGGTCTCTGTTACACTAATTTCTCATTTTGTCAAGTATTGTCTTTGCAGTGCAAAGAATTTTCGCGGTTGATTTTCTCGAGGAGTCAATTGATTCTTTCTATTATACCATGTGCTACTTAATGAAGGTATGAAACAAATAAATGATTGTAACATTACTTAATTATTATTAATGAATGCAGATGGAAACTTAATATAATTCATGATATAATAAATGAAGATCATATAGTGAACAAGATCAATGATGTGGAGATGGATGAGAAGAAACATTTTAAGATAGAGAGAGACATCGCTTGAGAACCTTGTTATTCTTGGATTTTTTGAGTTCTTTGTATATATTGTGGTGTGAAGTTTGAGCTGGTCCCAACTTAGAGAAATTTAGAACACAACCTGCATCAGCACCTTTGTAGTTAGAAACACTTAGATAATATGCAGTTAGTTAGTGAACCTGTACCTTCAGTTGCACTTCGGATTGGTCAAAAGGAGAGACCAAAGAAACATGATTCTCGAGATACGAAGAAACAAAAATCTATTAGCTCTTATTACAATGAATCTCGAACGTCAGCAACTACATCTCAAGAAGAAGACTTCCAAGGTTACTGGTTTCCATCTGTTTCATTACAAGTGTAAGATATTTGATGTGAAACATATTTTGTATGATCACAAACAAACTGATGTTTGGTTCAGTGAGCCTCACATAGTGGGTAAAGTATACAACTCGAGTATTGAAAGTGTACAAGAGATAAATGGATGTTTTAGACACAGAGATTGTGCCCAGATTTTAATGCTGGGTGGGGGATTTGATAGTTTATGTTGCGCCCACTGCTTACTAAGACATCGGGTTTCAGACTAAGATGTGTAAGGGGAGGAGAAGCACCGTATAGTCACGATGAACGAGACACTACCAAACGAATCAGATTGGACTATTTGACGATATCTAATTGAGAAAACAAGCTCAGTTGGGATCAAAAAATCAACAGAAAGAGAAGTTTTAATATTTAGTTTATGCAAGAAAGTATACTCATTCATGACACAAAAATGTACTTGAATGAGATGGTTGGTGAGGCTGTGAACTGTAAAGACATATTGTGATTCTTACAAAACATATGTAAAGCATACAGATCCGGTGCTTCTGGAGATAAGGAAACTTTATGGGATTTCTTGAATGATGTTGCTCAAAATATTATAGAAAAAGCTCCCGTCGCTTTAAATCTACTCGAGCTATTTCTCAAGCACTCTTTCAGTTTGATGGTCAAGTTGTTAATCTTTTCACACTCAGTTTGTGAACAGTCAAGAGAGATAGATCTAGATATGTCCTGTGGTGTGCAACGTGTGAATTTTGAAGAAGTGGCTCGAATTTTGGTTGCTGCTAAGTTACATAATAGCATATTGAGAGATGTTCCCTTTATATTGTGAGAGGACGAAACTCACATCAAGCTCAGAATTAGATCAGTACATTTTTATTCTCATGATGGTATGGCTCTTATTTACTAGACTTAGTACTTGAGCTTTTGTTGTAATTAACTTTACACGATCATCTTTTGTGTTTTTCATGTGTGGTTGTGGATGAAACACAGATGGGAGGAAGAAAGAGATACATTAACTAGATTTTGCACTCATATACGTTGTATGGGATCCGGACTTGAAGTGATTGTCGACAGTGGAGAGGAAGGATACTCTAAGATTGTGGATACATCATACATGTGAAACATAGTGTCAAGGGTTCATGTGTCAGAGTAGTCATAGCGAATCCTCTCCATGATATCCTCTCTAAGCTTATTATCTGTGCATCAATTACTTATAATTCTTTTAATTCGGACTCATTGGACTTCAATGAAAGAGAAATGAGATGAAGTTTGTAGAGACACAATATGAACTTTTATTGGACATGCAAGAGATGTTGATTCTCAACAAAGAAAACTCATGTTAGAAGATTATTATGCTGTAGGAGAATCGAGGTGGAAAGTTGAATGAGAAGGGTGGATGTTATCAGCGTCCATTCAAGATAACAAGGACGTTTATGGCCTAGAGGACCAAGATCTATCACACAACAGGAAAAATCTGATGAATCCACTTGATTGAAGCACAAATCCATTGACTCTCGGAGATGATCATGCATGTCTTGATCATGTTCAACTTGTGGAGAAGCTATATCCTGTTGACTCATATGGTTTGAGATTGAGACTCCACATTGAGAATGAGAAAAATCACATGAAACAATCTACATCTGTTATCATAATGGAAGTGTCACTATTGATTGTCAAGAAATGTTTGATCATTCTGTGCAATGAACAGCAGATCGGAGAAAAGAATCTCTTTGTTAAAGATTCTAGCTGGAGAAAGATCTAGTTTATACATAAACATTTATCCATTGTCCTTGGAGTGTTCAAAGTTCCTCCAATAGATGTGATCGACTCTTTGTTTTGTGGGACATTAGATTGTAAAGGAGCTTAATCAAAGACAAGAGGTGGCCTAACAAAAGAGCTGTCAGTCAAGCACACATGTGTATGGCAGTATTAGAAGAACATTATCTTATAAACCTAGTGGACTATTTGCTAGTCGTTCCAAGACAATTGCAGTGTTAGGATCTAACTTCCTCACATATTCACCTCTTCCAAGTTCGGAAGAGAGGAATACGCAAAGAGCTTTAATTTATCACGTACTTCTTCCAGTGGAAAATGTTAAGTGATAAACTAAAGTTTATAGAAAATTTATTCGTTTGTAGGACTGGAAGGTGGACTTATGGTTCTTGAAGCATGCTTGCATCTACAAGACTTATGGATTCTGTTCAGAATTTGTGGCATCTACTTGACATGTCATATATAACAATTAGATTATATGAATTTTAATTAAAAGATATTACATATTTATTATATAGTATTTATAAAATTTAATTAACATATTATGTATAGACATGATCATTGAAATTTGGATTCGACATGCATTATCCGGTCCACATACATTTTCTTATCAAACGGCAGTTTGAGATTTTTCTCCATTTGTCCGTTATCTGGTCCTCATTGTACTGTCTTGTCAAATGACCATCTGATATTTTCCTCCATTTATCTCGCTTGTCGTTTTTCTTCCCTCAACCAAAAAGATATTTTTGATGCATATTAGCACGCTTTACTGCTATAGCACAGTTCTTGCTAAGTATCCTCTCTTTTTTGAAGAAATTTCACTTAAGATTAGTATGTTCAAATCTTGATTTCAGTGTTCACCTAGATTTACAAGGTCTACTACTACAATACTACTATTATAACAATATTCTTGACAGAGATCTTAGTCAAGTAACTTTGTATCTATTTCCATGTTGTTTGAGTTTCTTTCAGTCTGCATATGTTACAATTTGTTTTATGTAGGCTATTGCTTTGGCATCAAAGAAGGTTCATGAGTGCAGTAGTATTGGACATACTGATCTTCATCCAGCAATAAGTTTACCTTCAATCAAGGATATACTCAAACACCGAGATTGCACTACTCTTCCTTATGTTGAGAGCTAGCATATTTACAATTTGAGCTTCTCCTCTCTTGATCACAATATTGTAAACTTTACTATAGCTATAAGTATCCATTAGTAGCATTTGTATGACTTTCACAGAATGCAAGCTCAAGTACGATAACACTGAATTGGATGAGTAAACCTATCAATTACATCTGTCTCATTCTCCAGGAGCGTTCCTAGGAAGAGCATCTTTTTCCCTACCATTCACTCCGGATCCGAGTCAGATTTGCAGAAAGACACCCCGAGCACCAAGATCGCCAAGAAGACAGCTTCTACAACCACAGGGAGTCTTCTGGAGACTCCAGAAGCCAAGACTTGGGTTGATGTTCCGGGTATGCATATGCAAAGTGATCATGTATTCTACAGTAGTCAATTCTATGATTTTCGCTTGTTGAAATTGTTCAACTTATCCTCTGAGTCTCGAGTAGAACTTCCTCGCTTGTTCTCCCAATGCTCTTTGTGTTTAGATTGTGAGTTTTGAGGTGTATCACATTTCTGATCTCTCCTCCTGGAGAAGAAAGAAGCATCAGTGATAGTTGCTTGAGTGGACTTGGTCTCGATGTTCATAGCTTCTTGCAAAGCTAGTGTATGCAATTCTTCGAATGTGATAGGCTCCTTACAAACATCCACAACTTTTGACGAAATGCTCCTATGGTTCTGATAAACTCTATCAATACCAAGTCATCATCGTCTATAGCCCCACTTAGATTCTTCAGTTGTTGTACTAGACCTTTTACTGTATTCAAATGCTCTTCCAGTGCAATTCCTACAGCAATTTGCAAAGTATTCAACTTCATGCGAAAAATTCTCTTCCCCATCCCGCATTTTCTTTCTGTGAAATTGGGCACGGAAGCGCTGCCCAATTTTTGACAATCATCTTCTCGCTTCTTCTCGAGCTATAATCGAGCTTCCATGTCCGTCGTTCTCAAAATTGACTCGCACCAATCAATTTCCCTACCCTACCGCCTCTCTACTCCCGAATCCTTGGACAAAAGACGCTCCGGAAAATCTGAACATCTTCGGAAGACGCTTCTGAAACCTGAACATCTTCTGAAGACGCTTCTAATGTCTGAACGTCTTCGGAAGACGACTGTGTGTAACGTATCAAGAGTGGATTGGATTGGCTTTTGTGTTAAGAGAGGCTTGGTATGAATCTTGAGTAACATGGGGAGTTGTTTGTTGTTTCGAGAAGCTGGAAGTTGAGAACACAGACCAATCTTCCGAGCTTCTCAAATCTACATCTTCCTAGAGAGACTAGAAGACTGGAAAGACTGGTAGAATGCGTGCAAGATGTGAAGGTCATTTACGGGTCTCTTTTGTCTGACCCATAGCAGTCTATTCTTTCTTCTTCCCGAACTTAAAAGAAACTTGTGAGAAGTCTTGCTGGTAGAATCTGGAGAGAATGGTCGAGGGTCATGTCTTCTCATCGTGCAGCAAGCTTCTACTGAGTGTGTATGAGAGGTGAGGACTCGGAAGAACAGAGTATGGATGTCTTGTGTTTGTTGTGAGGTTAGATTTGCGTGTCGGAAGCAGAAGACATGTGAGATTGCATCGACAGACGTTGAATGTAATCGTGCGTGAGGTGTTACCTTCTGGGGTATTCACGTTAGAGGGCCGTGATGGTGTTGTTTGGAAGGACCATGTGCGTAATTGTGCGTCATGTCATCTTCTCAACATCGATGGTACCGTGGGCTCAAGCTTAGCAGTTGTACGCACGGGCTTGAGGTATATGTTGTGTGGATCTGTTGGTGGAGCAGCCCGTATGTTGGTGTGTGATGGTTGTTCGAGAGGTAGGCACATGTCATGTTTGACTCCACCTTTCAATGTCGTTCCTACTGGATGGTGGGTTTGTCCTCGATATATATATCAAGGATAGTCGATTAGATTTTTGTGTGATAATGATTGCAGACAAGCGACTAACGATGTGGCGAGATAGCACCCGATCTCCTTATCCTTGCACCCATGAAGGTGTATATCACTTAGTTAGGATATGGAGCTATCTGGAGTTAGATGGACCTAACCGTCAGCTATGGAGGCGATTGTGATATACTTGTGTATGTATGACATCGTCCATATGTTTTGTATGTGTGTGGTGTACCTTTGATAGCGATGTATGTTGTGTAACAATGTGTAAGCACACGATAGCTATCACGTCAGTTTAGCACATTGGCTATGTTGGCCGAGTATGAAGTACTAATCCCAGTAAGGCCGTTAGTGCCGTTAGGTTGAGTTCTTGGGATGACCCACTAGGGATATACTTCGCAAGTAGACCTTGAGGTCTTAGTTCTTCAAGTTGAGGCTTCAAGCTCTTAACTATGGTGGATAGTCTTGGTGAGTGCAATCTGGAGTCTCTACGGACACAGAGTGGATTTGGCTCGACTTTAGTGATTGTTTAGTGCATGTTGGCATGCGGAGTGAGTCTATGTCGTTTATCATTGTGGCACACTTGTGTATGTGTATGACATCGTCCATGTCTTTTGTGTGTGTGTGGTGTATCTTTGACAACAATGTGTATGTGCACGACAGCATCCTCGGAGTACTGATGGATATAGAGGATTTTATCTCTCGATTCTTAGATGTTACTCTGGCGGAGGACGTTATATCAAGGATCCTCTCTATGTTAGAGGGTCCACATGTTACTTTTGATATCTTTTCCTCTTTCATTGCACGTCGTCTTGGTTACTTACTCCGTATAGTACCTCCATCTCTTATCTTCATCTCGCGCTCCAGAGAGTTTGATAGGAGGATCATGGGGGTTTTGGTGACATCATAAAACCTAGGACCTTTGACTCTATGGTAGGATCTCTCGCATGTAGGCAGACATATTTGTCGATATCATTTGACAGGGTGGGCTTATCATCCATGGAGGAGATTGCTCCAACAGTCTTTTTGGATAGTTGGGCCCTCTCAACACCTTGGCTCTCTTGTCCTTTCTTCGTGCGAGATAGACATATTCTGGAGAGCTATGCGACAGAGGTGGAGGATGGTTCTTATCCACTATAGATTTGTCTTCTTGAGCCAAGAGATAGTTTGACCCTCGAGACACTTGAGACACACCTTCAATTCGATACCTTAGCTACCGATGGATATCATGGACTACAGTCCTCTATGACGAGACATCACTTCTAGCAGGTTCTCCATGCGCTCTTAGTGGATCTTTCCATCTAAGAGCTCCACTCCTCTCTTGCACAAGCTCTTGACTCATAGCTCGACCTTGCATTATAACGTTCAGACTCACACCGATTATCTTTTCTACAGCGATGAGGTTCCGCCTAGGTTTGATCCAACTTGTTGTTTCGACACTGTCCATTTGCGAGTGTGATGTCTCGCTCGACATCTTGCTCGCTGTCCTCGCAACGAAGAGCGGATAGCTACCCATGATGTCATCAGAGACGTCATGTTTATCTTAGCACGAGAGAGCAATTACATTACGTGGAGAGAGCGTTGATATGTCTTTCACACGAAAGATCAGTGAGAGCTGACCTATACATGATGAGAGAGGATCAAGTCTCAGTGGCAGATGAGGTTGTCACATATCTGACACGAGACTCACTGACTGCAAAAGTGATCACTCATCTCTCACGATGCACTGCATGCGTGGCGGTAGCAGCAAAGATGACCAAGTATAAGGATATGCATGTGAGACACTGCTTCATCCCCTTAGCCTTGGAGAAATACAGATCGACAGCTTTAGAGTTTGACATTTTCTTCGAGATTGTGTCAGAGCCCACCATGAGAGACGCGACACGTATCTCTTCTTTCTGCACTATATTTTTTAGATAACGAGTTTTCATTCGTCTACAGAGAGCTTTAGCAAACGTGGTCCACAAGAGAGCAATTGCAGTAGGTGATGCTATTTCATATGCACTTGTTGTATGCAAGAATTTTGACTTACCCGTGTGTGATACTATAGAGACGACAGGCGACCTTAGAGCTATTGATAGTGGGGCTTACCCCGGTGTTCTCCCTTTTGAAGCGTTAGTTGCTTAGCCTTTCGGGTCCTTCTTTCCTTGTATGACTTTGATGGGATATTTCCATCCGTTGGCTATTCATTGTGTCGTGTGTTTGACTTCCTATTCAAACCTTCTGTCATCGAGGAGCCAACATTCAGTGACAACTCAGAGGTCGATATGAAGTTGAGATGATTGTTAGATATTAGGGAGCTGAATCGACTGATTTTGTAGTATGCTCGAAGTCTGTAGATAAGTTGCCCAAAGGTTGTAGAATAAAGAATTGGGTGGTTATGTTAACCGATCAGTAATTACGGCTGGTCAGAAATCTTGTCTTCCATGTGAGTTACATAGTCATGATCTTGTTGCAGCTGGTTTAAGTTGTAATGTTGTCAGAGACTTTGAGAAAGTGTTGCTTTTCTTCGAAAGACCCCAGAGTTTGATGATTGCTTATGTTAAGAACCACCTCGGATCCTAGTTAAGAGGTGGACTTTGTGAGTTTCTGGTCAAGGATGCTTTTAACGTGAAAATTTGCTGTAAATTTGTCCCATAGTCAAAGATCCCTCTATTTGATACCATGCTGATTGCAGGTTTCAAGCCACAAAACCATACGACTCGTCCGTGGTTGTAAGAATGGCAAGCTTTGAATCCAAAGTCACGAACACCAGTCCGATCACAGTGAAGGTACCTTGAGTTCCGAAGGTTGTTGGGTCAGATTCTGGTGGAGGAGCTAGTATTCAAGCGGACATCAAATGTTTTGCACGACTACCATTTCTGCTCTAACTGCTCAAAATACCATTGGTGTACATGTACCATGTCCACCGGAGTTCTAGTATGAAGTGAGGTTTATCTGCTGATTAGACTTGTTGAGGCATAGCAAGTAAGAAGTGCGGGCGAAGTGAGAGATCCTGAGGTTCTGTAGAGATATGCATTGTCTCAGTAGTTTCTGTAATTACACTTGTAATTGATGGGGTGATATCTACTTCAGATTTCATGCCTTTAATGTTTGAACGTTAGCTTTCAACTTCGTTGCTCCACTTTATGTAAATGTTCCATGTTCTGGGTTCTTATTGTTTCATCTCTAGTAGCTGTGCAGGGGATTCACACGGTACCAGCCACATTCTTGGAAAAGCAGGTGAGGTCTGTTTTTTCAGACATGGGAGCTGATGTCGTAAGGAATATACTACCTTCATCTACAGTCTCGACCCGTTTAGGTTGATTGATAGACTGAAGCATGGTAGTTTTTCACACTTTATTGAAGACCAACGGAGAGTGTTGATTCTGCCAAGTTGTTATGGGATCAAGACCAGAAGACTAATGGAGAGTGACCTTGTGGTGTACGATTGGCCTGCCATGATAAGGTCTGCAAGATTCTTACAAAGTGTACCATGCATGCTGTATTTTCAGGTCAAACCCGCAGAAATTTACTTCCTCAGTACCCCGTACGAACATTTGGTCCTCCTCACCTCCTTGAAGTTGAAACTTTCTTCCTCGGACCCCAACCGGCTGGGGTACAGGTGTCCACTATGATAAACACAAAACCACGTGAACTGTAGCTAATCTCGCGATTACAGTTAGACCCGATTACTGATAATCAGAGACAACTATACAAGTAAATTTGAAATTTCATTAACAATCCAAGGTGGTTTAGGGGATGGTTGCAAAGGAAGAGCTCGTGACACATGCTGAGGTTTTTCAGTACAAGTGGAAAGTGATTGCAGCGGAGAAGATGGTATGTTGGGACTGAAATTGTACTGTAACATGCATCAAAACCTTCACTTCATCGTTTCTAATTTTCAGTTCGAGTTGGAGGAAAGCTCACAGCAATGACTCACCCGCTGTACGTTTAATCAGGCTAGCGCACTGGATACCAAAACAAGCTTCAGTAGTAGGAGTAGCTGCACTTGTGTAATTAGAATTGTGTAGCAGCATTTGTAACGTATGATGATGCCTCAAGATGATGCTGTGTGATGGATGCCATTGTGACCTTGGGAGTGATTGATCTTCTGAATGAGCAGCTTAGCACTTTATTGTAACTTCCCTCTCGACAATTTTAAAGCAAAGATTCGTCATCTCTGGGAAATACGTCTCTTTTCACACAGATTCTGGATACAACTTTCTTAACTATTCAAGAAGATTTATCCTCCCCGACTCTCGGTTCCAGGTTTTCACTGACAGAATAGACCATACACCTGCTTCTAGTTCTGCAAGAGAGTACACCTCGCACAGCAAACTCAGTCCTCGGTCGATTAAGCTAACAAATCGTTTGATTCCACTACCAAAATCTGTGTTCGACACCATATGAAGTCTGAAGTTCGTGGTCCTTCCAAAGTAAATACATGGCTTGTAAAGGCAGCGGCAAAGCTAGTTGAATAAAGAAATGTGATTTGAAGTCCGGACATGTTTCGGCAACATGGATCTGATCCGAGGCTTAAAACGTGACTAGCATTACCATCATGAGGTCCGTTGATCCATCCTTGACTGATATAATCAAGAACCATTCGACGATGTTTTTCTTGCTGACATGTGCATGCGAGACTATGTACCGATCTCTCAGTAATGCTTGATGAAAGATCCTTATAATCTAGAATTTAATTCACAGGCCGCAATATCTCAATTAGAGATATTCTCAGTCGCGGTTCTACCAAGTGACAGGCAGAGTTCTCCGAACGCCGTTAGATAATGAAGGACATACTTCAACATGATGGATGAATCTGAGCCTGTATCGCTAGCTACAGAAGACAGCAACAGAAAACTGCATTGTCATTCAACGCGTGTCCGTGCTATCGCAGTCGCATACATACTACGAATCTTTACTCACCGAAAGTATCGGTTCTCTAAACGATCGATAGCCGGTATGAGGTCCGAGGAAGAAAGTTTCAACTTCAAGGGATTGAGGAGGACCAAATGTTCGTACGGAGGACTGAGGAAGTAAATTTCTGGTCAAACTTGGCATGTTTCCATCAGCTGACTATATAAAAACTCTTTGCTTCGAGCTCGATTCGTCTCTAGTTTGAGGTATTAACGCCTGAGCTTTGTAACTGTGCTTTGCATTTGACAGTCGTTAGATATTAGAGATGTGATCAAGCAAATTTCTGTAAATACATCTAATGTGATTTTCTATGAGTGATTTGTGTGTGTACGAGGAGAATTTCGTCTGGAAAGATTGATCTTTTCTATTGGTTTGTAAAGAACATTTGGGAAATCTGTCCAAAAACTAGTTTTGCTTCTTCTCGCATAATTTATCTTACGCAGATAAATTATATCCTACAACTCAAAGGGTAGACATAGTCTCTCCATCATGGCGTTATCGTGTCGGATATTTTGCGTGAAGGATGTCCAGGAAAATGCGAGGTTCCTGGCTGTGAGATGCTGTGTGCCGAACAGAGACAAGATAGAGAAGAACAACCACGAAAACGAACGCGCAATATATACCAACTCCCAATGTATGTACACTGTCGGTTCTTTCTCCTAAGAACACAAAACTGATGAACAGACCAGAGCGGTCTGTAACCTACTTCAAAGCCCTAAAACAAACCCTTGAATCACAACCCTAACCCAAAACCGTCGAAGCGTAGCTCAAAGCAAGAGAAACTTCTCTTTGCTAACAAACAGAGCCACAGCAGTATCACGCGATCCAAACCCAAGTCCAAACCACATCCACGCACTAGCTCTTGGCTAAAGCAGCTACCACAAGCCGTACACAACAAACTAAGTCCCAAACGAACTCAAAAGGACGAAATCCGTAGCAAAGGAACCGAAAAAGACCTATCTGAGAACTTTCTCCTTTCGCCAAACGATCTTCAAATGTTGATAGGATCTCCTTCCCTGACTCCATTGGCTCAAGAGACCTTCAGATCCGACTCCCGATAGCCGAGATATCACCGATTTTTGGTCGTAGGTGACCGAACCTTCAAAACTCCTCCCTGCGGCTTAAAACCACACACACCGCACAAACGGATCGTCTAAACGGATATCCGTCTTCTCTGGTAGGTAGATCTAGCTACCCTGAACCAAACAAGACTCCAAACAAGCCGTTTGGAGTTCCCCTTGCAAAACCACTCGAGAAATTTGGTCGCAGATTGTAAAAAATTGACGTAAATTGACTCTCTACGACTCAAACTCGCTCACCACACCCAAACCAACAATCCAATCCACACACAGTCTTCTCCTATGAGTAGATGAAGACTCCCTGATCGCATAGGCACCAAGAACAAAGAACTTGGCTCACCGATCGCGGAGAACAACCCAATCTCAGGTCGTAGACGAACAAAAATTTGATGTTAGCGCTTCCCTACGAGCCAATTTCACTCAGAACTCCCAAACCGTCCGATGAAAACTCGCATCGTCTTCAATTTCCTGTAGAACTCGGTGTTCTGTTCCCGATGGATCCAAGGACAGCAAGTTTGGACTCCGGAACGGCCCAAACGGTCCAACTCTTCTTCACATGTAACTGAAATCCCTAAATCTGCTTTCCTGCGTCTCAATTTTCCTCAGTACGCACTCCCCGATCCGTCTCTTTCCAAACCGTTTGAACCAGTGCGTAGCCTACACAGATTTGAACCCAACGACGCCTAGCGCGCTTGCATTGGACTCCTAGATCTCTCGAATCATCCGTTGACAGATCGCAGGTGCAGGCTAGCCCTTAAGCTGTCCCTTGTAACAGTCTTTGTATGTGCGAAGTTCTCTATGAATATCAAGAAGTAGGCCCCTTGCGTCTTTGATATAACGCCTGAAGCCTCAAATACCCAGTCAGCAAGTAACTAGGGCCTAGCTTGATTTTGTCTTCTTTCGAGTCGCATAACTTCATCACTAGATGTCCAAACGAAGTAAACAAGGTGCCCATGGAAAGCTGACAACGAGCTCTATCCATCTATGTGATGAAAGTGATGATCCGAAGTTGCGCTAAAAGTCCGTAAGCTGGGGCCTAGCTTGTTTTCTCCGTCTTTCGAATCTTGTAACTTCTCCACTAGGCGTCCAAACGAAATAGACAAGATGTCCATTGAAAGTTGACAACGAGCTCTACCCACCTTTGTGATGAAAGTGAAGATCCGAAATGGTGCCAAAAGCCCGTAAGCAGAGGCCTAGCTTGTTTTCTCCATCTTTCGAGTCTTGTAACTTTTCCACTAGGCGTCCAAACGAAGTAGACAAAGTGCCTATGGAATGCTAACAAGGAGCTCTATCCAATGATGCGATAAAAGCAAAGATCCGAAGTTGTGTCAAAAGTCCATAAGCTGGGCCCTAGCTTGTCTTCTCATGAGTGTCTTTGAAGCGACAAGCATCGAAGTTTGAATTTCAGGTAGGAGCCGGTCCACGACACGACAGCGTGTCCATCGTGTCAACTTGTTGTTGTAAAGTACGGTTCAAAACCTAAGTATTATTGTACTGAGTAGGAGATCACCAGCCAAGAAGTCATGTTCAGTCGTTGAGTAGTGTCTCTCAGACGTTTGCTTGCACCACTTACAGAATTGAAGTTGCATGACTCATAGTACAAGGTTTACGACACTTGAGGATCTGCAGGGAGTGTATTTGCTGTTGGATTCTTTGCTGTTCGACTAATTGTTTGGAGAATCAACTGTTCACTACCTTCTCCTGTCATTCGATACACGTGCTGATTGTGGTAATGCATGCTCAAGGTTATAGGTTTAACTGCACAGATTGTTCATGTTGTTCTGTGATCGCTTGCAGTTTGCACTTTCGATCAAGCCTGTGGTTGGAGATACCACCGCAACCCAAATATCAATCCGAATCGAACAAATTATGACAAACATAAGAAACCAAAGAGACCTCATAGTGACGCTTGTCTGAAGACAAGATGGACAGATTTGTAGGATTGTCTAGACATCTCGATTGCAGGCATAGTGCATTTTATCATGGATGCAGCAGATCCAGCGATTGGTCACGTTGTCGAAGATAGAGGCGTGGGAGCAGTTCAAGATTCACATGTTGCTTTTGTTGCTGAAGATCCTTCGACTCAGCAGTTATGAGATGAACCCTTGGAAAGTAAAGAAAGTGTCAAAGATCATAATAACGTAGACCATGAGTCCAGTGTGGACAAAGAAATCTCAGCGGAGCTGGATGTAGACGTAATGCACTCCAGAGACGTCCCGCAGGATAACCGTGACAACAAAATGCAGTGTGTGCAAGATTCACAAGTGGAGTCGAATCTTGTGCATGCTTCATAAGTGGATCTAATTCATGTACTTGACTTATAGATGAATCAAGCCACGAGGGCCACGAGAAATCAATGGATTACACCACATGAATATGGATTTTTTAGTCAGTCTACTTTCTCGTTTAGTTTTAAGTGGCATTTGTTCGACTTCTGTGTCATGACTTTTGACTGACTGCAAAGTTCCGATCATTGTTGTTCACTGAAGAATCACTATCTCAGGCTTCATGAGAACTTTGTGAAATGATCACAAGCGTACTGGTCTGGTAGACTTTGTGAAATATCCACCAGTACGCTTATGGTTTCACTGTCAATACTGTGGTTTTCTAGAATGCTTTGTCATACAAGTGATCGGTTAGCTTCACTATTTTCTCTTTGATAAGTTCAGCAAACCTCGACCTCGACTAAAGACTCATTCACCTCTTTCGAAAGATCCTTCTCCCAACCCAATGTATTCGTCTTGAATACCCCTTCATTACACCTGACAACTGAATGTGAGTCTTAAGTTAGTTCAAAGAGTACTTGACATTTCTTGAAGAGATTCATGAGGGAGCTACTGGCAAGAGCTAATCATGACTACCGTAATAGTTGCAAGGAAAACACAAGAGACCAATAGTTATGTAGTATATGTACAATTGACTGAGCCTAGTAAATTGTACACACATCATACATGAAAGTTTTGGGAAGCTTGGAGAAAGATCAGAGGCAAATTTCTAGCCTTTGTGTTTGTGGAGCTATTTACCTTCCAAGTTTTTAGTGAGCTCCAGTTGACGAGGAGAGAGACTAGTGAGTGCACAAGAAAAAACTCTATCCAAAAGCTTGACAATGTGCTTTGAGTTGCATATCTAAACTCCCTTTTTACAGTTGAGAAGTCCCTTTATCAGATAACTCTTCCTTCATCAGATAAGTTTTGTTTGAAATAGGGCTTGACCAAGAAAAGATAGTTCATTGTCATAGTGAGTGCATGAACAACATTTGGGAACATGACTCGTAAATTCTGAATCTGAATTCGGCTCATTTAATGCTCAGAATCAACCTTCAGCTGTCCATTCCATCTCTCCACGAGAGAACTCTTTACAAAAGTTACAAAAGCCTGCTTCTCTAATACTACCTCCTCTTGGAGCAGCCCCAAAGCAATGCTGCTATCTATCTCAAAGAATGAAGCAGGAACTCCTCTTTTGTATAAAAGTTTCTGAAGCCGACAGAACAGTTAGAAAAGTTGCAGCAGTCATTGTACTCTGCGGATTAATTAGTTCTTCTAGTGCGCGAGAACAGAAATAGAACTCTTTGAGATTCGTACAATTATAAGGTTATATGTGATTCTTTTATAAAGCAGTTGTCCAGTGCACACTTACTTAATCAATTGTTAGCCAGACAAAAATAAAAATCATAGTACGTCATCCTCTATCAAAATCATTTATTGTTATTTCATACAAAATCATGTACATATACTTCAAATGTGAAACGAACTTATCTTAATATTAAACAAAAATGTTAGAAATTACTTTTTGTACTTTGTCATCCACAAGTAAGTTCTGGCTGTTTTTACAGATTCAAAAATCACTTCTAACTATTCCATAACAGACCAACGTGGATCCTCTAATATCTGGAGAAGTTGTTCAAATAGACTAATCCTGTTAAATGTCTTCTCTAATCATTGATATCCTAACCATTCCATATCAGTGCAAGCCATGAGTATTATTCTTTTGTTATTTCGGATCTAGTTTGATTAAATAAGAGGTTATGATTACTATTCATTTCTGTTGTTTTCGTATGTATCGGCATCAATGATACCGTGTGGGTCTTTTATATCGTTTATGAATCATGTTGTTAAAGATTCACTTGTTATTATTCTCAAACTGTTCTTCTTCTTGAAGATATAGAATTTAACTAAAATTTCTTTGAGTAACCGTCTATATTTGAATTTGAATGTAAGTGCTAAAAGAAAATTTCTCTAATCGTCTACATAGTTACTTGAATGTGTTAGAATATACTCATGAGAATATCAAAGAAACATTAATACATCATATAAGTAACGTTTATGAACCAAAATTGATTAACTATGCATCAACTCACTGCGGTATAGTTCTAAGAATCAGGGCATAAATAAAAAAGGTGAAAAGCTTTTTATGAAATTTTGTAATTGTTTTAGATTGTTTTCTAGATATCAAAAACACAAAAAAGACGAAGATTTTTTTCTTCAACCAATATTTGTATTTAACTATAAAAGTAATATTTGTAAGTCATATTCATTTTTGATGCTTTGTGTCTCCAGGTTGGATTTGAACCAACGATCCGATTCAATTCATTCGAGGGTAACTTGTCCTAGCATCGGTGACCCATATCAGACAATCGCAGTAGATGATTTTCTCTTTGTGTATCAATTTTATGTGGAGTATTTGATTTATCATCGTGTGATATATTAAGAATAATTGAAGACTTTACAACTAAACTAAAGATTGCGGAGATCAGATCTTATTCTCTGCACTTTTTGGGTGTTTGGTTCTTTTTTCTCTTTGTTTGGTAGATGAGTCTCCCGTTTGTTATTGGTCTTTTGTTTTTTCTTCTCCTACAAGGATGGTTAATATATTTAAAAATGAATATCTTAATTTAATTTTAAATTAATCACCACTTAGTGATAAAAGAAGTAAGAGTGGAAAGCAAATGAGAAACAATGGATACCAAATGGACCAGAATACCCATCAAGCCGGCCAAGGGAAAAGAGGTATCTAAAATAACTTTTTGCTTGATTATTCCTTTCATATGAAAGTCAAGCGTGATCATATCTCTCTTACTGAATCTTGTTCTTAAAGATCCATGACTAGAATAACCAATTTTGCCCGTTATCCTTTCATCAATTTGTGTTTTGGTGTTCGTATTTCTGATCTGTATTAGAGATTGTGGATATAAATTATATGGATTATGTTTTCTTACTAAAGTTTGCTATTAACTTCTTATGATATAATAATGAATTTTAACATAAGATGATGACTGTAAAAATGATATATTGCCGGTCATGGTCTGATCAAAACATGCTTTGATAAGAAAGGTATGATCAAGTTAGACATTTGTAATAGGGATTGATAAAGCAAAAAGTTGAGACCAAGGAAAAAGTGGGACCCAAGTAGCTTGTTTGCCTTATCATTCCCTCAATACGAAAGTTAAGTTTGATCAGATCCCTCTTATTGAACCTTATCTTGATCATACTCTTGAATGGCAGTAGCCGCTTTTGCCAGTCATCTTGTCATCGTATTGTTGATCTGTATTAGAAATTTATGATATAAATTATATGAATAATATTTTCTTACTATAGTTCACTATGAACTTCACGGACGCGTTGATAAATAATGAATTTTAACATAAAATGATGATTGGAAAAACTATCTATTGCTCATCAAGTCCGATCAAGACATGCTTTGGTAAGAAACTTATGATCAAGTTCGACTTTTGTACTTGGGGGACTGATACAGCAGAAAGTTGAGACCGAAAGGATCAAACAACTACCAAGAAGAAGGAGTGCAATGATAGCCAGGACGTTTGCCTAGAATAATAAATTTTTTTATTTTTTTATTTTTTATTTTTTATTTTTTTAATTAAAAGGCCACGAAGGACCGGGTTAAAAATTTTATTGGGCGATAGGGAGCCACCCGAAACCGTACCACAGTCGGCCATATGCCGTAACCCAGTTCCCACCTCGTAGATGGCGACAGAATCAGGTCACTGTCCTCGCGCGACCAGTCTAACCTCAATCTAGTGGAGTTCTTGCTCATCGTGCCGACCTCATCGAGCACGAGGGCCTCGATAATCCTCTTCATGATGCTGTCAGTACCGTGATCATGTCTCGGCGACCTATTCCGAAACCGCGGCCTCACTCTCTCTTTTGTCCCCTCCCGATTGTCAGTGACGTCGTCTTTTTTGTCGTCGTAGTTCTCATCAGGCTCGGAGCACGAGGTACTCGCAGCCCTAGACATTTTGAGGTTGTTGTTTCTGACATGTTTAATGCTGTATTGCCCCTTCGTAAGAACAGGCCCCACGATCAGTCGGCCCCACCTCTGGCCGGCAGCCCTGCACTCATGATGGATGCGGCCGCGGGCGCTGACCTTCTTTTTCCCATTCTCGCCGTCGATTTTCAGAGCAGGAAGGTAATCATTGCACGACTCCGGCGACCACCTCAACGTCCTCTCGATCACGGTGCCCTTCTCACCCCTCTCCCCCTTCTTTCTTTTGACCGTAATAGAGCAGGCGCGAAAATCACCGAGAGCAGTTAGGAAGGCTGCCGCCCATGACTGTTTAGTGAAGGTGTACTCCATCGTCTTTGTATTGCTCCTAAAGTCGCCATCGCGGCCTCCCAGGCCTTTCTTTGTTTCTTTCCAGCGTCCTCGTTCAAACCAGCCCATAGCTCTTTACTGGTTTCAGCAACAATTCTAGTCGCCGGACGATCAGAACGGCCTCCTCTGAAAATCCTGTCAGCCCTCTCAGCCCACGCAGCCTGGGAGTGTTGAACGAGAAGAAGAAGGAGGGCGGGGTTGCGATGCCGAATTTCCAGAGCCTTGTCTATAGTCTCTAGCAGGTTGCCTTCGACATAACCGGTATTACAGTCCTGTTCGTGTATCCTAAGTCTCTCCCACCTGTTCTTCACCACCCTGCAGTCCCAAAAAAGATGCTTAATAGTCTCGACCTCCTCGCATCCCTTCGCGCATCTCCCATCGCCAATCCCCATCATCCTCGCTCTTCTGTTGGTGAAAAAGCCGTGATTGAGGATTCGTCATAGCCAAAGGTTGACCCTGAGGTTTCCCCCCGATAGCCAGACTCTCCTCCATCTCGTTTCCCATTTCTCCATCGTGTCGTTAACCTCCCATCTCGCGTTTATTAGGTCCAGGTTTCTCGTTTTTGCAGGTAGCAGGCTCTTCCAAGTTCTGAAATCTAAAGTCCACCCCCGAAAGGTCTTGTCCCCTAACCTCCATTGCCAGTTCTCGCTATCTTGCAGTCCTCCGTCGATCACCTGCGTCACTCCGGCCCATCTAGTTAGCTTCGCTAAGTTACTGGTTTCAGTCCCTTCCTGGTCTTCTAATGGCCTCGATAGCGGGACGTTCCTCAGCGAGTCGTGGAGGTCTTTGAGTTTGAGGGAGTTAAGAGAGGTAAGAGGACTTCTTTTTAGTTCACGCAGTACTTCCCTCTTCCCAGCTTCATCGATACCCTCCTTCCTGGCCCACAGCTCGACCACCACCCTCGATGACAGGTTCCCCAGGAGCATAATCTTTTCACCTTCAAAAACTACCTTGTTCGCCACTTCTTTCCAGCACTGTAACATATTGTTCAGGGTCGGAAGGCCACGCACACTGAAACCCGGTAGCATTAAAATACAGTCTTCGGGGGTCCAACCTTCAGTCTTCCCCTTGTATCTTTTGTCCCTCATGCTCTCTTTGATGCCCCACCTTGCTATATTCACCCAGTCTTGTTTTCCCCCGTTGAGGAGTTTAGCAATGAATTTTAGCTTGAGCGCCTGAGCGACCTTCCTGAAAGGGACAATGTCCAGGCCTCCCTCACTCTTGGGCTTAGCAATCGCTTCCCAAGCCACAATCGGAACTTTAGGCTTCCCGTCCGAGTTTCTGCCCCATAGGAAGGTCCTGCAGACCTCTTCAAGCTTCTTAATGCCGTTGATAGAGCAGTCAACTCCCGTAAGTTGGTATGCAGGTATCGCCCGGAGGACATGAGTCAGGAGTACTACCCGGTTGGGCCACGACAGCATCCGGTTAGACCAGTGCTGCAGTTTACTTTGAATTCTTCCGACAATCCTTTCGATGACCTGGCCTTCAGACAGGTTCCTCCCGATCCACGCTCCTAGATACCTTACCATCTGCCCAGGTCTGGCCATTAGACAACCGGTCTCCTACAGCCATCTAGGAACTTCTTTCATACCCAACGGTATTACCATCGACTTTTCCAGGTTAAGGGCAGCCCCCGATATTTTCTCGTATCTACGTAGAACGTCTTTCGTAGCATTGAAGCAATCCTCGGTGCCTTCTATAATTATTCCGGTATCATCTGCGAAGAGTTGATGCAGCAGCGGGGGGGACTCTCCCGACCATAGGCCTTCTATCTCGCCCTGCTCCCTGGCTCTTTTGATCATATTCATCAAGGGCTAGGTGGCAATGACGAACAAGAAAGGGGTCACCGGGCACCCTTGCCGGACCCCTCTCCCTAGCGCGATTTCCTCCGTGAACCCACCGTTTATGTGTACTTTTGACTTCCCGTCTTCCGCAAGGCCCTTGAGCAGACGCACGAAATGAGAGTCAAACCTCATTGACTCCATCGTATCCCACAGGTAGACCTGAGATACCCGGTCGTAAGCCTTCATGAAGTCGATTTTTAGGAATAGAGACTCCCAGCCTTTTGCCTCGGCCATCTCCTGCCCCAGCTTAAAGCTTAGAATGTTGTCGTGTATGTCTCTTCCTTGGATGAACCCGGTTTGTTGCTCGTCAACCACGTTTCCCACCACCTCCTTCAGCCTCTCTGCTAGGATTTTACTTAGGATCTTGTAGGTAGCTGAGAGTAAGGTGATTGACCTCCAGTTTCCCAGTTCATTCCTGTCACCTCCTTTCAGAATAAGTTTGATTACCCCCTGTCGCGTTTTATCATCGATCTTTGCGGTCTTCCAGAATTCCAGCACCATATCAGTGCATTCCTCCTTAATGAAAGGCCAGCAGGCCTGAAGCATCTCGTACGTGACGCCATCGATGCCAGGCGACTTCTCCTTGGGGAAATTTAGAACTGTCCTCTCCACTTCCTCGCTAGTAGGCGGTGCCACCAGACGAGCGTTTTCCCCCTCCGCTATCCATTTGGAGGTGAGCAGAAGCACCTCCTTCCTTTCCTCTTCTTTTTTGGCGACTTCGTCATCCTCCACAAACAGCCCCGTGTAGTATCTGTGGACTCTTTCAAGGATTTCTCCGTGTTCTTCAGTGATCTCCCCATTTTCCAGTACTACCCCTTTCATTTCTTCCCTTCTATGTTTTGCCTTTAGTTGGACAAAGAAATATCGAGATGGCGCTTCCCCCTCTTTCAGCCACCTGATACGACTTCTCTTCCTCCAAAGGATAGCGTCTTGGTGTTCTCTCCTTCTAACTTTTTCCTCTGTCTCCTGTAG
This sequence comes from Asterella californica, assembly GCA_036924285.1. Lineage (NCBI taxonomy): Eukaryota > Viridiplantae > Streptophyta > Marchantiopsida > Marchantiales > Aytoniaceae > Asterella > Asterella californica. The sequence continues at coordinate 18,888,162 of JAYKYS010000003.1, forward strand.
CTTACGTCTTGTTTCTTCAGAGTCCTCCCCCCGAGCTAGTTCCCTGAGCCTCAGCAGCTCCTCTTCTAGACCCGCATTGGAGGACGTCCTACTTCCCGCAGCCCTTTTTTCCTCCATCAAAACTCTTCTTATCTTGGCCCAACCCACCGCCCACTTAGTCCTTGGGTCGTCCGTCCTTCTTTGCTGCTCCCTCCACGCGGCTTCCGTCTTGGCTCTTATTCTCGCGTCTTTTAGCATGGAGGTCGGAGATGCGTCTTTTAGCATCTCCGCCTCCATCTTGAAGTAAGAGGACTTTTTAATCTTCACCCCCACCTCCTCCTCCTTAAGCTGAATTTCCACCGTCACTGGTATGTGATCAGATAGCGTTTGCCTTCCGTCGTGTACTATCCGTGTCACCCCCGAGCACCAATCTGCGCTGTTATTAAGATAGCACCTGTCTAGCCTGGCCTGGTCCTTTCTGTCGCCCGATTGAACCTGTCTAGTGAAAACCGGCCCTTCCTTCCTTGTAGCATAGAAAAGGGCATCAACCAGGTCTGCCTGAAGGAGAGTACTCCTCCAGAGGCGAAGTTCACTGTCGTGCAGAAGTGGCGAGGGGCCCACGCTATCATCAGGTAGCTCTACCATGTTCCAGTCACCCGTCAGGATCCATCTACCTTCCTTCGTTTTATTCGCGATCCATTCCCATAGATGTCTTTTGCCATCTCTTTTGTTGGGGGCGTAGACCGACGCGACCCTTATGTGCCCTATGGCCGAATCAATAATTCTCCACGCTACAGAGCCGTCGCCCTTGACCCCCTGCTGTACTACTTTCACGTGGTCTTTGAAAAGGAGAGCAGCCCCGCCTCTGCCCCTCACCGCATAATCCACAATCCTCGTACCATCTCTCATTATCTGTTTCAAGTTGAATTCTAGACGTTGCTCTTCTGTCTTCATCTCCTGTAGGGCTATGATGTCAGCCTGGACACTGTCTCTTCTCAGCCAGCGTCGGAGAATAGTCACGCGATGCGGATCGCTCAAGCCTCTCACATTCCACGAAGCAATTTTTAGTTTTGTCTGCATATTTTAACTTGTTTAAGGGTGACGACAGTTCCTCCAGAGTTCCTTGCGTTCTTCCCCATCTCTACCTTGGGGTCAAAGCGGTCAGCAGGTTTCTGGCCCTCGCCATGTTGCCTTTCTTCTTCGGCTTTTCTTTGTTTGTGGAACCCTTCCCAATTCCCCTCCCTATAGGCTTGGATAGGTTACCGACCGGCTTTGGAGTACTGTCTCTCCTCGTCCCCCTTCTACTGGTTAACAGGTTTGGTACCAACTCGCTTAGCACTTCTCGCTCAATTAGCCTAAGAGGCGAGGACGGAGTGGGACCTGGCAGGAGCGAACTCCCCCAAGGCCCCTCCACTCCCGGCCCTTGCTGACCCCCCAAGTCATCCTCATTCAAGCCCGTTTCTGATTTTCTTGCTCTCCCCTCGCTTGATGGATCCGGAGTCTCCGATACTCTTCCCCTTCTGCCGTCACCTGAGGCAGCCTCCCCGAATTTCAGGTAGGAAGGGTCCTCATTCGGGGCAAGAGTCATGTCAGCCACGTGTGTTCCTTCATTTCGTGTGTCAGCTTCCGAGGCTCGTCTTTGTGATCCGTCACCTGGTCCAGCCTCCACTCTGTCTAGCTCCATCGCTTCCTTCATGCCTTGGTCCTCCTTGTTGATTATCTGTGTCACCTCCCCTTCGTCAGTCCTCGTCTTCGTGGTGTCAGTGCCAACTTCCTCCCTATCGTCAGATTGTGCTTTCGTTGTCGTTTCCTCACCTCGATTCTCCTCTGACTTGTTCAGGCTGACGTCAGTAGCTTGGATGATCCCCGCTTCCATGTTCAGATCCGGTAGAGACTCTTTATCCTCGTTCGCAAGAGTTTGTGTCTGAGCAAGATCCGCGTCGCTGACAGGAAGAGACAGTCCAACAGGTCTGAGCCCTTTCTCGGTAGGTTCCCGTGATGCTTCGTTCTCCTCCCCTGTTTCAGGGCCTTTTCTCTCCTCTACAATCATATTTGCTTCCTCCTTTTCTTCTTCTACTGCTTCTCTCTCTACAGATGTTGCATCCTCTTCCTTCTCTAGCGCTTTGAACCGGTTAGAAGAGGCTGTGCCGCTCTTCCCCTGGACCGTCTTTCTCGACCACTTCTTTTTGGTAACTTTGGTGAACACCTCCTCTTTGCTACCAGATGGGGTGGCTTCGATCAGAGGGGGGGAGGCCGGGGCCTCCTTTTGTACTGCCTCCCTATTTGCGGTTTTGCCTGGACCCTCGCTTTTCCTGATACTTTCTGGGCAGTTCCTCGCAAAATGCCCCTTCTTTTTACACGAGAAGCAGGTGTCAGGAAACGATTGGTAGATTATTGGTTGGGCCACCGTTGTCCCCACCCCCACCTGTATCAGTAGATGGTCTTTTAGCTCCGCTCCTGGGTCTAAAAGCACACATCCTCTAATGTGGGGGTACGCATTCGTAGCCCTTGTTGAGGACTTATACAGTACCGGTCCGATGGCCGCCAGCAGAGTATCAGCTTCAATTTCGAAGGTAGGGTCGACCAGTGGGAGGTCTACCCAAACTGCTACCGCTTTGGGATTCTCCGCTTGTGTTCTGTAGCCCGGTGACCAGGGAGCAGCGAGCACAATCCTTCCATTACTGAAGAGAGGAGCGTCTCTGATGACATGGTTTCTTTGGTCCGGTGTGGCGAGTACCACGAGAAAGTTTTTACGGTTTAACATACGTAGTTGGGTGATTTGTACCCCCATCCCCTGCTCCAGCCTCCTGAAGGCCCAAGCTTCGAAGGCATCTCTGGAGGGACTGCAGTCTATCGTCGATAGAACAACGGCTGTCGTTTTCAGAAGCGCAAGGCGGCTCGCTACCAGGTTTCTGTCAAGGACCACTCTCACCCCGTTCTTCAATTCTCCATGATGTTGATTCTTTTGGATGCTTAAGAGCGCCTCCTTCAACTCGCTGTCGGACATCCCTGCTCCCGCAAGCGGGTTCAAACCCTCCAGGTAAGGGTTCAGACTCGCCTTTCCTACTTCTTTCAGGGGTTTTGACCAGCTATTTGGTTGATTCTGCTTTCCCTTATCGCCTTGCACTGCCTTTAGCCCCGGCTGCTCCTTTACCCCTGGTGTGTCCTTTCTTGTTGTTTGAGCAGGAGAACCCGACTGCCATTGAGCCTCGTTACTGTTTGTGGCGACCACTCTTTCTTCGCCCCCTCTGGAGTTCCCGTCCTCCTGCTTCTCCACCGCAGCATCAGCACCCGCACCAACAACCCCAAGGGGTCCCCCGGGAGTAGCACCACCACGAATGACCGCCACCGGACTGCCCACCTCGGAGACATACGTCACAGCACCCGTCGCCACGATCATTGGTGGCCCCTCTGCTGACTTACTCGCTAGTTTTGTCTCCTCCATTCGTACTACGTTCTGTTTCTTTTGGTAGTGCAGAAGGCCCTCAACCGTCCCAGCACCTCTGTCTGGATTCCCCTTCCTTCTCGAGTCGATTAGGTTGAGTGACTCCCTCCTTATTCTTTTCCTTTCCAGTTCTGCGACCTGTTTTGCTCCTGCGTTTTTTTGTAACCCCGAACTTAATCAATTCGCTACACACACCTGTCTTCCTACCCGCGGCATTTGTCCTCTCACCATCGCTGTCCTTACTCTGCATCTCTCCTCCCCTGTTGTTAAGCAACCTCACGCTCTACGAGTGTCAGTCCTGTCGTTTCAAAAAACCTCAACCCTAAAGTTCTTACTTAACGCTAATTCGCATATCCGTCGTAGTTGTGGCCCGATTCCCTAAGTGCTCGCTAAGTGGAGGGCTAACTAGCCCTCCCTCCCTCGGCCGCCGCGCTCCGCACTCTCATCTCTCCCCTTCTAGAATAATAAAATGATTCTTGAATACTTTATAGTACATCAATTGCATCATTATCGCACGTGAGCCGTTGACGCATGTACGCAACTGCAGAAACAGAACCTGCCGAGTACGAGCAATGAACACCTATCCAAAGCTCTAAACCCCCTTCTCCTTTCTCCTCATCATCATTTTTGTAGTCGAGGGGTCAACTTCCAATGACAACTCGGAGGTCGATATGAGCTAAGATGATTGTCATATATTAGAGAGCTGAATCGACTGAATTTGCGTGTAGTATGTTCGAAAAAGTTGCCTGAAGTTGTAGAATAAAGAATTGGGTGGCTATGTTGACCGCACAGAAATTACGACCGGTCATAAATCATGTCTTCCAAGTGAGTTACAGAGTCAATATTTTGTTGCAGCTGGTTTGGGTCGTAATCTTATCTGAGACTTTGAAAAAGTGGAAAGTAATTGCTTTTCTTCAAAAGAACCCAAAGTTTGATGATTGCTTATGTTATGAACCACTAAAGATCCTGGTTAAGTGGTGAGTTTCTTGTGAAGGATGCTCTAACCGTGCAAACTTGCTATAAATTTGTCCCATAGTCAAAGATCCCTATGTTTGGTACCATGCTGATTGCAGGTTTCAAGCCACAAAACCACACGACTCTGCTCGTGGTTTGTAAGAATGGCAAGCTCTGAATCCAAAGTGACGAACACTAGTCCGATCGTAGTGAAGTATTTCGAGTTCTGACAGTTGCTGAGTCAGATTCTGGTGGAGGAGCTGGTATTCAAGCGGACATCAAGATGTGCGTAGCTCTAGGAGGTTTTGCATGACTGCCATTTCTGCTCTAACTGCTCAAAATACCATCGGTGTACATGTACCATGTCCACTGAAGTTCTAGTATGAAGTGAAGTTTGTCTGTTGATTAGACTTGTTGAGATAGAGCAAGCAAGAAGTACGAGCGAAGTGAGAGATTCTGAGGTTCTGCGAGAGATATGCGCTGTCTCAGTAGTTTCTCTTGATGAGGTGATACCTACTTTGGGATTTCACGCCATTAATGTTTGAACGTTGACTTTCAACTTCGTTGCTCCACTTTATGTAAATGTTCCATGTTGTGGGTTCTTACTTTTTCATCTCCCGTAGCTATGCAGGGGATTCACACGGTACCAACCAAATCTTTGGAAAGCAGTTGAAGTCTGTTCTTTTAGACATAGGAGCTGATGTGGTAAGGAATATACTACCTTCATCTGCAGTCTCGACCCATTTAGCTTGATTGATAGGTTTCCGCCAAGTTGTTATTAGGTCAAGATCAGAAGACTAGAGGAGAGTGACCTTGTGGTCTACGATTGACCTATCATGATAGATTCTGCTGAAAAGTTTGCCTTGCATGTAGCATTTTCAGGTCAAAACTAGCATGTTGCCATCAGCCGACTGTATAGAAACTCTTTGCTCCATGCTAGATTCGTTTCTAATTCGATTATTGACGCTTGAGCTCTGTAACCGTGCTTTGCATTTGCCAATTGTTAGATATTAGAGATGTGATGAAGGAAAATTCTGTAAATACTACATCTAACGTGATTTTCTAGGAGTGATTTACGTGAGTGCACGAGGAGAATCCGGTCTGTAAAGATTGACATTTTCTATTGGTTTGTAAAGAATATTTGGGAAATCTGTCCAGAAATTAGTTCTGCTTCTTCTCGCATGCAAATAAATTATTTCCTACAGCTCGAAGGGCAGTATAGTCTCTCCATCATGGCATGTCCATTGTGTCAACTTCTTGTTGTAAAGTACGGTTCAAAAATTATGCATTGTTGTACTGAGTAGCAAATCACCACCCGTGAAGTCATGTTTAATCATTGAGTATTGTTGTTTTCTGATCACTTGCAGTTTGCACTTTCAATCAAGCCTGTGGTTTGAGATACCACCGCAACCCAACTATCCGTCTGATCGAATAAATTATCACAAACGTAAGAAACCAGATAGACCTCATATTGCGCTTGTCTGAAGACAAGATGAACAGATTTTATGAATTGCAAGATTGCATGAACATCTCGATTGCAAGCATTGTGTGTTTTACCATGGATGTAGTAGATCTAGCTATTGCGGACGTTGCTGAATATCGATGCTATGCATAGAAGCAGTTCATAATTCACACGTTGCTTTTGTTGCTGAAGATCTTTTGACTCGCAATGATGGGATGAACCCTTGGAAAGTAAGATAAGTGTCAAAGATCGTGATAACATAGACCATGAATACAATGTGGACAAAGAAATCTTAATGGAGCTAGGTGTAGAAGTAATGCACTCTATTGATCTTCCGTAGGATGACCCTGACAACACAATGCAGTGTGTGCAAGATCCATATCGTGGATTAGTCAAGCCTCGATAGCCACGAGGAACCAACGGATTGTACCAGCTGAATATGGATTTTTTAGTCGGCGTCTATTGTTAGAATTCTTTGCAAAGTTCTGGGTGAAGTGCTTACTTATAGACTCCAAATTTTTCTGTCGACTGCCTACTGTGGAAGAATTTCATCAGTTGTGAACTGGGTATATGTTGTGCAATGTAGGTCATCGCACCACGTTCATTTTCAGAGATTTGGAGAATGGCAGGAGTATTCCGGTTGAACACTGGTAAATTGTATCATGATGTGCTCTCTATGGGTCTCTCCCACACAAGTTTGCAAATCTAACAAGAGAAGTTGATCTCCATGATTTCCAAACTGACCGAGAGGGAAGTAGGATGGATTGTTGCTGCTATGCAGTATTGAGATAAGGAGAAGTTGGTCATACAAGAATCTCTTGCTAGAAAAAGAGGTAATGCTTGCTTATATCTTTGTATTTTATTATAATGTATCTTTTGTTCTCAATGTGGTTGCCCAATGTGGACAAAACCGATCAAGTTGATGTATACATATATATGATATGTAAGTATAAGTATCTTGGTATATGTACATATTGGAAGAATAATGAATCCTAATATAGAATGATAGATATGTTATCATGGTTGAAAAATACAAAAATAATTTCTGAAAATAAATCGCTTTATCAAATATATAGAGACTCTCTCATATGATTCTCTCATATTACTTCAATGGATAAAATTGATGCAATTTGACAAGCCTAGAGCGAAGAACAAATACGGAGAAGACCATCATAACTAATAGAATAAAGATTTAATGTTATAGATCAATGGTTAAAGCATCCCTTTGGAAGCCAAAAGGTCTAGTTCAAATGTCCCTCTTGACATCTGTCTAATATGAGATTTTAGAGCAGCATCACAAAAGTTACCATAGTATGTTGGTGTCTTTGGAGATTATGTTGGACCTTGTCCTATGGACGGGGAGGATATTTCTTTAATAATAGCATGTTGTGTAACGCCTAAGTTTATTACACACCCGAAAGAGGAGATCTCGATGTATTGAAGCTTAATACTCTACTCGTCTGGGATAACTCCCTCAGTGCAATATGAGTCAATGCATAATATAAAGCTCCTCATAATAAGATGTGTATCAATCTATAAGATCACGTAATAACGCATTGGAATCAATGATATTGCTATTATTTATTATTAAAATTTTGATCCAAAAGGATTTATAATACTCCTAATTTCCATCTAACTTAAGTTTTAAATCTAGCTTTTATCATTCTAGCTTATCAATCTAAACTAAATTAGCTTGTATACTTATAGTTCATAACTTCAACTATAAATAATGAAACTAATATAACTAAAATTAGAACTAATCACATATACATGAACGTCTCTATTAAATTTAAATTGAATTTCTCACTACTTCTCAAAGCTAATTCAATATTTATGTTTTGTAAACATGCTATATAAGAAGACTTGATACTTGAATAGTCTTAAAAACTATATATCGCATTCCGAATTAAGTTAACCAAAATTCTCATTTCTTCTTTTCGCTAATGAAATATTTGTAGTATGATTTGGTATGAACATATAAGAATAGTTCTCGTGAGAAATACCAACAATACAATCTAAAACTAGGTCACAAAAGATGATTTAGAACAATTTGACAAAATGACAAGTTTAATGAAAATAGTTCGAGAGAAGATATAATCATTTTACTAGTTCGAGAAAAGATATATCTGTTTTGAGATAGTTTCAAGAAAGTATAACACTTTTGAGATAGTTTTAGAGAAGGTACAACCGTTATGAGAATAAGAATAATAGATTTGATCATAGGTATCAATGATCAGTGTGAAATATGATACTGCTGAGTTGTTTCATAGTAGGAGAATTGAGTCATTTCAAAGTATGAGAATTATGTTGTTTTAAAGTACGAGAATTGAGTTGAGTAGCAGAATGTGCAAAACTTACTATTTTGATATAATAATGTTATATGTACTACATCACTCACCATGCAACACAAACTTCTATCGATTATCTAAACCGTCTCTTTCATATATTAACTTCGGCTACAACCTACTATACAGCAATGCAAAACATAATCTTGTAGAAGCATTATCCAACCCAACAACAAACACGAGATGCAAGTACAAGCATTATCCTACAAAACAACATACACGAGAAATTATCTCTAACACGGTTTGTGCTTCAACCATCATCCGAAGGTTAAGTTTTCTTACTTCAAGTCAAATTATCCATGCTTTTTCTTTCGTCAATCTCCATTGTGGTCACTATCAAGATTGACACGAAGAGAAAAAGCATGAGGGCACTTGTTGAGACGGTCAAAATTATCTAACGCTTTCTCTTTCATCCATCTCATTATGATAGTTGTGAAGATTAAAACGCTAGTAGAGAGCGTGAGGACAAGAGTTTAGACAAAATTATGGAGCACTTTCTCTTTCTTCCATGTCCATTGCTACTACTGTTAACATTGAGGCGATGGTAGAAAGGATGAAGGATCAAAAGACTCGATCTATAACATCACACCTACCTCCATCGTCCTCTGCATTGCACTACACGAGGAGAATGATAATTCGATCCACAATGTTTGTAGCACATTGCACGAGGAGAACGACAAAGATAATTCATTTTCTTTGTTCTCTTATACTTTCTGCCAAAATTTTTATTAGCTAATTCTACCTTCGTATTCATTTTAGTAATAAACTGCCACGTCGGATTATATTTCAAGAAGTGAATTCCTCCTCAGACTTTTTCAGCCTCTGTATTATTCACTTTCAAAAAACCTCCACTCAGCTATGTAAATGCCTCACAAAAATTAGTCATAATTAAAAGAAATACATATACCTCCTCCATTTAAAAATGTTATGCATACTTCTCAGAAGAAATAAATAATTATGCATTCTAAACTACGACGATGCATAATCACAATATGCATGTAACTTGAACTTCTAAGCGGAAGATGAAAAAGACAAATGGTGATGCAAGGAGAAAATGATCACACACCGTTGGTTGAAGTCTACTTGACGACTGATTTTGGAAAAATTGCATTATGTTGTTGATTTATTATTCACAGAGATAAACGCAAAAGAGCTAAGAAGTGTTTTTTAATTTAATTTATTAAAATCAAATAGTTAAAATTAAAATTATATTATTAAAATTAGATTTTTTCTTACACTTGGCTGCTGTGATCAAAGAACCCATAAGTGAAGTATGTTTAATGATCACCTTCCTCGTATAAACACCATTGCTATCAAGAATTAAAATATTCATCTTTTCACCTTCTGATTAATAACCTAACCCTTCCAAGAGGAAGACGGAAGGATTATTAATAAATTGAGCATGCTCCTCCATCTGAACATGGAGGAGGTGATTAATACATGCAACCTTTAAACCACAAGTACCGGTATAAAAGGTTCCTTGGACCTCTTGTCTGGACCTCCTGGAGTCACAGTTACTCTGCCGATCATCTGTCTCGACCCTTGTCCTCCAGGTTGCGGAAGTCTCTCCATCCAATAGAGCAACCCAGACAAAAGTTTTACACTATCTTATTCGTTCTCCAATCATCATTGTTACATATTTTATCATTTTGTCGAGAGAATATAGTTTCTCGAAGACGTAATCCTACCAAAAACTTCTGTTTTCTTGACAATAGACGGCTCCGCATACATGCAGAAGACATCATAGGCGTAGAAAAGATACCATTCTTGCAATTGGATATTTGATTTGTGTTCTTGTCTGTGATACATGATTCATTCCTTGTTCCATGTTCATACTTCAACATTTGTGCAGGAAAGCACCCGATGATGACATGGCAATCCTTCTTACGAGCTCATGGTGGTGGAATGACTAAATGGTGGAACCTGGTTAGTCACTGGAGGTCATTTGCAGAAGGAGGAGACATTGGAGTGCTCACCTGTGATGCTGTAGTTTCCAACGTGGATAGTGGTTGCACTTGTATTCTACAATCAAGAAGTAGAGTTGTCATTCGAATCCATTGATGATTTGATAATGTGTATCACCTTTTCTTTATGTCATGTGGTGGAAAAATTGGCGAAGCAAAAATTTGCCGTCTATTGAGACATTGTGTTTTTCCTGAGATATCAAGTTCGTACACCATTGCCAGCAATTCTCAAAGCTATTGTGAAGTCAGAACTCCACGATCCAGAAGGTATTTATGTTGGCTACAAGCACTGCTACGTCAAATCTATGAAGGTCGACGATCTGGTAGTGTGTATAAAATAGATCTTGATGTTGTGATAGTTTTAGATTCAGTCATGCATATTGACAAGTATCATAGTGAGTGCATTTTGAAACCAGCTTACGAAGTTCTTGAATCACAGTTACTCTTTTGAATGAAAATTTGCTGAATTTCTTGTTTTCAACATGTATCCTTTAAGTGGATGACATTTTTCACGGTGTGGAACAAAGTGGATCGAATCTTTGCAACTGATCTCTTAAGTTTTTCATTTGATTGTCTGAATTGCTGTACTATCTGTTTCTAAATTTCTGCATTGTTTACAACCATCTGACATCCGAGAGAATGTCAGAAATCCCTACGAAAGTGGATGCTACATAGAACATTACCACTGTCTGTTTCTAAATTGCTGTATTGTTTATGACCATCTGACACTCGAGAGAACGTCAGAAATCCTTAAGAAAGTGGGTGCTACATCAAACATCACCTTTGCATCATTAGTATATGCGAGTCTCTTCTCGGTCTCAATTACCAAGATCATATTAGTCACATGTAAACCAAATATATTGTGACGCATGGTTTGATTAGTTAATAGGATAATGAAATCTATTTTTCAGGGATTAGATCACTGCAGAAACTTGAGCTGTATAGTACTCAAGACTATACTGTTAGAACTGTAGCATCTGTCGATATCGATATTGTGATGCGGTCAGCATTTAGTTGATCACACATGTACATTTTGACAGGATTAGTTACCTAGTGTTTTAGCTGAAATCTTTGATCAGGTTGGATCAGTTTTGGACTTTAAGGATGTACATGTCTAAACGGCCATTCATGATCTCTTGAACATAAAAATCTGCAGAGGTTATCTCTTTCCCATACACTGAGGATTCTGCAGTAATGTGCACTCAGAAATCTCATAGTTCAGCCCCTGAGAATGAAATTGGGTTGCTGGACTCAATGATGTGGATCTTGAAAGGTAGCAATGATAGTGAAGCCAACATCCGACAATCACATAATATCTTTATTATCTTCCAAATGGAGCAACACATGTACATGAAGGTAAATAAACACCATATGCTAACTGAATATTTGCTCTCTCATCCTTTGCTTCCGTATGCTACTCATGTCCTCCAACAGACGAGCAATCGAGCTTCGCTTTCACATGGTGATGTCTCATGCTTTTCGAGGAAATGTCTTCTTCACTCCCTACTAATGTTTTTCATTCTAGTCTAGAGCATTTGCTGCCAATAATGCATAATGAGAGGATATATTTCCAATGGATATATTTCGATGCAAACTTGCTTATGACGCTATGATAAGTCTTGCTTATGTGATTTTCTCTTGCATTAGCGTAGAATTTCATCTTCGAGGTAAAAATTTACTTCTCAAAAAAGCCTCTACAGCCATGTGTGTAGTCGATCTTGCATGCAGTACATTCTCATGCTTACCAAAACTACAACCACAAAAGACAGTGCCAAGAGCCTAGCTATATCTCTACCTAACAATGCAGACACATATGAAGGTATGCATGTATTCGATAGAGGTAAAGTAGGTCGTACTACGTAAGAAGTATCATCGGCGCTCTAACTCTCATCCTTCGTACAACAATTTCTAGAGCTAGACAACATCCTATGTGCATCCTACACAATGATGATCATCTGCCCAATGAGCTACAACATTGACAATATATGCAGTAAGTAGCTCAAGTTTAGAATCCTCCTACTCACAGAAAACAGCCAACAGCGAGAGGCAGCGAGAAGCGAATAGCACTTCTATAGAATATATAACATGCTAAACCTTGAACAATGCAAAGAAATGTAAATCTTACCTCCTCGATGCAGCATGAGCAGCGGTATACACCCATGACTTCAGTTTGTATCCTATGTCGTTAGCACCAAGCTCCGGAACTTATAAGGCCATGCTCGCTGCAACGCTATCTTTGACTCACAATAAATCTGATCTTTGTGGAGCAAAGATCAGATTTATTGCCACCTACAGAGAAGTGTCGAACTCGAAGCCAATCTTTCAACTTCTTAATACTAAACAACGAGATATCATTCACTAAGACAACACAATCAATCTAGCAGTCTATAGCATGTTTCTTCACCTCCTACAAGGACTCTAAAACTAAGACATAATAAATTTACACTTATGCTGCAGATCTTTCCATGACATGATGTTTCTTTTGTTCAACAGACTATCAACGTTAGGGTTATCATCATGTATAATTTCCTGATTGATTATCCCTCGCGCTTGCAGAAGATCCCTTTACTGATCATCGTTATCTCTGTTCTCCAACGCTTCCTTCCTAGTCAAGTTAACCATTTCCGTGATACAATTGACCTCTATACTGATAGAAGTCATTGTGTATGATACCCTAATCTGGAACTATCATATGGACAATCAACATATAAAACATGTTTATTTGCATCACTCAAACAAACATGGTGCACATGAAGTTATTGACGAAAATCAACCAGTCATATAGTAGGGAGACAAACATGATCTGTATCTTCTCAACTAGTATCATTGTTAGAAGAGTATCAAAACATGCAAGAGACTACGCACATATATGTTTATTATTTCATTTCAGACAAGTCAGGACTCGGTAGGTTGTGGGCATACTTCTCTGTTTGAATAGAGTTCTGTCATGTTTAGTTTATCACTCCATAAGCAAGTTGTTCTCTCACTTATCTAGGAGCTTTAGCATAACTCTCGCCAAATATTCAAATTGGCTCATATTCTAATAACAAGTTTGGAACGCAACTTCTCTCAAACTACAGCACACTCCAATCTACGCTCCTGTTACATAAGTAATCATATAGAATCCATGTGTATATATTCCTTCTGCTAGAAGTTGACTTCGTTAGAAGTGCATAATCAGTTCATTTATGACTGTTACATGTTGTATGCTATTCCATTTGAGAGAGAGATGTTGTCAAGGTGAGAGTTTCTTGGGAAGGACAGAACCTTGTAGCTGTGATACAATCATGAAAAGGAGGGTGAAAAAACCACACAAAGAATACGGATCATAAGAAAAAAATCTACCATGTTCTCGATCTCGTCAAGATAAAACACACGGCATGCAAGTAAATATTCAACTCTAGATCACGTAGACTGAAAATCTCACGTTCAGAAACTCTCAAGATAAAAAGAAACTGCTCCTGTGAAGCACCAACATGTTCACCTAGAAGCTTCCTGTTTTTCAGTTAAAAAAGATATCCATACAAGTTGTAGGTCTCCTAACTACTCATTTCTATCCTCTCCTCTCAAATCCTTGATGTCAAAACTCTGATAAGTCATAACAACTCTCAACGTCCTCTTCGTAAACTTCTCTCCTCAACTCTATTGTTGCCTCTCTCTACTCGATGATCTCTTCCTCATCTCTACTCCACATTGAATCCTCGAATTCTTTGTTCTCTAGAGTACACTCCCTTTAGATTTTCCTCCATCTTACGTTGTCGTGTTGTGGACCGGCTCCTACCTGAAAATCTGTTTTTGGTACTTATTCTTACCGTTCCAGATACATTCATGGGATTAAAAGTGAGGCTTTTGCACAACTTTGGATCTTCACTTTCATTACATCGATGGGTAGAGCTCGTTGTCATTCTCCATAAGCACTTTATCTACTTCATTTAGACACATAGTGGAGAAGTTACGAGACTCAAAAGATGGGAAAAACAAGCTAGACCTCAGCTTACAAGCTTTTGGCACAACTTCGAATCTTCACTTTCATTGCATCAATGGATAGAGCTCTTTGTCAGCTCTTCATGGGCACTTTGTCTACTTTGTTTAGACGCCTAGTGGAGAAGTTACGAGACTCGAAAGATGGGAAAAGTAAGCTAGATCTCAGCTTACGGGCTTTTGGCACAACTTTGGATCTTCACTTTCATCGCATCAATGGATAGAGCTCGTTATTAGCTTTCCATAGACACTTTGTCTACTTCATTTGGACGCATACAGGAGAAGTTACGAGACTCGAAAGATGGGAAAATCAAGTTAGGCCCTAGGTTACTTTTGCTGACTGGGTATTTGCGGCTCTAGGCACTATACTAATGATACAAGGGCTTGCTTCCTCATAATCCGTGAATTCTTGTACGTACAACGTCTGACGTAAAGAGTCAGCTTAAGGGGTTAGCTTGCACTTGCGATCTGTCAGAGGACGGTTCGAGAGATTTAGAGGTCAAATGCAAACGCACAAGGTGTCGTTGGGTTCAGATCTGTGCAGGCTGCATGTTGGTTAAGACAGTTTGTGAAGAGGCGGATTGAGGTGTGTGTTCTAGGAGAAATTGAGCCGTAGGAAAGAGATTTAGGAGCTTCAGTAACCTGTGAAAGAGAGTTGAGCCGTTCGAACCGTTCCGGAGTCCAAACTTACTGTCCTTGGATCCATCGAGATCAGAACGCTGAGTTCTTCAGGAAATTGAAGATGGTATGAAGTTCCATCATGCAGTTTGGGAATTCTGAGTAAAATTGACCCACAGGGAAGCGCTTATGTCAAATTTTTGTTCGTCTCCAACATGAAGTTGAGTTGTTCTTCGCAACTGGTGAGCCAAGCTTTTCGTTCTTGGTGCTTATGCGATCAGGGAGTCTTCATCTACACATAGGAAAAGACTGTGAGTAGATTGGATTGTTGGTTTGCGTATGGTGAGTGAGTTTGAGCAGTCGATTTATGTCAATTTTTTACAACATATGACTAAATTTCTTGCGTGGTTTTGCAAGGGGAACTCCAAATGGCTTGTTTGGAGTCTCGTTGGCTTCAAGGTAGCTAGATCTGCCTACCAGAGAAGATAGATATCAGATCAGGCGATCCGTTTGAACGATGTGTGCAATTTTGAGCCACAAGGAAGAGTTTTTGAAGGTTTGATCACCTATGATAAAAAACCGGTGATATCTTGACTATCGTGAGTCAAATTTGAAGGGTTCTTGGGTCAACAAAGTCACGGGAGAAGATCTTATCGAAATCTGAAGACCGTTTGGCAAAAACAGAAAGTTCTCAGATAGGTCTTTTTCGGTTCCTTAGCTACGGTTTCCGTCCTTTGGAGTTCGTTAGAGATCTAGTTGGCTATATACAACTTGTGGTAGCTATTTTAGCAGAAGGTCTATACATGGATGTGGTTTGGACTTGTGTTTGAATCGTGTGATACTAGTGGAGCTCTTTTCGTCAGCAAAGGGATGTTTCTCTTGTTTCGAGCTATGCTTCGGTGGTTTTGGATCAAGGTTGAGATTGAGGGGTTCGTTTTAAGAAATTTTGAAGTAGATTACAGAACACTCTAGCCTGCTTCTCAGTTTTGGGTTCCGGCAGAAAAGGGAGAAAGAACCGGCAATGTACATACTTTGGGGGTTGGTATATATTGCGACGCTCATTTTCGTACTTGTTTTTCTCTTCTTGTCTCTGTTCAGCACATTATATCTCCACAGCCAGGAACCTCATGTTTTCCTAGACATCCTTCACGCAAAATCCGACACAGCAACGTAATCTTCAATGGCACCCTAAACAGATGGCAGCAGAAAATTAAATCATTGATAAAAGTCCAACACGAAAGAAGATTAGTTCATAAGCCTCCGCAGGTTCATATGTATGGACGATCATCGAGTCGGCCGTACAGTCAACATCTGACACCTCCACCTGAAGTAACTCCACCACTGACACCTCTGACCACCAGAATCAACTCGTCACGTGGAGCTCGAGTTATCACCATCATCGTTCGCTGACCCCCTTGAACTTCGAAATGCCATAAGTTTCTCCTCAAGTATCAGTTTCTCTTGTTTTTTCGACCCAAGTAAATCATATGACGAGATCTATAATTCTCTACAGAAAAGTTGATACTAACATGGAGTATCTTTGATGCCACTCGCTACTCCAAGACTTAGAGGGTCGCAATCGAATTCGTACTAATGACCTCGACAACTCGAAGGTGAGTTAGTCCTCTAGCATAGCGTCCATTTCGAAATGTGGTCGTAAACTCCCTCTAGCATCCACACCAGGTCACAATATTAGTGCAACGATAGACGAAGACGTCTCACATTAACAATACGTTTCAAAGACATCTAGTGTCCTGCCCTTAAGCAACTTGGTACCTCATATATTCCCTCGAAGGAGTTAGTCTACTCCAAGCCGATTGTGACTCTGAGAGGATTTGATCCGAAGATCTCCTCTTTATAGGTTTGCTCAACTATCCACAGAAACCAATCTCACAACTGGTTCTAGAGACCAATTTCTCTAGCAAGGCATGAAATTTCATCTTTCCTTCACTAACATGAACTTTCATTACTTTCTCTGTACATTTAAAATGCAAAAGAATACTACATACTACAATCTACATGGGAAACATCTTAAACATAATTTTCAAACTCGGTCAGATTATGATACATTTCTTGGTATCATAAACCTCGTAGAAGAACTCCAAGTAACTTTTTGCTTGCAACTTCATAACTTTTGGACATACCGCGGTGATCAGCATGAGACCTACGCCATGATGTTTTTCAGATTTTTGAATGCTCACTTTCTCCAGAATCGACTTCTCTGAGGTCTTAATTTCACTCAGAGATACTAACTTCTAACTAAGAAATGAATTATTTACAATGTGAAATAATTCACATCACGACAATGTGATTGAAACCACTTCTAGATCTGTTTAGTAATTGCACATATGGAACTGGAGCAATCTCATACACGTCAAGTGGAATCTGATTGAGTCTAGATCTAAGAACCATGACAAGTCGATCTCTAGAGATAGTCAAGCAAACTCTACATTAAAAAAGATTGACATGACCAAGGTTGTTTCTCCTCTAATAATTCACTTAAGGAGAAATAATGAAGCAGGATCTAGTGCGAGGTCACATTCTAGCTCGAGCTCACCCCAAGCTATGACTTGTGGGTACAAGGAGCTTATAAGATCATCATGGTCTATGCTTATGATAGCCTTCTCACAAAGTTACAAACCTTTTTGAAATATAACGTATGATCCAAACTTCAAAGGTACAAAGTATGACACCGGTTTTCACGCCAATGAACCACTCAATCAAACGGAGGTAAACGCTTTGACATCCAAGATCATGAACACTCCTTCTACTCTCGACACTAGCACAAACTGAAAGTTCCTAAGGAAACTTGTCTATTGGTGTTTTGCTCGAGCATACATATCATACCAAAAGGTGACTTATCGTAGTTCCATCACGTTTTTCATCTTCTTCGATGATATTGCTACAAGGAAACAAGAATCACAAGAAACTAAAATCGTACTTTTGTCACTTTCGCTCGTTGCGAGCAACCACGTTGAGAACAAAAGATACATTATAATATAGTATAAGGATATAAGCAAGCATTACCTCCTTTTCCAGCAAGAGATTTTGTATGACCAACTTATCCTTATCCCATAACTGCATAGCAGCAACAATCCATCTTATTTCTCTCCCTCGACCAGTTTGGAAATCATAGAGACCAACTTCTCTTGTTAGATTTCAAACTTGTGTGGGAGTGTGAAGCCTTGGATTTCCACTTTGTTAAGAATTTTTTTGTTTTTGATAAATAAAACAATAGAATAGCTAGTATAGATGATAGATAAGTTAGATTCAGTGTAGAATAGGATTTCTACGCCGAAGAATGATGCTGAGTAGAAATACAGGAGTTATGAAAAATATATCTTTGAGGAGATAACTTGGTTGTATTCTACGGACGAAGAGCTTTCCAGGGATACCTCATTTGCTAAGAATGGACATCGGACGACGAAGTTATGGCCTTGGAAAGAAGAACTAAAATGAGACAGGAGTTAGTGCAACTTCGCGCTCGAGAATCAAGAAGGACTTCGCACGTGAGGAGAAGAGAGGAAAAGCTATAAATAGGATCGAAAAAGCATTTCACTTTACTATTTCCAATCGCGATTTTACTGTAGTGCTCCGCATCTATCGATCGGAAGAGAGTGGACGAAGACTGTCTTCGACGAAGGGCTTCTGTTAGGTTTTGTTCGGTGGGGTGTCGATAACTACCTTCGGCGAAGTCTGAAATCTGAGGTTCGTGGCGGTTCAAATGGCGAAGTCCGAAGTCGACGTTTTCACGATTAGGTATCAACTTCGACGAAGAACTGTCGTAAGCGCAGAAGATCGACGGGACTTTGGATCTTCAGCGAAGATGAGAGGAATACAGACGGCGAAGCGACCGAAGTTGAAGACTATAGCGACGAAGTGGCCAGACTTTAGTCCGTATCGAGAACGACTCGAGGAGATGGGAATGGCGTTCTTACTTGAGAACTGGGGTGTAATATCTTCGGAGCTATTACAAGAGATACTTATTTGCAGGGGACATCTCTCTGACGATCTTCGGGCAAGACCGAACAACTGGACTCTTGATCACTGGAACTTCACCCTAGAAATCGATGACTCAGGAGAACCAGGTGACTTGATGTACGATAGTACCTGTAAGCCGACTTTGGACGAAGAGGCGAAGTATGACGATATGTTCTCGAAGTCACCGGTGGGATCGAATGGATTCAAAGTACACACCTACATCGATCCTTTCAAGAGGGATGTTGCGATCACCCTCGACACCATCTTCAAACCACAACGTACTTCTTATCTGGCCAATTGGCAGATTAACTTCATCGAACAGATCTTCGGAGGCAAGAAGGCGTATTGGGCGAAGATCTTCCACGACCATGTGCAGAAGCTGTTCAATACTTTCGACGAAGGTGGGTCTACATACTTTGCAGCCTTCGCAGTATTCTTCTACCGAGGGATGCGGTTGCTGTCTCCAGAAGAAGAGGAGAAGTTCGACCGAAGAACGATCTCGGAAGATGAGCGAGTAATGGAACCAACTCCTCAGAGAGAAGAAGAAGTGACGACCCCAGTGACTTCGGCGGGACCTAGTACTCGGGCGAAGAGGAAGGTTGAGGAACTTACACCAAGGGGCGCGACTTCTAGAAGAAAGAAGAAAGCAAGAAGAACGACGATAACGACTTCGGACGAAGAAGCCGATGGCGCTCGATCTCCAGCGAAGTCATCTTCAGTAGAGATAATTGGAACCGTGAGACCGAGAGGAGACTAGGGAGAGTCAAGTGTGAGAAGAACACTCTCGGGCGTACACACAATTGAGAGGGAAGTCTCGCAACCAGAACTTCAGACTTCGCCTAAACCAACAAAAGCTACAACTTCGGAACTGAGTGACACGAACTTCGGAAGAGAGTTGAAGATGTTCGAACAGACTTTGGAGTTTCTAAGTGGTACAGCGTTACCGATCATGGCGCAGTTAGATTTGCAACGGCATGTCTATGAGAAGGAGACGAAGGAGTCAATTTCGTTGAGCGATCTTCTCAGCGCGGTGCACTTTGGGCGACAAGGATGGCTAAAGGAGAAGGATGTTCTCATGGCGAAGCTTGAAGAGACTTCGGCCGAGGTAACGAAGTATAAGTCGCAGCGAGATGCTATGCTCATAACACAGTCGAATGAGCAGACAAGGTACTTGGACGAACTTCAAGAGGGTCAAGCGAAGTTGAACCTAATGACTTCACGCTTCCACGACTTGAAATCAGAACGAGACGCCATTTTGGAGCAGCTAGCAACTAAGGACGAGTAGTTGGCTGCAAAGGATGAGGAGCTGACGAAGGCTCATAAGGCGAAGGAGATTGCTGAAACGAAGGCCGAAGAGCTTCAGACGAAGGTGGAAGAGATTATGACAACATACTTCGCCACCGAACTCGACACGACAGAGATGGAGCTTCTCCAGCGGCTTCGGGCAGAGTTAACGATAGCGCCAGATCCTTCGGCGAAGAGCAGAATAGTTAGACTAGCGGAGAGAATCATTAGAGATCTGAAGGAGCTTAGGGAGATGGTTAAGTTTACATTATGCAGTATAGGACAGAAGTTACAGTTAGGTAGAGTAGATACTGCGGTTCCGCCAAGTGGGGAGTCGTGATCAAGCGATCTAGATGTAATCATCTTTTTGTAGAAATGAGATCCGTCATCTTAGGGCGAAGGGCTATATAAGCGATGCGACTACCAGTCATTTTACCTTTTCCATGTTATCAGTTTTTGTTTCTTAATTTTCGATTGCGCAAGATTGCGGAGTGAGAGTGTGAGAAAAGTGAGCGAAGGAAAATTTACCTACGAAGGACGTAGTTTGCTGTCGCAGGTGTAATTCTGATTGACGAAGGCCTTCGTCGATAACATTGAACGAAGTGACTTCGGTGTAAAATTTGACCGAACGGACTTCGGCCGAAGTTGAAATAGTATACTTCGAAGGTGTTTGAACGAAGATCTGAGAACATATTAGTTACTGTGAAGTGGAAGAGCATAAGTTAAATTGTAAGAAGAGTTTGGAACATGGTGGCTTCGTCTTAAGTTTAGCTTCTTCAAATAAGTGGGATTCTTAAGAGTGAGGATTTAGTAGGAAGAACACTTCTTAGGAATAGTAGGGGCTTATTCTTTGAATCTTGATGTGAAGTCTGTATTCTTCTGTCTTTTCAGAAGAACACTAGTAACATTTCAGTAGTATTTTGCTATCTCATTTGCTCATCCATTTGTCTTCTCGAATCTTCTATTTGTGTTGTTGGAAGGGTCCCTGATCAAAGAACTATTTCATTGTTGTTTGTATTCGATTTATCAAGTTTTGCTTGGGTTTGGTTTCTTATCAGACTTAAACTCTCATCCGGATATTATTCCATTCCGTGAGAATAACAGAAAACTATCTGAATTATCATTGTGACGTTGTAGTACTGTGTTTTGTGTAATTGTTAACTGTATCTTCGTGGGAACGATCCTTTATTTACTATTTCCGATACTTTGTGTTTCTCTGGGTTGTTACAGGGAGAGATCCACAGAGAAAACATCATGATACAGTTTACCAGTTACAACTAGAATACCTTTGCTATTGTCCAAATTTCTGAGAATGAACGTGGTGCGATGAATTACATTGCACAACATATACACAGCCCACAACTGATGAAATTCTTCCATAGTATGTTAGTCTGTAAGTGAGCAGTTCACTGCAAAGAATTCTAATCATTTTTCAACGGTGACCTATGTGGTGTAACAGTTTCAGGTTATGAATATGCTATGAGGACATGTTCTGGGCACAGTTATTGCAGGGGAGAAATCGAATGGTGAGTAGAACATACCTTCAGTTGACGAGTAACGAAGTTCTATTTCTATTTTGCATATGGTATTGAATTCACATAGGCATGCCGCTCCTAAAGAATGTCGGTATTAAATATCTGAAGAACTTTTATACTCATATATTGCAACTTTCAAAAATTAAGAATGAATTGCGTTGTGAAATACATATCGTACATCCAAGTTGACATGCAAAACACCACTTGATAAGTGATAACGCGAAGAAAATTTCTTGATTACATAGAAAATCTATTCCTTAGTCCCATATAAAATTCTGACTGGAAATTAATTGAATCTAGACTTAGACAACACGTACCTAGTCTTTCTTTACGATTTATCACATATTCGTTTAGTCCGCATTATCCACGTCTACTTATCACCTCCTCAAAAGTAGGTACAACACGTACCGAATACAGTGTAGTTTTTCATACACATACTTTTTCACTTCATTATCATGAAGTGTGCCAGAGAGCCTAAGTAAGCGAAAGACACACAAAACCAAATATGGTATACAAATGATTCCTCCAATGAGTACAACGCTTACAATTACTCTATTGGGCCAAGACTTATTTGGCATTATGGCTATGTAAGCAGATGTAAAAGCCACGATAATTGCGACCATCGATGAAATTAGATTTATCAGCGCCAAAGTCACATAATATTGAATGAGCTTCACCTTGTCCATAATCGACTTTTGAGGCATGGGCAACGATGAGGTCAAAGACAACATGATCGCCCCCAAAGAAGAAAAGAAGGCCAAAGCGTTCATCACTATGAAAATCTGCACGCACCGAACGTCCATTTGTAGACCTCCAGACTGCGCATCATATCCCAGAGGAGGTTGCAAAGGACCCACGAACGAGGCCGTGGCAACGAGGGCTGCTGTCACCGATATAGCATTCGCTGCAGCATTTAAACTTGTTTTGGCTTCTTGAGTTTCGTTTGACACCTTGTCGTACCACCATATGCAGTACTCTGGCGAAGCTTTGGGGCCTGGATCTGCCATTTCTTCGTTGAAATTTGTCTGCCATACATCGATCCCCGCTTGAAGCAACAAATTGATGCAACCTTGTCTTCTGCTTTCTGCCATACGCACTAGGTCTTTACGCTCCTCAGTAGACAAAGACGACTCCACTTGATATGAAGTGCCAATACGCCCATCAGGAATCTCACAAAAGTCTGCCAGCGAGTGCGGAAACTGGAGCGGAGCTTCAAAGTGGGTTGCGAGATGCAATGCAGTATTACCCTTGAAATCTTTAACAAGGGGATCAAACTTTCCAGTTGCCAAAATAGTTCTGATCGCATGAGGGTGTCCCGCCGCGGCAGCAGCATGAAGAACAGTAGCGTAGTCTGTCAACATGATACCCTCAGGCGGTAAAGACAAGTTGTTGAATCTGGAGAGATCATAGATCTTGTCATCCTGCACATAAAATACAGTTATCAACTTCGGAGGAATGATAGTTATTACAAAGAAAATATTCTTGATACTTTTAGCTATTCTAATTTGAAACACCTCATATAATGCAGTACAAATTTAAGGACTCCATGGTTACAGCAATTTCCATAGAAATAGAGAGCATTCAGAATACATCAGAATTATATCTATTTATACAAGGAGATTTTTCAGAACTTCTTAAAATGAGAATGCTTCAAAGCTATAGTAGTTGCTTTTGCGTGGAAGATGTACGGTCTAAGAAGAGATAGAGTATAGAGTTTATAATAAGGTTTCTCTGTCATACAACAATCCCATGTTAATGGATGATTATCGTCCTGTACATGTAAACAAAAAATAATAATTTAAGAGTTCTCTAACTAACGTAACTAAGAAAAATCTTCCATTTGAACTCCAAATAACTTCTGTACTTCATAGATCTCCCCCAGTTTCGTATTAAATAGAAACGTAGAAAGTTTAGTATGCTTTAAAGTAGAAGGAAATTCGGGCCAGGAACGTAAAAGAGAGAGCAGCGTAACTTGATTTGAAATGTTCTGTGTGCAGATCCTAGCATCAGCGGAGAACTTCCTCTCAATGAAAATACAGTTAAGGTATGGATAGCAAATTTAGCAAGAAAGGAAATGCATTTAGTCCTCTACAAACTGAATTATTTCATTGACGTAATAAGTAGAACAAGAGAATACTTTTATTACTTATGATATCACCTTCAGAATAGATGGATAATACTTACGTTGGCCAGTATCTGTAGAGCTCCCGTATCACCCACGTAAGCCGTCCACTCCAGCCACGTCATCCTGTGAGAATGAAACGTTGGAAATTCGCTGAGTTGGCTGACGAAGGACACACATCGGACATGAGGCGTATACAAATCCGTCAGCGATGACCTGTCGTTATCTGAAAGATGAGGACTGCGCATGATGACATGGAGAGCGCGTGAGGCGAGCTCATGAGAGACCGGATCTAACGAGTAGTGATTCACAGCAGACACTGTCGCTACATCTACCTGCCAGACGCGCCCTTTAAACTGCCAATGCCCACTCTCCTTGCTTGTATCCTTCACACTATCTATTATTGTTGCTTTGTTTTTTAGAAGTTGATTTGCCTTACTTATGTCGCCTAGTGCCAATGCAATGTAAAGCGGCGTCCTACCCACGCTATCATGTACATTGATGTAATTCTCGACTGCATCTACATCTCCTTTAACCATCTCCGCAATCCAACTGTGGTGAGGGATACCTCCTCGTACCATGTGATGCAGTGCGGGGCCACGTGTGTCCTTGATTCCAAGGAGGTATTGAGGGCTACTTCCTCGTACCATGTGGTGCAGTGCGTGACCACGCGTGTCCTTGATTCCAAGGAGGTATTTCCTGAAAGAGATTCCTTTTCCCGACTGCTGAAAGGCTTTTAACATTCTGTGTTGTATTTGTATTCTTTTTTCTTCTAACATTCTATTACGAACAGACATACGAACAGAGAAACAAGCGAGGAAAAGGAACTCTTCTACAGGTAAAAAGCGATTTGTCAGCTCCCATTCTTGCGTCCATTTAGTCCATTGCGTCCATCCATCAATTCTATCCGCAAGCGGATGCTTCAGCTGCTTGGTGCCGGAAGTAACTGCAGTGGCCTGAGAATCTGTCGCTCTCGGCTGTTCACTGGTATACACATGGGGTTGCTCACTGTCCGTTTCCAACTGATGATTGACGCTGACGTCTATCCGATCGGGGAAAGGAAAACACTTTTCCATCATCTCGCACAGCAGTTTCTTTTCTTCTACATGGCGATCAGCCGAAGAATTCGACTCTCCCGTTTCTTCCGGTCCTTCTCCGATGAAACGAACAATATTTTCATAAGGATGCGGGTGATCAAACAGGCCATCAACCTGCAGAACTGCTTCCGCGAGAAGTGTATTGATAGCTGCATCCCCTTGTATCACTGCCATCGCAAAAACATCTAAACCGCTACCATATCTCCACTTCGCACCTTTACCACGTGATGAAGTTTCACCACCATCCTCCTTTGCCTCGAGGAGGTCCCTGAAGCTAGCCAAGTTAAGGCCATAGACGTCCCTACTATGAAGGTCACCTGTCGTAGCCTGAGAATCAACTGTAGAGCTGGACTGAAAGACCCCAGGATTTTCACCCTCCGACCGTGATGAAAATCCTCGATGGAGGAAAGACGCATCCTTGTAGAGATGTTTGAACTTTCGCAAAATTTCGAGAACTAACCTATACCAGTTGTGTCTCATGGCCAAGTGCAGTACATTGCAGCCACAATACTTGATGATCAACAGACGAGGTTCTTGTCCCAGAAGAGTCATTAATCGGTACCCATCTTCCTCCCAGAAGGCATCAATCCACTCGGCATCAATCCTCTTCCTCTCGGCCTCAATCCTTTCTGCCATTCCCGAACTCTAGTACACAAGCAGCCGATTACGTGCTTGTAAATACTCAGAACGGCGAGGCTTGACCAGCTGCAAGAATGGCGGCAATCACCAGCATGAATGTACAAACAGGCGATTTGTACCCGCCTTTTGTCACTCGTGTGTCGCCAGAAGGGTCTCTACGAACTCTGACTGATTTGCAGCTGAGAAGAAGACTTCACATGAATTCGCTTAAACTTCGACGCCTTCACAAAGTCGCTACAGTCGAGTCCTCAACTCGCAAGTTGCTCGGGCTAGTTGCTCATGCACTTGCTTCTCCGGCACAATCAGGACGCCTTCCTAAAAAAGGAGGGCCATACCATGAAAGATGCAGCCGTAAAACATAACAAGGAAGTAAACAACAACTCCTCAAAACTGAATGATACAGATGATTCTAGCGGTTATAAACTATCCACGGCGGGAGAGATAACTCAATGCTACTTCCGACTGCCGAGGAAATCTGTATCTCGCCGCTGTGCATTGAGTTTCGAAGCTATGTTATGCAGGAATGATGCATACCATGGCCTCCAGGAAGGGACCCTCGCTCATAACTTCAGAAGTTACTGGTTGAAAGATCCGTAAGAACTGCTTTTTGGCAACTGATATCCAGCTGATGTAACAAAAATCCAAATGGAAGTTGTGGAATAGGAGGCTCATCCTATCAGCGTGCTCTTCGTGAGGAATTCTGGACGCGCAATCGGAGCCTTCTGATTCTTATAATCGAAAACCAGAGTAATATTAATATTTCTGTGGTCACTACGGGAAAGCACTGTACTTCTGCTTTCTGCTTTCTGCTTTCCAGTTCTCTACTTTTACTCTGTTTTCTCTGTGTTTGATTCTCTTCCATCCACTTCCTCCAACTTCAGGGAACCCAGTACGTACACGAAACGGGATATCTTTTCTACCACACCCCTGAAGAACTTAAATTTCTTGGTCATACCCATAAACTTTCTCACTCTAACTTGGTCGCACGTCTTGGCAGTAATCCGGTTGTGGAGCTTATATGGACACTGATATACACCGGCAAAATTTAACAATAGATTGTAATCGTGTCTCTTAGTGGAAATAATGCACCTGTGTCGTTCGGTTATATCTGGTAAACCATCCGCATTATATAATGAATGTCACATATGTACTATTCGGGAGACAAACATATATTAATCAATATAACAACAAATTATTTCCCAGTCGTATAATCATGCGCTTGTGTCACTCGGTGAATATATATATGCACGTCTGCGATGTTGTGTTAATGAAAGAAATTGTCATTCACTCAACACGCACGTTCTTGATGTTGAGGACAGAAATTCGCATGATTGTCCATATCAGCTCCGCGACCAGACGACTGCAATGCGGTGTGGTCAAGTTAGAGTGAGAAAGTCATGGGTATGACAAAGAAGTTTAAGTTCTGCAGGGGTCTGGTCAAGTAAATATCCCTATGCGAAACATCTGAAACATCTGAAACCTTAAGACCAAATCAAATAGGAAGAAGAAAGAAAGGAGTCTCCTTCTAGTTTGGTAATACTAGATCAGACCATCTTACTTCACACTATCCTAATATGTGATTTGACATCTTGTGTTCAAGTCATTGTCTTTTACGTGTATATATATATTTATTATCACCCTTCTCAATCTGAAAATGATCTAATTTAGGTCATATAAATTAATCTTTTCATAATGTATTGTTCTTTTTGGAGCAAGGTTCTGGTATTATTTTTGAGAAACGCGTGTTGTTACTATGTGCTTATAGGTTCTCTCTGGATTCAGATACAGCTCGTGGTTTTTGTAATATTTAATCTCTATAAAATCATCTTAATGTACATTAATATTCTTATTTTACATATATATATTTACGAACATCAGAACATATAGTAAAAAGAAAATAAAAAAATATTTTTCAAATAATCTTGGACTCCATGTCACCCTAGAGCCAATCTATTGTTATATTTTGTCCTTGATACCCCGTTTGGCTTCTTCTTTAGCTCCGCAAGAAGTGCATTTGGCATGCATAGTGAGGCCTGCATTATCACCTCTTCCAAGTTCGGAAGAGGTGATATATGCAAACGATATTAATTTATTCACTAACCCTTTCTCTTGGAAGGGTTAGTGCATAAATTAATGTTCACAAAAAATAATACTTTTATTCACTTAGAGCCAACAGCTTTATACAAGGAAGGAGATATTTTCCCATCCTCTACTTATGGGTTTTCATGTACACAAAGTGAACATATGTACAGTGCAAAATCTAGTCTATTTATAGATTCTAAGTTAGTAATTTAACTTTTACTGTTTAAGTAAGATGTTAATTTAACTAATGTTCTCGTCAAAGTACGTATGTTATCAGTTAAATATTCGGAAGCCTGCATAATCACCTCTGAAACGGTTCGGCGGTTCTTAGCACCTCTCCATTTTACAGTGTTTTTAAACTTGTCACCTCTAGCCAGCTCCAAACCAGTTGTTTCTTCTTATTTTCAGTAACTACATTAACGTTTGTCATTTTCTTCCTGTTAGCAATAACTGCAGTTTGCATGCATAATGAGTGAAGAATCATAAATAATGTTCAATGAGAACTCTGTGAAATGCCACCACTAGTTGTGGTTTCACTTCAATAGTGTGCTTTTGCAATGTCAGCTCGCCATTAGCGGCGATCAGTTAGCTCCACTTAGAGCATCTTCATTGCGAATATTTAGAGACTCTCTTAACTAGTTAGTGAGCAAGTTAGGGGAAAATTTTCCCACCATCTGATCCAACGATCTTATACTAGTTTTTAATTTACAGAATTCTCTAAAAATTATTACATTTTTTTAACTTAAAGATTGTAATAAAAACCTCTAACTTCATATCAAATCGTTTGAAAAAAAATGTCTTTAAAGATCTATTTAAAGAATATGGTGGGGAAAGATAAAAGTCTTTCACTCTCCATCTGTAAATTATAGATAAGGAAGTATATATCTCTATACGGGTGGAGATGCTCTTAGTTTTCATTGCCAATAGGGAATTGGATTCGGCTTACTCACTTATCCCCCTGCCCGATCTCCGTTCCAGCCGAGAGGCAGCTTAAAAGGAAAAGCAGGGAGATTTCTCTTCTCAGGGAAGGAAGCGACCCAATGAATAGCAAACGGATGGGAAGACCCCATCAAGCCTTACAAGGGAAAGAAGGACCCGAAGGGCCAAGCAACTACCACCTCAAAGGGAAGAACACCGGGGCTAAGCCCAGCTATCAGTAGCTCTAGAATCGTCTGTCGTACCTATAATGTCGGAGACCAAAAAGTCAGTATCTCTACATACAACGGATGCACCTGAAGAAGCATCACCTACTACGATTGCCCTCTTGTGGACGGCACCTATGGTGTCCACAATTTACAGGATTTACAAATTTTTGAAGTTAATAACTTGTTTGTGTAACTGAAGTAGCATTGTTGCTTAAGATTACGCCTTACTTAGAGGGAAGAGGATCTTAATTTTCGCAACAAGAAGTTGATTTCTTCGAAAGATGGACATCTTCCGGGAAGCGTCTTCTCAATTGTGTCTTCCGAAGACGGAAGACGGAAGACGCATGTCTTCCGGAAAACAGCAACACCTAATGGGACTACATAGGCCTAACCGCGCACCACTTAGTAAAGGAGTAGGTGTACCTACCACGTAGCACCAAGGTAGTAGGTAGTAGGTAGGTCAGGTAGGTCGAAGGACCCCTAACTGCGCAGGAAGATACGGGAGAAGCGCATTAGCGCAAAATCATCACCTGCTTCTCGCATTGAAGGCATTAGTGTAGAAGATTGAAATTCAATAACGTTCTCGGAAGACTTCCCACAGCCAGGCTTCCCTTAACTGGTCTCACATGTCTTCCGCTTCCGACACACAATCTAACCTCACAACAGACACAAGATATTCATACTCTGTTCTTCCGACTCCTCACCTCTCATACACACTCAGAAGAAGCTTGTTGCATGATGAGAAGACATGACCCTCGACCATTCTCTCCAGATTCTGCTAGCAAGACTTCTCACAACTCTCTTCTAAGTTCGGGAAGAAGAATGAACATGCTGCTATGAGTCGGACAGAAGAGACCCGTAAAGGACTCTCACGTCTTCTCACGCATTCTGCAGCCTTTCCAGTCTTCTAGTCTCTCTAGGAAAATATGGATTTGAGAAGCTCGGAAGATCGGGAAGCACAGGCCTGGTTCCCAACTTCCAGCTTCTCGAAACAATAAACAACTCACCAAGTCACTCGGGATTCGTACCAAGCCTCTCTTAACACAAAAGCAAATCCAATCCACTCTTGATACGAATTGCACACAGTCGTCTTCCGAAAACGTTCAGACATCAGAAGCGTCTTTCGAAGACGTTCAGATCTTCCAAAGCGTCTTCTATCCAGGGATTCGGGAGTAGAGGAGCCGTAGGGTAAGAAAATTGATAGATGTAAGATTGAACTTGAGAACGATAGACAAGGAAGCTCGATTATAGCTCGAGAAGAAGCGAGAAGATGATTGTCAAAAATTGAGCAGCGCTTCCGCGTCCAGTTTCACAGAAGGAAAATGCGGAATGGGAAAAATGATCGATGGGTTTCTTGTAAACAACCGGAGAAGCACGGGGGATACTAAACAAGAGATGAGAAGCGATGAGAAGGGAAGAGAACATGAGAAGAACCTCAAACAGTCTTCTGCCTACTTCCGGTAATGCCTTCAGTCTTCTGCGCCCTTCCGGCTCCACCTCAGCTCCAATGCGACCACACAGAGCTGCTTCTACCGTCAATCTTGTGCTATGTCTTGCTGCTTCTCAATTGATCAGGGCTCCACCTTCGATTGAGAAGCCGATTGAGAAGCCGATTGATTCCATCGGAAGTTGTCTCGGGAGTCTTCTTGGAGGTCACTGTCACCACAAGAGCCCGCGACCATCTTCTGAACTTTTCATACACTTTGCTTCTCACATATCTTCTATCTTCTGTTAAGAAGTAGGATGTAATTCAAGGTGGGTTGTCTTCTTAGGAATCCATGCGATGCCTTGCTTAGTTAGGATTGTGTAGATATAGCTCAGAAGACGAGAGGAGCTTAGGAAGCACTGTTAGAACCTCGGAAGACGGAGTAGCTGTCTTCTGAGAGTGGAAGCTAGACTGTGAGAACTTGGGAAGGATTGAGCCTTCGGCACATAATAAGCGCATGTGGCTTAGTGCAACAGAGCTTGAAGTATGTCGATGCATCCTCGAGGGTTGGTGTTACCGGCAGCAGGGTTGGCCGAGGCCAAACCCTTCATCAAGGAGTTGGGTCTCGACTTCTTCTTGTGAGATTGGAACCTCGCAGACCAGGGTCTTCTGGAGGAGGTTTGGGCATCATTGCCTCCTCGCAACCGTGTACCTGCGAAAGGCAAGAGTTGCCCGAGGAAGACCATCTTCCTGGACAGCAGAATGGTGACGTATGACTTTCCACAAGTCAGAAGCAGAGAACAAGAGGTACGAGTTAGAGAAGAAGATCCTACCCATGATCTTGGACCCCGGAGCACAACTTGTCTCTTCTTGGAGGACATATAGAGAAGGAACAGATGGAAGGTAGAAGCTTACTGGGAGCCGCTGAAGCGTCTTCTGACGAAGCTGTTCCTTCACCTCTTTCCCAAAGGGAAGGTGCAGAAGACGAGGTACCTTGGAGACCAGGATGTGAAGTTCTTGAAGGCCGTTTGGGAAGGATTGCCCGTGAACTGGGACGCATTCTTCCACTCATGTTGAGGAGGAAGCCACCTCAATGACACCCGAGGTATTCACAAGGCTTCCCACCTTATCAGAAGCCGAGTTAGGAGTTCAGGTAGGAGCATATCAGATGGAGATTGCATCAAAGCAGTTAGAGTAGACAGCAAGCGCAGAAGTCAACTTCCAAACTTAGTAAGAACCGAATTTGCTATCTTAGGAGGTGGCAGTTTCAGTGTAATTTTAGATGGATGTCCTTGTGGCAGAGTAGGCAGCGCAGGAGTAGCAAAGCACATGTTTAGCCAAGGAAGGGAACCGCTTGCATGTGGGGTGGCAGCCTTCTGACAATGCCCATCTCTCCCTGGTTGTAGTCAAGGATTGGAGGGGATCTCCTCTGCGCTTCGAGGCAGATGTGTAAGTCAAACGTAGAGTAGAAATTCAGACGAGAGAATGCAGACCTCTCATGTGTAATCCCAATCCATTCGTATGTCTCTAACATCGGGCGTAGTGTGCACATTGTGCAGTTTGTGTACCTCTTTTCACCGTAAGATATGTGTGTGTATGCATGCATCCGAATTTCTACACTGTAGTCCATCTTATACATCTGTCTTGAGACGCAGGGGAGATCCCCTCCAATCCTCAACTATAACCAGGGGGAGATGGGGCGTTGTCAGAAGACCATCACCTCACATGCAAGCGGTTCCCTGCCTTGATTAAACATGTGCTTTGCTACTCCTGCGCTGCCTACTCTATCACATGGACAACCATCTAAAATTACATGGAAATTACCACCTCCTAAGATAGCAAATTCGGTTCTTACTAAGTTTAGACAAGTCAACTTGTCTTCTATGCTTGTTGTCTACTCTAATTGCTCGGATGCGATCTCCTCCGGATCTGCTCCTACCTGAACTCCTAACTCTGCTTCTGATAAGGTGGGAAGCCCTGTGAGTACCTCCGGTGTCACTGAGGTGGCTTCCTCCTCAACATTCGTGGCTGAATCAGTTGGTGCTACTTCGGAAGACGGAAGCGTCTTCTGGGAAGCTGAATCGACTTGCGCTTCCTTGCTCTTCTGAGGTACTTGTTCAACGCTGGGAGCTATGGTGACCTCGTAATGGTCCGAGGAAGTCACCTCCTCAACTCGAAACACCTGGGAAGACAACTCTTCTTCCCGCTTCAAGAAGACACCTTGTCTTCCAGGGCTTCTTCTGCAGTCTTCTCGGCTTCCAACGCTGTCACTACCAAGTGGACAACGAGGTCGAACTCCTCCTTCTCCAAATCTGTCCCGATCGCTGGTCCAGAGGCATGGGAAGATACAGTTGCTGGTGGTGGAATTGAAGGAAGACCATAAAGTGTCTTCAATCCCTCAATCTGCTGATCCAGGTAACGGAACATGCTCTCCTTGCACCCTACTAGCATCGCTCTAGACTCGTCATCCCACTCCCTAGCTAGGGTGAGAAGCTTCCTACCCGCGGTGAAGTTGAACTTCTTGTGAAGTGCTTCCACTGTCTGTGCTAGCAATCCCTGCGCACGAGCTTCTGCTTCTTCTCGCTGCGTCTTCTCCACTGCAGCCTGTACTTCTACGGCTTCCCGTAGTGTCTTCCACATTGTCTTCTCCTCTACGAGGGTGGTGATCTTACCTCTAACCCGCAGAACCTCCTGGTCACGCTGCTGTAGACGTGCTTGCAACTCTTGGTTGCTCTTCCTCAGCTGCACTGACTCCTTGACAGAAGCGGCTGCTTCCGTCTTGTACTTTGTCGCAAGCTTCTCGTGGTGCGGAGGTTGACTTCCAGCGCTTCCACCTTCTTCTGGACGTCTTCCTGCTGCATCAAGGTGCACAGACCGAATCTAGATCGCAGTGGCTTCTCCTGAGCCATCGCGCGCTTCTCCACCAACTCCATAGCTGACTGAACCTCCGAATGGAAGAAGGCGCTGAACTCCTCCAACCTTATTCTCGTGGAAGACATGTTCATCTCCACAATACGATCTGAGGTGTCTTCCTTGTCTTCTAGAGGCAATGATGCCTCTTCTACTTCTGTGGCATTCTGTTGTTGCAGAAGCGATCTTCTGCGCAGCTCGGGCACTCAGTGGTTCCTCTTGAGAGTTGGACTCCGATCCAGAATGGATGATCGGGAAGAGGGTGGTCTTCCTAGATATGCTCCTAGGACCCATCCTCCTCGGTGGTGTTGCATCTTTCGAACCACTAGAGTCGTCTTCTCTCACCAGAAGCGTCTTCTGATGAGTGCTTGGCCTCATCTGCGGCACTAGAGTGAGAGAGGGAGTCATGGTCGCTGCTCGGCCGTCTTCTCCCGAGGTCTCCTCCTTTACCTCGTGCTGCCCTGTTGGCCTATATCTCATCAACTGATCTTCTGTTAGGTCCCCCTTGGCTACATACAGGTAGCAGAGGAACGGAGTAAGATGTCCTCCTGCCGGGGTACCCAAGTACACCAGTTCTGCCTGCACATATGCATGGAAGAACGCACCCCAGTTCACGGACAGCCCTTCTAAAACGGCATCCAAGAACTCCACGTCATGGTCTTCAAGGTATCTCGTATGCTGTGCCTTCTCCTTGGGAAAGAGGTGAAGGAATAACTTCGCCAAAAGATGCTTCCGTGGCTCCCGATAAGCTTCGATCTTCCACGCATTTCTTCCCTGCCTGTCCTCCGGAAAGAGGCAAGATGTGCTCCGAGGCACGTGCCGCTTCCTCGAGATTATGGGTAGGATCTTCTGGCCTGTGGAAGGCCCTATGCCACCATTCTGCTGTCCAAGAAGATGGTCTTCCCCGGGCAACTCCTACCGTCACAAGTACACGGTTACGGGGAGGTAATGCTACCCAAACCTCCTCCAGAAGACCCTGGTCTGCGAGGTTCCAATCCCACAGGAAGAAGGCAAGACCCAACTCCTTGATGAAGGGTTTGGCCTCGACCAACTCTGCTGCTGGTAACACCAACCCTCGAGGATGCATCGACATACTTCAAGCTCTGTTGCATTAAGCCACATGCACTCATTGTGAGCCGAAGGCTCAGTCCTTCCCAAGTTCTCACAGTCTAGCTTCCACTTCTCTAGAAGACAGCTATTCTGTCTTCCAAGATTCTATCAATGCTTCCTAAGATCCTCTCGTGCTCTCGTCTCAGTCGTTGTCAATTTCTTCCGGAAGACACAACCGAGAAGACGTCTTCCCGGAAGATGTACTCTTCTACTTACAAAAAGATCTTAAGATCATCTTTTCTTTAAGTAGGGCGAAATATTAAGTAATAAAGTTACTTCAGTTACACAAACAAGCTATTAACTTCAAAAATTTTTAAAATTCGTGAATCGTGTAAATTGTGGACATCACATACGCCCATCCTCACATGTTTGCGTCCCCGCAAACATCAGCACTTCTGTTCACGTCCAATACTTCTTGACACGTCACCCATTGTCAAGCATGTAGCCGCCAAGTAGCGCGACAACGCTGTCACTACCAAGTGGACAACGAGGTCAAACTCCTCCTTCTCCAAATCGGTCCCGGTCGCTGGTCTTGGGACATGGGAAGTGCAGTTGTTGGTGACGGAACTGAAAGAAGATCATAAAGAGTCTTCAATCTCTCAATCTACCGATCCAGGTAATGGAACATGCTCTCGTTGCACTCCACTAGCATAGCTCTGGACTCGTTGTGGTGCTCACAAATTACAGGATTCACGAATTTTTGAAATTTTTAAGATTAATAACTTGTTTGTATAACTGAAGAAGCGTTGTTACTTAAGACTACTGCTTCGTTAGAAGGAAGATGATCTTATGAGCTTTTTGTAATAAGAAGTTGACTTCTTCAGAAGGCGACCGTCTTCCGGGAAGCGTCTTCTCAGTTGCATCTTCGGAAGACGGGAAGACGGCGGAAGACACCCATCTTCCGGAAGGTAGCGACCGCGAAGGCCTAACCATGAATTTCCAGGTAAAGGAGTAGGTGTACCAAGGTGGTAGGTAGGTCGGGTAAGCCATCTAGGATCGAGACCCCTAATATGCGGGGAAGATGCGCAGGAAGCGCATTAGCGCATTCCAGCTTCTCGCAGCAAGCACGCTTCTTGAGAAGATCGATTTCAGAGGATGAGCTTCGAGTGAGGAGGCAACGAGGTGAAATTGAGTGAGGACAGGATCGATTAGAAGCTAGAAGGAAGACGAGGTCGAATTGCTGAAGCGCAGGAAGCATACTAAGTGAAAAGCGTTTCCTGTGAAACTCCCGGAAGCTGGCATTAGAAGCAGCTGAGTGGAATCAGAGATGGACGGCTTAATCGATTGAGGCGTAGACAGGAGTTGACGACAGAAGCAGCTCAGTGGGGTCGCATTGGAGCTGGGATCAGAGCCAGAAGCGCACGGAAGGTCGAACATAACTCGGGAAGCAGACAGAGGACTGTAGAGGTTCTTCTCATGTTCTTTTCCCTTCCCACTGCTTCTCGTCTTTGTTTGGTATCCCCCGCGCTTCCCCGGTTGTTTGCAGGCAGCCTGATCGATTATCCCCCATCCCCATTTTTCCTATTGTGACATTGGGTGCAGAAGCGCTGTCCAATTTCCTTCAAACATCTTCCTACTTCTTCCTGGGTTCAATTCGAGCTTCCCTACCCATCGTCCTCAAATTGACGATCCTAGCTATCAAATTCCCTATCCTACTACCCTCTCTCTACTTCCGAAACCTTGAACAGAAGACGCGTCGGAAGATTGGGACATCTTCGGAAGATTGTCTTCGGAAGACTATCTTCGGAAGTCGACGTACACAATTCGTATCAAGAGTGGATTTGCTTTGCTTTTGTGTTAAGAGAGGCTTGGTACGAATCTTGAGCGGCTTGGTGAGTTGTTTTGTTATTTCGAGAAGTTGGAAGTCGGGGACTAGGCCTGTGCCGCCCGGTCTTCCAAGCTTCTCAATTCCACATCTTCCTAGAGAGACTAGAAGACTGAAAGGCTGGCAAAATGAGCGAGAAGACGTGAGGATCCATTTCGGGTCTCTTCTGTCCGATCCATAGCAGTCATTCCTTCTCCTTCCCAAACTTATGAGAGAGTTGTGAGAAGACTTGCTGGCAGAATCTGGAGAGAATGGTCGAGGGTCCTGTCTTCCCACCGAGCAGCAAGCTTCTTCTGAGTGCGTATGAGAGGTGAGAAGTCAGAAGAACAGAGTGCAAATGTTTTGAGTCTGTTGTGAGGATAGATTACGCGTAGGAAGAAGAAGACAGGTGAGACCAGTGAAGGGAAGCTTGACTTTGGGAGGTTTTCCAAGAAAGACATTGAATCGGAAGCTGTCTCGGGTGTCTTCCCAGAGGTCACTGTCACCGCAGGAGCCCGCAACCATCTTCCGAACCCGTTATGCACTCTACATCTCGCAAATCTTGTATCTTCTGTTAGGAAGTAGGATGTAATGCAAGGTGGGTTGTCTTCTTGGTAATCCATGCGAGGCCTTGCTTAGATAGGATTGTTTAGATATAGCTCGGAAGACGAGAGCTATCGAGAGCTATCTACTGTTAGAATCCCGGAAGACAGAGTAGCTGTCTTCTGGAAGACTAGTTTCGTCTTCTGAGAAGTAGAAGCTAGACTGTGGGCACTTGGGAAGGATTGAGCCTTCAGCTCACAGTAAGTGCGTGTGGCTTAGTGCAACAGATCTTCCAGTATGTCGATGCATCCTCGAGGGTTGGTGTTATCGACGGCAGAGTTGGCCGAGGCCACATCCTTCCTCAAG
Organism: Asterella californica; assembly: GCA_036924285.1. Taxonomy (NCBI): domain Eukaryota; kingdom Viridiplantae; phylum Streptophyta; class Marchantiopsida; order Marchantiales; family Aytoniaceae; genus Asterella; species Asterella californica. The sequence goes on from JAYKYS010000003.1 coordinate 18,924,954, forward strand.
GAGTTGGGTCTCGATTTCTTCCTATGGGATTGGAACCTCGTAGACCAGGGACTTCTGAAAGAGGTGTGGGCAGCATTACCGCCTCGCAACCATGTACCTGCGAAGGCAGGAGTAGCTCGAGGAAGACCATCTTCCTAGACTGAAGATTGGTGGCACAGGGCCTTCCACAGGCCAGAATCCGAGGACCGAGGGTATTGGCTTGAGAAGAAGATCTTGCCCAGGATCGTGAGTGAGTGGCATGTGCCTGGAAGCACAACTTGCCTCTTCGTGGAGGACAGGCAGGGTAGGAACGGATGGAAGATCGAATCTTACCGAGAGCCGAAGAAGCGACTTCTGGTGAAGCTGTTTCTGCATCTCTTTCCCAAGGAGAAAGCGCAGAAGACGAAGTACCTGGGAGATCAGGACGTGGAGTGTGGTGCCCACAAATTACAGGATTCACGAATTTTTGAAATTTTTAAGATTAATAACTTGTTTGTATAACTGAAGAAGTGTTGTTACTTAAGATTACTGCTTCCTTAGAAGGAAGATGATCTTATGAGCTTTTTGTAATAAGAAGTTGACTTCTTCGAAAGACGATCGTCTTCCGGGAAGCGTCTTCTCAGTTACGTCTTCGGAAGACGGGAAGACGGCGGAAGACACCCATCTTCCGGAAGACAGCGACCGCGAAGGCCTAACCATGAATTTCCATGTAAAGGAGTAGGTGTACCTACTAGGTAACACCAAGGTGGTAGGTAGGTCGGGTAAGCCATCTGGGGTCGAAACTCCTAATCTGCGGGGAAGATGCGCAGGAAGCGCATTAGCGCATTCAACTTCCTGCAGCAGCACACTTCTTGAGAAGATCGATTTCAGAGGGTGAGCTTCGAGTGAGGAGGCAGCAAGGTGACATTGAGTGAGGACAGGATCGATTAGAAGCTAGAAGGAAGGCGAGGTCGAATTGCTGAAGCAAAGGAAGCATACTGAGTGAAAAGCGTTTTCTGTGAAACTCCCAGAAGCTGACATTGGAAGCAGCTGAGTGGAATCGGAGGTGGACGGCTTAATCAATTGAGGCGTAGTCAGGAGCGGACGACGGAAGCAGCTCAGTGGGGTCGCATTGGAGCTGGGACTAGAGCCAGAAGCGCGCGGAAGGTCGAAGACAACTCGGGAAGCAAACAGAAGACTGTAGAGGTTCTTCCTATGTTCTTTTCCCTTCCCACTGCTTCTCATCTTTGTTTGGTATCCCCCGCGCTTCCCCGGTTGTTTGCAGGCAGCCTGATCGATTACCCCCCATCCCCATTTTTCCTATTGTGACATTAGGTGCGGAAGCGCTGTCCAATTTCCTTCAAACATCTTCCTACTTCTTCCTGAGTTCAATTCGAGCTTCCCTACCCATTGTCCTCAAATTGACGATCCCAGCTATCAATTTTCCTACCCTACTACTCTCTCTCTACTCCCAAAACCTTGAAAAGAAGACGCTTCGGAAGATTGGAACATCTTCGGAAGACTATCTTCGGAAGTTGACTGTACACAATTCGTATCAAGAGTGGATTTGCTTTACTTTTGTGTTAAGAGAGGCTTGGTACGAATCCTGAGTGGCTTGGTGAGTTGTTTTGTTATTTCGAGAAGTTGGAAGTCGGGGACTAGGCCTGTGCCTCCCGGTCTTCCAAGCTTCTCAACTCCACATCTTCCTAGAGAGACTAGAAGACTGAAAGGCTGGCAAAATGAGCGAGAAGACGTGAGGGTCCATTTCGGGTCTCTTCTGTCCGACCCATAGCAGCCATTCCTTCTTCTTCCCAAACTTAGGAGAGAGTCGTGAGAAGACTTGCTGGCAGAATCTGGAGAGAATGGTCGAGGGTCCTGTCTTTCCACCGAACAGCAAGCTTCTTCTGAGTGCGTATGAGGCTACAGGGGGCATACACCCTGTGATTGATCTAACCCGATGGAATGTGAGTGCGAGAGTAAGGTGTAACAGCCGTGCTAGTCGACTTCTGCGAAGCAGGACATTCTTCTGGAGGTACGAGAAGACGAGTTGAACCCCCAGAAGCCGAGAATTGCTTCGGGAAGACGGCATTGAGAAGACCGGAAGAAGCAACATGGAAGCAGGAAGATCGTCTTCCCGAGCTTCTCTTTGAATAGTTGTGTGATATTTTAGTTAGTAGTTGTTTGTTTGGGTCCAGAGCACCTTTTGACGTATCTGGAAGACGCGTGGTTTTGTGAGAAGACGGGATTTCTAGGCAAAATCCGTGTGATTGTGTGTTTGAACAGATCTTAGAACTTAGAGCAGCGTTACTTGTGCAAATCCTCTGTGGGAACAATATCTTGTATACTAAATGGGCAAAAGGAGTAATCCTGTGACACTACATATAGTGAGCACCATTTTTGACGCCGCTGTCGAGGATTTCACCTTAGTAACTTCTGTTCTAAGCTTCCTGGATCTGTGTGCCAGTAGTTAGTTTCATTTTGAACTAACTTCGATTGTAGTTGAATGTGTTGTGGGACTCTATCTTGCTAGAAGACAGGAACCGCAACCAGAAGCTGAAAGAGATACATCAGGGACAGTTGGAAGAAGCCGCTTCTCTGCTTCCAAGAGCTTCTTGGAAGACTCGATCTTGGAAGATTGCAGTGAGTGCAACAAGAAGCAGGAGAATAAGACCTTCGTCTTTTGGAGTCTTTGGAAGACTCCTTATTGTTGCAGAAGCGGTCTTCTATGCAGCTCAATGGCTCCTCTTGAGAGTCAGACTCCGATCCAGAGTTAATGATCGGGAAGGGGGTGGTATTTCTAGGCACGCTCCTAGGACCCATCCTCCTCGATGTTGTCGCGTCTTCCGAACCACTTGAGTCGTCTTTTCTCATCAGAAACGTCTTTTGATGAGTGCTTGGTCTCATCTACGGCATTAAAGTGAGAGATGGAGTCATGGCCGCTGCTCGGTCGTCTTCTCCCGAGGTCTCCTCCTTTACCTCGTGTTGCCCTGTTGACCCATACCTCACCAACTGATCTTCTAATACCTTGGCGGAGTAAGATGTCCTCCTGCCGAGGTACCCAAGTACACCTGTTCTGCCTGCACATATGCATGGAAGAACATGCCATAGTTCACGGGCAGCCCTTCTGAAACGGCCTCCAGGAACTCCATGTCATGGTCTCCAAGGTATCTCGTCTTCTGTGCCTTCTCCTTGGAAAAGAGATGAAGGAACAGCTTCACCAGAAGACGCTTCCGCAGCTCCCGGTAAGCTTCGACCTTCCATCCATTCCTTCCCTGTTGTCCTCCAGGAGGAAGCAAGATGTGCTCCCAGACACGTGTCACTTCCTCGAGATCATGGGTAGGATCTTCTTCTCTAAATCGTACCCTTGTTCTCTTCTTCTGACTTGTGGAAGGTCCTACGTCACCATTCTGTTGTCCAGGAAGATGGTCTTCCTCAGGCAACTCCTATCGTCGCAGGTACACGGTTGCCGCGAGGCAATGTTGCCCAAACCTCATCCAGAAGACCCTGGTCCGCGAGGTTCCAATCCCACAGGAAGAAGTAGAGATCCAACTCCTTGATGAAGGATTTGACCTCGGTCAACTCTACTGCTGGTAACACCAACCCTCGAGGATGCATCGAGATACTTCAAGCTCTGTTGCACTAAGCCACATGCACTCACTGTGAGCCGAAGGCTCAGTCCTTCCCAAGTTCTCACAGTCTAGCTTCCACTTCTCGGAAGATGAATCTAGTCTTCCAGAAGACAGCTATTCTGTCTTTCATGATTCTATCAGTGCTTCCTAAGATCCTCTCATCTTCCGAGCTATATCTACACAATCCTAACTAAGCAAGGCATCGCATGGATTCCTAAGAAGACAACCCACCTTGCATTACATCCTACTTCTTTACAGAAGATACAAGATATGCGAGAAGCAGAGTGTATGAAGAGTTCAGAAGATGGTCGTAGGCTCCTGCTGCGACAGTGATCTCCAGGAAGACTCCTAGGACAGCTTCCGATTGAATGACGTTCTCGAAAGACTACCCGCAGCCAGACTTTCCTTCACATGTCTCGCTTGTCTTCTGCTTTCGACACGCAATTAACCTCACAACAGACACAAGACATTCATACTCTGTTCTTCCGACTCCTCATCTCTCATACACACTCAGAAGAAGCTTGTTGCATGACAAGAAGACATGACCCTCGACCATTCTCTCTAGATTCTACCAGCAAGATTTTTCACAACTCTCTTCTAAGTTCGGGAAGAAGAAGGAATAGGCTACTATGGATTAGACAAAAGAGCCCGTAAAGGATCCTCATGTCTCCTCACGCATTCTGCCAGCCTTTCCAATCTTCTAGTCTCTCTAGGAAGATATGGATTTGAGAAGCTCGGAAGATCGGGAGGCACATGCCTGGTTTTCAACTTCCAGCTTCTCGAAAAAACAAACAACTCACCAAGTCACTCAGGATTCGTACCAAGTCTCTCTCAACACAAAAGCTAATCCAATCCAATCTTGATACGAATTACACACAGTCGTCTTCCGAAGACGTTCAGACTTCAAAAGCGTCTTCTGAAGATGTTCAGATCTTCCGAAGCGTCTTCCGTTCAGAGATTCATGAGTAGAGGTGCACTAGGGTAGGGAAATTGATAGCTGAGAGATCGAATTTGAAAATGACAGACAAGGAAGCTCGATTACAGCTCGAGAAGAAGCGAGAAGATGGCTGTCAGAAATTGGGCAGCGCTTCTGCGTCCAATTTCAAACAGAGAAATTTTGAGATTGAGAAAGTGATCGATGGGTTTCCTGCAAAACAAGCGAGGAAGCACGGAGAACACTAAACAAGAGACGAGAAGCGATGAGAAGGAGAAAGAACGTGAGAAGAACCTCAAACAGTCCTCTGGCTGCTTCCCGTAGTGCCTTCAGTCTTCTACGCGGTTCCAGCTCCACCTCAGTTCCAATGCGATCTCACAAAACTGCTTCTGTCGTCAATCTTGCGCTATGTCTTGCTACTTCCTCAATCGATCTATGCTCCACCTCCGATTCTTCCTCAATCGTCTTTCAATGTCTGCTAGCGGAGTCTACAGGAGACTTCTTCAGCTCGATGCTTCCTATTCTCAAAGAATTATCCTCTCGCTCTCTCTCTAGTCTCGAATTGATCCTTACTGTCTACCATTTCACTATGCTTGCTTTTCCTCACTCAATTTAGTACCTCCTAAATCAATCTTCTGTGCACGATGACCTTCAATGCGGGAAGCGGTCGTTGATTTTGCGCTAATGCGCTTCTCCCGTATCTTCTTATGCGATTAGGGGTTCTTCGACCTACTTGACGTGCCTACTACCTTGGAGCTACCTAGTAGGTACACCTACTCCTTGACTGGATGATGCGTGGTTGACGCCCATGTAGTCGCAGTCGTTGTCAATGTCTTATGGAAGACACACGTCTTCCGTCTTTCGTCTTCTGGAAGACACAACCGAGAAGACGTCTTCCTGGAAGATGTACTCTTCTACTTACAGAAAGATCTTAAGATCACCTTTCCTTTAAGTAGAACAAAATCTTAAGTAACAAGGTTACTTCATTTTCACAAACAAGCTATTAACTTCAAAAATTTCAAAAATTCGTGAATCTTGTAAATTGTGGGCACCACACAAGACCTTGGCAAACAAGGATCTATTGAGACATAATGGCTCCTCAGGCTGATAGTCCTGAACCTCATGTGGTGGACAGTCATCCGATGGAGGGTGAAGGAGACGCAACGCAGCGATCATCTCCTCAGTAGGACATGCCACTGACAAAAGATGCAATGCTCTAGCTGCTCTGTTGTACTCTCCAGCTTGTCCTAACATCCTACACGTCGTATGCGAGCGGAAGATGAGACATCACGTGGAGAGACAGACTCACTCCTATCTCGTATCGCACGTACAAATTCCTCCTGTAAGGCCAGCCAATCACCTGCACGAAATCTCCGAAGACGTACCGCCACCTCCGATGTCCTTCTCTGCCACCTCGAGTATAACGGAGGCACCAACGAGGAAGTAACAAGAAGAGCAACCATGCCGCCTCGTCCTTGGTGTTTCGGACCAACATGTCGAGGGGTAGACGGAATGCCTGCCTCACCTCGTCATGAAGAGCACGAGGTACTCGATGGAACAAACGCAGACAAGAGAAACTCGTCTCGAACAAACTCAGAATAGTGCTAGAGTGATCTCTCAACCACTCCCATGACAGTGGAAGAACTCCAGGAAGAAGGGCTAACGGTGTCGTAATGACAGCTCGTGTAGACCTCCGCTCTCGGCTAACTTGGACATCCCATGTAGTCCTATCATAACTCTTGTGCATCTTTCCCACATGAGATTTTATTCCTTGCGAGGTAAATAATTGATTGCACATCGGACATGGTGTGTCTCGAATCAGTCTCGATCTCATGGGAGAGAGAGTACCCATAGCTACAAAAGAGATGATATCTGACCCAACGGTACTCGTGATAAAAACATCTCAAAAGACAAAACTAAAACAAAAACTAAAACAAAAACTAAAAAAAGCAAAACAAAAAAACAAAAAACAAAAAAAAACCCACTAAAAAAATAACCCTTGTATGTAAAAAAAAAAAAAAACTAAAAGAGAAAAAAAGTAAAAGTAAAAGAGAAAACACACTAAATGCAGTTAAAAAGATCTCCAAAGTCTCTCAAGAACCCTAAATAGAAGACTCTATAACCCTAAATTCTCAAGAAATCCAAAATCATTTAATACTCACTCAATTCTCCAAAAGATGTATAAATTCTAAGACCAAAAGAAAGAGAGAGAAAAGAAAGATGAAAAAGAATAAATAAACATAATGCAGATTCCCATCTCAACACCCTCCCCCACTGCAAAAAAGGTATGTCTCTTCCCCTCCCGCACTCCGCCTCCGCTCCTCCCCTCTCCATTTCTCTTCTCCAGTTTCAAACTTTTGCTGACAAGGAAAATCTGTTTCCATGTCTTCTGAATAATCCGTAAAAGTTCACCGATCTTTGTACGTATCATGTAGAAATATCATCACCAAAGTTCTTGAACCTGTCACTTCACAAGTTTAACTCCGTCCAGAATACGCTGCTGTTTTCACGCCTTTCTGAGCACTTTCTCACTCTCACATGACCTTCAGATGCATCCGTTGTTCCAGACCTAGACGTGTTTCACAAGCATCCTTCAGCCAGACTCCCGAGTCATTGACGCGAGTCTCAAGTCGTCGTCCCAGTTCCTTTCTGAAACACGTGTTTGCATATATGTCCTGACACAACTTTTGGTGTTCTAGCTCAAAGAGTAGCTGACTCTTCTAGAACAGATTCTTGACTTTGCTGCTGGCAAGAGCCGATTAGTGTTTGCAGGTAAACACAAGTGGTGAATCAGCCACAAGAGCCAAGAATTTCAGCAGTGGAAGATGTTTCGCAACTCCTGGAGAAAAGTTGGTTCTAGTGCTTTATGTTTGTGGACCTGGTTACCTTTCAAGTTTTCAGTCCAGCTTTTTCTCTCCAGCTGACGGTCGTGCGAATATACATCCAAAGTCACGTTTTGGTTCAGGGGAGGAAAAAGACAACTTTTCGTTTAGTAAAAGAAATTATCAAATATTATTCCCATGTCCCACGCCTGACGGATGTAAGAAATAAGAGTTTCTCAGTCCTCGTCCTTAGTCTACATGTTAACTTTGCCAATATTGTTATTTCCTTGCCGATAGATGACAATTAAGATAGTAATATATTGTTATTTGTCACTCCTCGCACAAACCGGTTCATGCGTAGCGGCACGGTACCAGTTATTATGATTAGACTTGACTTTGAGTCCTTAGAGGATGGATCGTAACCTGTCACTGACGAGGGAGTCCATGTGAGAATAGTTCAACTACCGAGTTCTTGGAAACTGCAACAAATCTGTTTATTCTTGCTTATTCACCTCGTCCATCTGAAGATGGAAGTGTGCTGCAACCTTGATAATATATTGATTTATTACTTAACTTGTTTAGTTCAGCATGTGAAGCGCAAAGCCACACACTCTGGGTTTTCTAAAAGAGTTTCCAACGTTCTTGGACCAAGTAACAGTTAACATTTAAATATTATTTTAATTTTAATTTCTACTTAACCTAGAGTATTTAAATAACATTTACATCATTTTCGATATCATACAAAAGCAAAAGTACAGAAGTTGATCGAGCATGTTTATTCTCACAGTAGAATTTAGTTCAAAGCAGCATCTATATTTTATTCACTACGTTGTTCATATGAAGCCTTCACGATGTTAACCCGACTTTATCTAAAGTTTTACTCTTTTACTTTTAAGAAACTCTTCTCCGAGTAGCTTCTGCTCTTAGGGCATCTTTACCGGAGTAACTGGAACGCTATTAGAGGTGTTAAAGTTACAATAAAATATTTCTTAACGAGGAAGAAAGAAATAATCATAAAATCATCACAGATAACTTTGTACAGAAGCGTGATTCATTCTAGGTCGCATTTGTGACTGGACACCACGATCTCTTTAAAGATTTTTTCCAGTTTTGACACTTAGGATAATTACTTGGAGCAGTAGATATTCCACTGCAAAAAAAGAACGAGCCGAACGAGTCAATAGTTGTTAAGAAAACACCCACCAAGGTCTGGTCAAAATCATAACTCTTTCTTGTTGTCGTGTCGTGGACCGGCTCCTACCTGAAAATCAAATTTTGATGCTTGGCATTATCATTCCAAAAGATGCTCATATGTCACTAAAAAAGAGCTTTTTTACACAACTTTAGATCTTCACTTTCATTGCATCAATTAGTAAAGCTTTTTATTAGCTTTCCATGGCTCTTTATATGTGTCATATGGATGCTTAATGATGAAGTTACGAGGCTCGAAAGATAAGAAAATCAGCTGAGCCTTAGCTTATTGATGTTGATTGTGGTTCCTTGCTTAACTTATTGATGTCGATTTGTGGTTCCTTACGCTATACTAAGGATGCAAAGGGGCTGCTTGACCATTATCTGATCAAAACTCACATACTGTGAATTGAAGTAAAGGTAGCATTATCGTGTCAGATTTTGCGTGAAGGATGTCTAAGAAAATATGAGGTTCTTGACTGTGGAGATGTAGTATGCTAAACAGAGACAAGAAAGAGAAAAACAAACACGAAAACGAGCCTCACAATATATACCAACCCCTAGAGTATATACACTGTCGTTTCTTTCTCCCTAAGAATCCAAAATTGAGAAGCAGGCCAGAGTCTTCTGTAATTTGCTTCAAAATTTCCTAAAACGAGCCCTTGAATCTCAACCCTGATCCAAAACCACCGAAGCATAGCTCAAAGTAAAAGAAACATTCCTTTGCTAACAAAAAGAGCTGCACCAGCATCATACGATTCAAACCCAAGTCCAAACAACGTCCACGTACAACCCTTTAGCTAAGCTAGCTACCACAAGTTGTACATTGCCAACTAGATCTCTAACGAACTCCAAAGGAGCTAGAGAACACTTCGCTCTGAAAGCCGTAGCTAAGGAACTTGAAAAGAGCTATCTAAGAACTCTCTCTATTCTCCAAACGATCTTCAGATGTCGGTAGGGTCTTCTCCCATGATTCCATCGGTCCAAGAATCCTTCAGATCCGACTCACGACAGCCAAGGTATCGTCGGTTTTTGGTCGCAGGTGACTGGATCTTCAAAAACTCCTCCCTGTGACTCAAAACTGCACTGCTCAAACGGATCGCCTGATCTGATATCTATCTTCTCTGGTAGGTAGATCTAGCTACCTTGAACACAACGAGACTCCAAACAAACCGTTTGGAGTTCTCCTTGCAAAACCATGCAAGAAATTTGGTCGCAGGTTGCAAAAGCTTGACGTAAATCGACTCTCTATGGCTCAAACTCGCTCACCATACACACACCAACAATCCAATCCGCTCAAGGTTTTCTCCTATGTGTAGATGAAGACTCCTTGATAGCATAGGCACCAAGAACGAAGAGCTTGGCTCACCAATCGTGAAGAACAACCTAACTTCAGGTCGCAGATGAATAGATATTTGACATAAGCGCTTCTCTGTGAGACAATTTCACTCAGAACTCCAAAACCACCTGATGAAACTTCATATTGTCTTAATTTCCTGAAGAACTCGGTGTTTTGATCCCCATGGATCTAAGGACAACAAGTTTGGACTTCGGAATGGCCCTAACTGTCCAACTCTCTCTCACATGTTATTGAAGCTCTCAAAATCTTCTTCCTGCGTCTCAATTTCTCTCAGAATACACATCTCGATCCGTCTCTTCACAAACCGTCTTAACCAATGCGTAGCTTGCACAGATCTGAACCTAACGTCACCTTGCGCGTTTGCATTGGACCTCCAAATCTCCCGAATTGTACAATGACAAGTCGTAGATACAAGCTAATCTGTTAAGTCGCCCCTTTACGTCAGACGTTGTACGTACAAGAATTCACAAATAAAGAGGAAGCAAGTTCCTTGCATCCTTAGTATACCACATGGAGCTACAAATACCTAGTCAATAATACTAAACTAGGGCTTAGCTTGATTTTCTCTTCTTTCGATTCGCGTAACTTCTCCACTATGCGTCCAAATGAAATAGACAAAGCGTCCATGGAAAGCTGACAACGAGCTCTACCCACTGATGCGATGAAAATGAAGATCCGGAGTTCTACCAAAAGTATGTAAGCTGGAGCATAGCTTGTTTTACACATCTTTCGAGTCTTGTAACTTCTCCACTAGGCGTCCAAACAAAGTAGACAAAGCGTCCATGGAAAGCTGATAAAGAGCTCTATCCACTGATGCAATGAAAGTGAAGATCCAAAGTTGTGCCAGAAGCTCATAAGTTGAGGCCTAGCTTGCTTTTCCCATGAGTGTCTTTGGCACAATAACAATCGAAATTTGATTTTCTTGTAAGAGCGGGTTCACGACACGACAACGTAAGGTGTTAGCTTGTATCTACGACCTATCGGCGGACGGGTTTAGGAGCTTGAGAAGTCCAATGCAAGCGTCTAAGGTGTCATTGGGTTCAGATCTATGGAGGCTACACACTGATTAAGACGATTAGTGAAGAGACGGATCGTGGTGTGTGTTTTGTAAGAAATTGAAACGTAGAGAAGAAAATTTGGAGTGCTTCAGTGACATGCGAAGAGAGTTGAACCGTTCAGATCATTCCGAAGTCCAAACTTGCTATTTCTTGGATCCATCAAGATTAGACCATTGAGTTCTGCAGGAAATTGAAGACGATATAAACTTTCATCTAGCGGTTTGAGAGTTTTGGATGACAATTGACTTGTAGGAAAACATTTATGATAGATTTTCGGTCGCATGCGAGCTGAAGTTGGATTGTTCTTCATGATCGATAAGTCAAGCTCTTTGTTTTTCATGCCTACGTGATCAAGGAGTCCTTGTCTACATAGGAGAAGACCTTACATAGATCAGGCTGTTGTACGAGGTGAGTGAAGTGAACCGCAAGAGAACAATTTATGTCAATTTTCCGCTTCTTACGATCAAATTTCTGGCATGGTTTTGCTAGGGGAACTTTCAATAACTTGTTTGGAGTCTCATTGGGTTCAGAGTAGTCAATATATCTACAATAAAAGATAGATCTTAGATCGGATGATCCGTTTGTAGTTATACGTGATTTTAAGCCACAAGGAGTTTTTGGAGAGTCATTCACTTATGATCAAAAATTAGAGATATCTCAACTGTCGAGGGTCAGTTTTGAGAGTTCCTAGAGCTAACAGAATCAAGAAGGAAGATTGTTGATATTTGAAGACTATTTGGCAAAAGAAGAAAGTTCTCAAATAAGCCTTCTTCAGTTCATTCGCTATGGTTTTTGTCTTTTGGATTCGTTAGAGTTCTAGTTGGTTGTGTTCGGCTTGTGGTAGCTAGCTTTAGCTAGGGACTTGTAACATAGATGTTATTTGGATCTAGGTTTGAATCGTATGATATTAGTGCAGAGCTTTTTGTTAACAAAGGATGTTTTCTTTGCTTTGAGCTATGTTTCGGTAGCTTTGGTCTTGGTTGAGATTCAGAGACTTGTTTTGGGAAGTTAGGTGCATATTACAGACCACTCATGTTTGTTTCCCAGTTTTGTGTTTTTAGAGAGACAAAAATGAAAGTGTATATAAAGTGAGAGATGATATATCTAGCGAAGCTTGTTCTCGTGGTTGTTTTTTCTTTGTCTCTATTCATGAGATGATATCTCCATGGTCAAGAACCTAATGTTTTCCTCAACAACCTTCATAAAAAATCCGACACGATATTGCAGATGTAAAATCTTTCTAAAAGGTTCTAACTTTGACACCGCTATTATAAAGCTAAAAGATAAAGAGATTCTCCACTGTATACACTAAGCAAACTCTATGTTAGTGTCAGAAGTTGAGACTAAACATAAGACTTTAAATTAGAGTTTTCTAGTGTTGGTATTATTCCTATATACGTTGAGCGATTATAGTGCGTCGTTATAAGGTGTGTTTGTTTGTTGTTGATTTAAACTCAAACATAATTTTCTTCTCACGATGCGGTGATTTACTAGACACCATGAACCCTTCATTTCTTAAACCTTCACTCTTGATACATAGGGTCTGGGTAACCCAAACTCTTCACTTTTTGACGTGCGTACATGTGCGAAATGTGGACCCCTAGACTAGAGCATTGCATCCTTTATCAGTGATATTTTCTACTGAGGAGACTGATTGCTTCATTGCATTTTCTTCACCATCCATCGAGTGATCTCTCATCACACGAGGTTTAGGACTATCAGTCGGTGGAGCTATTATGTCATGATAGATCCTTGTTTGTCCAGGCCTTCTGTACTATAATGACATATGTTACACATAGGAAGTTTGTCTATTAGTAAGGTATTTAGTTATAACTAAGTGCTGAGAATGTTTATTTGCTGCCCAAGTACTTTGAGGAGATATCAAGTTAATCATGACTAGTTAAAGTTAGTTATGGTTAAACTTAGCTATACTTTGGGTAGAATTCAGATATTTCTTAAAGAGTGAGCACTACTATATTGTCATCTTGTCTAAAAGACAGAAAAGAGGTGGAAAATATCCCTTATCTCCTTTTTGACTTGATATTAGTGGTGGGATTAAAGTTGTGGACTTTGTGGGCATTAAAAACAAAAAGAGATTCCACATGTCTTCTTTTTAGTGGGTCCTAGTGTAGAGGCGGTGGAAATCCAAGATTCTTTGAGAATATTTCAAAATCCTTCTAGAAGTTGTTGACTTTGAAGAAATAAGCCCATGTGAAAAGATAAAAAGTCCATGTGATTTATACTTTTATCTTAAGTAATATCTTAGTAAAACTCGATAAAAATAGAGGAGTACCAAAGGGTACCAAAGTAAAACCTAGAATGCATAAATAGAGGAGTAGAGAAGAGCTCTTGATCCTTGTTTTCACATCGTCGTAATGTCAACTTGAGCAATATAGAGGGTGTTTGATATTTTAGCATGTGAGAACTTGAGAGACGTCGTTAAAATGGAGGATTTTAGTTGATGAGTTTATGGAGAATTTTTAGTTGATGAGTTTATAGATGAGTGAATGATTGAACTTAACATTTTTCTCTTCAAGTTCATGGTGTGCTTCCCTCAGAGCCATCAGAGGTGACCCCTGAGTGAGAGACAGACCCGACATGTTGCAGATTCATCAATGACTATCGTGGATGTTGAGAGATTGGGGGTTAGTTGATTGATAGGACCGCGGAGGGTTTAGATTTTTGGTTCCGTTGCTGGGACTTCACTTGAAGGGATCATTGAAAGATGTTTAGAGTTCAATTCTATATTCAACAAAAGGAGATCATGAGAGAGCACATGGAGAGAACGTGTGGGAGGAGAGAGAGCTAACATGATGTTAGCAATATTAGAACCTCTCGTGTATCCTGTAGTGATCTATGACACGTTCGAGATCATTATTTACATCTTGTTCACTTAAAAAGAGTTTGAGGAGAGTTGAAAGGAAATGAAACAAGAGATGTAGAGAAGAGAGGAGAGAGAAGTTATTAGAGGAGAAAAGTTTCAGAGTTTAAGAATTTAGCTCTCTAGAAAATCTGTACAGTCGCTTTCAGATTTTCTATGTTTTCTATTTTCCTGTGAAGTTTCCAGTATTCTAGATTGGCTGATAAACTATCTAGGAGAAAAGAAATCATAGGAAAAGGTGAATGAATTTTCAAAGTTGAGGGGGTTTATTCGCGAGAGTTGAGGAATTTTGTTCTCTGGAAAATTTTTACAGTCATTGTCAGATTTTTTGTGGATTTTATTTTTGTTTGAAAATTTCCAGTATATTAGCTTGGTTGATAAGCTATCAGAGGAAACAAAAATCATGAGAAGATGATTTGGAGAGAAAGATAGAATTTTTCAAAGTGAAGGGGGTTGACAACCAGGAGAGAAGTGAAAATATACAAGTTCCAATTCTCTGAAAATTTGTACAATCAGCACCATCACTTCTGATTAGGGAAGTCTCTGTTAAAACTTCAGGAGTTAGCAGCTTGGAGGTTGAGCTGCTGGAGACCACAAAAATCTTGGAGAGATCTCTTATCGACTAAGAGATATACGTTTCGGCATACAAGGAGATCTTGGAGATATTTCATGGAGAATCTAGTTCAGGTGCTGAGGTGAAAGAAGAGACATTTGGGAATTCAAACAGAGACGAAGAAATCAAAGTTAAGTATAGATGAGTTGCGGGTATGCATCTATAGCACTTGAGATACTCTCTTTACTCAATATTAAGAAGCTTTCGAGATCATTGACGTGGAGGTGAAGAAGGTCGAGTTGAAAGCATCATTCATTGTGGAGGTCACGAATGCTCCTGATGAAGTAGAGTTGGATCCTTACAAGAGTGAGTTTAAGATGTCTGATGTGATTAGTAGAGATGATGGTGATGAGGATCATGTCTTAGATAGTTAATTTTAGATTAGATTTTATTTCGTGTATAATATGTATAATACACGATTTCTAATATAAAACTCAGTCGAGTTAAAAAAGTGATGTAGAATTATTTTCCTCAAAGAGATTTTGTCCAGTTAATGATTGAGAAGGCGGAACAACATGAGTGGAAGTTCAAAAGACTGGAAAGTTAGACTCAGAAACCTCCCTCAAGGTTTAGATGTCATAGAAGTGTCGGAGAGAGCTCGAGAGAGTTTATCGTTGAGTTTGAGAACACTAGTACGAAACCTCAAGTAGAATCTCTGAGGAGAAGAGTAGAAATCGACTTGTGGTGTTATTTTTGTAGAGGGTTGGGATATAAAGTAATGAACTGTCCAACTAGGATCAGAGCAGAGAGCCAAAGGAAAGCGAGAGTTTATTGATTTAAGTCTTCGAGTGAGTCCATCTTCACCAATGCCAATTCATCTTCTAGGAGAGGAGCTTTGTCCAAGTTGTGGAGTCCATGGTGATCTATCAAGGGGACCACTAGTGCATAGATGTTGCCGTCTTACTTACGTCAGTAGTCAAGAAGTTGGACGAGATCCAAAGAGCTGAGATGGAGAAGTTATCTACTTCAAAGGAAGACTCGGTTGAGTTGTGATCGAGATCGTCATTCGGGTGATGAAGAAGAAGATGATGCGACTCAAGCTCATGATTACCTTGGGAGAAAAAACGAAACAAGAGGTGTTGTTACAACCATTTTCTTTCATTCATCAATGGTAGATTATTCTCGAATGGAATTTTCCGTGCACCTACCGTCTTGTTGCGTCAGCGGAAGCTCTTGCTCAGTAGGTCACGAAACTTACATCGCTAACCTGCAAACCACCATCACATGTTAGCGTCCATGCACCACTTATCTTATCTCAGTCTTAGCACATGTTCCAGGTAGCTTTGGCATCCAGAAGAGCGCCTTCTCCGAGTTGGACTTGAGCCCCCAATGAATATACACATCTTGGTCTCCTCAGTCCACTTGGAGAACGGAGAATCCTTTGATACTCTCGAGTGAATCGTCTCGCGAGCAACTCCTTGAACTCCTTCCAACCAAGCGCCGAGACGGTCAAGGCATGTTCATCCCTGTTGCAGTCCACCAGAGAAGCGCATGGTCCTTCAGGAACGTAATCACCGCTCTCATCTTGTCTAACTCTTTAACCTATTGCGCCTCGAAGTATAGATCCAACTCAGTTGAGAAATCCTTAACCTTACGAGTCCGTCCTATATCTGAAAATGGAGTTGGTAAATTCGTCTTACAAAGCTTCTTAGATGAAGAGCGAAGAGCTCTCTTAGCCTACCTCAAGCTCAGTGATATGTTTATCCCTAGAGATCATACCCTGCATAGTCTTCATCATCTTGATGAGTTCCGCATACAAAGCTCCTTGACTTCCCGCGCCTAAATCGTTAGGCACCGCTGGCAAGACTCCGTCTTGCTGCACCGATACCGCAGCTGGTACAAGACTCCCTTGATGTTGTGGCGAAGATTGTCGATTATCGTCCCTTGACTGTGCCTCGGGGCTAGCTCGAGTCGATCTGGTCCCAGTGTCAGCCGCTCCTCGTCTCTTGGTCTTCCTCCTTGACCTCTGTCCGTCGTCGGTTATCGCTCCAAGTGTTCACCTAGAAACGTTGATCCACTTCGTGTCTTGCGTCCCTCCTTACGCGTCCAACCTTCAGCCACTATCTTGAGTTCTCGCTCACCAAAGCGTCTGCTCTGATATCACTTTTCGTGCACCTACCGTCTTGTTGCGTCAGTAGAAGCTCTTGCTCAGTAAGTCACGAAACTTACACGCTAACCTGCAAATCACCATCACATGTTAGCGTCCATGCACCACTTATCTTATCTCAATCTGGTCCGGACCGGAGCCGGACCGTCTCCCTAATCATCAAGCCTAGTAGTTCTTAGGTCCCGACCTAGACCCGTCTACGTCGGTCCGAAAACATGAGCAGGTCACAAGATGACTTGGGACGGACTTCCCATAAAGTCCAGGGTCCTAAACGGTGCTCCAGCACACCTAATGGTCCAACCGTCCGTGATGTCCGTCTGGGTCTAGGCTCCCGAACGGTGGTCTAACCCGCCGTCTCGTTCTCTAGTCTTGTTCCAGTCCTTACATCGTTCGTAAGTCCAGACGTCTAAGTCTGGACCGGAACATGCCTTGGAACCGGTCCAGCCATCATCTCATACCCCTAGAGTCCACCCGCCGAACCCTGGGGTCGGGTGACTCATCCTGGCCCACCCAGGCATCGAGCTCCCTTCATATATACTTCTGGGGATCGGCGGCTCCGCCCTCCTCTTTGGTCCTTGGAAATTATACCACAACCCAATCACGAGATCGGCCATAATTCTCAGCTTGGAGGTCAGTTCGAGGAGTGCAACATATCATCTGAAAGCTCTCGACGGGACCTTTCCAATGATACATCACTCGTCTCGAGATCTTACGTGGAGCTCCGTCCACGACCTAAAACGTCGCTGGAGCTCTAACACTTAGTCATTTTTTCCAGAACCTGTGGTCCGGACCAGCGTCCGACTCGAACCTTGTGGTCGGACCAACGTCCGAACCACGATCAGTCTGTGTCTCGGACCCACGTCTCGGTCTCGAGTCTCGAGCCTACGTCTCAGACCTAGGTCTTAGATCTATGTTTTGGTCCGTTCTCAGACTTGTCTCCTTAAGTCAGCGTTCGTCTGGGGTCGACTTGGGGTAGACCCTCATGTCCTAACCCAATGTTCCAACCTTGGTTCAAAGAATCACTTAGGGTTCCTCTGGTCCTGACTTCCCGGCCAAGCCGTTCAGTCCTACTCGCAGCGTTCGCAACCTAGCGCAAGTCCACTAGGGTTCTGTTGCTCACGTCTGCGCCCGACCTTGAGACTGAAGATCGCGACATTCACCTCCACTTTGGAGGTTGATGCTCTCATCAACAATGATCTTTTAAGTTAACGCCAAGCTCAAAGTGGATGGCCAACCCCTTGGCGCAAGAATCGCGTTCTGGTAGCTAATCCACAATTCCTATCTTTGGCTTGAATCTTAAGTTGTCGCTAGAACCTTAGAGAATTACTTTTTTGGCCACCCCTAAGCAAAAACTAGTTGACAATTTCTAAACATTCTAGTTAAGATTCTAACTTGCTAACTATGAGTATTCACACCTACTTACAAGGTCCCCCAAAGTTCACTTTCTGGTCGCAACTGATTTGACTTAGACGCGCGGTTAAGTTTACTTTGCAGTTCAAAAACCGCAATGCAAGATCATCAGTCCGTTAACGGCTTCGCGATATTTGAAAACCCCTTCACATACTTGCTGTAGAACTGCGCCAATCCTAAGAATCGCCACATCCCTTTCACTGTAGTCGGAAGCTCCCTAGTCACAATCGCATCCCCCTCCTGCATATTCGGACCGACTCTTTCTGCACTAATGACATGTCGCAAGAAGTTAATGCGCTCCAAACCAAACTCACTCTTGTCAGTTGGCAAACATCTTATGCTCCCGCAGCTTCGTCATCACCACCCTTAGCTGCTCTACGTACGACTTCAAGGTTTTGGAGTAGATCAAGATGTCGTCGATGTAGACGATGACAAACTCGTCCATCTCGTCACGAAAAATCATATTTATCAATGTAGTGAACCTCGAAGGGGCGTTGCAGAGTCCAAGTGACATCACCACGAATTCAAATTATCCGTATCTGGTTCGACAAGCGGTCTTCTCAACATCTGGGTCAACTATCCGGATCTGGTAATATCTTGACTTCAAGTCTATCCGGCTGAAGTATCTTGCGCCCGCTAACCTATCAAAGAGGTCGTCTATCCTTGACAAGGGATAATTATTCTTCACCGTCATCTATTGAGCGCATGATAATCTACGCAGAGTCGTAACTTCCCATCCTTCTTCTTTGCAAAAAGAAGTGGGGCTCCATAAGATGACTTGCTGGTTCAAATATATCCTCGCGCTAATAGCTCACCGAGTTGTCTTTTCAACTCAAGGAGTTCCACCTGATTGAGTCGGTAAGGAGCTTTGGAAGGTGGTTCTGATCCTGACAAGACCTCAATCTTGTGATCCACCACCCGCCTTGGAGGTAACTCAGCAGGTAACTCATCCGTCAAGATATCCTCAAACTCCTTAATCACTTCGCGAAGCACCTTCGGAAGTTTAGTCGCATCTCCTGATGTTTCCTCTTGTCCGCCAGCCGCCATCAAATCTGCAACCCACATCAAACACATGACTACGTCATTGAAGTCCATCTGTTTGTCTTTGATCAAATTCACCGCAAAGTCATCAATTTTTTGTGGCTTTCGGATCAGCCTCACTCCCAGCTTCTGTCCTTTAACTCTGACGTTCAACCTCAAAGGTCTCCCTCTAAGTTCAAACCTATCTAAGAAAGTGTTCCCAAAACCGTATAGATATCATTCATCTTTGCATATCGTGAAGTTTTCTGTGAACTCCAACTTCCTACACGCAAATTGTACGTCCAAGGCCATTTCAGAAGTTTGGTACATCTTGTCCTTGGCAAAGCGTACCTGAATAGGCTTGTCTGCCTTGGAGATAGACAAGCTCAACTTCTTCACCAAGTTTGGACTTATGAAGAAGTGGGTCGCTCTTGTATTCACAAGGAAAGTAACATCACGCTTAGCAACCTTGGCTTGTAGAAACATCAGTCTCGGAGTCTCATCTAGCCCTCCAACAAGTCCTTTGCAACAAACGCATTCATGCTATAGTTACTAACCTTAGGTTTCGTGCACCCCTTAGCAATATGGCCCACCTCGCCACAGTTATAGCAAGTAAACTTAGCGCCATTGCCCTTCTGAGGTGTTTGCCCCTTAGGTTTCGATCATGTTTGTTGTCGCTTTGCTGCCGAGGCAGAAGTATCCTTCTGATCCTTCTCACCCCCATCCTATTGTCGCTTGAAGCCTTTGTTCTTCTTCTGAACCTTGTCTATGATGCGTGGTTGAAAGGATTTTTGTTGCTGGACTTCGTCGTCCCCAATTCGCTCCGCTAGATTTAAAAGTTTGGCATATGTCTGAGGTAGCTTCGACATCCGAAAGAGCGCCTTCTCCGAGCTGGACTTGAGCCCCTCAATGAATATACATATCTTGGTCTCCTCAGTCCACTTGGAGAACGGATCCAGCTTAAGACTAAACTCATGCACATAAGCACTTAAGGTTCCCGTCTGCTTCAGTCTTACCAACTCAACACCGTCTCGAATCCTTTGATACTTTGGAGTGAATCGTCCCACGAGCAACTCCTTGAATTCCTTCCAACCAAGCACCGAGACGGTCAAGGCATGCTCATTTCTATATGCAGTCCACCAGAGAAGCGCATGGTCCTTCAGGAACGTAACACCCGCTCTCACCTTGTCTGACTCCTTAACCTATTGCACCTCAAAGTATAGATCCAACTCAGTTAAGAAATCTTTAACCTTACGAGCGTCCTATATCTGAAAATGGAGTTGACAAATTCGTCTTACAAAGCTTCTTGGATGAAGAGCGAAGAGCTCTCTTGGCCTACCTCAAGCTCAGCGATACGTTTATACCTAGAGGTCATACCCTGCATAGTCTTCATCATCTTGATGAGTTCCGCATACAAAGCTCCTTGACTTCCCGCGCTTGAAGTCATGTATCTGCCACAGCCGATATAGGACTTCCTTGGGGCGAAGGTTGTCGGTTATCGTCCCCTGATTGTGCCTCGGGGCTAACTCGAGTCCATCTGATCCCGGTGTCAGTCGCTCCTCGTCTCTTGGTCTTCCTCCTGGAACTCTGTCCGTCGTCGACCATCACTCAAAGTGTTCACCTACAAACATTGATCCACTTCGTGTCTCGCGTCCCTCCTTAAGCGTCCAGCCTTCAACCGCTACCTTAAGTTCTCGCTCACCAAAGCGTCGGCTCTGATATCACTTTCCGTGCACCTACCGCCTTGTTGCGTCAGCAGAAGCTCTTGCTCAATAGATCACGAAACTTACACCGCTAACATGCAAACCATCATCACATGTTAGCGTTCATGCACCACTTACCATATCTCAGTCTGGTCCGTAAACTCTCCACGATCCCATCGATCAACTACCCCCCGATCTCTCAACCTCCACGATCATCATCGATGAATCTGCAAATGTCGGGCATGTCTCTCACTCAGGGGTCACCTCTGATGGCTTTGATGGAAGCACACCATGAACTTGAAGAGAAAAATGCTAAGTTCACTCATTCATACACCCACAAACTTATCAACTAAAAATCTCCATAAACTCATCTACTAAAATCCTCCATTCTAACGACGTCTCTCAAGTTCTCACATGCTAAAAGTATCCCACACTCTCTATATTACTCAAGTTGTCATTACGACGATGTGAAAACAAGGATGAGGAGCTCTTCTCTACTCCTCTATTTATACATTCTATGTTTTTACTTTGGTATCCTCCGGTAACTCAGCCATAACTACTAAGATATTACTTAAGGTAAAAGCATTAATCACATGGGCTTTTTACCTTTTCACATGGGCTAAATGGGTGTGTCGAGGAGTAGGAGCAGGAAGTAGAAGGAGTGAGCTTCTCAACACCAATATGTCTTCTTCTCCAGGAATTGATTTCGGATTTGAGCGCAAAAGCTTTGTCTGTGTCTTCTGGACAATGGGTTTCCTCGAATTGTGCATGAGAAGCATTCTTCTTGAGTGGCGGTGACTGTCAGCAGTTGTGCAGATTCGCAACTTGGCTCATCCAGTGGAGCACTTCGGATCCACATACGGACTGTCCTATAGATAAGTGATCCTAGAAGACAGAGTAGTCGGAGCAGTGAGAGAAAAAGAAAGAAGCCTTCTTCTCACAGCAGAAGACGACATCCTCAAGTAGAAGACTGTGTAACTCTAAGCAAATTTGTGGTCTTCTTCCCCAAAATACTACAAGTAGGGATGACTTGTTAGTCAAGATCCGGACTAGAAGCCTGTTTGAGTCTTAATTTCTCATTCTTATCTTGTTTTCTCTTGTTTGGATTTTCCCTTCTTCTCCTTCTTTCCATCTTCACCCATCTTCTCATCTTTCCCCCCTTCCCTCCTTCTTCTAGTGAGCTTCCATGAAGGTGAATGCCGTTGTAGTGCTGTAGGAAGACCGTTTTCATAGGCAGAAGCTTGGGAAGGCTACAGGGGGTATACACCTTGTGATTGATCTAACCCGTTGGAACGTGGAAGAGCAAGGTATGGCAGCCGTTGCTAGTTCGACTTCTACGAAGCAGGAGCAGTCTTCTGGAGGTGTGAGAAGCCGAGTTGGACCCCCAGAAGCTGAGAATTGTTTTAGGAAGACTGTGTTGATAAGACCGGAAGAAGTGACTTGGAAGCAGGAAGCGTCTTCCCGAGCTTCTCTGTAGATAATTGTGTGATATTTTAGGTAGCAGTTGCTTGTTTAGGTCTAGAGCACCTTCTGAAGGGTCTGGAAGCCGTCTGGTTTTGTGAGAAGATGGGATTTCTAGGTAAAACCCGTATGTTTGTGTATTTGAGCGAATCTTAGAACTTAGAACAGTGTTACTTGTGCAAATCCCCTTTGGGAACGATATCTTTTATACTAAATGGGCAAAAGGAGTAATCTTGTGACACTACAATAATTACTTAGAAAAGTTGCATGAGTCATCTTTGCATGAATTAGTTATTCTAGTGCGCGAGAACAAGAGTATAACTTTTTGAGATTCGTACGACTAAGAAGGTTATGTGCGATTCTTTTAGAAAGTAGTTGTCTAGTGCACAGTTACTTAAATCAATTGAAATATTGTTAGCCACACAGAAATACAATCATAGTAAGTTTCAGATAATTATCCTCTATCAAAATTAAGCATTTATTATTATTTTATATAAAATTATGTTCATATGCTTCAAATGTGAATGGACTTATTTTACTATCAAAACAAAAACTTTCGAAATTACTTTTTTTCTTTCATAGGTAAGTACTAGTTGTTTCTACAGATTGAACAAATCACTTTTAACTATTCAGTAACATGTCAATGTGGATATTCTAATATCTAGAGAAGTTTGTTAAATAGACTAATTTCGTAAAATGTCATCTCTAATTACTAATATCTTAACCAATCCATATCAATGCAAGCCATGACTATTATTCTTTTGTTATTTCAGGAACTCGAGGCATGAGTAAAAAAAGTGAAAAGCTTTTTACTGAATTTTATAATTATTTCAGATTTTGATATCAAAAGCACAAACGAGGCAGAATTTTGTCCTTCAACCATATAATTTTATCTAGTTACAAAAGTAATATTTTTTGGTCATATTCATTTTTTATGATTTGGTGCCTCTAAGTTGGATTTGAACCAACGATCCAATTCAATTCATCCAAGAGTAGCGTGTGCTAGCATCGGCAGTCCACATCGAACAATAGCAATAGACGATTTCCTCTCTTGTGTATCAACTTTATGTAGTGCATTTGATTTATCATCTTGTGATATATTAAGAATAATTGAAGACTTTAAAAACAAACTAAAGATTGAGGAGAATAGCTCTTATTCTCTTCACTTTTGGGGTGTTTGGTTCTTTTTTCTCTTTGTTTGGTATGATGGGTCTTCAGTTTGTTATTGATCTTTTGATTTTTCTCTCCAACAAGAACAGTTAAAATATTTAAATAAAAATAAAAATATTTGACTTTGAATCGTAATGTTTTCAGAAAGTGGAAAGTAATTGCTTTTCTTCAGAAGAACCCAGAGTTTGATGATTCCTTATGTTATGAACCACCCGAGATCCTGGGGGACTTTGTGAGTTTCTGCTGAAGGGTGCTCTTACCATGTAAATTTGTTCTAAAACTCTCCCATAGTCAAAGATCCATGTGTTTGACGACTCAAACCGCGGTTGTTAAGAATGGCAAGCTCTGAATCCAAAGCCACAAACACCAGTTCGATCACAATGAAGGTACCTCGAGTTCTGACGATTGCTGGGCCAGATTTTTGTGGAGGAGCTGGTATTCAAGCGGACATCAAGACATGCACAGCTCTAGGAGTGTTTTGCACGACTGCCATTTCTGCTCTAATTGCTCAAAATCCCATTTGTGTACAGGTACCATGTCCATTGAAGTTCTAGTATGGAGTGAAGTTTATCTGTTGATTATGCAAATGACCTCCAGTGACAAACAAGGTTCCATCACTGATCGACGGTTTCATCTGAACAACTTTTGGTGTTCATCGCAACTTCTACCTCGTATGAAAGATTGGAGCATGTCATCATCAGGCGCTTTCCTACACAAACATCGAAGTATGAACATGGAACGAGGAACGAATCATGTATCACAAACAAGAACACAAATCTAATATCCAATTGCAGGAATGGTACCTTTTCTCCAGCAATGATGGCTTCTGCATGTCTGCCGGGCCATCCATTGTCAAGGAAACAGAAGTGCTTGGTAGGACCACGTCTCGAAGAAACTGTATTCTCTAGACAGAATGATGAATTATGTAACAACGGTGATTGGAGAACAAATAAGGGTGTGTAAAATTTTTATCTAGGCTGCTCCATTGGATGGAGAGACTTCTGCAACCCGGAGGGCAAGGGTCGAGACAAATAGTGAGCAGAGTAACTATGATTCCGGGAGGTCCAAGGAATCTTTTATACCGATACTGTGGTTTAAAGGTTGCATGCATTAATCACCTCCTCCATGTTTCGATGGAGGAGCATGCTCAATTTATTAACAAACCTTTCCTCTTCCTATTGGAAGGGTTAGGTTATAAACAATAAACATGCAAAGCAATGAATAACAAACGGATGGAAAGACCTCATCAAACCTTACAAGGGAAACAAGGGCCAAGCAACCAATGCTCCAAAAGGAAGAAGAACACCAGGCTAAGCTTCACTATTAGTAGCTCTAAGATCATCTATCGCTCCTAAAATATCCGATAAGTCGAACTCATGCATACAACATGTACACATGAAGTAGCATCGCCAACTGCAATTGCTCTCCTCTGGATCGCACCTGGTAAAACTCCCTCTAGAGCAATGGAAACTCGCTGTCTAAAAAACATAGTGTAAAAAGAAAGAGAAAGTGGTACCTCTAACGTCTCTCATGATCAGCTTTGGCACAATCTCTAATAAAACTGTTGAACTTCGGGGCTATCGGTTCGTGTATCTCCAAGACTAAGAGAATGAAGTGATGTTCCTCCTGCATATCCCTACACTTGGTCACCTTCGCTTCTGCCACCACTCTTGCATCTCATCTTGGGGGATGGATGCTCACTTGTGTTGTCACCGAGGCTCGTGTCATATCCATGATAACCACATCTGCCACTGAGACTTGATCCTCCATCATCATGTACATGTCAGCTCTCACTTATCTTCTCGTCTGAATGACATACCAATACACTCTCCACGTAATGTAACAACACTCTCGTGCTAAGGCAAATACGACGTCCTTGATGATATCGTGGGTAGCTATCCGCTCTCCACAGTGAGGACGACGAGCAAGGTGTCGACTTGAGATTTTGAGTGAGACACCACACTCACAGGTGAACAGTGCCGAAGCAACAGGTTGGACCAAACTTAAGGAAAACCTCATCGCTGAGAGAAGATAGTCGATATCACTTGGAATGCTCTAATGCAAGTTCGAGCTATGAGCCAAGAGCTTGCACCCTTGTCCGAACGAGAGCGAGGTCGAGTTTTAGTATCTTGTGAGATGGATGAATCAACTAAGAGCGCACAAAGAACCTGCTGGAAGTGATGTCCGGTCAGAGAGGACTATAGTCTATGAGATCCATCGGTAGTGTGAAGCCTTGGATTTTCATTTTGTTAGTAAATTTTTCTTTTTTGTTAGTAAAGAAATAGATTAGTTAGCATAAAAGGTCGCGAGATATAATAGTTTTAGTTGTAGTATAGAGTTTCTTAGCCGAAGAATGATGCTGAGTGGAAATACATGAACTATGAACTGTATATCTTTGGTATGATAATCTGGTTGCGTTCTACAGACTAAGAGCTTTCTAGGGATACCTCATTTCCTGAGAATGGATGTCGGACAACAGAGTTATGAGCTCAGGAAGTACGACGAAAGTTAATGCGATTTTGTCACAGAAGGACAAAAGGACCTTTGCACGTGAGGAGCGGGTGGAAATAGGTCTAAGAGATGTCACAACAATTCACTTTTACTATTCTCGCTCGTAGGTTTACTTTAGCGCTCCAGAAATAACGGTGAGAGATAGACGAAGAGCGACTTCAGGAAAGTTTGACTTCGAGAGTTTGAATGACAGAAACCAGAGAGGAGGAATTTCGCATTTGAAGAGACGAAGAACTTCGTGGTGTAGCAATTGGAGAGATGAGAGGGATGCAAACTTCGTAGAAGCCGCATGTGAAGCTGAAGACCTTTGCAACGAAGTGGTCGGACTTCTAGCCCTATGAGCAACAACTTGAAGAATTGGGCTTGGTCTTTCTGATGTATAATTCAGACGTCCTGTCGTCAGAATTGATGACCAAGATACTAATCTGTCAAGGACACCCTTCGAATGACTTGATAGGAAGATCGTACAACTGGACGCTCTCACACTAGAGCTTCGTGCTTGGGAATGACGATGTAGGACGACCGGATGATTTCATGTTTGATAGCATGACCACGTCATCTTCGGAGGAAGTGGTGAAGTACATCGAGCTCTTCTCCATGATGCCGGTAAGGTCAAATGGATTCAAGGTGTACAGTTACATAGATCCATTCAGAAAGGACATTGTGGTGGTCTTGAACACGATCTTCAAGCGACATCACATTTCGTACTTGACGAATTGACATATTCACTTTATTGAGCAGATACTTGCAGGAAAGAAGGCGTATTGGACGAAGATCTTCCACGTCCATGTACAAAAGTTGTTCAATACTTTTGATGATGGTGGAGCTATGTACTTTGGAGCCTTCGCCGTAGTTTTCTAAGGATGTCGATGCCAGTCGAAGAAAACAAGTATGGATCGAGGGCTCCGGCGAAAGATGACTTAATGCTAGAGCCGACACCTCTGCGAGATGAGTCAGTGACAATGATGACTTCTGAAGGACCAAGTACTCATACGAAGGAAAGAAGGACAAATCAAGAGATGTCAAGAAGAGCTACTTTACGCAAGAAGAAGAAGGCGAAGAAAATTGGAGATTTTGGACAAAGAACAGGAAGAAACTGAAAATACTCAAGTTTTAGTGAAGTCTTCTTCAGTGGAGATTGTATGAGAAGTGCGCCCTGGGCGAAGTCGAGTGGATGTAGAGCATGAAGAGTTTATTTTCGAAGGGTAAATTCAAGAGCAACTGAGCTGCAAGTGGAGAGTCCTCAAGAGACACTTCGCACTACACCATAGCAGGAAGAAGCAAAGTCCTTTCTTGTTCTTTGAGCGCGCCTCTTGCGTAGAGCGGCTTCGGCTTGTAGAGATCAAAGTATTGGGAAGGAGTTGCAGACGTTCGATCAGACATTGGAGTTCTTGAGTGATACAGTGTTGCAATCCTCCCTTAGTTGGACATGCAGAGACAAATATAAGGGGAAGAGGTGAAGGTACCCTTGATGTTGTCTGAACTTTTTAGTGCAATACACTTCAGACGGAAGGGATGGCTTGAGGAGAAGCACCAACTCATGACGAAATTGGATGTTACTTCGGAGGAAATAAAGAAGCTGACATTGGAGGACAATGCTCTATTTCAAACGAAGTCCGAAGAATAGATAAAGTCCGTGCAAGACATTCAAGACTTGCAGACGAAGTTGAACTTGATGATTTCATGATTTCACGACATGAAGTCGGAGAGGGATACTTTATATGAATAGTTGGTGACCAAGGATGAGTAGCTCGTGAAGACTACAGAGACGAAGATTTTGGTAGAGACGAAGACCGAAGATCTTCGGGAGAAATTGAATGAAGTGCTGACTCCACACTTCACCATCGAGCTTGATTCATCAGAGAAGGAGCTTCTTACACGACTTCGGATAGAAATGACAACAGCGATAGATCCTTTGACTAAGAGTATGATAGTTAGAGTCATAGAGAGGATAGTGCTAGAGATTCAAGAGATCAGAGAGATAGTTAAACTATAATTGTGGAGTATAGCTAAGACTTTAAAGTTAGGTAGTATAGAGACTTCAGTTTTGTCTATTGGAGAGACGTGATCTGACTTTAAAGATGTAATCTTCTTCTTAGGAAGTGAGATTCGCCATTTCTGGATAAAACTGTATATAAGCGATATGTTGTTCGTTCTCAATACCTCTATGTGTTTGTTATTTGAATTTTCTATTTTCTGAAATTTACGGAGTCATGGTGTGTTTGTCGACTTCGAGAGATTATCTACGAAGCCTCATAGTTTGTTGTGGTATGAGTTAGTCTGGGTGACGAAGGCATTTGCATGTTTACAACTGAAATCAGAATAGGAAGTTTGAGGCGAAGCTTGAGAACAAACCAGCAACTACGAAGTTAGTTTACTTGGAGGAGTTTTGGGACGAAGTTAACTTGGAGGAAGTTGTTTTTTTGGGTGAAGACACTTAGGAAGAAGTTGAACTTCGTACACCCGGCAGTAGAAGAGTCTTCTCTGTCAGAGTTTCGGAGAATAGTAGTAGTGAAAATAACTTAGTGTGAAGATACTTAGCGTTTATGGTGTTAGAAACTACTTAGTAACACTTCAGTAGTACTTCTTCATATGAGATATTTCCATCCGTGGCTCTGTATCTTTATCGTTTTTCTTTTTCTTGAGGTTCTTGACCTGTTTAGTACCTATTATGTTCTTTATCAAGAATTAAGACGGTCATAAGTTTTCTCAAAGTCAAGCATGAGAAATCCATATTGCTGTTGTTAGCACTAGAGAAGGTCATGTGTCATTTTCCTGGACATCCTTCACGCAAAATATGACACGACAGAGTAAACATGTCCTTATAGGTTGATGAAGGTTCCAAATGTTGGATGGCCAACGGGAATAGAGGTAGAGATTTGTTTTACAAGCAAGATCTATGAACAAAAGGGATCTATTATGCGAGGAAGTATTGTAGCATGACATTGACAAAGGATATTAGAGAAAACTAGACAAGGTTAGGAGAGGTGGATGGAGAATAGCCTCTATAAGCTTCTATGCTTGCTGGCCAGTTGACGTTTAGGAAAGACAATCAATAGAATTAGGTAGATGACCTTGTGTAGAGTCTCCACTTGGTTTATGTTTCGTTCGCTACAGAGAAGTAAAAATGATCAAAGAATATGTATGTTTCAGTATTTGATGGATGTGATTGGATGATTTGAGATTATAACATTGATATAAGTGTTTGTTAGTTGGATTGTGATGGTTTCTTCAGTCAATATGTAAGATGTTTGATGTCATTGACAACACCTTTAGAACGACTTTCATCCGACTTTCATCTGACTTTTTTAATAGACGAAACTGGTACATAGTATCAAGGATTATCTGTAGTAATAATATATTTGTTAAAGAAGGTAAAGAGATTTTCTTCATACCAGCAAGTAAGAGATTCAAAATTCTATAGATTTTGTCTACAAACATACAGATGAGTCTATGAAGAAATTCATCGGTTCAAAATTTATGTTGTGTAACTCAATGGTAAAATAGCACACATGATGTTGCTTAAATACTTTACAAAAGTATTACCAAGACCTGCATATGAGTGGGTCACGCTTAACAAGTGTACTGCTTTAGATCAAGTCTATGATAAGGCAAAAGGTTGGACTTTTGTCAATGAGTTACATCTCAGCTAACGAGAGATTCTTAAACCATTTGCTCAGCAAATGGGTTAGATGATGCCCAACAATCATACGTCGATCCATCATTATTTTACAATACATCTTATGCAAACCACTATAGGATATCAAGTACCAACTTATGGTTATAATGCACCGATGATGATACCAACTCTTGTGGAATGTTACCCTTTATGTAATACCACACGTATGCTAGGTACAAAAAGAATCATGGGTGTGACAAGCAGTTACCTTGGATGTTACAAATCAGTTAGGGGTTAATTTTGTATGGCAATCTCTGGTCCTTAAGACCTAGAGTGACATTGTTACATTCAAGAGTCGCTGCCGGTCAAGGGAACCAAGACATGATCAAGTAAGTATAGTGGAAGCTCTTATTCATATTATATTGTAACGACCTATGTTACGCACAAGAAGTTTATTTATTAGCAAGATGTTTAGTTGTAACTAAATGTGGAGAATGCTTATTTGCTGCCTGAGTACTTTAAGGAGATATCAATTTAATCATGACTAGCTGAAGTTAGTTATGTTAAACTTAGATGTACTTTTGGATAGATGTTTAGATATTTTCTAAATAGTGAGTACAACTATCTTGTCATCTTGTCTAAAAGATACAAAGGAGCTAGAAAACATCGCTTATCTCTTTTTTGACTTGATATTAGTAGTGAGATTTAAGTTATTGACTTTGTGGACATTAAATACAAGAAGAGATTCCGCATGTCATCTTTCTAGTGAGTCTTAGTGTAGAGAGAAGGTGGAAAATTAGAGATTTCTTGAGAATATTTTGAAATCCTTCTAGAAGTTGTTGACTTTGATGGAATAAGCCCATGTGAAAAAGTAAAAAGCACATGTGATTAATACTTTTATCTTAGATAATATCTTAGTACAACTTGATTAAAATAGTTACGACTAAGTTATCATATGGTATCAAAGTAAAAACCTATAATGTATAAAGAGAGGAGTAGAGAATGGCTCCTCATATTTGTTTTCATATCATTTTGGCGTACCTATTGCCTTGTTGTGTCAACGGAAGCTCTTGCTCAATAGGTCATGAAACTTACACCGCTAGCGTCCATGTACCACTTACCTTAACTCTATTTGGTCCGGATCGTAGCTGGACCATCTCCTTAATCATCAAGCTCAGCATTCTCTAAGTCCCGACCTAGACCCACCCTTAGGTTGGTCCCAAAACATGAGCAAGTTACTAGATGACTTGGGACGGACTTCTCATAGAATCCAAGGTCCTAAACGGTGCCTCTAGCACACCTAGCGGTCCAACCGCCTGTGATGTCCGTCTGGGTCTAGGTTCTCCAACGGTGGTCTAACATGCCGTCTCATTCCCTAGTCTTGCTCCAGTCCTTAGATCGTTCCTAAGTCTAGACGTCCACGTCTAGACTAGAACCTGCCTTGGAATCGGTCTAGCCATCACCTCATGCCCCTAGAGTTTATCCACCGGACCCTGCGGTCGGATGACTCGTGTTGGCCCACCTAGGCATCAAACCCCCCCTCATATATACTTATGGGAATCCGTAGCCCCACCCTCCTCTTTGGTCCTTGAAAATTATATCACAATCCGATCACGAGATCGGTCATAATTCTCAGCTGGAGGTCAGTTCGAAGAGTTCTACATATCACTGGAAAGCTCTCGCCGAGACCTTTCCAATGATACATTATTTGCCTCGAGATCTTACATGGAGCTCCATCCACGACTTGAAACGTCGCTGGAGCTCCAACACTTAGTCGTTTTCTGAACAACGTCCGAACCATGATCCGTCTACATATCAGACCCACGTCTAAGTCTATGTCTCAAACCTATGTTTCGATCCGTTTCCAAACTTACCCCCTTAGATCAACGTTCGTATGGGGTTGTCTTGAGGTAGGTCTTAATGTCATAACCCAATGTTCCAATCTTGGTTCAGAGAACCACTTAGGGTTCATCTGATCTTGACTTCTCGGTCAAGCTGTTCAGTCCTACTCGTAGCGTTCACAACCTAGCGCAAGTCCATTATTGTTTGCATCTGCGCCTGATCTTTAGGTTAAAGATGGTGACATTCACCCCTCACTTCGGAGATTGATGCCTTCATCAACAATGATCCTTAAGTTAACACCAAGTTCAAAATGGGTAGCCAACCCCTTGGTGCCAGAATTGCGTTCTGATAGCTAACCCGCAATTCTCTTCTTGGCTTGAATCTTAAGTTATCGCTAGAACACTTAGAAAATTCCAACTAGTCTCGGAGAAAGTCTAACCTTTTGGACCACCCCTAAACAAAACTAGTTGACAATTTTTAAACATTCTACTTAAGATTTAACTTGCTAACTATAAGTATTCACACCTACTTACGAGGTCCTCCGAATCTGACCTTCAAGTCGCAATTGATTTGACTTAGATGCGCGATTAAGTTTACTTTGCAATTAGGAAATCGCAGTGCAACATCACCCCAAGCCCCAAGACAAGTATGAAAATTCATACTTGCTTTGCCAACACTACGGGCAAACTTAAGTCTTGACATCAAGACGTACTCTTGATTTAGATGCTTATCCAAACCAGTTGGTTTCTTTTGAGTGTCCTTCGTTCCTCCTCTTCACAACATCCTAGGCATATGATGAGAACTAGTCATAGCCATGTACTACCAATACACTTAGACAATTTGCAAGAAACATATTCTTTATTTCACAAAATACAAGACAAAGCTACAGAGTCCATCGGTCCAAATCGCCTCAAGTTGCTACTCATATGGTTCGTCATTCCTTCACTCCTTGCTGGAAGGAGATGTCCTCATCTAGCTAACGCCCTTGTTGTCCTTGTCGCTGTTTGAAGAGGTCAAATACTTCACTTGCATGTGCTAGATCTTCTTCTGGCACCCAAGTGGCTTCCTTCAAATGGTATTCACGCCATTTGATCAAGTACTCCATTCGGTTAGATCTACACCGCGATCACAAAATGATCTCTATCTCGTATTTTGCTTCGTCTTGCACAAAATCAGGTTGAGGCCTGAGAATCCGTTTGCGCTCCAGTCGCAAATCATCCTTGAAGTATTTCTTGAATAAGAAACATGGAAAGTTAGATGCAACTACCACTCGGGAGGAAGGTCTAACGTATAAACATCTTCATGCGGATTCTTGACAATGACCAAAGGTCCCGTGAACTTCGATGAGAACTTCACCGATATTCCCTCAGGAAGGGTGAAGTGTTTTGCACTTAACCGTACTTCTTCACCCACTTGAAACTTCACTTGTCATTAATGCTTGTTTACTGGTTTCGTGTAATGTTGTTGTGCCTTCTAGAGGTTCTTCTTCACTTACTCCTCGCGTTGTTGCATTTCTGTCACCAACTCTTCAGCTGATGTTTGCCGTGTTCTTGGTCGTACCGATGTAGAACTCTCTGCAAGAGTCAAGTCAAGAGGCCCTTCTGGCTCACGTCCATAAGCCAACAAGAAAGACAATTCACCGATTGCTGAATGCTTCGTGGAATTATAGCGATACTCCGTAAACTAAGCCACTCAGCCCAATCACTTTGGTCTCTGTTCACGTAATTCCTCAAGTATTGATTCAGAACCGAGTTAACTCGTTTCGTTTGCTCATCTGTTTCAAGATGAAAGGCGGTACTAAATTTTAACTTAGTCCTCAATTTTTAAAACAAGTGTTTCCAAAAAGCACTTGTGAACTTGGAGTCTCGGTCTGAAATAATACTCTGAGGTAAATCATGTGAACGCCACCAAGTACTAGGAAGAGCCGAGAAGTCGTGATCGCTGTTGCTGTATCCAAGGTCGGAGCAAACTTCGCTAGTTTGCTAAACCGGTCAACTATCACAAAGATTACATTGTATCCATTCGAGTCAAACAGAGACGTAATGAAGTCCAGGCTAATGCTTTCCCAAGGTTTGATAAGAATCGGCAAAGGATGAAGCAATCCTTGTTTCTTCTCATAAGAAACATGGTTCGCCTGACAGGTTACGCATGTTTTCACAAAGTGGACAATATCGTCTTTCATGTGGAGCCAATAAAACTTTTGGCTATCACTTCTAAAAGTGGACTTTCCTCTTTTATGGTTTGATAAGTGCACATCATGACATTCTTTGAGTATCCTTGTCCCACATAAACCCAACTTTGCTTGAACGTGAGTAAGTCATGTCTCAACTGCATGTTCTGCAACTTCATCCCTCGCTTGAGTTGTTCCAAGTACTCATTTGCTTGGTCATCACTCATGTAACCTTCACGTATTCGCCTCTCCAAGTCTGACTCCTTAGGATACATAGCTTGCAAAATCTATGTTGATGATGGAAGATATTCCTCCTTGCGACTCAAGGCGTCAAGAACCACATTGTCCTTTCTCACTTTTATGAATTAATTCCACGTTCATGAGCCAAGGTATCTTGTCACTATAGTTGCTTTGGCGTCACCCGATCTTGTGTCTCAAAGTACTTGAGTGAAATATTATCAGTATACACTTGAGTTTTGTGAAGTCTTAAGTAATGCTGTCATTTCCTCAAGCAATGAACCATCGTAAACAGTTTCTTCTCATGAGTCCATTATTGACACTCCGTCCCAGGTAACTCTTGCTTTAATACGCTACAAATTCTTCATCCTGCACCAACACTCCGTCAATCGCATAGTCACTCGCGTCCGTGTGCACCACGAATGGTTTGTCTAACTCCGGCAGCTTCAAAACTGACGTCTTTGACAAAATGGATTTGATTGTCTGAAACGCATCATCCACCTCCTTGGTCTAACTTACTTGTGCATCTTTTCTTGTCCAGTCCGTAAGTGGCTTCGTGATCTTTGAAAACCCTTTCACATACTTGCGGTAGAACTGCGCCAATCCTAAGAATCGTCGCATCCCCGTCACTGTAGTCGGAGACTCTTAAGTCACAATCGCATCCACCTTTTGCATATCTGAGCCGACTCTTTCTGCACTAATGACATGTCCCAAGAAGTTAATGCGTTTCAAATCAAACTCACTCTTATCAAAGTTGGCAAACAGCTTTTGCTCCCATAGCTTCCTCAACACCACCCTTAGCTGCTCCTCGTGCGACTCCAAGGTTTTGGAGTAGATCAAGATGTCGTCGATGTAGATGATGAAAAACTCGTCCATTTTCTCACAAAAAATAATGTTCATTCGAAGAGGCATTACAGAGTCCAAATGACATCATCATGAATTCAAACGACCCGTATTGATTCGACAAGCGGTCTTCTCAACATTTGGATCAGCTATCCGGATCTGGTAAAATCATGACTTCAAGTCTATCTTGCTGAAGTATTTTGTGTCCGTTAACCTATCAAACAGATCATCTACCCTTGGCAAGGGATAATTATTCTTCACCGTCACCTTATTAAACGCACGATAATCTACGTAGAGTCGTAACTTCTCATCCTTCTTCTTTGCAAAAAGAACTGCAGCTCCATAAGGTGACTTGCTGGTTCGAATATATCCCCCTGCTAATAACTCATCGAGTTGCCTTTTTAACTCAAAGAATTCCGCCTGATTGAGTCAGTAAGGAGCTATTGAGGGTGGTTTCGATCTTGGCAAGACCTTGATTTTGTGATCCACCACCCGCCTTGGAGGTAACTCATCAGGTAACTCATCCGTCAAGACATCCTCTTTCGCACACCTATTGCCTTGTTGCGCTTGTAGAAGCTCTTGCTCAATAGGTCATGAAACTTACACCACTAACCTACAAATCATCATCACAAGTTAGCGTCCATGCACCACTTACCTTAACTCAGTTTGGTCCAGACCGGGGCCAGACCGTCTCCTTAATCATCAAGCTCAGCAATCCTTAAGTCCCGACCTAGACCTGCCTAGGTCGATCTCAAAACATGAGCAAGTCATAAGATGACTTGGGAAAAACTTTCCATAAAGTCCAAGGTCCTAAACGGTGCCTCCTAGCACAACTAGTGGTCCAACCGCACGTGATGTCCATCTGGGTCTAGACTCTCGAACAGTGGTCTAATCAGCCGTCTCGTTCCCTAGTCTTGCCCCAGTCCTTAGATCGTTCCTAAGTCTAGACGTCCAAGTCTGGATCGGGATGTGCCTTGGAACCAGTCCAGCCATCACCTCATGCCCCTAGAGTCCACCCGTGGAACCTTGGCGTCGGGTAACTCGTCTTGGCCCACCCATGCATCGAGCCCCCCTCGTATATACTTCTGGGGAACCGCGACCTCGCACTCCTCTTTGGTCCTTGAAAATTATATCACAACCCGATCACGAGATCGGTCATAATTCACAACTCCGAGGTCAGTTCGAAGAGTTCTACATATCATTGAAAGCTCTCGCCGAGACCTTTCCAATGATAGGTTACTCGCCTCGAGATCTTATGTGGAGCTCCGTCCACGACCTAAAACGTTGCTAGAGCTCCAACACTTCACCATTTTTTTGAGAACCTCTGTGGTCCATACCCAGACTTGAACTTGTGGTCCGAACCACAGTCCGTCTGCATGTCGGACTCACATCTTGGTCTCGCCTCTCGGATCCACGTCTCAGACCTATGTTTTGGTCCGTTTTCATACTTGCTGCCTTAGGTCAGCGTTCGTATGGGGTTGTCTTGGAGTGGGCACATATTTCCTAATCCAATGTTCCAACTTTGATTTAGAGAACCACTTAGTGTTCATCTGATCACGACTTCCCGGCCAAGTTTCCGTCTTGAACATTACATCTAGCACACCTAGCGGTCCAACCGCCCGTGATGTCCGTCTGGGTCTAGACTCCCAAACGGTGGTCTAACCCGTCATCTCGTTCTCTTGTCTTGCTCTAGTCATTAGATCGTTCCTAAGTCTAGACATCCACATCTGGACTAGAGTGGATGTCTAGACATCGAGACATCATCTCATGCCCCCAGAGTCCACCCACCGAACCCTGGGGTCGGGTGACTCATCCTGGTCCACCCAGGCATCGAGCCCCCTCATATATGCTTCTTGAGATCGGCGGCCTTGCCCTCCTCTTTGGTCACTGAAATTTATATCACAATCCAATCACGTGATCAGCCATAATTCTCAGCTCGGATGTCAGTCCAAGGAATTCTACATATCACTAGAAAGCTTTCACCAAGACCTTTCCAATGATATCTTACTCGTCCTGAAATTTTCCATGGAGCTCCGTCCACGACCTAAAACGTTGCTGGAGCTCCAACACTTAGTCATTTTCCGAGTACTTGTGGTCCAGATCTAGTCTCGAACCCTGTGGTTCGGACCAACGTCTGAACCACGATTTGTTTGCATCTTGGACTTATGTCTCGATCTCGCGTCTTGGATCCACGTTTGAGATCTATGTCTCAGACCTATGTTTCGGTCTGTTTCCAGACTTGCCCCCTTAGGTCAGCATTCGTCTGGGGTTGTCTTGGGGTAGGCCCTTATGTCCTAACCCAATGTTCCAACCTTGGTTCAGAGAACCATTCAGGGTTCATCTGATCTCGACTTCTCAACCAAGTTGTTCAGTCCTACTCGAGCGTTCACAACCTAGCGCAAGTCCACTAGAGTTCTATTGTTCGCGTCTGCGCTCGACCTTGAGACTGAGGGTCCTGATATCATCATAATAACCTTTGAACAATATAGAAAAGAAGTGTGAGATTTCAGAATGTGAGAACTTGAGAGATGTCGTTAGAAGGGAGAAATTTAGTTTATGAGTTTATGGATTTGTGAAGGACTAAACTGAGCATTTTTCTCTTCAAGTTAATGATGTACGTTTATCAAAGCCATCAAAGATGACAGTTAAGTGAGAGACATGCTGAACATGTTGTAGACTGATCGAGGACTATCGTAGAGGTTGAGAGATCAGAGGTAGTCGATCGATAAGACCATGGAGGACTTACATTTTTGGTTCTGTTGCCGAAATCTCACTTGAAGAGATCGTTGAAGAATATTTAGAGTTCAATTCTACATTCAATAGAAAGAGATCGTGCGGGAACACGTGGAGAGAACGTTGGTTGGAGAGAGAGCTAACGCAATGTTAGCAATTTTAAAACCTTATGTGTATCTCGTAGTTATCTATGATATGTTCAAGGTCATTCTTTATATCTTGTTTACTTAGAAAGGGTTTGAGGAGAGTTAAGAGTGGATGCAACAAGAGTTTTAAAGAAAAGAGGAGAAAGAAGTTACTAGAGGAGAAAAATTAGAGAGTTTAAGAATTTTACTCTCTGGAAAATTTGTATAGTCTACTGTGAGATTTTTCTCTATTTTCTATTCTCTTTGATAATTTCCAGTATTTTAGTTTGACTGTTAAGCTATTCGAGATAACATAAATCATAAAAGAGATGGTCTAGAAAGTGAGATATGATATTTCAAAATTGAGGGAGTCTATTCATGATAGTTTAGAAATTTTGCTCTCTAGAAACTTCGTACAGTCGTTGTCAGCTTTTTTGTGTTTTTTATTTCTTTGTGAAAATTTTCAACATTATAGCTTGGCTGATAAACTATCAATGAGAACAAGAATCATGAGAAGATGAGGACTAGAGAGATATGAGAATGAGAAATCATGAATGAGAAGATGATGTCTATATCTCCCAATGCTACCTTCCCATCTTTCGAGAAGATCATTTGTTGTTGTAAGATATCAATGAACTCCTTGCAATATTTGAGTGGATGATCAATACCATTGCATCAAACATATCGTTGGATCCAACCTTGCTTCTCAACGGATTTTTCTCCGCTTGTAGATCTTTGCTCTTCCAATCTCGTCCGTAGATCTCGCATTCCATGCATGATCTCCTCAAGGCTTGAATCATCTTTCTTCGGAGATGCTACAAGTGCTTAGACAACTAAAACAATTGGAGCAACTAGTACCACATGTCTAGCAACAAGAACTGATGGTCGAACTACAAAAACAAGTATTACAGTAGTCAATGCTGGTGCTGGTCTCCTAATAGAAACCTTCTTTCATGTTGGTAATTAGACTAATCGCTTCCTCAACTTTCTTCCAACTACTGGTCAATCCGTTGTCTTCCTCTTGATCCTCCAGAAGTACCTCCAACTTCTCTTGCAATTTCTCATCTGCGGCTCGAAGAAATAACTCTATCTTGTTGGACTACAACATCAACCCCTCTATCCTAGTCAACGGATAGAGGAGTTGTTTCTCAAAGTTCTTGAGTAACTTAGTAGCTTGTAAACCCTTCCTCCGTTACTCAACCTGATCCAAGAATGACTTCTTGGTAATCGATCAAAGTCCTCCAAGAAGTACTCGTCCATCAAGACACGAGCAAACATCTCCCAATCCTTGTCAACATGCTTTGTTAGCATTTTAACATGATCTCTAATCTTTGGAGTTGCTGTCAACTCAAACGTCTCAGTCATCTCATTTTTTGATACCCAGTTTAGCTTCATATCCTTCACATAATGTCTTAGATATCTTGAGTCGTCTCTCTCATCAAATTGGTCAATCTTGCTGACTACTGCTTGAAGCTCTTTTGTCACCAAAGCTTCCTTTTGATTATCAAATTGTTGTTGTTGTAAAAACAATAAGAATGTTTGAAACACCGGTGCAATCGTCGAGTCTAACTACACCTTTGGTAATCCACCCAAACCACTAGTTTCATTTTCGTCAAAGCTTCGATCTCCACTCATCACTACCAATCTCCTCTTCAAAGTTCAAACATAGAAGAAATCTCCACCCTAGATCTTCACATCAAGTTCACCACTATATCATATCAGATTTTGCATGAAGGTTGTCCAAGAAAATGTGAGGTTCCTAGTTGAGGAGATACCATGTGTTGGACAGAGACAAGAAAAAGAAAAACAACCACGGGAATAAGCTTCTCAAGATATACCAACTCTCACTTTATATTATATTCTAGCTTCTTTTTCTCTAAGAATACAAAATTATAAAACATACATGAGTAGTCTGTAATCTACATGCGAACTCCTAAAACAAGTCTCTAGATCTCAACCTAGACCCAAAACTATCAAAGTGTAGTTCAAAGCAAAAAAAACATCTCTTTGCTAATGTAAAGTTTTGCACCATATCACATGATCCAAACCCAGATCCACATAACATCCATGTACAAGCTTTTAGCTGTAACTAGCTACCACAACCCATACATAGCCAACTAGAACTCTAGTGAATCCGAAAAAGATGAAACTTGTAGCAAAGAAACTAAAGAAGGTCTACCTAAGAACTTCCTCTTTTCGTCAAACGGCCTTCATATATCAACAAGGTCTTCCATCTTGACTCAAATAACTCTCAGATCCGACTCTCGACAATCGAGATATATCTTTTATTTCTGGTCGCAGGTGAACGAACCCTCAAAAAATCCTCCTTGTGGCTTAAATCGCATACACCCGCAAAACAAATCGCTTGATTTGAGATCTGTCTTCTTTGGTAGATACATTTGATTACCTTGAATCTGATGAGACTCCAAACAAGCCGTCTGAAGTTCTCTTCGCAAGTCACGCAAGAAATCTAATCACAAGAAGTGAAAAATTGACCTAAATCATTCCCATGTGACTCAACTCCACTCACCACGCAAAACACAACAATATGATCTATGTACAATCTTCTCCTATGGATAGATAAGGACTCTTTGATCGCATGAGCATCAAGAATGAAGAGCTTGGCTCGTTGATCGCGGAGCACAATCCAATTTCAACTCGTAGGCGAATGAAATCTGACGTAAGCTTCTCCTTGCAAATCAGTTTCCTTCACATCTCTCAAATCACTCGATGAAATTTTGTATCATCTTCAATTTCCTGAAGAACTCGATGTTTTAATCTCAATGGATCCAGTGACAACAAGTTTAGACTTTAGAACGGTGTGAACGATGTAACTCTCCTTCACATGTTACTAAAGTACTCTAAGTCCTCTTCGCTACGTCCTAATTTCTTCTTTAACATACACCATGATCAGTCTCTTCACAAATCGTCTTAATCAACACTAGTCTGCATAGATCTAGACTCCAAAACTATACGAACAGTCCAACTGTCCTTCAAATGTTACTGAAGTACTCTAAATCCTCTTCCTTACGTCCCAATTTCTCCTTGAACACACCATAATCCGCTTCTTCACGAATCATCTTAAACAGCATGTAGCATGCATAGATTGTCTGCATGTATTGGACCTCCCAATCCTCCGAAACATTCGTCAATAAGTCACGAATACAAGCTAACCCCTTAAGCTACTCCCTTACTTCAGTTCACATTACGTGAGGTCTTCTCATATAATGATCAAGCAATCTCTTTGTGCCCTTAATATAGCATCAAGAACCACAAATATCAAAGCAGCATCAATAAGCTAGGATCTAGCTTGATTTTCTCATCTTTCAAACCTCGTAATTTTATCATTAAATGTCAATTTAAAGTAAATGATGTGTCCATGAGAAGCTAACAATGAGCTCTATCACTTTGTGTAAAAGATCTGAAAGTTGTGTAAAAAATCTATTTTTAATCTTATGAATGTCCTTGAAATGAAAATAAACATCAAATTTGAATTCTCATGTATGAATCAGTCCACGACAAGAAGTGGCACTCTCATCACTCTCTTCTTGTGGACATCCATGTAATCCATGGATGTGGTCTCCTTAAATGTTGTATCTTTTCACGACCACTCTCTTTTTTTTTTGGATATCCATGCATTTCAAAAATGTTTGCATCACTTTCATCAACTCGTTCCTCCTTACTCATGACTCATCCATCTCTTTTCTAGCTCAAGCGTACTCTATCTGTCCATCTTATCCGCTCATATAAATGTGCTAGTATCTTCTTAGTCCTCTCAAGCTTCCTAAGAGCCTTGTGTTCTTACGTACGTTCACACTTCGTGTACGTATTATTCATGTTGATGTACTGGTCCAGACAACTGTACCTCTCAGTTCTTTTAGTTTTTAGCAAATTAAAGTATATTTATATATTATTATAAAATCATATATCTGATTATATACTTATGAAAATCAACTTTGAATGATAGTAAACTTTGACATTCTTAAATATGTAACCACTATTGAAAATATAGATACAAAAAATCTTGTGAAATTAGTAAATATACTTTTCTCAGCTATCCATGAACATGACCCAGTGAGGGGGTCCTGGTTGTTATGAGCAGCTGTTAGTTATTGAGTCAAGTAAGGTTATCATTCCCTATATATACTTGCAGTTGATCACGATATAGGAGGTGATGCAAACTTTGCTGGTGAGTATCAACTGTAAATGTTTTGCTTCATAGCATCAGTGTTGTTGCTTAAACCCTCTGTATGTGTACAAGTATTCCTGGTGACCCAGAGAACTTGTTTTCGCGGTTCTGCTTTCAGCGAACTAAGAACCATAACCGTTCAGAATAGAGTGGTAAAATCTTCATCCGAGCATGAGCATAGAATCTGTGAAGTAAAGAATTAAACCAAAGATCTTCACTAGCTTTACAAGTTGTAATGCACTTCAAAACAAACAATTTCATAAGGATAGAAAATATTATGATGAAGTTTACCAGGTTTTTTGAGCAAAAGATAATAATTTTCCAAGTTGATATACACTTCGAGAGGAAAAAGGAATATTACTTTTCGTGCTTTTATACCCATTCCGGTTAGTTTAAACGAGTTCTTCAGCCTGGAGCGATACAATCTTGGAGCATATAACTACTTGCCTTCAAGAGGCAATGTGAAGAACACAACAGGTGTTTGAAAATAACGATTTACTCATTTTAAATCTAATATCGTATATCTTGTATGTGTTTTATTTGACTGTCACTGCATAGTTTTATGCTGGACCCTCTATGTAATAATTATATATTGTGGGGATAATGTATTAACTTGTATTTTGATCACAGAATTAATTTTTAGTTATATGTAATTTGTGTGATATTTTAAAATTAATTGTAACGAGATTTTTGTATATTTTAATTTTAAATAAATTCAATAAATTATGTCTGTCAATCATATTCCATTTACTTTCAGATTCTAGATAATTTAAGTTTTGTTATAACACAGTTAAGTATAATAAAGATATTATGAAGAAACTGGATTCCAAGTTCAATCCAAATCTTTTCAAATCCAGAAAAATAGATTTCCTTACCAGGATTTCATAATATATAGGTTTTTCTTCTAATATGGTTTGTTCCTTAAGTAACTTCCTCAGAGTGAAGAGACATGTGACTCTGCCAGCGCACACAAGGACCAACATGCCCAATGGATGTTGTTTGTGCTAGACCAATACTTGGAAATTTATCTGTCAATAGTTTCACTTTATGTACATGCTTAGAACTCTCTTGAATCAGGAGAAAAGGACAATTGCAAGAAATAGCAATTATATGTCAAAGAAGCACAAGTCTCCTCTTGAGTCGTAACAAAGAAAACATCCATTGACTGATTGATCATGTATAAGATGTTATCAAAGATTTCAAACCTATCATAAAGAAACAAGAAAGTGAGAACAAGCATCACCAACCTCCTTTGGAGAACTTCTGGTCGTTTTCAAGTGTCCTGTAGAAATTTGTATTAAATTGTTATGAGAAAATTAAAGTTATAATTTGTTATTGTTATATGTTGTTAATGATAACTGGCCTGGAGTTGCGTGCAGATCCATATATCAACGATTAACCAAGCGCAGACTCACTCGCTCTACAAACTATAATCCAGACAGTAATTTATGGTTACTTTAATTAATGGATCAATGAATAAGCAAGCTAATGGAAAAAGATGTTGAGATGACAAGTTATAGTTGTGACCATAAGACAAGAAGTCTTAATAGAGTCGTTTACAATGTTTGTATACAGGGTAAAGAGTACAGTACGTTTGTATACAGGTTCTGCTAAATTTAATTTGCTCCACCGTCAGACCATGCGAGAACTTAAAAACTAATATAAAGAAACGTAGGTTTTTCTTAGATTTTTAATATGTCCAGATTTTTTGCAGCAAGTAAGGTTTTCTGCTAACGGGAAATGTATAAAAATAGAAATCATTCTGAGATAGAAAAAGAGAAATAAAAATATAGCTTTAAAATATTCTAAATAATTTATGATTTTGATAAAAAAAGTTTTAAAAAAATAGAAATCATTCTGTGCAGTAAGCAAACAGGAGCAGTCTTTACGTGCACAACTATGCTCTAACAGAACACAGTTGACAAGAGAAATTATCTAAATTTAAATCTAAATATATAATTTTAACTCTAAAATACTAAATTTTAGTATTAAATAAAATAATTTCAAGATGAATGTAACACCTAGACTCTGCAAAGAAAAAAAACCTGTAAGTGTTGTGAGTTGAAACGTCAATCTTTCTACTATAAACACAACTCTTCTCCATGAATAAAAGTAATATCATTTTAATACATATTAATTTATGAGCTAATCCTTCCAAGAGAAAAGGTTAAGTCATAAATTAATGAGCATGCAAATATCTCCTCCATCTGAAGTAAAAGAGGTGAATAATTATGCAAGCTTGCCCAATGACGAACTTTTGCATGAAGGAAGAAAAATGACAATCGACAAGAGGCTAAAAAATTCAATTTTCTCATTCGTGATCACCTAGTTATGACTGTAAGTTTGTTTCTAGAATCAACTATATCTAAGGCAAGAATGATAGATTAACAGACACATATATATTTGAGTAGGTTGATTTCAGTAGGTGAGCCTCTTACTTGAGAAGTATGATGGACTGGTACGTTCGAGGTAAGATCTGTGCATTTCGAAATGATATATTTAGCTATAAATTATAAATATTTTCTTGACACGTTTTCTCGAAATTCGGATGTAATTCTTTGCTCGGCCTCGAAAACCTTTAGCCAACTGCAAAATCTCTCAGTTGTTCATCGCTTCACAGCAACTAAATCGAGATGCCCTGCAACGAACGCGTGAGCTTCCTTCCTGTCTACTCTTGGAAGGAAATGGCCCTGGCTTGCTTCCGCCCTAAACATGCTCGTCGATTTCGGTCGATAGTGGCACGACAATTGCCGATAATGTGGCAGGTTTGAGAAAGTACAGCCGCCACTACCTCAGGTCAATACGCTTCTAACCGAGAACCGTACCAAGTTGATCGCTGTGTACTGTAGTAGAACTACTGCTCGGAACTACGTCGTCGTGGTCTGCACCTTGAGTTTGCTGTCCCCTCATGGACCTCTAAGTGGACACTTAAGACTCGGTT
Source organism: Asterella californica (assembly GCA_036924285.1). NCBI lineage: Eukaryota > Viridiplantae > Streptophyta > Marchantiopsida > Marchantiales > Aytoniaceae > Asterella > Asterella californica. The sequence continues at coordinate 18,969,481 of JAYKYS010000003.1, forward strand.
CACATTTGTGTCAGATCGGACGCTTTTCATCACGGCAGATGAGAAACTAAACGAACGCGATCCAATGAATAGCAAAACGGATGGGAAGACCCCATCAAGCCTCAAAGAAGGACCCGAAGGGACAAGCAACAACCACATCGGGCTAAGTCCCGCTATCAGTAGCTCTAAAATCGCCAGTCACACCTATAATGTCGAAGATCAAAAAGTCAGTATCCCTACAAACAACTGGCGCACCTGAAGAGACATCACCTACTGCGATTGCTCTCCTGTGAACTGCTCTTGCTAAAGCTCTCTGTAGAGCAATGGAAACTCGCTGCCTAAAAAACATGGTGCAGAAAGAAAGAGAAAGTGGTACTCCCTGACGCCTCTCATGATAGGCTCTAGCACAGTCTCTCAGAAAGACGTCGAACTCCAAACCTGTCGATCCGTATATCTCCAAAGCTAAAGGGATGAAGCGATGTCTCACTTGCATACCCCTATACTTGGTAACCTTCGCTGCTGTCGTCACGTCTGCAGCCCATCCTGGGAGATGGGTGATCACCTGTGCCGCCACTGAGTCCCGTGTCGGATCCGTAACAACCACTGAGACCTGATCCTCTCTCATCATGTACAGGTCAGCTCTCACTGATCCTCCTGTCTGAAGGGCATACCAACGCTCTCTCCACGTCATGTGACCGCTCTCCCGTGCTAAGGCAAACACGACGTCTCTGATGGCATCGTGGGTAGCTATCCGCTCTCCACCATGAAGACATCGAGCAAGATGACGACCCGATGTGTCGAGTGAGACACCGCACTCGCAAGTGGAAAGTGCCGAAGCAACAGGCTGTACCAAGCCTAGACGGAACCTCATCGCTGTAGAGAAGATAATCGGTGCGAGTCGGAACGCTCTAATGCAAGGTCGAGCTATGAGCCAAGAGCCTACGCCCTTGTCCGAACAAGAGCGGAGTCGAGCTCTAGTATACCGTGAGATGGAAGGATCCACTAAGAGAGCATGGAGAACCTGCTGGAAGTGGTGCCCCGTCAGAGAAGACTGTAGTCCGCGAGATCCATCGGTAGCTAAGGTATCGAATCGAGGGTGTGCCTCACGTGCCTCAAGAGTCAAGCCATTTCTTGCCTCACGGAGACACATCTGTAGTGGGTAAGAACCATCCTCCACCTCTATCACGTAGCTCTCTAGAATAGGTCTATCTCGCACGAGAAAACGACAATAGAGCCAAGGTGCTGAGAGGGCCCAACTACCCAAAAAGGCTGCCGAAGCAATCTCCTCCATGGATAATAAGCCCACCCCGCCACATGATATCGGCAAAGATGTCTGCCTACGTGCGAGAGGTCCTGCCACACAATCAAAAGTCCCCGGTCTTATGATGTCGCCAAACACCCTCATGATCTTCCTATCAAACTCTCTAAGGCACGAGATGAAGATAAGAGATGGAGGTACTGTGCGGAGTAAGTAACTAAGACGCCGCGCAATGGAAGAGTAAAGGATACCAAAGGCAACTTGAGGATCCTCCAACATAAGGAGATCCTCAATATGCAAGACGTCCTCCGCTAAGGCAACATCTAAGAATCGAGAGATAAAGTCTTCTGTACCCACAGGTACTCCGAGGATACATAAACCATCAATGGGGATAACAAATCCCTCCGGGAGCTGTAGGTCCGACAGTATACCTATGGGAGACCAAACCTTGCACTTTGACACCTTCACCCTCAGCCCTACCAAGGCCAATTGAGAGACAATGTGGTCAAAGGCAACACCGACTTGGTCCGTCGGACCTACGATGTGTGTATCATCAGCTAGAGATGGAAAAACACAACCTGGAGCAGCCAAGGCGGTGGCCAAGAGAGCTCTGTAGTGAGCTAAGGCAAAGAGGGGTCCACCCAAAGGATCTCCTTGACGAGTACCTGCAGCGGAGCTGATGACTGTAACCCCCTCTATCGTAAGACCGTGCTGGTAGTAAAGAGAAGAAGGAGAACCATAGAAGGATCGCACGAAGGGGATCAGACCCGCCAAAGAGTCTCCACCATCCATGAGCTCCCTAAAGATGGAAGCGCGGGAAACGCTATTAAAAGCGTTTTCCATGTCCACTTGTAGGACAACCCAATCGGGATGGATGTCCAAGAGAGCTCTAATGCCGAAAGACACAGACTCACAACCTCCCGGTGTCGCAACTCCAAACTGATGTGGACAAAGGTGGTCCTGAAAAGTATCTCGAAGCTGAAGGACAATGGTACGACTGATAAGTCGTAAGAGAATCTCGCCGATGGCTATCGATCGAATCTCTCCTTCATCCTTCGTCATAGCCAAAAGTCTAGCTGCCCCTAGTACCTGAGCTATAGACTGAGGAATATGTCCCTGAGCTACTGCTGCCGCTACCTGAAAAAGCTCCGTGAAACCACTAGAGGGATCGTCTGTCTGAAAACAATCCCGTAGGTGCTCGTAGACCATCCCAGACAGACCTCCAGAAGATAGACGTGGAGCTGTACACAAGGCTTGGGCAAACAAAGATCTATCGAGACATAATGGCTCCTCAGGCTGATAGTCCTGAACCTCAGGTGGTGAAGGATCACCCGGTGAGGGGTGAAGGGAACGCAACACAGCGATTGTCTCCTCAGTAGGACATGTCAATGACAAAGAATGCAGTGTTCTAGCAGCTCTACTGTACTCTCCAGCTTGACCTAACATCCTACAACGTCGTATGCGAGCGGAAGATGAGACATCACGTGTAGAGACAGACTCGCTCCTACCTCGTACCGCACGGACTGATTCCTCCTATAAGGCCGCCCAATCACCAACACGAAATCTCCGAAGACGGGCCGCCACCTCCCGATGTCCTCCTCTGCCACCTCGAGTATAACGGAGACACCAACGAGGAAGTAGAAGGAAAAGTAACCACGCCGCCTCGTCCTTGGTGTTCCGTGCCAACATGTCGAGAGGTAGACGAAATGCTTGTCTCACCTCGTCATGAAGAGCACGAGGTAACCGATGGAACAAACGCGGACAAGGGAAACTCGTCTCGAACAGACTGAGAATGGCGTCAGAGTGAGCTCTCAACCACTCCCACGACTCTGGAGGAACTCCAGGAAGAAGGGCTAATGGTGCCATAGTGACTGCACGTGTAGACCTCCGATCTCGGCTAACCTGGGCATCCCATGTGATCTTATCATAGCTCTTGTGCATCTTTCCCACCTGAGATTTTACTCCTTGCGAAGTAAATAACTGATTGCACACCGGACATGGTGTGTCTCGAATCAGTCTCGATCTCATGGGAGAGAGAGTACCCATAGCTAAAGAAAAAACGATATCCGATCAAACAGTAGTCGTAACAAAAACATCTCCAAAAAGAAAAAAGAACATAGAAGAATAAAAGGAACAAAAACAAAAAGAGAGAAAATGAAGAAAACAAGAAAAAAGAAAAGAACAAAGAAGAACCCTGAACCCTGATATGTAAAGATAGAGAGAAACAAATACAATGAGTGTGTCAAAAACTGTCAAAAGTCTCACAAAAAACCCTAAAAAGAACACTCTCTAACTCTAACTTCTCAGAAAATCAAAAACTATTTAATACTCACTCATCTGTCCACCAAATGTGTCAATTCTAGAACCAAAAAAAAGAAAAAAATGAAATAAAAAAAATATGTAAAAGAAATACCCCTTATCACACTATACCACCCTTTCCCTCCCACTCTAAAACTCCCTGCAGTCCTCTCCGCCCCCTCCGCGTCCCTCTCCTACTAGTTTAACTAAAGAAAAAGATCTTTTGGGTGCTCGTTTGCAGATACTGCACTATAGAAAATTAGGAGGAGAAAGTGGTGGCAATTTATGAAGAGTGTAACGGCAACGGAAGTGATCTTTGGGATTTACGTTCTACTTCAACAATATATTGCTTTTGTGGTGTTGGACAAACCCTAGTTCAGGACCCTTTCTGATAAAGAAAGAAAAGTCTGGCTTAGCCTCCATTCGAACCCAGATTCCTTTAGCTTCTCCAGAGTGTCTAGCCCGTTTAGATCTTTCAGCGCTTGTCCAACTTCTTGTTAGACACGCTTCTAGACTAATTTGACAACTTCAAGTTATCAAACGCTCGGTCTATCGTCGAGTTGAAGGAAGTAAAAGGGGGTTAGAGGAAACATGCTGTCGCGAAGTGCCGTAGCTGTTGATTGATCGATAGTATTAGCTGTTTGGCTTTATCGTGCTCCGCAACTGTATCGTATATCTGCGATCTTATCGATTCTGAACTCTGACAAAGACGGTAGACGTTGACCTAACCTGGTTAGAAATCCGGTATAAATTATACAACCCACTTTACTGTCTATAGTACATTTCATGCTTCCTAACTTCCTCTCTCAGGTGGAGTGTTTTCCTCGAACGCCTGTTCTTATTCAGTTATCTTCTCTACTTTCATATTCTTGTTTGAGATGAAAGTCAAATTAATACGCCCTCAAACACAGAGAAATAAACCACGAGACGGGCAAATCATAAGCCTACAGAAGTGCTTTGAACCGTTGTCTCCTGTGCAACTTCACATGCCAGCATCCGCTTTGTTTATGTTGGAACTGGGAGGATGTATAGTTGAACTGCATGAAGGTTGCCGCTCCTATCAAACTGTAGATGCAGACGAGAAGATATGTCCTTGTTCTTCGCTGTCCTAGCTTGAAAATCTTATGGCATATCGGTTTCCAACCAGTAGCGGGCTTCATGGTAACAGCCCCACATTGCTGCTCATTTTCGGAATGATAAGTTTCTATTTAGGGGCGTCGTTTTGAAATTTGGAGCTGTGAAATTCCAGTAGGGAGCGAGGTTCCTCATAGAACTACCTAGCAGTCAACTTGTAGAGCTGACAGATGTTCCGAGCTGCCCTAAGAAATATCAAGCTATTGTCAGATTTCTACTTTCAACATATCCATAACCCTCGATCGATACGTGGTCGCTGAACACGTGAACTAAAGCATGCGCTTCTGTTCCAGGGGGTGCTTCAAGAATAGCTTGTAAAGTGACGAAATGCTGGTTGCCGACCCTCACATAACCTCCAGGATGGTAATGACCTGATTCACCAGATATGAGTTCATCTGTACGAATCCTCAGAAATAGCAAAACAGAAGAACACATCAACACTCTTGTTTCTGCTCATTGGAGCAGAAACAAGAGTGGATACTGGAGCTAACTCCTCGTAAGATGAACGCCAGAGACCAGTAAGATAACAGACGATTACATTTCGCCCGTATTCTGAAGCGGGCAGTACAAGAAGAGACAGCTGGAAGGAAGAACTATCTCAGCTGGAGACCACCTTACCACAAAGAAAGATAACCACCGATGGACTCGCCAGCAACATGGATGAAACCTGTGCCATCCAACCACCTTCACGTTTTGAAGGATGCAAAGAATACCAGGTAGAGTCGCAACACGCTCAATAACTCGTAAATGTGAAAAAACTGAGACAAAATATGAACTGGACGACTGACCTCGTCATGATTCCACATGAGAAGCGAGGAAGGTGCTGATCCTTCTAACACTGGGTGATGAGCAGCTACTATCACTTTCCTCCCTTCTCTGCAGCAGTACAATATCGAAAGGCTTGTCAGTAGAAGTCAAGCACAGTGGCCAGATCAAGTGAACTGTCAAAAAGCTCTATAAACTATGTAAGCCAACAAACGACTTTGACAGTACCTTCAAACCCTTGACACAAAATTTCCAACTGGAACAGTCACGTCGCTTGAAATATTGCGTCAGGAGACAAGACAAGATAGGCGAACTTCCAGGTGTACACCCATGAGACAACTTATTACATGCATAGCATTTAGGAACTTATCCTCTGGATGAGACATTCTGGGTTAGGAAAGAGACTAAATTCGATGAACCTTAATAACAGTAAGGCACTGCCAGTGTCCTAGTGCCTGCAGTACTGCCCATGTCAAGACAGTAAACAGTGAACAGATCCACACCTTTCAGCCTCTTGAAGTAATGCAGCAAGCCAGGCTTTCTGTTCCGTTCCAAGACCACCGTTCCACAAAGCCATTTGAGTGCTCTGATCCTTTACTATCGGGTGCTCTTCAGTATATTTCAAGCCGTCCTGCACTAGAGCCAGTAGAGGTACCCTGTCATCAACCCTGACCCAAGGCTGGAAGCTATGAATAATACGAGGCAGAAAGTCGAATCGATAGAACATAGCTGCTGAACATAAACATGAACTGTATCCTTCTTTTCTATGTTGATACTTCCCGATAGTATCATGCCAATCGCATCTCGTGGGCTGCCAGCTACATACATTCTTAGAGGTTTAGGCATCCCTACATCTTACAAACTGACTGTAACGCCAAGGAACGTTTTTCTTGGGAAGAAGCTAAATCAGGTGAAGGTGAATCTTGATACGTACACAGACCAAACAATATGGGCGTTGAATAAAAGTTACCTTATACTTTTCGGTGTCAAGAGGCCATCTTAGACTCAAATCCATAGAATCCAGAACAACCTGCTAATGAACAAGTCGTTATCAACTCGCCGCCGTGTCAAAGAAAGAAATGATCTTGCTGCTTCCCCCTATCTCTGTGTCTCAACACAGTCGAAAGGCTACGGCATGGAATGTAGTACGGAAACAATACCTCTAGACATACACAACGATTTCAGTGTTGCCGCTAGGACGAAAAAATGGAAGAAAAAAATTACTGACCAGAGTCCACCCTGGATGAATTTCTTCTTGATAGTAAAGTGCAGGCATACTCAGTTTTTCCATTAACGTTTCTCGGGGTAAACTCAAGCAGTGGTTTCCTAGAAGGTGATACGCTTTCAGCTCAAGCTGCACCATCCATCAAAACCAGCAAAAGCTGTTAGGAGTTCTGTCGCGAAGCGAGTATCATCAAATCAGAAAAGAAAATACTAAGGGTCTATACAGTGCAGACCTTGAACAAGATGTATTTTAAAGATTTGCAGGGTAAAGGAATTGAGAGTTTAAGCAGAATATTATGGATTCACTAAATCAAATTAATCACATCATGCGCAAATTTTCAGAGAGGGAATTCATGCTTACAGGGTTAGTGTCGGCGGCGATAGAGTCATCGCCTAAAATCTAGTTCGTACGTAAATGGGTAGAAGTTCACTAGGGAGGCCGCACAGTTTGTGGCAATAGGTGCCTATGCCTTTACTGTAAACGGTTTCACCTATTGGTAGGACAAATGCCCAGGAGGATGTTCAATCGTATTATGAGGCCAGGAGCTTAAACTACCTTGAGGTGGTTCTACTTAGTTTGCCGAGATTAGTTACTTCAACACTTAAGGGCTGCGTACTTACCAAGAGCCAGATTTGTCTCTTAGGAGTGATATATTATTTATTGAGACAAATAGTCTCAGATTAGTGAACTCGGTCAACTAACTTATTTTAGCAAAAGTGCAAGTTCAAATGGTGGTCAGAAACCCTAACCTGGTCTCTAAACCCTAACCTGCAACGTTCGACCTGTATATATCTCTACTGGTATGCGCCTTGGGCTCTAGGTGTGGGTACATTTCATTCGTGACCAGACTACGGTGTCTTAGTCTGAGAATTCTCTCGTAAAGTCGTGTGTGAGGAGGGGGTAGCTTAACTCGTCTGTGAGCTGCGTTGCAAACCTCGTGTGAAGCGAGTGATCAGTGACCTGTGCAGTACTGTGTTTGCTACTGGTAGATAGGTGGAATAACTTTTGTGCAAGTCCTGTTAGCTCCTGAAGAGGACGGAGAGACAAGTCACTATCTACAGCCGTGATTACATGTTAATGATCGCTATCTACGGAAGGTTTCGCTCACAAGCAAGCAAGAATGTTGCGTAACGCGCGTGTTAAGTATCCACTCCATCCCTGGGTGGGGTGATGTATTCTGGAGGCGTGGTGTATATAACCATGGGAGAAGGTATGACTCTTCCGAAGGCTGGGAGAACTCAACCTAAATGCAAATGTAGTATTTTGGGGAGGTCTAGCCGGCCCAAACTCTGGGACACAAAGGTAACTGAAATTTCGGTTTTCTGAAACTACCTTAATGCTTAACTCCATGGAGGAAAAATATGGAAGCACCGATAGCGAGCAACTTGGCTACTGAAGCGCGAAGAGGGCAGAAGTGGAGGTAAATGCTCCAATGTCGGTCTTTATACGTTCTCTAGATCATGGACATGCTAATGGAACCTGCGTACTGCAATCTCCTTAGTTCGGCCGTTCGGTTACGGCTATTTGTCATTTAAGCTATATATCGCATAAACAATTCCTTGGTGAAAATAAAAACAGCAATTCTTATACGGAGGAGCTGGTATAGCTGTAAATGTGTATCCTTCTTTTCTTTTACTAAATTCTCCGAGGGTTCTCTAGAGAAGTTGAACTTGGGGATCAACTCCTCGCTAATATTTCCATCTGATTCTATCCGCAATGTGGGACTCTCGGTTATGAAGTTTTTTTCAACCATGGTTCAGCTTACCATCTGGGAGTGAAGGTGGACACTGTCAGTACGAGAAATTGATTAGTAGAGGAAACGGAGAGTTAGAAGATAAAAGGGGTAACATGAAGTACACGAATCGTTAACCTGATAGTATAGCCTGTGGGATACTTTAAACCATATGTATGGAGCAATAGCACGCTGAAACATACATGAATAGAAGAAGAGAACATCATCTGATTAGCATTTCTAAGGAGCTCAATCATAAGATGTACTCGACAGATATATATGACAAGTCAAAGCCTAAGTGAACGACAATGAGCATGTACGGGAGGCTATTGCGAGACAAGTGGGGACAGGAGAAATGAAATATTCCCGATGCAGACAGCATATGTGCTTTCCCATAGCAAATACGCTGTCGATCCACACATAACTGGACGCTTAGCTGTTATCAAACGATTCTGCTTTGTACAAAGAGAATAGCAGGCAATGTTCACAAACCAGTTTTTAAGTACAGTGCGAGACAACACGGTCATGCCACTTTCGATTGCTTCATAATCAGCTAGAAAGAAGAAAGCTTAGAAACTGACATATAACGTAGATTCAGCGGGATAGAAACAGAACCCTCACCTTGGCAAGACGAACCAGCACTTCTTCGAAATCTAACTCAGTCTGTTCAACTGTTATATTTCCATCGATGATGTCTCCCAAAGTAAGAACAAATCTGAGGATCTCAGTGGCACTCAAGAGATGTCACAACGCTTGCCATCATGAATACGACAAAAACAGAGAAAAGTTCACAAGAAAGGAAAGTCAGCAAACATAGGACGCACTCTATCAGAAAGGATAACAAGACTTTCAAAATAATTTCCAACTCACTGCAAATTCCGTTTATTGGCGTTGAAAGCATTTACCGCCTTTTCAAGCTTTCCTGCAGCCTCTCTGTATCGCTGCACACGTCCGTCCTCATCTGCAGAGAATGCAAACAGACTTATCAGGTTGTTGGTACGACAACAGCTCAGATTCATACAATCACCACCGCTTCTGCGCGTCAAGTCGAATAGGAGAGTCTTTCCCAAGGATACCCTCCAACCTCGACAAGGCTGCAAGACTTCAAATGCATTTTCTACTTTAAAAAGTCTCTGAAGTAGCAACTTCTGCCATCACTTACATCTCTGTCCGTTCATTCGATCGATAATCATTCAGTTCACAGTTTCCTCCTCACATTCAGTTCTTCACCTAGATGGTGTATTGTAAGACGATCGACCCCGGTACGACAGTAGCATTACTATTCTTCTTTTGCAGAAATCTTTTCTATCTGTCGGAATATTGCGAATGTATCATTCCTGCATCGGAGAAAGAGAGGCCACTCTTGTAGGGAATCTAGAAAGAACTCTTCAATGAACCAGCCGACCTTCATTGAGTAAGAAAGATAATTTATGTCTTACTCAATGAACTCTTCACTATCTCTGGGGAAAGAGACACTGGGACACTGATCGTTAGAATATGAAAAAAGTGCTTTACACTGAAACTCAGCCACCCTAACCTGCATCTAAGGCCTGGCAATCACTGTTTCTCCATGACACGCTGCTACCGGTAAAAATCTTACCAGGTCCTTTATCGTTCTTGTCTGCAAACTGAATGTCGGCCACAACTCCGAAAGAAAAAAGTGGCTTCATGCCAGTCACACCACTGAATTCTCCCATTTCTGCCCTCTGTGTCAATGTGCAGTTCTCAGTCTCTTACAATTCCTTCTATACGGAGGAGAATGTGCAAGTTCTGAAAATTGAAGGCGAATTCTGTGCAGAATCATTGGTGAAAGGCGGGTGGAACAGTAGTCAAAACAGTGAGTCCTTTCCCTGGCTTCGTATAGGAGGAACGTATGATCCGGGCTGCTTGCGACATGTTCGTTGCTTGCAGCCATCACTCGGTAACCAAATTCCACGATCTTCCGGAATATGCTGTATGAACATCACCAGCCAGATGCACCATACACTCCATAGATTCCATGGGCCAAGTAGGAGTAGAACCTGAGCCCCCCTAGAGCTCTACTCTGAGCCTCCCCCTAGAGCTTCTGGCCCTTCGGGTCCTTCTTTCCCTTGTAAGGCTTGATGGTGCCTTTCCATACTTTGGGTATTCATTGCGTCGCGTGTTCATCCTAGAGGGGAGAGGGGTGCGGGAATGGGAGGGGAGGGAAGGGGAGAGAAGAGAAGAGAGTGTGTAGGTTGCATAGGGTGGAGTATTTCCGGGTGGGTTAGTGATGATTTGTTTATGTTTTATTTTTTATTTTTTTCTAGAATTGATATATTTTATGAAGAAATAAATGAGTATTAAATATTTTTAGATTTTTTAGAGTTATAGATTTTTTTATTTAAGATTTTTGAGATATTTTTGAAAGTGTTTTTGTTACATAAAGTGTATTTTTTATCTTTAGAGGATTAGGGTTCTTTATTTGAGAGTATATTTTTTAGATATTTTTATTATGAGTATTGTTGATTGGATATCATTTCTTTTCTAGTCATAGGTACTATCTCTCTCATGAGATCGAGACTGATCTGAGACACATCATGTTCGATATGCGATCAATTATTTATCTCACAAAAGATAAAGTCTTATATGAGAAAGATGCACAAGAGCTATGATTGGATCACATGGGATGCTCAAGTTAGCCGAGAGCGGAAGTCGTGCAATCATTATGGCACAGTTAGTCTTTCTTCTTGAAGTTCTTCCTGAGTCGTAAGAGTGGTTGAGAGTTCACACTAACACTATTTCGGAATTGTTCGAGACGAGTTTTTTTTATCCTCGTTTGTTCCATCAGGTACCCCGTGCTCTCCATGACAAGGTGAGGCAGACATTTCATCTATCTCTCAACATGTGGACACGAAACATCAGGGACAAGATAACGTAGTTATTGTTTTTCTTACTATCTTATTGGTGCCTCCGTTATACTCGAGGTGGCACAGTGAGACATTGGGAGGTGACGGTCTGTAGAGATTCCATGCTGGTGATCGAGCGGTCTTACAGAAAGAATCAATACGTGATGCACGAGGTAGGAGTTAGTCTGTCTCTACAAGTGACGTCTCACATCTCGTTCGCATACGACGTTGTAGGATGTTAGATCAGGTTGGAGAGTATAGTGGAGCTGCTAAAGCATTTCATCTTTTGTCAATGACATGTCTTACTGAGGAGACGATCACTTGGTCACATTTTCTTCATCTCTCATCGACTGATCTCCAACCACTTGAGGTTCAGGACTATCAGTCTTATGAGTCATTATGTCTCGATATATCTTTGTTTGCCCAGGTCTTGTGTACAACTCCACGTCTACCTTCTGGAGGTCTATCTGGGATGGTCTACGAGCACCTATAGGATTTTTTTCAAACAGATGACTCCTTAGATGGTTTCACGGAGCTTTTTTAGGTAGCGGCAGTAGTAGCTCAGGGACATATTCCATATTATATAGCTCAAGTACTAGAGGCAGTTAGACTTTTGGTCATGATGAAGGATGGAGGATGGATTCAACTGATAGTCATCGGTGAGATTCTCTTACGACTTATTAGTAGTACTATTTTTTTCAGCTTCGAGATACTTTTCAAGACCATCTTTGTCCACATCATTTTGGAGTTGCGACGTATGGAGGTTGTGAGTCTGTGTCCTTCGGCATTAACGCTCTCTTTGACATCTGTCTCGATTGGGTTGTCCTACAAGTGGACATGAAAAATATTTTTCATAATATTTTCTGCGCTTTCATTTTTACGGAGCTCATGGATGGTGGTGGATCTCTAGTGAGTCTCGTTCTCTTCGTGTGATCGTTCTATGGTTCTTCCTCATAGAGATTTGAACTCTCGACGTCAAATTTCTAAACTAAGAGAGTTGTCACTGTGACAACTTAATATATGAGTATATATGTAGCATATCGTTCTTAGAATATCACACCGGTAAATCAAAACTCTTGCATACAACATGTGCACATGAAGTAGCATCGCCTACTGCAGTTGTTTTCCTATGGACCACGCCTGCTAAAGCTCTCTATAGACCAATGAAAACTTGCTGCCTAAAAAATGTAGTGCAAAAAGAAAGAGAAAGTGGTACCAATGACGTCTCTCATGGTAGGCTCAGGCACAATCTCGAATAAAAACATCAAACTCAAAGACTCAGATCCATATATCTTCAATGCTAGAGGATGAAGTAATGTCCATCATGCATACTCCTATACTTGGTTACCTTCGCTGCTGCAGCCACGCCTGCAGCTCATCCTAGGGATGAGTGATCACCTATGTCGCCACCGAGTCTCAGGTTGGATCCGTGACAATCACATCCATCACTGAAATCTAATACTTTGTGTTATCTATAGATAAGTTTTCATGGACCTTCCCGTCTGAAAGACATATCAACGCTCTCTCCATGTCACGTAATTGCTCTCTCATTCTATGATAAACACAACGTCCTTGATGACATCATGAGTAGCTATCCGCTCTCTATTATGAGGACAGCGAGTAAGATGTCGATCCGAGGTGTCGAGCGAGACATCGCACTCGTAGGTGGACAAAGTCAAAGCAACAGACTGGATCAAGCCCAAGTGGAACCTCATCGTTGTAGAGAAGATAGTCGATGCAAGTCGAAACGCTCTAATGCAAGGTCGAGCTATGAACCAAAAGCTTGCGTCTTTGTCCAAACAAGAGCTGAGTCGAGCTCTAGTATCACGTGAGATGGAAGGATCAACTAAGAGCGCATGAAGAATCTGCTCGAAGTGATGTTCTGTCAGAGAGGACTGTAGTCCGCAAGATCCATCGGTAGCTAAGATATCGAATCGAAGATGTGTCTCACTTGCCTCAAGAGTCAAACTATCTCTTGTCTCATAGAGACACATCTGTAGTGGATAAGAACCATCCCCTAGCTCTGTCACATAGCTCTATCTCACACAAGGAAATGAAAACAGAGCAAAGGTGCTAAGAGGACCCAACTACCCAAGAAGGCTATCGGAGTAGTCTCCTCCATAGGTACTAAACCCAACCCGTCACATGATATCGGTAGTGATGTCTATCTATGAGTGAGAGGTCATGTCACACACTCAAAGGTCACCGGTCCTAAGATGTCACCAAAGACTTTCATGATCCTCCTATCAAATATCCAAGACGCGAGATGAAGATAAGAGATGAAGGTAATGTACAGAGTAAGTAACCCGGACGACTTGCAATGGAGGAGGAAAAGATACCAAAGACAACATGAGGATCCTCTAACCTAAAGAGATCCTCAATATGCAAAACGTCCTCCGCTAGAGCAACATGTAAGAATCGAGAGACGAAGTCCTCTGAACCCATCAGTCCTTTGAGTTCGAAAACGTAAATAGGTGTAACAAATATGTAACAAATCTAGGTGTAACAAATCTCTCTAGGAGCTCGAGATCTGACAGAATACCTATGAGAGACCAAGCCATGCACTTTGAGACCTTCACTCTCAATCCTACCAAGGTCAATTGAGAGACGAAGTGATCAAATGCATCACAAACTTGGTTTGTCAGATCTACGATATGCTTGTCATCAACCTTGAGATGAAAAGATACAACTTGGTGCAGCCAAGGTGGTGATCAAGAGAGCTCTATAGTGAACTAAGACAAAGAGAGGTCCACCCAAAGGGTCTCTCTGACGAGTATCTACAGCGGAGCTGATGAATGTAATCACTTTGTCGAAGGACAATGTTGATAATAAAATCATCTTAAGAATGGAAAATAAAAGATATATTTAAATATACTCTTGCAGAGAAAAATCAGAACATAATTGTCTCTAATCTGAGAAAAATTAAAAGGGATGACTTCAGGGTCTCTAGAGCAGCCGACAGTATGCAAGATTGTTGCTATTGTAGCTAACCATCAATTGGAAAAGAACTCGAACTAAAAAAAATATGAAAATACATTGTTTACCAAATTTTGCACTGACTTTACATTGCATTGAAAGTTTTTCTCGTGTCATGTGTTATAATGTTCTTCTTGTACAAAAATGAACAGCCTATCAATCATTCAAGAGGATGAACAAGCAAATGGATCAAGTGCACTAAAGCACATCGACCAATCCCTCAATTTGAAATGATGATCGTGATTAAGTACAAATAATAGCATCGTATTGAAGTTCAAGAAGAGAAAATGGATATGTCATTCAGAGGAAGAATAGAAATTGTACGATAAAGATAATCCATCATGAGAGGAAACATCAGATTTCGAATATTTAGCTTTTCAATAATATATATCGTGAAATTGATCACCTCTACTGTTAATCTAAAATGATTAAAAACATAATGTAAGGCAATGAAAATTAATTAAATCATCCTGTCTCCGTGGAATAAAACTTGTAGCGGTATCAAATTAATTATTTCCAGTGTTCATCACTTGTCTGAAATTCTCTAGACTTTCCCTGGAGTGCTAACCTAAAAATCCTTTTCACCTCATCTAGATAAATAATATGCAACCAAAGTTCACCTCGGCGAATATCCATGCTGATGGAGTCTAGAGGGAATCGAAAGAAACGGACAAGCGTCGTGGGTAACTTGATTGACCCCGGTGGAGGTAGACGGTATTTCGAGAAATAGTTTAATGTAAATATTAATTAAGATGACGGTGTCATTTTAATGTGCGGGCACTGCAATTAATGTTGGAGGTGCAAAATATTAGGTTATTAGGGGCCAGAAGGAGGCCATACCCGCATTGGTATTATTCGATACTGTGAATATTTCGTAAGACGAACGGCAGCCGTTTAACACGGCTTTGAATTACACACGCGTTGCCTTGCCGCGGTGGTGTTCGCTGCGGCTCGTCTTGGTGGTGGTGCCACGGTTTTGGTGTCGTTGCAGGTGGTGTTGTTCGCTGTCGCTCTCACGACCGTAGACAGTGTTGAAGTTTAGTTCGCGAGTTTGCGCTAGTGCGGGGAGGTTAAGAAAAGCACGCAAACTGTGTGTGTGCGCTCAGTTACACGGGCTTAGGGCCTTTCTCCGCGAGGAGCATGTCAAGAAATTATTCATGTGATAATAAAAACCATGATCGAGGGTGGTCTTTTTATTACACAAACTTGCATCTCTGTTCGCGTGGAGTGGAGAGAAGAAAAGGTGGAGAGGAAAAGAGAAGTCGTGGTCCCTTGTATAGGTGACAGAGTAATATTACAGAAGCAGTTGTCAAGGTGTGCTAAGAGATAAACAAACCTTGGAACAACGAGCTGATTGTGCGTGAGAAATGAATTTTTAACCACTGGAGCGGTGTTAATAAAGTCCAGGGGCGAGCACTTTTATTCGATTTACAAACGTAATCCGTGCCGCCGGAAGGGTTAGCCGTTAATTAAATCCAGCGACGAGAGGTTTAATTTAAATGAGAAGTCGAACCCGTACCACCGAAACGATTAGGGATAAATAAAGCGCCCGCATAACACATTGGCCTCCTCCATTGGAAGATGGAGAAGGTGAATAAATGCAGGTGCTCTTATGCAGAGAGAGAGAAAGAAGAGGAGAAGCGTGGACAGCGAGAGAGAAATCTGGTGGTACAATTGGCTTGGACAGGATAGTGGGTTGTTCTAAGTAAGAAATGATCGAGGTTAAGTTAATTTCTTTCCATGAGTTACTAGTTATCAGTCTATAGGAATTAGTGTTAAGTTACAAATTACAAACTAATATTTCAAAAAACATATATTACATATAAATGTCAAGTGTTACCCATATACCAGAATAGTGGAAAAACTTGTAACGACGCTCCAAAAAATACAGACGGAAAACGTGTGTCAGTAAAAAAATAGTCGTTACTGTAAGATTAATTTATCACCTAATCTTCATCCCGCAAGGTTAGAAGATAAACTAAACCACCTTGCGTATTTTCCTCTCTGTCGGAAGACGGACGAGGTGAAAAATATACAGGAAGTACAATATACAACGATTACGTTGAAAACGTTTATATCATCACCGTATATTATAGTTTATTACAGGATTATAATGATATCTCATCCATCCCAGAATAACTGTGCGCAGTACAGTAGCTCGCCACTCAGGTAGAGAGAAAGTGGACCAGCCTTTACGTAGTAACTCTCTTGAGTACAGCCGCGGCATTCAACGTAACAGTTTCTTGGATCCCCTTCTCAACGACTCCAAACAATCGCCCGTGCACGACTAACGATGGGCAGGCACAGTGGGTACAGATGAGTGGAAACGGAAGATTTGAGTTCGTCAACAAGTTCCTGGGGCTACCAAGTGCTTTCTTTGTTTCAAGGCCGGCGAGGGGACGGTGGCGTGCGTGCGCGCACTTGGTTCCCCCTTGTTCTGCGAAGGCTCCCTTTTTCAGTTCGGTGGCCGAGTGCCCCCTTTGAGGATCATTTCTGTAGTTTCGAAGAAGGGAAGAGCGGAAGATCGATGCAGCGTCCAGGGAATAGATTATGCTTTGCTCCAGCGCGTGGCAGCTCTTTTCCGGTGACTTTGGATGAAAAAGCTACGGACTTCGCGGGCCGGCCTCCTCCTTGCGGACAAGAAGCTGTGGCTGGCAGGGACATTCACCGGGAAAAGGAGACGGTGAAGAGCAGAGAGTGCGTAAGATTCATGAGAGTGAGTGTAAGCACAATGCAAGTTACCGCCTGCACAAGATGGAATGTTGCGCCCTTTTCTCTCTGCGAATTCTTCGTGCCGGGGGGTCTAAGATCTGCGGAAACGAAGTGTTTACTTGAAGCGAAGCTGGTTTGCAAGTAGAGGAAGGGCAGATGAGTTGGAATTGCTGAGTAGTTTGGACAGGCGATCCTCAGAAGCTCAAGGCCAGTCAGCCAAGACACGAGTAACAGAGGACAGAATGGTTTTCTGACCATCAAAAGTTGCAGACTCAGTGATTTTCCCTCTCGGGCTCCCCTTCTGTTGTTGGATGATAGACTTCGCACATTTCTGTGTGTTTGTCAGCTGGTCTTCAGCTTGTCCTCATTTTCAGGAATTTCCATCCGCCGCTCCCAGTTTCTTGGGAATTTGACTTCTATTCTTGTATAGTTGTGATATGGGACTTGTGAGTGTGGGTTTCACTCGGAAGGTTCCATCTGTACAGCTCCAGAAGGCAGAGAAGGAGAGGCTCAGGCGGGAAGAATGTCATCGTGTCAAGCATGACAAACTCTTTTCGGATTGGAAAATTCTCGTAGGTTCATCAGACTGGAAGTCCCACGCTGCTGAGGAAGAAGGGTCGCAAAGATATCAGCTCCACAATTTGCCGAATACTTACTTGGGACCAGGCGTGTATGAGCTGGGACTGACACTGCAGAATCTCTCAGCACCCCGAGCAACAAGGGCACGGAAGATTCGGAAACAGGATGTGATTGTAGTCTATTTAGGTCAAGCTGACAATGTTCGTCACAGACTTCAAACATATGGGCAGTCGGGATCTCACTTGGAAGGTGTTCGATTGGTTACCCGTTCAGTCGTCGAGCATGACGATACGAGGAACCCTGTGTCTGTACAAAAGGCGAGAGCTAAATCCGATGGCAGTACAAATGCTGGAAATGAACGTGGCCTTCGCCTGTTCACAGAGGTGTTCTCGAGAGGTTACTCGATAGTCTTCAGATGGGCAAAAACAGAAAGCAAGCAGATGGCAGAGAAAGTCGAAGCTGAGCTCCTCCACGTCTTCGACTATCCATGGAATCGAGGACTGAATGGTGCACGGAGGCCTGACGACATTCTGGCAAGACTGGAACTAATGCAGTATCATTTGAAGAAGAGTCTCTGCTTAGGACAATTTCTGACTGCCAGCTTGCAACTTTTCCAGAGAAAACATGGCATCAAAGTCCGTGTCAAAAAACCATCCGAGGAGCGAAGCAAAACTGCCTCCAGGTTCTCCGTCTTCCGTACCAGCTCAAAGGATGGACTGCCTGATGATGGATCCAAGTCTGGAAACCACGTTTGTGGTGCATTGCTCAAGGATGGGTCATCCTGCTCCAGGTCTCCTGTCAAAGGGCGTAGACGTTGCACTGAACACAAAGGTGTACGTGTGAAGTTGACGACCAGACGTGCCCGAACTGTCCAACCAAGTATGGCTGAATTTGGTGCTAAGATAAACGGCCACTCTGACGGGGATGATTTGAATGGGGGCAGCGGTTATCCTCCAGTGCTGCTTGTGAGATCAACACCGAACGGAAAGCAGTTGGAATTCGGTGATGGGTTCGTGTGCGGGGTAACCTTAGACAGTGGCAGCCTGTGTTCGAACATACCTCTCAAAGGTAGGAAGCGGTGCGCTGCTCACAAAGGGATGCACGCCAGGGCAAAATTTTAGTGTCCGAATCCCAGAAATCATCGATAGACCAAATTCACGCCGCACACCGACTCCAGATCGAAAGACCGTCCAGCAGAGTGAGAAAGGAGTCGATACGAAGCATAATGAGATTGTAGAATATAGACTCCTGTGTCCAAAAACCTTTAGCTCGGCATGTGTACAGATTACGTGATCACTGAATTGTCCAATCGAGATATTCATAGAGCCTGTCATCCATTACTCCCCTTGCACACCATCTTGTCAATCTGCGTCGTGGTTTCGAACTCTTTGTAAACGAGTCTCCTCAAGTCATACGGGGATCTTGGTGCTATATATCGATCGTGACGAGAAGTAAATCTCCTTGTCCATAAAACATTAGCTTTAGAGAACATTTGACGACTGGATCATGTGAAGGCCACATGATTCAATGGCATATCACTTCTGTCTCTAAGATATAGAACGCCAATTTCACCACTTTGCATCTCTTCCACACTGTCAAATAACAAGTTGCGTTCTAACTCCCAACTGGAGAACATGATCACATTCCAGCACAGCCTCCTTTCCGAGGTACTATCAGTCGCTTGATTCCGAGTGCTCTTTTCTACTCAAAGTTTACCACTCCTTGTGTGTTGCTGTAAGATGAACTCCACAGGGATGTGTTGCTTTAAGGGATTTCCAGTGCGTGCCTCTCTTCTCAAGACCTCAGTCGAATCGCAGCAACAATGGCTGTGTGTAGTAGCTACCATTCATTCCACATGAAAGCAACGAACAGCGTCCCCCTGAATAGGCAAGCACCTCTGCAGGTCTGTACAAAGGAAGCCAGGAACATATTTCTGGGGGGCACGAGTCGAGAAATATCGAAACCTTCGCCGGGTCGAGAATTCCAATGGTGGAAATACGTGTTGTCCATATGCGTTGGAGTTTTCGTTCTCGAGTCCAGGTTGATGTGACCAGAGGTCACATCAGCAGAAAGAACAAGACGACAGGGTACAATGTATCTTTGTAGGAGTACCTCCTTTATTCGAACACCTACTGGGATTAAGAGATATACTTGACAGCACCCCTAATACGTTTATCTGACTTGCCTCCACTCCTCCTAAACTTTTCCTTACTTTACCTCACCTATTACAAGCAACAGCAGGTCCAAAGGGTTTACCGTTATGTAAAGAAACTGCACTAAGACAAATAAAAAACAATATAGATTGATAATATGTAGTAAAATCATTATAGATCGGACTTTTCATCTATATACATAGTTTATGGTTAACATGCACTTCGCACATTTCGATGATATAGTTTTTGATTTACTGACCGTACAATATCCAATCAAAGATGTGATCAAGTAAAGCAAAGTTAAAAAGAGTAGTATCAAGTACGACAAACACATTCAAGATGCATTCAAGAAAATTTTTGAATCAAAAATATATTCATAATTCGAAAAGTTCTGAAAATATAAAATCTTCCCTTTTTTTTATAGATTTGTTGTATGTACGATACATCATCTTCCAGAGTGGATTATCAGTCCAAACATTTGATAAACTATATATTAGTTTGATAAACTGTGGTCTTTAAACGATATTTTTAGAAACATCACCTAACCATTAGATTTTCTAATAAAATAATATATTAGAAAAATAACTGACATTATATTTTGTTAGACGAAAAAAATCACTATCATAATCGTGACTTCTCAGTTCTAAACATTCCACTCCCAACCGTTCAAACTCGGGGAATTGTTTAGGACTGAGAAACCACTCTTTCCCGTAGTTTATGTGTACCATAACTATTTGTGAATTGAGAGTATTTTATTTCTGTAAAACTTAGAATCATTCCTCTCAATATTAAAACTTCCCTGTTGCAAAGACTCACTACCAGGACGACTGAGAAGAAAGTAAGAAACGCTTGGAGCGAGCAACTCTGGAAATGTATCTTGAACTGAGAGCATTATTTTGTTATAAAAAGTTTCTGTCTCTCAAACTTAGAATCATCCTACGAGCATCTCCGGAGGTGCTCGCAGAAGATGGCCAAGAACTCCTGGCGGAAACATAACTCTCCCCAAGAATAGTTGGAAAAGATTCCAACATTGACCCCCTACTGTCCCTGTAAGATACCGAGAAGCTTCGACAGCAGACTCGTGCGTCTAGAGACAGACTCCGACAGAGTTCCAGTCCCCGACGATGTTTCAAGCCCTTTTTCTGTTATTAGGAAGTAGTGGAAACTTGGCCTAGCTCACTGAATGTTTCAAACTTTCAGGTCACGTTTGCTAACCTTGCACTATTATCATAATCGCGTAATCAAAAGGCAAGAAATCCTTAGCTTTTGCCTTTCTTCGTTGCTACTTCTTCTCGACTCCAGACTTCTTTGCACGTTCATTGTTTCCAAATTTGGAAGAGGAGAATATGCGAAGAGTTTTAAAATTTATTAAAATTTATTATTAAATTATAAATTAAAGTTTAAAAAGTAAAAATATTTATATTCGTGAGAGATATAAATCCCAGTACAAGTTCTGTCTATGTGAGTTATGGATTTTGTAACTGAAATGGCCATATGTAATCAAGTTTACCAAGTGGATTTTAATCTTGATGATTTAAATTTAAAATACTTTATTATAATTTGAAAACATAGTCGAGCACCACTCTTCGGCTTAACTCTGTATTTTAATAAATTATATTTTTCATTGATTTTTTGGAAAATAATTATAAACTAATTATCTATGATTATTTTATTATATATTTAAAAGTTTTTCTTTTTTCTCCGTTCTCCTAGAAGTGAAATTTGGATGCATATTATTCTCATCTTTTTCTCCAGTTCCATCACGCTCCAGCCTGTGCTTTATCTTCAACTTTAGTGTCGTAGTCAAAGACCGTGGATGGATGACAACGTTCTCTAGTTACAGGCCGCTCTACATCAAATGACTTCTTGGCTTGATTAAATGAAAATTAGCTTTTCATTTCTCGAATCTATACTGATGTATATTCACCTTCCTGCGAGTTCAGAAGAGGGAGAATAATCATTCAATTTATACCTAATCGTTCCGACAAGAAAGGTTAGGTATAAATTAAATGTCTCATTAAATCGTAATGTAATTGTGTATAGTTTTCCGGTCTTGGACTTTATGAAACGTTAGAGTCGAGTCATCACTTATGGGTTTCTTTTGCTTTCCTCGTGTTTCCAGGCATGGTTAACAAATAACGTTATATAAAAATTTTTAATTTTTATATTTACTTAGTATATATTTTTGACTTAACATATATATATTTTCTGGATAACAATAAACGAGCAAAAGTTCCCAGAGTTCGTCGGGGATGTATATTTGCCTTCCTGATCCCGAAATGGCCACTACCGTTCTCCAACTCTTTTCCACTCTGTTCAAATTACAGGTAAAAATGGCATAATGCAGCTTGTCATATTGCAAAATTTTCATAATATATGAGAAACGACCTTTATATTTTACTTATTAATTTTTGTAGAGAAATGATTCATCTATATTATAGATGAATGACCCGATAATATAAAAAGTCTGCTGTAGACGACCGTAAGTTGACCTCGCTTACTTACCTACACTACTACTCTACAGTCCATCACACGGCTCTCTAACATGACTTTCTTCAAGGTTTTTTCAAGCCATGCATCTCTCAATCGTTTATTACACAGTCGCGGATATCTATGTTTCAAAAATATTCAAAATTTGTTTTCAAACGGTACATTGCTCATATTATAAACTCCTAAATGCATATATAAAGTCCACTTGTAGTATTATTAAAGTTCTGTATTGTACTGAGGTTATAGAAACTTGTTAATCATTTTTTACTGTTCGGTCATGATGGTGGAGCATTCTAATGGCCAATATCTTTATGTTTTCCAGCTCATCTCTTTTGAGGATGACAATAGTTTTAGCTAGAGCAAACTATGGAGCAAAAGAAAAGTTTACGGAAAAGCGAGATGGATTAAGAACATCAGAACTTCCCCCCTTTCTCTTCTATAGGTGTTTTATAAAATGCAAACCTAGCAAATCTCGTTATAGTCACCTCCAATATAGTTACAGTTACGTTATTGTCACATTTTTCATGGGGACGGATCGATTTTTTTGTCTCTTTACAGTCACTATCACATATTAAATAAGCCCATTTTCACATAGAAAAATAACAAATACATGTGATTATAACGAAATAAATTTTAATGTGTTAACAGCATCACAAGAATATGCTTGTTTGTTGCACTTTTGTCCGTGAAACATTATTATCCATTGTTCATGAAACACTAGACAAGGTTGATATTTTATATATTTTACTCTGGTATTTTTTTTATAGTAATATTTGTAAATTTTATTTCATTAAAATGATTATGTATATAATATTTTATATTGTTTGTTCAATAATGTGACTATAAATTTACAATCACAAAGCATTATAATCACATAATACAAGTTCATCAACTGCGTGACTTTTGCCATTCTGACGGGGTGATCTTAGGTGTTTTAAAGCGTCGTTTGGCCTTTTCTTAAAACTAGAAAACTAAGAAATGACATACAAAAGATACTCTTATTAGTGCTACCTTCTGTAAGAAATGATTCCTAGGACCATCTCCTTGATGCCATAAATACCAAGTTCGGGGTCAACCGAAGTGACAAGACTTGGGCCGAAATAACGAAATGCATCTAAAGTCCTAAAACTTCTATTTTTACTAATCAATTATAGATAGAAAAGTGGACAGAATGGAGAGGATTATGTGACAGTCACATGAACTCTCTTAGACGATTCCGCTAGTAAAAGATCACGAATAAACCGAACAAGCTGACGAATGGGCCGTTGGGAGGGCAACAAGGGAATGTCATGTTTGCTTGTCAATGACGCAGTTTAGATCTCCCTAAAACTCTAAATGTCATTACTCTAACTATATTACTATTGAAGTGATGTTGTTTTTAAGGATAGATAAATCATCATCTCCATCGCAAATGAGCAGAAAAGAACAGAAATGTTGCAACTTGTTTGGTTGCCTCCATTGTAACTGAAGGTCAGAAAATGTAGCTAACGAGACGGCGGGACTGTCACGATGTACAAGACGTCTTATTTTTCAGGAACCTTGCCGATGGTTCAGAATTTTTTCATCGCCTAATTCAAACAACGTCTCAACTGCCTTCGCTGCCACCGGGACATTTTGTTGAGGACACTCTAATTGTTGGGAAGCATTAGATCGAACCTTGCGAGCGAAGGCGATGCTTTCGCTTCATTAGCTTCAACCTTGCGAGCGATGACCATGGTCTTGCTTGCTGCCTTGCTCGCTCGTCTGCATGTCATTTTAGCGGAGAAGCCTTTAAGGAGACGAGGACAAGACTTCAGACCCAGTACGTCTACGTAAACGCTACTGTTACGTGAGACCAGAAGACGACTGGAGTGAGACAGTTTCTACGACTAGGAGGGAAACAAAGACTTGTTTTCTCTCAGTTTCTGTTTCTTTAGAACCGGGACCTCTACAACACCACCTTTGTAACATCCTCCACATCCACATCAATCCTTCTCGGTTTTCACTCAGGAACAAAATGGATGCTTTTCGACGAGTCCGGCATTTGAAGAAAACTTTCAGAGCAAGCAACTGGTCAACGTGTCTGGCCATGGAAGAGTGCAACAACAGCAGAACGGCAGTTGGCTACCAGGAATGAATGGGTTGATTGTTTGTACAATCAGCCTCAGCAAAGCCTCCTCCATGGATCACCTTTGGATATGGGTATCCAAGGTGCGGGTTCTGATGATTCGGACTCTCCTGATTGGACTTCTAATGAGTCTACAGCAATACAACAGCTTCAGGTTAGTGTGATGCAGGTACAAGCTCTGGGTTGGACAACCAGTTCTTCCTTTCTTCGTGAGGGGTGGTAGGAAGTGTTTAGATTGTGGTTTCTCAGGTGTCGCGTTCCAGTTTGAAGTCTAGTATCCAGAGGAATGTATGTTTGTGTTCTGCAGTGACAATCTGCATTTGGTTTATTGCATCTTGTAGAAATGATTCTCACTTCCGGTGTGTTCCAGTTGGACGTAAGGACAGGAGTATCCATATGCGATGATTGTACAGGTTAGCCCAAAGTGCGAAGGAAAGGAGAAACTATACAACAATCAACTATTAGGAGTTTGCAGAACTTGATAGCATAACTGTCAGTTCTTGTATCACAAGAGATGGACCTTGTGACGGTTCCTGTGTGAGGGTAGAAATTTAGGCAACTGTTGTGTCATATCCGTCTTTCTTTTCTTTCGAGGTGCATGGTGAGTTGCGAGCTGGAACTTGTAAATCCTGATTTGGAACTAAATAAACTCTAATTTTACTGTTGGCAGTTAATATTGGAGTTTTCTATCTGAGATCAATTTGCACATAGTGGTTATCTGCAATGACAGCCCCTAGGCGGCTGCATTGACACTGAAAAACGGTATGAGAAGTTTAGTTTGCACGCAGTTTTTCGCTACAATGGCAACGAAAAAATGATATTTTTTTTGCACGCCCACACTTGTAGCGCTGTCGTGATGTGAATCATTTCACATAGTAAATGATTCACCTCTTTGTCAGGAGTTAGCCTCTCTGAGTGAAGTTAGGACCTCAGAGAAGTTTATTCTCAAGGGTGTTATATATTTTGAGTCCTAGTAAATTGTTTATCATGTTCATAGAGTTTTAAACTCATGGGTTGTACTTACTTGTCACCCATGCATGCTTTCTAGCTTGTTTACAATTATTTTTCAAGGTTACGTGTCATTTTGCATGACTTCGCAAGTAGTTTAAGGACTACGTTGGCACTTTAGGGGCTTGACGTGGTTACCTATGTGTGAAATTAAGTTACCACCTGGATTATGACAGAAAAGGATAGCCAAGTGGAGCTATGAACTCCCATTGGTTCATTTTTGTCTTTTGTAAAACTCTAACTTTAGAAGCAGAGGTCTAAAGGAGAGTTCGAGCATTTGGTGAACACACTGCAAAATCTGAGAGCACAAGAAGATAGAGCTCGTCGTACCAGTCACTGTCAGTGAAATTTTTGATCGATTTGGAGCAATAAAGAAGGAGTTATGCCAAATTGAAGTTCGGATTGTGCAAGAATTGTATCACTTTTGTTGATTTTGAGTTTTCAGTGTCAATTGCAGCAGAATTGAGGAAATCGCTTCAAACCTTTGTGGTTGCGTTCACTGTCAGCAAGGCTATGACTGTCCAAAAAGTTTCAAGTCATTTGAGTGAGTGAGTAATTCAAGACGACCGCTGAAGCAAAAGGGGTATGAAAAGCTCTCAATCTAGAGCAGCAACTTCAGAGAACGAGATCTGGAGAACTGTGTACAATCAGGAGGCCAAATTTCACAGAGATGTTCAGCATCCTGTAGACTCCAAAAAGAATCACTAAAAGTGATCGAGCCAGTTCTCTGTTCTAGGTCGAAATAGCTATCTGGGTACTAGGAATTGTCATAATTTTCTTACTCAGAACTTTTCTGTCTACATCTCGGTGTTAGAATTTGATCTCAAGCTGAAACTTCATGTGTGTGTCCAGTGGGACCTCTTTTACATGTAAGAGAAGTTTAGAAGTCTAAACCTTCACATATTTCTTATTCCTGAGTGTCAAAGTTCACCGTCTGACCTTATCATTAGTTCAGCCTGATTTTTAGTTTCCTGAACATATCAGAGAAGCCAAGAGACATGTATGAGTGTTTTACAATGCCACCACATAACATGAAGCCTACCCCTTTGAGTTAGCAACCACAGCTAGAAGCTCAATGTTTTCTTGAGTAGACATATACAGTCTTCACGGTCATACCACAACTAGAAAGTTTCGCTCTTCCCAAGAAACTCCCACCTCGACAGCGCGCATGGAGTATTATTATATAAGTGCGTTCTCGTTGTCGTGATCGTTTTGGAGTCAGAAAATCGACAAGGAGGAAAAGCAATATGGAGTGGAGACCTTCCTTGATATGCTCCGGAATAAAGACGCACACTGAGATGTCTTATTTCTCGGGTCTGCGCACTGCTCTTTGGATACAAAAGCAGCCGGAATAGAATAAGAACAAAAAAAAGAAAATATTTAATCAGCAGTCCGTCATACACCAAGGTAGCTGAAAAATAATAAGCAATGCATTGCAGCACATGTAAAAAAGAACGAGGTGGTGAATATGCAAGGAAGATAAATATGCATGCAACATGAACTTTTGTCCCGCGTGAAAGAAAAAATATACGTGTAAAGAGGAACAAAACCTAATAGAGTAATTGGATCGTACAATGCAGTGAATTTTTATCTAATTTCTGGATTTATTAATCGATGTCAGATTAATAAATTATTTGTAGAACGTTAATTATAATTCATAAGTGTTAACGAGAAATATAAAAGAACCTCAAAATCAAAATATATTTTAGAAATAAATGTACATAATGCATAAACGTTTTGTTTAAGGTCAATTTTATTAAGGCGAGAAGGGTTAGATGATAAAGTAAGCCACTTCATTATTCCCCTTTTCCGAACTTAGAAGCGGTGAATTAGAATGCAGGGAAGTCTCGATATATACACCAAGTTATATATATGGAAAAGATGAACAACTCAATCTGATACCGGGATAAAAATTATAGTGAATTTGAACTTTTTGGTTAGAATAAAATGCGTCACCAACAATCTGTCTGCCGGTGAAAAAGCAAAAGCGCCAGTGATCCTCCGCCAACCGCTCGCAATCTCGTCAAGCTTTTTACACCTGTTTGAAACTTCACGTTCAAAAATTTACCTACCGTTAATATTTCGACGACAGAAATTTCCATCCATCCATGATTGTGGTGCCCACAAATTACAGGATTCACGAATTTTTAAAATTTTTAAGATTAATAACTTGTTTGTATAACTGAAGAAGCGTTGTTACTTAAGATTACTGCTTCCTTAGAGGGAAGATGATCTTATGAGCTTTTTAATAAGAAGTTGACTTCTTCGGAAGACGACCGTCTTCCGGGAAGCGTCTTCTCAGTTGCGTCTTCGGAAGACGGGAAGACGGCGGAAGATGAGAAGACGGCGGAAGACACTTGTCTTCCGGAAGACAGCGATCGCGAAGGCCTAACCACGAGTTTTTCAGGTAAAACAGTAGGTGTACCTACTAGGTAACACACAGGTGGTAGGTAGGTCAGGAAAGACACCTAGGGTTGAAACCCCTAATCTGCGGGGAAGATGCGGAGGAAGCGCATTAGCGCATTCCAACTTCCCGCAGCACAACGCGCTTGAGAAGATCGATTTGAGAGAGTGAGCTTCGCAAGTGAGCTTTGAGAGAGGAATCGAGTGAGGACATCGAGGTAGGAGAGAACCAGTTGGCAGCTAGGCGAAGGGCGAGACCGAATTGCTGGAGCACGGAAGGCAGAGAGCGAAGGCGTTTCTGTGAGCTCCCGAGAAGCTGACATTGGAGAATAGCAAGTATTTTTCTTTGATCCGAAGGGTCCTTTGGATACTTCTTTGGTTTTACGAAAGAAGGGTCCTCTGTAATAGACCTGAAATGGCTTTTCTGCACACGCCGGCTGATACGGCCGGAAATGGGTTGTAGCGAAAATTGTCAAGTTCTTCGGAACCTTCGGCCCTTCTTTCGTAAAGAAGTCTCCGTCGGACCCAAGGAGGACTCGACTAACGGGAGAGGCCCAGGGACTTTTTTTTTCATTTTCAAGCACAATGCTAAAGCAGCCATCTCCGTCTGTCATACCAACAAGCCATCTGCAAAATGATAGATATTCTGCGTTGAGTCTCTGATGGGGGGGGGGCCCCAGGCGGGTTGTCCCCTTGTAGAAAAGGTTTTTGCTTTTGGTCCTAATTGAAAAGGCCTGCGGCCTGACTGAGCACTTTTCTCAGTAGTGAGGATGTTCCCGCCTGAAAAGAGTGCCAATTACCAAGCAAGCAAGGTTTCCTTTTGGAATCAAAGATGTAGAAGTGTTTGGTGAACCAAAGATGCTTTTGCCAAAACCATTAGAAATAAAATGTAACAGAAAACTAGTTTGGATTGAACTAACCAAGATTTGGCAAAGTGAGCAAAATTTGGTCAAAGGATTCACGTATAACATCGCGCCACCATACAAAGTAGGGGTCAGTCGGGTCTTTCAACACAGCTGTCCTCCGAACCGTATGAGAGGCTTTCACTTGAAAATATCTAGAAATTCGTAT
Organism: Asterella californica; assembly: GCA_036924285.1. NCBI lineage: Eukaryota > Viridiplantae > Streptophyta > Marchantiopsida > Marchantiales > Aytoniaceae > Asterella > Asterella californica. Next base: position 18,998,238 of record JAYKYS010000003.1, read on the forward strand.
TTTTCCTTTGGAGATTAATCAAAGGATTTTTAGCCGAATTTTGGATCCGAAGGACTGAAAAATCAATGAAAAAAAACAAAGTAAGCAAAATATGCCAACAATGAATCAGCTTGTTCGTAAAGGCAGAGAGTCGAAACGACGCACAAAGCGTACTCGAGCTTTAAATAAATGTCCTCAAAAGCAGGGGGTTTGCCTGCGTGTTTCAACAAGATCGCCGAAAAAACCTAATTCAGCCGTTGTCTATCCTTCTCCCGGGTCTGACACCCCCGGAGAGGTGCCAGTTACCCGGAATGACCTTAGACAATCCCACGTTTCATGCTGGTGTGTCGAATCGGTTCCTTAAGTTCTGAGTCCTTGCCCGTATCTATACGGTAGCTGTCTCCAAGTGCGTTCCACTCTTTTGACTAGCCCCCTGTTCAAGGGCGGTGGCTTTGGGAATCGAAGGTGGAATCGAGGCGTGGCCAGAAATTGATAACAGGCGCAGTCGTGAGGAGTCGCATTGGAGCTAGGACCAGAGCCAGAAGCGCACGGGAGGTCGAAGACATCTCGGGAAGAAGACAGAAGACTGTAGATGTTCTTCCCACGTTCTTCTCCGTTCCCACTACTTCTCGCCTCTGTTGTGTGTTCCTCGCGCTTCCCTGGTTGTGTGCTGGCAGCCTGATCGATTACTCCCACCCCCATTCTTTCTATTGAGACATTGGGCGCGAAAGCGCTGCCCAATTTCTGTCAGACATCTTCCTACTTCTTCCTAAGTCCAATTCGAACTTCCCTACACCCCGCCCTCAAATTGACGATCTCAGCTATCAATTTCCCTACCCTACTACCCCTCTACACCCGAAACCTCGAACGGAAGACGCTTCTTAAACTTGACTGTCTTCGGAAGACTGTCTTCGGAAGTCGACTATAACCAATTCGTATCAAGAGTGGATTTGTGTTGCTTTTGTGTTAAGAGAGGCTTGGTACGAATCCTGAGTGGTGTGGTGAGTTGTTTTGTTATTTCGAGAAGTTGGAAGTCGGGAACTAGGCCTGTGCCTCCCGGTCTTCCAAGCTTCTCAACTCCACATCTTCCTAGAGAGACTAGAAGACTGAAAGGCTGGCAAAATGAGCAAGAAGACGTGAAGGTCCATTTCGGGTCTCTTCTGTCCGACCCATAGCAGCCATTCCTTCTTCTTCCTAAACTTAGAAGAGAGTCGTGAGAATACTTGCTGGCAGAATCTGGAGAGAATGGTCGAGGGTCATGTCTTCCCACCGAGCAGCAAGCTTCTTCTGAGTGCGTATGAGAGGTGAGAAGTCAGAAGAACAGAGTGCAATTGTCTTGAGTCTGTTGTGAGGATAGATTGCGCGTAGGAAGACGAAGACAGGTGAGATCAGTGAAGGGAAGTCTGACTTCGGGAGGTCTTCCGAGAAAGACATTGAATCGGAAGCTGTCCCGAGTGTCTTCCCAGAGACCACTGTCACCGCAGGAGACCGCAACCATCTTCCGAACCTGTTATGCACTTGATGTTTCACGAATCTTGTATCTTCTGATAGGAAGTAGGATGTAATGCAAGGTGGGTTGTCTTCTTGGTAATCCATGCGAGGCCTTGCTTAGATAGGATTGTTTAGATATAGCTCGGAAGACGAGAGCTATCTAGGAAGTACTGTTAGAATCCCGGAAGACGGAGTAGCTGTCTTCTGGAAGACTAGTTCCGTCTTCTGAGAAGTAGAAGCTAGACTGTGGGCACTTGGGAAGGACTGAGCCTTCAGCTCATAGTAGGTGCTTGTGGCTTAGTGCAACAGATCTTCCAACATGACGATGCATCCGCGAGGCTTGGTGTTACCAGCGGCAGAATTGGCCGAGGCTACTCCTTTCCTCAAGGAGTTGGGTCTCGACTTCTTCCTGTGGGATTGGAACCTCGCAGACCAGGGACTTCTGGAGGAGGTGTGGGCAGCGTTGCCACCTTGTAACCGTGTACCTGCGAAGGCAGGAGTAGCTCGAGGAAGGTCATCTTCCTGGACTGAAGATTGGTGGCGCAGGGCTTTTCACAGACCAGAGTCCGAGAACCGAGGATATTGGTACGAGAAGAAGATCTTGCCCAGGATCGTGAGTTCGTGGCATGTGCCTGGGAGCACCACTTGCCTTTTCGTGGAAGATAGGCAGGGGAGGAACGGTTGTAAGATAGAATCTTACCGGGAGCCGAAGAAGCGACTTCAGGCGAAGTTGTTTCTGCATCTCTTTCCCAAGGGGAAAGCGCAGAAGACAAGGTACTTAGGAGATCATGACGTGGAGTTCCTAGAATCAGTGTGGGATGACAGAGTGCCCATCTACTGGGGCGCGTACATCCACAACTATGTACAGACGGAGCTAGCGTACTTGGGTATCCTGGCGGGAGGACACTTGATGCCCTTCCTCTGCTACTTGTATGTAGCCATGGGGGATCTTAGGGAAGATCAGCTGGCAGGATATGAGCCAACGGAGCGACAGGAGGTGAAGGAGGAGACCTCGGAAGACGACGACCGAGCGGCAGCCGCAACGCCCCCTCCCACTCTGATGTCACAGCTGAGGCCCGGCTCTCACCAGAAGACGCTTCTGATGAGGAAAGATGAGTCTAGTTGGTCGGAAGACGCCACGCCACCGAGGAAGATGGGTCCCAGAAGTGTACCAAGGACACCCATCTCCCTCATTCATTCAGGATCGGAGTCCGACTCGGAGGAAGAACTGCTGAGTACCCGATCGGAGCAGAAGACCGCTTCTGCAACACCTGGGAGTCTTCCGAAGACTCCAGAAGACAAGAGAAGAAGGGATACTCCTACTGCGATGCGAGGAAGCGCAGTGAAGAGACCCGCTCATGTCATGAGGGATCTTCCACCCCGGAAGATGAGAAGGGTAGCTTCTTCTCGTGCGTAGAAGATGAAGGCCATTGTGGTGAGGCTTCCTTGTCTCTGGAAGACGAAGTCGACACCACGGAGCGAGTGGTGGAGATGAACTTGTCTTCCACAGGAAGACGACTGGAGGAATTCAGCGCCTACTTCCAGAAGAAGATCCAGCCAGCTATGGAGTTGCTGGAGCAGAGAGCGAAGGCTCAGGAGAGGCCCTTGCAACCTGGATTCGGCCTGCGCACCTTGCTGCGACAGGGAGAAGACCAGAAGAAGACGGAGTCGCTGGAAGCTAGTCTCCGCACCACGGAGAAGCTTGCAGTCAGGTACAAGGTGGAAGCAGCCGCTTCTGCCAAGGAGCTGGTGCAGCTTCGGAAGAGCAACCAAGAGTTGCAGGCGCGCGTGCAGCAGCGTGATCAGGAAGTCCTCCGAGTGCGGGAGAAGATCACCACCCTCGCAGAGGACCAGACCACTTGGAAGACGCAGCGAGAAGCCGCAGAGGCGCGAGTTGTAGTTGAGAAGATGCAGCGGGAAGCAGCGGAGGCTCGTGCACAAGAGATGCTAGCACAGTCGATGGAAGCGCTTCGGAAGAAGTTCAACTTCACCGCGGGTAGGAAGTTACTTACCTTAGCTAGAGGATGGGACAGCGAGTCCAAGGTAATGTTGGTGGAATGCAGGGAGAGCATGTTCAGGTACTTAGATCGGCAGATAGAAAGAGTGAAGACACTTTATGATCTTCCCTCGCTTCCGACACCTGCAACCGCATCTTCCTACGCTCCAGCACCATCGACAGGTTCCGGAATGGAGAAGGAGGAGTTCGACCTCGCTGTGCACTTGGTAGTGACAGCGTTGGAAGCCGTGAAGACACCGGTGTCGCGTTGGACGTTTTGCGTGAAGGATGTCCAGGAAAACGCGAGGTTCCTGGCTGTGGAGATGTTGTGTGCTGAAACAGAGACAAGACAGAGAAAAACAACCACGAAAACGAACGCTGCGATATATACACTCCAAATGTATGTACACTGTCGATTCTTTCTCCTAAGAGCACAAAACTGAAAAACAGACCAGAGCGGTCTGTAACCTGATTCAAAAGCTCCTGAAAACAACCCTTGAATCGCAACCCTGACCCAAAACCACCGAAGCGTAGCTCAAAGCAAGAGAAACTTCTCTTTGCTAACAAATAGAGCCACAACAGTATCACGCAATTCAAACTCAAGTCCAAACCACATCCATGTACAAGCTCTTAGCTAAAGCTAGCTACCACAAGCTGTATACAGCCAACCAGAACTCTAACGAACTCAAAAGAGCAAAACCCGTAGCGAAGAAACCGAAAAAGGCCTATCTGTGGACTTCCTCTTTTCGCTGAACGGACTTCAGATGTCGATAGGGTCTCCTCTGCTGACTCCGTTAACCTAAGAAACCTTCAGATCCGACTCCTGATAGCCGAGGTATCGCTGATTTTCGGTCGTAGGTGACCGAACCTTCAAAAACTGCTCCCTGCGGTTTAAAACCGCACACCACGCACAAACGGATCGCCTAAACTGATATCCGTTTTCCCTGGCAGATAGATCTAGCTACCCTGAACCCAACAAGACTCCAAACAAGTTGTTTGGAGTTCCCCTTGCAAAACCACGCAAGAAATTTGGTCGCAGGTTGCAAAAAACTGACGTAAATCAGCTCCCTGCGGCACAAACTTGCTCACCACACCCAAACCAACAATCCAATCCGCACACGGTCTTCTCCTATGAGTAGATGAAGACTCCCTGATCGCGTAGGCACCAAGAACGAAGAGCTTGGCTCACCTATCGCGAAGAACAACCCAATCTCAGGTCGCAGACGACTGAAAATCTGATGTAATCAGATGTAACTCCCAAACCGTCCGATGAAACTTTGAATCGTCTTCAATTTCCTGAAGAACTCGTTGTTCTGATCCCGATGGATCCAAGGACAGCAAGTTTCGACTCCGGAACGGTCCGAACGGTCCAACTCTCCTTCACAGGTAACTGAAAACCCCAAATCTGCTTCCTGCGTCTCAATTTCTCTCAGAACACAACCCTCGATCCGTCTCTTCCCAAACCGTTTGAACCACTGCGTAGCCTGCACAGATCTGAATCCAACGACGCCTTGCGCGCTTGCATTGGACTCCTAAATCTCCCGAACCGTCCGTTGACAGGTCGCAGGCGCAAGCTAGCCCCTAAGCTGCTCCCTTGTTACAGTCTCTGTACGTACAGTTCTCTCCTGAATTCATGAATAATAAGAAGCAGGCCCCTTGCGTCTTTGATATAACGCCTGAAGCCCTGAATATCCAATCAGCAAGTAACTAGAGGCCTAGCTTGATTTTACCTTCTTTCGAATCGCATAACTTCTTCTCTGGATGTCCAAACGAAGTAAACAAGATGCCCATGGAAAGCTTACAAAGAGCTCTACCCACCCATGTGATGAAAGTGAAGATCCGAAGTTGCGCCAAAAGTCCGTAAGCTGGGGCCTAGCTTGGTTTCTTCATCTTTTGAGTCTTGTAACTTTTCCACTAGGCGTCCAAACGAAGTAGACGAAGTGCCTATGGAAAGCTGACAAGGAGCTCTATCCACTGGTGCAATAAAAACGAAGATCCGAAGTGGTGCCAAAAACCCGTAAGCTGGGGCCTAGCTTATTTTCTCCATCTTTCGAATCCTGTAACTTCTCCACTAGGCGTCCAAACGAAGTAGACAAAGTGCCTATGGAAAGCTGACAAGGAGCTCTACCCATCTATGCGATGAAAATGGAGATCTAAGATTGTGCCAAAAACCCGTAAGCTGGGGCCTAGCTTGTCTTCTCATGAGTGTCTTTGGAGCGACAAGCATCGAAGTTCGAATTTCAGGTAGGAGCCGGTCCACGACACGACACCGGAAGATGGCCCGGAAGACATGATGTCTTCTGGAAGACAGGAAGACGAGCCGTCTTTCCAGATATTCCGAGTGGAGGAAGCGACTTCCCCGAACCCCTATGAGGTCGCCATGGTCCCTAGTTCCGCACCAGTGGCTCAGAAGACGGAAGGAGCACCGGTCGATTCCGCTTCCCAGAAGACGCTTCTGTCTTCCGAAGCAGAAGCCGAAGTCGAGGAAGACGCAGCAGCAGCGACAGCAGAGCCAGCCAAGGACGATGAGGAGGAAGCCACCTCAGTGACACCCGAGGTAACTGCAGGGCTTTCTAGCTTATCAGAAGCCGCGTTAGGAGCTCCGATAGGAGCAGATCAGGTAGAGATTGCCACCGAGCAATCAGAGTAGTTAGTAACTCCATCGACTATTCCAAATTTAGTAGGATCAAAACATGCTATCTTAAGGGTGGCAGTTTTCAATGTAAAATTAGTTAGGATACCATGTGGCAGCATAGGTAGCGTAGGAGCAACAAGGTGGATGGCTAATTAGGAAGGGGAACCGTTTGCATGTGGGGTGTCAACCTCCTGTCAACGCCTCTCCCTCCCTGGTGGTCGTCTCCCCTGGTTCTCATGACAGCGACATAAGTAGGATCGAAGAGTAGGAGACAGAGTTCTAGAGTTCGATAGTTCTGTAGTTCTGCACGCACATACCGATCTTACGGTGCATGAGACAGATTAGACACTAGAAGTACACAGTGTACACTACACCCGTTGTTGGAAACATACGAATAGTCTGGGAATACACAGAAGGGGTCTGCATGTTCGTACCAGCAGTGGTTCGGAGATGTAGATGAGTAGTGGACAGTCTAGAGTAAGGAACGGCATCCTCGTGCAGTCCTGCTGGTTAGACTGATGTGTCGAGGAGTAGACGCAGGAAGTAGAGGGAGTGAGCTTCCCAATGCCATTGTGACTTCTTCTCGGAGAATAGATTGTGGATTTGAGTGCAGAAGCTTCGTTCATGTCTTCCGGGTGGTGGGTTCTCTTGAATTCGCTCCCAATTGTGCATGGGAAGTGTTTTTCTTGAGTGGCGGTGAATGTCAGCAGTTGTGGAAGTGTAGCTTGGCTCGTTCAGTAGAGCACTTGGGATCTACGTACGAACGGTCTTATGGATAAGGGATCCCAGAAGACAGAGTAGTCAGAGCAGCGAAGTGAAGAATAAAGAAGCCTTCTTCGTGCAACAAAAGACGACATCCTCGAGTAGAAGACGGTGCAACAGTACTCACGTTTGTTGTCTTCCTCCCTAAACTATTACAAGCAGGGATGGCTTGTTAGTCAGGATCCGGACTAGAAGCCTGTCGGAATCTTAATTGCCTCTTTTCATCTTGTTTTCTCTTGTTTGGATTTTCTTATCTTCCCCATCTTCTCCCATCTTCTCCATCTTCTTATCTTCTTCTAGTGAGCTTCCGAGACTTCTATTGAGCTTCCGTGAAGGTGAATGTCGTTGTAGTGCTGCAGGAAGACCATTTCCGTAGGCAGAAGCCTGGGAAGGCTACAGGGGGCATACACCCTGTGATGAATCTAACCCGTTGGAATGTGAGTGTGAGAATAAGGTGTAACGACCGTTGCTAGTCGACTTCTGCGAAGCAGGACAGCCTTCTGGAGGTGTGAGAAGACGAGCTGAACCCCCAGAAGACGAGAATCGCTTCGAGAAGACGGTATCGAGAAGACCGGAAGAAGCAACCTGGAAGCAAGAAGATCGTCTTCCCGAGCTTCTCTGTGAATAATTGTGTGATATTTTAGTTGGTAGTTGTTTGTTTAGTTCCAGAGCACCATTTGGCGTGTCTGGAAGACGTGTGGTTTTGTGTGGTTTTGTGAGAAGACGGGATTTCTAGGCAAAACCCGTGTGTTTGTGTGTTTGAACAGATCTTAGAACTTAGAGCAACATTACTTGCGTAAATCTTCTGTGGGAACGATATCTTGTATACTAAATGGGCAAAAGGAGTAATCCTGCGTCACTACAATGATGCTTTTATTTCTTTTAGAAATAAAAGCAAACTACATGAATCTGTCACTTCTTGATCAATGGAGTGTAGAGGTTTTTCTACTCCAAAAGTTGCAACCATTGTATGATGTGTTCTTTTTGGATTTAGTCATTCATCAACTGGTTACATTCGGGGTGTGTGTCAAGAACAGCATGCCATTCTGTACTTATCTATAGATTATATATATTTTCTCGCTTTTAAAATTTTTTTATAATCGTATAATTCTTAAATAGTTATTTCTTGAATAATTTACTAAAATAACATTTTTTTCTTGCACATGATTATAATAAACTATGTCAATGATCTCTCGAGTTTCGTACACATTTTGTACAGTTACGAATATATTTCGGCTGACTACTCACAGTAATCACCGCATGATTGAAGTTTACATGTGAAGAGTATGATCAAGACATCATTTGTTAAGAGGGGTAGCAAGCCCAAGATTCTTACTGAGGGTATGATCAAGTCAATTTCTTACTGTTACGAATTGAACAAGTTGTTATGTATCTCGTAGTTGATCTACTGGAGGATAGTCTCGTCCTTTGTACGATTAAACCTCGACTATGAGTATAAAAGCATGAAAAAAAATATTCATATTTTTTTCATAGTGTTCTTTGACTCTGAAGAAAGACTGTCTTCTGCTCCAAAAAACATAGAAATCTTCATCTTAACATTTCTTTATCAATATTAAATAGTTTGCTTTGAAATGATAACTTGTAAGGCTAGTGAATATTTTTAATTTGATTATTTATGAAAATTTCAAATTGAGATGAATACATAATCCCCATAATCACTTTCTACATAACAGTAAAAACTTTTCAGTTTTCTGAAAACAAACCCGCAAAATAAGTATTCTGGGTTACCCTGAGCACTTGAGTCATACTCGGGGTTTAATGTGCAGTGTCTTAAATACACATATTTTTGTATTTACCTCTTTTACATGTCAACACTGATGTGTGGCATCTCGACGTATGTTACAATATCAAGTTGTTTTCTAGATTGTCAACTGTCTTTTTAGTCAACTACAGTGGACGAGTACATCACTTGTGGAAGAGAGGATTGAAATAAACATTAAGGGGTGATTTCAAATGGATTCTCCAGGGAAAAGGAAGGAGGCTGAGTGAAATCAGCTTTCCAACAGGTGAGGAGGAAAAGCGACAATAACGTATGGACTATGGTGGCTGGCGCGACACAGTGAATGATCCTACAGCAAACACGATCCTCCAGAAGGAGGATGAGGTAGGATTCGTGACACCACGACTGCCCAAATGCTCGACTGCAGTTACTTGACCTAACCAGGATCAGCAGAATCGTACCCAACTGGCAACTGGTCCGTCCACACAGTACACCAACACGTACCACTCCACATAACGTCAATAACACTCTCCATTTCCACCACGCTGGCTGCCCTGCAGGGTCCGCACTTTCCACCGTGACCTGCCGTCTAAGTCCCGCCTAGCGCCGAAATGTTCGGACGAAACCTTCACCACAGATCGAGGAGGCTCGGCGTTTAGTGTGATAGGCTCCCGCCGGAGGTCGAGAAAAGGTCCCGGCGGGAGGAGATTCCTTCCCAGACGTTACGTCTCAGTATGCGAGCCCGTGATCAGCGTGCGCCCATTGCATCGGCTGCTTGTTGCTTTGCTTCTGTAAATCAAAGATCCCCGCGCGTTGGCTGCCAGCCCGACAATTGCTGCAGCTGGATGCGGAATTGAAGGTTTTAGTCTCCGCTCGCTGATTCACTTGCGCATTACGGCTTTCCTTCCGCGACGGTGCGGAGTGCATAGGCTCAGGAAGTACGAGGGTGGTCTTGTATCGCTTCGAGGGATAGAGATAGTGGACTTAAAGAGTAAGTGCAGAGTTCTTGGAGGTTTGAGACGAAGAGCTTTTGTGTAGGCTAAAGAGCGATTTGATGGCGGTATCGATGAGGGGGGTGAAATTTCTGGTTCTGGTTTGTGTGTTTGTGGTATTAGCTGCTGCCTTGCCGCAGTGCTTGTCGGAGGGACAAGAGCGTAGATTGTTTACGACCAAAGTAAAGAAGCAGAGAAACGTGGATCTAAGAAAGGGGTTTCGACGTCGCAGGAGTCCAGGGGCTTCCAACAGATTTTCTGGGGAAGCGACGGGAAATGACGAGTTCACCGCAGATATGCCCCATGGTTTTAAGAATCCGGAACTCGGGAGGGATCCCCGTGGGTATGGACTTCACCGCGGCGGGAGGAGACTCCAGTCTCTGACGGAGCAGGAAGGATTTGTGGCCAAGGAATGGCCTGCTCAGTTTACCATCAGCTTCACAACTAAATGGGGGGCCACGACTGGATTTCTGGCATATGATTGGGTTCACGAGCGTCAGGTAGTGTACCATGGCCCCAACTCGACCTTCTGCCAAGGCCAGGGGACTGATGATGCTTGCCAAATGCTCGAGGTTCCTAGTGGAACTTACGTGTATATTCCTTCACAAAACAAGTGCTCCTTGACGGTGGAAGGTGTTGGATCTGTGCCACCCAACTGGACAGTGCAGTCCAACTATATCGGGGTGGAGTTGATACCAGAAGTAGGACTTTGTCGGACTTTCGCTTTCCCCCCCACGGCCCACGTTTGGGGCGAGACTGTGGAGGGATCATTGCCTTGTGTTTTCGTTTTCCCAGATCCTTCTTCGACTTACTACTTCGATCCTCAGACACTCGAGCTGGGCGCGCCTGATGAGAAATATTTTGAGTTCCCCGATTACTGTTTTGTCCCGTCTGGATCAGCGGAGTCAGTGTAAGCGGTCATACTTTCTTCATCTCCGATATAATATGGGCGAGCCAAGCTAGGTGGATTTGACCATCCACATTTTCAGGTCCTACAATTATATACAGTTTTAGTCGTTAAATACTGGACCTTGGTCAAGATCTCTTTAATTGAAGGTGAGTCCTTGATTAGTTTCATAGTAGGACTCCGGATAATCTTTTCTCTAAACGCACATACTTTGACTGTACTTAACTTTAGTTGTAATAATATTGTAGGCTTGAACGGGCCATGTTTGGGCCCAGTATCATTATCAGTGATCGATTGCTGAACTTTTCTCTGAGTCTTGTTCCGATACCGCCTGTACCAGAGTTGCTTAAGGATTTGTTCGGCTTTGACCATGCTCCAATCTGATTCAAGTCAGCCCCTTTGAGAGTCGATGTGGACAGTCCGGTTTGCTCTTCATCTGAGCATTTCATAGAGTTTTCTGATTTTATCCTCCTGTGGAAACTACTCTTCCAACTATCAGTATTCTCAGATGCATTGTCTCATGGTTCTAGCTACCATCTTTAATCATCATTGCAATACCTAGCTGGTTTCAGCTCGGAGTTCTGCATGCGGTGTATATCCAACTCGAGCTTGTATCTCTGAGTTGACGGGAATAGAGCGGGATCTACTTTGGGTATTCGTTGTCTCGAGGAAGTCACCTTCGGCCAAGGAATGCTACGCTGGGGGATGGTGAATCATCTCCCGAGGAATGCGTTGCCATTTGTTCCGCAGTGCCCACATTTCCGAGAGCTCTGAGTGTTTCGTCCAAGAGCGCAGCGAAGAGTATAGAATCAGCACTAAAAGTACCGAGAACAATTCAACAACTATGCTGAAGTATGAGAAAGATGTAAGCTAGACGCGTGGCAATGCGGGTTGATGGCGGGCACTGCTACTGTACATATCGTCCTCCTGATCACGGATAATGATAGTGTGAGCAAGTCCGTGACAGCCATCACGCCAGAGAGTCTTCGCTGCATTTATGCCTAAGCTCATCGTGACCAGACTGCAAATATTCCGTCGCGGACAATTCAGTGGACAGCTTTTAGTGACATCAGACTGGAAGATTGTGGGATTTTCAGCCTCTGCACAAGCTGAAAATTAGTTTGCGCCGGGAGAACTAAATCGCTCTTAATTCTGCGCAGAAGAAGAGTGGATCACACGGAAAATTGGATTCGTCAGAACCTAGCTTAGAGTCTCTCAGTGAAGATCCGCAACTTTCTCTCTGACTTTGTTGGAGGCGGATTTAGGATCCAGGGTAGCGGGTAGCGGGTGTAATTGAATCACTGAATTTCATCCCTGCAACTGGAACTCCAAGTGAGGACTTTTGTGGTGAAAAATTCACTGTTCCAAAGTAAAGGAACTGTGAAACTTTTTCCCTTCCCTTTTGACATGGTTGCCAGATCTACACGAGTCCGTTGGGCCAGTTGGAAGGGAAGGAGCAACACCTGGCGAAAGGGCCAGGCGATGTTGTGAACGCCTGGCCAAAACATCCAGAAGCTTCAACGTGCTCGACTGGCAGTGAGCTAGCTTGTAGCCTGAATTCATGGAAAGAAGTAGTGCCTTGTCTGAGAAGTCACGACCGGTAATTAAATTCACAAAGTTAGGTGCCAAACCAGAATCCAAACAAGCTCGTGAACCATGCTGTCAGAATCCGTCTCAAACATCCTGTAAAGGACAATGACAAAGTTTACGTCTGCGGAGCCGTAAACTTATGGACCGCTAAAAGATTCAAGAGGCGTTATCTTGCAACAACTCTCTCTCACCCCTGCAGTTCGAAATTTCTCGATCTAACTTCCGTGCACTTTATGCGCGTTCTGACTGTGTCTAAACTTGAGGATTAAGGAATTAACCCTAATTCTGTTCTTACTTTAAAAGGAACGTAAGTACCCCTATCAGTGGCCCTTATGAAGCAACTAACTATCCTCGTGAATTTGCGACTACTCGAGCTGCCCAAACATATCTACGACCAGCTTGAATGAACTCGGCACAATGATCGCGTCCCGTCGAGAAGAAGGGTGCTCTCCTATCTTCGATTTACAAGTCCAGTTAGATAAAGCGAAGGCGTCTAAAAGCGTCTAAAAGCGTCCACACGGGGGAGCGCTATACTAACAGAGCAAAATTGGATATAGAGTGGAAAGAAACGTTTGGAAAGGCCATCTCTAACGAGTTTTCCAACGGGAGCTAAATGCTCCTTCGCACCCCTTCCTCCCAAAAGCTCACTCACACTCAGACAAGTTCAAAGCATTGAAGTTCTCGAAGCTAAACTGGGTCAACTAATTGATCCATCATTTAGCGAAGCGCTACTTTGTAGTAGCGTTAACCTTTTCCAGTGGAAATGGCCATACGCTATAAAACCATGCGAAAACACCAAATCCGAAAATAGACTCGATACTGGAGCGCCCGTATGGGGATGCTCTAACGGGGCAGCTCATGGGCGCTAATGGCTTCTCCAAGTAGCAGTCTCCACTACGAGCAATTGCAGTCTCGACTCCATCTGGGAACGGAGTGTCCAAGACTCAGAACAGACTACTTTCGCAAAGAGGTGCATGGATATTTACAGTAACTCACGAAACGGCGTATGGAGTCTGGACCTTAAACACAAAGGAATTTGGAGATTTGCTGCTGCCATTGTCTAAAACCTTGGCAGGAAACGAGGCTCACCATCTACTTCCGAGGAAGAGCAATGGTCTAATGCAAACAAGAATTCAAAACAGGCCGGATCTGCCAAAGGTCGAACTTGATGACTTCTCTCCTCCAACTGGGGGCAGAGAGGCCAAACCTGCAGTCACGTTCGATGCTGCTTTTCACAACATCGAATGTGAAGGAAAGCATTCTCAAAAAGCAGTCCACATCACACAAAGAAACAACTGAAGCGAGAATGAAAGTAGGAAATAAGCATGGCCGGCAGTAGGGAGCCAAGAAACGCATATAGACTTGACCCAACTCCAGCCAGGGAACAATTTCCCCACCACATAACTGTCGAACGCTGCATTCGTGAAGCTCGCATTTCCCCAGGTCTGCTAACACCCCAAGACGACGAACATGCAAATCCGACAACTATGCGTCCAAACCCATCATCGTCACTTGCAGATGGGAGCAAACCAAATTCGTAAACAAGAAATAAACAAGAATTCAAGTTCCGGTGAGTAGTTAGGTGTCCACAAGGCTGTCACTCTCTACAGGCATGCCAACTAGAAAAAGTAAACAAAGCTCGTCGCCAAGTACCCCTCGCTCAGAAGTGAGTTAGATAGTTATGCTTTCTCAGCCTTGGGCCCGGAACCGCAAAGAAACCAGCTAATGCAGAATTGTTGGACAAATGTCGACTTGTCTAGTGAAGTGTTGTGTCGTGTAACAATGCGCTGTACATATTGCCGGACCTCGAGGAGAGGCTAAACATCGCCATTGTGTGAGGCTTTAGCATACCAAACACATTCTGCACAAGTGCACAGGATCCAGAGATGGACCATGACTTGGTACTCCTCGGCCACAACTCCTCGGAAGGGCACCTGTACACAAATGCCAAGGACGAACCTAACATCATCTGGCATCGAGAGAAGTCCATGTGACTTTTCCATTCGTTTCTGCAAACCCACACCACATTGGCCTTGCAATGCAATAGGGATTGATAATGCCACACTAAAAACCAAAAGCGTCCACTCTCTTCCACAATGAGCCCCGGAGCTGGTCTTCTACATCAACTACTCTCATGACCCTGCTGTAGCACAAAAAGCAGGGACTAGTAGAAACATCTTGCAGGGCAACTCTAACTCGCCTAGTGACAGGGCAACAGAACCAAAGTAAAGAGCAACCCCACAAGACTTTTTATCGAACCAACTCGAGGCTCCAATTTGACCCCTCGATGTAAGAGATGTCACAAGGTTCCTGTGGTTCTAAAGTACAGCGAATCGAGCTCGGCCACCGCTGGAGACAACGTTTGCCTGTCTCTGATCATTCAAGGTTGCCATTGCAGCAATAGTTTCTTTTCTAAGTAGATAACTGTCCTTACTACACGACTGAATTATTCAATTTTATTAACAAGTAAGAAAAGTCTTGATAGATCCCGCGGTACTCTGTTCGTTTTCTATTCCAAGGGATGTACTACTTTTATGTTACTTTCACGCAAGAATGTAGAGTTTCAGATCGATGCAAATGGTTGATAGCGGATAAGATAGATCCGAATACTCTCGTGTTGGTTCAGGAAATCCTCCAAGTTGGAGAAGAAGAAGTCCATCGCCTCCGAGGACAATAGTTCTTTAGGTGTCCTGCTCTGTCGTGGTTTTAGTACGTGCCTTAAATCAAACCAAAGAACATGGTCACCTTCTTCTCTTTACGAGAGCCGGTGTCTCCACATGTAACTCACATGGGTTGCTTAAACTGCGGTACGACTACAAGTGCTCCTGGTAAACCCGAATACCTTATTTTGCGGGTTTTTTTGGGAGTGGAAAATTTAACCGTTATGCAGAAAATGGTTATGATAATTGCGTATTTATTTTAATTTAAAATTTATAAAATAAAAAATCAAATTAAAACTATTCACTAGCTTTACAAGTTATGATGCATCTGAAAACAAACTACTTAGTACTGACTGAGAAATGTTAAGGTTTCTTGGAGCCCAAGAGAATCTTTTCTTTAGACTCCAAAATTTCTCTTTTATACTAATACTCGAGGTTTAACGTTAAGGTTACTTTCTTAGCTATGTACCTACAACTGACAGTGGTTCAAAAGCGCTTCGTAGTAAGGTGTAAACACTATGGGTATCTCAAGACATCTGTGCTGTGAGGTGCTTGTTGTGTGTTAGCATTGTTGCTATGCACTTGTAGAGTTAATAATCTTCGATTTTGTAGAATTCAGAACAGAACCAAAGAGAAAACCCGGAAAGCAAAGTGAGAATTTGTAGCCAATCTTGTACAAGCGATAGGCTTTTCATTTCTAACGTAACATGTGATTATTAACAGGATTCTCAACCAAGCAACACCTTCTTTTCACCAATCTATAAAACTTTAATCACTGCGCATAACAAGGATGGTAAGCTCAGCCCTATATTTATTTATCTTCTCTTCTGACACTGAGCTTTTCTCGTCATGTCTTAGTCAGATTATAGTCCAATAAGACGGTCTAATTATCCAAGCGCGTCCAAAACGCATAACATTTCCATGTGTGAAGGTTTATGGAGGCTACTATAGTAGTCGAATCTCAACTACAGTAGTCTTTGGAATGTAGTCGATTTTGTAACTAGCGGTAATCCTCTTGGAGCCTCGACGGGTAACAGTAGAAAAGAACAGAGAGGAGCATGATTGATTGATTCACCTTTACCTCGTGGGTGGAAAGCAAGGTAATTCCGTTTCTTTTTCAGATCAAAAAAGAAAAATTATAAAATAAAATATTTAAATTATAGCTCTGTTAGGGATTTTCAGGATTTTCTTGTGAATTTTCTTGTAAGTGGTTTATATTTGAGAAAACAGTCCAGCTGGTGGTTTTCTAACATGCTGGTGTTACGTTTTTCGTAACACCAGAGCTGAGCTTACGGTTCTGTAAGCCCGAGCATCCTGATCCTAATCGACCGTCAGTCACGTCACGAAATACTTAGTGAACGGTCCGGTCCTTCCTTAGTCTGCTCGTGTCTCTCACAGGAGGGGACGTCCTTATTTCTGGGAAGCGACTCTCTTCATACCTTTCTGCGGTATAAGAAGATATGCTTGCTAGTCGAGTGATTCTTCAAAAGCTCATTAATAGCTTCAACCACTCTACTGATTCAAGTGCTGATGAAGTCAGAAAGAAAGAGGATTGAGATGCATGCCAAGGGAAGTGTGAATTCTAATTCAGCATGCTAACACTTCACGTGTAATATGTGATAGTTCCGTAATTTAGACGTACATTAATATTTTCTTTTTTGACTTTTTGGCTGCAGTTTGATGGAGGAGACATTTTCTCAAGATTTTAATATTTGAAACCATCCTTTTCTTAGTGAATTGCTTGACTGTATCTCGTAAGTAGTCTATTGGTCCGATTTTACTCCAAATGAAATTTATTTCTTGATTGTACACCTTACTTGCTATATTCGGTTCGCAACCTTCATGTTGTCAAAATTGAGATGTTTCCATCGGATTTCAACCCATTGTACAATCGATCTAGTTCTCTGTGCTCTTTGGAAATTGATATCGTATTATCATTTGATCTTATCGTCTGGTCTGGATCTTGTTGTCAGATCCAGTATCCATCTTCTACTTGTAATAAACTCAAAATAAAAATAACGCAAGAACAAAGAAAAGTTATTGTGTCTTATTTCTTATATCTGTATGGACAATAAAAGAGTGCGTTGTTTCTGGATGATGCTTGTGGAGGTACTTTATAACTCAGATATGTATGGATGTAAAAGATACTGAAAGTCTAACAACACCGCTGTTACAAACAAGTAGTAGCTTAGTGGTAACCTCATCCGCCTGTGGCTCGGAAGGCCTGGGCAAAACACGACTACTGAAAGCCTCACAGCGAAAGAACAAAGAAAACATAGAAACAATTGCTCATCTCGAATAGTGTCTTAAGAATGCGAAGCTTCTTTTGTCCAAAAGTATTGATCATCGAGCTGGTCCAAATTAATCGAGCATAAGCTCGATGTGAACGAATGATATTTCTCCTTAAATGAAGACATATTTCATATGCCTAACTTCACTCGTGAAGAAAGAGAGCCTCACTATTTACTATCGCTACACTAATCGACTAGGTTACCTTGTCATACTTCTACTTTCTTGAATATCTTTTCCTTGAACTCTAGAGTATATTAAATTCTCCATGATCGTTATAGATAACGATCGAATCATGAACATAAGATCAGATTCTGTACTATTTTCTACAATTTGAATTCTCAAGTACGCATTTGTCCAATGATTTTTGAAATTATTTTCAGGATAATTCATTATATGCACCGAACTCATTGTACATCCTAATCTTACAAACAAAGACTATAAGCTGTAGCTTTTGATTGATAAGAATTTGCCCTAGAACAAGAATCTTGTCAAGGTGTAAAGCAACAACTTGAATATCACAAACCAAACGATGGCTCATTGCTGAATAATGCAAAATTTTGTAAATTTACACTTATAAAACTTCTGGATATCTGCAAGATTGCTTTAATGTATAAATACAAAACTTGTACAAGTGCAACTGAAAATGCATGCTACCGGAACTTCTGGAGATCTCTTACCCGTTTTTTTATCAGAGAATACATAAATATTAATATGTGTAAATTCTGTATTAATTCTAAAGAGAAATAATCAAATCTCTAAATGTTAAGTGTTAACTAATCATGGAGTTACAAGACGGTTGAAAAATAACCCATACGAGAAATATGGACCTATGCACTCTCAGAAGTACATATGCAAGAGACCGTTGGCACATAAATATTACTTTGTTTAGATATTAATTTATTATTTAACGGTCGGCGACGAGAAGGTTAAGTAATAAATTATGTAGTGTGCAACCCTCTTCCACACATGGAAGAGGGTGAATATATATATGCATGCTCCTTGTTGCCAGAGGACTAATTCCGAGCAACGTCAGTAAGTGTCGAACCCACCGAGCTTCCATACGGGTGGCGTTTCGTAGCAACTAGTGCTCCTACCACCTGTTAGCCGGGATGCAAATGTCTAAATGATAATATACAATGGATGAAAAAAAGACTTGTAAAAATTAACGGTGAGGATATAGTGAACGTAAACTCAGTCAAGGATCCTGAATTCGACGAAATCTTCTCCTGGTGTGCACCAAGTTAATTTCACAGCCTCCTCAAGAATGAGAGGTAATTCTGTACAATCACTGCATCCGAGATAGAGAGCCAAAACTCTATAGACTTGATATCATTTGCGAGACAATGCCACCTCATCAAACGATGCAGCAATACAAGCAAACAGAAAATTAAGATCATCGAAAGAGACCAACATGTATGTTTCAGAAGCGACCTCCAAGCAAGCATCATAGTACAATAGAAATTGCTGATCAGGAGTCATAGTAATGGTTACTTCAAACTTCTCCTCCCATCAATTCCTAATCTCCAATGAAAATTAATAAAGGCGTTCACCAACCAGAAGGTGTCATTCTTCTCTTCCTCCACCCTCTCCTATTTCACAATGGTCGTGTGGTTTGCAAACTCGAGCCAAGAAGCGAACACTACTACACCAGCAGCCACCAAGAAGGAAAAAGCATGTTGCAAAGAAGCCACGAGCACCTCCAGAGCGTTATATGTCACTGACTCTCGGCTGTGACAAGATTGTCGATAAGAAATCAGAAAAGTTTGTCCAAACGTCGAAGAATCACTCTCGAATAATCCACTAGTCAACAACGATAAAGCAAGAGATCTCGTGGTCGAGTTTGAGATCAAATCCACCTGATCTGTGAAAGTTCACGACGTCTCCGAGCCCAAATCAGTTACAAAAGAAAAAAAGGACTCTGAATTGAAAAAGTAATCCGCGAGCACTTCCTCTTCACAATGAAAAAATATGTCAAAGTGGAAGTCAAGAATGCAAAGCACGACAGTCTGGATGGAGCACGAAGTCGAGAGCACAGCCCAAGAGCACAAAAACAAATGCACGGACAAGAAACCTAGGGTAGCTTGGTCTGAGTAACCTGGGGGACAGAGCTCGCTCGCTCTGCTCGTATCTCTTCTGCCGCTCGCTCCCTCACCTCTGACAGAGAGAATTGAGGAATGATTCTCTCCGTCCTCTTTTATACTAGGAGGGGGTTTAAGCAAGGAAGTTACTCAACAGAGATCTCTGATGATTCACTTCGATTGATTTTTAGGTATGCATATTGACCCTTGTACACTTAGAAAGCCGGAGGGCTTCCTAAGTGTACTTTAATTTATGCTCTAACCCTTACGGTAAGAAGGGTTAGGACATAAATTAATATCCTGATTAAATGACGCTCTTTGGAGATCATTGTCGTTGACTTATACCCCAGCAGCATATCAGCCCGGCCTTCACTTATGGTTTATATCTGGATGTGTTGGCAACTCCGAGATCGATTAATATATAATAGTTATGAACTAATTTGAATTTTAAAAATAGTTTATGATAAAGTTTAAAATTCAATATACAAGGCTGTGGGAAAGGATATTTACGCTCTTCTGCGTTCAGAAGAGAGAGAATATGCATGTGGTTTAATTTATTACCTAGATCTTTCAGTGAGAAGGGTTAGATAATAAACTAAATCTCCTTCAATTTCCTTATTTACTTCTAATCTCTCGGATATAGACCATTGGAAGTGCATTCGGGTTTCTTCTCCTTATGGGTTATGTCTGGCATCCAGGTTGACCTAACATATTAGAATATATAAATATTCTAATATTATTTAAATTTAGTATAAAAATTAATTAAATAATTAAATATTTTTCGATAAATATTTAAATATTTATCGAAAACGCAAGGGGACAACTGTTCCCCAGAAGTTCATGTTGCATTATATTCACGGACTTATGATATCGAAAATGATATATCTGTTATGCAAAAATTCTGTAGTAAAGTTCTGTTAAAAATGAACATCAATGTATAACTGTAAAATGTTCGCTAGGAATGTGTGAGGAACCGTGGAAACGTCCCAAAGAACCCAAAAGAGGTGATAAATCCTACATCCCCAAAGAATCTATGAAACAATGATTTAAATCAAAGTTCACCACTACTAGCTCTACACTTTCTAATTCATTTCAAAACAAACTACCTAGCATTGATAGAGACACGTAGAAATGAAAGGGTTTGCCTTTAAAAAACTGGAAATGTTAGTCGTTATGCAGAAAATAATTATAGTGATTATATTTTTATTTCAATTTAAAATTTACAAAATAAACAATCAAATTAAAGCTATTCATTAGCTTTACAAGTTATTCATTTCAAAGCTAACTAGTTAGTATTGAAAAAGAAATGTTACACGAAGATTTCACTGTTTCTTGGAGCAAAACAGATTATTTTCTTTTACTCAAAAAACATTACTCCGGAAAAAAGGAATATTAGCTGTAATGCTTTTATACTCGTACTCGGGATTTATGGACACCTGTCGAGATCAGCCTCCAGGGTTCCACCCCACGACGACCTATCTGTCTAATATGGGGTGAGGTGACCAGGCTAGAGCTTGGTGCTCTAACTACGGCGGTGAGACGAGGAGTTGACTCCTTGACCATTTAACAACAAAGCTAGAGAATGAAACACTTTCAACGTCTATGAGGATCACTCTATTAATGTCTCATGTTTGTATAGACGCATCTCCTCTACAGTGAACCTTCCTTCTTTAGCGAAAGCATGTGGAATGTTGCAACATATACTGTTTTCTCGGTCATGAGAATCTCTTTTCTTTTGACCCCTTTTCATCGCATGTTCTTTGATAAGCAGCCGTCGTGATATTCAGAGTCTTGAGAATGCAAACTTCTCCACTGCACTGAAGTTAAGAAGGAATGGGCTGTGGTGTCAAGTGAAATTTCCCACCGCGATCGAGAAATTATCTTTATTTTTGAATCTACAACAAGCAAACACATCTTACAACGGCTAAACTGGAACTTTTCAATATATATCCGAACAATGTAACGTTATGGAAAACTCTAATTTTGAGTCTTAGGTTCAGTCCCAGCTTCTTAGCACTAACATAGAGTCCACTTAACATGCTTATTTATTCATCTCATGTACACGGAAGTGTACATGAAGTGTAATCTATATTCTAATTCTTTCGGCGAAAAGGGTTAGAATATAAATTAATGTCCACTCAGAATGACGCGTATTGTCAATGAAAGTCTCGGACTTATATCTTCAGGAACGCATCAGCCCGCTCTTTATTTATGAGGTCTTTCCGGATGAGTTGACTGCTCCGGGTCTGCTTAACATATAATATTTACTTTTCTATAATAAGTTATTAAAATAAATTTTTATAATACTTCCATCTTTTCTGATAAGAGGAAATGAAATTCACTGTACAAGGCATTGGGGGATGCTTATTAGCATAGAAATCTCTAATTTAGATGGTTAGGTTGAGTCCCAGCTTCTTGGCACTACCATAGAGTCCACTTAGGATATACGGTGGTGCATCTATGTGTCTTCCAGCACTATAATAGCATTAGCGTCAGTCCGGTGAGATGCTCTCACAACAATTGATGTGGTCTTTGACAGTGACAGTGTTTAATCGACTCATTATGTCTGATTCGTTGAACTGACGTTTCACTTACGGTATGGTTTTAAATTACACGAGCATCTCGAGTGGAACTTCTGTTTCATATCCTAACGTTCTTTTGAAGTATAGTTCTTCTAGAAGGTACTGTATATTAAATTCTAACCCAATTCCAGAACGTTTTACGTTAATTAAATATTTATTTTACCTTTATTAGAGTTTCATATACGGTATCATCTTTTTGTTCTCACATTCTTGGAGTGTGTAAGTACAACCGCTACTCGTGTTTCAGTTAAGGAGAGACTGAAAATATAGATTTAACGCTAGAGGGAACCATCTCCGATAAGGCCAAGTATTATTCAGTGTGTATACTGTGAGTAAAACTGGACATGGAGACTAAATTGTAAAAGGTCTAATGATACGTTATGTATTATGCAGATGGAGATGCTCTAATAGCTATATTGACCCCTTCCGTGTTTCGATGAAGGAGGAAAATATGCAGGAGTTTAATTTAATACTTAATATTTTCTACACGAAGGGTTAAGTATTAGATTAAAATCTCATTGAATTAATGTATTAATGATTAGAGTTTCTCGGACTTGTAACTTTTGAAGCGTGACAGTCGACTTAGGATTTATGGTTTATTTCCTGCTCTCCCTGTGTTTTCAGGTATAGGTTAATAATTAATATTTTTAAAAATATATTTATCTACTTGGTATTTTTTAATTCAATACTTATCTATTTTACTAATAACAATAAACGAACAAAAGTTCCCAGAAGTTCATCCAACATGCATATTCACCTCTATATTCAATTTAGGTACCTGTGTATATTCACTTCTTAATTTCACGGGTTTAATTTATGATCACATTCTTTTGTGAGAAAAATTAACTAAAAAATTAAATATATACTAAATTAATGTATAATCAATAGAAGAATCTCGGACTTGAATAATCTGAAGCGCATCAGTATGGCATGCCTTATGGATAATGTTTGATTTTTTACATCACTCTTGACATTTAACACTTAATATTTATCAAGTTTTCAATTTTCAGTTTTAGTTTAGTTTATAAAAAATATATATAATTTATTTATTTACTAGTAACACAAATCTAACATAATACCAACTGAGATTAACTATTTAAGAGACTTTGTATTTATGAATGCAGAATCTACTCCA
This sequence comes from Asterella californica, assembly GCA_036924285.1. Classification (NCBI taxonomy): domain Eukaryota; kingdom Viridiplantae; phylum Streptophyta; class Marchantiopsida; order Marchantiales; family Aytoniaceae; genus Asterella; species Asterella californica. The sequence continues at coordinate 19,021,078 of JAYKYS010000003.1, forward strand.
GCCATGACCAGAACCAATCTCCATCCGGAGATCTGTCATTATTCTCTTGCTTGTACTTTTCCTTATCTCGAGTCTCTAGATGAGGAAGCATCCATATAATGCTTCATACAGTGGAACCTGGATAAATGTTGGAGCTCTAGAGTAAAAAGGTTATAATATCTACAAAATAATCTATTAGAAAATCATAACCATCTACGTGTTATAAGAAATGACTAATACATAAGTCATATCTTATAATATATAAACAAGAATATTTATTAAAACAACAACACATAGTAACAAGAAGAATCTACTGTATAGTACAATACACTATAAGCATATCTATATATATGAATGAGAAATTGGTTGTTTATATGATGTTTAAAATTGAAAACTCAGTTCTTACATGAAACAATATTAAGTTTTTGACTGAAAGAAGTTACAAAATTCATATCACTTTGAACAAGAGATAAGGAAAAGAAATATTAGACATTTTCTTCATAAGTCTGAGTTTTGTTATCAGATCCTTTGTATGCTCAGTGGTCATCACAAAATCAATTAAATCATCCACATACAGGCTCAATCTTCCAAATGCTGAAGTATGTGATTTAACTCTCGTTTTTCATCTGAAAGTTCGATACATAAATGAAGGTAAAGCAATATAATCATTAATATGATTCGCTGGCACCAACTTACTGTATTTCCAATATTTACAAATAGTTGTTGCAGATTCATGATCGGTAGTTATTTGTCAATTATAAATCCGTCCTCTAAAATAACAAATCCAGATGTATTAACAAAGGAACAGAATACCTAAACTATAACAGTAAACAAAACAACAAGTTTGCAAGTATCTGCTTTACAAAGTAGCAAAGTTCTAACAATTATAAAATTATAACGTTTAACCAGTTAATATTTCCCAAGGCAGACTGTATTTAGCTTGTAAGTTATTTCGCCACCACGTAATCCAAACTAGTGCTCCAGCCGTAACTTCAAGTGCTCTTCTGCTTAAATACATTTATCATAGACAATGTTGATGATCTCTCCACGACTTTGCGAATCATTCCTCAATCAAATGCCGATGTGAAGCAACAGCAGGAGAAGCTGAAAAGCTGAAAACTCATCATTGCAATTAGAATATCTTATGGAACTGACAAGAATACAATAAGAAACGATGCCACGTATCGGATCCTGTCACTAACCCATGATTCTCTGGGTTACTGCACCAGTGATCCAGTAGTTTCATCGTTCGCATGTTCTCCAAATTATGTAGGCGGTGTTCCTCCTCGTTGCCTTCTTATTGGACTGCAAAGCCAAAACAGGCTAGTGGAAATCGGGAAGAGGCACAATACACAGAGATATAATTGTAGTTTATGATGATTCTGACGACAGCCAGTGATAGTGTAGTGGCGAGAGGTCAAGTTCTCAAACAGCAAGTTTGGAGTTTGAATTTTTACACTACTTTTTGCTCGTGTGGCTTGCTTAGAATGTTTGACTTTTTCTGATGTGTTGCACGGACTGAGCAAATGAGTATTATCGTCACACTTCATTATAATCACATTCGATATAGTCACAATTATATTATAATCATACTTTTCATGAGGATTGATCATTTCTTTGTAAAATTATTTCGTTATAATCACTATTATAATATATAAAAATATATATACGAGATTTGGTTATAACAAAATAACCTTTAATGTTTTCATGAGAATATTTATTCTTGCATGAAATTTTTTATTCTTTTAACTTTCGTTCGTGAGACATGGTTACCCGTTGTTCATGAAATACTAGAGAATGCATCCTATCCATTCTTTATCCTAACTCTAGTTTTTATAATCATATTTGTAAATGTTTCTTCATTAAAGTGATTATATACATATAATCACATTTTTACACCTTTCATTTGGTTGTGTGATTATAAATTTATAATCATAAAGCGTTATAGTCACAAAATACAAAGTCACCACGTGTATGATTATAACGAGGTATGACTATAGTTGGTTGGCGTTCGTTCCCATCCACCCTTAGCGGTGGCGGCATGGATTCGTGTCCTCCCGCCGGGAGAGCTCAGACCATGCAAGGGCAACAGCGTTCTGCTGCAGAAAGATAATGGAGTCGAGGGGCTAACACACGTTTCATCACCAAAGGCTTTTCGTGTTTTTTTGTCTCGCTCAGGTGGTTTGCTTAGTTTGCTTGACTTTCTTCTATGTTCCTCCAACTTTTATGTTTTCTTTCTCTCTCGGTCGATTTGATTAGCGCTACTAAGGTCTTTGCTGAGAATTGACATTTTACCAAGGAACATACCTTCTGTGGGTTTCCTGCAGTGACAGAGATCACTTATACATAAATATGCATGAGTGAAAAGGCATATTTATGCCATCAGTCTTTTACTTAGCGAAAAGCTATATCACGATGGCAGATGAATCCCCTCTAACGATGCTGTTCGCATACTTCCTAAAGCAAAATTTTGCTTGATCACATTCCTAGTAAGTTTGTTGTGTTTCATCCCACCTTTCTTAACAAATTGTGTTGCTAATAACACCTTTGACGAGCTATTAACTATGAAACCAGTCACTTTGCCAGGTTAGTTAAATGTCATACAACATATATAATCTTACCGTGTACTTTGTTGTTGAAACCATTTGAAAGGAAAAAAGTATTTAATCATAAGGGAGATAATGAAATGATTAACAACATGATAAAGTGATTGGTTTTATTGTCAATAGCCAATATAGGTGTGATAAAACAATACATCGTTAAGAGGAATGTGATAAAGCAAAACAAATCTACTGAGGTCAAACTGAGGTCTTGGAAATTCTTGGGTCAAAAGTATACGTTGAAAGAAGTGCACATCTTGTCCAGAAAGAGAACCCCGCTAACGACGACTGCGACGAAACTGCAGTATAGACAAGCGGACGGACAAGCCCATTGACTTCTTTACCCAAAGGCAATTTCCGTGATCGATGACGATGATCCTCTCGTAGGGTTAGCTCTACGTCGTGTGGAGCCCTCGTCCTGATTGGTAGCAACTACTGTAGCCAAATCCTCTCCCGGAAGACTGGTAAGAGTCAGCTCGAGTCTTGACTCTTGAGGCGGTGTCGGATCAATGCAAACACGTTTTTCGCTGGCCCTCCTGCGTACGTCAGCATCATACGAGAGAGAGCGAAGATATGCAAACTGCAAAAACAAAGAAAAAAAAGAAAAAAGATATGCAAACTGCAGTTCGAACTTCGAAGGCTTCGAATCATGGGCAGAAGGCTGTATAAAGCGGGCTCAGCTCTTATCGTCTTGGTATCTTCAGAACTCATCCATGCAGTGGTTCCATATATGTATATACAGTACACACAGATTGAGTTCAGTTCTCCAAGACAGGCGAAAGTGTTGAGAAATGTCGTTATCCAGATCGTCCATCGTGATTGTTTTCTTGGCTCTGACGGTCCCTTTCCTCATGAGAGGAAGCTTGGCGGCAGACTGTGGTGTTGACGCAGACGGGGCATTGTGCCCAGGTAGTGATTGTTGCAGTAGGTACGGGTTTTGTGGTGATGGCGACGACTGGTGTGGAGCTGGGTGCCAGAGTGGGCCGTGCTATTCCAGCACTCCGAGCCCTCCTGCTGGTGGCAGCTGTGGAGCTGGTGTAGGAGGACTTGTCTCCGAATCTCAGTTCAATTCCATTTTTCCCAGCCACATCGCCTTCTACTCGTACAGCAATCTCATAGATGCTGCAAACACCTACGGTGAATTCGGAACTGATGGAGACTGCACTGCACGGACACGAGAAATCGCAGCTTTCTTCGCGCACATATCTCATGAAACTGGCGGTGAGTTTTGAATGTCCATGGATGGACCTCCTCTAAGTTGAATTTAGCTCATTTCAGTCATTTGGACACGACCTTTTGAGTCCTGCACTGCTTCTAGTAACCAGTTTAGGTTTCGTCGACAGAATGCAGTTGTGGTTGAAACAGGAGAGTCTTTTATATAATAAACGTACTCGTGACGATCTCTTGCTGCAGGACTGACCAAAATCAACGAAGATAACCCTCCCCTGGATCATTACTGTGATACCAGTATCTACCCTTGCGCTTCTGGCAAGCAGTACTATGGGCGTGGACCCCTGCAGCTATCATGGTACCAATCGCAGTACCTCTATTTCTGACTATGCACGTTGCTGAGATCTAGATTTCTCGTACTAGTTTCTGTCACTGTGAAGTTTCCAAACAGTCCGACATATGTACGTCAAGTTCACTCCATGAATCCTCACTCTTGTAAGATGTACATACTTCTAAACGAAAGTGATGTGAAAGGAACAACTGTTTCTTTTCTCGTCTGAGTAGAGGTTGGAAAATCAGCCGATCGGCGGATCGAGGACTAAGTTGTGTACATATTTTCAGGAACTACAACTACGCGCAGTGTGGTGACGCGATCGGAGTGGACCTTTTGAACAATCCGGACCTCGTGGCCACAGACTCCAGTATCTCGTTCGAAGCAGCGATCTGGTTCTGGCAGACCGCCCAGTCCCCGAAACCATCGTGCCATGCGGTCATTACAGGCTCTTGGTCACCATCCTCGAGCGATGCTGCGGTGGGCAGGCAGCCAGGCTTCGGGATGACGATCAACATCATAAACGGTGGCCTGGAATGTGGATCATCTGCATCGCACCCTGAATTAGCACAAAGTCGAATCGATCTTTACAACTCCATATGCGCTACGCTCGGTGTGAGCACAGGCGACAATGTCTCTTGCTCCGGCATGAGCTCTTACCCCGTCTGAATGAGCTCTCCGGACCTCATTCAGACGAGAAAAGTGCGACGCAATGAATGCCAGATGAGAAGACCCCATCAAGCCGAACAAGGGAAGAGGGACCCGAATGGCCAAGTCTGGTTATTCAGACCAGCTTCGAGAATGCCTGAGAGAATCTGACGGTCCTGAAGACCACTTTTTTCTTTTTTATTTGCTTTATTTAATTATTTCCTCTTTTAGGGATGTTGCGGCAAGTAAACATCTGATCTCTGACCTGAGGTTGACCGAAGTGACCATCTGTCTACGTGTCTTGACTTGATACTTGACACAGGCAAATAAACTACCCTGGCCGTTCTACGGCCTTCGTTTGAATAATGGGTAATGGATGTAAAATGAAAAACTTAGCAATAAATTTGGATATTGTTTATTCGGCGCCTTTGCATTTCATTTGTCATGTGGAAGTTTGAAACCCACGTACGGGCGGATGCGATTCGATATAGTAGAGGGAGATCTGATTTTTTTTTGTTTAGATTTGTTTTTAGGCCTTTTTTCGCTGTGGGGCGTTCTGCAGCCGTATGCTGCTGCCCTTGCACAGCATGAGTCCCCCCGCCAGGCGGACTCGACCCCACGCCGCCCGGGCTACAGGCGGATGGGGTAGCCAACATGCTATTGCTTGTTGGCTAGAGGGAGATCTGATACAGTACTCGCCTAAACCAGACTTGTTTCCGGAGTCAAGTCGAGTCAGCGTGGGTAATTGACTACAACGGGAATATCAAATTCCAAAAACTTAGGCCCAATGAGCACCGAGATTTTCTCCTCTCTCGCCTTTTGGGAGTTGTGTTCGGTAGTACCGTTTTTCAGTTTTATTTATTTATTTATTTATTATTTGAAACAACGGGTGGCGGTGCATTCATGGCTTTACTACAGGAGAAAAGATGCATGTAATTCGTACATGTTGGAGAAATTTGTCTGTTTGTTATTAGCGGAAATATATATATAGATATTATTTTATGTTAAATTTGATCAAAAATATAATTAGTTTACATATCATAAAACGAGTTTGACTACAGGTGTTCCGGGTGACCCAGAAGACTTTATTTTTCGGGTTTGCTTTAAGAGAATTGAGGAATTTAACCATTACGTAGCTTGAACAAGCGAACGGAACGACGGTAAAATCCGAAAAAGAATTGGGTTATATCTGGATTAATGGCTAACGAGTGGAGGATGTTTCCTCTGTTTCTACTCGAATACAAGCGAATGATTAGTCTAAAGGCTTTCCAAGATTGAGCTTCATACTTGCTCGATTTCTTTCTGGCCATGGTTTTTCGATCTCATCTTCGCCAGTCTGTTCAAGATCATACTAGAGAGAAGGCCTGCTTTAAATCTACGCTTACTAGACTATAATTTCGCTGTTCTAACAGTCGTGGTGGTTTGTAGTGGTTTCTCTTCACAAGTCGTGCTCATTTTGAGACGTTTCTAAGACCTTGGTCCGATCCCAGGAGTAGCTTTAAAAATCTGCCCTCAGCTGAGTCTGAGCAACGACAGTTTACAATCGGATATATACAGATATGAGGTATCCAACTTATATCATGCAAGGGCTGCATGGAAACTGAACAGGACGGAAAAGAAAAGAACCATGTGCGTAATAATTTGCAGAGCACTCTCAAAATAAGACTCGAAGCAGGCTGAGCTAATATATCTTGACCTTAACTCATATAATGTTTACGTCTTGATGGTTCGCATGCTCATATGCATCAAGGCTGCAACTCTGGCCTTATCCCTGATCAGGATTCTCACTAGAAGGGAAATCCTGGAGCAAGCCTTGGAAGTGTCCAAGTATAAACTTTCATTGACAGATGCTGTGGGTGAAGTTGACCTTCAAACACGAACACTGTTTCGAAGCAAGAGACTTGGTTCCGTTCAATCTGCGCATGCTACCTTTGGATAGAACTGATATCTGTAAGGTGAGCTGCTGCAGTGGATGTGACGAATCATCATGCGGATGTTACGTTGTCTGACTCCAAGTGGTATCCGGAGTACCGCAGGCACAAAGGCACGAAAGACCAGCACAGGTTGACAACGACGTCCTCTTCAAATTTGATCATCATGACTCTTGAAACAAAACCACACTCTCCACTGATTCAAACAACTGTGAAAATCGAACAACTTACAACTTGAAGTCGATTTACGGATCCAAGGACTGCAGGCCTACGTACGTTAAAGGCTGGGCACTACGTACGTGGTCAAAATCTGTATGAAGCTTAAACAGCTAGCGGGAAGAAGGCACCGTATCGGATCAACAAATCGATCGAGGACTGGTCGAAGAAGTTTAACCTTCAAAGAAGGATCTCGCGAGGGCCCTCTCAACAGCAACTAACACAAATTTCCAACCTCGATGCTGAAACGAGGACGGAGCATGCAATTAAGGGCACGTGCAGTTCAGAGCTTGCAGTTGGCCCAGAGCTAAGAATTTGAACCGTAAGTGCTCATCGATGCATCTGCTTTTCACTTCTTACTTTAATCAGCATAAGGAACAAACTTTAAGCTGCAATCACCAAGAGAAGTAACGGAGGGGCATAGACCCTCCTGCTCCCGTATATACAAGGAGAGGTTACAAACGGACAGAGGTTGACCCTAACCATGAATATCCCTTAACTGTACTATAGCAAATATACTGCACATACCGTGCATATTAACTAAAGCTTGCACATATATGAATATGTCGAATTGTGCACCAAAGTTAGGAATTAGATATATCCATGGAGTTCCGTCGGAACGAGACTCATTCTACAAACTCATATACGAAGTTTGGAGAAGTGGCGTCTCCAGTGATGGAAGGAGTAATGAGACTTACACAGAGAGCGTGAGTAAAGAGTCTCTGACGAAGTAAACAGATCACTTTGCTGATAACGAACTACCAATCAGTAGTAATTAACTTAAAGAATTTGGACTGACACTTAGTTTTGCTCAAATTCACTTCTTCGCAGCAAACCGGCTTTACCAAATTAAGGTTTATCAATTGTGAACAACGTTCTGACCGTTGAAAGCAAACCAGATCTTTTCCTCTGTAGTTTCGGCATTTGAGTGAGGTTCACGCCGATCGGAGCTCCCAAGAAACTGTACACAGGTCTCATAGGACTGCATAATCATGAATACAGCCTTCCTAGCCTGGTCTAGTTCTGTTTGTAACAGAAGATCTCAAGTACAGAGGAAAGGATCCGGTTTGCTTTTCAACTTTGACTCTGGAAAGTCTGTAGTACTGAGTATCTCTAGATCTGGACAACGACGCCCATGGACAACACTGGTCTTAAACCACTAGGGGCAGTACTTAAGTGGCGATTAGCGGTGGGATATACCACCGCTAATCATTTTAGTCGCGATCTAAACATATTTAGACATCTCGGGATAGCCCACCAGAACTGCGCAAGGCTGGTTTGTAATCATTACTGAACTAAATCGACTGATCTACCCCTTGAAAGAAAGAGTACTTCAAGACCTACCTTTTCAGCCCTTGATGAGTTACAATGGATATCTACAGGCTGAGCAACAATGGATCTAATCTGAAATCGTTCTCAGCCAATCAAGAAGAATATTCCGAATTTTTGAATTTTGAAATGTTCTTTTACAAATGTACTGCACGTTAGAAACTGCAAACTGTTCTGGACAAGAACATCGCGGCCCTACCCTGGTAAATCGAGACCAAACGCCCGGCTGCCCGATCGAAGCCGATGGGCGGCTTGACCCTGCGCCGCGAGAATGGACTGCCGGCCGACGCCGGCACCGGCTGCCGGAAAAGATTTCCGGCAGCCGGAACTCCTGACGTGCGGACGTCAGGAGTGGCTGGCGGCCAATTGGCTGGCGGCCAATCCTGTCAGGCACAATTCGGCGCTGACAGGAGGTTGGCCTCCTGTGAGGAGGAGGGCTTTGGATGTGCTCTCCTCTCTAGGTCTCGCCTCCTTCATTTTTTCTCTTTACTTTTTCTGTGGACTCTTTCTTCTTTGTATCTTCCTTTGGGTCCTTTAGTCTCCTTTTCCTCTCGTTTTTTGCAACTTAGCTAAAGGTTTGTTTGTTGGGTTTTTTTGCCTTAGGATTTAGGGGACAGATTTGGACGATATTTTGTTCTAAGCTAAGTACAATTTAGGTCAGGCTTTGTATTTGTATTGTTCACTTACAAATACTTTGTTGGACCTCCGGACGGATAGGACTGATTACTATTGAGCTTTACATTTCTTATTATCATGCCACCACGGGTTCATCCTAGACGTCCCGGAGACCGTCATGCACCTAGAGGATGTCCGGAGGTCCCTACGGGTATGGTGAGGGTCCCAGAGAGTTTACTTCCACGTTATGTTCAGTTGATGAGACTGTTAGGACCTACAGCCGAGCATGCTGCCGTGTTTAGGTTTCTTTTCTCCACCGCAGATGGTAGAATAGATCAGATGGTCAGGGAGGCTGAAGTCTTACCCGCAGATCCAGATGTAATCCCAGAGGAGGGTGTTCTGGAGGTAGATGCTGCAGAGGCGGACGATGGAGAGTTCGACGCTGATCCGTTAGTCTTACACGCTCTTGGCGTCCATTCGATCTTGACTCAGGTACATTGTTTTTCACTTTGCGTGCATGTTTATCTGAATTGTTTTCAAGAGCTTGTGTTAATTATTCCTATTATTCTTATTTAGGATGGAGGGGTCCTGCCGACACTAGCTGATCAAGTAGTTGACTCGCAAGTGCCTTCTGTGCCGGTCACTGAGACCGTGGGGATAGATGATGAGCGTGTAGTAGGAGCCGAAGTTGATTCCCTCCCCACCTACGGTTTTGTCGCACAGTCTAGGTTGAGAGAGCTCTTCCATCTTTTTCGAGTTAAATGTCCGCACCATGGATGCGAGCAGTTCTTTCTACCTCCCATTATCTCGTCCATCCATCAGAGTTGGTCTCTAAAGCTTATCTGTCCAGATCGTCACACCTACGGTTGGAGATCCATAGAGATGGAGATGTATAATCATGTCCCTGACATCACTCATAGGCTTTATAGTGCAGCACTATGTGCCGGTTTAGGGTTTTCCCAATTAGACTCGGTGTACAGAGAGGGAGGGTTGGCTCCAGTGTCTAGGACCCATTTCTTTTATTTCCAGAGTGGGAAACATCGTGAGATTGGATGGGTGGAGGCGACGTTGGACCAGTGGGCAAGATTGAAAGATGAAGTGCAAAGTGAAGTGATGAGGAGACACTTTCCAGACTTGAATGAGTTACCTGCGGGAGGTAAGAACACATCTAGCTCTTTTATTTCGTGGCAACATTGAAAGTTAAATCCTCTTTTCCACTGCTTGAATTGTTAAATTTCATGCTCACCTTACATGTATTATTTATGCTTTTTATGTTTAGACAGATATTTTATGTATTTGTAGACACGATGAACTATTACATTTAGTGTTTATCTTTGTCATATGCTAGGTAATTTTGTTGTGTATGCTGATCTACGGTATGATTCTACGAGAAATGGGTATAACGGCACGTGTGCATTCATTGCTGCTCATGACGGACGTGTCATTGAGATGGTGAACATGACACGCGTCGAGACCGGCAACAACTCGTGGCTTATCGAGGATCGTGCGTTTGAGATCGGTATTCAACGATTGATCGCTCGTGGTATAGTGCCCGATGAGGTAGTACACGACGATAAATCCTCTGTGGATGCCATATTGCTTCGTCACGGGATTGTGTCTCAAAAGGATTTATGGCACAAGTGTAAGAACGTGGTGAAGAAGTTTTTGGTGGACCTACAGACCAAAAAGCGACCCCCTGGCGGTGTGGAAGACGCCGAAGTGGTTGCTGACTTGGAGCTTTTGACCAAGCGCCATTTGGTGGCTTGGCTTCGTCTTCAAGGAGCTCCGATAGTTGGTAACAAGCCGGTGTTAGTTCAGCGAGTGGCACAACTTAGGCATCTAGAGGAGGGAGGCTCGATGCGATCTCGGCGTTTGATGTACCCGGAGCTATCTGAGCACGGTATTGCTGACAAGCTGAAGGGCTGGATTTACACTTGTTGTCAACTGAATGCAAGGAGAACCGTTGGTCCTGATGGTCGTTATGCTCAAGAGGAGGATGATTGCTCTACCTTGTGTTTGGACATTAGGAATGCAGCAGACCATTGGGCAGGGGACCATATATCTTGTCTCATCTTACAACGGATGACAGGAACACAAAGACCTTGCTGCGATGGCTACGACTTGAACCGACCAGCACTTGACAAGTACTACGAGAAGAGTAAGTTTACTTCTCTTTGAAGTAACTCTTTTGAAATTTACTAACTCGTTTTCATAAACTATTTTATGAAAGTTTACTAACTCGTTTTCATAAATAGATATATGATGTTTGCGCTAAATACATCTTGTTCTACTGTAGATTCTCCGACGCATATTGCCATGACGGCATTTCTTCAACGTGCCATAACGCCAGCTAAGATGCGGTTCTACACACGAGCGCGAGAGAACTACATGTCTGAGACTTTCAACTCTGTGATATGCAAGTTCGCTACTAAGAGGATTCACTTCCAAAAAACTCATGAGGCGCGACTTGCTGCATGCGCCATGGATTGGAATGAGAACATAGTTCGAGATCATCATTCACATCATCGACATTCGAGCCCATCAAGATTTACGAGCGTCGACCACAACACACATCGGTACGACATAGAACATCCACAACTCGGGTGTTGCCACCTCGGACTACCGTGTGGAAGACCGCACTAAGAGAAAGACTGTTCGGTGTCCGTTCATCAACTTGAGAAGTAAGTGGTTCTTGGTCTTTAGTCTCAGAGTATTCATCTTCCGATAATTTGTCATAAAATATTTCTAACCATTTCGATTATGTTTGGAACGTGCAGGCTGATATGGAACGAGGAGAAGTCATTGGTCATACGTGATTATCTTCTATTTTTGAAACTGCAAAGTTATTTATTTTGGTTTTTAATAAATCTCTTTTGTTTTTGGAGTATTTTTGGAGTATTTTTAAGGAATGGCTGTATGGATTTTGAGTATGTTTTGAGTATTTTATCAACAGGAACTTCATTTCGAAACATTGAAGAACCTGTTTCCCAAACAGGTTCTTCAAAACCTGTTACCCAAACAGGTTTTGAAAACCTGTTTACTTATAACAGGTTTTGAAAACCTGATTACTTAGAACAGGTTTTCAAAACCTGATTTCAACAGGTTTCCTAAACCTGTTTACTTATAACAGGTTTTGAAAACCTGATTTCAACAGGTTTTGAAAACCTGTTTACTGATAACAGGTTTTGAAAACCTGTTTCGAGAACAGGTTTTGAAAACCTGTTTACTTAGAACAGGTTTTCTAAACCTGTTTACTGATAACAGGTTTTGAAAACCTGTTTCGAGAACAGGTTTTCAAAACCTGTTCAAATTCAGGTTTACAAAACCTGATATCAACAGGTTTTGAAAACCTGTTTACTGATAACAGGTTACGTACTCAAATACGTACGTACATGCGTACCATTTTATACACATACGCATGTATATATATATATACAATACACACAAAGACTAAGTCTTTTTCTTTCACTCGAATTCTTCTACTCTTGTATATAACACACAGAGTTCATTTGTACACGCTCTGATTTATCTGTACGCGTATTATAATATTATTCTACTCTATATGTACTTCCCTTCAATATGGCCTGAACGGGGAAGAAACAGATTTCGAAATTCCTCCAGTTTATAATGCCTTTTTATATATGGAGGAAAATCCGTGGGTTTCTTTTTTTTAACCCGTGGGTTTCTTTTTTTTTTACCAAGTGTTGGAAGTGGGTTTTCTTTCAAAACCTGTTACCGAAAGTAATTTTCAAACCCAGTTACGGAACAGGTTTAGAAAACCTGTTTCCAGAACAGGTTTTCGATAACCTGTTACCGAAACAGGTTTTCAAAAACCTGTTCTCGTCAGGTTTAGAAAACCTGTTCCCGACAGGTTTTCTCGACCTGTTTCGAGAACAGGTTTTTGTGAACCTGTTCGGACTCAGGTTTGCAAAACCTGTTTTCGACAGGTTTGCAAAACCTGATTTCAACAGGTTTTGAAAACCTGATTTCAACAGGTTTTGAAAACCTGTTACCTGAACAGGTTTCAAGAACCTGTTCGGAAACAGGTTTTCAAAACCTGTTTGGGTAACAGGTTTAGTAAAGTAATCCTGTTCGAGTCTTGGATTAGCAAACCTGTCTAAAACAATACACGGAATTGAATAAATTTTCATATGAGTACTTCTGGGAGGAGTTGAACCTCCTAAACTGGAACCGGTTCCAGCAGAAGTTCCTTCCTCCCTCGCCATTGACACCTACTATCAATGGGTCCTAGGGAGGAGGAGGCCTATTGCCCACAAAAACACAACACACACAGAACAACAGCCGAAACAAACTCACAAAAATACTGCAAATCATGGTACAAAACCTATGTGTGATTCTCCAGGCGACTCCCAAGTGGTCTGAACCGCTGACTGAAGATAATCTGGAAAGGCAGTACGCTCAACATAACCAACTGTTTTGGCGAGTTGCTTATAAACAGAAAAGCGTTTTCGCTTCATTTCAGTCTCTGCAAACGAATGTGCTGCACAAAGTATTAGCTCCTTCACATCGAACTCCTGCTCTAGAGCAAACTTATCGCAAGCTGTGCAAAACTCAGGAAACTTCACTCTCAACTTATCCACAGAGACGAATTTCCACCTTCTGATCCTCTCGCCATCCTCTGTACTAGGCCACGAGAACTTCCACACGTCCTCAAGAAGCACTTCGAGACGCGGAGGATTCCAGAGGTCTTGTGAGGAGACTCTCCGTGGCATAGGACCTGATCGACTGCGGCTGGCCATGGTCGAAATGAAAGAAACGAGAAGCAGTAGTGCGGGAACACCGAAATAACAGTACAGACAGAACACCGGCGATACTAAACAGCCGGAGAAACAACAATAGGGAGAGGACAAGGTACCCGGAGCTATGTCAAAACAGAGCCAACAGCCAAGATGGCTAAAAAGAAGCCAAAATCGAAGCTTGTTATCGATAGCCCGAGCCAATAGTGAAAAACCGGAGGCCAGTAATCGCGAGAAAAGAAAACCGGACTGAAATATAGCCCCCGTACAAAGTGACCGAAGTCGCAGGCTGCAGCGAGCAGCCACGGATCGGCTACAAACGCACAAAGTCACGAAGTAGACAATGTACCTGAGAGGATCGAGGCAAATATGGACGCACTAACCGCCAGAAAAGAAGCGTAGCGAGAAATAGCCACAGCACAAACAAAACGAAGTCACCGGCCAGATGAGAAAACCAGCGCGGAAAAGCACATAGCGAAACCAGATATGACTCGCCCGCCAGACGAAAAAACCAGTTCGGAAAATAACCCCCAGCAGCCCGAAGTCGCAGCCTGCCAAGCTTGGATCGGAGCCCTCCAAAAAGTCACCAATATGACAACGACAACGACAAAAAGCCTTGGATCGGAGCCTGCCAAAAAGGCACCAAAATGATAACGACAACGCCAAACTGAGCACCAAGTAGATTACGATGATAAGGCACCAAAATGATTCTTACGAGCGCCCGGCTGCAGAGTCCATAGAAGCGTCAACGTAAACAGAGTCCAGAGAAGCGTCAACACAAGCGGGTCCCAGTCCGTAGCAGTCGTGTGAAAAAAAGCACCCAGATTACACAAGCAGTGCGGCGACAGGCCTCGTCGGGAGCGATCATCTTCACGACTGCCGCTTGGAACCTAAACCCTAAGAGACCGGAAAAAGGCTGCCCGCTCCCGATACCCAGTCCGGCCCCGACCTCGCTCGCTACTGTGTGCGAAAGGAAATGACGTGGCACAGGGGGGGTTTTTATACCCCACCTGTGGTTTAACTGGAAATTATATATTAAGTAAGTTGAACTCGTTGAAGGCCTTATGACGGGAGCGAAACTGTTGTTAATGAGCATCTCAATTGGAGGTTCAACCTCCAGATTTCTCATTCGAAGAGGTGTATTATGACAACGTGCATGTTGTGCTCGGCTCCTCTGCACTTTTCATCTTCCACTCAACCGTCTCGAGACAATCTGGGTCGAGGGATTCCCACCGTCATATCTGGGGCCTCCGTGGATGGTGTGCTGCTGAACTACTTCGTATCACCGAGACTTAATCTGCAGAAATCATCAGATTCTGTTATAGCCTTGGGAATGTCCTGCTTGCAACACGCACGCATAGTTTCAGTGTGACCGTTTCCCTCAGACTAAGCATATTATCACTCATTCAAAATTCGACTCAAATTAAGCTGATAAACTTCTGTAGTGCTACTGGTTCTTTTCAGTTCCAGTCAAGACATTAAGTTCTAACATGATCACAACGTTTTCTTTTGTTTCCTCGTACTTCAGTGTAAATTTTATTTTCTGATCCCTAGAGAATTTTGTTTCCCGGCACTTTACCTCTTTGGCTTCTCCATGGTTCCTGTTTTGCCAGTTCCCATCATTCACATGTCTTGCTCTGGCGTCTTAGCCGATATCACTGACACACACATACCCTCAAGTGGGAATTGCTCTTCCGGTCCTCCTGGCTTTGCTAGAACAGGCTAAGGAAGCTGTATAGTAATTACCCTCAAGTGGGAATTGCTCTTCCGGTCCTCCTGGCTTGGCTAGAACAGGCTAAGGAAGCTGTATTAATTACTATACAGTTCCATCAGACCTGTGTACAATCTCTTGGGAGCTCCGATTGGTCTCACTCAAAAGCAGAAACTCAGCTTCTGTATAGTAGATAGAATGCCAGACAAACTCAAGCAATGAACATGATTACTACAATTTAAACCAAGAGTCATCTTAGTCAAGCGTACCTTAATTACTAGCAATTTCTGTGGAGATACTCCGGAGAAGGAGCGCTGAAATATCTCGTTACTTCCTTGATCTGAAATCAAGCCTTAGGTCGAAATTGCGGATTACGGTAGGCATGTGTGCCTGAGGCCCTGAAAGGAATCATGAAGCTCGTCGAGACTCAGAGATCACCACCGTCAACGAACCATGATTGGAAAGAGAATGATCTCGTTCTCAAACTACAAATCTTGGTACTCTCGTCTCGGTTTCTAACAACTATATATGATCGCCTTTGTGCAGGACGTCATTTCCACAACACAAACAAAATATATCCCATTATAGCGAGCAGAAGGTTGGTTTTGGATCCACGGTCACCCGGCCTTAAACCCTAAACCCATCGTACACCAAATTCGAATCCGGAGGTCTTTTCGATGAGCAAATTAATCGCAGGTGAAACAAACACACACCTCTCCTCGAGACTGATACCAGAAATGACACGATCCCCGTCCAGCTAGAGTATGATGCAACACAACGAGTTGCCCATGGATTCTGAGACATTTGCGCCTGACACTCACTCTTTCAGTGCATGTCTGATCAGCAAAACTGTCTGGGTCCAGTTACGTATACATTCTCAGAGGTTGGCTGGACTAGCTAGCTAAGTCGACCAGTTTACTGCCATTGCCTTGGCAACAGACCTCCATTATACACCTAATGAGCGCTGTCTTCATCAGAGTTTGCTGAATCCTCGTGGTTGTTGATATATGGATGCAACGTGGTACATGAAGAACCACGCGGTATTTTACGAAGCACGGACGTCTACTATACAGTAGGAGGTTTTCATCGAGGAACTGAATTCGACTAGGTAACTTTGCATGAAGCATTCGCACAATTTTTATTGCGCAGCATATGTTACGAGCAGGAGACGTAATGTCACGGACAAGAGACAAAAAGGTCTACTACGGGCTTTAAGTTGTGTAATGCCCTGCCTTACACCGTGGAAGCTCGGGCAGTGAGATTATACTCGTAAGCTCATTACGGGCAGGACATTGTTCTATACCTAGTCACCTAGCCTGATGAAGAGACAAAGATCCTAGAACATTGTTTCGTGCAACCCCTTAGCAGTAGCTAGAGAGGTACTAGAAGTGTTTTTCATCTCGTTGAGCACAATTCAACTCCGGTCTGGTTTCGCTGTCTGGATTCCGTGCTTGGCGGTTGAGTACTTAGATCGAGTAAGGAGAAGTCTTCTACTGGTCTCTCTTTGAAAATTGTTCGATCCTTCTGCACATCTTGGATATGCATGTTCTTTTCGTTACTCGTTAGATATGGCACTCTTTATCCTCAGAGTAGTGGAATCTATATTTCTAATAAAGATTTTCAATGATTACTAGACATGTCCATATCTTCAAACTTCTACTGCTATGAGCCCATGATTTAATCATTCGTTTCGGTCGTAAAGTCCTGATTGGAGTAGAAAACAGAAACAATGTTAGCATGCAAATTCACACCAAAGATATTTTCTTGCCTTTTGCTTTACAGTAATCGTATGACCAGTTGCAGTGTTGCACTGTGTCCTCTCAGCAGGGTGCTTCAAATATGTCCACCACTATGCTACTTATGATTCCTCTGGCTTCAACTGCAAGCAGTTTCAAGAAACAGGAAGAGGTTCGACATAGAGCCTCTTCGTGATATGCTGCGAGAAAATAGAAACACAATCAACGACTACCGTAACTCGAGTTCAGATTCGGCACTTGTTTATCGCATATATATATTTTTTTTATTTTACTAAATGAGATTCGACACTTCTAAAATTTGAAAATAAAATTAATATGTCGCAGTTTTGAATCTTTCTTGTGTACAGTAAAACTTATGTCTTTTATTTATTTCCTTCATTTTTATTATTAATACATTAGACAATTTTTGCAATTTTCAGTTTCTTGAGGTTTATGTACACTTACTCATAGAATATTTTAACATTCTATACTTGACATTTAAGGTAATTAATTTTTTCCAGTCTTACCTCGAGGTACGTTACTTGAAGGATGGATATTAGGGAATAAAAGCTTGAGTCGTGTAATTGTTGAAAATTCGTCTCAAATTCTTACATACAGTAATACAGAGTTTGAAATTTTTTCCAAAAGTAATAAAAAGATCCCTATCCATTTCGTTTGTAAAGTAAGGTAATCTTCGTGCAAACGTAGGTGCTGTTGTGACAGGATGATGGAGAGGATAAAGATTCTTTCACTTATGTACTTTCTTTCATTCTATCCACTTTGCAGTGCGAGAGTTTTGATAAAGATGTTCGTCAAACAAAAGGATAAGAACTGTACTGTGGACTTTGTATGTTTTCCTCCTATATTAGTAATAAAGTTTTCCTGTGTACATTAGGAAAAGCAAAATAATGCAAAACAAAACAGCGTGTGCACTCGGTTCGTGATCAGTGGTCTCGAAGGTTTTCGTCGAAAATCGGTACATTTCCGGTGGATGGAAAGCGAAACAAGAAATTTTACATTTTTGTCTAATTTTCACTAAAATCTCAATTTTTTCTCTCAAAAATTTGGATCAAGACTGGAAAAGGACCAGAAGTCATAACACTATATTCCGGAACTCCCCGGTCACCGTTCGTGATGCAAATGATGACTATGTCATTTGGATGAGAACATCAAGAAAGCCACACATTTGATGTATGGCTGGCTCATAGAATAGACATGATTCTGTGGATCCCATAGAAAGCCTTTTCCCTTCCGGTGGAGCCGGCCCGCTCTTACCCGAAAAGGGACGAGAACAAAAGAACAGCCTCTATTATCCGGTAATCAGTGATGGGAAACGGTATACACACATAACTCCCGGTTGACTACGAGAAAGGTTCTTGGTTCCCAGCAACATCCTACTGTACTGTGTGCCCACCACGTTTCTCTTTGGTAGGTCATTCTCTCTCTCCTCTTCGAACGGAAAGTTATCTCAGTTATACGAGTGATACCATTAATTAATTAATTATTTATTTATTCTATAAAGGTGAAGGATTTTATAGATTTTATCGAGTGATAGTATGGTGACCCTTTTGCATTCTAATATATTTCACAGGAAACAGCAAGTTTCCAGTCAATATGGCCCGGTCACGAAGGTACTGATCTTTTCTGGGTTCTTTGGCCGAGAACAGTCACCCTTTTGCATATGTTTGTAAGTGGGAGCATTTTTGGGTTGTACATTATTAGATTACAATATTAGAATATATGTGTGATTACTATTTAACTACAGTTAAGAATGAAGGTTACTTCTATTAGTTACATAAGAATTTTTTCAGTTCAAGGTAATCACACGTTACAGTTATGTGTATGTACGTAAAGAAATATATTAGTTCTGGAGAACCGAGTTTTTATACCATAAATTTTTAACAAGAAAAAATATTAAAGATTAAAGATTTTGATACAGTCACTACTGTACTACGTTAAACGATGAATGCGTTTATGCAAGACGGTCATTAACAGCATTATTACACGAAGGGTGACGGAAAGACAGTAGAGTGCAGTAAAGGCATCAGAATGATACTTAAAGCATTGGAGCGTGAAATTTTCACAACCGTAAAAACGAGTTTACAAGTAATAGGGGTGTCAAAGTTAGTAACCTTCTCAAAGATTCCATAGTTGCGAGAGTGAGTTACGACTTCTTCCAGACTGCGGCCAGTGTTTCATGCGGGCACCTCCGGAGATACCCGCAGGAAAACGCCGCAGATCTTTTCTTGACGGTTCTTCGCTCGTTTCGTCTTCTTTCTTTTACAACGGATTCTCTATTGCTCTGAGTAATTATCTTGAGTGTACAAACTGAAAAATAATCAATGATAAAATCGTGATGTCCAGTCACATGCGTCATCTAGAATAAGTCCGGTTATATACAAAGTTATCTGTGACCATTTTACAGCCAGTTATCTCTCCGCCGTTGAAAAATATTTCCTCTGAACTTTCACACCCTCTAATCCAGGAAGTCAAAGTTAGAACATTTCCTTTATATTCTTTTCGTGCGAGCTGGAGTTACGACTGCTGACAATTTCTGCAGGTGCCCGCAGGAAATATAGCGGGCGTCTTCTTACTCATCTTTTGCCTGTTCCGGCCATGAGTTATTGCAGTGTGGAACTGAAGGCTGAGGTTATGAATTTCAACTGTCTGAAGAAAAATTAAATAATAAAAATTATATTTTTTAATTAAAAATAACAACTTTTTAGTGAACCACGATCATCTACAAAGTTATCCGATCTTATTTACGGTTTTTTGCTCCCAAACTTATGGGAATCTTTCTACTTAACTTTCACTCCCCCTAATATAGCGGAATGCAAAAGAACCACCATAACCAACTTCAGACGACAGTATACGCAAGGCTTACCCCACAAATCACTCCTTCCCTTCCCAGGAACGAAGCTTATATCGGATGTAACTCAGACGTTAATATCTACGGGGTAGAGAAATAGCCTTGGTCAAGTCAGCTATGAATCATGTTTGGATTCCTGAGAAGAGCAACAACAGCAAAATCTTAAAGCATATAAGATATAACCAGTGTGTAGAGTACCTTGCGTCTCGAGCTCCTCCTCGCACGGTTGCTATGTGTCAGCATAGCTATACGTGGATTGTGAAAACTTGAAAGGGAAGGGGAACTTTTTGTCGTGTAGTAGACTGACGGATGGAATCGTTGTAAAAACTGGAAAAAAAAGGAAATAGCGAGACTAGACGGGATAGAATCGTTGTGAAAACCAGAAAGAGAAAGGACAAAATTTAACTGGAGGAGGAGTTCTATTTGTTCTCCGACACGAGATATGTGAATGGTGCAACAAGAATTGCACCGAAAGTCCATCTTCTTGTTACGATCTTTTAGTCTGATAATTGACAGACTCAACTTGTACTTTCATATTTTCAAATACGACTGACTTTCAGGTCTTGTCAAAACTGAAATACAACATTCTTTTTCTATCACTTCCTTCTCAATGTTCATATTGTTCGTTCTGGATTCGATTCCTAGTAGAAGTTTCAACTCTTGTGACAAAAGGACATCTTCATAGACTTGTTTGATAAAGAATCTAATATAAGAACGATGCATCTCCCTTCCTGTTACAGGTAGAAGTAAAAACCCATGACCAACTAACTTGGAGAGCAATAGATTTGAATAATAACAGGCATACGGTTTTGTATTTTGCTCTCGCTGTTGTATATCACAACAACCTTATCAATTTTCCACATAATAAGCGACTGTAAGATATTCCTTTTCGAACATCTTGTAACGATTTGTGGATTTTACGGAGGAACTCCATTCCTTGTCCACCTTTTCGATTGTAAAACATCAACTCCGCGGCAGTTTGTAATATCTCATTAGTATTCATGACTCTCTGAAAAAATCGGTACATTTCAGTAGTCTAACGAATACGAAACTAAACAGATGAAAAGAAGAAATAATAGATATTACACTGTGAATTTCAAAAGTAAAAGTAGAAAGAAAGAAACTTGCACGCAACAACGGAGAATGATAACTGCTGAAGGAATTTTGACGACTGAATATGGTGATAAACTAGTGCTCAATGAACTTCTATGACTCATGGATGAACATGGTGACACGTCTCGGATTACCGTAGGAGATTTTTGAAGGTCTTACGTACTTAAAAGTACTTGGAAAACCTTGGAAAACGTGTTACAGATTGCTGTCCAACTTGTGATCCTAGACTCATCAAGGTGCCTTGCGGAACGCGATGGGAAATGACCTTTTCCCGGTGTCACGCCCTACTGCACTTCTGACCAGAGAGTCTGAATCATCAACTAACAACAGCCTGTAGCTGTAACTAAACTGACCATGAAAAGCTGCTGAAGTCACAACCCCCAGTCTATGAACGACATCGGTGGATAGCCCTCTTCAGGTGGAGGTCGTAGCGAAGGAGGAAGCTTGCTCTCTGCCAGGTACATACCACCATCAGATGGCCTTGAGAATTACAAAATTATCCACCTTACACACGACATTAGAGTACTAGTAAAGTCAATCACGTTACAAACTGAGGAATGTGAACCACTTGAACAGAAGTAAACGCTAGGAAGAATGGATTACCAGGAACTGGAGGAGGTGCAGGTAGAACTACCCCTTGTTCTGCGTCTGCTCGAGATGGGCCCATGGTGGTAATGTTCGACATGTTTGGATCTGCAAACAATCAGGACTTGCAAAAGGTCAGCCCATTAGATCGAATCTCTAACGACTGTTAACAAATTCAGCTCAAGGTTTCTCACGTCTGTTTCTCAGTGAACAACCTTTGACTACTTACTACACACATGGGAAGAAACTATTCTGTTCTGCGAACTTCATTAACCTGATGAATTATATGCTGAGATCAAGTACGTGTTCTGCTTTCTTCTTCGTCCTACGCTAGATAGACAGTAACCGCTCAGAGGTGATAACAGTTCAACAGGTCAATTCGTGAGCCAAGAATCAGGAAAGGTTTTGGGCCAGAGAACTGAACTAACCTGACATCCTGGCTCCTCCACGCCAGGAACCTGGTGGAGTTACATGCGAGAACATACAATTTGAGCCGTAATGGCATGTGCCCTACATTGGACAGACAAAAGCACAAACCTAGAGTCAAGTATTAACCAGGGAAACTGTCAAAGCAACATCAGATTTTCAGGTGACCACTACAAATATCAAACGATGCTTCCTCTCGCTAAACATTTTCTGAAGAAGAGTGCCAACCTAGGCATGAACATTGAGGCCAACTGACGGTACCAGGAATGAATTCTCTTCAAGATTTCGCAGAAACATTTTAGCATACCGTTCTTTGGAAATATGCACAAACTCCAGCTCTGCGATTCCCATCATGTTCTGTATCTGACGATGACAAAACAAGATTGACATTGCAACCAGCTGATAACAAACACAAACATGGAAAATAATAGAAACTCCATCGATCCAACCGACTTGCAGTACATGCCCATCTATTGTGCAGGATTCAGGGGAAAAAATCTCTAAGAGACGGTTGTTGAAGATCCAACCTCTGAACTGATCATACCAAGCCTTCACAGCTCGTTGATGCATCATTCCTTGCATGTGTCGCTTCCGAGAAGCTGGTGTATCATGAAATTGTTTACTACAATAATCACAAACGTATTTTGGGGTCGGCATCTTTGTGTATCAGCAACAGGAAGTTCATAGGAATTGCGTCCTCCTCCAGAAACAGCGCTTATCTGCTACACCACGACCAACACGAAGACAAGTGCACATAAATAACAACAGGGGTTTCGCAAGGTGAGGCTGCAGGATCTCAGCTGGTAACAGTCCTGAAATGGATTCTTCACCCAGCATCACGCCATTCTTGCAGTCTCTTTCCAGGTTCACACAGCTGGAGACCTTTCCCGTTCCGACAGGAAGCCACAAATCCGTCCCTCGGGTTCACATTCATCAAGAACAAAAGATTTCTCTCTCTCGCCTGCTAAATCTCTCCTCGTGCATGCAACAACTTTGTTCGGTCGAAATTACTCGAATGCTTCCATCTGGGCCTACAAATTCTGCAGCAGTTGTCAACCGATATCTAACCAATAGTCTATTTCTCTCCTTTCTCGAGATCCACGCAGTTGGGACCGAATGCTCTTCACGGGATACAACTGTAACAATGTCGGTCAAACGATGAGTTTTAAGGCAAGGAGCACTCTGATGACAAAACCCTAAGCCCTTCCTCTGGTCGGACTCCCGCAAGCCTCACGTTGTGCCAAGTTTTCGCCTCTCTCACTACTTCACCTCCACTCGCATGGTTACAGCTGCGACCACGACTCCATGAAACAGATGACGAGGAAAAGTCCTCGAGTCGGAGACTCACCAGGAAAGAACGCCGAGCGCGAAGTACGATTGGAACGAAACATAACGTAGAGCTAAGGTCCGCAGCGGGAGGAAGCTAACCATAATCGAGTATAATCTGCAGCGCCAGAAGCATAAACGCTACAACGAGCGTCAAAACCAGAGGCTACAAAACAAGAGGCTAGTCAATCTCAGTGGACGATATGTTTTGCTACGAACATGTTCCAACATCATAAGAGCTTTCTTCTTTGTAAGCAACTTCCGCGAAAGATTTTGAAATCGGTCTAAGATGCACCTTTACCCTATCCATTAGAATGGTTTGCACGTACTTACTTGGTCAGAACCTAACCGCAAAACATCTACAACGAGCGGACTCAGACCTCGTACCAGAGTCTCACAAACTCTCACAAACCATTTTATAACATGCTTGACCAGTTGACTTGCCGTGGAGCTTTTGTTGCATGTCTGCGTAAATTCTGGTGGGCCGAACGATCGGGAGTTTCTCGATGCTTCTTGACCTTTTGGTCCTTAGTGCAAGTTCAAGTACACCTCTAGGTTCGAATATCCGAATTACGTATACGCTATGACTTTGGAGACATCCATGTGAGGGCCGGAGGAATGATTCTGGTTTTGTCTATTAGGTTCTTGGATCGGCGTAATTCGTCAATGGTCGAGGTTAATGTTGGCATCGTCTCCTATGGTGCAGGTAAAGCTCCCAGAACCAGAATGTCCTGAGCAAGGGAGAAGTTGAAGAAGCAGACATAACGATTTCAAAATTCTCATGTGCCTGACAGAAAGCTTCTGACTAGCGTCATCTCTGGAGTTCCGAAGGAATCAGTGATCAGCTGTTATGAGTTCCAAATGGGTTGGGGCCTTTCAACTTCAGGCTTCAGCTATACTGTCTTCGTGATATCTTAATTGAACATCCACGCACGTGGGCGGTGAGGAAACAAAGTTAATCGTTTGAATATCTGATGAGATGAACCAATGGCAATTGAGGTATTTGGTTACTTGAAGCAAAGAGTGAATGACAGAAAAATAACAACTGTCTTGATCAACACATTGTTCAGCCTCTTCGCAGGCTTCGGAGTTAACAAACTGGAAAAATGGCAAATACCGGTCTCATTTGCTGTCAGTGTTGCTGCTTTAGACGTATGTTAGCAACTTAAACCAGAGAAAGGTGAGTGTCATCTCAGTAACTCGCTCTTCCTTTCGTCCGTCACGCTTAAGAGCTCATAGTTACCGCCAAGCTGTCGGGGGTGTCTTGATGGATTTGCTTATTACACTATTCTTGTTACTATTCTTGTCCTTGTCAGTCTTCTTCCTCTTCTTCACCCTTCTCCTTTGGCATGTTGGACGCTCGCTGAAGACTGGTCTGCGAAAACAGCCATTGTAGGGTTTATACCTTTTGTGCACATATAGCCCTGCCTCCGACCTGCCTATGTTTAGCGGAGTTTGGAGGGACCTTCGAGCTGCTTCACGATACTGCACAGCACAGATACGAGGTTATATAACTGGAGGAGCAATTGGAGTTCGAAGTCTAATTATCAGTTCTTCCAAGGATGCCGAGCGGAAAGGTTGTAAATGAACAGCGAGCGAACCGGGTGACATGGAAGAGTGACCTTTTTGTAACGCCTGTTAATTATAGCTTTTGAGCCGAGGATCGAGAGACGACTCCTCGTTTAGTACCTCTAGCTTTTTGAGGTTTTTTTGCAGTTTATTAGCCACCAGCTGGAGACTTGCCGACAGACTCTCACTCGTTCGCTTTTTGGCTTCCGCCATCTCTATCACATTACCGAGGAAGCTCTTCGCAAGCGCCGTTACCGCGCTTCGTACCATTCAGCGGAATCGATCTGCCTGCTTACTGGATTGATGGAGAGCTCGTTATCCAAGCTGCTACTGAACCCGTTACCGCCACGATGTCGTCACCCAAAGAACATTGAGGAAAATACTGCTTGTAGAAATGCAGGGAGATTCAATCTGTTGCCTAGAACATTCACTATAGTTACTTGAACATGTACGAGCAGCCTTACCCTGTGTGGTATCGAATTTTCGGCAGATCTCATGGTAGTGTGAAAGAATAACCAGGGAACCAGCAGATAGTGCTAGCCATGTATTCCGAGATATGCTTGGGCACAGCAATTCAAATCCGGATTTCCATGCTTACAGGCTACGGAGGTGTACGTCATCACTAACTACCATGTTTAGGTCCGTTCAGAGCGCGATTAGCACCTTGGAGTCACGGCGATATTAGGGCTTTGAAGTCTTCACACAAGATCGCAGGTGGCTGTAAATGTGTTTGCCTGATCCACTGAATGTGCAAACACTTTCCATTACCTCACTAGAAACACCATCAGAAAACGCAAGCTTGTTACCGTGCTTCACAAAAGGCTGAAGCTTGAGATTTGTCCCAGCCAATCGAAGCCGAAGTTTAGACCTCCTGTCATTCCTTCCCACCTCTTACGCAATAACGCCATAACGCAAGTGCATCATCAGTCCAACTCCACGAAGACCGTACTCTTAACCTCTCTTGTCCACTCTGAACAAGAAACGTTTCGATCCGGGCCCTAGGTAAAGGAGAAAAGAAGGTATGCAGAGAGAATGCGCACTGAGCATCGAGCTGGAAAAAGTCTTCTCTGATCACAGCATTACAACTGGAGAGTCAAAAGTCGATTGCGTTTTGTAGCTTTCGAGCCCGGGAAAAACTTACATTTTGACCTATCTCCGGCCAAGAATGTTTCGCCAATACATGGGATCGCCGAAGGCACAATACTTCAAGAGTCTTCCACGGGAACGGATTCACCAACACCCTCAACGCGGCTCCGACATGGATTTTGGACGCTACGGGTACCTGACAACGAGTATACCGAGGGACTACCTGAAACTGTTATGGGCTTTACGAAGTACATCAGCAGCAACGCAAAGCCAGGAATCAGAGCATATGTCTCGATCAGTCGGCAGAGCATGAAGGAAATCACTTATACTTACTTTTGCAGCTTGGTGGCTGACCATCAAGTTCGAGCCATCCATACGGGTATTGGTACCTTCCCGCTTCAGCGGCTGTTAGCTTTTTCTATCTTCCCGTGCTCGTGGCTGATGTTAGAGCGGAAGCTCATGGGATCAACATCTCAAGTTGCCAGAGTTACGAGATCGCTGGGCTTGAGACTGCGTGACAAAGCAACAGAGCGGGCATCTTCCGGTCAGCTAAAGCTGACCTTCATGACCTGATCTGTAACGAACTCATCAAGCTAGGAACTGAAGCGGTGATCGGTTCAATCAACATGACACGGCTTTCATGAAAGAGCATCTCCTCAAGTTCAACAAGAACGTCGATCTTCTACAAGGCAGATCATGCAAAGACACAACCTTCTGAAATTTTCAGCTCCATGAGTCTAGTTTCTCTGACAAGAAGTTACAGTAGAACAGGAAAGTGTGCATTGCATCTTGATTCAATCAGATGACTCGAGGAGGAAACAAGTACACGAATTGGTTTCGCATCGTTGGTTGATCACTGCTGGTGAAGCTAATTCGGTGTTATCCCTTCACCTTTTTAGCCACAATATGTATAGGCATGTCTTCCATGGAACGACATGGAGCAACTCTACTGCGCAAGCGTTCATCTCGATCCTACTGAGAGTAAGAACATTCTTCCCGCTCGTCCGGATATGAATCTGTCGCTGCATGCAGTCATGATGAGAGCACTGCTGTGAAGGTTCAGTTGAATGAAACTAGTTTCTAACCTTCGTACTTCCGTTTCATTGTGTTTTCATTCTCTACACAGAACTTTAGCTGACGCGGTACACAAGAGAGTAATTATAATAAGCAGTATATAAGATTGTTCAGAAGCATTTGTTACTTTAGGCGGAAGGATTGGGGGTTTAGTCTAGGACCATTCGGTTCTGTTTTTCCTCTTGTTCGACTTGATAGGAATCTTCCCATTCGTTTGTTATTCATCTCGTCGTGGTGCGTTTTGTCCTTTGGTGACAAGAACTGTGCTTCTCTTGTCACTAACTGTGGTTCTCTTTTCCAGAAGCTTCGTAGTTTGAACGCGTGCATATTTCACCTCTTCCACCCTCTCCAGGGTAAATATGCACTTCTTTTAATTTATGCATTCTTTATAATTTAGGTCATAATATTTTTTGGAAGGATTAAGACATATGAAAGAGTTTTAATGAGATTTAATGACTCATGGACTCAAGATTTTATGGTACTGCACTTATGGGTTTTGCCCCTTCCCGAAACTTGGATGTACTGCATGTAACAGATAATTATTTTTAGTAATTTAAATTTAAAGATTTCATTTTTAGTTTTATTGTCAGTTTATTCTAAAATCAACTTTCATCTTTGTTCTCTTCGATTGTTCTAAATCAGCGTTCAGTTTTTATGTCTGCGTTTTATCCCACTAAGGTTTTCAGTAAACACTAAGCAAATTGCTGGCCAATGATTAATGATAATTTTCTGAACTTTGTTACCGTTTATTTTCCTTGGCCAAGAGTGCACTTTGCATGCATATTTGAGTTGACAAGAACTTCGAGGACCCTAACCTATCCATGTGAAAAAATAACACAATAGACAAATGAGAAAAACATCACTGTAGGATACATGACGAAGAGAACCAAACAAAACTAAAAGAAAATTCAAATAGTTTCACTTGCAATGGAATTGCGGGCTATGTGTTAACGATTTATCAGGATCTACTCTTTTTCTTTCTTTTCTGTTTTCACAAAGATTCTATCCATCCGTTTTGTTACACGAAAAAAAATTCCCTTCCTTTTCGGTTTTTCACAATCTACGTATAGCTACGCTCACGGGTAAGAAAAAAAACATTTTGCACACCACTCTAACTATGTTTTGCAAATTTCGCGATCTCCTCAAGTAAACAAGTAAAGAGACACATGGAACAATAGGAGGTTTCAAAATTAGAAACTTTCTGAAATATTCAAGAGTTGTAGACGTGAGTTATAGCTTCGGCCAGACTGCGGCCAGTGTTTCATGTGAGCACCTCTTGAGGTACTCGCAGGAAAACACCGTGGGCATTCTCTTAACGGTTCTTCGTTTCGTCCGATTGTCTGCTGTTCTGAGTAATTATCTTGAGTGTACAAACGGGAAAAAATCAATGATAAAATGTTGATGTTCAATCACAGACGCGATCCAGAATGAGTCGCGGTTATATACAAACTTATCTGTGACAATTTTACGACCAGTTACCTCTCTGCCGTTGAAAAAATCTTTCCTCTGACCTTTGAAACCCCTAATAGTGATATGTAACGCTCTGGAACGTAAAGTTCCACCCCATATGCGACCAAACCTTTACATTTAGAAATGTACACACATGGTCGAGATCTAGATCGTAAAGTCATGGCGTTGGATCAAATGGACGCTTGATTACAATGGATTCAGTGACGGAAAACCAGGTGTTTTTACGGTCGTTTTCCTTTATCCTTTAGGGACGTTGAATCGCCTTTACGGACGTTCGAGGATGGTAAAGTACAATCTGGTAAGAGATATATTGAGTAAAACGGTAGCTAAATTGATGCAACAACTGAACCTGGACACAAACGTCTCTGGGTAAAAGATAACGATCAACAACTTTAACTTACGATATAAAGACAAGAAGACATACGTGTGATAGTTGAAGAAGCATAACAGGTAGAAAATGAAAGAAAAAACAAAGTTAGATGTGGGAAAAAGTAACTCCTTTGGTTCATCCTTCCAGGAGATATCGATCCTTACCAGTGTCCATTACACGGAATGCAGAAAGCAACGCAAGTTTAAATTAAGTTACTTTGAACGATGATGATAAATGTCGTAAATATATGGTTCCTTGGAAACCATGGGCAACCAGGAAAGTCGAAGGCCAACGTACCGATGCGCACTTCGATGTTCATACACTGGGAATTCTTAAGCCTACGAAGGCTACTAGTTGAAATACACTTCCAAGCTCTTCGAGCAAAACACGAGTGCGTATCCCCTGCCAATTTCAAACTGAAAGTTAGACTGCTTAGAGCAGCTGTGGCCTTGAGTAAGGACACAAGGGAGCTATCCAAGCAACGAAAGTTTGTTCGTCACAGGGTCGAAGCATGCCCATCAAATTGTTTAGAATCGTCTGGTTCTCTATGCTTCAGTAGTGGCCTGACTATGCTCCTTGGGGTCAAGTCTATCAGCATATTACAGTACATGCATGCCACTGTTGTCCGATCGTGCAGTCAGAAAACTGGCATAACATGTAGCTGATTTCCACTGACGCGGTCTTAGAAAATAATGACTTGTTCGAGCTCATGGCTACCTACAAGTGGCATCCAACTCCGCTGGGCATATCCTAGCTAGAAACTCCGGTGTATCCATTACCAACCAGTGCCTCTGTAAATACATAAAACATCGGCTTTGTTTCTCGACGTGTCTAAAGAATCTCCAGATCTCCAGTTCTAGATAAAGCCCTGGCTCTCAACCGTAGTGGAAAAGAGGCTCACAACGACTGGTTACTTAAGGAGAATAACGTAATCTGCATGAGTTTTCAAGAGAGAGGATATGATGATGACTCGATCAAGCCTCGACGAGATACTTTCATTATGGCCGTCTGATCATCCACCGGCCATCTTGGTTGAGGATGTTTCCAGGCTTCCGAAGGGCTTTCCGGACTATCTTCAATCGGATCCAGAGTGCTACTCCGTGAATAGCAGTTGCAGTTCAGCGTCCTTTTGGCCTGCCTCACCCAACCACGAGTCCATGTTTGACACCTTGCTGGTGAAGTTCTTTCGACTCCAACAGCTGGTTGGCCACACTCGATCTTAGCCGAAGATGGACTCCACCATATTACAGTCTTGAGTTTCGTCTCTCGTTCTCGTGTAGGATTTCAAGCATACGCCGTCCTGCTCCTGTCGGTTTACCCTGCCTTTTCTCCTCAACATTCTGGCTGGCTTGGGTCAGACAGAGGAAGAGTTGCCGTTGTCACCTTTTCACTCCCATAGATCTCGGGAGTCTGGATCAGGTTCTGCGACATGAGGTAAGACAACTCTGCGCTTGGAAACCAACGTGTCTATAGCTCAGAAGTGTAGTACACACTTCAGTGGAGAAGAATATCCGCTTCGATAGCACGGTTGGGAGCTAGATTCGATGCTATTCATCGAGAACCGACTGATTGCTTTGCTGTAATGTCTAATGTCCCTTCTCGACCAAAGCTTGCAACATCACCGTTTTGATGTGTAGAGCTCCGAACTACTTCAACTATAGAATCAAAAAAATCATTGAAGTATCCGTTTATCCTTCAGGACCACGACAATCATAGAAGTAAACGCTGCTCGTAAGGTCATCACCTTATGAGGTGAAATCTGCAAAGCTTGATTGTCTTGCGGTGTCGTGAAGAAGTCATCTCTCCTTTTCAATGAGTTACAATTTGGACTGTACCTTCTCTTGAACATAAGTCAGAGACATTTTGATACCTTCGAGGTTATGCTGTCCGAACGGGCGTCGATTACTATATCTGACAATGTGTCATGAAACATCGGTTCTGTATTCTTGTTTGGAACGCCAAAGCTTTATTTCACTTGAGACAACCTCGATTCAATTTCCTTCGATTCCATCATCGATTCTGTATTCCTGTACGGAACGCAAAAGCTTTGTTTCCCTTGATACCAACCTCCGATTCATTTCCTTCGATTCCATCATCGGTTCTGTATTCCCGTCTGGAAAGCAAAAGCTTTGTTCACTTGAGACCAACCTCCGATTCATTTTCCCCCGATTAACTATTCTGGGAATTTCCTTGGAGTCGAGCGAGTTTCTCTGCCGGACTACACCTGTTTTACTCAAGAATCCCCAGTTTGGGCGATAAATATTAGTACCACCCATCCCTCGAGACGTCAAGCCTTACGACACAGAAGTTCAAGAATCTCCTTCAACCTACAGACATCTTGGTGATTTACACCATCGCCACGTGACTCACCTAATTTCAGGCGCATCTAGGTTTTTGTCTTATGCGAGTTCATCAGGATGTAGAGTGACAAGAAGTATGAAGAATTGTTGGGATCCAGCGGACGCATGATTACTTCGAGATTATTTCGAGTATGCACGAATTGCCGGCCACAGGTAAAACTGATGCACTTCACGTGAGAACACCGCACATTGGGTTCTAAGAATCATAACCTTCCATCTTCGTGCATGCTTTGAAGGTTCTATTGAGGTGTATACCCTGTCTGAACCTCCAGTCCCACCCGGCAGTTGGTAAGTAGGTCAATCTGGAAACAGGTGGATACTACCTTAGATTCTCCTGATATGGGAACTGGGTCTGCCACTTCCCGAACGGTTGCACATACCTCATACACGTCCTTCATTGCTGCGTATCAAACAAAACTGTACACGAAAAAAACCTTGACGTAAGTTAGATTACCCGTTAATTTGTGCTCCACCACTGGTCCTGGACACAGAGTCTCTCGGCCACTGCTAGGAGAAAACAGCTTGAAGGTCCGAGCATGCTCAAGCGCTGTGCCTTCTAGCTGTTCCGATTCTCCTAACATACCAACAAAAACATTCAGCATCAACCTCACGTCTATCATAGGTCAGCTAGAGTCCTGGATCTAAACATATGCAGGCATGATCTGTGAACAAAGATGGAAGCCCGGTTACGGAATGAGGACCTATGTTTACAACTCAGGTTGGTAACCAAC
This sequence comes from Asterella californica, assembly GCA_036924285.1. NCBI lineage: Eukaryota > Viridiplantae > Streptophyta > Marchantiopsida > Marchantiales > Aytoniaceae > Asterella > Asterella californica. The sequence continues at coordinate 19,053,080 of JAYKYS010000003.1, forward strand.
AATCTTATCGCCTTCTCCTCTGAAATCTTGTGGCCAATGCCTTGCAGCCACCTCGATGGAGCCGAACCTCACCGCAAAAGGTAAATAAGTCTCAGGTTGCTTTATATGGGCATTTTGCCCAGGCCTTGGGGTCCATTCCTCTACACGTCATTTGCAGAGTTCTTCTAGGGCATCTGAACCAAATCGGAAAAATTTGACTTCGTCACGGACAGAAACATGTCCAGGCCGCTTCATCCAAGTAAAAACCACCAGAGTTTCCACTTGCGCTAGCTCTCGAGGTTATCAAGGATTGACGGACGCAACAACGTCCCCTCAACTCTTTTGTACAGGTTACATGTCACCCTTCATCAGAAGAAAGTCACCACTGCACCCTCAGAACCCTTCGCTTTGCTGGAAAGGTGCACATTAAAGGCTTTCGAAGAACAAGGATATCTTAACTAGTGTACAATCGGAACATATCAACAGCCAAGGTTTGACGTATACCTGCGACATGGCTTACTACGAGAGTCCAACAGTTCCACCCAGCAGACTACTGTTGCTGTGTGCCAACGGTACCATGAATGTGCAAGGAAGTTACCAAGGATGATATCAGAAAATGGAAGGTATCAGTTTTGAAAGGATCAGCGTGTAACTAACAGACAGCACAACTCCAACAGGTATCGTAACCAACCATGACGCCACAATCTCCCGGACCACTTCGCCACGAACACTGTTCAAACCTCTGGCAAAACCGACTCCCATGACCGCTCCCACTAACGTATGAGTTGCTGAGATAGGCAACCCGAGCCTGGATGCAACAACTACCACCGAAGCAGCAGCGAATTCCGCAGCAAATCCCCTGGTAGGAGTCAATTCTGTGATTTTCTTCCCAATCGTTGCAATAACGCGATATCCCCACACCATTAATCCAGCTACGATACCAAAACCTCCCCAGGCCAGAACTTCGGAAGGCAGGCCAACGTCTCCTCTCAATCCTGTGCCGTGCAGAATTGACAAGGCCGCAGAAATGGGACCAATAGCATTTGCAACATCATTTGCCCCGTGAGCGAAGGACATGAAGCAGGCTGAAAGAACCTGCAGGTAGCCAAATATACTATACACAACCTTCAACTGTGTTCCTGTAGGTCCACCGACTTTCATTGGAGACCTCGTCAGTGATTTCCCTTCTTTCTCATCAGAGGGAAGCTCGCAGAACGCCCCGAGAAGACTACCTAGTTGCCGTTGGATCACGAAGTTTATAATTACGGCTCCCACAGCTCCCAACCCAAGGGCCTGAGCAACAGTGAGTAAAAGGGTACTTTGTGGAGGAAACGCCGTGACAGAGAGCGCAGCTACTCCAATAAACACAGCTATAGGAGCGACGGTTGCTGCTGCTTGGCCTGGATTAGGAGCGCTGTAAACGAACTGTTGTTCCACAAATTCGCACGAAAAAAGGCGTAGCCGTCAATACCGTTTGATGTGAAGGCCGACATAGGATAATTTCTTTCAAAACTTTGTCACAGATTAAGGATCGTTAGACTCATGTCACAGCGTGCAACGTAAGTGCTCTAAACGTGAACTCTTGGGGCTTCACAGGAGCCCCACATTCTCCGTGGATCAGATAGCCGCCTCACCGGCATATGCTGGAAAAGGTAGCTCAAAATAATGACAGCACTATCAACTCTTCTCAAAAGAGTCTGATACTCGTAACTGTGCATGGCGTGAGTACTGAAGCCTGCTAAGAAGAGAATCTGACCGATGTCCGACCACCCTGCATAATAAGCTGTGTAGTTTTGGAACGAAGATGCTCTTATGACGGATGATGGATGATGAAGAGAACCATTTTAACCTATGGAAAGCGAAAGATAGGAAAGCATTACATTCCGGCAGGTTCCAGGAACTCGTACCAGTCGAATACACATGTAGACCAAGAAAGAAACAGCTGCGCCCATCAAAGGTGACACGACCCAGGAAGAAACCACCCTCAGGAGAGTGTTCCAATAAACGGCTCCTACGCCTCCGTATAACAAGCCGAATCCCACCAAGGCTCCAACAATGCAGTGGGTTGTAGAAACTGGCCATCCAAAGAAAGACGCAACCTGCTCAACTCAGGTGCTGTGAATCAGTCACTCATTCCCCAGAAATTTGAAGTGAAAGGAACTTCGAACTTGATACGGCATGGCCCCTATAAACTGCTTCTTGACAGCAACTGGGCCAATCGCGGCTGAAATTCTTCACGGGAAACAAGCAATGTGTATAATTTCCCAGAGACTGAAACGATGAAGACCAGATTTGCAGAGGAAATACGATCATCCGTTGAGCAGAACGGCAATCATAAGTAGAGTATTACCTGTAACCAAGTGCCGGCAGCTGCCAGGGACGAGAGCATTCCACAAAAAAGAAGCGTCTCTCTGCCTTCGAAAAAGCTCAGCTGCAAAATTCCCTTCTGCATGGTATGGCTCACATGCGATCCCACGAGAAATGCTCCTCCAAACTCCAACACAGCGGCAGTCAGAACCGCCTGTCGCAGAGAGAGTGCTCCCGATCCCACGGACGTTCCCATAGCATTCGCCACATCATTCGCGCCGATGTTCCATGCCATATAAAACCCAAACAACAGCGTCACGTAGGACAGAATTCGGGTCTTAACAGGCAATGCTGCGCTCGTAGATTGCATGAAGAGAGGGACACCCAGCGCAAGGAAGGCCGCGGCGGTGACAATTGCGAAGGCAGTTCCCTTGGAAATATTGAAGGCTTCTGCCATTCCTTTAGGCCCACTAACTTTCTTTCCTCCCTCCTTCGACTCGACTGCGAGAGAGGATCTTCGGCCAAGAGTCCCATTATTATCAGCAGACGGGACTGCATCTTCGAAAGTGTTTTCACCCTCAGGCAGCTCCTCAGCCTGGTCATTCAAGTTAAAATCGTCCGCGTTTGCTACCGAGCACCTCACTGGAAGATTGCAATTCCAGTTACGACCAACAGCAGGTAGTGATCGCGGTGATTTTGCAAGTTTGAGCTTCACCGGAATAGTCGCTAAAAGATTAGGCAATCCGCGAACTGCAAGTTGCCGGTGGAATATAGGCTTGGGACTATCATGATGCGCGAGAGTGGACGCTACCGAGCTTGAAACACGATCGTGCACTGTGCGGAAATTGGTTCTGCCACCTACCAAGGTAGCCACGACACCAGACATCTCCTTATACACTTTGTGCACCTACGATTCCTGCTACATGCCCCGCTTAAGTCGCGACGCTTCCTTCCTCAGCGTCTATAGCCTCCTTGCATATAAGAAAATCATCCTAACTCTGCCAGATTTCATCCTCCATCGAGTTCAAGCCCTGCGAATCAAACCCAAACCAAACCAATATCCAAAATAAAATCTGCGCTTCCTCAGAGGGAAACTCGTTCCTGCAACCTCCACCCACTTAGTATACAAATCCTCGGACTCCCCAATCCTTACACCACCAAAATTTACCTGCTTTCTAAGAATACCCCTTCCCCGTCTATTCCCAAGATCCACAAACACAAGGAAATCACGGCGGCAAGGGCGCCCAACAGTAGGATCCAGATATGCGCGCCTTGGATTCCCCTACAACCGCATGATACTACAACAACAGGTGGAGCTGCTCTGCTAGTTTCCTCGTTACCCACAGTAACCCACTCGTTGGCTCCGTCCGACAGAAGATCCTATGGCAGCGCGGCCATGGCAAAGCCCAGCACCACAACCACAAGTTGTTGTTGCTGTTGGTCTTGATATCTATCATATCCTATTCTTCCGCACTGTCGCACTCCCCTACACCCCGCCCTCGCAAACCTCTCGCCCACCTTCCCTCTGCCGCTTGTCGTCTGACTCCAGAAACGCACGAGCACTCGCTCCTCTCTTTCAAACTACACGACGCTCATACATTCAATGACCAAACCTGCATCCGTTCTTTCACGAGATTCGCGTACGGACTATCGCGATTTTCTCCCCGTCGCGGTGTGGGTTGTTGTGCTCCGCGAGTGAATCACCCGGTCGCGATGTCTTCTTTCCGGCGCGCGAAATTTGTGGCCTGCATAGGTTGCGGTGTGGGGTCAACTCGTTGATCACTTGGAATTCTCGGAACGGCTTTCTTTGTGCGGATCCGGACAAGGGATTTGATTGGCTGTAGAGTATAGAACAGCTTTAGCTGCTGGCTGTTGCAAGTGGCTGTGCCGACCAACCAGGTAAGAGATAGGTCTGGCTGTGGAAACCGGCTCCACTGTAGTTGCCCTCGTGTCTGCGTGGGAGAGGATATGGTGCGGTATTGCGATGCATGTGTCCGGGATCTGAACTTTTCACTTCAGGGCTTATACTCTAATCGGCATAAAAGTTGTCCGGCATTTCCCATATAGCTTTACAGGGTGCCACCAAGAATAGCCCGTAAAGTTCTTGCGCCCAAGATCATTCGTGCTCGAGTTCTAGAGTTTAGTATCGCTTGATCACGTACCAGAGACACAATCGGTCTATGCAGAATTATCTCATATGAAAATGTCAAAACGTGAGTGGGAGTTAGCTTGTCGTGCATGCATTAAATTAATCAGCTATCCCTAGTTCGATCGCTATTAGAGAAGAAAATTTATATTATTAGTGTATTCTGAGCAAACCCGGTTAATGAGTGAAATACAAAATAGCCGACACTACAAAAGCCGTGTCGGCTTTTGTAGTGTCGGCTATTTCTCCAGACCCCTCTAAATTTATTCAAATTTTAATTTTCGGCACTTTCAATCTATGACTAAACTCTTCATAGTTTAGTCATATGTGAAAAAAAGAAAGAGAAAATTATTTTATTGTTTACAAACCGAAGTTTTATAATCTAGACTGAGGGCTTAGTACTGTACTGTTTATAAGTTTAGTTTTCTCACTGCCAAGTGTTCAAATAACGAAATCTGACTTGGTTCATGGAAGTCAATTCCAGACTTCTTGTGTAAATAGTAGTTATTTGTTTTGAGTTATAACTACTTAATAAAATTTGAAAAAGATTTTATTTTTATATTATCCATTTCTCAATAAAATCTAATCGAGTTCTGATTGTACACAGAATTTTAGACGTAAGTATTCTAGATGGTTCTATAAGAAACATCTCAACTTTATTTTGTTTTGAATTGTTTTCCTGTAAACTTTCATGGATGCTAGCAATAAGTTCTCTCACCTTTGATTTCAGCGGTTTTAGATTTATTTATTAATAATTTTTACATCTTCTCTTCCAAACGTATTCTAAGTTTCATGAAGAACCAATCGATTCTATAAACCATTTGCACGCGGCATCTTTCGTCTTCCCCGTAATCTTCATGAAGACTTGTTTTGTTTATTAATATTTTTGCATCTTATCTTCCGAACTTATTCGAAGTTTCATGAGGAATCAATTGATTCTATACATATTTTTCTGCAAGCGACCCTCAGTCTCAAGATCAGGCGCAGACGCAAATACCAGAACTCTCGTAGACTTCTACTAGGTTGTGAACGCTGCGAGTAGGACTTAACGGCTTGGACGAGAAGTTGTGAACAGATGAATCTTAAGTGGTTCTCTGAATCAAGGTTGAAACATTGGGTTAGGACGTAAAGGCCTATCCCAAGATGGATGTTAACTTAAGGGGGCAAGTCTAGAAACAGACTGAAATGCAAGTCTGAGATGTGGGTTCGATACGTGAGACCGAGACGTGGATCCGGCGTAGAAGGACGCTGGTCTAATGCTAGTTTGAACCATAAGGTCCCAGTCTGACACTAGATCACAGTTTCTCAGAAAAATACTGAGTGTTGGAGCTCCAATGATGTTTTGGATAGTGGATGGAGCTCTACGTAAGATCTCGAGGTGAATAAGATACCATTGGAAACGTCTCAACGAGGGCTTTCCAACAATATCAAAAAATCCTCAAATTTGAAATATAAGCTGAGAATTATAGATGATCTTGTGATTGGATTGTGATATAATTTTCAGAGATCAAAGAAGAAGGCAGGGCCACCGATCCTCATACGTGTATATGAAGAGAACTCGATACCTAGGTGGGTCAAGACGAGTCATCCGACCTCAGAGTTTGACGGACAGATCTTGGGGGCATGAAGTGATGACTGGACTAATACCAATGCATGTTCCGGTCCAAACTTAGACTTCAAGACTTGAGAACAACCCAAGGGTTGGGCAAGACTAGAGAACGAGACGGCTAGTTTGACCACCATTCCGTAGCTTGGATCCAAATGGATATCACGGACGGTTGGATCACTAGGTGTGTTGGAGGCATCGTTTAAGACCCTGGACTTTAGGGGAAGTCCGTCCCAAGTCACGTTATGACTTGCTCATGTTTTAGGACCGACCTAGCCGGATCTAGATCAGGACTTTGAGAAATGTTGAGCTTGAGAGTTAGGGAGACGGTCCGACTCCAGTTTGGACCAAATGAGATAAAAATAAGTGGTGCACGGCTGCTAACATCTGATTGTGATTTGCATATTATCGTTATGAGTTTCATGATCTACTGAGTAAGGACTTCCACCGGCGTAACAAGACGATAGGTGTATGAAAAGTGATATGTTTCACGCACCTACTGTCTTGTTGCACCAGCGGAAGCTCTTGCTCAGTAAGTCGTAAACTTTACACCGCTAACCTGCAAACACAATCACAAGTTGGCGTCCATGCACCACTTATCTTATCTCAGTTTGGTCCGAACCGGAGCCGGACCGTCTTCCTAATCATCAAGCTCAGCATTCTTAAGTCCCGACCTAGACTCGCCTAGGTCGGTCCCAAACATGAGCAAGTCACTAGATGACTTGGGGCGGACTTCTCATAAAGTCTAGGGTCCTAAACGTGCCACCAGCACACCTAGCGATCCAACCGCCCGTGATGTCCGTCTGGGTCTAGGCTCCCGAACGGTGATCTAACCCGTCGACTCGTTTCCTAGTCTTGCTCCAGTCCTTACATCATTCCTAAGTCCAGATGTCCAAGTCTGGACCGGAACGTGCCTTGGAACCGACCCAACCATCACCTCATGCCCCAGGAGTCCACCCACCGAACCTTGGGATCGGGTGACTCGTCCTGCTCCATCCAGGCATCGAGCCTCCCTCATATATACTTCTGGGGATCGGCGGCCCCGCCTTCCTCTTTGGTCCTTGAAAATTATACCACAACCCGATCATGGTTCGTCCATAATTCTCAGCTCGGAGGTCAGATCGAGGAGTGCTACATATCACTGGAAAGCTCTCGTCGAGACCTTTCCAATGATACCTCACTCGCCTCCAGATCTTACGTGGAGCTCTATCCACGACCTAAAACGTCCCTGTAGCTCCAACACTTAGTGGTCCAAACCCAGACTCGAACCCTGTGGTTCGGACCAGCGTCCGAACCACAATCCGTCTGCGTCTCGGTCCCGCGTCTCAGACTTACGTCTCAAACTCATGTTTCGGTCCGTTCTCAGACTCGCCTCCTTAGGTCACCGTTTGTTTGGGTCCTCTTGGGGTAGGCTCTTATGTCCTAACCCAAGGTTCTAACCTTGGTTCAGAGAACCACTTAAGGTTCATCTGATCCCGACTTCCCGGCCAAGCCGTTAAGTCCTACTCGTAGCGTTCACAACCTAGCGCAAGTCCGCTTGGGTTCTGTTGTTTGCGTCTGCGTCCGATCTTGAGATTGAGGGTCGCGACACTCACCCCCACTTTGGAGGTTGATGCCCCCATCAACAATGATCCTTTAAGTTTACACCAAGTTCAAAATGGGTAGCCAACCCCTTGGCGTCTGAATTGCATTCTGGTAGCTAACACGCAATTCACTTCTTGGCTTGAGTCTTAAGTTGTCGCTAGAACACTTAGAAAATTTCAACTAGTCTCGGGAAAAGCCTTACCTTTTTGGCTTACCCTAAACAAAACTAGTTGACAATTTCTAAACATTCTACTTAAGACTCTAACTTGCTAACTATAAGTATTCACACCTACTTACGAGGTGCCCCGAAACTCACTTTCCGGTCGCAATCTGATTTGACTTAGACGTGCGACTAAGTTTACTTTGCAGTTAGAAAACTGCAAAGCAAGATCACCCCAAGCCCCAAGACAAGTATGAAAGTTCATACTTGCTTTGTCAACGCTACGGCAAATCTAAGGCTTGACATCAAGACTTAGTCTTGATTTAGATGCTTATCCAAACCAGCTCGCTTCCTTTGAGTGTGCTTTGTTCCTCCTCTTGACAACATCTTAGGCATCTGATCAGAACTAGTCATAGTCATGCACTACCAATACACTTAGACAAAATTTCAAGAAACAAAATCTTTATTTCCAAATACAAGACAAAGCTACAAAATCCATCGGCCCAAATCGCCTCAAGTTACTACTCATATGGTTCGTAGTTTCTTCACTCCTCGCTGGAAGGAGATGTCCTCATCTTGCTAACGCCCTTGTTGTCCTTGTCTCCGTTTGAATATATCCAATACTTCACTTGCGTGTGTTAGCTCCTCCTCTGGCACCCAAGTTGCTTCCTTCAAATGGTAGCCACGTCATTTGACCAAGTACTCCATCCGGTTAGACTTGCACCGCGATCGCAAAATGGTCTCTACCTCATATACTACTTCGCCTTGCACGACTTCAGGTTGAGGCCTGAGTACATGTTTGCGCTCCGGTGGCAAATCGTCCTTGAAGTATTTCTTTAATAAAGAAACATGGAAAGTCGGATGCAACTGCCACTCGCGAGGACGGTCTAATGTATAGACATCATCGTGCGGATTCTTGACAATGACAAAAGGTCCCGCGAACTTCGATGAAAACTTCGCCGATATTTCCTTCGGAAGAGTGCAGTTTTTCGTACTTAACCGTACTTCTTCGCCCACTTGAAACTTCACTTGTCACCGATGCTTGTTTACCTGTTTCGTGTAACATTGCTGCGCCTTCTCGAGGTTGTTCTTCACTTGTTCCTCTCGTCGCTGCATCTCCACCACCAACTCTTCAGCTAATGTTTGCCGTGTTCTTGGTCGTGCCGATGTCGAACTCCCTGCAAGAGTCAAGTCAAGAGGTCCTTCTGACTCACGTTCGTAAGCCAACAAGAAAGGCGATTCGCCGGTTGCCGAATGCTTCGTGAAATTGTAGCAATACTCTGCAAGATTGAGCCACTCCGTCCAATCCCTTTGGTCCGCGCTCACATAATTCGTCAAGTATTGATTCAGAATCGAGTTAACTCGTTTCGTTTGTCCATCCGTTTCGAGATGAAAGCGGTACTAAATTTTAACTTAGTTCTCAACTTTTGAAACAAGTGTTTCCAAAAGGCACTTGTGAACTTAGAGTCTCGGTCCGAAATAATACTCCGAGGCAATCCATGTGAACACAACCAAGTATCTAGGAACAACCGAGAAGTCGTGAATGCCGTTGCAGTATCCAAGGTCGGTGCAAACTTCGCTAGTTTGCTAAACCGATCAACTATCACAAAGATTTAATTGTATCCGTTTGAGTCAGGCAGAGAGGTGATGAAGTCCATGCTAATGCTTTCCCAAGGTCTAGCTGGAATCGGCAAAGGATGAAGCAACTCTGTTTCTTCTCATAAGAAACGCGGTTCGTCTGACAGGTTACGCATGTTTTCACAAAGTAGGCGACATCGTCTTTCATGTGGGGCCAATAAAACTTTTTAGCTACCACTGCTAAAGTGGACTTCTCTCCTTTATGACCCGATAAGGACGCATCATGACATTCTTTGAGCAACTTAGTCCTAAGTTTTCCTTGTCCCACATAAACACGACTTTGCTTGAACATGAGTAAACCATGTCTTAGCTGCACGTTTTGCAACTTCACTCCTCGCTTGAGATGTTCCAGATACCCCTTCGCTTGGTCGTCGTCCATGTAACCTTCACGTATTTACCTCTCCAAGTCTGACTCCTTAGGATACATAGCTCGTAAAATATGTATGGACGATGGAAGATATTCTTCCTTGCGACTCAAGGCGTCAAGAACCACATTGTCCTTTCCCGCTTTGTGGATTAATTCCACATTCATGAGCGCTAAGGTATCGTGTCACCGCAGTTGCTTTGGCGTCACCCGATCTTGTGTCTCAAAGTACTTGAGCGAAATATTATTATATACACTTGGGTTTTGTGAAGTCCCAAGTAATGCCGCTATTTCCTCAAGCAATGAACCACCGCAAACAGTTCCTTCTCGTGAGTCGATCATCGACTCTTTGTTCCAGATAACTTCTTGCTTTCGTACGCTACAGGTTTTTCATCCTGCACCAACACTCCGTCAATCGCATAGTCACTCGCGTCCGTGTGCACCTCGAATGGTTTGTCGAACTCCGACAGCTTCAAAACTGGCACCTTTGACAAAATAGCTTTGATCGTTTGAAACGCACCATCCACCTCCTTGGTCCAACTTACTTGTGCGTCTTTGTCCGTCCAGTCCGTCAATGGCTTCGTGATGTTTGAAAACCCCTTCACATACTTGCGGTAGAACTGCGCCAATCCTAAGAATCGCCGCATCCCCTTCACTGTAGTCGGAGGCTCCCAAGTCACAATCGCGTCCACCTTCTGCATGTCCGGGCCGACTCCTTCAGCACTAATGACATGTCTCAAGAAGTTAATGCGCTCCAAACCAAACTCACTCTTGTCAACGTTGACAAACAGCGAAAACGGGGTCAGCAAGTTCATCTTACAAAGCTTTCTGGTAGACGAGGAACTTTCTTGGCCTGCCTCAAGCTCAGCGATACGTTTATCCCTAGAAACCATATCCTCCTGCATGGTCTTCATCATCTTGATGAGTTCCACATACAAGGCTCCTTGACTTCCCGCGCCTGAATTGTTGGACACCGTTGACAAGACTCCATCTTCCAGCACTGGTATCACAGTTGGTACTAGGCTTCCTTGACGTTGGGGCAAAGGTTGTCGGTTATCATCTCCTGAATGTGCCTCGGGGCTAGCTCGAGTCGATCTGGTCCCAGTGTTAGCCGCCACTCGTCTCTTGGTATTCCTCTTGGAACTCTATCGTACGTCGGTCATCGCTCTAAGTGTTCACCTAGAAACGTTGATCCACTTCATGTCTCGCGTCCCTCCTCAAGCGTCCAGCCTTCAGCCGTTACCTCAAGTTCTCGCTCACCGAAGCGTTGGCTCTGATATCACTTTTCTCGCATCTATTGTCTTGTTGTGTCAGCGGAAGCTCTTGCTCAGTAGGTCGTAAACTTTACACCGCTAACCTGCAAACACAATCACAAGTTAGCGTCCATGCACCACTAACCTTATCTCAGTTTGGTCCGGGCCGGAGCCGGACCGTCTCCTTAATCATCAAGCTCAGCATTCCTAAGTCCCGACCTAGATCCGCCTAGGTCGATCCCAAACATGAGCAAGTCACTAGATGACTTGGGACGGACTTCTCATAAAGTCCAGGGTCTTAAATGGTACCACCAGCACACCTAACGGCCCAACCGCCCATAATATCTATCTGGGTCTAGGCTCCCGAACGGTGGTCTAACCCTCCGACTTGTTCCCTAGTCTTGCTCGAGCCCTTACATCGTTCCTAAGTCCAAACGTCGAAGTCTGGACCGGAACGTGCCTTGGAACCGGCCCAACCATCACCTCATGCCTCAGAGTCCACCCGCCAAACCCTGGGGTCGGGTAACTCATCCAGACCCACCCAGGCATCGAGCCTCCCTCGTATATACTTCTGGGGATCAGCGACCCCGTCCTCCTCTTTGGTCCCTGAAAATTATACCACAAACCGATCGTGGTTCGTCCATAATTCTCAGCTCGGAGGTCAGATCGAGGAGTGCTACATATCACTGGAAAGCACTCACCGAGACCTTTTCAATGATACCTCACTCGCCTCCAGATCTTACGTGGAGCTCCGTCCACGATCTAAAACGTCCATGGAGCTCCAACACTTAGCCATTTTTCGAAAACCTGTGGTCCAGATCCAGACTCAAACCCTGTGGTTCGGACCAGCGTCCGAACCACGGTCCGTCTGCGTCTCGGACCTACGTCTCAGACTTATGTCTCATATTCATGTTTCGATCGTTCCCAGACTCGCCCCCTTAAGTCAGCGTTTGTCTGGGTCCTCTTGGAGTAGGCTCTTATGTCCTAACCCAAGGTTCCAACCTTGGTTCAGAGAACCACTTAAGGTTTATCCGATCTCGACTTCCCGGCCAAGCCGTTAAGTCCTACTGGCAGCGTTCACAACCTAGCGCAAGTCCGATAGGGTTCTGTTGTTCGCGTCTGCGCCCGATCTTGAGATTGAGGGTCGCGACAATTGAGATGGAAGAGAAGATGACAAGATGGTGTGAGTGCCAATCCACTCCTTGGTTAGTATCTCTGGTGCATACCGGGAGTGGATGTCGTGTCGTGGACCGGCTCCTATTTGAAAATCAAATTCCGATGCTTATCATTATCGCTTCAAAGACGCTCATGGGACTAAAAATGAGACTTTTTGCACAATTTCTGATCTCCACTTTCATTGCATCGATGGGTAGAGCTCGTTGTCAGCTTTTCATGGGCACTTCGTCTATCTCATTTGGACGCCTAGTGGAGAAGTTACGAGACTCGAAAGAAGAAAAAATCAAGCTAGGCTCTAGCTTACTATTGCTAACAAGGTATTTGCGGCTCCTTGCGCTATACTAAGGACGCAAGGGACCTGGTTGCTCATAATTTGGGAAAACTTGTACGTACAGCGACTGACGTAAGGGGACAGCTTAAGAGATTAGCTTGTTCCTACGACTTGTCAGTGGATGGTTCGGGAGATTTGGAGGTCCAATGCAAATGCGTAAGGCGTCGTTGGGTTCAGATCTGTGCAGTTTGGATCCGTTCCGGAGTCCAAACTTGTTGTCCTTGGATCCATCAAGATCAAAACACCGAGTTCTTCAAGAAATTGAAGACGATACGAAGTTTCATCGGACGATTTGGGAGTTCAGAATGAAATTGGCTCGTAGGGAAGCGCTTACTTCAGTTTTTCATTCGTCTACGATCTGAAGTTGGGTTGTTCTTCATGATCGGTGAGCCAAGCTCTTTGTTCTTGGTGCCTACGCGATTAGAGAGTCTTCACCTACGCATAGGAGAAGACATTACATGGATTGGATTGTTGGTTTGGGTGTGGTGAGCGAGTTTGAGCCGTAGAGAGTCAATTTACATCATTTTTTGCAATCTGTGACTAAATTTTGTTCTTGGTTTTGCAAGGAGAACTCCAAACGACTTGTTTGGAGCCTCGTTGGATTCAGGATAGCTAGATCTACCTACCAGAGAAGACGGATACCAGATCAAGCATCCATTTGGACGGTGTGTGCGATTTTAAGTCGTAAGGAGAAGGTTCTGTAAGTTCGGTCACATGTGATCAAAATCGACGATATCTCGGCTGTCGGGAGTCAGATCTCATAGTTCTTGAGGCCAACAGAGTCAGGAAGGAAGACCTTATCGGCATCTGAAGACCGTTTGGTGAAAGGAGAAAGTTCTCAGATAGACTTTTTTCGATTCCTTCGCTACGGATTCATCTTTTTGAGTTCGTCGGAGTTCTAGTTGGTTATGTACAGCTTGTGGTAGCTAGCTTTAGCTAAGAGCTTGTACATGGATGTTGTTTGGACTTGGATTTGAATCGTGTGATATTGGTGTAGCTCTTTTTGTTAGCAAAGAGATATTTCTCTTGCTTTGAGCTACGCTTCGATAGCTTTGGGTCTGGGTTGAGATTCAGGGCTCGTTTTAGAGAGGTTGGTGCATATTACAGACTGCTCTGGTTTGTTTCTCAGTTTTGTATTCTTAGGGAGAAAGAACCAGCAGTGTATGTACATTGAGAGTTGATATATATAGCGACGCTCGTTTTTGTGCATGTTTCTTTCTTTCTTGTCTTTGTTCAGCACACTACATCTCCATAGCCAGGAACCTTGCATTTTCTTGGACATCCTTCACGTAAAATCTGACACGATAACGGAGTAGTTGTTCCAAAGACATCTGCACATCACTGAATGAATTACGTCTCTTCTCATTCTTCAAATCATCAAGTAGATTAGTCTCCTTCAAAGATGTCAATGTCATGGACGGAGCCACACCAATGAGATAAGAGTCGTCCACATTGGTCGTGGATGAAGTAATCTCGTGTTCGAGCGAATCTTCATCCGCTTTGTTACTTGGTCCTTCAATTGCACGAGAAATGCGACATGAAGAAGGTTGACAAGAACAAGAGATTGAAGAACATGTTTGTTGTCGCATCAAACTATGTCTACAATCGACACGGACAGTCATCAAGCTTGCTCAATCTCAACTTCTTGGCGGCTCTCGCACATAGCCCATTTTATAGCACAGTGCTCATCTCGCTTCAAGAATATAGACACATATTCAGTTGCACGTTTTTTTTTTTTACGTCTCTTTGACGATTGAGCGGACGGTTGAGGTTGGACAAGAGGAGGGGTCTCACAAAACCTTATCGGTTGTCGTGAAGACTTGGGTGAGTCAACTTCTTCAGCAAGTCTGCTCCATGGTCTGAGAGAGTATCAAAGGAGAATGCATTCTTAATGACCTCGGCTCCAACAACTTAAATTGCGGGTTGTTGAGAGGGAGGTCAAGAATGTTGAGGTCGAACTGCAAAAATTCAAAAAAAATCATTTTAATATAGATTAAAAAACATATTAATAAGATCTATTAAAAATAGTATTATATGGACTACCACGAAGGACAAGAACGACCAGACCATTATGGATTAGCACTCCATGCATTGCATGGGTTGCCAAGGTCAATCTCGAACAGTCGACTCGTAAAATCTGTGACAGTCCATGCATTACTTGAAAACAGCCGATCACAAAGAGATTGGCAGTCCATGCATTACATGAACAGATGTTGCCGACTTGGACTAGCCGATCAATTGAGAGGATGACAGATCATGAACTGTATGGACGACCACCACTTGAAGCAAATAATCCAAACAGAAATAAAAAGAACTCACCTCTAAAAAGTCTTTGTTGTCGAGTCGTCTTTGGACACTTCCGTCGCAGTCAGCGCTAACGATGTTCTTCGCACTGACCTCCACACAGAAGAATTTTTGTGCTGCATCGAAACAGACAAACTCAATTTTTGACTTGTCATACATGGTATACATCACAAAATCTCTTCAAGTCTGGATCTTGTCTTTCTTTCACAAACCAAAGCGTAAACGTCGTGTTCCACATCGACGTTGTGAGAAATCATTTTGACTTGGATGTCAATTTTGGTAATTTCCATGTTGTCGTAGTGCGTGCCGTTCAAGATGATGAAACGGAGCTTCAGAAGATACTCAACCAGCATTTGTTCAGGAAGCTGCGCCCTAGCTTATCAAGCTGGGTAGGAGCTAAGCTGGGGCTATGCTTGGCAAGCTCCCCCCTAGCTTGGATTGGAATATCACCCTAAAGGGGTCAAAAGACACCAGAATGCAAAGCTCAACGAGGAGAGCGACTTCATGCTTCCAGTTTTGACAGAAAGTGTTTTAAGCAATAGTTAGTACGGGTTTTAAACTGAGAAATATGCGAAAGAGGGAAATCCGTCGATTCTGACTCGTGACTCGAACTCTCAATCTGATAGCGTGAGTGTGTAGGTGTTCATGAGTATTATAGTTTTGACTCTTCATTCATTAAAAACGAAGTTGTATAGAGAAGTTAGCTTAGCAAAGGCTTGTAAAGACTTCGTAGAAAAATTTCTTCAGTAAAAGCATATGTACAGACTGTAAATGCTTTTAGAACGGAACCAAAGACCATCCCAGTGATAGGGCGCCTGCCTTCCAGGAGGAAAGTGGGATCAATTCCTCCTGACCTCTGGTTCCTATTCCGGCATGTTGACCTCCTGGAAGGGAGTCTATGTTGGATATGCAGCCACATCTTGCATATCTAGGAACGAGAGACCGGTATCTCTCTTAATCGTGGGCTTCCTGATCTAAGCCTCCGCATGCCACCGTGAATATACCATGGGAGATACCTTGTGTGCATATGAGGGGGCTGTAAGCCCTGTGGGACAACCCCATAAGTGTATGAGCTTCGGCTTATATCGGATGGCTTGTGGTATATTTAGAGTGGCATCAAGATGGCATCAAGAGCACGGGAAACTTTTGTTAATCAGTTAATTAATCATCGAGTCAGCTTAGCAATGGCAAAGAAAGCTATGAGACCTTTAGTAATGAAGGGGTCGGCTTTGTGAAGACAGTTGTGAAGCTTTTGTTAAAAAGGGAGCTAGTTTAGTAATTAAGGTTTTGTACGTAAGGACAATAGCAGAGCAGCTTAGCTAGGGGCCTGCTTCTGATAAGTAGTTCTTCTTATAAGGACAGCAGGGGGCAGCTTAACTGGGGACTTACCTTTTAGGTTAATTAACCTACGGCCGCGAGAGATAGAGGAGACTTTTACAGAGAGCTGAAGGGAGAAGCCATCGAGACGCGCAGGAGAAGCTTGAGAGCAGGGGAGATCAAGTTTCTGAGAAGACTGAATTGGGAGGTCGTCGCAAGGAAGGGACCAAGCGCTTTAGGGCTTGAACTGTGTCTAACAACCTGTTTTGGAGAAAATTATCTTCACGAGGGAGTCTATCAGAGGATATCAGTTTGATGATCTGTGAGAGGCTTTTGATCGTCGTTGAATTAAATTTCTAAGAGCTTTCAGTTGGGAGGTTGACGCAAGGAGAGGAATAAGAGTCAAGGGCCTGAATTTCATCTACTAGATTGAGATTGAAGTGAACTTGGTAGGTTTTTGACAGAAAAGTGATAGACGGAGAGAGAGACGCACAAGAGAGGAAGAGAGAGATATTTTCTTTACAGCTGAAGAAATTGATGGTGCAGCCGGTACTGAAATAAAGTTATTCTGAATCCTGAAAGATCTATATGTGCACTTGAGTGTCTGCTGGGTGTCTGTTTGAATGTTTGTCTTGTAATTGGTGACGGCAAGAAGTAGGATTTTGAGATCTCATCGCCAGCAGCAACCTATTTTTCCTTTAGGTCATTTCTCTGATCAATTACAGTCAGGAGGTCTGTCCTCCCCAAAAAAGACTCTCGTCGCGACAACGTGGAGGCGCAATCTCTCTCAAAAAATATCTTTTTCTGACTAGAGAAAAATACCACAATGCCCTCAGAAAAACTGAAATCTCAAAATTAGTATAAATGATGACTTCTCTCTTTTTCATATTGTTTCTTCTCGAGGAGAACAAAGCGGATTGCTAAAAACATTAGTGACAAGTGAAGTCCTTGACCAAGTATTTATAGTGGAAAAGATCCAATTGCTCAAATTAAAATCTGATGGATTGAAAAGTAATATATTATCATCATATGTTCACTAGAAAATTAGCTCTATAATATCACGCTGATCTCAACCGTCGATTGTGGTTCTCTGAATCGAACGGTATGCATTACTTACCCTCTTCTATCAAACATATATACGAAGTCTTCACTTTCATTATCTGATGGTGGATGTCTGAGTGCTTGTCGATCTTTGCTTGTTTTGACTCGTTTTATGTGAATTTCAGTATTCGTGTGTAATAAATTTACAGTGGGTGTTTTCCAATTCATCAAGATGTCAAAAAAGCAAACTTTGAGGTGAGGAGGGAAAAAAGACAATAGAGTTGAATATGAAGAGGTGTAGAATTCTCCCTTATATTCTCGTACTCTAGGTTCTGTAGTTCAAAAGATGAAACCTCCTTCTCGGAATTTGCAGTAACTAGGGGACATCCAAGAAGCATTACATTCTTTGCTAGAAATAATCTTAGGAAAATAACATAATCTTGTTGTTGTTGTCACCAAAAGATATGGATCAAAAGAGGACAGACAAGAACATTCTATGCATTCCATGGATCATTGTCCAGGTCCTGCAAGTACGAAACGGTTACAAGCTCAAGCATCCATGCAATGCATGGATGTTCCATGATGACTGATTCACGATTATGACAATGACTCCGAAGGAGATGACAGTTTTGAAGACGAGGGACAATTCGGAGAAGCAAACTCTTCACTATCAATCTAGAGGAAAGTCAGATTAGATCTCTCATCTCCAAGATTGACTCAACTTCTCACATCTATCATGAAGGAGTATAAGTCGTCCGTGGTTGATCTATCATCTGAGTCACCTCCTCCTGCAGCTCGTGCGTTCTTTGAAGTTCGTCAACCATTTTTCTCTTGGTCTCTTACAAAGTCGACTGACTCTTCAGCGGAGTCAAAATCTTCAGTCAACGATGATGAGCATTCGATTTTCGAACAAAATATGTATGAATTGTTGTTCGTACAAGGTAGTACTTTGAGTGGATCAAAAGTTGTGACCGCAGCTCCACCTCGTTTCAAAGAACTCTCCAAGAGCTGAAATCTCAACGTAAGACTTCACGAAGATCGTTAAAACACCCTCCCAAGGGTTCTCAAGATGTGAATTTTATTCACAAGAAATTAGCATCACAAGTGCTCACAGTTGACGGGAAAGAAATATTGTTGTAACAAACTCTGCATCTGATCGATTGGTATGAACGCGTTGAGAGAAGAGAGGCAACTAGATTTTCAGAATGAACGTTCAGTGTTTGTTGACAATGGGTTCTCAAAGTCTTTTGACAAATACCTCTATACATTATCCATGAGTGTTCAAGTTTACAGACGAGGTTTTCAAATAATATATTGTGTGGAAAATGCTCATCTTAGACGTATACAAGACGACCATCATAAGCATCCTGGTGCGAAACATGTGCATTGTCCTCATTTCTCTACCGAAGGTTTTATACTATAAGAGTGGATGGACTCATTCTTTCTTTTGCATTGTGAGAGACAACCAAACGACAAAAGATTTCACACTTGCAAGTAACTTCTCCAAGCAAGAAGTTTACAATCACTACAAGACAAACATGACGTCATGACATTAAGAGGAGTCCATAAAATTGTTATTGTTTTCCTCTTTCACAAGATATTGGAGAAGATTTTATCCTTTGGTTATTATATCGATGCACAACAAATCGCTGGTTGTGATTTATGTGAGCTTAAAAAAACTATCAGATATCATGTGCAGCCTGGTGTTGAAAAATGTAAATCATTTGTGTCTTCTCGTTCAAGGATAATTGTCTTTTTATGTCCTCCTCGACTATCACTTGTGTACATGTCTCAGTGTTATTGTCAACATCCTGTCTTAATTGTAGATCAGAGAATACTTGTATGTATTTTTTATATCATTTCTTTTTACTAATGGCATCCATGCAATGCATGGACCACCAAGAATGATGAGAAGGAGATGACGTCAAGATATGAAATCAAGCGTATTCGTCCTCAGGAACTATTATTAAAAGATGAAAATTTATTTCCAATAGTAATTTCTAGGGATGTTAAAGTGTGCTACATATTTATTCCGTAGCACTTTCAACACAACCGATTGACTTACATCCAAAAACCAAACATACTTCTTCATGTTGTGTATTTAGACATCCACAAGAATTATTACGCAAAGAATTTAACATTTTTTTGATAATAACTTTTGAGGATGTTTAAGTCTGCTACATGTTTGTACCTTCGACGTTTACATTTATTGTTCTATTGACACCAGCAAACCTTTCATCTGTGTTCTTGTAGATCAAGTTGTGACAAAACTCAAACTGCACAGAAAACAACAAGCAAAAGAATGTTCGTCTTCAGGTCGTAGAAGATGGAAAGCTCTTGAATGTCCAGAAGACTACACGTTTGTTTCTGTTGATGGGATGGATCAAGAGAAGACTGCACAACCTCATTTCTACAAAGTGCTGAAATCAGTGGATGGTGCAACTTTGGTTAGGGTTCATTTGGTTATAGCATTAATCTTCCATGGAACTTTGAAGACCTAAGTGTTCACAACTTACAATAGTTTCATATTTTATTCAAACTTGACAATTAAAGTTCTTCATCACATTTGCCTGATTGGGAAGGCGATTTACCACCAGTCTTGCATTTGTAATTGTATTTGCACATTATTTGTATTCGAGAAAATAAAAACAACCTCCTCTTTGTCTACCTAATAATCCTAGTACACAAAGGTGTTTTCAAGAAGATCAAACTGAGTTTTTTTCATGGTTGGACATACCACGACTTCGTTGATCAGATGTTCAGTCAATTTTCCAAAGCATTATCATGCCAAAATGGTTTTACAATGTTTAAGTTGATCAAAGTTTTAGAAAATAGTTACGACCCTAATCCCAAAACGACTATATTGACCAAAACTTCAATAACTTCATTGAGGTTAAACTCAAACCGTACCATCCACTTTGCAATATTATTTTCAGTCAACAGTATAAGTTCAAAGCTCTAGCACCTCTTGATTGTCGCGTTTGGTGCAAGCAATTCTCAACAGATCAAGAGTGGAACCAATCCAATAAATTAAACAACTCATATATTTTTCTAGTGAGCGTGACATGTACGCATCAGTGCCGGTTCCTGTTAAATTTTATCCAAAGATTAAGAGATAGAATAAGATTTTTTTGCAAAACATTTCTGCATTACCAACGGCAGAGAGTGATCTTGTATGTCGCGTCCAAGCGATCAAGAAGGATATCATGTCAATTTGTTATGCTTATTTCTCAGAGGAGGAGAAGGATGAGGAATCACTGGTTTTACGAGTGAGAAGATATAACTCGTATTATATCTGTGAGCTGCAGATGACCTCTTGCTCTTTGATGGTATTGGCTTGTGCCTCCTGAATGTTACGACAAGTAAATACAAACATCAGACAAACATGACCAAATGCATATGAAGAAGACAATCAATCAAGACTTGGAGACTTATTTGAAATTGTTGATGGATCTTTCTTTGCAATGTTGGCTCTAGGCGAGTTAACATTTTGGATTGGTCAAGTATTGAAGAACATTATGAGAAACAAAGAAGAATAACCAGTATGTGTTCAAGTTCAGTGGTTCATGACTGGCTCCACGGATCTCTACATTCGTAAGTTCTTGCCAGAATGATGAAAAGTGAAAGGTAGAGATAAAGCAGTATTATTCAAATAGGAATTGAATTTATTCGTTTTATCTTTCAATTTCGTCTTAACAACAAGCAATAGATTGCACAAGGTAATCATATTACAAATCAAGCAACAACTCTTTAGATTAGCTCAAGATCAAGCAGTGAAAACTGTAGCTGGCGAACGAAATGATGTTGTGGTGGGCAACGAAGAGGACGACAGAGTTATGGACGATAATAACAAAGATAATGTAGATTAATAGAGGTAGGAAATACAATCCTATGCATATATGGTTATCCAACCAAATTTGATGAGAATTGAGAATATTTAAATTTTGTTCTTAGTTGCGGATGATTTTATTTCTGACTCAAGTGTGGTAGTCTATGTATTACATGGACTGCCATATGTCATACATATACTTTCTACTGATTGACTTGTCGAGTTTTTAAGAGACAATGATTAGTTCTGTAGTTAACAAAGATAGTACACACTTTTTTATCACGATAATGTTATTATTAATAAGTAAAAGTTTAGTTCATTACATATCTTAAGTGCGTTTTATTGAACTCGTGGCTTTCACTATGTTGAAAGAATCAAAATGTAGATTGCAATACGGGGTAGTTGAGTTAGAGCATCCATAGATTGCATGGATGACCATCCAAAAGTATTTGAGACTGCTCTTGACAAATACTACACTTGACGGAAAACAGCGCAAGAATGTTTCGTGTTTACTCTTCAACGTCATGTTGTTCCCTAGTTTCATTATTGGTTCATCTTTATTATCTTTGGAGGCTTCAAAATTAAATGAAATGTTTGACGTTCCAAGAAACATTATATGAAGATCATTTTTTGCAAGAAGCTCATCTACAAATTAAACAAACTCATGACGAGTATCGATTTGTCTTTTTAACTTCTAAATTTAGATACACATAGTCAAATTGACAAAGTTGTCATTTTGTTCAAAACTACTTAAATTTTGATATATTCGTTTTCTGACCTCACTGTCAGAAAAAATCTTAAATTTTTTAAAGTTATTTGATAAATACGTCAATTTTACATATTTTTCAAGTTTGAAAATGAAAAAGTCTAAATTTTGCTACTTTTGGAGATTTGGATTTCCGCATTATTCAGAAAAGATGGTGAGTTCTCTTTATGATGAGTGAGTACCCGGTTGTTATGAATGATTTTAATCGAAAATTAAATCTTACAAAAAGAGAAGTCAAATAGAGTTGCATTGACGAAAAGTATGCGTTCGAATGAGACGAGTGTTGTGCAACCTAAACGCCGTGGTGCAAAATCCAAAACTCTTTTGGAGATATTATCTCATGATAGTTGACTTCACAAGAGCCAAAAAGTACCTTCAAGCTGTCGAGAAGGATGAGAGTGAACCTCTACAAGATTTTGATACACGTTGTCATACAACGTGTTTTTCTGTCTAAGAATACACTGGGTATATGATTGTGTAGAGATATGTGGTTTGAACATGTTGGCTCTAAACCTTGATCTTTCAACCTAAATGTTTTCTATCTACTCTTCTAGCACAAGTGGCTTTGTATTCCTTCAATTCAGTGTTAAAGCTTGCTATGATCAAAAGGGTACGTATAAGTTGTAGAAATTGTGTTACAAATATATTCTTTTGTGCTCTATATGAAATACTCAACTCTATATCATTTAGCTGAAAGTAACTCTATATTACTAGAAGTATGACTTAATAGCTTTCCAAGGAAGCTAGTTACCCATCAATCTGACAGTCACAACTCTATCTAGTACAACCGAAAGATGCTCTAGGACCACTCAACCAAACTTGATAGAGTCGCAATACAACTTGTTGTACACCCTGGTCGACTAAGCATTCCAGAAAAATAAAGCATGCATGCTTCAAGGTACTACTCAGATCTCAACATAGCACCAATGATGACAGATTTGGCAGTGGCTTATGACTCATCGTGACTCAGTTCTTTTTCATCACAAAAAGCTGAAATTAGCCCCACACCTTCATGATGTCAAGTTGTATGCAGGTGTCATAGTTTCAACAACAAACTCCTCCCCAATTGCTCAAAATGAACCAAAAGATGACAATAGATATGTCTAAAATCCAAACCCATTAATAATAATAAGAAGCTTTTTCGAACTTAGAGACCTTAGTTCTCTCAAATTGGTCAACCAATGATGATCAAACTTCACAGGAAGCTTTATTGGAGCCTTCACTTTTACTCTGAACAATTTTCAGATCGAAATCTCAAACCAACTCTCAGATATGGATCAAACCTTAATCTGTGCTAACTTAAGAGCTTTACACACCCATGTACAGTTGATCCAAGACCCTGAACAACCTATTCGACCTTCCAAGATGAAACTTCACAAATATCTTACTGATAAAGCATCCCTCAATCTTGGAAATTTTCATTCAGAAATTCGATCCAGAACTCGAGATATAGCCAATCCCCATGACTTTCACAGTCGCAATATCCGTCTCATCATGTCTGCAGTTCTCAACTTCAATCGATCGGTTCACAATCCAAATTGATCAAGAATCGGCTGAAATTGATATCAAAACGACTAGCTCGTCGTCAGCTCTCCAACCCAACTGATAGATCCTAAAAATTCTAACAAGTCTCTCGGAACAACCGGAAATGTCACAATGAGTACGAATTACACCCCTCTACTCAATCCTTCATTACACCTCTCCTATATCCTTCCTCGTACGAATGGACCTCTGAAGCTTCCCAAAATCACATAAACGTCATGAGGATAAGCTAGAACACCATTGGTCCAAAAGTAGACCGATGAGAGCAAAAAGAGCTTTTGGTTCACTCAACTTTTATCATTAGAATGACTTATAACACCCAAGGAAACACTAGACACCAATAAGACTAGAAAAAACCAGAAAATCCTTGAGACATGTCGAAGGATTTTCTACGAATCGTGACTACAGAGAAACGCTCAATCAGAATGAAACAATTGAGTCGTACACTAATACAAAGTCAATATTACAACTACAATGAAATGTACTATAAAAGAGAACGGTGAAGCTATTACTCTTCCTTCAAGTTTCTCACGATCCAGACCACATGATTGATCTTTGGTCTACAATGACATCGAATATCGACCTAGACGTTGAAAAGAACGTTTGCTGGATAGTTGAGATCCATTCTTCTTCACAACAAGACTTACATCGTCAGATCTCAAATCTCTTCGTATGTAACAATCAGAAAGATCACTGAAAGCTGTAAGCCCATCATCTTCCTCATGAATTCATCACAAAAATACGCAACTAACCACTATCAAAATGATCTCAGTGGATGCAATGAAGCTTGATGTGAAATAGATTCGAGAAAGAAAGACTTGGAGCTGGTATTAGACCTCCGTCCATAACCACCACTCTCGTAGTTCTTCACTCCTCCATGCAGACCACCAAGAAACCTTCACGAATCACCCGCTAAGAGAGAATGCATTACGAACCCTCGACCTACCAATTTATATCCAAATCAGCGACAATGACCATTGAAGTGAATATGGACAGATTCTTGATTTGGCATGTTTCACTACTTTGTGATCGTTGAGATAGATTATCGCGTGGCACTCATCACACTGTTCAGTGAGTTACGTGATAAGATTCACACAACATAGAAAAGAAACACATCCTAAGTTCTCTGAGAATTTCACACAAGAGTCGTATCACAACATGGCAACGTTTCCGCAACTGGACGCGAAAAGGTTCTGAAATGGTTTTCAAGTAGCATGTCTTCAAGACAGACATGAAGCACATGACAGTGATGGTTCCTCAATAGCTGTACGTGTTAGTCATCACAGATGTGCTTTAGGAGTTGAACTTCAAAGAGTGCTTGCATGACAACACGGTCTTATTTTCTCAAGGTGATATCTCGGAGATGGTCACTGATTTTAATCTCGTCACTACTTCTGACTATTGTATTCCAAATTCTGCAGCAGGCAACTTGGACAGCAAATGTTCTCAAAGATGTCGACTGCAGTGTCAATGCGGGTGTTTGAGTGAAGTCCAACTGTAAGAATGTTGGAGGCCCTAGATTGATAGTGAACCATGAATACTATACCATTGGCTTCTGGTCTCGTGATGAGAGAATGTCCATGTGTCATTTTGGCACAGCAGCTTCATGCATGTAAACGTTACTATATCTTCTTTACATCTAGTGTTATTATGTGTTTTCAGTCAATGCATTCCATGGACTTCATATATACTCATCGTGTAATCGTTTCCTCCTTTGCTTATAACCTTTGTATTGTCCATGCATTCCATGGATGTCATATCTCATTGGAGTTATCTTCTCGTTGACTTTCATACACATTTTGTGTTCAATTCTCCTTCATCAGGGATTGTAGCTCCAACGACGACGTACAAGATCATGTTATTGAACGATAAGCTGCAAACATCTATCAAAAATCACAGAAAGTGATAGCTCAGTTGATCAACGACTACTCACGGCCAGGTGACTAGATTATGGATATTTGTAGCGGCTTTGGGACTACTCTGATATGTGCTCTCTAAGCCGGCCGACATTGTGCCACAGTTGAGAACGATGCTCGCCAATACATGTATATTTCGGTGCGTGTTTTAAGTGAAGAGTTTACTGGATGCAGGTGCAGAGACCAAGAAAGGAGGAAAGTTCAGCGTTGACGTGTCTTCCAATCCTCTTGACAATTCTGCCGTGATTACTCTTTTGGCGTTTGCAGAAACTTTAAAGGTGTTTGTTTTGTTAAGTGAGCCCGTGCCGACAAAGAGACATGTTCAAGAGCAAACAGACGGCGGAGTTGACGATGAAGAGCGTTATCGTGTCGGATATTTTGTGCGTGAAGGATGTCCAGGAAAACGCGAGGTTCCTGGCTGTGGAGATGTTGTGTGTCAAACAGAGACAAGACAGAGAAGAACAACCACGAAAAAGAATGCTGCGATATATACCACTCTGAAAGTATGTACACTGCCGATTCTTTCTCCTAACAGCACAGAATTGAAAAACAGACCAGAGCGATCTGTAACCTGCTTCAAAAGCCCCTGAAAACAACCCTTGAATCGCAACCCCGACCCAAAACCACCGAAGCGTAGCTCAAAGCAAGAGAAACTTCTCTTTGCTAACAAACAGAGCCACAACAGTATCACGCGATCCAAACCCAAGTCCAAACCACATCCATGTATAAGCTCTTAGCTAAAGCTAGCTATCACAAGCTGTATACAGCCAACCAGAACTCTAACGAACTCAAAAGAGCAAAACCCGTAGCGAAGAAACCGAAAAAGGCCTATCTGTGAACTTCCTCCTTTCGCTGAACGGACTTCAGATGTCGATAGGGTCTCCTCCGCTGACTCCGTTAACCCAAGAAACCTTCAGATCCGACTCCCAACAGTCGAGATATCGCCGATTTTTGGTCGCAGGTGACCGAACCTCCAAAAACTCCTCCCTGCGGCTTAAAACCGCTCACACCGCACAAACGGATCGTCCAAACTGATATCCGTCTTCGCTGGCAGATAGATCTAGCTACCCTGAACCCAACGAGACTCCAAACAAGTCGTTTGGAGTTCCCCTTGCAAAACCACTCGAGAAATTTGGCCGCAGGTTGCAAAAAACTGACGTAAACCGGCTCCCTGCAGCTCAAACTTGCTCACCACACCCAAACCAACAATCCAATCCACGTATAGTCTTCTCCTATGAGTAGATGAAGACTCCCTGATCGCGTAGGCACCAAGAACGAAGAGCTTGGCTCACCTATCGCGAAGAACAGTCCAACCTCAAGTCGCAGGTGAACGAAAATCTGTTGTAAGCGCTTCCCTGCGAGCCAATTTCACTCAGAATTTCCAAACCACCCGATGAAAACTGGTATCGTCTTCAATTTCCTGTAGAACTCGATGTTCTGATCCCGTTGGATCCAAGGACAGCAAGTTTGGACTCCGGAACGGCCCGAACGGTCCAACTCTCCTTCACAGGTAACTGAAAACTCCAAATCTGCTTCCTGCGTCTCAATTTCACTCAGTACGCACTCCTCGATCCGTCTCTTCCCTAACCGTTTGAACCAGTGCGTAGCCTGCACAGATCTCAACCCAACGACGCCTTGCGCGTTTGCATTGGACTTCCAAATCTCCCGCACCGTCCGCTGACAGGTCGCAGGCGCAAGCAAGCCCCTTAAGCAGCCCCCTTGTTACAGTATGTCCGTACGAAGTTCAACCCTCAATAATAAGAAGCAGGCCCCTTGCGTCTTTGATATAACGCCTGAAGCCCTAAATACCCAGTCAGCAAGTAACTAGGGGCCTAGCTTGATTTTGCCTTTTTTCGAATCGCATAACTTCTTCTCTGGATGTCCAAACGAAATAAACAAGATGCCCATGGAAAGCTGACAACGAGCTCTATCCATCTATGCGATAAAAGTAAAGATCCGAAATTGCGCCAAAAGCTCGTAAGCTGGGGCCTAACTTGTTTTCTCCATCTTTCGAGTCCTGTAACTTCTTCACTATGCGTCCAAACGAAGTAGACAAAGTGCCTATGAAATGCTGACAAGGAGCTCTATCCACTGGTGCGATAAAAACGAAGATCCAAAGTGGTGCCAAAAACCCGTAAGCTGAGGCCTAGCTTATTTTCTCCATCTTTCGAGTCCTGTAACTTCTCCACTAGGCGTCCAAACGAAGTAGACAAAGTGCCTATGGAAAGCTGACAAGGAGCTCTACCCATCTATGCGATGAAAATGGAGATCTGAGATTGCGCCAAAAGTCCGTAAGCTGGGGCCTAGCTTGTCTTCTCATGAGTGACTTTAGAGTGACAAGCATCGAAGTTTGAATTTCAGGTAAGAGCCGGTCCACGACACGACAGCGTCTAGAGGATGATACTTAAGGTCATAGTCAGGTGGTTGATCCCACACATGCTATGTAATCTATAGTGCCAGATTTGATAGCGTAATGTAGTCTTGTAGATTCTTTTTATTTTTAAAAGTTTGTCAACCTTTGATGGTTGTTCATATCAATTGTATGCATCTTGTGGTCAAAATATGAACTGATTTCATGTTGTGTCTTTTTCTCAATCTTCGTAATTAAATGATCGAATAACAGCTAAAATAGATTTTAATAACTTAAGCAAGAGCAGAATATATTCAAAAATGAAATAAACACAAAATTCATGAATTTGTAAATTCTAGATATAGAGTGTGCATGAAAATCAGAAAAGAATCCGTGAGTAGAAACTGGTTGTTATGAGCGACTGTTGCTTGCAATCTTGCCAACGTGAGTATTTAAAATGACTGAATTGAAATGTAAACTGATGTATGATGTTGAACATGAAGCAGCGAGTGACTGAGATGCACTTGACTAATGTGCATGAAAAGAATCAGCTTGACACAAGTGTGAAATTAAAACTCTCTGTAATGTCTCGAAGAGGAGTTTAGTTCTCATAATCAAAGGATGAATATTCTACTAAATGGTGCCACATCCTAAAACTAAAGTGACTCGGTTTCAACTGATGTCATGAACAACAGAATGAGAGTAAAAATTCACTTCTGTGCTAGGTATGATGTTTGATCGAGTAAACTCTGTGATGAAAAATATCTGACAATCTCTATCTCTAAAGTCGCCAGCCACTCCTAAAATATCAGAACATGATAAGTGAAAAGTCTTACATACAACTGGTCCATGAAAGATGGCATATCCTGTTGCGGTTCTTCTCTTATGTACCTCGTCAATTAAAGTTATATGACACGATGTCTAAAATATGTAGTATTAACAAAAAAGAAATGATAAGCACTGATGCATACTGAGATAGAATCTACCACAATCTTGAACAAAATCTTCGAATTTTAGAAGTGAAATCCATATATCTCCAAGGCTATAGGTTGAAACGATGTCTTTTATATTCACACTAGGGGTGAAACTACTGATGATTTACCTCTAGTGTATTGACCACCTTTGTAGGAATCATTGTTGTGTTTTTAAAAAATTCATCATTTTTATACAGATTCATTTGAAGAGAACCAATCGAATTTATATGAGAGTTGTTTCTTGATAAAGATATTAGTTTTCAACCTACCTTCGGATCACATTGATTCACATGCAGTGTTGATCACTAGAGGCAAGAGTTCATGAGTGATGAAAATCCACTATTCTTGATTCGAGATAATTGATCATGAGTGAATAATGTCACATATATCATCAATTTGGGCAAAATTTTTACCGCTTGTCAAAATTTGATCATCGTTGAAGTTGTCTTTATTATTTCAGGTGATGCGATTCAAGAAGTAAAGTTCAAAGTGGACTCCAAGTATATAGCTTTGGACTTCTCAAGCTCATGAAGATTTACAGGAGGTGAGAGTTGTTGTGTGATGGGTCTTCATATTGCACAATGTACCACTTAGTCTTACCACTTAGAGTTGGAACTGAAACTACGAAGAAAATGCTAACATAAATCATTTGCAGATAAAAAGTATTCACATGATTTACATCGATGTATGATGAAGAATAAAATCTATGAGGAGTAGCTGCATTACTGAGTTGGGTGAGAACACAAAAGTTATATTGGTTTAGCAATATATAGTATGTATTTTCAACACTTGCATTTTTAGAGTGATCTTCCACAGAGTTCACAATGTTAGTTATTTGTTTCTGGTATTTTGAGCCAAAAGTTTTAAGAATCGGAGAGAAGTTTTAAGAATCCTTTCTGATGGATCACTCAGGTATATTTTATCTAAACAATGTACGAGTCTAGCTCTGATTAAATACTTCATTGCAACATTAAATTTGTAAGTTTTTTTAGTTCTACTTTCTACTTTCTCTTTATTTTAGTCCAAAATAATAATATCATTTCGTAAATAGGAATTCCACAGGGTACTACCAGATTTCAACTGTTTGGTGGATTAGGTTGCGTGTCCTGACTCTTGATCATATGTAGGCTTACGGACTGATATTCCCAATACAAACAGACAAAGTGAAGATCTGGGTGGGCATGGTAGTGAAAGTGTTATTATTGATTCGATTTGCATCACCTTGTAGGCATGGGTGAGTTTGGAAGAGGGAGAATATGCATGTTCGATGCACTTCTAACCCGAACAAGGAAGAAGACAAACGGTAACGTAGCGAAAAAATGTTCACACACGATTGTTGGAGACATGGTGACGGTTTCAGAAGATAGGTAAATAAAATAATTACACTACAGCAAAAATTATTTTCACAAAATGAAATAGTAACATGAAGTAAACTGCATTTAACTTTATCTATTATAAATATCTATAAATAGAAAAAATGACAGAACCGCCGTACTGTATAGCCCCCGCACTCCACGTTTAAGGGGCCGAAGAATAGAAATAGAAAAGATGACAGCCCTCCGTTATGTATAACCCCCGCACTCCACGTTGATCACCGTTGGTGCATGGAGTCCAAAGACTCCTTGGTTACACTTGGCACCTGGAGTTATAAAACTTGCAAGTGAAAGGTGTGAACTTTAACTCTTCACAGTATAAAGACAGATCTATAATTGAATGAAAAGTATAATCTTTTAGTCATCAGTTTATTACCTAACCCTTCCAAATGAAAAAGTTTAGTAATAAACTAAGCATGTATTATAATCTCTTCCATCTCAAGATGAAAGAGGTGAATAATAAGCATGCTCTAGGCATGGGTGAGTTTGGAAACGGGAGAATATATATATTGCCTTGTAGGTATGTTTATTCATTTCTGCTTAGTTAGTTTCTTGTATTAGAGTCTCATTGTCTATTGAAATTATTTATTTTTGTCTGAGGATCAATCATTTATCATTTTGACTTTGTTTGGCGTCACTTGGATAGTAAAATTATTTCTTTAATTCTTGTAAAAATGTTTTACTTCTGACATATTCTTTAACTCACGCGAAACAAGAAGCACCCCTCTACAAATAGAGAAGCACCCCCTCTAGAATAAACCCGCAAGATTCGAACCTCTACGGACAAGCCTCTGGACGTAATGTATTGCCAGTGCGTCGTATAACTGTATAAGTATAAAAAGTATACTCGAAATTTATATATAGAATTTTGACTTTCACGTGTGTTATTTCTAAACATGAATGAATTGCAAAGAAGAACAGGGAGCGAAACAATATATAACCGAAAACACCCAGGAGTATAAATAGTTTAGTACGGCATAGTAATAAAGTAACAAGGCTACATTTGAACTAGGTATACTCAACGTCCTCTCCAATCACCGAAAGGAATTAAAAGCTTGACATGTCGCTTGTCTTCTTCTGCAACATTGATCCCAAAAGCGCTTGGGGATGTTTATTTTCTTATTCACCCAAAACCTGAGATGGTTACTTATTTTCTTCACTCTCTTCCAACTTCAGAAAAGGGTTTTCATGTTCGTTTAATTTATTACTTAATCCTTCGGGAAAAAGGTTAGGTAATAAATTAACATTCACATTTAATAAATACATTAAATGATTATAGTTTTTGAGACTTGTACTTTCAGATGAGCGCAAGTCAATTCAATACTTCAGTTTTTCTGTTGACAATCAATTCAATACTTACATTTATTCTTTACTCTCTTTGTGTTTTCAGGCATCAATTAATAATTAATATTTGGAAAATATTATTTTTTCTACTTATTAAACGATTTTAATTTAATATTTATTAATTTTCGCGATACCAATAAACTAACCAAAGTTACCATGAGTTAATCGAACTGTGAGGCTTTCTGCGGCAGTGCGCTGCTATCCTTCACAACTTGAGGACCCCGGCAATGGCATTCGACCCCACGACGCCCCGGCTACGGGCGGATGGGGTTGCCAACAAGCTACTGCTTGTTAGTTGGGTAGTGACTAGTGAGACAAATGACCCAGAGACCTGCAGCCTTGCACGCTACAGTACCACGACATCAATCCGTCAGCGCAGAAGCTCCTGCTTCTCCCGCCAAGAGAGGGCTCTAGAGTCAGGCAAAGAGGCTTCCAAACTGTATATATATTCACCACCTTCCGCGGTCCCTCACATGCATAAATGCGAACGGCTGCTGCTTGTGTCCACGTGGTGTTTGCACACATGAGTGCACATATACAAGCGAGGACATCAAACTACGTCCTGCGCGAGGATATATCAAGGTTACAGAGACGACACAGATTTGAAGAGAATCAGAGAAACGTGAAAGCATGAGGAGAGAAGAGTGAGCTTGAACATACAGCTGCACGGGTGTCAAACTGAATAGGATGGCTTCCGTATGTTGGTTATTAACGAGTAGTGACTGTCTATGATACAAAACAGTAAATAAGCATTAGATCTTATAGTTTGAACTGAATCCGACGGGCCTAGTACTGTATAGTTCATCGACATCTAAACTCCTCTGGAGACCTTCGGATTCCGTTCCGTGGTGGCACTCGAGCTTTATTTAATCGGGTGGTGATGGACGAACCAAGACACCTACTCTTGGTCAGCGATTTACTAACATCTGAACACTATCGTCTCTTCATATTTTATCGGTACATTACGACAGATCGCCCTTCCTAGAGATTGCCCTACTAATAAAGAACGTTCTACTTACGGCTGAGCTTCCCTAAACCATGCGTAGATATGAATATCATCCGTCAAAACTTCGCGTTCGAATGCACCGCTAAAAGTCTCTACATATGCTCAAAGCGGAAGCTGACTCGCTCGCCCTGAGATTATGGGGCATTACCGTCAGAGGCCTGATCAACTATCTCTCCCCTCATCATCATAAGGTCAAATCGCACTTCCTTCGGAGGCGCTCAGCTCACTCAGTTCGTCCATATAGCCCGGCATCTCATTGGCAGGAGGGGCAACGCCAGAATCTCCCTTCCCTTGCGTCAACCATTCCACGTTGTCCACGGCCTCGTACGTGTACCCGAAAGCATGCATATCGAGCGTGTCTCTGGCATACGTCCTCCTCAGGACGAGATTCTCGTCGTAAAACAGGAACTCTGCGTCCAAAAAGTCGGGATCCGTCGGGTAAGTGTTGTTCGGAGAGAGGTTGTGCCACACATTCCACAATCTATCGATGTTCTCGTGGTGGGGATAGAATAAGGGATCTCCTGCAGCGAACGAGAAGTCGTCCATGTCGATTCCAACCCACTTGTGCGCAGCTCCGTGAGCTGCCACTTCCAGAGTACCAGCTCCCACGTATGGAGTCACTCTTGGGTATCCAGCTCTGTACACCCTTCCTGTGTATCCCGCCGGTGCATCTTTCATGGTGATCATAGACCAGTGCATGGTCTCCAAATTCCTAGCTCTCGTCTCCTCCGTGCTGAATCCTCCGGGTAATTTGTCGGGATTCCAGGCGTCCACCCACAAGTCCACAACCAAGTCGAGGTTGTACGTTCTGTTGGAGCGATTGTGATGATATGTCGACCCATGCTTGGCATCTGCGTACATGGGAGGTATGGTGTCACCATGCTTGCCGCATCCACCCTGCCCGGCATTGTCCCAGTTCCAGAAGTGGAGAGTGAAATCAGGGTCTCCGAGCAGAGTTTGGAGAATTCTCTCGTGGAAGTACAGGAAAAATCGGTGGAATGGGTAGAACAGCCAGCCGAAGTGAATGTCGACTCCTTGACCTTGGCAAGTGTAGGCGCCAGTGGAATGGGCGCAGTGGCAGCGCCGATGTTGTTCCAACGAGCGTGGATCGTCGATAGGCAGAGCCCGCATCAGCGTGTATGCCTTTCGCAGCTTATCCACGTACGTTTTTAACTCCTCCCCTTCCAGACACTGCAATGCTTTCCTCACCCGAAGGGGTTTAGACATGTTGCGCACGGGAACGAAGTTGACTATCGGTCCCTTGGGCATGGGAGGACAACACTCCATCACTGGGCCTTCTTCTCCTCGTCCCCCCA
This sequence comes from Asterella californica, assembly GCA_036924285.1. Classification (NCBI taxonomy): domain Eukaryota; kingdom Viridiplantae; phylum Streptophyta; class Marchantiopsida; order Marchantiales; family Aytoniaceae; genus Asterella; species Asterella californica. The sequence goes on from JAYKYS010000003.1 coordinate 19,086,702, forward strand.
TAATTCTACCAGGTTTACATCCCTCAAAACTGATTTTCACAGGGGCCGCCTCAACCGAGCTGTGCGTAAAGCATGCCACGAGAACAGAAACACATACTATCAGCCGCAGTTTTCTAGTTGTTTCCATCTTTGCTCGTTCAAACACCTCCAAAACTTGGCAGCTACTCTTGTCCGTTGTCCTCTTTACAAAATGTCAGCTCCAGGCTCAGCTCGTTCTCGAAGGCAAGTGTCGAGAAGCCCAGAGACAGAGCAGGCTCCTGAAGCAACCTGGACCACGACGAGCTAAAGTACACTAAGCTGACCCCCTCCTCCCTCAGCCTTTCACCGGGAAGTTGGAAGGGTGCATACATAGATCCACACTTAACGGTCCTGTTGCAAGTGGTCGAACGGTGTAAAATTTGATCGCAACTTACAGCTCGAGATTCTATATGCCGGTACAGTACTTGCCGAGGTTCGGTCGTGCAAAGGCAGCCTCGTGGAGGTTGTCAATGTCGAGTCTTTCCTGTACCTCTATCCCCTCCTCAAGTTGTGTGCTTCTTCTAATCCAGGGACACTCGACCGGAACAGTGACAAACCTCGCCTAGTCTCGTATGGATTCGAGGCTCGCTTAGAACCTCCTCCAGAAAATTGTCTTTATAGCACCTAATAGTCTATTTTTAACTCTAGAGGACCTACACGTGATGATATACGGGTGTAGTTGCCTCGCCCATGCACTCCCTGGCCTCAATCCTATTTAGCACAGGAAACGCGTTAATTACAGTGCTCATGGCCGTTCGCTATCGGTGCTCGCTTTCCCGCTCGAACAACTAAACCCGAAGGGAAGTGGTTCTTTTGGAGATCCAAGGGCCCTAATGACAGTGGTTCTTTTAGAGATCCAAATATCCTAATGACAACTTCCGTATGAGTAGACTCAACAAGCACCCTACGGAAGCGGTATGAAATCGCACAATACTAAAAATTCAAACTAGAGACCTCTCTGTTCTAACCCGTGATGTTACTCAACATGCTACACCACATTGATGTCAACCTGGCTGTGAAACTTTGTTTTCAAATAAACTGACGTGAATTCTTATCTTGACGTTGTCGTATCTACATTTGCACGAAAGATGCACCCTAGAATCCAATAGATAGCTGTAGAAAATTTGCAGAAATAGATAGTAAAAAGATACGCAACGACACACAAGTGCGAACAATATAAATCTCAAAAATTAAAATATTCATACTTATTATGCTTCCGCAAACACAGAATATATAATCAGATTTAAATTAGTCTGTACAATCTTTACCCAAGTGCTGATAAACCTAATCTGCTACTTGCATTGAGTAATTTTCAAAAAATCCTTTCCAACCATACCCAACATGTCCCAAATAGACTTCCCTACAAAAAGTTATTTGCCTTAGAAGTTTTTCTTAACACGGATGTACCCTACGGAGGTTGAGAGATCAGGTGTAGCTGATCGATAAGACCGTGGACGGTTTACAAGACAGCGGACGCAACACAAAAAAAATATTGAAGACAGTCAAAACATGCATGAATAGTGCAAGACGCGAAGATAAGAATAAGGACTATGAGCTCCTCATGACCCTTTAGACGAGATTAGTTGGTAGACCTCTATCTTCTAGACCAGATAACCGATCCCTCAAGTCGAGCGGTCAAAATGTTGAGACAACAAGAGCAATCTTTTGTATAGAAAGATGATATGTGGTCATTGATTGTCTTCATCGACGGTGGGTAGGTCCCAAAGTCATACGCATCAGATCCTATGGGCTTGTCCAGGAATGTACAATCACCTCGATACGGCGGTAATTGTCATCAATTAAGACTCAGGTCCTTTCAAAAAGATCATCAAATCGTGAGGATCAGTGTTCACCAACTGTCATTCTCAACCACTATTGATCCCAAGGACCTAACATCCACAAGTCCGACAAATTGAGCAAAAGATGTCCATTCTCTCATGTGAGACTTTTGAACTATATCGTAGGATCATCCCATCCAATCGTCATGGAGAAAGGAGACAATAGACAGCATAATATTACGGACTGATACGTGCGGATGCGGACGTTTAATAGAACGACTCAGAGGAGAAAAAACCAACCGAATCACCATGATAGTCGTACTCATTCTCTGATGACAATTTTTGAGGTTGAGGATGCGAGCTTCAACTTAGAGATAAACGAGGCGAGAGAGCAAAGCAGATGCTTGAGGGAAGTTTTAAACACACTCTTCTATCCAATTCTGAAGAGTTAAGGATGAGACACTCGTCTTTCATAGTTAGAGAAAGTAACATATCATAAGTGTATGATCTTTCATACACTGAAGAACATAAGTCCACAAATGTGGACACATGTCAACTACATGTTACTCCTCGGTGAGATCGAATAGACCCATAAGCAGTGCGTGATCTCACCGTCTCCGACCGATACAAGTAAAAAGTTTGGCAAGCCTCGTGCACTTTAACTTGCATTCCGCTGCATTCATTACGCGCATGCCACGTTAGCTTACACGTGTGATGACAGATCAAGGTGAGCCCTTCCACTAGAAGTGCACGAGGGCTCGTCCACTTTTGTCCTCCCTTGTTGAGACTCGGCACTTTTGTCCGCATTCTTTCATTGTGTGCTAGGGCTCGTGCACTTCTGTCCTCCCTCGTTGGAGATGTGCGAGGGCTCGTGAACTATCATAAAGTTCTTTTAAAAAATGACATTTCTTACAAAAGAAAAAACATGAGTATCAAAGAGGACTCGAAGACATTGAAGAAGGTTCTTCACTTTTTTGACGAAGAGTTGGGTGCGAGGCAACTTCTTCAAGAATTGTTGGAGAAGGATTTTGGTTTGGATTTCCAAGAGCGGTCTAGAATCTCGACAATTCTCAAGCATAAGAATGAGAAGGAGAAGTCATCGTTGTAGATACCTTTACTTGAAGACGCGGAGAGAACAGATACCTTGTAGTGCTAACCCGTGGATTGTTTTTCTCTTTTAACACAGTGTACGACGATATCAGTAAGTTAGATGCTGTTGATTTCAACTTGTCTCTAGTGTTCGTCAACTTTGCTCGAAATCTCTCTGTTGTGGTCTATTCAAAAGACAGTCAAGCAGATCATTGAGAACAAGTTGAGCTTGAGTATGTCAACCAAGTGACTTTCATTTTTGTTCTTCATATGGGTGATGATATTCTTACTTGTTTGCGTTCAAAGGAGACCTTTCTACATGCCTACGACATCCAAGTCCTTTTGGGAACTTCTCAACATTTTTCTCTGAATAAGGAGGCATATCTTAATCATGTTGCATGCATATTGTGACATGCATATTTCACCTTCTCCATGTTGCGATGGAAGAGGTATATATGCAGAGGTTTAATATATTACTTAAATCTTCTGGTAGGAAGGGTAGATAATAAATCAAACTCACAATAAATCAATGTATTAATAGCTTCAGGTTCTCGGACTTGTATCTTTAGCAATACAGCAGTCTACTCATGCCTTATGGTTTATATCATAGTCTTCCTACGTTTTTAAGCATGGATTAACAGTTAATGTTTATAAAATATTTTCATCCACTTGGTATATGATTCTTGTTTAATGTTTAAATATTTCTCTGATAACAGCCAGCGAGCAAAAGTTCTCAAAAGTTTATCGAGCATGCATATCGATTCTCTAAAAAATACAAATTGGTTTTAAGCAGAACGGACAATATATGCCAAATATTTGTTAATGACACACCTAGTCCACAAAGTAATAATTTCCTAGCAATTTGCTTGTTTCTCAAGCTATATTGAACCCCTGTAGTTCCTGCTAAGAGAAAACCTTTTTCATTTTGGATGCTACTTCTTCTATTTGCGAATTCATATGATAATTCATGAAATGTTTTATCTTGGTCGCTTTTCTCCTCGTCCATCTCTTTGTCTCTTCCGATACTTCTTCCTCGACCCTTCTGCTTTTTGTTCTCACTTTCCCTGCTATTGTTAGCGAGTTTTTCATATTCTTCTGTTTCTTTCGGTACTATGAACTGGTTGTTGGACTCCATCTTGTTTACCTCCTGTGACGAGATTTATTTTTGTCCTCTCTTCTTCTCTTTGATCATGATGTAGTCTTCCTCATCTATCCTCATTTTGTTCTTTTTCATTGCTTGATTGTTTGCTCTACGTCTCTATTTCGCATGTTCCTCTCTTCTCTATTTCTTGATTCTCTCTCTTTAGAGGACAAGGTCTCGCAAGGTGACCTCTTTGATGACAGTTAAAGCCAACGTCTGGTAGGTTCTTGTATATCAGATATACTTCAAAGTCTCCATCTTCTTCCATCCTATCTCGAAGTAATCCATGAGCTCTTGGTTGAGATCTAGTGGTACATATCCTTTGATGTAGTTGAATTGATATTCTTTTTCTTTGTTTTTGATGTATATGATTTCTCCTAGGCTTTCTAGCATTATGGCTCTTATGTACTCAAACTTGCGTGGAGACCTCGCAGTTTGATCTACACTCACGCTCTCTTGCTCCGTAAATTTCAAGGTCGAAGGATGGTTCTCATGGGAAAATATAGATCATCTTGGTACCCATGAAAAGAGGTGACATTGCCAAAATCTCATTTCTCTACTCTTCACCAGCCACCTGGATAAAAGAGTAGTTCTTCCTTAGAGCTCTAATTTTTTCGGTGAAGATCTCAATGGGTTGTGTCAGAATCATTTCTATCCATCCTTTGAGCATATCTTGCGAGCGGGTGATGTCCGCAGTGTACGGGATGAATGCTATTTTTTTCAATACTGCTGTCTTGTTGAGCAACATTCTGCTAGAGGTTTTAACTTGTGTGCTTCTCTGTCTTTTTTTTGGCGAGTCTTTCTCCTTTTGCAATGCTTGTTTGAGCTCCCTTACGGTGGAGTCGTCTGGATCATGTTCTTCAAAATCTCCGGATAGGGCTCTCATAGAGTAGCAATATTTCTCTTGAACCTTACAAGGTTCTTATCAACGAATTCTTTCGATCATGCTATCTTTACCCAATTCTTTTCCAATTCTTTTTTCAACTTTGGGCTTCCGCTATTCTTTTCTCTTCTTTGGTTACGTATGATTTAATCGTGTTACCGGCATGCAGGTCCTAGACGGTGAGGACGGCTCATGGAGCATTGTTGGTTATCTTTCCCTGACTCGTCATAGTGCCTTGTGGAGTCACCGGGTAATGTAGCTGGAGAGGTGTTTTTGGTGGAGGCACGTTAGTGTGTGTGTGTTGTTTCCAGTTTCTCTTTAACTTGGTCCTTCTTTCTCCGACGAAGTGCCAATTGACACGTGAGACATCTTTGCTACTATTTGACTCCCAAACATTTCAAGCTCTGACATTGTGTATTCTTTTATCTTTTTGACTAATGGAGATAGTGGAAGAGATTCTTGAACTCTAGAATCTGCAGCAGTAGACGTACTGTTTGGGCTAGCATTGTTCGTCTTGTAGCGGTTGTATTGTTTGCTGGTCTCTCCTTCTCATGGAGATTACTGATCTCTGGTAATGCTACTCGCTCTCTATTTAGTGGTCTGTTGCGCTTTTCGTCTTCGCTAATCCTGTGACACTCATTCTTCGATGATGAATTGAAGTTAAATATAATGTGCTTGTAAATCCTCCATTCGTATTCTAAACATTGATTGTTTGGTTTTCTTTTTCACTTCGTTCTGGTTTTTTGAGCATTCTAAATATGCGCTTTGGGTGTCTCTCTTCGCTCATTCTTCGATTTTACTTTCACGTCCTCTGTCCTTACTCAATGCGCTCAAATTACTTGCTATGGCACGCCATGACTGCCATAGTCGATCTTTCCATGAACTCTCTCTATTCTGCTGCTTCTTTTATTCACGGACCCTATGCGGGGTACAGATAACGTCTGCGCCCAGGGAATGTTTTCGCATGATGCGAAAACACTTTACCCAAATCCATTCTTCTCCCCATGCGGACTCGCGGGCTTTCTAGTTTTCGGGGCGGAGAAGACTGAAAATTACGGGTCATTTCACAGTCTGACCCAGAAACTTTAAATAAGGATATTTGCATCGGAGCTTCAAGAGAGGAAAGAATAGAGGATCTAGTGCAGGAGGCATGATGGGATTAGGGTTGAGGGTCGATAGGAGCCATCGATCATAAAGCGGAGGAGATTCAGTTGAGACACCAAATCCAGGACTGTGCTATCCAAAGTTCAGAGAGTGTGCTATCTAACTTGAAACCGGAAGCTTTGACTTACACTACTCGGTCACTGTCAGTCATAAGTAATATATAGGGAACCGAGTTATGATATAGTAGTCTAGTCCAAAGTTTCTAGTCCTTACTGATAAATTCTGCGGAATACAGGCGGAATGAATCTATGAGTTGCGATACACGAGAGTCGAAAAAGAAATTCATTCTACGAGGACAGAATACATGAGATTCGCTGACATTCCGCAAAACTGCATTCCACATAATTTTGCGGGTCATGTGTGTGACTCAAACGCAAAGTAACTAGGTAAAGGAATCTCCACCGAAGCACTATAAACGCCTCGGCACTGTAAATCGTCCCATTAACCAGTCGCCCTCTTGGCGTGATAGATGAGAAAGAAAATAAATGATAAATTTTCACTGTAAATTTGTCTCGAATCCCGTCTCGGTAAACGTACACATTAAACTTGAATACCATGTTAATTTTTGACGAGACTGAGAACTGGTACTTCCCGGCCATTTCCAGTGTTCGGGTGGAGATGTCCTAAGCTGACGTTTCTGAGTTGACTCGGGTACTACGGAGTCTGGACTAGTACAGTATGGAGGAACGTAGGACATCACTGCCCATGCCGGTGGAAGGAGCATCCTTGATCTCCCACAGATCCAATGTCTGACAAGCCTTGGCCATTTGTCCCGGTCATTGCTTGCCGACTTACAAGGACTCGTTGGCAGTGGAGGACGCTGCAGGGTGTGCGCGCTGTATCTCACTCCACTGAGACAAGGTGGCCACCTGCGGCCCAAGTCCCACCGGATCAATTCATTTCATTTCATTGGTATACAATTGAGGTATGGAAATACATCTAAGACATGGAAATGGTATGTCTGTCAGGCATCGGTATAAGGGCTCCGAGTCTCTGCTTATCGAGATTACAGTCACGGAGCACAGAAGAAAACGGTTAAAACAACACTAGGCAGCATCACATAAAAGTATGATATAAAATAATCAAAAAATGTAATTTAAAAATTATTACTAAGTAGAAGAATTTTATACAAAATAAAAATTAGGAAAAATATTTAATCGAGCAGACATCATTAAATATATCGTTGATTGTAAATTCATCATGTCGTAACGAAAGTGAAGATTTATTTAAAGCTATTCAAATAGATGGAGTTGGAACTTTTCTGGTTTGTTGGAAAATAAAAGAATATTCTTTGTTACCTACAGTAAAAAATACAAAAGGAAAGAAAAGATTATGGTTTTCTCTTTCTTACATCGATACTTGCCAATTTAAGGGACACTTTGCCTGCCTGCCATCGGGGAGAAGAGGATTTCAAACTCCAGAAACTCAATTGTGTTGTTTGCCTCCAAACAGTCATTTGAACAAAGCTTTAGCATCAGATATATTTGCAAAGGAAGCCACGCTCCTCTGGCTTATCAAAACATAATGCGTTGACACTCAACTTGTGTGCACGCTCTCCACTATGATCAACTTAGATGGTGTCTATGTTGTCAACTCCAAAGGAAAAGGATATTTTGCACACCTTTTGGTTCTGCCCAAGAGTGATAGAAATCTAGAAATCTAGAAATGAGTCAAGAAAGTAATATGCATCGCATTCTCTTTAGCAGCAATTAGAGAATTACATTTTCCAACCAGTGAGTGTTTCGAATCTCTTTGATCGAGGAGTTGCTACATTTAGGAAAGCAATTTGCACATCTCTCATTTGGTACGTATAGTCGAGAAAATCTTATCTTTTAGGGCAAAAAAGAGATACAAGCAAGGTGGTGGGTGGCGTTAATCTAGAGCAGGCTCACGATGAAGATCAAGCAAAACTGACCATAAGTATCGAAGGTGATCAAAGAAAAAAAAGAGATAACATAAGAGAACATATACAAACTCCAGAGAAAGTTTAGAGTCTCTACCCACTACAAGCTTAATGAGCTTATCCTCTTGTGTCAAGTAGGCTCGATAATACTTCCGACTAACTATTTTTGGGTTCTTTTTTTAATATTCGAGCGGATTTAGCTTCTCCATGATTGTGGGATGGAGGTACCTCAAACTCGACATTACCGAGTTTTTAGCTGATGAGTTCTAGTCATTGTACGCATCTTCCTCCACGCGATATAAATCAGAAATGAGACTACTAACTGTTGAGATCGTGAGAGAACTACGAGCGTGCAAAATGAGAAATTCAAGTCTGGCATCACCAGCCATGGTCTTAATTTGACCTGCTGAGATTGTCCTTTTCTTTCTATCAAGAGGTGAGTTTTCACGACATTTTATCTCTGTTTACATATTTTGAGATTTGGTTTCTTGGCATTCAGTCAGTCTTGGCAAATGCAGTTGTGAACTGTATCACGGCGATCTGCCACTCCTTTCATACCATTTTGGTAAAAATTCTAGACAAGCTGGATAATTTCTTAACAAGTTTGCGAAAAAATGGATCCACATCCCTCGGAAGCGTGAGGCTCTTTTAACGACATGTGTGATGAATTAGAACGAGAATATAGTTCGAGAGCTGATAAAGATTTATCAGCATCGTCCACAACATACCCCGATGCATCATAGGACAGCAACGTCGCGTGTGCTACCACCTCGGACGTCATTGTAGAAAGTAGAGTTGAGAGAGCGCTTGTTTGACGTCTACTTAGTCTACAGCGTGATGACAAGTGAGTACTTTACATTTGAACTGGATCTATTCATGAAGAGAATACATGTACTTTGTGTCATCAGAATATATTTACATTTATCTATTTATTTTCTAGTTGTTGTATAAATTTTGTATCTCTAACAGTTACTCTCAATCTTGCATAAGTTATGACATGCGCATTGTCGCGGTCACAAATATGTGACAGTAGGGTTTATAACTTCATGTTTTTTCTCGAGCTGTTGTAAAATTTGCAGTTCAAAGACTTCTCAAAAATTTATTTATTTATTTTTTCACTCGGCGGATGATATTCTTTTCCGTGACATCTCTTTGCTTGAACATATTCTACTCCTTGGTGGATAATCATGTTCGGAAGGTTTTATGATGAAGGTTTTACATATTTGTTTTCAGCAAATCTGGTTTTATTTACCGGTTTCAAATATCTTTATCTTTCAAAAAAATTATTATTTACTGGTTTCGAGGACCCTTGACTTGTGTTACCAATAGATATATTTGGTAACTTCGCTGAGGTCGCAAGGGGCTCCTATCACTGGGAATAAGCATGTGCTTGTTCAACGAGTAGCTTAGTTGAGAGGTTTGGAGGAGAGAGATCTCATACTGTCGAGACAGTTCATGTATCATGAGCTTCAGGAACATGGTATTGCAGATAAGTTGAAAAGTTGGATATACATCTTTTGTCATCTGAACGCTAAGAGAATGATTGGTGCCGATGACCGATATGGACAAGAGGAGGATGATGTCTTTATCTTATGTAAGACATAAAGAATGCGGCAGACCATTGGACAAGAGAGTATATATACTATCTTATACTCCAGCTGCAGACAGGGGTACATAGACCTTGCTGCGGTGTTCTTGATTTGAACAGATCAGCCTCCGACAAGTATTACAAGAAGGGTAAGTGGGGAGCTTATGCAACACTTTATTTGGTTTAGTTATTTGTGTCAACTAACTTCTGAATAATTCAGGCGACAGAAGATATTCTCTCTGACATACAGTTCTCTTACGCATCTAGCCATGGTTGCATTCCTTGGCAGAGCCATTACCCCAGCAAAGATGTGGTTATATACACGCGCTAGGGAGAACTACATGTCGAAGACTTTCAACTCAATCATAAACAAGGTTGTTCAAGTTCAGCTACCGGTTCAAATCAGATAGTTTTAGTTTGATGTGGCAAGTTTGCCCCCCACAATATGTTCATAATTTAATAATGTTTTTCAAATTACATAGTTCATGGCTGCCGATGAAGTAATGGATGTTGAAACTAGAACAATTCACATAGAAGGGCATGACATGGACCCAAGACGCATGTTTACCCCTCAAGTAGAATTCCAGAGAAAGCTATCATGCATTTCTGCTCACACGGAGAACTCTGTAAAATTCTTCAAAAATTATCACATAGTGGGAAGACCTATAATATTAGCACGTGCCTCGAGAGAAAACCTTAGTTTTCCGTGGTGGACCCAACACATTCCCGGAGCTGTTTCAGGAACTCTTTCCATGTTTCGGAAGTGCTTCAAGTTACTTGTCAAGTTCTAGCTTCAGACTGTCGTCGCTTCGAAGATTTGATCTCTTTGCTACATGTAGACCGTTGGGATCCGCTCGTTCATTTTCACCTTACGTTCACTCTATACTGTCTTGATCGTTGTGGTGACTTTTTGCACATTGGTGGGTTGTTGGGTCGGAGCTTTTCATTGCAGGTGGTGACTTTGGTTGCAGACGTACCTTTGAAACAATCATTCTTTTTTATCAATGGAGAACTTGTCAACCCTTGGCTAGTACGAATCAGTGTAGAGCGTATTGTTGATTTTACTCTACTGCTAAAAAGGTGGACCGAGACACAAATTGTTTTTTCTGCCGCTGCATTTTGCACCCTCCTACGTCTTCTTGCGGACTCATTGTATTTGGCAGAGGTGCACTTCTTGATCGTTCGATCAGTCATTTTGACCTTGACGACCAAGTTCTTTCGTTCTGGTTCAAGTCATTTTGCGAACGGTTTTTTCTCCACCATAGTGTGCGAGAGGTTCTATTTGGAGGTGCTTTCTTTTCTCTCCTTGTGAGAAGACACTGGTATGAAGGCTTTTTTTGGCTATGTTCTTCTAGAGTCGCTTTTGGATACAAACCCTTTGCTAGCAAACTGAGAGCTCGCATTCTTGGCTGCTCGTATTTCGTGTGTCTAGCTTTTCTCTTTTTCATGTTTGCATCTGGCTATACTGCGAAGTGTTTCTCTCATTTTTGTCATTTTCACCATGGTCAATCGCAATCGAGCTCAACCAGGGTCACATAGAGTCACCTCACAAGACACTTGGAATCCTCCGCGTCTCTAAGTTCTTCTTGAGGACATGTGGAAGTTCTCGTGTTCTAGTATAGAGGATGGAGAGAGGATCAAAAGGTGAAAATTCATCTCTGTGGATAAGTTGCGAGTGAAGTTTTCTGAGTTTTGTACAGCTTGCGATAAGTTTGCTGTAGAGCAAGACATCAGTGTGAAAGAGCTAATACTTTGTGCAGCATATTTGTTTGTAGAGACTGAAATGAAGCAAAAACGCTTTTCTGTTTATAAGCAACTCGCTAAAACAATTGGTTATGCTGAGCGCACTGCCTTTCCAGAATATCTTCATTCAGTGGTTCAGACCACTTGGGAGTTCTCCAGGAGAATCACATAGGTTTTGTATCATAGTTCTTTGTATTTATCTCAGTTTTTTTTTTGACAATAGTTCTCTGTGTCTTTTGCAATTTTGTGGGCAATAGGCCTCCTCCTCTAGAGGATCCATTGACAGTAGGTGTCAGTGGTGAGGGAGGAAGGAACTCCTACTGGAACCGATTCCAGTTTAAGGGGTTCAACTCCTCCCAGAAGAACTCTCAAAAATTTTTGTTTTGTTCAAAAAAGTTCAGTATGTCACATAAGATTGGTAAATCCGTCCTGTGTACAGATTCTGATCTGACTACTACTAAGTTTGAGGAACTTGAAACCTATACCTTTCATACACCTGAAAATATAAGTCCATAAATTATTGTTTGTGGTTCAGGTTACAAAAATCTGACTCACACATAGATCAGTATAGTTACTTATGCATGTTACAGAAATCTGAAATTCAGGTTTCTAGAAACTCGTTTGAGGCTCAGGTTTTGAAACCTGACCCTTGTGTATACATGTTATAGAACCTGAAAGTTCAGGTTTCTAGAACTCACTTGAGGGTCAGGTTTTCAAAACCTGACCCTTATGTATACATGTTATAGAAACCTGAAAGTTCAGGTTTCTATAAACTCGTTTGAGGTTCAAGTTTATGTAACTATGAAGACAGTTAAAATTTCAAAACTTGATTCATATTGGTTTAGAAACTGGTCTGCAACTGAACCAAGAACTACTTGACCACATTCTTGCACTTGTGCCACAAGTCTTTTTGTGAAACATTATCATGACACGCTAATATGACATCCACTGAAGACTTATCATCGTGCACCACCTTGTTAAGGACGATACCACGAGCGACCAATCGCTGGATACCAACCTCGAAGGCACAATCCTCTATCAACCACGAGTTGTTATCCGTCTCCACGCGAGTCATATTCATCAACTCGATCACACGACCATCATGTGTCACGATGAACGCACAAGTGTCATTGTAACAACTTCTTGTGAAATCGTATCGAAGATCAGCGTACATGACAAAATTATGTATCCATAAGTTAAATCCACGTTACATTAGAGAGTATTAGAGACAAATTAAAATATATCAGATTTCAGTATACATACGTCTTGTATCAGTCCTCTCTCATATCATGAACGTGACAATAGAGCAAATTATACTAGACTGAAAGAGATATCTTACCACCAATATGTGCCTCGTTCAGATCGGGAAAATGTCTAGCAAGAATTGTAGATTGCACCTTATCCTTCACCCCTGGTCCAAACTGTCCAATGTCACTTCTATCCATCTAACCTGGTGATGCTTACCACTCTGGAAAGCAAAAAAGTGATATCTAGACACAGGAGCCAACCCTCCCTCTCTATATACACCATCCAGCTGAGTATAGCTTAAACCAACACATAATGCAACATTATACATGCGATGCGTGACATTTGAGACAGTAGATCACCACCCGTATGTGTGACCGTCTGGGCAAATCAACCTCAAAGACCAACTCTGATGGATAGATGACACTATGAGAGACAAAAGACAATGTTCGCACCCATGATGAAGACATCTCGCTCTAAAGATATGAAAGAACTCTCTCAATCCAAGATGTGAGACAAATCCATATAAAGGAAGATCGTCGACTGGACCAGAGCTACACTCTCACCCGCTCCAAGTGGTCCTAAATCAAGAATATGAGAATCTAGAACTAGATATCTCAGAACTTGCAAATCTGAAACATGTGCATCTCCTATGTCATGCGCATGTACGTCCTAAAATTACAAACATCAGAATTCTACTACATCAGCCAAACAACAAAATCAACGCCCAAAGTACATATGATGTAAAAAATCATTCTAATTAATTCACCTCCAACGTGATCCATTGCGACAAAGATGAAGTACATGAGAGTCCGACATCGTGATGCTAAGAGCTCGTAAGACATCAGCATCAACAAACTTCTAGGTGCATGTCGATCTCTAAGATGCCTAGGATACACTGTATGTGGTATGGATATAACAAATATGTCTTAAAGCCATCCACAAGTCTATTCGCCTGGAGGTCCATCCAAAGTCAGCGGTGGTAACCAAGCTATGTCTGTTACTATAGTAGACAATAGTGGAGAAAATCAACATAACCTACACCTTTCTATTACAAGCAAAAAACTAAATGAGAGAAAAAATTAACAAAATCTCTAAAAGTCTCAAAAAAACAGGAGAGAGAAAATATAAAAGAAAACAGAAAAAAATAAAAAAATAAACAACAACTAATAAGTTGGAAAGACCCAAATTGTCTAACAGAGAATAAAACCAAGTGTGAAAAATGCCAAGTGAAAAAGACGAGAGTGGGGAGAGTAAGCAAGTGAGATAAAAAAAAAGACCAAGAGAAAAAGGAAAACGTGGACTTTATCCCTCGGCACTCCATCCAGCCAGGAGTCCAAGTTGGAAGATCGCTCCTCCCGATGATGATGGCTGTTGACCGGCTGTCAAGCCGGATATACATTTCCGGCTTGTCAGAAATGTATATCCAGCAAGACCCATCGCTCCAAAATTCTCTATGGTGACTGATGGGTTCAAGAACTACGCAGCCGGTTAATGTGTTCTGAATTAGTTCTAGGAGCCATGTTCTTCTGCGTATTTTTTTGGTTTCTTTAGCAAACAGGGTCTCGTTAGAACAACTATTAAAATTTTGAATTTTTTGAATATTCTTTTTGAAGTTTTTTGAAATGAAGTTATCTTTGAATGATTGCTTTGAAGCAGTCCGATGTCAGATTACAGAGATTTGCAGCTCATTTTGAAAGACTGGAGACGATGCTCATTTTCGTATGTAGATCAAGAGAAGATAACAACAAATGAGCACAAACCAGCTGGACATAGTTCAGCTGGGAGAGCCCACCGAGGTCTATTTCTCTTAATGTGTTACACACTATTCTCTGAAATTGATCTTGTATGTATATTATTTATTCATAGATTTTATGTGAAGTTGTGCTAATTAACTGCTTGTTAATTATATGGTACATGTGAAACTGCCATTACCGCATTAGTCCATGGAGATTCTGCTATGGATAACTTGATCCTATATGGCAGTGATAATTATGGAGTCTTTACAAAAACTTATTTCATGTCTCAAATTTTTTTACGCAAAAATAAACTCCCTAGAAATCACTAACAGAGAAACAACAGACGTCTCATCCACACGAAGGATCACCGATCAATGAGATAACGTCTTCATGAGACAATGTCGAGCCAAGAATTAACTGAAGTGACAGAGTTAAAGAGTGCAAACACCACCACATCCAAATCGGATCCACTATGGAGTCAGCTGAAGCTCTCCCAAAGGTCTATGGAGCTTTTGAGAAGACCAATTGTCCATTGTTTTCCACTTGGCCAAAGAAACAATAAATACCAACTTGAAGTCTTTTCAAGGATCTCTGCCGATTGTGTCCTCTAAGGAGATTAAACCACAGGTGGCAATATATTAGAGGTGGGAGATGCCCCACTAATTTTTAATTAATCACGCGATAGTTAATTAAGACCTAGGAAGGAAACTTTTCTGAATTTTATAGTTCATTTTCAGCAATACGCAGGGCAGACTGTATCCCACCAAATCCACTAAACGAAAACGGAAAAGTGCATAAAGTAAGTAAAGGTTATGCCTAAAGGGTGGTACGTCCTGGTGATTATTCCGTGCGCGGAAATGAAACCTGCTGCTGTTTCCTACGCAGGATCTCCGCATGCTGAAACGGTGTGTGCGGATGCGGCGGCATACCGCAAATCCCTACAACAAAACAATGATTGATTGCTTCGGGGTGCCATGTCAACCTACAGGAATCTCGTAGGGAGCAAAATTCCATTTACTGTGCGTAAGAACTGGACGGTGTACTGACAATGACCCTGACGTATGAGGGAGTAATATACTGTAAGGATCATGAAACACACGAATCACTTAGTTAACTCTACTTGATGGCGTGCGAGTCGGGGTGAATCTACATCGTCCGACCAAGTTGCAAATAACAACAAAGTGTTCTTACATGCACGAAAGCGCAATTCATAGGAATAGAGTTAACTTGAGTTGCGCGCATATTATTCACCATCCATATTAATTTATAAGCTAACCCTTCCTGTGGAGAGGGTTAGCTCATCAATTTAAAAAAGATTATTCTTATTCTTTCGAGACACTTCTCTTTACTAAATTTTTTGAATTCAGTAAATTAAATTTAGATTTAGATTTAGATTTTATCTGAACAATGTGCTTAGTGCAGTGGCAAAATAATCTTTTATGCAGTGGATCAATGTTTGCTTACTGCAACAAAACCTTTTACTTTTTCAAGAAAACATTTCTGCCAAAATGATCTGTATAGCGAATCATTTGTACAAAGCGACTCATTTGATCATGTATAGCGAATCATTAATTTCAAATTTTCACATTGACTTGTCTAGATTATAATTTTATATTTATTTATATGTTATATTTTCTAAAAAAAAATCTGAAAATTTTACATATTTCTCTCGTCTGTGAACAAGTCTGTCTTTTCTCACAATCCCATCTGTAAATTCTTTCCTCTCTTTTTTGCTTAATTTTTTCTTTCCCTCATGCCATAAGCACACGTTGCATGTAATATTAAATGTATCTATTCAATAAACAACTATTTATTTCTATTTACTACTCCAAAATATAATTAAAGAACTCCACGGGATAGTTTGCATTTAGAAATCCCTCAAATGAGTCATTTTATACTTTCCAGAAAAGTAAACTATTAGTTCAGTTCCAAAGGGAGACGAAACGGAAAAACACCATAGAAATGACATCCTCATTCAGTTCATGGGAAGGACAGCACGAAAGAGAAATGTAAAAAGAGATAAGAGAGAGCTAAAAAGCTAAAAAGACCATTACTTGAAAACAAAACAAAGAATTACGCTTGCAATGGGATTGTGAGGCTATGCATTAGTATTTATCCTGATCTCTCGTGCAGGTGTAGAAAATTATTTATACAAAAAATATCTTTAAATAATCGATAAAATACAAAATAAATATATAAGTATCGTTTTTCAAGTCAATGATTAATATAAGCTGTTACTTTGGATCAGAGGAGAAGATGGCACAAAAAGAGAACGAATAGATCCTATCCAAAAGAAATTAGAATAATAGCAAAATATAAGAATGATGAGGCTCAAGAAGAATATCAGGAGATAGTAATGTTATAGTTTACAAGATAAACGATTTCAAGAATTTATTTTCTGATGTGAATCTAAATCAGAATATAAAATGTTATCAGTTTGATGATATATAAACCTTACTGCGGTAGTAACTATATTAGCTACTCGGGAAGACATTATGCATCAAGTTCCCACGTCATGTAAAAACATCTATTTTTTGCACTCTTCATAATTCTACAAGTATTATAATTTCCTATATCTAGCATTCTTATTCTACAAACTTTCAAACTTGAATCAGTGATGGAAAATCTTGTAAGTATAAAGCTATAAGTTCACCTCACCTAGAGTAGAGGTGTGAACCAAGAGGCTCTATTATGATAAAGGAAGTGAGCTCAAGACTTGTGGTTCCTGTGCTGACTTATCATTCCAAGTCCAGGCTAGGATACGGTTCCCCTTGGCACCGAAGATAAGGTTCACTAAAGGATTTTGTTATAAATAAGTGTAAATAATAATAAAGTATTTTTTATTTAGTAAAATTAGTAAAATTAAAGACTAATTTTAATTTTAATAAAAAATTAAGTGAAAATTAGAATTTCTTATGCACAAGAATTTTATAAATTTATAGTTATTTCTGTTTTACTTGTAAAAATATGATATATTAAAATATTTTTCTAAAATGAAAATATTGATATTAAAATATCTCGTTACTCGCATGTTTTATCAAAATACAAAGAGTTATCCCTTTGAGGATATGATCTTCATGTCCACCTTTACCATGCAATATATAAAGAACTGAAATGTATACTGAAACAAATGAACGGACTGGAACAAAAATTGGGTCACTGTATGAAAGTTTATAGAAGTCCTTTAGAACCGTTTCTTGCATGAAAGTGCTGAGACCTCAACCCCTATGGTAGGCTTCTCAAGAAACACGCAGCTGGAGAGAGAAACGTTGGTCACTGCAAAAGTCTAAATGGTGTTGAGCATGGATCCGAGTTGACGACGGTGAACAATTAAGGAAACTTACGCTAACTTCGGAATTGTCCCATCAGAATTTCCCATTCTTTCTAGCCTCTGGATCTCTGTAAATGTCGCTCTCATTACATCTTTTCATCTTTTGACCTCCAGACAGCACACTCTCATACTCTTCTCTCTCTATGAACCCCAAACCAACAAGTCAAAAGACGAACTACTCGAAAAACTGATGATGACAATATAAAACACCTCCCTGCTTAATACTCTCCGACCTTGTGTACCAGTCTCCTGCCTTAACAAGTAGCTTTCCCTCTAAGACGATTTTGCAAGCGAAACTGTTGCACCTTTCGCTTTTATCTCTTTGATTTTCAACAAGAGGACGGAAAGACGATTTTGCGAACAAAACTGTTACACCATTCACTTTTATCACTTTCAACAGAAGGGAACAGGTGGTGCGGTCGATGGGCATATTACCATTAGTGTGGCACTGAGAATCCGACATATAAAAGATAGTGATGCGGTCAAGCCCTTAGCTCAAGACTCGTCGAGGTTGTGCCATTGCAGTTCATTCTCGTACCTTCGGGACTCACGTTTTAAGGACACATACGAGGTCACGTCCTAATGAACTTTCTGGCCATCTCGAGTTGAAGGAAGAAGAAAGAGATCACTGGCCCATCATACTTATCCGTTTGGGACCATCATCAATATCAACTGTTGCAAGTAACCTTAGATCATCTCTAGAGGTCATAGACTGAGAGAACATATGCATAGTCCTAATCTCGTTCCACTTAGGACAAATCAACCATCCAAAATCCCTGCTTCCACTGACATATTCACAGTAATGGTTGACTCGAGATCCAACTAGCATCCACAATTTTCTACACCACAATTTTCGAGAACAAGAAATTCCTAAAACAAGTCAGCCGAACCCTGGACCTTCTTAATCAGGAACACAATAGACAGTAGACCAAACATATGAAGGCGAAAGTGTTGTTGCGTGAAATCCCTTTTGCCCTGCTGTTACAATGTGGGCTGTAAATAGATCTGTATCATACACTTGTACAGCATCGGACAAATTTGGCAACCTAATACGGTTGTTGCACTAATCCCTTCCAACTAGCTTTTCTAGGAAGGGAATTGATTTAGTTGACATGTATACATAGGAAAAAATTTCTTGTTGATGTACAATATTATTCCGCACTCAGCTTCACGCCCAGACAGCAGAAGGTCGATCTCCGCTTCTAAACCCGGGTGCAGGTGGGTTCTGTTTGATAATGAATGTGGTGAACTGCGACCTAATCCCTCTATGATACAAACAGGCAGATCCGTCTCGTGTAGTGACTGAAGAAAAATTATATGATCCTTGGGGGTAAAAACTTTGCTCGTAGCACAACTGGTGGTTCTCCTTTCTTCATGCGACTTCCATTACAACGAGGGCACTGGCATACCAAGCGCATGCAGGAGTTGAGTCAGATACGCGCCAGGTCCAAGGTCCGTACGCCACATTATACAACTGGCTGGAAAGTCCCGTAGACTGCTAGAGAAAGCAAACCTAGGCGTTTTCTATCCGACTTGATGATTATCTTCACAGGTCAAGACGATAAATTAGATTTCAATGCTTACCTTCTTTGTGCCAGACCCAAAGCATCGGGGACATTTACCCATGCGGCTCATCTTGCCTTCCCACATAATCCTTCCACACCCTTCACAGACATCGCAGCACTCAACACCATATCCGTCACACCTGCTGCATACTTTCTGCACTCGTAGACAAAAGATATATCACTCAGATATTCAACGGCCACAAACAACTCATATCTTATGTAAGCTGCATAGTCTTAGAGAAAATGTCTTTTGGTCCCTGTTTGACTGGAGTTGCAATTTACAATCTGAAGATCTTGAATGAAAATACGTAGTGCAGAAGGCTGAGGAAACTTCGATCTTCAACAGTCTCCAGAGTGACACAAGAGCTGAAAACCTCACCGTTTGTACTCATGCAACTCATCGCCATAGAATCTAGGACTAACTGTCTTGGCCTTGGGGAGAATATTACCTGCGGAGTTTCGGGGAAATTCTTTTTCTTTTGCACTGCTGTGGCAAGCCCAAGTAGAGCTACGAATAAGGCCATAACCAGACCCAACGGACCTGTTGTAGAATGATAGCTGTCAGAATAATTAAATAACTTGCTGAAATACACTTAAATATTCGAGATCAAGAACTTGGTTTACATGTAGATAGTCAGAGATCATAAATGTACCTCGCAACTTGCTAGCATTGGCTGGTGCTTGGCCCGCAACTCCAACTGCACAGCTCACAACTCGACTGCCAGCACCGGTAAAACTCTGCGTTAAAGACATTGTCGCAGGTCGTAATCTTGCGCTTCTCCGTGCTTCTAGATCATGGCTAATATCTGCGAGAAAGCACACCACTCCTGTAAATATTCCGAAGAAGATGAACTCTAAACGGGGAATATCTGTTCAACAAACATTACACCAAACCATAAAGTAACATGAACATGGCAGATATTGCAATATCTAGAATGAGCAGGGAGAGAAATTCTGTACCTGTAATTGAAGTTCCTAATGCATGATCCCCATGCGCAGCTGCAACAGGATCCTGAGGCCCACAATTTCCGGTATCATCATCGGCAGTCCGGGTCTTCCTCAAGTGCTCATAGAGATCAGAACCGCTACGCTGAAAGGTCCCTTCTTTTGTAGCTCTTTCGCTTGCTGACTCTGTAAGGGACAGAGTAGGAGACGATAACGTTCTTAACAGACTCCCAGACTCTCCTTCCCTGTGAGGTGCGAATGGTTTCGTTCTCGATTCTTCGAAACTTTCAACTAAGGGAGAATAGAGACACCTGCACAAAAGTCAATCGTTCAATAATCACGAATCTGGAGAGCTCAGACAATTCTGCTCATCATATTTACACTTCCACAATTTCTCGTTGGCGAGACTCATGGAAGAAACTTAGGATACACTTTACCAGCAAAGGACCTACTGATGAAAACCCGTAGCTTGTAAGTGTAGAATGTAAGCTTTAAGCTACGTTGAGCCCGTCGTACAGCTGAAAAGATCTGCCTCAGAAGCATCTCAAGATCTGTTCTGGATGAGTATTAACTATGCGATAACTTCTTCCTTCAACCTCAGAGAAAGTATTCTGAACAGAACATGCAATTGTACATCAGAGAGAGATGTAGGGCCAATCCACGACATGACAATAGTTCGCCATGTGTTCTCACGACTGTAATGAGGCCAGACGAAAATAACGTACCATTAACCTGTGAAGTTAACAATGACTATTCTTATGACGACCAAGAGGAAGAAACTAGACGAGTGGAGACGATTTGTATCAAAGATAATGGGATGAAATTCTTTACCTCGTACTCTCCACGCGCCTTCTTCTGAATTCCTGTAAAACTGGAAGCCTCACATCTACGGGAAGGCCAACAAAATCCTGTCTGCTCCTCGCAAGCTTGTGAGAATCAACCCTTTGTGGTGCACGTCTACCTAAGTCGGAACAAGAAGTGAAAAACGTGGCAGAATCACTGGAGGGACAAGTGCATGCTTGCACTCCTCCGAACAGCGACGAATCCATTGCCTCTCCACAGATCACTCAACCCCTAAACCAACCGAGGTAGAACAATCGAACAATCGAAATCTGCTCTGTATCTTCGTATGATATTATCCGCGTATCACAAAATCCGCTAATCAGAACCAACTTCTTCTCAAGCTTCCGACATCAACAGCAGGGAGCGACAACAGTTCAAAGTCTTGAATTATCCAGCAACTACTGTAAGAGGGACAACAGACAGCTCCAGGGAAAGGACGGGCAGCGGGCGCGTGTCAAGATACTAAAGGGAACGGGATATGTCAGGACTTAACCACAGAGGATGCCCAAAACCTGGCTCAGATTCCGAGCCGAGATTGACAGCAGAAAGTGGTCACACTCGACACCGGTTTCCTTGTGGTTCCTATCGGACAAGGTTCGAGAAGATATTACTGCCTAGATACATAAAACTTTACTTCTTCTCCAGAGAGGCAGGCATCGCTATGAAACTATTGAAGATACTCAGCTCGTAGACTGGAAGCCTGGAATCCTTCTCGTCGCTTCGAGAATAGAATCCTTCTCACGCTCCTTCTCGCGCCCTGCCGCGCACTACCATGTTCCGTTCTGGACTTCTGATTCGTGAGGTGCTAGTCCGCATTCGCTGCTCGTTCGTTGGTTCGTCCGCACTCACTTTTAAACTACCGTATTGGACGCTCCCACATGGACGCGAGGACCGTCATGCCGACACACCGTCCTTGTCAAGCTCTCTGTTCGCCTGTATATCATTGGCCTTCAACTGTCATTTCAGTGATTTGTTCGGGGCCAATACCTTTCGTTCTCGTCCACTTCTTCTTGAATTAGCCTAATGGAGATATTTAGATTCACTAATACTAGAGGGTGTCACTGTAGAGGTTTATCTTGTGTAAACCTCTTGTGTGAAATCTTCATATGTTCTAAAAGATACAAATATTATTTGTTCAGTTGTCTATTAAAAAAAGAGTAATGCGTGTCAAAAACTCCTGGACTCTTGGACGTTGGAGAGAAGATTCTCTAACGTCCAGGAGCGAAACAGCTATAGTTTATTGAAGTGCAGCTTTGTCTAAAGTCATGTTCTGCTTAAGGTGGTTTCTTTGAATCACTGTAAGTATTTAATATTTTAAATTTTTTGAAATTTATAGTAAATTCTCTGAGCAATGAACTGTTTACTATTGAAATGCCTGTCCGATTTGAACAAAACGCTAATTAAAAATGTCCACGACGTCTTGATCACAGCCGTAACATTTATCCACGGACGACGAATCTTTCCCGAAGGTTCTAGATTTGACACGTCTTAATAAGGCAGGTTATGCATTCCGAAAACAAGAATCACACATTTTAAACCTGAGAATTCATATTTTAACCTTCTTCATTCACATATGAATATAAAAGCAAGGCTCAAACTCCGAGTGTGAGTATAAAAGCATAGAAAAGAATACTTTTTAATCTTTTTAGTGAATTTTGAATTTGAAAAAATAATATTTTTTTTGTTTGAAGAAATCCTAAAATTTTCATCTTAACATTTCTCTGTCAATACTTTGTTCCTAGATAAATCATAATTTGTAAAGCAGGTGAATAGCTCTAAATTGATATTTAATTTAACACATTCTAAATTGGGATAAAAACGCAGTAACCAAAACTTTTTTCTGCATAACGATTAAATTTCTCAGTTCCCTAAAAGCAAGATCTTCCTTCTGGGTCACCCGAGCTCTTGTATTCATACTCGGGCTCCAAAAGATCTGATAGTGTCCATTTTTGTTCTTTCTGACAAGGTACCCATCGTCGCTACTTCACTTCTTGTTGTTGAATAACTTCCTTGCATATTTCGGATATTCACCTCCTCCACCTTCAGAAGAGTGGGATAACGCAAAGTGGATTTTCAACAAAAAAAGATTAGATGATAAAATAAACTTATAATAAATTTATTTCTTTACTAGACTAGAGTTTGGTCTTATGATTCTTGTAGCGCATTTTTTTACATTGTTTATAATTTTATCGGGAAGGTTTTACATGCACGTTGTATATCACATTGAATATTTATTTTTAAAATTAGTTTATATTTATTAACTAGTATCTAAAAAATTCAACTGTTATTCATAAACCAACATTAATTAATATGACCCAGCAGTTAAGATTCCATTGCCCTGTCCAACCCGATTGCACCATTAGATTTACCATTCTTCCTCTTTCCACTTTTTTCCTCTTCTTTCCCTCCTACATATGTACACTTTGCATGCATATTAACCGCCAATGAATGAAATAAAAAAAAATATTAAAGAAAAATTTTTCAAACTTTGAGAGAGGTGATCAACAACTTTTTGAAGATCAATGATAAAATAATTCATGTTAACTGCAATACCAAATAACAGAGTTTACTTTGACATCCGATTAGGTGATGCCGGATTCTTCCTGTTTGTTGGATATATTTGAATATAATTCCCCAATATCAGGTCAGATATCTGGAAAATGAAAAACAATACAAAAAAGTTGATATCTGAAACTTGTGGATTAGCGACGGTTGTAAACATTATCATACAGATCACATGTTAAAGAAAGAGTATATTGTACATGCATGGATAACTTTTTGCCAAAGTGAAATTAAATACCAGCCCAATAAATCATGAAATACTGCAATCTACTTCAGTATACAATCTGCCAATTGCGACGACAGTAAGTAGAACACAATATGCCTCACGTAACCCGAAAGAACAAACCATTGAGAAGGGCTAGAATCAGCGCTCGGGGCTAACCGGAGTTACTTGGAAGATCAATGCAAGTACTCAGCCGGAACTTTACCGGCGAAGACTAACAGATACGACAAATTGCACTTAATTCTAAGAATAGCAACCGGACATCGAACCATAGAACCGGTTATTACGGTTCGTGTGGAACATTTACGCGTAAGTCAAGAATTCTCTCCGAGTAATGCCAAACTCACATACTGCCGACGGCGATGTGACGTGAAAGTTACTTATCGCCAGGTGGTGATAGCTGGGAGGTTGTGCCACTGAGAAAGCAGGACATACCGTAATCTCGTACCTACCAGCGACGCCTTACATTCTCAATGTTGGCGGCTGCTGCGTATCGTCAGACGTGGGCGCAGCTACCACCTCTCATTGAGATTTTCTGTGGGACCCGTTAAAAAACTAAGTTAGATACTTATTATAATGATTCGTGTGAAACTGCACAACTGAAAATCTGGACGACTAATCAATTAGTAAGAAAAGAACCCTCAAAATTTTCTCTAATCTGGTCAAAGTACGAATTGCTCGAATGGTATTAACGAAGTCATTTCTGACGATGATCAAATATAATATATGATAGATGGTATCTTAAGTGAAACATTTTTTTTTTACTTTGAATTGTATTATCTCATAGAGAAGTCTGATAGTTCAGTAACGATTCAAGATTCCAAGATCGATGAATTTCTTTCTTGCATTCATAATCATCTAACACAAAATGAGAGAGATTCACTAGAATGACAAAGCTCTGATTCTGAGCTTGATCATGCGATTAGAAAGCAACGAAATGGAAAGATCCTTAGAATAGATGGTTTACCAAAGAAACTATACAAAACGTTTTAGAAAGAATTAAAATCTCCTTATGAGAGAATGTTGAAGAGTCTCATACAGCTGGTCATCTTCTCAAATCCTCCTGGACTAGAATTATAACGTTGATAATTTTAAAAATGAGAAAAATAAATTGAAAAATTATCAACCATTACATTATTATGCACAGACTATAAGATTATTGCAGAGGTGTTGACAGAGCATATGAAAATGGCAATTCCAAACATAATCTATGAAGACCAAACTGGTGTTGTACAACAACTTCACGTAGAATTCAATATAAATGTATTTCTTTATGTACAAGAATATTTATAAAATAAATACAAAATATGATAGATGATATTTTACGCAAAACATCTTCTTTTTACTCTGAACTATATTCTCTCAGAGAGGAGTTTGAGATTTCAATAATGATTCAAGACTCCAAGACTGATGAATTTCTCTCTTGCATTCACAATCATCTAACAAAATCAAAAAGATTCACTAGAACGGACAATCTCTGATTCCTAGCTTGATCATGTGATTAGAAAATATAAATTGAAATGACCCTTGGAATAGACAGCTTATCGAACGAACTATACAAGACGTTTTGGAAAGAACTAAAAGCTCCTTATGAGAAAATGTTAAAAGAGTTTTATATAGTTGTCATCTTCCCAAATCCTCATCGACTATAATTGTAACGTTGATATTCCAAAAAGATGAGAAAAATAAATTGAAAAATTATTGATCCTTTACATTATTATGCGCAGATTACAAGATGATTGCAAAGGTGTTGACATAGCTTATGTAAATGATAATTCCAAACATAATGTATGAAGAACAAATTGATGTTGTACCACAACGTTAGATAGGCTTTAATATAAATATATTTCTTTATGTACAAGAACATTAACAAAACACATCACCAAAAAGATGGGCATTCTTAGTAGATATCGAGAAGCTCCTCTTCTCTTCATTTGTGCAATGAACCCTCAGCACGTAATATTAGAACTTCACATGTTCAAAGCTTAAAGTTACCATAAAATGTACATCTATAATGGTCACTCAAATAACACAACACCTGCATATTCACCTCCTCCATCTTTTAATGGAGGAGCATATACAAGAGGTTAATTTAATACCTAACCTTTCCGGCAGGAAGGTTTAAGTATTAAATTAAACTTCAGTGTATATTAATGTATTAACGACTATGGAGTCTCGGTCTTATATCTTCTGAAGCGCGACACTCAGGTCAAGACTTATGGTCCCCGTGTTTCCAGGCATGGATAACAGATAACTTTTATAAAATATTTTAATTCTTTAAACTTACTTAGTATATATCCTTTTCTTAACATATATATATATTTCTGATAACATGAAGCGAGCAAAAGTTCTCCGGAGTTCATACAGCATGCATATTATCTAGAGAACTTAGAGGATGTCAAAATCATTCGATCTATATTTGATGATTTTGAGATTACGTAATATCTCAAAGTGAATATTTGAAATCAACAATAATCTCGCTTGGATCTTCTATGTCGATCCCAAACCTGATTAATTGTCTATACAAATAGCTATTAGAGGAAGAACCTGAGAGACTTTTGGGAATTATGGTTGGCAAAGAAATATGATCCAAATAATACATGGAGGGATATGTTAAATGGATGTCACTAAATCTATATTGCTTCTAAAATTTGATTTGTAGCCTGGCAAGTCCCTCCTCCACAAAAGACTCTCCAAAAGATCCAAGCTATGCTTTTGAGCTTTATTCAGAGAAACCAAAAAAGAAATAGGAGAAAATAATAAACAGTTTTAAAATAATAAAATAATAAAATAAAATAATAAACAGTTTTAATAAAATTTCGTGGACTCGAAATACTCTTACGGTATATTATTTAAGAAGAGGTCTTTGAGTCTTAGATCCATGCATACAAATCAAAGCTCTTCATGCAACATGGATTGCAGAAGTTCTAATGAATTCTAAGAACTAGACAAGTCTTCATTGATATTTTTTCTTATCTACTTGTCTAAAAGATCTCATACTAGTTGGAGATCCAGTAGAAGCTTCTCTCATACAATCTGCTAGATGGAAAATTGTCCTCAAAGTTTGGCTTGAAAGCATAGTTGTGGCTCCACATCTGATGGATTTTCGATATATAAAGATGGGACCGCTCAGGTTTAATCGATTTATTAAAGATGACAAAGATAAATTATTTGGTACACTTAAGATAGATCAACAAGTAATGAAAATAATATCTTATTTGTCCATCAACTCTTGCAAAAAGTCACAAGAAATTATCTTTGTCCTTTAGAGCTGAATATCTTAACTAAACTATTTGGCATCCAAGCGACTAGACCTCGACTAGTCGTATTATTTTGATCTAGAACACCATTCCACGTAATCTGGTTTTAATGCAGAAAACCAAGCTATCATGTTGTCTTAACTCATGAGCTATTTGTAATCATCTTGCAACATTTGACAAACCTCAAATATTATACAAAATTATTGAAGATATCTCGCGTAAATACTGGGTAGAACAGTATCAGATTGATGCAAACCATCGAATAAGTACTTACACACATCTTCCAAGACTATGTGTAAATAAAAGTAATATTACTCCCGCTCTTGTACATCTCGTGTCAAACAACCTCTCAAGCTAAAATATGTAAGGAATTATTTACACCCACGTTTGGATAGAACACGAATCAGACTAAGAAATCTCTCGAAACAGTCGATGAACTTAAATGATATTTTGGTCCGATAGTTAAGACAAACACTTGAGATCAAACTCCTTCTCCCTGTAAGTGGGAAGCTCAACTGGCTGTACATTAGAATTGTCTCTGATTTTTAAGTATATTTTCTATGATCCAATGCTTGATAGTAAAAGTAGACAACTCTTATTTAAGTTTCTAGACCTTAATGTTAGGTACAAGAGTGGTAAAGTTTGGCCATTCAGAGGAGTGTATATGGTGTCAAGAAGATGAAACCGAAATACATTGCTTAGTAGAATGTATTAGAGCTCGAGTTGCTTGGAAGCTCATGATATAATACTTTAATAGACATGTATCTACGTGGAATCTAGACTCCCTCCAAACTGAACGTAAACTATTTGGTTTTAGATCTCAGATGTCAGCAGTAGAATCCTCTAATTGAAAGATCTTTCACTATGAACTTCTCCGTATAATTTGGCTAGCACATACATATAAAATCTTTGATCACCAACCTGCAAACTACAAAGAAATATGGTTTAAAACTAGATTCAGAGCAAAACAACTGCTTAGAAATTCACTTTCACCTATTAAAAGAAAATCAATGTACCAGAAATGATAATACAATGCAACCTACCAATCCCTTCAAGTGCTTCAAAGACCTCCTCACAATAAAATATTCTATCGCCATTATAAACTCCAAAGGTTTTGTTATCTTTAATGAATAAACTGTTGCTTTATCTTTCAGAAAAAAAGGGTGGCTAGTTGCAAATCCTAGGCGTTTTTGGTGTGCTCTTAACTGCAAGGAATGGCGTGCCTAAACCCACCTCCACCCTGCAGGTAAAAATAATAATGAAATAATAAAAACAAAAACAAAATCTATGGGACCCGTACCTTTCTCACTTGTCTCTATAGTCTACACTGAACTGCGACTGCGCTTCTGTACAAGACTCACAGCCTTCCACGTTACTCCGTGCACTGTAGTCCCTTGGTCCGTTGCACGTCCGCTTCTATGTTGGACGGGAACTTGGACCCTCTTAACTGGCGCGATAAATTCTTCAATTGGCATAAAACTGTAATTTCGTCATTTTGATTAGGGATTGACCCCGATTCCCGGTTTCCAGTATTTTCCGGTTCGTTTTGGTTCCAAAAGGATTCGATTTCAAACTTGGAGGTTCGGTTCTAGTTCGGAGGGTTGGAAAACGGTGTGGTGTCAAATGATTCTGGTTTAGACAGTTCGGTTCTATCTTAGTGTTTTGGGTTCTGTTTAGAACAACATGGAAAATATTATTTTAGTCATTATACATTATTTTGTTCGTTTTAATTGCCAGAAGTGATTCGATTTTAAAACAGTTCAGTTCTAAATGGTTTGGTTCCATATAATGCGATTTGGTTCCAGACGGTCCGGTTTGATTCCAAACCATTCAAAATGGAATGGGATTGACCTAAACCGGACCGAATATTAATTTTGATCTTATATCTCAAGATTGGAATTCTAACACATGTAGTTTTTCCTTGTTGAGGCATGCAATTGCGTCACTTTTAATTTATTACATAACCTTTTCTTTACAATAAAACTAGCTCTATTTTGTACCAAGATTCCGCACTTGTATTTTAGAAGTGCGTGTGAATATCCTTGAATGTGAATGCGACTTCCTTATGGGTTCTTTTTGGATCTATTCACAATGTTCGGTTTTGTGAATATTTAATTGTTGCAAGCAGCTTTATTTTCACATTAGCTTAACTAGACTAGAATTTGTACATACATTTATATACTTTTTGTTAACATAAAGCGATTAGAAATTACCCACATACATATTCAACCTTCACAATGAGGAAATAATTTGGATAACACCATCCAATCCCGTTACGTGCCAATTGCACTCCAACATTTACCTTTCATGTTCTGCACTTGTCTTCTTTTTTCCCTCTGCCGACAACTTCACTTTATATGCATGTTCATATCTAGTTGAAGTGAGCACCCGTGCATATTCATCTCCAACTGAAGTGAGCATCCACACATATTCATTTCCAGCTGAAGTAGCACCCGTGTATATTTCCCTTCCTTCCAAATTTCAAAAGAGAAGAATATCCTCCAGCAGTTTAATTTATTATCTAACTTTTTTTGACTAGAAGAGTTAAATAATAAATTAAACTGTTGATTATTTAACGATTTGGGTTTAACATGCTACCGTACTTGTATCCTTCAAGACGCATATGGACTCTCCGCACTTATGAGTTAAGTCTCGCTCTTGTCTCACTTGCTGGTTTAGCTAATATATAATAATTAGAATTTATTTATTTTAATATAAAATTATTATCTAACACATATATCATTAAGAGAGCAAAAGTTCCATTGAGTTCATCGAGAATGCATATTTTCATGCATGTTGAAAATTAATCTACCATTTACATTTTCTTCGTTTTTGAATCAAGATTTTTGGTGCAAACTGGATTACTTCTCGTCATGATGTTTATAGTTTTAACAGATCGCCTGCATCGAATGAATATGATCATTGATTTATTCAACGTAATAAGATTAAAAGTCATAGTTCAAAAACAAGTTTTCTTTTCCAGAACATTTTCTGAAACTAATCCCTCTTTCCAGAACGTTCCATATATTTTGCATAGGGAAGTATCGCAAGGATGGTCTCTTAGATACATTAAAACGAAAAGGGAATTCAACGTTCTAGACAACATTTCAGGGACACTAGAAACAATGTTAACCTCGAATAGTAATTTAGAATTTCCCCTCTATTTCCATGCTTGATGACTAATATATTATATGCATATTATTTCTTCACTGACATCGTCACAATTATGCAAGAACATTTTGCATTAACTTTGTTAACCCATTTTACTTTTGAGTTTTATGCATTTTCTTTCTATAAGTGATGAGTTCACTTTAAACCTGTAGGATGCTTTTTATTCATTAGCTTTATCACAAATGTGCAAGAAGGAATTTTATGTAACTTTGTTACTTTTTTGAGAAAAACGATGTATTTAAATAATTTAGAAAACGTTACATCGAATTTGATATTTTTATGTATTTTCTTTGATTAACTTCTTCACAGTTGTGCAAGAAACATATTGTCTATAACTTTGTTAACTTCTTTTAGCTTTAGATTTTTATATACTAGAGTATCTTTAGTACTAGCGAATTAAAGTTTACTAGGGGACAAAGAAACTGACGTGGTATTCTCCCCAGAAGAAAGCTGTATATCCTCAATCCCTCTTCTGAGAGGGGTGTTAAGTTAAAAAGGTGTAACGGGTTCCGTGCATCGGCCGGGAATCGAACCCGGGTCTGTTCCGTGGCAGGGAACTATTCTACCCCTAGACCACCGATGCCGCCTCACACGCCGCCCGGGGGGCTCGAACCCCCGACCACAAGGTTAAGAGCCTTGCGCTCTACCAACTGAGCTAGGGCGGCTTGTTGTTGATGGCTGACGTCTTGATTATTTCTCTTGTGTGATACCAACCAAAGCAGAAACGTAGTAGTAGAAAATGTTTATTTATAGGAAAGACATGTCTATAGAGCAAAATGTGACGAATGTATTGCTATTGATTTCCGTGGCTAACCATCTTTGAAAGACGAAAAATAATGAAATATTTTATGATTTTTGCTTTGATTTTACACATTTATTTCAGTATCTATATATTAGTGTCTTTAAGTATGTTCACTTTCTCTTCTTTACCAAATTCACAGCCTCGAAGTTACCCTACCTTGTCTATTCATTCATCCATTTCGTGATTTTCTAGATAATTTTTTAGAAGTTATCATACTCGCTGTAAACTCTTTCAGAATGCTTTGAGATCTTAATTAAACATGAGAAGCTACAATAGTCTTCTAATTGGAAAAGCCAACCTTACCCAAAGCAATCTAGTGAAGAAGATGGAAACTAGACTAGTCAACATGTTATTCAAGTGATTTGTTAAAAGATATTCATTTTTAGCAACAAAGTATTGCTGTAATATATGTTTTTTTTATTATAATGTCCTCAAATTATTTAGTTGGAAAGATGGTTGAGTGGTTTCTGATGTAGACCTACTTTACTGATAGGTTTTAAAGGAATTTTATTTGATGAAAAGAAACTAACGTTGACCTTTTATTTCATTGGATTAGTTTATTATCGATGAATTCCTTGAATTACACGAATTCTGAGGGGAAAACGATGTTAAAAGATCTGACCCTAGATCATGGAACATGGTGGTACCCACTGGCGTAGAATGAGCAGATGGAATCCATCATGGGAGCAAATGAAAGTCATTGGTGAACATCATTGTGGTACAGTATCAAGATCTAAAAGCAGAGCAGACACAAAATCAGCAGATGAGTGGTGCTGCTTCTCGAGTGCTGCTTGGACACATAAAAGTTAACGGAACACGAGACAGACACAAGTTGTCGATCAAGATTCACTTCCGTCTTGCGTCCATTTCCTTTCCAGTGTTACCATTCTCTCTTGTCTTTTTCCACTGCCCAAACGATAACGTTATGTCGGTACATGAAGGTCCATGGCATCTAACATGCTCACCATCGACGTGTAACTAAGACTGGTACATAGTGCAGCATGGTACATCTTTTCAATAATGTTACGTGTTCCACGAGTCCTCTTCATCTCCGCAGTCACAAACACCGTTGTGAGCTATTCGTCACAACTGAACTTCAGTTGTCAACACTCCGAGAACACTCAGAGATCACGGCTGGAAGACAATAAAGTAGACATCAAGGACACAGACACTTCATGCGAAGATTTGACAGAACTCTAAAATCTTACTTTTACCCCACAGTCCATACCGTGCCTCACGACGTTGAGGCCAATGGCTCGTCATGGAACTCCTCATCCACTCCAAGATGCATATAATCACTAACGACATTTGGTTCTAGCTGACTATCAACAACTCTTGCCTGACTATCGTGTACAATCTCATCTGTCACCTCCTCTTGCCCGTTGCCTGCATCCATATTCTGAAGAGGACCGAGTTGTACAAGAGTCACCCAGTCCACACGAACCCTTGACCAACCGCACCATCTAACAACCATCACAACATTAGAGCGTGTGTTGTTCAAAGACCTAATGCTTGTCGGGCCCTACTATAAGAACTAATAGCTTTTAAAGGGTCTTGATAACCTGCATGTGATCTTCTGCGATCATGATAATTCCCTCGATTGGATGGAAACTGACCCCAATGTCGTTCTGCCATCGCCCTCCTCTCTTAGACCCTAAACTCAGAAAAATGATCAAAATATCAATGATAACCAGATCAAAGAATAAAAAATAACAAAACATCTAAGACATGTTCAAGCTACAGAATAAATAAAATTTATATTGACATTAGATAAATTTCTAACACCTCATTTCAACATGTTCATATAATATCGAGTTCTAAACTACCAACCATAAAATTATGAATAAGCAAAATGTATCCCTTTTATCCCAAACTAATATCTGAAAATGTAAATGAAATGTAACAACTAAAACTGATCCTAAATGTATATCTAAATAACATAGATAAATATCAGTAAACATGTTACGTGAATTCATTTTGGAAGGATAATACAGAAAATTATCTCTATATGACGTGTGCTAGAGTAACAAGTACTCACACACAAAATGGACACCCACTACATGAATTACAGTTACATTCAAATAAATAACAATATAAATAACAATGCTTGCATATGAATATAGAATGAAACAAAAAATGGAAAATACCTCACAGGGTTCTGAAGTTTGAATAAGGGGAGAGTGGAAGACGACGTCCACAGGAGCCTCTGCTTCTCGCAAATGCGAAGACAGTCCGGGAAAAATACCTTAGCTTTATCCGAAGAGATCCAAGCACATATGTGGTATGCTTTGGTGGACCAATGACACCATCTACATGCTATTGGGGCATCCCCTCTTCCCAGCCTTGTTCATCGCACGGTTACGCTAGGTCCTTCTTGCAACATCTGCCTTTGCGTTTGGGCAGCTGCCCCATCAAATTTTCAATGTCTGTCCGAAATTTTGAAATTTTAAACCTCCGGCCCGAGAGATTTCCAATATGCATGTAATAGGGGATGTCAAAGTTAGTAACCTTATGAAAGATTCTAAAATCGAGGGAGTGAGTTACTACTTCGTTCAGATCTCGAGCAGTGTTTCATGCGGGCACCTCTAGGCCGGAAGTTTCTGCAAGAAAACACCGTGGGTTTTTTTTAACGATTTTTATTCATTTTGTTCATTTTTTATAATAGATTTATCGATATTTTGATTAATTATCTTGAGTATATAAACTGAAAAATATCATTGATAAAATTATGATGTTCAATCACAGACGCAGTCCAGAATGAATCGTTCTTATATATAAAATTATCTGTGATAATTTTACGATCAATTATTTTTTCTCTATTGAAAAATATTTTCTCTAAACTTTGACACCCGTAATAAGCTCGATAGGGCAAGCTTGTCCGTTTTTTCCTTCGTACGTCAAAATATAAACGAAAGTTGTGTGTTTTTCCCCGGCAAGTAGAGCTCATTGAGAACTTTCCATAGATACCAAGTGTACACAGTTTCATTCAGTAACGGAGGCAGATGGAGCCCTGAAAGTTTCGGTCTGGGTAGCCCAGAGTAACGAGAAATGCTAATTTTGATTATGGGTTTAGGGTCTCCCTCATTATAAATAATCAAAATACCCGAACCAAGTGGCGGTTTAAATATGCGAGAGTATTTCTGATAATTATTTGTTGTGCGAGTGCGACTTGTTGCAAGATCCTAAATCAAATCCGATTTCAGTACTTTCTTACCATCTAACAAATTATCCTAGTGGCTCTCCACATATCAGATCAGCAAAATCAATGCACAACACTTGGAAGGAAGCAAGATGTAACATATATCCTAAAACTGTCTATGGAACCCATCATGCATGTTTCAGCTTAGACGCCCGACACATTCACGATGCTTTTGCATAAAATATTAAGCGTTGCAAGCACATGCACCCACATTCGAGCATATAATCCAACTTGCACAACGAATAAATTTTACTTTCTAAAATTAGGTTTAATTTGTTTCACACAAATTCCTTTTCGCAAAGAAGAGTTTGGACATAAATAATGGTTTTTGTATATTTGCTAGATTATCAACCGTGCTGCATATATATTCACCTTTTTCATCTTTCGATGGAGGAGGCAAATATGCAAAGGTTTAATTTATTACCTAATTTTTCCAACAGAAAGAATTTAGGTACTAGATTAAACTCACTGTGAATTAATCTACAAACAGTTTCAGATTCTCGGACTTCTATCTTTGGTAACGCAGTTCTGTACTCATGCCTTATGGTTTATTTCATGATATGTTTGTGTTTTCAAGCATGAGTATAGTTAATGTTTAAAAAATATTTCTATTATTTCTATCTACTTGGTAGAAGAATTTTATTTAACATTTATATGCTTTTTAATATCACTAAATGAGCAAAAGTTCCCCAGAAGTTCATCAGCATGGATATTTTAGTTTTCCACTTTCGGAAGCAAAATGATGGATTAGGTCCCGGAAACCATCCAAGCTAGTAGTATAACTAAAGAATATAATTTCAATATTTCATGGCAAATCCTACGACCAGTCGTATATTAAGGTATGTCAAAGCTAAAATAAAAGATTATCCAACATCCAAAGTGGAAAAAGCTCTAGTTTATTTAAACCTGCAGTAGGGGTATAAAAGCATGAAAATAAATATTCCTTTTTATCCCCATGTACTTTGAGTTTGAAAAAAAATATATCTTTTGTTCCAAGAAACCTAGAAATCTTCATTTTAACATTTCTCTATCAATACTAAGCAGTTTGTTTTGAAAAGAATCAGAACTTGTAAAATTAATAAAGAGCTTTAATTTAGTCCATTATTTCATAGACAAGCATATTAGCTACAAGCACCTCAGGAAGTGCTCACAAAAAACATTCATAAAGAGTTTAGGGTTTAGGGATCATAAACTATTGATCAATGTCGTAACACTCTCCCATGGGCAAAGAATATTTGCAAAACTTTTTAGCTTTAACCCTCTCTATTGTGATGCAGTGATATCTACGAGTTTCCGTTCTGAAGAAAATCCAAACTAATGAACTGGTGAGAAAATCATACCGCAAGCAGCGCATGGAGTGCTTTTGCGAGATTCTGCATGTGTTTTGACAAAGAGCTTCGATTATAATAAGGTGAAGTACAACAAAGGAGTTCCGCTCATAAATTTAGAATAAGATATTTTTTACCTTTGACAAACAAAGTTTGGTGTTTTTGCCTGGGGATGGACGTTGATGTAGTGTTAGATTTCACTCAAGAAATGAGCCAAGTTTGAAGGTGTTGATCAGTTCATTGTAGCTGAGTTAAGCTTATTTTGCAGGTTAAGAACATTACCGTAGTCACGGTTCATTACGCGCACCTGTCAGGTTGTGCAGGTGAGTTTATCACGAGCAGAAAATGTTATGAATACAGTTTGCGCAACGATTTTGACAGTAAAGTATCTATTCGTGCATAAAGAATGGCAACAGGAGAATAGGAGACTATAATCAATGTCTTATGTTTCTTGCTTCATAAACTTATAATCTAGTAAGTAAGCGCCATAGTTCATAACTGATGGATTGGTTTGGAATGAGTTTAGGGAATAGAACGACGGTCGTCTATTTGCAACGAGCAACGAGTATTTTTACCACAGTTCGACATATTCCACAACAAGAATCAGTATCCATCCTTACAGTTGTTGATTTCAGGAATAAAAAGACACACCGTTTTAGATTACAGTTTTTTGATTTGAGTCTTCAAGCACTTGACGATGATAGATAGTCTTGGTGAGTGCAACTTAGATTCTCTGGTGTGCAGAGTGGGTGTGGCTCGACTTTAGTGCTTGTGTATTGCCGGTTGGCATGATGAAGTGAGTATCAATCTTTATTAGTCGAAGAACTGAATCGCGAGGTCTGATTGAGTGCTCTCAGGTCGCAGATTTCTGCCGATGATATCTACGGAGTGTGCAGATCGTTAGTATCTTTGATTTACGGGTACGTGTACGCGTGTGCAGAATGATTCTTTTTGATCGTATGCTTGATCGCTGTTCGGATTAGTAGTGTGTGGAATTATTCTTGGTCGGATTTATGGTGAGATAGTGCGGAAGCGCTGCTGAAATTTCATGTTATAGAATTTTGGGTCAATTTGGAGATCAGCAGATGCACGTAGGCGGACGTCGAACTTCTAAAGGTCTCTTCTTCCTCCTCGGCACTCGAACTAGATTTCTCATGAAATATTTTCAAGACCTCCTTGTATGTCGAAATGAATATCTCTTCGTCGGTAAGAGATCTCTGTAAGATTTATGTGCCCTCTAGTAGCTCAACCTCTAGAATACTAACTCATGAAATTTGAACAGAAAGTTCTTTAATCAAAAGAAATGGTGCTGGTTGTACAAATTTCTAGAGAACAGAAATTTGAATATTTCGACTTCACTCATGATTTTTGTTTCCTCTGAAAGCTTATTAGCCAGGCTAAAATTTTGGAATTTTCACAGAGAAATAAAAACACAAAAAAGATGACAACGACTATATAAACTTTTCAGAGAGTATAATTTCTAAACTTTCACGAATAAACCCCCTCAACTTTGAAATATCATATCTCTCTTTCTAGACCACTTCTTCTCATGATTTCTGTTGTTCCTCATAGCTTATCATTCAAGCTAAACACTAGAAATTTTAACAGAGAACTAAAAGACACTGAAAATCTAACATCTACTGTACATATTTTTCAGAGAACATAATTTCCTAAACTCTTGAATTTTTCTCCTCTACTAATTTCTTTCTCCTCTTTTCTCTTAAACTCTTATTACATCCACTTTTAACTCTCCTCAAACCTTTTCTAAGTAAACAAGATATAAAGAATGACCTCGATACGTCATAGATCACTACGAGATAGACAAAAAGTTCTAAAGTTGTTAACATCACGTTAGCTCTCTCTCCTCTCAACGTTCTCTCCATGTACTTTCGCATGATCTCCTTCTGTCAAGTGTAGAACTGAACTCTAAACATTCTTCAACGATCTCTTCAAGTGAGGTCTCGACAACAGAATCAAAAATGTAAACCCTCAACGGTCCTATCGATCAACTACCCTCCAATCTCTCAACTCTCAACCTCCATGATAGTCACCGATCAATCTACAATATGTCGGATTTGTTTCTCACTCTAAGGTCACCTCCGATGACTTTGATGAAAGCACACCATTAATTTGAAGAGAAAAATGCTAAATTCAATCCTTCACATGCCATAAACTCATAAACTAAATTTATCCATTCTAACGACGTCTTTCAAGTTCTCACCTTCTAAAATCTCACACTCTCTCTATATTGTTCAAAATGTCATTACAACGTTGTGAAAACAAGGATGAGGAGCCATTCTCTACTATATTTATACATTCTAGGTTTTTACTTTAGTACCCGTTCGTAACTCAACCGTACATATTTTTACCGAGTTTTACTAAGATATTACTTAAGATAAAGATATTAATCACATGGATTTTTTTATCTTTTCACATGAGCTTATTCTTTCAAGGTCAACATCTTCTAGAAAGATTCTAGAATATTCTCAAGGAATCTCGAATTTCCATCCTCTTCTACACTAGGACAAACTAAAAAAGTTACATGTAGAATCTCTTCTTGTTTTTAATGCCCCAAAAGTCAATAACTTTAGTCTCATCACTAATATCAAGTCAAAAAGGAGATAAGAGATATTTTCCACCTCCTTTCTATCTTTTAGACAAGATAGTAGTGCTCACTCGAAGTTACGAAATATCTGAATTCTGTCAAAAAATACAACTAAGTTTAATCATAACTAACTTTAGCTAGTGATGATTAACTTGATACCTCCTTAAAGTACTTGAGCAGCAAATAAACATTTTCCACACTTAGTTATAACTAAACAATTTATTAATAGATAAACTTCATGTGTGTAACATAGGTCGTTATGGAGCATCCATACCTCCAAAGGAGCCAAGAAGGAAGTTGAGGATGGTAAATTTCATTATTTCTTCTTCTCAAGCGGGATATGATGTGGTTGAAGATGTAAGTGCTTAGAAAGCCAACATCATGTTTGGGCAATCGATTGCACTCAATCCTAGTTTACGAAGATAACTCAGAGGAGGGCTGAGTTCTAAGATAAGTAAGAAGAAGAAACCCAAGAGCAAGACAACAAAGTCTGTGATGATGTGATGGACGTGCATGCTTCAGAAGTATTCACTGAGCTTCAAAAATTAAAGACTGATTGAATGATCACTACGTCTCTGACGTATTGGTGGATGGAGGTTCGGTTGTAAATGTCATCTAGGAGAGGTTGATGAAGAAGTTGAGGATGGAACCAACTCGCCCGGCTAGCATTGTTGTGGGATGGCTAACAAGCAATGAGTAAGAACTCTTGATGTGTTAGAGAATGAGGTTGTGTCTGTGATAAGGGGTTTGTGTCTGTGACTCAAACATTGATGCACTTTCAAGTGCTAAAGGACTATAGTTATGATTTGCTCCTATATAGGCTTTGGTTGAGAGTTGTGCGCACCACAAATAGATGACACAAGAGATATTTATAAATTGGACCTAGAGATCACATAGTGATAGTACCTCTCTCGGGTGTTGGAGTTGTGAGAGTTGTGACTTTTGACTCCGATAGACCTACTAGTGACTATTGAGAATATGATAGGGAGCTCGATCATAATGTCTTAGAGGTAGATACGGGAGATTCTTATGATCAAGAATCCTCGTCTAATGATGAAGGACTTGATCAAGATGAATCATTACATCAACTTAGTGTTATTGATTTGTTGGAGAAAAATAACAGTGGAAAAAGATCCTAACAAAGAAGAGTTGAGTGAAATAGAGATTGTGAGAAGACTTTCTATCCTGAAGTTCGATATAAATATCACTTAAGATGAAAAATAGATTTTTGAGATATATTTGTTATATATATTTAAGAAATATGTCCATGTTTTTGCTTTTAGTTACAAGGATTTGAAGGAGGTGACTCTAGAGGCTCATCGAATCGAATTGGAAGAGAACGCAAGATCGGTTTGATAGAAGCAGAGAAGAGTCAATCCTACAATGACAATGTTTGTCAACGAGGAGATAGACAAGTTGAAGGAGGCAAGTTTCATCTACGAGGTGAAGAACTCAGAATGAGTTCACCCATTGTGATTGTCAAGAAGAAGAATGATAAGCTGCTAGTGTGCATAGACTATAAAAAGCTGAATGTAGTTATCAAGAAAGATTATTATCTTTTGTCATTTATAGATGAGATTTTGAAGGAAGTGCTGGTCATGAATGGTACAACTTTGGTGATGATTATAGTGAGTATAATCAGATCAAGGTAGCATAATAGTACCAGCAGTTGACTACATTCACTACTCTTTGAGTAATATTTGTATTTTGAATGATATCATTCGGATTGTGTAATGCTTCTGCCACATTTCAAAGGTTCATGAACAAAGTGTTTGAACTATTCATGAAGGAAGTTTGTTCGTGATTTCATTGACGATTTTTTATGTGTATGGAAGAAAAGAAGATCACTTTGATCATGTGATCATGTTTTACAGCGGTTGGAGCAAGCCAATGCTTCTCTAAATCCAAAGAAGTGCATCTTTGGTTACGAAGAAGGTCTATTGTTGAGACACATCATTTCCAAGAATGAGATTGCGGTAGATCTTGAGAAGGTGAAGAAGATGTTGGATTTTTCATTTCCAATCAACTTGCAAAGTTGAGATAGTTTCTTAACATGGTTGAATATTATCGTAGGTTTGTCTTTTTTTCCTCAAACTAAGCAATAGCTTTGACTATATATATGAAAAAATGGAGTTGATTTTGACTTGATAGTGCATGATCAAAAGATAAAGGAAGCATTTCAAGAGCTGAAAAAGATATTGGTGACAGCTCCTATACTTACTAAAACTTGAGTGGAGTAACGTATTTATTTTGTATACGGATATTTCTTATGTAACAATCGGATGTACCTTAAGTCAGTTAGATGGAGATGGGGATGATCATCCTATAGCTTATACTAAGAAGCAGATGGTTCCCGCGGAGAAGAATTACTCCGTGATTGAACGAGAAAGATTAGTTGTGATTTTTGGATTGAAGAAATTTTGACACTACTTGCTAAGAGAGAAATTTTCCATAGTCGTAGATCACAAAGCTTTAAAGTATATCTTTAATAATCTTAATATTGAAGATCGTATTGCTCGATGAAAGACCTTTCTAACAGAATATGATTACGTGATCGAAGATAGACCAGAGAAGAAGCATGCAATGCTGATCTCTTGTGGAGAGCTTATGATGATGAAGGAGAAGAATGGTTTGATGATTCATTTCCAGATGAGCAAGTGATGATCATAACAAGCACTTAGGAGATACCGAACGAGTACAAAGAAATTTGGAGTTTTCTTACAGATGGCTTTTTTCTAGAAGGTATGCATACTTGAGAACGTAATGCGTTGATCAAGAGATGTAAATCTTACATCATGGTGGAGGGAATTTTTTTCATCAAAGAGTAGATGGATTACTAAGGAGAGCAGTTGGTCAGAAAAAGACTTTCAAGTTAATGCACGAGTTTCACGACGACACTATTTGCAAGATCACTTTGTTGGTAAGATAACAACCATCAAGATTTTGGATGCGAGTTATCATTGGAGAGGTATTTTCAAGGAGTGTTTAGACCATTGTAACACTTACGACGTATGTCAAGCATTTGTTCTGAAGTCTACTAGAACACCTCCGTTAAGATCAATTCTAATGTTAGGATCTTTTGAGAAGTGAGGTATTGATTTGTAAGTCCTCTTAATTAAACATCTCGAGGTAATAGTTACATCGTAGTCGTCTGACTACTGTACCAAGTTGGTAGAGGCTAGACCTTTGAGGGAGACTAATGAAATGGAAGTGAGTAGATTTCTATGAGAGAAGATCATCACAAGATTTGGATGTCTGTTAGAGTTAGTCTCAGATAGAGGAAGATAGTTTGTAGGGAGCATGACTACTGCTATGTTGCAACACTTTTTATCAAGTCACGAGTAATGACATCATACAAATGTTAATGGTCTTGCGGAGAAAATCAATCTTACACTTTGTATGATGCTCGACAAAGATGTTGGTATTAAGACTATAAACATACTTAGGATACATGTCATCTTATGAGAGTATCAAATGACAACAAAGATTTCTACTGGGTATTTCGATCGGGTAGCAATGATCCGGATGGAATGAGCTCAAGCTATAAAAAAAAGAGTTACGACAAACTATTGGACAAGACGGAGATAAAACATTTTCAAGTCAGAGATTGGGTAATGTTGTATGATGTTATCAGATTCAAGAGGATTAAGAAGAAGTTTATTCCTAGATATTTTGGTCCTTTTGTTGTAGATAAAGTGTGAAGCAACTTCAGGAGTTGAGAAGAAAGAGATTTGATAAGGTCAATCATGACAAATTGAAGTTGTTTCATCGACGAAAGTTCTCTCATCACTCCGAGGACGGAGCAAAAATTTAGTCCGAGGATAAAATGTAATGATCTATGTTACACATAACAAGTTTATTTATTAATAAAATGTTTGGTTATAACTAAGTGTGAAGAATATTTATTTGTTGCCCAAATACTTTAAAGAGGTATCAAGTTAGTCATGACTAGCTAAAGTTAATTATGGTTAAACTTAGCTGTACTTTTGAGTAGAATTCAGATATTTCCTAAATAGTGAGCACTACTATCTTGTTTAAAAGATAGAAAGGAGGTGAAAAATATCTCTTATCTCTTTTTTGACTTTGATATTAGTGGTGAGACTAAAGTTATTAACTTTGTGGGCATTAAAAACAAGAAGAGTTTCCACATGTAATCTTTTTAATGAGTCTTAGTGTAGAGAGGGGTGGAAGTTCGAGATTTCTTCAAAATATTCTAGAATCCTTCTAGAAGTTATTAACCCTACATAGATGGTAATAAAATAATAAAACTCTGATAAAAATTCAATTGATATTATCTTCTTACATGTTAAAAAACTTAAATCAACATGCCTTCATATATTCATATGTACAAACAACTACCAAGTCGATTGTACAATCAGCTTTTGACACCTCCACCCGAAGTAATTTCACAACGATTATCTCTGACCATCGGAATCACTTCGTGTTGACACGTAGAGCTCGAATTATTGTTGTTATTATTCTCCGACCCCTTTTAACTTCAAAGGTCATAAATGTCTGCTCAAGTGTCAGCTCAACTTGATTTTTCGAGCCAAGTATATCACATGATAAGATCTATATTTCCTTACAAAATAATTTGGATCGACTTGAACACCTTTGATGTCATCTCACTACCTCAAGACTTAGAGGGCCGTACACTAGATTCGTACTTATTATCTTGACACCTCGAAAAAGAGTTAGTCTTCTAGCATAAGATCTATTTCAAAATCCAACGATAATTTTTCTCTCTAGCATCCACACCAAGTGACTGCACTAGTGCAGTGATAGACGGAGGTCTCTCGCTTTCACGATACGTTTAAGAGACATCTAGTGTCTCGTCTTTAAGCAACTCGATGGTCTATATATTCTCTCGAAGGGGCCAACTTACTCCAAACAGATTGTGAGTCTGAGGAGATTTGATCTTGAGACCTCATCTCTACAAGTTTA
The DNA here is from genome assembly GCA_036924285.1 of Asterella californica. Taxonomy (NCBI): domain Eukaryota; kingdom Viridiplantae; phylum Streptophyta; class Marchantiopsida; order Marchantiales; family Aytoniaceae; genus Asterella; species Asterella californica. The sequence goes on from JAYKYS010000003.1 coordinate 19,129,771, forward strand.
CTCAACTATCCACAAAAGCAAATTTCAAAATTGGTCCTAAAGATCAGTTTCTAAGCTTATATGTTAGTAAAGTGCGTTATTTCATCTTCTTTTTATTAACTCGAACTACCATAACTATCTCTAGTCGTGATTTTTTTTTTACATTTCAAGATGCAAATATATATTACACACTACAATCTACATGATAAAAATCTAAAATATAAATTTCAAACTCATTCAGATTTATGATATATTTCTCCATATCAAGAATCTTGTAAAAGAACTCCAAATAACTTTTCGCCTGGAACTTTATTTGTAACTTTTTAACGTACCACGGTGATCAACGCGATGAGATCTACGCCATGGTATTTTTAGATTCTCAAATGCTCACTTCTTCTAGAATCGACTTCTTTGAAGTCTTAACTTGATTGAGAGAGTCTAACTTTAGACAAAAAGATGAATTATTTACCATGTGGAATAATTCACATCACGACATCGTGAGAAAAATATAAATAGTCTGACTGGTTCACAACTCCAACATCACTACCAACAACACATTGAAGTAATCATTTCAAAAATCAACCGCCAACACAAGCAAACGCGACACACAAACAAGAAATAGAGTATGGAGAAATTCTAACCACAAGAAATCCAAACGACAACTCCACGCTCAAACATCACAAAAATAGAAACCTAATCTCACCCGGATTGACATCTCTCTCATGAAATAGTCATATGCACAATATATCTCACCAACGACCATAACATATATTTGGAATTGCTAACTAGATGTCCAATTCTCTAGTAACTTCAAAGGCCTTCAACTATGTAACTATACTAACTTACATGATTCAACATCCATTAACACTTTGTATGCATCCAATTATAGCATGAAAACAATATCTCAAGTGTAGCTTCTCTCTAATACTATGAGATCTCGTTATCACTCTCCCTAGAATACTTAGTAGGACCTCTTTGGACATAAGAAAAGTCACTAAGTATTTGTGAGTATCTTTGTAAAACACCAAGAGCTAATGATTTAGTGGTATAGTTTAAAACTAAGAACAGAGAAGTTAAAAACAAGCTTCAAGAATAATGTCAAGATAGGTGATCACGTTTTACGCACTCTCACACCATTGAAAATTTATCTATTTATCGCACGCCAGCAAACTAACTTGTTGGCTCGGCTCCGCATACGCAACTCTCGCATTCCGTTTCTCACGCCTCGACATTTATGCACCTCTTCTCCTCGAAGTCTCTAAATGTCATCATCACGTCACGATTTTTAATTTCTTTCAATCATCATTTCTCAAATAATTTGAGAACACATGCATAAAAATTTGCCAACTGACAACAAATCACTCAAGAATCAAGTCAAATCCATTCTATGTTTGCATAGAATCCAAATTTTATTCACTAAACGCATATATCATAATTAAGAATTTGAAAGCTCAACTTGAGAAAAATTAAAAGATTACACGTCACAACTCAAAATATACTCCTTGGTGATCTCTACCCAAAAACTCCAGTAATGATACTATCAGCATTACCGACACTAACGACGCTTGCCACTTCCCACTCAACCGAACTAACAACCAGAGAACATGAAATGAAAACGAATTGAATCACATGTCACCCTTCAGTTCCTCGTGTGTACACGTCACAGCCGCACAAGCTGTCTCCCTTTTAGTTCTTGTTACATAATTTTAATTACCTATTGTTTAGGGTGCCAATACGGAGCTCACGGAGGACTGCACCGAGTCTCATGACTTATGACACCTGCATGTCATACCAACAAGGACAGTGTGTTGCATGTGAGCACGATGCAATGCTTGGATTGCTGTACCCCATTCTTTTGGGTTTCCTAATCCAATGCCCTCCTAAACTAATATAATAAACTCTTGTATGCTGCATATGACTAAAATGAGGACTCATGCATACATACTCCGAATGCTATGTGGACAGATTTAAAGTAACGAAGAACTGGTCAGTTGGTTACACTTTTCTGTTACATCAGAACAATACAAGGGCACTGGAAAATAGTACGGTAACCATTCGATCACCAGGAAGATGAGTAATTCCATTGATAGTAGGTATGAGATATCCGATGCTATTATAAGAAATTTCGCTCAGGACACATGAAAGTACACTTCCTAGTCCGTCTCATTCTCATTCTCATTGCTTCATAGCCTCATATCACGATCTCGATACCTGCAACTGGCTGAACAACGATTTAATTTAATGTCTGTATACGGGAAGGCGAATAATAATGGTCGGTGGTCAGTAATACAGATCATCACTTCATCAGCAAAGATGCATCTTTACAGAGACCTAAAGGTGCTAAAACGTTGGCGGCCTTTGTGAGTTCCACACTAACATCCCACAAGCCAGAAGCTAGCCGCTGGTCTCTGGCCTTGGAGCTGGGAATGGCTTCTTTGCAGTCCTCATAGTATAAGCCTGAGCTCTTCACTCTGGGTGAGGATGCTAGATAAATGGCAGTAGACGCTCCCTCATCAGCTGTCTGTTCATCAGAAGAAAGGCAAGAGTAGACGAAAGTCATGACCAACACCAAGGCAGTAACCTGAATAAACATACTTGATTTCAGAAAACGTAGAAAATTATACAAGAAGAGATCGCGGAGATTCTGTCGATACTCAGCATGGATCACTTTCCGCTTGGAAATATGAGAAGATTCCTATCAACTGAACGAGAACTTACTTTCAACCCTAGAACTTTCAGCACGATCGAGCGCAAGGCTGCCTGAAAGGGCCACTCAGGTTCACCTCCTTTGCTCATGCCTTGTGGGAACACGTAACGAATTAGCTGCAAAGAAAAGCACCTAGCATTTTTCAGGGTCACACAGATATGCTTATCGGGCCCTCGTGTTCCTCTGCTTCACAATTTACGTTTCCTCGTTTGCTTAACGGCAGGAGCCTCAGAGGCATTGCATACAAGCAAGTTAACCTGCCACACCCAAAAGTTGCATCAATCAAACAGAACGAAGGGTGTGTAACGTACGTTTGTATCGACTATGCCAGGGTGCATAGAGTTCGATATGACTGGTAGTCCCAACTGCTTGCTCCGCTTCGCTAACTCCAAAGAGAAGAGGCAATTTGCAAGTTTTGATTGGCCGTAAGCTCCCCAGTTATTGTAGGCTGTGAACAGAAGAACAAACTAAATAAGATCAAGGACTGCAACTTGAGTGAGTAAATTTCTCAAACACTAACCAGCTCTTCTCGCCAAGTCGCTCAAGCAAAACAAGACGGGCTTTATAGAGACGGTTCAGTGTGCTTGCCGCGTGACTTATAGTTGAGATCGTTGAAATTAATGTCTCCGACTTGGTGAGCAGCAGAGGATAGGACCACCACCCTTGACTGAGCTCTGTCATCAAGGTAGACCAGTCAAACTCACAAGTTCCTCCTCCGAAGTCTGTATAACTCATGAAACTTTCAACCCATGGATAGGTGTACGTCAGGAACAAACCCATCTGAGGCACTGGAGATGAGTTTGTCCATCAGCAGAGCAGTAAGAAGAAAATGTCCTAAGTGATTGACCTGAGTACAAGATACAACAAGCAGTCACTTGTAAGAAGTTCACAGAGAAAACAGAAAGGACTCAAACGAAGACACACCTCATGCCTGCTTCAGCTACCTGGGAGTAAGCGGGAGCATATGGTTGGCCACTTGTTGCAAACCCAATCGTCAATCAGTTTCCAACCTCTGTGAAGAAGCTAACAAGACTAACGAGTCCTTTGCGTCTTCTGAAATTACAGGAGGTGCGTCCTATGCTCATAGCCGTGATAAACTGAAAACTTATTCATCTTTCATGCAGGTTTATGTGAAATCACTTTGGGGTTCATCACCACTAGCAGAAGGAAGATAATCAACTGGCAGGTCCCTCACCCCAAATTGAGTTTCGAAACCATCGACAGTGTAAGACTGAGGACATGCCATTATGCCAGCATTGTTCACCTGCATAGAGTAGATGACGAACCATACGACAAGTTGTGTCAGACTTTCTCTGGTAGTGATTAGCACTTCCTTGTTTCAATAAGATGATGGAGATGTACATACAGCTTTAAGTCGATGGCGAGGAACTACTTATGAGGTAAAGACAAGTGTTTGCTTACGAAGCATGGACCAGACACCAAAACTTTTTGCGCTGGAGATACAATGCACACCGAAGAGCTTACCAGCACACATTTGATGCTTGCTGAATCCACTTCTCAATTAGGCCTACCCTCCAATAAAAGAATGAGCAAATCAGAACAGAAAAGCTAAACTCAGCTCACCAGGACGTTGAGAGGGTGACCAGATTCTTTGTATTCGGCTGCAAATTTTCGCACAGAGTCCAGTGAGCCTAGATCGCAGATCATTGACCTGTTCATAATCCAACAATTTGAGACTGATGGAATCTCGAAACCAGCTTCTTGGCCGCTGTCAAAGTGAGTATGAAGCAAACAGCGAAACTAACGTTACTGATGAGTCGCAACCACTGGATGAAACTCTTAAGCTCGCAGGAAACTGTCATACATGATACATCAGCTCTCCGGTTTTTTATTATTACTGAATTTCCGCGAGAAATGCACACTTCACCTGACATTCCTATTGTTGGTAAGACGTGAAATTTCTTCAGCTGCGTCCTTGCCAGCTTTCTCGTTCCTGCAAGCTTTCTTCCCAGCGCAGATGTTAGATGTACGATTAAAAACGTAGCATGATCACCAAGTGAATTCTGTGCCCACATATTTCTTGCTTTACTACCACAAGTAGAGTACGACTGAGTGTGTTTATAAGAGTCAAGCTCACCTAAGGTGACATCCATCCCCTGCCGTGAAAGCTCAAGAGCCGTTGATTTCCCTATGCCTGACCAACACGACACAACAGAAACTTGAGCTCCCCATTCTAGACTATGACGAATCTTGCTGTACTTTGAGCTGGTCACACGGCTTAGGTAATCAATATCCAGAACTAGCTTCTATCTAATAAAAACAGGGGCGTGCTAAAGACTCGGTGTCAAGCAAGTCTCTAACTGCTAGATTGCAAGTCCTTGCTCCTCAGCTGTTCACATAGATGGCTCAAATATCCAACTTCAAAGCTAAATTTCAGGAAGACATGAGTGATGAAGACGGCAGGACTCGACAGGCTGAGGATGACTTCAACACATACGTCCAACCGAATTCACAACTCTTTTTTACCACTATTGCCACCCGTCACAATTACATGCCGTCTATCATATTTCGATGTAAGATAACTCCCCGAATTGGATACAAGCAGCATGCGGCCCTGTTTCCGACAGCAAAGAAAGAGCACTCACATCAAACGAGTGAAATTTGATTGTTCTGATTGTGAACATTCATTACTATTTATGATCGAATTCACCAAATACGGAAAACCAAGAGCAAATGAAACCTGCATAGTCAAACCCCGAAGGTTTCATTAAAATTCGACAAACTACCAGAAGACAAAATAGGTGGGGATTGACAGCCAGGTACACGAAATTGCAATTGTGGTGACCCTTAAGCAGACTGAAAATTTGAAATCAGCCTGATATCTATTTTGCCGGAAGTGAAAGGCACATGTTTTCTGAATTCAAGGTCGGGAAGTAGCTAGTCAACATTCAGAATTCCGATAACAATCCTGAAAGCATCCCCAAACTACTTGACATTACTCACTGAGATACAAGTTTATCTGAGGGACACATTACTGTACCTGCAAGGCCGACACATTTCTCCGTATGCCTCGGGAATAGCTGTGCCAGACATTTCTCAAACCAAAGACACAGCTTCCGGTGGATGAAAGCCCCACTGTCTGTGGCACAGAGCAGCAGAGCGTAGAAGCCATGGCCCCCAATTCAAACAGCAAACGGTGCTGGTCACCTTCTGTTCTTGCGCCACCATCTATAGGCGCCACCTCTTGGTCCGTCCACTGGCTCCAGTACTCCCAACAACAATCTCTCCCTTGTTTCCCGTGAACCACATTTACCACGCCAGACGGATGATAATTTCTGGATATCTACAAGTAGACTACGCTTGGGATTCGCTAATTTTGACATTCAAATTTACGTACTCTTTGCAGTAACTGAAAGAGAGCTCTAAATGACCGAATAGCAGGGGTCGATTAGAGCTCTCTTTCGGTTTAAGTGTGTGTGGAATGGAACTGGAATGGAGTGTTTATACATTTTGGTACTTCAACATTTGTCGACATTTTGCTACTTTTCCACATTATGGCGGAGGCACGGCAATGCTGAATAGAAAGTACAATCGTCCCTCGATAACTGCACACTCTTTCCACATGTGCAAAGCGCGCCAACTATTCTTTGAGATTTTGAACGAGAGTGTAATTGGATAAATGCAAGGGACTCTAAAACCAAAGTCGCTACAGACAAGTGGATAAGTGTAAACCGTTGTTTAGTGCAAATTTGTACTTACAGCAATATTATAATTGTGATTTAAAATTTACAGTAGTATCTATTTCTCTTTAGATACACCATAGCAAATGGTGTCGTCAGAGCCAACAAGGCGAAATCAGAACAGGGAAGAGCTCTATACTCAGCTGGCTCAACTTCTCTCGAGTCAACCCTTCGATAAAAAGTTTGCTTACCCTTCGTAAAGTAGTCTACTTTGTACCCAGGATCGGTGATGAACTGCAACTTTCACGATGCAACTTTTTTCGACTTGAAGGTGACACCTTCTTGAACTTGCTACCACCATCGGATCTTATGTGTTCGTTACTAATATCAGAATCAGTATAAGGTTTCTATATGCTTTTGAAGCTAGTTCAGCTTTGGTTCCGTTGTGTCTTCCATAATATGCGTCCCATAACATTTTATCTCTTGGTTATATCAGAACAACCGGTAGTTCTGTATATGGATTGTAGGTATGATAGTTCACGATCAGTTTATCATGGTACTGTCCCTTCATAAATATCGAGGATGACAAACTTGTGGAGATGGTAACTCTAACACGTGTAGAGGTGGGAAACTCATGGCGCATAGAGACAGCTGTGATAACCGAGGCATCGAGAGTCTGTTGGGTACAAGTATTCAAATTGCAGAGGTGATACACGATGACAACGCTGCCGTAGATGCGATACTGACAGACTATGGGATTGTATCACAAAATATTCTATGGCACAAATGTAAATTTATAATGAGTAAATACAGAGAGAAGGTGCAAGATTGTCGAAAGGTTGCAGCAAAGACCAGCATAGACTGTGTAAAGAGCGTGCACGACATATCTTTGTTCAAAATGCGTGACTTGAAGGTTAGGTTTCGATGTAGAGGACAACCAGTGTCTGGATCGAAAGCTGAGTTGTGTAGCAGAGTGGATGCGCAATTACTGTTGACAAACTCCTCGGAAGTTGTACAACGAACTCGTCCTTTGTGCTACCCTGAGTTGCAGACGCATGATTTGGCTTACAAGCTGACATAATGGATATAATACTTGTAGCAAAGCGAAAGCTAAAAGATAACATGGTTTTCACATAATGGTAGTAAGGTTTGTGGTATAGCTTTTCATCTACTATGTTGGTATTGCATGTATGTGCAAGATTGATGCATGACCTTGGTTACTAACCGCAAACATAGTCAACGCAGCTGATCACTGGACAGGCAACCATTCAATATGCAGGCTACTGCAAGGCAATAGAACATGTGTGGAGGATACTTGGGATGCTGAACATAAGCATTATTCTGAACAAAGTAATGTGTATACGTATACAAATGAGTGTAGAAGAAGCCGACGTGTGACATGTCATGTCGTCTCCTCGAGCTCTAGACTCTTTGCCTTTGTGTAAGGGATTTGCAAAGAGCTTTCCAACGGTTCAACTTTCGACCCAAACGGACCTCGTATAAGGAAGTTACACTTTGGGGAACCCTTAGTCAACGGATCTTTGACTGCACTTTTGAAGGCCTTAACGATCGATTTTCGTATTTCTGAGATTTTTGCCGGGCTGGACGAGATTGCAAAGGATTACATTATAGACACTACTTCCACCTCCACAACCACTTTGAGGAGTTCCAGATTTTTCCCACCTACTTTACTTTCGATCGATGACTAACGTTAGTGATAACCTACTTCATGATCATCATAAGTTGGATAGCACCAACTATCCAATATGGTTCAAGGTTCGAGCCATTTTTCAGAACTATGACTTATGGGACATAGTGTTGGGTGAGGAAGAAAGACCTATCGATTCACCAGCTGCTGTCAAAGCTTGGAACAAAAGAGATCAACAAGCACTTGCTATCATCAAAATGACCATAAAATACTCGGAAGTTATGGATATCTTGGAGGCTAAAACCTCTAAAGATGCTTGGGATACTTTCACCAAGAAGCACGAAGGAGCTGCTCGAGGGAGGAAGAGAATGCTACGCAGAAAGTTAAACACTTTGCAGATGGTTGCAAGCATCTCACTCGAAGAGCACTTCAATACTGTCAAAGGGTTGCTATAATAACTGAAGAATCTGGGTGGAGGTATAGATGAGGACGACTTGGTGCTTATAGTGCTCCAAAGCTTACCAGAACCGTATGAGCACTTCATCAAAGCAGTGGATGTCCGCAAGGAGCCTGTCTCATTTGAAGAACTGCAAACACTAGCTTTGCAAGAAGCAATTAATATCGAAACCAAGTCAACTCAAGCAACTACCACAACTGATTCAGCTTTCTTCTCCAAGAGGAGAGATCATAAACGTGGTAGACCTCAAGACTCACAACCAAAACAGAAGGAGTTTTGGGACAACAAGAAAGGCAAATTCAACAAATGAGATTCAGAGGGCAACTCCAACAAACCTAAACCTGGGAACTGCAACTACTGTAAGAAACGTGGTCACTATGCTTATGAGTGTAGGAAGAAGGCATTTGATCAACGTTCCAACACAAACAACAGAGGTAACTTCGTACAGACAACTGATCACGAAGAGAAGCTGTTCTTCACTGCCATGTATACAAACACACATGACCAACAATGGTGGATTGATTCTGGAGCATCAAATCATATCACCTCAAAGAAGGAGTGGTTTCAAAACTTTCATCCTCTTAATGGACCAGAGATTCGACTAGGAGATGGTAACGGCTACCAAGTCCAAGGAGAAGGTAACATTCATATTAAGCTACCTTCATGACAGATAAGAATCATTGGAGGTGTCTGGTTTGTACCTGGTGTAGTGCATAATCTTCTAAGTGTTGGTAAACTTGCTGCAAACGGATTTCAACTGTCATTTGATGCTCAAGGATGTTCAATTCTTGATCAAGGATCTGTAGTAGCTACAGGGCTGAAGGTTGGCCACTTGTATGAGTTACAAGCCTTACCTTTAGTAGCTCCAGTTCTAGCTGCTGTAACAGAGATCAGTCAATTATGGCATCTACGACTTGGACATTTACACTATCAGAGAATGCAGAAGTTGTTTCATGAGAACTTAGCACTTGGTGTTTCCAAACTCGCCCCTGTAAACACCCCGTGTGAAGTTTGTCTCAGATCTAAACAAACTCGAAGGAAGTTCTTTAAGACTATTGCAACAAGGGCAACAGATATCCTTCAGCTGTTACATACAGATCTCTGTGGACCTACTGAGACCATATCGCTTGGAGGTTCTAAGTACTTTATGCTGGTTGTTGATGACTTCTCGAGATACATTTGGGTTTTCTTCCTCTTAAGAAAGTCTGAAGCACTCTCGAATCTTCAACAGCTTGTTAACATGGTAGAAAGACAGACTGGACAGCAAGTGAAGCAGCTATGAAGTGATAGAGGAGGAGAGTTCACTTCCAAGGCAGCTGACCAATATTTCGCTGAGAAGGGGATACTGCGGCAGTTGACTACAGCTTACACGCCTCAGCAAAATGGAGTTGTTGAAAGAAAGAACAGAACTGTTGTGGAGATGGCAAGAAGTCTTCTTCTTGAGCAAGATCTTCCAAAAGATCTTTGGGCTGAAGCTGTCAATACTGCGGTCTACCTTCTCAACAGAAGTCCAACAAATGCTGTGAACAACAAAACTCCATTCGAAGCTTTCACAGGGAAGAAACCAGACCTCTCTAACCTACGAATTTTTGGATGTAAAGCATATGTTTCAACTCCTTGAAAATTACTCCAAAAGTTTGATGATAGATCTCAGCTCTGTACATTCATAGGATATCCAGCAAGAGAAAAGGGATATAGGCTATTGAGTGCTGCAAGAAAGATCATCATCAGTCGAGATGTAGTGTTTTTAGAGGTCCCTTCATCTCGAAACTTACAAATCATCTTTCTGACCTGCCACCTCTCTCTATCCAAACACCTACTTCAGAGAACCATGAAGAAGAACCTCAAGCTCAACTAGAACCACCTCCTACACCACCCACACAAGTTGAGCTTACTGAATCAGGTCCAACTGAAGCAGATTCATCTCTCATCCATCAGCCTACTCCAGATTCGAATCTTGCTACCCAACCAAGGAGACCTGTCAGAACAAGGAAGGTTCCTGTAAGGCTAGAGGATTATATTCTCATGGCTGAAGCTCAAGGTGATGGAGAGACTATTACATTCGAGGAAGCTTTTAGTAAGGATCACCGGAGACGTGCTATGCAGGAAGAATATGATGCACTGCTCAAAAATGCAACCTGGAGCCTAGTACCTCTTCCAGCAAACAGGAAAGCACTTGGCTGTAAGTGGATTTATAAGATCAAGAGGCATGCGGATGGAACTATTGAGAGATACATGTTGCAAAAAGTTATTTGCTGACTGCAGGAGAAGATTTTCAAGAGACCTTCACACCTGTGGTAAAACTTAACTCTATCCGCGTTCTTTGTGCTCTTGTAAAACAACATGGTTGGAAGTGTCTACAAATGGATGTTAAGAATGCATTCTTTAATGGCATTCTTGAAGAAGATATCTACTTGCAGCAACCACCTGGTTTTGTTCGTCAAGGAAGTGGACAGTTAGTGTGCAAGCTGCACAAGGCATTGTATGGCCTCAAACAAGCTCCAAGAGCTTGGTACACAAGAATCGACACCTTCTTGAAGCAGCAAGGCTTCTCTCCTACAAGAGGTGATCCAAACTTCTATGTTTTGATTACTTCCCAAGGTATTGTGTTACTGTTACTATACGTGGATGACCTGATAATATCCGGAAGTAATCAAGGAGGAGTAAAGAAGATTCAGTAAGCTTTAATGCAATAGTTTGATATGAAGGATCTAGGACTTCTCAACTTTTGTCTTGGAGTTCAGTTTCTGGAACACAACGAAATGTTATACCTCTCTCAGGCAAGATACACAGAAAGTATACTTCAGGATTTCCAGATGGAGAAGTGCAAGCATGCGCCTACTCCTATGGTTATCTCAAAGGAGTGGCAAAGTTCTTCTGTTGATGATGAGCAGGCAGATGCAACAGAGTTCAGGAAGCTGATCGGGAAGTTAATTTATCTGGCTGTCACTACAAGACCAGATATTTCGTTTGCAGTCAGCAAACTCAGTCAGAATATGGAGTCTCCCACACTTATGCATATGAGGGCAGCAAAGAGAGTTTTGCGTTACCTCAGGAGAACTACAAGCTATGGACTCAGATATAGCTCAGATAAGTCACTTGGACTTGTTGGATTTACAGATGCTGATTGGGCAGGTGATTCTACAGATCGTAAATCAATGTCTGGATTCGCATTTATGCTGGGAGGAGGTGTCATCACTTGGCAGTGTAAAAAGCAGCCAACTATTGCTTTATCCTCCTCTGAAGCAGAATATCGTGGTCTGTGTAATGCAACACGAGAGACCATTTGGCTAAGATGGATGTTGGAAGATGTAGGTGTCAACCAAGACACTCCAACAGTAATCTGGACTGATAGCATGAGTGCAATAGCATTGACGAAAAATCCAATGCATCATGCTAGAACAAAGCACATTGAAGTGCAAGTCCACTTCATCAGGGAAAAATAATTTCGGGAGAGGTTGTTACTCAATGGGTAACAACTGATGATCAAACTGCTGATATATTCACCAAGCCTTTGTCTTCAGACAGGTTTCAAAAATTGAGACTTGAACTTGGTGTATATTCAGTACCACTGACATTAAGAGGGGGTGTTAAAGATAATGTCTAGTCTATAGTCACATCTATAGTCATCTCTATAGTCACCTCTATAAGTCACATCTATAGTCACCTCTATAGGCACAGCTCTATGTCTAGTAAGTGACTAATGACTAACCTCTGTCCATAGGTTAGAGTATATAACAACCCCCTCTTGGGAGATGATGAGTCGACTGATCCCTTTACTAATGTATCTTCCACAGTGGAGAGTATTCACTTGGTTTGGTTCTTAAACAGTCCCCAGTCAGTTCCTGCAATCTTGTTTGTCACTTTCCTAAAGTAATGGAATCAACCTCCAGCGCTTCAGCTTTCATACTCCTGCTTGTCAAGGGGGTTGAGGACAAACTATGATGATTTTCGTTACTAACTTTACAAACATTGTCTACTATTGCAGGTAGTGAGTGCCATCATGTTGTCCGCAACTTCTTGGTGAAGTACATCACGCCTCAAAAGATGAACTTTTATGTACATGCCAGAGAAAAATTTATTTCAGAGACTTTCCACTCCATGATAAATAAGTATGCTAGCAAGAGAACGCATTATGGGAAGTCACATTATGCTCAGTTAGCTGTGATCGCACTTGATTAGAACGAGAACATACCGCGCGAGGTGAAGAAAGTGAGAAAACGCAAAAGTAGTAGCATTGTAGTTCGTTGTCGTGTAGGTTCTGATAGAGTCTTAGTAAATCGAACCAACATCTGAAAGCAACACGTAGGGAGTTATATATTTTGTTGAGTTCATTTCTTTTTAATTCGTACACACATGGGAACATATTAGTGTCTTTGCACATTGCGGCTATTATACACACATTTCGAGCTCGTGTATTTATGAGACAGTAAAAGACTTCAGTTCAGTATTAGTATTATGTGTTAGTGCATGTTATCTTCACACATTCAAAGGAGGAGGTCAAGACATGTTGTTGTTGGTGATCTGATGGAGTGAAGCACAGCAGAGGTGCTCGGAAGGTTTCACAAGCTATTGTTCTCCTACCTCGTTACGCTCAGCGGTGTTCTTTCGATGACTTCCATCTTCCCCCTTTGATGAGTACTCACTTTCTCTGCTAATGTGTTCATTAGCAGAGAAAAGTTCAAGCCGTCTTCATCGTTTCTGATTTGGAATTTACAAGGCAAGCACTACTACTCCGTCTAGCGTGCATACCAGATGCAAAGTCACAGAGTTGAGACTAGAGTTTGTCAACTGCAAGCTCTCTCGATTATATCATTATGAAACGGTAGTACATATACATATACCATGTCTGGCCTTGCCTAACATTTGGAGGCAATGAAGTGAGACCATGAGGCAAGCTAATCATGAACACGCCGAATTCATGATTCTGGGAAATGAGGAAGTTGAGGAGATTATTGTGAGGCTAGGCACTCCAGATACAAGATGTAAAGTTTTGATTGCGAAATGGACTTGCCAACTCCATGGATTAGTTCCAAAGAATTCTGAAGTCAGCGGAAACCCGAACTCGTATAATAAAAGATTCTTCTAAAATCATAGAACTCACATTTACATGTCTATATCAGCTTAGCATCTTGAGCCTGGACAAGATAGCTCTTATTAGCACGGGAGATTGTAGAACAGCAGAACTCCAAACAACTCGAGATAATCCCGTCAGCCACAAGTACTGATGGAGCTTGTTGGGTGATTGTAAAGGCTCACGAACTCAAACCATATTTTCAACTCGTCATGAAAGGAAACATCTCGAGGATTCCTCGTGTCCGTCGTAAGATTGCCGAGCTTGACTAGTTCACGAGGTTTAGTGGCCTATCCAAGGGGAGCGGGAGAGCTTCACTCTGTCCGATTGACGAGTCCAATATGGCAGGCCGCGTCCAATATGGAAGGCATGTTGTGCACGAGCACTAGCAGAAGCAGATTTTTTACAACATACACACAAGTAATCAACTATCTACCGATGGTAATAATCAGTCGATTAGAAGGTGAGAAACATTGCATGGTCAATACCACTCATAGCGATTGAAGCTAAACAATGTAAAGTATACCAGGACTAGTTGGTCTGCTTTGTTTCATTAGCTCAGACTAACACGTACCGTGCAACGCTAAACAAGTTCTCTGCATGAGTTACAGTCTACTGCTGAAACCCTACGTACTTATCATCTTCACTGGACCACTGTTCTTTCATGGCAGCTTCTAAAATCGGAGGTAACTGCATGCGTCATGATAACCAAGAAGAAGGAAAGAGCTTTGTAAACGGCAAATCTTTAGTTTGCTGGTGAAAACTCAGCCAGCGAATACGCACTCCACATGATTAGGTCGTTCACTGGTTCAAATGGTAATTCATTCTCATCACGTGTTTCTTGATGGTAATACAAGACAACTGCGGCAATGAAACAGCAAAACCATCAAAGTATAATATTCTCTAACACTCTCACCCCCTAATCGAGATACCCCTCCTGATATCTCTCACATTGCACCACAGGCACTGTGCTCCAAGAATCGAATCCGTGGGCTCTTCCGCTGCATTCCGCTGCACTACGACCGGCACATCTACGTTAAGATCAATAACTCGCGATCGAGATTTTGCACTCCCAGAGTGAGCATCAGAGGCTTCTTGATTTGTGAAATGTGCACGTTTACTTGCCATAAACAATGATTACCTTACAGTAAAACTAGAGCTTTCAATTGATCACAACCAGACAAAGAAGCCAACAAAGTTTAAGGATGAGAAAGTACACATTTCGCACAACCGCGAATAGTGAACGTGCGACTGAAGCCACTCGTCAACAACGCTGACACAAGCCACAAGGGACACAATAATGGCAATGGCTTCACAGACAATGAAAACGTGTGAACCCTAGAAACACATTAGAATCACTGAAAGTGCATAGAACAGTGTGCACTATCATCAAGACAGCGGGCTGCAAAAGCCAGAAACTCCATGTCAGTTGTCGGACAGGCGACTGAACACTACATGAGACCCAAACACCCTGTCGTCTGCACCTTATATACTCAAACTCGGGGTTTAAACCACAAGTCCCGCTATAAAAGGGGTGCCGACGTGGCATTTGCTCCCCATTGTCCTTGTAGCGAACATGAGAGTGCAGCCGGAGCAAGTCATTCCCGGCCAACAGCCTCAAACGTTCTAGGGTTTCTGCGAGTGCACTTCGTCTGCTTCCCTGTCGCGTTCTGCCGCACACTCATTGCACTCTGTGATTTTCGCCTCTTGGTGGGCCTCTGCGGATTCAGTTTTTGGTGGGCCTGGCTTGTGGCGTGGATTCTTTGGTGGACCACGTTGTGTAAACTAACTGTGTGAAATGCAGCGGCGAGTCTGGAGGTGCGAGTTGTGGTAATTTCTGACATCTCGTTGCTTTTGACGAACAGTTCTTGTCGTGGATTCGTCGTCGCTTGTTGACAGTGAGTGGTGGCTCCGTCCGGGCTAGCCCGTGCTCGTTTCAATCTGGCCTGTGACTTCGTGAGTGGGCAGTGGTTGCTTCATCCCGGCTATCCGCGTCTCGTATCAATCTGCACTGGAATTTTTCGTGTGTGGTGAGTGCTGGCTTCCTCCCGGCTATCCCGGTCGTTTGAATCTTCCTTGCAACTTCGTGAGTGGGCAGTGGGCAGTGCTTCATCCCGGCTAGCCCGGTCTCGTTTCAATCTGGCTTGTAAGTTCGTCGCCGTCAGTACGTGATGGCTTTTTCGGATAGCCCATGTTCTTATCAATCTGACTATCGGCGGTGCTTGTGGATTGTGATTGGTGGCGAAGTGGTAGTAGCTGATCGTGATACTCTGGCTCCGGACCTCGCTTGGCGGCAGTGACTGGTTGGATATTGTGGGTAACAGGCGTTTGATCCTTGCTTGTGGCCTCGCTCCCGTGTGTGGGCTAGCCCGTGTTCCACACATACTCCTTCACAGTTCGCTTTCGGGTTATTCTGTGTACTTTGGTTCAGGCTGAGGTACTACTTTCGGATCTTTTGGCAGCGTTATCAGTTTCCGGTTGCAGCCTGTACTGCATTGGCTCGTTCGCACTTCTTCTTGTTCTCGTTTCCGGTTACGGTCTGTACTACATTGACTCGTTCGCACGGTCTTTGTGTGGTGCTCTGGCAGAAAGGAGACGCGGCTTGGTTACACGACCTCTCTTTTGCTCCGCACTTTGTCAAGTTATCGTTTCCGGTAGCGGCCTGTACTGCATTGGCTCGTGAGCATATTCTTTTCGTTATCGCTCTTGGTTATTGTTACTGGTTCTTTTTCTGTATTCATCATGTCTGCAGAAACCGTATCTGGTCCTCCTTCTCATGACATGTACGAGACTGACACCGACGTTGTGCAAGACATCTTGTGCAAGCCTCGTATCGAACGTGTCTTGGAAAGGGTGTGGAAGTTTTCATGGGTGGGTGTTTCTCGTTATGCACCTCGTTCTGACGCTCCCATGAGACTTGCTCGCCTGATTTCTGTCGAGAGGATGCGAGAGATTTATCCTGTTTTCTGTGTAGCTTGTGATCAATTTTCTGCCACATTGGATAGAGAATCTGAGCCTTTTATTTTGTGTGCTGCGTTCGCTTATGCCGAGTCTTTGCCTAAGAAACAAAAGTATATTGTTTACCGGCAGTTGGCTGATGCAGCCGGCTGGAAAGAGCGTACTCAGTTCCCTGAGTACTTGCAATCAGCTGTGCAGGTAACTTGGGAAGAGCCTGGAGAGACCCATGTTGGATTTGTACCTTGAGTCCTTTTGTACTTCTGCTCGTGTCTGTATCATATTTTGCATCTGTTATGTACCATATCATTGTGTATCACTGGGTTGGATTTTCTAGCTTTTGTTTACAAGTTTGGGTTATTTGGTACTTTCTTTGGCTTGTGCCTCCTCCCCTCCTGTGAGGGGAGTGAACCTTCGCTGAACTGGTCAGCTTGTTGGGTTCAACTCCCAACGAAGGTACATTCGATATTTACGACTTGTGTTGTGAGCATTTTGGGTCGAAAACCGGTTTTCAACTCGTCAAGCTGGCAATGTGTAAGCAGGAAGGACTTTGGATGTAGCCCAGAATCCTCAGCGTTTTCAGTCTTGGCCTCTCGCTGTCACATGCCCGAGCGATCATACTCTTGAAATGAAAGGAGAACGAGAAAAGAGGAAAATGCAGTATGAAACATTTTGGGTCGGAAACCGGTTTTCAACTCCCGTTTTGGTAATCCCCTTAGCAAAAATGGCCTTAGTGCAGAAACGCAGTGCAAGTAACCCGTTTCATAACCCCGGTGCAGCGGAAGTACACACTGAATGAAAAACAGAATGGTAAACTTGTAATATGCAACCAAGGTTCCGGTATCGAGACATGGTCTTAGGAGAACATGAGAAATAGGCGATTTTGTCCCCGGTTTATACATTCCTGTTTAGTGAAACAGGTAAAATTCCGAAAAAGTAGTGGTTTGGAGACCCCGGTTTTGCAAATTTTCAAGAAGTAGCCGGTTTTAGGGTCCGGTTTTGCTGTTCCAGTTTTTCGAAACCGGTAAAATATACCAGGATCACGGGCCAACCTCGAAACACAACTGTACTCCCACGACAGCTTTTTACATAACCACTTTCTGAGATAAATACAAGCTTCAAGTGCAAGTGCCTCAAAATAGTGCAAGTGCCTCAAGATAAACCAAGCTTCAAGTGCAAGTGCCTCAAGATAAATACAAGCTACAAGTGCCTCAAAATATTCGGGGAGATAGTAGAAATAGCAAAATCATTTGCATTTGTCACAAGTCGATAGTTCTGACTTCAGTATTATTGTCCTCCAAGAGAACTCTGAAAACTATAAGTATCATATAAACTCGAGAATACTAGTAATAAAGTCTTTTGGCTTATCCACGCACAATTTTGAACTCGTTCACGAAAGGGTAGGGAGTCCGTCCCTGAAAGAAAAATGATTCCATCCGCGAAAACAAAAGGAGTCCATGTAGCCATTGTACGCTGCAGCAACTGGAAACAAGTAGAAAATATTCTTGAGTTAGTCTAAGTATAAAATAATTGCCCCAAGTGAAAATTGATAACTAATGTATAGAGAAAACATAAGTAAAATAGGATGTGCTTGTAAACCTTATCTGCATTCAAGTCGATGGACGTTCGCCAAACAAGCGCGTGCGGAGCTCAGTCTTCCACTCAGTATCGCGAGGAGGTAACACTCGTGTAGTGCCGGTTCTATGACGTACAGTCGTGTGTTGTGGTCGACGCTCATATATCTTGATTGGCTCGCGAGTGATGTTCTCGTTCCAATCCATTGCGCATGCTGCGAGACGAGCTTCGTGGGTCCTCGCAAAATGGATCCTCTTGGTGGCAAACTTGTTGATAACCGAGTTGAAAGTTTCAGACATATAGTTCTCTCCCGCCCGTGTATAAAAACGCATCTTCGAGAGTGTGATAAACCGGTCGAGGAATGTCACCATGGCCACATGCGTAGGTCCATCTACGTGGCAAATAGAATTCAAGAGGTCAAAAATGACGTAAACAACCAAGGTTTATAAATGACACGTCGAGGATGGAAACTTACTCTTTGTGTAATAGATATCAGCTGCGGGTGTGTTCAAGTCCGGCATACTGCAACACGCACGACGTACTCCCGTTTCACGAGCGAGGACGTAACACGTAACATGATCTCCAGCCCAATGATCCGCAGCATTTCGGATGTCTAAACACATCAGTGACGCATCATCCACCTCTTGAGGGTAGCGCCCCTCCTCCCCAACGGTTCTCTTGGCATTCAGTTGTGCACATGTATAGATCCACCCCTTCAACTTGTCGGCTATGCCATGTTCAGCCAACTCAGGGTACATCATCCGTCGAGAGAGGAGAGGATCTCCTGAATTCAATCCTCTCATTGTGGCCACCCGCTCAACTACCTGAGGCTTGTTTCCAACAACTGATGCTCCTAAGGATGTGCTACGAAGGGTTGGCAACTCAATTAGAGAAACTACAGGATGGAATGACCCTGTGGATACTATGTCAATGCATGCTTATGTTGCAAGAAGTCAGCATGAAGCTGTACTAGAAGAAAAACACAGAAGGGAGGATGCAGGTGAAGCTTCTACAGCCAAACGACCTGCTACAAGGAGTGAAAGGGCTAGACCAGAGGCAAGACAGGAGACAACACCTACTCGGGAGGAAACTATGGAGGATCTACTACCTACAACACCAAAGGAGAAGGAGAGAAGCAAGGAGAAGGGTAAGATGCCTGCTTACAAACTTCAGTTTGACATTGAGATTGCTACAGACTTGAAGCAGGTGTTAGAGAACCGTATCTTGAATGGGAAAGTCGAGTTTACTTTGGGTGAGATTCTTGGGATTGCAAAGCGTGAGTTCCATGAGGTTATCATAGATATCATCAAGAGGAAACGTCAGATTTTGGGTGAAGCAGCTACGCTTAATGCTCTAGGGACCAAACTGTCGGATGAGGAGGAAGATGAGATTGCTGGTTACTGCTCTCAAGTATCAGAGGGAAGATCCTATCAGCATGTGAGGTTTGAAGATGAGGTGGAAGCATCGCAAAAGAGCCATTACTCTCACAACCATTGGGCAAGAGCAACCACAGAGACCTTAGTGAAGCTGAGAGATCTGGAGGAACCTGTGGTGGCGTTGATTGATCATGGCTCAGAGATTAATCTGATGTCTAAGGAGCTGTACAAGCGTGGAAGATGGCCCATAGACACCGACCATGGATGGCTTATCCGCGCTGCCAACAACCAGAGGGGAGAACTCTACGGTGCTTGTCCCAACATCAAGATAACTGTGGGTGACATCAGTGATGTTCAGAATTTCTTTGTACAAGACATGTCAACCTATCCTATCATTCTAGGGCAGCCTTACATTACTGCTGTTAGAATGGAGACACGAGTTATGGATGATGATTCAGCCTATGCTAGGATACGTAGTAGAGATGGCAAAAGAGCTGTTCAGTTTTTGACCGTTGCTGCAGAACATGAGAGAAACCGTGATAGCTTGAGAGACCGTCCACTACCTAAGATTACTCAGGAGTTTAGAGAGTCTAGGGGTTTTGGCAGAGTACCATTGAAGAGCGAGACTTCTACGGTACAGTAGAGATAGGATTCTCGCCAGTAGAGCAGGAAGCTTTATCCACTAGCTTCTTAGGATTGACGGCATGTGGGTCAGTGTGTTATAGGAAGGTTGAGAATCTGAAGAGGTTTGAGAGGCAACATGTGAAGTGTGTACAGCTGTCTTTGTGGGACAGTGGAGAGTTAGCAGGAGATGAATATATATCTGGAGTGTTTGAAGAGCAGTATTTGGTAAATACTATAGGGGAGTTGAAATCTATAGTAGAAAGTTCTATAGATGATGTAGATAGAGTGGTGAGAGTGAGCTCCAAGGAGCTTTATGATGTAATTGATAAGTTTATAGATCGACAAGAGGTGTATGTGGAGATCAAGTACAAGTCAGTGGCAAAGAAAGTCAAACCAGTGGCTTTGCCTTTACCACTCGATTACAATCAGAAGATGGAGCAAGCTGCACGAGAACCGACGCTTAGAGGACCGAGAAGAATTGGGCACCAGTTTACAGAAACAACATTGAAGGACCTGAGGATTGGAGGTGATGGATTTCTTACTGAGCAAGAGAAGAAGAGCTTCAGGGAGATGGTATCTAGGCATGGTAAGGCGTTTGCGTTTGAGTCACATGAAGTAGGATGTGTAGATCCAAGTGTAGTTGCACCTATGGTAATCTTTACTATACCGCATGTGCCTTGGAATCTACGTCCTATCTCTGTACCTAGAGCTCATCTACCAAAGTTGATAGACTTGCTCAATGAGAGGATTAGGATGGGTATCTTGGAACCATCTATAGCTCCCTACTCTAGCAGATGGTTTACTGTTCCGAAGAAGAGTGGAGCTTTGAGATTCATTCAAGATATGCAGCCAGTTAACAAGGTGACTATCAGGAATATGGGTATAGGACCTATTGTAGACGAGTTTGCAGAGGCTTTTGCTGGTCATGCTATCTATTCAATGGGAGACTTATATTCAGGTTACGATCAGTTTCAGTTATCCTCTGAGAGTAGAGACTTGACTACAATGAGGACACATTTGGGGTTACTAAGGATGTGCACCTTGCCACAAGGTGCTACCAATTCTGTAGCACATATGATGAATGGCATGAATAAAGTTTTGAGGGATTTCATTCCTGAAAAAACTATGCCATTCCTTGATGATGTGCCGATCAAAGGGTGTGCTGAGGAGGAGAAGAATGAGGTAATGGATCAGAGGGGGTGCCGTAAGTTTGTTGCAGATCACATAGCCGACTGTGATAAGATATTGAGTCGACTGGAGCAGGTTCATTTGACTTTATCAGGAGCAAAGTCTGTATTTGGAGAACATGAGGTGTTAATAGTGGGACATCTGTGTGGATCTTATGGTCGGAAACCTTGTCCAAACAAGGTTGATGCCATCCGAAGGATGAAGGAGACATATGGATCGGTTACTGAGGTGAGAAGGTTTCTAGGTGCATGTGTGTTTTATCATATATGGATTCCACACTTTGCACATGTAGCAGATCCGTTGTACAAGTTGCTGAGGAAGGGGCAGAGATTTCAGTGGCAAGAGGAGCAAAGCGAGTCTATGAAGAAGTTGAAGGATCTGTTGTCTTCACCACCAACTCTACGGAAGGTAACATATGAGTTGGGCAGACCTGTTATCCTTACTGTTGATACTAGTCCTATTGGCATTGGGTGGGCTATAGGACAAGATGATAAGGATGGAAATAGATATGTGGTGCGTTTTGGTGCTAAGGTCTTAAGTTCACGGCAGAGAGACTACCCTCCGGTCAAGAGAGAGCTATGGGGAGTAGTTACTGCGATGAAGAGTGATAAGGAATACTTGATAGGAGCACCTGTGGTTGTGGAGACAGATTGCTTACCTCTCTTGGGAATGATCACTAGCTGTACAACTCCAGATATTGCTATGTTGAGGTGGATAGCATATATCAAGTCCTTGAACCCAGAGTTTAGACATATTGCAGGAAAAGACAATCCTGTGGCAGATATGTTATCAAGGGCTAGATATTACGATGAGAAAGAAATGATAGATGATCAGGAGGATGTGGGAACAGAGTTCTATTCTAGTGCTCTTGCTAGAAGGGATAGAAGCTGTTTTGCAGTCTCGTTGGAGTTTTTTGAGGAAACTGTGTATGATGGCGAGTGGTTGGATCTTGGGCGCTATTTGAGTTCACTGGAAAGGCAAGAAGGCTGGTCTGATGCAGATTTCAAGAGGATCCGTAGAATAGCTTATGGTTACTTTTTACATGGAGGACATCTATGGAAGCGCCCTAAGCTACAAGGAGGTATACCGCAACGGGTGGTATGTGACTTGGAATTGCAGCAGCAGCTGATCAAGGAGTTTCATGAGAGTCTATGGGCCGGTCATAGAGGAGTTTGGGCAACATTTGCCAAGATGAAGGAGAAGTATTGGTGGAAGGGTATGTATAAGGATGTAGTACAGTTTGTTTCATCCTGTATACCCTGCCAGATGTATTCCAACGTACGTCATCGTGATGGATTGCATCCTACTTATCCTTTAGCCATTCATTACAAATGGGTAGTTGATCTGGTAACTATGCCGTTTGGACTTGGACAAATGAGGTATCTAGTCTTGGCTAGAGAAGATCTATCTAACCAAGTCGAAGGTCGTGCCCTGAGGACGAAGACCATTGCTAGTGTCTGCCGCTTTCTACTTGAAGATGTCATTTGTAGGTATGGGTGTGTGGGAAAGATCACTGCAGATAGGGGTGAGCTGGATTCACAAGAAGCAGTTGAGTTCTTCAAGCGATTGGGAATCAAGCTGGCATTAACCACTGCTTACAATCCTGAAGGGAATGGCAAGAGCGAACGAGGTCATCCGCCAATCATCAAAGCTTTGGTAAAAGCTTGCAAGGGTAAGATCCGTGAATGGCCTAGACTGCTACCGTTTGCTTTATGGGCAGATCGTACAACTCATAGTACCGTTACAGGTTACATGCCAGCAGAGTTTATACTAGGACAAAAACCTGTGATGCCGATTGAGGAGGTTGTGCATACTTGGAATGTTTTGCCATGGGAAGATGGTAGAAGTACGGAGGATCTTCTTGCATTAAGGATCCAGCAGTTAGAACGGAGACCTGAGGATGTTGCCAAAGCTGTGGAAATATTAAAGATTGCTAGAGAGAGAAACAAAGGCAGATTTGATAGAACGCATAGATTACGACCCAAACCAGTTAAAGAAGGTGATTGGGTATTAGTCTATGATAGTAGTCTTGATAATCAGCATAGCACTATCAGGAAGTTCTCCAAGAGATGGTTTGGACCTTATGTGGTGTTAGAAGTTTATGATAATGCCACATACTCCTTGAGAGAGTTAGATGGTGCAGTGCTCAAGATACCAATCGCAGGAAAGAGAATCAAGCTCTTTAGGAGGAGAGGGGAGGACCAGAACGTTGCAGAGTTTACAGAGGATGAAGCTGAAGACTCAATGCAGGTTGAAGATGAGTTTGAAGCCGAAGCTGAAGAGTCTTGATCTGGATGGCACATACCGGAGGATGTGCAGGTTCAGAGGGGGTGGATGTCGTGCTACCTGGCGGCTACCTGTTATATTTCTACTCCGACGCTTGGGTTTAGTAGTTCTAGAAGTTAGCTCTTATTACTTCTAGTCGTTTATGTATATGTTTGACACCTTTGCATATGATGTTAACACTATTTTGAGTCTTAGTAGGTTGATTACCATGTTGATAGGGCTTAAGCTCATGGGTTGTATTTGCGTGTCGCCCATGCACGCTTTCTAGCTTATTTAAGTTATTTTTCGGGGCTGCGTGTCGTTTTAGGTAGTTTAAGTTTTACACTGGCACTCCAGGGGCTTGACGTGGTAGCCTATGAGTAAAACTAAGTTGCCATGTGGTTTAGGGTACTAAAGGACAACCAAGTGGAGCTATGAACTCCCATTGGTCTGTAAGCCGGCCTGTCTCTCACCCAGGGGTACCTCAGATGACTAGGATTACTAGTGCACCCTAATTACAAAGATTTAAGTACATCCATGCTCACTTCACTCAACTCTCTGACCCGTATGGTCACATCGGTACCTCTAATAGCGTTCCTGCACACAAGTTCTAATCCCGCTCTCAACATTACATCGCAAAATACTCAAAGACTCCCAAGGTCTCCAATGCTCACTTTACTTACAGTCAGGAAAATGAGAGTGTCTTCCACCTTCTCAACTCCTCCTTATATACTCTACAACTTCTTACCGTGGTAACTTTCACTAAGTTACGTTACCTCATGGTAAGTGCGCAATCCAAAATAGTAAAACTTCTAAAGGCTACTAAGCCTTTAAGAATAGCACACACATTACTTGTTCTACTTTACAAAAGTAAGAGATTCTCCTACTTTAGCTTTTGTAAAGTGTTAACTTTCCACCCTATCCAATCGGAAGGCGACAACAAACTAATACGTCTTTTGAGGAGCATCTTTAGATCTTTGTGCATGACTTTCCATCATGCATCCAATCAGCGATGGTCAACAAAGTTACATACTTTTGAGAAGCATATTTAGAGCTCCGCACTTGTCACATAGTGTCATAGTGGAACCTCTAATAGTTTCCCCAACTTAGTTATAACTATCTCTGCTAGTTATGGCTAGTTTTGATCACTCTAGATTTAGATCTTCGAACTAGAGTAACCTATAAGATAGTCATACCTAATGAAACTTATATAAACATGCACACAAATAATGGGATACTTGTGACGTGACATTTACCCCCAGACTTAATTTTCACTCCGTCCTCGGAGTGAAGTATCACGTTGATGAAACTTCTTCAACTTGTCGTGGTTCACTCGGTCGAAGAACGTACCACTTCTCTCTTGAAGATCATAGGTGTTATTACTCCACACTTTGGAGATGATGAAAGGCCCAAAATATCGACGTAAGAACTTCTTTTGAACTCGCTTGTGCCTAATAGCATCCCATAGCATCACCCACTCACCCTTTTGAAATGGCTGTAACTTCGTTTTGTTCTTCGCCAAGCGCTTGTCGTAGCTCTTCTTCTGTTGTAGTTGGGCCATCTCAATTCGTTGAGCTGCATCGTCTCTATTCTCCTCCAGCTCCAACAAAGTTTCTCTCCTCTCTTTCTCAGCTATTTGACCACCCTTTCTCTTTAATCCAGCTTGTAAGGTCTGAAAGGTGGTTAGGTCGAACTGGATCGGTAATCTGGATTCCAACCCATACACCATCTTGAAAGGTGAATATCCCGTAGATGTCTTCACTGTTGTTCGATACTCCCATAGAACCGCATGAAGACGCTTGTCCCAGTTGTGTTTGGCCCCTTCCATGTCAGCATCCTTTGCTAACATCTGACACAAGGTAAAGTTTGTCCTCTCTACCAAACCGTTTGAACTAGGTTTATATGAAGTAGTAACCCTCTGAGAAATGGAGAAGTGGGTGCACATAGCAGTAGTCATGCCACTCACAAATTCTCGACCCCTATCAGAAACTAACTCCAAAGGACATCCAAACCTAGTTATGATCCGTTCGTATAGAAATCTACCCACCTCAACTTCTCCAATAGTTACAAGAGGTCTAGCTTCTACCCACTTCGTAAGATAATCTGTGGCTACAACAATATACTTATTGTTGCGAGGGGTGCGATTCAAAGGCCCAACAAAATCTATTCCCCATTTCTCGAAAGGTCCAAGAACCGGAATAGATCTAAGAGGAGTGGAAACACTAGATTTGATAGCGAAAGCTTGACAAACATCACAGGTTTTACAATACGTCAAGCAATCTCTAAACATCCCCCTCCAGTGATATCCCGCATCGAGTATCTTATGAGCCGTCAACTTGCCTGCGAAATGTCCTCCACATACTGGACCGTCATGGAATTCTTCCATGAGTCGTAGAGACTCCTCCTTGCTCGCAGCTCTTCTCAGGACCCCATCAACTCCTTCACGGAATAACACACCTTCCACCACCGAGTAAGGTTGACTTCGTTTCACCAGTGCCTTCTTCTCTCTGGTCCGCATCCCATCTGGATAGACACCTTCCGTAACAAAATCCCAAATTTCTTGATATTCTATTGGGATAATAGAGTTGCTCAAGACCATCAAATCTTCGTCAGGAAAGGTGTCATCCACCGGCTCCTCTCCATCCCCATCGTAAGCTCTAGATAGCAAATCTGCATTCGCGTGTTTCTTCCCTGGTCGATCGCAGATCTCATAGTCGTACTCTGACAATAAGAGCTTCCACCTTGCTAATCGTCCTTCGACCATAGGTTTATTGAAGATGTACTTCAATGCCTTATGATCTGTAACGATAGTGAACTTGCCTCCTATGAGATAATGTCGAAATTTTCTCAAAGCATAGATCACTGCTAATCCTTCTCTCTCTGTCACAGAATAATTTCTCTCTGCCTTGATCATTTGCCGACTAGCATATGCGATAGGATGATCTCTACCTTCAACATCATATTGACTTAAAGTACATCCTACTGCTATATTTGAAGCATCCGTATATAAAATAAACTGTTTATTCCAATCGGGCTTAACCAAGATCGGAGCTGAAGTAAGAGCTTTCTTCAGTTCCTCAAAGGCGGCTAGAGCTTCTTCATCTCCTAAAATCAACACGTAATCTACTCCCTTCTTCAGATATGCTGTCAAAGCATATGCTTTATGTGAGAACGAGAGTATAAACCTTCGATAATACCCCACCATACCTAAAAACTGTCGTAGCTTAGTGAGAGTACTAGGAAAAGGGAGCTCTAAGATCTTCTGCACCTTCTCTGGATCAACGGCAATGCCGTCCTTGGATATGATATGACCCAAGAGTAACCCTTCCTCACACCCAAAAATACATTTCTCCGGATTGAGAGATGCATTTGCTACATCTAAACATTCTAAGACCTTCACAAGGTGCTCAAAATGCTTCTCCTTACTCCCGTAAACACAAAAGTCATCTATAAAATCTCTCACAAACTTTCCTAAGAAAGGTTCGAACACTTTGTTCATAAACCTTTGGAACGTCGCAGGAGCATTACACAGACCAAATGGCATGACTCGAAATGCAAACGTACCCCACGGAGTAGTGAAAGTGGTCAGGTGTTGATGTTCTGGTGCAATTTTGATCTGGTTATATCCGCTATAACCATCTCCAAAGCTGTACCATTCGTTTCCCGCCACTTCTTCCAAGATCTCGTCGATGAAAGGTAGAGGATAATAATCCTTCTTTGTGACCGCATTGAGCTTCTTGTAATCAACACACACCCTCAATTTGCCATTTTTCTTCTTTACGATCACAATGGGTGATACCCATTCAGAATGCTCCACCTCGTAAATGAACCCAGCAGTGTGCAGCTTCTCGATCTCTTCTTTCACCAGATCCGCAATTGGAGGACTCACTCTTCGTTGCTTCTGTCGCACCGGTTTGACTTCCTTCTCTAACTCGATACGGTGTTGCTCCAGTGTGACCTCCCTCAGATCCTTGTAACTAAATGCAAATACATGAATGTATTTACGAAAGATCTCTTCGAAACAACTCTTCTCCTCTTTAGTAACCTTCGATCCATAACGTAAGGTGGCAATTCTTCTCTCCACCTCCTCGGGAGTCAATGGTTCTTTGTCTCGATCT
Organism: Asterella californica; assembly: GCA_036924285.1. Classification (NCBI taxonomy): domain Eukaryota; kingdom Viridiplantae; phylum Streptophyta; class Marchantiopsida; order Marchantiales; family Aytoniaceae; genus Asterella; species Asterella californica. Next base: position 19,157,378 of record JAYKYS010000003.1, read on the forward strand.
CTTTGCACTTCCGGAGAAGGGAAAAGATCCACTACATTCACACCCACATTTCGTTCTTCTCTCTCCTCCTCTGACGATGTATTTTCAGATTCTGAATCTGAAGAATTGGTACCTACATCAGAAGTAGTATCGACAACTTCTGACTCCCAGTAGTCCGATGTGGGTCGATCCGATTCTGACGTCCCAACTTGATCTCCGAGCAATGGAACTTTGATCCGGTGGTGATTCGGTCCGATGCGTAAATAACCTTTGTGCCAGTTATCCGTTGCATGTACTGCTCGAAGCCAAGGTCTTTCGAGTAACATTTCATAACTTGACTCCTTCAAGATTTGAAATGTCATGTTTACTTGCACTCCCATTACTGACACGCAAACTCTCTCCAGCACTCCCAATGGCCTAACTCGCTGTCTGTTAGCCATGCCAACCGTGATACTAGAAGGACGTGTTGGTACTAGATCCAACTTCCTCATGAGTCGTTCCGAGATGGCGTTTACTGCCGATCCTCCATCGACAAGAACATCAGAGACATCTCTCCCATTGATACGAGCCTCTACTTTTGATGCCTTGTTGCATACCTCTCCTTCACTAGCGTCTAAAGCACTCACACCGACAGTAGAAGGATTTACCTTCTTCTTCCGACCTCGTCGGGAGCTTAGACCGCTACGAAGTTCTTTCCTCACCGAAGGATTCAGAGCAATCAACTGTCCCACAGTAATGTTTGCTCGTTGCTTTCCCACGTCTTCCACCACATTGTATTTTGATTGCTCCATTGAAATTGTGAAATCAGTATTTCCCAATTTCTTCCGTCGCTCTTTGGTTTTTGAAGAAGATTTGCTACTCCGAGTATTTTGACTTGGAGAATCTTCCATCACGACCGGTTCTCCCTCCTCGAAATGCGTCCTCATCCTCTTCCTCTCATGAGCTAACAGCTCTACAGACTGAAAACCTTCTCGTACATCTCGCGGCTCCAAGATGTCAATGCATGCTACACCCTTGTCCTTACTTTGTGAAGTTGAAGCTCCATCCGCCGTTCCACCATTACGACTCGGACAATTACGTTGGAAGTGTGATCCTCCGCACGTAAAACATCCTTGGCTCGTGTAGTTACTGGGTGATCCTTGCGGTGGTCCACCTCTGGACTGATAGTTTCCATAACCTCGTGAGCCCCCTCCAACATTTGGACTCCGGTGTTGCAACAAATTCACCATATTGATCTTCAAATCTGCCAGAGAATCTGTCAAACTTTTCAACTCATCACGAAAGTCGGGAGTAACAGATCTAGATGGTACAGTGACTGTAACCGCACTAGTAGGAGCTATCGGAGTCAGATTTTGAAATCGAACAGTCGGAACACTCGCAGGTTTCAGAGTTGGCATGCTCGGCCCTTGCACATCTCCACATGCTGCCCCAACAGTCATTGGTTGCAAGTCGTCTCCATCCAGACTCTCTTCCATCCTGGTTGTGATCTTCACTGCATCAGCCTTCGAAGTTGGTCTCTCATACCGCACTTGTGTTCGAATCTCCGGCCTCAATCCCCCAATAAAATTCTTTGTGAGCATTGCTCCAATGCCCACCATCGTTGGTTCTACTACATCTCCACTCTTTCGTAAAACCACCCAAAACTTCTGTTCTAATTTCTCCACCCTCTCGGCATAAGTCCTTACTTTCTCTTTCTCTCCTTGTTTGAGGTAAGTTACCTCCACCATTAACTTCTCGTAACTTTCATCAGGAAGAAAAGTTTCAATTAAGGCCTCCGTCAATACTTCCCAAGTATCATCTGGAGTCCCCACTACTCTTCTCTTCTTTCTATCCTCATACCATGTCAATGCAGAACTCTCAAGAAATTCAGGTATCAACCCTACCCACTCGCTCTTCTTTCGATCTCCATTGCCAATGCATGCTCTTTTGAAGTCTCTCACAAATCCTTCCACGTCTTCTCCATCCTTTCCGTAAAACACCGGAAGTTTCCCCATTCTTCTCTTCTTTTCTTCTTCTTACTCGAGGTACTGCTTGCAGATGTGAAGATCGCACTTCACCGCAATCCACAATTTCCCCGTTGAGCTCTCTCCTCTCCAAAGGTTGGAGTAAGTTTGACCCTCATGGTCATCTTATCTCTCGTGTGATAGACTATCTCCATCCTCGCTAAAGGTCTTCACTCGTTCCGTTTCTACACTCAACCTTCTCTCCAGACCTTCGGCTACAGTTTCTAGCAAAGCAACCACTGCGCTACACTCGTGCTCAACTGGAATCCCGTCCACTCCACATCTAGGACAAAAGGTTGTAGGGTCAATGACAGCTTGTCTAGGGGAAGAAGGACCTATGTGTAAGCTTAAGTCGACCAACCCTCTTCGCTCACGCAAAAGTCTATTCTTTGTAGGACACTTGCTCACTTTATGTCCTTCTTCTCCACACAAAAAGCACCTCGAGTTCTTCTCCTGGTTCTTACGACTACTCTCTGTTTCTTCCTCAAATTCTAGTCGAAATTCTCCTTTCGCCAGATCAGCGGTAACTATCACCGCATAGCCTTGAGGGATCTTGCTCAACCTCAATTTCCACTCTTGCTGTCCTTCCATGACGATGATCTGTCATACATCTCTCTCGCTCTATAGTTTGTTTGACACTTTTTTATCACTCGACTATCTTCTCGCTTAACAATCTCTCACATTACTAAGTAGAAGCTTAACTTGTCAACCCTGAGCCTCAGAGATCGAACATAACCCTCTCAAGAATTCTGTAATTCTTTCACTCTTTTACTTCAGCAAACGATATAACAGATTTGACCCCCCTTCGCTTCGAATGCCATAACTCCAGTTCTACTCGATCAATTCACGCATGATTTGGGTGCCTAGATAGCTTATCTTGCAAGCTATCAGCATGGAAGATTTCAAGGTCTAACTCTAAAAACTGAAAATATGAAAATGACTGTAAACTCCTTCCCGAGAGCTCACTATTTGATACCGAAAAACCCCCTTAACTTCCGAAAGACATAACTCTCTCCTCACAATTGATCTCTCGGAGATATCAAGCTTATTGGAAAGCTTATCTTGCCCTCTATAACATGGTGTATGTACAAAGGTTCTGAACTCATGCTCGAAAACAGACATGAACTGTACTAACGACTACATACGAATCTTTGTATCGAGGTCCCGGCAACGGAACCAAAATGTAAGCCGGCCTGTCTCTCACCCAGGGGTACCTCAGATGACTAGGATTACTAGTGCACCCTAATTACAAAGATTTAAGTACATCCATGCTCACTTCACTCAACTCTCTGACCCGTATGGTCACATCGGTACCTCTAATAGCGTTCCTGCACACAAGTTCTAATCCCGCTCTCAACATTACATCGCAAAATACTCAAGGACTCCCAAGGTCTCCAATGCTCACTTTACTTACAGTCAGGAAAATGAGAGTGTCTTCCACCTTCTCAACTCCTCCTTATATACTCTACAACTTCTTACCGTGGTAACTTTCACTAAGTTACGTTACCTCATGGTAAGTGCGCAATCCAAAATAGTAAAACTTCTAAAGGCTACTAAGCCTTTAAGAATAGCACACACATTACTTGTTCTACTTTACAAAAGTAAGAGATTCTCCTACTTTAGCTTTTGTAAAGTGTTAACTTTCCACCCTATCCAATCAGAAGGCGACAACAAACTAATACGTCTTTTGAGGAGCATCTTTAGATCTTTGTGCATGACTTTCCATCATGCATCCAATCAGCGATGGTCAACAAAGTTACATACTTTTGAGAAGCATATTTAGAGCTCCGCACTTGTCACATAGTGTCATAGTGGAACCTCTAATAGTTTCCCCAACTTAGTTATAACTATCTCTGCTAGTTATGGCTAGTTTTGATCACTCTAGATTTAGATCTTCGAACTAGAGTAACCTATAAGATAGTCATACCTAATGAAACTTATATAAACATGCACACAAATAATGGGATACTTGTGACGTGACAGGTCTGTTTTTGTCTTTTGTTAAACTCTAAATTTAGAAATAGAGCTCTAGAGTGGAGTTCGAGCATTTGGTGAGGGATCTTCGAAATCTGAGAGCACAGGGAGAGAGGTCTCGTCATGCCAAGCACTTCCAGTGAAAATTTCGATCGATTTGAGTCAATAAAGACGGAGTTATGAGCAATTGAAGTTCGGATTGTGCTAGAATTGAATCATTTTGGTTGGATTTAGGGTTTTCAGTGTCACTCGCAGCAGATTTGAGGAAATTGCTTCAAAACTTCGAGGTTGTGTTCTCCGCCAGCAGGGCTACGATTTCACAAAAAGTTTCATATCGATTGAGCAACTGAGTAATTCAGGGCGGCCGCTGAAGCTGAGGGGGTCTGAAAAGCTCTTAATCTAGAGCAGCGACTTCAGAGGAGGAGATCTACAGTTCTGTGTACATTCAGGAGTCCCAACTTCACATGGATGTTCAGCACTCTGTAGACTGCAAATCCTGTAAGAAACTTCGAAATTGATCGAGCCAAACTCCTGTTATAGGTTGAAATAGCCAGCTAGGTACCAGAAATTGCCGTAGTTTTCTTGCTCAAAACTTTTCTGTTCATATCTCCGTGTCAGAATTTGATCTCAGGCTGAAATTTCGTCTGTGAGTTCAGTAGTACCTCATTTGCATGTAGGGGAAGTTTAGAGGTCTATACCTTCATAGTTTTCCTCTCCGTGAGTGTCAAAGTTCACCGCCGAATCCTATTACTGCCAGCTAGACCTGAATTTCGCCTTCTGGGTATATTACTAGATCTTACACATCTGTGTGAGTGTTTATAGCCCTATTGTGACCTGAAAGCCAACCTCTTGAGTGAACAACCACAGCCAGAAGCCCGGCGCTTTCCTAGGTAGACGGATTACACTCCGACAGCATCGAGTCATACCTCAAGTCAGCGTAAACAACAAAATTCCCTACAAGATAATAAGTTTGGTCAAAAGTGACACATTATGCCTCCACTCTAATCCGTCAAGGAAAATAAGATAATGTAGCATAGAACATTGAGCGAAGATAAAAGTAGCATTGAGCTCACCGTCTGGAGGAGCCGCGTTCAAGTCTGGGAAGTGTGTGGCTAACACTTGCGTCTTTAGCTCGGCCTTCTTTCTGGACCAAAGGTCCAACGTCACCTCGACCCACCCTATCTCTCTCCGGGTGCCACTCTGAAAATAGAAGAAGTGTGTCCTCGAGACCGGAGCTAACCCACCCTCTCGATACACAGAATCCAACTGGGAAAACCCTAGCCCAGCACATAATGCAGCTGAGTACATGCGATGAGTAATGTCTGGGACACTATTATATATCTCCATCTCCGTGGATCTCCATCCATAGGTATGTCGATCAGGGCATATTAGCTTCACAGACTAGCTTTGATGGATCGAGGATATGATGGGTGGCAAAAATGAATGTGAGCATCTGTAGTGAGGACATCTAACGCTAAAAGTCTGAAAGAATTCTCTCAACCGAGATGCGGCTACAAATGCATACACTGGTAGGTCATCAGCAACTCCATCTGTAGCAACACTCGGTCCCCCTTCCTCATGAGCTCCCCCCAAAACCTCTGAATCCACTAAAACAGCCCCCTCAACCTGAGAGTCTAGTATTGTTGACCCCCCACCCTACAATCAAAATAGTGGAGGTTACAAACCTTTTACATACTTCACAAACAATTGAAGTCATACTTCTCAAATATATGTAAACATAACATAAAGCTAAATGTCATAAGACAAGTACCTGGTTTTCATTGGCTACGATGCCAAGAGCATGCAACACATCCGCATCCGCAGCAAACTCATCAACACCTCTGGATGCGCCCTCCTCCTCCAGAACACCCTCCTCTGGGATTACATCTGGGTCAACCGGTAACTGCTCAGCGTCCAAGGCCATCTGATCTATCCGCGACTCAGCTGTGGCAAACAAAAACCTGAACACGGCAGCGTGACCCGCCCCAGGACCCAAGAGTCTCATGACCTGCACATACCTAGGTAGCACAGACTCTGGAACCCTCACCATACCCGTGAGGACCTCCGGACATCCTCTAGGTGCGTGACGATCCCCTCGTCGTCTAGGATGGTTTCTGGGCGGCATCACTAAAACTAGAAAGAGTATGGAATCCACGCACGTCTATCCGTCCGGAGGTCCAACAAATATCTACTACTGTGACCAAACCCACCCAACTAGGAAGTAGTACAAAACTCTAAAACCAATCCCCTATGAAACTCTAGAACCTTAGCAAAGTAGAAATTTCTGCCAACATATGAAAGTAATGTTAGTGAGAAACTCTACTAGAAAATCAAACTGAACTCACTATTCAAACCTCACAATAGCTAAGAGGGACATGCACACCCCAAGAAACCAGCAAGAAACTAGAATCAAGAAGACTAGAGAGAGCAAGTGGCAAAACGAGATCAACTTTCTCTAGAATGAGAAGTGAAAAGAGCAAATGGCTAATTGAGAGATCAAGAAACAAGAAAGGAGAATAAATAGGCTATCAGACTGAAATGCCAATTACCGGAAGGTATACCCTTCTACCTGTAACCCACCCACCTACCTGCAGGAAGGTGAGATCAGCAAGACCCAGCTTGACAGGGAGTCCGTCCGCGAAGTGAACGCCGGAAAACTTTTCCGGCACGTGGAAACCGGTATCCGGCAGCCGCGAAACGAAATCATGAAGTGAGTCTGCCGGCCGGACTGCAATCGCTGCGCGAGGTTCTCGCATCGGAAATCATGAAATCGGGCCACGGTTCTTATTTAGCTGCGTCCCAGTACTGTAATGCGTAGCCTCCACTGTACAAGCACCATTCAAAATTCAAATTTTCGTAGATTTCTTTCCACTCATTTCCATTGGTTCATTCTTTGAGAGAGAAAATCTGAGCCGTCAGATCTCAGATTCCGACCAGGGTGGTATCAATTTGAAGATCTTTGGATTCTGGACATTTTGAGTCGCAGATCGTCAGTTCTCGATAACGAATAAAAAAACGCCAACGATGCGCATAACCGGTAGGCCAGCCCGCCGCGTCTAAACGCGATTAGTTTCAGTTAACAATACTTAACGGTGGTATATCCCACCGCTAATGTAGTGGAACTTGTGGTGGGTGATCTGGGCTCCGGATTACATGAAGCACATTTGACAACGAACGGGAAGAAGGGTACAGTAGTGTCACAGCTTCGCAAACTAATGCGCATTTACTTAAGGCCTAGCGTGTTAGGGGATCTGCCAGCGCGTGCGACGGGTAGCTGCCCGTCGCACTCAAGACTTCCTTCTCCTACACTCAAAGTCTCACCACCGCGCTACCACGAGGTGACGATTAAACCCTCTCCCGCACAATAATAAAGAGGTCTCACTCGATCTTCACATCTTCTGTCTGAATTTCTGTCTTGCTTACTCGGATTCACGCGTGTCGCAATTAAGCTGACACGAGGGTCACTGCATTAGTTGATTAATCAGTGACACTACTGTACCATCCAACGGGAAAAGCATATTCTACCGTTGATGGAAAATTTTTCTTGTCTCTTCCTAACTGCCGTAACTTTGCAGATGGTGACAAACATGGGATACACTCAAAAGTTTACTCTCAGACCTCTATTGATATTCTCGCTATTTTCACTTCGGTATTTTAGTGAAATAATGTTTAGCCTTAAGTAAATAGTCAAGACAAAGTTCGGATTGCAGTACTTTGTACCGATCATAAGGCATCTCATATTATATCGGACATCTATCATGCAACTACTTGCCACATTTCTTTTCGGACCATCCTCGATTATACATATTATGCTAACTTCTCTAACCAAATATGTATGCAACATGCACTTTTCCCCGAGGAGAAGAAGACAAACATCCAGAAAATTATCATATACTATTGGTTGACAATTGGATTCAAAAATATTTTATGAAAAATAAATTGAAAGAAAGCAGATTTTAGAACGAAACAGAACTAAACGCATACTTTAGAAAAAACATGTAAACTGAAAACCGAACTAAAACATATAAACTGAAAACGAAATTAAAATTAAAATTTCTAAATTTAACTCAATATGTTTAAATTATAGAAATAAAAGAATTCTCTGTATACATGCAATGCTACACTTGTTTCAAAAGACCTTCTGTTCACGAATAATAAATCAATGTCTTAACTTTAAAAATTTTAATTTGTATCCTAACCGTTTTAAGAAGAAGAATTGTGACATAAGTTAAAAGGTATGCATATTCCCTCTCTTCTAAACTTAGAAGAGGATGAATATGGATACCTCCCTTGTTAGCATACATGTTCACCACGGTCTCTCACTCATACTTGCAACTCATAACTATTTGGGGGTCAACTTAAGTGTGCGGGGGAAGTCACTGTTTTTTCACCGAGAACTGCTTTACCGGTGTGCCACTATATATATAATAACTTTTTCTTTGGAAATCGTTCTTGTTATAGTCATGCTCACACTGTTGTTCCAATCAAGTAAATACTTTCTAAATGAACTCGCTTCTAGTCTTTGGTATCGAACACACTTTTGTTGAAGAAAAAGGCAACTTACGCTTTTGGTAAATACCTTTCGCTTTTTTAGTAAGTACATTCATATAGATAAAGCTTTCTTATGAAAACTCTTGAATCTAAGGACTTGTTCAGTTACATAAGTGCAACTGGAAAATCATTGCTTGTACTTCAACTCTAGACACAAGTTCTCAATCATTTGAATTCTTAACTACTAACCAGTCATCGAGTTACCATTAATTGCTTTTCTGCTGGAACTTGTAGAAATCACTGAAAGTGCAAGACATAATTAAACTTCCGGTACTACTGAAACACAGTAAACTTTTTGATACTATTGAAAGATATCGTTAAATGTTACAAAAACATTTAATGCAACTATGTTAGTCAACTGAATTTAGCAAAATCGAATTAACTCATGCTGCACATTCTGATTGTATGTTCCATTTCCAGCTTTGTTTCGAGATTCTAGCATGGAGGGACTGTCTGCCACGTACGCGAGTTTCAGATTTCTGGACCTCTTTTCGAAATAGTTCCCAAGAAAAAGGAAAAAAAGAGTACAGAGAGGGAACTATAGGAGATTCTGAAACGAACAACGACGACACGTTCCCCTCTTTATTATTACAGTGCTAGTATAATCGGAACGAAGTGTAACAGCATGAGAAAACCAACGATAGTAGAACAGCGACGGGACGCTAGGTTGCTTATTGAAAAGAAGTAAATTTATACAGCTTCTGTAGTAAATTCTCGATTCTGTCTATGCAACCTATAGCATTGCACGGCAACGATATCTGAGAGATTCTGAGAGCATGAACGATATTTTAATGCTATTTAAAACCAGCACGTACTCTGTACGCCTACAACATCTCACAAACATTAGCATTACACTAGGAATCTAAAATATCCAAGAGTATCGACGCTATAATAAGTATCAGAAAGTAATACAATATTTTCTATCATTTGTACAGAGAGGAATGCCGGGTACAAGAAGAAAGTAATTCGTCGAGGAAGAAAGTATGAACGAACCACACACTGCGATAGAATGGTGCGGTAGAAACGTCTGTCCATTTTCAGTCTGCTACTGAAAGCGATCATTTTAAGAAATGAACAGTGAGAAGAGCAGTTTTTTTATAAGCGAGAAAATGCCACTAGGAATGGGAGAGTACGCACCTTCTTTACTTCTGGCAGCTCTCATGTCGTGATCAAGGGCACTGCAAAGGTAAGTATGCAGGCAGGTCTTCTTCAAACAGTGTGCAGTGGTTGCTGGTTGGTGTTCTTGGTATGCAGGCAGGTCTTCTTCAAACACTGTGCAGTGTATTGTTGGTTGGTGTTCTTGGTGTTTGTCTCTCCATCTCGTCTGTCTCTCCATTTTCTTCTCTCAATTCTGCAATTGAAAGAAGAATATTTCATCTATGTCTTTCATAACAATGGTCTATGGGTGTAGGATGTCGTTAGTTGTCGTCTTCACCTTAAAATATTTGGTATGATTTTGCAATTGAGAGAAGAATATTTCATCCATGTCTTTCATAACATATTTCATGGTCTATGGGTGTACGATAGCTTTCAAGAGTACATCAGTGCGGTTATGTTATAATCCTGATCCCATTAGTCATTTGCAAGAGGGGATCAGTGCGGGTGCGTTGTAATCCTGATCTCATAAACAATTTGCAAGAGTGGGATGTATTTCCCAGACTTGGTCATCATTCACAAGCAGGCTCTAAGTGTATTTCTCAGTGGATGTCTGCAACATCACTTATTGTACTGTAAACCTCTCTGCAGAATATTGTTAAAATTGAGCTCCACTCTGTTCTTAGTGTTTTCTTCAGAAGACTGAAAAGCTCATCATCGTCACGTAACATTGAGTTGGAAACGCTTTCTATACAAGAGAGTTTTTTTATACAAGAGAGATGGTGCGCCTCTGACTTGTTCTTCATGCAATACCCCAACATACCAACAAAAGAGTGTGGACCTTTGTTGTTTAACCTCTTCACGCAAGAGTCTGCTTCTAGCAGTCGCTCGTTCTATTCCATCCCAATACAGAAAGCGATCACTTTTTGATATCTATGGAACTAGTGGCTCGAGGGGACATAAACCCCTCGACGTGCAAATGTAACAATACCACGCATCTCTCCACGGACAAAAGTCCGCTTCGCATTCCGCATGGAGAAAGTTGCAAAGTTTTGGCTAGCATATCATATCCAAGTCGCAGCCTGTTTGGCAAACAGTGAAGAAATCTTATGAAGCTTGGTATCGGTGTCGTGTCGTGGACCGGCTCCTACATGAAATTCAAACTTCGATGCTTGTCGCTCCAAAGACACTCATGAGAAGACAAGCTAGGCCTCAGCTTACGGATTTTTGGCACCATTTCGGATCTTCGCTTTCATCGCATCAGTGGATAGAGCTCATTGTCAACTTTCCATAGGCACTTCGTCTACTTCGTTTGGACGTCTAGTGGAGAAGTTCCAAGACTCGAAAGATGGAGAAAACAAGCTAGGCCTCAACTTACGGGTTTTTGGCGCAACTTCGGATCTTCGCTTTTATCGCATCAGTGGATAGAGCTCCTTGTCAGCTTTTCATAGGCACTTCGTCTACTTCGTTTGGATGCCTAGTGGAGAAGTTACAAGACTTGAAAGATGGAGAAAACAAGCTAGGTCCCAACTTACGGGCTTTTGGTGCAACTTCGAATCTTCACTTTTATCGCATAGATGGGTAGAGCTCATTGTCAGCTTTTCATAAACACCCTTGTTTACTTCGTTTGGATGTCTAGTGATGAAGTTATGCGACTCGAAAGAAGGAAAAATCAAGCTAAGCTCTAGTTTACTTGCTGACTCGTATTTGAGGCTTCAGGCATTATATCAAAGACGCAAGGGGCCTTCTTCATTATTATTATTGAGAGAACTTCATAAGTACAGAGATTGTGACAAGAGGGCATCTTAGGAGCTAGCTTGCGCCTGCGATCTGTCAACAGACGGTTCGGGAGATTTAGGAGTCCAATGCAAGCGCGCAAGGCGTCGTTGGGTTCAGATCTGTGCAGGCTACGCATTGGTTCAAACGGTTTGGGAAGAGACGGATCGGAGGATGTGTACTGAGAGAAATTGAGACGCAGGAAGCAGATTTGAAGTTTTCAGTTACTTGTGAAGGAGAGTTGGACCGTTCAGACCGCTCCGGAGTCCAAACTTGCTGTCCTTGGATCCATCGGGATCAGAACAACGAGTTCTTCAGGAAATTGAAAACGATATGAAGTTTCATCGGACGGTTTGGGAGTTCTGAGTGAAATTGGCTCGCAGGGAAGCGCTTACATCAAATTTTCGTTCGCCTACGACTTGAGATTGGGTTGTTCTTTGCGATCGGTGAGCCAAGCTCTTCGTTCTTGGTGCCTACGCGATCAAGGAGTCTTCATCTACGCATAAAAGAAGACTGTATGTGAATTGGATTGTTGGTTTGGGTGTGGTGAGCAAGTTTGAGCCGCATGAGCTGATTTACGTCAGTTTTTTACAACCTGCGACTAAATTTCTTGCGTGGTTTTGCAAGGGGAACTCCAAACGACTTGTTTGGAGTCTTGTTGGGTTCAAGGTAGCTAGATCTATCTGTCAGAGAAGACGGATATCAGTTTAGACGATCCGTTTGTGCGGTGTGTGCGATTTTAAGCCACCGGGAGGAATTTTTGATGGTTCGGTCACCTGCGACCGAAAATCGACGATATCTCGGCTGTTGGAAGTCGGATCTGAAGGTTTCTTGGGTTAACGGAGTCAACGGAGGAGATCCTATCGACATCTGAAGTTTTTTCAGCGAAAGGAAGAAGTCCACAGATAGACCTTTTTCGATTTCTTTGCTACGGGTTTTGCTCTTTTGAGTTCGTTAGAGTTCTGGTTGGCTATATACAGCTTGTGGTAGCTAGTTTTGGCTAAGAGCTTGTACATGGATGTGGTTTGGACTTGGGTTTGGATCGCATGATATTGCTGTGGCTCTGTTTGTTAGCAAAGAGAAGTTTCTCTTGCTTTGAGTTACGCTTCGGTGGTTTTGGGCCAAGGTTGTGATTCAAGGGTTGTTTTAGAGGCTTTTGAAGCAGGTTACAGACCGCTCTGGTCTATTTCTCAGTTCTGTGCTCTTAGGAGAAAGAACCGATAATGTACATACATTTGGAGTTGGTATATATCGTAGCATTCATTTTCATGGTTGTTTTTTCTCTGTCTTGTCTTTGTTTCAGCACACAGCATCTCCACAGCCAAGAATCTCGTGTTTTCGTGGACATCCTTCACGTAATATCCGACACGACATCGGTGATGAACTCGACGTGAAGGTCCAGGGTGGAGATATTTGTGTGTTTGAATTGGAAGAGGAGATCAACAATCATGAACGAGGATGAGAATGGATACTGTTGTTCGGGAGGATGCTGCGGACCTAGGATGATGGATTTGTAGACGGTTGGGATCATGGGAGGATGGGAGGATGGAACGAGCCATGACTATGGATGGGATGGACGGATCAGAAGGTATACCATGGATGCAGTTGGATGCAGCAACTGCACGATTGTTTCAAGCCTTCACTTTGTTTATGCGACAAGAGCAAGGGAACCAACAAAAGGAGGCTTTGAGGACGAAGGTGCTTCGGAGGGTGATCGACAAGCTCGATCTATTTGATGGGAGAGACATCTCAAACTATTTGAGATGTTACAAGACGGAGATGGATTTGGATCAGATATTGGAGAAAGAGATGATCGAGACATTCCAACTCGCTGCAGTGCTTGAGATAAAGGAGCATGTGAAGGGTCTAACAAAGCGTTTTGGGAAGAACTGGGATACATTTTCACATGCGCTGATGGAGGAGTATTTCTTGAGAAACTCTGATCGAATAACCAAGAAATCGTTTTTGGAATGGGTCAATCGATCCAACAAGGGTTTACAGCTTACAGAGCTGTTAAAGGAGTTCGAGAGACAATTCTCTCAACTACCTCGGGTGGACGAGCTAGCCTTGGAGACCTACAAGACAGAGTTGTTTCTTCAAGCTGCTGATGAGACATGGCAAGAGCCGTTGGAGCTACTTATAGAGGATGGGGAGGAAGAAGAAGAGTTGACAAGGAATTGGGAGGTTGTGCATGAAGTGGTTGAGCTTCTTGTCCGGAGACATACAAAGGAAAGAGTTACCAGGTCGACGTTTGTATTGCTGACTATCACACCAGTTCAGGTAGTATCTGAGGTTCAACTTCCAGTTGTGGTTGTAGAGGAGAAGGATCCAACCATCCAAGACCTACGGCAAAAGATGCAAGATCTACAAGCTCATGTTACTAGGTTGGAGGATAAGGGATCGGTGATCAAGACAGAACTTGTACCCAGATCAGCTTGGGTACATCAGTGTACGTGGTGTGATGATACTGACCATCAGAGAGACGATTGCATCGACTTTGCAAATTCTTTGCAACGTGAGATTATTTCTTGGGAGGATGGAAAGGTAGCATTGAGATGTTCGGATACTCTCCTTCAAGCCAACGTTGGTAAAAGAGGGATGAAGAAGTTTGTGGATAATTATCTTGCGGCACATGCAGTTGTAGCTATCGAAGCTACAAGTTATGGTGCTAGGGTGGAGGAGATTGAGCATGATCTCCATAGAGATGATTTGGGTGAGCACGAGGATCTAAACGAGCTCATGTTGGATACTGCATCCACGATGCAAAGCGAGAAGAAGAGACAAGAAGAGACTTCTTCAAGGAAGCAAGCTGGGGAGGATAAGGTTCAACAGGAAACTATTCTTCCTGTATAGGCAATGGAGGACGATCCTGCACAACCAAAAGAGATGATTGGGATGCAGACAATGGACCTGGTCGATCTGGTTGCAGACATACAACAACTAGATATTGATACAGTGATGGATGTGGTTGATCTGATTGCATGCAAACAACAACCAGATATTGAGATGATGACCATGGATGTGAAGGGAGGTTTGGAGGAACACATTCGAGATGCACAGGTTGGGTTCCTATCACGGGAGGTCTTGAGTACAGCTACAAGAGGAGTCCATGATGTCATCATTGGCATCATCAAGGACGGACATGCTGAGGATGAACGAGAGTGGATGGATACTTTCGAGGCTACAGGTATAGGATGATGGGTAAGGATGACTTCCAGGGGAGAAGCCATTGCTGAAGGTGATTATGTTTGAGAGGTTGTGAAAGTTTATATGTAATTAGGGTTGGGATTGAGGCTCGGAAGGTTGTAAGGATTTTCAGAAGAAGAGATCAGAGAGGATGATGATTAAGGAGGATATCATTGTACAGCGGGATAATGATGGTTGGGGTTGAGGATTTTTGTTGCAACAGTGTGGTTCCTTTTCTTTCAGAAAAACAAAAGAGAAGAGAAGATTAGGTACGACGACATGTACATGCTTGAGATTGAGGGTTACAGTCAAGATACGGATGATGATTGGCAAGATGGGGATGTCTATTACGACACTTGGGTCACAAACCTCAACGGCGAGGTTCTACAGGACAGATGGAAGACATTTCTATCGTATGATGGTTTACTACTTCTATGTCTTCGAAGATGTAGATATTTAGAGGGGGTGATTGGATGGGAGGTTGAAGAAGAAAGTCGGAGATGGATCTAGGGAAGATCATGACAGAGTTGCAACTTCAAGATGACGATCAGGTTGCAACCTTGAGGTTGAGGTTGACTGAGATGGGAGGGAGGATGACAAGATAGGAACGAGTGTGCGTGCCGGTCCACTCCTTGGTTGATATCTCTGGTGCATACCGGAGGATGCACAAGTTCAGAGGGGGTGGATGTCGTGTCGTGAACCGGCTCCTACCTGAAATTCAAACTTCGATGCTTGTCGCTTCAAAGACACTCATGAGAAGACAAGCTAGGCCCCAGCTTACGAATTTTTGACACCATTTCGGATCTTCGCTTTCATCACTTCAGTGGATAAAGCTCCTTGTCAGCTTTCCATAGGCACTTCGTCTACTTCGTTTGGACGCCTAGTGGAGAAGTTCCAAGACTCGAAAGATGGAGAAAACAAGCTACGTCTCAACTTACGGATTTTT
Source organism: Asterella californica (assembly GCA_036924285.1). Lineage (NCBI taxonomy): Eukaryota > Viridiplantae > Streptophyta > Marchantiopsida > Marchantiales > Aytoniaceae > Asterella > Asterella californica. Next base: position 19,172,888 of record JAYKYS010000003.1, read on the forward strand.
GGCGCAACTTTGGATCTTCTCTTTTATCGCATCAGTGGATAGAGCTCCTTGTCAGCTTTCCATAGACACTTCGTCTACTTCGTTTGGACGCCTAGTGGAGAAGTTACAAGACTCGAAAGATGGAGAAAACAAGCTAGGCCCCAACTTACGGGCTTTTGGCGCAACTTCGAATCTTCACTTTTATCGCATAGATGGGTAGAGCTCGTTGTCAGCTTTTCATAGACACCTTATTTACTTCGTTTGGATGTCTAGTGATGAAGTTATGTGACTCGAAAGAAGAAAAAATCAAGCTACGCTCTAGTTTACTTGCTGATTGGGTATTTGAAGCTTCAAGCGTTATATCAAAGACGAAAGGGGCCTGCTTCATTATTATTATTGAGAGTACTTCGTAAGTACAGAGACTGTGACAAGGGGGCAGCTTAGGGGCTAGCTTGCGCCTGCGACCTCTCAACGGACGGTTCGACAGATTTAGGAGTCCAATGCAAGCGCGCAAGGCGTCGTTGGGTTCAGATCTGTGCAGACTACGCATTGGTTCAAACGGTTTGGGAAGAGACGGATCGGAGGATGTGTACTGAGAGAAATTGAGACGCAGGAAGCAGATTTGGGATCTGTAAAGGAGAGTTGGACCGTTCGGACCGTTCGGAGTCCAAACTTGCTGTCCTTGGATCCATCAGGATCAGAACAACGGGTTCTTCAGGAAATTGAAGACGATATGAAGTTTCATCGGACGGTTTGGGAGTTTTGAGTGAAATTGGCTCGCAAGGAAGCGCTTACATCAGATTTTCGTTCGCTTGCGACTTGAGATTGGGTTGTTCTTCGCGATCGGTGAGCCAAGCTCTTCGTTCTTGGTGCCTACGCGATCAGGGAGTCTTCATCTACGCATAGGAGAGACTGTACGTGAATTGGATTGTTGGTTTGGTTGTGGTGAGCAAGTTTGAGCCGTAGGGAGCTGATTTACGTCAGTTTTTTGCAACCTGCGATCAAATTTCTTGCGTGGTTTTGCAAGGGGAACTCCAAACGAGGCTTTGGGTTTTTTTTGCGCAGCTTAGGTGGATTGTTTGGAGTCTTGTTGGGTTCAAGGTAGCTAGATCTATCTGCCAGAGAAGACGGATATCAGTTTAGACGATCTGTTTGTGCGGTGTGTGCGATTTTAAGCCGCAGGGAGGAATTTTTGATGGTTCGGTCACCTGCGGCCGAAAATCGACGATATCTCGACTGTTGGGAGTCGGATCTGAAGGTTTCTTGGGTTAACGGAGTCAGCGGAGGAGACCCTATCGACATCTGAAGTTTGTTCAGCGGAAGGAGGAAGTCCACAGATAGACCTTTTTCGGTTTCTTTGCTACGGGTTTTGCTCTTTTGAGTTCGTTAGAGTTCTGGTTGACTATATACAGCTTGTGGTAGCTAGTTTTGGCTAAGAGCTTGTACATGGATGTGGTTTGGACTTGGGTTTGGATCGCATGATACTGTTGTGGCTCTGTTTGTTAGCAAAGAGAAGTTTTTCTTACTTTGAGCTACGCTTCGGTGGTTTTGGGCCAGGGTTGTGATTCAGGGGTTATTTTAGGGGCTTTTGAAGCAGGTTACAGACCGATCTGGTCTGTTTCTCAATTCTGTGCTCTTAGGAGAAAGAATCGACAGTGTACATACATTTGGAGTTGATATATATCGTAGCATTCGTTTCGTGGTTGTTTTTTCTCTATTTCAGTACACAGCATCTCCACAGCCAGGAACCTCGCGTTTTCCTGGACATCCTTCACGCAATATCCGACACGACATCGGTTTGTGTGGATTTGGTACGGTTGAGGACTCGCGCACTTGGCCGAAGTCGCTCGCCGGAATATCATTAGGGAGACATCAGGTGATTCCTTGCACTTCTATCGCATCCGACAGGAATGATATATGTTTGCAACCCAAGCAAAAGAGATCAGGATTGACATGGTCAGAGACACAATGAACACAACGGAGTCGATAAACGGCATGGACTACCTGCTGAAAAGAGAAGAGTCATCATAACTTTCGTGATATTTTGTGTAGCAGAAAAATGTAGAACGACTTTCATGAAGTACCAGCCACTCGTCTTGACAGCGAATCTAGTAATATGCTCCTATCAGAGAATATTGACAAGATTAAGTGGTTGTGCATGAATGGCAAAGGAGTACGTAGTCTAAACCGTCCAGCAAGAATTTTAGCAGTTGCTCGCAGAATCTGAAATCTGTATACACATAGTTTCTGTCTCTATACAAGCTGATTTCGCTGAAAGATGGGCAGGGAGTAAGGACGAGAGGGTACGAAAGGGATGTGCAAGATCTATCGAACTGATCTATAGCAGTTGCTCGCAAAATCTGAAATCTGTATACACATAGTTTCTGTCTCTAGATAAGCTGATTTTGCTGAAAGATGGACAGGGAGTAAGGACGAGAGGGCACGGCAGAGATCAGCATGAAAACAGTTCGCTTCTATAGACTAAAAACATACAGAGTGGACGTCGGTTGGAAGGGTAGCAGGTATGGACGCTAGGACAGATTCATCATCGACAAATAGTTTTTCGATGTCTGTAGTTTCAATGTCTACATAGTCACTACCAAGTGGACAGCGAGGTCAAACTCCTCCTTCTCCAAATCTTCTCCGATCGCTAGTCTTGGAACATGGAAAGATATAGCTGTTGGCTGTGAAACTGAAGAAAGACCGTAAAGCGTCTTAAAGTCCTCAATCTGCCGATCCAGGTAGCGAAACATGTTTTTCTTGTACTCCACTAGCATCGTCCTGGACTAACATCGTCCTGGACTCGTCATCCCACTCCTTAGCTAGGGTGAAAAACTTCCTATCTGCATAGCAAAAAGACACAACGTGGAATAGCACACGAGAGGAGAAATATAAGGATATTCAAACTGCATCCAACAACGAAAACATGGAAGGTAGAATACGTATCATTCCAATTAGGCATGGCTCAATTGGTTGCAATGATCGGAATGGATACACGGTACGTGGCCAAAACAAACAACGATGACAACATACAGAAGCATCGATCCCCAAGTGTTATGGTCCCACCTGTCAGCGATAACCATTTTGATCATGAGCACTAATGCAGGCAGATCACAACCGTGCATAAAATAGCAAACGGAAAGGAAAAACTAGCATCGTCCCAATCGTCCCATTCTGCCCCAATGCTCTGATACCTATGAGTCAGACTCAGAAGGGAAAACACAACACGTAGAATGTAAAGATCTGGGCAGAGAATTCACAGATGACACTGACCTCTGAATTGACAACTGATCTCAGGTGGTCAGTCCCGTTGTGCTCCGACTCCTTGGCTGCATTCGTTCAGAATCGGTCCGCCAAAAGAGCCAACGCATAACCAAAAGAGGTAACAAATCGAAGATGGAGCCCAGAGCCTGATTTGACAACGCGTAGACAGGTGAGACAATGAGCGTACCCGGACCGAAATTGCCGTCCCAAAATATTCCGCTCGAACTTTAGTTGAGAAGCATTCTTGCACAGCCGGCACGGAGGGTTGCTTCTGAAGTTAGAAGTCCAAGTTGAGTAGAATTTCAGTTTGGTGAAGCTTGAACGGTAGAACACAGTTCCAAAATACAAGCTATACTCACCTTTTGGTTCTGCGAATATAAGCTTCATGCGGAATACAGCACCTTCGTGAGTTCTTGAGAACCAATATAGTAATAGAGAAATTGAAGCTCCAACTATACAGCACAGTTCGAAAATACAAGCTGGACTCACTTTTCCATGCTTCAAATATAAGCTTCATGCGGAATACAGCACCTTCGTAAGGTCTAACAGCTGAAAGTAGTTATAGCCATGAGAGCATCTGCAGAAAGCTCATTATCTACGTTCTATTGAGGTGATGCCCACGATGATTGAACTTGCCTTACGCGGCCTTTGAAACGGCAGAACCTCTTACTGTGCAGAGAACGAAATTCCCAAAGCGGTTTCTACCTTGCAATGTCAGTCCGACTCGGTCCACAGAATTTGTGTATCCACCCGCCACACCTCTCGCATCTTGAAGAAACAATGCACGGATCGTGGAGTGCACAATTCTTCCGGTTGGTTGGAAATTTGCTATTTCGCACGTTCCATAGCCTGACGAGCCGTCCGTCTAAGGATCGTTGCGATATTCACGTTCTTGCCAAATGCTCGAAACAAAACTGAACCGTCGTCCGCATGTAACTTTTCTAATTTGCATTTCAACTTTTCTAATTACCCACATACTTTTCGCTATTCTCTTCGGTACGGTCGAAACGAAAGCGAACTGTTGCATCGTCGTTTCATCTTTTATCAATGTAAATGCACGTACATTTACGTTGCAGGTGTGGCTCGCATGTTTTCTGCATGTTTCGCATATCTCCATTTTCGTTTTCTTGGTTCTCCACATACATTTCAGTATTTTAATTTTTCCCTTCAATACGTCCCCGTAGGTGACTGCAAGCGAGTGTACAGAAATGGGCGAGTTTTCATCGTGCTTACTGTATCGACAAACGGACCAATCCCGCACGGCATTTTTCTCGAGTCTGGAGGAAAACGACGGAGCATGGTTATTGACAACTCCTGTGGTATGCAGACACTTTCGCCTTCTACAATCTTTCTATTCTTGTAAGAATATAATCCGGTCGCTTTCACTCTTATAGCAGGCAACATTCGTTACAAGAACATGCCTCCATCCTCTGTAAGATTCTTCTTAGGGCGTCTATCTATCTTCGAAGTCCGACCCAGTCGGAAAGCATAGACGCGGAGAGCGGAGAAGAAGAGTGACTTGGCAAGGACAAAGTGAAGCCCGATTGGAGATCGCAATGACCACAATCAGGCGATTCTGCTGTGCAGATTTATTGCGGTTCACTAATGTCAACTTGGACCATCTGACAGAGACGGTGCGTTTGCTTGGTTCTTTTCTTTCGTCCTGCTTGGATTTGCTGTTTCGAATTTTAAGGATCAGCAGAAGGTGTCATTAAAGAGTGATTGAATACTGAGCGAAACAAATTGGGTTTACTGAAACGTGCACTGAGGAATGGATCACTGTAACAGCCAAATGCAGGTGAAGAAGGCTCACGTCTCTGCCTTTGTGTATTGGACTGCAGTTTAATATGCCATTCTATCTGACCTATCTGGCCAGATGGCCTGATTACTTCCATCTAGCTGAAGGTCCGAATGGTCGCATCATGGGATATAGTATGTGCTTCTTCCTCGTAGCTTTATCTGAGCTTTTAGTCGGTTCTGATGAATTCGTTGTTGCGAGTTGACCTAACCTTGATGCATATTGCCGCTTCCTGCAATTTATGTCTGATCGTTGTGCAGACCCCTGTTTATCAGTCTGTGAATTGAAAATCTCTTCTGTCATTTCTCCTTTCTTACCGGCTTCGTTACTTCTAACATAGAGTCGTCTTGTAGTTATGGGAAAGGTTGAAGGTCAAGGCGAGTCTTGGCATGGTCACGTGACCGCGGTAACGGTGGCACCAGAATACAGAAGGCAACAGTTGGCCAAAAAGCTGATGAACATTCTTGAAGAAGTAACCGAGAAAACGTAGGTGCATTGACGAGCGGAAAATGGCCTAGCAAATAAAGAGAATTCTGAAAGGATCATGCGCTATCTGTGTTCAGCTGTTTTCTGCAGAGCTTAAAGTCCTGGTATAATTCAATCAGCAGAAGTTGAGCTACGCTTAAACTGCCTAATTCTGTTAGCTTAATGTCCGTTGCAGGTATAATGCCTTCTTTGTGGACTTGTTTGTAAGAGCATCAAATGCACCTGCAATTCGGATGTACGAGAAGGTATCTTCTACCGGCAGTTTCAACCATGTTTCAACCATGCAGCGCTGGATTTGCAAGTATTATAACTTTTTAGCATACGGTGGCTTACGTACACTAGAACGGTTGGCTCTGTTATCGATTGGATGTCAAAGAGTGTCCTTGCTACTCGTGTTCGAGAACTCATATGGATAATGCATCTGTCCGGGTTGCAGCTAGGGTATGTGATTTACCGGCGAGTTCTGCGGTATTACTCCGGAGAGGAAGATGGGCTAGGTATGATGAAATCATATTTATTGGTGTTTTCACGTGATTTTTCTTAAGATTTTCTGCATACAAATCCGAGGCAGATTGGGTGGGCAGGATCGGAACGCTGTTGCAGTATCGGATGCGTGTGGATCCTGAAGCAACTTTAATGCTGTGGTTTTCGGTTGTCAGATATGAGAAAAGCAATGCCAAGGGATACAGAGAAGAAGTCTGTTATACCGATGAAGCGAGCTGTGACACCTGAGGAACTTGAATACGATTAAGAAGCACCCAGCTTTACTCAGGCTCACGGTGTTCCTGCACACGGAGACGTTCTGTAAAGCTGAATCTTCTATTGTTCACGGACCAGGAGATCTTGTACAAAAGGATCTGTACGTCCGCTGATTACCTTATGAGGGAACGAATTCGAATCTACGTTCCCATTTTAAGAGCACATGTTGCCTGTAGTGGGGTGTAATGATGGGTAGCACGAGAGAGTCCAATACCAAGGAAACTGCTTGATGTAGGTTTGTGCGTACTGTTAGTTTAGCATGTCCTCTGATCAACACTTAAACTGTCCACACGACCAAGTTGACTGGTTTTGTTGGAGCAAGGAGGGACGGAGCGGAAGTATGTACAAGTTACTGTCATACGGAGGCTGTAACGAAAGCGAGAGATTAGAGTTGTTCGGTGTCGCTCTTGTACTTTGTCTGTGCCATGTTGTACTACTGCCATACCTTGTTATGAGATTAACTGCTGCCATAGACAGTTCCTGGTTTTTGTCATGTTGAAATTCACTAGTGACAGTTTATCGACAATCCCAAGGGTCAAGATGTTGGTACGTACTAAGTACTCAGATTTTAAGAAAATATCGAATATGAATACGTCATCACTTGCAATTCGACCAAACCAAACGTATAGTCAAGGAGACTAGCAGTGGAAGTGTTTTCTGCACACTGTTTTCAACTCGGACTGTTATATTTTATCAGCTGTTTGCGGAGAACTCGTGCCGCAAGATATGGCTAAAGTAGATTCTGCTGCTAAGTCGTATATGCGAACATCTCGGAGAAAGATCAGCTCTCAAAACACATTTCAGACTTGGCCCATAAACTATCAGAGTAAGTCTTCTGCATCCTCAGCCATTAAACTTCACCACCGCTACCAAGAGTGATCACATCAACTGAGTTATGATTATCCCTCAATTGAGCTGTGAGCAATTCTTTTACAATCTTGCTCAGTGACTTGATGTTACAAGCGTCGGAGGTACTACATCCCATGACTTCTTACATGTTCATACCATATCACACAATAAAGATTCGTCTGTTTCACCTGGATGAAACTATTAGTTGCAGAAGTCCATCTAAATGGCGATTTCAAGTTTAACTAAATGCACGGCAATAATCCGCACGATTTACATCTGAAATTCCAACGTTCTGAGAAACTTAAGGTTGTTATCGCACTTCGTCGCAAGACGTTGCGAATAAACATCGCACTTTCCCAATAACTTATTCTCCCATGAGGGGAGAAGGAATGTTATCTAAATCGTTACTCTACACAACACTGATGTTGCAGAATCGCAACTACCTTATCCAGCGTAGATGTTTTAAGGACTGAATTCGTATGTTCGTTTCGAGGGAGGGCTTATGGGAGCATATCAGTTCGAAGCTATAGGTACGTCGGAAGCATGCACAAGTTCACCGCCAATTCGGGCACATTTCATGCTGACACCCTTGCCATTAACAGCACCGTCCTCTGCGACATAAGAACCCCGCTCTACCCCTCTCCATACAGCTAGTACATCGTCTGTTCTGTACCTCTGAGTGGTAGTGGTCTCTTCCATTGGTGTGGTATGCCCATGCGCAAATGCTAGAAGACCTGTGTAAGCGATCATGGCGCCATTGTCAACGCAATACCTGTCATCTGTTGAGTAGAGCCTGCCACCTCTCTCTTCACACATAATCTGCATCATTTGTTGTAGCCGAATGTTGCATCCAACACCTCCAACAATTAGCACGTCCGCTTTATCACAGTGCGCCATCGCTCTCTCAGTGATCTCGACTAGCATTGCGAACACTGTCTCCTGAGATGGCCATGTAAGCACGGATAAATGAATCAGCGAAGCGGCCATTTTATTAATTAAATGGTAACTTCCCCAACTCCTCCTGATACCGGAAAATGCGAAAATCAAGGAAGTGAGGAGAATACTGACACACCAAATGTAGCTTCACGTTGTCATAAATACGGTGTGGAACACTGATGTACTTTCTAAAACTGATGCGAAATTCTGGGGACAAGATATAGCGTACAGGGGAATATGACCTGTAAAGAGAAACACAAGTCAGCAGGCGTGCACTCATTCGTCGCCAGCTTCCTGTTAGCAACTTCTTCGATGAAACTCTCGATTCCACTGAAGGAAACATCCATTCCCTTGACCACGTAAGGCAGCTCAACATACTCCTTTCCCTGCTTCGCGAGCTGAAGTTTACAACAAAAACGCCTTACATCAGCTTCATCATACTTTAGTTGATCCAATTTCAGTTCTCAAACACCTGATGGATGAAACTAGATAAAATTATCCGGGTTGGACTTGAAATTCCCCGTAAGTAACCAAAATACAGCTCGGGTGTACCTGTTCTATATTGTAACCAGGACTCGGATCGTTCGAGATTTTCAAAACCCTGGCAAAACGGTCCAAGCAATTTCCCACGGCAATATCGATGGTTTCTCCAAATATCCTGTACCTTCCCTCACTGTACGCAATGACCTGAGTGTTCCCACCACTAACATAAAGCACCACAGGATCCTCAGCTCCACATACCACCCTTCCCATTTCAATGTGAGCGACACAGTGATTGACCGCCACTATCGGTTTCTTCCACAACTGTGACAAAACTCTAACGACTATGGCAGAAACTTGTAAAGGCCCTCCCATTCCAGGTCCTTTGGTGTAGCATAGGCAGTCTATTTGGTCCGGAGTGATGTTTGCTTCCTTCAAAGCTGCGCGTACCAGAGGAAGAACGTGCTCCTGATGGTGAAGAGCAGTCTCTCGCGGCAAAAATCCATGACCAGGTGGTGTGATGTACGTGTGGCGTGGGTTGGCCAAAATTGAACCATCCAATCTTACAATTCCAATTCCAATCTTGTTTGCAGAACCCTCAAACCCTAGAGCAATCATCGTCGCACCTCTCCACAGACGTATGATCTTGAAGAGAAAATGTTGACCGCACGGGCATGCGACATAAAATAGGCGCGGCCAAATGTACGCAAGTATTTCAAACAAGGAGCTCTACGCCCTCCTTCACACTTTGTCCGCTTCAGATGGCGGTAAGGGTTGGGGTTTTGCCCACGCTGTCCGCGTCGGCGACAAGAACTAACTGAACAGTTAGGACAATTTCCCATTTCCCGCAGTGCGGTAGTTCTTGTATCACCGACTCGAGACCTGGAATTAGCGACCTCTGCCACTGAACGAACCATACCCTTGTAATGATCGGGTATGATGATTCAATGATCATTCTTTTGTTTTTTTGGGAGAAAAGCAAAGTAAAATATGCATGCAACATGAACTTCTGGGGAACCGTTCTCCCCTTCTGTTATCGGGAAATATTTAAATATTAAATGAATTTTTATATTAAATTTAAATAATTATAAATGTTATATATTAGTTCAACCTGGATGCATGACATAACCCATAAGAAGAGGAAATGGTAATGCGATTCCAAATGTATATATATAGGAAGTTTGAAGCAAAAGACAAGATTTAATTTATTATTTAATTTTTTCAATGAAAAGGTTAGGTAATAAATTAAACCACATGCATATTCTTTCTCCTCCAAACTTGGAAGAGGGTGAATATGCATCAAGAGCTGTCACGTCAGTTTGGGCCCCTCGGCTAGGTTGACCGAGTGCGAAGTGGCGCATCCCGGTAAGGTCGTTAGTGCCGTTAGGGCGAGTTGGGGAGAGAGCCCACTAGGGGTAAACTTCGCAGGTATGGCTTGGAGGCCTTAGTTATTTGAGTTGAGCCTTCAAGCTCCAGGCTATGGTGGATAGTCTAGTTGAGTGTAACCTGGATTCTCTTCGCGTTTAGAGTGGGTTTGGCTTGACCGTTTGTGAGTAATCCTTGTTGTGGTGTTGGAGATGGTAATCTCTGTATTCAGATTACTCAAAGAACTCAGTGCAGGTCGAGGCGGAGTTCAGTAAGAGCTCGCAGATCTGAAATCGGAAATCGTCCGCTGGTATCTTCGGGCGTTGTTGTTCGTGGTTGATTGTTTGGAGCTGTGATCGAGGTGTGTGGGCGCCGTGCTACATTGCTGTCGCAGATCGATTTGCTGTCGTTGGGGTCGAGTGGAGATTTCTGTCATGCGGAAGCGCTGCAGAAATTTTGCGGAATGTTCTTGAAGTGTGTTGTTGGAGCCGGATTGCGCGTTTGGGCGTAGCAGCTGAAATACTTGTCAATGTCGGGCCGGAGTGGACTCTTTGGAAGCGCATTGGAGAGACGATTCTAGCGCACTAAGTTTTGTGGAGTTTGGCCAAGGACTGAAGAAGTTATGGCATGTCGAAGTTCGCTGCCGTGAAACCCGCAAGCACTAAAAGGCTAGTTACGTCAGATTTTGGCTCAATTTCGTGAGGAAACTCGAGTTTAGTAGTTGTTGTGTGTGTGTGTGCATCCGCGAAGTGTGTGTGGTGCATTTGCGAATCTGTTTTGGTGGTGTTCGGGTTGGATTTGGAGGTTCTTGCTGTTTTACGTCAGACGGCAATTCGAGCCTCTTCTGGTGTGTGTGTACCTGTTCTACTCTACTTCAAGCGGAGCGGAGAGTGAGCAGAGGCTTCGAGGAGCAGAGGTGCGTGAGTGCGGAGTGCAGAGGCGTGAGAGCGGAGTGCGAGAGTGCGAGAGTGCGGAGGCGGAGCGGAGCTGAGCCTGAGCCTGAGCCCGCGCCCGCCGCAAGCCAGCTTGCTGGCGTGCGTGAGAGAGGTATCCAAGTTCTAGTGTGTGGGAAGGGTAAAACCAGCTGGTCACCCATCCCAACACTATTTCTGGACCTGGACTCCTGACTTTTTAGTCTTAGCTTTGGCTTTACCACTAGACCAATAGCTCTTGGTGTCCTACAGGGATGCGTGCAAGTACTTATGGACTTGTTTAAGGTAGTAGGAGACCTTCTCGCACGTTCCTAGAGGAGTGGTAGGGCGACCCCATAGTATTAGGGGCAAGCTATAGTTGTGGTAGTGTTTGTCTATATCGTAGAGACGCGTATGTAGGCAGTTGGTGGCAGTTGTCTTGGGTGAGCTAGTAGAGCTACCACGTGGATGTTTTTGGAGCTACTAGAGGTGTGGACATCTAGTTAGTGACCTCCAGTGTCAGTTACGACAGTTGGTGACCATATATTGTGCATGTGGTCACCGACGAGGAGACGTCAGTCCGGGTGGGGCTGGATTTCTCTTTATGTGAATGTTTGAGTGTGGAGGGTTATCGTTTGGACTTCTTGTGGTTGGAACCCCTCCATATTCTGCTTCCTGTTTGTGCGCCGCGTTTGCGTGTGTTGGCGCTGGATTTCCGGAGTGAGTTCACTCCAGTGTGCTGTCGGTAGTGAGGCTGGAGTTGCGGACCAGTCAGACTACCTTTGTCTCTCTCACGGTGCGGTTGGAGTGATGACCAACAGACCGTGAGAGGCTGCCTGTGGTGATGGCAGGTACAGGTTGCCCTTACCTTGACCGTCCTAGTAGGGGATAGGTGAGCTCAGTAGGAGCGGGGTTAGGCAAGTGGTGGTTACGGTGGTGACGGAGATTGCGACTTCCGGTTGGGGAGTGTGCTAGCGGGATTCTCTCATCACGGAGTTCTCGGGAGGTTCTGGTGGGGACTTCTCCGACAGTGGGTATACACGGAGTGGGGTGAGGTACCGACTACCTACACCATTGCCGTCGGTTGTTCCAGAGGACGAGTCAGACGCAGACGGCGCATTTTCTGGTGGTGAGTCTAGTGTCACCACACCGTTGTTGTGGGACATGGACGAGATCTATGGGGCCACGAAGGGGCCTCGACGTTACTCGGGTACAGTTGGTACCATTGAGCTGGATGACTTCATCCAGGAGTTTGACAGTTGGTGCGATCTGCAGCAGATGCGGAACCCACAGCTATTTACACCCTTCATGGCGTGGAAGGGTTTGTTCCAGGGACCGCCGATGGACGATTATCATGAGTTCAGGCGAGATTACAGTGTTGAGATCGAGTTGTGGAGACAACATTGGTCTCCCAACTACGTTTCTATCACTACTGGCGCAGTTTCGGGAGGCGTAGCACCTGCGAGTTCGGGTGCCAGTAGCAGTGGTGCAGCCACAGGTGGCGGAGTACCTACTACCGGTGCATCCACAAGTAGTGGAGCAGGTGGTAGTGTGAGCGGGATACCACCAGGGTTTAACCCTGTGGTTCAGTTCTTCCAATGTTTGAGAAAGAACTATCAGGGTGTGCGGACCGACAAGTTGAGGAGTCTGCAGGAGTTCCAGCGGAAGACTGGAGAGAGCCTGCGCGAGGCGTTTACTCGCATGAGGCGGTTGATCAGCGTTACCCAAGGGGTGACGGAAGCACAGGCAGTCCAGTTCTGGTATGGGATACTAGACCGGGAGCTGCGTAGGAGAGTTAGAGATGCTACTCTTCTTAGAGATACCGCTCCGACGTTGGCGGTTGTCTTTAGTCTGGCTGAGCGGATTGAGCTCAACATGGTGGAGGAGAGGGTGGTGGTTGCTGGGTTCAGCAAGGAGACACCACATGGAGCGACCACCTCTTCTCGAGGATCACAGGCTACGCAACAGCGTGGTGGTGGTGGTGGTAAGGATCGTGCAGAGCAGTCACGATCGCAGGGAGGTGTAGGAGGATATGGTGGGCAGAAGCCCATGCCCTCCTTCTCTAGTCAGCAGCAAGCGGGTCCTTGCTGGACGTGTGATGGTCCTCATCAGCAGAGGGACTGTCCACAGAGGAGAGGTTATGAGACGTCAGGGACATCAGGGACATCAGGGACATCAGGGACGTCTCAAGCAGTACCTAGGCAATGTGAGCATTGCGGACGACCTGGTCACAGTAGTGACCGTTGTTTTGATCTCCATCCCGAGTTGCGGCAAGGGAAGGCGGATCGTGGACGAGGCGGAGGAGCTCAGGGAGGCCGTGGTGGTCGAGCTGGAGGTAGAGGTCCAGCACCTGGGAGAGGACCGGTCGATCCACCGCCTGCTACAACGTCGGAAGCAGGTATGGCTGCTCGGATTGAGCAGTTGGAGCAGAGGATAGCTAGTATGGCTATGGCTCAGCGGAGATCAGGTGGAACAGAGGCTTCCACGTCTTATGGAGGAGAAGGAGGTGACTTCGACTTCATGGCTGGTGTGGCGCAGATTGAGGCATCTGCAGCAGTGACTAGAGGTGCAGTGCGTGCCTCTGAGCCACGAGGTGCGTCAGTGGAGTTGGATCCACAACGCGGAGAGGCTGGTAGACAAGCCAGGCTTCCCCAATCGTTCACGTTATCGGAGGCGTTGAGGACCACATCTATGGTTCCTAAACGACCTACCGATGGTGCAGTAGAGTTGGAGGCATCGACATCCAGGAGTGGGTGTGATGTGAGTCCACCTTCGACGTCTGTGGATGCGACGTCGAACCCGATGTTGGGGGCGGCTACAGCAGTTTTGCGAGCCCCACTATTCTCAGCCACGGATATGAGGGCATTGGGAGTCAACTTGGCTCCAGTGTTCCAGTTGGCGGCCACGCTCAGTGAGAGCGAGGATGTAGTTACCTCTAGTGCTGAGGTAGTTCAGCGAGAGGCGGTAGACGTGTCCATGGAGTCGAGGATCAGGACAGCTACCAGTGGTACTTGGCAAGCGGCGGCTGCTAGGTTAGATGAGTTACCAGCTAGGTCGGCGATTGACCGTGCTAGGTTGGCACCAGGTGTGGTGTTGTTGGACAACAGAAGTGGTATCTTCTGTTTGGTGGCACCTTCAGGGAAAGTGTATCGACCCCAGAAGGTCTTGTTAGACTCTGGAGCCCAACCGTTGATGTTGGGAAAGGCGGCGTGTATTGGTTTGGGTCTGAAGAAGTCCGAGATAGAGAGATGTCCATTCCAGTTGCAGACATCTCTAGGGGGATCAGGAGGTACGGCTCTCCACATGACACGTGAGATGTTGACGGTGAGAGTTCGGCCAGATCATCCCACGGATGGCTCTATGGTGAAGGCCAAGGCCATCGTTACAGTCGCAGAGTCTTATGATGTATTGGTGGGAGGTGCTGTGTTGTACCCTATGGGGTTCGTGATTGACTATTGGGCAGAGACAGCATCTTACAGACCAGGTTGGCAGTCCGGTGAGGAACGAGTGAGCCGCTTACCAGTGCGGTTCAGTGCTAGAGTTGGGACGACGGAGCCTACACCAGGAACGATGGCATCCGTTGCAGGGTTCAGTTCGATCATGACTTGGCCGGACGAGTTGTTGGAGGGTAATGCCCATGCGGAGGATACTCCGATCTATGAGGAGGTGGAGGACATGCCTAGCATGTCTACGTTAGTACCATCTGCCTTGGATGTTCCACTCTGGAGTTTGAGTGGAGGGTTGCAGCAGTATGCTGATCAGTTGGTGCAGCAGGCTTGGAGTGAAGCTTTTGTACCACCAGTAGAGGAACAAAGGGTTGTTCCTGCTACTGGCCCTGTGACCTTATCACCGTTGGATACGACTCTCATTGTGTGGCAGTATCCAGAGGAAGGTGTATGTGTGCTGGAGCTGTTTGGAGGGATCAGCACAGGTTTGGCTGCGGTATTGCAGGCAGGTATACAAGTACAGCGATACTTGTATGTGGAGAGAGATGAGATTGCGAGACGCATCTCATTGCGACATGTGGCACGTTTGGTGCAGAGATATCCTGAGTTGTTGCCCATATCAGCTGTTAGAGGATACCAGCAAGCATTACCGTCGGATATTTCGCTGCTGGGGGCGCAGGATCTTACGTTTGTGGGCACCATTCACTTGGTGATAGCCGGATGACCATGTCAAGGTCACACGCGTGCAGGGAGAGGTCAGGGTTTACATGACCCGCGATCTAGGATGTTCTGGGAGATGTTACGGATCCTACGACATCTCCAGATGCATCAGGTGGATTCTCCAGCATACATCTTGGAGAATGTTCCTTTGTTGGGTGATGCTCGTACACAGATGATGGCGAGTGTGCACCAAGTGCGGTCTTGGGTTGGACCAGCAGTGTTGTTGGATGCAGCGAGAGTGGGATCTCGTGCACATCGTCCACGGTTGTGGTGGACGAACTTGTTACCGAGAGAGGGGCTTAAGCGCGCACACGATGGAGTGAGACGACCAGCGCACCTCACGGTTGATAGCATCTTGGATGCAGGACGACGATCTCAAGTAGTGAGAGTCGTCGATAGGTCACCCATGGCAGTGGTGAACCTAGTGGGACGGCCCATGGTAGCATTACCCACATTGGTAAGCTTTCCAGCGTCACATGCTTACAGAGATGGAGGACCTGGGCTTGTGTGGGATGCTCAATTACGGCAGTTGGTGGAGCTCAATGCCGATGAGAGAGAGCGAGCGATGGGTTTCACTACGGGTACGACGGCAGTAGCTTCGGTGTCGGAGGCTTCACGTCGTCAAGTATTGGGTCAAGCAATGGACTTGAATTGCTTGACATGGATTGTTAGCCTTGGATTGGCTGAGCAGCGTCGGATGCGATCGACGGGTGTTACTGCTCGAGCACTCTTGAGCTCTTTGCCTACCGGGTCGGTGGAGGCAAAGGCTGGGGGCGAGGCACGTGGAGTTCGTCATCCTTGGACATCATGGGATGTCATAGGAGAGAGTGTGGAGTTTGCAGCTAGAACTGCAGAAGTTGTACACATAGTAGCGGTGGAGGTTGTTGGTGGTGAGCAGAAGGAAACTGCTCCAGAGGCTGCAAGATAGCAGTCAACGACTTCGTCTTCTACCTCTAGCATGGTGACAGAGGATACTTGGGAGCCGGAGATCGGACCCAAGCTTATAGGAGAGGAGAGACGAAGAGTCCAAAGATTCCTGAAGAGCTACAGGAATTGTTTTGCCTTCAGTATGAAGGATTTGGGTACCTTGAAGGGACCTGGTATACGGATCGACTTGGCTAATGACACGCCAATCTTTCGACGTCCTTACAGGTACAGTGACATGGAGAGAGCCTTGATCCAGAGTCGGACTCAAGACTTGTTGGAGGCTGGGTTGGTGGAGATGTCGCATGGAGAGTATGCATCTGCCACAGTTATGCCAGCCAAGAAGGATATGTATGGCAACTACACGGATAGGCGGATGTGTGGAGACTACCGTCCTATCAATCGGCAGACGAAGTCCGATAAGTATGCCATGCCGACACCTGAGGAGATCTTTGATGCAGTGGGGCATGTGAAGGTCTTCAGTACTTTGGATCTTCGAGCAGGGTATCATCAGTTGCCAGTGAGAGAAGAAGATAAGTCCAAGACAGCATTCTGGGGAATTGACTCTCACGGCAAGGATTGTTTGTATCAGTGGCGGTTCTTACCATTTGGGTTGAAGAACGCCCCTGCTGAGTTCCAAAGGGTGATGGACAGAATCCTAGCAGGATTGGATTTTGTAGATGTTATATTGACGACATCTTAGTCTATAGTGCTACAGTGGAGGAGCACGAGAGACACTTACGGGATGTGTTTGAGCGGTTGAGAGCTCATGGGTTGAAGTTACACCCTGGAAAGTGTAAGTTCTTCCAGGAGTTGGTAGAGTATCTGGGCCACACCATCTATCCAGGTGGATTGGGTGTTCAACAGACGAAGGTTGAGGCTATTGCACGTATTCCACGACCCACAGATGTGAGTCGAGTTCGAGCATTTGTTGGTTTGGCGAACTTCTATCATCGATACGTGAAAGGGTTTAGTGCAATTGCGAAGCCGTTGACCAAGCTGATGAAGGTGGACCAGGAGTGGCAGTGGGGAGATGAGCAGGAGCGAGCTTTTGTAGAGCTCAAGGATAGGTTGACATCTGCTCCCATCTTGAGGAGACCCGTTAGAGGGCGTCCTTTCCAACTGCACACCGATTGGAATATGTTGGGACTTGGAGCAGTGCTGACTCAGCATGATGATGAGAAAAAGGAGTTCGTGGTGGCGTATGCCAGTCGCTCCAACAATTCAGCGGAGGCGAGGTATAGTTCGTATGAGGGAGAGTGTTTGGCGGCAGTGTGGGCTGTTGCACACTTTCGATGTTATCTGTTTGGGAACCCCTTTACTCTCATCACTGATCACCAGCCGCTCAAGTGGTTGATGGAGTCCGACAAGCTTACAGGGAAGCTTGCACGATGGGCTCTGATCTTACAGGAGTATGACTTCCAGGTAGTACATAGACCTGGAGTTGCAAACCTAGATGCCGACGGGTTGAGTCGCAACCCGTGCACGAGTCAGCAGGATCAGACTGGGGCTCGCTGGCATGACGAGGTTGATGAGGAGATAGTGCCAGGGTGGCATGCATCTGCCTTTCTTTGTGTGTTGGCCATGAACTCTAGTATGGAGGGCCAAGTCGTATCTTTCTCTGGTCAGAGAGTAGATGATGAGTCTCTAGATCTTGAGGGTGGAGATGGTGTTTCAGACCAGCGGGATATCCATGATGATGTGACCGTGATGGAGTATCTACGCACTGGTGTGGTAGTAGGCACAGTAAGTGCCAAGGAGCGGGATCGTGTTCTTCAACGAGCGAAGAGATTTCGACGAGAAGGACGACATGTACTTCGAGTGTGGGGTGATGGAAGGGTACGAATAGTGCCACATCCATCCCAGAGGGCACAGTTAGTACGACATGCCCATGAGGAGTTGGGACATTTTGGAGTGAAGCGTACACATAGCTTACTCCAAGGACAGTATTGGTGGCGTGGTATGCACATCGATGTGCAACAGTTTGTCGCACGATGTGTGGTTTGTGATCGAGTACGAGCATCGTTTAATGCTCCTACTCCACAGTTACACCCCTTACCGATTATGGGGTTGGGTTACCGTTGGAGTTTGGATTTTATGGGACCCTTACCGTTGACCGTACGTCACCACCGGTATGTGTTGATGGTGGAGCACTTCTCCAAGTGGATTGAGTTGGTGGCATTACCAGACAAGGCGAGTGAAGGGACAGCGTATGCGTTCTTAGATCGAGTGCTGAGTCGTTTTGGAGCACCAGCTGAAGTGCTGACAGACCAAGGTACAGAGTTCCTTGGTGAGTTTCAGGCCTTGTGTGATCAGGCGCTGATTGATCATCGGACTACATCTCGAGATCATCCTGAGGCGGATGGTTTGGCGGAGAGGGTAGTTCAGACGGTGAAGAGAGGATTGCGCAAGTATGGCTTGCAGAAGGACCACTTGGGAGACTGGGATGTGCAGTTACCATGGTTGGCTATGGGCTACCGTTTTAGCCGACAAGCGTCTTTGGCTTCCTTCTCACCGTATTTCTTATTGTATGGCCGAGATCCAGATCTACCTTCGGCCATTCGTCGTGATTCTGCTGAGGTGCTGGACCTTGATGACCCGGATATGTGGGTGAGAGCATGTTCTCAACGAGCAGAGACATTTCGGAGAGTTATGCCTATGGCTTTTGAGAACCTAGCGATTGCCCAGCATAGAGACACGTTGCGGTATGCGACTATCCGAGGAGGAGGTTATCGGCCGTCGATTCGCAGGTTTCATCCTGGCGATTATATCTATCTACAGCAGACTGCACCGACGACGTTGGACGTGACCGCAGGACGCACTATTTTACGAGTGCGTGAGGTGTTACCTTCTGGAGTACTCATGTTAGAGGGCCGTGATGGTGTTGTGTGGAAGGACCATGTGCGTAATTGCGCGCCATGTCATCTTCCCAACATTGATGGTACCGTTGACCCAAGCTTAGCAGTTGTACGCGCGGGCTTGAGGTGTATGTTGTGTGGGTCTGCTGGTGGAGCAGCCCGTATGTTGGTGTGTGATGGTTGTTCGAGAGGTTGGCACATGTCATGTTTGACTCCACCTCTCAGTGTAGTTCCTACTGGACGGTGGGTTTGTCCTCGATGTATATAGCGGAGATAGTCGATTAGATCTTTGCGTGGTATGGATTGCAGACAGGCGACTAACGATGGGGCAATGTAGCACCCGGCCTCCTGATCCTTGCACCCATGAAGGTGTGTATCACGTAGTTGGGATATGGAGCTATCTGGAGTTAGAGGGACCTAACCGCCAGTTAGGAGGGCGATTGTGGCACACTTGTGTATGTGTATGACATCGTCCATGTGTTATGTGTATGTGTGGTGTACCTCTGACAGCGATGTATGTTGTGTAGCGATGTGTATGCGCACGACAGCTGTCACGTCAGTTTGGGCCCCTCGGCTAGGTTGACCGAGTGCGAAGTGGCGCATCCCGGTAAGGCCGTTAGTGCCGTTAGGGCGAGTTGGGGAGAGAGCCCACTAGGGGTAAACTTCGTAGGTAGGGCTTGGAGGCCTTAGTTCTTTGAGTTGAGCCTTCAAGCTCCAGGCTATGGTGGATAGTCTAGTTGAGTGTAACCTGGATTCTCTTCGCGTTTAGAGTGGGTTTGGCTTGACCGTTTGTGAGTAATCCTTGTTGTGGTGTTGGAGATGGTAATCTCTGTATTCAGATTAATTGTGGTACACTTGTGTATGTGTATGACATCGTCCATGTGTTATGTGTATGTGTGGTGTACCTCTGACAGCGATGTATGTTGTGTAGCGATGTGTATGCGCACGACAGAGCGCATGTTCGAGAAAGATGCGAAAAAAGACAATCATGGAAATTCAGTTTGACGATAAGACGTGGGGTGATAAGTAGAATTGACGATTATTTTAAATTTTTTTGTGGATGCTCCAAAGGATCTCTTCTCAATTTTTTGCTTTCATTTTACGATGACGTTTAGTCTTCCACTAGCAGTGACCAAGCATGACTCACGCATGGCTTGGTCAAGCATGGTTGAGCAGAAATTGACAAGCTTGGATGTGGACATCAGAACTATTTTAGAAACTGCTAATCGGGAGTGTTGGATATCACGCATACATTGTACATTGTGGGACAGACTGCGATTTGTTGTTGCTACTCTACAAGGACTGCTCTTCGAGAAGCTACCAGTTTGCTTCTAGTCTTCTCGTCTCGTCTCGTTTGTTTTTCCAAGACGTCCATACTCGAATCGTCTCTTTCTATGCTATACGAGATACGGGCCATCAATAGTCTTGGTATTACGTTGCAAGTATGATCTTCAATTATTTCTTGTTCTTGCAACATATTTCTATGATTTTTCATTTCATACTTCCAAATAATGATGTTTATGAGGTCGTGCACTACAAAGAAATTCTTGCATCCACTGAACCAATGCTCATGAACAACAAGGAAATTTTGACACATCTTAACTCGCATACTGTCGATGTATAGAAGCACATATATTTTGCAAGAAACAAAGTTGAGGACATACAATCAATCAAAGCGAGCCCTCGTGCTCGAGAGAATCATCGATACGTATCAAGAATCATGTGAACAGAGAAATTACTATCTCCAACACTGCAACAAAGATTACTCACACGGTCAAGCCAAACCCACTCTATGCTCGAAGAGAATCCGGGTTACACTCAACTAGACTATCCACCATAGCCTAGAGCTTGAAGGCTCAACTTGAAGAACTAAGGCCTCCAAGCCCTACCTGCGACGTATATCCCTAGTGGGTTCTCTCACCAACTCGTCCTAACAGCACTAACGGCCTTTCGTGCACCTACCGCCTTGTTACGCCAGCGGAAGCTCTTGCTCAGTAGGTCACAAACTTTACACCACTAACATGTGAACCACCATCACATGTTAGCGTCCATGCACCACTTATCTTAAGTCTGTTTGGTCCGGATCGGAGCCGGACCGTCTCCCTAATCATCAAGCTCAGCCATCCTAAGTCTCGACCTAGACCCGCCTAGGTCGGTCCCAAACATGAGCAAGTCACAAGATGACTTTGGGCGGACTTCTCATAGTCCAAGGTCCTAAACAGTGCCTCCAGCACACTTAGCGGTCCAACCGCACGTGATGTTCGTCTGGGTCTAGTTTCGCGCACCTACCGCCTTGTTGCGCCAGCGGAAGCTCTAGCTCAGTAGGTCGCAAACTTTACACCGCTAACCTGCAAACACAATCACAAGTTAGCGTCCATGCACCACTTACCTTAGTTCTGTTTGGTCCGGACCGGAGCCGGACCGTCTCCCTAATCATCAAGCTCAGCAATCCTAAGTCCCGACTTAGATCCGCCTAAGTCGGTCCCAAACATGAGCAAGTCACAATATGACTTGGGGCGGACTTCCCATAAAGTCCAGGGTCCTAAACGGTGCCTCCAGCACACCTAGCGGCCCAACCGCCCGTGATGTCCGTCTGGGTCTAGGCTCCCGAACGGTGGTCTAACCCGCCGACTCGTTCCCTAGTCTTGCCCCAGCCCTTACATCGTTCCTAAGTCTAGCCGTCCAAGTCTAGATCGGAACGTGCCTTGGAACTGGCCCAGCCATCACCTCATGCCCCCAGAGTCCGCCCGCCAAACCTTGGGGTCGGGTGACTCGTCCTGGCCCACCCAGGCATCGAGCCCCCCTCATATATACTTCTGGGGATCGGCGGCCCCGCCCTCCTCTTTGGTCCCTGAAAATTATACCACAACCCGATTGTGGTTCGGCCATAACTTCCAGCTCGGAGGTCAGATCGAGGAGTGTTATATATCACTGGAAAGCTCTCGACGAGACCTTTCCAATGATACCTCATTCGCCTCGAGATCTTACGTGGAGCTCCGTCCACGACCTAAAACGTCCCTGGAGCTCCAACACTTAGCAGTTTTTCCGAAAACCTGTGGTCCAGACCTAGGGTCGAACCCTGTGGTTCGTCTGCGTCTCGGACCCACGTCTCGATCCCACGTCTCGGACCCACGTCTCAGACCTATGTCTGAGACTCATGTTTCAGCCCGTTCTTAGACTCGCCCCCTTAGGTCAGCGTTCGTCTGGGGCCCTCTTGGGGTAGGCCCTTATGTCCTAACCCAAGGTTCTAACCTTGGTTCAGAGAACCACTTAGGGTTCATCTGATCCCAACTTCCCGGTCACGCCGTTAAGTCCTACTCGCAGCGTTCCCAACCTAGCACAAGTCCGCTAGGGTTCTGTTGTTCGCGTCTGCGCCCGATCTAGAGAATGAGGGGCGCGACATCTAGGCTGCCGAACGGTGGTCTAACCCGTCGACTCGTTCCCTAGTCTTGCTCCAGCCCTTACATCGTTCCTAAGTCTGGACCAGAACGTGCCTTGGAACTGTCCCAACCATCACCTCATGCCCCTAGAGTCTGCCCGCCGAACCTTGGGATCGGGTGCTTCGTCCTGGCCCACCCAGGCATCGAGCCTCTCTCATATATACTTCTGGGGATCGGCGGCCCCGCCCTCCTCTTTGGTCCTTGAAAATTATCTCAACCCGATTGTGATTCGGTCATAATTCTCAGCTCGGAGGTCAGTTCGAGGAGTTCTACATATCACTAGAAAGATCTTGCAAAGACCTTTCCAATGATACCTCACTCGCGTCAAGATCTTACGTGGAGCTCCGTCCACGACTTAAAACGTCTCTGGAGCTCCAACACTTAGTCATTTTTCAAAAACCTGTGGTCCATACCCAGACTCGAACCATGTGGTTCGACCAACGTCCGAACCACGGTCCGTCTGTATCTCGGACCCAGTCTCGATCTCGCGTCTTGGATCTACGTCTCAGACCTATGTCTCATATCTATGTTTCGGTCCGTTCCCAGACTCGCCCCTTAGGTCAGCGTTCGTTTGGGGTCCTTTTGAGGTAGGCTTTTATGTCATAACCCAAGATTCCAACCTTGGTTCAGAGAACCACTTAGGGTTCATCTGATCTCGACTTCCTGGCCAAGCCGTTAAGTCCTACTCGCAGCGTTCACAACCTAGCGCAAGTCCGCTAGGGTTCTGTTGTTCGCGTCTGTGCTCGATCTTGAGATTGAGGATCGCGACACGGTCTTACCGGGATTCGTCACTCCGCACTCGATCAACCTAGCCAAGATGTCCAAACTGACGTGACAGCTGTCATGTGCATACACATCGTTACACAACATACATCGTTGTCAAAGGTACACTACACATACACATACATGGACGCTGTCATAAACACACACACAAATGTATCACAATGGCCTCCCTAACTGACGGTTAGGTCCATATCTCAACTACGTGATATACACCTTCATGGGTGCAAAGATCAGGAGACCGGGTGCTACATCGTCCCATCGTTAGTCGCCTGTCTGCAATCCATACCACGCAAAGATCTAATCGGCTATCTCCGCTATATACATCGAGGACAAACCCACCGTCCAGTAGGAACGACACTGAGAGGTGGAGTCAAACATGACATGTGCAACCTCTAGAACAACCATCCCACACCAACATACGGATTGCTCCACCAGCAGACCCACATAACATACACCTCAAGCCCGCCCGTACAATTGCTAAGCTTGAATCAATGGTATCATCGATGTTGGAAAGATGACATGACGCGCAATTACGCACATGGTCCTTCCAAACAACACCATCACGGCCCTCTAACATGAGTACTCCAGAAGGTAACATCTCACGCACTCATAAAATAGTGCGCACTACGGTCACGTCCAACGTCGTCAGTGCAGTCTGCTGTAGATAGATATAATCGTCAGGAGGAAATCTGCGAATCGATGGTCGATAACCTCCTCCTCGAATAGTCGCATCGCAACGTGTCTCTATGCTGAGCAATCGCTAGGTTCTCAAAAGTCATAGGCATAACTCTCCAAAATGTCTCTGCTCGTTGAGAACATGCTTTCACCCACATACCTGGTCATCAAGATTCAGCACCTCAGCAGAATCACGACGAATGACCAAAGGTAGATCTGGATCTCGGCCATACAATAGAAAATACGGTGAGAAGGAAGCCAAAGACGATTGTCAGCTAAAACGGTAGCCCTAGCCAACCATGATAAGTGCACATCTCAGTCTCCCAAGTGGTCCTTCTGCAAGCCATACTTGCGCAATCCTCTCTTCACCGTCTGAACTACCCTCTCCACCAAACCATCCGTCTCAAGATGATCTCGAGATGTAATCCGATGATCAATCAGCGCCTGATCACACAAGGTCTAAAACTCACCAAGGAACTCTGTACTTTGATCTGTCAACACTTCAGCTGGTGCTCCAAAACGACTCAGCACTCGATCTAAAAACGCATACGCCGTTCCTTCACTCGCCTTGTCTGGTAATGTCACCAACTCAATCCACTTGGAGAAGTGCTCCATCATCACCAACACATATCGATGGTGACGTACAATCAACGGTAAGGGTCCCGCAAAATACACAAACTCCAACGGTAACCCAACCCCATAATCGGTAAGGGGTATAATTGTGGAGTAGGAGCATTAAATGATGATCGTACTCGATCACAAACCACACATCGTGCGACAAACTGTTGCACATCGACGTGCATACCACGCCACTAATATTGTCTTTGGAGTAAGCTAGGCGTACGCTTCATTCCAAAATGTCCCAACTCCTCATGGGCATGTCATACTAACTGTGCCCTCTGAGATGGATGTGAAACTATCCGTATTCTCTCATCGTCTTAGACTCGAAGTACATGTCGTCCTTCTCGTCGAAATCTCTTCGCTCGTTGAAAGACACGATCTCGCTCCTTGGCACTTAATGTGTCTATCATCATGCTAGTACGTAGATACTCCATTACAGTCACATCGTCATGGATATTTCACTGGTATGATACACCATCTCCGTCTCCAAGATCTAGAGACTTGTCATCTACTCTCTGACCAGAGAAAGATACGACTTGGCCCTCCATACTAGAGTTCATGACCAACACACAAAGAAAGGCAGATGCATGCCACCTTGACACTATCTTCTCATCAACCTCGTCATGCCATCAAGTCCCAGTCTGATCTTGCTGACTCGTGCATGGGTTACGACTCAACCCATCGGCATCTAGATTTGCAACTCCAAGTCTATGTGCTACCTGGAAGTCATACTCCTATAAGATAAGAGTCTATCGTGCAAGCTTCCTTGTAAGCTTGTCGGACTCCATCAACCACTTGAGCGGCTGGTGATCAGTGATGAGAGTAAAGAGGTTCCTAAACAGATAACATCAGAAGTGTGCAACAGCCCACACTACAGCTAAACACTCCTCCTCGTACGAATTGTATCTCGCCTCCGCCGAATTGTTGGAGCGACTGGCATACGTCACCACAAACTCCTTTTTCTCATCATCATGCTGAGTCAGCACTGCTCCAAGTCTCAACATACTCCAATCTGTGTGCAGTTGGAAAGGACGCCCCCTAACGGGTCTCCTCAATATGGGAGTAGATGCCAATCTATCCTTGAGCTCTACAAAAGCTCGCTCATGCTCATCTCCCCACTGTCACTCCTGGTCCACCTTCATCAGCTTGGTCAATGGTTTCGCAATTGCACTAAATCTTTTCACGTACCGACGTTCGTGAAAAAGAAGTTCGCCAAACTAACAAATGCTCGAACTCGACTCACATATGTGGGACATGAGATACGTGCAATAGTCTCAACCTTCGTCTGTTGAACACCCAACCCACTTGGGTAGATGGTGTGGTCCAGATACTCTACCAACTCCTGGAAGAACTTACACTTCCCAGGGTGTAACTTCAACCCATGAGCTCTCAATCGCTCGAACACATCTCGTAAGTGTCTCTCGTGCTCCTCCACAGTAGCAGTATAGACTAAGATGTCGTCAATATAACATCAGACAAAATCCAATCCTGCTAGGATCTTGTCCATCAACCTCTAGAACTCAACAGGGGCGTTCTTCAACCCAAATGATAAGAACCGCCACTGATGCAAACAATCTTTGCCGTGAGAGTCAATTTCTCAGAATGTTGTCTTGGACTTATCTTCTTCTCTCACTGGCAACTGATGATACCTTGCTCGAAGATCCAAAGTATTGAAGACCTTCACATGCCCCATTGCATCAAAGATCTCCTCAGGTGTCGGCATGGCATACTTATCGGACTTCGTCTGCCGATTGATAGGACGGTAGTCTCCACACATCCGCCTATCCGTGTAGTTGCCATACATATCTTTCTTGGCTGGCATAACTGTGGCAGATGCATACTCTCCATGCGACATCTCCACCAACCCAGCCTCCAACAAGTCTTGAGTCCGACTCTGGATCAAGGCTCTCTCCATGTCACTGTACCTGTAAGGACGTCGAAAGATTGGCGTGTCATTAGCCAAGTCGATCCGTATACCAGGTCCCTTCAAGGTACCCAAATCCTTCATACTGAAGGCAAAACAATTCCTGTAGCTCTTCAGGAATCTTTGGACTCTTCGTCTCTCCTCTCCTATAAGCTTGGGTCCGATCTCCGGCTCCCAAGTATCCTCTGTCACCATGCTAGAGGTAGAAGACGAAGTCATTGACTGCTATCTTGCAACCTCTGGAGCAGTTTCCTTCTGCTCACCACCAACAACCTCCACCGCCACTATGCGAAAGACTCCTACAGTCCTAGCTGCAAGCTCCACACTCTCTCCTATGACATCCCATGATGTCCAAGGATGACGAATTTCACACGCCTCGTCCCCAGCCTTTACCTCCACCGACTCGATAGACAAAGAGCTCAGAAGTGTCCGAGCAGTAACACCCGTCGATTGCATCCGACGCTGCTCAGCCAATCCAAGGCTAACAATCCATGTCAAGCAATTCAAGTCCATTGCTTGACCTAATATTTGACCACGTGAAGTCTCCAACACCGAAGCTACTGTCGTCGCACTCGTAGCGAAACCCATCGCTCGCTCTCTCTCATCGACATTGAGCTCCACCAACTGCCGTAACTGAGCATCCCACACAAGCCCAGGTCCTCCATCTCTGTAAGCATGTGACGCTAGAAAGCTCACCAAAGTGGGTAACGTTATCATGGGTCGCCTCACTAAGTTCACCACTGTCATGGGTGATCTGTCAACAACTCTCACTACTTGAGATCGTCGTCCTGCATCCAAACTGCTATCAACCGTGAGATGTGCTGGTCGTCTCACTCCACCGTGTGCTCGCTTACGCACCTCTCTCGGTAACAAGTTCGTCCACCACAACCGTGGACGATGTGCACGAGATCCTACTCTCGCTGCATCCAACAACACTGCCGGTTCGACCCAGGACCGCATCTGGTGCACACTCGTCATCATCTGTGTACGAGCATCATCCAACAAAAGAACGTTCTCCAAGATGTACGCTGGAGAATCCACTTGATGCATCTGGAGATGTCGTAAGATCCGTAACATCTCCCAGAACATCCTAGTCGCGGGTCATGTAAACCTCTCCCAGCACGTTGTCATGGTGTGAATCATTTCACATAGTGAATGATTCACCTCTCTGCTAGGAGTTATTCTCTCTAAGTGAAGTTAAGACGTCAGAGAAGTCGATTCTGGAGGTTGTGGACATTGACGGCTACGGGTTACGCTTCTACTCTGACACTTGAGAGTAAGTAGCGGTAGAAGTTAGATTGATGTTACTCCTAGTCCTTCATGCATATATTAACACCGTTGTGTTATACGTTTTAAGTCCTAGTAGGCTGATAGTATGCTAGTTATCTTGTTCAAGCATTTGTGCGCTTGTGCAAGTGACTTCTTACTTGTCTATGATGTTCAATGTACATAACTTAGATTTACCATGTTGATAGGGTTTAAGCTCATGGGTTGTACTTACTTGCCGCCCATGCACGCCTTCTAGATGGTTTAAGTTATCTTTCAAGTTTGCGTGCCATTTCAGGTAGTTTAAGATTTACGTTGATACTTTAGGGGGCTAACGTGGTAGCCTATGAGTGAAGTTAAGTTACCACGTGGATTAGGGCACTAAAGGACAACCAAGTGGAGCTATGAACTCCCATTGGTCCATTTTTGTCTTTTGTAAAACTCTAAATTTAGAAACAGAGGTCTAAAGGAGAGTTCGAGCATTTGGTGAGGACATTGCAAAATCTGAGAGCACAGGAAGATAGAGCTCGTCGTGCCAAGCACTGTCAGTGAAATTCTTGATCGATTTGGATCAATAAACAAAGAGTTATGCCAATTTGAAGTTCGAGTTGAGTTAGAATTGCATCACTTTTGTTGGATTTGGGGTTTTCAGTGTCAATTGCAGCAGAATCAAGGAAATCACTTCAAACCTTTGTGGTTGCGTTCACTGTCAGCGGGGCTACGACTGTCCAAAAAGTTTTGTGTCATTTGAGAGAGTGAGTAATTCAGGGCGGCCGCTGAAGCATAGGGGGTCTGAAAAGCTCTCAATCTAGAGCAACAACTTCAGAGAACGAGATCTGGAGAACGGTGTACAATCAGGAGTCCCAACTTCACAGGGGTGTTCAGCATCCTGTAGACTCCAAATCCTGTAAGAATCTTCGAAAGTGATCAAGCCAATTTTCTGCTGTAGGTCGAAATAGCTGTCTGAGTATCAGAAATTGCCTCAATATCTTTGCCCAGAACTTTCTGTCCATATCTTGGTGCCAGAATTTGGTCTCAAGCTGAAACTTCGTGTGTGTGCTCAGTGGGGCCTATTTTACATGTAGGAGAAATCTAGAAGTCTAAACCTTCACATATTTCTCAATCATGAGTGTCAAAGTTCGCCGTCTGATCTTATCATTGCTAGTTAAGCCTGAACTTTGCTTCCTGAACATATTAGAAGAGCCAAGAGACATGTATGAGTGTTTTACAGTGTCACCTTATAACTCGAAGCCTATCCTTAGAGTAAACCAACCACATCTAGAAGCCTAGTTCTTCCATGAGTAAGCATACCACAGCCTTCACGGTCATAACACAACCAGAAGGTTCCGCCCTTCCCAAGAAAACTCTCACCTTGACATCTGGTGCTTCCACTGAGAGCTCTTGGGGTGATTGATTGAGAAAGTTGAGTTTATTACAAGGAGAAGAGATGGATCGCAAGGGTGCTGCTGCTACTACTTCTACGGCTGCTGCATCTACGTCTACTGCAGCACCTTCTGTGGCACCAGCGGCTACAGCAACATCTACATCTGGTCTGGACACGGCTGAGATCTTGAAGACGCTTGCGGCCTTGGTCCAACAACATCCGATCGTTGGAGGGGGTGAGTTAAAGTCCACCAAGGATTTGCAAACTATTGTGAACAGATGTGGAAGGTTTGAAAGTAGAGATATTTCTAGATATCTGCGTGAGTATAGAGGAGAGATGGAGCTGGTTAGAGTTACAGATGTTGAGATGATAGCCAGCTTCGAGTTAGTTGTCATTCCTGAATTGCGAGACCAAGTTAGGGATGTACAGAGAAGAAACCTTAGAATCTGGATGAGTTTTGAGCGATCTCTTCGAGAGGAGTTTCTTGAGGAGGATTCAGAGAGAGTTACTAGAAGGACATTAATGGACTGGGTTGAGCAGCAACCTGGTCGTATGATGAGCATGAGTGAGTTGCTGAGAGAGTTTGATCGGATATACCGACAACTTTCAACTCTAGAGCGAATAACCTTAGATGCTAGGAGAACAGAGCTTTTCTTGCAAGCTACCGATGATGCTACGGCAGATCGGTTATGTTTTATGTTGGTCGATCGATCTGCTGAGAGAGGTGTTACTGCTGATTGGGAGAGAGTCGAGGATGCGATGGCTATACTGACGAGGCAAAAGAGGGAAAGAGTGGCTGTGGGAGGACGTCCGCTTGCAGAAGTGGTCACTCCACCTTATGATGCTCCTCAAGTACAGCAGCCTTTAGCTCCTACTCCCAGACTTGTTGTCTCGGCTGCAGTTCCTTTGATGCCAGTTGTGCCAGTTCCTGTACAACGAGCACATGTTCAGAGACCTGCGGAGAACCATGGTCAACAAAATCGGATTGAAGATCTTATCCGGCAGATGCGAGAACTGAAGGTGGAGCTAGCTGGCTTGCAGAGGGAGCAGCCACCGGCGCCTGCTGTTGCACGTCTAGGAGGTGCTCATGTTTGTAGATGTATATGGTGTGATAGTCTTGATCATTTCCGAGGAGACTGTCAAGAGCTCACTGCTGCTTTGCGAGATGGTGTGGTTCGCTATCAGAAAGGTAAGCTGCACCTTTCTTCTACTGGAGAGCCGTTGAACACGCAGTTTGGACGAGGAGGCATGAGGAGTCTACCTCAGATTGCTGCGACTGCAACAGCAACTGCGTTGATGGCACCGCTGGTAAATTCTGATGTATATGTTGGGCATATTGAAGTCTCTTCTAGTCCTACATTGCTAGATAGGACTGCTGAGAAGAGTGTGGGTCCAGTTCCTTCTGAGATACTGAAGAGAAGAACCGAGTCTATTTGTAGGGTCACAGGATGGGGAGATCGTGTAGATGCTGCTTCTATCAGAGCATTCTTGGATGTAGATAGACACGTTCATTGGCAGGATGCTTCTGTGGAAGAAAAGAGACGACGAGAAGCCTTTGAACTTGATAGTGGAGTTCCTGAGGAGACTGGAGATAGACGGAGGGTCACAAGGAGGCGAGCAGCTCCTCCAGAAGACATCCTCTCTACTTCTCAAGCTCCTCCACTTGCACCAGGTCTGATGGAGGACGTGCCGAGATCCCAGCAGGAGTCAATGGTGGCTGGAAGGAAATTTACTGTCCAAGAGAAGAGGAAGGGACCGGCCTACAAGTTGGCGGCTGATATTGAAACTTGTACTGATCTGAAAAGCATCCTGGAGCAGAGGATACTGAATGCGCGAATCCAATTTTCTCTTCAGGAAGTTCTTGGTATTGCAAAGAGAGAATTTCACGAACTAATCATCGACATCATCAAGCACAAGAGACATGTGATGTCCGAGCAAGTTGAAAATCAAATGATAGATGCAGTAGGAATTTCTCTGAATGATGCAGAGTTTGAAAATGTGCATTTTCAAGAAGCTGATGACCAGGGCTACCAGCAAGAAGCGTTAGTTGCTGGTACCAACACTATTAAGTTCGACGGTGGAGAAGGTGGCGAGGAGAGTCCAGCTACTGATAGTGATTTCAGAAGGAGACATTGGGCTCGTGCTACGACTGCTACACGAGTTCGTCTTGGAAGCTTACCTGAACCTGTTGCTGCTTTAGTTGATCACGGATCTGAGATCAACATCATGTCACTAGAGGTGTATGAGAGGTCAGTGGTCTATCGAGCTGAACCATGGTTGGGTGTTACGTGCTGCAAACGACCAGAAACGTGAGATATACGACGCTTGTCCTAACGTGAAGGTGAAGATAGGTGATGTAGATGTAGATTAGAACTTCTTCGTACAGTCTTCTGCTTCATATCCTGTGATTCTTGATCAGCCTTATATCATTGCAGTTCGAATGGAGACCAAGGTGATGGATGACAAATCTCATTACAATAGGATCCATAGTCCAGATGATAGACGTTCTATGCAGTTTCTGACCGTTCGTACGGACCACGAACGAAACCGACATACTTTGAGAGATTCTCCTATCT
Source organism: Asterella californica (assembly GCA_036924285.1). Classification (NCBI taxonomy): domain Eukaryota; kingdom Viridiplantae; phylum Streptophyta; class Marchantiopsida; order Marchantiales; family Aytoniaceae; genus Asterella; species Asterella californica. Next base: position 19,204,332 of record JAYKYS010000003.1, read on the forward strand.
GTAGGAGTAAGGGTTTTCTGAAACCACTCTTGTAGGACGGGATAACAAGAGTGAAGGATCTATTGCTACTATGATCCCGCTTGAGCAACCTGAGGGATCACAGGAGGTTGGTGATGAGACTGCTCAAGATTCAGAGAGTAGTTATACTGTACATAGTTGGAGATCTGGTTTGATGACTTTCAGTTCTGATGATTGGAGTGAGTTTACGCGGGTAGAGGATTTGACTGAGAAGAGTAGAAGGCAGATGGAGAAGTACACAGTAAATCTACGTTGTACAAGAGTTCTGAAAGAAGAAGAGACGATTTCTGATGTTTATGAGGAGTTTGTAGGTATACAATCTTTTGTTCGTTGGCTAGATGATGTAGATAGGTTGATGGAGCAGATGGGAGGTAGGATGGTGATCCCCATCCATTCTCGCGAAGTCTATGAGGAGATTGTCTCGTACTTGCGGTATCATCCTCATCCGAGACTGGAGAATGGATGGAAGGATGCAGTCTGTTGGTGTGGCTCTCATCAGGAAGCGGAAGTACACGTCAAGTATAAAGCTGTAGTGAGGAAGGTGAGACCTGTGGCGATCCAATTACCTGTTGATTCTCAGCAGCAGATGGAATTATTGGCTGTTGAGCCTGTGCTTAGAGATCCTACACAGATAGGACACAAGTTTACTCAAGAGACACTCGAGCAGCTTCAGATAGGAGGAGGTGGCTTCTTGACTGAAGTGGAAAGACGAGCTTTCGGAAAGATGATAGTTAGTCATGGTAAGGCATTTTCTTTCTCAATTGGAGAGATTGGTTGTGTGGATCTTAGTGTGATAGCTCCGATGGTTATCTTCACTGTTCCTCACGTACCTTGGGACTTGAAGCCGATTCCAGTCTCTTGTACCTTGCTATCGAAGGTCACTGAGTTGTTGAAGGAGAGGATACGAATGGGTATTCTTGAACCATCTATGGCTCCGTACTCTAGCAGATGGTTCCCAGTACCTAAGAAAACAGGAGCTCTACGGTTCATCCAAGACTTGCAACCTGTCAACAACATCACGATTCGAAACGTCGGAACAAGGCCTGTGGTTGATGAAGTAGCTGAGACGTTTGCTGGGAGGTCAATCTATTCTATTGGAGACCTATTTTCAGGTTATGATCAGTTTCAACTTGCTTTAGAGAATAGAGACTTGACTACCATGCGTACACCTTTGGTGTTGATGCGGATGTGTACTCCTTCTCAAGGTGTGACAAACTCAATAGTCCATATGCAGAATGCGATGTATAGGTGTTACGAGAGTTTGTAATTGAGGTCACTATCCTGTTTCTGGATGATATTCTCATGAAATGTTGTCCGATGGAGGACAAGGACGAAGCAGTGACTTCTGATGGTTGCAGAAAGTTTGTTGCAGACCACATTCAAGATGTGAAGAAGATTCTGACGCGTTTGGAAGAGGTACACCTAACTCTGTCAGCTACCAAATCTCGCTTTTGAATGTTAGAGATTGTGGTGGTGGGTCATCTGTGTGGTACTTTTGGAAGGCGTCTGAATCCAGAGAAGGTAGATGCTATAGCAAGAATAGCTTACTATATCAACATCACTGAGATTCGACGGTTCTTGGGAGCTTGTGTGTTCTTTCGTGTGAGTATTCCTCATTATGCACACATTGCCGAGCCTCTGTATGCACTTCTGAGAAAGGGGAGGAGGTTTACTTGGCGGCAAGAACATCACGAGACGATGGAGCAGCTGAAAGAGATTTTGAAGTCTCCACATGTATTAATGAGGCTAAATTACGAGAGTGAGAGACCTGTGATACTGACCATTGATACGAGTCCAAAGACGATTGGATGGGCGGTTGGTCAAGAAGATGCAAAAGGTGTGCGGTTTGTTTCAAGGTTTGGAGCTCGGATCTTAACAGATAGACAACATAACTATCCTCATGTGACACGTGAGTTGTGGGGAGCTATTACTATTATGAAGGTAGATCGACAATTCTTGATAGGAGCCCGTGTGATATTAGATTGTTTGCCTTTGTTGGGTATGATAGCGAACTGCAATACACCAGACATAGCAATGTTGTGATGCATTGTTTATGTCCGGAGTCTGAACCATGAGCTAAAGCATATAGCAGGGAAGGACAATCCAGTTGCAGATATGTTGTCTAAGGCTCGTTATACAGATGAGGATGAGATGTTTGCAGAGGTGGAGAATGAAGAGAAGAGAGACGTTTGGTGCCAAGTTGGTCAGTAGACTTCAGATTTGAAACCACTGCCGTTCAATGAGGAGTTTTACTCAAAAAAGTTCCGCGATATTGGATTCTATCTGAGTTCATTATGCAGAAGAGAAGGATGGAGCGATGTAGAGTTCAAGGAGAACAAAAAGCGTACAGTTATCTTCTACGCGAAGGTTGTCTGTGGAAACGTCCGAAGAGAAAAGACGGAATGCTGGCTAGAGTGGTGGATGATCAACCGACAAAGCTTAATCTGCTGAAGGAGTTTCATGATACCTTGTGGGCTGGACATCGTGGAGTCTGAGCTACCTACGCGAAGATGAAGGAGCGATACTGATGGAAGGGTTTGTATCAAGACGTGGTGGATTTTGTTGGGTCGTGTCTGCACTGCCAATTTTACTCTAAGGTCCGTTACAGAGATGAGCTTGTATCTACCTATCCACCTAGTATCCATTTTTAATGGGTTCTTGATCTTGTGAGGATGCCATTGGGATTATGGGGAATGCGTTATTTGGTGTTGGCTCGAGAGGATCTTTCCAACTACGTGGAGGGACGAGCATTACGGACGAAGACTACATAGAACATATGCAAGTTCGTGCTTGAAGATATCATTTGTCGTTATGGATCTGTTGGGAGATTACGTGCAGATAGAGGTGAGTTGAGAGGCGCAGAAGTGAAGGAGTTCTTTGCTCGTTATGGAGTAAAGCTTCAGCTTACTAACTGTCATGAATCCAGAGGACATTGGTAAGAGTGAACGAGGGCACCTTTCTATTGTTCACGCTTTAGTGAAAACATGTGATGATAGACCTAGAGAATGATCGAGACTACTTCCATTTGCTTAGTGAGCTGATAGAACTACACACTATACCACGACTGGTTATATGCCAATTGAACTTATGTTGGGGCAGAAACCGATCATGCCTGCTGAGAAGGACTTTCCTACGTGGGTTACGTTACCATGGGTTTGATGTACTAGTTGTAAAACATAATTTTTGGATGTCTTTATATTATAATATTGAACTCAATGACTATTATAATTAGTACAAAAGTTTATATCTTGACAACCATCAAGAGCAAAAATATACATATGTCTCTTTTCTGTGATGTCGTGCCAAGTCAAGTGAGTATAATCCAACCTCAATTTTATCTATATGTGAAGAAACATGCAACTTACAAGAGAAAGAAGTGTTTCATTGTGATCTTTGATCTCAGTTTTGAAGATCAAAATGATTTCTGTAGGCTCAAATATGTGAACAAGATCTTTTGCGACTGTGCAGAATGATCAAATTGACTTCTAGTGTGATTTTCATTCAAATTAGAATCATTATAGCTGATTTATAACATTTGGAGGGTTGTCATCCAAGGACTCCGACGGCACCTTCCCAAACCTTAAAGGTGCATCCATGCAATGCACAAATGACACTTCAAACTATTGCAAAACCTTTAGAATCTTTAGTCAAAAAGTGCTTAAAAGTTGTTGAAAATCACCATGATAGTCAATTTGAGCGTTATGCACAACATGGTCGATATATTGGAACTTAAAAAATCATTTTGATCTCCAAAAATATGATTAAAGATTTGTCGTGCGCATACACATCGTTACACAACATACATCACCGTCAGAGATACACCACACATACACATAACACATGGACGATATCATACATATACACAAGTACACCACAAGTGATATACGATATGTACTCACTCCATCATGCCGACGGGCACTAAACAATCACTAAAGTTGAGCCAAATCCAGAGACTCCAGATTGCACTCACCAAGACTATCCATCATAGCTAGGAGCTTGAAGACTCAACTTGAAGAACTAAGGCCTCCAAGCCCTACCTTCGAAGTATACCCCTAGTGGGTCATCCCAAAAACTCATCTTAACGGCACTAACGGCCCTACCGGGATTAGTCACTCCGCACTCGGTCAACCTAGCCGGGGTGCTAAACTGACGTGACAGATTGTAGCAATACACATGTGTTTCTTTCTTGTCATGCTTTGCTTATGGATGATACTGAGATTATGTTAGGTCTACAAATCACAATAAGATTACACTATCCTTGTTATCATTCTCTTGATTTCTTATTGATATGAAGGTCTTCATGTCATGTTGATTATCAAATACATCTCACTAAACTAGATTTATCTCGTGTACTCATTTGGATAGAAGAAAATAATATAACAAATGGGAGGATTAAGAAGAGTGCATCCATGATTTGCATGGATGCTCAAGGATCAAGATAAAAGAAGAAGATAAATGAAAGATACATGAGATGTGCATCCATGCATTGCAAGACACACATAGACGGAGCCAAACAAAGCGAACAAAAGAGATACAAGGAGTGTGTCCCATGCATTATATACTTGACTTCTGGTTTTGTTTTTCATACTACCAAAAAAATTTTAAATTGATATGTACATAAGACAGTTCCTCCATTGCATGGATGACAAACTCATACAAAGGTTGAACTTGGATGATTGTGAATGTAACTTGATTCATGTCATTTTGTCCTTGTAGTTTTGTCTTGCTGGTTCCATTGCTCTCCTTGACCTCAGATTTATGTCTTTGTTCGCAGTCAAAGACTACTTGTTACTCTAAACTAAATCGGAAACTAATATTTATCGTATATGAGTTAAGTCTCGTCCGTTGATTACATCCAACTTACTTGTTCATCTCAAGTCTGTATGATGTCATCCATGGATTGCATGGATGACAACCCATAGTTCTTCCCGAGTTATTTGTAAGACATGTGATTAAAACATATTGTATCTATATGGCAGTACGTATCCACAAGTCACTGAATATTTTGGTGTCTTTCGTAACGACAAAGTTGTTATTATGTATCTAGTTGATATAAGAAATATGGAGTATGTTGCTTGTTGTCTCATAAGTATATTATGTAAATCATAATGATCGTAATCCAATTCTGTGTTATTTATAACGTATGTTTGATTTTAATGTTGTTGCTGATCTTTGGTGAATTTAGTACTTTTAATCTAGTGTCATCGTCATTCTTAAATTTAAGCAATTTTTATCAATCATAAATCATAACCGAATAGGCACACGATTCTCACTTTTTGTGATGAACTGAATTGTATCATTTTCTGACATTTTCAAGACTCATAAATGCAAAAGTTACATTTTTTTCTTGAATATGGATTTCAATTTTCCACAATTTGCATAATTCCTTCCGAGTTCCTGTTGGCGTGAGCGCATACTCGACTGTTTGAATGGCTGTTATATATAGAGTTGGAACATAAATATCTTCTCGTTCTAGAGTTATCTCCTAATATTCTTTTGTCCATTTATCTCCTTTTCTATCAAAAAATTATGAAGTATAACGCATCACCATATCCATCTTACTATTGTTATCATTCTCCTTAATTTATTTTAAATAGATATGAAGTTATCACATAGCGAAAACACATTGCTTTCAACACTTATATGCAATGTTCGTTCAACATTATAACATAGACTACATACAAGTTAAACTCTTGCTTATTTAAATTCCTTAATCTAGAACTAGAACATGATATCCAGAAGAAGTATATGCATAATCATTTAATAGATATTGTTCATCTTGTATGATGCAGCGAGTATGAAGTTACCTTCATAAATAAGACATTTTAAAATCAGTCATATCATGACAACTCCAGGGCATGCATGTTACATTGTCAAAAGTGGGGACGAATACAAAATGAAATGCATAAATGACAATTTGAAAATAGAATCAAAAGAGAGAGTAAATACATGTAAAGGATTAATACTATTGTTCTTATAATCACAAACTCTAATGCTTCACCATTACTTTTGGACAAACCAGTTTGTGTTGATCCATCAATATTTGGTGTTTGTAATAATAAATATCCATCCACTAGATCAATGTAACATGAAAATATTTTTCAACAAAAACATTTGAAATACAAGCTCTTTCGATTGCATCTGGTCACTTCACTTGGTTATGTAATCTTTCATGTAGAGCTTCCATCATTCTATGGATGTACAACAACATAATTAACTCTTATTCCTCGAACACATATACTTCTCGCTACACAAGCATCATTGCCTTCATGTCCAAACCTATCTATAATTATTGTAAGTTGTACCATAACAATCACTTGTTGGTAGTAACTCTTATTATATCATATTGGATAGCTTCATGTAGATCAGGAAATGATGATTTATCCATGCGAGCCAACAACCTAAAAGTTCGATCAAGTATGGTCTGAAACAAGTTTTCAATAAAATCAGGACTCTTTGTGCTATGCAATATTTATTTCAAATACTGACTGCTTGGTAAGACAACTCTATGTTTTGCTATAAAATATTACATTTTATTTGTCTTTAATTGTAGAGATCCTTCTAACCATAATGACAAATTTTGTGTATTCTAATAAGAGGGTATTTTAAAGATTCTCAAATGTACTCAATCAAGTTGTTCTATTATACGGGAGGGTAGATAATAATTCTGTGTGACATTGATTGATTGGTGGGATCTTAAGTCATGCACATTAATTATTTGCATCACAAATTTGTGAATCATGCAGATAGTTTTATAGTGTAGTGAATTATTTGTTTACAATACTATAACTGTAGTAGTAGTCGTTACGTTTTAGGGTTCTCTTGTCTACACTAGAACACAACTTTATCCAAATTGTAACGAGAAGATCATATTATTATGAACTGAATATTATATGAATGTCCAACACGGGTATATGAACTTTAGTCCCTCTCCTTCTTTTGTTTCTCGAAATATTTCAATAATAAATTTCCAAATAAATTTCAGAGTTATGCTTTTTTATATAAGTATAAATTGTAGTCAGCAATTAATGATTTTCGTTCTCCTTCAAAAATGTTTGACAAGAAAAGATGAGTCTTGGAGAAACTCAAAAGACAAATATCATGTTCCGTCCATTACAATTACCTCATGTATGTGAAGTGAAAACAGATGTGTTAGAAAGTCGATTATTCTACTTTAGATTCGAGAAGAATATTGAAAAACTACTATGTGCGATTAGCCTTTATTGAGTTCAAGAATTCATCACAAAGCTGCATCGTCTATCAACATTGATGTTGTGTGCATAATGTTATATTTTGGTTTTATTTGGATTACACAGATATGTACAAAATAAGCTCATTTTATATGGATATTGGTTTTGAAAAGGTGCATGTATGTGAGAATATAAAGTCATCATCAAATTTAAATTATATATATGAGTCTTATATCATGATTACAGAGAAGCAACTTGCAAGCAGAAGAACATCAGAGCACAATGTAAAAATTTCTACATGAAATACTTCATATTTAATTTATAATGAATAATATTATTCACATGTCCTTCATAATCAAGAGTACAATGTATGATTAAGAGCAAAAGATCTATAACATCTTCAAACAAAGACTAAAAACATATATGGACAATATAATCTCAATTGGTATATAACATTCCTAATATGATATAAAAATCTGCATAGAATATATTTCATATCTGAAAGTTCACAAATTATTCATCAGACTTTAGAATTTTTGACACAGCTAAAGAAAATGATGAAATATATATGATGTGTAAGATATAAAACTCCATGCTGATAAGTGCTATTCTGAAGTGGACGAGTACTCAATCTCTTGAATTATACTTCTTACGTAACTAAATGTTACATTTTCTGCTTTTTCATGAAAAAAAAGGAGAAGCAACGTAATGGATTCCGTAGCTGCAATGTCCAGTAACAGCAAGTACTTGCCACATCACCTCGAATGTAAAAGCTTTACGTTGTGGATAAAACTTGAGAAATAATGAGTTCTGCGACCGGTAGATGCTAGTTATCTTATTGACTTTAGCAAAAGATTTAGGTTCGTGGAGATGGACTTCGGTTTGCTCGGTAATGAAATAATAGGTGAAGTGGGGAGAGGCACTAAGCACTTTATACGACTCATGCTTTTGAGTATCCTTTATCGAGTTGAAGTATACCACTTCCAGTCCGAGAAATACTGAACAGTGGGAAAAGGCCGACGTAACACAACATCTCATTTAAATCCCAGCTATCTGTTTTCCATGAGCTAGGAAGGCTAAAACGCACATGGTGATTTCACATGGATGTACATCGCCTAGATTAGCTAAATAATTTCACCCAAATTCACAGAACAGTGGAGTTCGAGGGTGAATACTAGAATCTAAGTTTGAAAGTTGGAATATCCATCATCAATTCAAATGTACTGGACAACTCTCTCTGTTGGCTAGCGTCACGTGATCGAATGACAGACAAATTCCGTTCATCAGTCCCTTCTTCAGCCATAACCGGAGTGTTACTTTTATTTGTGGCTGTCGGGTATATGACCGGCGGCTCCGGCGCGCACTGGACTTCACCTGGCTTGGGTTCTCGCCGTAAGAATTTCAGAGTGCCACGGGCACTTACCGGTCACAGAAGAAATGGAGAAGATGAGAAATCAGGAATATCGCGGCCGGCGTGAGCGGATCGGACGGTGGCGGAAGAGGACGGATGGCGGTGAGGTGAGTGGGGCAGAGGAAGTAGATCCAGGGGAGGAAGCGACGACCCACGGGCACCCTTTGAGGTTCCATTCCGTCTGCATATGACGAAGGGAGTAACAATTGTTGAGCCTCTAAACCTAGCGGAGGAGAGTCGACGTAAATTTGGCTTCGGCAAGCAGAGCTCTTTGGCTGGGCTCTGCCTGCTCGGCTGTGCCTGCCTGGCTTGCTCAAGCACAATCGGTTCCCGATTGATTGATTGATCCATCCCACTATCGCCCGCTCTGCGCTGCTGCTGGGTCTGTGGCTGCTGGGTGGTGGTGGTCGTTGCCTAGTGCATCTTGCCTTCCTTCTTTTCAGCCGGGTCTTTCTTTTCCAGCAGATCCGAGGATATGAGAAGCAGATCGATCGTCGCAAGTAGGTGGAGCTTCCGTCAACTATGTGGGCTGCGATGTGTTTAGTGATGTTCCAGTGACGTGTCTCCGATGGATTCGACCAATTTGTTTTCATACGCGGATTGATCGAAGGGAGTGCGCACCTGCTTGGAAAGAGAAGGAAATTGATCTACGTAGGGTATTTCTGGGACTGCTTTTGTTCCAGGTTTATGGTTTGATAGATAGATCTTAACTACTTCGTAGAAGGAGAAGAATGATTCTTGAGTTCTAAGGTGGATTTATCAAAAGACCAGGAAGCGAGAGAGTGGCTGTGCTGGTTGGCCACTTAAGTTTTCCGTACTTTGAATGCCGATGAAATTTTAAAGGATCGATGATATGAGAAGTACTTGCTTGGCTTGGACGACAAATGAGTTGAACTTCAGAATTCAAGATATCGTGTACAAAAAGGGAAGTGCTAAGGGGATCCGCAGGTCGAATCTTAGGCGAGGTAGGTTAGAGACTGTGTACAGCTTTCAGGGTTTAATCGCGTTCGTTATAAGGTTGGACAGTCCTACAACTGCGTTCATCGGTGAATATAGAGCAAGGATGGCGGGTTGACCTTCACGCAGAGAGTTTTGAGACGCGTATTGAAGCAACCACTAGCTTGAGTAGCTGTGGGGCAGTTGGGATGCAGTAGACGAGTTGGCTGACAGGTACTCATGTTCGATATTGTCCTTGTGCGTGGCAGGGATCTGAACATCATGCTGAACCAGTGAACCTCACCAAAAAAGCTATTGATCTAGTCTGGAATCTACAAAGTGCTCCCTTAAGCGGACAAGGTTTTATTTCAGAGGAACCCAGTTGTAGAAGGATAGGAGTTGTGAACTTGGAGCGGACGCGCAATTGTGCGACCACGGCTTAGTTGACTGGTAATGGCAGAGCAGCAAGGAGGATGGGATGTTATACTACGGTAGATTGCTTGTTAGTTTACAGGCTCAGGCAGGCCCTCCCATGTCAGTGGATGATAACCACAGGGGGCTGGCCCTGGCTATTTGCTCCAGCCTCTTCATCGGGTCCAGCTTCATTATCAAGAAGAAAGGTCTCAAGCGAGCGGGTGCATCTGGGGTCAGAGCAGGTAACGCGCAGCGTGCTAGGTTAACAAGTTTTGAGCTCGTGCTAGGTGCTTTCGAGACGAGGGATTGCCACCTTTGCTATTGAGTTAAGTTCGCGATTCCGTTGAACGGTTTGGAAGAACGTCGATAAATTAGACACTGGCTCGATGCAACAGGCGGCTGCGACTAGTGGAAGTTTGCATCAAGTTGCTTGATTGGTGATCCCAGCGCGTTACTCCCTCTACTTACTCGAGGGTTTTGTACTTGCTTGAACTGGTTTTCATTCAGGAGTGGGGGGTTACTCATACCTTTACGAGCCACTATGGTGGACGGGTATGATCACAAGTAAGTCAGCTACATTTTCTTCTCAGGCCTGCTCTCGTCACGGTGCCGACAGTTCCCTAATGTTGGCGGCTTACGCAGGAACATGTCGGAAGCACGATTGGATGTCTGATCGGAATTGCCCATGTTTTACGCAGTGATTGTTGGAGAAGTCGCGAATTTCACAGCCTATGCATTTGCTCCGGCAATTCTTGTCACGCCACTTGGAGCCCTCAGCATCATTGTTAGGTTTGTACATTTTGAACATAAGCAAGTTCATGCCAACACTGCTAAAACTTTATATAATGCTCAACATCTATCAGTAACTAACTCCCGTTTTGGAGGGATATTGCAGTGCAATATTGGCACATGTAATCCTGAAGGAGAGGTTGCATTTGTTTGGCATCGTCGGGTGTATTCTCTGTATTGTTGGCTCAACAACTATTGTACTCCATGCACCTGAGGAGCGGGTGATTGAATCGGTGAAGGATGTGTGGAATTTAGCTACAGAGCCTGGTATACTTCTATCTTCCATTATGCGGACTTGTGTGCATCTCGAAAACCCCTTCCATTGCTAGGCATTGGATGCTTGGATGTTGATTTTACTTGCCTTTACCCGGGAGCTAGTTATGTATAGTGTGTATATGTTATGTGTGGTGCCATTAGCAGTACTCACGCGTAGTAGATACCCTTCCTGATAGAGGATGGACGTAAAACCCTCCGTATAATATGTAACCTCTGCCCGTCACTTTGTAACGATACGATGAATTTCGTCCAGATCCTGCTTAGAGCGAACGTAGTTCCACAGAATGGCTTTGATATGTGGTATTACCCAGTTTCCCATATCACATCTCACTGTAAAGATTAAGCTTCTTCTTTCACGTTATCGCATTTTAACATAGTAATTAATCACCGTTTCCGTCTGGAGGTTCTGGTCGAGATTCCTCCCCTGCAACCAAGCAAGCAATTTGGTCGAAGATCATCTGTACTTCTTTTGTGTTAGGTATACCGGGGTACTCATATTTTTGTCTAGTTTTACTTCATGGTGCCTAGGTAGCCTTTGATGCTACGCCAAACTCATGACTTACTTCATTCTTCTGGGATGTCACAGCATTTTTACTTTATACATTATCAGTTGCTGCGGTGGTGTTACTTCTGATCTTCCATTTTGTGCCACGGTGTGGCCATACACATGTTATGGTGTATGTTGGAATATGCTCACTGATGGGTTCTCTGTCGGTAAGTGAGTGGCAACTTTTTTTGTCTTTCCTCTTCCGAAAGTGAATAAAATCTCCGCATGTTTAAGCCTCTGTAGACTTCATGGTTGTCTTATCAAAGTCCTGTTAATTCGGAATTTCTGTTTTCCATTCTTCTCGAAATATGTACGTTAGCTTCTACAGAAGAGACGTTCTGGATTGCGTACTGTGAGGTTTTCTAAATATATTGCTCCTGTATGCAGGTGATGAGTGTGAAAGCTCTTGGTATTGCATTGAAGCTGACTTTCCAGGGAGATAATCAGCTTGTTTACCCCCAGACTTCTGTTTTTGCGATGGTGGTGGCGACTTGTGTATTAACACAAATGAACTACCTCAATAAAGTAAGTTTCCCGTTTCACTGGCGTTAAGTTGAGAGGACAGTATTTTCTCTTGAGTCGCCACATCGCGGGCTTAAACCCTACCCGCCGACCCGATCCAAACGGCCAAACAAGACTGATCATGTTTTTGACTTTCGAACGCAGTTAACAGAAGTTTCAGTTCGTGCGGTACCTTAAGGAGCCTTCACTTAGTTTTCTTCTTTGTCATTGATCCTTCGTCACTAGAGGTTATAAGTATGTCTTAATCGTTTGTTTGGAAGTATTGAAGGTCCCCATATTGGAGCGATTGCAAAATCCTGTCTATTCTATATCTTTGTCCTACCCTGTTTGCTAGTCTTTTAGAGGATCTCAGGATGGGGCAAACTTTGTTGGTAGAGGTTTGGAACTTAAGAGGGTATTAACAATTCGGGTTCAATCTCTTCCTTGTACATCGTTGCAGGCCCTAGATACCTTCAATACGGCCGTAGTTTCACCCATCTACTATGTGATGTTTACTTCATTGACTATTCTTGCCAGTGCTATTATGTTCAAGGTATGTTGTGGCGTGACCTTGCGATCCATGGGCTAGATGTTGTAGGAGGATGCTTTAACGAGGTTGAAGCAAGTAGTACTCTGCAGTATGTGGGGTTTGAATTCTGAAGATGTTGTTCATGTATCTTGTAGCCTACTTTGTTGGCTATCACGAACCGCGATGCCGGGTGAGCCTACGTCTTGGTAGCGTTTGCTCACTGAAATCGGACCGACAATACGTTGTGCAGGACTGGGATAATCAGAGTGCTACACAAATCGTTACTGAGATGTGTGGATTTGTAACGATCTTATGTGGCACATTTTTGCTGCACGCAACCAAGGACATGTCAGAATCTTCGTCTGGACTAAGTTCGTTCAAGCCCCTTCCTCATTAATCTCTACTGCTTTCCCTCGCTTCTTGTTTCATTTGATTCCGTATTCGGTGATGTGGTATTGATTTGTAAACGGCATGTCCCACGTCCGTGCGTGTGATATAGATTTGTGCGGCTGCCCTTATGGCATGTATCTATGTTGTAAGGCATGCTTTATGTATTTAATTGGGACGTCAATATGACGGCATAGTTGAGTTCACCTATGCTTATATTTTACTCAAGACTTCGTGAGTCTCAAGGGTATGTTTGAAGGTTTTAGTAATTAGAAGATGAGAGTATGTATCTTATTTATCCTTGAGTTACTCGGGAGATGTTCTGTCTGCGGTGGTATCGAAGTAAGTTCTTTTATAATTTGTCAAGTAAGTCGGGCGAGATGTTTGTATGTAGTTCCGTCGGTATATATCGTTTTAACTGTCAAGTAACTCCACGGAGATGTTTATTCTCTAGTTGTATTTGAGCAACTTCGTAGCACTGCGGTCGTCTTTTGACTGAAGGTCTAGGTCAGGGTAGGCCCTGATTGTAGTGGATTTGGACATGTAGGTATCTATGGGGGCCTTCAACCCTCCATGACTCACCGCCTATCCATTGGAACAGGGAGTCTCAAGCGTCCTGAGGATGAGATGGACAATGATGAGATCCCTCTGCGTCGGCAAGAATCATTTCGAAATCCATGATATCACCGTTCCTTTCCTTAGGCGTGTCGTCTCCATTCATCAACCTTTTGGAGCTTTGTTTGAAACGTCTGCATGTTCTAGGATGGGCGATCCAAGCAGGCCCCTTGTCCCATTATTCTACCCTTGAAATCTTTTTGGCGCTTACCTGAAAAGAGTATAAATATTAGCTTCATTCTTTCCATGAATTATTGTACTAGGCATGGACTGTTGAATTGCTGACAACTGCATGTTTGTCGAAATGGCGTCCCCCCACGATTTACATGGAAGTCCTTCAAGTACATGTCATGGTAAGGTCACGCTCTCTATGGCATGAAAAATCTAGCCTTCCACCTAACGTAATCTTCATCATTGGGCTCACAATTCCTTACATTCTTAGTTGTTTGATCCATACTTTGCTTCGGATGCGCACATGAGGTACGCTGGAGATCGAACCATGAAACTCTGCTCAGTGAATCGGGCAGTTGAAACAGTGCTCTAGCTTTGTGCTTTTGTGTATTTCTAACTTTTCGCTGACGGGGAAGTTGGTAATACGCACATGCAGTAGTACAGTATTTACTCAGGGCATGAGTTTTGCATGATCGCCGCCCGTCAGCGCTGAAAATCTAGCTGCTATCGGTTGTGTATATCTGGATCGTAACTTGTCGTGTTTGTACTTCTGTTTGTACCTATGCATGTTCATTATTTTGTCCTAACGGTGTAATTGTTGGCTGCCGTCCATGTTATCGACTACTGTTATTGGAATAACGACAGCCCGCTTGTTCAGTTGCACTAGTTCATAGGGTGACAGTAGGATGCTCAGATTTGTAGTACTGGTAGTGCTGGGTTGTATACGTGCTCCGATGTTAAATCAGTCTCGTGCCCTTTCCTAACTTGAATCACATGTACGAATACGACATCTTTAAAAGTTCTCGACGGAGCTGGATTCTAGTAGTACCTTTGATTGGAAGAGTTCAGTGATTTAAGAGATCGTTTCTGTTCTATGGTAGTCTCAATTCCTTTGGACCTAGTAATCAGACGGTGAGTGTCATCAGAGGATGAGAATGGAGTTTTACCACGCTCATAGTGTTATCGTTGAATCTATACACTAGCGTAACAACTGTACGAGTTGTAATATAGAAAGTTTTGTGATGGTGAGGATGTGGATTGCACTCCAGAGATAAGGTGACCCACTCTGTAGGAGATGCTCCACTGCAAAGGGACGTTGCGGTTCTTGGTTTTGGAATTCATAACGACAAGGAAGATTGGTGTAAAATCTACTGGCATTCAGAGAGGGTCTAAGTGCGTGCTAAGAAGGAGAAGGAGAACTGCTGCCTTAACCTGAAGCATGAGCAAGAGCGACGATACACACCATCACTAGTCTGGGGTTTATGGCGACGGTTGAATAGCCCGTAGGGAGATTTGTCCCCACTGCAGGTCGCATCTTTTACACCCCTAAACACCGCACCTTCGGTCGGGAATACCGTATGCACAAAGGATGTTGAGACCATACAGGATGTTCAGACCATGAGAGTAAGAAAAGTAACCTGAGGCGAGTGAAAACCCAGAAGCAGCTGGGGGTTCGGAAGAGTTAGAGGGGGTGTAAAAGATGCGAGGGAAGTATTCTTCGACTGCGAAGAGAGAAAGAGCAGTAGATATTTCATTGCAAAAACAAATAGGCAGAATTCAATTTTAGTTTTAACACTCAGGACAATTATTTCGTGCAATAGACATTTCAAGAAAAAATGAGCAAAACGAGAAAATAATAGTTAACAAAATGTCAGAAGACGTTTTCTTACAAGTATTTCTTGAGGTGTATGCAAGAAACAGCTCCAAGGTCGAAGTCTTTAACTTTTTTCGTGAGGTGTATGTAAGAAACACCCGTTAAGATCTGGCCGAAGTCGTTACTTTTTCTCCAGAGTATAAAACCTTTCAAGAAAGATTACTAACTTTGACACCCCTAATATCTTAACAATCCGCGTTCACTCACGTGCTGATGACAACCCAGAAACTGTTGCGGGTTCAGAGGAATAATATCCTAGCAATAGCGGATTGGAGGAACTGGACAACTACTAATGCTCAATCTTCAATAGTCAATCAATAGTAGGGTTGTGAGATATTTCACGAGGGAAAGGCTAGAAAGGGGAACTGGCATTCCCAAGAGTATTTGCAGTAAAATAATTACGGAGGTGGCGCCGGAGTAACAGTCTCGTCTGCACTGGGGATCGCATTCTGGGACTTTATTCTTGCAGCTTGCTTGAACGTGCTTGTTTCTCCCTACCACCTCATACCCTGTTGAGTTGTGCTCATCGTCTTTTTGTCCTAAGGCAGGTTCTACGGTTTTACTTATTGGACCGTCGACGGCTACAAGTTACTGCAGCTGAACTGTCAAAGCCCAAGAAAGGTGGAGTCCATGAAAGTACGGCCTTGAAGGCGGTATTGTAGTTTGAGATAATAGTACGTACTACGTAGGCTCTGCCGACGTCTAGTTGAACTGTCTTGACACAAGCTGCCGCTGTTTGAACTCCTCCAGCATGATGTCAGTTTGTCCTAGAGGTGTTTGTTTGTTGTTTCTTGGGTCAATTTGTCCTATACGGTACTTGGATTCTTCTGGCAAACCTAATGCAGAAGAGAAGCTCCTTGTTTTTGTCTAACAACGATTGTGACACGTCAAAGTTACCTGTAACTTTTAGTGATTTTGTGATGTTATTACAGTTAACAGTAGTGAACTCGTTAAGCCCCCCACCCGGTATGCGTACAGTACTCTTGGTAACCAGAGCTCCTCTTCTCTCGGGTTCGCTTCCCGAGAAGTCAGGAATATAAGCGTGAAACACATTATTATAAAATCTTCATCCTAGAATGAAATCTGAGAAACAAAGAAATAAAGGAAAGCTCTTCACTAGCTTTACAAGTAGTGATTCACTTCAATACAAACTATTACAAACAAAGTATTGATAGAGATGTGTTATGATGGAATTCTCAAAGTTCTTTGGAACCAAAGATTTTTATTTCTGAGTTCAAGTTCAAGTATACTGAGACCTGAACTCCCTATACCCATACCGAAAATACTTCTGTTGATAAAATTTGCATATGAGAACAGAATATGTTAGTGTAAAGACTTAACTCATAACTCTCTCATAGCTTTACGCTATGTGATTCATTCCGCAACTAAGAAGTATTTAAATTAAGTTTTGATGGTTTTTTCTGGAACAAAACCATATTTTTTCTTTGCTTTTGTATATTTTCACTTAAAGTTTAAGGAGCTGTTTTTATTCTGGAACTTTACACGGATAACACCTCCTTTGTTATACCCAGGTTAACAACCCGGGTAGTGAACCAGCAAGTTTGGGTTCGCTACCCGACCGCTGAATCCCCACAAGCCTCAACTGACTTTGTTAACGTTAGTCTACATGAAAGGATGGATGGTGACTGCAGTGGAATCCATCAACCGGAATATTCGATGGTACACATGTGACTACTTGTTATCAGTTTTAATAAACGTCTTCTAGTTGAAAAACGCAAATTCTGTTGTTTGCAGGTTTGCTTTTCGAATTTTTTTTCTATTTTCTAATTCTTTTTAAATATAACACCGGGATTCTCTTGAGAACTCCCTTGGAACTCTTTTGGAGACCTCAAGAGAATATGCATACAGCATGAACTTCTGGTCAAGACAAGCAGTAGTGAAAAACTGTTCATACATGGTGACTAGAAAGATAGTTAAATAAATCTTTTTCATAAGAATTGATTTAGTGAAGCAATGCACTAAGCTGCATTAAATTTGACTTTAAATAATTGTATTTAATATCTAAAGTTTAAAAAATAAAAAAATTTATATTTGTCTGCCCCAACCCAGATTGCTACGCTATACCGGGGAAGTCTAGCCCGCGTAGGTCCAAAACCCTTGGTCACACTTGGCTGGGCACCTAGGATCATAAACTTGTACGTGAAGGGTGTGAAATGCTAACTCTTCACAGTATAAACACATTACCATAGTTTAATTTTTTTACTCCTCAATTTATTACGTAACCTTTCCAAGTGGAAGAGTTTGATAATAAACTGAGCATGTATTCAAACTTCTTCATCTGAAGATGGAAAAAGTTAATATGCATGCTCGTGAAAATTGATGGATGACCGTTACTGATGTAACGTAAGAATCTAAGTGGTAACTTGGGTTCCATTCATAAGGATTTGAGGACGTCTACCAAAGGAACTCATGGAATTTGCATGTTCACCCAAATTGTATCTAGGGTAAATTGTTGTTCAGTATGGGTACAACATGGCAGCAAACTAGTGTAGTTAAGAGAGATCCAACTGGATTGGTGGAAGTCATGAGATGTGCATGCTGCTCTGTACAACATCGTCGTGCCACAGCAAAAGAAAAAAGGACCATCTCGGCTATGTGATCGATCAATCTGGCTGGTTGGGATGGTAACTTCAACTGTGTACTGTGTGTTCTTCGTCTCAGGACCCGGTTTTGTTTCTAACAGTCTGCTTCATGGACAAGGTTCATATCTGAATAGCATTAAATTTGATTAAAGTATTTAATCGATGATAATATCAGAAATCGATTGAACTCTATACTGAATCAAAATAATAACAACACGATGATCCGGTCAACTAGATCGTCGAGTTTTTTTTAGTTTCACGATACACAGTTATAAATTTTTGTCTTGCAGTTTGATAAGATCATGTTCTTTTCACTTTCATTTCTTGTTCATGCTCTCAACATCAACAACCAAAGGAGCTTTGAAATCAAACTCCATTTGTACAGCTTTGCTCTCTTGTGTGCACCTTTTGGAGATATCGTTTTTGAGCACCAAAAGTTAGTGTCTTCAGTAGTAAAAGAGGATTGAAATCAAGAGAAATTTCACCTATGAGTTACGATGTTGGTTCTTGAAACAAGAACCACGTGATAGTATATAAGAACCAATAACGCATCTTCATAGACAAAGAACTATTCCTTCATCAGAGAAAGCTATGCGAGTTATCTGAGTGTGGAGTTGTATTAAACTTATTTTTGTTCAGCTTGCTTTCTAACATGTTATTTCAACGTTCAACTCTGTATTCTTAACTCTAAACTTTGTCTTGGGGTACATTTTCAATTTCTCTTTCCAATCGACGGTAGCAGATTCTTCACTTCCTCTCTGAAACTAGAAAGCACTGCTTCTGTATTTTTAACATTGTTTGATTCTTCCTTCTTCTCCAACTCTAAATGAACAACTTTCAACTTCTTGCTTTGTTGTGAAACAAGATTCATCTCATACTTGAGTTCATCAAATATCACTTCAAAATTTAGTTTCTCATTCTCCAAAGTTGATTCGAGAGTTTTAACATTTTCTTTCATACTCTCCATCTCCAAGTGCAAATTACCAATAGTAGCACGATGTCTCATGAAGCTTGTAGAGCTTCCTCATATTGCAGTCACAATTATCTCTATGGTTTACCAATCTTTCAGTTGATCTGTTAATAAAGAGATTTCATCCTGTATGACCACCTAAATCCAATCGAGTCCAAAGCTTGATCAACAACATCCCATGAAGCTACAATACCAAAAGCACTAGCACTAGCATCACTAGGAGTTCTATCTAATACAAAAGCTACTACATGCATTGCTTCTTATCCTCATGTTGCATTCTGCCCAATTGTGTGAACTCGCAACGAAGATGGTAGTGATGGAATTTGATCTCTTGAACTCGTAAGAGAAGCAACAAGTCTTTTTTGTGACTGACAAGAATTGCCATTCACGATATTCTTCATCTTCTTCATCCATTCCATTTTTCGATCCACATTCACTTTTGCGCAACTTGCAGAAAGTCTTCAGCTGCTGGAGCTCATTCAACTTTCACTGTCTACACAAAAAAACATTATATTCAGCTGGCATTGCCATCTTCATCTTATCTTCAATGTAATTTATCATCAATCAAAGTTTCTCATGTGACAAACATATATGAAGATAATTGTAGTCAGTGCATCTAATTAAAAAGATGTTATAAAGGGAAGGATGTTGTATTCTAGGCTAGTGGGCAGATATCTAATTTCTCATACGAGAGGAAAAGGTTAGTCATCAGTGAGGTTTTTACGCATAGTACTAAATTCAACGACTGATAAAAGAAGAAGAAGGAGTATTGTTGTTTAGCATAATGGATAAATATAGATTTTAGAGTCGAGATAAAGTAAATAATTATAGTCACTGAGGTTTCTATGCATAGCTCTTAATTCAACAACTGATACAAAAGGAAAGGAATGGGAAGGAATTTCTCTATAAAGGAATTTGCACATAATGTTGCAAATTTCTTTATAGAGGTTCTACCTAGAAATCGACATTATCTGTTGAGTTGATCCAATATTATTGTGTGCAGTCTCCATAAGTGAAAATAAACATGTATGCAAGAGTGTAGAGTCTGACATGGAAGCTGTTCAACTTTGATCGTCCATCGCTTCCAGTGATTTACTTTATCCTGACTCTTATAACTAATCTCAGACTTGGATCAGACATCTCTTATAATTTCTTACTTTATCAGATTCTTTACTTGTAGAAAGATCGATACTTCGAGGACACTCCAAGAAGAGAGAGAGCGAGTAGACAAGGAAGTAAAATAGGAATGAGATGAGAGAGGCTTTGCCTCTCTCTGTATATATAGTGGAGGTGAGTACAAGGGAAACCCTAATGGTGGGTTAGCCCTCTAACTAACTCTAACAACTCTAACCACTCCGGCTAATGATACTCGTCGATCTACTAGAGCTTGGGACTATATCAACACTCCCCTTCAAGCTCATCTCTACATCCTGTACTCCTAGACAATGTCTGAAAGCATCAAACTTATCTCTAGGCAATGCCTTAGTGAAGATATCGGCAACCTGATCTCTTGTGCTCACATAACTGAGCTCAATCTCTCCTGCAAGGACCTTCTCTCTAATAAAGTGATAGTGCACCTCAATGTGCTTCGTCCTAGCATGGAAAACAGGATTACTAGCTAACTTCATGCTGCTAATGTTGTATGTATATACAACAACAGGATCTGTACACTCCACACCAATATCAGATAACAGACATCGAAGTCAAATCGATTCGCATGTTGCGTTCGTTGCTCCTCGGTACTCTGCTTCCGTGGACGACAAAGCAACTGTGGGTTGCTTCTTAGAAGCCCAGCTTATAGCAGCGCTTCCAAGTCCAAAAGCGTAACATGACGTGGATCTCCTGTCGGCACTTCCTGCCCAATCAGCATCTGTGTAGCCATGTAACAACAATGGTCCACCGTATCGATAGTGAAGTCCGTACTGCATCGAGAACTTCATGTAGCGGAGGATCCGCTTGACAGCCTCAAAATGTGGTCTCCGTGGTGACTGCATGAATTGACTAATCAGACCGACAGCATAACTCAAGTCTGGTCTGGTGATGGTCAAGTAGATAAGACTCCCAACCATCTGTCTGTACATGTGTGGATCATCCAGCAACTCACCATCCTCTGCTCCTAGCTTTACCCCTTGCTCTAATGGTGTAGCAATGGGTTTGCAATCAAGCATACCAAATCTCTCAAGCATAATGAGAGCTTACTGTCGCTGTACAAGCCAAACATCCTTCCCATCTCTAATGAACTCCACAGCAAGGAAGTACTTGAGTTCTCCTAAGTCCATCATCTCGAACTCGGAGTTCAAGTGATCCTTGATCTAGGAAATAAGCTCCTCAAAGTTACCGGTAATGATCAAGTCATCAACATAGATGGTGATCACAACAATCCGGTCTTGTATTCGCAACGAATACAAGGTAGAGTCTGAACTACACAGGTGGAAACCAAGAGACTGCAAGTAAGAATTGATCTTTGCATACCATGCTCTTGGTGCCTGTTTCAGACCATAGAGAGCCTTCCGTAACTTACATACACGAGAAGAGAACTTAGAATCCTCATAACCAGGAGGTTGCTGCATGTAGACCTCCTCCTCAAGATCGCCGTTGAGGAAGGCGTTCTTGAAGTCCATCTGGTGCACCTTTCTGAGTTGCAACTGCAACTGCTGTTCGAATAGTCACCATCTTCGCAACATGAGCAAAGGTCTCCTCAAAATCCACTCCATGTTGTTGTGCTTAGCCCTTAGCTACCAATCTGACCTTGTACCGATACACGGTATCATCCGAGTTGCGCTTGACCTTGAAGACCCACCTGCAACCAATCGCTTTCTTACCCTGAGGTAAGTCTACCAACTCCCAAGTCTGTTGGTGATGAAGCGCATCAAGTTCAGCTTCCATAGCACTTACCCATTGGGTCTTGTGCATCGCCTCCTCAAGCGTACTCGGTTCCTGTTCCTGAAGAACATTGGCCATATATGCATGGTGCGCAACAAGAAAACCTTCATGCATATACCTACTCACTGGATGTTTTGTCCGCTCAGATCTGCGAGAGGTAATCGGTGCACTAGTCACCTCCCCTTGCAACTGATCTGACGTAGACGCCAAGGTCTGGGACAAAGTATCCAGTGGATGTGGAAGATCCACATATCTGGATGAGTCAAACATACGCTGCAATAGCACGCGCTCATCCTGTGTAGAAACTACACTAGTTCCACTAGGCTGTGTTACGTGGACTCCAGCGTTAACAACAGCTCTATGTGCAACAAATTCTGATCTGGAATCAGTGACTTCTCTAGATCCTCCACTCAACGTACTACTCTGAGGTACTACAGTGGACTGACTCCTTGGTTCTACAGTAGGTACAGGGATGGCTACGACAGGTGCAGGTGCAAACCAAGACTGTAGCTCATAAAAAACGACATCTCTACTGATATAGAACTGCTTGGACGAAGGATTGTAGCACCTATATCCTTTCGTATCAGAAGCATAACCAAGGAAGATACATCTATCTGCTTTCGGATCTAGTTTCTTACGTCTTTCATCAAGTATGTGCACATAACAGATACATCCGAAAACTTTAAGGAAAGAGTAATCAGGCTTACTGCCTGTGAAGATCTCCATCGGTGTCTTGCTGTGGACTGCCGCTGTAGACGTCTGGTTCATCAGATACACCGCACATGAAATAGCTTCTGCCCAGTAAGGTCTAGGCATGGTCTTCTCATTCAACATCGCACGAGCAGCTTCTGCTATATGTCGATTCTTGCGCTCCGCAATCCCGTTCTGCTGCGGACTGTAACTGCAGGTCTTCTGGCGTCGAATACCATGCTCACGCAGATATGCATCAAACTCTCCAGAAAGGAACTCGCCTCCTCCATCAGATCTCAAACAGAGGATAGATGCTCCAGATTGTTTCTCCACCAACTTGCGGAAAGTCTGGAATGCTGACAGTACTTCGGCAGAGGACTTGTTTCTCAACAAATAGATCCAAGTATAACGCGAATGATCATCAATGAACGACACGAAGTATTGGAAGCCGGTCATACTTGGCTGAGAAGCAGTCCATACATCAGTGTGAACAAGCTCCAGAAGCTTGTTCGCTCTACTACCTGATCCCTTAAAGGGCTGTCTAGCTTGCTTGCCGAATTGACATGCTGCACAGATTCCAGTGGGCTCACTGGATTCGAATTTGGGCAGACCTGTAACCAGGTCAGAACTCGGAAGACTTTTCAGCCTCAGATTATCCAACTCCGAGCAATATAAGTTATTGGTGGGGTTTTGGTTCGTTGGCTGATCTTTGATCTTTTCTTTCCGGCAGCTGAATTGAGAACAATCGGTAAAAAAGAAATGGAAAGCGAACATCGACTCGATGCAAAAACGGAAAAAGAATGTGAAAGTTCATGTGCCCAATTCGCTTGTGCCAGATGTCAATGTCAGACACTACTGGACCACTCTGTCCATACATGGCAGCCTGTAACTTAGGTGCAGATGCATCTAGTTTAAACAGCCTACCACTCTTGATACCTCGAGCTATGAAGTGCCATTCGAATCTTCAATAAAGCATCCATCTTTATTGAAGCGCACTTGCAGACCCTGCTCTATCAACTGTCCTACAGATAGCATGTTTCTAGTCAACGTGGGTATATGTAAGACATTCCGTATACCAGTAAACGTTGAAGCAGGAATGTCAAGTGGAATGTTACCCTTGTGCTGGATCTTGTGCTTGGTGTCATCTCCTGTCACCATAAACTGTGGAGTCTCCACAGGCTCGAGTGAACTAAACCACTCCCGATGGAGAGTCATTTGACTAGTGGCGCCGGAGTCGATCACCCAGTCAGTCTGTGGCTCGAAAGCCGCATAACTCTGATGCGTAGTAATCAACAACTGCTCCGAATAGATATGCTCAGTGACTGCATAGCCTTGCTGGTTGCTGTTACCTTGTTGGGGGTTGTTGTCGTGTTGTCTCTGATCGTTCTGCTTCTTGTAGCACTGATTCGCATTGTGGCCTTGCTTCTTGCAGTAGTTGCAGGAACCAAGCGCTCTTCTCTGATTGTTGTTGGAACCAGACTGTTGCTGGTTCTGCTGGTTCTGCTGCTGCTGCGATTGCTGTTGCTATCCGCGACCCCGTCCACGTCCAGCACCTTTGCCACGGCCCCTACCTCGAGATCCTCCAGAACCTGCAAAATAGACAGATTCTTGCTGACCCGTCGAAGTAGAACTCCCCAATAAGTGCACCTCCTCTCCTAACATCATAAGAACAAGCTCATCAAACCGCGGAAGAGGTTCTCTGGTCGAAATCGATGTTATGAACTGTTTGTACTCTGCAGGCAGTCCCTACAATGTGGCTCAGATCAAGACAGTGGGATCAATCTCGACTTTGATAGAAGATAACTGATCCGCGAGCTGTTTGACGTGGTTCACATAGTCGTTGATGCACATCGACCTCTTCTTCACGTTGTTGAACTGCTGCAATAATTGCAGTTTCCGCGCCTCTGTTCTGGATTAAAACAGACGCGCGAGTGCATCCCAAGCTTTCTTGGGCGTATCGCAATCCTGAATCTGACCGATCATCGATGCTGAGACTATCAACGCGATGTAGTGAATAGCCTGGTATGAGCGCTTCTTCCACTCCTTGAATTTCGAGTTAGAAATTGGCACTTCAGGCGCTTTCTCCTCCTCAGTGATAAGATCCCATAGATCTTGTCCCTGTAGGAAAGTCTTCATCCTGAACTTCCACACTTGGTAGTTGTTCTTGTCGAGTTTCTCTCCAGTGATCAAAGATACAGACTCCGCCATAGCTGCAATGTCGAAATTGCTCTGTTCCGTATGCGGAAAAACCTCCCAGAACCTTCACGAAACTCGTCTCTCTCCACCGCGCGATCAAGAGTTGTCACAAGTCACAATGAGGCGACTCCGCGAACTCCTCCTGCAGCGACAACGAGAAAAGAACCTGTGCGCAAACTGTAGGTGTACAAAACACGACGGAAACGTCGAAAGAACTCACCAAGAAAGGTCGAAACGAGGTCGAAAATGGGCGTGCGACCCCTTGAAATTTTCAGAAAATTTTCAAATATACATCCATATTCGAAGCAGTATTTGTTTTAGACTCAAGTCCTAAAACTTTCATTTTGATCGAAAAAGATCCGATTGAAAATCTGCCGCTGGAAACCTCCAAATCGACTGAAACTTGACCCAGTACACAATTCGCACCTTCTGAACAAGACAGTCTTAAAAGGCTGGTCGACAGATTTCAGCGAGAAAAAATCGTCTAAGTCTCTGAAATCGCGTTCAAAGTTTCTGGTGGCGAAAGAAACGGTTTCGCCTCACCCGAACGCATCAGCAGGATAGTGCTCGACATAAGACACAACTCCGGCTGCTCTCTCCTGTACTCCAATCTCCATCTTGCTCATCAGCAAGGGACACACGCTCTCACCTGCTCTGATACCATGTAGAAAGATCGATACTTCGAGGACACTCCAAGAAGAGAGAGAGCGAGTAAACAAGGAAGTAAAATAGGAATGAGATGAGAGAGGCTTTGCCTCTCTCTGTATATATAGTGGAGGTGAGTACAAGAGAAACCCTAATGGTGGGTTAGCCCTCTAACTAACTCTAACAACCCTAACCACTCCGGCTAATGGTAGCCGTTGATCTACTAGAGCTTGGGACTATATCAACATTACTTAGAGTTGTCAGTAATACTTATCATGTTACTTAGTCACATCAAAAATTGAGACTTAACACACTTATTGGTAATACCAGTGACGTGAAAAAAGAATTCAAAAAACAAATATTAGACAGTTGGTTGACTTCTCTCTAAGTATGCATAACTTTTTTAATCTAACACACATTGCTGATTAGACAAAGTGAGAAGTTAATCAAGTAAGGAAATTTAAGAGGGGTCTGATCAAGTCAGAAATTTGTTCTAGGGGTCTGATCAAGTAAATCATAGGAGCCTGGTACATCATTCATATTGTTAGAAAGATAGAAATTGGCTTGATCACACCCTCCAGTAGGTTCTTTTAGCTTGATAATACCCCTCTTAGCGATGTATTGCTTCATCATACCGCTGACGGGTTATTGAGAGTAGAACCAGTCATTTTACTTTTTGATTCATCATTTTAGTACTTTCAACCTTGACTAAATATTATTATAATTCAAAGTATTTAACATTAAAGACACGTTAGACTATACATGTTAGAAAATTTAATATGTGCCCTCCTACATGTGAATAACATCACAGAGTGACTGGTTTTACAGGCAATAGCCAGTCAGGGGTGTGATCAAGCCATACATTGTTAGGAGCGGTGTGATGAAGCTCAAGGAACCTATTGGGGGTGTGATCAAGCCAATTTTTGTTAGAAATGAGAAACGTTAATACGAATACGAATGAGAAATACGCATCACTCGGTTTCTTTACAGTCCAGTTTAAATATATATGAAATAATAAGAAAAAGAGGGAAGTTTCAAACTGAAAAGATGGATAATAAATTCTTCATTTGGATATGATAAGATCATAAGGATCATATGTACATCAAAATGCAAAAAAGTAACTCTTCTAAGCACGTAATATTACATCATTCATTAGAAGACTTCAACCATTATATTTTTATTACACTAAAGAAATTAAGTGGTTTCGTATTGGTCATTGAGAAGTTTCGTCCTTCCTTTATAGTCATACTCAGAGAAGTTTACCCATAAATCAAAATACGAGTATATTTATTGGTAACCATCGTCTTCAGTCGACACGTTGCACGTACTCTTTTGGCTTATGGATTTTCTATAATATTTTAATTTTGGATATAATTTAGCTTTAAAATAGTAAATAACAATTAAAATTAACATATCAATAAAAATCACGCAGCACGTGAGTTGGGATGAATGATATTTATCACTGTAGGTAATACATTTAGGAGGCTTTCCCGATTCGGCTGTAAGACTTAGGAAATTAGGACACGAGGACTTGTGTCGGAGAACGCTTTGAGGGCACGTGGGAGGCTCTCCTGAGAGCCAATCACAGTGACGGTCTTTACTGTCAGCCAATCAGTTGGTTTCTCTTGGCTCCCCAGCCACGTTACAATACCCCATTCGCCACTGCCAAACCAGGGACGTTAGATTCTGAATTTCCACTCAATCAGACTGGACGTTCAGAGTCCAGACGCGAAACGCGTTCAACACTGTTGGTGAGTCCACCACGTTATGAAAAGCTGATCACAGTAATATACGGCGACAGACAGCCACGACGTAGTTCCTCATCGTCCTCTTGCGCTTGACAGCTACGGAAGCCGACATTGTTTCCCCATAGTGTAGCGTGTGACACGAGGAAGAACTCTTTACAAAGGAAGGATTCTCTTGAAGAGGACGATATAACAAGCAGATTCTGGACGCCAGGAGGAAGGTGCGAACATCCTTCCCACGGCCTTGTACAGTGAATCTCGTTTTCTCTTATCAGAAAACGTGGAGGCGTTATAAAAATTTATTTTAATAAGTTATTATAAAAAATTTAATTAATTTATAAATATTATATATTAATCAATCCTGGAATAGCCAACTCATCCGGAGAAAATCCATAAGTGAAAAACGGAGTGATGCGCTGCTGCGAGAATAAGACCAAGACACGGCTTCCCAAACCATCCCATTTTATGAGGAGATTAATTTATATTCTAACCCTTCCCGCTGGGAGGGTTAGAATATAAAATTATACCCCATGTACACTTCTAAGTGTACATGGGTGAATAAATAAAGCAGGTATAAATCTTGTACAGCAGATTCCAGATGATCTCTTCATGCTCAGGCTCTCTAGCTGGGTCTCATGATTCGTGTCTTGGTCCTTCAGAAAAACAATACACTAGAATCTGCTTATAATCATAAAGTTGGGACCGGGCACTCCTTATTACTCTATAGAGGTTATAATCATTAAAATAGGTGATTTTTAGGTTAAAGTTTGTATATATAAATTGATATAAAGCCTTTATATAGTTTGATATAAAGCCTTCGTTTCTTGTTAGAGAATAATCGAAAATCGAGTAGCAATATTAGCATAATTTCTGTTAGACCTATGCAAGAAGCACATAGCATGCTTTACAAACATTTTGGTTACTACAGGAGGGAAATCAAGAGTATTATGTAGCTATATATCACTAGTATACGCAATAGAGAGATTATTAGAGTGTTACACTGCCCAAGTCGGGACCACTAAATTTTATCACTACGAACTGGGTTATCACTATATGTAGCATCACTTTACGAAGATTTTAATGTAAACAGGATCATGATTAGAGGGAAGGGGGACCCAGGCAAATAATATGCATTCACGATCAACTTCGGAGAACTTTTGTTATCGGAAAATTTATAAATTATTGAATGAAAATTCGGTACCTAGTTGGAATTTTTTTTGAATTTATCTCTAATATTAAGTGATAGTCTGACCTGGAGAAGATCCAGACATAACCCATAAGAGAAGCTTAGACTCACATGCTGCAAATATTATAATTGAGATAACTTGCTAATAAAATTTTTTTATTCAATCAATACATAAATTAATTTATTACTTAACCGTTCCATGGAGGAGACTTCTAAACCTTGGATCAGTCCAAGTCCATTTGTATGATTTATCCTTAGCCCTAAGAGTTTCGCTCTAAGAATTAATCATCAGCTTTATGGCCACTTTTTACAAGTATATATGAGTTTTGCTTGTTTCTACAGTATCCTCTTCTTTTTATCGCAAATAGCGTCTACAGCAAAATAAAATGGATATCATACCAAAAGTATGTATCTGGGAAAGTGCACCCAAACCATGCAAAAAGAAAGATAAAAATTGGAAATTTCCACATTCTGTTCTGGATTTAAATCTCGAGTTTAAGATCGTAACAACTTGTTCTTCGGAAGAAATAAAGTTTCTCGTGCCCTTAGAATCAAGTAATGCAAACTTGTTACTGAGAAATCAGTTGAGAAACTATAGCAATGCTTCGAAAGTGCGGGTTATCGCTTAACATGCATAATTCACATAAGCTAGCTTTGCGTTCGCTTTCAGTAGTTATTATTTTCCACTTTGATGTTTTATTTACTGTGACCTGCAAATAGTTCTCGCCCTTCTGCGTTTGGAGATAACCCAAATGACAGCGTGGACTGCCTTAGCTCGGTATTAATAGTCCTTTTGCGGAAGTGTTAAATACTTCCGAACAAAGCCGTTTGCGGAAGAGTTATATACTTGCGGACAAAGGTTTCATAAGGTGAAAAAATAACTTTTATTTTGGATCAGTACAGTAAAAACGGTGCTCGTAAGTATAGTACACTAGACCTCAAAGTCTTCTGCTACTGCTGCCAAGCAGCGTATAGTACACCGGACACTCGTGTAATTCTGCTATATATTCAACGGTATGATGTAGAAAGGACAGTATGTACAGCGCTCCGTGCGTGTTTGTGCGAGTGAAAACAGTCTGACTGCAGCTGAAAGAAATAAAATTTTTTCAAGTTTGTACATGTATATGGTGTAGAAAGGACAGGATGTACAGCGCTTAGTGGCCTGTTTGTGACAGTGAAAAATTGATCACTGCAGATGCCGTCATACTACTCCACTTCGATGGGGTGATTCTTGCGACACCTCAAGAGGACATTGGCGAGAGGGATGAACTCTGGCAGAGTTGGATGATGTTCTCCATCTGAGAGGGTTGTCTGCTGCATCTCGGCCGTTTGCTAATGGTCATTTGTCCGCTGCTCACTGTCGGCTGCTTCCTCTTCCCCGTTTGCCTTGGCTTCGAAGTACATGCGGCTGCAATGTGAGCATCGTCTATTATCAATGTGAAAAGATGTTATTGATGTCTTTCGATGTGATCTGTTCGGATCTGATGAAAGAGTTCCATAAAGAGTCGGATCGTTTCTTCTGTATATCTGCCTGCATGATACTTCCCTGAAAGCAGCATCTGATGCAGACAGCGAGACAAGTGTTCGACAGCGGGTGTGAGCTTTCGTACCTGTTGAATTGAAGTACCTAAGGTAAAATATTCATGTAATTCAGCTCAACACGATTTTTTGTATCTGCAGCTCCTAACAACATAAACAACTCCTTATTCATCAACCATCATACTCACAGTGATGTTCTCATCACGACATGATGATGCTGTTGTTTTTCATCTTTTAAACAGTACCCGATCATGCTCACAAATGTGTGTAATCTTTTGTTGGAAAGTTGCTTCATGCAGATCTCGGTGTCAATCGGATGCTGTTGGTCCCATCCAAGTGCATGCAGTAGTTTTTTTTTCACCTCGACACAAGATTTTCCGTGGATGGATATAACATCCTGGAAATGCAAGTGCAGGAGACTACCCTCTCGTTCAACAAAAAACATCCTTGACATGCACTGCTTGTGCAAGAAAGTAGAAAGGAGCAGGAAGTGAGAAAGCTCAAGGTCAATTCTCGTCCGACACACTATCACTGACAACTCCATCGTCAATGTCCTAGCTCTCGCTTGTCTCCGTAGAGACATATTGCCGACCCAACTCCTTGTGATGCCGGCAAATGAATCGGTATTTGGATGGGTCAAGCTTACTACATACGTAGGGTAGATTAATAAGTCTGTAAACGGACTGCACAGTGGAACGTTTGCTGTCATCTTCGCGGATAAAAAAGGTTGGGTAACTAAACATGCGAAAAGCGCCTATCCTGCAAATATAGTGAAACACCGTCTTCCGAATAAGAGAAGAATCGATATGGGCCAGCCAAACTTACGACGGGCACAACTTGCAAAGGACACGGATAACAGATTTTGGCTATCTTGAGATAATCGAACTTCAGGAGGAAGTTGACGCTACTACCTGGTCGAGGTAAATGTAACAACGGGTGAGCTGGAGCACACTGTCGTCATTGGCAGTATGCTAGAGTAGAATGAGAACATGGGAGCACTGTGAGGAATAAGCAGAGTTTTCAGTAAGCAGTTCAGTCGGACAACGGCTAAGAGGCTGAAATCGCTTGCTCCGTCTGAAGTGTCCTCTGGCTGCACGAGAGGGAAAAGACATCGATCGCTATCTCTACAACCCTTAGGGACTCTATGACAAACAGAAGGAGGTCATCATCAGAAATGTTCACTCAAGGATTAGGTTTTTTTCCCCTTTAGGCAATAAGATGTTTCAATTGTCCAAGTTGTTGTAGAAAACACGCTGGAGCTTTTTTTGTAAAGTTTCTAAATAAAAATCTTGTGACCTCAATTTCTGAAATAAACAATTTCGAAACTCGAAAATCTGTAAGCAACCTTCAAACTTCATTTCAAGAAAGGAACTTAAGCTTGAAGTGTTAATAGCTACACTTGCAACTACATTTAGTGTAATAATCTGAATAATGTTATTCTTATATAGTGTTTATAACATTATTTCATGTGAAGTCAAAATTTAAAATAATTAACTCTAATTATGATAATACTTATTGAATTAAATTTTTTTGTTATTTAATGAATATATGATAATATAATACTTTCTGATTTTGTTCTACAGAGACACCATCTTCAAGAAATACTATCACAACTCTATAGAATATCAATGAAGCTGGAGTATACATTATTCTCAATAAATATATTTAACATCTATCACTGAGAACTTAATATTAGAAACGAACAGAACATCAAGATCTCTCTACCTTAGAAAACTTTGACTCACTTATGTTCACAAGTTGAAGATAAATAAAATTTACTTTTTTGATCTTAATTACACTAAATGTAAGCATTGTACAAAAGTGGTTTAATAGTGCTACTAACAGTAATACACGTGCAAGATGATTCTTAGAAATTCATTGAAATAGTGTTTGTAACACTTAATGTAGTTTCCAGTGTAGCTAGTCAGTGTAGTGAACTAAGAAATCTAAAACATGAAAATTTTACCCCAACTAAAGTCTCATTTCATCTAAAGTTCTTTTTGCCATAAATCCACACTTGCGTGGCATGCTTTTGAAACATGCATCTCTCTATGTGGGCTATAGGGGAAGCTTGTCACGTAAAACTCTCTCATCATCGCAACGAGAACTTCTAATGGTTCAAAAAAATTCCATGAAAAACCTCTTCTGACTGAATTCATCATAAATGCAGTCTCCATGATCAGGTGTAACAGGTCGTAGATCCATTTTGTCTAACATCTTGTCATGCTTAAACCCCAAACATGGTTATAGAAAGGAAAAAAAAGATACTCCTCCTCTTTTTCCCTTTGTGCTTTACGTCAGAAAGAAGATGCTCATTTTCTCTAAAGAACGATTCTAGTTTAAGTCAATGGTTCTTTGTGAATGCTAATAAGATTCCATTACCAACTAAGAAATCACCATCAGAAGCATTTCTGAGTTAACGTTCCCTTTTCGATGCTCCGTTACCATTAACTGGCAAAAGAAAGAATTATGGAAAGCCCCTCCATGTTTGGGCTTTAAGCACAATCACTCCTCTTACACTAATCTTTGCATCCAATCCATCACTTAAGCTTCACGAGATGAACCTTAACCATAGTTTTGTTAATTTCTAATCTTACCCGGAGATAGAACATTCTATAAGAACTTACGGTGTTTGTCAGCAAAAAATACAAACAAGCTTTTCACTTGCCGTCTTCTTTGCATATTCACCTTCTCCATCTTATGGAGAATGAGGTAAATATTCAAGGGTTTAATTGTTTATTTTTTCTTAATTAATAAATTAAAGCTGCATGAGATGTGATGTGTTGTGAGCAGCTTTTCTAATATGTTTTGTAAGAAGTACCTCTGTTCTCACTCCGCTATGGGTTATATTTAGTTCTTATTGCATCTCCAGATCTAATTCTCATACCTAAAAATAAATATAAATTTTCTTGCCAAACTTGACATAGAATTTTTATTCAAACAAAAATTCTCCGAAGTTGATATTGCATGCATATTATTCAGATTAGCATAGGTTGATTCAAGTCCCCCATGTTATATGTGATACAAGGAAGTTAGTTTCTCGTGAATCCATAAACAGTTAAGAATGAACCGTGGCAAAAGGTAATAAAAAAACAACATAATCGAAAAAAACAAGGTGCTAATCTTCGAATGGAATTGCAGACCTATGCGTTAGCGAATGATATTCGTGTCTACACTCCTTCTCTCTCCATAATAAGAAGACAAGATACACTACCCAACAAAAATTCTCTTTCCTTTCCAGTTCTTAACGCAGATGTATAACTATACTAACGCATAAGCAAAAAAAAACCCTTGATAACTTGACAGAAAACTCCAGGTTATCTCTCATAACTATGGGTTGAGAGTTATCATAACCCAGAGTTTTGAAACAACACAGTCATTTATTAAACGTAAACCAAAATTACAGAAAGAAAACCAAAACCGTTTAAACAACTAAAAAGTTCATTCGTTCTGGTCGTAAGGGAAGGGAGAGGAGAGAAAAGAGTGTAGGTCGAGAAGGTGGAGTGTGTCGAGGTGGGTTAGTGTAGATTCTTTTACATATTTTTGTTCATTTTATTTTTGTTTTTTTTTGGTTTTAGAATTATTACATTCCGTGAAAAATGAATGAGTATTCAATATCTTTGGATTTATTTAAGATTACAGAGTCTTTTGCTTAAGATTTTTGAGAGATTTTTGAGGGTAATTTTCTATATTTAAGAATATATATTTGAGATATTTTTATTACGAGTACCGTTTGGTTGAATATTTTTCTAGCTATGAGTACTGTCTCTCAAATGAACTCAAGACAGACCCGAGACACATCATGTCCGGTGTGCTGTCAATTATTTATCTCACAAAGGGTAAAATCTCATGTGAGAAAGATGCACAAGAGCTATGACTGGACCACATGGGATGTCTAGGTTAGCCAAGAGCGGAGGTCTACACGTGCGATCATTATGGCACAATTAGTCCTTCTTCATGGAGTTCCTCTTGAGTCGTGAGAGTGGTTGAGAATCCATACTGACACTTTTGGAGATTGTTCGAGATGCGTTTTCATTGTCCACGCTTATTCCATTGGCTACCTCATGCTCTCCATGACGAGGTGAGATAAGCATTCCGTCTAGCTCTCGACATGTTAGAATAGAACACCAAGGACGAGACGCCGTGATTATTTTTCTTCTTACTATCTCGTTGGTGCCTCGATTATACTCGAGGCGACAGAGTGAGACATCGGGAGGTGACGACTTGGCTTCGGAGATTTCATGCTGGTGATTGGGTGACCTTACAAGAGCAATTAGTACGGGTTGTACGAGATAAGAGTAAGTCTGTCTCTACACGTGATGTCTCATCTTCCGCTCGCATACAATGTTATAAGATATTAGTCAGGTTGGAGAGTACAGTAGAGCTGCTAAAGCATTGCATCCTTTGTCAATGACATGTCTTATTGACGAGACGATCACTTCATTACATTTTCTTCACCCCTAGAAGATTCAAGACTACCAGCCTGAGGAGTCATTATGTCTTGATAGATTTTCTGTTTGTCCAGACCTCGTGTACAACTCCACGTCTGTCTTCTAGAGGTCTGTCTAAGATGGTTTACGAGCACCTACGTGATTATTTTAGACTAACGATCCTTCTAGTGGTTTCACGGAGCTTTTTCAAGTAGCGACAACAGTAGCTCAAGGACATATTCTTCATTCTATAGCTCAAGTACTGGAAGCAACTAGACTTCTGGTTATGATGAAGGATGGCGAATGGATTAGATTGATAGCCAACGATGAGATTCTCTTACGACTTATTAGTCGTATGATTGTTCTTCAGCTTCAAGACCTTTTCAAGACCACCTTTGTCCACATCAGTTTGGAGTTGCAATGCCTTGAGGTTGTGAGTCGTTGTCTTTCGACATTAAGGCTCTCTTGGACATCCATCTCGATTGGATTATCTTATGGGTGGACGTGGAAAACACTTTTAGTAGTGTTTCTTGCGCTTCCATCTTTAGGGAGCTTATGGATGAAGATGGATCTCTGACGAGTCTCGTTTCTTTTGTCCGATCGTTCCATGGTTCTTTCTCCTCTCTTTATTATCAACACGATCCTCTGATAGAGAGGATTACAGTCATCGATTTTGCTGTAAGTACTCGTC
The DNA here is from genome assembly GCA_036924285.1 of Asterella californica. Taxonomy (NCBI): domain Eukaryota; kingdom Viridiplantae; phylum Streptophyta; class Marchantiopsida; order Marchantiales; family Aytoniaceae; genus Asterella; species Asterella californica. The sequence continues at coordinate 19,239,348 of JAYKYS010000003.1, forward strand.
AGGAAGACCCTTTGGATGGACCTCTCTTTGCTTTAGCTCACTATAGAGCTCTCTTGGCCACTGCATTGGTTTCTCTTGGTTGTGTCTTTCCATCTCTAGCTGATGACACGCATATAATAGATCCGGTAGACCAAGTGATGTTTTTCACCACCTTGTCTCTCAATTGATCTTGGTAGGATTTAGAATGAAGGTGTCAAAGTGCATGGTTTGGTCTCCCATAGGTATTCCGTCGGACCTCCAGCTCCCAAAGGACTTTGTTACATCTAGAGATGGTTTATGATTATTCGTAGTACAGATGGGTTTACAGGACTTCGTCTCCTAGTTCCTAAATGTTGCTATGACGGAGGACGTTTTGCATATTGAGGATCTCCCTAGGTTAGATGACCCTCAGGTTATCTTTGGTATCATTTCTTCTTCCATAGCACGTCATCCGTGTTACTTACTCCGCACAATACCTTCATCTTCTATCTTCATCTCATGCCTTAAACTGTTTGATAAGAGGATTGTGGAAGTCCCTGGTGACACTTAAGACCAAAGATCTTTGAGTGTGTGACAAGACCTCTCACATGTAGATATCATGTGGCGGGGTGGATTTATTATCTCTAGAGGAGACTGCTCCGGTAGTCTTTTTGGGTAGTTGGGTCCTCTCAGCACTTTAGCTCTGTTGTCGTGCGAGAGAAATCTATTCTGAAGAGCTATGTGACAAAAGTGGAGGATGGTTCTTATCCACTATAAATGTCCTCCGTGAGACAAGAGATACTTTGATTTTCAAGGCATGTGAAGCACATCTTTGATTCGATACATTAGATATCGATGGATCGCACGGAGTGTAGTCCTCTCTAACAGGACATCACTTCCAGCAGGCTCTTCATGCGCTCTTAGTTGAACCTTCCATCTCACGGGATACTAGAGCTCGACTCCGCTCTTGTTCGAGCAAGGGCACATGCTCTTGACTCATAGCTCGACCTTACATTAGAACGTTCTGAATTGCACCGATTATCTTCTCTATAATGATGAGGTTTTGCCTAGGCTTGATCTAGCTTATTGCTTTGACATTGTCCACATGCGAGTGTGATGTCTCGCTCGGCACCTCGGATCGACACCTTGCTCGTTGTCCTCACGATGGAGAGCGGATAGCTACTCATGATGTCATCAAGGACGTTATGTTTGCTATAGCATGAGAGAGCGGTTACATGACGTGGAGAAAACATTGGTATGCCCTTCAGATGGGAGGGTCAATACCAGCTGATCTGTACTTGATGAGAGAGGATCAGATGTCAGTGACAGATATCGTTGTCACCGATCCGAGATAAGACTCGATGGCGACACAAATGATGGATTGACGTCACACGTCTACAGATGGACTGCAGGTGTGAAGACAACAGCGAAAGTGATCACGTATAAGGGTATGCAGGAGGGACATCGCTTCATGCCATAGCCTTGAAGATATATGGATAGGTAGTCTCATAGTTGAACATTTTTATTCGATATTGTGCAAGAGCTTATCATGAGAGGCGTCAAAAGTACCACTTTCTTTTTCTTTTTTGCACTATGTTCTTTAGACAGCGAGTTCCATTGTTATACAAAGAGCTTTAGCAAGCGCGGTCCACTGGAGAGCAATTGCTGTAGGCGATGTTACTCCATGTGCACCTGTTGTATGCAAGAGTTCTGATTTACTGATGTGTGATATTTTAGGAGCGATAGACGATGTTACTTCATGTGCACCTGTTGTATGCAAGAGTTGTGATTTACTGATATGTGATATTCTAGAGCTACTCATTGTGGGGCTTAGCCTTGATGTTCTTCCTCCCTTCGAGGCGTTGGTTGCTTGGTCCCTCAAGTCATTCTTTCTCTTGTTCGGCTTGATGAGATCTTTCGATCCGTTGACTATTAGGTGGTGTCAAAGTTAAAACTTTTTTGAAAGATTCTACACCTGTAGGAAGAAGTTACGACTTCTGCCAAACCTTGGCAGGTGTTTCGTGCGGGCACCTCTAGAGGTACATGCAGGAAAACGTCCATTGGCATTTTCTTCAGGACTATTCATTTGTTTTGCTCGTTTACTTTTGCAGTGGAATATCTACTACACTGAGTAATTATCTTGAGTGTAAAAACTAGAAAAAATTAACTGAAAAGATTATGATATATGAGTCACAAACGAGACCCAGACTCGATCGCGCTTCCATACAAAGATAACTACTGCTATATTACATCTATTTCTGTCTTCTCGTTGAAGAATATTTACCTCTCAACTTTGACACCCCTATTAATTGCCTCGCGTGTTACTCTATTCTAATACACTGTCTTGCTTCGGATGAATGTTCGCTCCTCAACCACGTCCCTAACCTGTCTAAATTTCAGCCCGCGGTCCACTGGGCAGGTTCTTGAAACGGAAGCCGCTGCGTCGTACTACATCATGCATATAAGAGCCAGGCCTCGGAGGGCTGTCGAGAGAAAGTCGAGAAAGCGGAAAAGGGAGAGACGACAGACAAGTTGGGAGCGACTCGGTCTATGTGGTTACCGTATTCTTGTTCCGAAGGCTGCCTGGTCTGACTGACAGTGCGTGGCAGAATCCGGTTACACAACGAGGCATCGCACGACACTTGGCGAGTTGCTCCGTACAGTCTCTTGCCTGAAAGTAAATGACCGAGCGTGATCGCGCTGGCTTATATCTAGGTCAAGGCAGTCTGCAAATCTTTGGACCTCCGGAAGAGTTTGAATGATTTGGGGAGATTCTTGTGCGTTCGGGAAGTATTCTGGAGTGGGGCTTTGGAAGGGTGAAGAATTAGCGCCGTTTACTGGTATAGAGGGGATCATTGTGGAGTGTCGAGAAAGGAATTTAACGATGTTTCGTCATCGCGCATGTGGCGGACGACTTTGTTGGGGGTAATTTTGCACCGATAAGTTCGTCGAAGATGTCGACGATTTTTAGTCAGAAGAGTGGACTCAGGAAGAGTCGAGGTTTGAGAAGATCGTGGAGAGATTGCCGAGTTGGATTTTGACCTGCTAATAGGAAAGTGCGCAGACATCTGGATCGGAGCAGAAAAATGTTGTCTAAGTGTGCTTCGTGCGTTAAATCGATGAATTCATGGAATCGGAATCGTCCGAAGCCAAAGATACTTACGGCTCCAGCTAAAGGCTATAAAGTGCATACCGTCGGTCTTCCCAAACCTCTTCCCACCTGGTCTCCTGGTAAGCGCGTGTTCCTTGTTGAATTCTGTTTTCGAGGATAATACAGTCCGCATCTTGGCGGAAAATATATGCACGTTTCTAATAGTTGACAAGTAGATCCGCTGCTGTTTGGACGTTTTGGGAAAAATTTCCCTTCGTTTTACGTAAATTCGGTGCCCGGGATCAAGAGGCTAGGTATTTCTGTGTCATCTTGCTCGCATCTCAAAACTTTTACATTAGAACCTGCGTCTTGCGTTTCGGGATTCGATTGTTTTGCGATTCTTGTGTTTCCGTGCTCAGTTAATTGTCATCGCTTGTCTTTGTAGATTACGATTTTTATAGCTACAGTTTCGACCTTGTAGAATTTTTGACGAGTTTGTGATCGATAAGTTGTATAGTTCTTCGGAGAATGTCAGGTGCACGGGATTGATTGTTTGCTTTGCAAGTGAAAGAGGCAAGAGTTCTGCAAGCCTCTTTTTGCTCTGTCTCGACGATGAAACAACCCTCGGCAGCAGAGTTGATCGAGTCAAGTCAGAAGTGTGTGTCAACGTGGTCACGTGCGCCGGAATTGGGTTTAAATTTTGTTTTGTAATACCGTAGCATCTGCTCTGCAGGCACTGGGTTTGCCAGCGGTCGCCTCAACTTGGGGGAGTTGGAGATTATACAAATTGTACATTTCGAGGAGGTGTGGAGGAGTGGAGTCGATGATCAAGGAGCTACGTACTACAAACCTGTGGATATTCCCGATGGGTACTTCAGCTTTGGGAGCTACGCGCAGCTCAACAAAGTTCCAACGATAGGTTGGACCTTCGCCGTCAAAGGCTCTTTCACCGGTGAAAATCCCCCATTGGCATATCCCACAGATTACAATCTCATCTGGAGCAGTATCGATTTGGACGCCCAGCAAGAGGTATTCGCTTATGTTTGGGCACCGGTGATTCCTAGTGGATACAAATCCTGTGGCTTTCTGGTCACTAACTCAACCACTAGGCCTGCTGCGGAGGACATTGTTCTTGTGAGGGAGGACCTTACAGATACATGCCAAATTGATGAGTTGTTATGGGATACTTCATCTTCCAGTAAAGCATCGGCATTCTCGACATGGACCACCAAGCCGTTTATGGTCGGAATCACAGAAATGGGTATCGCAGTGAACACGGTGTATTGCAGCTCCGGACTTAGTGCGGAGCTTTTCCTCTCCGTCCGTTGCCTTAAGAATGTCAACCGAGTGATGACCGCCATGCCCACATACGAACAACTTTTACAGATAATGCAGAACTATGGGCCCTCGATTTATTTCCATCCGAACGAAGAATTTCTTCCCGCTTCTCCGAATTGGTACTTCTCGCAAGGTGCTCTCCTTTACTCCAAGGAATCGCCTAACACTCCAGTAAGAATTGAAAGAGATGGTGCTAATCTTCCCCTCGGAGGTTCAAATGACGGCAAGTACTGGATGTCGCTGCCAGCCGATGGCACAACAGCGGACACTGTGAAGAAAGGTAGTCTTCCATCTGCTAAGGGGTTTCTACACGTAAAGCCCATGTTCGGCGGATCAGTCACCGACATTGCTATCTGGATTTTCTACACATTCAACGGACCCAGCACGGCCAGGATTGGTATAGTGAAGAATTTATCTCTTGGTAAGATCGGGGAGCACGTGGGCGACTGGGAGCATTGTACTCTCAGAGTTGACAACTTTTCCGGACAAATGCGTCGGCTTTACATGGCAGCGCACTCCGGCGGTACATGGTGGAGACCTCACGAAATAGAATTTGTTCCGGGCACTAATCGAGGCATTGTCTACTCTGCTAAGAACACGCATGCCCTGTATTCTCAAGAAGGGGAGAACCTTCAAGGCGATGGGAAGGTCGGGGTCGGCATCCGTAACGACACGGCGAGGAGCAACTTGATTCTAGATACGAGCATGGACTTCGAATTCATGGCTGTGGATTATCAAGGATCCATGGGAGTTGGAGACACAGTTGGAGACGATAGTCCTCAGACGGAGTTGTTCCCTGCTTCGCCCCCTTGGGTGGACTACATGAGGGAGTGGGGCCCGAAGATCGAGTATGACTCCAGATCTGAGCTAGACAAAGTGCTCAAATTCTTACCTGCATTAGTGAGGAACTCGGTGATGTCTTTGTTGGCCAAGTTACCGGATGAATTAGGCGGCCAAGAAGGGCCCACTGGTCCCAAAGAAAAAGCCAGTTGGCTTGGAGACGAGAAAATTTGATGATTGTACTAGACTAGACTTTCTTGTCATGCTTTGTTCGCTTCGTCTCTCGTCGTTCACTTTGTAATATGCTGCTTCATTTCGAGCATGATGTTCGGACCTGTCACCGTTCCTTTCACCGAGATGTCTTGTAACATGGATAGAAGAGTTAGAGAGCTCATACTGTACTTTAGTCAAGAAACTTCAATCTAACCCAAAAGAAAATCTTGGTGTCATCTTTTATTCGATGACAGTGTGACAAGGCATCAAACGTGCCTTTGTACTGTAATCCGCATTTTACGTATGTAAAGTGATGACAGTTTGTTGTCATCTCTTTACGTGAGGAAAATGTCATTTAAAGGTATGGGATCGGAGCTTTCAGAATCATGCACCTTCGGCGTCAGAGAGACAGTTTCACGACATGGTCGTCTCTGATGTGCTCCACGTCCAACGGCTGATAACTGATTTGAACGAACGAAGAAGACTCGTCTTCCAGTTGAATGGCAGAAGGCCCTGATTTCTCAGGCGTTTGTGTTCTTCTCTGTATCTATCTATATTTGTGAGCATTTTCTACAGAAGCGAGGAATCGAGTAAGCCAGATGGCTAGTCCAGACGTGAATGACAGAAAACTGTCTAAAAGTTGATCCGAGTGGGCGTTGCTTACCGCTACGTGTGTAGCGAGCAGCACACTGGCGTGCACACGGTCATCTGACAAAAGCGTTCGAACAACTGACCTTCGACGTGGAACGGTGACATCCACCATTGTGTCGCACTGTAGGACGAAGCGAGAGAAGAACACGCGAGGCAATGAATAGCCAACGGATGGAAAGTCCAATCAAGCCGTGCAAGGGAGAGAGGGACCCGACGGGCCAAGCAACCGGAGGAATAACTTCGCTATCAGTAGCTCTGAGTTAATCTATAGTTCTTAAAATATCACACAGCAGTAAATCAAAACTTCTAACACGTTACACACTAGTAAATCAAAACTTCTGCATATAACATATATACATGAAATAGCGTTATTTGTTACAAATTCTTTTTGAAGTATTATATATTGATAAATCAGAATCTTTGCTATAAATTTTCTCTTAAAATATTACAGATCGATAAATCAAATCTTCTACATACAACAGTTGCATATAAAACAACATCACCTGTTATCTGGTAAAATACACACATAAAATAACATCACTTACTGTAATTGTTATTTTGTGGACGCACTTACTAAAGGGAAATGAGCGCAATAGTGAAGTTATGTATAAGAAATAGGTGTATCCATATATGTATATTGCTATTGTACAAGACAGCAAGTTAGATATAGAGGCACCCGTGCTGCATATATCCACGTGTGCTTCCTCTAGGAGGAGAACATGCGAAAGATGGAGGAAGCAAAATATGCAAGGGTTTTACTTATTACCTAGTTGAATAAATTCTTTTACCTAGTAGCTACTAGATAAAAATAACTACTCTCCAGCGCAAGCGCGTCTGCCTTTGTTCTTTTAAGTTTTTGTCTGGATTACCTTGCAACTCTAGCTGAGATTAACAATTTAATATTTTTAGTTAAATTTATTTTTCAATCAATTTATTACTGAATTTTCGTATAGCATTTATTTCTTTCTTGACAACAAAAAGCTGGCAGCAGTTCATATTGCATCCATCTTTTAACCAGTCCTTCATATAGTTTATCGTCAATTAATCTCTCGAGTCAGATTTCAATTCACGTAAGTTTATATGGTAAAATATTGTGCGAGAGTTGTCACACCTTTCGTCAGAGAAGTAGGTTCTCTGGTAGTATTTTTCAATTTTTGTTTAGCTTACACAGTTACTATGATTGTGTAATTGACAAGAAGGAAGTAGAAATGTGCAAATAGTGTCTGATTTACTGTCGGTCAGCAAGAGTGTATATGGAAGTACAAATGGGTAAATAACAGGCTCAAACTTAGTGTTGGTTAGTAAGAGTGAAGATCAGACTTCCTCTCGTCTAATTTATTTTGTGTGTGCGAGAGAGTTAAAAAATATAATGAAAGTTTACTATGACCAAGGCAACCACGTAGAATAAGAAGTGGAGTAATACAGTACATTAACTACCGCTACTAAGTGGCAAGCAGGTGACAGACTGGGTACTTCTAGAGGAGTCCCAGCTAAAGAGTCTGTTGTTAAATAAGATAAAGTTCATTTGTTGAGTTTAGTGGAAGAGGTCTTTTGGGGGTTCTTGGAATTTCCTTTAGTAAAAAATTCGAAAATATTTTATTTCTTTAGTACAGATTGTGATTTTAGCACCTTTGGATTCAAACTAACTCAACAAAGTCGTTTGATGATGTCTTTACAAGTTCAGATCGATGATTCGAGAAGAGAGTTCAAGCCAATGCCCCACTGAACCCTAAGGGGCTTTTAGGGTTCAGTGGGGCATTGGAGAAGAGAGTTCAAGGAGTTCATTTAGGAGCGAGACGGGTAGAGAGAATATTCACCTCATGTACAATTAGAAGTGTACATGAGATATAATTTATATTCTAATCTTTCTGGCGGGAAGGGTTAGAATATAAACTATTGTCTTCACCGAACGGCGCCGTTTGAGAATTGATGTCCCGGCTTTATCTTCTCAGCAACGCATCAGTCCGGACTGCACTTATGGGTTATGTCCTGATGACTTGGCTGCTCCGAGACGAGTTAACATATAATATTTATCAATTAATTTAATATTTAATATTAACTTATTATAAGATATTTTTATAACACTTAGATGTTTCCAGATAAGAAAAAATGAAATTCACTGTACAGGGCCGTGGGGAATATATTGAGGGGAAGAGTGACAAAGATCGAGAGAGTTTCAGATCGAGTCATATTAAATTTTTATTTCTTGATAAATTCTTTTTGGTAAAGAATAGACTTTTGGATCAAACTGAATGTCTTTTTATCTGACTCTTGCTTGTTTCGAATTGAGTACAATCAAAATTTTTGCACTTTCTCTTAAAAAAAAGCACTTCACAACAACAATTATAAATTTCCATGGATAAATATATCCATCATTTCTCTTGTCCACTTGGACAAGACTTCTTTCTTCATGGGGAGAAGGAAAAGAGTATATAAAGAGTTGCAAGAGCCACTATTACATTATCTCGGTTTTTATAGAGAGAAGGAGGAAGGTCTAGGAGTCATAGTTTTTACCACATTTTGGAGAAGGAGATCCTATCCTTGGATATTATAATACTTGATCCACGTGTGGGAGGAAGTCAAATAGATTCTTGTACCTTTTAGATTATAGTAGAAATTCTTGAAGACAAGCGATCCATTGATGTTTCTAGTGGTATCAAGGAGGTACTGGAGAATTCTGCAATTGTCAAGGAGTATGCATGGTCTTTTCTCTAGATCTTTTAGATGAAGTGCGGTTTTTCAAGCACTTTTATGAAGAGATACTTTAGTTTCCGACTGATTTTTTATGGAGGAACAAGGGGATTAAATATGTCTATCTAATGGAAAATACTCCATTTTCTTACACGAGGAAGGTGAGTTGCGATTGATGATTCCTTTCAAGAGGATGGAGCATTCAGATTTTCATAAGAGGTTATTAGAGTATTACTCGAGAAGAGATTTTCTGCGTGTAAAGCATAAGGTTTTTCTTTCACATCATTAGGGATATAAAAGGTATTGTTCTCCAAGAGAATTGTGATCAAACTTATGTAATTTTTGTGATATTAATCCAAACTTCATCTAGAGAGTAAAAGTAAAATCTCAATTCCTTCTGTAAACAAACATCAAACTCACACAAAACATTGGAAGACAACCCTCTATCACATGACTCCTTAGATCTACTCAGGAAACTCAACTTTACTCAAAATTTATCTCTCGTATGATATCTCTCGGACGTTAACGTTGATGTATTGAATTTTACACGAAGTTTTCCAAGAAAATGAGAGGTTCTTGGTTGTGTAGATATAGTGTGCTGAATAGAGTTAAGAGAGAGAAAGAGACAACCACAAGAATAAACGTCGTGCGCGTACACATCATTACACAAGATACATCGCTGTCAGAGATATATCACACATACACATAACACATGGACGATGTCATACACATACACAAGTGTACCACTACGCGATATGTACTCACTCCATCATGCCAACTGACATTAACCAACCACTAAAGTTGAGCCAAATCCACTCTGTGCATCAGAGAATTTAGATTACGCTCACCTAGACTATCCACCATAACCAGGAGTTTGAAGGCTCAACTTAAAGATATATATATATACCCCTAGTGAGGCTAGTCAAAGAACCCGCCCTAACGACACTTACAGTCCTATCGGGACTAGCCACTACGCACTCGATCAACCTAGCCGAGGTGCTAAAATGACGTGATAGCTCATGCGCATACACATCGCTACACAACATACATCACTGTCAGAGATACACCACACACAACACATGGACGATGTCATACACATACACAAGTGTATCACAATCGTCCTCCTGATTGACGATTAGGTCCTTCTAACTCCAGATAGCTCCATATCTCAACTACGTGATATACACCTTCGTGGATGCAAGGATCAGGAGATCAGGTACTACATCGCTCTATCGTTAGTCGCTTGTATGCAATATCGCACAAAGATCTAATTGACTATCCTTGCTATATACATCGAGGACAAACCCACCGTCCAATATGAATGACACTAAGAGGTGGAGTCAAACACGACATGTGTCAATCTCTCGAGCACACACCAACATACGGGCTGTTCTACGAGCAGACCCACATAGCATACACCTCAAGCCCGCACGGACAACCGCTAAGCTTGAGTCAACGATATCATTGATGTTTGAAAGATCACATGACGCGCAATTACGCACATGGTCCTTCCAAACAACACCACCACGATCCTCTAACATGAGTACTCCAGAAGGTAACACCTCACGCAGTCGTAAAATCATGTGCCCTACGGTCACATCTAACATCATCGATGTAGTCTGCTGCAGATAGATATAATCGCTAAGATGAAACTTACGAATCGATGACCGATAACCTCCTCCTCGAATAATCGCATATCGCATCGTGTCTCTATGTTGAGAAATCGCTAAGTTCTCAAAAGTCATAAGCATAACTCTCTGAAATGTCTCAACTCGTTGACAACATGCTCTCAATCACATATCCGGGTCATCAAGGTTCAGCACCGCAGCAGAATCACGACAAATAGCTGAAGGTAGATCTGAATCTCGACCATACAATAGAAAATACGGTGAGAAGGAAGTCAAAGATGCTTGCCGACTAAAACGGTAGCCATAGCCAACCATAGTACCTGCACATCCCAGTCTCTCAAGTGGTCTCTGCAAGCCATACTCGTGCAATCCTCTCTTCACTGTCTGTACAATCCTTCGTCAAACCATCCGCCTCAAGATGATCTCGAGATGTAATCCGATGATCAATCAGCACTTGATCACACAAGACCTGAAACTCACCAAGAAACTATGTACCTTGGTCCGTTAGCACTTAAGCTGGTGCTCCAAAACGACTCAGCCTTGTCCGATAATACCACCAACTCAATCCACTTGGAGAAGTGCTCCACCATCACCAACACATACCGGTGGTAACGTACAGTTAACGATAAGGGTCTTGCAAAATCCAAGCTCCAACGGTAACCCAACTCCATAATCGGTTAGGGGTGTAAATGTGGAGTAGGAGTATTAAACGATGCTCCTACTCGATCACAAACCACACATCGTGCGACGAACTGCTGCACATCGATGTGCATAGCACGCCACCAATACTGTCCTTGGAGTAAGCTATGTGTATGCTTCACTCCAAAATGTCTCAACTCCTCATGAGCATGTCGTAACTATGTCCTCCGAGATGGACGTGACACTCTCCGTTGTCGGAGTGTGATCCGTCTACCTAGGAAAGCGCCGGGCTTCTGGCTGTGGTTGTTTACTCAAGAGGTTGGCTTTCAGGTCACAACAGGAGCTATAAACACTCACACAGGAGTGTAGGATCCTCTGATATGCTCAAAAAGCGAAATTTAGGTCTCACTGGTAGTAATAGGCTTAAGCGGTGAACTTTGACACTCAAAGAGAGGAAAACTATGAAAGTTTAGACCTCTAAACTTCCCCTACATGCAAATGAGGTACTACTGAACTCACAGACGAAGTTTCAACCTGAGATCAAATTCTGACACAGAGATATGAACAGAAAAGTTCTGAATAAGAGAATTATGGCAATTTCTGGTACCTAGACAGCTATTCAGACATAGAACAGAGAATTGGCTCGATGAATTTCAAATCTTCTCACAGTATTTGAAGTCTACAGGATGCTGAACATCCCTGTGAAGTTGGGACTCCTGAATGTTTGTAGAACTCCAGATCTCCTTCTCTAAAGTCGCTGCTCTAGATTAAGAGCTTTTCAGACCCCCTCTGCTTCAGCGGCCGCCCTGAATTACTCAATTACTCAAATGATACGAAACTTTTTGGACAGTCGTAGCCCTCCTGACAGTGAACGCAACCACGAAGTTTTGAAGTGATTTCCTCAATTCTGCTGCAATTGGCACCGAAAACCCCAAAATCAACAAAAGTGACGCAGTTTTGGCACAATCCGAACTTCAATTGGGCATAACTCCTTGTTTATTGATCCAAATCGAGCAAAACTTTCACTGACAGTGCTTGGCACGACGAGCTCTCTCTCCCTGTGTTCTCAGATTTCGAAGATACCTCACCAATTGCTCGAACTCTCCTCTAGAGCTCTGTTTCTAAACTTAGAGTTTTACAAAAGATAAAAATGGACCAATGGGAGTTCATAGCTCCACTTGACTGTCCTTTTGTGCCTTAAACTACCTGGTAACTTATCTACACTCATAGGCTACCACGTCAAGCCCCCTAGAGTGCCAGCGTAAAACTTAAACTACCTAAAATGACACATAGCCCTGAAAAATAACTTAAATTAGCTAGAAAGCGTGCATGGGCGACAAGTAAGTACAACCCATGAGCTCAAACCACTATCAGCATGGAAACCCTAAGTTATGTACATTGAACGTCATAGACTAGTAAGAAGTCACTTGCTCAAGCGCACAAATGCTTGAACAAGATAACTAACATACTATCAGCCTACTAGGACTCAAAATAGTGCTAACACCGTATGCAAAGGTGTCAAACATATACATAAAAGACTAGAAGTAATATGAGCTAACTTCTAGAACTACCAAACCTAAGCGTCGGAGTAGAAGTCAAGCATATAGCCGCCAAATGGTGCGACACCGTACTCTTTCATCGTCTCACAATCGAAGTACATGTCGTCCTTCTCGTCGAAATCTCTTCGCTCGTTGAAAGATGCAATCTCGCTCCTTGGCACTTACTGTGCCTGCCACCACGTCAGTACGTAGATACTCCATTTGTAAGATGAGGCTCTAGAGTGAACTCGAAACTCGAATGCCTGTGGTGGTGCATTCGCAGCCTTTATATAGTGAGAGGAATAGTACATGATCAGCTTCCGGCCAATGCTCATCTCTCACGCGGATCGCTGATGTGGCTTACATGCAGCCTTAGATCTAGAACAACATCTAGAGGTTCAGAATGAGCCACGTAGAAGGCTCGCTGGAAAGTTCTAGAAGCTTCTTTCTAGAAACTTCCTTCTGGAAGCTTCCCGGCTGGAAAGTTCTAGAAGCTTCTTTCTAGAAACTTCCTTCTGGAAGCTTCTTGGCTGGAAAGTTCTAGAAGCTTCATTCTAGAAACTTCATTCTGGAAGTTTCCCGGCGGACTTTTGGCGCACTCGCCTATTGGTAGAAGTACTATTTGCTGCATGTATTCTTCGGCCAACTTAGCCGTAACTAATTCTTATACCAAGGACTTCTACCAAACCAATTTCTCCTCTAGTTGATAAGTAGGACTCTACTTATTACAAACCTCCCCCCTTTTAAGAAGCAACGTCCTCGTTGCTCAACTGCTGTTCGAAAGCTTGCACTATGAGTGGGGCGTGTGCAAGATTGGTTGCAGGTTCCCATGTTGCTTCATGTAATGGATAGCCTTTCCATTTGACCAAATAATCTACCCGTTGATGACGAGTCCCACGAACACGTTTCTTTAAGATGCATTCCACTTCAAACTCTTCCTCGCCATCGATAATTTGAGGCAGTGGTCGCGACTCTTGCGAATTGCCAAATTGAGGAGGTCGTGGTGTATATCGCCGTAATAAAGACACATGAAAAACCGGATGAATCTTCATGTGGGGTGGAAGTTCGAGTTGATATGCCACTGCTCCAATTCTCCGGACAACAGAGAAAGGTCCGATGAAGCGAGGGTTGAATTTACGACTGCCGATCAGAGTAAGGTTGGTTGTGGATAACCAAACTTGATCACCAATCGTGAACTCTTCATGCCGACGGTGTCCATCGGCATATTACTTTTGTCGGTTCTGAGCAACTTGTAGTTTCACCTTAGCTTTGTCCACTCCTTGTCGAATTCGTGCAACGAATTCATTAACAGCATCCACTTTGGTGTTGACTGACGACGTCGTGCTGAATCGTGTCAAACTTGCTGGTGTGAGAGGATGTTCGCCGTACATGAGATAAAAAGGTGTTTCACGAGTAGATGCATTGAGGGAGTTGTTGTAGGCAAATTCTACCAAAGGGAGTAAAGTGTCCCACTTCGCTTGCTCCTCCAGAGTAAAGGCTCGTAGCATGTCTTCAATGGTGCGATTGGCTCTTTCGGTTTGTCCATCGGTCTGTGGGTGATAAGCCGTAGACATGGCAAGTTTGGTCTTGAACAGACCAAATAGGGTTCTCCAAAACATGCTCGTAAACTGAGGACCTCTATCTGTTATAAGCACTCGTGATAGACCGTGCTGAGCAAAAATGGTGTTCAAATATATCTGAGCAAGTTGCGGTGCTGAGACGTCTTTCGTGGTCGGTCGAAGATGGATCATCTTGCTAAGCTTATCGACGAAGACGACGATGGAGTCAAAACCTGAGCTCGTCATGGGAAGTTCACACACTAAGTCCATACTAACATGTTCCCAACGTTTGGAAGGGATCGGGAGGGGTTGAAGGAGACCGGAGGGTGCTTGATTTGTAGCCTTATTTTGTTGACACATTGCACAACTCCGAGTGTATACTGCAACATCCTCTGCCATCTTGGGCCAATAGAACACTCGTTGGACTGCTTCCAACGTCTTTTCTGCCCCCATGTGTCCTGCAATGGCTGAATCGTGACATTCAGTTAGTATGGTGGTACGTAGTTCTGGATCATCTGGGATCCATAACTTCCCTTCATGGAATACCAAACCATGGTTGCGGGTGATGGTTCTTGAAGGTTTTGCTGCGACAGTCTGTGCATCCGATTTTGTGCCCTCGATCAATTTTGTCCAGAAGTCAGAATTCACCTTGACTTCAGAGACTATGTTATGCACCATAGGCATGCGGGTTAATGCATCAGCAATTTGCTTCTTGCCCTCAACGTACGTGATGGTCATGTTGAATCGCTGCCTCCATTCTGCCCAACGGATTTGTCTCTTTGAGAGATCCTTCTGCGTCTCCAAATAGACTAAAGGTTTGTGGTCTGTCTCGACCACAAAAGCCTTCTCCCCTAGATAGTGCTTCCAATGCTTAGTAGCGAGAACTATCGCCAATTCTTCTCTCTCGGTGGTGTGATAGTTCTGTTCTGCTGGTAACAACTTCCGAGAGAAGTATGCAATTGGATGCCAACCATCCTTCCATTCTTGCTGCAACACCGCCCCTACTGCCGTGCCTGATGCGTCCGTTGCTAACTTGATAGGTTTTTTTGGGTCGTACCACTTGAGGATCGGAGCATGTAGTAGTGCGGTTTTCAATGCTTGAAAACCTACTTCTTGCGCTGTTCCCCACATCCATTTCTTGCCTTTGCCTAACAGGGCAGTTAGTGGTTGTGCAAGCTTGGCAAAATGCTTAACAAATCTACGATAAAATCCTGTCAATCCCAAGAAGCTCTTAAGTTGGGTCTGATCTTCTGGAGCCTTCCATTGTTGGATGACAGCTATTTTATCGGCCATTACTTGTATGCCTTCTGCACTCACTCTGTGTCCTAAGTAGTCCACTTCCGTCTTGCCAAATTCGCATTTTGAAATTTTGGCGTACAATTTATTTTGGCGGAGTACTTGGAGAACCTCTCTCAAATGGTGCACATGGTCCTCCATAGTTTTGCTATAGACTAGGATGTCGTCAAGAAATACAACGACTGATCTGTCTAAGTACGGACGGAATATGTCATTCATCAGGCCCATGAAGGTGGCCGGTGCATTTGTGAGACCAAATGGCATTACTAAGTATTCGAAGTGACCATACCTTGTTCGAAAGGCAGTCTTTTCCACATCTTCATCAGCGATTCGAATCTGGTTGTACCCGCTCCGCAAGTCTAGCTTCGTGAAGTACTTTGCTCCTTCGAGTTGGTCGAACAAGTCATCCATCCGAGGTAGTGGATACTTATTCTTCACCGTTTGTTGATTGAGTGCTCGGTAATCGATGCACATCCGTAGGCTGTTATCCTTTTTCTTAACAAAAAGGACTGGAGCTCCATATGGTGACACGCTGGGTTGGATGAACCCTTTTTGTAACATCTCCTCGATTTGCGCCTTGCACTCCTCCAATTCATGTGGCGCTAGTCTGTATGGGGCCTTACAAGGAGGGGTGCTCCCTGGAATCACCTCGATTTTGTGGTCAATCCTTCGTTTTGGTGGTAATCCTGAAGGAAGATCATCAGGAAAGACATCCCCATATTCTGCTATCACTCCAGTCAAGCTGTCTGGTATCTGCCCGTCGAGTCGTGCACTCGGGACTTCTCTTATTAAACCCAAAAAACAGACATCGTTGTTACGTATAGCACTTGTACCTATTACATACAAAGGCAAGTTCTGTCTTCGAGATCTCACTCTATCTCCGAAGATTTTCCACTGTTTAGTTTTCACCACTTTTCTTCGCCAATCCACTTCGGGATTATACTGCTCCATCCACGGCATACCCAATATGACATCATAACGGGCTAATGTGATCACTCGCCACTCAATATCTTCACGATATTCACCTAAAGTAAGTTCTATCTTTCGAGGTAGAGATTCGATCTTCTCAGTCTGTCCATTGGGCAGTTCCACCTCTTCACTCTCATCACTTTCTAACTCCATTCCCAACTTCATAGCAGTCGATCGAGACAAAAAGTTCTCTGTTGCACCAGGACGATTAGTACTCTCACCTGGGTCCCTTCCAAGACTCCATCCACGACAATCAGTTGTGCATTGTTTTTTGTCAATCTCCTTCTCCTTCCCTCGCCTTTCTTCTCTCTCCTTGCACCAGTAAGGCCGCGAGGTGCATTTACTGGTGTTCTTCGTTTCCCAGTCTTGCCTCGATTTCTTCATCTCCTTCCGTCTCATTCAGATGATTCAGAGGTCGACGATATGAAGGTCTTGGATCTCTAGGAAAACGACTTCGGCAATTTGCAGCTATGTGGCCGAATCGCCCACAGCTGTAACATCGACGTTGCTCGAGTTGAGGTGTAGCATTCCTGACACCTTCTCCTCTAGGAGCTCCTTGACGTCTTTCTTCTGGCCGCCCTCGACGATCTCCACCTTGAAATTGTCGTGGCTGATAGCGGATGTTGCCTAGCTCCATGGGTGTCGGACCGTTTGCATACGGGATTTCGGATCTATTCTGATGATTTGGTGGAATCATCACTTCTCCTCCTAATGCTCCAGCAATTCTCTGAGCGCAAGCGATGGCCTCAAAAACCGTGAGTGGGTTTTGCACCATTACTTCTTGTCGAATTCTTTCCTTCAACCCCCTCTTGAAATTATCAAGAGCCTCCGCCGGACTCATATCAGTGATTGCAACTTGCAAGTCGAGGAAGTCTTCTACATACTCTTGAAGGCTTCCCTTCTGTTTCAATCCCCACATCCTCGTTCGAGCCATTTGCACCGAGTCCACAGACTGGAAATTCTTCAACAACCCTTCTTGCATTGCAGTCCATGTGACTGTCCTCCCTTCCGTCAACACCGATCTCTCCCATGCATCATACCACGTGAGAGCTTTATCAGTCAAGTAGCCACATGCAAACACTCCCGCTACGTGATCCGTGATTTGCGTACTGAAAAGTCGCAAATATCGATTCATCCGAGAAATCCAATTCTCGACTACTCCCATAAGTCGTTGGCCTTTGTACGGTTCAATGTTACATGTCTTCTTCATCCGTAGTAGCAGGGCACCTTCCTCATCGACTGGAGCTCTAACGATTTGTGCCACGGGTTCTCTTGGTGCAGCTTGCTCTCCCACCACCGGTACTCCTTGAGACGATCCTCCTCTTGCAACGTCTGTCATACTCTGACTCTCGAGGTTCAGCATTTTGTTCTGTAATGCTTCAACCGTCATCTTCATCTCTCGAAATTCGGTTAGCATACCTTGCATCAGTTCCTGCATCAGTTCCTGCATCACCAACTCTGGATTTGGAGGTTGTTGCTCCATGATCGCTCTCTCTCTCTCTCTCTTACGACACGTAAGTTTCAAGCTTCTCCTAGTACAGAGTTATGACGGTCACTCGGAAACGTTCGTATACTACAGGTACTACAAAAGGGACAGGAGAATCAATTATCTCGCGGTAGAAATCCTCACCAAAATTTCTAATCACAAACTCTCTATGTAACGATTTCGGTCTGCAGACATAGCGGATCTCCACCCACGTGTTGAAGGGAACAGGAGCGGGTAGATTTAGATCCATGCTCACTAAATCAAGATGTAGACGGTCAAATCCCAACTAGCTGCATATGTCACTACTGGAAGAATCACCGGGACTGACGAATTCATCACTTGACCCATGAAATCCTCACCGAAATGATAAACAAGATACACTCGAAAATGCTCTCGACGCATATACATAAGCTTGATATGGAAAGGATTCAAGAATGGTAGTTCTGGAGCTGGAAATCTACCCCCATCCATCACATAGCTCTCTTGATGCACTCAGAGTTCCAATTGCTAGGTACCTCGATCAAAGGTCCTTCTAAGAGGGGTAATCCGCTCTCTTAGAGTTTCCTGCTCTGATACCATTGTAAGATGAGGCTCTAGAGTGAACTCGAAACTCGAATGCCCGTGGTGGTGCATTCGCAGCCTTTATATAGTGAGAGGAATAGTACATGATCAGCTTCCGGCCAATGCTCATCTCTCACGCGGATCGCTGATGTGGCTTACATGCAGCCTTAGATCTAGAACAACATCTAGAGGTTCAGAATGAG
Source organism: Asterella californica (assembly GCA_036924285.1). NCBI lineage: Eukaryota > Viridiplantae > Streptophyta > Marchantiopsida > Marchantiales > Aytoniaceae > Asterella > Asterella californica. The sequence goes on from JAYKYS010000003.1 coordinate 19,257,949, forward strand.
CCACGTAGAAGGTTCGCTGGAAAGTTCTAGAAGCTTCTTTCTAGAAACTTCCTTCTGGAAGCTTCCCGGCTGGAAAGTTCTAGAAGCTTCTTTCTAGAAACTTCCTTCTGGAAGCTTCCCGGCTGGAAAGTTCTAGAAGCTTCATTCTAGAAACTTCCTTCTGGAAGTTTCCCGGTGGACTTTTGGCGCACTCGCCTATTGGTAGAAGTACTATTTGCTGCATGTATTCTTCGGCCAACTTAGCCGTAACTAATTCTTATACCAAGGACTTCTACCAAACCAATTTCTCCTCTAGTTGATAAGTAGGACTCTACTTATTACACCATTATTGTCACATCGTCATGGATATCTCGTTGGTCTAGAACATCATCTCCACCCTCAAGATCTTGAGACTCATCATTTATTCTCTGACATGAGAAAGATACGACCTGGTCCTCCATACTAGAGTTCATGGTGAACACACAAAGAAAGATAGATGCATACCACCTTAGCACCATCTCCTCATCAACCTCGTCATGTCATCGAGCTCCAGTCTGATCTTGCTGACTCGTGCATGGATTGCGACTCAACCCATTGACATCTAGATTTACAACTCGAGGTCTATGCACTAACTGGAAGTCATACTCCTGTAAGATTAGAGCTCATCGTGCAAACTTCTCTATAAGCTTGTTGGACTCCATCAACCACTTGAGCGGTTGGTGATCAATGATGAGAGTAAAATGGTTCCCAAATAGATAACATCGGAAGCGTGCAACAGCCCACATTGCTGCCAAACACTCTCTCTGATACGAACTATACCTCGTCTTCGCCGAATTATTAGAGCGACTGACATACATCACCACAAACTCTTTTTTCTCATTGTCGTTTGAGTCAGCATTGCTCCAAGTCCCAACATACTCCACTCAGTGTGTAGTTGGAAGGGACGCCTCCTAACAGATCTCCTCAAGATGGGAGAAGATGTCAACATATCCTTGAGTTCTACAAAAGCTCTCTCCTGCTCATCTCCCCACTATCACTCTTGGTCCACCTTCATCAACTTGATCAATGGCTTCATAATTGCACTAAACTCCTTTACGTATCGACGATAGAAGTTCACCAAATCAACAAATGCTTGAACTCGACTCACATCTATGAGACGTGAGATACGTGCAATAGTCTCAACCTTCGTCTGTTGAACACCCAACCCACCTGGATAGATGGTGTGACCCAGATACTCTACCAACTCATGGAAGAACTTGCACTTCCTAAGGTGTAACTTCAACTCATGAGCTCTCAACCGCTCGAACACATCTCGTAAGTGTCTCTCGTGCTCCTCCACTGTAGCACTATAGACTAAGATGTCATCAATATAATATCGAACAAAATCCAGTCCTACTAGGATCATGTCCATCACTCTTCGGAACTCAGCAGAGGCGTCTTTCAACCCAAATGGTAAGAACCGTCATTGATACAAACAATCCTTGCCGTGAGAATCAATTACTCAGAATGCTGTCTTGGACTTATCTTCTTCTCGCATGACAACTAATGATATTTTGCTCGAAGGTCCAAAGTACTGAAGACCTTCACATGCCTCACTGCATCAAAGATCTCCTCAAGTGTTGTCACGTCAGTTTGGCACCTCGGCTAGGTTGACCGAGTGCGAAGTGGCGCATCCCGGTAAAGCCATTAGTGCCGTTAGGGCGAGTTGGTGGGAGAGCTCACTAGGGGTATACTTCGTAGGTATGGCTTGGAGGCCTTAGTTCTTCGAGTTGAGTCTTCAAGCTCCTGGCTATGTTGGATAGTCTAGTTGAGTGTAACCCGGATTCTCTTTGAGCATAGAGTGGGTTTGGCTTGACCATTTGTGAGTAATCTTTGTTACAGTGCTCGAGATGGTAATTTCTCTATTCAGATTACTCGAAGAACTGAGTGCAGATCGAGACGGAGTTCAATAAGAGCTCGCTGATGTGAAATCGTCCGTTGGTATCTTCGGGCGTTGTCGTTCGTGCTTGATTGTTTGGACCTGTGATCGAGGTGTGTGTGGACGCATGATACCTTGCTGGTCGCAGACGATTGCTGTTGTGGGATTGAGTGGAGATTTTCTGTCATGCGAAAGCGCTGCAGAAATTTTGCGGAATGTTCTTGAAGTGACTTGTTGGAGTCGGAGTGCGCGTTTGGGCGTGACAGACGAAGTACTTGTCAATGTCAAGCCGGAGTGGGCTCTTTGGAAGCGCATTGGAGAGACGATTCTAGTGCACCAAGTTTCGTGGAGTTTGGCCGACCATCGAGGAAGTTATGGCATGTCGAAGTTCGCTGCCGTATCACCCGAAAGTGCAAAAAGGCTAGTTACGTCAGATTATTGTGCAATTTCGGAGGCTTCCAGGAGCAGAGGTGCGTGAGTGCGGAGGCGTGAGAGCGGAGTGCGAGAGTACGGAGGCGGAGCGGAGCCTGAGCCTGAGCTCGAGCCCGTCGCAAGCCAGCTTGCTGGCGTGCGTGAGAGAGGTATCCAAGTTCTAGTTGTGTGGGAAGTGTAAAACCAGCTGGTCACCCATCCCAACACTATTCCTGGACCTGGACTCTTAACTCTGTAGTCTTAACTTTAGCTTTACCACTAGACCAATAGCTCTTGGTGTCTTCTAGGGATGCGTGCAAGTACTTATGGACTTGTTTAAGGTAGTAGGAGACCTTCTTGTACGTTCCTAGAGGAGTGGTAAGGCGACCCCATAGTATTAGGGGTAAGCTATAGTTGTGGTAGTGCTTGTCTATATCGTAGAGATGCGTATGGGGGCAGTTGGTGGCAGTTGTCTTGGATGAGCTAGTAGAGCTACCACGTGGATGTTTTTGGAGGTGTAGACATCTAGTTAGTGATCTCAAGTATCAGTTACGACAGTTGGTGATCATATATTGTGCATGTGATCACCGACGAGGAGTCGTCAGTTCGAGTGAGGCTGGGATTCCCTTTATGTGAATGTTTGAGTGTGGAGGGTTATCGTTTAGACTTCTTGTGGTTGGAACCCTTTCTACTTTCTGTTTGTGCGCCGCGTTTGCTTATGTTGGCGCTTGATTTTCGGAGTGGATTCACTCCAGTGTGCTGTCCGTAGTGAGGCTGGAGTTACGGACCAGTCATATTATCTTTGTTTCTCTCACGGTGCGGTTGGCATGACGACCAACAGACCGTGAGAGACTGCCTGTGGTGATGGCAGGTACATGTTATCTTTACCTTGACCGTCCTAGTAGGAGATAGGTGAGCTCAGTAGGAGCAGGGTTAGGCAAGTGGTGGTTACGGTGGTGACGAAGATTGCGACATTCCGGTTGGAGAGTGTGTTATCGGGATTCTCTCATCACCGAGTTCTCGAGAGGTTCTGGTGAAGACTTCTCGGACAGTGGGGCATACACCGAGTGGGATGAGGTACCGACTACCTACACCCTTGCTGTCAGTTGTTTCAGAGGACGAGTCAGATGCAGACAGCGCGTTTTCTAGTGGTGAGTCTAGTGTCGTCACATCATTGTTGTGAGACATGGACGAAGGGACCTCGACAGTTGATGCGATCTGCAGCAGATGCGGAACCCACAGCTGTTTACACCCTTCGTGACGTGGAAGGGTTTGTTCCAACACTTGGAGGGACCGCCGATGGACGATTATCATGAGTTTAGACGAGATTACAGTGTTGAGATCGAGTTGTGGAGACAACATTGGTGGTCGAGCTGGAGGTAGAGGTCCAACACCGGTCGGTCCACCGTCTGCTACGACGTCAGAAGCCGGTATGGCTGCTCGGAGCAGAGAATAGCTAGTATGACTATGGCTCAACGGAGATCTGGTGGAACAGAAGCTTCCACGTCTTATGGGGGAGATGGAGGGGACTTCAACTTCATGGCAGGTGCGGCACAGATTGAGGCATATGCGGTAGTGACTCGAGATGCAGTACGCACCTCTGAGCCACGAGGTGCGTCAGTGGAGTTGGATCCACAACGCGGAGAGACTGATAGACAGATCAGGCTTCCCCAGTCGTTCGCGTTATCGGAGGCGTTGAGGATCACATCTATGGTTCCTAAACGACCTACCGATGGTGTAGTAGAGTTGGAGGCATCGACATCCAGGAGTGGGTGTGATGTGAGTCCATCTTCGACGTCCGTGGATGTGACGTCGAACTCGATGTTGAGGGCGGCTACAGCAGTTTTGCGAGCCCCACTATTCTCAACCACGGATATGAGAGCATTGAGAGTCAACTTGGCTCCAATGTTCCAGTTGACGGCCACGCTCAGTGAGAGCGAGGATGTAGTTACCTCTAGTGTTGAAGTAGTTCAGAGAGAGGCGGTAGACGTGTCCATGGAGTCGAGGATCAGGATAGCTACCAGTGGTACTTGGCAAGCGGTGGCTGCTAAGTTGGATGAGTTACCAGTTAGGTCGACGATTGACCGTGCTGGTTTGGCACCAGGTGTGGTGTTGTTGGACAACAGAAGTGGTATCTTTCGTTTGGTGACACCTTCAGGGAAGATGTATCGACCACAAAAGATCTTGTTAGACTCTGGAGTCCAACCGTTGATGTTGGGAAAGACGGCTTGTATTGGTTTGGGTCTGAAGAAGTCCGAGGTGGAGAGATGTCCATTCCAGTTGCAGACATCTCTAGGAGGATCAGGGGGTACAGCTCTACACATGACACGCGAGATGTTGACAGTGAGAGTTCGACCAGATCATCCCACGGATGACTCCATAGTGAGGACCAAGGCCATCGTTACAGCCGTAGAGTCTTATGATGTATTAGTTGGAGGTGCTGTGTTATACCTTATGGGTTTGTGATCGACTATTGAGCGGAGACAGCATCTTACAGACCAGGTTGGCAGTCCGGTGAGGGACGAGTGAGCCGCTTACCAATGCGGTTCAGTGCTACAGTTGGGACGACGGAGTCTACACCAAGGACGATGACATCCGTTGCAGGGTTCAGTTCTGTCATCGCTTGGCCGGACAACTTGTTGGAGGGCAATGCCCATGCGGAGGATACTCTGGTCTTTGAGGAGGTGGAGGACATACCTAGCATGTCTACGTTAGTACCATCTGCCTTGGATGTTCCACTCTGGAGTTCGAGTGGAGAGTTGCAGCAGTATGTTGATCAGTTAATGCAGCAGGCTTGGAGTGAAGCCTTTGTACCACCACTAGAGGAACAAATGGTTGTTCTTGCTACTGGCCCTGTGACCTTATCACCGTTGGATACGACTCTCATTGTGTGGCAGTATCCAAATGAGGGTGTATGTGTGTTGGAGCTATTTGGAGAGATCAGCACATGTTTGGCTGCGGTATTGCAAGCAAGCATACAAGTACATCGATACTTGTATGTGGAGAGAGATGAGATTGCGAGACGCATCTCATTGCGACATGTGGCACGTTTGGTGCAGAGATATCTTGAGTTGTTGCCCGTATCAGCTGTTAGAAGATACCAGCAAGCATTATCGTCAGATATTTCGCTGCTGGGGGCGCAGGATCTTACGTTTGTTGGCACCATTCACTTGGTGATAGCCGGATGGCCATGTCAAGGTCACACTTGTGCTGGGAGAGGTCAGGGTTTACATGACCCGCGATCTAGGATGTTTTGACAGATGTACGGATCTTACGACATCTCCAGATGCATCAGGTGGATTCTCTAGTGTACATCTTGGAGAACGTTCCTTTGTTGGGTGATGCTCGTACACAGATGATTGCGAGTGTGCACCAAGTGCGGTCTTGAGTTGGACCAGCAGTGTTGTTGGATGCAGCGAGAGTAGGATCTCGTGTACATCGTCCACGGTTGTGGTGGACGAACTTGTTACCGAGAGAGGTGCTTAAGCGCGCACACGATGGAGTGAGACGATCAACGCATCTCACGGTTGATAGCATCTTGGATGCAGGACGACGATCTCAAGTAGTGAGAGTCGTCGATAGGTCACCCATGGCAATGGTGAACCTAGTGGGACGGCCCATGGTAGCGTTATCCACTTTGGTAAGCTTTCCAGCGTCACATGCATTACATACTTATCGGACTTCGTCTGCCGATTGATAAGACGGTAGTCCCCACACATCCGCCTATTCTTGTAGTTGCCTCTTGGCTGGCATAACTGTGGCAGATGCGTACTCTCCATGCGACATCTCTACCAACCCAGCCTTCAACAAGTCTTGAGTCCTACTCTGGATCAAGACTCTCTCCATGTCACTGTACCTGTAAGGACGTTGTCGTGCTACTTGACGGCTACATGCTTGACTTCTACTCCGACGCTTAGGTTTAGTAGTTCTAGAAGTTAGCTTATATTACTTCTAGTCGTTTATGTATATGTTTGACACCTTTGCATACGGTGTTAACACTATTTTGAGTCTTAGTAGGTTGATTACCATGTTGATAGGGCTTAAGCTCATGGGTTGTATTTGCGTGTCGCCCATGCACGCTTTCTAGCTGATTTAAGTTATTTTTCGGGGCTGCGTGTCGTTTTAAGTAATTTAAGTTTTACGCTGGCACTCTAGGGGGCTTGACGTGGTAGCCTATGAGTAAAACTAAGTTGCCACGTGGTTTAGGGTACTAAAGGACAACCAAGTGGAGCTATGAACTCCCATTGGTCCGTTTTTGTCTTTTGTAAAACTCTAAGTTTAGAAACAGAGCTCTAGAGAGGAGTTCGAGCATTTGGTGAGGGATCTCCGAAATCTGAGAGCACAGGAGGGTAGAGCTCGTCATGCCAAGCACTTCCAGTGAAATTTTCGATCGATTTGAGTCAATAAAGACGAAGTTATGACCAATTGAAGTTCGAATTGTGCTAGAATTGAATCACTTTTGTTGGATTTAGAGTTTTCAGTGTCACTCGCAGCAGATTTGAGGAAATTGCTTCAAAACTTCGAGGTTGTGTTCTCTGCCAGCAGGGCTACGATTTCACAAAAAGTTTCATATCGATTGAGCAACTGAGTAATTCAGGGCGGCCGCTGAAGCTGAGGGGGTCTGAAAAGCTCTTAATCTAGAGCAGCGACTTCAGAGGAGGAGATCTGCAGTTCTGTGTACATTCAGGAGTCCCAACTTCACAGGGATGTTCAGCACCCTGTAGACTGCAAATCCTGTAAGAAACTTCAAAATTGATCGAGCCAAACTCCTGTTATAGGTTGAAATAGCCAGCTAGGTACCAGAAATTGCCGTAGTTTTCTTGCTCAAAACTTTTCTGTTCATATCTCCGTGTCAGAATTTGATCTCAGGCTGAAATTTCGTCTGTGAGTTCAGTAGTACCTCATTTGCATGCAGGGGAAGTTTAGAGGTCTAAACCTTCATAGTTTTCTTCTCCGTGAGTGTCAAAGTTCGCCGCCGGATCCTATTACTGCCAGCTAGACCTGAATTTCGCTTTCTGAGCATATTACTAGATCTTAGACATCTGTGTGAGTGTTTATAGCCCTATTGTGACCTGAAAGCCAACCTCTTGAGTAGACAACCACAGCCAGAAGCCCGGCGCTTTCCTAGGTAGACGGATCACACTCCGACATACTCTCTTTTGGTGAACTCGACGTGAAACACCTAGGGTGGGAGTTTTCTTGAGAGTGTTACAGGATCAGATATCATGGCCAACCAAGGATCATCAAGTGGAGCTGCTGCTGCTGCTCAGCAACCTGTTCAGTTGGATGCTGCTACGATGAAGATGTTCCAAGCTTTTTCCATGTTTATGCAGCAGCAGCAGTGCACAGAGAGGAAAGAGGTATTAGCAACCAAGGCGTTGCAATCTGTGGTGCATCAGATGGACCAGTTCAAGGGTACAAATATTTCCAAGTATGTGCGATACTATGCTAGGGAGATGGAGGTGAACAAGGTGCCTGAGAAGGAGATGGTGGAGAACTTTGAGCTTGCTGTTGTCCCTGAGATTCGTGGGCGTGTGAAGGAGCTCAAGCAGCAGCAAGGACAGAGTTGGGAGAGCTTTATGCGAGCTTTGAAGGAGGAGTACTACACTGAAGATTCATAGAGGGTGACCAAGAGAACGTTCTTGGAGTGGGTGGTTAAGCCCAACAAAGGTTTGTCTGTAAATGAGTTGTTAAGGGAATTTGATCGTCAGTATGCTCAGCTTTCTAGGACAGAAAAGCTTACATTAGAGGTGGAGAAGACCGAGCTTTTCCTACAAGCAGCGGACGTGACTATTCAGGAGAAGCTTGAGCTGTTGCTGGAAGACAAGAGTGAGGAGAGAGGATTGAAGACTGACTGGAAGGAGGTTGAAGAGGCTGTCTCTTTGCTGACCAAGAGACAGAGAAGAAAGGACAAGATGGTGGTAAGTGAAGCAGCACCTCTGATAATTCCTGTCAAGCAGTTGCCTGCTAAACCCGCTTTGGTAATTGCTAGAGAGGAAGACTCACCGCTTGATGAGTTGATTAAGGGTATGAAGGAGCTTAAGCTTAAGCTCACTAGGTTAGAAGAGAAGGAGCAGAATGTACAGCCTGCTATGCAGAGACCTCAGATGAGAGAAGGCTTTGTTCATCGTTGTATATGGTGTGATAGCCTAGACCATGTAAGAAGAGATTGTGGGGAGTTTTCAGATGCATTGAGAAAGGATCTTATCTTCTTCAAAGATGATAAGATCCATTTGAGAGAGACTGGGATGATGCTGGGAACCAACTTTGGAAAGGGTGGTATGAAGAGACTTGTGAATGAGATATCAGCATCACATGCTGTTTCTCTTGTGAATGCTGCTACCTGTGGAGTGAAAGTGGAGATGGAGAGAGAGAAAGGGACTACTGGGTTGTGGTCAGATGTAGTGCGGTCCGTAGCTAGAACAGAGTTAGACAAGGATGTGCTACGGAGGGTTGGCAACTCAATTCGAGAAACTACAGGATGGAATGACCTGTGGATACTATGTCAGTGCATGCTTATGTTGCAAGAAGTCAGCATGAAGCTCTACTAGAAGAAAAACGCAGGAGGGAGGATGCAGGTGAGGCTTCTACAGCCAAACGACCTGCTACAAGGAGTGAAAGGGCTAGACCAGATGCAAGGCAAGAGACAACACCTACTCGGGAGGAGACTATGGAGGATCTACCATCTACAACACCAAAGGAGAAGGAGAGAAGCAAGGAGAAGGATAAGATGCCTGCATACAAACTTCAGTATGACATTGAGATTGCTACAGACTTGAAGCAGGTGTTAGAGAACCGTATCTTGAATGGGAAAGTTGAGTTTACTTTGGGTGAGATTCTTGGGATTGCAAAGCGTGAGTTCCATGAGGTTATCATAGATATCATCAAGAGGAAACGTCAGATTCTAGGCGAAGCAGCTACGCTGAACGCTCTAGGGACTAAATTGTCGGAGGATGAGGAAGATGAGATTGCTGGTTACTGCTCTCAAGTATCAGAGGGAAGATCAGATCAGCACGTGAGGTTTGAAGATGAGGTGGAAGTATCGCAGAAGAGTCATTATTCTCACAACCATTGGGCGAGAGCAACCACAGAGACCTTAGTGAAGCTGGGAGATCTAGAGGAACCTGTGGTGGCATTGATTGATCACGGCTCAAAGATTAATCTGATGTCTAAGGAGTTGTACAAGCGTGGGAGGTGGCCCATAGACACCGACCATGGATGGCTTATCCGTGCTACCAACAACCAGCGGGGAGAACTCTATGGTGCTTGCCTCAACATCAAGGTAACTGTGGGTGACATCAGTGATGTTCAGAATTTCTTTGTGCAAGACATGTCAACCTATCCTATCATTCTAGGACAGCCTTACATTACTGCTGTTAGAATGGAGACACGAGTTATGGATGATGGTTCAGCCTATGCTAGGATACGTAGTAGAGACGGCAAAAGAGCTGTTCAGTTTTTGACCGTTGCTGCAGAACATGAGAGGAATCGTGATAGCTTGAGAGACCGTCCACTGCCTAAGACTACTCAGGAGTTTAGAGAGTCTAGGGGTTTTGGCAGAGTACCATTGAAGAGCGAGACTTCAACGGTACAGTAGAGCTAGGATTCTCGCCTGATCCAGTAGAGCAGGAAGCTTTATCCACTAGCTTCTTAGGATTGACGTCATGTGGATCAGTGTGTTATAGGAAGGTTGAGAATCTGAAGAGGTTTGAGAGACAACGTGTGAAGTGTGTACAGCAATCTTTGTGGGACAGTGGAGAGTTAACAGGAGATGAATACATATCTGGAGTGTTTGAAGAGCAGTATTTGGTAGATACTATAGGGGAGTTGAAATCTATAATAGAAAGTTCTATAGATGATGTAGATAGAGTGGTGAGAGTGAGCTCCAAGGAGCTTTATGATGTAATTGATAAGTTTATAGATCGACAAGAAGTGTATGTGGAGACCAAGTACAAGTCAATGGCAAAGAAAGTCAAACCAGTGGCTTTGCCTTTGCCACTCGATTACAATCAGAAGATGGAGCAAGCTGCACGAGAACCGACGCTCAGAGGACCGAGAAGAATTGGACACCAGTTCACAGAAACAACACTGAAGGAGCTGAGGATTGGAGGTGATGGATTTCTTACTGAGCAAGAGAAGAAGAGCTTCAGGGAGATGCTATCTAGGCATGGTAAGGCGTTTGCGTTTGAGTCACATAAAGTAGGATGTGTAGATCCAAGCGTAGTTGCACCTATGGTAATCTTTACTATACCGCATGTGCCTTGGAATCTACGTCCTATCCCTGTACCTAGAGCCCATCTACCAAAGCTGATAGACTTGCTCAATGAGAGGATTAGGATGGGTATCTTGGAACCATCTATAGCTCCCTACTCTAGCATATGGTTTACTGTTCCGAAGAAGAGTGGAGCTTTGAGATTCATTCAAGATATGCAGCCAGTTAACAAGGTGACTATCAGGAATATGGGTATAGGACCTATTGTAGACGAGTTTGCAGAGGCTTTTGCTGGTCGTGCTATCTATTCAATGGGAGACTTATATTCAGGTTACGATCAGTTTCAGTTATCCTCTGAGAGTAGAGACTTGACTACAATGAGGACACCTTTGGGGTTACTAAGGATGTGCACCTTGCCACAAGGTGCTACCAATTCTGTAGCACATATGATGAATGGCATGAATAAAGTTTTGAGGGATTTCATTCCTGAAAAAACTATGCCATTCCTTGATGATGTGTCGATCAAAGGGTGTGCTGAGGAGGAGAAGAATGAGGTAATGGATCAGAGGGGGTGCCGTAAGTTTGTTGCAGATCACATAGCTGACTGTGATAAGATATTGAGTCGACTGGAGGAGGTTCATTTGACTTTATCAGGAGCAAAGTCTGTATTTGGAGAACAGGAGGTGTTAATAGTGGGGCACCTATGTGGATCTTATGGTCGGAAACCTTGTCCGAACAAGGTTGATGCCATTCGAAGGATGAAGGAAACATGTGGGTCAGTTACCGAGGTGAGAAGATTTCTAGGTGCATGTGTGTTTTATCATATATGGATTCCACACTTTGCTCATGTAGCAGATCCGTTGTACAAGCTGCTGAGGAAGGGGCAAAGATTTCAGTGGCAAGAGGAGCAAAGCGAGGCTATGAGGAAGTTGAAGGATCTTTTGGCTTCACCACCAACTCTACGGAAGGTAACATATGAGTTGGGCAGATCTGTTATCCTTACTGTTGATACTAGTCCTATTGGCATTGGATGGGCTATAGGACAAGATGATCAGGAAGGAAATAGATATGTGGTGCGTTTTGGTGCTAAGGTATTAAGTTCACGGCAGAGAGACTACCCTCAGGTCAAGAGAGAGCTATGGAGAGTAGTTACTGCGATGAAGAGTGATAAGGAATACTTGATAGGAGCACCTGTGGTTGTGGAGATAGATTGTTTACCTCTCTTAGGAATGATCACTAGCTGTACAACTCCAGATATTGCCATGTTGAGGTGGATAGCATATATCAAGTCCTTGAACCCAGAGTTTAGACATATTGCAGGAAAAGACAATCCTGTGGCAGATATGTTATCAAGGGCTAGGTATTACGATGAGAAAGAAATGATAGATGATCAGGAGGATGTGGGAACAGAGTTCTATTCCAGTGCTCTTGCTAGAAGAGATAGAAGCTGTTTTGCAGCCTCGTTGGAGTTTTTTGAGGAAACTATGTATGATGGCGAGTGGTTGGATCTTGGACGCTATTTGAGTTCACTGGAAAGGCAAGAAGGCTGGTCTGATGCAGATTTCAAGAGGATCCGTAGAATAGCTTATGGTTACTTTTTACATCTATGGAAGCGCCCTAAGCTACAAGGAGGTATACCGCAACGAGTGGTATGTGACTTGGAATTGCAGCAGAAGTTGATCAAGGAGTTCCATGAGAGTTTATGGGCCGGTCATAGAGGAGTTTGGGCTACATTTGCCAAGATGAAGGAGAAGTATTGGTGGAAAGGTATGTATAAGGATGTAGTACAGTTTGTTTCATCCTGTATACCCTGCCAGATGTATTCCAACGTACGTCATCGTGATGGATTGCATCCTACTTATCCTTTAGCCATTCATTACAAATGGGTAGTTGATCTGGTAACTATGCCGTTTGGGCTTGGACAAATGAGGTATCTAGTCTTGGCTAGAGAAGATCTATCTAACCAAGTTGAAGGTCGTGCCCTGAGGACGAAGACCACTGCTAGTGTCTGCCGCTTTCTACTTGAAGATGTCATTTGTAGGTATGGGTGTGTGGGAAAGATTGTGGTGCCCACAAATTACAGTATTCACGAATTTTTGAAATTTTTGAGATTAATGACTTGTTTATATAACTGAAGAAGCGTTGTTACTTAAGGTTACGTCTTCCTTAACAGGAAGATGATCTTAAGAGCTGTTTGTAATAAGAAGTTGACTTCTTCAGAAGACGACCGTCTTCGGAAGACCGTCTTCTCAGTTGCGTCTTCAGAAGATAGGAAGACGGCGGAAGATGAGAAGACGGCGGAAGACATCTGTCTTCTGGAAGACAGCGATCACGAAGGCCTGACCACGAGTTTTCGGATAAACAAGTAGGTGTACCTACTGGAGCGCACCGAATAGATAGGTAGGTCAGGAAGACACCAAGGACGAGAACCCCTAATCTGCGGGGAAGATGCGTGAGGAAGCACATTAGCCACCTTCCAACTTCCCGCAGCACAGTGCGTCTGAAGAAGATCGATTGAGAGAGTGAACTTCGAGCTAGCATTGAGAGAGGAATCGAGTAAGACATCGAGGTAGTAGAGAGTACGTTGGCAGCTAGGCGAAGGGTGAAATCGGATTGCGGGAGCACAAACAGCAGAAAGAGCGAAGGCATTTCTGTGGAGCTTCCAAGAAGTTGACAGTGGAGAGGGGCGAGTAGAAGCGAAAGAAGAATCGAGGTGTGGACCGAAATTGACAGCAGGCGCATTCGAGAGGAGTCGCATTGGAAGCTAGGACAAGAGCCAGAAGCGCGCGAAGGTCGAAGACAACTCGGGAGCCGAAGAAGACTGTAGAGGTTCTTTCCCCTGTTCTTTCTCCTTCCCACTTCTTCTCGCCATTGTCTGGTACTCCCCGCGCTTCCTTGATTGTGTGCAGGCAGCCTGATCGATTACCCCACCCCCCATCTTTCCTATTGAGACATTGGGTGCGGAAGCGCTGCCCAATTTCTGTCAAGATATCTCCTTGCTTCTTCCCGAGCTCAATTCGAGCTTCCCTACCCCTAGTCTTCAAATTGGCGAACCCAACTATCAATTTCTCTACCCTACTACCTCTCTACCCCCGAAACTTGAAATAGAAGACGATTCGGAAGATGGGAACATCCTCGGAAGACGCTTCTTGAACTTGACTGTCTTCGGAAGACTGTCTTCGGAAGACTGTCTTCGGAAGTCGACTGAACACAATTCGTATCAAGAGTGGATTTGTTTTGCTTTTGTGTTTAGAGAGACTTGATACGAAGCCTGAGTGGTGTGGTGAGTTGTTGTGTTATTTCGAGAAGTTGGAACTCGGGAACTAGGCCTGTGCCTCCCGGTCTTCCAAGCTTCTCAACTCCACATCTTCCTAGAGAGACTAGAAGACTGAAAGGCTGGCAAAATGAGCGAGAAGACGTGAGGGTCCATTTCGGGTCTCTTCTGTCCGACCCATAGCAGCCGTTCCTTCTTCTTCCCGAACTTAGAAGAGAGTTGTGAGAAGTATTGCTGGCAGAATCCGGAGAGAATGGTCGAGGGTCATGTCTTCCCATCATGCAGCAAACTTCTTCTGAGTGCGTATGAGAGGTGAGAAGTCAGAAGAACAGAGTGCAATTGTCTTGAGTCTGTTGTGAGGATAGACTGCGCGTAGGAAGACGAAGACATGTGAGACCAGTGAAGGGAAGTCTGACTTCGGGAAGTCTTCCGAGAAAGACATTGAATCGGAAGCTGTCCCAAGTGTCTTCCCAGAGGCCACTGTCACCGCAGGAGCCCGCAACCATCTTCTGAACCTTTCTCATACTCTACTTCTCGCATATCTTGTATCTTCTGATAGGAAGTAGGATGTAATGCAAGGTGGATTGTCTTCTTGGTAATCCATGCGAGGCCTTGCTTAGATAAGATTGTTTAGATATAGCTCGGAAGACGAGAGCTATTTAAGAAGCACTGTTAGAATCCCGGAAGACGGAGTAGCTGTCTTCTGGAAGACTAGTTTCGTCTTCTGAGAGTGGAAGCTAGACTATGGGCACTCGGGAAGAACTGAGCCTTCAGCTCATAGTAGGTGCTTGTGGTTTAGTGCAGCAGATCTTCCAGGTATGTCGATGCATCCGCGAGGCCTGGTGTTACCAGCGACAGAATTGGCCGAGGCCACTCCTTTCCTCAAGGAGTTGGGTCTCGACTTCTTCCTGTGGGATTGGAACCTCGCAGATCAAGGGCTTCTGGAGGAGGTATGGGTCGCGTTACCACCGCGTAACCGTGTACCTGCGAAGGCAGGAGTTGCTCGGGGAAGACCATCTTCCTGGACAGAAGACTGGTGGCGTAAGGCGTTTCACAGACCTGAGACCGAGAACCGAGGATATTGGTACGAGAAGAAGATCTTGCCTAGGATTGTGAGTTCATGGCATGTACCTGGGAGTACCACCTGCCTTTTCGTGGAAGACAGGCAGGGGAGGAACGGTTGGAAGATAGAGTCTTACCGGGAGCCGAAGAAGCGACTTCTGGCGAAGTTGTTTCTGCATCTTTTCCCCAAGGGAAAAGCGCAGAAGACGAGGTACTTAGGAGATCAGGACGTGGAGTTCCTGGAATCAGTGTGGGATGACAGAGTGCCAATCTATTGGGGCGCGTACATCCACAACTATGCACAGACGGAGCTAGCATACTTGGGTACCCCGGCGGGAGGACATCTGACGCCCTTCTTCTGCTACTTGTATGTAGCCATGGGGGATCTTAGGGAAGATCAGCTGGCAGTGTATGGACCAACGGAGCGACAGGAGGTGAAGGAGGAGACCTCGGAAGACGATGACCGAGAGGCAGCAGCAACGCCCCCTCCCACTCTGATGCCACAGCTGAGGTCCGGCTCTCACCAGAAGACGCTGCTAGTGAGGGAAGACGAGTCTAGTGGGTCGGAAGACGCCACGCCAGTGAGGAAGATGGGCCACAGAAGTGTACCGAGGACACCCATCTCCCTCATCCATCCAGGATCGGAGTCGGACTCGGAGGAAGACTTGCTGAGTACCCGATCGGAGCAGAAGACAGCTTCTGTAACACCTGGGAGTCTTCCGAAGACTCCAGAAGATGAAGGATGGATGGGCACTCCTACTGCGATGCGAGGAAGCGCAAAGAGGAGAGCCGCCCCTGCCACGAGGAGTCTTCCACCCCGGAAGATGAGAAGAGTAGCTTCTTCTCGTTCGCAGAAGATGAAGGCCGTAGTGGTGGAAGAGGCTCCCTTGCCTCTGGAAGACGAAGTCGACACCCTCGAGCGAGTGGTGGGGATGAACTTGTCTTCTGCAGGAAGACGACTGGAGGAGTTCAGTGCCTACTTCCAGAAGGAGATCCAGCCCGCTATGGAGTTGCTGGAAAGGAGAGCGAGGGCACAGGAGGAGCCTCTACAGCCTGGATTCGGCCTGCGCACCTTGCTGCGACAGGAAGACAGCCAGCAGAAGACGGAGGTTCTGGAAGCTAGTCTCCGCACTACGGAGAAGCTTGCAGCCAGGTACAAGACGGAAGCAGCCGCTTCTGCCAAGGAGTCGATACAACTTCGGAAAAGCAACCAGGAGTTGCAGACGCGAGTACAGCAGCGTGATCAGGAAGTTCTCCGAGTACGGGAGAAGATCACTACCCTCGCAGAAGAGCAGACCACTTGGAAGATGCAGCGAGAAGCCGCAGAAGCGCGAGCTGCAACAGAGAAGACGCAGAGGGAAGCAGCGGAGGCCCGTGCGTAGAAGATGCTAGCTCAGTCGGTAGAAGCGCTTCGGAAGAAGTTCAACTTCACCACGGGTAAGAAGTTACTTACCTTAGCTAGGGAATGGGACAGCGAGTCCAAGACGAGGTTGGTGGAATGCAGAGATAGCATATTCAGGTACCTGGATAGACAGATAGAAGGAGTGAAGACACTTTATGGTCTTCCCTCGCTTCCGACACCTGCAACCGCATCTTCCCAAGCCCCAGCACCCTCGACTGGATCCGGAATGGAGAAGGAGGAGTTCGATCTCGCTGTACACTTGGTGGTGACAGCGTTGGAAGACGAGAAGACTCCAGAAGACGCCCCGGAAGACATGATGTCTTCTGGAAGACAGGAAGACGAGCCGTCTTCCCAGGTATTCCGCGTGGAGGAAGCGACTTCCCTGGACCCCTATGAGATCGCCATAGTCCCTAGTACTGCATCTGTGCCTCAGAAGACCGAAGACGCACCATTCGACTCGTCTTCCCAGAAGACCATTCCGTCTTCCGAAGTCGAAGCCGAGGAAGACGCAGCCGCAGAAATAGCAGGGCCAGCGAAGAGCGAGGAGAGGGAAGCTACCTCAGTGGTACCCGAGGTAAGTGCAGGGCTTCCCAGCCCATCAGAAGTCGAGGTAGTAGCTTCGGTAGGAGCAGATCATGTAGAGATTGCCACCGAGCAATCAGAGTAGTTAGCAAACTCAATCGACACTTCCAGATTTAGTAGGATTGGACATGCTATCTTAAGGGTGGCAGTTTTCCATGTAAAAATAGTTAGGACCTCATGTGGCAGCATAGGTAGCGTAGGAGTAATACAGTGGATGGCTAATTGGAAAGAAGGACCGCATGCATGTGAGGTGACCACCTCTTGTCAGCGCCTCTCTTTCTCTCCTTGGTGGTCGCCTCCCAAGGCAGATGGTTAAGTAGGATAGCATGGTAGGAGAAAAACTCTCTGAGAGCTCTGCCAGTTCTGTAGAATTCGGCAGTAACTGAACATACACACCGATTCTACAAGCAGGCAGGAGAGACACATTAGAGCAGGGACAGTCCAGGAACAGGGAACGGCATCCTCGTGCAGTCCTGTTAGCTAGGCTGGTGTGTCGAGGAGTAGACGCAGGAAGTAGAGGGAGTGAGCTTCCCAATGCCATTGTGACTTCTTCTCGGAGAAAAGATTGTTGATTTGAGTGCAGACGCTTTGTCCATGTCTTCTGGGTGGTGGAATGTATTGAATTCGCTCCCAATTGTGCATGAGAAGTGTTCTTCTTGAGTGGCGGTGACTGTCAGCCGTTGTGGAAGTGTAGCTTGACTCGTTCAGTAGAGCACTTGGGATCTACGTACGAACGGTCTTCTGGGTAAGTGATCCCAGAAGACAGAGCAGTCAGAGCAGCGAAGTGAAGAAGAAAGAAGCCTTCTTCCCGCAACAGAAGACGACATCCTCGAGTAGAAGACGGTGCTACAGTACTCACGTTTGTTGTCTTCCTCCCCAAACTATTACAAGCAGGGATGGCTTGTTAGTCAGGATCCGGACTAGAAGCCTGTCGGAATCTTAATTGCCCTTTTTCATCCTGTTTTCTCTTGTTTGGATTTCTTCTTCTTCCCATCTTCCCTCATCTTCCCCATCTTCTTACCTTCTTCTAGTGAGCTTCCGATACTTCTATTGAGCTTCCGTGAAGGTGAATGTCGTTGTAGCGCTGCAGGAAGACAACTTCCGTAGGCAGAAGCCTGGGAAGGCTACAGGGGGCATACACCCTGTGATTGATCCACCCCGTTGGAATGTGAGTGTGAGAATAAGGTGTAATGACTGTTACTAGTCGACTTCTGCGAAGCAGGACAGCCTTCTGGAGGTGTGAGAAGACGAGCTAAACCCCCAGAAGACGAGAATCCCTTCGGGAAGACGGTATCGAGAAGACCGGAAGAAACAACCTGGAAGCAGGAAGTTCGTCTTCCCGAGCTTCTCTGTGAATAGTTGTATGATATTGTAATTGGTAGTTGTTTGTTTGGGTCTAGAGCGCCATTTGGCGTGTCTGGAAGACGTGTTGGTTTGTGTGGTTTTGTGAGAAGACGGGCTTTTTAGACAAAACCCGTGTGTTTGTGTGTTTGAACAGATCTTAGAACTTAGAGCAGCGTTAGTTGTGCAAATCCTCTGTGGGAACGATATCTTGTATACTAAATGGGCAAAAGGAGAAATCCTTCGTCACTACAAAGATCACTGCAGATAGGGGTGAGCTGGATTCACAAGAAGGAGTTGAGTTCTTCAAGCGATTGGGAATCAAGCTGGCATTAACCACTGCTTACAATCCTGAAGGGAATGGCAAGAGCGAACGAGGTCATCCGCCAATCATCAAAGCTTTGGTAAAAGCTTGCAAGGGTAAGATCCGTGAATGGCCTAGACTGCTACCATTTGTTTTATGGGCAGATCGTACAACTCATAGTACCGTTACAGGTTACATGCCAGCAGAGTTGATACTAGGACAAAAACCTGTGATGCCGATTGAGGAGGTTGTGCCTACTTGGAATGTTTTGCCATGGGAAGATGGTAGAAGTACGGAGGATCTTCTTGCATTAAGGATCCAGCAGTTAGAACGGAGACCTGAGGATGTTGCCAAAGCTGTGGAAAGATTAAAGATTGCTAGAGAGAGAAACAAAGGCAGATTTGATAGAACGCATAGATTACGACCCAAACCAGTTAAAGAAGGTGATTGGGTATTATTCTATGATAGTAGTCTTGATAATCAGCATAGCACTATCAGGAAGTTTTCCAAGAGATGGTTCGGACCTTATGTGATGTTAGAAGTTTATGATAATGCCACATACTCTTTGAGAGAGTTATATGGTGCAGTGCTCAAGATACCAGTCGCAGGGAAGAGAATCAAGCTCTTTAGAAGGAGAGGGGAGGACCAGAACATTGCAGAGCTTACTGAGGATGAAGCTGAAGACTCAATGGAGGTTGAAGATGAATTTGAAGCTGAAGCTGAAGAGTCTTGATCTGGATCTGGCACATATCGGAGGATGTGCAGGTTCAGAGGGGGTGGATGTCGTGCTACTTGGCGGCTACATGCTTGACTTCTACTCCGACGCTTAGGTTTAGTAGTTCTAGAAGTTAGCTTATATTACTTCTAGTCGTTTATGTATATGTTTGACACCTTTGCATACGGTGTTAACACTATTTTGAGTCTTAGTAGGTTGATTACCATGTTGATAGGGCTTAAGCTCATGGGTTGTATTTGCGTGTCGCCCATGCACGCTTTCTAGCTGATTTAAGTTATTTTTCAGGGCTGCGTGTCGTTTTAAGTAATTTAAGTTTTACGCTGACACTCTAGGGGGCTTGACGTGGTAGCCTATGAGTAAAACTAAGTTGCCACGTGGTTTAGGGTACTAAAGGACAACCAAGTGGAGCTATGAACTCCCATTGGTCCATTTTTGTCTTTTGTAAAACTCTAAGTTTAGAAACAGAGCTCTAGAGAGGAGTTCGAGCATTTGGTGAGGGATCTTCGAAATCTGAGAGCACAGGAGGGTAGAGCTTGTCATGCCAAGCACTCCCAGTGAAATTTTCGATCGATTTGAGTCAATAAAGACGAAGTTATGACCAATTGAAGTTCGAATTGTGCTAGAATTGAATCACTTTTGTTGGATTTAGAGTTTTCAGTGTCACTCGCAGCAGATTTGAGGAAATTGCTTCAAAACTTCGAGGTTGTGTTCTCTGCCAGCAGGGCTACGATTTCACAAAAAGTTTCATATCGATTGAGCAACTGAGTAATTCAGGGCGGCCGCTGAAGCTGAGGGGGTCTGAAAAGCTCTTAATCTAGAGCAGCGACTTCAGAGGAGGAGATCTGCAGTTCTGTGTACATTCAGGAGTCCCAACTTCACAGGGATGTTCAGCACCCTGTAGACTGCAAATCCTGTAAGAAACTTCAAAATTGATCGAGCCAAACTCCTGTTATAGGTTGAAATAGCCAGCTAGGTACCAGAAATTGCCGTAGTTTTCTTGCTCAAAACTTTTCTGTTCATATCTCCGTGTCAGAATTTGATCTCAAGCTGAAATTTCGTCTGTGAGTTCAGTAGTACCTCATTTGCATGCAGGGGAAGTTTAGAGGTCTAAACCTTCATAGTTTTCTTCTCCGTGAGTGTCAAAGTTCGCCGCCGGATCCTATTACTGCCAGCTAGACCTGAATTTCGCTTTCTGAGCATATTACTAGATCTTAGACATCTGTGTGAGTGT
The DNA here is from genome assembly GCA_036924285.1 of Asterella californica. Taxonomy (NCBI): domain Eukaryota; kingdom Viridiplantae; phylum Streptophyta; class Marchantiopsida; order Marchantiales; family Aytoniaceae; genus Asterella; species Asterella californica. The sequence continues at coordinate 19,278,401 of JAYKYS010000003.1, forward strand.
TTATAGCCCTATTGTGACCTGAAAGCCAACCTCTTGAGTAGACAACCACAGCCAGAAGCCCGGCGTTTTCCTAGGTAGACGGATCACACTCCGACAACGTCGAAAGATTGGCGTGTCATTAGCCAAGTCGATCCGTATACCAGGTCCCTTCAAGGTACCCAAATCCTTCATACTGAAGGCAAAACAATTCCTGTAGCTCTTCAGGAATCTTTGAACTCTTCGTCTCTCCTCTCTTATAAGCTTGGGTCCAATCTCTGGCTCCCAAGTATCCTCTGTTACCATGTTAGAGATAGAAGACGAAGTCGTTGACTGCTATCTTGCAGCCTTTGGAGCAGTTTCCTTCTGCTCACCACCAACAACCTCCACCGCTACTGTGCGGAAAACTTCTACAGTTCTAGCTGCAAGCTCCACACTCTCTCCTACGACATCCCATGATGTCCAAGGATGATGAACTCCACGTGCCTCGCCCCCCTAGTCTTTGCCTCCACCGACCTGGTAGGCAAAGAGCTCAAGAGTGCTCGAGCAGTAACACCCGTCGATCGCATCCGACGCTGCTCAGCCAATCCAAGACTAACAATCCATGTTAAGCAATTCAAGTCCATTGCTTGATCCAATACTTGACGACGTGAAGCCTCCGACACCGAAGCTACTGCCGTCGTACCCGTAACGAAACCCATCGCTCGCTCTCTCTCATCGGCATTGGGCTCCACCAACTGCCATAATTGAGCATGCTAGAGATAGAAGACGAAGTTGTTTCTTGCTATCTTGCAGTCTCTAGAGCAGTTTTTTTTTGCTACCAGCACACACACATCCTCCTTTGGATCAGCAGCAAGGACCCGCTTGCTACTGACTAGAGAAGGACGGCATGGGCTTTTGTCCACTAAGTCCTCCAACACCTCCTTGAGATCGTGATTGATCAGCATGATCTCTACCACCACCACCATCACGCTGTTGCGTAGCTTGTGATCCTCGAGAAGAGACGGTCATCCCATGTGGTACCTCCCTGCTGAATCCAGCACTCACCACTCTCTTCTCTATCATGTTGAGCTCAATCCGCTCAGCCAAACCGAAGACAACCGTCAATATCGGAGCGGTGTCTCTAAGAAAAGTCGCATCTTTAACTCTCCTACGTAGCTCTCGGTCCAGTATCTCATATCAGAACTGGACTGCCTATGCTTCCATCACTCCTTGGGTAACGCGATCAACCACCTTGTGCGAGTAAACGCCTCACGTCGGCTCTCTCTAGTCTTCCGCTTGAACTCCTACAGACTCCTCAACTTGTCGGTCCGCACACCTTGATAGTTCTTCCTCAAACATTGGAAGAACTGAACCACAGGGTTAAACCCTGGTGGTATCCCGCTCATTCTACCGCTTGCTCCACTACTAGTGGACGCACCACTGGTTGTAGATACTCTGCCACCCGTGGATGTATCACTGTCATTTGACATCCAAACTCTGTGCTACGCCTCCCGAAACTACGCCAGTAGTGATAGAAATATAGTTGAGAGACCAAGGTTGTCTCCACAACTCAGTCTCCACGTTGTAGTCTCGCCTAAACTTATGGTAATCGTCTATAGGTGGTCCTTCCAATTGTTGGAACAAACCCTTCCACGTCATGATGGGTGTGAACATCTATGGGTTCCGCATTTGCTGTAGATCACATCAATTGTCGAACTCCTGGATGAAGTCATCCAGCTCAATGAAACCCATCATATATGAGTATCGTCGAGGTCCCTTCGTGATCTCATAGATCTTGTCCATGTCTCACAACAACGTTGTGACAACACTGTGTGTATCTCCAATCACGTCCATGTCTGAATCGATATCCTCTATTGATGAGATCAGTGCTACTGGTTGATACCTCACACCACTTCGTCTGAACCCATTGCTTATTGTAGTTAAATCGCCGCCTGAACCTCCGTGGACCTCCGTGATGACAACCTAGTGTCGATAGTCAACACTAAGCTCTAATCAGATCGTCGAAACCTCATCATCACACGTGACGCCAACCTGCCTAACCCCACTCCTAATGAGCTCACCTATCCCTTACTAGGACAGATAAGGACAACATGTACCTGCCATCACCACAGACAATCTCTCACGGTCTGTTGATCGCAAGTCCAACTTCACCGTGGGAGAAACAGAGATAGTCTGACTGATCCACAACTCCAGCCTCACTACCGACAACACACTGGAGTGAACTCATTCCAAAAATCAAATGCTAACACAAGCAAACACGGCGTATAAACAAGTAAGATATGGAGGGATTCCAACCACAAGAAGTCCAAACGAGAACCTTCCACACTCAAACATGGACAAAAGATAAACCCAACCTCATCGAGACTGACGCCTCCTCTTCGATGACCACATGCACAATATATGACCACAAATTGTCATAACATGTACCTAAGGTCACTACCTAGATGTCCACACCTCTAGTAGCTCCAAAAGTCTCTACGTGGTAGCTCTACTAGCTCATCAAAGACAACTGCCACCAACTACTTCCATACGCGTCTTTATGATATAAGCAAACACTATCGAGCTCGAGCTCCGCCTCTGCACTCACGCACTTCTACTCCTCGAAGCCTCGAAGCATCTAAATGTCTCCTAACATGCGCTCCACGCCGCAACACTCTTGCTCACTCTCCGCTCTGCTCTGCTTGGAGTAGAGTAGAAACTCGGACCAAACTACAAAAGAACGAAGTGCAAGAAAGAAACAACCCAAACATCAACTTCGCACCACTCCAAATGGTCGAAATCTACCAACTGTGCACTCGCAGACGGGTTTATGACAGATTTTGATCACCTGTAACATTCTTTTTTTTGTAACTCCTTCGATCCTTCACCAAATCAGATGATTTTTGGTGCGTTGAAATCGTCTTCTCAGTGCGCACCTACTGCACTCCTCACCAACAGAAATTGCTGATCCACGCCTATAGAGTTTTTGGAGCTTCCCGAAGTTGGGGAATCTTATACTTTACAACAGGAGGAGGAGATGGTAGTAAGGTTTTATCATTGGGAAAAAATTCCTCTCAAAATTTTAAGAGGATTACAAAGAGGAGAGAACAGACCACTGAGAGTAGCAATAAGACACCAATGCATGTGGTTACATCCACAACTTATACGTGGACCTCTATTCCTACTCCTTGGCCTACCTCTAGTGCATTCCATGCATGGAAAGAGTACCTACAACATGATAGTTGTGCATGCCCAAGGGGCTTGAGAGCCTGATATAATCTATTTTTGAGTCCACTAAGAAGATGATGCGAGATGTCATCAGTCGTGCAGAAGACTCGATCTATTTGTTGAGGGATTTTCTCCTATGCACCTTCAGGCTTCTAGAGGACATAAGGACATGATACTATAAAAGAAGAAAGACCGCATTCTTTTCTTTGATCCACATGAGGATGAAGGATCATATTTTGATCACTTAGATGATCCCCATATCCCCATACTTTCTACCTTGAGTCAAGGTGAATCAACAAAGAAAAGACCAATAGGAATAATTTCTCCTTATCCTCCTCCACCTACTTGTGCGAGAGATCAAGTTGTACATGCAATTTAAGGGTTGACCAGTGTCCAAAAAGCCAACGATACAATTAGGATCACGTATATAATTATACATAAAGTCAAAAGCCAACATATACAATTATACATAACGTATGATTACGTTATGTCAAGTATTAAAGGTATAAGATTAGTCTTCTTTTTGCTATTATTGTAGTATGTTATTTTGAAGCACTACTGGCAGTGTAGAAAAAGAGATTCAAATATTTTGATTAGCTTTTGGATTTTGTACCATGACGGCGGCGTCCTCTGGCTATTGTGAATGAGGGTGGTGTCCCTTGGGTGTTTTTTTTAGGTGGAGTTTACGAACGGACCTTCTTGCCCTTACCTTCATTGTAATCTATTAAGTATGATAGCTACTTACTAGCTTGTGTTGACCAAATTGTAGGAGATCTCCAAGAAAAAGTCCTCAAAATCTAGGAGTAATCTCAAGATAGTTCTTAGACTTGTACTACAATTGAGTTGTGTAGTTCTATGTCCGCCACCTTCGTAATGAAGTAGACCTAAAGACCTTCCATGGAGTTTATGCATCATTCCTCGTATCTTGTTTGTTGTTAGGGTGTGCTTGTCATGAGAAAGAGTCACAAAGAGTATCCAGGATATCTTTAAGAGGAATGCTAGTACCAGGTGGTTCATTAAGTTGGCAAAACATTCAACCAAAAAGAGTGATGTATGAGGAGAAATTACCGAGAGGACTTCAAGCATACTAGTTAAGAGAGCATCATCTATGGACAAGATATCATGCTCGAGCTCCATAATTTCTAAAATCAATTTATCAACCTCATCAGCAAGGCTAGGAATCACAAAACAAAGCACAACAGAATCCCAAAGTGTCAATGCTGAGCTTTGCCACCTTACCAAATCTAGAAGTCAACATCTTTATGCAAGAGGAGATCCAATGCTTAATATAGGAGAAGAGATATTTGAAGAAGAATGACAAAGAGTGAGTTACAATACGTGCCATCCATGCCAACACGTCAAGCCAATGATAGAAGACGTATATCTTACAAAGAGCCACTTTTGCACAAGGTCATTCATTTGAATTGAAGAGGTGTTCTAAGCGCTTATTCAAGTATATAATATATACATTTGACACCGAGAGGTCAATATATGGAGGTTCATGTTCAAGATGTTGTCGTGTCGTGGATCAACTCCTACTTGAAAATCAAATTCTGATGTTTAGCATTATCGCTTCAAAGACGTTCATATGACTAAAAATGAGCTTTTCACACAACTTTCAAATCTCAAATCTCATGCACCAAGTGGTAGAGGTGATTGTAAGCTTCCCAATAGCACTTCATTTACTTCATTTGGACGTCTAATGATGAAGTTATGAGATTCAAAAGATAAGAAAATTAAGCTAAGCTTTGACTTGTCAATGCTGAATGGATATTTGTAGTTCCTAGTGCTATATTAAGGACGCAAGGGGCTGCTTGATCATAATCTAGGTTGAACGTACCTATTATGAACTAGAGTAAGAGGAGCTTAAGGGAGCAACTTGTGCATGCGACCTGTCGACAGACAGTTTGGGAGATTGAGAGGTATAATGTATGCACACAAGATGTCATTGGAATTCAGATTTGTGCAAGCCTTGCATAGGATAATACAGTTCGTGAAGAGACAGATTATGTACTGTGTGTTTTGAGGAAATTTGAGATGTATATAAGAGAAATTGGAGTGCTTCAATGACCTACGAAGGAGAGTTGGACCGTTCGGACTATTTCAGAGTCTAAACTTGTTGTCCTTGGATCTATCGAGATCAGAAAAACAAGTTCTTTAGGAAATTGAAGACGATAAGAAGTTTTATCGATCGATTTGAGAGATTTGAGAGAAATTGACTTGTAAAGAGAAGGTGTTTATCAATTTTTGTTCAAATGCGACTTGAGATTGGATTGTTCTTTGCGATCGGTGAATCAAGCTCTTTGTTCTTGGTGTCTATGCAATCAGTGAGTATTCATCTACGCGTAGGAGGAGGTCGCACGAGGGTTGGATTGTTGTGTTAGGTGTGGGTAGTGAAGTTGAGTCCGTTTTTCACTTCTTCTGATCAAATTTCTCATCGTTTATTGCGAGAGGAACCCCAAACTGCTTGTCTGGGGTCTCACTGGGATCTAGATAATCAAATCTATCTTAGGCAAAGTCAGATCTCATATCAGACTATCCGTTTTGCGAGTGTACGTGATTTTAAGTCACATGGAGGATGTTTTAACCAACATTATTGTCATTTGCATCATTATCATTGATGTTTCACTGGAAATATCACTACACACCGGAAGACAACCATTCCCTTAGCTAGATCCTATCTATTCTCGTGAAAATCTTCATTTACCGTGGTACAGTCTCATGTACCCCTGTGGTTTTCCACTTGACGTTTGACTTCTATTCAGGTAAGACAAACGAGATGAATGGGGTACCTGAGTTTCCCTCAAAGGATCTCCTCTTGCTACGTTGGTTTCCTACATTTCATAGAGCTAATTATAGTTTTCTATTTTCTATTTATGGACCTTTATTCCAATCTTCAGCTGTGGTTGATTTTATTTAATATAAAATAACGGTCCGTAAATTTTGTGTACACTCACTACAAAAGAACTCTTACGTCGAAGATTTGAATGGGTAACGCTACATTTGAATGGCCCTATTCATTCACGGAAGACGAAAAGGACAAAGCCATATGACTGCAAGTGCTGTTGAAGGCGTAGCATTCGAAGGTTCTACGTATTTGCTTCACAAAGTAACAACCTTCCAGCCCCCAGGCCTTGGCGGGTGTTCGCGTCACAAGATCACAGGCAGATAGCATGGGCTCGGGCCCTCCTGCCAGGAAGGTTCGGTCAGTGTAAGAGCCCCGCTGCCGGCAAGACCAAGATCAACTGCGAAAGCATGTCCCGAAAACAACCACCGCGAATGGATCAAGAGAACGAAACCTTCGATAAAGCACGCCGCATGCGCAGTTTATTTGATAATTGCATACCATGCATCTCATGCACGTGACGAGAGAATCTCTAGCCAGTTCTTGGAACGCAAGAAAGTTCAAAGCAGCAGCCCTTCGCGCCTTTCTTTTCCACGCTGTGTACAAGAAGAGCACTTATGAGAACTGACTGTATCTTCTCTGTTCTGTAGGTCCTTTTCTGGAAACCATCGGTTAACATCCATCTGACCTTTGGTTTATGAGAGTCATTATCATAGTACTTAGAGGGTCCTCGACTCCTCATTCACTGAACTCATCACTCAAGCATGTTGGAGTCGAAGAGAAATTACTGACCTCGATCCCCGCTTGTGCAGTTCGTGGTCTGATTCTGACTACGAAGCTGATTACGAGCATCTGAGAAAAACTACGCACAGTTTAAGTTTGCCCTCGTTTAGGACAAAAGTGCGTTCGTGGTGGTGAGAGTAGTTCAGTTTGTAAGGGTGTAGTCTAGATGGTGACGGCCTACAAAAATCGGATGTTCGATCTTTATCAGCTCGTGGACCTCTTGTCTTTCGGTACTTGGAGATGGAACTGTGTTCTTCCCGTCCGGTTATCGTGTAGTGTCGCTTCTTGATTTTGCCGCGGTCGCCGCATGCTTATGGTATTGACTTCCTAGTACCCAAGTTCCATACGAGTACACGAGTTGGTTGTGCTTTCTGAAATACACTTCATAGTTTACGTGACGGCCTCAGACGCTGTTATATGTTGCTCAGACGCGGGCTTTGCCCCAGCTACTGCTATGCTGGGTAACCCAAGAAAGCGGACTTCTGCGGCAAATAGATAAGGTAGAAGTTTACTCTTGGTCAGATTTTATTCCACTGATTGTATCAGTAAGGTGCGAGATGTGTGAGACGTGAGGTTGATATGCATGCATTCGTCCCCAGCATGAAAACCTGTAGAGGCCTGAACATTTTATATATAGAGGATTGGTTTTGATGGAAAGTAAATTCGCCTCGGTCTTTATTCCATTTCGAAGTATCCAGATGTGGACAGTTTTGTGTACTATATATGTTCCCAACTTTCTTGCTTTAAAACTTGAGAATACACCAGTACATGATCGGCTGTCGAGTTCTGCAGCACAGACAGTTTGAAAATTTGTTTCTGTTCCAAATTCCTAACTCCTACAGTTCTTCCCTCAGTCTTGGAACAAGTGGAAGTGGGCCAGGAAGGCGGCACCGGTGGACTGACTTCAGCATGCATTGGCTACTGCTTGAGCAGGGAGGTCAGTTTCGACATTAGACAGCCGTTCTGTATGGAGAAAGTGTCATTGTCAACTCAGGATCACGCGGATCGCACGTATAACGCGAGCTAGCAATACGAGCAAGAGTACTAGTTCCCAGATTGTTGAAACTACCAGCTGGCCCAGCCTAAAGGACAGAATTGTCGGTGTTTGGCAGGTGAACTTCGTTTCTCAGAGCTTCTTTCAAGTATCTGAAGACGGATGGAAACCTTGAGGAAGCAGCAGAACACGAGAAAGATGAAGATATCACTCATGTGTTAGCACTTTCCAAACTGTTTCTTTGAAGTACTGAAATTATTTGTGCTAATATAACTGATCCACAGTATGTAAGGACATTGGATACTTAACACATAATCATGCTGACCAAATTCACGACTGTATACGAGTGAGAGAGACTGTGAAGAACACTTACTCCGGGTAAGGTCAAATAAAAGATCCCGTTACAGAAGGACCTGCGCGAGTTACTTACTTTCTATCCGGTGTACCATGTCCACTATATCAGCAGCTGCGATATCAACCGAGAGCTGGATTCTCTCTCATGAGCGAGTTTGAACACGAAAAGCAATTTTGATCCTAGTCGCAATGGAGCTGGAGCTGAAGAAACTGATTTCACTTTGGTGCTTAGGAAGGTGGATGAAAAATGGGAGGGTTGATGGGGCGCTAAGTTACATAAGATGCTGGTTTGTCTGTATGTGTGCGGTGCTCCTGGTGGGAACTTTGTGCCACTGGATGTTCTATCTGGAAACAAGCGAGCCGTACCTGATGAGTCTGCCATGGTTAGCACTCTTTCCTTACGGGACTATAGCTGAGACCAGAACTGAGCGGCCAGTAATCAGAACAACTTACAGTAGAAGTAAAGAAGCGGTGGAGCAGGTCCGGAATCATCTCGCCTGTTTCAGGTCCGCTCACCATCAGTTCCTTCTCCATTTAGTAACATGCAGCAAATTTTCTGACGTTTCTTGTCTGTAATTATCAGCTACATTTCTTAACATCTAGTTGAGCGCTAGCTCTTCTCTTACTAGATAGCTAATCCTTGAATTAAAGTCACCAGGTAAAAACTTAAACAGATTCAGCAAGAATGGTTCTTTCTATTAAGAGTGATGCTAGACTGAAAAGTTTGATTCCACATACCCACCACACTCGCTGCTTGTATACTTGGTCACTGTGTGTAGAAATATGTTGACAGTGATATTGATGGATAAGAACTGAAAGCTACTAGGATCTTACAATTGACACCAAGACTATAAGTGAAGATGGTAACCTGTGCAAGGTAACTTTAAATTAAGGTACAGCTTGGAATCGTTCACTTTTTGTCAGGCTAACTCGTCCACTGTAAGCTATACGATCACAGCAATGTACGCAGTTTTCAGTTGGCGTGCGTTCTGATTAAATTAACTTTTTGCAGCGAGTCGGGCATGTGGGTGTATGATCCTATACCGCGGCACCTACCTTGGAACTTTGTTGGGGATAAATTTGCCTCGACATGCGATAGTCGGCATTCGTGGATGGGCCCCGGTCATGTCTCTTATGACCAGGCGGAAGCAATAGTCAGAGAAGGCAACATATCAGCCTGGTTGGTAAGAGTGGCGTGGCCAATCTCCTCTTTTGCCATTGTCTTCGCACTTAGTATGTTACGACCAATGAGGATGATAACTCCGCCGTTCAAGTTCACTGCTCAGTCTTAGATGCCTATTAATAAGAAAGAGACGCCTTCGGACGGTGTTACCGGCGTGCTTCTTGGATTATTTTGCTATGCAATACTCCAATTTTAACTGAAAGAAACACATTCAATTTGACCCCATGGTTAATTGAATTCGAAGTCCCATAAACTGGAAGCTCATGAATCTGCGTGCAACCTATCTTCACAGGTCCGTGAGGAATTGAAATGGGTGTGGCAGACAAATAGCAGCTGTCCTTTCAGACCAGTCAACCGTGACGATCTTTGCAAGTACGTCTTCCTCACCTTACAGCCGCTAGATTCGGCTTTCCTCTACAGCCTAAGGTACCGGTGGCTGGGTTCACTTCTTCACTTTCATGGTGGACTAAAAGCTTATCACAAGCATTTGCTGCATGCATCTGAAAGCATACTGAAGGGACAACCATCGTATAAATTCGAAGTCCCCTTACTAGGCGAGTATTGTGGGAAGTTACGTGCAGGCGAGCAAACAGGAGAACTCGATCTACGGGTCTCCTGTTTGTTTGTGGACTCTTCGTACCCATAACGAGGTCTAGGGGGCACTGGACTGCACCAGTGCTCCCTAAACCCTAAGATGAACAATTAAAGTTGACAACACGGCAGAACAGGCAGAAAATCCGATATGTGTTTCTGCCTCGCAGATTCGTTGTTATCCTAGGCTTAGAATTTGTATGTACTGTTTAATCAACCAGCTTACTGATGCTGCATTGAGTTGGGAATCGGGACTGCGTGCATTGCCTGTGTAAGTACACAGAGGCGTGCATACGAAATACCGAAATACCTGAGTCGAGTCCTTGACAGTAATGTTTGAACCAAAAGCATGTGGCTAAAGGTACGAGTCAAGTTCGCATGCAGATATCCGAGCCCGGTCCATCCTGTAGTGCCTAACTAAGCGCTCTACAAAGAGGCAAGCAGATTACGCGTGAAAATCCAAGCTAAGACAATCACGATGATCTGCAGATCCAAAGAGGCCAGAGTGCACTGGAGCTCTAGAGCCTCGAACATGTCGGTGAACCAAATTCACATGCAGGCCATTGGTATCTTACGTACGCTCGATGCTAGAGCGTACGTAAGATAGCAGGTCCTCCATTAGTGCGTACACGTGAACGATAGTAGTGCTCTCTATGTGGGCCAAAGGTGTTCATTCCAGATAGATATGTCGAACCCTGAATTTCCTTCTAGCTTCTTCCTGTAGTAAGCCTGAGGATATGGATTCCACTAGTTCTTTATGGTATACAGCATCGCCATACCTCAGTAGCTCTTGACGTGATACAAATCACAGAGTACAAGTAAAGACAGGACGACGCTCATTGAAGTTATCAAACTCGTCAGAAAGCCCTCCCAGTTACCCAAGTTTCAGATAGGTTGGCACGATACTGCTGTGGTAGAGCTTCTAGGTTCTGTTTCTATTTATGCAGATTATGGTCCTGAACTATATGAAGCAATCCCAGCTGCAGCAGTCCACGGACTGGAAATGAGTTCGCCTTGCACACCTCATCTGAACCGGCCCGTTAGCCGTCTTTTAATGTGTTATCAAGTGCCCTACTGTGGACTCACTCGTTCCCGTGCAATTCTACGTAAGAAATCAACTTTTCCGTCTACCTTGCTGTCTGTCGGCGGCTTATGTTGTCGGTGTGCTTCCAGGAGGTTTCTCCGTGGTTGTGTTTCTCTTTACCTGAATTGTACGCGGTGAGTCGTTGCTGTGAGCTGCTAACACTAATACAGTGCATACCGCACTGTGTGTATACTTAGGTGTATCACCTTTTCCTGTCGGGTTGGACATAATCTACAGCGTTGGACTTGTATTTGTACTTGTACTTGCAGAAGAATAGGATCCAACAGGAACGTGATGGTCGTAGGAGATTCCTTGAATCATGAGATTTCATGGTCATTCATGAACCAGCTGGTGGTGAATGGAACAGGATACAGTCATCTAAGCTCCAACGACCGGAGCACCGATGGAGTGTATGAGATGTGTGGGGACATATTCGGTGCTGGAAACGGATTCAAGATATCCTTCGTCCGCAATGACCGCCTGTCACCAATCGTCAGTGCCAGCGTGGATACACGGAATAACTTCTACGAATTTCCATGGTTGAACCTGCTGGAGGAGTACGACGTGAAGCTCGTGCTGATGAACAGAGGGGCACATTACGAAGACGATCAACTTTACACCCAAGCCCTCAGGCTTATATTCACCGTTCTTTCTACTCGGTTTCCACATCTGCAAGTTATCTACCGCAACACTCCTCCAGGTAAGTGTTCTTTCTCTCGCTTGGCAGTTCAACTCTTTTATGCTTCACAGTCCCGGGCATGCTGAAACAAAAATAAACTTCTCGTCTGTGAAGCTGACGACAAAGTTCATTATTTCATTCTCAGCTGCACGGACGACAAACTTCTCCTTTCTGCTTTGCCTAAACAGTATTAAAGTAAGCCACGTTTTTGCTGTTTTCCTAGAGAGCAGAGAGTGCATCCTTAGCACTCACGTCGCTGCCTCTTGATCTATCTTTGCAGGACATGTCAACTGTCAGTCTTTTGATAGACCTCTCTCTGAAAGGCAAAATAGTAGCGAGTTACCTGAGAATTATCACTGGGCGGACTTTTACAGACAGAACGCACTGGCTGCCAAGATTGTGGAGGAGTTTAAGTATATATATATGGACGTCGACACCATGCTGAGCTTAAGACCAGATGGACACATCGACAAGAGGGATTGCTTGCACTATTGCGTACCTGGACCTCTGGACGTCAGCATTCAGTATCTCTACAATATACTGCTCCTATTGTGAGAAAGGCTTTTCGTCACCTTCTCTGAATAAATTGTGGAGGAGTTTAAGTATATATATATGGACGTCAGCATTCAGTATCTCTACAATATACTGCTCCTACTGTGAGAAAGGCTTTTCGTCACCTTCTCTGAATAAATTCCGGAACACGATTGCCACGCCAAGATGCAAAGATGTCACTCGGACTAGGCTTATCTGTTTTGCTAGTGATTCAGGCGACGAAAGTTACATTAGCTCTATGTCTGGGTTGCTCCTTTCTGCTGAATGTTTAAGAGCAGTCCCAAAATAGCAGCTCATATGTTCTGTCATGCTAGTGGAAGGAGGAATGAAGGGCTTTTAGATTCGTAGTATGTATATGACTCTTGAGGGAACAGTAGGGTAGTGACGAACGGTGCGGCTTTTCCTGTGCCACTCGGCAGAACATGATCAAAAAGATTCGGTGCGTAGATAGACCTCGTCAGTGAAGTCAAAACTTTGTCCACTGTCCTTAGTACGCCTTAGTACGCCTTAAAAAGCTACGGAGTGGATTATTCAGTAGTAACACGTCCGTGTCACTCGAGTTAAACCACAAGTGTGACTATAAATAGTCGCACTGGGCCTCCTTCTGGGTTTCCTGTAGCCTGTGCAATGTAGCTAAACCCTAAAGGCACTGTGAGACTATGGGCAGTATCTCCTTTCGATTACCTATATCTCGTTGATCAGTGCACCGAAGGTCTTCACGAAGGTGTGAATAGAAGGATGTTGTTTTGATGAACATTCTGGTGACAAAACTTGACAGCATACGATCACTATTTAGGTAGTTGTGATCTTAAAATAATTCGACGCAGCTCTGTCAGTGCAGAAGAAGTTTCTTCACGGGAAGTCCGGAATCCAAATACCGAACTTGCAGTTTAAGTTCAGACACTCCATTCTATTCCTTACTATTCAGAAGTGCGATGTACTTTCCTGCACAGTAATTCTTACTGAAGCAAACAGTAAACATTCGATCTCTGGAGGAGCTACGTCTCTCTTCGCTCATTTTTACCACCTTCCTCCTCCTAACAAGAACCATCAGTCTCAGTATCTTGCGTATCAAACGATGAACAACTGTAAGCAACTAGTCAGCGAACTCAACTCATCACGACGGCATGTTGAGATGCTACTAGATATAGAGTCTTTTGAGACATCGGTTCCGCAGTTTACAGAACTAGCATACTGAAAATACGACACATATATCCTCAGACAAAGAAAAGCAAATTCTAACAGCAAAGAAGCCATTAAGGGGATAGACTCTTTGTCGTATGACATGAAGGGACCTGCATGTCGTATCAAACCAACTGAAGACTGATTAAAACCGCACAAACCCAGTAGGAACATAAGTTGTAGGATAAACCAACACAGAAGTAACGGTGAGGTGTTTTTCTTCTATATGATAACAATGGATGTACAAAGGCAGTAATCTGATCGTTGCCCCAAGTGAAGGTCGCTGTGGCGACCTTATGTATATGACAGAAATGAATCTAACGCTTGCTTGGCGTTTCTTTCGCTTGCAAGCCAGCCTTAGAAATGATGGAAATGTGCCCCTTCCTTCTCGTGTGAGGTGAGAACAGGGAGCAAACTCTAGTAGCATCCCTAAGCCGCACGAGTAGAGCTCGCTCCTTTTTATGACTTAGAGTTCGTGGCTGGGCCGCTGGATGATTTTGCTTCACGAGCTGGAATGGGTCTCGCAGCGCAAATCAGCTCTCATAGAGGCCGTTATCCCAGATAGCTCCGCTTGCTGCTCCAAGTCATGGGCTGCCGGGTTGACTTGATTCGATGGCTGGCTGCTAACTGACTGACTGCTGATTCTAAACCCTACTTACACGTTCCTGTTGAGTGCAGTCCAATTACATTCAACCTTCCAAACCTAAACTAAAATTTTCTAAACTTACACCAAAATTGGTTCCCAGGTCCAAGAACGAGGCCTCTCCTCTTTCCTGCAGTAAGTTGGTATATGGTTTGTCCAACTTCTGCTGAAGAAAGAAACAATCCTCTCTTCGCCCAGGTCAAAAACGCGTCTGGCTACTACTCACTCACTCATGTCACACGTAGTAAACCATGCCTACCTGCAAGCAACTCTCATGCGGAACGTTGTACGTGACCTTGCTCTCTCTGCAAGTTCTCCTCAGAAAGGCATAGATATAGTTGATGGCAATCTTTTTCAACCATCCGGACCCCGTCCTGGCTCTCACCACCGTGTTGCCCAGCAGATACACCACTCCGATCTCTTTGTTTTTCTGAAAATTCTCCAGCTCGTTCACGCTTTCTTCTCCGATGTCATCGTCCGACTGCATCACAACCGGATACAGTGGACGGGTACCTTCTCCCCCTCCTCCTCCTCTTTGTCGTGCAGCAGTAATGCCATCAAAAGATTCATCAGGAGGGCTATCAGCCTCTCGGAAACGGACCGTCTTCCCTTGCACTCCGGGTTGTTCCGAGGAAATGTTGCTGTCCACAGTTGCACTGGATGCGGTCGCCGACGACACTGAAGTCCAGTCTCCTGGATAACTGGTCTCAACGGATCTTTCCAGGGCCTCACACTTGATGTACCGGGCGAGTTTGTCGATCAAAAGGTCCTCAAAATCATCGTCTTTCTTGTGTAAGTCCATGTAGCCGTACCTGGCAGCGCATCGGAACATGGAGAAGCTCGTTGGACCGATGCGCTTGATGTGGAAGCGTTCATCTCGTGGGACAGTATTCACGGGCAGGTATTTGATGCATACAAAGACCAGAGTCGAATGAATAGCCGGCAGGTTCGTGATGAAGTGAGAGAAAATGGGGGGTACTCCATGGGCCAGGTCCGTGTACACGAGCCCGATGCCCGGGACTCTGACCAGGCCCAGCCCAGTGCCGAGCCCCAGCACCCAGCCCACTGAGACTTTGTTATGTATTTCGAACTCATAGCGCTTGATCGTCCCGTAATGCCACACGTACATCACGGTCAGCATCGTAGCAGCTATGGCCAAAGGCACCCACCCCCCTTGCTGAACCTTGAACAGGACCGCAGAGTAATACACCGCCTCTACTGAGCCAAAAACTCCGAGGAATATCGCAGCCAGCCACACATTCTTGTGCCAAACCATGATCATCACCAGGAACATGAGAACTGTCGTGGATAGCATCACTCCTACGACGGCAATACCTGCACATATGATGGATGGACTGGGCATGAATGGAGGAAGCCGGGAAATTACAGCATGAAAGGCAGTAAAGAAACAGGAAAGGAATGGTATCAATAAGTACGTCGTTAGCACAGGAGGGGAGCTTGCATACCATAAGCGTTTCCTATCTGCTCCGTGTCCTTGAAGCCAGCTGTGATTATGAGACACAGAATCATGACTATCCAGTTTATCTCGGGAATGTAAACTTGACCCATTAACTTGCTGGATGTGTGGACAATCTTCACTCGGGGGAAGCACCCGAGAGCCATGGATTGTTTGACAATAGAGAACGTGGCAGATATGATAGCCTGACTTGCGATCGAAGCAGATACAGTTGCCAGGACAAACATGGGCCAGTACAGGGCATCTGCACCGGGGAAACCGATATCTATTAGACTGAGTGTGACCCAACATTCATTCAACCACAAGGGAAGGAATGCAGCAGCGAGAACCCAACCGCTTAAAAGCTGGAACGAAAATTAAACAGGTTGTGTACATAGCGTAACGTACGTGGTACCGCTTTATAGAACGTGTCTTTCACATCTTCCGGGTGATCCATGAGATAAGCAGCTTGACCAAGATAAGCGAGCAACAAGCAGGGGAAAACGAGCACACTAAACGCAATCTGGACCATAGCCACAAAGGTTTAGGTCAGCGCATAATCTGTACTCAGGTCCTTCTTACTCTGCAGATAGTTTTCTTCTTCGTCTCTTTATCGACAAACTGAATCAGCAGAAAAGAAAGCGTAGTCTAACTTTGGCAGCAAGCGGAAGATGCTGGGAAAGGGGCAGGGTAGCGACTATTCATCGCTCACCTGAAATGCTTTCGCGGTATAATGTTCGCTCACCTGAATGGATCGTGCGGAAAAATGGCCCAAGTCAGCATACAAGGCTTCCGTCCCTGTGTTGGTTCAAGTCGAGGGCGGTTAAAAGATATTTCACTCCCAGTTTACAAACTTGCCAATCTCGATATCCAGAAAAACAACGAAGCCACTATCTGGCAAGATGTGTGCTTGAAGTCGAGAACAACAACATCCTGCCACCATATATGTCTTACCTGTAATGCACAGTACAATCCCTCCGAGTGATGCCCATCCGTCTTTGCGAGTCCTAATTAGGTATCTGATGCCATAGTGAGGAGAGAAGGCTTTGAAGACGGTATGATTGTGTTGATAGATATTATAAATGCCGATGGAGCCATTGGCCATGAACCAGATCATAACAATCGGTGCGAAAAGAAACCCAATCTGGCCTGTCCCGAATCTTTGCATACTGAAGAGCAATATTAAGATGACCAGAGATATTATAACCACCACAGCTGCAAAACCAAAATACATTTACAAGCTGAGCATCAGTTTTAGCCACAAACCATCCATCTCAAGATTCTGACACAAAGAGCTTCTTCTATCTTAAGAACCAAAATGCATTCTTCTGAAACATGATTGTACATTACACGATGAGCAGTCAGTGACATGGAGCACCCTCTGTAGTCGGCTCGATGCATTCAATACCTCAGTCGACAGATTCAGCACAGGTTAAGAATATGAACGGTATAAAACAATTAAATAATCAACAAGAATACGGAGTAAGTTTTTTGCCGCTTACTCTGAGTAAGTTTAGTCGATGCCACCTTGATTCCATCAACCGCGGACAAAACTGTAAAACACGGGAAAAATTCTGTCAAAAGCATGAAGGATATTGAGCCACACTCTGCAGCCTAATTTTCTTTCCCCAAGCTGGCAATCAGTGAACCAGCAATAACCTCAAAAGTTACTCTTTCGTATACATAAATCCGCGTTAGTGTTCATGAGAATGCGAGGAATAATCTACAAAGGCAGAGTTTATTTCACAGGCATTTACTGATACCAAGTTTTGCATGGACTTGAAATCAGCTCAAGCAGCAAGAAGCAGAGCATTACCTGATATAGCAGGCGTTAAGATACCATCTCCAATAACCATACAAGTGCTCAACAAAACGAGCATTAAAAGCAAAAACTGGAGGAACTGGCTCTTCTCCAGTCGTGTCTTCATGCTGTCCGCACGAGAATTTGGCACAGGTGGTTTTCTGCTGTAAGTTGTGAGTTCCTCATCCGTGGGATGACGACTGGGAAGGGAGCTTATATTACAGTATCGGCACAGCAAAGAGTAAAGGGCGAATGTACCACCTGCAAACGCAAGCGAGAAGATCATAAGAAAAAAACCACCTCCTGAGAAGAGAAGACGGATGATTAAGAGGACCACTCGCAAGCGGAGGAGAGACAGTGTCAAATTCCCAAACTGGCCTGACTGCCAGTTCATCCATCGCTAACAACCAGAAGCCGGAAGTATCGGATCTAATCGACCCACCAGCCTCACCAAGTGAAGAAGCGGGGTGAAGTGCTTGGACTGAGAAGCAGCAGAGGAAGCGCACCTTCGCCATTGTCGTCGGCTCTCAAAACAATGAACATGTATTTGATGAGAGGTATGAGAGTGAGAGTAAAGATGATGAGGGAGAGCGCTCCCAAAATGTCTTCCCCATAATCTCCTTCCCTCAGCCCATTCGGAAACGTGCTGCGATAAACATAAAGCGGTGATGTCCCCAAATCACCGTAAACAATCCCGAGACTCTGAAATGCCAGGCGTAGCAGCGCAGCCATGGGAATTCTCTGCACGCATCATCATCATCATCATCAATCATTTCGGACTCGACCACGATTTCCTTTAAATCTCCATGACTCATCCTTCACTCAATCGATATCGTTTCTTCCAACCCGTAATTTCGTTCCATATGTATAAACAGACGACAGACAGTTTCAGATTCGCTCGCCCTCCAGCCTGTTCACGTAATCGATACCTCGGTTACAGAGAACCGCGGCTCAAAGTTCCTATTCTTTCTTAACAGTCCCAGAGCCTCCTGGATGAGACGCAGCGAGACGAATCGCCTTGACTATCACACGGAGAGCTCACATCCGAGCGATGATGTTTGCTCCCGACTTACCCTTCAAATTAAAGGCAAGGGGATTCTTAATAAAAAATAAAACCATATGACTATAACGGTATAATGTACCCAACTCGATTGTACAACTAATATCTTTGTCTCCAAGATTGTCCTTCGTCAAGGCTGCCTCTAGAGACCTTAATCAGCTCAAACTACGAAGCTGACTCTCTAACCGACTAACTTCAGGGTACACAACCCTTTCAGTGAATCATTAACTCCGTCAGAAGCATCACAATCGCAGTGAACGACATAAGTGGTGGAAAGATAAGACTAACTGTAAGAACACGCGCTAGTGCGCGAGTGATTGTTCGGACTCTCCTCCAACATATCTTTCATTGTCTTCGTGAGTGAGACAGTGAGTAATAAGAGAGGGACTGGACGCAGGCAGGGATGGAAGCATAAGTAGCACCATTCATTTGTTCACTGCTTGCTCGTGGATCTTTTGTCTTGCTTACTGGTCGAACGGGACTGAGCTCATGGGAATTATCCCCAAGGAATGAACTCGCTCGTCCACGTCACCGTGTGCTGGGAAGGTCGGCAAGCAAAGCGGAGGAGAGACGCGCGGATGTCTGCTGACTCTACAACCGCTGCAGTGAACAACAAGTTCCAAGGCTTGCTTGCCGCTTTGTTGCAAAGATCGAGAATTTACACAAGACGATGAGGACAACATAATCTTCGCTTCGTTCTTCATCGAATTGAGCTATGAGATCAAAACGATCCGATCATTCCCAGGAGCTGAACTTCTCTGTATCTCCTGCCAATTCCTCATTCATCTCCGCCACAATTCAGCTGAATTTGGCGAGAAACGAAATCTCGAGAGACAGAGACTTTAAAAGACAGAGTCAGTAATTCCCGAACGCCTTAATCCACCCAGAGAGAAAATGGAGACACAGAAAGATATCTTCAGAACGGCGGCAAGTGTTGGGCAGCTGGTCATATTCGCCCTGGAATTAGACTAGAAATTCACAGTGACCGGAACATCGACGAACTCAACCGGAGTGTGGAGTACAGCTCAATCCTCAAAGCACACTCATAGACGGACCGAAATTTACATACAGGTATAGAACCAACAGAATTCACACGCACCTTACGGTCATCGTCCATAATCCGAATCCTCCCGGACTCGGGTCCTAGAGGCTGGTCCATGCGCTGGTCTAACGCCCACATTTTCCCCTTCTCTTCGGTGCCCCCCGCACCCATCTCCTCGTCCATCTTTTCTCTCGCTCTCTGATTGTTTGTTCTAATTTAATTTGGTGTAATGTATGGCAGCAGCAGCGACCTGTTTGTACTGTCCTTCATGTAATGTGCCAGGATATGAATTGAAAGTGCTTTTGGCATTCTTGAGTTGAAGTCGACAAGCGGGGGGGCTCGAGAAGAGAAGGGAAGGGAAGGGGCTCTTAAAGCACTACATTGCTTCCTCGTTCGTATAATGACTGTAGGTTCTTCCGGTTATGCACTGCACCAACAACAACCCGCTTGTGGTCTTTCAACTCTCTTTGTGGCCAACTACGTGAAAAAAAGTCTCGAGAAAACCAGCGCTCTGAAGGCAACACGAGTCCAGCATTTAAAGCGTTGGTGCTTCACCATTGTGCCATTCATAGTTCTGCTTTGCCCCTGCCCCGCCCTTCCCTGCCCGTGACCGACTCCGCGGTGTCTGTGTGTACGTCCTCCCGGTGGGACCCCCGACGCTTCCTTCCTTCCCCCATGGGCCCCACGCCCCGCGCCCCGCCCCCGCTGATAACCGCACGATGTCTCGTGACGCATGGTGTTAGGATGTAGGATGTTATGATCAGGTGGCTACTGTAGCTACTCATGGGCCCTACGACGGCAGTCAAGACCAAAAGGAATCGCCTTCGCCGTCTTCCCCTCTCCCTTTCACAGCCTCTAGGACATGCCAAACAGTCGGTCATACAATATTTCACTCACTCCGTTCTGTTCAAGTGGCAGCATCGGTCCTCTCCTCACATCACATCACATCGCATCGCACATCCATGGGCAGCCAAGGCAAACCCTGCCCAGTTCAGTCCCGGAGGATCAGAGAGCGGCACCTTCGGTGCTTTTGAACTGCTACAGCTTTATGTCCGGCTGTTTGTGCACATTCCACCTTTTTCCTTATCTTTTCCTCCTTCTTTACCACGGGAGAGTTCTGCCTTGCTGCTCGTGCGTCGTCATCGTCATCGTCATCAGCAGCATGTAAATGTCTTTTACCAGGTTGATAAGTAGATCGCTACAGTACTTTCTAGCCTGAAAGGTCCGGATGGAACGGAACGGACCGGAACGAAGGGGCTGATAGCGACATCTTCTCATGCCAAAACTGTGGGCCAACAGTTCTACGTACGCATGAACGTAGAGACATTTACGGCCAACTGGCGGCCGTAAACTTTCGAGTCCAGTTCATTCCTTACCGTCTCTCTCTCTCCCCACGCCTCCAACTCCCACACTCAACGTCCACTGGAATGGCTTTTGTTGTTTTTCGCTTTCTCTTTTCTTGCTATTTTACAGTATATATATATTGAACAATATGAATAAATAATTCGTTTATGACAGTTGCTTTATGGTCCAGACGGCTCGCCCGCTTTTGTCTTCTTTCTCGAATCCCTCGTAGCCTACGTGTCGCGCTAATGACTAGGGTATTATTAGCCCAGCATCGCTGATTTATTCTCATTTTACACCAAGAGGAAAAGATTAATGATATTATTCACCTGAAAGGGAAGAAATATCCAATAACGAATGAAAATGATGAATTATCCAGGTGTACTTTCCATTGCATCTGAGCCAAAGAAGTCTCCATTATCAGACTCGTTTTGTCCGTTGGAGTAGACAGACTCTTGTGCTTGAACCATGGTTCACCGTTTAACCCCAACCAAAAACATCATTTACGTTTGCGAGATAATGAAGCAAAGGTGGACGAAAACGTTTGTCGTGCAAAGCTTTAGTGGAGGCTCGGGTGGAGCTAACGATTTCTAAACTAAACCAAGACAGGAAAGATGGTTAGAGTAGCAGTAGAGGCAGAGTAGGTTTTTGTCTTCTTTTCTATTTTTCCTTTGGAGTTTATATGGGGTACATATTTGACCTATTCACCCCTCCTTAGTATGGAGAGATCAAATAGTTTTGACTAAATAGGACTTTAAGTTATGACTAAATCGTTTCATAATATTTAAAGAGCTGAGATAAAGCTGAAATAAAGTTTTCAGAAAATAGAGATTTCTTTTACAAACAATGACTTTATTTTGGAGTCGAGTCGAGGTTTTAGAATTGAATTATTCATCAGTATGAGTTAATAATTTGCAAAGTTTGGTTTTGATGTTATCAGTCACAAAAGTTTCTTCAGATTGTGGAAGAGATGATAATCAGGAAGCTGATATCGAAATCAATTTTCAGTCATCAAGTACCAAACAACTTTAATATTGTGAGTTGGTTCAAAATCGATTGCTCATTCTAATATGATATGATTCAGAACTTCCGTTTGGTTTCAGCCAAAAGTTGTTAAATGGATTGTATCAAACACTAAAAGCCAATCTTTAACTCTAGATCTCCCACTCCCACTTTTTAAACTTACGATGTTGGATTCAGGTGTGCAGTGACATACTGATGTCCATGTTTCAGTACGTCACTCACATTCTCCCACCTCAGCTTTGACCTTACATTCTCTCATGGTCTTTCTTCGTTCCATTCTCCATTTGTTATCCAATGTTTGATCCGAAGAGTCCTTACATTTCCATTCTAAATTCCATTCTTTTCGTTCTCACTATTCTTGCTCTTTTGCCTTCTCTCCTCCGTCTCTTTGACTTCCAGGACTGTCTGTACACACACGTTCTCTCGCCTGCACTAGCTAGCGAATCCTCTCAATCATCATTAGCTTTTACAACTTCAGTTTTCTCCACGTCCATCGATGTCTGAACTGATCTGAGTTGGATGAACTGAACTAACAGTTTCTTCCTGATTGGTTCATTTCCACTCAATGGGAACCATGTATTTCCTCTCACATACTCTACCATTACCATGAGATGTGTTCATCTGTTCCAGTCGAGCGTTACCATCCCTGCTTTACACCCAAAAGTGAGGTTGAGTGTAGGCTACTCACAGTGACTTGTAGAACCATCCTTTACCTACTGAAGAGGGATCCAGAGATAAAGCCGAAGCACATATATTTTCTCGGCTCATAACTTTCATGGTCCTGAACGATGAAGCCTTAGAGTACAGTACTGGACTTTATACCACCCCTACACACAATGATTCTTTTAAGGATATGCCAAATCAACGATACAAGGTTGTCCCTAAATCCTTGGAATCTCATCACATGCTCATGTTTCTGTAAAGCCTCAGTGATGGCCTTGTGGTGTTATAAGTGTAGACATGGTGAGATAAGCTTTATCTGCTGCTAGGGTAGGAGGATAATGTATGCAGAAACGAAAGAAAGCTAGAGAAGAGTGAAGTAGCCTTCATCTTGGAGGACAGAGGCAAAAGGAAACAGATCATGAGCCTTGCAAGACACAAATAGAACCCAATGGAAGCTCAGACTGAGCGTAACGTTCGCTTTTCTCGTCAGTCGGCAAGATCAAAGCCTTACATGCTGACTGACCTCATGCAGCAGCAGCAGCATGTGACTGCTGTTACAACGTCACCTTCCTTTCATACACAAGATTTGGCTGGATTGTGCATGGTGGAAAAGGGTAGGTATGTTGAGTTCGAGCGAGTTCAAATATACAAGAGTCAGTCGTCCATCCATCCTGTCCTCCCTTCTTCATGGTACGTTTCTGCAGCTTGAGATGGGCAATGTAACAGTACGAAAAGCAAAGGGACGCTTACAGGAAAACAGGGAAAGCATACCGTATCTCTCGATCAGCATGAGAAAGTTACCACTTTCGGACCGCTCGAGACAGTTCAGTGTCTTTAATGACTGAGTATCTATAGCCCCTTCCTCCTTTCCCAGCACAGAAATTCTGTAAACAGGGCCTGGAACTATGTCTTTCTCTCGTATCGATGACGAAAGAATGATTGTCACTGATAAATAATTCCACTGCTCTACTAGAGTGGACACGATGAACTCAGCTCTTTTCGGATAAACCTACTGCTCCTTTTGTCAGCATCAGAAACACATTCTTATCCTGTTTGATGCAAGTTGGTCTTCCACATGTTTTATCTTCTCGGTTTGGCTTTATTCATCTTCTTACATTTACATAGAAGGGAACAACCTCTTCATCTCAAGCCTGGCATATATACAAAAATGATTGCAGATGAATCTCTTTCTCTAAACTTATACCTATAAACCAAGTAAACATAATATACTTCCACACAGGACTATTCAGCTTTTTGTTTCCAAACGCAGCTCACTTGGATGAGAACATGTCACTAAAGGGGATCTAAAGCTGAGTGTTATATAAGAGGAACAAAGATGGGTAAGAGGTGAATATATATGCATCCAAACATTCCACTCCCCTCGGTTCTATTCGGAGTGGTTTAGGATCGAGGAACTACGACTACGATCGTGACTTCTGTAGAGTAAAGAATAAAGGAAAATATAAAGTCTCGACTGTTTTGAGAAGACATCTAATGACTTTAATATTATTTAAAGACATATTATGTGAAGATCATGGCCTATCAAATAAACATAGAAATATTATGGTCTCTCTAATTAACATATAAAGATCGGGGTTTATCAAAATCTAATGTCTTCTGGATAATCCACTGCGGAGGATGTATCATACATAAAGTCACTCCAAAATACAAACGACGAGAGACTTTATATTTCCAGAATTCTTTACATAAGTACAAACAGCTTAAAAGATGAGTTATACCTATGATCTTTAACGAATCGTTGATACAATGTATGTAAAAATGGTAACGATATATGCAGTATGCAATGGTCCTCGACTTTCAACAGTTTAGGTGGAGGGTTCAACTCCCACTGCCTGCAGATGCAGAGGCTTGGCTTGAGATGATCCAGTTATTATATCGAAATCTAGAATACGAGAAAACAAGATAGTATAATGTATTAAAATCTGAGTAAATTCATTTTCATTGATTTTACCACTAGTCGATGAAGTGATGAAGTTCCCCGTCATACTTTTTGGTAAAATGTTGTTGGTCATAACGTATAGATGGAAAAATAATTACAGTATAGGATAAAAAAGACATGGATAAAAAGTCCCTTCTTGAAGTGAATAATGAACCCGTCCAGCGGTTAACCAGGACTATGGTTTAATTTCCCGGTTAAATTAAAACACAACAAACTTGTAACCCTCTCAATTTATGACCTACATTTTCCTCATGGAAGGATTAGATTAGATGATAAATAAACTTAGAGTAGAACAAATAGTATCATTCCCTCACAAAGACTCTTTAGCTGGAAGGCATAGCGAATTATAATACTATGTTTATAGGTATAGAGCTCTTGTCGCATTTGTGAGGCTAAGCAATTATCTTATTCCTTCCATTTCCCTCTTGCAAGTATAGGCTCAGCAAAAACGATTAGAAGAAAATATTACTTTCGGTCAATTTAAACTTAAAGAGGTCTAGAAATTTAAAATTTACAATGTCCTCACCATTCATAGCACCCTGCATATTCACGGGATTAATTTATTACCTAACCCTATTTGCCGGAAGGGTTGGGTAATAAATTAAATGTACACAGTATGCATTAACGTATATCCAGTGATAGGATCCCGGACTTGCACCTTTTGAAGCGTGCATGCTTGCACATGTCTTATGGATTAAATTTTTTGTGCATTATTTTTCAATTAATATTTAATATTTATGATATTTTGATTTAACTTTAGTTTATTCTATAATATGATAATATTTATCTTTTATTATAAATATAAATTAAAACCTATTATCAGCTGAGGTTATTCCACTGAAGAGACTTTATGTGTATTACGTGAATCTAAATCTCGTGTGCCACGACTGGAACCAATCCACATCAGAAGTTCTGTCTCTATTTTTCTACTTGTGTTTTTCTTGTATCTGCTGGCGAATTCAGGAAGCACAAGTATTCTTCTTTGTTCCGGAAAAAAATATCTTTTGCTTATAGGGTGAATGATTTTCCCGCAACGCAAGTTAATTAACCACTAATTATTTTATTGAGTAAGAATGCTCGATCGATACGGGGAATTTTAGTTCTTGGTGCACTTGATGAAATTTAATTGATTATTATGAACTTAATTAATTATCTAAACTTTTGACTAAATCGTTTGATGCATTTTAATCTTATAGATGCAGGACGATTCAGTTTACTGAATTATTGCCCGTCTTTCATATGTATCATTTTCGGATTCCTTACAAAAACATCTTCCTTGGTTAATACTTATTTAGCTTAGGTGTACACCAAATTAGGGAAAGGATTGAAGGGAACTTCGAAGTAGAGTTGCACTAGTCGCATACGTATTCGTAGGCCGATTTAGAGATCCGCGCAACGTGTACTCTCTGGAAGACAGCCGTGGATAAGATCAAAAAGGACACCTGGCAAGCTTGTCTGTCAAGGACTTCCTTTTCTTTTCCTTTTTTTATATGTAAAATTTCGAATATCGTTTACCCTTCGTCCGTCAAAGAGGAAACGGACAGAGAGAACGATCCCGAGTACGGAAGAAGGGAAGATCCCCGGAAGCGCATAGCAGCCATTGAGCACGGAGAACATGTCGCGGGATAAAGCCTTCCTTGAGGTTGTAGGAGAAATGAAGAAACTATTTACTCTAAGGTTCCACTTTCACGGGCGGGCCACCTCGATGTTCCCTTTCCATTTCTAGAGCCCACTACGTTTGGCTCACTATACTTTCTCTGTTCTTTTGCTATTTCTTATGCTGTGTTTCTCATATTGACGGATTCTGATTCTGATTCTGATTTTGACGGGTAGTAGTGTCCCCCGTTCTGTATCCAAGGACAATGGATGCCGTACAAGCACCTGTAGCGGAGTCCAAGAGTCGAGGCCGGAAAGAATGAACCATGCATACGCTCGACAGTGGAGCCTACAAGAAAACGTCTTGCCTCGATTCCAAACCCACCTTCTTTCCCCTTTTCTTCATTTTCTTCCTTCAAAGATCCTTCTGGCGGGAAGGGCGGTAGCGTTTCGGGTCAACTGTAGAGACGACTTTGGTAAGGGTAGTATTTACCGTTCCGAATCTGATCAATTTTCTTTTCTCTTATTATTTTTCTTCGAATCTGATCATTTTAATAATACGGACTGCGAGAATCGCCACACAAATATAAGATACGAGATAAGTCCCATAGATCTCAAGGGAAGAAGACAAGACTTCATCACACACACTCTTAAGAACATAAATTATTTCCCCATAAAGTGGAGTATTTAAAGTAGGGAACATAAGAATTTAAATTACAGTCGAGTTAATACTGTAGTTTGCTGCTGGAATCATTTGCGTCTATCTAATGGAACATCCACGTCTACTCTTAGCTTTATTCGGACTTTTCCCGGCCACTCGGCACCTACAAGACCAAGCTTTTCGTTCCCCTCTTTTCGACCATCTTTTTGTCATAACGCTTATATACTATTAAACATTCTCATACAAAACTTTACTTGGGAGGCGGCATATGAATGATGACATAGTCATTGGGAGCTTGGATTCTAAAAGTAGTAGATAAACCCGTCGCGTGCTTTATGATATATAAGCTCATGTCCAAGGCAGAGGCAGACTGTGTGATGTTTATGCGTTAACCTATTGTAATCATGTGAATGTATTTATTATTATTGAGTTCAGAATAAAATTTACAATTGCTCATTGGAATTTTATTGTTTTGTTTTGGTCTATAATTGTAAATTTATGGATTTTGAAAGATGGAAGTATCAAAATTACCTTAGCTTGTTGACTATGCAAGACGTTGATTGGATACTTGATGGTCTCAAGATTTAAAGATGCTTGCTTGTTCATTAATCTAGGTTGAACTCACGAATTGTAGAATTGACATTAGATAGCAACTTGTGCATGTGACTTATCTATATATATATAGGAGAATGGAGGAGTCAAATGCATGCATGCAAGATGTCCATTAGCTCATATCTAAACGTATTACGCCTAGGAGAAAATGGTGAATACAGATTGGCTTGAATAATTTGGGAAGAATTGTGACGTAGATGGAGAAGACAAAAATTCTTTGATTTTTTACAAGCGATATTTAGATTGTTTCAGAGTCTTAGAGATAAAACTCTTGGTATTTTGTTGATAACATGTACGAGTCAACAAGTATTTTAATACTTTTAATTTTTCTAGAAAAAATAATTTTGTATATCTTATTCTATAAAAAAGGAATATTCTCTAAAAATAATTTCTAAATTTAAAATACTTTTTTTACTTTAAAACTTATTTAAAGATTAAAATAATCTATTTTAGTATTATTAAATTTCAAAAAATTTACTCAAAGTATTAGAATACCATATTTTTCTTTACAAGTGTTTCATTCCGAAATTGTTAGTGAACCCTCGAGTGTGGAGTCCAAACTTGTGTTCTCCGATCCATTAGAATCAAACTCTAGTTTTATATCTAATATTGAAGATAATACAAAGTTCAATCGATCGAGTAGAGAGATATGATGATGACTATTCGTAAGAAGACGATTTCATCAGTTTTTATTCACCTATGACCTAGAGTTACTATGTTCTTTACGATAGTGGATATTTTTGGTGTCAGTGCAATGAAGGAGTCTCTATCTATGTGTATGAAAGAAAGTTCACGTATCATAATTGGATTTTGTTGGATTGTTTGAGGTTAGGTGATTTAGATGTATGAGATCAATTTACATTTAGTTTTTTTATTTCTTACGACTAAATCTCTCATCTTTCTTCGTGAGAGGAATCTCAACCTGCTTGTTCTAGATGTCATCAAGATTATGGTAGTGTATCAACGTACAAGAGAAGACATGTCTTAGATCATGCGGTCCATATTGCCAGTGTGTGTGGTTTTTAAACCGTATGGAGAAAGTTTGGAGAGTTCAATCACTTACGATAAAAAAATTGGAGATAGTTTGGCTATCAAGAGTAAGGTCTAAAGGTTCTTGGAACCACGTAGTCACGAGAGAAGACTCTGATATCACATTTGAAGATCATTTCATAGAAAGAAGTAGATCTCGAATAGATCTTTTTTGTTCTTTCATGATAAATTTTGGCATTTTTAATGTCTCTGATGGTAATGTGGACTAAGAAGTAACTTGCTTATGCTACAACATTGCAATGGTGCATTTAGAATCACTTTTTGGGTTTTTGTGAAAATCATTATGTAAATTGATATTGATTAAAAAGTATTTTTAGTGTTACGATCAACGTCTCAGTGACAACAATTACCATGTCCAAGTGGAACTTGATTGAATAAGAGTTGATGAGAAGAAGAAGATGTTCGATGAGTTCAAATTACACTACAATCATGATGTGTGCTACATAGCATAGTAAGTGTGAAGAGCAAGATGAACGCTTACTGGAGAGTTCAAACGTGTGGATCTGGGATGCCGTTGAGACACATGAAGAGTAGTTTATGAGAGTCCAGAGTACAATAAAGAGAGAACATGAAGTGTAAGGAGAATAGCTCTAATTCTAACAAGAGCGAAACCCGTTGTATCACATGGATTATTCGGATCAGAAAATAACAAAGTGTTCTTTTACATACTTCATCATTCGGAGATAGCAAACCAAGGACACAAATATGCTTTGACAAATATCATTGAAAGTATAAAAAATATTATTATTAAATTGTCTGATATAGATTTACCGGCTTTCTTACTTGAACCTGAACTATTCGATTTCAACACTCCATTGAGTAAGAAGCACAAAGTTTCACATTCTTGAGAATGTGAAGAGAATGTGTGATATGCATTGGCAAGTCACTTCCTTCAACCAAAGTTAAAAGATGAGAAGTTAATAGATACAAGCAAAGAGATTGTGATTTAATGCTCATGGAGAGTTTGAGCCAGCAAACATAAGCTTTAGTTGTTGTGTCAATAACGGATTACAATCAGTTATGTGTTAGTAACCATTGCTCATCTTAAACACATGTGCATCAACAATATAACTTTAATCACCAAAATTCCAAGAGACCAAGATTTTGTGTTAGGCCTCCACTTCCTTGCCAGGCTTGGAAGATATGTTTTTAGCTTTTTAACCACATGCCTTGATCGAGTGAAGTGCTCTATGATCATTCCAAAAATGTTACAATATGCTTGACAACACCATGAAATGAGGAGGGATGTTTCATCGTCCTTCTCATTTCATACTTCACGCAAGTGGATGTAAAAGTGTCATGTCACTTTGTGTCTATCGTCAATAAACTCTTTCTCTAAGATGTTCCATCGTTCCTTGTTGATCTTGTTTATTCTTATATATCTTTCTTATTGCATAAGCTATCATTCAAGTGTTAGAAACCATCCGTGATCTACCAAAACATGTCATTTTTTGTAACAGTTACTCGTTCTATTTGAAAAATAATATAGCATGTCTTGAAACTTCTGTTCAATACTATCAATTACACACACATTTTAAGATTATCTATCTATATTCATCTCTCCATTGTGAGTCTCTCTCCTCTATTGCTAATCATTCTTATGTTACAATAATCATACAATCTAACCTACAACTTGCACATCCAAAATCGATCACTCGACAAAGACGGCAATTATGATGTTTTATCTGTGCTTATATGTAATACTACATTGTCTTCCAATCAGTTCTTGAGTCAATGAAAAAAACCGCATTTCACTTTGGACCAACACTTTATCTGCATGAGCATGACTGATGAAAAATTTCATCAAAGTAAAGAATAACGGTGTTTGCAAAATAACATGACAACTTGAAGAAACTTGGAATTGACAAGAATGTCCAAAGTATTGTAGACACAATATTGAAATGAATGAAAGACAAAATTCATCAACTTGTTTTGTTTTTTCCTATCATCTATTATGTATTTCAAGCTACACTGGGCTAATATTAGGTCATCAATATCTCAGACATGATGGATCTCAAAAATCCATAAACTATAAAAATGCTACTTTCTCTATTGTTTTTTTATACATTCTATCCCAGCTACAGCTTTCATCCAAGCACACACTTGCTTGGACTAGAAAATCTTAATTGCATTGGGCACCACATGCGTCTACCCCATCGAGTCCCAAACATCTCATTGTTGGTGATTGCTTATGATCAGTTGCTTATGATCTTTTCAGAATCATGCAAATCTTTAATGATTTTCAGATTTCATAAATTAAACAAATATTTTATAAACTAAAGGAGAGTTATTTTACAAATAATAGCAAGTTTTCTACATAATTGATTTATTTTTTAGAACTATTGATTTTTCTCCCTCCGTAGGTTACTCGTGGATTCTTTACGGTCTAATGCCAATCTCTAAATAAGTTCTCTAGGTTCATGTATTCTTTTCTGATCTAACGCCAACATAAATAAGAGATAGTAAGAGATGCAAGGATGACACTCATTTAATAGTGTCTCTATGTTTACACACCTCTATACGTATGAGGTGTGTTTAATTGAAATGAGTGTTTACACATGAGGACAATATGTCTTAGAAAATATTGTACTCCACGCTTATATGTAGACAGACTCTCATGTCCAAGTAACTTCATCTTTCTACAAGTCAGAATTGTGAATTTCTTACTCTCTGGTATTTTGTCTTTCTCCCATCCTGCTAGAGATGTCACGAGCATTCATATTAATATCTCCTTCTTTTGATGGATTAAGCTAATATGAAAAGGTTTAATTTATCGCTTAATTTTTCCAAATGGAAAGGTTACGTGGTAAATTAAACTATAAATGTGATGTGTTAGTGAATAGTTCTCGGATATATAGTATTTCAGTGCTCCTTATGGTTCATATATGGATCTTCTTACATTTCCAGATCCTACTATCACTTAATACTTAGACATAACGTTGATTGCTCTTATCAGATTAGTATAGATTTTCTACTTAACACTTATGTTTTTACCGATAACATCAAGCGACGAGAGTTCTTCAGAAGTTCATGTTACATGCATATTCAGAAAAAAAAATGAAGAATATACATACGATTAATTTATGATCCAAATCCTTCCACAAGAAAGTCTAATATAATATAATATAATAAATATTTATTTTCTATATATTTTAGAATAAAATTTTATGTTGAACTTTGATCACGTCTCATCACCTTGTTTACCCCACATTTTACAGCCCCATGTATCCACGTGTACAAAAGTTTCGGTCTACCGTTTAGTCATGGCTCTAAACTAGCTCTTCATTTCCACCATCTTGACCATGTTTACTAGGATTTACCATGTTTACCAGTAAAGTGCCTCATATGTAATGAAATAAAGCAGGAAATACCTCCTAATTTAACCATGGGGAAATTAAATCACAAGAAAATGTTAACAGAACAAAGACAACCTTAACTATGTTGATTCATTTCACAGAGATAAAAATATGTCCCATATTAAATCTAAATCTAAAATTTTTGTTCTATTTTCATGGTCTTCGAATGAGTTGGGATGCATATTGGAGCTGTGTTGCGGCGCGTGAAATGCTCGTACTATAATTTTTTGGAAAATTATTACAAAATATGTTACACTTCCACCATCTTTTGATGGAGGAAGAAAATATGCAAAAATTTAATTTATATTATAAAACTATTTTTAGTTATTTATAAATTTTATTTTTTTCTCAGCATGTATTGCACTTGCAATCTCTGCGGCGCGTCTGTTCCTACTGTCTTTATAGGGCAAGAGTTCCCCCGGATGTTCATGTTGAATGCATATTAGGTTATGTCTGGAATTAATTTATGATAATAAATTCAATTATATTTGAATTTTCTTCTCAATAAGATATGGACATGTGTCTTTTCAGATAACAAAAAGCGGGCAAAGATTCTCCAGAAGTTCATGTTGCATGCATATTATTCACAAAAGTAGCGAATTCTAAATTCTTTTCCTTCTTCATGTGAAACCCAACACAAGAATCGGACAAGACAACCCTGACATTGATACCCCTCTGACACAAACGCGTCAGACGGGTATTGTCACCCGGCGGTACGGTACCATAGCCTGGGCTGCTTGACTGCAGGGCTGGGACCGCTGGGCGATGCTGAACAACATGCTTGCTCTCTGGAATCTGCAAGAACTGAAACCCACATGGGCAAGCAGCAAACCAGACTCCAGAGTGAGGAAAGAAGAGTTTGAGTATTATTGCTAGAGAGAGACAAACGGCCCCCACCTCCTCATGTATGAACTCCCTGGAGAAAAACAAACAAGTTACCACGCGCGGCACATACTTCTGTGCCGTTCCATTCTTGCATCCCATCCATCCATCCATCCATCCACAGAAATTCGAATTCGCGTACCGCTTCCAGTCCTACAAATGCGCCTAAAGAAAGGAACGCTGCCAAATAGCTGCGCCAGGACACAGGAGGAGTAGGAGTGGGAGGAGGAGGAAGCTTGCCATGCACACAGGAGCGTACAGTGAACACTTACTAAAGCAGCGCGACGCGCTTTGACTGCTTTTCGCTTCACTGAGCCTGGCCGACTTGCCTTCTTCGATGCGTCCTCACTTTGGATAGGTGGACTGGCAATCCTAAGATCCGAGCTAGATCCAATATCTGCTCCCGATCCCGACACTGTAGCGGCAAGCTATTCTGTGAAATATATATTCCCTATTAAACGGAATATCAAATCTTACCAAAATACTATTATATATTACTATATTATGTGAGTGAGACAGGTACGAAATTTCGGAACATGTGTGAACAGAATGGTGAACAGAATAAAACCGATAGTGCGGATTTACATATGAGCTCCTGTGAAACAGGAGTATACCGTTTCAACATTCAAGGCGAGGACAATTTGACTCAAGAGGACTCTATATTAGGAAATACCATACGTGAAATATGTGCTTGCTAAACCAACTTCGGGTAACTTTTGCTCGTTTTCTGTTATCAAGAAAAGACGTATATATTATAAGTAATTCTACACTGAAGTGTGAAGAAAAAATAAATTATCTATAAGTGTTAATTGATAATTTTATCTAGAGTTGCAGACGGTCTAGACATAACTCATAGGAGGACGGACATACGCACTTCTGAAACTATAAGTACAGGATGCTGGAAACAAACACACATTAATTTAAACAAAATATTAATTTATTACTTAACTTTTCATAACAAAAGAATTAGGTAAATATGCACACTCCCATCATATTTCTCATCAGATTATCATTCTTTGTGTTCTTGGTATTGTCACGTCATTTTTATCAGTTGACAGTTCGATCGAGTGCGAAGTGACGCACGATGTTAGTGCCGGTAGTTCTGGTATTGCCGTTAGTATCTTTAGTACTGTTAGCGAAGTTTCTTAGATTGAGATCACAAAGAGTATATTTGAGTTAGAGCTTGTAGTCTCTCACTTTTCTCGAGTTGAGTCTTCAAGCTCCTAACTATGATAGATGCGCTTGGTGAGTAAAACTTGAATTCTCTACGAGCATAGAGTAGGTTTGGCTTGATTCGTGAGTGATCTGTTGTTCGTGAATGTGTTCTCAGTTTACTCAAGAAATTGTGATATAATTGTGTATATGTATAACACTTTGTACTTGTTATATGTATGTATTTTGTAGTTTAGACAACGATATATGTTGTGTAGCGATGTGTATGTGCAAGATAGTATTGTTACAAATCTGAACTCAAATACACAAATTGAAAAACTGAAAAATAAAGAACACAAAATTTATGTCTCAAACTGTAACTTTATCATCTCTATACTAAAACTCTTGCTCACCTGTACTGAAAAAATTGCTGCTCGTACTCTCCTCTTGACCAAATACTAACTCGAGTCTAATCGGCTTCCAAAATTAATTGCAAATAGCTTTCAGTGCTAGCTCCACTCCTCCCATTGTAAATATAGTTCACATACAAAACTAACAATGTTTGTTGTCAAGTCCAGAAGCAAGTTTTAGATCACAATGTCATATTTTAAGCATCTTTAGTTATA
This sequence comes from Asterella californica, assembly GCA_036924285.1. Lineage (NCBI taxonomy): Eukaryota > Viridiplantae > Streptophyta > Marchantiopsida > Marchantiales > Aytoniaceae > Asterella > Asterella californica. The sequence goes on from JAYKYS010000003.1 coordinate 19,312,761, forward strand.
CGGCTGTCAGCAGTCGCTCGCTGCTGTCCTTGGACATATTGGATCTCTTGTCGCAATTTAACAAACTGAGCCTTTCTCGCAAGAGGACTCGACGTAGACTATGGGTAGATGGGGTTGCCAACAAGCTAATATTTGTTGGACAAAACACTTATTACTAAACCCTAGAGTCTTTTTTTCTCATAGAAAAAAAATTTGAGTCATGATTTAGAGTGGTGCATGCAATTGTGATCTTTGAGAGTAGCTTCATTTACATGTATCAAGAGTATTCCTTCTTCCATATGCGATAGATTATTGTTTACATTTTGATTAAAGATGCAAAGAATGTATTTGGACCCCATATTTCTCCTATAAGATCGCATTTCATGTAATCTTACATATTTTATAGTTAGATGTTTCTTTCAATGTCAAGATGTAATTACTCACTACTTGTAATTTTATTTTTTTGTTAAATTAATCAAATCATATGTGACTCATTGTCTTCTTCCTTTAATCATTTAGGAGTGACAAAAATGTGGATCTAGAGAGCAATTTCCTCAATTTACTGAAAACATGTCAGAGAGAAAACCCTTCCTCTAAATGAGAGAGGAGAAGCAAAATCATAACTTGGTCACTACCAAAAAGCTTTTTTTTCACAATACAACTATCTTGATATGACAACGTTTGCTTAATCATACGAAGAGACTCGACTATATTACACACTTTATCAATGACAAGAGTTATACTTTTCATGAATATGTGCAAAGTATCAAGCTTGCGGTCCAATTGTATAACGTAATTCTCTAGTTGTTCATATACTTCTCTTTCATTAATTTTTAGAAACTTATCCCCACAAATTTACAATGGGACTTTCTTTTACTTTCTCTCAAGTTTTCAACCAGTCATCTTAAAAGACATAGTAGGTACAGTCTGATGTTCAAGTTAGAAAAGATACGTTACTGTAAATAGAACGTTCATCTAATGTCATTCAAAAATTACCTACAATGTCAAACGAAACTTTCATTTTTAGTCAATAATTTTTACTATTTTTATTATTTGATTAATTCTTGCATATATTTCAAATATAATGTAATCATAAAATCTAATAATAATGTATTAGAATGAAACCAGAAACTAGAAAACACTCAAGTTTCACTATATATTTTTCTAGTCATTTCTCATAAAGATATAATATCATCTTAGGATGTGTCTCTTTATTGTTTTATATGAATTACATGTTAGATGTCTTCAAACACATCCAAACAAATCTATAATTTTTATCTTGAACTTGATTTATTACTCATCATGACATCCAAAGAGAAATTTTGGAGTACAGCGCACTAGAAGTCCGATTCACATCACACTAAGTGTAACATTAACCCATGCTCACATATTGTCTTTACGGTTGATGTGGAAGCTAAGATCTTGCCTCGAGGTGTTTGTTGAAAATGAAAATCTGATAGACAAAAAACAAGAATCATAAATTATATAATAAACATTCAGTGAAGCACATAACCTTATCAAGTCAAGTTCGTAGATTCTCAACAACATGCACTATAGCATTATTGCACTAGGAGCTTAAGATCACCATTTCATCATGGACTGAACACACATGCTTGTTTGTGGTCAATAGCTCACATGTTATCAAAATGATCATCACAAATCTCTCCACAAGAATCTTATGTTTATTTTATATTTACTCACTTCATAAAATTACAGCATTGTTTGATATGTCTATGGAAATTGAGCATGACATATTTGATTAGTGTTGTTATGATGCTTGTTGCTCTTTTTAACATAAGATATATTTTTCATGATGCAAGTTACAGTGGAAGGATGTCATCACATGGAGCAACGGAGAAAGCAGTCCAAAACTCACAGTAATTAACCAAAATCAACATATTGAAACAAATGCTGTGCAGTTTTTCGTTTCATCACTACGAAGACATATACATCTTTTATTGACTTGTCTCTTATTTATCATTACATTTCTACAGTGCAGTGTAGTGCAGATTCTAGTTTCATCAATGCAACCAAATGTATATTGCTTACTGATTTTTCTCTCTGACTTTGCTACACATAAAAAGCTCGCTCGAGTAAAGTGGAAAAACTTTGGCTCTCTTTCTTGAAAAATTATCACAATCCTACTACTAACAATTGGATCATAACTAGGTCTGTATCCTTTGGTTCACTTCTTGCTAGATATTCTGTTTCTTACTTTTGGTTCTACAATGTGTGAACAACCTAGGTATCCTCATGAGGACTAGTGCACAGTTTTTGTAAGTTAGCTTTAAACAACGTATGGAACTGTTAATAAAGTTAGTTTTTAGTCAAGCTTTAAACAACGTATGGAACTGTTAATAAAGTTAGTTTTTAGTCATCACTAAGAGTGAAGAGTTGTTCTTTCACAAACCCGCTTATTAGATCTTAGGTTCTTAGACTTACTTACAATGAACTTACACTACATGAACATTACTAGGACATTGGACTGCTTCTTTCAAATGTGATGAGCGACAACATATTTGTTTTACCTATCGTCGTTGATTGATAGTGACTCAAACATTTACTCGGTGATATATGGGAAAAAGAAAGAACACTTGTCTTACCCATGTTGTCAAAGAAGGAGCTGGTGAAAGTCAATCGAACAAACGATCTAAATTGAAATATCAAATCTTGGACAATCCTAAAGTCAATTGTCAATGAACCCAACAATTTGCTAAAACTGTCAATCTCAAAAGAGACTGCATCTAAGAGGACATTTCTTTCTTAGAGTTGATTGTGTGGAATCTTTTCTTCAGAGTCATATGAACATGGGGTATTTTTTGTCTTTAGCACTTATTGTAATAAGGGAGAATATTTTGGTTTGAAATCACCTTGTGTTGATTAGTACATCATATACACTTTCTTGGACACACTAAAAGATTTTGTTCCAGATTTTGGACCGACTTTGCTTCATTTTGCAACTGGCACTCCCTGTTTCATGAACAGCAATCTGAAACATTTTATCGAGGACAGGCGCTCATTTTTACATCTCGAACAAAACAACCCACATAACTTTTTGCTGCATCTGTCGCATCCATCATATGTCATGAATCCACTTTCCGCATACGCTAAGACCGAAACCTTCAGTAACAGACGAGAGCAACACAGCAGTCTACCAAGTACTGCAAATTACGTCTCTCGTAGCTGCTCACTGTAGCAGAAGAACAAAACATCACTGAAGATCATACTACAAAATGCAATATCAAGATGTATTAGCGAAAGCTCGAGGTTAATGAGCAGTGCGAATGTGTTGTGAAGTCTCACATTGCGTGCATTGTGAGACTATTGACCACCACGTTTCTGAGCACATCTGAGAAAACTGAGCACATCGGAGAAAACTGACAATTTGTTATTAAACTGTGCCTAATTCAAAATGAGCGGAGAACGGACGAATTTCTTGTTAAATTGTGCCTAATTCGAAATGAACGGAGAACAGACGGAGAACGTCATTACTGTGCTTTGAGCTCGGTGACTGCAATCGTGACCGTGCAGTTGAGACCGTGACCGTGACTGCAGTTCGAACCGTGCAGTTGATACCGTAACCATGACCGCGATTGCAGTTCGAGACTCGGTGACTGCGGTAATGAGCGGGAACCCGATTATAGACTTTTCGCCCGATCACGAATCTAGGGTTCATCATTAATCAATTCGCACATATAAACCGAGACGTAATTAACAGAACTGTGCCACAGCTGCGAGCTTGTTACTAAAAAACATTAATTAATATTCTAACTCTTCTCACATTCTCACATTGATTAATTAATGTAAACCCATGTTCCCTTCGAAGTGTACATGGGTGAATATCTTCTCATAAGTATATTAATGCAAAAATATATTTCAGACAGTAAATTAAAGAGAATTATCGCCAATTATGGTCAATAGTCTTCTGACACTTATCATTTTTGTTATTGTTGAACGAACACATAATCCTAAACCCTTGCGAATGTAAATATCTGACGACTTTTCTCCGTCGAGCTCGCGGGAGATTCCCGGCACCGTCAAGTTTAAGCGAATTGAAGACAAGTCCAAAGGCATCCACCGTTTCATGTTATAGTGAGACAAAGTTTCCAGACAGGAGGTCGTGGTCGATTGGGCACTCTCGTAGCTGTGAGACTTGGGTGTACGATCCAAGAACTCCACTCAACCATTCAACGCATGAGTATAATTCTCCTTCCTAGAACTTGAGCAATCCTTCGGGAGCGGTAAATGCTGAGATGTCCAAGCTCGGGTACTCACTAAGACTTCCCCGACTTCCCCGACTACAAACGTTACAGGCGATGTTGAGCACAAGATGAAAACCGAGCCCCACAAGGCGCGAGTAAATCCCAGCCCATGACCTCTCCTCTGGGTTCACTCGATCTTTGGCAAGCACTAACAGTGGTTTCTTGTACATGCACTTCCCCACGGAACGGAACACTTCTTTGTTTACGTTTGGGAATGATCTTTATATACCATGGTGCGGAAGGAGGACGCCTGTGAACAACTTGTGCCACGTTAATATCAGGAACACATCTTTGACAAGTTCCACTGCGAGCACAGAAGCGGGCCTGGAACGTTCTCGATAGCAACGTTCTAAAACTAAATCTGCCTGGTGCTGAATGTGGCGTAGGCAGTCCACCGCCCAACCAGCTGTGTTATTATTAGAGTAAGACACCTTCGAGATTTGAAGCACAGTGCCACTGCCCATGTCGGATTCATAATGTTGTCACCCAAGGCACATCTGATAGATGTTCAGAGACTCCAGGACTGGTAGACGGAGGTATAGGTATCTGCAAAATTGGCTCATGTGCTACGGCCCTATGGGGTAGACAGTGGTGAGAGCTGCCGGGTTGCTGAGCCCTTTAAGACTTGTCTGATAGTCTTGCTGAGCCCCGAAGACTTGTCTGATAGTCTTAGTCCTGCAACTGGACTCTCATGGAGCCCTAAACCTCACAGGCTGCTCGAGCAACACCGGCGTGATTCAGTTGCATCGTTTGGCTAGGTTACACCTGTTTCATGATCTCCGAGAGGCATAACGGGTATTGAATCAGATGACTAATTGTCCTTCTTCAAGGTCTCTAAGATGAAATTTCAGGGACGAACGCATGGTTCCAAATTCCCTATCAGGTCCTAAAATGTCGGAAATGAAAGAGTAGTTGCGTTGGAAAATTTCTCCCGCTGTAATCGGTCACTCGACCACATAATACCGCATCTCGCCAAATCAAGAGTCTGTACTTATGAAGATTCTTCGAGTTCCCCGCTGTGGAGAGAGAGGGAGAGGGCCTTGCACATTTTTCGAAGTGGAGGACATTTACACCACAAAACTTTCCCGAAGGATGCTCCGCTCCAAAGAATCCTTCATACCCATGTTGCGATGTGTTCACACATATCACCTACTTCTCCTACGAAATAAAATGGATGAAGCATCATTCAGAAACGATGCGAGGTTCCGATTGTAAATGAGCTTCCTGGGTTAGTAGTCCGAAACAGGCAATCGCGCAGCAACTAGTGGCCGATTCGAGGAGCTGTTAACAATACGACTGACTTCCGTGCCTATACCAGTACCTTATCAGCAATCAGGAACATATCATCCCACCATAGCAACTCGGATGCGAGCCCAAAGTCGAACGAAAAATAGAACGTTCTGCCAATGTTTCCAGAGCTCTGGCATCTAAGAGGGTACTTCTGGCCATGGGCACCCCCGAGCGACTCGCCAGTGGGACCCGCTTCTTTGCAGGGACAGCTCCTTTCGCATGCTAACTATCTTATGAAGATCCTACGAGTCATTAATCAAGATCACATCGTGAGAACGGCGCATGAGGTCCAGATCAGCTCCAGGTCTGCGTGGAGGAATATGGTGCAGGAATCAGAAAGTAACACGCGTCATAATCCTCCAGTCCTCGGACAGTTGAAACATGTTCCAACATTCGTTTGCCTTCCGTCCAGATGAATCGAGAATCACCAAGGCCCAGTATTCCAACAGCCACAGCAGCAGCTGCTGCATAAGATGCAATGGCCAGAGAAAAGTTACAAACTGTACCTGCCGCACAGTAATCAGATATACTGTATGCTATATATCATATATAGCATACACGAACTTCAGTCTTCCTCCAGCGGGTGTCGGCATTTACTCCAGTAATGAGGCACATACATAATGGCTTGATTTGTATCAGCAACCTTAATCTGCAGACAAGATACCTCGACAACTGAAGAATAACAGCATCGAGCTAGCCCCCCTAACAAATCCGTGACTTTTAACTGCAAGCCCACATCATCTCCCTACAATTGCAACATAAGCCAACCAGCGGCAGAAAAACAAAAGTTCAGACACTTGGACTACACAGGTGTTACAGAACGCAGTGAGGTAGTACATGATACATCCCGTCAAGGCCAAGAATCCCGCCAAGATGACCGGCGAGTCTAGGCCACCTGTCAAGAAGTCATCATCACCGTCAAATCTTTCCAGATGCCCTCACCATCGCCAGCAGTTGTGCGAAGATCCCTTTACGAACTGACAGAGCTGGTGGTGCGACCTTGACTAGAAGTCTGAAATCGCAAACAAATATGCTAAGGCTCATCAAAAGGACCAATGGCAGGGTGTTGTGACTGTACTAACATCATGTGCAAAGGCTCTCGCTTAGAACCTCTGGGGGAATGGCCGTTAACCAATACAGCCTAATTCATCATAATTCCGCCTAAGGTGTACGTACCATGAAGTAAAAATGTAGTCGGGATTGAGTTCATTTAAATATCATAACGGCAAAGAAGCAGAGGAACCATGCGAGTTGAAGTGCAAAACAGACCGGAGATGGGCAGACACAACCAGATGACCACTCAGACGTGGTGCAAAACTTGATCTCGAATAAACGAAACTGGTATCACATTATGAAATGGATTAAGTGAACCCTGGTAGAAATGTACTCATGAAACACCAGAGAAGAATAACATCGAGGACCGAATAAACACTAAGACTAGTCCGGAATTCGAAGGTGAGATGCACCAGCAGAGAACTACAAAGTATCACAGTTAGGCTTTAAAATACGGTAGGACGATAACGAGCAGGAGAAGTGAAGGATCAAGAACGAGGAGTAGCAAAATCACAGCCTAAAGCCTGCACAGACTGCCTGCACGGATGCTTTGACTTGGTTGCAAAACGGTGTAGTAAACATGCAAAATTAAAGCCTGAACAGCATATTTCCACATATAGGCACTGGAATCACCGGATTACAACTCATGTCGTGGACCACGTCTCCAAAGTTCCACCAAAATTTCAATCTCCTGTTCCCACCCTTGCGAATAAAACCTCGCAAACTTCAGCAGCAGGGAATTGCTGTGCAAGTAGGGTGGAAAATGACGTACCCTTTAAGAACGCGCAAACTGCACGCTGATAATCTACACATATATCATAAAGAAAAGCCGGGGCACCACGCCCTTCAAATGCCTGAACTCTCTGATCACTAAGCTTACTCGTCATCCTCAGCCTCATTTTCAGCAATATTAAAGTATCTAAGCTCGTATGCGTTCCTATCCTTGTTATGTGCAACCACACGCATCCAATCTCTAACGTTGTGCTGCTTCAGGTACTTCTTCGTAAGATACTTCAAGTATCTACATCATCCCAGCAAGCGAGAGTTACAATTTGTCTGACATAGAGACGCCAGAGATGAGACCAAATCACATAACCTGACCTACGAAAGATTGGAAACAGAGTGATGGCAAAATCTTACAAAGGAAACGCTAAACAGCAGGCTCAAACTATGGTTCGACTGGCCGTAATTAGGGTTTCGTATACACAAGAATGCATCTGGTCGCAAGACAGAAAAGTCTCAGAACCGATATCTCAAACCACATACCTCTTAGAAAAAGCAATCTCCGCGGTCACGCTGACCTTGTTCTTCTCGCGGGTGATGGTGACGGCGTCACCGAGTACACCAGCCTTTCCTCCGACCTTGATTCTGTCCTGGAGGAACTTCTCGAACGAGGTGATGTCCATGATCTTGTCCTCCACAGGCTTGCCGCAATCGATAGTGTAAGTTACAGACTTCTTCTTACCCTTCGATGCTCCAGCAGCAGGTTTTCTGGCGAGGACGGGAGCCATGGTTGCAAAGCGCTGTTGTTGCTGCTGTCTGTGAATTTGTCGACTCCAGCCACGAGAACGCGAGGAAAAGACCGGATACAATCGGAGGCCTCGCACAAATACTAAACCCTAGCCTTGCTGCTTGCTAGCCCTAATTGTGGTTAGTTCCTTCAATACTGCACTAAAGGGCCCAACAGCACCAAACCTTGTGTGCGTACATACCGCCATCGTCGTCCCCTATTAAAAAAAAATACAAAATACAAAATTCGTCCCCTCTTTTGTCCGTTAGCGCACCAGCGGACGCCGGACCGTCAGATTTTGTTTGAGATCCACTTCCGACACGCAAGGGTAAATGTTTCAGTCTTCCCGGCGAATATAAGCATCCCCAACCGCCTGTGGGGAACTTTTGTTACTTTAGTTAGCTTTCTGTTACAGAGGAAATATGTATCTGTAATATATATATTATATACTGAAGTAAAATGGATATTAAATATTTTAATAAGTGTTAAATGATAAAGATTGAGAGTTGCATGCAGATCCAAACACAACTTAAATATGTATGTTTGTGATGATTTGGCCATAAGGAGATGGGAAAAGAAAAGGGATGGTTAGGTGCAAACTTTAAGCATTTTTTGTGTGCTTTAAACCAAGGACTTGTGCAAGTTTCTCACGCTTTCCATTGGACATTCATCCACATTGCGAGCAAAACAATATGTGGATAAATGATAAAAATTAACTATGATTCAGTATTTTAATGATATAATTTTGATTTTGCTCATCGGGAGTTGCATGCTGAGTGTCGAAATTTCATCTCCCCATGATGAAATGTCTGATGACTCTTGCAGACAGTCGTCCAAGCAAAAAAGATCAGTTTCACTTTTGATCATTGTATGCAAAACTGACAACGACATGGACTTATCTTTATTTTCTCTTCTTGGTGAGTTCATGAACAAATAATGAATCTAGGAAATGGATAGAGCTTTGCTTCACTTTCATTTCCAGTGAGTGATATTCATAGATGCTAAAAGTGATATAAAGAAAAGACTTACCTCAATCTCAAAATAACAACACAATCGCTCATTTAAGTGCAAAGATATGTATAAGGACTCTGACTAATAAAAATATCAATGCTTTTGTAGACATGATAAGGTATTGTATCAAGGATGTCTTTAAGAACATGCTTGTTGACAGAAAAACTTTTTCGAAGATGTTGAGGACGAGCATGATGAAGACATGTGAGAGAATAACAGGATTATATGAAGCACCGATCCACTCCTATTGTTTGTTTCTTTAGCGCATGCCAGAGGATGTACAAGTTTAGAAAAGATGGGTGTCGTATCGTGGATCGGCTATCATCTGAACAATGGTTCAATTATTAATTTTTCTGAATTTACTAGGAAGTAGCAGTTTCACCGTTAACATATTACTTCAAGGTCATTGCACTACTTGAGGTGAATAAGCGATAAGTAATATATCAAGTAACGATAGAATAAACAATCCTACCTCTGCACTTGTCATCATCCGTCAAGTAAAAAGCACTAATGTCTTCAGCATATATAAGTAAATATAGCTTGATTATACCCCATAGTTTTTGTATCATCTTAAGAAACCACATGTTCGACGTAACGATGCACGTATCAGGCATGCAAATATTCATATGCTACATCTTCTGATGGGCTTCTTGTACATCAATGAACTACAATTGCAATATGCTCTCTACTACATAGTATTAAAGATTATTTCAAACTGCTCGATAAAATATGTTGTTTATGTAAGCACCAACAACACGCATACCTTTGTCCAGTTATTTATGCATTATAATTTTCAACTGCAAATAACTTCCAAAGAATGATACGCATGTGACTAAGGAGGTCTTCAGGTACCACACTCCGTCACGTCATCCAACTTCAACCCGCTGTTCTTTTCCACATAATGATATACATGTCTTGATCTGCATTGCACTTTACGGAAAGTATCATATATATTTCTATTCTCACCTGCAGTTACCATCTTGTCTTGTTGTGTTGTTAGCAGATTGTTTGGATGCACAACATTTTAGTCCTTGTGTAGAGATTTGTATATATACCAAACGGGTCCTTCCATGTGTGCAACCAACTTCAATTTGGAGACAATAGTTTCTTGAGATATTTCTCAAAATTTCTGAATAATTTGAAAGTCTTATTCATTAAAGTCTTTGTAGAGAGATGATTATCCGTAACATGTTATACTTTCATCAACTCGCTCTCAAAAAGAAACTCAGTCGTACACATATCTGCAAGCAATTGTTACCGTTGAAGAACTTGGTACTCCACACTGCAGTTGCTTGGATGTTGGCATGAATATCCAACATATGCAACAAAAGAATGAGATCTGGAGGTCCAATGCAAACACGCAAGACGTCGTTAGGTTCAGATCTGTGCAAGCTATGCATTGGTTAAGACAGTGCTTGAAGAGACAGATCAAGGAGTGTGTTCTAAGAGAAATTGAGACGTAGGGAAGGAGAGTTGGACGGTTTAGACCGTTCTGAAGTCCAAACTTCCTGTCCTTGGATCCATCGAGATCAAAACGCAGAGTTCTTCAAGAAATTGAAGACGACACAAAATTTCACTGGGTGATTTGGGAGTTTTGGGTGAAATTGGCTCGCAGAGAAACGCTTTTCGTCACCTGCGATCAAAGGTTGGGTTGTTCTTCGCGATCAGTGAGCCAAACTCTTCATTCTTTATGCTTACGGACGATCAGAGAGTCTTCACATAAGCATAAGAGAAGACCGTATGTGGACTGGATTGTTGATTTGGGTATGGTGAGCGAGTTTGAGTCATAGAGAGTCGATTTAAGTTAATTTTTTGCTTCATGTGATCAAATTTCTTGTGTGGTTTCGTGAGAGGAACTCCAAATAACTTGTTTGGAGTCTCTTTGGGTTCGGGATAGCTAGATCTACCTACCAGAGAAGACGGATCTCAGATCAAGCGATTCGTTTGGACGGTGTGCGTGAATTTAAACCGTAGGGAGGAGTTTTTGAAGGTTCGGTCATCTACGATAAAAAATCAACGATATCTCGGTTGTCGAGAGTTGGATTAGAAGGTTTCTTGAGCCAACAGAGTCGGGGAAGAAGACCCTATTGACATCTGAAGACCGTTTGGAGAAAGAAGAAAGTTCTCAAATAGGTCTTTTATGATTCTTTCGCTACGATTTTTGCTCTTTTTGAGTTCGTTAGAGATCTAGTTAGTTATGTACAGCTTATGGTAGCTAGCTTTAGCTAAAGGCTTGTACATGGACGTTGTTTGGACTTGGGTTTGAATCGTGTGGTACTGATGCAGCTCTTTTTGTTAGCACAAGGATGTTTCTCTTGCTTTGAGCTACGCTTCGATAGTTTTGGGTCTGGGTTGAGATTCAAGGGCTCGTTTTAGAAGGGTTGGTGCATATTACAGACCGCTCAAGTTTGTTTCTCTATTTTGCATTCTTAGAGAAGAAGAATCGAGAGTGTATATAAAATAGGAGGTGGTATACCTTGCGACGTTTGTTCTCGTGGTTGTTTCTCTTTGTCTTGTCTCTGTTCGACACACTACATCTTCACAGTCAAGAACTTTGCATTTTCCTCCACAACCTTCACATAAAATCCGACACGTAACATGTCTAGACAAGCATCAGGCTCCTAGTTGTAGAGGACTCCGTAGCTTTGGTTGGCACGCACAAACATGTAGTTGCTTCCAAGTTCAACCAAAGAAAATCTCGGTTTATTTCACCTCAACTTGTATACACATTTTACAGTGAATTTCAGAGTTGATGAAGTTCCCCAACTTTCAGAATAAAATCTTATCACTCCTTTCGAAAGACCACAGAAAATGCTTCCAGTTGGTACCTCATTTGTCTCAAACTGATTCCTCTAGATCAGGATATCACTACACCAAGTTGTGAAGTGATAGATGTTTCATTTCCGTTCACTGTTGATAAAAACTTACAATTCTTGCTCCACTAATCCAAATCTTGAGATCTCGGTGGCACTAGAAAGCTTACACTCTAAGATTTTCAACGGTACCAAGTTTTCTTCTAACCGAGCTCTATAACCTTAAGTACACTCCGCCAAAAGGTTTGATTTCTCCCTTCCTCAACCTTGCAGAAATTGAGAAAACTCTCTTTTTAAAACTAGAAGTGATACTTGTAGCACTTCTCAATTCCTCAACTTCTAGTTTGCCCAAAACTTCTAGTTCTTGTAGTTCTCCTCAAGCTAAAAACTCCATGTAGTTCTCAGAAGTCACTTGTATCACTTTTTGTTTTCACCACTAGTCGGTCCTCTCATCCACGTAACCAAAAATGCCATTCGGACTTAGCTCTGAAAATCACGGCAAAAACATCGTGCAACCCTCAACATAAAATCCAAAGATTCAAAAAGTGATCCACTACAAAGAATATTTTCCGGCGCTTAAGTAACATCTGGAAGCACTCCCTAAGTTAGCATGTTGCACTTCATCATCATTAGAGAAGCAATACATGTATCACTTGTTCTCATCATTGTCATGTGTTGCGTCGTCTCATCAGTCGATCTGTCAAGTAACACCCATGTGCATTGCACGATCTTGGATGAATAGTATTTCCGCATGTAATATTTCATCCACGTCTAAACATTTGACATCAGAATCCGGTAGGATGTCATAACTTTGGATGTCACATCACATCTGTCACATCAGCATTGTTCGTAGAAAAATCCTAACATGCATAAATCATCGTAACTCCTACACTGTAACTACGTTTGGGATGATCAAGAACTAAAGACGAGTTGTACGATATTTGAAATCAGATCATTACTTGTATAAAATGATTTAGAGCTCAGAGTTTATTATTCCTCTTCGCATCTTGGGTTCTCGACAAGGTGGAATCTGTGCTGCAATAAAAACAATTCTACAGTGCCGTGAAAAAAGATTAATCCACTGTCGCGTTTTTCCAGCTATGCCATCTAGTGGGAGAACTTTGTCATGATTACCGTGCAATATCACTATGCATGTATACGCACTCCATATTTTATTCAAATTATTTATTTCATACCCCTTCAACGAGAAGCGCGCTATATGACTACTGATGGTTGCCTGCTTTACTAACCTGACATGTTTTTTTCCTTTCTCTGTACAAAAGCAATCATGAAAAACAAGGATAGTATTCTTCCGTCTTACTGCTTAACGATACATATATAGAGATCTGATACGATGTTCTTTTCTACTAAGTACCTATTGAAAGCTAGATCAACAACAATTAACCGTCGATCGTACACTCAATGTAATTCTCGCTATTACCGTTATAGAGAAAGTGAGAAGAAGAAGAACAGAAAGTACATGTCGTTACAGTGCGGAAGGAGGAAAAAGTTAACGACCGTACAGATGACTATACTGCTAAGAAGGTGAAGCTCTGCTACGTAATATATGCACATAAGAGAAGATACAGAACGTTGTCTCATTTTGGTAACTGTCCAGCGAAACAAAGAGGAATGCCCTTCCAGCGATATTGCATGCCACATGTTGCTTCTATACTGCTGTCTGCTCTGGAGGCAAAGGTGGAGTTAGGTAAGAAAAAACAAGCTTCTGCCGTGCAGTACACAAGCAGGCAAAGTACATTCCATTCCTCACTAGACCATCCTATCTCGAAGTAAAGCGTTGCAAAGGAGAATGTAGTCAGGAAAAACTTGGACAGTTTCGAAGAGCGGATGTGCGTCCATTGCCGAGGAAGGTCGATCGAGTGAGCGCTCTTCTTCTTCAGCAGTTAGAGTGGTGAAGTAGGATCTTCACGGCTGGAGAAGAATATTTTATCAATATCTCTCATGGTTATGATCAGCGGATGTACAATGGATTTCTAAAGCGTCTCACTTCTCGCTCATTGTATACCATTACCCATTAACCATTTGCACGACGGAGCATACTTGCCAGATCAAACCATCGATCGCATAGAAGTGCAGAGGGTACTGCTGAGAGGATGTCAGCTTCTGTACTTGTTGAATTGCAAAGCGCGTTGCAGTTCTGTTCAACCTTGTTTTTCGTGTCTACGACACCCAAAAGAATGAAGAGCTCATCTCCATCTGCAAGCATAGCATCACAAATATTTTTCATACAACATCGGTGATATATTTCAGATTTATCTTTCATACAGTAGTCAATCATACCCACAAAAGTATGAAGGTCTCTGTTATTGAGCTTCTTTATGCACACTTCACCTCCTAGTGGTCTACTACTCCGTTTCCAACCCAGCAGACTACCCGTCTGTTCTTGACATGACTTGGGCTGGTGGCCTGCAAACATAAAACTCCTTGAACATGGAGATGTAATAACGCCCTCCCTTTTTCCACCGAGATGATTCCACTATCACACTCTTGTTGTAGAAAAGTACACAACGACCTCCAACAAGAGAGGTCCAGATCTCCACCAGTTTGATCAATTGTGACGGAAACTTCAAGAGTCTTGAGGGAGATCATTTTTCTGGACAGAGGAACAGAAGGATTGCTCGCACGATTGGCACCAGCGGCTTGTTGCATTTGCATCAGATGAAAAGAAGAAATGTTTACAACTTATCCTATAAACTCTACTATTCACTTACTTTGCATACACAACTTAAAGACTTCTGTCTATACACGGAAGAAACTACTGGTTTGAGAAGGTTCTCATCATCCTCGTGTGAAGAAATTTTGGGTAATAGAAGAAAGTAGATCTGATGTCTTTTAGGATGAGCCACAACTGTTCGGATTCGATATATAATAAAAGACCGATTATGCACTAGAAGCACTCGATCGCCCCCAAGAAAGCATATGATAGTTTAACATAATCCAAGCAAGGAAGAAGGAATTCTGGAGGTTTTAAACAGAAACAAAAATCTATATAGACATAGCTTCTGGTCAGGTACATTTCACTTTCAGATTTAGAAAGGTAGTACGAAGGTAGCACCGGATACGAGGGAGGAGTCGTTGGGGGAGCAAACTGAAGCAGATGGCACTTGTACCCTTCAATTTCGTAGAGGTAAAATGATTGAATAGACTGTAACAATGGAAGTAATAGCGATGGAGAGACATGGGCATGGAGGAAGGGAGATACATGAGGAGAAGAGGAGACATGAGGGGACTGGGACAGAGGGCTAGAAGATACAAACAAAAGACTATGTGAAGGAAAAGATGAGAGTTGAAGCCTGCCAGATTCATCATCATCGGAGACAATCACAACATTGTCATGATCAGATGAGAATCAATAGACATTGTAGAGAGAAGTACTTGAAAATGTTGGAGGTAAGGTGCGACAGATGTGAAGTAAAAAAGAGAGTACCGTGCACCGAAGTAGGCAAGCTGTTGACATGTGGCTGTAGCAGGTGTGAAAGCAGACGCCTCCATCTCTCTCCATGCCGCACAAACTCCATAGCCAAAGCATGTCCTAGCTGGTCAGGTAGAGAATGCGTGAGAGACGACAACAAGAAGAGAACAGCAACAGAGGTCGTCCACTTCCCGAGGACGAGGATTCCCGAGCGAAGAAGAACGCTCGTCCTCTCGAAAAGCGAAGAACGAGAACTCCTAGAGCAGCAACCCTTCTCGATCTTGCAAAGAAGTGAATACAGAGCCAGCCATTGCAGAAGCAGTCTCATCTCGGAGCCAGAAGGAAGTCGAGAAGCAGCGAGTCCAAACGAGAGCAACAAATTATGGAAACCAGTCCGCTAGAATGCTACTTCCGACCAGCGACTCGTCTCGATGTTGGACATGACCACGACAAGCGACAGCTAAGAACAAAAGAATTGTAAAAGACTGCGAATGACAGAACATCTCGGTCCCACAATCGAAGTGGAGAGAAAACAGCAACAGAGGTCATCCATTTCCGGAGGACGAGGAGTCCCGAGCAGCGAAAAACGAGAACTCCTGAGCAGCGACCCGTCCTGATCCTGCAAAGAAGCAAACACAAAGCCAGCCAATGCAGAAGTAGTCCCATCTTGGAGTCAAAAAAAGTCGAGAAGCAGCGAGCCCGGACGAGAGCAACAAATTATGAAAATCCGTTCTGCTAGAATGCTAGTTCTGAGCAGCAATCCGTCTCTATCCTGGACAAGAGATAACCAAGAAACAAAAGAATTGTAAAAGAAGCAAGCAAAGACTACGAATGGCAGAACATCTTGTTCCCAAAGTCGAAGTGGAGAGAGTAATATGATTTCATCTCTGCTACAACTGCAAAGACAAAAAATGATGAGTCTCGACCGGTGACTTTCGAGAGTCGTCATTAGAGCACCAATCCACGAGCAGCAGCATACAACAGCCGTCCAGTAGCACGAATGACAGGAAAAAAAGACTTGTCGCGTCTGACCTTCCGCGGTCGAGAAAGACATCGACGAGGACAACAAACGAGGCAAACGAGTAATTAATCATGACCCTAAGAAACGAAAAGCAAAAACATGAAGACATGAAGACAAGAATCCCGCTCCATACAGCGAGCAGAGTAGCAAAGTCCGCTGCAAAGACAGCAGCAATCTCGTGGATCCAAAGATAGACGAGCAGCGAACGAGTAGCGACGGCAGACGAGACGGTAGAGCGAGCAGCGACCAGTAATGAATGAGCAGCAAAGCGCCCCCATCCAGCAACCGCTCCGCCAAAATGCAAGGGCTCTGCAAAAATGCGAAAGAAGAAAGCGAGGTAGGGTTAGAGGTAGAGCGACGAAAAGAGAAAAGAAGGATTAGGCAAACGAGTAATTAATCATAACCCTAAGAAGCAAAAGCAAAAAGCAAAAATGCAAAGACATGAAGGCAAGAAGCCCGTTCCACACAGCGAGCAGAGCAGCACAGTACGCTGCAAAGACAACAGCAATCATGTGGATCCCGATGTAGAGCAAGCAGCGACGACAGACGAGACGGTAGAGCGAGCAGAGACCAGCAATGAACGAGCAGCAAAGCGCCCCCATCCAGCAACCGCTCCGCCAAAACGCAAGAGCTCCGCAACAATACGAAAGAAAAAAGCGGGGTAGGGTTAGAGGTAGAGCGACGAAAAGAGAAAAGAAGGATTAGGCAAACGAGTAATTAATCATAACCCTAAGAAGCAAAAGCAAAAAGCAAAAATGCAAAGACACGAAGGCAAGAAGCCCGTTCCACACAGCGAGCAGAGCAGCACAATACGCTGCAAAGACAACAGCAATCACGTGGATCCCGGTGTAGAGCGAGCAATGACGACAGACGAGACGGTAGAGTGAGCAGCGAGCAGCAATGAATGAAGCATCAAAGCGCCCCCATCCAGCAACCGCTCCGTCAAAACGCAGAGGCTCCGCAATAAAGACAAAGAAGAAAGCGAGGTTGGAGTTGGAGTTAGAGCGGCAACGACAGCGACAAAGAGAGAAAAGAAACGTTTGACGGCGGTAGCTCTGTCCCACGGCGGTAAATTAACATGAAGAAACGGCTCCCGTGCCCGAGAAAAAAGACATCACGGAGGACGCGATAAATGCGATGAGGACGAAATATAGAATGAAAAGGAGAATGAAAATGTGGTTGCCTTAACAAAGTAGTTTGGCCGTTAAGGTGGAGACGGATTAACAAAGAGCCTCGGCAAAAACAACTTCTCTCGAGCATAAATGACATCCCTCGGGCGTTCCGCTGTTTAGGATGCTTATTCTCTCTACTTTACTAGAAATTTTAATAGCTCTTGATGTTCTGACATGGACATTGCTACTCATTTTGAACCTAGTGGAGCTTCCAAGATGACACTTCGTGATTCACACACAAAAGATCCGCACAAAATTATCTCATAGAGATGTGTTGTATTCCTGCAGTGATCTAGAGCAAGCAACTGAATTTAAAAAGAGGTCCAAACGAATATATACGCATGTGATCTTATAGTTATTTACATGCAAATTAATCACCAGATAAATGTTAGTTTAAATCATCATAATATTTATATGTAATGAGTGGCAAGTTGTAGCAAGACAATGTGACACATAAGGTATAATTTTGTCTCATATGACATTCAAATTTATCAATTATAGCAAACCAACGTCTCGCTTAAAATAAAATATTCATTTTTATAAAAAGTAACACTTTTATTATAATATTTATTTATACAGAATATCATATGTCATGGATAAATGAAAAACGTTCGATAAGTTTGTTATCTCTATATTTACCGCTTGCCACTAAAATGAGAGAGAATTAATTGCTCTTAATACACAAAGATATCATTAACAATTCTTCTTACTTAGATTGAAAAACTGAGGTGAAACATATATAAATTGCGATTTAATTACACGACTTTTGTATTTCTTCACAATCCGTCCATTAAACACAGAGAATAGAATAATCTGGATATATATTTTGTTTTATAAATGACATCTTTCCATTATTTATACTTCTCTTTTTATATGTGTTCAGCTTCTTTAGAACTAAATGAATTCAGACTTCACAGAGAAAACAAATGTTTAGACAATTATTCTCCTATAGTTAGAGTGCCGAAAACCCAGATACATAATATATGATAATATACTAAAGTATAAATTCAACAAATATGACAATCAATTAAATTATTATTCACTCTCAATCGCATGAGAAATGATTACTTTCCACATTCTCTCACTCGCTACCATATGGGATGTGACTTTTATAAAATATAATAAAGAAAACAAGAAAAAGAAAATAATATCTCAAAGTGCTACATATTTTTGCGAGAATGCCTCAAATAGTTCACAGATAAACAATTGACCGTTCTTATATCATTTTCACCGGATCTTCTAGGTTGAATGTATTCTTCAGATCATTTCCATAGGATCTTCTCAGCTAGAAAACATCACATAATTTTCCAAATATACCTCACGAACCTCATGGACAAATAGAAAACTCTTGTGTTATTTCCATCCGACCGTATATATAGACCAACCTTGTAGTTCAGGAATAAACACACATATTTATGTGGTAAGACTCTGCAACCAGAGAATAAATAAACGGTGAACTCTCCAGTTTGGAAAAGAACGATTCATATGAAAATTAAGGAAGTAATAACAATTAACTGATAAGTAAATCGAATCAAAACAAGACCACCTAGACCCAGTTTCCTCAAGACAAAGCTACCACCAAATACAACTTCAAATATACTTGTGTTCCCGACTCGACTTAGCCATAATATGAATGTAACTTGCACTTATGGGAGACTGTGTTGTCCGCTAGATTCGATCAGAAATAAAGAAATGTCAAACAGAAATCATATACTAAGTTAACAAGAAAAGTAAAATACCTCTAATAAATAGCATTAAATGGATCTGGAAACGCAAGAAGGCATAACCATAAAGCATAAAGGAAGGGAAGACGAACGCGGTTCTGAGCTTAATTGCGGAGACTACTAGCAAAGAACCAAGCAATTAAGTAAGCATTTGGTTCCTCGTGTCACCCTTCGCAATTGAATAAAACCTTTGCATATTCTGGCGGAGCACATGAAAAAATATGCAATGAGTTGCCTTTTATTTAAATGCGATGTGCACAGTTGGGCAGCATATTTTGACTGACAACCAGTATAAAATACCAAAACGTCCACACAGTTCAAAACAACGTAACTCGATAGTGATAGTTTTGATCCTTTTAAGTGCAGGAACCCTACTAAAGATTACTTATCATGATCAAGATTACCTTGATAGATTTTTTATGTCCTTGTATTTCTTCTCAAGCATGTATTTTTCTTCTGAAATCATAAGAGACACATCCAACAACAATCCCACAGTGCTGACCTTCTGAAGTTCCAAGCTGAAGTATTCTCCACCCCGGTCACACCTATCAAGAACACGCAAGGACAAAACGAGTGAATTGTTGAAAACATTCCTTCTGCTCTGCCTGTGATACTGTTCTCTGACCGTTCATTACTAGGCTCGCTGCCTCTCTCACACTGCTGTATAAAGTTTCAAGGTTCTCGTGAATCTCTCTCTCTACCGTCGTGGACGATCGGTCAAAACTGAGCATTTTATATAATTTATCGAGGAAAAATAGTGAAAAAAGTCTGGCTAGTGCACAAATCGACATAGAATTGTTTGAAGATGAATCTATGATCTAAAACATATGTTTATCATGTATGAATCTTTTTTGTATTTAAGACAAGGTTGAACGTCCATTAGTGTTGTGCGATTCACGTGTGTTACATTTAAAATCAGATCATGTCAATAAAAATCAAAAAAAAATTTAAATATTGATAATGAATAAGTTAATATTTCATCGAATTGATCCAAAATCTTGTCTTTATCTCTTTACAGTCAAATATCTTGTGTATTCTCGACTCAAATTTCATGCTTTACATCATGTAACGCGACAAAATTTTCTTCATCCTTAACATATATAACTATCTCTCATAATCAAGATTAAAATACATGCATGTTTTCTTCATTGCCTCTATATTCTACAGAGCTGTAACATTTCTATCAAGAGAGTATACGTCAACATCACGCTCAAGTTCATCACATATATTATGCGTTTTGTCGCTTATGTCAATCATTTTATAAAATAACAGAAATATCGATCTACCACTCCCCATTACTTCAAATCGATTGAATGCCGACTTCCATATGTGAGTGGTTTGAATTTCGGTATAGCTTTATGTTTTCTGGACGTGACTACCACCTTAAAGGAATGACAATGTAGTGTTTTGCTGAGCTAAATTCAGCTGTAAACCTGGACGTAATAGCCTCCTAGTTTGACTGCACTGATCTTCACTCCACCTTGTTTAGAGTACACAGGAACTTAACAAATCACATTCTGAACGCTGAAGCAAGAAATTTCTGAAGCAGAAAGGCAACAGGATCTGATTGTGCCATTCTTGGACAAACTTCTGATACACGAACAAAGCCATATCAGAGTGGTCAAAATTCTGATACTTGAGAGACAAAGCCCAAGTCAGAGAGGTCACTCACTGATATCGTTCTCAAGTTCCTTGACCAGCGGGATCTGGGAACCTGGGATGAAACATATGAACCTCCAACAAATTTTCTCAGAATGAACCTAGATTGGCGATGACCACCGATATACCATTGGGCGGACAGTTTGGGGTAAAGCAAGTTGGGTGTGGCAGGCACACCAATCCACCGGTAGATTCAGCACTTGACAGCATAAATTAATAATTTCTTTTAGAATGCATAAATTATTTCGATCTCTTCAGCGACAGGCAACTCAGAATCGACGGTGTTCCTATCTACAGTATTCCAGTAAAGCTCTGACCACATACAGTCAGCGATCCTCCAACTGAAAATAAATCTGGGTGCGGTCTTGGAACAGGGTATCTATGTATTTTGAACAAACGTTTCTTACCGATAAGGGAACAAAATCATGTAAAACCATACTCCTTGGCTAATGTTCCAGTACCGATGGCCCATGACATAGCAAGATCTTGTTCCTCCGGTAGAATGAAGGGCTGTGTTATTTCCCTCACCATTAGCTCTCCACAGAATGGGCATTCTCCAGCAACAGCGTCATCTAGTTGTGCTCGTACCTGTAGTCAAGACATACTTTAGAGCACTGGGAGCTTGAAGTTACGGTTTAAATGCACTCAGTTTAAACTGAAGTCAAGTTCCGGAGCGGAGGAAAAGAAAGCTTTCGTAAAGTTGTACAAGAACTATCCTGTACCTCGTCAGGATACTTCCGGTTGTGATGTGAACGAGAAATTTAACTTGATAACTCACTTACATCAGTTCTAAGACGGAAAAGACGCTCGTACCTGATCCACAGGATCCATCTGCCCATCAGCTGAAGCTTGGTCATCATATGCGTTGTTCTGCATCGTCTTCCTTGCTGGTCTTGCAGGAGCCTCGTTAATCAGATTGTATAATCTGTTGCGCAAATCTGCGATACGATCTTTCTGATTCCAACTCAAACAGACACCGATTGGCATGCCGATAAGTGATTCTCCTTCAAATGACTACAGCAGAGTTATGATGTGAAACAGTAACTACTCCCAGGAAGATCCAAAGACCTATATTACCCTACCATTTAACATTTCAAATCTAAACCCTAACAACAATGATGTCAAAACAAAGTCATAATATGCAAAAGCACATCACCATTGGAAATCACCACCAAGCCAAAATCATACACGACGTTACAAGCACTTCTGTTCGCTTACTTCAAACTTATCGGTGTGCTTCATGACATACTCAGTAAGACACTGAGCGTGGAACGAATGTTCACAAGGGAAGACGTAGAAAGGGGCCATGAGTGAAGTCAAGTTCCTGCCAGGTGGCCCAGAGAGCTTGTTACCCTTTGATGCCAAAATGAGTCTTCCGCAGACCTGCCATAAATTATCATTGCCAATAATGACGTGGTTAGAATCAAAATCTCCTTCAAACGGGTATCCATGAATCAAAATACACGTACGAAGTCACCAACTTCTTACTTCCGCTACTTACCCCACACTCCTCATCTTGATTGACTATTGCGTAACGCTGGGTGAGACAACTGATGTCATGACGGATGTTGTCAGCTCCATGAGTTGCATCGTTCATCTGCCTCTTCAACTCCTCTATCTGTCTTGTGTAATCTTCCAAAGACGTACAGATCGCTTCCTGTAAACATGGGCACGTAAGAACTTCTCCTCGGAGAAGCTTGAAAGCATATCATTGACGTCCAGAACTCTAACAGAAACTTCCAGATGAAAGAAAGTATTTCTACAGACATTATCGAAAGAATACACCCCGGTGGAGGCAAAGTCTGGCAGGAGTGAACAGCAAACTCCTCCATAAAAAGGGAACCTATGCGCACCTTAAAATCGTCAATCAGAGAGAAGTCGGGGAAAAACGGAAGAATATCCTCGATCTTCAGTAAGCCATCTGTTTCTTTGAGGAAGGCGACGGCCTTCCTAATATTCTCAGCTTTGACACCCTTCTCTTGCTGAATCACGTGTCTCGCAACCATGAGCCAAAGCTTCTTCCTAAGTCCCTCATCAGTTTCATCCACCTTGTCGGCTTGTGCCTTCGCCAACTCCGGATCAATCTGAAATGTACAGAAATCAGTGCTTAAATTTTCTTCAAAATTTTATACCACATCAACAGATTTAGCTCGTACACTGTCAGGGTGCGTTATTCGGACGAGGCTTTTCCGATAACATCATACACTAAACTAACGTGATACTTATCTACAAAACACCATTTGCAAACGTTCAAGGTAGTTACATACACAATGCCTCGAAACGGCTATAAGTTCATACCTGCAACGCCAGGGCAACAGCCTCCTCATACATGCTCATCATGCTGTAGATAAAGACACAAGCTCTCATCCTCTTCTCCTCTAGGCATAATCGAAGGGCATACTTGGGATCATAAAATATATCCGGCCTCCCAAGTCTTCCCTTTCCATACTTCGTCTCCAAGAACAATAAGAGTGCACTTTCATCTTCCTGCTCCAGGAAAAATTTTAGAGGTTACTTTCACGACACTTCACCGTGTCGTGCTGTGACCCCGCACATAATCGTTCCTGTCTAAGGACCCTGTTACGAGTAAACTGATAGACGTAAGAAGAAATTACATGTCAATCAACATCTTCTCTGGACTATGACCCATCAAGCTATGAACCTTGTGCGACTGATGTGGGTCTCGAGCAGAGGAAACACAAGAGTTTGCTAAATTGCAATTAGATTGCATTATGACAAGCACAATTCTATATGACAAGTCTGTAAAAGACTTCATAGACTACAACATACAAAATTGGTGTTCACATGATGTTTCCAAACTATTTACTTACGGATAGTCAAACCTTCCTAACACACCTATATATCCAACACGAGGCCCTCACCTGTTTAGCATATATATTCGTACCTGTTTAGCATATAGTGATAACAACAAATTGTGAATAGCACTATCTTCATTCTGTTGAGCCTGAACACAGAACTCAAGATAACGAATTGCAGCATTTGCTTCATCCCTGTGGCAAACATGAGAGTCGAGAAGTGTCTGTCAAAGCCCGTCAACAAATCTGTAGGCGAGCCAAGTTCAAGTTGCTATCGTTTCCTGCCTACTAGCAAGATAAGAATCTTAAATAAACTACAGACTTTCACAACATGGCTACTGACCAACACTGATTCACTCGGCGACGACACTACCCAAACCCTTTCCCCAAACCCTTTACCGTTAACATGGTAGAAACTTACTTGTGAGGCTCGCTAGAGTACCGCATCAAAGCAGGAATGAGCCTTCGAGGACTCAGATTGCTCGCAGTCATCCATGATTCCACCGTTGCATGAGGATCCAGCATGATGAGTGCAGGACCAAACTTATACTGCAGCCATAAAATACGATGAGCACAAGCTCTGCACCTGTCTACGTGCGTTACTGCAACATGAGGCCTAAGGTTCACATATTTTCATGGTTACGGTTTACTTGTATGGTTCTGGTTTATATGGCCAGGCAGACCATATCGTCTGTTCTTCTCCCAACTACTACCATTTCTGTTGTTTGGTAATACATAATGGTTTGGCCTCCTTCACGGTTCTTGATTCGTTCCTGTTTCTCGTTCCCATTTCCCTCCGCTTCCATTGTGTCTTTTCATTTTGTTATTTACAGTAATGCTACGTGGGATCCGTACATATTTAAGGTTATATGCAATTCTATGCCAAGCTCACTGCTCTACAACTATCCAAAGACGGGAGTTTGCCCTGGGATGTCCGAAACTGAACAGAAACTCCTAGACGACGAGGCCATGCTGAGTTAGAGGAGTCCCTCAATTTCGATTGATCACCCTTCCTACTCATCTATGGCCTAACCTCTCTCCGCTGGGTGCTGACGAAGTAAGAGACCAGGTTGACCAGGTTGAAGTGCACGCCGCAGCATCTGTGTTCTACCGGCATGCTCTGGGTGTAACTTGTGGCAGTTAGGTATCTGAGTGCTCACCTGCTCATTACCTACAGCTGTGTCAGGGAACCCTAGTGCAGAGAAATGTTCGTTATTGTATTTGTTGGTCTGTTTGTTTTATTTTAAACCTGTGCCCATTGGTTTACTCCCTTTGTTGACAAATGATTTATGGACAGATTTGTACTTCTCCTTCTTACCCCCCCAGTTCTGGTGGTCTTTAGTGCTATTCTGCGGGCTAATGTAAGGGCTTCTAGCATTGTGCCTGCATCCAACAGCTATACTCATGTGCTCCTACTGCTTTATTAGACCTCGTTTCCTTTCCTGCATTAGAAACCGCATACGCATAGAATAGTATGCAGTGCATATTGTACTTGTCTTCGATATTGCAATTCCATACCAGGGAATACGACTCTGCCAATGTGCCCTGTGCTATACATGTTTAAGTTAGCGCACATTCGCACACCCCTTTGCTACTCACTACGTACTTCGTTGGGCTCTCTGGCATTTGGGGGTTACCTTGTGCGTGCGCGTAGGCTAATTTGTTCGGCTATACTCATATATTTCTGTGGTTACCAAATAAGCTGATGTAAATTCACTTGAAGCACGACGGAGAACATGTGAACGGCTTATCTCGTTACTGTTAACTATAGTCGAAAAGACAGGATCTGAAAGAAGAGTCACGGGGATCGAAGCCAGACCATCTGTAGGTAGCAATGAAACTTCCTCCCTACATGTCCATCGCTATGACACCGCAACTGATCATAAATACAACCCCTGCCACAAGAAACATATCGCTACATCGAGAAACCAAACTGCACAAACCTGTAGCTCTGGCGATACATTTGGCTTGCGTAGCACTGCCAGAGCCTTCTTGGCATCCCCTTGCTGCCAACAGAAATTAGATACGTTAGGAACTGCTCTCCCTGTAAAGCACGAGACATAAGTAAAAACACTAAACAAATATGTAAAAGGAGTCCTTACAACGCCTGCACCTGAATGAAATGATGAAGAAGAGTTTCATATTGCTCCTTGAGACCTGCGAAATACACCAGCTCATCGACTCTTCCATAGCTGTGATACAAAACAGACACGGAAATTTCTGAGTTTCAGTGAGTCGAATTTGAATCTACGGTGATCCCAGGTTGACCAAAAGTTCGATAACAAGGATAATCGCATTTTACCAGCATCTGCAACCTGTTGATTTCCATCGTCATGGTATTCAAGAACTTGGGTTCTTTTCTGAGCAGGGAAAGTTTTCTTTTAGTTGAGAGTATCACCCAATCAGATTCGAGCAACGTAATCTTACACACCAGAGGGAGAATGAGGCATCATGGCTAGCCAAGTCTTGAATGAGGTTGCTATACTGATGTGAAGTAACCACTAAAAGGGAAACAATTATAACGGACGTTGCGATTTGTTTCGGTGGGAAGCTATTTTCAAGGTTTTGGACTAAAAATAAACCAGCTACAAAGGAGGTGATCCTAGACCTTGTACCTGCCCAGCAATTTCATTGTAGTTGCCTCATCAAGAACATCTTTGCAGTCACTGAGAAAAGCATGAAACTCAGTAATAAGAGCTTGGTATTCAGCAGATGCGCTGTCTTTGTCATCACCTCCCTCTGCATTTTGCTTCGTTTTCCCCATCAGGAGGCGATTAATCTGGCATTGCACATGGAGTGACAACTGTCAGCATTAAAAGGATCTTCAGCAAGACATATGCTGGTACTGTGATTGATCGCATATGTTTCGGTCTATGTGGATAGCAGCGCAGTGCAAGAACTATCCACATACAATTAAAGTGGCCCTGTGAACACAGAACCGGAGAAGTATCTTGGAAGCAGAACGAAAGAGTTAATGTACGCTAACATTGTACAGTGTTTAAGCGGAAAACTGTATAAACTGGGACATAGAGTTGGGGATGTGTAGCAATCCCAACTCACGAAACAGGCCCCCCTCGCATGGAATGACAATACAGATGACCTGTACCAGATGGACGCAACTGATCTACGCGAATGATCCTCCTAACGCGTCAGGAAAACCGAGGTCTAAAACTGAGCAGACATTCATCAAGAGTAGGTGAACTGTGAATCCAGGTAAATCGAACGGACCGAATGAACGTATGAGTAACATAAATGTTGTAAGAGTTCTTGTAATGCCTTACGTCTAAACTACATATGAGTTGTCCTGGAGAATGGCAGCTCAGCCAAGTAGTTAGAACCACGCTCAAAGACAGAGGTAACACGCAGTAGAATAGCCCCGTAAAGTACATGTATTCATACGTCAAGAATGGCAGATCAAGGACCACTCTCTAGTACAGAGGTAACATGCAATTAGCCCGGCCAAGTACATCGTAAGAAGCGATTAGGGGCCAAATGTGTGCTAACTTGCCAAGTGGAGTTCGCCAATTGTTACCGGAGGGTGTACCGATGGGAATGTGTAGTACGAACCACATTTCCAGAAAAGGTTCCCCTTGGTATAAAGTTCAATGCGACTGTCCAACGACGAGAAGGCATATGTATTAATGCAATCTGATCGCTTCTAACGTATTAAAAGCCAATGCAGAAGTGAAAGCAACTAGCGTTGTGTATTAGGCCTTCGAGGCGAACGTAGATTGAGATAGCCAGTAAAGTACATATATTCATACGTCGAGAATGGCAGATTTTATCGAGGCCCGCTCTCTAGTACAGAGGTAGATACGGGGCCAAGTACACAGTAAGTAGCAAATAGGGGCCGAATGTGCGCTAAACTGACAAGTGGAGTTAGCGAATTATCTGTAACCGAAGGGTGTGCCAATGGGAATGTGTAGCACGAAGCCACTAAACTACATACAAAGTTCCAGAAAGAAAGGTAGCCTGTGTGGTATCTTGGAGCGTCAAGTTAGCGTAACTCTGTAACCTGAGGGGACTGACTAATGGGAGTGTGAATGCGGCGCACATGCCCTGAGGTGGTGCCTCTAGGTATGGAAGTGCAAAGTAATGACATGTACAGTATGCAAGTGCAAGCTGACCGAAACGCAATCAAGAAATCTAATGCAGAACTGAAAACCTGGGCTAAATACAGTAAGCGTGATACAGGGCCTCAAATGGCGAATAGAGTATGGGATAAAAAAACCGCAAAGAAGAAGTTAGTGTACAAAAGACAGAGGTGACGAGGGAAAGAAAATGACCCAGTCAGTCAGAAGGATATCTATTGATACACGGTTAAAGCAGTTTCCACAGTGACTTCCGCAGCACACTAAGGTAACCGCCAATAATTATGAACCCGTGTAAGTATAAGGTGAGTAACCAAGAGTAGTGAACATGTATCGTAACTTGGTTTAAGAAGTTAGCAATATGATGTATAACCAAGGATGGTCCAATACGAAATGTGTAGGAAGAGCACATTCCCAAGCTGGTAACCCCTGGTAAGTGGGTGCATGAAAAAAAGAAGGATATACGAACAAATAGTGCACAAATGTCCCTGACGCAGCTGTAGGTAATGAGTAGGTGTACACTCAAGAACCTAACTACCACAAGATACACAAGAAACTACATATATGCTGATATGCTGCTATAGTCAACAGAAACGACATGCAAGACTACCCATCTACACTTGAGTTATACAGAAATTGATATGCGTGATTGACATCCTCATCAGGACACAGCAAAGAACAGATAAGACGGCCGTGCGGATTTGGTTCAAGGCTCCCGGACCTTTCGCAGTAACATATAGCAGCAGAAGAAAGCACTTGGTTGTTCCAGCCAATGGATATACCATGTCATCAGACACGGTCCACGCAAGCATCTATGATCCACAGGGCACCTGGGTTAGAGGTAAGCATGCTCAAACACACATCGATAACATGGGACAACTTTGGTTACCTTGTCCAAGTAGAGTTCGGACGCCCATGTTGAAATCATAGTAACTTGTGCCCGGTCCTCCTTGCCAAGATAGTCCAGCTTCCTGAGCAGATAAGTCCTTAGAGCATCCTGCGCCAGACGATATGCTTGAGGTTGCATGTCACAAGAGATTCTAACTTCATCCGCAGAAGCCTCGATCGGCACTTGTTATAAGCAATTAGCTCATTAGTCGCGCATAATGCGGGGGATGGCGTAGAAACATAGGTGTTAGAGTATTACCTGTTCACCAGCAGAGACAAACTTCAAGGCCACCTCCTCAAAAGTCGCAACTGAGTTTGCCTGCACGGACAGGAGCCACAAGTCAAGGCCGTAACTCAAATACCATCAAACTTTCTGATCTTTGAAGGACGAGTTAGTGTGATGTTTGTGAGATCTCAACATGCAGTGAAACACTGATCTGCAGCGCAATACGTCCACATCGATCACACGGGTATGAAGAGTTACCCACATGAACAGGTAAGTAGTGGTAACGGTATTAACATTCAATTATGTCGACCTTTCAACGCCTATATTAGCTTCCTGTTTATCCAGATTTCACTGACCAGAAAACTAGTATAGCTTCGATGTGTCTCGTCTTTGGTCAATTTGACAGTTTCTTAAGCTTAAACTTTCATAAGAGAAGAAAACTCATGTATGTGGCTTGGAAAATGGGCTATGTTTACATAATCTATTATCCTGAGAGGTTGTCTTTGAAACATCCAGAGGGCTAATTCGACAAAAGAAGGATCAAAAATATCTTCTCTTATCACGAACCGAGCTGTAACATTCCTTCCTGATTATTTTCTTACAACAAACGAGCAGATATCTGGAACAATATAGTCTTACTTTCGCATAGTATGATGCAGCTCTGTCATAGTTCCCAGCTTTGAACTCAGCTTCGGCCTGCACACACTCTCCAACTTTTAGAGGCGTGTACCATCCTGCTGCAATCCAGAAATCTTGACTAATCTAAATGGTCCTGCCTCTACAATTAAAGATCTCACAAGACCTGATGTGTTACACAACAGACCTAAAATTCAAACCCCGTGTTCCGACACAAACTGTAAATAGCACTTCACAGGAGCTACAGCTTAGAAACACCATGCTACTTCACTCCTTTACAGGAACTCTCTACTGACACTCTTATACCTGTCTTGCATACACTTGATCCCTTTGAAACTGATCTCTGCAATACTCAAGAGCTGCAGCATACTCCTTCATATTCAGGTATGTAAGCCACATATCACGACCTTCATCGTTGACTGATATCTGTTCAGAAAACCACAACGGATATAAAATTGGGGGATAAGAAGCAAAACTGTTTACGGATCTTCTAACACCTTAAATCAGCACGGATTTTATCAAACATTCTGTAAGAAACGTGGACTTGCTTTTCCGTATCCACATTTGATCCGGAGATAAATAGAAACTTTCAAGTTCACATTCGCACATAGAATGTAGAGAGTTGGATTACTGACCTCAAATATGGAACTATCGCTGTATGCGTAATAAACGCCAGCAGCTATATCCGGACAGAGTCCAAGCATAGGGCTTGTGGTAAGACTTGCATCAAAACGTTGTTCTTCTACAACTTCCTCGCTTGCAATGTTTACAATCTGACACAATTCTTACGTGTTAGAGAAAACATACACGTCACTCCTCCGCGCACTGAGAAACTCCATAGGCAGCGTCAAAAAACCTCGTCAAATTTGGTCAGAACATTTGTCACTTCGCAACCTTCAAGCTGGAGTCGTAAGACTAAAACATAAACTCCATACCTTCAAACTTTGACTGTAGCAAACCAGGAAGTGAAACTCGCTTAGAGCAAGAGAGCAAGGTTTTGATGTGTCCCCAGTAATCTTCGAATATTTCAACAAGGCCTTCTGCTCCAAGTGATTATCCTCATGACTGCACATTCAAGTCAGGCGTCAGCATCCAGCACTTACCGATAATCCACTCACAACCATGCATGTTTGTTCCTAAACTCCTACATCGTTCTTGAACTGACAAGAAACACCTGATGAAGCACAGTGCTTTGCCATTTGTGACATCTACATTTCAACCGAAGTGGGTAACATAAAAGCCAGATGTCATTATGCAGACAAACAGCGCTCGACACAAATGGTCGTTGATTGGTTTCACCACACTGACTGAAAAGACATTTCTTTGCTTCCGCTGACTGATCTATCTGCATGTGATTATTTGTACCATAACCCTTAGTCTTGCGAGGTTATGAACTACGTTGAATTTCACGTTTGCTTAAACGAGGCACCAAATCGATAGAATTTCTCACAAAACAGCGAGGTCATAGTGCTATGCAATCGCTGAGAAGATAAAGAGCTCAAACATTACTGGTTTCTTTGTTTTAAGTTGAAGGCGTATTGGACGGACCTGGACGAAACTCTTAGCATGCGTAATACATCAGAAACATAAGATGCAGATACCTTTGCGCTGTGTTGAGATTGATATGTCCATGATATATTCCCGGTCCTGCAAGCCAAGCAAATCGTTCCATTCGGCGCTGCTTGCCAAAAAAATGCAGTTCACTGTAAGAAAGTCAAGCACCACACCATCTCAGAATTCACATTGTTGAAAACGGTGGTGCGACCTTAACAGTTCGTTTCAAAAACCACTGACTCTGAGCGCAGTTATTAAATGAATTCTCGTCTGTAAACAACGGTCTAAAATCGTTTTCCTTGCCTGTTGGGAACGTCTCCTGGGAGTTCGGTAAAACGAACAACTTGATTCTCGTATGCTTGAAAGGTTGCCTGAAACATAACGGAACAACGCTCTAAGGTGTACTACCGTCTATGAGATAGCAACGCATGAGACTGAAGGCTCAGCAACACAAAGGAAATAAACTGCAATGGCCTGAACACTAACAAGAACGAACGTTTGTCATAATTCTTTCAAATGTCTTGCAAGTTGCTAACCTTGTGTTCTGCATGTATGAACCCTGTTAAAGCAAAATGACCCTAGAGCTGCTCGAACAAGTTAAGCTACCTCAAGTGAACCAGTGCCCACAAAAACATAAAGTCGAGAAGGAGTGGCCGCCATCACCATGTACCGAATCGACGCACCTGTACCAACTGTCTCCATCTGTACAATGCAAGCAACTGATGAGCCTCAAAATTGTCCACTACAGTACGTAAATAGAGCAGAAAAGGGAACTGAGTATATTTACTTTGGGTCGAAACTGTTAGTAACAGCAAGTAAGACCTGCTTACTCTCCATATATTCCAGACAGGGACGATAACTTATAACTAAGATTGTCAATTGTGTACTGCCGAACCTGAACACCAATAAATGGTTCCGGCATCTCAGTAAGCTCAAACAGTTTGTTCACATATTTTTCTTTCTTGTCCTTTTCCTCCACAGACATTTCGAACAGCTGCCCTGTCGTTGTTCCAAGTACCACATCTCGGGTTGATGCTGCCACAGTACACACACATAACGTATAATGATGAATACTCGCTCACCAACCAGTGCCAGTCTTAGACGCCTGAATTACGATCAGCTCTTTATAAACACTGCAAGACCAAAATTCAGAGTGAGGTAGTATAAGGTTACCATCACTGATTTGCTGCCTGTTCCAAGCAACTGCGCTCACAACCAAGCCTTTCAACTTCGATAGAGCACGGGGTTTTTTCCACTTTGCGTGAATGTAATAATTCTCTGATCCAGCATTGCTGCATACGGAAGCTATCGAATGCCTTCCACCAGGATCAATAAAAACTTTGTGGACTGTGTGATCGACACCTCTGCTTGCATTCAAGTCAAACTCTGCACTTTGACCATGCCGGGACGCATCAACGAAGGCGTTAGATGGCTGTCTCACCAAAACTTGTACAGTTTTTATTCCACTACAATCAACCTGACCTCCTACCTTGAACCGGATATAATACTCGGCGATCTTCTCTTGAACTTGAAACTGTCGAAAACCGTAAATACCTCACTACACGGAATCACAAAGATGCAAGTCGCAGAGATCCACACCTAGAGTATCACCTCCACCAAAGTCATGGCGGACAAGCCACCCACGATTAGTTCCCACTAGAATTACATTATTGCCAGCTGATACGGATGTCACGAGACCATGGCTCCTGGCTGCATGCCGCTCGAGGGTATCGATGGAGAAAATAGGACTGTCAACATTTCTCCGTGCAAATAATGGGGTTTCATAAGTCTGCACGGCCAGAGATTGTAAAGGAGAAGTCAGAGTGGTGGAGATCAAAATTCACAGTTAGCAAGAACCCAAATGCTGAATCCCAGGCAATAGCGTTCGAAGGGAATAGAAACCTCCGCGTCTTCCCCTTCCGGTAGACTGGAACTAGCAGCAGGACGCGCTGGAACTACAGATGCAGTGGACTCTTCCCACTCGTCCAGCATTGTGCTAGACTCATAAGCTCTTCCACTAAATTTCCATCATCAAACTCTTTGCTTTCTTCTTCCTGCAGTCACCGGACCCAAAGCACTCTTCGCCACCTTCAGATTATCTCCGATTCCCTCTCTGGGCCGACCGATGCTCTCAGCTGCCAACTTCAAACATACTAGATTAGATCTAAACGTCCAACCCGACGGAGATGATAATTCCTTCTCAACTCTTCAAGTGGCGAACTGCTTCTTCCCTGTTGATCTGCTCGGCTCTTCGTCCTTTTCCTTCGCTCCTTACCTGCCGACTCAGTGCTATGAGATGGCGCAGTGAGAAGGCAGACAGGTAGAGAAAGAGGGTCACCCAGACGCTAAACCTTTCCAGAGCTTACAAGACGAGATGGATTGTCTGGTGGTTTAACCTCCATTAGTGCGTGATTTGATACTAATTCCAATTACAGTCACAAGTAGAGGCCTGTATGATGAGATCGATCTCATCAAGCGGCAGCTTCGGTACCAAGTCCCAACGATGGTAATCTGGGCCGTGGATGATCTGCTCTGGTGT
The DNA here is from genome assembly GCA_036924285.1 of Asterella californica. Lineage (NCBI taxonomy): Eukaryota > Viridiplantae > Streptophyta > Marchantiopsida > Marchantiales > Aytoniaceae > Asterella > Asterella californica. The sequence goes on from JAYKYS010000003.1 coordinate 19,346,438, forward strand.
CCTATGCGCGGTCTCTTCTGAAGCTCGCGTTATCGCCACCTGTTATAAATGCAGATGCTGACTGGTGTGCAGAAGTGTCATGGTTTCTCAAACTAGTGCATGCAAACCATGCACACTCTGATAAACAATATCATAACAGTTATAGGATGCGTTTAAACAATACATGTGTGAACTGATCACACAGTCCTCGATTTCATATCACTTCCAGAAGTTGAATTTTAGAGTTCAATTCTGTTCAATATGGTGGGCTCTTGAATTTTGTATCTCAAAATGGGAACGCTGGTTGTTCCTAAAACTATAACGAATGATTCGCAGCTGTACTTTAATCAATAATATGCATTATTCCCCTCTTCCAAACTAGGAAGAGATGAATATATATATATACACCTAAAATAAGCAAGGACTCTTGCATAACAACCCGTTGCGGAGAATTGCCCATGGAGGCATGGATATCCCAAAAATTACTTACAAATATTTGTTCACTGAGCAACATAACCCCGAAAGAGAAAAGCTTTTTTGCGCCAAATTTACACTTAAGAACCCTAATATGACACAAACCTTCCTTTCCTTGCATTCTTAAGTTGTTTTAGGGCATGCTTTAAACAGAACTGATTAAGCGTAAATAATTTATGAGGGAAGATTACACGTCTGAAGTCCAGTGTAAATATGCACGCTCGATAAACTTCGAGAACTTTAGCTCGCTTCCCGTTATAAGCAAAGTGTTAAGTGGAAATTCTATATTAAAACGTCAAGGAAATTTCAATTTTCTTTAAATGTTAAATGATAATATACCTAGAGTTGCGGGATGGATCTGACATAACCCATAGAACGATAGCAGACAGGCGTGCTTCTAAAACTATGAGTGCGAGAGACTGTTAACAAACAACTATTAATTTAATCAGCATTAATTGATGTACTTATGCTCACTAGGTAATAAATATGCATCCAAAGTGCACAAACAGAAAAATGGAGGAAAGAAACGAACATTTAAACAGACAAAATGTAATCATGAGCGATTGACTTACAACCGCCTTAAAAAAAATGAGTGGAAAATGCAATATTTGAGGAAAGCATAAAGCGCACAGTCACGAGAAACGGGCAAATTGTGACTACTGTTAAAGTTCACTACACTATAATTTGGTGAAAAATGAAACACACATCAGGGAGAGAAGACTGAGGTTTACTACTTGTGTCAGATTTCTAATATAGCTTCACTTAATTTGCAGTATTAAATTTATATTCTTAACTTTGTATATCACCTTGGCACTTTCATTGCACTTGGAACTTTCAGTTAAACCCATAAGTGAGTCACTTGAATAGAACCCTTCTTTGGTATAAAGAGCTATCACTCCCACGAGTAAGTATTTTCAAGACTGCAAGCTTTAATTTATAGCCTAATCCTTCCAAAAAGAAAGGTTATGACATACATTAAAGCACTTTGCATATTCCCCTCTTCTAAACTTGGATAAGGTGAATACGCAAAGAAGCTTCTACAACAAGTCCAATGAGACATGGATGTGATATTCCATTGGTCTCTGTCATAAGTAAGTAGTATTATAGTGTTTTATATTTGATGCTAATTGCCATATAACTGTAACCAGATGAATATGTAGTCAAGACATATGTGTGTAACTCTTCTTCGCAAGTGTTGATTTGATGTACTTTTTAGGTTTTTTTTCCTGGTGTGTACATCCGACATGGCAAGTTACATTGGTGGACGATCTTAAATGTTAGAGATGGGTCAAGTTTTTATGGAAAAGAAACAAAGAGAGCATAATAAATACTGTGGCTTAGTGCAGAATGTATGAATGATATAGAGAGCAGTGTACTTAAAGTGAGATTGATAGTTAGTGAGAATCAAAATGTGCATCCAAATTGGAATTCGAGGAAGAAGAGGAAAAAGATAGACAAAGACTCAAAAATAATCTTTGGTAATTGACTGACAGCAGCCTTCAAAAATAAGTGAGTGAAAAAATTAGTGTAAAGCGCATAGTCACAGGAAAAATATTGGTCGATAGGGTTTACAAATCTTTACTTGTGTCAAAGTTCCAAAATTTGACTTCACTACATTAAATTACTAAATTTGACTCATTAAATTTAGCTTCACTTGGTAACTTCATTAAGCGTGCTCACTTCAGACATATAAAATCCATAAGCACTCACGCGAACAAAGTCATTCTTTGGTATAAAGATCATCCGTGAAGTGAGTGAAAAAATTAGTGTAAAGCGCATAGTCACAGGAAAAATATTGGTCGATAGGGTTTACAAATCTTTACTTGTGGCAAAGTTCCAAAATTTGACTTCACTACATTAAAGTATTAAATTTGGCTCATTAAATTTAGCTTCACTTGGTAACTTCATTAAGCGTGCTCACTTCAGACATATAAAATCCATAAGCACTCACGCGAACAAAGTCGTTCTTTGGTATAAAGATCATCCGTACCACGAGTAAAATTGTGTTTAATTTGTAAGCTTTAAATTATAACCTAACCCTTCGAAGAGGAAAGTTTAGGATATAAATTAAAGCTCTTTGCATATTTCTCTTTTCTCAACTTGGAAGAGGTGAATATGCAAAGAAGTCTGAATATAACAATAAATATGCAGTCTAGATAATAGTACGAGTGTGAACAAGCAAGTGAAGCATACCAATATTAAAAGATAACAGAAGTTTGCATGTTGTACTTACACCCAACATACAACCATGTGAAATGTATGACATCCAATTAAGAAATATAGTTAAATCCAAGTTTATTAACATCTTTGACATTATTGAGTAACTCTCATTAGAAAAACTAAGACACTAAACTCGTCTAGTCTAACCAATCTCGTGTCTCTCAAGTTGATATCTTGTCAACATCCATTCAAACAACATAGAATGGATGAAAATTTGTTAAAATCTTCATCTCCAACAAACAAGATTGTCATGTTATGTAAGCATATAATGTTTAAACTATATCTATAAATATGTTTAGTGTTTTTTTTGAAGTTTGTAAAAGCAAGAGATGAAAAATCATGCTTTAATAATGAGCTTAGAAAGCTCCCAATATTGTTAGAGATATCCAAGATGTGCAAAAGAACAATATTGAATCTTTTAAATTCTTATTGGTCTAAGAATAATTTGTCTTATATAAAAGAGAGCTATTTGAGGAAAAAGATGTATTTATGCTAAGGATTTGAGAGATTTGAAAACATGGACTAATATCTGTTGACGATAAGAGAAATTTGTGCATCAATTTTGATCAAATTGAAGGTCCATGGTATGAGTTATGGCCGTTTGAAACTTATGCAGTCATGAATTACATAGACTTCTCTACAAAATGGAGAACTTGTGATTGCATGAGTGCACCGCTAGATCGCATTCAAACTTCACAAACTTCTAGTTTGTAAGTTGTTGAAGCAACACCAAGAATTTCATCATCCGATGGGTGTAATAGAGTTATGACTAATTGAAGACGAAGGGGTGGAAAAACTCACAATCAAGAATAGTAAGTTCGTAGAGCTATGGTTCTTTATATGCACAAACAAGTCTAATCAAATTTTGTGAGCATGGAGACTACCTTGTGCTTTATCTGCTCACGAGATTTAAGCTGATGTTAACGTTATTGTAGCAAAAAATCTTTTTTTGAATAAGGGTGTGGCTTTTGGTTGTAGTTGGCGGTTGTATGCATCAAAGTGAACAAGTATTTTGGAAATTCTCTCATACTTCTTTTCAACCTAAACGTTTTTTTTCTCAATATAGGATCAAGATAGTCACTTCTTAGGGTTCATTGTTCTTTTCTTTGAGTATTTTTACTAGATTCTATCAAAATTATAAAAGATATGTCGATTATAGAATAATGTATATACTAAAATTTCTTACATTATAAAAGAGTATATATTTTATATTTTATTTTGAAATCTTTAATTTTTACCATTGATGTATTTTTTATGTTATAATTGATATTCATATGTCAAATTTTGATATGAACTTGAACTTCATTTATAATAGTTGAACTAAGCCAACATATGTCAACTAATTATATTACTTGAAGTTCATAGTTTAGATCAAACTATGAAACATAATATTTGCCATGAAAGTGATAAAGTACATCTGCTTAACATAAAATTCTGAATTATATTAGAGTTATCGCATCATTTTTTAAATAAATGTACCTTCTATTACAAGAAAGACTTGTTGTTAATTTTGATAACTGAAATCTAGCTTGTTGCTATGCATTTGCATAGTTGAGTGGAGGTTTTGAAAAAGTGAATAAGATAAAGCTCGAGAAATTAGGCGGAGGTTCACTTCTTGAAGTATATATAATCCGGCATGGCATTTAGTTATTAAAAGAAATATGAAGGTGGAAGTAGCTAACAAATTTGACAATAAATATAAGAAAACAAAGGAAAAGAATCCTTTGTCCTCCTTGTGTAGTGCAGGGCGGACGATTATGGATCGAATGGTTGTTCTTCTCATGTAGTGCAGTACTTTGTGGATGATGATGGAGGTATGTGTGATGCTACTGGTCGAGACCTTTGATCCATAGCATTCCCAACGCTTTTATCATCGCTTCAATGTTGACAATAGTTATAATCAAAATAGATGAAAAAAAACACCAGATAATTTTGATCGCGTAGACGTTCCTATCTCCATGCTTTCTACTAGTGCCTCAATCTTGACAATGGTCGCAATGGAGATAGATGAAAGAAAATGTTAGATAATCTCGATTGTCTAAATCCTTACCTCGTGTTTTCTACCATCGTGCATCAATCTTGATGATGATCGCAATGAGATGAACGAAAGGAGAAATGCTTGATAATTTTGATCTGAAGCAAGGATAACGTTAACGCCAAGGTGTTGGTCAACACCGTGGATAGAGTTTTAGTACTAACAATGTCAAAAGTAATTTCAGATGTTTGTTGTTTTGGTAGGATAATGCTTGTAATTAGCTCTCATGTTTGTTGTTTTGATAGGATAATGCTTCTACATGATTATGTCTTGCAGTGTTTTAGAACATGTGGTAGTTGAGGTTTAGATATGAAAAAACAATTTAGATAATAAATAAAAGGTTTATGTTGTCAGGTGAGTTTATATTTTATGGTTAGGGTTTAGGGTTAGGGTTTAGGATCAAGGTTTAAGGTTTAATAACGATGAACCTTAACTCTTAAACCCTGAACTTACGTGTAGTGCATAATTACATATAGTATATATTATACATATAAATTTCTTGTATTGAAATAGCAAGTTCTAGACAATAAGCTTTCATTTCTCGTACTTTGAAATAGCTCAATCTCCCACTATGAAACAACTCAATATCTTATTTCACATTGATCATCGATAATCATCAATTATGAGATTTATTAGTCCTATTTTCATAATTGTTATACATTATCTCAAACTACTCAAAACTGTAATACATTCTCTAAAACTATTTTCATTAAATTGGTTGTTTTGTCAAATTATTCTAAATCAACTTTTATGACATGGTTGTAGATTATGGAATATTATCTTTGAGAAGAAGTGAAAATTCTGATTTAATTTAATTCAGAAGTGATCTATAGATTTTTAGATTATTCTCGAAAGAAGTATCAAGTCTTTATATATAAGTTGTCACATAAACAAATTGATTAGATATGAGAAGCATTGAGAAGTTCAGTTTATTTTTAAGAAGACATTCATGTATACGTAGATTACTTTTAATTTAAAGTGCAGTTAAGTTAGAATGAAAAGTGAATTAATCTGGTAGAAATACATAACTTAGGATGAGTTTCATTATTTATAGTTGAAGTTTATAAGCTAATTTAATTTAGATTGATAAGCTACAATCAATCTAAATTAAATTAAATATGAATTAAAGCTACTTCACAATCAAGAGTTGGTCACAAGTTCAACAGCAAGAATGAAGATTAAAGAAGAAATAGAAGAAGGAGATGGTGCATATGTTGGATTTAAAATAAAAGGTTTCGATGCCAAGACTAACCTTGAGATATCTCGTCATCATTTTTTCTCGAGGAAATAAACATCATCTTGCATAATCATTTTATCCTCTTAACGACAGTTTGTGTCTTCCCTGCCAATACTGTCGTTAAATCCTCAACTTTGAAACCTAAAGATTGAAGATTTCACATAAGTGAAAGAACGAATTCTGCAAGTTGTAGGTGTACAAAACAAGATGAAAAACATCAAAAGACAATCAAGAAAGGTTGAAATTGGACCAAATGAGATCAGAAATGGACTTCAAAATTTCACAAAATTTTATAAGTATAAGAGGCGGAGCAATATTTGTTTTGGACTCAAGTCTTAAAACTTTTGTTTAGGTCAAAAAAGATCCATTTGAAAATCTGTCACTATAAAGCTCCAAATCCGCTGAAACTTGACCGAGTACATATTCCCTCCTTATGAACAAGACGGGCTAGTCGACAGATTTCAATCAGAAAAAACTTGTCTAGGCCTCCGAAATCACATTCAAAATTTCTGGTGGTGAAAAAAACAGTTTTATCTCACTCGAACACATAAGCAAAATAGAACTCAACATCATGCACAACTCCAGCTGCTCTCTCATGTACTTTTATATACACAAATTCCATCTTGCTCATCAGAGGGACACACGCTCTCTACTACTATGATACCATGTAGAAATATTGATACTTCTAGGAAGACAGTCCAAGAAAAGAGAGCGAGTAAAGACAACAGAGTCATATGAGGCTTCAATGCTCAACAAGAGGGAGGTCACAAGCAAGTCTAAAGACAAGACCAAGGATAAGTCATCTAAAGACAAGAAGAATAAGTCCAAGAAGCACAAGGACTCTTATAAATCTAATGTAGAATCATATTAGCTACTAGTAATGCAGAAGTGGAGGAATAATCTACCCCGAAATTCTTGTCTATGTATGAGATAGAGAAAAGGAAGAGACGTAAGGAGCACAAGAATCAGAAACAAAAGGAGTATGAGAAGAAAAAAGAGAAAGATAGTACATCTCTAATCCCTCGTAAGGAGAGATCTCGAAGAATTGTTATGGAAGAGCTTTTGAAAGAGACGTGTAACTTGTCTGTCAACTTGGTAGGACCAACACAGAAAAAGAAAAGACCATCTACAATTTGTTATCGTATTGTATTGTGCGTGAATGTAGTCCAAGAAAACATGAAGTTCTTGACTGTGGAAATATTGTGTGCTGAACAGAGAAAAAGAGAGAGAGAAAGAGAGAATAACCACGAGAACAAGCTTTGCAAGATATATCAACATGTACTTTATCTACACTCCCGTCTTTTCTCCTATGATCACAAAACTCAGAAACATACATAAGGTATGTAATCTACACCCAACCTCCTAAAGCAAGTCCTCGAACTCAAGTCTATGATCAAAACTACCAAACCGAAACTCGAAGCAAATGATACACCTTTTTGCTTCCTCACATTTGAGGTTTCTTTTGTCATAGTCAAGATCTACCTCCTGCTCAGAATCTGAAGAAGTATCTATTTTCCCCTTCTTCCCCTTCTTCCCCCTTACTCTTCTTTGAACTGATCTTATACTTCTTGCTACTTCTGGTGGAGATGTTGTGAACATCCCACCACTTCTCATCCGTCCACCCTTCCTCATCAGATTATGACATGATCCACTCTTCTTCTTCAACTATCTACAACTCAAACGTAACAACTTCTTCCTCCATCGTAGCAACTGCTGAAGTCTCATATAGTAATTCAGTCTTATAAGAACTTTTAGAACTTGGCTCATGTTCACATTTACCTTGAGAGGTCTCTCATAACTTGTGTAGCTTTAGAAACAGAAGATTGCTCCTTATAACCTTGTAATTATTCCTTTGGTAATTGTCTCCAATGCACATCCAACCTTGTCACACTTGAGAGGTCCAGTCCTCTTTAGAGAACGAGCAGTTGAATCCTCCTTCACGTGAAAACAAATAGCAGCATATTGACGTCCTTCATCTTCTATGTGAACATATTGCGTCTGTTTGACTGTCTACTCATAGGTGGTGCAGACTGTCCATTTGACGGTCACTCATAGATGATACAGACATGACAACATCTCGTGGAGTGTACATACTTTTGAATCTGAGCTAGTGGAATGGGAGTAGGTGACGCATCATGTATCTGATAGCATCCTCTCATAGTAATATCTATCTGGTGCACCCTCACTCCATTCCAAGTGTTGTACTGCAATGTCTACTTGAGGACATGTAGACTTGGTGTCCAACCTCATTGCATATGATACACTAGAGGTTGAGACGATGTCTAGATGATCGCACAGTAGTGAAACGTGTCAAATCAACAATCTGTGCACGTTTACTTCAGTGGTCTTTGCTGTCAAATTTGGGTCTAAAATAGTGGGTCGAGGGTTTGTAAGACATTCTCTCCCAATGGGTGATTCGTGAGGGTTTCTCGATGATCTGCATGGAGAAGTGAAGAACTGCGAGAGCGGTGGTTATGGATGGAGGTCTGATATCGACTTCAGATCTTTTTTTCTCGAATTCATTTCACATCAAGCTTCATTGCATCCATCACGAACATCGTAAATATAAAAGGTCCATAAAAAAACTGATTTTTTTCGAATTTGAATTTTTTTTTGACAATGGTTAGACACGTATTTTGGAGACGAATTCATGATGAGGGTGATGGACTTACAAGTTTCGGTGATCCTTCTGATTGTTACATACGGAGAGACTTTCACAGTGTACATCTTGTTGTGACAAAGAATGGATCTCAACTATCCAGCGAACGTTTCTTTCAACGTTTGGGTCCATATTCGGTGTCACTGCAAACCAAAGATCAATAATGGGGCATGGACCATGAGAAACTTAAAGGAAGAGTGTTTCAGTCGAGTGATAGCTTTGCCGTTCTCTTTTTTTGTACCTTTCATTGTAGGTCATTTTCAGGTTATAATATTAACTTTGTATTAGTATGCGACTCAATTGTTCTATTTTGGTTGAACGCTTCTTTGTAGTTATGGTCCGTAGAGAATCCTTCGATATATCTCAGAGATTTTCTGATTTCTTTTAGTCTTATTGGTGTCTAGTGTTTCCTTGGGTGTTATAAGTTGTTCTAATGATAAAAGTTGAGTGAAAAGACAAACCAAAAGCTCTTTTTGCTCTCATTGGTCTACTTTTGGACCAATGGTGTTCTAGCTGATCCTTGCGAAGTTTTTTGTGGTTTCGGGAAGCTTTAGAGGTCCATTTGCACGAAAAAGGATATGGTTGGAAAGCTCTCAACGAGGACTACAATCAGAGTTGAAGTATCGAGTGATTTCATAGAGAATTGAGTGAGCTATGATCGACTGAGTGGAGGAGGTATAATTCTTACACACTACGACATTTCTGGTGGTTCCGAGAGACTTGTGAGGAGTCTTGAAGAGGTGTCAGTTGGGTTGGAGAGCTGACGACGAGCTGGTCATTTTGATATTAATTTTAGATTCTTGATTGATTTGGATCATGAACCGATCGATTGAAGTTGAGATATGTATACATGATGAGGTGGATATTGCGAAATGTGACCGTCATGAGGGATTGGCTATTTCTCGAGTTCTGGATCAAATTTCTAAATGAAACTTTCCAGGATTGAGTGATGTTAGTAAGATATCTAGAAAGTTCCATCTTGAATAATCGAATAGATTTTCCAAGGTCTTGGATCAAATGTACATGGGTCTGTAAACTTCTTGAGTTAGCACAGATAACGGTTTGATCCATATCTGAGAATTGGTTTGAGAGTTTGATCTGAAAATTATTCAAGATAGGAATGAAGGGTCCAATAAAGCTTCTTGTGAAATTTGGTCACAATTGGTCAAATGAGTTAGGAAAACTGAGGTCTCAAAGTTCGGAGAAGCTTCTGTTATTAACGAGTTTTGGTTACATCTATTACATTTTTTGGTTCATTTCAAGCAATTGGGGAGGAGTTTGTTTCTGAACTACCATTCTTGCATGCAACTCGACATTGTGAAGGTGTGGGGCTGATTTCAGCTCTGTGGTGAAGGAGAACGAAGTCATGATGAGTCATAAACCGCTGTTTAGGTTTTCGACGCTGCAAGGTACCGCCATCATTGGTGTAGTTTGAGAGATGTGAGGAAAGTTTTCTCATAAAGAGACGCTTACGTCAAAGTTTTGTTCGCATGCGATTTGAGATTGATTGGATTGTTATTCATGACAGATGAGCCAAGCTCTTCTTTCTTGGTGCTAGTGTGATCAGAAAGTCTTCATTTAGGAAGAAGAAGGAGAATATCGCACTTGGGTTGGATTGTTGTGTTGGATGTGGTGCGCGAAGTTGAGCCGCAAGAGATCGATTTATGTTAGTTTTTTACTTCTTTTGATCAAATTTTCCATTGTTCTTCACAAAAAGAACTCCAACTTCTTGTTTGGGGCGTTTTTGGGATCGAGATAGCCAGATCTACCTACGAGAAGAGACGGATCTCAGATCAAGCGATTCATTTTATGAGTATATGTGGTTTTAGATCACAAGGAAGAGGATTTGGAGATTTGATCACTTGCGACAAAAATTGGAGATATATCGGTTATTGGAAGTCAGATCTGAAGGTTCTTTGGAGCCAACAGAGTCAAGGATGAAGAAGCTATCGAGATTTGAAGACCATTCGACAAAAAGAGAAAGTTATTAGATAGATCTTCTTTGGTTCTTTCGTTATGATTTTCATCGTTTTGGACATGTGAAAGTTCTAGTTGGTTACATGGGATAGCTACATTAGCTTTTACTAGAAGCTTGTACATGGATGTGTTTTGGAAAAAATTCAAATTCTTTGTAACTATGACGAAGCTTCTAGTTAGCAAAGGGATGTTTCTTTTGCTTTGAGTTTCGCTTCAGTAGTTTTGATCCTAGATCTAGATTAGAGGACTTGTTTTAGGAGGTTGGGTGTAGATTACAGACCACTCATGTTTATTTTCAGTTTTGTGTTCATAGAGGAAAGGATGGGAGTGAGAGAAGCAAGATATACCAACCCTCGTAAGATAATGAGGGTTGGTATATCTTGCGAAGCTCGTTCTTGTGGTTGTTTCTTTGTCTCTCTTGTCTCTGTTCAACACATAATATCTCCATAGCTAACAATCTCACATTTTCATGGACTACCTTCATGCACAGTACGATATGATACGATGATGAACTCAACGTGAAGGTTTGGGATGGAGATATTTTCTGTGTTTGAACTTGAGAGAAGAGATCAGCAATCATGAACGAGGATGAAGATGAACACAGTTGTTCGGGAGGATGATATGGACCTAGGATGATGGATATGTATAAGCTTAAGGATCATGAGAAGAAGAGGTGTATCATGGTTAGGAAAGGAGGTTGTGAATCAGAAGAGATATCATGGATGCAGTTGGATGCAACAATTGCACGAATGTTTAAAATCTTCACTTTGGTTTTTCAAGAAGAGCAAGAGAACAAACAAAAAGATATTATCGGGGACAAAAGAGCTTCGAAGGATGATCGACGAGCTCGATCAATTTGATGAGAGCGACATCTCTAAGTACTTGAGATGTTACAAGACGGATATGGATTTGAAGAAGATACCAGAGATGATCGAGACATTCGAAGTCGTTACGACGTCTGAAATAAAGGAGCATGTGAAGAGTCTAGCGAAGTGGTTTGGGAAAAACTGAAAGATCTTTTCACAAACATTAAGAGAGGAATATTTCTTGGAAAATGCAGGTCGAGTAACCAGTAAATTGTTTTGGATGGATCAACTGACCTAACAAAAGTTTACAGCCTGCAGATATGTTAAGAGAGTTCGAGAGACAATTCTCTCTATTATCTCAAATGGAGAAGCTAACCTTAGAGACCTACAAGATCGAATTGTTCTTTCAGACTCTAGATGAGACATGGCAAGAACAGTTGAAACTACTTCTGGAGGATGAGGAGGAAGAAGAAAGATTGACAAAGAATTAGGAGGTTGTGCAAGACGCAGTTGAGCTCCTTGTCAATAGTAAACATATTAGATAATGAGTTAGGAAGTCTACATCAATACCAGTGGCTGCCACACCAGTTCTTCTAGTACATGAGGTTCAACTTCCACTTGTGAGCGCAAAGGAAAAAGATATAACCATCGAGGACTTGCGGCAAGGGATGTAAGATCTACAAGCGGATGTTAGTAGGTTGGAGGATAACACATCGTTGACTGGGATGGAGCTTCTACCCAAACCAGCTTAAGTGCAGCAGTGCACATGATGTGATGGTACTTACCATCAACGAGAAGATTGCATGACTTTATCGAGTCTTTGCAATGAGACTTATTTCTTGAGAGAATAGAAAGGTTGCGTTCAGAAGAACAAGTAGTCTCCTTCAAGCCAACGTTGGTAAAGGAGGGATGAAGAAGTTTATAGGATTACTTTGTGGCACATGTTGTTGTAAGCTCATGTTGGATGTTGCATCCATGATGCAAAATGAACGGGACAAGACTTCTTCTGGGAAGCAAATTTAGGAGGAGAAAGTTTAGCAAGAAGCTATTCTTCCAGATCTGACAATGGATGATCCTTCACAAACAGAAGAGATGGTTGAAGAGCAAACAATGTACATGGGTGAGTTGGTTGCACCCAAACAACAACAAAATATTGACATGACGATAGATGTGAAGGGGGGTTGGGAGTAGCACATTCAAGATACGAAGGTTGGATTCATCTCACGGGAAGTTTTGGGTGTTGATACAAGAGAGGTCCATGATGTCATCAATGAGATCATCAAGGACAATCCACAACTTGAAATTGAAGGAGAGTGGATGTACGTTCTCGAGATTACATGTTGTATAGATATATATGAGGACGGATGACTTATAGAGAGAACAAATCATTGTTGAAGGTGATTAGAGTTGGAAGGATGATGTTTGGGCAGGATATCATTGTACAACAAGAATGTAGTGATTGACAAGTGAGGATTTTGGTTGCAGAAATGTGGATTTTTCAGAAAACAAAAAGCAAAAAAAGAGGAGACTGATACGAAAGATGACATGTACATGTTCAAGGTTCAAGGTGACAATCATGGTGATGATTGAGATGAAGGATGTTGTCTATGTTGACAATAGAATCACAAATCTTGACGATTAAGTTCAAGAGATTTAGAGGGGGTGACTCATGACAAACAAATGGATGATGGTTTTTCAGAAGAAGAGAGAAAAAAGAAAAAGACATGGATCTAGATAATATCATGATAAGGATGCAACTTCAAGATGATGATCAAGTTGCACACTTGAGGATGAAGTCGACTAAGATGAGAGGGAGAATAACAAGACTGTCTAAAATGTCGGTCCACTCCTTGGGTGGTATCTCTAGTGCATATCAGGGGATGCAAAGGTTTAGAGGGTCTGGATGTCGTGTCGTGGATTGGCTTCTACTTGAAAGTCAATTTTTAGGGTTCCATTTTTTGTCCAAAAAATGCTCATGGAGAGAAATAGCGACTTTTGATCAACTTTCTTATCTACATTCTCAAAGCATCAAGTGATAGAACTCGTTGTAAAATTTCCATAGGCACTTCATTTACTTTGTTTGGATGCTTGATGACGGACATTATGGGGTTCAAAAGATGAGAAAAAATACTAAGCCTTAACTTGTGAGTGCTTATTGGGTATTTATGATTCTTGGCGCTATACTAAGGGTACAAGAGGCCTGCTTACTCATATTCTAGAAAGTACATGTGTGTGAAAATTGACGTAAGGAGGTGTTTAAAAAAGCAACTTGTGCTTATGACATGTCGATGGATGTTTTGGAGGATTGAGAGATCTAGTGCATTCACACAAGATGTCATTGGGTTTAGATCTGTATAAGCTAGGCATTGGTTAAGACGGTTCTTGAAGAGACAGATCGTGCTGTGTGATCCCAAGAAGATTAAGACATAGAGAGAGAGGAATGGAGTGCTTCAGCTGTCTACACAGAAGAGTTGGATCGTTCGGACTGCTCTGAAGTCCAAACTTGTTGTTCTTAGATTCATCAAGATCAAAACACCAAATATTGTAGGAAATTGAAGACGATACGAAGTTTTACGGGCGGTTTGGGAGATGTGAGGAAAATTGACGCACAAGAAGATGCTTACGTCAAATTTTCGTTCACTTATGACTTGAGGTTAGGTTGTTCTCATGATCGGTGAGTCAAGCTCTTCCTTCTTGGTGTCAATGTGATCAAAGAGTCTTCATCTGTGATAAGAGAATATCGCACATGGATTGGATTGTTGTGTTGAGCGTTGTGAGCGAAGTTGAGCCGTAAGGATCATTTACATCTATTTTTTGCTTCTTGCAATCAAACTTCTCATCATTTTTTTGCGTCAAGAATTCCAAACTTTGTGTTTGAGGTGTTGTTGGAATAGAGTTAGCTAGATCTATAGGAGATGAATCTCATATCAGGCGAACCGTTTTGTAGATATACGTGGTTTTAAACCACAGGGAAGAGGGTTTGGAGGTTTAGCCATATGTGGCAACAATTAGAGATATATCAATTATCGGAAGTTGGATCTGAAGTTTCTTGAGACAAATAGAGTCAAGAAGGAAGAACTTATCAAGATCTGGAGACCGTTTGGTGAAAGGAGAAAGTTCTCAAATAGTTCATGTCTAAACCTTTCGGTTCTTTCGTTATTTTCATTTGGACTCGAGAGAGTTCCTGTTGGTTACGTGTGACTTGTGGTAGCTAACTTTTACTAGAGTTTTGTACATGGATATGCTTTGGATCAAGGTTGTATTTATGAAATACGAACCGAAGTGGAGAACTTGAAGAAGGAGGAGAAAGCTCATTGTGACTTTTTGCAAGACTTGGGGAACCAGAAGGTACGTATCATCTTGCCACAACTGATAGATGACAACACGACCTACATGAAATTATTCAGATCTGCTCTCAGGAATTCCAAAAAGAGAAAGAAAGTCAAGCTATCACTATCCACATATGTCTTGAAGATTGAGATAGCAGACTTGGATGCATTAGAAGAAGACATGGAGATTGAGGGGTGTGTGTTGAAGAAAGTATAAATTGACTCGAGATCTGAGGTCAATACAATGACAAAAGAGACAACTAACTCTCTTGATTTTACCAAGTTCTAGGAGATCATGAAGGTCTTACGAATGACGGGCATTGTTGGAACAACTAATGGGAGTGTTGATTGTCATTGACGGAGCACCAATCAGCATGGATTACATAATATTGAGTCTTACTGCTAAAATGAGATATGAAGTGTTAAGTGGACGCCCATGACTATACGGAGAGAAAGGTAGCACAGACTAGAAGCATCATATGACATTTGTTCATCTAGTACCTCTAAAAGACACAAAACCAAAGATCAATTTGTCATGGAGGAAGATAACATATTAGCACAAGACGACGTCTATGCCAAATGAGTATACATCATATGAGTATTCTGATTCTTAGTCTGAAAGTTCAGACATGCAATCGGTTGTAGAATTAGAAGAGAGTTCATCGAGAGAAGAGAGAACGAGAAGAATGTCTGTTGAGTTAGAGGAGGAGTTCCATAGTGTGAGAAGTATGTTTGTAGATGAGGGTGCACTAAGGATAGAATATAATACATGCTTAAAAGAGGATGATGCTTTTTACACAGAAGTGGAAGCTCTACTCCAACATGTATAGACTAATTAAGAAGTCTACTCATGGTGAAGAGTCACCTAGACACCCATAGATGGTAGCGCATCTCGACTTGCCCTCACAAAGAAATTACTAGGAGGAGCAAATCCTTGGAGCAAAGTAATTCGGATCTTCCCTGTCGTAAGCTTGAGAAGAAGGCCGCTCAAGGGAGGGTGACCTCTCCTTATGCTGCTTTTTCTTCTTAGTCTCCTTCCGATGAGATTCGGTCTTCTCTTTGCTTCTGGTACTCACCTTGAATACTGCCTCATCCATGACTTCTTTTGGAGGCCAGCTATCTGAATCCGGACAAAGGTTCCAAACAGTGCCATCCTCCAAAGTAAAAGATGACGTTTCCTCAAGTGACTTAGCTGCAGTCGTCTTCTACAACTGAGGCTCCTTTCCTACGCGCTTCCGGTTTGTCTTCCTATATGTGTAGAAAATCCGTGCTATCCCCAGGATTTTCTTCTTCGACAAAGATATGTTGCACCACTGCTAGCTCAAGCTTAGAAGCTGATGCGGCTTCTGCAAGAGATGTGACCTCTGCAAATCTAACTATTTGTCGTGGGCATAAGGTTTGAGGGCAATTTACTATGAAATATCATGCTTCCTTACAATTCTCACACAAGGGCACTTGCCCAATCTGTCTTCACAGATGAGGACATGTGGACCACCAGTGTCATGTCTCTCTACAATTGTTACATGCTCCAGGAAGAGGATTTAGAGGTCGTTGTGATGAAGAAAGTTACCAGTGCGTCTTGGTCTGTACATTACTAGCCTTGTCTCTAGATGTATAATGATTATATTGAGCAAGAGGCGTAGGAGTGAAAGGTTGTATCGTCTCGATCTTATAGCAGGATTTCCCACTTGGATCATTTAGATATCTCTCATCGTCTTCTTCACAGCCTGCTCAATTAACAGCTTGGTCTTACGTACACTGATCTCTAGTGTGTCTGGAAGAGTTACAAAGGTTGCACCAAATGTTTCGCCGGGAAGCCATAGGTTGCTTCCGCTTGACCTTCTGGTTCAGAAGATGAACTTTCAGATCGGCAAACTGCTTCAGCACTTCATCAATCCGGAGGTCATAGGCAACTGAATGATCTAAGTCTGAGGAGTCTTTTGCACAACTTCTTCCCTGGATCGTGTCTTCTTCCCTTGTTCAGATTTAAATTATGGACTTTCGACAGTAGACTCTTCAGAAGTAGAGGATAATTCTGAAGCACTGTTATCAGTTTCAGTGGACTTGGACTTCCTAGAAGACTTCTTCAACTTCTTGGACTCTTTTGAGGTCTTTTCTCTCTCTTTCGTCATATTCTGGATGATGCTCGAGGTTTCATACTGCTCTGCATACTTCTGTACTTTTACTAAATCATCACCTCCTCCTCTTCTACAGTACAACTCCATCTCTTGAGACAATCCTCCAAGTACCAGTCCACGGCTTGCTGAGCACAATAACCGGGTCTTCCTTGGTTCTTAGGGATGTGATCCAGTAGGTCTTCAAACCTCTTGGTGTAATCCCGCAATGTCTCTTTCTTCTTTCGTTCGAGTATGTGAAGTTCTATGAGGTTCATTCAATCATAACCCACTCCTATGAACCTCTTCAGAAAAGTTATCTTCAGAATAGCTCAAGCGACCATAACTAACTCATCATCCAACACTTTACTCATCCATTTCCTTCCCTTCTTTATGATCAAACTAGGAAATACACGGAGTCTGTCGGCATCAGTGTCTTCCTTGTTGGATCGAGAAGACATGACCCTTGACCATTCTCTCTAGATTCTGCCAGCAAGGCCTCTCACAACTCTCTTCTAAGTTCGAGAAGAAGAAGAAATAGGCTGCTATGGGTCGGACAGGAGAGATCCGTAAAGGACCCTCACGTCTTCTCGCACATTCTGCCAGCCTTTTCAATCTTCTAGTCTCTCTAGGAAGATGTGGATTTGAGAAGATAGAAAGATCGGAAGACACATGTCTGGTTCTCAATTTCCAGCTTCTTGAAACAACAATCAACTCACATGTTCACTCAATATTTATACCAAGCTTCTCTCAACACAAAAATCCAATCCAATCCAATCTTGATACGAATTGAAAATAGTTGTATTTCGAAGACGTTCAGATTTTCAAAAGCGTCTTCTGTTCATGAGTTCGGGAACAAAGGAGTGATAGGTAGGGAAATTGATAGTCAAGTGATCGAATTTTGGGAATGAGAGATGGAGAAGCTTGATTCCAACTTGGGAAGAAGTGAGAAGATGGCTGTCAAAAATTGGCCAGCGTTTTCGTGCCCAGTTTTCACAGAGGGAATTTCATGATAGGAAAATTGATCAATGGGCTTCCTGCAAACGAGCGGAGAAGCGCGGGGGACATCAAATCAGAGACAGGAAGCAGTGGGAAAGAAAAAAGAACACGAGAAGAACCTCAAGACTGCTTCCGGCTGCTTCTGTTGCACCGTCAGTCTTCTACGCACTTCCGGTCTTTAATTCCACCTCCAATGTGTCACCACGATCCTGCTTCTATCGGTAATCTTGAACTACACCCCTCTGCTGCTGCAATCATCTTGCTACTGCATCGAAGCTTCTCTCTGGTTCCTAATCGACCCTCGATGTCTGCTTCTTGAAATCCTTAGAGATTCTCTCAGCTCGAATATGCTCTTAGCTGGTAAAATTGACCTCGCTCTCTCTCTTGCCTCAATTCGATCATGGTTGTTCTCAATTTTACTCTCCTTGCTTCCACGACCTACTTCGATATCCCAAGGTGCAAATCGATCCTAAAGCGCATTCGATCACTAATGCGAGAACCAACAAGGGAGTTGATGCTAATGCGCCTCCAGCTCGTGTCTTCCTTGCGTGATTAAGGGTTTGATTATCTTGGCCTACCTACTACTATAGCGGCTACATGGTTGGTATATCTATGCCTCACCTACATGACACGCGGTTGGTATCTCTGAAGTCGTAATCACCATTTTCTGTCTTCTGGAAGTGGCCGTCTTCCGTCTTCCGTCTTTTGTCTTTTATCTTCTAGAAGACACGATCGAGAAGACGTTTTTCCAAAAGATGCACGTCTTCTGTCTTCCGAAGAAGTCGACTTCTCTTTACAAAAAGTCCATAAGATCATCTTCCCTTTAAGCAAGGTGTAATCTTAAGTAATAAGGTTATTTCAATTACATAGATATGTCATTAACTTCAAAAAATCTCCAATCCTGTAAATTGTGGGCACCATAGTAACCATCGAGCTACAATCCTCGTTCGTAACGATCGTGAAGGAGGGTTACAGAGACCTTTGTGTGATAGAAAAGAAGACTAAGAAATTCTTGCTCAAGAACTTAGAGGTATCAAATTATCCTTTCCTGCCATGCCTACCTTGAATAGCATGTTGGTCATCAGCGAGGTGAATGCATGCAGACCGTGAGAGTGTGGGATTAGACGTGTGTGATAGAACATGTATACATGACGAACATGAATCTATTCATCACCTTTAGTGCGTTGGAATGGTATGTCAACGTGATGGAGTCACTCATCACATAAGTGTTCACACAAATCTAGAGCATAAGGTTGCAAGATTGAGATATCATCATGAATTGCTGTAGGTGAATCGAATTTGCTTGAGGTAAATTCGATTCACCTACAACAAGAAGATGCTTTTGATAGCTCATATGACTTACCCACGGCAGCTTCCTATATATGCAAAGGAGAAGACTAGCATCAGAGACAATGTTACACTCAAGACAACTTAGAACTTCGCAATAGAAGACTTTGAGAACACTGCAAACATCTAGATGGAGAATCTTGTTGCGGAAATCAGCAAAGAAATTGATCTACTCAGCATCAACACGAAAATAACATGGTCTAAGTTGGAGGAACACATTACATCATTGACAAAAAAGGTGAGTTAGAGAAACTACGCAATTAAAGTACTCTTTCTCTTATGACGCACTTGCAGCATGTACTCTCAACGTCAAACCGAAAGATAAGTCATACGATGGAACAAATTATGAGAGCTGCCCAAGAGAAGATACACGATACAAGAACGTGATATGAGCATGATGTAGCGCATCACATCTTTAAAAATCCTGATCTATGATCTCCAAATCCCTCTCTACAAAGCATCCTCATTCTAAGAACAATATTAATGTGTCTTGACTTACGGCACTATACTGCCAAAACACATGTAAGTGGTGATCATAGACGACATCTTCTATTCTTCATACCTCCTCGACTTTTGGTTGTCCATGTAGCATCAACATCCAAGGCCGTCTATCTTGAGTCTTGATGCATATCTTTCACGAAGTACCCCTTCCGTTAGATGTCATTCTCATCACTTTACTCTGACATCCAACATTCGACCCAAAGGTACCACAAAGATGTCGATTGAGTCACGATCAATATGGATTGTATTTCTTCTCTTGGTCTAAGATTCTATGAATATTTAATGATCTCTCTTCTATCATTGAGAGTCTAATCAGGTTATGGGATAAGAACAAAGATACTCAGTGGTGTAGTGGTGTTTTGAGATGTTATCTACTGTAGGTCATTTTACTACACCTTGAGAAATGTCCTCCCAATGCAGGATTCGATCCTAATTACTCTCAACCTTCCACACTCATAACCTTGCTCATTTCACAAGGAATGTTCTATGGACAACAAATAAGTCGAGCCTTGGAGTTGGCTGTGATGGATGGCTTTTTGTGGCATAATAACGATGATCTTTTGGATGGCAATACAAGGAGTTGAGAAGCAGCTTTTTAGAGTTGGAAGAAACATACTACCACAAGGAAAGTAATTGTTTGCTTAAGATGGACAAACATCTTGCGGAAGCCGTTTCCACTTAAGAAAGAAAGAGAGAGTCCATCCAGAAAGATCTAAGAAATAAGTTTATAGAGTCCTCCTTTTGGAATATCAGGACGAGAGTTCAGAGAATCCTCTCAAAGAGTTAAGAGAAGAGATGCATGTTACTCTTCCAGAGGTCCTAAGAAGTAGTCCAAGGAGATTCTTCTTAGAACACAAAGAGGGGGCCTCATGAGAAGTTCAGTCACAGAGAATCTTGTAGGAGAACTAGTTCAACCAGAGATAGAGATCGATAAGAGAGGAAGAGAGTCCACGGAAGAATATCCAAAGAGTACGTGGATTCAAAGAATAACTATTCAGGGATGTCTATATAAGAGATTCTCCAAGTCCTCCATAAGATGTTCATCAACTCAGCAAGTAGTATGCGATTCCTTCATGGATTGATTTGGATACAAACAATAGAGAGAGATATAACTTTCAAGATACATCCTAGTTATAGGGAGTCGTGCTCAGTTAGTCGTGACACTTCTTTTAGGGACCTTTAAAATAACGCCAAGGTGAATTCTCAATTCTGGAAAGTTGATGGATAGTAGCACAACGTTAAAGAACTATCCATATACACTTAAGGTTATCTGTAACATAATTTGGAGAAGTACATAACAAGAAGATCATCAACAAGATAATTATTGACAAAGAGGACCCAACTACCCAAGCGTTTAGAAAGTACATCCTCTGTCAAGAAACTTGGAAATATTAACAATGAGCCGAGTGATGTAATTCTAGCTGCAATACTATAAACTTCACTCGCTCATCCGTTGTGATTGTTGCAACAACAATTGCGGAAATTCCTGATGATGCAGCAATAATTGTAGTTATGATACTCTTGTCTTGTAAGAAAGACGCACAGTCTCCATAGAATCCAACCCAAAGTTGTTATAGTAGTCCATGGCAAACATAGAGTGGACATAAGCGAACAAGCTCAACACTCATATTAGGAATATTGGAGCGAGTGAGAAGCATATAATGACACTTATTCTCAAACCGAACGTCGCTCATACTTCCGTAACAACAAGAGAAGAACGAGACTAGATGAGACGATCTTTGTTGCATCAACTCGATCAAACAATAAGGTATAACGACAATGTCTAATTAAAGATGTAGAGCTAAGATGAAATATGTAATATTGTGTTCTAACGTACATCCAATACTTATTGACTCTTAAGACTCAATATGTATTGGAGTCAAGCGCCGCTCCTCGTGCCATGTGAATATAGAACAACAACTAGCCTCTTCGTGTATAAGATAGAAGTAGAAAGTGAACGGTATCACCACTGAGCTTCTCATGCTTGTTGTTGAAATCTCGTTTGCATTGTTAGTCGTGTTGCTGCATTGAGCTTGTTGCTTTTATCTTTCACTCTCTCATTCTCGTGCTTGAACGCATGCTTGCAACTAGAGTTAGAGAGTCTGGAATTCCGTACCATAACCAAACCAGTGTTGTTTCATGCTGATGTTTACTTCGCGAGCAGAAGGTCATGGTTACTCAGAGCTTTACTCTTTTGCTTTGTAGTCATTGAACAACAAATGCTCATGTGAGTGCTCAGTCCTAGTCGATGTTAGGATTCCATCAATAATCGATTACTAGTGCATGTAATATATTTGCATTTGTCCAGAATGGTGAAAGCAGTGCTCACTTGAGCTGTTATTTTTGTATGTAGCTGCATATACAATAGTTTCCATCTTAATAATGGAATTAGATGCAGAATAGATAGAATAATTAACTATCAGAATAATAAAAGAGTTCATGACATCATAACTTTTATTTTCACTTGATGCAAAAGTCAGACTTCAGTAACATGTCACGTAGTCGCAGAGATCACATAACTGAAGTGTGTGCTCATGAACGGATTCTTTCCTCACCCTTCGTGATTTGGAGGTCAGAGTTTGTACATACTCGAGAGGTCGATGTAGTGGACTTTTCATCCGAGTTGTCTTCAAACATTGACCGAGGAGTCTAACATGCATCCGAAGCAAGTGGATGATAAATCCACATTTGACTAGTGTGATCCTTTATTCGATTCCGAGTGTAAATAATTGAGATTATGATATTTATTAAGATTCATAGATATTATCATATAAAATATTCAGTTTGCATTTCTGCATGTTTGCATTCATGTGTCTAACTGCATATCATTCGCGTCTAACTGCATTCAATAGCTTCCATCTTGTTTGTTGATATTAATATTTTACTTATAAATTAGTTAAAATGAAAATAATGAAAACATTTTATTTTATTTCAAAGCTACATAGCATAGGAATATGAGATTGATCTTTGTTGTACTAGCTATGTTGTATATGTAATATATGTAAAATATCATATAATATCATATTTGATTGCAAAGTGTATAAATATGAGATTGATAATCTCTTTTATACTAGGTATACCTTGTGATGATTTATGTTAGATAACAAATTTCATTTTAAAATATATTTCTAATATATGTTTTGATTGTATTTTTACAGGTGATATAAGATGAAAGACATTAAATTTTGTTGTGATGTCGGATTGATAACCAAAAGTTTGGGTGCATCATTTCTCGTTTTTTTATATGGATTGTTGGTGAGGTCATGTTTTTCTTTGCTATTTTAACAATTGTGAGAAAAGCGATGAGAAGCCGCTCACATGTGAAGCATTCATGAGAGATTATCGGACATTCGAGAAGTTAGAGGAGAAAGGGATAAGGATCTACTTATCTGATGAAGATAAAGCTCATCTTACTATCTTCAACATAGCATTCTGTAATAACACTAGAATCGAATACATCAAACAATCATTTATTTGACGTACGAATGATAGAAATAACATCTTGAAGTATTTTAATGTATGGATCATAAGACGAGCGAGACATAGAATGAGTCAAAATATATTTCTCTTATATTAGACACGACGTTTGTGTTCAACATGCAAAGACCAAGGTTCGGATCAAGCTATTATGCGAAACAAAGATAATCTTTGAACAACAAATTTACTAACAGGTTGAAAAAAAAGTACAACATAAAAGATACGGATAATAACATCGAGATTATTGCATTCGAACATTTCCACGTTGTCGTGTTGCATGATAGTATGTATAGTGAAAGATGGTAACAAAAAGAGTTCTCTTCCACTATAAGTAGTTGTAAAGGAAGTTGTCCATGAGTTTGTTAAGCTGGATATGTGCTAAGCAAGGACCAAGCTGCTCCCTAGCTTATATTCCAAAGAACTACTAAGAAGTCATGAAGGTACCAGGTGGAAGCTTTTCTTGATTAGAGCATGCACGTATTTTCACTTATGCGGAATAAGACGTAAATGTTTACGTCATTTATAGTTTAAGAAAGTTACAAAATAGGAAACTCTGTCATTTTCTAATGATGACTTGCATTCATTATCTGTTGACATCATCGAGTTCGTGTTTTTTGGTAGTATAATTTGGTTCTTTCGTTACTAAAAACTGAGATGTATAGTGAAAATAACACCCGCAAAGCTAACAGAGGAGATAAAAGTGAGCTTTTCGGGTGTTATTTTCACTAGGTTAGCTTAGCTAAGGGTCAACTTAGCTAGAGATTGCTTGATAAGTAAGAATGCGTGCAAGGACATAAAGACCTCAGCTTAGCTAGAGGGTTGTTTAGCAAGGGGTTTGTTTTCTAGGTAAATCGACTTGGGACGGAAGTTTGGACGACATTGTAGAGAATTCAAGAGAAAGAGGAGACGACGTGCGCATGAGACAGGGGAGAAGACATTGATGGTGAAATTGAGACATGATTAACGTTTCATGAGTCTTGAGAAGCTTATTTGCACAAATTTGAGTATTTGACTGATCTTGGTGGATAAAAGAGACTGTATTTGAGTTCTTATCGTTGGCAGCAATATGTTTTTTTTATCTCTCTCATAATCAATCACACCCAGGAGGTCAGCCCTCTCCAATAAAGACTCTCTCCAACGTTCTATACTACCAAGAGGTTATCTAGAAGAGAAATAGAACTGAAGTATCCCTCATAGAATCCATTATATTTAGTCATGATGCCAGTCCGAGAATTTATCAGAGAAAGCAATTGCATATACAACGGATTGATAGCAAATATATCACTTGCATAATGAAGATAAACAAAAGAGTTCACATCTCGACGACTATAATATTTTAGACAAAGATTACTAAATGTAAATTGGTTTAGGTTGAATGTACTTAAGCATGTAAGCGTCACATATGTCGTAAGGAGGAGGATCAAAAATGAAGACAAACTTCATATTCTTATCAAGAATATTATCATACACAACACAACCACAATAGTTGCAACATTTCATTATCTGAAAGTTTTGACACAAGCGACTTTCCAAGTAACTAGATAGGCATGGCATGAAGCCAAGATTCGATATTGACAAATTGCATTCAACACGAGTTGCAGCAATATTTTTCTTAGCAATGGAACGACGAGAACTTAAAGTCCTTATGACAAGCATCTATCTGAAGAGAACACATGATATCTATTGCTCGCACACGCATCCACAAACATCGTCTCATTGACATTGTAATAGTAGAATGTATGCTAGATCAAAATGTGTCATTCAACACAACATCACTGAGTAAATCCAATTTTACAAGTAAGTTCAAAATGGATTATCTAGAATCAGAGTGGCTTCACACACCAAATCAAACTAAGAGAACACAACACAAAATAATATCTGACATGCAGAGCTATCATAGGATTTATTTATTTAATTTTCTGTTTGATTGAATGTTGATAAAATGACATACACACAAACACCAACAATAACATTCTCAAATAGGTTATAGAATGTAGCAAAAGAGGCTAAGCTAACGTGACAAAGAGATAATAAGCTAACGTGGCAATATCCATTGTGAACAACGTGTCTCACAAGCAAACATTGTCAATATATTGATAGTAATACAATATGATATATAATCAATGTGATAATAAATAAAGTAGAAGTTACATGTTTCACATGCAAACATCAACAATAAAGTAATATAATAAATGAAGATATACAATCAATATGATAAAAAAAGATGAACATTAATGTAGCAATATCAACTACGTGTCTCCCAAGCAAATGTTATCAATATAGCAGTAACTATAATGAGACATACAACCAACACGGAAATAAATAAGATAAACCAAGTAGACAATATCTAACATCAATAACATAAAATAAAATGGAGATATCCTCAACCATAAGAGATAATGAGCAATCTTTCTATTCACAACTGATTAGATGCTAGAATCTATTATGTTTAAACCAATCACAACTTTAGTAAATTGAAAGAAGACAACGTGATTAATTACAGAATTTCTGCATTTTGGAATGCTCTTTACATTTGACCCTTAACAAAAATATATGAGGAAATAATTTTCTCCGAAAAAAATATGTGGTAGGAAAAAAATTGAACTCGAGACTTACGAACATAGAGAGATTGATAACGTAAGTTCATACTCCAGTTTGTGTACAGAGGCAACAACTCGCTTTTATATCCTAGTAGTGGCTTAAGACGTTGATGTGAAGAGGAAACCAAAAACTACACCCGACAAAGAGTCTGCTGCGAATTCAAAAAAACCTTAGAGGAGGCTTTAATTTTAACATTCACATCGTATACAGAGAGATGCCTAAGTTCATAAGCGACCAAAGTGCACATCCGGCCGGGGAGGGGAAAAGGACAAGCGGGGAAGGCCCAGCGAGATTATATAAATTTCTATTTTTAGAAATATCTAGAAACACGCGGAGAGTAAAAAATAACCCATAAAACTTGACCTCAGTGCCGCGGTTCAAAACATACAAATCCGGGAACTATTGCTCATTAAACCACTAATGTACACTAAATTTAATTTAATATTTAATTTGTCTGACAAGAAGAGTTAGGTATTAAAGTAAACTCCTTGCATGTTCATTTCCTCCATCGGAAGATGGAGGAAGTGATAATGCAAAGATGTGCCGTAGGATACTACAAACGTTACCACGGTGAAGTAGCTAAAATAATTTATAGGTAAAATCGAGAAATTTACTTAACGGAAAGCGGCTGTAGGAAGCAAAGATCCAAGGGACGACCGGACCAGCAGAGCAACTTCCTCCACCGGCGTCCCGGCTACACTTCCTGTTACCGGTACAGTAGTGGACCGACAGACCTTCTCCTTCAGAACTGAACCCCTTGAATAGATGTCCGAGGCTAATTTTATTTAGTACTAAAAGCCTGGGTAGATAAGCTTATTTATTTATTAGGGTAAAGAAACCTGTTTTACGAAGAGAACTTGGGGCAAAGCAAAGAATTAAGCAACCATTTGAAGGTCATAAGATGAAGGGCTAGTCCAAGCGTTGGCGTGTGAACAGTGAAAGCGGTTCCGGTATTCCGCAAAGCGACAAAAGATAATACAAAAGGTGAAAGAGGAGTGTCGTCCAAACTGTTCCACAACTTTTGTGTACCTTTAGGGGAATCATCGAGCGACAGAGGAACAGAAATCTGAATGGGAAGGGTCAGCGTCTTCCCTATGAGTTCGTGCCGTCAGGCGTGAGCAGTGTCGGCACCAACACTGGATCACATCTGACCGAAATCATACCAACGTTCCCGAGCAGATCCCGCAGTAACCCAGCGAAAACACCAACCGCATGCTGAGTAGTACTGCAGTAGAAAGGAGAACGAGGCCACGTGGAATGTCCGGTGACGCAGTGAAAAGTGATAAAAGAGTAAAACCAGGCGACGTGAATATACCGACCAACCAATGCGGATTCACTGCAGGAGCAAAGCGGCGAGTTCCTGACCGGCAGGGAGGTGAGAGGAAGGGAGAGCTGCGAGCAGGCGACGTACAGAAGACGAGAAGTCCCAGTGACAGACAGAAAGCTGAGACTGGTTGGAATAGGAAGATTCTCTCTCTAATGGTAATATAGGCTACATACGAACAGAGGAATATAGCAAAAAGCGAGGCAGGCAGCAGGCAGACCAGGCCAGGCCAGGCAAGCAGTAGTAGTAGCGCTCAGTAGACCTTAGAAGAAGAATTAAAAGATTCAAAATAGATCCCGTCATGCGTCCGCTCCCACTTGATTCCACCATTCGTCCGCGCCCACCCCCGCGCCCATCCTTCTCCCCTGCCCGCTGGCTGGCCTCTCCGGACGCTCCCCGTTCCGCGCCTCCTCTTGGTGTCGTTGCCAGGCCAGTAGGACTCAGGACTACTTGGCTTTTGCACGAAGACGGGGAGGGAGGGGTGGTGAAGTGGATTACTGTACAACACGAGTGGGGAGTGGAGTAGACGACTGGAGTGAGAACCAGAGCAAATCCTGAAGGGTCGAGACGACATCAGCGGAGGAAGGCATGCACGAAGGAAGAAAGGTGCCGAGAGGAGAGGAGGGTTGATGAAGGAGAAGCCTAAGTGCTTGTGTGTGTTGATGTGTGTCTTGGCAGCTACAGGGATTTGAATCTCTTCGTTCTCTCGCAATCTCAGCAGCAGCAGCAGCTCAGGCGTTACTTTCTGTCAAGAGCAATAGCGAATAGCTCACTCCGGCATCAGTTGTACAGAATAATCGTAATTTACATACTTTTCTTTGACTTCCGACGTCTCAGGAGTTGAAGTCAGCCACGGAGCGAGCTCTAGAAAACTGCTTTCTTGCTTTCTTACGTTCCAGTGTGATTGATCGGAGCTGGTGAGAGGAGCCGCAGCGCCCCTCTTTCCTCTTCACATGTAACTGTGGGTGGTACGTTTTGTCAGCTCTGGAGCGGTGGAGTGAATCTGCGAATTACGCTTGTTGGTGAAGGGAAGGTGGCGATGAGTTGTTTGGCAGTCTGTCGAACAGAAACGTAATTGTGCCGCGTTGTTCTAGTGTGCATTGTCGTGTGGTGCGTGAGTGGGGACGGAGTCACTATGTTGTTTCTGATTCTTCGGTTTCGCCAGCAGCTAAGTACGGAGAAGTTTCGTTGAATTGACAACCGATAGTGGGAGCTTACAAGAAGGATTCAGTAACGAGTTGACGACGCTACTTATTGTAGATCCAGTTTTTTGATAAACGAACCTTCCTGTGTCCCCAGCTGTAGGGCTCTGGTGTGTTCTTGGTTTCCTTTCTCTTCGAACGCCTCGTTATGGGCTTCAGGCGGCTGTTTGTTACAAGTCGCAGGATCTTCAGGGCATCAGGAAGGCATTCTAGACCGTCAGCTTCGGCTACTTCTTTTAGACAATGCTTCAGTGGTCCCAGAAGCAGTGGAGTACACACACGTTTCAATGATACTTCTTCTGTCGCGAACTTCTGTGATAGACGGGTTTGCATCAGAGAACAGAGTAATTTGTTTTATCATGATGGGTATAGCTTCTCTTCTCGCCGCAAGTTTCATGGAGCACCGGGATCAAGCGATGATGGTACAGCCGCCAGTCGAGACCTTCCAAAAGAGAGGGTTGATTGTGTGGTTATTGGAGCTGGAGTTGTGGGACTCGCCATCGCGAGAGAGCTTGGAAAGCAGGGGAGAGAAGTGATTGTATTGGAAGCAGCTGACGCGATAGGGACTGGCACGAGCTCCCGGAATAGCGAAGTGATCCATGCCGGAATATACTATCCAGCAGGCTCCCTCAAGGTAAGTTCCAAACACTCGCTTCGTATTGTTAGCATGTGCCTACGTCAATGCTGGGTCGATTCTTGGGTTGATTTAGATAGTAAAACACCATCAGAGTCAACCTAGAGCAACTAGCAACCTAGGCAATGATCGCACCTTCACAGAGAGGTACGTGGTCTCCACTGCGCTGCTGTTGTTGCTTACTTTAGGGACGACCGCGAACCTCATCAGGAGCTGTTTGAATGAGAGTCTGTTCGAAGAGGCCTCCCTCTACATAGTGAATCTCTTCACAAATCCCCTCTCCCGCGCTGTTATTCTTCGGGTTTTGTTCTGTTTTGTCTTCTATTTTGTGTAACTCATGGGTCAATGATGTTCTGGGATTGTGAAACTTTGCATTCCTACACTCATTCATTCAAGGAAATGAAAAGCATAGGCATTTCGATCACAGATTACCACGAGTCTAGTTGTTTAGCTTTGCTATCCACTACTTATCTATCGCTATGCGAATATGGTAAGCGTTGTCCACATTGCTGGACATATCCACACTGATTTGTTCTGAAAACATTTTCTTCAAATGTCTCTCGGTTTTGCGAAGGCAAAACTTTGTTCAGCAGGAAAACATGCATTATACACGTTTTGTAACGAGCGGGACCTTCCACATAAGAATGTAGGAAAGTTGATCGTAGCCACGGGAGAAGATCAGTTTCCCGTGCTAGATAAGCTTTTCGAACTTGGTACTGCAAATGGGGTGGAGGATCTGCGAATGCTAAGTGGCAAAAACGCGATGGAGATGGAGCCCTCACTCCGGTGCATGAAAGCGCTTTTCTCTCCCTCGACAGGAATTGTCGACAGTCATGCGTTTATGCTTGCATTGCAGGTAAAGTAGTAAAGCAACTCTAAACTTTTGTGTGAAACGGTCACACCGTTTATGGTTTGCTGGTTTAAAGAAATGTTACTAAAACAAAGGACAGACTACTCACTAAGTCCTTCTTTAAAGGTAGAACTTCTATCTACTACAATTTGTTTCTAACCGTTTGTTTTCCTGCTCAGACAGATGCGGAAGGGATGGGCGTGGCCGTAGCACTCAATTCAACAGTGACAAGAGGAAGTGTTTCTTCTGATGGCATTGAGTTGGTTGTGACTGAGACTCCTTCTCGCGAATCGAATGAAAACGGACAGATGATATTGTCAGCAAAGGTGGTAGTGAATGCGGCGGGTTTGTACGCCCAATCTGTATCGAGAAGGATAGAAGGTTTGCCAGCGAATTCCATTCCGAAGGGTTATTATGCTAGGGGATGTTACTTCTATCTTTCAGGATTTAGCAGACTTCCTTTCAATCATTTGATCTATCCTGTTCCTGAGGAAGGTGGAATTGGAGTTCATGTGACCATGGACATGGGAGGGCAAACGAAATTTGGTCCTGACGTTGAGTGGCTTCCAGATCTCGACGACAATGAATTGTACCCCGGACGGTAAGGTATACTCCAAATAACATCTCGAATCATGTATAGCTTGTTACGAAGGGTTGTGGCTGAACATTTAAGAGCTTGAATTTGAGGGTTTTATGGGTCAACTTTGTCCCCAGTTCTGCGGAGCTTGAAGACTGAGGGCGAAGTTGCTGGATGGCTTCAGTACAAGTGAAATCAAGGGCTCTTCAGTTTGTCAGTTTCTGTTTGCAGGTCTGAGAATAAATTTACAGAGTTCTGAATGGCTGGTTAGCGAATATGTCTGCTTCTTCTCGGACTCGACAGAACCACATGTTACTCTTTACAGAAAAACATGTTGGACGGATTGACCGGCTTTGATAGTTTTGACTACGTTTGAACCTTTTGCGTTGACACTTTTTGTCTGAACAGAAGACAAGTGCTAGTAACTGGTTTCAGGGCGTGGCGACTGACAAGAATAGTTGCTTTCTAGAAATCAGTGAGCACTTCTTCTTTTGGTATTGATAGGGTGAGTTCGTGCATACTGTAGGTTTGATTACTACGTGGATCCCAGAAGAAGCGACCAGTTTTATTCAGAAGTTCGCAGGTACTTTCCAGCTCTTCCGGATGGAGCCTTGCAACCTGGGTATGCCGGCATTCGACCAAAGCTCTTTGGCAAGGGACAACCACCAGCAGATTTTCTCATTCAGGTAACTCAACCAGTGTAGTGGCCACCATATCGTACTTTATAAGTTTGTTTCTAATTCTGAGATGCCGAACTACGGCTTCTTTTCTGTGGCTTGGAAAATGAGTCTGGCTTTTCCAGTTCCAATGGAATTTATGAAGCAAATCGTTTGTACGATTGTTGGCCTTAGGAGTGTCTTGCGGTTTCTCTAGTTGTTAAACCTGCTCGTGTCGAGTCATGAAGAAATAACCACTATGGAAGATGAAACTTGAGCCTAGTTCCAGAGTGAGCTTTACACCTGGATCGTGTAGATACGGGCGTAAAGCTCCTCGGCTATAACGTCGCTTTTTAGGAATCAACGTCACAAAGCTACGGAGAATGTCACAGGAAGAAAGCTTAGCAGCTCAGCGGAGACGGAGAACGTCTGGCCCTAGTGCAAACTCACTTGTAGGAGTAGTCTGGAAGTTAACTGTTTTGATTCTCCGAACGATAGAACCATCTGGGGACGATTAGGGTTAGTTCGAGGAAGGTGAGGCACAGTAACGTCAACCATGACTTTCGGGGCTCACAAGGAAGCCCTTGGATGTGCCAAGAACTTAGGGGCGGAAGGTAGCTAATTGTGCTTGTGAAGATGCTTGTTTATTATTCACCTACGAAATCGTGTGTGCAGGGAAGGAAGGCGCATGGAATTCCAGGCCTAATACAGCTATACGGTCTTGAGTCACCTGGCCTCACTTCATCCCTAGGAATAGCGCAATTTGTAGGAGACCTAGTGTTGAAAGAGCGTTCAGGGTAACAAGTCGGCTCGACCGTTGCTTGCCGTGACATTTTATCAAGGACTCTTGGTACAGAGTGGGCCATAGGGCAAAGACACAGGAAAGTTGCTCCTGCCAATTCGATTCAATTCCCGTCCACAGTGTTCGGCAGTAAATAATTCGTGATAGTGTTACAGGCAAGTTGTGTAATGTACCGATACAGTGCGTGCCCTACCGTAGGTCAACGCTAGGATAAAGTACACCGTGCGGTGCTACAGGCCATCTTGCAAAATCTCAGGAACTCGACAGCCGAGATTAAAATTTTCTTCCCCCTTGTCTTGACGAGGTGGTCAGTTGGAAACATTTTCTCCCCAAGCGAGAAGTCAAAAGTCAGAATATATAAACAATAGATAGCAACCAGTGCCGGACGTTAGGGGCTGTATATTCATCTTGGGATCAATGTAAGATGATGATCGTTTTCCCCAACACGCAACTGGAGTAGAGAGCTGGAGGATTAAGAGCACTTGTGGCAAGGGGACGTCGCTCATGTGCCTCCTTTCGAGGGGTAATTCTGCAGTTGACCAAATGATGTCCTTTTAAGTTGTGCTATCCGTTCACGTGCTGAGGTCAGCCAGGAAACAGTAGTGTCTGTGACCGAGTGGCGACAAAAGACAGCGGACAGAGGCGACTGCAGAACCTGCCTTTTGAGTTGGTTAACTAGAGCACTCGAACAGTGAAAAGCGCGAGCATTGCTCTGACGGCTGGGGTCTCCACTTTTTCGGGCATGTCCAACGAGAAACTACATATAACTACTAATTGCCCGCCACTGCTGCCTGCGTGCCTCATGGAACGCAACTGCCAATATGATAGCGTAATATTATAAAGGCAAATCATGTGTGGCATAACAGTGAAATCATCGTGATTGGATATACAGTAGACGCCATAGACTAAAAGGACCAAGCGTCGTGAACAGAGGTTTGTTTTATTCTCCGTTTCTGGATGGACTTGCTTTGCGAAGTGAACGTGGGACAGGATCGGTGCAGCCTGGGTCAAAGGTTGGCGAACGGAGCAGACATGTGGTACAAGAGAGAAGGATATCCCACGGAATTATTGTGCAGACTCCACAAGGATGGAAAGACCTTGTCAGGGATCCCTAGAGCCACAGCAGTGACAACAATTTTCTTTCTGGGAATACTCCGAACAGTCCAAATGAGTAAAAGGAATCTAGTCCGTCGCTTTAACTGGTCCGAACCCATCCCCACGTAAGGCCACACGAGTCTGCATGAGTTCAAGGGGAAAGGGCGAATCCAAGCCGTCATCGGGAAGTGAAGGCTTGAAATCTATAAGAGCTAACCTTTACCGGCACGGAATAAAGCACAAGGGAGATTGATGAGGCGAGCCTGGACGCAAGACAGGCGCCACCAAAGATGCTTCCCACAGTGGATGTACGTGGGGCCCACACTTCCTGTCCTCAGAAATAACGGTTTGGACGTTGAGGGCTGCCGGAGGTGTCTCCCTTTTGTCAGCCAACTCGTCCACCTTCCGGCGGGTGAGAGATGTGTGGATGCCGCTGTCGTACTCCACTCTCGTGCGGATAACTACTGTAGACGTCCGCTTGCTTTCAACTCTCGGTCAGAACTGCCATGACCCATTCACGGAAGTGTACTGTGATATCACTCCTCAGATCTGCATGTTTGGTACCGTCCGCCTAAACGGGTTTGTCGAGCTATTACGAGTCCATATGCTTGCCGACGTTGCGTCTGGATCTTTGATCTCGGCCCTCGCCTTTCGAGTCAGTGATTGTAGCGAGTCAGTGAGTTGTGAGTTGCAGCCCACCCATCGGGCCGTGGAGAGAGCGCCACTCAGTTAGGTTACATCCGCTGAGAGGAAGTGCTGTAACAGTTGCAGTTTCGAGGTTGTCTCCATCAAGAAGTTGTGTTGTACATCCTGCTAAGTCCATCATTGTGCTCGCCGGACCTTTTGTTGAAGTCGTATGTAGGTCTCAGCCCTTCTCTCTTCTTGAGCTGAGCTGCTGCTGAAACACCTGTGAGCTGAGTGGAGCTTGGTTCTGGCCGTCTGTCGTTGGAGCGATCTCGTTGACGTGACGTGGATACTAGTCTAGGGTCAGAGTCATGCTAACGTTTTCTTGTACTGATCCACGAAAGTGGAGTGAGGCGCTAGCTTCGTATGAGCAGAGTTTGCAGTCTCTGGGTAATCCAAAGCTTAGTGCTTTGGACCAGTGGTATCGGGAAGAGCTTACGTGTGTAGTTCAAGACCGAGAACCTCCTTACCTCTCGCAGGTTGAGCTGAAGAAGCTGATGGAGTGGAAACTAACTCGAGGAAAATGGAGGTGCTTGGTCTTCCAACTGTTCAGTCTCCTCAGGGGTCATGTTGTAACTGCTTGATGAGTCCCATGCTCTTGCTTCCGTATCTGATCAGGAAGAAGCATACCGTTAGGTGTTCGCCTGTAATGCATGCAATTTCGAGTTAGTATTGTCCGCAAATCTCTCACGATAGAGATTTGAGCTGTCTGCCTGATGGACAACGTCTGCCGCGCTCCGCTGTGAAGGTCATTGACATGTAGCACGAAGACTGACTGTGTTTGTTCGCCCATGCTTGCAGACCTGGGCTCATGAAGTTCGTTTCTGCTTTGAGCGAAGAGGATGTCAAAGAGGCATCGCAGAAAGCTTTTGCCGCTCTTCCCAACTTGAAGCAAGCCATAACCCATCTATCTGCTTTGAAAGGCGTTGGCCCGGCGACAGCATCCGCTGTTCTTGCAGTGTACGCACCACATGTTGCGCCCTTCATGTCAGACGAGGTAGGTGGGAACGAGGAGATCATATTCTTGGGCAGCTGACGCAGCAAGTTCGGCATGCAAAAACCATGAGCCGGGTTTGTTCTGCGATGTTTGATTTGGACGATGATTTTCCTTTGATTCATCTTACTCCCTAACTGTTCCTTCACAATCAGCGTTAATCAATCATTGAGCTGGGTATGATCCCAGATGTGCTATGGACAGTGATTATATTGCGTGCTTTATCGTACTCTGTTCGCAATTACCGTCGATCAGTTATGAAGAGGATTGTGTCTTGGAGATTTGGAGCGTATGTAAGCGAACCCGTAGAGTATGCTTGGGCTTAATGCATAGTGTGTCAAAATCTCTACATGCTATATCGACGTCCATAGCGGATTTTCCCCGATGTGCTGCAGAACACCACTTCGCTTTACGCGGGGATTTCTGATTTACAACTTTTTACTTCTTGCAGTGGAGAAGGGTATGGTCTTAGTTCTTTGATGCCCCTGTATTAACGAGTGGCAGTTTATCATCTGATCCAACCGTCGCGTCGTGCCTTTCAGGCCATGAGTGCTGCTTTGGGAAATGCCAGAGATTATACTCTGAAACAGTATCTTCTACTCGCCGAAAAGATGCAGAAGAAAGCTGAGGTAACATCCGCTTTCACTGTCACCAGCGCTTGGGGATGTAGATGTAGACAAGGAACTAGTCATCTTAAACTTTTGCGGGAAAACGGTTTTCTGTAACAGTGGTTCTTGTATGTAGCCTTGTTACAGATGGCTCAGTCAGCAGTATTAGGACGTAGTGATCAAGATAAAGAGCAGTTTGTGATTCACTCTCTGGAGCGGTCTATGTTAGACGAGATACACACCCTGAGGAATTTGGAGTAGGATAAATTTTTGACGTTGACATTTGAGTATGTTAAGCCACCCTCAACACCAGGCCTTTTCTCCAAAAGGAGTTGACAGGACATCAAATCGACGCCTCAGAAGAAGCCGAAGCTGTGCATTGGTCACCATCGAATGTTGAAAGGGCAATATGGGCTGCTTCCATCGAAGGGAAGGACTCTTATCGTACTGGCAAAACCGAATCAAGTGCGGGTAAGTTGGAAACTGAAACAAAGAAGAGACTTAGAAACGGCAAACCCAAGAAAAAGTGATTTTATGTCCTGTGAATTGTATATTATGGTACTGCGACTAGTCCTCTATCCCGTTTATAAGGATCCCTGTTCCAGGCATGGAATCCTGAAATACAACCTTCTCCTGAACGGGCGATAACAAGATAATAATTCACTAATGGAAGTAGAATGTTCACTCTTTCCTCCAGGAAGAAGGGCTAGGTGATTTGCTACTATCTCTAACTTTAGATTTGCTACTATCTCTAACAATAAACTGTAATAATAGATTTGTGTGCATTCTAAGTGGTAATAGAACTTTGTACTTCTCAAAGTTCAGAGCAAGTCCCTTTCGTGATGCATATCTTCGGAGTGTAAGACACGCAGGTGGGAGAACACCATAGTTGGTAGACCGAACATAATTAGTTGCACCTCAGTTTGTGAAGTAGTGATCAGATAAGTTGATAAAGGGCTTGAAGTCCCTACAGCTGTCAAAGAATGAAGGGAAGTTGATGCGTAGATCACGCCTAGCTAGTCTGGTATCATCCGGAAGTAGTTTACAGTAAGGGTTTACTTCAGATCCGAATAATGGAGACGTCTCCTGAACCTGAGGAGATCTTAGAAGGTAAGTTGAATGAGTCCGAGTCCACTCAGGGCTCGCCAAAGCGGATGTACCTGGTAGAACATGTCGTCTGCAGAGTGACCTAGCACTTCATTCGTATCTTAGGTCATGCTTCACAAAGTTCTCCTTTGTTTCATGTTTACCGAGCCACATGTAGACCGAGTTGGTGAAGTACTTTAATTTAAGCCTACGGCCTTTTGAAGATGCAGAATGTAGATCACATAATCTGTAGACTATATGGATGTACATAAGGTGTAATGCACCGATTACTGTAGCTTGGGTAAAACAAGGGAGGTGATGTGGTGACTGTTGGTTTTAGTTGAAATGCTAAGGCACAAGGTAAGTTGTAGTGAGGTGGAGGAACTCCCTAGTGGAGATCAGCTTGACATGAAGTAAAATCGCTTCCGAACCTTTTGAAGAGGGACGAAAATAGGATGTTGTCCATGGCAATTGGTAATTCGGATAGTTCCCTAATTTAGAGTAGCGAATGGTGTGTTTAAGAACTTTGTTGACAAAGTTCACCTGGCTTACTCGTCGTGGACGTGAGTCTCTGTGTATTTACGATCGATCTCAATGGCAATTTCATTGGGCAATGTTATTTATTTGGCTATTGGTTTGGGAAGTTTCACTTCATTGTGCAATATAGTAACACTCTACTTCGTCAGATGGGAAGTCATTCTTTTCCGGTTACCTCAAGTGTGTGAGGATAGTTCTTGCATCGAACTGCTATACTCATGAACCGATATATTCAGATGATTGTACAAGTAGTTGTTCGAGTGCCTCGTGGAGTGACTGAGATTCCTTCTGTTCTCTGCCGTGGCAGTGAGAGAAACTAGGGTAGAAAGTATGGTGATGGGAAGAACTTAAAAGTGTACCCAAAGTTGAAACCTGAAGTTGAAGCCTCTACTAAGAGTCAGTAGAGGGAACAATTCCCTACATATAGTAAAGAATATCTTGTCCAAGTCCCTGCTCCTAAAGCGGAGTCAGAGAGTCCCGTCCAGCACGTTGCTGTACTCTTCCGATTGACCTTTCGGTCGGATGGGGAAAACGTGACCGATAGGATGTGTCAACGTCCATTTTGGTTCACGCGGAGCTTTTAACGGTTCCACTGTATGCCTGGTCAGCCCGATTGGGCAAGATGTGCTCTGTGTCGGATCGTTAACGCA
Organism: Asterella californica; assembly: GCA_036924285.1. Classification (NCBI taxonomy): domain Eukaryota; kingdom Viridiplantae; phylum Streptophyta; class Marchantiopsida; order Marchantiales; family Aytoniaceae; genus Asterella; species Asterella californica. The sequence continues at coordinate 19,383,892 of JAYKYS010000003.1, forward strand.
TCTTGCTTAACGAGGGTACTCGAGAGCACTGTTAAACTGCCCGTAGCGTTCTTCCACAACGGAGGGGTGGGGGAGGAAAGGAGACTGCCGGAAACAAGCATCGGAAAAGCTTGTTGTAATTCCCAGTTTAGAAATTCCAAAATCGCGGTCGCGTTAATATTTGAGAATATATTTGTATTTGAGTTCCACTTAATTTCATATGCACGCCAAATGATCTGCAAGGGGAAGGAAATGGATAATCGGGTCCGTCTTATTGGTGTATAACTTATTTTAGAAAATATAGATGTTCAGAAGGAAAATTCCATGTATGTTTATTATCGTTTGTAGTCGTGAAACTAGTTTGGCGGGTCATATAATTCTATACAATTCTTCACAGTTCGGGTGTATATATTTTGAGAAAAATATGGTCAGGCAAAATAATTCTACGTATGTCTGTTATAATTTATAGTCGTGAAACAAGTTTGGACCGATATTACAATTGTCTATAATCCTTCATAGTTTGATGTGAAATAGCACTAACTCCAAGGTCATTGATATTGATTTGATGATGATATTACAGTTGATGATGCTAAATTAAAACATAAATGTAACGAGTGCAATGATGATGGTTCTAAGTATAAATATGATGCTTTTGAATAATTAGGATGGATCTTATGTGTGCATTCTTATCTGTATATCTATATTTGTATTTCTTTCCCGTCTATAGCCTTGGCTCTTTTATATGTTTTGTAAGTTACTGATTATCTCCTCTAATTACACTCAAGACACTAAGTGTCAAACTAATTGACACAAACTAACACTCAAATCCACAAAGATTAGGATTAATGGATTTGTTAAAAGTCTTTCGTGTGTGGGTCACTTTTTGACCTACACATACCTACATTACATTTGTCTCTTCCAACATAAAGTATTTCTTCCACTGGAATGTGATAATTGCAGTAACAAAATCATTCAACTCAAAACCAACTCTAATTCTTTCTGAGTAAAAAGAATTATAGTGCTATATCTAGCTAAATCTTTTAGAACACTTCATCTATGAGTAACAAGTAGAGGTTTTGGATGAGATAGTTTCTCATAATTTGACTTTGTTCACTCTAGAATGGTGGACTGAGTCAAAACACGAGACATCTTGAAATATTTTTCTATTGGGATCAAGTAGATTTGACCAATCACTCATCTAAATGATAGAATTTAGATCTACTGATTATCCGAGATGGACCAATTCAAAAAACGTTGATGTCACTATCAATTAGATATGAACAAATTGACAAATTCATCATCAAAACTCTAAAGTTTTACCTCATCCAAAAAGTGTATTTGTTGATCGTAGATGGAACATTGTTCAGAGATCAAGCTTGTTGAAAGAGAGAAGATACAAATTGACATATTCATCATCAAAGCTATAAAGTTTTACCTCATCCAAAAAGTCTATTTGTTGATCGTAGATGGAGCACTGCTCAAAGATTAAGCTAGTTGTAAGAGATATAGAGCCTAGACTGAAAATATCAAGAAACTCTATTCCTCAACGGCAATGAGAAACCAAACATAACTTCATTTGAGGAAGTGTTCGTTTATGCTTCAGTTGCATATTACTATTCTTGGAAGTATTACAGTACAATGGAAAGATTGCTCTTTGTTGGTTGGGACAATTGTGATAATTATTTATAATTTATTTAGTTTTCATCTTTTTAGACAGGAATTACATATAATAAACACAATGACAAAGAGGTTCAGAAGGTTAAATTTCAACTCGTATAATTTTCTGTGGAACTGAATTAACCAAGACAAAATTGATTTCAAAATTCTAAACTAAATCTTTTTGGAAAATCCTTGAACCGAATTATTTTTGAGCCAAATTTTTGAAAAAATTAATAGTTTAGAAAGATGTTGAATTGCATTATCAATGAGAGTTTTATCAATAAACTATAAAATTCTGTTTGATTATACCATATATAATATAATATTTTAATATTCAACTTATATTCAAAAATTCATTACTCATTTTTAATAGTATTATGTCTATGTACCATTAGAGTATTTGACTTAGAGTATCTGAGACTATGAAACGTTTCCATTTGGGATTGAAATTTCCATGGTACGGTAAAAAAAGCAATGTAATTTACTAGCTCAAGATCATCATACATCAGTACATAAACATTGGCATGATGCATATGAACCTATGAACTTATTACTGTGGACTAGACCTACTAGACTTGGTGTGGATATAGAATCTCGATTGGATATACTCGTGGTTTAAATATCTTGTTTTCTTTTACTTTTTCTATTTTTCCTTAAAGACATTCGATGATAAGCCATAGCTTGTCAATTCTCTTTCAGTTTCTCTTGTGGTCTAAATCAATATCTGGTAAAGAAAATGCTGCCAAAATTCATCAAATTCTTAGCCCATGTGTTCTTTAAAGTCTTAGATAATAACTCAAACACGTGAAAGGACTAGTCAGTTGATCTAAAATGGTCCCACTGGTTATTCTATCCTTCACCTTTCTTCAGTCACATCTTTTTATTAACATAACATAATATGAGAACAGAGAAATCTCAACGCTATTCAGAGAGGTTCACGTTGAATGACAAATTCATTTGGGACAAGACATTCAATTTTAAGATGTACAGTCATATATTTCAGATTAGTCAGAGCAGGTAAGATTTGGTTGCACCAAGAGAAATCAAGTCCATTACCATGGATGAATGGAATGAATTTTTGTCAATGAATCGAAGATTGGAACAAGTAGAGTTCAAAAACAAAGAATTGCAAATGTGATCTTCCAAATGTGTACGGCCATATAGTTTGGAAAGCATATCAATAGCAATCGATGTGGATTCATCTTTTCGTCTTCTCTTGAAGAGAATGCTCGATGAAATGACCCTTCTTGTAGACATGGATGTACTAGACATCTAATTCTCATTTGACAATAATAATGCACAATGTGTGTGTGGTTTCTCTTACCTCTAGCTTGTCTCCACTTGACTTTTATTTCTTATATATTATGTGATACACTATACTCACTTTCTCTAATATTTCTTGACAATTTTGGCTTGATTCAATTGTTGTAATTTTCTCTTTATCTTCTTATAAGTTCTGTATACTCTCAACTTCACTCATCACTCAGTTTATCTAGAAGAAAGTGAAAAATTATCCTATTCTTTAACTGTTTAAATTTCTTATTTCTTCTATTATAAACATGATAGAAAAGGCAAGAGGATGGAGAAGAGGTGGATAGTGCGATTTAGAGACAAAGGTCATAATGCACTATGAAGATCCTAGTCCAAATCAGGGAGTATAGTTGATACAAGACAAATGGAATGTGGCTCCACCTCCCTGATAGAGATACAAACTGAAAATGACTTACTGATTGAGTGTGATTGAGCGTTGACACAAAAATGATAGAGATCTCAAATATTTCTTACATTTCTTCTCCTCAGTCTCATTTGCTTATTGATGTGAGCAGTGACACTAAGGGTGTATTTATATGAACTTGAACCAAATACCATCCCCTTGATATCTGTTATGCAAAGATCAGAACCGTTCATATCTAACTTATGGGTTAACTTCATTTGACATCAGTTTGAGGGTTCATCTCTGAGCCTCTTTTCTCTCTTCTAGATGTCATGTGTTTGAATGTAGATGGTATCTACTGGCACCTACGTGGATGACATCTCGGACCAATAGAAAATCTCACCTCTAGAGGTTGGATTCAGATGGTCTTCAGACAAGTAATAAAAGTGAAAAACTTGGTCATAACTGACACTTCGACTTTGGTATGGGTATTTATTTTCAATCTAAAATATACTGAGAATGGATCGATGAACTTTGGGTCGAGTTCATATAAAAAACACTCTAAGAAGTGATTCTTCTCCTCCTAGTAAGCTTCATGTGCTCGTTGTACTTGCAAAGTGTGGTGAGCAGTGGGACTGCAAGAAGAAACTGAGAGCTGGAAGTTGATATTGAGAGTGAAATGGAAGGATAGATGCAGTTTGCTACGAGACGAAAACAAGCAGAAAAGTTAAAAGTCAAGTACAATGGGAGAGAGTGATCCTTTAATACCAACTACATGTGCAGTCTAACAGACCAAGAGTTGAAGTTTGAAGACTCTGGAGTCTGAACTGAACAATCAAGTGTATGTTGATGATGAATGTGATGTCAGTCACATATACCATGTGTCAGTCACATAGGTATATTCAAGTATGCTTCTCATGCTCTTGCTTTGCTTGTCTTGGGTAATATAGAACTTTTAAAGGTTCTTTTTCAGATATTTAATGATCTAATTTAAACGATCACTTATTTTCCTTAATTCTTCTTTAGAAATTTGCTTTTCTTTGCCATTTTGGTCTTGCTCTTGAGACTAGATTTTGAGAGTTAACACTTAGATTTGGCGTATATGATGAGTGTTAACCTAACTGAAATGAAAATTTTATTTTTAACTCTGGGTACTTAAATACAGGGCGATGTGTTTAACCATCAGCTGGTAAAACAAGAGAGAGCGAGTTTAAACAAAAGAAGCATTCAGTTGAAACTGATCTTTCTGTAGCTTCCCTCATTCAAATGAAACTGTTGTCCAGTTTATACTCTGTAACCTAAAGGTGAGGTCTATATCGGTGAAGGAAAAAAAAAAGGGCAAGCTCATATCTTTGTATTGACATCTTCACACTATTACTTACTTTCATGATATGATATATTCAGTTCTAGGAGGTGAAGAATGCTACACTTCATGCAGAATCCTGACCGCTTAAAAACTCAAAGATCTGGTGGTACTCTTGTTCATTTCATACCTAAACATAACTCTGAAAATTGACATTAACTCTTGATTATGTATTCAAAGTACTCCTCATCCTTGGATGAAATACATGTCAAAACCTAAATCTTTTTCCTTTTATACCTGAATGGGATAAGGTTGAAAACCTTGTATTAGTGGGGGTTTCCAAATATTCTTGACCCCTAGAAGGGAGTTACGACTTTGGCCAGTGCCAGCAGAAAAATTCATGCAGGCATTTCTTACTTGCTTTTTGTTAATTTCTGTTAATTTCGCCCCTGAGTTTTGCACTAGAGAAATACTTCTCAAAGTCATGATTCCAGGTTTCAGAGGAGTAAAAGAAAAAGATCTATAAAAGATCCACGCTTCTAAACAAAGCTAACCGATTTTACATTATGATACTTTTATTTTTTAAAAAATTCAAAAATATTTTTGCTTAACTTTGACCGCCAGTATCATCATATGGGCTGGGAGTAGTTAGAAGTAAACTATAGTTCAGTCCTGAATAGAAGTGGACCGAAAGCAATCACTAACTCACTAACTCACTAACTGACTCACTGTGGACTATCCCATCCACCATATCCTTCATTCTCTCGTGGCTGCCTGGCTCGCTCACCGACTCTGACTATAGGCAGGCAAGCAAATCAGCCTTCCAGAGAGACTAATTTCAAGACTTTTCACAGTCAATTAGTGGCCACTGGCCTCGTTTGTGTTGCTGGCCGGGCGGCTCTCATTCCTCTACGGTGTGAAGATTCCCATCCACCCCCCCGCTAACACTCATGTCTCGGCTCTCGACACGTTGACACTTTGTGCTTGCCGTGATTGTGCTCGAGGAAGTGAGCTGAGGCCGAGCTTCTTCAACTCCCCGAAGCACGAGCCCCACTGCTGACCAGACGAGTATTACTGAATCCGAAACGGTTTACTGAAACGTATGCCGGACGGTAATTACTGAATCACCTCTTGTCAGCCTTTGAGCCTTTGAGCCTTTGAAGATCCGGTGAAGGCTTCTATATTGGGTTGTCCATCATTCCGTCCACCGGGAAAAGGAAACTTGTGGAACATACGGTTGCACTTGTCACATCCCAGTTCAAATACCGCATTTCGCTAATATCAACACAAATCTTTTAGTAATATAAATCCGCTGTTTTAGCGTGGACATGACGTCTCATCATTAGATGGAACTGGAAGCTTTGGAATTTAAGAAGAAGAAGAAGAAGAAATGAAATGTCATTTCGACGGGAAAGTAATGATTCCATTAACTATTAAATAATCTCGAATTTATACTGGAAGGTGTTGACTGGATCACTCCCTGGCGGCTAGCAAATGGCAGGAAGATATATCCGGGTATAAAAGTACGGAACGAATATTCTCCTTTTCCTCGCCTTGTACTTGAAGTCGACTAGAATATTCTCTTTTGTCCCCACAAACTCTATAAACTTCATTTCAAGATTTCTCAATCAATATCAGTTAATTTGTTAAAAAACGAATTACAAAGTGTGGATTTAGTGTTAGTTCAAAACCATGTTTTCACATACTCTATTCTCATGTAAAAGTTTTATCACCAGAAACTCTTTTATCATTTGTACTTAACGGCTGAAAAGTTCCAACTACTACTCTTCTGGGTTACCAGGAACACTTATAGTCATCCCCAGGGTTAACGAGATCCCACTTTCGACCTACTTCACCGGTCACTCCCATGTGACCCATCTGTCGCTTCACTACTCAACATGCAAGTTCATGCAACTACTTCTTCTATGGACGGGAAGGACTTTGTTAGCATCACGATCATCGGATTTTGACATGGAGGGGGAGAGAGCCGGCCCCTGCCCTGCCCTGCCCTGCCCTGCCCTGACTTTCCTTGTACTGTACGGTGGAGTTTCAACTTTTCAAGAAGGTACGTACCTCACCCTTCCTTCATTCAAATGATGTCTACTGGAGCCAGAAATGAAACCCAAATCCGGCCCTTTTCACTACGACTGGATTATAAACTCCGTTGATAAATTCCGGTGATCTAGTTACAGTACAGTACCGGGGCGGGGAGCGAAATCTGTAACCCCCTTGACTAGTACAATGAAGACAGTGACAAAATGACCGAAATAATACCTGCCTCTGTAGTGTTCCCCCCGTCGGCATAGAAGAGCCCGGTAACTACTGTAGATGCCAGATCTTATTAATTCGTCTTAGCGATAAGAAATAGATTGTACAATCCCCGGTCGAGTTAAAAGAAAGGAAAGGAAAAAGAAAGCCTTGAACTTTATGATGTGTTTTCTACGCACAAGAAGACGAAAAGATTATGGAATATAATATAATATAATTATATAGCCGTATAATTGCAATATCTGAAAAATGAAAAGGACTAGCCAGGGACAGTACCATCACAGGGACTTGTACTGAACTTTAGACAGACTAGATGTATGGTGTGACGAGCGGATGCCATCATATTCAATTCTGGATTTAAAGAAAACCACGTACTGGACATATGGTAAGAAATTAACAAGGACGTGCTTACGTTGTGACCGGTAGACCAACGTGTTTTCTGTTGCAGTTGATAAGACTGACCGGCTGTGGATGTCACCGACTGTCCGTTCGCTCCCTGCCCCAGGTGAGCCACCGTAGCCATCTCACTGGGTTCACCAACCTAACCATGGTTCAGCTCGGAAGCATTGAAGTCTGGTTGCTTTCGTCATGAAAGGAAAAGATGTTTTCCATGCTTCACAAACCTCGTACAGGAACCCCGTTGCCACCCTACAGGTAACACTGGCATTAACTACAGTGATCTCCAGCTATGGCGGAGTAGTCGTTTGTGTTTACCTTGGTTTAGTAACACATTAACTCTACTCCTATTCACTGCCCTGCCGTACATGTTAAAACCAACCTGCTGTTTTTTGGAAGCTCATCGGGTGATCCGACGATGCAGACTCCGCACGACATCAACGAATATGGATAGAGTTAACCCTAACTTGGCGACACGTTAACTCTAACCATATTAATTTCCTTTCGTGCACGAAAATAGTAACATATCCTTATTTCACTTCATCGGGCGATCACGATTCATGCAGAGTCGCACGATATGAGTGCAATTAATATGAGTCGAGTTAACTAAGGTGGATTTACGGCACTAGTTTTGCCTTTCAAGTTTCTACCATTCTGACGGAAGAAGAAAGTTCTACTCGCCTGCAGGCTGAGACGTATTTAAGTGAACTTACCCGTTCTAACTGATGTGGTTTCTGTTTATGCGGTTAATTCATGTTCTACTGCATAGAAACGAGTGCAGCGTTTGACTCCGCTCTCAGAGTTACCAGAGATTCGAGAAACACTGAGATTCCCTTATGGGTTTGAAGTTTGAACCATCTCTGCTCTTCGACCGGGAAACGAAGTAACGGACCAACGGGGGAAAAGAAAGGAGAAGGAAAGGAAACCGAAACGAAAAGACTGCCCTAACTCCGAATTATGTATTTGTCAAAGTAATTTATTGTTTCCGGTAATTAATTACCAAATATATAAGCGCAATAATGGGTGAAAGGCCTTATCCTGACGTCTTGCAATTATTCTCGACTTTCCTTTTGCACTTTTAAGGTAAAAGAAATCAAAATTCTAAAAGTTATTTTGTCCATCACTTTCCGTGCCCCCCGTACACCCAATGCTAACCCTCAGGCCTACTGTAGAATCTAGATATGTTGGCCGAGGATGTGCCAAGGTTTGAACCCTTGGACTTCACACACTGACCACTCCAGCTGCGTCCGGACTCGGGAGTCGAGAAGACATATGGTTTTCAATTCTCTAAGTTGACTACGACTACCGGAGGCTACTGGAGGAGCACGCTGTGGTCGTAGGCTGGATGCAGGCCGCAAGCCACCGCCAGTAAGCTTGAAGCACTGTGTGAAGTACGCTAAGTCAAGTTAGTTTGGTTGATTGGAAGTAAGAGTTTCCATGGAGTATCGTGATCAGCTTCATCGAGTAGAGCTTCAACCCCTCTTTAGCCTTGACTGTGGACACGAGTTTGGTAGCATGTGAGAGACGAGAGGTGTGTTCTGGTTGCGCTTATACCCATCGAACATTCACTCTATATTTTCAGATATTGGGTAGACTATAAACATAAATTAATACACTAAGCGTGAGGAGTTTAGGGATTACACCTCCCTCCATTCTGCCACACACACACATATATATATATATAAATTCTTCTTCGTTCAAGTTAGTTAACCAGAGTCACTTCTCACTTTAAGAAGTGCGGTGTATCTTCCTCTTTCCTCAACGTCTCTATTCTTCCTGTTAACAGGTTCCGTCAGCACAGAGCACAAATGTCGTCTGTGATCTACCGCTGAGGTATGCTAACTACAGTAGTACTTTAAACCAAGTTGTCATACGCAAGTAAGTCACTAAAACGCAGCAAATTCGTTTCCCTATAATTACCCAGTTTCACTACTTTTATTAAATGTTGTGTTTAATTAGGTGTAGCCCAAATAATACCATTATCGCTATTTTCGACTATGTAGTCCAATAATCCCATTATCGCTATTATCGACTATCGAGACAAGCTTTTTGATACCTGGCTCATGGCCAAAACGTACATACTCGGGAGTCTCCTTTCCTCCCCCACCACGAAACGACTACGGTGTCGAAGCACTTAGGTAGTGACATGTCCTTCCGTGGTCGAAGAACGCTACGAGGTTAGGCAAGATGCGTAACGATCCGACAGGACAGCAGAAATGGTTTGTGAGTAGCTGCCTTGAGGCGCGATTGGAACGAGCTGGTCCAGAATTCGATACGCTGGGCAAGCGCGGCGCCTTTTGGGGGCTGTAGGCTCTGGTCGAGGAGCGGGGGGAGATCGGAACAGCGGGTGGGATCCGGGCAGCAGGTCCCCTGCCCGAAAGGAACGGTATGGAGATTCGGAACCGAATAGTGGCGTGCCCGTGGCGTACATTTTAGTTAGAGGACCCAATTTGGAGAGTGGTGTCCTTAGAAGAACGGAGCCTTACGGACACCTCCGCAGAGAGTCTTTCCGTCACATCCATCATCCATCCATCAGCTGCAGCAGGAGCAGCTCTAGAGCTCTCCCTCCTTCCTTTGGCCCGGCCTCCTTAAGCAGAAAGCAGCAGCAGCAGCAGGACCACTCTACCCTCGGAAGCGTCTTGTTGGACGCTTTGGAGGATCTGTCGCACCCACTTCTGCTCTTTTTCCTCTCGTTCCTCTACAAGCACCGCCTCCTTCTTCTTCTCGACTCCGTCCGCGTTCTATTCTAAGGTCTCGCTGATTTCAATTTTAGTGTCTTTTTCTATTTTCTCTCTTCCGATTAGAGAGGAAGGAAGAGAGAAATTTGGCTTACTGTCGTTTTGCAGTGGAGCAAGCAGCAGCTCCGCACTTCTCCTAACCCCGCCTTCCCCTCCCCTCCCCTCGCCTGCCTGCCTGCCGGGCGTGCGTGCGTGCTCGCTCGCCGCTCCCACTGACCTGCACTGCACTGCACTGCTGCTGCTGGTAGAGTAGTCACTAGAGACTTGCTTACTCTTTCGCTTCTCTCACAGTCGACGACTGCTTACTTAAACTTGCTCGCTCGTTTCATGGAGGTTGTCTGTCTGTTGCGAGATGAGTTGGTCCTGGGCTAATTGCCACTCCCTCTCTCTCTCGCTGCTCGGGAGATATGCTGTGTGCTCGGAGAGGCGCGGGGCTTTCGTGCTGCTCTTAGATAGATGATCGAGCACGCTGCACGAAGAAGTTGTTAGACTAGACGAGAGAGAGAGAGAGAGAGAGAGGAGAAACGCTCGCTTGGTTGGGTCGAGGCGGATGGATGAGGAGGCAGGCGTTGAGTTGATAGATAGAGAGTTAAGGGTTGAGAGGTGAGAGGTGAGGTCAGGTTAGGGGAGTTGGGAGGACGACGACGACGACGAAAGGGAAGGGAAGGGAAGGAAAGGAGTAGCTGCTTTGGGGCGCGATTGGAACGAGCTGGTCCAGAATTCGATACGGTGGGCAAGCGCGGCGCCTTTTGGGGGCTGTAGCGGAGCTGAGGAATTGGAGATTTGCAAGAGTTGGAACCTGAATTGTTTTTGGAGCAGCCGCTGTTCAACCGTAGGACCAGATCTGTGGACTTCAAGAACTGTGAATTGCTCTCGTTCTTTCATCAGCTCAACTCTTCAGTAGTCTCGGGGCGCGGCGGGTGGGGCTGGGCTGGGCTGGGCCTTCGTTTGCTGGATTACTAGTGTCGACGATGCGAGCGGGCCGAGTGGTTATAGTCACGAGTAGTCAGCAGTAGAGGGACGTGCGAGGGACGGAGTTCTCGTTTCATGCTCAGAAGACCCGGCTAAACAGGCAATTCATCACCCGAGTTCGTCTGATCCATGGTTGCGGACGCGCGGAGGAGCAAGACAGGTTGGCGGTCCTTGTCACTGTTGCTGCGTAGTTTCAGTAGTCGAAGAGGAGGAGGAGGAAGAAGAAGCGAGTGTGTTGTGTGTTGTGTGTAGTGTGTAAGCTTTGCTGTGCCCCGGAGCGTAAGAAGGCAGTTGAGAAACAGACAGACAGGGCGGCAAGCTGATTACGATAGACTAGTGTGGTAGTTACTTAGTAGCTTAGCTGAACGTGTGATATCGCTGTGCTCAACAGTTACGATCTCTTTCCACTCCGAGTAGCAAGTTAATTACTGGCAAATCATAGCTGGTAGCGCGGGTTGGCTCATTCATTCGCTCCTGGGAGGACGCAAGTAGTAGCTGCTGCTAGAGTTGGAGAGTGGGAGACGACTCAATCACTCGACGAAGGCGCATAAGGGACATGGTAGGGTGCCGAGAGACTCAAGCTCCGACCAACTCTCCGCCTTCTAGCAAGGGCAAAGATCCCGTCAAGGAGCTGGTGACGGAGACCTCGTGTGTCATCGATGCGGATGTAGATGACACAGAAATGACTGATAGTGATGTTGCAGCAGTAGGAGGCTTAACCGCTCCTCCGGCTCGGCAGCGTGTTAATGAGGAGGGCAAGAAGCCTGTGCCGTCGTCGCAGCACCGGTCTTCCCCCGATCGTAACTACTCGCGAGCAGACTCAGAGAAATTGCAAGCAGTTATTTCGAGTTCAGGTGACCATCGTAGCATCAACCGGATAGTGCACCAACCGGGACACCCATTGCATCGCCGTCATATTGCTGCTACTCCAGCCATGGGGCCGGTCACTCCTGCTTTTGCTTCAGCTGAAGCACGTATGGACGTGGATTGTGATGAAGCTCATGATGAAGTGCTTCAGTCCGGTAGAGAGATTCCAAGATATGAGCATGGAAATCTTGATTCATCTCCGGATTATGGTCGTCGCGACGGGACTCAGGGAAATTCGCGCCACATTTGCAAAGTATGCTCCAGGGAGTTCCAATCCGGACGAGCACTAGGAGGGCACATGCGTGCCCATGGCAACGGAGACCCGGGGACTTCAACCAACAACAACGCACAGCTGAATACGTCCTCTCCATCGCCCCGAGGAGCAGCATCCCAGTTTGCCACCAATGCTGAGCGTAATGGCAGCGAGCAGCATCCTCACCACCCCGACACGCAGCCTGTCGTGTTGAGGCCCCAGTCTCTATCGCCCGAGTCCAGAGCTAGAGTCCGGACTCAGAGGGAAATTCAGAGCCGACGAAGCGCAGGAGCGCGGAGGTCAAACACGACGAATGGTAAAGCACGTCAGAGGGAGAGCACGACTACGCCAAAGAGCTCGGTCGAAGACGCAGCAGCTGCTGGCAAGCAGGAGCAGCACGACGAGGAGGATAATGCGGCCTCGAACAGGGATCACGCTTCAGAACCACCACCACCACCCAGCAGCAGCAGCAGCAGCAGTGGCAGCTCGGACGATGGAAACTCCGAAGGAGCTAACGATAACGATGATGGCGCGGCGACCGATGATGCTGCGGAGAACGTATGTGACGTGTGCAGAGAGGAGTTCGAGAATGGGAAGCAACTCCACACCCACAAGAAATCTCATGAGGTCTACGCTCTCCGGAGTAATCCAAAGCGCAGCCGGCGTTTCATAGATCAGGACTACACGGAGTGTGCTCCGGCCACTCTTCCTCCCAAGAAGCAAACTACTCCGCATGACAAGCATGATTGCCCGTGCCCTTATCCAGAATGCCCCAAACGCTTCCAATCTTGGAAGGCGTTGTTTGGACACATGAGGTGCCACCCGGACCGAACCTGGCGAGGAATTCATCCTCCGACCGACGAGAACGGAGCTAGCACCAGCGCTGCTGGCGAGAGACAGCACCGGAGGAAGAAGTTGCGACCCAATTGCAACACTGCACCTACTTCTCGGGCGGCTGCTGCCCGAGAAGCAGCAGCTGCTGCTGCTGCTGCCGTTGCTGCATCCGCATCAGAGTCGGAGCCAGAAACAGAACCAGAACCAGTACGGGACTCGAAACAGAGTGGCAAATCTCCTGTTTCCGAGGAGATCGAAAGTGATACAGAGAGTATCGAAGCAGCCTATATGAATGGCGACGCTTACATGAATGGCGACCGGCATCAGTCTACTTCCACTCCTGGCTGGTGGGCTTCGGGAGTGACGGGCAAGCGATCGAAGCGCTCTCGCCAGGCGGTGCGTTCGTTGCAAGCGGTTCATGTTGGTTCAGCAGGAGCTTCAACAAGCAATGCGCCTGCTGCTCCCTCTGACACTGCCATGGAGGAGCTGAACGAGACTGCTTTGGTCATGATGATGCTAGCCTCCAATGGTACTGGAGTCAAGCAGGAAGTGGACATGGACGAGCTTAGGAGGGGAGTGGAGCTCAGCCTGAATACTAATCTCAGGAGGGGAGCGGAGCCCAGTGCGAATACTCATCTCGGGCAGAACGTTGGTGCTAGTCCAACCAGGGACGAAGAGAGAGCAGGGGGAGAAGACGAAGAAGAAGTACAAGGAGAAGAAGAAGCAGAAGAAGCGGTTATGGAGGAATTGGGCCCGGGACATGAGCTCCCACTCGTCGAAGTTGCAACTGACATTGCTCCTACCAACGATGCTGAGGACTGGAAGCTAATGGAACTGGAGGAAAGCCTTTCCGAAGGAGAAGAAGGTGACGAGGAGGAGGCAGGTCAGGAGGATGCTAGCAATTCTAAAGTTTCCAAATATCAGTGTAACACCTGCAAGAGATCATTCAGGTCTCATCAAGCTTTGGGAGGCCACAGAGCCTCCCACAAGAAGGTCAAGGGTTGTTTCGCTCGTACGAATGTGGGCGATAATCAACAGGAGTCCCATGAGGAGGAGACCAGCGAGGAATTACTGAGGTCGGAGGAGCAGCTCCCATCTGAGCTGCAGGACCTGTCTCACAGTGAGGGAGATGATAAGGACCGTCAATTGGCATCGGCCTTAAGGGATGAGAGTAGCCCAGAGATTGTGATACATCCGACTGGAGCTGGAGCTGGAGCTAGCACCAAGAAAGGTGCTCACAAGTGCACAGAGTGTGGCCGCTGCTTCGATTCTGGGCAAGCTCTAGGGGGACACAAGCGATGTCATTTCGACCCGACCAAGAAGGATGGGGATAAGGAGAATTCCAGCAGTAATAATGGTGGGAAGAACCAGAGATTGAGCAATCCAGGAGGCAGAGCGAGCTCGTCCCAGGGTCGGGGCAGAAACGAAGGAACGGAAGGTAGAGGCCACTCTCCTCGTGCCAGGAGCGACCCAGGACTACATCTACAAGCAGCGACGGCAGCGGCAGCTGTTGAGGCGAGGTCGATGACGACGGGCGAGAGAGCTCATTCAGCTCAAGTGCTTCGTCCTGTCAAGCCAATTGATCTGAACCTTCCCGCCCCAGCGAATGACGAAGAAGAAGACGAGATGCCGCCGACCGCCTTTTCTCCATCGGCTGGAGGTTCTCAAATCGAGAATCAGGAACCCAAGGCAGTAGCAGAGGAGGGCAGCCCTTCCGATGGCGAGCTGGCACGAGGACGCATGGAGTACACTTTCGCAGCTCTGCTGCCACCATTGTCGTATCATCATCAGCCATTGGAATGTTCGATGTGCGGGCAGCGATTCTTTTCTCACGACTCATTGACGCAGCATGCAGCCACCCATATCAAGAGGGAGGAGCATCCGCCACTCGGATCTTTCATCAAGAGAATGATGACATAGCTCTCATTTCTCCAATTTTACTCTGTCGCCTGCGCAGATTACTTTGATTCTGTTTCCATACTCATACATTTGTTACACTCATTTGGATGGAGTCATTCGCGCGGGTTTCACACCCTCGGATGATATGATTGTGGTATCTGACACCGAACCACATGAACGCACAAGTTCCTGGCCTTTGGCGTCGGTATACTGTATCGTATCTCCGCTCGGTCCAATGCTCTATTCACCTTGATTGAACATTCAAGAGATACCGTTGTATATAGTCTGATTACCCCAAGATTGGGATCACAGCTTATCCAATAACACTGTCAAACATCCGGAGCGCATAGCGGGCTGAATCAAAGCCTATACTTGGAGCAACAGACTCCACTGGTCGTGAAACTGTGGCATCAATTATGAGATGCATCGCGTTTGTGATCAGATACCTTGTCACACAGAGAGAGAGTCAGTGTCTATACGTCGAGCAGCAAGGAGGTCAGCTCAGCTCAATTCAGTTCAGTAACAGTTCGATTGGGACCGGGTCAGGTCAGTTCAGACATTAGGAGATTACTTAGGCAGGACGATACAGGTACACTGATCTTCTAGCTGAAGCTGATTTTGAAGCACTATTTTGGTACGAGCAGAGTGATACTTCACTTGCAGTGCTTCTCATGTACAGGTCTTTCATCCATGTAAAGAGGATCCTTAAGGTTTCTATCGTGGCTTCATTATTGTCTCTGCAGCAGTAGTTTCGTCGTGCCATAGCTGCTGTTGGATGTTCGGTCTTTGTAGGAATTGCGCAGGCAGGCATCTTCTTCAGATATTCGAACTTATCTAGTGATTTGAGTTCAGTGGGTAATGTGGTTCGAGCTTATCCACTGAGAATCCAGAAGATAGCTTCCAACTTCGGAATATATTTAGTCATCTTCTGATGTTTCTTTCAGCGGAACATGGATCTATACATCTCTTGTTGATCTCAATGCAGCGGGCGGGTGGACGGACACGAGGCGTGGTGGGGTAAGACTTTATACGTTGTTGCTCAATAGGGACTAGTAAGCTGTGTCCGGTAAAGAACGACGCTGAGTCGACCCACCCCGACGGGTGTCGTCAGAGGGCGCACAGTCAGCGGACCGCCAGTCTTCCTGCGTTCTTGCTTACCATCGAGAAAGGGAGCAGCAGAATCTTCCTCAATCGTTCTCGACTGTAAGCAAGTCAAATCTGACGAGGTAAACTCCGTTGCTGCAGGAAGAGTAGAATGTCGAACTTCCCATCCGCGCACAGGCATGCGCGAGCAAAGTTTGTCCCACAGTGCGACCGCTCCGCTCGTCTCGTCTCGGCTTGTCATCCTACTTGCTTTCCACGGTTTGCGCGTAGTGTGATGCCAGCCCAGGCCCTACTGTGTTGACTGAAAAGTCAGCCATCAGTGGAATCGGAGAATCAGAAGAAGGTATTTGATGATGATTATCAAGCACCTTACGTGAAAGTTACAACCAACGAACCGAACCGAACAGAACGAACTTTTCCTTCTTCGTCCCTCGACTACCACTTTCTTCTTCTCCGCTTCTCTTCTTCTTCACTTCTGTTCTCAATTGCGCAACCAGCCCATCTCATGCCATGCCATCGACCCGAGTTTTGGTCTAGTAGACGAGCGAGCGGTCTCGGTGGCAGCTGGCCAGCAGCATCGATTGAGAATCAGCATCATCATCAGCCAGCAACAGCTGCACGAGGAGAGGAGGTGGTAAATAACGAATTGGGCTCGGGGCCAGTTGGTTCTTTCCCTAATTTCTCGATCCACCCAACCCCAAGTTCCCAACACTCACCCTCACCCTCGACACGACACGACACTACAGTCAAGCCAAACCTGGAAGGACTGGCTGGCTGCATGCCAGCCATGCCGGACATCTGATCCCATCCCATGATATGCCATGCTTAGCGTATGGCATATCATGCCAATCCCAATCCCAATCCAGTGAGAGAGCCAAGTTAAGGCAGTAGTAGCCGTCGGCATCAAAGCCTCCAGTGGCTTCCTTCCAACGCACGAGAGGGAGGGTCAGGGTCTCGATTCCTATGGATTGTTTATTTCATTCTTTACTGCTCCTCCATCCTGCGGCTCCTGTCAGCCCCCGTCCGTCCGTCCGTCCTCCCGCCCGTCCGCCCGTGAGGTGAGTGTAAGTCGCGTCATTGTAGATCTCGGCACTTTATTGCAAAAAGCTCCTCGCTCTTGTCCTGACTCCTGACTGACTCTCTCTTCCACTGTCAGTCAGTGGAACAACTGCCTTTTCCCAAAATTCTTCCCTTCCCTCAGCACCGGATTTCGCCGCCCCTCCTCTTCCCGGTCGTCCTTTCTTCTTTTCTTTCCTTCTCTTTCTTCCTCTCTTTTTTCCTACCTTCCTTTCTTTCCTTCCTCCTCCTTCGTCTTTCCATGTTTCCTTCAGTCCAGTCCAGTGTCTCTTGACAAGACTAGAGTAGTAAAGACTATCTTCCTTCTGTAACCTCTTGATTTGGGTTCGGCCGCCTCCGCTCCATTCTCCGCTATATTAAGCGAGTAATCCCACGTCGGTGAGGAGAGCGGCCCGAACGTGAAGGAAAAGACAACAAGTTTGGCTTTGGCTAGTGTCGGAAACTGATGACAGTTCTTACTCGTGAGGGGAGGTGTGATACTGTACCGAATAGATCGTGCTGTGCTGCTGTGGGCGAGCGAGCGAGCGAGCGGGCGGGCGGGCGGTTGGGCGGGTAGGCCGGGCAAGCAGCTGATGCTCGACCGGAGCCAAGCTGTTGTTCCTTCTTTGTTTCTACTAATGGATGGTTAGACTAGACTATATACAGTAGATAGACTTTCTTTCCACAATAATTTGGAAAGCTCATCCTCTTTCCGCCATGTGATTTTCTACCGGACAAGTTATGGTCCGTCCAGCGGCTGGACGTACTGGCATGTAGGAATGCAGTTCCGTAAGAATTATTAGAGGGTATTAAACTTCAGTCGTAACTCTAACTCTGGATGTCAGTTGTAGTAATGCAAGTCACTGCAATTCGATGTAAACGTTACAGGGCAGTTCAAGAGTATCTTGTTACAAATTTATGTCATTTGACGTAAGTTTCGTAATTGAAAATTGATTATAACGTCTATTATGTTGACTATGGTGAACATTTTCACTTAACATTAAAAGGTCTTAAACTATTAAATGCAATCACGTTGATGACGTGCACATTTTCTTCGTTTCAAACTTATCAGATTGTTCGTGATTTTTTTGGTGTTCAGACTAGATGAGAGTAAGTTATCCTGACGCTTATCACAAGTTTAGTTTGAATGAAAAATGATATGTTTCTCAAAGATATTTACAGACTCTGTTCAAACTCACCGTCGTTTTTCTTATAATTATGATATAAACAAGTTACATCTATTAACCCTATTCTCGTTTTTAATCTGACGAGGCATGGTTTGATACCTCCTATTGATGGTACTTCTGGCTATGAGAGACACGTCCTGTGTAGTTTAATTACCAGCCTTTAGTTGCTAAAACTTTCCATTATCCGGTTCTAAATGGAATACCCGTACTAACTTTATTTAGCCCACTTCTGTAGTAGTTTAGTGACTCATTCTTTCGTCGCCGACAAATCTCATTGTCCCCTTCCGACTCCGCTAGCTGGAGCTAGCTGCTAGCCGGAGAGGACGTAACTACGGCTGTAACCCGTCCTTTACAAGGCTGGTTCTTAAAAGCTTGTGGCTATTTGTAGCGTGCTCGTCACGGTCGGGAGAGTGGCCGTCTGGCTGGGTAGGCGATGTCTTTTCCTGCCAAATGTGGTGACTCTGGTGAGGATGAGTTGAGTTGAGTTGAGTTGGGTTGGTTTGGTCGAGTTAAATAAGACGAGGAGGGGAGGTTCCTGGCGGTGAAAAGTAAAAGAATAGTAGTACATCTTTGAGCCAGCAGACAACAAAAGGGGCTTATCTTTACGAGGGCCGAGGGAGGGCTAGAGTTTTCACGTGAGGCTGGAAAATGTCAGTTATTGTTGTGCGAATCGTTTATAGTACGTGATGCGGTGAAAGCGAGCGCTGGGGACGGGGATGACGGGACGGTACCGGACGAGACGGGATGCCATTGTATACCATGCCATGGCATTCTATGACATGCTATGGCATACAGACTCAGCTTCATTTCTTCTTCTGTATTCACTTCTTCTTTGACGTTTCCTTGCCTTCTTTGGCGGAGATCCTTAGAGCTCAAAATTTCCCCTTTTACTCAAAACTCTTTCTTTCTGCCCCATCGCTTTCTTGTGCGCATTGTTTTGGTGCCCTTTTCATGATCTCTCGTCTTGCGTCTACCGTCCGCTCCTCACTCGCTCACTGTTCACATTCCGCACATTCTTCACTGGAATCTACACTCGAATATTCCACAGACTGGGAAGCAAAAGACGCGTGGACAACTTCTTGTTGAACAAAAACGATTTTGCACAAGATCCAAGCAAATATGATTTTCTGCCCCTTCTTTTGTTTTATTCGTTACTACGAGTTTGAGGTTAGGTGACCGGAACCCATATATATATACTCCCTTTGAACTAGGTCAACCTTGTCTACTGAGAGAGACACCTCACAACAAAATATACAACGTGGTTAGACTTTATCTACCCGGAAGTCTCAAACTTCAGTACTATATCAAGCTGAATACATACATAGAGCATATTCACCATCTTCCAAGTTCGGAAGAGAGGGAATATACATAGATTTTAATTTATATTTTCACTTTTTTCTTAAAAAGATTAGATTATAAACTAAAATTTAAAATTTAAAAATATTTTTACTCATAAAAGGTACAGATTTTAATATCAAAAAGAGATAAAATCTGCTGGAGTTGTTTATAGATTTTAGTAATATAATTAAACTATTTAAATTTAATTAATTAAATTAAGATAACTTTATCACGGTCTAAAATGATCTCTCAAACCCAGTCTAGCACCAGTCTTCCCAGCAAGTCTATGCATGTTGCTAATGTATTTTTCACTCTACATGTTTTAAGACAGTTTGGAATCAATAGTTAATGATAATTTTGTGGTATGTTTAGACGTTTGTCTTCTTCTCCTTGGCACGAAGTGCATTTTGTATGCATATTATTCAAGCATTTTTCATTTTGTCATTACACTATCGAATCTTTTGATGCGATACTGGAAATATTTTACAAAAGGATAGCAAGAGAAAATTTTCCTACGGAAAACTTGTGTACCCATTTGATGCTTTTCTATTCATCTCATCCATCTGAAGATGGAAGAGTACAGCTAATTTATTATCTAACCTTTCCGTCAAGAAGGATTAGATAATAAAATTAATATATAATAAAATTAATCTTTTCTCTAGCAGACTGTGATACTTGTAATCTTCGAGATGCGTAAGTCCGTGTTTCACTTATAGAGTATGTCTGGAGTCTTCTCGTATAACTCCGGGTCCGGATATAATTTAATAATTTCACATAAGTCTAAATTTTCGTAAGAACTTACTACAGAATTCCTACCTAACATTTATAAATTTTTTATAACGAAATAGGAGCAAAAGTTCTCAAAAGGTGATTGAACATGCTTATGAACCAAGTTATGGAGTTCTTATCTTAATCGTTAAATTTTAATCCAAGACTATCTTATTCATCAATCGATAAACACAATTATAGTACATAGAAAACATAGAACATAAATCTAGAGAGATTTCGGGAAGCGATCTACGAGACACATCTAATGTGGGTCTAATGAGAACATTTTACGTGCTATCGAGTCTTCAGAAATTATCACAATTGGACTCAGACTCAAATTGCTTTTTTAGCATCAAGTCTCTCAATCTCATTTCTATTATCTTGTTCTTGTCCAAACTTGGTAACTTCCTCTTAGAATTCATAATTTCTACTCACTATGTAAAAGAGGGGTTACTACTAAACGTAGTCGAGTCTACATAACGCAAAACTGGCAGTTACATGAAAAACTTTACAAATGTTACTGGTAAAAATGAAGAGTAATTGTTGATGATAGACACGAGTTTACTTTATCACGTTGGGATGAAGTCATATGACAAAGATGCAGTACAAAAAGTATGCAGTTATCAGTTGAAGAGATCATCCAAGAGATGTCGTTCTTGAGGCTAATGTAAGACTTTCACTTGCATATCTTACTTTGCATGGAAAAATAGTTTGACTCTTCCTCACTTTCTTTGTAATGGGTATGTATTGAATGAGACATCGAACAGATTCAGTGCACTTGTTCGGATCATCATCTCTTCACTTCTGACTTCAAACAGCAAAAGTTCACTATACCTTTAACATAATAACACAAATCTGATAGCATCAAAGATTCTTTTCATTTCGTGTATCTAGATTCTCTTTATGAGAGAGTCTTAATTCTTTGTCTATGGTTCTATTTACATTGTGTTGATTTAAAACAAAAACTTTCAGTTTGCATAAGAGACTATGATTGGCATAAGTTTTTTGCTACTGTTAATCTTTTGTTGCATGCTCGGGGGTTTACTTAGATTCATTTTTCCCGACCACATGCGAGTCAAACCATAAATCAAAGGTCTTATTTTATTTTTCCATTTAAGTAGAAAAGAAGAGATATTTTTAAGTAAAATTATCAATTTTGAACTTTTAGAACCTTCTCTTACTTTAAAAATTTAAAAAGTAAAAATCCTATATTTACTAAAATTAATTTTAATAATTTCTAAATAAAAAATATCTTATTTACTTGCACATATGTTTAACAAAATTAATTAGTGAATCCCTCGAGTTGACATGGTGAAATCCTTTGTGCATTTAGGAGTATTCACAAATCACACGACTTGGTCTGAAGTTGGAGACAGTCATACAAGATGGAGCTTGAAAACTTCTAGCTTTTCAAAGCACTTATTTGACGTAATTCATAATGCTAATTAGAACGCTGGTTTAGTCTTAGCATAACTCACATTAAGAAAATTTGAACCCTAAATATCTCCCAATATCTATTTATCTCCCAACATCTTGATGTTGGGAGATAAAGTTGCAGTAATGGTTTTGGGATGTAGTCTACATTGATCAGTTCTTATGTAAGAGATGCTCAATTATTGAATCATGGACTACTGTGCATTACGTTAATAATTTAGAGAATTACCGAAAACCTATGAAACTTCTCACCCTATTTATCAAAATCCTAAATTGAGGAGTCATGTAAGTTTCTCATCAAATCCTATTCTGATGATATCATATGTGTCTATAACGGATCCTCCACTCAAGAGTTATAAGACTTTCAACTTTTTAGGTAAAAAATCCTTCTTTATCCAAAATTTACAGTTACATGGAATTTGGATGTGCCCGGAAGAAGTTACACGAGCACTCACATAGATTGACAAACTTGATCTTGAAACCTCCATTCCACTTTGAACTCATGTAACTTCTTCCTTGCACATCCAAATTGATTGTTTGATGTCCTTGGAAATCTCTCAATGTGCTCTTTCTAACGGTATCAAACTTTCTTGTAATTGACGTCTAGAACTTAAGTTATGGTCAGACAAAAGAACCTTTACTATCTCCTCTCAGAAATCTGTGGGAGCACAAAACCCTATCTTATCTTTAGAGTGATCTTTAGATCTCATAACCGACTCCCAACATACAATCCGTGCAAGCCCTCGAACTCTATAGGATGGCATGTAAACACAAACGAATGCATCGTCGCTCATGCCGATTTACTTAGTTGACAAGCGTGTGAAAGAGCGGCCTATTATTTCCTAAACTTAGAAAGAAAATCTTTTTTCCTAAGGCATTGTAGTCCTAGTTTTGACTCTCATCATTATGCTACCACAAGGTGATGACAAACTCTTCTCTCATACAGTAATAAACAAGTCCGGCTCCATCTCTATATCTCTTGCTCGATTCTCCCTCCCACATGTCTAGATTCACGCGTGTTGTTGTAATTTGGTTAATTAACCTAGCACAAGCGAAGTTGCACTCATTTGCAATTCCATGCCAACACTATAGGGTTTAAGCCTTCATAAAGCTTTCATGTTTTGACTCCCAAGTGCCCACCAACTTCACACGTCTGTATATTTCATTTTCTAGCTCCATATCTGGTGTTCTTGGTATCAGCAGAAAGTCTTTGAAAAACTCTATCAAATGGTAAGTTTTAGTTCCAATTAACATATGAAGTTGGACTTGAAAAACACCTGAAACTTTCAGATCTCTTTATGAGGAAATATGTGTGAGTCGTCATTCAGATTATTACTTCTTAGCTCTTAAACGTCCCTCCTCACTAAATCTATGCAAGGCCTCGCACAGATTTCATGTACAACTTCTAGTACTTTATCAACTTCAAACACATGTAGTTCCCTAACCATTAGAAGAAACTCATGTCTTTGCGACATCTCTATATAACTCCATACAGTCACATAAACTAACCATTGACATAATATGACTAGGACCCCATGGAGTGTCAAGGCTCAATCTCAGTGATCATTTAGTTACAGTGTATTCATTAGGAATGACTTGAGATGACTACCGTGAGTCACTTATATCGCTTCCATCCACGTCATCATCATATGAAGGTGACGTAACAACTGATATCAGCTCAGCCACCGAAGATCGGTGGCTGAGTTGGTTGGGCCTCAGACCTCTAAGCGAAAGGTCTGGGATTCGAGCCCGCCTGCTCCCGGTTGGAGGTACAAGAAGTCACTGTGTGTGCTATGTGTGCAATCTGGTCTGGGTACGCTGTGGTTACCCACAAAGGACAGTCCCATGCCCCTCGAAGGGATAAAGCGGACAAGTTAACAACTTTAACTTAACTTTAACTATATGAACACATGAAATGAAGAAGTGGTGCATTCCTTACGTGTTATATGACTGATGTGACGAATAAAACCACGAGTTACATAATGTTATTACGTATAACACTACGAGATATTGTAAGATCTATTGTAACGTATGTCTGAATAAGACATATGTGACAGACTGTATCTTTGTAGTCATAGATTGTCATTTTTATGAGTATATGGTTGGAGTCACATTTAGTTATATTAATAAGTACTTCAATGACATAGCATTAGGACAGACGTGTCTACGATTTCAAATTCGAGCAGTTGCATAGTGTTGTAGAATATTATTATATGTATGTCGAATGGTGTGTTTATTTAGGACTAACATCGTGGTGTTTGACATAGTTTTCACATCGTGTTATAAGTATAACCGCATTAGGGTTTGCATTAAGTCATATGTAGCACCGCCGCACACCACGTTATACATATGACTACAATTGACATCTTTTGTGTACGTGATGTCTTAGTTACACAATGTTATATAAATAACTATTGCTGATGTCCAACACATGTCCATTACGTCGTATGAATGATGAATTGATTGCACGGAATTTGAATATAGAACGTCCATATGTACATGTTTATGTTAACGTTAACTAACATCCGTATAACTATGTATAACACATATTGTTTGGTTTGTATACCTAGCTGATCTTTAACACTCAATTCTCATTTGTTATGTTAAGGTAGCTTGTGTTTTGTGATGGTGTGGTAGCTATGGTTATGCTTGAGTGATCTAAGATCTGCTCATCGTGATAGAATGGAATGTTGCAATAGAGTCAAGTTACACAATAATATAATAAAGGGGTAATCAGAAGAGATATCGATGAATAAATAATCGTTATTATCCTAAACAATAATATCAAAAAATTTAAAGAACTTCCCATACTTAATGAACTATAAAAGTCATCGTATACCAAGCAACCCGTTGCATGTAGATTATCATGTCAGAAGTGAACGCTTGGAATGATCTAACTTTACGATGCAAGTTGAACTGAACTGGTGTATCATATCACGACGATTGCTAGATGTAACAAGAGTAGATGATCATTCTCTAGCAGCTACTATTGTCTGCCCTTCCACAACTCTCCTTAACGATTTTTTGATCATATAACAACACTGTTATCAGTATCTCCGAGAACCAGTTGTGGAGGTTCATCAGACATATTGGGTAAATATAGTGGAAACTGTGGGTTGTATACGTCTGATAGAATGACCTTTGATCTCTCAAAACTGACTTGCTTTGAATGAAATATAGATTTTCCAACCAATCCGATTACCTTCCCTCTTCCCACAATGACTCGACAATTTCTGATTTCATGAAGTTCCATACTATCATTTACTACAAACTGTACATACAAGGATAGAAACAAAATGTGAACTAAATCTAGAAGTAAGAATAGCATGGAATATGTGACAGTGAATACAAATGCTTGTTATCTTTTTAAGCGACCATCCATGTTTAAGAATGCATGGAGGAAAGTGGATAAATCAATGTCTACACACTACATTATGAACATAGCTCATGAGCTCTCACATCAATTAAAATATGAGCTTAAGATTAATGTGATGCAATGTAAGTCCACTAAGGAATGTGCATGCATTTATGAGTTTAATAAAGAGAAATAGTGTTCTATAATTTTTATAGTAACCGACTTCAATTACTATAACCACATTAGTAATCGACCTCTTGTACAACATCATGACGCATTCTTTTTAATCAACAAATTGAAGAATTTATACAAGGTACTTATAAAGCATCTCTAAAACAAACAAATATTTGTAGAGTGAACTAGATTTTCTATGGTTGTATCCAAGAAGCATTATATGTTATAGATGAAGAAGTCTTGAATAGTTTTTGACGTATCAATAACATAATGTAAAAATACCAAAGTGTTGAGAATAACTCACAATATATTCAGTCCATGTCAAATACTAAATATTGCTTCTGGCAAAGCATCCAAGCACATGCTCGTTTGAAATACAGTCCAGGCTAAATCAACATTGACCTTGGCTAATCCAACTTGAGGCTAAGGGTCAGATCAGCCTAGAAAGCACATGCAATGCACACGAGACTCGGTTTGATTCACCCAAAACATCCAGGTTGATTTGAACTCGAGCCTCATGCTAAATCCTCCAGAGAGTGCATGATTGAACTCAAGCCTCGTGTTGCATCATCCAGATAGTGCATGAGACTCTAGTTGATTGATTCAACCTTGAGTTAAATCACCTATTGACTCTTGAGGCCTTGGTTGATTCATCCAAAACATCCGGGTTGTATCAACTTGAGTTGTGATGTCTATGTTGAGCTTCAATTCATACCTCTAGTCATATCAGTCTGAAATCAGCCAAAGGTACGGACTAGTTCAGCTCGGACTATTTCATTTGAAATGCTAGTGCAGTGAATGTCTTACCACTTTTGTTCTTCTAGCTGCTTGCTTTTTCTTGCTCGAAGGAGGAGAAGTTGCTTCCATTCTGAGCTTTCCGTCATGATCAAGAGAACATACATGCTCATGATCACCGAAATCTTCAGAAGAGTCGTCTACTCTTGATTTTATCATGATCTCCAAAGCCTTCTCCTTCGAATTCCTAGACTGTGGTGATCCACATAACTGATGAGCATCTGAAGGAGCTTTGCTAGACAGAGGAACGTCAAGACATACCGTTCACAATTTGAGAGCATGCATGGGAGGAGGTACTGGTTTCAATGCTGATAGCATAGTCATAAGCGCGTCTAAATTTTTTCCTTAACATAATCGTTATAAGAAACAAAGGTTATGAATATGTAATACAGCTTAAAGTCAAGAGCCAAGTAGAAAGACTGAATGTAAACTCCAATGATATGCAACATGAGAAGGATAAGATGCCAGTTGCTTGAGGTCATGTTTCATCTCAGTTTGCTCCCTTTGGATGACAGCTATAGTATTTGATAGCTTTGTTTTATCATAATGAATTGCTTCAACTTTGGATGTAATTTTGAACTAGGTTGATCTCACTGTCACACCACTTGGGTTTCCAGATGAAATCTCATGTGATATCTCCTTCTTGGTTCATAGAAGATGGAACGTCTTGTGTAAGTAATGATTGCATAGAACAGTCATGTGTAGATAAGAACATCTACGTGAGTCCAGTCGACGATGTTAGAAGTTAAAACATCATCAAAGAAAAACATTATTGCGAAGTAATAGCAGTTTGTATTATACTTGTGAGGTTTCACCTTCCTGGAGAAAAGAAGATGAATTGATGCCAACATGTCCTGCTCTCTTCATTTGCTTTTTCTTTCGGTTTTTTAGTTGAAGTTGCACTTCGTAGAAAGGAGGCGTTATCCAATCGTTATAAATTTTACATGTGAAAGTTGTCTAGGAAAACGTAAGGTATATCACTGAGGAGATCATGTGCAAGAACAAGACAAGAGAGAAAAATAGACAACCATGAGAACGAGCCCTTCAAATATCAAACCTCACTTTATATACACTTTTGCAGTATCTTACAAAACTGAATCATAAATAATTGATTCAGAGACTGATTATCTTAGAAAGACCAAGCGCTCCAAGTCCTTTGTACGCTGACGTTGCACCTCTAGATCCACCTCTAGAACAGTAATCCTCTTCTGCAGTGATTGTTGGATGTAAACCTCTCTGCTCTCCAAGTGTTGAAGAACAGTCTTCTCCACGTCCAGACTTGTAGTGTTGATGCTCTCCCTCACTGATAACTTCTATAACTCCTCCATGGTGAGAATTATCTCATGCTGCAGGTTATCTTTCCATGATGCATAAAAGATCACATGAGATAGAGAGAAAAGAATGAAGGTCGTACGAACAGTGGGGGTAGTCACATGAGTAGGAGTCCTGCTACTACTTATCATAGAAACACTCTTGTTCTTGGTGCTCCTCGAGATGTGTGAGAAGAATTCTCTCCAAGCTGATAGAGTCTTGCAATGACCTCTGACTGTTGCTGCTTTGAGTATGACCTCTCATCCTTGAGAAGGTTCAATGAATCTATCAAGATATCAAAGTCTAGGATCTCCTTGCTCATTTGCAGTAGGAGCACCTTCAAATTCTATCAGAGTCATATCTAGGGACTGTGTGGAATAGAAGAAGACGCAGGAGATAAGAGTCACGCTGTCTCCTCTAAGGTCATCTCTTACTGATCAAGATACAAATGTCTTAAGAATGCAAGTAAATGCCCAGCAGAGGCACTACTTATCTTCCTAGCTAACTACTTGGTGTACTCGTGGAAGGTGCACCCTCAATCTATCAGGTCCCCAGCTAACACCTTCTCTAGGAACAGTATCTTCCATCCATGGTACACATCTTCTTCTCATGGTAGAAAAAGCCAGAAAAATGTGACAGAGGGTCTCAGACTTAAGAGCGAGGAGTTGATCTACCATCCACCCATTCCTAGTCCTGCTATCCTCTATAAACATGTTCTTATCTAACACTAGACGTTCGGCTACATGGATCTTGGCTGGAGAGAAACCCCCAGTCTCAATCTCAGGTCTATGTAAAGCTTTCCTCCACATAACGAATGTCCACTCTGAAGGACGGCCTCTCACTCTGTACATGTCAAAAAAGAATAAGTGTAGGTGGGTAACTCGATAAATCTCCTCCAGTAAGTTATTGCTATAGTATCTCCACTCCTAGTGGAAGAAATCTAGTCCCAACCGTGTAAACGGTTGGGACTAGATTTCTAAACTCGGTCTATATATCACAAAAGATATATTTGAGAAAGTTAATTTAAAAACTCTAAATGATAAAAATGTATACATTGCTTCTAACCTCTAGGTCTATATGCTAACCTTTTATATACATGATACTACTATCATATGCATTCCAAAATCATTTCTACTTTATTTTAAAATATTAGTACTTACAACATGTCTTTTGTTGTCACTGGTTGTCGGAATAAAGTCTGAATAGCCCCAAGATATTGAGCACTCTCCACTTGCTGTGATGAGAACATCAAACTCTATGAGAATCATTGTTTCTTTCACATATTTTTACGAGAATTCCATTATCAACTTACATGACATTTAGTTTATCTTCGTTTCAGATTAATACTAAACATATATTCAAGAACTTCTAATATATGGTGTACAACGTATGATTACTTTGGAATTGACAGTTTATTCTGTCTATCTTGGATATTTGTTAAGGCTAGCTTGATCTGCTAAGAAAGAAATTTTATTCAGAATGAGTTAATAAATCATCCACGAAACGAAAAACTCCCATACTGCAAGTTTTGAGAATCCGAGAGCAGCCACTTACAAACTGAATGCATGTGGATGTTAAAAATCAACATTTTGTCTTGCTTTGTACGTTCTCATTGCTGATAAATACAAATTTCCCTATATAACAAAACGACAAGCGTAAGTTTCTCCACACCAATCTCTTATTGAACTATAATTCAAGATTATCACTCTCAAGCGAAAGACAAGCTTCCACTTCCATTCAAATGCCTTGTAAAGCCATTTTAATGATTTCTGTTTAATTCATGTTGTATGATTTAGAAATTCGACAAAGACAAAACATTCCAGTTTTGTTAGAGAAGAAAAAAATTTCGAGTTCGCAAGAAGAGAAATCGGGCAGGAAGTTCTTTCCTTGAAAATCACATGTTGTCTTGTTGAGGCAGGATAGTCCCAAAAGAATAGGGCTTACTGAAATAAAACAAATCTATATGGTATAATGTAGCAGATAAGTGATGCTAACCTTACCAGATAACGTGTGACATGCATATTTGGATAACATGTTAGCATCTTGAGTTTGTAATCGACCATCGAAAAGTTCCCAAAAGGGCAAAGAGAGGAGTTGGAGTGTGACATTCTTTCAGCTCACCCTTTCCCACCATGCTCAAGTGAGAGTTGATTAATGGCAAAGCAATCACACAAAATATCCTGAAGGAATGCCTCTTGGATGGCATGTCAGGACTCATTCTGTTTGGAAGTTAGAACATCAGAACAGATGAAAGTCGTTGAACAACATAAACAAGTATGTTTGTAAATACCTATTGGCTAAGTCGCCAAGAGAAGAGAAGAGCTGAGCAGCTTGAGCTGAAATCATAAGTCCACCACCACCGAAGACAATCAGTTGCACTGTAGTAGTACTTAGAAGAGACCTTACCTTGACAATATCACACGCCCCCATCATTCACTCACTCACTTCCGTCCATCACACTTGTCTGAGGAGCACCGTTCAGAACGTGCACTGCACTGATTAGTCATCTCCTCGTGCAAGCAATGAAGAGGAATGGAATCAAGACTATCGCCCACTTCCCTTTTCTTCCTTCCTTGTACTTGATGACATGGCCTGTCTGCCTATCTATTTATCTACCTGGACCAAACCAATGATTTATTGGATCTTCTCGTAGTTGCCAACTCGGCCCTGGGCTTGATAACTCCATCGGACCAATGAGTGCCTGTTGACATGTAAGTTCGCCGGTCGAATCTATTTCGTTCCGTCTTGGAATGGCAACAGGTTTGTAACTAAGCCTGCGGAAACAACAAGACAGACGCTCCAGTGACTATGCAGGAATAGAAGTTTGGGTGGATTATGAATGTGGAAAAACGCCGAGGCTGGCTGGCTAAGTTAGTGGAGGTGGAATCTACACGATGCAGCAGCAAGATACCTTTATGTAAATGTGCATGTACACTGTTATTAATTCTCTACTCTTATTTCATGATAAAATTCAGTCAGAAAAATAACATCCATGCACAGCCACGAACATACAAGGAGAGTGTGTCATGCCCAAAGAGACCTCAATCCCCTGTCTTGTTCAGTTGTTCAAAGAGCCGGGTCTTCTCGTATACCGAATACTTGAGGCAGCAAGAGGCCACCTCACCTCACTTGTCTTGACGGAAGAAAGGCCAACGGCACCGGTGAAGCCTAGGCGAGCCTAGTACATATCCATCAACATGTGATCCAATCATATTGTAGGCAGATATCCAAACACCGACACATGGAAGGGAACCATATTCCCAGCACCCGAACCACACACACACTCTCTCTCTCTCTCTCTGACATTGTGTCCGTCTGTGTGCCTATCTGACCTAAAACTACTAACTCCCAGTGAGACCAAGTTGACTCAGTCGTTCAGTGGATCAGGGTCTGTCCAAGCAACCGGGTCAGAAAGATTGCTGCAACTCAGTCGGTCAGTCCATCAGGGAGTTTTGAGGTAACACTTGTTAGATAAACGTCAGCCATCCAAAGTAACTAGCAGATGGGAACCAGTGCTGGGATTTGGATGCAAGCAAAATGGAGCATGAAGTAACGGAATTTTCAAGTCATCAGTGACGGACGTGAAAAAGTGTATTGTGAACTGGTGACTGGTCAAGAAGTTATTTATTATCCGGACTGATTGATTGTGAGGTGAGGGGAGCGGACGGGGAGCAAAAGTTTCATGTTTGTGAAGGGAGAGGCGAGCACACGACACGTCGGTGTGTTCGTGGTAGTTTGAGCAATTCAACTGCATCCCATGTTTGGGACCCACACGCACTTCGTCAAGCGAGATCACACTCACACACCTCACCCCCATGATCTGGAGGCGATGCCATGAAGCTCCAAAGATTGGTTATATTCTGAGATGCGTCACTTTTTATGTCTGGTGGCCAGTCACTGGTGATCTCCTAGAAGACAGACAAGACATGCAGAGAGTGAGTGAGTGAGTTGAGGTTGTGAGTCTTGTGACTGAGTGTGAGCGAGCTGAATTGAGTGAGTGCTTGCTGGGTGTGAATGAGCAGCTGCTTCTGCTGGAGTAGTCAAGAAGTTCTGCTGCTGCTCGTGCACTGGAGATGCGCTGTTGTTCGAGTGCTGGTGGTTCGGTGACGCAGTGGCTGCTCTGCCACTTCCCTGCCCCTCCCAGGACTAGGACTGGACCACGCCTGGGCCGGACCTTGCCTTCGCCTCCGTGAAACTACTACCGATGCACTTTATGTTGCTTCTTCCCGGGACGATTTCACTGCAGAAACCAGGAGACCATCTCCCCTCCCCTCCACCTCCGTCCGTGGAGCATGGATCCTGAATACAGTATGAGGTCCAGACACGAATTTGTCAACCGTGTGGTGAAGTGTCAGACAAAGAGTCCCGGCTCTGACTCACTCAATCCCGTCAGTGTTTGTATGTGCCATGATAGAAACGCACACGGACAGAAGAAAAGAAAGTAGGAGCGGGGTAATAGAAGGAAGTAAGTAAAGGACGAAAGCCAAAGAATGGCAAAAAGAATCGGACTGACTCTGTAAACTCACTAAAGCAAGCAAGGACTAAAGAAAGCAGAGAGGCAGCCCCATGTGGCCATGTCTCATCAAGAGGAGGAAGGAATCAAGGAGCACACGGACAGCGTAGGTCCTTGGGTGCAAGAAGACAGCAGGCACCCAGTCAAACCAAAAGCCAAAGCAAGCTATCCTTAGCTATGCTATCCCTTGGGGTGTATTAATGTACACTGTACATAGCCGGGGCGGAGTCAGACAGTCAGTCAGGTGGAGTGTACCATATTGGAGTGAAGCCAGTCTAGTCCAGTTCAGTGTGAGAGAGTGTACAAGTAGCAGAAGAGGACTGCAGAGAGTAAGACTCTACAGTGTCAGTCAGTGATCTAGGTGAGCTGATGCGGTGCCCCCTGAGGAGAGTGAGGGCAGGCCAGGGCACGGCAGCAGCAGTGGATGTGAAAGAATGATGAACAGACCACACCACCTAAATTCTCCGACTAATGAATGAGTGAGTTGATTCCAGTCAGTTGAATGTCGCTCATCATCTAGCGTTAATTGAGGGCGGGGAGTACAAGACCGTCGGCGACCGTACTTGTCCTTCTCACTCGCTCACTAACTCCTTTTGCTCTCCTCTAGTTGAAACTTGAACGAATAAAGAAGAATTTCCATAACTGTTGGGTATGCAACAGCTCTTCCACTGATTTATTTACAATCATGATAACTGCAGAAATGTACCTCTCACACAAAGCGCATCGTTTATCCTCTCCTCTTCCCGTCCACTGAGCTCTCGTCTCTGGAGTCTGGACTCGACCCATTCACATGAATAGTCCCAGCACAGCAGTGTGTTGTGTTGGCCGTACGCATGATTGGTACTGTACCATTCATAGTTGGTGCAGCATGAGCAAAAGCGGAGGGAGCTTCCGGAGAAAAGGTGAACAGGGCCGGGGGAGGTAGAGGATCACAGGCTCAGCAGCAGCTCTTGGGATTCATCCACAGCTTCCCTTACTTCCATCCTTTCTCCATCATTCAAGCGAAGCTCATTGGCTCAAGCAAGCAACTACGGATCGACATCTTTAGAGGGACGGGGAGTACCAACTTCAGAGTTGATGCTGAGCTGGGTGTGAGCAACTATTATTCTCCACGGAATTTTCCGCAGCAGTGCTTTAGTTTTGCCGGGCTCTCTGTGTCTCCCAGGTCAGGTCAGGTCGGTTCAGCGTTCGTTCAGTCCACTTCACTCCAGTTCAGTTCAGTTCACTCAGCTGGGGTTTGAAAAGGCCTTAGCCTCGTTTCCCGATGCTCAAGTTTGGCTCTTGTGAAAAACATACGAGAGTACATACTACAAACTACACGGAAGAACCCTCCTACTCCCAGGATCTTGCAAATCAAAGTAAGACACGGCCTTGTCTTCAAACCTAGTTAAATAACTGTAGCACGAAAGGAGGAGTACAATTTTCTTTTCCAAGCTATCATGTAAAATATCCCTTTGACGTTCATGACAAGGGACTACGACTGACCTACTAGGTTTATCTCTTCTTCCACTCCAGTGAGTGCATGAGTGAATCGACAAGATAAAAATAGTCTGCAAGGTAGGTAGACTGATTAGCAAGAAACTCTAAGGAATTTTCATATATTGCTAACCTTGGTTCAATAATGTCTGGTAGGTGCCCGGATCTTGTCTACAGTGGGACACAAGTCACAAACACTTGAACGTGACCGGAAGGAGTTGGTACCGATGAATCACTTCATTAGATGGGTGATTTCACCTTACCTTACTTCCCCTCTTTTCTTGCCACTTTCGAATGACCTACTCCGGTGGTTCTCTCTCTCTCTCTAGCCTGGGAAGAAAATCAACAACTTCTAGCGGATAAATTTATCATCTATACGAGCTCCGGTATGGATTCCGATGGAATACATCAAGGGTAAAGCCTTGTTGAGGAGGAACATTCATCACCTAGGGGAATCTATCTCACGTCTGTGGTGAATCTTCAAAGAAGAAGAAGTGCACAACGTGAATCATGAGAGGTGGAGACAATCAATCATTCAATTGTCAGTAGCTGATGTAGCTGAGCAAAAAGAACGAACGAAAGAAAGAGTGGCAAGGCAAGAAGAGATTCCAAGTCTTAGTTCTTTGAGGCCCGGGCGTCCGGGCACAAGAAGCCGCCCCACTTCAAGGGAAAGGTAAAGACCCCGCCCGGCTGACTGATTATGCCGAGAGCGGGAGATGCGCAGGAATCTTCTCTGAATAACCCGACAAGAAAGGATGAGATATGGAAGGATATGGGAGAAGAAAGGTAATAAGAGAAGTGCACGAGCACTCCCACAAAAAGATTGCACTCACACTCCACATTGCAAATGAACGGTCCAAAACGCAGACGAACCCAAGCACAAAAGCGTCACACTAATTATTTCCCATGCAAGCAAGCAAGAAAGAGTCTCAACTCTACCGTAGCACAAACTTGTGAAGAAACAACCGAAATCAGTTAACCAGCACCAGCGCTCTCTCTTCCTCTCTCTTGTCCATGCAGCAGATGTACATCTTTCCTTTGCTTTCCCCTTCCTTCGCTTCCCAGCTGAGATCTCCAGCATGTGGAGTGTCGAGAACTCTAAGAGTGCCTTCTGCCGTTAAAGGTTTCACTTGCCACTTTTGCACCGTCTCCTCTGTCTCGTGGGCTCTGCCCATTTGGCAAATCTTCCCCGTTCCTTATCGTAATTGATGCGTGTGGTGAAAAGCCGCGCTTCATTCACCCATCATCATGGATTGTGATAAGGTCGATTTAGTATCCAGAGGATTTGATACTACTGCTGAATCATATTTGAATTTTGGGTTCAGTTTGAACTTTGTCTCCTCTTCTTTTTCTTCTTACGCTTCTTGGCGCGCTGTTGTTAAGGTAGTTGGAGCCCAGGCAGGGAAGAGCCCGCGGGCAGATCCAAAGATCTGGAATAAGACCAGGTTATGAGATCCGGCAGCTGATGATTTACCACGTCCTATAGGCAGAAGAGGCGCGGGATTGTAATCTCGTAACCACTTGCTACGGAGTTGAGTTGAGCTCACAGCTACAGTAGCTAGCGTCCAACTAAACGGGCATGTCAAAAGCTGCAGGTTTCAGCAGTTGGGCATGTGTGGGAGAGAAGGTAGTGTATCGACCAGTTGGCCGAACCGCCTAAATAGCTATGGTGTAACATCTGGAGCCAAACACCGCAGCAAGGACGACGGCACCCGGGCGCCGCCGTCACAGTGAGAATGTTGGGAGTCTGGACGGTCCTCCTGTCAGAATAAGAAACCAGTCACGTATAGCCGGCGCACTTATCTAGACGGTATCGTGCTTTTGCAGCGTGTCCATGAATCTAGTCCCACACATGGCCGATGTATGGCGTCGTTCAGCTTCAAGTCCAAGTGGGTAAGCTCTCTGACGCCACTCGCTCACTCTTGACTCGTTTGAGACCCAGCTCTCCGTCCTCTGCACTAGTGAATTGCATGGATTCTTTCTGTCCTTCTCTTGTGCTACCCTCACATCATCACTTCTCCTGTGAGTCCACATCGCTCGTCGTCGTCGTCGTAGGCGAGTACGAAGAGCGAGAGTAGAGAAGTAGCTGAGCTCCATCGAAGTCATATGTTTGACTATCTCCGCTGTTCTTTTTGCTTGAAGAGGAAAGCTCCCTCGCATTTCCTCCGTGACTCAGTGGCCTTGGCTCTCGTCAAGCAGGCTGTCTTCTCTGTCTTCAAGAAAGAGGAGGATGTTTCTGCAGAGGCTCGCTTTTCGCGCACACTCTAGTCCGTGTTCATGTTTGACTACGTCCACCACTCCTTACTAGTGTGCGTGGTGGACTCAGTTGACTCTTTTCTCTCCATGACGACCCCAACCAGAGCTTCAGCTCATCTCGGCTTCAAGACTCAGGGTTGGAGACTAGGCAAGGTAACCACGAGCAGAATCGTAGCGACCTCCGCAGTACGGTCATTCTCCACTGCGTCTTGAGATCAGATGCGCATGCTTATCTTGCCAACTGACAACATGTGTTGGTTCAAACTGAGGACTAGAATCTTTCATGCAGGCAGAAAACGACGCGAACAAAACCTACTATCAACCATAACTTCCTACTGATGGCGGACATTACCACAACCTCATGACCAGAACCTACCCGATATCGAGAAAACCAAGAACACCAAGCGCAAAACTTGTACGAACATGAAAGCTACGACCGGTGAGCTGATTGCAACTTGATAGTACTGATACTATCCATTTTATAACCTTTATGACCTTCCTTACACATTTTGTCAGCTGATCATCGACAACCTGTTCGTAAGAGTATTTATGTAAGAGGCAATGCTAGACACCTCCGAACCTCCCCGTCGACTCCATGACATATGCGTAGCTGCACTGTACGCCCCACGAAAGGAGGCATGAAATTAAGGTGCACCGAAGTTGTCCCCTGTAACGTGAAAGGGTTGCTTCATGCCTATTGATGCTGCATACATTACTTGAGCTGATGTCTTGTAAGGTTGTGCTTTCCACATCTCCCTTTCACCGTGTGCTCTTACATCCTAAGAAAGACGTTCTTGGACCCAGAGATCCTCAAACCAGTAGTAGCACATGAGCTAGTCCTAGTGTGGCTTTGAAAACGGATCCAGGCAGTTATCTTTCGTAAGGAAGATTCCACAGCACATGTACGCGCATAATTACAACCCCTCTTCCATTACGTCACTGTCCCTCTCTCTCTTTTGGTCTCGCTTTGGACCATCAGTACGCTGCTCACTCTCGGGCATGTTCTCCTCCTGTCCTGTGAACTGATCTTGAATTGCTTCAAGAAACGAAGAAACAGTGAAGTTATCTGCGCCCAGAAGCTAAGACGAGTCAGAACTGTCTTTGCACCCACACACTGGTTCCGAGAATGTCATGCTCCCTAGCTGGCATAATGTTGGTCATACTTAGAACCAATCTACTACTGGATAAAATAACGCACTAAGCTTTGAAGAATGATCGTCTTTTAGTTCAACACAAGCCAAACCCATTTATCCACTGAACCAATCAAACCGATAGGGTACTCGATAAGAATAAATGTGAAGTTAAACACTCTTACAGTTGCTTGGGTCAATCCCGAATTGTGCCCAGTCAAGCTGACCACTTCTCAACACCTGCAAACCAAAGAAGGGACGTTAGAGATCAACCCAACAGCCGACAGATACAAGCCGATGGGCATAAGGAAAGATAAAAGTCTCTCATCATCACCACCGCTCTTCGGCTCGCATGTCATTACGAAAGTATACTTACATGAGTGAACATTTCAAGTTGTTGCTGAAATTGAGGACTTTGCATAAGTTCCGCAATAGACTCCGGTGTCTTTACACCCTGTCTCGGTCAAGCAACCAATAAGCACAATAAAAGCTCCACAAAAGCCAATCTCCCTATTTAGAAAACGTTTACACAC
The DNA here is from genome assembly GCA_036924285.1 of Asterella californica. NCBI lineage: Eukaryota > Viridiplantae > Streptophyta > Marchantiopsida > Marchantiales > Aytoniaceae > Asterella > Asterella californica. The sequence goes on from JAYKYS010000003.1 coordinate 19,421,144, forward strand.
TCCATCATGAGTGCAATTATGAGCAACGTGATGTTGAAGGCACACCTCTGGTAGAAAAGGCGCCAGACGATCTTCTAACGAAGAAATATCCAATAGCGGTATAACAATGTCTGGCTTCAGTATGTCAGAGAAACTTGGCCCTGTGAAACAGACCCACAACTGCAGCGTTAGGACCCGCACAGGCAATAGCACACATGAAAATAAGTCATGCCACATATTACCGAGATTTTATTTTGACTTTTATACTGTTTGACTGTCTTTCTGGGTAAGACGAACCTATATCTCTGTGCATGGTCTCCATGGCGTCTGCAACCAAAGAGCGTAGGATCGACCATTAGAAACAGGGATATGTAGCCACAAAGCTTGTGAGATAATACGTCGATAAGTAATGAAGAATATCCGAGGAAAACTGAAATGATCCTTAAAATTTCCGGCTTTCCCATGGACTCGAAGCTATAATCAAAGTGTCCAATGGACATCCTTCGTGTTATCTAGGTTATCAAACGCAATCGCTTAGGGCACAAGACATCTGGAAAAAGACCGAACGACCATGCTTGCAGAAGCTAAAATAAGTAATACAAATGCCTCAGGCAAACGTTTCAGATGAAATCTATACAAGCAAAGCTCATGAGGCATATCCACCGTCAGGAAACGTCTGCCATGTACAAGCATAGTTGGTAGTAAAATGCCTTCATCGCATAGTATTCCCTACGTAATTAAGCATCTGACAGAAATTGATGAGGAGAAATTGTGTGGCTGCATTCCGAAGTCAATGTTTCTAGCGTAACCGACGCCATATCAAGTTCAGGTCTAGATGTATCACGCTTCACTCTAATTACATTATAGGTGAATCAGAAAGGAAAGACTGTTGTTACTTAAGGCTATTACTCCCATCATTCTCGACAGATTTATATCGAATACTAGATATATTTGGAAATCAAACAGGAGCAAGTATTGAAACGGAAATCTGGCGCAAAGAAATCTTACAGGAGGCAACAGACAGGGAACAAGGCAATGACCAAACCCTGCAATGCTGAAATCCACCAACAGCAGGGGATGCACACCACGAATGCAAAGAGCTTAACCGTGGACCCTCGAACTTAGTTGCCGGTCAAAGGCAAGAGAACGATCGACGACGTGAAGCCGGAAACGGACGAAAAGAGTCTATATACCTGGCAGGAGGCTCCAGGGAGCAGCGACAATCGGGTCACTGGAGGGAAGAAATGGGTGTAACCCCACAAGGACGCAGGGAAGGATATACGTGGGCAAGAGGAGAAAGGCAGTGTGATCTCACCAGGGAACAACTAGAACAGCGCAGAACTACGGAAAATTTTTTCCGTTTTCAGCCGGGAATCAGTCTAGGATTGACAAGAAACTGAAATAGGCGCTGTAAAAAGGATTTACTGAACACCCTTAAATCACATTGCACATACCCCTTGCCAGTAGAAATCTGGCCTTCGTCGACCTATTATCAAGGTGTTCCACAAGTTTGAGCCTTTGCGGCGACCCTGTGACGTGGGTCGGCGTCTGGCAGGTACAATGATCTGATCGTACCAGATGCCACGTCAGCAGCAGCTGGCCTCAGCCGGTTTAATCAGCCGAGGTTTGAAAATGACCATCTTTTAGATTCTGAAATTTGATTTAAATTTAATGGCCAGTGTATGGACTGTGTCTTGAAACAGAACCGTTGCAAGCCCAAAATCATCTAATCTGGTGGATCTAGGGGAACTCTTGGATATGGAGCTTATTGGGGTTGTAACAACGTCCCTGGGAGCTTAGGGTACAAAGGATTTTCTGCAACATGGATTTGCCTTTGGACATGCGTCAGTGTCATGCATATTAAAACCTCAGCTAAGAAGCTTATGCTTGACTACAAGGACCCCTTCTAGGTTCAATGAGACTCTTTTCAAATCTCCAGAATAAAAAGGCCACAGATGATCAGTGAATAAAACCAGCAAGCCTCTCTTTGATTTATTCCGGCATTCCCTGACAGTAACCAACAAAGTACTGAATAGTCTCCATCGGCTTCAACTCCTTAAAGGACATTCCTATCCTAGTTGCTAAGAGTACCGGATATTACTGTAGGCTCAATGTTAGATAACCCTATGGTATCCCCACGACAAGAATAAACATGCACTTTACTACTCCGACTCTTATTTTCTTTTAACGTTCCATACCCGTATATCTCGGTCCGTGAGGATAGCAGCGAGATGCAGGAACTAGCCTCACTAACTAACTAAACCTAACTTTCCATACCAATGGAGAAGTAAACGGAGTGAGGAGCGACTGTTCAACCACTCCGACAGAATTCCGATTGATTATTGTATCTAAATACGGTCCGCCCGCCATGAACGGTCGAGATAACGGATGAGAAAATACAGTACAAGGAACGAAACAGCCATGTGCTATAACTCGAACGTGCCGGAAAGTGAGAATGCCAACTTACCTTGTGGAACTGCAACCTGACCAAGCCCTTGAAGTATTCTTTGTAGATCAATCAATTGGACAGCACCTGTTGTCGATGGTGAAGCCTCGCTCATACCTACATTCACATCACTGAAGAACAGTATCATCGTAACTAGTTTAAACCACTACCTGAAAGATTGGTGTCGTGCAAAAGAAGCCACACGGTGAAATGTGTAATCACTTGATACTCACACTGAGCATGGTAAGGAGGAGAAATAAAAGAATAGATGGTGAACAGCTGAGTAGTATGATTAAACTACCCTGTGCACCTTAATGAAGCTTCTACTCCTTCACCGCCTTCTGATGTTTCGGATACTGGCTGCAGTGGCGAGTCCGGCTCCTCATCACCTCCCATGTCTACAGTCGATATACACTGAACATTAGATACAAGACCTCCAAACCAACACCCGGTTGCAGCACAGCAGAATTACGCAGGTAATTATTTTATCTACTATCAACCAAAACGTAGAGCAAATACTCATGCCGGCGCTTAACCCCCGGCAGACGAAATGTAACATTCGAAGTAGAGCATCAACGGAACACAATGACAACAACCATCTTTGCTGAATGTGTCTCTGACACCCCGTTTATCTCTAACAGTACAGAAGTACCAACATGCCAGAATAGGTGTCTCAAGCATAAAGGGATAACCTGCTAAGGGTCGATTCAAGTGGATGTTGACGAAATTACACAGCTGCTCGTCTTCCTCAGCTCCTGGACCCTGTTGGGCAAAGTAAGGCGTGTAAGGCATCTACCGGTGCTACGATACTCTGAAAAGCCAAAACTTAGCTCTTTCCACGAGTGAAAGGCAGCCAAATCATTACTAATGCTGGTTTAGAGGAGGAATCACAAAGGAAAAAGCAGAAAATGAGGAGGAGACCAGTGTGCAACTCAGAAGTACCTGCATCCAGAAAAAGCTTTTCCGGTTATCCTCCTTGAATTTCAAAATATAGACTCGTCCTGACGCTTGTGAAACCTGAAAAGCATAGGAATCCACACCAGTAAGATGATACCGGGAAAGTTTTACGCAAGGAAGGTAATTACAGAGAAATGGCCCCGGGTCAAAGAACACAAGAGCTACAAGCAGCTAGATGCTACCAGCCATGTTTGGGTGATTACAAACCTTCTCAAACACTGCTTCCTCCGGAAACACAATTTGATCCTGCGAAGGTGGGCAGTCAAGGATAGCAACAGATATCGCAGTTGCATAACAACTGGCAAAGTGTAACTGACTTTCTCCTGATGAACTGAATGATCATAATTTCCGAACATCTCCCATTCTAGTCAGACTAAAAGAATATAAGAGCTCTTCTAGGTAAAACAACCATAGCTACCCTATCTTCAAACTCCCATAAAGACATGAGGGAAACCACAATGGAGGAATCCAAAAGGATACATCCTCGACAACGTTGAGTTCTCGGTCCCACCACTGAAAGTGCACAAGGCTGTCATCTGCCTGTCCAAACACTGAAGTAAGGTTCCAGTACTTCCAACTTGAATCGAAAACCGTATATTTCTCCCTAACTACTACAGAACATATTTGAAATGATATCAATTAGCAGTGTGAACACATCTAACCATCTATATTCTAGGTGACCACTGAATCACTAGAGTTTACCACGCATGAACTTTCGGCGCACCCGAAAGTGACTATGTTTTTGGAATTCAAGAGTGACTCCTTGCAAAAATTGAAGTAAGAAACTCCTGTCTTAGGCGTTTACTACATAGTCAAAGAGCAACAAAACTAACAACCTCACATTCAGACAGAAACTCACTCGAACAATGCGAACTAATCCTTTTCTGGGATCGGCGTGCACTCGTGAACCGTCTAGATGCATCTTTCCCGCACGGAACTCCAATAGCATCTCCTGACGTAGTCATTAAAAGCACTTTTTTAGTTTTAACCGATACAAAATCAGCAGCATCAGCAGGTACATCAGCAGGTGGCACTGATGGCACAATCCTAAGACAATCGAGACAAACATTACGATTCCCGAGGCAATTTTTGCCACTAGCTAAGTGAACAAAAACAGCAAACAGATTCAATTTATAAGCGGCTCAAAACCTGTTAAGAACTTCGAAATACTTAGCAAGAGAGCAAGTGCTAGATACAACATAACATGCACAATGTTCCTTTCCAAGATGAAAGATCCACAAGAGGCTATGAGCAAATAAAAAATCGAAACTTGTCAAACCAAGCGTAGTATCACAGACTTCAAGACAGCAAAGGAACCATACAGAACAGAATGCCAAGGGATTTCCCCAACACCAACGAAAGATACTCAAGGAAAGATATGCACTGAAACGATCCTTCATGGCCTGAAGCAATCCCCAGAGTGTTACCAATCAACACTAGAATACCTAACAAACACCGCAAAGCAAATCCAAACATGCCAATCATTTGCAGCATGACTTCATACCCATTTTATCAGCACCCATCATGAGATGCCGTATTTATTTACTCTCCGGAGGACAAAACTTTCGAAGTAATGCTCGTGACAATTCCCCCGGGGATGGAGTAGTCGAAAGGCTAAACGAACGCCCAAGAGGGGGCTCTGAGCATGCTACAGCACGCTAACCTTAAGCTTCTGGGAAGCAGCTATTATCACCGCCAGTTTCGTGGAAAAGTTAGGTCTCACAGCTGCCCTGAAGGAAATCACTCCTGAAGAATGCTGAACTTACACGAAACCTGAAGAATGCTGGAGTTGTACGAAACCTGAACATATCCCGGTGGAGAGCGTTTGGATGTTCAACGTGTATGCGGACTTTAAGGACACAATTCAACGAGCAGAGGGGAAGTCCATCAAGAAGCTCATCTTCTTCGGCTATCAGGAGGGTTGCATGGATATCTTTTCGGGACATCTTTCCCACAATCCATTGCGAGGCAGACCATTCGCAGTAGAGATGTTCAACTATGACCTCTTCAAACTACATCACCTTGACAAGCCTTCACGGTGTACGTCAGGAGAATCAGGGTAGTTTCCTCAAAGGAGGCGGAAAGGAACTGACACCCAAAGGAAGAAATGAGGTGGCAGACACTGCACGAACAGATGCCAAATGATCTCTAGGGAGAATATGCTGCCGACTGACAGACTGGAGATTCGAAATGAAGTAAAGCTCTCACAGGACGAAGACTGCAAGATGGATGAAACTATCGGCAGCTCGGTAGGACCCAGTGGGAGAGAGCGGCTTGGACTTGGAAACAGACTGATTAACCTGCAGACAACAAAATCCTTGATGTTCACCAATGGTCCGCACTACATATGATTCGTCCGGGAGCATGGCAGTTCAGCTAAGGAGCAAGAAACACACTCAAAGACAGAGGTAACACCCAGTAGAATAACCCAGTGAAGTACATAGAACGTTCCAGAAAGGAAAGGTACCCTGTGTGCTATATTTTGGAGCGTCAAGTGCAGTTCGGCGCACATTACCTGAGATGGTCTCCCTAGGTATGGAATCAAAGTAGTGACATGTACAGTATGCAGTGCAAGCTGACCGAAACGAACTAACGCAGAACTGAAAACCTGGGCTATATACAGAGCCTCAATTGCGATTAAAGTATGGGTTCACAAAAACCGAAAAGAAAAACAGAAGTCAGAGGTGATGAGTGAAATGAAAATGAGAGGTCAGTCCCAATAATTATGAACCCGTGTAAGTACAAAGTGAGTAACAAAGAGTAGTGAACATGCATGCTAACTTGGTTTCAGAAGTTAGCAAGATTATTTATAACCGAGGATGGTCCAATATGAAATGTGTAGGAAGAGCACATTCCCAAGCTGGTACCTCCTGGTAAGTGGGTGCATCAAAGATCCAAGATAGATACCCAGTACAATACGGGATGCCTAACTATCGAAGCAAGAAGGCAACTAAAACTGTAAAGTAGATCCGCTGACCAAGACCGAAAAGCAAGCAGTAAGGGGGGAGAATTAAAATGCTGATAGCAAAAGAACAGTGCATGTAGAGGTGACCCAGCTGCAACCAGGAAAAGTCGAACTAACAGTCCTCAGCACTGATGTGAACGTCAGAAAGAAGTAGGTTATCTTCATACGTCAAGAATGGCAGATATCAAGGACCACACTCTAGTATAGGGGTATCCCGCAATTAGTCCAGCCAAGTAAGTGAGAATCAATTAGGGGACGAATGTGCGCTAACAATGCCGAGCGGAGTTAGCGAATTGTTATATAACCAGAGGGTGTGCCGATGGAAATGTGTGGTGCGAAGCGCATTTCCAGAATAGGTTCCCCTCGGTATGCAGTAGAATTCAAGTAGACAATGACAAGATGCAGTATGCTTCAAAGGCTAAATGCAAACCCCTTGCCGAATGAAGTCAAACTAGATGTCAACTGCAACGTTGAAAGAAGCGAAGGTTATGAAATCAAAACGTAGATAGCGCTGAACCATAGAATCCATTGCAAGAAACGAAGGTTATCCAAGCAGAACGAAGATACCGATAACGGATTTAGTGAGTGAATAGAGGACAAGGCAGACAGAGGTAGTAAAAGAGGAGCCTGTATTTGCCCGACCAAAGGAGAGAAAAGTAGGTTATTTTCATACGTCGAGAATGGCAGATATGCTCAAGGACAGCCAAGCCAAGTACACAGTGAGAATCAATTAGGGGCCGAATGTGCTCCAACAATGCCGAGAGGAGTTAGCGAATTGTTATATAACCTGAGGGTGTGCCGACGGAAATGGGTAGTGCGAAGTACATTTCCAGAATAGGTTCCCCTCAGAAAAAATAGAAAAAAGTAGGTTAGTAACAATTCCCTCAATAAAAGACACTCGGACACAGCTGTAGGTGAGGAGTAGGTGTACACTGGAAACACCTAACTACCACAAGATACACTCAGAGCATGTAACAGAGCACTCTCCTGTCATATGCACCTCAACCAGCTCTCTGACTTCATCAGCACCCAACAGGGAGGGTTAGGCTATAGATGACTGGGAAAAGTGATCAAGCGAGGTTGAGAACTTCTCCAACTAAGCAAGGCCTTGTCGGTACAGGAGTTTCCGTTCAGTTCCGGGAACATCTGAGGGCAAACTCCCATTCTTTGTAGTGGTAGATCCGAGAGCTTGCGAGGAAATTGCCAATAAGCTGAAACTGGTCGTAAGTAAACCAAACATGAACATCGAGGTTAGCAAACACCAAGGTGAAACGCGCAAACAGTCAACATTAGTATAGAATGATAACAACCAGGATCACACGAAAACAAAGCAGACAAGGGAGGTAACCTGAAGCAAAACTGTTGTAATAGATAACCAGAGGGCAGTGAAGCAGACAACAGAGGAAGTTGACACATATAAAACAGAGCCTAAACTGAAACTGAATCTTGCAATGTGTGCCCTAATTTGCTCCGTCCTGACATGGCACTGCTTTATATGTGTCAATTGGGAAACGAGGGACCGCTTAAAAAAACCTATAAAGCGGGTTGTTGTGAATAGCTCCCCACCTATCCCAGAAGGTGGAGGGGGTAAGAAGGCGTTACGAGAGAGAACAAAAAAAAGAGCTAATGTAATAAGTCCCCACCAATCAGAGAAACTAAGCGATATACAGAACAGAAGGATATAAGAACAATTTGGTGCACAAAGGTCACTGACGCAGCTGTAGTGAGAAGGTGTACACTCAAGAACCTAACTACGACAAGATACACGCAGAGCATCCAACAGCCGAGATCAGATATATCATGGTACACGGGTAAAGCAGTTCCCGGAGAAACAAGTAACTTCCCCCGCACACTTAAGTAACCCCTAAATAGTTTTGAACCCAAGGAAGTACAAAGTGAGTAAAGAAAGAGTGGTGTACATGTACATTAACTTGGTTGGAGAAGTTAGCCAATTCGACGGGATCGGATGAATGTGGGTCTAAGGTGCTAGCTCAGCGCGACGCAAGAACTACCCACGTGCACTTGACCCCTGAATTTGAAGCCGAGACGTGTAAAGCAGGACAAAAGTTGGGGTCATTTCAGGCCAAAATTGTCTACCCTTTCACCGAAAAGTCTTTTCAACCAGGGATCAAAATATTCGGTACGTGTAGCAGACAGCTTATCCTCAAGAATAGGACCACCGGTATAAGCAACACTTAGGATAACTTGTATACTGAACATCCCAGGTCTAGAGTGGGCATACATCCATCGCAACCTATCTTAAAAACAAGGATGGAATGAATGTATGACAGAATGAACACACTCTGAAGGAATGAAAACATAGACAGAAGGTTAGTACGTCCCTTAACCTAATATTCTAACACAACAAGCAACGAAACCAAATTTTTATCGATAAGTGACAGTGAAGCCTAGAACCTCAACAATAAGTAAGAAAGAGGCTCTGCATCTTAGTTACAAGAGTAAATCATGGAATCATGGAGCAAGCAACAAGCAGGATCCAGTTCCCAAAGCACGTGGATCGGCATTCAACTCAAGATTCACTGTGAACCGCATTAGGTAATGAACAGGTGTACACTCGGTACCTAATTACGAGATCCAATTCAGTGGCAGCTCTGGCCCGATACACCAGCAAACCTGTCCTAGCACACTGCAGACGTATAAAGACCATTTTGACATACATGAAGTGAACGAAGGATAAGTACTCAAAGTACAGAAAGCAAGACTGCTTTCCAACACCCAAGAGATATTCTGATGCAAGCTGGGGTGATGACGGTGACAAACCCCCACTAGCAACTCTAACCTCACTCTCAATGGTGGAACAAATACCCAACGGAAGAAAGCGGCAAAAGTCAATAGAGTTGTCTACTACTAAACTCATGGCCGCCTCGAATACTCCAGGAGCCCTCTGGGTCAGATGTCGAATTTGGACAGAAAATACCAACTCCGGTCTTCTTTGACAAGACTCGGCGTATAGCTCTCAGAAAGGTATTATACATCATTATCGCGCTGAGACATTACAAGAAAACTTGCTCAAGAAAAGTAAAAGTTGTACCGTTAATTTAGTATCCAACTAACGGGATGACTGCGGATGTCCTCACCAACGCTGTCTAGAGACAAAACACGTGAATTGTATACTGGAAATGGGGATGATTCTAAACTCCCCACTAAGTGGGAATATTAGCGGATATTTGAGCTAGCATGTAATCTTCTTAGTAGGTGAGTACAGAGTAGTCTAGGAACTTCTCAACCAACCAACCATAGTTAACTAACCAGCTACTGACTAAGTGTGGACCTATAAGCTTATCTGTATATAGATTGTTAAGTCCTGCACAACAAAGAACACCGATAATTTGGCAGGGAATATATTCAACTGAGAATGTCCACTAAAGATCTGTCAGTCTGTTGATTCTTGGAACTAACGAACATGGCGCGTAGAGCCTTACTCTGGACGTGAGATAGACACTTCTTGAAACGTAATCCCCGCTTCCGGCGAAACTCAGATGAGCCCTAAAAACGATACTGCACACAAAGTAGTGATGACGACCGACTACCATCCAGTTAACTTGAAAACTGAGGTTTATCTCAAAATTACGCGTTTGGCTCCCCTGTTCTATCGATCAATACATACTCCCACGACCCCTGGCCTCCATTTTCAACTGACCTACATGTCTCTCGTCGCCCCGGCGCAAGTCTCTACTCTTTAGAGAACAGGGAACCAAACCCGCAGTGCGGAAACTTAGAGCAGCAGGTAGGAACGTTACCCAAGGATTTCGAGTCTCCAATCAACCATCTTTCATAAAGAAGTGATTTAGACAGAATCTGCTCAACAGAACTGACGACCTAACAGACAAGTACTGCATGGTCCAAACTACGGAGTCAGCAAAATGGCGAGTGAGAAGGCGAGAGCAATTCCAAGAACTTTCTCACCATTCACATAGATGGTGCCGGACTTGAACAGGAAGACTGACCAGCAAATTCAACAGCAGCATAGCCGTCGCCTGGTTAAGATAGATGCTTTGAAGCACCCGCTACGCCTGGAGTCAGCTTTTAGGTCGTAAACGAAAATACTGACATATTCGATAGATGAGCAAGAGCATATTTTGGTACACAGGTAAAACAGTTACCGGAGAAAGAGCAAGAGCATATATTCATACGTCGAGAATGGCAGATATTCTCAAGGACCACTCTCTAGCAAGAGAATATATATTGAATAACGCTTAAAGCAGTTTTCAGTGAAACGGTGACTTTTGCAGCACATTTAAGGTAACCCGTATTTAAGAGAATATATATTGATATTCTCTAGCAAGAGAATATATGAAGAAGAAAACTCGTAGTATAAAACACCATAATTTCGTCTCCGAAACATATGTCGCGACAAGCTCAAATCTGACGGGTCAAGATGTAGATACAACTTACAAAGACTTCCAGAACATATACACATATATGATTAGTTCGGGAGAATGCCAGCTCAAAGACTGAGGTAACACCCAGTAGAAGAACCCAGTGAAGTAAACAGAAATTTCCAGAAAAGAAAGGTAGCCTGTGTGCTATCTTGGAGTGTCAAGTTCGAGTAACTCTGTAATCTGAGGGGACTGACCAATGGGAATGTGAAGTGCGGCGCACATTACCTGAGATGGTGCTCATAGGTATTGGAGTGCAAAGTAGAGATATGTACAGTATGCAGTGCAAGCTGATCGAAACGACGAATGCAGAACTGAAAACGTGGGCTAAAATAGAGTAAGAGTGAAATGGCGATCAGAAAAACCGCAAATAAAAAAGTTAGTGTACAAAAGTCGGAAGTGACGAGTGAAATGAGAAGACCAGTTAGTCAGAAGAATATATATTGATACACGGGTAAAGCAGCTTTCAGAGGAAACAGTGACTTCGCCAGAAGAATATACAAACAATTTAGTGCACAACGATCACTGACGCAGGTGTAGGTGAGTAGGTGTACACTCAAGACCTAACTACCATAAGATACACGCCGAGCATCCAACAGAACACTCTCCCGTAGCATATTTACATATACGTGTGTCAATGTGAATAGCAGCGCAAACCCACCACATACACTTGCGGTAACCCAAAAATACTGAACCCAGTAAGGAGAAAAGAAGTGCGTGAATGTACGCTAACGTTGAGCATCTTAGCGCTAGCGAATATCTTTAACTAGGTGGTAGACAAAGGTTATTGTGTAGCAAAGAGCACATTTCTAGAGAAAACCCCCGTGTGTGGAAGCGTAGCACAAATGACATGTACTGTATGCAGTGCAACTTGAATCTCTGCGTATGATCTTGTGCATTAGAGGAACTGAGGTCTAGAAGTACGCGAGGATTAAACAGACATTCGGTAGAAAGATGAGTGTCGGAAACAATAGCAAACAGCACGTTTCCTGAAAGCAAGGCCCTCTGGTACGGACGAATAAGATCGATGACCTGTACTAGATGAAGTGCAAGCTATTCTATGCCTGTGATCATACTTATGCGTCAAAAAAACCGAGATCTACAAAGTTAGCTTGCAGTGAGAACGGAACGTACGGAATGAAGGGGTGACAAAATTACCGAGTAAGAGGTTTATTAATAATGTCTTAACATTGACTAGTATTTAAGGGCTAATGCATATCGAGAGCGAACAAGTGAGACGAGGCGAGCAAGTGCAGTGAAAGAGGAAGCATACATCGAGCAAATAATATATATATATATCGGTCCATGAGTAAAGCCCAGTTCGATGCAAGAACTATCCTACACACTTGAGGTGACCCAGGGAAGTGTATAACGAATAGCATAGAGGGGTATGAACATGCGCTGACTGTAAGTGTCAAATTTGATAATATCTCTAACCAAGGGACAAACATACGGAATGTGCAGTACAGAGCACATACCCAGAGATTGTTTCACAAGTGCAATACAGATAACATGTACAATATGCAGTGCAGACGGATTTCTGCGTATGTTCTTTGTGATGCAGACGAGAAGCAGAGGTCTAAAAGTGCAAAGGAGCTAGCATTTAGTTAGAAATGAATGTGCAACTAACATGAAGGAAGCAAGAGGTTTAGTAATCCCCTAACATCAACTGCTGATACATATCTAGCTAAAGCAAGTAAGATGAGTATGTAAGTGAACAGGAAGCATACATCACGCTAATGATATAGCCTCCTTGAGAGGAACAAAAGGAAAATAGAAAAGAAAACAGGGTGTCTCTTAGTTGTGACATTAAACTATCAGTATGCAGAGCGATCACTGATCCACAATTCGGAAACCTTTCAACCATTCTACGAGTCATACAGTCGAGCAAATGATATAGAAACCTTCACAATAAAACCGAACAGAGAGAAGAGATGCGCCTTAGGGCATCAAACTCAACACAATTTTTCAACTTATCGGTACAAAATCAACAAGCATAGGTACACGATTCCAAACCATTCAAGCAGTCTTCCGCTCAAAAGTTACTGACGTAGCTGTAGGCAACGAGTAAGTGTGCACTCAAATACCAAAATACCACGATACCACGAAGATATAACATAACTACAACTGCTCAGCACCCGATATACCAAAATACCACGATACCACGAAGATATAACATAACTACAATGCTCAGCACCATATCTGAGCAGCCTGTCCGACGCGAGAAATTATGATGAACAGCTTTTCTCGAAGACCTACAGGCAGTGCAAACAACACTAGTCATTGAAATCAGACATACTGCGATTATGGACCAAAGAATTTGAATTTTGCCCCAACTTGCACACACATCTCAATGTCTTCTGATATCATCATTCAGGATTTTGCATGACATTTGTCAATCGTCATAGTCACGTTGACTGGCTAGAGGATTGACACAAAAAGGTCTCAGAGCGCTTCACGGCGAAGGACCCAAAAAAGCCTTAATCATACTGGAGGAACACACTAGAAGTCGGTTGAAATGGCGTACTGACAGTGGCATTGAGAAAATACTACGATCCAACACAAGGCTGAGATCCCAGTGACTGCACTGAAATCAGAATTAGAACTTCGATCGCAATAATTCGGTCCGCTTTGAGTTAAACTATACTTACTAGCGGGGTGCGAGATGTACAACCTCCTTTGCTACAGAAGAAGACCATGTCACCAATACTGTATAGAGGTCGCTAATTTATATACTGTCGGTATGGCCACTATCCAATTTTTCATCCAATTCAGGGCAGAGATATCGTGCTGTGTAATCTCCACGGCGTAAAGAGCTGATCCCTACTACGGTATGGCTTCAACAACCAACCGTGAATCTCATTCTGATTATTGCTTGAAATGAGCTATATAGCTTTTTACGATATACGATATACGATCCAACACAAGGCTGAGATCTCAATGACTGCACTGAAATCAGAATTAGAACTTCGATCGCAATAATTCGGTCCGCTTTGAGTTAAACTATACTTACTAGCGAGGTGCGAGATGTACAACCTCCTTTGCTCCGGAAGAAGACAATATCACCAATACTGTATAAAGATCGCTAATTTATATACTGTCGGTATGGCCACTAACAGCATTCCAAAAGCTTTTCATCCAATTCAGGGCAGAGATATCGTGCTGTGTAATCTCCACTGCGTAAAGAGCTGATACCTACTACGGTATGGCTTCCACAACCAACCGTGAATCTCATTCTGATTATTGCTTGAAAGGAGCTATATAGTTTTTTAAGTCAAAGTAATTTTATCGTATCAGGATCATTCAGACATTATTTATCATGCATCTGGTGAGTTGGTGAATAACTCCCGAGGACTGGTCCATCATCTCAAAAGTCTTGGGCCAAAACATTCAGGTCATCACCCTAAAAGTAAGACAGCAAGTCATGCATGAGAGAGTAACCTTCAATTAGTTTGGTACTGGGATTTGGAATTTCGAACCCTAAACATTCGTTGACGTTGATAAACATGGGAAACAAACCCACACTGTACGCGAATTGAGCTGCATCATTGAAATACCTCTGGGCTACGGTCATCGGCTGACTCCGAGGGCTGACGAGGTGGCGCAGTGATCCCCATGCTGTTCGCAATGAACTTAATCTGCAACTCACACGTCCAAGTAAAGCGAACTAAGAATTTCGCAGGAGAATTATCAACTTTCTCACTTTACGTTTCAAACCGAATTTGAACGCTCGTTCCAGCTCGAGCTTTTCTACTAAATAGTCCTCATATTCTTCTGGATGATACGTTCGACGGAGACTCGTTTCTTCTCCTGAATCTCTTACGGAAGTTAAACTGATCTCTTGGGTACCATCATGTGGTTCCGAAACTCGAAAACTCTAAACCTCCGGTAGATTGTTCCAACTACCTGAATGATCTCAGCTCACGCAAAGCATCGATCGAGATTTCATCCTGTTTCGCAAACGTCAACGATAATTTAACTAGAATTTCATCCGCTAAGTTTAGGCAGGCTTGAATGGAAGCACTAGCATGGAGTTCGTCTGCTGTTCGAAAGAAAACCGAAGAGTGTTACAATCAACACACGAGAAAAAAACAGAAAACAATGCGAAGAAAATAGGATGCATATACATCAGAATACGAACCTTTTCTTGAGACCGAATGATATTTCTCACGATGTTTAGTGTTTCCCTTCTCCAACACCCTCGATTCAGCTTTCGACCACCTTCTTCAGTTGCTGATCACCTCTGTTGAGAAGTGAATCCGATTGTACTGTGGACGAAACTCTAAAGATTCCGGTAACAGCAATCGCCTTAACAAACCAACCCCAGTCTTTGTGAATCAGCACCTTAAACTTTAGTGGACCTACCTTTGCCTTGAACTGAATGAGGGTATGTTATCCCTTGACCTCTTCTTTCTCTTTCTAATGTCAGAGTAGTTTTATGTTAGTTATGATTATGTAAAAGCATGGTGGTATTTCCTTCCAGTTCCTTCCAGTTGAAACTGCGCAGTTGAGCCCCATGTTGTACGCAAATGAAGAACACCGTAAGTATACGATATGACAGTAATGCGTCATATTCCACCTCTTTCACAAGAGACTGGATTCTAGACGGTTTTTACACACCGACAGTATGGAAAAGACTAAGAAAAGATCAGATCTTCCGTTTCTTATGAACATATAAAGATGGAGGAATCATATATTCTGCATGATCCGTCCATGGAAATTATTCACTCATAGTGTAATGTATATCTCCACAAGGATTCTATGGAGCTCTAAGATTGCTCTCAATGGACGAGGAGGAAAATATTACTTACCTAACATAATAACATGTTTATTGGTTATATTGTCTACTAAACTCTAGAAAGCACAACTTCGAAGCACAATACGATGCAGTTCATATCAAAATCAATGTGTTAATATATTCAACCATTACCTTTTATAACGACTATGTTAAGTTGCTGCTCTCTTTGTGTTCTTTATAATTAGTGGTTTAAGATACCAAAGTATTGACTAATATGTTATATTCTAACTTGGTGGTGCTTGGTGTGTAAACCTAATAAATGACACCAACTGTAACTCTGATCATTAATCGACGTCTCTACTATAGTTGCTTCGAGAGACAGTTACAACATATCATATAAACCATATCAATAGAAAGTTACTTCTTATCGAAAAAGAAAAAGGTATAAAGATCATTAGAAATGATTTTTATCAATATCATCGTTTGAAGATTGAATGTTTACAACTGTCAGTCTTTTAGATATAAAATGTCATAAGACGACAAGTCATGGATCTCAATCACTCATAACCACGTTTTGACTAAGAACAATCAAAGTAACGATGTTGCAGTTACATGTGTAAAGTTGCTACCATTACGATCTCCTAGACTCGTATCCAACTAAACCACCTAAAGTATACTCGCTAAGCCTTGATAACAATCATATCTCTCAAACACTGACATTAATCTTATGAAAAAAGCATGAATGTTTCATCACAAATAATAGCAAAGTGTCATAAACCAAGTTGATGCCTACTGGAATTGTGTGAGCCTGTGAATTTAATACAGAGAGAGTGAACAAAGTGAGGTACATGGGAGTAAATATTGAAAATGCATCAGAACTCAAAGCAACAACTGTTAATATATTTGAACTTTTTGTCTACTTTCAGAATCGATTGTTAGCGATCCATATGCATAGCAGACAAAATCTGTATCGTGTGTCTAGGCTAAGAGGAGAGATTCATCGGATGTTCATGGCCATTAGATCGATTGACTCCTGCTATTTCTCTCTTGACAGCCAAATGTGCCACTGGATATTCGCTTCCATAGTAGGGAATTTTGTTTTGTAGAAATGCAAAGATTTTGATTAACCACGTCATGATCATGTTTTCTTTAGAGGGTTCCAACTAACTTTTCTCTCAAGAGAAAGAGATAAACATATCCTCTATATATTTTACACGTTATTTCCTATTTTTCTGTTGGAAAACAGTCATTCTATTTCAAAAGTGGCTGATTTTTTTCATAGAAGAAAAAATCATTTTTCTTTTAGAATCTGAAATTTTTCATGCATATAAGGTTCATTGGGATCATTTTTTCATATTCGTCGAAATAACATGGGAGTCAAGTGTTGTATTAAATACTTTGTATTTTTGTAACAAATGTTAAATAACATATGATTTTAAGTCTTCTCTTACTTTACAACTCTGTAATTATAATGTAAAACTCTCGTATTTAAACAAATGATGTTTTAAAGAATTTGCTTTGTGAGATCGAAAATATCATGTCTTATGCTTAAGTACCCCTTTTGATTGAAATGATAATACTTGAGAGATAACACCATTATAAAGAAACTTATGGGAAACTAATTTGGAGGTCTTTGAACTTGACCTCCCTACTACGGTAGCTAATGGACTAGATTATTGTAATCACAAGATACTAAGTATATTACTGTATCACCCGATATCTGACCAATTAAAACTATATCTACATGCGAAAAAAGGACGACAACATAGGTAGATAGTAATGCATTGTAAACTTCATTATACCGGACCTAAAAAGATCATCAAATCACTACCACATTTCGATAGAGGTTTGAATATAATGAATATTTCGTCTCTATATGCAGCTGAAATAAACAGTCGTACTTGTAACGTCTCTTTCCAAATCTCATAATTTCTTTGAGATCACGAGTTATGCGGTGAATGTTATAATTTGAAGACTAAAACGTACATAAATATCTAGAATTCAATATCTTAGAACTGAAAAAATAGCAAACATCAAATAATAGATTTTTCTTAATGTATATTCGTATGTCAATAATTGTCACTTGAATTCTGAATACTTTCATAAAAAACAAATAAAAAGTTCGAACTTTACTTTCATCTTTATTTTCTATACAATGTAGTTCTGGAGGTGTCATTAGGGATAAGAATAATATCAATAATCAGCAGCTGATATGTTGATACAGTATAATGTTTTCCTGATATAAGTAATTTATTGGATTAAATAGTAATTAAATTGAATTGAATTGTAACTGGTAGTGCATTAAGGATTGCTAATATTCTTGCAGTAAATAGACTTTGATTTCTATAATATAATAGATAAATAAATATTTTTACAGTAACCGAGATGAACTATTATTGTGTTTATAGATATCAGAATTCAGCTTTTTTTTTCCTCAGTCTTCGAAATCGATTGTCGATCTTCCTCAGTCCCTGAAATTGAAAAATATCTTCCTCAGTCCTCAACCGGCTGTTCTCCCAGTAACAACTGTGGTAAATTTCTCAACTGTGAATATTTAAGTACTCAGTTGACTTCCATGGTTCAAAAAACACGAAGCCGAAAGATAATATTTTCTTCCTCAGTCTCAAACAGCATGGCCCGCACCCACGCGCAAACTGCGATGTGTAATGAATTATATAACCGGGACCAATAAGAGGACTGAGGAAGACATTTCTTAACTTCGGGGGCTGAGAAAGATCGACAGTCGATTTCAGGGACTGAAGAAGAAGAAAGCTGTATCAGAATTTGATAACTCTAATCAGTATATTAATCAACATCTATAATTTTAAAATATAATAATAATAAACAGTAATCAAATTTCAATTACTATCAACACGATAGCAACTGAAATCAATTATTATTTACTGATATAAATATAATAGTTCTTGATTACTGACAAGCTATGCACTCTATGATACTATCCTTTGTTCCAAAACATGCATATGCTTCTACTTCGCTGTGGAGCCCACATTAGTACATAACTTAATTTTGAAAACATTATTTTGTTTTAAATGAACTGTTCAAAAGTCTAACGGTCAATATATTACTGGTACTACCAGGTTTAATATGATAGTTAGGAATCACTAAGGAACACGAAATATAAACAAGGATGGTTTAGATTTCAGGTCTAACTTACTTCGGAGGTTAGACACATACTTGAACCCAAAGAGAATTTTGATCTTATTCTCTGCTGCACCTAAGCTATGACATGTGGGAAATTATCTACCAAAAAGACAGGGAGAATGTTCATGGAGTTGCAGCAAGAGGTTTAGTACACCATAAAGCTGAACCCATTTAATTCAATATGGTGGATTGAGCTCACATCTAGGTAGGTGACACGTGGCAGAAGGAAGTACCGGGATCCACTCGATGAGGGGGATGTGCGTCTACGAGGAACTGGTTGGTAAACAAGGCTCCCTGATATATTTGATTTTATGAATAAACCATCGATATAAGTTGAGAAGGTGTCAGAAGGACTCGATGAACAAGGAATATGAATTCAAATCGTCAGAGTTTTTAGGAGAGAATCAAAATTATTCGATAGTGTTCTTTTACGCTCGACTTCTGAAAGATGACGGACCATGAGGTTAGATCTTCATCATAGTGGCGGAAACGACAGCCCAAGAAATCTCACATTCCTCTAAGGAAACTAGACAGAAGAAGTCGGTTCAGATAGTGCACAACTCAGTATCAGGTTGTACAATTAGACATCAGTTTTCAGAGAAGTCAACGAGAGTAGAACCAAGAACAAAACTCATGGGCTTCTGTCTTATGAAGAAGAGAAGAAAGTGATGACTTGTAAGAAGAAGATTCCGTGCAATTCCAAACGTCAAAGAATATCCATTGACGATGATGAAGAGAGATTTGGAGCCAAGACCAAAAACAAAGATGGTCCGCATGCCGATTAAGAGCATAAACCAAAGCTACAGAAAGATAGTAGCCAAAGAAAACAAAGAGTGCTTGTAACACACCTTGAGAAAGTCGCAAGGGCGAGCATGCTACATTTGGTATGTACAAGTAACTCAAGTTTTCCACTACGATCAGTAGCATTGGAGGTGAATACAATGTAATCTGAAGTAATTGTATTGACTGGAAACTTCAGACGGTAAACAATAATGTGAGTCTCTTGAAGAGCCAAAACTATAGCCAAAACTATAGGTTTAAGAAAAGCTCGGAGTGCACACTTGCGATGAGACATATTAAGACCATCGATATTCTAGGAGGAAAAATAGCTTGTCGAAAGGGGGAACTTATAAGTCATCATTTGATTCATACCGCTGAAGAACCTCCAACCTGAAAAGTTGGAAGACGAACCGGGGAGGAAGAAGAAGATGTCAAACAAACTCGCTTGCCCACTAGAGGAGGAGAGATACACGAGGCAAGGTGGAAGATACCAAGCCATGGATGAAGAGACGGCTCCTCAAACCACGGGAGAGATAAACAAAACAAAAGGGAAGCAAGCAGCAAAGGAGCAGGAGGACGCACCGATGCTAAAGATTGAAGGACAGCGACGCAACTCTAAGGAAGCACCTACCCATGTCCTTCGAGGGAACAGTGCTCCTCACAAGGAAGATGCTAATCGAGCTCCAAAAAACACCGATTCTCTCCAGGTGACAGACGAGGAAGTATGTATGATCAAGTCATGGAAATGTGGTTTCCTAAGCCGCAACATCAGAGCTGAACTGGCTATGGAAGAACTGAGACGAACGAGCCACGCGGATATTCTAGCAATCCAAGACTTCAGAATCAAAGACAAAGAGTTAAACATACACGCATCCAAACTCTTTGGGGGAATGCTCGCTTTTACCTGCTCTGGCGTTCCCACAGGAAAAACGGCGATCTTGACGGGATAGAAGGTCACTATGCTGAGCTCGAGGTGGAGCCCGAGAGTACAAGCAACAAAAAGGAAGCTGACCCTCTGTATTGGATGCATAGCCGCCTCGGACACAAGTGCCGAAAGAATAACCTTATCGAATTATTTGAGACAATTCTCATTCTCGGTAATGGACACGTCGTGGATACTACTTGGCGACTGGGGAGCGGATGAGGCCGGATCCCCTACTAAGCTCATTCAGAAGAAGATGCAAAGTGAGGAGCAAAGCATGTTCGACAGATTTAAAGCAAGAGGAGGATGAGGAGACGCTAGTGATGAAGAGATCTCCACGGAAGGAGAAGACCAAACATGGTGGGATATATAGACCCGCTCTTGTCTGTGAGAACAACAAGAGCTTACGTGAGTAATCTGTTGGCCGCAAAGCTGAGAGTTGGAGGCATACAGCAAGGGAGGCTAAAAGTCTCTAATTACGGACTCCTGAGCATAGACATAAAAGAAGAAGAACTGTCACAAATGGACGTTGAGCAAGTGACGAGTGACGTCAACAGGAGGACACTGGCTGAGCAGTAAATCTGAGAAGGAAAGGAATGAGACATCACATGACGAAATCCATACCCTTGCACCGCGACATACACGTGGACGACTAGCTTCACTATCTGCAAGCGACGGAAGGACTTGAGTGTGCAGAGGAGATAAGCTGCTCAATTGGAAAAAGACAACTGTCACTTAATGAAGGGATAGGGATAAAGCAAAATCAGGAAGAAGAAGAAGATGTGATAGAGGTATTCTCTCTTCTAGTCCTGTGTCTTTTGGTGGAGCTTATCAATGCAGTATTGTAATTTTTGGTGCTTTGTGATATCTTGACCTATTGGGACCCCCAAGTGTTGGTGTACCTCCTTCCTTTTGTATACCAGGCACCCGGTTTCTCACAGTCACGTAGGGCAGCAGGTATTCTCCATCACCATAACACTTGACTTTTTAATATTAAGTCAGACCCCAGATCCTCATATACCTTGATGCACTCACGCAAGGCACTGAAGGAGGTTTTATCCAACTCCATAAACGCACCCATGTCGTCTGCGAATAGAAAGTAGTCAGCCCACACTTCTCCGAACGTCAGCCCACGAATCCTCCTCTCGTTGTATGCCAGGTCCAGCTCCTCCATCAAGGACTGCGTGGCGATCGCGAATAAGAGAGGAGCAAGAGGACATCCTTGTCTCACTCCCTTCCCCACAGGAAGTGGTAGGTACTTCTGTCATTGATATGTACAGCAGCGGCCGCCTCTTCTGTAAGTCCTTTTACCAGCTGTATGCACTTCTCGTCTAGTCCTACCTTTTCCAATGTAGTCCAAAGGTAGTCATGACTGATTCTATCATAAGCTTTTTCAAAGTCGAGTTTGATGTATACACCAGTTCTCTTCCTCTGCTTTATCAAGTCTTGTGTTAGCTAGACACTGATAATGTTCCCTACATACTTCGTCCTTTGATAAACCCTGTCTGCTGCACATTGACTATCTCCGGGAGCAGAAGCTGGAGCCGAGCCGCAATGATCTTGGCAATGATTTTATAGTCAGTGGTCAACATTGTGAGCGAGCGTCAGTCTTTGAGTCTCACCTTGTTGGTGGACTTAGGTATGAGCTTAATTACTCTCTCCGTGATAGTGTTGACTAGGATACCTGTCTCCAAGTACTTACTCAGCATCGCGTAGTAGCTCGGACCACAATGTGTCAAATCTGCTGGAGGTATTTCGCAGAGACCCCGTCAACACCAAATGACTTGTTGTCGGAAGCGCCTGTACTACTTCAGCTACCTCTTGGAGCGAGAGAGTTTCAGTCAGCATTGTGTGATCTGCCGCACTCAAGTTGTTTCTCACTCTCCCAATTTTCGTTGCTTCGAGGTGGACTGCAGGTCTACTTCCTCGGCCTTGTAGAGATCAGAGTAGAATGTGTCAATTTCTGACATTATCCCTGAAGCGCAATTTATCTGTGTTCCGTCTTCTTTTGTCAACGAGGTAATTCACTCTCTCGCGCATTTCTACTTGTGGATATTGAAGAAGTATTTGGTAGGTGCGTCTCTTAACCTCAGATGTTCCGTCCTCGACCACAATCTTATCTGCACGTCTCTTTCGTGTTCTAGACGTCTCTTCTTGTCTTCGAGTTCTCTGATCTCTTCTACCTTGGCTTGTTCTCCGTCCTCTGCAGGTCCGTGATGCAGCTCCTGGATGCGATGTTCTAGTGTGTCGATGGACTAAATGACCTTCGAGGACTGGCGTTGTTGGTTTCTCATATACTTGCGTATACCCTTCCAGCCTTGTACATAGACTCTCCTTGGATCTCGACCTTCAGTCTTCAGGACCTCTCAGATCTTCTTTATAGCAGCCATGTTATCCAGTTTGCGCATTTGTGTCAGGCTGTATTTGAAATAAGAAGCGTAGGAGTCGCTTGAGGGGCCCGTCCATGTTTCTTCCACTCTGATAGTAAGATCGAAGATGATAGGTAGGTGGTCAGAGAGCGTGGAGCCCGAATGGTGTCTAAGATTGGTGATATCAGAAAGCCACCTATCCCTGTGGATGAGATAGATCCTGTCAATCCTAGACCATTGTACAACCTCCTCATAGTACCTCCACCTCGTATGATGTGATCCTTCCTGCCCTGCCACTATTTCAGTTGAGTCAACTAATTCCAGCTTCCTTCTTAGTAGTCTGAACGCATCCTCCTCTCCTCCGTGCAGTACGTTCCTCTCGTCAGCAGCATCCGAGTTCTGTTCAACCATGTTCCAGTCTCCGAGGAGGACCCAATCCCTGGTAGGCAATTGTTGGTGTATGATTTCTCAATCGTTTTCATGCCTGGTGTGTGTGTGGTCCATAGACGGAGGTAAGAGAAACGGTGTGACCGCTTTTCGTCACCTCGACCTACACCAGGTGGCCATCATCTGTATCTCCTTGTGCCGCTATTTTGAATGACTTGTGTATCAATAAGGCAGTACCTCATCTGTTAGCTCCTGCTTTCCCTACTACTTTGTATTCTTTGGATATTGCCCTGGTTAGCCCAGCAAGCTTGAAACAGTCAAGTTTGTGCTCATGAATAGCCAATACATCTAGTGCTCTCTGTTGCTTCATTACCCAGTCCTTCATCTTGAGTTTGAGAAATGGGTCATTTAGGCCTCTCACGTTTCAGGATCCAACCTGGATGGCGAGATGGGAAGTACTCTTTCGTTTTCCACTCATATTTCACAAAGACCCCCATGCCGCTCGGTTCATTGCTCTCTTCTACCCGACAGGGAGTCGTATTCTCCTCTTGCTCCTCTTGTATTCCTCGTACTGTGTTGTTGCAATTGTCACTTTCAGCTTGCTCGTATGAGGTTTCCAACCTCCTCTGTCTTGGCCGCTCCGAGGAATTGGTGCTTCGTTCTCCTTCCTGCATCACTCCTGGTGTTTTCCTAGAGTTTTTTGTCTTATCTTTCCGAGGTGTCTTGACCCATTGAAAGAAGCTAAGTAGTGTGTCCGTGGATGTAGTGCACTTCTTTTTGATCTGCCGGATTCATTGTCGGTGCTTTCTCCTTCACCGACTTCATCGATTGTCCTCTTCTTGTGTAAGATCTGAGTGCCTTGCAGTCTTTGATGTGTTCCTTCTCCTTCTTGATGCTTGATTGTTGGGCTGCCTTACGGAGATTTCTGTGGTCCTTCATTTTTTGCTCCTTGATTCGTTGCAGTAGCCTCTTCTCTACGTGCTGTGTCGGAGGATCGTTGAGTGTCTTTTTCTTGCGTTGTCTGCAGGTGACCGAGGATCCCGACGCGCACGTCCTTGCTTTCACATGTTTTGGGGAGGGAGAGGCACACGAGGCCGCCATCCCTAGTGCACACATCCAGCTCGCCCGTTGTCGAATTGAGAGTTTTCCTGAGAAAAACAGAACCTTCTGGTTGTGGTATAATCGTGAAGGCTGTGATGCGACTACTCGAAGAAGTGTTGGGCTTCAGGCTGTGGTTACTTACTATACAGAGATAAACTTCAGGTCATAAGGGGCACTATGAACCTTCACATAGGTCGAATGGACCCTCCAGTATGTTCAGGAAGCAAAAATCAGGTCAGACTAACAGTTATAAGATCAGACAGCGAACTTTAACAATCCAGAATCAGAAACATATGATGGTTTAGACTTCAGAACTTCTCTTACATGTAAATGAGGCCCTACTGACCACTCATACGAAGTTTCAGCTTGAGATCAATTCAGAGCACCGAGATATGAGCAGAAACGTTCTGAACAGAGAAATTATGATAATTTCTGATACCTAGACAACTATTTCGATCTAGAACAGAGAATTGGCTCGATCACTTTCAAAGATTCTTATAGAATTTGTAGTTCACAGCTTGTTGAACACCCCCTGTGAAGTTGGACCTCCTGATTGTACACAGAACTCGAGATCTCGCTCCCTGAAGTTGCTGCTCTAGATTGAGAGGTTTTCAGACCCCCTCTACTTCAGCGGTCGTCTTGAATTACTTATTGACTCAATTGACATGAAAATTTGAGAACAGTCGTAGCCCTACTGACAATGAACGTGATCTCGAAGGTTTGAAGTGATTTTCTCAAATCTATTGCGATAGACATCGAAAACCCCAAAATCAACAAAAGTGATGCAATTCTGGCACAATTCGAACTTCAATCAGCCATAAATCCTTCTTTATTGCTCCAAATCGATCAGGAATTTTACTGATAGCAACTGGCACGACGAGCCCTATCCTCCTGTGTTCTCAGATTTTGTAATTTTCCTCACCAAATGCTCAAACTCCTCTTAAGACCCCTACTACTAAGTTTAGTAGTATACAAAGATAAAACTGGACCAATGGGAGTTCATAGCTTCACTACCCTGTCCTTTTGTGTCCCGAACAACGTGGTGACTTGATTTTGCATATAGGTTATCACGTCAAGCCCCTAAAGTGCCGGCGTAAACCCTAAAGTACATGCAAAGACATGTAAACGACATGTAATCCCGAAAGATAACCTAACATCGCTAGGAAGCATGCATGGACGACATGTAAGTACAACCCATGAGCTTAACTCCATCAACACTGTAATCAATCTACTAAGACTCAAAATATATATCATCCTCAAGAATCGACTTCTCTAAGGTCTTAACTTCACTTAGAGATATTAACGTCTGATAGAGAGGTGAAGCATGTTCTTAGGAAAATGCCTGTGTTCTTTATGTCAATAATCGGTCTAACAGACAGAGCAGCCAAAGAAATAGATCAAATATGCAAGAAGTTCATGTGGGGAACTAACGCTGAAGGCAAGACGAAGACTGCCTTAATGGCTTGGGGAAAGATGTGCAGATGCAAAACGAAGGGCGGATTGGGCTTCAAAGACCTGAATACACAAGGGAAAGCGCTATTGTGCAGAAAGATGAGAGAAGTCCTCGAAGAACGAGACCTGGAATGGTGCAAGCTATTCGACGCTTTCGTCCTTCAAGCAAGAGCCGGATTAGATCAAAATATCGTAAGACAGGAGTACACGATAAGGTATATTATTCTCACTCACCAAGACCTACATACTGGAGGTTCGGAATTTGCGGATGCACTGAACAAGGCGTGGAAGAATGTTCATCATCATCTGGTGTGGTCTCCTAAGAGGATTAAGATTCCGAGCAATATCACTCTACGAGACTTCATCAAGTTGGTCCTACAGGACTATGAAACTGGAGCTCCTAACACGAAGGTAGTAATGGATGCTTTGAGAGATCACATGATTACTACTAACTTAGTAATCTACCAACGGAGAGCGGCGCTTCACAGCAAGTATGTAGCAAGAAGCAAGAACGAAGAATCAAGGAAGAGCGGTAACCCGCTGCATATGTATCTAAATGAGATACTTGGAGACAGAATGCTTGAGAGGTGAGAACTAGCACACACCAAGGAATAGAACTGGGTCAATCAGTCGTAGTGGTGCGGTTTCATGTTGAGCTCAGCGGATTTCTACCAGAGGATTGAAGACCAAGAGAGCTATACAGAGGAGCTTAACAAGAAATGACAAAGGACTGATGAAGAACTAGAGTGGAGGAGCAGATGGGAGACGCTATGGGCTTCTGATATAGCGCAGAGATAAAGTAATGTGGTGGAAGCTCATGCATCAAGGCATATATACCAACGTACGAGTTATAAGAATCAGACACTGCGAGAGAACCTGTGCAAGGTGCGGTGGTGGACAAAAAACTGTCAACCACGTCATACTCAACTGTCACGTGGCTGTAGACTGCTGGAGAAACTTGTTCGCCTCCTCGTGACCAGATGAAATTCACGCTCACGCGACCTCCACCGACCTGATCAAAACATACAACAGATCAACGACATGCAAGATAGAACTCTACAGCTGGCGGTAAAGGTCGTCACTATTGAACTGGCTAGAGCAATTTGGATTTCGTGAAATTATCTGATGTTCAACAAAGAAGATCGATCGGTCTTACTTCCCGTTGTCACCCGAAAGTCAGCCGACAACCTTACTGCAAGGTGGAGAGAGAAAACGCGGAGGAAGGAAGACGACCAGACAACACTAGCAGCACTCACATTGACAAATCTATTGCACGAAGAAGAACGCAACAGACTTCAAAGATGGTTGCGGGAGCAACTAAGTTACTCTATTGGCGAGGATGGACATGGACAAGCTGCCGGGCTAGTCCATGAACCGGATCTGGAATGAGGACGCTCCAAAGGTAACGAGTGAGAGATGCACACAATCAACTCAAGGATTGATTTGACCACCACAACTACACACATGAAGAGAAGTAACAACATCGAGGAAACAACAACGGAGAGAGAAGGCCTTATCTCGACTCCTCGAAGAGAACGGCACATAGTGAAATTGACTATGGCGGACGTCATATGGGACATCGAACACACACGTACAAGCACACTAGAGTCAGCACCTGCTCCTAGTGTGATTTTAGGAGCCTACAGATAGAAGAACGAATACATCGAACTACCCCAGCAAATATCAAACGGATAAGAACACGCCGTTTCTCAATAAATGTTGAAGCGAGTATGATTGACACGATGAAAAGCTCTGCCCAACCGTGATATGCAGCTGTGTACCAAAGCAACAACCTCATCGGAGAGCATGACGACTTGGACGAGCTACCGCACGCCTAATTTGTCATTATCCTCGATGCTTCGGAAGAGAGAATTTGAGATAGAGAGCGGATGGACGAGTCTGGATAGAGAAGACGTGGCTCGACTCCACCAATGTCAGAGACGTACAACACAAGCACCAGATACACTGAAGGCGTCACGCCTAATCTCCACCCTGAGAACGAAGATCCTCCCCCCGACTGTCACAGACTGGATCCGCGGAACACTATCGACTTAACTACGCCCAGGTTCGTACTACTTGACGAGATTTTGCTGCTACTATTGTATGCGATGTGAGAATGTGGAATTGTACTCCACCGGAAGACACCACGAGCAATTGCTATCGCTCGTCATCGCTAGGAAGCACGAGCTCGCTCCTCGAGTGCTGGAGACAGTACAATGAGGTGCGCGTACGAGACCCAGCTCCGGCAATGAGACTCCTTACTGCTAGACGACAGCCACAGACTGACAATCCTGACCTAACCCAACCATCACCCAATCGCAGACACAATGTATTGACTGATTGAGTGGATGCTTGACACGTGGCTAGGTGGTACCAACAGATGTCATCAACTGACGGTGTCGTGTTGTGGTTCGGCTCCTGTGTGAAATTCCTGTGTAACCTATGTTGTGTTTCTTTTCCGTGTTTCGTGAACCGTATCGCGTAACTCGTCGAACGGTGTGATGAGTGCCACGTTTGTGATTATCTGTTTAAGTGATCGCACGGTAGAAGAACGTGCTAAGTCATCGATCTGTGCGCGTTCACTTTAGTGGTCCTTGTCGCCGCATTTGTGTATAAAATGGTGGGTCGAAGGTTCATACGGCATTCTCTCTCAGCGGGTGATTCGTAAGGGTTCTCGGTGGTCTGCATGGAGGAGTGAGGAACTGCAGGAGTGGTGGTTATGGACGGAGGTGTGTTACCGGCTCCGGATCTTCCTTTCCCGAATCCGTTTCACATCAAGCTTCATTGCATCCACCGCGATCACTTTCGACAGTGGTTAGTTGCATACTTTGGCGATGAGTTCATGGGGAGAGTGATGGAATTACAGCTTCCGGTGATCCTTCCGATTGTTACATACGGAGAGACTTGGGATATGACGGTGTACATTTTGTTGTGAGGAACAATGGATCTCAACTATCCATCGAACGTTCCTTTCAACCTTTGGGTCGATGTCCGGTGTCATTGCAGACCGAAGATCAATCATGGGGCTTGGATCGTGAGAAACTTCGGGCAAGAATATTACAATCGAGTGATAGCTTCACCATTTCCTTTTGTCGTACCTTTTATTGTAGAACGTTTTCAGGTTGTAATATTGACGTTGTATTAGTCTGCGACTCGTCGGTTTCATTCTGGTTGAGCGCCTCTATGTAGTTACGGACCGCGAAGAAACCATCGACACATCTGAAAGATTTTCTGAGGTCTTAGAGTGTTGTTGAGGTCTTATGTCTCCTTAGGAGTAAAAATTCGTTCTAAGGGAAAAGTTAAGAGGAGAAAAGACAAAAAGTAAAGCTCTTTTTGCTCTTATTGGTTCACTTTTGGACCAATGGTGTTCTAGCTGATCCTCGCGACGTTTCTGTGGTTTCTGGAGGCTTCAGAGGTCCATTCGCGAAACGGAGGGTATGGTTGGAGAGCTCTCGACCGGGGCTACAATCTGGGCTGAAGAATCGATCGATTTGATGAAAGTATGAGCGCGTTATGATCGATTGAGTGGAGGGGGGTGAAATTTGTACCTACTGCTACGTTTCTGGTTGTTCCGAGAGACTCGCGAGGAGTTTTGAGGAGCTGTCTGTTGGGTTGGAGAGCTGACGACGTGCTGGTCGTTTTGATATCAATTTCATCAGTTTCTTGATCGATTTGGATTCTGAACCGACCGATTGAAGTTGAGAAGTGCAGATGGGATAAGGCGGGACAGCGAACTATGATAGCCATGGATAGTTTGCTATTGCTTAAGATCTGAGTCGAATTTCTGAGTGAAACTTTCCAGGATTGAAGAATGTCTTATCAGTAAGATACTTGGGAAGTTTCACCTCAAATGGTCGAGTAGTTTGTTCAGAATCTTGGATCAAATGTACCTGGGTCTGTAAAGCTCTGAAGTTAGCACAGATTACGGTTTGATCCATATCTGAGAATTGGTTTGAGATTTCGACCTGAAAATTGTTCAGGGTAGGAGTGAAGGGTCCAATCAAGCTTCCTGTGAAGTTTGATCATCATTGGTCGAGTGGTTTGGAAGGACTGAGGTCTCAAAGTTCGAAAATACTTCTGTTATTAGCTATTTCGGGTTTTTCGGTATCATCTATGATCATTTTGGTCATTTTCGATCAATTTGGAGAGGAGTTTGTTGCTGAAACTGCCATGCCTGCATGCAATTCGACATTGGAGGGTATGGGGCTGATTTCAGCTCTTGGTGATGAAGGAGAACGGAGTCGCCATGAGTCTTAAGCCGCTGTTTAGGTTCTCGGAGCTGCCAGGTACTACCGCCGTTGGTGCTATATTGAGATCTGAATAGTGTTTTGGAGTATGCATGCTTTACCTTGCTGGAATGCTTGGTAGACCAGGGTGTACAACAAGTTGTATCGATACTCTATCAAGTTGATTGAGTGATCTTATAGCGTCTTCTGGTTGTACTATGAAGTTGTGATAGTTGGATTGATGGGCAGTTAGCGTCACTGGAGAGCTATTCAGAAGTCAGGCTTCCAGTGATATAGAGGAATAACTTCAGTTAGATAATACAGATCTGAGTATTTTAGTTAGAATACAAAAGATCTGTTTGTAACACAAGTTTATGCAACCTATACGTAACCTTGGATCGTAGCAAGCTTTAAACTTGAGACGAGCGGATACAAGGTCACTCAGGCTAGAAGAGTAGATAGTGAAACATTTGAGTGGAAACATCCAGATCTAGATCCAACCTTGTCAATCCACATACCTCTGCACAGCCATATACCCCGTGTATTCCTAGACAGAAAAACACGTTATACGATAGCTGGTGAACTCGACGTGAAAAGTCTAGGGTGAGAGGTACGTGCGTGGTTTTGCCACCATGGACATTGAAGGGTTGGGTCATTACGTAGATGAGGCTTCTACATCTGGAGAGGCACCAAAGGTGACCAAGCTTTCACGGTCTGATATGCGATTGCTTGAGGCATTCGCGTTGGTAATGCAACAACAGCAAGCCACTGAACGGAAAGAAGCAATGGCTACTAAAGCCTTGCAATCTGTTGTGGGGTTGCTAGATCAGTTTGACGGGAAGAACATATCCAAGTACCTAAAGTACTATTCCCGAGAGATGGAGTTGAGCAAGGTGCCTGAAAGAGAGATGGTGAGTACATTTGCGCTTGCTGTCGTACCTGAACTACGAGAGCACATGAAGGACATCATCCGATCTCATGGTGCTACGTGGGAAGGATTTACTCTTCAGCTGAAAGAAGAGTATTCTTTAGAAGATGCAGACCGAGTGACTAAGAAGTCATTCATGGAGTGGGTAAACAAACCCAACAAAGGGCTTGTTGCCACAGAGCTATTTCGGGAGTATGAGAGACAATTCCTTCAGTTGTCTCGGATGGAGAAGCTCACATTGGAGAATGACAAGGTGGAGTTGTTTCTACAAGCAGCCAACAATGAATTACAAAGGGAGTTGGAGCTGCTTCTAGAAGATAGGATGGAAGACAACGGACTCACGACTGACTGGAGAAAAGTCTCTGAAGCAGTGAGTGTACTTGCCAAACGAGAGTACCGGAGAGGGAAGGTGGTGGTAAGACAAGAAGAGAGACCACCGCCGATCATAGTACCTCGTAGGCAACCAATGGTACCCAATGTGCAAGCACCTATTGTGCATGTACCTCAAGTTCCACTTCCTACTATTCCTGTCCCGAAAGTTGCACCGCAAAGAGATGCTATGGAAGAGTTGGTAAAAGGGATGAGGGACTTGCAGATCAAGTTAGCAAGGTTGGAAGAGAAGGGAGGAGCACATGATACCAAACTTGCTCCTAAGCAAGATTATGTACAGAGATGCATTTGGTGTGATAATTCTGATCATGCTCGAAGAGAGTGTGGTGATTTTGCCAAAACTCTACGAGATGGAGTAGTCTATTGGAAGGAAGGAAAGATTGCTCTGAAGGATAATGGAGAGATTCTTAGAACCAACTTCGGGAAAGGAGGAATGAAGCAAGTACTGGAGGAGTATCTATCTCAACATGCTACTGCGTCAGTAGAAGCTGCTACTTATGGAGTTGAGGTAGTACGAGAAAGAATAGCTTCTAAGAAGGATGGAGATACTCTTGATATGTGGAGCCATGCGGTAAGCACGAACAAAAGGGGGAAAATGGCAAGGGAGGAGTTGCTCAGAACAGCCACGGCAATCAGGGGTGCTACTGGATGGGATGATCCCGTGGATACAATGTCTGTTCACGCTTATTTGGCGAAGAGTCAACATGAGGCTCTCATGGAGGAGAAGCGCAAACGAGATGAAGCAGGCCCTAGCGAAGAGAGAACAACTCTCAAGAGGCAAACAAGAGGAGAAAAGTTCAGACCGGAGATTATGTCTCTACCAGAGGAGACTATGGAAGAGGTCATATCCTCTACTCCTGAGAAGTCAGAGAAGAGCAGAGGTAAGGAGAAAGGTAAATCTCCTTCATACAAGCTTCAGTCTGATATTGAAGCTGCTACGGATCTGAAAGGAGTACTAGAAGAGAGAGTACTCAATGCCAAGATCGAGTTTACCTTGCGAGAGATTCTTGGGATTGCCAAGAGGGAGTTTCATGATGTCATTATTGACACCATCAAACGAAAAAGGCAATTGGCAGGAGAAACCGCTGTGTCTAATGCATTAGACACAAGGATATCAAGAGAGGAAGAGTTAGAACTAGCTCAATGCTGCATCAACCGCAAGGTTCGGTTTGAGGATGATAACGATGACAAGGTCCCTAGTCATTACACTAGAGGACATTGGGCTAGAGCTACTACCGAAGCCTTAGTGAAGGTAGGAGAGATGACAGATCCAGTGGTTGCTCTCATTGATCATGGATCAGAGATCAATATTGTCTCTAAGGACATCTACAAGCAAGGTGGATGGCCTGTTGATATAGATCATGGTTGGATGATCAGAACGGCGAACAACACACGAGGAGAACTCTACGGAGCTTGTCCTGATGTGAAAGTGAAGGTGGGAGATGTAACTATAGAACAAAACTTCTTTGTTCAAGATAGTACATCATACCCGGTGATACTCGGTCAACCTTACATTACAGCTGTGAGGATGGAGACCAAGGTTTTGGATGATGGATCTGCTTATGCGCGGATCAGAAGTCAGGACGGCAAGAGAGCGGTACAGTTTCTAACTGTATCAGCAAACCACGAGCGGAACAGAGATTATCTGAGGGGTGGTTCCTTGCCTAAGGTCACGGAAGAGTTCAAGGATTTTTGACAAGTACTGCTATAGAGCGAGGACATAGTGGTACACTGGAGAAGGTACTCTCGCTAGAGAAAGAAAGTGCTTTTTGTACAGGAGTTGTGAGATTTTCTGGGAGTGGATTTGCTACACATACACGACTTGCTGACTTGCAGAAGTGGGAGCAGAAAGTTGTGCAAAAAACTGAAAAAGATCTAAAGAGAGTTGGTGTGCTTGAAGAGGATGATAAGATAGAAGGTGTTTATTTGGAGTTAGGATTGGGAGATTTCATCGATGAACTTGCTATGCATGAGCAAGAAGATGAGGATCATGTGGTGGAAGTACACTCTAGGGAGCTCTATAC
This sequence comes from Asterella californica, assembly GCA_036924285.1. Taxonomy (NCBI): domain Eukaryota; kingdom Viridiplantae; phylum Streptophyta; class Marchantiopsida; order Marchantiales; family Aytoniaceae; genus Asterella; species Asterella californica. The sequence continues at coordinate 19,454,370 of JAYKYS010000003.1, forward strand.
AGCTATAGAGTCATTCGTAGATCCTGAAGTTAGAGTTGATACTAGGTACAAAACGGTAGACAAGAAGGTAAAACCTGTTGCTCAGCCATTACCTAGTGATTCTAACCAACGAGTCCAACAATCTTCGAAGGAGAAAAGCTTGAGAGATCTTAGCCGGGTCGGTCACAAGTTCACTGAAGCTACGCTCAAGGAGTTGAAGGTTGGTTCAGCAGATTTTCTTTTGTCTGTGGAGGAGAATAGGTTTAGGGAGATGTTAACTAGGCACGGGAAAGCTTTTGCTTTTGAAGCCTCAGAAATCGGATGTGTAGATCCTAGCATTGTGGCGCCAATGATCATATTCACAGTTCCACATGCTCCTTGGGATTTGAGGCCAATTCCTGTACCTAGAGCGCATCTACCGAAACTCATAGAGCTCTTGAAGGAGAAGATGCAGATGAAGATCTTGGAACCATCGTTTGCACCGTACTCTAGTCGTTGGTTTACAGTACCAAAGAAGAGTGGTGCATTACGGTTCATCCAAGATATGCAACCTGTGAACCAAGTGACCATCAGAAATACAGGCATAGGACCTATCGTCGGAGAGTTTGCTGAAGCGTTTGCTGGGAGGGCTATTTACTCTATAGGAGATCTTTACTCTGGATACGATCAGTTTCAACTTGCTGAACAGAGTAGAGATATCACCACCATGAGGACACCGTTGGGGTTGGTCAGAATGTGCACACTACCACAAGGAGCAACAAACTCGGTAGCGCACATGATGAACGGGATGAACAAGGTTCTCCGTGAGTTCATTCCTGAGAAGACCATGCCTTTCTTGGATGACATTCCAATTAAGGGATGCATTGAGGAGGAGAAAGATGAGACAATGGATCAGAAGGGGTGTAGAAACTTTGTTGCTGATCACATTTCAGATTGTGATAAAATCTTATCACGACTTGAAGAGGCGCACTTGACACTATCAGGTGCCAAGTCTTCATTTGGAGTGCGAGAGGTTGTGATTGTGGGGCACTTATGTGGATGGTTTGGACGCAAGCCTGATCCTGGTAAAGTGGATGCTATACGGCGGATGAAGGATACTTGTAGTTCAACAACAGAGGTGAGAAGGTTTCTTGGAGCTTGTGTCTTCTATCATGTGTGGATTCCACATTTTGCACATGTGGCTGATCCTCTTTACGATCTGTTGAGAAAGCACAAGAGGTTTGCATGGGAGGAGAGACATACCGAGGCGATTCAGAGATTGAAGCAGTTGTTATCTTCTCCACCTGTACTTCGTCGTGTGAGCTACGAGGATAGCAAACCAGTGATACTTACTGTTGATACTAGTCCGATAGCCATTGGATGGGCAGTAGGACAAGATGATGAAGAAGAGAATCGGTTTGCAGTCAGATTTGGAGCAAAGGTGTTGAGTGAGCGACATAGAAACTATCCTCAAGTGAAGAGAGAGTTATGGGGAGTAGTTACAGCTATGAAAGCTGAAAAGGATTATTTGATTGGAGCGCCAGTAATAGTAGAAACAGATTGTTTACCACTATTAGGGATGATTACAAACTGTAACACTCCTGATATTGCTATGCTACGCTGGATTGCTTACATCAAGTCCTTAAATCCTGAGTTCCGACACATAGCGGGGAAGAACAATCCAGTAGCTGATATGTTATCTCGTGCGAGGTATGAGGATGAGGAGGAGATGATAGAAGATACAGAAGATGTTGGTACTACTGTTTTCTGTAGAGCTCAAGGAGGTGAGAGTGAGCATTCGAAACCGTTCATGGAGGAGCTATATGAAGGAGAATGGATAGACATAGGACGTTATCTAAGTCTGTTGACTAGACAGCCAGGATGGAGTGATGCCCACTTTAAACAAATCAGGAGGAAGGCTTATAACTACTTGCTACAAGGTGGTTATTTGTGGAAACATGCTAAGCAAGGTGGTAAGATGCCACAAAGGGTTGTGTGCAAGGTTGACATGCAGAAGTTACTCATGCAGGAGTTTCATGAGAGCTTGTGGGCAGGACATAGAGGTATTTATGCCACCTTTACAAAGCTGAAGGAGAGATATTGGTGGCGTAACATGTACAGAGATGTAGTTCAATTTGTGGAGACATGCCAAACTTGTCAAGAGTATTCAGGAATTCGGCATCGAGATGGATTACATCCTACTTATCCACTTGCAATGCATTATAAGTGGGTAGTAGATCTTGTTATTATGCCAGTTGGTATATGGCAGATGCGATACTTAGTTTTGGCACGTGAGGATTTGTCCAACCAAGTGGAAGGGCGAGCCTTACGGACAAAATCCACAGAGGGAGTCTGCAAATTCTTGTTGGAAGATGTGATTTGTAGATATGGTTGTGTTGGGAAGATCACGGCTGATCGAGGGGAGCTGAACAATGATGAGGCTAAAGCGTTCTTCAAGAGGTGTGGTGTGAAGTTAGCTCTCACCACAGCCTACAATCCGGAAGGTAATGCGAAGAGTGAACGTGGTCATCCTCCTATTGTGAAAGCTATTGTGAAAGCTTGCAAGGGGAGGGCAAGAGAATGGCCAAGATTTCTTCCGTTTGCATTATGGGCTGATCGTTCGACTCATAGTTCAGTTACGGGATATATGCCGGCGGAGTTGATGCAGGGGCAGAAACCTATCATGCCCATTGAGGAGCACATACCTACTTGGAGTGTTCTACCTTGGGAGGATGGTATGTCTACAGAAGATCTTCTTGCTGTCCGAATCCGTCAACTAGAGAGAAGACCTGAAGATGTAGAGATTGCATTGGAGAAGCTGAAAGAGGCGCGCTTGAGAAACAAAGACAGATTCGATAAGCGTCATCGATTAAGGCCGAAGGAGATTAAAGAAGGAGATTGGGTGTTGGTCTACGATAGTAGCTTGGACAACCAACACAGTGCGCTTAGAAAATTCTCTAAGCGATGGTTTGGCCCGTATGTGGTTCTTGTCGTGCTTGACAATGCCACATATTCACTAAGAGAGCTTGATGGGGCAGAGCTCAAGGTTCCAATTGCAGGCAAGCGTGTGAAACTCTTCAAGAAGCGAGATGAAGGGATAAGCATGGAGGAAGTCGAAGTTGAGTTTGATATCTTGGATGATGACGGAGAAGATTTGGATGACGAAGATATTGCTAACGACAACATCAGTGAAGAAGATGAAGATATAGTGTGATGCCGACCACAACTTGTGAGTGTTGGCGCATACCAGAGGATGCGCAGGTTTAGAAGGGGTGGATGTCGTGTTGTGGTTCGGCTCCTGTGTGAAATTCCTGTGTAACCTATGTTGTGTTTCTTTTCCGTGTTTCGTGAACCGTATCGCGTAACTCGTCGAACGGTGTGATGAGTGCCACGTTTGTGATTATCTGTTTAAGTGATCGCACGGTAGAAGAACGTGCTAAGTCATCGATCTGTGCGCGTTCACTTTAGTGGTCCTTGTCGCCGCATTTGTGTATAAAATGGTGGGTCGAAGGTTCATACGGCATTCTCTCTCAGCGGGTGATTCGTAAGGGTTCTCGGTGGTCTGCATGGAGGAGTGAGGAACTGCAGGAGTGGTGGTTATGGACGGAGGTGTGTTACCGGCTCCGGATCTTCCTTTCCCGAATCCGTTTCACATCAAGCTTCATTGCATCCACCGCGATCACTTTCGACAGTGGTTAGTTGCATACTTTGGCGATGAGTTCATGGGGAGAGTGATGGAATTACAGCTTCCGGTGATCCTTCCGATTGTTACATACGGAGAGACTTGGGATATGACGGTGTACATTTTGTTGTGAGGAACAATGGATCTCAACTATCCATCGAACGTTCCTTTCAACCTTTGGGTCGATGTCCGGTGTCATTGCAGACCGAAGATCAATCATGGGGCTTGGATCGTGAGAAACTTCGGGCAAGAATATTACAATCGAGTGATAGCTTCACCATTTCCTTTTGTCGTACCTTTTATTGTAGAACGTTTTCAGGTTGTAATATTGACGTTGTATTAGTCTGCGACTCGTCGGTTTCATTCTGGTTGAGCGCCTCTATGTAGTTACGGACCGCGAAGAAACCATCGACACATCTGAAAGATTTTCTGAGGTCTTAGAGTGTTGTTGAGGTCTTATGTCTCCTTAGGAGTAAAAATTCGTTCTAAGGGAAAAGTTAAGAGGAGAAAAGACAAAAAGTAAAGCTCTTTTTGCTCTTATTGGTTCACTTTTGGACCAATGGTGTTCTAGCTGATCCTCGCGACGTTTCTGTGGTTTCTGGAGGCTTCAGAGGTCCATTCGCGAAACGGAGGGTATGGTTGGAGAGCTCTCGACCGGGGCTACAATCTGGGCTGAAGAATCGATCGATTTGATGAAAGTATGAGCGCGTTATGATCGATTGAGTGGAGGGGGGTGAAATTTGTACCTACTGCTACGTTTCTGGTTGTTCCGAGAGACTCGCGAGGAGTTTTGAGGAGCTGTCTGTTGGGTTGGAGAGCTGACGACGTGCTGGTCGTTTTGATATCAATTTCATCAGTTTCTTGATCGATTTGGATTCTGAACCGACCGATTGAAGTTGAGAAGTGCAGATGGGATAAGGCGGGACAGCGAACTATGATAGCCATGGATAGTTTGCTATTGCTTAAGATCTGAGTCGAATTTCTGAGTGAAACTTTCCAGGATTGAAGAATGTCTTATCAGTAAGATACTTGGGAAGTTTCACCTCAAATGGTCGAGTAGTTTGTTCAGAATCTTGGATCAAATGTACCTGGGTCTGTAAAGCTCTGAAGTTAGCACAGATTACGGTTTGATCCATATCTGAGAATTGGTTTGAGATTTCGACCTGAAAATTGTTCAGGGTAGGAGTGAAGGGTCCAATCAAGCTTCCTGTGAAGTTTGATCATCATTGGTCGAGTGGTTTGGAAGGACTGAGGTCTCAAAGTTCGAAAATACTTCTGTTATTAGCTATTTCGGGTTTTTCGGTATCATCTATGATCATTTTGGTCATTTTCGATCAATTTGGAGAGGAGTTTGTTGCTGAAACTGCCATGCCTGCATGCAATTCGACATTGGAGGGTATGGGGCTGATTTCAGCTCTTGGTGATGAAGGAGAACGGAGTCGCCATGAGTCTTAAGCCGCTGTTTGGGTTCTCGGAGCTGCCAGGTACTACCGCCGTTGGTGCTATATTGAGATCTGAATAGTGTTTTGGAGTATGCATGCTTTACCTTGCTGGAATGCTTGGTAGACCAGGGTGTACAACAAGTTGTATCGATACTCTATCAAGTTGATTGAGTGATCTTATAGCGTCTTCTGGTTGTACTATGAAGTTGTGATAGTTGGATTGATGGGCAGTTAGCGTCACTGGAGAGCTATTCAGAAGTCAGGCTTCCAGTGATATAGAGGAATAACTTCAGTTAGATAATACAGATCTGAGTATTTTAGTTAGAATACAAAAGATCTGTTTGTAACACAAGTTTATGCAACCTATACGTAACCTTGGATCGTAGCAAGCTTTAAACTTGAGACGAGCGGATACAAGGTCACTCAGGCTAGAAGAGTAGATAGTGAAACATTTGAGTGGAAACATCCAGATCTAGATCCAACCTTGTCAATCCACATACCTCTGCACAGCCATATACCCCGTGTATTCCTAGACAGAAAAACACGTTATACGATAGCTGGTGAACTCGACGTGAAAAGTCTAGGGTGAGAGGTACGTGCGTGGTTTTGCCACCATGGACATTGAAGGGTTGGGTCATTACGTAGATGAGGCTTCTACATCTGGAGAGGCACCAAAGGTGACCAAGCTTTCACGGTCTGATATGCGATTGCTTGAGGCATTCGCGTTGGTAATGCAACAACAGCAAGCCACTGAACGGAAAGAAGCAATGGCTACTAAAGCCTTGCAATCTGTTGTGGGGTTGCTAGATCAGTTTGACGGGAAGAACATATCCAAGTACCTAAAGTACTATTCCCGAGAGATGGAGTTGAGCAAGGTGCCTGAAAGAGAGATGGTGAGTACATTTGCGCTTGCTGTCGTACCTGAACTACGAGAGCACATGAAGGACATCATCCGATCTCATGGTGCTACGTGGGAAGGATTTACTCTTCAGCTGAAAGAAGAGTATTCTTTAGAAGATGCAGACCGAGTGACTAAGAAGTCATTCATGGAGTGGGTAAACAAACCCAACAAAGGGCTTGTTGCCACAGAGCTATTTCGGGAGAAAAAGAGAAAACCTCTCTATTTCGAGTCCTTTGCGGCTTCGACTGTCAGTGATGGCCTCCCTACCGATGCTACAACACCTCGGTAAAGATGACGATTAACGATAAGACGTTGTGAGTAAGATCGTCTGATTTCATTCCTTTCCTATTTGATGATAAGCATCTGCTCGTTGCAAGAATTGTACTATCTTGTGGCTACTGTCTTTCCGACGAATATGTTTTGGTACTCTCCAAGGGGGGTGGATGATGAGACGGACGTGTCATCAAAATCCCATGCACTATGTCGATCGAAGAGCCACGGTATCGTGTCGGATATTGCGTGAAGGATGTCCAGGAAAATGCAAGGTTCCTGGCTGTGGAGATGTTGTGTGCTGAAACAGAGACAAGACAGAGAAGAACAACCACGAAAAGGAATGCTGCGATACATATACCACTCTCAAATGTATGTACACTGTCGTCTCTTCCTCCTAAGAGCATAGAACTGAAAAACAGACCAGAGCGGTCTGTAATCTGCTTCAAAAGCCCCTGAAAACAACCCTTGAATCACAACCCTGACCCAAAACCGCCGAAGTGTAGCTCAAAGCAAGAGAAACTTCTCTTTGCTAACAACCAGAGCCACAACAGTATCACGCGATCCAAACCCAAGTCTAAACCACATTCATGTATAAGCTCTTAGCTAAAGCTAGCTACCACAAGCTGTATACAGCCAACCAGAACTCTAACGAACTCAAAAGAGCAAAACCCGTAGCGAAGAAACCGAAAAAGGTCTATCTGTGGACTTCCTCTTTTCGCTGAACGGACTTCAGATGTCGATAGGGTCTCCTCAGCTGACTCCGTTAACCCAAGAAACCTTCAGATCCGACTCCCAACAGCCGAGATATCGCCGATTTTCGGTCGCAGGTGATCGAACCTCCAAAAACTCCTCCCTGCGGCTTAAAACCGCTCACACCGCACAAACGGATCGTCCAAACTGATATCCGTCTTCGCTGGCAGATAGATCTAGCTACCCTAAATCCAACGAGACTCCAAACAAGTCGTTTGGAGTTCCCCTTGCAAAACCACTCGAGAAATTTGATCGCAGGTTGCAAAAAACTGACGTAAATCGGCTCCCTGCGGCTCAAACTCGCTCATCACACCCAAACCAACAATCCAATCCACGTATAGTCTTCTCCTATGAGTAGATGAAGACTCCCTGATCGCGTAGGCTCCAAGAACGAAGAGCTTGGCTCACCTATCGCGAAGAACAGCCCAACCTCAGGTCGCAGGTGAACGAAAATCTGATGTAAGCGCTTCCCTGCGAGCCAATTTCACTCAGAATTTCCAAACCGCCCGATGAAAACTGGTATCGTCTTCAATTTCCTGTAGAACTCGATGTTCTGATCCTGTTGGATCCAAGGACAGCAAGTTTGGACTCCGGAACGGTCCGAACGGTCCAACTCTCCTTCACAGGTAACTGAAAACTCCAAATCTGCTTCCTGCGTCTCAATTTCACTCAGTACGCAATCCCCGATCCGTCTCTTCCCTAACCGTTTGAACCATTGCGTAGCCTGCACAGATCTGAACCCAACGACGCCTTGCGCGTTTGCATTGGACTTCCAAATCTCCCGCACCGTCCGTTGACAAGTCGCAGGCGCAAGCAAGCCCCTTAAGCAGCCCCCTTGTTACAGTCTGTACGTACGAAGTTCAACCCTCAATTCTAAGAAGCAGGCCCCTTGCGTCTTTGATATAACGCCTGGAGCCCTAAATACCCAGTCAGCAAGTAACTAGGGGCCTAGCTTGATTTTACCTTCTTTCGAATCGCATAACTTTTTCTCTGGATGTCCAAATGAAGTAAACAAGATGCCCATGCAAAGCTGACAACGAGCTCTACCCATCTATGTGATGAAAGTGAAGATCCGAAGTTGCGCCAAAAGCCCGTAAGCTGGGGCCTAGCTTGTTTTCTCCATCTTTCGAGTCTTGTAACTTCTTCACTATGCGTCCAAACGAAGTAGACAAAGTGCCTATGAAATGCTGACAAGGAGCTCTATCCACTGGTGCGATAAAAACGAAGATCCGAAGTGGTGCCAAAAACCCGTAAGCTGGGGCCTAGCTTATTCTCTCCATCTTTCGAGTCCTGTAACTTCTCCACTAGGCGTCCAAACGAAGTAGACAAAGTGCCTATGGAAAGCTGACAAGGAGCTCGACCCATCTATGCGATGAAAATGGAGATCTGAGATTGTGCCAAAAACCGTAAGCTGGGGCCTAGCTTGTCTTCTCATGAGTGTCTTTGGAGCGACAAGCATCGAAGTTTGAATTTCATGTAGGAGCCGGTCCACGACACGACAACGGGCGAAGGAAGAAATTGACGTAATGCTGAGATGATTGGTCCTCTCTGGTGTCTTTCCCTTACTCTACATGCTCTCTAATGAAGGTTTGTCTTCGCAAGCTGAGCGGCATGAGCGACTGCTACGCGAGATCAATAAAGGAAGAACACGCTGTACAACGATCCGAAGTGATCCATCAAGGGATCGCCGCCTTGCGGTTCTGAATTTATTCTGTTAGTTGTTGGCTGATTTGACTCTAACTAGTTTGTTTAAACATTGCCTAATATTTTCTGGCAGCGGAACACCCGACACGAATTGTCGGTGCAGGTTGTCCCTTACCCACATGATGCCGTACTCCAATGTATGTGTAGGAATGATATGCACACCTAGGATCCTTGATCATTCATTGCTACTATTTGATAGCTGATATGTGTCGACAGCTCCATCGTTGAGGTGGGACTGTGATCCAATCGTCGATCATTCGGGAATGGATTCGATAGTCGCAATTTGATTTCTAAGGTGTTCTGTGTGATGTCCTCGCACCATGGTAGAAGCACTCGCACGACAACCTCGTCATACGCATGAGCTAGATGATCTACTGCGGTGACTGACAGTCGGGAAGCGCTTCGACCGACTAGTCATCAGACACTAAATTCATGTAAATTTTGGTTCAACTCCCGTCCCAATACACTCCGGCAGGTGTGCAGTTGACTCCTGTGATACATCTCGTGGCACTGTCCCACTCGTTTATCCGAGGTCTTTAGATCAAATTTTGGGATGATCTGTCATCCTCGACGTCACCTTGGCTTCTGTTTTGGTGCTCTTTTCGGACAAGAAATTATTAAAAACCGATCCTTGTTGGCTGTTTTCGGCCTTCATGGGTTCCCGTAAAAGAAAAGAAGATTAAGCCATGCAAGAGAGGTTTGAGAGCTTGCGTAGGGAAGAGAGCCTCGCTGATTGCAATCTTGGTTCATTCCTGAGCTGCGAGTTGTGATTTGAGGAGCGAAGACACATCAAGGAGCGAGAAGGACAGGAGAGACGTACACGCAGACGGACGCTCCGCACGGTATCGTGTCGGATATGCGTGAAGGATGTCCAGGAAAACGTGAGGTTCCTGGACTCGATCGTCATGTTGAAGTTGCTACCCTGCCATGATCCTCCTTAGATCCATGCTCATTGACTTTCATCTCGAACCTCCCATCCAATCACCCCCTCTAAATCTACACATCTTCAATATGCGAAGACATAGAAAGAATAACCCATCATATCATAGAAATATCTTTCATCCGCTCTGTAGAACCTCACCGTCGAGGTTTGTGACCCTAGTGTCGTAGTAGACATTCCTCATCCTGCCAATCATCCCCCGTATCCTGAATGTAACCCTCAATCTCAAGTCTGTACATGTCATCGTATCTAATCCTCTCTTCTTTTTTGTTTTTCTGAAAAAAAAAAGAACCACACCGTTGCAACCAAAATCCTCAAACGCAACCATAATTATCTCGATGTACAATGATATCCTCCTCAACCATCATCCCCCCTGATATCTTCTTCTGAAAACCCTTGCAACCTTCCAAGCATCATCCTCTCAACCTTTTCCTGAAAATATTTACAATCCCTCAAGCATCATCCTCCCAACACAAATCACCTTCAGCAATGGCTTCTCCCCTGTAAGCCATCCTTACCCATCATCCTATATCCGTAGCCTGGAAAGCATCCATCCATTCTCCTTCGTCCTCAGCATGTCCGTCCTTGATGATGTCAATGATGACATCATGGACTCCTGTTGTAGCCGCACTCAAGACCTCCCGTGAAATGAACCCAACCTTGACATCTTGAATGCGTTCCTCCCAACCTCCCTTCACATCCATCGTCATCATCTCCGCATCTGGTTGTTGTTTGTCTGCAACCAGATCACCCACGTCCGCTATCTGCACCTCAACCATCTCCTCCGGTTGTGAAGGATCGCCCTCCATTGCCTGTACAGGAAGAATAGTTTCATGTTGAACACTATCCTCTTGAGCTAGCTTCCCTGAAGAAGTATCTTGTTGGTCCTTCTCCTCACACTGCAACGTGGATGCAGTATCCAACTTGAGCTCGTCTGGATCCACGTGCTCATCCAAATCATCCCTATGGAGATCATGCTCAATCTCCTCCACCCTAGCACCACAACTTGTAGCTTCGGTAGCTACAACTGCATGTGTCGCAAGGTAATCATCCACAAACTTCTTCATCCCTCCTTTACCAACGTTGGCTTGAAGGAGAGTACCCGTACTTGTGAATGTAACCCTTCCATCCTCCCAAGAAATAACCTCTCGTTGCAAAGACTCTGTAAAGTCGATGCAATCATCTCGCTGATGGTCAGTACCATCACACCACACGCAGTGATGTACCCAAGCTGGTTTGTGTACAAGCTCCATCTTGATCGACGATCCCTTATCCTCCAACCTAGTAACCTTAGCTTGGAGATCTTGCATCTTTTGCTGTAGGTCCTCGATGGTTGGATCCTTCTCCTCTACAACCGCAACTGGAGGTTGAACCTCAGATACTACCCGAACTGGTGTGGTAGTCAACGATGCATGTGTCAACCTTGTAACCCTTTCTCTTGTCTGTCTCCGGACAAGAAGCTCAACAGCTTCATGCACAACCTCCCAATTCCTTGTCAACCCTTCTTCTTCTTCCCCATCCTCTAGAAGTAGCTCCAACTGTTCCTGCCATGGTTCATCCGCAGCTTGAAGAAACAGCTCAGTCTTGTAGCTCTCCAAGGTTAGCTTGTCCACCCGAGGTAGTTGAGAGAATTGTCTCTCGAACTCCTTTAACAGCTCTGCAAGCTGTAAACCCTTGCTGGATCGATTGACCCATTCCAAAAACGATTTCTTGGTTACTCGATCTGAGTTCTCCAAGAAATACTCCTCCATTAGCGCATGTGAAAATGTATCCTAGTTCCTCCCAAAACGCTTTGCTAGACCTTTCACATGCTCCCTTATCTCAGGCACCACAGCGAGTTCGAACGTCTCGATCATCTCCTTCTCCGGTACCTGATCCAAATCCGTCTCCGTCTTGTAACATCTCAAGTACTTTGAGATGTCTTCCCCACCAAAAAGATCACTTGTCGATCACCCTTCCAAGCGCCTTCTTCCCCAAAGCCTCCTTTTGTTGGTTCCCTTGCTCTTGTCGCATAAACAAAGTGAAGGCTTGAAACAATCGTGCAGTTGCTGCATCCAACTGCATCCCTGATATACCCTCCGATCCGTCCATCCCGTCCATAGTCATGGCTCGTCCCATCCTCCCATCCTCTCATGATTCCAACTGTCTATAAATCCATCATCCCAGGTCCACAGCATCCTCCCGAACAACCAAATCCATCTTCATCCTCGTTCATGATTGCTGATCTTCTGTCCAGTTCAAACACAGAAATCTCCACCCCGGACCTTCACGTCGAGTTCACCACCGTATCGTGTCGGATATTGCGTGAAGGATGTCCAGGAAAACACGAGGTTCCTGGCTGTGGAGATGTTGTGTGCTGAAACAGAGACGAGACAGAGAAAAACAACCACGAAAACAAACGCTGCGATATATACACTCCAAATGTATGTACACTACCGGTTCTTTCTCCTAAGAGCGTAGAACTGAGAACCAGAGCAGAGCAGTCTGTAACCTGCTTCAAAAGCCCCTAAAATCAACCCTTGAATCACAACCCTAGCCTGAAATCGCCCAAGCGTAGCTCAAAGCAAGAGAAACTTCTCTTTGCTAACAACCAGAGCCACAACAGTATCACGCGATCCAAACTCAAGTCCAAACCACATCCACACACTAGCTCTTGGCTAAAGCTAGCTACCACAAGCCATACACAACCAACTAAGTCCTTAACGAACTCAAAAGGACGAAATCTGTAGCGAAGGAACCGAAAAAGACCTATCTGGGAACTTTCTCCTTTCGTCAAACGATCTTCAAATGTTGATAGGGTCTCTTTCCCTGACTTTGTTGGCTCAAGAAACCTTCAGATCCGACTCCCGATAGTCGAGATATCGTCGATTTTCGGTCGCAGGTGACCGAACCTTCAAAAACTCCTCCCTACGGCTTAAAACCGCTCACACCGCACAAACGGATCGTCCAAACTGATATCTGTCTTCTCTGGTAGGTAGATCTAGCTACCCTGAACCCAACAAGACTCCAAACAAGCCGTTCGGAGTTCCCCTTGCAAAACCACTCGAGAAATTTTGTCGCAGGTTGCAAAAAACTGACGTAAACCGGCTCCCTGCGGCTCAAACTTGCTCACCACACCCAAACCAACAATCCAATCCACGTATAGTCTTCTCCTATGAGTAGATGAAGACTCCCTGATCGCGTAGGCACCAAGAACGAAGAGCTTGGCTCACCTATCGCGAAGAACAGCCTAACCTCAGGTCGCAGGTGAACGAAAATCTGATGTAAGCGCTTCCCTGCGAGCCAATTTCACTCATAACTTCCAAACCGTCCGATGAAAACTGGTATCGTCTTCAATTTCCTGTAGAACTCGGTGTTCTGATCCCGTTGGATCCAAGGACAGCAAGTTTGGACTCCGGAACGGCCCGAACGGTCCAACTCTCCTTCACAAGTAACTGAAAACTCCAAATCTGCCTCCTGCATCTCAATTTCACTCAGTACGCACTCCTCGATCCCTCTCTTCCCAAACCGTTTGAACCAATGCGTAGCCTGCACAGATCTGAACCCAACGACGCCTTGCGCGCTTGCATTGGACTCTTAAATCTCCCGAACCGTCCGTTGACAGGTCGCAGGCGCAAGCTAGCCCCTAAAGCACCCCCCTTGCAACAGTCTCTGTACGTACCGTTCTCTCCTGAATTTCCTGAATAATAAGAAGCAAGCCCCTTGCGTCTTTGATATAACGCCTGAAGCCCTAAATACCCAGTCAGCAAGTAACCAGAGGCCTAGCTTGATTTTACCTTCTTTCGAATCGCATAACTTCTTTTCTGAATGTCCAAACGAAGTAAACAAGATGCCCATGGAAAGCTGACAACGAGCTCTACCCATCTATGTGATGAAAGTGAAGATCCGAAGTTGCGCCAAAAGCCCGTAAGCTGGGGCTTAGCTTGTTTTCTCCATCTTTCGAGTCCTGTAACTTCTCCACTAGGCGTCCAAACGAAGTAGACAAAGTGCATATGGAAAGCTGACAAGGAGCTCTATCCACTGGTGCGATAAAAATGAAGATCCGAAGTGGTGCCAAAAACCCATAAGCTGGGGCCTAGCTTATTTTCTCCATCTTTCGAATCCTGTAACTTTTCCACTAGGCGTCCAAACAAAGTAGACAAAGTGCATGTGGAAAGCTGACAAGGAGCTCTACCCATCTATGCGATGAAAATGAAGATCTGAGATTGTGCCAAAAACCCGTAAGCTGGAGCCTAGCTTGTCTTCTCATGAGTGTCTTTGGAGCGACAAGCATCGAAGTTTGAATTTCAGGTAGGAGCCGGTCCACGACACGACAACGGTGAAAAGATTTGAGAGAGAAAGCAAAAATTTCAAATAGTTTGAAGCCGCACAACCCTCACGCCACCTCGTCGAGATGAGGGTTAACATTTGAGTTAAAATTTGGTGGGTGTTGTGATTTTGAGGACGTGATGAGAGACACGAGCAAGCTGTAGCTGCTCACGGAGAGAAGAACAGAGAGAAACTGCAAAACTCAAGCGATGCGAGGTCACGCAGCCCTATTGCAACCTCGTCGAAATTAGATTTGAAATTTGGGCTAGTGCTAAAGGAGACGCTTTACTGCGGCTTGGGATATGAAGTCAGACTTTCCACATCCGACTTTAGAACGTCGAGAAGGAAGCGAAGAAAGTGTGACGACGGCGAAATCATCAAAGAGCGAAGAGCGAGGTCTCCGAGGTTTTCGGTCTGCAAGCAATACTTGGTGCGAACTCGAAGACACCGAAACGAAGATGCAGAAGATGTAGAAGAGGGAACGACGGGTCTCTCCCAGAGACGACGTACACCTGCTATGCCTTTCTTGGCAGCTCGAGAATGTGAAGAGCTAACAGAGATACACTGAGAGCAGGGAGATGGTTGGAACGTAGTCAATCGAATCAGGAGTCTCTTCTACGAACTCGTTAATACAACGACGGATGCTTTATTGTCGAGGCTCAAGGCCTTTACCAACCTAGAACCATAAGACCCTAACCCTCGAAGGGGAAGAAGGAGTCACCTGGAGATGATTTTCGCAAAGATACGAAAAAGGGGCAGAGAGTGCGACACAACAATATTAAGCCTCCGAGAATAGCCTATATGGAGAGTCCAGAATCACTCTAGACTATGAGATTTAGTTGGAAGCACACGAGCAGAAGGGCGCACATTGAGGGATAATTACACTGCGAGGTCTGCTACTGCTTCTCCCAGATGAAAAACGGACGACTACGTCCGAGATCCAAGAAGAGAGCAAAGACAGCGGCACGGACACCTTGCAAGAGCACGGTCTGATGCCATGTAGCAGCGAGGAGGACGAGTTGAAGCAGATCTGGCAGAGAGGACCTGCAACACAGAAAACAAAAGGAATAAGGGAGGGGAGCCATAAAGAACTCCGGGGCTACAAAAAGCAATGGAAGAATCGACGGTAGAAAGCGCAGCGAGAAAGGAAGCTGCGGCAGCGAGAAAAGTAAGACTTACTGCTACGCTGCAGCAGATGATTATCACACCAGAGAGAATTACCTCAGCGATGCTTCATGGTCCAATAATACATATCCCGTTAGAAGAGTGCTTGACGGCTGTCGAAGATCTTACGAAGAAAGTAGTGATACTCTTCTTCTCCAGCTTCGTCTCACTCTTCTCTCAGATCGAGGAATGACTGGAGAACGAGTGGCGGGACACCATGAACATGCGGCATGAGAGTGCTCGCATTGTGGACAAACAACATTTTATCATAGTCCTAGAAGTGAAGAGTGACTGCGCAAAAATGCTCGTTGCCAAAACCTGCATGATAAGAGGGAACCACGCCTTGACCCATTCCCACATGGGTGGAACTCCCAGTGCTCCCTCCTCTACCTCAGATGCACATGAGAGCGGCAGTCGCTTAGGTAGAAGAAGTCTTAGTTTTAACAACCAATGATAACCCTGCTACAAACACTACTGTCAGAGCTTGCATATTGTTCGATACTAGGAAGCAGTCACAAGAGGTTATTCTAATGGATCTTGGAGGGTCTATACACATACAGAAAATTGTATGACTACACATCTCAAGGTGCTATTTCCGGTGCAAACGCAATGGACACTGGTTGAAGGACTGCCCAAACAAGAATGAGTTCGACCCAAGGTTTAAACGACCGGTCGATCATATGTAAGCTGCTGGTGTAATCTAGAGGACACAGACCTCTACGGACAGAAGGAGCGGAGAGGGGCCCAGCAGAACTCAGGAGGATGAACCTGGAGGAAGAAAAACGACAAAAGAAACGTCACCAAAGACTTCAGAGCATGAAAGACAGACTGACGCTACAAAGCACAAACATGCAATAGATGCTTACACGATACCCATAGAGAGTGGACGCTCTGGAGGCAAAGAAGTCAGCGAGCTGATGTTGTCCTCAGTGACTCGAACGCCCCCACAACAATTGGTGTCAAGCTCGAAAGAAATCGAGGAAATATATATCTTGTCTTGGAGAGTCGAGGATCTCATGAGCCCTCTAAGGGCTGTGCTGGCGGCAAAAGAGCTCAAAGGCAAAACCAAGCCGGACATACTCTGCCTCCAAGACATCCGCATGAGCTTCACTGCCCTTGAAGCACATTTCCATCAACTATTCCCAGGGTGGAATATTTACTGCCCGGATGTAGCGAAGCCCGAGAAAGTAGCACTACTTTTCGCACCAAGAATAAGACTAATGGATCACGGATGGAGCGCGAAAGGAGACTTTATATGGACCAAGGTATTGCTTGATAATTATATCTTCTACATCGGTAGTGTGCTGAGAGAAGATCATACCGATACACGCAAAGAACTATGAGAGTTTCTAGGAAATACTAAACTCGCTGAGGAAAGTGCATGCTGGATCGTCATTGCGGACTGGGGAGCAGAAGAGATAAGCCCCGAGATCACCCTGACACACAAGGCCATGCAACCCGGCGAACAGGCACAGTTCGACAGAGCCAAAAGAGAAAGAGACTAGAACGACGTCAAGCGCGACGTCCTGATTGTTGAGGAAGAAGTCGCCTCATGGTGGAGCTCTCACGTTCTCCCGTTGGCAGTAAGGACCACGAGAGCATATACCTCAACTTGCAAGGGTTTGGCCTCTACCTACATTTGCTCTCCCAAACTCGAAACAAAATCTCCAACTACGGAACGGTACACTTGAGAATAAGAAAGATGTCAAGGATGTCAGAAAGGCGGAGGAGGACGGGGAGAATGCGTGGCAGGAAGAGGCGGCTGGTGCAGAATTTAAATCACCGATGGAAGTGTATGAACACCCTCCTCTGCCCACCAACGATACTCGATCGATGGAAAAAACCACCTTCTCATCCAAGGGTAATCTTGCTGCGAGTGGACAGATTTTGACTGATGCTTACATAGTTACAAGACCTGATGACGAGGAGATGGACACTCTCGCAATTACTAGTCAGGCTTGGGCAAGACGACAGGAAGGTCAAACTAAGAAGCTGCTACAACACAACAAATACATATTGCTGACAAACGACACGACATGCATGAACACACAAAGAGAATCTTTGGCCGCAGGGGTGAAAAGACTACTGGAGATGCGACCAAGAGAAGCTGATTGAGATCCGAGAGAGGAAGAGATGGAGTCCCGCTCAGGAGACCAAGGTGTTGCAGCTGCTGATCCCCCCTCTAGGAGGAAGAGAGAATCCTAAATGTTATGAAGATGCAAGGATGGACAGAGACCAAACAGAGGGACATGCTATGGACAGGGAGTGACAAACTGGAGAAAGAAGGGATGCTGCTTCCTATGAGACCTCACCCGAGGACGACTCTGCTACTCCTGTAGACTAAGGGAGAGCTGCTAGAGGAGAGATGGAACGGGGTCACAGAAACGAGGCTCGATTCCTCTTACACAACGGAAGCCAAGAAGTGGACACAGAAGTGAGAGAAAGATAGAAAGCAAGACCTCTTCCCAGATGCCTGAATCAAGACCACACGGTGATGTCCCTCCCACCAAACGCGGAAGGGGACGGTGGATAGCAGTACCTAAGCAAAGACGCTCGAATGAAGAAGAAAAAGAGATCCCTCGATGAAATGGAAGAAAGTAAAAATTTGGATAGCGATGAAGGTCCAGCGCCGAAGAAGCGTGGTGCCTCCAGTGACACCCTCCTTGGTTTTTTTCACATGTTAAAAGCACCAAACAAGGCACGCTCAGATCTCACGCGCGTAATGTACCGAGGAAAAGAAAAGGCAAGAGAGCACCTGCAGAAAGAAGCAAAACTCTAGACACAACCGACAACTAGAGGTCTAGGCTAAGAAGTCAAAGCAAAGTGAGTGATACCACAGAGAGTGACAGTGTGTCGAAAAGAGAGAAAAGGGAACAAGAGCAGAGTACTTAGCTAACAACATAATGAGTGACACTCCCGAGTCGAAGAAGCGAAGCAACACATCAAGCGGCCTGGAGGCCTCGGTGGACAATGAATGAAAACCAGAGGAGCGCTCCCCATCTCACACTCCATGTTGACACATGGAATGTGAGAGGCCTCAATGACCTTGTCAGGAAACACAAGGTAAAGCAGCAAGGTCGTGTGATTGACATCTTAACCAAACAAGAACACAAGCTAGACGACTTCCGACTGACTGGGTGCGTCAGGACGATCTCTAATGACTACAAGGTAGTCGGAAAGGCAGGGAGTAACGAAGGAGGAACTGCCCTTCTCATCCACAAGTCGTTAAAAATAGTAGCTCATGGAGGAACAGAAGATGACCACTTGTGTGGGTCGAGGCAAAGAGAGGAGGTCATTCTGTCCATGTAGCCTCAGTGTACGGACCTCACGCTCATCAAAATCACCGACTGTTCTGGAACACCATGAATCAACAATTGTCAAACATAGAATGGATTTTACTTGGCGATTAGAACATGGTAGAGAATACCTCTGACGCTGCCGGAGAATGTAACATCTTACAGGAGACGAGGAGGACGCCTTCAGAGGACTCAAAAGAAAACTGGACTTGACAGATGCAATAGATGTTATCGCTGACCACGTGAGACCTAAACACACGAGATGGAGACAATATGAGAACACAATTTAGTGGTCAAGAATAGATAAGATCTAGTTCTCTCATGAGAGAAGATGGATGTCTGTGATCTCTAACTTGAAACACCACGTTGGGTCTACCCTTTCAGACCACCTCCCAGTTACTATTGACCTAGAAATTGGAATAGAAGAAGGCTGGACGAGAAAACGAAAAGACTCCTACGCCTCGTATTTTAAATACAACGCGTCCCAGTTAGGGAAAAAGGAGAACCTCGAGCACATCAAAAGAATCTGGGACGGCATGAGAAAGGAAGGCAAAGACCCTAGGAGGATGTATGTTCAAGGATGGAAGAGTATACGCATATTCATGAGAAACAAACAACGCACAATGTCTAAGGAGATCACACTCACTGGAGACTCACATCCAAGAGACACACACTGGAGACCCACATCCAAGACCTCCATGATGAACCTGCAAGACGGAATGACAACATCAGGATGAATGAAATCAGGGAGACTGAGGACAAGAAACGTCAACTGGAGCACGAGAGGGATATCTATATAAGGTTGTGGTCAAGAGCGAAACACTTTGGGCTGGGGGACGTCCCAACCAAGTACTTTTTCAATATACATAAGCAGAAGTGTGCCAAAGAACGAATAAATTCTTTGACCCAAAGACAACGGAATACGCGTCTGCAGTGTCTCTGGCATCATGTTTGAAATCGGTTCTTTCTATGCTGAGTTGTACAAGACGGAGAACGTGGACCTAAACTCATTTACAAAACAACGACAACTGTTTGAGAGGGTGTAGAATCAACTAGAGGATGTTGATCGTAGCATGCTGGTTGAAGCTCCGACGTACCTTGAGGTAACTGAGGTTGTACAAGCGTTACCAAGGAACAAGTCGCCGGAGGTCGAAGGAAACTTAGCTGAATGCCTCCAACTTCTCTGGTCAATTGTAGAGAGGAGCTACCATGACATGCTCCTCAAATATTGAGAAACGGGTATACAGGCTAGCTTTGTGAATGAAGGGGTGATCGAGCTTATTCCTAAAATAATAAATAAAGCAAGACTAAAGGACTGGAGACCACTTACCATGCTTACTACTGACTATAAAATAATTGTGAATATCTTGGCGGCAAGAATGCAACAGCAGATCGTGGAGAGTTGAATACTCTTGAAGCTAAGGAGTTTTTTGAAAGATGCGGGGTGAAATTAGCTCTTACTACGGCCTACAATCCAGAAGGGAATGCTAAGAGTGAGTGAGGTCATCCTCCTATTATTAAAACCATTGTGAAAGATTGTAGAGGAAGGGTGAAGGAGTGACCGAGGTTCTTACCTTTTGCTTTATGGGCTGATCGCTGCACACATAGTTCAGTGACTGGGTACATGCCAGCGGAGCTAATGCAAGGGCAAAAACCTATCATGTCCATCGAAGAGCACATTCCTACTTGGAGCGTTCTACCTTGGGAGGATAATACCTCTAAGGAGGATCTTCTTGCGCTTCGGATTCGTCAACTGGAAAGATTCGGATTCGTCAACTGGACATAGAGATTGCAGTTAATAGGTTGAGAAAGGCATGGTTGAAGAATAAGGGCAGGTTTGATGAGCGTCATAGGCTGCGGTCAAAAGAGATTAAGGAAGGCGATTGGATGTTAGTGTATGATTGTAGCTTGGACAACCAACACAGTGCGCTTAAGAAATTCTCTAAGCGGTGGTTTGGACCATATGTGATTCTTGTTGTACATGACAATGCTACATATTCACTTCGGGAGCTTGATGGATCAAAGCTTAAAGTTCCTATTGCAAGAAAGCGTGTGAAACTCTTCAAGAAGCGAGATGAAGAGATAAGCGTGGAGGAAGTCGGAGCGGAGTTTGATCTCTTAGACGACGACGAGGATGATTTGGTTCTTGAGGATGCTGATAACGACGACATCATTCAAGACGACGAAGATGTTGTGTGATGTCGTCCACATTTTGTAAGTGTTTGTGACGCATGCCGGAGGATGCGCAGGTTTAGAAGGGGTGGATGTCGTGTTGTGAGACGTCTCACATGTAAATTCAGTACAAAATGTGTGTTGTGTTTCTTTTGCGTTCCTCGAACCTTTCGTGTAGTTTGCATGAGAGGGTATTAGGTGTCGCGTTCACGGAGATCTTGATGTGAGATCGCACGATAACAAGATGTGCTGACTCAATGATCCGTGAACATTCGCGTGAATGGCTCTTGTTGTCAAACTTAGGTATAAGATAGTGGGTCGAGGTTTGTGAGGTATTCTTCTTGGGGGGTTTCATGAGCGTGTCTTAGTGTCTTACGTGATAAGTGAGGAACTGCAAGAGTTGCATTTATGGATGGAGGACTAAATCGAGTTCCGAATCTTTCATTTCCAAACCCGTTTCATATCAAGCTTCACTGCATCCACCGCGATCACTTTCGACAGTGGTTCGTCGCTTACTTTGGAGAAGAGTTCATGGGGAGGATGATAGACTCGCTTACTCCGGTGGTCTTACCAATTATCACGTACGAGGAGAACTGGGACTTGACAATGTATATCTTACTTTGACGAGGGGCGAATGGACCTGAATTATCCAGCCAACATCCCATTCAACGTCTGGGTGGACGTTCGATGTCACTGTCGGTGGAAGATCAATCATCGTGTGTGGATCGCAAGGAACTTTGGCGATGAGTACTGTAATCAAGTGATGGCTTCTCCATTCTCTTTTGTAGTACCCTTCATCGTAGATCAGTTCCAAGTCGTCATCTTGATTTTGTATTGAATCTTAAATGTTAAATATGATCTCTATAGTTTGATAAGTGTAATTACCCTAAGGTTAGGGCCGATGCCTTGAAGACATGAGAAGATATTAGGGTTATAGTGGTTCTAGGGTACCAAGTAGAGGAAAAAAGTGGTTTCTAGATCTGTTTTCTTATTGGTCTATTTTCGACCAATCAACATCATTCAAGATCTGTAGACTGCTTTAGGGTTTTGGAGGTCTTCCCGAGGGTCATTTGAGGAGTGAGTGGTCTTGTTGGAAAGCTCTCAAGACGGGCTACACTCTGGAGACGAAGATCGGGCGATTTGGAGTTCTGAGGAGAGAGTGATGGACGTTGAAAGTCAGGGGGTCAAATCGGTACCCCGAGCCACGTTTTGGAGTGATCCGAGAGTTTGAGAGGTGATCTTTAGGAGCTATCAAGGGGATCGAGTAGTTCACTCCGTGCTGGTTATATTGATGTAAAACAATCCTACATTTGGGTTGGATTTGCTCTTGAAATGGTCAATTGAAGTTCGCTGTTACAGTTGAGAGATATGTGTAAATCCGTTTTCTTTGGGTTCAAAGCTTGAGTTGCTCCGTGCACATGGGATTGGATCTCTGAGTGAAACTTTCCAGGATGAGAGTATGCCCTATCAGCTAGTCATATGTGAAATTTTAGCTCAATTGGGTAAGAGAATGTGTGGAGATCTAGGATTTTAGCCATCGAGATCTGTAAAGCTCATAGGTTAGCACAGGCGGGTGGCTTGATCCATCGCGGACAGTTGGGTTCAGATCTGAGGCTAGAATTTCATACAGCAATAGAGAAGAGTCAGAGGGGATTTCGTGTGAAGTTTGAGCTTGATTGGATGATCGAGGTGAGAGCACGAGGTTGTCAAAGTTCAATTTACAACGGGACGGGAGGAAGACAAAGAGAGATTTCGCCTAAATCTCTTGAATGACCTTGAACAAGCGACCTGAGGATTGGAGATGAGCTTCTTGGAGGTGTTGCATGGATGACGAGGAGGCTGTATTGTGAGATTGGTACGACGATCACGTTCAGTGGAGGTGCCACGCCTTGTTGAAGATGAGGTATCGTTATCTTCGGTGTCACGTTCCGAGTTTCTGGTTGTTTGCTGCCGATATGCCTTGTATCGTTGGGAAGTTTGTGTAGTAGGCTGTCCTTTGCTGTGGACATCTTCCTGAACGAGGCTCGTATCAGCGAACAATATAAGGCCAAAGTCTAGCATTTAGGTAGTTTGTCGAGAAGAAATAGTGAAGCGGATATTGATGAAAGATTGTATGAAAAGTGCTTGGGATCTAAAGCAGACATGTATCGTGTATGAGCCATGCTTTTGCCTAGAATGGGATCGATCTCCGAGTCATTTTGTGTGATGCACGTGTGTTGCACTTGGGTCAGGTTAGATCAATAGTAACCAAGACAGAAGACATATAGATTAGATAGTGAGAGCGTAAGTTTCATCGGTTAGGTCGTAGATCCTATTGTATTTCTCCACAGTCAGATACCTCGTGTATTCCCAGACCACAATTCATGTCTTACGACAATGTGTCTTGCAATGCACTCTGCTTTTGGTGCTATTTAGACCGTTCTACCGATGAGGGCTCTGAATTACTGGACTAATGCTCTTCTCCCATTCTTTTCATTAGTCGTTTCTTCCGTTACACTCCCGTGTTGCTCGTTATCAAAGCCCGTTGTTCATCATCTTCGTACTCTCCTCTAGTTGGCTCGCCTCTTCTCCGTCATTTCAGTTTACGGTTCTCGCTGCTCTTGGTCGCGTCTTCGCTCTACTCCCTCCAGCTTGATCGGTGCAGCAGAGATTACATGAGCTCTTTCTCATCGCTCCTACGACACACCGTCCTCCCTCGCAGGCACACTGCTTGGAATCTTCTCGCCTTTGTTGCTTCTTCTCGAGCAGCTACGTGTACTCGGTATTAAGTATCAGTGGCGGCGTATTCTTCAGATCTTTGACTTGCTTCGTTACATTCCTTGCTCGCGATGGTGTTTTTGCAGAGGTCACTCTGATGTTACTCGAGAGACAACTTTAGACCGCTGTCAATTCTAAATACACACTTGTTAACATATCTATACCTTCGAAGACATTTTAAGACATCTCATGTGGTTCTAAAACCCTAAACCTAATCTGATTTGAACCCTTCCACTCGTTTTTCGCTCGACAAACATTGCAGTTCTCTTCGCTTCTCGCATTATCCACTCATGTCGTTCTCTCAGAGTTTCACATGTTGACTCTATTCTCGACGAGGCGGCGGAAAGACTGTGCGATCTCAATCTACTCGATTTTCTCATTTCTTCACTTGACTCTTCTCCCTGCCTAATCAAATCTATGTCTAAGCTCTCGTTAACGAATCGCTCTTGAAATTTTCTCTCAGCTAAATCTCATTCAAAAGTTGAGCCCTAATCTCGCCGAGGCGACGAAAAGGCTGCACAACCTCGAGCAACTCGATTTTTCCGCTCTTTTTTGCAAATCATCTCATCATGGACAACAGCAAACAACACTCCTCACCCATCCCTCTCTCTCTCTTTACACTAGCCTTGACCTGTGATTAGCAAAGTGCTCACAGAATCATTGTCGGTGAGTTTTTCCTCAAAATGTTAAACCTTCAACTTCAGCGAGGCGGCAGTAGCGCGTCGTGACCTCTAACCACTCGATTTTCTCACATTTTTCTCTCGATTTTTCACAATGTAAGAAGAATCAATCAGCGCGCGTCTCCTCCCCGTCCTATCGCTTCTCACTATAACCTCGACCCCAAAATCACAGCCAACAACTCAGGAATGAACAAAGTTGTTCACAGCGGAGCTCCTCTCCTATGAGCAAGCTCTCAAACTCTTCATGGCTTAATCTTTGAGACAAGCATCTGCATGGCTTAATCTTTTTTCGACGGAACCCCAACCAGCCGAGAACAACCAGCAGAGAATGGTTTTTCAAAATAATAAAACGCAACCTAGAAGGGTGCCAAAACACAAGCCGTCGAAGGGCGCCGAGGACGCAGAAGCGTCCCAAAAAGTTGACCAAAGGTCCCGGATAAACAAGAGGATCGAAATCTAATGACGAAACACAGTAGCCAGCCGTGCATCAGGCTGGGATGCATGAGGACAGAGCACATCAATGAGCTAACATGACATGACAAGACCGGGAGAAGGAAGCAATCGAAGAGAACGGTCTCCGAGTATACCCACATCTCTACACACGGACATTAGGCTAGTGGAGTTGTTCCTAGCACAATCTAGCACTTCGCAGAGGTGGTCGCATATTAACATCTTTAAAAGACAACGTGTACGCGCAATAATACATGCGTAACGCGGCCAAAGTAAAGCAGCGGGGAACCACTGTTAAGGATCCAGTCTACCGAATATTGCGCATTAGTAAAATTCAAATATAGTCAATGAGTCCTAGGTAAACGGCAAGACGTATAATGACTAAACTGAATCGACAGAAAGTAGCTATCAATCGTAAGCACTGAAATCATCAATCTGCGAGCAGGCGGTGAGATGGATTCCAGTAGGGGCAAAGCCTTCGTCCGAAAAGTCAATCGCGGAACAACCGTCTTAGATTGGCCGTATGTCAATCACCTAGGAAGCCTGGTCCGATCACACCGCGGCAGGCACCGCGCATCAAGAAGTCATCCGCTACACCTGAGGTCAGCGGCACATCATTAGAGTGGAGTCGGAGTTGCATCGTTGGCCAAGTGTAACCCCGTCCGAAGTAGGTAGAGTCTGTTAGGATGTCGGATGAGTGGGCTAGAATCGCACGTGATCTTGTAAGAGCGTTATTTCAGTCAGAGCAGCATATGTGAGAAAGGAATGCGGTCAATCACGAGCCAGCAGTGGATCAATTCGGAAATAAAAGACGGTCGAGAGGCGGTAAACAAATTGGTAGTAAAGCAAGTCGAATAAGATAGTCGTCTTGAAATTGCCGTTGTCTGCACTACGACCGCCATCAAGGTGAAGATCCAGTCATTCGCGTCGCGTCAGAACAGCAACACAGTGGTACGCGGGTAGCCGTCCGGAGCAGAATGAGAGAAAGAGAGGAAGAGCAGTGAAACGAGTCGAGGAGAATAGCAAGGCGGTGTATACCTCTCTTTGTCATCAAGGACACGGGGTCAGGTTGAATTCGCGACGCCGAATCTAGACCGTGCGATGAGTCAAATCAAGATCGTAGATCAATCGGAACCCTAAGATCGAAGGTCGAGGAAGCATCTCTCCATCGCCGCAAATGACGATTAGATACAGGAGGGAGTAACGTGTTGCTCATTCTCCCGTAGATTCAACTTGCGTGGAGGGAGAGCCGTTAGATCCGCAGGGCCTAATTGGCACGTCTGTTGCTCTGCCCTTAGGTAGTAAGCGTGATCAGGTAGCCACGTGTGAGATCGTGAGAGATCTAACGGCCGAGGAGAGAGAGCTTTTCGAATTCCGAGGATCGGCTTCCCAGTAGCGTAGTCGAGCCAGTCCATTATGTCAGGTCGATTCCTTGACGATTTCTCGTTCCAAGAGCCGTGGATACCTTCTAGTCTTCAATGTGTCTTCGATTCTCGCTTTTCTCGATGTTTGTTCGTGCGACTTCCACGTCGAGTGAGATTGCATAGAAGGTGTAAAATTTGACTGTCACTTCTCTATCGTGCAAGATTTGTCGTGGACTTTTTGTAGACAGCCTCACGGGTTACTGATTTCGTGGAGTATGTCTCGATTGTCTCATCATTCCAGTGGATGTCGTGTTGTGCAGGTGTAGTCGTATCCGCGTTCCCCAGACTGAACAACCATGGGTGCTTGGGGAGCCATTTGGTCGAGTTCGAGAAGAGATTCCTCAATATCGACTAGTCCCGTCGTCACCTGATGTCGACTGCTGTGTATGTGCTCCGTGTCGTATCCTTCCACGTGCCGATTTTTTATGGTGTTCGCGGCCAAGGAGGCAGGCCAGCACCCGTGCATCACAGGGCGCGTCAGGTAGAGTCCTACGAGGTGTGTCTTATTCGCTGTCAAGTAAGTGGGTAGAATTTTCATTACCATCTCTTTCGCTTGCCAAGCAGTTAGCAGTGGGGCTCGCTTGTCCAGTTTGTTTGTGTTTCGTCACACTCTTGTTACCAGGAGAGCGTCAATCTTCAAGATCCGGTTCGTGGGCAGGTCCAGCATCCTGCTCACATCCTTCCTCTCTTTCCGGTTGGTACAGTTGCTCTCGTAGTCACCTTTGAAGGCGGTTCCTATCTCCGTCATGCAGCAGATTTGACAGTAGTAAAGCTGCATGAGCTGTCTTCTCGTCTTCCTTCCTTCGTAATGCTTCTTTCCATTTAGCAATTAGTTTGTCTGCAGCCCTCCGAACGACAGCTTGAAGGAAGACTAGCCTTTCTTCCTGGTTGTACATGGAGTAATTCCTTGCTATCCATGTAGCTCGAACAAGTTCCACGGCCAGGGCACTGACTGCGATTTGTGTTATCCCTGTCAGGCAGTTGTGACATCCGATCGTGAGTATTTATTAGATCAGTGGGGGATGAGGAAAAAGGTGGCGTACTTGACCATGGAAGAAGTCGGAGGTGTCTCCAGCTCTCGACCGCCGGAGGACATTGGAATAGTATGTGGTTGATATTCTCTTGCTTTTCGTTGCATCGCGAGCATAAGTCATCCCCATGGCCAATCCTCTTTGTCCTTACATTTGTGTACATTCCTTGTTGGATTAGCTTCTACCAGATGACATTGTCCCTTTCAGGCAGTCCCGACGCCCAGGTATCGCTCCATCGTCGTTTCCATGTTGCCTCGTCGTCTTCTCTTTGCCATTTCTTATTAAGCTCATATGTACAACTTGTTGGGTCTTCTATCATCTGGTAGAAGGCAGCAGCTCCTATCGAGATTTCTCTCCACGTCTCCTGTCTTGTCCATTTTCACCCAGTCGTAGCAGCAAGTTCCCTTCTCTCAGGTAATTTGCCTCCGAGGATGTGATATAGATAAATGTGTATCGATCTACCTTCCTTCCTAACAGCCTCATTCAAGTTCCATGTCACAAACTGATTGTGTATTGTGAATCTCCTTTGGAATATGACGGTGGTAGTGGTTATTCGTAACTCGCGTAGCCTTGCCGTGACTACCTTTGTCTCTGGACTCCCAGTCGTTTGTTCCTACAAGATAAGCTTTATGGAGTCGCGGAGTGTAACGTTGCTGGGTATGTGTATACCTCGTGGAGTCCAAGAGAGGTTGTGCTGCATCTTTTTCCAAGCTTTGCAGATGGCATCGGCAAAGTCAGAGCCGCTGGTGTGGAGGTCTTGGCTAATGAGTATTAGATCTCGCATAGAGTAGCCACGTCTGACAATGTTTTGGTCAAATCTCGCCCTTGCGTGGGTAACATAAGCGCAGAAGAGATGGCACCACTCATACGGGTTATCGTCAAAGACCTCTCTCATTTTCCTACATAGGAGTGCGCACCCTTGAGTTTTCAAGTCTTTAAAGCTCAACCCGCCTTTATGCTTATTCCTGCACATCTTGTCTAACCAGGGCCACTTTGGACTTCCCTTACGTGTTAGATCCCCACCGAAATTGTCTGCATATTTGATCTACTTTGTTGGACGGTCTGGTAGTAAGGCCAATGATCGAGATAAAAAAAATCGGCGTAGCTCTCAAAACGTGTTTCAGTATTATCACTCGAGCCTCGAAGGAAAGGAGTTCACCTTTCCAAGCATGTACCTTTTTGAACATCTTGTCAATCCAGAATTGAAGTTTTTGTTGTCTTGTGATGTCTGTCCCGATAGGTGCGTCGAGGTGACGGTGGACTTCCTTATGCTTGAAGATGGAGCATCCAGTGCTCTCCAGCCACCCTGGGTATCTGGCGGAGTCCATCACCATAACGGATGACTTCTCAATGTTCAGCTTCGCTCCAGATCCTCTTTCGAAGACGGCAATGCTTTCCCGAAGAGCAAGGAAGAAGGCTTCGTTAATCTCCATGAACACACCCATGTCGTCGGCAAATAGTGAATAGTCCACCTTCGCGCCTCCACCAAACTCCAGGCCTCGGATCTTGCTTTGCTCGTAGGCCTCATCCAGCTCCTCTATTAGAGGCTATGTGGCTAGTGCAAAGAGAAGAGGGGCAAGGGGGCAGCCTTGCTTGATCCTCCTTTCCACCGGGAAGTGGAAGGTGGATTTACCATTGATGTGAACCGCAGCAGTTGCTCCCTTCGTCAGGCCTTTAACCAGTTGAATGCATTTATCTCCTAGACCAAGTTTTTGCATTGTTGCTCATAGATACTCGTGATCGACCTTGTCATATATCTTCTCGAAGTCCAGCTTCACATACAGGCATGTCCGTCTTCTTTGCTTCAGAAGGTCCTATGTTAACCACACACTAATGATGTTGTCGAGTATGCTTCTACTCTTGATAAAACCAGTTTGTTGGAAATTTACTATCCGTGGAAGGAGAACTTGTAATCTAGCTGCCCAGATTTTAGCGATTACCTTGTAGTCCGTGGTCAGCATAGTGAGGGGCCTCCAATCCTTAAGCCTAGCTTTATTGACAGTCTTGGGTATAAGTTTGATCACTCCCTCGATGACGTTGCTAGCAAGAATGCCAGTCTCCCAGTACTTTATGGTCATTTCGTACTATGCCTTCCCTACGATGGACCACAGTGCATGCAGGCATTCCGCCGAGACGCCGTCTACTCCAGGTGACTTGTCTTGCGGTAACGCCATTACCACTTCCGTTACCTCCAACATTGTCGGAACTTCGATGATCATTTTCCAATCGGCATCTTCCAGATGACTTTGCACCCTCCTCCGGAGCTGTCTTTGCCTTGTTGTGGAATGTAAATCCACCTCCTCCTTTTCATACAGTTTAGAATAGAAGGATCCTACTTCGGACATTATTTCTCCAGCATTGCTAACGATGCTGCCATCATCCTTGGTTAGTGTGTTGAGACGTTCCCTAGCGCACCTTTGCTTATGTATATTGAAGAAGTACTTTGTGGGGGCGTCTCCAAGGCCAATGTGTTTGACCCTTGACCATAGTCGAATCTGGATGTCCCTCTCGTGTTCCAGCTTTCGTTTCTTCTCTTCTATGTCTCGAATTTCTTCAAGTCTGACATGGTCATCTTCTATGTAATCGATCGAAAAAGCACGTCCCAACGTGAAATTGTAGCAGAACGCACACGAGAAAGACACGAGGTCGTGACACAACGGAGCGCCTCCAGCTGAACGAGCTCTCCTTCTCTTCTTCTTTGCATTTGCATGGCTTAATCTTTTTTTTTCTGACGGAAACCCATGAAGGCCGAGAGCAGCCAACAGGGGACGGTTTTTATAATGAGAGGCACGGCAGCACACAACAAGGCGCCGAGAAAGGAAGGGCCATACATATGGTATCGGGAGGCCGAGGCATCCGAAAAGGTGGCCTAAAGGCCCCGGGCAGACTAGAACAGTGACAACACATAATATGACATTTATCATACCTCCGCCAGCTCGCCGGAGCGTGCGGGCCACGAGAACCAGAACCAAATGGAGACCATGTGCATATGTGGTCTTTCAGGGTAGCCGGTAACAGTAGCAGATATGATTAAGAACGAGAGGCTGGGTGAGCGTCGCAAGCGTAAACTAATGTATCTAAATGCAGATCGAGAGACCTATCACTAAGCAAGTATCATCCATAACACGCAGTATCTTGCACAGACCAAGTGTGTCTCTTCGTCATTGACAGCATGTCGAATAAGGTCATACTTATAAGCTTTCTATCCCTATTATCAAGAGTGCGCGAAGGTTGGAATCATAGTGCATCGCAACAACTTTAAAGTGGTTCCGTAGCAGTCGTCCCCACGGAAAGGGGAGTAGCCTTCGTAATAGTCGCATTAGAAGCGTAATCCCTTAATGCAGCAGCAAAGACCAAGGTTATCACGCGCGAGGGGCGGTGATAGTTCCGGCAATTTCACCGGGCAGTCCGAGGGCGATCAACAGCCGAGATGCGATACGGCATCGCATGAGATGCAGCAACGTAGGGCACATCGTCCGCGGTTCGGAGCTATGCCTCAGATGCAGGGCAGGGAGGAATAAACAAATGTGAGCGTCAAGAGCGTTCCCCCGCGGAGCGTAGAGGCATGTCGGCCACTCCCAAACAAAAGGAGATGTTCGGGCATTGCCTACATAATAGGCATAAAGCATAATAGGCATAAAGCATAATAGGCATAAAGCATAATAGACCATTAAGTCAACCCCAGCGCATCTACCGTCCGTAAACAGAGAGTGAGGAGGTAGTCGGCGGTGCATTACTCCGCAGGAAGGCAGGGGACGCACTACCATTTAAGTACATGCAAGCATGCTAGAAGAGTATTCTACTTCGTTAGGCATTACAGGTGGTAATGTGTCTGCGGATGAAGAAAATACTCAAGCAGGGGCATTAGGCATTGAGGGTGTGTAAGTTGGGGTACATCCATCCAAGAGCATTGTAGTAAGGTGGGCAGATCAGACATGTACTAGCACCCTAAACAATAACTCTCAGCATCACTGACGAAGAGGCTGCCCAGCACGCACCCCGTTGTCCACCATCGCCCAACCGTCTCGAGGTTGGGAACGCATAATGACCTCCAAGGCGGCACGCATATGCCCCAGAGGATACAAAATCCGAGTTTTCTGCCTCCGGGGTAGCGATGTTACACGTTCGAGGAGGTCATCGAGCGGACCTAGAGCAGCGGTAGCACCGTGCCGCTGTGGAAGCAACAGACACCAACATGTTAGTTGGTTGACAGAGATGAGCTCGTTGGAAAGAAGTGCATCAAATAAGAAAGAGCTACTCATCACGGAGAAACGAAAGGTCAATCAGCCAATACACAAAAAACTGCAAAACGTGCATCCTTGAGGCCAAGGAGCACGCGAGATTCCGCAGTCTTCCGTCACGGTCAATCACCCCCCCGACGTCAGTAGTAGACAGTCAGGTGTCCATTAGCTTCATCCTCTAAGGTACTCCATCGCCGTCATCCCGCCAGCACAGAAAGGAGAGCAACCGATGACGTCCGTCCCTCCGCACAGGAGCGGTCGTAGTGTTGGAGAGAAATCTCGTTCCTTCTCTCGTCCATCATCTCCGAGCGGGGGAATAGGGACATTTGAGAAGCATAGGAGCATCAGAGATGCCGCTGATCTCCAAGCGCTCACGATCTCGCGTCCCGAGTGGCACCCATAAAACCCCTCCGTTGGCCAAGCAGAATCCTCGCTTCGCACCGCCGTGGCATAGTCTGCCTCACCCGCAGCTCAACGAGCACGTACGCCAACACCAGAGACAAACAACATAGAGCTCCATGGAACCACCGGGGGATCTTGTTAAGGATCTCGCCGCCTCCTCCCGTCCACGTCTTCCATGGTTTATCCGCAGCACTCGATTTCACAACCGGAGTACCGATTTTACCCGCAGCCGCATCCAGGTTCCCCATCGCGTCACCACAGCCATCGCATCTCCATCGTTGCAGCCGTGGTCGCCCTCGGGGATTGGGTGGCACAATTGAATCCGCCTTCCTCCCTAGCAACGCTGGGTCACCCTTCCACACAGCAAGTCGTATTCCCACACCAGCACCCGTAGTAGACAACGTAGGAGACATTCGAGCAGACGGTAGAGCGAGGTAAGATATAAGCTGCCTCCCAATATTCATCATTACTTAGCCATTGCAAAAGGAGGAGCATCTACCTTCCTTCAGAGACGTCAGACATCGGCTGCGAGAGAGTGAACTCCCGCGTCCTGTTCAATATCATGCTGAGTCAGAAGCCAAGATGGCATATTGCTTTACAGTCACCAGCACTAGACAGAAAAAGCGTCTCGTTAGAAAGAACAAGCAGCGCAGTAAATCATAGGGACAGAGCAGACAACGGTGGGTGGAGTCATCATGAGGGGCGATCTTCGAAGCAGAGGACAAGCGAGAAGCCACGCCCTTCATCTTCTCACGATCGTAAATCGGAGGAATAAAAAAAGGCTGTCGAAAATCCTTCCTCATCCTCTATCGAAAGCTCTCAATTGCACCACCTTCGAGGATGTAGGCCGCTCTCACTTCCCTCCACACGTAGGGTCCGTAAAGACACACAAGAAAAACCCCGCCATCCTTCCTCCAACACGCCGCCGAGCTCCTGCACAAGCATACACGGCAGAGAGAAAAGCCGTGAAGCTACGATTGATCTCTCCACCGGGCGGCAGCCGCGTGCAATAGAGTTCTAGGGTCCTTCTGTCAGCCATCATCGGTCGCTCAGCCAAGACCTCGTCCTCCTACCTCGCGCTCAAGCCGTTGGTTTCCATCAGGGAGCGCGGGAGTACAACGCCAAATCGCTGGAATTAGGTCACCGGATTAGGTCGGCAAGGCGACAGAGTCGGGGAAGGAACATCGTTCAAATCGTCGCACGGACGTTAGTCGAGCGGAAAGCATGTCAGCTAGAGTGCTTAACAACAACCTCGTGTGCGTCAGTTAGGTGACACCACATTCTTGGCACCACATTCTTACCACCTACTCCCAGTCGTCCGATGGATGGGATCTACGCCAAAGTCTTTGAACATCCTAACGCCGATCGAGATCAACGGCTCGCATCGTGTCCGATCATCCGGCTGTACAAGTATCACGCATTTCCTTCCAGAAGACTTGGCGTTATTCCGTCCACGTCGCGAGTCTTCCCGCTCAGTCTTATCTGTCACGTGTACGTCATCAATTCCACGGATGCGGAGAAGCGTCCGGCCACCTCTAGGGTGTCCCGCTTGTCCGTCAAGGGTTCGCACCTTGCATTCATTCCAAGCACCCGCAGAGGAAGAGGATCGCGTCGAAGTAGAGCAGTCGGGGAAGTGAGGGCTCGTGATTGTCGTGCATTTGTCGTTGTAGCGTCCAATTCGAAGCACGTCGTGAAGCCGGCTGCAGCCAGATGAGGATCATCTTGCAGAAATGTGGCCTCAATCTGCGTCGGGGAGGTTGATGGGAGGTGGAGGATCTCAAATCAACAGCATCGGCTGCAGTCTGGGCATCAGTAGAAGCGCGCACTGCAGGATTTCTCCGCAAATGACACAACGAGTGGGGCGGAGAAGTGAGCAGTGTGGAGGCTCAATCAGGTGGTGATCAGTGCTTCGCTAGTGAGATCGGGGGTACCAGGCAGGTAGGACCTTCAATCAGCATCAGATCTTCGGTAGTGCTGGATCCCGCGTCATTCCATCGCAGTAGTCGTGGATATCAGATGCATTCCAGTGCATGAGCTGACTAGAGGCTGCCGCCAGAGTGAGATCTCGAGCCCTACTTCCACACAGTGTATCTAATGTCCTTAGTTTGATTCTTCTACCGATTCATGCTTTCCAATCCATCCAGGGAACGCGAAGGGTCTCCTTCCCTTTGCACTCGGGAGGTGAGCATAGATGATGGAGACCAAACGAGTGGAGTGACGATCTGTTGGTCAAATGATCGTCGAGGATAGGCACCTGAGATCATCGTGAAGGTTTCCACGTCGATTCGTCAGCAAAAGGATTGAACACGGAGACGGCCAGCAGTTCCACATCCAGTATGAGCATCAAGCCCGGCCTTCTTTACTCAGCATCATCGTGGTTGTAATAGTAATTGCAGTGTGAACAGGTTCTCGTTGAGCATTGTGTCATAGTGTGTTGCTCCATGAGGTGTGCGTTGTTGATATAGGTCAGATCCGGTTGTTGGTGCAGCCCGGCGGCTGCTCCAACTCCATCCTCGCTGTCTTGAGCAGCAGTGTGTTTTTGTAGCCAACGTTGTAGTCGATTATAATCTCTTGGATCCAGTAGAGCTATTAGTTTGAGTGCTGCTTGAGTTGTACAATCATCGATCTTTCTTCTTCTTGATTCACGCCACAGGGCTATTAGTTTCTCTGATGCTCTTCGAAAGACTGCGGGAAGAAAGACCTCGCGCTCCTCAAGATTGTAAGTACGGTAGTTTCTTGCAATTCAGGTAGCTCTGGTTAGTTCCGTGGCCAGTGCAGTAACCGCGAGACTGATGTGGTTTTCCGGTTCCTTGAATAAGTGGTCATGGACCTGTATCAAGCACCGTGGTACAACTGGGAGAGGCGAAGGCCCATTCTAACGAGCCAACCCCGCAAGACGCCACTTGTCTGCTGCAATGGGACACTCGAAGAGCAGGTGGTTCACCGTTTCCTGCAAGCCAT
Source organism: Asterella californica (assembly GCA_036924285.1). Lineage (NCBI taxonomy): Eukaryota > Viridiplantae > Streptophyta > Marchantiopsida > Marchantiales > Aytoniaceae > Asterella > Asterella californica. Next base: position 19,488,906 of record JAYKYS010000003.1, read on the forward strand.
GACATTGTGCGCACTCTCCATCGTCATGGTCAATTCGCAAGGCTCGCACGTTGGTATAAAGACCTTGGTGGAGAAGTTTCCACCACCACGTTTTGTCTCGTGTAGGTAGGGATGACATCCATAATGTGTTCCACCTTTCCACCCAATCTTCTTCTTCGTCTTCTAGACGTCACTTTCTATTTAGTTCGGCTGTGCAGCTAATAGGCACCTCGAGCTTATGGTAAGATTCATTAGAAGTGAGTGCAAAGCCCTTCCAGTCGCTATCCCCGTTCCAGTGCCATCTCTCCATGGAGGCTAATTCACGTCTTTCAGGCATTCTGCCCTGCAGGATGAGCCCAAGGAAGAAGTGGAAGGGGCTGCCTCGTCTCCTCGCTTCGCAGTTCTCTTCACCTGCTACATATCTTCCGTGGAGTTGCGACCTCCTTTGGTAGATAACAATAGTTGTGGTAATACGAAGTTCACGCAGTTGTGTCATTGACGTTGTCCTTGAGTGTCAGATTGGAGGAGATTCTCTGTCCTATTGGCGACCAGCTGAGGTGATGCTTGACGCTCTTCCAGGCTTTCGAGATGGAGTCAATAAACATTGAGCTAGTAGTGTGTAGATCTTGATTCGAAAGAATGAGATCTTTAACAGAGTAGTTGCCTCTAACTACATTATGGTCAAACCCTACCCGTGCGTTTATAATAAATACTTCCATCTTTCTACAAAGAAGCGCTTTACCATGAGCTCGGATGTCTTTCAGCCCGATTCCTCCTTTTGTTTTACTGCGGCACAATTTGTCCTAGGCAATCAGGGAGGTTTTGTGTTTCCCTACCTCATCTGTGCTCCATAGGAATGTCCTGCAGATTCTGTCGATTTCCTTTGCTGCCCGATCTGTGAGACCAATGACGGATAGGAAAAATATCGGCATTGCTCGCAAAACATGTTTAAGGAGCAAGGTTTTCGTTTCAAAGGACATGTGAGAATCATTCCAGCCTTCCAGTTTTGTATGCATTCTATCAATACAATATTGAAGCATCTGATGTTTGGAGATATCATGTCCATAGGGAGCTCCGAGATAGCGATTTACCTCCTTCCTAGCCAATATGGTGCAGCCAGTAGCAACAAGCCAAGCAGGTGGGCTTGCATTCTCCATTACTAATACGTTGGACTTTTCCATGTTCAATTTTGCTCCCGATGCCCTTTTCGTAGATGCCAATGCACTCACTTAGGACGTGAAAGGAGGATTCCTCAACCTCTATGAAGGCTCCCATGTCGTCGGCAAACAACGAGTAGTCCACTCTCACATTATTATCGAAGTGTAGGTCGTGGATTCGTCCTTCATCGTAAGCTTCTTTCAGCTCGAGCATTAGTGGCTGGGTAGCAATAGCAAATAGGAGGGGGGCAAGAGGACATCCTTGTCTCACACCTCTTTCGATTGGGAAATGAAAGGTAGCTCTCCCGTTCACATGTACAGCAGCTGTCGCGCCTAGTGTGAGTCCTTGTATCAGTTGGATGCACTTCTCTCTCAGTCCCATTCGTGTCAGAGTTTCTCAGAGATACTCGTGATCCACTCTGTCATAGGTCTTCTCGAAGTCTAGTTTGACAAAAAGACCCTTCCTCCGTCTTTGTTTAAGTAGATCTTGCGAGAGCCAAACTGTGAGTACACTCTCCATCATTTGTCTGCCTTTTATGAATCTAGTTTGTTGTGGAGAGATGATCTTGGACAGGACAAGTTGGAGGCGGGCAGCCATAATTTAGGCAGCTACCTTGTAGTCCGTCGTGAGCATCGTCAGCGGACGCCAATCTTTGAGTTTCTCTTTGTTGACTGTCTTCGGGATTAGCTTGATAACCCCCTCCGTGACTGTGCTAGCCATGATGCCAGTTTCCCAGTACTTGCAGAGCATGGCGTAGTAGTCTTTTCCGAGCCTGTTGGGATTATCCTCTGCTAATACGCACCCGATGTAGAAATGAGAGCTGTCCGCGAGTACTTTGGTCCAGATGAAGTCTCCCTTCTGACTCCATCCGAAGTCAAGTAGCTTTATCCTTGCTGAGAGGAGGATGGCCACTTTGCCAAAGGTGGGGTTATTTGGGCAGATCACTTTTATGTCTGGGTCAAGTTGGCAAAAGTATTGCGTCAGAGTGGTGAAGTTGACTCTGTAGTCTTGAAGGTAGAGGATGTCCGGTGTGTGTTTAGCCTTGATAGCATCCACCACTAGTGCAGCCCTCAATGGACTTTGGAGGTCCTCAACTTTCCACGTTTGAATTAGGATTTCATCTCTCTCTTCTATGAGCGTTTTCGGTGAGGTTGACAGTATCTCCGTTGTTGGGCTCTTCTCTACTTCGCCTCCACTAGTGGCGTTGTGGTATATCTCCTCTATCGATATTATGCAAGCATCTATAGCTTGTGTGCGCCTCGCATGTACTTCGGATGCGTGTTATCTCCTCGAGAAATCTCCTAGTGTATGGTCAATCTCCTTCTCAACCTGGCCATTCCGGCCCGCGGTCGTGTAGGTTGAGGTGTTATTCGGTCCTTCTTCAGCTCTTGCACTTCTATTTGCTTGTGTTGTTGTCCTCCTGTCAGCAGTGGGAGCAGGTTATGTCCGCTTTTGATATCTCAAATCCTGGACGTTTTGAGAGGGCAGTCGTTGAGCCAGTACCCGTGTCTTTTGCATCGAAAGCAACATCCAGGAAGATGCATCCAAACAATCTTCTGTATATGTATTGACCCTCCTAAGTCCATCAGCATGGCAGCAGGTGGATGTTTGGTTGTATCAAACAGGATACAAGCGCGAGCAGCCGTGTTAGTTGCCGAGTTGTCATTTGGAGTGATCGCTATGATTTCTCCCAGTTGCGAGACAGCTGCTCTCATGTAGCAGAGAGTGAGTGGAGGCATGCCAGGAAGTTCCAGCCAGATGGGTATGGGTCCTGGTTGGAAGTCTTCTCGCTCTGCTTCTACAGTCCAAGGTATAAAGCAGGCATGATTACCTCTAATGGAGCAGGTTCTAGTAGCTAGCATTCTTGCACAATCTTTTTCCTCCTCTAGTACTATAGCAAAATGTTGTTTGTCAGTTATCCTTGTGCTCTCATGTCTTATGCCCGTGGTGTGCCTCCATTTTGTTTCTAACCACTCTTCAACCTGGGAGAGGAGCGGAGCGAAACAAGAAAAGAGGAGAATCACAACCTTTTTCGTTAGGTCTTCCACTGCCAACAGACACTCCTCCAACGAGATGTGGATAATCGGACCTTGCAGAAGTTCTGGGATAATCGACTCTGGGTGATTATCATCTTCCTCAGAGTGGCGGTGAGTCTTTCTTTTCGTAGCGTTGCCTTCTTGATCATTGTGTCTCCTTCTGTTGTATCAGCACCCTCCGCATTGGTGTGTTGGTGAATTTCTCGGGTGTTGTCTCCATAGAGACAATCTTTTCAGTTAGCATGTTTAGCTCTCGCTTCACGTGGCCACTGTTAATGCTGGGAGTGTGGGCATCTAGCGCCAGTATGCAGCCTAAGGGGTCAGTGGTGCAACATCTCGTGTGAGGTCTTTCGACGGGATGGGTCTTTTTCTCAGCATGGTTTACGTCATCTCCGTTGCGCCTGCAGTATCTCTTATGCTTGGTGGTAGCATGTGCAGTCTTGTATACTTGCAGATAATCAGTAGCAGGTACACGTCACACAAGGAGGGTGACCCTTTCCAGCCTTGCTCGTTGCCAATCTCCGTTGTGGCTGTGGTCCTTGAGCTCGGTAGGTGGTGAAGGGTCCACCAAGGTCTCCTTCGCTCAGTTTTTGAGTACACCTTCCTTTGTGTAGCTGATGTGCTCTCACAAAAGCGTTGATTCTTCAATTCTTTGTCTTTAGCAGCTGCATTCTGTTGCTCACAATGAGTTACACATGAGTTACATAATTGTTACTCTACGGAGAGCTCGAGAACTAGTTCAATTCTACACTCGCATATTTTATTTTTTGTGTCTCTACCTTCAGAGACTTTCAAGGCAACACTCGTGGTTCTAGTAACCATAAACCTAAAATCTACTTGTTGCATTCATTTTCACTCTTCATACATTCTCACCTGGCGGACACTACTATTCTCCTCGCATCTCTCGTTGTCCGCTATTGTCATTCTATTTTTATGAGTTCAGCTTCTAACTCTCATTGTGACCATGAAATATAAAATTACGAGACAAAACAGTATTCCAAAAGCAAAGTCTTGAATCATTTTCTCTCGTGTTCTCTTTTCCTTTCTCGTTCTCGGCGGTACCGGTGTTGCGTGACGAATAGCACATCCTCGCGTTCCCAGATTCCTTAACCTCTTTCGGCACCCTTCGCGGCGGCAGTGTTGTTACTAAAACTCGTTCTTCTCGATTTTCCTCACAGCATGTACGCCTATTGTTGAAACGTCCGTTCGCTCTTCATGTCTTCCCCTCAGCTCCCTGATCGAACTCAAAATCACAACAGGAGTGCTACAAGATTTCGCTTGGCGTCTGTGTCCTAAACTCTCCGAGGTGGCAAAACGGCTACGTAGCCTCAAACTCTTCATTTCTTCTCTCGATTTTCCTCCCTCCTCTTAATGTCTAACCTCGCGAGCTTCTCGTACGTCCTTATCGCACCTCACTGTAGTCTCAACCTCTACATCACAGCCTGCAGCTCGGGAATGACACAAGATTGCACACAGCGAGACCTCCTCCTTGCGCAACCCTTCGCCGACTAAATCCTTACCCAGTTCAAAGCAATCACCGTGACGGTTGATAGTTCGCGCGTCTTCTCGCCGTTCACTGTTTTGCAATTTCTTCTTGGATTTTTCCCGTAGATTCTTCTCACCATGAACACCATCAACTTGCGTGTAACAATCGGTCGTCGTGCCCCCCCCAACGCACAGATTCAAATCCAAAATCACACCAGCAATACCAAGAATGAACTAGGTTGTACACAGCGAGACCTCCTCCATGCGCAAGCACTTCAAACCTTTTTTGCATTTGCTTTGCATGGCTTAATCTTTGAGACAAACATATGACTACTGGCAAGATCAACCAAGTAGTTGACACTCCACGATCTCATCGACGAGTTGCTGATCTAACCAACAAAATTCATAATTAATTGAATATTAGAACATGATTATGCTGATTCAAGAGAATGGCTACAAGTGTCTACTCCATAGGTGCGAATGTATGTGCAAAAGTATACAACTTCTTGGTTGTTTCAACTCCTCCAAATATTAACATACGAGAGGAAATCCAGATGATCCATGGATTTCATATTTCATCCAGAATGCTAACGATGCAAACAAGCATAATTTTATTTTCTTACTATATATTACATAAAATTGACATATTATGGACGGGTGACTTATGACATTATATTACTAAACATGGTTGGTCCAAGCTCATGGATGCTACAATCTCCTCATTAAGATAATAAGATAAAATATTAAGATCTTCCATGATAAATCTTTGTTCTATCTTTGAACGATTGAGAACGAAATACTAACATACATAGTAGTATAACACAAATAGATACTAATATAAGAACTCTTTGTCTTAAACTAGGAGCAAAATACATATATTTTTAAATATAATTATGCAAGATAATAAAATATTCAAATTTCATAAATAAGAATATACATGATATTAAATCATATATATACTATCATATCGTTGAGTGCACAAACTATGAATTAATTTTCAAAACAAGTGTTCACTATGGTATAAAATATCAAGACAAAGATAATCTAAATGATAACTAATAAAATATTCAATTCTCAACTAGTACAATAGATTTATAACGAATGTGGATGTAATATATCATTTTTCTCATATATATATATCTTATTATCATTTATTATCATTTATATAAATAAATATTTGTACTATATCTTTTTTATGAAATTTTTATATTATTTGTAATGATATACATATATATTATATATTATTTAAAAATATATATAATATTTATTGTTTAATATAATAATATATATGAATAATATAACTTACATATATACCACAAGAAATATATTATGACATGGATAAATGATGGTCATGCATCCCTTTTGTAGAGATCACTGTCACATCAGTGTAGCACCTCGACTATGTTGATCGGTTGCGTAATGAGGACTAAGTTCTGTAACTAGTTCATGCATAGAATAGTATTTTTAATAAATTTAATATAAATTAATACCATGTTTGCTTGTTTTAGATTGTAAATATGCAATAGAAGCTCTAGAATAAACCAAAGTATTAAAACTTTTTTAAATATTAATTGCTGACATATGTAACCAAAGCAAAAAACCCAAACATAACTACTAAGACAAAAATATATTCGACATGCTTCCAACAGTTTAATTTTAAAATCCTACTACATTTAGTTATTACCGAACATTTCTTGGCTGAAGAGTTAGTAACAAATTAAACTCGTGTATCAAATATCTAATTCATCTAAGGTGTAAGAGGTGACTAATGCATGATTCACAAAATCTATGTACTAATATGTAAATCTAGATAATTACACAAAGAAAATTCTTTTGAGTGTCAAGATTACTAGATGAAGAAATGAAGTATATATGACGTAACTCTAATAGAATAAATAAAATATAAATTTAAAAATAACAAGGATATATATAATATAAGTTCTCTCTCTAACATTCGCTTGGTGTAACAAAATTGCATAATCTACACTACTTAATGTGAAGAATAATGAAATATAGATGTTTATGATGGTTGATACAAATCGGATGAGATGAAGACACGAAACTCACGCAATGCACAAAAGAGAAAAAACAATGTATACATATGTGTTTAAGCATTATGGTTATTTATTACAGATAAGAATAAAACTAAAAAAGAAGAATATATATAAACTATAAAAAAATAATAAATATTGAAAAAGATCAAATAATATGTATTTTTAATGTCTAGCCTAATATGATACGAGAAAAAAGACAAATAATGTATGAGAAGAAATTATGTAGAGAGGATTGACAAAAGGTTGAGTTAGAGGAGTACGAAATTATCATAATGTTGATACTCACAAACTGGCTTTACAAATATTAGCAGCGAGATTTTTCAATTTATCACCAAGGAGATGAACTTAGTGAATAACGTTGTAAATAACAGAAAAACATAGCTGTTTAGATTAGATTATTAATTTTAAGCGGATAAAATCTCTAGGGTTCACCAACAATATTTGTTATAAACAAGTGTTAGACAAATATGGTATTTTTAATTATTTTTATTAAAATTCAAAAACAAACAAAAAAGATTAATTTTATTTTTTAAATGAGTTATAAACTAAAAAGAAGATATTGTTTATAAAAAGTGATTTTTTGAGAATATTATTTTATTTCTATAGTTTTTAAAATTTATATTTTGTAGAAAGAAATAGAAGTATAAAAATACCTCTTGACTTTGACGTTTTATCAACAAAATACAGAAAGTTATCCCCTTGAGGATAAAACTATATTATATATTTTGCACTAAAATTAACTCAACATTATTATATTTTTTACATTTGGTATTTTTGAAACTAACAGTGTGTAATTGAATTGTGCGAAAAGGTTCACGTACGACCATAAAGTCAGTTATCATAGATGAATAATAATACTTATTTTTAATATATATTAGTTTATGAATTAACCCTTCCAAAAGAAAAGTTTGATTGTAAACTAAGAGTGTGCATATACCTCATCCATCTGAAAATAAAAGAAGTGATTATGCATACTTCAGGACTGAAAAGAAATAAAAAATATATGCAAATAAACTTCAAGGAATATTTGCTCATTTTCTGTTATTTAAAAAATGCAAATATTATGTAAAAGTTATATACTAAATCATTAAAAATATATTTGTCTATAAATAATAAATAATAACCATGAATAAAGTTACAAGATGATCCAAATATAACCGATATAGCGAGCAAGAAACATACACACTTCTGAAACTATCAGTGCGAGAATCTGTTAATAAAAACCTATTAATTATTGGGTGAAATATTATAGATTTTAATTATTACTAATCTTTCTCAAGAAAAATAATGAATGAATAAATTTACACACCCAAATAAATAAATATGTAAACCTAAGTAAAAGAAAAAGTCATGGGAGGAGCAAGAGGTATAGAATAACAACAATTGTTATTATAAAATGAGTTGTGAGCATAAATATTAAGCAGTGTAAAGAACTGCTCATCTTTATATGTTGTAACTATAAGTGCATGTTTCGTGTCTATTTTCCAGAAAGGAATCAAGTCGTTGAGGTAGAGACATCATGCCATTTGACGACTAAAAGTTGAAAGAAAGCCGTTTGATATGTATGTTTCCCACATCCTCACACATCATATTCTGTTTTCCTGGGGACTCTCTATGTTTGAATAGTACAGGTGGACTGATTTCACGTCGCAGTCGCGGGAAGTGCAAGTACCTCACGCGTTTATTAGGTGGAATAGAGCAGCAAATGGGGAGGAAGGTATCCGGCCCAAGTTAGGCGGCACAGGCCCCACCACTAACCATTCAGCTCTCCCTCACTCAGGAGCAAGTGCGGTGGGGCCACTCTCGCTTTCACGTCTTCCAATAATCCCCAAGCAGTTATTTGGAGAAACTACCGCCAGTTACACTCCTCTAGAACGAGAAGCCTCATTCTGGCAGTTTCTTTTGAGCTTGTTCCAGCACGGCCACGATTACATCTTGTGCCAATCAACCGTGACGGATCTTTGCCCCACAACCACGGGAGAAGATACATCGAGAACTTACGTGGGCCCTGTGCATTCGTCCGATGGAAATCCGACGGAAGGCTACTTTCTAGGTTTCCTCTCATGTGGCGTTCAGCAAAGCACCTACAGTTTCAGTTGTGGTCCAATCTCTTCGTGGGTGCCGCAAACGTCGTATTAACCCCTCGATGCCGCAACGTAAAGCGTACGTTTCCGGACGTTTCTCTGCTTGCAGAAACATCTTCGGGGATGTTCCAGAAGAGACGTTCGGCATTGTGCGGGTAAGAACGAGCCGGGAGAAAAGTAACCGGGTGGTAGATCTAAAATGAAGTCGGACCTGCACCGTTCGATCAAAATCCAACGATATAATCACGCATAGAATTTTAGGGCGATGCAGGGGGAAGAAGAGATCCATCGTGGAAACGGGAAAAACAGCGGTTAATAGTGGAACAGGGGCTCGGGCACTCGTAAGGCGAGGTAAGTTGCTTCTTGAGACCCTACAAAGGAGAGAGAGCGCCGCAGAGTCAAGCAGTTGGCGCTGCTACCACTTTCTCGTGCTATTAGGGGTTGTATATTGTCTGTGCTTTGTTTGCGAGCTTTCGTACGCAGTTCTTCAGTTGGATTTAGCCCGTTCAGTCTCTCATTCGCTCTCGATCACGATTCAAGAAGATCGAGGAAGAAACATCAGCAGGCGATTTTAGCTGACATCGTCCACTGAGTGAAGCGCTTGGGAGGGCAAAATGTCAGGCAAGGGCGAGGGTCCTGCGATCGGTATTGATCTGGGCACGACCTACTCCTGTGTGGGAGTTTGGCAACATGATCGGGTCGAAATCATCGCCAACGATCAGGGTAATCGAACCACGCCCTCGTATGTCGGCTTCACCGACACCGAGCGTCTCATTGGTGATGCTGCCAAGAATCAGGTGGCCATGAATCCCACCAACACTGTCTTCGGTAAGTTGTGCAATACCTTAACGGATCCGTTTGTACTGAGTGGGATTTCGTGCTTTTCCTAGTTGAAATCTGGGTTGTTGTTCGCTTGGTTTCTTGATAGTCTTGTTGGTGGCGCCATTTCTACTTCATTTGTATCTGAAATATGACTTGATCGGAGCAAGTTTCCACTCGGTTTGTGCTCTATTTGGCGAGCCCGTCTTCTCCGACTAGTGAAGTGTTGCCCATCTTGGCGAGGAGTGCTTGTGTTGCCCATACGAGTTGTTGCTTTCGCGATGGTATCAGAGCATTGTCTAATCACGACGTTGTATTGCTTCAGATGCGAAGCGTCTTATTGGTAGGAGGTTTAGCGATGCCTCAGTTCAGAGTGATATCAAGCTGTGGCCATTCAAGGTCTCTCCCGGACCTGGCGACAAGCCTATGATTTCTGTTATGTATAAGGGTGAGGAGAAAACCTTCGCCGCTGAGGAGGTCTCTTCGATGGTCCTAATAAAAATGAAGGAGATCGCTGAGGCTTTCCTAGGTGTTACCATTAAGAACGCTGTTGTAACTGTCCCTGCTTACTTCAACGACTCCCAAAGGCAGGCCACCAAGGACGCCGGAGTGATTGCCGGGTTGAACGTAATGAGAATTATCAATGAACCCACTGCAGCTGCTATCGCCTACGGTCTCGACAAGAAGGCTACCAGCGTAGGTGAGAAGAACGTATTGATCTTCGACTTGGGAGGTGGTACATTCGATGTCTCCCTCCTCACAATAGAGGAGGGTATTTTCGAGGTGAAGGCCACAGCCGGAGATACGCATTTGGGAGGAGAGGACTTTGACAACCGCATGGTGAACCATTTCGTACAGGAGTTTAAGAGGAAATATAAGAAGGATATCAGCAGTAATCCACGCGCTCTGCGTCGTCTGAGGACTGCTGCTGAGAGGGCGAAGAGAACACTATCTTCTACCGCCCAAACCACCATCGAGATCGACTCACTGTATGAAGGAGTCGACTTCTACTCTACCATAACTCGTGCAAGATTCGAGGAGCTGAACATGGACATGTTCAGAAAGTGTATGGAGCCTGTCGAGAAGTGCCTGCGTGACGCTAAAATGGACAAAGTCTCCATTCACGACGTTGTACTGGTCGGTGGTTCCACCCGTATTCCTAAAGTGCAGCAGCTGCTGCAAGATTTCTTCAACGGTAAGGAGTTGTGCAAAAGCATCAACCCAGATGAAGCCGTGGCTTATGGTGCGGCTGTCCAGGCTGCGATCTTGAGCGGGGAGGGTAACGAGAAGGTCCAGGATCTGTTGCTACTCGATGTTACCCCATTGAGTTTGGGACTCGAGACTGCAGGAGGTGTCATGACCGTTCTGATTCCGAGGAACACCACTATTCCTACGAAGAAGGAGCAAGTCTTCTCGACTTACTCCGACAATCAGCCTGGAGTGTTAATCCAAGTGTACGAAGGAGAGCGAGCCAGGACAAGGGACAACAATCTGCTTGGAAAGTTTGAGCTTTCTGGAATCCCTCCTGCGCCTCGTGGAGTTCCACAGATAACCGTCTGCTTCGACATTGACGCGAACGGCATTCTGAACGTGTCGGCTGAGGACAAGACCACTGGACAGAAGAACAAGATCACTATCACCAATGACAAGGGTAGGCTCAGCAAGGACGAGATCGAGAAGATGGTCCAGGACGCCGAAAAATACAAGTCCGAGGACGAGGACCACAAGAAGAAGATCGACTCGAAGAATAGCCTTGAGAACTATGCCTACAACATGCGCAACACTATCAAGGACGAGAAGGTCGCATCTACCTTGGATGCTGCCGACAAGAAGAAGATTGAAGATGCGGTCGACGCCGCCATCCAATGGCTAGACCACAATCAGCTAGCCGAATCTGATGAGTTCGACGATAAGATGAAGGAACTCGAGAGCATTTGCAACCCAATCATCGCGAGGATGTATCAAGGGGGAGCAGGAGGTGCTGATGGTTCTGCCCCTTCGTACAGTGGTGGCGATGATGATATGCCATCCGGTGCCGGCCCCAAGATTGAGGAGGTCGACTAAGTTTTCAGTAATGAATAGTCGCGAGTTCAGAGTTCTGTTTGGTATAATAGCTCGCATCAGTACAGGAAGTCTCATACCCCGCTCTTTACGTCAACTCAATTCCCCCTAGATTTTCCCCGAATTTTGAGGGGTGGAGTAGTTCATTTTACCAGCCATTCGGATAGTTGTGCTATGTGAATTTTCTTAGCTCTATTTGACAGGACTTCACGGAGAAAGTAGTTCGATAAGCTCCTGTCAGCAACGTTCTGGCCTAGCTACACTCTGCATGGCAGCTGAATTTTATCTTCAATCTGGAGAAGATTGTATTACTCACCCTGAACGTTAATTCACCGGAGTACAACTCACGTTGTCCCTTTTTGGACGCCTCAGATCGTCTGTGTCAGTTATGCGATTCAAGCTTGGAGATATTATTACTATGAATCAACGGCGCTTCCGTAGTACAAACACCAGGAGACTGTCGAAAAGATTGAAATGTAATTGCGCAACTATGTCAGCAATTTGTCTGGATCTATCCCGTCCTTTCTCTGTTCCGGCTTCCACCAATCCATCCGTTCAGTACCACAAAAATTCCCCTCTCTCTCCTGGTACTCTGGATTGGCGTATAGCAATTGTAAGGTATAGTTAAACTTCCCATACAATTGGTCACTACCCCGCAATAAAAATCTTTGTAGTCGAGCATATTATAGAACTAATGAGCTCGGCCATAACTGATGCTGGTAAGTCGGAAGATGATACTTTGATACATACAGATTTCTGTCACGTCAGCCCTTCTCAAAAATCCAAAACACCCACCGACCGGTAAGGTCTCATGAACGACTGACTATTCTGGTAAAGTTAAGCCAGAGTATGTGTGCGCACCTTTTTGGAGAAAGATGTTAGCAGTATAAGTTGAAGAAGCGTTTTGAACGTTTTCAGGATAGTAAGGAAGACAAGTGACAAAGGAGTATCTCACATTAGAGATAAATTGAAACATAAACTGAATGCTAAATAGTACGATTTGATTATTCTTTCTCCTGTTAAGATCGAACACTCCAAAACTAGAAATAATTTCACGTGTCACTGCGCAGTATGAGATGAAACCTCTGATAGTGAAAAATGGTATTGTCTGTATTGAAACGTGACGTAATTAATTAGGATTCTTTTAGAACCAGGTGCTTTAGAGTATATCATTAGTGTAGCAACCATTGCTTTGCTTACAGAGGATTTATAATCTGGAACCCATGAGTACACCCTCTTCTTCATCTAAAATGTTCTCCTGAACTGGGGTTAATTTTGACCTCATGTACTCCACTGCATCCAGTACTTTGGAACCCACCGTATCCCAAATGTCTGTCGCACATGTAGTTATTTGCAGCTTGGCCATTCTTTGCACTCTGACTCCCTTGCACTAATCTTCATCTACTACTTCAGTTCAACTCCCACTACTCTTGTCGTGTCAGAATATACTGCAGAATACCCTCAACTTCTCCTAGCTCACTGCATCCTAGAAGATGAACATCTGCAGAATACGTGTGGTACACAAACAATGTTACCTGGGAACAGAAGCTTCTTTATGATAAACACATAAACTTAATATTATTTCTATTCTACAAAACACAAAATATGCATATATCAAGCACTTTATCACAGAAAGTCTTTCCTCTCTGTTTCATATGAGCAACCTCTACCTTTAACCTTTCTATTGCATAATGTCACGCCATCAAACAAACACATGAACATCTATCCACGTTATATCCAGTTGCTCATCTACAAATTAAACATGATATCGGTGTATGCAAGCACTGCAAGACTGAACTGAAGATGAGAGTCATAAAACCATCATCCTTACACTGATTGAACAAGAAAAGAGATAAAAGTAATTCGCTTCGTGTCTTGAAGACCTTTCAGCAAGAAGATGATTCGAATATACATTATCTTCATAGTGCACGAATCAGCTGAGCTCTATTTCTTTTACATTTGTTTTGCTCTTGACTAAATTGCTTTTGCTGGTAGACTTCATCCTTGCTTTTGCTGGTAGAATCTTTTAATCGTTGTTGTGTCGCTTTTATAATTCCAATCCTCGTTGTGGAAAATAGAGGTCCATCATTTCTTACAAAATTCTTTCGGTATCACAGATCTGACAACCATTTATGAACTGTAACTCATCACTCATAAATGTTCGGCGATCGTCCTCATTCCATCATCGGACTCTAGCTTGTCTTCCAAGACATTTGTATCCTTAGTTGTAACTTCTGTCTGACTCGTGTCTGCTGCTTCTTTGACTGTTTGATATCCTTCAGTCTCGGACTTATGTGCAGCTTCTTTGGGTCGGAAGTTGTCATCCATCTATGTATCTCCTATGACATATGACTTGTTAGCTTTTGTATCTCCGGTAGCTTTTGAGCCCATCTCAGTAGGTTGCGTCTTGTTAGCAAGAGTCACAACAAGTAATGTTGAAGATCTCTTATCTGTGGTGACTTCTGAACCCATCTCAGTAGCCTACGACTTGTTAGGAAGAGACCCAGAACAAGTGAAGTTGTCTTCATCAGCTTCTACTTCCGAATATGTCTTCATAGCATGAGTCTCTGCATCTCCAGTAACATGTCTTGATGATAAAATTGTGAGTCCAGTCACAGGCACAATCCAGAATGATTCGTGCTTATATACAAAATTAGTTGTGATAATTTTACGATCAGTTATCTCTCCGCCGTTGAAAAATATTTCCTCTTAACTTTTACACCCCTAATAGTGTTTTGAAAAGTTCCATTGATGTAGTGAAAACGGCTCAAACATTCATCTATAAATGCTCGTAGTCATTTCTTGTGTGTATAGCAAACTTCTCTGCGTCTTGTGGGTAGAACAGGAAAACCTCTGTTCTTCGCTAATAGGAGTTCATGTTGCTTGCGACCAACTTGCGTAAAAACCAGACCCTTTCAGACCCTTTCGAAGATAAAGGTCTTTAGCTTATAGCACTTGGTAACACTACTGTGTATAGAGTATTGATAAAACTGATTTTCTACTTTTAACGATTCAGTTTTTATGATCGTTAACTCATCTTCTACGATGCAGTGAGGTAGGAGAAGCGGTGGGTATTATGTAGTACTGAAGTGACATGACACGGTCAAGAGTAGTAGGAGTGAATTTTGAAGTACTGGATCAAGAGTAGTACAAGGGACACAATCGAGAATAAGGCAAGAGAGTCAGAGTGCAAATATTAAGAGAAGAATGGCCAAGCTGCAATAAGTACATATGCAGCAGAAGTCTGGGATAAAGTACTCAACATAGCTGAGTATATGGGTTCCAAAGTTGTGGATACAGTGGGGTACATGAGTTCAAAGTTAAGCCTGTTCAGGAGAAAATTTTATGTGAAGAAGAGAGTGGTGGATATGTACTCATGGGCTCCATATTACTGGATACATCGAAGTAGATGTGGATGAAAAGAGTATATGAAAACGATCTAGAAAATGGTGCTCTCGGATCAAGCCAAGTTTGAGGAGTTTTTTGTTTTACTGGTGTATATATATACAAATCATATGTACGAGTCTGAACATGAAGAGACTTACCAAGCCACATGAGATCTAGACAAAGAGACGAGGAAGTCAACAAGAGATACAGACACCTATGCTATGCAGACAGATTTTGAAGTTGAGGGTGATGAAGACAACATTACATGTTGTGAGTCTCTTCCTAACAAGTCTCATGCTACTGAGACTTGCCAAACCACAAGATATCTAGATAAAAAGACGAGCAAGTTGCAGATTACATAAGATACGTAGACGCATGCTACGGAAACATATTTGGAAGTTGAGGGTGATGAATACAACATTAATTGTAGCGAGTCTCTTCCTAACAAGTCAAAGGCTACTGAGACTTACCAAGCCATATGAGATCTTGATAAAAAGAATTCAGAGCAGTAAAGAATCCATTGTAAAAAGAAACGGACGAAACGAATGAAGAGCCGTTAAGAAAAAACTCGCAGTATTTTCCTGCCGATACTTCCAAAAGTTCTCCCATGAAACACTGACCGAAGTCTGGACGAAATCTAACCTGCACGCGGGTCTCTCATCTTTCAGAAGGTTACTAACTTTGACACCCTATTGCTCTCCTGTTCACTCAATCAGATTTTTAATCGAACGTTTCCATTAGATGCGGAAGAGAATTTTCAATATTTACTAATTAACTTTTTCCACAATTTTATAGATCAATCGATAACGGCTAAGAAGTCACGTGACATGCATATTCCGGTCTCTGAGGGATTAAACTGGAAAAGCAATAAAAAGTTCTTTGAGCTCAAAAGCATTGTGTGGATTCGAGAAGGGTTCGTTTTATCCTGAGTTCGCTTAAACGAGATACTATCGTATCCGTCTCCATTATAATTCAATCTTTTTCACGTCAGTGAAATTGGTATGACGTATTTTTCTCCCTCTTTAGATAATATGTTGATATTTTATTGAGTAGTGCACGGATTGCAGTGGAAAGACAGAAGAATAGTAAAACACTATACCGGCTATGGGTATAGTGGGTATATGGCTATACCGCTATGTGTATACAACATGGATTGGAACGATGCGAGGTACCGTTACTTGAGTTAAAAAAGCATGCTCAACTACCTTTGTAGAACTTTTGCTCAGCATTTCTTATCGGAAAAGATATAACGGTTATACATAAATTCTATACTAAGCTTTATTGAAAATTTAATACAATATATATCTGTTAAATATTATAAGTACAGAGAACTAAGGAAGCGTCCCAGAGAACCCATCACTACGGAAGCATCCCAGAGAACCCATAAGTGAAGCCCATAGCAACGCGCCTCCAACACTATAAGTCTGGCTTGTAACTTACCAAAAGAATTATTTTAAAAAATAATGTAATTTATTATCTAAAAGAAGAATGAGATAATAAATTAAGAAGTGAATATATAAACAAGCTATGTACACGAGTATGCATGCAAGATCAACTTCTGGGAACTTTTGATTCTTTCTATGATCAAAAGTTATGTTACTTGAGAATTATACATCAAAATATCAAGAAAAACAAAATTTATTTATAAATATTAAATAATAATCACAGTTAGATTTGCAAAACGATAGAGACATAACCCATAGTCAAGAAACTCGCTTCCGAAACTATAAGTACGAAAGGCTACTCAGAACACACGTTAATTTAAACCAGACATTAAATTATTATTTAACCTTTCCAACGGAAGCGTTAAATCATCCGTCTCCATCAGAAGACGGAAGAGGTGAATCGCACCCCTAACTATTTCATGGGTGAAGGCTGTATATTCACCCATGTACACTGAAAGCAGGGGTGTCCATTAATTAATCTTCTAACCCTTCCGGCGGGAAGAGTTAGAAGATTAATTAATGTCTTCTGCAAATGATGCAATTAGACAACTGAACCTCCGGTCTTATACCCCCAGGAGCGCAGCAGTCCCCTCTTCACTTATGGGTTATCTTCGGGTGCGTTGACTACTCCAGAACTAGTTAACATATAACATATATGAATTAATTTAATATTTTATAATAGCTTATTATAATAAATTTTTATAACACTTACATGTTTTCCGTTAAGAGAAAACGATTTTCACTGTACAAGTACGTTGGGGATGCCTATTCACTAACAGTGCAGCCCATACCGGCAACAAGAAGAACAGGTAATCAGCAATAACTTTATGAAAACAATAAATATATATGCTTTTCGAGAAAACAATAAATATTGTATCCCAGGGGGCCAATATCTATCCGACGGCTAAGATAATTGCATTTGTATTCAGTAGATTTGTAGTAATTAATAAATTAATATTATGTAAATCGGTTTAAATAGCTCAGATGATAAAGTGGTTTGAATCCACTTCTTAAACCCCATGTGCGGGTATAAAAGCAGTAGAAAGAATATTCTCTTTTCTCATAGTGTACTTTAGGTTAGAGAGAATAGTTTCAAAAGGACCATGAGAGTTTAGTCATTTCATTTCTCAATCAGTCCTAATTAGTTTCTTTTGAAATGAATTGCAAAAGATAAAGCTCGTGGAGAGATTCGATTTAATTACTTAAATAACGAATTTCATTCTCGCATGAAATGATTTTAGTCCAAAGCATTTCGTTATGAACGGTTATTTTCTGGGTTCTCTGAAACAACTTTTCGGTTACCAGGACTACTTATAGGGGCACTAGGGGTTTAACACAAAAAGGGTCGGGTGGAGCATACGGTAAAACCGGTACCACCCTCTAAGATTGCTCCACGTACGCTGAGCCGTGCCCGCACTGTATCGAGGGTGCAAAATTCCCAGAAGTGACATGTCGGCTGATCTGAACATCACGATAGGTATTCGAATATAGGCATCCAAGGTGTACAAAAAGCAAGAAGAGAACAAGCGGGATAACAAGAGACAAATGTAAGAGGTAGATTGAGCCTCGGCCAGAGTGGAGACAGAAAATATTTTCAGAAGCATAGAGTGAAATCGAAGAGTATCTTTTGATTTTATTTTATCTTTGGATATATTTGTTATATATATATATATAAAATATAAAATATAAAATATAAAATATAACATATAAAATATAAAATATAAAATATAAGTTTTTGTATTAAGTTTTAAGTTTTAAGTTTATATTAAATATCTTTGATCTAGACAAGTTGAACCATATTTAGCATTCCATACAATTTGAGCCCCAAGACCACATGTTTAGCCCGTAGACACGTTAAAATGTTTCACATGAGAAACCAGATTCACATGTTAATTCTTGTGGGTTATTTGGAAAAGATAATGATACTGACATAATAAAACCTATGTATTTCTTTCCTCCTTTCATGCTTGTCCTCTTGTCATCCTGCTTTATAAAATAGTTTAATCATAAATTTATTATTCATTATAACAAATAAAACTCATCATCGCTGTGTTCCAATGGTGTATGCAAGCAACTCGTTCTTCTCTTTGTCTTTCAGGGCAATTTCTCCACAATGGATATACTGATAGACAGACTTCAGAGGTCATTTTGAACTATTTATCTGATTATATGCGAGTCAACCCTTAATTTACAAATTTATTTTAGAAGATCTAATTATTTATGGCGAAAAAACAGCTTTTTCTTTGACAAACAGTTTTATATTTCGGTTTGATAACACGAGTAAATCAGATTTTTCTCACCTATGTTTAGCAGAATGAATTAATGAATATATACATGTTCTGATAATCCGATTTGTGCCTTCAAGCGAAATGATTCACTTCGTTCTCACATCAAAATTGTCTAAACTTACGAGCGCTAGCGTTGCATGAGAGAAGCCTTTAGCTGGACAGGACTTAGCTTTTTGGCTACGAAATGTCCCGCTAGAGGACGAAGCTAACACAAACTATGCTACTAATGAATCCGACGATTCATTTGTCGGTGAATCTCATTGCCTAACCACGACGGATTCTCCAGTCTTCTCCACGACGTATCCGGCCTCGTCCGGTTTCTCTCTTTAAAAGAGAAGGAAAAAGAAAGAAAAAATGAGAAAAAGAAAAAAGGAAAAGAAAATCACAACGGACATGACAAGGGAAGAGAAAGAGAGGACATGCGGAGAAGAGAGGAGAGGAGAGGGAAGAAAGTGTAATTTGAGAGGATGGAGTGTGTTGGGGTGGGTTACTGTAAATTTTTTTAGATTTTTTTTTATTTCTGTTTGTTTTTTTAGAATTAATATATTCTGTGAAGAAATGAGTGAGTACTAAATACTTTTGGTTCTTTTTGAGTTTTTAGGGTTACACTGTTGAAGGTTTTGAGAGATGTTTGAGGGACTTCTTGTTACATATAGTGTGTTTTTATTTCTACAGATCAAAGTTCTTTTTTTGAGTGGGTATTTTTGAGATGTTCTTATTAGGACTACCGTTTAGTTAGATATCTTTCTTTTTCTAGCTATCGGTACTTTCTCTCCTATGAGATCGAGATTGATCCGAGACACACCATGTCCGATGTGCAATCTGTTATTTACCTCGACACCACATGAGGTTCAAGACCATCAACTTGAGGAGCCATTATATCTCGGTAGATCCTTGTTTGCCCTGGTCTTGTAGATAGCCCCACATCTATCTTCTGGAGGTCTATCTGGGATGGTCTATGAGCACCTACGGGATTGTTTTCAAACAGACGATCGCTCTAGAGGTTTCACAGAGTTTTTTCAAGTAGCGGCAACAGTAGCTCAAGGATATATTCTTCATTCTACAGCTCAGGTAATGAGGCAACTAAACTTTTGATCATGATAAAGGATGGTGGAAAGACTCGATCAATAGTCATCGATGAGATTCTCTTATGACTTATTAGTCGTACCATTGTTCTTCAGCTCCGAGATATTTTTCAAGACCACCTTTGTCCACGTAGACGCTTGGAGGTTGTGAGTTTGTGTCCTCGGCATTAGGGCTTCTTGGACATCCATCCCGATTGCATTGTCTTATAATTGGACGTGGAAAATACTTTTAATAGTATTTCTAGCATTTCTATCTTTAGAGAGCTCATGGATGTCGATGGATCTTCGACGAGTCTCGTTCTCTTCGTAAGATCGTTCTATGATTCTTCCTCCCTTCTTTATTACCAGCACAGTCCTTCGATAGAGGAGATTACAGTCATCAGCTTCGCTACAAGTATTCATCAGAGAGATCTTTTGGGTCGACCCCCTCTTTGCCTTAGCTCATTATAGAGCTCTCTTGACCACCGCCTTGGTTGCTCCAAGTTGTGTTTTTCCATCTCTAACTGATGACATGCATATCGTAGGTCTAGCGGACCAAGTCTGTGTTACCTTTGATCACCTTATCTCTCAATTGATCTTGGTAGGGTGAGAGTGAAGATGTCAAAGCGCAAGGCTTGGTCTCTCATTGGTATATCGTCGAACCTCCAGCTCCCGGAGGAATTTGTTACACCTAGAGATGGTTTACGTATACTTGGAGTACCGGTGGATATAGAAGACTTCGTTTCCTAGTTCTTAGATGTTATCCTGACAAAAGACGTTTTGCTTATCGAGGATCTTTCTAGGTTAGAGGACCCACAAGGTGCCTTTGGTATCTTTTCCTCTTCGATTGCACATCGTCCGGGTTACTTACTTCATAAAGTACCTCCATCTCCTACCAGTAACTCGTGTCTTAGAGAGTTTGATAGGAGGATCATGGGATTTTTGATGACATTGTAGGACCGAGGACCTTTGACTCTGAGGGAGGACCTCTTGCACGTAGGTAAACATCTTTGTCAATATCATGTGACGAGGTGGACTTATTCTCCATGGAGGAGATTGCTCCAGTAGTCTTTTTGGGTAGTGAGGCCTCTCAGCACCTTGGCTCTGTTGTCATTTCTTCGTGCGAGATAGACATATTTTGGAGAGCTATGTGACAAAAGTGGAGGATGGTTCTTGTCCACTACAGATGTGTCTCTGTGAGACAAGAGATAGTTTGATTCTTGAAGCACGTGAGACACATCCTCAATTCAATACCAGTAGCTATTGATGGATCTCACAGACTACAGACCTCTCTGACGGGACACCACTTCTAGCAAGTTCTTCATGCGCTCTTAGTTGATCTTTCCATCTCACCGGAATACTAGAGCTCGACTTTGCTCTTGTTCAAAGGACGCAAGCTCTTGGCTCATAGCTCGATCTTGCATTAGAGCGTTCCGACTCGCATCAACTTTCTTCTCTACAACGATGAGATTCTGTCTAGGCTTAGTGCAACTTGTTGCTTCGACACTGTCCACATGCGAGCGTGGTATCTCGCTCGACATATCAGATCGACATCTTGCTTGCTGTCCTCACGATTGAGAGTGGATAGCTACCCACGATGTCATAAGAGACCTCATGTATGTTCTTCAGATGAGAGGATCAGTGGGAGCTGACATATACATGATGAAGGAGGATCAGATCTCAGTGACAGATGTAGTTGTCACGGATTCGACACGGGACTCAATGACAGCACAGATGATCATCCATCCCCCAGGATGAGCTGCAGGCGTGGTGACAGCAGCGAAGGTAACCAAATATAGGAGTATGCAGATGAGACATCACTTCATCTCCTTAGCCTTGGAGATATACGGATCGACAGCCTCGGAGTTCGACGTTTTTACTCGAGATTGTGTCATAGCTTACCATGAGAGACGTCAGAGGTATCACTTCTTTTTTTCTTTTTGCACTAAGTTTTTTAGACAGCGAGTTTTCATTGCTCTACAGAGAGCTTTAGGAGACGCGGTCCATAGGAGATCAATTGCGGTAAGCGATGCTACTTCATATGTCAGAGTTTTGACTTACCGGTGTGTGATATTTTAGAAACAATAAGTGATCTTAGAATTACTGATAGCGGGTCTTAACCCCTGTGTTCTTCCTCCTTTCGAGGGGTTGGTTGCTTGTCCTTGCGGATCCTTCTTTCCCTTGTAAGGCTTGATGGAGTCTTTCTATCCGTTATCCGTTGGCTATTCATTGCATAGCGTGTTCTCATTCTTGTATATACCGTTCACCGGATTCTTGTAGTAAAGACGTGAGGAAAACGAGCCGGATTCTTGTATATACGCTTGTTAAAGAGTGAGAAGCCTTTGGGTTTCTTGATCAAGTCTAACTCCTACGCTAGATCCTACGGACGAGGAGGAAGAGCACATGCATGTGCGGCGGGAATTATTTCTTCGACCAAGAGTATGCGGACGTTTTCTGGGGACATTTCCGGAGGTGCCATTTCAGGAGGGACATTTCCGTAGAAAAACCTGCAGGTATTTTTTACTTGCTTTTCAATCGTTTCTACATTGAGTTTTTGCAGTAAGGAAGTTTAATATTCAAGGTAATGATTCTAAAGTTTTAGGCATAAAAAAAAGTTTCAATCGTTTCGACCGTGAATCTTTGCAGTAAAGAAGTAATATTCAAAAGAAGTAATAATAGTAAATAATAATAAAGTAATAATAAAGTAATATTCAAACGAATAGTTTGAAAGTTTCAGGGGCAGAAAATAATTAATGACAAAATAGTACGGTTCAACTCAGAAGGCGCCTGTCAGCAATCCACGATTCTATACAACATTTTTTTGATGGATTCTTTTTGCTTAACTTTGACACTTCAGTTTCGTTATTAAATTCTTTTACTTGAAGATTAAACATTATCTTGAATATTAAACATCCTTATTGCAAAGACCATTACTGGAACAGTAAAAA
Organism: Asterella californica; assembly: GCA_036924285.1. Classification (NCBI taxonomy): domain Eukaryota; kingdom Viridiplantae; phylum Streptophyta; class Marchantiopsida; order Marchantiales; family Aytoniaceae; genus Asterella; species Asterella californica. The sequence goes on from JAYKYS010000003.1 coordinate 19,511,714, forward strand.
CAAGTTAAGAAAGTGTTTGTGATTCCTAGCAAAAGTTATAACTCCTCACAGGTAAAGTATATTTTAGAAAGATTTTAACTTTGATACCCCTTAAATATGCATCCCAGGGCATGCGAAACAGGACAAGCAGGGTAACAGAAGGAAAATATAGAAGGTAGATTGATTCCAAGGCAGAGTGGAATCGATAAATATTTTCAGAGACGTAGAGTGAACTCGAGGAGTGTTTTTCAGATTTTCTACCTCTGTCTTTGTTCTTTATCTGTTACAGATATATTATATAAAAAGTTAACACTAAATTCATATTTACATTTATATTTGTTTCTAAATGTAAATATTAGATAAACGAAGAGTCACGACGACATCCAACTAGAACTTATAAGTGAAGTACATTACCTTCCGAGATTCCAAGACCGGAGGCCAAAAATAAATAAACGATTAATTTATTACTTAATATTTCTATCCAGAGAGAGTTGCATATTTGGAGAGTGCATACCACCCTCTTTGGAATATGGAATATGGAGAGAGTGAATATACATCCAAAGTGACGTTTTGTCCTAGAGAAAGAAGAAGATAAACGGCAACAAATTATCATTGATCATTGGTTTAACAACTGACTTAGTGTTTACTGAAGTTTAGTGTGATAAAGCTGATTTAGTGTTTACTGAAGTTTAGTGAAATAAAGCACAGACATCAAAACTGAACGTCGATTTTAGAAAAACTGACACAACAAACCTGAACGTTAGTTCAAAATTAACTTATCGTATGACAACAAGACTTCTAACTTTAGACTGGAATTACGTGAAGAGAGATACAAAGACAAGACTTTTAACTTTAGACTGGAGTTACGTGGAGAGAGAAGATAAAAAAAACATATCTAAATAAAACAGTTCTTTGTTACATGCACTATACAAATGTTATCACAGGAGGTAAAACCCATAAATACAACATCTACAAGCGCTCCCATGATGCCATAAAACTTTGAATCCACGAGTAATAAAATTATTTAAAATTTCTCTAATTTATGTCCTATCCCCTCCAACAGGAAGGGTTAAGACATAATTAGAGTGCATGCTTCCCAGATGGAATATGGAGAGAGTGAATATGCATGCATGTTAGATCATGCTATAGGTCACGCTCGTGAGTCCCGACCATGACCGAATTGTTTAAACAGTTTCACGAGCAAAGGTTCGTTGCTAAAGAAAAGCATATTCTTTTGTCGCTCTTTAATGTTTCAACCTCTTTGTTACAGTTCTTTCCTGAAATCTGTGTTATTCTGTAATGTTTCAGAGTTTTTTCTTCTTTTCAGCTCTAAAATAAAATAAATTTTAATAATATAACTGCAGTTAAATAGCGCATTACATTCTCTTGATTTCTCTTATTTTCATATGTAAACATCATAACGATAAATAAACAAAAGTAAAATGACTATAGCTCCTACATAAACCACTAAAAGATAATGTTATTCAAGTTATTGTTAAAATATATTCAAGCCCCAACACCTTCTAGGTGTTGGTGCTTGGCCCTTTGGATCCCTTTTATGGTTTGATTGTCTTCCTACCGTTTGGCATCCATTGCATTGTTAGAACTGTATGCATGCCTTCTGCTGTACGTGCATGCATACGGCCTAGGAAAGAGAAGAAGGAGGAAAGATGATCCTCTCCTCCCGTGTGTACACAATATCTTGTGCCTTCCTGTCTTCTTAGCAGTTATAACCAAGAAAGCTCCGCATGCCTCTTAACCTCATCCTTTACATGTTCACATACATAGTTTTTATATTTGGTCTATTTGGCAGTTAAGAGGTGTGACTCTTTTGCCCACCCTTCATCTTGTACTTGAGGCTTAGTTTGACCTCTACTCTATTCATTATCTCATTCACACTTTTTGGATTCCTTACTTAATCTCTAGCTCTCTTGCTTGACTTGGAGTACTTAGACGTAACACTTTCTTACATGGTATCAAAGTGTTTTGATTTTCTTGGTCTAAGATAACATAAGTTTCTCATAGCCTCTTAGGTCAAGGTGGATTGCGATCATAATGTGGATGACGCTCTCCGCACATGCATCGACACAGTGCTCACAAAGATATTTTTCAGTCTCAACGGATAAAATACACACGGTGGTTGCTCCTTTCAACATGAAATGATGAGCAAAATTCAGTGAAACATTCTTCATCTAGTGGAAGAAAAAATTCACGCTTCGTCTAGATTATGGAGATGTTCTTGGAGTGGTTGATGGATCGGTATCTCGACCAAGAGCAACGACACCCAGTGGTACGATGATGCCGATGACAGACCTCGGGAGTATTACCGCTTGGGACCGCAAGAACAAGAATGCTCTCATAGTTATAGCGAATGCTGCATAAATTCAGTCGCATGACATATCCTTTCGTGCAAGACCGCTGCTAAAGCTTGGACCATACTGACTAACAACTTTGCTGGTCAAGATACGGTCATGAAATGCACCTTAAAGATAAATTCTGCACTTTCAAGTTGAAAGCGAACGAATAAATGATCACGCATGTCAATAACTTCAAGTCTTTGGTTCATCAACTTATCTCTATAAGCGTCACCGTCGATGCACAAGAAGAAATACTCACCTCGATGTGCATCATGTCTCAAAATTACCAACTTCTTTTGCAGGCAATGCTAACAAATCCAAATTTATCTTTATAGGATTAATAGCTTTTCTACTTCACGAAGAGACTATGAAGCGCTCAATGTCCATCGAATCATCAACAGCTCTTCTGCAAGACACTGCCAGCAGTGACCTCAAAACCAATCACGTAACAACAACAGGTCTGGATGGAATCATCCCAACAAACGACCTCCTGACACAAACTAATTGGTGCGTCAGAATCAGCAGCAATGTGAAAACCGCGACACTCACAACAATCTATCCAACACCTATCGCGTCCTAATGGCTATTGTATCACCTGAAGTTGTTGAACGCGAACACATACCAAACATCATGTGATATGTTGACATGAGCCTCACGCATCATACGACTCACGATCGACGACAATTCATCGACTACACTCCAATCGACATTACGGCTCGTGAGCACGATATCATTTTGCTCAGCGATAACATCACCATGCACATTGAAGGATGAGACACGGTTGAACTTCAATTGCTCGATGGTGAATGCGTGCTGATGAAAGACTTTTTGCACATACCGGCGCTACATAAGAACATTTTCTCAACGCGTCAATTCGATTCTAAAGACGGATGGTTTTTAATTGATAACGAGATTTGTTATTTGAGAGATAAACACTGCAAATCCTTGCCACTTGCTTGCTGAACGAGGATTTGTACCTCCTGAGATAGTAGATATTATCCTCAGATCCTCACACTCATTGCTCCTCACAGCAGTGCACCTCTGCAAGTATGCACAAATGCATACTCTTCCTCCTTGCTGCAGCCTGCGACCACGCCTCAAAGAACATCCTCAACACGCGTCGTCTTATCGCCACAAATGCACGTCCTTACAACCACCGGCGCATTTTCATACCTTTGTCTTCTTACCTTCTTCATTTTTGCACTAGAAGCACCCTTGTTTTTCCAAAGATCTCATTCTAATTTTCTAGTCCACATCCTCATAGGTACCAATTTCTCCTATCACAATAATTCATCCCAAGGCGATCATTTTATCAAGATTTCAGTCATTATTTTCATCTCCTGACTACTCCATGGCACAAGAAATCATCACATGCGAGCTCTCGTGTGAGTGCTCGCCCACATATATATCAAGAGCTATCGTCACGGCTCCCAAGTTCCTCTGAGCGTTGAGAGCTCTCTATGCAGTCCGGATGAGACTATCTCTCTCATGGATTCCACACCGTGCAGAGACTAATTGCTCAATAGCGGTAGTCTCTCTACTTCACGTGAGCTCTCACATAGGAGGTGTCTTCTTCGACCACGTTCTTTCAGGACCCGTGCACATATCTCGAGATCTGTACAGCTCTTCATGTCATGTCCCTATCTCCAAAGAGATGAGATGTGTTAGTGACAGCGCCTCTATCTCCATGAAGATGATGGACATAGGGGCCTGCGCTCTCATCATTAGAGGAACAATCTCTCTCACAAGACACACATGTTTGTCACATGGGTGAACCGGATCTCTCCACAAGACGGCTGTGGTAACCACACTCTGTCACAATCTGTGCGTTCATCACAACTGTGGTTCCACTCTGTCCAACCACGATCCGGTCTCCACCTCGGTCTCTCTTTGCAATTTCACCATTTTCCTCCGTACGACGACCACCTCACGAGCGACCTCCCCTCTGACGACATCAGTTTCGGCTCTCCTCCTCTGACGATACTAGTCATCGTCAACTCCTACTTGGACACACTATGGTATTGTTGTCTTGGTCATATAAGCATACGCCGCCTTGACCAAATTCGATCAAATTCTTTCGTCATCAAGTTGGGTTTACGCTCCATGCAGGACCACCTCTACACAATCTGCCAGTATGGTAAACAGACTCGCACCATGTTCCCTCGTGCTCTAGTCAATCTGCACCATTGCATCTCTAGAGCTGGTACACTTCGACATCACCAATAGCACATTTTTGGATACAAGTACTCTTGACTTTCATCAATGATTTTTCTCGGTCTCATTCACTATAAAAGTGATTGTTTTGCTGCATTCAAAGAGTTCCATCTCTATGCTGAATTTCAGACAGACAGACAACTCAAGACCTTTCGGTCTGACAACGACGACGAGTACTAGTCTATGGCTTTGATGCTTATTGCTTACGACATTCATCATCATCTCATCATCCATAACACCCCTCAACAAAACAGCATGGCTGAATAGAAGAATCATACTCTGCTCAACTCCGTCCGAACCATGCTCTACATAGCCAATCTCCCAAAGTCTTTCTGAGACGAGGCCATCACCTATGCAGCTTATCTCCACAATCTGTGCCCCACGAAGACCATAGCCGTTGACCTTACTCCCTTTGAGCTATGGCAGAACTGCATCCTTGATATATCTCATCTTTGGTTGTACTACATTCTCGCAAGTTCATCTCGACCATCGCACGAAGTTAGATGATTATTCTGAAAAATGCATCCTCTTAGGCTATAGCCCTCACAACAAGACATACGATTCCATGGCAAGTATGAAGACCACACATTTATTTCTCATGAAGTCATTTTCTAAGAATATTTTGCCCCTCTTCTCGCTCCCCTCCTATGATCCTTCGACCTCCATTGAAGATCTTATTCAGCGTGATCCTCACTTCTATCACCACACTCCACTCAATCCTCCGAGTGTGCTCTCCCTCTTTTCAGTGAGAGTTCCTCTTGTTGTCTCATTCGTCTCCGTGCCTCAGTTCATCTCTGCTCTACTTCTATGATCCCACACCTCGATGTCTCCTTTCCTTCTCAGACTCCTATCACTCTGCAGCCGTTGAACTCTAGAGGAGGACTTATCGGAGTTAGTGCACTCTCATTGTCATCTATCTGTCAATCCAACATTAACACTCGATGCTCTAGGGTCCACACTACTCCATCTCGGTCTCACACACCCACAAGATACTGAGGACAATCTCCAAACATAAAGGATTTGAATCTCTTTCGGACACACCTCCGGCAAAAATCTCCACGTAGCCTTGCACCACCACCGAGTATGCCACGTTCAAGAATGCAGTATGAGCAGGATGGCTACTCTCCTACAAAGTCAGATTTCTCGTCAAAGGACATCATTGCTCTTCCGCCACTCCGACGTTCTACGCGTCATTCACGCCCTCCCGTCAAGATCCACAGGAGAACTTGATGCCTCAGTCCTCATTCTTAAGAACCATAGCCATAAGAAACATACACTACTGGTAACTCTTCAACCCACCTCATACAAGAATGTCCTTGTCTCTCCTGACTCCAAATAGTGAGAGCAAGTCATTCATGAGGAGGTCCAATTGCACGACGACAATGACACTTGGACCTTTGCATATCTACCACAAGGACGGAGACCTATCACATGCAAATAGACCTTCAAGCTAAAGCTTAACTCGGATGGCTAAATCTCGCCCTTCTAGGCTCGACATGTGGCACATGACTTCACTGAAATATGAACTTGACTACATTGATACTTTTTTTTCAGTGATACGTGTCTAGTCTGTCGTCTGATTCTAGCCTTGCTAACCAATACCATCTTCATGTTCATCAGATGGATGTCAAGACAACCTTCTTGAATGACACGCATAACGACAAAATCTACATGATTGTATCCGACAGTGTGATGGCACCACGAGACGGTCAAGTGTGCAAGCTGTCATGCACCTTGTACGACCTCAAGCAGTCATCACACGAATGATAAATCATAATCAACGACTGGGAGATCTCATATCCCTAAGCTTTTCCAAGTAAAGCGCTGACGAGAATGTCTATAATTTACACGAAGATAATCAATTTGTCATCTTGGCACTTATGTGGATAATACGATAATTGCAAACATCAATGAAGAACTTCTGACACATGTAAAAGAAAAGTTGAGTTCTCATCATGAGCAACATCAGTCCGTACATCATTGTCTTAGTATCGAGATAAACCGAGACATGACGAGCGGATGGATTCGCTTAAGCAATATATTGTACATAATGCAAAATCTCTTCCAGTTTGATCTGCAAGATTGCAAACCAGTTAGTACCCCACTTGTTCCTAACAAGAAATTATCTACCGATGATTGCTCGATCACAAAAGAAGAAAAGACTCAGTATGCAACATACCCTTACGAAAGCACCGCAGGGTCCATCAATTGAGTCGCATTATGTACATCTTGACTTGGTGTACATCATCATAGTGTTATCTTAGCACATGTCCAACCCCGGACCCAATCACGTTATCATCATGAAGACAACATACATAAAGATATGTTACATTATTATCTTGAGTATAGATATTCGATCGACCACTTGTCACTTTTTAGTTACAATTACGCCGACTGAGATGACGATATTCAATCCCGACGCTCTATCTCTGGTAACAATTGGTCGTCCAAACGACAAAAGTCAATGACTCACCATCTAGCACCGAAGTCTAGTACATTGCACTCTGATGTACGCATCAGAGATCATATGGTTCCGACAAAGGATAATCGACCTCGACTTATCTGAGAACGACACCACGACTATACTTTGTAACAACAAGAACGTCATAGCCCTTGTGAATGCGCAGAAATTTCGTGATCAAACTAAACACATTGATATCAAATATCACTTCATCAAGGAAGAAGACCCATCCAAGACAATAACAGTTCAATACAGTGCAACACAAGAAATGACAGTCAACATTCTTACGAAGAGTTTACCAAACCCAAAGATTATCTTTCACCCGAACTAGAATTATTAGGCTAATAGGGGGTGTCAAAGTCAGGGGGAATTATTCTCTAACGGGCGAAGGAATATTTGCCGTAACTCGACGAGGGGTATAGGGTTCGTATAACCACGGTTAACTTTGTGGAAGTACTACATCCTATAGCCGCGGCTAGAGCAGGGGGCGTTTCAATCTTACCCGTGATATTCAAACTTACCCGTGTGCGTAAATGTACACGCTTATGCAAGTCCGCATTCAATCGATCCGAAGTAGTGGAGCGAATGGTAACCCGATCTGAGAGTGAACGAGAGTCTTTTGAATAACTGAAGCTTCTTGAATAACTGAGAAGACACGATGAGTAGTATAGGCGATGAAGTTACCGGCATAGTCGATGAAGTGGAATGTGAAGTAGACTCTGTTCGCATAGCGATGGCTCCGAGAAGTTCAGAGGTGTTGAAAAAGTCACGCATCCGTTTGAATGTCGAAGATTACGAGAAGATAGTTGCTTATATAGAGGATGAAGAAAATTTTGCTGCACTGCACGGAGCTGGTCGAAAAACTAAAGTTGGTGCGGGGAAGTGCTTGAGTAAAGCCACTGCATTTGGTATCATGGCCGCACAACTTTCTGAGAAAAGTGGGTTTCCTGTTGTGACAGGGGTAGAATTGAAAAAGAGATTTGATAGATACGTTGACATGTACAAGAAGGCGAAAGAGATTCAAGATAGTACGGGAGGAGGATTGACAGAAGATGAAATGTTACAGAGATTGACGTTGGAAGACAAGTTGAATGGAAAGTGCCCTCACTTTTATCGCATGAATGCTGTTTTTGGTAGTCGTGCCAATATTGATCCTCCTGCTGTTATTGCGTTTGGGATCCCTTCAGAAGAAGAATTCATGAGATATGATTCTCAATTTCAAGCAGAGAGTTGTCTTCCTCGGTCCGAGGCCTCATTGTTAGCCGAAGAAGACGATGGAGAAATGGATATTTCTTGCCGCGATGAAGAAGAAATGAGTCCGAGTGATGAAGAGGGAACGGTCAATGAAGGAAGAGATGGTGGACGAGACGAGATGAGCCCCGATGGAGAAGAAGATACGAGCAGAGGGACAATACCTGAGTCTGTGCAGGAAATTTCTCGAAATCAGAGATCCGGAGTCACCAACGGCATGGTGAATATAAAAGGAGGAGTGTTGAATCTATACGAAGAGAGTATAAGAGAGAAAGCGCAATATAGGAAAGTCTTTGTTGAATACAGGATGGCGTCACTCGAAGAGAAGAAAAGATCGAGAGAAAGTCAGGAGAAGGAACAGAGTAGGAAAAGACACACTTCTTTGTTTGTGGAATTGTATAAATCTGGTAAATCTTTCAAGGAAATTAAGGAAATTATCGAGAAGCTCGATAACATGTAACTGAGCTTTGGAATTTGGAAGTAAAACTTTCGTTTACTTGTATTGATTTCTCTGATTCGGTTTTGTATTTCATTAGTCAGTGCGACCATCGTTTTATTCCTTAGCTTTGTGCGTAACGTTTTAACACGATTTAGTGCGACTTAGATTTGAGGGTCGCACTCAGTGCACCCAACAGTGCGATTATTGCAGCGGTCGCACTGAGCACTGCTATTGTGAGTCGGGGGAAGCGGATCGCACTGAGCATGTGTCGCATTGATCATGTCTATGGTGAGTCGGGGAAAGAAAGCGGATCGCAGTGAGTGGTCGCACTGCAGCAGAAGATTTAGAGTCGAGAAAGGGTTTAGGATCGCAGTGAGTGGTCGCACTGCAGCAGAAGATTTAGTGAGTGGTCGCACTGCAGCTATCGATTTAGAGTCGGGAAAGAAAGCAGATCGCACTGCAGCAGAAGATTTAGTGAGTGGTCGCACTGCAGCTATCGATTTAGAGTCGGGAAAGAAAGCGGATCGCAGTGAGTCGGTGTACGTTGGGGTCGCAGTGAGTCGGTGTATGTGCAGGGTCGCACTGAATCAGAAGAAGAGTCGGGGATTGAGGTAAGTGTGTCGCACTGAATCAGAAGATTGCGAGTCTGAGGAAGGGAAGCGGATCGCAGTGAGTCTGGGATTATAGCTCGAGGATTTGATCGCAGTGAGTCTGGGATAACCTCTCGAAGCGGATCGCAATGAGTCTGGGATTACCTCTCGGGGATTGAGTAAATCGCACTGATGGAGAAGAGTCGGGGATTGAGGTAAGTGGGTCGCACTGAATCGAATGTGAGGGATTGAGGACACTGAAGCAGAAGATTGGGGGGATTGAGGTAAGTGCATCGCACTGAAGCAGAAGATTGCGGGGATTTAGGTAAGGATCGCACTGAACCAGAAGAGTCGGAGATTGAGAAATGTCGCACTGAAGCTTGGCAATTGCGAGTCGGGGAAGGGATCGCACTGAGCACGGGGTACAGATTTAGATTTAGGTATTGGAGAAGGGATCGCACTGAGCACGAGGGGAGAGATTTAGGTCTTGGGGAAGGGATCGAGATTGAAGCTTGGCAGATCGGGGATTGAGGGAAGTGGGTCGCACTGAAGCACGAAAGGATCGCATTGAGCACGAGGGGAGAGATTTAGGTCTTGGGGAAAGGGATCGGGATTGAGGGAAGTGGGTCGCACTGAAGCACGAAGGGATCGCACTGAGCACGAGGGGAGAGATTTGGATCTTAGGGAAGGAATCAGGATTGAGGGAAGTGGGTCGCACTGAAGCACGAAAGGATCGCACTGAGCACGAGGGGAGAGATTTAGGTCTTGGGAAAGAGATCGCACTGAGCACGGGGTAAAGATTTAAGTCTTGGGATTAGAGATCGCACTGAGCACTTCAGATTGAGGTCTTGGAATTGAGATCGCACTGCGCACGGGGATAGAGATTGGGTTTAAGCACTGAGTCGGGGAAGGGAGTCTGAAATCGCACTGAGCGCGGGGGTAGAGATTAGCGAATCGCACTGTGTCCAAATCGCATTGATTGAGTAATCGCACTGTGTCCTAATCGCAGAGATTAGCGAATCGCAATGTGTCTGAATCGCACTATGTCGAGTATGGCAAACACGAGAAAAGAGGAGGGACCTTATCTTATTTCGTTCAGTACGCAAGATGATACGGAAGATCGTATAAAGTGGCATCGGATGGATAAGCATGATATTTGGAGAGTGCTGAACGGAGTAGATGAGGAGGAGGTTGACAAATTAGGCTTGTTAATAGCCTTATCGTTCGATTTTGCTCCTCCCGATGTAAGAGTTTTCTTCTTTCTCTTGTTTTCGTGTTACTGTTCGAACTTGCTGCTTAGAGTACTTGTTTTCGTGTTGCTGTTCTTTCTTGCTGCTTAGTAATCTTGTTTGCTTAGTAATCTTGTTTCTTTCTGCTCGTTTTAGATGAGATTAATGGGCATCATGATGAATTGTAGGTGTGTTTGTGTAAATCTTTTTTACACACTTATAATCCCGAAACGAGGATTACAAAGGTGGGGTCAATTGAGATCGAATTGACACATGAACTCATCAGAGAAGCTTTCGTAATCTCTCTGGGTGTTACTCCAATGCCTACGTTTGTGAGACATGTACGAATTGCAGACTGGTTTCCCGAGTACGATCGACTAGGAAAGCGATATTTCGCGATGGAATGTGCTTACGAGGGGTGGAGAGCAGTGTTCCAGTGTTTGAATGCTGTTTTTCTTGCAAGAAAACGACCCAAAACTGTCACAGGACAATTGGCATTGTATGTGAAGTCGAAAGTGGAAAGTCTAGAGGTAGATTTCGATTGGGCACATCTGATATTGGAGAACTTAGAAGGGGAGATTTTACATGTTCAGAAACATGTAAAACAAGCACAGAAAAGTAGAACTTTGGAGACTTTTTTGGGGATTGCTCTCACTCACGTGATGATCCACGCGGGAATATCCGGAGAAATAGTGTTCGTTTCCGTGCCACTTGAGCAATCGCACTCAATGAAGCTGTTCGACGCACCGAAGTTCCCATACAGGTTTGTTAATTTCATCAATTTGAGTACCAATTTGAGTATAAATAGCTCTATTCAATATGAAGTTCATAGCTGACTTTCATAGTGGTTGTTCCAATACAGGTAATCGTCACAGGAACCGAGACTTCGGAGCAAACTCTCCTCGAAGATGAATCTGACGCTGATGAATCTGACGCTGAAGCAGATATCGGACCATCGAGTGAAAGAGAAGAAGAAGTTGCAGGTACTCTATCTTGTATACCTGACTGACTCTTGCACTTTAGATTTAGATAGAATCTGTTTACTCTAGATTTAGATATTATATGTTTACTCTGAGTGCGGTGTAAGTGCGACTCGACCCTGCAGGTCGCACTGAGTGCGCCCAAGTCGCACTGTGTGCACTCACAGTGTGACCCGGATCGCACTGAGTGCGCGCGGGTCGCACTGGGTGCGCACACAGTGCGACTCGACATTGCATTCAGAGTAAACATATTCGACATTGCACTCAGAGTAAACATATCGCACTAAGTGCGCTGGTCGCACTCAGTGCACCCAGTGCGACTCGATGTTGCATTCAGAGTAAACATATTCGACATTGCACTCAGAGTAAACATATCGCACTGAGTGTGCTGGTCGCACTCAGTGCACCCAGTGCGACGATCGCACTCAATGCACTCGAGATCGCACTGAGTGCGCGCGGTCGCACTGGGTGCACTCGGGTCGCACTTGGTGTCCATAGTTGTACTGTACATCGCACTCAGTGCGCCCTGGTCGCACTGAGTGCGCACCGAAGCGAACTGTTGTGCATATACTTTCCTTACGTTTTTACTCTTTTCTCACAGGATCACGTTTTTACTCTTTTCTCACAGGATCATCTGATATGCACATGCCGAGGAAGAAGAAGAGGTGGACATGCGAATTGCGGCGAAGAAAGAGGAGGAGAATCAGATTGACATGCGACTTGCCCGAAAGAGGAAGAAAGAGGAAGAAATCAATCTTCGTGTGTCGATCAAGAGGATCGAAGAAGAGGAGTTGACAGAGAAGGTGAGAGCGACCAAGGATGACTTACACGGGAGACTTGAGAGCATGGAGGAGTCACTTCACAGGAAACGAGAGGAATTGCAAGGATTGAAGGCCGAGGTCGAGCGCATAGGATCGTCCAAAGTATTTTATCCTCGTTTGATCGATCCCTCGGTTGTCCGTCGCAAAACACTCATTTTAGATCTAAATGGAGTGTTAGTGAAGACGGGGAGGAACGATTTGGAGCTCTAGGGTGCAAAGGAAAGAGGATACAAAGTGGAAAGATGTGGGAAGAAAGATTTGTATTATGTGATCCGAAGAGGTGTAAAAGAATTTGTGGACGCGTGCTGTCAAGATTTCCAGATTCTAATTTGGACATCTCGAACTATGAGCAATTGCAATGCTCTTCTCAGATCCATGGAAGTTGGAGGGTATCTATCTCCGGGGATCGCTTCAGACCAAGTAAGTTTTTCTAATGGTTTGCATTTTATTTTGGTGATGCTTTTTGTATTGATGAAGTGAAACTGATTCTTACATGTTCGAATGAATGTAGGTTTGCACTATCTTCGCACAGAACATGTGTCTTCGTTTTAAGACGGTAAGAGAAGCAGCCGGTGAGAACTACCTATACCTGAAAGATTTTTCTATACTTCATTCGTGGAATCTATGCACAAGAGATTGTCTCCTCGTAGATGATTCGCCGCAGAAGAATAATACAAACCACCCCTTTAGTGCGATTCATCCTCCAGCTTTTCGTCCAGACTCAGCAGACTTTGACAGAGACGACTACCTTGTCAACATTCTTTTGCCTTGGTTGGGAACATGGAGAACGAGTCTATCGGAAACAACTACTTTCGTACGTAGTTCTTACAAGCAGGTGTTTGGACGAGATCCTTTTGAGGGATTGAGAGCTTACTGGGGTAAATTGTCCCCCGAGGACGAAGAGGTGCTATTTAGGAGTTGTACTCTTGCGCAGCGAGAGGATATGAAGAAGAGGATCGCCCCGTATCAGTAAAGATCCAATATCAATAAAGATTCATAATGTGCATTTAAATATCTGTTCTCACGATTGTCTCGACTCACCTCTCACACACCATTGAAAAACCACATCGCACTACACAAAGTGTTAAAATGATAGCGCATACATTTGTTACTGCAACCAAACAGATAAATTTTGTTACTGCGACCAAAACTTGTTCTGGTTAGTGCGACGCGAGTTCACGTTAGTGCGACCAAACTTATTCTCGAGTTCTGGTTAGTGCGACGGTGCGCGCACGACTCGACATTGCATTCAGAGTAAACATACTCGACATTGCACTCAGAGTAAACATATCGCATTGAGTGCGATGGTCGCACTCAGTCACACCCAGTGCGACGATCGCACTCAGTGCGATGTCGAGTGCTCACTCAGTAAGCTGCGCGTTGGTCGCACTCTCAGTGGACCCAGTGCGACGATCGCACTCAGTGCACCCAGTGTAGTCGACATCGCACTGACTGTGCGCGACATCGCACTTCGCACCGAATAATTGAGGCGGGCCGCACTGAGTGCGACCCTCTCTGAGTAAGAGTCACCGAAATACGGAGGTATGCCGCACTGAGTGCGACCTCAGAGAGGGTCGCACTGAGAAAGCTTTATTCCTGAGTAAGGGTCATCGAAATACTCAGGCGGGCCGCACTGAGTGCGACCTCAGTGAGGATCGCACTGAGAAAGCTTTATTCCAGAGTCACCGAAATACTCAGGCGGGCCGCACTGAGTGCGATCTCAGAGAGGGTCGCACTGAGTGCGGTATTCAACAAAGAAAGCTACTCAGGGCCGCACTGAGTGCGGTATTCAACAAAAACCTTATTCCTGAGGGTCGCACTAGTGCGGCATTCAACACTCAGTGTAATTTCAGCACTCTCGCAACAACATTCATCGACAAATCTTAATATGCGACGCACTTTTATTTTATCGAAACAACATTTAACATATCTTAATAGAAAAACGAACCAATGTACAGAATGTAATGCATTCGAACACTATCTAAGATTTGAATAAAAACCCACCCGGGTTTCTATTATGCTCAAGACAAACTTGTACAATTCTATTTCGGAGGAATACTCCAGTGGTAGTGTTCCGCACATTCGTTGTTCGAACTTCGTCGTCTTCATCTCGTTCGATGATCAACTCTTCATCTTCCTCAGTCCATTCGTCTCGATTCCTGAAAAGATAATTGTGTAACATAGCACATCATCCTACCCATCTCACTAAATGCTTATTTTCTGATCTCCTTTTCAACTGGGTGCGTACTTGCTTCAAGGAATGTCATCGAGATTTCAGTATACCTATGCAATGCTCATTCGCGACTCTAGCATGAGCTAAGCAGGTATTGAAATCCTGCTTATCTTGATCTCCGGTGGCCATTCGAAACGATGGAATTAGATGCCGCAGTGGAGAATACCCTGAGTCACCAAGTAAATACTGCTCTTTCTCGAATAATGGACTCTCGTTGTCATCAATGTGTTTCCAAAGAGGAGATTTTCGCAAACACGTAATATCTTGACAACTTCCTGGCATTCCTGCAAATAAGAAGAAAATATGTTTCCTGTGACAACAAACCACTTGTGCGTTCATAGAATAGTTACATTTTCTGTCATAGTAAGTCTCTCCATCAAATCGAGGCCTCTGAGACAAAGGCAATAAAGTGCCATCTATCAATCTTATACATCCTGGAAACCCTTTTGAGGCGAAAACTTCAGAGATGGCTCTCCTTTTCTCGCGATTTGGCCACTGAATGTATCCTGCAAGTGTAGATTCCAAAGCCTGCATCACTCTCCTCGTATAAAGTACCATAGTCCCATGTCCAATCCCCCACAAAAGTAAAGAACGACCAAGAGCTGCACCGTTGCCATTATGACCAAATCTGTCCAATGCAACTGCTATTTGTAAACACACTGGAGCTTGTTTCACCCGAGCTTGATTATAAAAAACAGAATGAGTACTCACTATATCTACCAATCTAGAAAAACTCCTTCTATCCATCCTAGTTAGCTGTCTAAATGAATCATCCGGGAGATTTTGGAAGTAATTCTTGTAAAAATCTTGGCTCTTAAAGAAGGTGAACCGATCTTGTCTTTCTAAATATCGAGAAGAGGACAAAACTCCATACAGCTCGATCAATTCTTCTTCGGAATCTGAATCTAACCCTCCATCATCGGAAGAAGATAGCACCTTCTCCGCATATTCTCAAGTTATATCATATCCGTCCTTTCTCAAGTTACCTTCCTTCTCTTCGCTTTCGGTCTCACTCTCGTTATCATTTTCCGTCTCACTCTCCGCAGATTCATCCGAGCTGGAGGAAGCTAACATCACTCGCATCTCCACGATGTCCTCGATGGTTTTCAATAAAAGTTTCCTTTCTGAAACTCGTGGCATACTTTTGACAGAAAACTTCGAGGGAACAACGCTTGGAATTCACAAACTTCGAGGGAACAACGCTTGGAATTCAGGGCACTTCGACGGGAGCGTTGTTAGATCAGAGAAATTCAGCGTCGAGAAGTCTAAGCGTTTCCTACAATTGCTCTCCGAGAAGTCTAAGCGTTCCCTACAATTCCCTCTCCGAGAAGATGACTTTTTGATTTCAAATTTAGAAGGACCCGAGGTACAGCCACGTGGCGAGTTTTTGATTTCAAATTTACAATGGCCCGAGGTACAGCCACATGGCGAGATACAGCGACGTTACCATGTCACCGTGTACTGTTAAGCAATTATGTAAGTACATGTAATTTAATTCACGGCCACGAATATTACGGTCAGAAGGATGAGAGCCGCGGACCACTTCTGCGAGTACCTCCTTGGGGTACCCACGACTGACATGGCGGTGTCCGTAAATACATCCCGCAGAAAGAAGAATAACCCTTACGGCCAATAACTTTGACACCCCCTAATAGGTTGTAACACTAGTCATTTAGTGAGAGTGTTAGAATTATAAGCATGCATTCCGCCGTATGCCAAGAATGAGAAGAAGAAAGAAAGAGTAACCACTCCTCCAACATGTACATAATATCTAGTGCTTTCTTGCCTTCTTGGCAGTTATCGCCGAGAAGGCTCGGGATGCCTCTTAGTCTCATCGTTTACATGTTCACATATAGAGACTTTATATTTGGTCTATTGAACAGTGAAGGGGTGCGACCCTTCATCTTGTACTTGAGAACTAATTTAACCTTTACTCTATTCATTATCTCATTCTCATCTTTTGGATTCCCTACTTACTATCTAGCTTCGCTTGGAGTACTTACTCACTTTCTTACAGCGTCGTTTCTTTCCTGAGCTCCACTTCTGGTATTCGTCTTCTCCCGACGTCGACGTGGTTCCACTCGCCACCCCAGATTTCAAAATTCATGCATTTGGTGTTCTATTCATTTCACGTCGGAGTCCCGCTTGAAAACTACACTTCAGATTTAGAATTCCTACATTTCACGACTGCTGTAGAACGTACTGTTGACGACAGTCCGACGAGAAGCAGCCGAGCAAAACCTTGTCGAGTAATTTCTATGATTTCTCTGCTAAGAAGAGCGTGCACGCTAAAAGAATTAGCGGAAAAGCTGCAAGGACGCGCTCAGGGAAGGAAAGTAAACACCGAAAGTAGTAGCTTAAAAGTAGCTTTAGCTTCAGAACGTTTCTCATGACAGGTCAGTTATATAATATGTAAGCGAGATATACTGTACGGTTAGGCTATATACGGCAATAATGCAATGCAAATTGTGGAATCGATCCGGGATCTTCGGATCCCGGACTCTAGTAAGATTAAACCTCCAATCCCGGACCCTAACGAAGATCCCGGACTCTAGTAAGATTGATCCTCCGGGTACCTGACCATGTTCACCACAACTTCGTTTCAATCATTAGTTAAGTGAAATCACTTACTGTAAAGCTCTCGGAGAGCTTTGATTTCAGTCCTTACCAGATTCTGTTCTTCACGCAAATTATATCAGCATAGGTATTTTGAGTATAGAAGGTAAGGGGACAGCTCACTCGTAGGGGGACCTCACCACACTGTTCTACTTTCACTATCCAAATTCCGACTACAAGATCATGTTCAATCCATGCCTCCTAGGATGCTCGTTTCTTCAAACAATTTGCCACACAGACACCGCAAATCAAAGCTATTTTCACGTTGGATTTCCACTACAAGGAGGGCAGCTTTCCGGGATGAAACTCTAGACTACTCTTCACGGTGCTAAGAATGAAATGTTCTACTACAAAAGTCCTGCCTACTGTAACTAGCTGTATCTACATCTGTCGTGGTCCTCGTCCACGTCCTATTATAAAGCTTCAAGCGTAACACCTGCATTTATGCACAGCACCGTAATCCAGCAATTCGTGGCGAACATTAGTGTCATTACAGCACGAAAGAGAACGAGGTCCTTACAAGCTAACCAAGCTTCTTAAATGTCAGTTACTGCAACACTTGTTGTTCTTCCCACATGCTAGATGTAAACATAACCATCTGTCGAGTTCACTACATTCCTTATCCTTCCCAGGAGGAAAACGGAACTAGTTCAACGCGAACTAACGCAGTTATTTCTTAATTCTAACAGAACTGCCTTCCTGCCACTGAAGTCGAAGCCAATCCCCGATAATGCTCAGTTTCACCCAACCTTGATATAATGTACGAAAGGAAGAAACAGAGACATTACCAAAGAGTTCTGCTCTGATGGTGCATGCATACCTGTACGATAGTTGCGAAAGCATCATCACTGCCCTGTTGAGAAATTTCAGTTGATCGTTTTATCCAGTCTGCATGCGCTTCGCCGTTCCTTTTCCGTTTTTCACGTTTGGCCTCTTGGTGAAATGCACTGATGTATGAGAACCTTTGCCGCAAACCCCTAACTACGGACAGCATAGAGTCCACCCTGCTGTCACTCACATTCTGCACGGGATAGACCATAAGGGGACTGATCGTGAGCTTCGCCTAGTGTAAACTGAAAATCAGAATATCAGCCTTAAGCTGTCGGTACTCTATACCATCTGATTTTGATGGGCACCAAACATTACTATCTTCAGGGTGTAATGCCAACTGAAAATGGGAGATTACATGTATAGCTGGCGGCAGTGTTTAGATCTTGCAGTAAGTCCGAGGCTAATCCAAACATAAAAGCGGTTACGAATTCCACAGGATTCAGATATTACCCGCAAAATCGATATAAGTTGCGGAAGATCATCTTCAGCCACACGTAGAGCAAAGTCGTCGTAATTCAACACACTCTCAAAAGGGAGATGTATACCATCCTGAACATAAAGGAGCCAAGTTCATCCAATTGTGAACGTGGGAAACCGACAACGAAAACAGAAAAGAGATAAAGACCAGTCCGCGTGGTAACATGTCATTGGCACCTGAATAATTACGGGTATACATCCGTGTAATACACTATCCTCCATACGCCCACTCCACCCATCTCCAGGAAAAACTCCACAGAATCGTGACCGTGAGAGATCTTCACCATATGAGTCACTTCTCTTATATGCAACTACCACATCAGGAGCGCTCTGTTCACCGCTTGTTGAACTTTTGCTCGTTTCTGAACTAAATTCTCTTGCCAGCTTCTGCCGCAATCCCATGCTGTACCTGAAAATTTGACAGAGTCAGCTCCGAATTTGAAGATCCGGCAAGCAGGTTCGTCACAAAGTGTGCATTCGATGTGAAATAAAACATAACGTGATTCGTTTGTACAACCCATTCCCGACGGACTAGTAAGAGAATAGATCAGACATTCTGTTTTAGGACTTAAACGGGACAGTCGGAACCTACGAAGACTCTAACGGTAAACTGAACACTGGATCTTGCATCCAACATGAGTTCCAGTCTCAGCCAATGATCCTAGTCAATAAACAGAAGCTGTGAAGGTGGTTATCTGCAAATCATAGTTAACAGACGGTTTGAATGCTAAAAGTAGCGTGCGCTGCTTATTGCTATAGCAAAGTAACAATAGCGGGCATTTGCGTTTTGTAGTGTGACCCTTGTCGAATAAGCTCAGTGAAAGCTGAGACAGCTCAACATCGTTACAGAAAACTGCAACATTGTCCACACAACATTGTGGAAGAAGTCTGATGGGCAATTTCACTTCAGAGGTGTTACGGTTTTCCTCCAAGGAAACAGGTGATCACTTACTCAGGTTCAGGCCGTCCCCAATAGTCTGCACCCAGATTTCCATTAAAATAGAAGAGTGTCGGCCGTTCCTCCCGTGTCCTGCAAGCCAGCACTGGAAATCCTGAAACAAAACCTTTAACTGAAACCAAGCTAGATGCGTGTTAACTGCGTGAGTTTGAGCAGGAAATTTCGTGCTTCAAACAAGGCATACTTGACGTGTAAGAGAGAAAAAGAAACTAACGTGCGATAAAGCAACTAACGTGGATGTCGACTGCAGTGGTCTTCACCTTGCCCACAATGTAGTCGAGACTAAGGCATACTCTGGGAGCTTCCAAGCAGGAATAACAAGATCCTTTTCTGGGTCGTAACAAGGGTGTCTTCCCCTCCATTCCGTCGGAATTTCGTCCCACTTGTCATACGAGTACGCTGAAGTTGAGTAATTGTATTTGGAGTTCGTATTGCCCCAGTGTACAAGCATCATGCTGTTCCATATCTCTTTCGGAGCTGCACACGCGCCCTCATCCCACGGAAACAGCTGCCATTCACAGCACTATATCCGCATGAGCTTCATTTTCGACAGCGCACACTGGTACACAGGAACCTACCAAACTTCGGTTCATGATCCGTAAGGCTTTAGAAGGCTCAATGGCCTCCATGTTGGGCGACAGTAGCATCACTAGTATTCAAGGTTGTTTCGGATTTCGGTTTTAGCAGACCTACAAAAGATATATGTGGGCATATGAGTCTAGCAGAGCGAATCAGACTACGCGCACACACTTAAGGTAACCCCCAAAATCCAGAGAGCCCAAGGAAGCACATGAGTAGCTCACATGTGAATGTGAGCTAAACCTCTCCCTACCTGATATTTTCAGCGACCCCTCGTTTCCAAACTGACGCTTTTAAAGCAATTTCCATGTCAGAAAGGAGCAAATTAGGGCACACATTGTACGATTCAGTTTCAGTTTAAGCTCTGCTTTGTATATGTCAAGTTAGCAGTTCCTTTTTCTCTGTTGTCTGGTTATATGTTACAACAGTTTTGAAACAGAGAACAAACCTCTCTCGCTGACATTCAGAGAAACAGGAACGCATCAAGACCGTGAGGAACGAAAACCATTACGTGTTACTAAACAACAGAAACGGTAGAAGGTGGGAGAAGAAGAGATGATATGGTCTGCCTTGCACGATCGGAGAGCTGTTGGCATACGATACCACTCGGGGGCGCTGGAGAAGAGAGCGGTTGTAGTAACCTACACTGTATAGTCACCTAAAACGTAATATGTTGATCCTGTTTAGTCCCTCACTGAGATTAGAATTGCCTTGTAGGGACCAAGGAAGATGTGGTTCACGAAGTCTTATAGAACAGAAATGTAGAGAGATTAATACGGAAGGATATAGAGTCATATATCGGAGATGAGTATACTAAGGCAACGTAGGAAGGGACCAATATAATGTACGTTCGTTATGGTCGAGTGTACTATACCGTAAATCAAAGGGAGATATACGTGCAAAAGATATATAACGGTCTATGCGTATGGCAGTATAATGCAAAAGCTATCCACATAAACTGAAAGCAACCGATGAAAACTGAACACGGAGAAGCACACAGCAAGGAGAATGATGAAAAAAATAACGTACGCTAACACGGTAGGTTTTACATTAAATGTATAACATGAAGGCAGAGTGTTGGAAAAGTATTGCAAATAACACACTGCCTAATCAAGTATAGAAGAACAAATATAGATTACCTGTACTAGTTGGAGTGCAATTTATTATATGTCTTAGATGTCCAAATGCGTTAGAAAACGTGGTCTACAAACTAGCTACCAAGTGTCTAGAAGAACGGAAAAGAAGAAAAGAGTGCGTATCTGTTCATGAACAATCAGTAAAAAGAGCAATCAACAGGCATAAGTACTCTCCAGAAAAACGTTTGAAAAAGGTTTCTGCCCAAAAGTCACTGACGCGGCTGTAGGTAATGAACAGGTTTACACTCATATCTAACTACCACATATTACAAGCCGAGCATGCTGGTAATTCACACTTCCCTAGCACGCACCTCAACCTTGTCTCTGAACAGAGATATAAGAGAAGACAAAAGACAGATACAGGAAAAATGTCTCCGAGGATCACCCCATGTTTTTCATGTTAAGCAAAGCATCCAAACAAGAAATCCACTAGTCCCCGACACAAGGCATATGGACATCTCATAAAAGAAAAAAACGCCTGTGAATCGCTCCCTAACTGAGTGAATGCTAGAGGAAGGCAGCTCTTACCCAAATATGGTCACGCCCTTCCGACTGATTCCAGTACGGGTAAGCATCTCTTACGTACTCATAAGCTTCTCTGTAGAGCTCCCCAGAAAAGTACATTCTCGAATATTTAAATTTTTCGTCCGAAGAACCTTTCTGCAATAGGGTTCCTCGAGCAAAATGCACGTAACTGATCAGAGCAGTAATTTAGTCAGGCCTTTGCATCATTCTATAAAGGCACTTCGACACAAATTGAAGAGAAATTCGTGTAAAAGTTTAACCACGATCCTATCTGTGAGAAAGTCCTAGGTTAGAGCACAACAGGAACAACCCTCCGAGTCTATGAAACCCTTATGCTAAAAGGTGTTATTCATGTCCTTGAAAATTAAAAGTAATCCAACTCCTGGAGTAGATTCAGCTTTTATCACGACCCTTTTTAGTATACCACTGCAACTTCGCAGTTTCAATAACTCACTGAATTTTGCATGCTTGTGGCTAATCGCCAATCTAAACCTAACCTAAAAGCTCTGAAGGTGGTAGATAAGGAACCTTGAGCTTCATATGAGGGGCTTCATCTGCACGCTGGATGGCGCATGCTCCTAAAACCGGCACGTAAAAGAAGTCGGCTTCCTCAGCGTTAGCTGTGCGATGTGAACTGGAGAGCAAAGTTTCAAGAATTACAACCTGTGATTCATAAGTCGGAGTGTAAGGGATCTAAATGACATCGGCCTGCGTTCCAGCAGTTCAAAAGACTATATCAAGAGAGCATTTGCCCATGTGTGCCCTCAGACTCAGAAATGTCTACCGTCTTCAGTCCATACAACCCACCTCCGATCCGTAGAGGTTGTCGATCCATATCGTCGCATTATCCTGATCATAGAGCCTGGTTGCACAATGATATTTCCAGTGTCGTCCCTGGACATGAACAAGCGACCACTCAGAATCTCTGCAAACTGGCCATGAATTTATAAATTTTCCACACTCGTATACCAGTTTAGCTGCTAAAGAGAAGGTGACTTGGCATAAAAGTTCAGGCACCTCGAGAAGATGGCTATTGAATCTTGCCGGAAGGTCATAAACAAAAATCAAAGGCCGGCGTCTTTCCACGACCGTCTGAAGAGTCTGTTGCTGCCAAGACTCAGATACATCCGTGGTTTTTATCACTCCGGGCATAAGCCAGTCGGGCCAACTTTTGAGTGATGACAACGACGATGGAATGCTGCAGTCAATGCCGTGCCATCCTTCAACACACTGACAACATTAAGAGGAGATAGGCTCAGCATGATTGGCGAAGGAATGTCCCAAGTTCATTTTACGTCAGATAACAATGGAGAACAATTACCTTCAAATCATGCTATCAGCCCCAGGAGACGGTACATACGAAGTTACATACAGTTTCAAAAGGAAAATCTACAAAAGATGTCAGTGAAAGGAAGGGACAATCAAGGGAATGCGGACGACTAAGGGGGTGATTTTCTGAGACACCTATCCAGAAGGAAGAAGACGTGTATCGTGACGTAAACACCACATAACCTGAATTTACCAACTCTTGAGGGAAAGCTCTTACGCAATTTATTGACTTTTCTCTCAAACTGATTCGACCGGGAACAAATCGTACCCTAAGTAGCAAAAAGATCCGCATATTATACAGTGCTCGAGACACAAGCTACATCTACTTATTCGAACTATGTTTCAGAAAAAGAAAATTATGTAGCCGAGGTGTATTGCCGCATGCGGGAAAGCGCGAGTAGGACTGTAGCATCCCACCGCCAGCGATGATGGCAGAACAAGAAACCCCTAATGCGCAGGACCGGTGACGTGAAAGCTGTACACTTACAGCACAAGAACCTCCGTAACATTGCCCGTTCCCAGAACACTGATTTATGCAAAAGCTCTCGACAGGAATTTGACACAGAAGTCCAACAGCTCCATCGTATTTGCACCCACACTTCTGAACACCTGCAGTTTCGCTCAAATCCTCGACACTCAAATTGCACCACCCGACGCTCTCGCCGCTGTTTGAGAAGAGAGAAGGATCTGGTTCGTCCCAATCGATCTGTTCATCCCTCCTGCCAACAAGGAAGTAGTATAATATGACGTTTACTGGGTGAAGTGCAAATCTTGAAATGTGCACAATGTAGGATGGGGCACGTTCGTACTGAAAAGCTAAAATTTATTCATGTTTCGATAAGCACAGCCACTTTGGCTCATGCCACCTCCAGAACAAATCTTGATTTGTACTCAATTCATATCAATAAAAATCCCATGAGACTGCAGGATTCTTACCATGTAAACCCACACTCCTCAGCTACTGGACGGTCAGGATACTTTGTACCCCCACCACAGTAACAAAAGCTTCTTGTCGTGTCGCATGAAGCACCGCATTTGGAGACCCTCCAAAGTCCAAACTGATGAATCCACTCTTCGGTCTCGTTGTCAAAACACACAAACTTTTCTTCCAGCTCACATCCGTTGCCTGTCAAATATGGACATACGGTAAATTTCCAAGCTCTGCTTCATGTATCGCACATGAACACGGATCATCCTTTGGGAAAGATTTGATGGAATTCATACGCTGGTGACACCGAACGACAATTTCTTCCATGATGTGCCAACATATGTCCTCCAAGAAGACATGATAGCGAACGGTCTGCAACTACTGAGCTGGCGCAGCTTACTGGGTATAAAAACGAATTATGATCAAATTACCGCTGGTAGAGAATATGTTTCAGGTGGTTGGTTTCCTCCTCATCTTGTACAATGCAAACAGGTGAAGGAACGAAGAATTACGAACCGGCGTAACCATGATTGCAGCGGCAGTAACCCAGCTCGTGGTTGCATACACCGCGTCCTCGACAGTTGTCTTCGCAGCCCCTGTTTGCAAATTGCTGCGGCAGTTTCACCCGACTGTTAGGAGAAACGAACGTACAAGTCCTGCTGATCTAGAAATCTGATTCATCAAGACAAAAACCCAGGCCAGGACAAGAATCAACAGAACTGTAAACTGATTAGAAAGTAAGATTAACTAGTGAAGATTTGAACTCTGATTCTGTTCAGGTTGTTGGTTAGAAATAGCTAGAAAGCAAGCACGTACTTCGGAAGCGAGAATTGGCGCAGCTTCACCGCATTTTTCAAGCCACTGTCCGATCTCTGACTTCCATGGGGAGTTGGCTAAGTGTAAAGTCCTACGTTCTTCACCATCCTCAACCGAAATATTTTTTTTCTCAGGCACAGGCAATCCTCCAGTGTCATCTGCAGATTTATTGGTGACCGAACTAATTTGTACATTGGGAAAATCAACCGCCTTGAGGAGATCTTGAGGACTGCTTGAATTCTTGCGATCGCCAGAGCATATAGACTCGTCACGGAGTAAGAAAGGATTGTCTCGGAAATACTGAGATTTGAATTCGGTAGGCACGACTGTGAGATTTATTATGTATACAGTAGTGATCATAATCAGTGTAAGACCTACCACACGATGCCATACACTCAAACTTGACAGCGGACGCATGTTTCAGACTTCTATTCTGTTCTATCTGGGCGCACACGGTAAGGTTATCTGCGTCTTCGTGTACGAGAGGCATTGGAGACTGATGAGAAGAAATTCAAATGTTGAAACTCAGCAGCTTGTGGAGAATGGCAAATGAGCGCCATCTCCTCATTTGACTGGAGTCGCAAGGTGAAGTTCTAGATCCCATTCCGACGGACTAGAAAACTCCGAGATCCGAAGTTTTGCGTCCGGAAACAGTGTGAGCCTTGTGGGTACGTTCAAGAACTTCAAAAAGATAAATCACGTTGCAACTGCAGATAGCAACAATTCAACGAATCTGATTCAAGAATTCACCACCAACCGGCACTGCAAGTCTCTCCCGCAACAGTGCTTCCTCCATCTTGTAGAACGGATATTCCACCTTCAGAAGCAGCAACCAGGATCTATGTCACCGGACAGAACAAATGAACTGAATTACTCAAATATTCCACCACATCATCTGATTAGCGGTATCATTGCACGAACAACCAGGGAGTAACTTGTTGGAGAGTAAAGATTCTATATAATTTAATTACATTAGCACGAACAGTAATGTGTGGACATAATAGAGACCAGAAATGGCCTGCTTCGTGAACGACTAAGATTAGCTGAGCAGCTAATGCGCAAGTTGGTGCGCTGTGAGAAAATCGGATTTGTTTCTCAACTTCTCCCTCCAGCAAAATAAACTCTGGCATAGATGATGGGCATCCCTTCGCTTATCGCTTATTATCTCAATGCGTCAAGAACATAGTCGATAGCAACAAAGTATTCGTCAGTTTTAAGACATGACCATGCACATGGAAGTGATTCTCTGGCCACTTCCGCTTGTTTATATAAAGCTCTAGCGTTAACTGGTTCAAAAGCTGCTCTTTGCTCTGTTTCTTCCCTGGACCTTAAGGTAAAATACCAGCACTTTTCCTTGAGAAAGGCAGAAACCTGTGTCATAATGAACAACAGAATATTAAGTTAACCGCAATTCCGTGAAAGCAATCATCAGAGTTCGGCTGACTTTGTAATTTATGTGCTGCGAGCCACCTCCAGACAAGTGACAACGGCGAGGGAGTCCAGTATTCCTGGTGGGACCTAGTTTAGATCATGGCTGGTTTCTGGAGCCCGCAGCTAAACTGAAATCGTCGTGGCTTGAAGAATCTGCAGGCACCACGGCTCACTGCAGGCTCTCGCACATATATGACACTCTGGCTTCGCGATGGGCTCGTATTTAATACAGAATTAGCGTTCCAAACTAAGCAGCTGCAGGAACGCTTAGAATATGAAGAGTCGATTTCCTCTGTACCATATGATTCACCTTCTGATTATGGCACCAAGAAGAAGAAAAAAAGAAGAAAACGAATCCCAAAAACCTGTAGAGGCAAACGTGGGATTCTCCAGTCTATAAAGTATCACCAAACCCAGAAGGTCAGGCCACAAACACATCACACATCATCATCATCATCATCACCAAGAGACGGAAGGCGAGTCTTTATGACAACAGCATCTAAACCTTTCATACTTGAGCCTCAACGAGTTACAAGAGGGTACTGAGCGGACTCGATACAAAAGACACCTCGTGAGCAGCGGCAACACTGCCGTCATGTACACGACATCCTAAACATTCTATAGTCGATCGAGAATTCAGTTGCAAGTGAAGTAAGACTCAGGGCGTCACCGCACCAGGCTTTTTGCCCATAGTTTTTTGCTTCAAGCTTCTCGGAGTTTTAGGGTCGGTAATAACAGTAGCACCGCACCATGTCCGCTTATCGTTTTTCGGCTAGTATGGATCCTCTCCACAGTTTAAGGAATAATCTGTGTGACCTCTTCCGTTAACATCTGATTATCAGTTTTTCATATTCGTACGATTTAAGTGAATGTTTAGGGACTCGTGCTAGGCCAGTTCAGCATCATCACTATTTCCACATCAGCAAGACTATGAGCTCGCACGAAAAAGAACACACACCTTGAGCGGGAGAATGCTAACATTGGTGGGAAACAGACAAACAATGAGCGTGACAATGCTAGCATTGACGGGGAATGGACAAGCAATGGACGTTTCGAAGTGAGGTGGTGATCGAGAGCAGAATTTCGTGAACATTCAGTGTTCACAGCAGTTTCTTGCCTTTGCTTTATCTCACGAGTGACATGTTACTAGCATGTGGTGGAGTAAACTGTAATGTGCGATTTTAGTTGTATCTGTTGGACGTTAACAATAGTTTTCTGGGCATCACGTTTGTATTCTGTCACTGGTCAGCTCATTCATTGGACAATGGTCCTCCGCAGAAGGGTGATAGAGTTGTTCAACGCGGCTGATGATGAAGCTCACCACCAGGAGTATAGAGAGATCCTCACCGAAGATAGCCAGCGATTGCCGATTAATCCGACTTCTGCTTTTGTTCCAACTTCAAATGATAGGGTGTATGCTCCGCCCCCAAATTTGAGAGAAATAATGGGTTCGAGCCTTCAGGGTGCTGTGCCATTTGATGAGCTCGCTCCTAAAGAACGTGAGTTTAGTAGACCAGTTACTCACCAGCCGAGTTCGAACGGGTATGACAATACCGGTGGATCACAGTGGATTTCATCAACACCAGAAGCGGATGTCGACTTCCAAGCAGGCTTTCAGCCAAGTAACCATCCGTCCAAGAGTTCTCGTTGTACATGGCAACCATGGCAGGTCGTGCATTTAATTGAGACAAAACGGTTGGAAGCTGCAGAGCAGAGAGTGAATATCGGTCTAGCCAGCATGTCTAGTCCGGCGATGAAAATGTCCAAGCTTCAAGCTTATCTCCGGTCAAAAGGATTAGAAGCTGATGCTTCTCAGATAAAAAACAAATGAGAAGGTGTGCTAGGTGCATATAGAAAGATTTGTGATCATAATAAGACATCAGGTAATGCCTCTTACACGGCTGTTGATCTGAATGAGCGGAAAGTGAGAAAGCTGCCTTTGAACTTCAACATGCAGTTCTACTCTCTTATAGACTGTTGGCTAGGATCTAGACCAGGGACCACACCCCCTTGTATGGCAGAAACTCTCTCTCCAAGTTTAGGACCAGCTCTTGATGGGGAACCGCTGCCAAGTGCACAACCTAAACCTGAAATGTGGAATTCGAGCTCTCCCTTGGATGCTGAAGCATCTAGTCGACACAACTCTGGGAAGAGGAAGAGAGATTCTACTAAGGCTGGTTC
The DNA here is from genome assembly GCA_036924285.1 of Asterella californica. Taxonomy (NCBI): domain Eukaryota; kingdom Viridiplantae; phylum Streptophyta; class Marchantiopsida; order Marchantiales; family Aytoniaceae; genus Asterella; species Asterella californica. The sequence continues at coordinate 19,540,075 of JAYKYS010000003.1, forward strand.
TCTGCTAAACCAGACGCTTGGCACTTGTGGAAACAACATAGTAGATGTTGAGAACCGGGAACTAGATCTGTATCGAGAGCTGGAGAGCAAGAAGTTAGAAGCAGCAGACCTAAGATCTAATCAGCTGGTTCAGGTTTTGGGCAAGATGGCCGTGGCTCTTACTGATATTGGCTCGGCTCTCTGTTCTCAACGTCCTACTATTTAGTTGTATATAGTTCTATGTATGGTAGGAGGTAGTCTTGTATGTAGTCAATACCGACCTCTCTGTTGTTCTCGGAAAATCCTGTACTGCAGGAGTTTTGTAAATGTGCATATTGTGTACACTGATCGATTTTGGATATATATGTTCTAAATATTTTCCAATAGTTGGTTCAGCTTATATTATGCATTTTCAATGAATGTCCAAGCTCTATGTTTGTTGTTACGTCTGGATGTGTGGTTACTACTAATGCGCAGATATTCAAGGGATCATAGCGCTTGTTATCACTGCAGTGGTGGCTACAGTTCAGATCATTCTAGATTTTCAGAGAATGGACGAGGAGGACGAAGGAGGACACATCCGAGAAGATGTGTTGGAGTCTCTGTCTAGAGTTTTTATAACAGCGCAGCAGATTCTCCTTGCACACCTTACGCCTTGGCTGGTGGGTTAAACCGAGATCTCTTATTTGGTTTCGATATTATTTATGAGAGAGTTATGATGATGATCGTTGGATCAAGACTCTTCGTATGCTCAAAATTATGTTTATAGAAGTGGTCCAGATGCTATCCCCTCATGTTCGAAAACATGACAGACGATATCAAAATGCCATTCCTGTTGAAGTTCGAGTGAGAGCAACCTTCCTTCGTCTTGCCACTGGAATGACTCATTTTCATATAGGGGAAAGGTTTGGAATAGGAGAGAGTACTTCACAAGAGATTTTTGTTGAAGTAATACTTGCAGTGAATAGAGTGATGGGTCCCTTGTACGTCCGTTGGCCTACAGGAGTGATGCTGGAACGAGTGTCCAATGGATTTCAACGGAAATGTGGTCTTCCCAACTGCCATGGTGCGATTGATGGCTCGCACATAAAGATAAAGGCTCCTCCAGCAAGGGACCAGCCTCATGAGTTTTACAACAGAAAAGCATATCATTCATTGATTTTGCAAGTTGTTTATGACACTGATGGTATGTTCCTCGATGTAAGTTGCGGACGGACATGATCTAATCATGATGCACGAGTCTTCAGAACTTCCTTGTTGTGGACACATATCCGAGATGGTAAGATACTACACGAGTCTGTTTTGACTCTCTCTTCGGGCTTTCGACTTTATCCATATCTCCTAGGAGATTCCGGATATCTCATGTCGAGAAGTATGATGCCTCCTTATTCTTCGGGTCCAAGTTCCACTCGTTTACAAAGGTTGTTCACAGAGCGACAACTTTGTGGTAGAGTATACATTGAGCAAGCATTCGGAGTTCTGAAAACGAGGTTCAACATTCTCAACGTCGGAATCACCAATAGCGTGCAATGGGCTGCCGAGATTGTTAAGACATCGTGCATTATACATAACTTTTTAGTTTCAAAAAATGTGTGGCCCATTCGTTTGCTCCAGATGTATCATCTATTTATGTATCATCTAGGATAAATATACCTAGAGTTAGAGACACCGGAGATGATGTGAGAGAAGCACTAACACTATTCTTGATTGACAATTAAATAGTCAACATAAGTAGTGATTGTTCTATTTCAAAGACTAAATTTTCAGTTATTGTCGACTAGCTAAGACACTCTCAGTTAATTTCACAGTTTTCAGAATGATGTTATGTAAACTGTAAGAAAGAACAATCTCTACACAATCTCTACACCAGATAGAATTTTCAACTTGAGACATAATTACTATATAAGTTATCTAATAGACTATATAACATACAAAGGTCTATACAAAAATGTGATATTACACAAAATAACTCTCACAAATTTTTGTTATCAAATTTCCATTGAAGTTTATTTATGTTTATAATCTATAACATTCACGCTGCAGACCAATTAAAGTCGTACCTTAGAATCTATTTTCTTTTTGGTCACTCTCACAATCAATCACAGACATGAGGTTTGTCCTCTCAATGAAAGACTCTCTCTATGACATCTGGTGTTCCACCTGAGAAACCTTAGGATGATTGATTCGGATTGAGTGAGGAAGATGGATCATGGTGCTACCGTTCAGGGTGTAACTGTTGCTCAAAGTATTTCGGTGTAAGAAACTCTTGGTCAAGATGACGTTATTCCTCAAGGAGTACTTGCTGCAGCTCCAGTGGCAAGTGCACATCTTGTTGTTGATATAACTCAAATTCTTCAAGTGTTGGCTGCTTTTATTCAACAGCAACCTACTATTGAGCAGAAATCAACAAAGGCTCTACAAGCAGTTGTTGACCAATGTGAGCGATTCAGTGGTAGAGATGTTATCAAATAACTATGGGAGTATGTGAGAGAAATGGAACTAGTTAGGGCACCTGAAGTTGAGATAATTTTGAGTTTTGAGTTAACTATTGTTCCTGAACTGAGAGAGAAAGTAAGAAGTATACAGAGGAGACATCTAATCGAGAGGACTCTTTTTGAACGTGCACTAAGGGAGGAATTCTAGAAGACGATTTTGATAGAGTCATCAGGAGGATCTTTCTTGATTGGATAGAGTGTCAGCTTGGACGTACCATGGTACTGGATGAGTTGCTTCATGAGTTTGATAAGAGATACTCGTAGCTTTCGGATTTGGAAAAGTTGACGCTGGATGCTAGAAAGACAGAATTGTTCTTGAGGACTATGGATGAATTTGTAGCAAATAGACTATGGGATGAGGAGTTTGCTTCTAGCACTTATTGGTGTGAACACTACCACAATGACTGCAAACTCCGCAAAAGCTGATGTTTATACAAGGACATTTGAAGTGCGCTCTAACCCAACTCTGGTTGAGCAAGTTGTTGAAGTTTGAATTGAAGTGATGAAGAGAGGCACAAAAGTATTAGGAGAGCTACATGATGGAGGGACCTTGTAGATGCAGCTTCTTTTCGAGTATTTTGAGAAGCAAGCAGTGAACAAGATGTGATTGTAGAAGATACAAGACGACGGGATGCTTCTGACTTAGATGTAGGAGCACTTGATGGTGGTGATCGTCAGAGAGTTACGAGGAGAAGAGCAACAGAGCCATCACCATATGAATCTGTATCAACTAGTAGGTCTCCTACTATAGAGGATATACCTTCTACCTCTACAGTTCCACCACATGTTATAGAACCTATGGAAGGTGTACAAGATTCGTCAGAGGAGGCTACTGCTACTGATAGAGTACGGGGAAAGAGATTTACAACACAAGAGAAGAGGAAGGCTCTAGCCTACAAGTTGATTGTTGACATCGAAACAACAACAGACTTGCGTATTGTTCTAGAGCAACACATTCTAGATGCAAGAGTTGAGTTTTCTCTTCGTGAGGTACTTGATATTGCGAAAAGAGAGTTTCATGAGTTGACAACTGATGCCGTGAAAAGAAAGAAGTAGGTGTTGGTGGAACAAGTAACTAGTCAGATGGTTGGAGTGGTGGATGCTATTGAGGTTGAAGGATTCAAAAATGTCAAAATGTGAAGTATGGGTTGCTGGTCTGGCTGGTGTTGAGAATGAAGATGAGGAATTCGAAGAAATGTCAAGCACATACAATGACTTCAGCCAAAGACATTGGACACGTGCAACAACGCAGATGCAAGTTCAGCTTGTAGGGCTTTCTAAATCAGTGCATGCACTTGTGGATCATGGGTCGGAAATCAACATAATTTTGAAGGATGTGTATAAGAAGGATAGTGATCAATTGAAAAGGTTGAATTATATAGAGTCTGCCCGAATATGCGCGTAAGGATAGAGATGTAGAGGTTGAACAACATTTTTTGTATAATCATTTGCTTCTTATAGGCCAACCTTACATTATCACTTTTGAATGGAGACAATGATAATGAATGATGGATCTCACTATACTAGAATTCGGAGTCATGATGACCAATATTTAGTATAATTCCTGACAAGATATGAGCGGAACCGACAAACCTTTAGAGATTCTCAGACAAAGAAATGTAAGGATTTTTGTAGTCCACTCCTGTAGAGCGGGATGACAAAAGTGTAGAACTTACTGTTGAGATCCCGTCAGAGTTAGCACAAAATGTAGAAGAGATAGATGAGAAACATGTACAAGACTTCGAAGACATATATAGTGTACATAGTTGGCAATCAGGATTGTTGATGTTTGAGAGCGATGGGTGGAGTTAGTTTACGAGAGTAAGACATGGAAGAAAAAATACAAAAAAACAGATGATGAAACATGTGTCAGAGCTATTGCGTGCATGGATTTTGCATGAAAATGATGTAGTTTTTTATTTGTTTGGAGAGTTTGTGTCTGTACAGTCAGTTGCTAGTTGGTTGGACGGTGTAAGTAGATTGATGGAGGAGAAAGATGGTATGATGGTGATACTTATTCACTCTCGACAAATGTATGAGGAGATTACTACATCTTTGTGGTTATTTTCCCATTTGATGTAGAAAACTAAAAAAAGAGATATAGTTTGTTGGTGTACACTTTCTCAGGAGACAGAAGTCCATGCAAAGTACAAATGTGTACTGAAGAAGGTGAAGCCGGTAGCAACTCAACTACCTGATAACTCTCAATAGCAAATATAATCAATAGGCACTTAGTCCATATTGCATGATCATGACAAGTAGGACATCAATTACTGAGAAGACGTTGAAGGAGCTCTAGATAGGAGGCGATGATTTCTTGACTGAGGTTGAAAAGACAGTTTTTGAGCAGATGATAATGAGTCATGGTAGAGCATTTTCTTTTTCAGCAGAGGAGATAGGTTGTGTGGATCCAAAGAAAACAACGTCTATGGTTATATTCACAATCCCTCATGTGCTTTGGGATCTGAAGCCGATTCTGATTGCTCGTATCTTGTTGCCTAAGCTCATTGAGTTGTTGAAAGAGAAAGTGTGCAGAGAGCTATTTATTTGATTGGAGACTTATATTTTGACTATGATCAGTTTTAGTTGGATGCCGAGAGTAGAGATCTAAACACCATGCGTACGTCTTTGAGATTGATGCGGATGAATACTCTTCTTTATAGAACCTCCTCCCAACCTTCTCTTCATGTGCTCTCGCATGATCTCCTTCTGTCGAATGTAAAACTGAACTATTAAACATTGTTCAACAATCCCTTCAAGTGAGATCTTGGCAACGAAATAAAAAATGTAAACCCTCTGCGATCTTATCGATCAACTATCCTTGATCTCTCAACCTCCACGATAGTCATAGATCAATCTGCAACATATCTAACATGTCCGTCATTTAGAGGTCACATGTGATGGTTTTGATGGAAGCATACTATTAACTTGAAGAGAAAAATGTTAAATTCAATCCTTCACAAACCATAAACTCATAAACTAAATTTCTTCATTTTAACGATGTCGTTCAAATTTTCACATTTTGAAATCTCGCACTCTCTCTATATTGCTCAAATGTCATTACGATAATGTGAAAGCAAGAGCTATTCTCTACTCTTCTCTTTATACATTCTAGGTTTTTATTTTGGTACCATTTGGTAACTCAGTCATAACTATTTTTATCGAGTTTTACTAAGATATTATCTAAGATAAAAGCATTAATCACATAGGCTTCTTATCTTTTCACATGGGTCAATTTTTTCAAAGTCAACAAACTTCTAGAAAGATTCTAGAATATTCTTAAGAAATCTCAAATTTCCACCCCCTCTGCACTAAGACCCACTAAAAAGATGATATGTGGAATCTCTTCTTATTTTAATGCTCACAAAATCAATAACTTAAGTCCCACCACTAATATCAAGTCAAAAAAGAGATAAGGGATATTTTCCATCTCCTTTTTATCTTTTAAACAAGATGACAAAATAGTAATTATCACTATTTAGGAAATATCTAAATTTTGTCCAAAAGTATAGCTAAGTTTAATCATAACTAATTTTAGCTAGTCATGACTAACTTGATATCTCCTTAAAATACTTAGATAGCAAATAAACATTCTCCACACTTAGTTATAACTAAATATTTTACTAATAAATAAACTTCTTATGTGTAACATATGTCGTTACAAGACAGAATGACTATATACTTCTAACCTATACATATAATACTACGTTGCATGAGAGTACAAAATCACGTCTATGTTTCCTCATCTTCTCTAGCAGCTACAACAAAGTAGAGAATAATGGACTGGTTATTTCCATCAAAACAACAGGTGGTGAATATTTGAGAAGGATACTTTTTGTTTTTAGTGTGACATGCGTCAAGGATGATGATCTTTTGAGAAAATAACAGTGCATACGAAGCACATTTGAATATATTAGAACCTTGTCACATTCCGTACTCAACTATGTAGTCAGAATCTATCTCCTGCATCTTTCGACAAAGAGTAGGAATAGCATAGAAAGATCTCGTCTAACCACCTTGGATCTAGTGATAGACCTTCTCTCGCATTCGATAAATAGCATGGTAAGTAGTTCATTTCTCGAAGGTCTAGCGGAAGTCATTGACTTGTCTACCACACGGCACATTGGGATCTATAACAACATGATTGCACATCAAGATGACAAGGTGTTGGACATTCTGACATGGACCTCTCAAACTATGCAAGTGATTGGGACATGTATGTTGCAAGTTATAGACAATAATCTAGAGAACATTAGACTTCAAACCACGTTGGCATCAAACTCTCCATTCGCAAAGACAAAAGTCACTATCTACATGTCTTTTCTCCTTCGAACACTCAGTTGGTTCGTGTTTCGCTTCAAACTCTAAAAATGGACTTGTCGACTGATCTCTTGCTACCTACCCGCATGTATCTAATGCATGTACTGTGCGAATCTTGCATGGACAAACACCCACCTCAAACTGTACGTCACTCAACCTAGCTTATTTATTCAAATCAGTTCCTCCCACAACTGCACACTAAGATGGACGACGTTGGATAAATTCAGAAAACGACATTGATTATAGATTCGGCTGTTGATTTTCTTTATCAATACAATGGTGCACTATTTCTCAATTCCTCTTTCAGTAGACGGATCATGTCTCATTGGAAATCCAAATATGCACGTTCGAACATAGTAATTATCTCTTGTCTTCTAGTGTTTGCTCTACCTTAAAGACGAGAGTCATTTCAGCCGGCTTTTCATTGAAGCTGTCTCACGACCTATGCCTCGTCATCCAACCTTCTTGTTCTCCTCGACCTGATAGAATCTGTCTTTCTTCCCGTCTCTATGGACCCATAATCTTTTCAAGGTCATGTTTGCTAACTTCTCTTTATTCACCACGTAATGCCTCTACTGCAGTTGGCACCGACGCCCCAGCCGATCAAGGACTGAGGAAGTAAGTTTGAACATCGATATACTGAGTACGTTCAATTGTCCAAACGGAGGGACTTAGGGAGTAGAAATCCTTCTATGATTGTAATCACAGGTTGTACAAAAGGTTGGTGGAAGTGAAACCTTAATTCAACAGCCCAAGTCTATGACAGAAAGTCGACGTACTATACCGTACTGCTGCAGTGTACCCATCGTTAGTGGTATCTTGAGATACCACTAACTTCATCTTCTTCGTGTGACGACTCTTTCAGCACGGCACCACATGCAAAATGAACTCGAAGTTGAACAGCCATTGGTTTAAATTCCACTCACCGTAGACAGATCTGCATCAGCTAAAGAATTAAATACACAAAATCAGTTTTGGATGGAATCAGTTGCAGTGTGTCAAATGGATGTACATCTTGCTATTGGGTGTCTCAAACTTAGATCTTTGCTTTACCAAGGAACTTCTTTTCTTGGACATGGTTGAGTTCTTATTTACCACAGAAGAAACATGAAGAATACAACACAAAAGAAAATTCATCATTCTCTTCATCTTCTTCTACACCATCATGCGAGTTTCACCACCATGGGAGCGTGCATGTTTCACCCTCGTCCATCTGAATATGCATCCAAACTGTAGTTGTAAGAAAATCGAGGAAAAATATAAATGTTTAAACAGATAACTAACATAATCATGAGCAATTGGCTGACAATAGCTTTAAAAAAGATTTAGTGAAAAATGCAATATACCAAAGCATATAGTCACAGAGGAAAATACTGCTCAACAGAGTTTGCAAATTGTGACTTGTGTCAAAGTTCTCTAAATTAACTTTATTAAATTAAATCATTAAATTAGAGCCTACTTTATAAATTGATTACACATGCTCACTTCAGATATACGAAACCTATAAATGACTCATGTGAAGATAACCTTTCTATAGTATAAAGATTTGTGAATCTCATGAATAAAAAGATATTTTTAATTTATAACCTAACCCTTTCAAGAGAAAAGATTATTAAATAAATTAATGCTCTTTACATATTCACCTCTTCCAAACTTGGAAGAGATGAATATGATATGCATATAACATGAATATGGGAGAGTGCAGGACGACTACCTAACCCTTTAGGTAATAATTAATCTCTATTTTGTATTAGGGTAAAGCATTTGTATTTCAGAATCACGTGTGTGCCTTTGAACTATGGGTTATCTCTGCATACCCGCAACTTTGTTTGTGACCATAAACGTGTTATCTTTTAGACTTCTCTAAAATTGTTTGAACATGTTCTGTCCTCCCCCCGTCACACTGTCTGATATAGAAAGGCTTATGGATTTCGACCTTATCCTTTAATCTTTGTTACGGAGAGATGACTGAGAGTCTCTAGTACAGTTGTTAGGCAATTCTTTAACTGTAATATCTTGTTAGACCTAAGGCTGCTAAACTATTCATAGTAATTAGTATGAGTAACAAATTAGTGTGGAACAAAAATATATTGGTATACTCCATACCAATTCGTGCCTGGATTTCATTATTGAGTCACATTTATTTATATGGATATGTTTATGGAATTCTCAAATAAATTTTCTTTTATGAAGAGCTTTATCTATCACGCAAAAAAAATAAAAACTCAGGGATATATTTGTACATAATATAAGGTTTAGTATTAATGTGGAAAAGAAATTATGTGTGGACATGGAAGTCTTCTCGAACAATTCAGAAATATTTTTGTATAAACATAACATTTCGGGGTATTCTTACAGAGCTAAACGATTAAAACATTATTTCCCAAAAATATGTGACTGAGACAATTTATAACATTATATTTCAGTGATTTATTAGTGAATGATCATTATACTAATTATATATATGTGTAATATACAGAGTACATACTGTTTATTTTTATATCAATATTAGTATGGACCATACTAATACTTGTATGGACTTCACCAAAAACTTCTCACTGTAATCCATACAGACCGTACTAATTACGAGCAACCGTGTAGTGGAACCCATAAGCTAGAAGTGAGTGTATGCCAAAAACATATACCTTCACTTACATAGAACACTACAATGACCGTATAAATAGGACTACGGTCATTGTTGAGACTTATAATCGTATTTTACAATAATTTTTCTCATATGGCCTATATTTTATTTTTTAAACATGAACTCTTCCAAGTGTCGGTTAAGGCTCTTTGCGCTGTTCAGTTTTGCGCTATTCAGTTTCACCACTTTCAAGAAATCTATGCTTCTTGAGTAAAACTATGAATGTTCTCAACATAGACCAGATTTTAGCAGAAAAGGGCACTCTGGGATTACATGATGATGGGTAAAGTAAGGTAAGTAAGGGTAGCCTTCGTATCGGGTCCGGGACTCATGGACCGAACCGCGCCACCATGATGATGTCCGAAATGTCTTGACCGTCGACGGTAACTGTCTCTGGCAGCTGGTGAAGTTCAATGAGTAGCAGCAGGTTCTTGGCTGGGACGCAGGGACTCAACCTTTCATGATGCCGTTTCATGATCGCCACGTGTAGCACTTCAGGGGCAATTTACGCCAGGAGAACTCGGAGAAGTTGGTTCTCTTGACTCTTGCTAATCTTGAGTCTAGACTGACTCTTGAGGCCGGCGCAGCGCCGCTGTATCAGCGCTCAGATTTTGGGGTTTCCGGTAATTGCAAACAGATGCACAACCTGCTAGCGTGAGAGGATCGTCCTCAACTTGGCGCTGGCGTTTTCGCATTCCCCATATAGAAGTATCGTTCAAGTTGTGATTAGTTCCTTGAGAAACTACGGGGTGGTATCTGGTCTCCAAACGCCTAAAATAAGTACCCAGAGCCTCTCCGAGGAAACCGATTGTAAGAGCATCTCCACCCGTATGAAGATAAAGATTTCGTTATCTCTGTTTTACAGATAAAGAGTGTCGGATCTTGATCTGAGAGAGGAGAAAGTTTCCCACCGCAGTCCTTCAATCATTCTTTATATATATATATATATATATATCTATTTATATACTTTATTTGTCTTTATATATAAATATAAAAAACTCAAACTATTTGAGAAGTACCCAAAACTGTTCCCCAAAACGGTTTGATTGCGGGTTAAGGAGTCTTTATTAGAATAATTAAGTTAAGAAATTGTGATAATCTTTAGTAAATATTGTAAATTAAAGAACTAGTATAAAGATAAGAGATGGGAAGCTTTGCCTTTAAAGACTTTAAAGATTTGCGATGGAGAAGCTCTAACGCTCTAAGTTATCCTCTTGCACCGAGTATTTCTTTCATATTTACTTTGCTAGACGAAGCACAAATCTGAGAAGAAGAATAGTAAATTTACAAAAGTCTCGAGATCTTTGGTTTTATTTTTTATTTTTTAAAAGTTAGTTTATTATACTTAAGAGACGAGTAGAGAAATGATCGAATCACATACGATAGACATAGTATGAATCAGCTTCTTGAGAACACACGGAAGGCCAAAAACAGGGACAAGCTAAGAAATCTACTTTTTTGGATAGATCCTCGACTTCTTACAAGTTTCAAAGGAGTCAGAAGTATAGTACCATAAAAATGATACTGATGGTTGAGATCTAGAATACTGAATGCAATAATATCAAGAATCGACTGTCAACTCCAAAAATGAACACAAGAGAGTTGATTATCACAAGACTCATATCAAGATCATGATTCATTCTTTGGGTGTTTCTAGATACGACAAGAGACTAATGGGTTACATGAAGTTGGTCCTAGACCATATAGGAAAGATACTCTCTAGTGCAATCTCGGCCGTTGTTAGCTGGGACATGAGTCAATTTCATTTTGTAAGAGTTTCGAATGTCAAAAGAATATTTTCTTTTCTCACCCTATATGTATTAGTTTTAATCTTATGTGTTTGCTGATGTGGATGACCCAACCGTCATTTCACAAAAATATCTCTGGAGGTAGCATATGAAAATGACTCATCGATCTTCACTATATCAAGTAGTCGCATGAAATATGAAACTATAGAAGAAAAAGAATGAAAATGATCAAGTGAAGACGTTAAAAACTTGCAATTGAAGACATATGGTGTACGTTACTTTAAAAAGATGATGACTTTATCTTATCAACCTAAGAATTTTCTAATAAGGTCTGAAAGATTTTTGTTTTGCATAAGCCAATGGTCCAATAGTATATCTGTTTTGCGTTGAGAGACTAGTACCCAACTTCATGTAAAGACCTTTTATATGATTCAACTCTATCTAACAAGAGTATCAAAGTTAAAACTTCTTCAAAAGATTCTAGACCCACGAGAAAGAGTTAAACGCGATTTAAAGTCGACGTTCAGTCGAGTAGCACACATGTGTCACAAGAAGGCAAGCAAGGAAACTTGACGTCTACTCCATCCAGCAGCATAGGATCGATTTCAACCAAAGATGGAGATACGAACAAATGGTACAACGATTTCACAACACCTCACTTTTGGACATGATCGTGGCTAATTAATTTACCACATATAGTTGTCATATGCACGGACATAATATGCATACAAAGCATAATTCTGCAAACTGAAAGGAAAACGACAACCAGAAATCAAGGAGTTAATCTCCGGAAACGCTACTGTTTTCCAGAAATAAATAATACACTATATCTCCGTGGCTTCTGTATATAACAGGAACTGTACGTAGTGCGTTGGAAACGAACTGGGCCTAGGGATGAGATGGTGGGGGTTCGAGCCTCTGCGCAGGCAGTTAGAGATATAGTTAAAAAAAATATATTGTATCTCCTCGGAGGGGTGTCTTGGAATTTAATTATTGTATCTCCTCCTTGAAATTCATACACTCGTAAGGAGGGGTGTCTTGGAATTTAATTAAACTGAAATGATTAGTGAAGTGTCCTTGAAAATTCATGCACTCCTAAACGTCTCAGCAGATCACGTAATTGGTTGCTTTTGAAAATAAAAACTAAAATAAAAACATGCGCACTGAAATACAAAGAAGAAACGTCAGTCGGACTATAATATAATACAAGGAAGTCAGTATTCCTTGTAATAAACAACCTCCACATAAAATCCACAAAGAATATGTCCTCGTCCAAAGGCCAAACTATAAACAAATGGAACCACATTAGAAAATAGGCATCAATTTTTGCTAATGTATTGCAAAGCACATCAGAAGAACTAGCTCACCGATGTTCAACTCCTACTCTTCGCATGACTGATAAGAAACCAATGGCAAAATGGTGACGTCAGATAACTCCACATGTGGCAGTCTGAATTTCATTCAGATATCATGTATCACACCCTTGGTGCTAGTGCTGACCATACATATCAGCCACTAAAAACTGAATCAGATCGCAACCACAGCTGAAATTGACATCAAAATGAAGATGATTCAAAATCACAGATTAATCATGAATAACAAAAACACAAACCAAACCAAAAAAAACACACTGATTATAGTCTTTTGGCCCTCGTGTACTCTTCCAAAGTCACCACATATTGAAGTTCAAATCCGTAAACAAAGTGATAGAAACAAAACTACGCAGCAAACTGAGAATGACAAGGGTCTAGAGTATAGAGTAAAAATAATAATGAATATTTTCCCATATTTTTATATGAAGTATTTATAAGATATAAATTACGTATAATTACATACATAATGCATTCGAGCACATAAAGAAACACAATATGTAATGATTCGCCCTAAATATATAAATTATAGTTAAATGATTAGAACTGAAGACTTCTCACTCGAAATACGTAACAACTTGCTTCTACTTGATCTGCACTTCAGCGACCTGCACTTCAGCGAACGTGTCTCTTATCTCATTTCTAGTGTCTCGCGTCCGGAGTACATTAGCACCACCAAGAACAATAAAACATCTATTTCTCTTACAGGATTATGTACGAGAAAGTGATGTAAACTGCAGCAAGCTACAACAACTTCACAAACGTACAGCACAGAGTTCATTATACTCGCATTCAAGATAAGTTTATCTGAGGCACCCAAAGGTCTGCTTGATGCATGTCATACCTCTAATTTGATGTTTCTACAAGTGTGTGGAACGTGAGTTGAAGATGAATACGGACACGTCATCCATCTCGTCATGGTATGTCTTAAGTCACCAATAAGGTACGGACGAATGTGTAACCGGTAGGGGTCGGGTCAAGTCAAGGGGGCTCTTAAACCACAAGTGGGGTATATAAACCCCCAACCACCCACGTGACATTCTCGTGGGTCCTTGTATCGAACACCAGCACTTGCCCGAGCCTCTTCCCGACGGCCGAGCATTACTCTAGGGTTTGAGCGTTGGGATGTCCGGACCTGTTTCTCTCGTTTTCGAGCCGCGCTGCGGGCGTTGAGGTCATCGTGAAAGTGAAGTTTTGGAGACGCACTGCGGCGTTGATTTATCGTTTTGGTGCTTGATTGTCATCGTGGTGGTGGCCGATCACGGTTTAGTTCAATTTCGTGCAGGATCGTTTGCATCTGTCGCTTTCTGACAGGGTCACCTGCGTGGAGTATTTTGTGATTGTTTTTCTATGCTGCATCGACTTCGTTTCATGGTGGAGCCAAGATCGATCGCTTCTTGACGGTGGGACATCACCAGAGTGGGATATACAGTGGAGTTTTCTTTCTTGAGTTTCTTGAGTTTCCTTTCTTTTCTATACTGCATTGATTTTCTTCCTTGGTGGGCCAGGATTGATCGTTTCTTGTCTTGGTGCAGTCTCCACGTGATTGTTTTTTGTCTTGGTGTAATCTTTGTGGATTTTTAATTGAGTTTCGCTGCTTCCGTGAGTCTCGCTGCTGCTTCTGTGAGTCTCTGTTCGCTGCTTCTGTGAGTATCGCTGCTTCTGTTCTGTTCATCTGCCTCGTGTAATAGAACGAGCTATGCCGCACAAAGTAAAGAGTCCGTGAGTTCGTCCAGATGACGAGCTGCATCAGCATTGGTCCGTAACGGAAGGTTGTCTAGGCGACACTCAGCTTACAGTCAGTGCATCTGAGTTACGGGCAGCTTTTTCGCACTATGTTGTAGCTGTGGCTCAAACTGTTGTGCTGGAAGAGGTTTTTGCACATCAGCCAGACATCGAGGATGAGTTACTGTGTTGTGTATCTGTAGCATACAGCGATACCGTTTTGAAAATGCAACATTTTGTCATTTATCGAGAACTTGCATTCTTTCTGGGATATGCGGACGGAACAGAACTTCCTCTTTTGCTAGAAGAGGCAGTAAAACGAGAGTTCCACGATGTAGGCGAAGTTTTTGTTGGCTTCCAAGCATAGTCTGAGCGGCAGTGGTTGAGTTTTTTCTTTTTTTCTTTTGTCTTTTTTTCTGTTCTTTTGTAGTTGCGTGCATGATGCATCTCGGTTAGCGAGTCTAGGAGTTGCTATAACAGCTCCTATGAAATGCTACGCCCAGTTGGGGGGTTCAAGGGTTCAACCCCTGTAGCATCTTTTAATATATATTTTGTGGATTTATGTTTTATTTTGTATTTCTGTTACGTTTTTGAAAAGTGTATGAACAGGTTAGAAACCTGTATTGACAGGTTTCCAAAACCTGTCGATAGAAAAGGTTTATAAAACCTGTTCTTCAACAGATTCTAGGTTTTAAATAACCTGTTTACAAACCGGTTTCTAATTATCTGTTACTCAACAGGTTTTAGATTACTTGTTTCAGAACAGGTTTCTAATTACTTGTTACTCAACAAGTTTTGGAAACCTGTTTACGGAACAGGTTTAAAAACCTGTTCTTCAACAAGTTTTGGAAAACTGATTCCGGAACAGGTTTATAAAACCTGTTCCAAAACTGGTTTTAGATAACATGTTTCCGAAGCAGGTTTGAGATTACTTTTTAGATTATCTGTTTCAGAAGTATAAAATAATTTTAAAAAGTTTCAAATAATTTTAAATTTTAATTTACACGTTTTAAATAAATTTAAACGTGTTTACAAACAGGTTTAGGGTTTGTTGTTTCGGAAGCAGATTTTATATACCTGTTGATACATGTTTAGGGTTACTTGTTTAGATACAGGTTTCTGTAACCTGTTTTGAAACGAGTTTGAATAGAACAGGATGTTGTACAAAAAATAGAAATTCATGCCAAAGTTTAATCACCTTAGTGTGGTCTTCCACATGATAGATCGAGGTGGTAACACCCGAGTTGTGGATGTCCTATGTCGTACCGATGTGTGTTGCGATCGACGCTCATAAATCTTGATGGGCTCTCGAACAATGTTCTCATTCCAATCCATGGCGCATGCAGCAAGTCGTGCCTCATGAGTTTTTTGGAAGTGAATCCTCTTAGTGGCAAACTTGCAAATCACTGAGTTGAATGTCTCAGACATGTAGTTCTCTCGCGCTCGTGTGTAGAATCGCATCTTAGCCGGCGTTATGACCCGTTTGAAGAAAAACCACCATGGCAATATGCGTCGGAGAATCTACAGTACATGAATGCCGAATTCAGTGCAGACATCATACATCGACAGTAAAGAAATGAGTTATCATATCAAGAGAAGTAAACTTATCCTTCTCGTAATACTTGTCAACTGCTGGCCGGTTTGAGTCGTAACCATCGCAGCAAGGCCTTCGTGTTCCAATCAGCCGTTGTAAGATGAAACAAGATAAATGGTCCCCTGTCCAATGGTTTGCTGCATTCCTAATGTCTAAACACAAGATAGAGCAATCGTCCTCCTCTTGAACATAACGATCATCAGGTCCCACGGTTCTCCGAGCATTCAGTTGACAACAAGTGTAAATCCAACTCTTAAGCTTGTCAGCAATGTCACGCTCAGATAGCTCCGGGTACATCAAACGCCGAGATCGCATCGAGCCTCCCTCCTCTAGATGCCTAAGTTGTGCCACTCGCTGAACTAACACAGTCTTGTTATCAATAATCGGAGGTCCTTGAAGACGAAGCCAAGTCATCAAATGTCGCTTGGTCAAGAGCTCCAAGTCAGCAATCACTTCGGCGTCCTCCACACTGCCAAGGGGCCGCTTTTTGGTATGTAGGTCCACCAAAAACTTCTTCATCATGTTCTTACACTTGTGTCATAAATCCTTTTGAGACACAATCCCGTGACGAAGCAATATGACATCCACAGAGGATTTATCATCGTGTACCATCTCATCGGACACGATGTCACGAGCGATCAACCGCTGAATACCGACCTCAAACGTACGATTCTCTATAAGCCACGAGTTGTTATCGGCCTCAACGCGTGTCATGTTCACCATCTCAATGACACGTCCATCATGAGCAGCAATGAATGCACATGTACCATTGTATCCATTTCTCGTAGAATCGTATCGCATATCTGTAAACCGGCATGTCTCTCACCCAGGGGTACCTCAGATGACTAGGATTACTAGTGCACCTTAATTACAAAGATTCTATCATACCCATGCTCACTTCACTCAACACTCTGACCCGTATGGTCACATCGGTCCCTCTAATAGCGTTCTTGCAAACAAGTTCTAACCCCGCCCTCCACATTGCATCACATAGTACTCAAGGACTCCCAAGGTCTCCAATGCTCACTTTACTTATAGACAGGAAAATGAGAGTCTCTTCCACCTTCTCAACTCCTCCTTATATATTCTACAACTTCTTACCGTGGTAACTTTCACTAAGTTACGTTACCTCATGATAAGTGCGCAATCCAAAAATAGTAAAACTTCTACTAAGCTTTTAAGAATAGCACACACATTACTTGTTCTACTTTACAAAAGTAATAGATTCTCCTACTTTAGCTTTTGTAAAGTGTTAACTTTCCACCCTATCCAGTCGGAAGACGACAACAAACTAATACGTCTTTTGAGGAGCATCTTTAGATCTTTGTGCATGACTTTCCATCATGCATCTAATTAGCGATGGTCAACAAAGTTACATACTTTTGAGAAGCATATTTAGAGCTCCGCACTTGTCATATAGTGCCATAGTGGAACCTCTAATAGTTTCCTCAACTTAGTTATAACTATCTTCGCTAGTTATGGCTAGTTTTGATCACTCTAGATTTAGATCTTCGAACTAGAGTAACCTATAAGATAGTCATACCTAATGAAACTTCTATAAACACGCACACAAATAATGGGATACTTGTGACGTGACATTTACCCCCAGACTTAATTTTCACTCCGTCCTCGGAGTGAAGTATCACGTTGATGAAACTTCTTCAGCTTGTCGTGGTTCACTCGATCGAAGAACGTACCACTTCTCTCTTGAAGATCATAGGTGTTATTACTCCACACTTTGGAGATGATGAAAGGTCCAAAATATCGACGTAAGAACTTCTTTTGAACTCGCTTGTGCCTAATAGCATCCCATAGCATCACCCACTCACCCTTTTGAAATGGCTGTAACTTTGTTTTGTTCTTCGCCAAGCGCTTGTCGTAGCTCTTTTTCTGTTGTAGCTGGGCCATCTCAATTCGTTGAGCTGCATCGTCTCTATTCTCCTCCAGCTCCAACAAAGTTTCTCTCCTGTCTTTCTCAGCTATTTGACCACCCTTTCTCTTCAATCCAGCTTGTAAGGTCTGAAAGGTGGTTAGGTCGAACTGGATTGGTAATCTGGATTCCAACCCATACACCATCTTGAAAGATGAATATCCCGTAGACGTCTTCACTGTTGTTCGATACTCCCATAGAACCGCATGAAGACGCTTGTCTCAGTTGTGTTTGGCCCCTTCCATGTCAGCATCCTTTGCTAACATCTGACACAAGGTAAAGTTTGCTACCAAACCGTTTGAACTAGGTTTATATGAAGTAGTAACCCTCTGAGAAATGGGGAAGTGGGTGCACATAGCAGTAGTCATATCACTCATAAATTCTCGACCCCTATCAGAAATTAACTCCAAAGGACATCCAAACCTAGTTATGATCCGTTCGTACAGAAATCTACCCACCTCAACTTCTCCAATAGTTACAAGAGGTCTAGCTTCTACCCACTTTGTAAGATAATCTGTGGCTACAACAATATACTTATTGTTGCGAGGGGTGCGATTCAAAGGCCCAACAAAATCTATTCCTCATTTCTCCAAAGATCCAAGAACCGGAATAGATCTAAGAGGAGTGGAAACACTAGATTTGATAGCGAAAGCTTGACAAACATCACAGGTTTTACAAAACGTCAAGCAATCTCTAAACATCCCCCTCCAGTGATATCCTGCATCGAGTATCTTATGAGCCGTCAACTTGCCTGTGAAATGTCCTCCACATACTGGACCGTCATGGAATTCTTCCATGAGTCGTAGAGACTCCTCCTTGCTCGCAGCTCTTCTCAGGACCCCATCAACTCCTTCACGGAATAACACACCTTCCACCACCGAGTAAGGTTGACTTCGTTTTACCAATGCCTTCTTCTCTTTGGTCCGCATCTCATCTGGATAGACACCTTCCGTAACAAAATCCCAAATTTCTTGATATTCTATTGGGATAATAGAGTTGCTCAAGACCATCAAATCTTCGTCAGGAAAGGTGTCATCCACCGGCTCCTCTGCATCGTCATCGTAAGCTCTAGATAACAAATCTGCATTCGCGTATTTCTTCCCTGATCGATCACAGATCTCATAGTCGTACTCTGACAATAAGAGCTTCCACCTTGCTAATCGTCTTTCGACCATAGATTTATTGAAGATGTACTTCAATGCCTTATTATCTGTAACGATAGTGAACTTGCCTCCTATGAGATAATGTCGAGATTTTCTCAAAGCATAGATCACTGCTATTCCTTCTCTCTCTGTCACAGAATAATTTCTCTCTGCCTTGATCATTTGCCGACTAGCATATGCGATAGGGTGATCTCTACCTTCAACATCATATTGACTTAAAGTACATCCTACTGCTATATTTGAAGCATCCGTATATAGAATAAACTGTTTATTCCAATCGGGCTTAACCAAGATCGGAGCTGAAGTAAGAGCTTTCTTCAGTTCCTCAAAGGCGGCTAGAGCGTCTTCATCTCCTAAAATCAACACGTAATCTACTCCCTTCTTCAGATATACAGTCAAAGCATACGCTTTATGTGAGAACGAGAGTATAAACCTTCGATAATACCCCACCATACCTAAAAACTGTCATAGCTTAGTGAGAGTACTAGGAAAAGGGAGCTCTAAGATCTTCTGCACCTTCTTTGGATCTACTGCAATGCCGTCTTTTGATATGATATGACCCAAGAGTAACCCTTCCTCACACCCAAAAATACATTTCTCTGGATTGAGAGATGCATTTGCTACATCTAAACATTCTAAGACCTTCACAAGGTGCTCAAAATGTTTCTCTTTACTCCCGTAAACACAAAAATCATCTATAAAATCTCTCACAAACTTTCCTAAGAAAGGTTCGAACACTTTGTTCATAAACCTTTGAAACGTCGCAGGAGCATTACACAGATCAAATGGCATGACTCGAAATGCAAACGTACCCCAAGGAGTAGTGAAAGTGGTCAGATGTTGATGTTCTGGTGCAATTTTGATCTGGTTATATCCGCTATAACCATCTCCAAAGCTGTACCATTCGTTTCCCGCCACTTCTTCCAAGATCTCGTCGATGAAAGGTAGAGGATAATAATCCTTCTTTGTGACCGCATTGAGCTTTTTATAATCAACACACACCCTCAATTTGCCATTTTTCTTTTTTACGATCACAATGGGTGATACCCATTCAGAATGCTCCACCTCGTAAATGAACCCAGCAGTGGAATTCTTTCACCAGATCCGCAATTGGAGGACTCACTCTTCGTTGCTTCTGTCGTATCGATTTGACCTCATTCTCCAACTCGATACGGTGTTGCTCCAGTGTGACCTCCCTCAGATCCTTGTAACTAAATGCAAATACATGAATGTATTTGCGGAAGATCTCTTCGAAACAACTCTTCTCCTCTTTAGTAACCTTCGATCCATAACGTAAGGTGGCAATTCTTCTCTCCACCTCCTCGGGAGTCAAAGGTTCTTTGTCTCGATCTCTTTGCACTTTTGGAGAAGGGAAAAGATCCACTACATTCACACCCACATTTTGTTCTTCTCTCTCCTCCTCTAACGATGTATTTTCAAATTCTGAATCTGAAGAATTGGTACCCACATCAGAAGTAGTATCGACAACTTCTGACTCCCAGTAATCCGATGTGGGTCGATCCGATTCCGACGTCCCAACTTGATCTCCGAGCAATGGAACTTTGATCCGGTGGTGATTCGGTCCGATGCGTAAATAACCTTTGTGTCAGTTATCCGTTGCATGTACTGCTCGAAGCCAAGGTCTTCCGAGTAACATTTCATAACTTGACTCTTTCAAAATTTGAAATGTCATGTTTACTTGCACTCCCATTACTGACACACAAACTCTCTCCAGCACTCCCAATGGTCTAACTCGCTGTCTGTTAGCCATACCCACCGTGATACTAGAAGGACGAGTTGGTACTAGATCCAACTTCCTCATGAGTCGTTCTGAGATGACATTTACTGCCGATCCTCCATCGACAAGAACATCTGAGACATCTCTCCCATTGATACGAGCCTCTACTTTTGATGCCTTATTGCACACCTCTCCTTCACTAGCATCTAAAGCACTCACACCAACAGTAGAAGGATTTACCTTCTTCTTCCGACCTCGTCGGGAGCTTAGACCGCTACGAAGTTCTTTCCTCACCGAAGGATTCAGAGCAATCAACTGTCCCACAATAATGTTTGCTCGTTGCTTACCCACGTCTTCCACCACATTGTATTTTGATTGCTCCATAGAAATTGTGAAATCAGTATTTCTCAATTTCTTCCGCCATTCTTTGGTTTTTGAAGAAGATTTGCTACTCCGAGTATTTTGACTTGGAGAATCTTCCATCACGACTGGTTCTCCCTCGTCGAAATGCGTCCTCATCCTCTTCCTCTCTTGAGCCAACAGCTCTACAGATTGAAAACCTTCTCGTACATCTCGTGGCTCCAAGATGTCAATGCATGCTACACCCTTGTCCTTGCTTTGTGAAGTTGAAGCTCCATCCGCCGTTCCACCATTACGACTTGGACAATTACGTTGGAAATGTGATCCTCCGCACGTAAAACATCATTGGTTCGTGTAGTTACTTGGTGATCCTTGCGGTGGTCCACCTCTAGACTGATAGGTCCCATAACCTCGTGAGCCTCCTCCAACATTTGGACTGCGGTGTTGCAACAAATTCACCATATTGATCTTCAAATCTGCCAAAGACTCTGTCAAACTTTTCAACTCATCACAAAAGTCGGGAGTAACAGATCTAGATGATACAGTAACTGTAACCGCACTAGCAGGAGCTACCGGAGTTAGATTCTGAAATCGAACAGTCGGAACACTCGTAGGCGTCAGAGTTGGCATGATCGGCCGTTGCACATCTCCACATGCTGCCCAAACAGTCACTGGTTGCAAGTCGTCTCCATCCAAACTCTCTTCCATCATGGTTGCGATCTTCACTGCATCAGCCTTCGAAGTTGGTCTCTCATATCGCACTTGTGTTCGAATCTCCGGCCTCAATCCCCCAATAAAATTCTTTGTGAGCATTGCTCCAATACCCACCATCGTTGGTTCTACTACATCTCCACTCTTTCGTAAAACCACCCGAAACTTTTGTTCTAATTTCTCCACCCTCTCGACGTAAGTCCTTACTTTCTCTTTCTCTCCTTGTTTGAGGTAAGTTACCTCTACCATTAACTTCTCGTAACTTTCTTTGGGAAGAAAAGTTTCAATTAAGGCCTCCGTCAATACTTCCCAAGTATCAACTGGAGTCCCCACTACGCTTCTCTTCTTCCTATCCTCATACCATGTCAATGCAGAATTCTCAAGAAATGCAGGTATCAACCCTACCCACTCGCTCTTCTTTCGATCTCCATTGCCAATGCATGCTCTTTTGAAGTCCCTCACAAATCCTTCCACGTCTTCTCCATCCTTTCCGTAAAACACCGGAAGTTTCCCCATTCTTCTCTTCTTTTCTTCTTCTTACTCAAGGAACTGCTTGCGGATGTGAAGATCGCACTTCACCGCAATCCATAATTTCCCCGTTGAGCTCTCTCTTCTCCAAAGGTTGGAATAAGTTTGACTCTCATGGTCATCTTATCTCTCGTGTGACAGACTATCTCCATCCTCGCTAGAGGTCTTCACTCGTTCCGTTTCTACACTCAACCTTCTCTCGAGACCTTCGGCTACAGTTTCTAGCAAAGCAACCACTGCGCTACACTCGTGCTCAACTGGAATCCCGTCCACTCCACATCTAGGACAAAAGGTTGTAGGGTCAATGACGCCTTGTCTAGGGGAAGAAGGACCTATGTGTAAGCTTAAGTCGACCAACCCTCTTCGCTCACGCAAAAGTCTATTCTTCGTAGGACACTTGCTCACTTTATGTCCTTCTTCTCCACACAAAAAGCACCTCGAGTTCTTCTCCTGGTTCTTACGACTACTCTTTGCTTCTTCCTCAAATTCTAGTCGAAATTCTCCTTTCGCCAGATCAGCGGTAACTATCACCGCATAGCCTTGAGAGATCTTGCTCAACCTCAATTTCCACTCTTGCTGTCCTTCCATGACGATGATCCGTCATACATCTCTCTCGCTCTATAGTTTGTTTGACACTTTTGATCACTTGACTATCTTCTCGCTTAGCAATCTCTCACATTACTAAGTAGAAGCTTAATTGTCAACCCTGAGCCTCGGAGATCGAACATAACCCTCTCAAGAATTCTGAAATTCTTTCACTCTTTTACTTCAGCAAGCGATATAACAGATTTGACCCCCCTTCGCTTCGAATGCCATAACTCCAGTTCTACTCGATCAATTCACGCATGATTTGGGTGCCTAGATAGCTTATCTTGCAAGCTATCAGCATGGAAGATTTCAAGGTCTAACTCTAAAAACTGAAAATATGAAAATGACTGTAAACTCCTTCCCGAGAGCTCACTATTTGATACCGAAAAACCTCCTTAACTTCCGAAAGACATAACTCTCTCCTTACAATTGATCTCTCGGAGATATCAAGCTTATTGGAAAGCTTATCTTGCCTTCTATAACATGGTGTATGTACAAAGGTTCTGAACTCATGCTCAAAAACAGACATGAACTGTACTAACAACTAAATACGAATCTTTGTATCGAGGTCTCGGCAACAGAACCAAAATGTAAACCGGCATGTCTCTCACCCAGGGGTATCTCAGATGACTAGGATTACTAGTGCACCTTAATTACAAAGATTCTATCATACCCATGCTCACTTCACTCAACACTCTGACCCGTATGGTCACATCGGTCCTTCTAATAGCGTTCTTGCAAACAAGTTCTAACCCCGCCCTCCACATTGCATCACATAGTACTCAAGGACTCCTAAGGTCTCCAATGCTCACTTTACTTATAGACAGGAAAATGAGAGTCTCTTCCACCTTCTCAACTCCTCCTTATATACTCTACAACTTCTTACCGTGGTAACTTTCACTAAGTTACGTTACCTCATGGTAAGTGCGCAATCCAAAATAGTAAAACTTCTAAAGGCTACTAAGCTTTTAAGAATAACACACACATTACTTGTTCTACTTTACAAAAGTAAGAGATTCTCCTACTTTAGCTTTTGTAAAGTGTTAACTTTCCACCCTATCCAGTCGGAAGACAACAACAAACTAATACGTCTTTTGAGGAGCATCTTTAGATCTTTGTGCATGACTTTCCATCATGCATCTAATTAGCGATGGTCAACAAAGTTACATACTTTTGAGAAGCATATTTAGAGCTCCGCACTTGTCATATAGTGCCATAGTGGAACCTCTAATAGTTTCCTCAACTTAGTTATAACTATCTTCGCTAGTTATGGCTAGTTTTGATCACTCTAGATTTAGATCTTCGAACTAGAGTAACCTATAAGATAGTCATACCTAATGAAACTTATATAAACACGCACACAAATAATGGGATACTTGTGACGTGACAGATCAGCATACACGACAAAATTATGTAGCATATGACAAAGATAAACAAAAAATGTAATAATTTACCGTGTGGCAAAATGCATAAAATATCTCTCTAAACATACAAACAATAAATAATACAGCTAAGGTGAGCATGAGGTCAAAAAATTCTCAATACATACGAAAAAAAGTGTTTAACTCTTAAAGTCAATGTATCCAAAAATTCAAGAATATGTGTTCTTACCTCCAGAAGGTAACTCATTCAAGTCAGGAAAGTGTCTCCTCATCACTTCACTTTGCACTTCATCCTTCAGTCTTGTGGTCCAACGTCGCCTCCACCCATCCAATCTCATGATGTTTCTCGCTCTGGAAATAAAAAAATAGGTCCTCGACACTAGAGTCAACCTTCCCTCTCTATACACCGAGTCTAATTGAGAAAATCCTAAACCGGCACATAGTGATGCACTATAAAGCCTATGAGTGATGTCAGCGACATGATTGTACATCTCCATCTCCGTTGATCTCCAACCATACGTGTGACGGTCTGGACAGATAAGCTTTACAGACCAGCTCTGATGGATAGACAAGATTATGGGAGGTAGAAAGAAGTGCTCGCACCCATGGTGAGGACATTCACTCTAAAAAGTTGGAAGAGCTCTCTCAGTCTAGAATGTGTCACAAAACTGTATGCGGAGAGCGGATCAACTTTAGCTCCTACAACACTTTCATCCTCTATCCCCACGATCCCAGTGACCGGCACCTCTGGCACTTGTGAATCAAGTATGGCCTCAGCTAGTATCGGTATGTTCTGTCCTTCCTAAACAACAATATGAGAATAATAAACAAGATATTTTGAAAAACATTCAAACAAATATGCTTGCAAAGTGAAAAATAATGTACCTCAATCAAGGTCGAATGGACGTCAAGAGCGTGTAAGACTAACGGATCAGCGTCAAACTCTCCATCATCCGCCTCTGTAGCATCTACCTCTAGAACACCCTCCTCTGAGATTACATCTGGATCTGTGGGTATCACTTCAGCTTCCTTGGCGATCTGATCTATTCTGACATCAGCGGTGGAAAAAAGAAACCTCAACCCGGCTGTAGGTCCCAACAGTCTCATCAACTGAACATAACGTGGAAGTAAACTCTCTGGGACCCTCACCATACCCGTAGGGACCTCCGGACATCCTCTAGGTGCATGACGATCTCTGAGACGTCTAAGATGAACCCGTGGTGGCATGATAACAATAAATGCTAAGCATGGTAGTAATCAGCCCTATCTATCCGGAGGTCCAACTAAGTATTTGGTAATGAACAATACAAATTCAAGGATGATCTAAATTCTACTTAGCTTAGAACAGCTAATCAAAACTATAGCCCTAATAAACACAAGACAAAAACCTCCAAAAAATAAAGCTTGTGCAACTTGCAAAAAACAAGAGAGAGAGACAAGACTAGAAGCTCCTGAAAATAAACTAGAGAAATGAGAGGGTGAGAAGAGAAAGGAGAGCTATGGGCGAGATCCAAGCTCTTTTCCTCCAAGTGGAGGGGCCAAAGGGGCTCCTGTCAGCCGAAATCTAGCTGATAGGAGCCTCCTGACGTTCGTGCGTCAAGAGACCCTTGTCTGGGCGCCGGAAAGCACATGTTTCCGGCCGTCGGAAACCTGTATAATAAAATGTCTTCCAAAACGTGGGATAGGGAGAAATGGTCCGTCGGCTGGTATTTTGTTCTCAGGGAACAAGCAGCCTGCACCGCGTGCAGGCTGCTTGTTCTTCTCTTGTTTTGTTTGGCTCTTCTAACGTGCAGGAGTTTTGCACAAGGTCTTTACGAAATTCAAATTTTTGAAATATTCTCTTCAATTGACTGAGATCGATTTCAACTTTGGTCAAACGTTGCTGAGCCGTTAGATATCGGTTGGAGGTCATCAAGGGCTCATTTTGTAGGTCTAGAACTACTCTTTCATTCAAGAGGTAGATGACAAGTTTTCGTTGAGAAATAAGTACAGTACAGGTTGGCGCAGTTCAGGTGGGCTCTCCCCCATTCACTAATCTCCATTAGTTCGCGACTAAACTGATTAGCGATAGGATAATGTACTTCCCCTTGTGGTTTAAACGACTTTGTCATTTCTAATCTAACTACACGTTATAGAGTTTCTTAAAACTTGTGCATCATGGTTTGATCTGCATATTAACACACATGTCCATGAAAGTTAGAGTTACCTCCTCCTAGTTTTCTAAGCGGAGTAGATTCAAAATTCTTCTCTTTTGGTCTAAATATGCAACCAAAGTGACACTTTCGTTAACTTGTGTCCACTGATTATTAGAGAATTTTATCACTATTAAGTTGAAATTATTGATGAATCTAACAGGAAAAATAAAATAAAATATTAAATATTAAATGAATATCGTTATTTATGTAAAGAAGGCCC
Organism: Asterella californica; assembly: GCA_036924285.1. Classification (NCBI taxonomy): domain Eukaryota; kingdom Viridiplantae; phylum Streptophyta; class Marchantiopsida; order Marchantiales; family Aytoniaceae; genus Asterella; species Asterella californica. The sequence goes on from JAYKYS010000003.1 coordinate 19,566,765, forward strand.
ATAAATAACGCACGTGAAAACTCACTCTAGGAGGGATAAGACCGGTGATCCGGCCACTTAGAAAAGATATTTCTGTAAGAGATTTAAGCCATATTTTTGTTGGAGATTCTAACTTTTCTTGGCATATTCTCTGTCTTCCCCTTGAAGATAGGTGAAAAATATGCATACTAGTTCACTTTCTGTGGATTTTTATGTTAATTTTACTGGCAAAATTATAAATACTAAAGTAAAATTTCAAACTAAAAATATCTGATATATCAGAAGTATAATGTAACATTAAAATCTTCCATCACAAAAATAACGTACAAGTGAATTGTTGGTAAACCTCTCATCTATCTGAGCTAGAACCTGACAAGTTGAAAAGAAAGTTTTGACTGAAGAATTTACTTTATGATCGAAGAAAGGGGAAGAATGCCACGTGAGCACCTGCTTTATAGTGCGACTTGTGGTTTGAGGAGTTTAGGAGCAGTGCTAGTGAAAGAAGCACTGCTCCTGCATGTAAAGGACGATGTTTCTGTGCCGTTGCGCTTTATGTAACAAAGGAAAGGAAACGACAACCAACTTTTCTTGATGGTATCCATTGGGTCTGGGTTTAAATCTTTCACAGCATACTTTTGTTTATTTGACAGGTGTTTTTCTCTGGGAGGTAGACTGTCCAGCGAGCGGACGCACAGAAGGCTGAAGAATCGGCAGCTAGGCTCACACCGAGGCAAATCGGCTTTCCGCGTGATTTGTAGGCTTGGCAAGGCGATGCACGAATGAGGAAGAGTGGAGAATGTGCTGTTGGTGAGGTGACAGAAGCTTCTACTCTGATGAAAGGCTTGCTGCAACGGGCCGTCCAGGTTCTTGACCTCGATCGAGAACTTTGAAGCGTATCAATGGAGTCCAGTGTTTCGAGGTGTTTTCTTTTGCCCGTGTGGTGGGGTCCTGGAGCCCGAGGACATTGCCGTGACTCTCTGCAAAAGTCGTTGATGCTTTCTCACGGCAGACACGGTGAGTCGATCTTCGCTTTAGAGTTTTTCTTGTCTTTCCGGACAGAATTTCATCTCGGTTTCTGGGAAAGATTGCTGTGTCATAGTGGTTGGTTGCCTTGGATAAGAATTCGATGACATTGTGTAGCAATATGATTCCAGTCTGCAGTTGCATGGTCGAAGATTTCTGTCGTTAGCTTGCTAAATTTTCTCCCATATTCTTAGCAGAAGATTACGGGAGGTCGCAGTGGTGCATGAGAGAATGTCTTTGTGTATTTGACACAGTCGTTTACTGGAAAATGTCAGGGCCCTCAGCTAGGCTTGTTTTTTGGAGGAACTATCTAGATTTTGATGCCAGTGTTTCAAGGACAAAACCTGGCGATTTGATACGAGCCCATTCGGCGAGAAGGCAGGATTCTGGAGTTGACGAAATTGAGAACGAAAATCAAAGCTTTCTGGGTTCTTTATTAGGAAAAGCTCTGTCGACATATGTCACCTCTCAAGTACGTGGCGTGACTCAGTTATTCATTCATCAAGCCTGGGTTACGTTATTGTCCTCGCTGCGTCTATTACATTGGTGCAGTTTGTGAGAAGTCTGAAGATCATTTCTTTTATCACCATCCTCACTACAGCTGGAGAACTGTGGCGGTGTGGAAGTCCACGTTGCTGGAAGTAATCAAGACATTTTTCGGGGTCAGGTGAAGCAAGTGAAGATCTCAGCAAAGCAAGCTGTATACAAGGTAAGATAAGCGGCACTGTCGTGGGGAAAGCACCCGCATTTAGGATAGCCTTTCTGGTGATGAATTTCTTGCAGTAACTTGACCTTGGAAGAAATCAGGTCCATATCGAAGAGACCCAAATGAGTCCAACTGGAACGTACCTTAAAGACCTTTACAAACAACAGAACGCAGTGACGTAGCAAAGACGCAGAAACGTAGCAAAGAGCTGTCAGTACGAGCCACTCGCTGAGTGGTTTCGCACATTTTCAACTGAGTGTATCAGACTTAGGTGATTGATCACAATCCGTGGATAGAGCCGCCATACCTATTCTCTGTTGAGGGATGTACAACGGTATATAGTAGCAGTTTAAGAGGACACTCAATTGTTTCTCATTCCTCACTCACTTACGTGGGTCAGTTCATTCCTGACTCACATACGTGGTTTTCGGGTTTTGGATAGTTTTAGTATCCTCTTGCTTTTGTGCTAGAGTTTTGATAAGTCAGTTTAATGGATGTAAAGGTTGTAACCATGATGCTCGTGTCTTGGGCTGTAAGAGATGGACGGTTTTGACGAGCTAACAGTTCGTCCAAGTGATTATGGATTTTGATTTGATATTACGCTTGTGACTTGCTGCATTGTTGATGAAGAGTTTGTGACCTGAACCTCGAACCAGTTCGTCTGACAGTGAGATGAGTTACTTCGTCAAGTAATTGGCTTTACTTTTGAAACAGGGCATTTCCTTTTCGAATGTAAACATATCAGCCACTTCTATCCGGCTCAAACTTGGCAGAAACAGGTGAAGTTCTATGTTAAGCCTTTCAACAGTTCAAATACGAGAAATAAGTTCAATTGTATTGTGAAATCATTTGTCTGCTATCGTGTGTATGATCTCCATCATACCTCGAAGCTTACTGCTGTTTGACAGCTTGGCTTTGAGGGTGCGGAAGGTGTGAGTTTCATGTAGATCTTGTCTGTATGAAGCTTAGGTAGCGAGATGTGGTGAACAAATCTTGAAAGAGTTTTAACTAAGCTGTCCGCGTCTTGGAATCTTCAGGCTTCTGCAAGGGCCGGTGCAGGTGAAAGCTTCGATATCAATTGAGGAGGAGGATTTGAAGATAAGGTACGTTTCAACCTTCGAGATTCGCTTGCTCATAGGAACAAGTGGTTAGATACAGCTATTCACAAGTATGTAGGCTTCTGGAGCAGAAGGTTGCTGTGTTCAGGTTTCAGTGATTATGTTGTATGGACTTCCTTTGGAGATACCGCGTAAACAGGTGGTAGTTGTCGTGGGCAGTTCTGGACCCAATCCAGGGAGTGAAGGGACTGAATGTGCACTCGTGGTGGTTTTCAGTTTCTGTTGTTGGTCACAATGTTTACTTGAGTCATGAGTTCCCATCAGTTTGTGGGGTCGCTTTGTATATGATGACTCTTATGTCCTGATGCTGGCCGATTGTGTGTCCTGTGCAGTCTGGGGAGCCCTTTGCTGTCACCTCATCTAGAAGGACTATTACCACGGAGATTCAGCACTCCGAGAAGTTTGTCGGAAGTTGAAGTCGGCATGCAGGATGGTGTTATTCTCCTCAGTCTGGAGAGACAGGGAAGACAAAACGGGCAGAAAGCTGTTAATGGTTCACCTTCCGCCGTGGCTTTATCGTTAAACATCGAGGATGATGGTCGAAGCATATTGGTGAGCAACTTGAAAGAAAGGGAACCATCAGGAAATTATGCCGGGGGTAAAAATTTTCCTTTAGGTTCTGAAACGAATATAAAAGAACTGAAAGTAGCTGACTCAAGATTACTCATTCAGGGGGACTTCCTCGTTATTCCCTAAGGTGAGGTGTTTAAGATTTCCACGTGCAAATGAAGTGTCAAACAAGCTCTCAGCATCAAGCTTTCCTTGTCCTAAAAAGCCGTAATCATACACTTGTTACCTTTTTAATTGGAGTGATTCTCGGGAGAAAACCCGACTTCCTTTGAGAAAGTTTGGGGCTCAATCACTCCAATCCAGCGGAGTTTCAATGAGTGGCCAACGTCGCAAAGGATCGCTTCTGGACTGTGCGGAAGACGGGAGGAATGAGTCAGATATTGAGGCTCAGCAGGAAGAGTGCGATGAGAAAATGCAGTACGATACAGATCGTCTAGAAGCACTACAATTAAAGTATTTTCTCGCTTCATCGCCCGACTGCATCCTTGGCTCTTCTCGTGGTTACTAAGACAGGAGGAAAGTTGAATTTGTGTACGCTTCAACATAAAGTGGTGTATCATCGGATCGAGTCAGTACAAAGTGGTGCGTTTTATTCCGATATGAGCTTTGAATGGGGTTAGACTGCCAGGCTTTTACAACGTTTAACCGCAGCGTCATCGAGGACGGATGAAAGGAACGCAGAGAAGTTGGTCAAAGGACGCCAAGAGATACCCTATCGTTTGTCCTCCTTGCGGGCAATGGAGAAATTGTTCAGAGGAGCGTGATATTGTTCAGCTCGAGTAAGGGCATGGGAACGCAGACAGGCGATGATCTTCCTGGACTAACCACAGTAGCCCGGCTCAGACTGCGGTACATGTTCCCGGGACTTTCATTCCTGGCTCCTCTTAGTTTTCCACTTTAATCCCGTGGAAGACTTCTCGACTTAGCCAAAGCGGAAAACCCGACAGTTGTTCGGAGAATACTCTCGAGCCTCGTTATGAACCCTCAGTTATTTACTTGACCGTAGAGGAGATGGACCAGGTAGGTCGATCTCCTCTACGATTTTCACCTGGTCCATCTCCTCTACGATCTTCAAAGCCACCAACTTGTGTCGACCAACTTGTGTCGACCGTAGAGGAGATCGGAGACACTGGTCGATCTCCTCTACGATTTTCAAAGCCACCAACTTGTGTGCAGATTACACCAACGTTCCTGTGCACCTTAACTTGATATGGAAGTAACATACGATCGACTGTTCAACATAAGTCACTATTGCTAGTAAAAATCCCTATAACCGGATGGAGGTCCAGCTAAGTATTACACTGGGCGCAAGGGTCCAAGCGAGTAAGACTTTCGGCGCATGGACCCGATATTTACTTGACCGGTCGCATGCACCGAAAGTCTTACTCGACCGGCCCCTTGCGCCAAATGTAATACTTGGCCGGGCTCTCGACCGAGTATAGAGAGTCCTTATTGTCTACTGGAAGCAAATGTTTATGTGGACTTCGATTTCACGGATTTCTTGACGTGGGCATCTTGTGGCCGATGGCTAATCTCAGTCGAGGAGGTCATCTGAGTTTTCGTTTTTACACCTCATTGCGTCTGTGAATTTGAGCATGACCAACATTCACTAATCGTACATTATATAGTGTGGATCTCTGATCGATGATCAGATACTGCATTTCTTTCGTGTAGTTGGTTTTGTGAAGAAGGGTTTGTATATCATTGTGCAGTAGAATACTGGAATCAGTTTGGCGCATGATTGAGACAGGTTAGTATCTCAAGTGTTTTTCCAGACTCACTGATCGAGAGGAGATAGACCAAGTAGGTCTGTAAGGGCTAATGGATCCTACCGTGGCAAACTAACTCAGCTCAGAGGCTGAGTTAGTTCTTGTCACATGAAACTTGAAACCAGAATCAACCAAATAGGATCATTTCATCGTCTAATCCAACTCTATTGCAAAAGCTCCGATTTATCTTTCGAATATCCTTCGTTGGAGCAAGTACAAAGAATATTCACGTAAGATTTTCAAAGCCACCAACGGGTGTGCAGATTACACCAACGTTCATGTGCACCTTAACATGATATGGCAGCCACGCGCGATCTACTGTTCCACATAACTGACTACTGTCAGTCGAAGCATCTTATACTCCAAGTTGGAGTTGGAGTTTCGGTGTTGTGATGTGAATTGTTTCACATCGTGAATCATTCATCTCTCAGTTTGAAGTTAGTCTCTCTGAGCGAAGTTAAGACCTCAGAGAAGTCGATTCTGGAGAATGTTATATATTTTGAGTCTTAGTAAGTTGTTTACCGTGATGATAGAGTTCAAGTTCATGGGTTGCACTTACATGTCGTCCATGCATGCTTCCTAGCGTGATTAGGTTATTTTTCGAGATTACGCGTCGTTTTACATGTCTTCGCATGTAGTTTAAAGTTTACGTTGGCACTTTAGGGGCTTGACGTGGTAGCCTATGTGTGAAATGAAGTCACCACGTGATTTGAGGCACAAAAAGACAAGGAAGTGAAGCTATGAACTCCCATTGGTCCAATTTTGTCTTTAGTGAAATATTAAACTTAGAAGTAGAAGTCTAAAGAGGAGTTCGAGCAATTGGTAAAGACATTCTGAAATCTGAGAACACAGGAGGGTAAGGCTCGTCGTGCCAGTCGTTGTTAGTCAAATTTTTGATCGATTTGGAACAATAAAAAATGAGTTGTGACAGATTGAAGTTCGGATTGTGTCAAAATTGCATCACTTTTGTTGATTTTGAGGTTTTCGGTGTCAATCGCATCAGAATTGAGAAAATCGCTTCAAACCTTCGTGGTCACGTTCAGTAGCTTATCAAGCTGGACAGGAGCTAAGCTAAGGCTATGCTTGACAAGCTGCTCCCTAGCTTAAGATGAAATATCATCCTGAAGGAGACGAAAAGTTCTAGAATGTAGAGCTTGTCGAGATGAGCGACTTCATGCTTTCAGTTTCGAGAAAAAACGTTCTAGGTAATAGTTAGTACAAGTCTTAAGTTATGAAAACTGCGAAAAAGGGAAATCTGTCGATTCTAGCTCGTGAGTTGGACTCATGATCTGACAGCGTGAGTGTGTAGGTGTTCGCGAGTACTATAGTTTTGACTCCTCATTCACTAAAAACAGAGTTATATAGAGAATTTAGTGTAGGAAAAGCTAGTAAAAACTTTACAAAAAAATTTCTTCGGGAATAGGAATATGTACAAACTGTATTAGTTTTTAGAACTGAAACAGAGACCATCCAATGATAGGGCGCATGCCTAGTAAGTCATGTGGGACAGCCTCATAAGTGTAGGGACTTCGGTCTACATTGGATGGCTTGTGGTATATTCAGGATGTCATCAAGAGCACGGGAAACTTTTATTAATCAAGGGGTCAGCTTAGCTAGGGGGCTGCTTCGATAAGTAGTTGTACGTATAAGGACAATAGAGGGCCAACTTAGCTAGGGGCTTATCCTTTAGGTAAATCAACTTGAGGCGGTTTTTGATGGAGACATTTACAAAGAATTGATAGAGGAGAGAGGAGACGCGCGCAGGAGAGAGAAGGGAGATTTTTTGACAATTGACGACTTTGGTGGTGGAGTCAACACTGGAATACAGTTTATTGAGTCTTGAAAGGCCTATGTGTGTATATCTGAGTGCTTGATTTGTATTTGATGGACGCAAGAGACAGAATTTTGAGTTCTTATCGTCTGCAACAATCTATTTTTCTTTTGATCGTTCTCCTGATCAATCAAAGTCAGGAGGTCCGCCCTCCCCAAGAAAGACTCTCGCCACGACATCGCTCGTCTTGTGTAGAAACTACACTAGTTTCATTAAGCTGTGCTACGTGGACTCCAACGTTAACAACAACTCTATGTGAACTGATTCTAATTTGAAATCAATGATTTCTCTAGATCCTCCTTTCAACATACTACTCTGAAGTACTATCGTGGACTGACTCCTTGGTTCTACAATAGATACAAGGATGGCTACGACAAGTGCAGGACCAAACCAAGACTATAGCTCATCAAAGATAGCATCTTTACTGATACAGAACTACTTCGGCGAAAGATTATAACATCTATACCTTTTTCGTATTAGAAGCATATCCAAGGAAGATACTTCAATCTACTTTCGGATCTAGTTTCTTATGTTTCTCATCAAAGATGTCATATAACAGATGCACCCGAAAACTTTAAAGAAAGAATAATCAGACTTATTACTTGTGAAGATCTCCATCGATGTTTAGATACACCGCACATGAACCAACTTCTACCCAGTAAGATCTATGCATGATCTTCTCGTTCAACATCGCACGAGCAGCTTCTACTATGTGTCGATTCTTGCGCTATCGTAGGGCGTGAAATATGGTCTGGGAATACACGGGGTATCTGGCTGTAGAGAGATACAACTGGATCTACGACCTAACCGATGAAAACTTATGCTCTCCCTATCTAATCTATCAGTCTTTTTTGTATGTTACTAGCGATCTAACTTGACCCAAGTGCAACACATGTGCATCGCACAAATGACTCGGAGCTCGATTCCACTCTAGATAAAGGCAAGGCTCATACACGGTACGTGTCTGCTTTAGATCCAAGCACTTTTCATACAATCTCTCATCAACATCCGCTTCACTACTTCTTCTCGACAAACTATCTAAATTGTAGACTCTGATCTTCTATTGTTCGCTGATACGAGTTTGCTCAAGAAGATGCCCACAGCAAGGACCGCCTACTACACAAGCTTCCCAATGATACAAGACATATCGGCAGCAAACAGCTAGAAACTCGGGGCGTGACACCGAGGATAACGGTACCTCAGCTTCAGCAAGACGTGGCACCTCCACTGAGCGTGATCGCCGTACCAATCTCACAATACAGCCTCCTTGTCATCCACACGACACCTCCAAGAAGCACACCTCCCATCTTCAAGTCGTTTTTCTTCAACTCCAATCAAGAGATTTCAGCGAAATCTCTCTACGTCTTTCTCGTCTCGCTGCAAATTGAACTTTGACAATCTCGTGCCTTCACCTAGATTATCCAATCAGGCTCAAACTTCACAGGACATCCCCTCTGACACTTCTCTACTACTGTATGAAATTTCAGTCTCAGATCTGAACCCAACTGTCCGCGATGAACCAAGCCACCCGCCTGTGCTAACTTATGAGCTGTACAGATCTCGATGACCAAAATCCTAGATCTCCACACATTCTCTTACCCAATTGAACTGAAATTTCACATGGGACTAGCTGATAGGGCACACTCTCATCCTGGAAAGTTTCACTCAGAGATCCAATCCCATGTGCACGGAGCAACTCAAGCTTTGAATCCAAAGAAAGCGGTTTTACTCATACCTCTCAACTGTAACAACCAACTTCAATCGATCATTTCAGGAGCAAATCCAACCCAAATGTAGGATTTTTTTACATCAATACAACCAGCACGGAGTGAACTACTCGATCCTCTTGACAGCTCCTAAAGATCACCTCTCAAACTCCCGGATCACTCCAAAACGTGGCTCGGGGTACCGATTTGACCCCCTGACTTTCAACGTCCATCACTCTCTCCTCAGAATTCCAAATCGTCCGATCTTTGTCTCCAGAGTGTAGCCCGTCTCGAGAGCTTTCCAACAATACCACTCACTCCTCAAATGACCCCCGGGAAGACCTCCAAAACCCTAAAGCCGTCTACAGATCTGGAATGGAGTTGATTGGTCGAAAATAGACCAATAAGAAAACAGATCTGGAAACCTCTTTTGTCCTCTACTTGGTACCCTAGAACAACTATAACCTTACTACCCTCTCATGCCTTCAAGGCATTGGCCCCAACCTTATGTTAATTACACTCGTCAAACTATAGAGATCTTACTTAACACTTAAGATTCAATACAAGGTCAAGATGACGACCTTGAACCGATTTACGATGAAAGGTACTACAAAAGGAAATGGAGAAGCCATCACTTGATTACAGTACTCCTCGCCAAAGTTCCTTGCGATTCACGCACGATGATTGATCTTCCGCCGACAGTGACATTGAACATCCACCCAGACGTTGAAAGGGATGTTGGCTGGATAATTCAAGTCCATTGGTCCTCGTCAAAGTAAGATGTACACTGTCAAGTCCCAATCCTCTCCATACGTGACGATTGGTAAGATCACCGGAGTAGGCGAGTCCATCATCCTCTCCATGAACTCTTCTCCAAAGTAGGCGACGAACCACTGTCGAAAGTGATCGCGGTGGATCAAGTGAAGCTTGATATGAAACGGGTTCGGAAATGGCAGATTTGGAACTCGATTCAGTCCTCCATCCATGAATACAACTCCTGCCGCTCCTTCTTATCACGTAAAACACTAAGACACACTCATGAAAACTACCCCCAAGGAAGAATGCCTCCCAAACCCCCAACCCACTATCTTATACCTATGTTGACAACAAGAGCCATTCACGCGAACGTTCACGGATCATTGAGTCGGCACATCTTGTTATCGTGCGATCTCACATCCAGATCTTTGTGAACGTGACACCTAATACCCTCTCATGCGAACTACACAAAAGGTTCACCGAACACAAAGCAAACACAACACCCGTTCTACACTGAATTCATATGTGGGACGTCTCACAACACGACAGCGCTCCGTAATCTCGTTCTGCTAGGATTGTAATTGCAGGTCTTCTGACGTCCGATGTCATGCTCACGCACATATGCATCAAACTCTCCAGAAAAAAACGCGCTTCTTCTATTAGATCTCAAACAGAGGATTGATTCTCCAGACTATTTCTCGACCAACTTGCAGAAAGTATGAAATGCTAATAATACTTTGGCAGAGGACTTGTTTCTCAACAAATAGATCCAAGTAATACGCGAACGATCATCATTGAATGACACAAAATATTAAAAATTAGTCATACTTGGATGAGAAGCAATCCATACATCAGTGTGAACAAGCTCTAAGAGTTTGTTCGCTCTGCTACCTTATCTCGTAAGGGGCTGTCTACTTGCTTGCTTAACTGACATGTGCATAGACTACAATGGGCTCACTGGATTTCAATTTGAGTAGATCTATAACCAAGTCAGAACTCGGAAAACTTTTCAACCTCTAGAAGTTCATGTGTCTAATTCGCTTGTGTCAAATGTCAATATTAGACACTATTCGATCACTCTGTCTATACATGACATCATGTAACTTAGGCATTGTAACGACATATGTTACAATTAGGAAGTTTATCTATTAGTAAAGTGTTTAGTTATAACTAAGTGTGGAGAATGTTTGTTTGTTGCCCAAGTGCTTTAAGGAAGTATCAAGTTAGTCATGACTAGCTAACGTTAGTTATGGTTAAACTTAGTTGTATTTTTGGAGAGAATTCAGATATTTCTTAAAGAGTGAGCACTACTATCTTGTCATATTGTCTAAAAGGTAGAAAGGAGGTGGAAAATATTTCTTATTTTTTTTTTGACTTGATATTAGTGGTGGGACTAAATCAATGCAATTCTCGATTGCAGCTATGACGGAGTCCGTGTCTTTGATCAATGGAGAGAAACTCAAGTGATCAAAAATAACTACCAAGTGTGAAAGTTTCGAATGATGAACTTTCTTGCAAGGACAAGATTTATGAAATCTTATCACTGAGAAAGAGAAAACGCCTGATGTAGTAGTTGCTGATGCGGAATTCAATGAGTGAAAGAAGCGATCATATCAAACGACTCACTGCATCACATTGACAGTTTTAGCATCGATTATACATGATTGTGATACACCCAAGAAAGCTTATGATGCACTCGCACGTCTGTTTCAGTCGGGAACATAGGCTTGGAAGCTGCAATTGTTGCAGCAGTTCAACATTATGAAGAAGGGTTCAATGTGCATAAGTGACTTGTGAACCACGTCAAACAGCTCGCAGATTAATTGTCTTTTATCAGAATCGAGATTGATCTCATTGTCTTCTTCGGGGTCACATTGCAAGGACTGCCTACTGAGTACAAGCAGTTTGTCACTTCGATTTCGATCAAAGAATCCCTTCCGCGGTTTGATGAACTAATTCTTATGATATTATGAGAGGAGAGTGCGCCTACTGGAGAGTACTACTTCAATGGGTCAGCAAGAATCTGTCTAATTTGCAAGTTCTGAAAGATCTCGAGATAAGGGTCGTGGAAAAGATGTTGGACATGGACGGAGTCACAAACAGCAACAACAATACTAGTCGCAGTAGCAGCAGCAATAGGTTGGTCCTTCCAATAGTTAGGGACGTACGTCTGGTTCCTACAACTACTACAAGAAGCAAAGCCATAATGCAAATCAATGTTACAAGCGACTGAACAACCAAATACAGCACGACAACAACCAGCAAGTCTATGCCGCAACTGAGCAGTATATTTGGAATAGTTGATGATTACAACACATTAGATTTATGTGACTTTCGAACCACAGATTGACTGGATGATCGACTAAAGCGCCACCAGTCACATGACACTCCATCGAGAGTGGTTCAGTTCACTCGAGCATGTAGAGACTCCTCAATTTATTATGATAGTATAGCGAATGTATTGCATGTACTCACATTGACTAGAAACCTACTATCTGTAGCACAGTTGATAGAGCAGGGTCTGCAAGTGCGCTTCAATAAAGATGGATGTTTCACTGAAGATTCTAATAACATTGTCATAACTCGAGGTAGCAAGAGTGGTAGGATATTCAAACTAGATGTCTCTGTGCTGTAAACCCTCAACAGTCATATCGATCAACTATCTCTCAATCTCTCAATCTCCACGATAATCATCGATCAACCTGCAACATGTCGGGCATGTCTCTCACTCAGGGGTCACCTCTGATGGCTTTGATGATAGCACATCATTAACTTGAAGAGAAAAATGTTAAGTTCAATCCTTCACAAACCCATAAACTCATCAACTAAAATTCTTCGTTCTGACGACGTCTCTCAAGTTCTCACATGCTAAAATCTCACACTCTCTCTATATTGCTCAAGTTGTCATTACAATGATGTGAAAACAAGCATGAAGAGCTCTTCTTTACTCCTCTATTTATACATTCTAGGTTTTTAATTTGGTATCTTTTGCTAACTCAGTCGTAACTATTTTTATCGAGTTTTACTAGATATTACTTAAGATAAAAACATTAATCACATGAGCTTCTTATCCTTTCACATTTTCACATGGGCTTATTCCTTCAAAGTCAACAACTTCTAGAAGGATTCTAGAATATTCTCAAAGAATCTTGAATTTCCACCCCCTCTACACTAGGATCCACTAAAAAGGAGACTTGTGGAATCTCTTCTTATTTTTAATACCCCTAAGACGAAAAATCTCATAGAACCTCCATGAAACTCGTCCGTCCATACCTCAAGATCAAGAGTTTGTCACAAGTCACAACAATGGCAACTCCGTGCACTCCTCTCGAGTGAGAATGAAGAAAGAACTTGTCCGCGAACTATAAGTGTACAAAACAAGACAAAAATGTCAAAAGAACTAACCAAGAAACGTCAAAACAAGACCAAATGAGGTAAAAAATAGACGCTCAATACTTTGAAATTTCACAAAATTTTCAAAGTATTGTCTAATTTATCAAGTCCTAAAACTTTCATTTTGATCAAAAAAGAAAATGTTTGAAAATCTATCACTAGAAAGCTCCAAGTCGGCTGAAACTTGATAGAGTACACAATTTGCACCCTAATGGGATTGGTCGACAGATTTCAGGAAGAAAAATCTGTCTAGATCTCTGAAATCACGTTCAAAGTTTGTGATGACGAAAGATACAGTTTTGTCTCATCCAAAAGCATATGCATGATAGTGCTCAACATCATGCACAACTCCAACTGCTCTCTCCCGTACTTCTCCATGCACAAACTCCATATTGCTCATCAGCAAGGGACACATGCTCTCTAATGCTCTGATATCATGTAGAAAGATCTCTAAGGAGAGAAAGCGAGTAGACAAAGAAGTAAACTAGAAATGAGATGAGAGAGGCTTCGCCTTCCATGTATATATAGTGGGGGTGAGTACAAAGAAATCATAATGGTAGGTTAGCCCTCTAACTAACTGTATGTAACAACTCTAACTACTCCAGCTCATATTAACCGTTGATCTATTAGAGCTTGGGACTATATCAGCATCGGTTAAGTAGTAACCTTGGCCAAAATTAATGTTAGAATTTAAAATAATCAATACAAGGAATAGGAAAAAATTGTTGCAGAAGATTTAGAGCCAACATAGAATTGTCAAATTTATCATCAAACAATTAAGTCATCAAAAAAATTATTCTCTATATAAAACTATACATGTTCATAAAGTTTGGAAGGTTTGAAGCATTATTTTGGAATATTAATTATATCAGTTTAAAATGAATCTTGACTTGTATATGAAATTTTTATACTAGAAAATAATAACAAAGTAATATCATATGATTTTCATCGTATCTTCAATACTATATCTTTTAAATTCTATCTAAGTATTATTATATAAACTAATTTTTGTGCTACTTAGGCAAAATATGCCATTGAATTAAAAGCAAGAGGTTTGTATATATTTTCTTGGTATATTTGTTATCTTTCATGCACTCTTTACACAGTTTGTTGAAAATAATATTGCTCTTTGTTTTAGTTCCTCGACTGGGGAGAGGGAACATTATCAGTAATCAGCAGCTGATATATACTGATATCAATAATGTATTAGATAACTATAATAGAAAACTATACTTAATGAGTAGTGCGGTAAACTAATTTCAGTTTCTATAATATGAAATTAAAACTGAACAAAAGAAAGTAAATGAGATTGACTACTATGTCTAGTAGTACTCGAAGTTTCATTACTATAAGGAAATAGTAATCAAAGATAATATCAAAGTAGATTAATATTTACTAATTTTTCAGTATGTCAATTTTCTGATAAGTGACTTACCCCTACCTATTAAGAATCACTATATCATTATAGTTTAATCTTAATTTTTATAACTTATTTAGTCAAAGAATTTCAACTTCGCTATCGTCTAATATTCTTCCTCCTGTTCGTTAGACTTGGAAATACATTGTGGTAAGTTGCAACATTTCTCTACTATGATTGTTTTATTGTCATTACTTGTATATTTGTTTACATACTATATGTTAATTTTGTTAAGTTTACAATATAAAGTAGATTCGATGAACTTGTTTACAACCATAAGCTACAAAGTCAAGTCAAGCAATTGATAATAGATATAGACTAGATGGATTTTCTCCAATTAGTACTAGAACCACTTGTTACAGTAACGTGCTTTAATTTTTTTTGTGCATTTTCTGGAGGCGTCTAGGTTACATCAAGTGATGTTGTAATCAACATCAAATTCTCTCTTTTCAGTTGATGTCAACCAACAGAATACAACACATCAGAAGGCTCATCCTTTCTTCTTGACAGCCCAAATGTTCTGAATTTTTTTACAAATCCAGTCCTTCAAATTTTTACTGTTATTTGGAAATCATTCAAATTATGATTGGACTCTGAAGTCGTAGGGTTTAGTATGTCGTCCCTACTAAAAGATAATGAACAAGTTATCTTTTAGTAGGTACGACATACTGGTGGGCTAGAAACATGTATGTTCTGCAAAAACGGTACATGTATCAACTTTAGAAGTAATTATTTCTTTCCTTTGGAAGCTAACATACCTTTACTGTAAGTCTTAACCTCAAGAATCAATGTAATAAATTGAATTTCTATGTTTCGCAAGTTGAGTAACAAGGAGCTACGCTTGCAATAGACTCATCGCAAATGAGCAGAAAAGAACGAAAACGTTACAACTTGCTTGGCTGCCGTCATTGTAGCCGAAGGTCAGAAAATATAGCTAATGAGACGGCGGGACTGTCGCGCTGTACAAGACGTCTTATTTTTCAGGAACCTTGTTGATGGTTCAGAATTTTCACGTCGCCGAATTCAAACAACGTCTCAACTGTCTTTGCTGTCACCGGGGCATTTTGTTGGGGACTCTAATTGTTGGGAAGCATTAGGTCGAACCTTGCGAGCGAAGGCGATGCTTTCGCTTCATTAGTTTCAACCTTGCGAGCGATGATCTCGCTTTGCTGCCTTGCTCGCTCGTCTGCAGGTCATTTTATCGGAGAAGACTTTAAGGAGACGAGGACAAGACTTCAGACCCAATATGTTTACGTAGACGCTATTGTTATGTGAGACCAGAAGATGACCGGAGTGAGACAGTTTCTACGACTAGGAGGGCAACAAAGGCTTGTTTTCTCTCAGTTTCTGTACAGTTTCTGTTTCTTTGGAACCGAGACGTCTGCAACACCACCTTTGCAACATCCTCCACAGCCACATAAATCCTTCTTGGTTTCCACTCTGGAACAAAATGGATGCTTTTCGAAGAGTCCAGCATTTGAAGAAAACTTTCAGAGCAAGCAACTGGTTAATGCGTCTGGCCATGGAAGAGTACAACAACAACAGAAAGGTAATTGGCTACTAGGAATGAATGAGTTGCAACACGATTGTTTGTACAATCAGTCTCAGCAAAGCCTCCTCCACGGATCACGTTTGGATATGGATATCCAAGGTGCGGGTTTTGATGATTCGGGCTCTCCTGATTGGACTTCTAATGAGGCTATAACAATACAACAGCTTTAGGCTAGTCTGATGCAGGTACAAGCTCTGGGTTGGACAACCAGTTCTTCCTTCCTTCGTGAGGGGTGGTAGGAAGTGTTTAGATTGTGGTTTCTCAAGTGTCGCATTCCAGTTTGAAGTCTAGTCCAGAGGAATGTATGTCCGTGTTCTGTTGTGACAATCTGCATTTGGTTTATTGCATCTTGTAGAAATGATTCTCACTTCCGGTGTGTTTCAGTTGGATGTAAAGACAAGAGTGTCCATACGTGATGCATTGTACAGGTTGGTCCAAAGTGCGAAGGAAAAGAGAAACTGTACAGCACTCAACTATCAAGAGTTCGCAGAACGTGATAGCATAGCCGTCAATTCTTGTATCACAAGAGAGAGACCTTGTGACGGTCCCTGTGGGAGGATAGAAATTTAGGCAACTGCTGTGTCATATTTCTTTCGAGGTGCATGGTGAGTTGCAAGCTGGAACTTGTAAATCTTGATTTGAAACTAAATAACCCTTAATTTTACTGTTGGCAAGTAATATTGGAGTTTTCTACCTGAGATCAATTTGCACATAGTGGTTATCTGCAATGACACCCCTAGGTGGTTGCATTGACACTGAAAAACGGTATGAGAAATTTAGTTTGCACGCAGTTCTTCGCTGCAATGGCAGTGAAAAATGGTATTTTCTTTGCACGTCCACACTTGTAGCATGCACAGAGTATTATTATATAAGTGCGTTCGCGTTGTCATGATCGTTTTGGAGTCAGAAAACCGACAAGGAGGAAAAGCAATATGGAGTGGAGATCTTATCCGATATGCTCCGGAATAAAGATCACACTGAGATGTCTTATTTCTCGAGTCTGCGCACTGCCCTTTGGATACAAAAGCAGCTGGAATGGAATAAGAAAAAAAAAAGAAATGTTTAATCAGCAGTCCGTCATACACCAAGGTAGCTGAAAAATAATAAGTGATGCATTGCAGCACATGTAAAGAAGAACGACGAGGTGATTAAGCATGTTCTATCACGACTTGTGCGACTATGCGTTAGCGATTTATCCTGATCTATCTTATTCTTTTCTCTTTCTCATTTTCACAACAACTCCATTTGTGCGTTCTCGCTATCTTTTTATCTTTTTGATTTTCAAAGTGATTACATTCATCAGTTCTGTTATAAATAAAACCTTTTTCTCTTCTCGACAAAAAATTATTTCCTTCCTTTCTCGTTTTCACAATCGATGTATAGCAATAATCGTTAAATTGTATAACTTGTGAATAGCTTGCATCTCCTAGCGTGGAGTTGCAAGTTATTTTCTTTTTGCACGTCTCTTACTTAAAGTCGACGGGAACTCTTCATTTCGGGAGGAGTAGAGTGGATGAAAAGTAATTCTAGAGCATCTCTCGTGGTGCGTTGGGTTCATGATCGATCGATGTGAGTATTAGAGCTGCTCTGCACTCACAGTTTCAGAACTGCGGAGAGGCGGTTCACGCGTGTGAGTTAAGGTTGGTAATATCCGTAGAGTCCAGACTGCTCGCATTTTCAGTTTCATGAATAGGGTTGGAGCGAAATCGTACAGCAGCCCGCATTTTGGGAGAAGGTTTCAGAACAGGTCCTTTTCGCGGAACTCCTTGCAGTTTCGGGCGCCACACGGGCGAAGGCTGCCACGTGGATATGCGTCCCATCCAGCTGAGTCAGTGGAAGCGCGGGAGAGCGAGAGATTTTGGGTGTACAGAACTTCGCGTCGTGAGAACCTGTAGGCAAGAGAGGTGAGGCTCGAGGACAGTGAGGAAGAGAGAAGGCGGGAGGTGAGAGAGGCTTCGCGAGATGACAGGGTGCATCTCGAGTTGTGTAATCGATTTCAGGTTTTCCGAGGCCAGGTGGTAGAGTGCATGATTTTGAGTTTGTATACACGTTTTCTTGCTTTTTTCGCAAAGTGATACAGTACATGACCCCGATTTGTATAGTCGCTTTCGCTCTGTTGTTGTGGTGTGGGCGGTTGTTTCTGTGGTTGTTTGAAAGACAGGGTGCAATGGCACTTCGACGATCCGTCATGGAAATCTTTGTAAATGCAGACACTCCTATTGATAGCGAGATTGTGGTTGAGTTGAATCATGACTCGGTGAGCCCAGACAGCCAAGTCCCAGCCGAGGAGACAGGCCGAGAGTACTCGAATCTGCGAGAGGTGATGGGATCTTGTCTGGATAATGCTGTGCCGATGGACGAGCAGACATTTGAGGCTGTAATGCGAGATCGCCCACCCATCCCTAGACGATCCTCTTCTGTTCCTGGAATAGAGACTCTTGATGCCAGTAACCCGCGAGAGGTGATGGGTTCTTCGTTGGAGAATGCTGTGCCGATAGACGAAGGCACATTCGATGTGTTAATGCGTGAACGGCCATCCATCCTCAGACGCAGATCGAGCTCTCTCCCACGAACTGAGACTCCAGAAGCTGAATCTCAACCTTCTTCTCCTGCCGCAGGTAACTCTCATAGAGGTAGGTTTACATGGCAGGATTGGCAGACCTTAGTGCTGATCGAAGCGAAGAAATTAGAGTGGGAAGAAGCTTCTGCTAATAACAATCGGGAGAATATGCAGAACGCTGAGTTGAAACTGCGCATGATACAGCAGTTTTTGCGTGCAAGAGACATAGATGTCACTACGAGCCAGATAAAAACAAAGTGGGAGAATCATATTTCCAACTTCAAGAAAGTTCGAGACAATGACAAGCTGTCTGGGAGCGCCCCTTATGCTGCAATGGATCATTTCGAAAGAAAGGAGAAGAAACTTCCTATTGACTTTCCTCTCCATCACATACCTCTGATCGAATCCTGGTATCTCCAACGACCGTCGATGACTCCGCCTTGCATGGCAGAGTCAATGGCACCTAGCTCTAACAGTGGACCTCCTCTTGTACCCGACCCTCATCCTGTTGCTCAACAGGAGTCGGAAGTTCGAAATGAAACATCACCCGAAACCGAGGCGGGTAGTCGACATAACTCTGGAAAAAGGAAGAGGTCGCAGAATCGAGCCGGTTCAGCACTGAATGATACTCTTAGCTCCTTCTCCGGCGAAATTGTGTTTGTTGAGAAACAAAAATTAGAATTTGCTAGAGAAGCAGAGAAGTCTAGGGCAGAGAGTCTGAACGTTCGTTCGGATAAAATAGTCTCAGTGTTAGATAAGATGGCTTCAGCTCTGATGGACATTGGGTCTGCTTTGAACAGCCACAGACGGTAGTCTCTTCAGTCTGACCTGTCCACAGTTTTGCAGTACAGTTGTGGGCGTTCAGCTTCGACCCGTCCAGAGTTTTGCCCTTCAGTTTTATGAGCTAAGCTTGCGGACGTTCGCTGTTCACTTGTAGGAGCTCAGCTTGAAGGATGTCGGATGTAACAGGTTTCGCCTGAATTCGAGGCCTCGATGTTAACTTTATGTGTTTTATAATACAAATCTGCTTTTTTTCTGCAGTGGGTACAGCTCTTCCTTGGGTTCACATCGAGTTGTGGGGTGGTTTATTTGTGCAGATATCGATCACATCATGAAAGCTGTTATCAGTGCTGTTCTTGTGGCTGTAAAGATGGTTGTGTTATTCTTGTGTACAATGGATGAAGATGGAGAAGACGAGCAAGCGATGCTTGCCTCCGATGTTGTGCAAGACTCATTAATGCGAATTGTGTCGATGGCTAATCAACTGGACATCAGGTGGAAGTCGACAGCTGCAAGTGGTGGGTAAAGCCAAGATCCCTGATATGGTTCGACTATTACTTGTGGTGTAGCTATGATGACAACCGTTGGATAAGAACTCTACGCATGCCAAAGCACTTGTTCCTAACCATAGTGGATATGCTGAGTCCACATATTAAAAAACAAGACACTCGTTACAGAAAAGCCGTCCCTGTGGAGGTCAGGGTGGGTGTAGCCCTTCTCAGGCTTTCGACTGGAATGAATCATTTCCATGTAGGTGAGCGTTTCGGCATAGGTGAGTCAACTTCTGCCGAAGTTTTCCAAGAAGTGATCATGGCTATCAATGCTGTCATGGCACCCAAGTATATTCGATGGCCCACTGCTTCGGAATGGAGCGGGTATCCACTGGGTTCGCAAGAAAAGCTGGGCTTCCTAATTGTCATGGAGCCATTGATGGTTCACATATAAGGATAAGAGCTCCTCCTTCGTCTTTGTATCCTGTCGAATATTACAACAGGAAACAGTATCACTCTATCGTCTTGCAATGTGTGTGTGATAGTGATGGTCGGTTCCTTGACGTAAGCTGTGGGAGGACAGGGTCTTGCCACGACTCTAGAGTTCTTCGGAACTCTGCCTTGTATACTAACATTCGAGACGGTAAAGTTCTAAACGAGCCGGTTCTAACCTTGCCTAACGGGTTTCAGCTCCGACCTTACATGCTGGGCGATTCGGGCTATACACTGGAGCGGTGGCTAATGACTCTCTACAGCTTGGGGCCTAGAAGTACATCTCGACAAAGGTTATTCACTGAAAGGCAAATTCGGGGACAAATTTGCATTGAGCAGGCCTTCGGCGTTCTCAAAGGAAGATGGCAGATATTACAAGCAGGCATAACTAGCAGCTTTCTCTGGGCAGCAGAAGTGGTGAAAGCTTGTTGTGCTCTTCATAACTTCTTGGTTGAGCACATGGTGCAGATGGATAGAGCTATTTCGGAACCTCCCAGCCAGCACGATTCGGAACTCGTCAGTGGGATGAATATGAGACAGGCTCGAGATTCAAGCAATGCAGTTCGTGAAGCCTTAGGGGACTTTCTAGCTATCGGTTGACATGTACAGACCATCGAGGTGAAGTGTGTTTCCTGTATTTCCTGCTGCGTAGCCTTCCGCTAGTTTCGAAATTTCAGAGCGTTACATACAATAAATTCACTCGCTTCTGCTGCTTGTTTCTCCACTTATCAGTCTGAATGGTAACATAGTCACCAATTGCCTTGTTGTTTGGAGTGGCAATGCGGTATGAATGGTAACAAATCAAGTTCGCTTACATCGCAATCTTTCAGTGAAGTTCGCTGCGGTTTGAATGCTTACATCGTCATATTTCTGTGAAGTTCGCTGCGATTTTCGAGTGCTAACATCGTAAACTTTGTGTATGGCTGCGTGTTGGGCCTTCGCAACTGAGCAATTTATAGCACTTGCACTAAGGCTGCGTGGAAGCCTTAGTGCGATCATGGGAGCGAGTCTCCCTCCCAGCCTATCGTTTCCAGAGTGTAAACTCGCTGCGAGCTAAACTAGATTGCATTCGATTTTTTTGGAATCACTCTACTTGGTGCGAGTCCCCCCCTCCCAGCCTCTCTGCTTCACCTTGTGCTGTGCTTCACCTTGTGCTGTGCAAAACTGCTCGCCTGGACTTCGCCGCTGCTGTAATCGTCGGATCGCTGTTGTTATCATGGAATATTGTGAGCTCATGGGTCCGTTCGATAAGATTTTCCTGATTTCTTTATCGGCTTGTCATCGTCGTAGTCTGCTGGTTGTAGTCGCAGGGTCGCGAGGCGTCTTCACGTTGTGGGAGCTTGGAATCGATGCTTATCTACATTTTACTATCGGCTCGCTTCCCGCTTTGCTTTCGGCTCAATCTTGAACTCGCTTTCCGCTTTGCTTTCGGCTCAATTTGACAATCGGCTCGCTTTCCAGCTTTGTTTTCGGCAATCGATTACTATCTGCTGAATATGCTAAGCTTTCTCCTCAAATTGAGTCGACTTGCTTGCAGGGCTGCCCTTCGTGGTCACCGAGGCGATGGACGCAGCTGAGGAGACGTCGGCTGAGGTAGCAGTGGACCTGGAAACGGTGCTTGCTGCACCTTCGTGTATTATTTTCGAAGTAATTACCAGTGGCTCGGACTCGGAGTATGAGCGTTGGACTTTTCATCGAGGCCGAATCCAAGACATCAGGCGGTACAGTGTAACGAGGATTCGGGAGGAATTCTCCACCTGGTACCAAACTTGCCTCGACTGGCACTCTGAAGCTGACCGAGTTCAAGAGGAAGTCCCTTATGACAACGTAAGCGACTTGTTTATGAGTATTGTAGCGAGCTTTGGGAATCCTGGCCATCGATTGAAGCGAGAAGCTGTAAGGTATTAAGCAAACAGAGTTGGGTTTGAAGCAACAGGAACAAGGTTGAAATCTATTGAATTCTTTAAGACAGCACGAACCTTTGTTTTGGGCCATGGCGGCCAGTGCTCCTAAGATCATAGAAGCAATGCTGCAAAAATAGCAGTTATTGTATCTGTTTGGAGTCCCATCGCTGCAGTTTGTGGATGATGAGCTAATTGAGGCGCTACACTGTGAATTTCCGTGTCCACCCTCTTGCAATACCTGTGCATAGAAACGAAGTGTACTGTATATAGTTTCATCCCATCGCAGCCACGAGGAGTGTACAGAGTTTCGCTGTAGTATCGCAGCCACGAGGAGTGTATAAACGAGGAGTTAAACGAGTTTTGCTTAAACAAAACAGCCACGAGGAGTGTATATGGCGTGGCTGTAAGGGGTTATCTGTTTTCGGCTTTCGTTAGAACTTCGCAGCCACGACGATTGTATATGGCGTGGCTGTAAGGGGTTATCAGCCTGAGCTGAAATAAAGCATCTGTTTTCGTTCGATCTTTGAATTCGGGTTTCAGAATAAAAGTTCACCTCACTTTTCATATCAGAGGTTTTCAGTGAACTTTTTTTTTTCCTTGCGAAGTTACCTTTAAAGAGTATGTGAATTCGAGATTCTCCTATAAATTTTCACTTCATCAAACTCTATCAATCACATCGGTAAACTACTTGTTGACCTTGCGAAGTTTTCTTCAGTTTCGAAGGAGCTCGCACTCGGAAAGCGGTAAGGAGCTCGCTATCGGCCTAGCAGTAAGGAAACATAGCTCTCGAAAGGTGGTAAGGAGCTCGCTATCGGCCAGGGCAATGAATTCGAGTCTCGGAGGTGCGGTAAGGAGCTCGCACTCGGAAAGCGGTAAGGAGCTCGCTATCGGCCTAGCAGTAAGGAAACATAGCTCTCGGAAGGCGGTAAGGAGCTCGCTATCGGCCAGGGCAAAGAATTCGAGTTTCGGAAAGCGGTAAGGAGTAGGCTATCGGCCTAGCAGTAAGAAATTCGAGTTTCGGAAAGCGATAAGGAGCTCGCTATCGGCCTAGCAGTAAGAAATTCGAGTTTCGGAAAGCGGTAAGGAGCTCGCTATCGGCCTAGCAGTAAGAAATCCGAGTTTCGGAAAGCGGTAAGGAGCTCGCTATCGGCCTAGCAGTAAGAAATTCGAGTCTCGGAAAGCGGTAAGGAGCTCGCTAATCGGCCTAGCAGTAAAGAGCATGGTATCAGAAATCGTTAACGAGTCACCATCGTTAAGGAGTCACCATCAACATATTTTCCCGCGAACACGTCCCTGTATACACGTCGTCTCTACACGTGGCACACTTGAGAGACTTTGGCGCGTTCGTTTGTACCAACACTCGAATTTATTGCCCTAAACTGCAGACTACAGTGCGGAGACAAACGTCGAAACTGCGCCCTCTTAGATGAAAATGTAGAGGATCGGCGAAACCAAAATGCGTCGTAAATATCGGAAACTGCGAGGGAATTGGGACTGAAACTGTAGGTGCAGAGCTGCTCTTACTCCGTGACGAAACAGAGTGAACTTTTTTGGTGAGAGAATAGTTATCTCTCCAAAAAGTATTTCTATTTGGCATGAGAAATTACATCCTAATCCATTATTGACCGAATAAATATACATGCAACATGAACTTCTGGGGGACTTTTGGTCGTTTTCTGTTATTGGAAAAGACATAACTGCTTTATGGGAAATTTTATACTAAACGGCCAGAGAAATCAAAGTTTACTGTAAGTGTTAAATGTTAAGGGGTACCTAGACTTACTGGGTGATCCATACATAATGGAAGCACGGAAAGATGCGGTTTATTTACCTATGCGGGAACCTAGTAAAGAATAACAAATAATTTACTGAGATATCCATTTGTTATCTAACCCTTCTCAACAAAAAGGTTATGTAATGAATTAAAATTTTGCATATTTGTCTCTTCATAAAAAAATATGGAGGTGGTAAATATACATATAACATGGAGTTTCCGCTGGAGTGAAGAAAAAGGACAAGCGTTGATGTAACCAAGAAAATTGCCAAAATGACTAGTTCACAACTAGCTTTTAGAAAATTTTATTTATTTTGAAATTTTATTTGAAACACATAATATTAATTTAGATATAAAAACCAATTTGACTGATTTTACACGTTAGAGAAAAATACAAAATACTGACTGGAACATAGAAGACTGACTTGATTTACTTCAGATGTTTGTCCGACAAGAACAAACATCTAAAGTTATATAAACATTCATTTTTAAATTTAACTGCAATCTAAATTAAATAGTTTACTGTGAACTTACTATCTATGTTTTCATGTAAACTACACTTGATGTTTAGCAAAAGGAAAAAGACCATAGACGTAGTGCACAAAACAGTTCTCATACTGATATAGAAACTCTCTGCAGTGAATAATAAAATTAAAATTAAAATTATTTTAATTTATAGTCTAATCTTTCCAAGAAAAAAGTTAGAGTATAGATGAAAAGACGTGCATATACCTCCTCTATGGAAAGATGGAAGAGGTGAATCACAAATGCCTCACTTTTATACGGGTGCTTTACTTACTGAAAATCCCTTGGAAATCAGTATGCTGCGAAAGCGCTATGTCCTTGGAGAGCACCTGAAGGTAAGCTGGCAGAGCAAAAACTGTTCATAAAATACGGGCTTGGGAGGTTAGCGTAACGTGACACCGTACTTGTCTTTGATGATTGAAGGAGTAGAGTATATGGTACCCCGGATGACCGGCCAAGCGTGGATTATACAACCAAACGCCTACATAACATATCCACTCATATGACATGACAAAACTATGCACTGAGGAAACGGATGAGCTTTCATCTCTGAAAATGGGAATATCATATTAGAAAGATGCTTGAGGCGGGGAAACGAGATGTAAATTTTCCATCTCTCAACGGTAAATACAAAATAAGATGTTAAATTTAGAGGGAATGATAGTCATTAGCTTGATCCTGTTACGCGTTATTTTAGCTTGGTGTGTTAATTATTCATCGTAAATATAGAAAATTATTATCTAATTTTTTCTCTGAGAAAAGCTAAGTAATAAATTAATGTTTGGATTAAATCAGTGTGTATTTATTAGTAACCTCTGGCACTTGTAATTCTGAAATTGCGTCCGTTGGTGTTCACTTCATGGGTTATTTTCAAATCATCCCATAACTATAGGTGTGATGATAACTTAATATTTATAAATAAATATAATTTTCAAATAATTTAATATAAATTTTCCACATAACACTTACATCCTTTCTGACCAGAGAAAGCGAGCGAGCCAAAATTCCCCGAACATGATGTTGCATGCATATTTTTCATTAGCTTGATCCTGTTGTAGTCACTCAGCATACGTTGGCCACGAATAACATTCATTTAGCAGGAAATTTTCCTGCATGAGCACAAGCGTCAGTGCCCTGAAGGCTGGAAACCATATGAAAATATGCAGAAGGTGCTGGAACAGCGAGAACCCATTTATTTCCTGTGACTATATTATATTCAATTCTATATTCAGAGCACCTGCATATTCACCTCCTCCATCGGAAGATGGAGAAGCAAATATACAGGTGGTTAATTTAATAATTTAAGGGTTAGGTATTAAATTAACATCACATTATATAAATGAATTAATGACTGTGGACTCCCGGACTTGTACTTTCTGAAGCGCGACACTGACAGCAATACTTATGGGTTATCTCCTACTCCTCCCGTGTTTCCAGGCATGGGTAACAAATAATATTTATAAAATATTTCAATTCTTTATATCTAGTTAGTATATATTTTTAACTTAACATCTATATATATTCCCGATATCATTAAGCGAGCAAAAGTTCCTGAAGTTCATCCAACATGCATATTCAACTCATGTACACTTAGAAACCTTGCGTGCTTTTTGAGTGTACATTAATTTATGCTCTAATTTTTCTTCCGGAAAGAGTTAAGTATAAATTGATGTGTTCAAGAAATGACGTCTTGTTTTCAACAGTGTTTGGATTTATACCCTCAGTAGTGCATCAGTGTGTATCGCTTATTGGTTATGTCAGAATGTATGGCAACTCTGAGACTAGTTACTCTATATTAATTATGAAATAATTTAATTCTTATAATATCTTATTTAACATTTATATATAACTCTTACACGTTTTCTGATAAAAGAAAACAAAAATTCGATGTACAAGGCCTTTGGGGATGATATTTTGCTTCGACATGCTTGTACTACATGGAAAAGAAAACTCTAGCTGATTGTGACGAGAGATGTTTAAATATTTTCGCTGGTGCGAGAAAATATCTTTATGAGTTGGAGTTTTCTTGCTTCAGTTCCAAGTCTTCCGTCACTGAAAACTATACTATCAGCGATCGCGTATTTCATGACGAAGAAATGGCAGATTTGGAACATCCATGCAGTATAATATAATCACCTCCCCCATCTTCTGATGGAGGATGCAAATATACATAGGTTTAATTTATTATTTAATTTCAAATAATAAATATATCTACTGATATAAAATAATAATTTTTTGTGTACAAATGATTGCATTTGTATTCTTTGCCATGCATGAGTCTATGCTTCTCTTATAGGTCATGTCTAGATATTCTCACATCTCTAGGTTTGGCTGTCACTTCACATTTAGAGATAACTTTAATTTTTCCTTTCAGATTGGGATAGAATTTTCACTGAACATTTATATCTTTTTTGATAACAACAAGTGAGCAAAAATTCCCCGAATTTTTGATCGTGAATGCATATCATTTAACGAGCGCTCAAGAACAGAATACTTCAAACTTTATTAGTAGCAGATATGAAAATACTATTTTCCCTGCTCCTCTGGTTTAGTATCGTGCTCTTTTCTCTTTACTCTCCCTAAGAGGAAAAATGACCGGAGAGGAAGGTAAAACCAAGAGTTACAACAAGCTCATACATAAGACTTTTCAGAACTAAGAGGGATAAAAAACCCAGATATGTTGATTTAGATCAAGGGGAAGGAATTTGAGAACACGACATGCATAAAGCAAAATATATAACGTCAACTGGTGTAACTGAATAACGAAAATTTCTACTTCTAAATCGTCTATCATTGGATCCTGTTCGTCAGTCCTGTATCCATATTCTACATGCAATAAAGGAATTATAAAAGATTACGGAAATTCTAAAAACCATATACTTATTACAAGAGGCGCTACTGTAGTGAACAAAGAAATAGTGGCAATAGTCCCTTCAGCGCCGGGGTGGTAACGGACTATTGACTGAAGAGCTCTTTTCGGGTGACGATTCGTGGGGAAATTTCATTGTGTACTGACGAGTGATCGTACTGCGGGAAGAAATTATCGGCCAGCGTTCCAGGCACATCTCGGAGGAACCGTCCGGTGGGGAAGAACGTGGCCATGGCTACGACGTGAGTAACCAACCACGTATGGGAGTTAACCATCAGCTGAAGACCTATGTGACCTGAAACCACGTTTAGCTGGTTGGTCGTCGGCGGCACTGCTTCAGCAGCATGGAACAGTTATCCCAAATTTAGCTCACCCGCCATTTCTGGCTAATCTCTATCGACCGCCTCGGTTCCCCTTCATTCTTTCATCTCCAAGTCCAAGCCCAGAACAGCACCGCAAGTGCAAAGTCCAAGCCGCCGTGTGGAGCGAGCGTGCGCAAGTATCTTCTCGTGTAGAATTAGCTCACGGACATAATCGCAGCCAGCAAAAGAAAGCGAGGAGACAGTGAGAGAGAGAGAGAGAGAGAGAGCAAGAAGCTCCGGAAGTCTGCGGATCTCGATAGGCTTCTTCCAGTGCATATGATGGTGGTGGTGGAAGCCAAGGCGAAAGGCGACCTTTACACGTAACTGAGAAACGAGAAAAGAAGGAGCGGGTTACAGACCTCGCCTGACTTGAACACGTCTGCTGCGCTTGTGGGCGGGTGATGATTAGTTATAGATACAGAGCGGACACCGTGGATCTGGTTTCTACAAGTCAGCAATTGTACCTGCTATCCACGTATCGACGGTGGTTCTTTCTTTGCTTTGGGATTCCGTGGTAATTTGAATCCCTTCAGGTAGGGAGTGCTTTATTGCGTTCAGTTCAATTGCAACCATCATCCTACAGCTTCTCGGACCTTGCCGTGAGGCCTCGTCATCAAACCTAGACCGTGAGCAAGCGTTTATAGCTTGCACTCCATCCGCAATCCCCTCGTGCTCCAGGTTAGCAGGCTGGAGAGTTTTGCGTCTTGGGTGGGCGGAGGCGTTGCCTCTGCCTTTTTCTCTTCCTTAGAAAAGACCTCTTGTGTTGCATTGGCGGTCACTGACACAGACGACGAAGAGGACGACGGAGAGGAGCTGCTTATGGGGCAACCAAAGAGTGATCAGCCTCCGGCTGGCCCTGCCGCAGGGGCTACAGACTGGAGTCTGGTGGGTTATGAGAACTTCGTAAGGAAGAATCCGCTCAGTGATTTGTTCGAAGTGGAGAAATTCCATCATATCGAGTTCTGGTGTGGAGATGCGAGCAATACATGGAGGCGATTTTCATGGGGCCTGGGTATGAATCTTGTTGCTAAAACTGAACAGACGACAGGGAACCAGACTTATTGTAGCTACGCAATTCAGTCGAATGAGCTGGTGTTTGCGTTCACAGCGCCCTACTCACAGAAAATTGATCAGTCAAGCTCAAGAATTCCTCACCCAGGCTTCAAAGCTGATGAGGCCAATGCGTTTTTCGCGAAACATGGTCTGGGCGTCAGGGCTGTCGGGATTTTGGTCGATGATGCAGAGAAAGCTTACTCAGTCAGCGTGGAGAACGGTGCTGTAAGTGTTCTGGAGCCGCAGGTGCTTACTGATGAGAACACTGGGGGGAAGCAGAAACTGGCGGAGGTAAAACTGTACGGTGATGTCGTTTTGAGATTCATTAGCAACCATGGGTTCAGTGGCCCTTTCATTGCAAATTACGAGCCAGTGGATTCCCTTCCTCTGTCACTCGGGATCCAGAGGTTGGATCATGCCGTTGGAAATGTTCACAACCTGATGGAGGCCGCGAAATATGTCGCTAAGTTTACAGGGTTTCATGAGTTTGCCGAGTTTACGGCCGACGACGTGGGTACAAGTGACAGTGGACTTAACAGTCTTGTTCTAGCGAGTAACAATGAGATGGTTCTTCTTCCCATCAATGAACCTACTTTTGGAACAAAGAGGAAGTCTCAGATTCAGACGTATTTGGAGCACAATGAAGGACCCGGATTGCAGCATCTAGCTCTGATTTGCAATGACATTTTGTCGACCGTTAGGGAGATGCGCATACGAAGTCACGTTGGTGGTTTCGACTTCATGCCCAAGCCTCCTCCCACTTACTACAAAAACTTGCCCAAGAGAGTCGCAGGTGTTTTGAACGAGAAGCAGGTGAAGGAGTGCGAAGAGCTAGGTATTCTTGTCGACAAGGATGACCAAGGTGTTCTTTTGCAGATCTTCACCAAGCCAGTAGGCGACAGGTAAGCTTAGCATCCTTGACGCAAAGTTATTGTACCTGCCGTCTTACGTTGCAGCTTGGGATCGTATTCTTCTTTGATGCATGTGTCATTTGTCCTGAATGCATTTTCGC
The DNA here is from genome assembly GCA_036924285.1 of Asterella californica. Classification (NCBI taxonomy): domain Eukaryota; kingdom Viridiplantae; phylum Streptophyta; class Marchantiopsida; order Marchantiales; family Aytoniaceae; genus Asterella; species Asterella californica. The sequence continues at coordinate 19,596,407 of JAYKYS010000003.1, forward strand.
TCCGCATTGCCGTTCCGTTGTCAACTTGAACTCTAGTCTGTTCTGTCTCTTCTCCTTGTTGGGCCAACTTTGTGGGTTCTTGTGGAGATTACCATAGATTAAAGGCCCGGAAGGGTTGAACTCTTCTTTGTTCATATATGTTCAGCCCTTAGGAGGTTCACACTTAGATCGCTGTGGTCAACCGGAATGCCTCAGATGTGTAAGTAGTTGGGGAAGCCCTTTTGGTGGTTGGCCAGCACTTCCGTCTATGGACCTCTACAGAACGAAGCGTGAAAGGGCACAACAGTTACCAGTAAAGTAGAACGCCAAGGATCCCGTTTTAGCGGACCCGAACTTCGAGCTAGTTTGATGTTATGTAGTGGGATGGACTAGTACGGTCTTTGTTACTGGGGAAGGTTCGTGGTCATGGATCTTCGACTCCCATCTGAGGCGTCTTGGAATTTCTGTCTGTCAGTGTTCTGGTGTGTTACTGCCTGCTAAGGATACTGCGTTGTTTTTGTTTCCCTGTGGCATTTCACTAATATTTCACATTTTGGACTGGTGTGCGTACAGACCAACTGCTTTCATTGAGATCATCCAGAGGGTTGGATGTATGGAGAGAACCAAGAATGGAGAAATGGTACAGAGAGGAGGATGCGGGGGTTTTGGCAAGGGAAATTTCTCAGAGCTATTCAAGTCCATTGAAGAGTACGAGAAAACACTGGATGGGACAGTCAAAGCATGAAATTCCTGGGTCCCTCTGTATATACCAGTAAATTGGACGACGGGTGTTTGATAAATGACCGGTAAAGATAGTTCGAGGTTACATAGATACTTGTTCCAGATATGAGGATAAGAACATGTTTCTAAGTCGTATGCACGCCCACTTGCATGTGGATACGTGTTTGCTAGCCTCTGAATCACAAAGGCCTTTCCTAGGCACCAGGCCGTTTCTGTGCAACAGGACGAGTTCATGGAAGACTTGACGGTTCGGTTCGCGTTGAGAGGTTAGGGCTATTGAGCAGCGAAATTGTTCGGAGCTTGCTGTTAGCCACTTGAACATTTGAATGAGAAGTTCTGAAGCTGTGAACATGATTCGGCTAGGGTACTTGGGCTTTACACCCTGATGATCACTCCCACTCTGTCATATATATCATAAAACCGAACCGGCCGCTTCAAACACCTCGTGATTGTAAGCAGTGAAGGGAAGGCCGGATTCTTTGCTCAAGAGCACAGAAGATATTAACTTTAGATGATCCCGGTATCAAGTATGTGCCCTTGCGAGACAGGGGCTATTTAAGTGTACCGGATTGCACACCTGTTACTGTAGTGATTCTAAGAATGGTTGAGGATGAGCTCCTGGTTGTAGAGATGCAATCCGTCTTGAGCACTAATGTAAATGCTCACCTTACACGGGGTGGTACTAAAACTTGGAATAAATGAAACACGCGTACTTTTCTCACTTCTCTCTCATTTGTGCCGTAAGCTCTCGGTAGTAATCGTTTCTTGTACGTGCTAGATTCGATGAACCTGCACACTGCCTTTTAGCAGCGTTTAGGATGTGAAGTGACATGCAATGTGAAGGAGATCCTCCTGGAACTCCTGAAAACTGAAGAGCTCACTACACGCAGGGGACAACTGAAAGTAGTACCCTGACGTTCAGGAAGTGGATTGTTCATGCACACGTTGACGGTATTTCGGGTACGGCAATCATCTAATTCCAGGAAGGAACGTGTACTAGACCGTCACTCCTGCAAGAGCGAGCCGATGTTGCACCCCAAACGAGCTTAGCCGTCGTTCGGTTTGTTCACAGGCGAATGGGATCTTGTAGACCAAGGAATTTTAATATTGACAGAGGAATTGTCATTCATTGTGGGGCATCATAACGGACAGCGCTCCAAGGTTAAAGAACAATCATGTTCACTGTGGCAATGGGTCGACTCCCGAAAACGATCGAGTTGAAGTACGGTAATGAACAACACTAATGAACACTCGAGAATGTGGCAAGTTTGAACAGACTTTCATTCCTGGCTCCTCGTAGTTTTCCACTTTCATCCCGTGAAAGACTTCCTACATAGGGCAAAGCTGAAAATCCGACAACTACTTCCCAGACGACTCTCAGTAGTTCCCAGAGACTGGTTATCAACTGTAGTTCAAAACGAAGAAGATTCAGTCGACACTCGCACTGAACCACGCAAGTTCGACTCCTGGTCCTATCGATGAACTCGGTAAAACCGAATTCATCCTGATTTCTGCCATTATCGATAGAGATATAACTTTGTAAGTTTGTAGTTTATTATCAGAAGTAGAGATGCGAGCACCCGAGATTGTAAGGATGGAGACGCAGTACAGTCCGAATAAGAGAATCGAGAAATCGCAACGTCCGACCTCAAGAAGGTGACCGTTGCAAAGGGTTAACTCTAAAAATACGCATATATTTAGAACAAAACGACGATGATCGCTCATGATAACCGCAACCCCCAAAGTTCGTGTACACTACAGTAGCTTGTTCAACCAAGTTACAGTGGGAAATATGAGCTGGCGTCACTTGAACAGTTCCCTACGTGGATGTAAAGCACATATTAGTCCAGGCTCCGGGACCTCCAGGCAAGAGGACTCGACCTGCACATCCATTGCATTCAAATGCATTTTTGTTGGTTTTGAGTTGTTTTCATGCTTTTTTCCGTTGTGGGGCTTTCTGCCTTTGCACAGCATGAATCCTCCTGGCAAGAGGACTCGACCCTGCTCCGCCTTGGTTAGAAGAGGATGGGGTTGTCAACAAGCTAATCCTGTTGACAGTTCAGTGCATTCAAATGTTGAACTGAATGGAAGTGAACCGCTTGGTCATCCTCGGAGGATAATTACTTGGTCATCTCTGAAAATTCTCAAAGTTTCTTGGTCACTCGTGACTTTTGCACAGAACTTGGTCTTCCCGCATAGCCGTCGTGCGAGCGGACATCTTCCATGGCATCTGTTGTGGCAATATTCGGACCCTGATGTGGTGGAACCGTGATTTAGCTGTCAGAGTTATCATCTCAAAGCACGGGAAGTGCAGTGTCTGCGTTGTTGATTGAGAAAATCGAGAAATCTGGAGTCCTGCCTGCTAGAGAGGAAATCAGGATAAATCAGGAAATCTCGAGGAGTATTGACTCGAGTCGAGAAGCATACGTAGAAGATGGAAGAGACGACGAACGGCATGGAGCACGCATACAAGAAGAACAGATACACATTAGGGGAGGAGATGGACAGGAGCATTGACGTGTTGCTGAATTGCTTGATGAAAGTATCTTTCTAGTCAGAGAGCCCTTATTGTGCATCGAGGACTTACAATCGATGAATCCTTTGAATCGATTTTTTGATTGGATGAAACACCTCTGTCTCTTCACTCACCGCACCTACCAAACTCAACGTGAGATGTACCCAATCCTACACCGCTTTCTCTGCAAGTTCACGCCGGGTCTTCTTCACTGCAATGCTCATCTTCCATTCAGCATAATATTGTTGGCAAGATCAGCTATGGATTGAAACTCGCTTACACCATCGTGATGGAACTACTTTATAGTCTGTTAAGAATGATTACAACAAAGCATAATGTTAGAAACAAAGATACTACTTGGAACGGATTGGATCAAGACAATGCTCTGACTTAATATAGAACTATATCAGAAATACAAGGGATGCAGACTGAGTCGAGAATGACAACTTAGCCATTTATTGCTAAGAACATAACAACATAACAACAGTAAGCGACGATCATATCAACCGACCAGTTCTTAAACAGAGAGGACTTGCGAAGCGGTTGATATGATCGTCGTTGACTGTTGTTATGTTCTTAGCAATAAATGGCTAAGTTGTCATTCTCGAACGGGCACCGATGATGAGAAGTCCGATTTTCTTCGCGTAGCTGTTCCTTACAGTCCCGGTAGTCTTATACTGGTACCTTCCATCTCTCCGTCGACGCACAGCGGTAGTCCCGATAGCCCTTTGTTCCTGCCGTCCAGCCTTGTCATATTGTCATATCCATCTGCCCAGCCACCGTCCAGTCCTCTGCTCTCTGCTACAGCCTCCTGCACAGTCTTGCAGGCAATCGAGCCATTATGTGCCCATAACTATCATTTCAACCGCTTTGCAGTTCCATCCACTTCACCTCCACATCTTTTGTTACCGTCTCGGTTGCTTTCTTTCTCTGAGACCGAGTTGTATATCACTGGGAGGTACGTTTATATCGAATTCCGCTTTTATGTTAAACCTCCAGATTTCCTCCTGCCTGGCTTAGATTTTTTAAAGATCGGTTATACTTTCTCGGGAAAGACCCGCTGTTATCAGTGCATTAGAGGTCTTTTCCTCTACGTAGACTCGCAGGACTTGTGGCTCATCCTGAAAGACTCTCGATCTGTTACCTTTTGTTATCCTAAATACTTCCATAGTGAGCAAGAACCAAACCTCATCAAGCCGGTCGTACCGTCTGTGTACAGACATCAAACCGTGTCCTGCATCTGTAAAGCCTTCAACACACGACTGTATAGAATAGACTGCAGACACCATCCCTTTCCATCGGATGCAAATGCGGCAGGCAGCTTGTGCCATACATGCGAGCAGGCCGTCTGTACCTCGTCTGAAGAAATCCTACCATGTGAAAATCTTTGAAGTTTCGCTCACTGTAGCCCGAACCGGTGCGGACCTCGATCTTGCTTGGTGGGGTTGCTTATGTACATTTCTTCGTCACGAATGTGACAGTGGGCTTATCTCCGTGGAGGAGGCGCTTTACTCCCTCTCCATGTTCAAGGAGTCCTCTCTTTGCAGGCGACGAGCCCTATAGATGTGAAAAACTGCTTACTTGTTCTGCTCGATTGGAGAGGGATAAATAGACCATTGGGAGGGAAAGTCTGCGTCAAGAGATTGAACAACCGTGGCCTTCACATCTTCGTGGACATGGTAGGCTACTGCATGAAGGACCAATCTGAGGTGCACCACCGTTGCTCAATGAAAAACATTATTGATAGCATGCTTGCAGATGGACAAGAACTGTTTACACTCTTAGGTGCCGCAGACACCAAGAACATCGTCGAGCTCAATTCTAACAACATACTGCAACGAGCATTACAGTTTAACAAATATAAGAGCCGACATCCACTGGACAGCACACAACGGACTTCTCTCAGTCGATGGTTCGATCAGATAAGTATGCTCCCTCCTGTAAATGGTTGATGAGGAATGGGATACAGCGAGCTAAGAGCGAAGCATTGTGGAAATCCATCGTTCATCTAGAGAAGATAACAATCAAGGATATAGACATCATCTTCTTTTCCAACCACCAGGACCGTAGGAGATATTTTACCCTTATATCTCCTTAAGATGAAGAGCGACTCATGAGTCTGCCTTCACCGAGAATTGATCACGAGGTCTCAGCGTTCCAGACAGTAAGTGCCTTCTCTGAATTTATGCCGCTCTGTAGTGCTCTACTTCGAGACACAACAGCGGGAAGTGTCACTGAAGGTAATTTTCCCGTTTGAAGCAAGTGCTGTACATATTTTGCTTGTATCTAACTAGATTTTCTGCTCCCAGGACCTGCAGATGTCAGCATAGAAGGTGGGGGTTCGACGTAAGCGATGTACAGTGGGCAACTTCGATGTTTTTCTGCAGCGGACGGGTCGAGAGGTGAGCAGGTTCGACATCTTTCTGCAGACGTGTTTCACATCGACGTCTTTGTATATACGAGTATATAGTGTCGACTATATACTATATACCACAGTTTAAAGCAATAGAGGCAACACCGTTTCTACCAGTAGAAGAAACAGTACCTTGTTTCGAGTGTGTGTTGCTTTTCTATCTATAAAGCACACCAGTAGCAGAGTTTTCTCCAGGCAGCTACATAGACTACACTTTATAGCAGTAGAAGAACAGTCTTTCACTTCTCCGCAGTGAGGCTGCAGTTAGCAGCCGCTATGAGGAAGAAATGAATTATTTCAACTTGTTCACACACCTATGTTCCGTAAGAAATAAAAATCTGCGATTTCTTATACAGAGAGGAAAGTTCACCATTAACCCTAACTACCTTCGACCCATCAACTACGTTCCATTCCCTTGTACGTCGTCCAGCCGAAAAGAAAAGGGTATGGAAGCGGACCTCTCATAACTCGTAACGAGAAAAAAGGGTAGTTCGAAATGCCTTTGTTTTTGATTGTCTGTCGTTCAGGCGTGAAGGAAAATATTAAAGCATAGAATATGACGGAAAACCACAACGCGTTGCGTTTGAAAACTTTGCAGATTTAAGCCGGGGGACCGAATTTAATGACTAGAGGTGAAACGAATACACGAAAGATGGAAGAGGTGAATATCTTAAGATTGATGAATATGTAGCACTGGTGTATCAGAAGAGCAGTTCCTATATAGAGACACTGAATAGAGAACTGGACGAGAAGAGTAGTGGACTCCAAATAGCAAGATAATGACAGTCTAGCACCATATAAATTTCACAATTTAGTGTTTCTTTCCACATTAAAGATCACAAGCAAAAGAGAATATATGTTAGGTTTAAATTATGTGTTTTCCATATAGACGAGGACAGGCTTTATCAAATCAGACTTGGATGTGCAAAGAGGAGACATGCTATAAAGAAAAAATCAAAACTCCACCAAACAACTAAACTCTACAAAATTCTCGAATTTCTCACCCAGCCTGAGTCTACTTTTCGACCTTAGAGACACGATTCGGTCGGAGGTGTCAACCTTGTCTTCCCGAGGCAAGGATGCCTCTTCCACCACTATGGTCTTTTGTTTCTGCGCACGGGAAGAAGCTACTCTTCTCATCTTCCGGGGTGGAAGATCTCTCCCCATGGCAGAAGCGGTCCTCTTTACTGCGCTTCCTCGCATCGCAGTAGGAGTATCCATCCATCTTCCGTCTTACTCCGATCCAGAGTGAATGATCGAGAAGGAGGTGGTCTTCCTAGGCATGCTCCTAAGACCCATCTTCCTTGGTGGTGTCGCGTCTTCCGATCCACTGGAATCGTCTTCTCGCATCAGAAGCGTCTTCTGACGAGTATCGGATCTCATATGCGGCATCAAAGTGGGAGGGAGAGTCATTGCTGCTGCTCGGTCGTCTTCTCCCGAGGTCTCCTCCTTCGTCTCATGCTGCCATGTTGGTCCATATCTCGCCAATTGATCAGCCGTGAGATCCCCCTTGGCCACGTATATGTAACAAAAGAATGGAATAAGATGTCCTCCTGCCGGGGTACCTAAGTACACCAGCTATGTCTGTACATACGCATGGAATAACGCACCCCAGTTGACATTCTCTCCCGCGCACACTGCTTCCAGGAACTCCACGTCCTGATCTCCAAGGTACCTCGTCTTCTGCGCCTTCCCCTTAGGAAAGAGGTGAAGGAACAGCTTCGTCAGAAGACGCTTCTGCGGCTCCCGGTAAGATTCAACCTTCCAGCCATTTCATCCATGTCTGTCCTCCAAGAAGAGACAAGTTGTGCTTCCAGGCACATGCCACCTATCCGAGATCATGGGTAAGATCTTCTTCTCGAGTCAACAATCTCGGTTCTCAGATTCTGGTCTGTGAAAGGTCCTGCGCCACCAATCTTCGGTCCAGGAAGATGATCTTCCTCGTGCTACTCCTGCCTTCGCATATACACGGTTGCGGGGCGGTAATGCTGTCCAAACCTCCTGCAGAAGACCCTGGTCGGCGAGGTTTCAATCCCACAAGAAGAAGTCGAGACCCAACTCCTTGATGAAGGGTTTGGCCTCGGCCAGTTCTGCTGCCGATAACACCAACCCTCGAGGATGCATCGACATACTTGAAACTCTGTTGCACTAAGCCACACGTACTTACTGTGAGCCGAAGGCTTAGTCCTTCTCAAGTTCTCACAGTCTAGCTTCCACTCTCAGAAGACGAATCTAGTCTTCCAGAAGACAGCTACTCCGTCTTCCGGGATTCTAACAGTGCTTCCTAAATAGCTCTCGTCTTCCGAGCTATATCTAAACAATCCTAACTAAGCAAGGCCTCGCATGGATTCCTAAGAAGACAACCCACCTTGCATTACATCCTACTTCCTAACAGAAGATACAAGATTTGCGAGAAGTATAGTGTGTAACATGTTCAGAAGATGGTTGCGGGCTCCTGCGGTGATAGTGGCCTCTGGGAAGACTCTCTGGACAGCTTCCGATTCAATATCTTTCTCGGAAGACCTCCCGAAGCCAGGCTTCCCTTCACTGGTCTCACCTGTCTTCTGCTTCCTACACGCAATCTATACTCACAACAGACTCAAGACAATTGCACTCTGTTCTTCTGACTTCTCACCTCTCATACACACTCATAAGAAGCTTGCCGTATGATGAGAAGACATGACCCTCGACCATTCTCTCCAGATTCTGCCAGCAAGACTTCTCACATCTCTCTTCTAAGTTCGGGAAGAAGAAGGAATAGGCTTCTATGGATCGGACAAAAGAGATCCGTAACGGACCCTCACGTCTTCTCGCGCATTCTGTCAGCCTTTCCAATCTTCTAGTCTCTCTAGGAAGATGTGAAACAACTCACCAAGCCACTCGAGATTCGTATCAAGCCTCTCTTAACACAAAAGCAAATCCAATCCACTTCTTGATACGAATTGCATACAGTCGTCTTCCGAAGACAGTCAAGCTTCTGAAGCGTCTTCCGAAGACAGCCAGGCTACAGAGGCGTCTTCCGAAGATGTTCAGATCTTCCGAAGCGTCTTCTGTTCAAGGTTTCGGGAGTAGAGGGATGGTAGGGTAGGGAAATTGATAGTTGTGATCTCTAATTTGAGGACGATGGGTAGGGAAGCTCGAATTGCACTCGGGAAGAAGCAAGAAGATGGCTATCGGAAATTGGGCAACGCTTCCACGTCCAATGTCTCAGAAGGAAAAAGGTGGAGAGGGAATCAATCGATTGGGTTGTCTGCAAACAACCGGGGAAGCGCGGGGGATACCAAGCAAAAGACGAGAAGCGACGGGAAGGGAAGAGAACATGGGAAGAACCTCAAACAGTCTGCTGCTTCCCGAGCTGTCTTCAATCTTCTGCGCGCTTCCGGCTCTGACCCCAACTCCAATGCGACTCCACAGAAGCTGCTTCCGCCGTCAATTTCTTGCTACACCTCCACCGAACAAGACTCCACCTTCGATTCTCCTCAGCCGTCCTCCAATGTCTGTTCTTGGGAGTCTCCAGAAGACCCCTTCAGCTCGATGCGATTCCTACTCTCAGCGATTTGCCCTCGCCTTCTTCCTAGCTGTGAATCGATCCTGGCTCCACTCAATTTCACTCTGCTGCCTTCACTCAACTCGATTACTTTCCAATTCGATCTTCTAGGTCAAAGCAACCTCGGTGGGAGAAGTGGTAGTGTTCTACGCTAATACGCTTCCTTCGCATCTTCTCGCGCAAGTTAGGGGTTCGCAACCTAGATGACCTACTTGACCTACCTAACCTACTTGGTGTTACCTGGTGGGTACACCTACTTCTTTACTTGGAAATACGTGGTTAGGCTTCCGCGGTTGCCGTCTTCCGGAAGATACGTGTCTTCCGTCTTCCGCCGTCTTTTGTCTTCGGAAGACACAATCGAGAAGACGTTTCTGGGAAGACGGTCGTCTTCCGAAGAAGTCAACTTCTTATTACAAAAAGATCGTAAGATCATCTTCCTTCTAAGGAAGCCATAATCTTAAGTAACAACGCTTCTTCGTTATACAAACAAGTTATAAGTCTTAAAAATTTCAAAAATTCGTGAATCCTGTAAATTGTGGGCTGCCAGAGCTGGAGATCATGTTACATGTTACATCCTCGCTCGCGGAACTGGAGTACGTCGTGCGTGTTGCAGTATGTCGGACTTGAATACACCCGCAGCTGATATCTATTACACGAAGAGTAAGTTTCCATCCTCGAATAATCATTTATAAACCTTGGTTGTTTACGTCATTTCTGACCTCTTGACGTCTATACTCTACGTAGATGGACCTACGCATGTGGCCATGGTGAGTTTCCTCGCACGGTTTATCACACTCTCGAAGATGCGTTTTTATACACGGGCGAGAGAGAACTATATGTCCGAAACTTTCAACTCTGTTATCAACAAGTTTGTCACGAAGAGGATCCATTTTGCGAGGATCCACGAAGCTCGTCTCGCAGCATGCGCAATGGATTGAAATGAGAACATCACTCGCGAGCCGATCAAGATATATGAACGTCGATCATAACACACGACTGTACGTCATAGAACCGGCACCACACGAATGTTACCTCCTCACGGTACTGAGTGGAAGACTGAGCTCCGGATGCGTTTGTTTGACGAATGTCCATCGACTTGAATGCAGATAAGGTTTACAAGTACATCCCATTTTACTTATTTTTTCTCTATATCTAGTTATCAATTTTCACTTGTTGCATTTATTTTATACTTAGACTAACTCAAGAATATTTTCTCCTTGTTTCCAGTTGCTGCAGCGTACAATGGCTAGATGGACTCCCTTTTCTTTCGCGGATGGATTCTCTTTTCTTTTGCGGACGGACTCCCTACCCTTTCGTGGACGAGTTTGAAATTATGTGTGGATAAGCTTGAAGACTTTATTACTAGTATTCTCGAGTTTATATGTCGCTTATTGTTTTCAGAGTTCTCCTGGAGGACAATAACATCGTATCAAAACTATCCAGTATTTCTGTGCAAATGATTTTGCATTTTCTCTGTGTCATGTTATTTTTTCTATCTCTTGCTTGTATTTATCCCTCCGACCGGTTATTCCTCAGAAAGTGATTATGTGGTCAGAAGCTGTCGTGGGAGTACAGTAGTTTGAGAGGTTGCTACGTTATCCTGGTTTTTTTACCGGTTTCAAAAAACCGGAACAGCAAAACCGGACCCTAAAACCGGCTAGTTCTCTAAAATTCGCAAAACCGAGGTCTCGAAACCACTACTTTCACGTTTCATTACTTGTTTCACAAAACTGGAATATATAAACCGGAGGACAAAACCGCCTACTTCTCATGTTTTCGTAAAACCGGGGTCTCGAAACCGGTACCTTCATTGCATTTTACCAGTTTTGCATTCAGTTTTATAGTTCAGTGTGTACTTCCGCTGCACCGGGGTCTCGAAACGGGTTACAAGCAGTACGTTTCTGCACTAAGGACATTAGCACTAAGGGGATTAGCAAAACGGGAGTTGAAAACCGGTTTCTGACCCAAAATGCTCACAACACAAATCAACCATATCCAATGTATCTTCGTTGGGAGTTGAACCCAACAAGCTGATCAGTTCAGCGAAGGTTCACTCCCCTCACAGGAGGGGAGGAGGCACAAGCCAAACAAAGTACCAAAGAACCCATACTTGTAAAGAAAATGAGAAAATCCAACCCAGTGAAGTACAATGATATGGTACATAACAGATGCAAAATATGATACAGACAGGAGCGGAAATCCAAAACACTCAAGGTACAAATCCAACATGGGTCTCTCCAGGCTCTTCCCAAGTTACCTGCACAGCTGATTGCAAGTACTCCAAGGAATTGAGTACGCTCTTTCCAGCCGGCTGCATCAGCCAACTGCCGGTAAACAATATACCTTTGTTTCTTAGGCAAAGACTCCGCATAAGAGAACGCAGCACACAAAATAAAAGACTCAGATTCTCTATCCAATGTGGCAGAAAATAGATCACAAGCATCACAGAAAACAGGAAACATCTCTCGCATCTTCTTGACAGAAATCAGTTGAGCAAGTCTCATGGGAGCGTCAGAACGAGAAACGCCCACCCATGAAAACTTCCACACCCCTTCCAAGACACGTTCAATACGAGGCTTGCACAAGACATCTTGCACAACGTCCGTGTCAACCTCGTACATGTCACGAGAAGGAGGAACAGATACAGTTTCTGCAGACATGATGAATACAAATAAAGAACCAGTAACAATAATCAAGAGCGATAACAAAAAGAATATGCTCACGAGCCAATGCAGCACAGGCCGCTACCTGAAACGATAAGCAAACAAAGTGCGGAGCTCCAGAGAGGTCGTGTAACCAAGCCGCGTCTCCTTTCTGCCAGAGCTCTACAAAGAGACCGTGCAAACGAGTCAATGTAGTACATACCGTAACCGGAAACGAGAACAAGAAGAAAGTGCGAACAAGCCAATGCAGTACAGGCTGCAACCGGAAATTGATAACGCTGTCAAAAGATCCGAAAGTAGCACCTCAGCCTGAACCAAAGTACACAGAATAACTCGAAAGCGAACTGTGAAGGAGTATGACACGAACACGGACTAGTCCACACATGGGAGCGAGGCCCCAAGCAAGCTTCAAACGTCTGTTACCCACAATATCCCATCAGTCACTGTCCACAAGCGAGGTCTCAAGTCAGAGTATCACGATCGGTTACTAAAAACTTCGCCACCAATCACTATCCACAAGCATCGCCGATCGTCAAATTGAAACTAACACGGGCTATCCTCAAAGCCATCACGCACTGACGGCGACGAAGTTACAAGTCAGATTGAAACGAGACCGGGCTAGCCGGGATGAAGCAACCACTGCCCACTCACGAAGTTGCAAGGAAGATTCAAACGAGACCGGGATAGCCGGGAGGAAGCCAGCACTCACCACTCACGAAAAAATCTTGTGCAGATTGATACGAGACCGAGATAGCCGAGATGAAGCAACCACTGCCCACTCACAAAGTCACAGGTCAGATTGAAACGAGCACAGACTAGCCCGGACGGAGCCTCCACTCGTTGTCCACAAACGACGACGAATCCACGACAAGTCAAAAGCAACAAGATGTCAGAAATTGCCACAACTCGCACCTCCAGACTCGCCGCTGCATTTCACACAGTTAGTTTACACAACGTGGTCTACCAAAGAATCCACGCCAAAAGCCAGGTCCATAAAAAACTGAAATCCGCAGAGGCCCACCAAGAGGCAAAAATCAGAGAGTGCAATGAGTGTGCGACAGAACGCGACAAGAATGTAGACGAAGTGCACTCGCAGAAACCCTAGAGCGTTTGAGACACCTGGCCGGGAATGACTTGCTCCGGCTGCACTACAATGGGGAGCGAATGCCACGTCGGCACTCCTTTTTATAGCGAGACTTGTGGTTTAAGACAAGATACAAGGGAGACGACTGGATCCACAAAAGATGATTAATTAATGATTACGGGTGGAAGGCTCGGGTTACCCATAAGAGATAATAGCTAAGTGGGTGTATGATTACACCCACTGTCCACTTAAGACAAATGAGGCTATTTCATTAGGAGGAAAGGGGTAAAGGTCAGAGGATCCGTCATCCATATCTCATTCTTTCTTCTTCCTAGTTGAAAAAAGAAGAAGAGAGAAGGAGAGAAGAACGGGAGCTATAGCTAGTTAATTTTCTCGTGCGAAACCAGAGCATGAGAGTGTGTTTATGCACAAACATATGAGGAATTAATTCTTACGGAGCCTCGATATAATGCTGTCAAGATGAAGAAGTCACTACACGATTTCATACGGAAGAATGGTGGTAATACAAGAGTCTCCTATGGGTGTTTGAGAATAAAGCGGCACAAGCAACAAACGTGTGGTGAGTCCGAGGATAGAATAAAAGACATTCAAGAGGATCATTTTGATAAATCATGGAACTGAGGTTTGGCTCGAAGTCTGAGGTGTTTTTTACAAGTTGGGCTATAAAAAAAGACTTCGATTTAAAACTATTTTTGGTTTTTCCTTTTAAGCGTATCCTCTATCCGTGAGCTATATGGGTGACTGCTGGATTTTTCTTGAGGGAATGAATATCTTCGAGAAAACTGTAACGTGGTAAGGGCATTGTTCTATAGGTCAAGAGACCCAAAGGTTTATTATCTTTAGAGAAACATTATGATGAACCCTACAGAATACAAAATACTCAAACCAGGGAAGATTAAGCTTCCCAAGATTTCTTCGAAACTCCTAACAGGAATCAAAGCTAGAGAGCTTGGGAAGTTATTTCCCACCACCAGTCAGCCCTAAGTATTTTCACCTCGCCACTCTCGCTTGGCTGTTTTTGCCTCCTCGGCCAAAATCCGATGTTGCATGCAGAAGTTCATGTTGCATACTTATTTCAAATATGAACCGAAGGTTAATCTAGGAGAATGATATAACAATGTGTAGTTCTTTTTTATCTAGAGAACTACATATGCGAATATACATTTGGCCAGGGCAAAGCCCTGGGCACAATTCTTACTGAACTGAACAAACAACGCAAGTAACAGTCTCACTCACGTGGACAAAGTCCTCCGAGAAAGTCATTCATTCGGTACAAAAGGCATCGATCTTCAGTAGTTAGGCACTTGGACGCAGAAGGATAAAGTTTAGGACCAAACTGAGAGTTTACATATAAATTGGGATAGAAATAGTGACTGGGAAAACGGATATGAAAAGCCGTTAGGGGGTTCATGCTAGGCTCGATTAGGACTCATGTGTGATATATATGTAACATAAACTTCTGGGAAACTTTTGTCTGTTTGCTGTTATCAGAAAAGCAATAAGTTTTAAGTAGAAATCTTATATTAAATTGATAAACAAATCAAAGTTATCTTTAAATGTTAAATATTAGTCAGACCTGGAGATGCGAGAAAATCTCAGACATAAAAATAAATAGAACGTATACTAACACGCTTTAAAACTTCAAGTGCGACCATCTGTTGATGGAAAATATATTTTAATTAATAAATTAAATCCTTGTTTATTGCACCCTCAGTCAGAAGATAAACTACAATAATACAAGGAATGACGTTAAACTTTTGTTAAGGAAAACATGCCTCTAACTCCCTTCTTCGCAGAAAGGGGAAAAGTTCAAATGTGAAAGCAAGACTTTTAAAGATCAATGTCTCCGACTTATAACCCAGCAGCACATCACCCCAGTCTTCATTTATGGTTTATATTTGAATCAGTTGACAACTCCCAAGACTAGTTAATATATATTAATTATAAATTATTTTATTTTTTATAATATCTATACTTTTTCTGATAAAGAAAAAAACGAGATTCAAGCTACAAAACCATGTGGATGGATGTTATTCGCCTTGGTCCTAAAAACTTACAAAGGAAACAAGACATCTCCTTCGACTTTGCTAAGAAGAATTCACGTAAATGGGCTGAAACTTTCCTATGGCCATGGAACATTTCCCTCTATTGAGTTGATTGTTCCCTTCTAGGGGAAATGACACGACACGATTTCAACTAGTATATCTGTCAAGTGCCGGAAGACTGTGACCTTTCCATGTCAATCGCGACGAGTACAAATGAGGTGTCATATTAGAACACCGTTTTCCCACCGCGGACCACGACTCTCATCTGCCTAAAGAGGTTTGACTACGGTACGGTTTGACTTGAAGTTTTCTTGCCAGCCACATGTGGAACGACAAAAGCTTATGTCAGTTCTAGGAAATAAGATAATTCGAGAAGCATTAGCAGCGCTCGGGGTAAAAAAATTCGGTAACCGGTAATTTCCGACGGTAATAAATGAAACCGGTTTTTTCCAGTCATTTATTAATTTTCTCGGTTTTCTTAACGACTAATCGTTTTGTAAAATTTTAACCTACAAATTATCCGGCTGAGCCTCATTTCAACCCGACTTTTCTGAATTCCAACCGGTTGAAAATACAAAGAATACCGGTTAGCCCCGAGCCCTGAGCATTAGTGTCTACAAGTGAATCAAGCAAGCAGATAAATATTTTGTTCCAATAATAGCCGTTGGGGATATTTTATGAACCAGGATTATAAAGTATAAAACTTTAAGCAATTAATTGTAGATTGAGGTAGGTGGTTTAAGAAACCATACTTCCAAATTTTACTTCTAGGAACCTTCCAATATTTACGAAGAATGAATACTTTGTAGATATCTTTATTTTATTTGTCTCCTTTTCTATCTATTGTGATGTTAACTTTGGAGATTCATTTCGGGTAAGCATCAAATAAAAAATGACAACAAATCAGTTCACTTCATTCCCATATTCTCGTGAGAAAATACTCGTTCAGTAGTACGGTGTAAACTTAATGGGAATAATATAATTTATTATATATATATATGGAGGTGTTCTCTTGTCGCTTCAAGTGTCACCATGGATGAAGGAAAATGGTTCATATGCAAAAGAGTATCAAACATTATCCGAAAGATTATCAACGTGTATTATGTCTAGATACCGTCAACATATTAAATCTTTAACCTTCTCATATCAATATATAGTATCAAACCTAGTAAGCATTGTATTCACATCTTCACATTCCCTTGATTGCCAGCTCGTTACCAATTTTGACGCTCTCTCGAGCTCCTACCTAAATATGCATGCAACATGAACTTTTGGGGAATTTTTTCCCGCTTGGTGTTATCAAAAAAAATTATAAAATCTCTATACAGTTGACAGTAACGTTCAAAGTTTTCTAAATATTAAATATCAGATGAATCTTTTAAATATAAAATATATCAACTTAACCCATTAAAGAAATATAGACTCGCGCGATTTAAATATACAAGTCCGGCCATCTGCTGACAACAAATATATATGTAAACACCTAATATAACCCACAAGGAGGATGGAGGAGTTGAATACTATGCGGGGAAGTCTGACTTGTACTCTAGAAATGGTCACACACCATTTTGTTACTATGTAAATATATGTATTCTGTCAAGTCAAACTTCTAGCCATTTAAGTTCTATCTCAGCTTAAACTACCTTCTCCAATCGCTCTCTTGTCTAGCAACTCCAAGTATTATACTTTGGATCCTTTCCAGAAAAGTATTGTATCATATCACTTCCTTGCATTATCACCCGAGTCCACTTGGTTTCATGTATTAGAAATGTTCTTATTATTGATAATGAAATATTTTTGTTGAGAACTAATCAGATGTGCTCCTGATGCGCTTTTGACACTATTCAATAGTTTACAAACTCTTCTAAATCTTTGGAATAACAGTTATATTATTATGTGTCACTAATCTCTCTATATTAATAAAATATTATCGTGTTACGGGAGTGCATTTCAAATCTCTTTAGACCACCTCGAACACCTGATGTCTGAAGTCTAAACCAGTCCAATTATCATTGTGATAACTTCTGGCTTTGTATTTAAATATTCTACTCTAAATATAGTACATGAGTAATGTATCATATTTAGAATAATACATTACTCATAGATAAGTGGATTTCCTCTCCTCCTGAAATGAGAATCACAATTATTTTAGCTTGAACTGAACTTGTATACGTAACTACAGTTCCAGACATATAACGAATGGTTCAAAGAATGAGGAGCCCGAAAATTTTTTCCGTTTGTCGTTTTTCCTCTTTTTGCCAGAGTGTCACTTTGGTCGCTTATGTACTTTGGATCTTTCTCAGAAAAGTAAGAATCAGTATTAAAAAGTAGTCCATCGTTAGTACATTATTCCCTTTTAAATTTGCTTCTGAACTCTCCTACTGTATGATCACTTGATGGAACCACTAGATGTTCAAGTACCTACTGGATTGTTCTCTAATAATTTTAGTTCATATCTATGATGTTTGCTATTCAGTCGAGTGCCTATTTCTCTCTAGCTGAAGAGAGCTTCAGTTACAACGCTAGCTATGCAAAAGCAATAGCATATAAAAGCTGGAAAGTGCATGGACAACATATATGGTTAAGCTTTCACACTTTTGGAGAGTGATTGACCCACATAATGGTCAAGCTCTTGTATCTTTGTCTTGTAATCATCTGAACAATACTTTCTATTCGGGAGAAGTACAAATCGAGTGAGGGATTTCTTAGTCCAGTGTTTTGTCTATTTTGTGGTATTAAGTTGATTTTTGAGTTTGAATGAAGTATCTAAAATCTCCAGAAATTTGTTTCATCACAGTTTAAGTAGATTTGCAGTGTTTGATCATACCATTTTTAGCAATGTAATGTTTGATTACACCTTTGGTTGGTTATAAACGGAAAAACCAACATCGTTATTATATCAGTGACATGTCTAGATACACATATCAGATTTACGAGCATGTATCATCTGATGTCTGATGTGTATTTGATTGATGAAGCGATTTGAATGACAGTGACTGTAAAAAATAATTAAATGATAGATGACATGATAAAATAATTAATTTTATTATCGATAGTTAATCAAGAGTGTGATCAAACATTACATCGTTACAAAAATGTGATCAAAACAAACATGCAATCAATCAGGTGTAGTGTAATCAAGCTAATTTCTGCTATAATCTATGAAAGCTATGTGTTTTCCATTACTGTATACAAGAAGCAGACGCAACTAGAGAACATGTCTGCACTTCTCCTCCGACCAACTCGCGCCATGTATAGTTTCCTACCTCACGGTAGGGATTTTCCCGCTTGTCCATTTTAAGCATATCATCGATCATAAATATAAGTGGAGCTTCGAAATAAAACTTATACGACAGGGCAACTGACATCGTTTCACGCTTGATGTGGTTGCTCTCATAGTTCGCGGTTTTGCAAATTGTTACTCAATATCTGCATATAATTTGCTATCATTTGTCGTGTGTATGTGATGTTCTTACATAATTTACTCGTTCAGATATAACTGAATCTTCGTTCTTTATTCCTATAACTCAGATTCATACGTCTTTCTTCTAATCACTTTTTATGTTCCAGTGGAGGAGAGGAATTTCTTTCAGTCGTTAGATATTTAACATCACGTGAAATGAATTGCTATCTTCCATCGAACAATTTTTTATTTATATCTTCTATCAAACATAACTGCCTAGTCTTTTTAAACAAATGGAACTAGTGTTGAGCTTTCCGTGTAGTGAAGACCTTATGTATTTCAGATTCTGGTACACTATTTAATTTTATTAGTTATTAGTTCTAGATATTCACAAGAATTATCTAACTCCAAAATATACTGTATATTTACTTTACGCTTAGAGTGATGGTTAAATATATATATTTCTTGAGTTTTACAGCGGAGATAAGCAAAAAGACAAACAGAAAAATAGGGATAGAACTCATGATGTAGATTAGTCCCGGTTATGGTTACAAGAGATGTTGATTCATTTAATAAACTCTTTAGAATGAATTAACTTCAGTTGATAATATGTTAGATGTATGTTAATAATAAATATTATAAATTTTTTTAGAATAGAAAAATAATTATTTTTTTGTTAAATATTAATTATTAACTGAAGGGAAAGAGTGATGTGAGGAAGGAAAAAACCCATAAGGCATGTGCAGGCCGGGGCTCTACAAAAGGTACACGTCTGGGATCGCTTCACTAAATACAAAGTCTTACATTTCTTTACAATGTACGTTTATTCTTGTATATAACCCTTCCGGTAGGAAGGATTAGCTTATAAGTAATTTCGATGAGGCAAAATATGCACGGGTGTTCACTACATTAGTTTACGCTTAGAGTGACGACTAATTGTACGTTAACTCTGAACTTATCACTCGAGAGTACGACGAGCTCATTAACTTTACAGTATGGGTATATTATGGGCAATTAGTTGATCTCAAATATTCCAGTCTGACATGATAATTCGGGGAAATTGCCTTGAAGGTGACAAGAAAACCTATTTCTTGAACAAGCGGAAAGATTCGCGATCTTCGAACGGATAAGTACCTGAAGAAAATACAAATAGAGTAAAAAGATTCTCAAGTCTAGGAGAAGATAAATACCTGGAGACTCACATCCCTCCTGCCCTTACGACGGACCATGGACTTCCCTTGACCTCCAAGGTGCCGTCGACATACTAATATTATCCTCGCCCTCCGAGGTTGACATGTTCTACTTGTGTAGGCAAATGATGGCTTTTCCATGAGCTTTACAACGAAAAGGTCGCTTGCCGCATCATTGAAACAAAAGTACAGTATAACATATAAATGAGTTCTTTTGCTTCACATCGAATCCACGCGAACGAGTGGGTCATACAGCATTAATAATATCAGTTAAATATGAAAAGAAAATAAAGGAAAAGGAAAATAAAAGAATTCACATGTTGATCTTATCTGAACGATCGAAATGGTAAAAAGGCTTCAGCCAGGTCCGAACTCATATCCTACATATATTCAGGTTTCAAACGTGAACCTAAGATAGTGTACAGTGGACTTTTGTCTCACTGGAGTTCCGGAAACGCTGTGGGAATTCTTAGTCATAGACAGAAGAAACAAAACATCGTGTATTGCACACCCATGCAACTACGGGGTTAAATAAACTGCTACCCTAGAGGGCGTGGCATGCAAGTACTCGTGTGGGTAAAATTAGTAAGTCGGAAGACCTGGGAGCTGATACACAGTACGCTGGAAGAGCTACCACGTAGACCTACAGTTGACAGACAGTTGACGAACACCGGCGGGATTTTGCCATTGCCGGCAAGTGAGAGCATCACCGTAGCCATGTGGACAGGTTGATGTAATTGGGCGTGTTACCCTACGCAGTGGCTTTTAATACGGAATAACTAATGCTGACCCGCCCACTCTGTAAACAGTATTCTGGACACTCTTTAATGGTTATGCAGAGCGAAATACGGTAACTATAAGGGAGGTTGGAGCCTCTGGTTTCATCCCTCGGAGGGAGAGTGTCACGTCGCAGGGAGAATGGTATTCCAAAGATTCGGTCTCCAAGGACGAGACGCTGAGGCCGATTTGCAGAGAACGGGTCGACATGACGAGATAGAGAGAGGAGAGGAAAGAGAGAGGAGGGGAGAGGGGAGTCGGTGGAAGAGGACACTCGTTAGGAAGAGGCAGAAGCAGTGATCGATCGGATCGAGCAAGAGGAACACCGTCGAGTTAGTGGTGGTTCGATCGGTCTGGGAGGTCTTTTTGCACGAGTATCACTCATGAGTGGATTGGTTGCTGTGTCCAGAGTAGTTGATGACCAGAGCGGGAGCGGAGCGGAGCGGAGCTGAGAAAGTAGCGGACTGTTTTGTCGATATTGTATGTAATATAAGTGCTGTGAAGATTACCTTCATGGTTTGCACGGTGAGTGGCAGCTGCGTTTATTTAAGGCTCTGAGCGGCGGTGTAGTCAGGAAGTAGGAGGACGCTGCGTAATTACCAATTGGACGCATTTTGAATGTGCCGTCTAGCTCGTTTCAGGGCTGTTTCGGAAGGATTTACGAGCAAGGAGGTTGTGTGCAGAGGGGCAATTGGGGTTGATGTAGGTGGCTACGGTTTAGGTGACCAGGTTGGTTTATCACAGGTGTTTGGGGAGCGCATGGAGCTGAGGAAAAAGATGGTGTAGGTAATGAAAGGCGAAGCGTTGTCAGCGTTGTAGGACTTGAGGGAAATTATTACCTATTCAACTTAGTCATATTACTGGAGAACACTGCAGGTTTTGGCCGTCAAACGTAGTCGATATTGGTACAGAAATATGGAGAAATGGGATCTGCAATCGTGGCCCCATAAGAAGAATTTTTTTTGGCTTTGACTCTGGATTATGGTAGTCTAGTTTCAACTGCAAAGGAACTCCGTATAGTGTTGCTTCTCTGTCTATCCTTACCAAGCCTTTCATCTGCGATGCTAGCTGGGGTGAGTTCAGACAGAGGAGCTTGGGTGCACTTGTCGACTTCGCTTGCAGCTCTGATGCGTCCGGTATCCCAGATCTCAGTTTTGCACTTGAATTGTTCTCCGGATCTTATTTACCCACACCTGATCTTGCCATTCCACCTGAATGTCTGAGGGAATGAGCCGTAGCCGCGTGCCTACTTAAGGGGTATGCAAGTCTAAGCCGCACATATCCTCGGACTCCAGATAACGCGAGTCCTGCTACTCTTTTGCGGAGGTGAATGATCAGAGCACAATGTCAAGGAGGCTCGTGGAAAATGCTACAAGGGAGGCTCAAGTGTTGTGGAGTAACCTGATTGAGGAGAAGCCCCTGCTTCCTTTTCTCATTCCTGTCTTCTTCTTGGCGTGGTTTCTTGAGCGATGGATTATTCCCTTCTCCAACTGGGTACCTGTCTGCGTTATTGTCTGGTCTACGGTTCAGGTCTGCCCGCAGATGACTTTGGCATATTTTCCTACTTATCTTAGTATTCTGTCTAGTGCCTTTGCCTCCCTTTGAGAATTCTTTCCAGCTCGTAAATTCCTTGTTCAGGGGCTGCGACTAGCTATGACTAGCAGGAAGGTTATATTTTTGTTCAAACCGCATAACTCGAAGCGTTTCTGAAGACCCGCTTTTTCTGTTATTTCAGTATGGAAAATACCAGCGCAGACAAACCATTGAGGACTTGAATAATCGGTGGAAGCGACATCTTCTGTCATCCCAGGTGCATCTTTTAGTTATACATGCGTAGCCCTCGAAAGTTTTGTCCTCCTGCATAACGTTTTAACCGCAGTTTCTTTGTGTAGTCACTTTCCCCACAGGTGACTGCGGCCGTAAGTACATAGTCCTTCGTCGGGATGTCCTTTGTTTACCACTTGTTTGTTGAAGGTCCAGTCACGTGTAACTCTGATTGAGGCATGAATGTTTGTTTGAGTACTTGGTGTTAAATACTCAATTGGACTCTGCAGCCAGACACAGCCCGTGAACCGTGCGAGTGGCTTAACAAACTTCTGCTCTATGTTTGGCCTAATTTTATTGAACCGAAACTGGTTCAGAAGCTGCTTCAAATTGTTCAGGTACTTCCTTCACTTACGTTCTCCTTGTTGTCTGGTGGCTTTGTGTTGGTTTGCGCGTAACTGAAGTTTGTGTGAATATTACCTCATCTGTAGTTTGGCCTCTACGTTTGTACATTTTACACGAAGTCCAACGCTTATCTTCACACCTCTAAGAAGTAAAGTATGAGTCAGAGAGCCGTTCGATCAGTGACATAGGTAGGATTGAGTTCTCAGGAAATGCGACTGCTAAGCGACTGAGCATAAGATTCTGGGCTTCTGTCAGTTTGCTCCCTCTCGTGTTTCTTGCAAGTGGTTCTACTCATTTTGCACATACTGAGTCATCAGGCGTCACTTCGTTGAAAGGTTGCATACATCAGGTGGATCACTGTAAAAGAGAGTTTCCAACGCAAGTTATAAATACCCAAGACATATCACAGTCTTATGGGCGTGCAAGGATTTATTGCCGTTTGTTGACATTTTTGCATCGTTACTGGCATGTGCAGAGGAAAATCAAAGAAAAGAGGCCTAGACCCATTGTAAGTTTTTCCGTGATTTCTTTCCTTGACTATCTGGCGGAGCCCTCTTTGGTTCAAATTTCTCCACATGAGCGAAAGTCTGTTTTGCAATCCGGACGGAGGGTTTGCAGATCGTTCCTCCTTGTAAATTTGAGGCAGGAGTACTTATAAGTTCGAAGGTAAAGGTTGCAATACTATTTACCGCTTAATCGTTTGTCTATTGCAGCAAAGTGTGGAGGTTCAGGAACTCTCTTTGGGTACAGCTCCACCAGTTTTTGGTCTTGATCGAACATACTGGTCCTCCGAGGGTGGTCAGGTTTGTTTCATATCCCGCACCCCTTCATGTGGGTTAAGCATTAACAGAGAGCATTTCAAAGACGCCGAGCATGTAGCAGTCATAATCTCTACACCTTGTCTGTCACTGATATTTTTATTTTTCATAGACAACGACGAGTGAGGAAAAGATCGAGCAAGTTGTTTCTCTTATCATAGTGTCGCTGAGGAATCCTATAGAAGCCCTCACTCTAGCCTGGTTCCTTTATTTTCTGACAGTCTTTTGCTTGAGATAATGCAGCCTGTATTGCACATGGGTTTTGACTGGGACACGAATGAGATGAGCGTACTGCTGGCAGCGAAGTTTGGTGGTCCACTGCGTGGAAAGATGGCCCGTATTGTCGTCAACAGCCTTCATGTGAAGGGCGATGTAAGTCACAAATATCTCCGTCGTGTTCCCGTCTCACTCTTCTCTCCGTTAGATATTTGGAGCTTTCACATATTTACTGTTTGGAGTAACCTCAGAACATACACAAGCATAATATCGTTTGTTTGCATAGAGAGCTGGAAGGAATACAGTCCAGATTTGCGTCGAATGCTATCGTACATCCGTAGCTCTGTAACATCGCGGTCATGCTGTTATGTAGCATCATTCAGACAGAAACTTAAGAGCCGTAAAGGAAGGTGGGTCGCAGTTTCCTTCTCAGTCTCAGCCATTTTAAGGTAGAGTTCAGAGTTTTCATACTGGGACTTCTAGCACGGGACGCATTTGAAGCTTTCAGTAATTTCTGATCCAAAAGATTAGATGAAAGGGCAAGCATTCGGATTGCTGATCAAGAAGGGCCATCCCTTAGGGAGCTCGTTCGTTGAAGGTCGGACTTGTCGGGAATCCCCTGGTACACACGTAAGCTTTTGTCAGGTCGCCCACCGGGCCCTGCAAAGCAACTTTCTCTGCGTCCTGTTTTTCGTTTTGTTCCTACTTCAAATAGTTTCTTCATATCTTCTATCATGTTCTTCGTCTCTTCTTCCTTTTCTGTTTCCTGTTCATTTTTCTTTATTTTTTTTTCCCTCCTCCTCCTCCTCCCTCCTTCTTCTTATTTGGCGCTAAGACTATTAAAACTTAAATCTAAGAGGTTAACCGGTATGGCCAGTATAGAGGAAGTCCTGCTTGGTGTATACGGTTTCCTCTTGTTCGATCTTAGGTAGGCCGTGGGAGGGATACAGACTAGCTGTGGGGTGATAGACAGGTAGATTGGACAGTGTGCAGCATACATATCCACTATTCGAAGAGGACTTGTTTCAGTCTGTTTTCGGTCCTTCTGTTCTTCACGGCTCGCTCGCGTTGTCCTCGTCACCATTCCTTCTCCCCCCGCCGTAATCGGGATTTGCTGGAGATGGCTGTGAAGTCCCTGCACGGTAGTAGGCGAAATATGCGTTTTCGAGGGTGGTAGAGTTCCTAGTTGCATCCTAGTTGTACCAGGACTGGTGAAAATCAATGTCTTCGCACTTTGGTACATTGTAGTCTTGACTGCATGCTGTCAGTTTTGTTCTGTAGTAGATGTTTGATGTTCTGTAGTATTCTTTGCGGCTTACTTTTTCAGTCGATCGGTTTTCTCTGGTCGGAGGTGCACTTGTTTCTACGTTTTCTTTTCGGCACTGGGTCCGCGTGCATCTTATTGCTCAGAAAGTTAAATGTCTTAGCGCGCATTCTCCGCAATTTCTTTTTCGTGATCTGCTTCAGTGCGTTCTTCCGTTCGGTAATCTCAACGGTTACTTATTGGGGATACGGGTTCAGTTGTATTTTTCCGTCTGCAAACATGCGCCAAGCATTCCGACCATTGATTCCGACCACAAATCATAGGATTTGTGGTTGCTCTCTGCTTTAGTGATTTCTTAGTAGCTTCTGGTATGCCTTCGCTTTTGACACCACTTTCCCCTTTCCTGATTAGACTCGTCTTCGACGCTCCTGATTATGCTTTCCTTGCTGTTCCCTGTATCATAGATGCAACTTTATAGATAATCGTTGGTCTCTCCATGCTAGGTATAGGATGGAACATCAGTCTTATGAAGATGTGGATTCACAACATGCTGTAACAGCCATCTGCTGTTCAGCGGTCGTAGTGATCACTATAATTTCCGTTTTATTTCAGTGTAGCGGGGCGAATATCGTTTGTTACTGACCTACATTTCATGCATCTCTAGTACTTCAAAGTTTGACAGATTTAGAGGCACGGATATTAGTGTAGATCTCCACTGGACGTCGAGGTGGTTACATCTGTCCTCAATAGGTTGTTCAGAGGAATGTGTGACATCATCTGACGCTTTTCCTTTCTGGGCTATATGGGCTATACGCATAATGAAATAGCACGATTTAGGTACAGTCATGCGTCTTGGCAGGCTGGCGATCTTGCCAGGTTTGAGTCTCTCGTGATTATTCGAATTGTAGGACCATACTGCTTTTACAGGATAGGTCGCCTTATTCTTAACAAGGGTAAGAACATCAAAGTAAATGCTGGTGTGGTACTAGGTTGATACGAGACTGGATAAATTGAGAGACTGTCTAACACAAACATGTACGAACAATCTACTTGTGTCATTCCTGTTGATCTTGCTTGCCAAATAATCGTGCTGTACCTTCTATACGGGAGTAGGCTTTCACGTGAAGTCGATAGTTCTGTCCCGAAAAAATTCAAGATGATTAGTCGATCATCGCGACGATCTTGTTTACTAATACCAGGTTTAGTAGGTTACACTTCTCGTAGTGATATCATGGTGTTTATCTCGTTCGTTAGACGGTTGACGTTCTTAAACTTATCTCTTTCAGCTCCGGTTGATGCCAATACTGGATGGGCAAGGTGTGCTGTACTCTTTTGATGACGCACCAGAGGTCAGAGTGGGAGTGGCCTTTGGTAGCGGCAGTCAAGCCGCTCCTCAAACAGAGCTTCCCGTTGTATCATCGTGGCTGGTACGTCCTTTACGTTCTTTATCAGGTGCTTGTCCACAATGTTACTGCACATGTGATGCGAAAGATAGTTGAAAAGTTGAGCGTTCATTATTCTAGGCGTTTAAGCAAAGTCTCGGAGGCGAAATAGCTCTCCATTACGTTCCTATGGTTGCGTTCTCGTATCTCCAAAGTACTGAGATCGCATGCGTGATCAAACCAGGAAAAACTTATCAAGGACACTTTAACCAGGACGATGGTTGAACCCCGCAGAAGATGTTTCTCCCTACCAGCTTCGGATTTGAAAAAACATGCTGTAGGTGGAGTAGTTAATGTCTCTGTAGTATGTGCGAATGGTCTTTGCAAACAAGCGCAAAGCATTGTAAGATCGTCATCAGGCGAAAAGCAGAGCCCCAATAATAATTCAGGAAGCCAGAGGGTTCAAAGTAGTTTCGTTGAGATGACACTGGAGGACTTGACTCGAAAAACTCGCCTCTGCCCAAGTGGTGGTTCCACGCCCACGTGGACTGATAGTTTTGATATGGTCCTGCACGAGGACACCGGTACTCTCCACTTGAACGTCTACGAGCAAGGAGGCAGCAACATGAAATTTGATTTCCTCGGCAGCTGCGAGATCAAGGTCAGAGCGGACTTCGTACTGTATTTGGATCATGATGTTGTGTCCTAACATGGGAGGATACCCATTTCACTTTCTCTGCTTACGTCTACAGTTTCAGCTTACCGGTGGTTGGTACTAACAGATGCAACGTGTATGCAGATGAAGTATGTTGATGATGACTCTACAACTTTTTGGGCCGTCGGGAGCAATCAGGGTGTTGTTGCTTGTCGCGCTGAGCGATGCGGAAAGGAGATAACAATGACCGTACCCCTCGAGAACTGCGTCAAAGGAGAGGTTTGTGCCTTCCTTTCCTTCTCCTTTGTCAGCTACATTTCTTGTCGAAGCACTTAAACAATGAGGACGATATAAACCCACTTAAGGGGCGGGGTGGTTATTCAGGTATTGACTAGGGAGTATGCTATGTACAGGTGACGGTCAAATTAATTTTGAAGGAGTGGCAGTTCACGGATGGTTCAAAAGCTGTAGCCAATTACAACCCTTCGACAGCAAATGCCGTGCAACAGCAGCCGTTACTTGGCACGTGGCCGTCTGCCCCTTCTTTGACCGGCAGGAAGCTGCGAATTGAAGCAGTGGAAGGAAGGAATCTGGCCCCTATGGACAAAACTGGCAAAAGTGATCCCTACCTAAAGCTACACTATGGCAAGGTAAAGCCAGTTCAGTTCTTTGCGTGGTGGTCCGAGAGCCGCGAAGATTAGTTGTTCAAACAATCAAGTGAGCCGTCATGTTTGTAATTGAGAGGGTTTATAGCTGTTGTTGTGTATGCGTCTTCTCAATGTACGTAACGCCGTAGTCCTAGTGGAGCTTGAATCTGGACTGGAGCTTCAGTGTCGCGTTTATACTTCAGTGTCCGCTGACTATTTTCGTTCGTTGTCTGTTCTTGGTAAACTCGGCAGATGGTCAGGAGAACAAAAACCATCAGCCAGGATCTCAATCCAGTCTGGAATCAAATCTTTACTTTCCAGGAGATATCTGGAGGAGAGTACCTAAAAATCAAGTGTTATGATGCGGATCGCTTTGGTGATGAGAATCTAGGAAGTGCACGTGTTAACTTGCAGGGATTAGAAGAGGGTGTGAAGAAGGATGTCTGGGTACCTCTTGAGAAGATTAAGCAAGGAGAAATTAGGTTGAGAATTGAGGTTCTTGGTCTTGAGACAGATTTTGATGGATCTCAGGTAATTTGCCCGAATTCTATGTGAACTTGCTTTGAGGTTTTAAGTCGTGCCGATGTCACAGGTATTGGCATTTCACCATATTGAAGAGAAGTTTCTGAGATTGCTTGCTAGCGGTTCTTTGAGTCGGAGTTTGTGCTGGAACTGAAGCTTAACACATGCAAATTCTTTCATTTCCTGAGCAGAACGGCCATAGTGAGGAGAACGGCTCAGCACCATCAGGCAGCAGGGTGGAGGTAGTCATGATAGAGGCAAGAGATCTGGTAGGAGCTGACTGGAATGGTACCAGTGACCCGTATGTTAGTGTACGGTATGGTAACATAAAAAAGCGAACCAAGGTACATCTCCATGTTTGACTCTCATTCTGAAACTTCGATTTTGAAAATTTCTGATTTTAGATTTCGGAGGTGACAGCTGTGCTTGTTTCCTTTCCAGGTTGTCTATAAAACGCTGAATCCTCAGTGGAACCAAACCTTGGACTTCACCGACGACGGAAGTCCTCTAGTTCTCCATGTTAAGGATTATAATTACATGTTACCAGTAGTTAGTATTGGGCACTGTGTTGTTGAGTACGAAAAGGTACCTCCGAACCAAACTATCGATATGTGGATTCCATTAGTTGGTGTTGCTAAGGGAGAGATACATATGCAGTTGACTCGAAGGCAGCCGGAGTCGGCTGCTGATAAGGAGAAGCACTCAGAAAACGAAGGCTCCAATACTTTGGGTAGTCTGTTGTCAGATGTCAATTCACCCCAAAGACTGCCGGGTGGATCAACCAAGCTTCAGAGGACTTCGGGAAAGGTAACACTTTATGTACTTAATGATACCAGTACTTACTGTCAGCAGTTTTACTGCCGTCAACACAACAGTTGCTAACTTTATTCTTGGCTGGGCTAATTGCGGTATACCCCTATACTAGAGACTGGTCCTTGAGTATATCTGCCATCTGGACGTCTGAAGATAAATTTATTCTTTGCGTACATTTATTATGTTTACACTTTATTTGTTAGCGCACATTCGGCCCCTAATTGATTCTCACTATGCACTTGGCTGGGCTAATTGCGTGATACCCCTATACTAGAGAGTGGGAGCATATCTGCCATTCTCGACGTATGAAGATTACTTTATTCTTTGCGGTCCTCATTGCTTCCTACTATGTACTTGGCCGGGCTAATTGCGTGTTACCTCTATCCTAGAGAGTGGTCCTTGAGCATATCTGCCATTCTCGACGTATAACTTTATTCTTTGCGGTGGGTGTTGATGTCAGTCGTGATACGGATAGTTTCCTATGGACATCACTTGTTCTACTGGATTATGCTCACTCCAGATACAAGTACTTTTTGTCTTTTGCGTATCAGTTTCGAACTCTCTCAGTACGTTTTGATATCGGTTGTGGATAAGAGCTGTTTATTTTTTGATCATTTGATTTGACTCTCTTACTAAGAACTTCCTGAATATTACAGGTACGAGCTCTCATCCGGCGAGCAATGGCACTGGCAGAGGAAGAAGATGATACAGATGATATCCGGGTTATGCTGGAAGAGTTGGAGACTGCTGAAGAGGAACGGGATAGTGTGGTATTGCAGTTGCAGAGGGATAGAGACATTTTGATAGCCAAAGTGAAGGAGCTCGACCAAGCTATGTCTGGCTTGATCTAGAGCTAACAGTAGATTTGTAATGGTAGGAATATTCATGGTCTCAAAGTAGTAAGGTAGTCATCCCGTGGTAGCTTTGGGGCTTCTTTGAATAAATTGTCCAGTAAGCTGGCATACATGAAAATCACGTGCTGCTTTCCTGGTGCCGTATTCGAGGGCTAATCCTCTTTCTTAAGATAAGAGGTTGGCATTACGGGCTGTAGCACGGTGAGGGCTTGATCACACGTGAAGGGTAACTTCCGCAGAGGCCGTCATTAATTACTCATTTTTCGTTTAAGACATGCCTTGATTGTTTCCTATCGACTATCAGCTGTGTCTCTTGACAGGCTTCTGGAGCTCTCAGTAGGTTCGCACGCATGCAGTATTTATTCACTAGGAAGGTCCTAGAGAGTAGATTACGATTTGAGTCCCTGACCAACACCCTTAGCATCGTCTGTGTGCATAGGCTACAGCCAATACAAATGATTAGTTAGGATATTTATCAGTACTTGGAACCTTGTAAGGGAAACTCACTTGTACAACTGCAAGGAAGGGGCATTTCTTTATACCTGATGACTTAGCGGGCGCTTCGAATTATTTTCAGGTAGGATTTCGTAAGCGCTCCTTGTAGCACTGGGATCGGAAGATGTGGGGAGAAGACCAGTTTCGCTTCTACAGAGTGTCAAGTCAGCTCTTCAGCGTCACAGTGCAGTAATGCGAGAAGTCTGAGTTCACTTCTTGTCTTGTACTTCACTCGAGAACATACACGCGATCAGTTCGCTTAATTGTACCCAACGTCTCACTTTAATATGAATCATTACTCTCAATTTGTTCCTCTTTTGTATTTGTCCACAATGCTAGGACGCATTGTCAGGTTAAGCGCACCACTTCGGTGTTTGCCAAACCTGCAGCGTCGATGAGATTATGGTCGGACTGTCGACGCAGTTGCAGATTTGGTGGGTCTGATCAACATGATCAGCATTCTTTTGTACTTACCCGTTCTGTCCCTTCAGTCTGACTTCTATGCCATAGCAACGGCAGCGAACTTCGCGCAGTTATCTTTTGCAGGGCGACTTTCAGCGAACCTGATTTGTGTTATTGTTCGAATGGTGAAAGACAAAATTGGATTAATCGCATTTTGGTGATTTGAGAAAGGACGCTTGGGGAGTTATTGCCAAATCTATCCCAAGTGAGAACGAAAGTGGATAGTCGAAAGTTTCTTCACTTGCTTTTGCGGATCAATAAAATTTAAATACCAAAAATGAGCGAGATTCTAGGGGATTACTTTTTAACCGTGAAATTCCAATCGTGAAATCCGTCGGAATGCTCGACGGCGTTAACAGTTTACAGTAAACGGTTACAATGAGCATTGGAAACAGAAAATGGAGCTTTGAAAT
The DNA here is from genome assembly GCA_036924285.1 of Asterella californica. Taxonomy (NCBI): domain Eukaryota; kingdom Viridiplantae; phylum Streptophyta; class Marchantiopsida; order Marchantiales; family Aytoniaceae; genus Asterella; species Asterella californica. The sequence continues at coordinate 19,627,495 of JAYKYS010000003.1, forward strand.
GATTTAACTAAAATTCCGTCAAGTGGATATCACAGTTGTTGCAGCATTATCCACTTGCGAGTGTGGTGTCTCGCTCGACACATCGGGTCGCTATCTTGTTCAATGTCTTCATGGTGGAGAGCGGATAGCTATCCACGATGTCATCATTTCGACGAGTTCTGATCTAATTTTTATTTCTTCCATTTGTGCGTTTTGTTTGAGTAGTACATCTTCTGACACAGAGATTTTGTCTTTCTTTTTTTCAGAATAGGTTATGTTATGTTTTTATTGTGATTTCATTTTTATATTTTTTTTTCTTATTGTAAGCTTCTCTTGAGATTATTAGATCAGAAAAAATCTCACCATCTACAACAACATTTTATTTTTTCTCATTTCCGAGACAATAGCGAACATACAGATTTGAGAAAATGGATGTGTGAGACTTTATTTTCTTCTAATTTATGGATGGACTACTGAAACGAGAGAACATGCTACATGCATGATCGATTCATGAGACTATGATACTGGTCATGAATTTCTCATGTTGTTTCTGTTCATTCAAGCGTTGGAGATTGTGCATACTACCGTGATAACATCTTGAGAGTTTTGGATAATACCCAGACAACACGCACGGTGAGACGTGATTCATAAGCAAGTATGACACATGAATACTGATTTTTTAGATACTCATATGAGAAAACGATACAAAATGTCGCATAGAAACTTTACGAAACTAGTAGACGAAATAAAATCTTTCATGTCTAGTATCACTGAATGGTCTGCAGCAAGAAAGCGAATAGAACTAACCAAATGTGTGGCAATAATGATCTATCGCTTTGTACATAATCTCAGTTAACGACTCTTAACGACATGTATTGCATTGAAAAATCGACTATAGTGAAATACACGATAATGATTATTGATGTTCTTATCAGTAGAAGTAAATTATACTCCAAGTATGTAAATAGATCAGATATCACAGAGAGTATAAACATTATGAGCAAGTTTAAACGGATTTGTGAAATCTCACAAATAATATATGTCATTGATGATTCTCATATAAAATTAAGACACAAACCACCACAAAAGTATCTTCGGGAACACTATAAAAATCGTCACTCTGATTACTCAGTCTTGCTACAAGGAGTATGCGATTTTGATCTAAACTTTTAGGACTTATGTTGCACCATACATGTCTCTACTCATGATGCTGCACATTTATGACAATCAAATTTATATCAGTTGGTGAAAACAAAGCGTATTCATCAAAGGTGACTAATATGGTGGTGCCATTCTTGAAGATTTGGTAGATGATATAAGGTCCTTGTCACATGTATTTCAGCTTTCTTTTTCTTGTGTTGTCGGTTTGGACACAAAATTGAGTTGCATTTCTCGAATTCATAAAGTTTTTGTTGTCATTGAGTAAATTCATTTGAACTTCCTTCCAGTGGTATTGTCGTTTGAGTCCTCTTTCTCTTCCTTCTTCTAGTTTCAGAAGTTGTTCTAGTCGTTGTTGTAATGCCTTCTTTGGATTTAAAGATATTTGGTCGTTACCCCGAGACTTGAGACTATATATTCCATTGGTACTTGTGCTGCCACTCGATATCTCATCCGGAATGCTATATGTCCAATGGAAGTTTTATGTGTCAATTATCATTGTCCACAAAGCAGATGGTAAGTGTACTCCTAAGAGGATGGATTTCTTTCCACAAGTCTCCATAAAATAGTTATAAGTATTTTGTTTGTAAATTATGCATGTTCGTTACACTCAAGGTAATACAACTGTAAAACACATGAAGACCGTTGAGATAGACGAATCTAAGATAAAAAAGAATAAATTTCATCGAGGGAAAAAAGACCAAAGATGGATGGACAATGGGTATTTGGTGGAATAAAAAGAAAGAATAACAAGATTTTCCGGTTTGCGTAACTAACCAGTCCAAGAAAACTCTTATAAATCTTCTCTATAAGTTTGTGGAACGAGACATTCATATTTACAGTAACTGTTGGAAAGACAAATGTCATTGAATATCGACGTCAATTGAGTTGGGACCATACTACAATGAACCATTCTAAATTTCTCAGAGATCAGAAAGTTCATGTATTACAAAAATCATCGAATCGACATCATTTTCACCAGAAATTAATTTTTCTCGATATAGAATGAGAAAATCTCTTTACCTCGTAGAATTATGTGACGCAAGAACTCCGTGAAGAATAAATGTTAAGCTTTTTATGTTTTCACTGATCACATTGTCATTTACTGAAGAAAATGGACCATATGTAGACTTTCAGTATTCTGCGATAATTTCTCATGTGAAATCTTTTACATGCAGAAACAACTATCAATTCTACCATTCAGTAGAACTTAACGCTAAAAAAATCAACTCGAAGTTAAGAAAAGTACCTATTTTTGCATTTGGCCCCATTCACGTTCCAGATTTTAAGTTTTCTCCCTAATCGGAACAAGAGATTTTGAGTTCAAACTGGTGGTTGAGGTTCGAGACGCCCTACTACCGTGGCACTTGTGCTGGGAATCCCACACGCCATCAGGAAGTCAGTCGAGCATGCAATGGGAACTCCCTCCAGTGTCGTTGACAGTTAATCTCCCGAAAATGTGCAGAAGCTGCTGCAGCCTGCACTCGTGGATCTTAACGACGAACTGAAGTACGAAGATTGCTTACTCGCTGGAAACTCATGCAATATCGTGATACAACTGTCGTTTTCTGTAGCGGAGGCAGACCGTATACACTGAAGTTTTACACCAACAGGAATAATTTCGCACTTGTTGCATGGCTTGATGGGACACAAGACCCTATAAGCAGGAATTGGCTTTCGGTTGAGCTGGGGAAATGTGACAGAGTTTGGAGGACTGCTAACGGCAAGTCAGTTGATGCTCGTGCAATCATACGACCTCTTGCAACACTTCCTGAGCGGATCTCGCGAAGTTCTCCGGCTAGCTTGAGTCTTTTACTTTTGACTGTTCGGTCACCGAGCAAGATTCACGGAATCGAAATCCTTTCCGCCATCTTTGATCCATTCACACATCGACCTAACAATCATAGCGTCCGTGATCGCAAACAAGAGAATTATCATCGTAGTTTTAAGCTGCTCTGCGAAAGTTCCAGAGCTAAACACAGTTTCCTGGAGCTTGTGCTGGCTTCGGACACTTCGCCGTGTCTTCACAATCGCTGTTTCTCTACGGACAATCAGAGCTGAATCTTCCCGAACCTGTCCGTTCTATTCACGCCCACTCACGAACGGCGGAGTCCGGCTCTTGTCCTTCAATCGCTTGGACACCTACCGGAACACGGAGCAGCTGTGATTCATGAGCATATGATTCTCATACTAAGTTAGAATCGCCGCACCCAAATTAGTGCAGAATATGAATCTGCCGATATATATACTTGATAGTCTGCGTCATATCGACTGCCCGATACTGTTGTATTATTAAGCAACTTGCCGCAATTACGAGTTTTACGTGAGTGAGCCGAACCGAAGTACGGCAGACGTACAAAGCTGGTCGAATCTAGGCCATCGGGGCGACGTACAACCAGTGTCGTATAAGCTGGGCCAGCGGAAATATATCCGCTAAAAGAAACGGGGATTTAGAAAAGGATCATCCACGTGTAGGAGAATTTAGTGGAATGGCGATAAAGAAAGCGCAGAAGAGGTTACCGTAACTTAGGGTTTAGGAAGAAAAGGTATAGCTCTAGAATTTACAGGATGAGCACCTCTTTGATGTCCTTCGCTCTGCCAAAAGATGCGATGCGAAGTGCCTCGCGAGCTGATTGGCCCAACATTCCATGACAGTGTAAAACAAACGAATGACTTGGACCGCTTGTTGGTGCTACTGCTGCTCTGGTGTTCAGAGTCTTCGGCGAGTCATGGACTTGCACGTCGTTCCCCACCCGTTCTCGCTGTTTACATCACCGTGTGGGATTTCCCGGGTTATGCATGTCGTATAAAGTCGTGGACAGGGTTAATTTTGTGCTTGCCTGGATTTACCAAAGCAACTGTGCCGAGAGAAATGAACGTCCAACTTTGCAGGTAGTGTGGAGTGCTGGAATGATCCAGGGCCGGAATTTTGGAGGTCTGGTAGTGGAAGAGATTTAGTTTTAAGCGCGGATAGTAGAAGTAGAAAGGAGTATCGCCCAAGACTCGAAGTTTGACGAGAGACTGAGGCGTGGAATTTGTAGACAAAACTTGGCTCGGACTCTTTCAAATATAGGGGGCAGCGTATGATCTTAAGGAGATGGGAAGGTACAACTAGTTTGCGACGGGGGAAATTGACGAAGATGACATTGCAGGAGGGCGATTGTGATTGTGCCGGTAGCTTCTAGAGGTCTCAACGTGCGCGAGAAATGTAGTGCACTTGTGCTGAATCCTTCTGCACGCAAGGTCTTTCGGAACTGAACGGCCTTTACAGAAGGTGGAAAGGTGGAAGTCGGATCCAGCTCGAATGCGAACCAGTTCTGAGTAGTGGTGGATTGGTGGAACACCCAGAGACTAGTCAATTTTTCTTATTAATTTCACAGAAGTATGAACGTACAACGGCTAATTTGACGTGCGGAGCAGTGGTTGCAGTAGGACAGAATTGAGCTTCAGGTCTCCAGCTTCGTGTCAAGTCTGGAGTAATGAATATGCTAGGAGAAGCTGACGAAGCTCGGAACATGGACGGGCTTGACGAGGAAGAAGAGGATGAAGAGCACAATGTAGTAGCGATGATTCTGCTTCACTCGGCTCCCTATCCTTTCCATCAAAAGATGAACATCGCTGATTTATGTAGATTTTCCAGGTCAGGTTTTACACTGCTTGGTTCACAAGTAGTTGGACGCATCACGTTTGTTATTGTTTCCATATGTCGGGTTTATTTGGAAGTCTCAGGATGCTTAGAATAAGTTGCTTTCATTTGCGTTTCCAAATACTCACCTTATCTATACAAATGTCCTCTTGCAGTGCAATTGCTTGGTGCCCACGAACGAACATTCTTGCATGTGCAACGGAAACCTGTGCCAGAGATCCTGGGTTAGGATCACCTCCCATGGGTCATCGCTTCTCTACCATACTTTGTTGGAGTTGGAAGCAAGAAACAGGACGTCCAATATTGCTACTGACAGTCGTTTATATGAATTTACACCAGAAGGACGAGATGTATGGCATGACGCTAGATATTTCATTGATAGCCACACGACATGCTCAACCGAAACTGTATCGCGCCAACAACTTCACTCAGAGTGAGCTTGAATACACCAGCACTTGCTCTTACAGTATCTTAGCTGTTAATAATCTCTAGGCTTATTTTGCAGAACGTCCCAACTGCCGGCTTTCTGGATCCCAATCCACGTGGTAGATCCGGAACGCCCTTCTGAGCATGCAATATTCAACGTGACGGCCGGTATGTAGTTTCACATTGTCTTCCTTTTATGTAATACTATTGTTATGCGCGACTGTGAGGTACACATACAAAATATCGTGAAGTCCCTGCACACTCTATTACTTAAAAATGCTAATCGTAGCGCATATTCTTTACTTGCTATGTGCTTCTCCCAGGTATTTCACTCCCAGGTTACCTTAAATGTATGCATGTTAGTCTTGCACTGCTCTGCTAATCAACATACCAGTAAATACTCGGTGCACGGCAAGATCGGAGTTGTTACTGCATTCCTTTTGGTCATATATTGACTTGGTCATATTCTACTGATGAACGGAGGGTCAGATATAGACCTCAGATTTTCTGATGCATTAGGAGGGCCATAGGCAGAGATCGGGGTGCACTTCATCATCCGTGGGTCTTTTATTCTGGAGTGTGCTATCTGCTACACATTCCCAATTTTCTGTCCCCAGGTTCGGAATTTTCGCTAAAAACGTGCACCACGTTAGCGACAGCCACCCTACTCGATCCTCTTCCTATGTACTTCTATGGGTTCACACGTACTTAGGGGTGGAATTCTCGGAGGATTCCATGTGGGAGAGGGCCCATCGCTCGTACTGTCGAGAAGGGCCATCGTAAGGTAAATGGATTGGGCAACGTCCTTGTCTCTAGATACATTACCTCTATAGCTACACGAACTGGATTCCTGCACACCACACACTCTATAGTCGAATATGGAGCTGCTGTCTGGGATGCTAATACCAAGCAAAGACCTCCGCTGGAGGCTAACCAGTTGAAAGAAGTTCATCTTGTGATCGGTTCCGGTTCAGGAATTTGGTGTAGAACCACTGGAAGAGCGAAGGGACGTAGATTGGCGAAGGAAACGGAGAAACTAGAATCCAGGAATCCAGCAGAAACCCAGAGAAATGCAGGATAGGCCATTTAAACAACCAAAATGGTTGTTTAAATGGCCTGGAGAAAGAAGAGAAAGAAGATTGCAGAGATTTTGAGAGTAGCAGACCTATCAGGGAAGGTCTGGAACATGTTTGAATCTGAAATGAATAAAGACTGTAAAAGAGGCAATGGGCAGGGTTTACCGAAATAAGACAGAGATGGAGGCATCACGAGTAACCCTTCTCTTTGAAGGGAGTTCACTCTAAAGAACCTGGCTTCAAGACCTACCTTTGACGAACCCCTACACCAGGTATTCAGTTGAAGTTAAGTTCAGAGCAGGTAACATCCTGTTAAACACCAGGATGAATAAGATGAACCGCCAGACTATGGTCTGTACTCTCTGTGAAGATGGGGACGAAGATACTGTGCATTATCTGGTAGACTGTGTAGTACTTACTACTCTCAAAAAATATCTACTTTGTGACATCAGACCATCGGACGTGTTCACAGTTATCGCCTGGCGTCGAAATCCAAAGCAGCTGCCTTGTTGTCCAGAGCTTTCTAGGGTCAGCCTCTTCTGTTGTGATCTAGTTAATCCTTCCTGGCAGAAACTTGGAGGTGAGGACGAATGTCCCGCTACCGTAAGTCCTGTTACTACTTGAGTAAGTCTCCCATTCCTCAGGTAGCTGTTCTTCTGCGTTATATCTTCTCAACCCATCCTTCTTTCTAGCACCGTCCAGCCACGGCGCGGGGTCTATGGTCCAAACATGGCATGCAATTATAAGTGAGTACAGCTTTTCTGGGTTTAGTATTCCCGGGTGATCTGAAGTGTATGTGGGTAGTTCTTGCATTGCGTTGCTGTCCTTGTAGACCGGCATATACCAGCAAATACACGAGTGTATTGAACGCCATTATACTTGCTGCGCACCGCAGTTAGTCAACATTCTGGGTAGACCTGGTCGCTGTGTCTCACTTCTATGACTAATTTCGAGAGGATAGTCGCCTGAACTTCCCAGCAGCAGCGGATGTCGATGCTTGTTAACCAGCAGTAGGGGAGGGCTGACCCCTACTGCTGGTTTTGAACTACGAAGTTACTTAGCTCGCTTCTTCGTCTGTTGCAGAGTCGCCAGGAGATGCTGTACAGTCCCTTGAGTGGTCCCCTCTATCCTGTCCTCAGGCTCTGTTGGTTTGGAACAGTAGTGGAAGGGTGACTATCTGGTCCCAGCCTACACAAGTAAGGGCCTTATCTTGAATCGTGGTGCGCAATGTACCCCGCTCCGTTGATCATGGTCAACGCAAATGGCTGGTATGATTGATTTCTTGCGTTTCTCTCAGGGCCCTCCGAATGTTGCATGTACCATCAATTGCTGGAGCTGTGAGTACGAGTGGCAACAAGAACAGGCAGTCGCCGTTAAGTGGCTTGCCGGGCTCTCTCCCGTAAGTTTGTCTGCCCCAAGTAATGGTGAGCCCAATATTTTGGCTTGAGGCGTTGTTTCTTCTAACTCTCAGGTAGTGCTATTCAGGTACTCATACTCAGGTAGTACAGGAACCTATTCTGGAAATGTGCTTCGCACTACACATTTCCATCGGTACACTCTCCGGTTATATCATTCGCTAACTCCACTCGGCATTGTTAGCGCACATTCGGCCCCTAATTGATTCTCTCTGTGTACTTGGCTGGACTGATTTGAGTGGTACCCCTATACTAGAGAGTGGTCCTTGAGCATATCTGCCATTCTCGTCGTATGAAGATGACTCTCAGGTAGTGCTAGTTATGCTTTGGATGGCCATGAATAGAAACACTTGAGGTTTTTCTCTTATTTCGATTAACCATCGTGGTCCAGCAGATTAGTGGTTTGGGTGCTTTCAACACGTCACTCTAATCCGGGCGCGTAGCTTAGACGGGCAATGAGGGCTTTCGCGGGTCTCACATCGGTTGGATGTCAGTATAGGCTGGTGTCGGAATAAGCCTGAATTGAGGGCTGTCTGGGACTTACTGTATTTGAAGTGGACTATACCTTCATCTTTACCTGCTTGTCGTACATTTTGCAGTATCGGTGGTCACCTACTGTATCCACCAATGGAAGCTCAAGCTCCAAGTCTTACGAGGAGAGGTTTCTTGCTCATGTACCGCGTCCTGCAGGTAGAAATGAACGTGTCGGTTTTATGAAATATGTGTAGAGGTGTCACTCTTTTGAGTTTAGTCTGGTTCTCAACCCTCTTCTCTTGACACAGCAAGAGCAAGGCACGCAGGTACTTAAATTCGTGCTTCTGTGTTGACCATTCCGGTTGTGTCGTTGTGGTGGCAGCTCGTTGGCCCAACTTTTTGTGTATATGCGTAGTATTTTTTTCTGGCTCAGTACAACTACGCTGGCGTCAGTGGCCACCTCAAAACTACGGCCCCGTGAAATGGCACGCCACCAACAAAGCAGTGTTAGGAGCTGGACCGAGTGGTGTATTTTGTGCAGACGCAATCATCACCGACTCAGGTAGTTTGCATATTGCCGGAGCCCCTGTTGGACACCCTTCGACTCTGGTTGTCTGGGAGGTAAGCCCCTGGGTGCTGAATCCTGCTGGTGCCAGTCAGCAAGCTGTCAAATATCCGATGGGTGTACAGTCACCCCTAGCCCTCGGTCCCCCTTCATGGCCCGGGGTTGCTCCTTTAGCTGCATGCTTGATGAGCTGGCAGGAACAGGCAGCTACAGACGTCAAAACTGCTCAAGCTCAAGAACAGTTGGAGAATGATGAAAAAGCAGGTCCTTTGCTCCAGTGTTCACCCGTGTCAAACCTCTCCGCATATGTGACTCCTGAAGTATCGTCACTGACAAGTTGGGGGTCAGGGATTGCTGCTGTAGCTTTTGATCCTTCGCGCGGAGGCAATGCACTGGTAACAGTAATTTGTGAAGGTATTTTCTGTTTGGTTTTGAAGAGAGTGTGCTTTGTGCTTTGTGTTGCTTTCTGCTGACATCATTACTGTTGTTGTAAAGACCTGAGGTCATGTTGCTCAAATCCACTCCTTAGGCGTGTTCCGTGGAACAGTCTGCTTGTTGCTCACAATTAGTCTCATTCATGTTTTCCACTCAATAAAGTGAAAAATTAAATTGCAGAACGAAAACTAAAAGTAAATTGTAGCATTGCGGCCTGATCTGTAGGATCTGATCGTCGGCTTGTTCCTTGGGCCAGGTTATTTTATAACTCCGGAATGTCCTGATGATGGACCGTCCATGACCGGATGGAGGTTTCAACGTTGGGAATCGGCCCGACAGCAAGTTGCGATTCACCCGCTCTTCGAGAGTCAGTCTGCGGGCTATCCCCCTTCTACTTCTCATCCCATGATTACGTCTTGGACCGCCGTGACTAATAAAAGCATGTCACCAAGGAGTGCCTTCAGTCCGTTGTCAGGAGGTTTGATGATGAGTGATCCAACCAAACGTAAGACAGAGATGTTGATAAATCGAGAGCGACCAAAGAATCCAAGGCTTATAGCCAGAATCTTTTTCTCAAATCATGGTGGGGAGTGGGCTGTGACGCTTACGAGTGGTGAAGTTGTGATTTATTCAGGGTCTTCTGTTAATCCTATAGAAACCTTTGTTGTTAGAGTTGGTATGCTACTACCACCGAGTGTTGCTTTCTCGCCAACAAGTTGCTGTGTAGCATCAGTGTGGCACGACAAGAAAGCAGACTGCAGTCTACTCAAGATTTGGTGCTTAGACCCACCTGCTCCAGCTTCGCCACAAGGAGGGAGTGCTGGTTCACTGACTTGGGAACGTCATATAGCAGACAGGTACTGGTTTCTTGTCAATGTGTCGCAGAGGATTTTGTTGTCAGAAGATCCTTTGAGATGTGCGAGCAGCTCACCACGGGGACAAATTCTTCTCTTGCAGATTTTGGTGGAGTCTTGTGACTGAAGTTGACTGGTGGGACATTGTTGCATGCACCCAGTATGCGACTGAGTCTGGTACTGGTATGTACCGTCTTTGACTTGTGAATATTCCTTGCATCTTCGTTGGTTGCTTGCTTCAAGGAAGCATCATGGATGGTCCATCTCATAGTGGCATCTTTGTTTCTGTGATCTTATCCGCAGTTACAGTTGCCAGGGTTTCCGCAGTATTGGATGCTGATTTTCATGCCCTTCCCACTGTTGCACACCGTCAGCACTACGGCGTGGTAAGGGACCACACAAAGACCGCTCTTGCCAGTGATATTTCATTACCCCATTGTTTCTGTCTCTCCAGTCCAGCCGAAAATTACTAGGGACAGTTTCACCAGGTTTGGCTCGCTGCAGTGTTGAGCACCGTGATACCGGGTTTCACTTGGCCTTTGCAAGTCATTACGCCCTGACCCGTACTTTTCACTCAAGCTCGGTCATGAAATATTGGACTTTTTGTTTATTTAACACCAGCACATACCTTGGGTACTGCATGCATGTGCACTTGTGCACGATCTCGAGATGGGCAGGATGCTTATTTCATCTTGAGAAGGAAATGTCGAAGGGAGTGCAAATCTAAGTTCGAAGACAGTTACGAGGTTCATTTTTCCTTTTGAGTTCCCGGCATATGCTTAGTTCGGTTGATGTTCTGTTACTGCAGGCACTGGACCAGATAAAGAGTCGGATGTTGGAGGGCTTCGATGCTGCTGATAATAGGGCCTTAGTTCTTGACATGCAGGCAAGATTGACATTAGATGCGCTTGGAAAGGGCATAGAATCTGCTCTCGTGAGCCCTGCGACGCTTATTCCAGAACCTTGGCTAGCGAGCAGCGAGCAGTTACAAAATCTGGGAGCTGATGCAATGGCAGTTGATCCCAACCTCCTGACGAGCGTACAGGTGGGCCCTAACTGCTAATTCATCGACCTCCTGCTGCAAACTGTTGTTGTCCAGAACAACTGTTTCAGTATCTTGGCAATGCGCATTCATAAACTCTGAAGGTCTCCAGGTCATTGTACTGTTATGATTGACGTGCGACGTAATCTTGTGACCCCCTACAATCTGCATACCGCATACCTTTTCAACATCAAAAAGCTACTGAGACTGCATAACTGGACGCCGTCCACCCGTTATGCGGTCCCAGCGAGCGCAGCCCTCAGCAGACTGTTCATATAGAGGAGAAATCCGGATACCCACCCCTGAAGGTTTCTTCCAGTACCACCATTTCATCCTCCTGGACACAGGTGGGCTAGTGCGATATCTGAACTTATCCCAATGCACCGCGTCGGGTGATCGTGTTCGTCCAGTGAAAAAACTATCAGGTCACAAGCAGCCCGATGGCATGGCTGGTAGCCGTCTCGTGCAATGATGGTCGGTAATGAATGGTCTGCACGATCACGAATTCCTGAAAATTTTAGATTGTTGGGGTTATGAACTCTTCTCGTCCTTTTTCTTGAGTTGTATGCTTTTCCTTCTCACGTCTCACTGTGATCTGTCTCTTGGAAGACCTCAGAGCTGCACATACAATCTTTTTCCATTTGACGTGGTAACGAGTTCTATCCTGTCTCAACTCAAGCTGTCTTTTCAGTTCGAGATATCAAAGTTCTAGTTTCAGATTCCCCTCCCACATACTGCTATGGTTATTACTGAACTTAAGCCGCTTGTCGGGGAGCTTCAGTCGTTGGTCATCGGAGGCGTCGGTTTGTTGTGTATCTTGTTACTCAGAATAGCACGTGTTGGGAAGGTCACCACTATAAGGATGCTTACTCGTTTCGTTTTCTTTTCGTGTAGGCTTATGTTGATTCCATCCTCGATCTCGCATCACATTTTTTAACTCGGCTTCGACGCTATGCTAGCTTTTGTCGAACTCTGGCTAGCCATGGAGGGGCAAATCTTGCTGCGAATGCAGCTAGCCGTGCTGGTGTAAATACAAGTAACGGAGGATCACTAGCAGTACAGACTGGACAAGGTGAGTTTGAGAGGAGACACGCAGACCCAGACATACTTGGGTATGATGCCGCATCTCAGTCACGTGTTCCAACCGAAGGTGCTTGTCTAGAACAATAAAAGAGTTGTGTATAGTCTCGGAAGAATTTACTCAGCTGAAACACGATGCTATTATTTTAAGCCTGATGAAGCCCGTACGTGATGTCTGCATGTCTACACAGGTCCAGGTGGTCAAGCTGGTGGAGGTAGTAATGGGACAACAACCGGTGTGCAGTGGTTACAGGGTGCTGTTGCAAAATTAAACAACACCGGAGACGGCACAAGTTCCAATCCATCCAGCACGGGATTAAGTCAAGCTCACTCCTTAGGCGTGGGTAGTGGAACATTTCCTGGAATTCCTGCGGTTCGGCTCATTGGAGACTGCCAGTTTCTTCACCGGCTCTGCCAGCTTCTCTTCTTCTGTCTTATCTTTCGGAAGAGGCAGCTGTCTCGCCATGTCGCGGCCACGGCTACTTCCAGGCTAACAGTAGATACTTCTGCCGCTGGTGCAAAAGGTGTAAACGGTATAGTGGCCAAGACGGAAGATAGTATGACTTCTGGAAGCACAGTTACCCGCTCCGTTACCGGTGCCCCTATTGTTAAAACGGAGGATGGTACCACAAGACCTGCTGTGTTGAGCAAAGCTGAAGAGGCTCAGATTGCTAAGACCGTTCGTGCTGGGACAGGAAATGCCGGTCAGGGTTACACATCAGACGAGGTTCGGATGAAGACCTTTCAAATATAGTTCCCACAGGCAGCCTGGCGATGGCAACTAATGCTTGGTTCAGGGTTTGGTTTGCAGTGTCGTTTATTTAATTGCATGTAACGTGTTCAATCTCGCAGGTGAAGTACCTCTTTTTAGTGCTTGTGGAGCTTTGCAAGAAAACCTCATCAAGTCCACATCCAATGCCCAAGTCGCAGGTCGGAACGAATAACCCTGTCATGAGGCTGCACTATATTGATGGACAGTGCACTGTGCCCCCTGAAGTTGTGGAGGCATCACTTGGACCACACATGCAGGTACAACACGCCGGTCGTAGGCTGGGGATGCTTCCTGTGTAGTAAAACTGTTGTTCACTGCCCAAATCGTCTTGTAGCACTACCGTAGGCTGCTTTGACGAGAGGTTCGATTTTCTAGACAAAGATTGACCTTCCCTGTGGTGCGGGTGGTGTCTGGTGGGCTGGTGTTGTGAAGCAGCTATTACCACGTCCACGAGGAGCAGATGCGGCTGGACTGCTCATGAAGGAGCTGGAACTCCACGCACCCGCCGAAGAGTGGACGCGGAGAAGCATGTCACTCGGGCCGTATTACACAGGTTATCAGACCGAAATGACTGACGTACTTGATGAGGATCAACTCCCCGTGGACTTTTGGCCGAGAAAACGAAGATTCGCTGAAAGAGACGCTGCATTTGGTTTCAACACAGCAATTGGCTTGGGAAGCTTCGCAGGATTTATGGGTTCGCGTCGAGATGTTATTAGCGGTGTATGGAAGACTGCTCAGCATGGACATTGGCATAAGGTACGGTGCCTTACAGTCTTGCGGTCGACGTAGGTTCCCTGAACTGGCCATGCAGGGCTGTCCTCGAACTCTGTGTAAGGTACCACGTGAGAGGATAATTTGTAACTAACTGTCGGTCCATGGGACTGAGCACCGAAACATTTTAGCTGCTATAGAACACCTTTCTATCACCTTTCTTTCGAGCTGCTATACTCTTGAAGCTTTCGTATTTGACTGGGAATAAGAGTACTGCAAAACCCCGTTTACCCGGTTTGCGACGTGGCCAGAAGACACAACTTGAGAATCTTGTTTCCCTGTGAATGTAGTGCATGCGTTGTGGGAGGAAGACGGCTTCCCTTACACCTCCGAATTTGAAACTCACACCCTCAGAGACCATTCCTACTACGAGAGAGGCATGGTGGACTGGAAGGTGGAGGTTCAAGTGTCCAATGTGTGGAGGCAGGTGGGCGAGGATGCTGTAGGACGGATAGCAAACCATCTAGCCAGATGGGAAAATCGGTGAATGCCTTCAGAAGATTGAGAAATGTGGTCCGTCTTCGCCGCAGGAAAAGTAGCCATACCATTTTGTCGGCAAGCATCCTCGAGCTCCGTTTTCTGCGAATTATTTCTGATCTTTCATCACTTTGAGTAAATTTCTCCAACCACAATCCATTCTGCACTCTCCTGCGCTTATCGGGCATTTCTACAATTGAGCTTACAGTCATATATTCAGTTGGGTTGTTGATTGCTGAGGTGATGTGCGTCGATGTCAGAATCTACAGAACCTTCGCCTGAGTTTGTTCTGTCGAGGATGCTGGAGATATGACACAGCCGGCAGGAAGGGAGCAACATTACTTGGGAGGCCCGTTTGCTTGCAGAGTCGGGCACAAAGAAGGGTGAGAGAGAAGACACGTGAATACGGATTTTTCGTGCGCAGCACGAACCGTTGGTTCGAGTCCTTCTGCTGCTGTTGCTGAAGAGATGACGAGGTAGTAGAAGAAGGTTACGTTTCCTTTGATAGGTGTCTGGAATTTGTGGCCACTGTCGGACCATTACGAGGTACACGGATACGAATCGTAGAAGGATTTGTCAAGCATCGGAGGGAGCAGTACTCCCGGTCGTTTTGGACGGATGGCGATGGCAGCATGGTAGGGGACTGGTGACCGGACTATGTGCATGATCTGCAGACGAGAAATTGCAGGAATTGAACTACAGGTGTAGCTTTTCCCTGTCTTTTACGCCAGGAAGCTCTGATCGGGAGGGCAGGCACCAGGGGCTGGACCAGGAGCAGACCCGGCGAAACTCTTTCTTCTTAGGCAGGCCCTGCCAACTATGAGGCCAGTCTGGCTCTCCTGACCCACTTTGCTCTAGCAGTGGGCTACTTACTCCCGTGGAATGCTTTCATCGCCCCGGTGGATTACTCCGAATATATACCCTAGGTCTCAAATGGATCGGGTGTTCACTGTTTCGTATTTGTTGCCGGGCCTCGTCGTACTGTGTGCTCACGCACAGCGGGCAGAGTTCTTCTCGTTCAGGGTCAGTGTCGGCCTGGTAATGCTCCTCTGCTCCGTGCTTGTTGTACCCTTCACAGACGCCGTGGTTATAAGTGGAGATGGACGGGGACAACTCATTTGCGCATTTTGTGACTGCCGTAGCACTGGCTGTCGCTGGAATAGTGGACGCAATGGCGCAGGCGAGTATTATTGGAGTGGCAGGAGAGGTGCCTGATAGGTACATGCAGGGAATAGTTTCGTGGACAGCTCGCCTGTGGAGTCCGCATTTCATTCTGCGGACAGTAACAAAAGCGGCGTTGCCTCAGGACGTGCAAGGGGTGCGCACAAGTGCCGATATTTACCTTGCAAAAGGTGCAGGTTCCATCATTGTATGCATGGTAGCTTACAGTCAGGTTCACAAGCTCGCGGTTATGGTTCAACGAACGCTTGAGAAACGCTAGGGTTCGGCTATAATGCCAGAGACGCAAGATTTGGAGACCGACAGTAGAACGTTGCTTGTTAAGGAAAGAAAGTCAGGAAGCGAGAATTACACATCGATTGCATCTCACTGTCAGTGGACTGTAGATTAACTTCTTATATTTGTACAGCATTCACTTCATCTTTGTTGGAAAGATACTCAGATGACTACGGAGTCGTCACTTTTCAGTGAATGGGCCTCATTCTAGAAAAATTCACTATCAACAGTTTTCTTTTATGTCCTTGTCCTCAACGTTTTCGTTTATGTCCTTGTCCGGCCGGCTCAGATTTCCTGCTTGTTTACTTCGGAAAATGCAGGAGACCGGGACAGTCGCGCAGTGAGGTGACCGGAATGATCCTCTTGTTCGTTCCCCCGAGAATTGATAGCTATATTCTGTATATTCAGATGTTCGCGGAACTGAACAGAAACTCCTGTACCTACAAGGCCCTGCTGAGTTGGAAAAGACCTCAACCTCGTTTGTTCACCTTTCCTACTCATCTATAGCCTAACCCTCCCTGTTGGGTGCTGATGAAGTCAGAGAGCTGGTTGAGGTGTACACGACAGGAGAGTGCTCTGTTACATGCTCTGAGGTATCTTGTGGTAGTTAGGTGTTTTCAGTGTACACCCACTCATCAACTACAGCTGTGTCCCAGTGACTTTTGTTGAGGGAATTGCTACTAACCTTCTTCTTGTGCCCACTCCAGTATTGCGAATTGTTAGTTCGACTGTACCGGTTGCAGTTGGATTACCTCTTCTTGCACTGTCCTTTTGCTATCAGCATCTTAATTCGTCCCCCTGTCCTTTTTCTTGTCAGCATCTTAATTCGTCCCCCTTGCTGTTTGGTTTTCGGTCTTGGTTAGCGGGTCTATTTTACAGTTTTAGCTCGATCGTTAGGCATCGTGTATTGTACTGGACATATCATTCATCTTTCATGCACCTGCTTACCAGGGGTTACCAGCTTGGAAATGTGCTCTTCCTTGTACCATCCTTGGTTATATATAATTTTGCTAACTTCTCAAAGTTTCTAGTTTCCTTTTCTCTTTTGTTGCTGTTTTCTTTCTTCACATACGATGAACGATGTGTGTCCGTTTGGTTGCCAAGGTCACTAATCTACCACCACACAAAGACTGGGAGTTTGCCCTCAGATGTCCCGGAACTGAACAAAAACTCCTGGACCGACAAGACCGTGACGAGTCTTCATCCGATTGACCACTTCTCCTACTCATCTACAGCCTAACCCTCTCTGTTGTGTGCTGATGAAGTCAAGGTTGACGTGTATGCAACGGGAGTGTGTTCTGCTGCATGCTCCGAGTGTATATTGTGGTAATTAGGTTCTTGAGTGTACACCTACTCAATACTTAAATGCATCAGTGATGGACTGGCAAAAATACGTTCTCAGTTAATACCTCTGTTTGGTTCTCCCTGTATTCACGCACTAAATCCTTGCTCGTATGAATATAACTCTGCTGCGTTGGATTCGTTGCCTATCTGTATCTACGTTTTGCCTCGATAGCCTTCGCTTATTCAAGATTGTATCACATGTATTATAAAAAGAAAGCTAGTTTGTTTTCATT
This sequence comes from Asterella californica, assembly GCA_036924285.1. NCBI lineage: Eukaryota > Viridiplantae > Streptophyta > Marchantiopsida > Marchantiales > Aytoniaceae > Asterella > Asterella californica. The sequence continues at coordinate 19,644,700 of JAYKYS010000003.1, forward strand.
TCTGCATGGGGGTCAAATTTGTTTCTTACATTAGAAGCCATCAGACTGCATCAGTACATATTGCACTTGGTCTCTTGTCATTGCTCTGTCGCATTCGACTTCATACCGAGGGAACATTTTCTGGAAATGTGCTTCGCACTAAACATTACCATCGGCACACTCTCCAGTTATAAAAGAATTCGCTAACTCCAGCCGTCATTGTTAGCGCAAATTCGGTCGCCAATTGCTTCTTACTATGTACTTTGCGGGGCTAATTGTGTGTTACCTCTATACTAGGAGTGGCTTTGAGCATATCTGCCATTCTCGACGTATGAATATAACTTCTCAAACCAAGTTAGCATACATGTCCACCGCTCTTTGTTACTCGCCTTGTATGTACACGGGTTTATAATTATTTCGAGCTACCTTAAGTGTGTTACCTTAAGTGTGTGGGGAAGTCACCGTTTTCACCGAATACTGCTTTAGCCGTGTACCAATATATATACCGTATGTGTGTCTGGATCCATAACCGTAGCTCGCACGGAAAGGTACCCCTTTGATTGATCACATGCTCCAAGAAGGTGGTCTTCATCGAAGATAAAATATAAAAGACTCCAAAGTTGTCGGAATTTTTCAGTAATCGGCAGTTTTGAGTACTAGAAAAAAATGCGAACAAGAGAAAAAGAGGAACGATGTGACTTCACTTTGCTCGCAGAATGCAGACCGTAAACTCCTATACGCATCTTGACAAACATGTGCTTGGCCATGCAGAATAGTGTTGTCGATTTGTATTTGGTAGCCTTCAGCTAATAAATAAATTCGTTGATACCACTTTTGCAGTTGATTCTACCGAACCTAAGTCAACAACAGCTGATGATTTCCCAGATTTAAGTTTTCAGTAGTTCCAAAATTTGTAAGTGCAATTTCATTACATCCTAATGCGATTGTATTCCTGGAGCAACTTTAAGTTGGTGATATTTATCCAACAATTCCTATGCTATGCACTATATCAGGTTCTGCAGCAAGTATTTTGGACGAGGAGGTATAATTCCCATAGCACAACCTGCGTATGGTGCTAGGAATAGCGGAGGATGGATTCGAAGCAACGGCCCCTACAGTAATGGAATATTTTGACACATCAACTACTAAACAAAGACTAGTGTGTAGTGTGTGATATTTTAAGAACGATAGGTGACTTTAGAGTCAACTTGGTTTTTTTCTTTTCGAGGCGTTGGTTGTTTGATCTTTAGGATCTCTCTTTCTTTTGTATGTTTGATAGGATATTTTCATTCGCTGGCTATTCATTACGTCGCGTGTTACTCAACAAAGATTAGTCATAAATATAATATAAATTTACTTTATTGCACATTAGACCATTGGTCGAACTTGCCAGCACCCCTCTTATCTATATCTTTTTTGATGGTACCCTTGATTTGCACCAGACAGTGCAAAGATTACCTGTCATGTCATCAGATCTACATGCGCATTTGACATGGTATAATTCTAGTAGGGGCCTAACGTCGATAAATTTTGCATGGGACATTCTCTGTTTGAGAAGTTCTTGTGTGTGACAATTTATCACTTGCGATTTAGCCGAAAAGATTGATGGTCGGAAGGACGAGCCCTCTTCTTCAGTTTTACTTGTGCTTGTTCAAATCATAACGGAAGTGCGGCAAGTCAGGCGGAGAACTCATGCAATGTTGATAGGATGTGTCGGTTGACATGGCAGGTCATATTTTGCATTGTCTGTCGCAGGTCAGAAATGTTCTCAAGTAGAACATAGTTAAGAGGAGTGCAACCAAGTTAGACAAACGTTCTGAGGGTTGGTCAAGTAAATCTTTGCAAACAAAATGCAATTAACAACACGTATATTATTTATATGGTGTTGTAAGCACCCTCAAGTAAATCTCTGCAAACAAAGTGCAATTAACAGCACATATATTATTTATCTGATGTTGTAACTTCGAAGCAGTTTTACTTACGTTGTAGTCCATGAATCTTGCAGTGATCACAGTTTCTCTAACTAATGTAGTCGAGATCGTATGATTATTAATGTGATCAAGGAGGAGAATTAGCTGAACGACACAGTCACCATTATCAATTTTTTACTGTTGACTGCGGAGGAGCCCGTAGTTCCGCATGAGGAAAATCACAATTCAGACGGAAGTGGACTACGTAGAGTGTCAAAAGATTATTACACATTCAAACTCATGGCTTACTGTCCGCTTCGAGTTGTATGCATGTGACGGTTGAGTGAGAGTTTGAGCTTGAGTAGCACGAGCTCGTGTTGAGGTTAGAGCGATCAGTCTAAGATGCAAGATTTGTCCGTGGTCGTTGAGTAGAAGCTTAGCGCAAGTAAAAATCACCCGGGACATTGATACTTGAATTCAAATCCAGTTGCTTTAGCTACGAATGGCACGAATGACATGTCCGATGAAACCCACTATGAACTTGAAATATGTAGTCGATTGGTTGGAGAGCAGAACACACAGTAGAATTTATCGTTTGAGAGTCCAAGTTCTTGCGTATGAAATTGATGGTTCCGCACCTACGATGGATGTGGTACTTGCAGAGAAAAGCTTGGTGCTGCGCGTGACTATTGCTCGGAGTGCAACGAATATGTCACAACGTTAAACATTGTTTTAGGTTGCGATTGTTGCTGACAGATGAATCTACAAAGACATGGACTGTGGCATGGGATGCTGGCAAAGATGATCATTATGTTTGTTGCAGACTTCAGTGTACTAAGCTGAAACAAGAAGATTGTGCTATCTTGGATAAATTAGTGTGTCATTTTTGGATTACCAAGCTCATTGCGGTGTACAAAAAGACTCCGAGCCACAATTGAACGTACGGATCTTTGTGCAAAGCAATCGTTGTCCTCGCCGATGAATTTCACTACATTTCTGTCCATCAGTTTAGCAGCGACATCCACAGCAGTGGACCACAGTTTAGACGTTAATGATCCACGACCCATCATAGATTCAATAGAGGTATGTTTAAGTCGAGTCGATGCGGATATGACACATCGATCAGATGCACAACGTTTCTATTATAGCTCGACTAAGTTTTATCATGGATACTTTAGGTCTTCAATGAGTAGTATTATGTTTTTGATGTTGTTAAGGATTATTGTATTGTTGACAAAAGATTGATGTGTCTTGTAATTTTACCAACTGATAAAATAAACTTTCGATGGACGCCACACATTTTTCACACAACTTCCAGTTCACGTTCTTATGTCTATTTGTATTAAATCTGATCTATTCTCTCATTTTGAAATGTCTTAATGCAATGTCCAAAAGTTAAGGCTTAGCTCTTTGAATGTATCATTCTTCTGGCACTGAACCATTTCAAACTGGGTTCAAAGTTAAGTGCTCCGTTTAGCTCGTTCAATAGTTGTCAATTTGTGGAGTACATATAAGCTTACTTGACTTAAATTTATATACTGATAATACAGCTGTGCAATAACTAACTGAACACATTGTTGTGCACTACTAGAGCTGTTGTTCTGAACTGCCAAAGCCAAGATGTTTACAGAGGTGAAGCCAATATCTGTTATATCTTCCGGCAATACGTACACAAGTTGCATGGATTTAGTGACATGCACAGAAAAGGGTCCGAACTCAAAATTGGGGAAGAACTGAAAGTTTTATAATGCGTATCCAGCTATATATATAATCTGTAAATATCCTACGGTAAACAATTGCACATGTGTATTAAAGCCTAATAAACCTAGTGTCTAAAGCCCGTTTAAGATTCGAACTCAAGTGGACCATTGTGGTCCAGACCGTTTGGACTATCTCAAAAAAATGAAGTAATTGAGGTGGAAAGAAATATAGAGTTGCATCTATACTTCCAACTTGAAAATAAAAATCTGAAACTCTGAGACCACCACTTTTGAATGTTAGCGCATACATAGTGATGGGTCAGTTAACTATCAAGTAGGTTGATGTCATTGTGATCGAAGTCATAGTACACACTCTCTCATTTTATGCTCATTCATCTCTCTTTTTTGTGTTTGAAAAACACAAAAAAGCTTTGTCTATTTTCTTTAGAAATAAAACATTATCTCTTTCAATTTCCAAAAGGTCTTTCACATAACCAGCTATGGTATTGAACCGCCGCTCAAATACCTCTCTCGTTGGAGCATTTGCAAATCATTGGATATCCTCTTCAGGTCCGAGGTCCTCCTGAGAGAGGTTTGGAGCATCATCGTGCATAAAAGATGCAAATGCTTGATCTGTAGTGGACACGTTTGCTTGTTCAATATTTGATACTTGCACATACTGCGTCCGTGGATTAAAGGCCCACGATATAACTTCTCGTTCAAAGAATGGGCTGTCACTATCAACAATATAAAGAAAAAGTGCACCTTCAAAAATTCAGCTGGAACGGAAGGAGTGATGCAAAATTTTACCCATATGTTCATATTATATGCTTGCATAAGAGATACAGAGAGTTCAAAACTGTGGACATGAACAAGTCCACTTTTGTGTCTGTATGATACACAAAAATACTCGAAGGTGGCATGCTCCTTAGCTTACGTCAGATGACCCAAAATGTCTCCCACCATGATGGATGTGTTCATCCGTTAATGATTTGCTGCAAAACAGATAACATGTCGTCCACCAAACTCTCCGCAATGCTCATTTTGAGATGGTTCAAACGAGACCTATTCAAAGTTGTAGTCGTGTTTTAATTTTCTCCAATGACTTTTCACAATGTTAGTACTTCTCGACAAGCTCAGCCGTGATTTTGAGCACGAATGAACATGTCCCACTTAGAAGGACTATTCCATTCTCTCCACAAGTACCCCCACAACAGCGGCAAATTTTACGTCTTGCAGAAGTCATACATCTTATGAACTGCCTTGGAGTGTAGAGCTTACGAAGATTCAAACTCCCCTATAGAGTTTAGAATAAGGATGTACATGTTATGATGCCGAGTGAACAAGCTTATAACGTCTTTTCTAACTGTGTTCGAAGGTGAGCTTTGGAAACTCTATGCAGAACTTGGACTCCACGTAGGATCGATGAAGGAGAAGATGTTAGCAGCTTCGAGGTCCGAGTAAGAACTCGATGTCTTATCCAAACTCATGCATTTGACCACATCTTGCATGCAACCGCATCTTGTGCATGTTTCATACACAATTGGATGTCCATGGGAACAAATGATGCACGTAATGCACTAATTTGACCACTGTCCTTGTCAGTGAGCGCAAAAACTGGCTTTAAACTTCTATTTTGAAGCATAGTGAACCACTACGTCAGCATATATTTCCTATGCATATGTGTCTTTTGACATGTGTCTTTTTTACCTTCGTCCACCCAAAGATAAAACAGATATGACAAAGGTATGCCGAAGTCTCTGAAATTGACAACCACGACGAACAGTTCGAAGTGCATTGAATTCGTCTTAAAAGTAGAATCTATTATTATTTCACGAACTAAACTTACCTGATCCCATAACGGAGTACGGAAGCCGAAAGATATGTATGTAGTTGTATGCTCGTACAACACTTGGAGAAATCTCTTAGAAATGAACATAGAGCTCTTGATCAAGAAGGAGGCATATCTGACTTGATCATCTATGTCTCGAAAATATTGTCTAGATTGAATCTCACTTATCCAGAAGTTAACTTGGACTCTAGTGATGGTCAAACGGTTGATGATATCTTTATCGCCAAGCATCCTATATACCTCAGGCTTTCAGATATTCAAGTTAGCTATCTCTTCTAAAAAAGTAAGAGTCTCAATTCAAAAGACATTCTGTTTATATGTAGGTTTCTCATGCACTAACAAATGTTGACAGAATGACTTCCTGCTCTATGTCTAAGGTGATATAGACTGTCCCTCCACATTCAAATATATCAATCTTTCACTTCTTTTCTTGCGCTCTTTGTGAACCTACTGCTACCTCTCGTCATTTGTAGGTGATCCTATCGCATCGTGATGCACACCAGCACGTAGTTTTGAACAAAGAAGTATGCTTCTGAGACACACGTGGGTTCTTCTGGATCCCAAGTGCTATTATAAATCTAACCAACCCTCATCACCATCCTTAATGAACGTACAATATGTCTGCAATGTGTGAGCTATCAAAAAGGACAAACAAAGAACCTCGAAAGAACTTGCAAAAGTTTGAAAATAGCTCTTGATCGTGATCTTGCTCAGCATAACTCGCTCGTTATGCAAATGACAATGATGTCAAGAACAAACGTAAAACACCGTAAACCGACCTCGGCACAAACTACAAGACAAGCTGTAATGCATCCCGTTCAAGTTGTGGCTACTGGGAAGTTACAATGGTTTGAAGTTCACTGAATTTTAGAGTTTGAAGTCAAAACTGTGTGAGAGCTCATTAAGATTCTGGTGGAAAGGAGGTTTGAGAGGGCTAAGTGAAAAATTTGTGAGAGGCCTCGCACAATTTTACTCTTGAGAAGTAGTCAACGGACTTTGATTGGTTGTTTCTCGGACTACAAGAATCAGTTGAAGCTGATTTGGATATCATCGGTTTCCAAAGACTTTGTAGAGAAACAAAAATTGATTGATTCAGATCAATATTGAGAGAGTTACAAAGTTTGACGTTTGTAGAGTGTTTTAGGTTAACTTGGCAAAACTGCACGAGCTCTCCATAAGATTTTCATAAAGAGAGAATTTTTCATAGAATATTTTGTGTGGTCATAACTCCGCGTAGGGAGGTCCGTTGGAGTCATATATGGTTTCATTTGAATCGGGTTTTCAAGTAGTTTCTGTTGGACTTGTGAGATTTAGGTTTTGAGAAACTGAGTGAAGGGTTTTGGAGGAAAAACATCAAAAATATTAACATGTTGTAACTCTTTGTACAGATGTCACTTACAAATATATGAGGTATCATTGTGAAGAATTTTTTGAGGATTACATAGTGGAAGGGTTAGATTCAAGGTTGAAGATCACAGACTATTGAAGTCTGTATATAAATATCATGTATAAAAGAATAGTAAATGATAAATATGTTGGATTTTTGGATCAAAAGTATTTAAGCTCGTGCATTTTGCTTGTCTTCCCAAACTTAAACACCTTCCATAGCTAAATACCCCATGTGTTCTCAGACACATCTTTTACGTCTTACAATATGATATCATGGAGTAGATCCTCTTAATAAGACACCTCGAGGTAACAAAATATCTTGTAGTCACCACTGACTATTGTACCAAGTGGATAGATTTTTGTGAGAGAGCATCATCACAAGATTTGGATGTCCGTTAGAGTTGATCTCAAATAGAGAAATAGAATTTGTAGGGAGCATGATTACTGCTATGCTGCAATATTTTTCTATCAAGCCACGAGTAATGACGTCATACAAATCAAATGCTAATTGTCTTGCAAAGAAGATCAATCTTACACTTTGTATGATGCTCGTCAAAGATGCTGGTATTGAGATTGTCAAACTTAGGATAAGAAACTACATGTCATCTTATGAGAGTATCGAACGACAAACAGAACTTCTATTGCGTATTATCCATTTTCATTAATTTGTGGAGTGAAGTTCAAATTACCTATCCAAATTGAATTGGATACTTTTCAAACTATTTAAAGAAAGCTGAAGAGATGGAGAGGAGAAGACGTCGTCAATCTAAGAAGGAGCAACTCATGGAGTCAGAAGAGACTAGAGTTGTAACAGTGATCTAGATGGAACAAGCTTAAGCGCATACGAGATACGACAAACGATTGAACAAGAAGGAGGTAAAATCTTTTCAGATCGAAGATTGGATGATGTTGTATGATGCCATCATATTCAAGAGGGGTAGGAAGAAGTTTCTCCTAGATATTTTGGTCCTCTTTTTGTAGACAAGGTGTGGAGTAACTTCACGTATGATCTTCAAGAGTTGGGAGGAAGGAGATTCAATTGGGTCAATCATGACAAGCTTAAGCTATTTCGCTCTGAGGACGGAGCAGAAATTTAGTCTGTAGCAAACGTTTAGACATGATCGAAGACATTCATACATACAAGCAATCACATCAGAAAAAATTCACTCAAGCACTATGACCACTCATTCATGCACAACGGCAAGAGCATCGCGTCAAGCTACAGCCATTCATGTATACAAGAAATCAGTAACGTACATTTTCCAGTCGTATTAAAGACAGCTTCTGCAACTAAATATAGTCGGAGAAAATCTGGATCGTGTTGTCGCTGATGACCACAACAAACTCTAACAGTTCAATTCGTAGACCATAATGCTAACACCAGAGAATGAGTTGGCAGTTCTCATCTCTGATACCACCGGTTTCACATCCATCGATATTGCATTGTGCTTGTACTCATCGGCATGAAAGACCGCAAGCATTGAGAAAGGCTCTTGACAACACGTATGTTAACACTGATGATAAAATTCTCAGCAATCCTCACACTTGTCCACTGCAATTATCTCAGTTCTCGTAATTCTACTTCACATCTGCAACAACCTTCTACGATACCTGAAGAGAAGAATGCATATCGTTCATGCCGTGAATCCACGGCGTGGCTGAACACGTGAATGAACTATAACACACGAACGCCCTGCCGTTCGTGCAGGAATGCCTTGTAATTCAATCTTCCACAATGCATAAAATACAACACTCTAACTAGTTGAGTAACAGTAACTACTTGACAGCCTCGTCACGATTGTGAGTTGACTACGACATCTAGCTCACTACGACATCCAACACTCGAGAGGTAACTTACTCTATGATGTGGTGAGTTTCTCTGTGCAACGGAGAAAAATAGATTGTGATTTATGGACAGATCACTTAAATTCTTAGACTAGAAAGCATTAAGTTCCACACGAGTGAAGTTGCATTACTTAGCATTTCTGTGACATCACTACTTGGTTCTAGTCCAACAAAATACCTTCACCTTCTTACGTTCTAGTGGAAGATACAATGACATATAATGTTGTTATATATTTCTTAAGGAACGTGACTACTACTGACAGTTCGACACGAATAATTATGATGATGTCTCATCTTTCTTTACGATCTCTCTTTTGACATTCTTTAGTTCTACTTCTTTTATTCTTTGTATTCTTTTCTTTGTTTTACTCTTTGTATCTTTTTCTCACTCACAATGTGCTATATAACATCATAAATTGCTTTGATATCGACATAAGCAGCTTGCTCACGCATGGAAGCTAACCAAATTCTTAACAAATGATAGACATTAATCTACAAGTGAATCCGTCTCTTCTATTTCTCATTACAGACTAAGTACAATGTATACAATAAGATTTGTAAACTGAGCACAATACATAAAGTAACTCTGCGATTCTATATAACGTTGGGACGTGTTAAAGCTAAGACATAAGGCAATAGTCCGTAGGTTGTCGAAGGCCTTTATATCGAGCCGAGATTGCTTCTGTTCGTATTTATGAAATCGCATAACTTCTCTCTTTTAATTTTAAAAGCTTAATAATTTATAAATTTTATAAAAACTTAATAATTTATAGTAATACACTTCTCAGTAAAAGAGTTAGTCTTTTGTGTTAATCTTTCCTACGGTCGAATCGGATAGATAAAAACGCCCGGTGTCGTATTGCGTGGCATTCCACATGATGTAACGGATCTTCGGAAGACACTCGATGATATTTGTTCAAGAAGCTGCACCCCAGTTTATCAAGCTGAGCAAGAGCCAATCTAGGGTTGTGCTTGACAAGCGACCTCTAGCTTGAGTTGAAATATCACCTTGAAGGGAGCGAAAGGTGCCAGAATGCGGAGCTCGTCGAGAGGAGCGACCTCGTGCTTTTGGTTGCGAGAGAACGCGTTCTAGGTGATAGTTAGTGCAAGTCTTAAGATATGAGAGATGAAAGAGAGAAATCTGTCGATTCTGGGTCGTGACTTGAATCCACGATGAGGTAGTGTGAATGCGTAGGTGTTAGTGAGTACTATAGTTTTGACTCCTTATTCTTTAAAAATAGAATTGTACAGAAAAGTTGGTGCATGAAAAGCTAGTAAAGAATACAGAGATAACTTCCTTTAGGTTTATGTATCAACTTTGTTTCCTTTTCTAACGGGAACAGAGGTCATCCTCAATGATAGAAGCGTCCACCTAGGAAAAAGAGGTCTCTGGATCAAATCCTCCTAGCATGTGTTCTCTATTCTGACATGTTGATCTCCTGGATAAGAGTCTATGTTGGATATGCAACAATGTCTTGCATATCTAGGGACGAGAGATCGATATCTCTCTTAATCATGAGCTTTGTGGTCTAAGCCTCCGCATGCCACCTTGGTTATAGAGGAGGAGTTACTTGGTGCGCTTATGGGGGGCTGTAAGCCTTGTGAGGTGATCTCATAGTGTAGCTTCGCCCTACATCGGATGACCTGCGACTATAACCAAAGTGGCATCGAGATGACATCAAGAGTTGAGAAATTTTTAATAACCAAGGCCCTAGCTTAGCAGGGGACTTGTCTGATTGTTACGAAAATCATAAGAAGGGTCTAGCTTAACAAGGGGTCTGCTTGGTTGATAAGAAAGTTCACTTATAAGGACCTTAGCTTAGCTGGGGTCCTTATAAGAAAAGGAGATTGACGTCGAGCAAAAGAACTATTCTACTTTTTTGTCTAGGAAGAGCCTGCGAGAGGCAAGGGAGGAAGCCAGGAGCTGAGAGGATCAAATTTTTGAAAGATTTCAATTGGGAGGTTGTCGCAGAGAGGAATAAGAGTTAGGGAGCTTGAATTTTATCTACTAGACTGTTTGTCAATAAGATCGAATTCCATTGATCAAAGCATATCGTTTCCAAGCAGTCACACTCATATCAAAAGCATATCACTTCCAAGCAATCACTCAACAGATCTCCCACCGTTCTTCAGAAACCAAATTGGTCTCCAAAAGGTCCACAATAGATGGAAATCTGAACCTCCAACGCCTTATACCCCTTCTTGTGACAGCTTCAACACTACATTCTCTCAAAATTCGATCCTCTCAGTTCTTATCTTCTTCTCCACTCAAATAGATGTTCTCTGCTCATCAGATTCACCGATCGATTGTCGAATTGACGTTTGTGAAAAAAATGTGCACTGTCTCCGGAAGAGAAATAAAACATTTGGAGTTCAGATTTCTTCTATTGTTGTGCTTGGAGGTGGATCTGTCTTTTGGTGGATGAGAACTAATCTTGTTGAGTAGTAATCGGCATTTAGCTAGTATAGTATCTATGAGAAACCTTGGTCGTTATGGATAGGCTGATTACTCCTTGTCTTCTTATCCAATCTTTATCTCTATCTCGTAATTAATCATGGTCAGAAGGCTCCTTCATGAGAAGGATTCTCCTAGACACCGGGGCGTTTTAATAGAGGATGTAAATGTTGAAAGATTCTGAACCCATGTAAAAGAATTATGATTCCGATGGAACTTTGAATAGGTGTATCCTGTAACCACCTCTGAAACTTGGAAGGTGTTAAGATTTAGCCTAGACCTTGGCAAGTGTTTCCAGCAGGCACTTCTGGACCTTGGTGAGTGTTTTCGGAAGTGCTAGTAAACAATAATCACGAGCATCTTCTTAATGAATTCACACGTTACGTCTATTTGCTTTTATGCAAAAGAATTTACTCGTCAGAATAATCAAATGATAAAAATATAAGATAATTATAGATAACATTATATACTCTTCAGTTCAAAAAATAGACCCTAAACTAGCCACAATTCAGAAAAAAGAACTAGTCGTTGAAAAGTTTCAATTTTTATCTTTCAGCCGACGATAGTTGACATATTATTGCTTAACATTGACATCCTTTAAGAAGAAGACCCTTACCGAAAATCGATATCCCAAACCCTAAATCAATCACGATTCAATGAAAAAGATCTAGTTTGCTGAAAAGTTTCAACTTTTTGTCTTTCAGCTGGAGACAATTGAGACATTATTGTTTAACATTGACACTCTTTAAGAAAATCAACTTTATCTAAAAATCACTATCCCAAGTGATTTATCTACAATCCTCTAATAGAAAGTTCCTTTACGGAGATTGGAAGCACATGCGCTGTAAACTTTTAATGAACCTTCTAATCGAGATCTCATTATGATAGACTCGCATAGATAATCCCATGATTCATGAATATACGTCAAAAGTGCCCTTTTCGTCCAGAAAAAGAAGACAACAATCGTAAGTTTAGCTAAGAAAATTATGAAATGTTATTAGTTCATAAGTTTAGTATAGACTTGAGAAAAACTTGCGAGGAAAAAGAATGAGAATTAAAGTTGAATATATATAATTTATATGTTTCAAAGAAAGTAATTATATATACCAGATAGATTTCAAAAATATCCAAACCTTTTTTTCCTGGTTAAGGACCCAAATCCCTACTTACGAAGAAAGCATACAGACACAGTTGGATGTTAACGATGAAAAAAGATCATAAAGATTATGCGTGAAACCGTTCTCATTCCACCATAATAATAACTCTGCATCGATATATTATAATCTAAAATTTTGATTTAAGACCTAACCCTTCTTCTTAAAAGAGTCAATGACATAAATTAAAACCGTACATACATATTCTCCTCCTCCGATACTTGGAAGAAATCAAGTCAAATAATAACATTTCCATCTCGTTACGATAGACTTACAATGACAAGAGACAATTAATAACATTTACCATCTCGTTACGATATTAGCATGGACAATCCCATGGACAATCCCATGAACCACGAATACCTTCTTTTACCATTTTAATACCTCAAAAAACAAATAATTACTTTTACCATTTTAATACCCGCCACCATCCTTTACTCCCGCTAGTGACAATTAACAACATTTACCATTTTTCATCTTAATACCCACCAACCTCCTGTACTAGCGTTTGACAAAAATTTGTCTAAATTTTTTGACTTTGACATTCCCCTGTTGTTTTAGTTGCGAAATTTACAGGTATAAACCGTCGATCATTACCTTTCTTACTCGTGCGGTTGCGGTTCTAAATTTCCATCTTATCTTATGTGCTCTTGCGAGATAAAGTAATGCATACTACAAATTCGTTCTTCCTGATTTTATCCTCGTACCGGCAGATGCTTGTTTAGACAGTCACTTTTCTCTTACACAATGCCCTGTTCCTGGCTGTGACATGTCCCTGACATGCAACAGGTTGGTACGTTCGTGATCATACTTTTTTCTTTCCTCCCCCGTCTGCTATATCTTATACTCCTTTTTCCCTTATATCCTGTCGTGACTTCGACTTCACACTCGCAACGCTACGTTCTCTCGCTAAAGGAGTGACACCAAATTTTAAGTCTGCTTCTGTCATGTATATTCCCAATAAGGATCCGCACACGGTGTCAAGGGTACCAATGCACTTGGACCATAATAACAGTGACTGAGAGTCATCTCTTCCAGGCTTAACTACGGTCTATGCTACCGGTCCTAAACCGTTCAAGTGCAATGACATGAAGTGTCATCTAAACTAATGTATCCACCAAAACCACCTGAAAAGAGCGTCATCTACACGCTGGAAAAAATATATGCTCAGAATCTGATGACAACTGACCACAGACGCCGGTGATCTGAAGAATGCTGTTCTATGCGAGGTATTCATTATTTGTTAGGAAGCCGGGTTAAAGAACCAGAATCCAAGAACCATGGAAAAGCCAGCAGGGGTCTTCTCATACTAACAATGCAAACAAAAATCTCGAGGAGAGCTCCAGGAAGTAACTCAACGACAATCTGCAACCAAATACAACGTCTACGGCCTGTCCGGGAAGCTCCCTGGTGGTTAACAAAAAAGCACTACCAGATTTCCCATCAAAACCTTTCAGGCAGTGATTACGCATGGTGTGCACAAGGTGTTAAGTCATCACTCATGAATCCTGGAGCCTGAAAGCAGGAGCCACGATCCGGCACCGAATTCCATCTTTCCACACTTCAAATATCACAGCTGTTAATTTCATTTCTGTGGACGTCGAATCGATACTGCATCACACGAGGGCTCGATTCTCAGCCGCCGCGAACTCAGAGCAGTTTGGCATGAGGGACCTGGCGGGCCAATGGACGCCGCTGGACGAGCCTCCGGAGGAGGTGTGCATCAAATAATGCATCCGTTGGCCCGCTAAACCCCGCATGCACTATGCTGTTATACTCACGCCATCTCCACTTCCATCAACTCTCTCGATCGATGTCTAGTGCGAAACGTATTAACTATACGTGTTTGAGCTACATAACAGATTTCTCACTCGCCTCGCAGTGCCGAGCGCTACCTGTTAACAATCTGCCCTCAGGCAAAGTCCTCACATCACATTCACCTCACTCAATTTGCTTGATACATCCCAGATCTCCTCGCGACGGTGAACCCTGAATGGCGCCGTGATCGGCATCCTGTCAGCAGGCATTAACTTCGCTCTCGCGCACCCAACCTATATTCACAACCCTAAACCTCAACCTACAGCACGCTGCTGTAAATCCCCATCGCCTACCGTCGGATGAAATCGTCGATCGATTATCGTCGACTGACTCGACTGCACTATCTCGGTAGATATTTTCAACTGTGGCTATCCTAAAGTCTCCACGTCTACCGCGCTTTCGTATTTCGGCACGTTGTCCCCGCCCCCATCAAGAGTCTGTTTGTGTGGTATCTTTGCATTATCACCTTGGCTTAGTTCGTTTCATGTATTATAGCATGCTTTTATTATTAAGAATAAATTATGAAATGTGATCAAATCAATAGAATCAAATGTGATCGATATATACTTTGAAAATACTTAGTACAGATACTCCCCTGTACTCCCCTGAAATTTTAAGGTAAAAATCAATTTATTATATCGCATTAGTGTTTCTATATTCATGAAATATTATTACGTGACGTGAATTCTTTTGAAATGTCTTCAATCCGGTTTGAACACCCGACGTTGGAAGTCTTAGACAGTCCAGTTATCATTATGATAATCTCAGATTACGTATTTAAATATAGACTATTTTACCTAAGTTCAGTATACTCTGACCGTCAATGACCATATTTAGCAAAAAGCGTGAGATAAGTGAGAAGACTTCTTCTCTTCTTGAAATCTATACCAGAATCAGTCCACAGAAAGTATATTTTAAGGGGTAAGTCTTCTATTTATTTTTTGTCAGTACACATCCAGAGATATATATAATCAGTTTATTTTCAATCATAACGAAAAGCTCAAAGAACGAAATGAACTTTTATTTCATAAATACGTTTGTCTTTTTCCTCCACCCCGCCAGATGTACGCTTTGGATCATCTTGACCAAAGTTAACCGTGGGTTCCAGAACCATTGAGTCGCCAATAACTTTATGTTACTTTTTTGCTAACATTTACCAGTAATTTTACTCGACTAAACACATATAGAGACTCTGTTGCCTGGTCGGATCCGGAATGGGCTACTTCTGCTTGACCAGACCCTTGACCCGCCTGAGCCTGTAAGATAGTTTCCATGTGAGACAGACAAACAACTCGTAGTGATCATGTAATGTTCATGGTGACGTGATAACACACACGGAGATATCTGACATATAAGACACGGTAAATTTTTCTAAGTAGGTTCGTTTTCAAAACAATATCAGAGTCCAAACCTGATCTTCTCACTTGCTCTAACAGAATGTTAGCAGCATGGATCAATTTACAAGTTTGCTTTTGGACCGAGGGCGTCTATTCATCTCTGACTTCCTTCCAAGTTCGGAAGAGAGGAATCTGTAAGCGTTTAATTTAGACCTAACTCTTCTATTGAGAAAGTTAGCTCATTAATTAAACTTATCAACTATAATACTCTAAGAAGATGACATATATAGAGAAGTGCGGACCGCCTCACTGCGTTATACTTACAATTCTTATGTACAGTTACGACACAGTTGTCAGCAGCAACTTGTCTCGTAAATCTTATCCAGTCTTCTCAGTCCATCTGAGCAAGATTATTCTTAGAGATATTCTAAATGAAACCAAATATCTACAATAGGCCAAGCAGCCAAAAAGAGCACGCTGCATCCCGCGCCAGTCCACTGAGTTGAAGTGACTTATATTTTCTTAAAGCTAATTCTCCATTTGAAGTCTCACCTCCTGTCATGAGGTAAGAAAGTACCGAAAGCTCTTCATCTTTTTGGTCCAGGTAATTTTCTGTACACTTGGACTCTCTAATAAGAATAAATTTTACGTAAGAATTTGTTCTGAATGAAAGATAAAGTCAACGTTAAAATATCTTATTGTCTTTACGTCTCCAATCACAACTTCTTATTTTAACAACGTTCTTCATGTTTGTCTTCTTGGCAAGAACTGCACTTTGGATGCTTATGGACCGAAGGCGTTCGTGGTTTTTGCTGATACTATTGCACGGCGAGATATATTCCTCGAGAAAAGACGTTTGGCTAGTGTAAGAATTATGAGAGCCTTCGTGTTACGATTATGATGATTCAGTTTTCTTTCAATACAGTTTTCCGTCTGATATGGTAATTATCTTAGGGGCTCAGGTGGTCAAAGGTCTGGTCAAGCAGAAGTAGTCAGTCGAGGATCCGAGCAAACGACAAAGTTTCCGTATGGGTCTACTCAGTAATTTGCTTGACTTTATGGTATCCTGCTCTGAAATTTGTCGATCCCTTTAGACATGAAATTAGACTCTGAAATGCGTTACATATTTAAGGTAGAGGTGTTTCTGAGTCTAGTACAGTCCCCCCTTCTTAAGTGCAATCCCTCTATAGATGCAGGACGAAATCCTACTCCTTTGTAATAATGTACACTACGTAAGTGCAAATATTGCAATTTCATAAGTGCAATCCATTCTCTCTCCTTATCGCTAGCGACAAAGTGTATAATGCAAACTGTATGTGCAAATTGTACTTATGACAATAGTGTACTTACTTGCAAACTATTGAAGTTATCAAAGATTTTAACTGTACACAAACCTGGACACGGTTAGTGCATGAATTGAATCGAATGTTTACACTTAAAGATATTGGTTGGAAAAGGAATCTGTCAAATGGGTCATAGGATTTGTGTGACTCTGAACTTCAAGCTTAAGCAGGAAGTATGTACTTACAAGGAGAGAAATCCATGAGTTAAATATCGCGAGCTAGCTTGTTGGGCAACTGTAAATCAGATTAGACCAGATACTAGATATTCTGTGACCACAATCATATTAGATACAGTGTAAATCAGATTAAATAAGATATTAGATATTCTGTTAGCACATTCACATTGAAATATCTGTATCTATATTTATATTGTAAAACTTAATAAATGTTTTTGTGTGGTATTATCATGCAAAACTTTTTATGGTTTTGAGTTGTCTTGGCGGTAAACAAAACCATCCCCTCGTAGGATCAACAAGACTCAAACCATCATCGAAGTAATATCTCATTTTTAAATAAAACCAGGGATGACATCATCCAAGAGATGAAGGGATGGAAGACGTTATTCAAGGGATGACATCACCTCACGGCACTAGGGTGATAGTAGTCATTGCGACTCCCCTTAGGGGTTAGACATGCCAAGAACCGAACGACGGTGTTGGAAATATTGCAGCTTAGATTCAAATGAGACGTTATAGCTAACGTGTAACATGTCTTTCAAAGACCTCAAGTACAATACATGTTGAAAGAATAACCCTAAAAAAATATCAAAATCTTTAAAAGAGAATTGAGAAAGATTACTTGAGATCGATGAATAGAGTGTAGATACAAGAGACGAGATCAGGTAGATTGGAGAGTATACAATCATAAAAGATAGTGGTTAATGGTAGTTTTATACGCTTGGATGTTAATCATAAGCTACTTGAGGATAGGTGTAGTGGATATGTGAGCTTGTAGTAATTCTCAGTTGGAACTCTATCTGAGATCTTGTCCCTTGTAACACTTATGATCTTTTTATATAAAGAAATATTTGAGTTTGTGACGTGAATCATATAGTTTGGTGATAGCCTTGGATGAAATTGATGCACGGTGGTTATTTCATTTGCTTGTATAGTGAACCATACTAGCTGTTTTGATGACAGACAGAATTTGGATATTGTGTGATTGCAACATAGTTGTTTCTTGTGTACTACAATGAAGTTCTAAGAGCTTTATGAGATAAAAATATTACAGCAACTGAGAAACTCGAGATGAATGTGAGTGAACCAACCGTGTGAAGAATTTGGTAGAAGCGAGATAAATGCTTGGTTGTATCATTTTGTGAGAGCAGGAAAAGGATGAAGAAATGTCATGTATTTCAGATCAAACAGCAGTTGTCCCTAGACCGCAAGTGTACGTAATCTATGAACTAAGTGAGAACGTCTAAGGAGTATTTCTTATTGATCGTAATATAACTTTTAGTTTAAACGCCCCCTCATAGTATAAGAGGTATGGGTAACCCAGACTCGCTATTATCACGATGCACTATTACCGGAAACTAAACTCTGGACTACCTAGATAAAATACGCATTCGTATTCCGGCGTGGCCCCTACTCTGTTTCCGGCAAGCTTAGAATCGATGGGTAGCTTATGGTCAGCTCGATATTTTTCTGGAAAGAAATTAGCATTTCCGAGTATCCATATTACTGCAGGATGCAAGAAGCTCTCCTGCATTCTCAACCACAGACTGCCCACATTCTTTGTGGGCAGGTGCTCAGTGGCCCACTGCAAGTTTCAAAGCCTCTCTAGAGCTCCAGAAACTGCACCTTCTCCTTCCTCTTGGTTTCTCGTCACATGTGAGATCTCAATGACTTCCAGAGGTTTCCTTTATTATCTCTCATTGTGCTCTTTTTTGCACAGTGAAGTTTTTGCACCTCTCCTTCCAGACAACTCCTTCCTCTTCTCTTTGTGCACTTGGCAAATGTACACATTTCATTGATATTTTATTCTTATTTCTGCATTTCATTTTTGCTATCAAGATTTTTCGGGTCCAAGGAGAGGCATATTTGGATAGTCCTCTAGACTCAGGTATTTTACAAAATTTTTGTTATAATGCTTCCATTGATATTTTATGATTATTCATTTGAACTTGAATGTTAAGTTGTATTTTTTAAGACAAGTATTTATTAGGTTTGTAGCAAAGTCTCAAATTAGAAATTCTATTTTCTTTCTATAGTTTGGTTTCATGGCTGATAGACGTTGGCTTAGTTCCCGTCCGACACTAGGTCCTACAACCACTCACACAAAGTGTTTGAGGTGGTTGTTGGACGGAGCTGCACGTTGTATAGAGGATTTAGAGAGGACACCAGCTGATCATGTTGACCCAGATCACTCATCCGATCACCTATTAGTTGATCCGTCCGGTGGAGATCACAGAGACGATAGTCGTAGAAAATAGATAAGATATGGTTAAAGATAGTCAGACCGAGCTCGGATCTAGCACTGATGTAGTAGGTGGATTGGATGAGGAGCCGCTTGCTGAGACTGAGGATGAGCCCATGCTCCATAAGGAGACTGAGTACGGTCTATGGGACCACAAAAAGATTTTAGAGTTTTGTGATCTCTTCCGGATGAAGTGCCCTCGACATGGATGTAATCTTTATTGTCTTCCTCCCTTGATCACGACTTATCTTCTGTGTTGGCAGTTGAAGTTCAGTTGCGATGCTGATCACAAGACCGTATTTACAAGTGGAGAGATGAAGTATGACCGAGGTTCCTTAGACGTGACAAGACATATGTATCATGTTACTTTGTGTGTCGGTCTTAGTTACACTAGCATTGCCGCTATGTTGGAGGCGATACGACTGAATGTCCCTACTTAGTCACATTGGTATGATTTCCAAAGCGGTGTGAGACGTCAGTAGGGTGATGCGACGCCGCCAAAGAGTTATGGGTAGAGCAAAAGGACTCTATGATATTTGATCTTTTGACGTCCACAAGTAAGCTGAAGCGCATTGTTTAGTATTTATGCCTCTTTTTTTCCATATCTGTGATGGTTCATTTGATAATTTTTATTGATGTTAATGATGATGTGTCATGCGTAGAGCCGTTAGTATTGTATGTGGATTGTTGATGAGACTCGTCTCGCAATGAATACCATGAGACAGTTTCATTCATCAATGTTGTAGACAGTCGGGTCTTTGAGATGGTTACCATGACTCATGCGGAGTGTTCTAGCTCGTAGAAGATAGAGACTGCCGCTGTAGAGAAAGGAATAGCCATGCTCTTAGACAAGGGGCTCACCATTGCTGAAATTATCCACGATGATAATCACGGCATGGATATCATTATTGACTCGTGAGACATCTTCTACCTTTGATTATTATGACTTGCTTTTGACTCATTTAGATGGAGTGTGACCTTCATCTTGCTAGTATTTGTTTTTCTGGATTTAGGCATGGCATCCACAATCAGAAAGATTTATGGCACAAAACCAAGAATATTGTGCAGAAGGTCAAAGATGAGTTGCAGGATGCAAAAATGGCAGCTGCTGACCAAATGATTGAGGAGTCTAGGAGTAAGACAGAGCTCTCAGTGTTTCCAACCTCGGCGTTGAAGGTTTATTATAGGACCAAAGGCCTTGCTCTAAGCGGCAATAAGGCTGTTTCTTGTCAACCGCGTTGCTGAGGATTTAGATTTAGGGGCTCAAGGTTTTTGGCAAGCAGAGCGGTCTCGAGGTTTGAGATACCCTGAGCTTGCAGCTCATGATATTGCGTACAAGCTAAAGTCATGGATCTACACTTGCTCACTTGCTCGAGAGATCGGTAATGACGACTACTTGTTTTATTATTTATTATTTATAATGTATTTATTGAGAAAATAATGTTGACAAGTTGCACTCTTTTTGAAGAAACGATGTCACTCCGCACGTGATGGTATTCGACATCCTCACTGCTGTCACACATTGGGCAGAAAATCACATGGATTATCGAATACTCCATGGAGATCGAGATTTGTATTGGACACCCGATCGGAGAAGGTGGACGATATCGTCATGGAGGCCACAGCCATCTCACTGTCATGACATTTCTTGAGAAGCACTTCATATGGTCAAAGATGCGGTATTATACTTGCACATATGAGAACTTTATGAGTGAGACGTTCCACTCGGTCATGAAACAAGTTCACGACGAAGAGGATTATCTTGTGCAGCTATGGATTGGAATGAGAACATCCGGTGTGAGGTTGTGACACGACGTCAACGATGACAAAATGATTCTTAACTCCGTGTAGGGAGGTCCGTTGAAGTCATATATGATATCATTTGAATCGGTTTTTCAAGTAGTTTCTGTTGGACTTGTGAGATTTATGTTTTGAGAAATTGAGTGAAGGGTTTTGGAGGAAAAACATCAAAAATATTAACATGTTGTAACTCTTTGTACAAATGTCATTTACAAATATATGGGGTATCATTGTGAAGAAGTTTTTGAGGATTATACAGTGGAAGGGTTAGATTAAAGGTTGAAGATCACATACTATTGAAGTCTGTATATAAATATCATGTATAAAGAAAAATAGTAAATGATAAATACGTTGGATTTTTGGATCAAAAGTATTTAAGCTCGTGCATTTTGCTTGTCTTCCCAAACTTAAATACTTTCCATAGCTAAATATCCCATGTGTTCTCAAACACATCTTTTACGTCCTACAATATGATATCATGGAGTAAGTCCTCTTAATAAGACACCTCGAGACAACAAATATCTTGTAGTCTCCACTGACTATTGTACCAAGTGGATAGAGACTAGACCTTGAGGAAGACTAATGAAGCGAAAGTGGATCGATTTTTGTGAGAGAGCATCATCACAAGATTTGGATGTCCGTTAGAGTTGGTCTCAAATAGAGGAATAGAATTTGTAGGGAGTATGATTACTGCTATGCTGCAATATCTTTCTATCAAGCCACGAGTAATGACGTCATACAAACCAAATGCTAATAGTCTTGCAAAGAAGATCAATCTTACACTTTGTATGATTCTCGTCAAAGATGCTGGTGTTGAGATTGTCAAACATACTTGGGATAAGACACTACATTCACCTTATGAGAGTATCGAACGGCAAACAGAACTTCTATTGCGTATTATTCATTTTCATTAATTTGTGGACTGAAGTTTAAATTGTCTATCCAAATTGAATTGGATACTTTTCAAACTATTCAAAGAAAGCTGAAGAGATCGAGAGGAGAAGACGTCGTCAACCTAAGAAGGAGCAACTCATGGAGTTAGAAGAGACTAGAGATGTAACAATGATCTAGATGAAACGAGCTTAAGCGCATAAAAAAATAGATACGACAAACGATTGAGCAAGAAGGAGGTAAAATCTTTTCAGGTCGAAGACTGGATGATGTTGTATGGTGCCATCATATTCAAGAGGGGTAGGAAGAAGTTTCTCCTAGATATTTTGGTCCTCTTTTTGTAGACAAGGTGTGGAGTAACTTCACGTACGATCTTCAAGAGCTGGGAGGAAGGAGATTCAATTGGATCAATCATGTCGTGCGCATACACATCGCTACACAACATACATCGCTGTCAGAGATACACCACACATACACATAACACATGAACGATGTCATACATATACACAAGTGCACCACAATAATCTGAATAGAGAAATTACCATCTCCAACACCACAACAAGGATTACTCACAAACGGTCAAGCCAAACCCACTCTAAACGCGAAGAGAATCCGGGTTACACTCAACTAGACTATCCACCATAGCCTGGAGCTTGAAGGCTCAACTCAAAGAACTAAGGCCTCCAAGCCCTACCTGCGAAGTTTACCCCTAGTGGCTCTCTCTCCAACTCGCCCTAACGGCACTAACGGCCTTACCGGGATGCGCCACTTCGCACTCGGTCAACCTAGCCGAGGTGCCCAAACTGACGTGACAGCTGTCGTGTGCATACACATCGCTACACAACATACATCGCTGTCAGAGATACACCACACATACACATAACATATGAACGATGTCATACACATACACAAGTGTACCACAATCGCCCCCCTAACTGGCGGTTAGGTCCCTCTAACTCCAGATAGCTCCATATCCCAACTACGTGATACACACCTTCATGGGTGCAAGGATCAGGAGGCCGGGTGCTACATTGCCCCATCGTTAGTCGCCTGTCTGCAATCCGTACCACGCAAAGATCTAATCGACTATCTCCGCTATATACATCGAGGACAAACCCACCGTCCAGTAGGAACTACACTGAGAGGTGGAGTCAAACATGACATGTGCCAACCTCTCGAACAACCATCACACACCAACATACGGGCTGCTCCACCAGCCGACCCACACAACATACATCTCAAGCCCGCGCGTACAACTGCTAAGCTTGGGTCAACGGTACCATCAATGTTGGGAAGATGACATGGCGCGCAATTACGCACATGGTCCTTCCACACAACACCATCACGGCCCTCTAACATGAGTACTCCAGAAGGTAACACCTCACGCACTCGTAAAATAGTGCGCCCTGCGATCACGTCCAACGTCGTCGGTGCAGTCTGCTGTAGATAGATATAATCGTCAGGATGAAACCTGCGAATCGACGACCGATAACCTCCTCCTCGGATAGTCGCATACCGCAACGTGTCTCTATGCTGGGCAATCGCTAGGTTCTCAAAAGCCATAGGCATAACTCTCCGAAATGTCTCTGCTCGTTGAGAACATGCTCTCACCCACATATCCGGGTCATCAAGGTCCAGCACCTCAGCAGAATCACGACGAATGGCCGAAGGTAGATCTGGATCTCGGCCATACAATAAGAAATACGGTGAGAAGGAAGCCAAAGACGCTTGTCGGCTAAAACGGTAGCCCATAGCCAACCATGGTAACTGCACATCCCAGTCTCCCAAGTGGCCCTTTTGCAAGCCATACTTGCGCAATCTTCTCTTCACCGTCTGAACTACCCTCTCCGCCAAACCATCCGCCTCAGGATGATCTCGAGATGTAGTCCGATGATCAATCAGCGCCTGATCACACAAGGCCTGAAACTCACCAAGGAACTCTGTACCTTGGTCTGTCAGCACTTCAGCTGGTGCTCCGAAACGACTCAGCACTCGATCTAAGAACGCGTACGCCGTCCCTTCACTCGCCTTGTCTGGTAATGCCACCAACTCAATCCACTTGGAGAAGTGCTCCACCATCACCAACACATACCGGTGGTGACGTACGGTCAACGGTAAGGGTCCCGCAAAATCCAAACTCCAACGGTAACCCAACCCCATAATCGGTAAGGGGTGTAACTGTGGAGTAGGAGCATTAAACGATGCTCGTACTCGATCACAAACCACACATCGTGCGACAAACTGTTGCACATCGATGTGCATACCACGCCACCAATACTGTCCTTGGAGTAAGCTATGCGTACGCTTCACTCCAAAATGTCCCAACTCCTCATGGGCATGTCGTACTAACTGTGCCCTCTGGGATGGATGTGGCACTATCCGTACCCTTCCATCACCCCACACTCGAAGTACATGTCGTCCTTCTCTTCGAAATCTCTTCGCTCGTTGAAGGACACGATCTCGCTCCTTGGCACTTACTGTGCCTACTACCACACCAGTACGTAGATACTCCATCACGGTCACATCATCATGGATATCTCGCTGGTCTGGAACACCATCTCCACCCTCAGGATCTGGAGACTCATCATCTACTCTCTGACCAGAGAAAGATACGACTTGGCCCTCCATACTAAAGTTCATGGCCAACACACAAAGAAAGGCAGATGCATGCCACCCTTGCACTATCTCCTCATCAACCTCGTCATGTCAGCGAGCCCCAGTCTGATCCTGCTGACTCGTGCACGGGTTGCGACTCAACCCGTCGGCATCTAGGTTTGCAACTCCAGGTCTATGTACTACCTGGAAGTCATACTCCTGTACGATCAGAGCCCATCGTGCAAGCTTCCATGTAAGCTTGTCGGACTCCATCAACCACTTGAGCGGCTGGTGATCAGTGATGAGAGTAAAGGGGTTCCCAAACAGATAACATCGAAAGTGTGCAACAGCCCACACTGCCGCCAAACACTCTCCCTCATACGAACTATACCTCGCCTCCGCTGAATTATTGGAGCGACTGGCATACGTCACCACGAACTCCTTTTTCTCATCATCATGCTGAGTCAGCATTGCTCCAAGTCCCAACATACTCCAATCGGTGTGCAGTTGGAAAGGACGCCCCCTAACGGGTCTCCTCAAGATGGGAGCAGATGTCAACCTATCCTTGAGCTCTACAAAAGCTCGCTCTTGCTCATCTCCCCACTGCCACTCCTGGTCCACCTTCATCAGCTTGGTCAACGGCTTCGCAATTGCACTAAATTCCTTCACGTACCGACGATAAAAGTTCGCCAAACCAACAAATGCCCGAACTCGACTCACATCTGTGGGGCGCGGGATACGTGCAATAGCCTCAACCTTCGTCTGTTGAACACCCAATCCACCTGGATAGATGGTGTGGCCCAGATACTCTACCAACTCCTGGAAGAACTTACACTTCCCAGGGTGTAACTTCAACCCATGAGCTCTCAACCGCTCAAACACATCCCGTAAGTGTCTCTCGTGCTCCTCCACTGTAGCACTATAGACTAAGATGTCGTCAATATAACATCTGACAAAATCCAATCCTGCTAGGATTCTGTCCATCACCCTTTGGAACTCAGCAGGGGCGTTCTTCAACCCAAATGGTAAGAACCGCCACTGATACAAACAATCCTTGCCGTGAGAGTCAATTCCCCAAAATGCTGTCTTGGACTTATCTTCTTCTCTCACTGGCAACTGATGATACCCTGCTCGAAGATCCAAAGTACTGAAGACCTTCACATGCCCCACTGCATCAAAGATCTCCTCAGGTGTCGGCATGGCATACTTATCGGACTTCGTCTGCCGATTGATAGGACGGTAGTCTCCACACATCCGTCTATCCGTGTAGTTGCCATACATATCCTTCTTGGCTGGCATAATTGTGGCAGATGCATACTCTCCATGCGACATCTCCACCAACCCAGCCTCCAATAAGTCTTGAGTCCGACTCTGGATCAAGGCTCTCTCCATGTCACTGTACCTGTAAGGACGTCGAAAGATTGGCGTGTCATTAGCCAAGTCGATCCGTATACCAGGTCCCTTCAAGGTACCCAAATCCTTCATACTGAAGGCAAAACAATTCCTGTAGCTCTTCAGGAATCTTTGGACTCTTCATCTCTCCTCTCCTATAAGCTTGGGTCCGATCTCCGGCTCCCAAGTATCCTCTGTCACCATGCTAGAGGTAGAAGACGAAGTCGTTGACTGCTATCTTGCAGCCTCTGGAGCAGTTTCCTTCTGCTCACCACCAACAACCTCCACCGCTACTGTGTGTAAAACTTCTGCAGTTCTAGCTGCAAACTCCACACTCTCTCCTATGACATCCCATGATGTCCAAGGATGACGAACTCCACGTGCCTCGCCCCCAGCCTTTGCCTCCACCGACCCGGTAGGCAAAGAGCTCAAGAGTGCTCGAGCAGTAACACCCGTCGATCGCATCCGACGCTGCTCAGCCAATCCAAGGCTAACAATCCATGTCAAGCAATTCAAGTCCATTGCTTGATCCAATACTTGACGACGTGAAGCCTCCGACACCGAAGCTACTGCCGTCGTACTCGTAGTGAAATCCATCGCTCGCTCTCTCTCATCGGCATTGGGCTCCACCAACTGCCGTAATTGAGCATCCCACACAAGCCCAGGTCCTCCATCTCTGTAAGCATGTAACGCTGGAAAGCTTACCAAAGTGGGTAATGCTACCATGGGCCGTCCCACTAGGTTCACCACTGCCATGGGTGACCTATCGACGACTCTCACTACTTGAGATCGTCGTCCTGCATCCAAGATGCTATCAACGGTGAGATGTGCTGGTCGTCTCACTCCATCGTGTGCTCGCTTAAGCACCTCTCTCGGTAACAAGTTCGTCCACCACAACCGTGGACGATGTGCACGAGATCCTACTCTCGCTGCATCCAACAACACTGCTGGTCCAACCCAAGACCGCACTTGGTGCACACTCGCCATCATCTGTGTACGAGCATCACCCAACAAAGGAACGTTCTCCAAGATGTACGCTGGAGAATCCACCTGATGCATCTGGAGATGTCGTAAGATCCGTAACATCTCCCAGAACATCCTAGATCGCGGGTCATGTAAACCCTGACCTCTCCCTGCACGCGTGTGACCTTGACATGGCCATCCGGCTATCACCAAGTGAATGGTGCCCACAAACGTAAGATCCTGCGCCCCCAGCAGCGAAATATCCGACGGTAATGCTTGCTGGTATCCTCTAACAGCTGATATGGGCAGCAACTCAGGATATCTCTGCACCAGACGTGCCACATGTCGCAATGAGATACGCCTCGCAATCTCATCTCTCTCCACATACAAGTATCGCTGTACTTGTATACCTGCCTGCAATACCGCAGCCAAACCTGTGCTGATCCCTCCAAACAGCTCCAGCACACATACACCTTCCTCTGGATACTGCCACACAATGGGAGTCGTATCCAACGGTGATAAGGTCACATGGCCAGTAGCAAGAACAACCCTTTGTTCCTCTACTGGTGGTACAAAAGCTTCACTCCAAGCCTGCTGCACCAACTGATCAGCATACTGCTGCAACTCTCCACTTGAACTCCAGAGTGGAATATCCAAGGCAGATGGTACTAACGTAGACATGCTAGGCATGTCCTCCACCTCCTCAAAGACCGGAGTATCCTCCGCATGGGCATTGCCCTCCAACAACTCGTCCGGCCAAGTGATGACCGAACTGAACCCTACAACGGATGCCATCGTCCCTGGTGTAGGCTCCGTAGTCCCAACTCTAGCACTGAATCGCACTGGTAAGCGGCTCACTCGTCCCTCATCGGACTGCCAACCTGGTCTGTAAGATGTTGTCTCCGCCCAATAGTCGATCACGAACCCCATAGAGTACAACACAGCACCTCCCACCAATACATCATAAGACTCTGCGGCTGTAACGATGGCCTTGGCCCTCACCATAGAGCCATCCGTGGGATGATTTGGCCGAACTCTCACCGTCAACATCTCACGTGTCATGTGCAGAGCCGTACCTCCTGATCCCCCTAGAGATGTCTGCAACTGGAATGGACATCTCTCTATCTCGGACTTCTTCAGACCCAAACCAATACACGCCGCCTTTCCCAACATCAACGGTTGGGCTCCAGAGTCTAACAAGACCTTCTGAGGTCGATACACTTTCCCTGAAGGTGCCACCAAACAGAAGATACCACTTCTGTTGTCCAACAACACCACACCTGGTGCCAAACTAGCACGGTCAATCGCCGGCCTAGCTGGTAACTCATCTAACCTAGCAGCTGCCGCTTGCCAAGTACCACTGGTAGCTGTCCTGATCCTCGACTCCATGGACACGTCTACCGCCTCTCGCTGAACTACTTCAGCACTAGAGGTAACTACATCCTCGCTCTCACTGAGCGTGGCCGCCAACTGGAACACTGGAGCCAAGTTGACTCCCAATGCCCTCATATCCGTGGCTGAGAATAGTGGGGCTCGCAAAACTGCTGTAGCCGCCCTCAACATCGGGTTTGACGTCGCATCCACAGACGTCGAAGGTGGACTCACATCACACCCACTCCTGGATGTCGATGCCTCCAACTCTACTGCATCATCGGTAGGTCGTTTAGGAACCATAGATGTGGTCCTCAACGCCTCCGATAACGTGAACGACTGGGGAAGCCTGGCTTGTCTACCAGCCTCTCCGCGTTGTGGATCCAACACCACTGACGCACCTCGTGGCTCAGAGGCACGTACTGCACCTCTAGTCACTGCCGCAGATGCCTCAATCTGTGCCACACCAGCCATGAAGTCGAAGTCACCTCCTTCTCCTCCATAAGACGTGGAAGCCTCTGTTCCACCTGATCTCCGCTGAGCCATAGCCATACTAGCTATCCTCTGCTCCAACTGCTCAATCCGAGCAGCCATACCTGCTTCTGACGTTGTAGCAGGCGGTGGACCGACCGGTCCTCTCTCAGGTGCTGGACCTCTACCTCCAGCTCGACCACCACGGCCTCCCTGAGCTCCTCCGCCTCGTCCACGATCAGCCTTCCCTTGCCGCAACTCGGGATGGAGATCAAAACAACGGTCACTATTGTGACCAGGTCGTCCGCAATGCTCACATTGCCTAGGTACTGCTTGAGACGTCCCTGATGTCCTGACGTCTCATAACCTCTCCTCTGTGGACAGTCCCTCTGCTGATGAGGACCATCACACGTCCAGCAAGGACCCGCTTGCTGCTGACTAGAGAAGGACGGCATGGGCTTCTGACCACCAGATCCTCCTACACCTCCCTGCGATCGTGACTGCTCTGCACGATCCTTACCACCACCACCACCACCACGCTGTTGCGTAGCCTGTGATCCTCGAGAAGAGGTGGTCGCTCCATGTGGTGTCTCCTTGCTGAACCCAGCAACCACCACCCTCTCCTCCACCATGTTGAGCTCAATCCGCTCAGCCAGACTAAAGACAACCGCCAACGTCGGAGCGGTATCTCTAAGAAGAGTAGCATCTCTAACTCTCCTACGCAGCTCCCGGTCTAGTATCCCATACCAGAACTGGACTGCCTGTGCTTCCGTCACCCCTTGGGTAACGCTGATCAACCACCTCATGCGAGTAAACGCCTCGCGTAGGCTCTCTCCAGTCTTCCGCTGGAACTCCTGCAGACTCCTCAACTTGTCGGTCCGCACACCCTGATAGTTCTTCCTCAAACATTGGAAGAACTGAACCACAGGGTTAAACCCTGGTGGTATCCCGCTCACACTACCACCTGCTCCACTACCTGTGAATGCACCGGTAGTAGGTACTCCGCCACCTGTGGCTGCACCACTGCTACTGGCACCCGAACTCGCAGGTGCTACGCCTCCCGAAACTGCGCCAGTAGTGATAGAAACGTAGTTGGGAGACCAATGTTGTCTCCACAACTCGATCTCAACACTGTAATCTCGCCTGAACTCATGATAATCGTCCATCGGCGGTCCCTCCAAGTGTTGGAACAAACCCTTCCACGCCATGAAGGGTGTAAACAGCTGTGGGTTCCGCATCTGCTGCAGATCGCACCAATTGTCAAACTCCTGGATGAAGTCATCCAGCTCAATGGTACCAACTGTACCCAAGTAACGTCGAGGCCCCTTCGTGGCCCCATAGATCTCGTCCATGTCCCACAACAACGGTGTGGTGACACTAGACTCACCACCAGAAAACGCGCTGTCTGCGTCTGACTCGTCCTCTGGAACAACCGACAGCAATGGTGTAGGTAGTCGGTACCTCACCCCACTCCGTGTATATCCACTGTCCGAGAAGTCCCCACCAGAACCTCCCGAGAACTCCGTGATGAGAGAATCCCGCTAACACACTCCCCAACTGGAATGTCGCAATCCCCGTCACCACCGTAACCACCACTTGCCTAACCCCGCTCCTACTGAGCTCACCTATCCCCTACTAGGATGGTCAAGGTAAGGGCAACCTGTACCTGCCATCACCACAGGCAGCCTCTCACGGTCTGTTGGTCGTCACTCCAACCGCACCGTGAGAGAGACAAAGATAGTCTGACTGGTCCGCAACTCCAGCCTCACTATCGACAGCACACTGGAGTGAACTCACTCCGGAAATCAAGCGCCAACACAAGTAAACGCGGCGCACAAACAGGAAGCAGAGTATGGAGGGGTTCCAACCACAAGAAGTCCAAACGATAACCCTCCACACTCAAACATTCACATAAAGAGAAACCCAGCCCCACCCGGACTGACGACTCCTTGTCGGTGACCACATGCACAATATATGGTCACCAACAGTCGTAACTGACACTGGAGGTCACTAACTAGATGTCCACACCTCTAGATGAGGAGCAGAGGTGCGTGAGTGCAGAGGCGTGAGAGCGGAGTGCGAGAGTGCGGAGGCGGAGGCGGAGCGGAGCTGATATGTATAAATAGAGGAGTAGAGAAGAACTCATCATCCTTGTTTTCAACTCGTCGTAATTACATTTGAGCAATATAGAAAGTGTAGAGATTTCATAATATGAGAACTTGAGAGATGTTGTAAGAATGGAGTAAATGAATTTACGAGTATATGGGTTTGTGAAGAGCTACACTTATCATTTCTAGTTAATAGTGTGCTTCCATCAAAGTCATCAGATGTGATCTTTGAGTGAGAGACAACCCTGACATGTTGTAGACTGATCGATGACTAACATGGAGTTTCAGAGATTGAAGAAAAGATAGTCGATTGATAGGACCATAGAGGACCACTCTCCGCTCCGCTCCGCTTGAAGTAGAGTAGAACAGGTACACACACACCAGAAGAGGCTCGAATTGCAAAAGATTGCACCAAAACAGCCTCCAAAACAGCGAAAACAGCTTGCGGGTGCACACGGGTGACCAAAATCTGACGTAAAACAGCAAGAACTTCCAAATCCAACCCGAACACCACCAAAACAGATTCGCAAATGCACCACACACACTTCGTGGATGCACACACACACAAAACAACTACTAAACTCGAGTTTCCACACGAAATTGAGCCAAAATCTGACGTAACTAGCCTTTTGCACTTGCGGGTGTCACAGCAGCGAACTTCGACATGCCATAACTTCTTCAATCCTTGGCCAAACTCCACGAAACTTGGTGCGCTACAATCGTCTCTCCAATGCGCTTCCAAAGAGCCCACTCCGGCCCGACATTGACAAGTATTCCGTCTGCCACGCCCAAACGCGCAATCCGGCTCCAACAACACACTTCAAGAACATTCCGCAAAATTTCTGCAGCGCTTCCGCATGATAGAAATCTCCACTCGACCCCAATCAACAGCAAATCGATCTGCGACCAGCAATGTAGCACGGCGCCCACACACCTCGATCACAGCTCCAAACAATCAACCACGAACAGCAACGCCCGAAGATACCAGCGGACGATTTCCGATTTCAGATCTGCGAGCTCTTACTGAACTCCGCCTCGACCTGCACTCAGTTCTTTGAGTAATCTGAATAGAGAAATTACCATCTCCAACACCACAACAAGGATTACTCACAAACGGTCAAGCCAAACCCACTCTAAACGCGAAGAGAATCCGGGTTACACTCAACTAGACTATCCACCATATCCTAGAGCTTGAAGGCTCAACTCAAAGAACTAAGGCCTCCAAGCCCTACCTGCGAAGTTTACCCCTAGTGGGCTCTCTCTCCAACTCGCCCTAACGGCACTAACGGCCTTACCGGGATGCGCCACTTCGCACTCGGTCAACCTAGCCGAGGTGCCCAAACTGACGTGACAATCATGACAAGCTTAAGCTATTTCGCTATGAGGATGGAGTAGAAATTTAGTCTGAGAGTAAATTGTAACGACTTATGTTACACCTAATAAATTTATTTACTAGTAAGATGTTTAGTTATAACTAAGTGTGGATAATGTTTATTTGTTGCCTAAGTACTTAAAGAAAATATCAAGTTAGTAATGACTAGCTAAAGTTAGTTATGATTGAACTTAGCTGTAATTTTGAGCAAAATTCAAATATTTCTTAAATAATGATCGCTACTATCTTGTCATTTTGTTTAAAAGATAGAAAGGATGTGGAAATTATTCTTTATCTTTTTTTGACTCGATATTAGTGATGAGACTTAAGTTATTGACTTTGTGGGCATTAAAAGAGATTCCACATGTCACTTTTTTAGTGGGTCCTAGTGTAGAGGAGGGTGGAAATTCAAACTTCCTTGATAATATTTCGGAGTCCTTCTAGAAGTTGTTTACTTTGAAAGAATAAACTTACGTAAAAAAATAATAAGTCCATGTGATTAGTGCTTCTACCTTAGATAATATCTTAGTAAAACCCAGTAAATATAGTTACGGCTGAGTTACAAGAGGGTACCAAAGTAAAAATCTATAATGTATAAATAGAGGAGTAGAGAAGAACTCATCATCCTTGTTTTCAACTCGTCGTAATTACATTTGAGCAATATAGAAAGTGTAGAGATTTCATAATATGAGAACTTGAGAGATGTTGTAAGAATGGAGTAAATGAATTTACGAGTATATGGGTTTGTGAAGAGCTACACTTATCATTTCTAGTTAATAGTGTGCTTCCATCAAAGTCATCAGATGTGATCTTTGAGTGAGAGACAACCCCGACATGTTGTAGACTGATCGATGACTAACATGGAGTTTCAGAGATTGAAGAAAGGATAGTCGATTGATAGGACCATAGAGGATTTACACAACTCAATGTGTGTTATTGATTTTGCTTTGTGTGTACCAATCGAATGCTCTTTTCTCCAATGTATTTCTAAACAATGTTGTCTTGTCAACTGAATCTTCTTTGTTTAAAGTTATACACCGCTCAAAAACTTCATGTGGTTTTTAATGGCATGGACGCACGAAGTCGTGGCATCATCTGGTTGGACTTGGATTTGATATAGAAATTGGATTTGGACTGATATAGTTATGGTGAAGAAGTTTGTATGGTTCTGGTTGCAGTTTTTGAAGATAGAGAAACAGTTGCCGGATCAGTTGTAGTTATGGTCAGTGTGGTCCGTTGAGTAGTGTTGATAGGTGTGGTTTGTTGAGTAGTGCTTGGTATGCAGAAAGTGTTTGGATTATTGAGAGGGGTAGATGATATTGTTGGGAAGAGAATTGGAGAAGGTGATTGCAACGACGCTTTCATTTTTGCATTGATGATGTTTTCCTTCTTTTTTTCAAGCGTGTATAAGATAATAAATTTTCTTTGACATCACTTAATCTCAAAATAACTTCTGGTCTTTCTTCTAGTTCAGATCTGAACAGACCTCTACACTGAATTTTTTCTGATTCTTCCTTTTCTAGTCTGGATGTGGACTCAAAGAACTCCTCCAAATTCAAACGAGAAATAGTAGCCTCGGAACCACTTGTCAGTTGATGTTCAAATTTCAATTTCAAATATTTTCTTTCGTCTTTAAGTACTTACTATTCATCGTATTTCTGTAAGATAAAGATAATTTCTCTTGCAATTCCTTCGGATCTTCATGGTTCTTAAGTTTTTGTAGACTTCTTTGTCAAGTAAGACATCCAATACCACATGTAGATTGCTACATGTGGATCTTTTGATGAAAAGTTCTGATTGATGTTTATATAACTCTTCAAAGTCAATCTTTCGGACTGATTTTACATCATCTTCTGAAGTCTCACCAGATATTGTTTCGGACGAGTAATCCGATTATATTGTCCATGTTTCTTTGGACTATTTCAAAGACTCCATGCTTGATCTTTGTCTAGAAACAACGTTCGACTGAGAATCTTTACAGAGTTGGACAACAATTTTGAGAGTTTGTCAGCAGAGTTGTAGTATGATATTAAGATATATTTCCTTCGGATTACATAATAACATGTTATCAATACATAAATTGTTGCGAGTGAGATCACTACGTTGTTTTTGTTGGTTCTCAATGAATGTACATGGATCATGTCACAATCGGATGGTTTTGATTGTAGTGAGTATACTTCCACAATTTCTCCTTTTGGCTTTTCTCGATCAGGTCAATTTTCAGTTATTTCTCATTCACTTGCTAATTATCTCAATGTCTCTTCTCCTTATGTGTTGCAAAACGGTATGCTCCAAGTACATTGCTAATGACTTTGCTGGTCACAACTTGCGCTTGTTGTATTCCTCGGCATGGTCATCAAAACATTACTTGTGATGTAGACTAATACTCCATAGTCTATTGTCATTGGATGGACATGCTTCTTCTATGAATTTACTATCATCCAGCCATGCATTCAGATTCATTACACAAGTTTCTCCGGCATTATAAATCTTTTTTATACAGAATTTC
This sequence comes from Asterella californica, assembly GCA_036924285.1. NCBI lineage: Eukaryota > Viridiplantae > Streptophyta > Marchantiopsida > Marchantiales > Aytoniaceae > Asterella > Asterella californica. The sequence goes on from JAYKYS010000003.1 coordinate 19,679,372, forward strand.
TTTATACATTTGCTCGACCGATCGAAGAATACAATCTTCAAGGGCAAGGCTCTTTATATACTAGCAAATAGCAATACGCTTGTAGACCATTAGACCAAGATAAAAAAACTGTCTTACTGCCTAACTGCCAGATGATTGCGGATCACTAATCTTTAAGACTAACAAATCCAGACTAATCCGTATCTAATAACGATTCTGGATATGCAATCCAATCTGGACAATCAGTCCCTATAATCCGATTAACTTTCCGTATTGATTCTCAATGTCTTCCGGATGATACCTTCTAGATCATCCTCTAAATTGCAGGTGAAGACTGAAGTAACATACTTCAATCAAGAAAACAGAAATTAGAAATGAGTTGTACTAAGCAAAAATGATTGGTAATCATATATATAGTAACAAGATAAAAGAAACGAGAGAATATACAGTTCCGCATAAATTTATTTATGTTCATTTTCTCAACAAAGAAGAAAGAGAATAGATGAAAGTATTATAGAGATTGGTAAAGTATTTAAGTTTATTTCTTTTCGCGAGGAAGAAATACAGCAGAAAAGGTGGGATGGTGTTCTCTTTTGGTGGAAGAATATCAAAAGCCATGTCCTCTTTGGTTACTCAAGAGCAGTGATTATATAATCCTTTGATTATACTTATTCTTTGCATAATAATTATTCACTTTGGCTTCAATTATTGGCTACATGTAGATGGCATTTAGCGTCAACTATTAGACACTCATATACTCCTTATTTATGGAACAAACACCAATTCATGATCACATTCGCATCTCATTACCACTTTCTTCTTTTTCCCCGACCTCTATAATCACTCTCAAATTTTTTCCTGGAAAATGCAAACACAAATCGTTTGTTTTAGACAGAAATATAGAGAACTTATTCTGGAGTGGGAACAACTCTTGAGTTCAAGTTCTATTCTTTGTTTCTCGCATGTTTGCATCCAGGTGAAAAATCAAACTTGGTTTGTTCTTTCTGTTGACCCATTCAACTTTATTTAAATAGATTTAGTTTTGTTCCTCGCTAATTGTTCTCTTCCGTTCTTCTTCCCTCTTTATTATATATCATTCTATAGTATTCTCGTTTTTCTTTTCATGTAACTGTAATGTACTCTTCTTTCGAAATGGACTGCAACCAAGAAGAGAGATGAACTTTTACACTCACTTCCCGTTTGTTCTTTTCTTTCTCTACAACCAAAACCTCATTTTACATGCATGCTCTAGAACTGTTTTTTAGTAATATAATTTATTGTCTAGTCCTTTCACGTTTAAACTTTACATCTGAATCCTCTTTTTTCTTGTAAAGCTATCGCTAGTATAGTTCTGAAAGTGCGTTCACAAGCACATCATTTACTGATTGTTTCTTTAACTCCCATTTGGACATAACATTTAACAGTTAGATTAGATAGTAATTTAGAACATCAACTTATTATAATTTTACTTTAACAATTGTCTACTTTTGAATAACATAACGCAAGAAAGTTTCGGGTAGATTTAGACAAAGACGCAGCGCAAAAATAAAACGTCTCGTATATCGTAAGCAACAGCGTGTCAGTGACGCTGTTATGTTTTTACTAAAACGTGAAAATTAGTTCAGGCGGTTGGGGATGCTTATTTGGTTAGTAGAAGGAATACCGCTGCAACTCAAGGCATAATATTTAAAGATCATAATATATATAGATCTTAATTTATCAAATAGAATCAGAATTTATCAAATTAATCACCTACGGAAGATGATGTATCGTACACAAACCACCTCCAATTTTACATTTCCAGAATCTTTTACGTTAAATCGAGGTTTGTAATTTTGGAAAGGCGTCTCTGTGCTCGCTCTATGGATTATGTCTGGATCTCCTTGTAACTCTAGATGTAGTTATTGTTTAACACTTAACGAATATTATATTAATCATAATAAAAAATTTGATGACAAATTAAACTAAATCTATTACAGATATTATCATTCATTAACTCTAGATGCAGTTATCGTTTAACGCTTACGAATATTATATTCATCATAACAAAAAACTTTCGTCATAAATTAAACTAAATTTATTACAGATATTATCATTCATTAGCTCTAGATGAAGGTATCGTTTAACACTTAAGAATATTCTATTCATCATAACATATTAGATAAACGATACATTAGACTAAACTTATTACACATATTATCATTCATTAACTCTAGATGCAGTTATCGCTTAACACTTACAAATATTATATTCATCCTTATATTCATCCAAATAAAAAATTTTGGTGAAAAAAAAACTAAAATTTATAACAGATATTTATCATTCATTCACGTATGCAGTTACCTGGTGGTCTCCTAGAGCAGAGGGTTGGTCGACAGGAGTGTAACCAAGTATATCGACCCTTTGACTTCATGTGATGCAAAATAATCACCTGCAGTGCGCAAGACATCCCCTCACAAGCGCTTATCCCTTATGATCTGCATCTTACTTCCTTCCACTGCCTCGATAAACTATTTCGAACAATTCAATTCCGGAAGCTAATCAACATCTGTAACAGACTCCCCCCCGCGTCGTTCTTCAACCCTGCCACTTTGTTAACCTCGTACCATCATTCATCTATACCCTTTGTGAGTAATAACCGCGTACAAGGAGACACTTTAAAATTTGGCCATGGGGAGACTAAAGCTGCTTCCTGTCGCCACTGCCCTCCTAAGTAATAATTGATTCGGTGCATGTATGTTTAGAATCTTCCTCACCGAAGACACCGTTTTCTCTTCACACCCTTGCAAAGAAAACCGTCCATTAAGTGTAACCTTGTGAGCAACACTATCGGTAGAGAAAACCCTGGGAAATTCAGCGAACGTGGCAGTTTGCAGGTATGAACTCTAGTCACGACATTTTGTTGATTTCGAGTTTTATGTCTCAAATCTTCCTCCATCGAGGACAACGTACTCTTACAATGCATCGAGAAGAAGACATGCTGGACTAGAGGAGGACGCGATCACCTCACCCCACCTCCCAGGTCTTGATCATTTGGGTATGTAGGATGCTGGATGCTAACCTCAGATATACTACAATCTCTCTTCCGGGCGTTGGTACTTGAGGACACCGGGAGCCGACTACCATCACAAACGACCCCTATACCCCCTCATCGATCTCAATTCGATCTACCACATCTATTGCCTTGAACCGTTCAAAATTAGTTGGTGAGAGCACTGCAGCTTGTCACACCCTAGAACAATCACACTACAGGGCACTACATCTACAGCTCATCCTTGAGGTCATCATCCCCATCTTCTTCTTCAACATACTCCTCGAGTTCCAGCTCCTCATTTTCGGCAGTTTCAAGATCTTTATCTTCATGGTGGCTGTCTACCTGCGGTTTCGTAAACTCCGGTCAGGACAGGAACCAATACTACATACAACTGAAGTCTACAAATGGTAACATCATCTGGCTTAGTGCTCCTAAAGGTAGGAGCAGGCTCCCACCAGAATTAAGAGAACAGGACCAGGTATATTCGAATTGGCTCAAAACATAGCTTCCGACATGAGATGCGATAATACCTCTTCAACATCTTTGTCAGATGCAGCGTTGGGTGACTCCTCTCGTTCTTCTTCTGGTTCTGCTTCTACCTCGGCATCAGGATTGACGTTCAAGTTTTCCTTGATGACAGAATAGATGCGTGCTGCAAACTCCTTCGGATCCTCTAGCATAAAGCCGCTCTCCAAAAGAGCTGTCTCGTAGACAAGTTTAGCAGACTGCTTTGCAGCTTCATCCTGTTACATTATAAGAGCTTCACTGATCAGCCTTGACATAACTTGCAGCTACTGCCCTGAAACTACGTAATGACTTAACTTACATAGCAGAATCCTCGACCAAAAGGTGCTCACCTCTGGATTCAGCGCAACTTTCTCCCTCAACTCCTTGATGATGGGATGTCTCGGATTGATCTCAAGTGTGCGTTTTCCTCGCATGTACGCTTGCTTACTTGGGTCAGACAGTGTCTGAGCTTGCATAATCCTCTCCATGTTTGCACTCCAACCATACTTGGAAGTCACAACGACTCCGGGGGTGCCGGCGAGCCTGTTGCTGACCTTGACATCTTCTACCGTATTTGAACCAAGAAGGTTCTTCCACCACTTGGTTAAGTCCTTGAATTCTTCCTTTATCTCTTTCAACTTGGCCTTTTCATCCTTACCACCGATCTTCAAATCGTCCTTCGATGCATTCTGGAATTTCTTTTCTTCGAACTCCGTCAAATTTTGCATCAAATATTCATCTATAGGATCAGCGAAGTAAATTACCTGCCAGATATCCACAACCCTGAAATCAGGATAATTCGCTATCCTCGTACGAATTACTGGAATATGCACGATTCATTGATCATTCCAACTTACTCCCAAATGTCACTCCGTCTAGTTCGTTCATGCATGTTTTGCATAGTAATGCTCACTTCTTGGACCGAGCAGAGGCTTATTACGACATCCGAGGGAAACTAAACTGGTGAAGGGTAAACAACCTATTCTGAGTCTAACGACTCTATGTACAACGAGAACTCTAAACTGGGATAATTGTGCCCATGGATGTATCAGTAACCCAGAATCATATCTGTTGGTACACGAGTATAGCAGAACGAATCAGACTACGCTCACACACTTACGGTAACCCCCAAGACCCCAAAGACATAAAGACATAAGTGTTATGTACCTCGTAGCCTTTCCTCAAAAGCTTCTCCAAAAAAGGAGACTTCTCCATCTGTTCCTTACTCTGACCAGTAATGTAGAATATCTGCTTTTGGCCTTCTTTCATTCGAGACACGTATTTCTCTAGTGAGGTCAAACCTTCACCAGACTTTGAGCTGCACTCGGAATTCAGAAATTGTTTTCGTTAACCAGAATGCCAACGGTACAAACGAAAGAAACGTGACGAGCCTATGTTCTCGAATCTTAAATTCCCTGCAACAGTAAGCCAGTACGATACCTCTCGAATCGCAGAAGCTTAGCAAGACGGACTCGATTGGTAGCATCTTCAATAATTCCCAACTTGATTGCCTTGCCAAACTCCGTCCAGAACTTGGCGTATCTACCTCTCTTCTCGTTCTTGCTTTCGTCCTCATCATCTGAACCTACGAACATATTCACTTTGGTCAGTGCTCTTCTAGTTCGATCTCTTCGATGACAAGATTGATAATTACTGACCTCTGTACGGGTCTCAGGAGTTCAACTTATAACTAAGTACCTTCGGCCTTGTCGGTGTCGACAAGCTCATCAGGATCTTCTTCGCAGATTCGACGTATCATATCAAGAGCCTTTCGGACTAGCTTCTTCTTGATTGTTTTTAAACTACCGTGCTGTTGAAGCATCTCCCTAGATACATTAAGAGGTAGGGTGTCTGAATCGACAATACCCTGCACCAAAGAGAGATAAGTTAAACTGAACAGCAGGTAAAGGACGTCTATTGAGTAATCAGAGAAGAAAGATATACGTTTCAAATTCCGAAAGTGCGAACAAAAGAGCAAGCTCACAGACGTCCAACACGGACAACAGTACAACCTCACAACCAACCTACCTTTATGAAGTTCAAGTACTTCGGCAGTAACTCATCAAACTCGTCTGAAATGAAAACACGGCGAACGAAAAGTTTAAGCGTCGCCTTGTTGGAATAGTAGTTCTCAAACAGATCGTGAGGGGCCTTCGGGGGTACGAACAGGATAGCCTTGAATTCCACATCACCCTCGGCATTGAAGTGGGTGTACGAGATTGGCTTCTCGTTGGTGAAGTCCTGCTCAACGTAAAGAAAAATCTCGTAACTGGACCGCACCTGTGACGACATGCTGAACTCACATGTAACAGGCATTCCTAGGCTATCCTAGACGCTTGACTTACACTTCCGCCAACGTAAATCTAAAATGGATATGGGAGGGAGAGCTTTGTTCAAACCTTCGCCAAGGACTGATAGAACTTGGCATACTCCTCGGCCGTGACGTCTTTAGGATCACGAAGCCAGACTGCTTTCACATCATTCAGGATTTCCCAATCGTGCACGGTCTCGGTGACTGTCTTAGTCTTCGCCTCTGAGGAGCAGCAAGTCAGGTCACACAGAGCGAAACTGACAATAAACCAATAAGATAATTCCTACTTAATATAAACTCCACGATCTACACCGCATAAACTTGGTAGAGAAGCGGTACCAAAGGCTGGAGTCATAGCTAAGCTTGTACATGCACAAGGTAGCGAAGAACTTAAATAAACGAAAAGACGAAATCATGAACGACTGCACTTTGCATACTTACTTTTCTCGCCATCTTCATCGACCTCTTCCGTCTCTTCTCCAGCCTCCTCCTCGCCTGTCCGGGGAGCATTAGCACTTCAGGTCAAACCCCTCCGAACTTGCACTCTCCGGGTAACGTCAAATCAATAGGTAGGATCAGTGAGGGTAAAGATCCCAAACTTACTGAGCTTACCCTCATCGATCTCCTCGATCTCGGACTCCTCTAAAGGCACTTCCTTGCTGATCTCCTTACTTGCCCACAAATAAATTGGGAAGCTGATGAACTCAGAGTATTTCTGGACCAGTTCCTGAACATATGACAACACTAGTGTCAAGTTCCTCCGGTCTCGACGAGCTCAAGGGCCAAGAAAAACGTGGGGACTATCGTAGTACCGAGACTGGGTCTCCCAAGACTAAATTCGAATCTGAATATGGTAACAAACAGAGCAAACTTTGGGGGACCTCTGCGGTACTCCAAAGGTAGTACTTGAGCAGCAAAACAGCTGCGTAATTTTATGAAGCTAGCATGTAGCGCTCTCTCCTCACTGCCCCTGACTAGGTGTCACGGAGCATACTTTAAGTTTAGCCTCTTCCAGATATTCGCTAGCTTCCTCCTTCAAGTGCAATCTGATCTCTGTTCCGCGACCAAGAGGTTCGTTCTCTGTGTCCTCCGACACGGCAAAAGCTCCATCAGCTTTAGACTCCCAAATGTATCTGCAGGTTGGAGGAAGAAGGGCACGACTCAGCGCATTCCCAGAGCGATGATGCTTTTGTGTAAAATAAGCAAGTGTCTGTGTACCTAGACGTTAATACCATTAGCGCAGCACTTTTAAGACTGATATAGGGTTTTACCTACCAAGAAGAATATATTAGCTGTCGAGGAACACACGGCACAGAACCATCAGAACACTAGGTTAGACTGCGAAATGCGAACCAGATTAAGCTGTCAAGATCGAAATCAGCGGAAGAGACAAATCGAAAACGTACTGCTTATCGTCGTTATGTTTGCTGATAACCTCGACGTAATCGGCGACCAAATAGACAGAGTAGAAACCAACTCCGAACTGTCCAATCAGATTGAGGTCCCCACCCTTCTGCATTTGCTCCACGAAAGCTGCGGGTTCGCAGTTGAATGAGACACGAAGCGTTCACGAGGTGAATCAAGCTTAACAATGAGTCATGTACACTCTAGAAGGTACAATCCCACGATAGAGGGCAGACAGATGAACTTACATGAGGTACCCGACTTTGCTATGGTACCCAGATTCTTGATCAAGTCCTCCTTCGTCATACCAATACCCTTGTCTCTTATCGACAGTATCTTGTTCTCCTTATCCAGCTTAATCTGCAAATGGCCAATGACAAGGTCCCATTCCAAGTAAACCATCCACGACTACATCATCACGTCCGCATCGTCCGCTAAGTTATCTATTGGAAACGACTGCAGTTCGGAGTTAACACCTTTCTGCGCCTTTATTGTTCTAGCTAACTGCTTTGTGCCCTGTTGCAGGTGAGTTTCAAATTCAGCTTTCACAGTGTCTTCATCTACTTACCTTGATTTCCATCTGAGCATCGTCGCCTTCCCCGAGAATAGTCTTGTCGGTAAGCGAGAGGAAACGAATCTTGTCAAGTGCCTGAACGAGGTGAAGACCATGCAGAATTAAAACGACTGGTACATGGCGAGAACTAAAATCCAGCGTGAATAATGTGGCATGCCACCAGCAACAGGCTTTTTGAACATCCTAAACGTTCCCATCTTAAGATGGAGATTGCAACCCAAAGCAAGGCACAAAACAGGTAAAGTTCAACAACACAATCAAGACGAGGGCGTAGAAAACTTACATCGGAGGCATTGGAGATCAGCTCTCGTAAGAAAATATCTTTGTTGCTGTACAAGGAATTGATGATGATGTCCATCAACCGGGACACTTCGGCTTGAAACTCGAACTTCTGGGAGTGGGCCCTCAAGGATTTCGGGGAGATAGACTCCGTTTCCCTACATTTGCGGACGGTCCACCAAAATAAATAAGGCGAAAGTATCTGCCAATGAGTGTTCAAGGGTAACCGGTAGAATCTTCACAACCCATCACCTTCAGTAAATGTGATTGAGAAATCACGTAACAGGAGTCTGATGACGAGAAGCTGGTGTGACAAGGCCATCACGCTCATTCAACTCAGTACGAGTTACTCACCTCTTCACAACTTCGGCATCTGTCGACAATGCATCTGGGACAGCTCCTCCAAGAGTTTCTTCGACCTTCGCGAAATCTGAAGTGGCTTCCGTCGCTTCATTTTCCTCTGCTCTAACTCGCGCATGAGGATCTGGCGTAAACGAGACAGCTCGATGTTAGAGATAGCCAGAAAACGCTATGAATTTGCACACCCCAAAGCCGATCTGCAGATGGAACGTCTCCCATTCCAGTCACAATCAGCAGATCAAAGACTCCGATTTACGCAACAGGCAAGAGCATACTAATGCATCGTTTCATTTAACTTTCAACAGCCACTGCTGCACAGATTCATATTGCACTGACGATGGGGACAGTCGGCTGCTTAGTCAGTGAGACATCACTTCGTCCCGGAAAATTATCGTGTGCAAATTAGTTAACTGTCCAGAATTACGAGGTTCGACTATCATACACGGTAATGAGCTTGTCCTGGACACCCCAACCGCTCACTCAAAGAGGCAACAGCTTTAAACCCACAGAATCCACAGGAGAAGCAGAAGGTGCGACGTTCGAAAAAACGAATCAAGGAACGAAGAAAAAGGCAAATGTCACGTACTGTGTATATGTACAGAGGTAAAGGCAAGCAGCAAAAGCAACGCCGCCGCAACCGAACACGTCGCCATGTCCGAACACCAGATCAATCAGTGTAGCGATTCTCCACCTCGCAGAGCCTTCAAACACCCCTTGATTCTCCTCTCGCGTACAACCTCCTTCACTCACTGGTCCATCTCCGCATACTCGTTCTTCGCGTCGACACACCTCCTTCCCAAACTACTCCGGCCTGCTATTAGTTCCAAGATTGGTCCTGAACATCCTTGAATCATTTTGGACTCCAACATCGGCTACAATGCCTCAGCCTCCTCCACTATACTCATCTCCTTCCGATCAAAACGCTCTCCGCATGATACGAGCTAATTCTAGCTACTGCTCGGCATCGGGGTGGGGGTCCGGGCCCCCGTGCTACAAACCAAACGTTCCGGTCGCCGTCGGATCAGTCGGGTGTTCCCTGCCGAGCCCTGTGCCATCATTTACCGGCGGTTTGGGTCGTCTTGGGGGCCGTTACGGACAACGTGGCTACTTTGATCATTTTGTAAATCCACTTCGTAAGTGTCGGCTGGTCCCAGCCTTCCAGGGTCAAAAGGGCGTTTTGTTTGCAACATGAAATTGGGCTGAGCTTAGGCGAGGCGTCTGAACCAATCGTAGCCTAGCTTGTTAGTAATCCACCAATGAGATTGCAAAGATCTTGTTGGGAAAAATCCAACCGTTAGATTCGACTGAAAAAAAACTTACCTGAGTTAGCGAAGGTTACGCTGGCAGAACGCCGTGGTTGGCCAAAATGATGCGGGTGACGAGGGTGCAAACATTCTCGCAGTCTGAGAGGAGGGTGTCTTCGGACGAGTCTAGATTCTAGATACAAAGAGAAGTCCTCCGATCGCTGAACCAGCAGCGGCATCGGTGGATCCATAAAGAGGTCCGCAGGCGAGGAGGGCAGCAGAAGAAGGTCGGAGTGAGGGACTATTTCATCAACGCCTCAGATAGGACTCGAGAGGGTCGGCTGATTGGAAGGCTTTCAACTTAGTGACATTACGTTACTTGTGTAAGCTCCGGCGGGCTGGTATAGACATTCTGGTGGGGCAGAGAAGTAGAAGTTAACAGTGGAGGCGGAGCAGGCGCAGGTAGACGGACTAGTTGTCGATTTCGAGGACAAGGGGTTCACAGCGTACATCTGAAGGCGAACACCATGAATCGGTCTGTTGTGTTGGCTCTCTTCCTCGTTGTGGGTAAGTTTTTCCAAGGATTTAGCCAAGTGTCTTTACAAATCCGAATGCTTGAATATGGGACTTGCGGGGATCCGCGTGCTTGGTGCATGAGTGTGTGCAAGGATAGGAGCAGGCTTCAGACTTAAAACCGTAGCCTGATTTGAATATGTACCTGATGGTCGTGCATCTAAAATCATAGGTTAAAGTTTGGTGGGTGGAGGATCGTGTGGCAGATAGCTCTGTGAAGTGTCAGGGTGTTCGTTTAGTACGACTTATGATCTTGTTGTGTGGATTTTCAGGGTTGTTTTCAGTGTCCCACATTGCTGCAGAAGAGGCAGCGAAACTGGGAACCGTCATCGGAATAGATCTGGGCACTACTTACTCATGTGTTGGTGTATATAAGAATGGTCATGTGGAGATTATTGCCAATGACCAAGGTAATCGAATTACGCCGTCCTGGGTGGCTTTCACAGACGGTGAAAGATTGATCGGTGAGGCGGCGAAAAATCAAGCCGCTGCCAACGCCGAAAGAACTGTCTTCGACGTGAAGAGGCTCATCGGACGGAAGTAAGTTTGAACACCACTCACGCAGGAGTTCGTAGTATTCGATGTCTTTGCGATGTTAATTCCGCTCTATGTCTGCACTTGGCACGTCACGCGCGTGTGAGATATCATGTCAGGTTCTAGCGTCGTGTATTGCATTGACAGTATATGTCGAAGCTAGTAAATCCTTGATCTGCTCAAGAAGGATACCGGAGTAGTTTCCTAACTATTCTCCTAAATTCGTCCAGGTTTACTGACAAGGAAGTCCAGAGGGATATGAAGCTGGTTCCTTACAAAATTGTGAATAAGGATGGCAAGCCGTACATCTCCATCCAGATCAAAGATGGTGAAACCAAGGTTTTCAGCCCCGAGGAGATCAGTGCCATGGTTCTTATTAAGATGAAGGAAACCGCCGAAGCATTTCTGGGCAAGAAAGTCAAGGATGCCGTCGTTACTGTACCTGGTATACCTTTGACTCCGCGTGATAGTTGTTGATGATTCCTGTGAGCATTGGCGCGTAAGGTTTGTTATCTTGGAAGATGGCCTGTATTTGCATGTTTATTCAGATCCGGATTATTATGCCTACTCTACCCCTCACATTGGGTTTGTGGTATTTTCAGCCTACTTCAATGATGCACAACGCCAAGCAACCAAGGATTCTGGAGTTATTGCCGGCCTTAACGTTGCCCGTATCATTAATGAACCCACTGCAGCTGCTATAGCCTACGGTTTGGACAAGAGGGGAGGAGAGCAAAATATCCTTGTGTTTGACCTTGGAGGTGGTACGTTTGATGTCAGTATTCTCACTATTGATGATGGAGTGTTCGAGGTGCTGGCTACCAACGGTGATACCCATCTGGGAGGTAAGATTGGCGCGTTGTGTGATCCTGAATTTTGTTGTGCGTGGAGGGGTTTGAATTTCTTTGTCGGATTCACGTGTCGTCGAGTATTCGAAGTAAGAGAGATCTGCGTAGTAATTACTTCTCGTACGCTGTATTGTGAGGTATATTTCGGTATATTCTGTGGTTATTCTAAATTCTGTCTCTAAATTTTGTGGTAATATTCTCAATAGTGCACCTTAACTGTCGTGATAATTCGCTCTTATACTTATAAATTAGTTATTCAGTTTGTATGATCGACGTAAGGTTGTTTACGCTGTCTTGGGCGATTCTCGTCAAACAATTCTAGACGGTGTAGAGCCGACAGTTCGGGCGTCGAGTGCTGTGCGTAAACATCGGAAGTTTGTGAGAGTGAGGGGGAGGCCTACAAGATAAGTTTAGATAAATTTCGTGTCATCCGGGCAAGTTTTTGTGCATAAAACTTGCACAGGATCCAAACCTCGCGGTTCCATTAGATAGTAGTTAGAGGTGGGGCTCTAGTTAGGCCTCACTTGTATCGATTAGAGACTACTCACAGATTCGTATTGTGCTTCAGGTTCGTAGTACATGCCGAATTTGACACTGAAAGGGGCTAATTTTGTGAGTTTCTCCGTCAACTGAAATGAAATGTGCAGGTGAGGACTTTGACCATCGTATCATGGAGTACTTCATCAAGTTGATAAAGAAGAAGTACAACAAGGACATTAGCAAGGACAACCGGGCCTTGGGAAAACTCCGAAGGGAAGCCGAGAGAGCTAAGAGGGCACTCAGTAACCAGCACCAAGTTCGCGTCGAAATTGAGTCCTTGTTTGATGGCGTAGATTTCTCCGAGCCCTTGACTCGTGCCCGTTTTGAGGAATTGAACAACGACTTGTTCAGGAAGACCATGGGACCAGTGAAGAAAGCCCTTGACGATGCCGGTCTTCAGAAGTCTCAGATTCAAGAAATTGTTCTTGTCGGTGGTAGTACTCGTATCCCAAAGGTTCAGCAACTGTTGAAGGATTTCTTCGATGGGAAGGAACCCAGCAAGGGTGTGAACCCCGACGAGGCTGTTGCTTTTGGAGCGGCTGTTCAGGGTGGTATTTTGAGCGGAGAAGGAGGAGATGAGACCAAAGGTAGATCTCTCCTTCGTGAGTCATGTTAGGTCTACGTACGCGTTCTTCTCGACGGGGTCGTTCTAAGTGTCTCACGGTTATAACATCTCACGTGGTACTCGTGATACCTGTGCAGACATCCTTCTCTTGGACGTGGCCCCTCTGACTCTCGGAATCGAGACAGTTGGTGGAGTGATGACAAAGCTTATCCCGAGAAACACTGTGATTCCAACGAAGAAGTCCCAGGTCTTTACCACCTATCAGGACCAGCAGACAACCGTGTCCATTCAGGTACCATATTTCGCGATGTGCTGTTGTGGAGTACCCTCCAATTGTACTCACCTCGATTTCAGCTACAGTTGTCATTCGATATATGGTGTTGTTCAGTCCTAAGCAGGTCCATAGGTAGGTCCTGTTCCGGCGACAGGCTCCCTATCCGTAGTATGCTTTAACGTACAAGTACTGGGAGACGCCTTACTACTCTCAGAGTTCAAACCTCTTGAATTCGTGAGAACTCACATTTGCCGTACCAACTGTGATGAAACTGTAGGTGTTCGAAGGAGAACGCAGTTTGACTAAAGACTGTCACGAGCTTGGGAAGTTCGATCTGACCGGAGTCCCCCCTGCACCGAGGTAAAGTATAAGATGACAGCTTTTCAGTAAGTACTGTTTATATGCGTAACAGTGAAAATTTTCTGTTTGAGTCTTCTTATACATGTCTCCCTGCTTGTGCAGGGGTGTCCCTCAAATCGAGGTTACCTTTGAGATTGATGCCAATGGTATTCTGAACGTGAAGGCCGAGGATAAGGGTACTGGCAAGTCGGAGAAGATAACTATCACAAACGACAAGGGAAGGTTGAGCCAGGAGGAAATCGACCGTATGTTGAGGGAGGCAGAGGAGTTCGCTGAGGAAGACAAGAAAGTGAAGGAAAGAATTGATGCTAGAAACAGTCTCGAGACCTACGTCTACAACATGAAGAATACTGTCAATGATAAGGACAAGTTGGCTGACAAAATTGATGAAAGTGACAAGGAGAAGATTGAAACGGCACTGAAGGAGGCACTGGAATGGTTGGATGACAACCAAAATGCTGAGAAAGAGGACTTTGAGGAGAAACTGAAGGAAGTGGAGGCTGTTTGTAACCCAGTTATTACCGAGGTGTATCAAAAGTCCGGAGGACCTACATCTTCAGGCGGTGACGACGAGGAAGATGGACACGATGAGTTGTAGATTTCGAGCTGAGTCCTGAGTTTCCCTGATCTCATGTGTCTTTCCTAGAGGTGACTGGTGGATTTTGGCAACTTGGTGAGACGAGTGGAGTTTTCGGATACACGACACCTGTACACCACTCTGCCTCTACCATGGTATGTGTGTACCAGTTTGCGTAGGGTGCGATCTGTGTACATTATTGAAGTCATCAAGTATCCTTTCCGGGCAGGTCACTGTATAGATTGTCCTCGAAGAACGACTGCTCAAGTGCCTTCCACCATGTTCTACGTTGTTGTCAGTGACAATTTTGGGTTTAGATGATAAATGTCATATTTAATCAATCTATCCGCCGCATTCCTGATGGAATGAGTTGGACCTATTCGCTTGATTCACATAACATCCCAATCTACCATGTTGTCACGAATGACGTGTATGAATTTCGTTCTGGGAGTTTGTCTTTGCGATGAAGACGAGGTATCGATTACGTCAAAGCCAGATCCGGCACCGATTCTCGTTTACTGGCGTCAGACTTTTTTCCTTTTCTCTTATTGGCCCGCAGGCAGGAGGTGGGTGCCTGTTAGCAAAGGCTTTAGTGGCTTCAGACTGAGTCCCCTGGTAGGTCCCTACTGTCTTCGTATAGAGTAATGCCCGGGAAAGTCCCGTCTCGGGATAGAGAACGGAAGCTCGTACAACGGAACCCCCGAGTGTTACGGGCACTAGGCAGTAAAATATATCGGATTTCGGATTCGGATTTCGGATTTCGGATTTCACGTTTAGGCAGTACGTTGTACAGATTCCCAGTTTTGGAGTGGTCTTACGTTTTGGAGTAAGCTTACGGAGTGGTCTTACGATTTTGGATTAAACATATAATGAGTTCTCGGATTTCAGACCACGATTAACATACAAACAATTAGTGAGATTCTAAGTCCAGAATGTTTTACTGTATGGTAATGGTGTGGTAAAGTCTAACCGTTGTCATCTTAAATGAATAAGCAAATACTAGATATGCAGGTGGAGTGACACCTAAAAGCGCAACCTTCAACTGGCAGCTGAAAATATAAGAGTTCAGTTCGGAAGAAAGTTCGATGTTGGTGCGAGAAAAGCCGTAGGAAGCGTGACAAGGCGCATGCCATCCCGAACTGCAAACTGCGAAAAGTTTGTATTTATAGCGAGAAGCCGGTTAGGACCACGACGCCATGTTTTATTGCCTGTTTTTCGCCGTGTGGCTTTCTGCCGCGGAACTGCGAAAAGTCTTTTATGTAGGAATGTACCGTCGCTCACGAGATTGACACCAATAATTTTGTGGTACGGTTGACGAGAGACGCATGGTGGACTGCAAGGTGGACGTTAAAGTGTCCACTGTGTCGACGCAGGGGACCGAGGATGCTGTAGGACGGATAACAAACCATCTACCTGGATTGGGAAGTAACGAGCGTTCTTGCGGAATGCATTATAGCTTGTTTAATGTGTAGCATAAGCTACGGGAAGGGAGTGGTTTTTCAGTCAACTTCCTGCTACGTAAAGAGTTAAAGAAATATGAAGTCTAGATCGTTTTACAAAGAGATCTTCTGGTCGAATTGTATTTCTAATAATTAAGTCTTAAAATCATAGTTTATCAAAATAACGCGTAAAAGATCATATTTTATCAACCATATTAAATATTTTGTTTGATATTCCACTATTGAGATGATGTATCGTACATAAAACTCCAAAATACAAAAGAAGAATGACTTTATATTTATAAATCCTAAAAGAGTGCACTATGGCATTTCATTGCATCGCCGAGGTGTAAACCCAAAATTCAATTATGCACTATTGTGAGTGCATAAGTCTTGGAATGCATTTAACACAGTTTTTCTAACGGGTGATCTGGCACATGACATTGGTTGCCGCACTACGTAAGAGTGAGATTACAAACATATTTCTAATGAGAATACAGTTTGCTGTAAAAAACGACTGATATCATCAGTGAGATTCCGCAGTTCGGGCTCACTTGTAAGTACTCAGGCTATTCTAGAGCTACTGATAGCGGGGCTTAGCCCCGATCTTCCCTTCGGGGTGGTTGTTGCTTGGCCCTTCGGATCCTTCATTCCCTTGTGAGGCTTGATGGGGTCTTCCCATCCGTTTGCTATTCATTGGGTCACGTTTGCTCTTCCTACAAGAAAAGCCATAAACGCTTTACGTAGATTATAGGCAGTAGATTCAAGTAACCATCCTCACGTGTATATACAACACAAGGTCTCAACCTTGAGTATCGATTGATTGCATGCATGACGCAAAAGGAAACCGTGAGGTGGGGATAGGCTTTACAGTATACCCATGCCTCAACCTAAGAGAAGGGAAAAATAAAAACTACGCTTGCAATGGAATGGCTAGATATGCGTTAGCGATTTATCCAGATCTAAACTCTGTTCTTTTCCTTTCTTGGTTTCACAATTGAGAAGCATGCATATTCACCTCTTCCAAGTTCGGAAGAGAGGAATATACATACTCTTTAATGTATGTCCTTATCTTTTCTCTTGGAAGGGTTAGGTAATACACTAACATTATTAAATAATTTATTATTAGTAGAATGTTTTACTTATAATAGGAACGGTTATTTTTCATCTCACTGTGCTTCTAGGTTTTTTCTCTTCCCAAGGCTTCACGTGTTACGCTCAGCTCAGAAGTTGAAGTGGTTACTTTTTGAACTGACTATGCTTATACGTTCTTCCCAAAGTTCATACGCTACTATCTCAAGACTATTTAAAAATAGTAAATTTAGATGTTTAAATATACATATAGATTTTTTTTGGATCTTGCTGTGCTTCCGTGCAGTAAATAAACATTGCGTACGAAAGATCTTTACTTTTTCTGCGAATGTTCATGTACAGCAAATAACTTCAAACCATTTCTCATCCATTCTTCATCCTGGGTATAGCACCCTTCACACGCATCTGTCGTATCCCCGCTTAGTATTTCTTTCTCCTATATACTAGTTTGTCCTTTTCTCTCTATTTCTCGAAACATCACTTTGGATGCATATTGATTTTCTTCGTCTCCCCTTCTTCTTAACCATCTCACCATACGACAAAATTCACTACACGACAAATAATTTCCCTTTCTTGTACGGTTTTCACAATCAACGTATAACTATTCCAAAGAATAGCAATAAGATTATGCTAGTATCGTCAAAACGCCTAGTACGGTCGTACAAATGAAAGGTGAAAGATGATTCTGTGATAGCTCATCTGGACCCTCTAGTGGCCTCACATTTTGCCAAATTAATGCCCTCTTCGCATGCGTGACATCAGTCCAAACGATCTGTATGGTGCCGTCAAACACAATTCACTACACGCAGTCGGAGGGCAGTCGCAGTCAGAGGGCAGTCCGGGAAGTGAAAATACAGTCGAAATAGAACTGCAGTTCCTCCATCCAGACAGACGTTGCGATCCGATGTCGTGATGTGAATTATTTTACATTGTAAATAATTCACCTCTTTGTCAAGCGTTAGTGTCTCTGAGTAGAGTTAGGACCTCATAGATGTCGACACTTGAGGATGTCATACATTTTGAGTCTTGATAGGTTGATGATAGGGTTTAAGCTCATGGGTTGTATTTGCGTGTCGCCCATGCACGCTTTCTAGCTGATTTAAGTTATTTTTCGGGGCTGCGCGTCGTTTTAGGTAGTTTAAGTTTTACGCTGGCACTCTAGGGAGCTTGACGTGGTAGCCTATGAGTAAAACTAAGTTGCCACGTGGTTTAGGGTACTAAAGGACAACCAAGTGGAGCTATGAACTCCCATTGGTCTGTTTTTGTCTTTAGTTAAATTCTAAATTTAGAAACAGAGCTCTAGAGTGGAGTTCGAGCAATTTGTGAGGGCACTTCGAAATCTGAGAGCATGGGGAGATAGAGCTCGTCGAGCCAAGCACTGTCAGCAAAAAGTTTGATCGATTTGAGGCAATAAACAAGGAGTTATGGCTGATTGAAGTTCGATTTGTGTCAAAATTGAAGCACTTCTGTTCAATTTGGGGTTTTGAGTGTCATTTTCAGCAGAATCGAGGAAATTGCTTCAAAACTTCGTGGCTGTGTTCACTGTCAGCAGGGCTACGACTGTCTCCAAATTTTCATGTCAATTGAGTCAGTGAGTAATTCAGGGCGGCCGCTGAAGTAGAGGGGGTCCGAAAAGCTCTCAATCTGGAGCAGCAACTTTGGAGAGCGAGATCTGGAGTTCTGTGTGGAATCAGGTGGCCCAACTTCACAGGAGTGTTCATCAAGCTGTGTACTGCAAGTCCTGTAAGAATTTCCCAAGGTGATCGAGCCATTTCCTTGTTATAGGTCGAAATAGCTGTCTGGGTACCAGAAACTGCCGTAATTTCTCTACTCAGAAAGTTTCTACTCATATCTTAGTGCTCTGAATTGATCTGAAGCTGAAATTTCGTATGTGTATCCAGTAGAACCTTGTTTACATGTAGGAGGAGTTCTGAAGTCTGAACCTTCACATATTTCTCAATCCTGAGTGTCAAAGTTCGCCATCTGATCTTATCATTGCTAGTTAAGCCTGAACTTTACTTCCTGAACTTATCAGAAGGGCCTGGAGACTTATATGAGTGTTTTCAGTATCACCTTGAGACCTGAAGCCTATCCTGTGAGTAAACCAGCCATAGTCTGAAGCTCAACGCTTTCCTGAGTAGATTGAACACAGCCTTCAAGCTCATATCACAGCCAGAAGGTTCGCCCTTCCCAGGAAGACTCTCAACCCGACATCTGGTGCTTCCACTGAGATCTCTTGGGGTGATTGATTGAGAAGGTTGAGTTGCTACAAGGAGAAGAGATGGATCGCAAGAGCGGAGCTGCTGCTGCCTCTGGAGCTGGAGCATCAACGTCTACTGCTGCACCGTCAACTGCACCTGCGTCTTCTACAACGACAACTGCATCTGGTCTGGACACGGCTGAGATCTTGAAGACGCTTGCGGCCCTGGTCCAACAACATCCGATCGTTGGAGGGGTGAGTTAAAATCCACCAAGGCTTTGCAAGCGATAGTGAATAGGTGTGGAAGGTTTGAAGGTAGAGATATTTCTAGATATCTGCGTGAGTATAGAGGAGAGATGGAGCTGGTTAGGGTTACAGATGCTGAGATGATAGCAAGCTTTGAGTTAGCTGTCATTCCTGAGTTGCGGGACCAAGTTAGGGATGTACAGAGAAGAAATCTTGGAATCTGGATGAGTTTTGAGCGATCTCTTCGAGAGGAATTTCTTGAGGAGGATTCAGAGAGAGTTACTAGGAGAACGTTCTTAGACTGGGTTGAGCAGCAACCTGGTCGTATGATGAGTCTGAGCGAGTTGCTGAGAGAGTTTGATCGGAGATACCGGCAACTCTCAACTCTAGAGCGAATAACTCTAGATGCTAGGAGAACAGAGCTTTTCCTGCAAGCTACCGATGATGCTACAGCAGATCGGTTATGTTTTATGTTGGCCGATCGATCTGCTGAGGGAGGTGTTACTATGGATTGGGGGAGAGTTGAGGATGCTGTGGCTGTACTTACAAGGCAAAGGAGAGGAAGAGTGGCTGTGGGAGGACGTCCGCTTGCAGAAGTGGTCACTCCACCTTATGCTGCTCCTCAAGTACAGCAGCCTTTGGTCCCTGCTCCCAGACCTGTTGTCCCAGCTGCAGTTCCTTTGATGCCAGTTGTGCCAGCACCGGCACAAAGGGCACCTGTTCAGAGACCTGCGGAGAACCATGGTCAACAGAATCAGATTGAAGACCTGATTCGGCAGATGCGAGAGCTGAAGGTAGAGCTAGCTGGATTGCAGAGAGAGCAGCCACCGGCGCCTGCTGCTGCACGTCCAGGAGGTGCTCCTGTCCGTAGGTGTATTTGGTGTGACAGTCCTGATCACTTCCGAGGAGACTGTCAAGAGCTCACAGCTGCTTTGCGAGATGGTGTGGTTCGCTATCAGAACGGTAGGCTGCACCTTTCTTCTACAGGAGAGCCGTTGAGCACGCAGTTTGGGCGAGGAGGCATGAGGAGTCTACCTCAGATTGCTGCGGCGGCAACTGTACATGCATTGATGGCACCACCGGTAAATCCTGATGTATATGCTGGACATATTGAGGTTTCTTCTAGTCCTACGTTGCTAGATAGGACTGCTGAGAAGAGTATTGCCCGCGTTCCTTCTGAAGTACTGAAGAGGGGAGCCGAGTCTATTCGTAGGGTCACAGGATGGGGAGATCCTGTAGATGCTGCTTCTATCAGAGCATTCTTGGATGTAGATAGACACGTTCATTGGCAGGATGCTTCTGTGGAGGAGAAGAGGCGACGAGAAGCCTCTGAACTTGATACTGGAGTTCCTGAGGAGATTGGGGATAGACGGAGAGTCACAAGGAGACGAGCGGCTCTTCCTGAAGACATCCCGTCTACTTCTGCAGCTCCTCCACCTGCGCCAGGTCCTATGAAGGATGTGCAGAGATCCCAGCAGGAGCCAACGACTGCTGGTAGGCGGTTTACTGCCCAAGAGAAGGGGAAGGGACCGGCTTACAAGTTGGCAGCTGATATTGAAACTTCTACTGATCTGAAGAGTATCTTGGAGCAGAGGATACTGGATGCGCGAATCGAGTTTTCTCTTCGAGAAGTTCTTGGTATTGCAAAGAGGGAGTTTCACGAACTGATCATCGACATCATCAAGCGCAAGAGACAGGTGATGTCCGAGCAGGTAGAGAGTCAGATGATAGATGTAGTAGGAGCTTCTCTGAATGATGCAGAGTTTGGAAAGGTGCATTTTCAGGAAGCTGATGACAAGAGATACCAGCAAGAAGCGTTGGTTGCTGGTACCGACACTATTGAGTTCAACGATGAGGAAGCTGGTGAGGAGAGTCCAGCTAGTGAAAGTGATTTCAGAAAGAGACATTGGGCTCGTGCCACAACTGCTACGCGAGTTCGTCTTGGAAGTTTGGCTGAACCTGTTGCTGCTTTAGTTGATCACGGATCTGAGATCAACATCATGTCACGGGAGGTGTACGAGAGAGGTCAGTGGCCTATCGAGCTAAACCATGGTTGGGTGTTACGTGCTGCAAACAACCAGAAAGGTGAGCTATACGGCGCTTGTCCTAACGTGAAGGTGAAGATAGGTGATGTGGATGTGGATCAACATTTCTTCGTGCAATCTTCTGCTTCATATCCTGTGATTCTTGGTCAGCCTTATATCACTGCGGTTCGAATGGAGACCAAGGTGATGGATGATGGATCTCATTATGCTAGGATCCGTAGTCCAGATGATAGACGTTCTGTGCAGTTTCTGACCGTCCGTACGAACCACGAACGAAACCGTCAAACTTTGAGGGATTCTCTTATCTGTAGGGGTAAGGGTTTTCTGAAACCACTCTCGTAGGACGGGATAGCGAGAGTGATGGATCTACTGCTACTATGATCTGTAACGACCTATGTTACACATAGGAAGTTTGTCTATTAGTAAGGTGTTTAGTTCTAACTAAGTGTTGAGAATGTTTATTTGCTGCCAAAGTACTTTTAGGAGATATCAAGTTAGTCATGACTAGCTAAAAGTTAGTTATGGTTAAACTTAGCTGTACTTTTGGCAGAATTCAGATATTTGCTAAAGAGTGAGCACTACTATCTTGTCATCTTGTCTAAAAGGTAGAAAGGGGGTGGAAAGTATCCCTTATCTCCTTTTTGACTTGATATTAGTGGTTGGATTAAAGTTGTGGACTTTGTGGGCATTAAAAACAAGAAGAGATTCCACATGTTTCCTTTTTAGTGGGTCCTAGTGTAGAGGGGGGTGGAAATTCGAGATTCCTTGAGAATATTCCAGAATCCTTCTAGAAGTTGTTAACTTTGAAGGAATAAGCCCATGTGAAAAGGTAAAAAGCCCATGTGATCAATGCTTTTACCTTAAGTAATATCTTAGTAAAACCCGGTAAAAGTAGTTACGGCTGAGTTACCGGAGGGTACCAAAGTAAAAACCTAGAATGTATAAATAGAGGAGTAGAGAAGAGCTCCTCATCCTTGTTTTCACATTGTCGTAATGACAACTTGAGTAATATAGAGAGTGTGAGATATTTTTAGCATGTGAGAACTTGAGAGACGTCGTTAGAATGGAGGATTTTAGTTGATGTGTTTAATGAGATTTTTAGTTGATAAGTTTGTGGGTGTATGAATGAGTGAACTCAGCATTTTCCCTTCAAGTTCATGGTGTGCTTCCATCAAAGCCATCAGAGGTGACCCCTGAGTGAGAGACAGGCCCGACATGTTGCAGATTCGTGGATGACGATCGTGGAGGTTGAGAGATCGGAGGGGTAGTTGATCGTTAGGACCGCGGAGGGTTTACATTTTTGGTTCCGTTGCCGGGACCTCACCTGAAGGGATCGTTGAACGATGTTTAGAGTTCAGTTCTATATTCGACAAAAGGAGATTATGAGAGAGCACATGGAGAGAACGTTGGGAGGAGAGAGAGCTAACGCGATGTTAGCAACGTTAGAACCTTTCGTGTATCCCGTAGTGATATATGACGCGTTCGAAGTCATTATTTACATCTTGTTCACTTAGAAAGGGTTTGAGGAGAGTTGAAAGAAGGTGCAACAAGAGTTGTAGAGAAAGGAGGAGAGTAAAGTTATTAGAGGAGAGAAATTTGTGAGTTTAGAAATTCTGCTCTCTGGAAAATTTGTACAGTCGCTGTCAACTTTTCTGTGAATTTTATTTTCCTGTGAAACTTTCCAGTGTTTTAGATTGGCTGATAACCTATCTAAGACAAAAGAAATCATAGGAAAAGGTGGTCTAGAGAGGGAGCAATGAGTTTTCAAAGTTGAGGGGGTCTATTCGTGAGAGTTGAGGAATTCTGTTCTCTGGAAAAAGTTTACAGTCAGTGCCAGATTTTCTGTGAATTTTATTTTCCTGAGAAACTTTCCAGTGTTTTAGAGTGGCTGATAAGCTATCCAGGACAAAAGAAATCATGAGAAGATGAGGTCTGAAGAGGGAGAAAGGATTTTTCAAAGTGGAGGGGGTTGACAACCATGAGGGAAGTGAAAATATACAAATTTCAGTTCTCTGAAAATTTGTACAGTCATCACCATCTCTTCTGATTAGGGAAGTTTCTGTTGAAACTTCATGATTTAGTAGCTTGGAGGTTGAGCTACTACAGACCACAAAAATCTTGGAGAGATCTCTTACCAACTAAGAGATATACGTTTCGGCATACAAGGAGGTCTTGAAGATACGTCATGGGGAATCCAGTTCGAATGACGAGGTGGAAGAAGAGACGTTTAGGAGTTCGAACAGAGACGGAGAAGCCCAAGTTAAGTATAGATGAGTTACGAACACGCATCTATAGCACTTGGGGTGCTCTCTTTACCCTATACGAAGAAGCTTCCGCGGCCATTGGCACAGATTTGAAGAAAGTCGAGTTTAAAGCATCATTCACTATGGAGGCCACGAATGCTCCTGGTGAAATAGAGTTGGATCCTTACAACAGTGAGTTCAAGATGTCTGTAGTGATGAGTACAAACGAGGGTGAGGAGGATCATATCTTCGATAGTTAATTTTAGACTGGATTTTATTTCGTGTTATCATGTATAATACACGATTTCCAATATAAAGCTCGGAAGAGTTAAGAAAGTGATGTAGAATTATTTTCCTCTATGATATTTTGTCCACTTAATGGTTGAGAAGGTGCAACATGAGTGGAAATTCAAAAGATTGGAAAGTTAGACTTAGAAACCTTCCTCAAGGTTTAGATGTCATAGTAAGTGTCGGAGAAAGTTCGAGAGAGATTATCGTCGAGTTTGAAAACCCTAGTACTAAACCTCAAGTAGAATCTCCGAGGAGAAGAGTAGAAACCGACTTGTGGTGTTATTTCTGTAGAGGGTTGGGACACAAAGTAGTGAATTGTCCAACTAGAATCAGAACCGAGAGAGCTAAAGGGAAGCGGGAGTTTACTGATTTGAGTCTTCGAGTGGGTCCATCGTCACCAGCGCCAATTCATCTTCTAGGCGAAGATCCTTGTCCAAGTTGTGGAGTGGGTGATCTATCAAGAGGACACAAGTGCGTCGATGTGGCCGCCCTACTTACGTCCGTAGTCGAGAAGTTGGACGAGACTCAAAGAGCTGAGACGGAGAAGTTGTCGACTTCAAAGGAGGACTCGGCTGAGTTGTGATGGAGATCGTCATTCGGATGGTGGAGAAGGCGGTGATGCGACTCAGACTCATGATTACCTTGGGAGAAGAGATGGCACAAGAGGTGTTGTTACAACCATTTCCTTTCATTTTACCTATGGTAGATTATTCGCGAATGGAATTGGTGATGTTCGTACTCTTTTAGCGAGTAGTTATTGCACGACGATTAGAAGAGTAGAAAGAGTAGTTACAAGATGGGAAAGCTACCCGTGTTTCATGGGAAGGACAATGAAGATGTAGAACCATTTGTTCGAGACTTCAAAAGAGGTTGCATCGGAAACAACGTGAGAAGGAAGGAAGAATGGGTGTTGTTACTGCCAGAGTTTTTAGAAGATTTTGCTCTTACGTGGTATGAAGACCGAGTGAAGAGCCAGACACCTGGTGCAGTTGAAGACACATGGGAGACGTTGAGTAATGCACTCATCGAAGAATTTCTCCCAGAAGAGAGTTATGAGAAGCTCATGGTGGAGCTTACTCATTTGAGGCAACGGGACGACGAGAAAGTTCGGCAGTATGCCGAAAGGGTGGATAAGTTGGAGCAACAGTTTCGGACGGTCTTACGGAAGAGTGGAGACAATGTGGAGTTAACGATGGCGGGGATTGGAGCAGTGTTGACCAAGAACTTGGTGGGAGGGTTGAGGCCTTCAATTCGAACCCAAGTGAGGTACGAGAAGCCAGCAACCAAAGCGGAGGCCATCAAGATAGCGACAAATATGGAAGAGAGTTTGGATGAAGGAGATATCATCCAACCTCATCATGCTGCTCTGGTGTCAACTCCGATTCTTGGTGTAGTCACAACGATCGCACCTGCACCATCACAATTGGTGATTGCTTCAACGTCAGCTCCTACTCCAACGGTGGTGTCAAGACCGGTTGTCCCAACAACGATGTCTACTGCCACCTCTGATTTTCATGCCGAGCTGAAGAGCATCACCGATACTCTTGCGGATCTCAAGATAAACGTGGTACAGTTACGAGAATGGAGGAACAAAGGTGGAGGAGGAGGTCAAAGAGGTTACGACAACAATCCCAACCGAGGAAATCAAGGTAACTTTGGAGGTAACCAAGGTAACTTTGGAGGAATCACTTGTTGGACGTGTGGAGGTTCTCATTTCCAGCGAAATTGTCCTAACAACGGAGCAAGAGGTGCCGAAGCGGTTAGAATGAATGTGGGTGGAGGAAATCCATCACAAGGACGAGACAAGGGGGTGGCTACTATCGATGTCGTGCGAGATCCCATCTACGAGAAAGGAGAGAGTTCAAACTCTTCTCATGCACCGGTGGAGCTTTTAGCTCAAGAAAGGAAAAGAACTCGATTTTCTGATGAACCGATTTTCATGGAGGAGTCAGCAAGTAGAAGTACTCGTTCGAGTAATGTTTCGAGTACACCAAGAGAGCCAAGAAGGAAGCTGGGGATGGCGGATTTCACCATTTCATCTTCCCAAGCGGGATATGATGTGGTTGAAGATGTGGGTGCTCAGAAAGCCAACATCACTGTTGGACAACTGATTGCACTTAATCCCAGCTTACGAAGGGAACTCAGAGGAGGACTGAGTTCGAAGAGAAGCAAGAAGAAGAAACCCAAGAGCAAGACATCAAAGTCAGTGGGAGTTGGTGTGGTGGATGTGCATGCTTCAGAGGTATGCACTAGGGCTTCAAAGATTGAAGTCCGGTTGAATGGTCACTACGTCTCTGACGTATTGGTGGATGGAGGGTCGGCTGTAAACGCCATATCGGAGAGGTTGATGAAGAAGTTGGGGATGGAACCAACTCGCCCGGCTAGCATTGTTGTGGAGATGGCTAACAAGCAACGGGTAAGACCTCTTGGTGTGTTAGAGAAGGTGGTCGTGTCTGTGATGGGAGTTCAAACATTGATGTCCTTTCAAGTGTTAAAGGACTCTAGTTATGATTTGCTCCTAGGTAGGCCTTGGTTGAGAGCTGTGCGCACCACTGATAGGTGGCACAAGGGATATTTATGGATTGGGCCTAGAGATCATAGAGTGATAGTTCCTCTCTCGGGTGTTGGAGTTGTGACTTCTGACTCTGATAGACCCACTAGTGACTACTGGGAATCTGATACGGAGGACGATCAGAGTGTCTCAGAAGTAGATACCGGAGATTCTTACGATCAAGAATCCTCGTCTGAGGACGAAGGATGTGGTCGAGATGAATCATTACATCAGCTTAGTGCTATTGACTTGTTGCCTTGACCAGCAGTGGAGAAAGATCCTGACAAAGAAGAGTTGAGTGAGGCAGAGATTGTGAGAAGACTCTCTACCTTGAAGTTTGGTATCAATGTCACTCAAGAGGAGAAAAGTAGATTCCTAGATATATTTCGAAAATATATCCATGTGTTTGCTTTCAGCTACAAGGATTTGAAGGAGGTGACTCTCGAGACTCATCGAATCGAATTGGAGGAGCACGCAAGACCAGTTCGACAGAAGCAGAGAAGGGTCAATCCCACAACGGCAATGATGGTCAAGGAGGAGATAGACAAGTTGAAGGAGGCAAGTTTCATCTATGAGGTGGAGAACTCAGAATGGGTTTCACCCATTGTGATTGTCAAGAAGAAGAATGGTAAGCTGCGAGTGTGCATAGACTATAAGAAGCTGAATGCAGTTACCAAGAAGGACTATTATCCTCTACCATTTATAGATGAGATTTTGGAGGAAGTTGCCGGTCATGAGTGGTACAGCTTTGGTGATGGTTATAGTGGATACAACCAGATCAAGATAGCACAGGAGTACCAGCAGTTGACTACTTTCACTACTCCTTGGGGAACATTTGCATTTCGAGTGATGCCATTCGGACTGTGTAATGCTCCAGCCACGTTTCAGAGGTTCATGAACAAGGTGTTCGAACCATTCATAAGAAAGTTTGTTCGTGATTTCATTGATGATTTCTGTGTGTACGGAAGAAAGGAGGACCACTTTGATCATGTGATCAAAGTTCTGCAGCGGTTGGAGCAAGCTAACGCTTCTCTGAATCCAGAGAAGTGCATCTTTGGCTGCGAAGAAGGTCTGCTGTTAGGGCACATCATTTCCAAGAATGGGATTGCGGTAGATCCTGAGAAGGTGAAGAAGATTGTGGATCTTCCATTTCCGATCAACTTGACAAAGTTGAGACAGTTTCTTGGCATGGTTGGATATTATCGTAGGTTTGTCTTTTCCTTCTCAAACAAAGCAATAGCTTTGACTATGTACATGAAGAAGGGAGTTGATTTTGACTTGATAGTGCATGATCAGAAGGCAAAGGAAGCATTTGAGGAGCTGAAAAAGGCATTGGTGACAGCTCCTATACTTGCTAAACCTGAGTGGAGTAAAGCATTTATTCTGTATACGGATGCCTCCAATGTAGCAATCGGATGTACATTAAGTCAGCTAGATGGAGATGGGCATGATCATCCTATAGCTTATGCTAGTAGGCAGATGGTTCCAGCGGAGAAGAATTACTCCGTGACTGAACGAGAAGGATTAGCGGTGATCTTTGGATTGAAGAAATTTCGACATTACTTGCTAGGAGGGAAATTTTCCATAGTCACAGATCACAAGGCTTTAAAGTATATCTTTAATAAGCCTAATGCCGAAGGTCGTATTGCTCGTTGGAAGATCCTTCTAACAGAATACGATTATGTGATCGAAGATAGACCAGGGAAAAAGCATGCGAATGCTGATCTTTTGTCGAGGGCTTATGATGATGAGGGAGAAGAACCATTTGACGATTCGTTTCCAGACGAGCATCTGATGACCATCACAAGCATTGAGGAGATACCGGACGAGTATAAGGAAATCTGGAGTTTCCTTGCAGATGGCTCTTTCCCGGAAGGTATGCATACCCGAGAACGTAACGCGTTGATCAAGAGATGCAAACCTTACACCATGGTAGAGGAAATTCTGTTTCATCAAGGAGCAGATGGGTTACTAAGGAGAGCAGTTGGTCAGAAGGAGGCATTCAAGCTAATGCACGAGTTTCACGACGGAACTGTTTGCGGAGGTCACTTTGCTGGTAAGATAACAGCCTTCAAGATTTTGGATGCGGGTTACCACTGGAGAGGGATTTTCAAAGAGTGTTTAGACTATTGCAAAACTTGCGATGTATGTCAAGCATTTGCTCTGAAGTCTACTAGAACACCTCCGTTAAGATCAATTTCCGTGTTAGGACCATTTGAGAAGTGGGGTATTGACTTTGTAGGTCCTCTTAATAAGACACCTCGAGGCAATAGATACATTGTAGTCGCCACTGACTATTGTACCAAGTGGGTAGAGGCTAGACCTTTGAGAGAGACCAATGAAACAGAAGTCGGTAGATTCTTATGGGAGAGGATCATCACAAGATTTGGATGTCCGTTAGAGTTGGTCTCAGATAGAGGAGGAGAGTTTGTAGGGAGCATGACTACTGCTATGCTACAACACTTTTCTATCAAGCCACGAGTAACGACCTCATACAAACCAAATGCTAATGGTCTTGCGGAGAAGACCAATCTTACACTTTGTATGATGCTCGCCAAAGATGTTGGTGTTGAGACTGCGAAACATACTTGGGATAAGAGGCTACATGCCATCTTATGAGAGTATCGAACGACAACAAAGACTTCTACTGGGTACTCCCCATTTCGACTGGTTTATGGAGTGGAGTCCAAGTTGCCGATCCAATTCGAATTGGATACTTTTCAAACTATTCAACGAAAGTTGAAGAGGTCGAGAGGAGAAGACGTGGTCAGATCAAGAAGGGAGCAACTCATGGAGTTGGAAGAGACCCGAGCGGTAGCAATGATCCGGATGGAACGAGCTCAGGCGTATCAAAAGAAGAGTTACGACAAACGGTTGGGCAAGAGGGAGGTAAAACCTTTTCAAGTCGGAGATTGGGTTATGTTGTATGATGCTATCAGATTCAAGAGGGCTAGGAAGAAGTTTCTTCCGAGATATTTTGGTCCTTTTGTTGTAGATAAGGTGTGGAGCAACTTCACATATGACCTTCAGGAGCTGGGAGGAAGGAGATTCGATCGGGTCAACCATGACAAGTTGAAGTTGTTTCATCGACGGAAGTTCTCTCTTCACTCCGAGGACGGAGCGAAAATTTAGTCCGGGGGTAAAATGTAACGACCTATGTTACACATAGGAAGTTTGTCTATTAGTAAGGTGTTTAGTTCTAACTAAGTGTTGAGAATGTTTATTTGCTGCCAAAGTACTTTTAGGAGATATCAAGTTAGTCATGACTAGCTAAAAGTTAGTTATGGTTAAACTTAGCTGTACTTTTGGCAGAATTCAGATATTTGCTAAAGAGTGAGCACTACTATCTTGTCATCTTGTCTAAAAGGTAGAAAGGGGGTGGAAAGTATCCCTTATCTCCTTTTTGACTTGATATTAGTGGTTGGATTAAAGTTGTGGACTTTGTGGGCATTAAAAACAAGAAGAGATTCCACATGTTTCCTTTTTAGTGGGTCCTAGTGTAGAGGGGGGTGGAAATTCGAGATTCCTTGAGAATATTCCAGAATCCTTCTAGAAGTTGTTGACTTTGAAGGAATAAGCCCATGTGAAAAGGTAAAAAGCCCATGTGATCAATGCTTTTACCTTAAGTAATATCTTAGTAAAACCCGGTAAAAGTAGTTACGGCTGAGTTACCGGAGGGTACCAAAGTAAAAACCTAGAATGTATAAATAGAAGAGTAGAGAAGAGCTCCTCATCCTTGTTTTCACATTGTCGTAATGACAACTTGAGTAATATAGAGAGTGTGAGATATTTTTAGCATGTGAGAACTTGAGAGACGTCGTTAGAATGGAGGATTTTAGTTGATGTGTTTAATGAGATTTTTAGTTGATAAGTTTGTGGGTGTATGAATGAGTGAACTCAGCATTTTCCCTTCAAGTTCATGGTGTGCTTCCATCAAAGCCATCAGAGGTGACCCCTGAGTGAGAGACAGGCCCGACATGTTGCAGATTCGTGGATGACGATCGTGGAGGTTGAGAGATCGGGGGGGTAGTTGATCATTAGGACCGCGGAGGGTTTACAGATCCCGCTTGAGCAGCCTGAGGGATCACAGGAGGTTGATGGAAAGGCTGCTCAAGATTCAGAAAGTAGTTGCACTGTGCATAGTTGGAAATCTGGGTTGATGGCTTTCAGTTCTGATGATTGGAGTGAGTTCACACGGATGGAGGATTTGACTGAGAAGAGTAGAAGGCAGATGGAGAGGTGTGCAGCAAATCTGCGTTGTACAGGAGTTCTGAAGGAAGATGAGATGATTTCTGGTGTTTATGAGGAGTTTGTAGGTGTGCAGTCTTTTGTTCGTTGGCTGGATGGTGTAGATAGGTTGATGGAACAGATGGGAGGTAGGGTGGTGATCCCCATCCATTCTCGTGAAGTCTATGAGGAAATTATCTCGTACTTGCGATATCGTCCTCATCCGAGACTGGAGAATGGACGGAAGGATGCAGTCTGTTGGTGTGGCTTACATCAGGAAGCGGAAGTACACGCCAAGTATAAAGCTGTAGCGAGGAAGGTGAGACCTGTGACGACCCAGTTACCTGTTGATTCTCAGCAGCAGATGGAGTTAGCGGCTGCTGAGCCTGTGCTTAGAGATCCTACACAGGTAGGACACAAGTTTACTCAGGAGACACTCGAGCAGCTCCAGATAGGAGGGGGTGGCTTCTTGACTGAAGAGGAGAAACGGGCTTTTGAACAGATGATAGTTAGCCATGGTAAGGCATTTTCTTTCTCGACTGAGGAGATAGGTTGTGTGGATCCTAGTGTGATAGCTCCGATGGTTATCTTCACTGTTCCTCACGTACCTTGGGATTTGAAGCCGATTCCAGTCCCTCGTGCCTTGCTACCGAAGGTGATTGAGTTACTGAAGGAGAGGATGCAGATGGGTATTCTTGAACCATCTATGGCTCCGTACTCTAGCCGATGGTTCACAGTACCTAAGAAGACAGGAGCTCTACGCTTCATCCAAGACTTGCAGCCTGCCAACAATATCACAATTCGAAACGTTGGAACAGGACCTGTGGTTGATGAAGTAGCTGAGGCGTTTGCTGGAAGGTCAATCTATTCTATTGGAGATCTATTTTCAGGTTATGATCAGTTTCAGCTTGCTTTGGAGAGTAGAGACTTGACTACCATGCGTACACCTTTGGGATTGATGCGGATGTGTACCCTTCCTCAGGGTGCGACAAACTCAGTAGCTCATATGCAAAATGCGATGCATAAGGTGTTACGAGAGTTTGTGCCTGAGGTCACTATCCCGTTTCTGGATGATATTCCCATGAAAGGCTGTCCGGTGGAGGACAAGGACGAAGCAGTGACTTCTGATGGTTGCAGAAAGTTCGTTGCAGACCACATTCGAGATGTGGAGAAGATTCTGATGCGTTTGGAGGAGGTACACCTCACTCTATCAGGTACCAAATCTCGCTTTGGGATGTCAGAGATTGTGGTAGTAGGTCATCTGTGTGGTACTTTTGGGAGGCGTCCGAACCCAGAGAAGGTAGATGCTATAGCAAGGAGAGCTGACTGCACCAACATCACTGAGGTTCGACGGTTCTTAGGAGCTTGTGTGTTCTTTCGTGTGAGTATTCCTCATTATGCACATATTGCCGAGCCTCTATATGCACTTCTGAGAAAGGGAAGGAGGTTTACTTGGCGGCAAGAACATCATGAGACGATGGAGCAGCTGAAGAAGATTCTGAAGTCTCCACCTATACTAAGGAGGCTTAGCTACGAGAGCGGGAGACCTGTGGTACTAACTGGTGATACGAGTCCAAAGGCGATTGGATGGGCCGTTGGCCAAGAAGATGCAGAAGGTGTGCGGTTTGTTTCAAGGTTTGGAGCTCGGATCTTAACAGATAGACAGCGTAACTATCCTCAAGTGAAGCGTGAGTTGTGGAGAGCTGTTACTGCTATGAAGGTAGATCGAGAATTCTTGATAGGAGCTCATGTGATACTAGAAACAGATTGTTTGCCTTTGTTGGGTATGATAGCAAACTGCAATACACCAGACATAGCAATGCTACGATGGATTGCTTATGTCCGGAGTCTAAACCCTGAGCTAAAGCATATAGCAGGGAAAGACAATCCAGTTGCAGATATGTTGTCTAGGGCTCGTTATACAGATGAGGATGAGATGTTTGCAGAGGTGGAAAATGAAGAGAAGAGAGACGTTTGGTGCCAAGTTGGTCAGCAGACTTCAGACTTGGAACCACTGCCGTTCAATGAGGGGTTCTACTCAGAAAAGTTCCGCAATATTGGATTTTATCTGAGTTCGTTATCCAGAAGAGAAGGATGGAGTGATGCAGAGTTCAAGGAGATCAGACGGAAGGCGTATAGTTATCTTCTACGTGAGGGTTATCTGTGGAAACGTCCGAAGAGAAGAGATGGGATGCTTACTAGAGTGGTGGATGATCAACCAACAAAGCTTAATCTGCTGAAGGAGTTTCATGATACCTTGTGGGCTGGACATCATGGAGTCTGGGCTACATACACGAAGCTGAAGGAGCGTTACTGGTGGAAGGGTTTGTATCAAGACGTGGTGGACTTTGTTGGGTTGTGTCTGCACTGTCAGTTCTACTCTAAGGTCCGTTACAGAGATGGGCTTGTACCTACTTATCCACCTAGTATTCATTTTCAGTGGGTTCTTGATCTTGTGATGATGCCACCGGGGTTATGGGGGATGCGTTACTTGGTGTTGGCTCGAGAGGATCTCTCCAACTATGTGGAGGGACGAGCACTACGGACGAAGACTACAGAGAATATCTGCCGGTTCGTGCTTGAAGATATCGTCTGTCGCTATGGATCGGTTGGGAGATTACGTGCAGATAGAGGCGAGTTGAGAGGCGCTGAAGTGAAGGAGTTTTTTGCTCGTTATGGAGTAAAGCTTCGGCTTACCACTGCTATGAATCCAGAGGGCATTGGTAAGAGTGAACGAGGACACCCTTCTATTGTTCATGCTTTAGTGAAAGCATGTGATGGTAGGCCTAGAGAATGGCCGAGACTACTTCCATTTGCTTTGTGGGCTGATAGAACTTCACACTGTACCACGACTGGTTATATGCCAGTTGAACTTATGCTGGGGCAGAAACCGATCATGCCTGCTGAGGAGAACTTTCCTACATGGGCTACGCTACCATGGGAAGATGGTATAGATCGTACTTCACTCCTTGCTTTACGTATTAGGCAGTTGGAGCGAAGAGAGGAAGATCTTGCTGATGCGCAGGAGAGGCTGAAGGTGGCTCGAGTCAGAAACAAGGAACGTTTTGACAAGACTCACCGACTACGACCGAAGCCAATACATGTTGGTGATTGGGTTCTGGTATATGATAGCACGTTGGAGAATCAGCATTCTACACTCCGTAAGTTCTCTCGAAGATGGTTCGGGCCTTATGTTGTACTAGATGTGTATGAGAATGCCACTTATAGTTTGCGTGAGTTGGATGGTACTCCTTTGAAGCTACTTGTGGCTGGCAAACGTGTGAAACTGTTCAAGAGACGCGGAGGGTCAGTTGAATTATTCAACTTTCTGGAGTCGGAGCTGAGGACAACAAGAGACGGAGACGTCCCAGTGTCTGATGAGACTGAGGCGGAGGAGAGCGATGATGATGAAGATCAAACAGAAGACTGAGGAGATTGGCACATACCGGAGGATGTGCAGGTTTGGAGGGGGTGGATGTCGTGATGTGAATTATTTTACATTGTAAATAATTCACCTCTTTGTCAAGCGTTAGTGTCTCTGAGTAGAGTTAGGACCTCATAGATGTCGACACTTGAGGATGTCATACATT
Source organism: Asterella californica (assembly GCA_036924285.1). Taxonomy (NCBI): domain Eukaryota; kingdom Viridiplantae; phylum Streptophyta; class Marchantiopsida; order Marchantiales; family Aytoniaceae; genus Asterella; species Asterella californica. The sequence continues at coordinate 19,713,259 of JAYKYS010000003.1, forward strand.
TTGAGTCTTGATAGGTTGATGATAGGGTTTAAGCTCATGGGTTGTATTTGCGTGTCGCCCATGCACGCTTTCTAGCTGATTTAAGTTATTTTTCGGGGCTGCGCGTCGTTTTAGGTGGTTTAAGTTTTACGCTGGCACTCTAGGGAGCTTGACGTGGTAGCCTATGAGTAAAACTAAGTTGCCACGTGGTTTAGGGTACTAGAGGACAACCAAGTGGAGCTATGAACTCCCATTGGTCTGTTTTTGTCTTTAGTTAAACTCTAAATTTAGAAACAGAGCTCTAGAGTGGAGTTCGAGCAATTTGTGAGGGCACTTCGAAATCTGAGAGCATGGGGAGATAGAGCTCGTCGAGCCAAGCACTGTCAGCAAAAAGTTTGATCGATTTGAGGCAATAAACAAGGAGTTATGGCTGATTGAAGTTCGATTTGTGTCAAAATTGAAGCACTTCTGTTCAATTTGGGGTTTTGAGTGTCATTTTCAGCAGAATCGAGGAAATTGCTTCAAAACTTCGTGGCTGTGTTCACTGTCAGCAGGGCTACGACTGTCTCCAAATTTTCATGTCAATTGAGTCAGTGAGTAATTCAGGGCGGCCGCTGAAGTAGAGGGGGTCCGAAAAGCTCTCAATCTGGAGCAGCAACTTTGGAGAGCGAGATCTGGAGTTCTGTGTGGAATCAGGTGGCCCAACTTCACAGGAGTGTTCATCAAGCTGTGTACTGCAAGTCCTGTAAGAATTTCCCAAGGTGAGAGCCATTTCCTTGTTATAGGTCGAAATAGCTGTCTGGGTACCAGAAACTGCCGTAATTTCTCTACTCAGAAAGTTTCTGCTCATATCTTAGTGCTCTGAATTGATCTGAAGCTGAAATTTCGTATGTGTATCCAGTAGAACCTTGTTTACATGTAGGAGGAGTTCTGAAGTCTGAACCTTCACATATTTCTCAATCCTGAGTGTCAAAGTTCGCCATCTGATCTTATCATTGCTAGTTAAGCCTGAACTTTACTTCCTGAACTTATCAGAAGGGCCTGGAGACTTATATGAGTGTTTTCAGTATCACCTTGAGACCTGAAGCCTATCCTGTGAGTAAACCAGCCATAGTCTGAAGCTCAACGCTTTCCTGAGTAGATTGAACACAGCCTTCAAGCTCATATCACAGCCAGAAGGTTCGCCCTTCCCAGGAAGACTCTCAACCCGACACCGCTCTGTCCCTCGAGTCCGTCCGTCCGCTCGTCCACTCCCTCCGCCCGTTCGTGAGCTCCCTCCCTCCGTTCGTCAGTTCCTTCCCTCCCGTCTCACGCTCAGAGATTTGACATTTTCAGATGCAGAAAACCTCACTCATCTTTGACGCAGGAAGAGGATAGAACGCTTGAGGTCCACATGGGTCCGCTTCAACGAACGCATCGAAGTCCATCGAAGGAAGCAGTGGAGATGCTTGTTGACGATAGGATAATATCGCATTGAGTCAAAGTCAAGCAATGGAGGTGCGAGAGACAATGGAGGGCGCTGCGAGAGACACTGGAGGGTCCCTGCCAAATACATCAGTGACGGTAGTGTTTGCTGACGATGGTGAGAATTGTCCGCCTTGCAGAAAATATCATTGACGAAGTCATGAAGGTGATAGTGTGTACTGCGCTGTGAGTGAAATACAAGGTGTTGTCGGGAAGCTCATGAATCTATCGAACGTGTTAATTGAGCTAACACTCGACGCATCGAATTTTGAAAACATGCACCGATGGTGTTCACAGTTAGTGCAGAATGCTAAGAACGATGCATTAGATTGCAAAAAGTATCTGCTTAGACTACACAAGCGAGTCGAGGAGCTATTTCCTATTGTTTCGGTGGACCTTCACAATGGTGGTTCATCCGACCGTAGTAGTAGTCTCGACTCAGACGATTTATAGTATGGATCAGTATATCTTCGATGTGCAATTTTACTGCTTGTCACCCTCACTGTACATTTATTCACTAGAGCAAGAGAGTTGGCTAATTACTATCGAGAATCTATATAGAGTAGTGAGAATAGAGTAGACATAACCGCAAATGCCCTTCAACACGTTGTTGATAACAGTCGAGCAAGAACGATGGTGGTAGAAAGTTGGTGGAACGACAAGAAATTGAAGGCCAATTCAAAGATCGGCAGGAAAGAGTGGGACGACGAGGTTAGCGGCATGGCGGGTGAGCAGCTCGGAGGAGCGTGAGGTTCTCACAGAGAACGAAACGACGGAAGCGCGGCCTAGAATAATTCAGATTCTCTTTTGAATGTATATTCTGGTCGCGAGTAGGAAGAACTTGCACTATAGCGATGGTGATGTGGATGGTAATAGATATAGTAGATCAAGTATTCAGTTTTTCGATTTCGATTATTGAGAGTACTATTTTCAGTTTTCACTCGATAACTTTCCGACTTTATTTTTCTAAACCTTCAGAATCACATTCTCAACAGGAACTCAGTACTCTATCTGCAGAAACTCCCTGAGCATTGGACAGACAAATTCATGAGTTCATGGACTGTAGTGGACGATGTAGGCATTGCTTGAATACGCTTGTAGGCATTGCTTGAATACTATAAACTTCTCTTGTTCCCAAAGCTCTCATTGTATGACGTCAAAGCTCTTATACGTCAATCTCACTATCACCGAGTCCTTCCTCCTTTATGTGTAGCTGTACTTACTTTGCGCAGCCAGTCTATTTCATGGTGTGCATTCACTTCAGTGGAGAAACTATTAGTCTCTGACATCAAGATTTAAAGTGCGCTAACGCTAGTGACCTGCGATGCGATAGCTTTGTAGAATAGTTGACCGAAGCTCCGACGGGTTCGAGTCAGCTGCAGAGTCAGTCAGCTTCTGTCAAAAGAAAGACTAGGACTAGGACTCAGAAGTCGCTATGGTACGACCACATCTATTTTATCGAGTCCAGACGCAGACTGACCCAGCTTATGACTCCAAATGGCTTCTCTTTTCTACTGCGGATCGCCAGTGTTTGTTCTGCCCACGGTGCTGCAACAGTTCGAGTTCCTCCGTCTCCAACTTTACTATAAAAAGAACTGGAGAAATAGGTCTGGGACCAAACCACCCAGCAGTGTTGACTGTGGAAAAGTTGACTGTGGGGACTCCACAAAGTTGATTTGCAATAACAGCGTCCCTACGTCGATAAGAGATAACTTGCATGAAGGAAAAAACAAGAAGCGCCGCTCATCTTCTTCTAAGGCTTCACCGATGCGAGTTGAAGTCCGAAAAGCATCCACTGAACGATCTAGCCGTAAGGTGTATTCTCAAGATAGATGTCTTCCATATAGTGCCTGGCCTCAATAGTCTGTCCTGTGAAACCTAGTACGTAGGAACGGCAGTTATGTACTCATTTCTAGCTATACTTTTCTCGAGGAAGAGCAGAAAGAAGTCAAATGAACACAAGTCTGAAACAGAAACCGGTTCATACAATTCCCAATCAAGAGTCTCCTTTGCTTCTGCTATATCTCTAAATTGACACTGTATCGGTCGAGCCGGAGCTCCCCGATATTCAAACGTACTCTAGGTTCAATGAGGTGTACTACAAACAATATATTACGTAAGTATGAAGCGCCTAAAACCTTCACCCTTGCAGGAGTTGAACCTGCCAAGGCTTCACCGGTTGAAGCCAAAGGTGTCCTCCCAACCCCCTCCCCTCCCCAACCACCTTACCCAACAAGTTGCGAGAATGAAACAACCAAAAGTATTTATGAAATTTACAAAAACATCAAGTATGCAAAATTATCGAAGCACATCAGCTGGACCTGCAGTGGTGAATGTGGCTTGCTGCGTTGTAGATTGCAATGCACGATAGCACTCATCCAACCTTCTCTCGCATGCTGCAATGCACTTGTCAATGCGAGTTAAGAATATAATATTATCCCCTTCTCTTAGTACCAAAGGCTCACCCTTTTTCACTAGACCGTGCATTCTTCTGAGAACGGAACGAACAGATATATTGTCTACGTCCTCATCGGACAGTTCGTTAACTTGCACAGCCTCACATACCTCAGTAGTATCTTCAATAATCCAAGGAATGTTTTCTCTAGAGATGGTGATACGAGAGAATAACGTCCCCGTTTCACCAAATTGAATCAACGGATATTCATGCCTTCTAGTAGTATGCTTGAAGTTTGGGAAGTCAGCATTTTGTGCACGATGCATATGAACTGGATGTTTACACAAAAAATATGGATCATTCAAAAACGAGACACAATTGCAAATCCACTTGTCAGCTGAAACCTCCAACCTAGACATATAATCAGAAGTGACTTTCGCATCTGCACACTTGCGCCACATCACGGTAAAATCTCTCCACCACGAAGAGAAATATCGTCCTTTCTCCATTTGGACCACCTGAATCTGCAAATCGGCCACCAGAGTACCTGCAAGAATCTCACACAACTTGTCCAGACGCGGACGATTACAACTGTACTTGTAATCATATTTGAGCTTCCTCCAGTGAGATTCAATAATATTTGTGGTTCGTGATAAACATAACACGGGTTTTGCTGACCGAGCGAACAATAACCATTTCTCAGGACGATACCATTCATTCCAGATATAAGCCCACCGGTGGATCAATCCTCGACTATGACATCATATGTAAGCCTCTTGCACACTGTTAGTATAATGTGTGTGAGCAGAATAGAAAGTGTTGGACCCTATCGGAATGAGATGTAACAACCCAGAGAAACATAAAGTATCGGAAATAGTAAATAAAGGATCGTTCCCACGAAGATACAGTTAACAATTACACAAAACACAGTACTACAACGTCACAATGATAATTCAAATGGTTTTCTGTTATTCTCACGGAATGGAATAATATCCGGATGAGAGTTTAAGTCTGAAAAGAAACCAAACCCAAGCACAAACCTGATAAATCGAATACAAACAACAATGAAACAGTTCTTTGATCAGGGACCCTTCCGACAAACATACAAAAGATTGAGAAGACAGATGTGAATGAATGAATAAGATAAAATACTACTGAAATGTTACTAATCTTCTTCTGAAAAGACAGAAGAATACTGATTTCACATCAAGGTTCCAAGGAATAAGTCCCTACTCTTCCTAAGGAATGTTCTTCCAACTAAATCCTCATGCTTAAGAATTCCACTTATTTGAAGAAGCCAAACTTAAGATGAAGCCACCATCATCCAAACTCTCCTTACAATTTAACTTATGCTCTTCCACTTCACAGTAACTGATTTGTTCTCAGATCTTCGTTCAAAAGCTCTTCACGAAGATTACAGGTTCAACTTCGGCCGAAGGCTCTTCAAAGTTCCTACACCGAAGTCTCTTCTTTAAAGTCTAAGGGCGAAGATCTTCGTCAATCAGAAAATTACACCTGCGACAGTAAACACCGAATATTCGGAGGAAAATATCTTCGTCCAAAGCATTCACAACATCGCTCCGCACTTTTGGGAAATAGAAATAAATTAATAAAGAACTGAAAACATGGAAAAGGCACAAGGGCTGTGGATCGCGCTGCTTATATACTACTTCGTTCTAACCTAACTGTTTTTCTAACTGCGCTAACTGTCTAACTTCCTAAGAAGGCGGAAGACCTTCGCTACCCTACGATCATCTTCATCTTCACAGTAACTAACTTCCTAAGCCTAACTGTGCTCTGAACTCCTCTAACTGAACTTCCACGTTCGCTCGCATCTCGCCAATCTCCCTATCTACTTTCTGTCTAAGTCGAGAAAGGCGCGCTTTCACACCGTCGGGATTCGTCTCCGCTTGCACTACCTCCGCCTTCAACGCCCGAAGAAGACCAAGCTCGTCCACATCTAGCCCCGAAGTCACGTACGCGGACAACACCGGCATCAACTTCTTCCGAAGGTCTTCGGAGTCAGTCACCTTCGTCTTCAAATCTTCGTTCTCTTTTGTGAGTTCTGCAACTGTAGCCTGGAATTCGCCTCGGCTGCGCTGTAACTCGGCTACTTGGTCAGATAACTCCTTTATGCGGTCGGCGAAGCTCTTCGTCGACACCTTCAACTCTTCATCCTTACTGATCAAAGCAGTCCTCGCTTCTTCGTATTGGCGCCGAAGATCTTCTAGCTCCTTCTCCGACTCCAACCTTATCTTCGTCGCATTCCGGGCCTCTTCGCGAAGATTGTTCTTCTCCTGCTGCCAAGTTCCCCTACTGAAATGTAACTCCGCCAGCATCTCTGGAAATGTCACCTTCCGCTGCACTTCCTTCTCGTAATCCTCCTTGTTGTCTTCAAGAAGTCGGAGGATCGGGACGACTACCTCTTCGCCATAGTTCATCGCCTGCCTAAAGAGATCGACTTTGCTCAATGTTGTTCCGGCCGAAGTGCCTTCACCGCAGACAGCTTCACCTTCAATCTTTGCTCCTGAACTACTCAGGTCCACTGTTTCCTTCTTCGTGCCCTTTACCTTCTTTCGAGCCTTCGGTTTCTCCATGGGCGAAGTTGGAAGAGGCTTCTTCCTCTTGCTACGTCTCTTCTCTTCGTCTTCGACCGTTGCTTGAACAGTCGCTGCCTGCTGCTCCTCTTGAATATCTTCGGCCATTGCCTTTGGTGAAGCTCCCAGTTGCTGAATGTCTTCGGTTTGTCCCTCTTCGACCTGACGAGCGGGTGATGCAAAATCTTGTTCTTCGTCTTCACCGAAGCCCAACTGTTTAGCTTCATTCTCCTTCAGCCATCCCATACCGAAGTAGAAGATGCTGACGAATCCTCCCAGATACACATAGTCCTGCTTCTTAAACAGGCATTGGACTTCATCGTGGAATATCTTCGCCCAGTAAGCTCGTCTTCCGGCGAAGAGGTGTTCGAAGAAGCATACCTTCCAAGTCGACAGGTAAGTTGTTCTTCGGGGGCTCAAAATCAGCATGATGGCCTCCGCAATCTTCCTCTTCACGGGATCCTTGTACTCGGACAACTTGTAGCCATTCGTCTGGTGCATCGGACTCTCGAAGAGCTCGCCGTAGTTCTGGTCCTCCTTGACCAAGTGCTTCATCGACGCATTGTCGAAGAGCATGTCACCCTTCGTCCCAGCTTCATCCAGCAGGACCTTCTCCCAGTTCTCGACAGTCCAGTTGCCAGGTCGCGCATATAGTTCTTTGCCTCCATGGTCTTCACACATCCGAATCTGGCTAATGAACTTGCCAGACACCTTCGTCCAACCTCCCAGGGTTAGGAAGCTAAGACCTATCTCCTTCAGCTTCGGCCGAAGGCGCACTAACTCCTCTTGGTCTAACTCAAAGGCTCTAATCCGTGGTAACTTCGTCGCGATAGACATCGTGATCAGACGAAGATTGCTAGCTGGCTGAGATGAACTTTGTCTAAAACTGCTTGTCTTCGCTCAAGTTAGCCTTCGCCCCAAACTGATTGTCTTCGTCTAATTTAATAATCTTCGCTCAAATCGATCGTGCGCAAGTGAGGATTAGGATGAGCGCTAAGAGAGAATGTGAGAAATGAGTCAATTCTCCTAGTATATAGGTCGGTCCAAACTCTCACACGTGTCGAAGTCGCCTCTGATTGCTTGTCCTCTGACCTGACAAGGGCATGCGCAATCTCATCTTCGCCCACGCCACTTATCGTTCCTGTCCCTTTCTGGGTAGGTAGTTCGTCTTCGCTCAGACCATTCGTGAAGAGAATGTTCTGACGATATACGTTCTGGTCTTTCTTGGAAAGGTCTTCTCCCGAAGATCTTCGTCGAAGGTTCTCCTCTTCTTCCGAAGACTCTTCTTCAGAAGTCTCTTTTTTACTAAAACTAAGCTATTTCTTCTTCTAACTTCGTTATTTCTTCTACAAACTCCTATATTTCAAGCTTCTTCTATCAAAAATTGAAAAAGTGGGCTCTACATACTTCTCCCCCCAGATGTGAGCGACCCCGCGAACACGTTAAGAATAGTATCGCTTGATTCTTCCACCGTTTACTCGAGTAGCGAAAAGATTTCCTTCGAGGTCTTTAAGTTGGACTGAACCATTACCATAACATTGTGCAACTATGTATGGTCCCATCCATCGTAGCTGTAACTTACCTGGAAACTTAATATGTCTGCTATCATATAGCAAGACCAAGTCTCCATCGTTCACTTCTACTTTTCTTAACCTCTTATCATATACTTCCTTCCGCTTCTCTTGTATGTCCTTAGTTAACTCCAGAGATGCTTCGCGATCTTCTTCCAGTGCCATCAAACTTTGCAACCTGATGAGCTGACTATCTTCTGCAGACAGTCTATCCTCAGACAGAATCCTGTAAGTAGGGGTTTCAAACTCAATAGGCATAATGGGATGCATTCCATATGCCAAGAAGAATGGTGTTTGTCGTGTTGTTATCTTCTCTGTATTTCTGAATGCCCAAAGTGCTGCATCCAACTTGGTGTCCCAATCATAAGCATGATTGACGGTAACTTTGTTCAGAATCTTGCACAGTAATCCATTGCTTTTCTCGGTAAGTCCATTCGCCTTAGGATTATATGGGGTAGTCTTCTGATGCTTTATCTGAAAGTAATCTGTCAGTGCCTCTATGGTATTGTTCAAAAAGTGTGTGCCCCTATCACTCACCAGTTCCAATGGACATCCAAACCTGGTGATGATATTCTTGTGTAGAAACGCTGCCACGGTTATCGCATCATCTTTCTTTGTCGCTTCAGCTTCCACCCACTTGGTTGCATAATCTGTAGCTACCAAGATATATCTTCTGCGTGTCTTCTTCGTCGCTGGCTGAATAGGCCCCACAAAGTCAATTCCCCACTTCTCGAATGGTGCAAGGGGTAAGATAGGATGAAGTGGCCATTGAGTAGTTCGAGTAGGCTTACCCACTCGCTGGCAACTGTCACATCGTTTAATGATCTTATGCACATCTTTGTACATGGTGGGCCACCAGTATCCTGCATCCAAGACCTTCTTCACTGTGTTACGAAGAGCATAGTGTCCTCCTGCTGGTTCCGAATGCATGGCATCTACCACTCTCCCTACTTCTTCCTCTTCCAGACATCTTCGGAGTTCATCATCGGCCCCTCTTTTGAACAGAATGCCGCTCTTCAGCTCGTATGGTCCAACCTTATGTATGAACACCGTACGCTGTTCCACATCCATTCCTTCAGGACATTGCAACGTATACAAATATCTGTATATCTCATGGTACCTACTTGTGGGAGTGACTGTGAGCTGGAAAAGTTCTTCGTCTGGAAAGTCATCTGCTACATTGTCTTGACGCTCTCCCGTCCTCAATCGAGACAAGTAGTCTGCATTCTCGTGGTGTTTCCCTGCTCGAGTTTGAACTGTAAATTTGAATTCCTGCAATAATAACATCCATCTCGCTATTCTTCCTGATAGATCAGATTTTTGCACCAGATGTTTTAAAGCATAATGATCCACATAGAAAACAAACTCGCATCCCAACAAGTAGTGTCGAAATTTCCTGACAGAATACACCATCCCTAGTGCTTCCCGCTCTGTAGTGGAGTAGTTCTTCTCTGCAGCGGATAGCTGTCTACTCGCATAGTAGATCGGATGGTCCCTCCTTTGACTGTCTTTCTGACTCAACACCACTCCAATAGCGAATGCTGAAGTATCCACATATACTTGAAAAGGTAGATTCCAATCTGGTGCTTTCATGACTGGAGCTTCAATCAACTTCGTCTTCAGCGTGTCGAAGGCCTTCTGCCTCCGTTCCTGCCAGATGTACTCAGTGGTCTTCTTCAACAATTCGGTTAATGGTGCTGCCAAGGTTGCATAGTCTTTGATGAACCTCCGATAGTAACCCACATGTCCTAAAAATCCCCGCAACTCACTAACATTTGAGGGAGGGTCCAAAGCTACTATAACTTGCACTTTGTCTACATCTACTTCAATGTCTCGCTGCGAGACTCTATGTCCTAATAAAAGTCCTTCTGACATGGCGAAGAAACACTTTTCTGGATGCAACGCCAACTGAGCATCTCTACAACGCTGAAAAACTACTGCCAAGGAATTTATGTGTTCTTCCCTTGGACCAAAAACGCAAAAATCATCTATAAAAATTTCTAAGAACTTCCTAAGATACTCCTGAAAAATGTTCGTCATCATTCTTTGGAATGTGGCAGGAGCATTACATAAACCAAAGGGCATCTTATGATAAGCAAAAGTACCCCAATCAGTGGTAAAAGTAGTTTTGTCTTTATCTTCTTCTCTGATGGATACCTGATTGTACCCTGAAAATCCATCGAGAAAACTGTAGCACTCATGACCAGCTACCCTATCCAGAATAGAATCCGTAAAAGGTAAGGGATGGTGGTCCTTCCTAGTTGCTGCATTCAGTTTTCGAAAATCTTGACATACTCTTATTTTACCAGTTTTCTTCTTAGGAACTATCACTATAGGCGATACCCATTCACTGCTAAGGACAGGAAAAATAATGCCAGCACTTAAGTACTTGTCAATTTCATCCTTGACTAAAAGAGAGTACTTTGGGTTCAGTCTATACTGTCTTTGCCTTACAGGTACAGAGTTTTCCAGTAGATCAATTCGATGTTGACCCCACTTCGCTGGGATACCCTTCATGTCTTCTATCTTCCAGGCGAAGACATCCTGGTAGTAAGTTAACATGTCATGGTACACTTCCAATTCGGGTCCCTGTAACTTCGTTGAGATCTTCAAGATTTTCCCTTCGTCAAGAACCAAGTCCATTGTTGCTGACTTCAGTACCATTCCTTCTGTGTGGCTCACCTCTGAACTTCCTTGTCCCAACTGTGATTGCTATTCTTCCTCATTCTCATCGCATTCTCCTTCATCTTCTATCTCGTAGCATTGCAAGTAATTCACAACTATGTAAGGTCCTGCTTTTTCATTTTCCGAGCTAGTATCCGAAGATGAAGAGTCTTCGTCCGAAGTGTACCCTGAATCTGTTGAAGATGTTTCTCCCTGATGCGACATCTTTTTCCAGGATACAGAGACACTTTTCTCCTTGGGTTTCATCGGATCATTAAAGGACAGTTTCTGTTTATACCAATCAGTAATCACCTTAGCACCATACAGCCAAGGTCGCCCTATGAGCACTCCATAGCCAGACTTTACCAAGGGTCTTAGTACAATATAGGTAAGTTTGAAGATTATCCCTCCAATGGTTGTAGGGATATCTCGCAGTACTCCCAAGGGTCTTCTTCTACTCTGATCCGCCATCCTCAACACTCTCGGTGTTGATTCGAACTTATGGTAACCCAAACCATGCGCCGTCTCTTCTGTAATAATGTTCACACTAGAACCAGAATCTATAGGCACATGTTTTATTAGACATCCATCTATCTCGATGTCTACTTCTGGGGATCCTAAATCCTCCAATCCAACTTGAAATAATGAAGGCAGATTCTTCGACTTAGCCTTCGCGGGTTTTCTCAAGGCTGCCAATAACAGTTTCCTGTACAGCCTATTGTCCTCGACCAACTGCTTAATGGTTATATTGGCTTGTTGGTTCAGCAGGTCTTCTACTACGTTGTAATGAGGGCTCACCACTGGGACAACCCTCTTAGTTTGTTCTGCCGCCACCTTGCGTAGTTCGGATGGTCGTTCGACTTCGGGCGAAGAGACTTCGGCCCGCACCTTCCTCAGCCCCTCTTGGCTAGGTTCCACCTCCTTGGCTTGCTTACTCAGTTCCTTACTGAGTAGTACCCTTACTTCTTCGGAGATGTCCGCAGGTAATGTTCCTGAGGTCTTCTTCTTTCTCTGATCTTCTTGACGATCATCTGTCCGTGCCGATGTCGTTTTTTTCTCTACAACTTCGCGCACTTGTTCCTTCAAAGTTTTGTGCGCTTTCTTCTCTTTCTTCTGTTGCTTCCGCTCAGTCTTTTTAAGGTCCTTCGCCTCTTGAGCTGCAGCTTCTGCTAGAGTCTCCCCCTTCCGAAGTAGTTTCTTCCCACTTCGAGTCTCCACTTTGTTCACCAGCATCTCCTCGTCTTCTGGCCAACCATTTCCATCTTCTTTTGACAGAGTACAAGCTTTCAGATCATCGACCAATTCGACCATGTTTACTCCTGCATCTGATCGTTGTTGGTTGAGTGGCGGTTGAAATCTGACTCCGGTCTTCTGGATTGGTTCATTCGTACAGTCCGAAGCTCCATGACCGGGTTTTCCACACTTTCCACATAATGGCATGTATCCCACTTGTTTCTTTGGGTGAGGACAAGAAGGAGCCCAGTGACCTGTAGCGCCACAATTAAAACATGATGTACCAAGAGACGGTGGTCTTTCCTGGTAACCTGCAGGGGCAAACTTTCGTTGGGTAACGTTAGTTGCCATCTGTCTAGGTACAAAACGTTGAATATGTACCGGGGGAATGGGCATGAATTGTTGAGGCTGAGTGGGTATCATGGCTCCATCTTGAGCTTGTACTCCATAGACCCCGTCTTCACACTCTACAAAGTAATTGGGTTCGTATAATGGCGCCCACTCCACTGCATGGGTGTTATAGGATGATTTACTGTTGAAACATTCCGTATTGGCATGTCCAGGTTTACCACAGTTAGTACACCACAAATTTGGACGTGAAGTAGTTGGCGATTTTCGCCTCTCGGGCGTTCTGACCAGTTGCACTTTGAGGTCTTCGAACTTCTTAAGAAGATCATCAAGAGCAGTGTCCTTAGATGGCTGTGTCCTCCTCACCATCGGAAGTCTGGATTTCGTCATTCTTTTCCGCTTCTTATGCTTTTCCTCTTCGTCCGAAGATGAGATATCTTCATTTTCTGATGTTGAGCTTTCGTCTGAAGACTCTTCTGAGGATTCTTCCGAAGATGAGAATTTTTGGTGTTTCCGTTTTGACTTCTTCTTCTTCTTCTTCTCATCCTTTGCACTCTTCTTCGATTTTCTGAAATCCTTCTTCTTTCTCGACTCTAAAGCTTTTTCACGATCTCTGCTGAGGATGTTGGAGGATTCGTAATTCTCAGCAGAATCAATGGCTCGTTCCAATGTTGACGTATCAAACCGTCTTACCCACGTTTGTTGCTTTGAGGGTAACCCCTTCACAAACCATTCTACTGCCTGTGCCGGAGTGTAGGCTGGGTGTGTTCCATTGGCAGGTAATCTATCCAAAATTTCATAGAATCTTTGGACGTAGCTTTTCAAGGACTCTTTCCTCTTACGTTTGACGCTATTTACTTTATGTAACACATGCCTGTTATAATTCAGTTCTCGGAATCTCTTTAGGAATTCGTTCTTCATTAGATCCCAAGTAGATAAGATCGCGGGAGTTAGATTGGCATGACTGTACCATTTTCCGGCTGCATGTTTCAACAAGCTGGGAAAAATCCTCGTACGATCCGGATCATTATCTTCTTTATTTGCGTGAGATACCGCTTCAAATTGCTTGACAAATGAGTCGGCACTCTCTCCATCTCCATCACTGTCCGAATCGTCACCGCCGAATTTTGGATAATTTTGGCGAGTGAAAGGTGGTGCCCCTGACGGAAGTGGTACTCCTGTCATTGTATGCGGTAGTGTGGAAGGTGGGACTGTTGTCTGATGTACTTGTCCTTGTCTTGTTGGTACCGTTAAGTTTGAAATCCTCACTGATCCTGCGTTCGATAAATTGCTTAATGGTCGAAGTGTCAGCTTGGCAAGAGCATTCACCACAGTTGTTCCCACTTGGATGTTTGTGGAGTTCACTTCGGGCAAAGTAACTTCGGCCAAAGGCTCTTCAACTGAGTGAACATTTCCTCGTCTTACTTCATGTTCTCTTTTGGGTGAAGACGAGGTAGAGGCCTCTTGACTTCGTATCTTAAAGAGTGATACTCCTGGAGTACCCTGTGGTCTAAGATTTGGGATTTGAAGAGCAGGTGATCCCAATGGTAATAATTCTCGAATTAATTCTTGTCCCCTTTGTTTCTTCAAGAGGTCTACAAAGCTTGTGATTTCCGGCCCATGTCTGACGATCAGCTCCAAGGCCGCTTCCGCGTCAGGATTTGGATCTTCCGCAAGAGTTGTCAAAATATTGGATTCTGTCTGTGCTGATCCTGAAGATGAAGACGAAGATGAAGATTGAAACAACTCCACTCTTCGAAGTGAAGGTGACCCTTCTCTATCTGACTCCTCTTCTTCTGCTTGAGTACCTTCTTCTTTTCTTGTTGATTCAAACAGAGATTCATGCAAATTTGTGGTCCTTGAAGGAAATGGTAACCATGATACGTCTTTAGGTGAACTTTCTCCACTTCTTACGCTCGAGTATGGAGATTCGATATCCCCCTTCTTCTTCCAGTATGTGCGCTCGTCTTTCTCGTAACGCGTTCGTGGTGAAATAGGTACTGAACTTCTTTCAAGCGGAGATGAAGTTCCTTCGGAGAGATTTTTCACTTCTTGCCACTTCTGAGCTGCTTGATGTCTTCGCTCCCTCGTTGCCTCCTTCTGGCGTTGGACTTCTTCCAACAATTGTTCTCGGACTAATCTTCTTTTCAGCGCTCGCCTGGTCCTTCCTGTCCTCTGATCTTCGTCAGAAGGCGCTCGTGCTCCCCCCGACATACATGTCGACGGTTACAACTTACTGAATTCAAAGTAAAAGTTAAATCTGTATCCCCGGCAGCGGCGCCAAAAGTTTTAATGTTTCTATATGTAACAACCCAGAGAAACATAAAGTATCGGAAATAGTAAATAAAGGATCGTTCCCACGAAGATACAGTTAACAATTACACAAAACACAGTACTACAACGTCACAATGATAATTCAAATGGTTTTCTGTTATTCTCACGGAATGGAATAATATCCGGATGAGAGTTTAAGTCTGAAAAGAAACCAAACCCAAGCACAAACCTGATAAATCGAATACAAACAACAATGAAACAGTTCTTTGATCAGGGACCCTTCCGACAAACATACAAAAGATTGAGAAGACAGATGTGAATGAATGAATAAGATAAAATACTACTGAAATGTTACTAATCTTCTTCTGAAAAGACAGAAGAATACTGATTTCACATCAAGGTTCCAAGGAATAAGTCCCTACTCTTCCTAAGGAATGTTCTTCCAACTAAATCCTCATGCTTAAGAATTCCACTTATTTGAAGAAGCCAAACTTAAGATGAAGCCACCATCATCCAAACTCTCCTTACAATTTAACTTATGCTCTTCCACTTCACAGTAACTGATTTGTTCTCAGATCTTCGTTCAAAAGCTCTTCACGAAGATTACAGGTTCAACTTCGGCCGAAGGCTCTTCAAAGTTCCTACACCGAAGTCTCTTCTTTAAAGTCTAAGGGCGAAGATCTTCGTCAATCAGAAAATTACACCTGCGACAGTAAACACCGAATATTCGGAGGAAAATATCTTCGTCCAAAGCATTCACAACATCGCTCCGCACTTTTGGGAAATAGAAATAAATTAATAAAGAACTGAAAACATGGAAAAGGCACAAGGGCTGTGGATCGCGCTGCTTATATACTACTTCGTTCTAACCTAACTGTTTTTCTAACTGCGCTAACTGTCTAACTTCCTAAGAAGGCGGAAGACCTTCGCTACCCTACGATCATCTTCATCTTCACAGTAACTAACTTCCTAAGCCTAACTGTGCTCTGAACTCCTCTAACTGAACTTCCACGTTCGCTCGCATCTCGCCAATCTCCCTATCTACTTTCTGTCTAAGTCGAGAAAGGCGCGCTTTCACACCGTCGGGATTCGTCTCCGCTTGCACTACCTCCGCCTTCAACGCCCGAAGAAGACCAAGCTCGTCCACATCTAGCCCCGAAGTCACGTACGCGGACAACACCGGCATCAACTTCTTCCGAAGGTCTTCGGAGTCAGTCACCTTCGTCTTCAAATCTTCGTTCTCTTTTGTGAGTTCTGCAACTGTAGCCTGGAATTCGCCTCGGCTGCGCTGTAACTCGGCTACTTGGTCAGATAACTCCTTTATGCGGTCGGCGAAGCTCTTCGTCGACACCTTCAACTCTTCATCCTTACTGATCAAAGCAGTCCTCGCTTCTTCGTATTGGCGCCGAAGATCTTCTAGCTCCTTCTCCGACTCCAACCTTATCTTCGTCGCATTCCGGGCCTCTTCGCGAAGATTGTTCTTCTCCTGCTGCCAAGTTCCCCTACTGAAATGTAACTCCGCCAGCATCTCTGGAAATGTCACCTTCCGCTGCACTTCCTTCTCGTAATCCTCCTTGTTGTCTTCAAGAAGTCGGAGGATCGGGACGACTACCTCTTCGCCATAGTTCATCGCCTGCCTAAAGAGATCGACTTTGCTCAATGTTGTTCCGGCCGAAGTGCCTTCACCGCAGACAGCTTCACCTTCAATCTTTGCTCCTGAACTACTCAGGTCCACTGTTTCCTTCTTCGTGCCCTTTACCTTCTTTCGAGCCTTCGGTTTCTCCATGGGCGAAGTTGGAAGAGGCTTCTTCCTCTTGCTACGTCTCTTCTCTTCGTCTTCGACCGTTGCTTGAACAGTCGCTGCCTGCTGCTCCTCTTGAATATCTTCGGCCATTGCCTTTGGTGAAGCTCCCAGTTGCTGAATGTCTTCGGTTTGTCCCTCTTCGACCTGACGAGCGGGTGATGCAAAATCTTGTTCTTCGTCTTCACCGAAGCCCAACTGTTTAGCTTCATTCTCCTTCAGCCATCCCATACCGAAGTAGAAGATGCTGACGAATCCTCCCAGATACACATAGTCCTGCTTCTTAAACAGGCATTGGACTTCATCGTGGAATATCTTCGCCCAGTAAGCTCGTCTTCCGGCGAAGAGGTGTTCGAAGAAGCATACCTTCCAAGTCGACAGGTAAGTTGTTCTTCGGGGGCTCAAAATCAGCATGATGGCCTCCGCAATCTTCCTCTTCACGGGATCCTTGTACTCGGACAACTTGTAGCCATTCGTCTGGTGCATCGGACTCTCGAAGAGCTCGCCGTAGTTCTGGTCCTCCTTGACCAAGTGCTTCATCGACGCATTGTCGAAGAGCATGTCACCCTTCGTCCCAGCTTCATCCAGCAGGATCTTCTCCCAGTTCTCGACAGTCCAGTTGCCAGGTCGCGCATATAGTTCTTTGCCTCCATGGTCTTCACACATCCGAATCTGGCTAATGAACTTGCCAGACACCTTCGTCCAACCTCCCAGGGTTAGGAAGCTAAGACCTATCTCCTTCAGCTTCGGCCGAAGGCGCACTAACTCCTCTTGGTCTAACTCAAAGGCTCTAATCCGTGGTAACTTCGTCGCGATAGACATCGTGATCAGACGAAGATTGCTAGCTGGCTGAGATGAACTTTGTCTAAAACTGCTTGTCTTCGCTCAAGTTAGCCTTCGCCCCAAACTGATTGTCTTCGCCTAATTTGATAATCTTCGCTCAAATCGATCGTGCGCAAGTGAGGATTAGGGTGAGCGCTAAGAGAGAATGTGAGAAATGAGTCAATTCTCCTAGTATATAGGTCGGTCCAAACTCTCACACGTGTCGAAGTCGCCTCTGATTGCTTGTCCTCTGACCTGACAAGGGCATGCGCAATCTCATCTTCGCCCACGCCGCTTATCGTTCCTGTCCCTTTCTGGGTATGTAGTTCGTCTTCGCTCAGACCATTCGTGAAGAGAATGTTCTGACGATATACGTTCTGGTCTTTCTTGGAAAGGTCTTCTCCCGAAGATCTTCGTCGAAGGTTCTCCTCTTCTTCCGAAGACTCTTCTTCAGAAGTCTCTTTTTTACTAAAACTAAGCTATTTCTTCTTCTAACTTCGTTATTTCTTCTACAAACTCCTATATTTCAAGCTTCTTCTATCAAAAATTGAAAAAGTGGGCTCTACATGAGAGCATGCACGTTAAAATGTTTAGTAAACCATCTTATCACCTCTCGCCTACAATCTAACGGGGCAATGCGCTCGGGAATGATATCTGTACGCAACATCCACAAAGGATCTACAAACTCAAACACAGAAGAAGCAGCATGAGCATCGTAAAAAGAAACAGCTCGCTTTACCTTTCTAATGCGAGTCTCCACCGCAGCTTGAGCATGTCGTAAACAGAATTGCACATAACTTCTAGAGAAGACAATTTGTAACGTCTTAATTTGACCCATGTCTTTGTCACACAAAAAAAACGTAGGCTTCAGACCTAAATCGAATACTACCTCAAACCATTTCACTAACATGTTGCATCGCATGCGCTCTCCATCGCTCTGAGAACCCACTGCCTTACCCTTCTCGTCATATTTTCTTGAATAAAACATATACGTCAAAGGTAAGCCGAAACCGCTTACATTTGCATTCAAGGCAAACAACTCGAAGCGAACGGCATTCGTCTTGAAAGTAGTGTCAATAATAATCTCTGTCATAGTAGGCCGCTGCTCAAAGAATGGAGTGACAAATGCCAACACACTACATGATTCGTCATTAACGTACAAAATCGACCGAAACCCATTCGTTCTATACTTCTCACTGCTCATCAACTCGTTAGCACTTGATAGTTGATCTCTTACATTCCGAATGTATGTTCGTGACAAAATAGTTGAAATATGATAGTTTACTTGGCTTGCAGTGACCAGGGTCGGATCTATCAAACGCTCCATGCAAAGAGCTCGATATAGCTCAGGTTTTCTCAACTGTGAGTGTACCGACTTCTCAAGGTATAGCAATGCAGCAGCTGGGATCGTGGAGTCCCGGAATGTAAGTTTCTCATGGTCACAGAGATGTTGTATCAACAACAGACATTCTTTTCTTTCGACATCAATGTCCACTTTGACCGAACCTCTACAGGAAAATCGTTCAATTGCTTTTCATTTTCCGGGTTGTCTCTGCACGAAATTAACACCGGAGGGCTTACAAGTTGCACGGTCATCCCTCGATGCACACCAAAATGATGAACTACAAACAAGTAGACTAGTTACAGAACAACGAACATATTGTACTCCCCGATAATACCCGGACCCACACTCTAGTTCAGTTTTGATTTGACTATTTAAAAACACAAGAAACCTCCTCTCTAGGTCGACCCTATCGTCAGCAGCTTGCAAAAAGTCACGACCTAACCCAGCAAACATCAAAGAGTCTTCATCGAGAGCAATTCTAATTTGCATCAGCACTGCACCTCGATGAACCGAATCACTCTCATCAAAAATCTCGGTGAAAACATCAAACAGGTTATCAACTCCGCAATCTAAGCTATCGATCGGCTCAAAATTCTCATCCACGTCTAATGCACCGGCATCTCGATCCCTTATATCAGATCGAACACCCTTATCATTACAATCATTACACCGTTTAAAGATCCTTAATCCAAACGGATTGACTACATTGCGCTCACGCGTTGTCGGAGTGTAATCCGTCTACCTAGGAAAGCGCCGGGCTTCTGGCTGTGGTTGTTCATTCAAGAGGTTGGCTTTCAGGTCACAATAGGGCTATAAACACTCACACAGATGTGTAAGATCTAGTAATATACCCAGAAGGCGAAATTCAGGTCTAGCTGGCAGTAATAGGATTCGGCGGTGAACTTTGACACTCACGGAGAGGAAAACTATGAAGGTTTAGACCTCTAAACTTCCCCTACATGCAAATGAGGTACTACTGAACTCACAGACGAAATTTCAGCCTGAGATCAAATTCTGACACGGAGATATGAGCAGAAAAGTTTTGAGCAAGAAAACTACGGCAATTTCTGGTACCTAGCTGGCTATTTCAACCTATAACAGGAGTTTGGCTCGATCAATTTCGAAGTTTCTTACAGGATTTGCAGTCTACAGGGTGCTGAACATCCCTGTGAAGTTGGGACACCTGAATGTACACAGAACTGTAGATCTCCTCCTCTGAAGTCGCTGCTCTAGATTAAAAGCTTTTCAGACCCCCTCAGCTTCAGCGGCCGCCCTGAATTACTCAGTTGCTCAATCGATATGAAACTTTTTGTGAAATCGTAGCCCTGCTGGCGGAGAACACAACCTCGAAGTTTTGAAGCAATTTCCTCAAATCTGCTGCGAGTGACACTAAAAACCCTAAATCCAACCAAAATGATTCAATTCTAGCACAATCCGAACTTCAATTGCTCATAACTCCGTCTTTATTGACTCAAATCGATCGAAATTTTCACTGGAAGTGCTTGGCATGACGAGACCTCTCTCCCTGTGCTCTCAGATTTTTCAGATCCCTCACCAAATGCTCGAACTCCACTCTAGAGCTCTGTTTCTAAATTTAGAGTTAAACTAAAGACAAAAACAGACCAATGGGAGTTCATAGCTCCACTTGGTTGTCTTTTAGTACCCTAAACCACATGGCAACTTAGTTTTACTCATAGGCTACCACGTCAAGCCCCCTAGAGCGCCAGCGTAAAACTTAAATTACTTAAAACGACACGCAGCCCCGAAAAATAACTTAAATCAGCTAGAAAGCGTGCATGGGCGACACGCAAATACAACCCATGAGCTTAAGCCCTATCAACATGGTAATCAACCTACTAAGACTCAAAATAGTGTTAACATCGTATGCAAAGGTGTCAAACATATACATAAACGACTAGAAGTAATATAAGCTAACTTCTAGAACTACTAAACTCAAGCGTCGGAGTAGAAATATAACATGTAGCCGCCAAGTAGCGCGACATCCACCCCCTCTGAACCTGCACATCCTCCGGTATGTGCCATCCAGATCAAGACTCTTCAGCTTCGGCTTCAAACTCATCTTCAACCTGCATTGGGTCTTCAGCTTCATCCTCCGTAAACTCTGCAACCTTCTGGTCCTCCCCTCTCCTCCTAAAGAGCTTGATTCTCTTTCCTGCGACTGGTATCTTGAGCACTGCACCATCTAACTCTCTCAAGGAGTATGTGGCATTATCATAAACTTCTAACACCACATAAGGTCCAAACCATCTCTTGGAGAACTTTCTGATAGTGCTATGCTGATTATCAAGACTACTATCATAGACTAACACCCAATCACCTTCTTTAACTGGTTTGGGTCGTAATCTATGCGTTCTATCAAATCTGCCTTTGTTTCTCTCTCTAGCAGTCTTCAACCTTTCCACAGCTTTGGCAATATCCTCAGGTCTCCGTTCTAACTGTTGGATCCTTAATGCAAGAAGATCCTCCGTACTTCTACCATCTTCCCATGGCAAAACATTCCAAGTAGGCACAACCTCCTCAATCGGCATCATAGGTTTCTGTCCTAGTATCAATTCTGCTGGCATGTAACCTGTAACGGTACTATGAGTTGTACGGTCTGCCCATAAAGCAAACGGTAGCAGTCTAGGCCATTCACGGATCTTACCCTTGCAAGCTTTTACCAAAGCTTTGATGATTGACGGATGACCTCTTTCGCTCTTGCCATTCCCTTCAAGATTGTAAGCAGTGGTCTTCGTCCTCAAGGCACGGCCTTCAACTTGGTTAGATAGATCTTCTCTAGCCAAGACTAGATACCTCATTTGTCCAAGTCCAAATGGCATAGTTACCAGATCAACTACCCATTTGTAATGAATGGCTAAAGGATAAGTAGGATGCAATCCATAACGATGACGTACGTTGGAATACATCTGGCAGGGTATACAGGATGAAACAAACTGTACTACATCCTTATACATACCCTTCCACCAATACTTCTCCTTCATCTTGGCAAATGTAGCCCAAACTCCTCTATGACCGGCCCATAAACTCTCATGGAACTCCTTGATCAGCTTCTGCTGCAATTCCAAGTCACATACCACTCGTTGCGGTATACCTCCTTGTAGCTTAGGGCGCTTCCATAGATGTCCTCCATGTAAAAAGTAACCATAAGCTATTCTACGGATCCTCTTGAAATCTGCATCAGACCAGCCTTCTTGCCTTTCTAGTGAACTCAAATAGCGTCCAAGATCCAACCACTCGCCATCATACATAGTTTCCTCAAAAAACTCCCTCGAGGCTGCAAAACAGCTTCTATCTCTTCTAGCAAGAGCACTAGAATAGAACTCTGTTCCCACATCCTCCTGATCATCTATCATTTCTTTCTCATCGTAATACCTAGCCCTTGATAACATATCTGCCACAGGATTGTCTTTTCCTGCAATATGTCTAAACTCTGGGTTCAAGGACTTGATATATGCTATCCACCTCAACATGGCAATATCTGGAGTTGTACAGCTAGTGATCATTCCTAAGAGAGGTAAACAATCTGTCTCCACAACCACAGGTGCTCCTATCAAGTATTCCTTATCACTCTTCATCGCAGTAACTACTCCCCATAGCTCTCTCTTGACCTGAGGGTAGTCTCTCTGCCGTGAACTTAATACCTTAGCACCAAAACGCACCACATATCTATTTCCTTCCTGATCATCTTGTCCTATAGCCCATCCAATGCCAATAGGACTAGTATCAACAGTAAGGATAACAGATCTGCCCAACTCATATGTTATCTTCCGTAGAGTTGGTGGTGAAGCCAAAAGATCCTTCAACTTCCTCATAGCCTCGCTTTGCTCCTCTTGCCACTGAAATCTCTGCCCCTTCCTCAGCAACTTGTACAACGGATCTGCTACATGTGCAAAGTGTGGAATCCATATATGATAAAACACACATGCACCTAGAAACCTTCTCACCTCGGTAACTGATCCACATGTCTCCTTCATCCTTCGGATGGCATCAACCTTGTTTGGACAAGGTTTCCGACCATAAGATCCACACAGATGTCCCACTATTAACACCTCCTGTTCTCCAAATACATACTTTGCTCCTGATAAAGTCAAATGAACCTCCTCCAGTCGACTCAGTATCTTATCACAGTCAGCTATGTGATCTGCAACAAACTTACGGCACCCCCTCTGATCCATTACCTCATTCTTCTCCTCCTCAGCACACCCTTTGATCGGCACATCATCAAAGAATGGCATAGTTTTTTCAGGAATGAAATGCCTCAAAACTTTATTCATGCCATTCATCATATGTGCTACAGAATTGGTAGCACCTTGTGGCAAGGTGCACATCCTTAGTAACCCCAAAGGTGTCCTCATTGTAGTCAAGTCTCTACTCTCAGAGGATAACTGAAACTGATCATAACCTGAATATAAGTCTCCCATTGAATAGATAGCACGACCAGCAAAAGCCTCTGCAAACTCGTCTACAATAGGTCCTATACCCATATTCCTGATAGTCACCTTGTTAACTGGCTGCATATCTTGGATAAATCTCAAAGCTCCACTCTTCTTCGGAACAGTAAACCATCTGCTAGAGTAGGGAGCTATAGATGGTTCCAAGATACCCATCCTAATCCTCTCATTGAGCAAGTCTATCAGCTTTGGTAGATGAGCTCTAGGTACAGGGATAGGACGTAGATTCCAAGGCACATGCGGTATAGTAAAGATTACCATATGTGCAACTACACTTGGATCTACACATCCTACTTCATGTGACTCAAACGCAAACGCCTTACCATGCCTAGATAGCATCTCCCTGAAGCTCTTCTTCTCTTGCTCAGTAAGAAATCCATCGCCTCCAATCCTCAGCTCCTTTAGTGTTGTTTCTGTGAACTGGTGCCCAATTCTTCTTGGTCCTCTAAGCGTCGGTTCTCGTGCAGCTTGCTCCATCTTCTGATTGTAATCGAGTGGTAAAGGCAAAGCCACTGGTTTGACTTTCTTTGCCACTGACTTGTACTTGGTCTCCACATACACCTCTTGCCGATCTATAAACTTATCAATTACATCATAAAGCTCCTTGGAGCTCACTCTCACCACTCTATCTACATCATCTATAGAACTTTCTACTATCGATTTCAACTCCCTTATAGTATCTACCAAATACTGCTCTTCAAACACTCCAGATATGTATTCATCTCTTGCTAACTCTCCACTATCCCACAAAGACTGCTGTACATACTTCACATGTTGCCTCTCAAACCTCTTCAGATTCTCAACCTTTCTATAACACACTGATCCACATGATGTCAGTCCTAAGAAGCTAGTGGATAAAGCTTTCTGCTCTACTGGATCAGGCGAGAATCCTATCTCTACTGTACCGTTGAAGTCTCGCTCTTCAATGGTACTCTGCCAAAACCCCTAGACTCTCTAAACTCCTGAGTAATCTTAGGCAGTGGACGGTCTCTCAAGCTATCACGATTCCTCTCATGTTCTGCAGCAACGGTCAAAAACTGAACAGCTCTTTTGCCGTCTCTACTACGTATCTTAGCATAGGCTGAACCATCATCCATAACTCGTGTCTGCATTCTAACAGCAGTAATGTAAGGCTGTCCTAGAATGATAGGATAGGTTGACATGTCTTGCACAAAGAAATTCTGAACATCACTAATGTCACCCACAGTTACCTTGATGTTGGGACAAGCACCATAGAGTTCTCCTCGCTGGTTGTTGGCAGCACGGATAAGCCATCCATGGTCGGTGTCTATAGGCCACCTCCCACGCTTGTACAGCTCCTTAGACATCAGATTAATCTCTGAGCCATGATCAATCAATGCCACCACAGGTTCCTCTAGATCTCCCAACTTCACTAAGGTCTCTGTGGTTGCTCTCGCCCAATGGTTGTGAGAATAATGGCTCTTCTGCGATGCTTCCACCTCATCTTCAAACCTCACGTGCTGATCTGATCTTCCCTCTGATACTTGAGAGCAATAACCAGCAATCTCATCTTCCTCATCCTCCGACAGTTTGGTCCCTAGAGCGTTAAGCGTAGCTGCTTCACCCAAAATCTGACGTTTCCTCTTGATGATATCTATGATAACCTCATGGAACTCACGCTTTGCAGTCCCAAGAATCTCACCCAAAGTAAACTCAACTTTCCCATTCAAGATACGGTTCTCTAACACCTGCTTCAAGTCTGTAGCAATCTCAATGTCAGACTGAAGTTTGTATGCAGGCATCTTACCCTTCTCCTTGCTTCTCTCCTTCTCCTTTGGTGTTGTAGATGGTAGATCCTCCATAGTCTCCTCCCGAGTAGGTGTTGTCTCCTGCCTTGCATCTGGTCTAGTCCTTTCACTCCTGGTAGCAGGTCGTTTGGCTGTAGAAGCCTCACCTGCATCCTCCCTCCTGCGTTTTTCTTCTAGTAGAGCTTCATGCTGACTTCTTGCAACATAAGCATGCACTGACATAGTATCCACAGGGTCATTCCATCCTGTAGTTTCTCTAATTGAGTTGCCAACCCTTCGTAACACATCCTTGTCTAGCTCTGTTCTAGCTACGGACCGCACTACATCTGACCACAATCCAGTAGTCCCTTTCTCTCTCTCCATTTCCACTTTCACTCCACACGTAGCAGCATTCACAAGAGAAACAACATGTGATGCTGATATATCATTCACAAGTCTCTTCATACCACCCTTGCCAAAGTTGGTTCCCAACATCATCCCAGTCTCTCTCAAATGGATCTTACCATCTTTGAAGAAGATAAGATCCTTCCTCAATGCATCTGAAAACTCCCCACAATCTCTTCTTACATGGTCTAGGCTATCACACCATATACAACGATGAACAAAGCCTTCTCTCATCTGAGGTCTCTGCATAGCAGGCTGTACATTCTGCTCCTTCTCTTCTAACCTAGTGAGCTTAAGCTTAAGCTCCTTCATACCCTTAATCAACTCATCAAGCGGTGAGTCTTCCTCTCTAGCAATTACCAAAGCAGGCTTAGTAGGCAACTGCTTGACAGGAATTATCAGAGGTGCTGCTTCACTTACCACCACCTTGTCCCTTCTTCTCTGTCTCTTGGTCAGCAAAGAAACAGCCTCTTCAACCTCCTTCCAATCAGTCTTCAATCCTCTCTCCTCACTCTTGTCTTCAAGCAACAGCTCAAGCTTCTCTTGAATAGTCACGTCCGCTGCTTGTAGGAAAAGCTCGGTCTTCTCCACCTCTAGTGTAAGCTTCTCTGTCCTAGAAAGCTGAGCATACTGACGATCAAACTCCCTTAACAACTCATTTACAGACAAACCTTTGTTAGGCTTAACCACCCACTCCAAGAACGTTCTCTTGGTCACCCTCTCTGAATCTTCAGTGTAGTACTCCTCCTTCAAAGCGCGCATAAAGCTCTCCCAACTCTGTCCTTGCTGCAGCTTGAGCTCCTTCACACGCCCACGAATCTCAGGCACAACAGCAAGTTCAAAGTTCTCCACCATCTCCTTCTCAGGTACCTTGTTCACCTCCATCTCCCTAGCATAGTATCGCACATACTTGGAAATATCTGTACCCTTGAACTGGTCCATCTGGTGCACCACAGATTGCAACGCCTTGGTTGCTAACACCTCCTTCCTCTCTGTGCTCTGCTGCTGCTGCATGAACATGGAAAAAGCCTGGAACATCTTCATCGTAGCAGCATCAAACTGAATAGGTTGCTGAGCAGCAGCAGCACCTCCACTTGATGATCCTTGGTTGGCCATGATATCTGATCCTGTAACACTCTTAAGAAAACTCCCACCCTAGGTGTTTCACGTCGAGTTCACCAAAAAGAGAGTATGTCGGAGTGTAATCCGTCTACCTAGGAAAGCGCCGGGCTTCTGGCTGTGGTTGTTCATTCAAGAGGTTGGCTTTCAGGTCACAATAGGGCTATAAACACTCACACAGATGTGTAAGATCTAGTAATATACCCAGAAGGCGAAATTCAGGTCTAGCTGGCAGTAATAGGATTCGGCGGTGAACTTTGACACTCACGGAGAGGAAAACTATGAAGGTTTAGACCTCTAAACTTCCCCTACATGCAAATGAGGTACTACTGAACTCACAGACGAAATTTCAGCCTGAGATCAAATTCTGACACGGAGATATGAGCAGAAAAGTTTTGAGCAAGAAAACTACGGCAATTTCTGGTACCTAGCTGGCTATTTCAACCTATAACAGGAGTTTGGCTCGATCAATTTCGAAGTTTCTTACAGGATTTGCAGTCTACAGGGTGCTGAACATCCCTGTGAAGTTGGGACACCTGAATGTACACAGAACTGTAGATCTCCTCCTCTGAAGTCGCTGCTCTAGATTAAGAGCTTTTCAGACCCCCTCAGCTTCAGCGGCCGCCCTGAATTACTCAGTGGCTCAATCGATATGAAACTTTTTGTGAAATCGTAGCCCTGCTGGCGGAGAACACAACCTCGAAGTTTTGAAGCAATTTCCTCAAATCTGCTGCGAGTGACACTAAAAACCCTAAATCCAACCAAAATGATTCAATTCTAGCACAATCCGAACTTCAATTGCTCATAACTCCGTCTTTATTGACTCAAATCGATCGAAATTTTCACTGGAAGTGCTTGGCATGACGAGACCTCTCT
The DNA here is from genome assembly GCA_036924285.1 of Asterella californica. NCBI lineage: Eukaryota > Viridiplantae > Streptophyta > Marchantiopsida > Marchantiales > Aytoniaceae > Asterella > Asterella californica. Next base: position 19,740,372 of record JAYKYS010000003.1, read on the forward strand.
CCCTGTGCTCTCAGATTTTTCAGATCCCTCACCAAATGCTCGAACTCCACTCTAGAGCTCTGTTTCTAAATTTAGAGTTAAACTAAAGACAAAAACAGACCAATGGGAGTTCATAGCTCCACTTGGTTGTCTTTTAGTACCCTAAACCACGTGGCAACTTAGTTTTACTCATAGGCTACCACGTCAAGCCCCCTAGAGCGCCAGCGTAAAACTTAAATTACTTAAAACGACACGCAGCCCCGAAAAATAACTTAAATCAGCTAGAAAGCGTGCATGGGCGACACGCAAATACAACCCATGAGCTTAAGCCCTATCAACATGGTAATCAACCTACTAAGACTCAAAATAGTGTTAACATCGTATGCAAAGGTGTCAAACATATACATAAACGACTAGAAGTAATATAAGCTAACTTCTAGAACTACTAAACTCAAGCGTCGGAGTAGAAATATAACATGTAGCCGCCAAGTAGCGCGACAGCGTGAACATCTTCAACGACAATGTCTGGTTACATCGACTACATGTAGCAAGGTCTTCACGTTTCTCAGCCATAACTACTCCAGATTTTCTAACAACAAGCCCAATCGATTTTCTAGCAACAAGGAAACCCTTAATAGTATAATCATGCACTGAAAGCGAGAAAGAATCGAAAACCTACCTCAGCAGCAATCCCATCTGCTCTTTCTCTGATTGCGTCACCTTCCAATCGCTCTCCTCTTTCGCTCGAAGAAGATCTTAAAGCCCTCGATCGAGCACTAGAGAGGATTCGTTGGAGCATTCTCTAGAAGCGGCGACAGAGCGTTAGACACGAGAATGAGAGCCGTAGCAATCGCACGACCACTACAGAACGAGAGCGAGCTCGCAGCGGCACGAGAACGACAGCCGTAGCACTAAACACTAAATCTCTAAACACGTCAATGAGAGCCGCAACAGCGATTGCAGCGACACGAGAAATTCAAGAACGAGAGAAGGAGAGAGCGGGAGAGCAGAAGACACGAAAATGAGAGAACTAGAGAGCGGGAGAACTAGAGAGCGGGAGAACTAGAGGCACGACAACGAGAGAACGACAGCCGCAGCAGCGATTGCAGCGGCACTCGAAATTTGAGAACGGGAGGACGGGAGGTACGACTACGAGACAACGAGACAACGATAGAGCATGAGAGCGGGAGGCACGAGAACGAGATAACTCGATAACTCGAGATCAAGAGGACGAGAGAGCGAGAGGCAAGAGAACGAGATAACTCGAGAACGGGAAGACAGGCACGAGATCAAGAGGACGAGAGAGCGGGAGAGGCAAGAGAACGAGCGAATGAGAGCGGCAACACCGAATGCTCCAACGATTGCAGCGATTGCAGCAGCACGACACGAGAACGGCACAAAAACGAGAGTTGCAGTACCAATTGCACTCGAAGGAGAGAACGAGAGCCGCAGCAATCGCACGAGAACGTGAGAATGAGACCCGCAGCAATGACACGAGAACGATAGAACGAGAGCCGCAGCAATCGCACAAGAACGCGAGAACAGTGAGAACGAGAGCCGCACGAGAACGAGAACGAGAGAGCAGGAGCATGGACACGAAGAGAGGCACGAGAGCGAGCTCGTACACGACAACGAGGGGTCTACGACTAGTGCGCGTCACCAGTCGAGAAGAGAGCAATGGAGCGAAGGACGGACGGGACCGCAACGATCATGTCAGCCGAACGGACGGACGACGGACGGGACGGAACGGGATGGAATCCAATTCCGTCCGGGTAGTCTTGCCGCAACGGTCACGGATCGGAGTTTCCCGGACTGCCCTCTGACTGCGACTGCCCTCGGACTGCGTGCAGTGAATTGTGTTTGACGGCACCGTACAGACCGTGTGGATTGATGTCATGCATGCGAAGAGGACATTAATTTGCCAAAATGTGAGGTCACTAGAGGGTCCGCTCATCTTGTAGACTAGCAACACCGCGATAAAGGTTCGTTGGGATACGTTCACTATTAAGACATCACTGCGGGATCACACAACTGAACCTCGGAGGGGATGTCGGAATCCACAAGCTAAGTACCGATCTCGATAAGAAATTCTCGCTCCAGTTCGAGTTGAGGAGTAATTGTCCTAACCGAAGGAGGAGGAAGAACAGTTGGAACGCGGTCGAAAGAAAAACCTTTCAAGAGCAAGCAAGCGAACATCCACTAAAGTCACTTGTGTTTTTCAGGAGTATTCTCAAAGGGCTCGCCAAACGCCATACTACTTTTGCATATCTAGATCAGTATCTGTATTGTCTAAGCTTGTGCGTCTACCTTTGAACATCCAACATGCAGCAGGGACACGAGCTACCGTAGTAGATGATGTTGAAAAGGGTCCAGTGTCTATTGATCCATAACACCATGGTTTCTATTTTGGGGGATTACGGTAGTGTACAGAATCCCTAAGCTGGCAACAATCGTCATAGTTAGTATATCCTTGGTGCATGTCATACCCGTAAAACCACATATCTTCCTTCACCAACTTTGTTCATCCTTCTGCTTCTTTTTGTTCTAGCAGTGAAGACCTTATATGTATAGTCTTTCTGAGACTGCGTATAATTTCTTGTCACACCTTGAAGGTTAAACAGACATCCTCATAACTACATATCCAACACCAAGCTGCTAAAATGTGAAAGCATATTCATGAGGAGAATAGGAAATAAGTACCTACAGCAGTAGGAGTAAATCTCGTTGAAGTACAAAAGATTTGGAAGAGAAATTGATACCTATTGAACTGAAATAATCGTTGCATTTGATATGGCTTATGTATAACTATTAAACTAATACGATCATAGTATTTAATGTATTGATATAAATTCGAGGGAGCAGAATTAAAATTCTCATCTTACTTGAAAAATGAAGATATATCTCAAAGACTTTTGTGAAATTTAAACTGATCCCTAGTATAAACCAAAATTTTGAATACAATTAAAATGCTATAATCTTTATGTCACTTGCAATATAAGTTTCACCAGTGATTTTGCACGAAGAGAATTCCACATCAATTATCTCGTGAGGAAGATTTTCTTTATAGGAGTTCCATGAATAAAAACCTGAAATTTATTTTGCATTACTTGTAAAAACCATAAAATCTATCCGTTTCTATTATCAAGTGTAAGGTTGTATCGCGAGGTAACTACCTACGACCCAGTAATTACCCCACGAAAGAAACGATGAATTCCACTTTCTCTTTTGTTTCACAATACAATCCCGAGCACGTGCAATACTGGCTTTCAGAGGCCACGAAAGCTGTACGCAGTTCAGGACTACCGCTCGAAGGGAAATAACTCTTCCGCAAAGATAGCAAACCAAATAAACTACGAAGTTTTTTAGTCGTGATCGTTCGCAATTGCTGCACAGTTCCTGGCTGTTCCCGGGTTACTTTATACCCCTTCACAAGTTACGAATAAATAAACTCCGAGTAATCATGTTGCTTAGTAAACTACTCGAGTTTCTAGATGATAAACAGGAATTTTATTTGACCACACCCGCTCCCACAATCCGCGCCCATAGTCGCTATCTCCGCATGGATTTGTGACTGTGGATCTAGCCGCAGTCAAGGTTCAGCACTGCACGGTGAACTCAGTTCTAAGAAAATTTAAGAATATTATTTATCCCTCATGCCTTTGCAGTTCCACCGAATTTGTATTGTGAATGACCCCTCAAAAGGATTGTGTTTAAAACCTCCGTCAAACAGACCGTGTCTAAAAGCAAAATAAATTATTAAAAGACGGATGATAAATTCGCCCTTAATGTTATCTATATTCTTAAGATGCATGATTTAACCATTAATTTTTTCTCTATTTCTCTGTTTTTGCTATTAATTTTAAGTTCTAAGCGCGCTTTACAGACTGATGAATGCGTAGAGGGGCTCCTGTGCTGATTTTTGTCTGTCTCTAGCTGCTGTCATGATGTAGGATGTTATAGCCTCGTCGTTCTGCGTTGAGCTTTCAGCTGCCTCCTATGTGGGTGAGCTCCAAAAAAGTCCTGGTGTTGATGATGCCTCACCAATACCAGTTGTAACTCTCCTAAGTCCATCTTGTTTCTTTGGTTTAACTGGTTGGTCTCCTTTTGAGATTAAAGAGTAAATGAATCTCTCAGTGGAGGTCGATCTGGGTTATCATAACAAACTCAACAGCATGTTGATAACTACTGGACCTTGGATGCACGGTGCAGCTTGTCATTGACGATATAGAACTTAACTCTACCTACGTGGTGTGGCAATCCTAGCACCAGAGCGGCTCCCTTTCAAACCGCGTTTAAACGAAAGCGGGCGTGGAAGATAAGCGTTTCCACTGGACTCTTTAGTAACACGCTAATTGTAATTTAGAGATGATCATCAGGGTTTTAGTCCTTTGACTCAATTTTAAAATAGAAGGTCTAGGGGACATATCGTCACATCATTTTTGAGAAATTGCTCGTACATTATTTGAGGTCCTCTAATTTAAAGTGCAGATTCTACTTAACATACTAGGTGAGTGAATAAAAATGTCTTTTTAAACCTTAATGCGCGTGAAATATATATCCATTCTATACGATTTTTAAGTTACAATGTCTTTAAAGTGCTACTTGTTTCTACGTTTAGTCTAAACATTGCGGTTGAGATGCTCTGATGATTAATCTTATAATAATTTATGTTTGAAATAAACGATTCAAGTGTAAAACCATCATGATCACCCAATTAGCGCCATGAAAGAATTTGACTATACAGTAATATAATATTTAAGTGTCCTTCATTTCGGCATGCAGTTAATGCATGCTGATTCTCTTGTATATATTCATACTCTTGTAAATATGTCAGTAGCGCTGGAGGGCCATGTTTGAAAAATTGGTTGCGCTGAACGAGAAGGAAGTAGAATAGCTGAGAAGAAGTGCCCATCCGCTTGAAGACTCTGCACGCGATCGCAGGCATAGCTCGATGATACATTCGTTACAAGAATTTAGGATTAAAATTCGAAATGTAGAATGCTTGTCCTTACCGAATCGTTCGAGGGATGGCAACTTTGCTAGGGCGGTTGATCGCGAGTTCATGTGCTGCAGCAATGAAAAGGTCCAAGATAGCAACTGCCTTCTTGCCGCTAGGTTTGAGACGGATGGAGAATCCTGATGGACAGCATGAGTTCTTGAGAGCTGTCTGCTATCTGGTACTCCGATATCTTCCTGCGCGAGCTTTGAGAAGTATCGTCCGTTCACGTGCGAAGGGAAAGGTGGTTTTCAAAATACTACCTTGGGGACAGAAGGAACACGCGACGCGAAATATAGCCAATGGATGGGAAGACCCCATCAAGCCTTACAAGGGAAAGAAGGACCCGAAGGGCCAAGCAATAACCACCCTGAAGGGGAGAACACCGGGGCTAAGCCCCGCTGTCAGTAGCTCTAAAATCGCCAGTCGCACCTATAATGTCGGAGATCAAAAAATCAGTACCTCTATCTACAACAGGTGCACCTGAAGAGGCATCGCCTACTGCGATTGCTCTTCTGTGAATGGCCCCTGCTAAAGCTCTCTGTAGAGCAATGGAAACCCGCTGCCTGAAAAACATGGTGCAGAAAGAAAGAGAAAGTGGTACCCCCTGACGCCTCTCATGGTAGGCTCTAGCGCACTCTCGCAGAAAGACGTCGAACTCCAAAGCTGTCGATCCATATATCTCCAAGGCTAAGGGGATGAAGCGATGTCCCGCTTGCATACCCCTATACTTGGATACCTTCGTTGCTGCCGCCACGCCTGCAGCCCATCCTGGGGGATGGGTGATCACCTGTGCCGCCACTGAGTCCCGTGTCGGATCCGTAACAACCACATCAGCCACTGAGACCTGATCCTCCCTCATCATGTACAGGTCTGCTCTGACTGATCCTCCCGTCTGAAGGGCGTACCAACGCTCTCTCCACGTCATGTGACCGCTCTCCCGTGCTAAGGCAAACACGACGTCTCTGATGACATCGTGGGTGGCTATCCGCTCTCCACCGTGAGGACATCGAGCAAGATGACGACCCGCGGTGTCGAGCGAGACACCGCACTCGCAGGTGGACAGTGCCGAAGCAACAGGCTGGACCAAGCCTAGACGAAACCTCATCGCTGTAGAGAAGATAGTCGGTGCGAGTCGGAACGCTCTAATGCAAGGTCGAGCTATGAGCCAAGAGCCTGCGCCCTTGCCTGAACAAGAGCGGAGTCGAGCCCTAGTATCTCGTGAGATGGAAGGATCCACTAAGAGTGCATGGAGAACCTGGTGGAAGTGGTGTCCTGTCAGAGAAGACTGTAGTCCGCGAGATCCATCGGAAGGTAAGGAATCGAATCGAGGATGTGCCTCACGTGCCTCAAGAGTCAAACTGTCTCTTGCCTCGCGAAGACACATCTGTAGTGGGTAAGAACCATCCTCCACCTCTGTCACATAGCTCTCCAAGATAGGTCTATCTCGCACGAGAAAACGACCACAGAGCCAAGGTGCTGAGAGGGCCCAACTACCCAAAAAAGCTGCCGCAGCAGTCTCCTCCATGGATAATAAGCCCACCCCGCCACATGATATTGGCAAAGATGTCTGTCTCCGTGCGAGAGGTCCTGCCACACAGTCAAAGGTCCCCGGTCCTATGATGTCGCCAAACACCCCCATGATCTTCCTATCAAACTCTCTAAGGCGCGAGATGAAGATAGGAGATGGGGGTACTGTGCGGAGTAAGTAACAAGGACGTCGTGCTATGGAAGAGGAAAGGATACCAAAAGCAACCTGTGGGTCCTCTAACATAGGGAGATCCTCGATATGCATAACGTCCTCCGCAAGAGCAACATCTAAGAATCGAGAGACAAAGTCCTCTGTACCCACGGGTACTCCGAGGATGCGTAAACCATCTGCAGGGGTAACAAATCCCTCTGGGAGCTGTAGGTCCGACGGTATACCTATGGGAGACCAAGCCTTGCACTTTGACACCTTCGTCCTCAGCCCTACCAAGGCCAATTGAGAGACAAGGTGATCAAAGGCAACACCGACTTGGTCCGCCGGACCTACGATGTGCGTATCATCAGCTAGAGATGGAAAGACACAACCTGGAGCAGCCAAGGCGGTGGCGAAGAGAGCTCTATAGTGAGCTAAGGCGAAGAGAGGTCCACCCAAAGGATCTCCCTGGCGAGTCCCCGCAGCAGAGCTGATGATTGTAACCCCCTCTATCGTAGGACCGTGCTGGTAATAAAGAGAAGAGGAAGAACCATAGAACGATCGCACGAAAGGAACGAGACCCGCCAGAGATCCTCCACCATCCATGAGCTCTCTAAAAATAGAAGCACGGGAAACACTATTAAAAGCGTTCTCCACGTCTATCTGTAGGACCACCCAATCGGGATGGATGTCCAAGAGAGCTCTAATGCCGAAAGACACAGACTCACAACCTCCCGGCGTCGCAACTCCAAACTGATGTGGACAAAGGTGGTCCTGGAAAGTATCTCGAAGCTGAAGAACAATGGTTCGACTGATAAGTCGTAAGAGAATCTCACCGATGGCTATCGGTCGGATCCCTCCACCATCCTTCGTCATGGCCAAAAGTCTAGCTGCTCCCAGTACCTGAGCTATAGACTGAGGAATATGTCCCTGAGCTACTGCTGCCGCTACCTGAAAAAGCTCCGTGAAACCGCTAGAGGGGTCGTCTGTCTGAAAACAATCCCGTAGATGCTCGTAGACCATCCCAGACAGACCTCCAGAAGATAGACGTGGAGCTGTACACAAGGCCTGGGCGAACAAAGATCTATCGAGACATAATGGCTCCTCAGGCTGATAGTCCTGAACCTCAGGTGGTGCGGGATCACCCGATGAGGGATGAAGGAAACGCAACGCAGCGATCGTCTCCTCAGTAGGACAAGCCAATGACAAAGGATGCAATGCTCTGGCAGCTCTACTATACTCTCCTACCTGACCTAACATCCTACAACGTCGTATGCGAGCGGAAGATGAGACATCACGTGTAGAGGCAGACTCACTCCTACCTCGAACCGCACGGACTGATTCCTCCTGTAAGGCCGCCCAGTCACCTGCTCGGAATCTCCGAAGACGGGCCGTCACCTCCCGATGTCCTCCTCTGCCACCTCGAGTATACCGGAGACACCAACGAGGAAGTAACAGAAACAATAACCACGCCGCCTCGTCCTTGGTGTTCCGTGCCAACATGTCGAGAGATAAACGGAATGCCTGTCTCACCTCGTCATGAAGAGCACGAGGTAACCGATGGAATAAACGCGGACAAGGAGAACTCGTCTGGAACAAACTCAGAATAGTGCTAGAGTGAGCTCTCAACCACTCCCACGACTCTGGAGAGACTCCAGGAAGAAGGACTAACGGTGCCATAATGACTGCACGTGTAGACCTCCGATCTCGGCTAACCTGGGCATCCCATGTGGTCGTATCATAGCTCTTGTGCATCTTTCCCACATGAGATTTTACCCCTTGCGAGGTAAATAACTGATTGCACACCGGACATGGTGTGTCTCGAATCAGTCTCGATCTCATGGGAGAGAGAGTACCCATAGCTAAGAAAAGACGATATCCGATCAAACGATACTCATAACCTAGAAAAGAAAAAAAACAAGAAAAGAAAAAGGATAAAGAAAGAAAAGACAAAAGAAATAAAAGAAGAAAAGAAACCTTGGGGACAGTGGACTTCGAGTTGTGGCCCAGAGGAGCTGCTTAAACTGGTACGGACGATCTCCTTTGTATGTTCCGCACTCCTATGCCTCTGATTAGTCAGCTGTGCGATCCGTTTTGCCGCCTGTGAAATGAGTATTTTGAGAAGGTACTGTAGACTCAAAGTCTATGGTATAAAACTGGTACGGACGATCTCCTTTGTGTGTTCCGCACTCCTATGCCTCTGATTAGTCAGCTGTGTGATCCATTTTGCCGCCTGTGAAGAGAGTATTTTGAGAAGGTAGACTCAAAGTATATTGTATTTGAAGGTATAGTAGAGAGAATTCGCTCTCAAGAGTGTATAACATAACAGAAACTAAAGTACAAAAGGAGGGATTGAAATGAGTTTCGGATGAGCCTTGGGGCCAACTTCACACATGAAATAAGAAGCTCGGGGGGTTCGGACCAATTTGGGAAAACCTTGTAAAATCAAGGGCCTGGTAGTAACCTCGAACGTACGGATATGCTACAACGTGAGACGGGAGAAAAACTCCAACCGTGGAGGGACGAGTTTCGTGCAAAACTCATATACATACAACTGCTCTGTTCTAGGATTCTCCCCACGCGGAATACTCCTCCTTCCAAGCAGCTGCGTTTATCCCGAAACAAGGAAAAGCTTCAAGTTTCACAAGGAGAGAAAGCCTCATGTCTTAGTGACAGCAGGGGAGAATGTCGGAGTATAATGTCTTGGACAGAGAACTTCTCCCCCAAGTCCTGTCAATACCGTAGTAACTGTCATCACTGTCATCACTGCCTCATCTGCTCCAAAATCTTTCCTCATCTAGCCAGTTGAATATGTCCTTGATCTGTGAATCCAACACCACTGAGTGCATTTTGCATGAGTTGCGCAGTATATTAGGGTCACGATGCCGTGCTCCTGACTTAGAGCTCACATCTGACAACCATAGAGAATTGTTGAAGGATGCCCAGCGCGCCAAGCGATGCCAAGCCAAGAGGCAAGACCGCCTTACCTTTTGATTCTGGTTCGGAAAGAAGTACCTAGGACCCGTCTCTCTTCTATCGCCGTTCATTTTGTAAGACTAGCAAAAACAGACATACTCGGTACAATGCTCAAAATATCAGCCAAAATATGAAGAGTATTCCGACACGAGTGCTAGAAACTCATCCTGTTGGTATTTCGTTTCCAAACCGCCCCAGATGTCGACGGTTCGGTTTCTCTTTTATTAGAACAGATTTCTATCGTACACTCTGACCAAATCCTGCTCAGATAGTAGCAGTAGTCTGAGGAGGATGCCGGGTCCTATGATACAAGGCTCAAAACTGTCTAACGCGACTTCAAAACTGTCTATATACTCCCTCTCCATACATGGTCACTGGCTCATCTCTCTCGTTCTCCGGACGTTTGCAAGTGGTCTGTACATCATACCAATGGAAGAGTCTTGGCTCCGCGAGTCGACTAATCCGTTTTGAGGTTTTCTCTCAAATCATACGAAATGATCATCTTCACGCAACATCTCTACCACCTGTACAACAAAACGTGCGAACCTGCGTGCGGTGAAGGAATGCAAACCGGTTGGCTGACAAAGTTGGAAGTGATCCTCCCACAGGGCTGTACAGTCACTACCACTTTTGTCTCTAATATGTCGAGGAACCACAAGCTCATCGTGAAACCTCCCCTGTAAGAATGACAACCATTTGTTCCGTTAGTCTCTGCTTTTCACCAACTGCAGGGAGACGAGTGTGTTATGTAAAAAGACCAAATATAGATGTACCACGGTCTATCATATAGCAGCGCAATGCAAACCTATCCACATACACTTGAAGGTAACCCATGAAAATAAACCCGAGAGAAAGTACATAGCCACGAGAATGAAGGAATTAATATGTTAAAACTGCGAAGTTTTAGCGGAAAAATGCTTAACCTGAGGACAGAGTGCTGGGAGTGTTTAGCAAACAGCACATTTCCAAAGAACAGATCCCTCGGGTACAAAAGAACTAAGATGGAGTGCAAGCTGTTCTATACCTTTTGAACGTGCTAATGCGTCAGAAAAGCCGAGGTCGAGAACCAAGCTAGCATCAGTCAGAATGAAACGTACCGAAAGAATGTATAACAAAGATGAATGAAGCAAGAGGTTTAATATCATTTCTGAAGTTTGCTACATATCTAGATAAACCAAACAAGTCAGATGAGAACGTGCAGTGAATAGGAAGCATACATCGAGCTAATGATATAGTACCCTTTAAGAGGGAAAAAAACGGGAAAAAAAGGAAGAGGCTGCACAGAACAATATAGAGCGTATGAGATAGTAAACTTAAGAAAAAACCAGAAAAGAGAGGAGAGAGTGCTCCTTGTCTCAATAACTATCAGTACAAAGGGCAATCAGCAAGCATAGGTCCAGGATCCGGAGAAACATTCGATCAGTTTTCTGACTGCTCGAATGACACGGCTGTAAGTAATGAGTAGGTGTGCACTCAAATACCACATATAGTAGGCAGAGCAGGCTGGTATCCACACTTCCCTGGCATGCACCTCAACCTTGTCATTCGACTTCATCAGCACCTAGCGGAGAGGGTAAGGCTAGAGATAACACGGAAAGGTGACCAACCGCAGTTGAAGACATTTCTTATCAGCAGGGGCTCGTCGATCAAGGAATTCTATTCTCTTCCGGAACGTCACTGAGTGAACCCCCGTCTTTGTGTAGTGGTAGATCATTGAGCTTGGCAGAAGTCTGCGTATGTAGGGATCCTACGTAGCATTACTTACTAGTAACGAGGAAAACAGCAGAATGGAAGCAGAATGAAGAAGTAATGTGTTACACGCAGCAAAAAGGGGTAGAAGGTGGGAGAAGAACCTGTCTTGAGGTCGAAGCTAAGTAATTATGTTAGATCAGTTGAAAGGAATGTATAGTATGGTCAGAGAGCAACTGTACTAGAAGGAACATTCGAGGGCGCAGGAGAAGCGTGCAAAGGTACATAACATTCTTTTATATACTGAAACCGACAATGATTCAAACCAAAGCAAAAGCGAAGAAAATCCGTATCGAAACCTAAGGCAGTGCTGGATCTGAAAGGCTGAAGCGGACAATCCGACGTATACTAAACGACACATTTACATGTTCTTGTAGGTGGCTGCAGCCTGTCATTCCTTTCTTTCTAACCCAGTAACTGGACTACGGAAACAAAGAATTAGATTCAGGAAGGAAACATAGACACACCTGATCGGTTTTGGCTGACTCCCAAATTCGCAGCGTAGGGATTTGATATTTGGAGTCTTTGAGTTTATGAAAGGTTTCAAATTCCTTGTTCACTCTTGCCGTGTCCTGATTCAGAGCCCTGAGGAACTGAAGTGAAGGAGTGCTTGAGTTTGAAGGGATCTTGTCATCGATTGTCGAATACCCAACTTGAGGTGTAGCATAGAAGACCAAAGCACTCAAGCTCTCCCAAAAGTACTTGAGATTTGCTTTCAATCCCCAAGCCAAATTTTTCGCAGCCAAACTTTTCTTCACCTTCATCAAGAAATGTTTGATCATGATGCCCCCGAGGTCATGTCCGACCAGTATAACCGGGACATGGTGCCTCTGACCTACTGCTCTTCTACCAGTCGCAATCATATCCATCATCAGGTTCTCAGAGAAGCTGAACTGGTCAATGGGTGCTGCCATCCAACTCCTGTATCCGAGTTTCGACGCACTTTCATACGAGACAGACAAAACTCTGGGCTTGATTTCTCTTTCAAGCTTAGAACAAGCCAGAAGCTTCGGAAGTAAAGAGGTCAGCCAACACTCTTCTGTAAATCGCATCCTCCACGTTCTCCAGAACGCATGAGCGGTGTCCTCGGGGTCCGACTGCAGCCCATGAAAGAAGACAAACTCCACGTCGGGATTATCCTCCCTTACAAGCTCGTAGACTGAATCCTTGATAAACTCTGTGCGTTTCTGCAAAACAGCGCAATGCAACAAATTTTAAAACCTGCTCCTGCTAAATGACTACTACTTAAAGTTTCAGCGAACGGCAGCAGAACAGTTGAGCAGATATTACAACACTATAACATCCACTGGCCACCATTCTTCTCCAATTGCTTCTACCGCCCGACCGACAAATTGAGAGACAGAGTATGATGCATGAAGTTGACTGCCGATACTGACGACTGACCTTTAGGATTTGAGTCAACGCATGTAAGGATGTGTTTGCATCCTCAGAACCATTGAGTAGCTCAGGCTCAGCGGGCAGTGGGTGCACTACAGGACGAGTAACAAGTGCTCTCCAATTACAGAAGACTTCTTTCGGTTTAACATGTCCGAATGCCGACGCTGGTGTTGATGATGATGTACCCCCAATGGGAGCTGAATCAGCCGGTTGTTCATGGTCATCTTGATCAAATTTCGTGTCGGATGCTGGTTGCTGCTGTACGCGGACAGTGGCGGGTACACTTGGCACTTCTGATATTTTAGCGAGGACTACATTTGCAAGGGCAGCTGCGCCAGCAGAGGCAGTGTTACCCATCACCACGTCGAAATTGCCCTGCACCTCTCCACCGATCGATGATACTGCAACTCGCTGAATGTGCTCGTACCAGTCATGAACTTAAATTTCCACGCTCAGGTGGTCTTTCTCCAGTAATCTACACAAGGTTGCAGTTTTAGCCCGAATATGTACGAGATGCATTACGCCGACGTCTCCTAACTCTGCCATCCGCCCATCGACATAAGAGTTCACAAAAGGGTGAAAACGTGCAAGCTCTGACCTGCTGAACCACTTTTTTTCTGATGATTCAAAGCAACTCCTGTTTTTTAGGTCCACTGACGAGTCCCGTCAGTTAAAACCTCCGATTTCCTCCTGTGAGAAAAGGTTTAAGAAAGATGAATTTTTTTTCAGTAGTATAAAGCTGCATTCTCCTGACCGTAAAATGAGGACATCCTCTCCATGTCCGGGTCACCCGACACTCTCTTGAATGCCGAAGTTGAGAAGCGCAGAAGGCTGAAAGCAACCTTCATATTTATGGAGAGAAAAACTCCTCGGTCGGTGTGTGACTTTAGAATTTTCACGCGGAGCTTCTTTCGGCACAGGCTCCGACATCATCTACGTCATTCCTGTCCAGAACCTAGAAGACGACATTCCAGTTCGTAATACAGTACAACATAGTTCTAAAAGTCAGTGTTTCCTGTGTAAAACACAATTTTTTATTCTTTTGCAAGTTCTGTTACCGCCTCGGGTGACGTCGATACTAACCCATACTGGTCTCAGATGGACGTGAAACAAGGGAATCAATGGACAATGGAGCGTGCGTGCATACCGGCGCCATTGTAGTTGCACATTCTTTAAATAGTTTATACACAGATATGTAATCCAAGTCATCCGGCGATGTTTTGTGACAGTCATCCGGAGAATTCCACTGGAATTTTCGAAGTTGCTGGTACAGTAGTCAAAGCAAACAAGTGCTGTCCGTTAGTCAACCTCAGTGCAAGCCGCAGGATCGAAGGCCAAGCTTGATCCTGGAGATTTATCTAGAGTACCAGGTTGCAGTTCGTAAGGATATTATTCACTTCACTAGAACTTCGAAGCTTATAAGGCCGGTTGATAAGGTCCCGAGCTCCACCAAGGCAAAATGGTGTAAGTGTAAGTTTCGAACTATTACAAAATGGTTCGATGGGACTTGGGAATCCAGACATCATTCTCTGTGGATAAAGTAATAAGTTCTTATTGAATTTATTTCGTACACCATCTACATCTATCGCTAAATTTTCAAAGAGTATTGTTAGGAAACTTTTTATTGAATTTTTAATTTTTCTATAAACTGAATCTATCGTCTCAAACGATCAAAATAGGTGGTATGAGCATGAAACTCGTCCTGTGCCATGTGGGATTCTAAATGTGACCTGCAAAATGCTAACTAGATTTTAGAGACGTGAATGAATAGTCAGACACAATAGCTCATGAACCAATTCTGTTAATTGACGATGAAGATGAAATACTCATACCTCTTAGCGGCACAGCGGATTTGCTCTTTCGTAGGTAAAGCCGGCCGCCTAAGATGATTCTTACTATTATGTCGTTGGCTCGTGCGCACTTGGATCTACTATGCATGCAGGACGTTAAAAGTCTGCTTGTGGAAACCAGATCCGAAGCTTTCTCCAGCTCATGGACAATGGACATCCACATTGCCGTGGAATCAAATGTGGCGTTGCGTGGCTGCACGCACGAGCTTGCAAGCTAGAACGTGGTCAGTTCCGAGATTGTTGCCAACAGCGTGTGATTCAGAAGCTGTACTATAAAACCCCCAACTCATCATTGTCACCACTAGAGTCAACACCACTAATTAAAGACTCCAAAAGAAGCCTCTTGGATGGATGGATCTCGGTCATGGAGATGGAAGAATATACACCACCTATTAGTTGGCACGTCACTTCTCCGGCTATGCAGGTACACCTTTACCGCCGTATACCTTGGATTGAATGAATACCGCAATTGAACTTAAATTTTTATTTTTTTGTTTTCAAACCAGAAGAACAGTTTAATTTAATTTTCATAAATACTTGTTAAAAACAAAGAGAAATAAATGGAACATCAAAACGTCAAAATTAGGTCTACGTGCATGTCAGATTTTAAGCTATTTATTGTTTATCAGGTAATATTTTTAGTTTATACAAGAATTAAAATAATAATATAAAAATTTAATGGAATGTTAATAATAAATTTAAGTAAAAGGCATACTCTCTGTTCCGATACATAGTTATTCCGTAGTTTACTATGTGACGAAATGTTAAACATCTATATGAATTATTTCTTGTATGATGAAAGGATCTCGTAAGTAAGAAAAATTCAGGAAGGTTTGAATGGTGCATTTTTCATCCATAACTTGTAGCAAAATAAATGTCAAACATATAACAAAGTTATGTTTAGATCTTTGAGTAAGAGACTTCACCATTTATAATATAATAATGATGCAAAGCATTATTTTGACTTTCCATAATATAGGATTATATTTTCCATCAGTCAGACGGAAAGTTATATCCAACAAAGATGTGAAATTTTTGCTCTTACTTTTTGTTCTTGTTCATGAACTGAACCACGCTCATCAAGCTAACGTCTAATGGGCTATATCTATACTTTTGTACTTTACTCTCTTTCATTGCTTTTACATCACAAGGTTTTAACTTCTTCTTGGTGGAACCAGATATTGCTAGCTTCATGGTTGACATACTGTCTGACGCTTTGATGAAGCTTTGGGTTGGAACTGTCACAAGCACCAGCACCATTACGCATGTTCCTCTTCACTTGTTACAAAATATGTTGTGAATATAATCATACAAGTTATATGTTGTCTTTTGAACATCACTCAAAGATAAGTTTTCTTTTGATTTTTTTTACGATGTTTTTTCTTCATAAATCTATCATCCATTTTATTTGACACATATTAGGGGTGTCAAACTTAGCACCCGCAGAAATAGCATACGGGCATTTTTGTGATACCCGTGAAAAATTCAGCCATAAGATACATTCAACTAACATTCTTTTATAATGTTATTTATGATAATGATCTCAATGATAATAATACTTCTGATAATGAAACGTACTTTCACGTACATGCGTCTTGTACATGTGCAATGTATATACGTCTTTTCTTTATCACAGATCGAAATAACTTATTTTGACTTAATTTATCTTTATAATATACATACACTTTTCTCCTTTTACAGTTCGGAACAATTTGTTTCGACCTAATTTCTAGGTCAAAATAGCCTAGGTTGAAACAACTCATTTCGATCTAGGAGTTAAGTGTTGTTTCTATCTTGAGTGATAAAACAATTTTAAAAGTACTTTGGATCCGTTTAACTTCTTGTAAACAGCTCAGTTCATGATATTTTTGTCTTGTTGGAACCATCAAGAGAAGAGCTTTCTAGAGCAATTAAAATCATAAGATTTTGAGTTATACTCACGGTGCTCCAAGCATTCAAAGTTTACTAGTTTTCTTAACATTTTGGAGACGGATTTTTGTTTCGACTTAGATATAGATCGAAACTAAATCTTTCAACCTGGAAATCCTATACGAACACATTCAAGAAATGTTACACACTTATGCAAACAAGAGAAATAAATAGACGCAATGATTGTTCACATCTTTTTCAAGTTTGAATTCAGACGGTGTCGTGTCGTGGACTGGCTCCTACCTGAAATTCAAACTTCGATGCTTGTCGCTCCAAAGACACTCATGAGAAGACAAGCTAGGCCCCAGCTTATGAGCTTTTGGCACAACTTCGGATCTTCATTTTTACCGCATAGATGGGTAGAGCTCATTGTCAGCTTTCCATGGGCATCTTGTCTACTTCGTTTGGACGCCTAGTGGAGAAGTTACAAGATTCGAAAGATGGAGAAAACAAGCTAGGCTCCAGCTTACGGACTTATGGCACAACTTCAAATCTTCACTTTTATCGCATAGATGAGTAGAGCTCATTGTCAATTTTTCATGGGCATCTTGTTTACTCCGTTTAGACATCTAGTGAAGAAGTTATGCGATTTGGAAGAAGGCAAAATCAAGCTAAGTCCTAGTTACTTGCTGACTGGATATTTGAGACCAGGCGTTATATCAAAGACGCAAGGGGCCTGCTTCATGAGAATAATGAGAGAACTTCGTACGTACAAAGACTGTGACAAGGGGCAGCTTAGGGGTTAGCTTGCTCCTATGACCTGTCAACGGACGGTTCGGGAGATTTGGAGGTCCAATGCAAACGCGCAAGGCGTCGTTGAGTTCAGATCTGAGCAAGCTACGCACAGTTTAAGACGGTGTCGGAGTGTAATCCGTCTACCTAGGAAAGCGCCGGGCTTCTGGCTGTGGTTGTTCACTCAAGAGGTTGGCTTTCAGGTCACAATAGGGCTATAAACACTCACACAGATGTGTAAGATCTAGTAATATACCCAGAAGGCGAAATTCAGGTCTAGCTGGCAGTAATAGGATTCGGCGGTGAACTTTGACACTCACGGAGGGGAAAACTATGAAGGTTTAGACCTCTAAACTTCCCCTACATGCAAATGAGGTACTACTGAACTCACAGACAAAATTTCAGCCTGAGATCAAATTCTGACATGGAGATATGAACAGAAAAGTTTTGAGCAAGAAAACTACGGCAATTTCTGGTACCTAGCTGGCTATTTCAACTTATAACAGGAGTTTGGCTCGATCAATTTCGAAGTTTCTTACAGGATTTGCAGTCTACAGGGTGCTGAACATCCCTGTGAAGTTGGGACTCCTGAATGTACACAGAACTGTAGATCTCCTCCTCTGAAGTCGCTGCTCTAGATTAAGAGCTTTTCAGACCCCCTCAGCTTCAGTGGCCGCCCTGAATTACTCAGTTGCTCAATCGATATGAAATTTTTTGTGAAATCGTAGCCCTGCTGGCAGAGAACACAACCTCGAAGTTTTGAAGCAATTTCCTCAAATCTGCTGCGAGTGACACTGAAAACCCTAAATCCAACCAAAATGATTCAATTCTAGCACAATCCGAACTTCAATTGCTCATAACTCCGTCTTTATTGACTCAAATCGATCGAAATTTTCACTGGAAGTGCTTGGCATGACGAGACCTCTCTCCCTGTGCTCTCAGATTTCGAAGATCCCTCACCAAATGCTCGAACTCCACTCTAGAGCACTGTTTCTAAATTTAGAGTTTAACAAAAGACAAAAACGGACCAAATGGGAGTTCATAGCTCCACTTGGTTGTCCTTTAGTACCCTAAACCACGTGGCAACTTAGTTTTACTCATAGGCTACCACGTCAAGCCCCCTAGAGTTCCAGCGTAAAACTTAAATTACTTAAAACGACACGCAGCCCCGAAAAATAACTTAAATCAGCTAGAAAGCGTGCATGGGCGACACGCAAATACAACCCATGAGCTTAAGCCCTATCAACATGGTAATCAACCTACTAAGACTCAAAATAGTGTTAACACCGTATGCAAAGGTGTCAAACATATACATAAACGACTAGAAGTAATAAGAGCTAACTTCTAGAACTACTAAACTCAAGCGTCGGAGTAGAAATATAACATGTAGCCGCCAAGTAGCACGACATCCACCCCCTCTGAACCTGCACATCCTCCGGTATGTGCCATCCAGATCAAGACTCTTCAGCTTCGGCTTCAAACTCATCTTCAACCTGCATTGAGTCTTCAGCTTCATCCTCTGTAAACTCTGCAACGTTCTAATCCCCCCCTCTCCTTCTAAAGAGCTTGATTCTCTTTCCTGCGACTGGTATCTTGAGCAATGCACCATCTAACTCTCTCAAGGAGTATGTGGCATTATCATAAACTTCTAACACCACATAAGGTCCAAACCATCTCTTGGAGAACTTTCTGATAGTGCTATGTTGATTATCAAGACTACTATCATAGACTAACACCCAATCACCTTCTTTAACTGGTTTGGGTCGTAATCTATGCGTTCTATCAAATCTGCCTTTGTTTCTCTCTCTAGCAGTCTTCAACCTTTCCACAGCTTTTGCAACATCCTCAGGTCTTCGTTCTAACTGCTGGATCCTTAATGCAAGAAGATCCTCCGTACTTCTACCATCTTCCCATGGCAAAACATTCCAAGTAGGCACAATCTCCTCAATCGGCATCACAGGTTTTGCCCTAGTATCAACTCTGCTGGCATGTAACCTATAACGGTACTATGAGTTGTACGATCTGCCCACAAAGCAAACGGTAGCAGTCTAGGCCATTCACGGATCTTACCCTTGCAAGCTTTTACCAAAGCTTTGATGATTGGCGGATGACCTCTTTCGCTCTTGCCATTCCCTTCAGGATTGTAAGCAGTGGTTAACGCCAACTTGATTCCCAATCGCTTGAAGAACTCAACTGCTTCTTGTGAATCCAGCTCACCCCTATCTGCAGTGATCTTCCCCACACACCCATATCTACAAATAACATCTTCAAGTAGAAAGCGGCAAACACTAGCAGTGGTCTTCGTCCTCAGGGCACGACCTTCAACTTGGTTAGATAGATCTTCTCTAGCCAAGACTAGATACCTCATTTGTCCAAGTCCAAATGCATAGTTACGAGATCAACTACCCATTTGTAATGAATGGCTAAAGGATAAGTAGGATGCAATCCATCACGATGACGTACGTTGGAATACATCTGGCAAGGTATACAGGATGAAACAAACTGTACTACATCCTTATACATACCCTTCCACCAATACTTCTCCTTTATCTTGGCAAATGTAGCCCAAACTCCTCTATGACCGGCCCATAAACTCTCATGGAACTCCTTGATCAGCTTCTGCTGCAATTCCAAGTCACATACCACCCGCTGCGGTATACCTCCTTGTAGCTTAGGGCGCTTCCATAGATGTCCTCCATGTAAAAAGTAACCATAAGCTATCCTACGGATCCTCTTGAAATCTGCATCAGACTAGCCTTCTTGCCTTTCCAGTGAACTCAAATAGCGCCCAAGATCCAACCACTCGCCATCATACACAGTTTCCTCAAAAAACTCCAACGGGGCTGCAAAACAGCTTCTATCTCTTCTAGCAAGAGCACTAGAATAGAACTCTGTTCCCACATCCTCCTGATCATCTATCATTTCTTTCTCATCGTAGTACCTAGCCCTTGATAACATATCTGCCACAGGATTGTCTTTTCCTGCAATATGTCTAAACTCTGGGTTCAAGGACTTGATATATGCTATCCACCTCAACATAGCAATATCTGGAGTTGTACAGCTAGTGATCATTCCCAAGAGAGGTAAACAATCTGTCTCCACAACCACAGGTGCTCCTATCAAGTATTCCTTGTCACTCTTCATCGCAATAACTACTCCCCATAGCTCTCTCTTGACCTGAGGGTAGTCTCTCTGCCGTGAACTTAATACCTTAGCACCAAAACGCACCACATATCTATTTCCATCCTCATCGTCTTGCCCTACAGCCCATCCAATGTCAATAGGACTAGTATCAACAGTAAGGATAACATATCTCCCCAACTCATATGTTACCTTCCGTAGAGTTGGTGGTGAAGACAACAGATCTTTCAACTTCTTCATAGACTCGCTTTGCTCCTCTTGCCACTGAAATCTTTGCCCCTTCCTCAGCAACTTGTACAACGGATCTGCTACATGTGCAAAGTGTGGAATCCATATATGATAAAACACACATGCACCTAGAAACCTTCTCACCTCGATAACCGATCCACACGTCTCCTTCATTCTTCGAATGGCATCAACCTTGTTTGGACAAGGTTTCCGACCATAAGATCCACATAGGTGCCCCACAATCAACACCTCTTGTTCTCCAAAGACAGACTTTGCTCCTGATAAAGTCAAATGAACCTCCTCCAGTCGACTCAATATCTTATCACAGTCGGCTATGTGATCTGCAACAAACTTACGGCACCCCCTCTGATCCATTACCTCATTCTTCTCCTCCTCAGCACACCCTTTGATCGGCACATCATCAAGGAATGGCATAGTTTTTTCAGGAATGAAATCCCTCAAAACTTTATTCATGCCATTCATCATATGTGCTACAGAATTGGTAGCACCTTGTGGCAAGGTGCACATCCTTAGTAATCCTAAAGGTGTCCTCATTGTAGTCAAGTCTCTACTCTCAGAGGATAACTGAAAATGATCATAGCCTGAATATAAGTCTCCCATTGAATAGATAGCACGACCAGCAAAAGCCTCTACAAACTCGTCTACAATAGGTCCTATACCCATATTCGTGATAGTCACCTTGTTAACTGGCTGCATATCTTGAATGAATCTCAAAGCTCCACTCTTCTTCGGAACAGTAAACCATCTGCTAGAGTAGGGAGCTATAGATGGTTCCAAGATACCCATCCTAATCCTCTCATTGAGCAAGTCTATCAACTTTGGTAGATGAGCTCTAGGTACAGGGATAGGACGTAGATTCCAAGGCACATGCGGTATAGTAAAGATTACCATAGGTGCAACTACACTTGGATCTACACATCCTACTTCATGTGACTCAAATGCAAACGCCTTACCATGCCTAGATAGCATCTCCCTGAAGCTCTTCTTCTCTTGCTCGGTAAGAAATCCATCACCTCCAATCTTCAGCTCCTTCAGTGTTGTTTCTGTGAACTGGTGTCCAATTCTTCTCGGTCCTCTGAGCGTCGGTTCTCGTGCAGCTTGCTCCATCTTCTGATTGTAATCGAGTGGCAAAGGCAAAGCCACTGGTTTGACTTTCTTTGCCACTGACTTGTACTTGGTCTCCACATACACCTCTTGTCGATCTATAAACTTATTAATTACATCATAAAGCTCCTTGGAGCTCACTCTCACCACTCTATCTACATCATTTGTAGAGCTTTCTAATATAGATTTCAACTCCCCTATAGTATCTACCAAATACTGCTCTTCAAACACTCCAGATATGTATTCATCTCTTGCTAACTCTCCACTATCCCACAAAGACTGTTGTACATACTTCACATGTTGCCTCTCAAACCTCTTCAGATTCTCAACCTTCCTATAACATACTGATCCACATGACGTCAATCCCAAGAAGCTAGTGGATAAAGCTTCCTGCTTTACTGGATCAGGCGAGAATCCCAGCTCTACTGTACCGTTGAAGTCTCGCTCTTCAATGGTACTCTGCCAAAACCCCTAGACTCTCTAAACTCCTGAGTAATCTTAGGCAGTGGACGGTCTCTCAAGCTATCACGATTCCTCTCATGTTCTGCAGCAACGGTCAAAAACTGAACAGCTCTTTTGCCGTCTCTACTACGTATCCTAGCATAGGCTGAACCATCATCCATAACTCGTGTCTCCATTCTAACAGCAGTAATGTAAGACTGTCCTAGAATGATAGGATAGGTTGACATGTCTTGCACAAAGAAATTCTGAACATCACTAATGTCACCCACAGTTACCTTGATGTTGGGGCAAGCACCATAGAGTTCTCCCCGCTGGTTGTTGGCAGCACGGATAAGCCACCCATGGTCGGTGTCTATGGGCCACCTCCCACGCTTGTACAGCTCCTTAGACATCAGATTAATCTCTGAGCCGTGATCAATCAATGCCACCACAGGTTCCTCTAGATCTCCCAGCTTCACTTAGGTCTCTGTGGTTGCTCTCGCCCAATGGTTGTGAGAATAATGACTCTTCTGCGATGCTTCCACCTCATCTTCAAACCTCACATGCTGATCTGATCTTCCCTCTGATACTTGAGAGCAGTAACCAGCAATCTCATCTTCCTCATCCTCCGACAGTTTGGTCCCTAGAGCGTTAAGCGTAGCTGCTTCACCCAAAATCTGACGTTTCCTCTTGATGATATCTATGATAACCTCATGGAACTCACGCTTTGCAATCCCAAGAATCTCACCCAAAGTAAACTCAACTTTCCCATTCAAGATACGGTTCTCTAACACCTGCTTCAAGTCTGTAGCAATCTCAATGTCAGATTGAAGTTTGTATGCAGGCATCTTACCCTTCTCCTTGCTTCTCTCTTTCTCCTTTGGTGTTGTAGATGGTAGATCCTCCATAGTCTCCTCCCGAGTAGGTGTTGTCTCCTGCCTTGCATCTGGTCTACTCCTTTCACTCCTTGTAGTAGGCCGTTTGGCTGTAGAAGCCTCACCTGCATCCTCCCTCCTACGTTTTTCTTCTAATACAGCTTCATGATGACTTCGTGCAACATAAGCATGCACTGACATAGTGTCTACAAGGTCATTCCATCCTGTAGTTTCTCGAATTGAGTTGCCAACCCTCCGTAGCACATCCTTGTCTAACTCTGTTCTAGCTACGGACCGCACTACATCAGACCACAACCCAGTAGTTCCTTTCTCTCTCTCCATCTCCACTTTCACTCCACATGTAGCAGCATTCACAAGAGAAACAGCATGTGATGCTGATATCTCATTCACAAGCCTCTTCATACCACCCTTGCCAAAGTTGGTTCCCAACATCATCCCAGTCTCTCTCAGATGGATCTTACCATCTTTGAAGAAGATCAGATCCTTCCTCAATGCATCTGAAAACTCTCCACAATCTCTTCTTACATGGTCTAGGCTATCACACCATATACAACGATGAACAAAGCCTTCTCTCATCTGAGGTCTCTGCATAGCAGGCTGTACATTCTGCTCATTCTCTTCTAACCTAGTGAGCTTAAGCTTAAGCTCCTTCATACCCTTAATCAACTCATCAAGCGGTGAGTCTTCCTCTCTAGCAATTACCAAAGCGGGCTTAGCAGGCAACTGCTTGACAGGAATTATCAGAGGTGCTGCTTCACTTACCACCACCTTGTCCCTTCTTCTTTGTCTCTTGGTCAGCAAAGAGACAACCTCCTCAACCTCCTTCCAGTCAGTCTTCAATCCTCTCTCCTCACTCTTGTCTTCCAGCAACAGCTCAAGCTTCTCCTGAATAGTCTCGTCCGCTGCTTGTAGGAAAAGCTCGGTCTTCTCCACCTCTAGTGTAAGCTTCTCTGTCCTAGAAAGCTGAGCATACTGACGATCAAACTCCCTTAACAACTCATTTACAGACAAACCTTTGTTAGGCTTCACCACCCACTCCAAGAATGTTCTCTTGGTCACCCTCTCTGAGTCTTCAGTGTAGTACTCCTCCTTCAAAGCTCGCATAAAGCTCTCCCAACTCTGTCCTTGCTACTGCTTGAGCTCCTTCACACGCCCACGAATCTCAGGGACAACAGCAAGTTCAAAGTTCTCCACCATCTCCTTCTCAGGTACCTTGTTCACCTCCATCTCCCTAGCATAGTATCGCACATACTTGGAAATATCTGTACCCTTGAACTGGTCCATCTGATGCACCACAGATTGCAACGCCTTGGTTGCTAATACCTCTTTCCTCTCTGTGCTCTGCTGCTGCTGCATAAACATGGAAAAAGCTTGGAACATCTTCATCGTAGCAGCATCCAACTGAACAGGTTGCTGAGCAGCAGCAGCAGCTCCACTTGATGATCCTTGGTTGGCCATGATATCTGATCATGTAACACTCTCAAGAAAACTCCCACCCTAGGTGTTTCACGTCGAGTTCACCAAAAGAGAGTATGTCGGAGTGTAATCCGTCTACCTAGGAAAGCGCCGGGCTTCTGGCTGTGGTTGTTCACTCAAGAGGTTGGCTTTCATGTCACAATAGGGCTATAAACACTCACACAGATGTGTAAGATCTAGTAATATACCCAGAAGGCGAAATTCAGGTCTAGCTGGCAGTAATAGGATTCGGCGGTGAACTTTGACACTCACGGAGGGGAAAACTATGAAGGTTTAGACCTCTAAACTTCCCCTACATGCAAATGAGATACTACTGAACTCACAGACGAAATTTCAGCCTGAGATCAAATTCTGACATGGAGATATGAACAGAAAAGTTTTGAGCAAGAAAACTACGGCAATTTCTGGTACCTAGCTGGCTATTTCAACCTATAACAGGAGTTTGGCTCGATCAATTTCGAATTTTCTTACAGGATTTGCAGTCTACAGGGTGCTGAACATCCCTGTGAAGTTGGGACTCCTGAATGTACACAGAACTGTAGATCTCCTCCTCTGAAGTCGCTGCTCTAGATTAAGAGCTTTTCAGACCCCCTCAGCTTCAGTGGCCGCCCTGAATTACTCAGTTGCTCAATCGATATGAAATTTTTTGTGAAATCGTAGCCCTGCTGGCAGAGAACACAACCTCGAAGTTTTGAAGCAATTTCCTCAAATCTGCTGCGAGTGACACTGAAAACCCTAAATCCAACCAAAATGATTCAATTCTAGCACAATCCGAACTTCAATTGCTCATAACTCCGTCTTTATTGACTCAAATCGATCGAAATTTTCACTGGAAGTGCTTGGCATGACGAGACCTCTCTCCCTGTGCTCTCAGATTTCGAAGATCCCTCACCAAATGCTCGAACTCCACTCTAGAGCGCTGTTTCTAAATTTAGAGTTTAACAAAAGACAAAAACGGACCAATGGGAGTTCATAGCTCCACTTGGTTGTCCTTTAGTACCCTAAACCACGTGGCAACTTAGTTTTACTCATAGGTTACCACGTCAAGCCCCCTAGAGTTCCAGCGTAAAACTTAAATTACTTAAAACGACACGCAGCCCCGAAAAATAACTTAAATCAGCTAGAAAGCGTGCATGGGCGACACGCAAATACAACCCATGAGCTTAAGCCCTATCAACATGGTAATCAACCTACTAAGACTCAAAATAGTGTTAACACCGTATGCAAAGGTGTCAAACATATACATAAACGACTAGAAGTAATAAGAGCTAACTTCTAGAACTACTAAACTCAAGCGTCGGAGTAGAAATATAACATGTAGCCGCCAAGTAGCGCGACAACGGTTTGTGAAGAGATGGATCGAGGAGTGCGTACTGAGAGAAATTGAGACGCATGAAGCAGATTTAGAGTTTTCAGTTACATGTGAAGGAGAGTTGGACCGTTCGGGCAGTTCCGGAGTCCAAACTTGCTGTCCTTGGATCCATCAGGATCAGAACAACGAGTTCTTCAGGAAATTGAAGGCGATACGAAGTTTCATCGGGCGGTTTGGGAGTTTTGAGTGAAATTGGTTCGCAGAGAAGCGCTTACATCAGATTTTTGTTCGCTGCGACCTGAGATTGGGTTGTTCTTCGCGATCGGTGAGCCAAGCTCTTCGTTCTTGGTGCCTATGCGAGCAAGGAGTCTTCATGTACGCATAGGAGAAGACTGTACGTGAATTGGATTGTTGGTTTGGGTGTGGTGAGCAAGTTTGAGCCGTAGGGAGCTGATTTACGTCAGTTTTTTGCAACCTGCGACCAAATTTCTTGCGTGGTTTTGCAAGGGAAACTCCAAACGGCTTGTTTGGAGTCTCGTTGGGTTCGTGATAGCTAAATCTATCTGCCAGAGAAGACGAATATCAGTTTAGACGGTCCGTTTGTGCGGTGTGTGCGGTTTTAAGCCGCAGAGAGGAATTTTTGAAGGTTCGGTCATCTGCGACCGAAAATCGACGATATCTCGGCTGTTGGGAGTCGGATCTGAAGGTTTCTTGAGTTAACGGAGTTAGCGGAGGAGACCCTATCGACATCTGAAGTCCGTTCAGTGAAAAGAAGAAGTCCATAGATAGACCTTTTTCGGTTTCTTCGCTACGGGTTTTGCTCTTTTGAGTTCGTTAGAGTTCTAGTTATACAGCTTGTGGTAGCTAGCTTTAGCTAAGAACTTGTACATGGATGTGGTTTGGACTTGGGTTTGGATCGCGTGATACTGTTGTGGCTCTGCTTGTTAGCAAAGAGAAATTTCTCTTGCTTTGAGCTACGCTTCGGTGTTTTTGGGTCAGGGTTGAGAATAAGGGGTTGTTTTTAAGTGCTTTGAAGCAGGTTACAGACCGCTCTGGTCTGTTTTCCAGTTCTATGCTCTTAGGAGAAAGAACCGGCAGTGTACATACATTTAGAGTTGATATATATCGCAGCATTCGTTTTCATGGTTGTTTTTCTCTATCTTGTCTCTGTTTCAGCACACAACATATCCACAGTTAGGAACCTCACGTTTTCCTGGACATCCTTCACGCAATATCCGACACGACATTGGTGGTGAACTCGACGTGAAGGTCCGGGGTGGAGATATTTGTGTGCTAGAACTGAGCAGAAGAGACCAGCAATCATGAACGAGGATGAAGATGGATGCGATTGTTCGGGAGGATGCTGTGGACCTAGGATGATGGATATGTAGATGCTTGGGATCATGGGAGGATGGGACGAGCCATGACTATGGACGGGATGGATGGATCTGAGGGTATACCAGGGATGCAGTTGGATGCAGCAACTGCACGATTGTTTCAAGCCTTCACTTTGTTTATGCTACAAGAGCAAGAGAACCAACAAAAAGAGGCTTTGGGGACGAAGGCGCTTGGAAGAGTGATCGACAAGTTCGATCTATTTGGTGGGAGAGACATCTCTGAGTACTTGAGATGTTACAAGATGGAGATGGATTTGGATCGGGTACCGGAGAAGGAGATGATCGAGATGTTCGAACTCGCTGCGGTGCTTGAGATAAGGGAGCTTGTGAAGGGTCTAACAAAGCGTTTGGAGAGGAACTGGGATACATTTTCACATGCGCTGATGGAGGAGTATTTGTTGAGAAACTCAGACCGAGTAATCAAGAAATCATTTTTGGGATGAGTCAATCGATCCAACAAGGGTTTACTGCTATAGAGCTGTTAAAGGAGTTCGAGAGACAATTCTCTCAACTACCTCGGGTGGACAAGCTAACCTTGGAGACTTACAAGACGGAGCTGTTTCTTCAAGCTGCTGATGAGACATGGCAAGAGCCGTTGGAGCTACTTTTGGAGGATGGAGAAGAAGAAGAAGGATTGACAAGGAATTGGGAGGTTGTACATGAAGCGGTTGAGCTTCTTGTCTGGAGACGTACAAGGGAAAGGGTTATCAGATCGACGCCTGTATTGCTGACTACCACACCAGTTCAGGTAGTATCTGAGATTCAACTTCCAATTGTGGTTGTAGAGGAGAACGATCCAACCATCGAGGACCTACGGCAAAAGATGCAAGATCTACAAGCTCAGGTTACTAGGTTGGAGGATAAGGGATCATCGACCAAGATGATGCTTGTACCCAAACCAGCTTGGGTACATCAGTGCGTGTGGTGTGATGGTACTGACCATCAGCGAGAAGATTACATCGACTTTGCAGAGTCTTTGCAACGAGAGGTTATTTCTTGGGAGGATGGAAATGTTGGGTTCAAAAGTACAAGTACTCTCCTTCAAGCCAACGTTGGTAAAGGAGAGATGAAGAAGTTTGTGGATGATTACTTTGCGGCACATGCAGTTGTAGCTATCGAAGCTACAAGTTATGGTGTTAAGGTGGAGGAGATTGAGCATGATCTCCATAGAGATGGTTTGGGTGCGCACGAGGATCTAAACGAGCTCAGGTTGGATACTGCATCCACGATACAGAGCGAGAAGAAGGGACAAGAAGAGACTTCCTCAAAGAAGCAAGCTGGGGAGGATAAGGTTCAACAGGAAACTATTCTTCATGAACAGGCAATGGAGGACGATCTTGCACGACCGAAGAAGATGGTTGGAGTGCAGACAGTAGATATGGTTGATGTGGTTGCAGACATACAACAACTAGATATTGGTACAGTGATGGATGTGGTTCATCTGGTTGCATGCAAACAACAACCATATATTGAAATGATGACGATGGATGTGAAAGGAGGTTAGAATGAGCGCATTCGAGATGCCAAGGTTGGGTTCCTATCACGGAAGGTCTTGGGTGCAGCTACAAGAGAAGTCCATGATGCCAACATTGACATCATCAAGGACGAGCGACCTGCTGAGAATGAAGGAGAGTGGACGGATGCTCTTGAGGCTACGGGTATAGGATGATGGGTAAGGATGGCTTACAGAGGAGAAGCCATTGCTGAAGGTGATTAGGGTTGGGAGGATGATGCTTGGGGGGTTGTAAATGTTTTCAGGATTGAGGTTGAGAGAATGATGCTTGGGAGGTTGTAAGGATTTTCAGAAGAAGAGATCAAGGAGGATGATGGTTGAGGAGGATATCATTGTACAGCGAGATAATGATGGTTGCGATTGAGGATTTTACTTGCAGCAGTGTGGTTTTTTTTTTCAGAAAAACAAAAAAGAAGAGAGGATTAGGTACGATGACATGTACCGACTTGAGGTTGAGGGTTACACTCAGGATATGCGGTGATGATTGACAGGATGAGGGATGTCTACTACGACACTAGGGTCACAAACCTCGACGATGAGGTTCTACAAGACGGATGGAAGATATTTCTATGGTATGATGGGTTATTCTTTCTATGTCTTCGCATATTGAAGATGTGTAGATTTAGAGGGGGTGATTGGATGAGAGGTTTGAGGTGAAGGTCGATGAGCATGGATCTAGAGAGGATCATGACAGGGTAGCAACTTCAAGATGACGATCAGGTTGCAACCTTGAGGATGAGGTTGACTAATCCGCTAACTTCGTTAACTCAAGAAACCTTCAGATTCCGACTCCCAACAGCCGAGATATCGTCGATTTTCGATTGCAGATGACCGAACCTTCAAAAATTCCTCCCTGCGACTTAAAACCGCACACACCGCACAAACGGATCGTCTAAACTGATATCCGTCTTCTCTGATAGATAGATTTAGTTATCACGAACCCAACGAGACTCCAAACAAGCCGTTTGGAGTTCCCCTTGCAAAACCACGCAAGAAATTTGGTTGCAGGTTGCAAAAAACTGACGTAAATCAGCTCCCTACGGCTCAAACTTGCTCACCACACCCAAACCAACAATCGAATTCACGTACATTCTTCTCCTATGCGTACATGAAGACTCCCTGATCGCGTAGGCACCAAGAACGAAGAGCTTGGCTCACCGATTGCGAAGAACAACCCAATCTCAAGTCGCAGGCGAATAAAAATCTGATGTAAGCGCTTCTCTGCGAGCCAATTTCACTCAAAACTCCCAAACCGTCCGATGAAACTTCGTATCGTCTTCAATGATCCCGATGGATCCAATGACAGCAAGTTTGGACTCCCGAACGGTCCAACTCTCCTTCACAGGTAACTGAAAACTCCAAATCTGCTTCCTGCGTCTCAATTTCTCTCAGTACGCACTCCCTGATCCACCTCTTCACAAACCGTCTTAACTTGTGCGTAGCTTGCTCAGATCTGAACCCAACGACGTCTTGCGCGCTTGCATTGGACCTCCAAATCTCCTGACCCGTCCGTTGACAGATCGTAGGCACAAACTAGCCCCTAAGCTGCCCCCTTGTCACAGTCTCTGTACGTACGAAGTTCTCTCATTATTCTCATGAAGCAGACCCTTTGCGTCTTTGATATGACGCTTGAAGTCTCAAATACCCAGTCAGCAAGTAACTAAGGCCTAGCTTGATTTTGCCTTCTTTCGAATCGCATAACTTCTTCACTAGATGTCTAAACGGAGTAAACAAGATGCCCATGGAAAGCTGACAATGAGCTCTACCCATCTATGCGATAAAAGTGAAGATCTGAAGTTGTGCCATAAGTTTGTAAGCTGGAGCTTAGCTTGTTTTCTCCATCTTTCGAATCTTGTAACTTCTCCACTAGGCATCCAAACGAAGTAGACAAGATGCCCATGGAAAGTTGACAATGAGCTCTACCCATCTATGCGATAAAAGTGAAGATCTGAAGTTGTGCCAAAAGCCCGTAAGCTGAGGCTTAGCTTGTTTTCTCCATCTTTCGAGTCTTGTAACTTCTCCCCTAGGCGTCCAAACAAAGTAGACAAGGTGCATATGAAAAGCTGACAAGGAGCTCTATCCACTGATGCGATGAAAGTGGAGATCCGAAATGATGTCAAAAGTCCGTAAGCTGGAGCCTAGCTTGTCTTCTCATGCGTGTCTTTGGAGCGACAAGCATCAAAGTTAGAATTTCAGGTAGGAGCCGGTCCACGACACGACATCCACCCCCTCTGAACATGTGCATCCTCCGGTATGCACTAGAGATACCAACCAAGGAGTGGACCGGCACGCACACTTGTTCTCATCTTGTCATCCTCTCTCCCATCTTGAGACCCTATCGACATCTGAAGTCCGTTCAGCGAAAAGAAGAAGTCCATAGATAGACCTTTTTCGGTTTCTTCGCTACGGGTTTTGCTCTTTTGAGTTCGTTAGAGTTCTAGTTGGCTATATACAGCTTGTGGTAGCTAGCTTTAGTTAAGAACTTGTACATGGATGTGGTTTGGACTTGGGTTTGGATCGCGTGATACTGTTGTGGCTCTGC
Organism: Asterella californica; assembly: GCA_036924285.1. Lineage (NCBI taxonomy): Eukaryota > Viridiplantae > Streptophyta > Marchantiopsida > Marchantiales > Aytoniaceae > Asterella > Asterella californica. The sequence goes on from JAYKYS010000003.1 coordinate 19,771,733, forward strand.
TTATTAGCAAAGGGAAGTTTCTCTTGCTTTGAGCTACGCTTCGGTGTTTTTGAGTAAGGGTTGAGAATAAGGGGTTGTTTTTAAGGGCTTTGAAGCAGGTTACATACCGCTCTGGTCTATTTTTCAGTTCTGTGCTCTTAAGAGAAAGAACCGGCAGTGTACATACATTTAGAGTTGGTATATATCGCAGCATTCGTTTTCGTGGTTGTTTTTTTCTGTCTTGTCTCTGTTTCAGCATACAACATCTTCACAGCCAGGAACCTCACGTTTTCCTGGACATCCTTCACGTAATATCCGACACGACAACGGATAACTAAAATACTCTCTTCTAAATCCCACGGGCATGAATTCTAGACCGTGAACAAAGTTACTCTTCATTCGCATTATATATTATGATTAAAGAGCTTCGGATACTGTTTCTTTGTCGATTAGAGAATTATTTTTTTGTTAACTTTGACACCCCTATTGTTTCATACACAAAGACTTTGGATTTCAACTTGAGTTTCATAGATACATGGAAACAGAACCAATAGACGAGTAACAAATTACTGATTTTGTTTACTATTATTGACCTTGAATTTCTCTCCATTTCTACTCTAGTGTTAGAAGGTTCATTATTAAAGACATGTTAAAACAACGTAAGAGAAAATTAGATTACATGTAATTATTTTGAGAAAATATTTAAAATCACTATAACTCTAAGAATAAACAATTTTATTCATTAATACTAGTTTTAGTAGTACTTTCTCATGTTTCATACGTGATAACTTTGAAATGGTTTTGACAAATAGTGAAGAGTGATCTCTGCAATCTTTGGTGGAAATCAGTATAGAGACTTGACCATCAGTAATTTACAACTACGTTCTCACTTGAACAATATTTAATGAGAACTTTATTTTATTTAATATATAAATAATATTTGTAGCTTTCAGTCTATGAAGTAAGAAAAATCTGAAGATCTAAGGATGCATCGAAGACAAATTCCACAGCTCGTTTTCACTGATCATGCCTTTTTACTCATACTAAGATTATGAGCTAGGTAATCTCTCTTTACCTCCTATAAAGAATTATCAGACGAAATTTCTTTTAGTTCTTCAATAGTTCATAGATGTTCTACAAACAAAATCCTTCATCATTAACTTCTCACCTTACGTTTTGGTTCATTTCTGAGTTGTTCACTCAACATGCAATACTGGAGACAGAATGATGGGAATATTCGAGAATCATCTTGTAAAGAGAACATGTAAGTACGTGCAAACCTTAGGGTATTCGTAATGTGCTTGGACTAATGGGTTGTGCATGAGTTGTTTTGGCTTTGTCACTAAGCATTCATTTTCATCAAACAAGTAAAAATTATATACATAGATGAAAATATGACAAAAGATTTTAAAGATGTATTTTCGATTTAGAGAGTAATAAATATTCTCATTATGCATTCTGTGCGAACGATCTTTGGTGTAATCCACCAAATTTTGATATTTATCTTCTAGTGTAATTTAAATTTCAGATTGATTTTCACTACACACCTTTCAAAACATAAAATTATCATGCTACAACTCCATTGCTTCAAAACATGAAACAATCTTCTGAGGATGTCTTAATGTTTTGAATACAAGACATTCTGTCATTGAGACTCATTATGACTCTCATAAGATCAAGTGTATAAAGATTTATCACTTACTAGATTTGAGATGCTAAACAATAGTACTATTAATTTATAATAATAAATTTTCAGAAATAAAATACCGATCCATGAATAAGGAAGATGCACACAAAACATTGGACTAAAATATATGTATAATAAATACTTTAATATATCCATGGAAAAGTTTGATCTTCAAGACTAAAGTTATGATGTTGGAGGAAGCAAGGAGAACCAAGAGAATTAGCATATAATAACTAAGACTAGAATTGATAAAAATAAAAATTGAGTAAGAAATTTTCAATAATATATGACCGTTTAGAACTTCATTAAAGGGCAATTCCGAGGTGCTTGCATCTTGCTTCAATGCAACAAGAACCATACATGGGCAGGATGTCCATCCGGTTATGTGGTTTTGTCTGGAATATCCGTGCTTGGCACAAAAATCATAGTACACTAGTGATATTGCTGGAGGAACTCCTTCGCTTCCCAGATTCTTCTCTATGGTAGAAGGTTCCTATCAGTCAGCAGGAGGTGGACTAAGGATCGTAAGGTAAGGAGGCCTTTAGAAAAAAAACCAAACAAAAAAGGAGAATACGGAGATAGAGAAAATGATATGTCTGCAAGCTTTGACTATGCTTAGTTTCAACCATCGTGGTAAGATGTTTTGCATTTCCACTCATCTTGGCTAAGAAGATGGTGGCATACTAACGCAATACATAGTTCAAATTTGCAGTTTTCCAACTTGTTCATGTCATGATTCTTTCCAGCACGAGACAAGAAAACGACCATACTTAGCTTGTAAGCACATCTATTAAGTATTCAAACAAATTTCAACCTTGATCTAACACGTAGTAGCGTAGTTCATCAACATGTGCTCACTTATAACAAAGTGACACAAATACTTACTACAGAGGAACAAGTAAGTGCGAACTTATCATTGTAAGAATCCTCCGTTCTCATGCATCAGATACTGGAACTATGTGATTTTACTAATATCTGTAGAATTCTACTAATATGAAAAAGTAAACTTTTCCCTGCAATGTACAAAGCTAGCAAAGATTGCTAGCTTCAAGTTTCGTTTACAATAATTATAACAAAGTAACAGAATCCAACTGATACCAATACAGAATATGTAGCTAGCGAAATCCACTAGCTAGACTTCATTATTGGAATTCTCGATTATTATGTACAATACCAGCTTCATAAATACACAATACCAGCTTCAGTGTAAAGATAAATGAACCTGTTAGCTTAACACTCTGATATATTCGAACCCTCAGATATATTAGGCTGCCTCACCAACAGTTCCGAAAAAAAACTGGAAAATCCAGAATAATAAAAGCGCTGAATGTACTCACTTTAAACTATCGCAATCCGCTAGCTTCACACTCAGATATATTTTAACCCTCAGATATATGTTTCTCCTTCAGCAACAGTTTCAAAAATAAAAACTGGAAAATCTAGAACAATAAAAGCGCTGAATGTACTTACTTTAAGCTAGCAGAACCCGTTAGCTTTACTTCCTCCTATATATTGAAAAAATAAAATAAGAAATGCGTGCAAACCAGAAGTAAGTTCAAAACACGGATATAAATACCTAAGACATAAAGTTACATCTCTTTGGGGTAGTTGGATGTAACGTTCTTCTCTGCTATGGGGTTGCTTATTTCTCAAACTTTAGGGCTACAGAGTTAGGGTTCTTGTCTTTCTTATCGCTAGGATCTGACCTGCCTTTCATAAAAAAACACCAGGTTACCGTCTTCCTCACATACCATCTATTATACTATTTCGTATCATCTTCGACACCCAAGATAATAGTAAGTCCGGTAACTAAGCTAGCAGGTTCGTTAGTTTCTTACTGATATAAGTTTCATTGTTATCTTACCCAACCCCGGTTATAACAAGTGATTTTCTTCAACGAGATATCATCTTCATTTTAATATTTTTCCGTGCAATGAATCAATATAGTGACACATCTAAAGGTTTAGCACTAAAATTTTAGAAAATAGTATTTATTAATTTTATAAAAGATTAACGTAATCAGTGTTTAAAAATTTAAAAATATTAATTCAATAATTATTTTTATTTGAAAGAGAGATAAAATCTTTAAATTATGAAATAAATAATTTATTTTATTTTTGAAAATAATAAGATGTCAAAAAATTATGAAACATCACACATGAAATATAAAGCAAATGTTCAATGTCTCTCTCATACAATAGTGTTACAGTTTGACAAAGTAATGCAGTTCTATACTTGCGAGTTAATGAAAAACATTTAAGCGATTGGTCAAAGTTATCGCGACAAATATCCACTATTTTTAATCAGGTATGCGTTAACTTAAATATTTATCTTTTCTTTCTTGAAAAAAAGAAAAATAATGCTCAAAGTAGCAAAATCATGATTTTGAGAACGTGAAAATTCGAACAAGAAAATTGAAACTTTTAAAGCAATATCAAACCTTATTTGAAAATATGTAAATCTCAAGTGCGGATTCCAAATTGGTGAGAGATGCAGAAGATATGACATAAAATACAAAAGAAAAGTAAGTCCTTCTAAGACAAAAGTTGCAATCTCTAGCAAAAAAATACAAAAATATGAAATAGATTAACTAAATTCAAAGAAAGAACATACTAGTAAGAATATTCATCACAAGAGAAACAAATATTTGAGGTTGACATAAAGGTAGCACTAGAAACCAACATGAAAGAACTGAAACTGAAATCTCAAAGAACTCTCTCTTTCCTATTTCTGCTTGGCTGAAGGTTTTGCTCTCGAAAACAGTTTCTCTCCGATTTTGCCCTCATAAGCTATCTTTCTCCCATTTCTCTTGTTTCGTACTCATCAAAGCTTTTGCTTGCTCTTTTTGCTCTCTTAAGCCTCATGCACTTTAGTCTGTTTTTCTTTTTATCTCATAAGTTCTTGCCTTCTATTTTCTTCCATTTTTCTCTTCACACTTTTTTGCTCTCTTTGCTCTCATAAGCTTCTTGCATTCACTTTTTTCTCACTTTTTTCTCTCATACGCTTTTGCTCCCTATTTTGCCCTCCTAAGCCTCATGCACTTCAGGCTTTTTTTTTCTGCTCTTAGTTTTGTTGATAAATTTTTGTCTTGAAAAACTTTTTTTTGCTTTTTTTTTCCCGCATAAGCTTCCTTCATTCTAAGTTTATCTTTTTTCTTTCCCTTCACATCATTTGTTCTCAAAAACTTCGATCGATCTTCTTGCATTCATAAGTAATTTGTCCTCTACTTTGTCCTCTTTCTTTTTTATTCAGTGTCCGACCTCTTTCACTCATAGCTTTTAGTCTCTTTTTTTTTTCGCTGCTAAGCTTTTCATCTCCAAAATTTCTCCAAGTTCTTTCATCTCAAAATTCTTGCTCTCGTAAGCTTTTGATTGCTCTTTTTGTGCTCATAAGTGTTCGACCTCCAGTTTTCTCTAAGAAACTATTTTCTGTTTTGTGCATTATAGGGAGTAGCTTAACCAAGTCTCTTCAGTTTTTAGTTCCATTTATGATCATTGATTCATCGACGGTTAGATTCTTGTTTTAAATGGCTTTTTGAATGAAAAATCATTGTAGTTGTAATACCAATACAATACATTCTTGCCTTCTTGTTAGTTTGTTTCTGCGTTTGTGTCTCTTACTATACGAGTCTTTGTCTATAACGCATTTTTATAGCATGACTTCAGCTTGTTTGTTTTTGCTATCTCATTCTATTAATCATAACTTTTGTCCATTTTATGAAGTAAGATTTCATTTTCCAGTTTGTTATTTGGTTCATGTAAACCAAGCCGTAGTAGCGGAACTTGGTTTAAATTGACAGACATAATTTTCAGCTGTTGATTGTGAAGTTGCATCTACGGACTATGGCCAAGACGAAATGCGGCCGTAATCATCCTTCATCGTTAATCAGAGCGTCATAATATATCGTTATGATTTGAAAAATCCATCATGGCGCTTGATTCATAGGTCTGATATTGTGGTGATAATCGACTCATTGTACTCAGTGACACTTGATTCACTCTGTGTTCAACCATAAAAGATGCTGTGAAGACGACCAAGTCGAGCTCAATCGTTAAATTTGAGTGTATTCGTGGTGCATAGCTGAGTTTACAAAGTGGACTGAGAGGACAACAGTCTGATAACGTAGTTCGTGCTTGTAGAGTGAAGGTCATTCGAATCTGAATTTTCTCTCGGTAGTTCAGTGGCTGCAGAATGGAACGCAGAGCAAGGTTTGTCGGTTAAGAGTTTTTGTACAAGCATACGACATCGATGCATTTTGACCTACGTTGACTGCGAAAGGTGTTACAAAAAGCTTGATATTATTTGCAAGTACAGAATGTAGCAAGATTTGTTATTGCACTAAATGATGCTGAAGGTAATAGTTGCTCCTTGCTGGGAAGTCAGCGGAGAGTTGGGCGGTGATCATAGCTTGGAGATGTCACGAGAGATTTTGTTGGAATGTCTGTCGAGAATCTAGTTTGTTAGAAATGGAGCGCGACGATACTAAATTACTAATGTTCTCGCTAAACTCATTGGACATATCTACATCGCAAAATTGACTGCAATGATAAAAAGTTCATCGAGTGGAAAACACATCTGAGTGAGCGGGTCGACCTATGTATAAAGTACTCTTAACCTGTAGTCTAACCCCTTGTAGCATATGCAACCTCTACCAGAGTGAGAAACATTTCTATGAATAAGGAACATGAGCTTTCTGGTACTGATATTCTTAGAAGACTGTCGAGTATACATGTGAACGATGCAGCAAACTTACGAAGAGCAATCCATCTCCTCAGCTTTATCAGAGCTATTTCGTATGATCTCTCTCTTTATTTTCCTCTTTACAGTAATAGTTTTGGTGATCTTTTGTATATGGCTTTGAATAGCCAAAGGATTTAAGATTTTCTTGCGAACTCGTGAAGTGATCCAGACAGAATGTTATTACAATTTCATGTAATAAATCAGTTTGCTAAGATTTTGCAAATTCTTCCATGATGTTCTCTAGCGTTATATAAGTCTGATTTCTGTATGTTCAAACTATATGAAATTTTCATTCCTTCAAATCTGTGATGTACATGAGGGTGAAGGGAAAAATTCTCACACAAATAATACATGTTTTCTATGTTTGCAAGAATTGTGAGCAAGTTAGCGTTATGCTATATTTCACTCGACCTCACTAGAATACTGAACTCATCAGCTCAACCCCATGTATAAGAAAACCGGGACAGTTCAGGAAGCTGATTGGGAAGTTAATTTATCTGGTCTTGTAGTGACAGCCAGATAAATTAACTTCCCAATCAGCTTCCTGAACTCTGTTGCATCTGCATGCTCATCATCAACAGAAGAACTTTGCCACTCCTTTGAGATAACCATAGGAGTAGGCGCAGGCTTGCACTTCTCCATCTGGAAATCCTGAAGTATACTTTCTGTGTACCTTGCCTGAGAGAGGTATAACATTTCGTTGTGTTCCAGAAACTGTACTCCAAGACAAAAGTTGAGAAGTCCTAGATCCTTCATATCAAACTCTTGCATTAAAGCTTGCTGAATCTTCTTTACTCCTCCTTGATTACTTCCGGATATTATCAGGTCATCCACGTAAAGTAATAGTAACACAATACCTTGAGAAGTAATCAAAACATAGAAGTTTGGATCACCTCTTGTAGGAGAGAAGCCTTGCTGCTTCAAGAAGGTGTCGATTCTTGTGTACCAAGCCCTTGGAGCTTGTTTGAGGTCATATAATGCCTTGTGCAGCTTGCACACTAACTGTTCACCTCCTTGACGAACAAAACCAGGTGGTTGCTGCAAGTAGATATCTTCTTCAAGAATGCCATTAAGGAATGCATTCTTAACATCCATTTGTAGACACTTCCAACCATGTTGTTTTGCAAGAGCACAAAGAACTCGGATAGAGTTAAGTTTTACCACAGGTGTGAAGGTCTCTTGAAAATCTTCTCCTGCAGTCTGCAAATAACCTTTTGCAACAAGGCGAGCCTTGTATCTCTCAATAGTTCCATCCGCATGTCTCTTGATCTTATAAACCCACTTACAGCCAAGTGCTTTCCTGTTTGCTGGAAGAGGTACTAGGCTCCAGGTTGCATTTTTGAGCAGTGCGTCAAATTCTTCCTGCATAGCACGTCTCCAGTGATCCTTACTAAAAGCTTCCTCGAATGTAATAGTCTCTCCATCACCTGAGCTTCAGCCATGAAAATATAATCCTCTAGCCTTGCAGGAACCTTCCTTGTTCTGATAGGTCTCCTTGGTTGGGTAGCAAGATTCGAATCTGGAGTAGGCTGATGAATGAGAGGCGAATCTGCTGTAGTTGGACCTGATTCAGTAAGCTCAACATGTGTGGGTGGTGTAGGAGGTGGTTCTAGTTGAGCTTGAGGTTCTTCTTCATGGATCTCTGAAGTAGGTGTATGAATTGAGAGAGGTGACAGGTCAGAAAGTTGGTGTTGTGAGTTTCGAGATGAAGGGTCCTCTAAAAACATTACATCTCGACTGATGATGATCTTTCTTGCAGCACTCAATAGCCTATATCCCTTTTCTCTTGCTGGATATCCTCTGAATGTACAGATCTGGGATCTATCATCAAACTTTTGCAGTAATTTTCGAGGAGTTGAACATATGCTTTACATCCAAAAATTCGTAGGTTAGAGAGGTCTGGTTTCTTCCCTGTGAAAGCTTCGAATGGAGTTTTGTTGTTCACAGCATTTGTTGGACTTCTGTTGAGAAGGTAGACCGCAGTATTGACAGCTTCAGCCCAAAGATCTTTTGGAAGATCTTGCTCAAGAAGTAGACTTCTTGCCATCTCCACAACAGTTCTGTTTTTCCTTTCAACAACTCCATTTTGCTGAGGCGTGTAAGCTGTAGTCAATTGTCGCAGTATTCCCTTCTCAGTGAAATATTGGTCAGCTGCCTTGGAAGTGAACTCTCCTCCTCTATCACTTCGTAGTTGCTTCACTTGCTGTCCAGTCTGTCTTTCTACCATGTTAACAAGCTGTTGAAGATTGGAGAGTGCTTCAGACTTTCTTAACAGGAAGAAAACCCAAATGTATCTCGAGAAGTCATCAACAACCAACATAAAGTACTTAGAACCTCCAAGCGAAATAGTCTCAGTTGGTCCACAGAGATATGTATGTAACAGCTGAAGGATATCTGTTGCTCTTGTTGCAGTAGTATTGAAGAACTTCCTTCGAGTCTGTTTAGATCTGAGATAAACTTCACATGGGGTGTTTACAGGGGTGAGTTTGGAAACACCAAGTGCTAAGTTCTCATGAAACAACTTCTGCATTCTCTGATAGTGTAAATGTCCAAGTCGTAGATGCCATAAATGGCTCGTTTCTGTTACAGCAGCAAGAACTGGAGCTACCAAAGGTAATGCTTGTAACTCATACAAGTGGCCAACCTTCAGCTCTGTAGCTACTACAGATCCTTGGTCAAGAATTGTACATCCTTGTGCATCAAATGACAGTTGAAATCCGTTTGCAGCAAGTTTACCAACACTCAGGAGATTATGCACTACACCAGGTACAAACCAGACACCTCCAATGATTCTTATCTGACCTGAAGGTAGCTTAATATGAATGTTACCTTCCCCCTGGACTTGGTAGCCCTTACCATCTCCTAGTCGAATCTCTGGTCCATTAAGAGGATGAAAGTCTTGAAACCACTCCTTCTTTGAGGTGATATGATTTGATGCTCCAGAATCAATCCACCATTGTTGGTCATGTGTGTCTGTATACATGGCAGTGAAGAACAGCTTCTCTTCGTGATCAGTTGTCTGTACGAAGTTATCTCTGTTGTTTGTGTTGGAACGTTGATCAAATGCCTTCTTCCTGCACTCATAAGCATAGTGACCACGTTTCTTACAGTAGTTGCAGTTCCCAGGTTTCGGTTTGTTGGAGTTGTCCTCTGAATCTCGTTTGTTGTATTTGCCTTTCTTGTTGTCCCAATGCTCCTTTTGTTTGGATTGTGATTCTTGAGTTCTACCCCGCTTATGATCTCTCTTCTTGGAGAAGAAAGCTGCATCAGTTGTTGTAGTTGTTTGAGTTGACTTGGTTTCGATATTCATTGCTTCTTGCAAAGCTAATGATTGCAGTTCTTCAAATGAGACAGGCTCCTTACGAACATCAACTGCTTTGACGAAGTGCTCATACGATTCTGGTAAGCTCTGGAGCACTATAAGCACCAAGTCGTCCTCATCTATATCTCCACCTAGATTCTTCAGTTGTTGTAGCAACCCTTTGACAGTATTGAAGTGCTCTTCGAGTGAGATGCCTGCAACCATCTGCAAAGTGTTTAACTTTCTGCGTAGCATTCTCTTCCTCCCTCGAGCAGCTCCTTCGTGCTTCTTGGTGAAAGTATCCCAAGCATCTTTAGAGGTTTTAGCCTCCAAGATATCCATGATTTCCGAGTCTTTAATTGTCATCTTGATGATGGCAAGTGCTTGTTGATCTCTCTTATTCCAAGCTTTGACAGCAGCTGGTGAATCGATAAGTCTTTCTTCCTCACCCAACACTATGTCCCATAAGTCGTAGTTCTGAAAAATGGCTTGAACCTTGAAGCACCATATTGGATAGTTGGTGCTATCCAACTTATGATGATCATGAAGTAGGTTGTCACTAACGTTAGCCATCGATCGAAAATAAAGTAGGTGGGAAAAATCTGGAACTCCTCAAAGTGGTTGTGGAGGTGGAAGTAGTGTCTATATTGTAATCCTCTGCAGTCTCGTCCTGCACGGCAAAAATCTCAGAAACGCGAAAATCGATCGTTAAGGCCTTAAAAAGTGTAGTCAAAGATCCGTTGACCAAGGGTTCCCCAAAGTGCAACTTCCTTATACGAGGTCCGTTTGGGTCGAAAGTTGAACCGTTGGAAAGCTCTTTGCAAATCTCTTACACACATTTAAACCCCAAATCCACTCTCAGATTTGTCTAATTCGATCTCTTTCCTCTCCAAAAATGCAGTCAAAGGTAGTTTGACCAGAAATTTGCGCCTTCTTTCTCACTTTTCAGTTGAAGGTGGTGTGCTCACTCTATGTCCTTTTCACTCTCTGGTTCTTCATTTTCTTTGCTAATGCTCGTGCCTTAGCTCTGATACCATGTTAAAGAAGTAAACCAAGTGAATACTCTTCACTGTATAAGTTATATCAGTAAAGGGATCAGTCGACTCATCATCTCCCAAGAGGGGGGTTGTTATATACTCTAACCTATGGACAGAGGTTAGTCATTAATCAGTTACTAGACATAGAGATGTGCCTATAGAGGTGACTATAGAGATGACTATAGATGTGACTATAGACTAGACATTATCTTTAACAGACATAAACTCAATCCCATTTGCCTGTTGTACAAAATGAACCATATTAGTTTCTTTGTGAACCGCGTCGTTCGCTTGGAAACTGAAGCGCACCAAAATGGTCAGTCCATCCGAGCGGTTTGCTCAAAAAATGAACGAAGAAGAAATTTTTAACAAGTCCTAGAGATAATATGCATCAACATGAACTTTTGGGAAACTCTTGTCCACTTGCTGTTATCGAGAAATACATAAATGTTAAGCAGAAATCCTATACTAAGTTGACAGGAAAAATCAAACTATCTCTAAATGTTTAGTGATAACCGGAACTAAAGATCCGAGAAGATTAAAAGATGGTCCATAAATAGAGCGTTGAAAAACGCATTTCCTCTAGACTACATATCTCAGAGACTACTCACTAACCTATCATATTACACTGAAAGCTAAATTTATTACCTAACTCTTTCCAACAAAAACAAACCATTACCTCCTCCATCTTCTTACTGAAAAGAAAATATGCAAGGACATGCAAGATAATAACATATCTAACTACAAACACGTGAATCAGATTATATGTAATGATCAGTGCAAATCAACGAAAGTACAATGAAGGTCAAGAGGACTCCCAATGTAGGCTCTTGGCGCTGTTGATTCTACTCTAAGGTTGAACCAAATGAGCATGTAGACAATTGAAAATAAATATAGAAGCAGAAAATTGTATTCTAATAGAAACTTAGAAGTTAATACTTAATAGAAATATTTATATAGTACAGTGTATTACATAATTAGAAAGTTTGAATTTAATTAATCAACATTAGTAAGACCTAGATTTTGCACATCGAAATTTGTTAGTTAGTCCACGGTTTTATACAGCGATCGATTAAACTTGCTGTGCGCGACTCGATCATACCAATTTGATGCAGTTTTGCATCAATTGGGACAAATCGAACACACATAGGTGGAAGTCTGTGCTGGAGTACCTACTTCTTCAAGAATTAATTAATTTTCAAATACAAATGTACTCAGGATTGGTATTCTAGAAATACCTCTATCTATCAGTATGTTAGGACGTCCCTAAAATTAAAAATTACAATAACTGTCTTTAAAGCAATATGATTATATATACAAAATCCTGATCAAAACTTACGAAGTACATAACTTATATTCATACTAGTTTAAACCTGCCTCCCATACAAACTTACTCTTGGAAATTTACTCTCAATGTGTACTAGAGAAAACTATATTGTAACGTCATTAAGTGAAATTATTTTTAGTTAAACTAGTTCTGGGACTAATCTCTCATATTATGTGTTTTTACCTAATACAACATTACTGGACTGGACAGAGGAGATTAGAGATAATGCTCTCACATAATAGTGTGTTCTTTAGTTGGATTGAAACCTAAGGGTCTCACCATCACATAACGCATTTGCCATAATACAAACTAAAAACCTCAAAACTGTTGCATCGATATACTCTAAATCCACGTTTGTCATGAACTTTAGAAATTTTCTTTTTAAAAAAAAATATACCCAAAGACCGGCGCAATCTCCCTTGAAGCTGAATACCAGAATTCGAACCCCAAGGGATTTTCATATCAGATTCTTGTTTTGGCTATAAGTTTTGAAGAAGATGATTAGGAATGCCATCCATGCTCTTAACTTAAAGTACTTTGCTACTACTACTGACAGAAAAACTGAAACTCATTCCTTTCACAATGACTCTTGTAGGTCGTGTGTGTCGTAACGGTTACAACAGTTCTCGACTTGCTATCTTCGAATTCGTAAGCTCGTCCTTATGCATCTAGAATGTACTAGCAAGAAACAAACGAATTCGAAAAATGAAGATTCACTGTTGCTCTATTACAGCAACAGCTGAGTCAGACTCTGAATGCTTTTCTTCGTTGTCTTCCTCAATCATGACAAGGACACTCTTTCAGTTCGGAGGTAGAAAGTGCTTCAAGTTGGGAGTCTTACGGTGGCCACTTGAATGTATCGATAGACTACCTCGGGAGAAAGAATTTGAACGGGGATTTTGCTTTGAAACAGACTCTCTTTTTAAAGCGATGGACATGAAAATCTAGCGTCTTAGACCGCAATATGAAGTGCGCGTGTTGTCTCTGATCAGTCTGTTTGTATATATCTCAATCAGAATGACAAGTATCGTTTGTAATGTGATCAAACCGACAAACCATTCGATTGATACTGTTACAGGGAATGTGAATGAGAAGAAACGTCGTAGTACTGAAAAAGCAGGTCAAGTTCAGAACACATATTAGCTTTGAACACACGTGAGCTTACGTTTTGAGCACAATTGCTGACGTCTCATTTCTATCTCAAATCTCTACCTTCATTGATGACAATCCCAGCGGTTAAACCCCCACTACCGGTATATAGGCTCTGCGTAACCCATAGCCTAATTTCCGCTTTTCGTGAGTAGCGGAAAAGCGGGCTCTGGGTTACCTAGAGCAATGATGAGAACTACTGATGTCCGTTCGTGCCATACCGTATAACGATATAATCAGCATATGAGACTCAAAGATACGTATGCAGTATCCACTAACACAAAACGACGCTTCTCACTTGAGATCTGCCGTGGTTGTGAGGAAATTCGAATTTGAAAAAGTTTTGACACGGGCAGTTGTCTCAATATCTCTAGGCAGTAACTCCAAAAATCTCTGGGCAGTTGTCCTGAAAATCTCTGGACAGTTACAAACTGAATGTGCTTCTTGCAGGAGGGATGGGGCAAGCCATTATCTTCCAAATTATGTTCCTATTGTTTTCTGGATGCTGCAGAGGTGGGAGAGACTTAAGGAGTTAGCTTGTTAAGTTTTGAGTTTGGACTAGATATCTTTCTTTAGAGTGATATTCATTTTCACTTTGCTTTTCAAAGGTGGACATTTGATGTCTTGATCGTGTCATCTAACTTTCATGTCATTTTATAAGGTGATCTTCCGAGACCTACAGAATTATATTAGAATTATAAGATATTTGATGTTTATGGACTTGTTTTGGTACAAATTTATGAGATGCAGAGCTGTTTAGTCATGTTTAGTTTTGAATTTTACATTATTTTATGAATAATCATTCTTAAACTTGCTAGTTTGGTAGGTTGTTTGAGTTTTAGAAGTTGTGTTGATTATACTCAGTTTATTTTATTGTTGAGCCTACTAGATATTGTGCATTTTGTTCTTATTCCAGAGTTTCAAATGATATAAATTCTATTATTGAGTTTTTTCAAAATTGAAGTTGGACTTGTTAGCATGACGTTTAGGAGTAAGTTGTTACTCGTAAACGTTGCATACTTGTATCCCATATCACTATTTGACTATATGACGGGTCGACGTTGAGGTCAATTTCCTTCTGATCAAATCAACTATCATGGGAAGAGAAGTCCGAATAACGTTCAAGTTATTCGTATTCCAGAGGATCTTTTGGACACTTACTCGTGTTTACGTCATGCACTGGGACCTATAGCGACACATGCACAAGTCTTGAGATGGTTCTTAGATGGTTCAACAAGACGTATAGATGTTTTAGTGGCTGCTCATGCACAACATATAGCAGCCCCCGAGCATGTATCTGATGAGTCCATAGTTGAACAAGAGTCACTAGACCATGTGGATGATAGTCAGACTACTGTTCAAGATAGTCAAGTTGAGGTCACAAGAGTGCGTATTGATGAGTTGGAGGAGGAGCCTCTTGTCGAGACGGAGGATGAGTCTCTCATACGCGTGCAGGCCGGATATGAGTTATGGGACCGAGAAAAGATCATGGAGTTCTGTGATGTATTTCGTGTGAAATGTCCACGATCAGATTGCATATTGTATTGCACCGCATCTGTTATTACAGAGTTGCATCAGGTTTGGCAGTTGAAGCTCGGATGCGATGCAGGCCATATGGCGATTTTTGTGATAGGGGAGATGGAGAGAGAGAGAGAGAGAGAGAAGATCACCAGATGTGATAGGGCAGATGCACCATGCTGCATTATGTGCAGGTCTTAGTTATATCTCAACTGCGAGTATGCTAGAGACCATGAGACTTCACATCTCCATAGAGAAACACTAATATGATTTTCAAGGTGGAGTTGGACTTGCTCTCGGGTGGTGCAGTGCTGCATTATCACAATGGAAAGAACAGAAGGCGATGATGCATGCAACATTGTTTGGAGGTCAATACTTATCTTATCATTTATAGTTTTAGTCATATTAAATTATTTAGATACATAAGATATTTGATATTTATTTTACTTGGGATCATCGCCAAGATTCTTATATGTGTTATTTGTAATGTTGTACATACTAGAGCCTTTGATCTTATACGTCTACGTTGTCGTTGAGATTCATCTCGTAATAGATATCATGGGACAGTTTCATTCATCAATGCAGTCGACAATCAAATTATTGAGATGATCACTATGACGCGGGTGGAAGTAGAGAGCTCTTGTAGAATAGAGACTACCGCGGTTCAGAGAGGAATTGAGAAACTCCAAGAGAAAGACATGTTCATCTTGGAGATTATCCATGATGATGATCAGGCTGTCGACACTATTATTGATAGGTATATAACTTCATAAGTTGTTTCTAAATTGTTCTAGAGAAAATTCTATTTTTCATGGTTTCATTTTGCATCTTGTGGTGCAAGAATGAGATCCGTAACCAAAAGGATCTTTGGCACAAGTGTAAGGAGATTGTAACCAAGTTCAAGGAGGAGTTAAAGATGTGCGTATGTCTGTGACTGATCAAAGACTCGGGATGTACGGAGTAGGAGTCAGCTAGCGGTCTTTTCAGTATCAACATTGAAGAGTTTTTGTCGATTGAGAGCTCTTCCTCTAGGCGGTTCAAAGATAGTGCTCGTGAATCAAATTGCCGAGCATCTAGCTGTTCCGACAGTGGACTATTGGCAGCCTGAGCGCACCCGAGGGTTGAAATACCATGAGCTTGGCGCACAAGATATTGTTTATAAGCTAAAGTCATGGATTTACACTTGTGCTCGTCGTGCTTTGGAGAGGTAATATTGTTGTAGTTTGTCACTTTTATGATTAAAATATTTCAATCTCACGTGATTACAATTTTCACTTATCTAACCATATTTCCTCCATTTGTTAAGGAGGAGACCTTCGTCTGGAGTTGATGTGTTTTGACATCTCGCCGCATCACATTGGGCTGCTGATCATTCTGATTGTCGTATTCTTCCGGGCGATCGACCTTGTAGTGAGCGCGAGTTTGGAGAAGGTGCACGCTTTTCACATGGTGGAGCTACGCATCTTGCTGTGGCGACCTTTCTTACTAAACATATCACAGCGGCGAAGATGCGATTCTACATACGTGCCAAAGAGAATTTCATGAGCGAGACCTCAACTCTATCATCAACAAGTTTGCAACGAAGAGGATCCATTGGGAGAGATCGCATGAGGGTCGATTAGCTTGTGCTGCTATGGATTGGAAAGAGAACATTCGTCGAGAGATAGTAGCAGTTTATCCACGTTGACAAAATGATAATACCATCCGTCGACGACTGACAACAAACAGGGTTCTCGTGCGTCGAACAACGGCGTGGAAGGATGAACTAAGAAAGAGTATTTTTGGATACTAATAATAGGTAAATAAAATTATTTCTTTACATTTTGATTGTACAAAACCTATTATTTCACAAGGTATATTATTTCTTTACATTTTGACTTGACGTGTATATTTTGGGGCACTTGGAACCTATCACAGTTCTGATATTGTTGAGCTACCGAGATCGCAAAGTTGGAAACTTCATTATCTTCAGCTACGGATACAAGTATCGAGCCACATGTTGCACTTGATGGTGAGCCTATGATGTCTAGTGTGTTTGCTTTTATCGGGTAAGCTTTACTCCCTTCATTTCTGGATTTGTATTTGTTTTCATGCATTTGCTGTTTTCATGCCACTAGTCGCTCTTCTTGCGGTGATTGTAACAGACTGTGCGGCCTCTTGTCTCTTCAATTCTTGCAGAAGGTGCCTTTTCCAGCTGGTTTACCAAGATTTTTGTATCTGATTTTATTACCCTTCAAAGTAATTATATAGTTTCACATTCTGTTATGGGTCCTCTTGAGACAAATACTGGGTCCGGACTTGTATTTGGTGCAAGTATGTCATTTGCTAGGGCCTCTCGATAAATAGTGTAGATCATTCTCAACTGGTCAAATTTTTGCTTCTGATGGGCTCAACGTGACCTTTTGAAGATATTGGTGTAAGGAAGTAATGTATGAAGGAAGAGGAATATATTTCTCGAAAGACTCTTATGCACAAGCAGGACCCTTTTGTAGTTTTATTTCAAAATTGTCACATCTAGAATATCTGACTACTGATTTGTGAGTTCACTGATGTTATATGTGGTAGCTAGTGCAGCATCCTCAATCTCTACACCCGCAGTATCTCAGCCAAATTCAGTTGCTTTTGAACAGAAATCCTTGCTGGCTGATTCATGGACACCTATGCTAACGCTGTGAAAGGATATCGATCTGAAGAGAGAGCAGATGACAAGATCATACAAGTCTGACCACACAAAAGTAGATGCCTTCGAATTCGTTGAAGAAACATTTATACCATGATCAGTTCACTTGAATAGCACTTGGTACTATTTTATGAGCTGACTACATGTAAGTTAAATACTGGAGGATCTCGTTTATCTAGAGGACAGTGAAGTATATTTCAATTCTCTTCAGTGGCATATTTCAATTCTGTTCAGTGACAGGCCAACAGCGTAAAACATATGACTAATTTACATTAGTGCAACCAGCACGGCATCAACTATCATCTCTCTAATTCTCGAGGTATTCGAAAACGTGACTCAGGGTACCAGTTTGTTCCCCTTGACTTTGAACAACCATAATTCCACAATAAAAACTCCAAAGCGATCAATCTTCTCCTCTAGATTGTAGCCCAACTCGAGACATTTCTTCCAAGACCTCACACTCTGTGAATGACCTCAGAGAAGAACTACAAAAACTCCAAAACTCCAAAATCATCCATAGAACTTGATTGAACCCAATTGGTAAAAAGTAGACAAATGAGAGAGAAGATTAGAGATCATATTATCTCCTACTTAGCACTATGAATCAAGTTGTAACCCTAAAACACTTTGGACTCCAAATTAACATAAGATATTCACTCTCACCAAACATAGAGATAATAACGACATGAAAATACACGAGATTCAATACAAAGTCAAGATAATGACCTTTGATCGATCTATGATGAAAAGTACGACAAAAGAAATGAGGAAGCCATCACTTGATTATAGTAATCTTCACCAAAATTTCTCATGATCCACGCACGATGATTGATCTTCCGCCAGCGGTGACATCATATGTCAATTTAGACATTGAAATGAGCGTTGCACTTGTCAAAATAAGATGTACATATTAAGATCCCAATTCTCTCCATTGGTGATGATTGGCATGACTACCAGAGTAGGCAAGTCTATCACTCTCTCTCATGAATTCTTCTTCAAAGTAGATAATGAACCATTGTCGAAAGTGATTGCGATGGATGTAGTGAAGCTTGATATGAAATGGATTCTAGAATGGAAGACTAGAACTCATATTAATCCTCCGTCAACGAGTACTTGCGAGTATTTTGCGAGTATTTTGCCTAAGAAATACTCGCAAAACATCAAGTAAAGAAGAATGCTCTCACGAGACCCTCTATCTTATATCCAAATCTGACAACAAAAGTCACTCATGCGAATGCCCAAGGATCACTAAGCTAGCATGTCTCGTTATCATGTGATCTCACATCTTAGATAACTATGAACTTGACACTTAATACGCCGTCTGACGAATGACACGAAAAGGTTCACGGAACACGAAAAGTCAACACAATACATGTTATCAATCTCCTCTATCCAATTTAATAAATTTGCATTAGGTAGAAAAATATATATGAAAAGTAAGTCTAGAACTAATATTAACTATAACAATTTCATTTCATGTCGTTAGAATATGATACTATGCTATAGTGTGCATTGAGAGCAAATTTCCAAGATTAAGTTCGTATTTAAAGGAGTTTTAAACCAGATGGAGTATTAACGTAAGTTATACACTTTGTGAGTTTTGATGAAGATTTTGTATGTATAATCATATTGCATTTGGAGGCATTTATTACAACTTTTACTTTTAAAGGCATCCTAACGGACTGGTAGAAAGAGGTATATAAATATAAGTGAGTATATGTTAATTTGAGGCAATTAATTAATGGCTTGAAGAAGTAGATACTCCAGCAAAGACTTATGTCGAATTTGTCCCATTGATACAAAATTGCATCGACCTGGCAAGATGGAATCCCGCATTGCATGCAAACTTCAAACCATCGCTATACGAAATGTGGACTATCTAACAAATGCCAATGTCCACAATCTGTCCCTTACAAATATTGATTAATTTGAATTCGAATTTTCTAATTCTGTAATACAATAATACTATTTAATTTAATAAGTAAATTAATCTATATTTGCAAGATGATCTCAGACTATTTCAAGAGTTTCAGTGTGCTCTTCTCTTATGGGTTCTGTCTGTATTTCTCTGGTTAATAATTAATATTTAGTAAAGCTTTAATTTTCACTTTAAATTATTTGAAAACGAAAAATATATATATAAAGAAAATATGATATCCAATCTTCTTAACTGATTTTGGTACCTAGGTTCAGAGCCTATGTTCATCCGGAGTTCACGCTACTATTTTCTCACTTGTTGTTTATTCTTTTCATTCCGGGCGAAATCTCAGGAAATATGTATATATTTATTTCGTTCCTTTATGGATTGTAAAGCAGCAGTTCGTCAGCAACTTCTTAAACCCCTGGTGTGGGAAGAGAAGCTCCTGCTATACAAGGGGCAGACCCTAAGCATGACTCGGTTCCTTATAAGAACTCATCCTGCATTGCTTCATTTTTGCCATCCGTAGATGCAAAAGATACGTCTTGCAAACGCTAGATTAACTTCTAAAAGTATTTATTACAAAGAATTTTAGATCTTAAAAAACACTAATGATAAAAACACTAACACCTGGTTCCGGAGCAAAAGACACGTGATGATTGTCATAGTGTGACAATGTTGTCCGTAGTGGTTTATATACCAGGGGTTTAAAGAGAATCAACTAGGCTAAGCATAACAACGATAACAATTTTGTCATTATACGGCGGCTTAGGTACGTCTCAGCAAATCTCAGCTTCGGTACGTCTCAACAGATAAAGCCAGGACAAAGAGCCAGGCAGGCACCAAGGTTCAAATTTCAAAAGCTTCAGACTACAATCAGTTCGAGCCAGATTCCAGGGGAATATACGGCATGAACGTGGGTGTTGGGCTGTAATTCCCAACACCCACGAAAGAGAAGCGAACCGCACGATGGTCCTACATTCAACAGTCTTACATATACAGACGGCACGCACACTCTTCCATTGTCCTCTGCCTTCATGATCTGCCTGCTCTTTCCTACAAAGATTGGCTAGAGTTCCATCATATTCTCAATAGCCTCCGCAATACTTGGCACAGGAAGGGAGTTAATGACGCACGCAGTTCCTGCTCAACCCAACCTCTAACACCTAAACCAGGAAGGTTGAGAGTTTCTACAGGGGCAAGGACTCAAATGACAGCGGCCGCAACGAGGACCATAAGCGAGCGGTGTGTGGTCACACAGAAGTAAAAATTTGTACTTGAGATCTCTCAACACCCAACATGTTTCGTAACATCGATGTCAAATTCTTCGTCGAATCTTCTTATGTACAAAACTGACGTGAATCTCTGCCCAGATTAACACGTGACCGCCTTAATTGCGGATTGTAGGCTATTTAACTTCGAAGCTCAAGCGAGCAAAAGAGTTTCATCGTCATAAGGTTACTGATGCATGCAGCAACCCCAAGATCTACATGTTTGGCACGCCACATCTATGAGATAAAAGACAAAATTGTAGAGTCCGGTAAAACAAATAAATAAATTGAAGCTAAAAGAAAATATTTAAAGTAAAATAGATAATATTTCTGGCTATCTAGATTAACAAATGAAGACTATATATCAAAAGGAGGGGGAATTTTCGCTCTGAATTTCTTTCTTGTTAAGATGTATGCATTTGTCGTGGCGGAGTGGGAGTGATTAGTTTCTAAGTACCCTTGACAAATACAAAGATGATGTGATTGCGGATTGAATCAAATACCATCCACAATCACATTACCAGAATCATCAAAAGCAAGATGTGATTGTGGATTGAATCTTGTCAAGAGTACTTAGAAACCAGTCACTCCCACTTTGCCACGACAAATGCATACATCCTGACAAAAAAAGAAGTCAAAGAGAGGATTCTCACTCTTGATTCAATCCACAATCACATCACCAGTCTGGGAATACAGTAGAACCTTAACTGATTCTCCTATTCGGCTAGCTTCTAGCTTCAGAAGCTGTCCGCCGATCAAAGGAATGCTTTTCTTGCGTGCGTGTAAAGCTTCAAACTGACAACACCCGTGCACCAGTTTTATAATACCTTCCAGTTCAAGATTCAGATAGTTCTTGTGAGATATGAGCTCTTCCTGTTCGTGAGTTTGTTGTCTGTGCAGAACTTCGTTTCCACTTGTGTAGTTAATCAGCAGGACATGCATGCATATGTTTACAGTTGTGGCAGTGGAAGTGAGTTTCTAATTGAGAACAATTTCATTCCCGCATGTCATGTATTTATCTGTTTATCACGACGATGAATGCAATGTTCGTGGGTTACATATCGGTCGGTGATTGTTCTATGATTGGAAGGACCAACATACAAGTTTCACTAGTATCCATCATCTCCATTTACATATGAGTTGAGTACGTTTGGACGCCCAACCGCCCGCCGATTAAGTTACACTTTTACGTGTCACTGACAAAATCGACTGATTCAGAACTTTCTTGACTGATCACACACAGATCCTAGAGAAATGCGTTCGATATAGTTAGAGAAAAATAACAGGTCCTGGACTATATACACAGGACTGAATAAGATATTTTCTCTGTGAAATGAAGGTCCACGTACTGATAGAGTTCTCTCATGCGCTAGGCTAAGTATCTAGATCGTGGAGGAAATCGACAAGCGGACTGGAAGAACTAAAGACTTCGAGGGTTCAAACCATTATGCTACACGAGTCCTTGGCACTGATGGAAGATCGACATCCATTGCTTCAGCATGTGTCACTTGTTCTTTAATACTGAGAATAAAATTCGCCAGCAGCTCATAGCTGGGAGAAAGCAGATTTTCAGGTCTGCAAACATCAAAATGGTCCTCCTTGATGGAGATGGATGTATCTGTGGTCCTTGCAGCTGCTTCCTCTACTATCAAGCCCTTCCAATATTCCTGCAAAGTAGCCATTGGCCAGTTGTTCGTCATCTCTACCTTGTGTTGAGAGAACTTGTTTGTGTCTAGTATCGTATTAGATTCTGAAGCTTGCGACATGAATTATTCTAACATCATAACATTATCCAAAGAGCTATCAGCGTAAAGATGAGGCCTTAAGTCATACACCATTCAAAAAGATGAGGTTCAAAGGTTTCAGAACTTTACCAGGTCGGTTTCGTTTGTTTCGATGACGTCCATCCTTTGAATTCTGGGCCAATTTGCGCTTCCATTGCTGAGGAATTTTTGCAGATCGTTCTCGAGTCTTGAAGCTTCACGGTTCAGTTCTTTGAACAGAGAGACTAAATCAGAGTACTCCACATTCTTCTCCTTGGAAAACAGCTTTCGGAAGACTGGATCCTCCTCTGTGGGAAACAAATTTCGGAAGACTTCATCCTTGAGCGTCCCGTGTGGAGTTGAGTAGAAAAACACACCAGCTAAATTGTCCATAAATGCCTTCACCTTTTCCGCACCCATCCGAGTTGATCGAGCTATTTTTCTCGCATGCCTCAGGAGCTCCTTGACCAGCAAACCCCCGAAGGAATGAGCGACTAAGATGACTGGTACGTCCTTCGTTTGACCCACCTTGATCCGAGGATTTGCAATAATGGTTTGGATGAAGTTTTCCGCTATAAGATATAATTCTAATCTTCCTTCCCTGTCCGTTTTCATTACCGATGCATCATAAGCTGCAGTCAACGCTCGAACTCTAATGCCTTTGTCGATCAGTGCTCGATCTTCTGCAAAGAATGTTTGTGGCCAGTACTCCGTAGAACTACCTTTCCGTGTCCACGTGCTCAAGCAGGGCTTCACTGCAGTCTCTTTGCTCAACTGAATCCCGTGAAAGAAGATGATCTCCACTGTTGGTCCAGGATCACTGGGATTACAGAACTCCCACACACTGTCACCGAGTTTTCTCGGCTGCTTCACAAGACCAAAGTTCAACTCTTTATTCTTCAACTCAGAGCTGAAAAAATTCTCCTTTTTCGGTGTATATCTCTTTGCGCATGCTGCTTTAAATACAAATATTGAATTTCTTCATCTCAAGACATCCTCACTTGCAGCAACAAATCGAATACCATCATCCATAATGAATTTGCAGCCTGTGTGCGTCATATCTGATCGTTATTCTAGGTGGCATGGTAATAAATGAGAAACTTGTGGCTGAAATCTTTACAGTAAGCAGAACTACTGCTGAAGAGGAAACTATGTTTTTCATGCTGTATGAGAAGAGAGAACTTCGAGGAAAATGTTTCGAACTCACCCATGTCGGTCCCGATGACGGTCCCTCCTGCATTGTTTCCGTGAAGGAATCAGAATGTAATAACCTTTGTGGATAATAATGTGACGCCGAAGGGTCGTGCTCGTCCAGATGTCTGATGAGTCTTTCACTCCATCAACTGTTCTCGACCACTCTCGAACCGTGAAACTCTGAAGCTAGAATGGTGATTCCGAAAGTGCAAAAGAGAACTGATGTTAACGTTGACACATTCCTTGCACTTGCAGATGGTCAATCAAAGCCGATCGTGAAGAAATGAGACCGAAGACATGAGTTTTCCATGATCCACAGCATCTGGTTTCCTCCGTGTGCCTATACCTTTCTGGAACTTCTTCACACGCCGTGGACGGGGATCTGTCCTTCTATATCATTTCTCTCGCCATCAAAAGCTCTCTGAGACTCCATGCTAGTGGGCACGACCCACCATAAGTCTGCTGAACCATCGTAGAAATGAAGGGTTTCGAATATTCATTTATTGTTCATTCATGGTAAGGACTGACAAGTCTGACTTTGAGTCACCTTTTTATGCGAGTCTCCACTCTCCAGTGATCAGCACAGTCGCTATGGACAAAAGTCTTTGCCAGATTTTCCACATCGTCACAAAAGTCTTCTAGTTTGTCCTAGGGAGAGATTCTCCGCATGGTGGAGATGGACCCGAAGGCACTGACACTGTTTACGCTGTCCACTTTCCTGGATCATATCTACATCTTCTGGTCTAGGTTCACGAGGAACTCCGTAGAGCCTAACTCGTAAAGGTAAAACGCGAACCAATGTATAGCAAACGGATGGGAAGACCCCATCAAGCCTTACAAGGGAAAGAAGGACCCGAAGGGCCAAGCAACAACCACCCCGAAGGGAAGAACATAAAACGTTTTGTCTCATTACGATTGACACGTTCCTAGCAGCTTTCTCTCACGACCAACGGGTATTCTCTTGCGTCGCGTTTCTCAAGATAAAAAAGGAAAAAAAAAAAAAACAGTATTCTCTACCATACATCAACAAGAGACGCAAAGGTATCACTTTACCTATGAAATAGTGTCAAAGCTGTAATCTTGAAGCAATATTCTTTTCCCGGGGAGAGTGTTACGATCACAGCGAAGTTCCAAGGGTTTTTTTTATCGTTTCTTTTTGGAATTAGGTCTAATATTTGTAACACAGTATATATGATCGAAATAATTTTTTTAATTTTCATAATATTTTATCAAAATTAAGATTATTATATCAAGTTACAGTTATAGTGATAAGTGATTCACAGCTCTATACAAAGCTGCCTTTTAAGAAACTATGGTTGTTGATTTTCTGGACTTTAGAGGATCTTCTCTCCTAGCTTTAACATGTTTTTATTCATTTATTTATATCTATTTAATATTTTTTCTCTCACATATTCTTTAGAGAATATATACAAAAATATATAAATTAATAGATTGATTAAATATATTCTTCTCTTCGGCGATGGTCGCATTTTACTGATTGAAGCATGACGTGAGTCTACACTTCACTGATAGGTTAGGTAAGGATCTTCTTGCATTTCTAGGTATTACTAACATTTAACATTTAAAATAACTTTAATCTTTCTGTCAACTCGGTACAGATTTTTCGTTTTAAGACTTATCTTTTCCCATAACAGTAAGCAAAAGTTCTCTAGAAGTTCATGTTCCATGCATATTAGGAGGTATTTCAAATCTGGGCAGCTGGGCTCACATAAACTATCCTATATCAACTCTAATTATGCTTATGAGCCGATAACATTTTTGTGGTTTATTTTATTTGTAATATTAGTGAGTTGTGTACATTTTTCAACTACTCTTACCATTATGATCACCATCAGCTTTTCTGGTGATCATATCACACAGACCGAGCTATGTATTATGTGAACCTCGAATGTTACTCCTTGATAACAGAGTTCCAAACTGTATATACTTTTTTCGAGTTCACTCACAAACATCATCAGCTATATACCTTGCATTCGCACATTGCTGTTCACATATATAGACACACCACTTTATAAATAAATGTTAACTTGGAGATCTCACTATGTGATTTACACTTCAGAATAATATCATGAACTCTTGAAGATTCACTTGATAATATAATAGGAAGTAGAGTCTGACTAGGGACTCTACTTCATGAGCAGACTCAGCCATGAAGAATGAATGAAAATGGATTTTAGTAGGACAGCAAGCTAAGGTTAAGTAAGCTCCTCCTGAAGGTGAGATTAACATTTGATATTATATTTCCAACACCCCCTCTGAATATCAAATGGAAAACTGGTAAACACCAAATGCTCCTCTAAGCTTTTGAAATCTGCCATAAGACAAAGATGTAGTGAATATGTCTGCAAGCTGATCCTCAGTTGGTATCCAGATGGTACTAACCTCCCCACTCAGTATTTTCTCTCTCATGTAATGAACCTGAATCTCAATATGTTAAATGTTTGGTTCTTGCATGGAATACAAACTTTTTAGCCAAGGCAGTAGCACTTATGGAGTCAGTATATAAGTAGTATATGGTAGTTTCTCTTTACATAATGTGATGTCTTCTATCATCCATCTTAGCCAAATTGCTTTCATAGTTGAGTTGCACAATCCCTCTATATTCAGCTTCAACATATGATAGTGCTATTGTGTGCTGCTTCTTGCTAGACCAAGTCACATATGCTCCTCCCAGCTGAGAAGAGAAACCTGAACATCCCTTCTGATCTCCACTCCAGTCTTCATCAATCAACTAACAAAGGTTTCTGGTTAAAATTGAATTTCAAACCAAAGTCTATACTATCTCTCATCTCTCAGAAATCCTTTTGGTTGTCTTCATACGAGATTTACAAGGTTTGCATGAACTGACTGGCCTTACTTACAGTATAATTGATATCTGGTCTGGTTGTGATGGCCAGATGTATCAGTTTTCCTACCAATTTTCAATATTCAGTCTGGTCCACTTGTAAGTCAGTTGTGTCATCAAGCTTCTCCTTGCTTACTTCCATGGGAGTTGGTACTGCTTTGCAACTCCCCATCTTGAAGTCTTCTAGAATCATATTAGTATATTGACTTCGATCAAGAAACATTGCACCACTGTGGTTAAATATGTGAACACCAAGAAAATACTGCAACTCCTCCAAGTCCTTCATCTCAAACATTTTGCTAAGGTCTAATTTGATCTTAACTGCAGCTTGAAAGTCACTTCTTGAGACTATTATATCATCAACATAGAACAGAAATAATACTTTACCAACTTGGCTGATAAGTATATACAAACTAAGATCTCCTTTACTGGGGTTGGAAGATTGACTCTTCAGAAAGGAGTCTATTTTGTTGTGTCACATTCTTGGAGCTTGTCTAAGGTTATAGATGACCTTCTTGAGTCTACAGACCAACTGTTCTTGACTTGCAACCCTGAGGTTGTCTCAGTAGAGCTTTTATTGCAGATCTCCATTGAAGAAAGCATTCCTGACGTCCATCTGCCACACTTTCCAGCCTCCGAAGTTAAAAGCAGCAATAAGAAATCTGATATAAACCATCTTGACAATAAGAGTAAAGGTCTCCTCGAAATCTTCTCTCTTATGCTAGAGATAGCTCTTGGCAACTAGCATAGCCTTGCATCTCTGTACTGAACCATCAGTCCTCGTTTATCTTATATATCCACTTACAAGATATGCATGTTTTTGTGGAGGTAGAACTGCAAGCTACCACATTCTGCTTTTTTGTAAAGCTTGAAATTCTTCTTCCATAGCCTTCCTCCACTCTTCTTTGGCATGAGCTTCCTCGAAATTCTGAGGTTAAGCTGGATCAGAGATTGAGGAGCACGAGTGGAGTCTTGGGTAGGATAGTTTGTCACCACAATTTCCTCAGTAATTGTAAGATTTGGTTGGAACAGATGCTGAGGCGACCTGATGTCATTCCACACTGGAATAAGAGCATCCTCCTGAGTAGAGAAGCTCGAAAGTCTCTCTTGCTCATCTGCTGAATGTAATTTTTGAAGTTCTGTTTGAGTAGGCAAGAATACACTCTAGTTTGCATCAAATATCACATTTCAGCTAGAACAAACTTCTTTTTTTTATTTAGCAACCTGTAAGCTTTTTCTCTCTCAGAATATCCAATGAATGTACAGACTTGACTTTTATCATCAAACTTGTGTCTAGTTTCCTTTGGAATTTCTACAAAAGACTTACCTCGGGTTTGTTACCTGAATATGCTTTCCTAGATATAGTTCTTATAAGGACAAAAGTTGAACTTCTGTTGAGAATGTACATTGTAGTTCTTACTGCCTCAACCCAGAAGGTAGTAGGCAGTCCCTACTCTTTAAGCATGCACCTTGTCATTTCAACAACAACTCAATTTTTCCTCTCCATCACACCATTCTGTTCAGGTGTTTAGATGTGGTTAGAAGTCATCAACTATCACAAAGAAGTACTTAGAACTCCTACCGAAGTCACTTCCATAGGTCCAGCCAAATCAGCATGCAACAGTTATAATATAGCATCAGATCTACGAGCTCTATTTTTTGGAAATGACTTTCTGGTTTGTTTACTTTTTGCACCTCACAAATGTCTGTAAGGATAATGGGTCGAATTTGAGGTAGTCTAGAGATCAGATTTGACCAAATAGTTGGTTCAACTTATCATAACTAAGATGCTCATATCTTTGATGCTAGTTGATTCTCTGATCTTGTGAAGTGATCAGAGCTCTTGGTGAGACAGTGACAGCTTGTAGCTCAAACAGTTATCTCTTCTTGACACCTTTGGCTATCAGTTTGTTGTCTTCACTTATCTTACAGCCTTATCTATCAAAGATGACTTGTAGACATACCTCAATCATCTTATGAATGCTTAGAAGATTAAAAACAATCCAGGTACATACCAAATCTGATGTAGCATTTTTGAATCTCTTGATGGCAAAGAAACTAGAATGTCTCTTTATCTCTTGAAGTGCATAGCTCATCACCTACTCACCATCACCTACTCTGACTTTAAGACCATCAGTATGGATCAGAAGGCCTCTAACTAATCTCTCCTAGATGTTATGTGTTGAGATGCACTTGAATCCAACCACCGCCTCTGTTGATGATTTCCACCTATTAGTACCATAGTGACAAACAAATGTTCACATTTGAAGTCAAGGTATGCTACATTACCGGAGTTGTGATGGTGTTAAGTACATTCTTGCTTATCATCGTATGATCTCTTTTTGCACTCTCGAGAAAAGTGATCCGATTATAGGTTCAAAAGAGAGATCTCAATTTTGAAAATTGGGAAAAAAATGAATTTTGAAAACTTAAAACAATTTTTTTTTATATTTTCACGCCTATCGGACTATGAGATCTTGCTCAGAGAGGTTGAATTTAATAGGGTACTGAGTTTGAGATATTTTCATTAAGTCCATATTCTCTGTAATATTATAAAAGCATGACAGAGAATATTTTTGTTTCCTTGTAGTGTCTTTTGAATCTGAAGAAAAGATTCTGTTCTGCTCCAGGACATCCAGAAATCATCACCTTAACATTGATCTGTCAATACTAAGGCTATAACCGCACCAACAGCGCACCAAGCTAACTGAGCTAACTGAGTTTCGCTTTATTAGATTTTTCTTAGAAAACTATTGCTCTCAAACCTATTTCACGCATGTGATTTATTGCAGTTCTCTTTTTTAATAAACTAGTTGTACTGGAACTACTTCTGTTCTTTTATCCTAGGGTTCCCTCCTGAGAGAGTCAGACTCTATCATTATTGTCAAAACTAGAGATGTGCGAGTCCAAAAAAATACTAACCAAAAAATAACTGAAGGGTTCACCGAGATTATATCCTAAACTGTGGAGATTATGCTGACCAGCCGAAAAGAAAAAAAAAGAAAAACAGTGTGCTGATTGTCAATCCTCCAGTCCAAACATGCGGGAGCAAAAAGTAGTCCAAAAAGCATGGTGCGGTACCCCCTAAGAAGCTGGCTTTGAGATGAATGATAAGTTGTAAAGCTAGTGAATAGTTTCAGTTTGATCCTTTATTTCACAGATTTCAGACTGAAATGAAGAAGTATGCATCATAATTATTTTCTACATAACGGCTAGAGTTTTCAGTTCTCTCGCGGTAAACTCACAAAATAAAGTATTCTGGGTAACCGGGAATACTTGTATTCCTACTCGGGGTTCAAGGAGACTACCAGGTCAAATTTAAGTACGTCAAGAGACAGATCTGGCAATATTTATCACACAAACTGGATATTACTTCATATTACAGTTTCAAAATGGTAGGGGAGAATTCTTTCTAAGTACATATCACGTCATAGTTGATGTTTATATTAAGCGTGGGTTGCATGTAAGATGGAGATCTAGAGCTTGGGCAAATATGTACAACACTTTAATTTATGACCAAACCTTTCTTTGCGGAAGGATTCGGTCATAAACAAAAATGCTCTTCTAAAAAAAGATTCCATTCATTAACACAACACGGTTTTCACACTGAAAACGGAGCGTTCCCAAATTTCTCGGACTTTATGGATTTCCATGGTACGTGTGTGACGTGTCTTAGAAAGAGTACACTCTCTTTTCGGACAGATGTCCAAGTTTGTGTTTTATGCAGATTGTCTCCAAGTGAAAACAGAAGAAAATAAAACCTTAAATGATAGTCTAAAGGAACTCGTGCTGACGATCATTCTTAGAAAATATAAATGAAGAAAGCAAGGTATCGATATAAGACCCAGTGCCAAAACATACAACCAATCAATTCCTTGAATTCTCTGTTTTTCTTCGATTATCCTCTCCGACACTTTATAGGCTAGGGCATTTTGGATGGATATTACTAACATATAAATCCGTGTCTAGTCATTATCGAGAATTGAATACAAACAGCCATCAATGTTAAGTCTATTCATGTCACATAAATATGTATCCTAAACTACCTAGCCAAGGATATCCGAGAAAAGGACAAGCGGGGTATGAGAGAAGAAATAGAGAAAATGGATTGATGCCGGAGGGTGAGATGGATGGAATCAGTGATTATTTTCATATTTTTTTTTAAAAAAATTTCACGTTTGTTAGTGATGTTATCGTTCAAGTTATAGAGAAAAGTCTATATGTCAGATAAAAATTTTAGATTTTAACTTAAATTTAAATTATTATATATATATATATATATATATATATATATTAAATATTATCATAACCACAAGCTGCGGTGAGTCTGGAGAGAATCAATAAATACAGAACTTTAGAATGCGCTGCTCAAACCATAAGACAGGGGGTCTGGTCTCAGATAATCATTAATGGATAATTTAATTTATTACTTAACCCTTCTCATTGAAAAAGTTAAGTAATAAATTAAACCTACCACTTTCTCCATCTTCAGACGGAGAAGGTGATTATATGCAAGCTTGCCTACCCGGTCTACACTACTGGTGGTTAATTTAGAGTCATAACAAAATCTAACTCTTAAATCTCATAGTAGCTGTCTTGCAGAAGAGAAGGAAGAACCTTAAGAAAACAACCTCTGTTGGTTAGTTTGGAGTCAGAGAAGAAAATACTGATAAATCTCTGAGTAGCTCTTTTACGAAAAGGGAAGGAAGAACGTTAAGATGGAGTTCTTCCTTAACGTTCTTCCTTCCCTTTTCGTAAAAGAGCTACTCAGAGATTGAAAAGCCAGGACGCCACACGAAGAGAGAAAGAACAATCGCCCTGGGACTGTGACTTTTGGGGTCCAAGAAAATATTTTATCTCAAAATACTGAACTCGTGAGCTCGCTGTTCGAACAATAACTTCCTATTGTTACGCTATCGCACCACCTTTGCATTATCCCATTCCATTCTTCTCTCCCATTAGTGTCTTGTCCATTGATGTGCTCTGCCGGTTCGCTCGGAAGGTTCTACTCATCTGTACTTTTCACTCATCTTGCAAGAGAATTTCTTTATGTCGTGACACACGAAAACCCGGATTTGTAGGAGACATTTGACGAGTTTATATTAATCATTTCAATCTGTGTTGGCTGTTTCAATCTGAACATATATATATTTACACAATTAACGATAGTAAAAATAATTACAACTTTCTCTACATAGAAATTAGTGAATTATCTCAATTCAAGACTTGACACAGGAAGACCTTTTCAATTTCGGGGGATTTAAACCACCAGTGCCCCTATAAAAGGGGCGTACTGGTGGAATGCTTACGTGGCATTGTACCGCGTACAGCCAGGCTGCGCGGCACAGTGCCATGCCCGGAGACCTCAAGTGACTTTTCAGGGGGGGCGCGCATCGCCGAGTTAGGGTTCGCGTAAACTTTCGTTCGCTCGCTCGCTGCTCGCTTTCGCTCGCTGTCGTCGCTCGCTGCGGCATCGTCCTCGTTTACACTTTCGCTTCCTCTGGCCACTTCCGCAAGCTCGTTGGATCGCCATCGACGTTCTTTTGACTTGTACTTTGGCGTCTCTGCTGCATGGCTGTCAGGCGGTTTTAGTTGTTTTATCGCAAGCTCTCTTCCTCGCCATCGACGTTCTTTGGAGACGTGATTTGTCGACTTCTCTTGGTGGCTGTCTGGTGGTTTTTTTGGTTGTTTCAGGTGGTCGTCGACCCTCGTCGTTTGGCGTCGTTTTGCGTCGTTTTCCTCGCCATCACTCGCTCTTTGGCGGTATTCCATGCGGCGGCATTCGGTCGATGGTCTTTGGACATAATTTTGCTGTGTGGCTGGACGGCTTTCTTGGTGGCTGGACGGCTTCTTCTTCCCAGGCGGACGCGTTGCTCTTTCAGGCTCGTTTCTTTCAGGCTTTTGCTTTC
This sequence comes from Asterella californica, assembly GCA_036924285.1. NCBI lineage: Eukaryota > Viridiplantae > Streptophyta > Marchantiopsida > Marchantiales > Aytoniaceae > Asterella > Asterella californica. The sequence goes on from JAYKYS010000003.1 coordinate 19,804,072, forward strand.
AGGCTCGTTTCACGCGGACGCTCTTGCTTTCAGGCTCGTTCTCTCATTTGTCGAGCGTTTGACTGGGTTTAGTCCATCACTCTCTCTTGCTTTTTTCCCTGCGACGGCGTTCAGTCGGGCATTTCAGGTGCTGCGCTACGCCTTGGACTTTCACAACTTGCTTGTTTGGCTTTCGACTTCGTTGATAGGCGGACGCTTTGTTCTTTCACTCTCGGTGTTATCGTCGTTTTGCAGGGTGCCAGCGGGTTTAGACTCATCGTTTTGCAGCCATCGTTGCGGCTTCATGCTCGCTGTTACTGAGTCATTTCGTGATCGTTCTCAGCTTCCCGGTTTCACGTTTTGCAGGTTCAGGTTCAGGCCTCTCCCAGCCATCCTTGCGGCTTTACCGTTCTCACTGCGGCTTCGCGCTCGCTGTCACTTCGTCATTTTGAACTGTTTTCAGTTTTCCGGTTTCACGTTTGCAGGTGCGGGTGCAGGTTCAGACCTCTCGCAGCCATCGCTGCGGCTTTATCGTTGTTGCTGCGGCTTCACGCTCGCTGTCACTCCGTCATTTCTTGTCAGTTCTCTGTTTTCCTGTCTCAGTCGTTTGAGCTTCTCGTTGTCGCGGATCTTTATGCTTCTCAGTTCGCGGTTTTGGCTTCTCTCTGGTTCTTTTCGATACTGCAAGTGCACCTGTCTCTGGTTCTTTTCGATACTGCAAGGGGGTGCACTGTGAGTGATATATTCTTTCTGGGTTCATCTTTCTGAGTTCAGATAGGTTCAATGCCTCATAAGGTGAAGAGACGGAGGGTGATGGCTGATGAAGAGTTGAGAGATGTTTGGATAGTTTCGGGTGGGTGTGTTGGTGACAGTCGTTTATCTTTCACAACACAAGAACTGCGAGCATCATTCCCTACTTATAGTGCAGCTGTGGTGGCTTTTGTTACCTCTGATGGAGGTGCACACTTATGGGATTTTGAGAGTGAATTGATAGCTTGTATTTCTGCTTGCTACACTGAGGATACTTCGAAAAAGAAACGTTTTGCAATTTACAGAGAGCTCTCCTTTCTTCTTGGTTATGTAGAACGAAAGCAGCTGCCTGAACTCCTTGAAGCTGCAGTAAAATCCGAATTTCATGATGAAAGCGAAGTCTTTGTTGGTTTTCAGAATTGATTTTCATGTTTCTGTTGTTTCTGTTGTCTGATGTACAGTTTGTTTTTCATATCCTTGTTTTCTTTTTAGCTGCATGCATTCTGCATCCTGAGTAGCGGGTCTAGGAGCTGCTGCATCAGCTCCTACGAGATGCTATGCCCAGATGGGGGCTTTCAAGGGTTCAACCCCCTGTAGCATGTCAAGAGTCTTTTGAATGATAATGTAAACTCTTGTAAAGAGTTAGTATAATACCATGCAAACAGTCTTTGAGGAAAAAATCGCTTACAGGAAAAAACACTCTTTCAGAAAAAACAAACTGAACTCCTGCTTACCGAAAATTCGCTGCTTACTGAAAAATGTCGCGAAGAGGAAAATTTTACAGGAAATTCGAAGTGAATACGGGCTTGCCGAAAAAAAGAGGCTTACAGAAAAATGTCGCGAACAGAAAAATTTTTCAAACTAAACGCTTATACTGAATTTTCTGCCTTTCAGTAAAAACTCGACCTGCCAACAAACGATCTTACAAAAAAAACGCAGTAAGAGAAAAAACATCATTACAGTATAAAGTAGTTTACAAACAAACGAGGTTATAGTAAAATGCCAGAAAAATCTGCAGAAAAAACTCTTATATACAAAATTCTGGCTTACAGTGTAAACTTCCTCTGCCAAAAAACGAGCTTACAGCAGAAACGAGCTTACAGTAGAAAATTCCTTACACTATAAACTAGCTTACAAAGACTCGAGCTTATAGTAAGTCTCCTCCTTAGCATAAAAAGCAAGAGAAAATTTGTCCAAGTCTTAGTGTGAAAAATAGTGTGTCTGAGTACACAGCTGAAATCTGAAGATTTGTAAATAAGTCGCATCTGTATTGAACGTGTAACATGATAACTGACAAAGTACTTGGAAAGGAAATTGCACAAGGAGGATTTATTATATGATAAATCAAAATCGATGTTCAAAGATATTTATCCTTATACAAAAATTATCAAGTTATATAAGATGATGAAAAAGTGTATGTGGTATGTTGAATATTCAACTTGGGTAAAATATGACAAAATGGTACGCTGGTACCAGATGATCGTTATCTGCGTAGATACAATCAAATTGTTAGTTTGAGTATTAATCAACATTCACAACCAAAAGATATATTTTAGATAGTGTGGAATGAAACACACTCAAATCGTGAAGGGGCATCTTTAGTACTTACATAGTCGCTGCTGTATGCTCGCCGAATATCATATCCCTCAACTCAGTCTTCCATGCAGTTGTCCTCTCTGGTAGCTCTCGACGTGTTTGAGTCCGGTGGCGCACTGTCGTATGTTGAGGACGTCGTTGATAAATCTTGATGGGCTCCCGACGTATGTTCTCATTCCAGTCCATGCAACAGGCTGCCAATCGAGCTTCATGTGACTTCGCAAAATGAGTCCTTTTCGTGGCAAACTTGTTTATGACCGAATTGAAAGTCTCCGACATATAGTTCTCTCGAGCTCTAGTATAAAATCGCATCTTCGCTGGCGTAATGATCTTCTTCATGAATTCTACCATAGCTCGATGAGTGGGAGAATCTACAACGCAGACATCATTTAGGGTTTACCTCATAAGGAAGTGCTCAAGTCTAAGCTAATTTTAATCTAAGCAACTATTCATTATAGAATATTGAGAACATACCTCGTAGATAATATGTGTCCGATGCGGGTCTATTTAAGTCTGGGATATTGCAACAAGGTCTGTCTCCGGGTAGAGTCATGCACGTCCTGTGATCTCTCAATCGAGACAAAGATACGAATCCAACCCTCGGGAGATCCTCGACATCTATGTCAACTTCTCCCAACCCTCTCTCATGTGTCTCACGATCATAGCCTTCATTGGGGATCTGAGAATCTAGTATTGGATCTAATGGGACTTGAGAGTCACCCACGTCATCTGCCACCTATAGATAAAATATGTCAATTCAAATAAGAAAATTATAATGCACACACATTCACAACTTTACATGCATATTTGAGCTTGCTTGAAAGAGATGGAAAGACGATCATACCTGAACACCCAACGCATTCAAAACATCTAGATCGGCCACAAACTCATCATCATCCATCTCAGGCGCAAGTAGATCCAAATCACCCTCCTTTGGAATTACATCTGGAATCTCTATTCGAACCTCTGCCTCTCTGATCATTTGATCAATAACGACCCGAGAGGTTGCAAACAGAAAGTTCATAAAGGTACATCAGTTGTACATACCGCGGAAACAACGACTCTGGGACCCTAATCAACCCTCCAGGGACCTCCGGACATCCTCTAGGTCTATGTCTATCGCCCGATCGTGGTGGATGTACCCTAGGAGGCATGAACGCCAAACTTGACAAGTAAAACGGACCTATCCGTCCGGAGGTCCAGTACTTGTCAGTTAGAGACCCAAAAAATCACCTCCAGAAGATAAAAATATTGAAATAAAATTATAATAATCTGAACTAAATATAAAATAACAATATGACCACTCTTATTTCCCAAATCAGAAGAGGAAAAATAAGCTCACAAAAAAATCCTAACAACAACAAAAAAACTATAATTATTTCAGAAGAGAACTACAATTATAAAACAAAAGACAGAAAGACTAAGAGACTTAGACTGAAAAGTAAAAAATAAGTGAAAAAATATATTTCTGGGATCTGAAGGCAAGGCAAAAGGAGAGAGGGGAGGAGGAAGGGCGGGCGGGCGGAGGACTCAGCGAGAAAGGGGGCACTACGGGGAAAGGAAAGAGATGGGAGAAAACGCCTCACGAAATGGGAGAAAACGCCTCGCGATGGGAGAAAACGATGGGAGAAAACGGGAGAATGGGAGAAAACGCCTCGCGAAATTTCCGGTTTCTGCTCCGGAAACGAAATCCGGTACCGGAAACGGGACCGGAAAACGCGAGTTCGGGACCGGGAAAAAAACTCCGGTCAACCGGAAATACGTTTCCGGCAGCATAATCAGGACGCGGCTGTCCTCGCGGACCGGCGACGTACGCTGCGGGAGAAAAAAAATTTCGTTTTTTCGCTTTTCAGGTAGAACTTGCTCTTATTTCGAATCCACTGAGTCACAGTAACAAAAGATTTTCATACTAGAACTGTTTGAAATTCAAAAACGGAATATTTTCGAGATTCTGTCACAGATGCCGAAATTTTCTCTTTGTCTTTTTGTCCACGTCTGAGATCCGTTTTGAGTCTGGATTGGTTCAGGTTTTAGGTCTCAAAGAGATGAACATTTTGCATCGTAGATGAAGATCAAAGAGTAACAAATAAATTCGTGACAAGTGTCCGCATTACTGGTGGTAAACCCACCTGATTTTCCTTAGTCACGACTAAAATGATTAGAGGTGGGTTAACCCACCGTTAAAATAGGGGCTCAGGTGGTTTAAGAGGATCGAATGCTGGTTTCGAGGACTTAGGAAGAGGAAAGGTGCATCTTCTTGACTATGGTCACGAGGAACTCCATAGAGCCTAACTCATAAAACTTGTCTCATTATGGTTGACACGTTCCAAGCAGCTTTCTCTCAAGACCAGCGTGTATTCTCTACCATATATCAGCAAGAGACGCAAAGGTTGAATCAAGCATTCTTATTCACCTTGCTTGCGCCCGAGGTGAGTCTGACTATTTTGTGCTTGTATTTTTTCTCCTGGTCTTGGTTTCGATCATTCTAAGATTTTATTTTTTTTCTCAGGTCGTTTTAGATTATGTTAGTGTTCGTTTTTTTTCAAACCTGCCATTCTTATAAATTACTGAAGTCCTGCACGTACGTTTTTTACGGCCCTCCAACGTGCAGGGGCGCTTGGGCTCGAACTCAGGACCTACGACCTGTTAATGAGTACATTTCTCATTGTGCTAACTCAAGGTTTTGTTAAAATAGTGATTTTTTGAACTCATAAAACTACGCGCGAGTTCAGGTCACCTCGTTTTCAAAATGAAGCCGAAGACGTGGTCCTGCATGCACCCTTGCTCGTTCGTCGTTCGTCGTTCGTCGGCTGCCAACGAAAATGGTGAAGTTCCACGTTACGCAACGTCATTTTAGCGGCAAGACCTTCTCATTTTTTCTCGTCTCACTTCCTCAACCGCCTCCCTGCAAAAAAAGACGTTCACTACGTGCCGACAGTAGCGGCGGTAGATTAGCGAGAAAATATATTCAAGCTGTTACCCCCGGTAAGCCAACGGTCGTCCAAGAAAATTTCCCATAATGCCGTCCGAACCCCAAATACGCTTGGGGATGCGTATTCTCTACCATACATCAGCAAGAGACGCAAAGATATCACTTTACCTATGAAACAGTGTCAAAGCTGTAATCTTGAAGCAATATTCTTTTCCCGCGATAGAGTGTTACGATAAAAGCCAAGAATCCAAGGGTTTTTTTATCATTTCTTTCTGGAATTAGGTCGTAATATTTTTAGCAAAGTATATATGATCTAAATAATTATTTTAATTTTCAAAATATTTTTTATTAAGAACTAAAATTATTATATCAATTTACAGTTAGAATGATAAGTGATTTAAAGCTTTATACAAACCTGTCTTTGAAGAAACTATAATTGTTGTTTTTCTGGACTTTAGAGAATCTTTTCTCTTAGCTTTAATAAAATTTTATAGTTTATTTAGTTATAGAGCAGAGGTACATGAGTGCGGAGGCGTGAGTTGTGGAGGCAGAGCCGAGCCAGCAAGTAAGCTTGCTGGCGTGCGAGAGATAAGCAAGTTTTCAGTGGTGAGAGTGCGTCAAACATGGTCACTCATCCCGACACTATACATGAAGCTGACATTTAACTTGTCCATTCTTAGTTTGGGATTATACCACTAGACCACTAGCTCTTGGTGTCTTACAAGTAGGTCTTACTAGGCATTCCGATGAGAGTGGTGGCGAGATCTCCTAATCCTAAAGAGAAGCTACACTTGAGGTACTGGTCATTTTTCATCCTCTAGGTGGATGCATGGAGGGTGTTAGTGGATGTTGAGTGGTGTGAGCTAGTATCGGTACATGGTTGAAGATCTTTGGAGTTACTAGAAAGATCGGACATCTAATTAGCAACTGTAAACATATGTTATGACTGCTGATGACCATATATTGTGCATATGGCTACTCGATGGAGGAGGTATTAGTCCGGATGAGACTGAGTTTCTATCTTCGTGAATGTTTGAGGGTGGAGGATTGTCGTTTGGACTTCTTATGGTTGAACTCCTCCATGCTCTACTTCCGATTTGTGCACCGTGTTTGCTTGTGTTGGCTCTTCATTTTTGAAGTGATTACTCCAATGTGTTGTCTGTAGTGAGACTCGAGTTGCAGATTAGTCAGACTACTTATGTTTCTCTCACGGTGAGGTTGAACTTACTGATGGTAGGTTTAAGTTGTTAGTACTCATCCTAGTAGGGGATAAGTTAGCTCAGTATGAGTCGAGTTATGGCAGCAATGGTCACGTGTGATGAGGAAATTTTATTTTCAGCGCTCAAGTTGGAGCAGTTGGTTCTTGGTTGGTGTTGTATCCATGGTCGACATAGAGTTTTGTCATCACGAGGCTCCCAAGGGGTTCCATGGAGATTCCTCTATAGTACGTGGTGAGTTCACACGGAGTGGTTGTAGGTATCAGTCAGTAATATCAATATCAGCAACAAGGGATACAGTTTTGACAGATTCAGTGGTGCTTCTCACGTTGTTATCATATCTATCGTGTGGGATATGGATAAGATCTATGGAGCCACGAAGGATCTTCGGCGATACTCGAGTGCAGTGGACATCATCGAGCTAGATGATTTCATCCAAGAGTTCGACAGTTGGTGTGATATGCATCAGATGCAGAACCCGTAGTTGTTTACTCCTTTCATGACATGAAAAAGATTGTTTCAGCACTTAGAGAGACCATAGATTGACGACTATAACGGGTTCATGCGAGACTATGGTGCAAATATCGAGTTGTGGAGACGATATTGGTCTTCCAAATATGTGTTGATTACTACTGGTGCTTTCACTTGCAGTGTGACATCAGTCAGTATTGTTGTAGCGACGAACGGTGTTAGTAGTACATGGTGTCTATCCCCTGTAGCCTTCCCAGGCTTCTGCCTACTGAAATAGTCTTCTGGTAGAACTACAACAACACTTAGATCCAATGATGCACACACAAGGCTTTTGAGCCATCTAGAAGATAAAATGAAGATGGGAAGATAATAGAAGAGAAGAAAAGAATAGAAAAGAATAGAAAAGAATAAGAAAATGAGGGAGAAGATGAGAAATAAAGCTTCTGATAGGCTTCTAGTCTGAATCCGACTAACAAGCCATCCATTCTTGTAGTAATATGAAGGAGAAGACTAATAATATACTTACAGTCCCACCGTCTTCTTGTTGATGATGACGTCTTCAGAAGTGACAAGAAGCTATCCGCCAGCTTCTATGTACGTTAGATTTTTCTTTCGGGGCAACTTGGAGTTAACTATTACCACTATCCTTTTGTTCAAACGAGCTTTTATAAGGTTTCAGGTCTATGCCGACACTCTCATCGCCTAACTCCTCGGCTTCCTACTTTGTTCCAGCAAAGACTTTCATCTATTTCAAATTTGTCCCTTTGATACAAAATTGCATCGAATTGACATGATGGAATCCTGCACTGCATGCAAACTTCAAACCATCGCTATACAAAATGTGGACTATCTAACAAATGCCAATGTCCACAATCTGACTTTTACTAATATTGATTAATTTGAATTCTAACTTTATAATCATATAATACAATAATACTATTTAATTTAATAACTAAATATAATATATATTTGCTAGATGGTTTTGGACTATCTCAAGTGTTTCAGTGTGCTCCCCTCTTATGCGTTCTGTCCGTGTTTCTCTGGTTAATAATTAATATTTAGTAAAGCTTTAATTTTCACTATAAAGTATTCTACAACAAAAAATATATAAAATAAGAAATATAATATCAAACTTCACGACCCCGTTGCAAAACCTAGTCTTGGTGTGTTCAGTTCGGAGTTCACTCACTATTTCTCACTTGTTATTTATTCTTTTCATTCCGGGTGAAATCTCAAGAAATATGTATATATTTATTTTGTTCCTTTATGGATTCTAAAGCAGAAGTTCGTTAGCAACTTCTTTAACCCCTCTCGTGGGAAAAGCTCCTACTATACAAGAGTTTAAATCTTATGTTTGAGAAATGATCCACGTGCATACCCTAAGCATGACTCTGTCCCTTATAAGAACTCATCTTGCATTGCTTCATTTTTGCCATCCGTGGATACAAAAGATATGTCTCGCAAAATGTTAGATTAACAATGACATGTGATGATTGTCATAGAGTGAAAATGTTATCCGTAGTGATTTATATACCCACACCAGGGGTTGCTCCATGCCACATACGGTGAAGAGACGGAGGGTGATGGCTGATGAAGAGTTGAAAGATGCTTGGATAGTCTCGAGTAGCTGTCTTGATGACAGTCGGTCTAACTTTCACCACAAGAACTGCGAGAAGCTTTTCCTGGTTATAGTGCAGCTGTAGTGGTCTTCTTTATCTCTGATGGAGGTGCACACTTATGAGACTTTTGAGAGTAAATTGATAGTTTGCATATCTGTCTCCTACACTAAGGAAACTTCCAAAAAGAAACGTTTCGTCATTTACAGGGAGCTCTATTTTCTTCTTGGCTATGTAGAACGGAAGCAGTTGCCTGAACTTCTTGAAACTGCAGTAAAATGAGAGTTTCATGATCACATTGAAGTTTTTGTCGATTTCCAAAATTGATTTTCCTGTATCTGTTATTTCTGTTGTCTGATGTACATTATGTTTTTCATATCCTTGTCTTTTTTTCTTAGCTGCAAGCATGATGCATCCTGAATAACGGGTCTAGGAGCTGCTGAATCAGCTACTACGAAATGCTATGACCAGATGGGAGCTTTCAAGGGTTCAACCCCTTGTAGCATGTCATGAGCTCTTTGAATGAAACGAAAGAAGTTAAAATGATAACGTAAACCCTTAGCTTGTGCAAGATTTGCAGCCCTCAACGACAGGAGGGCATTCACAGTCTCGGCTTTCAACGAAAAGTTTCCTTTTTCTTCTTTAGCACCTGAACTCGAAGACTCATCTTTCGAAGCAGATGAAGCACTGCTCTTACCATCGGATGGAACTTTGACGACTGAACTGGGTACTGGCATCCCATGTTCAAACTGGGAAATATTTCGTGAACAGCGGTCCTCGGTGACTGATTTTCAGGAGGCGCAGGAGGCTAGGAACCATCCTTGCCTGCATAAGCATCAGTCACGAACAGCCCCGTAAGAGACCTCTCTTCGTCAACTGACTGGCTTTTGCTTTGAGTGGCAGAGTCCCTGCTGCTTGATCCAAGACCTGACGCCGGAGTCTCTTCACCATCGAGCAGCCCTTGCAAGCTACAAGAACTAGATGAAGCGTTGTCTGAACTGGATTTTCTCCTCTCCCTAACCGAACAAAATTTCTCACCTGTTCGTTTGAGACAACCAGCTGAATACTCCTTATCAGCATCGTCCACGACCCTTGCTTCTTCTTAGCCCTGAAGGTGGACCATGGACTTCTCCTGCTATCCGGTCGTCTTAGTGTACACCGGGAAGTTGAAATAATTTAGCTGACAGTAAAGACTCACTGAAGATAGCTCTGGTGTCACTCAGTCCAGGTCAGGTAAAAGCTTCAAAAGAAAGATGAAATTTGATCATCTGGGCTGATCATGGAAACATGCTACTACACCGAAATCAACCTCTTGATGATTCTCCTCATAGCCAGTACATACAAGCTTATAATGGGTAGTTGTTCAGATTCATCTGTAGCACTTTCTTCAGGTAGTGCTCGAGAGAATGAAGCTTGAGACTGAGCGCAATTGGTGCCACAGGAAGCTAAATGCCATAGTCTAGATGTTTGGAAGCTACGTGGGACTCAACCGCAAGCGTGCATAAGAAGTGAAAACAAAGAACTGGATGGCTGTTGATGCTTACGTAAGCCAGTTCAGGCAATTCAGCCGCAGTCCTCAGTAGAGGAGAAGGACCATGAGACCTTTGCTGACCCATTGCCTGTTCTCCTCCAACGGTCCCTACGTCCAATGCACCTCACCTCAGCTTGCTAGAGTTTTGCCGTCCTTGTAACGTTTGTTTCGGTTTGTCGTAACTGAGTTCGTTAAAATTAATGTACAGTATTTCGAGTGCAAGTCTGTGGAGGAGGCAAAAAGTACCTACGATTCTTAGTCTGTGCCAACTAAATTTCTACAACGAGCTGGCTATGGAAGTGCTCTAATGACTAACTTAAACCAACTTGACTGCCTAGGGAAATTGACTCAAAAATATTAGCAGGAGGTCGTGACCAAGTGACCAAGAAGAAGTTTTCATGAACCATAAAGTACTTATGAAATACAGAAAAGAGAAAAAAAAATTCTTCTTGAGGGAGAGTTTGAAGCTAATATTTATACCATTTGAAAAATAACAAGTTATATAAGATGGAAAAGTTTATGTAGTATGTTGAATATTCAACAACAAAAAATGCCACTAATTGGTACTTTGGTACTTGTTGTTCGTCATCTGTGCAGAAACAGTCAAATTATCAGTTACAGCTTCATCAAGATTCACAACAAAAAAGTATCTTTTTGACAGTTATGTATCAAGTACACTCAGTGAACAACCAAGTTTAGTACTAACATAGCCACCTCAGTATACTCGCTGAATATCGTGTCCCTCAACTCAGACTTCCATGCAGTTGTTCTCTCAGGTAGCTCTCGGCGTGTTTGAGTCCGAGTCCAGTGGTGCACTGTCGTATGTTGAGGACGTCATTGATAAATCTTGATGGGCTCCCAACATATGTTCTCATTCCAATCCATGCAACATATTGCTAATTGAGCTTCATGTGTCTTCGCAAAATGAGTCTTCTGCGTGGCAAACTTGTTTATGACGGAGTTGAAAGTCTCTGACATATAGTTCTCTTGAGCTCTAGTGTAAAATTGCATATTGGCTGACGTAATGATCTTCTTCATGAATTCTACCATAGCTCGATGAGTGGGAGAATCTACAACACAAACATCATTTAATTTACATCATAAACAAGATACAGTCTATCTAATGTTTACAAAGTCTTAATCTAAGCAATTATTGACATAAGAATACAGAGAATGTATGCGGGTCTATTTAGGTCCGGGATATTGCAGCAAGGTCTATCTCCGGATAAATTCATGCACATCCTGTGATCTCTTGCCCAATGATCAGCTGCGTTCCGAATGTCCAAAACTAAGATGCGCGTTCTGAATGTCTAAAACTAAGCTGCTCATGTCATCTTCATCATCAGTAGGATAATGATCAGCAACCATGACTATCCTCCTCGCATTTAGCTGAAAACAAGTGTAGATCCATCCCTTCAACTTGTCTGCAATATAGTGAGTCATCAGCTCTGGATACATATATCCTCGAGAACCAACAATCTCAGTATCTCAAAGATCTCGTATCCCAACCACTCGCTGAACCAACACGGGTTTATTTTTCAGAATTGAAGCTCTTTGAGATCGAAGTCATTCTTCCAGTTGTCTCTTTGTGAGGAGCTCAAGGTCTGCAATCACCTCAGCTTCATCGACGTCACCCAGAGGTCGCTTCTTTGTCTACACCTCCGCTAAGAACTTCTTGATCACGTTCAAGATTGCACTTGTGCCAAAGGTCCTTTTGGCTCACGATGCCGTGTCGATGCAATATAACATCCACCGATGTCTTGTCATCATGGACAATCTCGTCATGAACAATACCACGGGTTATCAATTGCTCGATCTCGATCTCAAATACCGCATCCTCGATCAACCATGCATTTCTTCCTGCTTCAACTCGAGTCATATTCACCATCTCAATGACATGATCATCAAACGTATCAATAAACGTACAAATGTTGTTGTAGCCGTTTCGGGTGGAGTCGTAACGGAAGTCGACATACACAACAAAGTTTCTTAAGACGTACAACTCAATTTCAAAAATACATATTTAGGACATTCTAAGTAAGAATACATATGCATATGATATCACAAAATGAGTAATATTAAACAAGTCACTTAGCTCAGTGAGAACACACTCACCTGCCATGGGAGCATGGTTCAAATCCGGAGAATACCTTGCGAATATTTCTGACTGCACCTCCTCTTTCTTGACCATCCGTCGATCTAATGTTGCTTGCATCCATCCAATCCGTCGTCTCTTACCGCTTTGAAATCCATAAAAATGCTTTCGTCTTGTAAGTTGTAGAACGACCTCTCGATAGATTGAATCCAATTGTATATATCCCAGTCTTGCACATAGTGCTAAACGATACATATAACACACCAAATCAAGGATCCCATAATACAACTCCATCTCCGTGGACAACCATACAAGCTTGTGCTGGCACCACAATTGAACTTCAACTTCCAAGTCTGATGGAAAGCTTTGATTGTTGGAGGTAACAAGAGCTTATCACATCGCTGGTGGGGACACTTCACCTTGACGTCCTGAAAGAATTCCTTCAATGAGACAAAGATACAAATCCCAACCTTCGAGAGATCCTCAACAAGTATGTCAACTTCTCTCATGTCTCTCTCATGTGGTTCATGATCATCCACTTCATTGGGGACTTGAGAATCTACTGTCGGATCTAATGAGATTTAAGAGTCTAACGCGTCATCTGCCATCTATAGATAAAATATGCCAATTCAAGTAAGAGAGATATAACACACATTCACAGATTTACAAGCATAGTTTAGGTTGCTTGAAAGGGATGAAAAGACGACCATACTTGAACACCCAACGCATTCAAAACATCTAGATCGGTCACAAACTCATCATCATCAATCTCCGGTACAAGTACCTCCATATCACCCTCCTCTGGAGTTACATCTGGAATCTGGTTTCGAACCTCTGCCTCTCTGATCATTTGATCAATAATGACCTGAGCTGTCGCAAACAGAAAGTTCATAATCGCAGCATGTCCTGCACCAGATCCTGAAAGTTGCATCAGTTGTACGTACCATAGAAGCAACGACTCTGGGACCCTAATCAACCCTCCAAGGACCTCCGGACATCCTCTAGGTCTATGTCTATCGTCCGGTCGTGGTGAATGTACCTTAGGAGGCATGAACTTAAAACTTGACAATAAAAATGAACTATCCATCCGGAGGTCGAATCCTTGTCATTGAGATACCCTCAAATCACCTCAAAAATATAAAAGATATTGAAATAAAACTATAAAATCTAGACTAAGTAAAAAAAATAAAAAATAACCACAAGAATTTTAAGGTACAGAAGAAGACTAAAATGAGACCAAAACAGTCATAAAAAAAACTACAATTACACTAATTTGAAAGTATAACTAAAAATATGAATGAGCAAAGAAGATGACTAAGACACTTGGAAATAACCAAGTCTTAGAGTGAAGAGTATAAAAGCAAAAAAAATATTTGTTGGACTGAGGAGGCTAGAAGAAGGACGGAGGAAGACGGGAAGAAGGGGAAGGCTGGAAGAAGAGGAGGCAGAAGGGTTGCGGAGTGTGGGAAGGAAGGATGGCGGGGTGTGGGGTAAGTGCAGGAAGGGTGGGGTGCGGGCAGAATGCGAGAAGGCGGATTCCAAGATCTGTAGCAGCCTGCTGCAGATCTTGCAGTGAGGGAGGCATACCGGAAAATAATTTCCAGCATGTTGGAAAATATTGTCTGGGGCATGTACATTTCAGACTTTTGGAAACCCGTCGCTCGGCCGTTCCGATTTCTCATCAGTTTCCAGACATTATTATTTTTCAGATGAAAATTGTTCTTATATGAAAATTGCTTCACCAGATAACAAAATAACTTGTTATTAGAACATTTTGAATTTCAAAAAAGGAATATTCTTAAGATTCTCCTGCAGATGTTGAAATCTTGTATGTGTCATACTGTCCACGTCAAACTCAGTTTTGAGTCTGAGATGACTCAGATTTTAGATCTCAAGCAGACGAACGTTTTGAACTATATATGAAGATCATTGGAAAAGAAAAAGAGATAATGACACATGTACGTAATCTCGTCGATAACCCACCTCTGCCTATTTTTTTGAAGTCGTGACTAAACTGTTTAGCGGTGGGTTAACCCACTGTTAATAGAGGGGCCCAGGTGGTTTAACTTCTAAGCTAAAGAGAGCCAAAGAGTTGCATCGTCATAAGGCTACTGATGCATGAAGGAGCCCTAGGATCTACATGTCCTGCACGCCATGTGTGTGAGCTAAAAGATAAAATTGCGGCGTCTGGTAAAATAAATAAATAAACTTAAGCTAAAAGAAAATATTTAAAGCAAAAAGAGAAAATATTTATGGCTGTCCAGGTTAATAAATGAAGACTATATGTGAAAAGGAGGGGGAATTCTCGCTCTGAATCTCTCTCTTGTCAGGACGTATTCATTTGGACGTGGCGGAGTGGGAGTGACTGGTTTCTAAGTACCCTTGACAAGATTCTATCATCCACAATCACATCACCAGTCTGAGAATACAGTAGAACCCGAACTGATTCTTCTATACGGCTAGCTTCTAGCTTCAGAAGCTGCCCGCCGATCAAAGGAATGCGTTTCTTGCGTGCGTGTAAAGCTTCAAACTAACAACATCCGTGCACCAATCTGATAATACCTTCCAGTTCAAGATTCAGACAGTTCTGGTAAGATATTAGCTCTTCCTATTCGTAGAAGAGTTCGTGAGTTCGTTTTCTATACAGAACTTCGTTTTCCACTTGTGTCATTAGTCAGCAGGAACATGCATGCATATGGTTACAGTTGTGGCAGTGGAAGTAAGCTTCTAGTTGAGAACAATTTCATTCCGGCATGTCACGTATTTATCTGTTTATCACGACGATGAATGCAATGTTCGTGGGTTACATAAATAGTAGGAGCTTTACAACTGTGTCAGAGCTAGAGCGAACATATCATGTGATCTTGTGCGGAAGCTAAGCTTGGTATCACAGTTAACTACATCCATATCGGTCGGTGATTGTTCTATGATTGGAAGGACCAACATACAGGTTTCAATAGTCGATCATCTCCATTTACATATGAGTTCAGTACGTTCGGCCTCCCAGCCGCCCACCGATTAAGCTACACTTCTACGTGTTATTTACAAAATCGACTGATTCAGAACTTTTTTGACTGATCACGCGCAGATCCTAGAGAAATGCATTCTATATAGTTAGAGAAAAATAACAGGTCCTGGATCTATACACTATATACACAGTACTGAATAAGATATTTTCTCTGTGAAACGAAGGTCCACGTACTGTTAGAGTTCTCTCATGCGCTAGGCTAAGTATCTAGATCGTGGAGGAAATCGACAAGCGGACTGGAAGAACTAAAGACTTCGAGGGTTCAAACCATTATGCTACACGAGTCCTTGGCACTGATGGAAGATCGACATCCATTGCTTCAGCATGTGTCGCTTGTTCTTTAATACTGAGAATAAAACTCGCCAGAAGCTGATAGCTGTCAGAGTCCAGATTTTCAGGTCTGCAAACATGGAAATGGTCCTCCTGGACGAAGTTCGATTTATCTGCAGTTCTTGCAGCTGCTTCCTCTACTATCAAGCCCTTCCAATATTCCTGCAAAGTATCCATTCGCCAGTTGTTCGTCATTTCTATACCTTGTGTCGAGAGAACTTGTCGAGTATTGTATTAGATTCTGAGCTTGCGACATGAATTATTCTAACATCATAACATTATCCAAAGAGCTGTCAGCATCAAGATGAGGCCTTAAGTCATACATCATTCAAAGAGATGAGGGTCAAAGGTTTCAGAACTTTACCAGGTCGGTTTCTTCTGTTTCGAAGACGTCCATCCTTTGAATTCTGCTTCCATCCAGGAACTTTTGCAGATCGCTCTCGAGTCTTGAAGCGTCACGGTTCAGTTCTTTGAACAGAGAGACTAAATCAGAGTACTCCACATTCTTCTCTTCGGGAAACAGCTTTCGGAAGACTTCATCCTTGAGCGTCCCGTGTGGAGTTGAGTAGAAAAACACACCAGCTAAATTGTCCATAAATGCCTTCACCTTTGGCTCACCCCTTCGAATTTTCTTTCTCGCTTGGTTCAGGAGCTCCTTGACCAGCAACCCGCCGAAGGAATGAGCGACTATGACGACTGGTACGTCCTTCGTTTGACCCACATTGACCCGGACATTTTCGATAATGCTTTGGACGAAGTTTTCCGCTATAAGAAATAAATCTAATCTTCCTCCCCTCCCCGTTTTCCTTATCGATGCATCATAAGCTGCTGTCAACGCTCGAACTCTAATGCCTCGGGCATTCAGTGCTGGATCTTCTGCAAAGAATGTTTGTGGCCAGTACTCAGTAGAACTACCTTTTCGTGTCCATGTGCTCAAGCAGGGCTTCACTGCAGTCTCTTTCCTCAATTGAATCCCGTGAAAGAAGATGATCTCCACTGTTGGTCCAGGATCACTGGGATTACAGAACTCCCACACACTGTCACTGAGTTTTCTCGGCTGCTTCACAAGACCAAGTTCAACTCTTTATTTTTCAACTCAGAGCTGTAGAAAATCTCCTTTTTCAGTGTATCTCTCTTTGCGCATGCTTTAAATACAAATATTGAATCTCTTCATCCTCAAGACATCCCCACTTACAGCAACAAATCGTATACCATAATCCACAAGAATTTGCAGCCTGTGTGCGTCATATCTGATCGTTATTCGAGGTAGCATGGTAATAAATTTTCATGAGAAACTTGTGGCTGAAATCTTTACAGTAAGCAGAACTAGTGTTGAAGAGGAAACTATATATTTCATGCTACTGAGAAGAGAGAACTTCGAGGAAAATGTTCGAACTCACCCATGTCGGTACTGATGACGTTCCCTCCTGCATTGTTTCCGTGAATGTAATAACCTTTGTGGATAATAATGTGACTGCCGAAGGCTTGTGCTCGTCCAGATGTCTGATGAGCTTTCACTCCATCAACTGTTCTCGACCACTCTCGAACCGTGAGACTCTGAAGCTAGAATGGTGATTCCAGAAGTGCAAAAGACAACTGATGTTAACGTTGACACATTCCTTGCACTTGCAGATGATCAATCAAAGCCGATCGTGAAGAAATGAGACAGAAGACTTGAGTTTTTCATGATCCACAGCATCTGGTTTCCTCCGTGTGCCTATACCTTCGTGGAACTTCTTCACACGCCGTGGACGGGGATCTATCCTTCTATATCATTTCTCTCGCCGTCAAAAGCTCTCTGAGACTCCATCTTATGCATGTTTGATGTGCTAGTGGGCACGACCCACCATAAGTCTGCTGAACCATCGTAGAAATGAAGGGTTTCGAATATTCATTTATTGTTCATTCATGGTAAGGACTGACAAGTCTGACTTTGAGTCACTTTTTTATGCGAGTCTCCACTCTCCAGTGATCAGCACAGTCGCTATGGACAAAAGTCTTTGCCAGATTTTCCACATCGTCACAAAAGTCTTCTAGTTTGTCCTAAGGAGAGATTCTCTGCATGGTGGACACAAAGGCACTGACACTGTTTACGCTGTCCACTTTCCTGGATCATATCTACTTCTGGTCTAGAGTCACGAGGAACTCCGTAGAGCCTAACTCATAAAACGTTTTGTCCCATTACGTTTAACACGTTCCAAGCAGCTTTCTCTCACGACTAGCGGGTAGTATCTACCATGCATCAACAAGAGACGCAAAGGTATCACTTTATCTATGAAATAGTGTCAAAGCTGTAAATCTTGAAGCAATATTCTTTTCCCGGGGGAGAGTGTTACGATCGCAGCAAAGAATCCAGTGGTTTCTTTTTTCGTTTCTTTCTGGAATTAGGTTGTAATAATTTTAATAAAGTATATATGATCCGAATAATTCTTTTAATTTTCAAATTTCTTTTGAAAAACTAAAATTGTTATATCAATTTATAATTGTGGTGATAAGTGATTCACAGCTCTATGCAAAGCTGCCCTTGAAGAAACTATGGTTGTTGATTTTCTGGACTTTAGAGAATCTTCTCTCTTAGCTTAACACGTTGTTATTTACTTATTTATTTACATTTAATATTTTTCTCTTACATATATTTTAGAAAATATATACAAAACTATATAAATTAATCGATTGATTAAATATATTCTTCTCTTCGGCAGATGGCCGCACTTGCACTGATTGAAGCACGACGTGAGTATACACTTCACTGATAGTTTAGGTAGGGATCTTTTTTCGTTTCTAGGTGCTAGTAACATTTAATATTTAAAAATAACTTTTATCTTTCTGTCAACTTGGTATAGACTTTTCGCTTAAGACTTATCTCTTTCTCATAACACTAGACAAAAGTTCTCCAGAAGTTAATGTTCCATGCATATTGGAGGTTTCTCAAATCTGGGCAGCTGGGCTCACATAAACTATCCTATATCAACTCTAATTATGCTTATGAGCCGATAACATTTTGGTGGTTCATTTTATTTGCAATATTAGTGCGTTGTGTATATTTTTCAACTACTCTTACCATCAGGGCGATTGTCACCATCAGCTTTTCTGATGATCATATCACACAGACCCTGCTATGTATTATGTGAATCTCCAACGTTACTCCTTGATAACAGAGTTCCAAACTGTTTATATATTTCGAGTTCACTCACAAACATCATCAGCTACGTACCTTGGATTCGCACATTGCTGTTCACATATGTAGACGCCATCAACTTTATAAATAAATGTCAACGTGGATGATCTCAGGATATGGTTTACACTTCAGAGGGCATTCGCACATTGCTGTTCACATATATAGACGCCATCAACTTTATAAATAAATGTCAGCGTGGAGATCTCACGATATGGTTTACACTTCAGAATAATATTATGAACTCTTGAAGATTCACTTGAAGAGACCATCAGCGCTCATAACACGAACATGCATACTACATACTTCATAATAATTGCATGTCTAGACTGTAGAGAAAATAGTATGGGTACTGATGAAATGCGAGGACTATATAAGCCATGCTCTAAATACAAATATTGAATCTCTTCATCTCAAGACATCCTCACTTACAGCAACAAATCGAATACCACCATCCATAATGAATTTGCAGCCTGTGCGCGTCATATCTGATCGTTATTCTAGGTGGCATGGTAATAAATTTTCATGAGAAACTTGTGGCTGAAATCTTTACAGTAAGCAGAACTACTGTTGAAGAGGAAACTATATATTTCATAATATTGAGAAGAGAGAACTTCGAGGAAAATGTTTCGAACTCAGCCATGTCGGTCCCGATGACGGTCCCTCCTGCATTGTTTCCGTGAAGGAATCAGAATGTAATAACCTTTATGGATAATAATGTGACTGTCGAAGGCTCGTGCTCGTCCAGATGTCTGATGAGTCATTCACTCCATCAACTGTTCTCGACCACTCTCGAAACGTGAGACTCTGAAGCGAGAATGGTGATTCCGGAAGTGCAAAAGAGAACTGATGTTAACGTTGACACATTACTTGCACTTGCAGATGATCAATCAAAGCCGATCGTGAAGAAATGAGACCGAAGAGACTTGAGACTGTCTTAGGGGAGGCTGAACCCAAACATTTTCACGATCCACAGCATCGCATCTGGTTTCCTCCGTGTGCCTATACCTCCGTGGAACTTCTTCATACGCAGTGGACGGGAATCTGTCCTTCTATATCATTTCTCTAGCCACCAAAAGCTCTCCGGGACTCCATCTTGTGGATGTTTGATGTGCTAGTGGGCACGACCCAAACATAAGTCTGCTGAACCATCGTAGAATGAAGGGTTTCGAATATTCATGGTAAGGACTGACAAGTCTGACTTTTAGTCACTTTTTTATACGAGTCTCCACTCCCCAGTGATCAGCACAGTCGCTATGGACAAAAGTCTTTGCCAGATTTTCCACATCGTCACAAAAGTCTTCTAGTTTGTCCTAGGGAGAGATTCTCTGCATGGTGGACCCAAAGGCACTGACACTGTTTACGCTGTCCACTTTCCTGGATCATATCTACATCTTCTGATCTAGGGTCATGAGGAACTCATGCCTGACTCATAAAACGTTTTGTCTCTTCACGTTCGAAGCAGCTTTCTCTCACGACCAGCGCGTATGTTTCAAACAAAAACAAACAAACAGTATTCTCTACCATACGTCAACAAGAGACGCAAAGGTATCACTTTACCTATGGAATAGTGTCAAAGTTGTAATCTTGAAGCAATATTCTTTCTCAACGGGAGAGTGTTACGATCACAGCCAAGATCCAAGGTTCTTTTTTTCGTTTCTTGTGGAATTAGGTCGTAATATTTGTAACAAAGTATATATGATCGAAATAATTTTCTTAATTTCATAATAATTTTATTAAAATTAAGATTATTATATCATAATTATTTAAATTTAACTTTTTAGATATAGTAACTTAGATTTAATAACTCAAATCTAGACATTTAAATTTAGAGTTAGATTTGTCTTTGACGTGCATCAATGTATAAAATCAGTCACCAATGTATGAAATCAGTCACGGATAAATCTACATTTGGAACATTTAAATGTACACTTCGATTTAATGGTGCTCACGCACTTTATCTCTTAATGTACGAAACCCACAGCAAATGACTAAGCCCAAATAATATGTTTCCCTCGCTTCTTTCACTGTACAAGGCAGTGGGGAAAGATATTCTCAATGACACATGATATTCCACATCATGCTCATGTATCATGGCAATCTGTGATTCTAGTATGTAATCTTTTGCTCAAAAGTGCTGCTGCAGACAAGCTGTATTCTTTTTCCTCTCATGGATTTATTTTGTTCTTGTATGAAGTTTACCTTTTCTATCTTGCAAAGTTCTGCTTTCTTTACTGATAATGATAACCTGATTGTAAGCATTTTTCTGTAGAACGTGAACCGACACCTATATTCAAGGACCCTCACGATAGATGTGATTTGCTAGATACGAAATGATGGCATGGATATTTTCTCACCTAGGCCTGCTCATAAGCGTGCAAATACATTAAACTTTCCTTGCAGATTATAGTTCCTTCACTAGCTACACTAGCAGTGAATAACTCTACTAGAAGAATAGATGAAGATTTTCATTTGCTACCGTTGTATACTTTGTTGACTTTCTATCGCTATTGTTGTGGTTTTTCTGACAAATATCACAAATTAATATTATTTTCTCTACATAATTGTGTTTCATCACAAATTCCCCTAAGAATTTCCCTCAAATCTTTCTTCCACAAGAGATCGTTTGGAGCTTATAACATACAGAGAACACACATGCTTTATCTCATTTTACGTTGGCATTTTTTCTTCTTGGTGCTTATTAGTCAGGTCTGAATATAGAGAAATGTAGCATGGACTGCTACTGGTCTGGACCCTTGTTGCTTCGTAAAAACCTTCCGTATGAACTCATGCTTTATTCTTTAGTACTTGGATATGATCTTATTTTACTCCTCTTCGTTCTTCGTTCAAAAGTGTCGTAAGTAACTCTATCAGCTTCTCTCATCTCTTCTCTCTTCAACATTCAAAGCGGTTAATGACAAACTTTATTTTTAATTCTATTCACGACTGGAAAGAGAGATTAGAAAGACACATGTAGACTGGAGTGATGGAAGCGTTTCTGGCAAAGTTCTAATCTAATTTGACATCAATTAGAATTAGAAGTTTAATTCTAATTTTGTAATCAATTAGAATTAAAGTTTTATTTCTTTCATCAAATTAGAACTTTGCATTTTAATTTGATGACAGAATTCGTACACCAAGTTTAACTTATCCGTGTTCAATGCACGACTTTGACTACGACTCGGCATTGACTTGGGGACCACCTTTGGCAAACCAGCTAGCTGGAGATATAACATAGTCAGAAGACCACTGCTTGTCGACTTTGTCTCATTTTCCGTTGGCGCTTCTCCTTCTTGGCACTTATTGGTTCAGGTCTGCATGGACTGCTACTACTTGGAGTCTGGAGTCTAGACCCTTTGCTTAAACACTCCTCATTCCATAGTAAAATTCCTTCCGTATAAACTCACGCTTTATCCTTTATTATTTGGATATAGTATTATTTTACTCCTAGTCATTCAACGTTCAAAGTGTCTTACGTAACTTTATAAGCTTAGCATGTGAAAGGAGCTCCCCTATTTCGCTAATCTTGAAAGGGATTTTTTAAGTTTATGTCAAAACTTATGAGCATCATCGGTAAAATAAATATAAATGAAAACCAAGAATCATTTGGTGGGATTCCCTGGAAAGTATTTGCTTTGTGGTTTAGCGAACTTGCTGAGGAGATAACTATAGAGAACATTTAATATGTTCCTATCATACAGTTTTATTCTAAATGCACATAGACTGAATAGAAAATAATAAATATTTCCTTTATCCTTTATGAAGTGAATATAATATGCGCATCCAGCGAATGTAGAAAACATCCCCAAATGATGAATTCCAATAGTTTGCTAACACTAGCAGATGAGAACATACTAAGATAATGTAGTGAGACAAGACTTTGCGTTTAAATGCGGAATTAAAGTCAAGATATTGAACATCCAGAGTCGATAGACGATCGCGATCGTGCTCGCGATCTAGTGGAATTCGAACTTGAACAAGACTTGTCAGAAGCTATTCTCTTTCTTTGTTTCGGTGGATGCTGTATATCAGAGTTTGAAGTTGAACATCAAACAGTTTCATGTATACGGAATTCTCAACTCAGATCTAAATTGTATTGCATGAAACTAATCTTAGAACTAGTAGTTGCGTTCTTGTGAATTGGGAATATGAGGAAAGCATTCTGTTTGATTATCAAGAACGATTAGTTTCTATGCTTGGAGCACTTTTGTTTCTTCTTCGTATCAACAGCAGAGACCACAGGACCGGGTCATAGTTTGGCACTGGCTAAGACTTTCGAACAGGATCTTGAACAGGATGATGACATGTCATCATCACTCTCTTTGTGTACTGTGATGTCTCGTGAGTCTTAACCATTCAACATCCACAAGGAGAATTCCTTCATGAATTCTTCAGTATAACTCACGTTGAATAGCTTACATTGTGCATCTAGAACAACTGCCTCCACCAGCGTATCATACGTCCAAGCATCATCGAAATTGATCTCCCTCCATTCCTTTCTGTCCCAGATCATTTAAGGAGTGCAATGTCAAAAACTAGAAAACTAGAGTATTCCTGATGGTACTGTCTAAGCAATTTGCGATCCTGCACAATCTCTTCGCGATTCAAAACGAGAGATTAGAAGAGACGTTAGATAGAAGCTGATTACTTAAAGCTTGTTTCGTATGTTAACGCATAAACATGAATATGTAACTCTGTTTCACCACCTTCTGTAAAAGAAGGTTAGATGCAAACTAAATGCTTTTAATTTGTTTGGTAGATCAGCGCTAATATGAAAATCTCTTTCTTGTGTCTCATCAACTATGATACAGAATCTGTGTTATCTAAGGTAGTTACCATAATATCTCAACGCGTGGATTGAGCTCCCATTTTAATTCTGAAACAACTTCGGGTTTGGTTAGGTTCTGACATGTGGGGACTTTTCGGATGCCGTCTAAAATGGCCTTTAGAAACGATTACGGAGGCCGCTAGACTTTGTTCGCTTATGGTCGTCAATGCTTCGTTAGGAAACGTAAACTTGCGTTTGGCTCGTTGCCACCGCAGCTCGCTTCCATTGCTCCGTGCGCATGAGAGTAACGACGGAAGTTACTTACAATCACGAGTACATCACGTCCCCTCGCTAGAAACGTGGAACTCGAGAATCACCAATGTACACTGCTGATTCGGACTACAGAGCAAGTCACAAAGTCCCACTCCATGCTCCTATGTGCCTGTCGTCAAGCAGTTGCTACTTGATCGCGTTTCCTGACACTATGCTGAACAGTCAACACCGACCAGCAAAGCAGTATATCAAGCCCAGCTGTTCACACTTGTACTTACGTTCAAATCTCTGGAGTTGCTACACCTTCAATGAACTCTTCTCCAGCGTACGTCGAAACAACACCCTGCTACTATCTCGTCACTAGCATTCCATCCTCATTCCCCCACTCCGCCGTCCATTCCAGTCGAAAAGCTTCTCGGGTTGACTTCCAAAATTCGTGCCGCAATATGCAAACACTAGCTCATTTCCTCCAGGCCGCTGTAGCTAGTTTGCGCAACGTAAACCACCTCAGTTTTGTTATAGCGGACGGTTTGCGTTGCCCTTGTCCGGCAACGCAAACCATGTCCGCTATAACATAACTTACGGGGAAAAAGCTAGAAAACAAAGAAAAACAATGGTAGTTAATACGGCAATCTTCTGGCACCCATGCACATCACAGACTATCCGGACTACACTTATGCGCAAGGTACCGCAGAAAACACTGCAGGTGATGGATAAAAATGCTGTTCATTTATAAAGATCAGACAAGAACATACTCGAAAAGGAAGAACAATAACGAGATGAAAGTAAGTATCCCTGGGAAGACCAGAGAGTGCCCAAAGCTGACAGCAGAAGCTTTACCCTGGTTGCAGACTTTACCCTCGTTGTAAGGCGCTACGATTGTGCTAAGAAGAGGATCAGCGAAACACAGTAGTTAAAGCAGGAGCTGAGCTAATTTACGTTTCCCCGGCAATAAAGGGACTTTGTGTGCCATGTCCCACTGACGAGCCTGTTGAACCTTATCTTCTATCCAGGCGACCCAATGTTATCTCTATTCTTGCACGATATTCAAGTTTCCGCAAGAAGATTGTGACCGTTAAGTAACAACAAGATCATACTGATCTACTGCACTCAAGCAACCGAATATGGGCAATTCCTGTTTTCACACCTAAAAAGACATAACATAACAAGAAGTAACAAACCACAGAGCACACCATACATCAAACCAACAAATTGTCGTTGTAATATAACGTCAAAGAGTTTCTTGATTCACCACTTCGCGGCTTGTGTGGTCGTTAAATGTGAAACTAGGACAAGGATGGTGAGCAGATAGTAATGTTGACATTGAGCAGCAAACCTGCTGCTAAACGGTTCCGGGAACATCTTGCGGAAGTCCCACTGAAAGCAACGTAAGCATAACAAAGAGACAGAATACTTGTCGCAATATATCCTTCGCTGGGACAACGGGACAACCTGATCCTGGTACACATCAATGAGGCTCTCCATCTAACACGAAACACCACGTCGCGATGCTTCTCCTGGGGGAAAAGCCAGGGACTGATCACGTGCTAGATAAGGTACCCCTATGCCTGAACTTCAAAGTATTTGAGACGTCCTAAAGTGCTTCCAATTGCCAGTTCTGAATCAATGTTTGAGTCTTCACTGGAAAGTGTATATACATCACGATCATTGCGGTGTGGGGTACTCCCGAAAATTTTATGAACTGCAATATCACATTGGTCAACTTTAGCACTTCAAACAAGAACTGGAAAGGATTTACGACCAGTGACATACGAAACTAAGCATACAAGTATCAAAAGCCAGGTAAACCTCTTCCATAAAAGCAAATCAACTGTACGTTGAGATAGCAACGAGCAATCTTACCGGGATTTTGGCTACAGTCAGCGTACAGTATACTTGACGCGTCTAACACTCACATCCCTTCTGTTTGAGAGTGATTGTTCTAGTTGTCAAACTTCCGAGAATGCAACATGCTGCTCAATGACTACTCCGACGAATCTCCTACGTGGTCCCGGGTACTTCTGGGGTCTTAGCTGGCTTGCGATTCAGGTACCGTATAACGGCATCCTCCACCCTGTAAGTGTGTAAGCTTTCAGTCAAGATAACACCTTGTGTCACACAGAAGCAACTCTAGCAGGAAGCTGGAGAAACAAAAACTTGTAGCCCTGAGACAGAAAGTATTAGACACAGTTAAATCACACTCGAATCAGAGCACTCAAAATCTTCTCCAGCTACATTTTGCTTTGTATGAAGAGCGATCAAGTTACGTACAGAGCCTACAACACCTAACAACGAATCATCTCAGTCCAGATGTTACGAGACACCAAGAGGATTCGGCTGACAGGTACTGCAGATAGAATCTTTTACAACCTTTGAATTGACCTACCCCGACAGATGGCTGGACCGCATTCATAGAGACAAGATGTAAAGATAGATACCAAGTATGCCTGCTCAGACTCAACAATCCTGTGAAAACAGTTGTTGTGAAGAGAGACCGATAGAATCTTATGATTAGTACTGAAAGACTCACAGCAACCTTCAGCCAGTTGCTTGTTCATCCGGTTAACCTGACTTAGGCAGCGACATAAACACTCATACGGAGCGGGGCTTCCGGCCCGGGAAACATAGCTCTGAACATGAAAGAACTGTGAAAAAAAGAAAAAGTACCAAGGTTGGTTGTAGAAGTCAGAACGACGCTCCTTCTCCGCGTTGCGACTCGCCTGACCACCAACCATTTTGAGATCGCGACTTTGTGAAGCAATAAGGCCGTTAATGAAATCAACGGGAGAGTGACTGAAACCAAGGAAAAAGGCGCGCCGTCGTCGGTGTTCGTTAATCTTGCTGATAGCAGCACAAATCATGTCATCGTACGTATCAATATCCCGGTGCTTTTCGATGTTGTTAAGGAAAGCGTTCATTTCCTTCTGTAGAGGAGCGGGGATGTCAACCTGGACGTCGTAGCACGCGTTTCCAACAGGCATTTTCCCTGACAATTTGATCGCGTGTTCCAACACAATAGGTGGTGGAGGGGACAAATGCTGCTGGAGCTTATTTGAAATGTAAGCGAATTTAATCTTCTCTTCGCCCAATACCTTCTGCAGAGGGGGATCGCAATTAACAATCGTTGGATCAGACGGATTTTGCAACTTCTTAGCTTTGATGTACTGCCATAAAGCTGCAATAATCCGCGGCCTTGTTTCGACTTCGATTCCAAGCATCTCAGCCAGTGCTGCCGAAAGCTTAAACCTCTCGGGTGAATAATTCATTTCCAGCCGTACGAAAACCTTGAACTCTTGGTCACCTTTCCGTTTAATTTCAAAACCTTCAACATGAGATGAAGCCCTAGCAACGTCCCACACAATGGTGTGATTATCCGGGTACAAGCCCCTGTCCAGCTGAAAAGTGACCCTCTTGAAGAAAGACGAGAACTTGGGATTTTTCGACGCCTGAAACTGTTGAGCTGCTAATGTCGCCCCGTTCTCAGGCTCATTGCTATCTTCCAAGATACGACCCATAATACGAAGAGTCCAAGATGGTGGTTCACGCATGTACTGGTTATGCATCTCCATCGCGGGGGCAGAGTTGACCTGATTGGCGTAAGTGTTGAACACATAAATACGCAGGGTACGTAAAAGGCGAGCCGGGGTGCGAACAGCATCCTGAATGTCCATCTTCTTTCTAGCCAATGCAGCATCTACCCGAGCTTCAAACTCCAGCAACTGCGAGTACAAAGCTGATTCTGGTAGCAGAGCAGCAACCCGATCAGGAATCTGCTTCTCCGGAGCTTTCCGCTTTTTCCTGCGAGGAGCCGGCGCAGCTTCTCCAATTTTGTATGAAGAAGCCCCACCAGTACCAGAGCCTGGCACCGGCCTCCCCCTACCACGCTTCGCCCCTCCGGCTGAATTTCCTCCAGAAGCGGGAGTACCTATACCTCCACCGCTCTGTTGTTGTTGCGCTCCCCCGCCCACAGCTCCTCCTGCGATCGACCCTGAACCTCCACCTGCCGGACTCAAATATTGCCCTCCCCCTGCACCTGTTCCTCCTCCTCCTCCCACTACTCCAGCCCCACTACCACCGCTCCCTCCTCCTCCCTGCATCCTGCCGCTCGAATTTGATAACCTTCGTTTCCTAATCCACTACTCCAGACAGCATCAACTCCTGTCACCTTTCATCCCAACCTCAGCGAATGCTATCAAGGAACACGAACAAGAAAAGAAATCTAATTTCGGGTGAGGGTGAGGGTGATGGAGAGACGGACGAGCAATTTCACAACGCTCGTGCACAACTGGTTTCGATGCTACTGAGCAGAGCACCTTGGGAGCAGACAAACTACTGTATTGTTTCTTCGTCGGAACGTGTACACGTATGGACAAATTTAGGTTTTTATATCGAGTGCGTCGCGCCCGGCCCGCAACTCAGAAAGGGATGTTGTACCATGTGCACGTATCAGCACGCAAAAGCTGGATTCATATTTGCTCAGAAATCCCGTTTTTCAACAGCCGACAAGTACCTTTCCAGCCTACTCCGTCCCAGTCCGTTGTTGCTATGCGGTAGCATAGCTACATGTCGATTGTGAAAACCGGAGAGGATTTTTTTGTCGTGTAGCAAATCGAATGGATTCATGGTGAAAACCGGGGAGTGAAAAGAAATGTCGATAACTTACGGATGGAATGGTTGTGAAAACCGGTAAAGAGAAATAAAGAGAATAGATACAGAAAATCGGTACGCATAACCTCGCAATTCCATTGCATAAG
Organism: Asterella californica; assembly: GCA_036924285.1. Lineage (NCBI taxonomy): Eukaryota > Viridiplantae > Streptophyta > Marchantiopsida > Marchantiales > Aytoniaceae > Asterella > Asterella californica. The sequence continues at coordinate 19,832,587 of JAYKYS010000003.1, forward strand.
GAACACCTTGTTCTACATAGATTGTGAAAACCGAAATAGATAGAGGAATTTGTGTCTTATAGTATATTTTTTAGTATTATTAGACAATAAAAGAGATAGAAAAAAAACAAGATGTTACGCTTGCAGTGGCATTGTTATAATAAATATTATTAAAAAACAACAAACAAATATCATCTTGTTTTTTGGACTTTATTTTGTTTTTAATTTTAATTGTTAGTTATGCATAAAAATACAAAAAAGACAAAATGTGATAGTGAAATCCATTTGACGGGTTCCACATATATCATTCTTTCTTGTCAAATATCTGTATATTTTTACAATTGAGAGATAGGGAAGAAGGATTGGACATTTCAATTATTTGTGAAGGAGTGTTGGACCTTTCAGATCGTTTTCGAGTCCAAACTTGTTGTCATTGGATCGATCAAGATCAAAACACAGAGTTCTACATGAGATTGAGAACGTACAGATTGTAATTAGATGGTTTGGGAGTTCTGAGAGAAAATGACTCGCAAGGAGGTACTTACATCAGATTTTGTTTTGCTTGCGACCAAAGGTTCGATTGTTCTTCGTGATCGGTGGACCAAGCTTTTCATCCTTGGTCAACGCAATTAGGGAGTCTTCACTTACACAAAGGGGAAGACAATACGTGGATTAGATTGTTGTGTTGGGTGTGACGAGAGATTGAGCTGAAAGAGATCAATTTATGTCAGTTTTTTGATTCTTGCGACTAAATTGCGTGTCATACTTCATAGCCCAGAGTTTCGTTTCCGCTAATCAGCATCGCGATTAGCGGAACTGCGTTACTCAGATTCCAAAAACTAGACAACACGGATTAGAATGAACAAGATAGAATAACTTAGTCAACTTCACCAAAACTTCAGATCTTGTGTTTCGACAAGACTTCGATTGTGATGAGTACTCTGCTGCATTCTCTAACAAATGAGAAAGTTACTGAAGTTTAAAATGAATGACTTTTAATCTTCAATATATTCGGGATCTAACACTAAAAAACAAATAATTCTTATATAAAATGATTTCTATGATTTTGATGATCCGTAATAGAATGATAAAGTTTGATCATTCAGTAAAATACACTTGGTATCAAGAAGATGAAACTGAAGAAGATTGTCTCCTAGAATGCTTCAGGACATTTGGAGCTTGGAAGTTAACGATAGACCCATTTCAAGGTGACATTCCATCTTGGAACTTGGATTCACATAAAACTGAAGAAAAACTCTTCGGTTTCTGATCTCACATTCCATCCACAAAATAATTAATATGAAAAATATTTCGCTTTCAATTATTTCGAGCAATCTAGTTGACATGCACAAAATACCATTTAACCAACTGCAATATGATAGTAAAAGAATCAGGTTCAAAGCGAAATATCGTGCATTACAACTCTTTAATATTCACTTTCATGTGCTACAAGTTCATCATTGCACTATAAATGCAAATGGTTTACATCGCAGTAATCATTTTAAGTGTTTTAGATATTTTCTAGTGAATATGCATGCAACATGCAAAATTTAACATTCCAACTGGACCAGACAGTGTAGGTAACACTATTCTTTTGCAATGGGGACCTTACAGTGTAGGTCGAGAAGTCTCAATTATTGTCAATCTTAGATAGAGGTGGTTTATGAGGTGTTAATAGTAATTCTATACATGTTAAATAATAATATAAGTTCTAGACTAAAATATATTTTAGGATAAGTATTATATATTAGATGCAAAGTGCATGCAGGAAGTTCCGAACAAAACCTGTAAGTCATGTAAATGCGAGCACGCTCCAGGAGTCATAAGAACGATTTCAAAGAAATTGTATTTTAATTAAGGCTTAATTTATCACCTAATCGTTCCATAAAAAAAACCTGTTTGCATTATACCCTCTTCCAAATTTGGAAGAGGTGAATAAATTATCAACTGCATTCGTGACTAGTAAAAAACATCTTAAACTTAATGAATAATATATAATATAGTATCCTACACCATCATCTTTCTCACAAGGGGGTGGCTAGATGCAAATCATGGACGTTTTCGTATGCTTCGAACTGTCCGTACAAAGAGGCTTCGGCCTCGTCTTGCGTGCAAACAAAAAAGAAAAACTATCATATGTCAGTTGTTTGATCTTCTTTAATTCGAAAGAAATTTGCTTGATAATACTCCCAATACGATTGTTGCGCTTGATTATACCCCTCTTAATGTTTGGTTGCTTGATCATACCCTTGACGGATTATTTACAATAGAACCAGTCATTTTATCTTTTGGTTCATCATTTTAGTACTTTCAACCTTGACTAAATATCACTGTAAGTAAAAATATTTAACATTAAAGACACGTTAGACTATCCATATCTCATTTTTTTAATCGATCCTATCCTCACTCAATTTCACCTCGCTGCCTCCTTACTCGAAGCTCACCCTCTGAAATCGATCTTCTCAAGAAGCGTGCTTGCTACGGGAAGCTGGAATGCGCTAATGCGCTTCCTGCGCATCTTCCCCGCAGATTAGAGATTTCGACCCTAGATGGCTTACCCGACCTACCTACCACCTTGGTGTTACCTAGTAGGTACACCTACTCCTTTACCTGGAAATTCATGGTTAGGCATCCACGGTCGTTGTCTTCCAGAAGATGCGTGTCTTTCGACCTCTTTCCGTCTTCCGTCGTCTTCCGTCTTCCGAAGACGCAACTGAGAAGACGCTTCCCGGAAGACGGTCGTCTTCCGAAGAAGTCAACTTCTTATTACAAAAAGCTCATAAGATCATCTTCCTTCTAAGGAAGTCGTAATCTTAAGTAACAACGCTTCTTCAGTTATATAAACAAGTTATAAATCTCAAAAATTTCAAAAATTCGTGAATCCTGTAATTTGTGGGCACCACAAACGACATTCGGGTGGAAAAGGTGAGCTTATCTTGAACTTGTTTGATGCGTTTCAACAAATAAAAGTATTAAGCATGAAGTTACGTACGGCTACATCCCTCAACAAAATGGAGTTGTTGAGAGGAAGAACCGTCACATTGCAGAATCAGCAAGGACAATGTCGAACAAGATATCGATGCTCAAGTGTTACTAGACCGAAGTTGTTGGAATTGATGTGTATATGATGAACCCTGCATCAACAGCTATTGTACATCAGAGAACACCTTTTGAAGTTCTGGTAGGGATAAAACTAGATCTTTCTGCTCTTAAGGTCTTTGGTTGTGTTTGTTTCGACCATGTTCTTGAGAAAAAACATACGAAGTTGGATCCCAAGGCTGTGAAGTGTATTTTTCTTGGCTATGTGTCTAAGAAGAAATGGTATCGATGTTATAGTCCCACTTCTCAAAAGCTCTATATTAGCCGAGATATGATTTGTGATGAGCAGAAATTTTGGTTTCTATATTAGCCGAGATATGATTTGTGAGGAGCAGAAATTTTGGTTTCAGCCGTCATCTGCTTATGTACTTGCCATTCTGCTTGTTGCTTCTCTTGTCAATCTTCTACTTCAAGTGATAATTTGTTATTCATCCTCCATCTTTAAGAGCACCATGGTCTGGTCGAGTTACGTCAGGTTTTTAGGCTATTCGTACTACTATTGCTCCTATTCGACCATCTAACTTAGCTCGTTCTCAGCAAATGTTACAGCAGATGATAAACTCCAAACGCAGCATACTAAGCCTAGCTCCTCTTGATGTTTCTTTACATGACACCTTGCTCGTTGATGTTAGCTGTTCTCAACGTGTTCTAAGAACTGAACCTACATCTTCAAGTCAGTTTGATATCCGAAGATCTGTAAATGTTAAGCATCATGTGAAGGGTTTCTAGATAAACACCATGCTTATATGACGAATATGATTGAGGAGCAAGAACCAAATTTTCTTAAGAAGACATTGCAAGATACTTGGTGGATACAAGCCATAGAAGCAGAGCTTGCTGCTCTTCATCATTAGCACACATGGGAACTTGAGGACTTACATGCAGGTAAGAAAACAATTCGTTGAAGATAGATCTATAATGTCAAGAGGAATTCGGATGGCTCTGTCAGATGTTCAAGGCTCGGCTTGTAGCTAAAGGCTATGCACAAAAGTATGGTCTTGATTTTGATAAGACCTTCGGTCTTATAACCAAGATGATTTCTATTTGGTAGTAATTGCAGATGGACTTCAACGCATTTGTGAATGGAGATCTTGAAGAAGAAGTCTACATATCACAACCTCTTGGATATCAAGATCAGCTATACCAGATCGAGTGTGCAGACTTCAGAAGTCTCTCTATGGACTTAAGCAAGCTCCAAGAGCTTGGACTGCCAAGATTAACTCATTTCTGCAGTTACTTGGCTTTGTTGTGTGTACTTCAAACTCTCTGCTGTATTGCTTGCAGATGGATATTGTCCTCTTGATCATCTATATTGATGACTTTGCTATCATAGGTTCTTTTGAGATGCTCATTCAGAAAATCAAGATCAGCTGAAGAGAGAGTTCGACGTGAAGGATCTTGAGGAGCTCAAATACTTCTTAGCTGTTGCGTTCATCAAGAATGGAGGTGACACCTGGCTTCTGCATGTAGAGCTCACGTTTTCAATTTTTGATAGAAGATGCTTGAAGTATAGAAGTCCGTAGAAGAAATAATGAAGTTAGAAGAAGAATAGCTTAGTTTTAGTGAAGAAGATAATTTGTGAAGAGAAGAGCCTTCTTAAGAAGAGTCTTGAAAGAAGACCTTCGCAGAAAGATCTTTGGAGATAGAAGATAAAAAGAAAGAAAACTTCTTAAGAATGGACTCCTTAAGTGTAATCTCTTCACGAATAGACAATAGGATTCATAGCAGAGTACTACGACGTTTGAGTAGGTTAGGACAAACTACCTTCCTGAAGAGAGACGGGAACTGCAAGAGACGAAGACGAAGACGGTCTGCGCACACCTTTTGTCAAGCCTGTAGCGAGGAAGGAATGGCGACTTCGGCACGTGTGAGAAGTTCGAACCTAACTATATACTCAAAAAATTAGCTCAGTATCCAAATCCACTTTTAGCACATAGTGATTTTCTATTTGCAGAGAGAGCGTTTAGACGAAGATAATGAATTGGACAAAGTCTATTGCATTTGGACAAAGACTAATTTGGACGAAGTCTAGTGCATTAGGCGAACTTCATCCAACAGCCCATTCAGTCATCTTTGTAGGGAACGATGTCAATCACGAATATGTGCCTTCTCACATGTGAATAACATCACAAAGTGACTGGTAATAGCCACTCAGGGGTGTGATCAAGCTCACTGAACCTACTGGGGGTGTGATCAAGCAAATTTCTGTTAATTCGATATACCGATAGATGGAAAATTTAATTACCCGTTTATCGTCTCTAAGAGCAAGGTCTCTCGAATAGCGTTTCACCTTGTAGTTAATGAGGTTCTCGTTTATGGATAATGCAAACTTGCATACTATATCCTTTATTTTCCGGAATTCTATGAGCAAGTGCAAACTTGCACCTATCAAGGTTTTCCATTCATTCGTCAAAATATTGAAAACCTCCATCGATAAGTATGCTATTTGGGCTAAATAATACACCTCACAAGTGCAATGCTATCGAGTGTCTGAAGCGTGTCTGGTGAAGAAAGCACTTATGGAAGTGCACTTCTATCGTGTAAATTGCATCAGAGTAACATAATCTTTGCACTCGTACAAGGATTTCACTTCCACGGGGTGCACTTACGCAGGTTCGACTGTATTTGGATTCTGCTCATTTTGATCTGTAGATGGAGAAATTCTGAGACCGAAAAGGTGAGGGTGCAGATCCGTTAGGTCTCCTGACTTCGGATTAGTTCGCGACTAGTCTAATCAATCAGCAATGGAAGCACACACCGCTATATATGCTATAGGGACACCGGTGGTTCAAATTTTCTAAAGTTTTATTTGTAATTTTGTGCCACAGCTGCAGGGCTCAAGAGTGGGGGAACTTTTGAGCAAAGTTCAGTGCCTGCCGGACAGAGAAGGAGGACAAACGCACGGAGCCACGGACGGAAGGACCAAACAGATGCAATCAGCTTGAAGGCCTGTAGATTCAGTGCCGAATAAATTCGGAAGTCGAAGGAAGGACTCGAGACTGGAGACTGATTCAGTTCATCGAATTTTGACAGCCGTTCCAATCGTTCTTCAGTTGAGAATGGTGGAATTTGCAGGTGGGAGTTAATCGTCTGCTTGGGATAGGAGCACGATTGTTCGAGGGTCTACTTGTGGACAGCATCGTTAGGGCGGGCGAAATGTGGGAGTTTTGGCAGAGAGCAGCAGGAGGAGGACAAGGGTTTGGGGGTGTGGAGAAGCCCTGGAGGGCGTGGATGATGGTCAGGAGTGCGGCATTTAGTGGCAGTGCACGTTCATGGGCTGGAGAAGTGAAAGTTCTAGGAGGCCAAGGGTGGTATGGGGGTGTGAGTAGCGGAGGTTTGCTGCCATTAAATGCGATCAGCGACAACAAGGGCTCGAGGAAAGACAGGACCAGGCTCGGCCGAGGAATTGGATCTGGCAAAGGGAAAACCGCAGGAAGAGGGCACAAGGGCCAGAAAGCGCGTAGCGGGTGCAAGCCCAGACTCGGGTTTGAGGGAGGACAGACTCCTCTGCGACTGAGAATTCCTAAAAGGGGGTTTACCAATACTCTTGGACAGTCATTTCAGGTGTGAATAAGTATTAATGCCACAATGTGGACCACTGAATCGTCAAAAGTGCGACGGATGGCAAATCTCTATGCTTTCGAGGAGTGAAACCGGTGGATGTGACCGCTGGCTGTAGGAATATGTAGGAGATCTCGGCATGTATCAAAAGCAAAAAAAGACTACAAGTGGTTGATACGAAACATGGATGAATGTTTGTTTGCAGCCGGTGAACCTGAACACGATAGCTGATCTTGTGAGCAAAGGCCGTATTGATCCCTCGCAACTCATTACAATGAAGACTCTTAAGGTACGCTGCAGTCGTTACCTGATTGGAATGAGGATGCAATTTGGATTGTTTTTAACCCATTGCTCCGGAGTGTAGAGCTGTGTGGCATTGAGGGTCATAGTGTCCAAATAGTGTCGGCAGTTGTAACTCCTAGCAGTACTGCAAACAGACTCGTTTCTGAACGAGGATGGTTCTAGTCTATCCACCTGCATACTCGTCAAAAGACTACAAGTAAGAATGAATCTACAAGACGAAATAGGTTGCATATAGTTTGGACTTCTGCACCAGCAAATGTGATGAGGTTACCCGGCAGTCCCGCTTCTTTTATGGCTTTATTTCCGTTGGTCAAATTGGAGTACTAGAGAGTAACATTTGTTGTTTGTATGTTGGTAAGTAGGATGCAGGGGCTGTTGGTAAGAAACAGCTGGACGGTATGAAGTTGCTTGGAAGAGGAGCAGAAGAGTTTTCGCTGCCTGTTCACATTGAGGTTAGTTCCTATGAGCCAGTCGTCGCCATCGGTGTCATGGAGAATTGGAGACTCTGTTCCTGCTTGTCACATTTCATACCAGACACACCGTCAATGGAAGAAGCATGATAATGTCCGTTTCGTTCTTCAGGTGAGTAGAGTCTCCGAGCGGGCCAAAGCAGCTGTAGAAGCTGCTGGAGGAACGGTCCGAAGGGTACATTACAATCAGCTGGGGCTGAAAGCTTTGCTTGATCCTGACTGGTTCCACAAAAAGGGTCGCCTCTTGCCTCAACCTGCACGTCCACCCTTGAAGGTTCTACCTAAAGTTGACGGCACCGGTTCGCTCCCAGCTCCTGTCACTCCGCCATCATCTACTCCCACTGTTTCGGAGACCACATTGTTAGCGTAAATAGGCTTTTACTTGTGAGTGGATGCGTCTCACATCTGAGAAAGCAAGGTCTGTACAGTAAAGGAAATACAACTTACTTTTTGACGAAGGTCGAAGGCGAATGTAGAAGGAAATTATGGTGAGCACGCATAGGAAATTAGGCGAGATGAGAGTTTCAGTCAAATGACCTCTTTAGATGTAGGACCAGCTCCAAGTACACGGTTCGGTTTCACGTTCATCCAGCAAGTCTTGGAATCTTCCTCCTCTTGTGATGGCCTTGATTTCAGTGGTCACGCTCTCTGTAATCGTTTCTGTTCTTTAGGCTGTATTATCTTTCGTCGGTTGGAACCTGTAAATGGAGTGGTAGGCTGACAAGAGGAACTATACTAGTGATCGCCCTCCTTCCATGACAGATGCTTCAAACGCTTCGATGCCTTTGAAGAATTTTGCTTAGTATATTACTGTTATGTGGTGAGTCAAGGAGAAGTCGGAGTTTAATATGTTTAATGTTAGCGAAGATTTTTCTCGACAATGGGTAAGTTGTGTTCGTCTCGTATCACTTGGATGTACAGTTTTCCTAACTTTGACAAGTGACTAAATGCATCCGTAAATTTCTATTTTGAACACTAAGTGCCCAAAGCTCGTGAGTTTGGTGAATGGTACATGGCTTTGCTGCGTATTTTGGAGAAGAAGAATGTCTCATTTGTCTGATCAGTAATCAGGCACATATACTGTCATTTCAAATAGAAGATATTTTCTAAATTGTAAGGTCTCTCTTCGTTGCTAGTTCGATACGAAGATGGGAAGATTCACGTGATATATAACATTGTTCCTTTTGTGTCTCCTGGACAACTTCCGGTCAATTAGGTTAAAGTGTACACGCTTGACTTGAGGTCTCGTAGAACTTTATATGTAATTAAGAGAAGTGCGATCAATGCGGATTTGCAGACGTGGCCAAAATGACATACAATTTTCATCCACTGTTTACCTTGATTTCTTCTCCACAGTCGTGGTAAATAATAGTAAGGCACTGAATGCCATATAATATACATCAAAGGCGTCCGTCAATGAACAAATTTCTACCTGCCCTATAACAGTTAAGACACCTCAGGTTCTCAAAGAAGGAGCACTGAGCTATAAGGTCCATCCCAGCATAAGACCTCCAACAAGCTCACTGCAGCTACATTTTTTCTTTCTCTGGGGTCCATCTAAGGTATGTTGCCTCTAGTCGATTCGGACCCTCTGAACAAGTTTAAGCAAGATCTTGCTACCTTTCGGGATAACAGGTTCTTCTTTCTAAATTAACATTTTCGAGGAAATTCGCTATCTGTGAACGCCTCCTATTTTAGGTACATGAATGACGAAAGGTACTAACCAATGTTTCCTTTTCCTACTTCCGACCAAAAATGTTGAAAACGTTCTTGATTGCGTTCAAGGCGTTCTCATTGATGAAAGGTTCATCGTACTTGTTCAGCAGTGGAATGAAGTTCGGAGATGTCCTCAGGTTGGCTAAGTCCGGATCCTCCCTGATATTCTGCACAAATCAGTTTTGAACCTTTTAGATGTATCATCCAAGAAACTCAAAGGGCACGCTGCAACAGTCCTTTACGAATGTAGTACCTTAGAACAGATCCAGTCCTCCTTTTGGAAGCAGTGTGAAGGATAGATGGATAGAGAAAATTTACCTTGTAGTCTTCAAAGCCATTCTCCATAGCATCCTCAAGAGCTGAGAGCCCTGCTTCTATCTGGGGAACAGTAAACGCATTCAGCAACTTCAGAATGGTCACAACTGGGTGTCTCAGTTGCTGTGACCTGCGATACCCGCACTAGCCCCGTGAGACTTTCCAAGCGAAGTGAATGCTATTCAGTTCTTCTACTGGACAGCTTAGACTCTTAGGTGTATCGAGGCCCCAAACCTGATTCAGTTTTGAGTAGCAGCAAGCCACGTTGTAGCAGGCTACCCTGCTTTCTCTAAATTCCGGCTCCAGCCCCAGTACTGACTCGAACTTTACAAGAGCCTCCTCGTATTTACCAGCCCTGATTCTCCAGCAAACGAGATTGTCAGTTCACTAGAAACTTCCAACTGACATAATAATTCGTCGTGTCTGTTGTCGCCGTAGAACATATACGCCTGCCAAGTGGACACGCAAAGTACATCGCTCTGAGACTTAAACTGCAAGGTGAGAACCAAATATGCACCAAAACTGTGACTAACGATCTTGTCCTAATGACGGGGTAGGGAAACACCACAGTTACGAGGAATCACACACCACACAATGAAACATACCTGTACAGTTTGAGTCCCTCATTGAGATCGTCTTCTCTTTGCTGCTTCAACTCCTGTTTGCGTAAGTAATTCTTGATCTGGCAACAAGAGGACGCAGGGAAGGACTCAGAGGAACTGAACGAGTGTTCTAACTCGAATCCTCGTACAACTTTTGCCTACCAGTGCGTCAACTAAGCGAATTCGAAAGATAGATCTGCGATAGGATTAAGAGCCAAAGGAACGATGATAGTTATCTATATTTCTCTTGTGCCTTCTCACCAGCAAAAGCCACAAAGATCTCGTTCAACACGCCGGACAGTGTACGGCCCACTTGAAAAAGTCTGCGAGACTTACTCTGAATTTCCTCTAGGGGCTCATGGCCGACAGATGATGAAAATGGTGAACATTACGTACTTGAATTTCTCTAATGCCGTCTCCAATGGAGCCGGCATTCCTTTCTTTAGATAACTGTTCCGCACTTGCAGCTTGACCCTCGCGTTTTCCTGCGCATGCGGCACGGATGCAAGGTTTCCAAGAATAAAATTCCCAGCCAGGAGTGGTGAACAGGACCTACTAAGCTACTAAATATTCCGTCTGCGTGCAATAAGGCAGTCAATAATCTTCTCTACCGTGATCAACTGGCAGTCACCCACTCGCTGAGAGTGTTTTCAAATAATAAACCTATCAACTTCAAAAAGCAAGCTTTAGATGAAAACATGCGCCTCCCACAGTTCTTCCACATTCTCTTTCTCAACAAGGAACCTGCATATTTTTACTAAAAGAAGTACCGTATTTCTTTTCCACTTTCATATACAGAGACCCAATACGCTGGCGAACCGTGTACATAGTGCGCCCATACTCAGCTGCCGGCCAGACCTCGGTTCCAAACATTGCGCTGTTTACACAACAGACTCACAATTCAGTCACTGTCTCCAAGGGGATTCTTTAAACAACTACAACCTAGTATACGCATTGCAAAGTCTTTAGTAAACCGAAAGATTAGTAAAACAAATTAAAGTCGTGGGATTCGGCCAACAAATGAGACTACAAACACGCAAAATTGTACAGTTCCTGGAAACAGCATCCTTACGCTATTGCATTTCTCAAGAATGAATCGATAGAAGCTACCGCAACAAATGGAACTGCTAGCGTGGAATCTTCTTCTTCGCGGAGAGCGGAATGAGTGTTGTGTCCGAGAGAGAGAGAGAGAGAGAGAGAGAGAGAGAGAGAGAGAGAGAGAGAGAGAGAGAGATTCCGTACCTCGTAGCAATAACTCTATCACCAGGTGTGAACATCTTAGTGGCATCGGCATTGCTTCCAGGAAAGATTTGATCGATGTACACGCGGCCATCGGCACCCTTATAGAATTTCAACCCGTAAGGCTTTTCCAATTCCACTTCGTAAAACTCGGGCTCCTTCGGAGCTTCCGAGCTCGTTTCTGCCATGGCTCGCAAGTTAACAGACCCTGACGAACCGACTTTGACAGCATTCTGCTGACACTTGAGCGACTGAACACAACCTCCAAAAGTCGACTTCAACGAACCTTGAACACTGGTTCTCACGCGAGGGGAGTAGGACGTCAACGACGACGAAGATGAAGAGGAAACAGCACAGTCCTGACAACGAGAGGTGGCAACGCAAACCCCGCTGCTTTGGCTCAACGCCATTCCAACAACAGAGGCCGCCATCTCTGCCTCTGTTCTGCAAATGCGGTTACTTGCAGCAGAACTGCTCAAAATTCTGTGCACGGCGTCACTCACTCTCTCCTTCGTTCTACGTAATCAAGAAAGTCATGGAGATCAGTCCTTACGGGCCAGTTGTCATGTCATTAATTTGGAAGCAAACAGCAGCAGCGCCTTCAGCAGCTCAGCTTCCTCAAATCGACAAAGGCAACGAACACCATCGCACCGATGAAGATGGTGGATAATGAAAGATACTGGGAGATCCGCTGAGAATTCCCATCCCCTGAGACCACACGATCGACGGGCTATGAGGAGTGTGTGCACCATATCTCTTCTGCTAGCGCTGCTACTTGACTGACTTCCCCCGAGCCGATCTTGTTACACGTGGCAGTCAGCCACAGGTTTTGGCAGTTGTGCACCTCTCATTCCCTGTTCGAAAATCATACGTACACAAAACACGGCCAGCCTCCGCTCGCTCGCTTTTCTTCATTGCCACCCTCGGCTCTAAGGCTATTTCTCCCCATCTTTTTTATCTTGAGGCATGCACCCTCTTCCAAAGGTTCGGAAGAGGGGAATATGCAAAAAAAAATAATTTATTTCTTAACTTTTCCTCTTCGAAACGTCAAGTTATAAATTAAAGCTTAAATAAAAATGTTGTTATTCTATGGGAGGTACATATATTAATACCAGAAAAGAGTTTTGTTGCGGTAGTTACTTATGGGTTTTGTGTAACTCAAGTGATCATGTGTAATCAAGTTTACCAAGGGGTTTTAACATTTTAAATTTAATAAAGTAAATTTAGAGAACTTTGTACGATAGTATGACTTGTTTTGCGCATTTATCGTTCTGTTACGCCAGCAGAAGCTCTTGTTCAGTAGGTCACAAAATGCACAACGCTAACCTGCAAATCACAATCACTTGTTAGCGTTCATGCACCACTTATTTTTATCTCGTTTCATCTGGACCGGAGTCTAACTGTCTCCTTAACTCTCAAGCTCCCTAAGTCTCGACCTAGACCAACTAGACCGGTCCCAAAACATGAGCAAGTCACAACATGACTTGGACGGACTTCTCATAAAATCCAAGGTCCTAAACGGTGGATCCATCACTCCTAACGTTCCAACCGCCAATGCTGTCCGTCTGGGTCCAAGTTCTCGAATGGTAGTCTGACTCTTTGTCTCGTTCCCTAGTGTTGCCTCAACCTTTGGGTCATTCTTAAGTGCAGACGTCCAAGTTTAGACCGGAACGCGTCTTGGCATTGCTCCAGTCATCACCTGATGCTCTCAGAGTCCGTCCGCTGAATCCTCAACTCGGGTGACTCGTCCTGATCCACCCACGCATCGAGCCCCCTTCATATATACTTCTGAGGATCGGCGACACCGCCTTCCTCTTCGATCGCTAAAAATTATATCACAACCTGATCACGAGATCGGCCATAATTCTCAACTCTGATATCAGTTCAAGGAGTTATGCATATCTCTGAAAAGCCCTCCTCTAGACCTTTCTAACGATACCTTACTCTCCTTGAGATCTTACGTAGAGCTCCGTCCATGCCTCAAAATCCTAAGTGTTGGATCCAACACTTATGATTTTTCTGAGGAAATGTGGTCCAGTGTTAGACTTGGACTCTATGGTTCAGACCAGCGTCCGACCAGAGTTCATCTGCACCGGATCCACGTCTCAGTCTCGCATCTCATACTCACGTCTTGGACTTATGTTTCGATGTGTGTTTCGGTCTGTTCTAGACTTGCCCCCTAGGTCAGCATTCATCTAGGGATAGGCCCTTACATCCTAACTCAACGTTCCAACCTTGGTTCAGAGAACCACTTAGAGTTCTTTTGTTCTTTTGTTCTCGACTTCTCGATCAATCGTTAAGTCCTACTCGTAGCGTTCACAACCTAGCGCAAGTCCACTAGGGTTCTGTTGTTAGCATCTACACCTGATCTTGAGACAGAAGGTCGCGACATTGACCTCCATTTTAACAATGATCCTTAAACCCCCCCTCCCTATATAGAAAGAGGAGGGAGAATGATTCGCGAGAATCATTCTCCGCGGGGCACTTGCCCGAGGAGTAGGACAGGAGGCGGGCAGAGCGCGGTCTCGCTCTGCCCGCCTGCTCCTGACCTTTGTGCCCTAGCCATCATGGCCAGAAGCAACTCGTCTCCCGCCTCCTCGCCTCGCTCGTCTGCCGCGTTTTTTAATCATCTGGTCGTCGCTCGTCGCTCGTCTGCTCGTCTCTCGTCTGCATTCGGATTTCATCGCTCGTCGCTCGTCTGCTAGTCTGCTCTCTTTTTCGTCACTCGTCGCTCGTCTGCTCGTCTGCTCTCTTTTTCGACTTCGATACTGCTCGTGGTTTTGGTTACCTTCTTGTCGATTCTCTTTGACAGGTTGCAGGGTTACGTGCATTTTTCGATCTTTCTTCTTCTTCCACGTAACTGAAGCTCCCGCAGCCTTTAGAGTGAAGCGAGTGCCTATCTGCCATCGGCGTTTCTAGGTGCCTGTCTCTTATCGGCTGCGGTCTCTGGTACTCGGTGGACACATTCAATCGGTGCCACTTTGATCGTCTACGTGCTCTTAGCGGTTGCGGTCTCTGGTACAAGGTGGGCACATTCAATCGCATCTTTGGGCACTTCACGTGCTCTTAGCGGCTGCGGTCTCTGGTACTCGATGGGCACATTCAATCGCTGTCTTGGGCACTTCACGTGCTCGTAGCGGCTGCGGTCTCTGGTACTCGGTGGACACATTCAATCGCTGTCTTTGATCGTCTACGTGCTCTCATCGCTGCGGACTCTGGTACTCGGTGGGCACATTCAATCGTTGTCTTTGAGTTTATACGTTTACACGTCTACATTTATGTACATAACTCTGTTTGTTTCTCGATCCTCTCTGATGCAGTTTCTGATCGTTTACTTCGATGTTCATTTTTCAGCTGTTTGCCGTCTCAGTTTGGACATTTTGACTTACAGCATGACTAACCAAGTTAGTCATACAGCGAGTGTAAAATGGGATTCTAATGGAGGCGCTGATGGTTTCCGGTGAGTAAGTGGGGGTAAGCTGGAGAAGCCACTTTGTGTCACTCTTGAGGACATCCGACTACAGTTTCCTGTATATTTCGATGCTTGCTTAGAGTTCGCATCTGAAATGCCTATCGTTATCGAGGACGAGACCTTTCTCTTAGCATGTGGTGCAGCTCCGTTTACTGAGGTGGCGTTGAATCGGAAACGGTTCCAAGTGTATCGTGCTTTGGCTCTTTGTCTTGGTTACAGCGACCGCAAGGAGTTGCCTGAGATTCTAGTTACTGCTGTGAAATCGACATGGTCTGAGGACGGAGAAGGCTTTGTTGGTTTCAAAATGCCAGATTAGCAGTATCCACCGGTTCGGTTTGCAGTATTTTCTTCATCTCTTACATTGTATATTATTATAGGCATGTTTGCATCCCGGCTAGCGGGTCGCAGGAGCTGATGCTCCTACGAAACGTCATCCCGTATGGGGGTTTGGTGGGTTCGAGACCCAATGACGTTACATGTTGGTTATCATGCAGCTGCTGTTCATGTGGCTTGGCTTAGGCTTGCTCGAGTTGTTAGTGTGACTGCACAGAAATACTAGCCTGATCACGCATGAAAGTACACTGCAACTAGAATGTCGATCACATTATTGTCTGCAGTAACATCGGGAACCCTCTTTTACGCAGCTGACATTCATTACAGGTCCAGAGTTGAACAGGCAACGTAAAATCCTCATCTTTATTGCAGAAGTGAAGTGACACAACTTACTGCGTAACCTGAAACTGTCTGCCGTAACCAACTTCATGTGGCTTGGCTTAGAAATAAGGCTCGTTGATCTCGATTTCATCTACTTCATCTCTGGAGGACTTTGGTTCTCTTTGCGTCCCAGTCATTTCCGTAGTGATACGTGATAGTCACAGGAAAGAGTAATTTCCAAAAAGTCAGAAAGAGCTAACGACAGGTCATGTTGAAGCTTCATATCTCACTGGAATGCGACGGGAAATGAGCCTGTTCCCCTGGCGTTCTTGTGTTGTGGTGCCCGGCATGTAGGGTGGTTATTCAGACTCAGCACTACGAACTAAGACACCCCGAAATATACTGCCATCTTCACTACTAAATACTTACCAAAGGAAGCGGAAGCACATTTAGTTCTTTGTAATCATCATCCTGTGGAGATCATGTCACGATCATTACTGCTCTAAGCTTTAGCCAGCGATGGAAGAATGCCATCTCCGAAGGTTAGTCTTGTGGGTCGATTTCAGTTGCAACTCGTGGTCTTTGCCACCGAAATTATTTTCTCAAGCTTTTTATCTAGCTCTTGGGAAGCAGAGGACTGTGCGACATTTTTCAGTTGAAGTGCAAAGTTTTGCAGGAAACATTCTCACAAAGGAGCCAATCAAGATGCAAAGCGTAGTATCACAGAAGGCAATGCCCTTATACACAATGCTTCCTTCATTGTCGGAGTTCGTTCTCGAGAACGACAGGACGAGATGGTATTCAACCATAGCCAAAGTTGGATGGCCGAACTACATACTTTGTGTAAACAGGGTAGAGTTGAGGGTATCTAAGTAAACCCTTACTATAAAGGAAATAAATCTACACTATATTGAAAAATCACTCCAACCCAAGTAAACTCCAAGAAAGAGATTTATGTTGAGTTTGAGTCTTCCGGAAGGACAAGCGGTATCATAACTGATATGCAATCATCCAAACAAGAAGTCAGCAATGTTAGATGATTTCAAACAATTTTTCCTCGAGAAAATAAAATAAAATAGAATCAACGATAGCTTGGAGCTAAATAATTACCTCATAGCCTCATTGACCAAAAATGCGCATTCGAAGTGCGTCTTTCCAAACCGTGGTACGGGGAACAAGGACCCTGTTGGATGCTGGTCTGCGACGGATAGTTGTGTCATTTTGTTGACGTTGTCTTCTTTGAATAACTTCACGGCAAATATTCTCATTCCAATCCATAGCGGCGCAAGCTAAACGAACCTCGTACGAGCTATCCCAATGGATCCGCTTTGTCGCAAACTTATTGATGACAGAATGAAACGTCTCACTCATGAAGTTCTCCCTCGCACGAGTGTAAAAACGCATCTTCAACCAAGTGAAATGCTTCTCGAGAAATGCAGCTACTGCAAGATGCGTACGTCCTCCATGAGGATATCGGGCTCCTTCTCCAAACGCTAATGAGACACACTGACGATCACCCGGGAGGATACGACAATCCGTGTGATCACCTGCCCAATGCTTCGCCGCTGTGAGGATATCAAAGACCATCAAATGCGGACCCTCGTCGCCCCTAAAATACAAGCTCACATTAGCCATGAATAAATAATAACATAAAGACTAAGATGCATTTGCATAATATGGTAGTGAATACTTGTCACGTGCAGCACGAGCACAAGTGTAAATCCATGACTTCAACTTGTATGCAATATCATGGCCTGCCAGCTCAGGATACTTCAACCCTCGGGCTCGTTCAGGTGCCCAGTAGTCTTCGGCAGATAGTCCTAAGTCCTCAGCTACGCAATTTACGAAGTCCGCCTTACTGCCACTAAGAGGTAGACTCTTTGTACGACAATATGCTTTCAACTGGACTACTGAGAATATGGCTAGCTCCCTCCTGCTCCGTGCCTCTTCGATATTCCGATCACCAGATGACATCTTCACCTCTTGCAACTCCTCCTTGAATTTTTGCACAATGTTTTTTGCCTTGTGCCAAAGATCTTTTTGATTGCAGATCCAAGTAACCCACTTACTTAATAAACAAGTAAGTGGGTTACTTGGAGAAATAATGTACATAAAATACACTCATAATGAATAAAAGCACAATGGAAAGAACTCACTCTTCAACTATGACGTCCACGGAACGATTGTCATCGTGGATGATCTCCGGGATAGTCAAACCTTTGTCTTTCAACGTGGCAATGCCTTTCTCCACGGCAGCTGTCTCTATCCTCCAAGAACTACTGGCCTCCACCCTGGTCATGGTTATCATCTCGATAACTCGATTGTCTGCAACATTGATGAATGGCACAGTTCCATGGTACCCGTTGCGAGACGAGTCCCATCTACAATCAACATATAATACCAATGGCTCTGCACACCAAATAATATTTGTAAGTACTAATGAGCTGCTATCAAAACTTGACTCAAGTCAAACACAACGAGGAATAGTGAGGTCTAACCCGTGGATGTCAATAGCTCGGACTGCAACGATTCTTTTTGCTCCGTCCATATTCCCTCCGCTGCATTGCACCAACCTATGGCTCGATCGGTGCCACTTTGAAAGTCATACCAATGCGACTCGGTGGGCACATTCATCCTCATCGCCTCCAACATATTCGCAACATTGGTGTAACTCAGACCGGCACATAAAGCAGCATGATACATCTGACCAATCACGTCAAGTGATCCTCGATCTCTCTCCATCTCTCCGGTGGCAAACACGGTGGTGTGACCCTCGTCACAACTAAACTTCAGCTGCCAACACTGTTGGTAAGCTGTGACAACCGGCTTGAGACAATAAAGCGTGCATCCTAGTCTTGGGCACTTCACACGAAATACGTCACAAAACTCCAAAATCTTCCCGCGACCCCAGAACCCATACTCAACCTCTCTATGCTCTATAGGTGCCTCCGGAACGTCGTCAAGAACCTCCTCTGCCAAATCAGAAGCCTGATTATCTGCAACTATAGTTTGACTATCCTCGACAATCATAGCCTCTACGTGCTCAACAACATCATCAGCAAGATTGATCTCCACGGGTGGATCTTCGATGGGCTGGGCTACACGAGCAGCACGTGCTCTCTCTAGACCGTCTATACGGCCTATGGCTCCATCCAACAACCATCTCAAACACTGAGCGTGTGTTGCAGCAGGTCCCGATGTAGGACTTAGTGCACGGCGTAATCGGCTGTAGACGTCTAAGAGGTCCTCGGGAATCCTAATGACCTGGACGGTATTCGGTCTTCTTCTAACATGATAGTTGTTCCGGTCAGAAGGATAATGTCCCCATTGCCTCTCATCCATGGCTGAACTATAATCAATAATTATCTACATTTACATAGTCACAAATATGAGAAAAAATGACAACAGAAATAGACTTTTTAAATTCTTGTCCAAAACTAATCTATACCACAGTAAAAATATCATGAATACAGAAAAAGATTTATCTCTGAATATCTATAAAAAGCAGAAGTAAATAATAATCAAGTCACATCTGAATTACCTGACACCAAACTTGAGCTGAAAACTGAACCCACTCTTACAAGAAATAGCTTCTGCTCCAAATATCTGTGCCAGTAATAGAGATATGTTAGTAAACAAAACATCAAGTTCACAATATATATCACAAATGGAAGATCAATAAAGATACAATATATAAACAGAAAATGTAATAATAAATATTTACTAAAATGAAATATACATATCTAATCGATAATGACTACAAAGAACTAGAAAATAAACTAAGTGCTAAGTACTGGTTCCAAGAGAAGAGAACAATTCACCTTTGGAGCAAAGGAGTTAGAGCCTCACTGTGCAAAAAGCACAATGAGCCAAAAGCACACAAGGATGGAGGCTTTGCCCCTCCTGCGCTGGAGGAGGAGGGGGCAGGAGCTTCCCTCCTGCTGTGCCCTTGACAGTAATACAGTAGGCACCTGCCCCTGCCCCCCTCCTCATTTTCACAGCTGCCCAGAATTTCAAATTTTGAAAATTCAAATCAACCTGCCCGCGTGAGCTTGTGGTCCAGTTTGTGGTCAAGATTTATATCACTCATTAGAATTTTTTATATGTTGAAAATTGGAATTTTTTTTTTCAGAGAAATAACGTCTGAAAATATCTATCGGAAGTGACAAATTTCAACGAAAATGGATCACAGACGGCAACGCAATCTTCCGTCGCGAAATGCTCTGGGTAGCCCAGATTTTCTCGTCCGCTAATCCCGAACGGCGATAATGAAAACTCTGGGTTACCCAGAGTATTAGTACCAGGAGGGGGGGTTTAAGTTAACGCCAAGTTCAAAATGGGTAGCCAACCCCTTGACGCCTGAACTGCATTTTGGTAGCTATCTCGCAGTTTTCTTCTTGGCTTGAGTCTTAAGTCGTTGCTAGAACACTTAAAAAATTTCCAACTAGTCTGGGGAAAGTCTAACTTTTTTGGTTATCCCTCAACAAAACTAGTTGACAATTTCCAGACATTCTACTTAAGACTCTAATTTGCTAACTCATAAGTATTCACACCTACTTACTAGGTCCCATGAAGCTCACTTTCTGATCGCAACCTGATTTGACTTAGACGCTCCACTAAGTTTACCTTGCAGTTGGCAAACTGCAACGCAAGATCACCCAAGTCCCAAGACAAGTATAAAAATTCATACTTGCTTTGTCAACGCTAAGACACTTCTAAGGACTAAGTCTTGAATTCAAGACTTAGTCTTGATTTAGATGCTTATTCAAACCAGCTCGCTTCCTTTGAGTGTGTTTCGTTCCTCCTCTTGACAACATCGTAGGCATATGATCCGAACTAGTCATAGCCATGCACTACCAATACACTTAGATAATTTTCAAGAAACAAATCTTTTATTTTCATAAAATACAAGTCAAAGCTACAAAGTCCAAATCACCTCAAGTTGCTACTCGTATGGTTCGTCGTTCTTTTCACTCCTCGCTGAAAAGAGATGTCTCATCTCTCTAACGCATTTGTTGTCCTTGACGTCGTTTGAAGCGATCAAATACTTCACTTGCATGTTCTAGCTGGCACCCAAGTTGCTTCGTTCAAATGATATCCACGTCATTTGACCAAGTACTGTGTTCAGTTTGATTTGCGCCGCGATCATAAAATGATCTCCACCTCGTATTCTGCTTCGTTTTGCACGAATTCATGTTGAGGTCTGAGAACCTATTTGCGCTTCGGTCGTAAGTCATCCTTGAAGTATTTCTTTGATAAAGAAACATGGAAGGTCAGATATAACTGCCACTTGGGAAAAAGATCTAAGGTATAGACATCTTCATGCGGATTCTTGACAATGACAAAAGATCTCGCAAACTTTGATGAGGATTTCGTCGAAATTCTCTTCGAAAGGGTGAAGTTCTTCGTACTTAACCATACTTCTTCGCCAACTTGAAACTTCACTTGCCACTGATGCTTGTTTACCTGCTCCGTGTAACATTGCTGCGTCTTCTCGAGTTCTTTTTCACTTGTTCCTCGTGCCGCTGTATTTCTGCCACCAACTCTTCAGCTGATGTTTGTTTGTTAACTTACAGATGTGGTCCTTCCGGCTCACATCTGTAAGTTAACAAGAAGATTCGTGAGTTGCTGAATGCTTTGTGGAGTTGTAGCAATACTCAGCAAGACTGAACCACTCTGCTCAATTACTTTGGTTCGCGTTCACATTATTCCCCAAGTATTGATTCAGAATCGAGTTAACTCGTTCCGTTTGCCCATCCATTTTGAGATGAAAAGCGGTACTAAATTTTAACTTAGTCCTCAACTTTTCGAACAAGTGTTTTAAAGACACGTGTGAATTTACAGTCTCGGTCAGAAATAATACTCCGGGGTAATCCATGTGAACGTCATCAAGTATCTAAGAACAACCGAGAAGTCGTGAATGCTGTTGCGGTATCCAAGGTCGGTGTAAACTTTGCTAGTTTGCTAAACTGGTCAACTATCACAACGATTGCATTGTATCCATTTGAGTCAGGCATAGACGTAATGAAATCCATGCTGATGCTTTTTCAAGGTCTGGTTGGAATCGGCAAAGGAGAAGCAACCTTTGTTTCTTTTCATAAGAAACTCGGTTCGCCTGACAAGTTACGATGCTTTCACAAAGTGTGCAACATCGTCTTTCATGTGGGACCAATAAAACTTTTTAGCTATTATCGTTAAGTGGACTTTTCTCTCTTATGGTCTGATAAGGGCGTATCATGACACTCTTTAATCAACTTAGTCCTATGTTTTCTTTGTCTCACATAAATCTGACTTTTTTGAACATGAGTAATCCATGTCTCAGCTGCATGTTCTCCAACTTCACTCCTCGCTTAAGTTGTTATAGGTACTCCTTCGCTTAAGTTGTTCCAGGTACTCATTTGCTTGGTCATCACCCATGTAACCTTCACGTATCCGCCTCTCCAAGTTTGACTCCTTATGATACATAGCTCCAAAAATATGTATTGACGATGAAAGATATTCCTCGTTGCGACTCAAGGCGTCCGGAACCACGTTGTCTTTTCTCATTTTGTAGATCAATTCCACATTCATGAGCGCCAAGGTATCATGCCACCGTAGTTACTTTGATGTCATCCGATCTTGTGTTTCAAAATACTTGAGCAAAATATTATCGTTGTACACTTGGATTTTGTGAAGTCCCAAGTAATGCCGTCATTCCCTCAAGTAATGAACCACCGCAAATAGTTCTTTCTCGTGAGTCGGTCATCGACTCTTCGTCCTAGATAACTTCCTGCTTTCATACGCTACAAGTTTTTCATCTTGCACCAACACTTCCTCAATCACATAATCGCTCGTGTCCGTGTGCACCTCAAATGGTTTCTCGAACTCTGGCAACTTCAAAACTAACGTCTTCGACAAAATAGATTTGATCGTACGGAACGCATCATCCACCTCCGTGGTCCGACTTACATGTGCGTCTTTTCTCGTCCAATCAATCAGCAGCTTTGTGATCTTTGAAAACCCCTTCACATACTTTCGATAGAATGCGTCAATCCTAAGAATCACCGCATCTCTTTCATTGTAGTCGGAGACTCTCAAGTCACAATCACGTCCACCTTCTGCATATCCGGGCCGACTTCTTCTGCACTAATGACATGTCTTAAGAAGTTAATGCGTTCCAAACCAAACTCACTCTTGTCAATGTTGACAAATAGCTTATGCTTTTGCAGCTTCGTCAACACCACCTGTAGCTGCTCCGCATGCGACTCTAAGATTTTGGAGTAGATTAAGATGTCGTCGATATAAACAATGACAAACTCGTCCATCTCCTCGCAAAAATTTTTGTTCATCGATGTAGTGAATGTTGAAGAGGCGTTGCAGAGTTCAAATGACATCACCACGAATTCGAATCATCCGTATCTAGTTCGACAAGTGGTCTTCTCAACATCTGGGTCAGCTATCCGGATCTGATAATATTCTGACTTCAAATCTATCCTGCTGAAGTATTTTGCGCTCGTCAATCTATCAAGAAGGTCGTCTATCCTTGGCAAAAGATAATTATTCTTCATCGTCATCTTATTGAGCGCACGATCATCTACGCTGAGTCGTAACTTCACATCCTTCTTCTTTGCAAAAAGAAATGAGATCCGTAAAGTGACTTGTTGGTTCGAATATATCCTAGCGCTAATAGCTCACCGAGTTGTCTTTTCAACTCAAGGAGTTCTACCTGATTGAGTCGGTAAGAAGCTTTTGAGGGTGGTTCTAACCCTAGCAAGACCTCGATCTTGTGATCCACCAACCGCTTTGGAGATAATTCAACATGTACCTCATCCGTCGAGACATCCTCAAACTCCTTAATCACTTCGCGAAGCACCTTCGGAAGTTTAGTCGCTCTTGATGTTTTCTTTTGTCCACCACCCGTCATGAAATCTGCAACCTGGAAATCACAATCACATGTTAGCGCTCATGCACCACTTATCTTTATCTTGTTTCATCCAGATCGGAGTCGAACCGTCTCTTTAACTCTCAAGCTCCCTATGTCTCGACCTAGACTAACTAGGTCGGTCTCAAAACATGAGCAAGTCACAAGATGATTTGGGACGGACTTTTCATAAAGTCTTGGGTCCTAAACAGTGCCTCTAGCACACCTAGCGGTCCAACCGTCCGAGATGTCCGTTTGAGTCCAGGCTCCCGAACGGTGATCTAATCCGTCGTATACTTCTCTAGTCTTGTCTTAGTCCTTGGGTTGTTCTTAATTCCAGACGTGCAAGTCGAGATCAGAACGTGTCTTGGCACTGACTCAACCATCATCTGATGTCCCCAGAGTTCGTCCGCTGAACCCTGGGGTCAAGTGACTCGTCCTAGTCCATCCAGGCATCGAGCCCTCTTCATATATACTTTTGAGGATCGGCGATTCCGTCCTCATCTTTGGTCCTTAAAAATTATACCACAACCCGATCACGAGATCGGTCATAATTCTCAGCTCCAATGTTCAGTTTGAGGAGTTCTGTATATCACTTAAAAGCTCTCGCTGAGACATTTCCATCTAAATCTTACTCACCTCGAGATCTTATGTGGAGCTCCGTCTATGATCCAAAACATCACTAGAGATCCAACACTTAGGATTTTTCTGAGAAACTGTGGTCCAACGTCAGACTTGACCTGTGGTTCGGACCAGCGTCCGACCAAGGTCCGTCTACGTCGGGCTCACGTCTCAAACCTATGTTTTGATCTGTGTTTTTTGTCTGTTTCCAGACTTGCCCCCTTATGTCAACGCTCGTCTAGAGTCCTCTAGGGATAGACCCATACGTTCTAACTCAACGTTCCAACCTTGGTTCAGAGAACCACTTAGGGTTCTTTTGTTCTCGACTTCTCGGCCAAGCCGTTAAGTCCTACTCAAAGCATTCACAACCTAGCGCAAGTCCACTAGGCTTCTGTTGTTCACATCTGTGCTTGATCTTGAGATTGAGGATCGCGACATTTGACATTTCTGCTGACTTGTCAACGTGGATTTGTGATGTTGACTAGGACGGGTTATAACGTGATGGTATGCTGATTTGACAGTGAGGGTGATGTGACAGTATCGTGACTAGGCAAGGAAGTTGACATGGTCACATGCATGAGTGCCACGTAAGTATCATTTGGGAGGATACATGTATGTCGTGTGACGAGACCTCATGAAGGACATTTGGTTAAGTTTATGATCGACATGTGTACATGACATGGTGCTCACGAGTAGTATATAAGCTGAACCTCCAAGGGCACAATGGAGGATCATTTGGTTTCAAACGTCGTTAAAGCTGCCGGGTTATCAGCTGTTATTTCTGGTGTTTCTAAGGTTTTTGGTGGATTTTGAGAGTTTTGGGTGGTTTTGGACAAAAGCCTCCACACGCACGGAAACTTTTAGTCGAGCACCACTCTTCCTCTTAACTCTACGCTTTAGTAAACTATATTTTTCACTACATTTTTTTGAGACTGTTTTCAGCCAATTGCGCATGATTATTTTATGGTATGTTTAAACGTTTGTCTTTTTCTTCCGTTCGCTTAAAAGTGCACTTTGGATGCATATATCTTTTAATTTATGTTCTAACTCTTCTTCTCTTTGAAAGGTTAGTCATAAATTATAGATTTTTAAATAGAATTTAATTATTCATGGACTGAATATTTTATGGCAACAAGAGAGTGTTTGTGGGTACTGCATATATGGGTTTTTTCCTTCCCCGTGACATGTGTAGTAATGCATGTAACAGAGAATTCATTTTAGATATTTAAATTTATGAAATTTAATTTTAGCTTTATTTCAGTTTGTTTTGAAATCTGTTTAACTTGGTTGTCAGTTTATTCTAAAATCTGTTTAACTTGATTGTCAGTTTATTCTAAAATCTCCGTTTTACTCCACTAATGTAGTTTTCAATAAACACTAACCCAGTTGCTAGCCAATGGTTTATGATAATTTCTGAGCTTTGTTAACATGTGTCTTCTTCTTCTCCTCGGCCAAAAGTGCACTTTGTATGCATATTCTCCATTAGGATAAATGGTTATATACTACGCTATTATATCGATTTTATGTTGTTGCAACATGAAATCGATATAATAGCGTAGTATATGTTAATTTATTATCTAACCTTTTTGTTGGAAGAAGGTTAGGTAATAAATTCAACCAGAATTAATTAATGTGTGTGTGTTATCAGACTCTCTCAATTATACTTTAGAAAGTGAGTCTATCTGTCTTCGCTTTATGAGATGCGTCTTTATGACATCTTATAACTCTAGGTGTGTTATCATTTAACAGTTACTAATAGGTTTAGTTTTCTCTTGGTACTTTAGTGGAGAATTTTCACATAACTCATACGTCTTTCTGATGATATAAAGCGAAAAAAAGTTCTTTTGAGGTTATCTAATATGTATATAATATATTTACCTCGATACTAATACTTCACTGTTTCTATCTGCCTAGCGAGCCAATGAACTCATGAATCTTCTTCGATAATGTCATTTATCTACTTCCGCATATCTACCTAAGAAAGAAGATGTCATGCATCTTGATCTATATAGTATGAGGTATTTTTTTCTCCAACGTCATCTTTAATCTCATAAAAATGACCAGAACACACACATCAAAATAAGCCAACCGCCTTGCAACTTGCTCTTCTTCTCTTCACTCAATTCCTAGTAGTCGACTAAGGTCCTCATCAAACTATGAGGCGCTATGAGGTTATCTTCCTTATCTCATCTAACCGGTTAGATTTGATAATAAGTTCTCTTCTTACTGTAGCATTTGAGGATAATTTTATATTAAATATGTTAAAATTCTTTGCTCTTTACTTCTGGAGCAAGAGTTCCCTTCCTCTACCTCTACTTATTTCTTGTTATTTTTCTGCTAGAAGGTTGAAACATCTTCATTTAATGTAAAAGTGCATGTCAGCTAGAAATTGTTATGATATCACGTTGAGAAGCACTTGAAGGTTGAGTTCAAGATGATGGATTTAAGAGCGCTCAAGTATTTCCTTGATGAGAAAAATGGTTTGCTTGTACATCATTAGTATGCTCTCACTATGTTTGAGAGATTTGGTATGCTTAACTGACCAGACCAGACTTGAGCTATGCCGTTGGTTTGATCAGTCAACTCATACAATCAACATGAAAATCAAATTTGAATACGATCAAATGAATCGCTATGCAAAGTTCTCGATGTAATATGAACTTCATTATCGATATAATGTACCAATGTTGTTACACTGCTACAATAATGATAATTGGACAAGGACTTCCAAAACAAACTCCACATCAGTTATGTTTTTGGAGTTGGAAGTGTTGTGATGAGCTGGTCTTTTAAGAAGCAACCTATTGTTGCTTTGTCATCTATAGAAACATAAGATTGAGGAGCAATTTGATGTACATGCATATCAGTTTGACTTTGATGTCTACTATTTCATATTGTTGTAGAGTACATATTTTTGTTGTATATATTATAGACAACATTAACCGCATAAAGTGGCTAGTAATCATATTTCCAACTAAACCAAAGCACATTGAGATGCAATATTGTTTCATAAGAAGGTCTGTAAATAAGTATGGTATAAATTTTTTATGATTTTTATTTATAAAATTAATTACTTGACATGTATTATCATACTCTAATATACAATATATTAATACATAATTAAATAATGATTTTACAAAAGAGAAATAAAGAAAAGATAAGTGAAATTATTTATTTATTTTCTTCAAAGTAATTACATCGAAAATTTTGCATCTGAATATGGTTAATACTCTGTGTTATCATTTTACAAAATATAATGCTAACTATTTAATTACCTCTTAAAATATACAAGAAAATACGTAGTAGAAAGGAAAGTGAAAATTAATAAATTTGAATTTATCAAAGAGGTGAACAGCACCTCTTTGATAAATTTGCTGTTCTATAATCCTTTTTTTTTTACACATCATAGTATATTGATTAAGCTTATGGAAGGAAATCACATCACACTGATCTCTTATTCATGTTTTATTATATCATACTGAGAATAACGATAAAATATGTTATGACACTTTGTGTTGATTTCTCATTTGCCGACAACAACTAGTTTTAGAAGTCTGCATTAGACATTTACGTGTTGATCTTTCTCTTAGAGAAATCTACATTCACGAGTAAAGTTTATTTTGCGAGATTCTGGTTGCGATTAACTTAAATGACGATCGAAAGGTATGTTCTTCGGTAGGTTGATATAGACATACAAATAGTCGCATTAAATCTCTTATATCAATGTAACTTTTGTCTGATTTTATTGTTTCATATTCTAGAGATGACACTTCTATCTAATTGTTACCATCTATCTAATAAAGCTATTTAGGAGCCAATGCATATTATATCTACCTTAACAATCACTATAAACATATCTTCTACTTAATGTCAGATGGGTTCCAGTTAACTAAGCTCCCTTTCCACGTGGACTTCTGGATTGCATCCACACATGCGAGATCACTAATCATAATTACTTCCCATCTTTACTCCGAACTTAATCGGTGGTATGAATTCATACAAACCTTGTAGATTATACTCCACAAAGTAGATCTCTAAAATGAATTTTTTTCTTAAACCCCGGGTGTGAGTATTTAAGGTATTTATTCCTGGCCTTCAGTGGAATCGATTTGCTTTCGAAGGCCTGTACTGTTTTTGGAACGTTTGCAACCCTAAGCATTGTAATCTCAAGACTTTATAATTTCAATATGTGTAACATAAAATAACTTTTGCTTTCACGATCATTTTAACTGGACGATAATGTATAGTATCGGATCTTTTGATATACATGAAAATATAATTGTACTTCTTATACATTATCGCCTCTCCGTCTGCGCGTTAAATTAAATGCAAAACTCTAGGAAATTATACAAACTCAGAAAAGGAATCAAGTCCATATCAGTTTTTCTATTTATCCAACCAGTAGCTACAAACATAGAACAGAACGTGAATTGGGGGTAAACTCACCTGTCACTTATAATCTTTTGGCCTTGCAACAAAATTTTCTTGGTTATCTTTGATTTGAAGTACCGTCTTGATAATCTATTGTAATATACATGTAAATGGTAAGATTCAGCTAAACACAAATGTAATATGGTATACATCAATCAATATAGCAACAATTATTGCTACATAATTGTAGGGGTATAACATATGCATATAGTAGCATAATGCAAGAGCAATATGCTCACAACATGGGTTTTTTGACAGAGAAAAAGAAGAGGCCAAGCGCAGAGCACTGATGGAGATCTTGGATCATCATTGGTTGAGACAAGAGATGGACTTTAATATCATAAAAGAATGATTAAATATATGCATGCTCTATCAACTTTAGTTAGCATCCGCTTTGTGTTACCAAAATATATAAATATATAACTTAATATATTAAAATTTATTTTGTGTTTATCCAAATTGAGAGTTGCGGAGAGTCTCAAAAAGAACACATAAGCTACGCACCTCTAGCTTCCCTCACCTAATGTGTATCTTGCATCCAGATCTTGATGCAAAATACATATTAAGTTTATTATCTAACTTTTCATGACAGAAATATTAAACAGAACATCAATGCATTATCCCCGCTCTCATCTAAAGATGGAGATAATGGAGGGAAGTTAGAGACATGCTTTTTGTTTGTTTTCGAGCAACAACAACAACACAGGTAAATCATATGATCACAATGGTCAAGAAACTCCGAGTGATCCTGAGAATGCACTTCCAAGTTATGAACATAATCGATCTGGAAACGGTGTATGACGTTTTTCTTTACGAGGTTATATCAGCGAAGAGAACGCAAATACAAGAAGAATTGAACAATATCCAACTGCAGGAGTGTCATCGAACGAAGCAATGAGAACCAAAGACACGATGCAACGATTCAATACGGAACGACCGAGGTAAGAACCCCAGCAAAGAAAGGGGTATATGTTGCAGGTAGTAGTAAAAATTAGAATGAATACTATTCAGAATAGGATCTAATCAGTGCTGACGAAGACTCCTGGAAAGATACTTCGAGTAAAAGATAAGAATGATAGTATCCGAGGAGTCACATTATGCTGCAGGTAGTAATAGAAATTTGAGTGAATTCTAAGAATAAGATCAAGTCAGTGCTAACGAAGACTCCTGGAAAGACATTTAGAGTAAACGATTAAAACTGATAATATCCAAGAGTCCGTATTTTCCGGATAGTCCATTGATCCGTATGATTATAAAGCTTTAGATATCCAGCTAACCTGTATAGTTTTAAATACTTTAAAATAATCATATCTCACTGTAAGGTCGTGCGTGTTACTCTTCATATCGAGAATATGCAAAACAACACTCACGACCTTGGAGTATTGAGCCGGATAGGTTATCCGGAGTCCTATCAGTAATAGAAGGGAAGCTATAAACAATTTACTTTATATACTATCTGCAAACCCGAATTTCGTGTGTCCAGTGTGGAAATTTGGATGCATTTGCTCCTTTTGAGTCAGACCTTGGTGTTTGTATCGATCGTTCTCTTTTCATTCTGCGATTAGAAATGGTTCCGACAACAACTGGAACCACTTCTTGTCAATGGATGCTGGTGGGGATGTGTATGAGTCTTGATCTACAGGATTTCAAGTCACAGTTTTCACAACAACAGTACTCTAACAAGTCAAATGTGGACCTCAATACTTTCAGCCTCCTGTCGAGTCGACCTGTACATTTGCCTAACCCTCAACCAATGCCGCCCAGACATGATATTGCACCGATCGACGACATGGATATCATTATCAATCATCCGGCAGTGCGATTTAATGCTCTTAGCACCAAGCTTAATTCGATTCCTTCCTCTGCGGCAGAAAGATCACTGCATGTACGAACAGGTCCTACTCGCTCTGGAGTTCGCAAACAGCGACAAACTTTAAAACTCATGCCTCCGTCAGAATGCAAAAAGCAGAGACCGAGGAACGATCGTGCATCTCTTAAGTCCGTGTCCGCTATCAACAACCTTTGATCCTCATAAATCCATGTCCGCTAGCAGCCTTTGAACGCACAGAGTGCGGTGATGTATTCCAAAATACATCGGCCCAAGCTGGCTGCCTCGGGTCTCTGACACATTTAGCTAAAAAGTCTGCAAATGCTGGCTCCAACACGGTGGTGTGGTCCACGCCTTAACTCTACATTCTGGACCAGTACGTGGAGGGAATCGCTGCCCAAGTGGAAAAGAAGGACAACAGTCACTTAGACACAAACTTGAGACAAGATGGAGACAGTGATCTTGTCATCAACGCAACCGAACACGACTACAACTCATAGATGACCTGCCAACAAAACCTGATATCAGAACGGATAACATCAATATTGGAATTGCTAGTTGTCCTTCCGGCTCGGGGAAGTTCCGGGATATAACCACTTCCGCTTTTTTCCAGAATTTTCCGGCCTACAGCCAAAATCAGTTGGAAATTCCGACGAGAATTTGCTATCCAGTAGCAAAGATCAATTTCCCGACAAAAACGTCAGATTTCCGATTTGACTCTCCTTCCACCAAAAACCTGCCGATTTTCACCAAAAACCTTCCCGAGCACTCAGTCAACTTCCATCCATGACAAATTAGATGCCCCCGGTGCAAGTTTTCTTTCGACATCCGAGGTAGGGATCAACGATGTAAGGTCCCGAAAACGAAGGATATCTACTGAGAACGTTTCACATGTTATTACTCCAGGGGCTGTTCGATCAACATCGTAAGGCTGTTGATCCACTAGGGATCAACATACTGCCTGAATCAGATGAAACTTCTCCTCCACAATCAGGTGGCAAAACACGGCTAACTAGCACTAGATACCCTTGCGGATAACTAGTCATATCTTCATATAGAGTCGGCTCAATCGGCCGATAAGGCCCAAGAGAAGATATGAGTGCTAAAGAAAATTGTGTTCATGACGGGTTAAATGGTATTGTATAAATATTTACACCTATTCTATGTTATGCTCCTCAGGTGACAGTCAAGCAGGCAGCAAAGACTGGAGAGCACACCGCTTTGTACACAAACACAAGCACTATCTTTTTACAATGCCATGCGAATACCCCAGGTCCTGTGATACACCATTTACACGGATTGTAGACGTGCTCAGAGCGACCGGCACATATTGAACCTCAGACATCCTCTGCGTCACTGTGGACGGGCTGCGAATCCGAGCAGTACTCGGTACCATTGCTGTCACCATCGACAACCTTCGCTCTGTCGCACAAGAAAGGAGAGGGTACTGGTCAGATCTCTGGCGTACACATCTAGCGGTCACCTTTGATGTGCCCGAGACGCTAAGAAAAGACGCACCGGCCATCTGAACTTAAACTGTTATTTTAGAAGCGCAAAAATATAACATGTTCCTTTCATGAACTGTAGAGAAAGATCGCTCAAAACACTCATAGTCACGTGCTTCCAAACATATCCAGTGTTAACAGCCGGCAGTAAGCCGACTTCAATTTCTGGTTACCAACTGAACGGATAAGGTGAGATCTTCACCGTTCAAGGATGAATTTTCCTTCCTTGTACTTTTGACCCGGTTCATGAGCCAACTCCTGCGAGAGCCAAGCGAAACAGCAGCATTTCTTTAATGCTAGCCATATTCAGACCAGAGTTCTCACGTTATCCAGAACGCCGACAGTATGTTCCACCTCCACGTAGCAACACCGCATACTCACACCACAAAATATACAAATGGTTCAACATAACCTCGCTCTCAAAAATGGTGAGCACAGGCAGCTCTTTAAGGAGGCAGCAGACCATCATAGCTACTTTGGAGATAAAATGAAAATTACGTATTTCCAGCCGACAATCTGCTGGCAGCAGTTGCAGTATATGTCTGCTACTGTGTGCAGTCCAGTGGTCATCCTCCGGTCCTCATGTGGTCCAACCGAGACATTCACACTGCACCATGCCACAACCTTATGCACCGTTTGTCAACCACATTCGACGCACAGCAATACTGGAATCACAACAATTATTCAGGCTCAATACCACAAGCTGGCACCCGTCTACTGGAGCAGCAGATCTTAGATTCAAAAAAAGATTCTTCGGCTGAGAAGAATCACAGCTTTCACAACTAACTTTAAAGATAGCCACAAAATTCGGAAAGGAACAAAACGTCTCGCAAAAGGTTGGGCTCTAAAGTTGATTGGCCAGAACACTAGGAAGAAGCAAGGAGACCCGCGAAGATTAGCTGTTCGCTTTGAAGTCCGTTCCAGTCTTAATACACTTAGTCTGACCTTCAAAGCTTCTTTGGTTCTGTATGCGCTTACTAAACTGTTAGGAGGTGGGCTCCGAATCCTAGGTCGATTTTACTCCAAGCCATTGTAATTTCTCCAGTAGCAAATTTATACCTACACTAGAGATGACATACAGAATAACCTTCACTGGATTTCTCTATATAAGTGGATTAAGCTATATAAGGATCACATTACTCATCTTATATAAGTAAGAATTGATTCAACGAATCTGTTCAAGGGTTCTTCTAGTTCTTGCTAAAAGTACATATCTCATACTGGGAGAGACGGACAACCGCAACCGCGAACATGACAACAAGGCCCACCATCGGAAGTCGAGCGAAACTGAAATTGCATTTCATAATGTGCACTGCTTTAAACCACAGACCAGAACTTACATCTGGACACTTCTTCACACTCTTTAATTTCATTACATTTGAGGTGGATTATGCCTTGCAAACAAGCTTCAATACTCCGATAATACTTCGCATAGGAGGAAAGAATATATGTATAAAATAACAAGTAGGAACATAACAAGTCGCATAGGGGCAAATAAAACAAGACGACTCATTTTTTGAAGTATTATGGCAAGACGATGAAAGTTCGGACAAAGAAGACTTACACGGTATTGAATAAGTAAGCCTTCCCATGTCGACAATGAAAAGCCTGAGGTTAGAAAATACAGAAGAACCCAATTAGGCTATTGATAGACCTGCTTCACAACTGACAAGTATCTTCGGTGTTAACTTTCATAATAAAAAATGTCTTTTCAGAACATCAACTGGCCACTTCTGCTTGAAACAGTTCGACGCAAAACACGGGGGCATAAAATCTCAAGCGTACTAACTACGTCAATTCGGATCCTGAAGCATCAAATGTTCCGTCATATCCCTCCGACCTGTGACAAAGGGTAATCACTTGAGGAGCTCCATGAGCACTGCACCCGAAGTACCAAAACCAGGCAACAACTACTCCTCGGCTGCTTGCAACTGTCTCCAACAAACAAATCTCGAAAACTCCTACGAAATTTTGAGGAATTCACAGCAACGGGTCTTAACGCACTCAAGACGCCAGAAGTCACACTAAACCGCGAAACGTCCGCATGTCAAAACAAGAAGCCAAAGTACATGCCTTGGAAACTAGTTGACTGCAGTTCGCGAGATGGCTGTGACAGTTGCGGCAGCTGTATATGCGCCCGTCCAGCTGTATGAGATATAACTTCCCCATGCTTCTCACACCCTGTGGTCCACAAATGCAATGTGATTCTGCTCTTCGTCCTTCGTAGATGAGAAAACTCTATCTTTGCCTTCACTGCGGTATCAGGTCCATAACCAGGTAATTTGCTGTGTTGCGGACTCACCTGCTTCAGTAGGAACAAGGCTTACATCCCAGTTTGACTGGAGAAGTCGTAAAAGCAAATGCTTGCACGCTCGAATGACAGCGGCAAAGACAATTCTCCAATCGACACGACAAGAACAACAGAAAAGCAAGAAGGGTACGACATTCCAGGAAACGTGCCCAACAAGGAAGAGTAAATCATACTGAAACGAAAAATGTTTTCAGCGGACCAGTCTGTGTGAACTACTTTAATAAGTCCACTACGTAACGTGGTTCACACAAAAGCTCACGAACATGGACAAGGGACGACTCGGGCTCATTTTCTGAGGGTGTAGTTGACTTGCAAGCCAACACCAGCAACAGGAGAACAAGTAAATAAACAACTTGATCATATCTACTCAACAATTTGCTCAGAAATCCCAGACAGAAGGGACAAATCCGCTGCTGGCAAGGAGTGGAGTGCAAGCCACAACAATACTTCTCTTCCGAGCATAAAGGTCTGTGGTCTTTTTCTAGATCGCAACCGGTATACAGTCAAAACTGACAAAGAGTGGACGAGCAACTGCAACCCCAACCATGTGATCAACCCCACGAATCTCCACAAAGAGCCACAACACAAACTTCCACTAGACCCCGGGCAGTATGTGCACGCGCGCACACAAGCTGTGCCGGCTAATTATCTCTAACCTTGGAGCTGCCTTGCACAATATCAACAGCAGTTAAGTCTGAATGATAAACGGACCCAAGGGCTGAATGAAGGAATGGCAAAATTGTGATTGCTTCCTAGGGTAAGGAGCGAAAGGGTAGGCAGTACATGAAACGCAGAAGCGTGGGAGTAGTGTAACCCTTGGGCGCCATTCGGCCTGGTACGACTGCTGCCTGGACAGATTTCAATCTCCGGAAACTCTTCATAGGGGGCACCGCAATGCTCTCCTTGCACGCAGCCCCCTCTGCACTCGGAAACGATTTGTATGACACCCTCTTCTCTCTCTCTCCCTCTCCTTCTGGCAGTCAACTACTCATTCCACGCGGACAATTCTCTGATTCCTGATACGAGGCAGGCTGGGCTTCTAACAGACCAACACAAGGATGCACAAATCACACACAACCACACGGCCGAATTGTGCGCCAAGTCCGCCAGCAACGTGCTAGCCCAAGCGATGCAACTTCTCCTAGTCTTTCCTCGTCTCGTCTCGTCTTTCTCCTCGCCCTCCACTAATTCCTCTACCACCACCCACCTCGACACGGATCTCTTCCCTTCCACCTCCACCACTACCACCTCTTTCTCTCTATCTCACAACAACGCCAAATTTCCACACCAACTCTCTGTCACAATTCTGCGTCCGCTCGACCTTTGCGATTTCCCTCATGCAAGGGCTACTGCACCAATTACGAGGAGAGCTGAGGGAAAACCTGCCAAACCACTCACTCATCGACGACAACGCCAAAAACATGCTCGCTCGCTCTGGCTCATGTAGTCATCTTCGGCAGCGTCCATCCATCCATCCACCAACGAATCAATCGCTCGCTCGCCCTCCTCCCTCTCTCTCTCTCTCTCTCTCTCTCGTCTCCTTGCTTGCTCGCCTCGCTGGCCTCCCCGCCCTTCCCTTCTCTCCTCCTCGCTTTGTGAGCGGCCTGCAGCTTCTGCTCGGATGGGAACAAATAAGGCACCACACGGGAAGGAAAAGGTGAGGGAATGGACCAAATGGACACGTATCTCATTCTCCGCTCCATTTCTTTTATTTTACCTTATTAGTACTATTCCTATGGGAGGAAACGCTGCCGAACAGAGACGCGCAAAGACCTTTGATTCTTTGTGCCCTGTGCGATAGTCACCTAGTAAACGCACACCTTGGACGGCAAGTCACGCAGTTCGTTCTTCCGTGAGGATTCCGTTGCACGTTGGCCTGTAAGTCGGGACGGAGGAAGGGAATCGTCGCCGCTCGGCCCCGCTGAACCTTTGACGAAATTTATTCCCAAAGCAAGAGCACTAATGTGACACTCCTCTGTTACAGGCATGCCTCCATCACTGCTCCGCCCTTTTCAACGGCACACATATCACACTCGACTGAAACAAAACAACATGACAGATTTCCGCATCAGTTGGAACTTATATAAGAGATGAACTGGATATTCGCAGTTTCCACATGTTCCTTCTCTTTGTAGCTGTAGTTTCTTCCGGCAACCTGTCCTGCTGGAAGTGGATAATAATATATTCAACCCTTATCATTTTGGCTGAAGAATTTGTCGTAACAGGAAGTTAGCCGGTCTGTACTAAACTCTGTCCACATATATTCACATATATACTGATGCTTATTCACCTCTTCCATCTGCGGGCAACAAGCTTAATTTATTATCTAGCTCTTCCTAGCTTCATTCTTACCTAACCGTTCTGCCAAGAAAGGTTAAATAATTAATCTATACATTAAACCAGTTCTTTCTTCAATTAATAACTATAGTAATCTAAATTTCATAAGAATTCACTATAAAGTTTTCACATTATATTTACATTTTTGATAAGAAAATACGTACAAAAGGTCTCCGAAAGTAGTTGGGCATGCATATTCACATTCGGGTTGCTAACCCATAAATTTCGTCGGAGGTTCGGAGAGTAGTTTGGTAAAAGAGTGACCGCTGTCCACGGAACTGAACAGTTTCTGATCCCGAGTTCGGTTACTTATAAAAGCGTCTCTCGATTTACGATGAGGAATGGACGAAGCACTCCCTACGCCATCCTTTCAACCTTTTTAGCGTTTAGCAATACTTGCAGCCAATTAGGATCGATTACCAAAATGTGAATATTTTGGAAACTGTATTGGCTCGGCGTTCCCTTACTTGTGCTTTAAATTTCACTAGACGTGAAACTCAACATTTTTCTGTTTCTCTTTTCCGTTTAGCCCTTTTTGCATTCTATATCAACTTTCGAGGACTTGCCATGGAATAAGCATGCAAAAAGAATACTTTTTCTTCCTCTCGTAGGCCTCATGTATTGACAGAGTTGGCCGAATGACAAAAGTCATTTACTTTATGTGTGAGGGAATACATCGTACAACAAGAGTAAAAGTTACAGAGTTATCATAACAATAGTTATCAACCTGACATGCCCCATTCCAATGGTGGCCAAATTATATAAGGAGGATTTTACTAAAACGTGACTCATTCCCAACCAGATCATTTACCGAGCCAAAGTTCAACACAGCCAAATCTTGTAGTATGCATCAATTTGAGACTCAATCAAAGTTCAAACATTTATGAGGTTACATCCAAGTTTCGTAAAGCTAGATATGCTAGTTCCACCCAAGAGTAATTCGTGGATAAGATAATGATTAGTGAAAATTATTTTACTAGAAGAATTTGAGCTAATTATATTCAATAATTGGTTAAAACTTTAAATTTCCAATTACTTATGAGTTTTTCAGTTTATATACATTTATTGTAAATACAGATAATAAATTAAAATAAATATGTTAAACATGAATTCAGCTATAAAATTTTGTTGAAACTCATCATAATAAGTTTTACTACTATTAATCAACTTGAGATTTTTCTGTGAAAAAATTTGGGAATAATGTAAATATATGTTCAGACGTATTTCTCTTATGTAATTACATAAATTCAACTAGTGAAAGTCCTCATATGATTCTTGGTCAAAATTAAAAGTTTTACAAAAGTGCATTTATCCATTTGAGTTAATTGTTTTTTAAAATGGGATGCACCAGAAGTTCATGAAAGAAACTATAAACAAAGCGATCACTTTTATCCAATTTGTTTCTATCTCGATACATTGTGGTCAGAAAATAGAGTGTAGAAATCAACTAAATCTCTTCGTCTGAGTCTACATCCGCTACAATACGGAAAGAAGCATTGAACCTGAGTAAGAGTCAGGATAAGAAGAAGCTGATCTGGAACAGTTGCTACAATGGCTCTAATTTTCTTCTTACGTGTCTTAAAACATTGTAACTTCACACCTTATTTTATCCTTATCAAAGGTCTTCTCGCTGAGACGGGACATCTAACGCACTAAAACTAAACGCCAAATGATCACCTCGCAATCTTACACGAAAGAAACTCATTTCTTCACATCATTTGCTCAAATTAGTTCAAAAGTGACACTGTTGGTTCGCTTTATGACCATGTAACGCTTTTAAATGTGGTGTCGTAGTTCAAAATTTGAATTCCTTCCATCAGATTTCAATATAAGAACCTCAAGGGAATTCGTCTTTATCCGGATCTTCGATGTAGGTACCAGACATGACTTCCATACAAGTCTCATATCAGGGGATCAGAAAAAATTAATCTTATTTTGATCCCCATACAGGACCTCGTTACAGTGACACGATTTGCTCTTCATTTTTATGTGTGATTGTACGTGTTTGTGACTAAATATAAAAATGCATTTTGTTATTCTTTTAATATAGTATTAGTCACGTCATAGTACATACTATGAAAGTGAAAAATAAATGTGACTATAAAAGTTAACAAGCTCTTTATTGTCTTATCTTTTTGACCGTCTTCAGTGCAATCTTGAAAATGTGTTGCTAAATTTGACAATGCGATTCTCTTGACAATTTTATTGCCATAGCACAAAGAAATAATTTGAATAAAAGAAACTGATGCACAATATGTGATCATGCTTAGATATATAATTATATAATTATATTTTTGCAACTCAAATATGTAAATATAAACAAGGTGATAGCGACTATAATGAAAGAGTTTTATAAAAGGAAAAAAATTAATTATTTTATATATGTTATTTTATATTTGTGACTGTTCAGATATGATTATAATAAATTTTACTGTTGTCCGAAATGCTCTATTAGAGGATGAAAAAGTTACTAGTAATGGACAATTCCGTGTGAGGATTGCCGAGTTTTGGATGATAAACTCTCGAGTATCTCGACTAGAAACCATACAAATATATAGATCGACGTGACTTGTGTGTCCATTGCTGACAACTAGACTACTACTTTTTGACTAGGTTTCTTCTTGTCAGCTTGGCATGTGTCTCCATGCGCCCTGTCGTTCTCTTGTCTTGCCTTCTTCCTCTCTGCGCGGTGAACATGTGGGCTATGTCTGTGATCTGTATATGGCGAGACTACTTTGTTCTTCTATGATCGTTTGGAATATATCTCTTTGCTTCTAGCTTAAAAGAAAATACACCCTCGAGTATCTATAGAACTATCCGTGATTGTGTTCTAGAAATACAATACTTGAAAGCTTTTTCTTTCTCCCTTTTCCAGAGAGAAGACCAAGCGCACTTAAAGAGTTGTCCTGTCCCGCGGTAATACGTGTAACAATTGTAATATCCAAATACTCTGAAATGGTATTGTTCGAGATCAACATTGAGCATCGCGTCTCTATGAAAACGTTTATAAATGTTTACCTTCACTTCCCATTTTCGAGATGTTTTATCTGATTTTGCACCATGGGGTGCATTTGACATGCTGCCTAAATCCAGTTCCAAACATGTAGCATGGAATCTTCGATATATTAACTTCTGACACCCCCGTTTGTTCCTATGGGTATGTCCCGCTCCGTATCCTACTTGTGACATGGTTGTGACGTCAGGGCCAGGTGAGTGGAATAAAAAACGGCTGTGTGGCTGGGTCATGTTCACGGATGTTCGTCTTATCTCGCAGCTGAGTCCTAAACTTAGGTTCTTTCCATTATCTTTCTTTGAGGCCTGCGGTGTGTTTTGTAACTCTAATGGATGATTACACCTCTACTCCTGGCCCGCACTAGGGTTTGGCAATCCGTTGGCTCTATTCGTAGAGCCATTGGCTTCCATATGAAACACAACATTCCTACGTGGAGTAACATAAAGTAGTAACTCACTGGCAGTGGAGTGCATTACCACCGGACAATGAAAGACACCAATCAGGCTTTTCCTGACGTGGCAGTAAACTTAATAATCAGTTATATAATAAGGGCAATTATTTAATCAAAATAAATCCTATTGCTGCAATTATTTAATTATTTAATTATATTTATTTTTTTCACGCGACGCAATTAATAGACAACGGAAAGACCCCATCAAGCCTTAAGGTTGTTGTTGTTGTTTGTTTGTTTTCTTTTTGCACCATGTTTTTCAGGCAGCGGGTTTCCATTGCTCTACAGAGAGCTTTAGCAGGGGCCATTCACAGAAAAGCAATCGCAGTAGGCGATGCCTCTTCAGGTGCACCAGTTATAGATAGAGATACTGACTTTTTGGTCTCCGACATTATAGGTGCGACTGGCGATTTTAGAGCTACTGATACTGTTCTCCCCTTCAGGGTGGTTTTTGCTTGGCCCTTCGGGTCCTTCTTTCCCTTGTAAGGCTTGATGGGGTCTTCCCATCCGTTGGCTATATATCGCGTCGCGTTTTTTCGTTTTGTTTGTTTCACTTGGTGTAGCTTCCCCAGAGAAGAGGAGAGCGGAGAATATGTTGTTGGTGGGAGTTCGTTTGTTCGTTGTTCGTATCTATCAATCAATCCACTGACGGAGCGTGTGTAGTTCTCCAGGTCAACACAAACAGCCAAAGCGCGTACAAGTCGGTCTGCCGACTCTGCCCTCTGTTGAACCTTCTGTTCAGCGTTTGTGGGGCTTGAAAAGCAGGGAGCTATAGGGCCCCGCACATGTACTTTTGCAGAGGGAGGGAGGGATCGAGAGACGAGAGAGGGCGGAAGAAAAGAGGACGACTAGAAAACTGCAGCGTCCGCTGAGGACCCACTACGAAGGTCCATCTACATCCTGTAGGGTACGTACGTAGTAGGTACATCTCTTACCACCTTTACTACATGAATGACTGTGCTCCTGTCCTGGTCATGCACTGAGCCTGGAGTCCTGGAGAACAGTACATGCGTGGATCGTTTCTGCTTTCATCAGAAGTTCGTACTCCTGCTCCTTCTTTTCAGTTCGGTAGGACCACTAGGAGGACGGATCTGCACTAGGTTTTTCTCCTTTGACTGACCTTACGGAGTAGTTATGAGAGTGACTAGAATCACGAATGGAATTACCGTAGTGATATTAAACAAACTCTGCGAGCTAATAGATTATCCAGGGGTATAATATATATTAATTATATTATTAAATTATAATATTTATTATTACTTCAAACAAGATGAAGTATGTCTCAAGTGTAAGTCCAACTCATCTCACGATCAAACTAAAAACATTTGAAATTAGTTCTGTCGGCTGAACAACAAACAAGAAATCTGTTTTTTTCCTATATGATTGTCTTTACATATGAACAAATCATTCAACTGATCAGTAACAAGATCCTCTGCTATCTGGAAAGACTCTTTCAAGTTGAGGAGACAATTCGACTAAAGAAAGAGGAGCCGTCAAAATTCATACTTGATAAGTTGGTCCTAAAAGTAAATTTCTTTAACCGTATGCGTAGTT
Organism: Asterella californica; assembly: GCA_036924285.1. NCBI lineage: Eukaryota > Viridiplantae > Streptophyta > Marchantiopsida > Marchantiales > Aytoniaceae > Asterella > Asterella californica. The sequence goes on from JAYKYS010000003.1 coordinate 19,873,948, forward strand.
TCTAGATTAAACTAAAATAGACTTGCATGATTATTAAATATCAATAGATATCCTCTGTATAGAGAAGTAATTATGAATAAAAATTAATTAACTATATAGCAACTGCGAAGAGTTAAACATCATTACGATAGAACTACCCTCAGATCTAGAAGGAGACCAAAGTGTACAACAGGAGAAAGCAGAGGGTATCTAACTTAGAACAGAAGATTCCGGAAGAACATCTGCACAAAAACTCTTCAAAGACTCCCTTAAACAATTAGGGAGCCAATTAAGGGAAATCTTCCCACCGTTAATGTTTATACTATTCTCTAACTTAATACATTTACAAAATGTTTTAGTGTTTTCCTAACTTACTATTTATAATTTAATATATTCTTTAAAAGCTATTTTTCTTCTTAACTTAAAGTTTACAATAAAGATTCTTTAACACAATAACAAACCGTTGTAGGATAACACTTCTCCTAGATCTAACTTCTTTATTTTCCCGTTATATCTGAGAATCATTTATTGCATGCGGTGAGATTCATTCAGCGGTGGGAAATGTTGATATTTTTAAGTTAAAGATCTTTTATTCCCTAATTCTAAGATAGAGATAAATGCTAAACTGGTGGAAATGCTCCGAGGGGAGAAGGAGAAAAGCAATAGGTACCAAAAGAAAAGTTTGTATAGAACCGTGTATCGCTGAAGGGCGCCTTTGTGAGTTAACAGTACTATTTTGTTTCAAATTTTTCTGCTTGAGTGAAAACTTAGAATCACTCTTTTGATGCTCAACATTCCTACTTCAAAACTGGCGGCCAAGTTGAGTGAAAACGAAACAAGAAAACTTCCTGAAACTTAGAACCAGTCTCATGAATACTGAACTTCCCTACTACCAAACTCACGGTCAAATGAAATGGAAAACAAGTAAGAAAAGCGCGTGGCACTTTTCTATAGGTTTTGCCTGCAGAGAACGTTCACGAACTCTTGATCGAAGTCATAACTCTCCTCGCGGGCCAAAAATATTTTTATTTTTTATTTTGATATTCTATATAAATAATAGGTGCGTAAATGTTAGAACCTTTGTGTAAGATTCTTGACCCACTGGAGGAAGTTCAACTCCGGTCAAGTCTTTGCATCACATGTATTTTTTAATTCAATTTTCACTAGTTCTGTTTGTTTGTTTTTGCAGTATAGAAATATATTATTCAGAGTAATTATTTTAGCTTTCAAAAATTAAAAATAATTAACAAAAGGATCATAATATCCACTCACAAGGGCGACTCAAAACAAACCGCTATTCTATACAAAATTAACTTCTAAACGGTTTTCTCTTCTCAACGGTTTGAAGAATATTTCCTCTTAACTTTGAAACCCTTAATTCTACACCATCAAACCAAAGACCTCAAGAACTCCAGAGTTGTTATTTTATCATCTTCCCTGAGGGAAATTTGATCGATCACATCGAAAAGACCCGTTATGTCTGTCTATCCCACAAATTTCAAAACTAACAAAGTCAACACCTTGTCGATCGTTCTTGTGAGTGTTAAGAAATAGCTTCAGCATTTTATATGGTTCCATGTGATCAACTGTATATAGATATTCAGGATTAGAAAGTTATCTACAAGGAATCTATACCATGTACAGCTATGTACATATGTACTTGTATGCTTTTGTCTTTTGATTATTCAACTCGGAACATTTGTCTGGGAAAGTACTTCACAGCTAGACCTACTTATTAGCAGTATCTCTATCACTTCTGTTTCAACAGTTGTTTACTTTCATGGTATCAGAGCTATGAGTGATTAAGAGTGTTTATATGACACCATAAAACTCTAGGAGTGAATTTTTGATGATCTTATGAGGTATGTGATATCAAGCATTATTTGTTTCCGTTATCATTACATTCACATCTGAAGTATACTTTGATGAGATTTTTTCTTGTGATAAGATTTCCTTAGAAACTACGAGTAATTTAGAATTGATCCCCAATGGCGTGCTGGAATTCAGTTCTACTTCCAGAAGGAGAAACTTTAGGACATTGTCATTGGGACTGAAACCAGACCCATTGATCTTGCTCTCATCAAAGTGTGAGATGAAACAGATCTTGATGCCAGACTCATCCTTCAAGCTGCACTTGGAGCTGACAAGAAGAAACATGTGATTTCAAGCAAGTGAGCTCATGAGGCATTTTCTAGTCTTGTAGCTGTTTTGGCGCATCGGATTTGGTTACTAAAACTAACTTGCAGGATATATTCCGCAGCATGAAGTTGAAGGAAGGGCATTCGCTTTCAAAGCACTTGGAGGAGTTTACGCACATCATCGGTCAACTGAAATCTTTTGGTATCACCGTCACAGATGATGAGGCAAAGATGAATCTTGTTCGTAACATGCTTCCCAATTATCATTTTTTTTGTACAGTCCCTCCGTGCTAATCCTTCACTGAAGCTGTCCGACATCAGAAGCATAATGTTTCAGGAGGAATCAAAAGAGAAGCACAATGAGAGTGAGCCACACATCTCATGTACGCAAGTCGGAAGCTTGGGAAAGAAAACTCTTCTTTTGCTCGCTCGTAACGGAAAATCACTGGTGGGCTCAATCCTACATTTTTTCTGTCTCTATGTTTGTAATAACTGTAAGGAAATGGGACATCTAATTAAGAATTGTCTCTCATTACAACGTAAGCGGGAGAGGTTAGGAGCAACCTCCAACGTTCTGGTCTGGGAGAGCAGACGGTTCAACGGAAGGTGTTAACAATTTCTACTGTGTCTTCAGACGAGGACCATCTTTGGTATATCAATACCGCAGCCACTCATCATATGGCTCCGAATCGAAAGTTCTTTGTGACGTATAAGCCACTAACCTTTGGTCAGGAGGTATTCTTGGGCAATAATTCCACTCATCCAATGTTGGCATATGGAGTGTTTTAATCCGGCTCTCGCATGGAGAAGAATTTGAACTTACCCAAGTGTATCATGTACCTAATTTGAAGAAAAATCTTTTCTCGACAAGGTATTTTGATACGAATGGAGGATCAACGTTGTTTCAAACTCTAACATGTCGCTCACGCTAGCCTCCAGAGAACAATTGGCTAATTGTCAACTTGTTAATGGTCTAGCATCAAATATTAGGACATGTTGGTAGTTCTCGGCTTCAACAACTCAAGATCAGAATTTTGATGAACGGCCGTCCACGTTTTGGTGTACAGGCGATTACTTGCAGTTCTTGTTTCCATGGGAAACAAACTCGAGGTCCATTTTCGTCGAACAATGCCAATCGAGCCACTTGACTATTGGAACTCGTTCACAATGATATCTGTGGTCCGATATCATTGTGAACGATATCGGACCACAGATATCGTTCACATTACATTTACTGATGATCATTCTCGCTACACTCACGTCTTTCTACTTTACACTCACGTCTTTCTACTTTGGAAGAAGTCAGAATGTCTTAGAATTTTCCAAGAGTTTGTTGCTGCTGCGGAGAGAGGCACGGGCCAGTTTTCCTGAACCTTGCGGTCGGATAAAGGAGGGGAATATGTCTCAAAGGCTTTTAAAGCATTTGTGTTTAGAATAGAATTCAGCATCAACTTACGACTCCTTATACTCCACAACAAAACGGAGTAAGCAAGCGTAGGAACAGGACCTTAATGGAGATGGTTCGTTCTATGATGCATCAATCAGGTGTGCCACGGACGTACTGGGATGAAGCTTTACTCACTGCTACATACATCCTTAACCATTGCCCTTCGAAGTCTTTATCCTCAGATAGGACTCCATTAGAAATGTGGTGTAACCGAAAGCCTGACATCTTCGTTCATTTGGTTGCCTAGCATTTTCATTTGTCTCAGACAACAGCAAAAGAAAAGAACTTGATTCAAGAAGTCAACCGTGTGTTTTCTTAGGTTACGGTACTGAAACTAAAGCATATAGACTATTTCATTTGAGTGATAAGTCAATACTTTATTCCCGTGGCGTAATCTTCAAATCTTCAAAAATGGATCTTCAAACAATAATTCCGTCTTGATAGTTCCGTCTGCAGGTTTAAGGTCCGGTTGGTTGTGCAACGTTTTCTACAAAAGGCATTGATTATGATGCTACATTCTCGCCAGTGGTGAGATTGCAGTCCATTCGTGTGATTCTTGCTGTCGCTGCTCAACACGACATGCATGTTCATCAAATGGCGTTAAAATGGCATTCCTGAATGATGTGTTGGAGGAAAATGTGCACATGCACCTCACTAAAGGATTGTCTGTGTCTGATCCCACTCTGGTCTGTAAGCTACAACGGGCGATTTACAGACTAAAGCAATCTTCAAGAACTTGGTCCAGCGTACTCATCAGTGCTTCGCGACGACAAACCTAGTGCAAATCTCACATGAATGACAACTGGGAGTGGTTTGAGTTTGAAGTGTCAGTCGTGCGCACGCAAGACAAAGAAGTCTATCAGCTCGACCAAAGATGTTTGAAATATCTTCTAAACACACCACTTCGGAAGTCATGTCACTGAAAGTAAACAACTGTTGACACAGAAGTGATCGAGAAATTGCTAATAAGCAGTTCTAGCTGTGAAGGAAGTTCCCAAAGATATGTTCCGAGTTAAATAATCGGAAGACAGAAGCATACCGGTAAGTTTGTACATAGTTGCACATGGTACAGATTTTTTGTACATAACTTTCTAATCCTGAATATCTATATACAGTTGATCACATGGAACCATGTGAAACGCTGAAGCTATTTCCTAACACTCTCCCCTAGTGAGGTCGTTTCACAACGATCTAAGCCAAGCAAAGCCATCAGTCTAAATGATTCTCCTTCGATAGTGGTTTAGTGAATATGTCGACTAGCTGATCAACACTAGGATGATAAGAAAAGGAGATAGTCTTTTCTGCTACATGCTGGTTTATAAATCTCCTTCGATATTGGTTTAGCGAATATGTCGACTAGCTGATCAACACGAGGATAATAAGAAAAGGGATAGTCTTCGATAGTGGTTTAGTGAATATGTCGACTAGCTGACCAACACTATGGATAAGAAAAGGAGATAGTCTTTTCTGCTACAGGCTGGTTTATAAATCTATAACGAATGTCAATGTGTTTGCTGCGCTCTTGGAACTTAGTGGTTTCTAAAAGTGCAATGGCACTTTTATTATCACAGTATATATCTACTGCTTCAGCCACTGATGTGCTTGGGCAAGACATCTGCAATTAAGGATCGAAGCCAGAGAGCTTCCGTAGCAGCTTTCGACAGTGACATATACTCTGCTTCAGTTGAAGATAGAGCGACATATTTCTATTTGGAACTGTTCCAACTTACTAGGGCACCGGCTAGCATGAAACAGTATTCAGAAGTTGACTTTCTGATATCTGAATCGCCTGCCCAGTCGGCATCAGAGTAACCGATCAAGGGAGCTTCAGGAGTAGTTCTGTGAACTGCAAACCAATGTGCTGAGTGCATTTCAAGTATCTAAAAAATCCGTTTTACACCACACCAGTGCTCATGACCAGGATTAGTCATGAACTGAGCCAAGGTGAAAACGGAATATGCAATATCATGACGTGTACAGAATACTACCCACATTAGTGAACCAATCGCACTTTGATACGGAACTTCATTCATTTCTGCTTTCGTTTCCTCCGTACATGGTGAATCTTGTAATGAAGGTCTGCTTCCAACACCCATAGATGTAGACAATGGTTTCGCCTCATTCATTCTAAAAAGAATGAGCTTCTGGCTCAAATGGTAGTCTTTCACACTCTGCTAAAGAAACGATAAAAAATCATAAACCAATAAGCTGATGGTGTAAATTCCAACTTACAAACTGTTTACGAGATACACGCGATAGAATTTTATGGCCTGCTTGCAAATGATGATAACTTCCCGAAATGGTTTCACATCAGTTTTCTTTTCCCAGTTGTGCACATATTTTCGTGGACCACAGAATGATATAGAGTTCACAAGCTCATGAGGAGAAAGCGGATGGACGAAGCTGAAGCTGAGCGAGTAGATCTTGATGATAGGTCCCAAGGACTTCCTGAAGCAGCTGGACATCTTGGGTTAAGGGAGGTGTTTGAAACTTTTGTGGTCGACTGGGTCGTATTTTGTTGGAGTTTACTCCACAGTCGAGCTTGCCAAAAGATGAAGACAATCACAAATTCCGAGTTCTTAAATGTCGATACAGATCGAGAATGAAATGATCAAAGAACAGTGGGAATTTGATCGAGTGATCTCGCGGATCAGTAAGTTGTGCCAGCGTATCTCAGAGATAGATCCGCAAGCTGTAGTGGCATGGACATTAATACTCAGACATTTTACAGAGCTTTCACAGCTCCCGGTGTATGTAGACATGTGCTCCCTTCTTGCCTTTAAAGAAGATATTGCTATCGATGCAATACCATAACAAGAACAAAAAGCATCTGCATCAAATATGGATGGCGTCAGTGCTTGATGGCTCTCGTGGATCCACTGTTCTCGCATATGTTGTTGCTCCCTGTGAAAACGGAAAGACCTGCATGAAGTTCTATAGGTAACTTCGAGAGATTATCAAGAGTGTAATTTCTTCTCAGACATTGATATTGCCCCATCATCAAAAAGACTTGGAAGTAGCTATTGCAGAGTGTTCCTCGAGGTTGTGCATGGTCAGTACACGCGCCACATTGCCATCAATATTCGCATTCGATTTGGCAAGGTCGCAGAGAAAGAGTGCAGAGCCCTCATCCATATGTCTACACTTGCCAATTTGAGCTTCCTCCTTCTCAAACTATTCCACCTTATATTCTCACGCACGAGAATGAGGAAACAGTACTAGCAAGACTATGATTATCGGTCCGTTGAGCAGTGAGCACCTCGATCACCATGTCACGCAAAGGCCTGGCAGCCTCTCTTGGGGGTGTAACTTTGAAACTCGTGGGATAGACTTACGGCACAACCAGGACTTTCGGGTGTGACCAAGCAATCCTCCCTCCTTCTGAGTTCGGTCGTTCGGTTTGGAAATCCCCAAGTTTAGCTCAGAAGCCCGAGGAGTCAGAGAGAGAGCGACGAGAGAAGGGATCCTTGACGTATGTATGACTTAACTGAGAGACTAATCATATGAAGTACGGTTTCATGAGATAGATGGTGTTCTGCTCCAACAGAACGCCGCTACTTTGTGTAGAATCATGTCGGAAATCGTCCATGCCCTAACTATCAGCTCCGGCACATCACAGAAGGAACTTGGAGCTGTCCTTACGCTCCTCCTCAAGCTCCGGAATCCGGAAGGAGGTAGTTTAGTAGAACTGTAAAACACCGACAGGAATCAGTTCCTTAGCCGTTTCGGGGCCGTTGGGTCTGCCATTATGGGGCGACGTACGTGAGCTTGTGCATAACTGGTTGTCAAACGTTCTACTGGTTCCTTATGCTACGTTCTACTGGCTCTTTATGCTACTTTAACTTCCTCTACCGTTAAGGTTTTGGCAGATCGGATGTAACCAGTTCCCTGGATCTTGCATTCCAGAAGAGGGTATCATTGATATGGCGTAAAAGGAGGTACACCTTGTTACTTAGGGATTACAGTTTCGTTCTGAATATACATCTTAATCAGGGACTGCCAAAGAGGCCAACGCTCATCTCCTCATTGCATATTCTGAAAATCTCCTCGATTCTGCAAGGGTGGCACAAACACGAACTAGGATCGGTATCCACCTTTCGGCGGCCTGTGAGTTGAGTGCATACTGAGGCAATAGCAGCCGAAGCAACGAACGAAGGACCTCTGACACTGAGCATCAACGACGGGATTGCAAGGAGACGTCAGATTAGCAAATGTCTTACCTGTCCTTGTTAATGTACACCTCTGCAAGTAATGAAGTCAAATATACCTGGGCCAGTGATAGCCACACAGCTCTTAGAATTTACTCCGTATAACCATGTTGATGAACGATCAAGAGAACAACGAACAAAAAGGGGAAATGGTACAGTCGTAAGAGACAGTAACGTCTAGAACAAAGATACTGTAACAAGGTGGCACCTGTAAAGTCTCTCGTTTTGGTGCCTTGGCCTGCAGACTGTGGCTCTTGGGAGCTTTCACTGAGTCGTTTTCGCTGTTCCCTACCGGAGAAGCCGGTGTAGTTGTAGAAGGTATGTCTTGACTGCAATCTGGTAAGGACAGTTTGCCCTTTACCGAGAAGGCCTCAGCAGAGTCTGGGAACACTAACTTGCAGAACTCAGATGCCAGTAGCCACTGCACATATTTAGTCGTTTACAACGTCCTCAACAGCCGATAGGAAAGAGCTGCATACGATATGAGTAACCAGTATGGAGAACGACTGCTGCAAACCGGCCTGCTGACCGGCCTGCCTGTCCCTCAAGTCAAATAAGAGAAAGACAAACAAATGACCACAAGCTGAGATGGTACGGATGAGATTGTGCGTACTTTGACTTTCAACTCTTTCTGAAACATGCCCGCAATCTCTGATGCAAGTAGCTCTGCAGAGTCACACAAGCACGCGGATGATCATGAAACGAGTTACCGGGACTAAAACCGATCATCCACAACACGAGAGGGCTCCCACCTTCCGCATCCTGGGTTATCCATCAGGTCAAGTGACCTGAGCATTCTTGATGAAAAAGTGAGTCTTGAATACTGGAGTTTATCAATGATGATTGCAGTAGACCTGCTCATGCACAAGGCGGAAAGATGGAAGATAAGACCAACCTGCCTTTGAGTACAGTACCCAGAAATCTCACAGTGGGCAGCAGTAAGGTATCCACCTCTCAAAGTGGGAGAAACCAGGAAGCGCTAGACTCGGAGGTTGCAAGTTTCACGGTCACAGGTTTTGAATATCTCTCTACCAAGGCTTTAGCATTACAAGAAACCGTACTGAAACTCGGAACATGCGTGCTTGATTTCCCCTCAACTTCTAAAAGTGATTTCGTCTCAACTTCCGCTCTAGACTTGAAACCGATGACCTATCACTTTAAAATGAAGTAGATGCGACTGTCATCAAGAGGACAGACAGCCGAGAATTTCAAACGTGTAATCTACATGTCACTGTACTGCGCAGAAAAGGGTTGGGATAGAGAGTTCGAAACTTACTTATTAACTCTGCATACAGTTCATAAAAGATACAGGAAAACCTAGGGGATGCTCAGTCCCCTAGGTTGTCTGAAGTATCATAAGAGGCGTAAGAGGTGAAGTTTGTCCTAGTTTCAGATTTAAGAATTTGACGTTCTTCTTACTGTATTTTCTGCTGAATTCTGTCTATATGGTCTTACCTACGTGATCAGAGACGGTCTCGGCAGCTGAAACCTGCTTCCTGCCTATGCCATCGACATAGCAATAACACTGTTCAGCCAATAAAGTAACTGTACCGAGACTTAGAGTTAAATGTAAGTTCCGAAGTTCATGCACAGGGTAGGAACACTTCCTAGTAGCGAAATATCTTCAACATTCGTTGATTCTCTGCTTTCATAGCGACTGTCAAGATAACGAGGCTTCCAGTGCAGGCTCGTTTATAGTGACCACAGGGTCCTCACTTGATCTATCCTACAAGCGATAGCATCTACAGCAAGTTATTCAGGTTGGACAAGAGTTTTAGGGCATGATTAGGCACAAGATTCATATCTCTACCTGTGTTTTTGCTTTTCAAAAGTTCATCAACAACAGCTCTAGACTCCCAACAGCAAAGATGGAGAATCTCTTCAACTCACCATGTGCACTCAGAGGAAGCGTTGCAAAGACTGCAACTCCACCACCATCTCCAGAATCACCGTCCACAGTGGCTCCGATGTTGGTGAAAGTGATCAAACCACCCCCAGAATCATTCATATAGGTCTTCATGGATGCGGAGGCACTCGTCATTTGGAGCACCGACTGGACCTACAGATGAGCGAGACAACTGAAACGTACGTCCCTCATAATACATCTCTTCATCTTCTGAATGCTACCAATGCGTTGTTTCAACCTGTTTGAAAGAGCAATCTATAGCAGTACTCGGCAGAGTGACAACAGTCTAGTCCTGGAGTACTGCTTTGGCTGTTCAAGTCCTCGGCATGTGATTCCCCACAAGTTATCAGAAGTGCCTAACGGGGTTGTAAGTCTTACCATGTCCTCGTAGCTATTCAAATAGAGACGAAGATACTTTTTCTGCAAGCATAAGAGGCAAACCACTGTCCATTAGAGTTGTTCTTGAGAGAACAGAATATGGGACCAGCTTGACGACAATTTTCTATTCACGTTTTCTTCCGAAGATATGAATGCACCTGATTTAAGACCAGTTTCCTGCGAGCTTTCGGTTTGAGACCTTCCATATCAGCAAGTACTCCAAAATCCATGGCGTCCATATCGCTGTTGACCACAAGATAGAGGATGGCACACGCTCAGCTGGCCCCACTTTTTGATGTCATTCCCACGTCGATCCACAAGGAGTTTATAATAAGCTCGAAACTCATACATCGGAAATAAAATTCAGGAAAACAGCTTTGACAGTACGGCGAGTAAGAAGAACAGAGAGCAAACCCGTGCAAAAGATAGGCGTTGACGATAGATGTGGCGGCCGAAAGGGCAGCAGCTGATGCAGAGGACCACGATGAACGATGCGCCTGAATGTAGCTCCATGCATTACGAACAGTCCGTTGAGCTGCGGGCCTCCAAAGTCGCCTTTCCACCAGCACCACCATTTCATTTCCCTGATGCTTCCTAAACAGCTAATCTCACTCTACTTCTTCGCTCCTCGGACTCACTCCATCCATCCAGAACCCAAAACTTTGGAAGACTCTGAATTCCTATGCGTTGTCCTCGCAGAAGACGGCAGCAACTCCAGCTCGAGTATGTTGGGAAATCAAGCGTCTTGGCGACCTCATTGATAACCCTAATTATCGCAAGCTTGCAGTTCAAACTAACTGATGGAATCACCGCAAAAAGGCTCTCGCCTCTTGTCAGCATGGACATATACAGACTGCATCCATCAACCAAGATCCTCAAGAATTCATTCGAGAATCGGACTGAAAAACTTCGAGGGAGGAACAGTTCAAATCGCTCTGCCAAGTGCCAAATCTACTCCTCATGAAAGCAGGAGCATCGCGGGGGTTAGAGAAGTTTTGTATGGTTTACCAAACCCTTGCCTAGGGTTAGGGCTTTGCCAGTGATTTGAACACTTTTCCTTGTCCACGCCCTCCGAGACATCGACTTCCATCACGTCCTGCACTTTCCCTACGTCGGGGCTCGTGAGAAGGTTGCGCGTTGCATTTCGGGGAATCCTAGCAAGAAGTCTGTTAACGCACTTATCGAAGCCTTGCTTTGGGGTTAGAAATTAGAAACTGAGGACAGACGTGTCGCAAGGAGGGGTAGAGTGATATGTCGTTCATATACGAGAAGAGTGCGGTGTGGCGGTGGATTGTGGCGTCCGGCAGGTCGTCGAGATCATTTATGTTAGCCTTTGCTGGAATTTGTGTTGTTTTACCGATAGCTGTTGGTCAGTTAACAATGGGTGCAACGAGCTATAATGACGAGAAGCTGGCGAAGGAATTGCTGAAGCGAGGCCGTGATGATTCTCTGGTCATGGGTAGGGTGAATAAAGAGAGACTGCAGCAGCTGCTTAGTGAAATTCAGAGGAAGGAGAACACTGAGGATAGATACAAGGCAGCTTTGCGAGGGGAGACTTTGACAGGAACGCCCGAGGCGAGGATTCGTGGCTCTGGAGGAACCTCCATGGTACAAGTCGTACCGGAGTCAGAGAAGTCGCTCAAAACCGGTACAAGTAGCAGTACACCGAATTCCTCTGCCGCTTGAGTGGCCAGGACTCTGCGAAGACGGTGTTGCTGTGGGGGAGGAGAAAGAGCAGTGAAATTTAAGGTGTGTGTTGAGTGTCCATGTTCTACCCGAACTTTATCAGTTTCTCTCCTCTCGTAGTATCACTGACTTGTGATTATGACATTCATACGTAGGATGGAGTCCGAATCACAAAAAATTGCGGTATAGCCAAGACGCTTGAGGGAGCCTTTAGCTTGTACAGACATAAACTAATTTTCCCGTCTCAGTACTGAATTCCAGCTGTACGCGCTGGAACCTGACGGTTGTAAAGATGGATAATTCAATTGTTCTCATTTCCGGTTCGATTCCTGTCGTCTCTTTGAACAGTTAAGTCTTAAATCACGTTCTGGAAGGTTTCGGGAAAGTTGAGATTTCGGAAACAATATCTGTAGGACATATGTTTTCTTCCGCTTAAGTTAACAGTCAGAGGAGCGAGTGCTTTTTCTTTGATGGTACAACTTATCTCACACTCTACCATGGCCATGCCCTAACGTATTAATCATCATTGCAACTCGTGGACGCATCTTCGTAATCTCAGTCTTTCTATTGCTGCTCTATCTTGCCAAGAAAGAGTTATTGCGAGCTTTGTCCACAGCATTTCTTGCAATATGCATACTTCTCCTCTGCAGATATCTCGGTATGTTTTTGTGCGTCAAGATTGTCCTACAACTTTCTCCCTGACTGTTACACTGTAAGTGGGTGCTTTTGCCTCTGTACAGTCAGGAATCACGTCCAAATCAATCCTGACCGTCGGGAGATATTTCTTCTCTGCGGTTTAGTGATCTCTAATCCTCATGCCGAGGCAAACGTGCCGTGCCGAAATCCATGCGGTTTATGACTGGCAGTTAAGGCTGAGTGACTCTTCAGCAGATGAGTTGGTTCGCTTTCTTGCTGGGAGCAGAGCGTGCAGTGACCTTTTTCTGGCTGGATCCAGCACATGACGTCAGTTCTCTCGAACACTAAATCTGCCAAGCATCGACGGCATGTATGAGCATTCTCTGGTAACGCCAACACCGTCAAGCAGTCTCGTTCCCTCTGGCATGGATAACATGAAGTTACGCCAAAGTTCTGTTACATATCTGAACTATCACTGCTCGAGTTCGGAAGGAGCAGTCGGAGACAAGTTTCTGTCACTGAGGTCGTCCTGCGAACGGGAAGTCCGAAGTCACTGTAGGCTAGTGCCAGACATGTAGTTCCCTATAGACAACCACTTGCGGCACATGGATCCCTTTTTCTTCGTGTCTTAACAAATTTGGCTCTCGAGCACAAGGTCTTCGTAGCCCCTCGCCGGATTGCTGCTTATCTTTTGGTAACAACTCCATTTGCATTTCATCTCTGTACTGATGTACAGAGATGAAATGCAGTACAGGATTTACAGTGTTCATCTCTATGTTTACGTTATGTCACCGTTGTAAGTTGGTGATTCCGTTGCTTGCTGAGACTTATGTGTCGTCAATGCTTGAGGACGTCCACCTTTTAGTGGCATGAAATATCACAGAAGCAAGATGTAAGTCCCTAGTGTGTGTTTGTTTGGGGTGGAGAACGACCCATGAAGAAGTTGGTCCTCGGTGACCTATGGTGCATTCTGAATGTTGTGGACAATTGTGAGTTTTCGTTGGTCAGTCAACAAGTTGACCGTTACCTCACGTCAAGGTGAAGGGCTCTCGTGGAGAGAGTTGCGCGAGAGCCGTTTGTGCGTGAATTATCCTCTGTGTGTACTGTCTAGCGCGGGAGGAGAGAGTAATACCGGAATGACTTCTGTGATCCATTGCGCCCATCTGTGGTTTACACGTATCACCATTCATTGTGCGTGTCTCTTGTATGTCTGTTTAACTGATACACGGCTCACGAGATCACTAACGCACATGGGGAGATATTTGTTTGTAAACCGTTAATTACCTGTCGTGTTTACCAATGATAGTAGATCACATCTCCGGCTTTTGTGGTCTGAGGGGTGAGGATAGAAGGCTTGGCACTGGTCAGCATCTGGAAGTGGAGTTTCGTTGGGGTAAGTGTCTGGAGGATGCATCTGCAGTGTGCAGAATCTGCTGCAACAACTGTTGATTATTAACAGAGGGGGAGCGGTCAGGGAGTGGATGATCTCCTGAAGTCCTTTTCTGAAGTAAGCAATTTTTTTGATGTTTGAAGGTACGGGTAGCTGTTGGAAAGTTTAATATACGTTTTTTTTTGGCTCCATGAGAGAAGTTGTGAAAGTCCGTAATGCAGAAAAGTGAATCTTTGTTCCCGACACATTGTTAGCGAAAGTTCCGGACTTCGAGGGTTCGTGAAGCACGTATGAACCTCCCTCACCCACTTGCGTAATTCCTCGGTGGGGCAGGCATGTGATGGACCCATCTGGTGCACTTCTTCTGTGCAATACTCTTACCCTTACAGATTACTCCGTGAGACTTCTCTTCTTCTCATTAGAATATGAACGAAGTCTCAGATATGTTTGAGCTTCTCGGTCTCCTCGAGATAATTCAGTAGGTAGTAGAGGATCACGTACAGGAATTCATTAGCATAGCCGTTATATAAGAGTTCATTCTGAACCTGTTCGTTTTGTTACATTTTAGAGTCTCAGTATCCAACACATCGAATGGAAGTTAGCAGGCAGTCACAGTTTATCATAACTGTGACTGCCTGCTAACAGTTGCCATCACCTGGGCCACCGGACTTTCATGTTCTCGTTGTAGCTTTCTTGAAAACTGCTCCAGTGCTCTCACATGTTGTGTGTACATCCGTAACATTTTTATTGGGAACTTGAAACGTGTGGAAACGCGAGGAGATAAAGCTTGAGACATCTTTCCTTCAGCTCAAGTCTAGACGGTCCTTGAGAAATTCAAGTATAGACGTATTGCAGTGATACATGGTTTGATGGCTTTTGCGCGAGAGGTAAACTGGAAAATAGTTTGGAAGGGTGTAGTCTCTGACTACGAGGTTGGCTGATATTAACTACGGAATGCTACGGGCTGATGTGCGATGTCCTCAGAGAATGCACCCACGGTCTGAACTTGCCCTCGACAATCAGTAAACTCTGAACTTACACCAGACCTCGCTCCCGTCTGTTTGAATTTTCGCGTCAAATCTTGTCACGAACCTCAAACTCTTCACGTTGGCCTTCTCGTAACTCTGACTTTGGTGCTCTGCAGTCCATAAGTTTTAACCTTTCGGTCTGAAGATTCTTGGTGTTTGGGTTCCATAACCAACAATAATCAACGGCTCTTGTGGCACAAGGTTTGACAGTTCGATATGAAGAGAACAAAAACATAGACGCCTTAAGTGATATGAACAGACTATAGATGTAGTGGTTGATGTGTCAAGTCACTTGAGCTTGATAAAAGTGAAAACAACTTGCGTAGATTGTGTTTTGTGTTTTCTATTCGTCTGTAAATTATATTGCATTACTCATAAAGCTAAGTTTGTTTATGACCCATGACTCGGAGTGTTATCAAAACTTTATGTGCAGAGGTTACCTGCAGTTGGTGCAGCCGGACGTTTTTTTTTCCTTCACCCGGAAGTCACGATTCGGAGGGATTGACACTCATCGGTTGAACAAACCATGGCACCTGGTATCACAAAGAGGAGGAGACTGAACCTTAAATATTGAATTTCTTGGAGTGGCGCTTTCGTTCACCATACCATACGTTTTCCTTGTGCACATATCTCACGTCAGACAACGCACCTCACGTTGAGAATGTGTGATTGCCCGTTCACCTAACATGTACCACGCTGCTCGGGACTCTGGCAATCAACTCACGTTCAAATCGTCCGCTATAGACCACGAGTCATAAGTCTCCTTTAGGACACTCCTTTCTCAGAAAGGAAAGTTTCATGAAGACCGACGTCACTCTACGCCAGTAGTCATAATCTCTTGCCAGCATACACAGGTGAGCAGCATCCAGCTCTCCATTCTCCAATGTAGCATGTAACATGCATAGGGAAAAGCAAAATTATACAGAAGACCAGTGCAGGGGTGTACAAAGGAGCCTCTCCTCACGGGCGTTATATAGCTCGTCATTCCGTTCACAGACAGAGAGAGAGAGAGAGAGAGAGAGAGAGAGAGAGAGAGAATGGTACTGTCAGACTGGTTCCCAAAAAACGTGTGTCATTGTCATTGATTCTTCCATGGTTTCCCCGAACGTGGAATGGACATAAGAGCCTGCCAACCGGTACCCTTGGGCCGACCTGTTCATCCTGTTCTTGGTCGTCGCTTTAGGTAAAGCACTGTTTAGAGTTTCGGAAGTCTGTTCTATACAGTAGGTCTTACCTCATATTATCACTGTTCTACTTACGTGTTTTGGTTTCTGAGGTCAAGTCTGGACCATACTTCGTCGTTCAGTGCCCTTCTACAGTATCGTCTTTATGAACATCATCCTCGAACTGGCGGCTTCCCTTCACGTGAGGATCGTTCCCTCGAGTCCCAACAATATTTCCTTCTCCAACTTTCCCCTACGATCAACGCATCACATCACATCTTCGATGCTTCCTTCTTGAAAGAGTTAACACTGTCAGGTTCCTGCTATAGCTATAGGTGCCTAGCTTACTTGGACCTAAACCACGCTCATTCCAAGCTCTAACGCTCACCTACAAACCTGACAAGAACCTGAATGAAGGAAAAAGGATCCGTTCCCATTTTTCATCCTGCAGGTGATTAATGCCGCACCACAACAACATGGCCGCCTCAGTACTCGAAGAAGATACCTGTCGTCATGAGCATTGCTTTCCCTGCTGTAGTGTTTGGCAAATTGCTGGATCCTTTTCTCTTACTGACGTAGAAACGTTGCACTCATAGGAAACATACTCCCATAATTCAAATTTCTCATGAAAACACTCGACAGGGCCGAGTGCGTGCCCTGTCTGCCTGCCAGCCAACCCTCTGATTGACAGTGTGAAGCGAAGAGTGTACAGTCATCTGGACACTTCCGTGGGACACTGAAGCTGCTGTACTATATCTTCCTTGTTACAAGACCCAAGGTAAGGTTTAGAAGAGTTGTTTACAGAGCGACATCACAGTAGTAAATCTGCCCGGGGCCGTTCATCTCATTGCCAAAGACAATGAAAACTGACATGAAGAGTTCACTGTTGAAAAGGAATCGTGGATCCATCATGACAAGGTGGATCTAAATATAGCTGATGTTGCTGAACCTCATAGCGTAGCATAACTCAGTAGAAAGGAAGAATGAGAAAACGTACAAGTCTGTTCGTAACGGACTCGGATTATTTTAGTCCAGATTTGAGTCATGTGAGTTACGACATATTCGTCACGGACATCCTGGCAAATTGACAACTAAGTACAAATAGAGTAGGGCAGCACTGTCCAGAAGTTTTTCCATTTAAGGAAACCAAATCACCCAATTTCTTCAAGCTTTCCGGCCTGAGGGTCCTCTAATCCAAGTTCGCGCAAGAATCAGGTAAGTATTTTATATTATTCCTGTATATGCAGTTTCTTGACATAATGTACGACTAGCTTAATCTAGAAGCTGACAAAACCGTCAGCTTTCAGCGGAAAGTGCAGCACCAGATGCAGATGAGATGCAGTGAGTTGCTGATTCGGCTATCAAGATTGAGAGTTTCAGCTTTTCAAAACCTTGTAAGCTTCCAAATGAGGCGAGGGAGGAGAATGAAAGGAAGGTACTGTCGGAAGGAAGGAAGGAACGTGAAGAGAGGGTCGGGGCCAATGCTCGACGAGACCCGAAACTTAGCGACTACCGTATTGGTTTCCGGAACATTCTACGTTTTCCCGCTTTTCACCAAATAAGGTCGGAAATGGTTCCGTGCACATAAATTAGAACTTCCGGAAAGCCACCGAATGCGAAAAGTAATCTTGTCTGTCCGTAAATCACAGGACCATGCAACCAAAAAACCACAAAACCAGTACACGAAAAGCGCATCAGTGACTGAACCTACAGTAAGGCGAGAAACAAAAACCCAGAAATGCCAAGAGCGCTTTCCCATGTGTCTAACAAAGACACCAGACAGGTTCAAGAGGTTTAAAGACAAACTATAATAAAGAGCATTTTTCTTTTAAAAGTAACTCGGCAAGCCTACTATCAACGTCTCTAACCTGGTCACAGAAGGAAAAGAATACAAACCCGGTGACCAAGTTGACGGGAAATGAACAAATGACAAAACATTACCAATTACAAGACCGTTGTAGTACGTTGTAGGTTGCAGAAATCTACAATAGAAACAGATCTTATTGTGTTTTATCAGTAAGCTTAGCTTTGTAATGTCCCATTGAAATAACTCTACATTATAGAAGCCATACTTTATAAATTTTTCAATGATGTTAGTTTCACATCAATCATCAGCATATGTTAGATCACCATAATTTTGTTTATAACAACTGAAAATATACTAATGTGACACTCTTACATATGGGACTTTCAGAACTCTACCAAACTTTACATCTATATTTGTAAAACCAATCGAGTTTCAGTTCAGTTGCTACACACCATATCTTCTAAGCATTTCAGCAAGGTATAGCATGCATGCCTCAAGATAATACTCAATTCACAATATAGCACTAACAATGGTGGTACTTGGCAGCTCCGGAAATCCAAACGACTACTTTTGACTCATCGTTACTCCTTGCTCCTTTGTCACCTAGAGTTGAAATCAACCACACACCTTCAAAATGTCACTTCTATGTTGACATGACAGTTTCAGTGACAAACTCCTCCGCATTTGCTTGAAAAGAACCAAATGGTGAGAATATGTATGATTGAAAACTTAAATCTTCTAATAATAGAAATTTCTAGTTGATCATAGTGTCCTCAATCTTCCATGAAATCGTTTGATTCTATAGCCTAGATTGTAGTCTCGCTCGAGAGCTTTCTAACCTTATTCTTTTTCTTTCAAGTGAACTCTCGAAACCTTCGTCTTTTGGGAGTTCAACTCGACTTTTGACACCCTTAGAACACTGCCACTGCTCCGTAGATGCCAATTACTGCTCCATACCACGAATTATCCTTACGATACTGAACTGATTAGATCATTCACAAGGTGTATGCCCTCTGTAGCCTTCTCAAGCTTCTGCCTGCAGAAACTGTCTTCTGACGGCACTACAACGACACTCACATTCACTAATACTCACACGAAGCTTCTGTAACCAAATAGAAAATAGAATGAAGATGAGAAGATGAGAAAAGAGAAGGAAGAAGAGAAAATCAACAAAAGAGGAAATAAAAGAAAAGAGAGAAATCAATCTTCCGACAAGCTTCTAGATCCTGATTAAGAAGCCATCCTTGCTTGTAGTAAATTGGGGTAGAAGATCAACTACCTACTTACAGTCCCACTGTGTTCTGGTTGAGGATGACGTCTTCTGCTGTGGTAAGAAGCAATCCGTCAGCTTTTGTGTACTTCATGTCTTTCCTCTAGAGCAATCTTGGAGTTAATTACTGCCTACTATTCCTTTGACCAACTGAGCTTTTAGAGAGATTCAGACCTGTGCCGACACTCTCATCGTCTAACTCCTCCACGTCCTGCTTGGTACTCAATCAACTTCTACAGATTTCGGCTTCTAGCTTCTTCTGCCCTTGCTTCGACTACTCTGATTCAGGAGATCAATCTCTCATGGACAGTCCGTATGTGGATCCGAAGTGCTCCACTGGATGAGACAAGCTTGGACATTGCATCGCTTCTAGCAATCACCACCACTCAACATGAAGACTTCTTATGCACAATTGGGTATGAATTCGATCAATCTCCAGAAGCATAGACAAAGCTTCTTCAAACAATATCATCAATCTGATCCCTGAGAAGAAGTTACATTGACTTTTGGAAGCTACTCCTTCAACTTCCTGTCACTATCTCTCGACACACCAGATTAAACAGGATTACACAAGGATGTCGTTCCCTGCTTACTCTGTCTACTCCTGTCTACACTCCCACTATCCTCTCTTGGGTACGGAGGTGCAGACCTACTCTATGTGCAAATGTATTCTGTGTGTAGTCTTGTGTGTGTCTAAATTGTACATCGACCTCAACCTTATACCACCGCCTCTAATCGTAGGAGGGAGATTCTTTCGAATCGCAACCACAGTCTAGAGGATAAAAAGAGACACTGTCAGATGACCATCTCCTCATAGACTTTGACTCCTCTCAGTTTGGAAAGTCTTCCCTACTCCTGCTATAACTAACCTTGCCACATGGACAATATCTTAAAAATATAAAGCGGAGTTGCCAAGCTAAAAACAAATAACTTTGATTTTCCTAAAAAGTAGTGAGGTATAAACAACTAACTAATGTTCTTATCTATTCTTGGTCACCAGGTGTGACATCCATAGGGTCCATACCTGCCTGACTATCTAATGCGTCTTTTGGTATCATTTGCTGCTCTACTGGTATCTCTGACGCGGCTGAGGTGGCAGTGGCAACCATGTGCTCTTTTGTAATTGGCTCAGAAGCCAGAAGATGTCCTTGGGAAGCCGTACCCATCTGCGCCTCCTGGCTCTTTTGTAAGATCGGTTTGATGCTGGGAGTTGAGATGATCTCATAAGGGTCAGAGACAATCATTACCTCCACTCTGAACACCTGAGAAGCCATCTCTTCTTCTTATCTTCCAGAAGACGTTTTGGCTTCTAGAGCTTCCTCGCATGTCTTTTTTGCTTCCAATGTTGTTACCACCAAGTGAACAGCGAGGTCAAACTCCTCCTTATCTAGATCTTTCACAGAGGTTGGTCTTGAGGCACCAGAAGACGTGGCTGTGGAGCTGAGAACCGAAGAAAGATCGTAGAGTGTCTTCAGACCCTCGATCTGCCGATCCAAGTAGCAGAACATGATGTCCTTGCATTTCACCAACATGTCCTTGGAGACATCGTCCCAAGTTCGGGCTAAGGTCAGAAGCTTCCTCCCTACGGTGAAGTTCAACTTTTTCTTGAGTACTTCTCTCATCTCCGTCATGATCTCCTTGCTTCGCGCTTCTACTTCCACTCGTTGCTTCTTCTCCTCTGCAGCCTTGGCTTTTGTAGCTTCTCGCCTTCATTCCAAGTCTTCTTCTCGCCCACCAGATCAATTAGTTTACCTCTGATCCTCAAGACTTGTCGCGATCCTCAGTCTTAAGGTCAGACGCAGACGCAAACAATAGAACCTTAGTGGACTTGCGCTAGGGTGTGAACACTGCGAGTAGGACTGAATGGCTTGGCCAGGAAGTCGAGATCAGATGAACCTTAAGTGGTTCTCTGAACCAAGGTTGGAACATTGGGTTAAGACATAAGGGTCTACCCCAAGACGACCCCAGACGAACGCTGACCTAAGGGGGCAAGTCTGGGAACGGATCAAAACATAGGTGTGAGACGTGAGATCGAGACGTGGGTCCGAGATGCAGACGGACCATGGTTGG
Source organism: Asterella californica (assembly GCA_036924285.1). Classification (NCBI taxonomy): domain Eukaryota; kingdom Viridiplantae; phylum Streptophyta; class Marchantiopsida; order Marchantiales; family Aytoniaceae; genus Asterella; species Asterella californica. The sequence continues at coordinate 19,895,054 of JAYKYS010000003.1, forward strand.
AGCTCAAGTGACGTTTTAGGTCATGGACGGAGCTCCACGTTGTCGAGTTGAGAGTCTTCCTGGGAAGGGCGAACCTTCTGACTGTGATATGAGCTTGAAGGCTGTGTTCAATCTACTCAAGGAAGCGTTGGGCTTCAGGCTGCGACTAGTTTACTCAAAGGATAGACTTCAGGTCTCAAGGTGATACTGAAAAACACTCATATAAGTCTCTTGGCTCTTCTGATATGTCCAGGAAGCAAAGTTCAGGCTTAACTAGCAATGATAAGATCAGATGGCGAACTTTGACACTCAAGATTGAGAAATATGTGAAGGTTCAGACTTCAGAACTCCTCCTACATGTAAATGAGGTCCTACTGGATACACATACGAAATTTCAGCTTCAGATCAATTCAGAGCACTAAGATATGCGTAGAAACTTTCTGAGTAGAGAAATTACGGCAATTTCTGATATCCAGACAGCTGTTTCGACCTAGAACAAAGAATTGGCTCGATCACTTTGGGAAATTCTTACAGGATTTGCAGTACACAGCTTGTTGAACACTGTTGTGAAGTTGGGCCTCCTGATTCCACACAGAACTCCAGATCTCGCTCTCTGAAGTTGCTGTTCCAGATTGAGAGCTTTTCTGACCCCCTCTGCTTCAGCGGCTGCCCTGAATTACTCAGTAACTCAAATCACTTGAAACTTTTTTGACAGTCATAGCCCGGCTGACAGTGAACGCAACCACGAAGGTTTGAAGCAATTTCCTCAATTCTGCTGCAATTGACACTCAAAACCCCAAAATCAACAAAAGTGATGCAGATTTGGCACAATCCGAACTTCAATTGGGCATAACTCCTTGTTTATTGATCCAAATCGATCAAGAGTTTCATTGACAGTGCTTGGCTCGACGAGCTCTATCTCCCTGTGCTCTCAGATTTCGCAGTGTCGTCACCAATTGCTCGAAATCCACTCTAGAGCTCTGTTTCTAAACTTAGAGTTTTACAAAAGACAAAAATGAACCAATGGGAGTTCATAGCTCCATTTGGTTGTCATTTTGAGCCTTAAACTACCTGTTAACTTATCTACACTCATAGGCTACCACATCAAGCCCCCTAGAGTGCCAGCGTAAAACTTAAACTACCTAAAACGACACGCAGTCCCGAAAATTAACTTAAATCAGCTAGAAAGCGTGCACGGGCGACAGACAAATACAACCCATGAGCTTAAACCCTATCAACATGGTAATCAATCTACTAAGACTCAAAATATATAACATCTTCCAAAAATGGACTTCTTTGAGGTTTTAACTTCACTCAGAGAGACTAACGCCTGACAGAGAAGTGAATCATTTGCTATGTGAAATGATTCACATCACAACATCCACCCCCTCCAAACCTGCACATCCTCCGGTATGTGCCAATCTCCTCAGTCTTCTGTTTGATCTTCATCATCATCGCTCTCCTCCGCCTCAGCCTCATCAGAAACTGGGACGTCTCCGTCTCTGGTTGTTCTCAGCTCTGACTCCAGAAAGTTGAATAACTCAATTGACCCTCCGCGTCTCTTGAACAGTTTCACACGTTTGCCAGCCATAGATAGCTTCAAAGGAGTACCATCCAACTCACGTAAACTATAAGTGGCATTCTCATACACATCTAGCACAACATAAGGCTCGAACCATCTTCGAGAGAACTTACGAAGTGTAGAATGCTGATTCTCCAACGTGCTATCTTATACCAGAACCCAATCACCAACATGTATTGGCTTCGGTCGTAGTCTGTGAGTCTTGTCAAAACGTTCTTTGTTTCTGACTCGAGCTTCCTTCAGCCTCTCCTGTGCATCAGCAAGATCCTCCTCCCTTCGCTCCAACTGCCTAATACGTAAAGCAAGGAGTGAAGCACGATCTAAATCATCTTCCCACGGTAGCGTAGCTCATGTAGGAAAGTCCTCCTCAGCAAGCATGATCGGTTTCTGCCCCAGCATAAGCTCAACTGGCATATAGCCAGTCGTAGTAGTGTGTAGTTCTATCAGCCCACAAAGCAAATGGAAGTAGTCTCGGTCATTCTCTAGGTCTACCATCACATGCTTTCACTAAAGCATGAACGATAGAAGGGTGTCCTCGTTCACTCTTACCAATGCCCTCCGGATTCATAGCAGTAGTAAGTCGAAGCTTTACTCCATAACGAGCAAAAAACTCCTTCACTTTAGCGCCTCTCGACTCGCCTCTATCTGCACGTAATCTTCCAACCGAACGACAGATGATATCTTCAAGCACGAACCTGCAGATATTCTCTGTAGTCTTCGTCCGTAGTGCTCGTCCCTCCACATAGTTGGAGAGATCCTCTCGAGCCAACACCAAGTAACGCATCCCCCATAACCCCGGTGGCATCATCACAAGATCAAGAACCCACTGAAAATGAATACTAGGTGGATAAGTAGGTACAAGTCCATCTCTGTAACGGACTTTAGAGTAGAACTGGCAATGCAGACACGACCAACAAAGTCCACCACGTCTTGATACAAACCCTTTCACCAGTAACGCTCTTTCATCTTCGTGTAAGTAGCCCATACTCCACGGTGTCCAGCCCACAAGGTGTCATGAAACTCTTTCAGCAGATTCAGCTTCGTCGGTTGATCATCCACCACTCTAGCAAGCACTCCATCTCTTCTTTTCGGACGTTTCCACAGATAACCTTCACGTAGAAGATAACTATACGTCTTCCGTCTGATCTCCTTGAACTCTGCATCACTCCATCCTTCTCTTCTGCATAATGAACTCAGATAAAATCCAATATCGCGGAACTTTTCTGAGTAGAACTCCTCATTGAACAGCAATGGTTCCAAGTCTGAAGTCTGCTGATCAACTTGGCACCAAACATCTCTCCTCTCTTCATTCTCCACTTCTACAAACATCTCATCCTCATCTGTATAACGAGCCTTAGACAACATATCTGCAACTGGATTGTCCTTCCCTGCTATATGCTTTAGCTCAAGGTTCAGACTCCGGACATAAGCAATCCATCGCAGCATTGCTATGTCTGGTGTATTGCAGTTCGCTATCATACCCAACAAAGGCAAACAATCTGTTTCTAGTATCACACGAGCTCCAATCAAGAACTCTCGATCTACCTTCATAGCAGTAACAGCTCCCCACAACTCCCGCTTCACTTGAGGATAGTTACGTTGTCTATCTGTTAAGATCCGAGCTCCAAACCTTGAAACAAACCGCACATCTTCTGCATCTTCTTGGCCAACTGCCCATCTAATCGCCTTTGGACTCGTATCAACAGTCAATACCACAGGTCTCTCGCTCTCGTAGCTAAGCCTCCTTAGTATAGGTGGAGACTTCAGAATTTCCTTCAGCTGTTCCATCGTCTCATGATGTTTTTGCCGCCAAGTAAACCTCCTTCCCTTTCTCAGAAGTGCATACAGAGGCTCGGCCATGTGTGCATAATGAGGAATACTCACACGAAAGAACACACAAGCTCCCAAGAATCGTCGAACCTCAGTGATGTTGGTGCAATCAGCTATCCTTGCTATAGCATCTACCTTCTCTGGGTTCGAACGCCTCCCAAAAGTACCACACAAATGATCCACCACCACAATCTCTGACATACCAAAACGAGATTTAGTATCTCATAGAGTGAGATGTACCTCCTCCAAACGCATCAGAATCTTCTCCACATCCCGAATGTGGTCTGCAACGAACTTTCTGCATCCATCAGAAGTCACAGCTTCGTCTTTGTCTTCCACCGGACAGCCTTTCATGGGAATATCATCCAGAAACGGAATAGTGACCTCAAGTACAAACTCTCGTAACACCTTATGCATCGCATTCTGCATATGGGCTACTGAGTTTGTCTCACCCTGAGGAAGAGTACACATCCGCATCAATCCCAAAGGTGTACGCATGGTAGTCAAGTCTCTACTCTCCAAAGCAAGCTAAAACTGATCATAACCTGAAAACAGATCTCCAATAGAATAGATTGACCTTCCAGCAAACGCCTCAGCTACTTCATCAACCACAGGTCCTGTTCCAACGTTTCGAATCGTGATATTGTTGGCAGGCTGCAAGTCTTGGATGAAGCGCAGAGCTCCTGTCTTCTTAGGTACTGTGAACCATCGGCTAGAATACGGAGCCATAGATGGTTCAAGAATACCCATTTGCATCCTCTCCTTCAGTAACTCAATCTTCTTCGGTAGCAAGGCACGAGGGACTGGAATCGGCTTCAAGTCCCAAGGTACGTGAGGAACAGTGAAGATAACCATCGGAGCTATCACACTAAGATCCACACAACCAATCTCCTCAGCCGAAAAAGAAAATGCCTTACCATGGCTAACTATCATCTGTTCAAAAGCTCGTTTCTCCTCTTCAGTCAAGAAGCCACCCCCTCCTATCTGGAGCTGCTCGAGTGTCTCTTGAGTAAACTTGTGCCCTACTTGTGTAGGATCTCTAAGCACAAATTCAGCAGCCGCTAACTCCATCTGCTGTTGAGAATCAACAAGTAATTGAGTCGCCACAGGTCTCACCTTCCTCGCTACAGCTTTATACTTGGCGTGTACTTCCGCTTCTTGATGTAAGCCACACCAACAGACTGCATCCTTCCATCCATTCTCTAGTCTCGGATGAGGACGATATCGCAAGTACGAGATAATCTCCTCATAGACTTCACGAGAATGGATGAGGATCGTCACCCTATCTCCCATCTGTTCCATCAACCTATCTACATCATCCAGCCAACGAACGAAAGACTGCACACCTACAAACTCCTCATAAACACCAGAAATCTTCTCATCTTCCTTCAGAACTCCTGTACAACGCAGATTTGCTGCACACCTCTCCATCTGCCTTCTACTCTTCTCAGTTAAATCCTCTATCCGCGTGAACTCACTCCAATCATCAGAACTGAAAGCCATCAAACCAGATTTCCAACTATGTACAGGGCAACTACTTTCTGAATCTTGAGCAGCCTCTCCATCAACCTCTTGTGATCCCTCAGGCTGCTCAAGCGAGATCATAGTAGCAGTAGATCCTTCACTCTCGCTATCCGTCCTACGAGAGTGGTTTCTGAAAACCCTTACTCCTACAGATAAGAGAATCTCTCAAGGTCTGCCGATTTCGTTCGTGGTTCGTACGAACGGTCAGAAACTGCATAGAACGTCTATCATCTGGACTACGGATCCTAGCATAATGAGATCCGTCGTTCATTACCTTGGTCTCCATTCGAACTGCAGTGATATAAGGCTGGCCAAGAATCACAAGATATGAAGCAGAAGACTGCACGAAGAAATGTTGATCCACATCCACATCACCTAACTTCACCTTCACGTTAGGACAAGCGCCGTACAACTCACCCTTCTGGTTGTTTGCAGCACGTAACACCCAACCATGGTTCAGCTCGATAGACCACTGACCTCTCTCATACACCTCCCGTGACATGATGTTGATCTCAGATCCGTGATCAACTAAAGCAGCAACAGGTTCAGCCAAACTTCCAAGACGAACTCGTGTAGCAGTTGTAGCACGAGCCTAATGTCTCCTTCTGAAATCACTATCAGTAGCTGGACTCTCCTTGCCAGCTTCCTCATCATCGAATTCAATAGTGTTGGTACCAACAACCAACGCTTCTTGCTGGTATCCCTTGTCATCAGCTTCCTGAAAATGCACCTTTTCAAACTCCGCATCATTCAGAGAAGTTCCTACCACATCTATCATTTGGCTTTCCACTTGTTCAGACATCACCTGTCTCTTGCGCTTGATGATGTCGATGATCAGTTCGTGAAACTCCCTCTTTGCAATACCAAGAACTTTTCGAAGAGAAAACTCGATTCGCACGTCCAGTATCCTCTGCTCCAAGATGCTCTTCAGATCAGTAGAAGTTTCAATATCAGCTGCCAACTTGTAAGCCGGTCCCTTCCTCTTCTCCTGGGCAGTAAATCACCTACCAGCAGTCGTTGACTCCTGCTGGGATCCTTGCATGTCCTCCATAGGACCTGGTGCAGGTGGAGGAGCTGCAGAAGTAGACGGGATGTCCTCAGGAAGAGTCGCTCGTCTCCTTGTGACTCTCCGTCTATCCCCAATCTCCTCAGGAACTCCAATATCAAGTTCAGAGGCTTCTCGTCGCCTCTTTTCCTCCACAGAAGCATCCTGCCAATGAACGTGTCTATCTACATCCAGGAATGCTCTGATAGAAGCAGCATCTACAAGATCTCTTCATTCTGTGAACCTACGGATAGACTCGGCTCCTCTCTTCAGTATCTCGGAAGGAACTAGAGCCACACTCTTCTCAGCAATCCTATCTAGTAATGTAGGACTAGAAGAGACCTCAATATGCCCAACATATTGAGCAATTTACCAGCGGTGCCATTAACGCAGTCGCTGTTGCAGCCGCAGCAATCTGAGGTAGACTCCTCATGCCTCCTCGCCAAACTGCGTGCTCAACGGCTCTCCAGTAGAAGAAAGGTGCAGCCTACCGTTCTGATAGCGAACCACACCATCTCGCAAAGCAGCTGTGAGCTCTTGACAATCTCCTCGGAAATGATCAAGACTGTCACACCAAATACATCTACGAACCGGAGCTCCTCCTGGACGTGCAGCAGCAGGCGCTGGTGGCTGCTCTCTCTGCAATCCAGCTAGCTCTACCTTCAGCTCTTGCATCTGCCGAATCAGGTCTTCAATCTGGTTCTGTTGACCATGGTTCTCCGCAGGTCTCTGAACAGGTACCCTTTGTGCCGGAGCTGGCACAACTGGCATCAAAGGAACTGCAGCTGGGACAACAGGTCTGGGAGCAGGGGCCAAAGGCTGCTGTACTTGAGGAGCAGCATAAGTGACCACTTCTGCAAGCGGACGTCCTCTCACAGCCACTCTTCCTCTCCTCTGCCTTGTCAGTACAGCCACAACATCCTCAACTCTCCCCCAATCCATAGTAACACCTCCTTCAGCAGATCGATCGGCCAACATAAAACATAACCGATCTGCCGTAGCATCATCGGTAGCTTGCAGAAAAAGCTCTGTTCTCCTAGCATCTAAGGTTATTCGCTCTAGAGTTGAAAGTTACCGGTATCTCCGATCAAACTCTCTCAGCAACTCACTCAGGCTCATCATACGACCAGGTTGCTGCTCAACCCAGTCTAGAAATGTCCTTCTAGTAACTCTCTCTGAATCCTCCTCAAGAAACTCCTCTCGAAGAGATCGCTCAAAACTCATCCAGATTCCAAGATTTCTTCTCTGTACATCCCTAACTTGGTCCCACAACTCAGGAATGATAGCTAACTCAAAACTTGCTATCATCTCAACATCAGTAACCCTAACCAGCTCCATCTCTCCTCTATACTCACGCAGATATCTAGAAATATCTCTTCCTTGAAACCTTCCACACTTATTCACTATCGCTTGCAAAGCCTTGGTGGATTTTAACTCACCACCTCCAACGATCGGATGCTGTTGGACCAAGGCCGCAAGCGTCTTCAGAATCTCAGCCGTATCCAAACCAGGTACAGAGGTCGCTGCAGTCACAGGTGCTACAGAAGGTGCTGTAGTAGACGTAGATGCAGCAGCCGCAGAAGTAGCAGCAGTAGCGCTCTTACGATCCATCTTCTCTCCTTGTAGTAAACTCAACCTCCTCAATCAATCATCCCAAGAGCTCTCAGTGGAAGCACCAGATGTCGAGTTGAGAGTCTTCCTAGGAAGGGCGAACCTTCTGGCTGTGATATGAGCTTGAAGGCTGTGTTCAATCTACTCAGGGAAGCGTTGGGCTTCAGGCTGTGGCTAGTTTATTCAAAGGATAGACTTCAGGTCTCAAGGTGATACTGAAAAACACTCATATAAGTCTCTTGGCTCTTCTGATATGTTCAGGAAGCAAAGTTCAGGCTTAACTAGCAATGATAAGATCAGATGGTGAACTTTGACACTCAGGATTGAGAAATATGTGAAGGTTCAGACTTCAGAACTCCTCCTACATGTCAATGAGGTCCTACTGGATACACATACGAAATTTCAGCTTCAGATCAATTCAGAGCACTAAGATATGAGTAGAAACTTTCTGAGTAGAGAAATTACGGCAATTTCTGATACCCAGACAGCTGTTTCGACCTAGAACAAAGAATTGGCTCGATCACTTTGGGAAATTCTTACAGGATTTGCAGTACACAGCTTGTTGAACACTGTTGTGAAGTTGGGCCTCCTGATTCCACACAGAACTCCAGATCTCGCTCTCTGAAGTTGCTGTTCCAGATTGAGAGCTTTTCTGACCCCCTCTGCTTCAGCGGCTGCCCTGAATTACTCAGTAACTCAAATCACTTGAAACTTTTTTGACAGTCATAGCCCGGCTGACAGTGAACGCAACCACGAAGGTTTGAAGCAATTTCCTCAATTCTGCTGCAATTGACACTCAAAACCCCAAAATCAACAAAAGTGATGCAGATTTGGCACAATCCGAACTTCAATTGGGCATAACTCCTTGTTTATTGATCCAAATCGATCAAGAGTTTCATTGACAGTGCTTGGCTCGACGAGCTCTATCTCCCTGTGCTCTCAGATTTCGCAGTGTCGTCACCAATTGCTCGAAATCCACTCTAGAGCTCTGTTTCTAAACTTAGAGTTTTACAAAAGACAAAAATGAACCAATGGGAGTTCATAGCTCCATTTGGTTGTCATTTTGAGCTTTAAACTACCTGTTAACTTATCTACACTCATAGGCTACCACGTCAAGCCCCCTAGAGTGCCAACGTAAAACTTAAACTACCTAAAACGATACGCAGTCCCGAAAATTAACTTAAATCAGCTAGAAAGCGTGCACGGGCGACACGCAAATACAACCCATGAGCTTAAACCCTATCAACATGGTAATCAACCTACTAAGACTCAAAATATATAACATCTTCCAAAAATGGACTTCTCTGAGGTCTTAACTTCAGTTAGAGAGACTAACGCCTGATAGAGAAGTGAATCATTTGCTATGTAAAATGATTCACATTACGACAACGTAAGATCTCAAGGCGAGCAAGGTATCATTGGAAAGGTCTCCGTGAGAGCTTTCCAGTGATATGTAGAACTCCTCGAACTAACCTCCGAGCTGAGAATTATGACCGAATTAGGATCGCGTTGTGGTATAATTTTCAAGGGCCAAAAAAGGAGGGCGGGGCAGCCGATCCCCCGAAGTATATATGAGGGGGTCTCGATGCCTGGGTGGGCCAAGACGAGTCACTCGACCCCAGGGTTTGGCGGGCAGACCTTGGGGGCATGAGGTAATGGCTGGGCCGGTTCCAAGACACGTTGCGGTCTAGACTTGCACGTCTGGACTTAAGAACGATGTAACGGTTGGAGCAAGACTAGGGAACGAGTCGGCGGGTTAGACCACCGTTCGGGAGTCTAGACCCAGACGGACATCATGGCGGTTGGGCCGCTAGGTGTGCTGGAGGCACCGTTTAGAAATCTGGACTTTAGGGGAAGTCCGTCCCAACTCATCTTGTGGCTTGCTCATGTTTGGGATCGACCTAGGCGGGTCTAGGTCGGGACTTAGAGATTGCTGAGCTTGATGATTAGAGAGACGGTCCGGCTCCGGTCCGGATCAAATAGAGTTAAGATAAGTGGTGCATGGACGCTAACTTGTGATTATGATTTGCAGGTTAGCGGTGTGAATTTCGTGACCTACTGAGCAAGAGCTTCCGCTGGCGCAACAAGACGGTAGGTGCACGAAAAGTGGTATCAGAGTCGACGCTTCGGTGAGCGAGAACTTGAGGTAGCGGCTGAAGGGTGGACGCTTGAGGAGGGACGAGAGACACGAAGCGATCAATGTTTCTAGGTGAATACTTGGAACGATGGCCGACTTAGGACATAGTTCCAAGAGGAAGACGAAGAGATGAGTGACAGCTGACACCGGGACCAGATCGACTCGAGCTAACCTCGAGGCACAATCAGGTGACGATAATCGACAACCTTCGCCCCAACGTCAAAGGAGTCATGTATCAACTGTGGCACCGGTGCAGCAAGATGGAGTCTTGCCAACGGTGCTCAATGATTCAGGCACGGGAAGTCAAGGAGTCTTGTATGCGGAACTCATCAAGATGATGAAGATCATGCAGGAGGGTATGGTTTCCAAGGATAAACGTATCGCTGAGCTTGAGACAGACCAAGAGAGTTCTTCGTCTACCAGAAAGCTTTGTAAGACGAATTTGCCGACTCCATTTTCAGGTATCAGACGGGCTCGCAAGGTTAAGGATTTCTTAATTGAGTTGGACCTATACTTTGAGGCGCAACAGACTCAAGAGTCAGACAAGGTGAGAGCGACGGTTACGTTCCTGAAGGATCATGCGCTTCTCTGGTGGACTGCATACAAGGATGAACATGTCTTGATCATCTCGGCGTTTGGTTGGAAAGAGTTCAATGTGTTGCTTCGGGGATGATTCACTCCGGAGTATCAAAGAATTCGGGATGGTGTCGAGCTAGTTAGACTGAAGCAGACAGGGACCTTAAGTGCTTATGTGCACGAGTTCAGTGCCAAGCTGGATTCGTTCTCCAAGTGGATTGAGGAGACCAAAATATGTATATTTATTGAGAGACTCAAGTCTAGCTCAGAGAAGGACCTCTTCCGGATGCCAGAGCTACCTATGACAAGTACCGAACTTCTGAAGCTAATGGAGCGAATTAAGGACGACGAAGTCCAGCAACAAAAACCTTTTGAACCACGCAGCACGGACAAGTTCCAGAAGAAGAACAAGGGCTTCAAGCGACAATGGGATGGGGTGAGAAGGATCAGAAGGATTCTTCTGTCATGGCAGCAAAGCGGTAGCAAACATGAGCAAAACTTAAGGGGCAAACACCTTAGAAGGGCAATGGTGCTAATTTTACTTGCTACAATTGTGACGAGACGGTGTCGTGTCAGATATTGCGTGAAGGATGTCCAAGAAATCGTGAGATTCCTGGCTGTGGAGAAGCTGTGTGCTGAAACAGAGACAAGACAGAGAAAAACGACCACGAAAACGAATGTTGCGATATATATCAACCCCAAATATATGTACACAGCCGGTTCTTTCTCCTAAGAGCACAGAACTGAGAAACAGACCAGAGCGATCTGTAACCTGCTTCAAAGCCCCTAAAAACAACCCCTGAATCACAACCCTAATCCAAAACCACCGAAGTGTAACTCAAAGTAAGAGAAACTTCTCTTTGCTAACAAACAGAGCCACAACAGTGTCACGCGGTCCAAACCCAAGTCCAAACCACATCCATGTACAAGCTCTTAGCCAAAACTAGCTACCACAAGCTGTATATAGCAAACCAGAACTCTAACGAACTCAAAAGAGCAAAACCCGTAGCGAAGAAACCGAAAAAGGTCTATCTGAGAACTTCCTCCTTTCGTCAAACGGACTTCAGATGTCGATAGGGTCTCCTCCGCTGACTTCGTTAACCCTAGAAACCTTAAGATCCGACTCCCAACAGCCGAGATATCACCGAAATGATCAAACCTTCAAAAACTACTCCCTACGGCTTAAAACCGCACACACCACTCAAACGTATTGCTTGATCTGATATCTATCTTCCCTGGCAGGTAGATCTAGCTATCACGAATTCAATGAGACTCCAAACAAGCTGTTTGGAGTTCCCCTTGCAAAACCACGCAAAAGATTTGGTCGCAGGTTGCAAAAAACTGACATAAATGGACTCTCGGCGGCTCAAACTCGCTCACCTCACCCAAACCAACAATCCAAGAACGAAGAGCTTGACACATCGATCGCAAAGAACAACCCAATTTTAGGTCGCAGGCGATGAAAAACCTGACGCAAACGCTTCTTTGCGAGCCAATTTCACTCAGAACTCCTAAACCGTCCGATGAAACTTGGTATCGTCTTCAATTTCCTGTCGAACTCGATGTTCTGATCCCGATGGATCCAAGGACAACAAGTTTGGACTCCGAAACGGCTCGAACGGTCCAACTCTCCTTCACAGGTAACTGAAATCTCCAAATCTCCTTCCTACGTCTCAATTTCTCTCAGTACACATCCCCCGATCCGTCTCTTCCCAAACCGTCTTAATCTGTGCGTAGCCTGCACAGATCTCCCAATGACACCTTGTGCGTGAGTATTGGACTTCCCAAAACCTCAAACCATCTATCGACAAGTCGCAGACGCAAGCTAACCTCTAAGCTGCCCTCTTGTATCAGTCTCTGTACGTACGAAGTTCTCTGTGATAATAATGAAGCAGGCCCCTTGCGTCTTTGATATAACGCCTGAAGTCTCAAATACCCAGTCAGCAGGGTATTTGAGACTTCAAGCGTTATAGGGCTTAGCTTGATTTTTTCTTCTTTCGAGTCACATAACTTTTTCACTAGACGTCCAAACGAAGTAAACAAGGTGCCCATGGAAAGCTGACAACGAGCTCTACCCATCTACGTGATGAAAGTGAAGATCCGAAGTTGTGCCAAAAGCCCGTAAGCTGAGGCCTAGCTTGTTTTCTCCATCTTTCGAGTCTTGTAACTTCTCCACTAGGCGTCCAAACGAAGTAGACAAAGTGCCTATGAAAAGCTGACAAGGAGCTCTATCCACTGATGCGATAAAAGCGAAGATCTGAAGTTGTGCCACAAGTCCGTAAGCTGGGGCTTAGCTTGTTTTCTCCATCTTTCGAGTCTTGTAACTTCTCCACTAGGCGTCCAAACGAAGTAGACAAAGTGCCTATGGAAAGATGACAATGAGCTCTACCCATCTCTACGATGAAAATGGAGATCCAAAATGATGCCAAAAGCCTGTAAGCTAGGGCCTAGCTTGTCTTTCTCATGAATGTCTTTGGAGCGACAAGCGTCGAAGTCAGAATTTCAGATAAGAGCCGGTCCACAACACGACATCCACCCCCTCTGAACCTGTGCATCCTCCGTTATGCACCAGAGATAACAACCAAGGAGTGGACCGGCACGCAGCTCGTCATATCGTCCTACTTCCCATCATAGCCAACCTCACCTTCAAGATCTTATGCATAATCCTCATCCTCAAACTGAAACTCCGTCAAGATATCTGCTAGTCGACCTCCTCATCTCTCTTTTTGAATATCTTGACACGTTTACCTGCCACTGATACCTTCAAGTTCGTTCCATCCAACTCTTGCAAGGCATAAGTTGCGTTGCCATGAACCTTCTTCACCACATACGGATCAAACCATCGCCTGGAAAACTTCCGAAGTGCACTATGCTGGTTGTCTAGACTGTTGTCATAGACTAACACCCAATCACCTTCCTTAATTTCCCTAGGTCTCAAATGATGTCGTTGATCAAATCTGACCTTGTTCTTCAACCGTGCTTCTCGCAACCTATCCAAAGCAGCTTGGATATTCTCATGTCTTCTCTCTAACTGCCTAATCGAATCGCAAGAAGCTCTTCTCTAGTCAAATTGTCTTCCCAAGGTAACACACTCCATGTCAGAACGTGTTCTTCAATCGGCATGATAGGTTTCTGACCTGTGATGAGTTCCACTGACATATAACCTGTCACCGAGCTATGCGCGTTCGATCTGCTCATAATGCAAATGATAAGAGTCGAAGTCACTCGCGCACCTTTCCGTTGCAGGCTTTCGTCAAAGTCTTTACAATGGATGGATGACCACATTCACTCTTGACATTCCCTTTGGGGTTGTAAGCAGTTGTCAGTGACAACCTCACCCCACACCTTGCAAAGAATTCACGAGTCTCATGTGCATCTAACTCTCATCGATCTGCAGTGATCTTTCCCACACATCCATATCGACAAACAACCTCTTCCAAGAGAAATCTACATACCTCTTCAGTTGTCTTTGTCCGAAGCGCCCTATCCTCAACTTGATTTGAAGGATCTTCTCTAGCAAGTACCAAGTATCTCATCTGTCACAATCCAACCGGCATAATCACCAAATCTACCATCCATTTGAAGTGGATTGCCAACGAATAAATCGGGTGTAATCTGTCACGATGTCGGATGTTCGAATACATCTGACATGTCAAACAAGACTCCACAAAAGATACAACATCCCTGTACATGTTTTTCCACCAATACCGCTCTTTCATCTTTGTAAAAGTGACCCAAATCCCTCGATGTCCAGCCCAAAGACTCTCATGGAACGCCTTGAGTAACTTCTGTTGATCTTCCTTGTTGCAAATCACTCGTAGCGGTACCCCACCTTTCTGCTTCGGTTGCTTCCAAAGAAACCCATCTTGCAACATGAAGTTGTAGGCCTTCCTTCGAACTCTCTGAAACCTCTCATCCGTCCAAGCTGTCTGGTTAACCATCGTACTAAGGTACGTTCCGATGTCAAGCAAATCACCATCATACAATCCTTCAACAAACAACTCATCTTCCCTTCTTGTCTGTGCAATTGAATAGAACTTTACACCCACGTCGTCAATATTTTCAACCATCTCATCCTCCCCATCATACCGAGCTCGAGATAACATATCCGTCATCGGATTATCCTTCCCTGCGATATGTCTAAACTCCAGATTCAACGACTTGATATATGCGATCCATCGTAACATCGCAATATCAAGAGTTGAACAATTCATGATCATCCCTAACAACGGCAAGCAATCAATTTCAACCACCACTACTGCTCCAATCAAATACTCTTTCTCAGTTTTCATAGCTGAAACAATACCCTACAATTCTCTCTTCACTTGCGGGTAAGCACGTTGTCGAGCACTTAACACTTCGCTCCGAACCTAACCGCAAATCTGTCTCCATCCTCATCATCCTGTCCGACTGCCCATCCAATTGCAACTAGACTTGTATCCACAGTAAGAACCACCAGCCTAGCACCCTTGTAATCAATCCTTCTCAGAACTGGAGGAGATGATAGTAAAGACTTCAGCTTCCTTATCGCATCAGTATGCTCTTCCTCCCATCTGAACTTATGACCCTTACGCAATAATCCATACAACGGATCCGCCACATGCGCATAATGAGGAATCCAAATGTGGTAAAATACACAAGCACTCAAAAATCTTCTTACTTCTCTCAGCGAGTTGCAAACCTCCTTCATCCTTCAATCGCATCCACCTTGTTCGGATCTGGCTTCCGACCAAACGATCCACACAAATGACCAACGATCAAAACCTCTCTAACCCCAAATGTAGACTTCGCACCTGATAGCGTAAGATGAACTTTCTCAAGTCGAGATAAGATCTTCTCACAGTCTGCGATGTGATCAGTGACGTATCACCGACACCTCCTCTGATCTAATGCTTCATCCTTCTCATCTTCCACACATCTTTTGATGAGAATGTCATCCAAGAACGGCATCGTCTTTTTAGGGATGAAGTCCCTTAGAACTTGATTTATCCCGTTGTCGTGTCGTGGATCGGCTCCTATTTGAAATTCAGACTTCGATGCTTGTCGCTCCAAAGACACTCATGAGAAAGACAAGTTAGGCTCTAGCTTACGGACTTTTGACATCATTTCGGATCTCCATTTTTATCGCATAGTCGATAGAGCTCCTTGTCAGCTTTTCATAGACACTTCGTCTACTTCGTTTGGACACCTAGTGGAGAAGTTACAAGACTCGAAAGATGGAGAAAACAAGCTAAGCCCCAGCTTATGGGTTTTTGGCTCAACTTTGGATTTTCGCTTTTATCGCATCAGTGGATAGAGCTCCTTGTCAGCTTTCCATAGGCACTTTGTTTACTTCGTTTGGACGTCTAGCGAAGAACTCATGCGACTCGAAAGAAGGAAAAATCAAGCTAGGTCCTAATTTACTTGCTGATTGGGTATTTGAGATTTCCGACGTTATATCAAAGACGCAAGGGGCCTGCTTCATTTTATTATCACATAACTTCGTACGTATAGAGATTGTGACAAGGGGGCAGCTTAGGGGCTAGCTTGCGTCTGCGATCTGTCAACGGACGGTTCAGGAGATTTGGAGGTCCAATGCAAACGTGCAAGACGTCGTTGGGTTCAGATCTGTGCAAGCTACGTATGGGTTAAGACGGTTCTTGAAGAGACGGATCGGGGGATGTGTACTGAGAGAAATGGAGACGCAAGAGGGAGATTTGGAGATTTCAGTTATCTGTGAAGGAGAGTTGGACCGTTCGGGCAGTTCCGGAGTCCAAACTTGCTGTCCTTGGATCCATCGGGATCAGAACACCGAGTTCTGCAGGAAATTGAAGACGATACCAAGTTTCATCGAGCGGTTTAGGAGTTCTGAGTGAAATTGGCTCGCAAGGAAGCGCTTGCGTCAAGTTTTTCATCGCCTGCGACCTAAAATTGAGTTGTTCTTCGCGATCGGTGTGCCAAGCTCTTCGTTCTTGGTGCCTACGTGACCAAGGAGTCTTCATCTACGCATAGGAGAAGACAATACGTGGATTGGATTGTTGGTTTGGGTGAGGTGAGCAAGTTTGAGCCGCAGGGAGTTCATTTACGTCAGTTTTTTACAACCTGCGATCAAATTTCTTGCGTGGTTTTGCAAGGGGAACTCCAAACGACTTGTTTGGAGTCTCGTTGGGTTCGTGATAGCTAGATCTATCTGCCAGAGAAGACGGATATCAGTTTAGACGATCCGTTTGTGCGGTGTGTACGGTTTTAAGCCGCAGGGAGGAGTTTTTGAAGGTTCGATCACCTGCGACCGAAAATCGGCAATATCTCAGCTGTTGGGAGTCGGATCTGAAGGTTTCTTGGGTTAACGGAGGAGACCCTATCGACATCTGAAATCCGTTCGGCGAAAGGAGGAAGTTCACAAATAGATCTTTTTTGGTTTCTTCGTTACGGGTTTTGCTCTTTTGAGTTCGTTAGAGTTCTGGTTGGCTATATACAGCTTGTGGTAGCTAGCTTTAGCTAAGAATTTGTACATGGATGTGGTTTGGACTTGGGTTTGGATCGCGTGATACTGTTGTGGCTCTGCTTGTTAGCAAAGGGAAGTTTCTCTTGCTTTGAGCTACGCTTCGGTGTTTTTGGGTCAAGGTTGAGAATCATGGGTTGTTTTTAAGGACTTTGAAGCAGGTTACAGACCGCTCTGGTCTGTTTTTCAGTTCTGTGCTCTTAAGAGAAAGAACCGGCAGTGTACATACATTTGGAGTGGTATATATCGCAGCACTCCTTTTCGTAGTTGTTTTTCTCTATCTTGTCTCTGTTTCAACACAAAGCATCTCCACAGCCAAGAACCTCGCATTTTCCTGGACATCCTTCACGTAATATCCGACACGATACCGTTGTCGTAGTGCATGACGTTAAAGGTGCGGGAACGGAACTTCAGAAGACACTCAACATGCATTTGTTCGGAAAGCTGCGCCCTAGCTTATCAAGCTGGGCAGGAGCTAAGCTGGGGCCATGCTTGACAAGCTGCCCCCTAGCTTAGACTGAAATATCACCTTGAAAGAGGTCGAACAGCATTAGAATGCAGAGCTCGGCGAGGAGAGCGACTTCGTGCTTCCAGTTTCGACAGAAAGTGTTTTAAGTAGTAGTTAGTACGGGTTTTAGACAGAGAAATGTATGAAAGAGGGAAATCTGTCGATTTTGGCTCGTGACTCAAACTCAGAATCTGATAGCGTGAGCGTGTAGGTGTTCACAAGTACTATAGTTTTGACTTTTTATTCATAGAAAACGGAGTTGTATAGTGAAGTTAGCGTAGGAAAGGCTAGTAAAGACTTTACAGGAAAACTTCTTAGTAAAAGCATGTGTACAGAAAATTTAACTGTTTTGAACGGAACCAAAGGCCATCCCAGTGATAGGGCGCCTGCCTAGGAGGGAAGTGGTCTCAGGATCAATCCCTCCTGGCCTCTGGTTCCTATTCCGACATGTTGGCCTCCCGGATGGGAGTCTATGTTGGACGTGCAGCCATGTCCTGCATATCTAGGGGCGGGAGACCGGTATCTCCCTTAATCGTGGGCTTCCTGGCCTAAGCCTCCGCATGCCATCCTGAATATACTATGAGAGATACCTGGTGCGCATATGGGGGGGCTGTAAGCCCTGTGGGGCAGCCTCATAAGTGTTAGGGCTTCGGCCTACATTGGATGGCTTGTAGTATATTCAGGGTGGCATCAAGATGGCATCAAGGGCACGGGAAACTTTTGTCAATCTGTTATTTATCCATCGAGTCGGTTTAGCAATGGCGAAGGAAGTAGTGTGATGTTTTATAGTGAAGGAGTCTGCTTTACAGAGGTAGCTGTGTATTTCAAAAGAGTTTTGTACGTAAGGACAGTAGGGGGCAGCTTAAGCTGGGGGTCTGCTTGTGATAAGCGACTGTGCTTATAAGGACAGCAGGGGGGCAGCTTAAGCTGGGCCCTTAGCTTTTAGGTTAAGTACCTGCGACGGCTGGAGATCGGGAGGGGACACTTTTTGAGGAGATTTTTCTACAGAGAGCTGGGAGCTGAAGCGGAAGGAGAAGCTTGGAGGCTGAGGGAGATCAATTTTTTCTGAGAGAACTGAATTGAGGATTGGGTGATCGTGACAGAGGGACGGACAAGTATTTGGGGGACTGAGAGCAGTTTGGAGGCAGAATTTCTTCTGATCGGACAGGAGGCAGTTTTATTTGAAGGAGATCGTTTTGATAGTCTGCAAGGGACTCTTGATTGACGCGGGATTAAATTCTTGATAGTTTCAGTTGAGAGGTTGACGCAGAGAGGAGATTAAGAGTTTGGTGTCCGAATTTCACCTATTAGGCTTGAGTTGAGGTGAATTTGGTGGAAAGAGAGCATTATTTGAGCGGAGGAGGAGGACTGAGACTGAGAAGGTCAGGTTTTTCTGAGAAATTTCAGTGTTGAAGCTGTCGTTGGAGGGGATACAAGACGTTGGAGTTTTAGATCTTCATCGGTTGTAGGTTCTGGAGAGAAATCTGCTAGAGAAAAGACTAGTTGAGTGGGAATTGACTGTTTGGCATCTGCGGTGATCAACGTAAGGAGTTGAGTAGAGATAGGTTGTAAATTGATATATGTGGAGGACTATTGAGTGTGATTGGAAGAGAAATAAAGCATCGTGAGTTCAGTATTCTCCTATCTGTTGTGTCTGAAGGTGGATCTGTCTCCTGAGACTTGAGACTTGATCTGTTGATTAGTAAGTGATCTATAGTCATAGTCACTGTGAGCGACTTCAGCTGTTGCGATCTCTTGCTTGGCTCTTGTCTTGGTATACAATCTCTGCTTCTATCTCGCGATCTATCACAGCCAGAAAGCTCGCCCTTCCTGAGAAGGACTCTCCTCGACACCGTTCATCATGTGTGCTACCGAGTTGGTAGCTCCTTGTGGTAAGGTACACATCCTAACCAACCCCAAAGGTGTCCTCATTGTCGTGAAGCTTCTGCTATCCTCCGCTAGTTGAAACTGATCATACCCTGAGTAAAGATCTCTCATTGAGTAAATTGTTCTTTTTACAAACGCTTCAACAAACTCATCCACAATCGGTCTCACCCCAGCATTTCTGATTGTTACTGCGTTCACCGGTTGCATGTCTTGGATGAACCGCAGCGACCCATTCTTCTTAGGCACTGTAAACCATCTGCTCGAATACGATGCAAACGACGGCTCCAAGATCTTCATCCGCATCCTCTCCTTCAATAACTCCACTAGTTTGGGCAAGTGAGCCCGCGGTACTAGAATTGGTCTCAAGTTCCATGGCACATGCGGTACCGTGAAGATAACCATCGAGGTAACAACGTACGGGTCTACACACTCAATCTCATGTGGCTCAAAAGCAAATGCTTTCTCATGTCGTGAAAGCATCTCCTTGAAGCACATCCTCTCCTCTGGTAGAAGAGACCCATCAGATTCAATCTTCAGCTCTTCAAGGGTCTTCTCTGTGAACTTGTGTTCTATCATTGCAGGATCTCTCAAACTCTTCTCCCTTGAAGCTCGATCCATCTGTTGGTTAGTGTCTTCCGGCAAAGGACCAGCAACTGACTTTATCTTCTTATCCATTGTCTTGTACCTTGTCTCAACTTGAACCTCCGGTGCACGAAATGATTCGATCACCGAATAGACCTCCCTTGAATGAATCTACACAACCTTATCCATATCCTCCCATCCAATAGACATGATCTCTCGCAAAAGATCCTCCAACCCATCCTCTTCATAAACACCAGAAACCCATTCATCCCATTCTAGCTCACCCAACTCTTTCATCATCAACTCAACATCATGCAAATGTTTTTGTTCTTTTCTCCGCAACTCTTCTACCTTCTTGTAAATAGCAATCCCACACTCTGAAAATCCAACAAACCATGTACAAAAGACACTATCTCCATCAACCGAGAGTACCTTCTCTTGCGCATCACCACAATCTCGCTCTATAGAAGAAACCGCTTCCAAGGGTGAAGGAAGCGGTTTCTTCCTCAGACGATCTCGATTGCGCTCGTGATTAGACGGTACAGTCAAGAATTGTACCGCTCTCGTCCCATCTTGACTTCAGATCCTAACATAAGCAGATCCGTCGTTCAGTATCTTTGTCTTCATCCGAGTTGCTATGATGAAAGGTTGACCAAGAATGAGCGAGTATGATGTTGCTTCTTGAACAAAGAAGTTTTGCTCGATAGCAACATCATCTATGCGCACTCTGATGTCTGGACAAGCTCCATACAAGTCTCCTCTTGTGTTGTTGACTGCTCTTATGACCCACCCATGCTCTGTGTCGATCGGTCACTTCTTCCTCTTGTACAGCTCCTTCGACATGATGTTGATTTCTGATCCATGATCAATCAGAGCAACCACCGGCTCATCCAAGTCTCCGATTCTCACCAACGTCTCCGTTGTAGCTCGAGCCCGGTGACTGTGACTGGAATGACTCGAGCTTTGTTTCCCATCCTCCTCTTCATCCTCAAAATGTACCTTGCGTCTTCGATCTCTTTCTTCCTCTGAAGAATAAACATTGCACTTTGCAAGCTCTCTCTCCTCATCCACAGACATCCTAGTATCCAAGGCATGTGATAAACCAGTCTCATCTGTAATCTGTCGCTTCCGTTTGATGACATCGATGATGACATCATGAAACTTATGCTTAGCAATGCCCAACACTAGCCAACAAGCAATAGCTTGTTGGCTATCTCATCCGCCTGTAGCTCGGGCGCCGTGGGGTCCTCTTGGCGGGGGGACTCATGCTATGCAAGGGCATCAGCATACGGCTGCAGAAAGCCCCACAGCGAAAAGAGGCCTAAAAAAAAACCAAACAAAAAAAAAAAGCAATGCCCAACACTTCTCTCAAGATAAACTCCACCTTCGCATTCAGAATGCGATCTTCCAAGACTCCCTTCAAGTCTGTTGAAGCCTCGATGTCCGACTGTAGTTTGTATGCTCTTTCTTTCGATGGAGAAGGAGTATCATCCATCGGTAGATCTTGAGCTCCTGCACCTCGAAGCTCTTGAGGAATGTGGTGTCCACAATTTACAAGATTCACGAATTTTTGAAAATTTTAAGGTTAATAACTTATTTGTATAACTGAAGAAGCTTTGTTACTTAAGATTACGGCTTCCTTAGAAGGAAGATGATCTTACGATCTTTTTCGTAACAAGAAGTTGACTTCTTCGGAAGACAGCCATCTTCGAGGAAGCGTCTTCTCAGTTGCGTCTTCAGAAGACAGAAGACGAAGGAAGACGAAAGACACGTATCTTCCAAAAGACAGCGACCGCAGAAGCTTAACCGCGTATTACCCAGTAAAGAAGTAGGTGTACCTACCAGGTAGCACCAAGGTAATAGGTAGGTCAAGAAGGTCAGGTAGGTCGAAGAATCTCTAAACTGCGTGAAAAGATACGAAGGAGGCACATCAGCACAAAAACACCACCGCTTTCCGCATCGAGGACATTTTGAATAAAAGATCAAATTGAGAGGTGACCGAATTGAGTGAGGAGGACCAGCAGAGTGAAATCGAGTAGAGCAAGGATCGATTCGCAGCTAGAGAGAAGGCGAGGACAAAATTCTGAGAGAAGGAAGCACCATCGAGCTGAAGGAGTCTTCTGTAGACTCCCGGAAGTAGACATTGAAGGACGACTGAGAAGAATCAGAGGTGGAGTCTTGTTCGATTGAGGAGTGGCAAGACATTGACGGTAGCAGTAGCTCTGTGGAGTCGCATTGGAGTTGGAGTCGGAGCCGGAAGCACGCAGAAGACTGAAGACACTACGGAAGCGGACAGAAGACTGTTTGAGGTTCTTCCCATGTTCTCTTTCCTTCCTACCGCTTCTCGCCTCTTGTTCAGTATCCCCCGCGCTTCCCCGGTTGTTTGCAGGTAAACCGATCGATTGTTTCCTCATCCCGCATTTTTCTTCTGTGAAATTGGACGCGGAAGCATTGCTCAATTTTTGACAGTCATCTTCTAGCTTCTTCCCAAACTATAATCGAGCTTCCCTGTCCGTCGTTCTCAAATTCATCGCAGCTATCAATTTTCCTACCCTACCGCACCTCTACTCCCGAATCC
Source organism: Asterella californica (assembly GCA_036924285.1). Classification (NCBI taxonomy): domain Eukaryota; kingdom Viridiplantae; phylum Streptophyta; class Marchantiopsida; order Marchantiales; family Aytoniaceae; genus Asterella; species Asterella californica. The sequence goes on from JAYKYS010000003.1 coordinate 19,917,374, forward strand.
TTAAACAGAAGACGCTTCGAAAGATCTGAACATCTTCGAAAGACGCTTCTGGATGTTTGAAGTCTTCGGAAGACAACTGTGTGCAATTCGTATCGAGAGTAGATTGGATTTGCTTTTGTGTTTAGAGAGATTTGGTACGAATCTTGAGTGACTTGGTGAGTTGTTTGTTGTTTCGAGAAGCTGAAAGTTGAGAATCAGGTCTGTGCCTCCCGATCTCCAAGCTTCTCAAATCCACATCTTCTTAGAGAGAGACTAGAAGACTGAAAAAGCTGGCAGAATGCGCAAGAAGACGAGAGGGTCCGTTACAGATCTCTTCTGTCCGACCCATAGCAGCCTATTCTTTCTTTTTCCCGAACTTAGAAGAGAGTTGTGAGAAATCTTGCTGACAGAATCTGGAGAGAATGGACGAGAATCATGTCCTCCCATCATGCAACAAGCTTCTTCTCAGTGTGTATGAGAGGTGAGAAATCAAAAGAACAGAGTGTGAATGTCTTATGTTTATTGTGAAATTAGATTGTGTGTAAGAAGCAGAATACTTTTTTCTTCAAACACCTCCAAGTAAGAGGGTGGCAACTTGTTAACATTTCAAGCTCCAATAGAATCCAATCCTTCGTCCTCGGGAAGGTGAGGGATGATGTCCATGTACACCGCAGACATTTCCCTTCGGTGTTAGTCGAGACTCCTTGAACTACCTCGAGACCTCCGGCCAACCTCCGGCCAAATGTTCAAGAGCATTACAAACATCTTTCAAACGAAGATGTTTGTACTCCTTGGAAAGAAAGTAGCCAGAGTTTACAGACCCCTCCGTCCTAGCCTCGGACCACGCCCCTTCCTTCAACTTTCTGGTCTAGAATGTATTTCACCCGGGATGTACCCTTGATAGGAACAGCGGACCACTAACCTCGACTCTCAGAACGAAGGTCCCACTCTAGCATAAAGGTGAATCGATCAGAGTAACCAAACACTTGAATTCTCTTTACTATCATGCTACCTCGTCGTATTGCTAGAGAGAACTCCCAGAAGCTCTTAGGTGAATGTTGTGATAGGGCAATCCTTTTAAAACGAGAGAATTCATATTTCTCACTATCGATCTTCTACTGCGGACGGGAAGAACTTGAATCTGCCTTGAGATGCTTGCGGTGCCCTTCAAGAGTTCACGATCCTTCGATCCTCCGGTTGGTTTCAGGAATTTACTTGCGGCGTTCTTCGTCCTCGATTGATACCGTCAAGTCCTTCCTCGCCCAAATCGTGAAGATGCCGTGCTGCTTCTTTAGTTGCTCTCAGAAATTCTCCTCATCTCCTGCCATGCTGCGGGGTTCCAATGGTAACACGTCACGAGCTTGCTAAGACCTCTGTGCATCACCCTCTTAGACTGCGGCTCCTACCGTCAATTTGATCATCCTCGTTCGTCTGTGCGTCCTTCGGAAGGATCACTTGCACCGTGCTCGGAACTGGACCGCCTAATGGATGTCCGCACCACTCTAAACTCCTGATCAAAGTTGTGATAAACGCCACCAGTGGCTGCCCTAGATTTTACGCTCGACTCTACCGTGAAATTTGTTCCTAAATTCGAGAGTGCTTGCGGTCGGAACCTTGCGGCATACATCGCTACACTGAGTTTTTCAAACCTCACGCTTGATTCATGTCACCAGCTTCCAGCTAAACCCCGCGGGAGTCTTCTGCTCCTGGCTATCTACTGACTAGGTCTGGAAAGTACAAGGAGGTGCCATGTGTCACTCCGAATATGTGGGCTCCACTATACAGCGTTCTTGGAGTGCGACTCTAGTTCTTACCTGTTGGTAGAAGGAAATTCCTTCTCTTCCTCCTCGTATAGTCGGCGGCTGCTCTTAGGAATAACCCGTAGGGTTTACACCTGGACTTCAGCCTTCCCAAGGGTTTTGCTTTACTTTCCGAATAATCTTTGTACGTACTCCTTGAAGGACATTTTAGCGAAATAAGGACTAACTTAACTTTGCAAAGTTTTTCTTAAAAGGTTCATCTAAATCTTAATAGGGAAAAAAAGAATTAACTTTTGATACAATGTGGGCCACCACACGTTTCCAGGTGGTGGATGAGGTGGGCAGCCAAAAGCCTTGTGCTGGTTCCATCCATGGAGGAAGGACTCGAGGCACTTTCATAATCACTGAATCTTGTTGTGAGCATTCGTATTCTGCGACAGTTTTATAAAAATACCTTCCGATGTCTTCTTGTCAAGTAGACGATATCTATGTCTGTGTAGTTGCAGCGAGCGTTTGCATTATACGTGATTTATGCGGTTAGCCACATCTATAACCATGACTTTCATAGCCCGTGACGAATGTTGACCAGATATCACCATTAGCTTACCACTAGTGTTAAGAAAATCAACACAACTACTGTGTTGACAGTGACAAAGATCCGATCCTCCTTGCTGCCAAGTAGCTAGTTCAAACAATAGCGAATCAGTCGGCATTTGATGAAATGTCTACATTTAGTTTCATACTAAAGTGCATACAAAGACTCTACAACGTATGCATAATGAATAATACTCACGCGAAAGAACACACAAGCTCCCAAGAAGCGTCAAATCTCGATGATATTGGTACAGTCTGCTATCCTCTATAGCATCTACTTTCTCTAGATTTGACCATCTTCCAAATGTGCCACACAAATGATCAACCACCACGATCTCTAACATTCCAAAATGAGACTTAGTACAACACTTATGTGAAGTGCACATGAGACAATAGACGATACATCATAATTGAAAGTGGATCTATATTTTATTTATTTATTTATTTAAATACAATTTTTCACAACCCAAGCACAACGACTGTGCGTTCCTCACCACCTCTATGAGAATGATCAAAGTCAACCTAGCGATTGGAGCTATGAACGTGTAGGTTGTTCCAAGCGGGTAGTACTCTCAAGCTCTTCAAGAATATGCTCTCGAGAGTCTTTTGTGTTCTCAACCGCACGTAGAGGAACAATGGATTCTGCATCAGTGCGAATAATGACAAACAATATCTTCATTGTCTGATTGATGCCATCTGGCTTTATCTTCTTAACATGCGAAGTGGACAGCGTCGAAGAAGAAGAGGGAACCATACTTGTCAGAGTAGCAACAGTTTCAAGCACCTATCGTCTTGTTGCGCAAGCGGAAGCTCTCGCTCAATAGATCATAAACTCACAACGCTAACCTACAAATCACAATCACATGTTAGCGCTCATACACCACTTACCTTTATCTCATTTGGTCTGGACCCGAGCCAAACCGTCTACCTAACTCTCAAGCTCATCATTCTTTAAGTCCGGATCTAGATTCGACTAGGTCGGTCCCAAAACATGAGCAAGTCATAATGTGACTTGGGACGGACTTCCTATAAAGACTAGTGTCTTAAACGGTACCTCCGGCACATCTAACGGTCCCACCGTCTGTGATGTTCGTCTAGGTCTAGGCTCCCGAACAATAGTCGAACCCGCCATCTCGTTCTTTATTCTTGCCTCAACTCTTAGGTTGTTCTCAAGTCCAGACGTCCACGTATAGACCAGAATGCGTCTTGGAACTGGTCCAATTATAACCTCATGTCTCTAGAGTTTGTCCATCGAACTCTAGAGTTGAGTGACTCGTCTTAGCCCACCTAAACATCGAGTCTCTCTCATATATACTTCTTGGGATCGGCTACCTCATCCTCCTATATAGTCCCTGGAAATTATACCACAACTTGATCACAAGATCGGCCATAATTTTCAGTTCTGATACCAGTTCGAGGTTCTTAGTATTATTAGAAAGCTTTCGCCGAGACCTTTCTAATGATACTTTTCTCACCTCGAGATCTTACTTGGAGCTCCGTCCACGATCCAAAACATCGAAGATCCGTGGTCCAACGTCCGACTAGGATCATGTGGTTCGTACCAGCATCCGTCTGTACCAGACCCACGTTCCGGTCCACTCAGACTCACGTCTCAGACTTGCATTTCAATTCGTTTTCATACTTGGTCCCTACGTCCTAACCCAATATTTCACTTTGATTCAGAGAACCACCTAGGGTTCATCTATTCTCTTTTTCCTTCTACAGGAAAAGAAAGTCATACATCGCACTAGGTTGAGGTTGAACATCAAAGTTAAAGGACGGAAACTGGGAGTGAGGTTTCTCCGAAAGGAGCCGAAAATTGATAACTTTGCGGTGAATTTGATCAAAGGCAAACAGATGGACTTCGACGATGGAATCATGTGTTTGATGCGGGTTGTAGATTTGATGGCGGGTGGCGGACAAGAAGGAACATCAAGATACGCGACTAAACTTCCGAAGGTGCTTTGCGAAGTGATTAAGGAGTTTGAGGATGTCTTGATGGATGAATTACCTGCTGAACTACCTCCAAGGCGGATGATGGATCACAAGACCGAGGTCTTGCTAGGGTCAAAAGCACCTTCCAAAGCTCCTTACCGACTCAACCAGGTGGAACTCCTTGAGTTGAAAAAGCAACTCAACGAGCTATTAGCACGGAGATATATTCGAACCAGCAAGTCACCTTACGGAGTCCTAGTTCTTTTTGCAAAGAAGAAGTATGGGTGTAGATGAGACTCCGTGTAGATTACCGTGCGTGAAGAATAATTATTCCTTGTCAAGGATAGATGACATGTTTGATAGGTTAGCGGTGTCGCGCTACTTGACGGCTACATGCTTGACTTCTACTCCGACGCTTAAGTTTAGTAGTTCTAGAAGTTAGCTCATACTACTTCTAGTCCTTTATGTATATGTTTGACACCTTTGCATACGGTGTTAACACTATTTTGAGTCATAGTAGGCTGATAGTATGTTAGTTATCTTGTTCAAGCATTTGTGCGCTTGTGCAAGTGACTTCTTACTTGTCTATGACGTTCAATGTACATAACTTAGGGTTTCCATGCTGATTGGGGTTTGAGCTCATGGGTTGTACTTACTTGTCGCCCATGCACGCTTTCTAGCTAATTTAAGTTATTTTTCGGGGCTATGTGTCATTTTAGGTAGTTTAAGTCTTACGCTGGCACTCTAGGGGGCTTGACGTGGTAGCTTATGAGTGTAGATAAGTTACCAGGTAGTTTAAGGCACAAAAGGACAGTCAAGTGAAGCTATGAACTCCCATTGGTCCATTTTTGTCTTTCGTTAAACTCTAAGTTTAGAAACAGAGCTCTAGAGTGGAGTTCGAGCATTTGGTGAGGTATCTTCGAAATCTGAGAGCACAGTGAGATAGAGCTCGTTGAGCCAAGCACTGTCAGTGAAATTTTTGATCGATTTGAGGCAATAAAGACGAAGTTATACCCAATTGAAGTTCGGATTATGCCAAAACTGCACCACTTTTGATGATTTTGGGGTTTTCAGTGTCACTTGCAGCAGAATTGAAGAAATGCTTCAAAACTTCGTGGTTGCGTTCTCTGCCAGCAGGGCTACGATTCCCTAAAAAGGTTCATATCGATTGAGTAACTGAGTAATTCAGGGCGGCCGCTGAAGCAGAGGGGGTCTGAAAAGCTCTTAATCTAGAGCAACGACTTCAGAGGAGGAGATCTGGAGTTCTGTGTACATTCAGGAGTCCCAACTTCACAGGGATGTTCAGCATCCTGTATAATTCAAATACTGTGAGAATATTTGAAATTCATCGAGCCAATTCTCTGTTCGAGGTCAGAATAGCTGTCTAGGTACCAGAAATTGCCATAATTCTCTTACTCAGAACTTTTCTGTCAACATCTCGGTGCTAGAATTCAATCTCAGGCTGAAACTTCGTGTGTGTGTTCAGTAGTACCTCATTTACATGTAGGGAAAGTTTAGAAGTCTAGACCTTCATAGTTTTCCTCTCTTTGAGTGTGAAAGTTCACCGCTTAAACCTATTACTACTAGTTAAACCTAAATTTCGCTTTTTGAGCATATTAGAGGACCCTACACAACTGTGTGAGTGTTTATGGCCCCTGTTGTGACCTGAAAGCCAACCTCTTGAGTAAACAACCACAGCCAGAAGCCCGACGCTTTCCTAGGTAGACGGATCACACTCCGACATACTCTCTTCTTGGTGAACTCGACGTGAAACACCTAGAGTGGGAGTTTTCTTGAGAGTGTTACAAGATCAGATATCATGGCCAACCAAGGATCATCAAGTGGAGGTGCTGCTGCTGCTCAGCAACCTGTTCAGTTGGATGCTGCTACGATGAAGATGTTCCAAGCTTTTTCCATGTTTATGCAGCAGCAGCAGAGCATAGAGAGGAAGGAGGTATTAGCAACCAAGGCGTTGCAATCTGTGGTGCATCAGATGGATCAGTTCAAGGGGACAAATATTTCCAAGTACGTGCGATACTATGCTAGGGAGATGGAGGTGAACAAGGTACCTGAGAAGGAGATGGTGGAGAACTTTGAACTTGCTGTTGTCCCTGAGATTCGTGGGCGTGTGAAGGAGCTCAAGCAGCAGCAAGGACAGAGTTGGGAGAGCTTTATGCGCGCTTTGAAAGAGGAGTACTACACTGAAGATTCAGAGAGGGTGACCAAGAGAACGTTCTTGGAGTGGGTGGTTAAACCTAACAAAGGTTTGTCTGTAAATGAGTTGTTAAGGGAGTTTGATCGTCAGTATGCTCAGCTTTCGAGGACAGAAAAGCTTACACTAGAGGTGAGAAGACAAAGCTTTTTCTACAAGCAACGGACGTGACTATCCAGGAGAAGCTTGAGCTGTTGTTGGAAGACAAGAGTGAGGAGAGAGGATTGAAGACTGATTGGAAGGAGGTTGAAGATGCTCTCTCTTTGCTGACCAAGAGACAGAGAAGAAGGGACAAGGTGGTGGTAAGTGAAGCAGCACCTCTGATAATTCTTGTCAAGCAGTTGCCTACTAAGCCCACTTTGGTAATTGCTAGAGAGGAAGACTCACCGCTTGATGAGTTGATTAAGGGTATGAAGGAGCTTAAGCTTAAGCTCACTAGGTTAGAAGAGAAGGAGCAGAATGTACAGCTTGCTATGCAGAGACCTCAGATGAGAGAAGGCTTTGTTCATCGTTGTATATGGTGTGATAGCCTAGACCATGTAAGAAGAGATTGTGGGGAGTTTTCAGATGCATTGAGGAAGGATCTGATCTTCTTCAAAGATGGTAAGATCCATCTGAGAGACTGGGATGATGTTGGGAACCAACTTTGGCAAGAGTGGTATGAAGAGACTTGTGAATGAGATATCAACATCACATGATATTTCTCTTGTGAATGCTGCTACCTGTGGAGTGAAAGTGGAGATGGAGAGAGAGAAAGGGACTACTGGGTTGTGGTCTGATGTAGTGCGGTCCGTAGCTAGAACAGAGCTAGACAAGGATGTGCTAGGAAGGGTTGGCAACTCAATTCGAGAAGCTACAGGATGGAATGATCTTGTGGATACTATGTCAGTGCATGCTTATGTTGCAAGAAGTCAACATGAAGCTGTACTAGAAGAAAAACGCAGGAGGGAGGATGCAGGTGAGGCTTCTAAGCCAAACGACCTGCTACAAGGAGTGAAAGGGCTAGACCAAAGACAAGGCAGGAGACAACACCTACTCGGGAGGAGACTATGGAGGATCTACCACCTACAACACCAAAGGAGAAGGAGAGAAGCAAGGAGAAGGGTAAGATGCCTGCATACAAACTTCAATCTGACATTGAGATTGCTACAGACTTGAAGCAAGTGTTAGAGAATCGTATCTTGAATGGGAAGGTTGAATTTACCTTGGGTGAGATTCTTGGGATTGCAAAGCGTGAGTTCCATGAGGTTATCATAGATATCATCAAGAGGAAACGTCAGATTTTGGGTGAAGCAGCTACGCTTAACGCTCTAGGGACCACAAACTGTCGGATGATGAGGAAGATGAGATTGCTGGTTACTGCTCTCAAGTATCAGAGGGGAGATCCTATCAGCACGTGAGGTTTGAAGGTGAGGTGGAAGCATCGCAGAAGAGCCATTACTCTCACAACCATTGGGCAAGAGCAACCACAGAGACCTTAGTGAAGTTGGGAGATCTAGAGGAACCTGTGGTGGCATTGATAGATCATGGCTCAAAGATTAATCTGATGTCTAGGAGCTGTACAAGCGTGGAAGGTGGCCCATAAACACCGACCATGGATGGCTTATCCGTGCTGCCAACAACCAGAGGGGAGAACTATATGGTGCTTGTCCCAACATCAAGGTAACTGTGGGTGACATCAGTGATGTTTAGAATTTCTTTGTGCAAGACATGTCAACCTATCCTATCATTCTAGGGCAGCCTTACATTACTGCTGTTAGAATGGAGACACGAGTTATGGATGATGGTTCAGCTTATGCTAGGATACGTAGTAGAGATGGCAAAAGAGTTGTTCAGTTTTTGACCGTTGCTGCAGAACATGAGAGGAATCGTGATAGCTTGAGAGACCGTCCACTACCTAAGATTACTCAGGAGTTTAGAGAGTCTAGGGGTTTTGGCAGAGTACCATTGAAGAGCGAGACTTCACCGGTACAGTAGAGATAGGATTCTCGCTTGATCCAGTAGAACAGGAAGCTTTATCCTCTAGCTTCTTAGGATTGACGTCATGTGGATCAGTGTGTTATAGGAAGGTTGAGAATCTGAAGAGGTTTGAGAGGCAACATGTGAAGTGTGTACAGCAGTCTTTGTGAGACAGTGGAGAGTTAGCAGGAGATGAATACATATCTGGAGTGTTTGAAGAGCAGTATTTGGTAGATACTATAGGGGAGTTGAAATCTATAGTAGAAAGTTCTATAGATGATGTAGATAGAGTGGTGAGAGTGAGCTCCAAGGAGCTTTATGATGTAATTGATAAGTTTATAGATCGACAAGAGGTGTATGTGGAGACCAAGTACAAGTCAGTGGCAAAGAAAGTCAAACCAGTGGCTTTGCCTTTACCACTCGATTACAATCAGAAGATGGAGCAAGCTGCACAAGAACCGACGCTCAGAGGACCGAGAAGAATTAGGCACCAGTCACAGAAACAACACTGAAGGAGCTGAGGATTGGAGGTGATGGATTTCTTATTGAGCAAGAGAAGAAGAGCTTCAAGGAGATGCTATCTAGGCATGGTAAGGCGTTTGCATTTGAGTCACATGAAGTAAGATGTGTAGATCCAAGTGTAGTTGCACCTATGGTAATCTTTACTATACCGCATGTGCCTTGGAATCTACGTCCTATCCTTGTACCTAGAGCTCATCTACCAAAGCTGGTAGACTTGCTCAATGAGAGGATTAGGATGGTTATCTTGGAACCATCTATAGCTCCCTACTCTAGCAGATGGTTTACTGTTCCGAAGAAGAGTGGAGCTTTGAGATTTATCCAAGATATGCAGCCAGTTAACAAGGTGACTATCAGGAATATGGGTATAGGACCCATTGTAGACGAGTTTGCAGAGGCTTTTGCTGGTCGTGCTATCTATTCAATGGGAGACTTATATTCAGGGTATGATCAGTTTCAGTTATCCTCTGAGAGTAGAGACTTGACTACAATGAGGACACCTTTGGGGTTACTAAGGATGTGCACCTTGCCACAAGGTGCTACCAATTCTGTAGCACATATGATGAATGGCATGAATAAAGTTTTGAGGGATTTCATTCCTGAAAAAACTATATCATTCCTTGATGATGTGCCGATCAAAGGATGTGCTGAGGAGGAGAAGAATGAGGTAATGGATCAGAGGGGGTGTCGTAAGTTTGTTGCAGATCATATAGTTGACTGCGATAAGATATTGAGTCGATTGGAGGAAGTTCATTTGACTTTATCAAGAGCAAAGTCTGTATTTGGAGAACAAGAGGTGTTGATTGTGGGGCACCTATGTGGATCTTATGGTCGGAAACCTTGTCCAAACAAGGTTGATGCCATTCGAAGAATGAAGGAGACGTGTGGATCGGTTACCGAGGTGAGAAGGTATCAGGCTACACTTTGCACATGTAGCAGATCCGTTGTACAAGCTGCAGAGGAAGGGACAAAGATTTCAGTGGCAAGAGGAGCAAAGCGAGTCTATGAGGAAGTTGAAGGATCTTTTGGCTTCACCACCAACTCTACGGAAGGTAACATATGAGTTGGGCAGATCTGTTATCCTTACTATTGATACTAGTCCTATTGGATGGGTTGTAGGACAAGACGATGAGGATGGAAATAGATATGTGGTGCGTTTTGGAGCTAAGGTGTTAAGTTCACGGCAGAGAGACTACCCTCAGGTCAAGAGAGAGCTATGGGGAGGTTACTGCGATGAAGAGTGATAAGGAATACTTGATAGGAGCACATGTGGTTGTGGAGACAGATTGTTTACCTCTCTTGGGAATGATCACTAGCTGTACAACTCCAGATATTGCTATGTTGAGGTGGATAGCATATATCAAGTCCTTGAACCCAGAGTTTAGACATATTGCAGAGAAGGAAAATCCTGTGGCATATATGTTATCAAGGGCTAGGTATTACGATGAGAAAGAAATGATAGATGATCAGGAGAATGTGAGAACAGAGTTCTGTTCTAGTGCTCTTGCTAGAAGAGATAGAAGCTGTTTTGCAACCTCGTTGGAGTTTTTTGAGGAAACTATGTATGATGGCAAGTGGTTGGATCTTGGGCGCTATTTGAGTTCACTGGAAAGGCAAGAAGGCTGGTCTGATGTAGATTTCAAGAGGATCCGTAAAATAGCTTATGGTTACTTTTTACATGGAGGACATCTATGGAAGCGTCCTAAGCTACAAGGAGGTATACCGCAACGGGTGGTATGTGACTTGGAATTGCAGCAGAAGCTGATCAAGGAGTTCCAGGAGAGTTTATGGGCCGGTCATAGAGGAGTTTGGGCTACATTTGCCAAGATGAAGGAAAAGTATTGGTGGAAGGATATGTATAAAGATGTAGTACAGTTTGTTTCATCCTGTATACCTTGCCAGATGTATTCCAACGTACGTCATCGTGATGGATTGCATCCTACTTATCCTTTAGCCATTCATTACAAATGGGTAGTTGATATGGTAACTATGCCATTTGGACTTGGACAAATGAGGTATCTAGTCTTGGCTAGAGAAGATCTATCTAACCAAGTCGAAGGCCGTGCCTTGAGGACAAAGACCACTGCTAGTGTCTGCCGCTTTCTACTTGAAGATGTTATTTGTAGGTATGGGTGTGTGGGAAAGATCACTGCAGATAGGGGTGAGCTGGATGCACAAGAAGCAGTTGAGTTCTTCAAGCGATTGGGAATCAAGTTGGCGTTAACCACTGCTTACAATCTTGAAGGGAATGACAAGAGCGAAAGAGGTCATCCGCCAATCATCAAAGCTTTGGTAAAAGCTTGCAAGGGTAAGATCCGTGAATGGCCTAGACTGCTACCATTTGCTTTGTGGGCAGATCGTACAACTCATAGTACCGTTACAGGTTACATGCCAGCAGAGTCGATACTAGGGCAAAAACCTGTGATGCCGATTGAGGAGGTTGTGCATACTTGGAATGTTTTGCCATGGGAAGATGGTAGAAGTACGGAGGATCTTCTTGCATTAAGGATCCAGCAGTTAGAACGAAGACCTGAGGATGTTGCCAAAGCAGTGGAAAGGTTAAAGACTGCTAGAGAGGGAAACAAAGACAGGTTTGATAGAACACATAGATTACGACCCAAACCAGTTAAGGAAGGTGATTGGGTGTTAGTCTATGATAGTAGTCTTGATAATCAGCATAGCGCTATCAGAAAGTTTTCCAAGAGATGGTTCGGACCTTATGTGGTGTTAGAAGTTTATGATAATGCCACATACTCTTTGAGGAGTTAGATGGTGCAGTGCTCAAGATACCAATCGCAGGGAAGAGAATCAAGCTCTTTAGAAGGAGAGGAGACGACCAGAACATTGCAGAGCTTACTGAGGATGAAGCTGAAGACTCAATGGAGGTTGAAGATGAATTTGAAGCTGAAGCTGAAGCGTCTTGATCTGGATCAGGCACATACCGGAGGATGTGCAGGTTCAGAGGGGGTGGATGTCGCGCTACTTGGCGGCTACATGCTTGACTTCTACTCCGACGCTTAGGTTTAGTAGTTCTAGAAGTTAGCTCATACTACTTCTAGTCCTTTATGTATATGTTTGACACCTTTGCATACGGTGTTAACACTATTTTGAGTCATAATAGACTGATAGTATATGTTAGTTATCTTGTTCAAGCATTTGTGCGCTTGTGCAAGTGACTCCTTACTTGTCTATGACGTTCAATGTACATAACTTAGGGTTTCCATGCTGATAGGGGTTTGAGCTCATGGGTTGTACTTACTTGTCGTCCATGCACGCTTTCTAGCTAATTTAAGTTATTTTTTGGGGCTATGTGTCATTTTAGGTAGTTTAAGTCTTACGCTGGCACTCTAGGGGGCTTGACGTGGTAGCTTATGAGTGTAGATAAGTTACCAGGTAGTTTAAGGCACAAAAGGACAGTCAAGTGGAGCTATGAACTCCCATTGGTCCATTTTTGTCTTTTGTTAAACTCTAAGTTTAGAAACAGAGCTCTAGAGTGGAGTTCGAGCATTTGGTGAGGTATCTTCGAAATCTGAGAGCACAGGGAGATAGAGCTCGTTGAGCCAAGCACTGTCAGTGAAATTTTCGATCGATTTGAGGCAATAAAGACGAAGTTATACCCAATTGAAGTTCGGATTATGCCAAAACTGCATCACTTTTGCTGATTTTGGGGTTTTCAGTGTCACTTACAGCAGAATTGAAGAAATACTTCAAAATTTCGTGGTTGCGTTCTCTGCCAGCAGGGCTACGATTTCCCAAAAAGTTTCATATCGATTGAGTAACTGAGTAATTCAGGGCGGCCGCTGAAGCAGAGGGGGTCTGAAAAGCTCTTAATCTAGAGCAACGACTTCAGAGGAGGAGATCTGGAGTTCTGTGTACATTCAGGAGTCCCAACTTCACAGGGATGTTCAGCATCCTGTATAATTCAAATACTGTGAGAATATTTGAAATTCATCGAGCCAATTCTCTGTTCGAGGTCAGAATAGCTGTCTAGGTACCAGAAATTGCCATAATTCTCTTATTCAGAACTTTTCTGTCAACATCTCAGTGCTAGAATTCAATCTCAGGCTGAAACTTCGTGTGTGTGTTCAGTAGTACCTCATTTACATGTAGGGGAAGTTTAGAAGTCTAGACCTTCATAGTTTTCCTCTCTTTGAATGTCAAAGTTCACCGCTTAAACCTATTACTACTAGTTAAACCTAAATTTCGCTTTTTGAGCATATTAGAGGACCCTACACAACTGTGTGAGTGTTTATGGCCCCTATTGTGACCTGAAAGCCAACCTCTTGAGTAAACAACCATAGCCAGAAGCCCGGCGCTTTCCTAAGTAGACGAATCACACTCCGACAGCGGGTGCAAAGTACTTCAGCAAGATAGACTTGAAGTCAAGATATTATCAGATCTGGATAGTTGATCCAGATCTTGAGAAGACCGCTTGTCGAACCAGATACGGATAATTTGAATTCGTGGTGATGTCATTTGGACTCTACAACACCCCTTCAACGTTCACTACACTGATAAACACATTTTTTTGTGAGGAGATGGACGAGTTTGCATCATTAAATCGACGACATCTTGATCTACTCCAAAATCTTCGAGTCGCACGCGGAGCAACTAAGGGTGGTGTTGACGAAACGAGAGCATAAGCTATTTGCCAACGATGACAAGAGTGAGTCCGGTTGGAACACATTAACTTCTTGAGACATGTCATTAGTGCAGACGGAGTCGGTCTGTAACGACCTATGTTACACATAGGAAGTTTGTCTATTAGTAAGGTATTTAGTTATAACTAAGTGTTGAGAATGTTTATTTGCTGCCAAAGTACTTTAAGGAGGTATCAAGTTAGTCATGACTAGCTAAAAGTTAGTTATGGTTAAACTTAGCTGTACTTTTGGCAGAATTCAGATATTTCTTAAAGAGTGAGCACTACTATCTTGTCATCTTGTCTAAAAGGTAGAAAGGAGGTAGAAAGTATCCCTTATCTCCTTTTTGACTTGATATGAGTGGTTGGATTAAAGTTGTGGACTTTGTGAGCATTAAAAACAAGAAGAGATTCCACATGTTTCCTTTTTAGTGGGTCCTAGTGTAGAGGGGGGTGGAAATTCAAGATTCCTTGAGAATATTCTAGAATCCTTCTAGAAGTTGTTGACTTTGAAGGAATAAGCTCATGTGAAAAGGTAAGAAGCACATGTGATTAATGTTTTACCTTAAATAATATCTTAGTAAAACCCGGTAAAAGTAGTTACGGCTGAGTTACCGGAGGGTACCAAAGTAAAAACCTAGAATGTATAAATAGAGGAGTAGAGAAGAGCTCCTCATCCTTGTTTTCATATTGTCGTAATGACAACTTGAGTAATATAGAGAGTGTGGGATATTTTTAGCATGTGAGAACTTGAGAGACGTCGTTAGAATGGAAGATTTTAGTTGATGTGTTTAAGGAGATTTTTAGTTGATAAGTTTGTGGGTGTATGAATGAGTGAACTTAGCATTTTTCCCCTCAAGATTCATGGTGTGCTTCCATCAAAGCCATCAGAGGTGACCCCTGAGTGAGAGATAGTCCTGACATTTGCAGATTCATCGGTGGCGATCGTGGAGGTTGAGAGATCGAGGGGTAGTTGATCGATGAGATCGTGGAGGGTTTACATTTTTGGTTCCGTTGCTGGGACCTCACTTGAAGGGATCATTGAAAATGTTTAGAGTTCAGTTCTATATTAGACAAAAAGAGATTATGAGAGAACACATGGAGAGAACGTTGGGAGGAGAGAGAGCTAACGCGATGTTAGCAACATTAGAACCTTTCGTGTATCCCGTAGTGATATATGACGCGTTCAAAGTCATTCTTTACATCTTGTTCACTTAGAAAGGGTTTGAGTAGAGTTGAAAGAGGGTGCAACAAGAGTTGTAGAGAAAGGAGGAGAGAAAAGTTATTAGAGGAGAGAAATTTATGAGTTTAGAAATTCTACTTCTGAAAAATTTATACAGTCGCTGTCAAATTTTCTGTGAATTTTATTTTCCTGAGAAACTTTCCAGTGTTTTAGATTGGCTAATAACCTATCTAGGACAACAGAAATCATAGGAAAAGGTGGTCTAGAGAAGGAGCAATGAATTTTCAAATTTGAGGGGGTTTATTCGTGAGACTTGAGGAATTCTGTTCTCTGGAAAAAGTTTACAATCAATGTCAGATTTTCTGTGAATTTTATTTTCCTGAGAAAATTTCCAGTGTTTTAGAGTGGCTGATAAGCTATCCAAGACAAAAGAAATCATGAGAAGATGAGGTCTGGAGAGGGAGAAAGAATTTTTCAAAGTGGAAGGGGTTGACAACCATGAGGGAAGTGAAAATATACAAATTTTAGTTCTCTGAAAATTTGTACAGTCATCACCATCTCTTCTGATTAGGGAAGTTTCTGTTGAAACTTCATGATTTAGTAGTTTGGAGGTTGAGCTAATGGAGACCACAAAAATCTTGGAGAGATCTCTTACCAACTAAGACAGATACGTTTCGGCATACAAGGAGGTCTTGAAGATACTTCATGGGGAATCCAATTCGAGTGCCGAGGTGGAAGAAGAGACGTTTAGGAGTTCGAACAGAGACGGAGAAGCCCAAGTTAAGTATAGATGAGTTACGAACACGCATCTATAGCACTTGGGGTGCTCTCTTTACCTTATACCAAGAAGCTTCCGCGACCATTGGCACAGATTTGAAGAAAGCTGAGTTTAAAGCATCATTCATTGTGGAGGCCACGAATGCTCCTGGTGAAGTAGAGTTGGATCCTTACAAGAGTGAGTTCAAGATGTCTGTTGTGATTAGTACAAACGATGGTGAGGAGGATCATATCTTCGATAGTTAATTTTAGATTAGATTTTATTTCGTGTATAGCATGTATAATACACGAATTCCAATATAAAGCTCGGAAGAGTTAAGAAAGTGATGTAGAATTATTTTCCTCTATAATACTTTGTCCACTTAATGGTTGGAAGGTGCAACATGAGTGGAAATTCAAAAGATTGGAAAGTTAGACTTAGAAACCTTCCTCAAGGTTTAGATGTCATAGTAAGTGTCGGAGAAAGTTCGAGAGAGATTATCGTCGAGTTTGAAAACCCTAGTACTAAACCTCAAGTAGAATCTCTGAGGAGAAGAGTAGAAACCGACTTGTGGTGTTATTTCTGTAGAGGGTTGGGACACAAAGTAGTGAATTGTCCAACTAGAATCAGAACCGAGAGAGCTAAAGGAAAACGGGAGTTTATTGATTTAAGTCTTCGAGTGGGTCCATCGTCACCAGCGTCAATTCATCTTCTAGACGAAGATCCTTGTCCAAGTTGTGGAGTGGGTGATCTATCAAGAGGACACAAGTGCGTCGATGTGGCCGCCCTACTTACGTCAGTAGTCGAGAAGTTGGACGAGACTCAAAGAGCTGAGACGGAGAAGTTGTGGACTTCAAAAGAGGACTCGGCTGAGTTGTGATGGAGATCGTCATTCAGATGGTGGAGAAGACGGTGATGCGACTCAGGCTCATGATTACCTTGGGAGAAGAGATGGCACAAGAGGTGTTGTTACAACCATTTCTTTTCATTTTACCTATGGTAGATTATTCGCGAATGGAATTGGTGATGTTCGTACTCTTTTAGCGAGTAGTTATTGCACAAAAATTTGAAAGGTAGAAAGAATAGTTACAAGATGGGGAAGTTACCAGTGTTTCATGAGAAGGACAATGAAGATGTAGAACTATTTGTACGAGACTTCAAAAGGGGTTGCATCGAAAATAATGTGAGAAGGAAGGAAGAATGGGTGTTGTTACTACCAGAATTTTTAGAAGATTTTGCTCTTACGTGGTATGAAGACCGAGTGAAGAGCCAGACACCTGGTGCAGTTGAGGACACATGAGAGACGTTGAGTAATGCACTCATCGAAGAATTTCTTCCAGAAGAGAGTTATGAGAAGCTCATGGTAGAGCTTACTCATTTGAAGCAACGGGACGACGAGAAAGTTCGGCAATATGCCGAAAGGGTGGATAAGTTAGAGCAACGGTTTCGGACGGTCCTACGGAAGAGTGGAGACAATGTGGAGTTAACGATGGCGGGGATTGGAGCAGTGTTGACCAAGAACTTGGTGGGAGGGTTGAGGTCTTCAATTTGAACCCAAATGAGGTACGAGAAGCCAGCAACCAAAGCGGAGGTCATCAAGATTACGACAAATATGGAAGAGAGTTTGAATGAAAGAGATATCATCCAACCTCATCATGCTGCTCTGGTGTCAACTCCGACTCCTGGTGTAGTCACAACGATCGCACCTGCACCATCACAATTGGTGATTGCTTCAACGTCAGCTCCTACTCCAACGGTGGTGCCAAGACCGTTTGTCCCAACAACGATGTCTACTGCCACCTCTGATTTTCATGCCGAGCTGAAGAGCATCACCGATACTCTTGCGGATCTCAAGATAAACGTGGTGCAGCTACGAGAATGGAGGAACAAAGGTGGAGGAGGAGGTCAAAGAGGTTACGACAACAATCCCAACCGAGGAAATCAAGGTAACTTTGGAGGCAACCAAGGTAACTTTGGAGGAATCACTTGTTGGACGTGTGGAGGTTCTCATTTCCAGCGAAATTGTCCTAACAACGGAGCAAGAGGTGCCAAAGCTGTCAGGATGAATGTGGGTGGAGGAAATCCATCACAAGGACGAGACAAGGGGGTGGCTACTATCGATGTCGTGCGAGATCCCATCTATGAGAAAGGAGAGAGTTCAAACTCTTCTCATGCACCGGTGGAGCTTTTAGCTCAAGAAAGGAAAAGAACTCGATTTTCTGATGAACCGGTTTTCATGGAGGAGTCAGCTAGTAGAAGTACTCGTTCGAGTAATGTTTCGAGTACACCAAAGGAGCCAAGAAGGAAGCTGGGGATGACAGATTTCACCATTTCATCTTCCCAAGCGGGATATGATGTGGTTGAAGATGTGGGTGCTCAAAAAGCCAACATCACTGTTGGACAACTGATCGCACTTAATCCCAACTTACGAAGGGAACTCAGAGGAGGACTGAGTTCTAAGAGAAGCAAGAAGAAGAAACCCAAGAGCAAGACATCAAAGTCAGTGGGAGTTGGTGTGGTGGATGTGCATGCTTCAGAGGTATGCACTAGGGCTTCAAAGATTGAAGTCTGGTTGAATGGTCACTATGTCTCTGACCTATTGGTGGATGGAGGGTCGACTGTAAACGCCATATCGGAGAGGTTGATGAAGAAGTTGGAGATGGAACCAACTCATCTGGCTAGCATTGTCGTGGGAATGGCTAACAAGCAACGAGTAAGACCTCTTGGTGTGTTAGAGAAGGTGGTCGTGTCTGTGATGGGAGTTCAAACATTGATGTTCTTTCAAGTGTTAAAGGACTCTAGTTATGATTTGCTCCTAGGTAGGCCTTGGTTGAGAGCTGTGCGCACCACTGATAGATGGCACAAGGGATACTTACGGATTGGGCCTAGAGATCATAGAGTGATAGTTCCTCTCTTGGGTGTTGGAGTTGTGACTTCTGATAGACCCACTAGTGACTATTGGGAATCTGATACGGAGGACGATCAGAGTGTCTCAGAAGTAGATACCGGAGATCTTACGATCAAGAATCCTCGTCTGAGGACGAAAGATTTGGTCGAGATGAATCATTACATCAGCTTAGTGCTATTGACTTGTTGCCTCGACTAGCAGTGGAGAAAGATCATGACAAAGAAGAGTTGAGTGAGGCAGAGATTGTGAGAAGACTCTCTACCCTGAAGTTTGGTATCAATGTCACTCAAGAGGAGAAAAGTAGATTCCTAGATATATTTCGAAAATATATCCATGTGTTTGCTTTCAGCTACAAGGATTTGAAGGAGGTGACTCTCGAGACTCATCGAATCGAATTGGAGGAGAACGCAAGACCAGTTCGACAGAAGCAGAGAAGGATCAATCCTACAATAGCAATGATGGTCAAGGAGGAGATAGACAAGTTGAGGGAGGCGAGTTTCATCTATGAGGTGGAGAACTCAAAATGGGTTTCACCCATTGTGATTGTCAAGAAGAAGAATGGTAAGCTGCGAGTGTGCATAGACTATAAGAAGCTGAATGCAGTTACCAAGAAGGATTATTATCCTCTATCATTTATAGATGAGATTTTGGAGCAAATTGCTAGCCTTGAGTGGTACAGCTTTGGTGATGGTTATAGTGGATACAACCAGATCAAGATAGCACAGGAGTACCAGCAGTTGACTACTTTCACTACTCCTTGGAGAACATTTGCATTTCGAGTGATGCTGTTCGGACTGTGTAATGCTCCGGCCACGTTTCAGAGGTTCATGAACAAGGTGTTCGAACCATTCATAGGGAAGTTTGTTCGTGATTTCATTGATGATTTCTGTGTGTACGGAAGAAAGGAGGACCACTTTGATCATGTGATCAAAGTTTTGCAGCGGTTGCAGCAAGCTAACGCTTCTTTGAATCCAGAGAAGTGCATCTTTGGCTGCGAAGAAGGTCTGCTGTTAGGACACATCATTTCCAAGAAGGGGATTGCGGTAGATCTTGAGAAGGTGAAGAAGATTGTGGATCTTCCATTTCCAATCAACTTGACAAAGTTTAGATAGTTTCTTGGGATGGTTGGATATTATCGTAGGTTTGTCTTTTCCTTCTCAAACAAAGCAATAGCTTTGACTATGTACATGAAGAAGGGAGTTGATTTTGACTTGATAGTGCATGATCAGAAGGCAAAGAAAGCATTTGAGGAGTTGAAAAAGGCATTGGTGACAGCTCCTATACTTGCTAAACCTGAGTGGAATAAAGCATTTATTCTGTATACGGATGCCTCCAATGTAGCAATCGGGTGTACATTAAGTCAGTTAGATGAAGATGAGCATGATCATCCTATAGCTTATGCTAGTAGGCAGATGGTGCCAGCAGAGAAGAATTACTCCGTGACTGAACGAGAAGGATTAGCGGTGATCTTTGGATTGAAGAAATTCCGACATTACTTGCTAGGAGGGAAATTTTCCATAGTCATAGATCACAAGGCTTTAAAGTATATCTTTAATAAGCCTAATGCCGAAGGTCGTATTGCTCGTTGGAAGATCCTTCTAACAGAATACAATTACGTGATCGTAGATAGACCAGGGAAAAAGCATGCGAATGCTGATCTTTTGTCGAGGGCTTATGATGATGAAGGAGAAGAACCGTTTGATGATTCATTTCCAGACGAACATCTGATGACCATCACAAGCATTGAGGAGATACCGGACGAGTACAAGGAAATCTGGAGTTTCCTTGCAGATGGCTCTTTTCCAGAAAGTATGCATACCCGAGAACGTAACGCGTTGATCAAGAGATGCAAACCTTACACCATGGTGGAGAGAATTCTGTTTCATCAAGGAGCAGATGGGTTACTAAGGAGAGCAGTTGGTCAGAAGGAGGCATTCAAGCTAATGCACGAGTTTCACGGCGGAACTGTTTGCGGAGGTCAGTTTGCTGGTAAGATAACAGCCTTCAAGATTTTGGATGCGGGTTATCACTGGAGAGGGATTTTCAAAGAGTGTTTAGACTATTGCAAAACTTGCGACGTATGTCAAGCATTTGCTATGAAGTCTACTAGAACACCTCCGTTAAGATCAATTCCCGTGTTAAGACCATTTGAGAAGTGGGGTATTGACTTTGTAGGTCCTCTTAATAAGACACCTCGAGACAATAGATACATTGTAGTCGTCACTGACTATTGTACCAAGTGGGTAGAGACTAGACCTTTGAGAGAGACCAATGAAACAGAAGTCGGTAGATTCTTATGAGAGAGGATCATCACAAGATTTGGATGTCCGTTAGAGTTGGTCTCGGATAGAGGAGGAGAGTTTGTAGGGAGCATGACCACTGCTATGCTACAACACTTTTCTATCAAGCCACGAGTAACGACCTCATACAAACCAAATGCTAATGGTCTTGCGAAGAAGATCAATCTTACACTTTGTATGATGCTCGCCAAAGACGCTGGTGTTGAAACTGCGAAACATACTTGGGATAAGAGGCTACATGCCATCTTATGGGAGAACCGAACGACAACAAAGACTTCTACTGGATACTCCCCATTTCGATTGGTTTATGGAGTGAAGTCCAAGTTGCCGATCCAATTCGAATTGGATACTTTTCAAACTATTCAACGAAAGTTGAAGAGGTCGAGAGGAGAAGACGTGGTCAGATCAAGAAGGGAGCAACTCATGGAGTTGGAAGAGACCCGAGCGGTAGCAATGATCCGGATGGAACGAGCTCAGGCGTATCAAAAGAAGAGTTACGACAAACGGTTGAGCAAGAGGGAGGTAAAACCTTTTCAAGTCGGAGATTGGGTTATGTTGTATGATGCTATCAGATTCAAGAGGGCTAGGAAGAAGTTTCTTCCGAGATATTTTGGTCCTTTTGTTGTAGATAAGGTGTGGAGCAACTTCACATATGACCTTCAGGAGTTGGGAGGAAGGAGATTCGATCGGGTCAACCATGACAAGTTGAAGCTGTTTCATCGACGGAAGTTCTCTCTTCACTCCGAGGACGGAGCGAAAATTTAGTCCGGGGGTAAAATGTAACGACCTATGTTACACATAGGAAGTTTGTCTATTAGTAAGGTATTTAGTTATAACTAAGTGTTGAGAATGTTTATTTGCTGCCAAAGTACTTTAAGGAGGTATCAAGTTAGTCATGACTAGCTAAAAGTTAGTTATGGTTAAACTAAGCTGTACTTTTGGCAGAATTCAGATATTTCTTAAAGAGTGAGCACTACTATCTTGTCATCTTGTCTAAAAGGTAGAAAGGAGATGGAAAGTATCCTTTATCTCTTTTTTGACTTGATATGAGTGGTTGGATTAAAGTTGTGGACTTTGTGGGCATTAAAAACAAGAAGAGATTCCACATGTTTCCTTTTTAGTGAGTCCTAGTGTAGAGGGGGGTGGAAATTTGAGATTCCTTGAGAATATTCTAGAATCATTCTAGAAGTTGTTGACTTTGAAGGAATAAGCCCATGTGAAAAGGTAAGAAGCCCATGTGATTAATGCTTTTACCTTAAGTAATATCTTAATAAAACTCGGTAAAAGTAGTTCTGGCTGAGTTACCGGAGGGTACCAAAGTAAAAACCTAGAATGTATAAATAGAGGAGTAGAGAAGAGCTCCTCATCCTTATTTTCACATTGTCATAATGACAACTTGAGTAATATAGAGAGTGTGGGATATTTTTAGCATGTGAGAACTTGAGAGACGTCGTTAGAATGGAAGATTTTAGTTGATGTGTTTAAAGAGATTTTTAGTTGATAAGTTTGTGGGTGTATGAATGAGTGAACTTAGCATTTTTCCCTTCAAGATTCATGGTGTGCTTCCATCAAAGCCATCAGAGGTGACCCCTGAGTGAGAGACAGACCCGACATTTGTAGATTCATCGGTGACGATCGTGGAGGTTGAGAGATCGGGGGGGTAGTTGATCGATGAGATCGTGGAGGGTTTACAGGTCCGGCTGCGATTGTGACTAGGGAGTCTCCGACTACATTGAAAGAAATGCGGTGATTCTTAAGACTGGCGTAGTTCTATAGAAAGTATGTGAATGGGTTTTCAAAGATCAAAAAGCCGCTGTCAGACAGGACGAGAAAAGACGCACATGTAAGTTGGACCAAGGAGGTGGATGATGCGTTCTAGATGATCATCCATTTTGTCAAAGGCGTCAGTTTTGAAGCTGCCAGAGTTTGACAAACCATTCGAGGTGTACACGGACGCAATCGACTATGCGATTGATGGAGTGTTGGTGCAGGATGGAAAACCTGTAGCGTATGAAAGCAAGAAGTTATCTGAGACGGAGAGTCAATGGTCGACTCACGAGAAAGAACTATTTGCGGTGGTTCATTACTTGAGGAAATGACGGCATTACTTGAGACTTCCACAAAACTCAAGTATATACCGGTAATATTTCGCTCAAGTACTTTGAGACACAAGATCGAATAACACCAAAGTAACTACAGTGGCATGATACCTCGGCGCTCATGAATGTGGAATTAATCCACAAAGCGGAAAAAACAATATGGTTCTTGACGTCTTGAGTCGCAAAGAGGAATAACTCTCATTGTCAACACAGATTTTGCGGGCTATGTATCCTAAGGAGTTATACTTAGAGAGGAGGATACGTGAAGGTTACATGAGCGATGACCAAGCGAAGGAGTGCTTGAAACAGCTAAGCAAGGAGTGAAGTTGCAGAACATGCAACTGAGACATGGCTTACTCATGTTCAAGCAAAGTCGAGTTTATGTGGGACAAGGAAAACTTAAGACTAAGTTGCTCAAAGAATGTCATGATGCGCCCTTATTAGACCATAAAGGAGAAAAGTCCATTTTAGCAGTGATAGCTAAAAAAGTTTATTGGTCCCACATGAAAGACGATATTGTCTATTTTGTGAAAACATGCGTAACTTGTCAGACGAACCAGGTTTCTTATGAGAAGAAACAAGGGTTGCTTCATCCTTTGCCGATTCTAGCAAGACCTTAGAAAAGCATCAGCATGAACTTCATTACGTCTCTGCCTGACTCAAATGGATACAATGCAATCTTTGTGATAGTTGACCGGTTTAGCAAACTAGTGAAGTTTACCCTGACCTTGGATATCGCAACAACATTTATCACTTCTCGGTTGTTCCTGATACTTGATGATGTTCACATGGATTACCTCAGAGTATTATTTCAGACGAGACTCTAAGTTCACAAGTGTCTTTTGGAAACATTTGTTTCAAAAGTTGGGGACTAAGTTAAAATTTAGTACCATTTTTCATCCTAAAACGGATGAAAAAATGAAATGATTTAACTCGGTTCTAAATCAATACTTGAGGAATTATGTAAACGCAGACCCAAGTGATTGGACAGAGTGGCTCAGTCTTGCTGAATATTGCTACAACTCCATGAAGTATTCAGCAACCGGTGAATCATCGTTCTTGCTGGTTTACAGATGTGAGCTAGAATGACCTCTTGATCGAACTCTTGTAGAGAGTTCTACATCGGCACGACCAAGAACACGAAAAACATCAGCTGAAGAGTTGGTGGCAGAAATGCAGCGACGCAAGGAACAAGTGAAGAAGAACTTCGAGAAGGCGTAACAATGTTACACGGAGCAGGTAAATAAGCATCGGTGGTAAGTGAAGTTTCAAGTGGGCGAATAAGTATGGTTGAGTACGAAGAACTTCACCCTTCTAGAAAGAATATTGGTGAAGTTCTCATCGAAGTTTGCGGGACCTTTTGTCATTGTCAAAAATCTGCATGAAGATGTCTATACTTTAGACCTTCCTCTTGAGTAGCAGCTGCATCCGACTTTCCATGTTTCTTTATTGAAGAAATACTTCAAGGATGATTTACGACCGGAGCAGTTGCAAAGGTTGCACCAAATGTTTGGTCGAGAAGCCATGGGTTGCTTCCGCTTGTCCTTCGAGTTCAGAAGATGAACCTTCAGGTCTGCAAACTGCTTGAGCACTTCATCAATCCGGAGGTCAGGTGCAGACTGAATAATCTGAGTCAGAGGGATCTTCTACACAACTTCTTCCTTGGATCGTGACTTCTCCTTCTTCTTCTTTCGAGTCTTCTTCTCCTGTTCAGACTCTGATTCTGAACTTTTGACACTAGATTCTTCAGAAGCAGATGATGCTTCCGAAGCACTATTATCAATTCTAGTGGACTTGGACTTCCTCTTGGACTTCCTAGAAGACTTCTTCGACTTCTTCGAGGTCTTCCTTCTGTCTTTCGTCATATTCCGACTGATGCTCGAGGTTTCATACTGCTCTGCATACTTCTGTACCTCCACTAAATCATCACCTCCTCCTCTTCTACAATACAATTCCATATATGAGACAATCCTCCCAAGTACCAGTCCACGGCTTGTTGAGAACAATAACCAGGTCTTCCTTGGTTCTGAGAGATGTGATCCAAGAGATCTTCAAACCTCCCGGTGTAATCTCGCAATGTCTCTTTCTTCTTCCGTTCTAACCTCAGAGGTTCTATGAGAGTCATCCGGTCATAGCCCACTCCTTTGAACCTCTTCAAAAAGTTGTCTTCAGAGTAGCCCAAGTGACCATAACTAACTCATCATTCAACGCTTTACTCATCCATTTCCTCCCCTTTCTTACGATCAAGCTAAGAAATACACGGAGTCTGTCGGCATCAGTGTCTTTCTTGTTGGTTCAAGAGATGGTCTCGAACATCGTGATGAATTCATCAGCATCGGCGTCATCATCATACGAATGGTACTTCTGCCGTGTGTGGAAAGCTATGTTGACGGCTGACTGATGCAACTGTCAACTTCTTCCTCTGTCATGCTAGGTCTGGTCTTCTCGAAGGGCCAGGTCTGTCTGAATCAGGGATGTCTTCTTCTGAGTCAGGGCTGCTATCACTTCCACCCTCGGAGATGTCTAGAGCAATTCCCTCCAGTCTTCCTTCACCTTGAGAAGCCTCTCCCGCACTTGAGAAGACGTCTTTGCATAACCAGACCCAAAATCTACCTTGTAAACATGGTCACCTGGTTGGCTTCTGTCTTCTCCGAAGATAATGCTCGAGAGGGAAGACTCTTCCAAATCTACTATTCGGATCTTCCTGAGCTCTTCTTCTTTCCTTTGGTGTCTCAGGGATATCTCTCTGCTCTCTAGAAGCGGTTCGCTGGAATGAATGTACCCACTCAGGGTCCTTATCCGCACATCTTCTGCTTCATCCTCTAGTCGGAGGCATCCACCAGAGTGTTGAGAAGAGGTGTCACTCTTCTTCTAATACTGGATCAGGTAGACTGAAGTTCTGAACAACCGTCCATAAGTCTCTCTCTCCTGCTTCATACTACGTTTGACTACAATCTTCCAAGATCAAGTCTTCCAAGAAGCTCTTGGAAGCGAGGAAGCAGCTTCTTCCAGTTCCCCATGTTGTCTCTCATCAGCTTCTGGCTGCAGTTCCTGTCTTCTAGTAAGATAGAGTTTCTGTCGCGATCCTCACTTTCAAGATCGGACGCAGACACAAACAATAGAACCCTAGTGGACTTGCGCTAGGTTGTGAATGCTGCGAGTAGGACTGAGCGGCTTGGTCGCAAAGTCGGGATCAGATGAACCCTAAGTGGTTCTCTGAACCAAGGTTGGAATCTTGGGTTAGGACATAAGGGCCTATCTCAAGACAACCCCGGACGAATGCTGACCAAAGAGGACAAGTCTGAAAACGGATTGAAATATAGATCTAAGACATAGGTCTAAGACGTGGGTCTGAGACGCGGGATCGAGACGTGGGTCCGAGACGCAAACGGACCGTGGTTCGGACGCTGGTCCGACCACAGGGTTCAAGTCTGGGTCTGGACCATAGATTCTTAGAAAAATGAGTAAGTGTTGGAGCTCCAGCGACGTTTTAGATCATGGACGGAGCTCCACATAAGATCTCGGGGTTAGGGAGGTATCATTGGAAAGGTCTTGTCGAGAGCTTTCCAATGATATATAACACTCCTCGAACTGACCTCCGAGCTGGAAGTTATAACCAAATCAGGACCGGGTTGTGGTATAATTTTCAGGGACCAAAGAGGAGAGCGGGGCGGCCGATCCCCAGAAGTATATATGAGAGGGGGGGGCTCGATGCCTGGGTGGACCATGACGAGTCACCCGACCCCAGGGTTCGGTGGGCGGACTCTGAGGACATGAGGTGATGGTTGGGTCGGTTCCAAGGCACGTTCCAATCCAGACTTGGATGGCTGGACTTAGGAACGATGTAAGGGCTGGGGTAAGACTAGAGAACGAGTCGGCGGGTTAGACCACCGTTCGGGAGCCTAGACCCAGACAGACATCACGGGCGGTTGGACCACTAGGTGTGCTGGAGGCGCCGTTTAGGACCCCTTTAGGCAAGTCATCTTGTGACTTGCTCATGTTTTGGGACCGACCTAGGCAGGTCTAGGTCGGGACTTAGGGAATGTTGAGCTTGATGATTAAGGAGACGGTCCGGCTTCGACCCGGACCAAAGTGAGATAAGGTAAGTGGTGCATGGACGCTAACATGTGATGGTGGTTTGCAGGTTAGCGGTGTAAATTTCGTGACCTACCTTCCGCTGGCGCAACAAGGCGGTAGGTGCGCAAAAAGTGATATCAGAGCCAACGCTTCGGTGAGCGAGAACTTGAGGTAGCGGCTGAAGGCTAGACGCTTGAGGAAGGACGCGAGACAAGAAGTGGATCAATGTTTCTAGATGAATACTTGGAGCGATGACCGACGTAGGACAGAGTTTCAAGAGGAAGACCAAGAAATGAGTGGCGGCTGACACCGAGACCAGATCGACTCGAGCTAGCCTCGAGGCACAATCAGGGGACGATAACCGACAACCTTCGTCCCAACGTCAAGGAAGCCCAGTACCAGCTGTGGCACCAGTGCAACAAGATGGAGTCTTGCCAACGGTGCCCAACGATTCAGACGCGGGAAGTCAAGGAGCCTTGTATGCGGAACTCATCAAGATGATGAAGACCATGCAGGAGGGTATGATTTCCAGGGATAAACGTATCGCTGAGCTTGAGGCAGGCCAAGGAAGTTCCTCGTCTACCAGAAAGCTTTGTAAGACGAATTTGCCGATCTCGTTTTCATGTACAAGACGAGCTCGTAAGGTTAAGGATTTCTTAACTGAGTTGGATCTATACTTTGAGGCGCAACAGGCTAAAGAGTCCGACAAGATGAGAGCGGCGGTTACGTTCTTGAAGGACCACGCGCTTCTCTGGTGGACTGCATACAAGGATGAGCATGCCTTGAATGTCTCGGCGCTTGGTTGAAAGGAGTTCAAGGAGTTGCTCGCGAGACGATTCACTCCGGAGTATCAAAGGATTCAGGACGGTGTTGAGTTGGTGAGATTGAAGTAGACGGGGACCTTAAGTGCTTATGTGCGCGAGTTAAGTGCCAAACTAGACTCGTTCTCCAAGTGGACTGAGGAGATCAAAATATGTATATTCATTGGGGGAATCAAGTCCAGCTCGGAGAAGGCTCTCTTTCGGATGCCGAAGCTACCTGAGACATGTGCCGAACTTTTGAAGCTAGCAGAGCGAATTGGGGACGATGAAGTCCAGCAGCAGACACCTTTTGAACCACGTAGCACGGATAAGTTCCAGAAAAAGAACAAGAGCTTCAAGCGACAATGGGATGGGGGTGAGAAGGATCGGAAGGATTGTTCTACCCCGGCAGCAAAGCGGCAGCAAACAAGAGTAAAAACCTAAGGGGCAAACACCTCAGAAGGGCAATGGCGCAAAGTTTACTTGCTACAATTGTGGCGAGGCGGGCCATATTGCTAAGGGGTGCACGAAACTTAAGGTTAGTAACTGTAGCATGAATGCGTTTGTTGCAAAGGACTTGTTGGAGGGTTAGATGACTATGACATTGAGAACCACAAAGAAGACGCCGGGACAGATGTTTCTACAAGCCAAAGTTGTTAACCGTGATGTTACTTTTCTTGTGGACACAGGAGCGACTCACTCCTTCATAAGTCCGAAGTTGGTGAAGAAGTTGGGCTTGTCTACCTCCAAGGCATACAAGCCTATTCAGGTGCGCTTTGCCAAGGGCAAGACGTACCAAACTTCCGAAGTAGCCTTGGATGTACGATTTGCGTGTGGGAAGCTAGAGTTCACAGAGAACTTCACGGTGTGCGAGATGGATGATATCCATGCGGTTTTGGAGAACAATTTCTTGGACAGGTTTGAAGTGGAACTTAGGCAGAAACCTTTAAGGTTGAACGTTAGAGTTAAAGAGCGGAAGCTGGGAGTGAGGCTGATACGGAAGGTGTAGAAAATTGACGACTTTGCAGTGAATTTGATCAAAGACAAACAGATGGACTTCAACGACAGAGTCATGTGTTTAATGCGGTTACTCCAAAACCTTGGAGTCGCACGTGGAGCAGCTAAGGGTGGTGTTGACGAAGCTGCGGGAGCATAAGCTGTTTGTCAACGTTGACAAGAGTGAGTTTGGTTTGGAGCGCATTAACTTCTTGGGACATGTCATTAGTGCAGAAGGAGTCGGTCCGGATATGCAGAAGGTGGACGCGATTGTGACTTGGGAGCCTCCGACTACAGTGAAGGGGATGCGGTGATTCTTAGGATTGGCGCAGTTCTATCGCAAGTATGTGCAGGAGTTTTCAAAGATCACAAAACCGCTGACGGACTGGACGGGCAAAGACGCACATGTAAGTTGGACCAAGGAGGTGGATGATGCATTTCAGACGATCAAAGTTATTTTGTCAAAGGCGTCAGTTTTGAAGTTGCCGGAGTTCGACAAACCATTCGAGGTGTACACGGACGCGAGCGACTATGCGATTGGCGGAGTGTTGGTGCAGGATGGAAAACTTGTAGCGTACGAAAGTAAGAAGTTATCTATGACGGAGAGTCGATGGCCGATTCACGAGAAGGAACTGTTTGCGGTGGTTCATTGCTTGAGGAAATGACAGCATTACTTGGGACTTCACAAAATCCAAGTGTATACTGATAATATTTCGCTCAAGTACTTTGAGACACAAGATCGGGTGACGCCAAAGCAACTACGGTGACATGATATCTTGGCGCTCATGAATGTGGAATTAATCCACAAAGCGGAAAAGGACAATGTGGTTCCTGACGCCTTGAGTCGCAAGGAGGAGTATATTCCATCGTCAACACAGATTTTGTGAGGTATGTATCCTAAGGAGTCAGACTTAGAGAGACGAATACGTGAAAAGTTAGATGGGTGACGACCAAGCGAAGGAGTACTTGGAACGGCTCAAGCGAGGAGTGAAGTTGTAGAACATGCAGCTGAGACATGGCTTACTCATGTTCAAACAAAGTCAGATTTATGTGGAACTGTAAACCCTCCGCGGTCCTATCGATCAACTACCCCCCGATCTCTCAATCTCCACGATCGTCATCCACGAATCTGCAACATGTCGGGCCTGTCTCTCACTCAGGGGTCACCTCTGATGGCTTTGATGGAAGCACACCATGAACTTGAAAGGAAAATGCTGAGTTCACTCATTCATACACCCACAAACTTATCAACTAAAAATCTCCTTAAACACATCAACTAAAAATCTTCCATTCTAACAACGTCTCTCAAGTTCTCACATGCTAAAAATATCCCACACTCTCTATATTACTCAAGTTGTCATTACGACAATGTGAAAACAAAGATGAGGAGCTCTTCTCTACTCCTCTATTTATACATTCTAGGTTTTTACTTTGGTACCCCCGGTAACTCAGCCGTAACCACTTTTACCGGGTTTTACTAAGATATTACTTAAGGTAAAAGCATTAATCACATGGGCTTTTTACCTTTTCACATGGGCTTATTCCTTCAAAGTCAACAACTTCTAGAAGGATTCTGGAATATTCTCAAGGAATCTCGAATTTCCACCCCCCCTCTACACTAGGACCCACTAAAAAGGAAACATGTGGAATCTCTTCTTGTTTTTAATGCCCACAAAGTCCACAACTTTAATCCAACCACTAATATCAAGTCAAAAAGGAGATAAGGGATACTTTCCATCTCCTTTCTACCTTTTAGACAAGATGACAAGATAGTAGTGCTCACTCTTTAGCAAATATCTGAATTCTGCCAAAAGTACAGCTAAGTTTAACCATAACTAACTTTTAGCTAGTCATGACTAACTTGATACCTCCTAAAAGTACTTTGGCAGCAAATAAACATTCTCAACACTTAGTTAGAACTAAACACCTTACTACTAGACAAACTTCCTATGTGTAACATAGGTCGTTACATTTTACCCCCGGACTAAATTTTCGCTCCGTCCTCGGAGTGAAGAGAGAACTTCCGTTGATGAAACAACTTCAACTTGTCATGGTTGACCCGATCGAATCTCCTTCCTCCCAGCTCCTGAAGGTCATATGTGAAGTTGCTCCACACCTTATCTACAACAAAAGGACCAAAATATCTTGGAAGAAACTTCTTCCTAGCCCTCTTGAATCTGATAGCATCATACAACATAACCCAATCTCCAACTTGAAAAGGTTTTACTTCCCTCTTGTCCAACCGTTTGTCGTAATTCTTCTTTTGATACGCCTGAGCTCGTTCCATCCGGATCATTGCTACCGCTCGGGTCTCTTCCAACTCCATGAGTTGCTCTCTTCTTGATCTGACCACGTCTTCTCCTCTCGACCTCTTCAACTTTCGTTGAATAGTTTGAAAAATATCCAATTCGAATTGGATCGGCAACTTGGACTCCACTCCATAAACGAGTCGAAATAGAGAGTATCCAGTAGAAGTCTTTGTTGTCGTTCGGTACTCCCATAAGATGGCATGTAGCCTCTTATCCCAAGTATATTTCGTAGTCTCAACACCAGCATCTTTGGCGAGCATCATACAAAGTGTAAGATTGGTCTTCTCCGCAAGACCATTAGCATTTGGTTTGTATGAGGTCGTTACTCGTGGCTTGATAGAAAAGTGTTGTAGCATAGCAGTAGTCATGCTCCCTACAAACTCTCCTCCTCTATCCGAGACCAACTCTAACGGACATCCAAATCTGGTGATGATCCTCTCCCATAGGAATCTACCGACTTCTGTTTCATTGGTCTCTCTCAAAGGTCTAGCCTCTACCCACTTGGTATAATAGTCAGTGGCAACTACAATGTATCTATTGCCTCGAGGTGTCTTATTAAGAGGACCTACGAAGTCAATATCCCATTTCTCAAACGGCCCTAATACTGGAATTGATCTTAACGGAGGTGTTCTAGTAGACTTTAGAGCAAATGCTTGACATACGTCACAAGTTTTGCAATAGTCTAAACACTCTTTGAAAATCCCTCTCCAGTGATAACTCGCATCCAAAATCTTGAAGGCTGTTATCTTACCAGCAAACTGACCTCCGCAAACAGTTCCGTCGTGAAACTCGTGCATTAGCTTGAATGCCTCTTTGTGACCAACTGCTCTCCTTAGTAAGCCATCTGCTCCTTGATGAAACAGAATTCCCTCCACCATGGTGTAGGGTTTGCATCTCTTGATCAACGCGTTACGTTCTCGGGTATGCATACCTTCTGGAAAAGAGCCATCTGCAAGGAAAGTCCAGATTTCCTTGTACTCGTCCGATATCTCCTCGATGCTTGTGATGGTCATCAGATGCTCGTCTGTAAATGAATCATCAAACGGTTCTTCTCCCTCATCATCATAAGCCCTTGACAAAAGATCAGCATTCGCATGCTTCTTCCCTGGTCTATCTTCGATCACATAATCATATTCTGTTAGAAGGATCTTCCAACGAGCAATACGACTTTCGGCATTAGGCTTATTAAAGATATACTTTAAAGCCTTGTGATCTGTGACTATGGAAAATTTCCCTCCTAGCAAGTAGTGTCGAAATTTCTTCAATCCAAAGATCACCGCTAATCCTTCTCGTTCAGTCACGGAGTAATTCTTCTCCGCTGGAACCATCTGCCTACTAGCATAAGCTATAGGATGATCATGCCCATCTCCATCTAGTTGACTTAATGTACATCCGATTGCTACATTGGAGGCATCCGTATACAGAATAAATGCTTTACTCCACTCAGGTTTAGCAAGTATAGGAGCTGTCACTAATGCCTTTTTCAGCTCCTCAAATGCTTCCTTTGCCTTCTGATCATGCACTATCAAGTCAAAATCAACTCCCTTCTTCATGTACATAGTCAAAGCTATTGCTTTGTTTGAGAAGGAAAAGACAAACCTACGATAATATCCAACCATGCCAAGAAACTGCCTCAACTTTGTCAAGTTGATCGAAAATGGAAGATCCACAATCTTCTTCACCTTCTCAGGATCTACCGCAATCCCATTCTTGGAAATGATGTGCCCTAACAGCAGACCTTCTTCGCAGCCAAAGATGCACTTCTCTGGATTTAGAGAAGCGTTGGCTTGCTCCAATCGCTGCAAAACTTTGATCACATGATCAAAGTGGTCCTCCTTTCGTCCGTACACACAAAAATCGTCAATGAAATCCCGAACAAACTTCCCTATGAATGGTTCAAACACCTTGTTCATGAACCTTTGAAACGTGGCCGGAGCATTACACAATCCGAATGGCATCACCCGAAATGCAAATGTTCCCCAAGGAGTAGTGAAAATAGTCAACTGTTGGTACTCCTGTGCTATCTTGATCTGGTTATACCCACTATAACCATCACCAAAGCTGTACCACTCATGACCAGCAACTTCCTCCAAAATCTCATCTATAAATGGTAGAGGATAATAATCCTTCTTGGTAACTGCATTCAGCTTCTTATAGTCTATGCATACTCGCAGCTTACCATTCTTCTTCTTGACAATCACAATGGGTGAAACCCATTCTGAGTTCTCCACCTCATAGATGAAACTCGCCTCCTTCAACTTGTCTATCTCCTCCTTGACCATCATTGCTGTTGTGGGATTGACCCTTCTCTGCTTTTGTCGAACTGGTCTTGCGTGCTCCTCCAATTCGATTCGATGAGTCTCGAGAGTCACCTCCTTCAAATCCTTGTAGCTGAAAGCAAACACATGGATATATTTTCGAAATATATCTAGGAATCTACTTTTCTCTTCTTGAGTGACATTGATACCAAACTTCAGGATAGAGAGTCTTCTCACAATCTCTGCCTCACTCAACTCTTTTTTGTCAGGATCTTTCTCCATTGCTGGTCGAGGCAACAAGTCAATAGCACTAAGCTGATGTAATGATTCATCTCGACCAAATCCTTCGTCCTCAGACGAGGATTCTTGATCGTAAGAATCTCCGGTATCTACTTCTGATACACTCTGATCATCCTCCGTATCAGATTCCCAGTAGTCACTAGTGGGTCTATCAGAGTCAGAAGTCACAACTCCAACGCCCGAGAGAGGAACTATCACTCTATGATCTCTAGGCCCAATCCGTAAGTATCCCTTGTGCCACCTATCAGTGGTGCGCACAGCTCTCAACCAAGGCCTACCTAGGAGTAAATCATAACTAGAGTCCTTTAACACTTGAAAGGACATCAACGTTTGAACTCCCATCACAGACACGACCACCTTCTCTAACACACCAAGAGGTCTTACCCGTTGCTTGTTAGCCATCCCCACGACAATGCTAGCCGGGCGAGTTGGTTCCATCCCCAACTTCTTCATCAACCTCTCCGATATGACGTTGACAGCCGATCCTCCATCCACCAATACGTCAGAGACGTAGTGACCATTCAACCGGACTTCAATCTTTGAAGCCCTAGTGCATACCTCTGAAGCATGCACATCCACCACACCAACTCCCACAGACTTTGATGTCTTGCTCTTGGGTTTCTTCTTCTTGCTTCTCTTAGAACTCAGTCCTCCTCTGAGTTCTCTTCGTAAGCTGGGATTAAGTGCGATCAGTTGTCCAACAGTGATGTTGGCTTTCTGAGCACCCACATCTTCAACCACATCATATCCCGCTTGGGAAGATGAAATGGTGAAATCCGCCATCCCTAGCTTCCTTCTTTGGCTCCCTTGGTGTACTCGAAACATTACTCGAACGAGTACTTCTACTTGCTGACTCCTCCATGAAAACCGGTTCATCAGAAAATCGAGTTCTTTTCCTTTCTTGAGCTAAAAGCTCCACCGGTGCATGAGAAGAGTTTGAACTCTCTCCTTTCTCGTAGATGAGATCTCGCACGACATCGATAGTAGCCACCCCCTTGTCTCGTCCTTGTGATGGATTTCCTCCACCCACATTCATTCTGATAGCTTCGGCACCTCTTGCTCCGTTGTTAGGACAATTTCGCTGGAAATGAGAACCTCCACACGTCCAACAAGTGATTCCTCCAAAGTTACCTTGGTTGCCTCCAAAGTTACCTTGATTTCCTCGGTTGAGATTGTTGTCGTAACCTCTTTGACCTCCTCCTCCACCTTTGTTCCTCCATTCTCGTAATTGCACCACGTTTATCTTGAGATCCGCAAGAGTATCGGTGATGCTCTTCAGCTCGGCATGAAAATCAGAGGTGGCAGTAGACATCGTTGTTGGGACAAACGGTCTTGGCACCACCGCTGGAGTAGGAGCTGACGTTGAAGCAATCACCAATTGTGATGGTGCAGGTGCGATCATTGTGACTACACCAGGAGTCGGAGTCGACACCAGAGCAGCATGATGAGGTTGGATGATATCTCCTTCATCCAAACTCTCTTCCATGTTTGTCGCAATCTTGATGGCCTCTGCTTTGGTTGTTGGCTTCTCGTACCTCACTTGGGTTCGAATTGAAGGTCTCAACCCTCCCACCAAGTTCTTGGTCAACACTGCTCCAATCCTCGCCATCGTTAGCTCCACATTGTCTCCACTCTTCCGTAGGACCGTCCGAAACCGTTGCTCCAACTTATCCACCCTTTCGGTATATTGCCGAACTTTCTCGTCGTCCCGTTGCTTCAAATGAGTAAGCTCCACCATGAGCTTCTCATAACTCTCTTCTGGAAGAAATTCTTCGATGAGTGCATTACTCAACGTCTCCCATGTGTCCTCAACTGCACCAGGTGTCTTGCTCTTCACTCGGTCGTCATACCACGTAAGAGCAAAATCTTCTAAAAACTCTGGCAGTAACAACACCCATTCTTCCTTCCTTCTCACGTTGTTTCCGATGCAACCCCTTTTGAAGTCTCGTACAAATGGTTCTACATCTTCATTGTCCTTCCCATGAAACACTGATAACTTCTCCATCTTGTAGCTATTCTTTCTACCCTTCTAATTTTTGTGCAATAACTACTCGCTAAAAGAGCACGAACATCACCAATTCCATTCGCGAATAATCTACCATAGGTAAAATAAAAGGAAATGGTTGTAACAACACCTCTTGTGCCATCTCTTCTCCCAAGGTAATCATGAGTCTGAGTCGCATCACCGTCTTCTCCACCATCCGAATGACGATCTCCATCACAACTCAGCCGAGTCCTCTTTTGAAGTCGACAACTTCTCCGTCTCAGCTCTTTGAGTCTCGTCCAACTTCTCGATTACTGACGTAAGTAGGGCAGCCACATCGACGCACTTGTGTCCTCTTGATAGATCACCCACTCCACAACTTGGACAAGGATCTTCGCCTAGAAGATGAATTGGCACTGGTGACGATGGACCCACTCGAAGACTTAAATCAGTAAACTCCCGCTTCCTTTTAGCTCTCTCGGTTCTGATTCTAGTTGGACAATTCACTACTTTATGTCCCAACCCTCTACAGAAATAACACCACAAGTCGGTTTCTACTCTTCTCTTCGGAGATTCTACTTGAGGTTTTGTACTAGGGTTCTCAAACTCAACGATAACCTCTTTTGAGCTCTCTCCGACACTTACTATGACATCTAAACCTTGAGGAAGGTTTCTAAGTCTAACTTTCCAATCTTTTGAACTTCCACTCATGTTGCGTCTTCTCAACCATTAAGTGGACAAAATATCGTTGAGGAAAATAACTCTACATCACTTTCTTAACTCTTCCGAGCTTTATATTGGAAATCGTGTATTATACATGCTATACACGAAATAAAATCTAATCTAAAATTAACTATCGAAGATATGATCCTCCTCACCATCGTTTGTACTAATCACAACAGACATCTTGAACTCACTCTTGTAAAAATCCAACTCTACTTCACTAGGAGCATTCGTGGCCTCCACAGTGAATGATGCTTTAAACTCGGCTTTCTTCAAATCTGTGCCAATGGTCGCGGAAGCTTCTTCGTATAGGGTAAAGAGGGCACCCCAAGTGCTATAGATGCGGGTTCGTAACTCATCTATACTCAACTTGGGCTTCTCCGTCTCTGTTCGAACTCCTAAACGTCTGTTCTTCCACCTCGTCATTCCAACAGGATTCCCCATGAAGTATCTTCAAGACCTCCTTGTATGCCGAAACGTGTATCTCTTAGTTGGTAAGAGATCTCTCCAAGATTTTTGTTATCTCCAGTACCTCAACCTCCAAGCTACTAAATCATGAAGTTTCAACAGAAACTTCCCTAATCAGAAGAGATGGTGATGACTGTACAAATTTTCAGAGAACTGAAATTTGTATATTTTCACTTCCCTCGTGGTTGTCAACCCACTCCACTTTGAAAAATTCTTTCTCCCTCTTCAGACCTCATCTTCTCATGATTTCTTTTGTCCTGGATAGCTTATCAGCCACTCTAAAACACTAGAAAGTTTCTCAGGAAAATAAAATTCACAGAAAATCTGACAATGACTGTAAATTTTTTCCAGATAACAAAATTCCTCAACTCTCACGAATAGACCCCCTCAACTTTGAAAATTCATTGCTCCCTCTCTAGACCACCTTTTCCTATGATTTCTTTTGTCTTAGATAGGTTATCAGCCAATCTAAAACACTAGAAAGTATCACAGGAAAATAAAATTCACAGAAAAGTTGACAGCGACTGTACAAATTTTCCAGAGAGCAGAATTTCTAAACTCACAAATTTATCTCCTCTAATAACTTTTCTCTCCTCCTTCCTCTACAACTCTTGTTGCACACTCTTTCAACTCTCCTCAAACCCTTTCTAAGTGAACAAGATGTAAAGAATGACTTCGAACGCGTCATATTTCACTACGGGATACACGAAAGGTTCTAACGTTGCTAACATCGCGTTAGCTCTCTCTCCTCCCAACGTTCTCTCCATGTGCTCTCTCATAATCTCCTTTTGTCGAATATAGAACTGAACTCTAAACATCGTTCAACGATCCCTTCAAGTGAGGTCCCGGCAACGGAACCAAAAATGTAAACCCTCCGCGGTCCTATCGATCAACTACCCCCCGATCTCTCAATCTCCACGATCGTCATCCACGAATCTGCAACATGTCGGGCCTGTCTCTCACTCACGGGTCACCTCTGATGGCTTTGATAGAAGCACACCATGAACTTGAAAGGAAAATGCTGAGTTCACTCATTCATACACCCACAAACTTATCAACTAAAAATCTCCTTAAACACATCAACTAAAAATCTTCCATTCTAACAACGTCTCTCAAGTTCTCACATGCTAAAAATATCCCACACTCTCTGTATTACTCAAGTTGTCATTACGACAATGTGAAAACAAGGATGAGGAGCTCTTCTCTACTCCTCTATTTATACATTCTAGGTTTTTACTTTGGTACCCCCGGTAACTCAGCCGTAACCACTTTTACCGGGTTTTACTAAGATATTACTTAAGGTAAAAGCATTAATCACATGGACTTTTTACCTTTTCACATGGGCTTATTCCTTCAAAGTCAACAACTTCTAGAAGGATTCTGGAATATTCTCAAGGAATCTTGAATTTCCACCCCCCCTCTACACTAGGACCCACTAAAAAGAAAACATGTGGAATCTCTTCTTGTTTTTAATGCCCACAAAGTCCACAACTTTAATCCAACCACTAATATCAAGTCAAAAAGGAGATAAGGGATACTTTCCATCTCCTTTCTACCTTTTAGACAAGATGACAAGATAGTAGTGCTCACTCTTTAGCAAATATCTGAATTCTGCCAAAAGTACAGCTAAGTTTAACCATAACTAACTTTTAGCTAGTCATGACTAACTTGATACCTCCTAAAAGTACTTTGGCAGCAAATAAACATTCTCAACACTTAGTTAGAACTAAACACCTTACTACTAGACAAACTTCCTATGTGTAACA
Source organism: Asterella californica (assembly GCA_036924285.1). Classification (NCBI taxonomy): domain Eukaryota; kingdom Viridiplantae; phylum Streptophyta; class Marchantiopsida; order Marchantiales; family Aytoniaceae; genus Asterella; species Asterella californica. The sequence continues at coordinate 19,955,899 of JAYKYS010000003.1, forward strand.
TAGGTCGTTACAGAACAAGGAAAACTTAGGACGAAGTTACTCAAAGAATGTCATGATGCGCCCTTATCAGACCATAAAAGAGAAAGTCCACTTTAGCAGTGATAGCTAAAAAGTTTTATTGGCCCCACATGAAAAACGATGTTGCCCACTTTGTGAAAACATGCGTAACCTGTCAAGCGAATCGCGTTTCTTACAAGAAGAAACAAGGACTGCTTCATCCTTTGCCGATTCCAGCCAGACCTTGGGAAAGCATAAGCATGGACCTTCATTACCTCTCTGCCTGACTCGAAAAGATACAATGCAATCTTTGTGATAGTTGATCGGTTTAGCAAACTAGCGAAGTTTACACCGACCTTGGATACTACAACAGCGTTCATGACTTCTCGGTTGTTCCTAGATACTTGATGGCGTTCACACGGATTGTCTCGCAATATTATTTCTGATAGAAACTCTAAATTTCTGTTGTCCGAGTGAAAGAAAGAAAAGGAATTTCACAAGTGCCTTTTGGAAACACTTGTTCCAAAAATTGAGGACTAAGTTAAAATTTAGTACCGCCTTTCATCCGGAAACAGATGGGCAAACGGAACGAGTTAACTCGGTTCTAAATCAATACTTGAGGAATTATATGAGCGCGGACCAAAGTGATGGGACGGAGTGGCTCAGTCTTGCGGAGTATTGCTACAATTCCACGAAGCATTCAGCAATCAGCGAATCAACTTTCTTGCTGGCTTACGGACATGAGTCAGAAGGGCCTCTTGACTTGACTCTTGCAAGGAGTTCAACATCGGCACGACCAAGAACATGGCAAACATCAGCTGAAGAGTTGGTGGCGGCAATGCAGCGGCGCGAAGAACAAGTAAAGAAGAACCTTGAGAAGGCGCAGCAACGATACAAGAAGCAGGTAAACAAGCATCGGCGGCAAGTGAAGATTCAAGTGGGCGAAGAAGTCTGGTTAAGTGCGAAGAACTTCACCCTTCCCGAGGAGATATCAGCAAAGTTTTCATCAAAGTTTGTGGGACCTTTTGTCATAGTCAAGAATCAGCACGAAGATATCTATACGTTAGACCTTCCTCGCGCGTGGCAGTTGCATCCGACTTTCCATGTTTCTTTATAAAAGAAATACTTCAAAGATGATTTGCGGCCGGAGCACAAACAGGTTCACAGGCCTCAACTTGATCGTGCAAGGTGAAGCAGAATATGAGGTAGAGACCATTTTGCGATCACGGCGCAAGTCTAACCGGATGGAGTACTTTGTCAAATGACGTGGAGGAAGCAACTTGGGTGTCGGAGGAAGAGCTAACACATGCAAGTGAAGTATTGGACCTCTTCAAACGGAGACACGGACAACAAGGACGTTAGCACGATGAGGACATCTCTTTCCAGCGAGGAGTGAAAGAACGACGAACCATACGAGTAGCAACTTGAGGCTACTTGGGCCGATGGACTTTGTAACCTTATCTTGTATTTTGTGGAAATAAAGATTTTGTTTCATGAAATTTGTCTAAGTGTGTAGTGTCGCAGGATTACTTCTTTTGTCCATTTAGTATACAAGATAGCGTTCCCACAGAGGATTTGCACAAGTAACGCTGCTCTAAGTTCTAAGATCTGTTCAAACACACAAACACACGAATTTTGCCTAGAAATCTCGTCTTCTCACAAAACCATGCGTCTTCCAGACACGCCAAAAGGTGCTATGGACCTAAACAAACAACTACTAGCTAAAATATCACACAACTATTCACAGAGAAGCTCGGGAAGATGCTCTTCCTGCTTCCAGGTCACTTCTTCCGATCTTCTCAGTACCGTCTTCCTGAAGCAATTCTCGGCTTCTAGGGGTTCAACTCGGCTTCTCACACCTCTAGAAGACTGTCTTGCTTCGCAGAAGTCGACTAGCACGGCTGTTACACCTTGCTCACTCTCACATTCCAACGGGTTAGATTAATCACATTGTGTATGCCCCTGTAGCCTTCCCAGGCTTCTGCCTACGGAAATGGTCTTCCTGCAGCACTACAACGACATTCACCTTCACGGAAGCTCAATAGAAGTCTCTGAAGCTCACTAGAAGAAGGTAAGAAGATGGGGAAGATGAGAGAAGATGGAGAAGAAGGGAAAATCCAAACAAGAGAAAACAAGATGAAAAGGAGAAATTAAGATTCCGACAAGCTTCTAGTCTGGATCCTAACTAACAAGCCATCCCTACTTGTAATAGTTTGGGGAGGAAGATAACAAACGTGTGTATAGTTGCACCGTCTTCCACTTGAGGATGCCGTCTTCTGCTGTGGGAAGACGGCTTCTTCCTTCTTCTCTTCGCTACTCTGACTACTCTATCTTCTAAGATCCCTTACCCATAAGACCGTCCGTACGTAGATCCGAAGTGCTCTACTGGACGAGCCAAGCTGCAATTCCACAACTGCTGACAGTCACCGCCATTCAAGAAGAACGCTTCCCATGCACAATCGAGAGTGAATCCAAGAAAACCCACCACCTAGAAGACATGGACAAAGCTTCTGCACTCAAATTCGCAATCCATTCCCCGAGAAGATGTCACATTGGCATTGGGAAGCTCACTCCCTCTACTTCCTGCGCCTACTCCTCGACACAACAGTCTAGCCAACAGGACTGCACGAGGATGCCGTTCTCTGTTCCTAAACTGTCCACTACCTCTATCTACATCTTCAAACCACTGCTGGTAACGAGCATGCAGACCTCTCCTGTGTACTCCAAGTCTATTTGTATGTCTCTAACATCGGGTGTAGTGTGTGTGTAACTAATTCACTCATGTGTCTCTGTCTGCACTGAAAAAATGTATATGGGCGTGCAGTCACCCGAATTCTTACTCTTCGATCCTATTTATGCCTTCTACCACAAGGAAATAGAAGGAACCACCACCAGGGAGAGAAAAGCTATCCCTCCACATGTAAACAATTTCCCCTGCCTATTCTTGCGCTTCCTACTCTGCCACATGGCTGCCTAACTAATTTTACATTGAAAACTGCCACCCTTAAGATAGCATGTTCGGTTCCTACTAAATCTGGAGATGTCAACGTCGGTTACTATCTACTCTGATTGCTCGGTGGCAATCTCTACCTGATCTGCCCCTATCGGAGCTCCTAACGCGGCTTTTGATAAGCTAGAAAGCCATGCGATTACCTCGGGTGTCACTGAGGTGGATTCTTTCATAGTCATTGCTGGCCCTGCTGTTGCTGCTGCTGCTTCTTCCTCGGCTTCGGCTTCGGCTTCCGACTCTGCTTCTGCTTCTGCTTCTGCTTCGGAAGACGGAAACGTCTTCTGGGAAGCTGGGTCGACTTGCGCTTCCTCGCTCTTCTGAGGCATTAGTGCGGTACTAGGGACCATGGCTATCTCATAGGGGTACGGGGAAGTCGCTTCCTCCACGCGGAATACGTGGGAAGACGGTTCTTCTTCCTGTCTTCTGGGCGTCTTCCGGAGTCTTCTCGGCTTCCAACGCTGTCACTACCAAGTGCATAGCGAGGTCGAACTCCTCCTTCTCCAATTCGGATCCAGTCGATGGTGCTGGAGCTTGGGAAGATGCAGTTGCAGGTGGCGAAATCAAAAGAAGACCATAGAGTGTCTTCACTCCCTCTATCTGCCGATCCAAATACCTGAACATACGCTCCTTGCACTCTACCAACATCTTCTTGGACTCATTGTCCCACTCTCTAGCCAAGGTAAGCAACTTCCTACCCGCGGTGAAGTTGAACTTCTTTCGAAGCGCTTCTACTGACTATACTAGCATCTCCTGCGCACGAGCTTCCGCTGCTTCCCGCTGCGTCTTCTCAGCTGCAACTCGCGCTTTTGCGGCTTCCCGCTGTGTCTTTCATGTTGTCCTCTCTTCTGCGAGGACGATGATCTTCTCCCGCACTCGGAGAACCTCTTGGTCGCGCTGCTGTAAACGCGCATGCAACTCCTGGTTGCTCTTCTTCAGTTGAGTCAGCTCCTTGGCAGAAGCGGCTGCTTCCGCCTTGTTCCTTGCTGAGAGCTTCTCCGTGGTGCGGAGACTAGCTTCCAGCACTTCTGCCTTCTTCTGGCCTTCTTCCTGACGCATCAAGGTGCGCAGCTCGAATCCAGACTGTAGCGGCTTCTCCTGAGCCTTCGCTCTCTTCTCCAGCAACTTCATAGCTGGCTGGATCTCTGCGTGGAAGAAGGCACTGAACTCTTCTAGCCTCCTTCCTGCGGAAGACAGGTTCATCTCCACAATCCGATCAGGAGGTGGCGACCTTGTCTTCTAGAGGCAAGGATGCCTCTTCCACCACTACGGTCTTCATCTTCTGCACACGGGAAGAAGCTACTCTTCTCATCTTTCGAGGTGGAAGATCTCTCCCCATGGTAGAAGCGGTCCTCTTTACTGCGCTTCCTCGCATCGCAGTAGGGGTATCCATCCATCCTTTGTCTTCTGGAGTCTTCGGAAGACTCCTGGTGTGGCAGAAGCGGTCTTCTGTTTTGGTCTGGTACTGAGCGGCTCTTCCTACGAGCCAGACTCCGATCCCGAATGAATGAGGGAGGTGGGCTTCCTAGGTACACTTCTAGGACCCATCTTCCTCGAAGGTGTGGCGTCTTCCGATCCGCGGAGTCGTCTTCTCTCACCAGAAGCGTCTTCTGATGAGAGCTGAGCCTCAGTTGCGGCATCAGAGTGGGAGGGGAAGTTGCGGCTGCTGCTCAGTCGTCTTCTTCCGAGGTCTCCTCCTTCGACTCATGTTGCCCTGTTGGTCCATATTTCATCAACTGTCCTTCTGTGAGATCTCCCATGGCTACGTACAAGTAACAGAGGAAAGGTGTCAAGTGTCCTCCTGCCGGGGTACCTAGGTACGCTAGCTCCGTCTATACATATATGTGGAAGAATGAGCTCCAATTGACGGGCACTCCTTCATCCCGGGCTTCCAAGAACTCCACGTCTTGATCTCCAAGGTACCTCGTCTTCTGCGGTTTCTCCTTGGGAAAGAGATGCAGAAATAACTTCGCTAGAAGTCGCTTCTTCGGCTCTCGGTAAGATTCGATCTTCCACCCGTTCCTGCCCTGCCTGTCCTCCATGAAGAGGCAAGTTGTGCTTCCAAGCACATGCCACTCACTCACGATCCTGGGCAAGATCTTCTTCTCGAGCCAATACCCTCTATCCTCAGATTCTGGCCTGTGGAAGGCCTTGCGTCACCAATCTTCAGTCCAGAAAGATGGTCTTCCTCGAGCTACTCCTGCCTTCGCAGGTACACGGTTGCGAGGCGGTAATGTTACCCAGACCTCCTCCAGAAGTCACTGGTCGGCGAGGTTCCAATCCCACAGGAAGAAGTCGAGACCCAACTCCTTGAGGAAGGGTGTGGCCTCGACCAACTCTGCTGTCGGTAACACCAACCCTCGAGGATGCATCGACATACTGGAAGATCTGTCGCACTAAACCACACGCACTTACTGTGAGCTGAAGGCTCAGTCCTTCCCAAGTGCCCACAGTCTAGCTTCTACTTCTCAGAAGACGAAACTAGTCTTCCAGAAGACAGCTACTCCGTCTTCCAGGATTCTAACAGTACTTCTTAGATAGCTCTCGTCTTCCGAGCTATATCTAAACAATCCTAACTAAGCAAAGCCTCGCATGGATTACCAAGAAGACAACCCACCTTGCATTACATCCTATTTCTTATCAGAAGATACAAGATTCACGAAACGTAGAGTGCATAACAGGTTCAGAAGATGGTTGCGGGCTCCTGCGATGACGGTGGTCTCCGGGAAGACTCCCACGACAGCTTTCGGTTCAATATCTTCTTCGGAAGACCTCCCGAAGTCAGGCTTCCCTTCACTGGTCTCACATGTCTTCTTCTTCCTACGCGCAATCTATCCTCACAACAGACTCAAGACATTTGCACTATGTTCTTCTGACTTCTCACCTCTCATACACACTCAGAAGAAGCTTGCTGCATGATGGGAAGACATGACCCTCGAGCATTCTCTCCAGATTCTGCCAGCAAGACTTCTCACGACTCTCTCCTAAGTTTGGGAAGAAGAAGGAATGGGCTGCTATGGGTCGGACAGAAGAGACCCGAAATGGACCCTCACGTCTTCTCGCACATTTTGCCAGCCCTTCCAGTCTTCTAGTCTCTCTCGGAAGATGTGGATTTGAGAAGCTTGGAAGACCGGGAGTCACAGGCCTAGTTCCCGATTTCCAACTTCTCGAAATAACAAAACAACTCACCAAGCCACTCGGAATTCGTACCAAGCCTCTCTTAACACCAAACCAAAAGAAATCCACTCTTGATACAAATTGTGCACAGTCGACTTCCGAAGACAGTCCGGCTTCCGAAGATAGTTTTCCGAAGATGTTCCAATCTTCCGAAGTGTCTTCTGTTCAAGGTTCCGGGAGTAGAGAGATGGTAGGGTAGGGAAATTGATAGCTGGGATCTTCAATTTGAGGGCTAGGGGTAGGGAAGCTCGAATTGAACTTGGGAAGAACAAGAAGATGTCTGACAGAAATTGGACAGCGCTTCCGCACCCAATGTCACAATAGGAAAATAAGGATGGGGGATTGATCGATCAGGCTGCCTGCAAACAACCGGGGAAGCGCGGGGGATACCAAACAAAGGCGAGAAGCAGTGGGGAAGCGAAGAGAACATGGGAAGAACCTCTACTGTCTTCTGTCGACTTCTCGAGCTGTCTTCGATCTTCTGCGCGCTTCTGGCTCTGGTTCCAGCTCCAATGCGACCTCACAAGGCTGCTTCCGCTATCAGCTTTCTGACTACGCCTCAATTCCACCTTCGATTCCACTCAGCCATCCTCCAATGTCAGCTTACGGGAGCTCACAGAAAACACCTTCAGTTCACTACGCTTCCTGCGCTCAGTAGTTCGACTTCGCCTTCCTTCTAACTTCAAATCGATCTTGGCCTCACTCGATTTCACTCGCTGCTTTCCTCACTCAAATCAACTCGCTGCCTGAATCGATCTTCTCAGTCTCCAATCTCTCGATGCGAGAAGCATGTAGGTTTCTGTGCTAATGCGCTTCCTGTGCTGTCTTCCCCGCAGTTTAAGGGTTTCGACACTCTTGACCTACCTAACCTGTTCGGTGCTACCTGGTAGATACACCTACTCCTTACGTGGTTAAGCTTCCGCGGTTGCCGTCTTCTGGAAGATGCGTGTCTCCCGCCGTCTTCCGAAGACACCATCGAGTCGAAGTCAACTTATTATTACAAACAACTCATAAGATCATCTTCCTTCTAAGGAAGCAGTAATCTTAAGTAACAACGCTTCTTCAGTTATACAAACAAGTTATTAATCTTAAAAATTTCAAAAATTCGCGAATCCTGTAATTTGTGGGCACCACAAAGTGTATTGGTAGTGCATGACTATGACTAGTTCTGATCAGATGCCTAGGATGTTGTCAAGAGGAGGAACGAAGCACACTCAAAGGAAGTGAGCTGGTTTGGATAAGCATGTAATCAAGACTAAGTCTTGATGTCAAGACTTAAGTTTGCCGTAGCGTTGGCAAAGCAAGTATGAAATTTCATACTTGGCTTGGAGCTTGGGGTGATCTTGCATTGCAGTCTTCTAACTGCAAAGTAAACTTAGTCGCGCGTCTAAGTCAAAGCAGATTGCGACCGGAAAGTGAGTTTCGGGGGACCTCGTAAGTAGGTGTGAATACTTATAATTAGCAAGTTAGAGTCTTAAGTAGAATGTTTAGAAATTGTCAACTAGTTTTGTTTATGGTGGGCCAAAAAGGTAAGGCTTTTCCCGAGACTAGTTGGAATTTTCTAAGTGTTCTAGCAACAACTTAAGACTCAAGTCAAGAAGGGAATTGCGGGTTAACTACCAGAACGCAATTCTGACGCCAAGGGGTTGGCTATCCATTTTGAACTCAACGTTAACTTAAAGGATCATTGTTGATGAGGGCATCAACCTCCAAGATGAGGATGAGTGTAGCGACCCTCAGTCTCAAGATCAGACGCAGACGCAAACAATAAAACCCTAGTGGACTTGCGCTAGGTTGTGAATGCTGCGAGTAGGACTGAGCGGCTTGGCCGTGAAGTCAGGATCAGATGAACCTTAAGTGGTTCTCTGAATCAAGGTTGGAACCTTGGGTTAGGACATAAGGGTCTACCCCAAGACAACCCTGGGCGAATGCTGACCTAAGGGGGCAAGTCTGGAAACGGACCGAAACATAGATCTAAGACATGGGTCAGAGACGCGGGACTGAGATGTGGGTCCGAGACGCAGATGGACCGTGGTTCAGACGCTGGTCCGACCACAGGGTTTGAGTCTGGGTCTGGACCACAGATTCTCGGAAAAATGGCTAAGTGTTGGAGCTCCAAACACGTTTTAGGTCGTGGACGGAGCTCCACATAAGATCTCAAGACTAGTGAGGTATCATTGGAAAGGTCTTGTCGAGAGCTTTCCAGTGATATATAACACTCCTCGAACTGACCTCTGAGCTAGAAGTTATGACCGAACCAGGATCGGGTTGTGGTATAATTTTCAGAGACCAAAGAGGAGGGTGGGGCCGCCGATCCCCAGAAGTATATATGAGATGGGGGCTCGATGCCTGGGTGGGCCAAGACGAGTCACCCGACCCTAGGGTTTGATGGACGGACTCTGGAGGCATGAGGTGATGGCTGGGTCGGTTCCAAGACACGTTCCGATCTAGACTTGGATGGCTTGACTTAGGAACGATGTAAGGGCTAGGGTAAGACTAGAGAACGAGTTGGCGGGTTAGACCACCGTTTAGGAGCCTAGAACCAGACGGACATCACGGGCGGTTGGGCCGTTAAGTGTGCTGGAGGCACCGTTTAGGACCTTGGACTTTATGGGAAGTCCGCCCCAAGTCATCTTGTGACTTGCTCATGTTTTGGGACCGACCTAGGCGAGTCTAGGTCGGGACTTAGGGAATGCTGAGCTTGATGATTAGGGAGACGGTCCGGCTCCGACCCGGACCAAAGTGAGATAAGATAAGTGGTGCATGGACGCTAATATGTGGTGGTGGTTTGCAGGTTAGCGGTGTAAGTTTCGTGACCTACCGAGCAAGAACTTCGGCTGGCGCAACAAGGTGATAGGTGCGCGAAAGTTTCACTGCACACTAAAATACAATCTAAGTTAGTCCAAAATGCAACTGACTACTGACACACAGATCCAGGAAGCTTAGAACAAGCATTACTAAGATAAAATCTCCAACAGCGGCGCCAAAAATACGAGGCTACTATATGTAGTGTCTCAGGATTTCTCCTTTAGCCCATTATAGTTTAAAATATTTTGTTCTCCAAGAAGATTTATACTAGTATCGCTGCTCTAAGTTCTAAGATCTGTCTAAACTCACAAACACACGAGTTTTATCTAGAAATCTCGTCTTCTCACAAAACCACACGGTTTCTAGACCCTTCAGAAGGTGCTTTGGACCTAAACATACAACTTCTATCTAAAATATCACACAAATACCCACTGGGAAGCTCAAGAAGACGCTTCCTGCTTCTAGATCACGGCTTCCAGCCTTCTCAAGACAGTCTTCCCGAAGCAATTCTCGGCTTCTGGAGGTTCAACTCGGCTTCTGACACCTCTAGAAAACTGTCCCTGCTTTGTAGATGTCAAATTATCAGTACCTATCACATATTGCTCTTCCAATTTCCAACGGGGTTAGATTCATCACAAGGTATATGCCCCCTGTAGACTTCTCAGACTTCTACCTACGGAATGCGATCTTTCTGCAACACTACAACGACATTCACTTCATGGCTCAATAGAAGTCTCGGGAGTCAAATGGAAGAAGGTGAGAAGATGGGAAGATGGAGAAGATAGGGAAGAAGGGAAAATCCAAACAAGAGGAAACAAGATAAAAAGTAGGAATTAAGACTCCGACAGGCTTCTAGTCCGGATCCTGACTAACAAGTAAGCCCTGCTTGTAGTAATTTGAGGAAGAAATCACAAATCTGCTTACAGTTACACAGTCTTTCAATCGAGAATATCGTCTTCTACTGTGGAAAGTAGTCTTCTTTCTTCTTCTGTCGTTGCTCCGACTACTCTAACTTCAAGGACCACTGTTCCATAAGTCAATCCGTATGTGGATCCGAAGTGCTCCATTGGATGAGACAAGCTTTGACTCTGCACAGCTTCTAACAATCACCGCCACTTAAGAAGAAGGCTTCTCATGCACAATTGGGTGTGAATTCGAAGAAACTCACGGTCAAGAAGACACAGACAAAGCTTTTGCAATCAAATCCAAAATCAATTCTCCGAGAAGAAGGTACATTGGTTTTTGGAAGCTCACTCCATCTACTTCCTGTCCCTACCTCTCGACACACCAATCTAGAAGTAGGACTGCACGATGATGTCGTTTCTTGTCTATGCTATCTACTATTGTCTACATACTGTCGATCCGATCTGCTGGGAGCGGAGGTGTAGCCCTACTCGATGAAATCTAACTATGTGCGCGTAGTACTTGTGTAACCACATGTGTGTGCTTCAAATCCTACTTATGTAACAACTTTATACTATCACCTTTGAGTCGCAGGAGGGAGCTTCCAATCCCAACTCACAGCCAAGGAAAGATGAGGTGTTGTCAGAAAGCCACCACCTCCCAAGCATTCGGTTCCCTTCTAAGTTTAGAACTTGCTTTCCTACTCCTATCGTTGCCTATCCTGCCACATGGACAGTCATCTAAAAATACAGGGGGAGTTGCCTCCTTTAAAATAGCATATTTCACTTCCTATCAAAATTAGCTAGGGTTAACGACTACCTAACTCTACTGCCTACTCCTGATTGCCAGGTGTGACCTCCACTAGATCTTCTCCTACCTGATCTCCTAATTTGACTTCTGATAAAGTGGAAAGCCTTGCTGGTACCTCTGATGCGGCTGAGGTGGCTTCCTCTTCGATACTTAAAATCTGTGCTTCCACCACGGCTTCGGAAGACAGAAGAGGCTTCTGGGAAGCTGAGTCCACCTGCGGCTTCTTGACTCTTCTACTCCACCTGTTCGACGCTGGAAGCTAGAGTGACCTCACAATGGTCAGAGGTAGTCACCTCCTCCACTCTAAACACCTGGGAAGATACCTCTGCTTCATGTCTTCCAGAAGACACCTTGTCTTCCGGGGCTTCTTCTGTAGTCTTCTCGGCTTTCAGTCTTGACACTACCAAGTAGACAGCGAGGTCGAACTCCTCCTTATCGAGATCCGCACCAACTGCTAGTCTTGGTGCACGAGAAGACAAAATGCATGCTGAGGAATTGAGAGAAAACCGTAAAGAGTCTTCAGGTCCTCGATCTGTCGATCCAGGTAGCGGAACATGCTCTCCTTGCAGTCCACTAACATCTCCCTAGAATCATCATTCCACTCTCGAGCTAAGATGAGAAGCTTCCTACCCGTGGTGAAGTTGAACTTCTTGTGAAGCGCTTCCCTCATGTGCGTCATGACTTCCTTAGCACGGGCTTCTGCTTCTTCCCGTTGCTTCTTCTTTGTTGCGCCTTGAGCTTTTGTGGCTTCCCGCAGTACACTCCAAGTCGTCTTCTCTTCTACCAGACCAGTGAGCTTTTCTCTGATTCGCAGAATCTCCTGCTCATGCTGCTGAAGTCGCGTCTGCAACTCCTGGTTGCTCTTCCGCATATGTGCCAACTCCTTAGCAGAAGTAGATGCTTCCACCTTGTACTTGGTCGCAATCTTCTACCTTCTTCTGGACCTCCTCCTGCTGCATCAGGGTTCGAAGACCGAATCCATGTCGCAGTGGCTCTCCTGAGCTATCGCACGCTTCTCCACCAACTCCATGGTTGGCTAGATCTCCGAACTGAAGTAGGCGCTGAACTCTTCCAGATGTCTTCTCGCAGAAGACAAGTTCATCCCCACAAAGTGATCTACGGCAACTTCCTTGTCTTCTAGAGATATGGATGCCTCTTCTACCACCATAGTCTTCTATTTCTGCACACGAGAAGATGTTATCTTCGCTGTCTTCCAAGGTGGAAGCTTCTTCCCACCGCAAGAGCAGTCCTCTTTGCTACGCTTCCTCTACCCGCAATCGGTACATAAACCCATGTCTTCGCTTCTGGAGTCTTCTGAGTACTCCCTGTAGTTGTAGAAGCTGTCTTCCGTGTCATCTTGGTGCTCGGCATGTCCTCCTGTGAATCGGACTCAGATCCAGAGTGGATGATAAGGAAAGATGCACTCTTTTGAGGCACACTCCTAGGTCTCATCCTCCTCAGTGACGATGCATCTTCTGTGTCGCTGGAGTCATCTTCCTGGACCGTGATCGTCTTCTGCTGAGCGCCTGATCTCGTCTGAGGTGCTAGAGTGAGAAAGGAAGACATGGCAGCTGTCCGGTCTTCTTTCTCCGAGCTCTCTTCCTTCACCTCGCGCTGTCCTGTTGGCCTATACTTGACCAACTGATCTTCCTTCAAATCTCCTTTGGACACGTACAGATAACAGAAGAAGGGAGTAAGATGCCCTCCTGCTGGGGTGCCCAAGTACACTAGTTCGGCTTGGATGTAGATGTGGAAGAAGGCGCCCTAGTTGATGACTTGTCCTTCCTAGATAGCTTCCAGGAACTCCACGTCTTGATCTCCAAGATACCTCACCTTCTGGACCTTTCCCTTGAGGAAAAGGTGAAGATACAACTTCCCCAGAAGACGCTTCCTCGACTTTCGGTAAGCTTCTACCTTCCATCCGTTTCTCCCCTGTCTATCTTCCAGGAAGAGACATGTAGTACTTCTAGATACATACTACTTCCCAGAGATCATCGGTAAGATCTTCTTCTCCAACTTGTATCCGCGGTTCTCTGCTTCGAGACGGTGAAAAGCTCTACGTCACCACTCCACTGTCCAGGAAGATGGTCTTCCGCGGACGACTCCTGTCTTCACAAGTACAAGGTTGCACGGAGGCAATGCTGACCAGACCTCCTCTAGAATATCCTGGTCCGCGAGGTTCCAGTTCCACAGAAAGAAGTCGAGGTCCAACTCCTTGATGTAAGGTTTGACCTCAGCAACTCTGCCGGCGATAACACCAACCCTCAAGGATGTATTGACATGTTCGAGCTTCTGTTACATTAAACCACATATACTTGCTGTGAGTCTAAGGCTCAGTACTTACCAGGTCCTCACAATCTAGCTTCCACTCTCAGAAGACGAACCTAGTCTTCCAGAAGACAGCTATTCCGTCTTCCGAGATTCTAAAAGTACTTCCTAAGTACCTCTCGTCTTCCGAGTTACATCTAAACAATCCTAACTAAGCAAGGAATCGCATGGATTCCTAAGAAGACAATCCACCTTGCAATTCATCCTACTTCCTAGTAGAATATAACAAGATACGTGAGAAGCTAAGTCTACGAAAGGTTCAGAAGAAGACCGAAGACTCCTGCGGTGACAGTGGCCTTCAGGAAGACTCCCGGGATAGCTTCTAGTGATCTGACGTCTTCAGAAGACTTCTCGAAGCTAGGCTTCCCATCACTGGTCTCACACGTCTTCATCTTTCGACACATAATCTAACCTCCCAACATACACGAAACATTCGCACTCTGTTTTTCCGACTCTCATACACTCTCAGAAGAAGCTTGCTGCATGATGGAAAGACATGACCCTTGATCATTCTCTCCAGATTCTGCCAGCAAGGCTTCTCATAACTTTCTTCTAAATTCGGGAAGAAGAAGGAACTGTAACGACCTATGTTACACATAGGAAGTTTGTCTATTAGTAAGGTTTTTAGTTATAACTAAGTGTTGAGAATGTTTATTGGCTGCCAAAGTACTTTAAGGATGTATCAAGTTAGTCATGACTAGCTAAAAGTTAGTTATGGTTAAACTTAGCTGTACTTTTGGCAGAATTCAGATATTTGCTAAAGAGTGAGCACTACTATCTTGTCATCTTGTCTAAAAGGTAGAAAGGAGGTGGAAAGTATCCCTTATCTCCTTTTTGACTTGATATTAGTGGTTGGATTAAAGTTGTGGTGTGCTTGTGGGCATTAAAAACAAGAAGAGATTCCACATGTTTCCTTTTTAGTGGGTCCTAGTGTAGAGGGGGGTGGAAATTTGAGATTCCTTGAGAATATTCTAGAATCCTTCTAGAAGTTGTTGACTTTGAAGGAATAAGCCCATGTGAAAAGGAAAAAAGCCCATGTGATCAATGCTTTTACCTTAAATTAATATCTTAGTAAAACCCGGTAAAAGTAGTTACGGCTGAGTTACCATCAGAGGTGATCCTTGAGTGAGAGACAGACCCGACATGTTGCAGATTCGTGGATGACGATCGTGGAGGTTGAGAGATCGGGGGGTAGTTGATCGATAGGACCGCGGAGGGTTTACATTTTTGGTTCCGTTGCCGGGACCTCACTTGAAGGGATCGTTGAACGATGTTTAGAGTTCAGTTCTATATTCGACAAAAGGAGATTATGAGAGAGCACATGGAGAGAACATTGGGAGGAGAGAGAGCTAACGCGATGTTAGCAACGTTAGAACCTTTCGTGTATCCCGTAGTGATATATGACGCGTTCGAAGTCATTCTTTACATCTAGCTCACGTAGAAAGGGTTTGAGGAGAGTTTAAAGAGGGTGCAACAAGAGTTGTAGAGAAAGGAGGAGAGAAAAGTTATTAGAGGAGATAAATTTGTGAGTATAGAAATTCTGCTCTCTGGAAAATTTGTACAGTCGCTGTCAACTTTTCTGTGAATTTTATTTTCATGTGAAACTTTCCAGTGTTCTAGATTGGCTAATAACCTATCTAAGACAAAAGAAATCATAGGAAAAGGTGGTCTAGAGAAGAAGCAATGAATTTTCAAAGTTGAGGGTGTCTATTCGTGAGAGTTGAGGAATTCTGTTATCTGAAAAAAATTTACAGTCATTGTCAGATTTTCTGTGAATTTTATTTTCCTGAGAAACTTTCCAGTGTTTTAGAGTGGCTGATAAGCTATCCAGGACAAAAGAAATCATGAGAAGATGAGGTCTGAAGAGAGAGAAAGAATTTTTCAAAGTGGAGGGGGTTGACAACCATGAGGGAAGTGAAAATATACAAATTTCAGTTCTCTGAAAATTTATACAGTCATCACCATCTCTTCTGATTAGGGAAGTTTCTGTTGAAACTTCATGATTTAGTAGCTTGGAGGTTGAGCTACTGGAGACCACAAAAATCTTGGAGAGATCTCTTACCAACTAAGAGATATACGTTTCGGCATACAAGGAGGTCTTGAAGATACTTCATGAGGAATCCAATTCGAATGACGAGGTGGAAGAAGAGACGTTTAGGAGTTCGAACAGAGATGGAGAAGCCCAAGTTAAGTATAGATGAGTTACGAACCCGCATCTATAGCACTTGGGGTGCCCTCTTTACCCTATACGAAGAAGCTTCCGCGAGCATTGGCACAGATTTGAAGAAAGCCGAGTTTAAAGCATCATTCACTGTGGAGGCCACGAATGCTCCTGGTGAAGTAGAGTTGGATCCTTACAAGAGTGAGTTCAAGATGTCTGTTGTGATTAGTACAAACGATGGTGAGGAGGATCATATCTTCGATAGTTAATTTTAGATTAGATTTTATTTCGTGTATAGCATGTAGATTACACGATTTCCAATATAAAGCTCAGAAGAGTTAAGAAAATGAGGTAGAATTATTTTCCTCTATGATATTTGGTCCACTTAATGGTTGAGAAGGTGCAACATGAGTGGAAATTCAAAAGATTGGAAAGTTAGACTTAGAAACCTTCCTCAAGGTTTAGATGTCATAGTAAGTGTCGGAGAAAGTTCGAGAGAGATTATCGTCGAGTTTGAAAACCCTAGTACTAAACCTCAAGTAGAATCTCCGAGGAGAAGAGTAGAAACCGACTTGTGGTGTTATTTCTGTAGAGGGTTGGGACATAAAGTAGTGAATTGTCCAACTAGAATCAGAACCGAGAGAGCTAAAGAGAAGCAGGAGTTTACTGATTTAAGTCTTCGAGTGGGTCCATCGTCACCAGCGCCAATTCATCTTCTAGGCAAAGATCCTTGTCCAAGTTGTGGAGTGGGTGATCTATCCAGAGGACACAAGTGCGTCGATGTGGCCGCCCTACTTACGTCAGTAGTCGATAAGTTGGACGAGACTCAAAGAGCTGAGACGGAGAAGTTGTCGACTTCAAAAGAGGACTCATCTGAGTTGTGATGGAGATCGTCATTCGGATGGTGGAGAAGGCGGTGATGCGACTCAAGCTCATGATTACCTTGGGAGAAGAGATGGCACAAGAGGTGTTGTTACAACCATTTCCTTTCATTTTACCTATGGTAGATTATTCGCGAATGGAATTGGTGATGTTCGTACTCTTTTAGCGAGTAGTTATTGCACAAAAATTAGAAGGGTAGAAAGAATAGTTACAAGATGGGGAAGTTATCAGTGTTTCATGAGAAGGACAATGAAGATGTAGAACCATTTGTACGAGACTTCAAAAAGGGTTGCATCGGAAACAACATGAGAAGGAAGGAAGAATGGGTGTTGTTACTGCCAGAGTTTTTAGAAAATTTTGCTCTTACGTGGTATGACGACCGAGTGAAGAGCAAGACACTTGGTGCAGTTGAGGACACATGGGAGACGTTGAGTAATGCACTCATCGAAGAATTTCTTCCAGAAGAGAGTTATGAGAAGCTCATGGTGGAGCTTACTCATTTGAAGCAACGGGACGACGAGAAAGTTCGGCAATATGCCGAAAGGGTGGATAAGTTGGAGCAACAGTTTCGGACGGTCCTACGGAAGAGTGGAGACAATGTGGAGCTAACGATGGCGGGGATTGGAGCAGTGTTGACCAAGAACTTGGTGGGAGGGTTGAGACCTTCAATTTGAACCCAAGTGAGGTACGAGAAGCCAACAACCAAAGCGGAGGACATCAAGATTGCGACAAACATGGAAGAGAGTTTGGATGAAGGAGATATCATCCAACCTCATCATGCTGCTCTGGTGTCGACTTCGACTCCTGGTGTAGCCACAATGATCGCACCTGCACCATCACAATTGGTGATTGCTTCAACGTCAACTCCTATTCCAACGGTGGTGCCAAGACCGTTTGTCCCAACAACGATGTCTACTGCCACCTCTGATTTTCATGCCGAGCTGAAGAGCATCACCGATACTCTTGCGGATCTCAAGATAAACGTGGTGCAGTTACGAGAATGGAGGAACAAAGGTGGAGGAGGAGGTCAAAGAGGTTACGACAACAATCCCAACCGAGGAAATCAAGGTAACTTTGGAGGCAACCAAGGTAACTTTGGAAGAATCACTTGTTGGACGTGTGGAGGTTCTCATTTCCAGCAAAATTGTCCTAACAACGGAGCAAGAGGTGCCGAAGCTGTCAGAACGAATGTGGGTGGAGGAAATCCATCACAAGGACGAGACAAGGGGGTGGCTACTATCGATGTCGTGCGAGATCCCATCTACGAGAAAGGAGAGAGTTCAAACTCTTCTCATGCACCGGTGGAGCTTTTAGCTCAAGAAAGAAAAAGAACTTGATTTTCTGATGAACCGGTTTTCATGGAGGAATCAGCTAGTAGAAGCACTCGTTCGAGTAATGTTTCGAGTACACCAAGGGAGCCAAGAAGGAAGCTGGGGATGGCGGATTTCACCATTTCATCTTCCCAAGCGGGATATGATGTGGTTGAAGATGTGGGTGCTCAGAAAGTCAACATCACTGTTGGACAACTGATCGCACTTAATCCCAGCTTACGAAGGGAACTCAGAGGAGGACTGAGTTCTAAGAGAAGCAAGAAGAAGAAATCCAAGAGCAAGACATCAAAGTCTGTGGGAGTTGGTGTGGTGGATGTGCATGCTTCAGAGGTATGCACTAGGGCTTCAAAGATTGAAGTCCGGTTGAATGGTCACTACGTCTCTGACGTATTGGTGGATGGAGGGTCCGCTGTAAACGCCATATCGGAGAGGTTGATGAAGAAGTTGGGGATGGAACCAACTCGCCCGGCTAGCATTGCCGTGGGGATGGCTAACAAGCAACGGGTAAGACCTCTTGGCGTGTTAGAGAAGGTAGTCGTGTCTGTGATGGGAGTTCAAACGTTGATGTCCTTTCAAGTGTTAAAGGACTCTAGTTATGATTTGCTCCTAGGTAGGCCTTGGTTGAGAGCTGTGCGCACCACTGATAGGTGGCACAAGGGATACTTACGGACTGGGCCTAGAGATCATAGAGTGATAGTTCCTCTCTCGGGTGTTGGAGTTGTGACTTCTGACTCTGATAGACCCACTAGTGACTACTGGGAATCTGATACGGAGGATGATCAGAGTGTATCAGAAGTAGAAATCGGAGATTCTTACGATCAAGAATCCTCGTCTGAGGACGAAGGATTTGGTCGAGATGAATCATTACATCAGCTTAGTGCTATTGATTTGTTGCCTCGACCAGCAGTGGAGAAAGATCCTGACAAAGAAGAGTTGAGTGAGGCAGAGATTGTGAGAAGACTCTCTACCCTGAAGTTTGGTATCAATGTCACTCAAGAAGAGAAAAGTAGATTCCTAGATATATTTCGAAAATATATCCATGTGTTTGCTTTCAGCTACAAGGATTTGAAGGAGGTGACTCTCGAGACTCATCGAATCGAATTGGAGGAGCACGCAAGACCAGTTCGACAGAAGCAGAGAAGGGTCAATCCCACAACGGCAATGATGGTCAAGGAGGAGATAGACAAGTTGAAGGAGGCGAGTTTCATCTATGAGGTGGAGAACTCAGAATGAGTTTCACCCATTGTGATTGTCAAGAAGAAGAATGGTAAGCTGCGAGTGTGCATAGACTATAAGAAGCTGAATGCAGTTACCAAGAAGGATTATTATCCTCTACCATTTATAGATGAGATTTTGGAGGAAGTTGCTGGTCATGAGTGGTACAGCTTTGGTGATGGTTATAGTGGGTATAACCAGATCAAGATAGCACAGGAGTACCAACAGTTGACTATTTTCACTACTCCTTGGGGAACATTTGCATTTCGGGTGATGCCATTCGGATTGTGTAATGCTCCGGCCACGTTTCAAAGGTTCATGAACAAGGTGTTTGAACCATTCATAGGGAAGTTTGTTCGGGATTTCATTGACGATTTCTGTGTGTACGGACGAAAGGAGGACCACTTTGATCATGTGATCAAAGTTTTGCAGCGGTTGGAGCAAGCCAACGCTTCTCTAAATCCAGAGAAGTGCATCTTTGGCTGCGAAGAAGGTCTGCTGTTAGGGCACATCATTTCCAAGAATGGGATTGCGGTAGATCCTGAGAAGGTGAAGAAGATTGTGGATCTTCCATTTCCGATCAACTTGACAAAGTTGAGGCAGTTTCTTGGCATGGTTGGATATTATCGTAGGTTTGTCTTTTCCTTCTCAAACAAAGCAATAGCTTTGACTATGTACATGAAGAAGGGAGTTGATTTTGACTTGATAGTGCATGATCTGAAGGCAAAGGAAGCATTTGAGGAGCTGAAAAAAGCATTAGTGACAGCTCATATACTTGTTAAATCTGAGTGGAGTAAAGCATTTATTCTGTATACGGATGCCTCCAATGTAGCAATCGGATGTACATTAAGTCAACTAGATGGAGATGGGCATGATCATCCTATAACTTATGCTAGTAGGCAGATGGTTCCAGCGGAGAAGAATTACTTCGTGACTAAACGAGAAGGATTAGCGGTGATCTTTGGATTGAAGAAATTTCGACACTACTTGCTAGGAGGGAAATTTTCCATAGTCATAGATCACAAGGCTTTAAAGTATATCTTTAATAAGCCTAATGCCGAAGGTCGTATTGCTCGTTGGAAGATCCTTCTCACAGAATATGATTATGTGATCGAAGATAGACCAGGGAAGAAGCATGCGAATGCTGATCTTTTGTCAAGGGCTTATGATGATGAGGGAGAAGAACCATTTGATGATTCATTTCCAGACGAGCATCTGATGACCATCACAAGCATCGAGGAGATACCGGACGAGTACAAAGAAATCTGGAGCTTCCTTGTAGATGGCTCTTTTCCAGAAGGTATGCATACCTGAGAACGTAACGCGTTGATCAAGAGATGCAAACCTTACACCATGGTGGAGAGAATTCTGTTTCATCAAGGAGCAGATGGGTTACTAAGGAGAGCAGTTGGTCAGAAGGAGGCATTCAAGCTAATGCACGAGTTTCACGATGGCACTGTTTGCGGAGGTCACTTTGCTGGTAAGATAACAGCTTTCAAGATTTTGGATGCGGGTTATCATTGGAGAGGGATTTTCAAGGAGTGTTTAGACTATTGCAAAACTTGCGACGTATGTCAAGCATTTGCTCTGAAGTCTACTAGAACACCTCCGTTAAGATCAATTCCAATATTAGGACCATTTGAGAAGTGGGGTATTGACTTTGTAGGTCCTCTTAATAAGACACCTCGAGGCAATAGATACATTGTAGTCGCCACTGACTATTGTACCAAGTGGGTAGAGGCTAGACCTTTGAGAGAGACCAATGAAACAGAAGTCGGTAGATTCTTATGGGAGAGGATCATCACAAGATTTGGATGTCTGTTAGAGTTGGTCTCAGATAGAGGAGGAGAGTTTGTAGGGAGCATGACTACTGCTATGCTACAACACTTTTCTATCAAGCCACGAGTAACGACCTCATACAAACCAAATGCTAATGGTCTTGCGGAGAAGACCAATCTTACACTTTGTATGATGCTCGCCAAAGACGCTGGTGTTGAAACTGCGAAACATACTTGGGATAAGAGGCTACATGCCATCTTATGAGAGTACCGAACGACAACAAAGACTTCTACTAGATACTCCCCATTTCGACTGGTTTATGGAGTGGAGTCCAAGTTGCCGATCCAATTCGAATTAGATACTTTTCAAACTATTCAACGAAAGTTGAAGAGGTCGAGAGGAGAAGACGTGGTCAGATCAAAAAGGGAGCAACTCATGGAGTTGGAAGAGACCCGAGCAGTAGCAATGATCCGGATGGAACGAGCTCAGGCGTATCAAAAGAAGAGTTACGACAAACGGTTGGGCAAGAGGGAGGTAAAACATTTTCAAGTCGGAGATTGGGTTATGTTGTATGATGCTATCAGATTCAAGAGGGCTAGGAAGAAGTTTCTTCCGAGATATTTTGGTCCTTTTGTTGTAGATAAGGTGTGGAGCAACTTCACATATGACCTTCAAGAGTTGGGAGGAAGGAGATTCGATCGGGTAAATCATGACAAGTTGAAGTTATTTCATCGACTCAAGTTCTCTCTTCACTCCGAGGACGGAGCGAAAATTTAGTCCGGGGGTAAAATGTAACGACCTATGTTACACATAGGAAGTTTGTCTATTAGTAAGGTTTTTAGTTATAACTAAGTGTTGAGAATGTTTATTGGCTGCCAAAGTACTTTAAGGATGTATCAAGTTAGTCATGACTAGCTAAAAGTTAGTTATGGTTAAACTTAGCTGTACTTTTGGCAGAATTCAGATATTTGCTAAAGAGTGAGCACTACTATCTTGTCATCTTGTCTAAAAGATAGAAAGGAGGTGGAAAGTATCCCTTATCTCCTTTTTGGCTTGATATTAGTGGTTGGATTAAAGTTGTGGTGTGCTTGTGGGCATTAAAAACAAGAAGAGATTCCACATGTTTCCTTTTTAGTGGGTCCTAGTGTAGAGGGGGGTGGAAATTCGAGATTCCTTGAGAATATTCCAGAATCCTTCTAGAAGTTGTTGACTTTGAAGGAATAAGCCCATGTGAAAAGGTAAAAGGCCCATGTGATCAATGCTTTTACCTTAAATTAATATCTTAGTAAAACCCGGTAAAAGTAGTTACGGCTGAGTTACCGGAGGGTACCAAAGTAAAAACCTAGAATGTATAAATAGAGGAGTAGAGAAGAGCTCCTTATCCTTGTTTTCACATTGTCGTAATGACAACTTGAGTAATATAGAGAGTTGGGATATTTTTAGCATGTGAGAACTTGAGAGACGTCGTTAGAATGGAGGATTTTAGTTGATGTGTATAAGGAGATTTTTAGTTGATAAGTTTGTGGGTGTATGAATGAGTGAACTCAGCATTTTCCCTTCAAGTTCATGGTGTGCTTCCATCAAAGCCATCAGAGGTGACCCTTGAGTGAGAGACAGGCCCGACATGTTGCAGATTCGTGGATGACGATCGTGGAGGTTGAGAGATCGGGGGGTAGTTGATCGATAGGACCGCGGAGGGTTTACAGAACATACTACTATGGGTCAGACAGAAGAGACCCGTAAAGGACCCTCACGTCTTCTCGCACATTTTGCCAGTCTTTCCAATCTTCTAGTCTCTCTAGGAAGATGTGGATTTGAGAAGTTAGGAAGGTTGGGAGGCACATGCCTGATTCTCAATTTCCTGCTTCTCAGAACAACAATCAACTCTCAAGTTCACTCAGGATTCGTATCAAGCTTCTCTCAACACAAACTCCAATCCAATCCAATCCAATCTTCTTGATACGAATTTGCATACAGTCATCTTTTGAAGATGTTCAGACATTCAAAAGCGTTTTTTGTCCACGGATCCTGAGACAGAAGCGCAGTAGGGTAAGAAAATTGATAGTCAGACTACGAATTTCAGAATGAGAAGCAGGGAAGCTCAAATTCAACTTGAGAAGAAGTGGGAAGATGACTGATGAAATTTGGATAGCGCTTTCGCGTCCAATTTTCTCAAAGAAAATTCATGGTAGGAGAAAACGGTCGATGGGCTTCCTGCACACGATCGGGAAAGCGCGGGAGACATTAAATCAGAAGGCGGAAGCGATGAGGAAGAGAGGGAGAAGATGAGAAGAACCTCAGTACTGCTTTTAATTGCGCTTCTGGTTACTACTTCAGTCTTCTATGCATTGCCGCTCTTCAATTCTACCTCCAATGTTGTACCACGATCATGCTTCTACCTTCAATTTTGATCTACGCCTAGCTGCTTCTGCAATTGAGCTCGTTGTTGTGCTCTGAAGCTTCTCTCACGATTTCTTACTCGACCCTCGGTTTCTGATTTTCTAATCCTCAAGGATTCCTCACTCTCCCAACTCGAGTGCGCTTCTTGGCTAGAAGACGCCTTCTCTTACTCTCTCTCTCCAATTTGATCCTTCGCGCTTTCAATCTCGACCCTCAAGACATGAATCGAAGCAAATTTCAAGAAGTAGCGAGAGTGCTTTGTGCTAATGCGCCTCCAGCTCGTATCTTCTCCTGCGTGATTAGGAAATGATGTTCGACTACCTCGATCTACCTATTATCATGGTGACTACACGGTTGGTACAACTATCCCTTACCTAAGTGACGTGCGATTGGTACCCCCTACGGTCGCAGTCACTGTCTTCTCGGAAGATATCATCTTCCGACTTTCAACTTCTGTCTTCTGTCTTCCGGAAGACACTTTTGCTTCGGAAGAAGTCGACTTCTCTTTACAAAATCCCTTAAGATCATCTTATCGCTAATCAGGGTGCAATCTTAAGTAATAAGGTTACTTCAGTTATATAAATATGTCATTAACTTTAAAATTTTTGAAAAATCTCCAATCCTGCAATTTGTGGGCACCACAATAAGAATAAGTTTGATGAGGGTCATTGATTACGACCGAAGGAGATTAAGGAAGGCGATTGGATGTTGGTGGATGATAGTAGCTTGGACAACTAATACATTGCACTTAGAAGATTCTCTAAGTGGTGGTTTGGACCATATGTGGTTCTTGTTGTACATGACAACGCTACATATTCACTTCGGGAACTTGATGGAGCAAAGCTCAAAGTTCTCATTGCAAGGAGGCATGTGAAACTTTTCAAGAAGTGAGATGAAGAGATAAGCATGGAGGAAGTCAGAGTGGAGTCAGGTCTCTTTAATGACTATGAAGAAGACTAGGCTCTTGAAGATGTTGATAACAACGACATCATTCAAGAGGACAAATGTCATCCATAACTTGTAAGTGTTCGTGGCGCATGTCAGATGTCACGATCGTCAATCTCAATATTGAGCATAGACGCGAACATAGAACCCTAGTGGACTTGTGCTAGGTTGTGAATGTTGCAAGCAACATTCACATTCAATCTTGTCTACTTCTCTATTTATACATTCTAGGTTTTTACTTTGGTACACTTTGGTAACTTAGCCGTAATTATTTTTACAGTTTTTACTAAGATATTATCTAAAATAAAAGCACTAATCACATGGGCTTCTTACTTTTTCACATGGGCTTATTCCTTCGAAGTGAATAATTTTTAGAAGGATTCTGAAATATTCTCAAGGAATTTTAAATTTCCACCCCCTCTATACTATGACTCACTAAAAAGGTAACATGTGGAATCTCCTTTTGTTTTTAATACCCACAAAGTCACTAACTTAAGTCCTCCGACTAATATCAAATCAAAGGAATATTTTCCATCTCTTTTCTACCTTTTAAACAAGATGACAAGATAGCAGTGCTCACTATTTAAGAAATATCTGAATTCTGTCCAAAAGTATAGCTAAGTTTAACCATAAATAATTTTAGCTAGTCATGACTAACTTGATATTTCCTTAAAGTACTTGGATAGCAAATAAACATTCTCCAGACTTAGTTATAACTAAACATCTTACTAATAAACAAACTTCTTAGGTGTAACATAGGTCGTTACAACAATACAAGTAGCTTTTAAAGCATTAGCATTTAAGGTAAACTCCAACAGAAGGAGTCAAAACGAACTAAACTAAGAGAGTCAAAACAAATATGACTACATGTCATCTTATGAAGGGTGAGTTATATGACGCTTGTCTTAATGTGAAGGTGAAGATAGGTGATGTGGAGGGAGATCAGCACTTCTTCATGCAGTCTTCTACTTCTTATCTTGTAATCTTTGGTCAGTCGTATATCACTGCAGTTTGGATGGAGACCAAGGTGATGGATGATTTATCTCACTATGCTAAGATACGTAGTCCATATGATAGATGTTCTGTGCATTTTTTTATCGTTCGTACAAACCACGAATGCAATAGACAAACTTTGAGAGAGTCTCATATTTGTAGGAGTAAAGATTTTCAGAACCCACTCTTGTAGGACGAGATAGCAAGAGTGAAGAATCTATTGTTACCATGACCACATGAGGCTGATGAAGAGGCTGCTCAAGAGTGTGTATATTGTACATAGTTGATGACTTTCAATTTTGATGGTTGGAGTGAGTTTACACAAGTAGAGGATTTGATTAGAAAGGGTAGGAGGCAAATGGAGAAACATGTAGTAGATGTGTATTGTACAAGAATTCTATAAGGAGGTGATTTCTTGTGGGTACGAAGAGTTTGTAGGTGTACAGTCTTTGTTCGTTGGTTGGATGATGTAGATACGTTGATGAAACAGATAGGAGGTAAGGTGGTGAGTCCCATCTAGTCTCGTAAAGTTTATGAGGAGATTGTCTCGTACTTGCAATCTCGTCTTCATTCGAGACTAGAGAGTGGATAGAAGGATGCAGTCTGCTGGTGTGGCTCTCATCAAGAAGCAGAGGTGTACACCAAGTATAAAACCTTAAGATCATACTTCACTACTTGCATTATGAACTAGATAGTTAGAGCAGAAAGAGGAGGATCTTGTTGAAGCGCAAGAGAAGTTGAAGGAGGCTCGAGTCAAGAACAAGGAGCGTTTCGACAAGACTCACAGGCTACGATTGAAGTCAATACATGTAGGTGATTAGGTTTTGGAGTATGATAGTACATTGTCGAAGTAGTATTCTACAGTCTATAAGTTCTCTCGAAGATGAGCCGGATCTTTTGTTGTGCTGGATGTGTAAGAAAATGCCACTTATAGTTAACATGAGTTAGATGGTACTCCTTTGAAGCTATATATGGTTGGCAAACGTGTGAAACTATTTAAGAAGTGTGGAGGATCAGTAGAGCTGTTTGATGTTCTAGAGTCATAACAGATGATGAGACGAGATGAAGATTATCTAATGATTGAAGAGATCGAGGAGGACGAGAATGGCAATCAAGGAGGAACGCGAGGCGAATGAAGCGATTGGTACATACCAGAGGATGTGTAGGTTTGAAAAGAATGCATGTCATGTTGTACATGGTTTTACCATGTATAAGTTTGGTGGAACATCTATTTCTACGCATACACACCGACTATGTAGTGTCATGCTAAACAAGTGATTACGATGATATTTTTGACATATTTTGTTATACACATGATACTTCAATATGTTCACTTGCTCATACTTCTAGAAGGCCACTATATCTTAGTGTACTCTGTAAATAGCCAATGTTGGCATTTCTTGCACTTAAGTAGTTTAACTAAGTTGCGTCAAGTAGGTAGACTCCTTTGTCAATTTTTTCATTTATGTTGACAAGTATTTAGTAGTTGTAAATGATTTAGATGAGCTCTAAATATTTATAATGGTCAAAGATGCCTATGTAGATAACTAGAAGACAGAAACATAAATTTTTAGTTTCTCATTGATGGGTTATTTTTGGTTAAAATTCCAATAGTACACCCTAGGTTTCAAATCGACCTCACGGTCGCTACAAAGGTGATCTCGACAATTTCAGGGGTAGCATTAGAAAGCTCTTCTCGCTAGCTTGCGCACTAAATGGAATTTTTGTCAGCTTGAGGTAAGGAGGACAAAGATATGCCCGAATGAATCTTGAGTAATCAGTTTCTAAGTGTGCGTATTCAAACAGCCATAGATCACGCTGTAGATCTGATCTGATAGAGATTGAAGTGGAGTTGGAAAGCTTCCAATGAGATGATAACTGTGGATTCAATTATCGTCTGATTTGAGTTAAGAGGAAGCAAGATACCATCTTTTGAAGATTGAGTAGTCAATTTCTAAGTGTGCATATTCAAACAATCATAGAACGTGATGTGTGAGTGATCTGAAGGAGATTGAGGTGAGGTTGGAAAGCTCTCGAAGAGCTGATATCTGTGGATTCAACAATCAACTAATTTGAGTTCAGAAGAAATAAGATACCACCGATTGAAGTTTGAGCAGTCAATTTCTAGATATTCATCTTCAAGTAGCTATATATATCGTTGTAGTTTTTATCTGAAAGAGATGAAGGTAAGGTTGGAGAGATCTGGTCGAGCTAGTGACGGTTGTCCTAATTTTCTATCGTTTTGGATATGAGAAGACCGAGACAAAACCAATTAATACAAATTGTGAGTAAACGACGACACATTTGAGAATTTTGGAGCATTTTCTTGTTTATGTGGATGAATCTGATCTGAATCTAGTGTGAGTCTACACAGTGAATATTTTCTGCTGTGAGTCGAAGTTTCATGCTGATCTGAACCTCAGAGGTCAAGATATAATCAGTTGAAACCTCTATGACGTTAAAACTAACATGTTTCATGATAGTTTTGAACTTAGCTTGTACTTGCGATCTGTTTGTTTGCAAGAATCCATAATTTACCAAGGAGGGCCTGTGAGTAGATTGTATCACCTTACAAATTTCTAGAAATAGTGTGTAACCAGAACTGCCTCTATCGTGGTTAGAAACACCATTATGCACATCCTAGATGTTCCTAGTCGTAACAGCCTCACAGTTGATCACAAACAGAAGGTTTTGCCCTTTCTCAAGAGGTGTTCTCGTCTTACGACAATAGGACTTAACTCGGTTTGGAGAGGTGTATGACACTTACAAAACAGAGCAAAACCAGTTCCTTAGAGCCCGCAGTGAGGTAGAGCCTTTACACTTCGAAGAAACGTAAAAAAACGAATAGTGGATATCAACCTCTTTTCACGCAATCTCAATACACTCACCTTTCTTGATAACACGAACCCCCACAAGCTCCAGAAACAGCCCCTCTGAGGACACAACGCGACAAGCAATAGAAATGAGATTCAAACTGCACTAAACACAAATATGCATGCAATACGTATGATATGAGGGAGAGGAGAGAGAGAGGAGAGAGACACCGGCGTCAGCGATCACCACAGAAACCACGATTTCCAAGACTCAATGCCTCAACTCCAAGGTGGAAGGTCCACCCAAACTAGTAAGATAAATTCAAATAGGATAGAATCCGATAGATGAAAGCAGGACCTCCCCGCATGAACACCCAACAGAAAAATCATGGACAACACTCCCATCATTGCTCCCTCCGGACAGCGTCCATACAATTGGCATGATATTTGAAGAGGCGCCTTTATGGGGCGACCACCGGACTAGTTTTCAAGGTCTCTTTGGTTCGTCCATGTTTTCTCTATAAAGGCCACGGCCTCGGGGTTACTGCCGTTGTATGAGAAAAAAATTTGCTATAAATTTTAGGTTTTGCATGCGCAAGGGGAGGAAACTCTTCCTTAGAACTAGGAGGACCAAAAAGGATATATCTCCAAGGGCTTATTCCTCTGTTTGAGCCTATCCTGGTTTCCCGGTCAGAACCAGATGAGCTGATGAGAGGATTATATGTGCGATTCCTCTGAGTGTTTCCTTATGTTTTACCATCTCGGATAATTGCAAGTGCGTCGTCTGACGCAGGGAATTGTTTCGAAGCGGCACTAGAATCAAATATACAGCATGCTTCCCGGTCTATATCAGACTAAGCTTCTCAGCAGTTTCTGGAAACATTCTGTTGGGGATCATGCAGTGAATTTCGTCTACAGTGGAGATGCCGGCCTCGTTGATCGTGTGCCACCAGAAACGCAATTTGAACTCAGGTCCATTTGAATGTGGTCACAAGAGGAAAGATGAATGATCAGATTCTGAGAACGTAATTAAGAGCGCAGGTTCCGGATCCCACAGGGGAATAATTTGGGATTAATTGAAAGAAGCAGTGAGAGCAGTCGTTCGTCCAGACTCCAGACGAACTCTGGAGAAGGAGAATAAAACTCCTGGCGTCTGGGGCCTGACTGTTGAGATCCACGTCGTGCAGAGATTCTGAAGGTTTGGATTGGCTTTGGACGAATCGAGGAGAGAATATGCAATCAGGTCCGTCGATGGTTCTGCATGTGGAGTTGAGCAGATAAGGCAAGGAATCATTCGTTTCGAGGTCATCCAAACCGTTGAACCCAATCGGGTATGGTCGCTCCATAGAACAGCATCTCCCGATTTGATCTGGACCGATTGAAGGACGACAGCACGACGATGCCAAGCTAAAAGCGGTAACTGCATGACTACTGTTGGATACAGAATCTAGGATGCTCAAGACGTCCACGTAGAAGCATATGGACCAGACCCTGATCCAATCGGGACTTCTGGAAAGACAGAGAGCTAATGATGCTTATAATTACCATGCGCGGACACATGACTCATATGTGCCGTGGATGAGGTCATTGTATCCGACACTCGATATAGCTCGTCATGCATGCGTCATTCTTATTTATTGCTTTCATTCTCCGTGCTCGTCCCACCTTTTACTTCCATCTTCAGTATCTTTCGGATTATACAGTACGTCTTTCCGTATCCCACTCTCTCCGGACCTGCCTTTCGTCTTTACTTACGGGGTTACTTTCCACACCGACCGACCAGCAGATCTTTCCTGCAATAGGGTACAGTTGAACAAAGCACCTGACCCGTAACTGACCAACCCTCTTCACGTTTTGTGTGCTTATAGACTTACTCCTTATAGACTCGGTCCCGCTCCGTCGAAGTTGAGACGGGAGTCCGACTCATCCACTCCATAAACGATCATAACTCTTTTTTCCTTTTAACTTTTTGTTAAAAGCGACGGTACGCTCATGAAAACTAGATAACGAATTACTGTACATGCACAATAATTAGAGTACTATGATTACTACTACTACTCAGCAACTATTATTGAAGTATGCGAGTGACTAGATTTAGCTTCAGAGTCCAGAATCTGAATAATTATTATGCGTTCAAAGCGATGTTTTGGCACGGAGAAGGAAAAGGACAAGCGCTGGGCATATAACTTAAAATTCTCAACGGGGATTGGAGAATGCAGAATAACATAATGACAAAATATTATTTAGTTCTTCTTTTCCTGGACATATGGTCAGTAATATTTTTGAGTGATTTCCAACAGACCAGGATGGATGCAGCGTTAAATGATAAAAGTGTAGACGTTAACTAAATTAAGAAGCAACACTATGTTATCTATAGTGAACTGCTCTTATTATATACAGAAGACTCTTACAGCGCATTGATAAAAGTCTCAGCGTGGAGACTCAACTATCGGAGTTCGATCCTCACTCAGGATGAGAAGTTTCCGACTGGAATTCATTTCCATCCAAAAGAACATCCACTGGAAACTTTCTAATTCTCTCCTTAGAATGACTTAAATTAAGCGTAAATGATTAAATCTATAAGATGTGTTTATGACTTAAGTTTAGAGGGGTGTGTTTATCGTTTCATTCTGACTAGACCTTACGAGGAGACTACATGATTCGTTACAGTTCGAAAATAATTCGTCAGAATAATACATTCACATCTCAATACATAGAACAAACTGTGAACAGGTGATATGCGAGCTTTTCATAATTAAGCGTCTTTGCTTGCTTCGACCTTGTGACAACGAGATTAGGTATCATAAACCATTTTTAGTACTTGTTAGTATTCTTTAATAATTTATATTAAATTTACCATGGGTCTTTTGCCAACACATCATTCATTGTCGAGGTTTTGAGAACAATCAACCAAAGTTTAATCCGGGTTTAGATCTTGAAATTCAGTGAGTGACTCATGAGTCACTCACATGACTTTACAGAATCCGGAAGAAGAGAATAAAACGGGAGTACGTTGATAATCAAAATCTAAAATTATTTCAGAGTTCAGATAATTTACTACACAATTAGAGGTAATAATCTGAGTGACTCTAGAGTCCGTTAAAGTTCGGAAAACTGATAAATCACTATTTAGGGTCAGAAAATTAATATCCATGTGTTTAGGCTCAATTAGACCGAACATACATTGATAGTTTTAATATTCCCAAAAAGTTACATGAACCTATGAAGGAACATGGTTTAAGTAAAGCCACTATGTTTGGGATTATGACGGCTCAACTTTCAAGAAAGAATGGATTCCCAGTAGTGATTGGTGTTGAACTGAAGAAACGATTTGACTGATACGTAGATATATACAAGAAAGCGAACAAAAAAGATAGCACATGCGGAGGACTTCTTGAGGATGAGATGTTGACAGGGTTGACATTATACGAGAAATTGAACAAAAATATCTTCAATTTTTTCAGATGAATATTGTCTTCGAGAGTCATGCGACATTGATCCTCGTGCTTTGAATTCACTGGGAATACCGTCAGAAGAAGAGGTCTTAGGTTATGACTCTCAATGCCAAGCCGAGAGTTCTCTTCCTCGTTATGTTTACTCGATTTGAAAAAGAAGACGAGGATATGGATATTTCACAGTGCGGATATCAAGATTTCGAGGAAGATATGAGTCCTATTGCTGAAGATGGAACGATAAATAAAGACGAAGAAGAAAGAAGACACATAGCGACGAGCCGAGGAACCTCTACTGTCTCATATATATCTCAGTCGGTGCAAGAGGCATGTAAGAATCAGAGATCAGCAAACAGTACAAAACATGAAAGTGGGTGTGTTGAATTTGTACGAAGAGAGCATCAAAGAGAAAGTCCAGTATAGAAAATTTTACGTTGAGTACTGTATGATAACATTGGAAAAGAAAAAAAGAGCTAGAGAAAGTCACAAGAAAGAAGAAAATAGAAAGAGACACACTTCTTTTTCGTTGAATTACACAAAGCAGGTAAATCGTTGAGGAAATAAGATAGGTTATCAAAAAACTCGATTGCATGTAACATAGGTTTTTTTATGAGTAAAAGGTTTGTTAAAGTTGTTGAAGTTCTATCTCTTGGCTCCGAAGACTCTCTTCCACCTTGAGTACTTCTTTTTCTACTATTGCTACTTTTTCAGGTAGGATTTTCATAGTACATACGACTGAGTCGCATTAGTCACGGAAGAGGTTCTTTGGAGCGACAAAGGTTATGCATCATGGAAGACGGTCCTTGGAGTGACAAGGTTTAAGTTAGGTCAGAAGCAAGGTTTAGGATTTCTCCAAGTGCGAGCTAGAGGCTGCATGACATAAAGTTTGGTCGAATCAAGGAATATTGACCTCTTTGGGATTATGAAGTTGTGCAACTCAGAGACGATAGACCTCTTTGGGGTTAGGACGGCGAGACTGAGTCGACAACATAAGTGCATGTTCTCGTTATATCGGCTAGATCATCAGCTGGATGGATGATCAATGCTAAATGTGAGAGCGCGTGAGTGGGAGTTTAACAAAATGTAAATAGTGCAGTGCGGTTTGAGAAGGTGAGAAGAGCGAGAGCAAGAATAGGGATGAAAGACCAGAGCATTTTCAGCGATTCGATTTGAAATGCAGTGATTCTTGAACGACTAGCAGTAGGTAAGAGTTGGTCTCCACTCATTTAGGAGTTGTACACTTATATCATATTTGTTTAAAGTTCAGTTAGCACGATTTAGATCTTGGAACTGAGCGTGATTTAGATCAAGGTGCACTAATCCATGAATCGATCCATATCACACTGAGCGTGATTTAAGATCACGCGCAGTAAGTCACGAATTGAGTGTGATTTTGAGTTGGTTTAGTGCACAATAATTCGCAAATCGATACTGAGCGTGATTTTACAGGGTGCTCCAATCCATGAATCGATCATCATGGTGCACTAATCACATTTCAAGAGGATTGCACCGAGTGCGATTTGCATCCCGAGTGCACTTTATGCAATTTCATATTGAGGACGATATGCACCCGTCCCATTGAGGGCGATTTGCACCTCGGCGCACTAAGGACAATTTGCACCTTGGCACAATGAGCGTGATTTTGATCTCGTCAATGTGCTTTCTATCTCCACGCACAAGAGTGCGTTAAGCACGATTTGGATCTCGACGCACTGAGCATGCTTTGCTCTAAGACGCACCGAGTGAGTTTGTCCAAGCAAGCACACTGAGTATGTTTGACTTTAAGTCGCACAAATTGCGTCTAAACTGTGACTTTCTGTCTTTGTCAATCCGCTCTAAGAATGCAAAATTATGTGCCTCTGTGTGAATTGTGAAGCTCGCTAAACGTATTGCTTGCAATCGATCAGCCCGTGCAGTGAACGAGATGCAAGCATGGCTTTGAACCCTCGAAGATCTCAAGAGAAATACAAGAGTCGAAGACCACGAGAGGAAGGACTATTTCTTATCACATTTACACCACAAGACGATTTACATCTACGCATCAAATGTGAATAGATGGATAAAGAAGATATCAAATGAGCCCTATGTAAAATAGACGAGGATGCGTTAGACAAGCTGGGATTATTGATTGTTCTCTTGTTCAAATTTGCTCGTCCTGACGTAAGTATTTAAAATCAAATCTCTCACTTTTCTGAACCTCACTGTTGGGTTTATTGAATATTTATACTTACTGCATCTTTTTGCTTTCTCCTTTTTGTAATTCAGATTTTTCCTTTATAATGATGTTAAAATTGTGCTTATCAGATTGGACTCTATTCTGCTTTCATTCAATCTTACAATGCAGAATCACAAATGGCAACAACTGGCAAGCACAAAATGAAGTTGAGCCTTGACTTAATTCGTGAAGCTTTTGTAATCCCTCAAGGTTGTGTGCAATTACTACCATTCGTGAGACATGTAAGAATAGCAGAATGATTTCCTGATTATGATAAGGTTGGGAAGAGATAATTCGCACAGGAATGTGTCTTTCCTGAGTGGAGACATGTTTTCAGTGTTTGAATGCGGTTCTCTTGACGAGAAGAAGACTTAAGGTTGTTACTAGTCAACTTGCTCTGTATGTGAAGTCTAAAGTGGAAGGATTATATGTAGATTACGATTGGACTCATCTTATGTTAGATAACCTAGAAAGAGAAGTGTTGCATCTACAAAAGCACGTTCGAAAACAGAAGAAAGTAGGTCCGTAGAAACTTTCTTCTAGCTCTATCTCATCTCATGAGGCATTTGGATATCTTGAGAGAAGAAGATCTTGTCCTAGATGTTATACGTGAGAATATCCACCAAGATGAGCTTCGCGTGACCAACGATGATGCAGGTAAGCATGAATTTCTCTTCTCATTGTTTTCTATGCTCCGAAAGTAGTTTATACGTGTAACTCATGAATTTCACTATTTTCTATGTCCCGAAAATAGTTTGTACATATTTTCTGGTTGTTAGTTTAAATACTTAGTTTTTGTTTTAGGATCTTTGTCTTAGTGAGCTCAGTGTCTCGCTGGTCGTACTGAGTTCACTGAGACTGATCGCGTTGAATAGCTACATCTCTACACAACGCACTCGATTGCAATGAGCTTACACAAACTTGCTTAGTTGTTTTTTCTTGGAATGATTTAGGATCATTTGACACTATTGCGAACAAGAGAAGAGAGAAAGAGGAACTAGATGTTCGGCCCGCGAGCAAAAGAGAAGAGGGGGAGACTTTGAACCTCAAAATAGCAGAAGCTAATGTATAAAGGAAGAACTGAAAGAGAGTCTGCAGACACAAGAAAGTACAATTGCATGAACTTCAGAGGAGTTGCCATGTATAAAAGTTGAGGTTACTCGTCTTTGTTCTTCGAAGCTTTTTTACCTGAGATTGATGGATCCAACTCTAGTGAGGAGAAAAACACTCATTCTATATCTGAATGGAATGTTGATAAAAGTGAGACGGAATGAGTTGGAACTCCAATGAGCTAAAGAGAGAAGTTACTTAGTTGAAAGTTGCAGAAAAGATCCATTCTATGTGATACGAAAAGGAGTGAGAGAGTTCCCGGACGTATGTTGTCAAGATTTTCAGTTCTTGATATGGACATCTCGTACACTGAGTAATTGTAATGCAATTCTTCGATAGATGGAGAACAAAAAGTATCTCCCATTAGGCATTACACCGGGTCAAATAAATTTGATGAACTCATTGTATCAAAACTCTTTTAAGTTTCCAGAGTGTTTCGTATTTGCTTGTACTTACTCTCACTAAAATTAGATTTTATGCAGATCTGTAAAATCTTTGCACAATCAATGTGTACTGGTTTCAAGACCATCAGAGAAGCAACCATGAGTAATTGTTTATATCTGAAGGATTTTCTCCGCTGTTCTCTTATAATTTATGCACACGAGATTTTTTGTTGTATGATTCTCCTAAAAAGAACAGTACTAATCATCCATTCATCACGGTCCATCCTCCTTCTTTTTTGTCAGAATCCGCTGACATGGATACAGATGACTATCTTATGAATATGCTCTTATCATTGTTGAAGACATGAAGAAGCAGCACCCTTAGAGACCTCAACTTTTGTCCAAGCAAAATATACACAAGTTTTTGGATGAGATCCCTTGATAGCTTTAAAAAGCTATTGGGGCACTATGTCTGAAGAGGAGCTCAACTTGATATGACATTCTTGCACTATCCTTCAGCAGGACAAGTTTATGACCAAACTGAAATTATGTTAAACTATATCATTTGCTTTCCAATAAAGTCCATGTTACTTTCTATTTCACAACTCAATGTATGTTTATACGATACATTGAATATGATTTTTGCAATGGACTCAAGTCTTCACAATCATAATCACAGTAAGTGTGAATTACTGATCGCACTAACTGCGAATAGCTACTTGTCGCCTTAAGAGCAAAAAACACACAAGTGCAATTTCTAAACCCTAAGAGGAAAAAACATTCAAGTGTGATTTCTCCTGTATGAAAGTTTTCTTATCCTTGTCGTACTAACTACGAAGGGTTACTTGTCATTCTCGTGCGATGTCATAGTGCGGTGCAGTACCCATCGCACTCACAGCGAAACATTACTCATCACGTTCACAACGAAACAATACTCATCACACTCACAGCGAAATGAAGGTTGCACACTACATCCATTACTCTCTAAACAACATAAAACAATGTTCTAATAGGCGCAATGCAAGAAAATTGATGTATGTTTATACCACCCAAAACTACATCAAGGTTTGAATAAGAATCCATCCGGATTCTCATTCCAAGTATCTATCCAACAGATGGATAGATACTTTGAATCTATCCATCTGTTGAAGATAAATTCTAAGTATTCTGTTTCTTTGATATATCTCGGTGACATGGATGGAGACATTTTCTCTCACAAACATATCGAGATCTCTTTCCGATTCTATAATTAATTCTTCATCTTCTTCTGGTCATTCATCTTGATTTTTGAATAAAAAGTTACTGAGCATGCACAACGCCTACCCATCTAACTAGAAACTGGTTTTTGGATCTTTCTTTCAACTGCATTCTAATTTGCTTCAAGGAATGTCAACGAAACTTCAAAATACTTTTACAGTGTTCGTTCGCCACCCTAGCATGTGCTAAACACATATTAAAATATTGTTTCTCTTTATCTCATGTTGCAATCTTAAACGATGGAATAAGATGTCACATCTTGAATCACCAAGTAAATACTAATTTGTCTCCGAAAGACGGACTTCCTCAAACATGTGATATCTTGGTAGCTCCTCGACATGCCTGTAAACAAAAAGATGATTCTCTTTCAATGAAAACAAACAACTTGGGCATTCACTGAATAATTACATTTTAATCATTTTTTACTATTTTTTAGCTGTTTTGTCGAATCGAGGTCTCTGTGATAAAGATAACGAAGTCCCATCTATTGGCCCTACACATCTCAGGAATCCTTTCAATGCAAAAGCTTCTGAAATGACATGCTTTTCTTCACGATTTGATCAACGAATCAATCCTCGAAGGATCGACTTTAAAGCTTGCATCACCCTCTTAGTATACATGAACCATCGTTTCATGAGCAATACCCCAAAGAAGCAGAGAGCGCCTAGAGCAACACCATTTTCATCGTGTCCAAATCTGTCTAGAGCAACAGCAGGTTGCAAAGATACTAGAGCTTGTTCCACACGACTTTGATTATGAAAAATGGGATGTCCTTCGACTAAACTCATAAATTTACCAAAACTATGTCTATCCATCATTGTAAGTTGTCGGAAAGAATTGAAAGGGAGATTTTCAAAATAGTTTTGGAAAAAATCCTTACTCTTTGAGAATGTGAAACGATCTTGTCGTTCCAAATATCTTGAAGTGCAAAGTACTTGATACAACTCTATGAACTCTTTGTCAGAGTTTGAAGCGAACATATTGTTGTCTTCATCGGATGAACTCGTACAATCATCTTTCTGTCTTCTTCTCTTACAGTCACCTTTCTGCTCTCTTCTCTCATATTGCTGACGCTCTGAACTTAAAGATTCTTCAGAGCTTGAGGATGCCAACATCACCCTCATCTCCACTATTTTTTCTAAATTCTGCAATAATTATTATCGACAGACACACGCGGCATGACAAACGCGAAGTGCAGATATACACCTAAATAATGATAAACATTCATGCGAAGGTTGCAATCATAAACTTCGAACATAGAATTTCAAACGAGACCCGATGGTAGTTATTCATACATCACACAACCCACGAGAATTGCGATCTCCACCACGCAATGTTATTTTCTCGTACACCACACACTGAACTAAGTTACACATAGGACTTCCGTAAACCAGCTCACTGAACAAAGCTCCGTACATAACCTTTGATTACATTCTTATGCAAGAAGTCTTAGTCCAATACATTCTTTGCGAAAACTCGTATAGTCTTTTTCCAGTTTTTGAACTTGTGAAAGTACATGTCACGTAACTGTGTTTACATGATATATCAACGTGAGCATTAAGTTTACATGATATATCAACGTGAGATTAACTCCACGGGCAAAACCGAGACGAGCAGTGAGACAAAACCTGCAGATCACTTTTGCGGATACCTCCAAACCCACCCGCATCCAAAATGACAGTTGTTCGGAACTCAAATCCACAGATCATGAAATCATCACTACGGGCTCTAACTCTGGCACCCCTTATATGCAAGGAAGACGCGAAGATACCATCACAATAGTGACTTCTCCTTCCTAAACATTCCACTCCCTCTCCACTATACACTATAGATAAGCCACAGCAAGTGAAAGAGGAACGAAACTTAGAAGCGAGGAAACGATGAACCTTGAAGGATAAGAGTGAATGATGGGCGAGTCGACCACGATACTCGAAGGAAGACGGAGCGAGCCCAAGCGTTGACGGAGAAGTACTTGCCGTCTGGCTGTGAAGAAAGCGACTTTAGTACTATCGTAACTGTACGTTTCCAGATTTGCAGTCCAGAAAAACTGCAAATCTTGTGCTCATGATTGAAAACCACGTGTCTCGTTCATCCTCGTTTCACTTTTAGATTTGAATCAAGGAAGAGAAGAGTTGCTTGCTACGGTAAACAGGTTCGCCCGGTACACGGTAAACTACATGTTCGCCCCGATCACTGCTTGGAACGTTCTCGCCATGTTTTCAACTTTCTAAACCTCCTGTAACTCTTAAGGCAATTAATAGCCTTTAAGGCATCGAGTGGATGCATTTTTTTAACCCTGGCTCCGAAAGAATATGTTGAAAGAATGCATCCGAGTGGATGCCAGTGAAAATATTGATTGACTGACTTCCTTGCGTAAACGTCGGAACTAGCCGGCCTGATATAAGGCATGCATATTTACCTCTTCCAACAGAAGAGAAGAATAATGCAAAGGTATTTAATTTGTCACATAATTTTTTTGATAGAGTTAAGTGATAAATAAAATTTTAAATTAGATATCTTGTTCGACAAGACAAGAAGCCAATCATATGGTTCCTAGAGCGTGCTTCAATCTAATGACTTATAGGTTTTCTTCGAAAGTTCCGGCATGCACTTTGTATATAATATATAATTTATAATTTAAAATATATTTTAATTTGAATTTGTTTTATATATCTCATTTAATACTTACAAAATTATAACTAACATCTTCGAGGAGTTTTATTAATGGTTTTATTGTTACGTACAAGTAAAAAGAGAGTATTTAAGTTATTAGTTGAGCACATGACTTGGTCATTGACCTTTATAGAGTATGTACTTTCTGATATATTGGACAAAGTGGAAAAGAAATCATACTTATAGTACTCGAGATGGTGAAACCATCGCTATAAGAAACAGGCTCCGCGGTACACGAATGAGTTAATACTGAATGTACATGCGCAGTTTAGTTAGGGTAACCCCGGAAAGCAAACTTCATTTCACTAACAAAGTTTGCTAACTTTGTGCAGTGAAATGATTAGTACGGATTGCCTAGACATTAAATACTAGAAGTGGGGTTCTTAAGTGTACTTTTGTCATACTTGTTGCTGGAGTGCACTCTCAAAGTTATATTCGTATATTTTTCTTTATATCTCATACAAGTTCTTGCCGGTGCGCGGGTTAGAGGTTTTAATAAAACTGACTATACTAAATGATGATGATTTTATAGTAATATTATTGTTTTTCTTTTATTACTCATAAGGTGATGCAGTCCGGATGCAAAAACGCGAAGACAAGAAAAGAAAGGGCAGAAGAGAGAGAGAGACGATAAGAGGAAGACAAGAATGCGTGGGACACAAGGTCCACAAGATATACAAGAGGGAAAACAACTGCTGATTCAAAGACAATCTATGACAAAATGAAATAAAAAATTTGGTTACAAATAGAAGAGAAGGAAACAAATAGTAAGAAAGACGGAGAAGTAACGAACCATATCTTTAAACATGTCAAAGTATTTGAAGAGCATAGATATAAAAAAGAAGACATAAGTAACTGTTATGGCAGAATGATCTACTACCGAAAAATGTTGTCAAATATACTTTATAACAAGATATTATTGCATATCAAAGCTCTCCAGTAGGAGTGGTACAGGTGATTCTATAAACTTTTTTACGAAGTTAGGGGACTCTCATTGTGATATTGTGCTATGACAAGTCTACTCTCAGTTTCAACAAAAAGTGAAAAATTGATCAATAACAAAAGAAATACAAGTGGTTACGATAGTGCTTTTGATGGTCAAAATGAATTTTTTAGACTCTAATTTGTTTACCAATCCATCTAAGGCTGTCATGTGCAGAACGGTCGAATGTCATTTAAGGCAATTTTCTGTCGATTTGAAGCATCCTTAGGATCAATATGAGGGTGCAACCCTTGAACCTCATGGAGTGCATAGTCGATCTGGCATGTGCACTATGAATTCAAAGCATCCTTGGATCAATATGAGGGTGTAGTCCATAAAGTTCATGGACTGCATCCTCCTAACTCTGAGTAAGATGCTCCAAATCAACTAAAAATCACCCTGGAGATCAATTCGATCATGCTGGACAAGACAACACTAAAAAAGCTGGTCGACAAATTTGAACCTAAGAAAATCATCTTGACTTCCAAAAGTACGATCAAAGATTTGAGCGATAAGTATAACTCATTTACAGTTGTTCTTCATTTGTGAATGAAAGTGAGATTGTGTTTGACTTGCAACACGATCACATTAAAGATTCACCACTAACAATATACTACAAAAACCTACTAGTAACATCAAAGATGTTTTAAGTCAATCAATTGCTCACAGTTTTGATAAAGGATGATAAATCATTTTGAATTTATAAAGCGTTGTGAATCATCACCGGTGACAAGAAAGAAAAACCATATTAGGTCTAAATCCAAAGATACGACACATAGTCGTCTGATCCTTACATCAACATAAAGAAATACTTTCTAGAGAAATGGAAAGTTTTGCACGGGAAGAGAAGACCAACTCTCTACGAGCAAGAGAACGATATTTTTGAAATCAGATTCTTAATTTTGATTTTCTTTCTACTACAATCAACCGGTTGCAACAAGTGATTATATGTCGCGACCCTCAGTCTCAAGATCAAACGCAGACGCGAACAACAGAACCTTACTATACTTGCACTAGGTTGTGAACGCTATGAGTAGGACTTGACGACTTGACCGAGAAGTCAGAGATAGATGAATCCTAAGTGGTTCTCTGGACCTAGGTTGAAACGTTGGATTAGGACATAGGGACCTATCCCAAGACGATCATAGAGGAATGCTGACCTAAGAAGGTAAGTCTAAAAACGGATCGAGATATGAGAATGAGACGTGGGTCTGGACGCTGGTCCAAGCCGTAAGGTCCACTCTGAGACTGGACCACAGTCTCTCGGAAAACCGATAAGTGTTGGAGCTCCAGTGATGTTTTGAGTCGTGGATGGAGCTCCACGTAAGATCTCAAGGCGAGTAACGTAATCATTGGAAAAATCTCGGCGAGAGCTTTCTGGTGATATGCAGAACTCCTCTAATTGACATTGGATCTAAAAATTATGACCGATCCCATGATCGGATTGTGATATAATTTTCAGGGACCAAAGAGGAGGGCGGGTGTATAAAATTTATTCAACTTTCTATATGTAACACACAAGAAAACTAAAAGATTCTCAAAAGTAATAATATTAGGATCGAACCAACAGAAGTGCAAGTAAATATCAACCAAATGTGGTAAATAAGTGATAAAGGTGATTCTTTATAGTTATCTTTTATTCTCATGGGCAGAAATCACTTTTGGTAGAGTTCAAACTCATGTCTATCCAACAAAACAAAGTGGATAATCTTGACAAATAACATAACATATACTAAACAAGTCAAGGATCTCAAGAAAAAGATAAACAACAAGAATACAGAGCCACATATAACAAGTCTCAATAGAAAAGTACTGTTGAAGTGCTACTAAGTAGCCTCTATCATCATAAACGCTAAGTATCTTCACACTAAGTTATCTTCACTACTACTATTCTCAGAAACTCTAGCGGAGAAGACTCTTCTTCGGCTAAGTACGAAGAATACTTCTTCTAAATTGCTTCTTAAGAAGAACACTTCCTCCAAATTAACTTCGTCTTAAAACTACTTCATAGTAAACTAACTTCGTAGTTGTTGGTTTGTTCTCAGACTTCGTCTCAAACTTCTTACTCAGATTTTGGATGTCAATGACAAAGAACTTCTTCACTAGACTAACTCTTACCACAACACTACAAAACTTCATGGGTAAAACTCTGAAGAAGACAAGTACAATGTCTCTATAAATTTCAAAAAAGTAGAAATTCAAAATAACAAACACATAGAAGTCTCGAACAACACACTGCTTATATACAACTTATCTCGAAGATGAAGGATCTTACTTCCTAAGAAGAAGGATGAACATCGGTACCATCCGAGGAAGGTGCTACGTCTGAAACGACATCAGGAACAACAGCAGAGCCTAACGTTAAGTCTCTAACTATCTCGCTAACCGAAAACTCCACTATCGCTCTGATCTCGCGAAGTAATCGTACTACACTCTCGCCTAATCTAGCTACACAGTTCTTTGTCAAAGAACCCTCTACATCTTCTGTCTCTAATTCTTGTCTAATCTGCTGAAGAGGTTTCAGCTCCGAAGTATCTAGATCTGCTGCGAAGTAATTCTTCAGCATTGGCTCAACTTTGCTACGAAGACTCGCGAACTGTTTCTCGACCGAAGCACACTTCGTCTTCAACTCCTCCATCTCCTTGGTCATTTCGGCTATGACATCTTAGCAGTGATCCCGTTGATATCTCATCTGTCAACTCGTTCTTCGCCAAAGATAACACTCTCTCGTGTTATCTTTGGCGAAGAACGAGTTGTTATCTCTGACTTCTAACGAAGTCGGTTTTCTTGCTCTGAAGTCAGTTTGCGCACTTCTTCAGCCTTCGCAATGACATCGCTCTTCGCTGCCAAGACAACAGCTCGCAGGTTCTCCTTCTCCTCTTGCTAGTTACCTCGGCCGAAGTTCATCATCTATACAAGTTTGGCTAAGTTCAGCTGCCACCCAACTACCTGTTCATACGTTCCTTGGTTACTCTCCAAAGTGAAGAGTAGCGGTACCACGACCTCTTGCAAGTACTTCGTCGAAGTACTGAGTTGATGAACATCTTCTAACGAAGAAGAACATACCTGTGCCTCGTCACACTCTTTCTTCTTCTCCTCCACTAAGGTGTCTTCGGTCTCCATACTGACTTCTTCTGCATACACAATATGTTTTCTCTTCATCTTTTTCCTCGAAGTCGATGGTGCTGACCTTGGTGTCTTCTTCAAGATTCTTCTTTGCCCACCCGCTTCTTCGAACCGGCGCTGCCACTTCTTCAATATCGTCGTCTTCATCCAAGTTAATGATCTCCAGCCCCTTGATAGCTTCTCTCGTAGTAACTTCCTTGGTAGCTACTTCCTCGTCCGCAACTTCATCGAACTTTTCCATTGGTAGGTCTTTATGTGAAGTTGACTCAACCACAATCTCGTCTTCCTTAGGTTGATCCACGAAGCCCAACTTCTTCTTGTCATCTTCCGTGAACAATCCCATCCCCATGTAGAACATTAAGACGAAGGCGTCAATATACACCATATCGTCTTCGGCCCACTACTTCTACACATGCTTGTGAAAAATCCTCGCCTAATGTGCTAGTTTCTCGATGAAGAGTTCTTCAATGAAGTAAAACTGCTAGTTTGACATGTACGTGGTCCTCTTCGACTTGAAGATTGTCATAATAACATCCGTTACTTCGCTTCTTCACATCAGAGAAGTCTCATGTACGATAGTCATTTTTCCTATGAGGTAGCTCTCAGAACAGCCGAGGAAAGTTACGAACTGTCTCCACTGGAGCATGTGATGAAGTACTATCAAAGAGTAAGTTTTTGTCCTTCCCGGCTTCGTTGGTTCCCAATACGAAGCACCATTTGTCTTCAGTCCAATTTCTTGATCTTCCATAGGGTTCATCCGAAGGATATTCTTGACACATACGAAGCTCTTGAACTAACTTCGCTGGAACCATCGACCACCAGGATAGTAGAATGAAAGACAAACCCATGTCTTCTAAGTCCTTCTCATTT
Source organism: Asterella californica (assembly GCA_036924285.1). Classification (NCBI taxonomy): domain Eukaryota; kingdom Viridiplantae; phylum Streptophyta; class Marchantiopsida; order Marchantiales; family Aytoniaceae; genus Asterella; species Asterella californica. The sequence continues at coordinate 19,999,516 of JAYKYS010000003.1, forward strand.
CAGCGAAGTTTGACGTATTTCACATCCAAGGCCCGAAGTCGTGGTGGCTTTGATGTCTACATTCCGCGCATAAGAAGGTAGTGATAAAGGGCGAAGAATGAAAATGAAGTACGAAGAATAGAATGAGGTACGAAGAAGAAACTTTATTGCTTGGAAATTTTTTCTCCTAAACAATATTCGTCAAAGTTACTCTTCTTCGTCAATAAACTTCTATGAGTCTTTTCGCCCTTCCTAACATTGTTGGTACGATACGACAAATGACCTAACTCGCTACTCTTATACATCACGATGACTTTAATCCCACGTGTTGCAGTTAACGTTTCACAGTTCCACCGAAGTTCTTCGTCAGCCGAAGTACGAAGAAGTCATTCCTCACTGATTTCATTCATACTTCAATCTTTGGTAACTTCGTCATTTGGACTCCGTTTTCCTCGCACAACCTATCGTTAGAAAGCTCTTCACTCGAAGCATCCATCTATGAAGAACTTCCATCCAAACTGACTTCACAACTTCATTTGAGTCTCAAGAGCAGATCTTCTTCACTAAACTTCTAATTAACACTAATCTACTTCTATCCTCTATTTTCTATACCTATTCTTCTTATTTACTCTACAACTAGTTAATTAATTAACAAAAATGAAAAATCAAGTCTTCACAGTGGGACCGGCGATCTTGAGAAGTATATATGAGAGTGGCTCGATGCTTGGATGGGCTAGAACGAGTCAGCCAACCCCAGAGTTTGACGGGCGGTCTTTGAGGACATGAGGTGATGGTTGGACTAGTACGAAGGCGTGTTTTGGTCCAGACATGGACGACTGAACTTGAGAACAACCTAAGAGATGGGGTAAGACTAGAGAATGAGACGGCGGGTTAGACCACTGTTCGGTAGCCTAGACCTAGACAAACATTACGGGCGGTTGGACCGCTAGGTGTGTTGGAGGTATTGTTTAGGACGCTGGACTTTATGGGAAGTCCGTCCCAAGTCACCTTGTGGCTTGTTCATGTTTTGGGATCGACATAGCTAAGTCTAGGTCGAGACTTAAGGAATGTTGAGCTTGAGAGTTAAGGAGATGTTCAGACTCCGGTTTGGACCAAACAGGATAAAGATAAGTGGTGCATGAACGCTAACATGTGATTGTGATTTGCAGGTTAGCATTGTGAGTTTCGTGACCTACTAAGCAAGAACTTCCGCTGGGACAACAAAGCAATAGGTGCATGAAAAGTGATATCAGAGCCGATGTTTCGGTGAGCAAGAACTCGAGATAGCGGTTGAAGGTTGCACATTGTAGGATGGACGCGAGATATAAAGTGGATCAACGTTTCTAGGTGAACGCTTCGAACAATGGTCGACGTTGGACATAGTTTCAAGGAAAAGTCCAAGAAACGAGTTGTAGTGTCTCAGGATTTCTCTTTAAGCCCATTATAGCATAAAAGATATCGTTCCCACAGAGGATTTACACAAGTATCGCTGCTCTAAGTTCTAGGATCTATTCAAACGCACAAACACACGGGTTTTATCTAGAAATCTCGTCTTCTCACAAAACCACACAGCTTCTAGACCCTTCAGAAGGTGCTCTCGACCTAAACAAATAACTACAACCTAAAATATCACACAGATATCTGCTAGGAAGCTCGGGAAGACACTTCCTGCTTCCAAGACGGCTTCCAATCTTCTCAAGACAGTCTTCTTGAAGCAATTCTCGACTTCTGAGGGTTCAATTCGACTTTTCACACCTCCAGAAGACTGCTCCTGCTTCGTAGATACCAAATTAATAATGTCTGTAACGCATTGCTCTTCTAATTTCCAACGGGGTTAGATCAAACATAGAGTGTGTGTCCCTTGTAGCCTTCTCAGGCTTTTGCCTACGGAAACGGACTTCCTGCAGCACTACAACGACATTCACCTCCACGGAAGCTCAATAGAAGTCTCGGAAGCTCACTAGAAGAAAGTGGAAAGATGGGAAGATGAGAGAAGATGGGGAAGAAGAGAAAATCCAAACAAGAGGAAACAAGATGGAAATGAGAAATTAAGACTCCGACAGGCTTCTAGTCCGGATCTTGACTAACAAGCCATCCCTGCTTGTAGTAATTCAGGGAAGAAGACCACAAATTGACTTACAATTACACAGTCTTTCACTCGTGGATGTCGTCTTCTGCTGTGGGAAGAAGTCTTCTTTCTTCTTCTGTCGTCGCTCCGACTGCTCTGTCGTCTGGGATCGCTTTCTCATAGGACTGTATGTACGTGGATCTGAAGTGCTCCACTGGATGAGACAAGCTTCGACTCTGCACAACTTCTAACAATCACCGTCACTCAAGAAGAAGGCTTCTCATGCTACGGTTTTGAATCAGGGGCGTCAGAGGAAATTCGACGTCATCGGATGTGAATTTGAAGAAACCCACTGCCCAGAAGACATAGACAAAGCTTCTGCACTCAAATCTGAAATCAATTCCTCGAGAAGAAGATACATTGATTTTGGGAAGCTCACTCCCTCCACTTCCTAGCCCTACTCCTCGACACACCAGCTCAGAAACATGACTACACGATGATGCCGTCTCTTGCTCTAGGCTGTCCACTATCTCTATCTACATCTTCTATCCATTGTTGGAAGCGAAAGTGCAGATCCTTCCGGTGTAATCTAATTCTATTCGTATGTCTCTAGCATCGGACGTAGTGTGTGTACTGTACTGTAAGCCGGCCTGTCTCTCACCCAGGGGTACCTCAGATGACTAGGATTACTAGTGCACCCTAATTACAAAGATTTAAGTACACCCATGCTCACTTCACTCAACTCTCTGACCCGTATGGTCACATCAGTCCCTCTAATAGCGTTCCTGCACACAAGTTCTAATCCCGCTCTCAACATTACATCGCAAAATACTCAAGGACTCCCAAGGTCTCCAATGCTCACTTTACTTACAGTCAGGAAAATGAGAGTGTCTTCCACCTTCTCAACTCCTCCTTATATACTCTACAACTTCTTACCGTGGTAACTTTCACTAAGTTACGTTACCTCATGGTAAGTGCGCAATCCAAAATAGTAAAACTTCTAAAGGCTACTAAGCTTTTAAGAATAGCACACACATTACTTGTTCTACTTTACAAAAGTAAGAGATTCTCCTACTTTAGCTTTTGTAAAGTGTTAACTTTCCACCCTATCCAATCGAAAGACGACAACACACTAATACGTCTTTTGAGGAGCATCTTTAGATCTTTGTGCATGACTTTTCATCATGCATCCAATCAGCGATGGTCAACAAAGTCACATACTTTTGGAAAGCATATTTAGAGCTCCGCACTTGTCCTATAGTGCCATAGTGGAACCTCTAATAGTTTCTTCAACTTAGTTATAACTATCTCAGCTAGTTATGACTACTTTTGATCACTCTAAATTTAGATCTTCAAACTAGAGTAACCTTTAAGATAGTCATACCTAATGAAATGTATATAAGCATACACACAAATAATGGGATACTTGTGGTGTGACATTTACCCCCAGACTTAATTTTCACTCCGTCCTCGGAGTGAAGTATCACGTTGATGGAACTTCTTTAGCTTGTCGTGGTTCACTCGATCGAAGAATGTACCACTCCTTTCTTGAAGATCGTAGGTGCCATTACTCCACACTTTGGAGATGATGAAAGGTCCAAAATATCGACGTAAGAATTTCTTTTGAACTCGCTTGTGCCTAATAGCATCCCATAACATCACCCACTCACCCTCTTGAAATGGCTGTAACTTCGTTTTGTTCTTCGCCAAGCGCTTGTCATAGCTCTTCTTCTGTTGTAGCTGAGCCATCTCAATTCGTTGAGCTGCGTCGTCTCTATTCTCCTCCAGCTCCAACAAAGTTTCTCCCCTCTCTTTCTCAGCTATTGGACCACCCTTTCTCTTCAGTCTAGCTTGCAAGGTCTGAAAGGTGGTTAGGTCGAACTGGATTGGTAATCTTGATTCCAACCCATACACCATCTTGAAAGGTGAATATCCCGTAGACGTCTTTACTGTTGTACGATACTCCCATAGAACCGCATGAAGACGCTTGTCCCAGTTGTGTTTGGCCCCTTCCATGTCAGCATCCTTTGCTAACATTTGACACAAGGTAAAGTTTATCCTCTCTACCATACCGTTTGAACTAGGTTTATATGAAGTAGTAACCCTCTGAGAAATGGAGAAGTGGGTGCACATAGCAGTAGTCATACCACTCACAAATTCTCGACCCCTATCAGAAACTAACTCCAGAGGACATCCAAACCTAGTAATGATCCGTTCGTACAGAAATCTACCCACCTCAACTTCTCCAATAGTTACAAGAGGTCTAGCTTCTACCCACTTCGTAAGATAATCTGTGGCTACAACAATATACTTATTGTTGCGAGGGGTGCGATTCAAAGGCCCAACAAAATCTATTCCCCATTTCTCGAAAGGTCCAAGAACCGGAATAGATCTAAGAGGAGTGGAAACACTAGATTTGATAGCGAAAGCTTGACAAACATCACAGGTTTTACAATACGTCAAGCAATCTCTAAACATCCCCCTCCAGTGATATCCCGCGTCGAGTATCTTATGAGCCGTCAACTTGCCTGCGAAATGTCCTCCACATACTGGACCGTCATGGAATTCTTCCATGAGTCGTAGAGACTCCTCCTTGCTCGCAGCTCTTCTCAGGACCCCATCAACTCCTTCACGGAATAACACACCTTCCACCACTGAGTAAGGTTGACTTCGTTTCACCAATGTCTTCTTCTCTCTGGTCCGCATCCCATCTGGATAGACACCTTCCGTAACAAAATCCTAAATTTCTTGATATTCTATTGGGATAATAGAGTTGCTCAAGACCATCAAATCTTCGTCAGGAAAGGTGTCATCCACTGGCTCCTCTCCATCGTCATCGTAAGCTCTAGATAGCAAATCTGCATTCGCGTGTTTCTTCCCTGGTCGATCGCAGATCTCATAGTCGTACTCTGACAATAAGAGCTTCCACCTTGCTAATCGTCCTTCGACCATAGGTTTATTGAAGATGTACTTCAATGCCTTATGATCTGTAACGATAGTGAACTTGCCTCCTATGAGATAATGTCGAAATTTTCTCAAAGCATAGATCACTGCTAATCCTTCTCTCTCTGTCACAGAATAATTTCTCTCTGCCTTGACCATTTGCCGACTAGCATATGCGATAGGATGATCTCTACCTTCAACATCATACTGACTTAAAGTACATCCTACTGCTATATTTGAAGCATCCGTATATAGAATAAACTGTTTATTCCAATCAGGCTTAACCAAGATCGGAGCTGAAGTAAGAGCTTTCTTCAGTTCCTCAAAGGCGGCTAGAGCTTCTTCATCTCCTAAAATCAACACGTAATCTACTCCCTTCTTCAGATATGTTGTCAAAGCATATGCTTTATGTGAGAACGAGAGTATAAACTTTCGATAATACCCCACCATACCTAAAAACTGTCGTAGCTTAGTGAGAGTACTAGGAAAAGGGAGCTCTAAGATCTTCTGCACCTTCTCTGGATCAACGGCAATGCCGTCCTTGGATATGATATGACCCAAGAGTAACCCTTCCTCACACCCAAAAATACATTTCTCCGGATTGAGAGATGCATTTGCTACATCTAAACATTCTAAGACCTTTACAAGGTGCTCAAAATGCTTCTCCTTACTCCCGTAAACACAAAAGTCATCTATAAAATCTCTCACAAACTTTCCTAAGAAAGGTTCGAACACTTTGTTCATAAACCTTTGGAACGTCGCAGGAGCATTACACAGACCAAATGGCATGACTCGAAATGCAAACGTACCCCACGGAGTAGTGAAAGTGGTCAGGTGTTGATGTTCTGGTGCAATTTTGATCTGGTTATATCCGCTATAACCATCTCCAAAGCTGTACCATTCGTTTCCCGTCACTTCTTCCAAGATCTCGTCAATGAAAGGTAGAGGATAATAATCCTTCTTTGTGACCGCATTGAGCTTCTTGTAATCAACACATACCCTCAATTTGCCATTTTTCTTCTTTACGATCACAATGAGTGATACCCATTCAGAATGCTCCACCTCGTAAATGAACCCGGCAGTGTGCAGCTTCTCGATCTCTTCTTTCACCAGATCCGCAATTGGAGGACTCACTCTTCGTTGCTTCTGTCGCACCGGTTTGACTTCCTTCTCTAACTCGATACGATGTTGCTCCAGTGTGACCTCCCTCAGATCCTTGTAACTAAATGCAAATACATGAATGTATTTGCGAAAGATCTCTTCGAAACAACTCTTCTCCTCTTTAGTAACCTTCGATCCATAACGTAAGGTGGCAATTCTTCTCTCCACCTCCTCGGGAGTCAACGGTTCTTTGTCTCGATCTCTTTGCACTTCCGGAGAAGGAAAAAGATCCACTACGTTCACACCCACATTTCGTTCTTCTCTCTCCTCTTCTGACGATGTATTTTCAGATTTTGAATCTGAAGAATTGGTACCTACATCAGAAGTAGTATCGACAACTTCTGACTCCCAGTAGTCTGATGTGGGTCGATCTGATTCCGACGTCCCAACTTGATCTTCGAGCAATGGAACTTTGATTCGGTGGTGATTCGGTCCGATGCGTAAATAACCTTTGTGCCAGTTATCCGTTGCATGTACTGCTCGAAGCCAAGGTCTTCCGAGTAACATTTCATAACTTGACTCTTTCAAGATTTGAAATGTCATGTTTACTTGCACTCCCATTACTGACACACAAACTCTTTCCAGCACTCCCAATGGTCTAACTCGCTGTCTGTTAGCCATGCCCACCGTGATACTAGAAGGACGAGTTGGTACTAGATCCAACTTCCTCATGAGTCGTTCTGAGATGGCATTTACTGCCGATCCTCCATCGACAAGAACATCCGAGACATCTCTCCCATTGATACGAGCCTCTACTTTTGATGCCTTGTTGCACACCTCTCCTTCACTAGCATCTAAAGCACTCACACCGACAGTAGAAGGATTTACCTTCTTCTTCCGACCTCGTCGGGAGCTTAGACCGCTACGAAGTTCTTTCCTCACCGAAGGATTCAGAGCAATCAACTGTCCCACAGTAATGTTTGCTCGTTGCTTACCCACGTCTTCCACCACATTGTATTTTGATTGTTCCATCGAAATTGTGAAATCATTATTTCCCAATTTCTTCCGCCGTTCTTTGGTTTTTGAAGAAGATTTACTACTCCGAGTATTTTGACTTGGAGAATCATCCATCACGACTGGTTCTCCCTCGTCGAAATACGTCCTCATCCTCTTCCTCTCTTGAGCCAACAGCTCTACAGATTGAAAACCTTCTCGTACATCTCGTGGCTCCAAGATGTCAATGCATGCTACACCCTTGTCCTTGCTTTGTGAAGTTGAAGCTCCATCCGCTGTTCCACCATTACGACTTGGACAATTACGTTGGAAATGTGATCCTCCGCATGTAAAACATCCTTGGTTCGTGTAGTTACTTGGTGATCCTTGCGGTGGTCCACCTCTAGACTGATAGTTCCCATAACCTCGTGAGCCTCCTCCAACATTTGGACTGCGGTGTTGTAACAAATTCACCATATTGATCTTCAAATCTGCCAGAGACTCTGTCAAACTTTTCAACTCCTCACGAAAGTCAGGAGTAACAGATCTAGATGGTACAGTGACTGTAACCGCACTAGTAGGAGCTACCGGAGTCAGATTCTGAAATCGAACAGTCGGAACACTCGCAGGCGTCAGAGTTGGCATGATCGGCCCTTGCACATCTCCACATGCTGCCCCAACAGTCATTGGTTGCAAGTCGTCTCCATCCAGACTCTCTTCCATCCTGGTTGCGATCTTCACTGCATCAGCCTTCGAAGTTGGTCTCTCATACCGCACTTGTGTTCGAATCTCCGGCCTCAATCCCCCAATAAAATTCTTTGTGAGCATTGCTCCAGTGCCCACCATCGTTGGTTCTACTACATCTCCACTCTTTCGTAAAACCACCCGAAACTTTTGTTCTAATTTCTCCACCCTCTCGGCGTAAGTCCTTACTTTCTCTTTCTCTCCTTGTTTGAGGTAAGTTACCTCTATCATTAACTTCTCGTAACTTTCATCGGGAAGAAAAGTTTCAATTAAGGCCTCCGTCAATACTTCCCAAGTATCAACTGGAGTCCCCACTACGCTTCTCTTCTTCCTATCCTCATACCATGTCAATGCAGAATTCTCAAGAAATTCAGGTATCAACCCTACCCACTCGCTCTTCTTTCGATCTCCATTGCCAATGCATGCTCTTTTGAAGTCTCTCACAAATCCTTCCACGTCTTCTCCATCCTTTCCGTAAAACACCGGAAGTTTCCCCATTCTTCTCTTCTTTTCTTCTTCTTACTCAAGGAACTGCTTGCGGATGTGAAGATCGCACTTCACCGCAATCCACAATTTCCCCGTTGAGCTCTCTCCTCTCCAAAGGTTGGAATAAGTTTGACCCTCATGGTCATCTTATCTCTCGTGTGACAGACTATCTCCATCCTCGCTAGAGGTCTTCACTCGTTCCGTTTCTACACTCAACCTTCTCTCGAGACCTTCGGCTACAGTTTCTAGCAAAGCAACCACTGCGCTACACTCGTGCTCAACTGGAATCCCGTCCACTCCACATCTAGGACAAAAGGTTGTAGGATCAATGACGTCTTGTCTAGGGGAAGAAGGACCTATGTGTAAGCTTAAGTCGACCAACCCTCTTCGCTCACGCAAAAGTCTATTCTTCGTAGGACACTTGCTCACTTTATGTCCTTCTTCTCCACACAAAAAGCACCTCGAGTTCTTCTCCTGGTTCTTACGACTACTCTCTGCTTCTTCCTCAAATTCTAGTCGAAATTCTCCTTTCGCCAGATCAGCGGTAACTATCACCGCATAGCCTTGAGGGATCTTGCTCAACCTCAATTTCCACTCTTGCTGTCCTTCCATGACGATGATCCGTCATACATCTCTCTCGCTATATAGCTTGTTTGACAGTTTTGATCACTCGACTATCTTCTCACTTAGCAATCTCTCACATTACTAAGTAGAAGCTTAACTTGTCAACCTTGAGCCTTAGAGATCGAACATAACCCTCTCAAGAATTCTGAAATTCTTTCACTCTTTTACTTCAGCAAGCGATATAACAGATTTGACCCCCCTTCACTTCGAATGCCATAACTCCAGTTCTACTCGATCAATTCACGCATGATTTGGGTGCCTAGATAGCTTATCTTCCAAGCTATCAGCATGGAAGATTTCAAGGTCTAACTCTAAAAACTGAAAATATGAAACTGACTGTAAACTCCTTCCCGAGAGCTCACTATTTGATACCGAAAAACCTCCTTAACTTCCGAAAGACATAACTCTCTCCTCACAATTGATCTCTCGGAGATATCAAGCTTATTGGAAAGCTTATCTTGCCCTCTATAACATGGTGTATGTACAAAGGTTCTGAACTCATGCTCAAAAACAGACATGAACTGTACTAACGACTAAATACGAATCTTTGTATCGAGGTCCCGGCAACGGAACCAAAAATGTAAGCCGGCCTGTCTCTCACCCAAGGGTACCTCAGATGACTAGGATTACTAGTGCACCTTAATTACAAAGATTCTATCATACCCATGCTCACTTCACTCAACTCTCTGACCCGTATGGTCACATCAGTCCCTCTAATAGCGTTCCTGCACACAAGTTCTAATCCCGCTCTCAACATTACATCGCAAAATACTCAAGGACTCCCAAGGTCTCCAATGCTCACTTTACTTACAGTCAGGAAAATGAGAAAACTTCAACTCCTCCTTATATACTCTACAACTTCTTACCGTGGTAACTTTCACTAAGTTACGTTACCTCATGGTAAGTGCGCAATCCAAAATAGTAAAACTTCTAAAGGCTACTAAGCTTTTAAGAATAGCACACACATTACTTGTTCTACTTTACAAAAGTAAGAGATTCTCCTACTTTAGCTTTTGTAAAGTGTTAACTTTCCACCCTATCCAATCGAAAGACGACAACACACTAATACGTCTTTTGAGGAGCATCTTTAGATCTTTGTGCATGACTTTTCATCATGCATCCAATCAGCGATGGTCAACAAAGTCACATACTTTTGGAAAGCATATTTAGAGCTCCGCACTTGTCCTATAGTGCCATAGTGGAACCTCTAATAGTTTCCTCAACTTAGTTATAACTATCTCAGCTAGTTATGACTACTTTTGATCACTCTAAATTTAGATCTTCAAACTAGAGTAACCTTTAAGATAGTCATACCTAATGAAATGTATATAAGCATACACACAAATAATGGGATACTTGTGGTGTGACAGTACGAAGATGTGTAACCATATGTGTGTGTCAATTTGCATAGTAAAATGTGTCTCTCACATGTGTGTCAAATCTTACTCTGTATTCGTCTTTATGCATCTACCTTGTGTCGCAGGGGAGAGATTCCTCTCCAATCCTCAACTTGCAATCATGAGAGATGACGTGCTGTCAGAAGACCACGACCTCACATGCAGTCGGCTCCCTGCTCTATTCGGAAACTTACTTTCTACTCCTACCACTGCCTATCTTGCCACATGGACAGTCATATAAAAATACAAGAGAAACTGTCACTTTCCAAGATAACAGATTTCGCTTCCTACCAAAATTAGACAAGTCAACTTGTCTTCTTAACTTGCTGCCTACTCCTAATCGCTGGGTGCGATCTCCTCTTGATTGGTTCCTACTTGAACTCCTAAATCGACTTCGGATAAAGTGGGAAGTCCTACGAGTACCTCGGATGTGCTTCCTTCTTGATGTTCGTGGCTTGCTCTGTTGAGACGGCTTCGGAAGACGGAAGTGTCTTCTGGGAAGTTGAGTCCACCTACGCTTCTTTGCTCTTCTGCAGCACTGGTTCGACGCTGGGAGCTGAGGTGACCTCACAGTGGTCAGAGGAAATCACCTACTCCACTCAAAACACATGGGAAGACAACTCTACTTCCTGTCTTCCAGAAGACACCTTGTCTTCCAGGGCTTCTTCCGAGATCTTCTCGATTTCCACCGGGGTCGAACTCCTCCTTCTCCAAATCTTTCCCGATCGCTGGTCTTGGAGCATGGGAAAATGCAGCTGCTGGCTGTGGAATCGAGAGAAGACCGTAAAGCGTCTTCAAGCTCTCAATCTACCGATCCAGGTAGCGAATATGCTCTCTTTGCACTCCACTAACATCGTCTTGGAATCGTCACCCCACTCCCTAGCTAGGATGAGAAGCTTCCTACCCACGGTGTAGTTGAACTTCTTGCGAAGTGCTTGTAGGATTTACTCCTTTTGCTCATTTAGTATAAAAGATATCATTCTCACAGAGGATTTGCACAAGTAACACTGTTCTAAGTTCTAAGATTCGTTCGAACACACAAACACACGAGTTTTATCTAGAATTCATGTCTTCTCACAAAACCACACGGCTTCCAGACCCTTCAGAAGGTGCTCTGGACCTAAACAGCTCTACTCAATTTCACTTTGCTGGCCCTCACTCAATTTCACTCTCAATTCGATCTTCTAGGCACAAACGACCTCGATGCAGGAAGCGGTAGTGTTCTTGTGCTAATGCACTTCCTTCGTATCTTCTCGCGCAGTTTAGAGGTTCTCGACCTACCCGACCTTCTTGACCTACCTACTACCTTGGTGCTACCTAGTAGGTACACCTACTTCTTTCCTAGGTAATACGCGGTTAGGCTTCTGCAGTCACTGTCTTCCGGACGACCCGTGTCTTCTGTCTTCCGTTGTCTTCGGAAGACACAACTGAGAAGACGCTTCTCGGAAGACGGCCGTCTTTCGAAGAAGTCAACTTCTTGTTGCGAAACGGATCGTAAGATCATCTTCCTTCTAAGGAAACCGTAATCTTAAGTAACAAAGCTTCTTCAGTTATACAAACAAGTTATTGACCTTAAAAATTTCAAAAATTCGTGAATCCTGTAAATTGTGGGCACCACACTCTTCAACTCAACATGGAAATCAAAGGTGGTAGTAGACATCGCTATAGGGACAAATGGTCTTGGCACCACCGTTGGAGTAGGAGTTGACGTTGAAGCGATCATCAATTGTGATGGTGCAGATGCTATCGTTGTGGTTAAACCAAGAGTCGGAGTCGACACCAGAGCGGCATGATGAGGTTGGATGATATCCCCTTCATCCAAACTCTCTTCCGTATTTGTCGTGATCTTGATGACATCCGCTTTGGTTGCTGGCTTCTCGTATCTTACTTGGGTTCGAATTGAAGGTCTCAATCCCCCCACCAAGTTCTTGATTAACATTGCTCCAATCCCCGCCATCGTTAGCTCCAGTTGTTTTCCACTCTTTCGTAAGACCGTCCGAAATCGTTGCTCCAACTTATCCACCCTTTCGGCATACCGAACTTTCTCGTCGTCCCGTTGCTTCAAATGAGTAAGCTCCACCATGAGCTTCTCATAACTCTCTTCTGGAAGAAATTCTTCGGTGAGTGCATTACTGAACGTCTCCCATGTGTCCTCAACTGCACCAGGTGTCTTGCTCTTCACTCGATCTTCATACCACGTAAGAGCAAAATCTTCTAAAAACTCTAGCAGTAACAACATCCATTCTTCCTTCCTTCTCACGTTGTTTCCGATGCAACCCCTTTGAAGTCTCGTACAAATGGTTCTACATCTTCATTGTCCTTCCCATGAAACACTAGTAACTTCCCCATCTTGTAACTACTCTTCTATCCTTCTAATTTTCGTGCAATAACTACTTGCTAAAAGAGTACTAACATCACCAATTCCATTCGCGAATAATCTACCATAGGTAAAATAAAAGGAAATGGTTGTAACAACACCTCTTGTGCCATCTCTTCTCCCAAGGTAATCATGAGCCTAAGTCACATCACCGCCTTCTCCACCATCCGAATGACGGTCTCCATCACAACTCAGTCGAGTCCTCTTTTGAAGTCGACAACTTCTCCGTCTCAACTCTTTGAGTCTCATCCAACTTCTCGACTACTGAGTAAGTAGGACGGCCACATCGACGCACTTGTGTTCTCTTGATAGATCACCCACTCCACAACTTGGACAAGGATCTTCTCCTAGAAGATGAATTGGCACTGGTGAAGATGGACCCACTCGAAGACTTTAATCAGTAAACCCTCGCTTTCCTTTGGCTCTCTCTGCTTTGATCCTAGTTGGACAGTTCACTACTTTATGTCCCAACCCTCTACAGAAATAACACCACAAGTCGGTTTCTACTCTTCTCCTCTGAGATTCTACTTGAGGTTTTGTACTAAGGTTCTCAAACTCAACGATAATCTCTTTCGAGCTCTCTCCGACGCTTACTATGACATCTAAACCTTGTGGAAGGTTTCTAAGTCTAACTTTCCAATCTTTTGAACTTCCACTCATGTTGCACCTTCTCAACCATTAAGTGGATAAAATATCTTTGAGGAAAATAACTCTACATCACTTTCTTAACTCTTTCGAGCTTTATACTGAAAATCGTGTATATACATGCTATACATGAAATAGAATCCAATCTAAAATTAAGAGTCTAAGATAATATCCTCATGACTATCGTCTGTACTGATCCTAGCAAACATCTTAAAGTCACTCTTGTAAAGATCACACTCTATTTCGCCAGGAGCATTCGTGGCCTCCACAGTGAATGATGCTTTGAACTCAATCTTCTTCGCATCTACGCTGATGCTCGTAGAAGCTTCTTGATATAGAGCAAAAAGGGCACCCCAACTACAATAGATGCGTGATCGCAACTTCTCTATACTTAACTTTGGCTTTTTCGTCTCCGTTCTAACTCCCAAACGTCTCTTCTTCAACCTCAGCACTCGAACTAGATTCCCCATGAAGTATCTTCAAGACCTCCTTGTATGTCGAAACGTATATCTCTTAATTGGTAAGAGATCTCTCCAAGATTTTTGTGATCTCCAGTAGCTCAACCTCCAAGCCACTAACTAATGAAGTTTCAACAGAAAATTCCCTAATCAAAAGAGATGGTGCTAACTGTATAAAATTCAGAGAACTGAAATTTGTATATTTTCACTTCTCTTATGGCTGTCAAGCCCCTCTACTTTGAAAAATTCTATCTCTCTCTTCAAACATCATGTTCTCAGGATTTTTGTTTCTTCTAATAGCTCATCAGACAAGCTACAATCTTGGAAGTTTCCACAGGAAAATAAAATTCATAGAAAATCTGACAATAATTGTAAAAATTTTCCAGAGAGCAGAACTCCTCAACTCTCGTGAATAAACCCCATCAACTTTGAAAATTCATGGCTCTCTCTCCATACCACCTTTTCTCCTGATTTCTGTTGTTCTAGATAGCTTATCAGCCATTCTAAAACACTGGAAAGTTTCTCAGGAAAATAAAATTCACAGAAAATCTAACAATGACTGTAAACTTTTTCCAGAGAACAGAATTCCTCAACTCTCGCGAATAAGCCCCCTCAACTTTGAAAATTCATTGCTCCCTCTCTAGACCATCTTTTCCTATGATTTCTTTTGTCCTAGATAGGTTATTAGCCAATCTAGAATTCTGGAAAGTATCACAGGAAAATAAAAAACACAGAAAATTTGACAGCGACTGTATAAATTTTCCAGAGAGCTGAATTCTTAAACTCTGAAATTTTTCTCCTCTAATAACTTCTCTCTCCTCCTTTCTCTACAACTCTTGTTTCATTTCCTTTCAACTCTCCTCAAACACTTTCTAAGTGAACAAGATGTAAAGAATGACCTCGAACGCGTCATAGATCACTATAGGATACATGAAAGGTTCTTGCGTTGCTAACATCGCGTTAGCTCTCTCTCCTCCTAACGTTCTCTCCATGTGCTCTCTCATGATCTCTTTTTGTCGAATATAGAACTGAACTCTAAACATCTTTCAACGATCTCTTCAAGTGAGGTCCCGGCAACGGAACCAAAAATGTAAATCCTCCGCAGTCCTATCGATCAACTACCTCTCCCGATCTCTCAACCTCCACGATCGTCATCGATGAATCTGCAACATGTCGGGCCTGTCTCTCACTCATGGGTCACCTCTGATGGCTTTGATGGAAGCACACCATGAACTTGAAGAGAAAAATGCTAAGTTCACTCATTCATACATCCATAAACTCATCAACTAAAATTCTCCATTCTAACGACGTCTCACAAGTTCTCACATGCTAAAATATCACACACTCTCTATATTACTCAAGTTGTCATTACGACGATGTGAAAACAAGGATAAGGAGATTTTCTCTACTCTTCTATTTATACATTCTAGGGTTTTACTTTGGTACCCTCTGGTAACTCAGCCGTAACTACTTTTATCGGGTTTTATTAAGATATTACTTAAGGTAAAAGCATTAATCACATGGGATTTTTATCTTTTCACATGGGTTTATTCTTTCAAAGTCAACAACTTCTAGAAGGATTCTGAAATATTCTCAAGAAATCTTGAATTTCCACCCTCCTCTACACTAGGACCCACTAAAAAGAAGACATGTGGAATCTCTTCTTGTTTTTAATGCCCACTAAGTCCACAACTTTAATCTAACCACTAATATCAAGTCAAAAGAGAGATAAGGGATACTTTCCACCTCCTTTCTACCTTTTAGACAAGGTGACAAGATAGTAGTGCTCACTCTTTAGGAAATATCTGAATTCTGCCAAAAGTACAGCTAAGTTTAACCATAACTAACTTTAGCTCATGACTAACTTGATACCTCCTTAAAGTACTTGGCAGCAAATAAACATTCTCAACACTTAGTTATAATTAAATATCTTACTAATAGACAAACTTTCTGTGTGTAACATAGGTCGTTACAGAGCTGGGGTGACCTCACAGTGGTCAGAGGAAGTCACCTCTTCCACTCGAAACACCTGGGAAGACAACTCTGCTTCTTGTCTTCCAGGGCTTCTTCTGCGGTCTTCTCGGCTTCCAACGTTGTCACTACCAAGTGGACAGCGAGGTCGAACTCCTCCTTCTCCAAATCTTCTCCGATCGTTGGTCCTAGAGCATGGGAAGATGTAGTTGCTGGCTGTAGAATTGAGGGAAGACCGTAAAGCCATAATGTCAACTCATACTTCGGCTTCTGGAGTCTTCAGAAAACTCCTTGTAGTTGCAAAAGCTATCTTTTGTGCGATCCTGGTGCTCAACGTCTCCTCTTGGGAATCTTACTCCGATCCAGAATGAATGATCGAGAAAGAGGCACTCTTCCTATGCACACTCCTAGGCCCCATCTTCCTTGATGGTGATGCGTCTTTTGTATCGCTGGAGTCGTCTTCTCGCACCAGAAGCGTCTTCTGATGAGTGCTTGGTCTCGTCTGAGACACTAAAGTGGGAAGGGGAGTCACGGCCGCTGCTCGATCTTCCTCTCCTGAGGTCTCTTCCTTCACCATGCACTGTCTTGTTGGTCCATATCGCACCAACTGATCTTTTGTCAGACCCCCCTTGGCCACGTATAGATAGCAGAAGAACGAGATGAGGTGCCCTCCTGCTGGGGTGCCCAAGTACACCAACTCGGCCTAGATGTAAGCATGGAAGAAGGCGCCCCAATTGACGGACAGTCCCTCCCAGATGGCTTTCAGAAACTCCACGTCTTGATCTCCAAAGTATCTCGTCTTTTGCGCCTTCCCCTTGGAGAAGAGATGAAGAAATAGCTTCGTCAGAAGACACTTTCGTGGCTCCCGGTAAGCTTCGATCTTCCATCCATTCCTCCCTTGTCTATCTTCCAGGAAGAGGCAAGTCGTGCTTCCAAGCACATGCCACTTCTTTGAGATCATAAGTAAGATCTTCTTCTCGAGCTCGTATCCTCGGTTCTCGGATTCTGACTTGTGAAAGACCTTGCGCCACCACTCCATCATCGAGGAAGACAATCTTCCACGAGCGATCCCTGCCTTCGCAAGTACAAGATTACACGGAGGCAGTGTTGCCCAAAGCTCCTCCAGAAGACCTTGGTCCGCGAGGTTCCAATCCCACAGGAAGAAGTCGAGACACATCTCCTTGATGAAGGGTTTGACCTCTGTCAATTCTACGACGGGTAACATCAACCCTCGAGGATGCATCGACATGCTTCGAGCCTCTGTTACACTAAGCCACACGTACTTGCTGTGAGCCGAAGGCTCAGTCCTTCTCAAGTCCTCACAGTCTAGCTTCCACTCTCTAGTCTTCTAGAAGATAGCTATTCCGTCTTCCGAGTTTCTAACTATGCTTCCTAAATTCCTCTCGTCTTCCGAGAAATATAAACAATCCTAACTAAGCAAGGCATCGCATGGAATCCCAAGAAGACAACCCACCTTGCATTTCATCCTACTTCCTAACAGAAGATACAAGATACGTGAGAAGCAGAGTATACGAAAAAGTTTAGAAGATGGTTGCGAACTCCTGCGGTGACAGTGACCTCCAGGAAGACTCCCGAGACAGCTTCCGATTAACTGACGTACTCGGAAGACTTCCCGTAGCCAGACTTCTCATCACTGTCTCATCTGCCTTCAGCTTCCTACAAGCAATCTAGCCTCACAACATACAAAGGACGTTCATACTCCGACTCCTTATCTCTCATACATGCTCAGAAGAAGCTTGCTGCATAACGAGAAGACATGACCCTCGACCATTATCTCAAGATTCTGCCAGCAAGGCTTCTCACAACTCTCTTCTAAGTTCGGGAAGAAGAAGGAATAGGCTGCTATGGGTCGGACAGAAGAGACCCGTAAAGGACCCTCACGTTGTCGCGCTACTTGACGGCTACATGCTTGACTTCTACTCCGACGCTTGAGTTTAGTAGTTCTAGAAGTTAGCTCATGTTACTTCTAGTCCTTTATACATATGTTTGACACCTTTGCATACGGTGTTGACACTATTGTGTTATATATTTTGAGTCTTAGTATGTTGATAGTACGTTATTTATCTTGTTCAAGCACTCCTACGCTTGTGCAAATGATATCATGCTTATCTATGTTGTGAAAGTACATAACTTAGGGTTTCCATGCTGATAGAGGTTTAAGCTGATGGGTTGTACTTATTTGTCGCCCATGCACGCTTTCTAGATTGGTTAAGTTATCTTTTAGGGTTACGTGTTATTTTACATGCCTTCGAGTGAAGTTTAAGATTTACGCTGGCACTTTAGGGGCTGACGTGGTAGCCTTTGAGTGAAGTTGAGTTACCACGTGGATTAGGGCACTAAAGGACAACCAAGTGGAGCTATGAACTCCCATTGGTATGTTTTTGTCTTTAATTTAACTCTAAATTTAGAAACAGAGCTCTAAAGGAGAGTTCGAGCATTTGGTGAAAAAAACTTGGAAATCTGAGTGCACAGGAGGGTAGAGCTCGTCATGCCAAGCACTTCCAGTGAAATTTTCGATCGATTTGAGTCAATAAAGACGAAGTTATGACCAATTGAAGTTCGAATTGTGCCAGAATTGAATCACTTTTGTTGGATTTAGGGTTTTCAGTGTCACTTGCAGTAGATTTGAGGAAATTGCTTCAAAACTTCGAGGTTGTGTTCTCTGCCAGCAGGGCTACGATTTCCCAAAAAGTTTCACATCGATTGAATGACTGAGTAATTCAGGGCGGCCGCTGAAGCAGAGGGGGTCTGAAAAGCTCTTAATCTAGAGCAGCGACTTCAGAGGAGGAGATCTGGAGTTCTGTGTACAGTCAGGAGTCCCAACTTCACAGGGGTGATCAGCATCCTGTAGACTCCAAATCCTGGCGGCCGCTGAAGCAGAGGGGGTCTGAAAAGCTCTTAATCTAGAGCAGCGACTTCAGAGGAGGAGATCTGGAGTTCTGTGTACAGTCAGGAGTCCCAACTTCACAAGGGTGATCAGCATCCTGTAGACTCCAAATCCTGTAAGAATATTTGAAATTGATCGAGCCAATCTTCTGTTATAGGTCGGAATAGCCAGCTAGGTACCAGAAATTGCCGTAGTTTTCTTGCTCAGAACTTTTCTGTCCATATCTCCGTGTCAGAATTTGATCTCAGGCTGAAACTTCGTGTGTGAGTTCAGTAGTACTTCATTTGCATGTAGGGGAAGTTTAGAAGTCTAAACCTTCATAGTTTTCTTCTCCGTGAGTGTCAAAGTTCGCCGCCGGATCCTATTACTGCCAGCTAGACTTGAATTTCGCTTTCTGAGCATATTACTAGATCTTACACATCTGTGTGAGTGTTTATAGCTCTATTGTGACCTGAAAGCCAACCTCTTGAGTAAACAACCACAGCCAAAAGCCCGGCGCTTTCCTAAGTAGACGGATCACACTCCGACAACGTCTTCTTGCGCATTCTGCCAGCCGTTCCAACCTTCTAGTCTCTCTAGGAAGATGTGGATTTGAGAAGACGGGAAGATTGGGAGGCACAGGCCTAGTTCCCACTTTCCAGCTTCTCGAAACAACAATCAACTCACCAGGTCACTCAGGGAAGCTCAATTCCAACTCAGGAAGAAGTGAGAAGATGACTGTCAAAAATTGGTCAGCGCTTCTGCGCCCCATTTTCGCAGAAGGAATTTCAGGGTAGGAAAATTGATCGATGGGCTTCTTGCAAACGAACGGGGAAACGCGGAGGACATCAAATCAGAGACGGGAAGCGGTGGGAAAGAGGAAAAAACACGAGAAGCGGTGGGAAAGAATAAAGAACACGGGAAGCACCTTAGTACTGCTTCGGCTGCTTCTGTTACACCGTCAGTCTTTTGTGTGCTTCCAATCTTCACTTCCACCTTTGATGTGGTACCACGATCCTACTTCTATCGTCAATCTTGAGCTGCGCTCCTCTGCTATTGCAATCGATTCTCGCTTCTACCTCGTAGCTTCTCTCTAGTTCCTAATCGACCTTCGATGTCTACTTCTTGAAATCCTCAGGGATTCCATTAGCTCGAATGTGCTCCTAGCTAGTAAAATCGACCTCGCTCTCCTAGCTGGTAAAATCGACCTCGCTTGACCTCCGCCTCAATTCGATCATAGGTGTTCTCAATTTCACTCTCCTTGCTTCCACGACCTACTTCGATACCCAAGGTGCAATCGGTCCTAATGCACAGTCGATTTTCCAATGCAGGAAGCAGTAAACGATTTTGTGATAGTGCGGCTTCAACCCGTATCTTCTCTACGCGATTTAGGTAATGTCTTGGGTATCTATTACTACGGTGACTACCTGGAAGGTATACCTACCTCTTGCCTATGTAGCACGTGGTTGGTACCCATGCAATTGCGATCACTGTCATCTATTTTCTGGAAGATGTCTGTCTTCCGTCTTCCATCTTCTATCTTCTGGAGGACACGATAGAGAAGACGTCTTCTCAGAAGATGCCCGTCTTCCGTTTTTCGAAGAAGTCGACTTCTACTTATAAAAAGTCCTTAAGATCATCTTCCCTCTAAGCAAAGTGTAATATTAAGTAATAAGGTTATTTCAATTACATAGACATGTCATTAACTTTAAAATCTTCAAAAAATCTTCAATCTTGCAAATTGTGAGCACCACAAGTTGAATTTGGGAGCACACAAGATCAAACTGAGGCAAGAGAGAGAGCGAGGCCGATTTTACCAGCTAGAGCACATTTGAGCTGAAGAAATCCCTGAGGATTTCAAGAAGCAGAAATCGAGAATCGATTAGGAACCAAAGAGAAGCTTCAGGATAGAAGCGAGAATCGATTGCAGCAGCAGAGGGGCACAGCTCAAGATTGACGATAGAAGCAGGATCGTGGTACCATATCGAAGATGGAAGTGAAGATTAGAAGCGCACGGAAGATTGACGATGCAACAGAAGCAACCGGAAGCAGTACTGAGGTTCTTCCCGTGTTCTTTCTTCTTTCTCACTGCTTCTCGTCTCTGATTTGATTTTCCACGCGCTTCTCCGCTCGTTTGCAAGAAACCCATCGATCACTTTCTCTACCCTGAAATTCCTTCTGCAAAAATTGGGCACGGAAACGCTGTCCAATTTTTGACTGCCATCTTCTCACTTCTTTCCAAGTTGGAATTGAGCTTCTCCATCTCTCATTCCCAAATTTGATCACCTGACTATCAATTTCTCTATCCTACCGCACCTCTGTTCTCGAATCCATGGACAGAAGACGCTTCTAAAGATCGGAACATCTTCAGAAGATGCTTCTGAATGTCTGAACGTCTTCGGAAGACGGCTGTTTGCAATTCGTATCAAGATTGGATTGGATTGGGTTTTGTGTTGAGAGAAGCTTGGTACGAATCATGAGTGAACTGGTGAGTTGATTGTTGTTTCGAGAAGATGGAAATTGAGAACCAGGCCTATGTCTCCCAATCTTCCCGTCTTCTCAAATCCACATCTTCCTAGAGAGACTAGAAGATTAGAACGGCTGGCAGAATGTGCGAGAAGACGTGAGAGTCCTTTACGGGTCTCTTCTGTGCGACCCATAGCAGCTTATTCTTTCTTCTTCCTGAACTTAGAAGAGAGTTGTGAGAAGCCTTGCTAGCAGAATCTGGAGGGAATGATCGAGGGTCATGTCTTCACGTCATGCAGCAAGCTTCTTCTGAGCATGTATGAGAGATAAAGAGTCAGAAGAACAGAGTATGAATGTTCCGTGTCTGTTGTGAGGTTAGATTGCGTGTAGGAAGCTGAAGACAAGTGAGACCAGTGACGAGAAGCCTGACTGCGGGGGGTCTTCCGAGTACGTCAATTAAGTCAAAGAGAGTCTTCCTAGAGGTCACTATCATCGTAGGAGTCCGCAACCCTCTTCTGAATCTTTTCGTATACTCTGCTTCTCACGTATCTTGTAGCTTCTGTTAGGAAGTAGGATGAAATGCAAGGTGGGTTGTCTTCTTGGGGATCCATGCGATGCCTTGCTTAGTTAGGATATAGCTCGGAAGACGAGAGGTACTTAGGAAGCACTGTTAGAATCCCGGAAGACGGAATAGCTGTCTTCTGGAAGACTAGATTCGTCTCTGAGAGTGAAAGCTAGACTGTGAGGACTTGGGAAGGACTGAGCCTTCGACTCACAACAAGTACGTGTGGCTTAGTGTAATAGAGCTCAAAGCATGTCAATGCATCCTCGAGGGTTGGTGTTATCAGTCTCAAAATTAACAGAGATCAAACCCTTCATCAAGGAGTTGGGTCTCGACTTCTTTCTGTGAGACTAGAACCTCGCGGATCAAGGTCTTCTGGAGGAGGTTTGGGTAGCACTATCTCCGCACAACCTTGTACTTGTGAAGTCAGGGGTCGCTCGTGAAAGACCGTCTTCTTGGATGATGAAATGATGGCGCAGGACTTTTCACATGCCAGAATCTGAAAACCGAGGGTACGAGCTCGAGAAGAAGAGCTTATCGATGATCTCAGGGAAGTGGCATGTGCATGGAAGCACGACTTGTCTCTTCTTGGAAGCTATATAAGGAAGAAATGGATGGAAGGTAGAAGCTTACCGGGAGCCGCGGAAGCGTCTTCTGGCGAAGCTGTTTCTTCACCTCTTCCCCAACAAGAAAGCGCAGAAGACGAGATACCTTGGAGATCAAAACGTGGAGTTCCTGGAAGCCATTTGGGAGGGACTGTCTGTCAACTGGGACGCCTTCTTCCATGCTTACATCCAAGCAGAGTTGGTGTACTTGGGCACCCCAGCAGGAGAGCATCTCACCCCGTTCTTCTGCTATCTGTGAGAGGAGGATCTGACAGAAGATCAGTTGGCAAGGTAGGAGTCAACCGGACAATGAGAGGTGAAGGAAGAGATCTCAAGAGAAGAAGACCGAGCAACGGCCGTGACTCCCCCTCCCACTTTAGTGCCTCAGACGTGCACTCATCAGAAGACGCTTCTGGTGTGAGAAGACGACTCCAGCGGTACAGAAGATGCATCACCGTCGAGGAAGATGGGGCCTAGGAGTGTGTCTAGGAAGAGCGCTTCTTTCTTAATCATTCATTTTGGATAGGAGTCGGATTCTCGAGAGGAGATGGTGAGCACCAAGATCGTGCAGAAAATAGCTTCTGCAACTACAGGGAGTCTTCCGAAGACTCCAAAAGCTGAAGTATGGAGTTGACATTTCGACTGCGAAGAGAACCGCTCCTACAGTGGGAAGAGATCTTCCACCCATGCGAGAAGAAGGTCGGAGGAATTCAGCGCCTTCTTCCAGTCAGAGATCCAGCCTGCCATAGAGTTGATGGAGAAACGTGCGATGGCTCAGGAGAAGTCACTGCGACCTGGATTCGATCTGCGCACACTAATGCAGCAGGAAGAGGTCTAGAAGAAGGTGGACACGCTGGAAGCCAACCTCCGTATCACGGAGAAGCTAGCAGCGAAGTACAAGACGAAAGCAGTTGCTTCAATCAAGGAGTCAGCACAGTTAAGGAAGAGCAACCAGGAGTTGCAAACACATCTACAACAGCGTGAACATGAGGTTCTACAGGTCAAGGATAAGATCATTTTTCACGCAGAAGAGAAGACGACATGGAAGGCACTGCGAGAAGCCGCAGAAGTACAAGTCGCAGCAGAGAAGACGCAGCGAGAAGAAGCAGAAGCTCGAGCAAAAGGACTTATGACGCAGACGGTGGAAGCACTGTGGTCCCCATAATTTACAGGATGTACGAATTTTTGAAATTTTTGAAGTTAATCACATGTCTGTGTAAATAAAATAACCTTGTTGCTTAAGAATACATCTTGCTTAGAAGGAAGATGGCCTTAAGAACATTTTTGTAAGAGAAGTCGACTTCTTCCGAAGACGGAAGCAAGACATCTTCCGAGAAGACGTCTTCCCGACCATGTCTTTGGAAGACGGAAGACGAAAGACCAAAGACACGTGTCTTCCAGAAGACAGTGACAGTGATTGCGACTGCGATTACATAGACCTAACCGCGCACCACTCAGTAGGGGGGCAGGTGTACCTACTAGATAGCCAAGGTAGTAGGTAGTAGGTAGGTCATGTAGGTCGAAGAACCCCTAACTGCGCGAGAAGATACGAGAGAAGTGCATTAGCGCAGAATCATCACCTGCTTCCCGCATCGAAGGTATTAGCACAGAAGATCGAGTTAGGAGGTGCCGCATTGAATCAGGAGGTGTCGAATTGAGTGAGAAGAGTCAGCAGAGTGAAATCGAGGTCAGCTAGGATCGAATTGCAGCTAGAGAGAAAGCGAGGACGAATTTCTGAGAGTAGGAAGCACCATCGAGCTGAAGGAGTCTCCTATAGATTCCTGGAAGCAGACATTGAAGGGCGATTGAAGAAGAATCTGAGGTGGAGCCCTGATCGACTGAGAAGCAGTAGGACATTGACGGTAGAAGCAGCTCTGTGGGGTCGCATTGGAGCTGAGGTGGAGCCAAAAGCGCGCAAAAGACTGAAGGTACTACGGAAAGCAAGCAGAAGATTGTTTGAGGTTCTTCCCATGTTCTCTTCTCTTCTCACCGCTTCTCGCCTCTTGTTTAGTATCCCCCGCGCTTCCCCGGTTGGTTGCTTTCTCCATCTCGCATTTTCCTTCTGTGAAATTGGGCGCAAAAGCGCTGCCCAATTTTTGACAATCATCTTCTAGCTTCTTCCCAAACTATAATCGAGCTTCCCTGTCCGTCGTTCTCAAATTCGATCCTGCAGCTATCAATTTCTCTACCCTATCGTCCCTCTACTCCCGAATCCTTGAACAGAAGACGCTTCAGAAGATCTGAACATCTTCGGAAGACGCTTCTGAATCCTGAACATATTCAGAAGACGCTTCTAGATGTCTGAAGTCTTCGGAAGACGACTGTGTGTAATTCGTATTGTGGATTGGATTTGCTTTTGTGGTAAGAGAGGCTTGGTACGAATCCTGAGTGACTTGGTGAGTTGTTTGTTGTTTCGAGAAGCTGAAAGTTGGGAACCAGATCTGTGCCTCCCGATCTTCCGCTTCTCAAAATCCACATCTTCCTAGAGAGACTAGAAGATTGGAAAGGCTGGCAGAATGCGCGAGAAAACGTGAGGGTCCTTTACGGATCTCTTCTGTCCGACCCATAACAGCATATTCCTTCTTCTTCCCGAACTTAGAAGAGAGTTGTGAGAAGTCTTGCTGATAGAATCTGGAGAGAATCATCGAGGGTCATGTCTTCCCACCGTGCAGCAAGCTTCTTCTGAGTGTGTATGAGAGGTGAGGAATCGGAAGAACAGAGTTTGAATGTCTTGTGTTTGTTGTGAGGATAGATTGCTGTAGTGTCGCATGATTACTCCTTTTGCCCATTTAGTATACAAGATATTGGTCCCACAGAGGATTTGCACAAGTATCGCTGCTCTAAGTTCTTAGATCTGTTCAAACACACAAACACACGAGTTTTGTCTTGAAATCCTGTCTTCTCACAAAACCATACGGCTTCTAGACCCTTCAGAAGGTGCTCTGGACCTAAACAAACAACTATCACCAAAAATATCACACAATTATCTACAGAGAAGCTTGGGAAGACGCTTCCTACTTCCAGGTCACTTCTTCCAATCCTCTCAGTACCGTCTTCCGAAGCAATTCTCGGCTTCTGGGGGGTTCAACTCGGCTTCTCACGCCTCCAAAAGACTGCTCCTGCTTCGTAGAAGTCGAACTAGCAACGTCTGTCGCACATTGCTCTTCCAAGTCCCAACGGGTTAGATTAATCACAGGGTGTATGCTTACTGTAGTCCTCCCATGCTTCTGCCTACGAAAACGATATTCCTACAGAACTACAAAGACATTCATCTTCACGGAAGCTCGATAGAAGTCTCGGAAGCTCACTAGAAGTTGGGGAAGATGGAGAAGAAGGAAAAATCCAAACAAGAGAAAGACAAGATAAGAATAAGAAATTAAGACTCCGACAGGCTTCTAGTCCAGATCCTGACTAACAAGCCATCCCTGCTTGTAATAGTTTGGGGAGGAAGACAACAAACGTGCGTACAGTTACACAGTCTTCTACTTGAGGATGTCGTCTTCTGCTGTGGGAAGAAGGCTTCTTTCTTCTTCTCTCGCTGCTCCGACTACTCTGTCTTCTAGGATCTCTTACTCATAAGACCGTCCGTACGTGAATCCGAAGTGCTCCACTGGATGAGCCAAGCTGCGAATCTGCACAACTGCTGACAGTCACTGCCACTCAAGAAGAATGCTTCCCATGCACAATCGAGAGTGAATTCAAGGAAATCCACCACCCAGAAGATAGAGACAAAGCTTCTGCACTCAAATCAGCAATCCATTCCTCGAGAAGAAGGCACATTGGTGTTGGGAAGCTCACTCCCTCTACTTTCTGCTCCTACTCCTCGACACATCAGTTTAGCCAACAAGACTACATGAGGATACCGTTCCCTGCTCCTAAACTACTAACTATCTCTATCTACATCTTCAAACCACTGCTGGCAACGAGAGTATGCAGACCCTTTCGGTGTAATCCCAATCTATTCGTATGTCTCTCACATCCGATGTAGTGTGTATTGTGCGTATGCGTCTCAAGTGTGTAATGTGTTCTTATTCACAGTGAGGCATATGTGTGTCTCTAATGTGTCTCCTGCACCATAAAATATGTGTGTGTGTGTGCTAGCCTGAAAATCTACTCTTCGATCCTACTTATGCATCTGCCTTGAGGCGTAGAGGGAATCCCTTCCAATCCTCAACTACAACCAGGAAGAGATGGGCGCTGTTAGAAGGCTGCCACCCCACATGCAAGCAGTTCCTTTTTCTATTTAGCCATCCACCTTACTACTCATGCGCTGCCTACTCTGCCACATGGTCATCTATCTAATATTACACTAAAACTACCACCTCCTAAGATAGCATGTTCGGTTCCTACTAAGTTTAGACAAGTCAACTTGTCTTTTGCGCTTTGCTTTCTACTCTAATTGCTCGGATGCAATCTCCATTTGACTTGCTCCTACCTGAACTCCTAACTCGGCTTTTGATAAGCTGGGAAGCCCTGTGAATACCTCGGGTGTCACTGGGGTGGCTTCCTCCTCAACATTCGTCGTTGGCTCTGCTGTTGCTGCTTCGGAAAACGAAAGCGTCTTCTGGGAAGTTGGGTCGACTTGTGCTTCCTCGCTCTTCTGAGGCACTAGTACGACATTGGGGGCCATGGTGACCTCATAGAGATCTGGGGAAGTCGCTTCTTCCACTCGGAATACCTGGGAAGACAGCTCTTCTTCTTGTCTTTCAGAAGACACTTTGTCTTCCGGGGCTTCTTCCGTGGTCTTCTCGGCTTCCAACGATGTCACTACCAAGTGGACAGCGAGGTCAAACTCCTCCTTCTCCAAGTCTGATCCGGTCGATGGTGCTGAAGCTTGGGAAGATGCAGTTGCGGATGGCGGAATCGAGGGAAGACCGTAGAGTGCCTTCACTCCCTCTATCAGCCGATCCAAGTACCGAAACATGCTCTCCTTGCACTCTATCAACATCACCCTCGACTCGTCGTCCCATTCCTTAGCTAAGATAAGAAGCTTCCTACCCGCGGTGAAGTTAAACTTCTTCCGAAGCGCTTCCACCATCTGAGCTAGCATCCCCTGCGCAGGAGCTTCCGCTACTTTCCGCTGCATCTTCTCGGCTGCTATCTATGCTTCTGCGGCTTCCCACAGTGTCTTCCACGTCGTCTTCTTCTCTGCAAGGGCGGTGATCTTGTCCCGAACTCGCAGAACCTCCTGATCACGCTGCTGTAAACGCGCCTGCAACTCCTGGTTGCTCTTCCTCAGCTGCGCTAACTCCTTGGCAAAAGCGGCTGCTTCCGTCTTGTATTTCACCGCGAGCTTCTCCGTGGTACGGAGATTGGCTTCCAGCGCTTCTACCTTCTCCTGGCCTTCTTCCTGCCGCATCAGGGTGCATAGACCGAATCCAGGCTGTAGTGGCTTCTCTGGAGCCACCGCTCTCTTCTCCACCAACTCCATAGCTGGTTGGATCTCTGAGTGGAAGAAGGGACTAAACTCCTCTAGTCTTCTTCCCGCGGAAGACAGGTACATCTCCACAATCCGATCAGAGGTGTCTTCCTTGTCTTCCATTCCGCCTCTTCCATCACTATGGTCTTCTGCTTCTGCGCACGGGAAGAAGTTACTCTTCTCATCTTTCGGGATGAAAGATTCCTCCCCATGACAGAAGCGATCCTCTTTACTGCGCTTCCTCGCATCGCAGTAGGAGTGTCCATCCAACCTTCGTCTTCTGAAGACTCCTTGATGTTGCAGAAGCGGTCTTTTACGTAGCTCGGGTACTTAGTGGCTCCTCCTGTGAGTCGGACTCCGATCCAGAGTGAATGATCGGGAAGGAAGTGGTCTTCTTAGGCACACTCCTAGGACCCATCTTCCTTGGTGGTGTCGTGTCTTTTGACCCACTGGAGTCGTCTTCCCTCACCAGAAGCGTCTTATGATGAGTACCTGGCCTCATCTGCGGCATCAGAGTGGGAGGAGGAGCCATTGCTGCTGCTCGGTCGTCTTCTCTCGAGATCTCCTCCTTCGTCTCGTGCTGCCCCGTTGGTCCATATCTCGCCAACTGATCTTCCGTTAGGTCCCTCTTGACCACGTACAGATAACAAAAGAACGGAGTAAGATGTCCTCCTGCTGGGGTGACTAAGTACACCAGCTCTGCCTGCACATATGCGTGGAAGAACGCGCCCCAGTTGATGAGCAGCCCTTCCCAAATGGCCTCCATGAATTCCACGTCCTAGTCTCCAAGATACCTCGTCTTTTGCGCCTTCTCCTTGGGAAAGAGATGGAGGAATAGCTTCGCCAGAAGACGCTTCTGCAGCTCTCGGTAAGCTTCAACCTTCCATCCGTTTCTTCCCTGTCTGTCCTCCAGGAAGAGACAAGATGTGCTCTCAAGCACATGTCACTTCCCCGAGATCATGGGTAGGATCTTATTCTCTAACTCGTACCCCTTGTTCTCTGCTTCTGGCTTGTGGAAAACCTTATGCCACCATTCTGCTGTCCAGGAAGATGGTCTTCCCCGAGCTACTCTTGCCTTCGCATGTACACGGTTGCGGGGAGGTAATGCTGCCCAAACCTCCTCCAGAAGACCCTGGTCGGCGAGGTTCCAATCCCACAAGAAGAAGTCGAGACCTAACTCCTTGATGAAGGGTTTGGTCCCGACCAACTTTGCTGCCGGTAACACCAACCCTCGAGGATGCATCGACATACTTGAAGCTCTGTTGCACTAAGCCACACGTACTTACTGTGAGCCGAAGGCTCAGTCCTTCCCAAGTTCTCACAGTCTAGCTTCCACTCTCAAAAGATGAATCTAGTCTTCCAGAAGACAGCTATTCTGTCTTCCGAGATTCTAACAGTGCTTCCTAAGCTCCTCTCGTCTTCCGAGCTATAGCTAATCAATCCTAACTAAGCAAGGTATTGCATGGATTCTTAAGAAGACAACCCACCTTGCATTACATCCTACTTCCTAACAGAAGATAGAAGATATGCGAGAAGTAGAGTGTATGAAAAGTTCAGAAGATGGTCGCGGGCTCCTGCGGTGACAGTGGCCTCCAGGAAGACTCCCGCGACAGCTTCCGATTCAATAACATTCTCGGAAGACTTTCCGAAGCCAGGCTTCCCTTCACTGGTCTCATCTGTCTTCTGCTCCCTACATGCAATCTAACCTCACAACAGACACAAGACATTCGCACTTTGTTCTTTCGACTTCTCACCTCTACACACTCAGAAGAAGCTTGCTGCATGACGGGAAGACATGACCCTCGTCCATTCTCTCCAGATTCTGCCGGTAAGACTTCTCACAACTCTCTTCTAAGTTCGGAAGAAGAAGGAATAGGTTGCTATGGGTCGGACAGAAGAGATCCATAAAGGACCCTCACGTCTTCTCATGCATTCTACCATCCTTTCCAGTCTTCTAGTCTCTCTAGGAAGATGTGGATTTGAGAAGCTTGGAAGATCGGGAGGCACAGGCCTGGTTCCCAACTTTCAGCTTCTCGAAACAACAAACAACTCACCAAGTCACTCAGGATTCGTACCAAGCCTCTCTTAACACAAAAGCAAATCCAATCCATTCTCGATACGAATTGCACACAGTCGTCTTCCAAAGACTTCAGACATCCAGAAGCGTCTTCCGAAGATGTTCAGATCTTCCGAAGCGTCTTCTGTCTAGAGATTCGGGAGTAGAGAGACGATAGGATAGAGAAATTGATTGCTGCGGGATTGAATTTGAGAACGATGGACAGGGAAGCTCGATTATAGTTTGGGAAGAAGCTAGAAGATGACTGTCAAAAATTGAGCAACGCTTCTGCGCCCAATCACAGAAGGAAAATGCGAGATGGAAAAACGATCGATCGGTTTATCTGCAAACAACCGGTGTCGTGTGACGTGCTTTCTTATCTGGGAATACACCGGGTATCTAGCTGTAGAGAGTACGTGTCGCACTCCGTGACTCAGAACCAGCAACCACCCAAATCTCTCTCTGACCTCCAAGTACACTCTGAACCTATCTCGGTACGATATCCTCACGTCCTCTCGGCAGATCTCTCTCTTACTCGACTAGGAATAGAACCGGGGTAACAATACGGGCAACCTGTTCCTGCCATCACCGCAAGCACACTTGGGTTTGCTGGTCATCACTCCAGCCTCACCACAAGAGAAATACCAGCACTCCTAATAGAAAAGAAACTAAGCGCGACGCCCACACACAAATCCAAACCAAACCAACTGGGCGTACAAACAGGCATGCGAGTATGGAGAGGGTCCAAACACAGGAAATAGCGTCAACAACTCTCCATACTCATGATAGAATGCTCTGAAGCACTTGCAAAGTCTCCAGGTCGACTTGTTCTCCAAAGGATCTTAAATCTTGCGCCTTTTTTGGAGCAAAAACCTCTTAACTTCACCTCGCTGTCACTCCTCAACCATAATTCAGAATGAGATGAAACCAAGGCCAGTAGGTAGCCTGTAGAATAATCTCTTTATTAAGATATTACATACAAAGAGATCATCTCTGAGTTGGCATCTATGCCCTGTCAAAGTTCGCTGATCGAAACGTTCATAATATTCATGATACTATTTCGACAGAACTTGGCTATTCGATTTCTCACAAACCACTCGACAAAAACGGCTCAAACTTCTCAGGAAGCTAATGTGTCACCATCAGTATCACTCTGTAAAATTTCACCAGCAGATCTTCAACCAAACTCTTGGAATGATCCAAGCCCTTATCGCTGTTTTTATAACATGATACTATTTCGGCAGAACTTTGCTGTTCGATTCCTCACAAACCACTCGACAAAAATGGCTCAAACTTCTCAGGAAGCTAATGAGTCACCATCACTACCACTCTGTAAAGTTTCACCAGCAGATCCTCAACCAAACTCTCGGAATGATCCAAGCCCTTTTCGTCAATGACACAAGGCGATATGCAGACCCTTGTGCACAAAAACAACGTCTCCCTTCAACCCAATAATCCAAATGGTCTCAAATTTCACAGGTAGGTAGCTGACTGTACCTTCTCAGACCCTGGAAGGTTTCATATCGAAATTCGACCTCAAACTCTCCATATCTCTCTCAATGTCTCTTGTATACAGTCGTCTATTATCATAGCCTCCGATTTGAGACACCCAACTTCAGCTGGCCATAACTTTTTCACTCCGGCTTGGAATCGATTGATCTCTGAGTCCATCAGCAAGCTCATCTTAAGAGCTTTCCAGCAACAGTCAATTCATCTCCAGCAACCTCACAGAACTCTCAGAAAGCGAGAAAGACCTCACGGAAATGAAATTGGTCATAAATTTGACCCCCTCTGCTTCAATTGATCGAAACTTTCTCATCCGCGCTTCAAATCCAGCAACCATTGAGTCCACGGGCATCGTCGTCTCCCAAGCTTTCCAACCATATCTCACACTCCGCAAATGGACCACGGGAAATGCCTCCAACCCTCAAAAATGTGAAAGAAACTTAGTGAAAAGTGATTGGTCAAACTTTCGACCAATAAGAAACAAGTTGACAAAAGAGTTTTTGTCTTCACTCATATGACAAACACACAAAGAACGAATTTTTCTCCAAGAGTACCATTTAGGCCTCAAAGCTTATATTGAACAAACTACAAACATGTGCCGTTGACAATATCGTCGGTCACGAAGCACGTAAAGACGAAGAACAAACTACACTCAATATAGAGTCAGAATCCCGACTCTGCAACGGTTGACAATAAACGGAACTACAAAGGGAACGGACGAAGCTATTATCTGGTTGTAATAATCCTCTCCGAAGTTCCTGACGACAAACTCTCGATGCGTCACCTTAAGTCGACTGTAACAACGTATTTCGACCCAGGTGTTGAAGGGAACTCTCGCTGGAAAGTTCAGATCCAATGGAGGATCCATACTACATCAAAGCAAGATATAGACAGTAAGATCCCAAACCGCGTCGTATGTGACAATGGGAAGAATGATAGGGTCTGAAGTAGCCATCACCGCGGTCATGAACGACTCGCCCCAATGAGCTACCATAAATACTCGAAAATGATCCCGCGGCAGACAATGAATCTTAATGACGAATGGATGCGCAAGTGGAAGATCAGGAGCACGAAAGGGCTCTCCGTTCATGCCTACCACTCGCACTGCCGCTTACTTCATCCGATGATACTGATCACACTCACCCTAGACTTGGATACTCTACACTCCTCTCTCTCAAGCTCCGCACACCTCTCTTCTTATACATCAATCTCCCATGTGACGACAAGAGTACTACTCTTATCTCCACTCAGCGAAGAGTACACGGATCGTCCACGTGGAGCCTTATCTTTTGACACGATAAGGTCCCAGTGGCTCCTCAACACCAAACACGTACGAAGGATATGTGGTGGTTTCACACCCTAGCTAATCCACAACACGACACCAGGGAAGCGTGGGAGATATCAAACAAGAGGCGAGAAGCAGGGTGGAAGGGAAGAGAACATGGGAAGAACCTCAAATAGTCTTCTGTCTGCTTCTCGTAGCGTCTTCAATCTTCTGCGTGCTTCCAGCTCCGACCTCAGCTCCAATGCGACTCCATAGAGCTGCTGCTGCCGTCAATGTCTTGCTACTCCTCAATCGAACAAGACTCCACCTCTGATTCTTCTCAGTCGTCCTTCAATGTCTGCTTCCGGGAATCTATAGGAGATTCCTTTAGCTCGATGGTGCTTCCTACTCTCAAAAATTCGTCCTCGTCTTCTCTCTAGCTGCGAATCGATCCTTGCTCTACTCGATTTCACTCTGCTGGCCCTCCTCACTCAATTCGATCACCTCCTAATTCGATCTTCTATTCAAAATGCCCTCGATGCGGAAAGCGGTGGTGTTTTTACGCTAATGCGCTTCCTTCGTATCTTTGTCGCGCAATTTAAGGGTTCTTCGACCTACCTGACCTTCCTGACCTACCTACTATCTTGGTGCTACCCGGTAAGTACACCTACTCTTTTACTGGGTGGTACGCTGTGGTGCCCACAATTTACAGGATTCACGAATTTTTGAAATTTTCAAGGTTAATAACTTGTTTGTATAACTGAAGAAGCTTTGTTACTTAAGATTAAGGCTTCCTTAGAAGGAAGATGATCTTACGATCTTTTTCGTAATAAGAAGTTGACTTCTTCAGAAGACGGCCGTCTTCCGGGAAGCATCTTCTCGGTTGTGTCTCCGAAGACGGTGGAAGACGGCGGAAGGCGGAAGACGAAAGACATGTATCTTTCAGAAGACGGCGACCGCGGAAGCTTAACCACGTAAGAAGTAGGTGTATCTATCAAGTAGCACCGAGTAGGTTAGGTAAGTTGAGTAGGTCGAAAATCCCTAAACTGCGCGAGCAGATGCGCAGGAAGCGCATTAGCACCGAAACACTACCGCTTCCCGCATCGAGCTCATTTTTTGCTAGAAGATCAAGTTGGAAGGTGATCGACTTGAGCGAGGAGGGCCAGCAGAGTGAAATTGAGTGAAGCCAGGATCGATTCACAGCTAGCAAGAAGGCGAGAGCAAATCGCTGAGAGTAGGAAGTACATCAAGCTGAAGGAGTCTTTTGGAGACTCCCGAGAACAGACATTGAAAGACAGCTAAGGAGAATCGAAGGTGGAGTCTTGTTCGATTGAGGTGTAACAAGGAATTGACGGCAGAAGCAGCTCTGTGGAGTCACATTGGAGCTGGGGTCAGAGTCGGAAGCGCGCGGAAGATTGAAGACAGCTCGAGAAGCAGCAGAAGACTGTTTGAGGTTCTTCCCATGTTCTCTTCCCTTCTCACTGCTTCTCATCTTTTGCTTGGTATCCCTCGCGCTTCTCCGGTTGTTTGCACGCAAACCAATCGATTGATTCGCTCCCAACATTTTTTCTTCTGAGACATTGGGCACGAAAGCGCTGCTCAATTTTCGACAATCATCTTCTTGCTTCTTCCCGAGTGCAATTCGAGCTTCCTTGCCCATCGTCCTCAAATTAGAGATCACAGCTATCAATTTCCCTACTCTACCATCCCTCTACTCCCGAAACCTTGATCAGAAGACGCTTCAGAAGATCTGAACATCTTCGGAAGACGCTTCGGAAGCCTGACTGTCTTCGGAAGACGACTGTGTGCAATTCGTGTCAAGAGTAGATTGGCTTTGCTTTGGTGTTAAGAGATGCTTGGTACGAATCCCGAGTGGCTTGGAGAGTTGTTTGTTATTTCAAGAAGTTGGAAATCGGGAACTAGGCATGTGTCTCCCGGTCTTCCAAGCTTCTCAAATCCACATCTTCCTAGAGAGACTAGAAGACTAGAAAGACTGGCAGAATGCGCGAGAAGACGTGAGGGTCCGTTAATTTCTGATACATTGTGTTTCTCTAGGTTGTTATAGAGCATTATGGAGCTATGGAGAGGTTGAAAGAGACTATGAAGTTTCCGCTTGTGTTGAAGAAAATAGACTATAGAAGTGAGAGACTTGTCATTATCACAATTGATACTAGTCCAAGGGTAATTGGCTGAGCGGTTGCCCAAGATGATGTGAAAGGTGTGCGGTTTACTTCTAGATTTGGAGCCCGGATCTTGACTAACACACAACGCAACTATCCTCAACTGAAGCGATGGTAGCCATAAAGAGTGGTCTAGGTTGCTCTTCTTTGCTCTGTGGGTGGACAAGATGATTCATTGCAATACTACTAGATGCATACCCATTGAACTGATGTTGGATCAGAAGTCGATTATGTCAGTAGAGGAAGATTTCTCTACATGGACTACTTTACCATGGAAGATTGAATGGATCGTGTATTGTAAACCCTCAACGGTTCTATCGATCAACTATCCTCAATCTCTCAACCTCCACGTAGTCATCGATGAGTCTATAACATGTCGGACCTGTCTCTCACTTAAGGGTCACCTCATATGATTTTGAGGGAAGCACATCATTAACTTGAATAGAAAAATGCTAAATTCAGTTCTTCACACACCGATAAATTCATAAACTAAAATTCTCTATTCTAACGACGTCTTCAAGTTCTCACATTGTAATATCTTGCACTTTCTCTATATTGCTCAAATGTGATTATGACAATGTGAAACAAGGATGATGAGCTCTTCTCTATTGCTCTATTTATACATTCTAGGTTTTTTACTTTGGTACCCTCCGGTAACTCAATCGTAACTATTCTTACCAGATTTTATTAAGATATTATCTAAGATAAAAGCATTAATCACATTGACTTCTTATCTTTTCACAATGAATTATTCCTTCAAAAGTCAATAACTTCTTGAAGGATTCTGAAATATTCTCAAGAAATCTTGAATTTCCACCCCCTTTAGCACTAAGACCCACGAACAAAATGACATGTGAAATCTCTTCTTGTTTTTAATACCCATAAAGTCAATAATCTAAGTTCCACCACTAATATCAAGTGAAAAAAGAGATAAGGGATGTTTTTCACCTCCATTCTACCTGCTCACTATTTAGGAAATATCTGAATTCTGTCCAAAAGTACAATTAAGTTTAACCATAACTAACTTTAGCTAGTCATGACCAACTTCATATCTTCTTAAAGTACTTGGGCAACAAATAAACATTCTCAACCCATATAACTAAACATCTTATTAATAAACAAACTTCTTATGTGTAATCTAGGTCGTTACAGTATATCTTCTTATACTTCATATAAGACAATTAGAACATAGAGAGGAGGATCTTATAGAAGCACAACAGAAGCTAGTCTCATCTCAAGAATAAAGACAAGTTTGACAAGACCCATAAGCTACGACCAAAACCATACATGCTGGAGAATGGATTTTGATGTATACAATACTCTAGAGAACCAACACTCTACTTTTTGAAAATTTCTAAGAGGTGGTTTGGTCCATAAGTTGTCTCAAATGTACATCGGAATACTACACTTATTCTTTGTACGAGCTTGATGTTGTCAATAAGCGCATCAAGTTGTTCAGAAGAAGAAGAGAATTTGTTGAGCTAGCTGAATTTTTGGAGTGAGAACAGATCATAATACTGATGAAGATCTTCTACCTAAAGACGTTGAATAGAATGATGACAACTTAGAGAGTCTTGCGAACTAGTGAAAGAGTTGACACACACCGGAGGATGTGCAGGTTTGGTGGGGGTGAATGTCAAGTTACGTGGCATCCCATACAGTGAAAAAGATCTCCAAGAGCCACTCGAGTGACATTTTCACAAGAAGTTGTCACTCGAGCTTACCAAGTTGGGCAAGAGTAAGCTAGGGTTGAGCTAGACAAGCTGCCCCGAACCTTGAGTTAAAGTATCACTTTGAAGAAGAATGAAAGTATCAAAATCCAGAGCTCGTTAATGAGAGGACTCTTGTCTTCAACTGTGAGAAGTAGTATTCTATGCAATAGTTGGTGATATAGTCCCAAGCTCTAGTAGATCGACGGCTACCATTAGCCGGACTGGTTAGAGTTGTTAGAGTTAGTTAGAGGGCTAACCCACCATTAGGGTTTCTCTTGTACTCACCTCCACTATATATACAGAGAGAGGCAAAGCCTCTCTCATCTCATTCCTATTTTACTTCCTTGTCTACTCCCTCTCTCTCTTCTTGGAGTGTCCTCGAAGTGTCGATCTTTCTACATGGTATCAGAGCTGGTGAGAGTGTGTGTCCCTTGCTGATGAGCAAGATGGAGATTGGAGTACAGGAGAGAGCAGCTGGAGTTGTGCCTGATGTCAAGCACTATCCTGCTGATGCGTTCAGGTGAGGCGAAACCGTTTCTTTCGTCACCAGAAACTTTGAACGCGTTTTCGGAGGCCTAGACGATTTTTTCTCGCTAAAATCTGTCGCTGTTCAGAAGGTTAGGGCTGTCTTGTTTAGAAGGTGCGAATTGTGTACTGGGCCAAGTTTTAGTCGATTTGGAGGTTTCCAGCGGCAGATTTTCAATCGGATCTTTTTCGACCAAAACGAAAGTTTTAGGACTTGAGTCCAAAACTAATCCTGTTTCGAATAAGGGTGGCTATTTGAAAATTTCTGAAAATTTCAAGGGGTCACACGCCCATTTTTGACCTCGTTTGGTCTAGTTTCGACCTTTCTTGGTGTGTTCTTTCGACGTTTCCGTCGTGTTTTGTACACCTACAGTTCGCGCACAGGTTCTTTTCTCGTTGTCGCTGCAGGAGGAGTTCGCGGAGTCGCCTCGTCGTGACTTGTGACAACTCTTGATCGCGCGGTGGGGAGAGACGAGTTTCGTGCAGTTTCTAGGAGGTTTTCCGCGTACAGAACAGTGCAATTTCGACATTGCAGCTATGGCGGAGTCTGTGTCTTTGATCACTGGAGAGAAACTCGACAAGAACAACTACCAAGTGTGGAAGTTCCGGATGAAGACCTTCCTGCAGGGACAAGATCTATGGGATCTTATGACTGAGGAGGAGAAAGCGTCTGAAGTGCCAATTTCTGATCCGAAATTCAAGAAGTGGAAGAAGCGCTCATATCAGGCTATTCACTACATCGCGCTAACAGTATCAGCATCGATGATCGGTCACATCCAGGATTGTGATACGCCCAAGAAAGCTTGGGATGCACTCGCGCATCTGTTTCAATCCAGAACAGAGGCGCGGAAGCTGCAATTGCTGCAGCAGTTCAATACCGTGAAGAAGGGGTCGATGTGCATAAACAACTATGTGAACGGGGTCAAGCAGCTCGCGGATCAGTTATCTTCTGTCAAAGTCGAGATTGATCCCATTGTCTTGATCGAGGCCACATTGCAGGGACTGCCTGCAGAGTACAAACAGTTGATAACATCGATTTCGACCAGAGAACCTCTTCCGCGGTTTGATGAGCTTGTTCCTATGATGTTAGGAGAGGAGGTGCGCCTACTGGGGAGTTCTACTTCGACGGGTCAGCAAGAATCTGTCTATTTTGCAGGTTCTGGAGGATCTCGAGGTAGGGGTCGTGGCAAAGGTGTTGGACGTGGACGGGGTCGCGGACAGCAACAGCAATCGTAGCAGCAGCAGAACCAGCAGAACCAGCAACAGTCTGGTGGTTCCAACAACAATCAGAGAAGAGCGCCTGGTTCCTGCAACTACTGCAAGAAACAAGGCCACAATGCGAATCAGTTGCTTTGTCATCCACGGAAGCAGAGTATCGAGGAGCAACGAACGCAACATGCGAATCGATTTGGCTTCGATGTCTGCTATCTAATATTGGTGTGGAGTGTACAGATCATGTTGTTGTATATACAGACAACATTAGCAGCATGAAGTTAGCTAGTAATCCTGTTTTCCATGCTAGGACGAAGCACATTGAGGTGCACTATCACTTTATTAGAGAGAAGGTCCTTGCAGGAGAGATTGAGCTCAGCTATGTGAGCACAGGAGATCAGGTTGCCGATATCTTCACTAAGGCGTTGCCTAGAGATAAGTTTGATGCTTTCAGACATTGTCTAGGAGTACATGATGTAGAGATGAGCTTGAAGGGGAGTGTTGATACAGTCCCAAGCTCTAGTAGATCGACGGCTACCATTAGCCGGAGTGGTTAAGGTTGTTAGAGTTAGTTAGAGGGCTAACCCACCATTAGGGTTTCCCTTGTACTCACCTCCACTATATATACAGAGAGAGACAAAGCCTCTCTCATCTCATTCCTATTTTACTTCTTTGTCTACTCGCTCTCTTTCTTCTTGGAGTGTCCTCGAAGTGTCGATCTTTCTACAATAGTTAGTGCAATTTTTAAGTTATGAAAAATATGAGAGAGAGAAATCTGTCGATTTTGGCTCGGTGACTTGGATCTGACTTGGATGGATATGCTCGGAAGTACTACATGTCTCTTCGTGAAAGACAGACAATGAAGAAATGGTTGGAAAGTGGAGGCTTACCAAGAGCATAAGAAGCGACTTATGGGGACACTCTATCTCCCACCTCTTCCTTAAGAGGAAACCTCAGAAGGTCAGGTACTTAGGAGATCAAGATGTTAAGCGGGGGGGAGGCCAAACGAGGACCGAAGCCCACAACCCAAGGATAGTGACCTCCCTCTAAGTAGAGCCTCTTTAATGCTGTGTGACAGCTTCGGTGGAATTCTTAGAAGTCGTCTGGACGGGAGAAGTTGCCAATTGTGACGTCTTTTTCCATGGATATGTGCATGCGGAGCTAGCTTATTTAGGCACCCAAGCGGGTGGGCACCTCACCCTTTCTTCTACTACTTGTATGTGTCCCAGAGGACTTGAAGGAGAATCAATTGGCCAAGTATGGACTAGTAAGACCACCGGGAGTGAAGGAGGAGTCTTCTGAGGAGGAGAGCTTGGCAGATATTGTGCCCTGCCCTTAAATTCTAGTACCCAAGGGAGGACCATGTACAACCTCAAAAAAGATCACCAACCATATAGGTGATTCTAGCAGCACAGAAGACACGTCCTTCCTAAGGAGGATGGTACCTAGGAGTGTCTCGAGGGCAAACACTTCTCATCCTGTCATTCATTCCGCATCTGAGTTAGAGTCTTAAGAAGACACCTCTAGCACTCGGTCTATTAGCAAGTCTATTTCTAAGACCTCAGGGAGTCTTCCGAAGACTTCAGAAGACAGAAACAAGGTGGACGTTATCATGTCGGATATTGCGTGAAGGATGTCCAGGAAAATGCGAGGTTCCTGGCTGTGTGCTGAAACAAAGACAAGATAGACAAAACAACCACGAAAACGAATGCTGCGATATATACCAACTCCAAATGTATGTACACTGCTGGTTCTTTCTCCTAAGAGCACAAAACTGAAAAACAGACCAGAGCGGTCTGTAACATGCTTCAAAAGCTCCTAAAAACAACCCCTGAATCACAACCCTGACCCAAAACCACCGAAGCGTAGCTCAAAGCAAGAGAAACTTCTCTTTGCTAACAAACAGAGCCATGGTAGTATCACGCGATCCAAACCCAAGTCCAAACCACACCCATGTACAAGCTCTTAGCCACAATCTCTTAGCCAAAACTAGCTACCATAAGCTGTATATAGCCAACCAGAACTCTAACAAACTCAAAAGAGCAAAACCCGTAGCGAAGAAACCGAAAAAGACCTATCTGGGAACTTCCTCTTTTCGCCGAACGGACTTCCGATGTCGATAGAGTCTCCTCCGCTGACTCCGTTAACCCAAGAAACCTTCAGATTCGACTCCCAATAGATATCGCCGGATTTTCGATCGCAGATGATCGAATCTTCAAAAACTCCTCCCTGCGACTTAAAACCCCACAGACTGCACAAACGGATCGTCTAAACTGATATCCGTCTTCCCTAGCAGATAGATCTAGCTATCACGAACCCAACAAGACTCCAAACAAGTCGTTTGGAGTTCCCCTTGCAAAACCACGCAAGAAATTTGATCACAGGTAGCAAAAAACTGACCTAAATGGACTCTCTACGGCTCAAACTCGCTCACCTCACCCAAACCAAAAATCCAATCCACGTATTGTCTTCTCCTATGAAGACTTCCTGATCGCGTAGGCACCAAGAACGAAGAGCTTGGCACACCGATCACGAAAAACAACCCAATTTTAGATCGCAGACGATGAAAAACTTGACGCAAGCGCTTCTCTGCGAGCCAATTTCACTCAGAACTCCTAAACCGCTCGATGAAACTTGATATCGTCTTCAATTTCCTGTAGAACTCGGTGTTCTGATCCCGATGGATCCAAGGACAACAAGTTTAGACTCCGGAACGGCTCGAACGGTCCAACTCTCCTTCACAGATAACTGAAATCCCTAAATCTCTTTCTTGCGTCCCAATTTCTCCCAGTACACATCCCTCGATCGGTCTCTTCCCAAACCGTCTTAACTTGTGCGTAGCCTGCACAGATCTGAACCCAATGACACCTTGCGCGTGTGTAATGGACTTCCCAATTCTCCAAAACGTCCACCGACAGGTCGTAGAAACAAGTTGCCCCCTTACGTCGGTCTCTGTACGTACCAATTCTCTTCAATAATGAGGAAGCAGACCCCTTGCGTCTTTAATATAACGCCTGGGGCTGCAAATACCCAGTCAGCAAGTAAACTAGGGCCTAGCTTGATTTTCTCTTCTTCCGAGTCGCATAACTTCTCCAGTAGATGTTCAAATGAAGTAGACAAGATGCTCATAGAAAGCTGACAAGGAGCTCTACCCATCTATGTGATGAAAGTGAAGACCCGAAGTTGTGCCAAAAGCCCGTAAGCTGGAGCTTAGCTTGTTTTCTCCATCTTTCGAGTCTTGTAACTTCTCCACTAGACGTCCAAACGAAGTAGACAAAGTGCCTATGAAAAGCTGACAAGGAGCTCTATCCACTGATGCGATAAAAGCGTAGATCCGAAGTTGTGCCAAAAGTCCATAAGCTGGGGCCTAGCTTGTGTTCTTCATCTTTCGAGTCTTGTAACTTCTCCACTATGCGTCCAAACGAAGTAGACAAAATGCCTATGGAAAGCTGACAACGAGCTCTACCCATCTATGCGATGAAAATGGAGATCCGAAATGATGCCAAAAGTCCGTAAGCTAAGGCTTAGCTTGTCTTTCTCATGAGTGTCTTTGGAGCGACAAGCATCGAAGTCAGAAAGGAGCTGGTCCACGACATGACATCCACCCCTTCTGAACCTGTGCATCCTCCGGTATGCACCAGAGATACCAACCAAAGAGTGGACCGGCACGCACCTTGTCTTATCGTCTTACTTCCCATCGTTGCTAACATCATCTTCAAGGTCTTCTGTATAATCCTCATCCTCAAACTGAAACTCCGTCAAGATATCTGTTAGATCGACTTCCTCATCTCTCTTTTTGAAAATCTTGACACGTTTACCTGCCACTGGTACCTTCAAGCTCGTTCCGTCCAACTCTTGCAGGGCATAAGTTGCGTTGTCATGAACCTTCTTCACCACATACGGACCAACCATCGCCTGGAAAACCTCCGGAGTGCACTATGTTGGTTGTCTAGACTGTTGTCATAGACTAACACCCAATCACCTTCCTTGATTTCCCTAGGTCTCAAACGATGTCGTTGATCAAATCTGACCTTGTTCTTCAACCGTGCTTCTCGCAGCCTATCCAAAGCAGCTTGGATATCCTCAGGTCTTCTCTCTAACTGCCTAATTCGAATAGCAAGAAGCTCTTCCCTAATCAGATTGTCTTCCCAAGATAACACACTCCATGTCAAAATGTGTTCTTCAATCGGAATGATAGGTTTCTGACTTGTGATGAGTTCCACCGGCATGTAACCTGTCACCGAGCTGTGTGTCGTTCGATCTACCCATAACGCAAATGATAAGAGTCGAGGTCACTCGCGCATCCTTCTATTGCAGGTCTTCAGCAAAGCCTTCACAATGGGTGGATGACCACGTTCACTCTTGGCATTCCCTTCGGGTTGTAAGCTGTTGTCAGTGACAACCTCACCCCACACCTTGCAAAGAATTCACGAGCCTCATGTGCATCTAAGTCTCCTCGATCTGCAGTGATCTTTCCCACACATCCATATCGACAAACAACCTCTTCCAAGAGAAATCTACATACCCCTTCAGTTGTCTTTGTCCGAAACGCCCTATCCTCGACTTGATTTGAAAGATCTTCTCTAGCAAGTACCAAGTATCTCATCTGCCACAATCCAACCGGCATAATCACCAAGTCTACCACCCACTTGAAGTGGATTACCAACGGGTAAGTCGGGTGTAATCCGTCACGATGTCGGATTTTCGAATACATCTGACATGTCAAACAAGACTCCACAAAAGATACAACATCCCTGTACATGTTTTCCCACCAATACCGCTCTTTCATCTTGGTAAAAGTGACCCAAATCTCTCGATGTCCATCCCAAAGACTCTCATGAAACACCTTGAGCAACTTCTGCTGATTTTCTTTGTGGCAAATCACTCTTAGCGGTATCTCACCTTTCTGCTTCGGTCGTTTCCAAAGAAACCCATCCTACAACATGAAGTTGTAGGCCTTCCTTCAAACTCTCCGAAACCTCTCATCCGTCCAAGCTGTCTGCTTAACCATCGTACTAAGGTACCTTCCGATGTCAAGCAAATCACCATCATACAATCCTTCAACAAACAACTCATCTTCTTTTCCTGTCTATGCAATTGAATAGAACTTTGCACCCACGTCGTCAATATCTTCAACCATCTCATCCTCCCCATCATACCGAGCTCGAGATAACATATCCGCCATCGGATTATCCTTCCCTGTGATATGTCTAAACTCTGGGTTCAACGACTTGATATACTCCGATCCATCGTAACATCACAATATCAAGAGTTGAACAATTCATGACCATCCTTAATAACGGCAAGCAATCAGTTTCTGTAGTGACGCAGGATTACTCCTTTTGCCCATTTAGTATACAAGATATCGTTCTCACAGAGGATTTGCACAAGTAACACTGCTCTAAGTTCTAAGATCTGTTCAAACACACAAACACACGAGTTTTGCCTAGGAATCCCATCTTCTCACAAAACCACGCGTCTTCCAAATACGCCAAAATATACTCTGGATCTAAATAAACAACTACTAACTAAAATATCACACAACTATTCACAGAGAAGCTCGAGAAGACGATCTTCCTGCTTCCGGATCACTTCTTCCGATCTTCTCGATACCGTCTTCCCGAAGCAATTCTCGTCTTCTGGGGATTCAGTTCGTCTTCTCACACCACCAGAAGATTGCCCTGCTCCACAGAAGTCGCCTAGCAACGGCCGTTACACCTTACTCTTCCACTCACATCACAACGGGTTAGATTAATCACAGGGTGTATGCCCCCTGTAGCCTTCGCAGGCTTCTGCCTACGGAAATGATCTTCCTGCAGCACTACAACAACATTCACCTTCACGGAAGCTCAATAGAAGTCTCGGAAGCTCACTAGAAGAAGGTAAGAAGATGAGGAAGAAGGGGAAGAAGAGAAAATCCAAACAAGAGAAAACAAGATGAAAAGGGGAAATTAAGATTCCGACAGGCTTCTAGTCCGGATCTTGACTAACAAGCCATCCCTGCTTGTAATAGTTTGGGGAGGAAGACAACGAACATGTGTACAGTTGCACCGTCTTCTTCTTGAGGATGTCGTCTTCTGCTGTGAGAAGAAGGCTTCTTTTTTCTTCACTTCGCTGCTCTGACTACTCTGTCTTCTGGGATCCCTTATCCATAAGACCGTCCGTACGCAGATCCTAAGTGCTCTACTGGACGAGTCAAGCTACAATGCCACACCTGCTGACAGTCACCGCCACTCAAGAAGAACACTTCCCATGCACAATTGGGAGCGAATTCAAGGAAACCCATCACCCAGAAGACATGCACAAAGCTTCTGCACTCAAATCAACAATCCATTCTCCGAGAAGAAGTCACATTGGCATTGGGAAGCTCACTCCCTCTACTTCATGCGCCTACTCCTCGACACATCAGTCTAGACACCAAGACTGCACGAGGATGCCGTTCCTTGGTCC
Source organism: Asterella californica (assembly GCA_036924285.1). NCBI lineage: Eukaryota > Viridiplantae > Streptophyta > Marchantiopsida > Marchantiales > Aytoniaceae > Asterella > Asterella californica. The sequence goes on from JAYKYS010000003.1 coordinate 20,044,146, forward strand.
TAAACTGTCCACTACCTCTATCTACATCCTCGAACCACTGCTCGTAACAAGCATGCAGACCCCTCCTGTGTATTCTCAGACTATTCGTATGTTTCTAACAACGGGTGTAGTGTATAATGATAATGCCTATCATGTGTCTGTGTGTGCTCTCCGTCTGCACCGTCAAATCGATGTGTGTGTGTGCAGAGCCTACAAAACTCCTACAGAACCCCTTTTCCTACTCTTCGATCCTACTTATGTCGCTGCCATGAGAATCAGAGGAGACGACCACCAGGGGGAGAGAGGCGCTGACAAGAGGTTGCCACCCCACATGCAAGCGGTTCTCCTTCTTAATTAGCCATCCACCTTGTTGCTCCTACGTTACCTAGGCTGCCACATGGTATCCTAACTAATTTCACACTGAAAAACTGCCACCCTTAAGATAGCATGTTCGGTCTTACTAAATCTGGAATAGTCAACTTTGGTTACTATCTACTATGATTGCTCGGAGGTAACCTCTACCTGATCTGCTCCTATCGGAGCTCCTAACGCGGCTTCTGATAAGCTACAAAGCCCTGCAGTTACCTCGGGTGTCACTGAGGTGGCTTCCTCCTCATCGTTCTTCGCTGGCCCTGCTATCGCTGCTGCTGCGTCTTCTTCGGCTTCGGCTTCTGCTTCGGAAGACAGAAGCGTCTTCTGGGAAGCGGAGTCGACCGGTGCTTCGTCGCTCTTCTGGAGCATCAACTCGGTGCTAGGGACCATGACGACCTCATAGGGATCCGGGGAAGTCGCTTCCTCCACGCGGAATATCTGGGAAGACGGCTCGTCTTCCTGTCTTCCAGAAGACATCTTGTCTTTCGGGGCGTCTTCTGGAGCCTTCTCGGCTTCCAACGCTATCACTACCAAGTACACAGCGAGGTCGAACTCCTCCTTCTCCATTCCGGATCCAGTAGATGGTGCTGGAGCTTGAGAAGATGTAGTTGCAGGTGTCGGAAGCGAGGGAAGACCATAGAGTGTCTTCACTCCCTCTATCTGCCGATCCAAGTACCTGAACATGCTCTCCCTGCATTCCACCAACATCGTCTTGGACTCGCTGTCCCATCCTCTAGCCAAGGTAAGTAACTTCCTACCCGCGGTGAAGTTAAACTTCTTCCGAAGCGCTTCCACCGACTGTGCTAGCATCTCCTGCGCACGAGCTTCCGCTGCTTCCCGCTGCATCTTCTCTTCTGCAACTCACGCTTTTGCGGCTTCTCGCTGCGTCTTCCATGTGGTCTTCTCCTCTGCGAGGGCGATGATCTTCTCCCGCACTCGGAGGACCTCCTGATCGCGCTGCTGTACACGCGCCTGCAACTCCTGATTGCTCTTCCGAAGCTGCACCAGCTCCTTGGTAGAAGCGGTTGCTTCCGTCTTGTACCTTGCTGCGAGCTTCTCCGTGGTTCGGAGACTAGCTTCCAGCGCTTCTGTCTTCTTCTGGCCTTCTTCCTGACGCATCAAAGTGCACAGACCAAATCCAGACTGTAGCGACTTCTCCTGAGCCTTCGCTCTCTTCTCCAGAAGCTCCATAGCTAGCTGGATCTCTGTGTGGAAGAAGGCGCTGAACTCTTCCAGTCTTCCTCCTGCGGAAGACAAGTTCATCTCCATCATTCGCTCTGAGGTGTCGACTTTGTCTTCCAGAGGCAAGGATGCCTGTTCCACCACAATGGCCTTCATCTTCTGCGCACGAGAAGAAGCCACTCTTCTCATCTTCCGGGGTGGAAGATCCCTCCCCATGGTAGAAGCGGTCCTCTTCGCTGCGCTTCCTCTCATCGCAGTAGGAGTATCCCTTCTTCTCTTGTCTTCTGGAGTCTTCGGAAGACTCTCTGGTGTTGCAGAAGCGGTCTTTTGCTCCGATCGGTTACTCAGCGGCTCTTCCTCTGAGTCAGATTCCGATCCTGAATGAATGAGGGAGGTGGGCTTCCTAGGTACACTTCTAGGACCCATCTTCCTTGGAGGCGTGGCGTCTTCCGATCCACTAGACTCGTCTTCTCTCACCAGAAGCGTCTTCTGGTGAGAGCCGGGCCTCAGCTGCGGCATCAGAGTGGGAGGGGGAGTTACGGCTGCTGCTTGGTCGTCGTCTTCCGAGGTCTCTTCCTTCGCCTCCTGTTGCCCTGTTCGTCCATACTTCACCAACTGATCTCCCCGGAGATCCCCCATGGCTACGTATAAGTAGCAAAGGAAAGGTGTCAAGTGTCCTCCCGCCGGGGTACCTAAGTACGCTAGCTCCGCTTGTACATATACGTGGAAGAATGAGCCCCAGTTGACATTCTCTCCAGCATACACGGCTTCCAGGAACTCCACGTCCTGATCTCCAAGGTACCTCGTCTTCTGCACTTTCTCCTTGGGAAAGAGATGCAGAAACAGCTTCGCCAGAAGTCGCTTCCTCGGCTCCCGGTAAGACTCGATCTTCCAACCGTTCCTTCCCTGTCTGTCTTCCATGAAGAGACAAGTTGTGCTTCCATGCACATGCCACTCACTTACGATCCTGGGTAAGATCTTCTTCTCAAGCCAACACCCTCGGTTCTCAGATTGTGGTCTGTGGAAAGCCCTGCGCCACCAATCTTCAGTCCAGGAAGATGGTCTTCCTCGAGCTATGCTTGCCTTCGCAGGTACACGGTTGCGAGGTGGCAAAGCTGCCCAAACCTCCTCCAGAAGTCCCTATTCAGCGAGATTGAGGAATCCCATAGGAAGAAATCGAGACCCAACTCCTTGAGGAAGGGAGTGGCCTCGGCCAACTCCGCTACTGGTAACACCATCCCTCGAGGATGCATCGACATACTGGAAGACATGTTGCACTAAGCCACACGCACTTACTATGAGCTGAAGGCTCAGTCCTTCCCAAGTGCCCACAGTCTAGCTTCTACTCTCAGAAGACAAAACTAGTCTTTCAGAAGACAACTACTCCGTCTTCCGGGATTCTAACAGTACTTCCTAGATAGCTCTCGACTTCCGAGCTATATCTAAACAATCCTATCTAAGCAAGGCCTTGCATGGATTACCAAGAAGACAACCCACCTTGCATTACATCCTACTTCCTATCAGAAGATACAAGATTCGCGAAACGTAGAATGCGTAACAGATTCAGAAGATGGTTGCGGGCTCCTGCGGTGACAATGGTCTCTGGGAAGACACCCGGGACGGTTTCCGATTCAATGTCTTTCTCGGAAGACCTCCCAAAGTCAGGCTTCCCTTCATTGATCTCACCTGTCTTCTTCTTCCTACGCGCAATCTATCCTCACAACAGACTCAAGACAATTGCACTCTGTTCTTCTGACTTCTCACCTCTCATACGCACTCAGAAGAAGCTTGCTGCTTGGTGGGAAGACAAGACCCTCGACCATTCTCTCCAGATTATACCAGCAAGTCTTCTCACGACTCTCTCTTAAGTTTGGGAAGAAGAAGGAATGGCTGCTATGGATCAAACAGAAGAGATCCGAAATGGACCCTCACGTCTTCTCGCGCATTTTGCCAGCCTTTCAGTCTTCTAGTCTCTCTAGGAAGATGTCGAGTTGAGAAGCTTGGAAGACCGGGAGGCACAGGCCTAGTCCTCGACTTCCAACTTCTCGAAATAACAAAACAACTCACCAAGCCACTCAAGATTTGTACCAAGCCTCTCTTAACACAAAAGCAAAGCAAGTCCACTCTTGATACGAATTGTGTACAGTCGACTTCCGAAGACAGTCTTCCGAAGATGTTTCAATCTTCCGAAACGTCTTCTATTCAAGGTTTCGGGAGTAGAGAGATGATAGGGTAGGGAAATTGATAGCTGGGATCGTCAATTTGAGGACGATGGTTAGAGAAGCTCGAATTGAACTCAGGAAGAAGTAAGAAGATGTCTGACGGAAATTGGGCAGCGCTTCCGCACCCAATGTCACAATGGGAAAAATGGAGATGGGGGGTAATCGATTAGGCTGCCTGCAAACAACCAAGGAAGCGCGGGGGATACCAAACAAAGGCGAGAAGCAGTGGGAAGGGAAAAGAACATGGGAAGAACCTCTACAGTCTTCTGTCTGCTTCTCGAGTTGTCTTCGACCTTCCGCGCACTTCTGGCTCTGGTCCCAGCTCAAACGCGACCCCACTGAGCTGCTTCCTTCGTCCGCTCCTGTCTACTCCTCAAGCGATTAAGCCGTCCACCTCCGATTCCACTCAGCTGCTTCCAATGTCAGCTTCCGAGAGTTTCACAGGAAACGCTTTTTAATCAGTACGCTTCCTGCGCTTCAGCAATTCGACCTCGCCTTCCTTCTAGCTTCTAATCGATCCTATTCTCACTCAATTTCACCTTGCTGCCTCCTTACTCGAAGCTCACCCTCTGAAATCGATCTTCTCAAGAAGCGTGCTTGCTGCGGGAAGTTGGAATGCACTAATGCGCTTCCTGCGCATCTTTCCCGCAGATTAGGAGTTTCGACCCTAGATGGCTTACCCGACCTACCTACCACCTTGGTGTTACCTAGTAGGTACACCTACTCCTTTACCTGGAAATTCATGGTTAGGCATCCGCGGTCGCTGTCTTCCGGAAGATGCGTGTCTTCCGACGTCTTCCCGTCTTCCGCAGACGCAACTGAGAAGACGCTTCCCGGAAGACGGTCGTCTTCCGAAGAAGTCAACTTCTTATTACAAAAAGCTCATAAGATCATCTTCCTTCTAAGGAAGCAGTAATCTTAAGTAACAATGCTTCTTCAGTTATACAAACAAGTTATTAATCTTAAAAATTTCAAAAATTCGTGAATCCTGTAATTTGTGGGCACCACAGTTTCAACAACCACTACTGCTCCAATCAAATACTCTTTCTCAGTTTTCATAGCTGAAACAATACCCCACAGTTCTCTCTTCACTTGCGGGTAAGCACGTTGTCGAGCACTTAACACCTTCGCTCCGAACCTAACCGCAAATCTGTCTCCATTCTCATCATCCTGTCCGACTGCCCATCCAATTGCAACTGGACTTGTATCCACAGTAAGAACCATCGGCCTAGCACCCTTGTAATCAATCCTCCCCAGAACTGGAGGAGATGATAATAAAGACTTCAGCTTCCTTACCGCATCAGTATGCTCTTCCTCCCATCTGAACTTACGACCCTTTTGCAACAATCCATACAACGGATCCGCCACATGCGCATAATGAGGAATCCAAATGTGGTAGAATACACAAGCACCCAAAAATCTTCTTACTTCTGTCAGCGAGTTGCAAATCTCCTTCATCCTTCCAATCGCATCCACCTTGTTCGGATCTGGCTTCCGACCAAACGATCCACACAAATGACCAACGATCAAAACCTCTCTAACCCCAAATGTAGACTTCGCACCTGACAGCGTAAGATGAACTTCCTCAAGTCGAGATAAGATCTTCTCACAATCTGCGATGTGATCGGTGACGTATAGCCGACACTCTTCTGATCTAATGCTTCATCCTTCTCATCTTCCACACATCCTTTGATGGGGATGTCATCCAGGAACGACATCGTCTTTTCAGGGATGAAGTCCTTTAGAACTCGATTCATCCCGTTCATCATGTGTGCTACCAAGTTGGTAGCTCCCTGTGATAAGGTACACATCCTAACCAACCCCAAAGGTGTCCTCATTGTCGTGAAACTTCTGCTCTCCTTCGCTAGTTGAAATTGATCATACCTTGAGTAAAGATCTCCCATTGAGTAAATTGCTCTTCTTGCAAACGCTTCAGTTAACTCATCCACAATCGGTCCCATCTCAGCATTTCTGATTGTTACTGCGTTCACTTGTTGCATGTCTTGGATGAACCGCAGCGACCCATTCTTCTTAGGCACTGTAAACCATCTGCTCGAATGCGGTGCAAACGACGGCTCCAAGATCTTCATCCGCATCTTCTCCTTCAGCAACTCCACTAGTTTGGACAAGTGAGCCCACGGTATTGGAATTGATCTCAAGTTCCATGACACATACGGTACCGTGAAGATAACCATTAGAGTAACAACGTACGGGTCTACACACTCAATCTCATGTGGCTCAAAGGCAAATGCTTTCCCATGTCGTGAAAGCATCTCCTTTAAGCACATCCTCTCTTCTGGTAGAAGAGACCCATCAAATCCAATCTTAAGCTCTTCAAAGGTCTTCTCCGTGAACTTGTGTCCTATCATTGCAAGATCTCTCAAACTCTTTTCTCTTGAAGCTCGATCCATCTGTTGGTTAGTGTCTTCTGACAAAAGATTAGTAACTGGCTTTATCTTCTTATCCACTATCTTGTACCTTGTCTCAATTCGGTGATCGAATGATTTGATGACCTCCCTTGAATGAATCTGCACAACCTTATCCATATCTTCCCATCCAATAGACATGATCTCTCGCAAAGGATCCTCCAACCCATCCTCTTCATAAACATCAGAAATCCATTCATCCCCTTCTAGCTCACCCAACTCTTTCATCACCAACTCAACGTCACGCAAATGTTTTTGTTCTTTTCTCCTCAGCTCTTCTACCTTCTTGTAAATAGCAACCCACACTCTGAAGACCCAACAAACCCTGTACAAAAAGCACTATCTCCATCAAGCGAGAGTACCTCTCCTGCGTACCATCACAATCCCGCTCTATAGTGGTACTCAACGAAAATCCTTGAACTCTTCATTCACCCTTGGAAGTGGTTTCTCCCTCAGACGATCTCGATTGCGCTCGTGATTGGATGATATAGTCAAGAATTGTACCGTTCTCGTCCAATCTTGACTTCGGATCCTAGCATAAGCAGATCCGTCGTCCAGTATCTTTGTCTCCGTCCGAGTTGCTATGATGAAAGGTTGATCAAGAATGAGCGGATATGATGTTGCTTCCTGGACAAAGAAGTTTTGCTCGATAGCAACATCACCTACGCGCACTCTAATGTCTGGACAAGCTCCATATAAGTCTCCTCTTGTGTTGTTGGCTGCTCTTATGATCCACCCATACTCTGTGTCGATCGGCCACTTCTTCCTCTTGTACAGCTCCTTCGACATGATGTTGATTTCTGATCCATGATCAATCCGAGCAACCACCGGCTTATCCAAGTCTCCGATTCTCACCAACGTCTCCGTTGTAGCTCGAGCTCAGTGACTGTGGCTTTAATGACTTGAGCTTTGTTTCCCATCCTCCTCTTCATCTTCAAAATGTACCTTGCGTCTTTGATCTCTTTCTTCCTCTGAAGAATAAACACTGCACTTTGCAAGCTCTCTCTCCTCATCCACAGACATCCTAGTATCCAAGGCATGCGATAAACCAGTCTCATCCGTAATCTGTCGCTTCCGTTTGATGACATCGATGATGACATCATGAAACTCACGCTTAGCAATGCCCAACACTTCTCTCAAGGTAAACTCCACCTTCGCATTCAGAATGCGATCTTCCAATACTCCCTTCAAGTCTGTTGAAGCTTCGATGTCCGACTGTAGTTTGTATGCAGCCGGCTTACCCTTCTCCTTCTGAGAATCCTTCACTCTTTCCTTCGATGGAGAAGGAGCATCATCCATCGGTAGATCTTGAGCTCCTGCATCCCGAAGCTCTTGACGAACCTTCTCCCCTCGAGTCTGTCTCTTGGAAGAAGTTCCTTCCCCTGCATCCTCTGATCTCGTCTTCTCTCTCTTCCAACAACGCTTCGTGTTGGTTCTTGGCGATGTAAGCATGTACCGAAAGAGCTTCTATCGGATCCTCTCATCCAGTATCCTTCCGGATTGTAGCAGCAGTTCTCAGCAACATCTCACGTGTCATCTTCCCTTTCTGTTTCATGGAGATGACAGATGACCACAATCCACTTGGCTCAACTTGTCCGTTAAAACCTCTCTCAGCTTGATCCTCAAGCCTTGTGCCATAAGTTCCAACTTCCACCATTGCAACCGCTTGCGCTGATAGGTGGTCCTCAACCAACTTCTTCATCCCTCCTCTACCAAAGTTGGTCTGAAGAAGTGCACCAGTATCTCTCAGCGCTACCTTCCCATCCTTCCAGAAGATCACTCCTTGCTGTAGAATATCAGTGAACTCCTTGCAATCTCTGCGCGGATGATCAGTACCATCGCACCAGATACACCGCTGGATCCAGTCTTGCTTCTCAACCGGTCTTGTCTCGCTTGTAGACCCCTTCTCTTCCAATCTTGTGAGCTTGATATGCAGATCTCGCATTCTACGCAAAATCTCCTCAAGGTTTGAATCATCCTTCTTCGGAGATACCATAGGTGCATGAACAACTGAAACAACTGGAACAGCTGGAGCAACTACTACTACCTGTCTAGCAACAGGAACCACTGGTCGGACTATAGGAACAGATGTTACAGCTGTAGGTGTTGACGTCAGTCTCCTAACAGAAACCTTCTCTCGTCTCTGCTCCCTCTTGGTAAGCAGACCAACAGCTTCCTCAACCTTCTTCCAGCTATTGGTCAATCCATCGTCCTCCTCCCGGTCTTCCAGAAGTACCTCTAGCTTCTCCTGCAACTTCTCATCTGCAGACCGAAGAAATAACTCTATCTTGTTGGACTGCAACGTCAACTTCTCCATCCTGATCAGCCGTGAAAACTGCTTCTCAAACTCTCTGAGCAACTCAGTAGCTTGTAAACTCTTCCTTGGTTGCTCAGCCCACTCCAAGAATGACTTCTTGGTGACTCGATCAGAGTCCTCCAAGAAGTACTCATCCATCAAGGCATGAGCAAACGTCTCCCAATCCTTGTTAAAATGTTTCTTTAGCATTTTAACATGATCTCTAATCTCTAGAGCTGTTGCTAACTCAAATGTCTCAATCATCTCATCTTCTGAGACCCGGTTTAGCTCCATCTCCTTCACATAATGCCTCAGATATCTTGAGACATCTCTCTCATCAAACTGGTCAATCCTGCTGACCACCGCTTGTAACGCCCTTGTTGCCAAAGCTTCCTTCCGCTCATCAGACTGTTGTTGTCGTAAGAACATAGTGAAAGCTTGGAACATCGATGTAGTCGCCGGATCCAACTGCACCTTCGGCAACCCACCTGAACCACTAGCTCCATCTCCATCACCTTTCCTATCCCCACTCATGACTGTCAATCTCTTCTTCAAAGTTCACAAATAGAAGAAATCTTCATCCCAGACCTTCACTTCGAGTTCACCACCTATATCGTGTCGGATATTACGTGAAGGATGTCCAGGAAAACTCGAGGTTCTTGACTGTGGAGATACTGTGTGCTGAAACAGAGGCAAGACAAAAAAAAAACAACCACGAAAACGAATGTTGCGATATATATCAACTCCAAATGTATGTACACTACCGGTTCTTTCTCCTAAGAGCACAGAACTAAGAAACAGACCAGAGCGGTCTGTAACCTGCTTCAAAAGCCCCTAAAAACAACCCCTGAATCACAACCTTGACCCAAAACCACCGAAGCGTAGCTCAAAGCAAGAGAAACTTCTCTTTGCTAACAAACAGAACCACAATAATATCACGTGATCCAAACCCAAGTCCAAACCACACCCATGTACAAGCCCTTAGCCAAAACTAGCTACCATAAGCTGTATATAGTCAACCAGAACTCTAACGAATTCAAAAGAGCAAAACTCGTAGGTAAGAAATCGAAAAAGATCTATCTGAGAACTTCCTCCTTTCGCCGAACGGACTTCAGATGTCGATAGGGTCTCCTCCTCTGACCCTGTTAACCCAAGAAACCTTCAGATCCGACTCCCAACAGCCCAGATATCGCCGATTTTTTGTCGCAAGTAACCGAATCTTCAAAAACTCCTCCCTGTGGCTTAAAACCGCACACATCACACAAACGGATCGTCTAAACTGATATACGTCTTCCCTGGCAGATAGATCTAGCTATCACGAACCCAACGAGACTCCAAACAAGTCGTTTGGAGTTCCCCTGGCAAAACCACGCAAGAAATTTGGTCGCAAGTAGCAAAAAACTGACGTAAATGGACTCCCTGCGGCTCAAACTCGCTCACCTCACCCAAACCAAAAATCCAATCCATGTATTTTCTTCTCCAATGCGTAGATGAAGACTCCTGGTAGCGTAGGCACCAAGAACGAAGAGCTTGGCACACCGATCACGAAGAACAATCCAATTTTAGATCGTAGGCGATGAAAAACTTGACGCAAGCGCTTCTCTACGAGCCAATTTCACTCAGAACTCCTAAACCGCCCGATGAAACTTGATATCGTCTTCAATTTCCTGTAGAACTCTGTGTTCTGATCCTGATGGATCCAAGGACAACAAGTTTGGACTCCGGAACGGTCCGAACGGTCCAACTCTCTTTCACATGTAACTAAAATCTCCAAATCTCCTTCTTGCGTGTCAATTTCTCCCATTACACATTCCTCGATCCGTCTCTTCCCAAACCGTCTTAACATGTGCGTAGCCTGCACAGATCTGAACCCAATGACACCTTATGCGCGTGTATTGGACTTTCCTATTCTCCAAAACGTCCACCGACAGATCGTAGAAACAAGATGCCCCCTTACGTCGGTCTCTGTACGTACCAATTCTCTTCAATAATGAGGAAGCAGACCCCTTGCGTCTTTAATATAACGCCTGGGGCTGCAAATACCCAGTCAGCAAGTAAACTAAAGCCTAGCTTGATTTTCCCTTCTTTTGAATCGCATAATTTCTCCAGTAGGTGTCTAAATGAAGTAGACAAGATGTCCATGGAAAGCTGACAACGAGCTCTACCCATCTGTGTGATGAAAGTGAAGATCCGAAGTTGTGCCAAAAGCCCGTAAGCTGGGGCCTAACTTGTTTTCTCCATCTTTCGAGTCTTGTAACTTCTTCACTAGGCGTCCAAACGAAGTAGACAAAGTGCTTATGAAAAGCTGACAAGGAGCTCTATCCACTGATGCGATAAAAGCGAAGATCCGAAGTTGTGCCAAAAGTCCGTAAACTGGGGCCTAGCTTGTGTTCTTCATCTTTCGAGTCTTGTAACTTCTCCACTAGGCGTCCAAACGAAGTAAACAAAGTGTCTATGGAAAGCTGACAATGAGCTCTACTCATCTATGCGATGAAAATGGAGATCCAAAATGATGTCAAAAGTCCATAAGCTAGGGCATAGCTTGTCTTTCTCATGAGTGTCTTCGGAGCGACAAGCATCGAAGTCTGAATTTCAGATAGGAGTCGGTCCACGACACGACAACGTCCCAACTGCGGCAGGTGAGTATGTAGAAATTGAGACAGAACATTCGGAAGCTTGTTTCTGCTGTAAGAGGAGACCTCCCACCAAGGAGGATATTACGAATGACTTCTTCCCAAGCACAGAATGGGAGAACAACCATGATGGAAGAAATAGAAGAACCGCAAGAAGACAAGAAAGCTTCCAAAGATCGATATGTCAACATGATCCTGACTTTCGCTTGGAGAAGATTGGAGGAGTTCAGTGCCTTCTTCAAGACCGAGATCCAGCCAGTCATAGAGATGGTGGAAAAGCGGACTGGAGTCCAAGAGAAACCTCTTCAATCTGAATTTGATCTTCGGAACCTGATCCAACAAGAAGAAGCACATACAGTGCGGGTGGAAGCTCTGAAAACCAACCTCCGCACTATTGAGAGGTTAGCAACCAAGTAAAGAGACGGCTCAACTCCAGAAGACCCATCAGGAGTTGCAGATGCGATTTCCACAGAAGGAGCAGGAAGTCTTGAGGATCAAGGACAAACTAGCTGACCTGGTGGTCGAGAAGAAGCAACGGTTGGAAGCAGAATATCGAACCCTGGAGGTCATGACACAAATGGGAGAGGCTTTGAGAAAAGAGTTCAACTTCACAACCGAGAGGAAGCTTCTAATCTTAGCTCTAACTTGATATGTTGTCTCTAAAACCTGGTTGTTAGAATGCAAGGACATCATGTTCAGATACTTGGATAGACAGATTGAGGATCTGAAGACACTCTATGGTCTTCCATCAGTCCTCGGCACTACAACCATATCTTTGGACGCCGGAGATCCTTCCCATGTCGAGGATCTAGACAAGGAAGAGTTAAACCTGGATGTTCACATGGTGATAGCAGCATTGGAGATGGAGAAACCGCCAAAAGAAGTCCTAGAAGCCAAGATGTCTTATGAAAGACAAGATGACGAGCTGACTTCTCAGGTGTTCAAGGTGGAGGCAGTGTCTACCTCCGTCTCTCAGAAGGTTACCAAAGCTCCAAGAAGCAGTCAGGCCTCGTAGAAGGGCCCGGAAGCCAAGTTGGATACAGCTTCCCACAGTCATCTTCCATCTTTTGAACCGGGTACGGATGAGCACATGGTTATCATTGAGATAGATGGCACCTCAGCAGCTCCAGAGACACCAGCAGAGCAGCATATGACACCAGAAACCAAATTGGACATACAGACAAGTGCGGAAGCCATGGACATCACACTTGAGATCCAGGAATAGCAAAGAGATCTAGTTCTATCCGGGGTTTTTATGCCCTACTGACTTTTGGAAAAATTCAGACATTAATGTTTTTAGTTCTATATTTCTCTTTTGTATTTTTAGATCTCTGCCCAAGTAGCAGAGCTAGATAGAGAAAGAATAAAGAAGGACTTCCAAATTTAGAGAAATCAAAGTCCAAGGATGAGGTGGTCATCTTCTCATGGGTCCTTTCACGTTCTGGGCTGTAGTTTTGTTCGGAAGGTCTCCTCCTATGTTTAGAAGGCAGTTTTGCTCAGCTGTTAGTCAGCCTATGCCCAAGAAACAATATAAGACTTAGGATTGTTGTCTAGCCCCCGCACCCAAGCAGAAGCGAGGAAGTGCAGACAAAAGTAGACAAGGAACGACATCCTCGTGTAGTCCTATTTAGTATGGTGTGTCGAGGAGTAGAGTTAGAAAGCTGAAGGGGTAGCTATCGGAAGCTGATGTAACTTCTTCCCTTCTCAGAGATTTGATTGATTATTTGTTTACAGAAACTTTGTCTATGTCTTTTGAGGATTGGGTTTCATCAAATTCGTACTCAATTGTGCGTGAGAAGTTTTCTTGTTGAGTGGTGGTGACTGTCATAAGTTGTGTAGTGTCAAAGTTCGTCTCATACAGTGGAGTACTTAAGATCCACATGCGGACTGTCTGTGGGATATAGATTCCCAGAACAAAGTAATCGGAAGTGAGGACAGAAGAAGTCAAAAGTTGTATCCGTGGTACTTTGGCTGAGTAACAAGTAAGAAGCCAAGGACTTAGCGATGAGAGTGTCGGCACAAGTCTGAAACCATGTAAAAGCCCATTTGGTCAAAAGGACAGTGGGTGGTAATTAACTCCAAGTTGCCTCAAGAGGAAACCTAAGGTACATAGAAGCTGGCAGATCTCTCTTATCACATCAGAAGACGTCATCATCAACAAGAAGACGGTGGGATTGTAAGTATTTGTTTAGTCTTCTCACTCATATTACTACAAGCATGGATGGTTTGTTAGTCAGGATCCGGACTAGAAGCTTGTCAGAAGATTTATTTCTTACCTTCTCTCTCATTTTCTTATTCTTTTCTATTCTTCTCTTCCTTCTGTTATCTTCTTATCTTCATTCTATCTTCCACCGGATTACAGAAGCCTTGTGTGAGCATCATTGGATGTAAAGTGTCGTTGTAATGCCGTCAAAAGATCATTTCAGTAAGCACAAGCTTGGGAAGACTATAGGAGACAGACACTCTATGATTGATCTAATCATCTGAGCATCCGCAAGAGTGATTAACATTATGTGGTACGGCGAGTTTTGAGTTTGTGAGAGGGACTTAGGGACTCTCACAAGTCCGGAAGAAGTCATTCTAGAGGGTGTGAGCTCTGAAAGCTTAACCTGAGAAACGTAGCATCCTCCTTGCAGGAGTTTGCTGTGTATAGTAGTAATTGACATCTACCTAGCAGTGTTAGTGTTCTAAGCTGTCAAAAGTCGAGTTGAACCACCAGATGACGAGATTTACTTTTGGAAGCCGACTTGAGAAGACTGGAAGCTTGACAAGTGGCCAGTAATCGTCCTCCAGGTCTTCTCAGTATACATTTGGGTTATATTTGAAGTAGTAGTCATGTGTCATGTTCCAAAGCTCCTTTTTTAAGGGTCTAGAAACAACGTGGTTGTGTGGATTAGAAGGAACTTCTGGGTAAAACCAATGTGTTTAAGTTTGGTCAGATCTTAGAACTTAGAACAGTGTAACTAGTGTAAAGCTTCTTGGAGAATGAAATCTTTTATGCTACAGTGGTGTAAAAGAGAAATCTTAAGACATTACAGAAAACTTGATATCTGTATAAACTCAAAGTAGGTGGTCTTGGATGCCGATGAGACAAGGAAAGCTAGAAGTTGAGAAGATCTGACAGATAGAAGAGGTCGTGACTTTCTTTTGAAAATGTGCTAGAAACATCGTCTCATACGATAGGACACACTTCTCTTGAATGGGGGTGCTCGACAAGGAGAAATCTGAATGTCTTGTACCAGAATCTTCAAGGAGGTGACGCACTCCACGCTACTCATATCACGCTCTTATGTCATGTAGTCTCTCTTGTACATCCTTCTTCATTAGATTCATCATTGGTTTCATCAATGTCTGACTTATCTTTGGGTTTGACATGGAGAGCATATGCTACGAGAGCATCGTAGGACAGCAAATACTCCAAGTGTCGTATCTTTCTTGAATTTATCTTTTTCTTCAAGGTTACGATGTGTTCGTCCAGCTAGGACCAAGCTACCTTGGTCTCGATACTGAGCAGACCTATCTCATTCTTGATATCTACTATAAAGTTCTCCATTTGAATTCTAGCCACATACTCCATCCCTGCTATGGTGAAGTTTTGGGCTTGTTTGAATGTGATATCTCTTATGAACCAACCCTTTTCTTCAACTGATATAGGGAGGTACCTTGGGTAGGTTTTAGGAGCGATCAGAGGCATCTTCTTAGATATTCCTGATTTTCCTGATAGATAATCTTGATTTTCTTCAAGCAGTGCAGAAAATACTTCATGGTCACTACTTGGAGATTAACCGTCATATAGGTTAATTTGTACGGATTAACCAAAGTAATGTCTCGACGCATGATAGCCTCGCATAAAAATTCCTTGAAGTAAGTAACATCCCAATCTTACAAACCTCTGCTCTAAATCTGTTTGAATACTTCCGTAGTGAGAGATTCCCTCACATTGACGTGCCACTCCAGCGCATTGAAGGTGATAAACAATACCTTGTCTGTGAGGTGCACATCTCCACCATGCATGATTATCCTTACATCCTCATTGGTCTGCATGCATTCACCGTGATGATAATCAATGTACTATTAAGGATAGGCCGAGGTAAAAAAGGATAATTCGCTGCTTCATGATTTTTGAATACGAACTCCCTTGCATTCTCCTCCGTGGTACAAAGATCCATGTACCCTTCCTTCCGAATCATCACAAATAGTGACCGTAGTTTGATCGTGATTGGATTGATTGAGCTAAAATGCTGGTCCCTATCAGTTTTGTCAAGTAGCGGGACCATTGTGTCACATCTACAGGGAGAGTATAGTCTTCGAATGCTTTCTCTTTTGGGTATGGAGTGGCTGTGTATTTGAAGGATGACATCCTCGATACTTGCTCCATGAATGCGGTGATCTTCTTTGGTTGGACCAAGGCCTGATCCTCTTCTCTGAACTCCTCTTCTACAATTGATTGGTTGTTTATGTTTGTATTTCATTTCAGTTTGTGATATGCTTCTTCATGCAATAAATTCATCAATTATGACAAAAATCATTTTTCTTGTGACAAGTATGTTTTAGCATTATCATCCATGCAGTTGTCCAATTGACACCCATGTAGATAACCATGTCATCCAACATGTAAAGTCACTCTTCTGTCACCTCAGCGTCACATCACCTTGTCAACCTAGTCTGCATTGCCACATCAACAGAATGCCATGTTAGCAATCCCATCTACTCAACATTTACACCTAAGCAAAATCGGTCAGTTATTTTTCATGTCAACACTATTTTGGTTTTCTACCATTTCAGAAAAAGTTCTCAGTCAAACCTTGACTATAGCTAAACTGTTTCTTTCATGCTCAGGCAGTCCAAGTGCGTGCCTTTTTTGCAGCATGTGTTGTGGATGTCCGGACAAAATTAACCATCTGGTGTAAGGTCTACATCTGTCTGTAATTGAACATCTCTCCTTATTAGACATGAGATGGTCAAGTGTTATCACTACAAACGGCAAGGATATTTCTTTGTATCAGGTCTCTAGTAATGATTGATTTCTCCGTGTCTATTGTGTTTACCATGGATGAGATGGGTTGAACTGCGTCGGTCCAAGTGATGAATTTCTTGGTCAGTGGAAACTTTAAATTATCACTGCACTTTAAATTACAGAAGTGTGTGGCCTGCTTTCTAGGAATGACCGAGATCAACATACCTTCTTAATAACATGGGCTGGGGTGGGATGGGTTAAATGGCACTGCCAGTTACTTCACTAGTACTGCTGCATTGGAGATGAACTTCTCGGTGCAGTCGGTGTGTGAATCTAGAGCTGATCAAGGCTTATTTCATCGATGTCATCGACTTTTGCATATGAAAGAAATCACGGCAGCAACTACTGCGCAAGACTCCTGACTTCATATCCACAGATCTTGAAACCGTGCGCTGGTGATCGATCTGGATGAACTTCTCGGGAGAACATTTTCTTGGTAGGTAGGTCACAGACAGGTAGTGCATCAAAACTAAACTGCAGCTTTAATAACTTCCGGCTGGTCGATACTCGATCTCCTTCCTATAAGATTTCAAATTAGAAGCTCATAGAACCCTATGGCTTACACCTAGACACAGTAGCACTCTTCATGTCAGACTCTATCGATCGTATATAAGTTGCTCATGATCATGTTCGTATTTAGTCCAAGTTTGACACCTTCCCTTATCCATGAATGAAGGTGTCATTTAAGGCCGCAGACACAACGTTGTGACGCTCGAATGTCGTCGAAACGTCGTAGCCGCCGATATGTTTCTGTTCAAATGAACTGTTTGTGCCGACGGTTTCTACAACAAACACACACATATCATTGCTGTTCAAGCATGTATTGTAACAAGCAACTCTTCTTTCGCTGCAGCTGTTGATGCCTTCCTTGGGAGGCATGGTTGTAGATGGAAAGTGTGACGAGGTTTGTACAACGGCGAATCCATACTCCATTCCTTTAGGAATACTACGCTGAAACAGGAAAGCTCTACCTATACATATATCTCTAGATCTCTTTGCTAGTGATGCCTTCTATGGTTCAGTACTTGAAAGGGAAAACAGAAGTACGTTATTAGGGAAAGTAGCGCTCGTTGCTGCTGCTCCATCATTGGAACAAACAGCAAACAGGAGACGAACCATGAAATACCCTGGAGAGATGAGGTCATACGGAGTTTACAACTGTACTGGCAGGCAGTTCAGCCTCATGTGCAAGTCCCTGGAGAGGCGAGTGTCGAGAAACTTGGTTTTAGAAAGAGAAAAGGAGCCGTAAGTATCAGGAGGGTTGGCTGGATGAGGTGGGCTATAATCAACGTCCAGACCCTTTCGCATCTTTGGAGAAAGTGCAGCTGGTTGTCACATGTAACCTGAAATCTACTGATAAATGGTGGTGGTTCAGATCGTACAAAACTGCACTGGTCAAAAAGCCCTCGAGATGTATACGTGGTTCAAAGGGCCTTATAACATACCTGGACATACTCGAGTACACATGAGGAATTTCATTTCCACAATGTGGACGAGTCACATTGGATGTGTTGTCACGCTGCAGATGAAGAGTTGAATCATGCTCTTTTTGTACCCATACCAGCAGCATCACCTTTAGCTAGGCTCTAGAGCTCTTGGTCTTCAACGGTGGCGTACGCGTTTATAGTTCCCCAGCAGCAGCACCTTTAGCTAGGCTCTCGAGCTCTTGGTCTTCAACTGTGGCGTACTCGTTTGATAGTACTCAGCAGCAGGAGTACCACTAGGCGGGTTCTAAGGGATACGGCTGGGACGAGGAAGATGGACTTGGTAGAACTCAGAGAAGCACCACGAGTAACATGCATGTGGACATTGCTTGGAAGTGTAAAAATGAAACACACTGCTTTTCCACGTGATGGGAAATGAAGAAAGAGAAGCAACAGCCGCAGCAAGTGTGCATGATTTCTCGGTCGCCATTATATCTTTCACCAGGCTGAGCACGTACATCTATTCAGAAGATGCACGTACAATGCAGAAGGATCTACCTATCCATCATAGGGTCAACGAATCATGGGTGATCATGTCGCATGCATTTGATTCATGATCACTCACTCTTTCAGGACTCTAAAGTTCCTTACACTCAGAATCTAACAGGAGCGGGGCGCTAGAATGTCAACAATATTCACTTTTCATTCAAATTTCAAGAACCGAATCTCATTTCTTCTCTTCTGTTAACCTTCTCATTTTCGCGACGTTACCGACACCAGATAGCCGAGCCACTATTCTAGCTTTAGGTGTAAATTTATCAGGTTGTTAGCTAGGTCGAGCAGGTCGACCTGGCCAACGATGCATAAAAGCATGAATACGCAGTGTCATGTCACGAGTAAGTACTTATCAAGGGCTGGGGCAACCGTGCTGTTTAAACCTAGCGCACCAAACATATTAGCAACAGATGCAGCTAATCCTTCTCTATGGTGCTTAGACATTGTATATATATATATTAACTCCCTTACGTCACAACTTCGAAGTGCCGAAAACACACTAAGTGGACATAAAGCGATATTGAGTTATGACCTGTGATGTGTTCGAGTGCGGCTTCTTTCGGACACACAGTGGCGCCCTTGAAAGCTCGCTCACAACTCGTTGAAAGCTGTTAGGATCGTACTACTGGTTTCAAATGATCATGGATTTGAATTCCCACCAACGCCCTCTGCAATCGACCGATTGCAAGTTCTCAGTACTGCATATCATGGAACCATGAATGAACGATAGCCATCCTATTGTTAGGGCATACGTCCAGCGCTAGCTGATTATGTGAAGACAACGTACGTACGAAATTTGCAGCAATCTGCTGAGTGATATATCATGACTTCATTTAAGACTCTGCACTTCACTGCGAGGAAGAAGAACTTCCTCGATACTGAAACAGAAACCTCATCTTGATTCAATCAAGAACAGACGCACAGAAAATCTTCAAACAGTAGCTTTTGGAAGAGAATGTGTAATTCGAATGTACGAAGGCTAGTCTCACGACATGATCAAGAATCTGAAGCGCCCATGCCAGATGATCATGAACAGGATGAAGGAGAGAGGAATCATGCATTTCAAGCATCTTCACAAGTAGCTGTTTGCTGTCTGCTTGGACTGCATGATCAGAAGATCTACAGCTGCCACAAAGTCTCCTACTGATGGCCTAGCTTAGCTGGTAAAGTTCTTTCTCAGAGCAAAAGTACAGAAAATAGGTTTGAATATGCGTCCTTTTCACGTACCAGATTGAAGTGGGTGACGTCGGTATGCCAGCCTTCAGGGTGCGTGTAACATGCCAATTTGTAATGGTGCAGATGACGATTGTACTCTGCGCGCAGTACATATATTCCACCTCCGGATTCTGACTGTAGAGATTCAGGATAGCATCGAGGAGAAAATGTTAATCTGGCAACCTAGCTACCGGAACGTTCAGGCCAGTCACTAATATCTGACTGGCTGTGGGCAATTGGCTGTTTTCTTCTGACAGCACTATGATGGCCTACTGTGAACGATCGTTGATCATCCATTGCAACATGTCCAACAGACTCAATAACGTACTATCGAATGACAAAGCATCAACGTTTCAAGCGTTTAATGAAGTACTCCCTTCATCCCACCACGAAGATTCAACATGGATTGATCCATGAGCCCAAGTTAGGTCCTATAGTGCAGAAGACATTGCTAGGTACTTAACAGTGTGCTCCTGAACCATAGGACCTAACTTGTGCTCTGATGTCATTTGCGATAAAAGCCCTATGAACATAATTAATCTTCAAAAAGTTTGAAGTTTTAGATTCAGTTCGCTGGTGATCACCATTAAAGAGTGCGTAAGGACATCGAACTTTGTTCTGAATAAGTGGTTAGGGAACTGAGATGATTCCAGATCTTGATCTTCGCAAGCCACATATATAATCCTCTCGGCTGGAGTGGATGCAAAACATTTAGAAGGAGTTCAAGACGCTTGAATCAGTGAGATCAAGAGGAGATTACGTTTCATCTAGTCTTAAGCTACCGCATACTTGTTTCATGGCTTTCGACTGAGCCGCAGAACCGACGCGACTCACATATAATCCCACGTTAATAGCAGGTCGACTTTCAGGATAAAATAGTTCTGTTTCCAGAAGGATTTGAGAGAACTATGCTCCTTAGTGATCCTTGTTGACAAGTCAGACTTCTGGCCTTCACTACTACAGGTAGTGCCTATCATTCGATATAGTTTTGTTTGTTCGACCCTCTTATCTCTCCCGGAGACTGAGAAGCCTGAAAAACCTTTCTAGCTAGCATTAAACTCCATAATTAACCAAGCCTTGAGGCGGAGATAAGTTATACATCATTTGTTGCTGCACTTACGGGATCCAGATAACACATGTTTAAAGCGGAACGGCAGCAAATCCCACGCCAGTAAGAAGGGTTGACCTAGACCCGTACGTTTCTTTGCGCACAAGTACAGTATGTGTCTTCTCTGGAAGAAAACCATCTTGGAAGGTTGAGGGTAGTCTCTAACAAACGAGAACCACTGACTTGCAATTGCGTTGTGGAGCCAAAATCATCAAACAACGGCGTGGCCTTAATTTGTGTGTAGGATAGGTCACCTCTCACGCACGGATTCAAATTTATGTATGCTTTGATGCGGATATACCGGGAGAGAAAGCTCACAAAGTGCGTGGTGGTTAACCGTCAGTGTTTGTAACCGAACTGCTTTCTCCTTGCCTGCGTTCGAAGTTTTTATTAGTACAGATTTTGCAAATCACCACACACCAAAAGGTGAGATACGAAGTCGAAGTTTGACCACCCATGGCATTAACTTAAAGGAGCATTCCAGGCTTATGATGCGCGATCAATAAGTATATGTGCTCTACCTTCGTCAAACACAGCACCTTCCTTACCTGCTCTGATCTTGCCACATACGGTAAACTTTGACAGCACATCCTGCGCCTTGGATATATACCAGCCAGAGAAAATAGAGAAGACCAGAAGGAAGATGATAATTGACTGGAATAGACTCTGGCCATGAGGCTGAGATACTTCTGTCAAGCCTTTATTTACTCCCAAACAGAAAATATATCGACGGATTCAATCTATGGCCGAGGTCAAGTTCACTGGTTTCGCGATCGAATGGTCATGAATAAACCCCCTGATCATGAGAGACACGCGACATCCCGGATTCAGCTTGTTCACCCTGCAATGAGTCAAAACTTTCACCCGATGCAGCATTGAAAGACAGTATTTTAATCTGATCCACTCTAGACTTCCACAACTTCTACGTGTGACTGATCATGAAATCTTCATCGGCACGTTCGTGCCTCTCAGTTCTTTAACTCTCCAATGTACTAGCTGCCCTAGCCTGCCAAAGTACAAGATTGTGCGCTTCTGAGCTTCAGAGCATGACCAGATCTTTTTCACGGTAATATTTCTGAAGAAATCTTTCCTTTTCTTTCTCCGTTCAGAACTGTATTCCTGGCCCGTGCAAGTTTGAAAGTGACTGTCATGATCACATGGCATTTTGCTGAAAGATACTCACTATTCAGTTGTGTGGGCTAAACAAAAGATAAAGCAGAAGTGCACCGTGCAGTACGCTCTCACCATGCTCAGAAGTAGAAGATCCCATTTTCGAACGTCTGTGTGACACTTCTGTGTCATTAAAAGTGAACCCAGCATCGCCCAGCAGTACCGTTGGATTGAACAATGAGAGACAGCAAAAGGCATCAATTCTATCAACTTGAAGAAGCATCAACGGTTTAGTCACATCCCTAATTCACGCTTCTCCTCGGATTGCACTGTTGCCAGTCCTGAGTGATACGACTAGTATTCAGTGACAAGCACCAAATGATATTTTCACCACTAGGTACAGAATTCCAGGCGGACTAGGACTTGGGTACAAGCTTCCCACAACAAACTCGCCTCTTTTGGTCCAGTTGTAGTGGGCAAGCTCTGGATTCTCTACCCGTGATTTGGCAGTCTCTTCACAAAATGAAGAAGCCCCATGGACGTTTGATAGACTAGGAGAACCGCCAAAAAGCTCATAAGGTTCTATAAGGTTCCGTCTATTTTTGGTGAACGAAGGTTCTACCTCCGTTACCACAGGTTCAGTCTCTTTGATCCCCGGCCGCACGAGCAACGGTTTGTGGATTACCACTCGCGGACGGAAGAAAAGCTAGGCATACCCTTATCACGGTAGTCTACATGTACACCTCTCTGATATTCCTCAAGTTCTTGCACACTTCGTGTTCTTCTTCTGTTGATCGGAGATTTCGGATCAATCCAGTTTGAGAAAGGTGATTGTAGATTCAATCAATGAACTAAATCTAACTTACTTGATGTACTGCACGACATACACGCATGAATGACAATGCCCGCCAGAATCTTGGATCTTACGAGGCTTTGGTTGTGACCTAGGTCTGGTGGATATGATAGCCTGCAGCTTCAGTGGCATGGAGGAAGTATACACGTTCGGCGAGCGTACTTGTCACCATAAGAATGGTAAGAAGAAAGAGTGACCGCAAGGTCTGGCCATGGATGATCACAATTCAATAGAGTTACTGGAAGAGTGACAAGGCCAGAGTTTTTAGTTGAGTTCGGATCGCCATTTGAACTGATGTTGGTCCGAGAAGCAACGTTTTGCTGATTCAGAAATCACGGCTGACGAACTATACAAGAATCTTAGATCCAGAGTGACACAAAAAGAGGTTGCCAAAAAATTCAATCTTTCTTTGCGTTCAACCAAAGCTTCCCACCTTCACTTCAGTTTCCTTCTAGACTAAGTGCTTGTAAGTTTTATCTACCCGAAGGAGGCTTGTCGCACATATCTGGACCGACTCATCTAACCTAGACTGTCACAGCTCCCCTCAGCTTAAAAACACATCATTTCAGATATCCAACACGGCCTGTGAAAGGTACTGCAGGCACCGCGCGTAACCCTTTTTTCTCAGTCCTATCTAGAAGCCATTAACAAGAACGTGCTCTTCCGAAACCTGTGGATTCACCTCTGAAGCAGAACACCATATGTATTCAGAAAGCGTCAGACACGAGGTTCTCTTGTCGACCACGAATTGTAGCTGTTCCGCGTTAGACCTACCAGCAGCAGGATCAAGATTTCCAACTAAGAACCGTCGTATATTCTTGAACTTGGAAATCTTCCAATTAAGAACACAGGCAACTATCCAGATATAAAACTTCATTGCTAATGTCCCGGTTCCGATGGAGCTGGAGTTCTGTAGGTTCGAACTTGACTCCATGATGAAAATGTACCAACAGCTGGGGTTTCTCCCGAAGAAGTGCAACCACCAACGGAGGGGAAGGAACCCTTTAGAAAACTACCCGAGCTACATGTCAGAATTCCGCCGTCGGTGCTCTAATATAACACGTCACAATGTTAAGTCAGCTCAACTATTGTTGCGGTTGCTTTCTTATCAACCTGCCCACCTTGTCCACCTGCCTGAGCAATGCCGCTTTGCTTATGCTTCGGCACAGATTCCCCTCCCGCGTCTCCAAGCATCAAGCCGGCAGCAAGGCCGAATATTCGAGCGCGTAGGAGATGATCAAACTGGGGCAACGACCCCGATGATATCGTGGTCGTCCACATTGTCTACGTAGACCATATTACGCTTTGCCAAGTTTTAAAAGGTTTTATGCTAACTTCCTTGCGTTGAACAGAACTTAAAAGATTGGAGCAGCTCATGGTTGATTGGAACGAATACCAAAGACGACTGGACCCTGCGACTCTTAGACTGAGACAGACCGTCCGTCCGTCCACCGGATGCGCCGAACATCCTACCGAAGGGATGTTACATGTTACGTTCCTGTGCCTAGCGGGACATATGTTGAGCACGACCGTAGTCTTGGCATTTCTGCCATGATGCTCATCGAAGAGCGCAACTCTCGTTTCATAGCTACGGTTCCTTTCCTTCAGCTGTATCTTCTTCTTGAGGCTTCTAGAACCCGGAAACTGTTCGTATTAATGGGCCCTCATCGATCGTAAGATCCTCCAAGATCTCGCTTCCCGCTTGACGCCCTTCGCCAAGCCGAAAAGCGCAATGAGAAAACAATCGAGACCGAGATCGCCTCTCCAGCTCCATTCAGAACCCGTTGCAAGTACAGATCTGCTGGTCGTGGAGCTCTGACAGATAATGCAACCCTCTCCTGGCCGCTCGCTCGCGGCGTTCATTCACCAAATGTTGCTATGTAACCTACACTATACTCCCGTGCTCATGAGATGCCGAAATTCCCACTTGAACTATCTTCAGGCCAGGCAGGAGAACTTCACAAGATTCATTTCATTTCGTCTCCAAGCTAACTCGAGTTAAAACGAGCTGAGCAAGGGAGCTTACCTCAAGTCTACAAATAAGCCTCAAAAGGTGTACGTACTCGTGTACAGTACTGGTCCTTGTTGGAGGTTTGATTCGATTCCCTTTCGGGGGAATAATACCCCAACTGCTACGGACTTGGAAAGTGGGAAGAATCTCGAAATGATAATGATATTGGCCTGCGGGCTTAGAGGGAGGGCATGAACTGGGAGGCGCAGCCAGCCTGCCTGAAAGCCAGACAGCAACGGAGGGCAGCGCAGGCACAAATGGAAGCACGCACGCCAACACAATCCTATTACAGTTGTGCTAGGCAGTCGAATCTGTGAGTCTCTCCCGGTTTTCACACGACGGCAAGACACTCGAGTGCTGTTGGTGCATTATTACGTCGGGGATCGAACATCAGCTGAAAACGGCTTCTGGATTTTCCCTGTTCTTGCGTGTTCCGAAGGGATTGATGGGGATAGCGATACAACTAACTCCTCTAAACTTTGGTACTGGGTTTGAAGTCTATCTGGTATTGGAACTGGAGGAAACGTCAGAACCAACTTTCCCACCCTGCCTGAAATAGTCGGTGTTGATGCGATGGAAGTGTAGCTTTAACTTGGCGGGAACGTATGTAAAGCACTCGATATTCCAGCGCTAATGAACGGTTGGAGCGTTGCGGTTTTATCGCTTAGAATTCTAAAGAGGCCCAATTCAGCTCGTCAAGAGTAGTTTTGAGTTATATCCGTCGGATAACTGTACCGCAAGGTGGATGAAGGAGGAACAAACAGGAATGCATGAGGCTTGACACGATGGCGCCTATACGATGTATGAACCCAGGATCCAGTGAGGCGAAGGTTCAAAGGTTTACACGGACCTTTTCGCGCGTTGGCCGCATCAAGCTCCGGGCGTAACGCAGTTCACAATGTCGCCGTTCGTGGTTGCAAACTCTTGAATGTTTCTTTGCTATAGCAGATGAGCACCTCCAGATTCGACAGGAAAAATTTCTGAGAATCGCGGGAACTGTACAACATGTGTCTCAATAAACGGCTTATAAGATCCGTAACCGCAAGTATTATCAGCGTGAAGCCAAGACTCCATCATACACTTCGGACGCTAATTCTTAAATATCCAGAGTGCAAAGTAGCACTTCTTCTTCACTTTCTGATCTAGGACCGGAACCCAGTACCCAACCTGAAATTACAAGACTGCTTCAAAGTTTAAGGCGTCGACGAACAAAATTAAAATACGCCACGGAATGTCGAGCACTGTCACATTACTGACTGGATCACGCGGGAGATTATACTGGCCTGAAAGAGTGTAATGCACATTTTACTCGGCGTTCACTCTCACGGGAAACCTATATTGATGGCAAGAGAAATTAAGGAGGTATGTTTTGTCGGCGTTTTCTATTTGTACAGTCACTAATCATGATCATTATGCAAAACTGTGTGAAACTTCCAATCTTTCTTCATTGATGAATTGCTGAGATGATACTTTTTCTTAGCACATCCTAAATGTCCCTGAGGAATTTTCGTTCTCGTTTAAATTACAAGAAGATTTTCTTGCGTCCCAAGGTGTGGCACATCTCCGTCGTCATCTTGTACAAAGCCGGGAACGACACAAGCATTGATAAAGCTGACTCATATGAACAGCAAACAAGCCCCAGACCACGTGAACTGAACTCGACAACTTGAAAAAAGTAGTGCTGCTTTCGAAAGACCGTGGTTGTAACGTACTTTCGTTACTGGAAATTTGATATAATAAAATTCAAGTACAGTTGAAGTCAGACAAGGTGCTCAAATACCTTGCCCCCTTAAGTCAACTTGACATTTGGCAACATTCATTTGGTATATAAGTTATGTTAGAAAGTTTATTGGTGTGGGCATTGAGAAGGAGAAGCAGAGGCACAGACAGCTGCACGCTAAACTCATTATGGCATAACCTCTCCGTCATCATGAGTCTTCTATAGTTCTGTGATAAACTCAGCCCATGCAATCTGTCGTAGTCATTTGACCGGCTCCGATGCATATTTCACCTCATTACCAGATGTAGCTGGCACTAACCCACACATCGAGTTGTCCGGTGCTCAAGCAGATTTCCAGGCACCAACGTAACTGCTGGTACAGAAGGGAATGTGTCTGTACTCTATATAGATATAGAGTCCATCCAGCTACAGGGGACTAGCTGAATTTCAGCTAACAAGGGACAAGAATGTTCAACAACCCATCCGGCCTGCAACTGACTGGATACACTTTCCTCCTGCCGCTGTGGCCGTAAGACCTAGAGTCTGTAGCATTCCACCGTGGAAAGGCATGGCGAGGTGGCGAGAAGAGTAGCTGGAGCGAGGAGCGAGGAGCAGAGAACTCATCGAACACGGAAGGAGAGAGTGAGAAGTGAGTGAGGAACGAGAGGATACGGGATCTGGTTTGTGGTGGACTTGAGTTGTGAGAGACACGACTCGTCGCACCAGTCGAGTACAAGTTGAAGTCTTGTACATGTCATTTGGCTCGGAGGAGAAGCAGTCATGCCGCAGGTTTCTCTGACACACGACTGCTCACAACGTTCAGAATCTATCGGTAGTGTATCCTACCGACCTATCTGCAAGGTCGCCAGCTCAGCTCACCTGCGGGATGTTTTACCACCCGCTGGCCGGCGGTAGCAGTTCAGGTCAGACTTTCAAACGAACTCAAAGCTCTCCTTTTCGTCCTACCCGACCCGACTAAATCCAGAAATCCAGCCCAATCGTTGATGAATCAGAGGTCGCCAGCTGTTGAGTCAGGCTGCCAGTGTTTTACAGGAATAAATTGCAAAGCTGGCAAAGAGAAAAGGAAAATACGGTCTTTCTTTTTTGCGGTCAAGATTACGGTAACCGCATTTTATTCCAGTAATAGGGGCGCAAATGGGGAAGTACCCGGTAGAGTTTTTCCGTCACCTCCCGTAAGTCGATTTATGGGAGTTATAAGCACTTCCTACAGGGTTCTTGTAAGCTACTGGTTTACGAGATTCGTTTAAGACTGTTTTTAGATTATATCTGAGTATCCTTCGTTATAAAGAAAAGTTAGTCCTTTTCTTTATAATAAAGGAATGCATGTTTGGTTACTTCGCTCTCACATCGTATATGCGAAACATGTTACGAATAGTCCACCATTGACTCTCCTGGGGAGGATATCACCTCATGTACACTGGTGTTAAATCTTCAACATATATTTCAATGTATATTTATTTTTGAGATTATTTTTAAATTGAATCAATCCTGAGACATCTTGGGAGGTTTAGCAGAGAATGAATGTTCAGTGACACCCCTTTAAACACTTCATTATACAAAAATTTTTCTTTTTGTTTAAACCTACCTCTAGACGAGGAAACATTTCAATTATATGAAATAATTTTTCTGTTTAAACTTACCCTAAGAGGAAACGAGTTTCTTCTTATTTCCATGCGTTTACTTGGAGAGCTTTGAGAAGATTCGAACTCAGGTTGCCAACTCCGTATGGACAGTTGATTCCAATGAGCTATTCACATTTTGGTGACTAATTCTATGCACAGTTAATATTAGAGGGAGACTTCCCGACTTCCTGTCTGGTTTTTCACACAAAAAGGACAGAAAACCAAGCAGGGAATTCTGGTGACTATTTCTATACACAATTAATATTAGAGGGAGACTTCTCGACTTCCCGTCTGGTTTTTCACAAAAGTATCAATCAGTGAATTCTGTATCATGTATTGATCAATCCCCTTTTCTGATTTTCTCTTCCGCGCTGTCCGGTTGTCTTTTTCCTTGATTTTTCTGAAATGGAGAGTTTGGATGCATATTCACCTCATGTACACTGAAGTGTACATGAGGTTCGTTAATTAATATTCTAACCCTTCCGATGGGAAAGGTTAGAATATTAATTAACGTCCTCTGGAAAACGGCGCAATATAACCAGGAGGGCTCCGGACTTATATCCCAGGGATCGCAGCAGGCCCCCCTTCACTTATGGGTTTTTTCCAAACGAGTTGGCTACTCCGGGATTGAGTAACATATAACATATAAGAATTAATTTGCTTTTTGTAATAGCTTAATAAAATAAACTTTTATAACACTTATATGTATTCTGATAAGAGATAACGAAATTCACTGTACAAGGCCGTGGGGAAGGATATTCATTCTATAATATTCACATATAGATTATATAAACCAAAAGTCGATAACAAAATAGAAAAGCCGTTCATAACAATCAGATCCTCTCACTAGATCTCTGTGAAATACCATTGTTCATGAAGAGTCATAAAGAACATATGTATGTATTTCATAAATTTTATCAATATGAGTTTTCACACGTAGATATATATTTATGAATGTCATAATTCAGTATTATTCATAATAGTTGTTTTGCACAAGTATGCACTTCATACAACTTATTTCATAAATAATAGAAAAATCTACTTTATTTTGAATTTTAAGATATAAATTGAGCAGTATATTTGTTTTTTGTACATTTTATGAATAATATATAAAGTATCAAAAAATAAATGAGATTATTATGAAGCTCAAGTGGATTAAAGAGACTGACACATAGATACATGCGAGTTGGATGAGCAAATCTAGAAGACGCTTGAGTCAACAAAGATCACATTCATGCAATGCATGGATGTCAGCAGATGAGGAGGAACGAGTTGGAGAAAGTGGCACGAACATCTATGAAATATATGGATGTCAAAAGCAAAGAAATAGTGGTCAAGAAAGAAATGATATTTATGAGGAAGTAATCCACAGATTGCATGGATGTTCACAAGAAGAGGATGATTGGAGGATCACACCGATGGATGAGGAGCTAGACATCCACATAATCCAAATATGCTTCCAAAGAGAGAGAGAGTAGGACAATGACACTTGAACAATTAGGTAAAACGGACATAATTATCCAAAGACATCTGTGGATAGCATATATTTCACTAGCTTATTTAGTCTTTAAGTGTGTGATCACCATGAAACCCATGGATGACTAGAGCATAAGCACTACATCGTAAAACAGTTTACACTAAGTCTAAAATCAATGAAGGAAGTACAAAATGAAGAAAAAAAGATCGAAACTCACCTCTATAAGTAAATCATGTTGAGGAGGACAAATGTTTGATGTACTAGTTGTAAAAATAACTTTTATATGTCTTTACATTTTAATATTAAACTCATTAAATTGATATTTTATCTCAATTTTGAAGATCAAAACAATTTTTTTAGGCTCAAATATGTGGACTAGTCTTTTTGGGTTGTCTTGTGTAGAATGATCAAATTGACTTCTAGAATGATTTTTAATCAATTTGAAATCATTTTGTCCGATTAGAGCATTTGGTATATACTGCAAACGCATCCGATCTCATCATCGGATCTTCCATGTGCGCACGATCAGAGACAAGACGATTAAGCAGTGTTCAACAGAACATCTCCTTATCGATATTTCTTAATGATTGTAACAGGGGAGGGTTCTCAACCATGAACTATGTGGACGACACATTCCTAAACCTTAAAGTTGCATCCATGCAATGCACTGATGACACTTTAAACTATTTCAAATCTTTAAGACCTGTAGCACTTCAAAAGTACTTAAAAGTTGTTGAAAATCATTATGGTAGTTAATTTGAGCGTTCTGCTCAACATGGTCGATATATTAGAACTTAGAAAATTTGATTTGATCTCCTAAAATATGATTAAAGACTACAGCCATACACATACGTTCATTTCTTATTTATGATTTACTTGTGCATGATACTGAGATTACATTCGATCTACAACAGCATCACAATAAGATTACACTCTCCTTATTATCATTTATTTGGTCTACATGTCAGGTTGATTATCAAATATGTCTCACTAAATTAGATTTATTTGATGTGGTAATTTGGATAGATGAAAAGAATAGAACGGATAGGGAGATTAAGAGGTGTGCGTCCATATTTTGCATGGATGCCCAAGAGTTGAGATAAAAAGAAAACACAAATGAGAGGTGCATGATGTGTGCGTCCATGCATTGCATAGGTGACGGACAGAGGAGGTACAAGGAGTGTGCTCCATGTCTTCTACACTTGATTTATGATTTTTTGTTTTCATACTATCAAAATTGTTTGACAAGTGTGCAAAGTTTAACAACACACAAGCGAGGTTCAACATGAACCACTCTGTACTAAATACCTTGAATCATGTTGTAATAAGACGATTCTAATTGAGCCGCCATGTAGTAAGATGGTTTAGAAACAGCTAATAAACTAATAAAATGTGTCCAACATTAACAAACATCTAAATTTCTTTGCTGCAAAACACTAATGCCGTCAGCAATACCACATGGAGATGTCTTCAATCTCCATAGCTCTCAACATCATAGAGTGTTGTATGCTACATGAGAAGTTCAAATCATCAAGTGAAACTTCTGAATGCAAGTCTCAAAGAAGACCAAAATTCCACGACAAACCACATCTCATACTTCGTCTAGTGTACAAAATAACCACTTTCTCAAGCTGACATGAGCTCAAACTCGTTTTGATCCACTAACACAAGAAGATCATTCAAGTCTAACAAATGTTTGTTAGGCAAAATCATCTATATCAACACCATTTGTAACAAAAAATATTATGCATGCTGTTGCACAACAAAATACATATCAACATAAACAAAATGAACCACCTCAAGATATGTACAAAAATTATACTAGTTGGGTGACAATCATTTGCACAGCGAGTTGCGACCTCTACCTATCCTCTAGGCACTCTAGGTGGTAGATCCCTTCTAATACTCTATCTTATAGAAATCACATGGAGGTAGACCAAGATATGCATAATAATCGTATCAACAAATAACCCAAGATGTCTTACTATTCGCTCTTTCAACAATGTTTCTACAACGCTAATCTCTTACTCCACTGACTCAACTATAAACTCTGTCCATTCATAGTAATCTCTTGCTCTTTCTAACTTCATCTTCACGATCAATCCAAGTGCATCTTGAACCTCCTTGAATCTCTTTCGAGCAAGAAGAATACAATTAACCAATTGTGGAATCGATCTCTAGTTTTTGTTTAACCATATCCATAAAAGATACCACTTGTTCTTATGATGACGAGTTGAAAATCAGTATTCCAACCGTTAATCTCTTATTTGTGTCAAATCATTCACCAAACCATGTAGAGCATCTCTCACCAATGCTTTGTCTAGTCGAATCTCTTCACCATAGATGTTGACGCAATGTGTCTCGAAATTGTATAACTAGATAAACTAATAATATAATGTAATATACATTTCAAATGTACTTATAGTAAGTCATCACCTAAACTAACAAGTTCTTACAAGCACCCATACACCAAGGTTCAAGTATATTATGCATAACACCCAGAACCAATACAAATAACATAGTTGGTTAACACGTGAACATCCAAAAACTAAGATAATAAACAAAGTTGTTTCATTTACGTCGGGTCTCGCAAAGTAGAAAGAGAGTGCAATGAGCATTCAAACATCTCCATTTTTGTCATTTTCTTTGGAGAGTATGGATTCTACAAGCAAAACATGATTCATAAGTACACTAAACTGCTGAAGACTGGGGGTTCGACGGTTTAACTTAGCGAATATCACTCAATTCTGAACTGCCTTAGGGGACAATTCAAACATAATCATCTTTTTTACAAACAAAGTTGGTTCATTTTGAATCGCTTTGCGGAGAGCTTACTCTGCATAGTCTTAAAGAACGGTTCAATATAAATCACTCAAAGTGCATCAAAGAAATTTTTTTCAAGTTTCACAGTCTATTTTAGATCATTTTAAAACACTTTCGTAAGTATAAAGATTGATTTTGCTCGTGACTGAGAAGAATGTTGACGAGCATTCATATCGTAGATTATAGAGAGGTGTTTCTACATCATGGTCTTATTTATTGTAATTCAAAATTTTATGATAACTTTATAACCCTCTCAATTTCCGCAACGATAGGTTGGATATCAAAACAAAATGAGCCGTAAAAGTTTCGCAGAGTGACCGCAACTCAGTCACGTACTTTATCCACTCACGCGTGGACGGATCTTTTCGCTTAAGTTTGACACCACCTATTAGTAGAGTTGAATTGAAGGAGAAACAAGAACAAACACAAACATCGGACTGATGGACAGAGGTAGAAAGAGAAGGGCGAGCCCGCTTTTGAAGGTCCACCTTCCCTTCCTAATCTACCTAAATGGGGGCCGGCTGCGACTTCTTGCCTTGGTTGCTGTTGGTGGCTTCCCGTTGTTCATCTTTCTTTCTATTAATAAAAGTTCCTGGAGTGTGCTGCCGCCCTTCCCTTAAAAGAAAAAGAAAGAAAAAGGCCGAGCACCCAGATAGACATGAGAGAGGTGCTGTTCATAATTGGAAATCCGTCCATTCCCATATTCACCTTCCCTTTTCTCATGTAAAGTGATCACATACACACACTCTTTCTGGAAAGGTTGGAATGATGTAGAGCTGATGGACGTATGGGAGGAAGGAAGGGGCCAGCAACCTCGGAACTCGCGGTTCCAAAGACAGTCCAACAGGTTAGCGACCAGATATATACGTCGACATGACCCGGTAAAGGTAAAGAGCACGCCGAAACCAACCACGTCATTTGGGCTATCACCCGCTTTGGGAAAAACCGGGTGGCGGGGTTATTGACTTCTGCATCAATAGGGAGACCTCGGGTCACCGGAGATCTGATGTACTTGCGGCGGCCGGGCCGATCTTCCCCCGTCGTTCCGTTCTATATGGTTTGGGACACCCTGTCGGTTGGGAGGATTGTTCCATGAACTTGGGCAGTGGTATTAAATTTAGGACGGGCTTGTCGTTCTCCTCCCACCTTTTCCACGTTCGGATTTCAGGACCTTATCGCGAGCGAAATTCCCTTATATAGATAATGAGATCCTTAGGTTTCCAACCCTGGCCTTTGTCTTGTACTCATACTTCACATTAGTTTTACGCACCGCACGATCGAATCTTGTCAAGAATAGACCGAGTCGACGTCTTGCACCTATTTCTCTCAGGCTAGGAACTCATCGAACGGTTTATCTTGTCATGTGCTCCGCGTATAACTACAAGCTAGAAAAGCTAGCGACGCACCAGCCGGCCATGTAGCAAAGCTACGAGGCTATGACCCTAATTCTGGTGACGCGGCGGTTGCCTCGGGAATTGGACTGCCCGGACCCTGCCCGAAACTGACGCGCGGGAAGCAAGACAGGTCCGGACAGATTCTTGAGCGTGACTCGTGAGTGAGAGACGAGATACAATACCAGATGATGATGGGGATCATGCCCATGTTACCATCCTATCTATGCATACCATCCCTTCCCAAGTTCCCATCCATCATCGGCCTGCGATCTGCCTCCCTTCTCCTTCGCTTCCGGGACGGGACATCCCGTCTTCCTACTTCTCTCACTGCCTCTTTCAGTCTTTCCGCTTCCATCGCTTCTCTCCTTTCCCTTCTTTCAACACCCCCACCACATCTCCTTTCCGCACGCTCCCTTATCCTACAACAGTCCGGGCCAGCCGAGCAGGCGTCGTCCTCCGACGCGACTCCGCTGCTATCTCATCCTGTCCCTCTTTCGTTCTTCTAGGGAGGAAAGAGGAGTGCTGCCTTCCACTATTTCGCATGAGCTTTCGAATGCGGGCTCAGCCCACACCCAGCCCAGTCAGTCTTTGCAAGTTGCCTCACGCCAGGAGGAGTGTTAAAAGGAAGCGCGAGAGCGATATAGATAGATTGACGTAGGCAGTCGTCTTGAACTTGCTTAATTCAGTAGAGCAGCCTGGCTCATGGTTTGCTATCTTTGTCGCTCCGCGGAGCGTCGTGTTCGGTGAACTTGTCCTGTGGGTCAGCAGTCGTCGTTCGCTCTAAACGGGTACGAACCTCATACACTGACCTCTCACATCGCATCCTCAACTAGTGGTTTCCTCGAGGTGTCTTGTACCTGGTTCGCTTTAGAGTATGAAGCGGTGTCTGTAGAATCTTGGCGCGTTTCCCGAAATACATGTCTAGTTTTCGGCTCTGGGAACTTCTCAAGCCAGTGTCTGCGTAATCCTGCATTTGCTGCCGACCTGATGGAAGAATTGCACTATTGTGGTTGAAGGGTTGCCGACACTGGCTCCACTGTACTTACTGCCCAGTTGCTGCAGCTGCTAGGCATTAAAATTCTCTCTCTAGTGTTGAGCGACTGTATGTTAGCTTCAAGAGATCTAGCTGCGTGTAGATCGTGCTGCAGTTGTCTTGAGATCGTAGGTAATGGAGCGTTGTGACATTCTTCGTTTTGTTTTGCCAGCGAGTCATTGAGTGTAATGCTCATCACACCACGCGCGGCCACTGTGAGTGTTGGAGGATATTGCGACGTATATAGTCATTGTGGAGTTCTAGAGTGCTCAAAGTCGGTATTTAACAGGCTCGAGCTGAAGTACACACGACTGAGGGGTTTCCGAGATTGAAGCAGAGGACATTCAACTCGTAGAGCAGAGACATCCAGAGGGTGGAGCGGGGCCGAGAGCGAGGCAGGGCTCCTTCGGTAGGATTAAAGACGACGCCGCAAATTGGAAAGGAACTAATGGGGCGCGGAAAAATAGAAATTAAAAAAATAGAGAATCCTACGAGTAGGCAGGTTACGTTTTCTAAGCGAAGGGGTGGCCTCATGAAGAAAGCCCATGAGCTGTCAGTGCTGTGCGATGCAGAAATAGCTGTCATAATCTTCTCCAGCACGGGGAAGCTATTTGAATTCTCGAGCAATGGAGGGTATGTAAATTATCTCCTTCCTCCCGTTTGATTTTGAAGATTTTCAGGTGTTGCGTCCAGCTTCTTCTCTTCCTCTCGCCTTTTACCTTCTCTGCTTTCCGTGTTCACAGACTTGGGTGAGGCATGTCGCTTCGAAGATGGTTGACACTGTGTCCTAGCATGCGAAACGCTGCCAGTAGATATAATTACCCCGTATGTGGTGAGATTTCCTAGCGCAACTCGCCGACAAGGGGTGGGCCCCTGAGGCCACTCAATCTGGCTAAGAGCCCCCGTCGAGCACTACTTATCGATCCGTGTTGTTATCGTTCGAAGGATCTCAGCTTCGTCGTTACTCAGCATGCTGGCCGGGTGTACACTCATATGCACTTAATATCCTACGGTCAACTCCTTGTTGCCTCTTGCGGTCCTTCCTCCTGACTATCTCCTATGTACGAACTGATGAGTCTCGTCCTGAGAATGTCTGGGAGGAAATCTTTAGCAGCTTCTCATCGCTACGTTGGTTATGACGTACGCCCAAGTCAGGTACTCGGTAATCGATGTAATCATCATCCTGAGATAAGGGCCTTCGACACTGGACGACTGGAATGATGATTGAATTTTGACATCCGGCTAGACATGAAAGGACAGTCCGAGTTGAAGCAGCGATCTGGACCTTTGTTTTAGATGTGCTATCAGTGGATGGAGGTGCATATGTCGTAGCGCTGAATCTCGAGAGATGCTCTCACGGACTTCCTTTGGCCGCTGTTTCTGTGAGTTGAGACGAGGGGCAATTTGTACTGTGGAGTTGAGGTCCTGGAAGTGATGCGTTGCCTCACGGTATTCGTGTCTGTGCACGTGCCTTTGTTGATCCTAGACTGTCACGATCGAAATATTGGCATGAGTACAAGGGACCATGTCGGCGCGTTTGACTAACCAATTCTCGCAGTGCGCTTGTACGGAGCCACACCCATCTGCAAACCTGAACGTCCGCAGTCTGTACTCGTGTTTCACAAGTAATTGGACGGACGATGATCTTGACCTGTTAGGTCAAGACGTGTCTTATCAGTGTCCATCCTCGAAGATTCACTTCAGTACTCCAACTGCCTCCAGGCTTAATGCGGCTCAGTCTAGTACGCAGCGGCATTTCAGTTCTTTCAAGAAGAACGCGACCTTGTCGCTGAGTATTCACGAGCTTGCCATACCAGTAAACCGATATGATGATGTCGGTAAGTCAGTCGGCTTGATGGTGTCGCACTGACTTTCTGTTCATTACCACTTGAACAAATTGTACATCCTCTCGGATCTTTTGACGCATACGTTTATGATCAATATTCACGTACGTTCTAGTTTCTGGCTTTCGGTACGCCGAGTGGGTGGAATAGATATCTGGAGACGTCGCCGCCATTCCAGATGCAAGACTGGAGATGAATCTTGCGACCAAGCCTGTCCGTTTGTTTGGGCCGGATTCGTGAATCGCAATTGATTTCTGAGACATTGAGAAGCTTAAGCCCGTTGCATCCTTGTGGATGTAATGGGTAATCTCCCCGGAAACCGCGAGCATGACGGACCTCAGATATTCCTTATTTCATGGAGCCTAGCCATCGAATGACTGCAGGAACCGTTGAAGAGCTTGAAATTTAGACCTCTACACTGAAGCAGTTCCGATTTAGAAGGAATTGCCTGGAGTGAGGAGCTTTCGGGATGAAAGTCATTTGTACGTAGTTGTAACACAAGATGGATGTTCCAGAATTTGACGGGCTCAGGTCGTGGGGTTCTTACGTTAGCTCTCATCCACTGTGAGTGACAGTGGTGGGTCGGTCGCTCGTGTTGCGTTTGGTTCCTAATGTACACGGGGACATCTTACAGACTTGAGTAGACATTGTGACTGGTGCTGACAATTTACACGCCAGTGAACTTGAACCAGCGGTAACCGAGCCTTGGTCCTTCACAGTGGACAGTGGCTTGATTAGGTGTAACAGTGTCAGTTTTGCCGAGGGAGTTACCTGAGCTACTACCATAATATTAGGGTGGAGGACTCTTCTCGTGTTGACTCTAATATTGGCCAATGCGTAAGGACAGGCGGATCTTCCAGCTTCTTCGACACACTCTCGGAGGCTGCGTTGACTGCTGACCGTTTTGTGCTAGCGGGTCGATCGGAGCAGGGACGTCGTTCGGATGGTTAGGACAATTGGACGTCATCCTTTTGGACATCGAAGTCCTTGACGATGTCATTTCAGGGTTCTATACAGGTTGAATGTACCGTAGAATTCCTAGTATTGACCTCGGTTTGCTCGTCTTGAATTGAGGAAAGGGTCGTTCTCGTAACCTTAGGGATCCGGGAAGTCCAGTACTTTGGCGAAAAGAAGTACATGTCACACGCACCACGCGCTGCATTCAGTATGCTTGAATATGCAATTACCGTCGTCTCTCCCATGTGGTGATGTTGGCCAGCATATTTAACTAGTTCTACAGAAGGGTGCACTAATTTCATCGGCATACGTATTTCTAATTTCAGCCGTGCCTACCACATATTTGCTGCGCTGACATATTCTCCTGACGGTTTGTTGTAACTTGACGGGTTTTGTGATAGCTAGAATGAAGGAGATTCTAGAAAGATACAGCAAGAATCCAGACGGAATTCAAGCAGGAAGAATAGGTGACAACAGCGATGTATGTCCTCTACTCTGAAGTTTCGTACGTCTTTGGTAGGAAATGTGCGGATGTATAGGATCTCCGTGGCCTGTTGTCTTCGGAGCTCAAGGACCTACATCGG
Organism: Asterella californica; assembly: GCA_036924285.1. Lineage (NCBI taxonomy): Eukaryota > Viridiplantae > Streptophyta > Marchantiopsida > Marchantiales > Aytoniaceae > Asterella > Asterella californica. The sequence goes on from JAYKYS010000003.1 coordinate 20,082,024, forward strand.
ACTAAAGCTATGAAAACCCAGTGGTCGTAATGAGTCGTTTGCTACAAGGTCGTCTTTTGGAATACCGCTGGCACTTCTGTCAGACCCGTCTGACCCAAAAATGTGAAGTTGTAACACATGAAGAACTTTTCGTGCCATCGTGCAGTACATGAGTCGGGAAGTGATGAAGTTGCGGCAGCAGCTGGAGCACTCGCAACATACCCAGAGGTTTGTACGAAACTCAGATTTCAGTTTGTATGCTGGGTCTTGGCCACCTTAGGGAGGGTACTGAACTACTTCTCAGAGGTTTTTCCCGTGTTCCGCAAAGTCGCGCTGCACGTGTGTGTTTGCTAGTTACATTCTTATGTAACCGGGATATACTCGGCGCGGGCTCTTTTAAGGCAAGGAGGTTTGAGCGCATGTCGGACATCACTCCAAGTCGATTTCGTTGATTGGAGACAATTGCTGCCTGCAGGCACATGCTGGGAGAGGACCTAACTGTCCTAAGTGTACCTGATTTGCTCCAGCTTGAGCAACAACTTGATGTGGGTGTGAGTCGGGTTCGTCAAAGGAAGGTAGGAACTTTTGCTTTAAGAACCTTTTAGATTTCTCAGTGTAGTTTATGCTGAATGTGCAGGGTTGAGTAAGATGTGTCAAAATTCAAAATGTTGATGGTTATTCCAGTGTTGTTTTCCCAGTACAACACAAATACATAACTTGAATAATCTTGATCTAGATAGTTCTAAGATTGTTCGGTCTGAAATTTGTGGGTCATGCAATCGTCATTGGTTACTCGTTCATTCCTCTTTGGTGAAGACCCAAGACGAAGCATTGATCAAGGTTATAGTCGGTTGCCAACTTTTCCACTTTTATTTCTCTGTCTGTCTCAGAGCCAGCTCTTACTCGAAGAGATTGAAGAACTGCGGCGTAAGGTATTTGTAAGTTCACAATTGCCGTTGGTTGAGTATTGTATGCATATGTTTACAGAATACGGGAGATGAAATTCATGCAGTTTCAAGAAGTGTCATTTTGATTGGAGATTTGCTATGTTTCAGTCTCATATTCAGATACAGAATGATAAAACTGACTGGTGTCGAGCAACGAACATGACATTAAACTATAAGCTGCGTGGAATGGAGAACACCTTCCGAATTACTAGCCCATTCTCTCGCTACCCCGCCGTTTCTGTTGAATATTTGATCGATGACTGACCTGCGGGTTTTTATAATTTAGGAACATAAACTTCACGAAGAGAACGAGGAGCTCCGCAGAAAGGTAGATCTCACGTCAGCCATGCTCTTGCGGGTGGTCTGTAAAAATTTAGTATAGCAATGAGTGATAGCAGTAAAGTTCGTAGAGGATTTTGTTAGTACCAAGTCGTCTGTTTGTCATGTGTGAACGTTGATGGTTACAGCTGAGAGCATGCCCAAAACTTGTGTACTTGCACATTTGTTTTCTAATCAGATTGAGTTCTTTCATCTGCTAGCTTGTAGACGCAAAGGGAATAGCAGACGCAGCGGCAAGAGGCTTACCAGGCCTGGGTTCCAACCTGCAAAGTCCCAATGCCAGATCCGAATCGGCGGCAACACAATCAGTGCCTCAAGTTTACCCTCTCCAGCCTAATCTACGGGATCCTCACCCCACATCTCAACCATCTCTACAACTAGGGTATCCTAATCCCCATCTTCCTTCAACTGGAGCTCGAATGTATATGCTGAAGTGATAGACTTGCTTAGGTAGAGATGTAGTAAGAAACTTTCGCATTATTATTCAGATTCTATAACTGGTTAGGTCACAACTTTTTAGCTTTATTTCACCCGGAAATTAATAAAGAAACTGGTACACACCACGAGAAGTTATCACAAGACTGAGAATTTATTTTCTGAGCTTTTTCATGGATTCAGGTTGTTCGCCCAGAGTTCAAGCAGGTCGAGAGGACCCGCCCATCAGAATTCAGGGCCTGAGAACGAAGCAACCAGCCGCCCATCAGAGTGGATGTTGCAATAGAATTGATGTGCCACAGAAACACACGGCCCCAGGTTGATATTCGTACTATCTGCTTTGTGAATCAGCAAAGAAACATGACAGGACATGGTGATTGATTTACGATTTTCCACTTGATAGACGTGGTTGTGCGTTTTGAAGGTTGCGCAAATTTCAGTATTTAGTGCAGAGATGTTGATGTAGTTTGCCTTTCAAGCGGGGAAGTGTGACTAACCTCCTGTTTTCTGGAATGCAAACAACTAACGCAAGTGTTATCTAATACACACTCAGTGTCCAGCACATCTCGGTGCGAATATACCTAGTGTCACTAGGTGCAGCAGTGTTGCCTGTGGCAAACACTCTGATGATGTTAAATTCATGATCCTCAAAACATACGCTGCGTCTAGACAAATAACGGTTCTGATTATGCTTGTCGTTGTTTATAGGCATGGAGGTTTAACAGACAGAAGTGTCAAAGATGGTGCAGCTCATGCGACACTGCGAAATTTCGGAAATGGCAAAACTTTCATGCCCATAACTTCGAAGTTTCATGCAGACTGTAGGCTGCAATTTGAAACCATGATGGAGCAAATACAGTTGTGCAAACCGCTGCTAATGCGGTATATATATGTCTTCACCCAAGAAGAAGAGACACCCATGCAGTTCCTCACGAGAAAATCTGGAGAATTTCGAAGGAAACAAAATGATTCTTTTTACTGCCACCTGTAGGTTGGAAACATGTAATGCCACCTTCTTTTCTACGCCCAAGTGATAAAGAATACAAACACTTTGCCTGCACAAGCAGCTTGATTTTCGTAAGGAACGATGGATGATTCGGACGACGTAGAGGAATAGTGGACACGAACGAAGCCATCCAATTGCAAATGGCAATCCCGAAGACGTTCCGCGAGACTGTTAAACTATCAAATTCGGTAGTATGCGCCAGTTCAGTCACACTTTCACACTGATTACTTTACCTGTACGGAAGGAGAAGGTCGATACATTCGATATGAAAGTACAGGTGAAATTAAACAAAACAAAATAAATGCGGTTTTCTTCGTTTCTCAGAGGAAATTTCCCGAGTCCTGGCATGGCCAATACAGCAAACGACCAAGAAACGAAGCGAAGCTCCAAACGAAGTAGACAGTAACTAACAGAGCTCTCTGGCTGTATTAGCTAGCATTTTTGCCACAACGAAAATAATTTCCCAAGTTGGTAGATTAAATCAAATGTACAACCTTAGGTTATAGCCATACACATCCACAGAGGAAACCAATGCATTCCAGCCAAACATTTCCTGCAACATACCCGTAAACAGCTCAATATTTCAAAAAACGTTTTCAAAATTTCACGTGATGACACTGTTAAGTGAGAATATGAGGCAGGACATATCTGCAGTAGGGATTTACTTGTGTACTCTGAGATGTAAGAGAACAGAGCATTTGGTGTCTCTTAATCTCACATCAGAGTAAGAGAACAGAGGCATTTGCTGCGAAACTCAGCATAACTCGGCCGTAAACGGACGTTTTCGAATTTGAAAGCCTAGCAGAACAGGAGAATGAGTTTGGGATGTACCCCGAACATTCACATTCATGATATGCCCAGAGTCACCGAAATTCTTGGATGCGACGTAATGGATGAGGATGATAGCCAGGGATGAGGCCGCGAGGGCTGGTCCGGAAAAGTAAGTAAACGATACTAATGCCTCTAGAGTCTAAACTGGGAAAAATGGAAGCGGGACAGCACCGGATCGGATATTTAAAAACGCGCGTGGATGTGATGAAAACATGTTGCTGAGTAGCCTCGGATGTGGACACGGATTTGAATTATGAATCCAGCCCTTCGTTTCTCGTGCTGTTTGAATTTGCTTCTGAAGAGTCCAGATGGTATGGGCCAGAGTATTGCTCGCTCACTGGCTTCGGCTAAGAATGACGTCTTTGAAGTCTCTGATATCTCTGATATCGTTTCATATGCTCAAACGAATGAAGAAGAGACTCGGCCCCACAGATATAAAATCGGTTCTGGCTCCGACGATCGGCGGTTTGGTGGCCGCAGCTCTCAGTAATATTCTCTCATTCCAGTCCTGATACTAGGACTTCGGCCGTTTGGAATGAGAACTCAAAAGCAGGGGAGGGCACGAGAGCTGGCATTGCCTGGAGAGAAATGCGGGGCTCACACACGACGTTCAGCAACCGGCCTCGATCAACGAAGGAATCCGAGCGACGGACACGGGTTTATCTTGACGCTCATTCTCTGACTAGTACGTTTCCTCAGTTTCTTTTAAGCGATTCTTTGATCTTGGAATTAATCACGGGAACCAGCTGTTAAGTTTTGCAAGACTTGAGCTTCGAGGTGCTCCCCTTCCTCCGTGCAGTATTTTGCAGTTCCCCTTGCCGCTGTGCTGTATCTGCATCTTCGTCAAGGAACGTTTCGTTTGTAATACTGTCTTATATTGCTCTTCATGATCATAAGCCATTACTTCAGAGAAATAGGATGGCAGGGAACTTAAGGTTGTAGGCACTCACGTATCGTTCAAAATAGCGTCTCCTTACAGAACCACCTGACGGCAACAAAAGGCATAAGCTGACTTCCCAGGTCTCCAGCGAACAAAAGACTGGGAACAGTGTTGAGGCCAACATTCCGCATGCTCACACCCGCGTGGGCGTAGCAAAAGCTAATGGTCTGGTTTGTTTTCAGATTGAGGTATAACATTCGCACGCGCTAGAGTGCAGTAGCTTGCTGCTGGCCGTCCTCGCTTGCAGACTGGTAGTCCAGGGAGAGAGGCCTTCGTTGCACTAGACCAGGCGGTTAGAATACGCCTCGCAAGTATGTGTACAGCAACGCTAGGCACAATTATATGGTGTCTCACGTGGTAACGCCCTCGACATCACCGATAAAGGCTGACATGTACAACACGTCAAGAGAAGCGAGCGTAGTACAGGGACATCTTGAAGTAGAATGTTAAAACTATGGAACTAGTAACACTAAGCTTTTGCCCAATTCAGCTCTCGCTTGTAAAGGCTTGGAGACTACCATAACAGTCGCACTTGGTCCGATAGATAGTTCACAACCTTCCCTTGTTGTTCAGGAACCGATTTGCGTGCAGAGCCTTCAAGAAATGAGGAATCGGACCAGAGAAAGAACAACGCCTGTTTAACGTTTTGTGCGAGCGGAGAACCTAGAGATTCAACTTCAAACCCGGAATTTCAAAAGAATTATGATCGGGTTTCGAGCCAATCATGCCCCAGCGTAGTCTAGAAAACAATGCATATGAATCATCCTACAGTGATGGTAAATAAGTTCCTGATTGACCACTAGGCGCTAGTGGTCGGCCCTCACCATCCTCGGCAGATGGTCGTGGCCCGTGGGGTCAATCCTTCCGGCAGGGTAGTGCTAAGTCAGCGTAAGCCTACCCCTCGTACTGGCAGTAAAAAAAGGATTCAATGTGAAATCATGCCGTAACCACCAAATCAAACAGAAAGAAGGTGATAGTAAGTACTAGTTCCTATTACTAATACTGCTACTATTCCTATTGCATGCGGTAAATGCAATTGCTACAAGATCCAAGGATGCTCTGCCAGGAATACGAAGGTAATTCGAGGCCAATTTCTCAGTGCGCTCGCTCGCGTTTAGAGAATGCATGCAGGCTGGTAGCAGTAGCTTCCGGGTACTCCTCCAGGATCGCTGGAGTCAAAGGAACAACCCTTTGCATGAAATCTCTGAGGATCCTACTAACAAAGTTCTGTTTTGGTTTGGTAAGGTTACTTTCGCTATTTGCGTGCTGTGCCTTGTAGGCCCAGGCCAGAGTCAGAGTCGCCAGCCGTCGGGCGAGGAAGTGCCAGGGGTTCACCCTGGACTGGGTTCACTGCAGTAGCGGGAGGGTAACCATCCCACCTAGAGAAGGGAAGAATCCTTGCGTCATCGTCAAAGCCCAGCACCAGATCGTTCCGCGTTTACATGTTCCATTTGCTGTCGAGTAAGGAGAAACAACAACTTCACTCAAAACTACTCGATTCCAGAAATGAACTGATATACAGAATGCCGCTGCCATGAAGCATTGTCCGTAAGAACAAAGCTTGTTTGAAGTTGTTTCATCATCGCCTTCGGACAGGGTCGGTGATGGCCGTTGACTTATATGGACTCACTGTAATTGTAACATGCTTGCAAATCTAATACAATAATAATATCCATACACTAGAAGAAACACTTCCAACATTCGATTGGGTTCGTCTTTCCCTCCAGGGTCACACGGTGGCCTATGCATTGTGTCTGCTCGCTCTTATAGACAGACCAGTCAAACAACGGATGCAGGATGAAGACCAGGTCAACGAGGTCCTTGAAGCTTTCAAAGGTTAGTCACTCGGTCTACCCAGCCTTGACTGCCTGATTAAATTATGTCAGTACCGTATCTGCTCCAACTTCCAAGAGGGTTGGATATACATTACATCGTATAGACAAGTGCAAAGCAGTATATGTATGTGGCCATGGAATTGTACAGTATGAAATGGATGCCTGGTCCGCACCTACCCCACCCACAACTACATCGGATAGCAAGGTTAGACAAATTTGGGACCCAGCGAGCGCCATTTGCAGTATCGAAGTTTGAACCCTTTAGTAGTGCATCCCATTCGTGGTAGCTTGATTGGTTGAACTGGAAGAGATCGGCACTAGCTCGGGCCAACACTGTCCATAGGCTTCAACTTGCATGGGCATTCTGCAACTATAATTAGTTTAAAATCTTGACGAAGTTTGGAAGTCATCCGAATTTAACCATGAGAGAACTGTCAGGGGCTGATTTTTGTACAGTGTCCGACTTCTTGAGAGGGAAATGTGGCCATCCCATCCCATCCCAGACTCCCAATCACTGTCACTGCAACTTGACCCTGCTATACAGACTGCCCGCGAATGTAGTGAACTTTCCTGGAGTATGCTTTGGCGGGTAGGCCCCAGGAACAAATGCGGACATATGCGGTATGCCTGCCTGTATGCCGAAGGTGACGTCGTCCGTGCATAGGTTCTAGGAGACCTGGTCAGTGCATGCGTTGTACAATTGGTCTAGTCTAGCCGTCCCTTGGAACAATTCGCTGCTTGCAGCAGGAACAGTCTCATACAACAGGGAACGTTCGAACGCTTTTAGATTTCCCTAAATGGGACGTTACCGCAGATAGAGATTTTACTGTATTTCGCTCAGAGCGGTGACTGCGGTCCCAAGCTTGATCTCAGCTCTCCAATGGTTTGGCAATACGCAGTGCTCTGCACAGTTCTTTCCGTCCACGGTCCCGGGGGCCAAGTCGGCATCGCAACTTTTACTTTATTTAGCCAGCCTTGATGAACTGAACTTACTGAAGTCTGGTTCAGCACGAACTAGGAAGGTCTCCCTGATGTGCACACTGCACAACAACTAAACTTTCAACAGCTAGACCTGTAAAGGCCGAATGTGGCCGGATGGTCCTACAGAAATATCAAACCCTGTACAGTGTACAGCATTCGAGCGGCACATGCAGCGACAGCATTCCCGCTGAATCCCCCACAGCTTAGTAGAACCATAAGCTGCCATTTAGTTGCTGAACCGTCAGCTGTCTTCTACCTTCCAGAATCGACAGTGATTCGACACTCACTGAGCCGGGAGTCGGGAGTGATGCTAAACTAGTTTACTTGTCTCTTGAGTGCATCTCTCACACTCCCGACTACCAGTACACTACCTCTTACAACTTTATGATTCTCTATAGCTCCTATGCTTAGGTTGGTTATGACGAAATACTAACCGGAGAGACGGTATTGTCAGGATCATGTTCTTTGTCAGTTCTACCTCAGCTCCAAACTTGTCTTCATGTAGTATATGAAACTGTCTCTATTCAGAACTCTGATCTTGATTGTAAGGCTGTCCTTGGAGACGTTCGACACATAGTGTATACGTCAATGCTTGTCCTGAGTCGTACCCACCTTTACCTTTCATTTCAGTTTGCAAGGCTTCAGTCATTACATCAACAAAACAAAAATACCTGACCTCTCACTCTTTTCCTGGTTCTTTCTAGCTTCTATTCTTAGGCCGGTAAAAGCTGGACTCCGTGCTTTGCAGAATTCTCCCTCGGCCTTCCGAATCTGTCTATCTCGGGTCAAATGCCTTTAAGATCCTGAATTTTAGGAGTAAGGCTCTCTTTCGCCCCCAAGGATGGAACCACTCACACTCCTGAAGTCTACTATACGCATCTCCATGTTTGCTGCCCCTTTTGGTTATCTTTAGCAACGGTCGACTTTTTCCTCTATAAGGTAGACATATCGAACATCTTCCTCCCGCTAGTTTTCTCGCTCCTACTCTTAGACTGTCATCGCCTGTACTCAATCGAGACGCTCTACACTAGACTGCTTACAGCCATGTTCTTCCGTCGAGTAATGGATCAATCAACCTCAAAAATCTCCTTACCGCAGGATCTGGCCTCGATGCTCCAGAATATGCAAACTCAGTTTCTAATCGAAGTGGGACGATAAAATCCGAGCAAATATGTTTGCAGCCGCTTCTCGTCACAAGGAAAGGTGTCTAGACGTATATGATTGTTATGACGAAATGTAATTTCAAATATATATATTTTAGATATTTAGTACTAAATGATAATAATTTTTATACACTAAATTGATTATTACAATATTTTGTTAAGATCCAAGAAAACTGATAAAGTGAAGGTTTAGAAGGCTAAAATGGGCCTTCAAACATAGCTATGTATAATTTTCTAGAGATATTCAGTGTTATACTTTACTTTACTACTACTTTAAGATAAAAAATTTTATTTTATTACTCGCTCTAATTCATGATCAATAAGAAGATATGAATAGCTGATGTTATTTATCATAGATATGAACAATAAAAACGACTTACGGTCAAACCCGGTTCTCAAACCTTATTGCTCCTATGAAGCCACTTCTACCTGGATGAGTCGGTTCCATTTACTTTAAGTTACGCTCTATATTGAAAGGAATTCAGACTCAACCTAACCCAAACTATCATCAATGCCGATGGACAAGCTTAAATAGCCGTCACGTGAGGTATTACCACCGCACCAAGTCAATTCAGCTAGTTGGCTGAATGGCGGTCATGATAACTTTAAAACCTTAAACTATCTTATCTACGAAGAGGTAAATATATATGCACCTCTTTACGAATCTGCCTAAATCTACCAAGTTGTCTACCCGCCGTATCAGGTCAAACACTTCTGCACTATCTAAAGTATTCTCAACAGCCATTCATAACAATCGAGACTCGCTCACTGGGTCCTCTTGCGTCTGTTGCTTTTTGCCAAAATTAGTTATCCGTGAAGAGAAAAAATATAATATCTTAACGAAATACATAATCACACTCTTTTTTCACGATGCCTGAAATAAACAAAAGTCGACATTCGATTCAATATTTAGCTAGAGATTAGGATAGAATAGAGAAGGAAGGTGCTACAGTATGGCTATGCAACGACAAGGGAGTGAGGAGAGCGACACGGTTGATGGCATAATCTTGCAACATGGAAAAGCGACGCCAAAAACTAGACCAGACGTAGAGATGGAGGTAGTGGATAGAAGGAAATGGGGGGGACGGGAAGAAGGTGAACAGTGACCCATCTACCGAGGAGAAGAACAAAAGGCAAAATTACTCAAGAGGAGAGAGAAAACGCATGGAAGAAGGGAAGGTCGTCCTTTCAGGATACGGTGAGTAGCGAAAACCCATACATGTACAAGGTGGATCCGAACTGGAGGAAGAATGTAACCATGGAAGATCTGGAGCAAGTTTTCGAGGAGATCGGTCGGTTAGCTCCATCACAAGATTATCTCCACAGCGGTCTACATGCATCTAGAAGTGGAAATGGCTATGATTCGTCTGGAACAACTCAGGCGAGCGGCAGTGGTCCTTCACACGGTTTAGTTTGCCACCTCTAGGGACGTAATGGTAGAATAGGCGGACAAAGTCATGATCTGACAAATGGGTGTCACAATAGTGCAGCTCCGCATGCTGACCAAGAAATTCATACTGGTTGTACTAGAAAATGAGGAGCAAAAGAATTAAGATCCTACCATTGACACCCCTGCGGATGGGCGGCCAAGAAGTTGAGGCACGCCATGGACACCAGACTACAATAGACGTCAAAAGGAGGTAAGGAGACGGGCAGTATGGATCCAACTGCCAAATGTCAACCCCCTGCTAGAGTACTCTGCAGAAACGATGCTGAGGTGCTTGGGTCAGCCAACTTACTCCGCAGTTGTTAGAACGCAAAATAGGTACTCCCATATTAGAGGGTGTGTGATGACAGATAGGGAGGCAGTGATTCCCAATGTTGTTGTAGTCAGGCTTCCATGGGGAGGGTTGCTCACACAATCAGTCCAAGTTGAAGGATGTTTCAAATGCATAGACCACATGAGCACATTGCAAAGGACTGCCAACAGGAGGAAGGGAATGCAAAAGATGAAGCAGAAGGAACACGTTCCAAAGAACCCCCCGATACAATGAAAGGGTCCAAAACAGAAGAAGACAAGCCGAAGAATGCCTATTTTATTGAAGTCAAATACACGCACAAAGTATGGTGGCCCAAAAAGCAAGTAATCACTGGTTCCCCTAACCCGAACCGGTGTGCGGTGCTAAGTTAGGAGCGTGGAGTGGAAAGTGGGGAATAGGTGAAGAAGCACAAGGAGACCGTGAACGAGAACAGGTGCAGATTCCAGCGCAAGGAAATCTTCAAGGGGTAGCAGGTCCAAGCTCGTCATCAAACCGTGAACGAGAACAGGTGCAGATTCCAGCGCAAGGAAATCTTCAAGGGGTAGCAGGTCTAAGCTCGTCATCAAACCGGTCAACCAGCGCACGTGAGCAAATACAACACAGAGCCATACTACAATGGCGAAGCCTCCTACAAAATAAGTGGAGGAAAAGACCTTAGTAGGTGATACCACAATGGAAGAAGCTGAAGGTGAACCGAAGAAGAGTCAACAAACGGAAGGTAATTCCACTAAACTAGAAAAGACAGTGATGCAATCTAACTGGGCGTTTGCTACAAAGGAAGGTAGCACAAGCAAGGAAGATATCCCAATAAGATCCTTACCTGTAGAAGTAGGTAATCCAGTTTCGGAAGCAAGAAGTCCACCAACAGGATCGAGAAGGCAAGCGGAAGAGAAGGAAGGGAAAGAGGGGCACACAACAAGAAAGGAGGAAGGAGAAAGCAGACAACCTAGGAGAGTACCGACAGTTGAGAAGGAAGTAGAAACAGATAGCCCCTCAAATGAAAATGTGTTCACAGGCACACCATCAACTAGATTGGAGCAAAAAACTGGAGTTGAGAAGGAGAAGGAACGGAAGCAGAACAACGAAATACCACTGTTGGGTCCCAGCGTAACCGCAGCCGGAAGAGAGCCAACATCACAAGACGAAAGGATAGGAGAGGCTAACACTTCTAACTCTCTATCAAGAAGAAAAGGGTGTCTGCAAGACGAGAAGACCACTCCCAAGGAAGTTGGAGGAAGAAAGAAATCACCAAGAGAACGAGGAAGGGAGTCATCAAATTACTGGCAAAGAATGAAAAGAAGCAGTTCCTAGCGAATTGGAGGCACTAATGTCGACTACATACAAGATAATTGCCAAGATTCTAGCCAAACGAATGAAGCTACTGCTCCCAGAGTTGGTTGATGAGAAACAGACGGGGTTCGTGACGGGGAGGTTGATAACTGACAACATTCTTGTTTTCAAGGTAGGACAAGATTGGGTAAATACCTCCGACCAAAGAGCGCTGTTCCTGAAACTAGATTTCCAAAAGGTGTATGATCGTGTCTAGCGTGTTTATCTGATAGAAACTCTAGTAGCGATGGGATTTAGCCAGAGGGTAGTATCATTTGTCAGAGGACTGGTAATGCAAGGTACATCTGTAGTACATGTAAATGGATTCTTCTCTAAGGATATAGCACTAAAACGAGGAATCAGACAGGGCTATCCACTAGCACTCCTATTATTTGCCCTAAGCACCCAGCCACTAATGATGATGCTGAGAGAGGCGGAGGCAAATGGTAGAATACTAAGGGTTGGCATAAATACAGGGAAGACTCTGCTGCACAGTTTGTTTGCAGATGATACGGGAATCAGCCTTACGGCAAATGAACAGAACTTCATCGAAGTCAAATCACTGCTGGAGGACTACGAGAGGATCTCTGGGCGAGACTCAACATGCACAAATTGGTGGTTATGCCAATGTCTGGTGAAGAATGCCCACAGTGGTTACACCGTACAAGCTGTGAAGAAAGATCAGAAAGGATGACAAAGGAGAATCCTTTAAATATTTGGGGATACTGGTTGGATGGGACCTAGATGAGGAAAGCACAGCGAAGGAGATTGTAAAGAAGATCAACGACAAGCTGAAACACTGGGCAAACAAACTACTTACATGGCCGGGGAGGGTCCTATTTCTAAAGAACGTGTTGGCCGCAATACCCTCTTTCCAGATGCTCTCGGTGGGGTTTTCACAGAAAAGCCTCACGAACCTGGAAATGTTATGCTGTCATTTCCTATGGGGCTGGAGAGGGGATGGGAATCCCAAAGCTTCTCTAGTAGCATGGGAGAAGTTTAACATGAAGAAAGAGCACGGAGGATTCGGATGGGCAGCTTTCCGACACATCCAAATGCGGGGGATATCGGACATTCTGTTAAACAGAGATGTCGAGTAGGTCGCAATGGCCCGTAATATCATGGTAAGGTCCCTCAGGAACGGCGGTCATAAGAGAGAAAGACGGGCATGGGAGCTTGGAGACTGGATATTGCTGGACCCGTCAAGGAGCATAAAAAACTCAGTAATCCTGTCGAGGATGATCAAAGGATGGAAGTTGGTTAGGAAGCATCTTAGATGGAAGGAGACAGGTGGGGACCTCCCTAAGAACACTTCAGTACATCATGCTGTGAGAATTGCGATGATGCACAAAACGGAGAGAGAAATACTTCAAGTGATCAGAACCGTAGGAAGGCTGGGGATAAATTCGGCGGAGGGATTTGCAAATCTTCCTCCAGGGGAGGAGAACTTCAGGAACATGCTTCTGATTAAAGGGTACGCGGTGACGCGGGACAAAATGGAGAGCATTGTAGAGTGCCACAAATGGATGAAGAAACAAAGGTACGTTGAATGTAACATCCTTGAAGCTCCGCGCTGGTTCTAAAAAGACACGCCAAGGAATGAAATCAAATGGAGAAGGGCAGCGAAGGAATGGACGAACCTACTGGCCACGGAAAAAGAAGCGAGATCAGTTCGCGATGGGGAGAGCTGAGTGGAGTGGGCAGTTCCCTGGGCCAAGCAGATGGGCGCTTTTGTGGAAAGCTAATATTTCACCTAGGACGAGGATTTGGCTGTGGAGACTAATGCAAAGGGGATTGTTTACGAACTCTAGAGCCGCGAAATTCAAAGTTCACGACGGGAAGTGTCACTACTGCAACAACCAAGAAACAATGGAACACGTCATCTGGATGTGCAGCAGACTCACAAGGAGAAGGAAATACATTACCGTATGATAAGCTCACAACAGCAGAACCAGTCAATTGAAAACCTCCTCGATGTCCTGACTGGGCGCTCCTGACGGATAACACTAATTGTGCGAAAATCCAAATCTTGGTGAAAAAGCTGAAATGCTTCTGGGCTGAATGAAATCTGCATCAATTTGAGCACAAGGTGAAAGAGATCCCCATCTCCCAAATTTTGAGAGAAGCTGAAATGGAAATCGAGATGAAGTACAAGGCGGAGGGCGCGGAGGCCACGGTGGAGACCCTTACCCGAGCGATCAAGTACATCAGATTGGAGAGAAGGAAAATCGAAACCAACAACACGGACCAAGGGAATAGAGAGATGCATAGGAGAGAAGAAAGGAGCAACCAAAGTAGAGCGGAAAGCAACAACGAGATAATGGACCTGTGGTGGAAGCTCTCGAACTTACAACTCAATCACTGGACCCTGGTCGAAGACGCTGCGACGAAGATTCAACGAAGCAGCTCCAAAGAATGAGCCTCCAAGAACGGGCTTGGCCTGGGACCAACAACAGCATTAATAGTACCACTCGAGGTGACAGAAGAGAAAGAAGGAACCGCAAAATCCATCTGGAGGGGACCCCGCTTCACATCAACTTGGATCAATCCGGGGGAACGCGGTCCTGTCCTGATAGCGGCAGGACCTCGGGTAACGGGCATAATCAAGAAATGGACATCCGCACACCGGAGGCGGAAGAAAATTTCCTGGCTGATGCCAGGGAGAATAGCACCGCACAAGTGCACCTCTGGCCCGCTACTCGTGGTCTACGCGAACCTCCTCCTCGTAATGCCACGTGGAGTAGTTGTCCGCGTGGCATCTATAGCGGTAGACCCGCTGATAGTGGTTAGTGTTTTCCCGCTCTACCGGTTGGTGGGCGAGTATTGTTATGGTTGGCGTTTCTCGTGTGGGTAAAGAGGTTGCGGACCTGGTATCGCCGCGATGAGAAAAAATATTATTTCCATATGTGAATCGAGAATATCATTCCACATTTGCAGTCGATACACGTAATTTACATCAAACCCAAGTTTTGAGCCAACCGAAATAATCAAAATTTCGCTAAGTTTTAAGATTTTATTTTATTTTGATTTTTAGTAGAAAATTACATATTTATCAACACTAACGGAAATAAAAGACAGAAATGAGATCATTTTGTGATAATAGTTTCAAATTTTTTCAAAGTTCGTCAAGTAACATCGCAATCGCGGGTGCGCATCTCGACTAGTCAACAGCAGAGAAATTCACCGACGGATGATCACTGGCGTTCACCTTGGTGGTCCATCGTTCTGCCGGTGAGCTGACCGCCAACCTAGAAGCTGCTGAAGACCGATGATCTTGTGTTGTGTATCGGCTTATAGATTTATATCGGCTTATCAAATTGCAAAAATTCAATTTTTGTTATTAAAACACTTATAGAGGAAAATAGCAGCTTTTTCATCTACTTCGGATCTTGACTCTCACAACACCAAGTGGTAGAGTTTCTTGTAAGCTTCCCATGGGTACTTCATTTACTTCATTTGTTTTTTTAATTGTGATATTATGAGATTCGAAAGAATAAAAGATCAAGCTAGACCTTAGCTTGCCGATGTTGATTGGATATTTGCATTTCTTAACGCTATACGCAAGGGGGTTGCTTTGCCATTATCTGTGCAAAACTCACGTATCCTAAACTGTCGCAAAGGGACAACTTAAGAGATTAGTTTGTACTTATGATTTAGTCAATGGACGATTTGGGAGATTAAGAGATCTAGTGCGTGCGCACAAAGTGTCATTGGCTTCAGATATGTGAAGACTACACATAGGATAAGATTGTTTGTGAAGAAGTGGATCGGGTTGTGTGTTCTAGGAGAAATTGAGACGTAAGAAAAGAAAACTGAAATGCTTTAGTAAAAATCTCCATTTCTTGAAGATCATCAGCGCTCATCATTCTTTCAGTGTGATTGTATTCACTAGCACCAAAATATTTCGGTTTGGGGGCTTCTTCCAGGTCTGACTCGGCTTTTGGACGATCAACTAACTGATCTTCTGAAGGGAAGTCAGTACTTTTGTCTTCTGAACATTCTTCTTCCGAAATTTCATAGCACTCAATGTATCCGCATTCCACTTCTTCTGCTTTTTCTGAGATATATGTAGTACACAAGTAATTTACCACAAACTCATCATATCTTTCATCATTGTCAGAAGATGCAGCTGAGTCTTCTGATGTGTATCCCTCAGTGGTAGTGGGAGTTTCACCTTGATGTCCAATTTTCATCCAAGACGTATCCAAGGTATACGCGAGGTATCTGACTGTGGAAAGCGTGTAAGGTCGAGAAGTGCAAACGGCAACGTATGAGCACAAACTTCCAACCCAAAACCCTACTTTTTACTAACATCAATTATTCACAAAGTTTACAAACACACTCAATGGTCTGGGGTCTTAACACAAATATCTAAAATCTTGATCTAATGCTATAGTTGCGTAACCCCTCGGAAAACCAAATCCAGCGATACGCGATACGTCCCCTATGCATACTCGTGAAAGAAGCTACGTCACTTCTAAGTCTACGGCCTTCACTATCCAAAATCCCCAACCTATTTATTAAAACCTAAACCTTAAGTGCCAAACACGATCCTTGCAAAAATCAGGTTCTGATGATACCCAAATCATCGTCAATTGACATCCCTATACAAATTTATAGCACTTCTAAGTTCTTTCTCCAAACATTCTTCACCAAGGGCAAAACTCAAGACAAACTTCAAACCTCCCTAGTATCCACACCGTTGCTTCAAATCGGATGTTCTTGATCTTGTTGGAAAGCTTCCGGCAAGCTCTTTTTAACAATACCACTCTTGCATCCAGTGATTTTCAAAATAGTTATGGCCGTTTGAAGTTGCAGCCTGAGTCAAGACTAAAACTGTGCAAAAGCTCGCATAGTTTTGGACTTCTAGCCTCCAACTCTACCCAAAAGTTCAAAAAATTAATTCATTGAAAACTTCAACCGGCTGTAAAATCCTCCATGTTGCTCTAAGTCTGGTGTTTTCGGGATTATCAGAAAGCTATTGAAAAAGACCTTTCCAATGGTACATAGTATGCATGGATCTGAGCTCTATAGAAATAATTATGTCCTTTAAAAGGTTCTGACCTTCTTCTAGACCTAAACTGTGCGAGGGCTCTCACAGTTTTGCCTGAAAAGCTAAGAAAATAGCCAACACAAATGGCTGTAACTGCTTCACGTTAAGTCTGAACTTTACGTTCTTGGTTTCAGTAGAACGGGTTCAAAAAATCTATCCAATGGTATCAAAAATCTTAACGACTTTTATGACTGTTTGAAGTTTGATGTGACCTCCCAAGGCAAAAAACTATGCGGGGGCTAGTGTATTTTGGTAGCTAAGACCCAAAATGATTCCAAATTTCTTTAACCCAATCTCCCAAGTCTCGTAAATATAGGAGGAAAAATGAACAACCTCTCAATGCTTTTCCAAAATTATATAGACTAAACTTTATAACCTCTGACTTTTATAGTGTTTAAAAGCTAGGGGTAAAAGTCCAAGTGTCGTTCTCTGACCGTCAGCATATGCCAAGTGACATGTGTGCAAGACTGCCAAGTATCAAAGATGCATTGCACCACGTCATCCAAACCTGCCATCTTAGTCCTAATGCCTCGTCAACATCTCTGTCCGATCAGCAACCATCATGTTAACATCCTGCCTCATCAACACTCTGCTTCATCAGCATCTCGGATGCCACGTCATCTTATCAGATGCCCCGTCAGCATTGCGACACGTGAAACTCTAGAAGTCGCAACTGTTTGTAACTTTGTTGTCTTACCTCCGTTCTTGACGATAAAAAGATCAATTTTAATCACCTCGACAAAGGCTATCCAATGGTGCAATCAGAAACATTTTTGGAGCAAGTTGATGAGATCTCATCTTAAGACTTTAGTTGAACATCATAGTTGATTCACGACACGACAACGGTCCAACTCTCTTTCGTGGGAAGAAGCTGAAACTTTCCAAGGTGATCGAGGACCAACAATTGGAAGACTTCAGAGAAATCCTGACATAGTTCCAAGATGTCTTCGCGTGGACCATAGAAGACATGAAGAGCATACCTAGAGAACTGAGAGAACATCAAATTGACTTACTGGAAGATATTGTTCGTGCACGGCAGAGGCAGTATCGACTTAACCTCAAGTACTCACTTCTTGTAAAGGATCAAATTGACCAATATTTGAAGACATGAGTCATCTTCCTAGTGCTTAGCAGTGAGTGGGTAGCTCGATTGTCATCGTTCCTAAGAAATAGACAAGTAAGATCAGAGTGTGCCAAGACTTCCGCAAGCTGAACTTGGCCACGAAGAAGGACCATCATCCTTAGTCATTCACCGATTCTGTGTTAAACCATGTAGTAGGACATGAGTTCTACAGTTTTCTGGACGGGTATTCTTGATACAACCAAGTATCAATCAGAGAGGAAGACAAGTCTAAGATAACTTTTATCACTGATTGGGGAACTTACGCATATAACCAAATGTCGTTTGGTTTGTGCAACGCTCCCGTCACATTCCAAAGGTTGATGATTACTATCTTTAAGGAGTATCTTCAAACTATTATGGAGATCTTCTTGGAGTGATTTTTGTGTGTTTGGATCTAAGGTAGATCATTTTATATTCTTGATGAAGTGTTTTTTGAAGTGTATGGAACATCGTTTGGCTCTGCATCCAGAAAAATGCTTCTTCGGAATATCAGAAGGGATTTTGTTAGGACATAGAATTCTTGGAAAAGGTATAGAAGTCGACTGTGTCAAGGTGGAAGTCATCATGAAACTTCAACCACCTGCTAACCTGACTCAGTTGAGAAGCTTCCTAGACAACGTAGGATACTACAGGAGGTTCATTGACAAATATGCAAAAGTGACAGGAAGACATACGAAGCTGCTGAAGAAGGACGAACCTTACGTCTAGACTTCTGAGTAGTACGAAGCTTTCGAGGATATGAAGAAGCTTCTGTCAGAATCCCCCGTCTTGAGACCACTTGATTGAGAAAGGGTCTTCCACATTAATGTGGATGTCTCTGTTTTTGCCATAGGGGTGGTATTGAGTCAAAAAGATGAGAAGAAGAAAGATTATCTCATTTACTATGCAAGAAGACAACTCAATGATGCCGAGAAGAAGTAATCAATAACTGAAAGGGAGTGCCTTGGCATGATTTATTCCTGTAGGAAGTTTAGGCATTATCTTCTGGGTAATCCATTTGTCTTCTATGTGGATCATTTTTCTTTGAAGCATTTAGTGAAGAAAGCAGATTTGTCATGTAGGATTGCTGAGTGGATTCTTCTACTTCAAGAATTCACTTACACTGTTGAGTACAGACTTGGAAGACAACATGTCAATGCTGACTACCTATCCAGATTGGAGATAGAAACTCGAGAAGACGAGGTGGAAGACGAGTTCCCTGATGAGAAGTTGTTCCAAGTTTCTACAGAGACGTCACAATCTGAGGAGGGCGTACCGTCCACTCTACAAAAGCCGAGACAAGGTCGTTTGACTCTGTTTACGTGACTTCCATAGAGGAATCTATCTTCAAGGACCAGAGGAAGTTCTTGGAAGACCAACAATACCCAGAGGGATTGGATGATGAGCAGAAGATCATTGTCTTACATAAGGCAGGTCCTTACGTAGTCTTCTAGAGTATTTTGTTTAAGGGGACATGACGAGAAGCTGAGGAGATGTCACGAACCCTCAGAGATTAAGATGGTGATCAAAGGACTTCACTACGAAGACGTTGGAGGTCACTATGGGCTGAAGACGACGGTGAAGAAGATGTAAGATGTTGGTTACTGATGATCAACCATGTACAGAGACAATTTTCAGGAGATCAGAAGATGTGATGCATGCTAGAGGGTGGGAAGACCTACAGCTATCACTCAATGGCCTCTTATTCCCGTTTTGTCTCTAACACCTTTTGAAAAGTGAGGAATCGACTTCGTCGGACCAATCGCTCCTACAGCTAGAAGAACCCGAGCACGATACATAATGATAGCTACAGACTACGCCACGAAGATGATGGAAAACGAAGTCACAAGGAGGAACGACGCCGTAGTTGTTGCCAAATTTCTTTGACACAATATCATCACTCGTTACGGATGTCCTCTCGAACTAGTGTTTGACAGAGGACTCATTTTCTGAATGAAAATCATTACTCTCTTGACATAGTATTTCAGGATCAAGTGTCGGAAGACGACATCGTACAACCCGAAGACTAATGGGTTAACAAAGAAGTCGAATTATCTTCTATGTAATATTTGGAATAAAGTTACTCTTATGGGATGATACTCGTTGTCCCCATTAAGTTGGAGGTCCTTATCTATAGGTTGGTTGTTACCGAACGCATGGAAGAAGAGAAAAGCCAAGAGCAGCGTCTTCTGAACTTTGTAAAGTTCGAAGAAGACAAGAATGCAGTTCTCGAGTAGACTTACAAAGTACAGGCACAATGAAATATTAACTATGATGGTAAGCTGAAGAAGGTGACCGTCAAGGATGGAAACCTGGTTCTCCTATACGACAACAGACATCTGAAATTCTCTGGGAAGCTTCATCTCCGCTGGTTGGGTCCTTACCGAGTCTTGGAAGTCTTCGACAATGGTTCCTTGCAACTGGAAGAACTAGATGGTACCTTGATGACCACTCGTGTTAATGGGTGGCGTGTCAAGAAGTACTGGGCTTAAAGAGTAACTTCGATGTTTGCGGGGATGCAAACATGAGGATGGGCGTATGTGATACCCACAATTTGCAAGATGAGATTTTTTCGAAAATTTTAAGTTAATGACATGTCTATATAATTGAAGTAACCTTATTACTTACGATTACACCTTGCTTAGCGGGAAGATGATCTTAAGGTGAATTCTTGAGAAGAAGTCAACTTCTTTTGAAGTCGGAAGACGGACATCTTCCGGGAGATGTCTTATGGAAGCCAGAAGCCGGAAGATAGAGTATGCTTCCCAAGAAGACGATGACTGCAACCACGGGAAGTACCAACCACGTACTAGTTAGGTAAGGATAGATATACCTAACAAACAGTCATCATCGTAGTAGGTAGGTCTAGGGTAAGTCGAACCATTACTTAATCGCGAAGGAGAAGACAGGAAGCCAGAGGCGCATCAGCACCATAGCTCTCTTTTTTGCTTCTCTACTCGATTTGGGAATTGAGAGAAACATTGGAAGCACGCAAAAGCGAATTGCAGTGAGCGAGTGAGAGAGGACGGCTTCCAGCAGGAAGTGCACTTGAGGTAGAAGGATTGGGAACCCCCACAAGAATAGAAGATTGGAAATTGAGAGTTGAAGCACTAAGACGCGTAGAAGAATGAAGAAGTCATAAGAAGCGTAGCGCATTAGAAGTAGTACTGAGGTTCTTCTCACTTCTCTCCTCTTCTCCATCACTTCCGCCCTCTGTTCCTACGCTTCTCATCCTTTCTTAATCGTTTGCAGGAAGCCTATCAATCCCTTTTCTTCCTGAAATTTCTCTGAGAAAATTGGACGTGGAAGCGCTGTCCAATTTTCTACAATCATCTTTCCAATCTCTTCTTGAGAATCAAATTGAGCTTCTTCGTCTTCCTATCCCTAAATTCTTTGTTCTGTCTATCAATTTCCCTACCCTACTGCGCTTCTGTCCCAGAATCCGTGACAAAAGACTTGTTTGAATGTCTGGATATTTCAAGAAGCCGAATGTTTGAAATTCACATCAAGTAGTTGGATTGGATTGGAATTTGAGTTGTGAGAAGCTTGATGTGCATCCAGAGTGAAACTGAGAGTTGATTGTTGTTTCGAGAAGCAAGAAATTGAGAATCGGGTGAATGTCTCCCAAGCTTCATCACTTCTCAAATCCATATCTTCCTAGAGAGCTAGAAGATTGGAAAGGTTGGCAGAATGCACGAGATGATGTGAAGGTCCTCCACGGGTCTCTTCTGTCTGACCCATAGCAACCTGTTCCTTCTTCTTCCTGAACTTTAGATGAGAATTGTGAGATGCCTTGCTGGCAAAATCTGGAGAGAAATGTCAACGGTCATGTCTTCCCAATTTGTAGACCTCGCTTCTCACCCATCTCTTCATCTTCTGTTAGGAAGTAGGATGAACTGCAAGGTGGAATTGTCTTCTTAAGAATCCACGAGATGCCTTGCTTAGTTAAGGTTGCGTAGGTATAGCTCAGAAGACGTGATGTACTTAGGAAGCACTATTAGAATTATGGAAGACAGAATAGCTGTCTTTTGGAAGACTAAATCCGTCTTCTGAGAGTGAAAGTGAGATTATGAGGGCCGGGTAATGACTGAGCCTTAGGCTCACAACAAGTTTGTGTGGTATAGTGTAACAGAAGCTCGAAATGTCGATGCATCCTTGAGGACTGGTGTTATCACAAGCGGAGTTGATCGAGATCAAACCTTTCATCAAGAAGTTAGGCCTCGACTTCTTCACATGAGATTAGAATCTCGCGGACCAGGGTCTTCTGGAAGAGGTCTGGGCAGCACTGCCTCCTCGAAACCGTGTATCTGTCAAGACAGGGATCAGTCGAGGAAGACCATCCTTGTGGACGGTGGAATGGTGGCGTAGAGCTTTCCACCTACTTGAATCAAAGAACCGCGAATACGAGCTCGAGAAGAGGAAGATTCCCATGATTATTTTAGAGAAATGACATGTATCTGAGAGCACTACATGTCTCTTTCTGAAAGACCGACAAGAGAGGAGCGGATGGAAGGTGGAAGCCTACCGAGAGCCAAAGAAGCATCTTCTGAGAAAGTTGTACCTTCACCTTTTCCTCAAGGGAAAGGCTCAGAAGGTCATATACCTCGGAGAGCAAGATGTGGAGTTCCATGAAGCTGTTTGGACAAGAGAGATCATCAACTTGGACGCCTTCTTCCACGTCTACATCCATGCCGAGTTAGCTTACTTGGGCACCCCAGCAGGAGGACATCTCACCCCTTTCTTCTGCTATCTGTATGTGTCCAAGGGGGGACCTGAAGGAGAACTAGTTGACCAAGTATGGATCAGCGGGACAGCGAGAGGTGAAGGAAGAGACCCCGGAGGAAGAAAACCAGACATGTGTCATGTCTTCTCCTCTCACTCTAGTGCCTCATGAAGGACCTGTAACGACATAGGTTACACATAAGAAGTTTGTCTATTAGTAAGGTATTTAGTTATAACTAAGTGTTGAGAATGTTTATTTGCTGCCCAAATGCTTTAAGGATGTATCAAGTTAGTCATGACTAGCTAAAGTTAGTTATGGATAAACTTAACTGTACTTTTGGACAAAATTCAGATATTTCCTAAAGAGTGAGCACTACTATCTTGTCATCTTGTCTAAAAGATAGAAAGGAGGTGAAAAGTATCCCTTATATCTTTTTTGATTTGATATTAGTGGTGGGATTAAAGTTGTGGACTTTGTGGGCATTAAAAACAAGAAGAGATTTCACATGTCTCTTTTTTAGTGGTCATAGTGTAGAAGGGGGGTGGAAATTCGAGATTCTTTCTAGAAGTTGTTGACTTTGAAGGAATAAACCCATGTGAAAAGATAAGAAGCCCATGTGATTAATGCTTTTATCTTAAGTAATATCTTAGTAAAACTCGGTAAAAATAGTTACGATTGAGTTACCGGAGGATACCAAAGTAAAAAAACCTAGAAAGTATAAATAGAGGAGTAGAGAAGAGCTCCTCATCCTTGTTTTCACATCGTTGTAATGACAACTTGAGCAATATAGACAGTGTGAGATATCTTAGCATGTGAGAACTTGAAAGACGTAGTTAAAATGGATAATTTTAGTTGAGGAGTTTATAGGTGAGTGAATGATTGAACTTAGCATTTTTCCTTTCAAGTTCATGGTGTGCTTCCATCAAAGTCATCAGAGGTGACCTTGAGTGAGAGATAGGTCTGACATGTTGTAGATTCATCGATGACTATTGTGGAAGTTGAGAGATTGAGGGGTAGTTGATCGATAGGACCGCGGAGGGTTTACATTTTTGATTTCGTTGCCGGGACCTCACTTGAAGAGATCGTTGAAGGATGTTTAGAGTTCAATTCTACATTCGACAAAAAGAGATCATGAGAGAGCACATGGAGAGAACGTTGAGAGGAAAAAGACCTAAAGCGATGTTAGCAACATTAGAATCTTTTGTGTATCCCATAGTGATCTAAGACGCGTTCGAGGTCATTCTTTACATCTTGTTCACTTAAGAAGGATTTGAGGAGAGTTGAAAGTGGGTGCAAAAAGAGTTGTAGAGAAAAGAGGAGAGAAAAGTTATTAGAAGAGAAAAGTTTAAGAATTTAAGAATTCTGCTCTCTCAGATTTTTTGTGTTTTTTATTTTCCTGTGAAAATTTCTGGTGTTTTAGATTGGCTATTAAGCTATCTAGGACAACAAAAATCATGAGAAAATGTGGTCTGGAGAGAGAGCTATGAATTTCAAAGTTGAGGGGGTTTATTCGCGAGAGTTTAGAAATTCTAGTCTTTGGAAAATTTGTACAGTCATTGTCAGATTTTCTCTTGAATTTTATTTTCCTGTCAAAATTTGCAATATTTTAGCTTGGCTGATAAGCTATATTGGACAACAAAAATCATGAGAAGATGAGGCATGGAAAGAGAGAGAAAAATTTTCAAAGTGGAGGGGGTTGACACTCATGAGTGAAGTGAAAATATACAAATTTCAACTCTCTTGAAATTTATACAGTCAGCACCATTTCTTTTGATTAGGGAAGTTTTTGTTGAAACTTCATGAGTTAGTAGCTTGGAGGTTTAACTACTGGAGGCCACAAAAATCTTAGAGAGATCTCTTACCGATTAAGAGATATATGTTTCGACATACAATGAGGTCTTGAAGATACTTCATGAGGAATCCAGTTCGAGTGCCGAGGGGGAAGAAGAGACGGTTGGGAGTTTGAATGGAGATGGAGAAGCCAAAGTTAAGTATAGATGAGTAGCAAACACGCATCTATTGCAGTTGAGGTGTCCTTCTTACTCTATATCAAGAAGCTTCTACGAGCATTGGGACAGATGTGAAGAAAGTTGAGTGAAAAGCATCATTCACTGTGGAGGTCACGAATGCTCCTGGCGAAGTAGAGTTGGATCCTTACAAGAGTGACTTTAAGATGTCTGCTAGGATTAGTACAGACGATGGTAATGATGATATTATCTTAGACTCTAATTTTAGATTGGATTTTATTTCGTGTATAGGATGTATAATACACAATTTTCAGTATAAAGCTCGAAAGAGTTAAGAAAGTGATGTAGAATTATTTTCCTCAAAGATATTTTGTCCATTTCATGATTGAGAAGGCGCAACAACATGAGTGGAAGTTCAAAAGATTGGAAAGTTAGACTTAGAAACCTTCCTCAAGGTTTAGATGTCATAGTAATTGTCGAAGAGAGCTCGAGAGAGATTATCGTTGAGTTTGATAACAATAGTACAAAACCTCAAGTAGAATCTCCGAGGAGAAGAGTAGAAATTGTTGTCTACTCTAATTCTTTGGGTGTAGTGACGTAGGATTTCTCCTTTTGTCCATTTAGTATAAAAGATATCGTTTTCACAGAGGATTTGCACAAGTAACACTGTTCTAAGTTCTAAGATTCGTTCAAACACACAAACACACCTAGAAATCTCGTCTTCTCACAAAATCAAACGGCTTCCAGACCCTTCAGAAGATGCTCTGGACTTAAACAAACAACTAGTACCTAAAATATCACACAGTTATCTACAGAGAAGGTCGAGAAGACGCTTCCTACTTCTAGATCACTTCTTCCGATCTTCTCAACACAGTCTTCCCGAAGCAATTTTCGACTTCTGAGCGTTCAACTCGGCTTCTCACACCTCCAGAAGACTGCTCCTGCTTCGTAGAAGTCGAACTAGCAACGTCTGTCACACATTGTTCTTCCAAGTCCCAACGGGTTAGATTAATCACAGGGTGTATGCCCCCTGTAGCCTTCTCAGGCTTCTGCCTACGAAAACGATCTTCCTGTAGCACTACAACGACATTCACCTTCACGGAAGCTCACTAGAAGAAGGTAGGAAGATGGAAAGATGGGGGAAGATGGGGAAGAAGAGAAAATCCAAACAAGAGAAAACAAGATAAGAATGAGAAATTAAGACTCCGACAGGCTTCTAGTCCGGATCCTGACTAACAAGCCTTCCCTGCTTGTAATAGTTTGGGGAGGAAGACCACAAACTCGCATATAGTTACATAGTATTCTTACTTGAGGATGTCATCTTCTGTTGTGGGAAGAAGTCTTCTTCCTTCTTCTCTCGCTGCTTTGACTACTCTGTCTTCTGGGATCACTTATCCATAGGACGGTCCGTACGTGGATCTGAAGTGCTCCATTGGATGAGCCAAGCTGCGAGTCTGCACAGCTGCTGACAGTCACAGCCACTCAAGAAGAATACTTCCCATGCACAATTGAGAGGGAATTCGAGAAAACCCACTGCCCAGAAGACACAGACAAAGCTTCTGCACTCAAATCTGAAATTAGTTCCCCGAGAAAAAGACACATTGGTGTCGGGAAGCTCACTCCCTCTACTTCCTGCTCCTACTCCTCGACACACCAGTTTAGACGAAAGTGTCTTCTGGGAAACTGAGTCGACTTGTGCTTCCTCGCTCTTCTGAGGTACTGGTTCGACGCTGGGAGCCATGGTGACCTCGTAGTGGTCCGGAGAAGTCACCTCCTCTACTCGAAACACCTGGGAAGACAACTCTTCTTCCTGTCTTCCAGAAGACACCTTGTCTTCCGGGGCTTCTTCTGCGGTCTTCTCGGCTTCCAACGCTGTCACTACCAAGTGGACAGTGAGGTCGAACTCCTCCTTCTCCAAATCTGTCTCGATCGCTGGTCTTGGAGCTTGGGAAGATGCAGTCGCTGATGGCGGAATCGAAGGAAGACCGTAAAGTATCTTCAATCTCTCAATTTGCCGATCCAGATAACGGAACATACTCTCCTTGCACTCCACTAGCATCGCTCTAGATTCGTCATCCCACTCCCTAGCTAGGGTGAGAAGCTTCTTATCCGCGGTGAAGTTGAACTTCTTGCGAAGTGCTTCCACGTCTATGTTAGCAATCCCTGCGCGCGAGCTTCTGCTGCCTCCCGCTGCGTCTTCCACGTTGTCTTCTCCTCTGCGAGGATGGTGATCTTACCTCTGACCCGCAGAACCTCTTGGTCACGCTGCTATAAACGTGCTTGCAACTCCTGGTTGCTCTTCCTCAGTTGTGCTATCGAGGCGAGAGTTTCCTGGGAAGGGCAGAACCTTTTAGCTATGATACGATTGTGAAGAGGAGGGCGAAAACCACACACGGAATATGGACTGCAAGAAAAAACACCATCACGATTTCAATCCGGCCAAGATGAAACACACGGCGTGCAAGTAGATCTTCAACTCCAGATCTTGCAGATTGAAAAGCTCACGCTCAAGGACTCAGGATATCAGAAAACTGCTCCTGTGAAGCACCAGCGCGTTCACCTAGAAGCTTCTCATTTTCTTTTCAGAAAAGTGTGCGTATAAAGTGTCAATCTCCTCTCTACTAAGCTCAATCTCTCGATGTCAAAACTCTGATCAGTCAGAAAATCTCTTCAAACGTAACCTTTGTAAAATCTTCTCCTAGCTCTTCGATTCCCTTTACTCGATAGTCTCCGCACGATAAACTCTACACTGCTCGATGATCGACAAACTGCGATAATCCCTTGAGAATTCTCTCTCCGGAGTACACCCCTCTAGGTTTTCCTCCACCATACGTAACCTTCAGTGTCACTTGGCAGAGATAAAAGACGCCCTAAACACATGGCAGCAGAAAAATAAATCATTGATAATAAATCTACACGTAAGAAGACTATTTCACTAAGCTTCGCAGGTTCATCTGTACAGACGGTCACCGACTTGGCTGTACAGTCAGCATCTGACACCTCCACTCGAAATAACTCCACCACGTCTACCTCTGACCACCGGTGATGTGGCGAGAGTCTTTCTTGGGGAGGGTGGACCTCCTGACTGTGATCGATAAGAGAAACGATCAGAAGAGAAAAACAGGTAGTCATTGATGAGATCTCCAAAATCCTGCTTCTTGCGTCCACCGATTACAAAAACAAGCACTCCAACACACCTTGGGTACACAGGAAGGTCTCTCAAGATTCAAATAACTTTATTTCAGTGTCGCTGCACCATCAATCTCTTCAACTGAAAAGAAAATCTCTCTCTCTTCCTCTCCTGCGTACCTCTCTCTCCCATCAATCAGTTCTCAGCCAAAAGTCTACCAAGTACGTCTCAATCCAAACCTAATAGTGAAATTCATGCCCTTGAACCTTATTCCTCTCTTTGTCCCAACTGAAACTCTCAGAAATTTGATCCAGCATCGATCAAAAGTCCTCTGTAGATTTTCAAACGATCTCTCTCAATAAACTACCTCCGGAGAGCAATTTCTCCTCAGAATAGTTTATTAGACAACGTCCAAGCTTAAAACTCCTGCCCCTCTCCCTACAATGATCTCCCAATTCAATCTGTCAGCAATTTGATCTTCCCCCAGCCTCCTAGCTTCTCCTGCGTTAACTTCTCTATACAACTCCGTTTTTAATGAACAAGGAGTCAAAACTATAGTATTTGTGAACACCTACACACTCACGCTATCAGATTCTGAGTTCGAGTCACGAGCCAGAATCGACGGATTTCACTCTTTCACATATTTCTCAGTTTAAAACCCGTACTAACTATTGCTTAAAACACTTTCTGTCAAAACTGGAAGTATGAGGTTGCTCTCCTCGTCGAGCTCTGCATTCTGATGCCTTTCGACCTCTTTCAGGGTGATATTTCAGTCTAAGTTAAGGGGCAGCTTGTCAAGCATGGCCTCAGCTTAGCTCCTACTCAGCTTGATAAGCTAGGGCGGAGCTTCCCGAACAAATGCTGGTTGAGTGTCTTCTGAAGTTCCGTTTCATCATGTAGAATGTCACGCACTACGACATTCACCCCCTCCAAACCTGCACATCCTCTGGTATGTACCAACTTTTCCACTAGTCCCTATGGTTCTCTAAATTACCATCGTCCTCCTCATCGTCCTCTACGTCTCCTTCTGATACCAGATCTGCATCTGCATTCATCATCTGATCTGACTCCAAAAATTCATCTAGCTCAATGGATTCTCCCCTTCTTCTAAACAACTTGATACGCTTACCAGCAACAAGAAGTCTTAGAGGTGTACCATCGAGCTCCCGTAAAGAGTAAATAGCATTCTGATGCACTTCTAAGACAACATACGGGTCAAACCACCTCCTAGAAAATTTCCGAACCGTAGAGTGCTGATTCTCTAACGTACTGTCATACACCAAAACCCAGTCTCCAGCATGTATGGGCTTCGGTCGGAGCCTGTGGGTCTTGTCAAACCTGTCCTTGTTCTTGAGACGGGCCTCTTTCAGTTTCTGTTGAGCCTCTATAAGATCCTCCTCTCTATGTCCCAACTGCCTGATTCGAAGTGCAAGAAGTTGTACATGATCCATTTCGTCCTCCCACGGTAAAGTAGCCCATGTAGGAAAGTCCTCCTCTGCCGGCATGATTGGTTTCTGACCCAGCATTAGTTCAATGGGCATGTACCCAGTAGTAGTGCAGTGAGTCGACCTGTCAGCCCATAGAGCAAAAGAGAGCAACCTAGGCCACTGTCTATGCCTACCATCGCATGCTTTTATCAGAGCTTGAACAATTGACGGATGTCATCTCTCGCTCTTACCAATCCCTTCCGGATTCATAGCGATAGTGAGTTTGAGTTCCAATCCGTGTTGGACGAAGAACTCATTCGCTTCTGTACCACGCAACTCTCCTCTGTCTGCACGCAATCTCCTTATAGATCCGTATCTACAGATAATATCTTCAAGAACAAACCTACATATCCCTTCTGTGGTCTTCGTCCTCAGAGCTTGTCCTTCCACAAAGTTGGAGAGGTCTTCTCGAGCCAACACCAAGTACCTCATACCTCATAATCCAAGAGGTATTGCTACCAAATCAAGAACCCATTGAAAATGGATACTAGACGGATAGGTTGGCACCAGACCATCTCTGTAACGTACCTTTGAATAAAATTGACAGTGTAAGCATGAACTCACAAAGTTCACCACATCTTGATAAGTCATCTCCACCAGTATCTCTCTTTCAACTTTGTGTAGGTAGCCCAAGCTCCTCGATGTCCGATCCACAAGGTGTCATGAAACTCCTTCATCAACCGTTGCTTGGACTGCAGATCATCTATAACTCGTAAAAGTGCTCCGTCTGTTCTCTTTGGACGTTTCCAAAGATACCCATCTCGCAATAAGTAATCATATGCTTTCCTCCTTATCTCTCTAAACTCTGCATCACTCAAACCTTCCCGCCTGTTTAAAGAACTCAGAAGGAATCCAATGTCACGTAACCTTCCCGTGTAGAACTCCTCTCTGAACGGCAGCGGCTCCAAGTTTGTAGCCCGTCGATTAACTTGACACTGAGCATCCTTTCTCTCTTCTTCCTCAGCTTCTGAAAACATGACATCCTCATCTACAAATCGAGCCCTTGACAACACATCTGCGATCACATTCTCCTTTCCTTTTATATGTTTCAGCTCTGGATTCAAGCTTCTAATATATGCAATCCAACGTAACATCGCTATGTCTGGCGTGTTACAGTTGGATATCATGCCTAGTAGAGATAGACAATCCGTTTCTATGACTACATGAGCACCAATCAGAAACTCACCGTCTGTCTTCATCGCTGTCCCCGCTCCCCGCTCCCCGCTCCCCACAACTCACGCTTCACCTGGGGATAATCTCGTTGCCTGTCCGTCAAGATCCTAGCTCCAAACCTAGAGGTAAGCCGCATACCATCCGCATCATCTTGATCTATCGTCCAACCAATCGCCTTTGGACTAGTATCTACTGTGACAATGACAGGTCTCTCACATCCGTAGTCTACTCTTCTCAGAACAGGTGGAGACTGTAGAGCCTCCTTCAGCCTATTCATAGCTTCTCGATGGACTGAGATCCATACAAACCTCTTATCCTTCCTCAATAATGCATACAAAGGCTCAGCAACATGAGCATAATGAGGAATGGATAAACGATAAAATACACAAGTACCTAGAAAACGTCGAACCCCCGTGATATTCTTACAGTCTGCCATCCTAGCTATGGCTTCAACCTTCTCCAGATTTGATCGCCTTCCAAAAGCACCACACAAATGTCCAACCACTAAAATCTCAGACACACCAAACTTGGACTTAGCTCTTGACAGGGTGAGATGTACCTCCTCCAAACGAGTTAAGATACGTTCTACATCCATTCGCAAGTACTGCTTCATCCTTGTCTTCAACCGCGCAACCTTTTATAGGAATATCATCTAGAAATGGAATGATAACATCAGACACAAATTCTCTTAGTACCTTATGCATCACATTCTGCATATGGGCCACCGAGTTCGTCGCTCCTTGTGGAAGAGTACACATCCGCATCAATCCCAAGGGCGTACGCATAGTAGTTAAATCTCTACTCTCCACATCTAGCTGGAATTGATCATAACCAGAATATAGATCTCCTATCGAATAGATAGCTCTCTCTGCAAATGCCTCTGCTACCTCTTCGATCACAAGACCCGTCCCAACGTCACGAATGGTTACGTTATTCGCAGGCTGTAGGTCTTGAATAAAATGCAAAGCTCCTGACTTCTTGGGTACAGTGAACCACCTGCTAAAATATGATCTCATAGACGGCTCAAGTATCCCCATCTGTACCTTCTCCTTCAACAACTCGATGAGCTTAGGCAACAAAGTACGAGGAACTGGGATCGGTTTCAGGTCCCAAGGCACATGAGGGATTGTGAATATAACCATAGGCGCTATAACCTTTGGGTCCACACAACCTATCTCCTCTGCTGAAAAAGAGAATGCTTTATCATGCTTCACTATCATCTGTTCAAACACTGTCTTCTCGATCTCAGTCAAGAAATCACCCCCTCCTATCTGGAGCTCCTTCAATGTCTCCTCAATAAACTGGTGCCCTACTCGTCTATGATCCGCAATATAGGCTCAGTCCCCACTAATTGTACTTGCTGCTGAGAGTTAGCAGATAGTTGAGTTGCTACCGGTCTTACCTTTCTCAGTATATATTTGTACTTCGCATGGACATCTGCTTCCTGAGGGAGTGCACACCAACAACTTGCTTCTCTCCCTTCATTATTCTGCATCGGATGAGGAAGGACTGCACATATGTAGTAATCTCCTCATATATCCGTCGAGAGTGGATAGAGATCATCGCCACACTATTTTTCCCTTCTACCAATCTACTCACATTGTCTAACCAACCGACAACTGACTGTACAGACATAAACTCTTCAAACAAACCAGAAACCACTTTGTCTTCAGGTAGAACTCCTACACGCCACAACTCTGATATCTACTTCACCATCCATCTTTTTGTATTTTTCTCCATATCTTCAACTCTTGTAAATCGACTCCACCCATCTGTCTCAAACATCAGCAATCCAGACTGCCAACTCTGTACACTACATCTGTCTCCAGATCTTTGTACATGTCTCGCTTCCAACTCTGACGGGATCTCAACAGTAGGTTCTACACCCCTGTCTTCCCGCTCTATAGGAGTGGACTGCGAAAACTCTTACATCTCTTCGTCTAAGAATCTCTAAGGGTTTGTCAGTTCCGTTCATGTCTTGAGCGAACCGTCAAAAACTGTACTGAGTACCTGTCATCAGGATTCCGAACTCTGGCATAATGAGATCCATCATTCATCACCTTTGTTTCCATTCGAACAGCGGTGATGTATGGTTGGCTCAGTATGACAGGATAGGAGGCAGACGACAGTACAAAGAAATGCTGATCAACCTCTACATCTCCAATCCTTACACGCATAGTGGGACAAGCTCCGTACAACTCACCCTTTTGATTATTTGCAGCACGAAGTACCCAACCATGATTCTTTTCGATTGGCCACTGTCCCTTCTCATACACCTCCTTGGAAATGATGTTGATCTCCGACCCGTGATCCACAAGTGCAGGTACTGGTTCAGAAAGTCCTCCAAGCCGAACCTGCGTCTCTGTTGTCGCTCTTGCCCAGTGCTTCTCCTTGAAATCGCTATCTGCGCTTGACCTATCCTCCTCAAACTCTTCGTCTTCATTCTCAATAACAACAGGACCAGCAACCCATGCCTCATACTTATCATCTCTGAACTGATCAACACCAATAGCATCTACTGCTCCAAACATCTGACTACTTACTTGTTCAGTCAATACTTGTCTCTTTCTCTTCATGATGTCTATTATCAACTCATGAAACTCTCTCTTTGCGATCCAAGCACTTCACGAAGAGTAAACTTAACTCTAGCATCCAAAATGCGTTGCTCTAGAATAGCACGCAAGTCTGTTGTTGTTTCGATATCTGCCATTAACTTGTAAGCTGGAGCTTTTCCTTTCTCCTGTGCTGTAAACCTCTTTCCCCGTACTCTATCTGTAGCAGTAGTCTCTTGTGGCAAATCCTGTACACCTTCCATAGGATCTACTGCAGGTGGTGGAGCTGTAGAGGTAGAAGGTATATCCTCTGCAGCAGGAAATCTACCAACTGGTACAGATGGTGATGGTTCCGCTGCTCTCCTCCTCGTAATCCTCCGACGGTCACTGTCCTCTGGTACTCCTGCATCTAAATCAGAAGCGTCCCGTCTTCTTTTGTCTTTGATCATGACATCTTGTTCACCACTCGTCTCTAAAAACGCTCGAATAGAAGTTGCATCTACTGGGTCTCTCCATCCAGTAGCTCTCCTAATGCTTTCAGCACCTCTCTTCATCATTTCGACCGGAACCTCAACAGCCTACTTAACCATAGTTGGATTAGAGCGCACCTCAACTCTCCCAGTATATACATCAACCTCCGCAGAACCTGCAGTCATCGCTGTAGTATTCGCACCAATAAGTGTTGGAAGAGAACTCCTCATTCCTCCTCTTCCAAAATATGTGTTCAAAGGCTGCCCAGTGGCGGTAAGATACAACCTGTTGTTCTGATAGTTGACTACGCCCTCTCGCAAGACAACCGCCAAGTCTTGACAATCTCCTCTGAGATGATCTGGGCTGTCGCACCAAATACATCTCTTGGTAAAGGTTCCTCCTACAGGTCGGACACCTGATGCAACGGGTCGTTGATCTCTCCTCAAGTCTGCCATCTCAACCCTCAAATCTCTCAACTGTTGAGTAAGTTCTTCTATCAAGTTATGTTGATTTTGGTTCTCAACAGGTCGCTGCTGCTGTCTAGGTCCTCTCTATGCTGGGATAGGTAGTGCATGCGCTTGAGGAACCACTTGGGGAACCACTAGAGGTGCTTGAGGAATCACAATAGGTGCTTGAGGTATTGCAGGAGGAGCTACCGGAACATGAGGAGCTACTCTCTGCTCTGGCAAGGTCTCTAGCTGCAGTACCATCCTACCACGACGTTGTCTAGCAAGGGTGGATACTGCTTCCTCCACTCTCCTCCAATCAGATGTAACTCCCCCTTCAGCTCCACGATCAGCCAACATAAAACAAAGTCTGTCCGCTGTCAACTCATCCAGAGCCCCCAAGAACAACTCCGTCTTCCTAACATCCAGCGTCAACCTCTCTAGACCAAAAGCTGAGAGTACCTCTTCTCAAACTCACGAATTATCTCATTCAATCCCATGGAACATCCAGGCTGACGCTCTATCCAATCCATGAGGGTTCTTCTGGTGACTCTCTCAATCCTCTTCTAGAAACTCTTCTCTCAGTGCACGTTCAAACAGAGTCCACCCACTTAAATGTCTTCTCTGTAAATTTCTCACCTTCTCTCTCAATTCAGGGACAACAATCAACTCAAAGCTTAGAATTATCTCAACTTCAGGTGCCCTAACCAACTCCATCTCACCCACATACTCCCGCAGGTATCTAGTAACGTCTCTTCCATCGAATCGCTCACATCGACCAACAATTGCTTGTAATGCTCTTGTGGACTTCTGCTCAGCTCCCCCAATTGCAGGCTGTTGCTGAATCAAGGCAGCCAACGCCTGAAGAATCTGAGACGTGTCTACAGCAGGCTGTGTTGTTGCTATTGAAACCACCGTAGGCCCTCCTTGAGAGCCAATTCCATCTTGATCAGGAGTCCCTTGAACAGGAGCACCTTGAGCAGCAGCTACACCTTATACAGTAGCACTGTGATCCATCTTCTCAATTCAGTCAATTCTCCAAATCAATCACCCCAATAGCTCTCAGTGGAAGCACCAGATGACGTGACGAGAGTCTTTCTTGGGGAGGGCGGACCTCCTGACTGTGATTGATCAGAGAAACAATCAGAAGAGAAAAACAGATAGCCACTGACGTTGAGATCTCCAAAATCCTGATTCTTGCGTCCACCGATTACAAAAACAAGCACTCCAACACACCTTGGGTACACAGGAAAGTCTCTCAAGATTCAAATAACTTTATTTCAGTATCGTTGCACCATCAATCTCTTCAACTGTAAAGAAAATCTCTCTCTCTTCCTCTCCTGCATGCCTCTCTCTCCCATCAATCAGTTCTCAGCCAAAAGTCTACCAAGTACGTCTCAATCCGAACTTAATAGTGAAATTCAGGCCCTTGAACCTTATTCCTCTCTTTGTTCCAACTGAAACTCTCAGAAATTTGATCCAGCATCGATCAAAAGTCCTCTGAAGATTTTCAAACGATCTCTCTCAATAAATTGCCTCCTGAGAGTAATTTCTCCTCAGAATAGTTTATTAGACAACGTCCAAGCTTAAAACTCCTGCCCCTCTCCCTACAATGATCTCCCAATTCAATCTGTCAGCAATTTGATCTTCCCCCAGCCTCTTAGCTTCTCATGCGTTAACTTCTCTATACAACTCTGTTTTTAATGAACAAGGAGTCAAAACTATAGTATTTGTGAACACCTACACACTCATGCTATCAGATTCTGAGTTCGAGTCACGAGCCAGAATCGACGGATTTCTCTCTTTCACATATTTCTTAGTTTAAAACTCGTACTAACTATTGCTTAAAACACTTTCTGTCAAAACTGGAAGTATGAGGTCGCTCTCCTCGTCGAGCTCTACATTTTGATGCCCTTCGACCTCTTTCAGGGTGATATTTCAGTCTAAGCTATGGGGCAGCTTGTCAAGCATGGCCCCAGCTTAGCTCCTGCCCAGCTTGATAAGCTAGGTCGCAACTTCCCGAACAAATGCTGGTTGAGTGTCTTCTGAAGTTTCATTTCATCATGTGGAATGTCACGCACTACGACACCAGAATCACCTCGTTCTGACACGTGGAGTCCAAGTTATCATCATTGTCGTTTTTCCGACCCCCTTAAGCTTCAAAATGCCGTAAGTATTGCCTCAAGTATCAATTTCACTTGATTTTTCGACTCAAGTGAATAATATGTTGAGCTCTACTTTTTTCTACAAAAGATTTGGTACCGACTTGGAGTATCTTTGATGTCATCTCGCTACCCCAGGACTTAGAGAGCCGCAACCGAATCCGTACTAGTGACCTTGATAACCCGAAGGTGAGAGGTCCATTTCGAAAGCCGGTGGTAATCTCCCTCTAGCATCCACATCATGTGACTGTACTAGTGCAGGGATAGACGGAGGCGTCCCGCATTCACGGTACGTTGTCGTGTTGTGGTTCGACTCCTGTGTGAAATTCTCGTGGAACGTAGGTTGTGTTTCTTTTCTGTGTTTCGTGATCCGTATCGTGTAACTCGCTGAACAGTGTGATGAGTGTCACGTTTGTGATTATCTGTTTAAGTGATCGTACGGTAGAGGAACGTGCCAAGTCATCGATCTGTGCGCGTTCACTTCAGTGGTCCTTGTCGCCACATTTGTGTATAAAATGGTGGGTCGAAGGTTCATACGGCATTTTTTTTCAGCGGGTGATTCGTGAGGGTTCTCGGTGGTCTGCATGGAGGAGTGAAGAACTATAGGAGTGGTGGTTATGGACGGAGGTTTGTTACCGGCTCCGGATCTTTCTTTCCCGAATCCGTTTCACATCAAGCTTCATTGCATCCATTGCTATCACTTTCAACAGTGGTTAGTTGCATACTTTGGCGATGAATTCATGGGAAGAATGATGGAGTTACAACTTCCGGTGATCCTTCCGATCGTAACATACGGAGAGACTTGGGATATGACGGTGTACATTTTGTTGTGGGGAACAATGGATCTCAACTATCCATCGAATGTTCTTTTCAACCTTTGGATCGATGACCGTTGTCATTGCAGACCGAAGATCAATCATGGGGCTTGGATCGTGAGAAACTTCGGGCAAGAATATTACAATCGAGTGATAGCTTCACTGTTTCCTTTTGTTGTACTTTTTATTGTAGAACGTTTCCAGGTTGTAATATTGACGTTGTATTAGTCTGCGACTCAATCATTTTCATTCTGGTTGAGCGCTTCTATGTAGTTACAGACCGTGAAGAATCCATCGACAAATCTGAAGGATTTTCTGAGGTCTTAGAGTCTTGTTGATGTCTTGTGTCTCCTTGGGAGTAAAAATTCGTTCTAGGGGAAAAAGTTGAGTGGAGAAAAGACAAAAGTAAAGATCTTTTTGCTATTATTGGTCCACTTTTGGACCAATGGTGTTCTAGCTGATCCTCGCGACATTTCTGTGGTTTCTGGAGGCTTCAGTGGTCCATTCGCAAAACGAAGGATATGGTTGGAAAGCTCTCGACCGGGGCTACCATCTAGGCTGAAGAATCGGTCGATTTGATGGAAGGATGAGGGCGTTATGATCGATTGAGTGAAAGGGGGTGCAGTTGAGAGAATTGTCTCTCGAACTCTTTTAACGGCTCTGTAAGCTGTAAACCTTTGTTGGATCGAACTGATCCACTCCAAAAATGATTTCTTGGTTACTCGATCTGAGTTTCCCAAGAAATATTCCTCCATCAGCGCATGTGAAAATGTATCCCAGTTCTTCCCAAAACGTTTTGTTAGACTCTTTACATGCTCCTTTATCTCAGGCACCGCAGCGAGTTTGAATGTCTCGATCATCTTCTTCTCCGATACCTGATCCAAATCCATCTCCATCTTGTAACATCTCAAGTACTCAGAGATGTCTCTCCCACCAAATAGATCGAGCTTGTCGATCACCCTCCGAAGTACTTTCGTCCCCAAAGCCTCCATTTGTTGGTTCTCTTGCTCTTGTCGCATAAACAAAGTGAAGGCTTGAAACAATCGTGCAGTTGCTGCATCCAACTGCATCCCTAGTATACCCAAATCCATCATCCCAGGTCCACAGCATCCTCACGAACAACCACATCAATCTTCATCCTCGTTCATGATTGTTGATCTCTTCTTCCAAGTTCAACACAGAAATCTCCACCCAGGACCTTCACGTCGAGTTCACCACCGATATCGTGTCAGATATTGCCTGAAGGATGTCCAGGAAAACACGAGGTTCCTGACTGTGGAGATGTTGTGTGCTGAAACAAAGACAAGACAGAGAAAAACAACCACGAAAACGAACGCTGCGATATATATCAACTCCAAATGTATGTACACTGCTGGTTCTTTCTCCTAAGAGCATAGAACTGAAAAACGGACCAGAGCGGTCTGTAACCTGCTTCAAAGCTCTTAAAAACAACCCCTGATTCTCAACCTTGACCCAAAAACACCGAAGCGTAGCTCAAAGCAAGAGAAACTTCCCTTTGCTAACAAGCAGAGCCACAACAGTATCACGCGATCCAAACCCAAGTCCAAACCACATCCATGTACAAGTTCTTAGCTAAAGCTAGCTACCACAAGCTGTATATAGCCAACCAGAACTCTAACGAACTCAAAAGAGCAAAACCCGTAGCAAAGAAACCGAAAAAGGTCTATCTAAGAACTTCCTCCTTTCGCCGAACGGACTTCAGATGTCAATAGGGTCTCCTCTGCTGATTCCGTTAACCTAAGAAACCTTCAGATCCGACTTCCAACAGTCGAGATATCGCTGATTTTTTGTCGCAAGTGATTGAACTTTCAAAAACTCCTCCCTGCGGCTTAAAACCGCATACACCGCTCAAACGGATCGTCTAAACTGATATCCGTCTTCCCTGGCAGATATATCTAGCTATCACGAACCCAACGAGACTCCAAACAAGTCGTTTGGAGTTCCCCTTGCAAAACCACGCAAGAAATTTGGTCGCAGGTTGTAAAAAACTGACGTAAATGGACTCCATGCGGCTCAAACTCGCTCACCTCACCCAAACCAACAATCCAATCCACGTATTATCTTCGTAGATGAAGACTCCCTGGTCGCGTAGACACCAAGAGCGAAGAGCTTGGCACACCGATCGCGAAGAACAACTCAATTTTAGGTGACAAGCGATGAAAAATCTGACGCAAGCGCTTCCCTGCGAGTCAATTTCATTCAGAACTCCTAAACCGCCGGATGAAACTTGGTATCGTCTTCAATTTCCTGTAGAACTCGGTGTTCTGATCCCGATGGATCCAAGGACAACAAGTTTGGACTCCGGAATGACCCGAACGGTCCAACTCTCCTTCACAAGTAACTAAAATCTCCAAATCTCTCTCCTGCGTCTCAATTTCATCCCCCGATCCGTCTCTTCCCAAACCGTCTTAACCTGTGCGTAGCCTGCACAGATCTGAACCCGATGACACCTTGCGCGTGTGTATTGGACTTCCCAATTCTCCAAAACGCCCACCGACAAGTCGCAGTAACAAGCAAGCCTCTAAGCTGCCCCCTTGTCACTGTCTCTGTACGTACGAAGTTCTGTCATAATAATATGAAGCAAGCCCCTTGCGTCTTTGATATAACGCCTGAAGCTTCAAATACCCAGTCAACAAGTAACTAAGGCCTAGCTTGATTTTGTCTTCCTTCGAGTCGCATAACTTCTTCACTAGATGTCCAAACGAAGTAAACAAGATGTCCATGGAAAGCTGACAACGAGCTCTGCCCATCTATGTGATGAAAGTGAAGATCCGAAGTTGTGCCAAAAGCCCGTAAGCTAGGGCCTATCTTGTTTTTCTCCATCTTTCGAGTCTTGTAACTTCTCCACTAGGCGTCCAAACGAAGTAGACAAAGTGCCTATGGAATGCTGACAAGGAGCTTTATCCATCTATGTGATGAAAGTGAAGATCTGAAGTTGTGCCAAAAGTCTATAAGCTGGGGTCTAGCTTATTTTCTCATGAGTGTCTTTGGAGCGACAAGCATCGAAGTTTGAATTTTAGATAGGAGTCTGTCCACGACACGACAGCGGAAGCAGCACCCATCAGTCACACTCCTCTCATCCAATGACAAGGGTACCACCACCGTCAAGGACGTCATCATTCACCCGCCAAAACTATCCTAAATTTGGCGATGAAGATTCGGATAGTGATGGAGACAGAGAGAATGCCGATTCTTTCGTTAAGCAATTTGAAGCGGTATCACATGCGAACAAAAAAGACAATGATCCTGATCAGACAAGGATTTTTCTCAGCTTGTTGAAACACGCAGCCGAAAAATGGTATAGTCATGCCAATCTAACTCCCGCAATCATATCTACCTGAGATTTAATGAAAAACGAATTCCTAAAGAGATTCTGAGAACTGAATTATAACAAGCATATGCTACATAAAGTAAATAGCGTTAAACGTAAAAGGAAAGAGTCCTTGAAAAGCTACGTCCAAAGATTTTACGGAATTTTGGATAGATTACCTGCCAACGGAACACATCCAGCCTACACGCCGGCGCAGGCAGTAGAGTGGTTTGTGAAGAGGTTGCCTTCAAAGCAACAAACGTGGGTTAGACGGTTTGATACGTCAACCTTGGAGCGAGCCATTGATTCTGCTGAGAATTACGAATCCTCCAATATCCTTAGCAGAGACCATGAAAGGACCTCGGAGTCGAGAAAGAAGAAGAATTTCAGGAAATCCAAGAACAGTCGCGAAGAATTTCCATTTCCCAAACGTGCGGAGCGATGTTGTGAATGTTTTGGGCGAAGGTATTTTCCTCCGAATATTCAGAGTTTGCTGTCGTAGGTGTAATTCTGACTGACGAAGATCTTCCCCGTTAGACTTCGGAAGAAGGGACTTTGGCGTAGGAACTTTGAAGAGACTTCGGCCGAAGGTGAACCTATAATCTTCGTGAAGGTGTTTTGAACGAAGATCTGAGAACAAATCAGTTACTGTGAAGTGGAAGAGATATTTGAGAATAAAAGAATAAAGCTCAAAGAAAAAAAGAATAAAGCTCAAAGTTCAAAAAAAAATAAAGCTCAAATACTGCTGAAATGTTATTAGTGTTGTTCTGAAAATACAGAACTTTGAGCTTTGATGTGAAGTCTGTATTCTTCTGTATTTTCAGAACAACACTAATAACATTTCAGCAGTATTTGCTATCTCATTTATTCATATGTCTATCTTCTCGAATCTTTTATATGTATTGTTGGAAGGGTCCCTGATCAAGAACTATTTCATTGTTGTTTGTATTCGATTATGTAATTATTGACTGTATCTTCGTGAGAACGATCCTTAATTTACTATTTCTGATATTTTGTG
The DNA here is from genome assembly GCA_036924285.1 of Asterella californica. Classification (NCBI taxonomy): domain Eukaryota; kingdom Viridiplantae; phylum Streptophyta; class Marchantiopsida; order Marchantiales; family Aytoniaceae; genus Asterella; species Asterella californica. The sequence continues at coordinate 20,122,999 of JAYKYS010000003.1, forward strand.
TTTCTCTGAGTTGTTGCATATAGAAACATAAAACTTTTTGGTGCCGCTGCCGAAGATACATATTTAATTTCTACTTGAATTCAGTACGTTGTAACCGTCGATATGTATGTCGGAGGGAGAACGAACGCCTTCTGAAGAAGACCAGAAGACGAGAAGGGTCAGACGAGCGCTACAAAGAAGATTGGTTCGTGAACAACTGTTGGAAGAAGTTCAGCGCTAGAAAGAGACCACAAAAGAGCAAAGACGTCAAGCAGCTCTGTAACGACCTATGTTACACATAGGAAGTTTGTCTATTAGTAAGGTGTTTAGTTATAGTTAAGTGTGGAGAATGTTTATTTGCTGCCCAAGTACTTTGAGAAGATATCAAGTTAGTCATGACTAGCTAACATTAGTAATGGTTAAACTTAGTTGTACTTTTGGGCAGAAATCAGATATTTGCTAAAGAGTGAGCACTACTATCTTGTCATCTTGTCTAAAAGGTAGAAAGGAGGTGGAAAATATCCCTTATCTCCTTTTTGACTTGATATTAGTGGTTGGATTAAAGTTGTGGACTTTGTGGGCATTAAAAACAAGAAGAGATTCCACATGTCTCCTTTTTAGTGGGTCATAGTGTAGAGGGGGGTGGAAATTCGAGATTCCTTGAGAATATTCCAGAATGCTTCTAAAAGTTGTTGACTTTGAAGGAATAAGCCCTTGTGAAAAGATAAGAAGCCCATGTGATTAATGCTTTTACTTTAAGTAATATCTTAGTAAAACCCGATAAAAATAGTTACGGCTGAATTACCGGAGGATACCAAATTAAAAACCTAGAATGTATAAATAGAGGAGTAGAATAGAGCTCCTCATCTTTGTTTTCACATCGTCGTAATGACAACTTAGTAATATAGAAAATGTGTGATATTTTAGCATGTGAGAACTTGAGAGACGTCGTTAGAATGGAGGATTTTAATTGATGAGTTTATGGAGGATTTTAGTTGATGAGTCTATGGGTGTATGAATGAGTGAACTTAGCATTTTTCTCTTCAAGTTAATGGTGTGCTTCCGTCAAAGCCATCAGAGGTGACCCTTGAGTGAGAGACAAGTCCGGCAGGTTGCAGATTCATCGATGACTATCGTGGAGGTTGAGAGATTGGGGATAGTTGATCGATAGGACCGCGGAAAGTTTACATTTTTGGTTCCGTTGCCGAGACTTCACTTGAAGGGTGTTGAAAGATGTTTAGAGTTCAATTCTATATTCGACAAAAAGAGATTATGAGAGAGCACATGGAGAGAACGTTGAGATGAGAGAGAGCTAACGCGGTGTTAGCAACATTAGAACCTTTCGTGTATCTCGTAGTGATCTATGACGTATTTGAGGTTATTCTTTACATCTTGTTCACTTAGAAAGAGTTTGAGGAGAGTTGAAAGGGGATGAAACAAGAGTTGTAGAGAAAGGAGGAGAGAGAAGTTATTAGAGGAGAAAAATTCCGAAGTTTAAGAATTCAGCACTCTTGAAAATTTGTACAGTCGCTGTCAGATTTTCTGTGTTTCCTATTTTCCTATCAAACTTCCTAGTATTCTAGATTGGCTGATAACCTATCTAAGACAAAAGAAATCATAAAAAAAGGTGGTCTAGAGAGAGAGCAATGAATTTTCAAAATTGAGGGGGTTTATTCACGAGAGTTGAGGAATTTTGCTCTCTGTAAACTTTTTACAGTCATTGTCAGATTTTCTATGAATTTTATTTTCCTGTGAAACTTTCGAGGACTGTAGTTTGGTTGATAGCCTATCTAGGACAAAAGAAATCATAGGAAAAGGTGGTCTAGAGAGGGAGCAATGAATTTTCAAAGTTGAAGGGGTTTATTCAGGAGAGTTGAGGAATTCTGCTCTCTAGAAAATATTTACAGTCATTGTCAGATTTTCTGTGAATTTTTTTTTCCTGTGAAAGTTTCGAGGACTATAGTTTGGCTGATAGCCTATCTAGGACAAAAGAAATCATAGGAAAAGGTGGTCTAGACAATGAATTTTCAAAGTTGAGAGGGTTTATTCAGGAGAGTTGAGGAATTCTGCTCTCAGGAAAATATTTACAATCATTGTCAGATTTTTTGTGAATTTTATTTTCTTGTGAAAGTTTCCAGTATCTTAGCTTGGCTGATAAGCTGTTAGAGGAAACAATAATCATGAGAAGATGATGTCTGGAGAAGGAGATAGAATTTTTCAAAGTGGAGGGGGTTGACAACCATGAGAGAAGTGAAAATATACAAATTTCAGTTCTCAGAAAATTTGTACAGTCATCACCATCTCTTCTGATTAGAGAAATTTCTGTTGAAACTTCATAAGTTAGTAGCTTGGAGGTTGAGCTACTAGAGATCACAAAAATCTTGGAGAGATCTCTTACCGACTAAAAGATATATGTTTCTGCATATAAGGAGGTCTCATGGGGAATCCAGTTCGAGTGCCGAGGATGAAGAAGAGACTTTTGGGAGTTAGAACGGAGACGGAAAAGCCAAAGTTAAGTATAGAGGAGTTGCGAACACGCATCTATTGCAGTTGGGGTGCCCTTTTTGCTCTATATCAAGAAGCTTCTACGAGCATCGGCGCAGATGCGAAGAAGATTGAGTTCAAAGCATCATTCACTACGGAGGCCACGAATGCTCCTGGCGAAGTAGAGTGTGATCTTACAAGAGTGACTTTAAGATGTTTGCAAGGATCAGTACAGACGATGATCATGAGGATATTATCTTAGACTCTTAATTTTAGATTGGATTTTATTTCGTGTAAGCATGTATAATACACGATTTTCAGAATAAAGCTCGAAAGAGTTAAGAAAGTGATGTAGAATTATTTTCCTCAAAGATATTTTGTCCACTTAATGGTTGAGAAGACGCAACATGAATGGAAGTTCAAAAGATTGAAAAGTTAGATTGCGTCCAATTGCTGTTCACGAGGTTGCCATCCTGACTCCTGATCCGAGCATAAGCAGAACCGTCATCCAACACCTTAGTCTCCATCCTTACAGCTGTAATGAATGGTTGACCAAGAATAACCGGATAGGAAGTAGTATCTTGAACAAAGAAGTTTTGTTCAAGTACCACATTCCCTATCTTCACCTTCACATCCGGACAAGCACCATAGAGTTCTCCTCGTGTGTTGTTTGCTGCTCGGATCATCCAACCATGATCTATATCAACAAGCCATCCACCCTACTTGTAGATGTCTTTAGAGACAATATTGATCTCAGATCCATGATCGATGAGAGCAACCACCGGATCTTTCATCTCTCCTACATTCACTAAGGTTTCAGTAGTGGCTCTTGCCCAATGCCCTCTAGTGTAATGACTAGAGATCTTATCGTCCTCTTCCTTATCCACATCAAACCGAACTTTACGAGTGTTGTAAGAATGAACCAACTCTCGCTCCTCTTCCTCTGTAATCACTGTGTCTAGAGCACTGGACACTGCGGTCTCTCTCGTCAATTGTCTCTTCTGCTTGATAATGTCAATGATGACATCATGAAACTCCTTCTTCGCAATCCCGAGGATCTCTCGCAAGGTAAACTCAATCTTTGTATTGAGCACCTTCTCCTGCAACACCTCTTTCATGTTGGTTGCTGCTTCAATGTCTGATTGCAGCTTATACATGGGAGCTTTGCCCTTCTCCCTACCCTTACCCTTCTCTGCACTCCCAGAAGGTAGGACGTCATCCATAGCTTCTTCTCGTAGAGGTGCAGTCTCCTGTCGGAGTCTATCTCCTCATAGTTGTCTCTTGGGAGCCGCTCTCTCCTCACTTGGACCAGCCTCGTCTCTCCTACGCTTCTCTTCCATGATAGCTTCATGTTGAGCCTTGGCTACGTAGGCATGAACGGACATAGCATCTACGAGATCATCCCATCCAGTAGCACTCCTGATTGCTGTGGCTGTTCTGAGCAACTCCTCCCTTGCCATTTTTCCCTTTCTGTTCGTGCTCACAACGTGACTCCACATATCAGTGGTATCCTCATGTTTCAAAAAGGCACTCTCCTTTTTGCTAATCACCTCGACTCCATAGGTAGAAACTTCTACCGATGCCACATCATGCATTGTTAGATGATCCTCCAAAACTTTCTTCATCCCTCCTCTACCGAAGTTGGTCCTCAGAGTCTCTTCGTTGTCTCTCAAGGCGATCTTTCCTTCCTTCCAGAAAATTATACCTTGCTGCAAGGCATCAGTGAAACTCCCGCATTCCTTCCGTTGATGGTCGGTGTTGTCACACCAAATACACCTCTGAATATATCCTTGTTTTGGTGCAGGTCTCCCTTCAGGTGCCCCATCCTTCTCCTCCAACCTTGTCAACTTGATCTGTAAGTCTCTCATCTTCTTCTCCAAATCTTCCATTGCTTGATTCCGCTGTGGTACAACCGTAGTGATAGGAATAGTAGGAAGTGAAATAGTAGGTAGAGGAGCAGTCTGCACCGTTGGTTGCCTTCGTGGTATCACAATAGGCGGTGGTCTTGGTGCTTGAGTCACAACCACCTTCCCTCTTCGATCTTCTCGCTTCGCAAGTACTCCCACTGCTTCGCTAACGTTCTTCCAATCAGATGTAAGACCATTGTCTTTCGTCCGATCTTCCAACATCAACTCTAACTCCCTTTGTAGCTCGCTGTTGGCTGACTGTAAAAATAGCTCCACTTTGTCATTCTCAAGTGTGAGCTTCTCCATCCGAGATAGTTGAAGAAACTGTCTCTCAAACTCCCGAAGTAGTTCGGTAGCAACTAGTTCCTTGTTGGGTTTGTTCACCCACTCCATGAATGACTTCTTAGTCACTCGATCTGCATCCTCCAAAGAGTATTCCTCCTTCAACTGAAGAGAAAACTCCTCCCAGTTAGCCCCATGAGCTTGAATGAGCCCCTTCACATGTTCCCGTAACTCCGGGACAACAGCGAGCTCAAACGTCCGTACCATCTCCCTCTTTGGTACCTTACTCAGCTCCATCTCTCGAGAATAAAACTTCAAGTACTTGGAGATGTTTCTCCCTTCAAACTGATCCAATGTCCCCACCACCGAATGCAAAGCCTTGGTAGCCATCGCCTCCTTCCGCTGAACAGCTTGTTGTTGATCCATGTACAGAGCAAATGCTTGGAACATTTGCCCTATAGCAGGATCAAGCTGCAGCGGAATCGTGCCCGAAGGGTTTCCAACTCCTTGTCTCTCGGCCATGGTAAAGTTTTGAGAAGAACTTCACTAACTCTCCACCCCAGAAGTTTCACGTCGAGTTCACCAACTGTCGTGTGACGTGCTTTCTTATCTGGGAATACACCGGGTATCTAGCTGTAGAGAGTACGTGTCGCACTTCGTGACTCAGAACCAACAACCACCCAAACCTCTCTCTGACCTCGAAGTACACTCTGAACCTATCTCGGTACGATATCCTCACGTCCTCTCGGCAGATCTCTCTCTTACTCGACTAGGAATAGAACCAGGATAACAAGCACGGGCAACCTGTTCCTGCCATCACCGCAAGCACTCTTGGGTCTGCTGGTCATCACTCCAGCCTCACCACAAGAGAAATACCAGCACTCTTAATAGAAAAAGAAACTAAGCGCAACGCCCGCACACAAATCCAAACCAAACCAACTGGGCGTACAAACAGGCATGCGAGTATGGAGAGGATCCAAACACAGGAAATACAGTCAACAACTCTCCATATCCATGATCAAGTGCTCTGAAGCACCGGCAAAACCTCCAGGCCGACCTGTTCTCCAAAGAATCTTAACTCTTGCGCCTTTCGGAGCAAGAACCTCTCACCTTTAACTCGCTGTCACTCCTCAACCACAGCTCAGAATGAGATGAAACCAAGGCCAGCAGATAGCCTGTAGAATAATCTCTCTATTAAGGTATTACATGCAGAGAGATCATCTCTGAGTTGGCATCTATGCCCTTCCAAAGTTCGCTGTTTCTATAACATGATACTATTTTAACAGAACTTTGCTGTTCGATTCCTCACAAACCACTCGATCAAAACAGCTCAAACTTCTCAGGAAGCTAATGTGTCACCATCACTACCACTCTGTAAAATTTCACCAGCAGATCTTCAACCAAACTCTTGGAACGATCAAGCCCTTATCGCTGTTTTTATAACATGATACTATTTCGATAGAACTTTGCTGTTCGATTCCTCACAAACCGCTCAATCAAAACGGCTCAAACTTCTCAGGAAGCTAATGAGTCACCATCACTACCACTCTGTAAAATTTCACCAGCAGATCTTCAACCAAACTCTTGGAATGATCCAAGCCCTTTTTGTCAATGACACAAGGCGATATGTAGACCCTTGTGCAAAAAAACAACGTTTCCCTTCAACTCAATAATCCAAATGGTCTCAAATTTCACAGGTAGGTAGCTGACTGTACCTTCTCAGACCCTGGAAGGTTTCATATCGAAATTCGACCTCAAACTCTCCATATCTCTCTCAATGTCTCATGTTTACAGTCGCCTACTATCATAGCCTCCGATTTGAGACACCCAACTTCAGCTAGCCATAACTTTTTTCACTCCGGCTTGGAATCGATCGATCTCGGAGTCCATCGGCAAGCCCATCTCAAGAGCTTTCCAGCAACAGTCAATTCATCTCCAGCAACCTCACAGAACTCCCAGAAAGTGAGAAAGACTTCACGGAAATGAAATTGGTCATGAATTTGACCCCCTCAGCTTCAATTGATCAAAACTTTCTCATCCGCGCTTCAAATCCAGCAACCATCGAGTCTACGGGCATCCTCGTCTCCCAAGCTTTCCAACCATATCTCACATTCCGCGAATGGACCACGGGAAGTGCCTCTAACCCTCAAAACGTGAAAGAAATTTGGTAGAAGGTGATTGGTCAAACTCGACCAATGAGAAACAAGTTGACAAAAAGGTTTTTGTCTTCACTCACATGACAAACACACAAAGAACGAATTTTTATCCAAGAGTACCATTTAGGCCTCAAAGTTTATATTGAACAAACTACAAACACGTGCCGTTGACGATGTCGTCGGCCACGAAGCACGTAAACACGAAGTACAAATTACGCTCAATAGAGAGTCAGAATCCTGACTCTAAAACGGTTGACAATAAACGGAACTACAAAGGGAACAGATGAAGCTATTATCTGGTTGTAATAATCCTCACCGAAGTTCCTCACGACAAACTCACGATGCGCCACCTTTGATCGACTGTAACATCGTATTTCGACCCAAGTGTTGAACGGAACTCTCGCTGGGAAGTTCAGATCCAACGGAGGATCCATACCACATCAGAGCAAGATGTAGACAGTAAGATCCCAAACAGCGTCGTACATGACAATGGGCAGAACGATAGGATCCGGAGTAGCCATCACCGCAGCCATAAACGACTCTCCTCAATGAGCTACCATAAATACTCGAAAGTGATCTCGCGGCAGACAATGGATCTTAATGACGAATGGATGCGCAAGTGGAAGATCAGGAGCACGAAAGGGTTCTCCGTTCATGCCTACCACTGCCGCCGCTTACTTCATCCGATGATACTGATCACACTCCACTAGACTTGGATACTCTACACTCTATATCTCAAGCTCCGCGCACCTCTCTTCTTATACATCAATCTCACATGTGACGACAAGAGTACTACTCTTATCTCCACTCAGCGAAGAGTACACGGATCGTCCACGTGGAGCCTTATCTTTTGACACGATAAGGTCCCAATGGCTCCTCAACACCAAACACGTACGAAAGATATGTGGTGGTTTCACACCCTAGCCAATCCACAACACGACAACGGAGATTAGAAGAGTAGAGAGAATAGTTATAAGATGGAGAAGCTATCAGTGTTTCATGAGAAGGACAATGAAAATGTAGAACCGTTTGTTCGAGACTTCAAAAGAGGTTGCATCGGAAACAACGTCAGAAGGAAGGAAGAATGGGTGTTGTTAGTGCTAGAGTTTTTAGAAGATTTTGCTCTTACGTGGTACGAAGACCGAGTGAAGAACAAGACACCTGGTGCAATTGAGGATACATGAGAGACGTTGAGTAACGCACTCATCGACCAGAAGAGAGTTATGAGAAGCTCATGGTGGAGCTTACTCATTTGAAGCAACGTGACGACGAGAAAGTTCGACAGTATGCCGAAAGGGTGGATAAGTTGGAGCAACGATTTTGGACGGTTCTACGAAAGAGTGGAGACAACGTGGAGCTAACGATGGCGGGGATTGGAGCAGTGCTGACCAAGAACCTGGTGGGAGGATTGAGACCTTCAATTCGAACCCAAGTGAGGTACGAGAAGCCAACGGTGGTGCCAAGACCCTTTGTCCTTATAGCGATGTCTACTGCCACCTCTGATTTTCATACTGAGTTGAAGAACATCATCGATACTCTTGCGGATCTCAAGATAAACGTGGTGCAATTACAAGAAGGTGGAGGAGGAGGTCAAAGAGATTACGACAACAATCCCAACCGAGGAAATCAAGGTAACTTTAGAGACAACCGAGGTAACTTTGGAGGAGTCACATGTTGGACTTGTGGAGGTTCTCATTTCCAACGAAAATGTCATAACAACGAAAGGAAGAGAGCTCGAACTCATCTCATGCACCGGTGGAACTTTTAGCTCAAGAAAGAAAACGAACTCGATTTTCTGATGAACCAATTTTCATGGAGGAGTCACCAAGTAGAAGTACTCGCTCGAGTACTATTTCGAGTGCACCAAGGGAGCCAAGAAGGAAGTTGGAGATGACAGATTTCACCATTTCATCTTCTCAAGCGAGATATGATGTGGTTGAAGATGTGGGTGTTCAGAAAGCCAACATCACTGTTGGACAACTGATCGCACTTAATCTCATTTTACGAAGAGAACTCAGAAGAGGACTGAGTTCTAAGAGAAGCAAAAAGAAGAAACTCAAGAGCAAGACATCAAAATCTGTGAGAGTTGATGTGATGGATGTGCATGCTTCAGAGGTATGCAATAGGGCTTCAAAGATTGAAGTCCGATTGAATGGTCACTACATCTCTGACGTATTGGTGGATGGAGGGTCCACTGTAAATGTCATATCAGAGAGGTTGATGAAGAAGTTGGGGATGGAATCAACTCGCCCGGCTAGCATTGTCGTGAGAATGGCTAACAAGCAACGGGTAAGACCTCTTGGTGTGTTAGAGAAGGTCGTTGTGTCTGTGATGGGAGTTCAAACAGTGATGTCCTTTCAAGTGTTAAAGGACTCTAGTTATGATTTGCTCATAGGTAGGCCTTGGTTGAGAGCTGTGCGCACCACTGATAGATGGCACAAGGGATACTTACGGATTGGGTCTAGAGATCATAGAGTGATAGTACCTCTCTCGGGTGTTGGAGTTGTGACTTCTAACTCTGATAGACTCAGTAGTGACTATTGGGATTCTGAAACGGAGGATGATCAGAGTGTCTCAGAAGTAGATACCGGAGATTCTTACGATCAAGAATCCTCGTCTGAGGACGAAGGATTTGATCGAGATGAATCATTACATCAGCTTAGTGCTATTGACTTGTTGCCTCGACTAGCAATGGAGAAAGATCTTGACAAAGAAGAGTTGAGTGAGACAGAGATTGTGAGAAGACTCTCTACCCTGAAGTTTGATATCAATGTCACTCAAGAGGAGAAAAGTAGATTCCTAGATATATTTCAAAAATATATCCATGTGTTTGCTTTCAACTACAAGGATTTGAAGGAGATAACTCTAGAGACTCATCAAATCGAATTGGAAGAGAACGCAAGACCAATTCGACAAAAGCAGATAATAGTCAATCTTACAACGACAATGATGATCAAGGAGGAGATAGACAAGTTGAAGGAGACGAGTTTCATCTACGAGGTGGAGAACTCAGAATGGGTTTCACCCATTGTGATTGTCAAGAAGAAGAATGGTAAGCTGCGAGTGTGCATAGACTATAAGAAGCTGAATGCAGTTACCAAGAAGGATTATTATCCTCTATCATTTATAGATGAGATTTTGGAGGAAGTTGCTGGTCATGAGTGGTATAGCTTTGGTGATGGTTATAGTGGGTATAACCATATCAAGATATCACAGGAGTACTAACAGTTGACTACTTTCATTACTCCTTGGGGAATGCATTTCGGGTGATGTCATTCGGATTGTGGTAGATCTTGAGAAGGTGAAGAAGGTTGTGGATCTTTCATTTCCGATCAACTTGACAAAGTTGAGACAGTTTCTTGGCATGGTTGGATATTATTGTAGGTTTGTCTTTTCCTTCTCAAACAAAGCAATAGCTTTGACTATGTACATGAAGAAGGGAGTTGATTTTGACTTGATATTGCATGATCAGAAGGCAAAGAAAGCATTTGAGGAGTTGAAAAAGACATTGGTGACAACTCCTATACTTGCTAAACCTGAGTGGAGTAAAGTATTTATTCTGTATATGGATGCCTCCAATGTAGCAATGGGATGTACATTAAGTCAGTTAGATGGAGATGGGCCTGATCATCTTATAGCTTATGCTAGTAGGCAGATGGTTCCAGTAGAGAAGAATTACTCCGTGACTGAACGAGAAGGATTAGCGGTGATATTTGGATTGAAGAAATTTAGACACTACTTGCTAGGAGAGAAATTTTCCATAGTCACAGATCACAAGTATATCTTTAATAAGCTAATGCCGAAGGTCGTATTGCTCGTTGGAAGATCTTTTTAACAGAATACGATTACGTGATCGAAGATAGATCAGGGAAAAAGCATGCGAATGCTGATCTTTTGTCGAGGGCTTATGATGATGAGGGAGAAGAATTGTTTGATGATTCATTTCCAGACGAGCATTTGATGACCATCACAAGCATTGAGGAGATACCGGACAAGTACAAAGAAATCTGGAGTTTCCTTGCAAATGGCTCTTTTCCAGAAGGTATGCATACCCGAGAACGTAACGCGTTGATCAAGAGATGCAAACCTTACACCATGGTGGAGGGAATTCTGTTTCATCAAGGAGCAGATGGATTACTAAGGAGAGCAGTTGGTCAGAAGGAAGCGTTCAAGATAATGCACGAGTTTCACGACGGAACTGTTTGCGGAGGTCACTTTGCCAGTAAGATAACAGCCTTCAAGATTTTGGATGCAGGTTATCACTGGAGAGGGATTTTCAAAGAGTGTTTAGACTATTGCAAAACTTGCGACGTATGTCAAGCATTTACTCTGAAGTATACTAGAACACCTCCGTTAAGATCAATTCCCGTGTTAGGACCATTTGAGAAGTGGGGTATTGACTTTATAGGTCCTCTTAATAAGACACCTCGAGGCAATAGATACATTGTAGTCGTCACTGACTATTTTACCAAGTGGGTATAGACTACTGAGGGAGACTAATGAAACAAAAGTCGGTAGATTCCTATGGGAGAGATCATCACGAGATTTGGATGTCGTTAGAGTTGGTCTCAGATAGAGGAGGAGAGTTTGTAGGAGCATGACTACTGCTATGCTACAACACTTTTCTATCAAGCCACGAGTAACGACCTCGTACAAACCAAATGTTAATGGTCTTGCGGAGAAGACCAATCTTATACTTTGTATGATGCTCGTCAAAGATGCTGGTGTTGAGACTGCGAAACATACTTGGGATAAGAGGCTACATGCCATCTTATGAGAGTATCGAACGATAACAAAGACTTCTACTGGGTACTCTCCATTTCGACTGGTTTATGGAGTGGAGTCCAAGTTGCCGATCCAATTCGAATTGGATACTTTTCAAACTATTCATCAAAAGTTGAAAAGGTCAAGAGGAGAAGACGTGATCAGATCAAGAAGGGAGCAACTCATGGAGTTGGAAGAGACCCGAGCGGTAGCAATGATCCGGATGGAACGAGCTCAGGCGTATCAAAAGAAGAGTTACGACAAACAATTGAGCAAGAGAGAGGTAAAACCTTTTCAAGTCAGAGATTGGATAATGTTATATGACGCCGATCAGATTCAAGAAGGCTAGGAAAAAGTTTCTTCCAAGATATTTTGGTCCTTTTGTTGTAGATAAGGTGTGGAACAACTTCACATATGACCTTCAGGAGGTGGGAAGAAGGAGATTCGATCGGATAAATCATGACAAGTTGAAGTTGTTTCATCGATGAAAGTTCTCTCTTCACTCCAAAGACGGAGCGAAAATTTAGTCTGTGATAAAATGTAATGACCTATGTTACACATAGGAAGTTTGTCTATTAGTAAGGTGTTTAGTTATAGTTAAGTGTGGAGAATTTTTATTTGCTGCCCAAGTACTTTAAGGAGATATCAAGTTAGTCATGACTAGCTAACATTAGTTATGGTTAAACTTAGCTATACTTTTGGACAGAAATCAGATATTTGTTAAAGAGTGAGCACTACTATCTTGTCATCTTGTCTAAAAGGTAGAAAGGAGGTGGAAAATATCCCTTATCTCCTTTTTGACTTGGTATTAGTGGTTGGATTAAAGTTGTGGACTTTGTGGGCATTAAAAACAAGAAGAGATTCCACATGTCTCTTTTTTAGTGGGTCATAGTGTAGAGGGGGGTGGAAATTCGAGATTCCTTGAGAATAATCCAGAATCCTTCTAGAAGTTGTTGATTTTGAAGGAATAAGCCCATGTGAAAAGGTAAGAAGCCCTTGTGATTAATGCTTTTACCTTAAGTAATATCTTAGTAAAACCCGGTAAAAATAGTTATGGCTGAGTGACCGGAGGGTACCAAAGTAAAAACCTAGAATGTATAAATAGAGGAGTAGAGAAGAGCTCCTCATCCTTTTTTTCACATCGTCGTAATGACAACTTGAGTAATATAGAGTGTGTGATATTTTAGCATGTGAGAACTAGAAAGAAGTCGTTAGAATAGAAGATTTTAGTTGATGAGTTTATGGAGAATTTTAGTTGATGAGTTTATGTGTGTATGAATGAGTGAACTTAGCATTTTTCCCTTCAAGTTCATGGTGTGCTTCGGTCAAAGCCATCAGAGGTGATCCTTGAGTGAGAGACAGGTCCGACAGGTTGTAAATTCATCGATGACTATCGTGGAGGTTGAGAGATTGGGGTAGTTGATCGATAGGACCACGGAGGGTTTACAGCTCAGAGGTGGCAGGAAGTGAAAAATCTATCTGAAGGAACTTCATCTTCGCTTGAAAGAGGATCAGTACCTATTTCATCGCGAACCTGTTACGAAAGACGAGCGTAAATACTGGAAGAAGAAGAGTGACATCGAAACTCCAAGCTCGAGTGGACGAAGTGGAGAGAGTTCGCCTAAAGACGTTTCATGGTTACCATTCCTTTCAAGGACCACAAGTTTACATGAATCTCTGTTTGAATCGACACAAAAGGACAAAGGTATCCAAGCTGAAGACGAGGAGACTGTTATAGAAGAAACTCCTTCACTTCGAAAGGTGGACCTGTTTCACTCTTCATCTTCATCATCAAGTTCTGATAAGTCAGAATCCAATATTGTAACCTCTCTTGCAGAAGATCCAAATCCGAAATCGAAGGCGGTCTTGGAACTGATCGTTAAACATGGGCTAGAGATCACAAGTTTTGTAGAACTCTTGAAGAAACAAAGAGGACAAGAATTAATTCGAGAATTGTTGCCGTTGACGTCATCTGCCCTGCAAATCCTATATCTTAGACCTCAAGGTACTCCAGGAGTATCGCTCTTTAAGATATGAAGTCAAGAGGCTTCCACCTCGTCTTCACCCAAAAAGGAACACGACATAAGACGAGAAGATATTCATTCAATTGAAGACACTTCGGCCGAAGTATCTTTGCGCGAAGTGAATCTTTCAAATATCAGAGCAAGTACCGCAGTTGTGAGTGCTCTTGCTAAGCTGACTCTTCGATCATCAAGTAATTTGTCCAGTACAGGACCAGTGTGAACTTCAAACTTGATGGTACCAACCAAATATAGTCGAGGACAGCAGTCAGAAGTTCCACCTTCTACAGTACCTCATACGATGACAAGAATATCACTTCCGTCAGGAGCACCGTCTTTCACTCGTCAAAACTACCCAAAATTTGGCGGTGAAGATTTTGATAGTGATGGAGATGGAAAGAGTGCCGATTTCTTTGTCAAACAATTTGAAGCAGTATCACACGCGAACAAAGAAAACAATGACCTTGATCGGACGAGGATTTTTCCCAGTTTGTTGAAACACGCAGCCGGAAAATGATACAGTCATGCCAATTTAACTCCAGCAATCATATCTACTTGGGATTTAATGAAAAACGAATTCCTTAAGAGATTCAGAGAACTGAACTATAACAGACATGTACTGCACAAAGTAAACAACGTTAAACAAAAGAGGAAAAAATCTTTGAAGAGTTATGTCCAGAGATTTTACGGAATCTTAGATAGACTACCTGCCAATGGAACACATCCAGCCTACACACTGGCACAGGCAGTAGAGTGGTTTGTGAAGGGGTTGCCTTCAAAGCAACAAACATGGGTTAGACGGTTTGATACGTCAACCTTGGAGCGAGCCGTTGATTCTGCTGAGAATTATGAGTCTTCAAATATCCTCAGCAGAGACCATGAAAAGACCTCAAAGTCGAGGAAGAAGACTTCAGGAGGTCCAAAAATAGTAAGAAGGAAGATAAGAAGAAGAAGAAGAAGCTGAAAAGAAGGAGCATGAAATCTTCATCCTCGGAAGAATCTTCAGAAGAAGAATCTTCGAACGAAAGTTCAACATCGGAGGATGAATATTCTTCCTCTTTGGACGAAGAGTTTACACGAAAGAAGAGAAAGAAGATAACAAAGTCGAGACATCCGATGGTGAAAAGAACGCCATCACCTAAAGATCACGCACTTGATGATCTCCTCAAGAAGTTCGAAAACCTCAAGGTACAGTTGGTGAAGACACCAGAAAGATGAAAGCCACCATCTGGTTCCTGTCCGAATCTGTGGTGTACTAGTTGTGGAAAACTTGTACACGCCAACACGGAATGTTTTAACACTAAACCGTCTTACAATACACATTCAATGGAATGGAGTACAAGCCCAAGATGGGCGCTATGGTGCCCACTCAACGCCAACAATTTACTCCCATTCCTCCGGTACACATCCAACGTTTTGTACCCAGACAAATGACAACTAACGTCTCCCAACGAAAGTTTACCCCTGCAGGTTACCAAAGGCCGCCAACTCTTGGTACGTCATGTTTTAATTGCGGCGCTGTTGGTCATTGGGCTCCTTCTTGTCCTCATCCAAAGAAACAAGTAGGATATATGCCACTATGTGAGAAGTGTGATAAGCTCGAACATGGAGCCACGGATTGTACGAATGAACCAGCTCAGAAGACCGGTGTGAGGTTTCAACCACCTCCCAACCAACAACAACCAGATGCAGGAATGAACATGATCGATTTGGTGGAAGATCTGAAGGCTTGCACCTGTCAAAAGACGATGGATATGGTTGGCCAGAAGACAAAGAAATCCTGGTAAACAAAGTCGAGACGCGAAGTGTAAAGAAGAAACTTCGGAAAGGAGAGACTCTGACGGAAGCCGAAGCTCAGGAAGCAAAGAACATCAAGAAGACTGAGCGGAAGGAGTTGAAGAAGAAGAAGAGAGCGCACAAGACGTTGACAGAACAAGTGCGTGAACTGGCAGAGAAGTGAGCAAAGTTGACTTCGACCGAAGTTCGCAGCGAAGAAGAGAGACCGAAGAAGACCTCAGTAAGACTGCCTGCTGATATTTCCGAGGAGGTGAAAGCACTACTCAGTAAGGAACTGAGTAGAGAAGAAGAAGAAGAACCTAGCCAAGAAGGGCTTGGGAGGATGCAGACCGAAGTCACTTCGTCCGAAGGCAATCGACCACCTAAACTTCAAAATCAAGTGAATGAGCAGACGAAGAAGATTGCTCGAGTGATAAGCCCCCACTATAATGTAGCGGAGGACTTATTGAACCCACAGGCTAACATAACAATAAAGCAATTGGTCGAGGACAATAGGCTATACAGAAAGTTGTTGCTAGCAGCCTTGAGAAAACCAGCGAAGGCTAAATCGAAGAATCTGCCTTCATTGTTTCAAGTAGGATTGGAGGACTTAAGATCTCTAGAAGTAGACATCGAAATAGATGGATGTCTAATAAAGCATGTGCCTATAGACTCTGGTTCTAGCTTGAACATTATTACAGAGGAGACAGCGCATGGATTGGGTTACACAAAGTTTGAATCAACACCAAGAGTGTTCAGGATGGCGGATCAGAGCCGACGAAGACCTTTGGGAGTACTGCGAGATATCCCTACAACAATCGGTGGGATAATCTTCAAACTTACTTATATTGTACTAAGACCATTGGTTAAGTCTGGCTATGGAGTGCTTATAGGCAGACCTTGGCTATATGGTGCTAAGGTAATCACTGACTGGTATAAACAGAAATTATCCTTTAATGATCCGATGAAACCCACAGATAAGGGTGTCTATGTAAGCTGGAAGAAGGTGTCAGACAATGGCGAAACATCTTCGACAGATTCAAGGTACACTTCGGACGAAGACTCTTCATCTTTGAGCACTAGCTCGGAGAATGAAAGATCAGGACCCTACATAGTTGTGAAATTCTTGCAATGCTATGAGATAGAAGAAGAAGAAGAGTGCGAAGGGCCTGAGGAAGAATAGCAATCACAGTTGGGACAGAGAAGTTCAGAGATAAGCCACACCGAAGGAATGGTATTGAAGTCAGCAACAGTGGATTTAGTCCTCGAAGAAGGGAAGGTCTTGAAGATCACAGCGAAGTTACAGGGAGCAGAATTGGAGGTGTACCGCGACATGTTAACTTACTACCAGGATGTCTACGCCTGGAAGATATAAGACATGAAGGGTTTCCTGCGAAGTGAGGTCAACATCGAATTGACCTGTTGGAAAACTCTGTATTTGTGAGACAAAGGTAGTATCGGCTAAACCCGAAGTACTCTCTTTTAGTCAAGGATGAAATCATAAGTACTTAAGTGTTGGAATTATCTTTCCTATCCTTAGCAGTGAATAGGTATCACCTATAGTGATAGTACCCAAGAAGAAGACTGGTAAAATTAGAGTAGGTCAAGATTTCGAAAACTGAATGCATCAATCAGGAAAGACCATCACCCCTTACCTTTTACATATTCTATTTTGGATAAGGTAGCTAGTCATGAGTGCTATAGTTTTCTTGATGGATTTTCAGGGTATAATCAGGTATCCATCAGAGAAGAAGACAAAGACAACACTACTTTTATCACTGACTGTGGTACTTTTGCATATCATAAGATGCCCTTTGGTTTGTGTAATGCTCTTGCCACATTTCAGAGAATGATGACAAACATTTTCCAGGAGTATCTTAGGAAGTTCTTAGAAGTTTATAGATGATTTTTGTGTTTTTGATCCAAGGGAAGAACATATAAATTCCTTGGCTGTAGTTTTGCAGCGTTGTAGAGATGCTCAGTTGGCATTACATCCAAAAAAGTGTTTCTTCGTCAGGACAGAAGGTCTCTTATTAGGACGTAGGGTCTCGCAGCGAGGCATTGAAGTAGATGTAGATCAAGTTCAAGTTATAGTAGCTTTGGATCCTCTCTCCAATGTTAGCGAGTTGTGAGGATTCTTAGGACATGTGGGTTACTATCGGAGGTTTATGAAAGACTATGCAATCTTGGTAGCACCACTAACCGAATTGTTGAAGAAGACTACTGAGTACATCTGGCACGAATAGAGACAGAAAACTTTTTGAAATACTGAAGACGAAGTTGATTGAAGCTCCAATCATGAAAGTACCAGACTGGAGTCAACCCTTTCAAGAGTATGTGAATACTTCAGCATTCGCTATTGGAGTGATACTGAGTCAGAAAGACAGCGAAAAGAGGGACCATCCGATTTACTATGCGAGTAGACAGCTATCTGTTGAAGAGAAGAAATACTCTACTACAGAGCGTGAAGCACTAGGGATGGTGTATTCTGTCAGAAAATTTTGACACTACTTGTTGGGTTGTGAGTTTGTATCATACGTGGATCACTATGCTTTAAAACATCTGGCGCAAAAATCTGATTTGTCGGAAAGAATAGCATGATGGATGTTGTTACTGCAGGAGTTCAAATTCATAGTTCAAACTCGAGCAGGTAAACATCATGAGAATGCAGACTACTTGTCTCGGTTGAGGACAGGAGAGCGTCAAGACAACGTAGCAGACGACTTTCCAAATGAAGAACTTTTCCAGCTGACAGTAACCCCCACGAGCGGGTACCATGAGATATATAGATATCAGTATACATTGCAGTGTCTTGAAGGAATGGATGTGGAGCAGCGTACGGTGTTCATACACAAAGTCAGACCGTACGAGCTGAAGAGCAGTATTCTGTTCAAGAAGGGGACCGATGATGAACTACGCAGATGCCTGGAGGAGGAAGAAGTAGGAAGAGTGGTGGACGCCATGCATTCTGAATCAGCAGGAGGACATTATGCCCTTCGAAACACAGTGAAGAAGATTTTGGATGCAGGATACTGGTGGCTCATCATGTACAAAGATGTGCAAGCGATCATTAAGAGATGTGACAGTTGCCAGCGAGTGTGTAAGCCTACTCGAACTACTCAGTGGCCACTCCATCCTATTTTATCTCTTGCACCATTCGAGAAATGGAGAATTGATTTTGTGGGACCTATTCAGCCAGCAACAAAGAAGACACGAAGAAGATACATATTGGTTGTTACAGACTATGCAACCAAGTGGGTGGAAGCTGAAGCAACAAAGAAAGATGATGCGGTGACAGTGGCAGCTTTTCTACACAAGAATATCATCACCATGTTTGGATGTCCATTGGAACTGACGAGTGATAGGGATGCATATTTTTTGAACAACACCATAGAAGCATTGACAGGGTATTTTCAGATCAAACATCGAAAGACTACTCCGTATAATCTTAAGGCGAATGGACTTACTGAGAAAAGCAATGGGTTGCTGTGTAAGATTTTGAACAAAGTGACTGTCAATCATGCTTATGACTGGGACACCAAGTTGGATGCAGCACTATGGGCATTCATAAATACAGAGAAGATAACAACGCGACATACGTCATTCTTCTTAGCTTACGGAATGCACCCCATTATGTCTATTGAGTTCGAAACCTCTACTTACATGATTCTATCACAGGATAGACTGTCTGCAGAAGATAGTCAGCTCATCAGACTGCAAAGTTTGATGGCACTAGAAGAAAATCGCGGGGCATCTTTGGAGTTAACTAAGGACATACAAGAGAAGCGGAAAGAGATATATGATAAGAAGTTGAGGAAAGTGGATGTGAACAACGGAGACTTAGTCTTGCTATATGATAGTAGACATATTAAGTTTCCAGGGAAGTTACAGCTGCGATGGATGGGACCATACAAAATCTCAGAATGTTACGGCAATGGTTCAGTCCAACTTGAAGACTTGGAAAGAAATCTTGTTGCTACTCGAGTAAACGGAGGAAGAATCAAGCGATACTACTGTTGATGTGTTCGCGAGGTCGCTTCAAAATTGAGAGGGGGAGTATGTGAAGCCTTGGATTTTCAGTTTGTTAGAAAATTTTTGATTTATAAGATAAAATAGTAGATTAGTTAGTATAGATGATAGATAGGATAAGTTTAGTGTAGTATAGAGATTCTTAGCCGACGAATGATACTGAGCAAGAATACAGAACCTATGAAGTGTATATCTTTGGAATAATAACCTGGCTGCATTCTTCAGACGAAGAGCTTTCCAGGGATACCTCATTTGCTGAGATCCGATGTCGGACGACGAAGTTATGACATTGAGAAAAAAACCAAAACAGAACAAAAATTCATGGCCGAGAGACTTCACACGTGAGGAGACGAGAGGAAAAGCTATAAAAGGAATCAAAAGCAAATCACTTTTACTATTTCTACTTGCGAGTTTACTGTAGTGCTCCGCAACAACCGATTCGAGAGAGACGAAGTCTGTCTTCAGCGAAGAGAGCCTTCCTAAGGTTTAGTCGAAATGAGAAGAGACTGCCTTCGACGAAGTTGATCTTCTTACATTCAGTGCTGAGTGAGAAAGTTTCGTAGTCTCAGCAGGCAAAGGAACTTTGAATCTTTGGAGAAGATGAGAGGGATGCAGACGTCGAAGAAGCCAAAGTTGATTACTATAGCGACGAAGTGGTCGGACTTCAGTCCGTATCGGGAACGATTGGAAGAAATGGGGATGGCATTCTTGATGGAGAACTGGAGGGTGATCTCTTCGGAGCTAGTGCAGGAGATCCTCGTACGCAAAAGACACCTCTTCAAAGATCTTCGGGGAAGATCGAACAACTGGAACATGTCGCATTGGAGCTTTGCTTTAAGGATCGATGATGGGAGAAAATCTGGCGATCTTCTATACGACAGCACTTGCAAGCCATCTTCGGAGGAAGTGGCGAAGTACAATGAGCTGTTCTCGACGATGCCGGTGGAGTCAAACGGATTTAAGGTTCACAACTACATCGACCCGTTCAAGAAAGATGTAGCGATCGCGCTCAATACAATCTTCAAGCCACAGCGCACTTCGTATCTAGCCAATTGGCAGATACATTTCATTGAACAGGTCTTCGAAGACAGGTAGGCGTATTGGACGAATACGCTCCATATTCGTCCATATACTTCGACCATGTGCATAAGCTCTACACTACCTTCGACGATGGCGGGTTGACATAGTTCGCGACCTTCGTAGTGTTTTTCTATCAGGGAATGAAGTTACTATCTCTGGAAAAAGACGAGAAGTTCGGACGAAGAACGACGTCCGAAGATGAACTGTTGATGGAGCCAACTCCTCGGAGAGAGGAAGTGACGACTCTAGTGACTTCGGCAGGACCTAGTACCCGGGCGAAGAGGAAGATAGATGAAGGAACACCGAGTGACGTGACTTCGAGAAGAAAGAAGAAAGCGAGAAGGACGACCATGACGACTTTGGATGAAGGAGCCGAAGGCGTACGATCTCCAGCAAAGTCTTCTTCTGTGGAGATAATTGGAACGACGGGCCCGAGAGGAGACCAAGAGAGTCGAGTGTGAGAAGGGTACCTTCGCGTGTGGCAGCAGAAGAGGCGGAAGTTCCTCAAGCAGAACTTCGGACTTCGTCCAGACCAGACGAAGCTACGACTTCGGGACCGAGTGACTCGAATTTTGGAAGAGAGTTGAAGATGTTCGAGCAGACTCTGGAATTCCTCACTGATACAGCGTTGCCGATCATGGCACAGTTGGACATGCAACGGCATGTCTATGAGAAGGAGACGAAAGAGTCGATATCGCTGAACGATCTTCTCAGTGCGGTACACTTCGGACGACAAGGGTGGATTCAGGAGAAAGACGCTCTGACGAAGAAGCTAGCGGACACTTCAGACGAAGTCAGGAAGTTAACTTCAGAGCGAGATGCTCTAGTTGTAGCGAAGGTGGATAAGCAAACAAAGACTTCGCAGGAATTGCAAGACTGACAGGCGAAGCTCAATCTTATGACTTCGCGCTTCCACGATTTGAAGTCAAAGAGAGATACTATTTTGGCGCAGCTAGCGACTAAGGACGAGTAGTTGGCTACAAAGGATGAGGAGCTAACGAAGGCTCAGAAAGCGAAGGAGATAGCAGAAGTGAAGGCCGAAGAGCTTCGAACGAAGGTGGAAGAGGTTACGACTACCTACTTCGCCACCGAACTCAACGCAACAGAGACAGAGCTACTCCAGCGACTTCGTGCAGAACTGACGATAGCGTCAAATCCTTCGGCAAAGAGTATAATAGTTAGGATAGCGGAGAAGATCATTAGAGATTTGAAGGAGCTTAGAGAGACGGTTAAATTTTCATTATGGAGTATAGGACAGACTTTACAGTTAGGTAGAGTAGAAACTTCGGTTCCGCCAAGTGGGGGGACGTGATCATACGGTCTAGATGTAATCTTTTCTTTGTAAGAAATGAGATCTGCCATCTTCGGGTGAAAGAGTATATAAGCGATGCGATTCTCATTCATTTTATCTTTTCCATGTTTTCAGTTTTTGTTAGTTAATTTTCGATTGCGCAAGGTTGCGGAGTGAGAGTGTGAATAAAGTGGGCGAAGGCAATTACTTACGAAGGACGTAGTTTGCTGTCGCATGTGTAAATCTGATTTATGCAGAACCTCCGAAGTTGGCCTTCGGCGAAGAGAGTCTTCGGGCTATTTAAGTGAAGGACATTTCGAGAAATATGAGAACATATTAGTTACTGTGAAGTGGAGAAGCATAAGTTAAATTGTAAGAAGAGTTCGGAACATGATGGCTTCGTCTTAAGTCCGCCTTCTTCAAATAAGTGGGATTCTTAAGAGTGAGGATTTAGTTGGAAAAACACTTCTTAGGAAGAGTAGGGGTTTATTCTTGGAGCCTTGATGTGAAATCTGTATTCTTCTGTATTTTCAAAAGAACACTAGTAACATTTCAGCAGTATTTGCTATCTCATTTATTCATACGTCTATCTTCTCGAATCTTTTATATGTATTGTTGGAAGGGTCCCTTATCAAGAACTATTTCATTGTTGTTTGTATTCGATTTATCAGGTTGTGCTTGGGTTTGGTTTCTTATCAGACTTAAACTCTCATCCGGATATTATTTCATTCCGTGAGAATAATAGAAAACTATCTGAATTATCATTGTGACGTTGTAGTACTGTGTTTTGTGTAATTATTAACTGTATCTTCGTGAGAACGATCCTTAATTTACTATTTCCGATACTTTGTGTTTCTCTGGGTTGTTACAGCCATCCATACCCATCATCTTATACTCATAGTCTCGAGAGCGCCCGTCCAAGTTGAATACTGCATCGTGGATGCAGTATCCAACTTGAGCCTGTTTGGTTTCACGTGCTCGTCCAAATCATCCTTCTGAAGATCATGCTTGTGGTGCCCACAAATTACAGGATGCACGAATTTTTGAAATTTTTAAGAATAATAACTTGTTTGTATAACTGAAGAAGCGTTGTTACTTAAGGTTACGACTTCCTTAACAGGAAGATGATCTTAAGAGCTGTTTGTAATAAGAAGTTGACTTCTTCGAAAGACGACCGTCTTCGGAAGAGCGTCTTCTCAGTTGCGTCTTCAGAAGACGGGAAGACGGCGGAAGATGAGAAGATGGCGGAAGACACCTGTCTTTCAGAAGACAGCGACCGCGAAGGACCAACCACGAGTTTTTGGGTAAGACAGTAGGTGTACCTACTGGGACGCACCGAATAGGTAGGTAGGTCAGGAAGACACCCAAGGTCGAGAACCCCTAATCTGCGGGGAAGATGCGTGAGGAAGCACATTAGGCGCGTTCCAAATTCTCGCAGCACAGCGCGCTTGAGAAGATCGATTGAGAGAGTGAGCTTCGTGAGCTAGCATTGAGAGAGGAATCGAGTGAGGACATCGAGGTAGGAGAGAACAAGTTGGCAGCTAGGCGAAGGGTGAGACCGAATTGCTGGAGCACAAACAGCAGAGAGAGCGAAGGCGTTTCTGTGGAGCTTCCGAGAAGCTGACAGTGGAGAGTGGCGAGTAGAAGCGAAGGTGGAATCGAGGTGTGGACCGAAATTGACAGCAGGCGCAGTCGAGAGGAGTCGCATTGGAAGCTAGGACAAGAGCCAGAAGCGCGCGGAGGTCGAAGGCAACTCGAGGAGCCGAAGAAGACTGTAGAGGTTCTTTCCCCTGTTCTTTCCCCTTCCCACTTCTTCTCGCCATTGTCTGGTACTCCCCGCGCTTCCTTGATTGTGTGCAGGCAGTCTGATCGATTACCCCCACCCCCCATTCTTTCTATTTGAGACATTGGGCGCGGAAGCGCTGCCCAATTTCTGTCAAGACATCTCCTTGCTTCTTCCCGAGCTCAATTCGAGCTTCCCTACTCCTAGTCTTCAAATTGGAGACCCCAACTATCAATTTTCCTACCCTACTACCTCTCTACCCCCGAAACTTTGAACAGAAGACGATTCGGAAGATGGGAACATCTTCGGAAGACGCTTCTTAAACTCGACTATCTTCGGAAGATTGTCTTCGGAAGTCGACTGAACACCATTCGTATCAAGAGTGGATTTGTGTTGCTTTTGTGTTAAGAGAGACTTGGTACGAATCCTGAGTGGTGTGGTGAGTTGTTTTGTTATTTCGAGAAGTTGGAAGTCGGGAACTAGGCATGTGCCTCCCGGTCTTCCAAGCTTCTCAACTCCCCATCTTCCTAGAGAGATTAGAAGACTGGAAGGCTGGCAAAATGAGCGAGAAGAGGCGAGGGTCCATTCGGGTCTCTTCTGTCCGATCCATAGCAGCCATTCCTTCTTCTTCCCGAACTTAGAAGAGAGTTGTGAGAAGTCTTGCTGGCAGAATCTGGAGGGAATGGTCGAGGGTCATGTCTTCTCATCATGCAGCAAGCTTCTTCTGAGTGCGTATGAGAGGTGAGAAGTCAGAAGAACATAGTGCAGTTGTCTTGAGTCTGTTGTGAGGATAGACTGCGCGTAGGAAGACGAAGACAGGTGAGACCAGTGAAGGGAAGTCTGACTTCGGGAAGTCTTCCGAGAAAGACATTTAATCGGAAGCTGTCCCGAGTGTCTTCCCAGAGGCCACTGTCACCGCAGGAGCCCGCAACCATCTTCTGAACCTTTCTTATACTCTATTTCTTGCATATCTTGTATCTTCTGATAGGAAGTAGGATGTAATGCAAAGTGGGTTGTCTTCTTGGTAATCCATGAGAGGCCTTGCTTAGATAGGATTGTTTAGATATAGCTCGGAAGACGAGAGCTATCTAGGAAGTACTGTTAGAATCCCGGAAGACGGAGTAGCTGTCTTCTGGAAGACTAGTTTCGTCTTTTGAGAAGTAGAAGCTAGACTGTGGGCATTCGGGAAGGACTGAGCCTTCAGCTCATAGTAGGTGCTTGTGATTTAGTGCAACAGATCTTCTAGGTATGTCGATGCATCCGCGGGGCTTGGTGTTACCAGCGGCAGAATTGGCCGAGGCCACTCCTTTCCTCAAGGAGTTGGGTCTCGACTTCTTCTTGTGGGATTGGAACCTCGCAGATCAAGGGCTTCTGGAGAATGTGTGGGCAGCGTTACCACCGCGTAACCGTGTACCTGCAAAGGCAGGAGTAGCTCGGGGAAGACCGTCTTCCTGGACTAAAGACTGGTGGCGTAAGGCGTTTCACAAGCCTGAGTCCGAGAACCGAGGATATTGGTACGAGAAGAAGATCTTGCCTAGGATTGTGAGTTCGTGGCATGTGCCTGGGAGCACCACCTGCCTTTTCGTGGAAGACAGGCAGGGGAGGAATGGTTGGAAGATAGAATCTTACCGGGAGCCGAAGAAGCGCCTCCTGGCGAAGTTATTTCTGCATCTCTTTCCCAAGGGGAAAGCGCAGAAGACAAGGTACTTAGGAGATCAGGACGTGGAGTTCCTGGAATCAGTGTGGGATGACAGAGTGCCCATCTACTGGGGCGCGTACATCCACAACTACGTACAGACGGAGCTAGCATACTTGGGTACCCCGACGGGAGGACACCTGACGCCCTTCCTCTGCTACTTGTATGTAGCCATGGGGGATCTTAGGGAAGATCAGCTGGCAGTGTATGGGCCAACGGAGCGACAGGAGGTGAAGGAGGAGACCTCGGAAGACTATGACCGAGAGGCAACAGCAACGCCCCCTCCCACTCTGATGTCACAGCTGAGGCCCGGCTCTCACCAGAAGACGCTTCTGGTGAGGGAAGATGAGTCTAGTGGGTTGGAAGACGTCACGCCACTGAGGAAGATGGGTCCCAGAAGTGTACCGAGGACACCCATCTCCCTCATTCACTCAGGATCGGAGTCCGACTCGGAAGAAGACCTGTTGAGTACCCGATCGGAGCAGAAGACTGCTTCTGCAACGCCTGGGAGTCTTCCGAAGACTCCAGAAGACGAAGGATGGATGGGCGCTCCTGCTGCGATGCGAGGAAGCGCAAAGAAGAGAGCCGCTCCTGCCATGAGGAGTCTTCCACCCCGGAAGATGAGAAGAGTAGCTTCTTCTCGTGCGCAGAAGATGAAGGCCGTAGTGGTGGAAGAGGCTTCCTTGCCTCTGGAAGACGAAGTCGACACCACGGAGCGAGTGGTGGAGATGAACTTGTCCTCCGCAGGAAGACGACTGGAGGAGTTCAGTGCCTACTTCCAGAAGGAGATCCAGCCAGCTATGGAGTTGCTGGAGAAGAGAGCGAGGGCATAGGAGAAGCCCTTACAACCTGGATTCGGCCTGTGCACGTTGCTGCGACAGGGGGAGGACCAGAAGAAGACGGAGTCGCTGGAAGCTAGCCTCCGCACTACGGAGAAGCTTGCAGCCAAGTACAAGGCGGAAGCAGCCGCTTCTGCCAAGGAGCTGGTACAGCTCCGGAAGAGCAACCAAGAGTTGCAGGCGCGGGTACAGCAGCGCAATCAGGAAGTCACCCGAGTGCGAGAGAAGATCACCGCCCTCGCAGAAGAGCAGACCATATGGAAGACGCAGCGAGAAGCCGCGGAAGCGCGAGTTGCAGCTGAGAAGACGCAGAGGGAAGCAGCAGAGGCCCGTGCACAGAAGATGTTGGCACAGTCGGTGGAAGCGCTTCGGAAGAAGTTCAACTACACCGCGGGTAGGAAGTTACTTACCTTAGCTAGAGGATGGGACAGTGAGTCCAGAGCGATGTTGGTGGAATGCCGAGAGAGTATGTTCAGGTACTTGGATAGACAGATAGAAGGAGTGAAGACACTTTATGGTCTTCCCTCGCTTCCGACACCTGCAACCGCATCTTCCCAAGCTCCAGCACCATCGACTGGATCCGGAATGGAGAAGGAGGAGTTTGACCTCGCTGTGCACTTGGTGGTGACAGCGTTGGAAGACGAGAAGACTCCAGAAGACGCCCCGGAAGACAGGAAGACGAGCCGTCTTCCCAGGTATTCCGCGTGGAGGAAGCGACTTCCCTGGATCCCCATGAGGTCCCCATGGTCCCTAGTCCCGCACCCGTGCCTCAGAAGACGGAAGAAGCACCGGTCGACTCCGCTTCCCAGAAGACGCTTCTGTCTTCCGAAGCAGAAGCCGAAGCCGAGGAAGACGCAGCAGCAGCGACAGCAGAGTCAGCAAGAGACGATGAGGAGGAAGCCACCTCAGTGACACCCGAGGTAACTGCAGGGCTTTCTAGCTTATCAGAAGCCGCATTAGGAGCTCCGATAGGAGCAGATCAGGTAGAGATTGCCTCCGTGCAATCTGAGTAGTTAGTAACTCCATTTTCAATTCCAAATATAGTAGAATCGAACATGCTATCTTAAGGATGGCAGTTTTCCCATGTAATATTAGTAAGGACACCATGTGGCAGCATAGGTAGCGTAGGAAGGACAAGGTGGATCACCAATTCGGGCAGGGGAACCGCTTGCATGTGAGGTGACAACCTCTGTCAGCGCCTCTCTCTCCCGGGTGGTCGTCTCCCCTGGTTCTCACGGCGGCAGCATAAGTAGGATAGCAGAGTAGGAGATAGGGCTCTGCCAGTTCTGCCCGTTCTGTAGAATTCTGTAGTAACTGAACATACACACCGATTCTACAGGCAGGCAGGCGAGACACATTAGAGCAGAGACAGTCTTAGCGCACTACACCCGTTGCTGGAAACATATGAATAGTCTTGGAATATACCGGAGGGGTCTGCATACTCGCACCAGTAATGGTTCGACGATGTAGATAGAAGTAGTGGACAGTCTAGGAACAGGGAACGGCATCCTCGTGCAGTCTTGTTAGCTAGGCTGGTGTGTCGAGGAGTAGACGCAGGAAGTAGAGGGAGTGAGCTTCCCAATGCCATTGTGACTTCTTCTCGGGGAATAGATTGTGGATTTGAGTGCAGAAGCTTTGTCCATGTCTTCTGGATGGTGGGTTCATTGAATTCGCTCCCAATTGTGCATGGGAAGTGTTCTTCTTGAGTGACGGTGATGTCAGCAGTTGTGGAAGTGTAGCTTGACTCGTTCAGTAGAGCACTTGGGATCTACGTACGAACGGTCTTCTGGGTAAGGGATCCCGGAAGACAGAGCAGTCAGAGCAGCGAAGTGAAGAAGAAAGAAGCCTTCTTCCCGCAACAGAAGACGACATCCTCGAGTAGAAGACGGTGCAACAGTACTCACGTTTGTTGTCTTCCTCCCCAAACTATTACAAGCAGGGATGGCTTGTTAGTCAGGATCCGGACTAGAAGCCTGTCGGAATCTTAATTTACTCTTTTCATCTTATTTTCTCTTGTTTGGCTTTTCTCATCTTCCCCATCTTCTCCCATCTTCCCCATCTTTTTAACTTCTTCTAGTGAGTTTCCGATACTTCTATTGAGCTTCCGTGAAGGTGAATGTCGTTGTAGTGATACAGGAAGACAACTTCCGTAGGCAGAAGCCTAGGAAGGCTACAGGGGACATACACCCTGTGATTGATCTAACCCGTTGAAATGTGAGTGTGAGAATAAGGTGTAACGACCGTTGTTAGTCGACTTCTGCGAAGCAAGACAGCCTTCTGGGGGTGTGAGAAGACGAGTTGAACCCCCAGAAGATGAGAATCGCTTCGGGAAGACGGTATCGAGAAGACCGGAAGAAGCAATCTGGAAGCAGGAAGATCGTCTTCCCGAACTTCTCTGTGAATAGTTGTGTGATATTGTAATTGGTAGTTGTTTGTCTGGGTCCAGAGCACCATTTGGCGTGTCTGGAAGACGTGTGGTTTTGTGTGGTTTTGTGAGAAGACGGGATTTCTAGGCAAAACCCGTGTGTTTGTGTGTTTGAACAGATCTTAGAACTTAGAGCAGCGTTACTTGTGCAAATCTTCTGTGGGAACGATATCTTGTATACTAAATGGGCAAAAGGAGAAATCCTTCGTCACTACAATGCTCAATCTCTTCCACCCTAGCAGCATAGCTTGTAGCTTCGATAGGGGCAACTTAAGGAGCTAGTTTGTATCTGCAACCTATCGACGAATGGTTTGGGAGATTGGGAGATCCAATGTCAACGCGCAAGACCTTGAGAACATCTGTGCATTCTCCTTCATCCTCAACATGTCGCTCGTCCTTGATGATGTCAATGTTGATATCATAGACTTCTCTTGTAGTCGCATCCAAGACCTCATGTGAAATGAACTTAACCTTCACATCTCGAATGCGTTCTTCCCAACCTTTCTTCACATTTGTCATCATCTCAATATCTGGTTGTTGTTTACACGCAACTAGTTCACCCATTTGCATTGTTTGTCCTTCAACCGTCTCTTCCAGTTGTGAAGGACCGTCCTCCATTTCCAATTCAAGAAGAATAGTTTCCTGTTGAACTTTATCCTCTCCAGTTGCTTCTTTGAAGAAGTCTCTTCTTGTCTCTTCTTTTCGCTCTACATCATGGACGCAACATCTAACTTTAGCTCATTTGGTTCTACGTGCTCGTCCAAATCATCTTTCTGAAGATCATGCTCAATCTCTTCCATCCTAGCACCATAGCTTGTAGCTTCGATAGCTACAACTGCATGTGCCACAAAGTAATCATCGACCAACTTCTTCATTTTTTTTACCAACATTGGCTTGAAAGAGAGTACCCATACCTCTGAAAGTAATCTTTCTATCCTCCCAAGCAATAATCTCTCATTACAAAGATCTGCAAAGTCCATGCATTCCTCCCGTTGATGGTCAGTACCATCACATCTCATAAATTGATGTATCCAAGTTGGTTTGGGTACAAGCTTCATCTCAGTCTACGATCCCTTATCCTCCAACCTAGTAACCTTAGCTTGCAGTTATTACATCTTTTGTCGTAAGTCTCCAATGGTTGGAATTTCCTCCTCTACGATCAACTAGAAATTGAACTCAGATACTACCCGAACTGATGTGGCAGTAACTGATATTAGTGTTGACCTTTTAACCATTTCTCTTGTACATTCCTTTTTGACAAGAAGCTCAACCGTTTCTTGCACAACCTCTCAATTCCTTGTCAACCCTTCTTCTTCCTCCCCGTCCTCCAGAAGTAATTCCAACTATTCTTGCTATGGTTCATCAGAAACTTGAAGAAGCAACTCTATCTTGTAGGTCTCCAAGGTTAGCTTCTCCACCTGAGATAGTTAAGAGAATTATCTCTCGAACTTTTTTAACAACTTGTTGATTAAAAACCTTTGTTAGGTCGGTTGACCCATCCCAAAAATGATTTCTTGGTTACTCGATCTAAGTTTCCCAAGAAATATTCCTCCATCAACGCTTGTGAAAACATATCTCAGTTTCTCACATAATGCTTTGTTAGACCTTTCACATGCTCCCTTATCTCAAGCACCGCAATGAGTTCAAATATCTCGATCATGCCTTTCTTCGATATCTAATCCAAATCCATCTTAGTCTTGTAACATCTCAAGTACTTTGAAATATCACTTCCATCAAACAGATCGAGCTTGTCGATCACCCTTCAAAACACATTTATCCCCAACCCTCCTTTTGTATGTTCTCTTGCTCTTGTCACAAAAACAAAGTGAAGGTTTGAAACATTTGTGCAGTTGTTGCATCCAACTACACCTCTAATATCTCTTCTGATCCGCTCATCCCGTCAATAGTCATGACTCGTCCTTTCTTCACATGATCCTAAATCTTCTACATATCCATCACTCCCAGATCCGTAGTATCCTCTTGAACAATCGTATCCATCTTCATCCTCGTTCATGATTGTTGATATTCTCTTCGAAGGGTAATCGACAAGCTCGATCTGTTTGATGGGAGTGATATTTCAAAGTATCTAAGATGGATTTGGATCATGTATCGGAAAAAGAGATGATCGAGACATTTGAACTCGCTACGGTTGTAACAATCCAGAGAAAAACACAATGTATCGAAAATAGTAAATTAAGGATCGTTCTCACGAAGATACAATTAACAGTTACACAAAACACAGTACAACAACGTCACAATGATAATTCTGGTAGTTTTTTGTTATTCTCACGGAATAGAATAATATCCGGATGAGAATTTAAGTCTGATAAAGAAACCAAACCCAAGCACAACCTGATAAATCGAATACAAACGACAATGAAATAATTCTTAATCAGAGACCTTTCCAACAATACGTACAAAAGATTTGAGAAGATAGAGGTGTGAACAAATGAAGATAGCAAAATACTGCTGAAATGTTACTAGTCTTCTTATGAAAAGACAGAAGAATACAGAATTCACATCAAGGCTCAAAGAATAAGCCCATACTCTTTCTAGAAGTGTCCTTCCAACTAAATCCGCACTCTTAAAAATCCCACTTATTTAAAGAAGGCATTATCAAGAAGAAGCCACCATTTTCCAAACTCTTCTTACAATTTAACTTATTTCCTCCACTTCACAGTAACTGATATGTTCTTAGATCCTCGAAATGTCGTTCATTCAAATGCTATGAAGACTCTCTTCGCCGAAGGTCGACTTCGGAGGTCTGCGTCAATCAGATTTACTCCTGCGACATCAAACTACGTCCTTCGTAGATAATTTTTTTCGTCCACATTATTCACACTCTCACTCCGCAACCTTGCGTAATCAAAAATTAACTAACAAAGACTGAAAATATGGAAAAGATATAGTGTTTGAGAATCACATCGCTTATATACTCTCTCGCTCGAAGATGACGGATCTCATTTCTTACAAAGAAAAGATTACATCTAGAACGTTGAATCACGTCTCCCAACTTGATGGAACCGAAGTCTCTACTCTACCTAATTGTAAAGTCTGTCCTATACTCCATAACGTAAACTTAACTGTCTCCTTAAGTTCTTTCAAATCTCGTATAATTCTCTCGGCTATCCTAACTACTCTGCTCTTCGCTGAAGGATCTGATGTTGCTATCATCTCGTCTCTAGTCGCGTGAGAAGCTTCTTCTCTGTCGCGTCTAACTCGTTGATGAAGTACGAAGTTATCACTTCCTCCACCTTCACCCAAAGTCCTTCTGCCTTCTCTTTTGCAGTCGCCTTCGTCTGTTGAGCTCTCGCTATCTCCTCGTCTTTTGTGACCAACTGCTCAAGCATAACATCCCTTTCTGACTTCAGGTCATAGAAACGTGAAGTCATAAGGTTAAGCTTTGCTTGCCAATCATGCATCTCCTGAGAAGCCTTCATTTGTTCTTCGGACTTCACGACCACTAGAGCATCGCGCTCCATTGTCAACCTCTTCACTTTGTCCGAAGAGACAGCTAGCTTCTTCATCAAAGCATCCTTCTCCTCGATCCATCCTTGTCTTCCGAAGTGCACCGCGTTGAGAAGATCGTTTAGGGACAAAGACCTGAATCTCCTGAATCTCCTTCTCATAAACATGCAGTTGCATGTCTAACTGTGCTATGATAGATAGCGCCGTGCCATTGAGAAACTCCAATGTCTTCTCGAACATATTCAGCTCCCTTCCTATAGTCGGATCTCTTGGTGCCGAAGTAGTGGTTTCGTCCTGTCGAGGTGAAGTCCGAAGTGCTTCCTGAAGAGGTTCCCGAAGTGTAGCTCCCGATGGTACTCTCCTTAGAACAAACTCTTCCTGGTCCGCGTTCATTTGACTTCCTCCTGGACATGATTCCCCAACAATCTCCACTGAAGAATATTTTGTAGGAGTTTGAACATCTTCGGCTCTTTCGTCCGAAGTCGTGGTCGTCGTCCTCCTTGCTTTTTTCTTCTGCCTCGAGGTTGCACCACCCGAGGTTCTCGCATCTATCATCTTCCTCTTCGCTCGGGTGCTAGGTCCCGCCGAAGTCACTAGAGTCGTCAGCTCTTCCCTACGAGGAGTCGGCTCCATCACGACGCATAAAATAGCCAACGGATAGAAAGACCCTATCAAGCCTTACAAGGAAAAGAAAGACAGGAAGGGTCAAGCAACCAACGCCTTGAAGGGAAGAAGAACACTATCACAATGCTAGAAGAAGAACGCTATCACTAGTTCTAAGAGCATCTCCACCGGACCATGTTATGTGCTACTAGATCCGTAAAGTAGCATATCTGGTAAATAAAAGAATCCCACTGGAACACGATAACGACATTGTAAAATACCGGAACGTCATTTTCTGGACTCCGAAACTGAATACTAGACATGTATGCTAGAGTCACAATTCACCCCGCTATAAGATAATCAAACACGTACTGGTACAAGTTTCTGAACGAGGATGAGTTCACGCGTTACGATCTATCGCTCATCTGAAACTCTCTTTTCTATAAAAGAACAACTCTTCTTCTCCGGAACAAAAACCCCTATATACCAAGGTCGCGGTGGAATATCTTTGCGAGTGCTTTTGGACACCGGTATATCCGTCCTACCGTGGTCATTTATCGTGAATGCGATGGAGATGCACTAAGGGCATCTCCACCCGAACACTAGAAATGGCCCGGGAAGTACCAGTTCCCAGTCTCCACAAAACTTTACATGGTATTTAAGTTTAGCGTGGACGTTTACCGGGACTGGACTTGAGAAAAATTTACAGTGAAAACTTTTCATTTATTATCTTTTCTCACCCGTCACACCAAAGAGGCGACTGGTTACCGGGCCTGTTTACAATGCCGAGACATTTACAGTGCTCCGGTGGAGATGCCCTAAGGTCGCCGATAGTTCCTACCGGTAAATCAAGACTCCTCCTCCTCAAAACTCCTGCGGATGAACCGAGCCCTTGTACTGGAACCTGGGGGTTTAGGAAAATATATCTCAAGGAGGAATAAAATACCGCCGAACAACAGAGAAAAGCAAGCAGAGGAGAGGAGAGCAACAGAAGAGAAAGAGATAAGGAAGCAATGGAATCATGTGGGGAATCAGATAAGGTAAACACGGAAAGCAGACTGGGCGTGGAGCGAGCAATAGAGCAAGATTTTGATAAGAATCGCCTCGTTAGCCAGCGAGCGAAGGAAAGAAAGAAGGTCCATCCGTTCAGATAGTAAGGGAGGAAGGAGAAAGAAACAAAGCAGCAGGAGACGAACTCGAAGCGGCGTTTGAGCGCGGCTAATCAGGGAAGGAAGGAGTTGCTGTTTAGTTGGGAACGATGTCGCAGTGCTCTTGTTTACGATTGGATTGTTGGGGCCTTTCAGTGGAAGGAAGCAGCAGCAAGACAAATGTGTTGAGGAGAGAGGTTTTAGAGATTCAGAGACTTGAACTCGGAGGACCCACGCTAAGGAGAGATGTAGGCAGAGTTGTTGTGACGAACTGCCATGGCGATGAAGAAAAAGTTCAACCCGTCTTCGTTCGCCATCTTGAGCCCCGGATTGCTGCCAGGCCTATGCATCGTTTACAAGAGGAGTCGTCCTCGCCGTCATCGTCGGAACCGGAAAAGATAGATAATGGAACGGAATTAGGCGCTCAATCGAGGCGGCAGATGCTGTGTGGTCTCTGTGCCGGGGTTGGGTTATTGGTTGCTGGGGAGAATCTTGAAGCAGCTGCCGCTGACCCGCCCCCTTCTGTTCCAGTCCCACCTTGTAAAAATTGCGGAGGATCAGGAGCTGTTCTCTGTAAGTTATATTCGCAGAACTTAACTCGAATTGCCAGGATTCTAGGTTCTGTTTTTCGTATTGAGGGTCCAACGTTCCATGTTGGAATGTGTTCCCAGACGTACTGGCTTGTAACCTCTTCCAGCTGCAGGGCCCAGTTTCTTTTTCAGAGTTCGCATGCTTTCATGATTACATCGTGAGAGTAATTGACTTTGAATTGGAGAAACATCATCATCTCAGCAGCATTAGTGTTTACGTACGAGACAAGAAACTCCCACTATCTTGAGGTAAAATCCCTTTGGCAATAGAGAGCAAGAATATTAATTATCAACAAATGTTGTAACACACAAGAGCATTCAACACACAACTTATGTTCAGGAGGTCGTGCAAAGAAGTCATATAGGTCCGGACGTCATTATGTGAGAAACAGCTCAGTTTCCGTTACAGCTCTTGAGTTCATACTTTCAAATTCAGTCTTTACGCATGTCTGCTGAAGCTTATGATGAGTTGATGCAACTACATATGATGAGAGTCAATCAGAACGGAGAGTTACTTTATTTGAAGGAACATGCAAGAGATTATGATATCTGTGATTCTTGATCACGACCTTGGTAGTCAAGACTGATTTCTGTTTACGTCGCAAACTAAATAGTTTACGTGGCATGTACGAGTGAGATATTTCTCAAAGCCGATAGCAGTTGATAGCCCTTTTCATGAACTGAGCGCACTAACATATCCCAGACACAGTATTGCATTAGATATGCAGATAGGACTCGATAACAAATACTGCACGTTGAAAAAACAAAGCTTGTTGGACAAAGATGTAAACTTCACTTCCAAAACTGTCGTTGCTATACTCTAAACGTTCAATAGGGGCATGCATGAAGAGCGTTATTTCATGATTGACCCTCATGATAATTTACGTAGTCTCACTTTTATTCCTCACGGCCGAAGGTAAAGTAAGTACTCTTCAGGGAGGCAATAACAGGGAACGTCGCGAACTTCAGATTCAGGAAAACTTCCAGTTTCAGTTATTCATTTCCAGTCTCTGATGTGGAAACAGCACTGGACCTGCTCGTCGGTGGATTCTCTGTATAAACACCGGAACTTCCGAAACACCGCGTTCTTAGCATCAACGGGTTATAAAGACTTAGAGACTTAGCTTCTTTAGGCGAGTACGTAGGACTTAAGAAGAGGGATATCGCTACCTCGTTTGTGAACCGTTCGATGGGCTGTGAAATTCCGTCACGAGAGTTCTAGGCTCTTGTTCATCACCTCCAATGAGTCATCTTGGCGGTGAATGGGACGAGTTTGTAATCTGCGAATTGTGCTCTATCCCTGTAACCCAGTCTGTGAAGTTAATATGAATGTGAGGCCATCGGAGCTTCATTCTAGATTCAGCATCCTGGAGTCGAAACTCAAAGCTGGGCCCTTGCAGTACAAGTCGGGTTTTTGAGTTTATGGTTAGTCCGAAACTGTTGTGATATCCTTCCTACCTGAAACTTGGGAGCTGGGCCCTTGCAGTACCAAGTTGGGGTTTTGAGTTTATGGTTAGTCTGAATCTGTTGCGGATATCCTTCCTACCTGAAACTTGGGAGCTGAAGAGCCGTAAGTTGTCGTACTATCTGAGAGACGCACTCTGCTGAGGTGATCGTCTCTCCAACTCTTTCTTCTCGTCGGATCATCTCTGTTTCTAGCACGTGCAACCAAGACGCAGGTTTGAAAAGTACGACATGCGATGCACTTTTATCTTTCTCATGTTTCTGCATATGTATCCGACCATATCTTTCTTGAGTGGCAACGATACAAAGTGCATTGGATGATCATGAACACCTGCATTTTCTCTAGTGGATAATATTTGCGTGGTTTGTTTTGCGCCGTCGCAGGTGATATGTGTGGCGGAACTGGAAAGTGGAAAGCCTTAAATAGGAAACGGGCAAAAGACGTTTACGAGTTCACCGAGTGCCCAAATTGTTATGGTAAGCTTTTTGGCCCTTAGTTTGGAAAGCAGTTGAGCTTGGCGACAGTCTGGTGAGATTGAGGCTTGGACATCGTTGAAAAAGAGCGTCATTGGTCGATGTGGACATGGTTTCTTCTGGGGTTGATTTTCAAGGGCAGGTTATTTGACCAATTGCCTTCCTGTTGTATACTCAAGATGTGGTCGCTATCCTCGCATCGACAGAGGATCGTGCAGCATACAGTTAACGTTATTTGCCTTACAGGATTGACTTAGGTTGTATGCTAACCTCCGTTTCCATTTCCGTGGATACAGGGCGTGGAAAGTTGGTCTGTCCTGTGTGCTTAGGAACAGGTGCAGGTAATAACAAGGGTCTACTTAGGAGACCTGAATCCAAAGCCCTTCTGGATCAGATGTATCATGGCCGGCTTCTACCCAACATGTAGTGTCATGTGGTTATTAACCGAGCAAGCATCTCTCGAGTGTAACATTGCAATACATCAGAACAAAAATTTTGGCCGCTTCTAATTAAAAGCACAACTAAGTTCGTACTACTTTCCTTGATAAGAGTACCTGCTTGTGTCACATCTTGTTTAAAGAGGTCATGGAAGTTTTGAGTCTGTGACATGAAGATATCATTGAGGAAACTTTCATGTGCTTATCGTGGGTGTTCAGAATCACCCGTTCCCACAGAGAGTTAATTTTTACTTTTTTTTGTTTGATTTGTTTTTAGGCCAGAATCACAGAGAGTTATTGAATAACAGAATTCAGTCAGACAGGCAGAATCATCGCCAGAGTGTACGGAACAGGGTTCACAGTTTAATACTCGATTCCACATTTCTCCTTCTTTACTTTAAGCTTTGCCAGGAAGTGGGACTGTGGCGCTCTGGTAGCACCATACCATGTGCATACAGGCATATCTTCAAACATTCCTGATGACATGTAGCCTTCAGTAGAAGTTGAGTTGTCTTGTCTTTCAAACTTCTGTTTTATGCCAGGAGTGTCGTGAACTTTCTTGAAATTTTTGAGTCGATAGACCAGGGAAGTCCGAACTCTGCACGCCTGCGCCGTTAGCCTTCTTCTAGATGGCCTTAGAAGATCGATCGGAACGAACGCCTCCGTCCACGCATTGTTTGTTTCCTTCCTTCCTTCCACCCCTCAGCAGACATCAGCTATGCTACATGGAAAGGACGACTTCGGAAACACGCAAAATATATGTTCACAATGCAAAACAGCAACGTGAGTTGCTATCACGGATGATAACAAAGGGCCTTAGAAGTTGGTCTTCGCTACGATTCTTTCAAACAGCGAGCAACTGGAAGAGCTGTTCCTGAAGCATGAACAGCACATGAGGCTCTAAGATATTGACCAGAATGTGGATGTAGTCTGTGCCACGAGAAACTTGCTCTGGCATATGGTATTCTTCTCGACTGAATGAAGTCGTTACCAACTAGACTGTAAACCTCAGCTCGAAGATACCATCAGAGGTTCGAAGTAAAGGATTCTAGATTATCAAATCAGACAAACGTCAAGAGTTTATTCCGAACGTTGTTGATGTTTGCAGAAGGGAATAGTGAGACACTTCTTATCTAACTTTTCGTCGACACAATGGATTAGGAGAGTGATATCGGAATACGAGAGTCTTGCTCAAAGGAAAGACGAACCTTCTACGATAACCCAATTTTATAATCAATTAATCTTTGTCAACTATATGATAGAAGTAATGAAAATATGTCGAACAAAGAAACGATATGAGAAAACAGTGACCGTAATATCATGTGATGTTCAGTACAGCTAACATAGGATATGTATAGATGTGTAAGATATTTAGAAGATACCAGCATGTGTGGTAAAACTGTACGTAAAACAGAACATTTTGACGATATTATCAACCACAAGCATCAAGTTGAGTGATTGTTATGGCTTCCGAGATCACCATTAATTAGGATAAGGATAATTATATGCCGATATTGACGGTTCATGCTAGCGGCAAAATTACATGCAAAAGGTACCGTCATCATGTCCGATAAAGAGTAACATGAACTCATCAGCTGTGCGCTCTGGCAGCCCCTGGTATCATGGCCGCAATTGCTGCCAGACGAACTGTTTCTCAAGAAGCTCGAATGCTCAAATACATATCTTACTATGGTTGAAATCAAGGACTACATCCTCACGTAAACTTATGTCTTCTCCTAGGAAGTGTACCGGTAGTTAATTTACAGATCTCACATGGGAGTCGTTATGCCAAACACCAGGACTGGATTGGAATCCACCGAGTAGTGTCCCCGTATATATGAAGACTGTCAAGGTTTCTAACAGACTCTGGCCAATCTCTGGACACTTCTGCAACCAAGATCCTTGCATATTTTTCAATTAATCAATTTGACCCCAGCACTCACGCAGGCTCTTCTGCCTTTCACATTCATTTATGACAAGACTTTCAAAGTTTGTACCACAGACTCTCTGCTGAATGATTTTCACTGGAACTATACACAGTCAATCTTTGAGATACTCAGAGAGAGCTCCAGAGCAAGTAACTCGTGCATGTCCCAGAGAGACGCCAGCAGTCTGGAAGTACTCAAGACTTAGATTTCCAACAGGCTTAACTTTTTCAACTGTTCTAGCCAGTCGAGCAGGAACCCAAGATGTTCACAAAATGTGATACGGAGTGAAGAAAATCGTTCAAGCTCCCCACCAGAACAGACGAGCAGCTTAGGGTTTAGAAAGAAGTCGACATTTAGCTTGTTGCACCCTCCCAGTATTCTCGAGATACAAGCAGAGTCCGAGCTGTTACCATCGTTCGAACAGCAGAGCCAGAGCTGTCATCATCGTTCGAATCTCACTACAGCTGGTGGATCCCTACAGGCTTCTCGGCATTCTGGCTTGAATCTCCAACACTGACAAGGGCGTCAGCAAATACCTCCATACTGAATCCACCCTCCTCGGCACTCTGAACTGGTATAGCTATTTCTGTATTCGCCAACCTCTGATAGATGACAGCAATCTGATGCTTCCAGGAGAGTGCAATATCATTTTCCACTTTGCGATCAGGTATTTTGAGCAAGTACTCGTCTATACCTCCCGCTTTGTCGATACAACGGAGTGCGTGCGTAGTAACATTCACACGAATGTACTTGTCTAAAGCCAGACTGAAGAGACGCTTCTTCTGTACATTTGGCTTCCACGTCCTCCTCGACCTGATGATTCCAAGACCAGAAGCGGACATAAGTTACAAACTGATCGACAACTGACTACCAAGTTCATACACGCAATCACATACTTTAAAGAACAGAGCAGCAGATGTCCCTCTCAACAGCAGAGCAGTCGACTAATAATCACATGATATTAGCTTCCGCTGCACCTAGAGGATTCCTCTCCTTACGAATGCTAATAAAAACATATACAAGTTACAAATCTCAACGAGAAGCTTTCCACACCAGAACTCACTTGTTTCCACCATCCTCACTGACTTTGTTGCCAAATTGAATGTGCCGACCAGCATATAATCCCCGCTTCGCCCTATTCATAACTGTCACCACCTTCGTCGACATTGTGATGGATTCTCGACGTGATCTACTCTCTTTTCCGCGCTCCTTCGCACCCGGTGATTACAGGATGCAAAACCAAATTATGCTACAGCATCAACACATCCATGCACCGCCGGGGCTCGTACAAAACCAAAACTGATGTTACACAGGCCGTTATACACTCTACGACCCTCTTGAGTGGGCAGCAGGCACTACGGGATCGCAGTGTTTATCGTCGTGAATCGCAGCAACTGCGGCGGCTGCCACGAATAACCCAGGAACTCTAACAATTACCGTAGTGACACAAAGGCTGCGCGGCTGTCCCTTCCTGAAACGTTTTTATCTGGTTTTGGTTTCTTCGCAGTCGTTGTGTATAGAGTTTTATTGAACGCGCAATAGGTTCCACTTATTTCCGTTTCCCGAGAACCCTTACTAATAGCTATTCACCATACTGTAGTGATATTTCGGTTCGCTAACCCTGAAGTGATAATTATTTACGAGTGAAATTAAGATCTACCCTTGTCAAGTTGAGATATAATGAAGTTAACTTCCCTTCAAATATTTATTGTTATGTTTTGGCGCTTCGCATTAATTTCCTAATGTGATTGCTTGTGAACTAACTAAAACGTTTTAGTGTGTCAACAACTTAACTTTTCGACAGCAAAAGAATCTGAAATGATCGTGAACACTTTCGTGAATGACCAACGTCGTAAAGTAATATTTTAACTCAACTACGAAACTTTTTGGAAAAGAATTAATGTTTTACTTTTTGCTTCACACCTTGCATAATTTATATTCTAATTGCCCTATCTGGACAACGTTACACAAAGTGATCCCCTATCAGTTGAAATATTCATTGTTGGATGAACCCAAATAGCAAGAAGGCATTTTTTAACTATAAAATTTTATGTATACTATACATTTTAAAATCACAAAAGCGTAACAAAAAACTTGGAGTGAATAGTGTACAACTCCTCAATATGGAGAACCGATGACTTCTCTTAGTTCACGCATGATGTTGCTATTTATCTTCATCTTCATGAGGTATTTCTTAGACTACCACGAGCAATGTTGTTATGCGTTAGCATAGCTATACGTGATTCTGAAAACTAGAAAGGAAAAAGGGAATTTTTTATCATGTAGCGGAACGGAAGGATGGAATCATAGTAAAAACAAAAAAAAAAAAAAGAGACAGATTGAGATAAATCACTAACGCATAATCCCGCAATTCCATTCCAAGCGGAGCTCCTTGTTGGAGTTGTACGGGTTGAGAATAGGAGCAAATCTGAACATGACAAAGTAGATGATAATGCTATTTGATCGCTACTCTTCATCATCATCTTGGGTAGTGCAACTTGGCTATATAGTAGAGGGTGTCATTTCTGTTGTGGAAGATTCTTTCTCGAGGTCACATAGAGACTTTCTCGCAATATTAGCTCGACCTATTTTCATGTGTGAGATCTTTGTTCTATGAGTTTGCTACTCCTAGACGTCGGACACATCACATTACATTACAATATATCCAAATCGATAGATCTAGAATTCTATTCAAGTGAAACATCCTTGGAAGTACTCTCTAATACTCGTGGTCTACATTCATCACATGAATTCAATCATATGCACACAGTGCTATCCGAGGTATCTAGTGCTAAGATGGTTCGTGAAGAGACAGATCAAAGAGTGTTTTCTGGGGGAAATTGAGACGCAGAGAGAAGATTTTAGAGTGCTTCAGTGACCTGTGAAGGAGAGTTGGACCGTTCGAGCCGTTCGGACCGTTCTGGAGTCCAAACTTGCTCTCCTTGGATCCATAGGGATCAAAACGCCGAGTTCTTCTGAAAAATGAAGACGATACAAAGTTTCATCAGACAATTTGGGAGTTCTGAATGAAATTGGCTCGCAAGGAAGCGCTTACGTCAATTTTTCATCGCTTGCGGCCTGAGATTGGGTTGTTCTTCGTGATCGGTGAGCCAAGCTCTTCGTTCTTGGTGCCTATGCGATCAAGGAGTCTTTATCTACGCATAAGAGAAGATCATATGTGGATTGGATTATTGGTTTGGGTGTGATGAGCGAATTTGAGTCGTAGGGAGTCGATTTACGTCAGGCTTTTTGCATCCTGCGATCAAATTTCTTGCGTGGTTTACGAAGAGAACTCCACACGGCTTGTTTGGAGTCTCGTTGGGTTCAGGGAAGCTAGATCTATCTATGAGAGAAGATGGATATCAGATCAGACGATCCGTTCGGGTGGTGTGTGCGGTTTTAAGTCACAGGGAGGAGTTTTTGAAGGTTCCGTCATCTGCGACCGAAAATTGACGATATCTCGGCTGTCGAGAGTTGGATCTGAAGGTTTCTTGGATCAACAGAGTCCGGGAACAGACCCTATCGACATCTAAAGATCATTTGGAGAAAAGAGAAATTTTTCAGATAAAATTTTTTCGGTTCGTTCGCTATGATTTTTTCTCTTTTGAGTTTGTTAGAGATTTAGTTGGTTATGTACAGCTTGTGGTAGCTAGCTTTAGCTAAGGGTTTGTACGTGAATGTTGTTTGGACTTGGGTTTGAATCATTGACACTGGTGCAGCTCTTTTTGTTAGCAAAGAGATGTTTCTCTTGCTTTGAGCTACGCTTCGATAGTTTAGGTCTGATTTGAGATTCATGGACTCATTTTAAGAGGTTTTGAAGCATATTACAGACTACTCTGATCTTTTTCTCAGTTTTGTGTTCTTAAGGAGAAAGAACCAGCAGTGTATATACATTGGGAGTTGGTATATATTGCGACGCTCATTGTTGTGCTTGTTTCTCTCTTTCTTATCTCTGTTCAGCACGGTACATCTCCACAGCCAAGAACCTTGCATTTTCCTGGACAACCTTCACGTAAAATTTGACACGACAACGGTGGTGAACTCGACGTGAAGGTCTGGGATGGAAATATCTTCTGTGTTTGAACTTTGAAGAAGAGATTGGTAATCATGAGTGGAGATGAGAATGGTGATGGAAACAAAGCTAGTGGTTCGGATGGATTGCCAAAGGTGCAGTTGGATCCGGCGACTGCATCGATGTTTCAAGCTTTCATAATGTTCTTACGGCAACAACAGTTTGATGAGCGAGAGGAAGCTTTGAAAGCAAAGGTGCTTCAAGCAGTGGTCAGCAAGATTGACCAATTTGATGAGAGAGATGTCTCAAGATATCTGAGGCATTATGTGAAGGAGATGGAGCTGAATCGTATATCAGAAGATGAGATGATTGAGACGTTTGAGTTGAGAGCAGCTCCAAAGATTAGAGATCATGTTTAAAATGCTAACGAAGCATTTTGGGAGACGTTTGCTCGTGCCTTGATGGATGAGTACTTCTTGGAGGACTCTGATCAGGTCACCAAGAAGTCATTCTTGGAGTAGGTTGAGCAACCGAGGAAGAGTTTACAAGCTACTGAGTTACTCAAGGAGTTTGAGAAACAGTTTTCTCGGCTGACTAGGATGGAAAATTTTAACAAGACAGAGTTGTTTCTTTGGGCTTTAGATGAGAAGCCGCAAGAGAAGCTGGAGGTACTTTTGGAGGATCGGGAAGAAGACGATGGATTGACCAGTAGTTAGAAGAAAGTTGAGGAAGCGGTTGATCTGCTTACCAAGAGAGAGCGAAGACGAGAAAAGGTTCTTATTAGGAGACCACCATCAACACTAACTGCAATAGCACATGTTCCTGTGGTTCGACCAGTGGTTCTCGTTGCTAGACAAATGATACCAGTTGCTCCAGTTGTTCCGGTTGTCCAAGCACTTGTAGTATCTCCGAAGAAGGATGATTCAAACCTTGAGTGGATCATGCGTAGAATGCGAGATCTGCAGATCAAGCTCACAAGATTGAAGA
Organism: Asterella californica; assembly: GCA_036924285.1. NCBI lineage: Eukaryota > Viridiplantae > Streptophyta > Marchantiopsida > Marchantiales > Aytoniaceae > Asterella > Asterella californica. The sequence goes on from JAYKYS010000003.1 coordinate 20,166,622, forward strand.
ACAGGGGTCTACATGCCGAGCAAAACCGTTTGGGAAGCAAGACTGGATCCAATGATGTATCTCGTGCGATGGTATCGATCATCCACACTGAGATTGCAAAGATGTCACTGATATCTTACAACGAGGGGTGATCTTCTAGAAAGATGAGAAGATAGTGTTGAGAGATACCGGTGCACTTCTTCAGACCAACTTTGATAGAGGAGGGATGAAGAAGTTGGTAGAGGAGGGATGAAGAAGTATCGACTACAGTCAGACATCGATGCTTCAACAGACTTGAAAGGAGTCTTGGAAGATCGCATTCTAAATGCGAAGGTGGAGTTTACCTTGAGGGAAGTTTTGGACATTGCTAAACGTGAGTTTCATGATGTCATCATTGACATATTCAAACGGAAGCGACAGATTATGGATGAGATTGTTTTGTCGCCTGCTTTGGATACTAGGGTGTCTGTGGATGAGGAGAGAGAGCTTGCAAGGTGCAGTGTTTATTCTTCAAAGAAAGAAAGAGATCGAAGGCGCAAGGTACATTTTGAGGATGAAGAGGAGGATCGGAAGCAAAGCTCAAGTCATTACAGTCGTAGTCACTGGGCTCGAGCTATGACAGAGACATTGGTGAGGATTGGAGATTTGGATTTGGTTGCTCTAATTGATCATGGATAAAAAATCAACATCATGTCGAAAGAGTTGTACAAGAAGAAGAAGTGGTCTACCAACACAGAACATGAGTGGATCATAAGAGCAGCCAACAACACAAGAAGAGATTTGTATGGAGCCTGTCCAAACATTAGAGTGCGCATAGGTTATGTTGCTATCGAGCTAAACTTCTTTGTTCAAGAAGTAACATCATACCTGCTCATTCTTGGTCAACCTTTCATCACAGCAACTCGGATGGAGACAAGGATACTAGACGATGGATCTGCTTATGCTAGGATCTGAAGTCAAGATGAGAAGAAGGCGGTACAGTTCTTGACTGTACCGTCTAATCACGAGCGCAATCGAGATCGTCTAAGAGAGAAATCGCTTCCAAAGGTGAGTGAAGAGTTCAAGGATTTTCGTGAGTATCGCTATAGAGCGGGATTGTGATGGTGCGTCGGAGAATGTACACTCTCTTGAAGGAGAAAGTGTCTTTCATACAGGGTTTGTTGGGTTTTCAGAGTGTGAGATTGCTATTTACAAGAAGATTGAAGAATTGAGAAGAAAAGAACAAAAACATTTGCGTGAGGTTGAGTCAATGTTGAAAGAGCTGGGTGAGCTAGAAAGATATGAATGGGTTTCTAGTGTTTATGAAGAGGATGGGTTGGAGGATTTTTTGCGAGAGATCACGTCTATTGGATGAGAGGATATGGATAAGGTTGTGCAGATTCATTCAAGGGAGATCTATTCAGTGATCGAATCATTCCGTGCACCTGAGGTTCGAGTTGAGACGAAGTACAAGTCAGTGGATAAGAAGGTAAAGTCAGTAGCTGGTCCCTTGTCAGATCACACTAAACAACAGATGGATCGAGCTTCAAGGGAGAAGAGTTTGAGAGATCATGCAGTGATAAGACATAAGTTCACGGATGAGACCTTTGAAGAGCTGAAGATTGGATCTGATAGGTCTCTTCTATCATAAGAGAGGATGTGCTTCAAGGAGATGCTTTCATGACATTAGAAAGTATTTGTCTTTGAGCCACATGAGTTTGCGTTTGTATATCCATACGTTGTTACCCCGATGGTTATCTTCACAGTACCGTATGTGTCATGAAATCTGAGATGAATTCAAGTACCGCGGTCTCACTTGCCTTAAATGGTGGAGTTGCTGAAGGAGAAGATGCAGATGAAGATCTTGGAGTCGTCGTTTGCACCGTATTCGAGCGTGTCAAAGAAGAATGAGTCGCTATGATTCATCTAAGACATGCAACCAGTGAACACAAGAACAATCAGAAATGATGAGGTGGGACCGATTGTGGATGAATTTGCTGAAGCGTTTGCAGGAAGAGCAATTTACTCTATGGGAGATCTTTACTCAAGATATGATTAGTTTCAACTAGCAGATGAGAGCAGAAGCTTGTCGTGGTCACCTTTGGGGTTGGTTAGGATGTGTATCTTATCACAGGGAGCTACCAACTCAGTAGCACACATGATGGACGAGACGAATAGAGTTCTAAGAGACTTCATCTCTGAAAAGACGATGTCTTTCTTGGATGACATTCTCATCAAAGGATGTGTGGAAGATGGGAAGGATGAAGCATTAGATCAGAGGAGGTGTCGATGATACGTCATTGATCACATCGCAGATTGTGAGAAGATCCTATCTTGACTTGAGGAAGTTCATCTCACGTTGTTAGGTGCGAAGTCTACATTTGGAGTTAGAGAAGTTCTGATTGTTGATCATTTGTGTGGATCGTTTGGTCGGAAGCCAGACCCTAACAAAGTGGATATGATTGGAAGGATGAAGGTTTGCAACTCGTTGACAAAAATAAGAAGATTTTTGGGTGCTTGTGTATTCTATCACATTTGGATTTCTCATTATGCGCATGTGGCGGATCCATTATATGGGTTGTTACGTAAGGGTCATAAGTTCAGAGGGGAGGAATAGCATACCGATGCGATATGGAAGCTGAATTCTTACTATCATCTCCTCTAATTTTAGGAAGGATTGATTACAAGGGTGTCAGGCCAGTGGTTCTTATTGTAGATACAAGTCCGGTTGCAATCGGATGGGCAGTAGGACAAGATGATGATTTGTGGTTAGGTTTAAACCTTGAAATTTAACCAAACCCTATTCCAATAAATCATTAGCGAAGAGAAAATTTTCTTGAAATAAAAAATAACTCTTTTTTGTATTGACATACGAGAACAAATAATATTCGACTATTTGCTAAACAACTTAGCGATCTCTCTTTCTCATATTCTAAAGTCCAAAAATGAACCTTTTATCTGGTACTTCTACACTGTAGTCTAATGTAGTGTCTCAGGATTTCTCCTTTAGTCCATTTAGCATAAAAGATTTCGTTCCTCAAAAAGATTTACACTAGTATCGCTGCTCTAAGTTCTAAGATCTGTTCAAACACACAAACACGCGGGATTTGTCTAGAAATCTCATCTTCTCACAAAACCAAACGGCTTCCAGACCCTTTAGAAGGTGCCCTGGACCCAAACAAATAATACTATCTAAAATATCACACAAATATCCACTGAGAAGCTCGGGAAGACTCTTCTTGCCTCCAGGTCACGACTTTCAATCTTCCCATGACGGTCTTTCCGAAGCAATTCTCGGCTTCTTGGGGTTCAACTCGGCTCCTGACACCTCCAGTAGATTGTCCCTGCTTCGTAGATGTCAACTTACTAATGTTTGTCACACATTGCTTTTCCAATTTCCAACGGGGTTAGATAAATCACATGGTGTATGTCCTCTATAGCCTTCTCAGGCTTCTGCCTATGGAAGCGGTCTTCCTGCAACACTAAACGACGTTCATCTTCACGGAAGCTCAGACTTCTATTGATGAGGAAGATGAGAAGATGAAAGAAGATGGAGAAGAAGAGAAAATCCAAACAAGAGGGAACAAGATGAAAAAAAGAAATTAAGACTCCGGTAGACTTCTAGTCTGGATCCTGACTAACAAGCCATCCTTGTTTATAGTAATTTGGGGAAGAAGACCACAAATCGGCTTACAGTTACACAATCTTCTACTCGAGGATGTCGTCTTCTGCTGTGGAAAGAAGGCTTCCTTCTTCTTCTGTCATTGCTCCGACTACTCTGATGTCAGGGATCAATCTCCCTTATGTCAGTCCCTACGTGGATCCAAAGTACTCCACTGGATGAGATAAGCTTCGACTCTGCATAACTTCTAACAATCATCGCCACTCAAGAAGAAGGCTTCTCATGCACAATTGGATGTGAATTCAAGGAAACCCATTGTCTAGAAGACACAGACAAAGCTTCTGCAATCAAATCTGAAAATCAATTCCCCGAGAAGAAGGTACATTGGCTTTGGGAAGCTCACTCTCTCCACTTTCTGTTCCTACCTCTCGACACACCAGCTTAGAAGCAGGACTACACAATGATGTCGTTCTTTTTTCTAAGCTGTCCACTACGGCTCTCTATATCTTTCGATCCACTGCTGAGAGCGGAAGTGCAGACCCTTCATGTGTACTCAGAATCTGTTCGTATGTCTCTAACAATGTGCGTAATGTATCTTGTGTGTGTAAAATCTTACTCTGTGTTCTACTTTATACATCATCCTTGAGTCGCAAGAGAGAGATCTCCTCCAATCCCCAACTCGCAGCCAGGAGAGATGAGGCGCTGTCAGAAGGTCACCACCTCACATGCAGTCGGTTCTTTTCTCAGTTTGAAAACTTACTCTCTACTCCTACCGTTGTCTATCCTGCCACATGGACAGTCATCTAAAAATACAAGAGGTTGTCATTTTGTAAAATAGTAGACTTCGTTTCCTATCAAAATTAGATAAGTCAACTTGTCTTCCTAACTTACTATCTACTTCTGATCTCTAGGTGCGTTCTTTACTAGATCCTCTCCTACATGATCTCCTAAATCTGCTTCTGATAAGGTGGGAAGCCCTGCGGGTACCTCGGGTGTGACTGAGGTGGCTTCCTCCTCGACATTCGTGACTTGCTCTTCTAGGATGACTTCGGAAGATAGAAGCGTCTTCTAGGAAGCTGAGTCCACCTGTGCTTTCCTGACTCTTCTGCTCCACCTGTTCAATACTGAGAGCTGGGATGACTTCACGATGATCAGAGGAAGTCATCTCCTCCACTCGAAACACCTGGGAAGACAACTCTGCTTCCTGTCTTCCGGGGCTTCTTCTGCGGTCTTCTCGGCTTCTAGCATTGTCACTATCAAGTGGACAGTGAGGTCGAACTTCTCCTTGTCAAGATCAGTGTCAACTACTGGTCCTGGTGCTTGAGAAGACGTAGCTGTAGGCTGAGGAATCGAGAGAAGACCGTAAAACATCTTCAGACTCTCAATCTGTCGATCTAGGTAGCTCTCCTTGTTCTCCACTAACATCGTCTTGGAATCGTCATCCCACTCTCGAGTCAAGGTATAAGCTTCCTACCCGCGGTGAAGTTGAACTTCTTGCGAAGCGCTTCCACCATCTGTGTCATAACTCCCTTCGCTCGGTGTCATATCGGATATTGCGTGAAGGATGTCCAGGAAAACGGAGGTTCTTGGCTGTGGAGATGTTGTGTGCTGAAACAGAGACAAGACAGAGAAAAACAACCACGAAAACGAACGCTGCGATATATACCAACTCCAAATGTATGTACACTGCCGGTTTTTTCTCCTAAGAACACAAAACTGAGAACCAGACCAGAGCAGTCTGTAACCTGCTTCAAAAGCCCCTAACAACAACCCTTGAATCACAACCCCGACCCAAAACCACCGAAGCGTAGCTCAAAGCAAGAGAAACTTCTCTTTGCTAACAAACAGAGCCACAGTAGTATCACGCGATCCAAACCCAAGTCCAAACCACATCCATGTATAAGCTCTTAGCTAAAGCTAGCTACCACAAGTTGTATACAGCCAACCAAAACTCTAATGAACTCAAAAGAGTAAAACCCGTAGCGAAGAAACCGAAAAAGACCTATCTGTGGACTTCTTCCTTTCGCTGAACGGACTTCAGATGTCGATAGGGTCTCCTCCGCTGACTCCGTTAACCCAAGAAAACCTTCAGAACCGACTCCCATCAGCCGAGATATCGCCGATTTTTGGTCGCAGATAACCGAACCTCCAAAAACTCCTCCCTGCGGCTTAAAATCGCTCACACCGCACAAACGGATCGTCTAAACTGATATCCGTCTTCTCTGGTAGGTAGATCTAGATACCCTGAACCCAACAAGACTCCAAACAAGCCGTTTGGAGTTCCCTTTGCAAAACCACTCGAGAAATTTGATCGCAGATGACAAAAAACTGACGTAAATCGGCTCCCTGCGGCTCAAACTCGCTCACCACACCCAAACCAACAATCCAATGCACGTACAGTCTTCTCCTATGAGTAGATGAAGACTCCCTGATCGCGTAGGCACCAAGAACGAAGAGCTTGGCTCACCGATCGCGAAGAACAGCTCAACCTCCGGTCGCAGACGAACGAAAATTTGATGTAAACGCTTCCCTGCGGACCAATTTCACTCAGAACTTCCAAACCGCCCGATGAAAACTCGTATCGTCTTCAATTTCATGTAGAACTCGGTGTTCTGATCCCGATGGATCCAAGGACATCAAGTTTGGACTCCGGAACGATCCGAACGGTCCAACTCCCCTTCACAGATAACTGAAAACTTCAAATCTGCTTCCTGCGTCTCAATTTCTCTAGAACACAACCCCCGATCTGTCTCTTCAAGAACCGTCTTAACCTGTGCGTAGCCTGCACAGATCTGAACCCGATGACACCTTGCGCGCGTGTATTGGACTTCCCAATTCTTCAAAACATCCACCGACAGGTCGTAGGAACAAGCAAGCCCCTTAAGCAGCCCCCTTGCAATAGTCTCTGTACGTACAGTTCTCTCCTGAATAATAAGAAGCAGGCCCTTTGCGTCTTTGATATAACGCCTGAAGCCGTAAATACCCAGTCAGCAAGTAACTAGGGATCTAGCTTGATTTTACCTTCTTTCGAATCGCATAACTTCTTCTCTGGATGTCCAAACGAAGTAAACAAGATGCCCATGGAAAGCTGACAACGAGCTCTACCCATCCATGTGATGAAAGTGAAGATCCGAAGTTGCGCCAAAAGCCCGTAAGCTGGGGCCTAGCTTGTTTTCTTCATCTTTCGAGTCTTGTAACTTTTCCACTAGGCGTCCAAACGAAGTAGATGAAGTGCTTATGGAAAGCTGACAAGGAGCTCTATCCACTGGTGCGATAAAAATGGAGATCTGAGATTGTGCCAAAAACTCGTAAGCTGGGGCCTAGCTTGTCTTCTCATGAGTGTCTTTGAAGCGACAAGCATCGAAGTTTGAATTTCAGGTAAGAGCCGGTCCACGACACGACATCCACCCCCTCCAAACCTATGCATCCTCCGGTATGCACCAGAGATACCAACCAAGGAGTGGACTTGCACGCACACTCGTTCCTATCTTGTCATCCTCCCTCCCATCTAAGTCAACCTCATCCTCAAGGTTGCAACCTGATTGCCATCTTGAAGTTGCAACTCTGTCATGATCTTCCCTAGATCCATGTTCATCTACCTTCACCTCAAACCTCCCATCCAATCATCTCTTCTAAATCTACACATCTTCAATATGTGAAGACATGGAAAGAATAACCCATCATACCATAGAAATATCTTCCATGCGTCTTGTAGAACCTCATCGTCGAGGTTTGTGATCCTAGTGTCGTAGTAGACATTTTCCATCCTGCCAATCATCATCCGTGTCCCGACTGTAACCCTCAACCTCAAGCATGTACATGTCGTTGTACGTATCCAACTCTTCTTTTTTGTTTTCTGAAAAAAAGAACCACATTGCTGCAACCAAAATCCTCAACCGCAACCATCATTCTGTCACTGTACATGGTATCCTCCTCAACCATCATCCTCCCTGATTGCTTCTTCTGAAAATCCTCACAACCTCCCAAGCATCATCCTCTCAACCTTCCTGAAAATATTTACAATCCTCAAAGCATCATCCTCCCAATCCTAATCACCTTCAGCAATGGCTTCTCCCCTGTAAGCCATCCTTACCCATCATCCTATACCCGTAGCCTCCAGAGCATCCATCCACTCTCCGTCACCCTCAGCATGTCCGTCCTTGATGAAGCCGATGTAAGCATCATGGACTTCCTTTGTAGTTGCATCCAAGACCTCTCGTGAAATGAATTCAACCTTTGCACCTCGAATGCATTCCTCCCAACCTCCCTTCACATCCATCGTCGTCATATCTACATCTGGTAGTTGTTTGTCAGCAATCAGATCACCCACGTCCGATGTCTGCACCCAACCATCTCCTTTGGTTGTGAAGGATCGCCCTCCATTGCCTGTATAGGAAGAGTAGTTTCCTGTTGAACCTTATCCTCCCCAGCTTGCTTCCCTAAAGAAGTCTCTTCTTGTCCCTTCTTCTCGCTCTGCATCGTAGATGCAGTATCCAACCTGAGCTCGCTTGGATCCACATGCTCATCCAAATCATCCATATGGAGATCATGCTCAATCTCCTCCACCCTAGCACCATAACTTGTAGCTTCGTCAACTACAACTGCATGTGCCGCAAGGTAATCATCCACAAACTTCTTCATCCCTCCTTTACCAACGTTTGCTTGAAGGAGAGTACCCGAACTTCTGAATGCAACCTTTCCATCCTCCCAAGAAATTATCTCTCGTTGCAAAGACTCTGCAAAGTCGATGCAATCGTCCCGTTGATCATCAGTACCATCACACCACATACACTGATGTACCCAAGCTGGTTTGGGTACAAGCACCGTCTTGGTCAACGATCCTTTATCCTCCAACCTAGTAACCTGAGCTTGTAGATCTCGCATCTTTTGCTGTAGGTTCTCGATGGTTGGATCCTTCTCTTCTACAACCACAACTGGAAGTTGAACCTCAGATATTACCTGAACTGGTGTGGTAGTCAACGATGCAGGTGTCAACCTTGTAACCCTTTTCCTTGTATGTCTCCAGACAAGAAGCTCAATTGCTTCATGCACAACCTCCCAGTTCCTTGTCAACCCTTCTTCCAATCCATCTTCCAGAAGTAGCTCCAACTGTTCCTGCCATGGTTCATCTGCAGCTTGAAGAAACAACTCCGTCTTGTAGCTCTCCAAGGTTAGCTGGTCCACATGAGATAGTTGAGAGAATTGTCTCTCAAACTCTGTCAACAGCTCTGTAGGCTGCAAACCCTTGCTGGATCCGTTGACCCATCCCAAAAATAATTTCTTGGTTACTCGATCTGAGTTTTCCAAGAAATACTCCTCCATCAGCGCATGTGAAAATGCATCCCAGTTCCTCCCAAAACGCTTTGTTAGACCCTTCACATGCTCCCTTATCTCAAGCACCGCAGCGAGTTCGAACGTCTCAATCATCTCCTTCTCCGGTACCTGATCCAAATCCATCTCCGTCTTGTAGCATCTCATGTACTTTGAGATGTCTCTCCCATCAAATAGATCGAGCTTGTCGATCACCCTCCGAAGCGCTTTCTTCCCCAAAGCCTCCTTTTGTTGATTCCCTTGTTCTTGTCGCATAAACAAAGTGAAGGCTTGAAACAATCGTGCAGTTGCTGCATCCAGCTGCATCCCTGGTATACCTTCTGATCCATCCATCCCGTCCATAGTCATGGCTTGTCCCATCCTCCCATCCACCCATCCTCCCATGATCTCAACTGCCTACAAATTCATCATCCCAGGTCCACAACATCCTCCCGAACAACCGTATCCATCCTCATCCTCGTTCATGATTGCTGATCTCTTCTGCCCAGTTCTAACACACAAATATCTCCACCCCAGACCTTCACGTCGAGTTCACCATCGATGTCGTGTCGGATATTGCGTGAAGGATGTCCAGGAAAACGCGAGGTTCCTGACTGTGGAGATGTTGTGTGCTGAAACAGAGACAAGACAGAGAAAAACAACCACGAAAACGAACGCTGCGATATATACCAACTCCAAATGTATATACACTGCCGGTTCTTTCTCCTAAGAATACAGAACTGAGAACCAGACCAGAGCAGTCTGTAACCTGCTTCAAAAGCGCCTAAAAACAACCCTTGAATCACAACCCTGACCCAAAACCACCGAAGCGTAGCTCAAAGTAAGAGAAACTTCCCTTTGCTAACAAACAGAGCCACAGTAGTATCACGCGATCCAAACCCAAGTCCAAACTAGCTAAAGCTAGCTACCACAAGTTGTATACAGCCAACCAGAACTCTAATGAACTCAAAAGAGTAAAACTCGCAGCGAAAAAACCGAAAAAGGACTATCTGTGAACTTCTTCCTTTCGCTGAACGGACTTTAGATGTCGATAGGGTCTCCTCCGTAGACTCCGTTAACCCAAGAAACCTTCAGATCCGACTCCCATCAGCCGAGATATTGTCGATTTTTGGTCGCAGATGATCGAACCTCCAAAAACTCCTCCCTGCGGCTTAAATTCGATCACACCGCACAAACGGATCGTCTAAACTGATATCCGTCTTCTCTGGTAGGTAGATCTAGATACCCTGAACCCAACAAGACTCCAAACAAGCCGTTTGGAGTTCCCCTTGCAAAACCACTCGAGAAATTTGATCGCAGATGACAAAAACTGACGTAAATCGGCTCCCTACGGCTCAAACTCGCTCACCACACCCAAACCAACAATCCAATTCACGTACAGTCTTCTCCTATGAGTAGATGAAGACTCCCTGTCGCATAGGCACCAAGAACGAAGAGCTTGGCTCATCGATCGCGAAGAACAGCCCAACCTCAGGTTGCAAGCAAACGAAAATCTGATGTAAACGCTTCCCTGCGAGCCAATTTCACTCAGAACTTCCAAACCGCCTGATGAAAACTCGTATCGTCTTCAATTTCCTGTAGAACTTGGTGTTCTGATCCCGATGGATCCAAGGACAGCAAGTTTGGACTCCGGAACGGCCCGAACGGTCCAACTCTCCTTCACAGATAACTGAAAACTCCAAATCTGCTTCCTGCGTCTCAATTTCTCCCAGAACACAACCCCCGATCCGTCTCTTCAAGAACCGTCTTAACCTGTGCGTAGCCTGCACAGATCTGAACCCGATGACACCTTGCGCGCGTGTATTGGACTTCCCAATTCTCCAAAACGTCCACCGACAGGTCGCAGGAACAAGCAAACCCCTTAAGCAGCCCCTTTGCAACAGTCTCTGTACGTACAGTTCTCTCCTGAATAATAAGAAGCAGGCCCCTTGCGTCTTTGATATAACGCCTGAAGCCCTAAATACCCAGTCAGCAAGTAACTAGGGGCCTAGCTTGATTTTACCTTCTTTCGAATCGCATAACTTCTTCTCTGGATGTCCAAACGAAGTAAACAAGATGCCCATGGAAAGCTGACAATGAGCTCTACCCATCCATGTGATGAAAGTGAAGATCCGAAGTTGCGCCAAAAGCCCGTAAGCTGGGACCTAGCTTGTTTTCTTCATCTTTCGAGTCTTGTAACTTTTCCACTAGGCGTCCAAACGAAGTAGATGAAGTGCTTATGGAAAGCTGACAAGGAGCTCTATCCACTGGTGCGATAAAAATGGAGATCTGAGATTGTGCCAAAAACTCGTAAGCTGGGGCCTAGCTTGTCTTCTCATGAGTGTCTTTGGAGCGACAAGCATCGAAGTTTGAATTCAGGTAGGCGCCGGTCCACGACATGACATCGGCCTTCTGCTTCTTCTCGCTGCTTCTTCTATGCTACAGCCTGCGCTTCTGTGGCTTCCCGTAGTGCTCTCCATGTCGTCTTCTTTTCTGCAAGAGCAGTGATCTTGTCTCTGACCCGCAAAATCTCATGTTCACGCAGCTGCAATCGAAGGTCTAGAGGTAGATTTCGATTGGGCACAGCTCATATTCGAGAACTTGGAAGGAGAGATTCTACATGTTCAGAAACATGTGAAGCAACTGAAGAAAAGTGGCATTGTTGAGACATTTTTTATGATTGCTCTAACTCATATCATGAGTCATGTAAGAATCTCTCAAGAAGTCATGTTTGTATCAGTCCCACTTGAGCAATCTCAACCTGAAGAAGCAGTTCGGGAAAGTCAAGTCCCTGTACATGTCAATCGTCTGAGAATCCGAAGTCCCAGAGGAGCAGCTTGAAACCGAAGATCAATCCGAGCCCGAAGCCGAAGATCAATCAGAGCTTGAAGCGGACATCGAATGACATGTGGGAAGAAAAGATGATTTCGGAGGTACTGTTATGTTTCAAGTTCGTATTCTTTTATAGCTGATTCTTTAGTTGCCCAGTTCATTACATATTCGTACTGAACAGTCTTGCACTTGTGTGTCGATGGCACTGAAGGTCTTACCCATTTGCAGTGCTATTGAGTTAGCTTAGCTTATACAAATATGGTTTCTTATCGCACTGAGTGCGATTAGCTCAGCTTATAGAAATCGAGTTGAGTCTTATCACTGAGCTTGTAGAAATCTGGTTGACTCTTATCGCAATGAGTGCGGTATCGTGTCGGATATTGCGTGAAGGATGTCCATGAAAACGCGAGGTTCCTGACTGTGGAGATGTTGTGTGCCAAACAGAGACAAGACAGAGACGAACAACCACGAAAACGAACGTGCAATATATACCACTCCAAATGTATGTACACTGCCGTTTCTTTCTCTTAACAACACAAAACTGAGGAACAGACCAGAGCGGTCTGTAACCTACTTCAGAAGCCCTAAAACAAACCCCTGAATCGCAACCCTAGCCTAAAATCGCCAAAGCGCAGCTCAAAGCAAGAGAAACTTCTCTTTGTTAACAACCAGAGCCACAACAGTATCACGCGATCCAAACTCAAGTCCAAACCACATCCACACACTAGCTCTTGGCTAAAGCTAGCTACCACAAGCCATACACAACCAACTAAGTCCTTAACGAACTCAAAAGGACGAAACCTGTAGCGAAGGAACCGAAAAAGACCTATCTAGGAACTTTCTCCTTTCGCTAAATGATCTTCAAATGTTGATAGGGTCTCCTTCCCTGACTCCGTTGGCTCAAGAAACCTTCAGATCCGACTCCCGATAGTCGAGATATCGTCAATTTTCGGTCGCAGATGACCAAACCTTCAAAAACTCCTCCCTGCGGCTTAAAACCGCTCACACCGCACAAACGGATCGTCTAAACTGATATCCGTCTTTGCTGGTAGGTAGATCTGGCCACCCTGAACCCAACAAGACTCCAAACAAGCCGTTTGGAGTTCCCCTTGCAAAACCACTCGAGAAATTTGGTCGCAGGTTGCAAAAAACTGACGTAAATCGGCTCCCTGCGGCTCAAATTCGCTCACCACACCCAAACCAACAATCCAATTCACTTACAGTCTTCTCCTATGCGTACATGAGGACTCCCTGATCGCGTAGGCACCAAGAATGAAGAACTTGGCTCATCGATCGCGAAGAACAATCCAATCTCAGGTCGCAGGCGATGAAAACCTGACGCAAGCGCTTCCCTGCGAGCCAATTTCTCTCACAACTCCCAAACCGCCCGATGAAACTTTGTATCGTCTTCAATTTCCTGAAGAACTCGTTGTTCTGATCCCTATGGATCCAAGGACAGCAAGTTTGGACTCCGGAACGGTCCGAACGGTCCAACTCTCCTTCACAGATAACTGAAAATTCCAAATCTGCTTCCTGCGTCTCAATTTCTCCCAGAACACAACCCTCGATCCGTCTCTTCAAGAATCATCTTAATCTGTGCGTAGCCTGCACAGATCTGAACCCGATGACACCTTGCGCACGTGTATTGGACTTCCCAATTCTCCAAAACATCCACCGACAGGTCGCAGGAACAAGCAAGCTCCTTAAGCAGCCCCGTTGCAACAGTCCGTACGTACGAAGTTCAACCCTCAATAATAAGAAGCAGGCCCCTTGCGTCTTTGATATAACGCCTGAAGCCCTAAATACCCAGTCAGCAAGTAACTAGGGGCCTAACTTGATTTTACCTTCTTTCGAATCGCATAACTTCTTCTTTGGATGTCCAAACGAAATAAACAAGATGCCCATGGAAAGCTGACAACGAGCTCTATCCATCTATGAAGTGAAGATCCGAAGTTGCGCCAAAAGCTCGTAAGCTGGGGCCTAGCTTGTCTTCTCATGAGTGTCTTTGGAGCGACAAGCATCGAAGTTTGAATTTCAAGTAGGAGCCGGTCCACGACACGACATCCACCCCCTCTGAACCTATGCATCCTCCGGTATGCACCAGAGATACCAACCAAGGAGTGGACCGGCTTATCGTCCTACTTCCCATCGTAACCAACCTCGCCTTCAAGATCTTCTGCATAATCCTCATCCTCAAACTGAAACTCCGTCAAGATATCTGCTAGATCGACCTCCTTATCTCTCTTTTTGAAAATCTTGACACGTTTACCTGCCACTGGTACCTTCAAGCTCGTTCCATCCAACTCTTGCAGGGCGTAAGTTGCGTTGTCATGAACCTTCTTCACCACATACGGACCAAACCATCTTCTGGAAAACTTCCGGAGTGCACTATGCTGGTTGTCTAGACTGTTGTCATAGACTAACACCCAATCACCTTCTTTGATTTCCCTGGGTCTCAAACGATGTCGCTGATCAAATCTGACCTTGTTCTTCAACCGTGCTTCTCGCAGCCTATCCAAAGCAATTTGGATATCCTCTGGTCTTCTCTCTAACTGCCTAATTCGAATAGCAAGAAGCTCTTATCTAGTCAAATTGTCCTCCCAAGGTAACACACTCCATGTCAGAACGTGTTCTTCAATCGGCATGATAGGCTTCTGACCTGTGATGAGTTCCACCGGCATGTAATCTGTCACCGAGCTGTGCGTCGTTCTATCTATCCATAACGCAAATGGTAAGAGTCGAGGCCACTCGCGCACCCTTCCGTTGCAAGCCTTCACCAAAGCCTTCACAATGGGTGGATGACCACGTTCACTCTTGGCATTCCCTTCGGGGTTGTAAGCAGTTGTCAGTGACAACCTCACCCCACACCTTGCAAAGAATTCACGAGCCTCGTGTGCATCTAACTCTCCCCGATCTGCAGTGATCTTTCCCACACATCCATACCGACAAACAACCTCTTCCAAGAGAAATCTACATACCCCTTCAGTTGTCTTCGTCCGAAGCGTCCTACCCTCGACTTGATTTGAAAGATCCTCTCTAGCAAGTACCAAGTATCTCATCTGCCATAATCCAACCGGCATAATCACCAAGTCTACCACCCACTTGAAGTGGATCGCCAACGGATAAGTCGGATGTAATCCGTCACGATGTCGGATATTCGAATACATCTGACATGCCAAACAAGACTCCACAAAAGATACAACATCCCTATACATGTTTTTCCACCAATACCTCTCTTTTATCTTGGTAAAAGTGGTCCAAATTCCTCGATGTCCAGCCCAAAGACTCTCATGGAACGCCTTAGCAACTTCTGCTGATCTTCCTTGTTGCAAATCACCCGTAGCGGTAACCCACCTTTCTGCTTCGGTCGCTTCCAAAGAAACCCATCCTGCAACATGAAGTTGTAGGCCTTCCTTCGAACTCTCCGAAACCTCTCATCCGTCCAACCTGTCTGCTTAACCATCGTACTAAGGTACCTCCCGATATCAAGTAAATCACCATCATACAACCCTTCAACAAACAACTCATCTTCTTTTCCTGTCTGTGCAATCGAATAGAACTCTGTACCCACGTCGTCAATGTCTTCTACCATCTCATCCTCCCCATCATACCGAGCTCGAGATAACATATCCGTCATCGGATTATCTTTCCCTGCGATATGTCTAAACTTCGGGTTCAACGACTTGATATATGCGATCCATCGTAACATCGCAATATCAGGAGTTGAACAATTCATGATCATCCTTAACAACAGCAAGCAATCAGTTTCAACCACCACTACTGCTCCAATCAAATACTCTTTCTCAGTTTTCATAGCTGAAACAATACCCCACAGTTCTCTCTTCACTTGCGGGTAAGCACGTTGTCGAGGACTTAACACCTTCGCTCCGAACCTAACCGCAAACCTGTCTCCATCCTCATCATCCTGTCCGACTGCCCATCCAATTGCAACTGGACTTGTATCCACTGTAAGAACCACCGGCCTAGCACCCTTGTAATCAATCCTTCCTAGAACTGGAGGAGATGATAGTAAGGACTTCAGCTTCCTTACTGCATCAGTATGCTCTTCCTCCCATCTGAACTTATGACCCTTACGTAACAATCCATACAACGGATCCGCCACATGCGCATAATGAGGAATCCAAATGTGGTAGAATACACAAGCACCCAAAAATCTTCTTACTTCTGTCAGCGAGTTGCAAACCTCCTTCATCCTTCCAATCGCATCCACCTTGTTCGGATCTGGTTTCCGACCAAACGATCCACACAAATGACCAACGATCAAAACCTCTCTAACCCCAAATGTAGACTTCGCACCTGACAGCGTAAGATGAACTTCCTCAAGTCGAGATAAGATCTTCTCACAGTCTGCGATGTGATCAGTGACGTATCGCCGACACCCCCTCTGATCTAATGCTTCATCCTTCTCATCTTCCACACATCCTTTGATGGGGATGTCATCCAAGAACGGCATCGTCTTTTCGGGGATGAAGTCCCTTAGAACTCGATTCATCCCATTCATCATGTGTGCTACCGAGTTGGTAGCTCCCTGTGGTAAGGTACACATCCCAACCAACCCCAAAGGTGTCCTCATTGTCGTGAAGCTTCTGCTCTCCTCCGCTAGTTGAAACTGATCATACCCCGAGTAAAGATCTCCCATTGAGTAAATCGATCTTCCTGCAAACGCTTCTGCAAACTCATCCACAATCGGTCCCACCCCAGCATTTCTGATTGTTACTGCGTTCACTGGCTGCATGTCTTGGATGAACCGCAGAGACCCATTCTTCTTTGGTACTGTAAACCATCTGCTTGAATATGGTGCAAACGACGGCTCCAAGATCTTCATCCGCATCTTCTCCTTCAGCAACTCCACTAGTTTGGGCAAGTGAGCCCGCTGTACTGTCACACCACAAGTATCCCATTATTTGTGTGCGTGCTTATATAAATTTCATTAGGTATGACTATCTTATAGGTTACTCTAGTTCGAAGATCTAAATCTAGAATGATCAAAACTAGTCATAACTAGCGGAGATAGTTATAACTAAGTTAAGGAAACTATTAGAGGTTTCACTATGGCACTATGTGACAAGTGCGGAGCTCTAAATATGCTTCTCAAAAGTATGTAACTTTGTTGACCATCGCTGATTGGATGCATGATGGAAAGTCATGCACAAAGATCTAAAGATGCTCCTCAAAAGACGTATTAGTTTGTTGTCGCCTCCCAATTGGATAGGGTGGAAAGTTAACACTTTACAAAAGCTAAAGTAGGAGAATCTCTTACTTTTGTAAAGTAGAACAAGTAATGTGTGTGCTATTCTTAAAGGCTTAGTAGCCTTTAGAAGTTTTACTATTTTGGATTGCGCACTTACCATGAGGTAACGTAACTTAGTGAAAGTTACCACGGTAAGAAGTTGTAGAGTATATAAGGAGGAGTTGAGAAGGTGGAAGACACTCTCATTTTCCTGTCTATAAGTAAAGTGAGCATTGGAGACCTTGGGAGTCCTTGAGTAGTATGTGATGCAATGTGGAGGGCGGGGTTAGAACTTGTTTGCAGGAACGCTATTAGAGGGACCGATGTGACCATACGGGTCAGAGTGTTGAGTGAAGTCAGCATGGGTATGATAGAATCTTTGTAATTAAGGTGCACTAGTAATCCTAGTCATCTGAGGTACCCCTGGGTGAGAGACAGGCCGGCTTACATTTTGGTTCCGTTGCCGGGACCTCGATACAAAGATTCGTATTTAGTCGTTAGTACAGTTCATGTCTGTTTTTGAGCATGAGTTCAGAACCTTTGTACATACACCATGTTATAGAGGGCAAGATAAGCTTTCCAATAAGCTTGATATCTCCGAGAGATCAATTGTGAGGAGAGAGTTATGTCTTTCGGAAGTTAAGGAGGTTTTTCGGTATCAAATAGTGAGCTCTCGGGAAAGAGTTTACAGTCATTTTCATATTTTCAGTTTTTAGAGTTAGACATTGAAATCTTCCATGCTGATAGCTTGCAAGATAAGCTATCTAGGCACCCAAATCATGCGTGAATTGATTGAGTAGAACTGGAGTTATGGCATTCGAAGCGAAGGGAGGTCAAATCTGTTATATCGCTTGCTGAAGTAAAAGAGTGAAAGAATTTCAGAATTCTTGAGAGGGTTATGTTCGATCTCTGAGGCTCAGGGTTGACAAGTTAAGCTTCTACTTAGTAATGTGAGAGATTGCTAAGCGAGAAGATAGTCGAGTGATAAAAAAGTGTCAAACAAACTATAGAGCGAGAGAGATGTATGACGGATCATCGTCATGGAAGGACAACAAGAGTGGAAATTGAGGTTGAGCAAGATCCCTCAAGGCTATGCGGTGATAGTTACCGCTGATCTGGCGAAAGGAGAATTTCGACTAGAATTTGAGGAAGAAGCAGAGAGTAGTCGTAAGAACCAGGAGAAGAACTCGAGGTGCTTTTTATGTGGAGAAGAAGGACATAAAGTGAGCAAGTGTCCTACGAAGAATAGACTTTTGCGTGAGCGAAGAGGGTTGGTCGACTTAAGCTTACACATAGGTCGTTCTTCTCCTAGACAAGACGTCATTGACCCTACAACCTTTTGTCCTAGATGTGGAGTGGACGGGATTCCAGTTGAGCACGAGTGTAGCGCAGTGGTTGCTTTGCTCGAAACTGTAGCCGAAGGTCTTGAGAGAAGGTTGAGTGTAGAAACGGAACGAGTGAAGACCTCTAGCGAGGATGGAGATAGTCTATCACACGAGAGATAAGATGACCATGAGGGTCAAACTTATTCCAACCTTTGGAGAGGAGAGAGCTCAACGGGGAAATTGTGGATTGCGGTGAAGTGCGATCTTCACATCTGCAAGCAGTACCTTGAGTAAGAAGAAGAAAAGAAGAGAAGAATGGGAAAACTTCCGGTGTTTTACGGAAAGGATGGAGAAGACGTGGAAGGATTTGTGAGGGACTTCAAACGAGCATGCATTGGCAATGGAGATCGAAAGAAGAGCGAGTGGGTAGGGTTGATACCTGAATTTCTTGAGAATTCTGCATTGACATGGTATGAGGATAGGAAGAAGAGAAGCGTAGTGGGGACTCCAGTTGATACTTGGGAAGTATTGACGGAGGCCTTAATTGAAACTTTTCTTCCTGATGAAAGTTACGAGAAGTTAATGGTAGAGGTAACTTACCTCAAACAAGGAGAGAAAGAGAAAGTAAGGACTTACGCCGAGAGAGTGGAGAAATTAGAATAGAAGTTTCGGGTGGTTTTACGAAAGAGTGGAGATGTAGTAGAACCAACGATGGTGGGCATTGGAGCAATGCTCACAAAGAATTTTCTTGGAGGATTGAGGCCAGAGATTCGAACGCAAGTGCGAGACCAACTTCGAAGGCTGATGCAGTGAAGATCGCAACCAGGATGGAAGAGAGTCTGGATGGAGACGACTTGCAACCAATGACTGTTGGGGCAACATGTGGAGATGTGCAAGGGCCGATCATGCCAACTCTGACGCCTGCGAGTGTTCCGACTGTTCGATTTCAGAATCTGACTCCGGTAGCTCCTACGGTTACAGTCACTGTACCATCTAGATCTGTTACTCCCGACTTTCGTGATGAGTTGAAAAGTTTGACAGAGTCTCTGACAGATTTGAAGATCAATATGGTGAATTTGTTGCAACACCGTAGTCCAAATGTTGGAGGAGGCTCACGAGGTTATGGGAACTATCAGTCTAGAGGTGGACCACCGCAAGGATCACCAAGTTACTACACGAACCAAGGATGTTTTACGTGTGGAGGATCACATTTCCAACGTAATTGTCCAAATCGTAATGGTGGAACGGCGGATGGAGCTTCAACTTCACAAAGCAAGGACAAGGGTGTAGCATGCATTGACATCTTGGAACCACGAGATGTACGAGAAGGTTTTCAATCTGTAGAGCTGTTGACTCAAGAGAGGAAGAGGATGAGGACGCATTTCGACGAAGGAGAACTAGTCGTGATGGAAGATTCTCCAAGTCAAAATACTTGGAGTAGCAAATCTTCTTCAAAAACCAAAGAACGGCGGAAGAAATTGGGAAATACTGATTTCACAATTTCGATGGAGCAATCAAAATACAATGTGGTGGAAGACGTGGGTAAGCAACGAGCAAACATTACTGTGGGACAGTTGATTGCTCTGAATCCTTCGGTGAGGAAAGAACTTCGTAGCGGTCTAAGCTCCCGACGAGGTCGGAAGAAGAAGGTAAATCCTTCTACTGTCGGTGTGAGTGCTTTAGATGCTAGTGAAGGAGAGGTGTGCAACAAGGCATCAAAAGTAGAGGCTCGTATCAATGGGAGAGATGTCTCAGATGTTCTTGTCGATGGAGGATCGGCAGTAAATGCCATCTCAGAACGACTCATGAGGAAGTTGGATCTAGTACCAACTCGTCCTTCTAGTATCACGGTGGGCATGGCTAACAGACAGCGAGTTAGACCATTGGGAGTGTTGGAGAGAGTTTGTGTATCAGTAATGGGAGTGCAAGTAAACATGACATTTCAAATCTTGAAAGAGTCAAGTTATGAAATGTTACTCGGAAGATCTTGGCTTCGAGCAGTACATGCAACGGATAACTGGCACAAAGGTTATCTACGCATCGGACCGAATCACCACCGGATCAAAGTTCCATTGCTTGGAGATCAAGTTGGGACGTCGGAATCCGATCGACCCACATCGGACTACTGGGAGTCAGAAGTTGTCGATACTACTTCTGATGTAGGTATCAATTCTTCAGATTCAGAATCTGAAAATACATCGTCAGAAGAGGAGAGAGAAGAACGAAATGTGGGTGTGAATGTAGTGGATCTTTTCCCTTCTCCGGAAGTGCAAAGAGATCGAGACAAAGAACCATTGACTCCCGAGGAGGTGGAGAGAAGAATTGCCACCTTACGTTATGGATCGAAGGTTACCAAAGAGGAGAAGAGTTGTTTCGAAGAGATCTTTCGCAAATACATTCATGTATTTGTATTTAGTTACAAGGATCTGAGGGAGGTCACACTGGAGCAACACCGTATCGAGTTAGAGAAGGAAGTCAAACCGGTGCGGCAGAAGCAACGAAGAGTGAGTCCTCCAATTGCGGATCTGGTGAAAGAAGAGATCGAGAAGCTGCACACTGCTGGGTTCATTTACGAGGTGGAGCATTCTGAATGGGTATCACCCATTGTGATCGTAAAGAAGAAAAATGGCAAATTGAGGGTGTGTGTTGATTACAAGAAGCTCAATGCGGTCACAAAGAAGGATTATTATCCTCTACCTTTCATCGACGAGATCTTGGAAGAAGTGGCGGGAAACGAATGGTACAGCTTTGGAGATGGTTATAGCGGATATAACCAGATCAAAATTGCACCAGAACATCAACACCTGATCACTTTCACTACTCCGTGGGGTACGTTTGCATTTCGAGTCATGCCATTTGGTCTGTGTAATGCCCCTGCGACGTTTCAAAGGTTTATGAACAAAGTGTTCGAACCTTTCTTAGGAAAGTTTGTGAGAGATTTTATAGATGACTTTTGTGTTTACGGGAGTAAGGAGAAGCATTTTGAGCACCTTGTGAAGGTCTTAGAATGTTTAGATGTAGCAAATGCATCTCTCAATCCGGAGAAATGTATTTTTGGATGTGAGGAAGTGTTACTCTTGGGTCATATCATATCCAAGGACGGCATTGCCGTTGATCCAGAGAAGGTGCAGAAGATCTTAGAGCTCCCTTTTCCTAGTACTCTCACTAAGCTACGACAGTTTTTAGGTATGGTGGGGTATTATCGAAGGTTTATACTCTCGTTCTCACATAAAGCATATGCTTTGACTGTATATCTGAAGAAGGGAGTAGATTACGTGTTGATTTTAGGAGATGAAGAAGCTCTAGCCGCCTTTGAGGAACTGAAGAAAGCTCTTACTTCAGCTCCAATCTTGGTTAAGCCCGATTGGAATAAACAGTTTATTCTATATACGGATGCTTCAAAGTTTATTCTATATAGGATGTACTCTAAGTCAGTATGATGTTGAAGGTAGAGATCATCCTATTGCCTATGCTAGTCGGCAAATGGTCAAGGCAGAGAGAAATTATTCTGTGACAGAGAGAGAAGGATTAGCAGTGATCTATGCTCTGAGAAAATTTCGACATTATCTCATAGGAGGCAAGTTCACTATCGTTACAGATCATAAGGCATTGAAGTACATCTTCAATAAACCTATGGTCGAAGGACGATTAGCAAGGTGGAAGCTCTTATTGTCAGAGTACGATTATGAGATCTGCGATCGACCAGGAAAGAAACACGCGAATGCAGATTTGCTATCTAGAGCTTACGATGGGGATGGAGAGGAGCCGGTGGATGACACCTTTCCTGATAAAGATTTGATGGTCTTGATGAGCAACTCTATTATCCCAATAGAATATCAAGAAATTTGGGATTTCGTTACGGAAGGTGTCTATCCAGATGGGATGCGGACCAGAGAGAAGAAGGCGTTGATGAAACGAAGTCAACCTTACTCGGTGGTGGAAGGTGTGTTATTTCGTGAAGGAGTTGATGGAGTCCTGAGAAGAGCTGCGAGCAAGGAGGAGTCTCTACGACTCATGGAAGAATTCCATGACGGTCCAGTATGTGGAGGACATTTCGCAGGCAAGTTGACGGCCCTCAAGATACTTGACGCAGGATATCATTGGAGGGGGATGTTTAGAGATTGCCTGACGTATTGTAAAACCTGTGATGTTTGTCAAGCTTTCGCTATCAAATCTAGTGTTTCTACTCCTCTTAGATCTATTCCGGTTCTTGGACCTTTCGAGAAATGGGGAATAGATTTTGTTGGGCCTTTGAATCGCACCCCTCGCAACAATAAGTATATTGTTGTAGCCACAGATTATCTTACAAAGTGGATAGAAGCTAGACCTCTTGTAACTATTGGAGAAGTTGAGGTGGGTAGATTTCTGTACGAACGGATCATTACTCGGTTTGGATGTCCCTGGGAGTTAGTTTCTGATAGGGGTCGAGAATTTGTGAGCGGTATGACTACTGCTATGTGTACACACTTCTCCATTTCTCAGAGGGTTACTACATCATATAAACCTAGTTCAAACGGTTTGGTAGAGAGGACAAACTTTACCTTGTGTCAAATGTTAGCAAAGGATGCTGACATGGAAGGGGCCAAACACAATTGGGACAAGCGTCTTCATGCGGTGCTATGAGAGTATCGTACAACAGTGAAGACGTCTACGAGATATTCACCTTTCAAGATGGTGTATGGGTTGGAATCTAAATTACCAATCCAGTTCGACCTAACCACCTTTCAGACCTTGCAAGCTGGATTGAAGAGAAAGGGTGGTCCAATAGCTGAGAAAGAGCGGGGAGAAACCTTGTTGGAGCTGGAGGAGAATAGAGACGCCGCAGCTCAACGCATTGAGATGACTCAGCTGCAACAGAAGAAGAGCTATGACAAGCGCTTGGCGAAGAACAAAACGAAGTTACAGCCATTTCACAAGGGTGAGTAGGTGATGTTATGGGATGCTATTAGGCACAAGCGAGTTCAAAAGAAGTTCTTACGTCGATATTTTGGACCTTTCATCATCTCCAAAGTGTGGAGTAATGACACCTATGATCTTCAAGAAAGGAGTGGTACGTTCTTCGACCGAGTGAACCACGACAAGCTGAAGAAGTTTCATCAACATGATACTTCACTCCGAGGACGGAGTGAAAATTAAGTCTGGGGGTAAATGTCACACCACAAGTATCTCATTATTTGTGTGCGTGCTTATATAAATTTCATTAGGTATGACTATCTTATAGGTTACTCTAGTTCGAAGATCTAAATCTAGAATGATCAAAACTAGTCATAACTAGCGGAGATAGTTATAACTAAGTTAAGGAAACTATTAGAGGTTTCACTATGGCACTATGTGACAAGTGCGGAGCTCTAAATATGCTTCTCAAAAGTATGTAACTTTGTTGACCATCGCTGATTGGATGCATGATGGAAAGTCATGCACAAAGATCTAAAGATGCTCCTCAAAAGACGTATTAGTTTGTTGTCGCCTCTCGATTGGATAGGGTGGAAAGTTAACACTTTACAAAAGCTAAAGTAGGAGAATCTCTTACTTTTGTAAAGTAGAACAAGTAATGTGTGTGCTATTCTTAAAGGCTTAGTAGCCTTTAGAAGTTTTACTATTTTGGATTGCGCACTTACCATGAGGTAACGTAACTTAGTGAAAGTTACCACGGTAAGAAGTTGTAGAGTATATAAGGAGGAGTTGAGAAGGTGGAAGACACTCTCATTTTCCTGTCTATAAGTAAAGTGAGCATTGGAGACCTTGGGAGTCCTTGAGTAGTATGTGATGCAATGTGGAGGGCGGGGTTAGAACTTGTTTGCAGGAACGCTATTAGAGGGACCGATGTGACCATACGGGTCAGAGTGTTGAGTGAAGTCAGCATGGGTATGATAGAATCTTTGTAATTAAGGTGCACTAGTAATCCTAGTCATCTGAGGTACCCCTGGGTGAGAGACAGGCCGGCTTACAGTACTGGAATTGGTCTCAAGTTCCATGGCACATGCGGTACCGTGAAGATAACCATCGGGGTAACAACGTACGGATCTACACATCCAATCTCAAGTGGCTCAAAAGCAAATGCTTTCCCATATCTTGAAGCATCTCCTTGAAGCACATCCTCTCTTCTGGTAGAAGAGACCCATCAGATCCAATCTTCAGCTCTTCAAGGGTCTTCTCCGTGAACTTGTGTCCTATCATTGCAGGATCTCTCAAACTCTTCTCCTTTGAAGCTCGATCCATCTGTTGGTTGGTGTCTTCCGGCAAAGGACCAGCAACTGGCTTTACTTTCCTATCCACTGTCTTGTACCTTGTCTCTACTCGAACCTCCGGTGCACGGAATGATTCGATCACCGAATAGACCTCCTTTGAATGAATCTGCACGACCTTATCCATATCCTCCCATCCAATAGACATGATCTCTCGCAAGGGATCTTCCAACCCATCCTCTTCATAAACACCAGAAATCCATTCATCCCCTTCTAGCTCACCCAATTCTTTCAACATCAACTCAACACCACGCAAATGTTTTTGTTCTTTTCTTCTCAGCTCTTCTATCTTCTTGTAGACAGCAATCCCACACTCTGAAAATCCAATAAACCCTGTACAAAAGGCACTATCTCCATCAAGCGAGAGCACCTTCTCTTGCGCACCACCACAATCCCGCTCTATAGTGGTACTCAACGAAAATCCTTGAACTCTTCACTCACCCTTGGAAGCGGCTTCTCCCTCAAACGATCTCGGTTGCGCTCGTGGTTGGACGGTACAGTCAGGAACTGTACCGCTCTCTTCCCATCTTGACTTCGGATCCTAGCATACGCAGATCCGTCGTCCAGTACCTTTGTCTCCATCCGGGTTGCTATGATGAAAGGTTGGCCCAGAATGAGTGGGTATGATGTTGCTTCCTGAACAAAGAAGTTTTGCTCGATAGCAACATCACCTACGCGCACTCTGATGTCTGGACAAGCTCCATACAAGTCTCCTTTCGTGTTGTTGGCTGCTCTTATGACCCATCCATGCTCTGTGTCGATCGGCCACTTTTTCCTCTTGTACAGCTCCTTCGACATGATGTTGATTTTTGATCCATGATCGATCAGAGCAACCACCGGCTCATCCAAGTCCTCGATCCTCACCAACGTCTCCGTCGTAGCTCGAGCCCAGTGACTGTGGCTGTAATGACTTGAGCTCCGCTTCCCATCCTCCTCTTCATCCTCAAAATGCACCTTGCGTCCTCTTTCTTCCTCTGGAGAATAGACACTGCACCTTGCAAGCTCTCTCTCCTCATCCACAGACATCCTAGTATCCAATGCATGCGATAAACCAGTCTCACCCGTAATCTGTCGTTTCCGTTTGATGACATCGATGATGACATCATGAAACTCACGCTTGGCGATGCCTAACACTTCTCTCAAAGTAAACTCCACCTTCGCATTCAGAATGCGATCTTCCAAGACTCCCTTCAAGTCTGTTGACGCCTCGATATCCGACTGTAGCTTGTATGCAGCCGGCTTACCCTTCTCCTTCTGAGATTTTTCCTTCGATGGAGAAAGAGCATCGTCCATCGGTAGGCCTTGAGCTCCTGCATCCCGAACCTCTTGGCGAATCTTCTCTCCTCGAGTCTATCTCTTTGAAGAAGTCCCTTCTCCTGAATCCTCTGAATCTCGCCTTCTCTTCTCTTCCAACAGCGCTTCGTGTTGGTTCTTGGCGATGTAAGCATGCACCGATAGAGCTTCTATCGGATCCTCCCATCCAGTATCCCTTCTGATCGTAGCAGCTGTCCTCTGCAACGTCTCACGTGCCATCTTCTCTTTCTGTTTCATGGAGATGGCAGATGACCACAACTCACTTGGCTCAACTTGCTTGTTGAAACTCCTCTCAGCTTGATCCTCAACCCTTGTGCCATAAGTTCCAGCTTCCACGATTGCGATTGCTTGCGCTGATAGGTGGTCCTCAACCAACTTCTTCATCCCTCCTCTACCAAAGTTGGTCTGAAGAAGTGCACCAGTATCCCTCAATGCTACCTTCCCATCCTTCCAGAAGATCACTCCTTGCTGCAGAATATCTGTGAACTCCTTGCAATCTCTGCGCGGATGATCAGTACCATCGCACCAGATACACCGCTGGATCCAGCCTTGCTTCTCAACCGGTCTTACTCCGCTTGTAGATCCCTTCCTTCTCTTCCAATTTGGTGAGCTTGATCTGCAGATCTCGCATTCCACGCAATATCTCCTCAAGGTTTGAGTCATCCTTCTTCGGAGATACCATGGGTGCCTGAACAACTGGAACAACAGGAACAGCTGGAGCAACTGGTACTACTTGTCTAGCAACAGGAACTGGTCGGACTACAGGAACAGGTGTTACAGCTGTAGGTGTTGGCGCCAGTCTCCTAACCGGAACTTTCTCTCGTCTCCGCTCCCTCTTGGTAAGCAGACCAACAGCTTCTTCAACCTTCTTCCAGCTGCTGGTCAATCCATCGTCCTCCTCCCGGTCTTTCAGAAGTACCTCTAGCTTCTCCTGCAACTTCTCATCTGCAGCCCGAAGAAATAGCTCTGTCTTGTTGGACTACAACGTCAACTTCTCCATCCTGGTCAGCCGTGAAAACTGCTTCTCAAACTCTCTGAGCAACTCAGTAGCTTGTAAACCCTTCCTTGGTTGCTCAACCCACTCCAAGAATGACTTCTTGGTGACTCCACCAGAGTCTTCCAAGAAGTACTCATCCATCAAAGCACGAGCAAACGTCTCCCAGTCCTTGTTAAAATGCTTCGTTAGCATTTTAACATGATCTCTAATCTCTGGAGCTGCTGCTAACTCAAACGTCTCAATCATCTCATCTTCTGAGACCCGGTTCAGCTCCATCTCCTTCACATAATGCCTCAAATATCTTGAGACATCTCTCCCATCAAACTGGTCAATCCTACTGACCACCGCTTGTAGCGCCTTTGTTGCCAAAGCTTCCTTCCGCTCATCAGACTGTTGCTGCCGTAAGAACATAGTGAAGGCTTGGAACATCGATGCAGTCGCTGGATCCAACTGCACCCTTGGTAACCCACCTGAACCACTAGCTCCATCTCCATCACCTTTCCCATCCCCACTCATGACTGCCAATCTCTTCTTCAAAGTTCACACACAGAAGAATCTCCACCCCATCCTTCACGTCGAGTTCACCACCGTATCGTGTCGGATATTGCGTGAAGGATGTCTAGGAAAACGCGAGGTTCCTGGCTATGGAGATGTTGTGTGCCAAACAGAGACAAGACAGAGACGAACAACCACGAAAATGAACGCGCAATATATACCACTCCAAATGTATGTACACTGCCGTTTCTTTCTCTTAACAACACAAAACTGAGGAACAGACCAGAGCGGTCTGTAACCTACTTCAGAAGCCCTAAAACAAACCCCTGAATCGCAACCCTAGCCTGAAATCGCCAAAGCGCAGCTCAAAGCAAGAGAAACTTCTCTTTGCTAACAACCAGAGCCACAACAGTATCACGCGATCCAAACTCAAGTCCAAACCACATCCACACACTAGCTCTTGGCTAAAGCTAGCTACCACAAGCCATACACAACCAACTAAGTCCTTAACGAACTCAAAAGGACGAAACCTGTAGCGAAGGAACCGAAAAAGACCTATCTAGGAACTTTCTCCTTTCGCCAAACGATCTTCAAATGTTGATAGGGTCTCCTTCCCTGACTCCGTTGGCTCAAGAAACCTTCAGATCCGACTCCCGATAGTCGAGATATCGTCAATTTTCGGTCGCAGATGACCAAACCTTCAAAAACTCCTCCTTGCGGCTCAAATTCGCTCACCACACCCAAACCAACAATCCAATTCACTTACAGTCTTCTCCTATGCGTACATGAGGACTCTCTGATCGCGTAGGCACCAAGAACGAAGAACTTGGCTCACCGATCGCGAAGAACAATCCAATCTCAAGTCGCAGGCGATGAAAATCTGACGCAAGCACTTCCCTGCGAGTCAATTTCTCTCACAACTCCCAAACCACCCGATGAAACTTTGTATCGTCTTCAATTTCCTGAAGAACTCGTTGTTCTGATCCTTATGGATCCAAGGACAGCAAGTTTGGACTCCGGAACGGCCCGAACGGTCCAACTCTCCTTCACAGATAACTGAAAATCCCAAATCTGCTTCCTGCGTCTCAATTTCTCCTAGAACACAACCCCCGATCCGTCTCTTCAAGAACCGTCTTAACATGTGCGTAGCCTGCACAGATCTGAACCCGATGACACCTTGCGTGCGTGTATTGGACTTCCCAATTCTCCAAAACATCCACCGACAGGTCGCAGGAACAAGCAAGCCCCTTAAGCAGCCCCCTTGCAACAGTCCGTACGTACGAAGTTCAACCCTCAATAATAAGAAGCAGGCCCCTTGCGTCTTTGATATAACGCCTGAAGCCCTAAATACCCAGTCAGCAAGTAACTAGGGGCCTAACTTGATTTTACTTTCTTTCGAATCGCATAACTTCTTCTTTGGATGTCCAAACGAAATAAACAAGATGCCCATGGAAAGCTGACAACGAGCTCTATCCATCTATGCGATAAAAGTGAAGATCCGAAGTTGCGCCAAAAGCTCGTAAGCTGGGGCCTAGCTTGTCTTCTCATGAGTGTCTTTGGAGCGACAAGCATCGAAGTTTGAATTTCAGGTAGGAGCCACGACACGACAAGTCTTTGGAGCGACAAGATCGTGTCTTTGGAGCGACAAGCAAGTAGGTCCATGACACGACAGCGGTTCCGGAGCGCACTCAGTGCGATTAGCTCAGCCCGGTGCCGGATCGCACTCAGCCCGATTAGCTTATAAAATTCTGGTTGTCTCTTATCGCACTGAGTGCGTTTCCTGATTGCACTCAGTGCGATTAGCTTAGCGAATACAAATCTTGTGCTCTAACTTACACAAATATGGTTGTCCCGTATCGCACTCAGCACGATTAGCTTTATAGAAATCTAGTCGCACAATGTGCGATTAACTTATAGATTTCGAGTTGCGACACGATCTACAATAGCTGTTGTCTGGTTGTCTCTTATCGCACTCAATGCGTTTTGCTTCCTCAAAGGACATCGCACTCAGTGTGTTTAGTTCTCTCAAATTTATGACATGTTCTCCTAACGCACTAAGTTTAGTCCGGGTCGCACTCGGAGCGGTTAGCTTCCTCAAATCAGTTACATGTTCAGGTTTTCAGGTTTAAAGATTTATATTTACGGTCGCACTAAGTGCGATCAGGACGCACTGAGTGCGTTCCAGACACCAATTGATGCTTGGATCTTTTCTCTACTTGCTTTGACAGGATCATCTTGCGATCCGTCTCACCGCGTGCGAGTTGCCGAGGAAGAGGTGGACATGCGTCTTACTTCGAAGAAGTTGGAGGAGTCGCAAATTGACATGCGACTTGCCTAGAAGAAGGAGGAAGAGGAAGAACTCAATATACGTCTGTTGACCAAGAGGATCGAGGAAGAAGAGGTGACTCTGAAGATGAGAGAGACAGAAGTAGATTTACAAGAGAGACTCTAGAGTATGGAAGAATCCATTCACAAGAAACGAGAAGAAATGCAGGGATTGAAGGTTGAGGTGGGATGCATACGATCTTCTAAAGTCTTTTATCCTCGATTGATAGATCCGTCCATTGTAAGACGCAAAATACTCATTTTAGATTTAAATGGAGTGTTAGTGAGGACGAGAAGGAATGATTTGGAGCTCCAGGGAGCGAAGGAAAGAGGTTACAAAGTAGAAAGATGCGGGAAAAAATATCTATACTATGTCATCCGGAGAAGTGTGAAAGAATTCATAGATGTGTGTTGTCAAGATTTCCAAATTCTTATTTGGACATCTCGAACTACAAGCAACTGCAATGCTCTT
The DNA here is from genome assembly GCA_036924285.1 of Asterella californica. NCBI lineage: Eukaryota > Viridiplantae > Streptophyta > Marchantiopsida > Marchantiales > Aytoniaceae > Asterella > Asterella californica. The sequence goes on from JAYKYS010000003.1 coordinate 20,196,768, forward strand.
CTCCGATCCATGGAACAAGGAGGGTATTTGTCTCCGGGCATCGCTTCAGGCCAAGTAAGTACAATCTTAGTTTTCAGTTTTTCTTTAAGTAGAATCTATCTTTCTTATGTCTTTTGTACTTCTCCTTAAACTGGAACTGATTCTGAATGATATTTTGCGAATGATTGTAGGTTTGCACTATCTTCGCACAGAACATGTGTCTCCGCTTCAAGACTGTGCGAGAAGCGGCAAGTGGAAACTATCTATACTTGAAAGACTTTTCGGCACTTTATTCTTGGAATCTTTGTACGAGAGACTGTCTCCTTGTGGATGATTCGTCGGAGAAAAATAGCACTAACCATCCTTTTAGTGCGATTCATCCTCCGGTTTTTCTTCCCGACTCCGCTGACTTTGACAAGGATGTTTACTTGTTGAATATTCTGTTGCCGTGGCTAGGAACTTGGAGAATGAATCTACTGGAAACCACAAGTTTCGTGCGTAGTTGTTACAAGCAAGTGTTTGGACGAGAGCTTACTGAGACCAATTGTCGTCCGAAGACTAAGAGGTGCTATGGAGGAACTGTACTCTTGCGCAACGACAGGATATGAAGAAAAATATCATCTCATATCAATAAAGCACCATCATTTTTGTCTATTTTTGTTACCTTGACATGAATTTATTGTATGCGTTGAACCCTACAGTTACAGTTCAGACACGCTTTCGCATAGTCTTTACCACCTTGCGTGCAATGCTCGGACCTCACATTTGATGTTTTTTTGAATGAGTGAATTCAAAGCGAAATCGTCCGGGATATCTTCATGTTGCATCTGTTTAAAGAGCTCCAATGCCTTAGGCGTATCTACTTATTCTGTTCCCATGGATAGATGACTTAGTCGCACTAACAACCCCGGGGTTTTTAATTGCACTGTCGAGATACAGTGCGATTGAAGTGCTAACCCTAAACCTAAACCCGGGGTTTTAAATCGCACTAACAACTACGAGACTAAATCTGTATTCACATGCAGCGCAACCCGCATGACTAATGCAGAGCTAGGTCGCACTGAGTGCGATAAGGGTTGCGTAGAGTAAATGTCGCACTGAGTGCGACAAGGGTCGCACTGAGTGCGATAGTCTCAATGCGATAAAGGTTGCACAGAGTGCGATAAGGGTCGCACTGAGTGCGCACTGAGTCGCATTGCACTGAATGCGATAGTCTCAATGCGATAAATCACGACTTTCGGGTCGCACTCACTGTGCGTAGGTGCGACCAATGAGTAGAGTCTTCGGTAGAGTCTTCGAGTCCCACTCATTGCGCTTAGGTGCGTTTGAGTCGCACTAAGTGCGACATTTTTGGATCGCATTCAATGTGAATAGTCACAATGCGACAACTTTGCCACATTATCGATCCAAAGAGCACAATCCAAAGATGTCTTAATCCACATTCTTGATGAACCCATCTTTGTATTTATAAAAATCAATGTACATATTGAAATCGCATACTAATGCGCACATTCTATCTAAGGTCTCATTCCTGATTAACTTCCACTGCACACTCAGTCTAGTCTAATCTAAGGTTTGAATAAGAAACCACCTGGTTTTCTATTATGCGAGAGACAAACTTGTACTATTCGATTTTGGCGAAATACTCCACTGCTTGGCACATTCGCTGTCCGAACTTCCTCCTCTGGATCTCGGTCGTCGCGCTCGATGATCAACTCTCCATCCTCTTCGGTCCATTCCATTCATCCATTCCTGGATAGAAAATTGTGTAACATAGCACAACAACCTACCATTTCACTAAATGATTTTTCTGATCTACTTTTCTACTGCGTGTGAACTTGTTTCAGAGAATGCCATCGAGATTTCAGTACATCAATACAATGCTCATTCGCGACTCTAGCATGAGCTAAACATGTGTTAAAATCCTGCTTGTCTCGATCTCCTATGGCCATTCGAAACAAAAGAATGAGATGCCGCAACGGCGAATATCTTGAGTCACCGAGTAAATACTGTTCTCTCTCAAATAATGGACTGTCATTGTTGATGTGTGTCCAAAGAGGAGACTTGCGTAAACATGTAATATCTTGACAGCTTCCTGGCATACCTGCAAATAAGAAGAAAATTTGTTTCATGTGACAACAAACCACTTGCGCGTTCATAGAATAATTACACTTCATGTCATAGTAAGTCTCTCCGTCAAATCGAGGTCTTTGAGACAAAGGCAATAAAGAACCATCATCCAATCTTATACAACCCAGAAAGCCTTTCGACGCAAAAACTTCAGAGATTGCTATCCTTTTTTCACGATTTGACCACCGAATGTACCCTCCAAGTGTAGATTCTAAAGTCCGCATCACTCTCTTCGTATAAAGCACCATAGTCCCATGTGTAATCCCCTAGAGAAGCAAGGAACGACCTAGAGCAGCACCGTTGTCATTATGACCAAATCGATCCAATGCAACTGTTACCTGTAAAGACACAGGAGCTTGCTTCACCCGAGCTTGATTATAAAATATAGAATGAGTTTCTACTATATCAACTAATCTGGAAAAGCTCCTTCTATCCATCCTGGTCAGCTGTCTAAAAGAATCATAGGGAAGATTTTCAAGATAATTTTTGTAAAAATCTTTGCTCTTAAAGAAGGTGAACTGATCTTGTCGTTCTAAATATTGAGAACTGGACAAAACTCGATACAGTTCGATCAGTTCTTCTTCAGAATCTGAATCTAACCCTCCATCGTCCTCGGAAGAACTTATCACCTTCTCCATCTTCTCCTCTTTTCTCGAATCAGCCTCCTTCTCGACGTTTTCGCTCATTTCACTTTCAGCTTCACTCTCATTCTCGGCAGATTCATCCGAACTCGAAGAAGCTAACATCACTCGCATTTCCACAATGTCCTCTATAGTTTTCAACAGAAGTTTTCTTTCGGAAACTCGTGGCATATTTAGAATTCTGATTTGAACTTCGAGAGGAACAGCGCTTGGGAATATCACTTCGATGGGAACAGCGTTGTCTCTCTATCTAGTTAATCTTGGATCAGAGCATTCAACGTCGAGAAGTCTAGGCGAAACCTAAAATTCCCTGTCAAAGAAGACGAGTTTTTGATTTCAAATTCGAAGTGTTACGAGGTACTGCCATGTCACCATGTAGTGTTATCATTATCGTAACCATGTACTGATTTCATCTTATGTACAAGGCGATTAATTTACGACCAAAACTGTTACGGTCAAAAGGATGAGAGCCGCGGACCACTTCTGCGGGTACCTCCGGGAGGTACCCGTGACTGACATGGCCGTTGTCTGTAAATACAGCCTATGGATACACGAATAATCCTGACGACCATTAACTTTGACACCCCCTATTGTCTACATTCCTCAACCGTGTAGACTATCTACATCGAGGTCATTTTAGGATTCGGGTCCATTCTCCATCAAGGCGGTGGCACGAGAAGCTCAAGCTAAAGCTAAGTGTCTTACCTGTCATGACTATTTCTTTCCTTTGCTGCAATGTTATGGACCTCGCATTCTCCTTCCCATTGCGACATAACTCACTCCAAGGAGACAACAAATGCACTGATTCCAAGCAGAAAAGGAAGGTGCTATGCACCACATGTCGTAGATAGTGAGAAATTACTTGCCGATGATGAATCAATTCTTGCTACTCCTCCCAACAACATTGAGTATACGCCTATATCTCTCAAATATATCGAAGCGAACTGCTTTCATGCCGATCCCTGCCGGATCGAGCGATTTCGGACTACTCCGACTTCTCCTCCATACTCACTCATCCCTACTCCATCTCCATCTTTCAGCGAGACTTATCTCTATCGTGACAAAAGCTATATTTGCACAGATTTCATTTTTTTGTGAAAAACCACCAGAATTCCTCCTCGGCGGTTTAGACTACGTCCTCCTTTGTCGCTCCTTCGCTACAACTTACTTTTGTCATCAGTCCCTCATAGGACCTTATCACTGTTACGCTGCGAAGACGACTGGCTCATCATTCGTGACTCTCGTTGTAGAACTTTTTGTTATTCGAAGTACCTTGAAAGCTATCGAGAGTCTCCTCTCTTGAAACCTGTGGTTCATTCTGTGTATCGTCTCCGATGCGTTCACTATGTCCGTGACGATGTAAATCCATGTTTTTTTTTATTAGGCTGCAAGCATATCTCTTAACCATCGGATGCAATAGATTGCGAGCGGCTCGTGCGAAGCGTGCCAACCCTCAACCTCCGCCCAACTCACGCAAACAGATAGCAAAACCGCATGAAATTTCCCTTTGTTTGTCAAACAGGGGCCGACTAGATACGGTATACTGGTCTAAACTTACGATTTTCTCCACAATCAATGCGAGTTTGGCCTTCTGGTAGAGAGAGGTGGGACGCTGCTACATTTACACGTCCAATGGGTTATGTGCCTTCAAGCCACAAGTCCAATTGAAATAAAAAAAGTGTTTATTTGGTGTCTTGGGATGGAAGGAAAATGACCGTCGGCACCGATGTTTGTGTGAAAAAATTAAACAACAAAGATCTTCACACCTTTGTTGAGATGTTGGGATATTGCATTTAAGGACAAATGTGAGACAAAGATCTTGCATGAAGAACATTTCACAGTCCATGCGTGACGAGGACGAGCTCTTCACTCTCCTTGGAACGGTGTAGTGACGCAAGATTACTCCTTTTGCCCATTTAGTATACAAGATATCGTTCCCACAGAGGATTTGCACAAGTAACGCTGCTCTAAGTTCTAAGATCTGTTCAAACACACAAACACACGGGTTTTGCCTAGGAATCTCGTCTTCTCACAAAACCACGCGTCTTCCAGGTACGCCAAAATATACTCTGGATCTAAATAAGCAACTACTAACTAAAATATCACACAACTATTCACAGAGAATCTCGGGAAGACGATCTTCCTGCTTCCAGGTCACTTCTACTGGTCTTCTCAGTACCGTCTTCCCGAAGCGATTCTAGTCTTCTGGGGGTTCAGCTCGTCTTCTCACACCTCCAGAAGATTGTCTTGCTCCACAGAAGTCGACTAGCAATGGTCGTTACACCATACTCTTCCACTCACATTACAACGGGTTAGATCAATCACAGGGTGTATGCCCCCTGTAGCATTCCCAGGCTTCTGCCTACGGAAATAGTCTTCCTGCAGCACTACAACGACATTCACCTTCACGGAAGCTCAATAGAAGTCTCGGAAGCTCACTAGAAGAAGGTAAGAAGATGGGGACGATGAGAGAAGATGGGGAAGATGAGAAAATCCAAACAAGAGAAAAACAAGATGAAAAGAGGAAATTAAGATTCCGACAGGCTTCTAGTCCGGATTCTAACTAACAAGCCATCCTTGCTTGTAATAGTTTGGGGAGGAAGACAGCAAACGTGAATACAGTGACATCGTCTTCTACTCGAGGATGTCGTCTTCTGTTGCGGGAAGAAGGCTTCTTTCTTCTTCTCTTTGCTGCTCCGGCTACTCTGTCTTCTGGGATCCCTTATCCATAAGACCGTCCGTACGTAGATCCCAAGTGCTCTACTGAACGAGCCAAGCTACACTTCCACAACTGCTGACAGTTACCGCCACTCAAGAAGAACACTTCCCATGCACAATTGGGAGCGAATTCAAGGAACCCACCATCCAGAAGACACGGATTAAGCGTCTGCACTCAAATCAACAATCTATTCCCCGAGAAGAAGTCACATTTGCATTGGGAAGCTCACTCCCTCTACTTCTTGCGTCTACTCCTCGACACACCAGTCTAGTCAACAGGACTGCACGAGGATGCCGTTCCCTGCTCCTAAACTGTCCACTACCTCTATCTACATCTTCGAACCACTGCTGGTACGAGCATGCAGACCCCTCCTGTGTATTCCAAGACTATTCGTATGTTTCCAACGACGGGTGTAGTGTGCCAAGAACTATCTGTCATGTGTCTCTAATGTGTCTAGTCTGCCTGCACCATAGAATCGATATGGATGTGCAGCAGCTAGCTCTATTCCTACGCTGCAATCCTACTTATGTCGCTGCCGTGAGAATCAGAGGAGGTGACCACCAGGGAGAGAGGGGCGCTGACAGGAGGTTGCCACCCCACATGCAAGCGGTTCCCCTTCCTAATTAGCCATCCACTTTGTTGCTTACGCTACCTACGCTACCTGCTGCTAACTAATTTTACATGGAAAACTGCCACCCTTAAGATAGCATGTTTGTTCCTACTAAACTGGGAGTGTGTCACTTCGGTTACTATCTACTCTGATTGCTCCGTGGCAATCTCTACCTGATCTGCTCCTATCTGAGCTCCTAACGCGGCTTCTGATAAGCTAGAAAGTCCTGCAGTTACCTCGGGTGTCACTGATGTGGCTTCCTCCTCATCGCTCTTCTGTCTCTACGGCGGCGTCTTCGTCGGCTTCGGCTTCTGCTTCGAAAGACAGAAGCGTCTTCTGGGAAGCAGAGTCGAGTGGTGCATCTTCGGTCTTCGGGGACACGGGTACGGTACTAGGGACCATGACGACCTCATAGGGTCCGGGGAAGTCGCTTCCTCCACGCGGAATACCTGGGAAGACGGCTCATCTTCCTGTCTTCCGGGGCGTCTTCCGGTGTCTTCTCGGCTTCCAACGCTGTCACTACCAAGTGCACAGCGAGGTCGAACTCCTCCTTCTCCATTCCGGATCCAGTAGATGGTGCTGGAGCTTGAGAAGATGCAGTTGCAGATATCGGAAGCGAGGGAAGACCATAAAGTGTCTTCACTCCCTCTATCTGCCGATCCAAGTACCTGAACATGCTCTCCTGGCATTCCACCAACATTGCCTTGGACTCGCTGTCCCATCCTCTAGCTAAGGTAAGTAACTTCCTACCCGCGGTGAAGTTAAACTTCTTCCGAAGCGCTTCCATCGACTGTGCTAGCATCTCCTGTGCACGAGCCTCCGCTGCTTCTCGCTGCGTCTTCTCAACTGCAACTCGCACTTCTGCGGCTTCTCGCTGCGTCTTCCAGGTGGTCTTCTCCTCTGCGAGGATGGTGATCTTCTCCCGCACTCGGAGGACCTCCTGATCGCGCTGCTGTACACGCGCTTGCATCTCCTGGTTGCTCTTCCGAAGTTGCACCAGCTCCTTGGCAGAAGCGGCTGCTTCCGTCTTGTATCTGGCTGCGAGCTTCTCCGTGGTGCGGAGACTAGCTTCCAATGACTCCGTCTTCTTCTGGTCTTCTTCCTGTCGTAGCAAGGTGCGCAGACCGAATCCAGGTTGCAAGGGCCTCTCCTGAGCCTTCGCTCTCTTCTCCAGCAACTCCATAGCTGGCTGGATCTCCTTGTGGAAGAAGGCGCTGAACTCTTCCAGTCTTCTTCCTGCGGAAGACAAGTTCATCTCCACTACTCGCTCTGAGGTGTCGACCTCGTCTTCCAGAGGCAAGGAAGCCTCTTCCACCACAATGGTCTTCATCTTCTGCGCACGAGAAGAAGCTACTCTTCTCATCTTCCGGGATGGAAGATCCTTCGTGCAGGAGCGGTTCTCTTCACTGCGCTTCCCCGCATCGCAGTAGGAGTATCCCTTCTTCTCTTGTCTTCTGGAGTCTTCGGAAGACTCCCAGGTGTTGCAGAAGCGGTCTTCTGCTCCGATCGGGTACTCAATAGATCTTCTTCCAAGTCGGATTCTGATCCTGAATGAATGAGGGAGGTGGGCTTCCTAGGTACACTTCTAGGACCCATCTTCCTCGGTGGCGTGGCGTCTTCCGACCCACTAGACTCGTCTTCCCTCATCAGAAGCGTCTTCTGGTGAGAGCCGAGCCTCAGTTGTGGCATCAGAGTGGGAGGGGGAGTTGCGGCTGCTGCTCGGTCATCGTCTTCCGAGGTCTCCTCCTTCACCTCCATGTTGCCCTGTTGGCCCATACTCCGCCAGCTGATCTCTCCTAAGATCCCCCATGACTACGTACAAGTAGCAGAGGAAAGGTGTCAAGTGTCCTCCCGCCGGGGTACCCAAGTACGCTAGCTCCGCCTGTAAATAGTTGTGGACGTATGCGCCCCAGTAGATGGGTACTCTTTTATCCCACACTACTTCCAGGAACTCTACGTCCTGATCTCCCAAGTACCTCGTCTTCTGCGCTTTCCCCGTGGGGAAGAGATGCAGAAATAGCTTCGCCAGAAGTCACTTCTTCGGCTCCCGATAAGATTCGATCTTCCATCCATTCCTACCATGCCTGTCTTCCACGAAAAGACAAGTGGTGCTCCCAGGCACATGCCACGTTGTCGTGTTGTGGTTCGGCTCCTATGTGAAATTCTTGTGTAACCTATGTTGTGTTGCTTTTCTGTGTTTCGTGAACCGTATCGCGTAACTCGCCGAACGGTGTGATGAGTGCCACGTTTGTGATTATCTGTTTAGGTGATCGCACGGTAGAGGAACGTGCCAAGTCATCGATCTGTGTGCATTCACTTCAGTGGTCCTTGTCGCCGCAATTGTGTATAAAATGGTGGGTCGAAGGTTCATACGACATTCTCTCTCAGCGGGTGATTCGTAAGGGTTCTCGGTGGTCTGCATGGAGGAGTGAAGAACTGCAGGAGTGGTGGTTATGGACGGAGGTGTGTTACCGGCTCCGGATCTTCCTTTCCCGAATCCGTTCCACTTCAAGCTTCATTGCATCCACCGCGATCACTTTCGACAGTGGTTAGTTGCATACTTTGGCGATGAATTCATGGGATGAATGATGGAGTTACAGCTTCCGATGATCCTTCCGATCGTAACATACGGAGAGACTTGGGATATGACGGTGTACATTTTGTTGTGAGGAACAATGGATCTCAACTATCCATCGAACGTTCCTTTCAACCTTTGGGTCGATGTCCGGTGCCATTGTAGACCGAAGATCAATCTTGGGGCTTGGATCGTGAGAAACTTCAGGCAAGAATATTACAATCGAGTGATAGCTTCACCATTTCCTTTTGTCGTACCTTTTATTGTAGAACGTTTCCAGGTTGTAATATTGACGTTATATTACTCTGCGACTCACTAGTTTCATTCTGATTGAGCGCTTCTGTGTAGTTACGGACCGCAAAGAATCCTTCGTCGTGTCTCAAGGATTTTCTGAAGTCTTAGAGTCTTGTTGATGTCTTGTGTCTCCTTGGGAGTAAAAATTCGTTCTAGAGGAAAAAGTTGAGTGGAGAAAAGACAAAAGTAAAGATCTTTTTGCTCTTATTGGTCCACTTTTGGACCAATGATGTTCTAGCTGATCCTCGCAACGTTTATGTGGTTTCTGGAGGCTTCGGAGGTCCATTCGCAAAACGAATGGTATGGTTGGAGAGCTCTCGACCGGGGCTACAATCTGGGCTGAAGAATCGGTCGATTTCATGGAGAGATGAGCGTGTTATGATCGATTGAGTGGAAGGAGGTGAAATTCATACCTACTGCTAAGTTTCTGGTTATTCCGAGAGACTCTCGAGGTGTTTTTAGGAGCTGTCTGTTGGGTTGGAGAGCTGATGACGTGATGGTCGTTTTGATATCAATTTCATCAGGTTCTTGATTGATTTGGATTCTGAACCGACCGATTGAAGTTGAGAAGTGCAGACGTGACAAGGCGGGAACAGCGAACTGTGATAGTCATGGATAGTTTGCTATTGCTTAAGTTTTGAGTCGAATTTCTAAGTGAAACTTTCCAGGATTGAAGCATGTCTTATCAGTAAGATACTTGGGAAGTTTCATCTCAAATGGTTGAGTAGTTTGTTCAGAATCTTGGATCAAATGTACCTGGGTCTGTAAAGCTCTAAAGTTAACACAGATTACGATTTGATCCATATCTGAGAATTGGTTTAAGATTTCGACTTGAAAATTATTCAGGGTTGGAGTGAAGGGTCCAATCAAGCTTCCTGTGAAGTTTGATCATCATTGGTCGATTGGTTTGGGAGGACTGAGGTCTCAAAGTTCAAAGATACTTCTGTTATTAGCAGTTTCAGGTTTTTCGGTATCATCTATTGTCATTTTGATCATTTTCGAGCAATTTGGAGAGGAGTTGTTGCTGAAACTGCCATGCCTGCATACAACTCGACATTGGAAGGTGTGGGGCTGATTTCAGCTCTTGGTGATGAAGGAGAATGGAGTCGACATGAATCTTAAGCCGCTGTTTGGGTTCTCGGAGCTGCCAGGTATTACCGTCGTTGGTGCTATATTGAGATCTGAGTGGTGTCTTGGAGCATGCATGCTTTACCTTGCTGGAATGCTTGGTAGACCAGGGTGTACAGCAAGTTGTATCGAGACTCGATCAAGTTGGTTGAGTGATCTTATAGCATCTTCTGGTTGTACTATGAAGTTGTGATAGTTGGATTGATGAGCAGTTAGCGTCGCTGGGGAGCTATTCATAAGTCATGTTTCCAGTGATATAGAAGAATAACTTCAGTTAGATAGTACAGAGCTGAGTATTTTAGTTAGAGTACAAAAGATATGTTTGTAACACAAGTTTATGCAACCTATACGTAACCTTGGGTCGTAGCGAGCTTTAAACTTGAGCCGAGCGGATACAAGGTCACTCGGCTAGAAGAATAGATAGTGAAACATTTGAGTGGAAACATTCAGATCTAGATCCAACCTTGTCAATCCACATACCTATGCACAGCCATATACCCAGTGTATTCCTAGACAGAAAAACACATTATACGATAACGTACTCACGACCCTAGGCAAAATCTTCTTCTCAAACCAATACCCTCGGTCCTCGTAGTCTGGCCCGTGAAAAGCCCTGCGCCACCAATCTTCAGTCCAGGAAGATGGTCTTCCTCGAGCTACTCCTGCCTTCACAGGTACACGGTTGCGAGGTGGTAACGCTGCCCACACCTCCTCCAGAAGTCCCTGGTCTGCGAGGTTCCAATCCCATAGGAAGAAATCGAGACCCAACTCCTTCAGGAAGGGTGTGGCCTCGGCCAACTCCGCTGCTGGTAACACCAACCCTCGAGGATGCATTGTCATACTGGAAGATCTGTTGCACTAAGCCACAAGCACCTACTATGAGCTGAAGGCTCAGTCCTTCCCAAGTGCCCACAGTCTAGCTTCTACTTCTCAGAAGACAGCTACTCCGTCTTTCGGGATTCTAACAGTACTTCCTAGATAGCTCTCGTCTTCCGAGCTATATCTAAACAACCTTATCTAAGCAAGGCCTCGCATGGATTACCAAGAAGACAACCCATCTTGCATTACACGCTACTTCCTATTAGAAGTACAAGATTCGCGAAGAGTGCATAACAGGTTCAGAAGATGGTTGCGGGCTCCTGCGGTGACAGTGGCCTCTGGGAAGACATCCGAGACAGTTTTCGATTCAATGTCTTTCTCGGAAGACCTCCCGAAGTCAGGCTTCCCTTCACTGGTCTCACCTGTCTTCGTCTTCCTACACGCAATCTATCCTCACAACAGACTCAAGACAATTACACTCTGTTCTTCTGACTTCTCACCTCTCATACGCACTCAGAAGAAGCTTGCTGCTCGGTGGGAAGACATGACCCTCGACCATTCTCTCCAGATTCTGCCAGCAAGTCTTCTCACGATTCTCTCCTAAGTTTGGGAAGAAGAAGGAATGGCTGCTATGGGTCGGACAGAAGAGAGATCCGAAATGGACCCTCACGTCTTCTCGCTCATTTTGCCAGTCTTTCAGTCTTCTAGTCTCTCTAGGAAGATGTGGAGTTGAGAAGCTTGGAAGACCGGGAGGCACAGACCTAGTTCCCGACTTCCAACTTCTCGAAATAACAAAAGAACTCACCACACCACTCAGGATTCGTACGAAACCTCTCTTAACACAAAAGCAACACAAATCCACTCTTGATACGAATTGGTTACAGTCGACTTCCGAAGACAGTCTTCCAAAGATGTTCCAATCTTCCGAAGCGTCTTCTGTTCCAGGTTTCTGGAGGAGAGGAGTAATCGGGTAGGAAAATCGATAGCTGGGATCGTCAATTTGAGGACGATGGGTAGGGAAGCTCGAATTGAACTTAGGAAGAATCAAGAAGATGTCTGACAGAAATTGGGCAGCGCTTCCGCACCCAATGTCACAATAGGAAAAAATGAGGATGGGGGTAATCGATCAGACTGCCTGCAAACAACCGGGAAAGCGCGGGGGATACCAAACAAAGGCGAGAAGAAGTGAGAAGGGGGAAGAACGTGAGAAGAACCTCTACAGTCTTCTTCTGCTTCCCGAGTTGCCTTCGACCTTCTACGCGCTTCTGGCTCTGGTCCTAGCTCCAATGTGACCTCACTGAGCTACGTCTGTCGTCAGCTCCTGTCTACGTCTCAATCGATTGAGCCACCCACCTCCGATTTCACTCAGCTGCTTCCAATGTCAACTTCCGGGAGATTCTCAGGAAACGCGTTTCACTCAGTATGCTTCCTGCGCTTCAGCAATTCGACCTCGTCTTCTTGCTAGCTTCTAATTGCTATGTCCTCACTCAATTTCTCCTTGCTGATTTCCTCACTCGAAGCTCATCTCGCTGATTTCGATCTTCTGAAGGGCGTGCTTGCTGCGGGAAGTTGGAATGCGCTAATGCGCTTCCTGCGCATCTTCCCCGCAGATTAGGGGTTTCGACCCTAGGTGGCTTACCCGACCTACCTACCACCTTGGTGTTACCTAGTAGGTACACCCACTCTTTTACCTGGAAACTCATGGTTAGGCCTTCGCGGTCACTGTCTTCCGGAAGATGGTTGTCTTCCGCCGTCTTCCCGTCTTCAGCCGTCTTCCTTCTTCCGAAGACGCAACTGAGAAGACGTTCTTTGAAAGACGGTCGTCTTCCGAAGAAGTCAACTTCTTATTACAAAAAGCTCATAAGATCATCTTCCTTCTAAGGAAGCAGTAATCTTAAGTAACAACGCTTCTTCAGTTATACAAACAAGTTATTAATCTTAAAAATTTTAAAAATTCGTGAATCCTGTAATTTGTGGGCACCACCAACGGCTGACACCAAGAACTCAATTTCAACAATATTTTCCAGACGGCGTTACAGTACAACATGTATCGTTGCAGATACAACCACTCGACATTACACTGAGGATTTGTTTGAAAATGATAAGTAAATCACGAAAATACATCCTTTCGTGTAGATGGCTTATAGGATCAAGTATACAATGCGCTCATAGTGATGCCATCCTAGATTATTGTGCACTCAGAGACTACTGTTATGAAAGATATAATGAAATGTTTTTCTGCAATTGCAGAACTGCGCAAGATACTTCATAGTGGAAACGACAACAAACGATGTCAATGATGAGGACATAAGCACCCCCACCATGCCCGCCGGTGATCATTGCCCGCACTTTGAAAGACCCACTGCCAACATACATACCAATCTGCAGCGTGTTGGATCGTCAGCTGGGAGCTGACAGACCCAAAGAAGGTGAGAGTTCTCCTCACCTTCTCTGATTAAAGTGTAATGTTGCGTATTAAATATTCACTAGTCTCAATTTCTCGCTTGTACCTGCACAGCGAAGATTATGAAAGAGACAGATCCTGCTTTTTTATTGCACGTTTGCTTTCTATCAATCCAATAGTTTCATATAGTTTCAGACTAGACATACTTCCAGTTTCACGCTTGCAGGTGCAGAGTGGTGAGTGCTGAAGTCATATATCCAGCTTCTTTACTATTACTGTTTGCTTTTTGTCACTTTTTGCTATGCGTTTGCCCATAGCTTATTACCGATATTTCAGATTTTGCAACATCCAAAAGAATAAGGATTTTTTTCCTCCTTCCGATTAAGAGTCATCGCATAGGAGTCATTGTATAGAAGACTACGTATAAGAACAATATGGAAGTGATTTTATCTCTGTTCGTGATCTTTTCAATCTGAGTGCGGCTGTTCTTCATGTCTCTGAGTACCGAGAGAATCATCCAAAGAGTGAAGGGGCTCGCATTTATGATGAGACCTTCACGTTTTCGTGGGTTGCAAATCTTCGAGAGTGTGTTCAAGAGCGACATATTGCTAGGGTGCAAATTTTAGGTCTTGAATTAACAGCATCCGCCTTTGAGGATTGGTTTTATATTGACTATTTCAGTGATTACTTGCAACGTCATTTGGTCTCTCTCTGAACTGTGGCACAGTTCGACAAACATCAACTTTTTGCATCGGAGTACCTTGAAGGGGGCATTGATCTTTGTTACTTGTGGGTTGCAGATTCTAACTGCATAGAAGTTTTGAGCTGTTTTGAACCTGAGGACAATATTTCATCCACACTCGACTTCACCAAGGATCACTTCTTCGCTCAAATTTTCTGGAAAATCTGTTGCGAACATGGACAGTTAAGTGGAACGTTGTCTTTGCATCTCACGTGAGATTTTTCGGTATTCTTGTCTTAAGGAGACGTGCCAACCTTATCTGCCGTGTCATACCTGCGAGAAGCGGTGACTGTTCTGACATCTTTGGATTAGGTTTCTCTTGACGAGATCTGAGCGAGACAAACAAACTGTCCCCATGCCGTCTAAAGCCTCGTGTTCTAACAGTTAATCAATTTTGCTGCGGCAAGGAAAGGAGCGGGTGTATGACAAGGCAAGTGGATCTGGACACGATGCCTCATCATTCCCTGATGAAGCTGTCCCGGAAGTATGGACCTCTCACGTCAATAAGATTAGGCCCCGCTCGCACTGTTGTGATCTCCTCTCCGGAAATGTCAAAAATCTTCTTTAGAACCCAAGATCATTTGTTCGCGAGTCGGCCCCCTACTATAAATGGAGAGGTATTCTCTTATAAATATCAAGATATGGACTTTTCGCCCTTCAACGATAACTGACGTCTGTTGAGGAGGCTTGTTGACTCATAAATCTTCTCACAAAAATGACTCAAAAACATGAAGGTTTGGAGATTTATAAACCTTGCTTGCTTTATCTAATTTCTCTGGGTATGTACGTACTGCTTGCAGTTCTTGGAAGGATCGCAGTATGATTCTCGGTTGGCATCATGCTTCAAGAACGAATGTGGATTTTCGGTTCTTAGTTGAGAGTCATTGCAGTTAGGCTGGTAGGAAAGGAAGGTTCATTCAACATCTCGACTTGAGGGGGACGTTTGAACACCTCCAAAAAATGGAAGAACAAGTATCAACCACACGGACCAACCTTTAGCAAGCATAAGGGATATGTTTGGCATTTTTGTGCGGTCCTTGAGTCACTTACTCACAGTTTCACGCTGAGTGCATGTTCGACCTTTGTTTCTTCCAAATATGTGTGTGACGGGAGCTTTCATCTGTCATCCTATGTTCTCAAGAAAGAGAAGAATCGTCAGGATGCCACGAACATGCAGGTTATGATGGCACATTTGCGGCTTCAAAGCGAAGGACACCTCACCTCGTAGTGCAATTTGAGGGCTTTTCCTCGAGTGGTGTTATTAGCTTATGACGTGTGTAGCATGTTTCGTACTGAAGTTCTTGATAGCGCTTACGGACTGGACCAGCTGAAGCCCCCTACGAGTTGTAGCATCGAGAGCTTCTCCGATAGTAGTGTGAGCTTCGTTCGATGATTTCTAAGAAATCGCTACGGTCTTCGGGAGCCATGTATGGCAGAGAATTTTACTTTGTCCAGCCGATCTTGATGACAAATCAGTGGGTTTCGTTTACACTGCGTGCAGATGAAAGAGTGAAATTATGGATATTTCATCCGGTCGGCACGAGAATATAAGTCCGGCCGTTCACTCCATAATCATGGGACTTTAAGGTGAGGGACAAGCTCTGTGAAAATTTTGAAGTGAGATATTATGATTTAAAGAGATTTTGTTGTCGTCTGTGGCGAGGTTGATGTCAAGAGAACACACCGCTCGCACTAAGCGAAGAGTGTATTAAATCTAGTTGCCTCTTTGCAGTAGATTTCAGTTATTCCCTTTAAGTTTTCTATTATTCTTGTTATAGCTTTATAAACTTGCGTCTTGTTGTATTCATACAGTTTTTGCGCACGCAGTGTGCTCAATGCTATCTCACATAATCTGTTAATGACCTCCACACTATAATGGCTCTGTTTTTGTCCGTCAGAAACTTGTTGTGTGGTCTAGAGTCGCGTCTCTATCTTATCTCTCCAAGTCTTGTATGATCCAAGGAGTTTATTATCGAAATCGATAGATTTTTGGATCGGCTTATCAGTGGCTAAGTTACAGCTTTTCCTTTCGTGCCCTCCATAGTGGTTGGAGCTGGCTTTTGGTGTGCTCTTGGCGAAAACGAAGAAGTCGGAGTCGCTTTATCCGAAGCGTTTCGCAATCGCCTTGAAAGGTCATTCCTTGCCATGCTGTCTTTACGATGTGCTCGAATAATACTCGCTAGTAGTTGAGTCTAAGGCTCAAGGACGAGCAGGAGATGTCTGATTTCTCCAATTTGCAGGCGCAACTTGTTCTCATTACAGATTGCAAATCTTGATTCTGGTAGCAGTACTTTCGACTTGGTTAGTTTGCATTTGTCTCTAGGTTGGTTTATTTACAGTTATGTACTTCTTTCGTGTTCAGAGTACACCAGTACAGAGTAGTTGCCGCCATCATACAAACATATACAAAGTCGTCATAGTTTTGTGATTCCGTGTTATTTTCAGTCCAGTGGTTAGGTTACGCTAGTTTTTTAATCTAGGAATTAGCCCCTTACTACTTTCATACTAAATGCAGATCGTTGAGAAGTCTATCGTATGTCCGATTTGGGGATGTTTTCGTTAAATGCAGGAGACACGGCGTTCTTGAATCAAGGTAATGTTTCTCTGTCAGCAATTCATTATCAGTAAACATGGCTTTTTTGGAGTTTGATATTATGAAGTCCGTGATCTGCAGTTTCTTGTATACACATTGTTTCCTCGTCTATTGTTGATCTCCACGTTGCTCTGATTGTCCAAGCAGACATCCTGTGCACCAATCCATAGAACAGGAAGTATCACACACATACAGCATAGATTGGTGCTTAGTAGGCAGAATTATGTATCCGTAGTGAAAAATTAGTGCATTTGAGGTATTGCAAGTTCTGGTATGACCACAGCCAAACGCTCTGTGTTTGAAGGAAGCAAGTTACCGAGGGTTGTGTTAGAACATTATGAAGATTCGGTGAATAGTGGTAATTGGGTGGTGAAACTGTCTATGTGAAATTCCTGGAATCACTACGCCTTCACCAATGGAGGGCCCTTCTCCCAAGTTTGAGACGAGCTTCCAGCCGACTCAAAGAATAGACCAAGTTCATTACAGAAATTTTCAAGGCTCTATGTAAGTGAGATGTTATAAGTTCGGAACTCTTGTGGATCGGGCTCTGTAATCCTCCCCATGAACTTTCAGTTTCTATAGCTTGTAATCAGTCCTCTAGATCAGTTGAACTTGCTTGTAAAGGATTGCTATATGAATTAGTCCCAACTGGCCTTGGTCCACGCATTTGGAGTTCAAAATCACAAGCCTGGAGAACTTGTCCTAACCGGTCTAAGTCTTGTTACGGATGCCAGAACTCACAAGTTTAATATAAGAAGACTAAAATTTGATCTAAAATTCACTCTGGACCATTGTACCTATAATTCGATGTAGTGAGCATGTTGTGGACTCGTAGTAAATTACTGCTCTTTCTGTCATGGACCTTTTCCGAGGTTATACCTTAGTAAAATGGAAGGTTCTCAATGCACCGAGTTCTGGGACTGCGCAGATTGATCTCCGCATATTGCTGACACGTATTATTCTTGTGAATACGCATGACAGGAAAGTGCTACCAACCTGCGAACTGGTGTCTATGGGAAGTGACGAGGTCTTGTTTGTGCATGTAATAGTGCGACGAAATTACGTATTCTAACTCATACTCTACACGTCTCGTCAACCGTCACTGCGTAGTAGGGTCATCATAGGATTTTTTCCTTTTAGGGTACATGATGAAAAGTGTATTCAGTCTCGTTAATGAACGATAAAAAGGAGACATTAAGGATTGTAATCGTTGCATTAAAAGCAATTAAGCAAGATAAGAAATTTGATTCTTAATTAAAAACAAGATAAGGAACTTGAATTCTGTTTAATATACAATGATTTAAGAGCTCAAGAGTTCAAGAAACAGAATGGCAGCTTACCCCTGCTAATGTTGAGATCCATTCTCTCCGAGTTCTTTCCTTTTTCATCTCATTGTTGTCTCTCATACTCTACACTTCTCGTCAACCATCACTGCATAGTAGTAGAGTACCATCATAGGATTTTTTTCTTTTAAGAATTCAGAGGCAAGTCTTATGTCTTAAACGGTTCCATGGATATCATGTTTGTGTTGCTCTTTCAGTTTTAGTGTTTGTTTTTTTTGGCAGGTTCAAACGGGGATTTACATTATTAATGGTGAAATATTGAATTATGCCAAGCCTTCCAACGAGTAACTTACGTTGGACAAAATCAGCAGGTGAGAGAAATCTAGTGTAGTTATCTCTTCGGCTTATGTTTCTCAGATGACACGATGTCATTCACACAATTTTATCTCTGCTACATGTTCTTTCTTGTCTCATGTCTGATTCTGCCCACTTTCGAATCTTTATTATGAACGTAAACATGAAAACATAAAACATAAACATCAAATGATTTCAAACAACAAACACTTTAGAAACGTGATGTACTTTTGTCAAGTGCAATTGTATAAAACTGCAAAAAGCATGAAACAATAAAGGTTACGGAGAAACGTATGAAACTATAAAGGCTACGGAGAAACGTATGAAACTGCAAAACGCATGAAACAATAAAAGCTCACTGAGAAACATATAAAACAAGAGAAACAAAAATCAAAAATCGCTTTGAAACGCTTTGAAACGACAATCATTTACGAAATTGACTACTTTTCAAATATGATGTGATAGACAAACAATTTTTGCGGAAAAAATGAAAAAGCATAAAATTTAATTGTATTAAACATAAAACTCAAATGCTTTCGAACGTAAATACTTCTTAAACGTTCATTATTTCTTGAAACGTGACATTACAAATTATGTAGAACATCCTTGCACGATGAAATCGTATGAAATGTAAACTGAATGCAACATATGAAACGTATAGACGTTCAATATTAAACGATCAATGGATTTATATTCCATGTGGTTCTCGTTCATACTACTCGAAAGAAAAGGAAGAGGACTCAAATTTCATCATCAAACTATAGTCGAACAACCTTACGCTCGTCATAATCAAGTATGTGGATTATTATATTTGCATAATCTCTATTGATTATAATTTTTAAATTTATCAAATAATATACATATTATTCTATTCAAATATCTAAAAATCTGTCCAAATCTAGAAAATATGAAGATTACATATACACTCGAGGATATTTACACAATTAATATGTAAATTTATAAATATAAATTTTGCTTATGAGAATGACTTAAAACCCATTTAAACTAGAATTTAAAAATTAAATATAAATAAACTAAATCTCCAAAAACCAAAAATAAACTATCTATTTCAAGAATTAAATATTTTATATTTTTAAATATTAAATTTTATCGATAAAAGTTACCTTATAAAATATAACTCTTTGGAATAAAAAACCATTTTTTGATACAATAAACAATACAGAATAATTTATAAAACTAATTTAATTAACACATCTAAACATATTTATAAAAAATAACAAAAATATAATAACAAAAATACATAAATTCATAATTAACATATATTGATATGTTGATTATTAACTGATCACAAATATGTATTTTATTCGTTTTTTAACATTCATCCACATCTCTAAAATTTCACTCCCATATATTTCATCTTCTAAAACTTGTGCGGTGATGTCGATTTCACATGTAAAATTTCATCTTCTAAGATAGTGAGGTCTTGGAAACGCATAATAGTGCAAAGTAGCTTCCTCCGATACAAACATTTTCTCCTTGCAAATATGTACAGCCTCCTTCCGTGGACAGTGCACGAGTTCACTGCACGCTGTAATAATTACTTCAATTTTATTAATAAACTTGAAGCGTACCGCCGCTGTTCTATTACAGGTTTATGTGGTCCACAGGTCTTCCTTCTATCTACGATGGGACCTGTGGACAACTAACACTGAAAATTTGTTTAAGATTCAACAAGAAGAAAATTCCCCACAGGACTGAGCATGCCTTTTTATTCATAAACTATATAATATGATTATGATCTTCATCTATCACTAAAATCTGTTCACAAAACGAAAAATTTCCCCGAAGGTGGATTTGAACATTCCTTATCATGCACAAACCAAATAATTATGGATGTGAACATGATGTCAAATCACATACAGATAAACAATCAATTTGGCATGAATGCTTTTATATCCATAATCCTCACTAGTGTTGGTGCTTTTATATCCATAATCCTCACAATTCCAACACTATATTTACATAATCCATCTCTAAGACTCGTCCTGCTATGCTCCTTACATCTACTTCCCTATGTGAGAAAATTATTTCGGATTACCCTTCGTGTGAATATAGTTCCTGCACCAAACTGCTGTACTCATTATCCGACATAACTGTCATCTCCAGAAATCACACAGACCTCCTCGTAAGCCAATTCTACACAGCCTCACCCTGTATGCTCCTTATACGTACTTCCCCTCGTGGTAAAATTATTTCAGATTACCTACTCTGTGACTATAGTCTTTGCATCTAACTGCTGTACTCAAGATCCTACATAACTCACATCTCCAGAAATCACACAGACCTCCTCGTAAGCCAATTTTCTATCCTATCCACTCCCATCAAAAGCCAAGGCATCAATTGCAAATCCGTGAGAAGAGATGAAACAAGATGTCATGAAGATGAACAAACCATATGTACTGGAGTCTGCAAACAATGGAGTTTGCCATCGTGGTGACTACTTATCCTACCTAACAAAATGTTCATACACAAGTGACGTGTTCTCCCCCACCTCACGTGTTCAATCATGGATGGCATGGCCATCAGAAAACTAGGGCGTCATAACAACGTACATATACTTGCAAGTAACAGGAGTTACAAACAAAATAACCTGTTAGCTATTGGAAGTGCTACTCTCGTGCAAGGACTAGACTCGGCGCCCCGGCGAAAACCATCACGCTGCTTACTCTTGTTCTCGTAAGACAAATCTGTACTATGCAAGTTCTTTACCCTTTATCAGTTCTGTACAGTGCTATTTATCCATTACATCACGACTTCATGACTCTTCGTGTGCATAAGACTAGTCTACATTGGTCAGCCTATCGAAATAGTTCAACGGCAACAATGGAAGATAACTCGCGAGTGGGAGCTGACTATCCTTCACGGTGATGAGGACATGGTTAACCTTCTCCGCGCCATTCCGGAAAACGCCCACTGCCTGTGGCACCAGGGGAAGTCCAAGGACTGTCTTCCAGGCCCTGATACCATAAGCTTCAGCAATAGGTTCGTACTGCTCGAAAAGGCCCTTGGCTGTGCTGTAAGCCCCTCTCTTCCGGACGTCAGAAAGCACATTCCTGGTGAAGTCAGGTACGTTCTTGGCAACGTCGATTGCCTCATACGACTTCTCTTTCACGAACTCGGGGAGCACGTCCTCCAACAGACGAATAATACCATCGACCTGCGAGCCGAGAAAAACCTTCAGAACTCAACTAAGAACAGAGACTTTCCTTCTAATATCCACTTGAAAAGTCTTGAACTGTCAAAACTGATAGAGTAGGACTTGCAATGCTGTCAATTCAAACGTACCTTGCTATCAACAAAAGTTAATAGCTCAACGGGCTTGTCCTCAATCTTCTGGTATACGGGTCCAACGACTGTCTTCACGGTTCCCTCGACGCTATCAACGCCCGGCTTCAGCGGACCAGAGTTATCCTTGGCGGACTCATAGAGCGTAGTAACATATGCAATCACCCTCACGACGGCAACTTGGACGAAGCCAAGATACTTCAAGTTTGGACTTGAAGGACTTGAGGACATGGTTGTTTCCTTAGTTTTCTCTCCAACCTGCAAATTCCATATTTCGAGTTTCAAAATCCTAAGCACGGGTTCCGATACACGGATCAATCAATTACAAATAAAGCAAGAACTAAGTAGACATACGGGCTGAAGTGACCACTTAGCAAACCTACGAGGATGTTGCACTAGAACTCTGGCGTTCTCGATCGGCGGATTAGCTCAAGACTCGGTGACTAGTCTTGAGATCATACTAATTGCCGTGGAAGTCAAGACCCTGAGACAGTTACACAACCTAACTCGACCATACGTCGCCAGCACGACCTTCTAGCTACTGTAGTGTACAACCCTTCAAATACACAACACCACGCTCGGAGAAAACGCGTTCCTCATCAAAGTGCTATGAGTTCTTTTTGAGACACTGAGAGACGACGTTTCAGCACCGGCAACACAGACTCAAACAAAGCTTATTTTCTCTTTCTAAGAAATCGAACCACAGATGAAACGAAACTTCGCCACGCCCTTCAGATCCATGAAACATACGCCAGGAAATTAACAGAACCCGAAATTCAGTCTCCTAAAACATCGAGAGAAGCGAGGGACATCCGCAAACCTGAGACTGAGCTGGTACAGCCTGAGCTTCCGCTTCCGCCATTTAGATCGTGAACTAACTACAGAGTGTCAAAGACGATGATCCCGCAGGTAACAACAGAACGAAGTAAGATCTTCAACGAGTGCATACAAGAAGCGCAAAAAGTGAATGTAAAGAGAACTGTAAGCACAATGCTGGACGATAGCGGTATATGTGAGGGTGCTGGTGATGCTTTGAAGCTTCGGTAAACTTTGGAGGAGAAACCGAAGGCGGACCGCAAGCTAACGGCGGGGGCAGGCGGAGGCAGAATCTTCGGGAATTGTATCGACGGCTAAGATCACATCGTGCATGGCGCCGCGCTCTGTCATGCCCATACCTCCGGCGTGTCACCTATCCCTGCTGGCACCGTCAAGCGTCAAAGCGTGCAGGTAAAATCTTTTTATCGAAATGTACTAAGTCCCGGGAACGGACTCCCGAAATACAGCAATGCGAGTGAGAATCATGAACAGTAAGTGTGATGGTTACTGTTTGCGTACCTTCAGTAGATTTGAACTCAAACTGCGGAGATGACTTGGCTCGCGCTGTGTAAAACTGTCAGGGTTCAAGTGGCGGTCTTTGGTCGTTTCACATGAAAGGCCTGCTTTGTTGACAAGGCGCGCCGTGGAACCGTTCTCGACGTCCAGTACGGGATCTGCTTTGTCCGGACATCCCTCTAGCTGGAAGGTGGGTATGTAAGCAGAAAGATTCTCTTACAGAATGAAAATACTGGCACCAGAATACTCTTGTCGTTGGCTGCCGATTTTCAATCCCGCTGCCCCCGGAAGGACTTCTTGACCGAACAAGTGTCCGTTCCTTATGACGAGCTCCTTTGAACCCTCCACCTGTGGCGGGCGAAAGTAAAAAAGTAAATAAATATGCTCGCGTTTGTTACGAATTATATTATAAAACCGAATAGAATCTCTTGTCTGTAATAAATAAATCTTCGAGTGTTAACTTCCTTGAAGATTTTTATAATTTTTCTTTCCTGAGAGTCAGTTTTGTTAACTTTTCGTTAATCAACACATGAAGTTTAGTATCCGCTAAACCGTTTTAAGATAACTGACTAATTTGTTATTGGTTTTGGTTCTAATCAAAGATCTTAGAACAAAAATGTAACTGTTCTGGCTTGGGATTGGAAGATATTTGAATAACGTTTTTATTATCAGTGATATAATTAAAATGCAAGAGATCAAGAAAAATAACACACAAGGAGAGAATATCTAGTAGGTGCTTGGAAATAAAAACGTAAAATAATTGCATAGAATATAATCAATACCACACTAGGCATTTTTGATTCAACTTTGGCATGCAAATCCAAACTTGCTTATCATGAAATAGATGAAATAGAGAACTCATATACATTACACGATATTTTTTCACTGACAACGTCATGGAAGACTCTTGGATCAGTAATCTTCCTTGCTGCTGAAACTCTACAGTGCAAATTTCACTTTAGAACTATAATTCCTCCAGAAAGCTTATCTCACTCATGATATGCTGATTTTTCACTCAATAGACTAATAATTAGAATAACTAGAACTACTCTGCTACCACTAGCTTGCAATAATTTATCAACCATCTCCTCTCAATGTTGTCTTATCTCTCTACCCGGCCTGCACATCTTCCTCTCTAACTTCTGTAGGTATAGTCTCTTATAAGCCATCAGACCTCTCCTCCCGCAGTGAAAATGGAAAACATCAAAAAGTCCTCTTCTAGGATTCGTGATCATAGTTACCCAACACCTTCAAGTCTTGACCGTGATCTTGTAGCCGTCACATGGTTTTTGGCAATCACTGCTCATAATGTCAATTAAATAAAGTAAATAATGTTACAATCACCTCAACCAACAAAGAACATTTCTTCCACTGAACTATGGTACTTGCAAAACAACATTATACAAAATAGTTTCTCAATTCAAGACAACACTATCTTTTCAAAGATAATATCGAGCTCTCTCTAAGAGCTTTTACATCCAGCTCAATCTATGAGCTATGCTCCATTATTGAGCATTCAGTGAAGCTTTCATATGAAATAGAACCATAGCTTCAAGGTGGGTGAAGTCGTTAGTTTCTTTTTATCCACCTTACTATGATACTTCACAATAGCTTCGTCCTAAACCGGATTGACATCCGACAGTCATGAGCAGTCAACAAACCACAACTTCATCTTTAGACGAGTAGATTCGTCAGATCTACTTGGTTCTAGTGTCCTAGAAAGACCCTTCGGCATGACTCTCTTGACTCGATTCAATCCATCGCTTAGCTAGAGAAGACCAATGCAGTCCAGCGTGTCACAAAATACATACGCAATGGTTCATAAAACTTATAGAGCGCTAAATCATCCAATAACTCCCAAGCTTCACTTATCACTCTACATGTCCAACGGCATAGATATTGAGTAACGAGTTCGAGTTCTCTAGCTCCATCTGGATTCGGTGCTACTCGATGATCTACTATCTCAATCAACTCAATATCATCAGTCCTCGGTAAGACTTATAACATAGGGTGCAAGTTTTGATATCTTTTTTAGTAATGACTTTAACTCCTCTTGGAACGCTTTTGACACATGAATGATAGCTTAATAATACTTCATACTAGTCAGGAAATGCAACTTATATGTCACCATGCCTAACTTCTTCTTAATCAAGAATGATCTTGCCCACTTGGGAAGAAGTTCTTTTGCTAAGTCCACCCCAGCTGATATTCTGAAGGTTTTATGACCAAACTCTCTCTCCTTCTTCAAACTACACATCTCTCATACCACGATTTGTATACTTAGCATATCATTGTTGAGTCTTCTCCGTGTGTTTCTTTGCGTCTTAAAGAACAATACGTTGAACATGTATGAAAGTCTATAGATCTAGATAATCTCAATCTGACCTTCTTGTGTTTTCGCGTCGCTTGGTAACTAAAGCTACAAGGGTCCAAGGTCCATGAGAACCACGATAAATCACTTCAAACAGTTTAAATCTAGTGTTTGAATGCTTGTTTTTGTTATATGTAAACTCTCTATCGTCAAAGTGCTCACTCCATTCATCTTGATATCGCATGATATAGTTTCTCAATCATTATTTTACTATTTGTATAGTCATTTTTGTCTGTGCATCAGTTTCATAATGATAAGATGAACTAAATTTGAGAATAGTTCCGAGTCTTCGAAATAAATCTTTCCAAAACTCAGCTACAAACCCTCATGTCTAAGTAAGGAACAATGTCCTTAGGCATCATATGATACTTACAAATATATCTTATGAACAATTCAGCAGCACCTCTTGAAGTCAATGCTTCCCTATAAGGAATGAGATGAACTTGCTTACTGAAACGGCCTATTACAACTAACAAAGTATCAAAATCTCATGATTCAGGCAAACCAATGCATAAGTCCATACTTATGCTCTCCCAAGGCCCATCATGTATTGGTAACGGCATCAACAATCTTGTATGTCATCTTTGTTCCCAAAGTTCTTGGAGAAAGTCCGAGTGGTAACTGTTCAGACATTATATGAGATTGGTAAGTGAAGCTTGGGAGTTCAATCAGCGCTTGCATCTCATGATGTATGACAATGCGGTATTCCTCATCTTTATACATCATTACCAACCCAAGCTTCGTCAAACAACTTAATCTGGTTTCCAAACTGTTCGACTGTGCAGATCTGAAATGCCACCTTAGCTCGTTGTAACCTCCGAGCATGATGGTTTGAGTCCTTGGATCTTTCTCTAACAATCAATGTTTATTGTTGATCCAAGTGCCATCGTTCCATGACTATGATGTCCTCTTCTTGTACATCTAACTTTACTTGATAACCAAGACCAAGACAATATAACATCCATTGTGCCACCCAAGTTCATAATAAAAAATTCATGCTTCATTGTTATCCCTCCAATGATAACATGAACGCTGATGAATTTCTCTATTACAGTTGTGCACTACTAGAGGGTTCATAATCTTGGTTCTAGTCACTCCTAAGATATTGACTAGTTTCGCATCCAAACGACATTCACATCCGCTCAAGTATCAATGAGCAAATAACACAGTTGGTTTCCTACTTTCACTCCAATCCACAGTAGAAAATCTCCATGTTATATCAAATGCTCACCAGCACATACCTCTATTCCAATAGTTGCATCAACAACTTTTTCAACATTGGTTGTCTCTTCAGCTATCAAACCACGAACGTTGCTCGTTGAAGGAGGTTGAAGACATTCATGAGCAATATGACAATCACGTCCACATAAAAAATAAAATGACAGTACTTGAAGGTGTCGCACTGCTCCTAACACCTGAAGTTGAAGCTTGGTTTGATCCTACATTGGATGCATTAGATCTAGTAGGTCGTGTTTGAGTGTGACCACGAGTAACTCCTCGTTGCTGCGATCCATGAAAAAACCTTCTTCTTTATACACCAAATCTTGAACCATCATGTCCTCTACCACCCATACTCTACTAGGATGCAACTTGACTTTGAGGATTTCTGAAATCCTTTATCATGCTTCTTGCCACTTGTTTCACGCTGAAACATGGAAGACTGCATGATATAGTTATGTTCCCTTGTGTTCTCTGCTGCTTCGAAATAAGCAAACTAGTCTTGCATGTCATTAGACTTGTGAAGCATAACCTAGCTATCAAACATATTGTTATAGAAACCTTGCAAACCTTTCTTCAAGTGAAACAACAAGTCGGTGTGATCCAACATGTGCATACGAATAACCAGCTCGGAAAACCGCTGATACTCCATGTATGTCTCGAATGAATGAGCTCTAACTAAAATTGTGTAGCTTCATCAACTGGTACCAAATGACGTAAGAGCTCATCTTCCAACTCCGACCAAGTAGACGTAAGAGCTGTTTCATTCAAACTCCTCATCCGCTGTTGATCTCCATATCATTCCTTAGCATCTCCTTCCATTCTACTAACACAGAGGTGTACTACTTCTCCAAGTAATTCTCCATCTTAGTAACTCAAACTTAGAAAAGCTTTTCTCACCATTGAAAGCTGATGGAGTAGCTGACTCAGTACACGTGACTTCCACTTGTGCTTTTTTTGAAGAACTACCTTTTGCAATATTATCTTGTGCTTCGCTTGACAAACAACATCAGCCACTTCTGCTGTGGTTCATCTACTCCTTCATCTAGTAGCGCTAAATCCTTAACTTATTCGGTTTGCGATACATGAACCTCTACTTCTTTCTCATGTATTGTTTTTCCTCGAGCTAAATTCACCTTAAGCACCTTGTTCTTAGCTTCCACTTGCTCAATTCGACCTTCCAACTTCTTAAGCAATGTCTTCATCTCGTCCATCCCAAATGGCACAACTTCTATGTCGATGATGTTTTTTAGAGATCAAGTCTAGACCTTCTCTGAAACTAACTGAAACGTCCAACTATAGATCATAGAATATAATATATTTTCTGTAATGAATTAGTCGTCAAACGTGAACATCTTTGAAGACTATTATACTTTTTGTGTCTTTAGTTCTAGCTCTCTTAACCTTCCCTTAATCAACACCGGAAGCTTAGTAACTACCAAACTGTCTTAAGATAACTGAATAGTCTGCTACGAGTCTAGGTTTCTAATCAGAGGTCTTAAAATACAGATAGAATTGCTCTGGCTTGGGATTGGAAGATATTTAGACAATGTTTGCACTATTGGTGATCCAGTCATAAACAAAAAGGATAGAGAGCAAGATGAGAATATCTCGTGGGTGCTTGGAAGTAAGAATGCAAGGTAATTGCATAGAAATATAGTCAACACCACACCAGGTGCTCCTGATTCAACTTTGGTAAATCCAAGCTTGCTCCTTGGAGAAAGATGAAGGTAAAGCTTCCCCATAAGACGCTTCTTCGGCTCCCGATAGGCTTTCATCTTCCAACCATTCCTTCCCTGTCGATCCTCCATGAAGAGGCAGGTAATACTCTCAAGTAGATGCTATTTCTCTGAAATGATCAGAGGAATTTTTCTTCTCCATCTTGTAACCCCTGTTCTCATATTCGAGTTGATGGAATGCTATTCTCCATCACTCCACAGTCCACAGTGCTGGTCTTCCTCTAGCCACTCTTACCTTGACAAGTACACGGTTCCAAGGAGGTAGGGCTGCCCATACCTCTCCCAACAAACATTGATCAGCAAGATTATAATCTCACGTGAAAAAGTCGAGGCCCAACTCCTTGATGAAGAGTTTGGCTGCGCTCAGCTCCACTTGTGATAACACAAGAGCTCGAGGATGCATAGTCATTTCGAAGTTTTTGTTACACTATATAACACATACTCTTTGTGAGCCTAAGGCTCAATCCTTACCAGACCCTCACAGCCCAGTTTTCACTCTCAGATACGAGTTCAATCTTCCATAAGACAACTATTTTGTCTTCTAGAATTCTAAGAGAACTTCCTAATAACATCACGTCTTCTGATCTATATCTACGCAATTCTAACTAAGCAAGACATCACATGGATTCCTAAGAAGATAATCCACTTTACAGTTCATCCTACTTCCTAGCAGAAGATGAAGAGGTACTCGAGAAGAGAGTCTTACGAAACGATTAGAAGGAGGTTGAGGACTCCTGCGGTGACAATGGCCTCCATGAAGACTCCCGGAACAGCTTTGGATAACTGACGTCTTCAGAAGACTTCTCACATCTAGACTTCCAATCAGTAATCTCACATGTCTTCTGGCTTCCTGCATGCAATCTATCCTCATGATAGACACTGAACATTCGCACTCTATCATTCGACTCCTCACATCGCATACACTCTCAAAAGACTTGATGCGTAATGAGAAGACATGACCCTTGACATTACTCTCCATATTTTGCCAGTAAGACTCCTCACATTTCTCATATAACGTTGGAAAGAAGAAGGAACAGACTGCTATAAGTTAGAGAGAAGAGACTCGTAAAGAACCCTCACATCTTTTCGTGCATTTTGCCAACCTTTCCAATCTTCTATCTCTTTAGGAAGATGTGGATTTGGGAAGACATGAAGCTTGGGAGGCGCTAGCATGATACCCAAGTTCTTGCTTCTCGAAACAATTACCAACTCACAATTTCACTATGGATTCACATCAAGATTCTCATAATTCAATTCAAATCAAATCTATACTACTTGATGTGAATTCAAAATTCAGCTTCTGGAAATGTCCAGACTTGAAACAAGTCTTCTATCCATGGATTCTAGGGACAAAAGCACAATGGGGAACGAAATTGATGAGCATAAACACAAAGTTTTGAGACAGAGGATGAAATTCGATTTCGGGAAAGGAGATTGAGAAGAAGATTGTCAAAAATTGGACAACGCTTCCGCTTGCAATCCACTTAGGATAAATTTCAGAAGAGAGGGAGGAGTATGTAGGCTTCCTACAAGCAATCGAGGAAGAAGAAAACATAAGAACAGAAAGGTGATAAGGCGATGAGAAAAGAGAAGAAGCGATAAGAACCTCAAAATGTGCTAGTAGAATGCGTTGCACTTCTGCTCAATCTCCAAATGTCTTCTACGCACTGCTGATGTGCGTGCTTCGATCCTCCTCATGAACGACTTCGTCTTGCTTAGACCTTGTCTTCGCATTTGATTTCGAGCTCTGTTGTTTGCAACCTGAAGCTCCAATCTTCGATTCCAGAGGTTTCCAATTCATGCGATCCTTGGGAAATCCTGCCTTTTCCTACTTCGAGCTCTCTTCCTGCTAGAAGACGATCGTCCTCACAATCTCTCACTGAAATTTCTCTGCGCGCATCTCTAATGTCTTCCTTGATGTGTTTGAATTCGAGCAAGGGAGAAGGAAAAATAATATGGCGCTTATGCACCTCTTCTCTTTGTGGTAGCTACCCTGTCTACTCTCTAGCTGCTCGCGTTTTAGATAAGTGTCATGTCAGCCCTTGCCCTATCTACTACTTAGGTGGCTGTCCTTCAGGTCCACCAAACGCCTACTGCGTCATCTAGTGGATACTAGGTTGGTGTCTCCCGTAGTTACAGTCACGGTCATCCTTATAAGTCTTCGCATTGTGTCTTCTAGATTCAGTCTTCTGAGAAGATGTCCGTCTTCTGGCTTCTTCTCAAAAATCCGTCTTAAGTTCATATTCCCGCTAAGTAGGGGATAAACTTAAGTAACAAGGTCAATTCAATTATATATACACACGTTATCTTGTAAATTTTGAAGAAAATCCCAAAACTTGCAAATTGTGGACACCACATCAAGCAAATTTCTGATTATATTCATATACTTGCATAGATAAGGGTTTAATCTGTTATCTAACACTTCTCTTTGGAAGGATTAGATGATAAGTTATAACCACTATTAGATATGATGTGTTTTTTGCAGTTTCTGATATGCAGTTCCGAAAGTTTGTTTTTTCATGCTTTTCTTTATAGATTATATCTAGATCTTTCCACGTCTCAGATTCAGGGTATTAATTAACATTTGGAGATAAATTAATTATTCTTGTTAGTTTGGTACAGACTTTGCTTACAACACTTATATTTGTTTGTTGATAACAACAAGCGAACAAAAGTTTTCCAAAATTGATCTTCTATGCATATCATCCCTATCAAGAGTTTAATTTCTTTTTTAATCCTTCCGTCATAAAGAGTTAGGTAATAGATTACTATGTCAATTAAGTGGCATGTTGATTTCATTAGCAAGTTGTCGCACTTGTAATTTTTGCAGCT
Organism: Asterella californica; assembly: GCA_036924285.1. Classification (NCBI taxonomy): domain Eukaryota; kingdom Viridiplantae; phylum Streptophyta; class Marchantiopsida; order Marchantiales; family Aytoniaceae; genus Asterella; species Asterella californica. The sequence goes on from JAYKYS010000003.1 coordinate 20,227,837, forward strand.
CGTTAGTCTACACTTCTTTCATTTATATGTATAGATCTTCCTGCATCTCTATTTCTGACTATCACCTAACATTTAGAAATGAATTTATTTTTTCATGTCAACTTAGTTCAGATGACACTTATATTGTTTTTGATAATACCAAGCGAACAAATGTTTTCCGAAGTTGATCTTGCATGCATATTTATTTATAACAATTTGTGTATTTGTTGAGCTTGAACTCTTGCAATGTATGATACATGTATGGTATAAGACAAATACAAGTACAGTAAGTGTAACTGTAACATGGTTTATTTTATTATAAGCAGTGATTACAGAAAACCACGTGGTTGCTACAAGATCACGATCAAGACTTGTCAAACGAACAAAGTCACGAACCTTAGAAGGGGACTTTTTTGCTGTTTTCCACTTTCACTGCAGCAGGAGAGGTCTGGTGGCTGAGAAGAGACTATACTTACAGAAGCTAGAGAGGAAGATGTGAAGGTCGAGGACAAAGATCATACAACAAGTGAGAGGATATGGTTGATAAATCGTTGTAAGCTAGTAGTAGCAGAGGAGTTCTAGTGTTGACCATACAATTAATATGATAATCAATCTATTGAGTGTAAAATCAGCATGTACAGATTGAAGATAAGCTTCATCAAGGAATTATAGTGAAATTTTCACTGTAGAGTTTCAACATCAAGGAAGATTGCCAGCTGTTCCTCAAATGTGTACCAGACTTCTCGTACTGCTAGAAATATAGTGCCCCCATATCGAATAACACTTCTCACTCTTCTTTACACTGGCAAATTCAAGAGGCACTCATATACGAATCAAGTGCGACAGATGTCTCCCAAAATTACAAATCTCCTTTATACATAGAAATAGAAAATTCTCCTATACACTTGTGATTGATAAATGAAGATCCTTGAGACCGTGGATAGTCAACAACAATAACTCACCCACTGTAAACTGTTAGGCTCAAATCGCTAATTGTCTAACTACTTTGTACCGAATAACCAGTATACAAGTCACTCTACCACCTATAACATTTATCCTCTTTTATGCTTGACGTCCAGCCCCGATCATCTCATATAGAACAGCTACGTCAGTAGCATTCATAGCCTTCTCTTGAGATTGGCTCGGCTCTCTTATCTCTCCGGATGATACTCATGTGTCTGGTTCTTCTCCCTTCAGCTTCATTTTCAACTCTTGTATTCAAATAGCGATAGCTTCATCAAATAAGACCTCGTATGTTCTCTCTAAATTGATATTTTGCAAAACCTTGAAATGAATCTGAAGGATCATTTGTAGTTCCGGATTGCTTCATACCTCAAGTCTTGATTTATAGTTTTCAGTTTGATAATGCATCCATACGTTACAAATAAATCATGCATCACTCCGAACATCTTTGATGTTACCTTGAACATTTTGTTTATGCTTCTTGTCCGAGCTTTGAATCTCTCCCTTAACTATGACTCAAGATGTAATAGCACTTTCTTTGTCTCCATGATGTCATGGAATGGTCTTTGATGCTTTCTCTGAAATGAGTTCTCTAACATATGTCCGGACTTCCTCATAGACAATTGATATCTACTAGGCACAATTTCTAATGTCCTAGAGCTCTTAGCTAATTCTGTTTGAAGCTCGCTCTGTCCATTCGTTCTCCTTCTATCGTTCACTGACATACCTCTTTCATGAACTCATCATCTTTTATATCCATCTCCGAATGTCGTTGTTCACTCCTTCTGAACTTCTAGTTCAGAAATTTGTTAACATCGTTAAATTCCTCCTTCTGAACGTTCCATCCCTTCATCGTTTTCTGCTTGTCTTCTCCCATTGATTCCAAATATAGATAGTTCTTAAGAATAGACTCCTTCTGACCATGAGATTCCTCCCCAAAGGTGTTATTCCTTTCTTCTTATCAACTTGGTATACATGTTTTGCTTTGTATTCGGTTACAACTCCTTCAACCGTATCCTTCTCTTGATCGCTTATGGTTTCTGGTGTTTTCTTTGGATTGTCACGTTCTTCTTTGTTTTCTCGTATCACTTATAGTTCCTGGAGGATTATGGCCACTCTAGATTATACCTCCATCTCATTCGACTCTTCATCTATGATATATATCTTTACTGTTTTCTCTGAGATTTGGAGAACATTCGGAAGTCTTGATTCTTTCATATTCTATCCATGTTCTTCTACTAGCTCCCTTACACTAACCGATGGAATTCCTTTGGTGCTTCTCGAGTTCTTGACTGTCTTTCATGATAATGTCCTCCGGATTCTCTTTCGACTCTTCGTCTGCTTGCTCTTCTCCTTGGTCTTTCGTTATAGTTCTCACTGATTACGTATCTCTTAGAAACGGAAACAAATTGATCTTCATCATCATAGAGGATGAGTACTTCATCACCTCTAGTTCCTTACCACTCGTTCATACTACGAGATCCAATACTCCATACACTTCGTATCTAATTCGCTCTCAAAAATTCATTCTTTCTTTGATTTCTATCCAGTCGCTATATTCTTTAGGGTATCTTGAAATCGTATGTGAGTATTCACTCATTGAGGTTCTACAAGAGTATTCTTTGCTTAACCTTTTCATTTATACCGTTGCTTCTCCTTATGCTAGATCTGGAGGACTAAGTATCACTAATCTCCATGCTCTCCTCATATTTGCTCTCTTTGTTCTCGAAGCTGCTATCGTCCATCACTTTCCGTGGAAGAAAGCCCTTTTTGGAGTCACCGTATGTCATACACTCGTAATATCGATGTCAAAAGATTCGTAATCCATCATCTTGATTGTATTTCGTTTCGCTAGTTCCTTCCAAGATGACTCCGAACTATCCAAGATAATCATCTTCCTCTTTATCTCATGCGACTTCTCTCTTGATATGGCTAATCTTTGAGATGTACACTCTACTATTAGAATGCTTGTCCTCTGAGTTCTCTTCCTCAAACTATCTTTGTCTTTCTCTTATTTCTGTGACTCCGTATGTACTATCTTGGATATGCTATTTCTCCTACTTCTCATCGATTTTGCATTGTGTGCACTTTTCTCTCTAGAGCTGGTCATATTCTCTTTCTATTTTCTTTGTTGATCACTTTCTTCAAGAGCATCTTTTTCTTGCATTGTTAGTTTCGGTATTGCTTCTCTTGAAGAATCATTTTTCTTGGAAGCATAATGATTATATCTTGGTGAAATGTGGACCTACGTATGAAGATGCTACATTTCTCATCTTCATCCTTTGCAGTCTCACACATTGGCTCTTAAGCCGTTCGATCACGTATTATGCCCAGTTGACTTCTCGTCCGTCTTCCGCATTCAGTATCATCATTGCTATCAAGCTCTTCATGATCTCCCTTCCTTCTTGTCTTCTGACTACCACCTTGTTGATCCAACTCAAACGGTGGCTCCATAATTTGTCATTGCACCTCAAAGCATAGTAGATTTCCTTACTTGTCATCCACTCTAGATGTACATTTTGTAGTCATTCCATCAAAATTTGAGCTTGTTGTGAATTTGTGCTCTCTTGTTGACTATACGGAAGACCTCAGACACAAACTTTTTGTCAAGCTTGTATTGTCATGAACTTGTGAGTTGTTGGATTATATGAGTTTACTATCGGTAATGCTTGCTCTGCATTGAAATCCTGAATATGAAGGTCTTTGAACTTCTCAAACTGCTCTAGTCACTCTCTCCTATCCTTCTTCTCCTCAAGATCATACACTCGAGTACTTCTTGTGATGAAATTGATTCAGTCTTTGCCTGCTCTCGGTGCATCTCCTACGATCAATCTAATCAAAGATATCATTTTATATGTTGTTCTTTTTCTACTCTCATTTTGATTTCTTTGCAATGTTAAGACTAAACAAACAATCTTCAAATTCTCCCATTCCGTTTCTCCGAATATTGTGAAATAGATTTCACTACTTGGACTTCCACAGTCTGCTTCAATTTATAACTCCTTGAATTTCAAAATTCCCTCAACTCTTGGTAGCGCTACAGTTGAGGACATTCTTTCATTGTATTTGTTCAATCGTCAATCACCATCTGCGCGTGATTCCGGCACTCGTGTAACATCTCATTGTCATTCCTTGATCGTTCATCATAGTTGTTACGATACATAATAACTTGCTCTTTTTCAGTTATGTGTTTCAAGCGATAGGCTAACGATACTTGATTATACCACAATCTTGTTCACTCCCACGTGTTGCTATCATATCCTTCTGTCATCCGTTGATCGTTCATCTAATTTCATTACCTTCAACATAATTTCAGTTGTCCATGATGTCTTTCGGATGATATGTATGATGTCTTTCACGTTCTAGATTTCTCTCGTATCCAGTTCATCTGATCTGTGAAGTCTCAATTTTTCATTTTTGTTAATTAATTGATTAATTGTAAAGTAAATAAGAAGAATAGGTAGTAGAAGATAAAAAGATAGAAGTAGAACAGTGTTAATTGGAAGTTTAGTGAAGAAGATCAGTTCTTGAAGAATCAATTGAAGTTTTGAAGTCAATTTGGATGGCAGTTCATCATCGATGGATTCTTCGGTCACAGAGGTTTCTAACTATATGTTGTGCAAGGCAAACAGAGTCCGAATGATGAAGTTACAAACAACTAAATTATTGAGGAAGTCGGTGAGGAATGACTTCTTTGTACTTCGGATGATGAAGAACTTTGGCGGAAGCGTGAAGAGTGTTAGAAGAGACGGAAGCATCTGCAGTAGTTTAGAGGCGAAGAAGCGCATCTTCGGCGAAGATAGTTTTAGAAAAAGAAGTTCTTTTCTTTGTCCTCCACTTCCTACTTCGTACCTCATTCTCAACTTCGCTCTCTACTTAGATCTTTTGCGAATGCGCGGGTTTCGTGCACCTATCGCCTTGTTGCGTCAGCGGAAGCTCTTGCTCAGTAGGCCATGAAACTCATAACGCTAACCTGCAAATCACAATCACATGTTAGCGTTCATGCACCACTTATCTTAACTTTGTTTGGTCCGGACCAGAGTCGGACCGTCTCCCTAACTCTCAAGCTCAACATTTCCTATGTCCCGAGCTAGACCTGGCTAGATCGGTCCCTAAACATGAGCAAGTCATAACATGACTTGGGACGGACTTCCCATAAAGTTCAAGGTCCTAAATGGTACCTCCAGCACACCTCGCGGTCCAACTGCCTGTGATGTTCATCTGGGTCTAGGCTCCCGAACAGTGGTCTAATCCGCCGTCTCGTTCTTTAGTCTTGTCCCAGTCCTTAGGTTGTTCCTAAGTCCAGACGTCCAAGTCTGGACCAAAACGCGTCTTGATACTGACTCAACAATCACCTCATGTCTTCAGTGTCTGTCCTACCGAACCCTGCGGTTGGATGAGACATCGAGCCGCTCTCATATATACTTTTGTCTTAGACTTTGGGTCATGTCAGTTCAAACAGGTCAAAAAATCCAATTTTCTGAGCTACTGAAGTACTTCTCCCGGACCCGAACTCGTCACTGACAGTCACTACTCTCCCACGGATCAGAGACAACTCACTCTGTCTCGCATATCTTGTCAAGCACCTACGCAACAAGCACCCAACTCGTTCTTGGACAAAAACAACAACGGCTCATAACTTGGCTCCTGATCCGGAAGGTCAGGTCTTGACGACACAACTGCACACATCCATCATCCTACCACGACATCACTATCACTATTCTCGATCTCATCATATTCTACTGACATGTGCACATTTCTTAGACTATTCTCGAGGTCCGCCAAGCTCATACACACTCATACTTCTTATCACTCCCTCGACTCTCTCTCTCTCTCCCTCTCTGTATATATCTCTCTCTCTGCTTTCTCTGTCGGTAATGACTCATACCTTCCTCCCGTGACTCTTTCTCCCAGTCATCCCGCTGTGGTGTTGTTGCGAACCTTTCGCTCGAGAGCTCTTCCAAAGTGAGAACTCAACCGTCGTCCAACTCCACGTGGCATCTGGTTGGGAGCTCCTCCAAAATGAGAAATTAATCGTCGCCCAGTCACCAGCTTTCATGCGGCATCTGGTTGGACCGAGGGTCCTTAGTGGTGTCATATCCTTGTACCTTCCCTCTCTTTCTTGGAGCTCTTCATCTCTCGTTGACTCCCTTCTTGCGCTCGTAGAAGCCGAAGCGTCAATACCTAGGCTTCCACCTCTTCAGTTCTGCTTTCTCTTTGCGGATGTTTCCGCTTATACTCTCACGAGCGCTTCTTGAGGTGGCGCTTGGTCTCCGTTCTTGTCTGACGCTTCACCTCTTCTTTGGATCCGGCGCTTCGTCTTCCTATTTGGGTCCGATATTTCATGTTCCGTTTGGGACCTCATGGTCCCTCGTACTTGCGTGTACTGTCGAGTATATGTGACCCTTGACCTCCCAGTAGCCTCTACTTTTGCAACGGATTCTTCTAGCTCGCGGTTAGGATCTTCGAGGGGTTTTTTCGAGACCTCACCCAATGTATGCTTCTAGTCTTGCATTTAAATTACAAGGTTATACAAAATTGCTTAAAACTAAGCCGCGGGACTGAATTAAAACTATTAATCTAGATTCTCACGTGCCGATCAGCGATGACTAATATTTGACATTTCCACCTCTCGGAATTTATTGGTATAATCACTGTCATCTTGTGCGAGATAATCAACCCACATTATTAGTGTTTGCTGCTTAATGCTTACCTTATTCTCATAGATGCAAATCTCGTGATCCAAGCTTCCCGACCTTAGAACATCTGGATCTTTTGGCACCCACACCTCGGACTCGTTCAGGCTAGCCCCAAAAGGAAAAGAAATGCGTCCTCGCATTTACCGCTTCTCTGTTTACATAAGTATGCGTTTACTCTAGCTCCACTCTTTCTTGTGGCCTTTAGAGGCAAGATTTAAGGTGCACTTATTACTTAGTTGTAATCTTGACACCAGATCTTAGTCGACTTTTTACCTCACTACTATCTTGTGGACATGAGGAGAGGCTTGGAGCATGAGGACTACTCTGCGCTTATATGCATTATAAGGTGAACAAACCCTACGCATTGCAGTGGTCTCTAAGCGTCCTCGCTCACTCATACTAAAGGCACAAGCCCGTTACATGTGTCCTTAGTATGTTTTGCTTGACTTGATGCAGTATATATGATCGCTGTCCCAAGAACTCAACAACGTCCAAGGGACGCTTCCGTAAGACATTATCGAACTCAGGAGTTTATAAGACCAAGGCAGCAGATGACAACGGAGTCTTGTTCCCCTTGTAAACTAATTCGAAGAGCTTGTACCCGGTTGCGGTGTGGATCGAGTCGTTGTAGAAGAACTCTATCAGGTTCAAGTGCACCATCCAATCACTTTGGTCCATAAGTATGTAGTTCCTAATTCCTTGTTCAATGAGCTGGTTTATCCTCTCACTTTGGACGTCGGTCTGTAGATGGTAGGCGGCCATGAACTTCAACTGAGTTCCCATCTGTGAGAATAGTGAAGTCTAGAACTCGTTGGAGAATCTTATGTCATTGTCTGATATTATCTCTTTACGTAAGCCATGGTATTTAAACACATGCTTAAGAAACAGTTTGGCTACTTCCGGAGCAGAAATGATGGTCGTGCACGATATGAAATGTGTCATTCTACTGAGAATCCACCATCGTTAGTACGCAATCATAACCGTCTGAGTTAGGCAACTGCACGATAAAGTCCATGATCACGCTTTCTTAGAGGTTCTCATGTACAAGAATGTGTTGCAGCAAATCGACAGATTTCTGATGATCCGGTTTTGTCTGTTGTGGTGCCCACAAATTACAGGATGCACGAATTTTTGAAATTTTTAAGAATAATGACTTGTTTATATAATTGAAGAAGCGTTGTTACTTAAGGTTACGTCTTCCTTAACAGGAAGATGATCTTAAGAGCTGTTTGTAATAAGAAGTTGACTTCTTCAGAAGACGACCGTCTTCGGAAGATCATCTTCTCAGTTGCGTCTTCAGAAGATGAGAAGACGGCGGAAGATGAGAAGACGACGGAAGACACCTGTCTTCCGGAAGACAGCGATCACGAAGGCCTGACCACGAGTTTTCGGGTAAACAAGTAGGTGTACCTACTAAGTAAGCACCCAGGTGGTAGGTAGGTCGAAGAAGACACCTAGGATCAAAACCCCTAATCTGCGGGGAAGATGCGTGAGGAAGCACATTAGCCACCTTCCAACTTCCCGCAGCACAGTGCGTCTGAAGAAGATCGATTGAGAGAGTGAACTTCGAGCTAGCATTGAGAGAGGAATCGAGTAAGACATCGAGGTAGGAGAGAGTAAGTTGGCAGCTAGGCGAAGGGTGAAATCGGATTGCGGGAGCACAAACAGCAGAGAGAGCGAAGGCATTTCTGTGGAGCTTCCGAGAAGTTGACAGTGGAGAGTGACGAGTAGAAGCGAAGGTAGAATCGAGGTGTGGACCGAAATTGACAGCAGGCGCATTCGAGAGGAGTCGCATTGGAAGCTAGTACAAGAACCAGAAGCGCGCGAAGGTCGAAGGCAACTCGGGAGCCGAAGAAGACTGTAGAGGTTCTTCCCCCTGTTCTTTTCCCCTCCCACTTCTTCTCGCCATTTTCTTGGTACTCCCAGCGCTTCCTTGATTGTGTGCAGGCAGCCTGATCGATTACCTCACCCCCCATTCTTTCTGTTTGAGACATTGGGCTCGGAAGCGCTACCCAATTTCTGTCAAGATATCTCCTTGCTTCTTCCCGAGCTCAATTCGAGCTTCCCTGCCCCTAGTCTTCAAATTGGCGAACCCAACTATCAATTTCTCTACCCCCTTACCTCTCTACCCCCGAAACTTGGAATAGAAGACGATTTAGAAGATGGGAACATCTTCGGAAGACGCTTCTTGAACTTGACTGTCTTCGGAAGACATCTTCGGAAGACTGTCTTCGGAAGTCGACTGAACATAATTCGTATCAAGAGTGGATTTGATTTGCTTTTGTGTTTAGAGCGACTTGGTACGAAGCCTGAGTGGTGTGGTGAGTTGTTGTGTTATTTCGAGAAGTTGGAACTCGGGAACTAGGCCTGTGCCTCCCGATCTTCCAAGCTTCTCAACTCCACATCTTCCTAGAGAGACTAGAAGACTGAAAGGCTGGCAAGATGAGCGAGAAGACGTGAGGGTCCATTTCGGGTCCCTTCTGTCCGACCCATAGCAGCCGTTCCTTCTTCTTCCCGAACTTAGAAGAGAGTTGTGAGAAGTATTGCTGGTAGAATCCGGAGAGAATGGTCGAGGGTCATGTCTTCCCATCATGCAGCAAACTTCTTCTGAGTGCGTATGAGAGGTGAGAAGTCAGAAGAACAGAGTGCACATGTCTTGAGTCTGTTGTGAGGATAGACTGCGCGTAGGAAGAAGAAGACAGGTGAGACCAGTGAAGGGAAGTCTGACTTCGGGAGGTCTTCCGAGAACGACATTGAATCGGAAGCTGTCCCAAGTGTCTTTCTAGAGGCCACTGTCACTGCAGGAGCCCGCAACCATCTTCTGAACCTTTCTCATACTCTACTTCTCGCATATCTTGTATCTTCTGATAGGAAGTAGGATGTAATGCAAGGTGGGTTGTCTTCTTGGTAATCCATGCGAGGCCTTGCTTAGATAGGATTGTTTAGATATAGCTCGGAAGACGAGAGCTATCTAGGAAGTACTGTTAGAATCCCGGAAGACAGAGTAGCTGTCTTCTGGAAGACTAGTTTCGTCTTCTGAGAGTGGAAGCTAGACTGTGGGCACTCGGGAAGGACTGAGCCTTCAACTCATAGTAGGTGCTTGTGGTTTAGTGCAGCAGATCTTCCAGGTATGTCGATGCATCCGCGAGGCTTGGTGTTACCAGCGACAGAATTGGCCGAGGCCACTCCTTTCCTCAAGGAGTTGGGTCTCGATTTCTTCTTGTGGGACTGGAACCTCGCAGATCAAGGGCTTCTGGAGGAGGTATGGACCGCGTTACCACCGCGTAACCGTGTACCTGCAAAGGCAGGAGTTGCTCGGGGAAGACCATCTTCCTGGACAGAAGACTGGTGGCGTAAGGCGTTTCACAGGCCTGAGACCGAGAACCGAGGATATTGGTACGAGAAGAAGATCTTGCCTAGGATTGTGAGTTCATGGCATGTGCCTGGGAGTACCACCTGCCTTTTCGTGGAAGACAGGCAGGGGAGGAACGGTTGGAAGATAGAGTCTTACCGGGAGCCGAAGAAGCGACTTCTGGCGAAGTTGTTTCTGCATCTTTTTCCCCAAGGGAAAAGCGCAGAAGACAAGGTACTTAGGAGATCAGGACGTGGAGTTCCTGGAATCAGTGTGGGATGACAGAGTGCCAATCTACTGGGGCGCGTACATCCACAACTATGTACAGACGGAGCTAGCATACTTGGGTACCCCGGCGGGAGGACATCTGACGCCCTTCTTCTGCTACTTGTATGTAGCCATGGGGGATCTTAGGGAAGATCAGCTGGCAGTGTATGGGCCAACGGAGCGACAGGAGGTGAAGGAGGAGACCTCGGAAGACGATGATCGAGAGGCAGCAGCAACGCCCCCTCCCACTCTGATGCCACAGCTGAGACCCGGCTCTCACCAGAAGACGCTTCTGGTGAGGGAAGACGAGTCTAGTGGGTCGGAAGACGCCACGCCAGTGAGGAAGATGGGTCACAAAAGTGTACCGAGGACACCCATCTCCCTCATCCATTCAGGATCGGAGTCGGACTCGGAGGAAGACTTGCTGAGTACCCGATCGGAGCAGAAGACAACTTCTGTAACACCTGGGAGTCTTCCGAAGACTCCAGAAGACGAAGGATGGATGGGTACTCCTACTGCGATGCGAGGAAGCGCAAAGAGGAGAGCCGCTCCTGCCACGAGGAGTCTTCCACCCCGGAAGATGAGAAGAGTAGCTTCTTCTCGTGCGCAGAAGATGAAGGCCGTAGTGGTGGAAGAGGCTCCCTTGCCTCTGGAAGACGAAGTCGACACCATCGAGCGAGTGGTGGGGATGAACTTGTCTTCTGCAGGAAGACGACTGGAGGAGTTCAGTGCCTACTTCCAGAAAGAGATCCAGCCCGCTATGGAGTTGCTGGAAAGGAGAGCGAGGGCACAGGAGAAGCCTTTACAGCTTGGATTCGGCTTGCGCACCTTGCTGCGACAGGAAGACAGCCAGCAGAAGACGGAGTCACTGGAAGCTAGTCTCCGCACCACGGAGAAGCTTGCAGCCAGGTACAAGGCGGAAGCAGCCGCTTCTGCCAAGGAGTCGATGCAACTTCGGAAGAGCAACCAGGAGTTGCAGACGCGAGTACAGCAGCGTGATCAGGAAGTTCTTCGAGTGCGGGAGAAGATCACTGCCCTCGCAGAAGAGCAGACCACTTGGAAGATGCAGCGAGAAGCCGCAGAAGCGTGAGCTGCAGTAGAGAAGACGCAGAGGGAAGCAGCGGAGGCCCGTGCGCAGAAGATGCTAGCTCAGTCGGTAGAAGCGCTTCGGAAGAAGTTCAACTTCACCGCGGGTAAGAAGTTACTTACCTTAGCTAGGGAATGGGACAGCGAGTCCAAGACGAGGTTGGTGGAATGCAGAGATAGCATGTTCAGGTACCTGGATAGACAGATAGAAGGAGTGAAGACACTTTATGGTCTTCCCTCACTTCCGACACCTACAACCGCATCTTCCCAAGCCCTAGCACCCTCGACTGGATCCGGAATGGAGAAGGAGGAGTTCGATCTCACTGTGCACTTGGTGGTGACAGCGTCGGAAGACGAGAAGACTCCAGAAGACGTCCCGGAAGACATGATGTCTTCTGGAAGACAGGAAGACGAGCCGTCTTCCCAAGTATTCCGCGTGGAGGAAGCGACTTCCCCGGACCCCTATGAGATCGCCATGGTCCCTAGTACTGCATCTGTGTCTCAGAAGATCGAAGACGCACCATTCAACTCGTCTTCCCAGAAGACCATTCCGTCTTCCGAAGTCGAAGCCGAGGAAGACGCAACCGCAGAAACAGCAGGGCCAGCGAAGAGCGAGGAGAGGGAAGCTACCTCAGTGGTACCCGAGGTAAGTGCAGGGCTTCCCAGCCCATCAGAAGTCGAGGTAGTAGCTCCGGTAGGGGCAGATCATGTAGAGATTGCCACCGAGCAATCAGAGTAGTTAGCAAACTCAATTGACACTTCCAGATTTAGTAGGATTGGACATGCTATCTTAAGGGTGGCAGTTTTCTATGTAAAAATAGTTAGGACCCCATGTGGCAGCATAGGTAGCGTAGGAGTAACACAGTGGAGGGCTAATTGGGAAGAGGGACCGCATGCATGTGAGGTGACAACCTCTTGTCAGCGCCTCTCTCTCTCTCTCCCTGGTGATCGCCTCCCCTGACTCTCGAGGCAGATGGTTAAGTAGGATAGCAGGGTAGGAGAAAAGCTCTCTGAGAGCTATGCCAGTTCTGTAGAATTCGGCAGTAACTGAACATACATACCAATTCTACAGGCAGGCGAGACACATTAGAGCAGAGACAGTCTTAGCACACTACACCCGTTGTTGGAAACATACGAATAGTCTTGGAATATACAGGAGGGGTCTGCATACTCGTACCAGCAGTGGTTCGAAGATGTAGATAGAGGTAGTGGACAGTCCAGGAACAGGGAACGGCATCCTCGTGCAGTCCTGTTAGCTAGGCTGGTGTGTCGAGGAGTAGACGCAGGAAGTAGCGGGAGTGAGCTTCCCAATGCCATTGTGACTTCTTCTCGGGGAATAGATTGTGGATTTGAGTGCAGCAGCTTCGCTCATGTCTTCTGGGTGGTGGAATGTATTGAATTCGCTCCCAATTGTGCATGGGAAGTGTTCTTCTTGAGTGGCGGTGAATGTCAACAGTTGTGGAGTGTAGCTTGACTCGTTCAGTAGAGCACTTGGGATCTACGTACGAACGGTCTTCTGGGTAAGTGATCACAGAAGACAGAGCAGTCAGAGCAGCGAAGTGAAGAAGAAAGAAGACTTCTTCCCGCAACAGAAGACGACATCCTCGAGTAGAAGACGGTGCTACAGTACTCATGTTTGTTGTCTTCCTCTCCAAACTATTACAAGCAGGGATGGCTTGTTAGTCAAGATCCTGACTAGAAGCCTGTCGGAATCTTAATTGCCCTTTTTCATCCTGGTTTCTCTTGTTTAGATTTCTTCTTCTTCCCATCTTCTTCCCATCTTCTCCCATCTTCCCCACCTTCTTACCTTCTTCTAGTGAGCTTCCGATACTTCTATTGAGCTTCCGTGAAGGTGAATGTCGTTGTAGCGCTGCAGGAAGACAACTTCCGTAGGCAAAAGCCTGGGAAGGCTACAGGGGGCATACACCCTGTGATTGATCCAACCCGATTGGAATGTGAGTGTGAGAATAAGGTGTAACGACTGTTACTAGTCGACTTCTGCGAAGCCGGACAGCCTTCTGGAGGTGTGAGAAGACGAGCTAAACCCCCAGAAGACGAGAATCGCTTCGGGAAGACGGTATCGAGAAGACCGGAAGAAGCAACCTGGAAGCAGGAAGATCGTCTTCCCGAGCTTCTTTGTGAATAGTTGTGTGATATTGTAATTGGTAGTTGTTTGTTTAGGTCCAGAGCATCATTTGGCGTGTCTGGAAGACGTGTTGGTTTGTGTGGTTTTGTGAGAAGACGGGCTTTTTAGACAAAACCCGTGTGTTTGTGTGTTTGAACAGATCTTAGAACTTAGAGCAGCGTTACTTGTGCAAATCCTATGTGGGAACGATATCTTGTATACTAAATGGGCAAAAGGAGAAATCCTTCGTCACTACATATGTTTACAGACTAAAGGTTTTGAACTATGTGTACGTACAAAGGTTTTGAATTCATGTTCAAAAACTAACATGAATTGTACTAAAGACTAAATACAAATCTTTGTATCGAGGTCCTCGCAACGGAATCAAAATGTAAGACGACATATCTCTCATCTAAGGGTACCTCATATGACTAGGATCGCACCATAATTACAAAGATTCAGTTACACCCATGCTCACTTCACTCAACTCTATGATCCACATGTTCACATCGATCTCCTCTAATAACGTTCATGCAAACAAGTTTTAATCTCGCTCTCAACATTGCATCGCATAATACTCAAGGACTCCCAAGTTCGTCAATACTCACTTTACTCCTAGATAAGAAATGAGAGCGTCTTTCATCCTCTCAACTCCTCCTCCTTATATACTCTACAACTTCTTACCATGGTAACTGTGGTGCCCACAATTTACAAGATTTACGAAATCTTGATATTTTTGAAGATAATAACATGTCTGTGTAATTGAAATAACTCTGTTGCTCAAGATTACATCTTGCTTAGAAGAAAGATGGTCTTAAGAACTTTTTGTAAGAAGAGTCGACTTCTTCCGAAGACGGAAGAAGGACATCTTCCGAGAAGACGTCTTCCCGACCATGTCTTCGGAAGATGGAAGACGGAAGACAGACATCTTCCGGAAGACGGTGACTGGACCTTCGAGTTATCAACCACATGTCACATCACCGCAAGAGAGTAGGTACTACCTAGTAGTGGGTGCATCGGGGTTACCAAGACATTACCCTAAAACGCCTTCGGCTGGCTACATACCTGAGGCCGGCTAGGCCCACAAGCAGCAGGCCGAAGCCGAAGGCCAAGGCCTTCTGCCGAAAGCCCACTGCACACAAAATGTATTGTGCACAGTTCTGACCTCCGTAGAGGTTGACTTATCGTGCTCTTGTCATAATGTGCTGCTTGAGACAAGATCTTTTTGGAAACAGAACTCTTTATCGTGGAAGTCGACCTGCTATTAACGTGAGATTATCTGTGAGTCGCGTCGTTCTACGGCTCAGTTGAAAGCCATGAAACAAGTATGCGGTAGCTTAAAACTAGAATTGGCACAATATCGTGAAGTAGCCGCTTTTGCTCAATTTGATTCAGACCTTGATGCTGCGACTCAGTATTTATTAAATCGTGGCGTTGGGAAGAAACGAACAAGACGCATTAGCGTAAGATCGATAGCCTGCTTCCCACAGTGAAGGACATCTGCGTTTGAGAAGCCGATGGCCATCGAGGTGTCGAATTGGACCTGGAAGCAAGGAGAGTGTAATTGAGAACTCAGAAAACTGAATTGAGGTCAGAGAGAGAGCGAGGACGATTTTGTGAGAGCTGGAAGCACAGTCGAGCTAAAGGAATCTCTTCGGATTCCAAGAAGCAGATATTGAGGGTCGATTAGAGAAGTTTACAAGGAAGAGAAAGATCGATTGCAGCAGCAGAGGGGTGCAGCTCAAGATTGACGACAAGAGCAGGTTCGTGGGATCGCATTGGAGCTGAGATTGAGACCGGAAGTGTGCAAAAGACCCGAAGGTGCACCAGAAGCAGCCAGAAGCAGTACTAAGGTTCTTCCCGTGTTCTTTCCTCTTCCCACTGCTTCTCGTCTCTGATTTGATTTTCCTTGCGCTTCTCCGCTCGTTTGTAGGAAGCCCATCGATCGATTCCTCTACCCTGAAATTTCCTCTATGAGAATTGAGCGCAGAAGCACTGTCCAATTTTCGACAGCCGTCTTCTCACTTCTTCCTAAGTAGGAATCGAGCTTCCTCATCTCTCATTCTTAAATTCGATCACCTGATTATCAATTTCTCTACCCTATCACACCTTTGTTCCCGAACCCATGGACAAAAACGCTTCTGAAGATCTGCACATCTTCGGAAGACGCTTCTGAATGTCTGAACGTCTTCGGAAGACGGCTGTATTCAATTCGTATCAATATTGGATTGGATTGGTTTTGTGTTGAGAGAGGCTTGGTACGAATCTTGAGTGACTTGATGAGTTGATTGTTGTTTCGAGAAGTTGGAAGTTGGGAACCAGGCCTGTGTCTCCCGATCTTTCGAGCTTCTCAAATCCACATCTTCCTAGAGAGACTAGAAGGTTGGAAAGGCTGGCAGAATGCACGAGAAGACGTTAGGGTCCTTTACGGGTCTCTTCTGTCCGACCCATAGCAGCCTATTCCTTCTTCTTCCCGAACTTAGAAGAGAGTTGTGAGAAGTATTGCTGATAGAATCTGGAGAGAATGGTCGAAGGTCATGTCTTCTCGTCATGCAGCAAGCTTCTTCTGAGTGTGTATGAGAGACGAGAAGTCGGAAGAACATAGTATGGATGTTTCGTGTCTGTTGTGAGGTTAGATTGCGTGTCGGAAGACGAGGACAGGTGAGATAAGTGATGGGAAGCCTGGCTACGGGAAGTCTTCCGAGTACGTCAGTTAATCGAAAGCTCTCCCATGAGTCTTCTTGGAGGTCACTGTCATCGTAGGAGCCCGCTACCATCTTCTAAACTTCTCGTATACTCTTCTTCTCACATATCTTGTATCTTCAGTTAGGAAGTAGGATGAAATGCAAGGTGAGTTGTCTTCTTGGTAATCCATGCGATGCCTTGCTTAGTTAGGATTGTTTAGATATAGCTCGGAAAACGAGAGGTACTTAGGAAGCACTGTTAGAATCCCGGAAGACGGAATAGTTGTCTTCTGGAATATTAGATTTGTCTTCTGAGAGTGGAAGTTAGACTGTGAGGATTTGGGAAGGATTTGATTTTTTGAAGCCTTCGGCTCACAATAAGTACGTGTGGCTTAGTGTAACAGAGGCTCGAAACATGTCGATGCATCCTCGAGGGTTGGTGTTACCGGCAGCAGAGTTGGCAGAGGTCAAATCCTTCATCAAGGAGTTGGGTCTCGACTTCTTCTTGTGGGACTGGAACCTCGCGGATCAGGATCTTCTGGAGGAAGTTTGGGCAGCACTGCCTCCTCGCAACCTTGTATCTACGAAGGCAGGAGTAGCCCGTGGAAGACCATCTTCCTGGATGACGGAGTGGTGGTGCAAGGCCTTTCACAAGTCAAAATCAAAGAACCGAGGATACGAACTCGAGAAAAAGATCTTACCCATGATCTCGAGGAAATGACATGTGCATGGAAGCACGACTTGTCTCTTCCTGGAAGATAGACAAGGAAGGAATGGGTGGAAGATAGAAGCGTATTGGGAGCCGCGGAAGCGTCTTCTGACGAAGCTATTTCTTCATCTCTTTCCCAAGGGGAAACCACAGAAGACGAGATATCTTTGGAGATCAGGATGTGGAGTTCCTGGAAGCCATCTGGGAGGGGCTACCTATCAATTGGGGCACCTTCTTCCACGCTTATGTTTAGGCAGAGTTGGTGTACTTGGGCACCCCAGCAAGAGGACACCTCACCCCGTTCTTTTGTTATCTGTATGTGTCCAATGAGGACTTGATAGAAGACCAGTTGGTAAGGTATGGGCCAACCGGTTAGTGCGAGATGAAGGAAGCGACCTCGGGAGAAGACGACCGAGCAGCAGCCGCAACTCCTCCTCTCACTTTAGTGTCTCAGACGAGATCGGACACTCATCAAAAGATGCTTCTGGTGCGAGAAGACGACTCCAGCGATACGGAAGACGCGTCATCGCCGAGGAAGACGGGGCCTAGGAGTGTGCCTAGGAAGAGCACATCTTTTCCGATCATTCATTCTGGATCGGAGTCGGATTCACAGGAGGAGACGTTGAGCACCAGGATTGCGTAGAAGACAGCTTCTGCAACTACAAGGAGTCTTCCGAAGACTCTAGAAGCCGAAGTATGGATTGACATCCTAACTGTGACTCGAGGAAGCGCAGTGAAGAGAACCGCTCCTGCAGTGGGAAGAGATCTTCCACCCCGGAATATGAGAAGAGTAGCGTCTTCCTTGCGCAGAAGCAGAAGACCACAGTGGTTGAAGAGGCATCCTTGTCTCTAGAAGACAAGGAAGACACCTCCGATCGGATTGTGGAGATGAACCTGTCTTCCGCGAGAAGAAGGTTGGAGGAATTCAGCGCCTTCTTCCACTCAGAGATCCAGTCAGCCATGGAGTTGGTGGAGAAACGCGCGATGACTCAAGAGAAGTCACTCCGACTTGGATTCGATCTGCGCACCTTGATGCAACAAGAACAGATCCAGAAGAAGGTAGACGCGTTGGAAGCCAACCTCCGCACCACGGAGAAGCTTGTAGCGAGGTATAAGGCAGAAGCAGCCGCTTCTGCCAAGGAGTCAGCACAGTTGAGGAAGAGCAACCAGGAGTTGCAAGCACGTCTACAGCAGCGTGACCAGGAGGTTCTACGGGTCAGAGGTAAGATCACCTCCCTCGCAGAAGAGAAGACGACATGGAGGGCACTACGGGAAGCCACAGAAGCAAAAGCTGCAGCAGAGAAGACGCATGGGGAAGAAGCAAAAGCTCGAGCAAATGGACTCATGACGCAGTCGGTGGAAGCACTTCGTAAGAAGTTCAACTTCACCGCGGGTAGGAAGCTTCTCACCTTAGCTAAGGAGTGGGATGACGATTCTAGAGCGATCATCCCACTCCTTAGCATTCTAGAGAGAGAGTTAGTGGAGTGCAAGAACAGCATGTTCCGCTATCTAGATCGACAGATTGAGGGTCTGAAGACACTTTACGATCTTCCCTCAATCCCACGACCAGCAGCTACATCTTCCCATCTTGATCAACGATCAAGACAGATTTGGAGAAGGAAGATTTTGACCTCGCCGTCCACTTGGTAGTGACAGCGCTGGAAGCCGAGAAGATTATAGAAGACGCCTCGGAAGACAAGAAGTAGAGTTGTCTTCCTAGGTGTTTGGAGTGGAGGAGGTGGCTTCCTCTGACCACTGCGAAGTCACCCTAGCTCCCAGTGTCGAACCAGTGCCACAGAAGAGCGAGGAAGCGTAGGTGGACTCAGCTTTCCAGAAGACGCTTCTGTTTTCCGAAGCCGTCTCAGAAAAACAGAGAGGAGGAAGCCATCTCAGTCACACCCGAGGTACTCGCAGGGCTTCTCACCTTATCAAAAGCTGAATTAGGAGTTCAGATAGGAGTAGATCAGGAGGGGATCACACCCAACGAATTAGAGTAGGCAGCAAGTTAAGAAGACAGTTGATTTATCTAATTTTGGTAAGAGTCAAAATTTGCTATCTTGAGAAGTGACAATTTCTCTTGTAATTTTAGCTAACTGTCCATGTGGCATAGTAGGCAACGCATGAGTAGAAAGTAAGTTTCTAAACCAAGGCAGGGAGCCGACTGCATGTGAGGTGGTGACCTTCTAACAGTCCTCCATCTCCTTGATTGTAAGTTGAGGATTGGAAGGGATCTCTCCTGCGCCTCAAGGTAGTAGTATAAGTTAGGATACATAGTAAGATTTCACACACATTACTGTATGAACACACTGGGGACACACATGTGAGAGACATTGTACACACAATGCTAGAAACATACGAATAGATTTGGATTACACAAGAGGGGTCTGCATCCTCGCTTCCAGTAGTGGATCGAAGATGTAGATAGAGATAATGGACATCCTAGAGCAGGGAACGACATCATCGTGTAGTCCTGTCTCTAAGCTGGTGTGTCGAGGAGTAGGAGCAGGAAGTAGAGGGAGTGAGCTTCTCAACATCAATGTACCTTCTTTTCATGGAATGGATTCTGGATTAGAGTGCAGAAGCTTTGTCTGTGTCTTCTGGGCAGTGGGTTTTCTCGAATTCACACCCAATTGTGCACGAGAAATCTTTTTCTTGAGTGATGGTGATTGTTAGAAGCTGTGCACAGTCGAAGCTTGTCTCATCCAGTGGAGCACTTAGGATCCACGTACGGACGGTCCTATGGATAAGCGATCCCAGAAGACGGAGTAGTCGAAGCAACGATAGAAAAAGAAAGAAGCCTTCTTTCCACAGCAGAATACGACATCCTCGAGTAGAAGACTGTGTAACTGTAAGTGAATTTGTGGTCTTCTTCCCCAAATTACTACAAGCAGGGATGGCATGTTAGTCAGGATCCGGACTAGAAGCATGTCGGAGTCTTAATTTCTCATCTTCATCTTGTTTTCTCTTATTTGGATTTTCTCTTCTTCCCCATCTTCTCTCATCTTCCCATCTTCCTATCTTCTTCTATTGAGCTTCCGAGACTTTTGTTGAGCTTCCGTGAAGGTGAATGTCGTTGTAGTGCTGCAGGAAGACCGTTTCTGTAGACAGAAGCCTGGGAAGGCTACAGGGGGCTTACACCCTGTGATTGATCTAACCCCGTTGGGAATTGGAAGAGCAATGTGTGATAGAAATTGATAATTTGACGACTACGAAGCAGGAGCAATCTTCTGGAGGTGTGAGAAGCCGAGTTGAACCCCCTAGAAGCCGAGAATTACTTCAGGAAGACTGTCGTGAGAAGACTGAAAGCCGTAACTTGGAAGCAGAAAGCGTCTTCTCGAGTTTCCCAGTACATATCTGTGTGATATTTTAGGTGGTAGTTGTTTGTTTAGGTCCAAGGCACCTCTTGAAGGGTCTAGAAGCCGTGTGGTTTTGTGAGAAGACGAGATTTCTAGATAAAACCCGTATGTTTGTATGTTTGAACAGATCTTAGAACTTAGAGCAGCGATACTTGTGCAAATCTTCTGTGAGAACGATATCTTGTATACTAAATGAGCAAAAAGAGCAATCTTGTGACACTACAGTAACTTTCACTAAGTTACGTTGTCGCATGATAAATATGCAATCCAAAATAGTAAAACTTCTAAAGAGTACTAAGACTTAAGAATAACACACACATTACTTGTTCTACTTTGCTAAAGTAAGAGATTCTGCTACTTTAGCTTTTCTAAAGTGTTAACTTTCCATACTATCCAGTAGGAAGATGACAACAAACTAATACGTCTTTTGAAGAACATCTTTAGATATTTGTGCATGACTTTTCATTATGCATCCAATCAGCAATGGTCAACAAAGTTATATACTTTTGAAAAGCATATTTAGAGTTCCGCATTTGTCACATAGTGCCATAGTGAAATCTCTAATAATTTCCTCAACTTAGTTATAACTATCTCAGCTAGTTATACATAGTTTTGATCACTCTAGATTTGGATCTTCGAACTAGAGTAATCGATAAGATAGTCATACCTAATGAAATTTATATAAGCAAACACACAAATAATGAGATACTTGTGATGTGATAGATCTGGTGGACGAGAAGAAGACTTGGAATGTCCATCAGGAAGCTACAGAAGTCAAGACTACCGAAGAGAAGAAGCAGCGGATGGGAGCACAACAACGAAGCAAGGAGATCATGGCGCAGATGAGAGAAGCCCTCATGAAGAAGTTAAACTTCACAGTAGGAAGGAAGCTTCTAACCTTGGCACGAACTTGGGATGATACCTCCAAGGACATGTTGGTAGAATGTAAAGACAACATGTTCAAATACTTGGATCAATAGATTGAGGATCTGAAGAAACTCTATGATCTTCCCTCAGCTCTCGTACCTACAGCCATGTATTCAGGTGCTCCAGGATCTTCTCATGTTGAGGATCCAGATAAGGAAGAGCTCGACCTAGCTGTTCATTTGGTGGTAACAGCATTGGAATTAGAGAAGACATGCGAACAAGCTCTAGAAGAGAAGACGACTTCTCAAGTATTCAGAGTGGAGGTAATGACTGTCTCTGATCCCTCATGAGATCGGCATAGCTCCAAGCAGCAAACATGTCTTGCAGAAGAGCCCAGAAGCGCAGATGGGTACGACTTCTCAAAACATCTTCTGTCCTCCAGATCAAATATAGATACACACATGGCTACCCATTGAGACGGATGTCACCTCAATCACCCTAGAGGTACCACCTGAGTAGCACATGGTACTAGAAGTCGAACTAGATACAAAGGCAGGTGCAGACACCATGGATGTCACACATGGTGACCAAGAATAGATATGAACATTAGTTAGGTCCAAAGCTGTTTATACCTCGTTGATTTTTAGGGAATCAAAGTTAGTTGTTCTTTCTTGTATTTTTTAAGATGCTATTCATGTGGCAGGGTTAGTTACAGCAGGAATAGAGAAGACTTTCCAAACTGAGAGGAACCGAAGTCCAGGAGGACGTGGTCATCTTACAGTGAGCCCTTTCATCCTCTTGACTGTGGTTGTGATTCGAGGGCATCCTCTCATACAATTAGAGGCAGTTTGTTCGGCTGTTGGTCAGCCATGGCCACGCAGTTGTATACGGTTGAGAATGATGTTTAGTTTTACACACACACACAAGAGACAAAAAGGTCCAAACACACAAGGGTACGCACGCGCGTATAGTAGGTATGCACATCCGCACCGAAGAGGAGAACGCGGAGGTGTAGATAAGAGTAGACAGAGAATGGCATCCTCGTGTAGTCCTGTTTAGTATGGTGTGTCAAGGAATAGTGATTAAAAGTTGAAGGAGTAGCTACCAGAAGTCAATGTAACTTCTTCGCAAGAATTGGATTGAGAAATTTTGTTTACGGAAGTTTTGTCTATGTCTTTGAGGATTGGGTTGCATCAAAATCATACCCAATTGTGCATGGGAAGTTTTCATGTTGAGTGGCGATGATTGTTAGAAGTTGTGTAGTGTCCAAGTTTGTCTCATCCAATGAAACATTTCGGATCCACTACGGGTTGTTCATGAGAGATTAGTCCCTTGAGACAGAGTACTCGAAGCAAGGGGCAGAAGAAGCTAGAAACCGTATTTGTAGAACGTTGGCTGAGTACCAAGCAGGAAGTTGAGGAGTTAAGCAATGAGAGTGTCGGCACAGGTCTGAACTCTTGTAAAAGCTCATTTGACCAAAGGGACAGTGGGTGGTAATTAACTCCAAGATTGCCTTGAGAGGAAAGACCTAAGGTACACAGAAGTTGACGGATTGCTTCTTATCACATCAGAAGATGTCATCCTCAACAAGAAGACCGTTGGACTGTAAGTAGTATTTGATATTCTCCCCCTATTTACTACAAGCAGAGATAGCTTGTTAGTCATGATCCGGACTAGAAGTCTGTCGGAAGATTGATTTCTCTCTTTTCTTTCATTTATTCTTTTGTTAATTTCCTCTTCTTCCTTCTCTTCTCTCATCTTCCCCTCTTCATCCTATCTTCTATCTGGTTACAGAAGCTTTGTTTGAGTATTAGTGGATGTGAGTGTCGTTGTAGTGCTGCCGGAAGACCGTTTCAGTAGGCAAAAGCCTGGAAATGTTACAAGGGGCATACACCATGTGATTGATCCAATCAGTTGAGCGTCCGTAAGGATAATTTGTGGTGTGGAGTAGTAACTAGCATCTACCGAGCAGTGGTAGTGCTATGAGGATTTCCAAAGCCGAGTTGAACCACAAGAAGATGAGATTTGCTTCTGAAAGCTGACATGAGAAGACTGGAAGCCTTGGCCAAAGACTAGTAATTGTGTTCTTTGTCTTCTCAGTGTATAATTGTGTTGTATTTTAAGTAGTAGTTGTGTGTTACGATCCAAAGCATCTTTTGAATGGTCTATAAGCCGCGTGGTTTTGTGTGTTAGAAAAAACTTCTTGACAAAACTAATGTGTTTGTGAGTTTGAGCAGATCTTAGAACTTAAAACAGTGTAACTAGTGTAAATCTTCTTGGAGAATGAAATCTTTTATGCTGCAATGGTGTAAAGAAAAAATCTTGAGACACGACACTTTGTCAGACCTCCAATACGTTTGTCGAGCTTCATTATACCCTTCATAGTGTTTATCGGTCCTTTAACTTGCTAGAGACGGTTCCTCTAGTAAAACAGACACCTCATCGTTGCTATGCTACACTATCCACTTCGTGAGGCTACGCACATACACCACGATGTTTTTTTTCTAGCTACGCGTAATAAGTCTAGGTGGATAGAAAGTTGACAATGACAGTTACCGGAGAAACAATATGTAGCAGGTCAAGAGATCGATCAAATGAGTAAATACTACGAGGGGTCTGGTCAAGCTCGACGAACGTACTGGGGATCTGGTGATGGAAATTTCTGGAATATAATATGTACATATGTATGCAAGGAAGATGGTTCAGTCCGCTTGGCAGTTGAAATGAAATCTTGTGAATTTTAGGATATCAATTTGTGTGAAATATAATAAATACATTAACTTGTATATTTAACCAACGATCAAATACCTATCTTTACAGGTGTTATGTGCTTGGTCTTTGGTCCTTTCTTCCACTTGTTTTGCTTCACTAGGTATGCATATTTGTCTACTATTTGTCGCATAGCTTCATATTTAACCGAGAGGTATGCATATGAAATTAGATAATGCAATATATAAATTATTAATTTATGATATTTTTCCTCCAGAGAAAACAATATAATATAAATTAACTCAATACTTTAAAATTATGTTCTGTTTATTTTGAATATATAATTTCTGTACCACTTGGATCATGTTTTGTTATCTTATTTATAGTTTTAAAATTTAAAACCCAAGTGCTCCTAAACATATGTGTTGTATCCAAGAGGACTTTGTTTTTGCGAGTGAGATGTCTACAAACAAAATTTAATCATTATATTCAAAATACTTTTGCTGACAGAAGTTACCTCTAAGGACAAAATATGTTAAGTAAGGACTTAAATGAAATATTTATCAAAGCTTTACACTATGTGATTCACTTCAGAACTAATTGTTGAGGATCATTTAGAAAACATTACAACAAATATTTTGTGGTTTCTTGTTACATACAACTATTTTCTCTTTAACATAAAGTATATCGGAAGAATGAAACAATATTATCTTTTTCACTTTTATGTTTGTTGTCGTGTTGTGGAAATTTTTAGTGTGTACATCATAGTTATAAAATATATATATATATATTTTTTGCAAGAGAAAGAGACAACAACTTCTACTTGAATGAACTTAGAAAGTTGTGATTATTGCTAGAGGTCTCCAAGGTGTACAAAATGACAATCTTGTTAGTTTCACCAAGAAGTAAAGTTGACTTGTACTCTACTTAGGAAAGCGCTTTGAGATGAACTAAGCATGTCCATAGTGATATGAGAGATCTGAAGACATATGAGGAGAGCTATTGACATGAGGAGCAATATGAACTCAAAATTTAATCGAATTAGAGGTACAATATATAAATTCTTTAGGTGAGAAGATTATAATAAATTCTATGCATAATGAAGAATTGTTGAGATCAAGAGAACAAGCCGTTGGATCCTATTCAAACTTCACGAGTTTGTAGTTGAAAGTTGTCAATTTAAATTTCACCATTGAATGTGGTATGGACGAGGAGTTTTGACTAACTGAAAGCGGAGGGACGAGAAAACTCAAAATCTAAACAAGCTTGTAGATATATGATTAATGATCCACAAATCAAATGTATTGAAATTTTGTGAGAAGAAAGACTACATTATGCTCTAATTGCACGAGAAGTTTCAGTTAAAGTAAATTGATCCTTCATTTAAGTGAGATGTTTCAAATTTAAATATGATATTATGATTACTTATAAAACTATGTCATCTTATATCCATTGTGATAAGAAATCAAATCGTCATATCCATCTAAAATGTGATCAGCAGATAAGAACCATTATATTTTACATGTGTGGCATGATTGAGGAGAAGTTGAGGATTATATGAAGTCCGATGTTGAAGACACTGAGTGTCAAACATCATTGTTTTCTTTTGGAGCTTAAAACATAATGATATCTACTATAAGTTCTCAATCTTGCTAATCACAATTGGAAGGAAAAGATCAGCTTGACTTCAATATTGTTTTAGGAGTTGTATTATGTGCATAAAGCATGAGAAGACTATACCAATATGTGATGGAAGTGCATCATCCTAGATTATTGTCAGTTTTTGTGCTCAATGTGATAATGTGTGATTCTCGACTCTTAAAGATGATTGCTCCATCTAGCTTATTACATGATGTGATAATATCACTGTGTATTTGGTGAATCTAGAGCCATCTAGCTCAAACAATCTATGTAGATGATACGACATTAAACATGCGTGTCATATAATAAATCTATGTATTTTCATATGTGCGACTGATGACTATCGCCTTATCATTAGTTTGTATTCCAACATATAAAGCAAAAGAGAGTGATTGAGCCATAGGTCGTGAGTGCATATAGTCTATGAAAAATTTGAGAACGTCTGAAATGTACTATTAATAGATAAATACAAGTGTTGATTTAATAACAAAAGATGTGTAGAATTTAAATTTGTTAAACGCAATGGAAATTGTTTTTTCATAATGCATATCTTTGCATCAATATCCAAATAATCATCATAAGTCATGTATTTTGAATGGATGCTAGTTATTTGATTTGACTCAGATTGAAATTGAGTCAAAGGTATATTTTTGTATTACTTGTTTTATTTGTCTTCATAGTGAGAAGTAGTGTTTGATGTTTTCCTCCTTTTCTATCTCAAGTTTTTACGAGAAATAGGTTTCAATGACAATTATCCAAACAGAATGATAAGTAAATTTTACCTTTAAAGATTTAATCTAAATATGATAATTAAATTTAATATTCCGTATATATTTTAATCTTAACTCATTTTATTATTAATCATATTGTAAATATCAAAATAAATATAAATTTTACAAAATATAATAGTGTATATATATAAAGATTATCTTATGATTTCCGAGAGGAATAGGTACTTTAATCATAACAATATATAAATTTAAACGTTCAAAAGGTAAAAAAAACATATTCATAAATGAGAATAAAGAACTAGTATTTTATGTATGTTCGCAAATAATATTGTGAAATATGAGAAGTCCGGATGATTGTGACATAAGAAGGCATTATAGCTCAAATGGTTATAATTAGATTACAAAAAATCTAATGAGAGATCATAGAATAATGTCATTCATACATCGCCTAGGAGCTTGTAATATATATATCTTTTGGATGTGAAGAGAATTGTTGCATAGAGTTAATTTCAAGATGGATAGAGAGCTCTATCTATCGATATGTTTTTGAGGGAAGAAGAACGTTATAAATAATCAGCAACTGATATCAACAAAATTTGATTGATATCAATATATAGATATTAACTTCTATAACTATCCAAATTATAGTTAACAAACCTCTATAACTATCCAAGTTATAGTTATCAACTTTGACAACTATATCAAATATAGTTATCAAGTTTGATATCTATTTTCTGATTATTACTGATATCAGGAGAATTTTTCTAATTGCTGATAGACTACTCGTCTTTCATTTTATTTTCCAAATCTGTTCCAAGTCAACTTGATTTATCTCGCACATGTTCATTTTCATCCATTTATAACAAGCTTATTTGAGCATAAATTTATAGCTCAAGTTATGCTAACTTGATCCACGAAGTGTGAGAGAAGGCACATTTGTCGACCCAAAATCATGTATCAAATGTATGTAGCAGTGAAGAATTATGGAGAGGAGTACTACATTGAGTTCATTTCACCACTTATCTCTTTTGTAATATTTATGATTATTCAACATTTTTATGTGATTATCTTCATCTTCTATTGAGAAAAAGAATCCGCTTATGGTGAATAGAGGTTTCAGAAAATTTGAAATACTAGTTAAAAAATGAATAGAGGTTTCAAAGTATTTCTAACATACGAGTTCGCTTCGATGTGTATCAACTACTAATCACGACAACAAATTATGTCATTTCTCAAACAAGTAGCTCTCGCTACAACACCACATTTAGGGTTTAACAATCTTCTTGTGGATCCACATGTAAAACTTGCATTAATGAAATTACGGTTCTCAATTTAGTCATGAATCTAAATGAGCCCTCCATCTAATCATGGCTCGAAACTAACCGCTCATTTCTAATAGATTCTCTATAACGTATGTTTCTCATAAGTAGGAAAATATGGTAAATAATGTTTTATAACTTAAACACAAATAAATTATATCACAAAGACAAAACATCTGAGGGATTATGTTAAACTTCAGGAAACTTCTGAGGGATTAAAAGGGATTGTAAGT
Organism: Asterella californica; assembly: GCA_036924285.1. Classification (NCBI taxonomy): domain Eukaryota; kingdom Viridiplantae; phylum Streptophyta; class Marchantiopsida; order Marchantiales; family Aytoniaceae; genus Asterella; species Asterella californica. Next base: position 20,255,557 of record JAYKYS010000003.1, read on the forward strand.
GATCTGATTCGTCGAAAAAAGAAGAAGCTGCAATTTGTACCTCCTCCGGACCTATAGTTCGGTTGTTCGCTGAGGGCTCTTCTTTGCTGACAGGATCGTTCTGAGGAGTAGAAGAGGACTTATCAGGCAGGGAAATAGACAGCTCATTTTGAGGTGAAGAAGGTTGCGGATCCGTCTCATCAGCAATGAAACGAAGATATCGAAAGAAGCAAATCGAAGCACATAGAATGTCATCACAGAGCATGGGAAGATGGCTGGAGTGTAAAGAAGAGAATACCATTTTGAATAGAAGTCAAACGATAAAAAATGATAATTGAACTTTCTGAATGATGTCACTATGCGTGCTACATCAAGTTTGCAAACAATAGAAGTGTGCGACAATGCAAAAGGTCAGATAAGAGGACGTAGCTGAAGTTTGCGCGTGCTACAGCCATTGTCATCTTGTTCGATGACTGAGAATTATCAATGAACCACCGCATGAACTGCAAAGACGAGAACAATTAGTGCAAAGACTGCAAAGATATATTCTGCCATTGCATCGCAGAATGCCATGAACAGTCACCGTGCAGCAGTAAAGACGAGATCACATTCTTGACCAAGCGAGAGCTTGAACGACCCAACCATCCTCATGTACAGTTTGTTGACGCTAAGTGAAGCTGCCTGCACTGCTGCGGGATCAAGAACAACATGTAAACAAAGCGAAAGAGATTGTCAATCGACCACTGCATCAAGCACAGAACCGGAACTATCAGAAAGACAGAACACTGCAAAAGTAATTTCTGTCAGTGGATCGCACCGGCAGCACGAGATCTCATTCTTGACCGAGCGAAACTCTCAACGAGCCTACCATTCCCAAGCATGGAGAGAAAATATAGTATGATAGTGTTCGTCGACGTGAAGCAGAAGTCCTGTTCATTCAAGTCCCACGACGAGGTTGCCATCTCACACAAACCTTAAAGACGAATCAGCTCTCACAATTATTTTGCCCGCTCCGTCCGCTTGTCACCTTTCTGGTTCACGGGATAAAACAAATGTTGCATGTATATTTAGATGTGAAGATGATTATTGATAAATGAGTAGTTTTGTTTATCAGTGATATAGATGTGAACATGACGCAGTTGTGGAGCATGATGAGTCACAATAGAAGGTGAGAGTCCCGATCGCTACTTTGAATCCTCACATATATCCGAAAGCTTGTGTTAGGACAAGTTAAGCAAGAAAATACAACAAACGGTATGTAAGATCGACGTCGGAACCGAGATGACTTGGATTTTATTTCTTTATCGATATCTAATGCTAGAAAAAGATAAAGAATAAAGCAAAAGATAACTGAACAAGTTTAAAGATTGGATTGTATATATATAACATATTAAAATTAGAAAATTTCTTTTACAAAAAGACCCAGCCAAGTTGAGTGAATATGCATGCTGCATGAACTTTGGGGAACATTTGTTTTCTTTTTGTTATCAAGGAAATATATAAATATTAATTTAATATCCAATGCGGGTATTAAATTAAACCCGCATTGGATATTTGCCTCCTTCATCGAAAGATGAAGGGTGCTCTTGAATGCAGCGACACTCCCCAAGTCGGGTGAACAGGAATGGGATCAACTAAGAACGGAAACGGGCTCACTTTAGATAAGGTGATATCTTGCCGCGAGTGTAAGTTACACTGCAAGGTTATGCATTCACTTGATTATGAAGTTTTGAAGTTACTCATCCGCAAACACTTTATTAGGAATGTAAAATACCACTCTCTCATTTTTCGGGTTTTGTCCTTAGAGAGAAATTGCTTGTAAGCTATACAAATGCCTAACAGAAAACAACTAGAGGAAATTAGTGTAACTTCCTTGCATATTTATTCACGTCCTTCTATACTTTTCTCCTTGATGAAGGAGAAAAGTATAGAAAGGTATAGATAATATATAAAACTCCCATAAAATGTGATTAGTTTGGAATTATGTGCTCCGGGAGCATGTTTTTCAGCGCTTCTTTATGTGTTTTATCTGGATCTTTTCACATTTATAGGTCTAATTATCATATTTTATTAGATATATTTTGATTTTTTTCTTTCAACTTGTTACAGAAATTTCACTTAACGCTTTATATCTTTTTCCTATAACAACAAACGGGCAAAAGTTTACCGAAGTTGATCTTGCATGCGTATTTTCTTTTTCCTTTTCTCACAAACTTTAACGCGGAGCACTTATAAGTCAAATCATTGACTTCCTTACCTAAACGGGGTACTCAGTACTAAAAGAAAACGCGAAAAATACGCAGATTCCAAGCAGGGCCGTTAGATGTCAGATCGGACAGCAGAAGCCAAACATTGGGTGTTTGCTCCCATACGTGGATTAAAGTCTGTGCCAAGTCACTGCAAACCCTGGGATCTAACGGGACTGCCCCTGCAAAAGGGTGGCAAATTTGCCGGTTGCGGGATTTCAAGACTCTAACTCGTGTGAGGGTGAGCTTCTACGTGATTGTGACGAGAGTACGAGAGCAAGCTTCTACGCGATTGGATCGCTGCTTTTCAGGAGAATGATTTGACGACTGGAAAGTGCATGTATTTCCGTTACTTTCTCGGATTAGTGTGAATGTGGCAGACTGGAGCTAGAAAAGGACGGCAGAGAGAGAAGCAATTGCTGCTTGTAAATAGCGTTTCAGCCCAAGAGAGCGAGAGAGGGAGAGAGAGACGGAGGACTCAGGTAGAGGCAGAAAAGAGAAGTTGCAGAAATTGTCTCGAGGAAGTCTCGTAGAGAGCAGACTTGGCTCTGTGTTTGTACACACGTGGAAAGGAAGGAAATGAATGATGCTGGAGTACAGAAGGGGTGGAGGTGGGTTAAGTGTTTTGTGCGTTAACGTCGGGACGAGGATGTATGGACGGAGAGGAGATCAAGAGGGCGAATATATCTGTTCACGTGCTAGAGAAGGGTCGCTGAAAGCGTACTAGAAGTACAGCGGCGAGTGAGAAGACGGGAGTGAAGTGTAGGTGCTGCCCGTATGCAAGTCAAAATGGTGACAATGGATGTTGATGGGGCCAATAATTCTCTGAGCCCGATGAAAGAAATTGACGAGCTAAGATATTCTCGGTTGATTTACACCTTGGGAAGGGAGGCCGTGCTGTCCATACATCAGAGTAAGGTGTTAATTCTTGGCTGTAAAGGAGTTGGAGCAGAAATTGCCAAAAATTTGGTTCTGGCCGGTGTACGAGGATTGGGCTTGATAGATGAGGAAGTGGTATCTGTTAGTGATTTGTCAGCGCAGTTTCTTCTCACAGAAGCCGATGTTGGCAGAAACAGAGCGGCTGCATCTGCTGCCAAGCTTAAAGAAATGAACTCATCAGCGGAAATTGCCATTCTACCAGCCTTGCAGTTGGACAGCTGCTTGAGTTCGTATCAGGTGTTTGTGGCAACTACAGGTAACCTACCCTATTTAATGGAAATAAATTTACACTGTCGGTCACTGGGAGTTCCCTTCATTCTGGCTACGTCTCGTGGACTATTCTCTCAAGTATTTGCAGATTTTGGGGACAACTTCTGCGTTGTGGATGAAACGGGAGAGCCATCAGGGGCCATTCTTGTGGAGAGCATCACGCAGGACTTTCCTGCAACGGTGACTGTGGTAGAGGAACAGAGGCATGGACTAGAGGATGGGGATCAAGTAGTGTTTAGAGGAATTAAAGGCATGCAAGAGGTCAACCGTGAGGTTCCATACACCGTTGCGGGCACTGGAACCAGTTCGTTTACAATACCTGAAGACACTAGGAATTTCGGCCGGTATCTTTCAGGTGGATATTTTCACAAAGTTAAGCAGGAAAAGTTTGTGCAGTTCCTCTCTTTGGAAGGAGCCCTGCACTCGCCTAAATTTTGTCTTAGCGACCCAGCAAAGGGAGCACGCAATCCTCATTTACATGTTGGGTTTCAGGCGATCAGTGAATTTGAGAGGAGGAAGAGCGGAGGAACATCTATCTCAACAGGTGCAAGTTTGATCAAAGAGGAGGATGTCGGCGAGGTGTTGGAGTGCGCTAGGGAGATATGGGAGCAGTTAGGGTTTTATGAAAGAGCGAGAGGATCCAGCAATGGGAGCTTTGGAATGGAAGAAATTGCAGAAGTGGTCGGAGATGGTAGGGATATAATTGATGGTGTGAAAGCTCAGACTTCTAGCGGGGTTCCAGGGGTTGGAAGCAGTAGCAGTGAATTGGGGGTGATAGTCGAGGCAGGAAGCGCTAAGGAATGTAAAGTTGGCAGAAAAGCTGGTAGTCTTGACGAGGAGCTCGTGAAGCTGTTAGCCGGAGGCTCCCATGTGGAATTGAGTCCCATGGCCGCATTAACTGGGGGAATTGCTGCCCAGGAAGTCATGAAGGTTAGTTCAACCTTCCCATCTACTTTTAGACCTAGTTACTTGAGACTAGTATATAACCGCTTCCCGAATTGTCGGAATCTAGAGGTTGAGAAGTTGTAATGCCAGCGTGAATGGAAAACGATATCCACCACTAATAGCTCTACAGTGGAACACCCTTCGTAAATCATTCTTGCCTTGGTGATCGTTTTAGAGATGCCTTGTCTCTTGTTAAGGACTGATGAATTTTCTGGTGCTGTGAGTGAGCGACTGGCAGGTTTCCACTTCTGCATTTGGTTTATAATTATGGCTTTTAACGCTGATTGCCCTGTCCGCTTCAAACTTATTATATCAGTTTTTCCCCTCCTTGTTTATTATTTAACCTTCGCCATTGTTTTCTACTTCATAAAAGTTTGCGTAATTGTAAATACTTATCATTTTGATATCACTGTCTGTATCCCTCGTATCTTTCAGTATTGAACTAGATTTCTCCTTAACTACTTTTGAGTCTGATACCTTGAGTTTGATGGCAGGCAATTTCCGGAGTCTTTACTCCATTGAGTCAGTGGCTATATTTTGACGCATTGGAATGCTTACCCTTCGTTGCCCCATCTCCCGAGGAAACGATAGCATGTGGATCACGTTATGATCTCCAAACAGCATTATTCGGTAGAAAATTTCAGGAGTTGCTCGGTAGCCTTCAGGTACCGGTTATACCGTGTATGATTCCGCACTGGCTGTTGTTGCATGGCTTTTTAGCTTCCAATAGTAGATCGAAACTTACGAGGTAGGAAGGTCTTGGTACCTAGACTTAAAACAAATTTGGTAAATGGTATGAAAGTTCAAGGATCGACTGTCAAACTCTCTGGCATCAGTTTCGCGTGGGACTGCTAACAAGTGACCCGTACTTTGCCAGTGGTTGGTGGTAGGCGCAGGGGGCCTTGGGTCAGAAGTGTTGAAAAATTTGGTGATGATGGGGGTTGGCTGTAATCCTGATGGTAGTATTACCGTGACTGATATGGACCGGGTATCGAGACCAAATCTTGCTGATCAGCTTCTTTATCAGCTAGACGATCTAGATCGACCGAAGACCCCTGCAGCTGCCAGAGCCTTGAGGAGCATAAACCCTGCTGCCCAGATCCATGCCTTGCAAGAGAAATTCGATGCCGATACAGAGGGCATCTTTGATTCTTCGTTTTTCAAATCAGTTGCAGGTATGAGTTCCTCAAGTCCTTGCGACTTATTCTTTTATTTCAGAGTTCACTTAGTGGATCTCACGGAATGTCTTTATGACTTTAGTTGGATCGTGCTGATACATTCTTAGCCTCTTTAGTATTCCATTATGAGCAAAGGTTTGTTTAATTGCAGCTCACAAGTTTCTGTGAATTTGTGGACCTTGTAGATATCACTTCAATGAGGCTTGAAGGTGCCAAACTTTTGGAGTAATTTCAAACATATTGCCAGAATACATTGCTTCGTATTAATAGCCTAAGGGGATTGCAGGAGTTTTCTCTGCCGTGGATAGCGCGCAAGCCAGATTGTATATTGACTACAGATGCGTAACGCATCGGAAACCTATGATTGACGGAGGGAAGCATGGCACCAAAGGAAGTGTACAGGTTTGACCCGAACACTGCTGGCAGTGAAATATCTGCCCTGGTATATGGTTTTGGCTTTATATACTTTACTCCGTATACGGTCGATTCCACTGCTATAATCTGGCCAGGACAGCGCTTCCTAGACGCCGCCGTACAGCTGGAGATCAAGAATCTGGACAACGCGAGTATCCTCCCAAATCCTGGTGTCTGACAGGTGTTTAACTTGCCATGACAGGTGTTTGTTCCGTTTCAGTCAGAGATGTATGCTTCTAGTAATGATCCACCAGAACACAAGGACATGCCTATCTGCACTTTGAGAAACTTCCCTTATGCAGCGGAGCACACACTGCAGTGGGCAGTTGAAACGTTTGAAACTTTGTTCAAGAAACGACCACTGGATGTGAATGCTTACCTATCAAATCGTGATTTTCAAGACTCAATCCGGAAGTCTCCTCCCACATCCCGACTGCCCATACTAGAAACTTTGCGGGATGCTCTTCTTCGGCATAGACCTCTCAGGTTTACATCGCGTGCTTGTACCTTTGGACTAATATAGTTGTAGGTTAACATGAACATTACTTTCCCTCAGTTCAATAATGTAAACGCTTATCAGTATGTGTCTGCTGGGGACAGTGTTACATTCTGACCTAAATTGTGGGGCCCCCTCAGGTTGCATCACTATGCATTGTCGCCTCAGTTTACCACTGTATGGAACTGTCCTTCCGTAGTCGGGTGAAAGCTGCTTTGAAGTGATCTCTATATGTGCTTCCTGAGTTTGATGGATGGTAGCAATGGGTCGGATGTTGATAGGAGTGTCAAGAATTTACATGCTGAAAAATGTCACTGGCTATGGGAATGTGTTGTGATACAGTTTTGAAGCATGTGTACACTGGGCACGCTTGCAGTTTGAAGAACTTTTCGTCAATTCTATTAAGCAGGTACTTTTCTCCATAGGTCCAGTAAATGCCTTTTGGAGCTTCAGGCGTTGTTTCGTTTCTCGAATAAGTTCGGAGTATGCTACTGTTGGGCGTATATGGAGATTGACCTGTACATCGGCTAATGCTTTGCATGAAACTGATCCGAATCTTTCACCACATACGTTGTGACATCGTAAAATTTCTGCATATGGACTGCATCGATTGCATCGCGGTGCTAACCACAAGACCCATATATATGTCGACAGTTCAACCCAGGTGGTTGATGTAGAAGAAACTGATGTGCGGGTTGATCACACTATAGTTCCTGTAGTCATATTGACATCTCGCTTGCAGCTTTGCTTTACATTTCCACCAGGCATGACAACTACCGCTGGAGCACCTTTCTGGAGCGGGACCAAGAGAACCCCGGCACCCCTTAATTTTGATCCTCTTAATCCCTTGCACCTAGACTTCACTGTTGCAGCCGCAAATCTTCAAGCTACTGTCTATGGGTTGAAGGGTTGCCAGGAGCGTAGCGTGTTTCTTGACATTTTGCAGGAAGTGGAGGTCCCAACCTTTGAACCCAAAGTGAGTTCACTTTCTAATCGACGAGAACGTTGTATGTCGTAGGTTGCCGTACATGCACTTCTGATTTCTGTTCAACCACAGACGATACCCACATTATCTCGCTACACTCTTTGCCTCATGGTCCATTGTCGACTACGAGCGTTTTATTTTCCTGCATCTATATGTCTATATTCTTGTTCTAATAAGGACATCCTTTCTTGAACAACGAACGCAGGAAGGTGTAAAAATCGCCGTTTCAGATAGTGAGTATCGGAATATGGGTAACCAAAGGAGCATGCGGCCCGGCTCAGAGGATACTGCCGCTGTGGAAGCATGCGAAGCGATACTGCAGGAGCTCCCCACTCCTGCCACACTTGCGGTAATCCAAGTAATCCAGTCGTTTATCTTTTCCGGAGAGACACGCTCGTACTAGTAAACTCTGTGCTGAGTTTACCTTGGTTGTTACCTGGGGGTTATGTTGCAGGCTTGTCCTATCAACCGGATGTCTCACTGTTAGTTTACAGTCAAAACATAATATGTCAGTTTTGGGTCGGTTTTATGTAAGTCCATGAGTTAGAAGTGGACTCTTGAGATATGATTCGCTACTTATAATCTGATGGGATACTGCATGTCCTTAACTACTTTATCTGTTGCTTCGAGCTCATGGACCTCAGGGATATCGCCTTACCCCGATTGACTTCCAAAAGGACGATGAGCGGAATTTCCATGCTGAATTCGTTGCCACGGCAGCGAGCCTACGAGCTTGCAATTATGGCATCCCAGTTAGTGATAAACTACAGGTGGATGTTCACCTTTTAGGCCATCCTTGATGTTTGCCGATTCTACAAGGGAGCACACCGTTTACTTTTTAGCTTTACTGGAGGAACATAGTTGGTGACACCCCATTTATAATTGCGTTATTGCACATAACTATGTGTAAGTTCGGTCATAATTTAGCTCATTGCCCGTGTGGGTTTTCCTGCAGGCAAGATTTATTGGAGGGAGACTCATCCCGGCAATTATCACATCTACAGCAGTGGTTGGAGGTCTCATGTGTCTAGAGCTGTACAAAATCCTACTGCGAAAGCCGCTTGAAGAATATAAGCATGCATACTTTAATCTCGCTCTTCCCTTATTTTCTTTTGCTCAGCCCATCAGAGCTGTACAAAACACGGTGAGTTACTGTTAGCACAATAGCATTGACGAATGTAGTCTAAGGTCGGCTTGTTTTGCCGAGTGCTCTTTCCTCGAGACCGAGGAACCTGCTCTATGGTCCTTTTCTTCTTAACATTCTCTCCGCATATGGCCTACGTCTACTTCGCACTGATTCCGGAGAATTAGCCTTTCCTTTTATTGAGCAATCCGTGTGCTACTTACTGATCTTCATTCTCTTACTGAAGCCGACTTCACGTCTGTTTGCAGGTTGCAAGGCGTCAGGATACTCCGCTCGTATGGACGCTGTGGGACAGATTTGAAATGGATTGTGTTGGTATGACGTTAGAAACGTTTTTGGCAGAGTTCAAGCGTCAACAAGGACTTGAGGTAATTACATCTGAATTTAGTCAGTTCGGCAATTTTGCATGACTTACGGCAGATATAGGAAGCAATCAATTTAGAGTACTCTGTCATTCTCCTGTGGACCTCTAGCTGCAAGTTCGTTCGTGATTCAACGCAGATGTTTCCAGACTTGCTCAGATTGTCGTTGCAGTATGATATCTACTAGCTCTCAATTAATTTCTGCTGCTAAATCTTTGCAGATCACTATGCTCTCCTTCGGGAAGAGTTTACTGTATGCGGAATTCCTTCCTCGGAAAAAATTGCAAGACAGATTACCACTCCCTTTGTTAGAACTTATCACCGTGATTGGAAAAGTAACTATTCCTGCTACTGAGAGCAGAATTACTTTTTCGATCTCCTGCACCGATGCAAATGATGATGATGTCGAGGTACCAGATGTTGTAGCCCGTGTTCGGTGATTGCATTGCGGACTAGTATACTACCATTCAGAGAACCCCCAGTGGACGAGCGGTGCAATAAAGTTCCTGTACATTTGATTCCCAAATCAGATTAGAGAGATGTTTCCCGTTGTACACGCGGTGACTGGGTGGTGCCTGACATGCCTGAACGTCATCGGACTGTGTTCTGTTAACTAGTGTTGTTTTCTCTGCGCTTAGTTGGACTTGTCACTGAACCCGGAGTTGAGGCCACATCTACTGAGTAAGGAAGAAGTACGTAGGAGATGCTGTCTACTATGTTGCTAGTTATTACAGCTGAAAGATCCAGAAGGTCGTGCGAAACAACTTGGAGGTCACTGAAAGAAGTTAGTAACCAAGTATATAGTCAAGAAAGATCGTCAGCCACGCCCTTGTGGTGTAAAGAATCTCTCGAGGTAGAACACATTGATGAACTCGTCCCCATTAGGATGAATCATAAGAGTCCACTGTCAGTTAAGGTCAGTACAACGCATGTCGGAAAATACAACGTCGCTATTACATCAGATGCTAAACTGTTACTTTGTGGATTGCAACTACCACGAACTTGTAAACTCGCTAAAGCAGGGTCTATCGTGCTAGTTGCTTGATAGGTTGTTTGCTTGATCGGTGTATTCCTTTTCAGAAGCGAGAAGAAAGAAAGAAGCTTGGAGGGAAGCTTCCTTCTCTTCTGGCGTTCGCCGTGATTTTGGTAAGAGGTGGATGACTGGCGCCCTGAGATGGAAAACTATTTTATGAGGGTGTGTCTACCTGTTGCTGTAAATTCTACAGCAGCAGATTGGACAGATCTATAAAACCTACAAGTTCCACAGAAATTGTACGAATTTCTTAACTTATGATAAAAGTTTACGAAATGTCTTTGGAAGTACGTTGTGAGGTTTTATGAGAAATATAGAACTCTTGCAAAGTTTCAGTGAAGACTGAATTCTTGCTCTAGTCGTGATCCTATTCAGTAGCATGCAAATAAAAATGGAAAAAAATGATGATTGTGTGTGTTGGGTAAATAACACAAAATTCGAAGAGAGTGTAGAATGTTTCGTATAAAGTTAAAAATGTGTAACAATGCCGAAAAGAACCATGCACCTCAACAAGTGCTTGAAATCTTCCGTTAAAATTTCGACATCATCTTTATGGACGATACGGACAAGAACTAAGCGGGAAGTTGGAAACATAATAAAAATTCACTTGCTTGTTTCCTAGCATATTTTCACGGTTCATTCTAAGCATACAGTATTGTTTTCTTCTCGACCGTGTACTTTTATATCGTGCAATAAGACTGTCTTTATTTATAATCCGAGTTTATGAGAACTAAATTTGAGTAAAATCTGCATGCAACATGAGCTTCTTGCTGGGACAAGGAAAAAGACATGCGACAATAAGATCAAAAGATTACATGAATTGTTGCTGGAGTTCGACATGATGAGTGGTTTCGAAAGGATACTTTAGAAAATATTTTAAATGATTTAGTACACAAGAGAGAAGGGAAGCTGCAGTAACAAATGTTTCCAATATAGCTTACTAAATTTGAATGGTTAAATTAACTTGCTAGAATTAAATTTTTTTAAAAAGAATTTATTTTTACTAGACTTGGCTATTGTGATAATAAAACTTATTCGTGATGGATGTGAAACTTTCACTTCCCTAATATAAAACAACAGCCATAGGTAAATAAAAATATTCATTTTTGCTATGCATTTGCATAGCTGAGTGGAGGTTTTGATAAAGTTAATAAGACAAAGCTCAGAAAAATAAGAGAAGAATTCACTTCTTGAATTGTAATCTGACGTGTCAGTTAGTTATTAAAATGAATTTGAAGATGAAATTAGCTAATAAAAATTCAATAAAATATATCAAAGAACAAAAAAAATGAATCGTCTTTATCGTTCTCCTCGACCAGTGCAATACAAACGATTATGGATCAATTGTCGTTCTCCTCGTGCAATGTGGTGTAGTGTAGACAATGGTGGAGATAGATGTGATGCTACGGATCGAGTCTTTTGATCCGTAGCAATGCGTTACGCTTTTCATCATCACTTCAGTGTTGACAATGACTATAATGGAGATGGACGGAAAGAAATTGCTAGATAATTTTGACTTTCTGAGCTCCTACCCTCACACTCTCTACTAGCGGCGCTTCAATCTTGACAATGATCGCAATGGAGATGGATGAAAGAGAAACCATTAGATATTTTGATCATCTAAATATCTTTTGTCATGGTCTCTATCTTGATAATGACCGCAGTGGAGATTGACCAAAGAAAAAGAGTTGGATAATTTTGACATGAAGTAAGAAAAACGTCAATGTCCAATGTGGTGATCAAAAACATAAATAGAGTTTTAGCACAGATTCAACTTTTGATCATTCTAGCTTATCAATCTAACTTAAATTACCTTCTAAACGTCAACTATAAATTCATAATTTCAACTATAAATAATGAGTCTGCATAAGTTATGTATTTATTTCTAGATTATTTCACTTCTCATTCTAACTTAACTAAAATCTAAATTAGAACAAACAATCTATACATGAAAGACTCTATTAAATTTAAGTTGAAATTCTCACTACTTCTCAAAGCTAATTCAATATTTTCTTTTGTAACAACATGTTGTATACGAAGACCTGATACTTCTCTCTAGAATAGTTCTTGTGAAGAAAACCAATAATATTAAATATGTGTATAAATAAATATTATTATATTTAATTTAATATAATAATATTCATTTATATTAACTGACTTGAAACATGTCACGTAAACACTTTCTCTAGAACTACCCTTGTAACAAAGTCCTGAAATTCAAAAATTATTTATCTTGATAAATATATAGAGTTCACAATCCCATTGCAGGTGCAACAACTTGTTTTTTATCGATTTATATTATCTAACCATTGCAAGAGGAACATAAAAGAATAAAATTTAGAACATTAATGGAAGGTGCAACAGCTTGTTTTTTATTGATTGATTTATTATCTAACCATTGCAAGAGGAACATAAAAGAATAAAATTTAGAACATTAATTGAAGTGAGTGAATATTTCCTCTCTTCTCAACTTAGAAGATGGTGAACATGCATGCTACACATGGTTTTCACGCACCATGTGGACGTTCTAATCCGAGTATAAGAAGAATATTTGACTTATAGATTTTTAAGTACAAGCATGCGCTGCTGTGACAAAAAAATGAACGACAACATTCTTCATTCACCTATTTCCTGAGATTCCGTGGATATTTATATTGCGGAATATCTTGATTTTATCCTTTTCCTGTTAGTTACAGTTACCTCCGGATTCTTTCTCTTTGTAGCTCACTTATGGCATGCTGGAATCCGAGTTTGTAAGAGCCAAGTTTGAGTTAAAAAACTTGGCTTGACGTTATCCGTAATTACAAGCTACTTCACATAAATTAAGAAAATGATTTTCTTTTGATTTGTCATGTATATTTACTAAATACGATACCACATTTCATGCAAAAATTAATTCGATAAATTGTGTATTTCGTGCAGATACCATTCCCATATTTCGCGTACCCTAACGTTTAGAGATCTAGTAAGATGGATTTAGGGAAAACAAACAGTAGTACTCTAACTTGACTTAACTCATTTCATTTAAATATGAAATGAGTTTTAGTTATTTCTCCTTGATGCTGTCATTGTCAAAACTATTCGTGCAAGTTTTAATATAAGCTTTAAAGCTCGGAATAATTCTAAACATATTCTCACGGTATGCACGAAAAGTAAGTATTGTGTGAAGTTGATAAGAAGCATCTTTAACTTGTGTATTTCACGTATAAGCATCAGTGCTCGGGATAAATTTTTTCGGGAACCAAAAACTATCCGAAGGCAATGAACAGGAGTCGGTTTATATCAATCATTTATCATTTCTTTTAACATGTAATTTATCTTCATCTGTTTCACATTTTAACTTGTCAAAAGTTCAACATTTTAACTTGTAAAAAATCCGGCTATTCATCATTCTAACCTGACTTTTCAGAATTCCAACCAGCTGAGAATACAAAGAATGCGGATTAGCCTCGAGCACTGGTAAGCATGTGCGAGGAACACAAGCAAACGTGTCCTGTTTATTTATTTATTTATTTATTTAATTTTAAAAACGACCACAGTGGGCCGACCATAAATGTGTCCTGTTTATAGAGCGAATTGTGTACCAGTGATTCTTCATCGACGGTTATATTTAAATATAAAGGAAATAATCTCATCGTTTCTATCTTCTGAGGTCCACCTTACTTTTCATTCACTGGAAAGGTGGACCAAAACGAATCTTACTTCCCACTTTCTTTCCATATCGTTTCGTTCACTTTTGTCACGGTTAGTGTATAGCAAGCAATAGACGACAAATCAATGTCCTCATGAAATGTTCTTGTAACCCTTCCTTTTACTCACCGAAAGGGGAATTGAGATGCAGATTAAGCGAAGAATGATTTCCTTAGTGTTCTTGTAGCGTTTCGATTTCTTCCCGTGAGGGTACCGGAAAGTTGTTGATGATGGAAATGGTATGGGAGCGGGAACAGGGTAACTTCCGAAGGTACCCATGGCGATTTGCGACAGTTTCTTTACTTCCCGTGAGCAAAATCATATGATGCAAGATCAACTTAAGGGAGCTTTTGTTCACTTTTATAAATCGAAAAGGATTAAATGTTATGTCGAAATTTATATTATTTGTTAAAAAAGTATATATAAATAATAATTATACCTAGAATTACGAGATGATCCATGAATTATAGTAGATAGATGCACTTCCGAAACTACAAGTACGACATATGGTTAACAAACACACATTAAACAATCTAAGGTTACTCTCAGAAAGTTACCGAAAAATTACGCTAAATCTAAAAACAAATGAGAAAATGACAAGAAATTTAATAACACTAAACATCGGATGCTCCCGAACCTTGGTTTAGAATAGATCTTGGGGTAACTTGAATATCTCACGGGACGACTTCTATTCTATTCGCTCTTCGGGGTGTTTTATCTTTCGGGTCTTTCTTTCTTCTTATTCGGTTTGATGGAGTCTTCCTATCAGTTTGGTATTCATTTCGCGGCATTCCTCTTCGAGTTGCTGTAGCGCAGCAGTCCCTTTGCTCCGTTTTCTTCAACTTTTTCTCGAACACTCGTACTAAACCTTTACTGCAATTCGTCATATAGCGTTTCATTGTAAAGAAAATATTTGCACCACGTCTGAGGCTATCTTGTAAGATCATGGTACTAATCGTTATAAGCTAATTAAATTCCCCATAACATAATTATGATCAGTAAAGAGGACAACGTCGTCAAAACATGTGTAAGTGATCTTTAAGTTTAACAAGGTGTTGCGACTGCAGTGGAATGGGGGAGGGGAGATGCATTTCTGATTTATCCAGATTTAAGGGACAATCTGGATCTAAATTTCTCCTACAATTCTGATAACTATGCAAACGATAGCCAAAATATACATATTTTTCGTACTCTCTACGAAAAGAAATTTGTCTTGAAAAAAATTTAAAACCTCAAATATAGATGTTTTGTGAAACTTTCAGATGAACAGGAGTTGCTATGTAGTTTTGCTGAATTAGTTGAGAGATTGAAAGACGAGTTGGTGGATATGGACGCTTGCAATTGTTATGTTTCTAGTGTATATCGCAACGTTCTTCGTATATGTTCAAAAATATGGGTCTTTCCGGAAAAAATTATATCCAGGAGAAGAAGCGAACTGTTTTGCTTGGAGATATGTTTCGCGTTTCACTGTGTAGGAAAACGATACTAACGTAATGAACACGACATTTACCCTTTGTTACTATTAGGGCCGTTCAGACCCAACCATAGAATTTGTTACATGACTTAAACAACTTACACAGGTTCCCTTTTATTCACCACTGCTATGAAATATTCACTTCATCCTGGTTAGATCATTGTATTTCATGGTCCTTCTTTTTCACCAGATGAAGTATTTTCTAGTTGAACCAATAATACACTACCTTTGCTTAGTCTAGTCACTAGATGCTTGTTAATATTTACACCCCTCAATAATCATTATGATCTTTTATGTATATTTATATTCACTTCATCTTGGTTAGATCATTGTATTTCAAGGTCCTTCTTTTTCACCAGATGAAGTATTTTCCAGTTGAACCAATAGTACACTACCTTTGCTTAGTCTAGTCACTAGATGCTTGTTAATATTTACACCCATCAGTAATCATTATGATATTTTATCCTGGTCTTTCTTTTTCACCAGATGAAGTATTTTCCAGTTGAACCAATAGTACACTACCTTTGCTTAGTCTAGTCACTAGATGCTTGTTAATATTTACACCCCTCAGTAATCATTATGATATTTTATCCTAGACATCCGCAAGGAGTCTATTTTCTCGAAGACATCTTTGGACACACAGGGACTCGATCTCGCACACTATCACCTCAGCATTAGAGTCAAAGCCACTGTTCTATATTGTTGCATGTGTACATGTGATATCAATAGATGGTATATAAATAGTTCCGCTGTAATGTGAGATGTGATCCTGCAACATGCTTCTCATCTTCGTATCAAGATACATTTAAATCTATTCGATTACGGTAAGTGTTAATACAACTTCAGATAAAAGTACTTAATTTTAAAAGTACTCTGTAGATTCGGTCCGTTTCACTTCTCCTCACCAATCACAGACTGAAAAAATTCTCTTCCGTTTCTTCTGCTTGTCCTTTTTCGTTCCCTGGCCGGAATGGCCACTGCTATGTATATTCACCTCCTTCCATATGAAGACCGAAGAAGAGTAAAGTGTACATCGTTGCATTATCACCTCTTCCAAGTTCGGAAGATGTGATATATGCAAACTGTATTAATTTATTCACTAACCTTTTCTTTTGGAAGGGTTAGTGAATAAATTAATAATACACAAAAAATAATACTTTTGTTCACTTGGAGCCAGCAGCTTTATACGAGGAGTGAGATATCTTCGCAGTCTCTACTTATGAGTTTTCATGTACAGAACGTGACCATGTGTACAGTAGGAAATCTAGTTTATTTATAGATTCTAAATTTAGCAATTTGACTTTTACTGTTTAAAGAATATATTAAATTTAACTCAAGTACGTATGTTACCAGTTGAATACCAGCCTGCATAATCACCTCTGAAACAGTTAGGAGGTTCCTAGCACCTCTCCATTTTACAGTGCTTTTAAATTTGTCACCTCTAGCCAACTCCAAGCCAGTTATTTTTGTTTATTTTCAGTAACTACCTTAACTTTTGTCCTTTTCCTTCTGTTTGGCAAAAGAGGAGTTTGCATGCATATTCACCTCCTTCCATATGAAGACCGAAGAAGAGTAATAAATTAATGTCTATTTCATATGATGTCTTTCATTTGTAGTTTTAGTGTATGTATGTGCACCTGCCTTATGAGGTATGTCCTGATTTTCTTGTAACTTTAGTCTGCGTAACATATAACAGTTCGCTAAAGTTCACAATAGTTTACTATAAAAGTAACACATAATATTTATATGTTTTCTGATAACACAAAGTGAGCAAAAGTTCCCCAAGAGCGACTGGAGACCCTTAATTATTTACTCAACAGAAAACTTGATGTGACTCTGTATAAATATTTATGTCAATAGGCACTTGCACTACGGGACTATTACGGCCACTCAACCCCGAAATCCTAGATTTTCGAAATACCTTTGATTATTCCTCTAGTCACCTATGGGAGCCGAAAGAGCGAGAAATTTCTTCCTGTTATGTAGGATACGGCGAAATAAAGAGGCACTGTAATGCGCGCATGCGTCACTCAAACCTTGGCGGTAAAGGATTCTCGTAACTCCCGTAATACTTTTACAAGTTCTATCATTAAATTACACGTGTCACTTCTGGAAGCGACAACTTCTCACTTAGTATATGAAGTAAATTTTGTTATAGAGAAAGGTCTGAGTGGCCCTACTAACCTATTACCTAATAGCCTTAAACCCCGAATAATACTAAAAGCGCTCCTGGGGACCCAGAAGACCTTATTCTGCAAGTTTGTGTTTAGAGAACTGAGAAATTTAACCGTTCTGCAAAATATGCTTTTGGTGATTAAGTTTTCATCTCAACTTGTAGTTTGTAAAATAAAGAATTAAATGAAAGCTATTCATCTATTTTACAAGTTATAATTCATCTCGGAACAAACTATTTAGTATTTAGTGATGAAGATTTGGAGATTTCTTCGAGCAGAAGAAAATCTTTTTCAGATTCGTAGAAAACGGTGAGAAAAATGGAATATCCCGTTTCATGATTTTATACTCCTTCAAATTTACAAAGTTCTGTGTCTCATATAGTGCCATAGCGCAATTCTCTCTTATATCGCGAGTTCCAGTAAAGAGCTCCGGGCCACCAAGAATCTTTCATTCTTGGGGTTTACAGTCACCAAGCTAAAGATACCACTTTAACATAACATTGCTTTCGATCACAGAGTTCTATTCTATTATGAAACCAGAAGAATCTTTATTCAGTTAATAGCTACTCGTCAGTCCTGGCTTATGCATGCAACTTGAGCTTTTGGGTAAAGAGAAAGAAAGTAACAAGCATAGTATGTGAAAATAAGTTCATGAAATCAATTAGTCCTTCTGCAGTGTACTAACTTTCTGCAGTGTTTGAGTAGTTCTGCGGTGTACGAACTTTTCACAGTCTTAGCATGCCTCAAAACTTCTGCGAAGAAGAAAAAAATCTAGAAATTAGCGAAATCATAGATGAAAGAATGGAATATGTCTGGCTTCACGAAAGTCTAGAAACTGATAATTTAAAAATAATATTAGTTTGACATTCTATTTAGGCAAGAAAGTCTAAAATTCTATGTCTACGGACAAGATTACACGATCAGATTTTGTTATTTAGACACTTGGCCATTAAACTAAAACTAAACCTGTAAATAAAACACTATTTAATGCTCGGTTGGATTATAAAGCCATGGCTAAAAATGAAAAAATCATTTTATTTCACTTTAATATATAATAATAGTTTTTCAAGAGAATAATTACTCATAAATTAAAGACCTGACCTGACATGTTTAAGTACTTGACCATGTTTAAAGATGAATAGCGTTCAGGGATATTAAATACATCACAATAAGTTCTCTCTAATTTGGTTCTTTCCATGTTGTTTTGAGATGGAAGGTAAGTTACTCAAATACATATGAAAATGTGAGTTGTCTACTGACCATAGCCAGTGCTAGCGATGAACATTTAGCAACTTCGGATGCGTGAAAAAGACGAATAGCGATGGAAAATCACCATAAATAGACTTCCTTCTACTGGTTGAAGCTCCAGTGTACGCTCCAACTGTCGCTCAGAGTGCGTTTTTAGTACATTTCCTAACATGAATTATGATATCATTACTGGCATGGAAGGAATCTTGAAAAGAAAGGTCACCCGAAAATCCGATCTCTGAAAACAAAAATGAGTCCAGCAGAGAAACACGCGACACAATGAATAGCAAACGGATGGAAAGACCCCATCAAGAGAAAGAAGGAACCAGGGGGCAAAGCAACTAACGCACGAAAGAAAGAACACCGGGGTTAAACCCCGCTATCAGTAGCTCTAAGATCGTCTATCACTCCTATAATGTCATACACGGATAAGTCAACACTCCTGCATACAACAGATGCACATGAAATAGCATTACCTACTACAATTGCTCTCTGTGGACCGTGCCTGCTAAAGCTCTCTATAGAGAAATGAAAACTCGCTCTCTAGAAAACATAGTTCAGAAAGAAAGAGAAAGTGGTACTCTTGAGATCTCTCATGATAGGCTCTAGCACAATCTCGAAAGAAGACGTCGAACTCCAAAGCTATCGATCCGTATATCTCCAAGGCTAAGGGGATGAAGCGATGTCTCACATGCATACCTTTATACTTGACCATCTTCGCTGCTATCGCCACGCATGCAGCCTATCCTGAGAAATGAGTGATCACCTGTGTCGTCATTGAATCTCGTGTCGGATCAGTAACAACCACATCTGTCATGAGATCTGATCTTCTCTCATCATGTACAGGTCAGCTCTCACTGATCCTCCCGTCTGAAGGGCATACCTAGGCTCTCTCCACGTCATGTAACTGCTCTCCCATGCTAAGACAAATATCGTGGACATCCCTGACGACATCTTAGATAGCTATCCGTTCTCCGTCATAAGGACATCGAGCAAGGTGTCTAACCGAGGTGTCGAGCGAGAGACCGCACTCGCCGGTGAACAATGCCGAGGTCTTGTCACACAGTCAAAGGTCCCTAGTCATACTATGTCAATCTTTGAGGCACGAGATGAAGATAAGAGATGGAGGTACTGTACAGAGTAAGTAACCAAAACGATGTGCAATGAAAAAGAAAAAGATATCAAAGACAACATGTGGGTCTTCTAACATAAGTAGATCCTCGGTATGCAAAACGTCCTCCGCAAGGACAACATCTAAGAACCGGAAGACAAAGTCCTCTGTATCCACAGATACTCTGAGGATGCGTAAACCATCTTTAGGTGTAACAAATCTCTCCCGGAGCCGGAGGTCCGACGGTACATCTATGAGAGACCAAACTTGCACTTTGACACCTTCACTCTCTACCCTACCAAGGCCAACAGAGAGACGATGTGATCAAAGACAACAGAGACTTGGTCAGCCGGACCTACGACATGTGTATCATCAGCTAGAGATGGAAAATCACAACCTGGAGCAGCCAAGGTGGTCGCCAAGAAAGCTCTATAGTGAGCTAAAGCATAGGAGGATCCACCCAAAGAGTCCTCAATGACGAGTACCTGCAGCGGAGCTGATGACTGTAACCCCTCTATCGTAAGACCGTGCTGGTAATAAAGTGAGGAGGAAGAACCATAGAACGATCACAAGGAGGGAACGATATTTATCAGAGATCCACCGTCATCCATGAGCTCTTTCGAACTGCACTACTTATTTCTCCTGTAAGGCTGTCCAATCACCTACACTGAATCTCTAAAGACGAACCGTCATCTCCTCATATCTCTTTTTGCCACCTCGAGTATAACGGAGACACCATCGAGGAAGAAGGAAGAATAGTAACCACGTCGCCTCATCCTTGGTGTTCCATGCCAACATGTCCAGAGATAGACTGAATGTCCATCTCATCTCATCATGAAGAGCACGAGGTAACAGATGGAACAAACGCGGATAAAGAAAACTCGTCTCGAACAATCTCAGAATAGTGTCAGAGTGGACTCTCAACCACTCTTACGACTCAAGAGGAACTCCAAGAAGAAGGACTAACGTTGTCACAATAAATGCACGTGTAGACCTCCGCTCTCAGCTAACTTGGGCATCCCATGTGGTCATATCATAGCTCTTGTGCATCTTTTTCACATGAGATTTTATCCCTTGCGAGATAAAAAACTGATTGCACATCCAGACATGGCGTGTCTCGAATCAGTCTCGATCTCATCCGAGAGAGAGTGCCCATAGCTAGAAAAGAGACGATATTCAATCAAATGATATTCGTAATAAGAACATCTAAAAAATGAACCCACTAAAAAAAAGAACTCTGATATGTAAAGACAAAAACACACTAAATGTAGCAAGAAGTCCATCAAAAGTCTCTCAAAAATCCTAAACAAAAGACTCTATAACTCGAAAATCTCAAAAAATCCAAAAATATTTAATACTCACTCATTTCTTCTCAGAATGTACCAATTCTAGAACCACAAGAAACAGGAACAGAAGACAAAGATAAATATATAGAAAAAACTTCAGTAACCCACCTCAACACACTCCACTCTCTCAAAACACACTCCCTGTCCTCCTTCTCCTCTCCCTCCCGCACTCTGTCTCTGCTTCGTTCTCTCTATGATTCACCCGCTGAAGAACATTCATAGTTGGACCGTTGGCGTCATCCGTCATGTAAACAGGTGCCCTCTATGTGTCTGTTATGCTTTTACACCTCATCATGTCTCTCCCTATATACTGCAGACAAAACAACGCTGGTCCACCCGTGCGTCTGTTGTCCACTCGTCGGACCAGAAAAGCCGAAGGAAACATCGCTCTAACAGTGCTCTCTTTACCCGGCGATAGTAAGTAGTAGAGGTTCCAATGTTAGAACCTTTGTGTAAGATTTTCACATGCGGAGGGAATTACTACTTCGTCCAAGCCTTGGTGGGTGTATCTTGCGAGGATCTCCGAAATGCTTGCAGGAAAATATTCTAGATATTTTTATATTCAATTTTTATTTGTTTTATTTGTTTTATTTTTACAACAGAGAAATCAATTTCTCTGAGTAATTATTATGTGTCAGAAACAAAAGAAATTTTAATGAAGAGAATCTCGTGTCTACTCACAAGAACGACCTAGAATGAGCCGTGGCACTATACAAAAATTACTGCTAAGAAATCACTATGTTTTTTCTCTCAACTTTTGATGAATATTTCTTCTTAACTTTTACACCCTCTAGTAACCAGGAATTTCCACTTAGTTAACTTTAGTCTCAATAAAATCAAATATGTTAGCTTTTACAAGCAAAAATCTGAAAGAATTTCTTCCCAGAAGATGCTGGATATGTCTGAGCACTGCCATGATACGGCTTTCATACGTTGCCTGAGCGCTGGACGGTATTAGAAACCCATCGTCAACCGCTCGGATGGTTTCAATACTCTAGTTATAAACGTGTGTTATCACGGGTAGGTTGTTGAAGATATTTTAATGTTTGTTGTCAAATAAACTGGTGGATAAATTATTTTTGATAAAAAACTATTCTCCAACAGACGGAAAACTTATGAAGTGATATTTGATAAGAAAATATTTCTGAATAAAAGGAGATTCTATGTTTTTCATTAACCTAGAAATCTCTACAAATGATCAACTTAACATCTTTCGTTTTATATAAAACTCCCTATGTTGTTTATTTTCTTTGCATGTTATCTTATTAGTATATATATATATATTACTATGGTTGCACTCGTTCAAATTCCAAGCTTGATGTAAAAGTAAAGCTCGGACTTATATAGAGTTCGAACCTTCAAGGGTAAGTTTTCTCTCACCGCCTAGGCTCGGACGGTGATGGAAAGACTCTCACGGGAGCCCCATGAGAATGGTGAGTTCTGTTGTTGCAGTTTTAGATTTTCTGTACTTCCAATATAATTAAGATTAACATTATATGCCACTACGGAAGTAACGGTAGTCTATGTGTATCCATTCGCTGAAGTTTCGACCCAACCGGTATCACGCGAAATATTTCCATATGCCCCGGAAGATATTTCAGTTCGAATTTTGACACCTCTACTATGAATGGTTTACCACCGGCCGTCGGACTTCATTGACTGAAGAGTCTTAAAAAACTTAGATGGACCTGTTCACACTTTTCAACTGACAGACATCCGGAGTATGGACAGTGAGCAAGACATCCTGGTCTGAAATAAAGACTACTACGAATGAATTGAGCAGACCTCCTATGTGCTATATGGAGAACACATCCCTTAAGAAAGTGAATGCAACAACATACCATCTGCTTGAGGCGACAAAGAGAAGCCTGACAGCATTGTGATTAAGGCATACAAGATAGCGTAACTGATTATAAGGTGACGAAGGAAACATGGAGAGAAACATGACCTGCAACTTAAGATGCACTCCATAATCAGCAACTGTTATGTGACCTTAAACGGTAGACAGACGTCTTGTGAAACCGCTACCTCCTGCGGTGCGAACAATCCGTTGCAGTTGTAAATTTAGTGGATACAGAGGATGAATGTCAGGACTTTGCGTCCTTCTAGGGGCAAATAATGCGGGCTTATGGTATAACCGTGACTTCGAATAGGTAAAAGCACCCCGGCGATGCAAATCCACCTAATGTTAAAGCTTTTCTTAAGCTTTGACATAAGGTCTTTCTTTTTCTTGGCGCATTGCAGGAAAGCACAAACATTCTAGTCAGGATGACTGGAGAAGCTCACGGAAAAGGACACGACAGGAGGTTCCTAGAAAATTGCGGGGCAGCAGAAATTATCTGGAAGACTATTCTGAGGAGAAACACTAACTAAGCCCTGCAACTAAAGCCTACATTGGATCGTAGCAGAAACAGAGTTAGAGAAGGTGCGGGATTAGTACTTTTAAATCATTAGGAACTAATCCTCCTTGGGCCCTTCCTCGAGATTCTTTTCAAAAGGGCAGCACGCATTGCTCCGTCATTAGCTAACTGGCCAATAGTTGCAACTGTGGCAGTTGTGCTTCCTATCTTCTCTGCCCCTCTTGACATTATACACATGTGGTTGGCTTCAACTACCACCATAACCCACTGAAAGTCACCTAACGAAGCAACTGACTCAGCGATCTGCCTAGTAAGCCTCTCTTGGACCTGAAGCCTTCTACTAAACATCCGCACAATTTTCAACACGAGGGACCTGTCCAATCTGACTCTTCCCCCAACGTAGCCCAAGTGAGCCACCCCAAAAAATGGCAGCAGATGATGCTCACAGAGAGAAGATAACGGTAATTCAAGCTCCAACGACAAAAGGCTTTCTGCGTGGTCATTTAAGTCCGATGAAAGAGTCATTCCCACAGATATGCTCCCGTTCGCCTTTTCACCCATTTTCTGAACTCGACTGACGGCTCCATTGCTATAACCATTGACAATGCTACTAATGTAATCATTGACAGTTCCATTGGTGGCTCCATAGTGGACGCCATTACTATGTTCACCAAGACTTTCAACTCCGTTGACCGCTCCATTCCTGACTCCATGATTGATGCCATTGCTATAACCGTTAACACTTCCATTGGTGATCCCATGGTGGACGCCATTACTATGTTCGTCGATGCTTTGGCCTGCACTCGCTACACCATTGTGGACGCCATGACTGACGCCGTTGCTATAAACATTGTCAGTTCCACTGGCGAGTCCATAGTGGACGCCAGTACTATGGCCGTTGGCAATGCCATTGGTGAATTCACATACAACGCCATTGCCATGACTGTGATGATTGTTCACAAGACCGCCACCACTTGCCTGATGTCCACCAATACCACTGGTTAACTGAGGGTGGTTGCAACAACCGTTCCCATTGCTTTGGACTCCGGAGCCGATCAAGCTGCCCTCCAAATCAATGTCAATCACGGTGCCATTGTGCAGCATCTGGTTGCTTCCTTCGGTGGCAGAAAGAAGCCAATTCACATACCGCGAAGCAGTCATCTGAAGCTCTTCTCGACTGATGTGTTCTCCTTCTGCCCGCACAAGAGACTCCACCCCTAGAGCTATAGCAGAAACAGAAGCACGGCACTCTACGTTCCCAGCATAAGAGTAAAAAGGGCAAGACCTGTCTTCCCCAGGCTGAACATTTGTGGTCCCCAAAGTCGGCCTCCGAATCTCAATCCCATCCAACTCAACGATTCCAAGAAACTCATCCCACAAACTAGACTGTACATTCTCAAATTTCCCACAAGCCGCATAAACAGACATGGGTACCCAGCCGAAACCAAGCCGGTCCTCAGTGATTATCCCTCCAGTTTCATCACAAACCCCAGGCCACTCCAGATGCCAGCTCTCAACGGCGGCAGCAACACCTAGAGGCCTGAATGTGTCGTACAATGAGTGGACCAGCTCATTCGCCAGCTTCTGTGGATTTTGCAACCTCCTCGATAGCATGTCGACAACTCGAGGTAGCTTACTTAACCCAACCACGCGCTGACCAAAAGGGATATACGCTATATGGCACCTAAGCCTGAAAGGTAGCAAGCATGTATCGCACAACGCGAACGAATCGATTTTGCGCACGACAACCATCCCTCCAGAACCCCCTCCGGTTCCGCCATCGGTGCCAGCTTCGGTGAAAAGAGCTCCTCCAATTATACCCTCGGGCGTGAGCTCATAACCTGAAAATCGTTTTGTATCAGCTATAAGTCAAGATACAGTATCCTTCCCTTCCCTTCCCATCCTCATGAGTGGGCCGGACAACGCAGTCATATTTGTAGTATGCATGTTCTGTACAACCAGCCCTGACTTGCATGTAAGCACCCAGATCTCTACCCCAAACAAAGTAAAAATGACAGGTAAATTTACCGTCAGGGCCTAATCTACGTCTACGCTCCACGCTCCGTTGTCCCGGTTATGACGCCATCGGGAATGACACGCCGACAAACAACATCAACATCGAAAACCGTGGAAAGAAGTGCGGTGTACACCAACATCACACGAGCTGAAAGTGGATATGGCCCAAATACGTATCGGAACTCTAAACGTCTGAGAACTAGACTCAACTAAGGAGACAGACGAGAAGGGACGTGGACTCCGACGTCCTTCTGCTGGCCTGACAATCGACCGAGCAGAGCACCCTTACAATTGCAAATTCAAGGATGAGCCGATATCACGATCGGCAGTTGTCCCGAATTCAAGACTAGTGTAGATGAATGAATTGCGGACGAGGAGGTGCTGTGAGCTCAGAAGTTTAACAGCACTTCGCAAAGTGAATGTGCAGCCTGTCTGACCCTATACGGTGGGGTTTGGTTCTTAGCGCATTCATGTAAAAGTTGACAACTGCATGATCCAATCTGAAGGCTCTGTGAGAAATTCTGGATTCCAAAGCGAAGATGAGAACCAGCCAAAGAAACAACAGACCGAACGACCTTTCCAAGGGGGTAGAACCCTAAGAATCGCATATCCCAAAGCCATATATTCAAAATCACGTATCACTCGGCCAAAAGATTCCCGCAACGCAAGCCGACATAGATCTTAACAGAAAAGCAACTTCTCACCTGAAACAAAGCTCTGAAAAGTCTTTGCAACGCGCAAAGGCGTCTTCACAATACCCTCTCGCTGAACATCCTCTCCAATCCCCTGAAGCACAACCTTCACGGCTGCCATCATCTGCAATTCACTCGAAATTCGGCGGTCCACAGACGAGGCCACGGAAACCTTGACATGACTGGCATCACAGCCTCCACATCCTCCATGTTCATCCCCCCAAATCGACACAGGGAACGACGGGCATTGCATTTTCCCAGCCATCGAACTGTCTATAAGTCTAGCCGGACCCACGCACAAGTCTTTCAAACGAGTGAGAAGATTCTTTCTTTCCAGCACCAGTATCCAAGTCCAAATCCGCCCACGAGTTTCTTATCTTCTAGCTCTGTATGGTACCAGGAATATTTGTCATGACACTGCAGATTAAGTACACTCGCTCATTGAACACCTCCTCGCCCCGCCACGCCACAGCCTAATCGGCTTGATCCCAACTTCGGGATCAGTAGAAGTGATCTCTTTTTCTTTCTGTCCCTCTCTTCTTGTATGATGAGCAGCGCAGCACACCCCTACCGTACACCAATGCATAAAAGGACGAAGTGAGAAATAGACCACGAACCGCAGAAGACAGATCTGTGTCGCCGCCGGACCCACGCACAAGTCTTTCAAACGAGTAAGAAGATTATTTCTTTCCAGCATCAGTATCCAAGTCCAAAGCCGCCCACGAGTTTCTTTTTTTCTAGCTCTGTATGGTACGTATACGGATTGATAGCTTTGGAGTTAGAAGTCTTCTTTCGAGATTGTTCCATAGCCTACCATGAGAGGCGACAGGGTACCACTTCTTTTTTCTTTCTTTTCTAGAAAGCGAGCTTTCATTGCTCTATAGAGAGCTTTAGCAGTTGCAGTTCACAGGAGAGCAATTGCAGTAAGCGATGCTATTTCATGTGCACTGTTGTATGCAAGAGTTTTACTCACCCGTGTGTGAAATTATAGTGGCGATAAGTTACTGAGCTACTGATAGCGGGCTCTTTCTTCGGGGCGTTAGTTGCTTGGCTTTTTGGGTCCTTCTTTCCCTTGTAAGGATTGATGGGTTCTTTCCATCCGTTTGCTATTTATTGTGTCTCGTGTTTCAGCTCTGTATGGTACCAGGAATATGTGTCATGACATTGCAGATTAAGTACACTCACTCATTGAACACCTCCTCGATCCACTCCACTCCAGCTTACGGCTGACGACCGATGGAGAGACGACGAGAATTCAGCAGAGAGAAGAGAACTACGGTAGTCCTCTCTTTGCTTCTCGCTCTCTCTCTCTCTCTTGCGAGCGAGAGTCCGCCACCGCCTGATTTAGATCACGCGAAGGAGGAAATGCCGAGTCTAGGAGTCTACCAGGGCCTTCCATGCGTGCCGCTCCAGCAGCAGCCGCCGCCAAGCGCAGGAGGTGCCTGCAGTCGCAAGTTCAGTCTCAGGTGCGAATGACCGACCAAATCCCGCACACTCCTGGCGTATTCCCCACCAATTCCCGGTTACGACTCGTCGACCCAGTTCGCTCTTCCACTAGTTTTAGTGAAAGAGAGAACCCCCTTTGTTCACTTAACTCTCGGCTTCTCCTTCCCCTTCCGGTCGTCCGCCTGTCGCCTGTGGGCAGGTGCGCCACACAATGCTGCAGACGATGCAAACGAGCCTCGGATTTAGTACGTTCATAGGCACAACAGGAACCTGAGGATCCTTATGGTGGCCTCAAGGGACAAGAAAGAAATACTCTTAATTTATTTAGGCCCCGGTAGATTATATTTTCAGTAATATACACGACTAGCTAGTGCTGGCAATGGCGATGCTCTCTTATCTTTACCAGGCGCGTGCACGAGGTCCGTTTCATTTAACATCCTAAACGTGCAGCAGTTTCGGTCCTCCTCCTTGCAGCAAACCATTCTCGATTGTTTCAGCGCCTTCGCAGTCCATTCACGTTTTCCCTTCATGCTCCCGTTTCCTTCTTCTTCTCTCTTTTTGGCTTAGTTTTGATCTCTTTCTTCTGCGGACGGGGCATTTCTGTCCTGCTTCAACTTTGAACGGGGAAGGGAAAGACTACGTACCGTACTACCATAACCTGACGGGTTTTAGACCTGCTGAGGATGGTTTGTATTTGGGGTGTTGTCAAGGGATGAAGAGCATGAGGATCACAGTGGAACTAACGTATATCTCACGGACCAACATTGTACCGTATATTGAATTGATTTGAATGACCAGAGAACCATGTGGAGACATTGTGCAGTACATGTACAGAGTCCAGAGTCCAACAGAGCCTTTCTTTGCTTTGACTGACGAGACTGTACCTTGAGTCAAGTATCTGTGGTACTAGTAACGCCTGTCAGTCGGGGCTGGAGGAGCATCGGGGTGAAGCTTCATGATGAGACAGGCGCCTCCGGAGTCCCAACCGTTTATTCTTGTTGCTAAAGACGAGACGTGAAGAGACACAACGCTCTGTTCAAACGTTTGAATCTTATTGTCCTTCTCGTTTTGGTACAAGTATCATCAGAGAATTGTTATATTGTTCTGGAAGTTTTTATTTAAAAGCATTAGAAAAAATATTGATATTTTTTGCTGATTGGATATCATTAAGAATGCTTAATAATTCAATTAAAGACATTGTGTTTGTTACAATAAAGGAGAGTGGTTACATGACGTGTAAAGAACTATCGTATGCATTTCAGATGAAGTTAGTGAGAAGTTCATCTATACATGTTGAGATAAGACCATGTCTTAATGACGGATGTGATTGTCGTTATTTGATACAAGACTCAGTGACAATATAAGTGATCATCCATCATTTGCATGAGTTGCAGACGTCACGACACACCAACGAAGATGATAAGGTATAACTGTATACAAGAGAAAAATCGCTTTATCTCTTTAACCTTAGAGATATATGGATCGTCAGCATCAGAATTCGATGATTTTATTCGAGATTGTGCTATAAGCTTAACATGATATACATCAGGAGTTGTATTTTTCTTTTTCTTTTAACATTACGTAATTTAATCAACATATTTCCATTGTTCTACATAGCTTACGTGATCCATACGAGAACAACTGTGATATTTGATACCACCTCTTGTGCATCAGTTATATGATGGATTTTGATATATCAGCATTTGATATTTTAAGAGCAATCTGTGACTTTAGAGCTAAGGATTGCAAGGCTTACCCTCGATTTTTTGCTTCACTTTGGGTATTGATGCTTGGCTCTTTGGTCCCTCTTTTCTCTTGTTCTACTTGATGAGGTCTTCCCATGTTACAAAACTGAGAACTGTATTCAAAGTCTCTCTTAATATGGAACTTTATCTCCCACAACAAAATACTACCAGCCTATTCGAGCTGATCAAATAGAGAACTTAAACAGAAATATCTTGAGATGAAATGTACTTTTTTTATCCTTTTATCTTTTTATATTCCGCAAAGTTTATATGTGGCCCTTGAACGAATCTGATAGCGTGAGTGTGTAGGTGTTCACAAGTACTATAGTTTTGACTCCTTGTTCATTAAAAACGGAGTTGTATAGAGAAGTTAGCGTAGGAAAGACTAGTAAAGACTTTACATGAAAATTTCGTCAGGAAAACATATGTACAGAAAATGTAAGCTTCTTGAACGGAACCAAAGGCCATCCCAGTGATAGGGCGCCTGCCTAAGGAGAAAGTGGTCCCATGATCAATTCTCCCTAGCCTAGGGTTCCTATACCGACATGTTGACCTCGTGGATTGGAGTCTATGTTGGATATGCAGCCACGTCATGCATATCTAGGGGCGGGAGACCGATATCTCCCTTAATCGTGGGCTTCCTGGCCTAAGCCTCCGCATGCCACCGTGAATATATCATGGGAGATACCTCGTGTGCATATGGGGGGGCTGTAAGCCCCGTGGGGTAACCTCATAAGTGTATGGACTTCGGTCTACATCGGATGGCTTGTGGTATATTCAGGGTGGCATCAAGATGGCATCAAGAGCACGGGAAACTTTTGCTGATCAATTAAATCATCATCGAGTCGGTGTTGCAATTGCAAAAGAAGCTGTGAGACCTTTCTCAGTGAAGGAGTAGGGTTTGCAAAGACAGCTGTGAAACTTTTATTAAAAATGGGCCAGCTTAGCAAATAAAGTTCTGTACGCATAAGGATAGTAAAGGGGCAGCTTAGCTAGGGGTCTGCTTCTGATAAGTGGTTGCACTTATAAGGACAGAGGGGGCAGCTTAGCTAGGGCCTTAACTTTTAGGTTAGATATGTAGAAAGATCGACACTTCGAGGACACTCCAAGAAGAGAGAGAGAGCGAGTAGACAAGGAAGTAAAATAGGAATGAGATGAGAGAGGCTTTGCCTCTCTCTGTATATATAGTGGAGGTGAGTACAAGGGAAACCCTAATGGTGGGTTAGTCCTCTAACTAACTCTAACAACCTTAACCACTCCGGCTAATGGTAGCCGTTGATCTACTAGAGCTTGGGACTATATCAACACTCCCCTTCAAGCTCATCTCTACATCCTGTACTCCTGGACAATGTCTGAAAGCATCAAACTTATCTCTAGGCAATGCCTTAGTGAAGATATCGGCAACCTGATCTCCTGTGCTCACATAACTGAGCTCAATCTCTCCTGCAAGGACCTTCTCTCTAATAAAGTGATAGTGCACCTCAATGTGCTTCGTCCTAGCATGAAAAACAGGATTACTAGCTAACTTCATGCTGCTAATGTTGTCTGTATATACAACAACATGATCTGTACACTCCACACCAATATCAGATAGCAGACATCGAAGCCAAATCGATTCGCATGTTGCGTTTGTTGCTCCTCGGTACTCTGCTTCCGTCGACGACAAAGCAACTATGGGTTGCTTCTTAGAAGCCCAGCTTATAGCAGCGCTTCCAAGTCCAAAAGCGTAACCTGACGTGGATCTCCTGTCGGCACTTCCTGCCCAATCAGCATCTGTGTAGCCATGTAACAACAATGGTCCACCGTATCGATAGTGAAGTCCGTACTGCATCGAGAACTTCACGTAGCGGAGGATCCGCTTGACAGCCTCAAAATATGATCTCCGTGGTGACTGCATGAATTGACTAATCAGACCGACAGCATAGCTCAAGTCTGGTCTGGTGATGGTCAAGTAGATAAGACTCCCAACCATCTGTCTGTACATGCGTGGATCATCCAGCAACTCATCATCCTCTGCTCCTAGCTTTACCCCTTGCTCTAATGGTGTAGCAATGGGTTTGCAATCAAGCATACCAAATCTTTCAAGCATACTGAGAGCATACTGTCGCTGTACAAGCCAAACATCCTTCCCATCTCTAATGAACTCCACAGCAAGGAAGTACTTGAGTTCTCCTAAGTCCATCATCTCGAACTCGGATTTCAAGTGATCCTTGATCTAAGAAATAAGCTCTCAAAGTTACCGGTGATGATCAAGTCATCAACATAGATGGTGATCACAACAATCCGGTCTCGTATTCTCAACGAATACAAGGTAGAGTTTGAACTACAAAGATGGAAACCAAGAGACTGCAAGTAAGAATTGATCTTTGCATACCATGCTCTTGGTGCCTGTTTTAGACCATAGAGAGCCTTCCGTAACTTACATACACGGGAAGGAAACTTCGGATCCTCATAACCTGGAGGTTGCTGCATGTAGACCTCCTCCTCAAGATCGCCGTTGAGGAGGCGTTCTTGAAGTCCATCTGGTGCATCTTCCAACCTTTCTGAGTTGCAACTGCAACTGCTGTTCGAATAGTCACCATTTTCGCAACAGGAGCAATGGTCTCCTCAAAATCCACTCCATGTTGCTGTGCGTAGCCCTTAGCTACCAATCTGACCTTGTACCGACACACGGTACCATCCGAGTTGCGCTTGACCTTGAAGACCCACCTGGAACCAATCGTTTTCTTACCCTGAGGTAAGTCTACCAACTCCCAAGTCTGTTGGTGATGAAGCGCAGCAAGTTCAGCTTCCATAGCACTTACCCATTGGGTCTTGTGCATCGCCTCCTCAAGCGAACTCGGTTCCTGTTCCTGAAGAACATTGATCATATATGCATGGTGCGCAGCAAGGAAACCTTCATGTATATACCTACTCATTGGATGTTTTGCCCGCTCAGATCTGCGAGAGGTAATCGGTGCACTAGTCACCTCCTCTTGCAACTGATCTGACGTAGATGCCAAGGTCTGGGACAAGATATCCAGTGGATGCGGAAGATCCACATATCTGGATCAGTCAAACATACGCTGCAATAGCACGCGCTCATCCTGTGTAGAAATTACACTAGTTCCACTAGGCTGTGTTACGTGGACTCTAGCGTTAACAACAGCTCTATGTGCAACAGAGTCTGATCTGGAATCAGTGACTTCTCCAGATCCTCCACTCAACGTACTACTCTGAGGTACTACAATGGACTGACTCCTTGGTTCTACAGTAAGTACAGGGATGGCTACGACAGGCGCAGGTACAAACCAAGACTGTAGCTCATCAAAAACGACATCTCTACTGATATAGAACTGTTTGGACAAAGGATTGTAGCACCTATATCCTTTCGTATCAGAAGCATAACCAAGGAAGATACATCTATCCGCTTTCGGATCTAGTTTCTTAGGTCTTTCATTTCGCGCACCTACCGCCTTGTTGCGCCAGCGGAAGCTCTAGCTCAGTAGGTCGTAAACTTTACACCGCTAACCTGCAAACACAATCACAAGTTAGCGTCCATGCACCACTTACCTTAGTTCTGTTTGATCCGGACCGGAGCCGGACCGTCTCCCTATTTATCAAACTCAGCAGTTCCTAAGTCCCGACCTAGATCCGCCTAGGTCGGTCCCAAACATGAGCAAGTCACAAGATGACTTGGAGCGGACTTCCCATAAAGTCCAGGGTCCTAAATGGTGCCTCCAGCACACCTAGCGGCCCAACCGCCCGTGATGTCCGTCTGGGTCTAGGCTCCCGAACGGTGGTCTAACCCGCCGACTCGTTCCCTAGTCTTGCCCCAGCCCTTACATCGTTCCTAAGTCTAGCCGTCCAAGTCTAGATCGGAACGTGCCTTGGAACTGGCCCAGCCATCACTTCATGCCCCCAGAGTCCGCCCGCCAAACCCTGGGGTCGGGTGACTCGTCCTGGCCCACCCAGGCATCGAGCCCCCCTCATATATACTTCTGGGGATCGGCGGCCCCGCCCTCCTCTTTGGTCCCTGAAAATTATACCACAACCGGATTGTGGTTCGGCCATAACTTCCAGCTCGAAGGTCAGATCGAGGAGTGTTATATATCACTGGAAAGCTCTCGACGAGATCTTTCCAATGATACCTCACTCGCCTCGAGATCTTACGTGGAGCTCCGTCCACGACCTAAAACGTCCCTGGAACTCTAACACTTAGCAGTTTTTCCGAAAACCTGTGGTCCAGACCCAGGGTCGAACCCTGTGGTTCGTCTGCGTCTCGGTCCCGCGTCCCGGACCCACGTCTCAGACCTATGTCTGAGACTCATGTTTCAGTCCGTTCCCAGACCCGCCTCCTTAGGTCAGCGTTCGTCTAGGGCCCTCTTGGGGTACCCCCTTGTGTCCTATCCCAAGGTTCTAACCTTGGTTCAGAGAACCACTTAGGGTTCATCTGATCCCGACTTCCCGGCCAAGCCGTTAAGTCCTACTCGCAGCGTTCACAACCTAGCGCAAGTCCGCTAGGGTTCTGTTGTTCGCGTCTGCGCCCGATCTTGAGAATGAGGGGCGCGACACTCACCCCCACTTTGGAGGTTGATGCCCTCATCAACAATGATCCTTTAAGTTAACACCAAGTTCAAAATGGGTAGCCAACCCCTTGGCGTCAGAATTGCGTTCTGGTAGCTAACCCGCAATTCCCTTCTTGGCTTGAGTCTTAAGTTGTCGCTAGAACACTTAGAAAATTTCAACTAGTCTCGGGAAAAGCCTTACCTTTTTGGCTTACCCTAAACAAAACTAGTTGACAACTTCTAAATATTCTACTTAAGACTCTAACTTGCAAACTATAAGTATTCACACCTACTTACGAGGTCCCCCGAAACTCACTTTCCGGTCGCAATCTGATTTGACTTAGACGCGAGACTAAGTTTACTTTGTAGAAAACCACAAAGCAAGATCACCCCAAGCCCCAAGACAAGTATGAAAGTTCATACTTGCTTTGCCAACGCTACGGCAAACCTAAGTCTTGACATCAAGACTTAGTCTTGATTTAGATGCTTATCCAAACCAGCTCGCTTCCTTTGAGTGTGCTTCGTTCCTCCTCTTGACAACATCCTAGGCATCTGATCAGAACTAGTCATAGCCATGCACTACCAATACACTTAGACAATTTTTCAAGAAACAAAATCTTTATTTCCAAACACAAGTAAAGTACAAAGTCCATCGGCCCAAATCGCCTCAAGTTGCTACTCGTATGGTTCGTCGTTTCTTCACCCCTCGTTGGAAGGAGATGCCCTCATCTTGCTAACGCCCTTGTTGTCCTTGTCTCCGCTTGAAGAGGTCCAATGCTTCGCTCGCATGTGCGAGATCTTCCTCTGGCACCCAAGTTGCTTCCTTCAAATGGTAACCACGCCATTTGACCAAGTACTCCATCCGGTTTGATTTGCGCCGAGATCGCAAAATGGACTCCACCTCATATTCTGCTTCGCCTTGCACGACATCAGGTTGAGGCCTGAGTACTTGTGTGCGCTCTGGCCGCAAATCATCCTTGAAGTATTTCTTTAATAAAGAAACATGGAAAGTCGGATGCAACTGCCACTCGCGAGGAAGGTCTAAGGTATAGACGTCTTCGTGCGGGTTCTTGACAATGACAAAAGGTCCCGCAAACTTCGATGAAAACTTCGCCGATATTTCCTTCAGAAGTGTGAAGTTTTTCGTACTTATCCATACTTCTTCGCCCACTTGAAACTTCACTTGCCGCCGATGTTTGTTTACCTGCTTCGTGTATCGTTGCTGCGCCTTCTCGAGGTTCTTCTTTACTTGTTCCTCGCGCCGCTGCATTGCCGCCACCAACTCTTCAGCTGATGTTTGCCGTGTTCTTGGTCGTGCCGATGTAGAACTCCCTGCAAGAGTCAAGTCAAGAGACCCTTCTGGCTCACGTCCGTAAGCCAGCAAGAAAGGCGATTCGCCGGTTGCCGAATGCTTCGTGGAATTGTAGCAATACTCCGCAAGACTGAGCCCAATCACTTTGGTCCGCGCTCACATAATTCCTCAAGTATTGATTCAGAACCGAGTTAACTCGTTCTGTTTGCCCATCTGTTTCTGGATGAAAGGCGGTACTAAATTTTAATTTAGTCTCCAATTTTTGGAACAAGTGTTTCCAAAAGGCACTTTTGAACTTAGACTCTCTATCTGAAATAATACTCCGAGGTAATCCATGTGAACGCCACCAAGTATCTAGGAACAACCGAGAAGTCGTGAACGCTGTTGCAGTGTCCAAGGTCGGAGCAAACTTCGCTAGTTTGCTAAACCGATCAACTATCACAAAAATCGCGTTGTATCCATTCGAGTCAGGCAGAGAGGTAATGAAGTCCATGCTAATGCTTTCCCAAGGTCTGGCTGGAATCGGCAAAGGATGAAGCAATCCTTGTTTCTTCTCATAAGAAACACGATTCGCTTGACAGGTTACGCATGTTTTCACAAAGTGGGAAACATCGTCTTTCATGTGGGGTCAATAAAACTTTTTAGCGATTACCGCTAAAGTGGACTTTTCTCCTTTATGGCCTGATAAGGACACATCGTGAGATTCTTTTAACAACTTGGTCCTAAGTTTTCCTTGTCCCACATAAACCCGACTTTGCTTGAACATGAGTAAACCATGTCTTAGCTGCATGTTCTGCAACTTCACCCCTCGCTTGAGTTGTTCCAAGTATTCCTTCGCTTGGTCATCGCCCATGTAACCTTCACGTATTCGCCTCTCCAAGTCTGACTCCTTAGGATACATAGCTCGCAAAATCTGTGTTGACGATGGAAGATATTCCTCCTTGCGACTCAAGGCGTCAGGAACCACATTGTCCTTTCCCGCTTTGTGGATTAATTCCACGTTCATGAGCGCCAAGGTATCATGCCATCGTAGTTGCTTTGACGTCACCCGATCTTGCGTCTCAACGTACTTGAGCGAAATGTTATCAGTATACACTTGGGTTTTGTGAAGTCCCAAGTAATGCCGCCATTTCCTCAAGCAATGAACCACCGCAAACAGTTCCTTCTCGTGAGTCGGCCATCGACTCTCTGTCCCAGATAACTTCTTGCTTTCGTATGCTACAGGTTTTCCATCCTGCACCAACACTCCGCCAATCGCATAGTCGCTCGCGTCCGTGTGCACTTCGAATGGTTTGTCGAACTCTGGCAGCTTCAAAACTGGTGCCTTTGACAAAATAGCTTTGATCGTCTGAAATGCATCATCCACCTCCTTGGTCCAACTTACCTGTGCGTCTTTGCCCGTCCAGTCCGTCAGCGGCTTCGCGATCTTTGAAAACCCCTTCACATACTTGCGGTAGAACTGCGCCAATCTTAAGAATCGCCGCATCCCCTTCACTGTAGTCGGAGGCTCCCAAGTCACAATCGCGTCCACCTTCTGCATATCCGGGCCGACACCTTCTGCACTAATTACATGTCTCAAGAAGTTAATGCGCTCCAAACCAAACTCACTCTTGTCAATGTTGGCAAACAGCTTATGCTCCCGCAGCTTCGTCAACACCACCCTTAGCTGCTCCGCGTGCGACTCCAAGGTTTTGGAGTAGATCAAGATGTCGTCGATGTAAACGATGACAAACTCATCCATCTCCTCGTGAAAAATTGTGTTCATCAATGTAGTGAACGTCGAAGGGGCGTTGTAGAGTCCAAATGGCATCACCACGAATTCAAACGATCCGTATCTGGTTCGACAAGCGGTCTTCTCAACATCTGGGTCAGCTATCCGGATTTGGTAATATCCTGACTTCAAGTCTATCCTGCTGAAGTACTTTGCGCCCGCTAGCCTATCAAAGAGGTCGTCTATCCTTGGCAAAGGATAATTATTCTTCACCGTCACCTTATTGAGTGCACGATAATCTACGCAGAGTCGTAACTTCCCATCCTTCTTCTTTGCGAAAAGAACTGGGGCTCCATAAGGTGACTTGCTGGTTCGAATATATCCCCGCGCTAATAGCTCGCCGAGTTGTCTTTTCAACTCAAGGAGTTCTACCTGATTGAGTCGGTAAAGGGCTTTGGAAGGTGGTTCCGATCCTGGCAAGACTTCGATCTTGTGATCCACCACCCGCCTTGGAGGTAACTCAGCAGGTAACTCGTCCGTCAAGACATCCTCAAACTCCTTAATCACTTCGCGAAGCACCCTCGGAAGTTTAGTCACGTCTCCTGATGTTTCCTCTTGTCTGTCACCCGCCATCAAATCTGCAACCCGCATCAAACACATGACCCCGTCGTTGAAGTCCATCTGTTTG
Source organism: Asterella californica (assembly GCA_036924285.1). Lineage (NCBI taxonomy): Eukaryota > Viridiplantae > Streptophyta > Marchantiopsida > Marchantiales > Aytoniaceae > Asterella > Asterella californica. The sequence continues at coordinate 20,293,108 of JAYKYS010000003.1, forward strand.
CCTTTGATCAAATTCACTGCAAAGTCATCAATCTTCCGCGCCTTCCGGATCAGCCTCACTCCCAGCTTCCGCCCTTTAACTCTAACGTTTAACCTTAAAGGTTTCCGCCTAAGTTCCACTTCAAACCTGTCCAAGAAAGTGTTCCCCAAAACCGCATGGATATCATCCATCTCGCACACCGTGAAGTTCTCTGTGAACTCCAACTTCCCACACGCAAATCGTACGTCCAAGGCCACTTCAGAAGTTTGGTACATCTTGCCCTTGGCAAAGCGTACCTGAATAGGCTTGTCCGCCTTGGAGGTAGACAAGCCCAACTTCTTCACCAACTTTGGACTTATGAAGGAGTGAGTCGCTCCTGTGTCCACAAGAAAAGTTACATCAACAGCAACCTTGGCTTGTAGATACATCAATCCCGGCGTCTTCTTCGTGGTTCTCAAGGTCACAGTCATCTGGCCCACCAACAAGTCCTTTGCAACAAATGCATTCATGCTACAGTTACTAACCTTAGGTTTCGTACACCCCTTAGCAATGTGGCCCGCCTCGCCACAGTTGTAGCAAGTAAACTTAGCGCCATTGCCTTTCTGAGGTGTCTGCCCCTTAGGTTTTACTCCTGTTTGCTGCCGCTTTGCTGCCGGGGCAGAAGTATCCTTCCGATCCTTCTCACCCCCATCCCATTGTCGTTTGAAGCCCTTGTTCTTCTTCTGGAACTTGTCCGTGCTGCGAGGTTCAAAAGGTTTTTGTTGCTGGACTTCATCGTCCCCAATTCGCTCCGCTAGCTTCAAAAGTTCGGCACTTGTCGCAGGTAGCTCCGGCATCCGAAAGAGAGCCTTCTCCGAGCTGGACTTGAGTCCCCCAATGAATATACATATTTTGGTCTCCTCAGTCCACTTGGAGAACGAATCCAGTTTGGCACTGAACTCGCGCACATAAGCACTTAGGGTCCCTGTCTGCTTCAGCCGAACTAACTCAACACCGTCCCGAATCCTCTGATACTCCGGAGTGAATCGTCCCGCGAGCAACTCCGTGAACTCTTTCCAACCAAGCGCCGAGACGGTCAAGGCATGCTCATCCCTGTATGCGGTCCACCAGAGAAGCGCATGGTCCTTCAAGAACGTAACCGCCGCTCTCACTTTGTCTGACTCCTGAGCCTGATGCGCTTCAAAGTATAGGTCTAACTCGGTTAAGAAATCCTTAACCTTGCGAGTCCGTCCTATACCTGTAAACGGAGTCGGCAAATTCGTCTTACAAAGCTTTCTGGTAGACGAGGAACTTCCTTGGCCTGCCTCAAGCTCAGCGATACGTTTATCCCTCGAGGCCATCCCTTCCTGCATGGTCTTCATCATTTTGATGAGTTCCGCATACAAGGCTCCTTGACTTCCCGCGCCTGCATCGTTGGGCACCGTTGGCAAGACTCCATCTTGCTGCAGCGGTGCCACAGCTGGAACTGGGCTTCCTTGACGTTGCGGCGAAGGTTGTCGGTTATCGTCCCCTGACTGTGCCTCGGGGCTAGCTCGAGTCGATCTGGTCCCGGTGTCAGCCGCTCCACGTTTCTTGGTCTTCCTCCTGGAACTCTGTCCGACGTCGGCCATCGCTCCAAGTGTTCACCTAGAAACGCTGATCCGCTTCGTGTCTTGCGTCCCTCCTCAAGCGTCCAGCCTTCAGCCGCTACCTCAAGTTCTCGCTCACCGAAGCGTTGGCTCTGATACCACTTTTCGCGCACCTACCGCCTTGTTGCGCCAGCGGAAGCTCTAGCTCAGTAGGTCGCAAACTTTACACCGCTAACCTGCAAACACAATCACAAGTTAGCGTCCATGCACCACTTACCTTAGTTCTGTTTGATCCGGACCGGAGCCGGACCGTCTCCCTATTTATCAAACTCAGCAGTTCCTAAGTCCCGACCTAGATCCGCCTAGGTCGGTCCCAAACATGAGCAAGTCACAAGATGACTTGGGGCGGACTTCCCATAAAGTCCAGGGTCCTAAACGGTACCTCCAGCACACCTAGCGGCCCAACCGCCCGTGATGTCCGTCTGGGTCTAGGCTCCCGAACGGTGGTCTAACCCGCCGACTCGTTCCCTAGTCTTGCCCAGCCCTTACATCGTTCCTAAGTCTAGCCGTCCAAGTCTAGATCAGAACGTGCCTTGGAACTGGCCCAGCCATCACCTCATGTCCCCAGAGTCCGCCCGCCGAACCCTGGGGTCGGGTGACTCGTCCTGGCCCACCCAAGCATCGAGTCCCCCTCATATATACTTCTGGGGATCGGCGGCCCCGCCCTCCTCTTTGGTCCCTGAAAATTATACCACAACCGGATTGTGGTTCGGCCATAACTTCCAGCTCGGAGGTCAGATCGAGGAGTGTTATATATCACTGGAAAGCTCTCGACGAGATCTTTCCAATGATACCTCACTCGCCTCGAGATCTTACGTGGAGCTCCGTCCACGACCTAAAACGTCCCTGGAACTCCAACACTTAGCAGTTTTTCCGAAAACCTGTGGTCCAGACCCAGGGTCGAACCCTGTGGTTCGTCTGCGTCTCGGACCCACGTCTCGGTCCCGCGTCTCGGACCCACGTCTCAGACCTATGTCTGAGACTCATGTTTCAGTCCGTTCCCAGACCCGCCTCCTTAGGTTAGCGTTCGTCTGGGGTCCTCTTGGGGTACCCCCTTGTGTCCTATCCCAAGGTTCTAACCTTGGTTCAGAGAACCACTTAGGGTTCATCTGATCCCGACTTCCCGGCCAAGCCGTTAAGTCCTACTCGCAGCGTTCACAACCTAGCGCAAGTCCGCTAGGGTTCTGTTGTTCGCGTCTGCGCCCGATCTTGAGAATGAGGGGCGCGACATTCATCAGGTATGTGCACATAACAGATACATCCGAAAACTTTAAGGAAAGAGTAATCAGGCTTACTGCCTGTGAAGACCTCCATCGGTGTCTTGCTGTGGACTGCCGCTGTAGGCGTCTGGTTCATTAGATACACCGCACATGAAACAACTTCTGCCCAGTAAGGTCTAGGCATGATCTTCTCATTCAACATCGCACGAGCATCTTCTGTTATGTGTCGATTCTTGCGCTCCGCAACTCCGTTCTGTTGCGGACTGTAACTGCAGGTCTTCTGACGTCGAATACCATGCCCACGCAGATATGCATCGAACTTTCCAGAAAGAAACTCGCCTCCTCCATCAGATCTCAAACAGAGGATAGGTGCTCCAGACTGTTTCTCCACCAACTTGCGGAAAGTCTGGAATGCTGACAGTACTTCGGCAGAGGACTTGTTTCTCAACAAATAGATCCAAGTAAAACGCGAATGATCATCAATGAACGACACGAAGTACTGAAAACCGGTCATACTTGGCTGAAAAGCAGTCCATACATCAGTGTGAACAAGCTCCAGAAGCTTGTTCGCTCTACTGCCTGATCCCTTAAAGGGCTGTCTAGCTTGCTTGCCGAATTGACATGCTACACAGACTCCAGTGGGCTCACTAGATTCGAATTTGGGCAGACCTGTAACCAGGTCAGATCTCGGAAGGCTTTTCAGCCTCTGAAAGTTCATGTGCCCAATTCGCTTGTGTCAGATGTCAATGTCAGACACTACTGAACCACTCTGTCCATACATGGCAGCCTGTAACTTAGGCGCAGATGCATCTAGTTTAAACAGCCTATCACTCTTGATACCTCGAGCTATGACAGTGCCAATCGAATCTTCAATAAAGCATCCATCTTTATTGAAGCGCACTTGCAGACCCTGCTCTATCAACTGTCCTACAGATAGCAGGTTTCTAGTCAACATGGGTACATGTATGACATTCCGTATATCAGTAAACGTTGAAGCAGGAATGTCAAGTGGAATGTTACCCTTGTGCTGGATCTTGTGCTTGGTGTCATCTTCTGTCACCATAAACTGTGGAGTCTCCACAGGCTCGAGTGAACTAAGCCACTCCCGATGGGAAGTCATGTGACTGGTGGCGCCGGAGTCGATCACTCAGTCAGTATGTGGCTCGAAAGCCGCATAACTCTGATGCGTAGTAATCAGCAACTGCTCTGAATAGACATGCTCAGTGATTGCATAGCCTTGCTGGTTGCTGTTACCTTGTTGAGGGTTGTTGTTGTTGTTGCCTTGCGTGTTGCTGTCTTTGATCGTTCTGCTTCTTGTAGCACTGATCCGCATTGTGGCCTTGCTTCTTGCAGTAGTTGCAGGAACTAGGCGCTCTTCTCTGATTGTTGTTGGAACCAGACTGTTGCTGGTTCTGCTGATTCTGCTGCTGCTGCGATTGCTGTTGCTGTCCGCGACCTTGTCCACGTCCAGCACCTTTGCCACGACCCCTACCTCGAGATCCTCCAGAACCTGCAAAATAGATAGATTCTTGCTGACCCGTCGAAGTAGAACTTCCCAGTAGGCGCACCTCCTCTCCTAACATCATACGAACAAGCTCATCAAACCGCGGAAGAGGTTCTCTAGTCGAAATCGATGTTATGAACTGTTTGTACTCTGCAGGCAGTCCATGCAATGTGGCTCCGATCAAGACAGTGGGATCAATCTCGACTTTGACAGAAGATAACTGATCCGCGAGCTGCTTGACGTGGTTCACATAGTCGTTGATGCACATCGACCCCTTCTTCACGGTGTTGAATTGCTGCAGCAATTGCAGCTTCCGCTCCTCTGTTCCGGATTGAAACAGACGCGCGAGTGCATCCCAAGCTTTCTTGGGCGTATCGCAATCTTGAATGTGACCGATCATCGATGCTGAGACTGTCAACGCAATGTAGTGAATAGCCTGGTATGAGCGCTTTTTCCACTCCTTGAATTTCAGATCAGAAATTGGCACTTCAGGCGCTATCTCCTCCTCAGTGATAAGATCCCATAGATCTTGTCTCTGCAGGAAAGTCTTCATCCGGAACTTCCACACTTGGTAGTTGTTCTTGTCGAGCTTCTCTCCAGTGATCAAAGACACGAACTCCGCCATAGCTGCAATGTCGAAATTGCACTGTTCTGTACGCAGAAAACCTCACAGATCCTTCACGAAACTCGTCTCTCCACACCGTGCGATCAAGAGTTGTCACAAGTCACAAGAAGTCGACTCCACGAACTCCTCCTGCAGCGAGAATGAAGAAAGAAACTGTCCGCGAACTGTAGGTGTACAAAACACGACGGAAACCTCGTAGAACACACCAAGAAAGTCGAAACTAGACCAAACGAGGTCAAAAATGGGTGTGCGACCTCTCAAGTTTTCCAAATTTTTCAAATAGGGTTTGTTCCACCCATATTCGGAACAGAATTTGTTTTAGACTCAAGTCCTGAAACTTTCGTCTTGGTCAAAAAAGATCCAATTGAAAATCTGCCACTAGAAACCTCCAAATCGACTGAAACTTGGCCGAGTACACAATTCGCACCTTCTAAACAAGACAGCCTTAAAAGGACTGGTTGACAGATTTCAGCGAGAAAAAATCGTCTAGGCCTCCGAAATCATGTTCAAAGTTTCTGGTGGCGAAAAAAACGGTTTCGCCTCACCCGAACACATCAGCAGGATAGTGCTCGACATCAAGCACAACTCCGGCTGCTCTCTCATGTACTCCAAATTCCATCTTGCTCATCAGCAAGGGACACACGCTCTCACTAGCTCTGATACCATGTAGAAAGATCGACACTTCGAGGACACTCCAAGAGGAGAGAGAGAGCGAGTAGACAAGGAAGTAAAATAGGAATGAGATGAGAGAGGCTTTGCCTCTCTCTGTATATATAGTGGAGGTGAGTAGAAGAGAAACCCTAATGGTGGGTTAGCCCTCTAACTAACTCTAACAACCCTAACCACTCCGGCTAATGGTAGCCGTCGATCTACTAGAGCTTGGGACTATATCAACAAGATAACCTACGGCGGTTTTGGACGGAGACTTTTTTTCACAGAACTGGAGGAGAAGCCATCGGGACGCGCAGGAGAAGCTTGGGAGCAGAGGAGATCAAATTCCTGAGAAAACTGAATTGGGAGGTCGTCGCAAGGAGAGGGGCAAGTGTTTTAGGGCTTGAACTCTGTCTAACAAATTGTTTTTGAAGAAATTACTTTCAAGAGGGAGTCTATTGAGCGGAGATCAATTTGATGGTATGTGAGAGACATTTGATCGTTATTGAATCAAATTTCTGAGAGCTTTCAGTTGGGAGGTTGACGCAAGGAGAGGAATAAGAGTTAGGGGCCTGAATTTCACCTACTAGATTGGGATTGAGGTGAACTTGATAGACTTTTGGCAGAAAACTGATAGACTGAGAGAGAGGCGCACAAGAGAGGAAGAGAGAGATTTTCTTTACAATTGAAGAAACTGATGGTGCAGCCGGTGCTGAAATAAAATTATTTTGAATCTTGAGAGGCCTATTTGTGTACCTGAGTGTTTGTTTGAGTGTTTGGTTTGTAATTGGTGGGCGCAAGAAGTAGGGTTTTGAGATCTCATTGCCAACAGCAATCTGTTTTTTTTTTGGTTGTTTCTTTGGTCGATCACAGTCAGGAGGTCCGTCCTCTCCAAGAAAGACTCTCGTCGTGACATCTGGTGCTTCCACTGAGAGCTATTGGGGCGATTGATTGGAGAATTGACTAGATTGAGGAAGAAAATTGATCACAATGCTGCCGTACATGGTGTGGCTGCTGCTCATGGTGCTCTTGTTCAAGGGAGTCTTGACCAAGATGGAATTGGCTCTCAAGGAGGACCTACGGTAATTCCAACAGCAACCGCACAGCCTGCTATTGACATGTCCTAGATTCTTCAAACGTTGGCTGCCCTGATTCAGCAGCAACCTGCAATTGGAGGAGCTGAGCAGAAATCTACAAAGGCGTTACAAGCAATTGCTGATCGATGTGGGCGATTTGATGAAAGAGACGTTACTAGGTACCTGCAGGAGTATGTGGGTGAGATGGAGCTGGCCAGGGCATCTGAAGTTGAGATAATTTTGAGCTTGAGTTGATTGTTGTCCCTGAACTGAGAGAGAAGGTGAGAAGACATCTAGGTGGGTGGACTATGTTTGAATGTGCACTGAGAGAAGAGTTTCTAGAAGAGGATTCTGAAAGAGTCACTAGAAGAACCCTCATGGACTGGATAGAGCGTCAGCTTGGACGTTCCATGAGACTGAATGAAGTGATCCGTGAATTTGAGAAGAGCTACTCTTAGCTTTCAGGACTAGAGAGGTTAACGCTGGATGCTAGAAAGACAGAGTTGTTTTTAGGGGCTCTGGATGAGTTCACAGCAGACAGACTTTGTTTCATGTTGGCTGATCGTGGAGCTGAAGGGGGAGTTACATCTGATTGGAGGAGAGTGGAGGAAGCAGTATCTACCCTTGCTAGACAACGTCATGGTAGGATGGTACTGCAGCTAGAGACCTTGCCAGAGCAAAGAATAGCTCCTCAGGTTCCTATAGCTCCTCAGGCAATACCTCAGGCACCTATTGTGATTCCCCAAGCACCTATAGTGGTTCCCCAAGTGGTTCCTCAGGCGTCTGCAGTATCTATCCCAGCACAGAGAGGACCTAGACAACAGCAACGACCTGTTGAGAACCGAAATCAACATAACTTGATTGAGGAGCTTACTCAACAGTTGAGAGATTTGAGGGTTGAGATGGCAGACCTCAAGAGAGACCAACGATCAGTTGCACCAGGTGCTCGATCTGTAGGAGGAACCTTTACCAGGAGATGTATTTGGTGCGATAGCCCAGATCATCTCAGAGGAGATGTCAAGACTTGGCGGTTGTCTTGCGAGAGGGCCTAGTCAACTATCAGAATAACAGGTTGTATCTAACCGTCAATGGACAGCCTCTGAACACGTATTTTGGAAGAGGAGGAATGAGGAGTTCACTTCCAGCACTTATTGGTGCAAACACTACAGCGATGACTGCGGGTTTTGCGGAGGCTGATGTATATACTGGGAGAGTTGAGGTGCGCTCTAATCCAACTATGGTTGAGCAAGCTACTGAGATCTTAGTTGAAATGATGAAGAGAGGTGCAAAAAGCATTAGGAGGGCTACTAGGTGGAGAGACCCAGTAGATGCAACTTCTATTCGAGCGTTTTTAGAAACGAGTAGCAAACAAGATGTCATGGTGGAAGACAAGAGACGACGGGATGCTTCCGACCTAGACGCAGGGGTACCAGATGACAGTGATCGTCGGAGAGTTACGAGGAGGAGAGCAGTAGAACCATCACCAACTGTACCAACTGGTAGGTCTCCTGCTGCAGAGGATATACCCTCTATCTCTAAAGCTCCACCACCTACAGTGGATCCTATGGAAGGTATACATGATTTATCACAAGAACCTACTGCTACAGATAAAGTACGGGGGAAGAGGTTTACAACACAGGAGAAGGGGAAAGCTCCAACTTACAAGTTAGCGACAGACATCGAAACAACAACAGACTTGCGTGCTGTTCTAGAGCAGCATATTTTGGATGCTAGAGTTGAGTTTACTCTTCGTGAGGTACTGGGTATCGCGAAGAGAGAGAGTTTCATGAATTGATAATCGACATCATGAAGAGAAAGAGATAAGTGTTGACTGAACAAGTAAGTAGTCAGATGATTGGTGCAGTAGATGTTATTGGTGCTGATGGGTTCAGGGATTATAAGTATGAAGTATGGGTTGCTGGTCCTGCTGTTATTGAGAATGAAGACGAAGAGTTTGAAGTCAAGCGCAGATAGCAATTTCAAAGAGAAGCACTGGGCAAGAGCGACAACAGAGACGCAAGTTCGACTTGAGAGACTTTCTGAACCAGTTCCGGCGCTTGTGGATCACGGGTCAGAAATCAACATTATTTCCAAGGAGGTGTATGAAAAAGGGCAGTGGTCAATTGAAAGGAATCATGATTGGGTGCTTCGAGCTGCAAATAACCAAAAGGGTGACTTGTATGGAGTCTTTTGGTTATTAGATGCGTGTAAGGATTGGAGATGTAGAGGTTGATCAGCATTTCTTTGTACAGTCGTCTGCCTCCTATCTTGTCATATTGGGCCAACCATACATCACTGCTGTTAGAATGGAGACAAAGGTGATGAACGATGGGTCTCATTATGCTAGAGTACGGAGTCATGATGACAAGTACTCAGTACAGTTTTTGACGATTCGTTCAAGACATGAACGGAACTGACAAACCCTTAGAGATTCTCAGACGAAGAGATGTAAGGGTTTTCGTAGTCCACTCCTGTAGAGTGGGAAGACAGAGGTGTAGAACCTACTGTTGAGATCTCGTCAGAGCTAGAAGCGAGACATATACAAAGATCTGAAGACAGATGTAGTGTACAGAGTTAGCAGTCTGGATTGCTGATGTTTGAAACAAATGGGTGGAGTCGATTTACAAGAGTTGAAGATATGGGAGAAAATACAAAAAGATGGATGGTGAAACAATTATCAGAGTTGTGGCGTGTAGGGATTCTGCTTGAAGACGAAGTGGTTTCTAGTTTGTTTGAAGAGTTTATGGTTGTACAGTCAGTTCTTGGTTGGTTAGACAGTGTGAGTAGATTGATGGAAGAGAAAGATAGTATGACGGTGATCCCTATCCACTCTCGACGCATATATGAGGAGGTCGCTATGTACATGCAGTTCTTTCCTCATCCGATGCAGAATAGTGAGGAAAGAGAAGTTGTTTGTTGGTGTGCACTCCCTCAGGAAGCAGACGTCCATGCGAAGTACAAATCTGTATTGAAAAAGGTGAGACTGGTAGCAGCTCAACTACCTGCTAACTCTCAGCAGCAAGTACAATTAGTGGAGACTGAGCCTAGTGAAGAAGTTATGCGACTCGAAAGAAGGTAAAATCAAGCTAGGCCCTAGTTTACTTGCTGATTGGGTATTTGAGGCTTCAGGCGTTATATCAAAGACGCAAGGGGCCAGCTTCCTCATTATTGAGAGAACTTTGTACGTAAAGAGACTGACGCAAGGGGGCTACTTAAGGGACTTGCTTGTTCCTGCGATCTGTCGGTGGACGTTTTGGAGAATTGGGAAGTTCAATACACGTGCGCAAGGTGTCATCGGGTTCACATCTGTGCAGGCTACGCACAAGTTAAGACGGTTCTGGAAAAGATGGATCGGGGGTTGTGTTCTGAGAGAAATTAAGACGCAGGAAAGAGATTTGGAGTTTTTAGTTACCTGTGAAGGAGAGTTGGACCGTTCGGACTGTTCCGGAGTCCAAACTTGCTGTCCTTGGATCCATCGGGATCAGAACAACGAGTTCTTCAGGAAATTGAAGACGATACGAAGTTTCATTTGGCAGTTTGGGAGTTTTGAGTGAAATTGGCTCGCAAGGAAGCGCTTACATCAGATTTTTGTTCGCCTGCGACTTGAGATTGGGTTGTTCTTCACGATCGGTGAGCCAAGCTCTTCGTTCTTGGTGCCTACGTGATTAGGGAGTCTTCATGTACGCATAGGAGAAGACTGTACGTGAATTGGATTGTTGGTTTGGGTGTGGTGAGCAAGTTTGAGCCGCAGGGAGCTGATTTACGTCAGTTTTTTGCAACCTGCGACCAAATATCTTGCGTGGTTTTGCAAGGAGAACTCCAGATGGCTTGTTTGGAGTCTTGTTGGGTTCAGGGTAGCTAGATCTATCTGCCAGAGAAGACAGATATCAGTTTAGACGATCCGTTTGTGCGGTGTGTGCGGTTTTAAGCCGCACGGAGGAATTTTTGAAGTTTCGATCACATGCGATCAAAAATTGACGATATCTCGGCTGTTGGGAGTCGGATCTGAAAGTTTCTTGGGTTAACAGAGTCAGCGGAGGAGACCCTCTCGACATCTGAAGTCCGTTCAGCGAAAGGAGGAAGCCCACAGATAGACCTTTTTCGGTTTCTCGCTACGGGTTTTGCTCTTTTGAATTCATTAGAGTTCTGGTTGACTGTATACAGCTTGTGGTAGCTAGCTTTAGCTAAGAGCTTATACATGGATGTGGTTTGGACTTGGGTTTGGATCACGTGATACTGCTGTGGCTCTGTTTAATACCAAAAGGAAGTTTCTCTTGCTTTGAGCTACGTTTCGGTGGTTTTGGATCAGGGTTGTGATTCAAGGATTGTTTTAAGGCTTTTGAAGCAGGTTACAGACTGCTCTGATCTGGTTCTCAATTCTGTGCTCTTAGGAGAAAGAACCGGCAATGTACATACATTTGGAGTGTATATATCGCAGCGTTCATTTTCGTGGTTGTTTTTCTCTGTCTTGTCTCTATTTCAAAACACAACATCTCCACAGCCAGGAACCTCGCGTTTTCTTGGACATCCTTCACGCAATATCCGACACGATATCGGTGGTGAACTCGACGTGAAGGTCTGGGATGGAGATTTCTTCTGTGTGTGAACTTTGAAGAAGAGATTAGCAGTCATGAGTGGGGATGAGAAAGGTGATGGAGATGGAGCTAGTCGTTCAGGTAGGTTGCCGAAGGTGCAGTTGGATCCGGCGACTGCATCGATGTTCCAAGTTTTCACTATGTTCTTACGACAGCAACAGTCTGATGAGCGGAAGGAAGCTTTGGCAACAAAGGCGTTACAAGCGGTGGTCAGCAAGATTGACCAGTTTGATGAGAGGGATGTCTCAAGATATCTGAGCATTATGTGAAGGAGATGGAGCTGAACCGGGTCTCAGAAGATGAGATGATTGAGACGTTTGAGCTAGCAGCAGCTCCAGAGATTAGAGATCACGTTAAAATACTAACGAAGCATTTTAACAAGGATTGGGAGACTTTTGCTCGTGCCTTGATGGATGAGTACTTCTTGGAGGACTCTGATCGAGTCACCAAGAAGTCATTCTTGGAGTGGGTTGAGCAACCAAGAAAGGGTTTACAAGCTATTGAGTTGCTCAGAGAGTTTGAGAAGCAGTTTTCACGGCTGACCAGGATGGAGAAGTTGACGTTGCAGTCCAACAAGACAGAGCTATTTCTTCGGGTTGCAGATGAGAAGTTGCAGGAGAAGATAGATGTACTTCTGGAAGACCGGGAGAAGGACGATGGATTGACCAGCAATTGGAAGAAGATTGAGAAAGCTGTTGGTCTGCTTACCAAGAGGGAGCAGAGACGAGAGAAGGTTCCTGTTAGGAGACTGGCGCCAACACCTACAGCTGTAACACCTGTTCATGTAGTCAGACCAGTGGTTCCTGTTGCTAGACATGTAGTACTAGTTGCTCCAGTTGTTCCAGTTGTTCCAGTTGTTCCAGTTGTTCAGGCACCTATGGTATCTCCGAAGAAGGATGATTCAAACCTTGAGGAGATTTTGCGTGGAATGCGAGATCTGCAGATCAAGCTCACAAGATTGGAAGAGAAGGGATCTACAAGCGGAGCAAGACCGGTTGAGAAGCAAGACTGGATCCAGCGGTGTATCTGGTGCGATGGTACTGATCATCCACGCAGAGATTGCAAGGAGTTCACTGATATTCTGCAGCAAGGAGTGATCTTCTGGAAGGATGGGAAGGTAGCGCTGAGGGATACCGGTGCACTTCTTCAGACCAACTTTGGTAGAGGGGGGATGAAGAAGTTGGTTGAGGACCACCTATCAGCGCAAGCAGTTGCAATGGTGGAAGCTGGAACTTATGGCACAAGGGTTGAGGATCAAGCTGAGAGAGGTTTTAACGGGCAAGTTGAGCCAAGTGGATTGTGATCATCTGCCATCTCCATGAAACAGAAAGAGAAGATGGCACGTGAGACGTTGCTGAGAACAGCTGCTACGATCCGGAAGGATACTGGATGGGAAGATCCGATAGAAGCTCTATCGGTGCATGCTTACATCACCAAGAACCAACACGAAGCGTTGTTGGAAGAGAAGAGAAGGCGAGATTCAGAGGATGCAGGAGAAGGAACTTCTTCCAAGAGACAGACTCGAGGGGAGAAGGTTCGTCAAGAGCTTCGGGATGCAGGAGCTCAAGATCTACCGATGGATGATGTTCCTTCTCCATCGAAGGAAAGAGTGAAGGATTCTCAAAAGGAGAAGGGTAAGCCGGCTGCATACAAACTACAGTCGGACATCGAGGCTTCAACAGACTTGAAAGGAGTCTTGGAAGATCGCATTCTGAATGCGAAGGTGGAGTTTACCTTGAGGGAAGTGTTGGGCATTGCTAAGCATGAGTTTCATGATGTCATCATCGATGTCATCAAACGGAAGCGGCAGATTACAGGTGAGACTGGTTTATCGCATGCCTTGGATACTAGGATTACTGTGGATGAGGAAAGAGAGCTTGCAAAGTGTAGTGTTTATTCTTCAAAGGAAGAAAGAGATCGAAGACGCAGGATGCATTTTGAGGATGAAGAGGAGGATGGGAAGCAGAGTTCAAGTCATTACAGCCATAGTCACTGGGCTCGAGCTACAACGGAGACGTTGATGAGAATCGGAGACTTGGATGAGCCGGTGGTTGCTCTGATCGATCATGGATCAGAAATCAACATCATGTCGAAGGAGTTGTACAAGAGAAAGAAGTGGCCGATCGACACAGAGCATGGGTGAGTCATCAGAGCAGCCAACAACACAAGAGGAGACTTGTATGGAGCTTGTCCAGACATCAGAGTGCGCGTAGGTGATGTTACTATCGACCAAAACTTCTTTGTTCAGGAAGCAACATCGTACCCCCTTATTCTTGATCAACCTTTCATCATAGCGACTCGGATGGAAACAAAGGTACTGGACGACAAATCTGCTTATGCTAGGATCCGAAGTCAAGATGAGACGAGAGCGGTACAATTCTTGACTGTACCGTCCAACCACGAGCGGAATCGAGATCGTCTGAGAGAGAAACCACTTCCAAGGGTGAGTGAAGAGTTCAAGGATTTTCGTTGAGTATCACTATAGAGCGGGATTGTGGTGGTGCACAGGAGAAGGTACTCTCGCTTGATGGAGATAGTGTCTTTTGTACAGGGTTTGTTGGGTTTTCAGAGTGTGGGGTTGCTATTTACAAGAAGGTAGAAGAGCTGAGGAGAAAAGAACAAAAACATTTGCGTGATGTTGAGTTGATGTTGAAAGAGCTGGATGAGCTAGAAGGCGATGAATGGATTTCTGGTGTTTATGAAGAGGAGGGTTGGAGGATCCTTTGCGTGTGATCATGTCTATTGGATGGGAAGATATGGATAAGGTTGTGCAGATTCATTCAAGGGAGGTCTATTCGGTGATTGAATCATTCCGTGTACCGGAGGTTCGAGTTGAGACAAGGTACAAGACAGTGGATAGGAAGATAAAGTCAGTTGCTGGTCCTTTGTCAGAAGACACTAACCAACAGATGGATCGAGCTTCAAGGGAGAAGAGTTTGAGAGATCCTGCAATGATAGGACACAAGTTCACGGAGAAGACACTTGAAGAGCTGAAGATTGGATCTGATGGGTCTCTTCTACCAGAAGAGAGGATGTGCTTCAATGAGATGCTTTCACGACATGGGAAAGCATTTGCCTTTGAGCCTCATGAGATTGGGTGTGTAGACCCGTACGTTGTTACTCCGATGGTTATCTTCACGGTACCGCATGTGCCATGGAACCTGAGATCAATTCTAGTACCGCGGGCTCACTTGCCCAAACTAGTGGAGTTGCTGAAGGAGAAGATGCGGATGAAGATCTTGAGACCATCGTTTGCACCGTATTCGAGCAGATGGTTTACAGTACCTAAGAAGAATGGGTCACTGCGGTTCATCCAAGACATGCAACCGGTGAACGTAGTAACAATCAGAAATGCTGGAGTGGGATCGATTGTGGATGAGTTTGCTGAAGCATTTGCAGGAAGAGCAATTTACTCAATGGGAGATCTTTACTCAGGGTATGATCAGTTTCAACTAGCGGAGGAGAGCAGAAGGTTCATGACAATGAGGACACCTTTGGGGTTGGTTAGGATGTGTACCTTACCACAGGGAGCTACCAACTCGGTAGCACACATGATGAACGGGATGAATCGAGTTCTAAGGGACTTCATCCTTGAAAAGACGATGTCGTTCTTGGATGACATTCTCATCAAAGGATGTGTAGAAGATGAGAAGGATGAAGCATTAAATCAGAGGGGGTGTCGACGATACGTCATTGATCACATCGCAGACTGTGAGAAGATCTTATCTCGACTTGAGGAAGTTCATCTTACGCTGTCTGGTGCGAAGTCTACATTTGGGGTTAGAGAGGTTTTGATCGTTGGTCATTTGTGTGGATCGTTTGGTCGGAAGCCAGATCCAAACAAGATGGATGCGATTGGAAGGATGAAGGAGGTTTGCAACTCGCTGACAGAAGTAAGAAGATTTTTGGGTGCTTGTGTATTCTACCACATTTGGATTCCTCATTATGCGCATGTGGCGGATCCGTTGTATGGATTGTTACGTAAGAGTCATAAGTTCAGATGGGAGGAAGAGCATACTGATGCGGTAAGGAAGCTGAAGTCTTTACTATCATCTCCTCCAGTTCTGGGAAGGATTGATTACAAGGGTGCTAGGCCGGTGGTTCTTACTGTGGATACAAGTCCAGTTGCAATTGGATGGGCAGTCGGACAGGATGATGAGGATGGAGACAGGTTTGCGGTTAGGTTCGGAGCGAAGGTGTTAAGTGCTCGACAACGTGCTTACCCGCAAGTGAAGAGAGAACTGTGGGGTATTGTTTCAGCTATGAAAACTGAGAAATAGTACTTGATTGGAGCAGTAGTGGTGGTTGAAACTGATTGCTTGCCGTTATTAAGGATGATCATGAATTGTTCAACTCCTAATATTGCGATGTTACGATGGATCGCATATATCAAGTCGTTGAACCCGGAGTTTAGACATATCGCAGGGAAGGATAATCTGATGGCGGATATGTTATCTCGAGCTCGATATGATGAGGAGGATGAGATGGTAGAAGACATTGACGACGTGGGTACAGAGTTCTATTTGATTGCACAGATAGGAAGGGAAGATGAGTTGTTTGTTGAAGGGTTGTATGATGGTGATTTGCTTGATATCGAGAGGTACCTTAGTACGATGGTTAAGCAAACTGGTTGGACGGATGAGAGGTTTTGGAGAGTTCGAAGGAAGGCCTACAACTTCATGTTGCAGGATGGGTTTCTTTGGAAGCTACCAAAGCAGAAAAGTGGGGTACCGCTACGAGTGATTTGCAACAAGGAAGATCAGCAGAAGTTGCTCAAGGCGTTCCATGAGAGTCTTTGGGCTGGACATCGAAAGATTTGGGCCACTTTTACTAAGATAAAAGAGCGGTATTGGTGGAAAAACATGTACAGGGATGTTGTATCTTTTGTGGAGTCTTCTTTGACATGTCAGATGTATTCAAACATCCGACATCGTGACGGATTACACCCGACTTATCCGTTGGCAATCCACTTCAAGTGGGTGGTAGACTTGGTGATTATGCCGGTTGGATTGTGGCAAATGAGATACTTGGTACTTGCTAGAGAAGATCTTTCAAATCAAGTCGAGGGTAGGGCGCTTCGGACGAAGACAACTGAAGGGATATGTAGATTTCTCTTGAAAGAGGTTGTTTGTCGGTATGGATGTGTGGGAAAGATCACTGCAGATCGGGGAGAGTTAGATGCACGTGAGGCTCGTGAATTCTTTGCAAGGTGTGGGGTGAGGTTATCACTGACAATTGCTTACAACCCCGAAGGGAATGCCAAGAGTGAACGTGGTCATTCATCCATTGTGAAGGCTTTGGTGAAGGCCTGCAACGGAAGGGTGCGCGAGTGGCATCGACTCTTATCATTTGCGTTATGGACAGATCGAATGACGCACAGCTCGGTGACAGATTACATGCCGGTGGAACTCATCACAGGTCAGAAACCTATCATGCCGATTGAAGAACACGTTCTGACATGGAGTGTGTTACCTTGGGAGGATAATTTGACTAGAGAAGAGCTTCTTGCTATTCGAATTAGGCAGTTAGAGAGAAGACCAGAGGATATCCAAACTGCTTTGGATAAGCTGCGAGAAGCACAGTTGAAGAACAAGATTAGATCTGATCAGCGACATCGTTTAAGACCTAGGGAAATCAAGGAAGTTGATTGGGTGTTAGTCTATGACAACAGTGTAGACAACCAGCATAGTGCACTCCTGAAGTTTTCCAGAAGATGGTTTGGTCCGTATGTGGTGAAGAAAGTTCATGACAACGCAACTTACGTCCTGCAAGAGTTGGATGGAACGAGCTTGAAAGTACCAGTGGCAGGTAAACGTGTCAAGATTTTCAAAAAGAGAGATGAAGAGGTCGACCTAGCAGATATCTTGGCAGAGTTTCAGTTTGAGGATGAGGATTATGCAGAAGACCTTGAAGGTGAGGTTGGCTACGATGGGAAGTAGAACGATAAGCCGGTCCACTCCTTGGTTGATATCTCTGGTGCATACCGGAGGATGCACAAGTTCAAAGGGGGTGGATGTCGTGTCGTGGACCGGCTCCTATCTGAAATTCAGACTTCGATGCGTGTCGCTCCAAAGACACTCATGAGAAAGACAAGCTAGGCCTTAGCTTACGGGTTTTTGGCATCATTTCGGATCTCCATTTTCATCGCACAGATGGGTAGAGCTTCTTGTCAGCTTTCCATAGGCACTTCATCTACTTCGTTCGGACGCCTAGTGGAGAAGTTACAGGACTCAAAAGATGGAGAAAACAAGCTAGGCCCCAGCTTACGGGTTTTTGGCGCAACTTCGGATCTTCGCTTTTATCGCATCAGTGGATAGAGCTCCTTGTCAGCTTTCCATAGGCACTTCGTCTACTTCGTTCGGACGCCTAGTGGAGAAGTTACATGACTCGAAAGATGGAGAAAACAAGCTAAACTCCAGCTTACGGGTTTTTGGTGCAACTTCGAATCTTTACTTTCATCACATAGATGGGTAGAGCTCATTGTCAGCTTTCCATGGGCATCTTGTTTACGTCGTTTGGACATCTAGTGAAGAAGTTATGCGACTCGAAAGAAGATAAAATCAAGCTAGGCTCTAGTTTACTTGCTGACTGGGTATTTGAGGCTTCAGGCGTTATATCAAAGATGCAAGGGGCCAGCTTCCTCATTATTGAGAGAACTTTGTACGTACAGAGACTTACGCAAGGGGGCTGCTTAAGGGGCTTGCTTGTTCCTGCGACTTGTCGGTGGACGTTTTGGAGAATTGGGAAGTCCAATACATGCACGCAAGGTGTCATCGGGTTCAGATCTATGCAAGCTACGCACAAGTTTAGACGGTTCTGGAAGAGACGGATCGGGGGTTGTGTTCTGAGAGAAATTGAGACGCATGAAGGAGATTTAGAGTTTTCAGTTACCTGTGAAGGAGAGTTGGCCGTTCCGGAGTCCAAACTTGCTGTCTTGGATCCATCTGGATCAGAACAACGAGTTCTTCAAGAAATTGAAGACGATACGAAGTTTCATCGCACGGTTTGGGAGTTTTGAGTGAAATTGGCTCATAGGGAAGCGCTTACATCAGATTTTTGTTCGCCTGCGATCTGAGATTGGGTTGTTCTTCACGATCGGTGAGCCAAGCTCTTTGTTCTTGGTGCCTACGCGATCAGGGGGTCTTCATGTACGCATAGGAGAAGATTGTACATGAATTGGATTGTTGGTTTGGGTGTGGTGAGCAAGTTTGAGCCGCATGGAGTTGATTTACGTCAGTTTTTTGCAACCTGCGACCAAATATCTTGCGTGGTTTTGCAAGGGGAACTCCAAACGGCTTGTTTGGAGTTTAGACGATCCGTTTGTGCGGTGTGTGCGGTTTTAAGCCGCAGGGAGGAATTTTTGAAGTTTCTATCACTTGCGACCAAAAATCGACGATATCTCGGTTGTTGGGAGTCGGATCTGAAAGTTTCCTGGGTTAACGGAGTCAGCGGAGGAGACCCTGTCGACATCTGAAGTCCGTTCAGCGAAAGGAGAAAGCCCACAGATAGATCTTTTTCGGTTTCTTCGCTACAGTTTTTGCTCTTTTGAGTTCGTTAGAGTTGTGGTTGACTGTATACAGCTTGTGGTAGCTAGCTTTAGCTAAGAGCTTATACATGGATGTGGTTTGGACTTGGGTTTGGATCGCGTGATACTGCTGTGGCTCTGTTTGTTAGCAAAGGGAAGTTTCTCTTGCTTTGAGCTACGTTTCGGTGGTTTTGGGTCAGGGTTGTGATTCAAAGATTGTTTTAGGGCTTTTGAAGCAGGTTACAGACTGCTCTGGTCTGGTTCTCAGTTCTGTGCTCTTAAGAGAAAGAACCGGCAGTGTACATACATTTGGAGTGTATATATCGCAGCGTTCGTTTTCGTGGTTGTTTTTCTCTGTCTTGTCTCTGTTTCAGCACACAACATATCCACAGCCAGGACATAGACTTTCTTCTACTGGTTGAAGCTCCAGTGCACGCTCCAACAGTCTCTTTCTGTGTACATTTCCTAACATGAATTACGATGTCATTTCTGGCATGGAAGGAATCTTGAAAGGAATGGTCATCTAAAGATACCGATCTCCGAAAATGAAAATGAGTCCAGCAGAGAAGCACGCGAGACAATGAATAGCAAACGAATGGAAATATCCCATCAAACTTTACAAGGGAAAGAAAGAACCGAAGGACCAAGCAACTCGAAAAGAAAAACACCGAGGCTAAGCCCCGCTATCAGTGGCTCTAAGGTCGTCTATCGCTCTTATAATGTCACACACGGGTAAGTCAAAACTCTTGCATACAACAGGTGCACATGAAATAGCATCACCTACTGCAATTGCTCTCATGTGGACCACTCTTGCTAAAGCTCTCGGTAGAGCAATGGAAACTCGTTGTCTAAAAAACATAGTGCAAAAAGAAAGAGAAAGTGATATCCCTTAACGCCTCTCATGGTAAGCTCTTGCACAATCCGGAAAGAAGACTCGAACTCCAAGTTATCAATCTGTATATCTCCAAGGCTAAAGAGATGAAGCGCTGTCTCCTTGCATACCGCTATACTTGATCACCTTCGCTGCTGCCGCTACATCTGCAGCCCATCTTGAGAGATGGATGATCACTTGTGTCGTGACTCAATCCTGTGTCGGATTATGACAACTACATCTGTCACTGAGACCTGATCCTCTCTCATAATGTACAGGTCAGCTCTCATTGATCCTCCGTCTGAAGGGCATACCAACACTCTCTCCATGTCATGTAAACACTCTCCTGTGCTAAGGCAAACACGACGTCCCTGATGGCATCGTGGGTAGTTATCCGCTCTCCACCGTGAGGACAGTGAGCAAGATGTCGATCCGAGATGTCGAGCGTGACACCGCACTCGTAAGTGGACAGTGCCGAAACAACAAGTTGGACCAAGCATTGACAGAACCTCGTCGCTGTAGAGAAGATAGTCGGTGTGAGTCGGAACACTCTAATGTAAGGTTGAGCTATGAGTCAAGAGCCTACGTCCTTGCTCAAACAAGAGCGGAGTCGAGCTCTAGTATCTTGTGAGATGGAAAGATCCACTAAGAGCGCATGGAGAACTTGCTGGAAGTGGTGTCTCATCAAAGAGAACTGTAGTCCGTGAGATCCATCGATAGCTAGGGTTTCGAATCGAAGGTGTGTCTCACGTGCCTCAAGAGTCAAACTATCTCTTGCTTCACGAAGACACATATGTAGTGGATAAGAACCATCCTCCACCTCTATCACATAGCTCTCCAGAATAGGTCTATCTCACACGAGGAAACGACAACAGAGTCAAGGTGCTGAGAGGGCTCAACTATCCAAAAAGACAGCCGAAGCAGTCTCCTCCATGGATAATAAGCTCACCTCACCACTTGATATCAACAAAGATGTCTGCTTATGTACGAGAGGTCCTGCCACACAATCAGAGGGCTCTGGTCTTACGATGTCATCAAAAACCTCATGATCCTCCTATCAAACTCTCTAAGGCGCGAGATGAAGATAGGAGATGGAGATACTGTGCGAAGTAAGTAACCAAGACGACGTGCAATGAAAGAGGAAAGGATACAAAGACAACCTATAAGTCCTCTAACATAAGGAGATCCTCGATATGCAAAACGTCCTCCGTCATGACAACATCTAAGAATCGGGAGACAAAGTCTTCTGTACTCACCGGTACTGATAGGATACGTAAACCATCTCTAGGTGTAAGAAATCCCTCCGAGAGCAAGAGGTCCGACGATATATCGATGAGAGACCAAGCCTTGCACTTTGACATCTTCACTCTCAGCCCTACCAAGGTCAATTGAGAGACGATATGATCAAAGACAACACAGACTTGGTCCACCGAACTTACGATATGTGTATCATCAGCTAGAGATGAAAAACACAACCTAGAGCATCCAAGGCGGTGGCCAAGAGCGCTCTATAGTGAGCTAAAGCAAAGAGGAGTCCATCCAAAGGATCCTCGTGACGAGTACCTGCAGCGGAGGTGATGACTGCAACCCCTCTATCGCAAGACCGTGCTGATAATAAAGAGAGGAGGAAGAGTCTAAAAACGATCGCACGAAAGGAACGAGGCTCGTCAGAGATCCACCGTCATCCATGAGCTCCTTTGTATCGCACATACTGATTTCTTCTGTAAGACCGCTCAATCACTTGCACGGTGTCATGATGTGAATCATTTCACATAATAAATAATTCACCTCTCTGTCAGGAGTTAGTCTCTCCGAGTGAAGTTAAGATCTCAGAGAAGTCAATTATGCAGGATGTTTTATATTTGATAGAGTTTAAGCTAGTAGGTTGTTTACCATGTTGATAGAGTTTAAGCTCATGGGTTGTACTTACATGTCGCTTATGCATGCTTTCTAGCTTGTTTAAGTTATCTTTCAGGGTTACGTGTCATTTTACATGTCTTTGCATGTAGTTGAAGGTTTATGCTGACACTTTAAGGGCTTGACGTGGTAGCCTATGTGTGAAATTAAGTCACCACGTGGTTTGGAACACAAAAGGACAGGGAAGTGAAGCTATGAACTCCTATTAGTTCATTTTTATCTTTTGTGAAACTCTAAACTTAGAAGTATGGGCTTTAAGAGGAGTTCGAGCATTTTGGTAGGGACATTCTGAAATCTGAGAACACAAGAAGATAGGGCTCGTCGTGCCTGTCGCTGTCAGTGAAATTTTTGACCGATTTGAAGCAATAAAGAGAGAGTTATGCTGAATTGAAGTTCGGATTGGGTTGGAATTGCATCACAATTGATGATTTCGAGATTTTTGGTGTCAATTGCAGCTAGATTGAGATAATCGCTTCAAACCTTCGTGGTTGCGTTCACTTTCAGCGGGGCTACGACTGTCCAGAAATTTTCATGTCATTTGAGCGAGTCAGCAATCCAAGACGATCGCTGAAACATAGGGGGTCTGAAAAGCTCTCAATCTAGAGCAGCAACTTCAGAGCTTGAGATCTGGAGAACTGTGTACAATCAAGAGGTCAAAGTTCACAATGATGTTCGACGTGCTGTAGACTCCAAATCCTGTAAGAATCATCAAAAGTTATCAAACCATTTCTCTGTTCTAGGTCAAAATAGCTATTTAGGTACTAGAAATTGCCATAATTTCCTTACTCAGAACGTTTTTGCCTATATCTCGGTGCTCAGATTTGATCTCAAGCTGAAAGTCCGTATCTGTGTTCAGTAGGGCCTCATTTACATGTAGGAGAAGTTTCGAGGTCTAAGCCATCATAAGTTTCTTAATCTTGATTGTTAAAGTTCACCATCTGATCTTATCACTACTAGTTCAACCTGATTTTCGTTTTCTGAACATATTAGAGGACCCAACAGACCTGTGTGAGTGTTTATAGTCTCACGTTACAACCTGAGGTCTATCCCTTGAGTAAACAACCACAGTCAGAAGCCCAACGCTTCTCTGAGTAAAAGTATCACAGTCTTCACGAGCATATTACAGTTAGAAGGTTCCGTCCTTCCGAGGAAACTCTCACCATGACAACAGAATCTCCGAAGACGGGCCGTCATCTCTCGGTATCCCTCTCTATCACCTCGAGTATAACGGAAGCACCAACAAGGAAGAAGGAGAAACAGTAACCATGCTGCCTCGTCCCTGGTGTTCCATGCCAACATGTCGAGAGATAGACGGAATGTCTGTCTCACCTCATCATGAAGAGCACGAAGTAACGGACGGAACAAACGCAAACAAAGAAAACTCGTCTTGAACAATCTCAGAATAGTGTTAGAGTGGACTCCCAACCACTCTTATGATTCAAGAGGAACTCTAGGAAGAAGAACTAACGGTGCCATAATGACTTGACGTGTAAATCTCCGCTCTCGGCTAACCTGGGCATCCCATGTGGTCCTGTCATAGTTCTTGTGCATCTTTCTCACATGAGATTTTTATCCCTTTGTGAGATAAATAACTTATTGCACATCAGATATGATGTGTGGCGAATCGATCTCAATCTCATGAAAGAAAGAGTATCCATAGAAAAAAAGAGATGATATCTAACCAAATGGTACTCGTAATAAGAACATCTTAAAAAAAACTCACTAGAAAGAAGAACCCTAATATGTAGAGATAAAAACAAGCAGATGCAACATAAAGAGCTAAATGTAGCAAGAAGTCTCTCAGAGTCTATCAAAAATCTTAAACAGAAGACTCTGTAACCCTAGAATCCCAAAAAATCTCAAAAAAATTAATACTCACTCATTTCTTCACAAAATGTATCAATTTTAAGACCAAAAGAAACAGAAGACGAAGATAAATATATATAAAAGTCTTCAATAACCCACCTCAACACACTCCACTCTCTCAAAACACACTCTCTGCACTCCCTCTCCTCCCTCCCGCACTTCGTCTCCACTCTGCTCTCTTCGCGATTCATCCGCTGAAGAACATTCATGGTTGGACCGTTGGCGTCATCCCATCATGAAAACAGACGTCCTTTATGTGTCTGTTATGCTTTTATGCCTCATCATGTCTCTCCCTATATACTGCAGATAAACTTCCTGCAAGCTGGTCCACCCGTGCGTATGTTGTCCACTCGCCGGACCTGAAAAGCTTAAGATAACATAGCTCAAACAGTGCTCCTTTTACCCGGCGATAGTAAGTAGTGCGGGTTTCAATATTAGAACCTTTGTGTAAGATTTTTCACCTGCGGAGGGAATTATTATCTTGCAAAGATCTTCGGAAGTGCTTGCAGGAAAATATTATAAATATTTTTATTTTTATTTTTATTTGTTTTATTTTTATAACAGAGAAATCTATTACTCTGAGTAATTATTATATGTCAGAAACAAAAGAAATTTTAGTGAAGAGAATTTCGTGTCTACTCACAAGAGCGACCTAGATTGAGTCGTGGCACTATACAGAAATTACTGCTAAGAAATCATTATGTTTTTTCCTCTCAACTTCTGAAGAGTATCTCTTCTTAACTTTTACACCCTCTAGTAACCAGGAATTTCCACTTAGTTAACTTTAGTCTCAATAAAATCAAATATGTTAGCTTTTACAAGCAAAAATCTGAAAGAATTTCTTCCCAGAAGATGCTGGATATGTCTGAGTACTGCCATGATACGGCTTTAATACGTTGCCTGAGCGCTGGACGGTATTAGAAACCCATCGTCAACCGCTCGGATGGTTTCAGTCTAGTTAAAAACGTGTGTTATCACGAGTAGGTTGTTGAAGATATTTTAATGTTTGTTCTCAAATAAACTGGTGGATAAATTATTTTTGATAGTGAATTTTTGATAAAAAAAAACTATTCTTCAACAGACGGAAATTTTATGAAGTGATATTTGGTAAGAAAATATTTCTGAATAAAAGGAGGTTCTATGTTTTTCATTAAACTAGAAATTTCTACAAATTTTGATCAACTTAACATCTTTCGTTTTATATAAAACTCCCTATGTTGTTTATTTTCTTTGCATGTTATCTATTATTTAATATATATATATTACTATGGTTGCACTCGTTCAAATTCTAAGCTTGATGTAAAAGTAAAGCTCGGACTTATATAGAGTTCGAACCTTCACGGGTAAGTTTTCTCTCACCGCCTAGGCTCGGACGGTGACGGGAAGACTCCTCACGGGAGCCGCATGAGACTAGTGAGTTCTGCCGCGGCAGAAATTGTTGCAGTTTTAGATTTTTTTGTACTTCTAATATAATTAAGGTTAACATTATATGCTATGACGGAAGTAACGGTAGTCTATGTGTATACTTTTCAGTCGCTGAAGTTTCGACCGAACCGGTATCATGTGAAATATTTCCATATGCCGCAG
This sequence comes from Asterella californica, assembly GCA_036924285.1. Taxonomy (NCBI): domain Eukaryota; kingdom Viridiplantae; phylum Streptophyta; class Marchantiopsida; order Marchantiales; family Aytoniaceae; genus Asterella; species Asterella californica. The sequence continues at coordinate 20,318,152 of JAYKYS010000003.1, forward strand.
AAGATACTTCAGTTCAAATTTTGACACCTCTACTATGAATGGTTTACTACCAACGATCGGAGTTCATTGACAGCCGAACCGTGACGTTGGAGCTCGACATGCCATCGACGGTAAAATATTCATCATTTATATCATATATAACATCGGAACTCCAACCGCCACATGGACATCTTCTTGTGAAAAAAACGTGAGGTGATCTTATCGGCATTAGTCTACTCTTGGGGTTAATCTCGTTTTCCTCGTTGTGGGTGGTGGTCTATATTTTTATATTTTATCTAACTGAATTTTTCATCTGCTATTGGATATAGTATGGGAGAGTAATTACATAACGTGAAAAGATGTTGATATGCTTTTCAGATGAGAAAGTCAAATAAAATTGATCTGTATCTGATGAGAGAAGATCGACTCTCAGTGACAAATGAGATTGTTACAGTCTAACACGAGATTCAGTGACACAGAGATAGATCACTCATATCCTAAGATGAATTATAGATGCGATAACAGTATAAAAAATGATCAAATGTAAAAGCATGTAAAAACAACATCGTTTCAAGAAATATATTGATCGGTCGAGATTACTCCAGTGTTTATCATGAAAAACATTAAATATATCATTTTTTCTTTCTTTTTATACTAAATATTTTAGACAACTAGTTTTTATTACTCTACAAAATATCTTAATCCAAAAAGAAAAATACAGTAGGTGAAGTAACTTACTCCAGTGTTTATCATGAAAACATTAAATATATCATTTTTACTGATATTAAAAAATGATATAGCTGCTGATATTAAGACTGTTTGCGGAGAGTAAAGTTATACGAGCAGGAAGGATCTCATGGAACTTGTCTCTGTAGATGTTTCTGGAAACTCGGTTGATGTCCGCGGAAACGATGGAGGACGTGCTTCATTTTACAACCGTACAGGGACCCTCGTCCGTCCTTCAGGAATTTGTTCCAGCATCAAGTCTGAAAGCAGCTATTGACCATCTGTACCTGATGAACCACGGATGATGACCAGTGATCTAATCAGTCCTCCCATAGCTTTCTGCATATGACCATTCAGCGGATTAGCAGAGAAAGTGTCTGCATTTGAAAGACGACCCACACTTTCTGATGTAAGGTCGACATGGATTTCGACGGAACGTATGACAAAAGGAACAAGGAAGCTTCTGAAATCCGCTCTTCAGATCTGTGGCTTCAGAAGTACACCCTCATGGAAACGGAAAGAACCCTCCAACTGTGTGTATCACATTCGAACTCTGACTAACATGCACGTGAAAGTCAAGCCTAAGGTGGATCGACTAAGAGCTTGGAGCTTCAAACCCCAAACCCCATACTTCAACGAACATGAACGTTTAACAAAACGTAACATGCAAAGTCCCCAGAAAATCTGACAAGCAACGTCATAAAAGGGTGACAGATGCCGTCGGAAAAGTCAGTTTCAGAAAGATGACGGAAGTACCAGAACGTTTTAGTCACTGTGCCCTACTGACAGATATCCGGAGTATGGACAGTGAGCAAGACATCCTGGTCTGAAAGAAAGACTACTACGAATGAATTGAGCAGACCTCCTATGTGCTATATGGAAAACACATCCCTTAAGAAAGTGAATGCAACAACATACCATCTGCTTGAGGCGACAAAGAGAAGCCTGACAGCATTGTGATTAAGGCATACAAGATAGCGTAACTGATTATAAAGTGACGTAGGAAACATGGAGAGAAACATGACCTGCAACTTAGGATGCACTCCATAATCAGCATCTGTTATGTAACCTTAAACGGTAGACAGACGTCTTGTGAAACCGCTACCTCCTGCGGTGCGAAGAATCCGTTGCTTGCGGTTCTGCACCGATCCAGTAGTAAATTTACTGGATACAGATGATGAATGTCAGGGACATATTGCGTCCTTATTTGTCCTAGGGACAAATAATGCGGGCTTATGGTATAACCGTGACTTCGAATAGGTAAAAGCACCCCGGCGATGCAAATCCACCTAATGTTAAAGCTTTTCTTAAGCTTTGACATAAGGTCTTTCTTTTTCTTGGCGCATTGCAGGAAGCACACAAACACCTAGTCAGGATGACTGGAGAAGCTCATGGAAAAGGACAGGACAGGAGGTTCCTAGAAAATTGCGGGGCAGAAGAAATTATCTGGAAGACTACTCTGAGGAGAAACACTAACTAAGCCCTGCAACTAAACCCTACATTGGATCGTAGCAGCAAGAGAGTTAGAGAAGGTGCGGGATTAGTACTTTTAAATCATTAGGAACTAGTCCTCCTTGGGCCCTTCCTCGAGATTCTTTTCAAAAGGGCAGCACGCATTGCTCCGTCATTAGCTAACTGGCCAATAGTTGCAATTGTGGCAGTTGTGCTTCCTATCTTCTCGGCCCCTCTTGACATTATACACATGTGGTTGGCTTCAACTACCACCATAACCCACTGAAAGTCACCTAACGAAGCAACTGACTCAGCGATCTGCCTAGTAAGCCTCTCTTGGACCTGAAGCCTTCTACTAAACATCCGCACAATTTTCAACACGAGGGACCTGTCCAATCTGACTCTTCCCCCAACGTAGCCCAAGTGAGCCACCCCAAAAAATGGCAGCAGATGATGCTCACAGAGAGAAGATAACGGTAATTCAAGCTCCAACGACAAAAGGCTTTCTGCGTGGTCATTTAAGTCCGATGAAAGAGTCATGCCCACAGATATGCTCCCGTTCGCCTTTTCACCCATTTTCTGAACTCGACTGACGGCTCCATTGCTATAACCATTGACAATTCTACTAATGTAATCATTGACAGTTCCATTGGTGGCTCCATAGTGGACGCCATTACTATGTTCACCAAGGCTTTCAACTCCGTTGACCGCTCCATTCCTGACTCCATGATTGATGCCATTGCTATAACCGTTAACACTTCCATTGGTGATCCCATGGTGGACGCCATTACTATGTTCGTCGATGCTTTGGACTGCACTCGCTACCCCATTGTGGACGCCATGACTGACGCCATTGCTATAAACATTGTCAGTTCCACTGGCGAGTCCATAGTGGACGCCAGTACTATGGCCGTTGGCAATGCCATTGGTGAATCCACATACAACGCCATTGCCATGACTGTGATGATTGTTCACAAGGCCGCCACCACTTGCCTGATGTCCATGAATACCACTGGTTAACTGACGGTGGTTGCAACAACCGTTCCCATTGCTTTGGACTCCGGAGCCGATCAAGCTGCCCTCCAAATCAATGTCAATCACGGTGCCATTGTGCAGCATCTGGTTGCTTCCTTCGGTGGCAGAAAGAAGCCAATTCACATACCGCGAAGCAGTCATCTGAAGCTCTTCTCGACTGATGTGTTCTCCTTCTGCCCGCACAAGAGACTCAACCCCTAGAGCTATAGCAGAAACAGAAGCACGGCACCCTACGTTCCCACCATAAGAGTAAAAAGGGCAAGACCTGTCTTTCCCAGGCTGAACATTTGTGGTCCCCAAAGTCGGCCTCCGAATCTCAATCCCATCCAACTCAACGATTCCAAGAAACTCATCCCACAAACTAGACTGTACATTCTCAAATCTCCCACAAGCCGCATAAACAGACATGGGTACCCAGCCGAAACCAAGCCGGTCCTCAGTGATTATCCCTCCAGTTTTATCACAAACCTCAGGCCACTCCAGATGCCAGCTCTCAACGGCGGCAGCAACACCTAGAGGCCTGAATGTGTCGTACAATGATTGGACCAGCTCATTTGCCAGCTTCTGTGGATTTTGCAACCTCCTCGATAGCATGTCGACAACTCGAGGTAGCTTACTTAACCCAACCACGCGCTGACCAAAAGGGATATACGCTATATGGCACCTAAGCCTGAAAGGTAGCAAGCATGTATCGCACAACGCGAACGAATCGATTTTGCGCACGACAACCATCCCTCCAGAACCCCCTCCGGTTCCGCCATCGGTGCCAGCTTCGGTGAAAAGAGCTCCTCCAATTATATCCTCGGGCGTGAGCTCATAACCTGAAAATCGTTTTGTATCAGCTATAAGTTAAGATACAGTATCCTTCCCTTCCCTTCCCTTCCCTTCCTCATGAGTGGGCCGGACAACGCAGTCATATTTGTAGTATGCATGTTTTGTACAACCAGCCCTAACTTGCATGTAAGCACCCAGATCTCTACCCCAAACAAAGTAAAAATGACAGCTAAATTTACCGTCAGGGCCTAATCTACGTCTACGCTCCACGCTCCGTTGTCCCGGTTATGACGCCATCGGGAATGACACGCCGACAAACAACATTAACATCGAAAACTGTGGAAAGAAGTGCGGTGTACACCAACATCACACGAGCTGAAAGTGGATATGGCCCAAATACGTATCGGAACTCTAAACGTCTGAGAACTAGACTCAACTAAGGAGACAGACGAGAAGGGACGTGGACTCCGGACGTCCTTTGCTGGCCTGACAATCGACCGAGCAAAGCACCCTTACAATTGCAAATTCAAGGATGAGCCGATATCACGATCGGCAATTGTCCCGAATTCAAGACTAGTGTAGATGAATGAATTGCAGACGAGGAGGTGCTGTGAGCTCAGAAGTTCAACAGCACTTCGCAAAGTGAATGTGCAGCCTGTCTGACCCTATACGGTCGGGTTTGGTTCTCAGCGCATTCATGTAAAAGTTGACAACTGCATGATCCAATCTGAAGGCTCTGTGAGAAATTCTGGATTCCAAAGCGAAGATGAGAACCAGCCAAAGAAACAACAGACCGAACGATGTTTTCCAAGGGGGTAGAACCCTAAGAATCGCATATCCTAAAGCCATATATTCAAAATCATGTATCACTCGGCCAAAAGATTCCCGCAACGCAAGTCGACATACATCTTAACAGAAAACCAACTTCTCACCTGAAACAAAGCTCTGAAAAGCCTTTGCAACGCGCAAAGGAGTCTTCACAATACCCTCTCGCTGAACATCCTCTCCTATCCCCTGAAGCACAACCTTCACGGCTGCCATCATCTGCAATTCACTCGAAATTCGGCGGTCCACAGACGAGGTCACGGGAACCTTGACATGACTGGCATCACAGCCTCCACATCCTCCATGTTCACCCCCCCAAATCGACACAGGGAACGACGGGCATTGCATTTTCCCAGCCAGTGAACTGTCTATAAGTCTAGCCGACAAACCACTCTTATTTCCCCTTACGCCGTGTGAATGTGTCCGCACCCAATTTCCTCGTCCTCTCCCCTTCCAAATTTTGTCAGAAACAGGAGGCTCGTTCTTCACAATGCCTAACCCGCAAAATCGCTCGACTCATCGACGGCGACGAGCGGTCGATGACAGTTGAAAAGAACCCAAGTGGATATCCCGGTTACAGAGACAGAACAAGTCCGATACGAGACCACGAACCGCAGAAGACAGATCTGTGTCGCCGCCGGACCCACGCACAAGTCTTTCAAGCGAGTGAGAAGCTTTCCAGCACCAGTATCCAAGTTCAAATCCGCCCACGAGTTTCTTATCTTCTAGCTCTGTATGGTACCAGGAATATTTGTCATGACACTGCAGATTAAGTACACTCGCTCATTGAACACCTCCTCGCCCTGCCACGCCACGCCACAGCCTAAGCCGCTTGATCCCAACTTCCGGATCAGTAGAAGTGATCTCTTTTTCTTTCTATCTCCCTCTTCTTGTATGATGAGCAGCGCAGCACACCCCTACCGTACACCAATGCATAAAAGGACGAAGTGAGAAATAGACCACGAACCGCAGAAGACAGATCTGTGTCGCCGCCGGACCCAGGCACAAGTCTTTCAAACGAGTGAGAAGATTATTTCTTTCCAGCATCAGTATCCAAGTCCAAAGCCGCCTACGAGTTTCTTTTCTTCTAGCTCTGTATGGTACAGATACGGATTGACAGCTTTGGAGTTCGAAGTCTTCTTTCGAAGTTGTGTCAGAGACTACCATCGAGATTGTGCTAAAGCCTACTTTCTCGATTGTGTCAGAGCCTACTATCGAGATTGTGTAAGAACCTACCATCGAGATTGTGTAAGAACCTACCATGAGAGGCGCCAGGGTACCACTTTCTTTTTCTTTCTGCACAGGCTTGATGGGGTCTTTCCATCCGTTTGCTATTCATTGTGTCGCGTGTTTCAGCTCTGTATGGTACCAGGAATATGTGTCATGACACTGCAGATTAAGTACACTCACTCATTGAACACCTCCTCGATCCACTCCACTCCAGCTTACGGCTGACGACCGATAGAGAGACGACGAGAATTCAGCAGAGAGAAGAGAACTACGGTAGTCCTCTCTTTGCTTCTCGCTCTCTCTCTCTCTGTCTTGCGAGCGAGAGTCCGCCACCGCCTGACTTAGATCACGCGAAGGAGGAAATACCGAGTCTAGGAGTCTACCAGGGCCTTCCATGCGTGCCGCTCCAGCAGCAGCTGCAGCCGCCGCCAAGAGCAGGAGGTGCCTGCAGTCGCAAGTTCAGTCTCAGGTGCGAATGACCGGCAAAATCCCGCACACTCCTGGCGTATTCCCCACCAATTCCCGGTTACGACTCGTAGACCCAGTTCGCTCTTCCACTAGTTTTAGTGAAAGAGAGAACCCCCTTTGTTCACTTAACTCTCGGCTTCTCCTTCCCCTTCCGGTCGTCGCTGTCGCCTGTCGCAGGCGCGCGACACATCAATGTTGCAGACGATGCAAACGAGCCTCGGATTTAGTACGTCCATAGGCACAAGAGGCACCTGACGAGCCTTATGGTGGCCTCAAGAGACAAGAAAGAAATACTCTTAATTTATTTAGGCCCCGATAGATTATATTTTCAGTAGTATACACGACTAGCTGGTGCCGGCAATGGCGATGCTCTCTTATCTTTACCAGGCGCGTGCACGAGGTCCGTTTCATTGCATTCTAAAAAAATGAACGCGACCCAATGAATACCAAACGGATGGGAAGACCCCATCAAGCATCAAGCCTCACAAAAGAAAGAAAGGACCCGAAGGGCCAAGCAACAACCACCCCAAAGGGAAGAACAACAGTAGCTCTAAAATCGCCTGTCGCACCTATAATGTCGGAGATCAAAAAATCAGTACCTCTACAAATAACTGACGCATCTGAAGAGGCATCACCTACTGCGATTGCCCTCTTGTGAACTGCTCCTGCTAAAGCTCTTTGTAGAGCAATGGAAACTCGCTGTCTAAAAAACATGATGCAAAAAGAAAGAGAAAGTCGAACTCTCTGACGCCTCTCATGATAGGCTCTAGCGCAGTCTCTCAGAAAGACGTCGAACTCCAAACATGTTGATCCGTATATCTTCAAAGCTAAAAGGATGAAGCAATGTCCCACTTGCATACCCCTATACTTGGTCACCTTCGCTGCTGCCGCCACGCCTGCAGTCCATCCTAGGAGATGGGTGATCACCTGTGTCGTCACTGAGTCCCGTGTCGGATCCGTGACAACCACATCAGCCACTGAGATCTGATCCTCTCTCATCATGTACAAGTCAGCTCTCACTGATCCTCTTGTCTGAAGGGCATATCAACGCTCTCTCCATGTCATGTGACCGCTCTCCCGTGCTAAGGCAAACACGACGTCTCTGATGGCATCGTGGGTAGCTATCCGCTCTCCACCATGAGGACATCGAACAAGATGACGACCCGATATGTCGAGCGAGACACCGCACTCACAAGTGGATAGTGCCGAAGCAACAGGCTGTACCAAGCTTAGGCGGAACCTCATCGCTGTAGAGAAGATAGTCAGTGCGAGTCAGAACACTCTAATGCAAGGTCGAGCTATGAGCCAAGAGCCTACGCCCTTGCCCGAACAAGAGCGGAGTCGAGCTCTAGTATCCGTGAGATGGAAGGATCCACTAAGAGAGCATGGAGAACCTGCTGGAAGTGGTGCCCCGTCAGAGAAGACTGTAGTCCGCAAGATCCATCGGTAGCTAAGATATCGAATCGATGGTGTGCCTCACGTGTCTTAAGAGTCAGGTCATCTCTTGCCTCACGGAGACACATCTGTAGTGGGTAAGAACCATCCTCCATCTCTGTCACGTAGCTCTCTAGAATAGGTCTATCTCGCACGAGAAAACGACAACATAGCCAAGGTGCTGAGAGGGCCCAACTACTCAAAAAGGTTGCCGAAGCAGTCTCCTCCATGGATAATAAGCCCACCCAGCCACATGATATCGGCAAAGATGTCTGTCTATGTGCGAGAGGTCCTGCCACACAGTCAAAAGTCCCAGGTCCTATGATGTCGCCAAACACCCTCATGATCTTCTTATCAAACTCTCTAAGGCGCGAGATGAAGATAGGAGATGGAGGTACTGTGCGGAGTAAGTAACTAAGACGCCGCGCAATGGAAGAGTAAAGGATACCAAAGGCAACTTGAGGATCCTCCAACATAGAGAGATCCTCAATATGCAAAACGTCCTCCGCTATGACAACATCTAAGAATCGAGAGACAAAGTCTTCTGTACCCACAGGTACTCCGAGGATGCGTAAACCATCAGTGGGGATAACAAATCCCTCCGGGAGCTGTAGGTCCGACGGTATACCTATGGGAGACCAAGCCTTGCACTTTGACACCTTCACCCTCAGCCCTACCCTCACCAAGGCCAATTGAGAGACAAGGTGGTCAAAGACAACATCGACTTGGTCCGTCGGACCTACGATGTGCGTATCATCAGCTAGAGATGGAAAAATACAACCTGGAGCAACCAAGGCGGTGGCCAAGAGAGCTCTGTAGTGAGCTAAGACAAAGAGAGGTCCACCCAAAGGATCTCCGAGTACATGTAGTGGAGCTGATGAATGTAACCCCCTCTATCGTAGGACCGTGCTGGTAGTAAAGAGAAGAAAGAGAATCATAGAAAGATCGCACGAAAGGGATCAGACCCGTCAGAGATCCCCCACCATCCATGAGCTCCCTAAAGATGGAAGCGCGGGAAACGCTATTAAAGACATTTTCCACGTCCACTTGTAGGATAACCCAATCGGGATGGATGTCCAAGAGAGCTCTAATGCCGAAAGACACAGACTCACAACCTCCCGGTGTCGCAACTCCAAACTGATGTGGGCAAAGGTGGTCCTGAAAAGTATCTCGAAGCTGAAGGACAATGGTACGACTGATAAGTCGTAAGAGAATCTCGCCGATGACTATCGGTCGAATCCCTCCACCATCTTTCGTCATGACCAAAAGTCTAGCTGTCCCTAGTACCTGAAAAAGCTCTATGAAACCACTAGAGGGGTCGTCTGTCTGAAAACAATCCCGTAGGTGCTCGTAGACCATCCCAAATAGACCTCCAGAAGATAGACGTGGAGCTGTACACAAGGCCTAGGCAAACAAAGATCTATCGAGACATAATGGCTCCTCAGGCTGATAGTCCTGAACCTCAAGTAGTGAGGGATCACCCGGTGAGGGGTGAAAGGAACGCAACGCAGCGATCGTCTCCTCGGTAGGACATGCCAATGACAAAGGGTGCAGTGCTCTAGCAGCTCTATTGTACTCTCCAGCCTGACCTAACATCCTACAGCGTCGTATGCGAACGGAAGATGAGACATCACGTGTAGAGACATACTCACTCCTATCTCGTACCGCACGGACTGATTCCTCCTTTAAGGTCGCCCAATCACCAGCACGAAATCTCCGAAGACGGGCCGTCACCTCCCGATGTCCTCCTCTGCCACCTCGAGTATAACGGAGACACCAACGAGGAAGTAGAAGAAATAGTAACCACGCCGCCTCGTCCTTGATGTTCCGTGCCAACATGTCGAGAGGTAGACGAAATGCTTGTCTCACCTCGTCATGAAGAGCACGAAGTAACCGATGGAACAAACGCGGTGTCGTGATGTGAATCATTTTACATTGTAAATAATTCACCTCTCTGTCAAGCGTTAGTCTCTCTGAGTGAAATTAGAACCTCAGAGAAATCGACACTGTAAGATGTTATATATTTTTGAGTCTTAGTAGGTTGATTACCATGTAGATGGAGTTAAGCTCATGGGTTGTAATTACATGTCGCCCATGCATGCTTCCTAGCGAGGTTAGGTTATCTTTCGGGATTACGTGTCGTTTTACATGTCTTCGCATGTAGTTTAGGGTCTATGCTGGCACTTTAGGGGCTTGACGTGGTAGCCTATGTGCAAAATTCAAGTCACCACGTGGTTTTGGGACACAAAAGGACATGGGAGTGAAGCTATGAACTCCCATTGGTCCAATTTTGTCTTGGTGTACTGCTAAACTTAGTAGTAGGGGTCTTAAGAGGAGTTCGAGCATTTGGAGAGGAATCTTCGAAATCTGAGAGCACAAGGAGATAGGGTTCGTCGTGCCAAGCACTGTCAGCGAAATTTTTGATCGATTTGGAGCAATAAAGAAGGAGTTATGGCTGATTGAAGTTCGATTTGTGCCAGAATTGCAGCACTTCTGTTGATTTTGGGGTTTTCGGTGTCAATCGCAGTAGATTTGAGAAAATCGCTTCAAACCTTCGAGGTCTCGTTCATTGGCAGCAGGGCTACGACTGTCCCTAAATTTTCATGTCAATTGAAATTGTGAGTAATTCGGGACGACCGCTGAAGTAGAGGGGGTCCGAAAAGCTCTCAATCTGGAACAGCAACTTCAGAGAGCGAGATCTGGAGTTCCGTGTACAATCAGGAGGCCCAACTTCACAGGAGTGTTCAGCAAGCTGTCTACTGCAAATCCTGTAAGAATCTTCGAAAGTGATCGAGCCAATTCTATGTTCTAGGTCGAAATAGCTGTCTGGGTACCAGAAATTGCCGTAATTTCTATGCTTAGAACGTTTCTGCCCATATCTAGACACTCTGATTTGATCTCAAGCTGAAACTTCGTGTGTATGGTCAGTAGGACCTCATTTACATGTAGGAGGAGTTCTGAAGTCTGAACCATCGTATGTTTCTGATTCTGGACCGTTAAAGTTCACTGTCTGACCTTATTACTGCTAGTCTGATCTGATCTTCGCTTCCTAAACATACTGGAGGGTCCATTCGACCTGAGTGAGTGTCTATAGTGCCCTTTATGACCTGAACCCTACCTCTGTATAGTAAGCAACCATAGCTTGAAGCCCAACGCTTCACTGAGTAGACCGAACATAGCCTTCAAGGTCATATCACAGCCAGAAGGTTCCGCCCTTCCCAGGAAAACTCTCAACTCGACATCTGGTGCTTCCACTGAGAGCTCTTGGGGTGATTGATTGAGAAGGTTGAGTTCACTACAAGGAGAAGAGATGGATCGCAAGAGTGCTGCTGCTGCTACTTCTACGCCTGCTGCATCTACGTCTACTGCAGCTCCTTCTGTAGCACCAGCGGCTACAGCGACATCTGCACCTGGACTAGATACGGCTGAGATTCTGAAGACACTTGCGGCCCTGGTCCAACAACATCCGATCATTGGAGGGGGTGAGTTGAAGTCTACCAAGGCTTTGCAAGCAATTGTGAATAGATGCGGTAGATTTGAAGGTAGAGATATTTCTAGATATCTGCGTGAATACAAAGGAGAGATGGAACTAGTTAGAGTTACTGATGCTGAGATGATAGGGAGTTTCGAGTTAGCTGTAATCCCTGAGTTGCGGGACCAGGTTAGAGATGTACAGAGAAGAAATCTAGGTGTCTGGATGAGTTTCGAACGATCTCTTCGAGAGGAGTTTCTCGAAGAAGATTCAGAGAGAGTCACTAGAAGAACGTTTTTGGACTGGGTTGAGCAGCAACCTGGTCGTATGATGAACTTGAATAAGATGCTGAGAGAGTTTGATCGGAGATACCGACAACTCTCAACTCTTGAGAGGATAACCTTAGATCCTAGGAAAATCGAGCTTTTCTTGCAAGCTACCGATGATGCTACGGCAGATCGGTTATGCTTTATGTTGGCTGACCGATCGGCTGAAGGAGGAGTTACTACTGATTGGGGGAGAGTTGAGGATGCTGTTGCTGTATTGACGAGACAAAGGCGTGGAAGAGTGGCTGTGGGAGGACGTCCGCTTGCAGAAGTTACCGCTCAACCTCGCACTGCTCCTCAAGTACAGCAACCTCCGGCTCCTGCTCCCAGACCTGTTGTACCGGCTGCAGTACCTTTGATACCAGTGGTGCCAGTTCCTGCACAAAGGGCACCGGTTCAGAGCCTTCAGAGAACCATGGACAGCAGAACCAGATCTAAGATCTGATTCGGCAGATGAGAGAACTGAAGGTGGAGCTAGCTGGATTGCAGAGAGAGCAGCCGCCGGCGCTTGCTGCTGCACGTCCAGGAGGTGCTCCTGTTCGTAGATGTATCTGGTGTGACAGTCAAGATCATTTCCGAGGGGACTGTCAAGAGCTCACGGCTGCTCTGCGAGATGGTGTGGTTCGCTACCAGAACGGTAGGCTGCACCTTTCTTCTACTGGAGAGCCGCTAAGCACGCAGTTTGGACGAGGAGGCATGAGGAGTCTACCTCATATTACAGCTGCTGCAACTGACATGCATTGATGGCACCACCAATAAATCCTGATGTATATGCCGGTCACATTGAAGTTTCTTCTAGTCCTACGTTGCTAGATAGGACTACTGAGAAGAAACCTGTTCAAGTTCCTTCTGAAGTACTGAAGAGAGGAGCAGAAACTATCTGTAAGGTCACAGGGTGGGGAGATCCTGTTGATGCTGCGTCTATCAAAGCATTCTTGGACGTGGATAGACACGTTCACTGGCAGGATGCTTCTGTGGAGGAGAAGAGGCGGCGAGAAGCCTCTGAACTTAATACTGGAGTTCCAGAGGAGACTGGGGACAGGCGGAGAGTCACAAGGAGACGAGCAGCTCCTCCAGAAGACATCTCATCTACTTCTGCAGCTCCTCCACCTGCACCAGGTCCGATGGAGGACGTGCAGAGATCCCAGCAGGAGCCAACGACTGCTGGTAGACGATTTACTGCCCAAGAGAAAGGGAAAGGACCGGCTTATAAGTTGGCAGCTGATATTGAGACTTCAACTGATCTCAAGAGCATCTTGGAGCAGAGAATACTTGACGCGCGAATCGAGTTTTCTCTTCGGGAGGTTCTTGGTATTGCGAAGAGGGAGTTTCACGAGCTGATCATCGACATCATCAAGCGGAAGAGACATGTGATGTCCGAGCAAGTAGAAAGTCAGATGATTGATGTGGTAGGAGCTTCTATGAATGATGCAGAGTTCGACAAGGTGCATTTTCAGGAGGCTGATGATACAGAGTTCCAGCAAGAAGCGTTGGTTGCTGGTACCAATACTGCTGAGTTTGACGATGAAGAAGCTGGCGATGAGAGTCCAGCTACTGATAGTGACTTCAGAAAAAGACACTGGGCTCGTGCTACGACTGCTACACGAGTTCGCCTTGGAAGTCTTGAACCTGTTGCTGCGTTAGTTGATCACGGTTCTGAGATCAACATCATGTCACGAGAAGTGTACGAGAGAGGACAGTGGTCTATCGAACTGAACCATGGTTGGGTGCTACGAGCTGCAAACAACCAGAAGGGTGAGTTATACGGCGCTTGTCCCAACGTGAGAGTGAAGCTAGGTGATGTGGAGGTAGATCAGCACTTCTTCGTGCAGTCTTCTGCTTCGTATCCTGTAATTCTTGATCAGCCTTATATCACTGCAGTTAGAATGGAGACGAAGGTGATGGACGATGGATCTCACTATGCTAGGATCCGTAGTCCAGATGATAGACGTTTTGTGCAGTTTCTGACCGTTCGTACGAACCACGAACGAAACAGACAGACTTTGAGAGATTCTCCTATCTGTAGGAGCAAGGGTTTTCAGAAACCACTCTTGTAGGACGGGATACCAAGAGTGATGGATCTGCTACTACTATGATCCCGCTTGAGCAGCCTGTGGGGTCACAGCAGACTGATGAAGAGGTTGCTCAAGATTTTGAAAATAGCTACACTGTACATAGTTGGAGATCTGGTTTAATGACTTTTAGTTCTGATGATTGGAGTGAGTTCCTCGTACCTTGCTACCGAAGGTTATTGAGTTACTGAAGGAGAGGATGCGGATGGGTATTCTTGAACCATCTATGGCTCCGTACTCTAGCCGATGGTTCACAGTACCTAAGAAGACAAGAGCTTTACGCTTCATCCAAGACTTACAACCTGCCAACAACATCACGATTCGAAATGTTGGAACAAGACCTGTGGTTGATGAAGTAGCCGAAGCATTTGCTGGAAGATCTATCTATTCTATTGGAGATCTGTTTTAAGGTTATGATCAGTTTCAGCTTGCTTTGGAGAGTAGAGACTTGACTACCATGCGTACACCTTTGGGGTTGATGCGGATGTGTACTCTTCCTCAGGGTGCGACAAACTCAGTAGCTCATATGCAAAACGCAATGCATAAGGTGTTACGAGAGTTTGTACTTGAGGTTACTATCCCATTTCTTGATGATATCCCCATGAAAGGCTGTCCGGTGAAGGACAAGGACGAAACTATGACTGCTGATGGTTGCAGAAAGTTCGTTGCAGACCACATCCGAGATGTGGAGAAGATTCTGATGCGCTTGGAAGAGGTACACCTTACTCTGTCAGGTACCAAATCTCGTTTTGGAATGTCAGAGATTGTGGTGGTTGGTCACTTATGCGGTACTTTTGGAAGACGGCCGAACCCAGAGAAGGTAGATGCTATAGCAAGGATAGCAGACTGTACCAACATCACTGAGGTTCGACGATTCTTAGGAGCTTGTGTGTTCTTTCGTGTGACTATTCCTCATTATGCACACATTGCCGAGCCTCTGTATGCACTCTTGAGGAAGGGAAAGAGGTTTACTTGGCGGCAAGAACATCACGAGACGATGGAGCAGTTGAAAGAGATTCTGAAGTCTCCACCTGTACTAAGGAGACTTAGCTACGAGAGCGGAAGACCTATCATACTGACTGTTGACACGAGTCCAAAGGCGATTGGATGGGCAGTCGATCAAGAAGATGCAGAAGGCGTGCGGTTTGTTTCAAGGTTTGGAGCTCGGATCTTAACAGATAGACAACGCAACTACCCTCAAGTGAAGCGTGAGTTGTGGGGAGTTGTTACTGCTATGAAGGTAGACCGAGAGTTCTTGATAGGTGCACGTGTCATACTAGAAACAGACTGTTTGTCTTTGCTAGGTATGATAGCAAACTGTAATACTCCAGACATAGCAATGCTACGATGGATTGCTTATATCCGGAGTTTGAACCCTGAGCTGAAGCATATAGCAGGAAAGGATAATCCTGTTGCAGACATGTTATCTAGGGCTCGTTATACAGATGAGGAAGAGATGTTTGTAGAAGTCGAAAATGAAGAGAAGAGAGACGTTTGGTGCCAAGTTGGTCAGCAGACTTCAGACTTGGAACCACTGCCGTTCTACGAGGAGTTCTACACGGAAAAGTTCCGCGATATCGAATATTATCTGAGTTTATTATGCAGACGAGAGGGTTGGAGTGATGCAGAGTTTAAGGAGATCAGACGAAAGGCGTACGGTTATCTTCTACGTGAAGGTTACCTGTGGAAACGTCCGAAGAGAAGAGACGGAATGCTGGCTAGAGTGGTGGATGATCAACTAACGAAGCTGAATCTGCTTAAGGAGTTTCATGACACCTTGTGGGTTGGACACCGTGGAGTCTGGGCTACGTACACGAAGATGAAGGAGCGATACTGATGGAAGGGTTTGTATCAAGACGTAGTGGATTTTGTTGGGTCGTGTCTGCACTGTCAGTTCTACTCCAAGGTTCGCTACAGAGATGGACTTGTACCTACCTACCCACCTAGTATTCATTTTTCGTGGGTCATTGATCTTGTGATGATGCCACCGGGACTGTGGGGGATGCGCTACTTGGTGTTAGCTCGGGAAGATCTCTCCAACTACGTGGAGGGACGAGCATTGCGAACGAAGACTACAGAGAACATATGTAGATTCGTGCTTGAAGATATAATCTGTCGTTATGGATCTGTTGGAAGGCTACGAGCAGATAGGGGCGAGCTAAGAGGTGCAGAAGCGAAGGAGTTCTTTGCTCGTTATGGAGTGAAGCTTCGACTTCCTACTGCCATGAATCCAGAAGGGATTGGTAAGAGTGAACGAGGACACCCTTCTATTGTTCACGCTTTGGTAAAAGCATGTGATGGTAGGCCTAGAGAATGGCCGAGACTACTTCCATTTGCTTTATGGGCTGATAGAACTACACACTGTACCACGACTGGCTATATGCCAGTTGAGCTTATGTTGGGGCAGAAACCGATCATGCCTGCTGAGGAGGACTTTCCTACGTGGGCTACGCTACCGTGGGAAGATGGTATAGATCATACTTCACTCCTTGCTTTACGAACTAGGTAGTTGGAGCGAAGGGAGGAGGATCTTGCTGAAGCACAAGAGAAGCTGAAGGTGGCTCGAGTCAGAAACAAAGAGCGTTTTGACAAGACTCACCGACTACGACCAAAACCAATACGTGTTGGTGATTGGGTTCTGGTGTATGATAGCACGCTGGAGAACCAGCATTCTAGACTTCGTAAGTTCTCGCGAAGATGGTTCGGACCTTATGTTGTGTTAGATGTGTATGAGAATGCCACTTATAGTTTACGAGAGCTAGACGGTACTCCTTTGAAACTATCTGTGGCCGGCAGGCGAGTGAAGTTGTTCAAACGACGTGGAGGATCAGTAGATTTGTTCAACTTCCTAGAGTCTGAGCAGAGGACGACAAGAGATGAAGACGTCTCGGCTACTAAAGAGGCTGAGGCGGAGGAGAGTGACGATAATGAAGAGCAAACAGAAGACTGAAGAGATTGGCACATGCCAGAGGATGTGCAGGTTTGGAGGGAGTGGATGTCGTGATGTGAATCATTTTACATTGTAAATAATTCACCTCTCTGTCAAGCGTTAGTCTCTCTGAGTGAAATTAGAACCTCAGAGAAATCGACACTGTAAGATGTTATATATTTTTGAGTCTTAGTAGGTTGATTACCATGTAGATGGCGTTAAGCTCATGGGTTGTAATTACATGTCGCCCATGCATGCTTCCTAGCAAGGTTAGGTTATCTTTCGGGATTACGTGTCGTTTTACATGTCTTCGCATGTAGTTTAGGGTCTATGCTGACACTTTAGGGGCTTGACGTGGTAGCCTATGTGCAAAATTCAAGTCACCACGTGGTTTTGGGACACAAAAGGACAGGGGAGTGAAGCTATGAACTCCCATTGGTCCAATTTTGTCTTGGTGTACTGCTAAACTTAGTAGTAGGGGTCTTAAGAGGAGTTCGAGCATTTGGAGAGGAATCTTCGAAATCTGAGAGCACAGGGAGATGGGGTTCGTCGTGCCAAGCACTGTCAGCTAAATGTTTGATCGATTTGGAGCAATAAAGAAGGAGTTATGGCTGATTGAAGTTCGATTTGTGTCAGAATTGCAGCACTTCTGTTGATTTTGGGGTTTTCGGTGTCAATCGCAGTAGATTTGAGAAAATCGCTTCAAACCTTCGGGGTCTCGTTCATTGGCAGCAGGGCTACGACTGTCTCCAAATTTTCATGTCAATTGAAATTGTGAGTAATTCGGGACGACCGCTGAAGTAGAGGGGGTCCGAAAAGCTCTCAATCTGGAACAGCAACTTCAGAGAGCGAGATCTGGAGTTCCGTGTACAATCAGGAGGTCCAACTTCACAGGAGTGTTCAGCAAGCTGTCTACTGCAAATCCTGTAAGAATCTTCGAAAGTGATCGAGCCAATTCTATGTTCTAGGTCGAAATAGATGTCTGGGTACCAGAAATTGCCGTAATTTCTATGCTCAGAACGTTTCTGCCCATATCTCGACACTCTGATTTGATCTCAAGCTGAAACTTCGTGTGTATGGTCAGTAGGGCCTCATTTACATGTAGGAGGAGTTCTGAAGTCTGAACCATCGTATGTTTCTGATTCTGGACCGTTAAAGTTCACTGTCTGACCTTATTACTGCTAGTCGGATCTGATCTTCGCTTCCTGAACATACTGGAGGGTCCATTCGACCTGAGTGAGTGTCTATAGTGCCCTTTATGACCTGAACCCTACCTTTGTATAGTAAGTAACCATAGCTTGAAGCCCAACGCTTCCCTGAGTAGACCGAACATAGCCTTCAAGGTCATATCACAGCCAGAAGGTTCCGCCCTTCCCAGGAAAACTCTCAACTCGACAGCGGACAAAGGAAACTCGTCTCGAACAAACTCAGAATAGTGCCAGAGTGGACTCTCATCCACTCCCACGACTCTCGAGGAACTCCAGGAAGAAGGGCTAATGGTGCCATAGTGACTGCACGTGTAGACCTCCGATCTCGGCTAACCTGGGCATCCCATGTGGTCGTATCATAGCTCTTGTGCATCTTTCCCACATGAGATTTTACTCCTTGCGAAGTAAATAACTGATTGCACACCGGACATGATGTGTCTTGAATCAGTCTCGATCTCATGGGAGAGAGAGTACCCATAGCTAAAGAAAAACGATATCCGATCAAACGGTAATCATAACAGAAACATCTCCAAAAAGAAAAAAGAACATAGAAGAATAAAAACAACAACAATAAAAAGAGAGAAAATGAAGAAAAAAAGAAAAGAAAGAAGAAGAAAAAAAGAAAGAAGAACCTTGAAGCCTGATATGTAAAGATAGAGAGAAACAAATACAGTGAATGTGACAAAAACTGTCAAAAGTTTCACAAAAAACTCGAAAAGGAACACTCTCTAACCCTAATTTCTCAGAAAACCAGAAACTATTTAATACTCACTCATCTTTCCACCAAATGTGTCAATTCTAAAATCAAAAGAAAAAAAATACAAGATGAAAAAGAATATGTAAGAAAACTACCCCCTATCACACTCTAACACCCTCCCCTCTCACTCTAAAGCTCCCGCAGTCCTCTCTGCCTCCTCTCTGTGCGCGTCCCGCTCTCTCCCCCCGCTCGTAAGGAGTAAGGAGTACAGATCCATATAATCAGCAGTTTTGGGTTTAAACGTGCTGTAAGCCGGCCTGTCTCTCACCCAGGGGTACCTCAGATGACTAGGATTACTAGTGCACCCTAATTACAAAGATTTAAGTACATCCATGCTCACTTCACTCAACTCTCTGACCCGTATGGTCACATCGGTACCTCTAATAGCGTTCCTGCACACAAGTTCTAATCCCGCTCTCAACATTACATCGCAAAATACTCAAGGACTCCCAAGGTCTCCAATGCTCACTTTACTTACAGTCAGGAAAATGAGAGTGTCTTCCACCTTCTCAACTCCTCCTTATATACTCTACAACTTCTTACCGTGGTAACTTTCACTAAGTTACGTTACCTCATGGTAAGTGCGCAATCCAAAATAGTAAAACTTCTAAAGGCTACTAAGCCTTTAAGAATAGCACACACATTACTTGTTCTACTTTACAAAAGTAAGAGATTCTCCTACTTTAGCTTTTGTAAAGTGTTAACTTTCCACCCTATCCAATCGGAAGGCGACAACAAACTAATACGTCTTTTGAGGAGCATCTTTAGATCTTTGTGCATGACTTTCCATCATGCATCCAATCAGCGATGGTCAACAAAGTTACATACTTTTGAGAAGCATATTTAGAGCTCCGCACTTGTCACATAGTGTCATAGTGGAACCTCTAATAGTTTCCCCAACTTAGTTATAACTATCTCTGCTAGTTATGGCTAGTTTTGATCACTCTAGATTTAGATCTTCGAACTAGAGTAACCTATAAGATAGTCATACCTAATGAAACTTATATAAACATGCACACAAATAATGGGATACTTGTGACGTGACATTTACCCCCAGACTTAATTTTCACTCCGTCCTCGGAGTGAAGTATCACGTTGATGAAACTTCTTCAACTTGTCGTGGTTCACTCGGTCGAAGAACGTACCACTTCTCTCTTGAAGATCATAGGTGTTATTACTCCACACTTTGGAGATGATGAAAGGCCCAAAATATCGACGTAAGAACTTCTTTTGAACTCGCTTGTGCCTAATAGCATCCCATAGCATCACCCACTCACCCTTTTGAAATGGCTGTAACTTCGTTTTGTTCTTCGCCAAGCGCTTGTCGTAGCTCTTCTTCTGTTGTAGTTGGGCCATCTCAATTCGTTGAGCTGCATCGTCTCTATTCTCCTCCAGCTCCAACAAAGTTTCTCTCCTCTCTTTCTCAGCTATTTGACCACCCTTTCTCTTTAATCCAGCTTGTAAGGTCTGAAAGGTGGTTAGGTCGAACTGGATCGGTAATCTGGATTCCAACCCATACACCATCTTGAAAGGTGAATATCCCGTAGATGTCTTCACTGTTGTTCGATACTCCCATAGAACCGCATGAAGACGCTTGTCCCAGTTGTGTTTGGCCCCTTCCATGTCAGCATCCTTTGCTAACATCTGACACAAGGTAAAGTTTGTCCTCTCTACCAAACCGTTTGAACTAGGTTTATATGAAGTAGTAACCCTCTGAGAAATGGAGAAGTGGGTGCACATAGCAGTAGTCATGCCACTCACAAATTCTCGACCCCTATCAGAAACTAACTCCAAAGGACATCCAAACCTAGTTATGATCTGTTCGTATAGAAATCTACCCACCTCAACTTCTCCAATAGTTACAAGAGGTCTAGCTTCTACCCACTTCGTAAGATAATCTGTGGCTACAACAATATACTTATTGTTGCGAGGGGTGCGATTCAAAGGCCCAACAAAATCTATTCCCCATTTCTCGAAAGGTCCAAGAACCGGAATAGATCTAAGAGGAGTGGAAACACTAGATTTGATAGCGAAAGCTTGACAAACATCACAGGTTTTACAATACGTCAAGCAATCTCTAAACATCCCCCTCCAGTGATATCCCGCATCGAGTATCTTATGAGCCGTCAACTTGCCTGCGAAATGTCCTCCACATACTGGACCGTCATGGAATTCTTCCATGAGTCGTAGAGACTCCTCCTTGCTCGCAGCTCTTCTCAGGACCCCATCAACTCCTTCACGGAATAACACACCTTCCACCACCGAGTAAGGTTGACTTCGTTTCACCAGTGCCTTCTTCTCTCTGGTCCGCATCCCATCTGGATAGACACCTTCCGTAACAAAATCCCAAATTTCTTGATATTCTATTGGGATAATAGAGTTGCTCAAGACCATCAAATCTTCGTCAGGAAAGGTGTCATCCACCGGCTCCTCTCCATCCCCATCGTAAGCTCTAGATAGCAAATCTGCATTCGCGTGTTTCTTCCCTGGTCGATCGCAGATCTCATAGTCGTACTCTGACAATAAGAGCTTCCACCTTGCTAATCGTCCTTCGACCATAGGTTTATTGAAGATGTACTTCAATGCCTTATGATCTGTAACGATAGTGAACTTGCCTCCTATGAGATAATGTCGAAATTTTCTCAAAGCATAGATCACTGCTAATCCTTCTCTCTCTGTCACAGAATAATTTCTCTCTGCCTTGATCATTTGCCGACTAGCATATGCGATAGGATGATCTCTACCTTCAACATCATACTGACTTAAAGTACATCCTACTGCTATATTTGAAGCATCCGTATATAGAATAAACTGTTTATTCCAATCGGGCTTAACCAAGATCGGAGCTGAAGTAAGAGCTTTCTTCAGTTCCTCAAAGGCGGCTAGAGCTTCTTCATCTCCTAAAATCAACACGTAATCTACTCCCTTCTTCAGATATGCTGTCAAAGCATATGCTTTATGTGAGAACGAGAGTATAAACCTTCGATAATACCCCACCATACCTAAAAACTGTCGTAGCTTAGTGAGAGTACTAGGAAAAGGGAGCTCTAAGATCTTCTGCACCTTCTCTGGATCAACGGCAATGCCGTCCTTGGATATGATATGACCCAAGAGTAACCCTTCCTCACACCCAAAAATACATTTCTCCGGATTGAGAGATGCATTTGCTACATCTAAACATTCTAAGACCTTCACAAGGTGCTCAAAATGCTTCTCCTTACTCCCGTAAACACAAAAGTCATCTATAAAATCTCTCACAAACTTTCCTAAGAAAGGTTCGAACACTTTGTTCATAAACCTTTGGAACGTCGCAGGAGCATTACACAGACCAAATGGCATGACTCGAAATGCAAACGTACCCCACGGAGTAGTGAAAGTGGTCAGGTGTTGATGTTCTGGTGCAATTTTGATCTGGTTATATCCGCTATAACCATCTCCAAAGCTGTACCATTCGTTTCCCGCCACTTCTTCCAAGATCTCGTCGATGAAAGGTAGAGGATAATAATCCTTCTTTGTGACCGCATTGAGCTTCTTGTAATCAACACACACCCTCAATTTGCCATTTTTCTTCTTTACGATCACAATGGGTGATACCCATTCAGAATGCTCCACCTCGTAAATGAACCCAGCAGTGTGCAGCTTCTCGATCTCTTCTTTCACCAGATCCGCAATTGGAGGACTCACTCTTCGTTGCTTCTGTCGCACCGGTTTGACTTCCTTCTCTAACTCGATACGGTGTTGCTCCAGTGTGACCTCCCTCAGATCCTTGTAACTAAATGCAAATACATGAATGTATTTACGAAAGATCTCTTCGAAACAACTCTTCTCCTCTTTAGTAACCTTCGATCCATAACGTAAGGTGGCAATTCTTCTCTCCACCTCCTCGGGAGTCAATGGTTCTTTGTCTCGATCTCTTTGCACTTCCGGAGAAGGGAAAAGATCCACTACATTCACACCCACATTTCGTTCTTCTCTCTCCTCCTCTGACGATGTATTTTCAGATTCTGAATCTGAAGAATTGGTACCTACATCAGAAGTAGTATCGACAACTTCTGACTCCCAGTAGTCCGATGTGGGTCGATCCGATTCTGACGTCCCAACTTGATCTCCGAGCAATGGAACTTTGATCCGGTGGTGATTCGGTCCGATGCGTAAATAACCTTTGTGCCAGTTATCCGTTGCATGTACTGCTCGAAGCCAAGGTCTTCCGAGTAACATTTCATAACTTGACTCCTTCAAGATTTGAAATGTCATGTTTACTTGCACTCCCATTACTGACACGCAAACTCTCTCCAGCACTCCCAATGGCCTAACTCGCTGTCTGTTAGCCATGCCAACCGTGATACTAGAAGGACGTGTTGGTACTAGATCCAACTTCCTCATGAGTCGTTCCGAGATGGCGTTTACTGCCGATCCTCCATCGACAAGAACATCAGAGACATCTCTCCCATTGATACGAGCCTCTACTTTTGATGCCTTGTTGCATACCTCTCCTTCACTAGCGTCTAAAGCACTCACACCGACAGTAGAAGGATTTACCTTCTTCTTCCGACCTCGTCGGGAGCTTAGACCGCTACGAAGTTCTTTCCTCACCGAAGGATTCAGAGCAATCAACTGTCCCACAGTAATGTTTGCTCGTTGCTTTCCCACGTCTTCCACCACATTGTATTTTGATTGCTCCATTGAAATTGTGAAATCAGTATTTCCCAATTTCTTCCGTCGCTCTTTGGTTTTTGAAGAAGATTTGCTACTCCGAGTATTTTGACTTGGAGAATCTTCCATCACGACCGGTTCTCCCTCCTCGAAATGCGTCCTCATCCTCTTCCTCTCATGAGCTAACAGCTCTACAGACTGAAAACCTTCTCGTACATCTCGCGGCTCCAAGATGTCAATGCATGCTACACCCTTGTCCTTACTTTGTGAAGTTGAAGCTCCATCCGCCGTTCCACCATTACGACTCGGACAATTACGTTGGAAGTGTGATCCTCCGCACGTAAAACATCCTTGGCTCGTGTAGTTACTGGGTGATCCTTGCGGTGGTCCACCTCTGGACTGATAGTTTCCATAACCTCGTGAGCCCCCTCCAACATTTGGACTCCGGTGTTGCAACAAATTCACCATATTGATCTTCAAATCTGCCAGAGAATCTGTCAAACTTTTCAACTCATCACGAAAGTCGGGAGTAACAGATCTAGATGGTACAGTGACTGTAACCGCACTAGTAGGAGCTATCGGAGTCAGATTTTGAAATCGAACAGTCGGAACACTCGCAGGTTTCAGAGTTGGCATGCTCGGCCCTTGCACATCTCCACATGCTGCCCCAACAGTCATTGGTTGCAAGTCGTCTCCATCCAGACTCTCTTCCATCCTGGTTGCGATCTTCACTGCATCAGCCTTCGAAGTTGGTCTCTCATACCGCACTTGTGTTCGAATCTCCGGCCTCAATCCCCCAATAAAATTCTTTGTGAGCATTGCTCCAATGCCCACCATCGTTGGTTCTACTACATCTCCACTCTTTCGTAAAACCACCCGAAACTTCTGTTCTAATTTCTCCACCCTCTCGGCATAAGTCCTTACTTTCTCTTTCTCTCCTTGTTTGAGGTAAGTTACCTCCACCATTAACTTCTCGTAACTTTCATCAGGAAGAAAAGTTTCAATTAAGGCCTCCGTCAATACTTCCCAAGTATCATCTGGAGTCCCCACTACTCTTCTCTTCTTTCTATCCTCATACCATGTCAATGCAGAACTCTCAAGAAATTCAGGTATCAACCCTACCCACTCGCTCTTCTTTCGATCTCCATTGCCAATGCATGCTCTTTTGAAGTCTCTCACAAATCCTTCCACGTCTTCTCCATCCTTTCCGTAAAACACCGGAAGTTTCCCCATTCTTCTCTTCTTTTCTTCTTCTTACTCGAGGTACTGCTTGCAGATGTGAAGATCGCACTTCACCGCAATCCACAATTTCCCCGTTGAGCTCTCTCCTCTCCAAAGGTTGGAGTAAGTTTGACCCTCATGGTCATCTTATCTCTCGTGTGATAGACTATCTCCATCCTCGCTAGAGGTCTTCACTCGTTCCGTTTCTACACTCAACCTTCTCTCCAGACCTTCGGCTACAGTTTCTAGCAAAGCAACCACTGCGCTACACTCGTGCTCAACTGGAATCCCGTCCACTCCACATCTAGGACAAAAGGTTGTAGGGTCAATGACAGCTTGTCTAGGGGAAGAAGGACCTATGTGTAAGCTTAAGTCGACCAACCCTCTTCGCTCACGCAAAAGTCTATTCTTTGTAGGACACTTGCTCACTTTATGTCCTTCTTCTCCACACAAAAAGCACCTCGAGTTCTTCTCCTGGTTCTTACGACTACTCTCTGTTTCTTCCTCAAATTCTAGTCGAAATTCTCCTTTCGCCAGATCAGCGGTAACTATCACCGCATAGCCTTGAGGGATCTTGCTCAACCTCAATTTCCACTCTTGCTGTCCTTCCATGACGATGATCTGTCATACATCTCTCTCGCTCTATAGTTTGTTTGACACTTTTTTATCACTCGACTATCTTCTCGCTTAACAATCTCTCACATTACTAAGTAGAAGCTTAACTTGTCAACCCTGAGCCTCAGAGATCGAACATAACCCTCTCAAGAATTCTGTAATTCTTTCACTCTTTTACTTCAGCAAACGATATAACAGATTTGACCCCCCTTCGCTTCGAATGCCATAACTCCAGTTCTACTCGATCAATTCACGCATGATTTGGGTGCCTAGATAGCTTATCTTGCAAGCTATCAGCATGGAAGATTTCAAGGTCTAACTCTAAAAACTGAAAATATGAAAATGACTGTAAACTCCTTCCCGAGAGCTCACTATTTGATACCGAAAAACCCCCTTAACTTCCGAAAGACATAACTCTCTCCTCACAATTGATCTCTCGGAGATATCAAGCTTATTGGAAAGCTTATCTTGCCCTCTATAACATGGTGTATGTACAAAGGTTCTGAACTCATGCTCGAAAACAGACATGAACTGTACTAACGACTACATACGAATCTTTGTATCGAGGTCCCGGCAACGGAACCAAAATGTAAGCCGGCCTGTCTCTCACCCAGGGGTACCTCAGATGACTAGGATTACTAGTGCACCCTAATTACAAAGATTTAAGTACATCCATGCTCACTTCACTCAACTCTCTGACCCGTATGGTCACATCGGTACCTCTAATAGCGTTCCTGCACACAAGTTCTAATCCCGCTCTCAACATTACATCGCAAAATACTCAAGGACTCCCAAGGTCTCCAATGCTCACTTTACTTACAGTCAGGAAAATGAGAGTGTCTTCCACCTTCTCAACTCCTCCTTATATACTCTACAACTTCTTACCGTGGTAACTTTCACTAAGTTACGTTACCTCATGGTAAGTGCGCAATCCAAAATAGTAAAACTTCTAAAGGCTACTAAGCCTTTAAGAATAGCACACACATTACTTGTTCTACTTTACAAAAGTAAGAGATTCTCCTACTTTAGCTTTTGTAAAGTGTTAACTTTCCACCCTATCCAATCGGAAGGCGACAACAAACTAATACGTCTTTTGAGGAGCATCTTTAGATCTTTGTGCATGACTTTCCATCATGCATCCAATCAGCGATGGTCAACAAAGTTACATACTTTTGAGAAGCATATTTAGAGCTCCGCACTTATCACATAGTGTCATAGTGGAACCTCTAATAGTTTCCCCAACTTAGTTATAACTATCTCTGCTAGTTATGGCTAGTTTTGATCACTCTAGATTTAGATCTTCGAACTAGAGTAACCTATAAGATAGTCATACCTAATGAAACTTATATAAACATGCACACAAATAATGGGATACTTGTGACGTGACAGTGCAGCAGTTTTGGTCCTCCTCCTTTCAACATACCTTTCTCGATTGTTTCAGCGCCTTCGCAATCCATTCACGTTTCCCTTCATGCTCCCGTTTCCTTGTTCCTCTAATTTTTTGGCTTAGTTCTTTTGTGGACGAGGCATTTATGTCCTGCTTCAACTTTGAACGAGGAAGGGAAAGACTACGTACCGTACTATCATAACCTGACGGGTTTTAGACCTGCTGAGGATGGTTTGTATTTGGGGGTTCTCAAGGGATGAAGAGCATGAGGATCACAGTGGAACTACCGTATATCTCACGGATCAACATTATATCGTATATTTGCAAAAAGTACCAGGTGCATTGGAAAATCCAAATTGCAACACTGTATACTCAAACAAACCATATTGTCTTTACAGCTGTCTTCTCTTCATCTCTTTCTTTGATCCGAATTTGATGATATGCAGAACACATGTCCAACTTAGTGAAGTACCTTCCTGTTGTCAACCGATCCATGAGAAGAAGAGGATACTTATTTTTGACAGTAATCTTATTAAGTGCACGGTAGTCTGCACACATGCGAATGTCATCATCTTTCATGATCATGAACAACATTGGAGCAGCGTAAGATGATATACTAGGTCATAAGATATCTTGAACTATCAACAGTCTTCAGCTTTGTTAGCTCATCTGTTGGTGTAGATATCAAGCTGGTAATAAACATATTACCAACATCATTCTCTTCTTGTGCATCTTCTTTAACAGCAATATTACTTGATGTAGAATTCTGAACTCAATTTGCCTTTTCTAGCATAGACATCTTCAATCTTGTGATCTTTCTTTCCACAAAAAAAGTAAGTTCTCAATTTCTTTCTGCACTTTTCAATCTTGTGACCTTTCTTCTTACAGAATGAGTAGAAAGTTGTGCCTTGGTTTCATGAGTAGGAAGACCCATGTTTCTGGGATTGCAGCTCCTCTTTTTTGTAAGTCTTCACCATGAAAGCAGATCCTTGATTTTTCTGAAGGAAAATCTTTTTGATCAGCTGCTCTTCTTCATGTAATAAACTGCACAACTCTTCATAAGTTGATACTCTTTTTTTTGTTGATATCACAAACAAAATGGAAATATGGAGTACTAAGACTATTCAAAGTTATAGAAATCACTTCATCATCATATGTCTTTCTTGCTCTAGTTAGTTGCACATAAATACCATCTATTTTCTCAAGGTGCTCATGAATATCTGCACTCTCATCCATCTTTAACAACCACTAACAACAACCAGGTACTCGCTAATCAAAATAGGAACTCGAGGAAAATTCCGAATGTCAAGAACCTACCTAGTAGAGAAACTAGTCTAAATAGGATATCATGCATTTATACTGATGACAATTTCACAAGATTTTTCAATTTCAAAAACTTATTGAAATATTGTTAGAAAAGATTTGAACAATTAGACGACAGGGAAACGAGTCTCTGAATCTCAACCCAGACCTAAACAAGCGTAGCTCAAAGCAAGGAAAATATCTTTTTGCTAACGAACAGAGCTTCACCTGTACCACATGATTCAAACCCAAGTCCAAACAACATCCATGTACACACTCTTCGCTAAAGCTAGCTACTACAAGTTGTACATGACCAACTCGAACTCTAACGAACTCAAAAAGCCGAAAATTGTAGCTAAGGAACCGAAAAAGACCTATTTGAGAATTTTCTCTTTTTGTCAAAAGGTCTTCAGATATCGATAAGGTCTTCTTCCTTGACTACATTGGCCCAAGAACCCTTCAGATCCAACTCTCGACAGCCGAGATATCACCGATTTTTTATCGCAAGTGATCGAACCTTCAAAAACTCCTCCCTACGACTTAAAACCGCACACATCGTCCAAACGGATCGTCTGATCGGATATTCGTCTTCTCTAGTAGGTAGATCTAGCTACCATGAACCCAATGAGACTCCAAACAAGCCGTTTGGAGTTCCCAAAAACCAAAAAACCACGCAAGAAATTTGATCACATGTTACAAAAAACTGACGTAAATCGACTCCCTACGGCTCAAACTCGCTCACCACACCCAAACCAACAATCCAATCCACACATGATCTTCTCCTATGCATAGGTGAAGACTCCCTGATCGCATAGGCACCAAGAACGAAGAGCTTGGCCACTGATCGTGAAAAACAATCCAATCTCAGATCGTAGGCAACAAAAAACTGAAGTAAGCGCTTCCTTACGAGTCAATTTCACTCAGAACTCCAAACCGCCCGATGAAACTTCATATCGTCTTCAATTTCTTGAAGAAATCGGCGTTTTGATCCCGATGGATCCAAGAATAGCAAGTTTGGACTCCAGAACGGTCTGAACGATCCAACTCTCCTTTGCAAGTCACTGAAGCACTCCAAAAATCTCTCATGCGTCTCAATTTTTCCCAAAACACATCTCCCGATCCACCTCTTCACGAACCGTCTTAACCAACGCGTAGCCTGCACATATCTGAACCCAATAACACCTTGCACGCATGCATTGGACTTCTCAATTCTCCAAACAGTTCATCGACGGATCACAGAAACAAGCTAACTCTTTAAGCTACCCCCTTATGTCAATCACTGTACGTGTAGTGACGAAGGATTTCTCCTTTTGCCCATTTAGTATACAAGATATCGTTCCCACAGAGGATTTGCACAAGTAACGCTGCTCTAAGTTCTAAGATCTGTTCAAACACACAAACACACGGGTTTTGCCTAGAAATCTCGTCTTTTCACAAAACCACACGAAACCACACGTCTTCCAGACACGCCAAATAGTGCTCTGGAACTAAACAAACAACTACCAATTACAATATCACACAACTATCCACAGAGAAGCTCGAGAAGACGATCTTCCTGCTTCTAGATTGCTTCTTCCGGTCTTCTCGATACCGTCTTCCTGAAGCAATTCTCGTCTTCTGGGGGTTCACCTCGTCTTCTCACACCTCCAGAAGGCTGTCTTGCTTCGCAGAAGTCGACTAGCAACGGTCGTTACACCTTATTCTCACACTCACATCCCAACGGGTTAGATTATTCACAGGGTGTATGCCCCCTGTAGCCTTCCCAGGCTTCTGCCTACGGAAGTTGTCTTCCTGTAGCACTACAACGACATCCACCTTCACGGAAGCTCAATAGAAGTATCGAAAACTCACTAGAAGAAGGTAAGAAGATGGGGAAGATGGGAGAAGATGGGGAAGATGAGAAAAGATGGGGAAGATGAGAAAAGCCAAACAAGAGAAAACAAGATGAAAAGAGTAAATTAAGATTCCGACAGGCTTCTAGTCCGGATCCTGACTAACAAGCCATCCCTGCTTGTAATAGTTTGGGGAGGAAGACAACAAACGTGAGTACTGTTGCACCGTCTTCTACTCGAGGATGTCGTCTTCTGTTGCGGGAAGAAGGCTTCTTTCTTCTTCACTTCGCTGCTCTGACTGCTCTGTCTTCTGGGATCACTTACCCAAAAGACCGTTCGTACGTAGATCCCAAGTGCTCTACTGAACGAGTCAAGCTACACTTCCACAACTGCTGACAGTCATCGCCACTCAAGAAGAACACTTCCCATGCACAATTGGGAGCGAATTCAATGAACCCACCATCCAGAAGACACGGACAAAGCTTCTGCACTCAAATCCACAATCTATTCCCCGAGAAGAAGTCACAATGGCATTGGGAAGCTCACTCTCTCTACTTCCTGCGTCTACTCCTCGACACACCAGCCTAGCTAACATGAATGCACGAGGATGCCGTTTCCTGTTCCTAGACTGTCCACTACTTCTATCTACATCTTCGACCCACTGCTGGTGCGAGTATGCAGACCCCTCCTGTATATTCCAAGACTATTCGTATGTTTCCAACGACGGGTGTAGTGCGCTAAGACTGTCTCTGCTCTAATGTGTCTCGCCTGCCTGCCTGTAGAATCGGTGCGTATGTTCAGTTACTACAGAATTCTACAGAACTGGCAGAGCTCTTTTCTCCTACGCTGCTATCCTACTTATGTTGCCACCGTGAGAACCAGGGGAGGCGACCACCAAGGAGAGAGAGGCGCTGACAGGAGGTTGTCACCTCACATGCAAAAATGGTTCCCCTTTCCTAATTAGCCATCTGGTTGTTTTCCCTGCGCTGCCTACTCTGCCACATGGTCACTGATCTAAAATTAAACTGGACCTGTCTTTTCCTAATATAGCATATTGGGCACTTACTAAGTTTGGACAAGCTTCTGATCTTCTGGGCTTTGCTTATCTATTCTAATGGCTCGGATGCCATTTCCACTTGATCTATTCCTACCTGAACTACTAACTAGTCTTCTGATAGGCTGGGAAGCCCTGCAATTACCTCGGGTGTCGCTGAGGTGGCCTCCTCCTCCATGTTTGGCTCTGCTGCCGCTTCTTCCTCGGCTTCAGCTTCTGCTTCGGAAGACAAAAGCGTCTTCTAGGAAGCTGGGTCGACTTGTGCTTCCTCGCTCTTCTGAGGGACTAGTTCGACACTGGGAGCCACGGTGATCTCATAGGGGTCCGGGGAAGTCGCTTCCTCCACACGGAATACCTGGGAAGACGGTCTTCCTTCCTGTCTTCCAGAAGACGGTCTTGTCTTCCGGGGCATCTTTCGGGTTCTTCTCGGCTTCCAACGCTGTCACTACCAAGTGTACAGCGAGGTCGAACTCCCCCTTCTCCAAGTCTGGTCTTGTCGATGATGCTGGTGCTTGGGAAGACGTGTTTACTGATGATGGCGGGATCAAGGGAAGATCATAGAGTGTCTTCACTCTCTCTATCTGCCGATCCAAGTACCTGAACATATTCTCCTTGCACTCCACAAACATTGCTTTGGACTCCTCGTCCCATCCTCTAGCCAGAGTAAGCAACTTCCTACCCGCGGTGAAGTTGAACTTCTTCCGAAGCGCTTCCACCAACTGAGCTAGCAACCCCTGCGTACGAGCTTCCGCAACTTCTCTTTGCGTCTTCTCGGCTGCAGCCTGCGCTTCTGTGGCTTCCCGCAGTGTCTTCCACGTCATCTTCTCTTCTGCAAGGGCGATGAGCTTATCCCGTACTCGCAGAACCTCCTGGTCACGTTGCTGTAAGCGCGCCTGTAACTCCTGGTTGCTCTTCTTCAGCTGCGCTAACTCCTTGACAGAAGTGACGTACTTGCTGTGAGTTGAAGGATCAATCCTTCCCAAGTTCTCACAGTCTAGCTTCCACTCTCAGAAGACGAATCTAGTCTTCCAGAAGACAGCTACTCCGTCTTCCGGGATTCTAACAGTGCTTCCTAAATAGCTCTCGTCTTCCGAGCTATATCTAACCAATCCTAACTAAGCAAGGCCTCGCATGGATTACCAAGAAGACAACCCACCTTGCATTTCATCCTACTTCCTAACAAAAGATACAAGATATGCGAGAAGTAGAGTATATGAAAGGTTCAGAAGATGGTTGCGGGCTCCTGCGGTGACAGTGATCTCTAGGAAGACACCCGGGACAGTTTTCGATTCAATGTCTTTCTCGGAAGACCTCCCGAAGTCAGGCTTCCCTTCACTGGTCTCACATGTCTTCTTCTTCCTACGCGCAATCTATCCTCACAACAAACTCAAGACATTTGCACTCTATTCTTTTGACTTCTCACCTCTCATACGCACTCAGAAGAAGCTTGCTGCTCGGTGGGAAGACATGATCCTCGACCATTCTTTCCAGATTCTACCAGCAAGACTTCTCACAACTCTCTTCTAAGTTCAGGAAGAAGAAGGAACGGCTGCTGTGGATCGGACAGAAGAGACCCAAATGGACCCTCGCGTCTTCTCGCTCATTTTGCCAGCCTTCCAGTCTTCTAGTCTCTCTAGGAAGATGGGGAGTTGAGAAGCTTGGAAGACCGGGAGGCACAGGCCTAGTTCTCGACTTCCAACTTCTCGAAATAACAAAACAACTCCCCACATCTCTCAGGATTGGTACCAAGCCTCTCTAAACACAAAAGCAAAGCAAATCCACTCTTGATACGAATGGTGTTCAGTCGACTTCCGAAGATAGTCTTCCGAAGATAGTCTTCCGAAGATAGTCTTCCGAAGACAGCCAAGTTTAAGAAGCGTCTTCCGAAGATGTTCCCATCTTCCGAATCGTCTTTTGTTCCAAATTTCAGGGGTAGAGAGGTAGTAGGGTAGGGAAATTGATAGTTGGGGTCTCCAATTTGAGGACTAGGGGTGGGGAAGCTCGAATTGAGCTTGGGAAGAAGCAAGGAAATGTCTTGATAGAAATTGGGCAGCTTTACAAAATCTACTTTATACACTTGATCACCCGGTTGGCTTCTGTCTTCGCCAAAGATTATGCTCGAGATGGAAGGCTCTTCCAACTCTACCGATCGGATCTTCCTGAGCTCTTCTTCTTTCCTTTGGTGTCTCAGGGATATCCGCTGATCTCTAGAAGCGGTTCGCTGGGGTGAGTTTACCCACTCAGGATCTTTACCCGGGCGTCTTCTACTTCTTCCTCCGGTCGGAGGCATCCACCAGAGTACTGAGAACAGATGTCTCTCTTTTTCTACCACTAGATCCGGGAGACCAAATGACTGAACAACCGATCACAAGTTCAGAACGTCTTCTTCTCACTCACTGCAATCTTCCAAGATCGAGTCTTCCAAGGAGTTCTTGGAAGCAGAGAAGCGGCTTCTTCCAACTTTCCCTGGGGTATCTTATCAGCTTTTGGTTGCAGTTCCCGTCTTCTAGCAAGATAGAGTCCCACAACACATTCAACTACAATCGAAGTTAGTTCGAAACGAACCTAACTAATGGCACACAAATCCAGGAAGCTTAGAACAGAAGTTACTAAGATGAAATCCTCGGCAGCGGCGCCAAAAATGGTTCCTCACTATATGTAGTGGCGTAGGATTTCTCCTTTTGCCCATTTAGTATACAAGATATCGTTCCCACAGAGGATTTGCACAAGTAACGCTGCTCTAAGTTCTAAGATCTGTTCAAACACACAAACACACGAGTTTTGCCTAGAAATCCCGTCTTCTCACAAAATCACACAAAAAACAACACGTCTTCCAGACACGCCAAATGGTGCTCTGGACCCAAACAAACAACTACCAATGACAATATCATACAACTATTCACAGAGAAGCTCGGGAAGACGATCTTCCTGCTTCCAGGTTGCTTCTTCCGGTCTTCTCGATACCGTCTTCCCGAAGCGATTCTCGTCTTCTGGGGGTTTAGCTCGTCTTCTCACACCTCCAGAAGGCTGTCCGGCTTCGCAGAAGTCGACTAGTAACAGTCGTTACACCTTACTCTCACACTCACATTCCAACGGGTTGGATAAATCACAGGGTGTATGCCCCCTGTAGCCTTCCCAGGCTTCTGCCTACGGAAGTTGTCTTCCTGCAGCACTACAACGACATCCACCTTCACGGAAGCTCAATAGAAGTCTCGGAAGCTCACTAGAGAAGATAAGAAGATGGGGAAGATGAGGGAAGATGGGAAGAAGAAGAAATCCAAACAAGAGAAAACAGGATGAAAAAGGGCAATTAAGATTCCGACAGGCTTCTAGTCCGGATCCTGACTAACAAGCCATCCCTGCTTGTAATAGTTTGGGGAGGAAGACAACAAACGTGAGTACTGTAGCACCGTCTTCTACTCGAGGATGTCGTCTTCTGTTGCAGGAAGAAGGCTTCTTTCTTCTTCACTTCGCTGCTCTGACTGCTCTGTCTTCTGGGATCCCTTACCCAGAAGACCGTTCGTACGTAGATCCCAAGTGCTCTACTGAACGAGTCAAGCTACACTCCACAACTGTTGACATTCACCGTCACTCAAGAAGAACACTTCCCATGCATAATTGGGAGCGAATTCAATACATTCCACCACCCAAAAGACATGAGCGAAGCTGCTGCACTCAAATCCACAATCTATTCCCCGAGAAGAAGTCACAATGGCATTGGGAAGCTCACTCCCGCTACTTCCTGCGTCTACTCCTCGACACATCAGCCTAGCTAACAAGACTACACGAGGATGCCGTTCCCTGTTCCTAGACTGTCCACTACTTCTATCTACATCTTCGAACCACTGCTGGTGCGAGTATGCAGACCCCTCATGTATATTCCAAGACTATTCGTATGTTTCCAACAACGGGTGTAGTGCGCTAAGACTGTCTCTGCTCTAATGTATCTCGCCTGCCTGCCTGTAGAATCAGTGTGTATGTTCAGTTACTACAGAATTCTACAGAACTGGCAGAACTAGCAGAGCTCCATTTCCTACTCTACGATCCTACTTAACCATCTGCCTCGAGAGTCAGGGGAGGCGACCACCAGGGAGAGAGAGAGAGACGCTGACAAGAGGTTGTCACCTCACATGCATGCGGTCCCTCTTCCCAATTAGCCCTCCACTGTGTTACTCCTACGCTACTTATGCTGCCACATGGGTTCCTAACTATTTTTACATGAAAAACTGCCATCCTTAAGATAGCATGTCCGATCTTACTAAATCTGGAAGTGTCGATTGAGTTTGCTAACTACTCTGATTGCTCGGTGGCAATCTCCACATGATCTGCTCCTACCAGAGCTACTACCTCGACTTCTGATGGGTTGGGAAGCCCTGCACTTACCTCGGGTACCACTGAGGTAGCTTCCCTCTCCTCGCTCTTCGCTGGCCTTGCTGTTTCTGCGGCTGCGTCTTCCTCGGCTTCGACTTCGGAAGACGGAATGGTCTTCTAGGAAGACGAGTCGAATGGTGCGTCTTCGGTCTTCTGAGGCACAGATGCAGTACTGGGGACCATGGCGACCTCATAGGGGTCCGGGGAAGTCGCTTCCTCCACGCGGAATACCTGAGAAGACGGCTCGTCTTCCTGTCTTCCAGATTACATCATGTCTTCCGGGGCATCTTCTAGAGTCTTCTCGTCTTCCAACGCTGTCACCACCAAGTGTACAGCGAGATCGAACTCCTCCTTCTCCATTCCGGACCCAGTCGAGGGTGCTGGGGCTTGGGAAGATGCGGTTGCAGGTGTCGGAAGTGAGGGAAGACCATAAAGTGTCTTCACTCCTTCTATCTGTCTATCCAGGTACCTGAACATGCTATCTCTGCATTCCACCAACCTCGTCTTGGACCCGCTGTCCCATTCCCTAGCTAAGGTAAGTAACTTCTTACCCGCGGTGAAGTTGAACTTCTTCCGAAGCGCTTCTACCGACTGAGCTAGCATCTTCTGCGCACGAGCCTCCGCTGCTTCCCTCTGCGTCTTCTCCACTGCAGCTCGCGCTTCTGCGGCTTCTCGCTGCATCTTCCAAGTGGTCTGCTCTTCTGCGAGGGCAGTGATCTTCTCCCGCACTCGGAGAACTTCCTGATCGCGTTGCTGTACTCGC
This sequence comes from Asterella californica, assembly GCA_036924285.1. Lineage (NCBI taxonomy): Eukaryota > Viridiplantae > Streptophyta > Marchantiopsida > Marchantiales > Aytoniaceae > Asterella > Asterella californica. The sequence continues at coordinate 20,354,037 of JAYKYS010000003.1, forward strand.
GCCTGCAACTCATGGTTGCTCTTCCGAAGTTGCATCGACTCCTTGGCAGAAGCGGCTGCTTCCGCCTTGTACCTGGCTGCAAGCTTCTCCGTGGTGCGGAGACTAGCTTCCAGCGACTCCGTCTTCTGCTGGCTACCTTCCTGTCGCAGCAAGGTGCGCATGCCGAATCCAGGCTGTAAGGACTTCTCCTGTGCCCTCGCTCTCCTCTCCAGCAACTCCATAGCGGGCTGGAGCTCCTTCTGGAAGTAGGCACTAAACTCCTCCAGTCGTCTTCCTACGGAAGACAAGTTCATCCCCACCACTCGCTCGGAGGTGTCGACCTTGTCTTCTAGAGGCAAGGAAGTCTCTTCCACCACTACGGCCTTCATCTTCTGCGCACGAGAAGAAGCTACTCTTCTCATCTTCCGGGGTGGAAGACTCCTCGTGGCAGGAGCGGCTCTCCTCTTTGCGCTTCCTCGCATCGCAGTAGGAGCGCCCATCCATCCTTCGTCTTTTGGAGTCTTCGAAAGACTCCCAGGTGTTACAGAAGCTGTCTTCTGCTCCGATCGGGTACTCAGCAAGTCTTCCTCCGAGTCCGACTCTGATCTTGAATGAATGAGGGAGATGGGTGTCCTCGGTACACTTCTGTGATCCATCTTTCTCACTGGCGTGGTGTCTTCCGACCCACTAGACTCGTCTTCTCTCACCAGAAGCGTCTTCTGGTGAGAGCCGGGTCTCAGCTGGGGCATCAAAGTGGAAGGGGGCGTTGCTGCTGCCTCTCGGTCATCGTCTTCCGAGGTCTCCTCCTTCACCTCCTGTCGCTCCGTTGGTCCATACACTGCCAGCTAATCTTCCCTAAGATCCCCCATGGCTACATACAAGTAGCAGAAGAAAGGCGTCAGATGTCCTCCCGCCGGGGTACCCAAGTATGCTAGCTCCGTCTGTACATAGTTGTGGATGTACGCGCCCCAGTAGATTGGCACTCTGTCATCCCACACTGATTCCAGGAACTTCACGTCCTGATCTCCTAAGTACCTTGTCTTCTGCGCTTTTCCACTTCGCCAGAAGTCGCTTCTTCGGCTCCCGGTAAGACTCTATCTTCCAACCGTTCCTCCCCTGCCTGTCTTCCACGAAAAGACAGGTGGTACTCTCAGGCACATGCCATGAACTCACAATCCTAGGCAAGATCTTCTTCTCGTACCAATATCCTCGGTTCTCGGTCTCAGGCTTGTGAAACGCCTTACGCCACCAGTCTTCAGTCTAGGAAAACGGTCTTCTCCGAGCTACTCCTGCCTTCGCAGGTACACGGTTACGCGGTGGTAACGCGGCCCACACCTCCTCCAGAAGCCCTTGATCTGCGAGGTTCCAATCCCACAGGAAGAAGTCGAGACCCAACTCCTTGAGGAAAGGAGTGGCCTCGGCCAATTCTGCCGTGGGTAACACCAAGCCTCACGGATGCATCGACATACCTGGAAGATCTGTTGCACTAAACCACAAGCACCTACTATGAGCTGAAGGCTCAGTTCTTCCCGAGTGCCCACAGTCTAGCTTCTACTTCTCAGAAGACGAAACTAGTCTTCCAGAAGACAGCTACTCCGTCTTCCGGGATTCTAACAATACTTCCTAGATAGCTCTCGTCTTCCGAGCTATATCTAAACAATCCTATCTAAGCAAGGCCTCGCATGGATTACCAAGAAGACAACCCACCTTGCATTACATCCTACTTCCTGTCAGAAGATACAAGATATGCGAGAAGTAGAGTATGAGAAAGGTTCAGAAGATGGTTGCGGGCTCCTGCGGTGACAGTGGCCTCTGGGAAGACACTTGGGACAGCTTCCGATTCAATGTCTTTCTCGGAAGACTTCTCGAAGTCAGACTTCCCTTCACTGGTCTCACATGTCTTCGTCTTCCTACACGCAATCTATCCTCACAACAGACTCAAGACAACTGCACTCTGTTCTTCTGACTTCTCACCTCTCATACGCACTCAGAAGAAGCTTGCTGCATGATGGGAAGACATGACCCTCGACCATTCCCTCCAGATTCTGTCAGCAAGACTTCTCACAACTCTCTTCTAAGTTCGGGAAGAAGAAGGAACGGCTGCTATGGATCGGACAGAAGAGACCCGAATGGACCCTCGCGTCTTCTCGCTCATTTTGCCAGCCTTCCAGTCTTCTAGTCTCTCTAGGAAGATGGGGAGTTGAGAAGCTTGGAAGACCGGGAGGCACAGGCCTAGTTCCCGACTTCCAACTTCTCGAATTAACACAACAACTCACCACTCCACTCAAGATTCGTACCAAGCCTCTCTAAACACAAAAGCAAAGCAAATCCACTCTTGATACGAATTGTGTTCAGTCGACTTCCGAAGACAGTCTTCCGAAGGCGGTCTTCCGAAGACAGTCAAGTTCAAGAAGCGTCTTTCAAAGATGTTCCCATCTTCCGAATCGTCTTCTGTTCCAAGTTTCGAGGATAGAGAGGTAGGGGGGTAGGGAAATTGATAGTTGGGGTCTCCAATTTGAGGGCTAGGAGTAGGGAAGCTCGAATTGAGCTCGAGAAGAAGCAAGGAGATGTCTCGACAGAAATTGGGCAGCGCTTCCGCGCCCAATGTCTCAATAGAAAGAATGGAGGTGGGGTAATCGATCAGGCTGCCTGCACACAATCAAGGAAGCGCGGGGAGTACCAAGAAAAGACGAGAAGAAGTGGGAGGGGAAAAGAACAGGGGGAAGAACCTCTACAGTTTTCTTCGGCTCCTCGAGTTGTCTTCGACCTCCGCGCGCTTCTGGCTCTTGTCCTAGCTTCCAATGCGACTCCACACGACTGCGCCTGCTGTTAATTTCGGTCCACACCTCGATTCCACCTCTGCTTCTACTCGCCACTCTTCACTGTCAGCTTCTCGGAAGCTCCACAGAAACGCCTTCGCTTTCTCTGCTGTTTGTCCTCCCGCAATTTGATCTCACCCTTCGACTAGCTGCCAACTTACTCTCTCCTACCTCGATGTCTCACTTGATTCTTCTCTCAATGCTAGCTCGCGAAGCTCACTCTCTCAATCGATCTTCTTCAGGCGCGCTATGCTGCGGGAAGTTGGAAGGTGCCTAATGTGCTTCCTCACGCATCTTCCCCGCAGATTAGGGGTTCTCGTCCTTGGTGTCTTCTTGACCTACCTACCTATTCGGTGCGCTCAAGTAGGTACACCTACTGTCTTACCCGAAAACTCGTGGTTGGTCCTTCGCGGTCGCTGTCTTCTGGAAGATAGGTGTCTTCCGCCGTCTTCCCATCTTCCGCCGTCTTCTCGTCTTCTGAAGACGCAACTGAGAAGACGATCTTCCGAAGGCGGTCGTCTTCTGAAGAAGTCAACTTCTTATTACAAACAGCTCTTAAGATCATCTTCCTGTTAAGGAAGACGTAACCTTAAGTAACAACGCTTCTTCAGTTATACAAACAAGTCATTATTCTTAAAAATTTCAAAAATTCGTGCATCCTGTATTTGTGGGCACCACACGAAGAAGTCAACTTCTTATTACAAACAGCTCTTAAGATCATCTTCTTGTTAAGGAAGACGTAACCTTAAGTAACAACGCTTCTTCAGTTATACAAACAAGTTATTATTCTTAAATTTTCAAAAATTAGTGCATCTTGTAATTTGTGGGCACCACAGTACGTACAAGTTTTTCCAGATAATGAGCTAGCAGACCCCTTGCGTCCTTAGTATAGCCTAGAGCCGCAAATACCCACTTAGCAATAGTAAACTAGGGTAACTACCCACTTTCTCTTTTTTTGAGTCTCGTAACTTCTACACTAGGCGTCTAAATGAAGTAGACAAAGTGTCTATGGAAAGCTGACAACGAGCTCTACCCATCGATGTAATGAAAGTGAAGATCCGAAGTGGTGCCAAAAGCCCATAAGCTGGAGTCTAGCTTGTTTTTCTCATCTTTCGAATCTCGTAATTTCTCCACTAGACGTCTAGACGAAGTAGACAAAATGCTCATGAAAAACTGACAACGAGCTCTACCCATTGATGCGACGAAAGTGAAGATCAGAAGTTGTACCAAATACCTCATTTTTAGTCGCATGAGTGATAATCGAGCGATAATGATAAGCATCGGAATAGATCTTCAGATAGGAGACGATCCACGACACGACATCCACCTCCTCTAAACCTGTGCATCCTCTGGTATGCACCAGAGATACCAACCAAGGAGTGGACCGTCACGCACCTCGTCTTGTCGTTCTTTTCCTCATCATAGACAACCTCATTTTCAAGCTCTTTTGCATAATCTTCATCCTCAAACTGAAACTCCGTCAAGATATTTGCTAGATCGACCTCCTCATCATTCTTTTTGAAAATCTTGACACGATTACATGCCATTGGTATCTTCAAGCTCGTTCCGTCCAATTCTTGCAGAACGTAAGTTGCGTTATCATGAACCTTCTCATCACATATAGACCAAACCATCGCTTGAAAAACTTTCAGAGTGCACTATGCTGGTTGTGTAGATTGTTGTCATAGACCCAATCACCTTCCTTGATTTCCCTAGGTCTCAAACGATGTCGCTGATCAAATCTGACCTTGTTCTTCAAACGTGCTTCTCGCAACCTATCCAAAGCAACTTGGATATCCTCATGTCTTCTCTCTAACTGCCTAATTCGAATAGCAAGAAGCTCTTCCCTAGTGAGATTGTCTTCCCAAGGTAACACACTCTATGTCAGAACGTGTTCTTCAATCGGCATGATATGTTTCTGACTTGTGATGAGTTCCACTAGCATGTAACATGTCACCGAGCTGTGCGTTGTTTGATCTACCCATAATGCAAATGATAAGAGTCAATGCCACTCGCGCACCATTTCGTTGCAAGCCTTCACCAAAGCCTTCACAATGAGCGGATGACCACGTTCACTCTTGACATTCCCTTCGGGGTTGTAAGCAGTTGTCAGTGACAACCTCACCCCACATCTTGCAAAGAATTCACGAGCCTCATATGCATCTAACTCTCCCCGATCTACAGTAATCTTTCGCACACATCCATATCGACAAACAGCCTCTTCCAAGAAAAATCTACATACCTCTTCAGTTGTCTTTGTCCGAAGCGCCCTATCCTCAACTTGATTTGAAAGATCTTCTCGAACAAGTATCAAGTACCTCATCTATCATAATCCAATTGGCATAGTCACCAAGTCTACAACCCATTTGAAGTGGATTGTCAATGAATAAGTCAGATGTAGTCCGTCTCGATGTCGTGTGTTCAAGTACATCTAACATGTCAAACAAGACTCCACAAAAGATACGACATCCTTGTACATGTTTTTCCACCAATATCACTCTTTCATCGTCGTAAAAGTGGTCCAAATTCCTCGATGTCCAGCCCAAAGACTCTCATGAAATACCTTGAGCAACTTCTGCTGATCTTCTTTGTCGCAAATCACTCGTAGCGATATCTCACCTTTCTGCTTCGATCGCTTTCAAAGAAACCCATCTTGCAACATGAAGTTGTAGGTCTTCCTTCGAACTCTCCGAAACGTCTCATCTGTCCAACATGTTTGCTTAACCATCGTTCTAAGGTACCTCCCGATGTCAAGCAAATCATCATCATACAACCCTTCAAGAAACAACTCATCTTCCTTTCTTGTTTGTGCAATTGAATAGAACATTGCACCCACGTTGTCAATATCTTCAACCATCTCATTCTCCTCATCATATCAAGCTCGACATAACGTATCTGTCATTGGATTATCATTCGCTGCAATATGTTTAAACTCTGGGTTTCAACGACTTGATATATGCGATCCATCGTAACATCGCAATATCAAGAGTTGAACAATTCATGATTATCTCTAACAACGGCAAACAATCAGTTTCAAGCACCACTGCAGCTCCAATCAAATACTCTTTCTCGGTTTTCATGACTGAAATAATATCCCATAGTTCTCTCTTCACTTGCGGGTATGCACAATGACGAGCACTTAACACCTTCGCTCCGAACGTAACAGCAAACATGTCTCCATCCTCATCATCCTGTCCTACTGTCCATCCGATTGCAACTGGACTTGTATCTACAGTAAGAACCACCGGCCTAGTACCCTTGTAATCTATCCTTCTCAAAATTGGAGGAGATGATAATAAGAACTTCAGCTTCCGTACAGCATCAGGTTGCTCTTCCTTCCATCTGAACTTATGTCCTTGCGTAACAACTTCTATAATGGATCCGCCACATGCGCATAATGAGGAATCCAAATGTGATAGAATACACAAGCACCCAGAAACATTATTACTTCTGTCAACGTTGCAAACCTCCTTCATCCTCCCAATCGCATCCACTTTGTTCGGGTCTAGCTTCTGACCAAACGATTCACATAAATGACCAACGATCAAGACTTCTCTAATCCCAAATGTAGACTTCGCACCTGACAGCGTGAGATGAACTTCCCCAAGTCGAGATAGGATATTCTCACAGTCTGTGATGTGATCGATGACGTATCACCGACACCCCCTCTGAGATAATGCTTCATCCTTCTCATCTTCTACACATCCTTTGATGAGGATGTCATCCAAGAACGACATCGTCTTTTCAAAAGTCCCTTAGAACTCTATTCATCTCGTTAATTATGTGTGCTACCGAGTTGGTAGCTCCCTGTGATAACGTACACATCTTAACCAACCCCAAAGGTGTCCTCATTGTCGTGAAGCTTCTGCTCTACTCCGCTAATGAAACTGATCATATCCTGAGTAAAGATCTCACAGTGAGTAAATCGCTCTCCTTGCAAACGCTTCAGCAAACTCGTCCACAATCGATCTCACTCTAGCATTTCTGATTGCATTCACCGATTGCATGTCTTGAATGAACTGCAGCGACCCATTTTTCTTAGGCAATGTAAAGCATCTGCTCAAATGCGGTGCAAACGACGGTTCCAAGATCTTCATCCGCATCTTCTCCTTCAGCAACTCCACGAGTTTAGACAAGTGAGCCAACGGTACTGGAATTGATCTCAGATTCCATAGCACATGCAGTACTGTGAAGATAATCATCGGAGTAACAACGTATAAGTCTACACACCCAATCTCATGTGGTTTAAAGACAAATGCTTTCATGTGTTGTGAAAGCATCTCCTTGAAGCACATCCTCTCTTCTGGTAGAAGAGACCCGTCAGATCCAATCTTCAGCTCTTCAAGGGTCTTCTCTGTGAACTCATGTCTTATCATTACAAGATCTCTCAAACTCATCTCCCTTGAAGCTCGATCCATCTGTTGCTTAGTGTCATCCGGCAAAGGACCAGCAACTGACTTTATCTTCTTATCCACTATATTGTACTTCGTCTCAACTCGAACCTCAGGTGCACGGAATGATTCAATCACTGAATAGATTTCTCTTGAATGAATCTGCACAACCTTATCCATATTCTCCCATCCAATAGACGTGATCTCTCGCAAAGGATCCTCCAACCCATCCTCTTCATAAACACCAGAAATACATTCATCTCACCCAGCTCTTTCAACATCAACTCAACATCACGAAATGTTTTTGTTCTTTTCTTCTCAGTTCTTAAACCTTCTTGTAAATAACAATCCCACACTCTGAAAACTCAACAAACCCTGCACAAAAAGCACTTTCTCCTTCAAGCGAGAGTACCTTCTCCTGTGCACCTCCACAATCTCGCTCTATAGTAGTACTCAACAAAAATCTTTGAACTCTTCACTCATCCTTGGAAGCGGTTTCTCCCTCAGACGATCTCGATTGCGCTCGTGATTGGACGGTACATTCAATAATTATACCATCCTCTTGCATCTTGACTTCGGATCCTAGCATAAGCAGATCCGTCGTCTAGTACCCTTGTCTCCATCCTTGTCGATGTGATGAAAGGTTGGCCAAGAATGAGCGTGTACGATGTTGCTTCTTGAACACAAAAGTTTGCTCGATATCAACATCACCTATTCGCACTCTAGTGTCTGGACAAGCTCCATACAAATCTCCTCTTGTGTTGTTGGTTGTTCTTATGATCCACCCATGCTTTATGTCGATCGACCACTTCTTCTTCTTGTACAACTCTTTCGACATAATGTTGATTTCTAATTCATGGTCAATTAGAGCAACCATCGGCTCATCCAAGTCTCCGATCCTCATCAGCATCTCCGTCGGAGCTAGAGCCCAATGATTGTGATTGTAATGATTTGAGCTTTGTTTCTCATCCTCCTCTTCATCTTCAAAATGTATCATGCGCCTTCGATCTCTTTCTTCCTCTGAAGAATAAACATTGCATTTTGCAAGCTCTCTCTCCTCATCCATAGACATCTTAGTATCCAAGGCATGCGATAAACTAGTCTCACTCGTAAATCTGTCGCTTCCGTTTGATGATGTCAATGATGACATCATGGAACTCGCGCTTAGCAATGTCCAAAACTTCTCTCAAAGTAAACTCCACCGTCGCATTTAGAAGGGGATCTTCCAAGACTCCTTTCAAGTCTGTTGAAGCCTCGATGTCCGACTGTAGTTTGTATGCAGCCGGCTTACCCTTCTCCTTCTGAAACTCTTTTGCTCTTTCTTTCGATGAAAAAAGAGCATTTTTCATCAGTAGATCTTGAGCTCCTGCATCCCGAAGCTCTTGACGAACCCTCTCTCCTCGAGTCCGTCTCTTGGAAGAAGTTACTTCCCTCGTATCCTCTAAATCTTGTCTTCTCTTCTCTTCCAACAACGCTTCGTGTTGGTTCTTAGCGATGTAAGCATGCACTGATAGAGCTTCTATCGGATCTTCTCATCTAGTATCCTTTCTGATCGTAGCAGATGTCCTCAACAATGTCTCATGTGCCAACTTCTCTTTCTGTTTCATGGAGATGTTAGATGATCACAATCCACTCGGCTCAACATGCTCGTTGAAACTCCTCTCAAATTGGTCCTCAACCCTTGTGCCGTAGGTTCCAGTCTCCACGATTGCAACTGCTTGCGCTGATAGGTGGTCCTCAACCAACTTCTTCATCCCTCCTCTACCAAAGTTGATCTGAAGAAGTGCACCGGTATCTCTTAGCGCTACCTTCTCATCTTTCTAGAAGATCACCCCTTGTTGTAAGATATCAGTGAACTCTTTGCAATCTCTGCGTGAATGATTGGTACCATTGCATCAGATACATCGTTGGATCCAACCTTGCTTTCCAATGGATTTTGCTCCGTTTGTAGACCCTTGCTCCTCCAATCTTGTGAGTTTGGTCTACATGTCTCGCATTCCACGCATGATCTCCTCAAGACTTGAATCATCCTTTTTCAGAGATACTACAGGTGCCTAGACAACTGGAACAACTGATATCATCTGTCTAGCAACAAGTACTACTGGTCGGACTACAAGAATAGGTGCTACAACAGTCGATGTTGGTGTCATTCTCCTAACAGGAACCTTCTCTCGTCTTCGCTCCCTCTTGGTAAGCATATCAACAGCTTCCTCAACTTTCTTCCAGCTACTGATCAATCCATCGTCTTCCTCTCGATCCTCCAGAAGTACCTCTAGCTTCTTTTGCAACTTCTCATCTGCAACCCAAAGAAATAAGTCGGTCTTGTTGGATTGCAATGTCAACTTCTCCATCCTAGTCAGTCGAGAAAACTGTTTCTCAAACTCCTTGAGTAACTCAGTAGCTTGTAAACCCTTCCTCGGTTGCTCAACCCACTCCAAGAATGACTTCTTGGTGATCCGATCAGAGTCCTCCAAGAAGTACCCATCCATCAAGGCATAAGCAAACATCTTCCAATCTTTGTTAAAATGCATCATTAGCATTTTAACATGATTTCTAATCTCTGGGCTGTTGCAGACTCAAAAGTCTCAAACGTCTCATCTTCTGATAGCCATTTCAGCTCCATCTCCTTCACATAATGTCTCAGATATCTTGAGACATCTCTCTCATCGAATTGGTCAATCTTGTTGACCAACCGCTTGAAGCGCTTTTGTTGCCAAAGCTTCCTTCCGTTCCTTCCGTTGTCTTTGGAGTGAAACGTATGCATAGCTTACTCCAAAGATAGTATTAGAGGTGTGATATGCATGTCGATGTGCAGCAATTTGTCGAATGATGTGTGATTTGTGATCGAGTACGAGCATCGTCTAATGCTCATACGCCACAGTTACACCCCTTACCGATTATGGAGTTGGGTTATCGATGGAGTTTGGATTTTGCAGGACCTTTAACGTTGATCATACCTCACCACCGGTATATGTTGGTGATGGTGGAGCACTTCTCCAAGTGGATTGAGTTGGTGGCATTACCAGACAAGACGAGTGAAGCAACGGCATATGCGTTCTTAGATCGAGTGCTGAGTTGTTTTGGAGCACCAGCTGAAATGCTGAACCTTGATGGTTTGGCGGATGGTTTGGTCGAGAGGGTAGTTCAGACGGTGAAGAGATGATTGCATAAGTATGGCTTGCAGAAGGGCCACTTGGGAGATTGGGATGTGCAGTTATCATGGTTGACTATGGATGACCGTTTTAGCCGACAAGCGTATTTGGCTTTGTTCTCGTCGTACTTTCTATTGTATGGCCGAGATCCAGATTTATCTTCGGTCATTTGTCGTGATTCTGTTGAGGTGCTGAACCTTGATGATCCGGATATGTGAGTGAGAGCATATTTTCAACGAGCAGAGACATTTCGGAGAGTTATGCCTATGGCTTTTGAGAACCTAGCGATTGCTCAGCATACAGACACGTTGTGATATGTGATTATTCGAGGAGGAGGTTATCGGTCATCGATTCGTAGATTTCATCTTGAGGATTATATCTATCTGCAGCAGACTGCACTAACAACGTTGGATGTGATCGCATGCCGCACTATTTTACGAGTGCGTGAGGTGTTATCTTCTAGAGTACTCATGTTAGAAGATCGTGATGGTGTTATTTGGAAGGACCATGTGTGTAATTGCGCTTCATGTCATCTTCCCAACATCGGTGATATCGTTGACCCAAGCTTAGCAGTTGTATGTGCGGGCTTGAGGTGTATGTTGTGTGGGTCTGCTGATGGAGCAGCTCGTATGTTGGTGTGTGATGATTGTTCGAGAAGTTGGCATATGTCATGTTTGACTCCATCTCTCAGTGTCATTCTTATCGGACGGTGGGTTTATCCTCGATGTATATAGCAGAGATAATCGATTAGATCTTTGCATGATATGGATTGCAGATAGACGATTAACGATGGGACAATGTAGCATATGGCCTCCTGATCCTTGCACCCATGAAGGTGTATATCGCGTAGTTGAGATATGCGACTATCTGGAGTTAGAGAGACCTAACCGCCAGTTAGGGGGCGATTGTGATACACTTGTGTATGTGTATGACATCGTCCATGTGTTATGTGTATGTGTGGTTATCTCTAACAGCGATGTATGTTGTGTAACGATGCGCACGATAGCTGTCACGTCAGTTTGGCACCTCAGAGAGGTTGACCGAGTGCGGAGTGATAAATCCCGATAGGGTTGTTAGTGCCGTTAGGGCGAGTTGGTGGGTTAGTCCACTAGAGGTATACTTCGTTGGTAAGGCTTGGAGGTCTTAGTTCTTCGAGTTGAGCCTTCAAGCTCCTGGCTATGGTGGATAGTCTTGATGAGTGCAATCTGGATTCTCTACGAGCACTGAGTGGATTTGGCTCGACTTTAGTGATTATTTAGTATCCGTTGGCATGATGGAGTGAGTATATGTCATTTATCATTATGATACACTTGTGTATGTGTATGACATCGTCTATGTGTGATGCGTATGTGTGGTGTATCTCTGACCGCGATGTATGTTGTGAGCGATGTGTATGCACACGACAAAGTACTTCACCAAGCTAGACTAACGAAGTGGTTACAACCAGATCAGGATTGTCAATGAGGGTGTGGAAAAAAAACCATCTTTTAAAGCAAAGCATCTTAGTGATATCAAATTCTTAGTCATGTTGTTCGACTAACAAATGCGTCAAGCACTTTCATGGATCTGATTCCGACCTTAGATAAATCAGTTGTTGTTTTGCTCGATGACATTCTAGTCTATAGTAAAACATGAAATGACAAAAGCAGCATTTGAGAGAGATTCTCCAAGTCTTCCAACAATCAGTTATATGTCAAAATTTCAAAGTGTGAATTGGGAAAACAAAGGTGGATTACTTGGGAGAGAGAGAGTGCAGAAGCGTGCAAGTTATTACAAATAAGGTAGTGCTCATCCAGCAGTGGAAAGCTCCAGAAGATCAAAATCAATTTAAGAATTTCAATCAATCTTACCAAAACTCTTCATAGATTTATGAAGAGTTTTGGCAAGATTACATAAGCACCAACTTTGTTGTTAAGCAAATAAAAGAAATGGATGTGAGGTACAATACAAGAAATAGATTTCTAAGCATCGAAGACCGCATTATTACATATTCTAATCTTCAAGTGGTACGACTAAAAACGACTTATAATGTTAACAACGGGTGCGTCAGTGACAACAATAAGAGTTGTGTTACAATAAACATGACATGATGGTTAACATCCATTTGCATACTTTCACAAAAGTTGTTATCGGCAAAATGAAACCACTACATCATCAAAAGAGAAGAGTTTGTCATTGTCCTCGTCACAAATTATCCTTGGGATAATTTGTTCTACAATCTTTTTGAAACTCGGTTAATCTCCCATCAAGGTCTCGAGGATTCGAGAGCATGAACTTTGTCCCCAACTCCTCAGACCTCAAGCAGTATTTCCAAAGACAACGCCACAACTCCGCATTGTGCTTTCTCAATTCACAACCAAAATTCTTAATTCGTGATATGTCCATCTGCTTTAGAAAGCAAGCAGATGGTTTATCATTATTACTGATAGATTTCGAATCTGACTTCAAGTCATGCATTCTGTTCCTTCACAAGATATTATCTGACGTCTCCAATACTAGATGAATCATCTCCTGCACGCAAACAGATGTACCAAATGAAGAGATATTTTAAAGACTAAACTTTTGATGTGAAATAAAATTAGACGTGTGTCTAAATGATCAAGGTCCACTTAGACTTTGTATCTTTACAATGAGATTGTCGTCATAAATTTGTTTATATCAAACCCCTTACAAGTGTGTGATTGTCATATCTTACAATCCATCGACTGCTACAATGCCAAAGCATATAGATGTTGGAGTTCTCCTCATTTATAAAATCAACCTATATCATGACCAAAGATTGGGGTTCTTTCTTCAATTGGTTTGTTTTATCATCAATGGATTAGAGAAGAATAAGAATTGAAGGAGGTTGTTCACTTATCATATGTATTGGAAGATAAGCGATGCTCTATCGTGATGAATGTATTTCAAACACAAAGTTCGACATATTTTTGACACATATTTTTGACTTGTATATTCTTCGATTATGCACATCACTCATTGTGAACTTCGTAGTCAGTGAAAAGTTCGATTTTAAATTAGTTTCTTACGAAAGTTACTTTTGTTATAATTACGAGGTAAACTTCTCCATATAAATGTCAAGATTGACGACAATATTGATTGAAAATTTGGACGTGTATTGATAACTAGAGCATGTAGATTAATCATGAAACACGTTGATCAGTTCCTTTTTCATGATTTCACAAGATATACATATTTTGAACCAGTCAATTGTTGTGCCTATCGATACAACTCATTCCATACATGTGTGTTGGTTTGCAATTCTCATACTATATAGTCTTAGTGTGAGAGGTTTTCATCTGTACATCCTTTATTTCTAGAGTGAAAGTAGATGTCAACATAGCAATAATTTGTACTTAATTGGTATTCAACAAAAAGTAAAATCGAGCAATGCATGATCGCTTCTGAAAGAGCATGAGATAGCAATGAGTAACATGGGTGTTAGATAAAGCACATAGAGATACCGTCGAGATGTCATCTTGTTGGCATATGATACGTTTGGTATGTAGGAGGAGATTGAGTCCATCTTTGTCGTCAATGAAGGTTGCCTGTAAGGGAGACTCACATTTTTTGCTTCAAGCTTACATGTTTTTGACATAATACAGTTATCTTGGTATCAGTTCAATGTCCATATGACAATCTTTGTAACTTTAAATCTACTCACGTAAATTATTTGATTAAATGAGATATGGGTTTCATTATATTCACCATGCTATATTTTTCTGCGAAAAGGTTATTATCACGTGAAATATTTTCTGACCTTATGAACTTAAAACTTTAAGGCAATAAGGAGGGACATGATATCGTGGGCCATTTGTATGAAACATGTTTCGCCACTTTCAGTATTAAGTAAAAGGTTGTCAATTGTCTGTCAGAAACGTTGCGATTCATATAGAAAGAAGTTTTCCAAAAAGTTAACATGAGGGAAACTGGTTAACCAAATCTTTCATGGGAATACACACAGGTAAATTTAGTTTATATACAGTAAGCTTTGAGGGAAGGGGTTAACCAATATTTCATGGGAATACACAGAGAAATTATTCTCGTGGACTTAGTGCAGCAGTTTAGTGTGTATCCGTTTCTTTGATTTTGGGAAAGCATGCATATTCACCCATCCTTGTCATTGATTTATTACCTAACTCTTTTGTTAGAAAGGGTTAGATAGTAAATTTAAAAACACCATAAATTAATGTTTACACAAATACTAGGATTCCTGTCTTATTGTTTCTGAATAGTATATTCACGCATTCACTTATGGGTTAAGTTTGGATCTAGAAGTAACTCACGGTTCGGGTAAAACTTAATGTTTATAAAAATTTAAATTTAACTTTGTGCAAAATTTATACTTAACATATATATTATAACTGAAACAGAAGCAGCAGAGAATGTCGAGCGAGAGAAAATCAAAAGATATCTCAAAAATCTTCCTTCAGCCCACTCTACCTGAGAGAGAATCCACTTTCTACAGTTTTCTTTTTTCTCAGATCACATTCGTCACTTGATGTTGCATACATAGTTATTTTGTCATGCGGTAATATTGTACCATTCTTAGAAGTAAACTTTATGTGATAAATAAATAAATAAATAATGAAGTCCAGAGAAGAAAGATCTCCCGCTTTATTCGCATCAGGAATGAAAGCTGAGAAAAAAAGGATTTGGTCTAAAGATGGAATTTTTGTCACCAGTTGTTATATTTTCCTGTTTTAGGATCAACTGCTTCTTTTACAGCTGGTTTAACTGCTTGCTATATGTTTCGTATATACTTTGTTAACTTTTGAAGGAGATTTTCGTGACCATTCTTTTATAGTTGCCCGCTCCGTACTTGGCATAAACGAAGAAAAAGAAAATTTCTTTTTTCTTGGATTTTAGAAGAAACAAGAAATACTATGATTTTAAACTCCATGGTTCTTTGTCAATACTAATTTATAAACAGAACATAAAATGTAAAACTCTTCACTAGCTTTCAGTTGAATCTTCACGTGTTAGTTCCTTTACCCTTTTCCTTTAATTCGAAAGTCACGATCAAAACCGTTATCAGTTACCGTGCCCTTTCTACTCTATGCTCCGCGACTACTAACTGGCAAAAGGAAGAGTCCGGGAGACCAGGACCCTTTATACTCCAGTTTGTACATTCAGTATGAACTAAAGGAAAGCGGAGCGCGCGGACTCCGGGACCAAACATTCGTCGGAGAAACAAGCCCCTATACCCCGATGTTTCTTCGTAGGAGCAAGCGAGAGAGTTTCGGTCCTCGGTGAAAATCAAGCTGCTGGTGTCCTGTAAGCGTGGGGCCCTGGAGCTAGACCTCAGAATCTGCAAATCAGGGAGTAAATGGAATCGGAATGGTGCGGCTGGAATGATGATCGACACTTACTTGCAAGTGTACGTTTACGTGTCGATTCCCAGGAATGGAACCGCTCTTCCAACCGTGTCAGTACAGAATCGAATCGCGCCACCACCGATTTCCAAGAAGACGTGAACAATTGGAAAATAACTCCTTTCTTCCCAAACTTAGATCTCCTTTCTATAATTCATGCGTCTGAAGTCGCGTGCAAGCGAAGCTACTGTCCAGGGGAGCAGTGCCATGCGAGAAGGGACGAGGAACTGCACGAGGAAGTGTGGAAAAGAGCACAAAACTTCAGTTATGCCGCTCATACGCGAACGGCGTTTCAACACACGGCGTTTCAGCGCAGGAAAATCCGCGGACGATCCGCGGATTTATTGAGCATACGATAAACAGACAAAGAAGGAAAAAAACTGACAGGAAAAAACTGACCAAAAAAAGGAGAAAAAAACAGGGCAGAAACTTCTAATGAAGCGCGCCTTACAGTCTGATGAATGCAGAGGGGAGCTCCTGTGGACCTGATGGAGCGTTTCCTTTTGCAGTGAAGGGTTCTGACGTTCATTCGTGAGTAACTGGATCTGAGGTTTGGGTGTTATCTGTGGAGTGTCTACTACCTCTTCAAGTTACAAGTCTGAATGCCAAGGCATTGAGCAGTTATAGCCGAGCGAAGAGGCTGAGTTGTATATTGGACTCACTATGGTAATTCCGTTCCAGAATTCTCCGTGTCTGATTAAGCTGGTTCCTGCAGTGTTGTCCAACATCTTTGCAATGCTATGGAACGTCTAATAAGCTTTTCATGTTACACCTTTTGACAAATGTGGTTGCCTACTTTGGATCGGGGGAAAGAATCGCAGTGAATCGCCCAGATGTATACTGTCAAGCAGAAATATCACACACGTTGATATTTCACAAGACTGATGATGTCTAGTTGCGTCCGCATATTATTTATCAGTTGTCGTTTTGAGCTTGATTGGTGCCTCGGTAAATCATCATCCCCATCACGCATCGACGAGAAGTAACGTCAACCAGAAAATGCGGTTGGCTGCCGCGAATGTAGTCGTAAACTGAGAAAACGATGGGATTGTCATCGTCAACGAAACACCTTTTTTCTCGGCAGCGGATGCCGAGATTGATTTCTTTAATTCGCGCGCCGTAGCCTGTCGCCGTTCATTTCATTGCCAGCGATGACGGGGTTGCATTGCGGGACTAGTCTAGAGGCCGATGCCTACCGCCGTTCATTTCGTTAGCAAAATTCATTTGGTTAGACGTTTTTCTCGCAAGCGCATGCCGAGAGAGATGACGGGATTGCATTGCGGGAGTAGATGTAGAGGCCGATACCTACCGTCGTTCATTTCCTTAGCAGCGATGGCGGGGTTGCGGGAGTAGCTGTAGAGACAGAGCTCTTGTTTTCGTCGGTTCGTCGCTCTTCGGCTGATTTTAGAGACAAGTGGTGTTTGTGGATGCGTCCTTGTGGTGTTGAGGTCTCGGACCATATTCACACCTCGTCGTCGTGTGGAGCGGAGAGCGGGGTTTTCTCTTCGTTTCGAATCTACTTTCTTGCTGTGAGAGCGGGACGAAGACCGCTGCTCGTTCTTTTTTCATTTCTTGCTTTCGAGCTTGCTTTCTTGGTTTCGACCGTGCTTTCTTAAGCTTTTCTTATTATCCATGGAGGAGACTGCTCCGGCAGCCTTTTTGGGTAGTTGGGTCCTCTCAGCATCTTGGCTCTGTTGTCGTTTTCTCGTGCGAGATAGACCTATTCTAGAAAGTTACGTGACAGAGGTGGAGGATGGTTCTTACCCAGTACAGATGTGTCTCCTTGAGACAAGAGATGGCCTGACTCTTGAGGCACATGAGGCACACCTTCGATTCGATACCTTAGCTACCGATGGATCTCGCGGACTACAGTCTTCTCTGACGGGGCACCACTTCCAGCAGGTTCTCCATGCTCTCTTAGTGGATCCTTCTATCTCACGGGATACTAGAGCTCGACTCCGCTCTTGTTCGGACAAGGACGCAGGCTCTTGACTCATAGCTCGACCTTGCATTAGAGCATTCCGACTCGCACCGACTATCTTCTCTACAGCGATGAGGTTCCGCCTAGGCTTGGTCCAGCCTGTTGCTTCGGCACTATCCACTTGCGAGTGTGGTGTCTCGCTCGACACATCGGATCGTCATCTTGCTCGATGTCCTCATGGTGGAGAGCGGATAGCTATCCACGATGCCATCAGAGATGTCGTGTTTGCCTTAGCACGGGAGAGCGGTCACATGACATGAAGAGAGCGTTGGTATGCCCTTCAGACAGGAGGATCAGTGAGAGCTGACTTGTACATGATGAGAGAGGATCAGGTCTCAGTGGCTGATGTGGTTGTCACGGATCCGACACGAGACTCAGTGACGACACAGGTGATCACTCATCCCCCAGGATGGGCTGCAGGCGTGGCGGCAGCAGCGAAGGTGACCAAGTATAGGGGTATGCAAGTGGGACATTGCTTCATCCCCTTAGCTTTGGAGATATACGGATCGACAGGCTTGGAGTTCGACGTCTTTCTGAGAGTCTGTGCTAGAGCCTATCATGAGAGGCGTCAGAGAGTACCACTTTCTCTTTCTTTCTACACCACATTTTTTAGGCAGCGAGTTTCCATTGCTCTACAGAGAGCTTTAGCAGGAGCAGTTCACAGGAAAGCAATCGCAGTAGGTGATGCCTCTTCAGGTGCGCCAGTTGTTTCTAGAGGTACTGATTTTCTGATCTCCGACATTATAGGTGTGACAGACGATTTTAGAGCTACTGATAGCGGGGCTTAGCCCCGCTGTTTTTCCCTTCGGGGTGGTTATTGCTTGGCCCTTCGGGTTCTTCTTTCCCTTGTGAGGCTTGATGGGATCTTCCCATCCGTTTGCTATTCATTGGGTCGCGTTTTTTCCTTCTTAAGCTTATGCGCGCTGCCGTTTTATAGGAGGTGCTAGCATCTGTCGGACGACAATGGGGATGATCATCTCTTCTCTCGTTCTATTTCTTGCGGACGGGAATGGCTTGTTGTACAGGCCTCATGCTTACACCCTGCCGTCCTTGCCCTGACGTCTGTGGGACGACGATGACGATGGATTGGTCCTAAATTACATGCAAGCGTCGGTTTGTCATTACTGCTCCTTTATTGTAATCTTGCATGCTCGTTCTAATCTTGCAGGAAGGACAAGGGGCTTGTTGCCTACTGCTTCCTTCTCAAGGTCTTTGCTTCGATACACCTGATTATTGACACTCTGTCCAATATAAACTTGTACTTGTGCATTTGTAAACAGAGAAATGCCGCCAGCCATGTATAGTTCATCCTTTCGCTTGGAGATAAATGTAAAAACGTTCGCAGCAGAAGAAGTGCTTGCAACTCTTCTGTCTGTGCTTTACGAAAAATTGCAATATATACAAGTTTCACTTCGCAGTTTTATCATGTACTGTCGATTATACTCTCTTAGTAGAAGAATTGCCTTGAATTCTAGCTCCGTCGTTTCAAAAAATTCAGTGCGTACTTCCAGCACGTATTGTTTATTCTGTTTTGGAATCCATCATGGCGAGACTGAAGAGCACTACTATACAACAGTGAAAACACCTTGTGTGGAGAAAGAGTATAACGAAATATGGAACGAGCCCGTAGTGGAAACAATAAACGAGCAGAAAAAGAACTGGCACGAAGTTCGGCTGTAAGAAATCGTCATTTTTCTCATGGCACCCGTTCAGAAATTTTTTAAATTTTTTTACGAACGGCAGTAATGGAATAGAAAAATAAAAATGCACCAGAATTACCACCGCTATGGTAACCAAGGGAGAAAAAACTAAATGGGCGTGGGTGAAAACCTTGGATCCGGAATAAACACCCAGGTGAATATGAATAGGTAACAAACCATTAAGAGTGTCTTGTACTGTCTCTCCAACGTGAAAAGTTTCGTTTGGCTTGAGCGGGAGTCGAAGCCTGAGCTCGAGAGATTATCCTACCGAGACGAGGTTTTGTTTGACATGTGATTTTAGGAGCCAATCATGACCGATGATGTTTTCTTTGCTCTGTAACCAAATTTCCGGTTGGGAAGAAGCTTACAAACTGACTTTCAGCAGCCATTTGGACGCAGCAAAGAGACTGCTAAATAAGCATGCTCGATCAACTTTCGTACTTTTGCTCTCTTTAAGATATTTGAAATAATGTAAATATTATATAATATTCTAAATTAAGTAAAATTAAAAATTAAAATAATATTTAAATGTTAACTATTACTTGCTCCAAGAACGTAGGAAACTTCTTTAGAAAATCCATAAGTGGAATGTGATTCTTTGCGCTTCACATGGTATAAGTGCGGGAGGGTGCTGCACTGAATCCATGAATATATAAATTAAGGTTGATTAAGGTTGCAGCCCTCTTCCATCTTCGGAGGGAAGAGGTGAATAAATAAGCAACCTTAATCAACCATTGCTAGTATTGTGGATCGTCATTCAAATTTAGAATAAAGATAGTGAATAAATTCATCTCAAAATATTGTGAAGATGACGACAATACCAAGCCAATTGTGACTTGTAAGCTGATGATTATCGTGTTGTTTGTAGCTCTACGTTTTAGAAAAGCTGACTGATCTTTTATTGTGAGAGGAGGGCCTTTTAAAAAGAATAAAATTATAACCTGTTTCGAAGAAGATTCGTTCATGCAGTGAGATTAATCACCACAATAATAGAAATTTGATTACAATCGCATAGCTGATGACAACAACTCTTATAGTTACATGTATTAAGGATATAGTTACTCTTGTATTTGTATTTATATCTCGATTTATCATGGTAACATGTAATCTGCTTTCAAATATTTTTAGTCGTGAGTAAAAACTATAAGTTCTTTAAAGACTTTAGTTACATTAGTTTAATAACAACATCTTATTAAACAGAATTACATTTATAATTGATAACATCCTCTATATATATATATATATACATTGAGTCAGAAAAAGATCTTCTCCTTCATTTGTCTTAAAGGTCTCAATCATGTCTCGAAATTACTGTAAACGACAAATTTCGGCTGAAAACATGTTGATATTCGAAAAGATTTACACTACAACGTATTCTCTAGTTGTGTTTAACTTAATACGATGAAATAAGAACCTCATGCTCGTTCTAGTCGCATGTTCCAAGAATTTTCCTATGACTTTTCGATAGCAATTGCTAATACAGTAACATATCAGCCAACCCTCTTACATAAAAGTCTTTTAAACGTCTTTTGGATATTTTCTGCTCACATTCTAGAAGGTTTGATTACAAATTATTAAATAAAAAATAAAAAAAAACTCTATCTTACTCTATATATATAAGGCTCCTTAACTTACTCGGAGTGAATACGTGATCAAAACTACGCTGCAGTTTATAGGGGTAAGGTAATGCATAACCCTGTAAGGTTATGCATGAGCGATTTATATGGGAATCAGACTCACAATCACAGATTATCACATTCTCATATAAAGATCATGGTTTATCAAATATTTTGCCTGATAATCCATGGGAAGATGATCTATCATACCTAAAACTACTCGAATATATGAAGGAGAAAAGACTTTATATTTCTAGAATCCTTTACGTAGTGAATACCTTACTGGAGTGAGCAACAACAAGTGAATTCAGAAGGAAAAGCACTTCAGCATAATTTATCATCCTCAGGTTATAGGCACCGCCATTCTAACATGGACGAACTTACCTACATGACTCCACAAGATTACCCATTACACCACTGATGAACGACCGTCTTTGTCATTACTGAACTTCTACTGTGGCATCTCAGAGGCCAAACTCTACTAAATCTAAACTTCAATTGTCCATGCTCTCAGTCTTTGCTGTATCTACCGATTCCATCGACTCTCTTTCTACACTTTCTACTTGCAGCTACTTCAACCATTTTTCTCTCTCTGGCTCTTTATCCTTTTCTTTGGTTTTCATGTAATGGAAACCACGTAATGGATTTTGTTCATCTGGCCTTATGTTCATTGCTCAGGATTAGTTTCTCATCTTTTTGTATGAAGTCTTGAGCTGGGTTTCTAACGGTTTCTTATGTCTATCATTTCTCTTGTTCGCGATTCAACTCAAGTCGAGTTACCGCGCAAGATTCAGTGGTTGAAGCTTAGTTGTTTCTTTTATGTTCTCACATGATTATCACTTAATTATTTAATGCTCGTTGGGTTCCTCTCTTCGTTTGAGCAGCAGTTCCATCTTCGTAGTCCGAACGAACAATCTTCTAGTTTATTTTAATCTTCGTTTTTCTTGTTTTCCTGTAGTTTATCATGTCTATTCAACACCAGATAGTTTATTTAAGTGCAGAGCACTATGCTTTCCTTGCATTTATTTCACTGCATCTTGTATTTATGAGGAGTATGGAGAGGGGAATAATAGAGCAAGAGCGGCCCGATTTATCACATGTTCATATCGCTTGGTTTGCTCACAAGAAGTAAATTTGAGGAATGCGTTCTTGCATAGTATGTAGATTCATCAAGGTAGAGGTCCTTGCTTTATTAGTACTAGCTGAACAGTGGGGTGCTTCCACAAGTTACCTTGGTACTACCGTCTATCAACTGGTGGAGAAAAGCAGAAAATGCTCGATCACACCCCAACAGATTCGTTGTGCTTAATCACACTCTCTTAACAATGTACTGCTTGATAACACTGTCGACTGTGAAACCAGTGACTATGTCATATAGGTGACATGTTAGGACATGTATTGTCTTGTCGATAACCAGTCAAGGAACAATGTAACAAACATACATTGTTAAGAGGAGCGTGATACAGCAAATTCCAGTGAGAAAAGAGAGAATGGAATCCACTAAACATGGCGGAGGTAGGAATTGTTGAACCTGCTTCTGCGTGTTTCCATTAGTTCAGGACGTCATGGCTCGTGTCAACTACTCGACTTTCGGACTGACAGCTGCGCGAGTTTATCGTGCACGTTTGATTGCTTTTAAATTTCTACGCGGTCATGGCTGTAATTAAAATAACAACTGATTACTAAATTTCGCGAATCAGATTTACAACCAAAGTTGTTTGATCCTTTGACTAGAATACTGAATGGAGAAATGTTAGCAAAACAAGACTTTAAGAAAGAAGTATAAGAGAAAATACTCAGACTACATTATATCTGAGAGAACCTTATAAGGACGAGAGCGTGTCATCCATTTCAAACAAGTTTTACATTCTCTCTGGGAGAAGTAAGGACGATGGCGGAACTCCCATTTCAGAGAACCATTTTCTGAACCGTTCTGGAACGAACTTGCACAACTTACCAATAGTATCCATTGTGGTGAAGACTACATCAACAGGAAGAATCTGCGGAAAAA
Source organism: Asterella californica (assembly GCA_036924285.1). Classification (NCBI taxonomy): domain Eukaryota; kingdom Viridiplantae; phylum Streptophyta; class Marchantiopsida; order Marchantiales; family Aytoniaceae; genus Asterella; species Asterella californica. Next base: position 20,377,061 of record JAYKYS010000003.1, read on the forward strand.
GTTTAGTAGTATTATAAGCGAGACCAAATAATATCGATGTCCTAGAATATCCTCTGTTTTCATCACAGAAGTGTATTTTGTCTGATCGTGCACTTCGGTTCACTTTTCTGCAGACAACGTCTATTCGACAAAGCTAACATGTAAGGGACGAAGGTTGATAGCTTCTTAGATCGACGAAGAATTTTGGGCCGCAATGTTAGATTTAACACAATTTCTGCTGCGAGTTCAGATGATGCGCTTCTATCGATCGGCTGTATGATCCGGCCACCGTGCCCTGCTCCTGCGCGTGGTATGAAGAACCCTGTCTGTCCTCTGGTCTCTAATTTAACCGACTCGGAAACAAATCAAACCTTCAGGAAGAATTCTGCCTTGGTTCTGCGTTGAGTTCACTCCGTCCTTCGATTGAATTTCTGGCTGGGATTATCCGCGAGAGCTTCAGCAGACCATAAGAGAAGAGCTGGAGCGGAATCGTAATGTGCTCGACCCTTCTCCGGTGTTTCTCGGTGGCAGAGTGAAAACGGTACAAAGGCCATGCGACATCTGGCATGTACCAGTTGTGCAACAGGCTCAAGACTGACTTCGGCTCCCTGTCATGAGGTGCGCAGTGGTACACACATCTCAACGAAAAGCTGTACCCTGTTCTGCTTCCACTTCATCCTAAAATGACTTGCAAGCCTCACAAAATCGAAAAGCTTCAGTAGTCACGGACAACATAGACTCTGTAGTAGATCAGACTGCGAACCCGTTCTGGACGATTTGTCCAATCCCGATTGACATGGTTGCAGCAACAACGGCTACGATGACACTCACAAGCTGATCCCTCGCTTCGAATCCACAAACGGACAACTGAACACACCAAGAAACTTAGTTAAGTGAAAGATTTCCTCAAATGCACAGAACACTGCCTGTAAACAACGAAATTCCTGGATATTCTGGCATGTGTATTCCTTCAATCTAGAAGTTACCGAACAAATGTTTATACAGGGCTAGAAAACAAAAGGTACTCTTGAACTTGAGAGCGAACCTTTGATTTCATGTTATCCCACTTCATAGCCTCTGTGATGGAGGTTATCGTCCTCAACAAGATCCGTGCATTCTTCAGCTCTTCCGGGGGCATCACGATGTTGGATCCGGGTAACATCTTCTTGTGGGTCCTTATCTGTTGAAGAGAAGTGTTCAGTATACCTAGTATATCGGACTAATGGTATGCAACTGCGAGAAGCGTTTGTTCTCCCGGTATTAACTTTATGCACACCACCGTATCACACGATGGTAAGATGTTCGCCCTTGTATAGTTCGCTCGTACAGATACTTTAATATACTCCATCTCAACTTCAAACTGGAAGGAAAAGCTAACATATGGATAACATGCATACAGTGAGCGCATCCAACTCCCGTCCAGACAGAACGAAGCAAGAAGTGTGGCACACCTTGCGGCCCGTAAGTGTATTCCCATGATGCTGAAGCATGTTGTTGGCATCTCCCCCAGGCCAAACCATGAGAGCCAGAAGGGTCAGAAAGACCACGATACTGAATGTGACAGTCACTCTGCATTCGAGGACAACCAGACCCGGTGCAAGCCACGGCTTAGACCAGTAAACTATCGTACTTGTACATCAAATCGGGTGGTAAGTACAAGGCATTGTAGATAGATACATTGGTAGTGTTCCTGTCATACAGTTTGGAATGCGGGGCAACTTACATGAGATATATACAACGGTCTATGCTGTATAGCAGCACTAATGCAAAAGCCATCCACATACACTTGACGGTAGCTCGCGGAAACTGAACCCGGACAAGTACATAGCCAGGAGAATGAAGGAAACTAATGAACCCGGACAAGTACATGGCCAGGAGAATGAACGAGAATAATATACGCTAAGACTCGCTAAGACTGTACAGTTTTAGCGGAAGATGTATAACCTGAAGGCAGAGTGTTAGTAAAGTGTAGCAATGCAACCCATAAGCAAACAGAGCACTGAGATCTAGAAGAACAAGGTAGATTACCTGTACTAGACGGAGTGCAATCTGTTATATGCGTCACAAGCGTCAGAGTATAGCTGTAAGTGCAACTTACATTAGATATATATCATCTCGCTTTATTCCTGTCAGCATCTTCAGAACCACGAAAAGGAGCAGAACTCCACAGTAGCCTGCAAAGTAAGTAGTATAATACTACAAACCACAGGTAGGCCTTGTCACAACCCATAAGCAAAACAAATTTCCCTAAGTTGGCTTGCCTGTAATAACGCGACCAAATCTTTCTCACAATCTCCGCGGAGTCATATTCTAGGTTGCAGATTCTGAGGATAATGTATCAGCACCCTGCTGCTTGCTCCAGACTTCAGTAGGACAAAAACTAAAGGAATAACATCTCCTGCTTCCATGTCAAAAGAAGCTTGAAAGCTTACTCTAATGAGTTAGCAAACAGAAATAAACCTTCAAGACACATAGCCAGCAAACACGATAGCACCCACCTTGATGCGCTTGTAGAATCCAAGTCCAAAGTTCTGCATGAGTTGCCTACATGCCCACCAAGCTAGAAGAGAGTCAGGATCTTGAAAATCGAAGCAAATGCCATCTCCCGACAGTTTTCCGCTACTGGAACTCCTGCTCCTAGTCTCTTCCGAGCAATTTCGCGCAGATCGGCCCGAAGAAAAAAAATCTCTGAGACGCATACCCCGGGTAGACACGGGGCGCACATTATGGCTGCCCGTGTAAATACTACTGCGGAGGAGCTCATCAAGACTCTGAGCAATAAAATGACGGCGGCGAAAGTCCAAGACACCGACCATCATGAAACCGACATTTGACGTCATTGAATAAGCCGTGACTACAAAGCCTGGGATTACAATACAGTAAAGAGTCCATGATGGACCTGGCATCTCATGTCCTCCTGCAAAACGGTGAAGTCAAGCCGATGAGTAAGCATCTGGAGCTTAAGACACATCACAAGGCGTTTCCTAAGTATCGTATGTCTAAACTTGAAAATTTAGTTTTCTACAACTGGGCCAATGGAAACGCGATCTGTCGGTAATAAACAAACTTTTGTCATACAGAAATGCACGCAACCGAGCGTGAAATTCCGACTCCGTAGGAACAGTGCCGACAACAGCGGCATTATTCAAGGGATAACCTAAAGATTGTTATCTGGAACCTTAAATGAGGGGGCCCGAAACATCCTGAGATGCCGAACGGTATACATCTGATCAGTAACCTCAGAACAAACGCTTAGGTAAATGCATTGACTGGAAGCTTCTCTCCTCTAGAAAAACATACACCGCAGAATGATCACGTACCAATTGCAAAGCGCCCCACCGTCAGGATAACAGAATGGGCTACACCCAGAATAACTGAACAAGAGGTTATGTGCTGGCTAAGAAGCCCATGCCCTATCCTTCTCAGCCTGGACAACATGCAAAAGGATTTAGGGGATCAAGCACCTTAACTCCAACTAGGAAGTAGATTGGGATCAAGCACCAGCCTTACTGCCAGGTGGACGGAAACAAAGATAACGTCTCTGAGCAACGATAAGGCAGGAAGGAGAGAGCGCTAACCTGCGTAAGCTAGATGATTGACGTATGACGTGGGCAGCATACAATCTCACAGGAAAGTGCTCCACACTGCCTACAATTTCATCTTCTACTTGCACCATAGATTCCGTTGTGACTTCCTGACTTCCTGCTTCAAGCCATCTGTCTGCTAATCTGTCCCAACCACGGCTCTGATTCCAAACCAAGACAGCTGGGGTAACTGACCGGTAGACTAAAATACATTCATAAGTCGGTATATATACTGATACACGAGTAAAGCAGCTTTCAGAGAAAACAGTGACTTCGCCCGCACATTAAAGGTAACCCCAAAATAGTTTTGAACCCATGTAAGTAAAAGGTGAGTAACGAAAAGTGGTAACATGTATGCTGACTTGGTTTAAGAAGTCGGTTGAAGAAGACAGCTGGGGTAACTGACCGGTGGACTAAAATACATTCATAAGTCGGTATATATTGATACATGGGAATGGCAGATCAGATCACACACTGAAGGAAACCCCCAAAAAGCAGTGAACCCGGAGAAGTACATATATTCATACGTCGAGAATGGCAGATTTTATCAAGGACCACTCTCTAGTACAGAGGTAAATACGGGGCCAAGTACATAGTAGGTAGCAAATAGGGGCCGAATGTGCGCTTAACTGTCTAGCGGAGTTAGCGAATTGTTTGTAACCGAAGGGTGTGCCGATGGAAATGTGTAGCAAGACGCACATTTCCAGATAAGGTTCCTCTTGGTATAGAGTGCGATGCAGAGTGCAATGCAACGGAGAAAGATGCAATGTGACTGATTCCAACAACAAGTGCATAACCGAAAGAACTGGAAATGAAATGAAAGAGCAGGAGTTAAGCCTAACGATAGTGTATTAAGTGAAGATCGTTGATGGTGAGCAAGAATGAGATAGCAGAGAATCCAACGAAGAGCTTTAATTCGAAGAGCAAAGATTTATCAAGTGAAATGGGATATCAGGCAGGCCGAAGATATAAAGCAAAGAAAGAGAAAAGAATAGAACAGGGTCACTGATGCATATAGGCACTGAGTAGGTGTACACTGAGAAACCTAATTACCACATAGATACACTCAGAGCATGCAGCGGAACACCCTCCCGTCAGATGCACCTCAACCAGCTCTCTGACTTCATCAGCACCCAACAGAGAGGGTTAGGCTGTAGATGAGTAGGGGAAGTGATCGACCGAAGTTGAAGACTTCGGTCGATCACTCCGTCCGGAGAAGTACAAGTGAGTAGTAAAGCTGGGTGAGATGTATGCTATCTTCAGTCGTGCAGATAGCTAATGTCCGAAACCAAAAGATGTACCCCCGGCAAAGTATAGCACAGAGCACTAAGGTGTAATAGTAGCCAATAATCTAGTGAGCCATAAGAACGGGAGTATCACATGAGTATAGCTGAACGATGTATGCTACAGACTCTTAAATGAACCTGCAAAATAGGACCCAGAGAAAAGATCACCGGAAGTGGGGTTTAAGAAGGCGAAATGCAAACCGGTTCGTAAGTCATATGTTAACAAAGGGCGCAAACCAACGAGCACAGGTAAACAAATCAGAAAACACAATAACGAACAACTTTCTGCATAAGGGTCCCTCACATCGTTGTAGGTAATGAGCAGGTGTGCACTCATAAGTCGGTATACAGATTAGCAGCATTACCCAAACCAATCAGCTATGCTAAAAGAATTTATCAGATAATAAACAGATTGAAAAACCAACCGGAAAATGGTAGTTAGGTGTGGTTCAATACTGTTTAACATTTCCATGATAACAGAAATTCGGCCAGTAACAGCGAGACATGCAAGGTACGATACCATCAACTAAGCTCTAGCTAGAAAAATACTCATGCAACTTAATGCTGCCACCGGGACAAATACATCCGCAAGCATGTCTGCAATTCTGTGAAAAGGAAAAAGAATTCTTATATATATAAAGAATATATAAGAAGAAGCGCAGATTATAATGGCGTCTTCAATAAGTGAAATAGAGTCCGCAACTTACTCTTTGTGCACGATCCTTCATGAGCCTGAGATCAAGAATCAAATCACTGATGGCCCTTGTTGACTCACCACTGGTGTCTAATGAGAAGGAATAATTTCGGAACGCTTGCTTATTCCGTACGGCAGCAAACAAAAGCTCCTTCCTGAGTACCCGACTAGGAAGTGGGTCCTTCCATGCCTTGAGGAGCTAGATACAAGAAGCCATAACCATATCAAGGCAAGATACAGGTCTCACATGTCATCACTTTCCTCAGTACAACGCCACCTTAGCTCATGGTACTGGAGTCATCTGCAAGCTTACGCTAAGAGAACCTTGAAAGCGTTATGAATCCTGATTAGTGGTATAGAGGCCATCCGAAACAGAACGCTTTAGAATAGCTTTGCTACTTACAGTCCTGTAACCATCTACGTCCTTTGGAACAAAACTTGTTCTCATTTCCTCCCTCTCGATTCTAGGAAGAAAAGCGTACTTGGTGGCAATGACCTGTACAAGCAAAGAAGCAATCGCAATCATAACTTTTGTCACGAATATTCGAATCTCTTACCCCAACAGAACAGCCAGAGCGGGTCCTTGGGAACGTAGCAGCTGTGAGTCCAGAGACAACCGTCTTTAGAACCCGTATAGAAAATAGAAGCCGGAGAGTCCAAACAGATATACCTAAGCTACAGGGTAGGGAAAACGACACATCTCCGAAGCCAAAGGCTCACCGTCATTTCCATCAGAACTCATACCATGACAGAATAGCAATCTCTGATCTAGCCCGGAGGACTTGCAGCTCACTCTTACCATGTTGCGCATAAACCAGAGGAAGTCAATCAATATGACATCGTACAGAAAGTCCAGATCCTTTGCTTTGTAGACGTAGGCCAAGCTCACAACATTCATCACGTAAACTGCGGCAAGTAAGTTAGAGTACAACTCCAGAGTAGATGAGGGTCAACTCGTTCACTAGAGCACGGAAAGTACATGATGCAAACCCAAATAAGGTTCCTGAACCAATTTATAAACCTCACTGTTGCACAAGAGAAAACCAAAACGAGAGGATCTGTTCCATTCAAACACAGGTGTACTCACAATTTGCAGCAAGAAACCACTGAAAAACCGCGAGGCCTAAACGGTCCCAGCCCCAGAAGCCACGATTGATCAGCGCCCACTTTTTACCGTCCACATAGTACATGAAAGGTATAGAAAGTGGAAAGAAATTGTGGTAACACTCCTCCTTAAAAAAGGTCAACCTGATGAATAGCATCGTGTTAGAGGATTGAGGGAAAGTTGAAAGGTGGAAAAGGCAAGAGGAACAGAATATAAAACACACTACTCCAGAATTTCCGCCGCAGCTCTCATCATTTGAATCCGTTTGCACTCAGGACGTAGCCATGTGTTGCGTGTAGATTCATAAGTATGAAAATTCAGAGACGAATCCTGGACATTAGTATGAGTTCTATACTTGATGATTCATTCAAAAGTTCGCAGTAAGCTGCAAACAGTAGTGCTGAAAACGTTAAACTTGGAAGTACCTCTCGTGCCCTAACATGTTTGTCTTTGTGTTATGCACTTAGCATCAAACTTATCGCTTAGGAGGAGATCAGTCAAAGTGGCTCCGGTCGAAGGACTTTAAAATATCGCTCCACTTTCGTTATACTATCCCTCGTATTTCTACTCCACTTTCTCGTCTCAAAACCCAGTCGGTTACTTACCACATTGCTGCATTCAGCAATTCATGTTTAGAAGCGGGGAAACAAACCTGACGGGGTCATATAGCACGGGACCTTCCTGCCTTTTGGAATCCCTCTAGAACCTCCTTGAAAAATTTCAAAACGTTCTTGTGAACCGGACAGGGGCATCTTCTGGAACAAATCGACAGACATATATGACATTCCACTCGACAAAACACATCTACGACTTGAAGCAGTTTCAGTAGTCCTCAGCCGGACATATGAAGGCTTCTCTTAGGCTACATATGGTAGTATTAGGCAAAAATTACGGTAAGTGCCGCCATTCTTAGGAGCTACTGGCTTCTTCTATTGGTGGACGCCTCCTAAACTGCTAGTTTGGCGATTAGATTAATGTCTTGCATACAGCTTCACCAGAGTTCTGCCCGACAGTCCTATCAAAAGAGCGATTGTGTGCAAACTGATCATATGTAGGCCGCTTGCTGGCATTCATCGCATAGATTGTAACCAAAGTAGTTTTTCTGCCAGTCTATCAGAAGGAGACAGCAAATTGAACAAAAATCTCATAGTCAATCTTTCGTGATCAAAAGGTGGCAGATCTACCACTTCCAATCACCAGAGAAGTATACAAAAGCCTAGCTCGGGGGCGCAGTAGGTTAAGTACTGAAATGAGTGTCAACCCAAGTAGCTTCCGAGGAGTACCAGCCAGTTCATAATGGCGTCATCCTCGAAACACCTGTTGCGCTTGCTAAAACAGCTCAAATATAAGCTTCTTCCCTCTTATGATTTGCAATCATTTCCACTGTTTCGTGCCTGAAAGCACTTGAATTTCAAGGACTGTTTCCAGGATAAAGGAGAAAACAATTAATCTACGGCCTCCACAAATAAAATATCGAATCAAAAGATTCGTGTACAGGTTTCTATCAGGATCGACATACGCACTTGTCAAATTTCACCGCAGCTCGTGCTTCTAATTCTGCCATGTGAGGCAGAAGAACATCCGCAATTCCTCCACCACTGTAGTCTTCAAGAAAAGTCTTCTCATTTCGGGAAGGGTGTGGAATGCTGTCCAAAGTCGTATCATGTTCTCCAGGAGGAACCAACGGATCGCCAGTTGCGTGTATTGATGCGGTAGAAGCAACAGTGTCGACATGTCCTGTGCTCATCTCGAATATTACACTTTGATCAGTGCTTCACGGGCAAATCAGGATCCTTATCATGTTCAGGCAGTTTGATCGGAGGCCAAACTTCTGCACGTGAGCGCGCGAGGCTGTCCAGGTGCAAACAGAAGTTGCTCTACCGAGGAGGAAGTGAAGTCATGATCATGATGTAGTCCTCGTGCTTGATTACTTGTAACAAGACGTCTTCAAAGTTAAGCGTCACTTCTTGCTCGACGAACTGCACCTGATTGCTCTATGGGGGACCTCGCTACACAGAGAAACAGCAGGACAGCAGAACCTATAACTCAAAACTGGAAAGCATCAAAATTGTCTGATCCACCTCTATCAATTCCGCACTCTACATGTCAGCTCGCAAGCTGGCCATAATCTGCGCTACAGCTCCACCTCCGATTAGGGGATCAATACAGGACAACAACTGGCCAGTGAAAATAAGCAGCGCCCGTAACCTGATGGCAATAACAGCCAGCTGGCCAAAAAAGCCACCGAAGAAAAAGGCCACTGTCAAAAGTTCCATTGCCCAAAGTTAGACGCTGCTGCACAAGTCCGGGTTCACGCTTCAGCCAGAAACTAACTGTACTCGTTTCTGGATCTTCCTGACTGTCGCGCATCCATGAACTCGCTCCAAACGCTCGGCCCCTGCTTCATAAGCACCGATCAATCACACATTCCATCCTTCGATCCAAGTGTCCCTATCGTCGCTGCCTGATCTCGTCGCTCCTTTATCTCTTGCTTGTCTTCTCTCCACCTTTCTCCTCCTGGGGCTCTCCTTCCTTTTTTCCTCCTTTCCTTTCTATTTCCAAATCTACGGGCTCATAATGTGCCCGCCTGAGTGTCCTGCCGTGCCTGCTGACCTTCAAAATGCAAGTTGGTCTCGCATTCGGATCGCCGTCCTTGATCAGAGTGCAAAGAAAGCTGCCAAAGAGTCTGGAATCTGGATTCACGAGCGCTTGTTCAAACTAACGGACGGAAACACTCGTTCCGAATACCATTGTTCCGAACGGCGGAAGGAGAACACGTGGACGACCGGCGGGGATTTCGCTCGGTCTCGGTCAAGTAACCCAAGTTCTCACAACGCTGTAGGAAAAGAACTGTTAGCTGAAGTGCCATCTGTATCACTATAGATGTGATGCAAAGTAAGGTCTCAGATCTACGGCTTCTACCGGGAACGAACATGAAATTAACACATTACTATGTGTCTAACCTACACCGCTAAATCGGCTGCCGTTGAAGGATCTACTGACTGACTCTACTCAGATGATCACCACAGTACGTGTTCTTCGTCTACTCAAAGGACTGAATGATCAGATTAAAGCGGATTCGCGTGGAGAAGACCATACAAAACGACCAGAGCAGGTAAGGGTCGAGGGGCAGATAGTAGTTTATAAGTTTCTCACAATCCAGAGTATATTATACAGACTTCCTTGCATATTCACCTCTTCCAAGTTCGGAAGAGGGGAATATACAAAGAGAATTAATTTACGTTATAATTCTTCCGCTTGGAAGAGTTAGGCTAAAATTTAAAATTTAAAATATTTTTATTCATAAGAGTAATAAATTTTTACTCTCTTTTTGCGATACCAAGTACCTCACAAGGAGAAACTCCGCTCTTCCATCTAGAATGCGTTGTTCCAGAACAGTCTGCAAGTTTGTTGTTGTTTTGATGTCTAAGCCAACTTGTAAGTCGGAGCCTTCCTCTTCTCTTGTGCTATAAATCTCTTTTCTCATACTCTATCAATAGCAGTAGCCTCTTATGACGAATCTTGTATCATCTTTCATAAGATCTACCGCATGTGGTTGAACCGTAGAGATAGAAGGTATATCTTCTACAGTATGAACCTTACTAGTTGGTACAGATCTAGATGATGATGGCTCCATTGTTTTTCTCCTCGTAACTCTTCGGCAATCATTGTCATCTGATGCTCATGCATCTAGATCAGAAGCATCCCGTCGTCTTTTGTCTTCTACAATTATATCTTGTTCACTGCTTGCTTCTAACAACACTCGAACAGAAGTTGCATCTACAAGGTTCCTCCATCATGTAGCTCTTCTAATACTTTTTGCACCTCTCTTCATCGTTTCAACTGAAACTTCAGCAGTTTGCTCAATCATAGTTGGATCAGAGCGCACTTCAACTCTTTCTGTATATACATCAGCTTCTACAAAACACGCAGTCATTGTTATAGTGTTCACATCAGTAAGTGGTAGACGTAAAGTCCTTATACCTCTTCTTCCAAAATGCTTGTTAAGAGGTTCCAACAAGTCTTGAGTCTAACTCTGGATCAAGGCTCTCTCCATGTCACTGTATATGTTGGGACGTCGAAAGATTGACGTGTCACTAACCAAGTCGGTCTGTATACTTAGTCCTTTCAAGGTACCCAAATCCTTCGTACTGAAGGTAAAATAATTCATGTAGTTCTTCAGGAATCTCTGAACTTTCGTCTCTCCTCTCTTATAAGCTTAGATCCAATCTCCGACTTTCAAGTATCCTTTGTCACCACGTTAGAGGTAGAAAATGAAGTCGTTGACTGCTATCTCGCAGCCTCTAGAGCAGTTTCCTTCTACTCATCATCCACAACCTCCACCTCTACTATGTGAAAAAACTCATACAATCCTAGCTGCAAGCTCCACTCTCTCCTATTGCATCTCATGATGTCCAAAGACGACAACCGCCTTGCTCTCAGTCTTTGTCTTTATTGACCCGATAGACAAAGAGCTCAGAAGTATCCGAGCAGTAACACCCGTCCATCGCATCCGATGCTCCTCAGCCAATCCAAGGCTAACAATCCACGTCAAGCAGTTTAAGTCCATTGCTTGATCCAACACTTGACGACGTGAAATCTCTGACATCGTATCTACTGTTGTCATTTTCATAGAGAAACCCCTCGCTCGCTCTCTCTCATCGGTATTGAGCTTCATCAACTGCTGTAATTGAGCATCCCACACAAGCACAAGTCCTCCATCTCTGTAAGCATGCGACGTTGGGAAGCTCATCAAAGTGAGCAACACTGTCATAGGTCTCCCACTAGGTTCATCGCTGCCATGGATGACCTATTGAGACTCTCACTACTTGAGATTGTCGCCCTACATCTAAGATGTCATCAATCGTAAGGTGCGCTAGTAGTCTCACTGCATCGTGTGCGCGCTTGAGCACCTCTTCCGGTGTCGGGTTGAGAGTCTTCCTGGGAAGGGCGAACCTTCTGGCTGTGATATGAGCTTGAAGGCTGTGTTCAATCTACTCGGGGAAGCGTTGGGCTCTTGGCTGTGGCTGGTTTACTCACAGGATAGGCTTCAGGTCTCAAGGTGATACTGAAAAACACTCATATAAGTCTCTAGGCTCTTCTGATATGTTCACGAAGCAAGTTCAGGCTTAGCTAGCAATGATAAGCTCAGATGGCGAACTTTGACACTCAGGATTGAGAAATATGTGAAGGTTCAGACTTCAGAACTCCTCCTACATGTAAATGAGGTTCTACTGGATACACATACGAAATTTCAACTTCAGATCAATTCAAAGCACTAAGATATGAGCAGAAACTTTCTGAGTAGAGAAATTACGGCAGTTTCTGGTACCCAGACAGCTATTTCGACCTATAACAAGGAATTGGCTCGATCACTTTGGGAAATTCTTACAGGATTTGCAGTACACAGCTTGATGAACACTCCTGTGAAGTTGAGTCTCCTGATTCCACACAGAACTCCAGATCTCGCTCTCTGAAGTTGCTGCTCCAGATTGAGAGCTTTTCGGACCCCCTCTACTTCAGCAGTCGCCCTGAATTACTCACTGACTCAATTGACATGAAAATTTGGAGACAGTAGTAGCCCTGCTGACAGTGAACACCACCACGAAGGTTTGAAGCGATTTCCTCAATTCTGCTGCAAATGACACTCAAAACCCCAAATTGAACAGAAGTGCTGCAATTCTAACACAAATCGAACTTCAATCAGCCATAACTCCTTGTTTATTGCCTCAAATCGATCAAACTTTTCGCTGACAGTGCTTGGCACGACGAGCTCTATCTCCGTGTGCTCTCAGATTTCGAAGTGTCCTCACCAAATGCTCGAAATCCACTCTAGAGCTCTGTTTCTAAACTTAGAGTTTACAAAAGACAAAAATGGACCAATGGGAGTTCATAGCTCCATTTGGTTGTCATTTTGTGTCTTAAACTACCTGGTAACTTATCTACACTCATAGGCTACCACGTCAAGCCCCCTAGAGTGCCAGCGTAAAACTTAAACTACCTAAAATGACACGCAGCCCCGAAAGATAACTTAAACCAGCTAGAAAGCGTGCATGGGTGACACGCAAATACAACCCATGAGCTTAAACCCGTATCAACACAATTATCAACCTACTAAGACTCAAAATATATAACATCATCCAAAATTGGACTTCTCTGAGGTCTTAACTTCACACAGAGAGACTAACGCCTGACAGAGAAGTGAATCATTTACTATGTGAAATGATTCACATCACGACACCGGTAATAAATTCGTCCACCACAACCGTGAATGATGTGCACGAGATCCTCACTCTCAGTGCATCGAGCACACTGCCGATCCAACCCATGATCGCTCTTGGTCCACACGCGTCATCATTTGTGTACGAGCATCATTCAACAAAGAATGTTCTCCAAGATGTACGTTAAAGAATCCACTGATGCATCTGAAGACACCATAAGATCCGTAACATCTCCCAAAACATACTAGATCGCGTGTCATGTAAATGCATACCTCTTCCAACATGCGTGTGATCTTGACATGGTCTCTCGACTATCATCAAATGGATGATACTAACAAATCTGAGATCTTGCACCTCCAATAGCGAAATATCCGACGGTAATGTTTGGTGATATCCTCTGATGGCTGATATGGACAACTACTCAAGATATCTCTGCATAAAGCGTGTCACATGACACAGTGAAATACGTCTCGCAATCTCATCTCTCTTCACATACAAGTATCATTGTACTTGTATGTCTGCCTGCAATACAACAGTCAAACCTATGCTGATCTCTCCAAACAACTCCAACACACACACACCCTCTTCTGGATACTGTCATACAATGGGAGTCATATCCAACAGTGATAAGATAACGTAATCAATAGCAAGAACAACCCTTTGTTTCTCTACTTGTTGTACAATGGCTTCACTCCAAACCTGCTACATCAACCGATCAGCATATTGTTGTAACTCTCCACTCGAACTCTAGAGTGGAACATCCAAGACAGATGGTACTACCGTAGTCATGTTAGGCACGTCCTCCACATCCTCAAAGATCAGAGTATCCTCCGCATGGGCATTGTCTTCTAACAACTCGTACGGCCAAATGATGACCAAACTGAATCTTGCAACGGATGTCATCATCCCTAGTGTAAGCTCCATTGTCCCAACTTTAGCACTAAACTGCACTAGTAAGCGGCTCACTCGTCTCTCGTCGGATTGCCAACTTGATCTATAAGATGTTGTCTTCATCCAATAGTCGATCACGAATCTCATAGGGTATAACACAACACCTCCAACCAATACGTCCTAAGACTCCGCGGCCGTAACCATGGCCTTGGCCTTCATATAGAGTCATTTATGAGATGATCTGTCGAACTTTCACCGTCAGCATCTCGCATGTCATGTGTAGAGATGCACACGCTGATCTCTTTAAAGATGTCTGTAGCTGGAATGGACATCTCTCCATCTCAAACTCCTCAGATTGAAATCAATGCATACCGCCTTCTCCAACATCAACGGCTGGGCTCCAAAATCTAACAAGACTTTCTACGGTCGATACATCTTCAATGAAGGTACCACCAGACTGAAGATACCACCTTTGTTGTCCAACAACACCACACATGGTGCCAAACTAGGATGGTCAATCGCTGACTTAGCTGATAACTCATCTAACTTGGCAGTTGTCGCTTGTCAAGTACCATTGATAGCCGTCTTGATCCTCCTCCATGGACACATTTATCTCTTCCTCGTTGAACCATATCGGCACCATAGGTAACTACATCCTCACTCTCAATGAACGTGACCGTCAATTGGAACACTGAAGTCAAGCTGACTCCCAATGTCTTCATATCCGTGGCTAAAAACAGTGAGACTCGCAGAACTGCTGTAGCCATTCCTAACATTGAGTTTGATGTCGCATCCACAGACGTCGAAGGTTGACTCGCATCACCTCCACTCTTGGATGTCGATGTCTCTAACTCCATTGCATCATCGATAGGTCGTTTAAGAATCATAGACGTCTTCTTCAAAGTCTCTGATAACGTGAATGACTGAGGAAGCTTGGCCTGCCTACATGCGGTAGTGACTTGAGGTGCACATATTGCACTCCGAGTCTCTGTCGTAGATGTCTCAATATACGTCACACCAATCATGAAGTCGAAGTCAACTCCTTCTTCTCCATAAGATGTGGAAGCCTCTGTCTCCGCTGAGCCATAGTCATATTAATTATCTTCTGCTCCAACTGCTCAATCCGAGCAGCCATACCCACATTTGACATCATAGCGGACGGTGGACCGACTGATCTTCTACCTCCAAGTGTTCGACTTCACCTCCAACTCGACCACCACGGCCTCTCTGAGCTCATGCACCTCGTCCACGATCAGCCTTCCCTTGTCATAGCTCGGAGTGGAGATCAAAACAACGGTCACTATTGTGACTTGGTCACCTGCAATGCTTACACTAAGCGTCACATGAGACATCATAGACATCTCGTAGCCACCTCTCCTCTATGTGCAGTCCTTCGATTATGAAGATCATCACACGTTCAACAACGACCCGCTTGCTGCTGACTAGAGAAGGACGGCATGGGGCTTCTGTCCACTAGGTCCTCCAACACCTCCTTGGGATCATGACTGATCAGCACGATCTCTACCACCGCCACATTGTTGCGTAGCATGTGATCCTCGAGAAGAGGTGGTTGTCCCATGTTGCACCTCCCTGCTGAATCTAGCAGTCACCATCCTCTCCTTCACCATGTTGAGCTCAATCCGCTCAGCCAAACCAATGACAACTGCTAACGTCAGAGCGGTGTCTCTAAGGAGAGTCGCATCTCCAACTCTCGATCTAGTATTTCATACCAAAATTGGACTACTTGTGTCTCCATCACCTCTTGAGTAACGCTGATGAACTGCCTCATGCGAGTATACGTCTCGCGTAGGCTCTCTCCGCTAGAATTCATGCAGACTCCTCAACTTGTCAGTCCGCATAGTCTGATAGTTCTTCATCAAACACTGGAAGAACTGAACCATAGGGTTAAACCCTGGTGGTATCCCGCTCATACTACCTCCTGCTCCACTACTAGTGGACGCATTGTTGGTAGTAGGTACTCCACCACTCGTGGATGTGTCACTACTACTGGCACTCGAACTCGTAGGTGTTATGTCTCCTGAAACTACACCAATAGTGATATAAACATAGTTGGGAGATCAATGTTATCTCCACAACTTAATCTCCATGTTGTAGTCCCACCTGAACTTATGATAATCGTTCATATGCGATCCCTCCAAGTGTTGGAACAAACCCTTCCACGCCATGAAGAAGTGTGAACAAGTCTAGGTTCCGCATCTGCTGCAGATCGCACCAATTGTCAAACTCCTGGATGAAATCATCCAGCTCAATGATACCCATCGTATATGAGTGTCGTCGAGATCCTATCGTGATCTCATAAGTCTCTTCCATATTCCACAACAATGATGTGACGACACTATGTGTATCTCCAACCACGTCTCGGTCTGAATCGATGTCTTCTATCGATGAGATCGGTGCTACTTGTTGATACCTCACACTACTCCGTGTAAATCCACTGCTTACTATAGCTAAATCTCCATCGGAACCTCCGTGGATCTCCGTGATGACAACCCCATGTCAATCGCGAACACTAAGCTCTAACCATAGCGTTGAACTCTCATCGCCACACGTGACGCCAACCTGCCTAATCCTACTCCTACTGAACTCACATGTTCTCTACTATGACGGTTAAGATAAGGGTAACTTGTACATGCCATCAACACAAACAACCTCTCACGGTCTGCTAGTTCGTAAGTCCAACCTCATCATTATCGTGTTGGATTTTGCGTGAAGGATGTCCAGGAAAACGTGAGGTTCTTGATTGTGGAGATGTAGTGTGCTGAACAGAGACAAGAAGAGAGAAACAAGCACGAAAACGAGCGTCGTAATATATACCAACTTTCAACATATATACACTGCCGGTTCTTTCACTCAAAGAATACAAAACTGAAAAGCAGATCAGAGCGGTCTGTAATATGCTTCAACATCCCTTAAAACGAGTCCTTATATGTCAATCCAGACGCAAAACTATCGAAACGTAGCTCAAGGTAAGAGAAACATCCCTTTGCTAACAAAAAGAGTTGCATCAGTATCACACGAATGAAACTCAAGTCCAAACAACGTCCACATACAAGTCTTTAGCTAAAGCTAGCTACCACAAGATGTACATAGCCAACTAGAACTCCAACGAACTCAAAAAGACGAAATTCGTAGCGAAAGAATCGAAAAAGACCTATCTGAGAACTTTCTCCTTTCGCCAAACGGTCTTCAGATGTCGATAAGGCCTTCCTTCTTGACTCTGTTGGCCTCAAGAACTATCAGATCCGACTCCTGACAGCCGAGATATCATCAATTTTTTGTCGCATGTGATCGAACTTGGATAAACTTCTCCCTATGGCTTAAAATCACGCACATCGTCCAAACGGATCGCTCGATCTGATATCCATTTTCTCTGATAGGTAGATCTAGCTATCTTGAATCCAACGAGACTCCAAACAAACCGTTTGGAGTTCCCCTTGCAAAACCACTCAAGAAATTTGGTCGTAGGTTGAAAAAACTGACGTAAATTGACTCCCTACGGCTCAAACTTGCTCACCACACCCAAACCAACAATCCAATCCACGTAAAGTCTCCTCCTATGTGTAGATGAAGACTCCTTGATCGCGTAGACACCTAGAACAAAGAGCTTGGCTCACCGATCGCGAGAACAACCTAATCTCAGATCGCAAGCGATGAAAAATTGATGTGAGCGCTTCCCTACGAGCCAATTTCACTCAGAACTCCCAGATCACCCAGTGAAACTTCGTATTGTCTTCAATTTCCTGAAGAACTCAACGTTCTGATCCCGATCTAAGGATAACAAGTTTAGACTCCGGAACGGTCCGAGCGGTCCAACTCTCCTTCACATGTCACTGAAACTTCCAAAAATCTCTCTTACGTCTCAATTTCTCTCAGAACACAATCCCTTATCTGTCTCTTCACGAACTGTCTTAACCAACGCGTAGCCTGCACAGATCTGAATCCAATGACACCTTGCATGCATGCATTGGACTTCCAAATTCTCCAAACCGTCCACCGACAAGTCGTAGAAACAAACTAACCCCTTAAGTTGCCCCTTTACGTCAGTCGTTGTACATACAAGTTTTCTCAGATAATGAGCTAGCAGGCCCCTTGTGTCCTTAGTATAGCGCCAGGAGCTACAAATACCCAATCAGCAATAATAAACTAAGGCTTAGCTTGATTTTCTCTTCTTCAAAGTCTCGTAACTTCCACTAGACATCTAAACGAAGTAGACGAAGTGTCCATGAAGCTGACAAAGAGCTATACTCATTGATGCGATGAAAGTGAAGATCAGAAGTTGTGTCAAGAGCCCGTAAGTTGGAGCTTAGCTTGTTTTTCCCATCTTTCGAGTCTTATAACTTCTCCATTAGGCATCCAAATGAAGTAGACGAAGTACTCATGAAAAGTTGACAATGAGCTCTATCCATTGATGTGATGAAAGTGAAGATCAGAAGTTGTGCTAAAAGTTTTATTTTTAGTCTCATGAGTGGCTTTGGAGCGATAATGATAAACATCAAAATATATCTTCAGATAGAAGACGGTCCACGACATGACACCGTGAGAGAAACAAAGGTAGTTTGACTAGTCTGCAACTCCAATTTCACTACTGACAACACATTAGAGTGAACTCACTCCAAAAATCAAACGCCAACATATGCAAACGCGGCGCACAAATAGGAAGTAGAATATGGAAGAGTTTCAATCACAAGAAGTCTAAATGATAACTCTCCACACGTTATTTCCTGTTTGTGCGCTACGTTGCTAGCCCCACTACAGGTATACTTCACGGATAGGGCTTGTAGGTCTTAGTTCTTCGAGTAATAAAGATATGTACTCACTCCACCATGCCAACTGACATTGCACAAACACTGAAATTGAGCCATAACCACTTTGTGCATCAGAGAATCCATATTGCATTCACCAAGACTATCTACCATAGCCATGAGCTTGAAGGCTCAACTCGAATGACAAGCCTTACCTGCGAAGTATACCCCCTAGTGGGGCTAGCCCAAGAATCCGTCCTTAACGGCACTAACAAGCCTACTAGGACTAACCATTACGCACTCGATCAACTTAGACGAGGTGTTAAACTGACGTGACACATATTATCCGGATTGGTAACATATAGAATGAAATAGAGCATGCATATAATATTATTAATCCTCTTCCAAGTTCAAAAAAGAAAGAAATATGCATGCAGTTTAATAGTCTGAGAGCTTTTTAATAGTACTAAGAATCTAAATTGGAACTTGTGGAGAGGACTACGGATGTTGAGATGTTTGTAACATTCCATCAACAAAAAGATCTTGATGTCCGTTCGTTTCTTTTTTTCTTTTTTTCTTTTTTTCTTTTTTTGCCCGGAGTGATGGAATTAATTAAAGACGTAGTCCAAGTAATCTCTATATAAAATAAGTGAATTATCTTGCTGTTAGTTTGTAGTTGCATGTGACTATCATCTAATTGAGGTTGTAATGTTGGTGTCCTTGTAAAACAAGTAGAAGATCTTGATTTTGATTCCTTTTAGAAAACAATATATACAAGTCATGGACCTTGTCACGTCAGTTTAACACATCGACTAGGTTGATTGAGTGCGTAATGGCTAGTCCCGATAGGGCCGTTAGTGTTGTTAGGACAGATTCTTGGACTAACCTCACCAAGGGTACCCTTTGCACGTAAGGCTTGTTGGTTTTAGTTCTTCGAGTTGAGCCTTCAAGCTCCTGGGTATGATGGATACTATTGGTGAGCACAATCTAGATTCTCTTATGCATAGAGTGGATTTGGCTCGACTTTAGTGTTTGTGTAGTGTCGGTTGGTATGGTGGAGTGAGTAAAGATCGTTATTACTCGAACAACTGATTTGTGAGGTCTGATTGAGAGCTTTCAGGTCGTAGATTTCTACCGGTGGTATCTCTGGAGTGTGAAGATCGTTGATATATTCGATTTGCGATTGTGCACGTGCGTGGAGTGGTTCTTTTTTGTCATGTGTTTGATTGATGTGCGGATTAGTAGCGTTTGGACCTATTCTTGATCAAATTTGTGGTGGGGTAGTGCGGAAGCGCAACTGAAGTTTCATATGGCATATTTTTTAGATCAATTTGGAGGTCGACAGATGTGCATCGGTGGATGTCAAGTAGACATTGGTCAGAAAATTCAGACGGTGATGAGTTCAGTGGGTGCACGCTAAGAAGACGATTCTAACGCATCAAAAATCATCCGATTTGGTGAAAGATCGAAAGAGTTACAAGATACTCTTGCATATACTTAGGAACGTCTCTGCTATCAAATCGCCCACATCTACCAAGAATTGCTTATAGCGTCTTTTTACATTTCTACTCATCTCCTCCAATTGCAGGTTGTTGTTGAATCAGAGCAACCAACGCTTGAAGAATCTGAGTTGTATCAACAGCAGGCTGTGCACTTGCTACTGGAACTATAGTAGGTCCCCCTTGAGCACCAACGCTATCTTGGCCACCTTGAGCAGCAGCCGCACCTTGGACGGCAACATCATGATCCATCTTCCTCACTCAATCTAACAAATTCTCCAAATCAATCACCCCAATTTCTCTCAGTGTAAGCATCAAATTGTCGTGGTGAGAGTCCTTTTTGGAGATGACAGATCTCTTGACTGTGATTGATTATGAGATCGATCAAAAGAGAAAAACAGATTGCTTCCAACGATCATAACCTAAATATGATCTCTTGCACCCACCAAGATCAATCAAACATTCCAATTTATACAAATAAGCTTCTCAAGGTTCAAGAAACTGTATTCTTCTCTCATTTTCACCGTCAACGTCTTCAGTAAGTAAAATCTTCTCCTCTCTCTCTCGCGCGCGTCTCTTCTTCTCTCAGTTTAGTTCTCTAGAATGTCCCTCGAACTGCCCCGCAGTCGATTTATCTAAAACTCAAGCCTTATGTTAAGCAGTCCCTTAGTTAAGCAGAGGTCTTTATGTCTTTATACGGACACTCACTTATCAAGCAGCCCCTTAGCCAAGCTAACCTCTTGTTAAATAAAAGTTTCTCAACCCTCGATGCCATCTTGATGCAATCCATATTATGACCCAAGTCACGATTTAGAACCTAGACCACAGCTACATGATTTACAACCCTCCATAGTTGTATCAAGTATCTCTCAACTCATAATCTTGACTGCATGCGTACGTTTAGGTCAGGGAGCCCAAGTTTAAGGAGGATACCAGCAGGACGTATCCACACACCCAACATAGACTCCCATCCAAGAGGTCAACACATTGAGATAAGAAACATGGGTCAGGAGGATTTGATCAAAGGACCTCTTCTTCCCATGTGGGCGTCCTTTTCACTAAGATGGCTCCTGTTTCCGTTTAATACAGTAAAGAAACTTGTACACATACTTATAAAACTCGCTTTTATCTCCTTTGTTAGCTTTTCAGGTGATACTTCCACTATACATCTTTGTTTCTAGTGACGAAAGAACCAAAACTATACTACTCAAGAACACCTACACGATGATGTCATCAAATAATGAATTCGAATCACCAACAGAAAATGATAAAGTTTTCTCTTTTGTCACTTTCTTAATCTAAAAGCGACGCAAACATCTACGTATATATATATTTTGCATAAATGAAAACACGTGCATGCTCTAATCAAGAAGAGCTTTCACTTGGTACCTTTGTGACTTCTTAGTCGTTCTTTGGAATATTAGCTAAGGAGCAGTTTGGTCCTAGCTTAGCACTTGTCGAACTTAACAAGCTCCTAGCAACTTCTTTAACAACTACGTACCCAATGGAAAAAAACCCTTTTTTCCTACCAACTTTCACTATATAGACTCTCATGCCACAGGACAACGGAGTGGTGTGAGGTACCAACCAGTAGCACCGATCTCATCGGTGGAGGACACCGATTCAGACGAGGACGTGGTTGGAGGTACACAAAGTATCGTCAAACTGTTGTTGTGAGACATAGACGAGATCTATGACCATGAATGTACCTCAATGATACTCAAGTACGATGGATATCATTGAACTGGATGACTTCATCCAGGAGTTTGACAATTGGTGCGATCTGTTGTAAATGCGGAACCCACATGTGAACAATTGAACAGATGTGAACAGATGTGAACAACTGGGTCCCACCCAGTTGTTCACATCTTCCTTGTCGTGGAAGGGTTTGTTCTAACACTTGGAGGGACCGTCTATGGACGATTATCATGAATTCGAGCGAGACTACAACATGGAGATTGAGTTGTGGAAACAACATTGGTCTCCCAACTATGTTCTTATCACTATTGGCGCAGTTTCGTGGCTGAACGGATTGAGCTCAACATGGTGGAGGAGAGGGTGATGATTGTTGGATTCAGTAGATTCAACCACGATCCTAGTGAGGGGTTGGAGGACCTAGTGGACAGAAGTCCATGCCGTCCTTCTCTAGTCAGACGTCAGAATATTATGATGTATTGGTTGGAGGTGTTGTGTTATATCCTATGGGGTTCGTGATCAACTATTCAAAGGAGACAACATCTTATAGACCAGGTTAGCAATCTGGTGAGAGACAAGTGAGCCGCTTATCAATGCGATACAGTGCTAGAGTTGAGACAACGGAGCTTACACCAAGGACGATGACATCCATTGCAGGTTCAGTTTGATCATCACTTGGTCGCGCGAGTTGTTAGAGGATAATGTCTATGTGGAGGATACTTTGATCTTTGAGGAGGTGAGAGACATGCCTAGCATGACTACGGTAGTACCATCTGTCTTGGATGTTCCACTATGGAGTTCGAGCCTTGATTGGTTGGTGCATCAAGCTTGGAGTGAAGCGTTTGTATCGCTAGTAGATGAACAGAGGGTTGTTCCTGCTACTGGCCTTGTGATCTTATCATCGTTGGATACGACTCTCATTATGTGACAATATCTAGAGGAGGGTGTGTGCTGGAGCTGTTTGGAGAGATCAGCACAAGTCTGACCGCGATATTGCATGCATACATACGAGTATAGCTATACTTGTATGTGGAGAGAAATGAGATTGCGAAAGACATCTCATTGCATCATGTGGTACGCTTGGTGTAGAGATATCCTGAGTTGTTGATCATCAGCCATTAGATGATACAAGCAAGCGTTACCATCGGATATTTCACTGCTGGGACGCAGGATCTTACAATTATTGGCATCATTCACTTGATGATAGTCGGGTGACCATGTCAAGATCACGCGCGTGTTGGGAGAGATCAAGGTTTATATGATCCACAATCTAGTATGTTTTGAGAGATGTTATGAATACGACATCTCCAGATACATCAGGTGGATTCTCCAACGTTCATCTTGGAGAACGTTCTTTTGTTGAGTGATGCTCGTACATAGATGATAACAAGTGTGCATCATGTGTGATCTTGAGTTGGACCAGCAATGCTGCTGGATGCATCGAGAGTGAGATCTCATGCACATCATCCACGGTTGTGATGGACGAACTTGTTACGGAGAGAGCTACTCAAGCACGCACATGATGCAACGGGACGATCAACACATATTACGATTGATGACGTCTTGGATGGAGGACGATGATCTCAAGTAGTGAGAGTCGTCGATAGATAATCCATGGCAGTGATGAACCTAGTGGAACGACCTAGAATAGCGTTACTCACTTTGGTAAGCTTTCTTGCGTCACATGCTTACAAAGATAGAGGATCTTGACTTGTGTTGGATGCTCAATTACAGCAGTTGGTGAAACCCAATGTCGTGAGAGAGAGCGCGCGATGGGTTTCTCTACGACTACAACAGTAGTAGCTTCAGTGTCGGAGACTTCACATCGTCAAGTATTAGATCAAGCAATGGATTTGAACTGCTTGACGTGAATTGTTAGCTTTGGATTGGTCAAGTAACATCGGATGCGATCGACAGATGTTGCTACTCTAACACTTCTGAGCTCTTTGTCTATCGAGTTAGTGGAAGCAAAGATTGAGGGTGAGGCGTGTGGAGTTCGTCATCCTTGGACATCACGAGGTGCAATAGGAGATAATGTGGAACTTGCAGCTAGGATTACAGGAGGTTTTTGTACAATATAGGTGGAGGTTGTCGATGGTGAGCAAAAAGAAACTACTCCATAGACTACAAGATAACAGTCAACGACTTCATCTTCTATCTCTAGCGTGGTGATAGAGGATACTTGAGAGTCGGAGATTGGATCTAAGCTTATATGAGAGAAGAGACTAAGAGTTCATAGATCCCTGAAGAGCTATAGGAATTGTTTTATCTTTAATATGAAGGATTTGGGTACCTTGAAGGGACCAAGTATAGGGATCAACTTGGCTAGTGACATGCCAATCTCTCGACGTCTTTACATGTATAATGCATGGAGAGAGTCTTGATCTAGAGTATGACTCAAGACTTGTTGGAGGTTGGTTGGTGGAGATGTCACATGAAGAGTACGCATCTGTCATAGTTATGCCAGCAAAGAAAGATATGTATGATAACTACACGGATAGACAGATGTGTGGAGACTATCGTCATATCAATCGACAGATGAAGTCTGATACTTGAGGAGTTCTTTGATGCTGTGGGGCATGTGAAGATCTTCAATACTTTGGACCTTCGAGCAAGGTATCATCAGTTGTAGATGAGAGGAGAAGATAATTCCAAGACATAATTTTTGAGGAATTGACTCTCAAGGCAAGGATTGTTTGTATTAGTGGCGGTTTTTATCATTTTTATTGAAGAACAAAGTAAAATGAAGTATCGAGTGAAGTAGAGGCATCACTTCAACGCCATGTCAATGTTATTTTGCCTTCTAGCACTGAACTGTTCGGTACTAAAAGATAAAACAGATCATCACATCATCATCTGAGCGGTAACGTTAGCAGGGCACCACGTCATCCATCACATGCATTAAGTCATGTCATATCAGCAAGAGTGTCACATATGCAGTAGACATCAAACTCGTAAAGAACAATTCAGAAAATGTCTATCTGAGGACTTCCTCTCTTTCCCAAATGGTCTTCAGATATGAATAGGGTCTATTCTTCTGAATCCAATTGTCTCAAGAACATCCAAATCTGAATCCTAACAGTCGACGAGACTTCAAACAAGTACTTTGGAGTTTCTCTCGTGAAGTATGACAAGAAATCTGATCGCAAGTAGCAAAATTCTGAAGTAAATCAACCTCTTATGGCTCAACTTCACTTCGTCACACCCAACACAACAATCCAATTCGCGTACAATCTTCTCTTATATGTAGATGTAGAAAGATCAATACTTCGAAGACACTCCAAGAAGAGAGAGCGAGTAGACAAGGAAAGTAAAATAGGAATGAGATGAGAGAGGCTTTGCCTCTCCATGTATATATAGTAGGGGTGAGTATAAAGGAAACCTTAATGGTGGGTTAGCCCTCTAACTAATTATAACTATCCTAACCACTCCGGCTAATGTTAGTCGTCGATCTACTAGAGCTTAGGGCTATATCAACACTCTCTTCATGCTGCTAATGTTGTCTGTATATATAACAACAGGATCTGTACACTCCACACCAATATCAGACAGCAGACATCAGAGCCAAATTGATCTGCATGTTGCGTTCGTTGCTCCTCGGTACTCTACTTCTGTGGATGACAAAGCAACTGTGAGTTGCTTCTTAGAAGCCCAGCTTATAGCAGCCCTTCCAAGTCCAAAAGCGTAACTTGACATAGATCTCTTGTCGGCCCTTCCTGTCCAATCAGCATCTTTGTAGTCATGTAACAACAATGGTCCACCGTATCGATAGTGAAGTCCGTACTGCATCGAGAACTTCACGTAGCGGAGGATCCGCTTGACAGCCTCAAAATGTGATCTCCGTGGTGATTGCATGAATTGACTAATCAGACCGACGACATAGCTCAAGTCTAATCTGGTGATCGTCAGGTAGGTAAGACTCCCAACCATATGTCTGTACATGCGTGGATCATCAAGTAACTCACCATCTTCTACTCCTAGCTTTACCCCTTGCTCTAATGACGTAGCAACGGATTTGCAGTCAAGCATACCAAATCTCTCAAGCATACTGAGAGCATATTGTCGCTGTACAAGCCAAACATCCTTCCAATCTCCAATGAACTCCACAGCAAGGAAGTACTTGAGTTCTCCTAAGTCCATCATCTCAAACTCGGATTTCAAGTGATCTGGGAAATAAGCTCCTCATAGTTACCGATAATGATCAAGTCATCAACATAGATGGTGATCACAACAATCCGGTCTTGTATTCGCAGTGAATACAAGATAGAGTATGAACTACAAAGATGGAAACCAAGAGACTGCAAGTAAGAATTGATCTTTGCATACCATGATCTCCGATTGCCTCGCACAACATATCGTTAGAAAGCTCTTCGCCCGAGGAATTCATCTATGAGGAAGTCTTCTCTCAAGTGTCTCCATAGATTCGATAAATTCCTCCAGAACTGAGATTCTTCAGTAAACTTCTAATTAACACTATTCTATTCATATCTTTTATCTTCTATCATCTATTCTTCTTATTTACTTTACAACTTATCAATTAATTAACAAAACGAAAAACCAAGGCTTCACATGGACGCTATACCAAGGATGCAAGAGTGTTTCTTAGTCATTATTTGGACAAACTCACGTATTGTAAAATTATGTAAAGGGTTAGCTTAAAGGAGCAGCTTGTACACTACTTGCTGATGGATGTTTTTGGGAGATTGAGAGATCCAATGCATACGTGTAAGGTATCATTGGGTTATGATCTGTGCATACAACACATAAGATAAGATGGTTCGTGAAGAGACGGATTGGGGTGTGTGTTCTAGAAGAAATTAAGACATATGGAGAGAAGATTGGAGTGCTTCAATTATCTACGAAAGAGAGTTGGATCATTTGGGTCATTTTGTAGTTCAATCTTGTTGTCCTTGGATCCATCGCGATCATAAAAGCGAGTTCTATAGAAAATTGAAGATGATACAAATTTCCGTCAGATGGTTTGAGAGTTATGAGAGAGATTGGCTCGTAAGGAGAAGGTATCCATCAGTTTTTGTTCACCTACTACATGAGGTTGTTGTTTTCTTCATTATCAGTGGACCAAACTCTTTGTTCTTAGTATAAATGTGATCAAGAAGTCTTCATCTACTGTTGATATAGCCCCAAGCTCTAGTAGATCAACGACTAACATTAGTCGGAGTGGTTAGGATAGTTATAGTTAGTTAGAGGGCTAATCTATCATTAGGATTTCTCTTGTACTCACCCCCACTATGCCTCTCTCATCTCATTCTTATTTTACTTTCCTTGTCTACTCGCTCTTTCTTCTTGGAGTGTCCTCGAAGTATCGATCTTTCTACATGGTATTAGAGCTGTAGAGCGTGTGTTCTTTGCTGATGAGCAAGATGGAGTTCGTGCATGGAGAAGTACAGGAGAGAGCAGCTGGAGGTGTGCCTTATGTCGAGCACTATCCTGTTGATGCGTTCGGGTGAGGCGAAACCGTTTCTTTCGTCACCAGAAACTTTGAACGCGGTTTCAGAGACCTAGACGATTTTTTCTCGTTGATATCTGTCGACAAACATCATAGGGGCCGTCTTGTTCAGAAGGTGTGAATTGTGTACTCGATCATATTTCAGTCGATTTGGAGGTTTCCAACGACAGATTTTCAATTGGATTTTTTTTGACCAAAACAAAAGTTTTAGGACTTGAGTCTAAAACGAATACTAGTTCGATAAGGATCGCACGCTCATTTCTGACCTCATTTGGTCCAGTTTTGACTTTTCTTGGAGTATTTTTTTGATATTTCTGTCGTGTTTTGTACACTTACAGTTCACGGACAGGTCCTTTTTTCATTCTCGCTCGAGGAGGAGTTCACTGTGTTGCCTTGTTGTGACTTGTGATAACTCTTGATCGTGCGGTGTGGGCGGACGAGTGTCGTGAAGGTTCTATGAGTTTTTTCGCGTACAGAATAGAGCAATTTCGACATTGCAGCTATGGCGGAGTTTGTGTCTTTGATCACTGGAGAGAATCTCGACAAGAACAACTACCAAGTGTGGAAGTTCCGGATGATGACTTTCCTACAAGGACAAGATCTATGGGATCTTATCACTGAGGAGGAAAAAGTGCATGAAGTACCAATTTCAGATCCAAAATTCAAGGAGTGGAAGAAGCGCTCGTATCAGGCGATTCACTACATCGCTTTGACAGTTTTGACATCGATGATCGTTCGTATTCAGGATTGCGATACACCCAAGAAAGCTTAGGATGCACTCGCTCGTCTGTTTCAATCCGGAACAGAGACGCGAAAGATGCAATTGCTGCGGTAGTTCAACACCGTCAAGAAAAGATCGATGTGCATCAACGACTACGTGAACCATGTCAAGCAGCTCGCGGATCAGCTATCTTCTGTTAAAGTCGAGATTGATCACACTGTCTTGATCGGAGTCACATTGCAAAGAACCCTTCCGCGGTTTGATGAACTTGTTCCTATGATGTTAGGAGAGGAGGTGCGCCTACTGAGGAGTTCTTTTTCGACGGGCCAGCAAGAATCTGTCAATTTTGCAGGTTCTGGAGGATCTTGAGGCAGGGGTCGTGGCAAAGGTGCTAGATGTGGACAGGATCACGGACAACAACAGCAGTCACAGCAGAACCAGAAACTGTCTGGTTCTTCCAACAACTAGAGACGAGCGCCTGGTTCTTGCAACTACTGCAAGAAGCAAGATCACAATGCGAATCGGTGCTATAAGAAGCAGAACGACCAAAGACACCAATACGACAACAACCTCCAACAAGATAACAGCAATAAGCAAGGCTATGCAGTCACTGAACAAGTCTATTCGGAGTAGTAGCTGATTACAACGCATCAGAGTTATGCGGCTTTTGAGCCACAGACTGACTGGATGATCGACTCCGGCGCCACCAATCACATGTCTCTTCATCGGAGTGGTTCAATACACTCGAGCCTGTGGAGACTCCACAGTTTATGCAAGCACAAGATCCAGCATAAAGGTAACATTCCACTTGACATTCTTGCTTCAACGTTTACTGATATACAGAATGTCTTACATGTACCCACATTGACTAGAAACCTACTATCTGTAGGACAGTTGATAGAGCAGGGTCTGCAAGTGCGCTTCAATAAATATGGATGCTTTATTGAAGATTCGAATAGCATTGTCATAGCTCGAGGTAGCAAGAGTGGTAGGTTATTTAAACTTGATGTATTTGCGCCTAAGTTACTAGTTGTCATGTATAGACAGAGTGGTCCAGTAGTATCTGACATTAACATCTGACACAAGCGAATTGGACACATGAACTTTCAGAGGCTGAAAAGTCTTCCAAGTTCTGACCTGGTAACAAGTCTGCTCAAATTCGAATCCAGTGAGCCCACTGGAGTCTGTGCAGCATGTCAATTCGGCAAGCAAGCTAGATATCCCTTTAAGAGATCAAGTAATAGAGCGAACAAGCTTATGGAGCTTGTTCACACTGATGTATGGACTGCTTCTCAGCCAAGTACGACCGATTTTGAGTACTTCGTGTCGTTCATTGATGATCATTCGCGTTATACTTGGATCTTTTTGTTGAGAAACAAGTCCTCTATCGAAGTACTGTCAGCATTTTAGACTTTCTGCAAGTTGGTGGAGAAACAGTCTAGAGCATCTATCCTCTGTTTGAGATCTAATGGAGGAGACGAGTACTTTTCTGGAGAGTTCGATGCATATCTGCATGAGCATGACATTCGACGCCAGAAGACATGCAGTTACAGTCTGCAACAGAACGGAGTTGCGGAGCGCAAGAATCGACATGTAGCAGAAGCTACTCGTGCGATGTTGAACGAGAAGACCATGCCTATACCTTACTTGACAGAAGCTGTTTCATGTGCGGTATATCTGATGAACCGGACACCTACAGCGGCAGTCTACAACAAGACACCAATGGAGGTCTTCACAAGCAGTAAGCCTGATTACTTTTTTCTTAAAGTTTTCGGATGTACCTGTTATTTGCACATACCTGATGAAAGACGTAAGAAACTAGATCCGAAAGCATATAGATTTATCTTCCTTGGCTATGCTTCTGATACGAAAGGATAAAGATGTTACAATCCTTCGTCCAAGCAATTCTATATCAATAGAGATGTTGTTTTTGATGAGCTACAGTCTTGGTTTGCACCTGCACATGTCGTAGCCATCCTTGTATCTACTGTAGAACCAAGGAGTCAGTCCACTATAGTACCTCAGAGTAGTACGTTGAGTGGAGGATCTGGAGAAGTCACCGATTCTAGATCAGAATCAGTTGCACATAGAGCTGTTGTTAACGTTGGAGTCCACCTAACACAACCTAGTGGAACTAGTGTAGTTTCTGCACATGTGCTATTACAGTGTATGTTTGACTCATCCAGATATGTAGATCTTCCACATCCATTGGATACTTTGTCTCAGACCTTGGCGTCTACGTCAAATCAGATGCAAGGGGAAGTGACTACTGCACCGATTATCTCTCGCAAATCTCGTAGGTTGAATGGGCAAAACATCCGGTGAGTAAGTATATATATGCATGAAGGTTTTCTTGTTGCGCACCATGCATATATGACCAATGTTCTTCAGAAACAGGAATCGAGTTTGCTTGAGGAGGTCATGCACAAAGCTCAATGGATAAGTGCTATGGAAGCTGAACTTGCTATGCTTCATCACCACTAGACTTGGGAGTTAGTGGACTTACCTCAGAGTAAGAAAGCGACTGGTTGCGGGTGGGTCTTCAAGGTCAAACGCAACTCGGATGGTATCGTGTGTCGGTACAAGATCAGATTGGTAGCTAAGGGCTACGCACAGCAACATGGAGTGGATTTTGAGGAGACCTTTGCTCTTGTTGCGAAGATGATGACTATTCGAACAGCAGTTGCAGTTGCAACTCAGAAAGGTTGGAAGATGCACCAGATGGACTTCAAGAACGCCTTCCTCAACGGTGATCTTGAGGAGGAAGTCTACATGCAGCAACCTCCAAGTTATGAGGATATGAAGTTTCCTTCTCGTGTGTGTAAGTTACTAAAGGCCCTCTATGGCTTGCGCAATCTTCTCTTCATCGTCTGAACAACTCTCTTCGCCAAACCATCCGCCTCAGGATTCAGTCTGATGATCAATCAACGCCTAATCACACAACGCTTGAAACTCACCAAGAAACTCTTTACCTTGGTCTGTCATCACTTCAGTTGGTGCTTCAAAACGACTCAACACTCAATCTAGAGTGCATATGGTGTCTCTTCACTTGTCTTGTCAGATAATACCACCAACTCAATCCACTTGGAGAAGTACTCCACCATCATCAACACATACTGGTGGTGACGTGCAGTCAAGAGAAAAGGTCTCGCAAAATCCAAGCTCCAATGATAACCCAACCCTATAATCGATAAGGGGTGTAATTGTGGAGTAGGAGTGTTAAACGATGCTCGTACTCGATCACACATCATGCGACAAACTATTGCACATCTATGTGCATACCACGTCACCAATACTATCCTTAGAGTAAGTTATGCGTATGCTTCACTCCAAGACGTCTCAACTCCTCAAGGGCATGTCGTACTAACTGTGCCCTTTGAGATGGATGTGGCACTATTCATACTCTCTCATCGTCCCACACTCGAAGTACAAGTCGTCTTTCTCGTCGAAATCTCTTCGCTCGTTGGAAGATGCGATCTCGCTCCTTGACACTTACTATGCATACCACCATACCAGTACGTAGATACTCCATTACTGTCACATCATCATGGATATCTCACTGATCTGGAACATCATCTCCATCCTCAAGATTCGGAGACTCACCATATACTCTATGAAATGAGAAAGATACGACATGATCCTCCATAATAGAGTTCATGACCAACACACACAGAAAAATAGATGCATGCCACTTTAGCACCATCTCCTCATCAATCTCGTCATGTCATCGAGCTCTAGTATGATCTTGCTGACTCGTGCATGGATTACGATTCAACCCGTCGACATCTAAATTTGCAACTCCAAGTATATGCACAACTTGGAAGTAATACTCCTGTAAGATTAGAGCCTATCATGCAAGCTTTCTTGTAAACTTGTCGGACTTCATCAATCACTTGAGCGGCTGGTGATAAGTGACGAGAATAAAAAGGTTCTTAAATATATAACATCAAAAGTGTGCAACAATCCATACTTTTATCAAACACTCTCTCTCATACGAACTATACCTCACCTCCGCTGAATTGTTGGAGCAAATGACATATGTCATCACGAACTCCTTTTCCTTATTATCATGCTAAGTCAGCACTGCTCCAAGTCCCAACATACTCCAATCAGTGTGTAGTTGGAAAGGATACCCCCTGACAAGTCTCCTCAAGATGAGAACAGATGTCAACATATCTTTGAGCTCCACAAAAGCTCGCTCATGCTCATCTCCCCACTACCACTCCTGGTCCACTTTCATCAGCTTGGTCAATGACTTTGCAATTGCACTAAACCTCTTCACGTATCGAGGATAGAAGTTCACCAAACCAACAAATGTCCGAACTCGACTCACATCTTGGGACGTGAGATACGTGCAATAATCTCAAAGTATATGATGTGGTCCAGATACTCTACCAACTCTTGGAAGAACTTACACTTCCCATGGTGTAACTTCAATCCATGAGCTCTCGAATACATCTCGTAAGTGTCTATCGTGCTCTTCCATTGTAGCACTATAGACTAAGTTGTCGTTAATATAACATCAAAAAATCCAATCCTACCAAGATCTCGTCCATCACCCTTTAGCACTCAGCAGAAACTTTCATAACTCTTTGTACATAGATAAGTTGAATTGAGCTGATTTCGACTCGTTTGACAACTTTTCTTCAGGACTATATTTCTAATGAGTCTTCAACATTTTCAGAAATTGATACACAGAAATTAAGTAAACAAACATGTATATCCACTTAGTGCCTCCAAGGATGTTAAAGATGATGTTAATTTCACATCGACTTTGATATCATCTCACTATCTTTGGATTTAGAGACGTCTCATTGAAATTCGTACTAAATATCTTGCACTCCAAAACGGAGTTAGTCCTCTAGCATAAGATTCATTCTGAAATCTCTACGGTAACCTCATCTCTAACATCAACACCAAGTGCACTAATGTCGAGATAGGAGGAAGCATCATTCATTCATGATACATTGAAACGACATCTAGTGTCTCTATGTAACTTGGTGTCTCTCATATTCCTCCGAAATGGATAACCTACTGTGCCATTATTAGCCGGTTGTGAGTCTAAGGGGACAAGATATAGAATTGCACAGATATTTTCTCTACGAGTTGCTCAGTTACGCAACTGATATCACAATTGTTCATGAAAGAAAATTTTGAGACTGATAAAGCACTCTCTTATATGCACTATTTCACCTCCCAACTAAATCCTCGTAACTTTCTCCATACATGATGATTTTTTTGCATTTGAAGTCTCCATAACATATCGCATATTAGTCTAGGTAATGTTCTTAAAAATGAAAATGAAAATGCTTCAAGTTAATACACACTTCTCGCTTCCTCAATTTATACAAAAAAGTTTTAAATAACTTCATACTTGCAACTTCGCTTCTAACATTTTAACATACCATAATGACCAACGCGACCAGCTCTACATCGTGATCTCTTCATATCTTTGATTGCACATTTTTTTCTCAGTGTGTTTGTCCAAGACCTCATCTTCCATTAATAAAGATCAAATGAGCACACGATGAATTCTCCATCGTACGGATAATTCATATCACGAGAGTGTCGTGAAAGACGAGAAATTACACCTTAAGATATATGGAATGATAGATAGCAGAGCTTTCAACACTCTCCTACTTACAATCCATTAATCATTCATGGAATCTTGAATTTCATCTTTCCATTTTATACTTGATGTGCACGAAACATGTCTCTTCCTATTACAAACGTTTGAACATAAAATCAAAACAGAAATGATTGTCCGATAGAAAGTTGAGAAATAAAAATTCCACTCAACACAATCAATGTCCCAAATGCGGAAGTGACAATACAACATGCTTTGAGCTAAAACTGAAAGAACTCGCGATGTTAGCCAATGTAAGCAAAAATTATTTTCACCAAATCGTTACGATAGCAAGTATGATGACTAAACAAACACAACCAAAAGTATGAGAAAGAACGACGACAATCAACAGACTCATAACAATAGCAAATGACAGCCTTAACCATATCACAAACGATCCACAAAGGATAGTCGTTAAGAGTCTCGATGAATGCGTGAAATAAGGAGAGCGACCTAAGATATATGAACAGTGGAAGACAATGAAACCTCATGTCTCACCTGGGTCTTGATGAATGTTGTCTCAACCTACAAATACTTTCTAGTTGGATGTAGCACTTTGATGAATGCAGCTTCAATCGAGAAGTTCAATCCAGATCGTTAGTCGGATGCCAAAAATACATTCATGATAACAATATGAGAAAAAACTGATAAAAGTGACGGACAAAATAATAGAACCAACAATGAACATCAAAGCAAACAGACGGATCTCAAAACCATTAGTGTCGCTGTAGCGAAACACAATATATAAGCAAATAACCCACGACCATCACAAGACATCAACCAAACTACAAGTGATATGAATGAAAAAGAAGAACTGTAACATTGTTGCAAACAATCTCTTACGAGTACATGACTCAAACAGGATGCATCTTTCTCTCTCGTCCAGGACGTACCAGTTATGCCCATCTTGTATCAAGAGCAAGCAGTAAGGACTCAGAAATATAGAATCAGAATCAGAATTATCTTTTTTCTTTTTTCATACGAGGAGAGATTTAAGCAACTTTAAGAACTAGGTAACGACAATGAGTTTGAACCATGTCTAGATAAACGATAAAAATATGTATAAATTTTGATATATGCAACATATAAAATTCATTCTCCATATAAAATTTAATAATCTTATCGAACCAATAATTGCTTAGAATTACATTAAATCAAGTAATGTATATATTTTAACAATACATCATACTCTTCACTGAAGTAGTTCATTAGATAAAGTTTTCGTAAACAAAACCTTATCATCATTGCTTAATTGAACCGTTCACGAATAGACCATAGAGAAAGAGAAAAAAAGGGAAAAAAGGAAAGAAAAGAGCTCTTCAATCGCACATGATCATGAATTTGCTAAAAGCGACTGTACCGACATATCACGCGGAGAGTTGTTTAATGAACTATCACAATATATATTAACTTCTGCACGATATTGCGAACTGACAATCACACTTTGAGCCAATATATGCTCTTTATCTACGGAAAACGATTATCTTAGCAACTTCAACCAAATCTGGAATGGTTGAAGGTTGGTTAACCATGTCAAGTATATATAATAGCGTCCTTTGTAGAAAAAATGAAAGTTTTATATAACGAGTGTTATATCGAATAATGTCAGAGAGTTTTCCAAAGGTTTTCATGAAGAACGGTGACTTTATCGAGGTTGATTATAAAGAGGTTTCAAATGGTGAAACATTGGGCCGACTGAACCGTTGAGATTGAAAAGAATCCATCTACAGTACTACACACAGTACACTCCGCGCACTGTTTTTACATAGCGAAGTACACTGGCGTCCGGTTCAAGACCTCATCGTCCGGGCGAAGGAACTGTCATGCAAACTCGAACGAACGCACGCGCCTGCCTAAATTGATTGGAAACTAAAGAATTCAAGCCCTTCACAGCTCCACGGTGGTTGAGTAACGAAGGACTGGGGCAAGGCGCTTCCAGAAAGAGCAACTTTCATTCCGGAGAGATTGCTCATTGGCTGTTGTTGGTATCATCCTGATGGAGAGATTGCGCGTTGCCTGTTGCTGCTACCATCTGATGGAGAGGACGGCCGCCCATATCCGGAATAGACGAGGAATTTTGGCTTCCGCACTGAGGAGAATTTAGGACAGGACTTTTAAGTCACGAATTGAAAGTATACTTGCAGCTCGCTGCAGGTTAAGGAACCGGAAGAGTACGAAAATGTCAAATTTGCTGAGTGAATTGGAGCGGTTCGAACAGGAGATGAAAGACTTGGGGTCGGAGCCTTCCTCATCTCTGCTGCCCCCGCTTCATCTTGTCGCTAGGGTTCCGCTTCCCCCACCACCTCCACCACCCCCAGCCAGAGGCGTCCAGGTGAGTCTTCCTTATCCTACTTGTACCTCGCACTGCTTTCGCACGCAGCCTCGTTTGTTGCTGCTCATTATCTCGAGAGCTTCGCGGATGGAGCTTCGGAATCTCGTGCATTGTTCTGTATCCAGAACGCGATGCATGGCGAACCCTTAGGGTATAATAGACCTAAGAAGTGATGTAATTACATGTAATTCATGCTGTGTGTTAACTACTCGAAGAATGGAGCACAGTGTAAAACTCAGCTGAGCTAGGTGCTTGGCGGACTTTAGCAGTCGTTTGCTGAAAAGTTATTAGCTTAGAACTCCCCATCAATAGGTTTCGCCTGCGTTGATGTAATATGTACCAAACGACCAAACCTAAAGAGAGCATTCTGTCTCGTCCCGTGGGAAGCATGGATGTGTCTGCTGACTCTTCCTCTTTCTAACATTACTATATTTCCCCGTTCTTATGGTCATGTAGCTGAGTATTGTTTACGTTGGACTAATGAAGCTACTCAGCGCCCTCGTCCAGGACTTCTGAACGTCAGTACGTTCGATAGGTAAAGCTTGGATCTTTCTAAGATTATTTCTGTCGTCACTTCCAGAGCTGCCAACAACATTGGTTTCGTCCGTCTGAAACCTTATTCACTAGTAAGTGTACAGAACGAGAAGTACTAACACGGCACTCTTCTTCCCAGCAGAAACATGATTTTAAGCTAAAACCCTCCCTCAGTAAATTGCCCTTGCTGTCTGAAAATACCACAAGCAGCCTGGAAACCACGTTCCATAAATGCAGCGTCTTCTGAATCTCTCACTGAGTTGTCCGTTTGTCTCTTTGTCGCCTCCAGTAGACGATCTTTAAATTTCACGACTTCAAGAGCATGATATAGCTACTTCTAGCATCTGGACCATTTCTAAATGCCCCTGTCATGGATGTCGTACATTTGAGAGTATATCTTGGTACATGGGAATCATAGATCTGTATGCACCGCATACTGTACTTCTGTTATATTGCACTTCCATACAAGGTAGTACCATCTCCGGAAATGTGCCTCCTACACGTATTTGGCCCCTAATCGTTTCTTACTATGTACTTGCTCCGAGTGTATATGGTAATTAGGTTCTTGATTGTACACCTACTCAATACCTAAATGCATCAGTGACGCACTGGTATAAGTATTTTTTCTTCTTTTACTACTTCCGTCTGTCTTCTCCCTGTATTCACTCGTAAATCGGTGCTCCTTAACTCACTTCAATTAACTCTCCTATGTGCGGGGTTCTTTTCGCTGTCTGTATATTTGGCTTGATGGCCTTCGCTTATTTCACTATTGTAGTACACGACTCCAGTTTGTCTTCGTTTCTGCGTTGGTTTTTATAATAGCTTTTATATTAGAATCTATCAGACTGCATCAGTACATACTGCATTGCATTTGTTTCTTGTCATTGGACAGTCCAAATTGCACTTTATACCAAGGGGAGCTTTTCTGGAAATGTGCTTCGTACTACACATTCCTATCGGCACACCCTCCGGTTACAAACAATTGGCTAACTCCATTTGGCAAGTTAGCGCACATTTGGCCCCTTACCGATTCTTACTATGTAGTTGGCCGTATTTACCTCTGTAGTAGAGAGTGGTCCTTGATAAAATCTGCCATTCTCGACGTATGAATATATGTACTCGGCCGGGTATTCATACTTGGCCGGGCTAATTGCGTGTTACCTCTATACTAGAGAGTGGTCCTTGAGAATATCTGCCATTCTCGACGTATGAATATATGTATGTGCTGGTTGAGGTGCATGCGACGGGAGTGTGTTCTGCTGCATGCTCCGAGTGTATCTTTGTGGTAGTTAGGTTCTTGAGTGTACACCTACTCAGTACCTTTATGCATCTTTGACCTTGTGGCAGAAAATCTTCCTCTATTCTCCATTGTTTTTCTTTTGCCTGTCTGAATAGCTGATTTCACTCGATAAATCTTTGCTCTTGAACTCATTGAAACTAACGCTTTTCTTTTGCGCTTTGGGTTTCTCAGCCTAAGCTCGCCACCGACGCTCGTCATTTATTACACTATAGTTCTGTTCAACTCCAGTTTTTCCAGTTCAGATACAGTTCTTGCAGTTCTGCATTAGATTCTACATTAGAATCGATCAGGTTGCATATTTCTCTGCTGCATCTCACTCTATACCAAGGGGAACCTTCTCTGGAAATGTGCTTCGCGCCACAGATTCCCATTTGGCACACCCTTCGGTTAAAAACCAACTTACTTAGCAAGTTAGCGCACATTCGGCCCCTAGTTGCTACTTGCTCTGTACTTGGCCGGGTTACTTGCGGGTTACCTGTGTACTAGAGAGTGGTCCTTGATAAAATCTGCCAGTCTCGACGTATGAATATATGTACTTCTCTGGGTTAAAAATTATATCGGGTTACCCTAAGCGCGTGAGGATTCTTCCTGCATCGGACTATATACTCATGTACCAACCTTGTGATACTCACTACGTACTTCTTTGGGCTCTCGGGATTTGGGGGTTACCTTAAGTGCGTGCGCTTAGTGTGATTCGTTCTGCTGTACTCATGTAGCAACATAGGTTGGAGTAATGAAAACGGATACCTGGTTGCAGTTTGGTATCGAGGAACTTAACACGGAGTCTGCTTAGGGACCACCCGGACTGAGATTGCTATATCAGCAGTAGTCGACATTCTCGTGGACCTTGAGATGACCCGTAATCACTTTGGTTGACAATATGGCCTCCCGGTAGGACTTCGATCATATTATGATCGGAGTGCTTGTTTTAAGAGCGTGTACCTCTATGTTTTTTCGCTCTGTTCGAGTCACTAACTCAGCTCCATGGTGATGATTTTACAGAATCCTGTCGTAAACGGCGGTGGATTGCGGCCACCACCTCCACCTGTACCTCCTCAGACAGCGTCTGGACGCCAGTTGCCTCCTAGACCACCTCCACCTCTAGTAACTGGATCCGTAACACTTCCACCTCCGCCTCCGCCTCCTGTTACACCGACACCACCAATGGCATGGCTGAACACTTCAGCAGTTGCTGCCACGGTTGCGGCTCCACCTGTACCTGCAACTCCAGCATCTCAGTATTCTCAAGCACCTACTATATTTTCCTCAGCTCCAACTCCTGCACCTACTTCAGCTGCTCCTGCAACCTCGTCTTCGTACTTCCCTGTTCCGTTTCATTTACAGCAACAGAGCAGTAGTCATACATTCCAGCCAGCTCAGCAGTATCAACAAAGGCCAGCCCAGTACCCTGTTCCGTCAGTGTCACAGCCACAAGTTCAAGTGCAAACTAATCAGGCGGCAGTGACTACAGCTACTACCCAGTCTACGTATCAGTACCAAGCAGTCTACCAGGCAGCTGCAACCCCGGCGGCGCCAGAGATTTTTGCTTTGCCTCAACAACAACAGGTCAGTGCTGCCTTTTCATTCTAGGCGGCAAGAGAATGCGCTGCTGTGGCCAGTGGGCTGATCCTTTAAGCCGATATAAGTTCGGTAACCATATCCACTAATCGTGTCTTCTTTACGTCTGGGCTCAACAGGCACAACAGCTTTTTCAAAGAGATGCCCAGACGATTACTCCAGAGGCCCTAGAGAGTGTGAAGGCTGCCCTTGCTAGTGGTGAAGGTGAACACAAATCGGAAGCTCGGAAGAGAGCTATTCCTCGGAAAGCCGCAGGGCAGGTTTGGGAGGATCCAACGTTGGCCGACTGGCCAGAAAGTACGTTCCAGCATTCTCCAAAAATGCTTTCTTTCACCCGGTGACGGTACTTGGTCCTTCGACTGTAAAATCCCATTTTTTATCACATCAGGTTCCTTGTCGGCAGCATGAGGTAGTAATTGTTACTCTCGGATATCCTCTGCAGATGACCATAGACTATTCTGTGGGGACCTTGGGAACGAGGTTAATGACGAAGTCCTCACTAAAGCGTTCACCAGATTTGCTACATTTAACATGGCAAGAGTGAGTACTTCGCCATTCCGCCTCTTCTGTTCAAGTAATGAGTTGTAGTGCGAAGGGTATACCTGTGATTTCCTTGTGAGCATATGTTTTTTGTAGATCCTGTCAAATGGACTTCCGTATCATTGATTGTTCAGTAGATCCTCGCCGCTCTAGTGGCAAAGCTATAAAAGGACTTTCTAAAAAAACCAATTGGGCTAGACCACATTTGTTGACCAACTTGTCAGTTTATCACGTCACGCTGGATGGAGTCGTTACCGTCATTACTAGTATGTGTACTCGCTCGGAGACTGTCATCAGTGGGAGCTGTAGTTGTGCCTTAAACATAACTCAAGGACTATAGGTACCCTGTGTCTTGTGTTGAAAGGTTACCTTTGAGTTCGTAGCCTGCTCCCTGTCGTCACACAGGTTACAAGCTTGAAGTGTGTTTTGTAAAGGAGACTTCGAAATGGATGTTGGGTTTGCTCAAACCTCGGAAGTTTGGCAGCCCTTTTACGATGGTACTGAGATGGTCTCATCTAGATTGTGGGTGTTGGATCGTCAGGTAGTACGGGATAAGCGCACCGGCAAGACTAAGGGCTATGGATTTGTCAGTTTCGCCAACCCATCTGACCTTGCCTTGGCCCTGAAGGAGATGAATGGTAGGTTTTGCTGTCAAGTTATTACTGTCTTGATTACTGCCGTGTATTGGATCGTGTCTTCAAGTTAGAGCATATTCCGTGCTTTGTCAACGTAGTGCTTAATCAGGTACTACTTGCAACAGATGTTTTCTGAAGGTGTTGGCTGGCTTCGCAGGGAAGTACGTAGGTAATAGGCCTATCAAGCTAAGGAAAAGTACGTGGAAGGAAAGGACAGACCAGGAGGCATATGAGAGGCAAAAGGTAATGCTAATAACTTGTAAGAACCGTTTAGAAGATAGCATCAATCCATTAGTCTGCTCTGTGAAGCATGTACGTCTACGGTTTGTTTTAGAGCGAGACAAACCTATCTCATG
The DNA here is from genome assembly GCA_036924285.1 of Asterella californica. NCBI lineage: Eukaryota > Viridiplantae > Streptophyta > Marchantiopsida > Marchantiales > Aytoniaceae > Asterella > Asterella californica. The sequence continues at coordinate 20,417,867 of JAYKYS010000003.1, forward strand.
TTGGGCGCTTGGAGACTGGTCAAGCGTGGAACTGATGTGGGGGGTTCTGATTTGCAGACGAAGAAGCAAAAAGGCTCAAAGAAGAACATTTTGCACAAGTAGTGCTAGACGCGAAATACCTTCCTTCGATGGCTCTCACTCAACTGTTGGCAGAAGATCCATGGGTGATAAACGTGGAGGAAAGCCAGATGCATCAGAACCTGATGGCTCTCCCGGCCTTACTCCTCATGATCGGTCATTGTCCTGAGTTTGCTGACACCACCTTTCGTTCTGGAGGCACATCTCAAGGTATGCTTCGAGGGCCAGTGCCTATCACCTCCAGCATTATCCTGCTTCCGTCCTTGGAAGCATCAAAGCTAGAGCAAACAATTAGCTCAGACAGAGTAATCAGATCTTGGGGCTCGCCACGGATTATGTAGATAGAGTGGAGCCCTGCGGCCTTACAGCAATTCAGTTCCGAGATATTGTACCCGTTAGGATTGTTACTTAGGAAGGTTACCATAAAATGTTTACAATTTACATTTCCGCCACTTTTACAGGCAGAGGTGTCCGAATCGATGTTGATGAAAGTTGTTTCTGGCAAAGACTAAATGCATATTAGGAACTGTCGTGTCAAACTAGCATTGTGGACAACAAATGAGGATGTGATAGATGGGCGTAAATGGGCTGGGACTCCGCCAAAGCAGAATCTTGTCATCACAATTAACTAAACCACTAGAGGTGGGTCCTCACCGTGGTTTAAGCATCCAGCTATCATGATCTATACAGTTGGGTTAACTTGTCACCTAATTGATCTGATTAACATGTCGATACTGAATTTATTGTCCAACGAGAGTCTCCTCATGAAAATCGATAGAATTTCTTCGTCCTCGTAACCAGTTTGAAATGAATGTGTAATTAAGATACGAGGATTGTACTCCAAAACAGTATTTAGTTCAGGACAAGATATGTGATCAAAGGACGATAAGATCAGTGTTTTGTTCCGGAGGTAAAGGCGTTTCGAGTCTTAGTTGACTTCGAGAGCTAATCTAAGAAACTGAAGTACGGATGGGAGGTGCTAGGGTTATCGAGTATGCGTATTTTGACCTTCCACGTTGGGAAGACGGGAAATCAAACGAGCCCTGTGCTAACCCTTTTTCTTGGGAAGGTTAGAGTATGTAGAACTGAATGAGTAATCAAGTTACAAGTGAGTTTTAATTTAATAATTTAAATTTAACAATGTAATAAAGTTAATTTAAGAATTTACACAAGTCATAATTTGTAAACTTTGTCTAGTAATAATTTCTGTTTTAGGACTGTAATCAGTCAGTTGTCTATAATTATTTCGATTGTTTTGTTTATTTTTCTTTTATTTTGTAGAAGCGAAATTTAGATGCACACTTTTTAGTGGAATAAAATTCGAAACCTAAAATAAACATAAGTTCTTGAGTTTTAACAAACATGAGCTCAAAATATCTGGACTCGCTTGAAGCAAATGTGGTTAAAGCATTGCCCTCCAGTCCATACTTTTTAGCGATACCAGTTACAAAGTAACATGCCTACACACTGGTTTCCTGGGGTCTTTTATTCTCACGTCCTAGTACTAGCGTGTTCAAATCCGGCCTTCAGACACCGGATCTTCGCTGATCTCTTGAATGGAGCAGTGACAGCCAGTTTCATAGAGTGCTTTTCTGAGATGTTCTTTTTTATTTGGGGGCGCATGCCACGCCGTAACCGTGGGGACCAATCACAATCAGTCGCGGTTTAAGTCGACAACATTTACATGAAGATCAGGAAAGCGTCGACTCTAAACTGAGGACCGACGTGTCATTTATTTAGCAGGTCAGAGTATCCCTTGTTCATCTCCCGCTTTCAGATGCGGTGTGACGAGAAAATGATCGGTGTTACAATAGTGCGTGTCAAAGCATGGGACGTAATTCTGAGAGCGGGATTAGACTTCGAGTCCGGATAACTTTACCGTTATCGTTCATTAGTTATTAGCAAAACGGAAGTTTTGATCAGAACCCGGATAGACGAGTAACGGGTTTATGATTTATAATTAAAATATTAATCACTGAGACAAAGATATTGAATGTTCGACTGAGAACGGAAAGAGTTAGAAAATACAGACAAAGAGAACAGGATACCTCAATAGGAAACGCGACCCAATGAATAGTCAACGGATGAGAAGACCTCATCAAGTCTTACAAGGGAAAGAAGTACCTGAAGGACCAAGCAATAATCACCTCGAAAGGGAGAATACCGGGGCTAAGCACCGCTATCAGTAGCTCCAAAATCGTCAGTCGCACCTATAATGTCAGAGATCAAAAAATCAGTATTTCTACATACAACAGGTGCACCTGAAGAGGCATCGCCTACTTCGATTGCTCTCCTATGAACGGCGCCTGCTAAAGCTCTCTGTAGAGCAATGGAAACCTGCTGCTTGAAAAACATGGTGCAGAAAGATAGAGAAAGTGGTACCTCCTGACGTCTCTCATGGTAGGCTATAGCGCAATCTCGCAAGAAGACGTCGAACTCCAAAGCTGTCGATCCGTATATCTCCAAAGCTAAGGGGATGAAGCGATGTCTCGCCTGCATACCCCTATACTTGGATACCTTCGTTGCTGCCGCTACGCTTGCAGCCCATCCTGAGGGATGAGTGATCACCTATGCTGCCATTGAGTTCCGTGTCGGATCCGTAACAACCACATCAGCCACTGAGACCTGATCCTCTCTCATCATGTACAGGTCTGCTCTCACTGATCCTCCTGTCTGAAAGACATACCAACACTCTCTCCACGTCATGTGACCGCTCTCCCGTGCTAAGACAAACACAATGTCCCTGATGGCATCGTGGGTAGCTATCTGCTCTCCACCATGAGGGCATCGAGCAAGGTGGCAACCCGAGGTGTCAAGCGAGACACCGCACTCACAGGTGGACAGTGCCCAAGCAACAGGTTGGACCAAGCCTAAGCAGAACCTCATCGCTGTAGAGAAGATAGTCGGTGTGAGTCAGAACGCTCTAATGTAAGATCGAGCTATGAGTCAAGAGCTTGCGCCCTTGCCCGAACAAGAGCAGAGTCGAGCTCTAGTATCTCGTGAGATGGAAAGATCCACTAAGAGTGCATGGAGAACCTGCTAGAAGTGGTGTCTTATTAGAGAATACTGTAGTCCGCGAGATCCACCGGAAGGTAAGGTATCGAATCGAGGGTGTGTCTCAAGAGTCAGGCTATCTCTTGTCTCACGGAGATACATCTGTAGTGGGTAAGAACCATCCTCCACCTCTGTCACATAGCTCTCCAAGATAGGTCTATCTCGCACGAGAAAACGACGACAGAGCCAAGGTGCTGAGAGGGCCCAACTATCCAAAAAAGCTGTCGAAGCAATCTCCTCTATGGATAATAAGCCCACCCCATCACATGATATTGGTAAAGATGTCTGCCCCCGTGCGAGAGGTCCTGCCACACAGTCAAAGGTCCTTGGTCCTATGATGTCGCCAAACACCCCATGATCCTCCTATCAAACTCTCTAAGGCGCGAGATGAAAATAAGAGATGAGAGTACTGTGCGGAGTAAGTAACTAAGACGTCGTGCAATGGAAGAGGAAAGGATATCAAAGGCAACCTGTGGGTCCTCTAGCATAGAGAGATCCTCGATATGCAAAACGTCTTCCGCAAAAGCAACATCTAAGAATCGAGAGACAAAGTCCTCTGTACCCACGGGTACTCTGAGGATGCGTAAACCATCTCTAGGGATAACAAATTCCTCTGGGAGCTGTAGGTCCGATGGTATACCTATGAGAGACCAAGCCTTGCACTTTGACACCTTCACCTTCAGCCATACCAAGACCAATTGAGAGACAAGGTGATCAAAGGCAACACCGACTTGGTCCGTCGGATCTACGATGTGCGTATCATCAACTAGAGATGAAAAGACACAACCTGGAGCAGCCAAGGCGGTGGCGAAGAGAGCTCTGTAGTGAGCTAAGGTAAAGAGGGGTCCACCCAAAGGATCTCCCTGACGAGTCCCAGCAGTAGAGCTGATGACTGTAACCTCTTCTATCGTAGGACCGTGCTGCTAATAAAGAGAAGAGGAAGAACCATAGAACGATCGCACGAAGGGAACGAGACCCGCCAGAGATCCTCCGTCATCCATGAGCTCCCTAAAGATGGAAGCGCGAGAAACGCTATTAAAGGTATTTTTCACGTCCATTTGTAGGACAACCCAATCGGGATGGATGTCCAAGAGAGCTCTAATGCCGAAAGACACAGACTCACAACCTCCCGGTGTCGCAACTTCAAACTGATGTGGACAAAAGTGTCTTGAAAAGTATCTCGAAGCTGAAGGAGAATGGTTCGACTGATAAGTCGTAAGAGAATCTCATCGATAGCTATCGGTCAAATCTCTCCACCATCCTTCATCATGACCAAAAGTCTAGCTGTCTTCAGTACCTGAGCTATAGAGTGAGGAATATGTCCCTGAGCTACTGCTGCCGCTACCTGAAAAAGCTTCATGAAACCACTTGGGGGTCGTCTGTCTGAAAACAATCCCGTAGGTGCTCGTAGACCATCCCAGATAGACCTCCAGAAGATAGACGTGGAGCTTACACAAGGCCTGGGCAAACAAAGATATATATAGCTCCTTAGGTTGATAGTCTTGAACCTCAGGTGGTGGGAGATCATCCGATGAGGGGTGAAGAAAACGCAACGCAGCGATCGTCTCCTCAGTAGGACATGTCAATAACAAAGGATGCAATGCTTTGCCAGCTCTGCTATACTCTCCCACCTGACCTAACATCCTACAACGTTGTATGCGAGCGGAAGATGATACATCACGTGTAGAGACATACTCACTCTTATCTCGTACCGCACGGACTGATTCCTCCTGTAAGACCGTCCAGTCACCTGCTCAGAATCTCCAAAGAAGAGAAACTCGTCTGGAACAAACTCCGAATAGTGCTAGAGTGAGCTCTCAACCACACCCACGACTCTGGAGGGACTCCAGGAAGAAAGGCTAACGGTGTCATAATGACTGTACGTTGTCGAGGAGAGTCCTTCTCAAGAAGGGCGAGTCTTCTAGCTGTGATAAATCGCGAGATAGGAGTAGATATTCAATGCAAAGACAAGAGCCAAGCCGGTGGACCTCAACAGCAAAGGCCTCTCACTATTTTCAACTCTGTCCGACAGTCTATTACTGCTCAACAGAATCAATTCTCATTCACCAAAAGATCGATTCACCATGAAACACAACAATAGAAGAGATCTGAACTCCCAACGCCTTCTATTCCTTCTTGCAGTAGTCGCACAACAGAAATTTCTTAAAAACTCTAATCTTCTCAGTCTCAGTCCTCCTTCCTCACTCAAATAATGTTCTCTTTTCACCAATTTCACCTCAACCCTAGTCTCCTAGGTGAGATTCAGACCCCAAACTCCTAATCTTTTCTTTGCGTCAACCTCTCAACTGAAAATTCTCAAGAATTCGATCCAACGACAACCAAAAGCCTTTCACAGACGATCAAATCGATTCTCACTCAACAAGACCGCCCCTTGTCCGTTCAAAAGGTAGTTCTCCTCCAGACTGTATATTAGATAAAGTTCCCGCCCCCAAAACACTTGTCTCCCTCTTTGCCACGATCTCCCAATTCACCAATTCAGTTCTGTCAAGAAAATTGATCTCTCCAACCTCCAAGCTTCTCCTGCGCGTCCTCAACCCTAATCCCTAATCCTTCTCCTTCCGCTTCAACTCTCAGCTCTCTGTGAAACAATCTCTTGAAAAAGTGTGCGATCCCAAGCCGCCGCAGATATTTAACCTAAAAGTTAAAGCCCTAGCTAAGCTGCCCCCTGCTGTCCTTATAAGCGCAGTCACTTATCAGAAGCAGGGCCCTAGCTAAGCTGCCCCCTACTGTCCTTACGTACAAGTATTCTCTTGCAAAGCTGACCCTTTTTGTAAATAAAAATTCACAGCTACCTTTGTAAAGCAGACTCCTTCACGCATAAAGACTTCACAACTTCCTACACCATTACTAAGCCAACTCGACAATTAATTAACAGATTGACAAAAGTTTCCCGTGCCCTTGATATCATCTTGATGCCACCCTAAATATACCACAAGCCATCCGATGTAGACCGAAGCCCATACACTTATGGGGATGCCCCACAGGGCTTACAACCCTCCCATATGCGCACCAGGTATCTCTTATGGTATATTCACGGTGGCATGCGGAGGCTTAGGTCAGGAAGCCCACGATTAAGAGAGATACAGGTCTCCCGCCCTTAGATATGCAAGACGTGACTGCATACCAACATAGACTCCCATCCAGGAGGCCAACATGCCGGAATAGGAACCTTAAGCCAAGGGGATTTGATCCTGAGACCTCCTCCTCCCTAGGCAGACGCCCTATCACTGGGATGGCCTTTGGTTCCATTCAAAAGGGTTGAAAATACTGTACACATGTTTTCCTAAGGATGTTTTCCTGTAAAGTCTTTACTAGCCTTTCCTACGCTAACTTCTCTATGCAACTCCGTTTTTAACGAATAAGGAGTCAAAACTATAGTACTTGTGAACACCTACACACTCACGCTATCAGATTCTGAGTTTGAGCCACGAGTCAGAATCGACAGATTTCCCTCTTTCACATATTTCTCAGTCTAAAACCCATACTAACTACTACTTAAAACACTTTTTGTCAAAACTGGAAGTACGAAGTCGCTCTCCTCGACGAACTCTGCATCCTAGAAACTTTCATCCCCTTTACGGTGATATTTCAACCCAAGCTAGAGGGTAGCTTGTCGAGCATAGCCCCATCTTAACTCCTGCCTAGCTTGATAGCTAGGGTGCAGCTTCTTAAGCAAAGCCAGTTGATTGCCTTTTGAAGCTCCGTTTCTGCATCTTGAACGTCATGCACTACGACATTCATCCTCTCCAAACCTGCACATCCTCTGGTATGTGCCAATCTTTCCACTAGTCTCCAAGGTTCTCCAAATCACCATCGTCTTCTTCAACGTCCCCTTCGTCTTCTTTGGATAGCAGATCTGCCTCGACATCCATCATCTGATCTGACTCCAGAAACTCACCTAGCTCAACGGATTCTCCCTTTTTTCTGAACAACTTGATACGCTTGCTAGCAACAGAAAGCCTCAGATGTGTATCATCAAGCTCCTTTAAAGAATAAGTAGCATTCTGATGCATTTCTAAGACAACATACGGACCAAACCACCTCCTAGAAAATTTCCGAACTGTTGAGTGCTGATTCTCTAATGTACTGTCATACACCAAAACCCAATCTCCAGCATGTATGGGCTTCGGCCGGAGCTTGTGGGTCTTGTCAAACCTGTCCTTGTTCTTGAGAGGGGCCTCTTTCAGTTTCTATTGTGTCTCTATAAGATCCTCCACCCTATGTTCCAACTGCCTGATTTGAAGTGCCAGGAGTTGTACACGATCCATTTCTTCTTCCCATGGTAAAGTAGCCCATGTAGGAAAGTCCTCCTCTGCCGGCATAATCGGCTTCTGACCCAACATCAGTTCAGTGGGCATGTACCCAGTAGTAGTGCAATGAGTCGGTCTGTCAACCCACAGAGCAAAGAGGAGCAACCTAGACCACTGTCTATGCCTACCATCGCATGCTTTTACCAGAGCTTGAACAATCGATGGATGCCCTCTCTCGCTCTTACCAATCTCTTCCGGATTCATGGCAGTAGTGAGTTTGAGTTTCACTCCGTGTCGGACGAATAACTCCTTCATTTCTGTACCACACAACTCTCCTCTTCTGCACGCAATCTCCCTATAGATCCGTATCTACAGACAATATCTTCAAGAACAAACCTACATATCTCTTCTGTGGTCTTCGTCTTCAGAGCTCGTCCTTCCACAAAGTTGGAGAGGTCTTCTCGAGCCAACACCAAGTACCTCATACTCCATAACCCAGGAGGTATTGCTACCAAATCAAGAACCCATTGAAAATGGATACTAAGCGGATAGGTTGGTATCAGGCTATCCTTGTAACGTATCTTTGAATAAAATTGACAGTGCAAGCATGAACTCACAAAGTTTACCACATCTTGATAAAGTCCTCTCCATCAGTACCTCTCCTTCAACTTTGTGTAGGTAGCCCAAGCTCCTCGATGTCCGGCCCACAAGGTGTCATGAAACTCCTTCATCAACCGTTGCTTGGTCTGCAGATCATCTATAACTCGTAGAAGTGCTTCATCTCTTCTCTTTGGACGCTTCCAAAGATATCCATCTCGCAAAAAGTAGTCATATGCCTTCCTCCTTATCTCTCTAAACTCTACATCACTCAACCCCTCCTGTCTGTTTAAAGAACTCAGATAGAGTCCAATATCACGTAACCTTCCCGTGTAGAACTCCTCCTTGAATGACAATGATCCCAAATCCGAAGTCTGCTGACTACACCAAACATCTCTCTTCTCTTCGTCCTCAGCTTCTATTACCATCTCATCCTCATCTGCGTAACGAGCCCTAGATACCATGTCTGCAACTGGATTCTCTTTCCCGACAATATGTTTCAACTCAGGGTTCAAACTCCGGATGTAAGCAATCCATCTCAACATTGCTATGTCTGGAGTATTGCAGTTTGCTATCATACCAAGGAAAGGCAAACAATCTGTTTCTAAAATCACATGAGCACCAATCAAGAATTCCCGATCTATCTTCATAGCAGTAACAACTCTCCATAGTTCACGCTTTACTTGAGGATAGTTACGTTGTCTGTCTGTCAAGATTCGGACTCCGAATCTAGAAACAAACCGCACACCATCTGCATCTCCTTGACCAACTGCCCATCCAATCGTCTTTGGACTCGTGTCTACTGTTAGTATCACAGGCCTTCCTCTATGATAGTTAAGTCTCCTCAGTATGGATGGAGACTTCAGAATCTCCTTTAGCCGTTCCATCGTCTCATGATGTTCTTGCCGTCAAGTAAACCTCTTCTTTTTTCTCAGAAGTGCATACAAAGGCTCGGCAATGTGTGCCTAATGAGAATACTCACACGAAAGAACACACAAGCTCTCAAGAAACGTCGAACCTCAGTGATATTGATACAGTCTGCTATCCTTGCTATAACATCTACCTTCTCTGGGTTCGGTCTTCTTCCAAATGTGCCACACAAATGACCAACCACCATAACCTCTGACATCCCAAAACGAGACTTAGTACCTGATAGAATGAGGTGTATCTCCTCCAGACGTGTTAGAATCCTGCCCACGTCTTGAATATGATCAGCAATAAACTTCCTACAACCATTGGAAGTCACAGTCTCATCCTTGTCTTCCACCGGACAGCCTTTCATGAGGATGTCATCCAGAAATGGGATAGTGATCTCATATACAAATTCCCACAACACCTTATGCATAGCGTTTTGCATATGTGCTACTGAGTTTGTTGCTCCATAAGGAAGAGTGCACATCCGCATCAATCTCAAAGGCGTGCGCATGGTAGTCAAGTCTCTACTCTCCAAGGCAAGTTGAAATTGATCATAATCCGAAAACAAATCTCCGATAGAATAGACAGACCTCCCAGCAAACGCCTCAGCTACCTCATCAATCACAGGTCCTGTTCCCATGTTCCAAATCGTGATGTTGTTGGCAGGCTGCAAGTCTTGGATAAAGCGCAAAGCCCCAGACTTCTTAGACACCGTGAACCATCGGCTAGAGTACGGAGTCATGGATGGCTCAAGGATACTCATTTGCGTCTTCTCCTTCAATAGCTCAATGAGCTTTGGCAGCAAGGCACGAGGGACTAGAATCGGCTTCAAGTCCCAAGTCGCATGAGATACAGTGAAGATAACTATCGGAGCTATCACACTCGATCCACACAACCAATCTCTTCAGCTGAAAAAGAAAATGCTTTACCATGACTGACAATCATCTGTTCAAAAGTCTTCTTCTCTACTTCAGTCAAGAAACCACCCCCTCCTATCTGGAGTTGTTCGAGTGTTTCTTGAGTAAACTGATGCCCTATTCGTGCAGGATTTTTAAGTACAGGTTCAATGGCGGCTGACTCCATCTGCTGTTGTGAATCAACATGCAACTGGGTCGCCACCGGCTTCACCTTCCTCGCTACAGCTTTATATTTGGCGTGTACTTCTAATTCCTGACAAGAGCCGCACCAGCAGACTGCATCCTTCCATCCATTCTCCAGTCTCAGATGAGGACGATATCGCAAGTATGAGACAATCTCCTCATAGACTTGAGGAGAATGGATGGAGATCACCACCCTACCTCCCAACTGTTCTTCCATCCTACCTACTTCATCTAGCCAACGAACAAAAGACAGTGCATCGATAAACTCTTGATACACACAAGAAATCACTTCATTTTCCTCCAGAGCTCTTATACAACGCAGATCAGCTATATGTTTCTCCACCTGCCTCCTACTCTTTTCAGTTAGATCTTCCACTCGTGTAAACTCACTCCAATCCTCACGACTCAAACTCAACAAACCTGATCTTCAACTTGATACTCTATATACATTCTCAGAACCTCGAGCAACCTCTTCATTAGTCTCCTGTGATCCATTGGGCTGCTCAAGCGGGATCATAGTAGTCCTTGATCCTTCACTCTTGTCCTCCCGTTCTACAAGAGTGGGTTCTAAAAATCTTTACTTCTACAAATAGGAGAGTCCCTCAAGGTCTATCTGTTTCGCTCATGGTTTGTCCGAACAGTCAGAAATTGAACAGAACGTCTATCATCAGGGCTACGAATCCTAGCAAAGTGTGATTCATCGTCCATCACTTTGGTCTCCATGCGCACTGCAGTGATATAAGGCTGACCAAGAATGATCGGATACGAAGCAGAAGAATGCACAAAAAAAGTGCTGATCTACTTCTACATCACCTATCCTCACTCTCAGTTATGACAAGCTCCGTACAACTCGCCCTTTTGGTTGTTAGCAGCACGCAGCACCCATCCATGATTCAGCTCGATAGACCACAGTCCTCTCTCATATATCTCTCGCGACATGATATTGATTTCGGATCCGTGGTCAACTAAAGCAGCAATAGGTTCAGGCAGACTCCCAAGACGTACCCGTGTGGCAATTGTAGCACGAGCCCAATGCCTCTTCTTGAAGTCACTGTCAACAGTTGGGCTCTCTTCATCAGCTTCATCATCATCAACTTCAATAGTGCTAGTTCCAGCAACTAACGCCTCCTGTTGGTATCTCTTGTCACCAGTCTCCTAAAAATGCACCTTCCCAAACTCCACATCATTTACAGAAGCTCCTATCACATCTATCATTTGGCTCTCTACTTGCTCAGATATGACTTGCCTCTTTCGTTTGATGACATCGATAATCAGCTCATGAAACTCTCTCTTTGCGATGCTAAGAACCTCCCGAAGTGAGAACTCAACTCGTGCATCTAATATCCTCTGCTCCAAAATGCTTTTAAGATCAGTGGAGGTCTCAATATCTATAGCCAGCTTGTAAGCCGGCCCTTTCTCTTTTTCTTGAGCAGTGAACCGTCTTCCAGCAGTCGTTGGTTCCTGCTGAGATCTCTATACGTCCTCCATTGGACCTGGTGCAGGTGGTGGGGCTTGAGAGGTAGACGAGACATCCTCTGGAGGTGTTGCTTGCCTTCTAGTGATTCTCCGTCCTTATCCCTCTCTAGTCTCCTCTGGAGTCCCAGTTTCAAGCTCAGAGGCATCTCGTCGTCTTTTTTTCTCCACAGAAGCATCTTGTCAGTGAACATGCTTCTCTACGTCCAAGAAAGCTTTAATGGACGCTGTATCTACAGGATCTTTCCACCCTATGACTCTACGAATAGTTTCTGCTCCTCTTTTCAATACCTCAGAAGGGACCTCAGAAGGGACCTCAATACTGCTCCTCTCAATAGACTTATCCAGCAAGGTAGGGCTAGAAGAGACTTCAATATATCCAGCATACACATCAAGATTCATCGGTGGTACTGTTACCATAGTTACTGTTGCAGCTGTAGTGACCTGAGATAAACTCCTCATACCCCCTCGCCCAAATTGCGTGTTCAATGGTTCTCCAGTAGAAACGAGATGCAGTCTACCATTCTGATAGCGAACCACATCATCTCGTAGAGCGGGTGTAAGCTCTTGGCAATCTCCTCGAAGATGATCAGGACTATCACACCATATACACCTACGAACAGGAGCACCCCCTGGACGAGCAGCACCAGGCGTCAGTAGTAGCTCTCTATGCAAACCAGCCAGCTCTATCTTCAATTCACGCATCTGTCGGATCAACTCCTCAATTTGATTGTGCTGACCTTGGTTCTCAACCACCCTCTGAACAGATATCCTCTGTGCAGGAACTGACACAACTGGCACTGGAGGCGCTTCTACAGGAATAACAGGTCTAGGAGCAAGAGTCGGAGGCTGCTGTCCTTGAGGAGCATAAGGTTGATGAACCACCTCTGCAAGCGGTCGTCCTCCTACAGCCACTCTCCCTCGTCTCTGTCTTGTTAGAACGGCCACAACATCTTCCACTCTCCCTCAATCCATAGTAGCACCCCCTTCAGCTGATCGATCTGCTAACATGAAGCATAATCCATATGTTGTAGCCTCATCGGTGGCTTGCAAGAAGAGCTCTGTCCTTCTAGCATCCAAGGTTATCCGTTCAAGCGTCGAAAGCTGTCGGTATCTTCGATCAAACTCTCTTAGTAACTCATTCAACCCCATCCTATGATCGAATTGTTGCTCAATCCAATCCAAAAAAGTTCTCCTAGTAACTCTCTCAGAATCTTCCAAGGAATTCCTCTCGGAGAGCTCGCTCAAAACTTGTCCAAACACCAAGATTTCTCCTATGTACGTCTCTCACTTGATCTCTCAACTCAGGAATCACAGCAAACTCAAAACTACCAATCATCTCCGCTTCGGTCACCTTTACAAGCTCTATCTCTCCTCTGTATTCACGAAGATATCTGGAAATATCTCCGCCTTCAAATCTTCCACACCTATTCACAATCGCCTGCAAAGCTTTTGTAGATTTCAACTCACCCCCTCCGACAATCGGATGTTGCTGAACTAAGGCCGCAAGCGTCTTCAATATCTCAGCAGTATCCAGGCCTGATGCCGTAGTTGCTGCTGAAGACGTTGGTGTAGCCGAAGGTGTAGCAGTAGACGTCGATGCTCCAGCCGTAGAGACAGTAGCACCACTCCCGCTCTTGCGATTCATCTCTTCCTTGTATGCAAATCTCAACCTCAGTAACCTCAGTGATTAATCACCCCAAGATGACTCTCAGTGGAACCACCAGATTTATGTCGAGGGATACCGAATTTACGAATCTGTAGCGATTTTCTTGAAAACAACAGGCAAATGGAACTGAACATTTCAATGTTGAAGGTTTTTTTTTTTTTTTTTTGGTTTTTTTTAGGCCTGTTTTCACTGTGGGGCTTTCTGCAGCCGAATGCTGCTGCCCTTGCATAGCATGAGTCCCCCCGCCAGGAGGACTCGACCCCACGGCGAATATTGAAGGTGTCACAGAGCAAACGAGCGATATGTTGAAATGGTATGTCAACATAATTGTAGGGCAAGTTCATGATTCAACATTGTGGTTAGTGCTGCTCCTGTTAACGCAATGGATGGCTTACTGACGTGTAATATGTTTGGGATCGATGGAGCAGCTTGCAGTATCCTCCTGATCCTTTGGTACAGCGTCATATAGCCTTTTTTGCATCCCATGCCGATTTTCTGTGAATTAGTATGACTGAGCGGCTCCTATAAACGGTCGTTTCTTAACCTAACCTGTTGTACTGTTCTCTAAACATATGAACAGGACTTAGCTATGGGAGTAGCCGATTTGCACACACCAGAGGCGGTTGCAGCAGCGGAATTAGCTTCAAAAGGTCAAGTCATCCAAATGGACACGACATCGAGCTGTTTTGTTGATGGTTCAGAAAGTGACAGTGACGATGAAGAGAAACATAGGGAAAGTGATATGCATACTGTGTTGGAACTTATAAGAGCCCAAGAGATGCAGAGGCAAACATCTGAAGCACAAGACGAATCCAAGAGCAAGAAAGATCTCAAACGGAAGAAAATCGAGCAATTGTAGAAGACGGCTTTTGGTCTATCTCATATCTTTTCTATAATATACAGTTTTTACAAATTCGAGTTTTACTTGCCTGCATTAAGAAGCTATTTATTGTCTTCTACCCTTGAATATAAGTACCCTCAGGATGTTAACTTCTCTTTTTACTACATTTGCAGTTCATACGAATGTCATGTCACCACTCGTTGTTACTCACTTTGTACTTGCATGGGTTCAAAACTATTTGGTGCTTACTAAGTGTGCGGGGGAAGCTACTGTTCAGAAATTGGCTTGATCACACCCCCAGTAGGTTCTGTGAGCTTGATCATACCCCTCTTAACGATGTATGGCTTTATCACACCCCTGACTGGCTATTGCTTGTAAAACCAGTCACTCTGTGATGTTACTCACATGTGAGCCTGCATATATTAAAGGATTGAGAATATGAATAGTCTAACGTGTCTTTAATGTTAAATATTTTGATTTACAGTGATATTTTGTCAAAGTTGAAAGTATTAAAATGATGAACCAAAAGATAAAATGACTGGTTCTACTGTCAATAACCAGTCAGGGGTATGATCAAGCAACCAAACGTTAAGAGGGGTATGATCAAGCGCAACAATCGTATTGGGGGTATGATCAAGCCAATTTCTGAGCTACTGTTTTCTCCGGAAACTGGAGGAATTGGCTTGATCACACCCCCAATACGATCGCTGCGCTTGATCACACCCCTCTTAACGTTTGGTTGCTTGATCACACCCCCAACCTCCCATCGTCCGTCATGCTGGTCGACCGCGCCATGTAGATCAAGCCGTTATGCCAGGTCATAACGACAGTTCGACGTGGAGCGTGCGCCAGGTCATATTGACAGTCTGACGTGGTGAAATCGCCACGTCATAGTTGGGTAGTCTGACGTGTAGTGTAAAAGAACGATTTGTATGACGTGGTGTGTTCACATAGTGACGTGGCAAGGTCTGACTTGGGACGTGCAAATGCACAGTCTGAAGAGTGGGTGTGTTTCGCGGGAAAGAATTGGAAAGAGACAGTGACAAATTTGACGCGTAAAAGAGATCATAACACATTTGAAATAGATCATAACAGTTCCCGCACATTAACAATGACGAAGATCACATTGAACTGAATAAATCCGAGAGTATTGATCAGAGCGAGGCGAAGTGGAGAGTGAAGAGTGATAGAAGTGCGGGGCGGTGGAGAGTGAAGAGTGATAAGAAGTGCGGGGCGGTGGAGCGTGGAGAGTGATCAGAAGTGCGGGGCGGTGGAGAGTGATAAGAAGGACAGATTCAGAGATAACGATATGTCGATCGAACGATATAATGCTATGAACCTCGATACTGAGAGCGACAATGATGATTGTTTAGACGGATTGCATTTCGAAGATGAAGAAAGGAGATTCACTATGGATGTACGTTCTGAGGGTCTTACTGAGGAGAGCGTGCTAGAAAGATGACGACGAGAAATGGCCGATGCGAGAGGAGTGAGTCGGTTACTCCAAGACAAGACTTTGGAGTCCCTGAGAGCCGTTGCATGCAAAGTGTGTCTCGGGTCAGAATTTGAATCCTTTAAGGAGTTCGATTTCGCCGTTGACTGTTGGTCTTTTTTGAATAGCCGAGCGAGTCATAAATTGAAAAACTCTCAAAACTATAGAGTTAGAGTGTGCAGGTATGGAGCGAAGGCTCGTTGTAGAAAATTATTCGAAGATAGATATGTAACATCAAATAGTGCTGAAACGAGTCACCGAAACAGTCAGCCTCGCAGCTTCCACAAATATACACAAAGATGTAGAGCCTCAGTAAGACAGCTTGCAGCTGGTCGATCAGAACCTCCACAAGGTCAATCAAGAAGAGAATCAGTTAACGGTCATTGTGGTGAAAGACTTCGATATCAATCCGCCGGGAGAACGACCTTTTATGGGGCTAATGCTCGGGATAGTGATATAGAGCATCCATGCAAATGCGAGTTAGAGCACAGAAGGGCAAGTCACTGGACGAATTACTATTACTATTTGTGATTTAGAGCACAGTTGTCCTAGTCAGATCGGATACTGGCGTGGATCTGCATCGAACTCGAAATTCCTTGCTGCAGTTATGTGTAACAGAGTCGTCATTGACCCGAACACTCCCATTCAAAATCTGGTGGAAGATCTTCGAACTACATTCAATAAGACGGCTCTTTACTATCAGGTGTGGAAGAGTCGAGAGCATTCTCGAGACTGGTTGGAGGATAATCAAGCATCATCCTTCTATTACATTCCTTCTGTATGTAGACGTATACTGGAAGTAGATCCCATGGCAGTTGTGGATTGGGGTACTTGGGAATGTAACACAACAATATTTAGTAGATATTACGTGTGTCCTAGTGCCACTCGTGATATATTTTCTTTGTGTCAGAAAGTGATATGTTTGGATGCTTGTCATAGCAAGTCCAGAAAGTTTCCATGTCAAATATTTCTAGCTTCAGTGTTGGATGGTGCAAATGAAGCAATCATTTTAGGCTTCGCAGTTGCACCACAAGAAGACACTACAAACTGGACATGGTTCTGTCAACATCTCCGCAACTCTATACATGGTATTATTTCTCCTCAGACGGTAATAATCAGCGATAGACAGAAGAGCTTAGAAAGAGCTGTTTCAGATGTATTCCTTGAAGTTGTCCACGGGCATTGTGGGCAACACATCCGAATGAATGTACGGACGAGGTTTGGCAAAGAGGCGGAGAGACCATTTCTGAATTGCTTGTACGCCAAGACGAGAGAAATGTAAGGCACTCTATACTTTTTCCTTAATTTATCTCAGTCAATTATTGAAGAAATTTGTTGGTTGAGTTATAGCTATTATCTCATTTGTATATATAATGTCTCATTTGTAAGTACAATGAAGTGCTTGACAAGCTGGATGCATCAGGGGAAAGAGGTAGACACCTGGCTGAATATTTACGAAGTATACAACCAGAGAGGTATAGCCGATATGCATTTCCTCTACCACGTTATGAGAAAGTCACATCTAACTTGGCAGAGAGTATGAATAATGCTCTGAGACCAATCCGCTGGAATGCTCCATTAAAGATCTTGTTGGATTTATGATATTATATTATGCAGCAGTTCACTAAGCGGAGGATACAGCTTCAACAAGAAACAAGTGTATTGACTCGTTTTGCTCGACTTCGGCTCATGGAGAATGAACATGCTGCAGAAAGTTTTCTCTGTCAAGTGTCTTCTCCATTCGAGGCTACCGTCCGCGATCATGCCAATGGAGTAACACATGTGGTGAAACTAGCACAAGGTGGTGCAGGAAAGTGTACATGTATAGAACTTCCAAGAGATGAGATGGCCATGTGGACATGTCATTGCTTTCGACAGAGAGACTGGTGGGAACCCAACAACGAGATTGGATAACATCTGGCATAGCTCATCGTTATTTTCAATGTATGGACATAGTGCGTTGCCAGCTATTTTCACTGATGATCTTCAACCGGTGTACAGTTGCGGACCTCCGTCCGTGGCAAGACGAAGGGGAAGACACAGAGTGGTGAGGATTGATAACAACACCCAATTCACAGCAACTGCAGATGGCAATCAAGATCTACCTCCCACGAGTAGTACCCGTGTCTCTTCACCAATTGAAGATAGTCACCTTACTGAACCCACATCGATTGAGAATGAGTATCCTATTAATGATGAGCAGATATTACATTTTGCTTCTGAGACAATGTGCCATCGAAGACGAAGACGAGTCCAGCAAACAGGTCCACATCATGACTTGGGACATTTTCCTCGTTCTACTCCAGGGAAGTGCAGTCTCTGTGATCAACCAGGCCACAATAGAAGAACATGCCCTAGGCTGTATGCACCCACGGATGACGAAGGGATGTTCACTGAGGTGACAGATGAAGTCGAAGGAAGTGGATTTCATGTGACGATTACAGCTTCTTTTGAAGGAGAAGTTTCATTGAGTGAACCAGATCCGCTGTAGGGAGTAGTTACATTACCAGCTGATACAGATTCATTATTGTGCTGATACATCTTCTAGTACTAGTAGTTTCTTATAGGTAGTAGTACATAGTTCTTTTTCATATTTCAGTTCATCGACATTATTTCCTAACAAAGAGCATATGATGATTAACTCATTATCAATTCTCAAATTGGTACATCATGATTATTTTATAAATAGCTCTCTATTTGTGACAAGAGCAGTGTGAAACAAGGAACACAACTTGTGATGTGGTGTATATATTATGTGTTGAATAGACTGGATAGAAGTACACTATCTCCCTTTAAAAAATATGGTGACAGATGTGCAATATATCGCTCGCCTTATGTTCAATCTCTCTTGTTTTGAACTTGGAAAACATGAAACTAGTGGGTGACCAATAAACTATAAAGAAAGAACCGCTAGCGAGGTGAAGAGGGGAGAGAAAGGGCGTGGAAACTTCTGTGACATGGTTCAGACGTTGAGTAGCGTAAAAGAAGTTGGTTCGGATGTTGAGGAGCGTGTTGAGAATGTCGAGTGGAGTTCGTCGCCTACATTCGAGGGTTTACAGGAGAGGAGAGCGAGGAGAGTGAGACTTTAGCGACGACTGTAGAGAGGAGAGGAAGGACGAGGTGAGTGAGGAGAGTTTAAGGAGAAGTTCTTGCGTTGTTGAGGAGGAGACTTGAGAGAAGTGATCGAGTAAGGCTGTAGATTTTTGAGAAGTACAAAAGAACCCTGTAATCTCTGATCGATTCTTTCTTGAATCGACGTGATGAAAATGACAGGTACTAAGAGCAGTAACAGAGGAGGTGGTAGAGGAGGTGGCAGACGAGGACGAGGTGATGGAAGAGGACGAGGCAGGGCAGGAGATGCAAGAGAGACGAATCGCAGAGACGCAGAGGCTGATCCAAGTAAGTTTCAAATCAAAGTTTAGCTCTGTGAAATGTCGTGAAATGTTTAAATTCGGGTGTAGATAGTGTGCGATTCAACATGCATCGCATGATTTTAGGGCGATTCAGTTTGTGCCGCGTCAGGATTTTGTCGAAACAAGTAGAAATATTTAGTGAGAAGAGCGATACAAGGTGTATCGCCGCAAAAACGCAGCGATACATGCAGTATCGCGCAAGAAGACCGTGACACACTGTGAGTTTCACTCCGCGTAGGGTACTCCTTTACCGCGCGGGACGACGCATGCTGTATCGCTCCGATAAGATGCGATACATGCCATGTTTCATCCGTCCGGAGGGTTGTCCCTTACCGCCGACGACGATACAGACCGTATCGCCTAGCTGGGAAGCAAAATAGTACCTGTTTTGCTCCTTCAGGCGATACATTACGTACGTTTCGTCCCTCAGGGTGGAAGTCACTTCCACCCGAGGGCGATGCAGGCTGTATCGTCCTCTAGCGGGGCGATACACGTCATGTATCGCTCTTGCGGGACGAAATAGTTACTTGTTTCGCCCCCAATAAATTTTTCCCTTACACCGGGCGCGATGCAGGTTGTATCGTCAGGAAAAGGAGCGAAACATGACATGTATCGCTCCTTTCGGGCGATACAAAGTGCGTTTCGTCTCTCAGGGTGGAAGTCACTTCCACCCGAGGGTGATGCAGGCTGTATCGTCCTCTAGCGAGGCGATACACGCCATGTATCGCTCTTGCGAGACGAAACAGTTACTTGTTTCATCCCCAATAAATTAGTCCCTTACACCGGGCGCGATGCAGGCTGTATCGCCAGGAAATGCAGCGAAACATAACATGTTTCGCTCCTTTCAGGCAATACAAAGTGCGTTTCGCCTCTCAAGCGATGCAGGCTGTATCGTCCTCTAGCGGGGCGATACACGCCATGTATCGCTCTTGCGGCGCGAAATAGTTACTTGTTTCACCTCCTGGTTGCGATGCAGGCTGTCTCGCCTCGCTTGGGGACGATACACGCCATGTATCGCTCTTGCGGGACGAAACAGTTATTTGTTTCGCCCCCCGGTTGCGATGTAGGCTGTCTCGCTCGTGTCGCGAAACATGGAGTGTTTCGCCCCTCGCGAAGGTAGTCCCTCATCGCGGGGGTCCGATACATGCTGTATCGCCCGCTAGGGTGTGATACACTGACTGTTTCGCACTTCGCGAAGTGTACACCCTTACCAAGGGGGCGATACAGGCTGTATCGCAAATCTAGATTGCGATACACGAATTGTCTCGCCCGTCGCGTACTGTACTCCCTTACCGATACTCTCCGTTGTCTGCTCTTTTCCAGTTGCTATGGAGAAAATGAGAGAAGGACCTTCAATGTTCCAATATCATTACAAGGAAGATGATCGGTATCATTTAAAATGGTGCTGGGTGCTGAAAGAGGAGATTGAAAATGCATTATCTGGAGTTGAAGAAGAGGCTATAGATCGACTGGGATTACTTGTCACATTCTCCTTCGACTTTCCTCGTCCAGATGTAAGTCTTCATAAATTGTCCCTTCTTTCTATTTGTACATGTTTCCTTTGCTTTTTACACATGCAAGTGTAGTTAGTGCACTTAATTCCTCGCATTGTCATGTATGCGTTAGTCATGTATGTATTTCTCTTTAAAAGTGTTTAAATCTTTGCAATGTATGCAGATATCATATTATCTACAATTCATAGACACTTATGATCCAACTATTCATCGTGCCATCGTTGAAGGACACGAGATATTATTGGATGAGTCTTTTGTTCGTGAAGCATTAGTTCTACCCATGGGAACTACAGTACCTCGTCCTACCAATGTTAAGAGAGCTTTGATCGATGATTGATTCCCTGAAAAAGATGAGAAAGAGAAGAAATATTTGTTATGGATGTGTGAATATCCAGAGTGGAGACTTGTTTTCCAACTCATCAACTGCATACTTCTAGCTCGTAGACGTCCAAAAGAAGTACATGGACAATTAGCTCTTTACTTGAAGAGTAAAGTAGAAGAGAGCGGAGAAGATTATGATTGGACTGAGTTCATCTTGGACTCTTTAGATACTGAGATATCCGCCATGAAGAAGCATATGAGCAAGGAGAAGTTGGTGAGACATCCAGAGACTTGGGTGGATATGATATTGATCCATTTCATGAGACATGCGGGTATACTTCCAGAGTCTCACATCTTCTTGAGTTCTCAACAAGTGGAGGAGCCGATCCAACACGCTGGGTCTTCGCATGGAGTTCCTTTACGTAAGATCTTTGCTTCCTCCTCTATAAGTTTATTACGTGCAGTTGTTTATGATTTTCAAAGTTTTGTAGTAGTAGAGAAGTTGTCTTTCTAATCAAGTATAACTTTCGGTTGAAGATCCGTCGTCTTCTCAACAAACTCAAGACCCTCAATCTTCACAGAGAGCTCCTCCACCTCCATCATACAGTGAGATGCTCTTTTTCCTCTGTTTTATCTTTCTGAATTATTTACGGTTTTGGAAACACTTTACTATTTAGAAACATTGTACTGATATGTATGTTTCCAAAGAAGTCTTGGCTGTGTAAAGGCATGTATAATGTTTACAAGTCGAAGATGATTTTGGCAGGTGAAGAGATTATTCTCTACGATAGCATCAAGAGGAAGAAGGAGGAACTTGATGCATTAACCACTACCATCAATGAGAAGAAAGAGCAGCTTGCTGAAAAGCTTTTGGAACTAGGAGCTATGGACTACGAGATAATGGTGGGAAAAGAAGAAATAGCTCGTATACAAGAGACCCCTGAGTGCTTACCTCGTCTTATTCACCCTACTACAGTAAGACGGAAGACTCTTATTCTTGATTTGAATGATCTTTTGGTTAAAGTTGGGAGGACTGAGGAGGAGTTGATGCAGGCTCGTGAGAAGGGATATGTAGTGGAGAATACCCCTAAGCCGTCTGTATGGTACGTCACTATCCGTTCATCTTGGTATAAATAGTAATCTAGACATGTTTATATGAGAATTTGGGTTTAATCTCTTACTTTGTTTACCATATATGTTTACTACAGGTATGTGGCTCGACATGGAGTGAAAGCATTTTTGGACATTTGTCTCGATAAGTTCCAGGTTATCATATGGACATCCCGTACTTTGGTCAACACTGCAACTCTACTACATGCAATGGACGCCAAGAATTATCTACCCCCTGGAGTTACAACTGGGAAGGTATTTGCATCTACACAGCATTGCTATCTTCCATTCATGTTCAGATCTTTTGTTATTTATATCAAATTTGTCTTACTTCTTATACATTTGGTATTGCCTTCTTTTCTTATCTTTTATCAGGTATGTAGAGTGTTGACTCAGGAGTCTTGTTTCAAATATTACACAGAGAGGGAAGCAGGGTCCGGGAATCATTTATACCTGAAAGATTTCTCGTATCTACATCGCTACAACTTGAGCACGAGAGATGTTCTCCTGGTGGATGATAGTCCAGTTAAGAATTCTACAAATCATCCATTCAATGCTATCCATCCTCCTCCTTTTTCTCTTTTCACCATCGATAGTGATAAGGAACAGTATTTAGAAGCAACTTTGTTACCTTGGCTTCTTCATTGGGGATATAGTCCAGAGGAGACAGTCTCTTATATGGAGACTAGATATTCTCAGATTCAAGCTCAAGATCCTATTCGGGCTTTACAAGAGTATTGGAGCAACATTACCAAAGACGAAGTACATATAGTATGGAGAGCAGTACCACACAATATGTCTATGGGTTACCTCCATCTTCTCAAGTGAGAATAGTGTCTACTTCAAGTTTCTACTCCTTGGAAGTAAAGTTATAAAACTTTTGATAAAAGTTTCGCATCAATGGTTACAGTATTATTATTTTGAATGCATATAAATTATGGTTATAAAGAAACACCAGAAAAAAACAGGGCAAAAGGTACCTGTTCGGTGCGATATAGCATGGATCCGAACACAAGTGAAACATATGTCATGTCGACATTTTTTAACAGCTTGTATAGTCTCGTCTAGGATACTCGATCGTCGAGCGATACAGGTTGTATCGCCCACGCTCAGTGCGACACAACTTGTATCGTCTCTACTAGTGTACTCGATCGTCGAGCGATACAGGTTGTATCGCATCGTCAGAGCGATACATTATCTGTATTGCCTCCGCTCAGTGCGACACAGCCTGTATCGTCTCGACCAGTGTACTCGATCGTCGAGCGATACAGGTTGTATCGCTCCGTCAGAGCGATACATTACATGTATCGCCCCTGCTCAATGCGACACAGGATGTATCGCACCGATCAAGGAGGCTAATCCTTACTCTTACCCCTGGTCGAGGCGATACAAGCTGTTTCGCCCCGACCAGTGTACTCTATCATCGAGCGATACATGTAATGTATCGCTCTGACGACAGAGTACATGTATCGCCCCTGCTCAGTGCGACACAGGATGTATCACACCGATCAGGGAGACTAATCCTTATCCTTACCCCTGGTCGGGACGATACAAGTAGTTTCGTCCCGACCAGTGTACTCTATCGTCGAGCGATACAGGTTGTATCGCTCCGTCAGAGCGATACATTATCTGTATCGCCTCTGCTCAGTGCGACACAGGATGTATCGCACCGATCAGGGAGCTAATCCTTACCCTTACCCCTGGTCGGGACGATACAGGTTGTACCGCTCCGTCAGAGCGATACATAACCTGTATCGCCCCTGCTCAGTGCGACACAGGATGCATCGCACCGATCAGGGAGCTAATCCTTACCCTTATCCCTGGTCGGGACGATACAGGTTGTATCGCACCGTCAGAGCGATACATTTTCTGTATCGTTCCCGCTCAATGCGACACAGGATGTATCGCACCGATCAGGGAGGCTAACCCTTACCCTTATCCTGGTCGGGGCGATACAACCTGTATCGCCCAACCATTGTACTCGATAGTCGAGCGATATAGGTTGTATCGCACCATCAGAGATACATTATCTGTATCGCCCCCGCTCAGTGCGACACAGCCTGTATCGCACCAATCAGGGATGCTAACCCTTATCCTTATCCTGGTCGGGGCGATACAGGTTGTATCGCACAGTCAGAGCGATACATTATTTGTATCGCCCCCGCTCAGTGCGACACAGCCTATATCGCACCGATCAGGGAGGCTAACCCTTACCCTTACCTGGTCGGGGCGATACAGCATGTATCGCTCCTACACTGTGCGACACAGACTGCATCCCTTGACCAGACCTGTGCGGTACAGGGCTGTATCGCCCCGAGCAAAATAGGCTAAGGGGTACCTGGTCGGGGCGATACAAGTTGTATTGCCCCGATCAGGTAAGAGTAAAGGTATAAAGTATCAGTAATGTAACATAATACAATAGATCCAATAATAACATGGAGTAAAGTTTAAAAAATATTGTGTTAAATGCTATTGTAAGATAAATAAACCAAGAATGAAGAAAATTATGAGGGTTGTTATGTTAAGAGAAGAGAAAATCATGAATCATGGTACTACTTTGATATAATCCCATTACATATGTATTGTTTGACGAAACATCAGAATAAATGAAGAAATTAAAGTTTGATACTATCGAGTTTTAACAACAGCAGAACACAAAAATTG
This sequence comes from Asterella californica, assembly GCA_036924285.1. Classification (NCBI taxonomy): domain Eukaryota; kingdom Viridiplantae; phylum Streptophyta; class Marchantiopsida; order Marchantiales; family Aytoniaceae; genus Asterella; species Asterella californica. Next base: position 20,442,379 of record JAYKYS010000003.1, read on the forward strand.
AAGTTCAAACCTAACTTTATTATCGTCTAGGACTTCCCATGAGTACTTGAACCATCCTATTATTGTCATCTAAGTCAAGTTGATGTGAATTTACTGTGATTTTTCTTATATTGAGAGAACAAGTAAAGTTGCTCACTATAGTCTAACTTATACCAAACTCTTATATATATATATTAGACTAGTGAAGTTGTAAAAATATTCAACACATAGATTTAAGACAACACCAAAAACAAAGGGAGTACAGAAAATATTAGTGGTTGTTAGCTTGAGTAAAGATAAATTATTGTAAGATAAATTCATCATGAATGGAGAACATTACCAGTTGAGGGGTAAGGGTTGTTGACGTTAACAGCTGAGATGTAAGTCATGAATCCTCTTACTGCTTCAACATAATAAGATGAAATGAATATAATGATATTATTTGACGGATCATATCAGATGCATAAAGTATTTCATATACGAAGAAAATTAAAGTGTGATACGTAAATGAAAATGACATTACATGTCTATTTAAGTTATATAGGGTTAGAAATGAACAGATATTATAAATAGCTTAAGGTTTCAAGACAAAAATCCGTGTAAGAATATCATAAGTCACTTTTAGAAGTACCTTCTTCTATATGTTATGAGAATATGGTTAATCAATTAAAACCAAATGTATATTATGTGTATAAACTATACACATATAGTACTAATAGATTAATACATATTTAGATTCACCTACGCTTGGAAGGGTAAGGGTACCCTCGTCGGGGCGATACAGCTTGTATCGCCCCGCAAGAACGAAACATTACGTAAACGAGTGCGATACATGGGTTATTTCGCACAATAAGTGCGATACAAGCTGTATCGCCCCGTAGGAACGAAACATTCAGTGTATCGTTCCTTCTCTGAGCGATACAGACGTTATTTCGTACAACGAGTGCGATACAGAGTGTATCGCTCCGAGGGATAAGGTAAGATCGTATCGCTCAGCAACAGTATCGTCTCTGAGCTGGTGAGGGTAACACTAAGAACATTACACACGGCTCAGGACGAAACATCATGCACAAACACGAGTGGCATACAAGAATAAACTCATTAACTCGAAGTGCAATCAACCATTCATTGCAACAATGAAACATGAAAATATCATTCTTCTCCATATCCAAATTTGAGTTTTCACAACCACACTCCTCCTACAACCACACTCCTCCTGAAGTCTACTAAGTCTACAACTGTCTAAGTTTACGAAGTGCATCTCCAAATTCAGAAAGGTCCTCTCTTTGTTCTCTCTGCAGTTCGATTACAGTGTTCATTTCTCGAACAATGTTTTCTGCAACTACATCTATCTCATTTGCTCTCCCCATCAGTAACAAGGCCATGTCATGTAGCCTCTCTATCTCTAGAAGTTGAACGTTCTCCGATATGCATTAACTATCTTCCTCCGATATGCACTTAGGATCTTCCACCACAGATGGATAAAAAGTACAACAATCCATTGCATTTGCAAGGTCTTCCACAGCATCTTGAAATTCATCCGGTTGCTCCATCTCAAGCTCCACATCAAACACTGTATAGCGATTTTGCTGTGCATTCAATCCAATTTTAAAACGCCACTTCTCTGAGCACATAGTGTTCAAAATTTCATCTTGCTTTTCTACAGTTAGTGTCTCGAACTCCTCTGCTGTCATGCCCAATAGTTTCTCTCCAACAGTCCACACAATTACTATTGATAATGCGGTTTCTACACGGTCCTTCACACTGTGATCAGTCAATCCTAGATGAAATCGATATTGTCTCCTACTTCCTCTTTGACCACATGGGTGCCACGTCTTTCGCCACGGCTGCGTATGACTGAAATACAACACTTTCCTAGTTGAGCTCGTCGTCATGCTTGATTCACTTACACGCTTATAACACCCCGGGAAGTTGCAAGCAACATAAGAGACAGAACCAGACAACTTGTTCTTGATTATTCGTTGAATGGAAGCTGAAACCCACTGAGAAGAGACATTGTCGATACATTCTTCGAATTCTGCAAGTGAACACATCGTTTCTATAAACTACTCAGCTCAGCGCACGGAAAGCTTACACACGTCTGTGTACACTCTGTAATCAACACGTCTAACGGTAACAACAACTGCCTTCGCCCTTGCTCGTAACTTTTCACCTCCGTCTCCTCGATCTCACATCACCCTCGTCTCCTCGATCTCGCATCACCTCGCATTTTGAGTGCGGAAAATCTGTAAATGCATCTCGCGCGTTACTGTGAGACTGGCCGGACGATACTGGCGCCATTCTCGCACTGCCCGGTCTTTCCCGCTCCTTTCCGCTCAAAGTAAACATACTGACATGCTCCACGTCGTACAAATTGTTCTTTTACACTACACGTCAGACTACCTAACTGTGACGTGACGATTTCATCATGTCAGACTGTCAATATGACCTGACACACGCTCCACGTCGAACTGTCGTTATGACTTGACACAACGGCTTGATGTACATGACGCGGTCGACCGGCATGACGGACGATAGGAGGTTGGGGGTGTGATCAAGCAACCAAACGTTAAGAGGGGTATGATCAAGTGCAGCGATCGTACTGGGGGTGTGATCAAGCCAATTCCTCCCGGAAACTGCTTTACCCGTGTACCATTATGTATTTGCAGTTCATACGACGTAGATACAAGTCAAAGAAGAAGTACCATGTTACTTTCTCAGTTGCTTACTTGCTATCGGATGTGTACTGTGGCATTCTATGATCTAGGCCCACAAGTGAATCATGTCGCTGACCCGGGCTGGTACAGCAAGCAGCACAGTGGTGTCGCGGAATATGTATCAGATACGAAAGAAGGTGAGCTTGATATCAGGCGCTGAGTTCCCATGGTTTGCTTCCATAGTTTGCCTGGCGGATTTCCTGTGTCGAGATGCAGCTTACTCTTCAGTTTTGATACACACGTCCTGTCCGTAGAACTGTCCTACCAAGTTAAGTTGATTCAGCTCACTATACAATGCTGTTAAAGTTTTCCTGGGAAATCATGTTTTGCGTATCCTAGCCACAACAACCTCCACCAACTTATTCAAACTCGGCCGGTACGTGTTCAATTCATAGAGTGTGAACTTCACAAGTCTCATGGCGTAGAATTGCATCACGGCGGGGGTGTCGGTTAAAGAGGTGTCTGGCCTATACATCCCACTCTCCGTTGTGACAAAGTTCCACCATGCAGCCACGCTAAACCCAGCACTTCCTATTTGTGTCGGTATCATCGACACTTTGTGCATGAGGTGTCCCTTTCCTCGTCTTTGTTAGTCTATATTTTACAGCGGAGCGGCAATCTTTTATGAGACCCCTCTATTTGGACTCTCCTGTGATTCAGTGCCACAAAGACGTGAATGCGAGCACTTACTGAATATCACACTTTCTATCGGGGGACACCAGATGAGTTTACCAATTTAATTAAGGTTCCAGGATTTGGTGAACAGAAAGAGTTGCAAAGTGGACAACAGTCTTGCTTTTTCCTAACCTTTCCTTGCAAGTGATCTCTGAAGATGTGCCAAGTTTATAGCTTTGTCTACTCATGACAGCTGACTATGTTCCCTCAACAAGTTAGTGGTATCCGCTTTCCAGTACTCTTCACTCGGTGCAGCTTCAAAGTGGTTAGAGCGCAACAGGTAGTGAGCGGTTGTTGTTAGTGGGGGAACATGGGGTAGTGAGAAGTCGTCGAGATTAAGTTGTTGTGATAACTAGGAGACTTGTGCACCCTTCACTCCAAGTTGTGTTCACTCGACTTTTTTCCCTTGACGCCAGTAGTTCAGTCATATTGCATATCTTTACAACGTAAATCTTGTAAGCTGTTAGTACACATTATGTCAATAATCAGGTTTTTTAGGTTTTCTTTTTCTTCTCCTGCTCTTTCTGCTAGTACTACGTTCGCCCCTTTCACTACGTTCGCCCCTTTCAAAGGTATCTAAATGATGGAGTTCCTCATCTATAGGCTTCGGTCGATGCTCCTCCACATACTTCGGCCGCGGTTCCGCCAAAATCGTTTGCCGAGGTTCCTCTACGGACTTGGGTCGAGGTTCTCTCATGAGACTCGGCCACGGCTCCTCTACGGACTTCAGCCGCTGCGCTCTTCCAAGCGTCGGTCGAGGTTCGTCTCCAGAATTCGGCCGAGTTTCTTCAACAAGCGACGGCTGAGTTTCTTCAACAGACTTGTTCCGACCTTCCCTCGTCATAGTTGGCTGAGGTTCCGCTACAGGTTCCGATCGATGATCGTATGTGGACTTCGGTCGAGGAGGTCGTGCTTGAACCTTCAATCGAGGTTCCTGGAAAGAACTCGTTCGGGGTCTTTCTTCAAACCTCTGCCGAGGCTCATTGGAAGAACTTGCCCATGGAGGTTCTTCTCCTACAGACTTCCGCTGAGGTTCGAGGAAAGAACTCGCGCGAGGGGTTCTTTTCTCAGCCTTCGGTCGAGGTTCTTCGACTGACTTTCGTTGAGGTTCCTTGTAAGAACTCGCCCCAGCAGGTCTTTCTTCAAGCTCCGGTCGAGGTTCCCCGACCAACTTTTGCTGAGGTTCGTTGAAAGGAATCACTCTGAAAAAACTGGCGCGGTGTTCTTCTTCAAGATTAGTTTGGGCTTCTCCTGCCAACGTTCGGTAAGGTTCCTTGAAAGGAGTTGCTCGGGGAGACTTTTCTTTAAGCTCTGGTTGGGATTCTTCTACCGCATTGCGCTGCGCTACTGTTGAAGAACCCGGCTGAGGTCTCACGGAAGAGTTCCTCAGAGGGTTTTCTTCAGGCTTCGCTTGAGTTTTCTCTGCAGACTTTGGCCAAATTCTTTTGACAAAATCTGTAATGGTATATATATCTTCAAGCTTCGGTAGAGGTCCAGGCTCCGCGACAACAGTTTTGGGCGGATGTTCCTGTTCAGGCTTTCGTGGAGGTTCTCCTTGTTCTTCCAGCTGTGACCGACATATCTTGGGCGGGTCAAAGACATATCGAGATACGCCTCTCTTAGACTCTCTTCATCAGCTGACTTGAGTTTTTTCTGCTTCACATATCCCAAGATGGGATTAATTGCTCTACCCAGTTTTGGCACTGCAAAATGGTAATTTACACTAGGAAGTATCTCTGCTCCCTTGAGCCCTTTCTGTAGACTTCCTTCTGACACATCATCACTCCTTGAAACATTGCCTTTCTCAGAATCTCTCACAGATGTACGGAGTCTGAAGGAATCTGAAAGAAGAACAGGGCATTCGTATGAACTGCAAATGTAGTAAAAAGAGAAGTTAACATCCTGAGGGTACTTATATTCAAGGGTAGAAGATGGGTAAGGGCAAGTAAAACTCGAATTTGTAAAAACTGTGTATTATAGAAAAGATCTGAGATAGACCAAAAGCCGTCTTCTACAATTGCTCTATTTTCTTCCGTTTGAGATCCGTCTTGTGCTTCAGATGTTTGCCTCTGCATCTCCTGGGCTCTTATAAGTTCCAACACAGTATGCATATCACTTTCCCTATGTTTCTCTTCATCATAACTGTCACTTTCTGAACCATCAACAAAACAGCTCGATGTCGTGTCCATTTGGATGACTTGACCTTTTGAGGCTAATTCCGCTGCTGCAACCGCCTCTGGTGTGTGCAAATCGGCTACTCCCAGAGCTAAGTCCTATTCATATGTTTAGAGAACAGTACAACAGGTTAGGTTAAGAAACGACCGTTTATAGGAGCCGCTCAGTCATGCTAATTCACAGAAAATCGGCATGGGATCCAAAAAAGGCTATATGACGCTGTACCAAAGGATCAGGAGGATACTGCAAGCTGCTCCATCGATCCCAAACATATTACACGTCAATAAGCCATCCATCAGAGCGTTAACAGGAGCAGCACTACAATGTTGAATCATGAACTTGCCCTACAATTATGTTGACATACCATTTCAACATATCGCTCGTTTGCATCTGTGACACCTTCAATATTGAAATGTTCAGCTCCATTTGCCTGTTGTTTTCAAGAAAAGCGCTACAGATGGTAAAATCGAAAAACTTAATGGCTCATCGTCATGAGAGGGTTGAACGGAATATTTCGGAATCTAAACAGCGCAAAGAAGTTGCCAGTGTGATAAACAAGGATATCCAAGTGAAACACTAATTTAGGAACAATCACAACGAAATAAGAAGTAAAATACCTCAATGGCAGAAAACAACTTGCGGTTGGCTTCATCTAAAGTAGGAAGAAAGGACTTGATTCGTCCGAGGACTGCAGAAACAGCACATCTTTTTGCTCAAAATGGTTTTCATTGATCCCACCATACAATGATAAAATCCTTCCTTGGTCAACAATTCTTCGGACTGTAAGAGTAAAATATGAGTGACTGATTTCTGGTTGACAAGACACGAAAGAGATAGCGCATGCTTGAGGGTGGTGAGACGAAGAAACACGCAAGGGCTCTTCCAGTCGCAAAGCACATCAGTCACATTCTCCACGAAAGCTCAGTTTAGAGACTCTACCACTGCTTTCTTGTGTTGATCCTATTGTCGGTGGTCCTCTCAGTAGGTCCCTTGCATCATTTATTCCTCTATTCCATACTAATAAACGCTTCTCTGCGCAGACGTTCATTGGAAGTAAGTACATGTCGGTGCAAGTTAAAGATTTCAAGATTCCATAACCATGTGGTTACTGCGGTCACATGATTACAGGAAATAATCAAAACACATTCTGCGTAGATTCTAATCAGGTAGCATAAGTTACCAAGTGAGGTGGCGTTATGCTCCAATTCGAGAAGGTCTCCAGATACTGATACCTTCGGCTTATCATCGTCGTGAGGTAGCTCCTTTTCCATCTACAAACTTCCCCAAAAATTAGGACGATATGATAAGATACTAAAATTGACAGTTGTGACTTGAGTTATCAAGGTGGCTGTTGTTTGTAAGCAATCTTCTTGAATCTAACTTTCCTCAAGAGTAATTTCAAAAGCGAGTTAAACTCCATTTCCATCGCGGCAGCAAAGCATGCTCAGTTTGACGCTTGCAGACAATCGCCAGTGTCATTCCGAGCGCGGACAGGATCCCTTATCAGAAAGGTCAGCTCTACGACAGTAAGAATTCTCCCTGAGTATCAGGCAGATAGTCCGCTGAACCCGGCACGAACAGATCCAAACATTGGCAACAAACTCAAAAAGGCCGAAACACTCGACTTTCGTCAAAGAACTCGAGTTCATGAGCACGAATGAACAACGTCTGCGATCGAAGACAAATGTACTTTTGAGTAACTTCATCCATAGTTCACATAGACGTTTGCATCAAACACTTCTGTTATAACTCAACATAACAAAAACCCGTACTAGTACTGCAGTTTCTAGCAAAAGTTAGATCCTTACATTTGACTTCGAAACTGCAGTCTAAGCAGACATGTAGCGGCCATAAATCCAGCGATGCCGACTCTCGCTGAACAAGTTTGCTTACTTGTACGAGAGAACCTTTGAAGTGGCAGACGAAAAATCCTTTGGGTCACAAAATGTGCTAAATTCAAGACTTAATTCGCACGTCGTGATACAAGAAACTTCTCAAAACTCATACAACAACCGCTTCTACACGAATGCGTGTTTACCACCAGACTCAGACTCAAGGTACCACTAGTGCCGCAGTACGGACGGCGAGGGCCCGTCGACCCAAGCCAATCCCTCACATTCCGCAATTACACCTCTCACAACTGCAAGAACTCCGAACCGACCTGAAAGAAGCGCTCGTCCTCTGGCTCGTTCGACAGTACGCGGCAAATTCGAAAGAAGATTCCCAACAGCGGAGAAGCGAAAAGAAAAACACAACGTCGAGAAAAGCAAGACTACAAACCTCATACCGCAGTAGTTCTCTTTGCAATGCATTAGCATAGCTAACCGTCTATTTTGCAGGATTCAAAAGAAGACAAAAGTCGAAAAGGACAGTGGATTTTTTGTCGTTCTGGATATAGAAATAAGGTGATGTAGAGATATTCATTTTCACATCACCTTTCATTCAAACTGTTACTTGCTCTTCTTACAGTGCACCCTGAAGATTCGTAGCGCTGTAGCGATAAATTTATTCATACCACTCTCAGGACTCTGGAGGGACTCCAGGCAGAAGGGCTAACGCTGTCAAAATGACTGTACGTTGTCGAGGAGAGTCCTTCTCAGGAAGGGCGAGCCTTCTGGCTGTGATAAATCGCGAGATAGGAATAGAGATTGAATGCAAAGACAAGAGCCAAGCCGGTGGACCTCAACAGCAAAGGTCTCTCACTATTTCCAACTCTGTCCGACAATCTATTACTGCTCAATAGAATCAATTCTTATTCACCAGAAGATCTATTCACCATGAAACACAACAATAGAAGAGATCTGAACTCCCAACGCCTTCTATTCCTTCTTGCAGTAGTCTCACAACAGAAATTTCTCAAAAACTCTAATCTTCTCAGTCTCAGTCCTCCTTCCTCACTCACATAATGTTCTCCTTCCACCAATTTCACCTCAACCCTAGTCTCCTATGTGAGGTTCAGATCCCAAACTCCTAGTCTTCTCTCCTAGTCAACCTCTCAACTGAAAATTCTCAGGAATTCGATCCAACGACAACCAAAAGTCTCTCACAGACGATCAAATCGATTCTCACTCAACAAGACCGTCCCCTGTCCGTTCAGAAGGTAGTTCTCCTCCAGACTGTATATCAGATGAAGTTCCCGCCCCCAAAATACTTGTCTATCTCTTTGCCACGATCTCTCAATTCACCAATTCAGTTCTGTCAAGAAAATTGATCTCTCCAACCTCCAAGCTTCTCATGCGCGTCCTCAACCCTAATCCTTAATCCTTCTCCTTCCGCTTCAGCTCTCAGCTCTCTGTGAAAAAATCCCTTGAAAAAGTGTGCGATCTGTAACGACCTATGTTACACATAGGAAATTTGTCTATTAGTAAGGTATTTAGTTATAACTAAGTGTTGAGAATGTTTATTTGCTGCCAAAGTACTTTAAGGAGATATCAAGTTAGTCATGACTAGCTAAAAGTTAGTTATGGTTAAACTTAGCTGTACTTTTGACAGAATTCAGATATTTCCTAAAGAGTGAAGCACTACTATCTTGTCATCTTGTCTAAAAAGTAGAAAGGAGGTGGAAAGTATCCCTTATTTCTTTTTTGACTTGATATGAGTGGTTGGATTAAAGTTGTGGACTTTGTGGGCATTAAAAACAAGAAGAGATTCCACATGTTTCCTTTTTAGTGGGTCCTAGTGTAGAGGGGGGTGGAAATTCGAGATTCCTTGAGAATATTCTAGAATCCTTCTAGAAGTTGTTGACTTTGAAGGAATAAGCCCATGTGAAAAGGTAAGAAGCCCATGTGATTAATGCTTTTATCTTAAGTAATATCTTAGTAAAACTCGATAAAAGTAGTTACGGCTGAGTTACCGGAGGGTATCAAAGTAAAAACCTAGAATGTATAAATAGAGGAGTAGAGAAGAGCTCCTCATCCTTGTTTTCACATTGTCGTAATGACAACTTGAGTAATATAGAGAGTGTAGAATATTTTTAGCATGTGAGAACTTGAGAGACGTCGTTAGAATGGAAGATTTTAGTTGATGTGTTTAAGAAGATTTTTAGTTGATAAGTTTGTGGGTGTATGAATGAGTGAACTTAGCATTTTTCTCTTCAAGATTCATGGTGTGCTTCCATCAAAGCCATCAGAGGTGACCCCTGAGTGAGAGACAGGCCCGATATTTGCAGATTCATCGGTGACGATCGTGGAGGTTGAGAGATCTGTGGGTAGTTGATCGATGAGATCGTGGAGGGTTTACATTTTTGGTTCTGTTGCCGGGACCTCACTTGAAGGGATCATTGAAAATATTTAGAGTTCAGTTCTATATTAGACAAAAAGAGATTATGAGAGAACACATGAAGAGAACGTTGGGAGGAGAGAGAGCTAACGCGATGTTAGCAACATTAGAACCTTTCGTGTATCTCCTAGTGATATATGACGCGTTCGAAATCATTCTTTACATCTTGTTCACTTAGAAAGAGTTTGAGGAGAGGGTGCAACAAGAGTTGTAGAGAAAGGAGGAGAGAAAAGTTATTAGAGGAGAGAAATTTGTGAGTTTAGAAATTCTGCTCTCTGGAAAATTTATACAGTCGCTGTCAACTTTTCTGTGAATTTTATTTTCCTGAGAAACTTTCCAGTGTTTTAGAGTGGCTGATAAGCTATCTAGGACAAAAGAAATCATAGGAAAAGGTGGTCTAGAGAAGGAGCAATGAATTTTCAAAGTTGAGGGGGTTTATTCGTGAGAGTTGAGGAATTTTGTTCTCTGGAAAAAGTTTACAGTCAGTGTCAGATTTTCTGTGAATTTTATTTTCTTGAGAAACTTTCCAGTGTTTTAGAGTGGCTGATAAGCTATCCAGGACAAAAGAAATCATGAGAAGATGAGGTCTGAAGAGGGAGAACGAATTTTTCAAAGTGGAGGGGGTTGACAACCATGAGGGAAGTGAAAATATACAAATTTCAGTTCTCTGAAAATTTGTACAGTCATCACCATCTCTTCTGATTAGAGAATTTTCTATTGAAACTTCATGATTTAGTAGCTTGGAGGTTGAGCTACTGGAGACCACAAAAATCTTGGAGAGATCTCTTACCAACTAAGAGATATACGTTTTGACATACAAGGAGGTCTTGAAGATACTTCATGAGGAATCCAGTTCGAGTGCCGAGGTGGAAGAAGAGACGGAGAAGCCCAAGCTAAGTATAGATGAGTTACGAACACGCATCTATAGCACTTGGGGTGCCGTCTTTATCCTATACCAAGAAGCTTCCGCGATCATTGGCACAAATTTGAAGAAAGTCGAGTTTAAAGCATCATTCACTGTGGAGGCCACGAATGCTCCTGGTGAAGTAGAGTTGGATCCTTACAAGAGTGAGTTCAAGATGTCTGTTGTGATTAGTACAAACGATGGTGAGGAGGATCATATATTCGATAGTCAATTTTAGATTAGATTTTATTTCGTGTATAGCATGTAAAATACACGATTTCCAGTATAAAGCTCGGAAGAGTTAAGAAAGTGATGTAGAATTATTTTCCTCTATGATATTTTGTCCACTTAATGGTTGAGAAGGTGCAACATGAGTGGAAATTCAAAAGATTGGAAAGTTAGACTTAGAAACCTTCCTCAAGGTTTAGATGTCATAGTAAGTGTCGGAGAAAGTTCGAGAGAGATTATCGTCGAGTTTGAAAACTCTAGTACTAAACCTCAAGTAGAATCTCCGAGGAGAAGAGTAGAAACCGACTTGTGGTGTTATTTCTGTAGAGGGTTGGGACACAAAGTAGTGAATTGTCCAACTAGAATCAAAACCGAGAGAGCTAAAGGGAAGCGGGAGTTTACTGATTTAAGTCTTCGAGTGGGTCTATCGTCACCAGCGCCAATTCATCTTCTAGACGAAGATCCTTGTCCAAGTTGTGGAGTGGGTGATCTATCAAGAGGACACAAGTGCGTCGATGTGGCCGCCCTACTTACGTCAGTAGTCGAGAAGTTGGACGAGACTCAAAGAGCTGAGACGGAGAAGTTGTCGACTTCAAAAGAGGACTCGGTTGAGTTGTGACTCAGCCGTCATGTCATCATGGTGGAGAATACGGTGATGCGACTCAGGCTCATGATTACCTTGGGAGAAGAGATGACACAAGAGGTGTTGTTACAACCATTTTCTTTCATTTTACCTATGGTAGATTATTCGCGAATGGAATTGGTGATGTTCATACTCTTTTAGCGAGTAGTTATTGCACAAAATTAGAAGGGTAGAAAGAATAGTTACAAGATGGGGAAGTTACCAGTGTTTCATGGGAAAGACAATGAAGATGTAGAACCATTTGTACGAGACTTCAAAAGGGGTTGCATCGAAAACAACGTGAGAAGGAAGGAAGAATGGGTGTTGTTACTGCTAGAGTTTTTAGAAGATTTTGCTCTTACGTGGTATGAAGACCGAGTGAAGAGCTAGACACCTGGTGCAGTTGAGGACACATGGGAGACGTTGAGTAATGCACTCATCGAAGAATTTCTTCCAGAAGAGAGTTATGAGAAGCTCATGGTGGAGCTTACTCATTTGAAGCAACGGGACGACGAGAAAGTTCGGCAATATGCCGAAATGGTGGATAAGTTGGAGCAACGGTTTCGGACGGTCCTACGGAAGAGTGGAGACAATGTGGAGTTAACAATGGCGGGGATTGGAGCAGTGTTGACCAAGAACTTGGTGGGAGGGTTGAGACCTTCAATTCGAACCCAAGTGAGGTACGAGAAGCCAGCAACCAAAGCGGAGACCATCAAGATTGCGACAAATATGGAAGAGAGTTTGGATGAAGGAGATATCATCCAACCTCATCATGCTGCTCTGGTGTCAACTCCGACTCCTGGTGTAGCCACAACGATCGCACCTGCACCATCACAATTGGTGATTGCTTCAACGTCAGCTCCTACTCCAACGGTGGTGCCAAGATCGTTTGTCCCAACAACGATGTCTACTGCCACCTCTGATTTTCATGCCGAGCTGAAGAGCATCACCATACTCTTGCGGATCTCAAGATAAACGTGGTGCAATTACGAGAATGGAGGAACAAAGATGGAGGAGGAGGTCAAAGAGGTTACGACAACAATCCCAACTGAGGAAATCAAAGTAACTTTGGAGGCAACCAAGATAACTTTGGAGGAATCACTTGTTGGACGTGTGGAGGTTCTCATTTCCAGCGAAATTGTCCTAACAACGGAGCAAGAGGTGCTGAAATTGTCAGAATGAATGTGGGTGGAGGAAATCCATCACAAGGACGAGACAAGGGGGTGGCTACAATCGATGTCGTGCGAGATCCCATCTACGAGAAAGGAGAGAGTTCAAACTCTTCTCATGCACCGATGGAGCTTTTAGCTCAAGAAAGGAAAAGAACTCGATTTTCTGATGAACCGGTTTTCATGGAGGAGTCAGCAAGTAGAAGTACTCGTTCGAGTAATGTTTCGAGTACACCAAGGGAGCCAAGAAGGAAGTTGGGGATGGCGGATTTCACCATTTCATCTTCCCAAGCGGGATATGATGTGGTTGAAGATGTGGGTGCTCAGAAAGCCAACATCACTGTTGAACAACTGATCGCACTTAATCCCAGCTTACGAAGGGAACTCAGAGGAGGACTGAGTTCTAAGAGAAGCAAGAAGAAGAAACCCAAGAGCAAGACATCAAAGTTAGTGGGAGTTGGTGTGGTGGATGTGCATGCTTCAGAGGTATGCACTAGGGTTTCAAAGATTGAAGTCTGGTTTAATGGTCACTACGTCTCTGACGTATTGGTGGACGGAGGGTCGGTTGTAAACGCCATATCGGAGAGGTTGATGAAGAAGTTGGGGATGGAACCAACTCGCCCGGCTAGCATTGTTGTGGGGATGGCTAACAAGCAACGGGTAAGACCTCTTGGTGTGTTAGAGAAGGTGGTCGTGTCTGTGATGGGAGTTCAAACATTGATGTCCTTTCAAGTGTTAAAGGACTCTAGTTATGATTTGCTCCTAGGTAGGCCTTGGTTGAGAGCTGTGCGCACCACTGATAGGTGGCACAAGGGATACTTACGGATTGGGCCTAGAGATCATAGAGTGATAGTTCCTCTCTCGGGTGTTGGAGATGTGACTTTTGACTCTGACAGACCCACTAGTGACGATTGGGAATCTGATATAGAGGACGATCAGAGTGTCTCAGAAGTAGATACCGGAGATTCTTACGATCAAGAATCCTCGTCTGAGAACGAAGGATTTGGTCGAGATGAATCATTACATCAGATTAGTGCTATTGACTTGTTGCCTCGACCAGCAGTGGAGAAAGATCCTGACAAAGAAGAGTTGAGTGAGACAGAGATTGTGAGAAGACTCTCTATCCTGAAGTTTGGTATCAATGTCACTCAAGAGGAGAAAAGTAGATTCCTAGATATATTTCGAAAATATATCCATGTGTTTGTTTTCAGCTACAAGGATTTGAAGGAGGTGACTCTCGAGACTCATCGAATCGAATTGGAGGAGAACGCAAGATCAGTTCGACAGAAGCAGAGAAAGGTCAATCCTTGGTCAAGGAGGAGATAGACAAGTTGAGGGAGGCGAGTTTCATCTACGAGGTGGAGAACTCAGAATGGGTTTCACCCATTGTGATTGTCAAGAAGAAGAATGATAAGCTGCGAGTGTGCATAGACTATAAGAAGCTGAATGCAGTTACCAAGAAGGATTATTATCCTCTACCATTTATAGATGAGATTTTGGAGGAAGTTGCTGGTCATGAGTGGTACAGCTTTGGTGATGGTTATAGTGGATACAACCAGATCAAGATAGCACAGGAGTACCAGCAGTTGACTACTTTCACTACTCCTTGGAGAACATTTGCATTTCGAGTGATGCCATTCGGACTGTGTAATGCTCCGGCCACGTTTCAGAGGTTCATGAACAAGATGTTCGAACCATTCATAGGAAAGTTTGTTCGTGATTTCATTGATGATTTCTGTGTGTACGGAAGAAAGGAGGACCACTTTGATCATGTGATCAAAGTTCTGCAGCGGTTGGAGCAAGCTAACGCTTCTCCGAATCCAGAAAAGTGCATATTTGGCTGCGATGAAGGTCTGCTGTTAGGACACATCATTTCCAAGAAAGGGATTACGGTAGATCTTGAGAAGGTGAAGAAGATTGTGGATCTTCCATTTCCAATCAACTTGACAAAGTTGAGACAGTTTCTTGGGATGGTTGGATATTATCGTAGGTTTGTCTTTTCCTTCTCAAACAAAGCAATAGCTTTGACTAAGTACATGAAGAAGGGAGTTGAGTTTGACTTGATAGTGCATGATCAGAAGGCAAAGGAAGCATTTGAGGAGCTGAAAAAAGCATTGGTGACAGCTCCTATACTTGCTAGACCTGAGTGGAGTAAAGCATTTATTCTGTATACGGATGCCTCCAATGTAGCTATCGGGTGTACATTAAGTCAGTTAGATGAAGATGGGCATGATCATCTTATAGCTTATGCTAGTAGGCAGATGGTGCCAGCGGAGAAGAATTACTCGGTGACTGAACGAGAAGGATTAGCGGTGATCTTTGGATTGAAGAAATTCTGACATTACTTGCTAGGAGGGAAATTTTCCATAGTCACAGATCACAAGGCTTTAATAAGCCTAATGCCGAAGGTCGTATTGCTCGTTGGAAGATCCTTCTAACAGAATATGATTACGTGATCGAAGATAGATCAGGAAAAAAACATGCGAATGCTTATCTTTTGTCGAGAGCTTATGATGATGAGGGAGAAGAACCGTTTGATGATTCATTTCCAGACGAACATCTGATGACCATCACAAGCATTGAGGAGATACCGGATGAGTACAAGGAAATCTGGAGTTTCATTGCAGATGGCTCTTTTCCAAAAGGTATGCATACCCGAGAACGTAACGCGTTGATCAAGAGATGCAAACCTTACACCATGGTGGAGGGAATTCTGTTCATCAAGGAGCAGATGGGTTACTAAGGAGAGCAGTTGGTCAGAAGGAGGCATTCAAGCTAATGCACGAGTTTCACGACGGAACTGTTTGCGGAGGTCACTTTGCTGGTAAGATAACAGCCTTCAAGATTTTGGATGTGGGTTACCACTAGAGAGGGATTTTCAAAGAGTGTTTAGACTATTGTAAAACTTGCGACGTACGTCAAGCATTTGCTCTGAAGTCTACTAGAACACCTCCTTTAAGATCAATTCCAGTATTAGGGCCGTTTCAGAAGTGGGGTATTGACTTTGTAGGTCCTCTTAATAAGACACCTTGAGGCAATAGATACATTGTAGTCGCCACTGACTATTGTACCAAGTGGGTAGAGGCTAGACCTTTGAGAGAGACCAATGAAACAGAAGTCGGTAGATTCCTATGAGAGAGGATCATCACAAGATTTGGATGTCCGTTAGAGTTGATCTCGGATAGAGGAGGAGAGTTTGTAGGGAGCATGACTACTGCTATGCTACAACACTTTTTTATCAAACCACGAGTAACGACCTCATACAAACCAAATGCTAATGGTCTTGCGGAGAAGATCAATCTTACACTTTGTATGATGCTCGCCAAAGATGCTGGTATTGAGACTGTGAACATACTTGGGATAAGAGGCTACATGTCATCTTATGGAAGTACCGAACGACAACAAAGACTTCTACTGGGTACTCTCCATTTCGACTGGTTTATGGAGTGGAGTCCAAGTTGCCGATCCAATTCGAATTGGATACTTTTCAAACTATTCAACGAAAGTTGAAGAGGTCGAGGGGAGAAGACGTGGTCAGATCAAGAAGAGAGCAACTCATGGAGTTGGAAGAGACTCGAGCGGTAGCAATGATCCGGATGGAACGAGCTCAGGCGTATCAAAAGAAGAGTTACGACAAACGGTTGGGCAAGAGGAAGGTAAAATCTTTTCAAGTCGGAGATTGGGTAATGTTGTATGATGCTATCATATGCAGGAGGGCTAGGAAGAAGTTTCTTCCTAGATATTTTGGTCCTTTTGTTGTAGATAAGGTGTGGAGCAACTTCACATATGACCTTCAGGAGTTGGGAGGAAGGAGATTCGATCGAGTCAACCATGACAAGTTGAAGCTGTTTCATCGACGAAAGTTCTCTCTTCACGGAGCGAAAATTTAGTCCGGGGGGTAAAATGTAACGACCTATGTTACACGTAGGAAGTTTGTCTAGTAGTAAGGTATTTAGTTATAACTAAGTGTTGAGAATGTTTATTTGCTGCCAAAGTACTTTAAGGAGATATCAAGTTAGTCATGACTAGCTAAAAGTTAGTTATGGTTAAACTTAGCTGTACTTTTGGCAGAATTCAAATATTTCTTAAAGAGTGAAGCACTACTATCTTGTCATCTTGTCTAAAAGGTAGAAAGGAGGTGGAAAGTATCCCTTATCTCCTTTTTGACTTGATATGAGTGGTTGGATTAAAGTTGTGGACTTTGTGGGCATTAAAAACAAGAAGAGATTCCACATGTTTCCTTTTTAGTGGGTCCTAGTGTAGAGGGGGGTGGAAATTCGAGATTCCTTGAGAATATTCCAGAATCTTTCTAGCAGTTGTTGATTTTGAAGGAATAAGCCCATGTGAAAAAATAAGAAGCCCATGTGATTAATGCTTTTATCTTAAGTAATATCTTAGTAAAACCCAGTAAAAGTAGTTACGGCTGAGTTACCGGAGAGTATCAAAGTAAAAACCTAGAATGTATAAATAGAGGAGTAGAGAAGAGCTCCTCATCCTTGTTTTCACATTGTCGTAATGACAACTTGAGTAATATAGAGAGTGTAGAATATTTTTAGCATGTGAGAACTTGAGAGACGTCGTTAGAATGGAGGATTTTAGTTGATGTGTTTAAAGAGATTTTTAGTTGATAAGTTTGTGGGTGTATGGATGAGTGAACTTAGCATTTTTCTCTTCAAGATTCATGGTGTGCTTCCATCAAAGCCATCAGAGGTGACCCCTAAGTGAGAGACAGACCCGACATTTGCAGATTCATCGGTGGCGATCGTGGAGGTTGAGAGATCGGGGGGTAGTTGATCAATGAGATCGTGGAGGGTTTACAGATCCCAAGCCGCCGCAGGTATTTAATCTAAAAGTTAAGGCCCCAGCTAAGCTGCCCCCTGCTGTCCTTATAAGCGCAGTCACTTATCAGAAGTAGGGCCCCAGCTAAGCTGCCCCCGTATTGTCCTTACATACGGGTCTTCTCTTGCAAAGCTGAACCTTTTTGTAAATAAAAGTTCACAGCTACCTTTGTAAAGTAGACTCCTTCACGCATGAAGACTTCACAACTTCCTACACCATTACTAAGACGACTCGACGATTAATTAACAGATTGACAAAAGTTTCCCATGCCGTTGATGTCATCTTGATGCCATCTTGAATATACCACAAGCCATCTGATGTAAGCTGAAGTCCATACACTTATGGGACTGCCTCACAAGGCTTACAGCCCCTCCATATGCGCACCAGGTATCTCCTATGATATATTCACGATGGCATGCGGAGGCTTAGGCCAGGAAGCCCACAATTAAGAGAGATACCGGTCTCCCGTCCCTAGATATGCAAGATGTGGCTGCATACCCAACATAGACTCCCATCCAGGAGACCAACATGTCGGAATAGGAACCTTAGGTCAGGAGGATTTGATCCTGAGACCTCCTCCTCCCTAGACAGGCGCCCTATCATTGGGATGGCATTTGATTCCGTTCAAAAGGGTTGAAAATACTGTACACATGTTTTCCTAAGGATGTTTTCCTGTAAAGTCTTTACTAGCCTTTCCTACGCTAACTTCTCTATACAACTCCGTTTTTAACGAATAAGGAGTCAAAACTATAGTACTTGTGAACACCTACACACTCACGCTATCAGATTTTTAGTTTGAACCACGAGTCAGAATCGATGGATTTCTCTCTTTCACATATTTCTCATTCTAAAACCCGTACTAACTACTACTTAAAACACTTTTTGTCAAAACTGGAAGTACGAAGTCGCTCTCCTCGACGAACTCTGCATCCTAGAAACTTTCGTTCCCTTTAGGGTGATATTTCAACCCAAGCTAGGGGGTAGCTTGTCGAACATAGCCCTAGCTTAACTCCTGCCTAGCTTGATAAGCTATGGTGCAACTTCATAAGAAAAACCAGTTGAGTGCCTTCTGAAGCTCCGTTTCTGCATCTTGAACGCCATGCACTACGACAATGTGTAGACCTCCGATCTCAGCTAACCTGGGCATCCCATGTGGTCGTATCAACTCTTGTGCATCTTTCTCACATGAGATTTTACCCCTTGCAAGGTAAATAATTGATTGCACACCGGACATGGTGTGTCTCGATGAATCTCGATCTCATGAGAGAGAGAGTACCCATAGCTAGAGAATAAACGATATCAGATCAAACTCACTCATAATAAAAACATCTCTCAGAAAAGAAAAAAACAAGAAAAAGAAAAAGAAAAAGAAGAAAAATAAAAAAATAAAAATAAAAAGAGAAGAAGAAGAAGAACCCTGAACCTTGATATGTAAAGAGGAAGAGAATAAATACACTAAATGTGGCAAGAAATCTCTCCAAAATCTCTCAGAAACCCTAAAAAGAGCACTATGTAACCCTAAAATCTCAGAAAAACTGAAACTGAAACTATTTAATACTCACTCATTCCTCTACAAGGTGTACTAATCAGAAGTGCAAAAGAAAGAGAAAAAGAAAACAAAAAAAAATATGTAAAAAGAACCTGCAATATTCTCCTCTAATACCCTCCCCTTTCTCACAAGCCCTCCCTTCGATCTCACTCCCATCCCTCCCCGCTTTGCCTCCCTCCGCTCCCTCCGCCTCCCTCCGTTCCCGTCAGAACCCCGTCAGAACCCTAAACCCTACCTCAATAGGTACCCGTTCACTGTTCTACACTCCTGCGGGTACATTCCAGATGCCTAAACGGACTCTGACACGCCCTGATAGAAGACAAATAGGGTGTCCAAGCTCGGTCAAATTATTCCCTTCAGGACAAAGGATTAATCTTCGTGAACTTGGAGTGGACGGTTTGACTTTGCGCATTTGGCTTACTTAGTTTGGTATCCATAACTCACACTTGTCCGGGTTATAGCATCTCCACCCGTATAGCGATAAGTACCTCCTTAGCTTCATCTTACAGATTAAGAGTGAAGAAGAAATTTTCCCACTGCAGTCTTTAAATGGGTCTCTAAAGAACATCAGAAACTTAAACTTGTATAAAAATTTTCCCAAAATTATTCCTTAAATGTTATCATTTTGGGTTAGAAAGTCTTTTGGAGATTTGAAATATGTGAAATTCGAACTGGTCCAGAAATACCAACTGCTCTCAAGCGGTATGATTTTCAGTTAAAGAGTCTTTAAATTTGGTAAAGTGCGGTAGCTTTTAGAGAATGTTGTAAATTAAAGTCTAACATAGAGATAAACGGTAGAAAGCTTTTCCTCTAACGGCTCACTAATTGGTTAGGGGAGCTAATAAAGACTGGCGGTATAAATGCTTCTCAGAGGGGTTATTAAAAACTCAGAGTTAACTCGTTCATATTAATTGACGTCGTGCAAGTCTGCATAAATCTTGATTATCCGATGAAATGAGAAATAATGATATGTTAATACTTCTATGCACGGCAAAGGTAATGAAGATGAGTAGAGTTAACATCTTGCACAAATAGAGGGTGTCCGAGCTCGGGAAAATGATTCCTTTCCGGACATAGAAATGTTTTTCATGCACTCAGAGTTAACTCACTCATATTAACGAGGTTTTTAGTTAAACAGCACCCGCAGACAAGAGTACAGCTTAAACAGCACCACGGTCTCACTATTTAGTTGAACAGCACCCGCAGGTTAACAAGTCGGGTCGAGTGACGGAGTGTAGCGGGCCGGGGTCGAGTCGCTGGGTCAGGTTGGCCCGCTGGGCTCGGCCGGTTTTGTGTTGTGGATGAACCCCCGTGGGAGTTTTCTGCCGCGGGCCAGGGCTGCCCTGGTGTACGAGCCAGGGCAGCCGTTGCTACGGCTCTTGATATCCCATTCCTTTGACGAAAACGCAAATAATGATTTGCCCCAGGGGCCTTTAAGCCTTAATTTAAAGACCTCATGTAACTATTTTCGTGGAGCCCGATGGAATATTCTTTCCCGATTGTGTCCTACGGCTCCCGATAGAGCGATGCTTTCATGCTGCGGCGGCTCCTGATATTAAATTCCTTTGATTTCAACGCAAAGTACGATTTAATTATAACTATTTCTCCTGGAGGCCGATGGTTTAATTTTCCATGATGGTTTCTTCCTCCTCCTGATATTAATTAAGTTGATTTTTCCCCTTGCTTTTCAGAGGGACCCTAATTAAACTAACTCTATTAATTAATTGCCTACAATTTAGAGTGAATAAATTATTGCTATTGCTTATTTATTATTTCCTTCTACGTTATTTTCGGAACAATCAATCAAACCGTTTGCTTCACTTTTATCTTTATTACTATACCTTTAACTTTAAATATTTCTGGTTTAATCCCATCCTTTTTAATTCAAAATATTTCCCTTTCCACTGAACTTGATTCATAATTTAGGCCCGTTTTTACTCCCGAAACAAATTACTCAGAGGGAGTAACATTGTGTATTTAACAACATGAATAAATCACAAGGAGGAGAAAAACCATAAGGATGTTAGGTCACCGGAATAGTTCCGTCGAGGAAAATTAAAACTTAAATGCGCTGAAGTAAATAGTTATTTATGTTGAAGTCAATGGAAAATTATTTTGAATTAGAAGGGATCGGCTTAAACCGGAGAAGTTTGTTAAATGAAATATTTAAAATTAAAGGTAAACATAAATTTTAACATAAATAAGATTCACATAAAAGTGAAGCAAATGGTTTAATTTAATGTTCTAAAAATAGCATAGAAAGAAATAAGCAATAGCAAAAATATTCACTCTAAGTTGTAGCAATTAATTAATAAGGTTAGTTTAATTTATTCCTTCTAAAAATCACAGGGAAAAATCAAAATTAATTAATATCGGGATGAGGAGAAAACCATCGCGAGAAATTAAAGATCTCTCAGTTCTTGGAGGTTGGACGCATTATTCTGATTCGAGTTTGTTTGGTGCTCGAAACGCATAGCGAGGATATAGATCCATGCGGTTAAAGATCAAAAAAGATATACCTCCAGCTTCGGATGTGAGTGCTGATTCAGGTTTTAATATGCCAAAAATAGTTCATATTTTTTGCGTATAATTTCAAACATTAGATACTCTATGACAAAATTCTTGATGAATCTTTAAGTATCTCAGATCGAGCTGAGCTTTTCTCAGTAAGATATATGTAGCATATACATCATATTGACCTAATTTCAGCTCGTTCTGAGATGATCGAAAAAACCACAAACGCTAAGGACAACCCATTTGGGTAACCTTTGAGAGCATCTTGTAAAAGAAGACGACTTTTATTCATAATTGTATTCACTAAAAGGTTATTAGTTTAAATTATGTATTTAACAACATGAATAAATCACAAGGAGGAGGAAAACCATAAGGATGTTAGGCCACCGGAATAGTTTCGTCGAGTAAAATTAAAACCTAAAGGCACTTAAGTAAAATATTATGTTGAAATCAATGGAAAATTATTTTGAATTAGAAGGATCGGCTTAAACCAGAGAAGTTCGTTAAAAGAAATATTTAAAATTAAAGGTAACTTGAGAAGTGAGACTGAGATACTTGAGAAGTCATCTTCTTTTACAAAATGATCTCAAAGGTACCCCAAAAGGGTTGTCTGTAGCGTTTGTGGTTTTTTCAACCATGTCAGAATGAGCTGAAATTTTGAGAACATGATTTATATGCTATGTATATCATACTGACAGAATTTCGTGTCGTTCTGAGATACTTGAGAAGTCGTATTCTTTTACAAAATGCTCTCAAAGGTTACCCAAATGGGTTGTCCTTAACGTTTGTGGTTTTTTCGATCATCTCAGAACGAGCTGAAATTAGGTCAATATGATGTATATGCTACATATATCTTACTGAGAAAAGCTCAGCTCGATCTGAGATACTTAAAGATTCATCAAGAATTTTGTCATAGAGTATCTAATGTTTGAAATTATATGCGAAAAATATGAACTATTTTTGGCATATTAAAACCTGAATCAGCACTCACATCCGAAGCTGGAGGTATACCTTTTTTGATCTTTAACCGCATGGATCTATATCCTCGCTATGCGTTTCGAGCACCAAACAAACTCGAATCAGAATAATGCGTCCAACCTCCAAGAACTGAGAGATCTTTAATTTCTCACGATGGTTTCCTCCTCATCCCGATATTAATTAATTTTGATTTTTCCCTGTGATTTTTAGAAGGAATAAATTAAACTAACCTTATTAATTAATTGCTACAACTTAGAGTGAATATTTTTGCTATTGCTTATTTCTTTCTATGCTATTTTTAGAACATTAAATTAAACCGTTTGCTTCACTTTTATGTGAATCTTATTTATGTTACAATTTATGTTTACCTTTAATTTTAAATATTTCCTTTAACAAACTTCTCCGGTTTAAGCCGATCCCTTCTAATTCAAAATAATTTTCCATTGACTTCAACATAAATAACTATTTACTTCAGCGCATTTAAGTTTTAATTTTCCTCGACGGAACTATTCCGGTGACCTAACATCCTTATGGTTTTTCTCCTCCTTGTGATTTATTCATGTTGTTAAATACACAATGTTACTCCCTCTGAGTAATTTGTTTCGGGAGTAAAAACGGGCCTAAATTATGAATCAAGTTCAGTGGAAAGGGAAATATTTTGAATTAAAAGGGATGGGATTAAACCAGAAATATTTAAAGTTAAAGATATAGTAATAAAGATAAAAGTGAAGCAAACGGTTTGATTGATTGTTCCGAAAAAAACATAGAAGGAAATAATAAATAAGCAATAGCAATAATTTATTCACCCTATATTGTAGGCAATTAATTAATAGGGTTAGTTTAATTAGGGTCCCTCTGAAAAGCAAGGGGAAAAATCAACTTAATTAATATCGGGAGGAAGAAGAAACCATCATGGAAAATTAAACCATCGGCCTCCAGGAGAAATATTTATAATTAAATCGTACTTTGCGTTGAAATCAAAGGAATTTAATATCGGGAGCCGCCGCAGCATGAAAGCATCGCTCTATCGGGAGCCGTAGGACACAATCGGGAAAGAATATTCCATCGGGCTCCACGAAAATAGTTACATGGGGTCTTTAAATTAAGGCTTAAAGGCCCCTGGGGCAAATCATTATTTGCGTTTTCGTCAAAGGAATGGGATATCAAGAGCCGTAGCAACGGCTGCCCTGGCTCGTACACCAGGGCAGCCCTGGCCCGCGGCAGAAAACTCCCACGGGGGGCTCACCCACAACACAAAATCGGCCGAGCCCAGTGGGCCAACCCGACCCAGCGACTCGACCCCGGCCCGCTACACTCCGTCACTCGACCCGACTTGTTAACCTGCGGGTGCTGTTCAACTAAATAGTGAGACCGTGGTGCCGTTTAAGCTGTACTCTTGTCTGCGGGTGCTGTTTAACTAAAAACCTCCATATTAACTGGTTAGGGGAGCTTAACTCTCACTAATTGGTTAGGGGAGCTAATAAAGTCTTGCAGTGGAGATGCTTCGGAGAGGGTTTTAAGTTAACCGTGAGGTTTTGGAATCTTTTGTTAGAGCTATAATTAAAATGATTGCTGTAGTGCTTATTAATGCGTAGTCATAAATTTGAATTTCACAAATCGTAAATAAATCTACAAGTACACCATCTCTTGTATTTTAACAAGAGAGAGAATAACATATGCATAACACCATCTGATTGTTGGTGCTTGGAAGTTACAAGCTAAGTGATAGAAATAACACAAAATTATGATTTGAGAACCTCAAAGAGTCATTACCGATGTTAATATAAGGATTATGTTGCCATAGTGTCAAAACACTATGAGAGTAAATCATAGGAAGAAGAAATATATTTGTTTATGGTGAAATGACTTTGAACAGATTAACTTGTATATAGAAGATATAAGGAAATTGAAAGAATTTCCTAGCTTTATGTGATGTTTTAATATATATGAAGATTGATGGAGGAGAAAAGTTGATTTCTAGTTGTTAATGGAGATGGACTGAAAAATGATTTGAACTATATGTTGACATGTACAGTATAATCTAAGAAATACAAGATAATATGGAGAGAGAAGTGAAGAGGTCGAAATGAATATTGATAGCACATTAGAGGAGAAGATGATTGCAAAATAATGCTCTTATTTCTTCATAATGAATACGATCTATAGCAACAGAGTAAACATTGACATTCCTACGCTGAGTTTGATAATATTACTTCCGGATAAAAATGTTACAGGATTAGACTCTCAATATATACTCTAAGAGCATAGTTGAGCTTGCAGAGGAAAGAAAAATCATGTTGTCTAATTGCACAGAACTTACTTTCGAACATGATGATGGTGACGATGAGAGATGATGTAGAAACATGCTCTAAGAGAAAAAGACATACAAGAAAAAACAAAAAGCTTCAAGACGACTTGATTGTAAATCATTTAGCAAGGTGTCTAGTTTACAATAACAAAAATGAGCATGATTATAAAATAAGAGGAAAACTCAAAGATAGAGTTGAATACAACAAATCATTGTCATAGTATCGGATAGCTTTCTTGGAAGAAAATAAAGAACTAGAGAATGCAATATAACCGACAAGATAAAAAATGTGACACAAATATATATTCATGGAATTACATCAGTCCGATAAATCATTAGAACAAATCAAAATTATCATATTAAACATTAATATTTTACAAAATTTAATATATATTTTGATTATATGAATTTTACCTCTCGTATGTGAAGCTTCAACACTTAGTGAATAAAATTTCATGTGTTTTTTTCTGGATTGAAATGTATATAGTTTTGTTTACTGTAGTGGAATCATGAATTCTCTATGTAATACAGATTATAGCACAATACTAATCTATTTGTGCTACTGCTTTTAAGGAAACCGGTCTAAAAAAACATTCCAAGACAAGACTTAGTATAAATGCGTTAGATATGACTTATAGATTTGGAGCAGTTGTAAGGTTTTCAGTATATATTGTGAAGGTTGTTTTAAACCGTGGATGAAGCAAATGCATTCCAATAGAGAAAGATTTCTTTATTTTGAAAGCGAGTTCGTACAGAGAATAACAAGTGTGTGAAAACAGTGGGAGATGATAAATTAAGATTCATGAGAATAAGGAAAAAAAGTTGTAGAAATAACATCTCATCTCGTTCAGAGCAATTGAGTTTGATGTGAAACAAAACATGCAACTAATATCATAATGAGTTGAAGACTATATTTGATTATCATTGTGTGCATGAGCAAAATATTTGCACTGATTGTCGTAAGATGATGAACACGGAAGAAGTTTGATACTTGATGAGAAATGACTTGATGGCTATTCTGGACTTGTATCTTGAGTTGTTCAACTGCACGATCTGAAATTCATGTTTGAGTTAGAATTCTAATGCTCTCATTCGTTCGATAAAGAGAATAATCACATATATGTGTATATATGTGTGGACAACGATTCTTCATGTTCAAATCTTAATGTTATAGAATAATTTGTATCTCCTTCTCCCAAGTTCAAAACAGAATGTCATTCAATGATTTAGCATTAACAAAATTGTTCTTCTAACATATTTGTAATATGTTTGCTCTAAACATGTGCAAAAATCATAAGATAAATATAAAAATCTCTTTTAGAAGCTTAATGTACTTGAAAGACTTTGTCAAGTTTTCCGGATACTTATGTATTGAAAATGTACTTCTCACAGATGTTAGCATGGAAAAACTTCATGAACCATTCCTTTAATGCTCTATATACATCCTCATCATTTTTCATTGTTTATTACATATAGCGGTAGAGATAGTTATCTTATGAATATTCTTCTATCATGGTTGAAGACATGGATTGCTAGTAAACTTATATATCTTTAGCATTGATAGAGGTACTCATTCAAGTATTCAAGAAAGATCTGATTCAAGTCATGTTTGATCGATTATTGGACCTTGTTAAGACTCAGAGTTTAGAATGATACGAGGATCAATACCCTCTAGTGATTATCCATAGTTTATATATGTGTTCAAATAATGTGATCCCTCTCATAAATCCATGATGACTCTAGGAGATCTCTGCAAACCTCATGTCTATTCTGAATTGATGTGTACATTTTGCGAATCAACAACAAATGGTTTATTAGCATGAGGATCATTCATTCTGAAGATACACTATTCAGTCCTCTTGAAAATAAATCCTACTACATCTCGTGATAACATGATACTCGGCTGTTTTATCTTTATAGATCATTGACTAACATATGATGATATCTATATATAAGGTGATACATAATTATACCTCGATTGCCACAATGTAATATGAAATTATTTTGTGTTAGCTATAATGTGATATCCAAGTGTATTTTTCTTTACTGTTATATGCATATACACAATTTATGTATTGTAATATGCTCTGGAGGGACAACTCTTTGTATTTTGGTCATAACACGTGCAAGTCAAGAGGTATTTTATTACATATATTTTCTTTCTAAAATTTAAATTTAAAATATAATATTTTATAAATAACAAAGAATATTCTCAAAAGAATCTGTTCTGTTGTATAAACTATATTTTATTTTTACTTTAAAACTCATAATTGAAAATAAAATATTTTAGTTTTATTGTTTTCTAAAATTTTGCTGAAAATAATAAAAGCAACACCCTGGACGGTAACATCATGATCCATCTTCCTCACTCGATCTAACAAATTCTCCAAATCAATCATCCAATGAGCTCTCAATGGAAGCATCAAATATCACATAGAGAGTCTTTCTTGGGGAGAGCAGACCTCCTGACTATGATTGATTTGGAGAGAGATCAAAAGAAAAACAGACTGTTGCTAACAATCAGAACTTAAATAAGATCTCTTGTATCCACCAAGGTCAATCAATTCAGTACTCAAACTTGAACTCAAATAGGAACAAATGCCCGTCTGTTCCAAGAAACAAGCTTCTCCTTCGAATTCAAGAATAGAACTCTTGAGTGATAGTCTTGTACTGGACTCTTTTACAAATGTAAAACTAAGAGAGATGTCATGGAGAGAGTTTTTGTTGGAGAGGGTGGACCTCATGATTGTGATTGATTTGGAGAGCGATAAAAAAAATAGACTGCTGTCAATGATCAGAATTCAAATACGATCTCTTATATCCATCAAGGTCAATCAGACACTCAAATCTATGCAAATAAGCTTTCAAAGGCCCAAGAAACTTTATTCACGTCTCAGTTTCATCATCAACGTCCTCAGTGATCAAAATCGTCTCTTCTCTCTCTTGCGCATGTCGTCTCCTCTCTCTCTCTTCAATTCTCTATAATGTCCCTCGAACTTCTATCGTACGTCGAGTTACCTAGAAAACAAACCTCATGTTAAGCAACCCCTTAGTTAAGCTGGAGTCTTTATGTCCTTATACACTTATTTATCAAACAACCCCTTAGCTAAGCTGACCTCTAGTTAAGCTAATCCTTTGTTTAATACGTTCATCATATTGATGAACAAGAGAGGAGGATGGACGAGTTTGTCCATCCTCATGTGATGAGTTTCTGAGAAAAGGATGGATGAGTTTGTCATTGTTTATATCGACGACATCTATTCCAAAATGAATATGCTCATGAATGTGGAGTTAATCCATAAAGCAGGAGAAGATATGGTTCCAAACACCTTGAGTCGCAAGAAGGAATATCTTTCATAATCAACATAGATTTTACGAGCGGTGTATTCCAAATGAGTCAGACTTGGAGATATGGATATGTGAAGGTTACGTAGACGATGATCAAGCGAAGGAGTACCTAGAACAGCTCATGCAAGAAGTGAAGTTGCAAAACATGCAACCGAGACATGGATTACTCATGTTCAAGAAAAATCGGGTTTATGTGAGATATGAAAAACTCATGACTAAGTTGCTAAAATGTGTCATGGTGCACTCTTATCAAACCATAAAAGAAAAAAATCCACTTTAGCTGTGATAGCTAAAAAGTTTTATTGGCTCCACATGAAAGACGGTATTGCTCACTTTTTGAAAACATGCGTAACTTGTCAAGCGAATCGAGTTTTTTATGCAAAGAAATAGGAGTTATTGCATCTTTTATCGATTCTAGTCAGACCTTGAGAAAACATCAGCATGGACTTCATAACATCTCTACTTGACTCAAACGGCTACAAGATAATATTTGTGATAATTGATCGGTTTAGCAAACTAACAAAGTTTATCCCAAACTTTGATACAACAACAACATTCATGATTTCTTGATTGTTCTTAGATAATTGACGGCGTTCACATTAATTACCCCGGAGTATTATGTCAGACCGAGATCTAAGTTTGCAAGTATCTTTTTGAAACACCTTTATCAAAAGTGGAGGACCAAGCTAAAATTCAGTATCTCTTTTCATCCTAAAATGGATGGACAAACGGAACGAGTTAACTTGGTTTTGAATCAATACTTGAGGGATTATGTGAGTACAGACCAAAGCGATTGGGCAGAGCAGCTTAATCTTACAAAGTTGTTATAATTTCATGAAACATTCAGCAACTGACAAATCGTCCTTCTTGCTGACTTACGGATGTGAGTCAGAAGGACCTCTTGACTTGACTGTTGCAGGGAGTTTGTCATGTCAGTTTAGCACCCCGGTTAGGTTGACCGAGTGCGTAGTGGCTACTCCAGTAGGGCTGTTAGTGCCGTTAGGGTGGGTTCTTGGGCTAGCTCTACTAGGGGTACACTTCGAAGATAGGGCTTGTAGGCTTTAGTTTTTTGAGTTGAGTCTTCAAGCTCATGGTTATGGTGGATAGTCTTGGTGAGCGTTAGTATAACACCTTGAATTTTGGATTATTCACCGACACAAAAGTGTTATTTTTGCAGATTGTTTATTCGATAGTAAAAATGAGTACATAAGTATAGAAAGTATTGATGTTTATAATTATTAAATTATACAAAATTGAAATATATTACAACACTAAGATATTATCTGAAACCAATGACAATTCTGTCCGAGCACTAGTACAGGGTCTCTCTATGACAAGATTGGATGCGACTCTCACTAACTAGTGGACTATGAGAAAAAACGGCAGAGTAGATTCAATATTGTTTGATAAAGTAGGAGGAAGTGGGAGGAGAATGCACAAGAGAAGAAATGAGAGTGGAGGCTAGAGGTGTTGATTCATCAGGAGGTTGCACT
This sequence comes from Asterella californica, assembly GCA_036924285.1. NCBI lineage: Eukaryota > Viridiplantae > Streptophyta > Marchantiopsida > Marchantiales > Aytoniaceae > Asterella > Asterella californica. The sequence continues at coordinate 20,472,155 of JAYKYS010000003.1, forward strand.
CAGTACTTGTGATGTGTGTGATAGGAGAAGAATTCAAAAGACGAAAAAGATCAGATTGTTCTTTCATCAGCGAGAGGATTGACATGCAAAGACACGAATATGATAATTAAAGTATAGTGTTCTTGTCACAAAGAAACATAAATCGGAAGCATGCAACAAAATGATATGAGAAGCAAAATAAAGCAAAGAAACGTAAAATCAGAAATGGAACAAACATAATGCAAACGAATTCATGTCTTAGCAAGAAGGATTGTGCAGCAAGAGAGAAAATGACAAACGTCTCATCCATACCACATAAAGTTAAATTCCTTTGAACGCAAAGCAATAAACATCAATAACATGGAAAGAAATGAGGTGACAAGCAAAACCACACCAAAAAAATGAACGGAAAATAACGGACAACACTTAGTTGTTCAGACGTGCAAATCATAGAGTATGTAGAGGCTCTTGCTCTGATGTTGATGGGCGACATGGTCCAAGAAAAAAAGACATTGAGTGTTGTTGTCGATAACTTGTTGTTCAGAAAACAAGAGCAATCAGACTTTTATCGCTTGACTACCGCAAAAATACAATCAAGTACAAGAAAAGAAAAAAAGAAAAAATGACATCACAATTGGAGATGATCCATTGAGTAGTATCAAAACATGACTCGAAATAAGACAAGCCTTACACAAGCAGCGATGTAATAAAACAAAACATGAACTTATCTTCTTCATACGTACAAACCCTCATTTATCTGATGCTTATCTGCTAGACAAAAGTAAACAAAAGTTTGATAATAAACTTCATGAAGAAATGACAATAACTTGCGAAGATTATGAATGATTAGTATGAAGAGATGAGCATATTTGTCGAACATATGTCATAAGCTCACAACTGAGTCAACACTGATATGGTACAACTGCTTGATGAAACATGGTTGATACAACTGCAAAGACATGAATCAAATAGAAGCGAGACAAAACTGATCTCAAGTACGAGAAAGAACACATTCTTGAGCGGAAAATGAAATAAAAGATATTTCTCTTTTTTCTTCAGCATCGAATAGAAATAATTAATCTCCTAGTCTTCCCTTCCATCATAAGAAGCAAACCAGTAATCAATTCAAATTTCTGTGCTATATATAGCTATTGTTATTTTGCCCTCTCTTTGACAAGACCTAGAGCTGCACGCATAATCTCTTTGGATGAGAATAGAGATATCTGGTCAATATTTGATCTTTTATAACTGAAGCTTATACAACATATAACATCTCTCATTATATCTTCATGGAGTAGAAACAAAATTCATTTTATTTCTCCCACTTGATCATGATAAATCACTAAGTATAGACAAGATAACAAGAACAACAAGAAATCTCATATGCTAATTTTTAGAAGATCTAACAAGTGAAACTTAATTCAGTTATTTCATTTTCATTCATTGATACATTCTCTCATTTCGTACATCATATCAACTCTTTATACACTATTGATAAAGAAGATGGAAGACTTTGATGATAAAAATTGCATAGTTGAATATTTATTCAAATCAGATTGTGTTTGTCAATGGATCCACAGACATCAAATTTGGATTTCAAAACGGTCTGAGCGGTCAAACTATATATCACAAGAAATTGAAGTGCTCAGATTTTTTTTATATCTCAGTTCTCACGAGAATTGTTGGCACGATCCATCTCTCCACCGCTAGTGCGTAACCTGCACATATATGAACCTAATGACACATTTCAGCATGCATTGGATCTCTAATCTCTTAAAATATCCACCAACAAGTTGTAGATGTAAACTAACCGTTAAGTCATCTTTTTTTTGTTAGTCACAGTACGTCCGTTCAACTTGGATAATGATCAACCAGACCTCTTGTATCTTATAGCATCGATGATCATAATTACCAAGTAGGCTTTCTAAGACTTAGCTTGGTTTCTTCAGCTTTCGCATCTCATAACTTCATTATTAAACGTCCAAATCAAACGTCCATTAGAAACTTACATCGAGCTCTATTACTTGGTGCAGTGATTATGAATATTTTTTTAGAACGATGATGTACTACATCAACATTTGATTTTCATGCAGAAGTCGATCCACGATGTGAAATCTTCTCTGAATCCAAGTGAATAAAAGATCTCATGCAAGCTCCACCACTGTCACGTCATAGTAATACTATACACTTCACTCTTCACATCGGATTCTAACTTGCCAGGAAAATCAGGGGTCCGATCAAGAAATCTTAACAGGTCTAGGGACTAATCTACCAAAAGTCTACCGTAAAGGTCCTGTTCAAGCAAAAACCCAGGGCGCAACGGAAGTTAAGCAACGCAGCAGGGGGAGAGGGACGACCGGACCATCTCTAATTAATCTTCGCGTAATCTTTCTGGAGCGTGGATTCAAGATGAATCGAAGGCTGTCATAAAACGTGCATGTAAGATACCTCCAGATACCGGACCTTGAGTTGGGAACGCGACGCAATGAATAACAAACGTATGGAAAGACCCATCAGACCCACCGGACCTTGAGCAGGGGACGACGTTCTTCCAAACCTCAAGGTCGGGGCTACTTTGTCTCAGTGTATTTGGCGCATGGTCCAGCGTTCGCCACCCCTCCCTCAGGGGTACAGTAAGGGGGTGTCAAAGTTTAGTTGGTTTAGGGCGCTATAGGTGCGCTATAGCGCCTCTAGTTGAGGCTTCGAACTAGTGAGAGCGAGCACGTGGTTGCGCTGCGTTCCTCTCCTCTCCTCTTGTAGAAGAAGGGAAGAAGCGATGGAAGCACATCAAAGAGTTATTTCTCACTTCCTTCCTCATTCTCGTCGTACTCGAAGCGCAGAGTACAATACCATCAGCAGAGTCTGGGAGGGATAGAGTTTGACTGGTGGGGCAGAAGAACTCTCAGACGCCGCTTCTGCTGCGTTGTTGCTGCAGAGCGTGGAGTTTCAGGTGTGGCAGCGCTCCAGAAGATCGAAACGCGGGAGGGATCATTTATCTATGGATGTGTTTAACGCGGATAGTCGATTATATATACGGTAAATTAGACGTTGAAAGAATGTAGGAAGATTTGAAACTACGAGGAGAAGGGACAGGTGGTGAGTTAAGATTCGATGCGGTTTGGGAATTGCGGATCTAGTAAGAGGAAATCGCATTACTGGGAGAAGGGGAATTGTTCTGCGTAGAGGATGGCTCATACTCAAGTTAGAAGAATCCTGTCTCGGAAGAGGAGCAGAGAGCCAAGGTGTATACTGAGGACTATGTAGCTTGTTCAATTGGAGTTTAGAATCCGGATTAGCTTTGTGGCCCAAGGCAGTGTGCAGGGTTCACCAAAGATTTCGGCTTGGAGTTAGTGGTCGAAATGGACATCTGGAATGCAGTGGCCGAGTCCGGGGACAGAAGACTGCAGGCTAAATTTAAACTGTCTATGAATGTGATCGAACGCACATTGACGTTGTACGGGTAAGTTCTGAAATTTCAGAATGGAGACTGGTGTTTGATCTTTCGTTCCCTGATCACCTTGGACAAGATTGGAGTTTCTTCACTAAGAATGTTAAAAAGGAAAGGCGAAGGTGCGGTCTTGAATCGGAACAGAATGCACGCTTATAGTATTACGGGAACAGAATGCATCCTCACTGATAAATGATTCAAAAGTGAATGCAGTTATCCAGATTCACTTTTGGTACGTCGAAAGGTTGGATAAAAAGGGATTGGTAGAATGTTAGTACACGGGATGATCGTTCAGTGTGATCAAGTTATTTCCTTGAGTAGTTTCATTTCGCAGTTTTATTCGAGCTGTTCGGTGTAGCTTGCTGTGATCTGGTTATCGTTACTCTATACGGACCACGTGTGTTTTCTTCATTTTATTCTCCGCATATGCCGCCAGAAATCGTTTATTCTCGCATACTTTGATGCGCATGTAGAAATCCTGCTATTTCAGCTATGAGTTATTTGATAGATGGAACTTCGTTAGCAGTAAAAAGGTAGAACCTGGCAATTGACCTGATACTGTGATTGCATTCGCATCTCCACTGAGAATACTGTAACATACACAGCTGATGAACGAACATCTACAATTGAGTATGACTGTAATGAGAAGACATATCCCATTCAATGTTTTTACTGTATAAACTAATATGCGTATACAAACTTGAATTTGACTGTTCGCTTCTGATATCTTATGTGATCGACATGTTCTGGAGCTGGATTCTAGATATCACTAACAAATTTATCTTGGCTTGCAAATCTTCTACAACTTGCTCTTTTGTTAGTGTCTCTGCTTCTGTTTGTATTGGAACCCATCTTACTGAGTAGATGATAGAATTCACAAACGGAATTTGGGCCATCCGCTCTGGGTTCCATGTCATAAGAGTAGTCTCAAGTTTTTAAGATTCTGAGTTAGTCACACTAGAGGTGGTTTGGATCCGAATACACTTGCAGGTAGTAGGCCGTTTCAAATGGTTGGGTTTTTGCTATCTTCTTAGTCATGTCATATTCCAGTCTTTTATAGGAGCTACCTTATCGATCAATGTTGAGGCAAACAGCGCATGTAGACAATTTACATTCTTGTGATCAGTGACGAGTACACTTCCAACTGCAGGTGTGAGGAAGTGGCTTTCAGCTTCAATGGAGGAAAGGACTCAACGGTATGTACTTCCGGACTTGTCGCATAGTTAGTAGGGCTGGATGCAGTGGAAACATGTCTTGTGTCTTGTGTCACAAGTCATCTGTACGTACAACTCAGCGTCTTGGAATTACTCACTCTGCGGAGGCATATGCATCGGGTTCAACGGAACGGTCTCTCTCTAGTAGAAGAACTTCCCTGTTATTTACAACCGTGCAAGGTTTGAAACGAGTTGCAGTTTACGGAGGGTTATGTACAGCATTTTCGAACATCACTCGAGTTTTGCAGTCAACTTGTACTTGTGTATTATCTACACTAGAGTTAGAGTTGATAGACTGCGGGCTTTGTGCATTGTGGGTCCCACCCTGGAAGATAGTGCGTTTGACACTCCTGCTGGAGAAACATTTTTGTAGAACATTCAGCTTTGATCTGCTGTGTGCAGAGAAGCCCAGTTGGCTACAAAATTGTTACGTTATTTCCAGCATTGTCAGAACCCTGCATTGCCAAGTCCGGTCTGCTTGAATTGAGGGCGAAAGGATAGTAGTGAATACAGTTTTTCTGTTCTTGTGGGGAGGACACACCTTGTTGCGGAGGTGTATAACACTGCTAGAATGGTATCATTCACGTCAGTCTTCTTCCTTAGCACCCTGCAGTTTTGTCCAGTTGTTTGCAAATAACAGCTATATCGTCCATCGTAGAACGTTGCCAATATCGATATTGAAGGTCGCCAGACACCTCTCATCCTGCGTAGTTTGGCATTTTTCATGAAGGGGAAAGCATGGCGGATACGAAGTTTTAAGTAATAGGCTGGCCCTTACGTAAACATCACAGATTTTCTTTTCTAGCTAGTCTTGTATGCAGGTGTTGAAAGAGCAGCCAAAGCCCTTTCGTGTCCCTTGTTCCTTTCTGGTCCATGAGGAGACGTCCTCATTCTGAATATACTGTTGGTGAATCGCATAGCTGTAGGAAGGGAATATCTGTGGGTTTCCGCGCTTCAAGCAGGACCTATTTATGGCCCATCTTATGCATGCAAAACAGAACTAGACTTTCGAATATGGTGCAAAGCTGGAGTGTTCAAAGGACGACATGCGCGGCAGAAGCTTTATTCAGACATGATTAGAAGGGTCGTGTTTTCATCTATCTATCCAGGAAGATTGTAATCTGCTCCAGAGCTCGATCTGTTGATTGATATCCATATATGCTGATATAGTGATTAGCAGCACACTGCAAGAAGTAGCCACGTACACCCTAGAATTGAGAAACCCAGAGAAAACCAAGTAATAACTGAATATAACTGACATCTTGAATTCCTCACCGATTATTGTGATGTATGCAGGTCTTATTACATCTTTTACGGGCTGGCTATGCTGTTGCCGAATCCCAAGAAGCACCACCGGCATGTACTGAAGATGTACGTTCCAGAACACTACATCGCATCAGGACGATCTACTTTGAAAGCACGGATGTCTTTCCTGAAATTGATTCTTTCACCCTGGATACTGCGAAGGCGTAAGTACCTCTGTGGTCTGCTTACCTTGTTTAGCTCAAGCACGGAGAATAATAGGTCAGATTCCACAGGCTAATCCGCACGGCTCTGGCAGATGCCGTGCTTTGTTTTTTGCTCTCTCGCTCTCTCTATCTCACATCCATCCATCCAGTGATGTAGGCTCAGTGGTTACTACCTCTAAATGTCAAGAGGTAGGTCGCAAGTTCAAACCCTGCCCCAGCCGGAGGATAGAGCACCGCAGGAGAGTGTCACTAGGGGCTGTACCCGGGGTTCGGCGGTACCCCGGGAGGCTGTGAGACAGTAGCACTGTTCGTGGGGGCCTGCGGTACCCTGCGAGGTTGTGTCTCACTCCGCATGAACTCTCTCTATGGCGTGAGGTCTGTGGTCGCAAGGCGACGCATGCAAATCTATGAGTGCTCTCTCTCCTCTTCCTTGCGGATGTCTGAATTCGGGGTTGAAGTGGTATTGTTTAGTTACGACTTGGAGCTGGAGCTTATACGTCTGGATTTCAAGTCAGGACTGGTGGAGTTACAAAAAAAGAGGCCCATGAAAGCTGTGTTTCTTGGGACCCGAATCGGAGATCCAAATGCGGTACGTCCGAGTTGTGCTATCTCTGTGCATTTGAAGCTGAATTTTTCTTTCCTCCCTTCATTCCATGACTTGAAGCTTTAGTGCTGACTTCCGAGTTTCTTGCTGGTTTAGGTCGGGCAAGAACAATTCTCTCCAAGCTCCGCTGGTTGGCCAGCATTCATGCGAGTCAATCCTATCTTGGATTGGTCTTACAGGTGGGATTGCCTTGAGAGCACTCAACGCCTTGAACATAGCTGATCTAGGACCTTCAGTTCTACTACAGTTCACTGTTATGACCTCCTTGTTACGTATGTGGCAGGGATGTATGGGCATTTCTACTTGCTTGCAAAGTGCCATACTGCAGCCTATATGATCAAGGGTAGGCCGCGTTCCTCTTGTTCCTGATGACCTGTTGAAGAAGTATTGTCAGTCGAAGGATGTTTGCACCTGTCCTCGTCTCTTTCTGCTTCGCACACAGTGATAATAAGTGTACTTAAATTTGTCCCTTAATAAGTGCCAGAGTCAAATTTCTGTACGTATGTACGTGTTGCAAACAACTTAAAGTTCCAGCTGTTATCAAAGTATAGCTGGATTCCAAGAGGGGATATGGGTGTGTTAAACATGTTACACTGTTTAAGAATGTTATTTCGGTATTAAGCACATAAACCTTACTCTAGTCCAATTTGACTGACCTTTCTCACTATAGTCTGATCTCTGTCTCAGGTACACGTCTATTGGGAGCATACATGATACTGTTCCTAATGGGGCTCTCTGCATCAACGACTCAAGTGTTACTCAAGCTCCTGTAAGTCATACTGGGGAGAAAAAAATGGTCGCACCGGCTAGCAAATACCGGCCTGCCTACATGCTTCGAGATGGACGTCTTGAGAGAGCCGGAAGGCTGAAAAACTTTTCTTCAGTTAAGAGCAATAAGTCCAGAGAAAGTCTCATGGAAAATGGAGATATCAATGGACTGAGCGGCAGGAACGCCTTATTTGCAGCTGCGATTCTGGTTGTGGGTGATGAGATACTGTAAGTTCCCGCGGTTTCCGTTTAGTTGGAGACCAGTTCTGCCATATTGGTAGAACTCCGTCACTTTAGTTTGATAACCTCGGTGGGACCCAAACTTTCCTAGCGCGAAAGAAGTATCGAGATCTTATGTTGGGATGTTCGTTTCTGGAAGAGAACCCGAGAAAAACCTGAAGGAGATCGAGGCCTATGTTTCTTCGTATTTTGGAGTTAGAAGAGGTAACCTGGGAGAAACTGTTGTGCTCAGTAGTGACAACAAAGTATTATCTGTGGCGTCGGGGATTTATACTTCTCGAACACTTGGGATCATAGTACTCGAAGGTCAAATGATCGATAGCAGCGGAATCTCTAACTAGATGGTTTCAATTTGTATGATGCAGAAGGGGTGACGTAGATGATATATTGGGGATGCACTTGAGTAAGGAGCTTTACTCCATTGGTTGGACGGTCACCCGTCGAGCAGTGATGCCGAATGACGTAAGATTTTCTGTGCGTTTAGTCTAATGCACACCCACAACTCCTTTAAGATGTGTAGTAGTACTTAGTGAAAATGCAGTCTCATCTCCATATCCACAACAAGCATGCTAATCCAGTAGATTTTAAATTCATGGAAGTGTCCTTCTAGACATGGATGCATTGGATGGCTTTGACGCATTTTCATTATCAGATATTGGTACCACAGTCCCTCGCTCATTAGTGCATCGTGCACAATCCCGCTGTGACAAGATTTTCGAGTGGCGTAAGTTGAGCCTCGCATAACTTCCATAATATAAACCACGATAAAATGAAGCACAATAAAAAACATACTGGCTCCATTAGCATGCATACAACGAAGCAACCAGCCTCCTGTGAGGAAGTCATCTCCATATCGTCTGTACTCCATTCTTCGATACAATGGGTCGAATGGGTCACTGCGAGGTCAAATATATTTCTGTTAGTAAGCATGCTACTAATTTGCTGTGGAAACAGGTCGATGCGATCTCCGAGGAGGTTGAGCACCGTTCCAGCGATTGTGACATAGTGAGTTCCCATACTTTCTCCAGTCTGGTAAATGGCTTTAGTTATACTGGTTTCTTTACGTTAACTTCTAATACTAGAGGGAGGCTTGTTGCGAAAAAATCATTCGTAGCGTATTTTCTTTCCGCAGTCGCTTGAATGAGGTGGCCTTATAACACAGATGTACTCATTTAGAATTACATGCCGTTGCCTTTCGACCATAGACCCCGCGTCCTGGCTGGACGGTGCTAGAAACAAGGATGAGTTGAGAAGTACACAAGGCAAAAGAGACAGCTACATGAGGAAGGGGAGACTACTTCAAGTAGTAAGACGCCTCACCGTAAAAGACATTCGCCTTAACATTGAGAGTTTCAGCCGGGAAGGAGTCAGCTAGGTAGTCAACAGAAGCCACTTTGTCAGGCTGACCCAAGAAAGAGTTGGACAACAAAGAAGCTGCTTTGGGTTTCCACTCCAGGCCACTGAATCTTGTAAACAGCTCTGACGTTATCAGCTTCCTTATGTCACTGAATAGGTTTGTTCTAATCGTATAATATTCTACATGGTCTAGCAATAATGCACAGTATCTTCGTCCCAATCTTTACAGAAATCGCACACTTCAGTTGCTTGCTCATCTTATCCTTACGGTGTTTAGAGGGATGCTGCCTGCTCGAAACTTAAACGTCAACCTAGTACCTAGGGTTGGGTTTCCTCTAAGGTAGGTTTTGAAGCTGGGTTCTTCCGGGTAAACTCTCGTCAAGGAGAAAACTGATTTTTGTGATGCCATCTCTGTCTTGTGTCGGGAAAGCCTGCCCATTGCTTCTTTTACAGTCTTATTCGTTTCGAATTCAGACATGTTTCAAAGTTTCTCGGTAGGTCTGCTAATCCCCAGAAATTCCTGCTGAGTCCTTTGTGCAGGTCTTTGCCTGTTGAACTGGTCTGTCCTCCTCCAAAGTGGCGTTAAAAACCTTCCTTGGATACCTGCTGGTTCTTTTTGCTCTAGTTGCCATCGCCATTTGAGCTTCACTATGTCCCTGCGACCTTCCAGTGGTTCGATACCCACTTCCTCCAGCACCACTATTCGTGCAGTAGTTGAAGCGGTACCGATCATTAAGCCGGAGAACTTTCAACTAGATAGCCCCAAGTCGAGGTCTTTGCTTGGGTTAGCATCCACACAGCAGCTTCATACTCAAGTATAGGGCGTGTGCTCTGTAGGAATAGTTTAACTGTAGATGTAATGTATCTGCAGGTAAAGATATTGTCTATCCCATTTACCTTACGATGGCCTTTCTCAGTAGTATAAGAGAAGTGGCCATCCCGCGTATGATCCTCTGAGAATTCCACCCTTAGGTAGGTCTAAGATTTCACTCTGGGAATGAGGTCTGCAGTCCACTTCCAGTTCCAGTGATAACACAGGAACACAGAAAGGCTTTCTGGTGGGAGCCGTGAATTCCTTTTGCACGTATTAATGGCGGATTGTCACCGGGTAAGTGTAATAATTGATCACTAGCATGCAAACATGTGCCTGCTCTTATATGAGGTCAAATACTGAAGCGTACAACTAACAATAGCCGTCCGACAGTTTCTACCTCTGATAACAGTGAATTCGGGGTATGCCGAAAAGGTTCGTTCCGAGGTTTGGATCCAGGGGGAAATAAGGTGGCTTACAAGTCAAATGCGAACCCGTGTGCTTGACAGGCGAGATAAACTAACCAGGTGGAACTGGCAGGTGTTCATGACTGGAGGGGTCGGCACTATACACTGTGATGTTACCCTTGCTGGAGTGGCGAAGGCGTTTGGAGCTCGTTTGGTGAGTGGATTGGAATTTCTAGTTGACAGTTTGTAGAATCCGGGAAGTTTAGCGGTGTGAATCCGGCGTGACCTCAGTAGGGGGATTTAAACGTCTCATGTGGCTTATGTCTGCTTAGCTGCGTCAGAACTAACCTTCTTGATTGAAGTAGTATCTGTTACTGTTCAATTGTGATGCCGTCAATTTTGAAAGATTGGATTCTTGTGATGGGCACTTGCCAGACTTCTATCGAGTGTTAGGACGCACTGGGTGACTTTCAATTGTGTCGCGAGGTCTGCCGTTCTGTCTGATTTTTGGCCTCCTTCTGTCCAATTTTTGCCATACATTGTCAGGCACCTGATGAAGAGCTTGAGGAGGATCTTCGACAGCTCTATGGAGAAAATTGCCCTGGGGATGAGAATAAAGTATGCCCAATTAATTCCTATATTCGCAAAGACCTTCGCCAAGCTTCAGCTATACCTTGCCTGACAGACCTCCAAACTTGTTCTAATTATCCGGGTCGTCCTTGTCACAGATGGCCAGGCTCCCGGAAGGTATTACTGAGATTTTGCACCACAAGGATGCAGCTGTTCCAGTGGTATGAATAAAACCCTCGTTTCTTCTCCCCGCCCTCCGCTCCTAATTCGGGATCTGGAAACGATATATTTTTATGATCATTATTATTTTCAATGATAAATTTGTATTTAAGATTGTTGGCCACTCAAGTATCAGCGGAGCACCTGAGACCCAAATCTACTGTAGAAACGGGGATGGGTTAGCGAACTTCTCGTGTAAATATGGTCCTAAAGCAAGCAGCAATTTGTCCGCAGATCAAGTGTAGAAATGTTTACGTGCTCTCCGCTGTAACTACGTCTGAGTTAGCAGTACAGTGGAGATGTTTGCTGGAGTTAGCCGAGGAAAAGGATCTGTTCCATGTCCAACAGCCTTTTACGTCTGTCAGGCTTCGAACGAGTCTCCCTGAAGTAAGTTCTTGCTTCCTCTTGCTGTAAGCTTCAGTAACGTGGAGACGAATTTTCGGGATAGTCATTCCTTGATTTTTCTGTGGAGTTCAGCTGAAGGTGTATAATCATTATTTATAAAGGCCAGAATTGTTCTAGATACTGAATCATGTTACTTTTGTGTTTGCACCTTCTATGGATGCTTTTCGAACCACTGGTCAGGTGGAGCTTGCAGGACCTTTGGCACGTATTGATTCCGACTTTCCGGACTTGACCATAGGTCTGTTTGATCTTCCTTATTTCCCTCACATCAAGGGCATAGTTGTGTATGAATCAAACAGAGCTTGTCTCGTCCCTTGGATTACTGTAATTTGTGATTCCTGTCTGTCTGTTTTTTTTGGTTCTGACTGACGTATTGTTGGAAGACTTGTCTGTCGTGTGGGATCAGCTAGAGTGCAAGCTCCTGTGACTGATCTGAGCCAAGATCGTTTGGAAGGACTTTTCTTTCTTCGTTGCCAGAAAATCATGCTGTAGTTTGCTTTTTGTGCAAGTGGACGATATAGACGGTTTTTGCTTTCTGTGAGAGGGTATTGACATATCGTGGGCTGCGTTTCAGGCTGCTACCGAGGATCATGTCAGTTTCAGTTGATCAAAGGAGGAGATAGTAGAAATCAAGGGCAACTTATAATTAGCGTTGTGGGAAAGGTTGATCTCAATACGCTCGGCCATTTTGTTTATCCCGTGTTTTGGTTTTCGGGACTTTTGTCAACCATTTTTATTGGAAGTCTTGAAACTGGATGTTAAGGTCCAGTAACTAATTTCTCGTGTGATAAATATCAGGACCCTTCACGAGTCAAGTCAGCGGCAAAGACATTAGCCCTTGCTTTTCCAGAAGGTGTGTTTTCAGATATGAGCAAAGGTTGAGGCTAAAGTCATGCTCTTTCAACGCTCTTCAAGTTTCCGTCAGAGGAGCATATTCGCCTTGACGTAATCATAACAGACACAAGTTAGATGAGTTGGCTCGTAAACAATAGTCGAGTCAATGGTCGTGGAAGCAGCTAGACTATTAACTGAATGCTAGTTCGGTACCTAGCAATTAGAATATCTGCGTAAGTGGGCCTAAACACGAGTCACGTTGGCTTCATATATAGTGATAATTGCGTTCTTGCTTTAGGCTTAGACATGTTTAAGTCCTATAAAATTTGATCATTCATAAAACATTTTCATTCCAGCAATTCATTGGCGTTAGCCTCTTGTAACGCAAGCGGGGTGAGGAGGGGTATATGAGGCGATTCTCATGTAATTTTGTGGCAAATACGCCAAGTAAATTCAAAGTCATCAAGACTTCACTGAGGCTGTACGACCGTTGCGAGTAAGCTCGTGATCTCGGTCCTGTAAGGGTTCTCTATCCGGCCACTGATATTTGCGGGTGCCTAGTTTCGGCTTCTGGCTGTGTTGTTGACAAATGCGATGGTTCGTATGAACTTCTCTATTAGAATTCCGTTATTAAAATCTGCACATTAGCTTCCTGAATGAATTTCCTACTGAGACTTATCTTTCTTAGCGCGTTGGTGATAGTTCCTTATGGAGGTCAGCGTAATTACTACGAGCTTAAGAGCCCACTCCTTGAATAGATGGAAGATAAGATTTCAATCCAGCGTTAGAGGGAATCGGCGGTACACAAGGCTAGATGGTCTCTGGCTTTTGCGGGAGCACATAGAGGGCATGATATGTTGACATACGTCCTCCATAATCTTCTAATTGTGGAAATAAATCTTGATATAAGCATTTGCTGCACCTCTGGGATTATGACTTGAAGATCTAGTATGCTGGAATACTGCACTTGAATCTCGCTTTTTTAGGTGTGTGTCCGATCAGTAAAGTTGGCGGTGTATGGTCCACTTAGTCTTCAGTGAGTACGTGGTAAATTTGATTTAAGATTTAGATCTGTCTGTTGTTGTTCAGCCTTGTCAAATGATGGCATTGTACGACGTTTGACACCTTCAGAAGGAACTGTACATAGACTGCTTTGAGGTAGAGTGACTTTCCAAAGCAAGCCTCTACTTATTCTACACTGCTTGGAAACTGCAGATGTTAGGTGTTTAGGTGGGATAATCCGGCGTTTTCCTGAATCTTACATTCACGAAGAGGTTTAGACCACTCTCATTTATGTTTTGTTCTCTGTTTTTCTACTCTCCAAGTTGAACGGGAGGATGAGCCTCAGAGGTTATTGACAGGATAGGAGGAAACACAAACTAACGTGACTTAGGAACTTGCTTTGGCTCGGAATGTACGTAACTAAATTGACCGTTGTGCGCCATAGAAATGGTGGTCTGTCTTAAGCTGGTCGCGAATCTGTTGGGTAAGCTTACAAAGCTGGGGAAAGTCGGCTCTTTTCACCAGCCAGGTTGAGATGAAACCATTCAATATAAGAAAATATTATGGTCCTACGAATCCCAGATTTCAAGCTTGGGAACTCAGGGACGAGTCACATTTGATGTCTATTTTGTTTTTGCTGCACGTTGACTTTCCGAACATAAAGGGCTCCCCATCAAAGGCTCAGCTTTTTATTGATACTGTCTTGAGCTTGTACTTGCTTCATGCGCCTTTTTATTGATATTGTCTTGAGCCATATACTTGCTCCATTCTCCTCTGAATAGCACCCTCGGATAAGTGCAAGCACTCTGGGAGTACCCTGTGCCCTATAGATAGTCGCTTATGGTCAAAACTGAGATGGTTGCTTATTTATTCACTTACAACTGAGATTGTTGCTTAGATCAATTTCTGAGCCGAGATATTTTCGCTTTTACAGCGTTCGAAGATTTTCAGAGCCCACATATTTGCTATAAGAATTTCCCAACGATTCGAACATTTTCAGAGCCCACATATTTTCGCTTTTACAATTTCCCAACGATGCGAACATGTTTCCAGTTTTGAAATTTTACCACGATGTGATATACAGTTGTCTGTGATGGGCAGCGATTAATTACAAACTTCTATTTCCATCCATTTTCCCTCCGGACGTGCTTTTTTTCCTCTCTTTCTATTCTTGCTGGGCGTTCTATCTAGTTTTCCTCCTGACGTGGAGTCTACAATAACTGTACGGGAGACTGTAGCTGTAACGTTCTTTTGCAAATCTTGGAACAGATTCTTTTATCTCTAACCAATGAACTGTCGAACGTGAACTTCCCTGGAGACCTGTATACTTTATTTGTGTCTCCAGATCCAGTTCGTTAAACTATCTGCTAATAAGCACAGAGGATTTAATAACCGTTGAACGGGTTCCGACTAACCAACTAGTCTTTTGTAGGTCTCTGGTCAATCTTAAGTTACTAAACACAGGTGGAACTATTCTAGACCTGGGTTGCATAAAATTTGGGCAGCGCTTCCGCTATTGGTGATAAAGTCGGAACGCCAGAACCCACAAGGAGCAACCGCCAAGACTAGAAGACCTAGTAGATGCTAGGAAGTAGGAAGGCAAAGTAATTACACCGAAATAAAGTCAACACAACACCAAATGCGCCCAACTCAATTTTGGGCACACAACCCAAGCCTACTTATCAGAATGGAGAAAATCACGAGCTCATATACATTACATGGCGTTTATTTGCTGACAAGGTCACGCAGCGCTCTTGGACCGGCAATTCTTCACTACTCAACAACTCTGCTGTGAGAAATTAACTCCAGAACGAAGACTTCACCAGAGAACCTCTTATCACTCTGAACACTTTGATTTCTCAATCCAAAGATCAGATCTGAAGTCAACGATCTAAGCTACACCATATCCTTCCTGTTGATCACAAGTCGGCTCTCAAGTTCTACTCTCCAGATCTGCTCTCCAAGGAGTCTGATGTGCATTCAGCTCTAGCTCTATGTTTTCTGAACTCAAAGGCAATATCTCTCTACTCTGTAAAATACAGTCTCTCCTTCCTCACCACCAAGAGTGCTCTCTCTCCAAAGACTGAAAACTGATAATGGCCCATTTAGGGTTCGCGACCCTCTTTATCTGGTCTCCTTGAGTCTGTCTTGTGACCTTGTAGCTGCCACCTTTTTTGGTAATCACTGCCCAAATGACATCTGGTTGGATAAAGCAAAAGGTGTTACAATCGCTCCAACCAACAAAACGTAGTTCTTCCACTGAACTGCGGTATCTGCAATACCACATTAGGAATAACACTTTCTCAAGTCCAGAGAAACACTACCCCATCCAGGGTAAGGTTAAGCTCTTTCTCAGAACTATGCTCCATTATCGAGCATTGGTTGAAGCTTTCGGGTGAGACTGAACCCTAGCTTCCAGGTGGTGAACTTGTCAGTTTCTTTTTATCCACCTCTTTACTATGATACACCATAGTAGCTTCAGCATAAACCTGATTGACATCCGACAGTCATAAGAAGTCAGCAGACCACAACTCCACCTTTAGATGAGTAGATTGATCAGATCTACTCGGTTCCAGTGTCCTTGAAGGGCCTTTTGGCATGACTCTTCTGACTCGATTCAATCCACCGCTTAGCTGGAAGAGATCATTGCGGACTGTTGTCTCACAAAGTATCTTCGTAGTGGTTCCTGGAACTTGTACAATGCTAGATCATCCAGGAACTCCCAAGCTTCACTTACCAATCCCGGGACTCTACTTGTCCAACGACATAGGTATTGAGTAACGGGTTCTCCAGCTCCATCTGGATTCGGTGATGCTCGATGATCTACTATCTCAATCAACTCAAGATCGTCAGCTCTTGGTAATGCTTCTAACACCGGATGTCATTTTTGATATCTTCCTGGCAATGACTCTAGTTCTTCACGAAACATTTTCAAGTTAGAAACATGAATGATGGGGTGATAATGCTTCATACTAGCTGGAAAACGTAGCTTATAGATCACAGGACCTAACTTCTTCTCAATCAAGAATGGTCCTGCCCACTTTGGAAGAAGCTTCTTGGCTAAGTCCACCCCTGCTGGGATTCTGAAGTTCTTGGTTCGTAACCAAACTCTCTGTCCTTCTTCGAACTGTACGTCTTGTCTACCACTGTTTGCATACTTGGCATATCGTTGTTGTGCCTTCTCCATGTGTTTCTTTGCCTCTTGAAACACAGTACCCTGAACACGTATGAAAGTCTCTAGATCTGGAGGATCTTGATTTGACCTTCCTGCATTTTCATGCCCCTTGGTAGCCAGAGCTATAGGAGTCCAAGGTGCATGAGAGCCCTGATAAACCACTTCAAATGGTTTAAATCATGTACTCGAATGCTTAGTGTTGTTATATGTAAACTCCACCAAGTCCAAGTGCTCGCTCCAATCACTCTGATCGCGCATGATATAGTTTCTCAACCCTTGCTCCACTATCTGTATAGTCCTCTTTGTCTGACCATCAGTTTCAAGATGATAAGAGGAACTGAACTTGAGAGTAGTTCCGAGTCTTCGAAACAAACCCTTCCAAAACTCAGCTACAAATCTCCTGTCCAAGTCTGAAACGATGTCTTTAGGCATCCCATGATACTTAAAAACATATCGTATGAACAGCTCAACGACACCTTTTGACGTCACTGCTTCCTTACAAAGGATGAGGTGAGCTTGTTTGCTGAAACGATCGATGACAACTAGCAAAGTGACAAAACCTCCTGACTTAGATAAACCGGTGCATAAGTCCATACTTATGCTCTCCGAAGGCCCATCAGGTATTGGCAAAGGTCTCAGCAATCCTGCAGGTCTCCTCCGCTCAGTTCGTTGTTGTTGACATGTCAAGCAAGTCTGCACGTACTTGATTACATCCTCCAACATGGACGGCCAATAGAACTGCTCTTTAACTCGTCGCAACGTTCTATTCTGTCCTCCATGTCCAGCCAGTTCACAATCATGACATTCTTGCATGACGAGTGTCCTTAGAGATCCAGCTGGAACATAGACCTTGGTTTGCTTATAAAACCAAAGGCCATTGCGAAATGAGAGATTACATACAACGGATCTCTCTCTTGTTGGCTGGTCCAACGTTGAGCCTGAGGATCGTCTGTCAATGCTTGTCTGATTCGATCCAAAAGCTCTTCACTTGTGTCTTGAGTTGTTAACGCCTGGACACGTCTGCTTAACACATCCGCTGGAATATTTTCTTTCTCCTTTTGATACCGCCATTCGATATCAAAACGTGCAAGCTCCACTTGCCACCTCTGTTGTTTACGTGACAAACGAGGTTTACTCTGAAAGTATGTATTACCCTCGCAATCCGTTACAACAGTAACTTTGCTTGGTAACAAATAATGCTCCCAACGTTTCAGACAGTGGACTACTGCGAACATCTCCTGTTCATGAGCAGGCCATTTCGTCTCAGTTTCTGAAAACTTGTGACTTTTGTAAGCCACTGGATGCTTTCCTTGCATCAACACTCCTCCAATGACTCATTGAGAAGCATCTGTGTGAACCTCGAAAGGTTCTCCCATCTTTGGAAGAGCTAGCACGAGCATTTCTGTCAGTGCTTGTTTCAACTCTTGAAATGCTCTTTCAGCTGCTGGGTTCCAAATAACCTTGGAAGCCTTGCGCAATAAGCCAAACAAAGGTGCGGCTTTATGCACAAATTGATAAACAAAGCGCCGAAAGTATGTGGCTAACCCAAGAAAAGATCTGAGCTCATGAACACTCTCAAGTCTCTTCCATTCAACAATGGCTCGAATCTTAGCCTTGTTAGGGTGAATACCATGCGCATCGATCAAACATCCTAGAAACACCACACTCTCTTGTCCAAAAGAACACTTGCTCTTCTTGAGGTAGAGTTGATGTTCTTCCAAACGCTTAAAAACTGTTTCAACATCTGCTAGATGCTGATCCCAAGTGGATGAGAAGATGATGATATCGTCCAAGTACACGAAAACACTCTCATCCAAAAGATCTCTGAAGATCTCGTTCATCAGCCTGCAAAAAGTACCAGGTGCATTGGACAATCCAAACGGCAACACTGTATACTCAAACAAGCCATACCTCGTCCTTATAGCCGTCTTTTCTTCATCTCCTTCTTTGATTTGGATTTGATGATATCCAGAACGAAGATCCAACTTGGTGAAGTACTTTCCTGTGACCAACCGATCTGTGGTTTCATCCATGAGAGGAAGAGGATACTTGTTCTTGACAGTAACCTTATTAAGTGCATGGTAGTCTGCACACATGCGGATACCACCATCTTTCTTGGCCACGAACAAGACCGGTGCAGCATAAGATGATATGCTAGGTCGTAAAATACCTTGAGCTACCAACTCTTTCAACTGAGTCTTCAGCTCTGTTAGCTCATCAAACGACATGCGTCTTGATGGCACTGCAATAGGTGTAGCCTCAGGAACTAGATCAATGGCATGATCCAAGGCTCTCCTCGGAGGAAGTCCTGTTGATAACTGATCCGACATTATATGAAAATACCTCTCAATCAATACTTGCATATCAGGGTGTATGGGAAGAGCAGCCACACGTTCTTCCTCATCCGTCTCTACCTTGGGTTTAGACATCACTGCAACCCAAGCTTCGTCTACCGACTTGATCTGCTTTCCAAACTGTCTAGCTGTGCAGTTTTGAAATGCCACTTTGGCTTGTTGGAACCTACGGACAGCATGGTTTGGCTCCTTGGGTCTCTCTTTGATGATTAATGGATGTGGTTTACCTAAACCCCACTGATCCATGACTATGACGTTCCTTTCTTGCACATCTAGCTTTGCCTTGGTCTCTTGTAACCAAGACCATGACAAGATACCCTCCATTGTGTCACCTAAGTTCATAACTAGGAATTCATGCTTCCTCGTCAGCCCTCCAACAGTAATAGGAACACTCATGAGCTTTTCGGTAACGATTGTGCTGCCTTGCACAAACCTCACCAATAATGGGCTCATGATCTTGGTTCTAGTCATCCTAAGGTCTTGACTAATTGTTCATCCAAGACATTCACATATGCTCCAGTATCAATAAGCAAACAACATCGTTGGTTTCCTATTTTCACTTCAATCCATGGCAGAAAATCCCCATGTTCTACCAAATGCTCACCAGCACATACCTCTGCTCTAGTAGTCGCCTCAACTGGTTCTTCAACACTGGTTGTCTCTTCAGCTGTCAACCCACGAACGTTGCTCGCTGTTGAACGTAGAGGACACTCACGAGCAATGTGACCGTCTCGTCCGCATCAAAAACAGATGATCGTCCTTGAAGGTGTAGCACTGCTAGTTCCACTGCTCCTAGCACCTGAAGTCGAGGCTTGGTTGGATCCTGCATTGGATGCATAAGATCCAGTAAGTCGAGTCTGAGTAGGACCACGAGTAACTCCTTGCTGTTGAGACCCACGAGGAAACCTCCTTCCCGCTGCACCAAATCTTCCACCACCACGTCCTCTACCACCTCTACTCTGAGAGGACGCTTTACCGCCGGGTCATGGCAGGGCCGTTGCAGCGGTGCTTTTTTCTCTGATATCTGTGTCGTCTTTTCATTACTATGCCTCGCTGCCGACATTTCTTTGCACCTTGCAGTTTGTTTGCCTTGCAGCTTCTACTCTTGCTTGCTGGTTTCGCAGTTCGTTTTGCAGGTTTTACAAGATTCTTGCTGCTTGCCGCTGCCGTCGACTCGATCTAACGTGCCTCCATCCCGGCTTCATGGCAGACCCGCTGTTGATTCGTCAGACTTTGCTCAGCTACTTCCACTCCACGAGCGCGTCATACCATAGGTGACCGCGATACCATGCCGTGCAAGCTCATATGGGACTTCGCGTTTGCTCTTGCTCGTTTTCTTCGACTTGAACAATTCATCTCCTACAAAAGTTATGTGCTACACCTCAACATTTTCTCTGCTGCTTTCTCAGTCTGGCTTCATGTCGCTGTCTCAATATGCCCATGATGATTTACTAATTACGATTCCTGCCACTCCTCTCAGACTAGACGTGCAATCCACATTCAACTTAGACGACATTCAGACACAACGTTTTCATGTAGAGGATTCATGCCTGTTAGACAAATTACATCTGCCGCTTAGCTTGCCACCCTATCCTCTTATCAGTTTGCGTTCTTTTTCTTTTGATGATGTTGAACTGTACAGAGATAGAGATTACATTTATCTATATTTGCAGTACTGTGAGGAACATCTGGAATTTCTACTCCCAGCCTTGGATTGCGTACTTTATCTCTCATACTTTTACTACGAAGCACTCCTGCTGTTATGCCTTGAGCGGTCCTTTTCATTACATAGAATCCAGAGATAAGTGGTTAATTCTCCGTGATCGTCATTCGTTGGTTTTTTCTTATCCTCAATATTTACAGTGTACGGCAGATCCTCATCTCTTGAAGCCTGTTGTTCATGCTGTTTACCGCCTTCGTTGTATTCACTGTGTTTGTGATGATCTAAATCTTGTCTTATTCCGACTAGGTTATAAGCACATATCTTTCTCATCTGACGTCATTGAAAAACCTTCCCACAAAAATGTACATGAGACGAGCGGCTCACGCCTATGAACGAACCCTCCACCACTGACCAACGCTCGGAAACCTCTGAGAAAACCTCATGAATTTTCCTTAACTGCCGTCCAGACAGGAGCTTGGAATGGTCTCCTGGTCATTCTTTCAAGTTTTCTTCATCGGGAGTGCGAAAGCAACCTTCTTTCTGTGGAGAGAGGGAGGGCATTACTACATTTACATGTACAAGGAGTGTTGTGCTTGCAAGTCAATAGCCCAATAGAAATCAAAAAATTGTATCGTTCATGTTTGGGGTTGGAAAGGTCCTGATAGACCATTGAGAGCAGAGTGTAAAGACTGAACAACAAAGGACTTCACACGCTTGTGAGGATGGTAGGATATTGTATGAAAGATAAGACTGAGGCACATCACATTTGCTGTATGAAAAACATTTCTGATTCTATGCTCACTGACGGCAATGAACTTTTCACTTTGTTAGTTGCAGCAGATATCAAAAACAATGTTGAATTAAACTTTAATAATATTTTATAGAGAGCGTTACAGTACAACAAATATCGTACTAGACATCCTCTGGGAACTAATCTCAAAACGTGTTTGAGAACGATGATAAAATCTGAGAAGTATGCACCTTCCTGCAAGTGGCTCATGGGATCAAGAATCCAAAGAGCGGATAACGATGCTCTTTGGAAAGCCATTATGCATCCTGAAACAGTACTGATGAAGAATATTGATGAAATTTCTTTTTCCCAGCAAAGACTGTACATAAGCTTAAGTACTCTGCAGTTAGCACCTTCTTGTTTTTGCTCAGTACTCGGCAGACTGTACAGCGAACCTATTCTGCAAACTACATAAGTTGAGTAGTGTGCACTTAGCAGCTTTTGTTCACTCTACAGCTCTCAGTTTCTGCTCGGTATTGTCACAGTGTAAAAGGAAACATTTTGTTTTCCTTCACTTCTCGTACCTATTGTACATAGTCTACGAGGAGTTACCACTTTTACAGCTCTCAGTTTGTCATCGCTACGATACAGAGAGTACAGCTCCAAAGCGTGTAGGTCGGAGGAGCTTGCAGTACCCAATATTGCTTTTCCAGATTGCTAGTCAAGAACCTTCTTCTGCTGCCAGCTATTGCACATTGTGCTCTTGTAGCTGCGATTGTGAAGTGTACTATTGCTTGCGTGTACAGTCTGTCTATAAAGCTTCTGTGTGGAACAGAACGTTGTGGCTATAAACTCGTATTTCGTCCAAGTGTATGGACTCATGTATGGAGAATGAAATCATTATGGATACATACAGCCTTCCAGTCGTTACTTCGTTTCAAATGGGGGCTATGTAACACCTTTTGCTTTATCCAACCAGATGTCATTCGGGCAGTGATTACCAAAAAAGGTGGCAGCTACAAGGTCACAAGGCAGACTCAAGGAGACCAGATAAAGAGGGTCACGAACCCCTAAATGGGCCATTATCAGTTTTCAGTCTTTGGAGAGAGAGCACTCTTGATGGTGAGGAAGGGGAGACTGTATTTTACAGAGTAGAGAGATATTGCCTTTGAGTTCAGAAAACAGAGAGCTAGAGCTGAATGCACATCAGACTCCTTGGAGAGCAGATCTGGAGAGTAGAACTTGAGAGCCGACTTGTGATCAACAGGAAGGATATGGTGTAGCTTAGATCGTTGACTTCAGATCTGATCTCTGGATTGAGAAATCAGAGCGTTCAGAGTGATAAGAGGTTCTCTGGTGAAGTCTTAGTTCTGGAGTTAATTTCTCACAGCAGAGTTGCTGAGTAGTGAAGAATTGCCGGTCCAAGAGCGCTGCATGACCTTGTCAGCAAATAAACGCCATGTAATGTATATGAGCCCGTGATTTTCTCCATTCTGATAAGTAGGCTTGGGTTGTGTGCCCAAAACTGAGTTGGGCGCATTTGATGTTGTGTTGACTTTATTTCGGTGTAATTACTTTGCCTTCCTACTTCCTAGCATCTACTAGGTCTCCTAGTCTTGGCGGTTGCTCCTTGTGGGTTCTGGCGTTCCGACTTGATCACCAATAGCGGAAGCGCTGCCCAAATTTTATGCAACTCAAGTCTAGAATAGTTTCACCTGTGTTTAGTAGCTTAAGATTGACCAGAGACCTACAAAAGACTAGTTGGTTAGTCAGAACCCGTTTAACGGTTATTAAATCCTCTGTGCTTATTAGCGGATAGTTTAACGAATTGGATCTGGAGACACAAATAAAGTATACAGGTCTCCAGGGAGGTTCACGTTCGGCAGTTCATTGGTTAGAGATAAAAGAATCTGTTCCGAGATCTGCAGAAGAACATTACATTTGGTATCAGAGCAGGCTCAAGTTGAGTCTTTGCTGTGTCGACTGAGTTGGACGAGATGAAAGCATTGCTGAGAAAGTTGGAAGGCCGACTTGAGCAAGTAGAAGCTGAGAACAAGGTACTTAAGGCGGATTTAACTCAAGCAAAGCGACACAAGAGAAGGAAGCGGAGGTCCCTGTATTGCAAATCGAGCAAGTCAATGATTTAGCACTACCAGGTGAAGGAGCAGTTGATATTGCTCAAGCAGATAAGAATGAAGATGGGTCACAAAAGGTGCAAGAGAATGTTGCGGAAGGCAGCTCAGCCAAAGAAGGGCACACGCGGAAAGTGAAGTGGGCTGAACCAGCGACACCATCAGTCTTCAACGGTGAGAAAAGCTTTTCCAGGTTTGAGTTATGGATTACTGAAATGGAGAATTACTTGGAGAATTTCGATGAGCGCAGTTGGTTCACCTATGCTGTTAGTAGACTAGAAGGAGAGGCTAAAGAATGGTATGGAAGTCAACAACGGATGAGGAGTTTGAACGGTACAACTCCTATGTCCACTTGGCCGGAGCTGAAAGATGAACTCCGACGACATTTGGTACCAGTGGATGAAGCTACACAGTTTCGACTAGAGCTCATTCATCTGAGACAGACAGAGAGTATCAAACAGTATCTCCAGTGATTTTTTGAGTTGGTTACTCGTTTGCACATGGTGGATCGCACCGACTTGCTGTTTCACTT
Organism: Asterella californica; assembly: GCA_036924285.1. Classification (NCBI taxonomy): domain Eukaryota; kingdom Viridiplantae; phylum Streptophyta; class Marchantiopsida; order Marchantiales; family Aytoniaceae; genus Asterella; species Asterella californica. The sequence goes on from JAYKYS010000003.1 coordinate 20,496,067, forward strand.
GAAGAAAGGTCTGCAAGGTTTCTATGCTAGTGTGTTTGATAGCTGGGTTATGTTTCATAAGTCCGAGGACATGCAAGACTTTTTTGCATTTCTAGAAGCAGCAGAGAACACTAGGGAACGTAACTACACCGTGCAGCCCTCCAAGTTTCAGCGTGGAACAAGTGGTGGCGAGCCTAGTAGAGGATTTTGGCGCAATCCTCAAGGTCGAGCGAGCTGAAGAAACCAGACGACGGTAGAAACTGAGCACGGCAGAGGGCAGAAAGTTAGCAGCAACAACCACAATTCGCCTAGCATGTCCGCCAAGCAGGCTCGCACACAGAGGTCCCGCCAGAAGATAATTGAAGCCAAAAGTAGAGGAACGAAGTAGAAGCAAAGTACAAGTCATAGCTGCAAAGAACATGCAAACTATAGTCGGCAGCGACGGAATGACAAAAAGACGATATAGAAATGAGAGCAAAAAGCGCCGGTGCAGCGGTCCCGCGATGAGCCTGCGGTAAGCAAGCAAGACAACGAAACCGACCAGCAAGTGCGAGAATCCGAGTAGCAGATCCCGCCACAGTGTGTGGATAGGACTCCGCCATAAGAGAATCCTCGTAGTAAGCGTTGAAGCAGAACGAAAGCAAGGCAATGAAACCGAGCAGCTAGTGCGAGAATCCTAGTACCAAGTCCCGCCACAGTGTGCAAACAGGGCCTCGTCATCGTAAGCGAACGAACTGACGAGCTCGGCCTCGCCATGAGTTGTCGAGGCAAGTGAAGACACAAAAATCTGCCAACGATGGTTTGATGACGAGCGGTCCTGCAAGCGAGCGAGAGGAAATTCCCGACCTCTGCAGCAGCGAACGAAGATGAAATAGAGCGGCAAAGAAAAACAAGATAGAGCAGCTGGTGAAGAAAATGACCTAACAAGGAAAATGAGCGGCTCCGGCCTCATCGCAACATAACCCCGAGCGAAACATAAAGGCTCAGGTTATTTTCACCTCTAAGAAAAGAGAAATTCATAACTTCCGAGCCAACCGTAGTTTTCTGTTTTCTCCGTTGTCTTGTAAACGCCGATATTTACCAAAGTCTGTCGAGCATGCTTATTCACCTCTTCCAAGTCGGAAGAAGAGAATATGCAAAGAGCTTTAATTTATTTCTTAACTTTTCTTCTTGGAAGGGTTAGGTTATAAAGTAAAGCTTTGAAATTAAAAATATTTTTATTTGTGGATTGCACAAGTTTTTATACCAAAAAGAGTTTTTGTTCGAGTGAGAAACTTATGGGTTTTAACTCAAGTGACCATGTGTAATCATGTTACCAAGTTGGTTTTAAATGTAGTGAAGCTAAATTAGAGAACTTTGTCACAAATCAGAATTTGCAAATCCAATCGACCACCACTTTTTCCATGACTCTGCGCTTTAATAAACTCAATTCTTCTGCCTTCTTGTTTAAATTTAATGAAGCAAATTTAGAATTTTTCACAAGTCACAATTTGCAAACCCACTCCAGCACCACTCTTCCCTGTGACTCTACGCTTTAGTAATTTGTGAACTGTATTTTTCACTAATTTTTCACTATTTTTCACTATTTTTGTTTAAAGCTGTTTTCAGCCAATTGCCATTGATTATTTTCGTGGTATGTTTTAACGTTTGTCTTTTTCTTCCGTTTTCTAAGAATTGCAATTTGGATGCATATTTCTTGTAGACCTATTACTGATATTGTGATTGATAAAACGGAGAGCAAGCCAAGTTTATCGTTTGTCAATTTAAGTGAGCAGGTAAAGTATTCAAATTCAAAGTGAAGTTATGTGCTTTGTCCGCAAGTGATAGTGGTATAGAAGTGACCATTTCATGTATAATCACTGCAAATGACTTCTGCAGTTTTTTGGAAGAGTATTTTTCATGCTTGGAGTTCTTATTTATCGAGGTAATGAGATCTAATCAGGTTAGGTTCGCTTCTGTCCTGCTCGCATGATGGTTTTCTTGCCGAAGCTTCCTTTTTATGCTTGTTGGCTATCTTCTCGGTGTCGCGGAGGTTGGATTCTAGAGCTTCCATCCTCTGCGTATGCGTTTCTTCCTGCTGGATCAAAGTCCGAAGACCAAATCCAGGCTGAAGAGACTTCTTCTGGGCCCTAGTCCGCTTCTCCATCATCTCCATGGCTGGCTGGATCTCGACGCTGAAGAAGGCACTGAACTCTTCCAGTCTTCTTCGCACAGAAGCAAGGTTTATGTTGACATAATGATCGGCGGAAGCTTCCCTGTTCCCTTCTTGAGGTACCTAGACCTCTTCCACCATGGTGACTTTCTCCTTCTGTACTCAAAAAGACGCCATTTACAATGTCTTCCTTGGTGAGAGATCTCTTTCTACAGTAGAGACACGCTTCTCTGCATAGTCACCTGTCGCAGTCGGAACATATACCTAGGTTATGTCTTCAGGAGTGTTCGAAAGACTCCATGAGGTCGTAGGAATCGATTTCTTGGTGGTCCTAGTGCCAAGGGTGTCTTCCTGAGATTCTGACTCAGATCCGGAGTGGATGATGAGGTAAGAAGTATTTGTCTTAGGAATGCTCATAGGTCTCATCCTCCTCGGTGACAACGTGTCTTCTGTGCCCTGGAATCATCCGTTTGACCGGTTTCTTCTAGGTTGTGTCTGGTCCTTCCTTAGGCATTGAAATTGGAGAGGAAGACATGGCACCTACCTTACTTCCTCCTCTGAAGTCTCCTCCTTGACTTCTTCCTGTCTCACTGGCTCATACTTGGCCAACTGAGTCTCCTTCAAATCTCCTTTGGACACATACAAGTAACAGAAGAAAGAGATGAGATGCCCTCCTACTAGGATGCCTAAATTTGTGAACTCGGTGTGTACATAAGTATGGAAGAAGACGTCTCAATTGATGACCTCTCCGGCCCAAACAACTTCTAGGAATTCCACATCTTAATCTCCTACGTATCGGACCTTCTGAGCTTTTCCTTTTGGGAAAAAGGTGAAGATAAAGCTTCCCCAGAAGACGCTTCTACGACTCCCGATAGGCTTCCACCTTCCAACCATTCCTTCCCTGTCGATCTTCCAGGAAGAGACATGTAGTACTCCCGGGTACATACCATTTCCTTGAAATGATCGGAGGGATTTTCTCCTTCTCCAGCTCGTAACTCCGGTTCTCAGATTCGGGTCGATGGAACGCTCTTCGTCACCATTTCACCGTCCATAGTGCTGATCTTTCTCTAGTCACTCCTACCTTGATAGATACATGGTTTCGGGGAGGTAAGGCTGCCTAAACCTCTTCTAGCATACCCTTGTCGGTAAGATTCCAATCCCATTTGAAGAAGTCGAGGCCCAACTCCTTGAAGAAAGATATGCGCTCAACTTTGTTTGTGATAACACAATATCGAGGATGTATAGTCATTTTGAAACCTCTGTTACACTATAGAACACATGTTTGTTGTGAGCTTAAGGCTCAATTCTTACCAGATCCTCACAATCCAGCTTTTCACTCTCAGGAGACGAGTTCAGTCTTCCAAAAGACAGCTATTCTGTCTTCTAGAATTCGAAGAGCACTTCTCAATTGCATCACGTCTTCTGATCTATATCTACGCAATTTTAACTAAGCAAGGCATCTCATAGATTCCTAACAAAACAATCCACCTTGCAATTCATCCTACTTTCTGAAAGAAGATGAAGAGATACTCGAGAAGCGAGTCCTACGAAACAATCAGAAGAAGGTTGAGGGATTTTGTGGTGACCTCCAAGAAGACTCTCAAGACTACTTCTAGGTAACTGACGTCTTTAGAAGACTTCCTATCACTGATCTCACTTGTCTTCGGACTTTCTGCACGCAATCTATCCTCACACTGAACGTTCGCACTCTATCGGACACTGAACGTTTGCACTCTATCTTCGACTCCTCGTCTCGCATATACTCTCAGAAGAAGCTTGCTGCGTAATGAGGAGACATGATCCTTGACATTCCTCTCCAGATTTTGCAGCAAGACTCCTCACAATTCTCATCTAACGTTAGAAAAAAGAAGGAACATGCTGCTATGGACAGACAGAAGAGACCCCTAGAGGACCCTCACATCTTCTCGTGCATTCTGCCGGCCTTTCCAGTCTTCTAGCTCTCTAGGAAGATGTGGATTTGAGAAGACAAGAAGCTTGGGAGGCACTGGCATGATTCTCAATTTCCTGCTTCTCGAAACAATTACCAACTCATAATTTCACTCTGGATTCACATCAAGATTCTCACAATTCAATTCCAATGCAATCCATGCTACTTGATGTGAATTTGAAATTCGGCTTCTGGAAAAGGTGGCGAAGAGCCGACATCGAGGTTGGCACCTTCCAATATCTAGACCTTCAAACAAGTCTTTTGTCCATGGATTTTGGAGACATAAGCACAATAGGGTAGAGAAATTGACAGAAACAAAGGGTTTCGAGATAAAGGGAGGAAATATCAAATTCAATTTCCGGGAAGTGAGATTGAGAAGAAGGTTGCCAGAAACTGAACAACGCTTCTATCTCCAATTCACTCAGGAGAAATTTCAAAAGAGAGAGGGAAATAGGTAGGCTTCTTGCAAGCAATCGAGGAAGGAGGAAACATAGGAACAAAAGATGAAGACGATGGGAAGGAGGAAGAAGTGAGAAGAACCTCAAAATGCGCTAGCAGAATGTGCTACGCTTCTGCTTTAATCTCGATTGTCTTCTACGCGCACCTCTGATATGAGTACTTCGACTCTGCTCAAGATGACTTCACCTTGCTAAGACCCTGTCTTTGCATTCGACTTTAAGCTCTACTGCCTGCAACTTGAAGCTCCAATCTTCGATTCCAGATATTTCCAGTTCCTGTGATCTTTGAGAAATCCTGCGTGCTTCTACTTTGAGCTCTCTTTCTGCTGGAAGATGATCGCCCTCACAATCTCTCACTGAAATCTCTCTGCGTGCGCCTCTGATGTCTTCCTCGATATGTTTGAACTCGAGTAGAGATGAAGGAAAAAAGATATGGCACTTTCGCGTCTCTTCTCTTGATCTGGTAGCTTCCTTGTCTACTCCCCAGCTGCCTGCGTTTTAGGTAAATGCATGTCAGCCCTGGTCCTACCTACTGCATAGGTGACTGTCCTTCAGGTCCACCAAACACCTACTAGTTCACCCTGGAAGGCTTCGCACTATGTCTTCTGGATTCCGTCTTTCATACAACATCTTTCGGAAGAAGTTGACTTCTTCCCAAAAGTCCGTCTTAAGTTCATTTTCTTACTAAGCAAGGTTAAACTTAAATAACAAGATTAATTCAATTATATATACACGACGTTAACTTAAAATTTTGAAAAAAATCTCAAAATTTGCAAACTGTGGACACCACACGATATGTAGAAGAAGCAACAGACACGTTAATCATGGATGATCATGAGCAAATTAATGAGATCTTAACTGGATGATGTGTATGCGGTGATGACAGATGGTACCGAGGGACAAGACTATTTTCTACTGTGGTGTATAAGTGTCAAGCAAGGTGACAAAAAGAGTTGTGAAATGTCCATGGAACAAAGAGCAAAACTTTGCTCGTGAGGACGTCGTTGTGTTCGAAATGTACTTTGAGTACATCAAGGTCTTGAAAACAAGATTGTTTTTCAAGAGAGTGAACATGGAGATGATGCAACTATTTATTCAATAAAATAGTTGCATAAAAATCAAGTAATATCTCATGAAAATGATAAAAAAAGAAGAAAGATCAACCACATTTTCTTTAGAGACACAAACACATGCGGAGATTCTTTCAGCTATAGCATGTGGTGAAGCTTGTTTAGAGCTCTAGTTAATGCTCCAGAATTGCTGCTGCTTAATTGACCACTGTATATATCGAGAATTTTAATATTTGAAACATGATCTTGTATATACTCCTGTAACTTCATATCTTATATTTTGTATATATATATATTTTTTATGTATCTTAAGCGTATATATTCATAAATTTATTGCACATCTATACTCTGCTGTGGTTACTCCTTTGATGTTTGCAGAATCTTTAGAGGCACCTGTTCTATTAAGAGATCCCGTGCCGGCAGAGAGACATGTTCAAGAGCAAACAGACGGAGGAGTTGATGACGAAGAACATTTAGAGAATGATACTCAAGGTCATAGTCAGATGGCTGATCCCACAAACTGCTATGCATTCTATATTGCCAGACTCGATTGTGTAGTGCAATGTTGTAGATTTTCTTTATTTTATAAAGTTTATCGACATTTGATGGTTGTTCACATCATATTATATACATCTTGTGGTCGCAATATATAATATTTTAACCAAAACTGTATTCATGTTATATGTTTGTTGTTATGATCGTATATTTTGGATGGTCCAATAACATTTAAAACGGATGGAAGCAAGAACGGAATGTATTCAAAATTAAAAAGTTTATAAATTCCGTAAACTTGCAAATTCTCAGTATGAAAGGTGCGTGCAAACTTGGAAGAAAACCCATGAGTGGGAACTGGTTGTTACGAGCGGCTGTTTGATTTGAACAAACTAGTCTTAGTTAGTTTTTAGGACATAATTTGCCCCCTTGTGCAATTTTCTAGTCATGACCAATAACAAGAAGACTTGACTGGCTACAAACTAAATCACTTTTGGAATGGTCTGTAGCTAATTATCTTCCACACTATCCTCTCTAGGTACCAAAGTCATCTTTCCTACAATAAAAAGAGAATGAATTTTGTTTACTCCTCTGAAAAGTCGTGCGATAGTGCTCAAAATGCGATCTCTTGCACTCTGAAGTCACCCGTCGATCAAAATACTCGCTGTTGAACAAGTTGACTGGAACACACTAAGGCGAAGAAACAATCTTGCTTTCCAAAAATCAGATATTCTGAGGTGAAGCTGAAGATCTCCGGCACTCAATACAAGAACCCTTATTGATCAACAATCTCCTTTTCTCCACTGGTCTCGTGGATTACCAAGAAGGAAGTCCATTCGGAGCTTAGGTCACCTCCGCAAGCTTGCTCCGCTCCTCTGCCTCTCCGTGCGCACCCTTCCCGATAACATGTGGGAGCGAGGAGAAATCCTACTTCCCACTTTGCCGCTACAACTCTCTTCCAAACCAACTTCCAGCCATTTCTAGGTTCATCGTCTCCTTGACCGCAACGGCCGCAAACTCGTTTGAACATAGGAACCTGAGGACTTCCGAAGCAGAGTTCGAAGAGTTGTTAAGATTCGTTCGCTGAAGGCAGAGTAAAGGAATTTGAAGGAGTTGGGACACAATTTTTTATTGACCATGGTTAATTGGATAACAAAGTTTACTGTGTGTATGGTAGTATTATTAATTCTTTTATAAAATGTATCGAGGCTCGATTTCGTAAACAGATTTCCATCATTATTAAAAGATTAAAATTTAGTTAGGGAGCGATTTTGACTAAAATAATATATTCTAATATAAAGATTTTGAATGAATGAATACGCATCCAAAGCCATTTCCCCAACGAGGAATCAGATCAACTTCATGATACTGAATGACATGATGAGAGAGCATCTGCGCAAGTAAGTACCATAGCAATTCGTTCGAAGAAAATCTTTTCTAACTGTCTGGAAACCGAATGACTTACGGTCAGTGCCAACAATGGGTTCAACTCACTGACTGTCACTGACTGACTACCTGTGAGGCAGGCGATTTCTTCAACGTACAAAGGATCGGAGTGCAGTGCTTCAACATACAACATCCACACGGTGGAAATCTAGAGCGAAGCATTCTCGCATTTCGATACATCTATCTTCTTGTATGCAAAGATGTCGATCAAACCATTCCCGGATTGCGAGACACATCACACGCCTTCAAAAGTTCACTGCAAGCGAAATTTCTGAATGGTATTTTGTTGTTCAAAGGCAATGCTTTATTAACGGTAGCAAATTTCTTAATACATACTCAAGAGGCCACAAAATTGTACAAGTCTCTTGGTGTCAAGCCGGTGTTCGAGGACACTCCTCCTACTGCTGTTTCAGTCATTCGAAATAACCGAGAGCTGCACGGCAATCAAAATTCAATGTAGCCCACTATATTTACATGCACTGGTATCACGAACACACACTTCACAAGTAATAGAACATAAGCGAACAAACGCGTCTACTAGTTGCCAGTGACGGACTCCTTAGCGCTGTTCAAGGTCTCCTTCACCTTTTCTCCAGCCTGCAAAATTCCCAAAGATCCAGGAGCGTTAGAATGAGGCTCACCGACAGCTCAGATCCTAATATCTTCTATGCCATCCATGAGAGATCATCTTCTTCGGAGCGGAGGTTGTCGATCTCCTCTCAAACTGTAATCCAGAACTAGGGCTGGAGTCTGGACGCTTCACGTACCTGCTGCAACGTGTTGGCAGCGCTTTCCTTGGCCTCGGTGGCCTTCTCCATGGCGGTCTGGCTGGCGTTGGAAGTTCCCTGCTTGGCCTCGTCCGCCTTTTGCTGGGCGGTGGATCCGGCCTCGCTGGCCTTCTCCTTCGTGGTCTCGGTAGCTCCCTCAGCCTTCTGGGCTGCGGTGTCCTTGGTTGAGTCCCAGCTTGCTTGGTCCGTCGCCATCTTCGCCGCTGCTACGGAAGTGTCGGATTGATGGTAAGAATACCGGATCAAATGAAACGATCGCTGCTGCTATCGATTCCTCGTCGAGCGAAATATGTATGCGCCGAAAGAAGATTGCGAATGTCGGATGTGATTGTTGTTGCTTGTTGGTATAAGCTGGGGGCATACTTAGTTTATATAGCAGCGCAGGAGAGACGAGCGGCTTCCTTCCTGCCTGCTCGACACGTGTCGCGGAACCAGGGCATCTAATTTCTACGTGTCGAGGTGCTGGACTAGAACTCGTGGATGACTGGCAGAGTACGCTACCTGCAGGGAGCCTCTTCTCGACGCGCGTCAGCTCGGATTCCTTGGCTGTCGGCGGGCAGCGGCCCTATACGGCGGCCCTTACAAGGACCTTTTATCAGGATCAAACAGGTGATTCTCGACACTGTAGGCCAGTTTGTTGTACTCGATTTGTTTTGCTATCAGAATGCGTGCGGCAGGAGGCAGTGGTATGCAGGAGACGGCATTGCATAGATGGCACAAATAACGAACTGAGAAGCAGCCCCTTTAGCAAGAATGGTCGAAATCCGGCACGGACCGCGCTGCTGCATGCTGCGGTTTGAGAAGCTTCGTCACATAAGACTGCAGAAATGTGTAGTATCTGCTCTTATCAGTTTAATAAGATTGCAAAAAGAATCCGACGGAGAAGTACGCTTTAGCAAGATTGATTGGAACGCGGCTTCTTTTAGTGCAGGGATCGCGCGCGCACAACTTGCCTCTCTTGATAGGAAAGCGTACGCTTTCATGATCAGTTCTTTCTTTCAAAGCAAGCTTTCAGTTTGTGTTTCCCCGTCTCATAATCGATATGTGAGCTTTGAGCTTTTAAGCCGCTGGTGATTGCGTGGGAAAGATGTAAACGTTTTGTGTAATGTCAGATGAGATAAATATTAGTCAGATCGATTCCGAGGGGACTGAGGGGGAAAATACCCAATGGGATTGGATTACAACCTAGTACGTACACTCGTGTGAAAGAACAGCTAACTAATCAAGCAGCCTCCTGCTGCTGTTACATCAGAGCAACAAACTGCTTGGGGCTTGATGCAACGCGCTATGAGTACTATTAATAAATTCAGACAGAATTTGTGGAATTTTCCGCAGCTGCTGATTCACGGACCATTTTGAGGTTCTCTAAACTGTTAAGATGGACGATCCTCTATGACAGTTCTTTACAGCAGACTATGATGGATGCCGTCAAGGGAGTTCTATACAAAGTCGAAATTTGAACTTTTAATATTTCTGTACCTCCAGCGTCAGGGTTGAAGTGAGCCGAAAATATTGATCCCTGTTCTGCAGGAGAGTGGCGTGATCACCTCGTTCGTGAATACAGCCCTTATATAACATCGCAATCTCGCATGTCTCTTGGATAGCCGTCGTCAAACGATGTGCTACGATTAGGACGGTTTTCGTACTGTATGTGGTCAGTAATCTGTCTATAACATCTTGAAATATGCGTTCCGATTCTGGATCCACTGTGCTGGTTGGCTCATCCACGAGTAGAAAACTGGAGTTTCTAAGAATGGCTCGGGCCAGGGCAATTCTTTGCTTCTGTCCGGCTGAAAGCTGTGCACCTCCATCGCCGACCAAAGTGCTGTAGCCTTCCGGGAGGGCACTGATGAAACTATGAGCATTGGCAGTCTTTGCCGCCTGAATCATTTCCTGCTCGGTTGAATTGTCTTTGCCGAAGAGTATGTTATCTCTGATGGACATGTTGAAGAGAGCAGGCGTTTGTGGAACCAGAGCCATAGTTTCCCTCGCCCATCTCAGGTTGAGGTGTCGGATGTCTTTGCCATCGATCAGAACATGTCCAGCTTGCGGATCGTAGAATCTCTGGATCAAGGCAAGCACACATGACTTCCCCGACCCGGATGCTCCGACCAGCGCTACGGGTTTGCCTGGGGCTAGTTTCAAACTGAAGTTGTTGAGGATGCACACTTGTGGCCGGAGAGGATAGCTGAACTTCACTCCACGCATCTCGATGTACCCCTTTAAGTTCGGCAGCCTCTTGGAAACGTTGTTGTTAGGATCGATTTCCGTTGGGCAGTCAGTGATTCTGAACAGGAAACTGACTGCTCGCAGAGCTCTGCGCATGTCCGGGGCAACTGCCAGCAGCTGACTCAACTCGGACGAAGTACTAGCAACGATGAAGAATGCCCTGAGAATGTCCATGAGCGGGACTTGGCGCTCTTTTCTTAGTAAGAAGCTACAGAACAGCAGAGACACAGTGATGGCAACTTGAGCGAGACTTTGAGACGCCCCGTATATAATCCCTTGCTTCAACCCTTGGGTAAGGCCCTTCTTCAGAGGTACCTCCAGCAGCCGGCTAAACTTGATCATCGTTCTCTCCTCCGCCGTGTATGCGGCAACGGCTTTTATGTTCACCATTGCCTCTCGTGCAAACTTGTCTGAAAGCTTATGCGACTGTCTCAGTTCCTTCGAGAAGCCAGCAACCGATTTCATCTGCACAAATGTAACGTTAGCACAATGGTTCAGTTCGTCAGCAGCAGTCAGCTGACGAACTGCTTCCTGCCAGACGGAGTGAACTAGTCATGATGCACCATTACAATTTAACATGATGTGCGTGTACCGGCGCTGAATGAAAGACGGGCGTAACATATTTGTCTAGTCTAAGAGCTCACTTGACTTGCATGCTTTTACAGGTCTTCATAATCACTTACCAGCATGAGGCCAGACAGAGCAAAGAAGGGAGTGATCAAAATCACCAGAAAGGTCATATGCCAACTGCTTCGTGCTGCAAGAATCAGTGCTAGCACCACAGCAGAAGCGCTACGGACTACAGTTGTTCCATACTCACTGCATAGAACTTTGACATCGGTGGTATCTTCAGTCAACCTCAGGGCAACCTTGGCTGCGCTGTTTTCCTCACGATCAAACCACCCAATCTCCTTTTGCAAGATTCCTGCACGCGGAAGATGCATCCAAGGTTCAGGAGATAAGAAAAGAAATGTGCTCATTGTCATCATAACCTGGTCCATTTCAGACATTAATTTCGGACTTCTATAAGTCTGTCAGTTACATCTGTATTTGTCGAGAAAGTTTGTACTGGTCGCTGGAACAAGATCAAGGCAGAAGAGTTTGTAAAAGCTTAAAGTACGAGTTATACCAGAAAAGAGCTCATGTCGCACCGACTTAGTCACAGACTCTCCAGCTCGGAAATAGCAAGAATCATTCACAGTATATATCACCACAGACGAGCAGCCCAGAATTGCCAGCATCAAAGCCCATCCATTGATTTCAGCTTGAAGTTTGTCCTTCTCTGAGACGAGGTGTACTGCCGCACTAATCATAGCGTAAGCCGAGAGGGGCGTGAGGCATCCTGCAGCAATAGCTCCAAGGGTACCGAATATTACACTACCTGAAAAGGGTAAGCTGAGCCTTGCTAGTTTTTTCAAAGTTGTCCAGACCTTTGTACTCGTGTCCTTTCCATACGGATCATGATTTGAATTTGTTGAAGAATTCCTGAGAAAGGCTGAGGATCCTACGGTGATGGCTACAGGAGAATTAACGCTGACATAATATTGCACTGATAAAGAATCAGACCAAGGTGGCGTTCTCGAAGCAAACATCTTCGACCTGCATGCATGTTTGAAGCATATTAATATACGTCCAGCTTTGGCAGGTTGAATCAAAAGTGTTGATTCGTTAATTTCTATATCAGAGACTTCGACAAGGGAACTCAGTCACCAGGTAACTTAAAGACTTGAGTAGAGTGTTGATTTTCCGCAAGCCATACCTTAAGCTTCTTGTTGTCGGAATAGCTTTAACTATCCCTTGCTTAGCAGGAAAGAAGTCCTTTCTCTGGGATTGTCGTTGATGCTCATCGAAAACTAGACTGAAGAAGGTACTGTCATGGCCCAGGGATAAAAGCTCATCGTGACTTCCGAGCTCGATAACCCGACCGTTGTTTAGAACTGCTATACAGTCCATATCGCGAGCCGTCGAGATCCGATGAGCCACAACGACAGTGGTCCTTCCGGTCATGAAAGAATTCAGGCTGTCGATGACTGCTTCTTCGGTTTTCTCATCCAGAGCGCTTGTAGCTTCATCCATGAGAAAAATGGCTGGGTTTCTTAGCACGGCTCTTGCAATCGCTATCTGTTGTCTTTGTCCTTCTGTTAGTTTTGCTCCACCTTCTCCCATCTGCATGGTTTGAGATTGATAGCAACAAGCTTAGTACATACCGACTACTGCAGTAAGTCCTCAAATTCCTTCTCACACTTCGTTTGTCTAAAGTGGCTGCCTATATCTGCAGACCTGAAAAAGGCTTTTGCTGCTGAAGCAGCTACGGATGTTCTGAAATTAGCGAGTAACTTCCCCACAAGTTCAAGTCGCTGACAAGGTCAAAACATTACGATGTCAACAACGAACACAACGACTTCTGAACTTTTGAAGAACATGTACCTGAACATCGTTGGAACAAAACAAACACTAAGCTTGTACGTAACCACAGTTGTCGACCCAGCGATGGACCTCAGCAGTATGATGGCTACTAGACATATGAGAGGCAGAGACTAGTGTAGTTATCATTACCCGAGTGTCATACTTGCGGGGCAAAAGAGAAATGAAAGAATGCGCATGTGCGACCATTGCAGCCGCCTCCACTTCAGGGTCGGTTGCGTCGGGTCTTCCGTAGAGGATGTTCTCCTTTATAGTAGTGGCGAAAATCGCTGGTTCTTGGTTTACCATGCCGATCTGGCCTCTGAGCCACTGGAGATTCAAGCCCTTTATGTCATATCCGTCCAGCAAAATGTCACCTGCACAAGATCGAAACGCATTCATCAGCGGAAATGGACTCGGCGACTATAATTAACACTGAAGGAAGCGAACCACTTAAGCTTGATGGTCAGATCTATTAGTAAGCTTATTGTCAAAAACCAAAATTATTAAGCTTATTAAGCTAACAGTCGTGGTAATTATGGCGAATTCTTTCTGATTGATATCAGTCGATGAGAATTACCTTGAGCTGGGTCATAGAAGCGCTGAATGAGGGAGAGCACTGCGCTTCTCCCAGACCCACAAGAACCGATCAGCGCCATAGATGTGCCTTGAGGAATGTCGAGGTTGAGTCCGATGAGGATGGGAACGTGGGTGGAAGGACCTGGATATGCGAAGTGGACATTTCGCACCTGAATCCGACCCCTTACGGACTTCAGGACCACAGCGTCTTCTCTGTCGGTCAATTTCGGGATACGCTCGATCACCTCCCAAACATTCGAGCACGCAATCTTGCCACGACTGAAGGTCTGGAAATCTGGAGCGGCCGTCCACAGCGTCCTGCAGGGATCCAAGATCACGTGCATGTAAAATCAAACGGAACATTTGCAGAGCTAGCTGAACGATCGATCGAGCAATCGAGGCAAACATAATTGCATCTCACACAGAGAAAAGATGTATGTTGAACTCCAGGAGGAAGTGAGAGTTCTGATGCAGCTGCTTACAAGCCTCCATAAGTTATGCAGAAGAGAGCGATGATGACCCTTGATGTGCCCTGGCTTTTGTCTGCAACGACGAGCACTGCTCCGAGCCAGAATAGACAGGCCCAGCTGAGATACATGACGCACTTGAGGGCTCCCAGACCGAATCCCCTAACCAAACCTTGCTTTCTGCCTGCTTTCAGCGTGGAATTCAGAGCACTGGAGAATGCTTGGATCATTACCCCCTCTCCTCCGGACGAGTAGACTGTACGAACTCGTGAAATGGTCTGCAGGTAGACAACATACATTTTTAAGGATCATACTGTTGGGAACCATCAGCTGCTGCAGCAGAGTAACTAGAAAACGTACAGACGTGTTCGTAATTGTCCTCAGACTAACTACTGCTCCTCACTTGATTGATCAAACGATATATATATCTATTGGTAGCTAGCCGCAGCAAGTACCTCCTCGGCGACGGAGCTGGCTTCGACGCAGGCCCGACTGCTTTGCTGCCTTAAATCTATCAGAGATCTGTTGTAGAGGGCCCCGACCACAGCTATCAAGGGTAAAGTAACTAGAGCGATGAATCCGAGTTGCCAGCAGTAGTATATGGCCGCCATAAGAGATCCAGCAAATGATGTCATGAAGCAAATGCAGTGGCCCACCTGCAGGAGAGACACCGTAATCGCTTACTCCGTGTATGGATCAAACCGATGGCCGAACGGTGATCAATATATATATTATACTGTAAGCTGAGCTCATGATCATTTGCAGATCCCCAAGATGGTGAAACTGTAAGTATCTCTAGCCCGTGCAAGTTCCAGTACATTTCGAGCTAGATGGGTTCCTGACAAGTTACGCTAGCTGGTGAATAGAACTGGAAGTTGCTGTCAGCTTACCTTTTCGATCGCTTCCTGTACAAAGCCAATATCTTCCGATGCAATAGAAACTAAATTCTCTGTGTTGTCCTCCGTCTCGAAGAATCCAAGCTCCTGGTTCAAAATAGCTCCCATCACCTTTCTTCGGAGGCATGTCGCTTGCCTTTCTCCGGTGTACACCCAGCAGCTTTGTTCTGAACACACACGGTCCAGCAACATTACCACAGACGTTCATTTCTCTGTCTTCTGAATCAGGACTTTCTTTCTCTCAGTTGACGTAGTCTCTTGTAATCTCGAGTCAGTAATATATACATGGAATCCATAACAGAAGTTCTGATCTCTTCTTGTTTCTTGTGGTTGGCAATCATGCGGGCCTAGAGTAGTGTACATGCATTGGGTCAAAATTTTAACACTTGCGAGCATGGACTTGAAACTCTGCATGAATATGTCGGGGTCTTCCATCTGTCTAATATTGTCACCAGTCACAGTTCTGAAATCCAGAGGCCAAGACGTCGTTGCTTTCTAGGTTTATATGCAGCAGACCGACACTATCAGCAAGCCAGTTGTACATCCAGAAGCTGCAGCAAATTCAAGTCTGAGGAGAATCGTACCAAACGAGACGGTTACGAAGAGGGCAATTGCGGTGTACAGGAACAACAATGCGACCTGCACAACATCAATTTTCCTGGGCTTAGAGACTTCCTTCAAATCCTCGAACAAATGAAAGTACGTGCTTGGTCCGAATCTAGCTTCGAATTCTGTCAAGTATGATAAATGGCTTGTGGAACGAGAGACAAATTAAATTGTGAATTTATCTAATTATGTGTTATGTATGTACTACTGACCCCGTGAATATTGCTCGCCATAGCTTTGCGGTCATCGTTCGCATCTTCAACCGCGACGAAGACCGATCCCATGCTGAGAATTGTGCAGCTTATGATCGAACCATGAAAGGCAGCATTCAGCGAGCCGACGACCATCAAGAAAATGTCCAGTCCGTCGGCGAAGAAGAGAAGTTGTCTGAAGGAGATATCCGTGGTCGGGTAGATTCCGCCTCTGGAACCTCTAACCAGTACGTCTCTCGTGTCACCTCCCTGTATGGAGCTCTGCTGATTCTCCTTGGAATCTTCCGCGACAGTCGAGAGGTCAGGCGGCGCGGATGTTCTGGGCCCCCTGGGTCTCTCCCTGGAGAAGAATTTCTTCTTCGATCCATTTTTACTCGAGTAAAGCGGTGCCATGATCGAGAATGATTCTCTTCGGTGAACACTTCAGCAGATATATGTTTTACAAGTCTAAGTCATTCATTAGCTATAGCAGTCGCCGTGGCTTGACTCCGAATTAAGCCTGTTCTTGCTCCTCTAGATCTGCAGCTCCTGTCGAATGGTCTTCGAATTCTTCTGCAATTCCATCAAGTTGAACGTGTACCTTTCAGACCTTCAGGTTAAGTGCATCTGCCGGCCGTCATGGATTTACGTACGTGTTCACTAGATAAAAAATTCCACAATTATCGCTACGGACCCTGCAGAAGTCATACCTCACATTGCTAACATGCTGCTTCGAATTCAGTTCTATATAGTATTCACTCACTCACAGAAGTGCCTGAGCACTGCAAAATTCTTCACTCTTCGATCGCGAGTGAACAACCTCCTCTTCAGACAGTTTTACGTGTTCTGCACACTTTCTAGTGATTTCATAGAAATACAATCAAAACAATGGAAGCGGTGTTGTTTATTCTTCTATGATGCCAGAAATGTTCAGTGAAACAGGAAGGAAACTGAGAAGTAGAAGGTCACTGATGAGTATGCAGGCAGGCAATACTCGGCCCTAGCTACTATGAGCTCGGGAGTGTAGTGATTTCCAAGACACAAGAGAAGTGTGTACGTAATTTCACCCTCTGGAACTACGTACGTACGAGCTCCCGAGTAGTTAAGAAATAATCTTGACCAGCTGACCAATTCCACGAGACCGAAAGAGTTGAGAAGTAAGAGAAGAAACAGAAGGCGACCTTAAGCTTGTCGGCCGTATACTATAGCCTAGCGGACTTATCCCCTTGTGATCTTCCTAAGATCCAGCGCTAGCTCCACGTACGTACACTCCCGACTGTCGGATCCGGAGCTTGCAGTTTTTCAGATTGTGGGCTATTCGGGAGAAGGTGGACCGAGTTTTGTACAAGAGCTCACGTTCAGAACTTAGTCTAGCTACTACTGTAGATCATCAAAGAGCTCCGATCATGGAACCGCAGCTTTAGGGAGATCGAGACGGTATCTCTCAACGTACAGGAATCCTCAAGGAGGTTCTAGGCGTAGGCAAAGTGCTAAGCAGGCCGCGACAAGTCCATGTCATGTGCTTGGAATCTCGTACCGGAACGAATCATGTACAATATAATAAATCATCTCCTAGCCAAATTCAGTCGTTACAGAGGAAAGGCTGCCATCTGGTGCGTGCCCCGTACAAACGGCTGGTAGCAAGTTTCGATGAGGCATTCGAACTCTCGGACCGGAAGCTGGACTTTGTTCTGCGTCACTAAAGCTCCATCTGGCCATCGATTGAATCACATTCTTCTAACTAGCACTGAAACGACTGTCATGTCACTGGCAAAGCAAGGTGGCCGATTTTGCTCAGAGCTTTGTTTCGTCCACGTATGTTTACATCCATCTTCAAGTTACATGTTACTTGAAGATGTTACTTCAAGTTTGCTTTCGGATGCGTTCTTCTGCTCGTGCTCCTGTAGCTGTTCCGTTGATGAATCTGGATCATGGCCAGGCTGCTTCTGTATGCACCTCTCCTTCTCGTCCCTAGTGGTTTAGCCTTCATTCCTCTAAGAGTAAAGTGGTGGGTTCAATCCCGTGCGGGTACGGTTGGAGGTGCATGCAGCAATTTGCTTGATCACACCCCCAGGAGGTTCCTTGAGCTTGATCAGGGGTGTTATTAAGCTCACACCCCTGACTTGTGATCAAGTCACTTTGTGATGTTACTCACATGTGAGACGGCACATATTAAATTTCCGAGTATGTGTAGTCTAACTATTTTGAATAATGTTAAATATTTTGAATTACAGTGATATTAGTCAAGGTTGGAATAATGTTAAATATTTTAAATTACAGTGATATTAGTCAAGGTTGGAAGTAATAAAATGATGAACCAAAAGATAAAATGACTGGTTCTACTCAATAACTCAGGGGTATGATCAAGCTTAAGGAACCTAAGAGGGGTATGATCAAGCTCAAGGAACCTACTGGAGGTGTGATCAAGCAAATTGCTGCCATGCCATAAACAAACTGTTAATGAAGTTTCTGGTACGAGTCCCGTTGTGGTGGACTTACATGGACAGTCTAGTAACGTCATTGAGTCATAGGACATGGCATTTAATTTATCACAATTTTCCTCGCCAAAAGTTTTGGTGATAAAATAAATTAAACTATTCATTTTAACAATTTGGTTTTGTAATAATTCAAATAGTGTCTTTATGCTCCATTTGTCTTGCTTCTTTGGACCATCTTTAGAGTTTGGTAATTTATCTTACCTCTCATGTTCATGTTCATCAAATATTAATAGATAGAGCTACTATGACACTCCAAAGCTTCCATGTATTATTAACTCAGCAGATTACATTCCTTGCATATTTCTCTTCCTTTCCGTTTGTGTATATACCAATATCGAGAAAAATAATATTATGTTAAGAGGATCCTCTCAGTCTTTGAGAAATGCTTTAAACGAAATATCGAATGGTCATTCTATAATATATTGCGAACTCTGTAAATTTTCCACTATATTTTCCATTTGTCTTTTCCTCCTCTGGCCACTAAGGGAGTTGAGACGCATATACATTTGTACGTCCGTTATTTGAACATCACATTTGTACGTCCGTCATTGAACATCACATGAATCTGTTTCCGGCCGGACTGTGATTGTACTGCTGTACTATTTGGTGCTATTTGGTTATTCCGGTGGGATCCTTTCGCATAGGGTAACTTTGGACTCAATCTATCTTCGCCAGTTAGCAGCTAATCTCAAATACTTTTAATTAAACCCCAGGTCCCTCTAGGATTTTACCGGGAGGAATACATTTTGCGGGTGAGCTGTATGCGAATCAAGAAATTTTACCGGTATAACCAAAATACTTTTGTCGATAGAATTTTCTTAGGAAAAATAGAATCGGTTAAACCCCGAGTATAAATATAAAAGGATAAAAAAGATTATTCCCTGTTTTCTCATAGTATTATCTGAATGAGAAAAATTGATTCTGTTGGGCTCCAAGAAACCCTAAAATCTTCTTCTTAAACCACCGGTATGACTAGAAGTGGTATTGGTAACGCAGTTGATAGCATTCAGAAACCTGAGAAACTTAACCGTTATGGATATCGTGATTATGTCATCATCCTAACATGGAATCTGTGAAATAAGGAATAAAATTAAAGCTATTCATTAGCTTTACAAGTTATGATTGATCTCAAAACAAATAACTTTACAAGTTAATATGAAGATTCAGTGTTCTTTGGAGTTGAAGAGAATCTCAAAGTACACAGCGAGCAAACAAAAAGAATATTTCCTTTCATACTCATACTAAAGAGTTTAACATTTCTCTGTCAATACTAAGTAGTTTGATTTGAAGTGAATCATAACTTGTAAAGCTAATGAATAACTTTAATTTTATTACTTATTTCACAGATTCTATGTTAAGATGATTACGTAATAAGTTGAGATAATACATCTTAACCATCATCATTTTCTGAATAACGGTTAAATTTTTCAGTTTTTTGGAGATAAACCCGGAAAATAAGGTATTCTGGGTTACCCGGAGCACTTGTAGGTAACTCGGGGTTTAAATGAAGACTTCAATCAAAACTCTCTATAGCTTTACACTTTGTGATTTGTTTCAAAGCAATTTGATTATGGAATTATAAAAATGTATGGTTTTCTAGAGAAACGGATAATCTTGCCGTGACCTAAATACTAGGCGAGATGAAAAGAATTCTCCTTCCGTGCTTTTATACGGCCACGGGGGGTTTTAAAACCTTTGGATACCTTACTGCCTTGCTTGGTAGGTCAGAGTACACTAATTCACTGGAAGAATTCTGAACGGACAAACTTCTGTTTTGCACCGAGTCTCGGATACATTTTTCAGAAAATTGCTTTAGCGTACCTTGCGCCATCTTCTTTACTTGCTCGTACCCGAATAAACGATAAACGGCGCTTTCTTACACGAACGTTTTCCGATTACCATCGGTAACGACAGCTTGAGTAACGACATATTTCTTTTCTTCTTTAGGGTACACTGAACTTTTTCCCAATTCTACTCATGAGATAAATTATTTGAGGGGTCAAGCCATCACGATTTTCCGCACAAGTCCTTTCTGTTCCTCAGGAGCTACTCCTCCCGATAAAGCGATGGTTTAATGCTACGACGGCTCCCGATATCCCATTCCCATGACTTCAACGCAAACAACGATTTAATTAGGGCCTCGATTTTTAACTCGATATAGCTAATTTCGTGGAGCCAATGGTTCAACTTTTCTCGATGGCTTACAGATTCCTTTATTTTTGTGCCCGATCACTGGCTCTAAACTGATCGGCGAGAGGAGGTCCTAAACCTTCTTATTTAAAGTTTGTGTCACATCGAGAGTTCTTGATCAGAGAATGCTAGTTCTTTTCACAGTAACCAATACCGAACATCTGAGGTGCCAACCGGTAAGGGTACAACTAAGAAAACGCCGTTTGTTGGCTGCGAGCAAATAAACAAGATTCAGGAGTACGATCGAGCAATTTTCTGTAGATCTTTCCGTAAACGGCCGGCAATCGTAAATAGAAGCGAGTTGTTTACTGTTCACTCGGTATCGGTTTTTGTTATCGAATAAATTATTTGTCCATATCTGTTCTTTTCTACGGGCAATAAGCCGACATACTCTTCCCCCAACCAGCAATCACAATATTTTCGAGCAGGATTTGAAAACGATGCCGCCTCTGTCCGACCGCTGCATGAGGCAATGACACGTACCATTATCTATCTACCAACTTCTGCTTGTTGCGTCTACGACAAGTTGGACTTCAAATTTGAATACCTCACGTCCGCCCAAGAATTTGGCCTCTTCGTCACTGAGGGTAATACAGACGCATGCAACTGGATTCTCGCAGCGTCCATTACTAAAGACAGTTGTAGCCCTGCACCTAAACGCTTTAGACGAAAAGGATGGAACTCTGTTCTGTGATTACTTTGGGTTATCTTGCGGGCTCTCTAAACTCAGGAATCCGCACGTTCATCACTAGACACCGAGGAACAGCATGTTTACCTCGGAAAATGCATAAATCAACTCTTTCCTCGCGCTGCCTTATCATCTCATAACGCTTACAATCATAACACCGAATGCATATAACACCCAATTAGCACAGCACATGACCAGCTCAGAGGGTATATCTTCCGCCGTTTCAACCTGAAGTGGAAGTGTTTCACTATCCTCGGTCCGCTGGTAACGGACAATGAGAGACATCATATGATTGATGGCCCAGTAGGAGGAAGGAGCAGTAGACCATCTAAGCGAAATTCGCGAAAGAGATGCAAGAGAGGTCGCTGCCGTCCTCAAGCTGCACGTCCTCTATCAGCTCCTGATGTATAGCAAGAGTCCTTACCTGCACAGCTAGTATGCTGTCCGGATAAGAAGTTCAAGGGTGGCACCGGGACTCACGTTCTAAATACTGGGCTGGGATTGATAGGACCCCACTCATCCCCAGCCATACACTACAAACGTAAGGGCAAATTCTGCTGTACAACCGTGAGTTCCCTTATGCCTCTTCATGAAGCAGATGATCGATGAAGAGAACGTTTCAACTTCTAAAAACTTTGCCTGCGAGAGGGATGCAGGAGAGAGCCTCCATAAAATCGTTAACGCTAGAGAATACAGCGGGTAAGCAGGAGTGCCAGTCTCCATCAACCCCGTGACATAGTTAGCAGAACGAACAGTGAGGTCTCTACAATGGTATGTGCTCTGTAGATGAATTTATATCCAGTCCCTCTGCTGAATCTTTAGCGGAAGGTACACTTCTGACAGATACTGGAATCCGAAACTGCTCAGAGCTTGAATCTCAGCCTTTTCCCTGGTCTTCACCATCAATTCAAGCTCTTTGATCCAGTTCGGGTCCCTCTTGATAAAGTCCTCTTCCAGTAGATCTTTCCCTGTCTTGATATCCTGCTCCGTCATAGGAAGACGGCACTGCTCTGGGATCTTGTACTTGTCAAGATCGGTGGGCCTAACTCCTAACCATTTTATGTCTGGGGTGGTGAGATTCGAGCTGTCGTAGGACATATTCTTCGACCCACTCAAATAGACGGAGAGAATCTTCAGTCCATACGGATCACTGTCAACCAGTCCCAACACAGGAATCTTCAAGTCTGTCTTCATCTTCTTGAGAAACAGACGAGTAGCGACATCCGGCTGTCCCTTTGCTGTGATGATGACGCACGGGAAGCGATTGTAAAACCTATCTTCAGCTAGACGCATGAACGCTGCATCCTTCTCTACTAAGAGGATAAAGAGAGCATCGCTCTCGAAGTCCTTAACCTTGTCAATGTTTGGTGGGATAGCCTTGCCTCCTACACCCATCTTTGTGCAGTCAATTCTGTCTCCGTCTTCCACAAATATCAGCCTCCCTACAACTACTCCTTTCTCCGACGCCACAACATTCAAACTCGACCGAGTACACCCCAGCATGCAAGAAACATCATCCAAAACGCTGTCGGACTGAGTCTGTTCCACAAAGAGCTTCACATCAGTATAAAAGAGGTCTCGCTTCGTCACATGAATTCGCTTCTGACAAAGCTGGTGCACTAACTGCAAAATCCGCGTGGTGATGGCAGTCTTCCGCACACTGGACATGCTAGCGAAGGGACGGAAGGTGGCCTTGTCTTTGAGCACGATGCGGTCCAACTCCGGGACGTAGAGTTGATTTGCGCTGCTTCTGGCAGGGATATTGTAGCCAAAGCCATTGCCGCTGAGAATCGACTGCGCAATGTGAAGAATAGTTCTCTCGATCTCCAAGAGAACATCAGATGTACCGAGATCAACCACCTCCTTGCAAGCATGAGAAAGGTTCAATTCCGCCAGAGACCGAGTCTCAACCTTCTGCTTCTTGGACGCCTCTGAAAACTCTCGAATGGAAGCGAGAATTATGTTATCCGGCTTCAACTTCTTCTTAAAAGCTAAAGCAGCCTTCGCCTGCGCTTTCGGCGCCTCTCGGGGCAGCTCATTTCGGTCGTCTCTTCCGTCTTCACCATCGCTCTCATCCTCCACTTCCACCGGCCGCTTTCCCCTGCTCGTCATCTGCGCCTCCAACTAAAACCCTTCCATGAATCGCAAGAAATCAAATCGCGTAAAGCTCTCAAAACACACGAGAGAAGTGTTCCAAGCTCGACAGTAGAAAAGGAATCCCGCTCCTCTCTCCTCAACAGCGGGATGATACACTTCACAAACTAAAACCTCACAACAGAGGACGCACACTCAGAAAGGTGATGGCAAGAGAAATCTACGGAAGCTCTGTTATGATGAGATATATCCAGATCATTGTTAAAACCCCGAGTGAACAAGAAGATGAGATAAGTAGAAGATTGGGAACTTGAAGAGACGAGACTGTATGGAGATGTGTCTTGAAAGAGCGCGGTGGCGCCAAAACATATACGCATATAAAACATTAAACAGTCATCACGGAGCGTCTCGTACTCTTGTTACTTGTCTCTGTCCAATTGGCCTCTCAACTTTTGGCGAAGGGAGCGTGCCCGAGAGTCCGACTGGTTCGTCCAATCACTGTGAGATGTTCAGGCACATTCAAGCCAAGCCCTATAGAGTGAACCATAGCGGAGCAGCCTACGGTCATTGTGCCAAAGGTGGAGCGCACGAGGAGAGTGGACACACAGAAGAGAAGCTTGACATTCCCGAAAGAGAAGATTTCAAGTTCCTTCCGTATGTTCTTCAGGGCCAGTGGTACACTGATGAATTCTTTACAGCCGAATCAGCAACGCTTCCTAAATCTCCTAGGAGATATAGGTAACGTTTTCGAACTATGATGCAATTTAGTTTTAGTATGGTAATCTCGTCAAGAAGATTTTATTCTTCCAGTGAAGTGAAACGCCAAGTAGCTCGACGCAAGTGAGTTCTCTTCTCTCACACCAGACCCAGCGAGAACGTTCTTGTCGCGAGCGTGGTTCTCTCGGTAGATGAACGACGATTCTGTACCTGGAATTTTCGAGTGAGTTTAGGTTGAGGTCTTACTGTACGTCTCTTAACGAAATATTTTCGAACGTAAAATTACACCTCGATGGAACCTAAACCTAAAAGGCATTCCGATTTCATATGCGTAAACAAAGAAGCTTTTACGTGAATTATTTGCAGACCTACTTACGGTACGGCCGTTTCCGTGGTGCCGTAAACTTGAGATGATTAGTTTTTCGCTGTAATTTTTTCCGGGTAATTCAGTTCCGGGTTAAAACGTTTATTCACTCTTCTGCTTCCTATTCCGCACTGGAGATTACCCGTTACCATGCTTTTTGCCTCCACTACGTAGTGGATACAGCGAGCTGGCCGTAGCTGAAACTTGCACCAAGCTTTTGACCGCAGCCATCAAACCCTCTCCGGATAGAAAAAACGCGACCCAATGAATAGCAAACGGATGGGAAGACCCCATCAAGCCTCACAAGGGAAAGAAGGACCCGAAGGTCCAAGCAATAACCACCCCGAAAGGAAAAACAGCGGGGCTAAGCCCCATTATCAGTAGCTCTAAAATCGCCTGTCGCACCTATAATGTCGGAGATCAGAAAATCAATATCTCTAGAAACAACTGGTGCACCTGAAGAGGCATCACCTACTGCGATTGCTCTCCTGGAACTGTTCCTGCTAAAGCTTTCTGTAGAGCAATGGAAACTCGCTGCCTAAAAAATGTGGTGCAAAAAGAAAGAGAAAGTGGTACTCCCTGACGCCTCTCATGATAGGCTCTAGCACAGTCTCTCAGAAAGACGTCGAACTCCAAGCCTGTCGATCCGTATATCTCCAAAGCTAAGGGGATGAAGCGATGTCCCACTTGCATACCCCTATACTTGGTCACCTTCGCTGCTGCCGCCACGCCTGCAGCCCATCCTGAGGGATGGGTGATCACCCGTGCCGCCACTGAGTCCCGTGTCGGATCCGTGACAATCACATCAGTCACTGAGACCTGATCCTCTCTCATCATGTACAAGTCAGCTCTCACTGATCCTCCTGTCTGAAGGGCATACCAACGCTCTCTTCACGTCATGTGACCGCTCTCTCGTGCTAAGACAAACACGACGTCTCTGATGGCATCGTGGGTAGCTATCCGCTCTTCACCATGAAGACATCGAGCAAGATGGCGACCCGATGTGTCGAGCGAGACACCACACTCGCAAGTGGATAGTGCCGAAGCAACAGGCTGGACCAAGCCTAGGCGGAACCTCATCGCTGTAGAGAAGATAGTCGGTGCGAGTCGGAACGCTCTAATGCAAGGTCGAGCTATGAGCCAAGAGCTTGCGTCCTTGTCCGAACAAGAGCGGAGTCGAGCTCTAGTATCCCGTGAGATGGAAGGATCCACTAAGAGAGCATGAAGAACCTGTTGGAAGTGGTGCCCCGTCAAAGAAGACTGTAGTCCGCGAGATCCATCGGTAGCTAAGGTATCGAATAGAGAGTGTGCCTCACGTGCCTCAAGAGTCAGACCATCTCTTGTCTCACGGAGACACATCTGTAGTGGGTAAGAATCATCCTCCACCTCTGTCACGTAGCTCTCTAGAATAGGTCTATCTCGCACGAGAAAACGACAACAGAGCCAAGGTGCTGAGAGGGCCCAACTTCCCACAAAGGCTGCCGGAGCAGTCTCCTCCATGAATAATAAGCCCACCCCGCCACATGATATCGGCAAAGATGTCTGCCTACGTGCGAGAGGTCCTGCCACACAGTCAAAAGTCCCCGGTCCTATGATGTCGCCAACATGATCTTCCTATCAAACTCTCTAAGGCGCGAGATGAAGATAGGAGATGGAGGTACCGTGCGGAGTAAGTAACTAGGACGCCGTGCGATGGAAGAGTAAAGAATACCAAAGGCAACTTGAGGATCCTCCAACATAGGGAGATCCTCAATATGCAAAACGTCCTCCGCTAGGGCAACATCTAGGAATCGAGAGACAAAGTCCTCTGTACCGACAGGTACTCCGAGGATGCGTAAACCATCTGTAGGGATAACAAATCCCTTCGGGAGCTGTAGGTCCGACGGTATACCTATGGGAGACCAAGCCTTGCACTTTGACATCTTCATCCTCAGCCCTACCAAGGCCAATTGAGATACAAGGTGGTCAAAGGCAACACCGACTTGGTCCGCCGGACCTACGATGTGCGTATCATCAGCTAGAGATGGAAAAACACAACCTGGAGCAGCGAAGGCGGTGGCCAAGAGAGCTCTGTAGTGAGCTAAGGCAAAGAGGGGTCCATCCAAAGGATCTCCCTTACGAGTACCTGCAGCGGAGCTGATGACTGTAACCCCTTCTATCGTAGGACCGTGCTGGTAGTAAAGAGAAGAAGGAGAACCATAGAACGATCGCACGAAGGGGACCAGACCTGCTAGAGATCCCCCGCCATCCATGAGCTCCTTAAAGATGGAAGCGCGGAAAACGCTATTAAAAATATTTTCCACGTCCACTTGTAGGACAACCCAATCGGGATGGATGTCCAAGAGAACCCTAATGCCGAAAGACACTGACTCACAACCTCCCGGCGTCGCAACTCCAAACTGATGTGGGCAAAGGTGGTCCTGAAAAGTATCTCGAAGCTGAAGAACAATGGTACGACTGATAAGTCGTAAAAAAATCTCACCGATGGCTATCGGTCGAATCCTTCCACCATCCTTCGTCATGACCAAAAGTCTAGCTGTCCCTAGTACCTGAGCTATAGACTGAGGAATATGTCCCTGAGCTACTGCTGTCGCTACCTGAAAAAGCTCCGTGAAACCACTAGAGGGGTCGTCTGTCTGAAAACAATCCCGTAGGTGTTCGTAGACCATCCCAGACAGACCTCCAGAGGATAGACATGGAGCAGTACACAAGGCCTGGGCAAACAAGGATCTATCGAGACACAATGGCTCCTCAGGCTGATAGTCCTGAACCTCATGTGGTGAGGGATCACCCGGTGAGGGGTGAAGGGAACCAGCGATCGTCTCCCCAGTAGGACATGCCAATGACAAAGGATGCAATGCTCTAGCAGCTCTATTGTACTCTCCAACCTGGCCTAAGATCCTATAGCGTCGTATGCGGACGAAAGACACGTGTAGAGGCAGACTCACTCCTACCTCGTACCGCACGGACTGATTCTTCCTGTAAGGCCGCCCAATCACCTGCACGGAATCTCCGAAGACGGGCCGCCACCTCCCGATGTCCTCTTCTGCCACCTCGAGTATAACGGAGGCACCAACGAGGAAGTAGGAGAAATAGTAACCACGTCGTCTCGTCTTTGGTGTTCCGTGCCAACATGTCGAGAGTAGACGAAATGCCTGTCTCATCTCGTCATGAAGAGCACGAGGTAACCGATGAAACAAACGCGGACAAGAGAAACTCGTCTCGAACAAACTTAGGATAGTGCTAGAGTGGATTCTCAACCACTCTCATGACTCTGGAGGAACTCCAGGAAGAAGGACTAATGGTGCCATAATGACTGCACGTGTAGACCTCCGATCTCGGCTAACTTGGACATCCCATGTGGTCGTATCATAGCTCTTGTGCATCTTTCCCACATGAGATTTCACTCCTTGCGAGATAAATAACTGATTGCACACCGGACATGGTGTGTCTCGAATCAGTCTCGATCTCATGGGAGAGAGAGTACTCATAGCTAAAGAAGAGACGATATCCGATCAAACGATATTCCTAATAGAAACATCTCCCGAAAAAAAAAGAGAAAATAAAAATTAAAGAAAAATAAAAAGACAAAAAAGAAAGAAAAAAGAAAAAGAAAAAGAAAAAAGAAGACAAAAGGAAGAGAAGAACCCCGAACCCTGATCTGTAAAGTCTCTCAAAAAACCTTAAAAAGAGCACTATGTGACTTTAAAATCTGAAACTATTTAATACTCGTTCATCTGTCCACCAAATGTATCAAATCTAAAATTAAAAACAGAAAAGAAAAATGAAAAAATTATATAAAAAAATCAATCTAATACACTCTAACACCCTCCCCCTCTCACTCTCATTCCCGCAGTCCCCCTCCGCCGCAGTCCGCCTCTCCGCCCCCTCTCCCCGCGCTCGCGCTCTCATTTCGTTCGATCATCGTTCGTTCTCCGGATTGCGGGTGGTTGTGTATAATTTCCAGTGCACTGCATTTCTAACCACGATTTAAATTCACAGCGGGTCTAAAACACGGAAAGGATATTCCGTTTTTCTCCCCGTGTACTTTTAGGTTAGACGGCTTGATGGCGTCCTTCCATCCGCTTGCTATTCTTTGCGTCGCGTTTTCTCTCTTTTAGGTTAGAGAGAAACTACTTTTCCGTTCCAAGAAACCAACAAATCGGCGTTCTAACTTTTTTCAGTTCGATATTCAATAATTAGTTCTGAAATGAATCAGAGTGTAAAGCTCTAGCAGAACTTCGATTTGAATCTGTTGAGTTTGGTTTACATATTTTTTTAAGGAGGATATTCACCTCATGTACACTTAGAAGTGTACACGATGTGAATTTATGGTATTGTAATTTATGTTCTAACTCTTCTCGCGTAAAAAACTAGAACAAAAATTTTGAATGCGTTTTGAGAATTATCGTCTCTTACTTGTACCCCAGCAACGCATTAACCGATCTTCCCTTATGGTTCGTTTCTGGATCAGTTTGAGAATTATCGTGTCTTACTTATACCCGAGCAACGCATCGACCCGATTTCACTTATGGTTTATATCTGGATCAGTTAACTTCTTTGAGATTGATTATAATAAATTAAATTTAACTTATTATAATATACTTTTACAACATTTACACTTTTTTATAAGAGAAAACGAAATTCACTGTACAATGCCGTGGGAAGGATATTTTCCTTCGCAGATTTTGTTCCCACGAGCAAATTCTATCAGCAAAAGTATTCTCGGTATAACGGTTAAATTTAAATTTCTTTGCATGCAGACAACTCACCCGAAGATGAAGTTCCTCCTGGTTACCTAGCATAATTAAAAGGTATCCTCTTGGACTACTTACTTGCATGTCGTCTTAAGTGCTTTTAGTTCTATACGCAGCAGGCGACGGCTTATCGATACCAACGGAATGATCGAAATTTTACGCACCAGAATGTGCACTGTCCTATAAGCAACGACTACTTCCTTTGACATAAGGGATGATCCTAATTATGACTTTTTGATGCTCAAAACTCACCACCCCCAGCCTGGTTTTCTTTCTGAGGAGTACGAGACGCGACTCGGCGACCAAGTAGATCTAGGAACAGTAAAACAAGTGTTGTGAAACGAATTCGGACGAAACTATACGTGGTGAACATCTCACAGTGAAGCATACCAACAGGGATTCCCTTTCACAGCTCCTGAGCCGTTATCACATTTTGACATGACCGACGGGGCTAAGAGCCTAAGACGGAAGCAGTTAACCCACTCGGACATCCCTGTACATTTCGTTTCATCGGTGAGATATGTGGATGTGTCTGAATAGCAGGTTCCGTTCTCACTTTCTGTACAGCAAACTACCAGACCAGGTCCTTGTAGTGACAGTGACACTCTTCGTATTTTCTCTACGATCTTTCTCGAGCCATATCACCCTTTTTCCTGAACCTAGACAGTACGACCGACATAACTTCCTTCACGAACAAAATTTGCGATCACTATAGCTATGAGCTCAATGTACAAAAGATAAACAACACGTAGCTATGAATGAGCAACAATACGGCTCAGCACAACTGCAAGAAATATTGCGTCTATGAGCCGTTTACAGAATGTGCAGTAATCAAATGGCTCGAGTTTGATGGAGGACGCGTGCATGTACTGATATGGGTTTTCAAGCGAGGGATGTTTGGTTGAACACTCCGACAACGTTGACATCGAAGCTCCAACTCTTCCAGCAACTTCTCTGCACTCGGACCACAACTATCCACTTGTCCATGTGTACGAAGTTCCTGAATAATATCTAGAGAGTCGCGGAAAAATGGCGTCGTGAATGAGTTCCAGTGTTTCTTGTTCTTCAAACATGCAGAGTCGAAATCTTGACTGATAACGTGCAGATGTAGCTGCCTCATGGAAGGAGCCTGCTCAAAAATGCACCAAGCAACGGACGGTGAATGTGCATCTTCAGCATCATAGAAGGAAAATAAAGCACGACTTGTTGCGCAATCTTTGTGGTACTGGACGGAGTGATTATCGTCGAGTAATAATCACAACTACATTCTTTCATAAGTGAACTGCTGCAATTGACGTTAATTTCAAGTCGACAAAGGCCATGAGTACGCCACAAACTTATAACATAAGTAACGTTTGCCTTTGATGGAAACCAGACGGGATAGTGCCCAAACCCGATAAAATCATGGGGGAAAATCAAGTCAAGTTTCCCTGATGTAAGAGCGTATGATTCTGATATATATTCATCCATGAGAACGGCAGTTCGAAATGAAAACCAAACCCATAAATAGCGTTAACACCCAATAAATGAACCCCGTGAATGATCTGATATCTTACTTAGCATCGGCGAAGTGGGACTCGGACTGAATAAAAGGAAACCCATCCATCAAACGAACGAACACAATCCGATAACACTTGCTTATATCGTAAGAAATGAAAATTCTTCACTCAAGAACACCATAGCACGGAGTGTGCTCAATAACTGCAGCATTTCTAGCTTAAGAGACATGTTGTGTACCGAGTGGTAGCCGAGTCGAAACACCAACGATGGATCGTCCTTAAGGAATGAAGCTGCATATTTCTTCCCGAGAGAATGCATACGCTCTAATAATGCAACATGCTCCTGCCGAACATCTTCCAAGGCATCAAGCCCTTGTGTCCGTGACACAACAAGGACATGCTTTCTGGCCTGTAGAACAAGATACAAAATAGATTATCAGAATCAGAGGTACAAGATCGCGTGCCCCATTCTGCATATAAGATACATATATTTTTGTAGACGGTAGCCTTACGTAAAGCAAGCTGCATTACGCTGAAAGGGTGCAGGTACATGCCTACATGTTGCATGATACCACTGGTCGCGTGAGTAAATTATAAAAAGAAAAAGAAGCAGCCAACAAATAAGATCAGTGTAAAGACACGAAAGTGAGATCTTTGATCTCCTCAACGATCTCTACGAATACGGTAAAGCCCAATACCGACCGAGACATCTGTGATAAGATCAGTTCTGCCGGCAACACGGTTAGATAATGCATTTCGAGCGAAATCATGTGAGCTACCATCAAATCCATTGGCCAAAGCCATTACACATGTATCGACAAACTATGATATGAATGAAAGCATTCATGTTGATAATGACAGGTCAAACTTCAAGACGTAGTGTCTCTTTCATCTGGCTCCTTAAGGTTTCAACAACCATGACAATTGCAAGACTTCAATCATCCAAACAATTAGTGGGGTCGATATTCACATATTTGACCAAGCAAAAAGGGAAAGCAAACCACCCCACATTGGAAGTCGTGCCGTACCTTTGGATAAAGGTCATTTAAGACAACCGCAAAATCTGTAACTTCAAGAAGTGCACTCCTGTTTTCATCTGGATGAAGTGCATGCTTGTACAGCGCAAGTGCCCAATTATCCCATCTCCTCTGCACTTTCTTTCTGACCTGTTGACCATTCGACGTATTATGCTGTAATTCCTCATCCCCTTTACTTCTAAATACCGAACTTCCAGAACCTGGGTGACCCGCCTCAGAAGATAAATTCGGCTGTCCATGTGGTTGGGTCAAACCACCTTCTGTTTCATCTCCATGCAAGCAAGCAACCCCATCTTCTACAACTCTAACCTTTTCTCCCTTTTCTCTTTTCAGGGCTGTATCCGCAACCTCACCTTTACGCTTTGAAGCCTGCATGAGAACTTGGAAGGCGTTTAGTTTAGGTTTCTGGTTCAAGCTATTTGTACCGATCCCACTCTTATCATTGTCAACCATTTTGGGCTTTCCTAGAGCGACCGAGGCAAAATTCTCAAACAAGCTCGCATATGCATTCCGCAAAGTCTTGCAGCCCTCTACGTAATCACTCGCAAGGTAATTCGGCCTTTGAGGATTCATATTAGGTCCCAGAACATGAATCACATGTGTAACTCCTTCCTGGTTTCTCAGAGGTGATGAAGCGGCCACTGGAACGACGACAGACGTTCCTGGTAGAAGAGTTGTGGCGATCTTCTTAGTAGCCTGCTCAAGTTCAGGCCCTGCAGCTCTGTAAATTGCAGCATTCACTCCTCCACCACCGGGTTTCAACCTCCTGCGGCGGCCAGTTTTCAGCAACACAATCAGCTACTCTGCGATGGGGACAGAAGAATGCAAGGCACAACACTTATTCCACGAACAGTCTGATAACGACTTTATGTCGGCACTTGAGGAACATTAATACGTACTATGGCTTATAAATAAGAGCAGCAAAACTTAGATAAGTGAGTTGTAGAGAGTCACCACTGAGACTCTCTACAACTCTTGTGGATTTCAGGAGCTCTCCATGTGCCCAAGTGTTCAGTGGAAGCTTAAGTGCGTCTACGGCGGTAGATATTACTGACATCCGACTATTAGTGGAGTTGTTCAACTGCGGCGTGCGTGAGAAAAAAGCCTTTACCCGTCGAAAGTATCAAGTTAAGGAAGGATAGAGACACGTTACCAGTTAGCAGCATTGGCTATCATGGTGCAGGGGGGACCTCCTGATGACCGTATTTTCGTGATGTCACCAGAGAAGGTCATGAACCTGTTTAAATCGAGCCCCTTTTCACTTGCCTTTCGCTTGACTAACGAGAGCATGTGCGACTTGGAACTCAAGTCAACCAGCATTAACTTCAGGCCCGTATGTTGGTACTTCTGTTGAAAGTCTGAGATACATTCTACAAGAACAGTAGAAGCCTTGTCGTGATCAAACTGAAAGTCTGCAGTAGATATTGAAGGAAACGCTAGCGTGTTTGCCCCGGGATGCTGCTGGTCTACAGGGGAATTACTTTCAGATCTTCCAGCTACACCTTCACCAGAGGAGTAGTCTCTCGAAACTTGTGGCTTTCCAAGGGCAGCTTGTACACCTGTCACCTCTTTCTTGCTTCCAGACGGTGGCGAATCCTTGTTGTAGGAAGGATTACTTGGCGCAAGATGACTGCTTCCCGGGTCCTGAAGAGCTTTACTTTCCGACTTGTTCACATGGCCAAACATGCCAGGCTCCAGAAGCTTTGAAGGATGTAAAGCCCTATATTCTTGAATTGCTCTCTCCACGTCCGAATCAGCTCTGCAAAACCTTATACGGAAAAAGCCTTCACTAAGAGAAGGTAACTGACGACTACGATTGACGCGGTATATTATTGGTGCAGCATTCCCAGCATGCACTCCTCCCTCATGAGCCACGCGGTTTGAAGCCCGGTCAATACACAATTTTGGAGGCAGATTTAAAACCACGGCGTGACAGTTAACCTTAAGACGTTCTGCCAATTGCAAGAAATCCTGCCGTTGTTTCTTATCGATGTTGCACCGATCAATTACAACGCTCCGTCTTCGAAGTAAGGCAGACTCCGCCTGCCGTAAGCATTGCTGTTTTGTTCCCCTCTTCCCATTGGCGATAATATCCTGCACGGTCAGAAAATAACATTCTCTCCCTTTAGATAATCAACAGCCTGACCGGTCCTTGGAAACCAGCATCTTGCAACTCAATTTGAAATGGATGGGCCATTTTTTACCCTGGTGATAATATAATCACACACTGCATACGTCGTGAATGAGAGAATTCTAACCTGACAAATTCGACTCCAGGGCTGAGCGGCGTTGGACATAAGCTCAGAACAGAAGGTACTCTTCCCGCTGCCTGGCACCCCGACGAGTACAAGGACCACAACTGCATCCAAGCTCTGCGAGCTTCCCGTACAGTTTTGATCCGAATTTGAAGGTGTGGGTGCTTCATGCACTACTACTCCATCAGATTCAGAACTCGCTAAAATTTCCTCCTCGTAATCATCAATTTCCCACTCCCCTTCTGCAGCGTCATCTTGTGTATCTTCACATGCTTGAGAATTTAAATCCCTACCCTCCTTCGCAGATTCCGGAATTCCTTTCCGGTCCTCCAATCGACTGCCTGCCAAAGTATAATTTAACACGGAAAACGGCCCGTTCAAGTCAAGCTCTGTCTACTTGCTAAATCTTATGAACCCAGAATGACACTCTATGCAGAACCTGTGAAAGGCTCGATCTGCAACTGAGCAAATGCAATGTGAACCGGAATCAAACTTCAACACACAACGACAGAATCGCAGAGAAGGAAACACCACAAATTACTCAAGGACCCATCCAGAATTCACATAACGAATGTCCTGTGCTCTGGCACCAGATTTATTTCTGGGACCAAAGGAGGACCGTTTCATCATGCTCATGCTACAGCTCGGATTACTGAAGGGAGGCAGTACCAGCAGGCGGCTGGTTCAGTCGAGCAGAAGGTTCTTCGGAAGTGGATTCAGAACGGGAGGGATGCCAAAACTGGAGGAGATGGTCTGGATTTTTCCTGTAACACTTCTCCCCGTATTTACACTTGGGCAGCTCCTCCACCTTCGCCATTGCAGACTGACTTCCAAGCACCTGCACTCCAATTGCATTCTCGAAAACTCAACTCACCCGATCGTGAACCTGGTGGAAAGTTTCACCCTTCAATTTTATCAAGGATGCGGCGCCCACTCCAGCTCATCCAGTCTCACTCTCGTGAACATAAGAAGACCCTTTACAAAAGCAAAACACCAGTCACAACACGAGCCAGCCTGATCACTGACGGCCGTAGCAAAACGATCGCATAACAGCAGAACAACAATGTAAAACCCTTCCTGTCCCTTCTCTTCCCTTCCTTTTCAGGCAGCGCAATTCATGCGATCAGTATGTATGGTGGCGGGAAGAGAGATGAATCGTTACAGAATTATGCCTCTGTTCGGGTGTTTTGGAACGTGGTATGTTTCAGGCTGGTACAGTATCCAAACTACGACAACCACGTCCCAACCACGTCCCACAGGAAAGAGGGAGAGAGTAAAGCTCCATTCATATGCGTTCGCGTTTCTGTAGGTATATTTCCGTAAGTATATTTCCGGTTATTCTTTACCATACAAGTTTATTTTATCGTACTTTTATTACGTTTTTCAGACTTGATCCATCCTCTTAGAGTTATCTTACTTGACTGAAAACAGCAAGTCAAAATACTATATTATGTAAATGACAGTAAGCAACCAATAATATATCTGCAAGAAAATTTTGATTTAAAATATTTTTACAACATATTATTGGTTCGTTTGATCTTTTACTTATCTTGTGTAGTTGCATCACATGGTGATAAACTTGTTGAGCTTGTTTTTTCCAGTCAAGGGTGTGGTCACGTAATATAATTTTAAGAATGGGGAGATAAAGTTCGGAAAATATATTAAATATACTATCAAATAAAATTATTATTATTTTGATGATGCTCTTTTAGATACTGAAAAGTATTTTATTATAAATATAGAAATGTACATCTGACTGATGTTTATGGTAATATAATTTAACATTTGCATTCTTTTATAATTCTGAGATGCGTGAAAATACATACCATATTCAGATTTGTGATACATGAAATTAGTATTATATATTATATATTTGAATACAATCGTAAAACAAAGCCGGTTGTGTAAATATCCCAAACAAACCATAAGGCTTTATAAATAAGCATGCAAGATGAACTTCTAGGGACTTCTGTTAATCTGTTGTTGCTAGGAAAATGTATAAGTGTTAAGTAGAAATTTTATACCAAGCTCATAAGAAAAAACAATGAATTCTATAAATATTAACTGTTAGTCTAACCTGGAAATGTAATAGGAGCCGAGAATAAACCATAAAGGAAGTATGGATAGATGTGCTCCCATGAGTACATATGCAAGCCACTGATCGTCACTAATAGGTGATAAATCTAAGGTTTAATTTATTACCGAAATTTTCCTACTGAAGAGTTAGGTAATAAATCATGTGCATTTTTGCCCATTCTTGCAATATGCATGCAAAATGAACTTTTGGGAACTTTCTGCTATTGAGAAAATATGTAAGTGTTAAGGAAAATCCTATGCCAAGTTAGTGAGAAAAATGAATATGTTTTATAAATATTAACTGTCAGCTCAAACCGGCAAATGCGAGAAGACATGGACATAAACCATCGCTAACAAATGTGCTCACCTAGGTGTTTCTTTTCGAACCTCAGTTGTGCACGCTTCCAACATATAGCAGTCCTTCCATACTTTTAGAATCAGTTGACGGTATGAACTGACGTGAGTTCAGGCACGAAATATCCACTAACAATATTTAGCTCTCAGCATGCCAATACTATAATCCAACTTTGTAGCAGTTGGTCCAAAACCACAATCTATGAAATCTTCATCTGTTAAATCGTCCATTGATGATATTCAGAAGCAAAACAATCTTTCAAAGAACGTTGTAATCCTACATCAGCCGGTTGATATTTTTAGGTGCATCTTGCAAGAACAAACAAAAGAAGCATGTACGGTACTCCTTCTTGAGAAACGTCTTGAATTCAACACCTCGATGAACTGCCCAACATATCCAAGAGTAGAATTATTCTTTGTCTTCCCCATGGATGTTCATGTTTCTTGCACATAGTATTGTAGAAATCATCAATATTTGTTGTATCCAACTCTTCATAGTGCAGAAGTTAGTTCAATGATTCTCTCAAAACGTAAGGTGTTAATCGTGGTGTTGAAGCAAACGGACCGTAGGTGTACTTGGGACAATAGTTGTTGTTTTACCTTGGAAGATTAACTGGAATGAGAAAAGATGACCAACAACCAAAGAAGAAATATAACACGCAATTTTATCTTTTATCGTCGATTTCAGTTATAGCTACTAAACGAGCTCTTTCTTGACAAATGTACGCTCTGATATCACAAGCTCTAGCTGAATTGCTGTCTGATCCATGTTCATCACATGGTCAAGTGTAGTGCGCATGTACGAGATAGCTCATCCTCATTTTAAGAAGTGAGCTCTCTTCAAGTACTCATTGGGCAAGACATAAGCTCTCATTGTGCTATTTTTTAATGTCCACCCAAATCGTGCAGGTACTCAACTGTGCATCCATCATCATGAGCAAGTAAAAGTACCTCTATTCTTTAATAACATTTCAAGCCATTTGGCTTTCAAGAATCCTATGAGAAGCATCTGAATGTATAAACTATTGATAATGTATCCACACTCCTCCAATCCTTCTAGAAAAATGATGAAAGCTCTTCATGCCTTGCTCAGAATTATTTATTGTCTCCAAGTGGAAGTACGAGGACCTATATCGATTGACTTGTCTCATTTGAAACATTTCGTTCCTTCATAGACTCCACAATCTCTCTAACATTTGACTTCAAAGTTTTTTCGTCTGATAAGGACCAATGTCTTATCATGGACTCATTCATTCGACTGAATTTGCTAGTAACGTCATCGATGGTTCTGAACTTCACTCTCAAATATTGAAGAGCCGTCCTCACTTGATAATTATGTTGTTTCACAGACAGATTCAGTCAGTGATCATCATATGATCAATGACAATCATATGATGATCACTAATCATATGATGGTCACTAATCATCATGAGAGCAAAGTAGTACACCAAACTAATCTAGTGTTGTCATGATAGTTCATGAGAAACTCTAGCTTGTTGCACCGTAAAATGTGATAGCCCGTGGAAAAACAAAAGTATTATTTAACCTTCTTTGTTCTGGTGCTTTATCTTGAGAGAACTCAATGTTCATTCATTCTTTGTTATTTATGATACATTCAGCTTTAATGCAATGTTGTGTCATGTTTAATTGTTTGCCAAGTTGTTAGAAAATAGAGTTCATTTAATTTGATTATATTACTCTTCATCATGTTTAAATGTTCCTGATGTCTTATTGTTGCATGTGAAAGCTATGTTTGGAGATATTGGTATTTGATTGTAGAAGGTGTGGTGCGGTAAGAAAGATAAGAAAGAATGCACGAGTAGAGGGGAGTAAAGTACCCACTCTTGATCCTTAATCCAATTTATTGCACCTTTATATTTGCAAGATTTACAAGACATACTTTGGAAGTATGTGGAATCCTCAAAAGTATCATAGTTCTCTCAATATAAACCTATAGCTCTCAAAATTCTCTATCCAAGGGTACCCAAAGATAACCAAATCATCCTAAACGGACTTCTCCAGCAAAAGTTATGATCACCCAAAGTATTTGATTTTTTCTGTCAGAAAAGTTCTCCGCTTGTGTCTAGAACCCTGAATTTTCCAACACCAGCAGAAAGTACTAAAAAAATGCTTTTCGGCGGTATCTTTTACGGCCCAAATCGATTTCCACACAAAAGTTACAATCCTCTCAAGTCTAAAATCTCATGTAGAAAGAAAAGTGTGAGAGGTCTCGCGCACTTTTGTTTCCAAGTGCTAAAGTTCTCCCGAAACTTCAAACGATCAATGTTCTCTCAATATTGCTCCAAATCTGGTGATTTTGATCCCGCTGGAAAGCCACAGAAAAGGATTATCCAACGGTACCAACCACCCCTCGAATTGATGACTATAGACATAACTGCAACCTCCAATCTGAATATCTCAATCCACTTTCAAGAGTAAAAGTGCACAGCCCTCCTGAACTTTTTCTTTTCCAAGCTTTTCCCCCTTCACTGAAGTGTACGAGCCTTCGTGCACATCTAAATTCCCAAGGCAGAACCTCCTCCGACGATTAAAATGCACTAGCCCTTGTGCACTTTTGACTTCCTAGATAGTAAAGTGTGTGAGCTCTCGTGCACTTCTTTGACCTTTGGCATCATAGTTGACGGTATCCAACCTTGACCCACTCTAATAAAAAAACTAACAAAAATTCTGACGAAAATTCAACAACCTCCCGATGTCTCTTCCAAAATTCTTCACTAAATGACGCTCGCGTGGTCTCGTTATATACTCAAAGCACCACACTTGAACCTAACAGCTGTCACGTGATCTACCAGACATGTGGTATGCTGCAACTTGCCAACCTTGTCTTAACATACAGTCAACACGACTTTGTCCATGTCACATTCAACCCAAACTTGACATGTCATCCAAAATCCACATCAACAATCTCAACATGTTGTCGATCTATCACATCACCCTTCTTGATACCACGTCATCATTTCTTGATACCACGTCAACATCTCGAGGTCATAAACCCTAAATATTCAATCGTCCATAACTCTTTCCTTATAGCTCTATATGCTACGATCTAAGAACTAAATTTTATCTATGCAGTGAGCTCTACGCAATGGTGATCTCAAATCTACATTACGAGTAAGTTGCATGGAAATCCTCTCAAACCTTAGATTCCCATAAGCTAGTCCACAACACGACATCCACCCCTTCTAAACGTATGCATCTTCTAACATGCGCCAAAGAAACAAAGTAAAGAGTGGACGACATTTCATATGAATCGTCATTGTCAACTTTCTCATCTATCTTCCTCATCGTCATCCTCAATACTTTGAAACTTGAATTTTACATCGAGATCTTCAAAATCCATCTCATTGCTTCGTCGCTTGAAGATTTTCATCTTTTTTCTTGCAACATGTATCTTCAACTTCGTTCCTCGAGCCCTAAACCCTAACCCATATGTTGCTTGTCGAATCTAACCTTATTCCGTAATCAAGCCTCCTTTAATCTATCAAGAGAAATCTGCACGTCCTCAAGTCTTCGCTCAAGCTGTCGAATATAGATCGCAAGAAATTATTCTCTTGTCGAGTTATCCTCCCAAAGGCAACAACTCCATGTCAAAACATTTTTTTCGATCGACATGATCGGATTCTGACCTATCTAAGCTCTATTGGCATATAACATGTAACTATACTATGCGTTGTTCAATCTGTCCAAAGTGCAAATGATAAAACTCAAGGTCATTTTCTTGATCTCTTGTTGCATGCTTTTATCAATGTCTTCACGAATGGTGGATGTCCGCTCTCACTCTTCGCATCATCTTTGAGATTGTAGGCAGTTGTAAGTGACAACTTCATCCCACACCTCTCAAAGAACTCATGAGCTTCGCGCGCACCCAGCTCTTTTTTGTCAGCCGTTATCTTCCTTACGTACCCACATATGCAAATAATCTTTCGAGAAGACATTTGCAAACCCCTTCAATCAATTTTGTTCGAAGTGCTCTCCCTTCCAATTGGTTTGATGAATCCTCCCTAGCAAGTATAAGGTACCTCATCTACCACAATCCTACTAGCAAGGTCGTCAAGTCCACGATCCACTTGAAATGAATGACCAACGGATAAGTCAGATGTAGCTTATCTCGAGATCATATGCTCGAGTACAATCTGACACGTTAAGCAAGACTCCACGGAAGCAACAACATCTTTACACATATTATTCCATCAGTACCGCTCTTTCAGCTTGGTAAAGATGATCCAATCCCTCAATGTCTAGCCCAAAGACTTTTGTGAAACTCCCTTAGTAGCTTCTCTTGCTCCCTCCTTTCCACGAATCACTCGTAACAACATTCCACCCATCTGCTTCGATCGTTTTCACAAGAATCCGTCTTGCAACATGAAGTTGTAAGCTTTCTTGCAGATCCTTCGAAACTGTTCATCAGTCCAACCAACTTGCTTGGTTAGAGTACTGAGGTATCGTCCAATGTCGAGCAATTCATCTTTGTACAACTCTTTGATAAACGATTCATCCTTCCTTGTGATATGCCTAAGTTTCAAATTAAGTGACTTGATGTATGTTATCCATCGTAACATCCCTATATTTGGTTGTACAATTTGTAATTATTCATAACAACGACAAACAGTTCGTCTCTACAACCATTGATGTTTTGATCAAGTACTCCTTCTTGGTTTTCATCATAAAGATAAAAGGTAAAGTCTTTACCATGTCCATTTTTATCTCTTCAAGAGCATCGGATTGTCTTTTATGGATAACCATAGCGTACTCGGATTAGATTCACACAACAGTAGCTTTTTGGCAGTACCTCCAACCGAGAGCAGGAGGGTTGGATCCCAGACCTTTCGCTTAGAGACCTAGAACTCAACCATCTTAGCTATCGATTTTCAGTAGCTAAGATGGCATAGAGACGATTTTTGATAGTTCTCTCTTCACTTGAAGATAAGCACGTTGACGAGTGTTCAACACTTTTGCTCTAAACCTCACTGCAAATCTATCTTAATTTGTATCATCTTGTCCTGTGTCCATCCTATTGCAACCGGACTGGTATCCACCATAAGAATCACCGTCCTACCACAATTGTAATTGATTCACCCGAACATCGACAGAGATGACAATAGCGATTTCAGCTTTTGAATCGCTTATGTATGCTCCTCTTCCCATCTGAATCTATGACCCTTGCGTCGTAATCTGTGCAACGGATCCGCTACAAGTACGCAATGCGAAATCTAGGTGTGGTAAAACAAGTATGCTCCCAAGAATCTTTGTACTTCCATTAAAGGTTGCAGACGTCTTTCATCCTCTGGATTGCATATACTTTGCTTGGATCTAGCTTACGACCAAATGCTCCGCACAAGTGAACCACGATCAAAACTTCTCGAACTCCAAATGTAGACTTTGCGTCTGAAAGTGTGAGATAAACTTCTTCCAGTCAAGATAAGATTTTTTCACAATCTTGTATATGATCGACAACATATCACCGGCACCCCTTCTGATTTAAAGTCTCGTCTTTTTCATCCTCCTTGCAACCTTTGATAGACACGTTGTCAAGGCATAGCATAGTCTTCTCAAGAATGGAGTCCTGCAATATCTATTCATGTCATTCATCATGTGTGCTACAGAGTTTGTTGTCTCTTATGATAGCGTGCATATCCGAACAAATCCTAGTGGTGTATGCATCATAGTCACGTCTCTATTTTCTTCAATGAGTTGGAACTGATTGTATCCCGAGTATAAATCACCCATCGAGTAGATTGTCTTTCATGCAAATGCTTCTGCAAACTCATCAGAGATCAACCCAACCATAGTATTTCTAATAGTCACGACATTCTTTGGTTGCATATCTTGAATAAACCATAACGACCCATTCTTCTATGGAACCATAAACCATCAACTAGAATACGATCCAAAAGATGGCTCCGATATCCTCATCCTCATATTATCTTTCAACAATTCTATCAACTTTGGTAGATGTGTCCTTGATACAAGTATCGGTCTTAAGTTCCAAGATACGTGCGGCATCGTGAAAATGATCATCGATGTCATGACGTAAAGATCTACGCATTCTATCTTGTGAGGTTCAAAGACGAATGCTTTCCCATGTTGAGAAAGCATTTCCTTGAAACATACGACCTCTTTTGGTAGAAGTGAACCATCCGTTCCAACCTCAAGTTCTCGGAAAGATGCATCCAAGAACTTATGTTTTATCCTTGTTGGATTTCTTGAACTCTTCTCCCTCGATGCTCGTTCAAATTGTCTCTTTGAATCCCCTAGCAAATGTTTAACGATTGGTTTCATCTTCTTGTCGACGGTCTTGTATTTCATCTCAATCTGAACCTTTGGTGTACAAAATGACTTGATTATTGAGTAGACCTCCCTGGTATGTACCTGCATGATCCTATCCTCATCCTTCCACCCAAGCGATGTTATCTCCTTGAGTGGATCTTTCAAACCATCTTCCTCATAAATCCTTGAAATCCATCATCCTCTCCTAATTCACCCAACTCTTGAAACTCCAACTCAACCTCACACAC
This sequence comes from Asterella californica, assembly GCA_036924285.1. Taxonomy (NCBI): domain Eukaryota; kingdom Viridiplantae; phylum Streptophyta; class Marchantiopsida; order Marchantiales; family Aytoniaceae; genus Asterella; species Asterella californica. The sequence continues at coordinate 20,538,836 of JAYKYS010000003.1, forward strand.
GTATTTTTTCTTTTCTTCACAATTTTTGAATCTCCCTAACACAACCACTCGACACTCAGAAATCTCAGCAAATCTTGTGCAAGAGACACTTTCTTCTTCTAGCGAGAGTACCATTTCTTGCATACCACTACAATCCCACTCTACAGTAGTCCTCTCTGAAAATCCTTGAACACATAGACTACTCTTAGAAGCGAATTCTCTCTTATCTGAGCTTGAGTATACTCATGATTTGGTGGTACAGTCAAAAATTGCACCGTTCTTCTCTCATCTGAACTTCAAATTTTGAGGTATGCAGATTTGTCGTCTAGAACCTTTGTCTCCATCCTCGTAGCCGTTATGTATGGTTGCCCAAGTATCAAAGGATATGATGATGCCTCTTGAATGAAAAAATTTTGTCCTACTACAACATCGCCGATTCTCACTCGAATGTATGGACATACAAGTCTCCTCGTGTGTTACTGGAGGCCCTTATAACCCACCCATGCTCCATGTCAATCGGTCACTTCCACTTATTGTAAAGCTCATTGGACACGATATTTATATCTGACCCATGGTCGATCAGAGCAACAACTGATTCATCTAAATACCTTACTCGTACAAGAGTCATGTTGTAGCTCAAGCCCAATGACTATGACTGTAATGGCTCGAACTTCATCTTCCATCTTCCTCATCGTTGTCAAAATTCACTCGACGACTTTGACCTTGATCATTCTTTGAAGATTACACGTTGCATGCAACCTCTTCTTCTCCTTTGATACCTTTGTATCCAAAAGCATGTGACAATTACAATTTCATCCATAATATGTCGCTTCCTCTTAATGATGTCAATTATGACATCATGAAATTCACGCTTGGCGATTTTCAAAACCTCCCGTAATATAAACTCAATGTTTGCGTTCAACACACGTCCTCGAGTATTCTCTTCAAGTCCGTTGTAACCTCATTGTCTGACTGTAATTTGTACGCAACCGGCTTTCTCTTCTCCTTTGGTTCCTCCTTTGTCTTCTCCTTCGATGAAAAAAGAGCATCCTCCACTGATAAATCCTACACCCCATCATCTTCGAGTTCTTGGCGGGACTTCTCTCCTCGAGTTTACCTTTTGGAAGAAGTATCTTCCTTGACATCTTCTGCATTTTTTCTTCATTTGTCCTCGATCAAAGTCTCATGTTGGCTCTTTTCTATGTACGCACATAACAAAAGAGCTTCAATGGGTTCATCTCAACCTATCGCTTCACATACAGTAGCGACAGTCTTCAATAATGTCTCTTGTGGCATTTTTTCCTTATACATCGTGGATGACCAACATCCACAATCCATTCGGTTCCACGTGCTCTTGAAAATCCTCGTCTTGACAATTTTCTACCTTAACACCATAAGTCGTAGCCTTGACAACTACAATGTTATGTGTCGTCTAACGCTCCTCAACCAACCTTTTCATCACTCCCTTTCCAAAGTTGGTTTGCAGAGTCTCAACGTCTCCTTCGATGCTACTTTCTCATCCTTCTAGAAAATTACACCTTGTTGTAAGGTGTTACCAAATCCTTACAACCCTTCCTCGGAAGGTCAGTTCCATCACACCAAATACAATGGAACCCACGTTTGCTTTGTCGCATGTCTCATTTTTTACCTTAATCCTCTCTTCTCTTCCAATTTAGTTTGCTTAATCTGCAGATCTTTCATTTCTCGCATTATGTCATCAACTCGTAATCTTTCTTCTTTGGTGTTACGATCGAAACTGGAAGTGCAAGATCGATTGACAGCATCGGTCTTTGAGCAGGAGCAATAGTTGACATCAATGTGATAGTTGTCGATACAGACGCTGGTCTTTTAATCACAAATATGTCTTTTCTACGCTCACGCATTGCAAGCAGACCAACGGTCTCCTCCACTTTCTTCTAGTTCTTCATGAGTCCTCGTCCTCTGACTTGTCTTCGAGAATTATTTCTAACTTTTTTGCAATCCTTCGTCAGTCGCTCGAAGAAACAACTCTGTCTTGTTCGGTTTGAGCGTCAACTTCTCCAACCTTGTCAATTGAGAGACTTCTCTAACCTTGTGAATTGTCAACTTTTCCACTCTTGTCAACTGTCTCTTGTCTCTCAAACTCCCATAACAGCTTTGTCGTTTGTAGTCTATTGTAGGATCATTCGACCCACTCCAAGAATGATTTTCTGGTTATTTTATTCGCGTCTTCCGCGCACGTGAAAACACCACCCAGCTTCCTCTCGAATGTTGAATTAAGCTTTTCACGTGCTCCTTAATTCTCTAGAATCACTGCTAGCTCAAACGTTTCAACCATCCTGTTCTTGTTGATACGATCTTTGACATAATGTTTCATATATCTCAAAACATACGTACGGTCGAATTGATCGATTTTTTTTACTACTGCTTGCGATGCTTTTGTAGCCAAAGATTCCTTCCGCTCTTCCAACTGCTATTGTCGAAGAAAAAAACTTGAAATATTTGTGCAGTTGCAGGATACAACTGCACACTCGATAATCCTCTCGATCCACTGGCTCCATCTTTATCATCGGGTTTGTCTCCACTCATGGTTGCAAACTTGTTTCTTAATCCGACACAACCTTCTACCCTAGATTTTCATATCGAGTTCACCACCTATCGTATTGTTGCACGTGAAAGTTGTGTCTGGGAATACGCTGTCGTGTTATGACACGACTCACTTGTGAACTTAGCATAGAACCTGCATTGTGTTGTTTTATGTGTTCCATGAATCTTTTCGTGTAACTCATCTGAAGTGGTATTAGGTGACACATTCACAATTATATGGGATGTGAGATCGCATGATAATGAGACGTGCTAGCTCAGTGATCCGTGGGTATTTGCTTGAGTGGTTCTTGTTGTCAAATATGGTTATAAGATAGAGGGTTAAGGGTTCGTGGGAGCATTTTTCTTTACGTGGTGTTTTGCGAGTGTTTCTTAGTGTTTTACATGAAGAGTGAGGAGCTAAGAGAGTTGTACTCATGGATGGAAGATTGATCCAAGTTTTGGATCTTCCATTCTTGAATCTGTTTCGTATCAAGCTTCACTACATCCATAGCGATCATTTGACAACGGTTCGCTGTCTACTTTGATGAAGAGTTCACGAGGAGGGTGATGGACTTGTCTACTTTGGTGATATTGCAGATTGTCAAGTACAGAGAGAATTGAGACCTGACTGAGTACATCTTTTAGACTTGAACTTTCTAACCAACGTCTTTTCAACATCTGGGTTGATATCCGATGTCATTGTCAGCAAAAGATCAATCATCATATGTGGATCACAATGAGCTTCGGTGAGTGATGGCTTTCTCATTTTATTTTGTAGTACTTTTCATCGTAGATCGATTCAAGGTTATTATCTAGACTTTGTATTGAATCTCGTGTATTTTTTGTCATATTATTTAGGGTTTTTAGGGTTTAAAGCTTAGGGTTCAATCACTCTCGATGAGAGTGATTATCTTTTATTAAATTTGGGATCCGAAGAATTCTGGTTCAAACTTTGAAGATGTGAGAGTGTTTTAGGGTTACAACTCGATGTATAGTGCCAAGTAGGAGATAAAGTGATATCTAATCTTCTTTTTCATTGATCCATTTTTATCAATCAAGTTCATCCAAGTTCCAAGGACGGTTTTGGAGTTTCAGAGGTCTTCTCAAAGGTCATTCGTCGGAGTGTGAGATGTAGTTGGAAAGATCTCAAGCTAGGCTACAATCTGGAGGGGAAGATCTATTGATTTGGTCAGAGGAGTCGAATTGGTGCCCGAGTCACGTTTTCTGAGTGCCTCGAGAGTTTGAGATGATCTTTCGATATTTTCAAGGAGGTTGGATAGTTCACGCCGTGTTGGTTACATTGATGTAAATTAACCTTACGTTTGGGTTGGATTTGAGCGAAATGATCGATTGCAGTTGGCTATAACAATGAGAGGCAGAAGTAAAATCTTTTTGTTTGGATTCAAGGGTTGAGTTGTTTCATTAGCATATGGTCAAATCTCTTAGTGAAAATTCTAAGATTAGAGTGTGCTCATTCAACTGAATACTTGTGAAATTTTAGCTCATTTGGTTAATAGGATGTGTTGGTGTCATGAATTTTAGCCGCCGAGGTCTATAAAGCTCATAAGTTAACACAGACAAAAAGCTTGGTCCATTTCAAACAATTGGTTTGGGGTCTAAAGCTGAAATTTCATAGAGTAGTAGTAAGGGGTCAGAGTGAGTTTCATGTGAAGTTTGAGTCCAATTGGAAGTTTGAGTTGGGAGCAATAGGTTATCAAAGTTCAAATTACAGTGTGACGCGTTTTGAAGAAGACCTCTTGGATGACCTTGAACAAACGACATGGGGTTTGGAGGTGGAATTTCATGGAGGTTCTGCAAATGAGTCAAGTGAACTGTGTTTTGAATTTGGCGTGGATATCATAATTAGAGAAGACGCTACACTATGTCAAAGTTGCTAATCGAGAACCTCTAATTACAAGATACCATCGTCTTCGACGCCACGCCTCGAGCTCAATGGTTGCTTGATGCGTGCACGCTTTATCTTGTTGGAAGCTCTAGAAGACAAGCTTTCTACTAGTCTGTTGCGTGTCTAGTTTGAAGCTTGTTTGATCATCAACATTTAGATCATACATGCGGGTCAGGATGAAGGGTTGAGACATTTTGAGTTATAAGTGTTAAAAGTGATCAATTTTGATCTATTGTGATAGAGGTTATCTAGATCCAATCAATGTATTGTCAGTATCATTGAGAACTTGTATAGTATGCTATCCATTGTTGTAAGATTCGTCTTGAATGGAACTCATATCAACGAATATAGAAGGTCAAAATTGTGCAGTTTTGATAACTTGTTGTGGAAAAACAATGAAGAGAGTATTGTTAGTGTACAAGCCGGCCTAAGGAATTGTTTAAGGTGCTTCTGTGAACTAAAGCATCTATTTATCATGTACAAATCTTTCTTGTACTTAGAACATGATTGAAAGTCTAGTTGTATTTAGTGGTGCACTTGTGTTACACTTAAGGTCAAGTTAGGTCCGTAGAAAGTCAGATCGATTGAGTAGTGAGAGCGCAAAGGTTTTACCGAGTTGATCCAAAGTCTTATCGTATCTCTCTACAGCCAGATACTTAGTGTATTCCTAGACAAAAAAATTCATGCTCTACGATAGTTGGTGAACTCTACATGAAACGTCTAGGGTTGAGAGAAACGTTTTTGGTTTTGCTTACTCAGTTCATAGATGAGGTTTCTATGTCTAGAAAGGCTCTAAAAGTGGTCAAGCTTTCACGATCTGATATGCGATTGCTTGAAGAATTCGTGTCGATAATGTAACAACATCAAGTCGCTGAATGAAAAGAGACAATGGCTACCAAAGCTTTGCAATCTGTTGTGGGTTTGCTAGATCAATTTGACGAGAAGAACATCTCCAAGTACTTGAAGTACTATTCTCGAGAGATGGAGTTTAGTAAGGTGTCGAAAAGATAAATAGTGAGTACATTTGAGCTTGTTGTCGTACTAGAGCTAAGAGAGCATGTGAAAGATTGGACGAGCAAGAGGTAGACTGCAATCGTCTTGTCGAATATAGAAGCTAAATATATAATAGTTTTGCAAGCGACAAGAAAAACGATTTGGTTACAAAGATTGTTGGATGATACTGGTCATTCAAGGTCAAAGCATATCAAAATTCTATATCATTTTGTGTTAGAAAAGACTCAAAGTAAAGAGCTCACTATTGAGTACTGCTCGACACCAGAAATGACAACTGACATACTTACGAAAAGTTTAGGAAATGAAATCATAAGTATTTTTACGACAAGCTTGAAATATGATCATTTGAAGATTACGAGAATAAGAATTATAGTCAAGATGATAAGGTTGATGCTAATCGTAGTCCTTTTGAGAGAAAAAACTAAAGATAGTTTACAATTATTTGTTCAAGTGAAAATACTAAAACATAGTGTGAACACATAACTTAAAGACTTACGTGAAAGGACATGTATGTTAATCAGACAGACCTGTGTGGACCTTTTTAGGTCCCGCACAAAAAAACTCTACACACTCTTCATAATCAATGCAGAGATATTTTACTCTCTGGAATTTCATATTAATAAGGTTGTCGTAAACATTTCATCGTTTAATGGTACCAAGACATTCGCGCAAGTGAAGTAAAAATTCAAACTTCATTTATATAAAACGTTTTATTCCTTTTATAAAATGTCAAGTGTTATGTCAAATCAAAGGAAGGCAAAACCAAACAAATTTAGAACATGGAAAACAGGAGAGAAAATGAAATAGATCCATAAGTGAAACTATTTATAATTTCTTTTCAAAGATTGAATTAATTTATGAGCAAGCCCTTTGGCAGAAAAGTTGGTAATAAATTGAACCGGGTGCATATATATTGACCTCCGCGGGTGATCCATGAGCTAACTCATGAGTTAAGCTGCTCTGCAAAGGAAGTACATGAGGATAACGTTACTGACTACGCGCCGGTGATAACCAACTAACGGGAAGTCAGACTTCTTTCCCGTCATCTCTTTCCCTTTCAGTCCATCTGATATCTTCTAAATTCGAATCACAGGCAGAGTAGAGGGAGAGGGAGAGAGAGACGTGACAATGGGACGGAGACTGAAAGCGGAGAAACACAGAGAGGCTACTGGAAGCTTTACAGCACGAATGAATATAGGAATCCGTGCTGTGTTGTATGAATTGAGCCGAATCCTAACTGACCTTCGGAGCTGAGATTTGTCGAGTCTCTCTCTCTCGAGAGGGTGTGGATATGGCGCTTGGTGCAGCGCTGACAGGTACCTATGGCTTGTCGTCGTACGCGATCCGGAGGCCCGTAGTCTGTGAGAATTTGGGTTCAGCTGTTCGTTCAGGGTCAGCACAGGTTTCTTGTTCTTGCGCTTGTGCTTCACAGTATAGAATTCTCGTGCAAAGCGGGTGTTTTGGGAGCTCAGGAGGAGGAAGAGCTTTAGTGAGGAGGTCGCACAAGAGGAGGGACAAACTTGCAGTATTTGCTGTAGCGGAAGAGGGCGATGATGGTGCAGGTGTCGACAGTGGGTCGTCGTCTTCGTCGTCTGAAGTGGATGTGGAGATCCTCGAGAGTAGGCTGGGCATAGGCAGAAGAGCGAGAAGAGAAGGAGGGGAGCCAAAGCCGAGGCCTCCGGCTCCTTCTCAACCAAAGCGCGAGAAGAAATGGGAAGAAATGAGTCTGGTCGAGCAGGCTTGGTCGTTGTACATTGGCGAGAAAGGTGCTCTATTCTGGCTTAACAAACTCGCTTATGCATCGATTTTCATAGTTATTGGAGGTTGGATTGTCTTCAGATTTATTGGACCTGCCCTGGGTTGGTACCAATTGGACAGTCCTCTTCTTCCCCCCGATCAGTTACTTGGCTGAGGGTTTTGTCACTCGCTTGTAGTTTTCCAAGTTATCATTTTTGCGACGAGAACGACGGTGTTCTTTGCTTGCCGTGTATAGAATCTTCGTGTAATTCGAAGAATATGATCGTAGTTTGCGAGTCACATGTTAAACCAGCAGTAGAGCTGCGAGTTCCCTGAATTCTGGTTCCCCTAGATGTCATTCTATGGAATGGTTAGCTTCGGTTGTGATGCACAGAAGGCGTTTATTGTGTAAGAAGAAGTCTGTTCTGTGAATAAGAAAGGAAGGGATTATTGGTAATTACTGAACTCGATTTCACCTGTTAACGTAAACCTTTCAAATGGTCGAGGAATTTGCGAACTGGAATGGTCTGTCTTGGCCTGACTTGCATCACATAGAAGACTTGCAGTGTGAGAGATGAACGCAGTACTCTGCAAGCGAGTCTTGAGTGGGTTTTTCTTCTTAGTGGATCCTGAATCTACAGTCGTTCCGGATTTCTGCGATTGGAACAACTAATGTTTCGCCCACAACTCTCGCTGCTCAAACCAGATCTCCTAAAACCTCAGTGGTCTGCCTTAACTCATCTCTCGGTGTGTCGTCGCGGACTCTTTGTGTTGTTCTTGTTGCTGTAGACTGTGTCGTATTCCAGTTCGGAAGAACTTCAGTGCGCATTATCGACCACTGCTACCCTCGTTCGGAATGGTCAACTGAGGCGCTTGCAGTAGCAATTTTGAAATACTTTTGGGTACCCACTGTCTAAATGATCATAGCTTTCGGGGTATTGCGTCTCGTTCACGAGCTTGTCAAAGAGTTGATGTTTGTTAATTCAACACACTATACCACCATTCCACACCAGTACTCCACAACACTTCCATTGCTAGAAGTTCTCACCTAAAACCGACCAATATTAATCTCTAAGAAACTCATGAACTGGATGAATTGGAAATTAGTGTATCGCACAGTTGTCACTGGATTTTGTAGTTGTTCTGTCTTTGTAGTACTATGGCAAAGAATATACGTTGGATGCCTTCCATTGAATCATGAAGAATACGGTGGGGAGAACTTTCTGGAATGTCAAGCTTTGAACGTAACGTTTTTACGTAGTGCCCCAATTTATCCAGCTTCGTACATTGCACAGTGGAAATGGAGCCTTGCAAGTTCCAGTGTCCATATCTAACAGTAATTCAGGAGAACAAACGAAATAATGAGTCACCAACAAATTCAAGGAGTACAAAAGCCACATCATATTCATATTCGGTCAATCATACTATTTCGCATTCACACCTTCAACTTCAAGTTTAATACGTTCTGAATCGACAAGCACACCTGTGACTTGGTTAGAGGCAAGGATTGGTTATGGAGGGTATTGGATTTGGGTATAGAGGTTAATCACTTTCCTGGGGGGTTCCCTGGCCCTCCGTATGCGAGAACAGCATTTAAAAACAAACAGAATTTAAAGAAGCCCGACTGACTAGTCACAAACATTGGATAAGTTTTAGAATCCAACCAGTTCCTGTTTAACCCATCCACAGGTGTCGGTAAAAGGGCTCCGGGTCTCCCGGAGTCTCTTTTCCTCGAGTTTACAGTCCACGGAGTAGAGGAGAAAACCCGTTAACGTTAAATATTCAATCGAAACCTTTTGATTATAAAATTCTCATTTAGTAAATAATCTGAAGAGTGAAGTTTCAATTCAAAGTTATTCACAAGCTTTACCTTTTATGATTTGTTTCAAAGCAATTTGGTTAGTTATAACTGATACCTATTTGAAGCATACATATTAATCACACTCTTCCAAGTTCAGAAGAGAGGAAATATGCACACTAATTAAATTATATATTAATATTATTTTTTAGAAATCTAATTGATTAATTAATACATCTAAATTAAATATTGTTATTTTATGTAGAAATGAGTCTTTATGGAAGCAAGGGTTAGTTCAGTGGACTTACAGTCTTATAGTTTTTCTAACACCCAAGTGTATTACTCTATTCTCAGTATAAAAGAAGCCTAGTAAGTTGAGAGGAGAATTATTGAATTTAGAAATATAAATTTAATTATTTATATTTAGCCACTAGCACTAGGAGAATATAGTGAAACCCAGAAACGCAACGATATTGAAACCATCAACGATGGTAGCAACAGTGAAGAGAAAACAAATATGATATGTACTTCTACAGCCATATGGAGCTAGTTTAGAGACTTCTCTCGTTCCAAAACATTTTCATCCACTCTCGCATGTTCCCGTAATTTATATTTGTCTTGTTCCAGCCCCTACACCAAGATACGTTTTGGATGCATATCGAGTTAAAGTTGTATACTTTCTTTTGAAAAACAGGTTTCCCATGACCTAAGCTCAAAGGGGAAAAATAAATTATTTTCTCTTCTTTTATGCTGACACTTGCAGTTTTAATAAATCTTGCGCAAACATGGCCTGAGAGTGAACATATTAACATCATTGTTGTCAAAAGTTATAAACTTGGTAGGCATGCGTATTATTCACCTCTCCATCTTAAGATAAAAACTGGCAAAACATGTGTTTTTAAACATTAATTAGCAAAAAAAATTTGTCATAAATTAAACTGTATTAATCCATTCTTTTTGTATTCTTCTCAGACAAATATCTTTATAAGTATTCCGAGATGACTTCTTATATTTATAACTATTTAAGTTTTAAGAAAAACATACAGAAGAAAAGAGTGTTTTGTTCTCTTCCTATAATTGGTAGATCATTAGAACTAGTGATCAAACTTATTATTTCTATTCTCATAAGGTTATATCTCCCATCAAACTATCTCAAAACTATTGTACTTTCTCTGAAACTATCTCAGAAGAACCAATGTATTTTCTCTCCACTATTGAAAATGATAACACCTTCTCTCGAACTAGTTTCATTAAATTTGTTGTTTTGTCAAATTAATCTACATCAGCTTTTCTGACATAGTTGTAAATTGTAAAGTTGATTTTCCTCACGAGAACATAGTTATATGTTCATATTGCAAATATTCAATTAGCTTTGAGAAGAAGTGAAAATTTTAGTTTAGCTTAATTTAGACTATTCAAGAAAGAAGTATGAGATCTTCGTATATAGAATATTGTTACAGACACAAATATTGAATTAGCTTTGAGAAGCAATGAGAAATTTAATTTAAATTTAACAGAGATGTTCATGTATAGGTTGGTTAGTTCTAATTTAGAGTTTAGTTAAGTTAAAACAAGAAGTGAAATAACCTAGTAAGGAATAAATAACTTATGTATAGTTTCATTATTTAGAGTTGAATTTTAGAAGCTAATTTAATTTACATTGATAAGTTAGAATGATAAAAGTTAAAATTAAATATTAAGTTCGATGAAAATTATGAGCATTACAAATCTTTCGGATCAAAATTTAATAAAAGGTTATTACAATATGGTTAATGTCATGACGTTTGTACGCGGTCTTATAGATTGATACACGTTGTATTATGATGAAACTTCAAACTTACGCATTGACTCATAATGCACCCAGAGATTAACCCTCGGATGTCTTAGAATCAAAGTAGATGAGCATTACAACTCTCTTTTTTTTATCAAAATTTAATAAAAAGTTATCGCAATATCGTCGATGCCGTCACGTTACTACACGGTCTTATAGACTGATACACGTTGTATTATTATGGAACTTCAAACTTACTCATTGACTCACATTGCACCAAGCAATCCGGGGGGACTAACCCCCGGATGACTTATAATCAAAGTAGATTTAGCTCCAATGCGCTGAGATCTCTTCTTTCACATGAGTGTAAGTAAGCGAAGGTATTGCACAACATGCTACTATTAAGAGGATATCGTCCTCGCCTCTAAGCACAAGATCCAACATAATCTCCACAATATGCTACTATTAACGGGATATGGTCTCACCTCTAAGCACAATATCCAACATAATCTCAAAGGGGCCAACCTATTACAATAACCTTTGTGATGCAGTTCTAAAACCTCCTCTTAGAGAGATGTCAAGAAGGAGATCTGAACTATAGATATTTGGCTTCCCAAGGGATTTCTTAGTCATTGAGTTAGAATCACATCACATCAGAATCTTTGTTTCAAAAGTTTTTATGGCTCTCTCTAAACTTATTTTCCGCTCTAGTCATCAATACTGTCCATTGAAAAGAATATCTGGTTCAAATAACAAAGTCTTATATATATTCGATAAGATGATTTATTTTCTAAAGTTATTTTTATATTTCTCAACCATGGCGCGATATCTATCATTATATATCAAAATTTGTTATTCTTCACGCATAGTTAATTCTGCAAGTCCATTATATATATATACTCACACTTACATATATTTGCATATCATATATATGTATAATAAATTCTAAATTAAATATATTATAATCATATATAAAAATAAAAACTATATTATATTTAAGTTATATATATATATGACAACTCCTCATATGATTCAATTATCAAACTATATATTCTATCATAATGATATATTGATATATAAGATAAATATACATATATAGAAATACTCCTAAATGTAATAAACTTGTATATGTACATGTGTACAAAAGAATATTATTATATCTGGTTTAATATATAAGAATATTACTAAAACTTTTGACAAACATTAATCCAACCGAGTACTGAGTACTGCATGTAAAAATATAAAATATGAAGAGTTCATCAAGATACATATCATTGACTCGGAACATGTATGTAAACACTTTCTCTATAACTACATATGTAACAAAGTCCTCAAATTCAAGAATTGCTTGTCTCGACAAATGCATAACATTCACAATCTCATTACAATCAAATCATAACATTCACAATCTCATTACAATCAAATCAACTCGTTTCTAACAATTTAGTATAAAATTTTCACATAATACTTATATATCTTTATTGATAACATAAACTAAGCAAAGCTCCACGAAGTTTATCTAGCATGCATATGACCGGAGGATGCGTTAGCAAACAACAGTAAGTCATACGGGTGTAGGAAGGCATTCACCATAAACTTGATGGTAAGAACACAGATACAAAAACTGTGTGTTCACCGTGAAGTACAATGATAAAGTGTTATCAATCCAAGAAGTCAAATTTAGGAGCATTCTTTTCAAAAAGAGAAAAGATTCTACAAGAAGTTCCTAAGATACAGTACAAGAAAGAGCAACACGCATGCATTTATGAATTCTGATCTATTGCACGCACAGACAGAGGGAGAGAGCGTCGTTTCCATGTTGCGTTTGCAGGCGCTAAAGCCGTAGTCACGATCACGTGTGCCGCACGTTAAAGTGTGGCCGGGCAGAGCGGAAGTCAAACTCGTTCATTTCTCTGTGTTCTGAAGGACTATCGCTCTTCCGTATAAATCAGTTTCCTTCCTAAATGTTGGAGTAGTGTACAACCAGCAGCGACATCAGCTGATCCGGCTTGTTTGTGTGATTAGCCTAACGACCAAAAGCTGAACTTGTGATGAAGACCGACATGTTAATGAAACATATTGTATACCCCGCGGGGGACAAGGTGCCCGTAGGGGAAACGCTAATTCTGAGCAACAATGATCAGCTTATGCCCAGAGTTCATACGAGAATGACCTACTTCTTTGCACCATCTTCATCAGATGATAAGGAATTCATGTCGTCCCAGGTGCTTCAGGACTCCTTAGCACAAACTCTGGCTGTGTTCTGGCCGGTAACGGGAAAGCTCAAAGAGCGTGAGAATGGCGGGCTCGATATTGAGTGTGTCAGTGGAGGAGGCGTCGAGTTTTTGGATGTAAGATTCGAAAGCACTTTTGATGAAGAACTGGTTGATTATCAACCGAAAACTGCCGTAGGTTTTCTGCTCCAGGCTGATCTTCCTGGAAGTGCGACTCCAGTGTCCGAGACTCCCCTCTTGAAAGTTCAGGTACGTCGCACTCAATTTTCTTCCTTTCTTTTGTCTTTCTCTATTCTTCAGGGAGAATCTGTTCTTTCAGTTTGAACTTAGCGGTCTTTCTTAGTCACAGTATTCTCCAGTTTGACAATTGCCAGCCCACAGCGCGATTCTTCTTAGAAGGGACCTCATTCTGCTTCTTAGAATCTTGCATCCAGAAATCAGGAATCCGAACCTCTCAGCTTTAAGATGGGAGATTTGAAGTTTCAGGCCATTTGGATCCCGTGGACACGTCTCAACTTTGTGAAAAAGATATGTAGGAGAAAAATTACCTTTGAGGCAGAAGTAAGACATATTTCCGGCTTGAACTGATAAGCTACTCACCGGACTAGCAGTATCAGATCACAGAGGAATTCTGGATGGCTGCTTATGCTGATGGAGCCTTTGCTTTAATTTCAGCAGTTGTAAACTTGCTCGCGGATGTACTTCATTGTTGAGATGGATGCAGTTGAGTCGCTTCAAATGTGGAACAGTGTGCCTGGCAGTGGCGATGCACCATCTGATCTGTGATGGTAAAGGAGTTTCTGATTTCGTAACAGCGTGGGCCAACACTGCGTCAGGCAGGGGGATCTCACCTTCTTTCCATCTCGATCGCTCTGTTCTGAAAGCAAGACAGCCGGCACGCCCCTCCTCCGAGCATATTGAGTACACGACCCAACCACCTTCTCCACCATCTAGCATTCCGATGCTAACGGCGAAGCTGGTAGAGTTTACTGCTGCACAGATCGGGAATTTGAAGGAACAAGCAAACCGAGGCCGACGTCCAGCAGCAGCAGGAGAGAGCAAATCATTCACGGCGTTTGAGGCCCTCGCTGGGCACGTGTGGAAATGCGTGACGGAGGCTAGGCAGGTCGAGAAAAGCAAGCACATCAAGCTCGGATTTGCAATCGACGGTCGAGAGCGATTCGTTCCTCCGCTCCCTGTCAACTACTTCGGCAATGTGAATTTCTATGGCTGTGCACGGGCGAATGCAGGCAAGGCAGTCAATCAGTGAATCAAGCGGTCGATCCAGTGCTCTAGCGTTCTCTCATGAATCTTTTTTCTCTCTTCCAATCATCTCCCGATCTAATGCGTAGCCTTGAACATGACAGCCGTGCTGCCTGTGTTTCTGCTTGCAGGTGATCTCGTGTCGGAGCCCCTCTCTCACGCTGCAGCTTGCATTAACGAAGCGAAGATGCGAGTGGATGACGAGTATATGAGATCGGCCCTAGATTGGGTGGAGTTGCAATCCAGTCCTTTGAACATATTCCCGAGCTTCAATTCCTTTTGCGGCTCAGATTTGGCCATGACCAGCTGGTCAAGATTTCCAGTCTATGAAGTCGATTTTGGATGGGGACGCCCTACTTTCTTTGGCATTCCTGTTGCAGCATGGGATGGCCTTGTCTTGTTTTTGCCCAGCCAGCACGGCGCCAACTCTGTCAACGTAATGGTAGGACTCACAGAGCAACATATGAACAACCTGCTCAGCAATCCCAACTTTCACCCTCCCTGTCAAACTCAGTTTGAAGTTTCACGACAGTCAACAGGAAGTAGATCAGGATAGAATGAATTCGTTAAGAGTGTACAACGTAAGTCGGTTATGTTGCTGAGCTAATCTCATCGTCCCTCAAAGGACCAAAAGATTCTTGTGTAATCTTTACTTACTAGGCAAGGCCATCCTTCGATCCAAGTGCTTGGAAATATTGTGTTGCTCTTCTGGCTGCGAGTGTCTGACGGGGCCAAATAGCAATTTAGGACATCTGATCGCTTCTTGTCTCACTGCTCCTCTCCTTCGTCCTGTGCGTTCTGTTGAGTTGCTGCCATCTTATCCGGTCAATACAAGATCCAGAAGTAGTCTGGGACTATAACGGTTATTTCAAGAAGTAATCTTAACTGCAAGATGTATCTGAGCATACATCCGGTACTTACAGCAATTTGCTTGATCACACCCCCAGTAGGTTCCTTGAGCTTGACCCTCTTACGATGTATGGGTTGATCACACCCCTGACTGGCTGTTGCCTGTAAAACCAGTCACTTTGTGATGTTACTCACATGTGAGACTGCACATATTAAATTGTGAGCATGTATAGTTTAACTATTTTAAATAATGTTAAATATTTTGAATTACAGTGATATTTAGTCAAGGTTGGAAGTACTAAAATGATGAATCAAAAGATAAAATGACTGGTTCTACTGTCAATAACCCGTCAGGATCAAGCTTAAGGAACCTACTGGGGGTGTGATCAAGCAAATTTCTGCCGGTACTTATCCTATTCGGCCAATGCAAGATCTGGTCCGTCTTCCGTATAGCTATCCGGTCGTCTTCGATGTAGCCATCCGGTAATCTCCTGTACAACCAACTCCGGTGCTCGTTACTTCTGTCTTGCAGATGAAGTGCAAAGTGAACAACATTTACTCAAAAATTGTAAAATGCCTTAAAAATGGAAATTTATTAATAATGCAGTTTAATGTATATGAAAACAGTTTGGTTCATAAACGATTTAGTTCGAGTAAACATATTTGAAAATGGAATATTGTAACAACGGTTGGTTTCGTAAATGGTTCATTCATAATTTTGAAAACAGTTTGGGTTTTCCATGAAACATGCTAATTAAAATGGCAAATTACCAAGGTCGTGATATAACTTTGAGCAAATTTGATAATGAGATAAAAGGAATGATATGAAGTGAGAAAACAACATGAAAACTAAGCCAGATAAAACAATATGTGTCATTTGTTTGGTAGGATATTCAAGATAGCTTGTACTTGTCATAAGTTGCTAGCTATTCATGCTTCAATTTTGCTCGTCTTGCAACTCATCCTCACTTTAACATATTGAATACATCTTTTTGAGCATGAAAGTTATTTCAAAGCATGAGAGTCCAACGGATAAACCTCGATGTAACAACTGAATCATTTGATAACTGCGTTATATTTGTTACGAATCTTTATTTTTGTTATGCATTTCTATATTAGTTTATTGTATATATATTTATATACTTTTCATTTTCTAAATAGAACACCATACTCCTGTGTCAAATAAATGTATAGCCTTAGCAATCCTAGTTCAGCCTCAACACCTTAATCCTTAGGCCACTGAGTTAATTTATCCTCTTAATAGTTGCAGGCATCATATCCTATACCTAATCCATTTTAGGATTAAATTAAATAATTTAGAATATAAATGTAGATTAAGATTAATCTGATATTTAATCATCTATCAACCTAAGATAGGGTCGTATTAACGCTATATCAGGATCATCCGATGGTGATAGCATAAACAGGGTATTATAATCGATACCCAAACCGGTATGTTAACATGAGCCATAATTTTTATGGATACTCTATTACTATAACGAATTTCCTAATTAAGCGACGTGTTAAAAAAGGAAGTAAATTTAACAAAAGATTTCAGGTAACGAATCAGATCTCTTGGTGTACTACCGTAGCATCTGGTTGAAGTGGAGGATCCTGCTCCGGTCCGTTCGTCGCCTCTTTGACGGTCCACCGGGAGCTTGAGAGAGAAGCAAGATTCGCTCTGCCTCGGACGCGTCTGTACTATGTAGCACGAGCGGAGCGGAGCTTGAGCTCCGTTCGTTCGATAATTTCCCACCGAAGAAAAACGTTCTTTCTCTCGGAGCAGTTGATCGTCAGTGATTCAGTTGTTCATTCGCCCTCCTCTCTTGCATAGAGATTCGTCCTCGCGTGCAGCAGAAGAGCCCAACAGAGGATCAGTACAGCAGGATGAATTGTGAAGTGTTCTACCTGAACGAACTCGTAAGATTCTTTCTCTCTTTTCTACGGCTAATCGTAGTTGTCCGTTTTCTCTGTTTTGGTTAGAGTTTTCCGTGCAACTGCGATACCATCTTGTTGTGCGTGTTGCTACTGTCCCCATTCATCTACTGGAAGTTGGCATTACAAATGGCAAAACACGAAATTAAGAGAACGGTCTGAGGAAAGTTAATGGGTTTCGTCCGTTATGTCGTGAGAGAAGTGCTCTTGGAGTTGTTCATTCCCGCATTGCTTTGTTGACTTCTCTTTGTTTAAAACCTGCAGGAGGTGGAACATCATCAAATTAGGGAGGTTTTGCGATGTGAGTGTTTCTTATTTTGGACCATACTTCTGTGTGTCATGTGCAATCTCAAGAATTTGTCTCCCGTGTGTAAGTTTCCACTTTTGAATTTTCTTAGAATTGTTCCCCGTCCTCCAAAACCGCGATAAGGTTTTCTGTCTCAACTGGGTTATGGGTTTTGTTACAGGCGTTCTACATACAATCATGTTCAACAGAGCGCTCGGACCCGTTCGTCCGAAAGATGTTGATTCCGATCTTTTCGACATTACTTATGTAAGCGCGCAGTTGAAGCATCTGAAGCTGCCATCACGACTGTTCTTGCCCTTGTGTATGTATGGACCGGCAGCTGGCATCTGCAGTCTTTAACTTGGCTCCATTTTCGTCTTAATTTCCTTCTGGCATTGGTATATCTTTATGTTCAGGTCCAGTGCGGAGATGTGTTGATCGAGAAGAAGATTGACGAGAAGATTGACAATTTTCTCAACTGGGTAGAGAAACACCCGAACAAGAAAAGTCAGGTGGTGACCAGAATACAAATATGAAGACATCTTGTTAGGAGGTAGCCGGAAAGTTTTCAAGCTGCTTTGAGGCAATACGTTTTCTCGATCCTGTTAGTGCTCAGCAGTGGTACTTATAGATATTGCTGCTGTGAAGTCCAAGCAGGAGGTTGGTATATGCGTCGCATAGCTGTGCAGTAAGCCATCTGTTTGTGCTCCTACCAACGATCCGGCTTTTGTGTACAGGTTTGTCTTTCGTTCTACGAGACACGGAACAAGCAATTGGCATGGTTTAGCAGTAAAACTGAACGCTTATACTGGGAGCAGTGGTGTATATATTTGAATGTCGTACAGACACCTCAGTTTGATACCAAACCTTATTATGGGGATAATACAGGTATTGTTGGTGGTCTCACCCTTGAAAGTCTCCTCTAGCTCTACTTCTGTTCTTCAACTTTCTGGATAGTCATGGCTTTCAGACGTGAGGTTGAAAGGGTGGTAGCTGGCGTATAGTTTTTTGGTGCATAGAAAGACTAACCACCTTACTACTTCAGCTTGCAGCAGTACTGGTGTACAAGAGTGATAATGAAGTCTGGAAGGTATTAGACTGGCATAAATGCTAAGGAACATGTAAAATCTTCAGGAATGGTGGTAAAGACTAGTGCTTCGGGTGGATTCTTTCGTGTGCTGAAAGTATACTGGAATGTTTTGGGGTCGCCAGTAGCAGATTGCAGTCAGTACTGGCTCTAACTAGCAGAACCTCAGGTTTGTCTGAAGTGGTGTCCGCATTGGCCAGCTCTAAAAGGTTCAACCTTAAACTGCAGACATGTCATCCGAAGAGACAGTAGGGCGGAAGGCTGCTCTAGAAGCGGCTCTGAGGGAAGTGATTCTTCAGATTTTACAGTATGTGAATGAAAAGAAGGACCATATTCCACCTGTCGTAAGAGGAGCTGATGTTGTGTCTTTTCCCTACGAGATCAACATTCCCAGGTACGTCTCGTCTTTTGTTGGGGCTCTGTTCTTTGCATTAAGAGTCGCGGTTGGCGGAAGTTGAGGCTGTTTGTCTCGGCTGATGCAGCTCATCGGATTCATCCTTCGGTATGGACATGTTCAAGCGAATTCTGCAGACTACTCCCCCGGCAATGCTGAGCTGATGAACCAAAACTTTGCTAACTGGCATGGTCAGGGAAGTTCCTGTAACGTAGGGTGTACTGTTAGGCAGATCTATCTACCGGGTAGCACTGTCCATGAAGAAGTATCTCCGATGATTGTTAAGCTGGACAGGCATTGCTTGGTGTTAGCTGCTAAGTCTTCATGTCAGGGATGACGTCGTGTTGGTAAGGGTAGAAAGAAAACTTGGGGACACAGAGAATTGTACAGTCGTGGATATCACCAATGGATATTTGGTAAAAATGGACGGGCTTGAAGATGCTATCAATCGAATCATGTGCGGTGGCAACGGAGTTTCAGATGTCGCATGATTGGAAATTTCTAGCGGTGGTATTCGCGAGCTTAAGCCTAAGTAGTGATGTACTTCATGTTCTACTACTGGCCAGGTAGCACTGGCTGGCTACCCATGATTGAGGCCGACGAGGATAGTGAGGGGTGATTAAGCCAACACTAACCTACAGTTCGTCCAGGTTGCTGTGTTTTACCACCCATTACAGAACATAAGGACTGTAAGTAGTTGACATAGATAATCATGTCCGTAGTGACTGTAAATACTTGGCAGAGGAAATCATGTCCATGGTGAATGTAAATAGTTGACAAAGGTTATCACACCCATACATGGTTTCCGGCCTCTACTCGAGTGAAAATTCTCATTGACCAGGTTATCAATCTGTTATGTGAAACTTCAAGTTGCGTACTGGTTAGTCGTTCTCTCCTGGACACCCTGTGCAGTTGAGTGCATTCATACTGGCAGGTTCTCCAGTGTGCATTTAAAAATTTGGCTGAGATAAGTGAAGAGAGTACTGGATTTTCCCCGACCTGATCGCTGAAAAGTTCTTTCTTCGAAGGAGGTATACACGAAGACTAGTATAGTAGAAGTTGAAGCGGAGTGGAAGGAAAGCATTCTTAAACATCTCTGATACGATTGATGAGGACACACGGGTGCTAGCCATCATGAGATTATTGATTCGGATATGGTGAATCCAGTATGCGGTGCTCTTTCTTTACATTGGGTGGATAGAAAGAAATGGACACGGATAGGAGCACCGAATTTTACGTGCCCGAAATCGATACTATTCGAAGCATTTCCCTGATAAAGGTGGTCCAGCACAGGTTGTGGACGATACCATCTGTGTCAGGACGACTCACAACGGGCGAACGTGCATATCTTTTCCAGTTCGAATCTGGTGCGAGTTGGCCAAATGGTCTTGGATCACGGTGGAGAAGTCGCGTTCATGTTGCGCTTTTGGGAGTTCCTGCAGCGGAACAACCACCAGATCGCGACACTATTGCGCAACTGCTTCTGTTCTGACATGATCGATTTCGTATACATGAATTGTAGGATTCACTACTGCACGACAAGCAAGCAAATGCATTACACAGTTTCTCAAGAATGTTTACTTGAACTTTACCATCAAAGCCTTCACCGCCTACTACACAACGCAGGGTGACTACCCCGTATGGAGGAGGACTCTGCGGAACCTCCCCGAAAGCGTTGCCTCTTAAGGAAGAAGACTCTCTGCCCTTAGCTTGATCAGAAAAGCTTTTTGTGTGTGGTGTGGTGCGGTGTGTGGCGTTGTACAGATAAGAGGGATACATTCATGTCCCTTTTGGGGAATGAATGATTGATGAATCTGATCCTCGATGCGGCCACATCAGCTCGCGAGCAAGGCACCGACATGAACCTCGTCCCTGCCTCCAGCTTTTCTCGGTCGTTGGTAAGGCACGATTCCACATAAATCTACTTGACTAGCCCCGTCCGCCATCTTTTGAACTTGACCAGCCACCTGCGCCATATCTTAAACTTGACCAGACCCCTTACCGCCATGTCCGATTCGGTCTTCCACGTTGGCATTCACAGGCTTAGTTGGCAAGCACCAAGGAGACTGCAAGAACAGCAAAAGTACAGAGAACACTACCAACGTGTAAGAACACCGTGGTTAGAATTTCGAATTGTACTGTGAACTTGCAGGTTCGATCGCCATGTCCGATTCGATCTTCCACGTTGGCATTCACAGGCTTAGTTGGCAAACACCGAGGAGACTGCAAGAACAGCAAAAGTACAGAGAACACTACCAACGTGGAAGAACACGGTGGTTAGAATTTCGAATTGTACTGTACCTTGCAGCCTCGAACGATCGAGAGCCACGGTGGTCAGAATTCCGAATTGTAATGTGAACTTTAGCCTGTAAGTCGAATGCACATCGAATTCGGTCATTTCTTTCGAGAAACAAGACTGGCAAAATCCCACGACCATTCTGAATCGTTTAGCCTAGAACAACATTCTCTTTAATTACAAGAAAAAGTGCGTTAACTATCCTGCCATGTCCACGTCCGGATTTCATATGTAGGCCTCTTAACGGGGAAAAGAGCGTACCGCTGTGGCAGCAGGGATGCTTCTACGCCACATTGTCTCGTATTTGCTAACGACAGAGCTAATAGGCCTCTGCTGCTACATAACCTTTGGTACGATGATTCCGAGTGAGAGAAGGGTTTGTTTGGTTACGTTGAGCATGCATTTGAAGCATCTGTGCCGTAAGCACCTGGCGTGATTCATAGATTCGCATAAAACGGCGTTTCAAATAAGAAGAGATCGTAACTGCAGGATGGAGTGGAACGGAGTTGCGCTCCAGACACCAGAATTATCAAAGATTTATCGTCTTTCTACATCGATCGATTTGCTTTTTCCAGGCGATCCGAACTCTTTCTTTCCCCGGGACCGAGGTTCGATTATTCATCGGTTTCGCTTCATTCATTCAGATTCCAGATTCCGTAGAGTAGCTGTCGCACATCGTGCAAATATTTTCGCCCGCGATCGTTGCGACCATAGGACATGCGAAGGAGCTACTTCTTCTGCTTTTTAGGTGTGGACCGAACGAACATGGAGAGAATTGTATGTCTGACTCATCACTCGTAGCGTCGTCCACTGTTCTCCACCGAGCAGACAACAGAACTCCCGTTTCTGCTGTCTATGAACGCCAACGTGAAAGGCCGAATCGGACATGGCGGTCGACGATGGACTGTTGCGGTAATGGGTCTGGTCAAGTTCTAAGATATGGCGCAGGGGGCTATTCAAGTTCAAAAGATGGCGCACGGGGCTAGTCAAGTAAATCTCTGTCCACGACTTCATTCCGCATACTTCTCATTGTCACCTAGATGCATCTGTAAATGTGAGTTGCACGTCAATAAGTTCATTTGATGTACTGATTGGTTACAGTGAATAGCTATTTACAGCTTTGCTTACCGTAGTTATGATTCGTATCTAATTGTCTCCTCATGGCCCAGCAAGCAGTGACCTGGGTCTACACCAATCATTTCTGTCAACACGGAAACTTTATTGTTTGGGCTACAGCATCCATGAAGATCCACTCTCTTGAAGTTGAGACTTGAACCTCCTCCTCCATGTCCTCGTGGTCTTCTGGATCTTCCACGCTCATACTTTTACCATCTGTGTGATGCTTAATGAAACCGACAAACTCCAACTCTAAACCGAATGATGAATGAAAATGAACCGATTGATAGCGGGGTTTAGCCCCGGTGTTCTTCCCTTCGGAGTGGTAGTTGCTTGGGCCTTAGGGTCCCTTTTTTCCCTTGTAATGATTGATGGGGTCTTTCCATCCGTTTGCTAATCATTGGGTCGCGTTTTCCGCACGTTAAAGTGTAGCCGGGCAGAGCGGAAGTCAAACTCGTTCATTTCTCTGTGTTGTGAAGGACTGGCGCTCTTTCGTAGAAATCAGTTACCTTCCTAAATGTTGGAGTAGTGTACAACCAGCAGCGACATCAGCTGATCCGTCTTGTTTATGTGATTAGCCTAACGACCAAAGCTGAACTTGTGATGAAGACCGACGTGTTAATGAAACATATTGTATACCCCGCGGGGGACAAGGTGCCCGTAGGGGAAACGCTAATTCTGAGCAACAATGATCAGCTTATGCCCAGAGTTTATATGAGAATGACCTACTTCTTTGCACCATCTTCATCAGATGATAAGGAATTCATGTCGTCCCAGGTGCTTCAGGACTCCTTAGCACAAACTCTGGCTGTGTTCTGGCCGGTAACGGGAAAGCTCAAAGAGCGTGAGAATGGCGGGCTCGATATTGAGTGTGGCAGTGGAGGAGGCGTCGAGTTTTTGGATGTAAGATTCGAAAGCACTTTTGATAAAGAACTGGTTGATTATCAACCGAAAACTGCCGTAGGTTTTCTGCTCCAGGCTAATCTTCCTGGAAGTGGGACTCCAGTGTCCGAGACTCCCCTCTTGAAAGTTCAGGTACGTCGCACTCACTATTTTATTCCTTTCTTTTTCCTTTCTCTATTCTTCAGGGAGAATCTTTTCTTTCAGTTTGAACTTAGCGGTCTTTCTTAGTCACAGTATTCTCCAGTTTGACAATTGCCAACCTCATTCTGCTTCTTAGAATCTTGCATCCGGAAATCAGGAATCCGAACGTCTCAGCTTTAAGATGGGAGATTTGAAGTTTCAGGCCATTTGGATCCCGTGGACACGTCTCAACTTTGTGAAAAAGATACGTAGGAGAAAAATTATCTTTGAGGCAGAAGTAGGACATATTTCCGGCTTTAGCTGATAAGCTACTCACCGGACTAGCAGTATCAGATCACAGACGAATTCTGGATGGCTGCTTATGCTGATGGAGCCTTTGCTTTAATTTCAGCAGTAGTAAACTTGCTCGCGGATGTACTTCATTGTTGAGATGGATGCAGTTGAGTCGCTTCAAATGTGGAACAGTGTGCCTGGCAGGGTCGATGCACCATATGATCTGTGATGGTAAAGGACTTTCTGATTTCGTAACAGCGTGGGCCAACACTGCGTCAGGCAGGGGGGTCCCACCTTCTTTCCATCTCGATCGCTCTGTTCTGAAAGCAAGACAGCCGGGACGCCCCTCCTCCGAGCATATTACACGACCCAACCACCTTCTCCACCATCTAGCATTCCGACGCTAACGGCGAAGGTGGTAGAATTTACTGCTGCACAGATCGGGAATTTGAAGGAACAAGCAAACCGAGGCCGACGTCCAGCAGCAGCAGGAGAGAGCAAATCATTCACGGCGTTTGAGGCCCTCGCTGGGCACGTGTGGAAATGCGTCACGGAGGCTAGGCAGGTCGAAAAAAGCAAGCACATCAAGCTCTGATTTGCAATCGACGGTCGTGAGCGATTCGTTCCTCCGCTCCCTGTCAACTACTTCGGCAATGTGCATTTCTATGGCTGTGCACGGGCGACTGCAGGCAAGGCAGTCAATCAGTGAATCAAGCGATCGATCCAGTGCTCTAGCGTTCTCTCATGAATCTTTGCTCTCTCTTCCAATCATCTCCCGATCGAATGCGTAGCCTTGAACATGACAGTGGTGCTGCCTGTGTTACTGCTTGCAGGTGATCTCGTGTCGGAGCCCCTCTCTCACGCTGCAGCTCGCATTAACGAAGCGAAGATGCGAGTGGATGACGAGTATATGAGATCGGCCCTAGATTGGGTGGAGTTGCAATCCAGTCCTTTGAACATATTCCCGAGGTTCAATTCCTTTTGCGGCTCAGATTTGGCCATGACCAGCTGGTCAAGATTTCCAGTGTATGAAGTCGATTTTGGATGGGGACGCCCTACTTTCTTTGGCATTCCTATTGCAGCATGGGATGGCCTTGTCTTTTTTTTGCCCAGCCAGCACGGCGACAACTGTGTCAACGTACTGGTAGCACTCACATAGCATGTTAGAATACAAGTGTGAATACTCTTTTTGCAGTAAGCAGTTCAGTCTATTAGGTGGTCACCTTTCGGAAGGTCACCAAGGCCAAGAACCAAGGTATATTATTCAGACCCAAGGCTATTGTACATTATTAAGTATTCATTTACTTAGTTTGCCCACACTCTCTTGAGGAGCTCTCTCACACTCTCATACTGTCCTTATGCCATGATTTAGAGTTTTGCTTTAGTCTATTCTATTAGTAGTTCATTTTCAATATGGTATCAGAGCTTTGCATTGTTGACGACTAACACAATAGCATAGGCATTAGGTAGGCCTTCGGCCTTTAGGTGAGAGCAGTTGGAGGACGCTTCAGCTGTTGCGAGAAGGACGCTTCACGCACCCAGATTCTGTATTTTCGCTAACAGAATTTCACCGTTCTAACGATTAATCTGATATAGAATGTCTGCCTCCTTTGACACCAAAGGTTGGGCCAAGTTCGACGGCATATATTTCACGCTTTGGAAACATAAGACAACCTTGCGGCTCAGGGCCCATGGTGTTCTTGATATCGTGAAAGAGAACGTGCAGAGACCACGTGCCACGATACCCAGAGGTACTGCGGTACCCATCCCTCCCTCTGCTACCGGACCCGGTAGCATCGCAGATTGAGATCAACGTGATGTTCGCGCTCACAGCGATCAACGAATGTTGCGAGAACAGTGTGGCAGGACATCTAATGTTCTACACCACGTCGAGCGATGCATGGTCCACCTTGACCAGACACTTTGCAGGTCAAGACATGGTGACCAAGATGCACTTAAGAGAGAAGTTACGGGTTTTAAAGATGAAACGAGACTGTCACCCAGCACGTAAACAACTTCAAGTCTCTCATCCAACAGATGACTTCAACTGGATTGATAATCACCAACGAAGAGCAAGTCCTCGCATTGATGGGCAGCATGCCCAACAACTACCATCTATTCTTGCAGGCGATGAGAACGAATCCAAATCTCTCGCTACAGGACCTGATCACCTTCCTCATCTAGGAGGAAATGATCGGGCGCAAGTTATCGATGGAACCATCCACTGCCTTGTTTGCAGGACGCCGACAAGGAGGACGCAATGGCAACAACCGGCGCAACAATGGTGGCAACCGACAAGGCGGTAACCAACCACCGAAGAGACCGTCAGATCCTAACGAGAAATGTTTTCAATGCAACAAGCCCGGACATCGCATTGCTGAGTGCCCGGACAAACCCAGCAGCAGCAACGAAAACTCGAATGCTGGTAACAAGAACAGGAACAAGAATCGTCGTTCCCAGAACAACAACGGCAACACTCGTCGAGTTTTGGTGGCACAATGTTCGTCTGCAATCGTGCAGACAGCTGATCCTAATTGGTATGTGGACACGGGCGTCACACACCACATGACGCATAATCGACGACAATTCGTCGAATACTCACCCGTCTCTACTGAGAACACCGAGAACGATGCCATTCTACTCGGTAACAACATCATCATCCACGTTGCTGGTTCCGGCATGGTGGAAGTGCGTCTGCTCAACGGCGAGCATGTGTACATACGTGACGTTCTCCATGTACCCGCCTTGCAGAAGAATTTATTCTCAGCTCGGCAATTTGATGCCAATGATGGCTGGTGCTTAATTGGCAACGGATTCTGTCACCTAGAAAACAGATTTGGACAAGTGCTAGCTCCTTGTCCCACTGTCGATGATCTCTACTTGCACGGGAATGCAATTTTGGTCGCTGATCAAACCGCGCTTGTAGGTACAGCTGGTAGGACTTCAGTAGTCCAAACACTACCACCTAGCCAGAGATCAAGACCGCGCTTGCGAGCTAGACCGCAATCTAACAAGCAGACTAGCACCTCACTATTCAACCGCAACATGCGCAGGATCCGCTTCCCACGGTCCAGGCCCACAGAATGCACACATCCAAGCTGAAATTCACCCAAGTCACTCACGGAGTCTTTCTCTTCCTAATTCGGAGCATACACTCACTAGAGAAGTCCCCCTCACTCCACAAAATTCGGAATTGCCATACTTGAATAATGAGGACTCAATTTCAGTCATCGCGGCCTCTACCTCCTTCACTACCACACCCCTTGGTTCATTTCCCGTAAGGACACCACCCCTTGGCATGCCTCCTCAAACACGCACACGGATCGAGTCCCTTCCCCTCACACGGATCGATCCAGGTTGCACACACTTTGAAAGTCCCGTGCCCTCTCACCGCACGCCCACCTCTGGAGACTCCTACACGTCTCCCCAAGCATTCGTGTCCCTTCCCGAAAGCGAGGGACTTTCGGGTTTCGCGCCCCGGGCCACGCACCCCTCGAGTACACACAGGGAGTCCGCAGCCAACGGGGACTCACCAATCTCCGAGGACTCTCGACGAGGCGCGCCTCCCGCGTCCTCGTTGGGAATAACCCTCTCACACGGATGAGATCCTCATCCGCACGGGTGGGGCACCACCCCATCCCCACGGACTGCCTCCGCACGGAGGCAGTCCACCTCCCAGACCGCGGGAGGTCGATGCGACCCCCGCTGATCTGAGAGGCAGGGGTGTCAGCAGCGGCGGCGGCGCAGACCCCGCAGATCCAGACCTCGCAACTAGCGGGACCGGCAGCCAATCCCTCGAGGACTGCCCCCGTGGCAGTCTGTCCGGGGATCCCCCAACGGCCGTCCGGGGACCAGGGGGACGGTCTCTCTAATAGGGACATAGTCTCCCGAGGTGGGACACATGGTCTTCTTGGTCCTCGTCCCTACAGTCCTTACCCTGCTCAACAGATGTCATCTCGGATTCTCCTTGGTGAGCAGTCGGGTTCTCCTTTTTCTCGGTTCCAGTCTCCTCCGCATTTGTTGGCAGGCCTTCAGGGTTTCACATCTGGAAGTCGGATTCCTCCACCGACGCTACCTCGACCTTGTGCCCTCGTTACTACAACGGGTGACCTCTCTACCTTGTGGCATCAGCGACTCGATCATATCAACCATCATCGAGTTCATGAGCTGAGCCACCGCATGTATGTTACTGATTTCTCTTCCTTCCCGCTCTCTGAGGAAATTTGTCCAGCTTGTGCACACGGCAAGCATGCACGCACTAAATTCTCACGTGCCAACTCCACTCGATCCACTCATCCTCTGGCACTGGTCCATTCCGATATTAGTGGTCGCATCTTTCCTTGCACCTTTTCTAGCTATGAGTATTTCATCACCTTTATTGATGATTACTCACGCTACACTATCACTCGTCTTCTCTACTATAAGAGTGATTGTTTTACTGCTTTTTGGGACTACCTAGCATTTGCTGAGCGCGCCGCTGGTCAATCTCTTATCACTTTGCGATCTGACAATGGCGGAGAATATCGTTCAGCTGCTTTTGACGCTTTCTGTCGCGAGCGTGGCATCCAGCGTCAATTCACAGTCCCTTACTCTCCTCAGTAGAATGACGTTGCTGAACGTAAGAACCGCAGCTTGCTTGATGTTGTCTGTTCTATGCTTTACACTTCTAAGCTTATCAAGCCCTTCTGGGGTGAAGCAATCACCTGTGTCACCTTCCTCCAGAACCAGTGTCCATCTAAGGCTATCCCGTCTATGACCACACCTTATGAACTCTAGCACTCCTATGCCTCCACAACTCCTCGTCGACCCGATCTCTCCTTTCTGCTCGTCTTTGGCTGTCGTGTTTTTTCCCACGTCCGCGAGGTTGAGCGCACAAAGCTCGATGATCGCTCTCACGAGTGTATCTTCCTTGGCTATAGCGGCTAGAGTAAGGGTTGCCGTCTCCAAAGAAAATCTGACGGTCACACCTTCACCTCTCGTGATGTCATCTTCGATGAGTCTTCCCCGACTCTCCCTCCCACATCCACCCCCTCTGCTGATCTCCCACTCACTCAAGCGTCTCCTGAGACCGACGTCCATTTTTATCATACTGTGCCCGCCCCTTCAGCTGGCCCAGCTTATGTCCCGTCCGTCTCTCTCGGTTTCTCTTCAGTGGGAGTCCTTCTGCCATCTCCTGCCGGTCCAGCTCCAACCCCATCCGTTGGTCTTGGATCTGGAGGAGGAGTCTCTAGCAGTCATAGCCTTGGCGGAGGAGTCACCAGCAGTACACAGTCCAGTGGGAGCAGTCGTCCTCCACGTTCTCATTCCTCAAGCCATCACTCTCTCCCTGCAGAGAACTTGAGCCCGCGCCATCCTTATCTTCGGCGCACATCACCACGCTCACCACGAGTTTCTGGTCCTACCCACAGCGAGTCCTCGCTTCCTCCATTGGATTTCCCAGCACCGTCTCCATTGAGACGATCAGCTCGACATTCAGTCCCTCCACAACGGAACCCAAATGAAGGCTACGACCCTTCATCGCTGATCCTCAAGTCTCGGAAGAACACCAAGCGTGCATTGATAGTAACTCTCAAACCAGTGCCAATGGAACCTGTTTCTTACACAGAAGCAATATCTTCTCCTGATGCCGATCAGTGGAGAAGAGCAATAGAGGAGGAGTTGGATTCTCACGAATCTAATGGCACTTGGAAGCTCACCGACTTGCCACAAGGACGCCGACCGATAACATATAAGTGGACCTTTAAGTTAAAACTTAATACCGATGGGTCCATTGCTCGTTATAAGACGAGACTAGTGGCTCTTGGTTTCACCTAGATCTACGGGTTGGACTACACAGAAACTTTTTCTCCTGTAGTTCGCATTCAATCGATACGGCTCATCCTTGCCATCTCAGCGCAGTATAATCTACATGTACATCAAATGGATGTTAAAACTGCATTTCTGAATGGAACACTTAACGAGAAAATATACATGAGTGTTTCGGAAGACGTGACTACAGCAAGGCGCAGTCAAGTATGCAGATTGCTCAAGACTCTCTACGGTCTTAAGCAATCATCAAGAGAATCGTACTTGATCATCGACAACTTCTTGCTTTCTCTTGGATTTGCTAAGTCCGATGTAGACGGAAACGTTTACTACTTGCACCAGAAACAACATTTTGTCATCCTTGCCCTCTACGTGGATGACACTGTGATTGCCAGCAGCAGTGAGGCTCTACTGTCTCACGTAAAAGGGAAATTGAGCTCACGGTTCAATATGACTGACATCGGTCCAGTCCATCATTGCCTTAGCATTGAGATTAATCGTGACCCGTCCTCTGGCACTATCAGACTTAGTCAAACTTTGTATTTGACACAGAAACTATTTCAGTTTGGCTTACAGGATTGCAAACCTGTAAGCATCCCCCTAGTTACAGGTGAGAAACTTTCTTCGGATG
Organism: Asterella californica; assembly: GCA_036924285.1. NCBI lineage: Eukaryota > Viridiplantae > Streptophyta > Marchantiopsida > Marchantiales > Aytoniaceae > Asterella > Asterella californica. The sequence continues at coordinate 20,568,819 of JAYKYS010000003.1, forward strand.
ACTCCCCTGTCACGGAGGATGAAAAGAAGCTATGTAATAGTTATCCTTACCAGAGTGCAGCTGGTTCTATTAATTGGGCCGCAGTATGCACTCGTCCTGATTTGTCTTATCCCATTAGTGTACTCTCCCAGTTCATGAGTAGTCCTGGACCTAAGCACATTGCCGTTATGAAGCGAGTTTTCGGTTACATCAAGGGAACTTTAAATTTGTACCTTGAGTATGCTCACTCACCCCAGTCCTACTCTCTGTTCGGTTACACCGATGCTGACTGGGGAGGACATGCGGAGACAAGACGATCCACATCAGGACATTACTTCATCTACTCTGGAGGAGCCATCAGCTGGTCCTCTAAGAGACAGAAATCAGTAGCCTTGTCAAGTACAGAGGCAGAATATGTAGCTCTTAGCACGAGCTGCTCAGAGACAATCTGGTTACGTCAGCTCCTGACCGACATCGGATTGCATGACAAGGAGCCGACCGTTACATATTGTGACAACCAAAGTGCTATGGCCCTTGTCGACACCAGCAAGTTCCACGACCGTACGAAGCACATCGACATCCGATATCACTTCATCAAAGATCACGTCGTTGGAAAAGTTATAGAAATTAAATATTGTCCTACTGAGGACATGGTTGCAGATATTCTGACAAAGAGCTTACCAGCTCCCAAGTTGGACTATCTACTACCAAAGCTAGGAATGTTTTCTAGCTAAGTAATATTTTTATCCGAACTGTTACTGAGTGGGAGTGTTAAGAATACAAGTGTGAATACTCTTTTTGCAGTAAGCAGTTCAAGCTATTAGGTGGTGACCTTTCGTAAGGTCACCAAGGCCAAGACCCAAGGTATATTATTCAGGCCCAAGGCCATTGTACATTATTAAGTATTCATTTACTTAGTTTTGCCCACACTCTCTTGAGGAGCTCTCCCACACTCTCATACTGTCCTTATGCCATGACTTAGAGTTTTGCCTTAGCCTATTCTATTAGTAGTCCATTTCCAACAGAGCAACATATGAACAACCTGCTCAGCAATCTCAACTTTTCACCCTCCCTGTCAAACTCAGCACGACAGTCAACAGGAAGTAGATCAGCATATAATGAATTCGTTAAGAGTGTACAACGTTCGTAGTTGCTGAGCTAATCTAATCGTCCCTCAAAGGACCAAAAGATTCTTGTGTAATCTTTACTTACTAGGCAAGGCCATCCTTCGATCCAAGTGCTTGGAAATATTGTGTTGCTCTTGGGGCTGCGAGTGTTTGACGGGGCCGAATAGCAATTTAGGGCATCTGATCGCTTCTTGTCTCACTGCTCCTCTCCTTCGTCCTGTGCGTTCTGTTGAGTTGCTGCCAGACTACACGATGCATCATCAAAGCGGTTAGTTGTCAAAATTCCGAAAAAAGTGCGTTATACAATATTTAAACATGTTCTCGCTGGATACGCGCATCAGCTGTAAGGAAAGTCAATCAGCTCTTGTCTTACGTATTCATACATTTTTTGAACATGTTCCGACTGGATACGCGAATGAGCTTTAAGGAAAGTCAACCAGCTCTTGTCTCGCCAGAATACGCATATTTCAAATGTTAAACTCAGATTCAATATTTATTTTTTTAAAAGGGGGAACTCTAAATATAAATTTCTTTCCTAATTTCTGACAGAAGGGACTAATATTCATCAACGGATAGGAAAGCATCCGGTGCATATGTTGTATATATATATATATATACCTTCAGTACATTACCGCTGGAATTTCCAGGGAACTGCTTTGGAAGTGATTCTACTTCCAAGCATCTAATTCCACCTCTTCCATGTAAAGATGGAAGTAGTGACCTTCATGATTCCACCCCTTTTTTCGAAGAAGGGTTTTGCCGTAAATTATGTAGAATGCAAAACAAAAATCACTTTTCCTTCATTATGCTAGAATCCAGGCGTCTCCTTGTATTTCATCTATAATTTTTTTTGTTTTTTAGGTTTGAATTCAAATGTCAGGCTTCAGAAAGTAGTACCGTCATAAAGAATGAAAGATGTGGTTAGACGCAAACAACTTTTAATATCTAGAGAGTTTATAATGTTTTAAGCTTCCAACATGAGAGGTGGTATATGCGGTGACATCCTTCGCTGACTAATAATAATTCCTAACTAGCGGGTACGCTTCTCTTTGTTTAGAGATTCTCGATCTTGAATATTATCTGTGAGAAATATTTCGTTCGGTGACATCTTCAATGACTATGCGTAAAAAGTGGCAGTTTGTCGAAAAGAGAGAAAAAGAAAAGAACGGATTAGTGTTGTGAGCAGAGGTGGAAGGGAAAATGTCATCCATCGAAGGAGGGCATTAATCTTTGCAGACGGTTGGTTGCCGTTTACAATGAATGGTTCTACTGCAATAATAAATTTGTTTTGTGTTACAATTGACTATATATATTTATCAAATGAAAAGATTTATCAATAGATAGCTGTTTTGCTTGATGATGACTGAAGTTAAATTTAAAGTATTTTACTTATTCTTTCATGCGTGGTCATGGCTTAGGACGGATGGTCATTTGCCAAGACGTGGACTTTAAACTGCCACTCGCTGCATAGAAGTTATATTTGAATCTGATCTTATATTATTCTGGTCTTTACTATTACATATGGTGAAGACAACACAGTAATTTCAATACTCATTGTGAATCTACAAATCGGGAGTTCAAGCCAGACCTTCCCAACTTTCAAAAGAAATCATGAGCAAAATAAAAAAATTATTTATGAAGCGTTTAGATGGATCTTTTCAAATTAAATTGTACTTAAACCAAAATAAAAGAATATCTGATTCATTTTCAGAACGAATCAGATATTAATGTAATAAATGAAATGAATTGGACTCGGATGATAATGCAGGCTATTCAAACAGAATATGCATGCAAGATGAACTTCTTGAAGAAATGAAGAAAACGATAAATATCGTTAAATTCGTAATATTTATTGATCCTTGGTGTCCACTTACAGTGATGAAAGAAAAATACAATGATCGAGAAATAAATAAAAATAAATTAATGTTCGATTGAGAGAAGTAAAGAAGACATTTTAGACAAGGGATGAATTTAACTAAATTTAATATATTCAATTTAAACTACTAAATATAAAATGCTAAAGTTAACTGAACTCAGGTAGCTTGAGTACAATTGACTACCGATTCATTATCAAACCCATAAACTAATTACGTTTACTGATTCCGTCTTTGTATATACATGTCAGATTTGTCTCCAATGAAAATATAGTTAATTTTATAATTTAATTTATGGCGTAATCCTTCCAAGAAGAGAGGAGGACTCTGTGGAACCTCCCCGAAAGCGTTGCCTCTTAAGGAAGAAGACTCTCTGCCCTTAGCTTATTCAGAAAAGCTTTTGTGTGTTGTGTGGTGCAGTGTGTGGCGTTGTACAGATAAGAGGGATACATTCATGTCCCTTTTGGGGAATGAATGAATGATGAATCTGATCCTCGATGCGGCCACAGCAGCTCGCAAGTAAGGCACCGACATGAACCTCGTCCCTGCCTCCAGCTATTCTCGGTCCATGACTTCATTCCGCATACTTCTCATTGTCATCTAGATGGATCTGTAAATGTGAGTGGCACGTCAATAAGTTCGTTTGACGTACTGATTGGTTACAGTGAATAGTTACAGCTTTGCTCACCGTAGTTGCACGGTCTAGGTGATGATTCGTATCTAATTGTCTCCTCATGGTCCAGCAAGCAGTGACCTGAGTCTACACCAATCGTTTCTGTCAACATGGAACCTTTATTGACTGGGCTACAGCATCCATGAAGATCCATCAACTAAACTTTGTAATCATCACAAACTCTTCTCTTGAAGTTGAGACTTGAACCTCCTCCTCCAAGTCCTCGTGGTCTTCTGGATCTTCCACGCTCATACTTTTACCATCTGTGTGATGAATCCGACAAATTCCAACTCGTCCAGGTACTTCGTCATCTCTACCAGGTTTTACCATGCCGGTGACTCATCATCAGGCAGGCCACTCGAGTCCTGATTTCCTGCCGTAGCTAGCACCACCACCTTGTTAACATAGAAAGCCCTTGAAAGTAATACCTCATTCACCAGCCACAAGGCATTCTCCTCCGCAGCAAGTTTCACTTGATCATGAGACTTGTTGCAGCCTCCACGCTTATTCCGAATTAACTTGTCACGGTTCCCTATTCTCTTCCCTTTTCTCGTCGGTGAGCTACTTGAACTGACGAACAAGCAGAACAAGCCTCTCCCACCGGATATACTACTGAAGCTGCGGAACCGAAACTGCCGATCATGAGCACCTCAATGCTACTATCCATAAGATGTTTCCACAGATTCGACCTTTCCTGTCTGAACACTCGTAGCTTGTTTGTCTGGCCCTTGGTCCTCGGAGGTGCCCGTCGAGGTACTCTTTGCTTATACGAACGGGGATTGGAGTTGTGACGGTTTTCAACTCAAGTCTGGATTCTGGAGGTCTCTTGAACCTTGTAACTTGTGAGCGCTGTACATTTCAGATGGTTTCATAGCTTGGACTGGTAACTTGTAAGCGGGGTGTCAAGGCTGAAAGATGGAGGTGAAAATCTTATGTCTCCAACTGTTTGGTTAAGTCATCAGCTCTCTTTGTAAGGGTGATGCCATAAGCTTCCAGTTCTGGTTTCGTAAGGAGTCATGTCATTAAGTTCATTTGTAAAACACGATTGGATATGTACTCGTAATTTGCATGGGTGATGTCATGAGCTTTTCTATTCCAGTTTTGGAATAGAAAAGGCTAGAATAGAAAAGTTCGTAAGGTGTGATCTCATAAGCTTTCGATGTTCTCCCTATAAGTCCAATTGTGAAGGGCGATGGTGAGATGTCATAAGTGAAACGCTTATGCCTTCAGTTTTCCGATTAAGTCCATTTGTTGAGGACGATGGAGTCGTGAAATGTGAAAAGCTTCTTTCTCCAGTTCTCTAATTAAGTCCCTTTGTAAAGGACTGTACCATAAGTGAAAATACAAAGGGGAGACGTAATAGGTGTAAAGCTTATGACTCCAGTTAGATCCACCTGTGGAGGGTGACGTTCAATTAGGTCTTTCTGTAAGGGAAGATGTCATATGTGATCATTTTATTTATTCCCAGAGAGAATTCACAGATAATTTCCAGAGTTGTCACTTTGATATGGAAAACATAAAAATGGTGTAAAAAGAAATAAATATCGGATAAAAGTCTGTCTGATCTAATAAGGAGTTTCAAAGCTTAACGGTCAACGCTATAGAGATCGTAACTCAGTCTCGGCTGGATCTTTTGGCTACAGGTGGTCCCTATAATGCTGAAGAACAATAGAAATAAAATATTCTGGGCACGACCAAACAATCTACATGCAGAAAAAAAGACCGTTAAAATATGATATAGAGACAAAAAGATATTTTGGGAAAAACGGATATCCCTATACCAATCAATGGTCCAAAGACTCAAGATCTGCGAGACCATCTATAGCTAGTCTTGTCTTTAACTGGTTGGATATCAAAGCCTTCCATAACCAATTATTCCGCTATCAGAGCATAAAACTTCGTACCACTAAGGTCGATTGGTTTTGTTAGATTTATTAAAAAGTGTCATAAATAAGTGATCGTCCGAACCTTTTCCTTCAACCGTCGTTCTAAACACACCATCGAAATTCTTAAGTTGAGCTGAATCCAGTATCCTACAACCGTCATCTACTACTCCGAGAAGAGAGTAACACAAAGTTAAAGTTTTCTAGTCTCGAAAACTCTAAAAACTCTAAAAACTCTAAAATCTTCAAAACAGCTTTTAATCTTAATTCCACAAAATGTACTTTTGTTTCCGGTCTTCATGATTGGAAACCAGCGTTGAAGACTTATATGTGTACTTAAAGACATTTTAGGATTCATAAGTCTGATTCTACGTAGAACGATTAGGAGTTGAAATGAAAAGCGAACGAAAAGAAGAGAGGAAGGGATGGAAAGAACACGAAGATGTTGAAACTTTGAAAGGAGCAAAAGATTCCAATCTCAACCATCTCTTTGAGAGTGAAATCATCTCAGATGTTAATGTCTTAACATCTTCATACAAACTCAAAATGAGATGAAAAGAATTTCATTTGAAAGCTCTCTTCAGCAACCTCCAAGTTTTAGCTGATTCTGGTCTAAACTCATCGTCTCTGTAGAGACGATGTACTAAAGAGAGAATATAGAGAATAATTTTGTATAAAAATGATTGGTCCGGCCTCTTCTTGAGGGCATCCGGACCATCTTTCATTGTCTAGACTCTGAAGAGGTTATACACTCGATGAGAGACAAAAGATTTTCATCTCTATCAATTTTTAAATAAGAAATTGTTTATTACTTCTGGACCTCATAACGTCATAAAACAAGCTCAGAATATATTATCTTTTGCGTAATCAAAAATCTATTGTTGAGAATCATCTGACCATTTTGACAAAACTTCATCGAGTTAGGATTGTTATTCTCTCAAGAATCTTCCTTATCAAAGATCCACTCCAATCTCTTCTTGACAGAATCTTGACCTCATGCGTTAAACCCAACTTCTAAAGATGTGATCCCATTGAGATCAAAGATTCCCAATCTTCACAACCACTTTAAAGACGAAAGCTTTATTTATGCAAAACGTCATAACATTATCGTATAAGTTCAAAATAAGTAGAAAATGTTTTCACTAGAAAGGTCTCATCAAGAGCTATCCATACATCAAGTTTCAATTGATGCAGAATAACCTACACCAAGTTACATTATTATTCTTTGAGATGGTATGAAACATTCCAAAAGAAACAAACTCTCCCACTATTTACATAGTGAACCTCTTGCTTCAAGACAGTGTTATTGTATCATACAAAATTTTTACTTGAAAGTTGTCCAAGAAAACATGGGGTTCTTAGCTGTAGCGATAACGTATGCATTTGAAGCAGAGAGAGAAACACATACAATCAAGAGAACGAGACTTCAAATATATCCAATAGTAGTCTATATAACTAGTCTCACAATTCAACAATTCAATTCAATAAACTAGTCTCACAATTCAACCCTAGACAAGAACTATCGAAGCGTAACTTGAAGCAAGAGAAACACTCTTTTGCTAATAATTAGCTTCACAATATTGTCATGCTATCCAAACTCCTGAATAACTTATGTACAACAGCCGCATCCGCAATAGCTTCACTGCATCACCGTCACTCAATATATCATTAGCCTAAATGATAAAATCACTCTAATCCAAATGAGAGTCGAGAGTCCAATCACGTAGCTAGCAATACACGAAGCTTAATCCGTATTCAAATCCAAAACTCGCTATGCCTCCACCGCTCATTATACCACTATCACGATGATCAGATAGCTCTAATCCAAATGAGGATCGAGAGAGCAACCCACGTAGCTAGCGATATAACGAGAATCATGTCGGAAGTCAAAATAATCACCCAACCAGTAATAAAGAAGTGGAAGAATGACGATCTGAAGACTTTCTTCTTTCATAGAATGGTCTTCAAAAACTGATAAGGTCCTTTTTCTTGACTCAGTAGGCTCCAAAAACTCCAAGATCCCACCCAACAGTCAAGATATGTCTAACTTTGGATTGTAATTGATCTATAAAACCACAAGAAATTTGATCACAAGAAGCAAAAAACTGATGTAAAACGATCCTTTGCGACTCAAATTCACTCATTACACCCAAACCAACAACCCATTCCACGTACGATCTTCTCCTTAGCATATAAATTTAAAGCAATTCCTACTTTACCATCTTCAAATTTGACTAATTCACCTGCCATAACTTTAAGAGACGGTTGGAAGCAACCATGAATATCGACATATGTGAAGACTCCTTGATCGTATTGATACCTAAAATGAAGAGCTGGTCCACCGATCGTGAAGAATAACCCAACTTCAGGTCGCAGACCAACAAAGTGACATAAGCATCTCCCTGCTAGTCAGTTTTTCTCACAACTCTTAAACTGTCCGATGAAACTTTATGTCGTCTTCAGTTTCATGTAGAACTCAGTGTTTTGATCTCGATGGATCTAAAGACAACAAGTTTGGACTCTAGAAGAGTTCGAACGGTCCAACTCTCTTTCACAAGTAACTGAAGCGCTCAATATTTTCTCCATACTTCTCAATTTCTCCCAAAATCTAATCCTCGCTCCTCCTCTACACAAATATCTGATCTTATGTGTAACCTGTATAAATGTGACACCTTGCGTGATTACATTGGATTCACCAGTCTCCTTTTTATCCAAACCTCTTTTTTTCTTAGTGACATAAAACTTATATATATGCAAAATAATAATAATATATTATTACTCATCGTGAATAACAATTTATTGTCATTTTCATCCTTTCTCGACGATCTATACATCGACATTCCCTCATAGAAATGTATTATTGTTTCCATGCATACATACTGGCAAGCATCCATAAATAACAACTTGTTGCTATTTATCATCTGCTCGTCAACGATCTGTAATAATAATTTCTTACTAGTTATTATTATTGTCATTAATTTGCAGACTATTTTTCATAAATAACAACTTGTTTTTATTTATCACATATCATTGGTGATCTATTAGTCGTGACCTATAAATAACAATATATTATTATTTACCATGCTCCACCGGGGTCCGCAAGTACATCGTCTATCTCAGAACTCGTAAAAGATAAAATCGTAGTAACTTCTTTGTCTTTGCTCTGTTTATGACTATTTAAACATCAATTTCGATATCTTCGACGAGATCTATCTCATGTTGTTGTCATAAATGTGTAAGCAGCAAGTTTGGGAAAATATTCTTCCCAATACCTGTAGTTCATGCAAAAGCCGGTCCACCACTTAAAAATCGTATACGTTATCGTAAAAAGTAAATAAAATCTTTTATGTGAAATAACCAAACCGACCTCTACTTTGACACCTAACACACTTAGAATCTCAAACCTAAAAGAAATATTCTGTTCAGGAAGCATTGAGTTGTGGTATATGTTGCAACGGACGTCTAGTTTTCAACATCGAACTTGCAACAAGGTTTACGGGAACTGGACGGAATATCGAAAAAGAGGCTTTCAAAATTCACACGAGAGCTTTCGTGTCGAAACAGTATAGAGAGATTATCAGCAGACTGTCAAATGGTTCCACGTGTAAGCCCCTCTGTGATGCGACGAGTTGGGAAAAGAACCCGCCACATAGTCACGAGCTGCGACGGCTTGAACCCCGAAACTCGAGTGTCGGGAAACCAAATCTATCCGAACCCCAGGTTTGAGGCGGCCTATTGTGCAATATGATGGACGTTTATTAGTTATATCTTTTACAAAAAGTATATTTAGTAAAGAGTGTCAGATTTAAATAAGTTTATATACTAAATCAAATCTTTTAAAGAAAAGTTTTTGAAACTAAAATAATTTTATTAAAATCTTATATTAGTTTATTATAAAATTTACGACTAAATCTAAAAGATAAAACATAGACGGACGGACACACTCTCGTGCACGAATAATATTAGTTGGAGATTCCAACTTTGACACTCTAATACCAACGCTATCTATATAAAAAGAATATAATTTGAAGACCTCTACCAATATTAACGACTACTAAATACCCTACGTGAAATTGAGGGGAAAAGAACACCGTTTGATGACTGAACCGGCAGTCCCTTGAATCCGGTTTGGCTATGACGTGGCGTCATTTTTCGGAAAAGCGATTCCTGCTCGCTGGTAAAATCCGACGAGTTAGTCCGGGTGTGCCCGTCGGCCTTGGTCGACCCATTTTCGTGGGAGAGGTCTCTCGGATGCCGTGAAAGTAGACCGGTCTAGGTTCGCAGGATTTGAATGTCCGGGAGTTGCCGCGATGACACACCTTCCATCTTGTGTGATGATTTGATTTGATACGGGAAATTTTCTATAATCCGCGTTACGAGTCCGCACACGTCCAAACTGGACTCACCCACAAACGACACCCGCCATTTGACAGGACCGGCTGGAAGCTTTGTGCCTAGTATTGACTCGTGCGGGGCAGGTCGGGGATTTTCAACCGAGCATTTCAACATCTCTGCAAGCAGCACTCGTGCTACCGGAACCTCCCCTCTCCTTCCCTCCCCTCCCCGCTTCTTTGCGCTGCAAAAAGAAACCAGAACGTCCCCATGCTTGCTTGCTTTCGGTCAGGGGAGTATATACTTAGGTCACCCCATAAAATTTCCCCATCCTTGTGGCCTGAATTCATTTCTCCTTATCCTTGACCAAGGGACCGAAATGTATGTAAATTCAAAATATAATTCAATAAATCTTTGATTGGATACTTTGCATCCCAGACGCACTGCAAGAAGAACGTGTAGAAGAAGACAGGTGTCGGTGTCGGATTGTTGATTGTCTTTTATAGAAGAAATTATTTCTCCTCATAGAGATTGTACGCATGCTCGGGAGACATTTGTTCTTTTCCTATTACTGAGAAAATGTAAGAATTATACAAGAATTTTGCATCAACTTTTTTTATAGGTGGTATGGATGCTTGGGAAATATTTGTTCGATTTCTGTCACCGGGAAAAATGTAAATTATATTATTTAAGAATTTTACACTGAATTTATAAACATTAAATTATAAGTGGATGAGAGGTCCGGTCAGATCTGAATTTAATCCAAAAAGAGCTCCTAAAACTAAAAGTGCAAGTCCTAGGTTACTGTGTGACCATTAATTGTTTCTGAAGTTAATTTAGTAACTAATCTTTTTGACAAAAAGATTAATAAATTAATGGGCTTGTTGTCTTCTTCTATCTTCGTGGGTGAGGGTGGATATGCATGCTTCCCAAGTGAATATAGACGTTATTTTTGTCAATAGTAATTTGAATAATACTGAAAATCCTGCGATTGATGTATTTCTATTCTGTTTGCCTACTTTAGTCCGAACTCCCCACTGTGATAGTACTTTTTCTGGTGTGAGTTAGAACAATTTATTTTTCGTCCTTTTGGACATAGAGTGAGTGTCTTCTAACTAGTCTAGTGATCAAGCCACAAATCTCCAATGCAGAGAACCTTAGGTCGATTCCTACGTCCAGCAAGAATCAGCTCAAGTTTACAACGTCCACTCATAAACAACCAATCAGTGCATGACCCAATCGGGTCGTCAATAATTTGGACATGAATGAAAAAGCACAAGCTGTGTGAAATCACTCATTCATACTCTCCACACTTTTGTTTCTACTGTGAAAAGCCGATTCTCGTTCTACTTCTGCCCAGCTACGCGAGAGATCTTTAGGTGGATAAGGATTGTAATCACTTCCACTCATTTCTGAAATTGTTTGCCAGATCTTTTCATCTTGGGAAATAACTACTGCAGCTGGCAAAACTGGAACAACTGGCCGTTGAAGTTTTGGCTTATAATTTTGGGTACTGTGGGTTATGCCATTCTCTGTACGTGACTTTTCTCTCGATAAAACTAGTAGTCACAGCTCAGCTGCATAGAACTACTTACGCATGATATCTCCACTAGATCTCCTGATTGTCAAAGTTCAGCTCTGAGATGTCACAAAAAGAATAACTGGAGTAGAAATCTCACTTGCAGTCAACTTGTTTCCGTGCCTTTTATTGGTATATCGAGGATTTAATCAATGTCATTTGCAAATAATTGGTACAATGGCAGATAAAACGTTACCAAGGTCAATTTTATTTCGTAAATTAATTAACGAGAACTCAGAGTCAATATTGCACAGCTGATGAAAGATGGAGGTAAGAATATTTCAGTCAGTTTTAACGGATGAAGATAACCGTTAACTAAAAGCTTACTGGTTGCACGAATAGAAATTAAGCGAAAAGCTGTAGTTAGTTCATAAATAAGTTTTGAGGACCACTTCACAAGTACGGCTGCTATACATCATTTCGTTCCAGTTCTTCGTGGTATATATCGGGTGCGGTATTTTAGATGAATCGATTATTAACTTTGCACAGACATATTTGTTCAAGGAGAGAAATTCCTTCTACCTATAATAGTGACTGTAGTAGTGATTTAGCTAATTAGTAATTGGCCAATTTACTTAGAGTTATAGCGGGATAGTGCTCCACCCTCTTCGGGAATTTTTTCTTCCTATTCTATTCCAACTTCTTCCAAGATAAAAGCCCACTACAACAAACTTCTTCTTCACCGTCCCGATTTGCATCGAAAATCAGGGCGAACCATTTGTCCTCTTGAACGGGGCGCAAGGAGTTGATTGACTAGGAACCACATCACACAAATTTTACTCACAAGGATGGTCAAGCAACTTGACTGGAATGGGTATGGTTAGCAAATTTTCTTTGTAAAACTAAACCCTAAAGAAGGAGTTTCTCGTGATTGAAACTTCCTAGACTGAAATTTGGAGAAATAACTTTTTGATCATTTGATTAACTTAAGAGAAACTCAAACAAGAATAAATCTTTCATGTGTGACATTATGCTCCCTGGACGACTCCTCTAATGCTCATTTGATATGTATTATACATATTTATCTTATTATATATTAAGAGAAGAGAAGTTGATTACTGTAGCGCTGAGTCTATTCACGCTTGTTAGATTACTTCCGTGGAAGTTTTTGCACGTTCTCACGTTCATATTCCGTGCGTGAATGTTGTACTTCTTAAATCATGTGAGGGCGAACTTGTCAAAACAGTTTGACAAAGAAAATGCATAAACTAAAAATACTATTAAGTCGGATCTGCGAAGTGGTGAGATAATCTTTTACTGCTGCGTGATCATCTCAAATATGTTCTTTGAACTTGCGAGATTTATTCTGAATGTTTTGAAATTAAATGTTCACTCAAAAGGGGTGCTGAAAGAGTTTTGGCATACGGGTACACCGTAGTGTAAACAATTCTCCAACAAGCAAAGAACTTTTAGCAAAATTACATTCTGAATTGTTGTTATATTATAATTATATTATCTATTATTTAAAGCTTTTTCTTGACCTTTTCTCCTTTCTAATTGAAGAAATACTTCTATGCACTTCAAATTGCATTACATCGACGTTTTCTCCCATGAGAGTTATGCTTCCTCCTTTTGTGGTTTCTTGCGGGTTTCTCGAGATCCTCCTTTCAGTTCGGAGCTTGACTCCCCTCACTTCGGTACGAGCGAAGTGAAGATTTAATGCCATCTCACCGACTCGCACGATAATTCTCATCTGGATACTCGTCACTTCGCTCGAAGTTCGAACAGTCATTTAGCACCAGTACTAATGCATATACCGCCCATGCAGGATTCTTTGGTGTACCTTTCTGTTGCAGCTGTACTTTCGTCGTCGTCGTCTCGGTTGTTCCAGTTTGCGTGCTCTTTGTCCGACCGGAAGATCGAAAGGAAGATCGCGGAAGTGGACCGGTCGGTAAGGATGATTGAGCTGTTGTGCTTTGTATTACACAGAGAGAGTAAAGGCTCTGTAAAAGTTGTGTGGAAAGAAAGCGCCAATTTTAGGGTTGGACCACGAGGCGAGGCAATTCTTCTTTCTTGTCTACATGCATTCGTTTGCGGTTAGTCCAAGAAAAGGAAAGCGGATCGGAGTGGACCTACAGAAAAGGACGGGATTGTATGAAGCCTTTTGGTCCTTCAGTGATATATATGATACGCAGCTCTACGAGTGGTACGACGACAAGACGACGATGTCATGATGATGACGCGCCCTTTTCTGAAGGGAGATGATTCTTATCGTTGTCTCAGTAGCTGGCAAAGAAATTCGTTCTCTTCTATCCAATTACGGACGCTCCGTAAGATCTTCTATAATAGCTAGGATGCGATTCTGTGGACTCTTCCGGTAAGATTTCATCCACTTAGCCGCTGCCGTCTCTTGCTCGCCCGTCCAAGTTGCCTAGGCCTCGCTCGCTCGGGCGTGGGGTGGGGGAAGCTGTACTCTCTCGCTCTCGCTCTCTCTCCCTCTCTCTCTCTCGGCGTGGGTTGGGGAAAGCTGTACTCTCTCTCTCTCTCTCTCCCATGCGATGATGCGAGAAGAGTGAGTTAACGAGCACTTTAGTTGATTTACAAAGAAAGTTGACAGATGCTATTGCTGCCGAATTCTTTCATGATTCGTGCTAAACTCCCCATCTCTCTGACGATAAGATTTCATGGTACACCTTTCTCCGGTTTGCCTGGCGACAAAGCAACAGATGAATCTATCCCCTAGGGTGAGCTGACGAACACAATCGATGGTGCGTAATTGCTTTTTGTTCATCATAGCTAAGTTAGGCTTGTGTGCTCAGAGGTAACCTTCCCTTTTTTATGAACTTTGGTATCTGACTGTTACTGCCAACTACTACAGTGACAGGAGAAAGAACCATAAACGGAAACCCCGAAATCATTTCGTCAACAGGATTTTCTTCTCTAAAGAGATCTGTACGACTCCGACTCGACTTTGGCTTTCCACTTTTCTCTTTCTGTGATAATGGCTCTCAGACTATAATGCTTCTTTGGCCTATAAATCTTTTATACAAGATTGAAGGTTTGGGCTTGTAGTTACTGGTGGTGACTATCAACAACAACTCAGTCCATCCATCACACCAATCACTCACTCATGTTGGAGATCTTGCAATCAGCGTATGAAATCCGTGCAGTACTCTTCTCAGAGGAGCCTTGCTGGAGTTACTGTTGTGTTCTTTATGACTTAAAGTCTCCTTCTCTTTGGCAAAACCCTTACCCTTGAGGGTTTTAGCCTTGTGTGGGGTTTGGTATACCGTAGACACATTTCATGGTAAATGTGTGTACGGTAAATTAAACCCTTGCGTATTTGTACGGTAAATTAAACCCTTGCATATTTGCCTCTCCATCAGGAGGAGGTGAAATAAGAAAGGAAGTTAGACTTTTAGAGTAAGTAGTATACAAAGCTGCACGAATAAGAATCTTTGTACGGGTATAGGGAATCATATGGCTCCAGTTTCTTGAAGAAATGTTTGTTCTTGTCATGTTCGCGGATGACGTACCTAAACACACCAAAGCTAAAAGAGTGGCTCTTAGCTCCTTCAATCAGGAGTGGCAATATGAGTCTCCATGACCACCTCGGAGGAGGTTCATGAGGAAAGGATACCGGAAGAGTGTTAGACAAAATATAGTGCTTAGCTGGTGGGTAGGTGTCGTGTCCTTTGTCGTGTCTGCTTACTTCAACCACCTGTTTTCCTTTTTGTTTTGTATGAATAAGCATGCTGAACCACCTTTGGGGAACTTTTCGCTTGTTTCTGGTTATCGGAAAAGATGTAACTGTTAATATGCAAGAATTTTATAATAAATTTTATGAAAATGTAAATATATATAAGAATTAAGTGATAATCAGACTTGGAGTTGCAGGAAATCCAGACATAACCCGTAAGTGAAGCTCGAACTGATGCAGCTCCGATATTACAAGTGCAACCACTTGCTAACGAAAAGAATTAATTTAATTAACATATAAATTTATTATCTCACCTTTTCTCACAAAAGAGTTAGGTAATAGTTAAATTTATTTTGCTCATCCGTGAATAATAAACAAGCTTTATCTGACGTTCGACACTAAATGAATGGTGGATAGAACTCTGGTCTTATTTCTCTTCTTTTTCTAGGTGAATCAGCTTTAGAGCGTCTTCGCACATAGTTCTTTTGTGTGTCGCTTGTGTAGAATAGGGTTGGTAATAAGTCGGTGGACCGGACTATATCAGTTTTCCGGTGAGAAATCTGTTTCAAACTGGTCCGTATATTTTCCTACAGTTTGGGAAAGGGGTATTAGCCGGACGTTTCCAGTTTATAGTTTTTCATCATATCTAATAAAAACAAAAAATTCCTCCCAATGCGGTGTAAAACTCGGTTACATGCAACCTCTTTGGTTTGCTTTTCAAAAAACTCCAAGGTTCGGGATGGTCAAAAAAACAAACAAAATATTAAGAAAAACAAACCTGAAAAGCTATGTGCGAAGACGATCTTAGAGTTCCTACATCGAACTGGTTTTTGCATGTGAGATCGATGCCTACACTCGGTGTTACTGCAAGTACCTGCTGTATAAAGTAAGCAGCAAGAACATGATACATGCAGACATGTTAAATGGTGGGCACTGCTCAAGAGGATCTAGTTATTCCACCCAAAGTTTTGAAATTTTTCCGTGTTCAGTCCTCCTGCCTCATAGAGCTTCTTTCTCTCGCCTTGTAAGACATGCTAAGAGGTTCTTCTTCTTTTTCTTGCTTGATAATTACGAGAGGTATTTGTAGACAGTAAAGTTTGCATATCCCAGTATCCCCAGAGTCCAAACTGGAGTTACACCTTCGAAGCCAAACTCGAGCATCTTCATTTGAAACGAGCTAGAATATACGATCATGCTCTACATGGCTTCCTGGCTATATGCAACCTGCAGAAGTGCAATCTCTCGATTACTGCAAGGACACTCACTATTCTCACTAAAAATACACAGTGGGAATGCAATATCAGGGACTTGCAAGCCAAGTCAATTCTCGAATTACTAAAAGAAAAACTATATCATGCTCAAATACGTTTTGCAATTCCTGACAGATTCTCACTCGAAAGTGTAATGTGAAGCAGAAAGCCCATCCGCAATGAGTTTACGACTTTAAGTGCTGCCCGAGGGCGATTTATGCATGTAAGCCACTGCCGAGAGAGTGACTTACGCTCGTAAATCACGTAGTCGAGCAAGGACTTCCACGGAATAAAGCTCGTAGTACAAATTTTGTCATGTACCCATGATCTTACGTTTACTGCTCGTGACCTTATTTGACTTGACAAAACTTTTGCTAATGTTTTGAAGTCTTCTTTTTCTCTGTTTCCTCTGTTCATCGAGTTGCAGTCTCAGATGGCTACACTACCGAATGCACCGAGCAGTAAAATTTTGAAAAATCAATGCTACTATAAACACCTATTTTCGTGTTCTATGTCTAGACCTCGTTTTCTAGATAACTGCAAAGTTGGATAACTGCTTTTCATGAAGCTACTCTCGACCTCTTGCACTTATCCAGGGCCGACTGTAATTGCAATAAGTGCTACGACGAACCTATTCATCTTACTCGTCACGAGTATCCGAAATCTCTCCAGCAGCGAGAAATTTATTGACGTGCAAACCAAAGCTGAGCAGCTGAACAAAGCTTTCTTCCTCGTAAATGTGATTGTTTTGAGAGGAAGAGGTTTGAGTGGCCATAAAATATGGTCATCGAAAGGGAGTTCTTTAAGGTAAGAGCGAAAAAGACAAAAGATCGATGTCCTGACCAGTAGCGGGAAGCAAAAGAAAGCATCTTGAGTTTTTACATCATAAAAAGGTATTTGTGCTTACTTTATACAGAAAAGAATTGCAAAAAACCTTATAAAAAGAACAAACATGGATCATTCTACTACTTAATTCTTTTAAATATATATTTTCAAAGTGAAATAGAGTATGGTCCAATTATACAAAGTAAAGTTAAAAGAAGATCTCATTTCGATCATGCGATAGAAATTCCATATCTTCAGTTTCTTGGCGATTAAATCTAAAGTAATATTGATATAATTAGGAATATTTCACTATTTTGTAAGATAATTTCTAGTATCTTTTAGAATGAGCATTAAAAATAATTTCCTTATTTATTGTTAAACGACACAGCTAGAAATTGCACTGCTATGCAGTATAATAAGAATAGGTCAAATTCACAGGTGACATAGAAGAATGTGTGTAACTTCAGTCACCAATATAAAACCAAAAAGAAAAACCCTTGGTTTCAAAAGCGATGTGAACACCACATAATTCATGTGAGCTTCACTGTTTCCAGTGAGTTAAATCTTGCTTGATTGTCTTGTCAAAACAAATAGATAATCTCACTATAGCATTGCACGAGCAGCCTTTTGTTTTGTCAACAATATCCCCACGAGTAGATCCTCTAGCTATACGATTTGGTAGTGCACATGTCATGGAACCTGGAACAGAAAACTATGCAGATATCGTCATTAGAGAGAAGAAACACGAGAATTCGTATCCATGGTGTATCTGTGTCCAGATACTCACGTGGGAAAACAAGTTGCTAATGCCACTCATGCTAGTACTAGTCATAATAATCTGAGCCAACATGAACAAGGACTGTAGATGGATGCCTTTACAGATGAGAATATGTAAATAACTGTGCTTAAAATCGTGATCTCTGTGAAGGATCTGATCTGCTTCTATCCTTCGAGTCTGACTCACTGAGGTGGATTCAGTTGTAAAACTTTGTCATTCTTGGAAGCAGACAAAGAGTCCAGAATCGATTCAAGTAGACAAGCCGAGAAATCGCATGTCTTCTGGACATGCTGCTCATATCTCTAGGCTCATTCTACCAGATTCAGACAATTAGGGGAAACTGCTAAAATCCTCAAAGGGACAAACGAAACGTGCGGATTGAGTAACTTGCAAGTGCAAAAGCAAAAGCCCTTTGACTTTGGGCAAGTCTGAGTTCTCTGCTAATGGTGAGGACTTCCGAGCTGCAGGTCCTCATGGAGAAAATATATTCTAATCGTGTCATGCGAGAAGCTCCAGTTTTTCTGCTTTGGGTTTATCGGGTAAAACCATGTTGTTCATTTAGGCGTGCATACTCCAGAGGATATTCGGAGGAAGCAAATATCTATATTTAATTTTTAAATTTTGTGTTGAGAAAAATTAGGTAATAAATTACGTAATGGATTAAATACTGTGTATTATTTGTTAACAACTTCTCGCATTTGTAGTTTCAGAATTGCATTTTCTAAGAGGTATGTAATTCTAGGTAACATTATCATTTATTACTTACAAATAAATTTATTTTTCTCAACAACTTTGTATACTATAATTTCCATATAACACTTACATATTTTCGGTAACCAAAAGTTAACAAAAATTCCCTGAAGTTGATCTAGCATGCATTAATGAATACCTTTCCATTTCTACAAGAGCTATTCTTGGATGCTTCTTTAATTCCTTTGGGCTCTTATTGTCCATAAGAAGCAGGCTATACATACACGTCAAAATGATATTCTTCATCTTGAATATCTCGCTGTTCATAGTAATAAAAGCTTTGTTGAAACTTCGTGCTGAAACTCCGACATGCACACTTCTCTTTCTACTATTCAAAGGAAAAGAAAAAGAGAAAATGTCAGTAGTATCAGTAGTGGCCGCAAATCTTGCCTTACGGTGATTCCGAGGAGAATTCCGAGAATCTGCTGTTCAACTTTTGGAATCTTTCTAGCAATGGAGTTTTTGCATCCCAAGAGGAATGTTTTGAGATATTTGGAGACAGCGTCCTTTTCCAGAAAACAATGCTGCTGCTGACATGCAGCAGGAGCAGGAGCAGGAGCAGGAGAAGAACATTGAGCATGTAAACATGACTCATCCAACGATCACTTCTTCCTGAAAGCACAAATGTCAGTTTTTGGGGAGATGAGCAAAAAGGCTAAAGAAAAACCCGTAGTATTATATTCTGGGGACACTCTATACTATTCTCATAAACTTGAACTGAGATATATCTCACCATGCTCGATACAGCAAGTCACTTTGGTGGATAATACTGGAAATTTGAGGTTCGAGAACTGTATGTCAAAGGTAGGATTTTCATGGTTCTCTACAGCCTGGTCAAAAGTTTGCATGAATGCATGTGAGCTGGAAAGTGGAAACACCGATGTTTACTTCTGTATAGCCTTTCCTATTTTCTATGTGCTCAGTAGATTCCCACCCTTGCTTTTGCTCGTGACTTTCTCTCTCTCTCTCTGCCCAAGGTACAAAATAGCATGACCTGATTGTACATGCTTGGTGCTTTTGTTTCGCTTCCCCTCGTTCAAGTTCATTCAATGTTTAATGTGGACCTTTCGAGAGTCTCTAAGCCTCCACGAATGCACGTAGATTGGAATCGTATCACTGTCATTAATATTAGTAGTTTGTAGATATCACCGTCTTTTTTGTTTTTGTTATGGATTATCTTTTTTCCTGAATGAGAATACAATTATATGTTCCTAATATGAAATTAGCAGTAAAATAGGGAGATGATTTAACGTTGCGATAACTAATTTAAACTTCATAAAATACTTATATGCATGTGAGTGTTCTACGCAAGTGAGTCTTGATTCATAGCGCCCACACATTTATTATTTCAGAATTCTGATCTCATAGACTTACCAGATGATGATCACTTTGATCGTCTTAAATATATAAATGCCAGACAATTTGGAAAATGAATCAGTATATAAGATCATCTTTAATCGTCTTCAGTACAGATACATGCAGCGGTTGGTTGGTTTTCTCAACTGAACAGTCCAACTCTCTACTTTCAAAGGTACTATTTTCCAGTGCCAATATTGGAAGTAATTTATTTTCAGTGTGTCATGTGGTCACAAATGTCAGAGAATCCTTTTGCACCTCTTGTATATAATTTCTTTCTGAGTACTGATACATGACTCTAAGACCATTTCGAATTCATTGTCGAAGCTATATGTGAGTAGAACTGTAGTTAAAAATCTTTTTAAATAGATAGATAGATAGATAAATAAATAAATAAATACATTATATAAACTTTTAATTCATGTATAAAGGTCATAAAGTGATTATAATGGGTAATATACTAGAAATTACAAAACTATTTTTTCATTTAAATAGTTTCTGAAACTATACTAAAACTATTTTAAATAAATTATTTTTTTACTTGTACGTGGTTACAACACATGACACTCTGAAGTTTATGAGTGTATATGTTTGTAAGATGGAAACTTTCTTTTGAAAATATGCACCTTAACTCCCTTGTAAACTATCCCTTCGGAGTCAAGTTTTGGAACAAGATAAACGAGAAAATCGATAAGTCATTCTATGAATTGTTACTGGTATATCGACTACTCAATATTTAGTATATTATAATTTTGAAGTGTGAACTATTTCTAAATTACATATGATTTCCTTGAAAGTTAATATGCATAGTCTTAGAAGTTTCGTCCAGAGAGGCGCATGCGGACAAGTGCCGAAGGCGGTTGAAAATAATCCGTTGTGGTTTGTTCGTGCAAGGGAAAAGGGCACGTCCGTGGTATATTTTGAAGGTGATATATAATTTTGGTGCGGCTTAAAAGGATGCTTCGGGGCTGTACCTCGCTTTCGTTAGGAGCTGTGTGTTTTAGGGTGTGGTTTTTGGGTTGAACGTTGTTTTCGTTACGGGGTTTGGGAATATTCCTCGCTTTCGTTCTCGTTTCATCGTCCGTGCGCAGTCGCTTTCGTCTCGCATTCTGATGGGTGCTGCGGAATTGGCGATGATTTGCTGTAGCGGACAATGGAACGCACGGTTGCACGACACGACTGTTTCGGCACCTCGTTTGTTCACGTTCGTGGTTCTCGCCGATTACTCTTTGTTTAGGATGATGCGGTTTTGCACATCTGACGTCTGCCGTGGACAGACTTTCTTCAAACGCGACCGGTCCAGTTTGCGGTTCTGCTGGTGGTATTTTTCGAGGCGGTCTGCTGCTGACTTTGTTTTGCTTGGTTTTTTAGGCCGTGACATCAGACACGACTTGGGCATCATGGCTTCTTGGAGCGACTTCTGTTGCAGGTAGACGGGAGAGAAAAGTGAATTTGATCGAGCACATTACGAACTCTGGTCAAGCACAAGAATTGGTGTCGGTGTTGCCGTCAGTGCCGTGTCGTTCATATCAGAGCCGACTCTCCTGCAGCCAGGCGGTAGCGGACCGTGCATTTGTGGATCCCTTTCTGATATCAGTATATCGGTGAGCAGTATGCTGGTGACATGGGACGACATACTGTCAATGACGTCTTGTAAGTATTCTGCTCATTCTCTGATTGCTTCGTCTCTACACTCGTGAGGTACTTATAATTTTTCCCTGCCTACAGCTACTTCGCTACGCATTGATGTTGCTTTGCATCTCGATGATGAGAGGTGGTGATGGCCGATCCTGACATCGTACCTGAGGCAGAGCCAGAGCCAAAGTCAGAAAATCCCATTACTCCTCTTTCTGTGTCTTCTGTGACAGAGTCGCCTTACAATATAGATGTGTTCTACATTCCGGAAAGCTCTCTTCCTTCGCTAGATGAGTTGCTTGGTTCTGCTGTTACTGTCTTAAGTTACAACGAGAGTATACTTCTTTTTCGATTTCACTCATTCTGTGTTTACTTGGATTTACTTTTCTCTGCGCATCCACCGCACTTCTTGCTTGATGGAGATTTCGTAAAAATAGGTCGCTCTTTTCCTGCCCTATCCGAGTCTTTCATGTATTTAGGGACCACGGATGACGGATATTGGTTAATTCTCCAGGACAGCTTCCTTCGGATGTTTAGTTATCCTAGGTATTACGTCGAAATCAGCAGTAACCTTATGCGTCCTACTGTTCATTTCATTTTATCGTTCTCGGCAACTGCCTTGTGTTTGCTATGTGCTCCACTGCGAGTGTTTTCGGTACTTGTGTCCTCATTTTCCAGACCCCACGCGCTTAGATGTTTCTTCGGATACAGACGAGGACGAAGAAGGTAGTGTCCTCTAGCTACAGGACCTTGGAACTGTCTGTGACAGTGTGTAAAACTGGGGGTGATTTGAACATGTCTTATTTCGCTATGTTGCAACAATTCCTTGAGTCTGATTGTTCTTCTGACATTTTCTCAGTAGAAAGGAGGGAGCACTCTTGCATCTCCACTACCAAGGTGTTATTGCTATCTCTGCCAAGTCTTGTTAAGAGGTCAAGAAGCGAATCACGTCTTCCTTAGGCTGGAATCACCAACGTCCAGTAGGGGCTGAGATCTGCGTTAAAGGACTGACCAATAAAAGACTCCACACATACGTGGGAATGATAGGATATTGCATGAAAGACGAGGCCGAGGTTCACCATCACGCACACATGAAAAACATCTCTGAGAGTATGCTTTTGGACGATAAGGAGCTGTATACACTGCTTGGTGCTTGTGACATGAAAAATCGTGTTGAATTGTGCTATGCTAATATTCTTGCCCGTGCGCTGCAATATAATAAATATAAGAGTAGTCACATTCTGTCCGCTACTTTCAGCAGCTGTCTTAGGAGCATGATAGAATCTGGAAAGTATTCTGCATCACCGCGGTGGTTAATGCAGACTGGAATTCAGGTTCGTAGAGTGAATTCGTTGTGGAAGTCGTTTATACATCCCGAGCAAGTTACACTTGAAGATATTCAAAACATATTTTTCTGGCAAGAGCAGCGTAGGTGTGATCATTGTAAGTGCAGGTACATGGACGCAGATGACACTGTGCGAGATGAGACTACGGGAGAAGAAGCCGCTCCTGTTGCCGATCCTCCTGCAGTGTGCCGGAGGGCGTCGAACTTACAGGCACAGCAAATGGACACACTGCCGCAGTACATTCCGCTTGCAAAAGCTTTTATGAGGAGCAGTGGCTCCGACCGGAGACGAACGACAGAGCAACATGATTTGGCATAGCACAGTACAGACTATAGTTTCGAGTACAGCAGACTAGTAGTTTCCACTGTACATCATAGTTTTTACCTTCTTGCTACTTCGAACTTCACAGCAGGAGGAGGACATATACACAGTTTGCACTATACCCCTGCTTATTGTTAACGCTATAACGTCCTGCTTACATACTATATAGAGTGTAGTTTCGACTGTGCACGAGACTAGTAGTTTGCAGTGTTTTCAGTGCTGCTTATTGTTTACGGTATAACGTCCAGTAGTTTCCAGTGTTTTCACTGCTGGTTATTGTTTTCCACTGTACAGGACCTAGCTATTTGGGATTCAGTTTCTGTAAACTTGTTTCAAACTATTTAAATAAAGTTAACGCCGGCGCACTGTCGTCTTTGCTCCAGAAAATTTTCTCTCAGTTTGCCGCAGTGTTGCACGAAAAATTTCCAAGCCCACTTCGTCTTCCGTATGGTAATAATATTGGGCGTAAAGTATACTGAACACTGGCAGCAATGATTTTTCCGAACTCCGTGGCCATGGATGTGGGAAATATTTATGGTAGAAAACGTTCGACGCGACAGCCTGTTCGTCATGCTAGGAATAATATAGTAATAATAATATACTACCGAGAGGGAGTGAACTTGAGGAGGGTGAATATGCATGCAGAAAAAGCTTGAATAAGAGAAGAGCTTGAACTGCAACATGGGTTGCAGTTAAACTTGACTACCTTCCACTTGGTACCGTCGGATCACTAAGGTCCGTTAAATTTGTATGCGGCTAAAACTGGAAGAAACATAAAACGAGGTCTTTGCTGCTTCCATTCGTGTCAGCTCTTTGTGCGTGCTGTATCCACTTTCCTATGCCTACCACCTTCCATGGTTCAGTTGCTTCTCTATCGCTATGCTTTGCACTACTCGCCATGCTCTCCTTCGTGTGCTCTTCGCTACTGCTGTGGTCTTCAGACTCGAGTGCGCTGTTGCTTTACGCTTCCTATTTTCTGCTTGTCCTCCGATTTTCTCGTCGCAATATTGGACGATGTGCAAGATATTGCCTCCTATTTTTTTCACTCCGATATCTACTCTTCTTATTGTCGGTGAACTTCGCTGCACTCCTCTGACGTTTTATTTGCACGCCCTATCACAGATTGACACGCTGTCCTTTCAATGAGACTATCTTGCTCGAGACACCCCACAATACTTTTGCATGGCTTATGCTACATTCGGAGCATCGGTTCCTCTTGTTTCTTGCTGGGTCTTGTTTATCTAACCCTATGTGCTTCATTCACATTCATGTTCTTTTTCACACAGATACAGCCCCGGTATCCATCCATGAAGATTGCTGCGAGTTTCGCTATCTTCACAGATTCTATAGAAGATGTGCACTTGTGGTGCCCACAAATTACAGGATTCATGAATTTTTGAAATTTTTGAGATTAATAACTTATTTGTATAACTGAAGAAGCGTTGTTACTTAAGATTACGGTTTCCTTATCAGGAAGATGATCTTAAGGGCTGTTTGTAATAATAAGTTGACTTCTTCGGAAGACGACCGTCTTCCGAAGAGCGTCTTCTCGGTGGTGTCTTCGGAAGACGGAAGACGGCCGAAGACGGAAGACGCTTCGGAAGATTGGAACATCTTCGGAAGACTGTCTTCGGAAGTCGACTGAACACAATTCGTATCAAGAGTGGATTTGCTTTGCTTTTGTGTTTAGAGAGACTTGGTACAAATCTTGAGTGGAGTGGCGAGTTGTTTTGTTATTTCGAGAAGTTGGAAGTCTGGAACTAGGCATGTGCCTCCCGGTCTTCCAAGCTTCTCAACTCCCCATCTTCCTAGAGAGACTAGAAGACTGGAAGGCTGGCAAAATGAGCGAGAAGACGCGAGGGTCCATTCGGGTCTCTTCTGTCCGATCCATAGCAGCTGTTCCTTCTTCTTCCCGAACTTAGAAGAGAGTTGTGAGAAGTCTTGTTGGCAGAATCAGGAGAGAATGGTCGAGGGTCATGTCTTCCCATCATGCAGCAAGCTTCTTCTGAGTGCGTATGAGAGGTGAGAAGTCAGAAGAACAGAGTGCAGTTGTCTTGAGTCTGTTGTGAGGATAGCTTGCGCGTAGGAAGACGAAGACAGGTGAGACCAGTGAAGGGAAGTCTGACTTCGGGAAGTCTTCCGAGAAAGACATTGAATCGGAAGCTGTCCCGAGTGTCTTCCCAGAGGCCACTGTCACCGCAGGAGCCCGCAACCATCTTCTGAACCTTTCATATACTCTACTTCTCGCATATCTTGATCTTCTGATAGGAAGTAGGATGTAATGCAAGGTGGGTTGTCTTCTTGGTAATCCATGCGAGGCCTTGCTTAGATAGGATTGTGTAGATATAGCTCGGAAGACGAGAGCTATCTAGGAAGTACTGTTAGAATCTCGGAAGACGGAGTAGCTGTCTTCTGGAAGACTAGTTTCGTCTTCTGAGAAGTAGAAGCTAGACTGTGGGCACTCGGGAAGAACTGAGCCTTCAGCTCATAGTAGGTGCTTGTGGTTTAGTGCAACAGATCTTCCAGGTATGTCGATGCATCCGCGGGGCTTGGTGTTACCAGCGGCAGAATTGGCCGAGGCCACTCCTTTCCTCAAGGAGTTGGGTCTCGACTTCTTCCTGTGGGATTGGAACCTCGCAGATCAAGGGCTTCTGGAGGAGGTGTGGGCAGCGTTACCACCGCATAACCGTTTACCTGCGAAAGCAGGAGTAGCTCGGGGAAGATCGTCTTCCTGGACTGAAGACTGGTGGCGTAAGGCGTTTCACAGGCCTGAGTCCGAGAACCGAGGATATTGGTACGAGAAGAAGATCTTGCCTAGGATCGTGAGTTCGTGGCATGTGCCTGGGAGTACCACCTGCCTTTTCGTGGAAGACAAGCAGGGGAGAAACGGTTGGAAGATAGAATCTTACCGGGAGCCGAAGAAGCGCCTCCTGGCGAAATTATTTCTGCATCTCTTTCCCAAGGGGAAAGCGCAGAAGACAAGGTACTTAGGAGATCAGGACGTGGAGTTCCTGGAATCAGTGTGGGATGACAGAGTGCCAATCTACTGGAGCGCGTACATCCACAACTATGTACAGACGGAGCTAGCATACTTGGGTACCCCGGCGGGAGGACACTTGACGCCCTTCTTCTGCTACTTGTATGTAGCCATGGGGGATCTTAGGGAAGATCAGCTGGCAGTGTTTGGGCCAACGGAGCGACAGGAGGTGAAGGAGGAGACCTCAGAAGACGATGACCGAGAGGCAGCAACAACGCCCCCTCCCATTCTGATGTCACAGCTGAGGCCCGGCTCTCACCAGAAGACGCTTCTGGTGAGGGAAGATGAGTCTAGTGGGTCGGAAGACGCCACGCCATTGAGGAAGATGGGTTCCAGAAGTGTACCGAGGACACTCATCTCCCTCATTCATTCAGGATCGGAGTCGGACTCGGAGGTAGAGCTGCTGAGTACCCGATCGGAGCAGAAGACAGCTTCTGTAACACCTGGGAGTCTTCCGAAGACTCCAAAAGACGGAGGATGGATGGGCGCTCCTGCTGCGATGCGAGGAAGCGCAAAGAAGAGAGCCGCTCCTGCCATGAGGAGTCTTCCACCCCGGAAGATGAGAAGAGTAGCTTCTTCTCGTGCGCAGAAGATGAAGGCCGTAGTGGTGGAAGAGGCTTCCTTGCCTCTGGAAGACGAAGTCGACACCGCAGAGCGAGTGGTGGAGATGAACTTGTCTTCCGCAGGAAGACGACTGGATGAGTTCAGTGCCTACTTCCAGAAGGAGATCCAGCCCGCTATGGAGTTGCTGGAGAGGAGAGCGAGGGCACAAGAGAAGCCCTTACAGCCTGGATTCGGCCTGCGCACCTTGCTGCGACAGGAAGACAGCCAGCAGAAGACGGAGTCGCTGGAAGCTAGTCTCCGCACCACGGAGAAGCTTGCAGCCAGGTACAAGACGGAAGCAGCCGCTTCTGCCAAGGAGCTGGTACAGCTTCGGAAGAGCAACCAGGAGTTGCAGGCGCGAGTACAGCAGCACGATCAGGAAGTTCTCCGAGTGCGTGAGAAGATCACTGCCCTCGCAGAAGAGCAGACCACTTGGAAGGCGCAGCGAGAAGCCGCAGAAGCGCGAGCTGCAGTGGAGAAGACGCAGAGGGAAGCAGCGGAGGCTCGTGCGCAGAAGATGCTAGCTCAGTCGGTAGAAGCGCTTCGGAAGAAGTTCAACTTCACCGCGGGTAAGAAGTTACTTACCTTAGCTAGGGAATGGGACAGCGGGTCCAAGACGAGGTTGGTGGAATGCAGAGATAGCATGTTCAGGTACTTGGATAGACAGATAGAAGGAGTGAAGACACTTTATGGTCTTCCCTCACTTCCGACACCTGCAACCGCATCTTCCCAAGCTCCAGCACCCTCGACTGGATCCAGAATGGAGAAGGAGGAGTTCGATCTCGCTGTACACTTGGTGGTGACAGCGTTGGAAGACGAGAAGACTCCAGAAGATGCCCCGGAAGACATGATGTCTTCTGGAAGACAGGAAGACGAGCCGTCTTCCCAGGTATTCCGCGTGGAGGAAGCGACTTCCCCGGACCCCTATGAGGTCGCCATGGTCCCTAGTACTGCATCTGTGCCTCAGAAGACCGAAAACGCACCATTCGACTCGTCTTCCCAAAAGACCATTCCGTCTTCCGAAGTCGAAGCCGAGGAAGACGCAGCCGTAGAAACAGCAGGGCCAGCGAAGAGCGAGGAGAGGGAAGCTACCTCAGTGGTACCCGAGGTAAGTGCAGGGCTTCCCAGCCCATCAGAAGTCGAGGTAGTAGCTCGGGTAGGAGCAGATCATGTAGAGATTACCACCGAGCAATCAGAGTAGTTAGCAAACTCAATCGACACTTCCATATTTAGTAGGATCGGACATGTTATCTTAAGGGTGGCAGTTTTCCATGTAAAAATAGTTAGGACCCCATGTGGCAACATAGGTAGCGTAAGAGTAACACAGTGGAGGGCTAATTGGGAAGAGGGACCGCATGCATGTGAGGTGACAACCTCTTGTCAGCGCCTCTCTCTCTCCCTGGTGGTCGCCTCCCCTAGCTCTCGAGGCAGATGGTTAAGTAGGATCACAGAGTAGGAATTAGGAGTTCTGCACAAACACCAACATTCTACGGTGCAGACTCATAGCACATTAGACCTGTGTGGAGAATTGAGTTCTGCACACACATTCCAATCTTACGGTGCAGACAGATTAGACACACATGGGAGTCTTCGAAGAAACTGACTGCCTGCACACACATACCAATCTTACGGTGCAGGAGACAGATTAGACACTAGAGGTACACAGTGTACACTACACTCGATGTTGGAATAAGGGGATAACGCAGGAAGAAGTCTGCATTCTCTTACCGCCAGCAGCGATTCGGAGATGTAGATGAGTAGTGGGCAGTCTAGGAGCAGGGAACGGCATCCTCGTGCAGTCCTGCTGGTTAGACTGATGTGTCGAGGAGTAGACGCAAGAAGTAGAGGGAGTGAGCTTCCCAATACCATTGTGACTTCTTCTCGGGGAATAGATTGTGGATTTGAGTGCAGAGGCCGGTCATAAAGGAGTTTGGGCAACATTTGCCAAGATGAAGGAGAAGTATTGGTGGAAGGGTATGTATAAGGATGTAGTACAGTTTGTTTCATCCTGTATACCCTGCCAGATGTATTCCAACGTACGTCATCGTGATGGATTGCATCCTACTTATCCTTTAGCCATTCATTACAAATGGGTAGTTGATCTGGTAACTATGCCATTTGGACTTGGACAAATGAGGTATCTAGTCTTGGCTAGAGAAGATCTATCTAACCAAGTCGAAGGTCGTGCCCTGAGGACGAAGACCACTGCTAGTGTCTGCCGCTTTCTACTTGAAGATGTTATTTGTAGGTATGGGTGTGTGGGAAAGATCACTGCAGATAGGGGTGAGCTGGATTCACAAGAAGCAGTTGAGTTCTTCAAGCGATTGGGAATCAAGCTGGCATTAACCACTGTTTACAATCCTGAAGGGAATGGCAAGAGCGAACGAGGTCATCCGCCAATCATCAAAGCTTTGGTAAAAGCTTGCAAGGGTAAGATCCGTGAATGGCCTAGACTGCTACCATTTGCTTTATGGGCAGATCGTACAACTCATAGTACCGTTACAGGTTACATGCCAGCAGAGTTGATACTAGGACAGAAACCTGTGATGCCAATTGAGGAGGTTGTGCCTACTTGGAATGTTTTGCCATGGGAAGATGGTAGAAGTACGGAGGATCTTCTTGCATTAAGGATCCAGCAGTTAGAACGAAGACCTGAGGATGTTGCCAAAGCTGTCGAAAGATTAAAGATTGCTAGGGAGAGAAACAAAGGCAGATTTGATAGAACGCATAGATTACGACCCAAACCAGTTAAGGAAGGTGATTGGGTGTTAGTCTATGATAGTAGTCTTGATAATCAGCATAGCGCTATCAGAAAGTTTTCCAAGAGATGGTTCGGACCTTATGTGGTGTTAGAAGTTTATGATAATACCACATACTCTTTGAGAGAGTTAGATGGTGCAGTGCTCAAGATACCAGTCGCAGGGAAGAGAATCAAGCTCTTTAGAAGGAGAGGGGAGGACCAGAACATTGCAGAGCTTACAGAGGATGAAGCTGAAGACTCAATGCAGGTTGAAGATGAGTTTGAAGCCGAAGCTGAAGAGTCTTGATCTGGATGGCACATACCGGAGGATGTGCAGGTTCAGAGGGGTGGATGTCGCGCTACTTGGCGGCTACATGTTATATTTCTACTCCGACGCTTGAGTTTAGTAGTTCTAGAAGTTAGCTTATATTACTTCTAGTCGTTTATGTATATGTTTGACACCTTTGCAGACGGTGTTAACACTATTTTGAGTCTTAGTAGGTTGATTACCATGTTGATAGGGCTTAAGCTCATGGGTTGTATTTGCGTGTCGCCCATGCACGCTTTCTAGCTGATTTAAGTTATTTTTCGGGGCTGCGTGTCGTTTTAAGTAATTTAAGTTTTACGCTGGCACTCTAGGGGGCTTGACGTGGTAGCCTATGAGTAAAACTAAGTTGCCACGTGGTTTAGGGTACTAAAGGACAACCAAGTGGAGCTATGAACTCCCATTGGTCCGTTTTTGTCTTTTGTTAAACTCTAAATTTAGAAACAGAGCTCTAGAGTGGAGTTCGAGCATTTGGTGGGGGATCTTCGAAATCTGAGAGCACAGGGAGAGAGGTCTCGTCATGCCAAGCACTTCCAGTGAAAATTTCGATCAATTTGAGTCAATAAAGACGGAGTTATGAGCAATTGAGTTCGGATTGTGCTAGAATTGAATCATTTTGGTTAGATTTAGGGTTTTCAGTGTCACTCGCAGCAGATTTGAGGAAATTGCTTCAAAACTTCGAGGTTGTGTTCTCCGCCAGCAGGGCTACGATTTCACAAAAGGTTTCATATCGATTGAGCAACTGAGTAATTCAGGGCGGCCGCTGAAGCTGAGGGGGTCTGAAAAGCTCTTAATCTAGAGCAGCGACTTCAGAGGAGGAGATCTGCAGTTCTGTGTACATTCAGGAGTCCCAACTTCACAGGGATGTTCAGCACCCTGTAGACTGCAAATCCTGTAAGAAACCTTGAAATTGATCGAGCTAAACTCCTGTTATAGGTTGAAATAGCCAGCTAGGTACCAGAAATTGCCGTAGTTTTCTTGCTCAAAACTTTTCTGTTCATATCTCCGTGTCAGAATTTGATCTCAGGCTTAAATTTCGTATGTGAGTTCAGTAGTACCTCATTTGCATGTAGGGGAAGTTTAGAGGTCTAAACCTTCATAGTTTTCCTCTCCGTGAGTGTCAAAGTTCACCGCCGAATCCTATTACTGCCAGCTAGATCTGAATTTCGCCTTCTAGGTATATTACTAGATCTTACACATCTGTGTGAGTGTTTATAGCCCTATTGTGACCTGAAAGCCAACCTCTTGAGTGAACAACCACAGCCAGAAGCCCGGCGCTTTCCTAGGTAGACGGATTACACTTCGACATCGGTAAAACTCTGGCTGAGTACAATTTGAACCCATTTTCTTCTCGAAAAACCCTCTAGTTGACCATCCAGATATTGTAATAACTCTGTTAAGCGTAGCCGCGAGCGCAGCTCTCAGTCCGCTCTATTCTAGAGTCCATATCACTTCACGGTTCTGATTGATGTTTGTCTAGGTGGAGGGTCCAAACCTAGAATATGATATAAATTGTATTACATGTCCCTTGGGGTTGTGAAAGGTTGCAAGAGGAAGGCAAGAGAATGACCGAGGTTTCTTTGATTTGCATTATGGGCTGATCGTTCAACTCATAGTTCAATCACGAGATATATGCCGAAAGAGTTGATGCAAGGATAGAAACCTATCATGCCCATTGAGGAGCACATACCCACTTGGAGTGTTCTACCTTGGGAGAATGTTATGTTTACAGAAGATCTTCTTGCTGTCCGAATTCGTCAACTGGAGAGAAGACCTGAAGATGTAGAGATTGCAGTGGAGAAGTTGAAAGAGGTACGTTTGAGAAACAATGACATATTTGATAAACGTCATCGACTAAGACCGAAGGGGATTAAGGAAGGGTATTGGATGTTGGTTTATGATAGTAGCTTGGACAACCAACACAGTGCGCTTAGAAAATTTTTAAGCGTAGAGAAGCGTAATGAAAGAAGCAAGATGAAGAGATAAGCATGAAAAAAGTCAGAGCCGAGTTTGATTTCTTGGATGATGACGGTGAAGATTTAGATGTTGAAGATATTGCTAACTACGACATCAGTCAAGAGGACTAAGATATTGTGTGATGCCGACCACAACTTTGTGAGTGTTGAAGCATACTGGAGGATGCACAAGTTTAGAAGGGATGGATGTCTTGTTGTGGTACGGCTCTAGTGTGAAATTCTCTTAGAACTTATGATGTGTTTCTTTTCTATGTTTCGTGAACTTTATCGCATAAATCATCGAACGATGTGATGGACGATTAGATGTTTAAGTGATCATCATGTAGAGAAGCGTGCCAAGTCATCATTCTGTGCACGTCCATTTCAGTGGTCCTTGTCGCCGCATTTGTGTATCAAATGGTGGGTCAAGAGTTCATAAGGTATTCTCTATCAACGGGTGATTTGTGAGGGTTCTCGGAGGTATGCATGGAGAAGTGAAAAACTGCGAGAGTTGTGGTTATAGACGGAGTTTTGATACTAGCTCCGGATCTTCTTTTCTCGAATCCATTTCACATCAAGCTTCATTGCATCCACCGCGACAATTGCGTATTTTGGTGACGAGTTCATGAGAAGGGTGATGGACTTATAGCTTCTGATGACTTCTGATTGTTACATACGAAGAGACTTGAGATCTGACGGTGTATATCTTGTTGTGAGGAACAATGGATCTCAACTATCTAACAAATATTCCTTTGAACCTTTGGGTCGATATCCGGTGTCATTGCAAACCAAATATCAACCATGGAGCATGGATGTGAGAAACTTCGAGGAAGAATGTTTCAACCGAGTGATAGCTTCACCGTTTTCTTTTGTCGTATCTTTCATTGTAGATCATTTTCAGGTTGTAATATTGACTTTGTATTAGTTTGCAACTCAATTGTTTCATTCAGTTGAGTGCTTCTGTGTAGTTACGGACCGCAAAGAATCCTTCATCATGTCTCAAAGATTTTCTGGTTTCTTCTAGTCTTGTTGATGTCTTGTGTCTCCTTGGGTATAAAAATTTGTTCTAGGGAAAAAAGTTGAGTGAAGAAAAGATAAAATTAAAGCTCTTTTTGCTCTCATTTGACTACAACTATTAGATGCTCTTCCGGTGTGTGAAACTTGATCTCCACAGCACACTCAATCCATCAATGTTGTATTGGAACGCGATCTAACTCTAGCATAAAATTGTGATCCACTAACCAATATAGAAATCATTTAAATTTATGATCAGATCTTTTTTACAAAGAAAAATTTGGTAATAAAATCAGCTCTATATTTACCTTCAATATCGATGATATCATGCATATGCATGCCACATGAACTTTGGGAGAGTTTTGATCGCTTCTTGTAAGCATAAAAGATGTAAGTATTAGGTGGAATCTGTAAAAAAATGTTTAGAATATTAAATATAGAAATTTTATATTAAACTGTCAGGAAAAAATTTAATTTATATAAAAAATATTATATCATAATTATATCTATGTTATGGAGTTACGATACGAACTTGATATAACCCATAAAGTGAGTATGAAAAGACACTCTTCCTAAACGAAACCTACAAGAAATAACTAACAAACACACATTAATTTAATATAGACATCAATTGATTATCTAACCCTTATCCTATTAGTTAAACTTTCCGTTATGACAAAGGTTAGATAATAATTAAACCCATGATAAAGTATATTTCTGATGGAGGAGGAGAATATAAATTGCATAAGTGCTCATTTTTGTGGTTGCATGTTGGGCTTTGGACAATCGCGAAGTGAGACTATTCAACACCACTTAGAGACTAATTATCAAAAATCCAAAGTTGCGGTAGTCGTGTCCTGGTCTGAGTCTAAAATATGGACGGAATGACTGGTCTCTAGAGAATTCGAGTGGAGCATTAACTTCCAATTGTCGAGCTCGCAGAAGTAGATTTACAGAACGTATTTCAAAGAGTGATTGACATGCAACAAAATCATTCGTGTCTTACTCTTAGGTCCATCCACTAGATCTTTTCCTGCTGATGAACGTCGAACCATCGTGACTCTTGTTTACGAAAGTTGCATTTGGACGACCAATAGCGTAAGAGCTCTACCACACCAAGTGGTTTAGCCTAGAGTCCTCTAAGAGAAAGGTCATGGGTTCAATCCTTTGTGGGTACGGTTAGACGTGCATGCTACTGCAAACGGTTAATGAAGCTTCTGGTTCGAGTCTCGTTGTGGTGGACTCACATGGACAGTCTCATGATTCTCCTCTGGATTGTAGGCTATGATAAGAGCTAACTTCACACCACACCTCTTGAAGAATACTTTAGCCTCATCAGTGTTGAGCTCCTCTCGATCAACCATGATCTTCCCAACACAACTATTTCTACAAACACACATATTTTGGATGATGGATTTGCTTATGCGTGTCAGAAGTCAGGATGACAAGAGAGCGGTGCAATTTCTAACTGTATCGATAAACCACGGGAGGAACAGAGATTATCTGAGGGGTGATTCCTTGTCTAAGATCACAGAGGAGTACAAGGATTTTTGACAAGTACTGCTATAGAGCGAAGATATAGTGATACATTGGAGAGGATACTCTTGCTTGAAAAAGAAAGTGCCTTTTGTACAGGAGTTGTGAGATTTTCTGAGAGTGGATTTGCTACATATACACGACTTGCTGACTTGTAGAAGTGGGAGCAGAAAGTTGTGCAAAAAACTGAAAAAAATTGGTGTGCTTGAAGAGGATGATAAGATAGAAGATGTTTATTTGGAGTTAGGGTTGGGAGGTTTCATGGATGAGCTTGCTAGGGATGAGCAAGAAGATGAAGATCAGGGATTTGTACACTCCCTTCGTGAATTTTGTCCATAAGACTCGCCCTTCCACTTGGTTGGACAAATCATCACGTGCCAAAACTAAGTATCGCATCTGTCATATACCAACTAGCATAATAACAAGATCTACTACCCACTTATAATGCATTGCAAGTAGATAAATAGGATGTAACTCATCTCGATGCTGAATTCTTGAATACTCTTGACAAGTTTGGCATGTCTTCACAAATTGAACTACATCTCTGTACATGTTACGCCACCAATATCTCTCCTTTAGCTTTATAAAGGTGGCATAAATACCTCTATGCCATGCCCACGAGCTCTCATGAAACTCTTGCATGAGTAACTTCTACATGTCAACCTTGCGCGCAACCTTTTGTGGCACCTTACCACCTTGCTTAGCTCGCTTCCACAAATAACCACCTTGTAGCAAGTAGTTATAAGCCTTCCTCTTGATTTGTTTAAAGTGGGCATCACTCCATCCTAGCTGTCTAGTCAACAAGCTTAGATAGCGTCCTATGTCTATCCATTCTCCTTCATATAGCTCCTCCATGAATGATTTTGAATGCTCAATCTCACATCCTTGAGCTCTACAGAAAACGATAGTGTTAACATCTTATGTATCATCAACCATCTCCTCCTCATCCTCATACTTTACACGAGACAACATATCAGCTACTAGGTTGTTCTTCCTTACTATGTGTTTGAACTCAAGATTTAAAGACTTGATGTAAGCAATCTAGCGTAGCGTAGCAATATCAGAGGTGTTACAGTTTGTAATCATCCCTAATAGTGATAAACAATATATTTCTATTACTACTGACGCTCCAATCAAATAGTTCTTTTCGACTTTCATAGCTGTAACGATTCTTCATAACTCTCTCTTCACTTGAGAATAGTTCTTATGTCACTCACTCAACATCTTTGCTCCAAATCTGATTGCAAATTGATTCTCTTCCTCATCATCTTGTCCTACTGTCCATCAAATGCCTATCGGGCTAGTATCAACAGTAAGTATCACTAGTTTACAGTCTTCATAGCTCACACGACGAAGTATAGATGGAGAAGATAGCAACTACTTCAATTTCTGAATCGCTTTAGTATGCCTCTCCTCCCATGCAAACCTCTTCTCAATAGATCATAAAGAGGATCAGCCACATGTGCAAAATGTGAAATCCACACATGATAGAAGACACAAGCTCCAAAAAACCTTCTCACCTCGGTTGTTGAGTTACAAGTATCTTTCATCCGTCGTATGACATCCATTGTAACTGTAACTACTCTTCATACCAAGACAAGATTTGCGTCCAAACCATCCACACAGATGTCTCACAATCACAACTTCTCGCACTCCAAATGAAGACTTGATCCTTGATAATGTTAAGGGTGTCTTTTCAAATCGTGATAAAATCTTATCACAATCTGAAATGTGATCAGCAACAAAGTTTCTACACCCTTTCTGATCCATTGTCTCATCTTTTTCCTCCTCTACACATCTCTTAATTGAAATGTCATCCAAGAAAGACATGATCTTCTCAAGAATGAACTCTCAGAGAATCTTGTTCATCTCATTCATCATGTGCGCTACCAAATTTGTTGCTCCTTGTTGCAGCATGCACATTCTAACCAACCCCAACTATGTCTTCATGGTGGTGACATGTGAACCAAGTGACCATCAAAGATACAAGCATATGATCTATCATAGGAGAGTTTGCTGAAGCGTTTGCTGGAAGGGCTATTTACTCTATCTGAGATCTTTACTTTGGATATGATCAGGTTGCATATCTTGGATGAATCGTAAAGCACCACTCTTTTTGATACTATATATTACGATAGTTGGTGAACTTGACGTGAAACTTCTGGGATGAGAGGTAAGTGTGTGGTTTTACCACCATGGATATTGAAGAGTTATCTCATTTCATAGATGAGACTTCTACCTCTAGAGAGACTCCAAAGGTGACCAAACTTTCACGATCTGATATGCGATTGCTTGAGACATCTGCGTTGATAATGCAACAACAGCAAGCCACTGAACGAAAAGAGGCAATGGCTATCAAAACCTTGCAATCTGTTGTGGGGTTATTAGATCAGATTGACGAGAAGAATATCTCCAAGTACCTAAAGTACTATTCTCGAGAGATGGAATTGAGTAATGTGCTAGAAAGAAAGATGGTGAGTACATTTGAGCTTGCTATCGTACCAAAGCTACGATAGCA
Source organism: Asterella californica (assembly GCA_036924285.1). NCBI lineage: Eukaryota > Viridiplantae > Streptophyta > Marchantiopsida > Marchantiales > Aytoniaceae > Asterella > Asterella californica. Next base: position 20,605,895 of record JAYKYS010000003.1, read on the forward strand.
TGTGAAGGATATCATCCGATCTCATGGTGCTACATGAGCAGAATTTATTCTTCAGCCGAAAGAAGAGTATTCTTTAGAAGATACAGATCGAATGACTAAGAAGTCATTCATGGAGTGGGTAAACAAACCTAATAAAGGGCTTGTTGTCACATAGCTATATCGGGAGTTTGAGAGACAATTCCTTCCGTTGTCTTAGGTGATGAAGCTTTGGAACTGCTTTTGGAAGATAGAATGGAAGATAATGAACTCACAGCTGATTGGAGAAAGGTCTCTGAAGTAGTGAGTATACTTGTCAAACAAGAGTACCAAAGAGAAAAGATGATGGTAAGACAAGAAGTGAGACCACCGTCGATCATACTACTTCATAGGCAACCAATAGTGCTTAATGTACAAGCACCTATTGTACATGTATTTCAAGTTTCACTTCCTACTGTTATTGTCTCGAAAGTTACACCGCAAAGAGATGTTATGAAAGAGTTGGTAAAAGAGATGAGGGACTTGCACATCAAGTTAGTAAGGTTGGAAGAGAATGGAGGAGCATATGATATCAGATCTGCTCCTAAGCAAGATTATGTACAAAGGTGCATTTGGTGTGATAGTTCTGATCATGCTCGAAGAGAGTGTGGTGATTTTGCCAATACTCTACGAGATGGAGTAGTCTATTGGAAGGAAGAGAAGATTACTTTGAAATAGAATAGAGAGATTCTTAGAATCAATTTCGAGAAAAGATGAATGGAGCAAGTACTGGAGGAGTATCTATCTCATCATGCTATTGAGTCGATGGAATATGCTACTTATGAAATTGAGATAGTAGGAGAAAGAAGTGCTTCTAGGAAGCATGGAGATACTCTTGATATGTGGAGTCATGTTGTGAGCACGAACAAAAAGAGGAAAATGACAAGAGAGGAGTTGCTCAGAACAGCCACGGCAATCAGAGGTGCTACTTGATGAGATGATCTCGTAGATACAATGTTTGTACATGCTTATTTGGCAAAGTGTCAACATGAGGCTCTCATGGAGGAGAAGCGCAGACGAGATGAAGCATGCCTTAGTGAAGAGAGAGCATCTCTTAAGAGGCAAGCAAGAAGAGAGAAGTTCAGATCGAAGACTATGTCTCTATGAGAAGAACTATGGAAGAGATCTTATCCTCTACTCTTGAAGAAGAGCATATGTAAGGAGAAGGGCAAAACTCTTTTGTACAAGCTTCAATCTCATATTGAAGCTGCTCCAAATTTGAAGGATGTACTAGAGGGGAGAGTACTTAGTGCCAAGATCGAGTTTATCTTGCGAGAGATTCTTATGATTGTCAAGAAAGAGTTTCATGATGTCATTATTGACACCATCAAACAAAAAGACTATTGACAGAGAAAACCACTGTGTCTAATGCATTAGACACAAGGATATCAAAAGAAGAAGAGTTAGAACTAGCTCAATGTTGCATCAATCGCAAGGTTCAGTTTGAAGATGACAGTGATGACAAGATCTCTAGTCATTACACAAGAAGACATTGGGCTAAGACTACTACAAAAACCTTAGTGAAGGTAGGAGAGATGACAAATCCGATGGTTGGTCTCATTGGTCATGGATCTGAGATCAATATTGTCTCTAAGGACATCTACAAACAAGGCGGATGGCTTATTGATATAGATCATGGTTGGATGATCCGAACAACGCATAACACACGAGGGAACTCTATGGAGCTTGTCTTGATGTAAGAGTGAAGGTTGGAGATGTAACTATAGAACAAAATTTCTTTGTTCAAGATAATACATCGTACTCGATGATACTCGGTCAACCATACATTACAGCTGCGAGGATGGAGATCACTCTAGAGAGCCCTATACAACTATAGAGTCATTCTTAGATCTTGAAGTTAGAGTCGAGACTAAGTACAAAATGACGGACAAGAAAGTAAAACTTGTTGCTCAATCGTTACCTAGTGACAAGTCCAACAATCTTTGAAGGAGAAAAGCTTAGAGATCTTAGTCAAGTTGGTCACAAGTTCACTGAAGCTACGCTCAAGGAGTTGAAGGTTGGTTCTGCAGATTTGCTTTTGTCTGTGGAGGAGAATAGATTTAAGGAGATGTTAACTAGGCATGAGAAAGCTTTTGCTTTTGAAGTCTCAGAAATCGAATGTGTAGATCCTAGCATTGTGGCACCAATGATTATATTCACAATTCCACATGCTCCTTGAGACTTGAAGTCAATTCTTGTACCTAGAATGTATCTACCGAAACTCATAAAACTCTTGAAAGAGAAGATGTAGATGAAGATCTTGGAACCATTATTTGCACCATACTCTAGTCGTAATACGTGTTTTTCTATCTAAGAATACATTGGGTATATGGCTGTTTAGAGATATGTGGTTGGAACAATTCGACTCTAGATCTTGATATTTCAACCCGAGTGCTTCCAACTATATCTATTACAATCAAAAGATATTCTAGTATCTTCCAACCAAATTTCGTATTCAAGTTTATAAGCTAATCAAGTCCCAATGCAACTTGTCGAACATCTTGGTCTCTTAAACATTTCCAGCAAGATAAAGCATACATGCCTCAAGGCAATACTCAGTTCACGCATAACACCAACGGTGGCGGTACCTAGCAGCTTTCAAACCCAAACAACGGTCTTTGATTCACCACGACTCTTTCCTCTTTTGCCACAGAGAGCTGAATTCAGCCCCCACACTTTCAAAATGTCGACTTGTATGATGGTATGGCAGTCTCAATAGCAACTCCTCCCAATTTGCTCAAAAAGAACAAAAATGTCCCAACAACGATATCTACTGCCACCTCTGATTTTCATGCCGAGCTGAAGAGCATCACAGATACTCTTGCGGATCTCAAGATAAACGTGGTGCAGTTACGAGAATGGAGGAACAAAGGTGGAGGAGGAGGTCAAAGAGGTTACGACAACAATCCCAACCGAGAAAATCTAGGTAACTTTGGAGGCAACCAAGGTAACAACCAAGGTAACTTTGGAGGAATCACTTGTTGGACGTGTGGAGGTTCTCATTTCCAGCGAAATTGTCTTAACAACGGAGCAAGAGGTGCCGAAGCTGTCAGAATGAATGTGGATGGAGGAAATCCATCACAAGGACGAGACAAGGGGGTGGCTACTATCGATGTCGTGCGAGATCACATTTACGAGAAAGGAGAGAGTTCAAACTCTTCTCATGCACCGGTGGAGCTTTTAGCTCAAGAAAGGAAAAGAACTCGATTTTTTGATGAACCGGTTTTCATGGAGGAGTCAGCAAGTAGAAGTACTCGTTCGAGTAATGTTTCGAGTACTCCAAGAGAGCCAAGAAGGAAGCTGGGGATGGCGGATTTCACCATTTCATCTTCCCAAGCGGGATATGATGTGGTTGAAGATGTGGGTGCTCAGAAAGCCAACATCATTGTTGGACAACTGATCGCACTTAATCCTAGCTTACAAAGGAAACTCAGAGGAGGACTGAGTTCTAAGAGAAGCAAGAAGAAGAAATCCAAGAGCAAGACATCAAAGTCTGTGGGAGTTGGTGTGGTGGATGTGTATGCTTCAGAGGTATGCACTAGGGTTTCAAAGATTGAAGTCCGGTTGAATGGTCACTACATCTCTGATGTTGTCGCGTTGAGAGTTTTCCTGGGAAGGGCGGAACCTTCTCGCTGTGATAGATCTTGAAGGCTGTGTTTAGTCTACTCAGGGAAGCGTTGGACTTCAGGCTATGGTTTCTTACTATACAGAGGTAGGCTTCAGATAAAAAAGGAACAGTATAAACACTCACTCAGGTCGAATGGACCCTCCAGTATGTTCAGGAAGCGAAAATCAGATCAGACTAGCAGTGATAAGGTCAGACAGCAAACTTTAACAGTCCAGAATCAGAAACATACGATGGTTCAAACTTCAGAACTTCTCCTACATGTAAATGAGGCCCTATTGACCATACACACGAAGTTTCAGCTTGAGATCAAATCAGAGTGTCGAGATATGGGCAGAAACGTTCTGAATAGAGAAATTACGGTAATTTCTGGTACCCAGACAGCTATTTTGACCTAGAACAGAGAATTGGCTCGATCACTTTCAAAGATTCTTACAGGATTTGCAATACACAGCTTGCTGAACACTCCTGTAAAGTTGGGTCTCCTGATTGTACACAGAACTCCAGATCTCGCTCTCTGAAGTTGATGCTCTAGATTGAGAGCTTTTCGGACCCCCTATGCTTCAGCGGTCGCCTCGAATTACTCAGTCACTCAATCTACATGAAAATTTGGGGACAGTCGTAGCCCTACTGACAGTGAACGTGACCACAAAGGTTTGAAGCGATTTTCTCAAATCTACTGCGATTGACACTGAAAACCCCAAAATCAACAAAAGTGCTGCAATTCTAGCACAAATCGAACTTCAATCAGCCATAACTTCTTCTTTATTGCTCCAAATCGATCAAAAATTTCGCTGACAGTGCTTGGCACGACGAACCCTATCTCCCTGTGCTCTCAGATTTCGAAGTCTCCTCACCAAATGCTCGAACTCCTCTTAAGACCTCTATTACTAAGTTTAGCAGTATACAAAGACAAAATTGGACCAATGGGAGTTCATAGCTTCACTCCCCTGTCCTTTTGTGTCCCAAACCACGTGGTGACTTAATTTTGCACATAGGCTACCACGTCAAGCTCCTAAAGTGCCAGCGTAACCCCTAAACTACATGCGAAGACATGTAAAACGACACGTAATCCCGAAAGATAACCTAACCTCGCTAGGAAGCATGCATGGACGACATGTAATTACAACCCATGACCTTAACTCCATCTACATGGTAATCAACCTACTAAGACTCAAAAATATATAACATCTTCCAGTATCGACTTCTCTGAGGTCCTAATTTGACTCAGAGAGACTAACGCTTGACAGAGAGGTGAATTATTTACAATGTAAAATGATTCACATCACGACATCCACCCCTCCAAACCTGTACATCCTCCGGCATGTGCCAACCTCTTCAGTCTTCCGACTGTATTCTTCATCGTCACTCTCCTCCGCCTCAGCCACTTCAGTATCCGAGTCGTCTTCGTCTCTTGGCATCCTCTACTCAGACTCCCGGAAACTGAACAAATCTACTGATCCTCCACGTTGTTTGAACAACTTCACTCGTTTGTCAGCCACAGATAGTTTCAAAGGAGTACCATCCAGCTCACGTAAACTATAAGTGGCATTCTCATAAACATCTAGCACAACATAAGGCCCGAACCATCTTCGTGAGAACTTACGAAGTGTAGAGTGCTGGTTCTCCAGCGTGCTATCATACACTAGAACCCAATCACCAACACGTATTGGCTTCGGTCGTAGTCGATGAGTCTTGTCGAAACGCCCTTTGTTTTTGACTCGAGCCACCTTCAGCTTCTCTTGCGCTTCAGCAAGATCCTCCTCCCTTCGCTCCAACTGCCTAGTTCGTAAAGCAAGGAGTGAAGTATGATCTATACCATCTTCCCACGGTAGCGTAGCCCATGTAGGAAAGTCTTTCTCAGCAGGCATGATCGGCTTCTGCTCCAACATAAGCTCAACTGGCATATAGCCAGTCGTGGTACAGTGTGTAGTTCTATCAGCCCATAAAGAAAATGGAAGCAGTCTCGGCCATTCTCTAGGCCTACCATCACATGCTTTCACTAAGGCGTGAACGATAGAAGGGTGTCCTCGTTCACTCTTACCAATCCCTTCTGGATTCATGGCAGTAGTAAGTCGAAGCTTTATTCCATAACGAGCAAAGAACTCCTTCGCTTCTGCACCTCTCAGCTCGCCCCTATCTGCTCGTAATCTTCCAACAGATCCATAACGACAAATAATATCTTCCAGCACGAATCTACATATGATAGATTCACGAATCTACATATGGTAGATTCTTTCACTCTTGGTATCCCGTCCTACAAGAGTGGTTTCAGAAAACCCTTGCTCCTACAGATAGGAGAATCTCTCAAAGTCTGTCTGTTTTGTTCGTGGTTCGTGGTTCGTTCGAACGGTCAGAAACTGCACAGAATGTCTATCATCCGGACTACGGATCCTAGCATAGTGAGATCCATCGTCCATTACCTTGGTCTCCATTTGAACTGCAGTGATATAAGGCTGACCAAGAATCACAAGATAAGAAGCAGAAGACTGCACGAAGAAGTGCTGATCTACCTCCACATCACCCAGCTTCACTCTCACGTTAGGACAAGCGCAGTATAACTCACCCTTCTGGTTGTTTGCAGCTCGTAGCACCCAACCATGGTTCAGTTCGATAGGCCACTGACCTCTCTCATACACCTCCCGTGACATGATATTGATCTCTGAACCGTGATCAACCAAAGCAGCAACAGGTTCCAAACTCCGAAGGCGAACTCATGTAGCAGTCGTAGCACGAGCCCTGTGTCTCTTTCTGAAGTCGCTATCAGTAGCTGGACTCTCCTTGCCAGCTTCTTCATCATCAAACTCTACAGTGTTGGTACCAGCAACCAACGCTTCTTGCTGATACTCTGTATCAACAGCCTCCTGAAAATGCACCTTTCCGAACTCTACATCATTCATAGAAGCTCCTACTACATCAATCATCTGACTTTCTACTTGCTCGGACATCACCTGTCTCTTCCGCTTGATGATGTTGATAATCAACTCATGAAACTCCCTCTTCGCAATACCAAGAACTTCTCGAAGAGAAAACTTGATTCGCGCGTCAAGTATTCTCTGCTCCAAGATGCTCTTGAGATCAGTTGAAGTCTCGATATCAGCCGCCAACTTATAAGCCGATCCCTTCTCTTTCTCTTGGGCAGTAAACCGTCTACCAGCAGTCGTTGGCTCCTGCTGGGATCTCTGCACGTCCTCCATCGGACCTGGTGCAGGTGGAGGAGCTACAGAAGTAGACAGGATGTCCTCAGGAAGAGTTGTTCGTCTCCTTGTGATCCTCCGTCTATCTCCAGTCTCCTCTGGAACTCCAGTATCAAGTTCAGAGGCTTCTCGCCGCCTCTTCTCCTCCACAGAAGCATCTTGCCAGTGAACGTGTCTATCCACGTCCAAGAATGCTTTGATAGACGCAGCATCAACAGGATCTCCCCACCTTGTGACCCTACGGATAGTTTCTGCTCCTCTCTTCAGTACTTCAGAAGGAACTTGGACAGGTTTCTTCTCAGCAGTCCTATCTAGCAACGTAGGACTAGAAGAAACTTCAATGTGATCGGCATATACATCAGGATTTACCGGTGGTGCCTTCAATGCATGTACAGTTGCAGCAGCTGTAATATGAGATAGACTCCTCATGCCTCCTCGTCCAAACTGCGTGCTTAGCGGCTCTCCAGTAGAAGAAAGGTGTAGCCTACCGTTTTGGTAGCGAACCACACCATCTCGCAGAGCAGCCGTGAGCTCTTGACAATCCCCTCGGAAATGATCTTGATTGTCACACCAGATACATCTACGAACAGGAGCACCTCCTGGACGTGCAGCAGCAGGCGCCGGCGGCTGCTCTCTCTGCAATCCAGCTAGCTCCACCTTCAGTTCTCTCATCTGCCGAATCAGATCTTTGATCTGGTTCTGCTGTCCATGGTTCTCTGCAGGTCTCTGAACCGGTGCCCTTTGTGCAGGAACTGACACAACTGACATCAAAGGTACTGCAGCCGGGACAGCAGGTCTGGGAGCAGGAGCCGGAGGTTGCTGTACTTGAGGAGCAGTGCGAGGTTGAGTGGTCACTTCTGCAAGCGGACGTCCTCCCACAGCCACTCTTCCCCTTCTCTGTCTCGTTAGTACAGCCACAGCATCCTCAACTCTCCCCCAATCAGTAGTAACTCCTCCTTCAGCCGATCGGTCAGCCAACATAAAGCATAACCGATCTGCCGTAGCATCATCGGTAGCTTGCAGAAAAAGTTCAGTTCTCCTAACATCTAGAGTTATGCGCTCTAGAGTTAAGAGTTGTCGGTATTTCCGATCAAACTCTCTCAACATCTCATTCAGACTCATCATACGATCAGGTTGCTGCTCAACCCAGTCTAGAAACGTTCTTCTAGTGACTCTCTCTGAATCTTCTTCGAGAAACTCCTCTCGAAGAGATCGCTCAAAACTCATCCACACACCTAGATTCCTTCTCTGTATGTCCCTAACTTGATCTCGCAACTCAAGAATTACAGCTAACTCAAAACAGGATATCATCTCTATATCAGTAACTCTAACCAGTTCCATCTCTCCTCGGTACTCACGCAGATATCTAGAAATATCTCTTCCTTCAAACCTTCCACATCTATTAACTATCGCTTGAAAAGCTTTGGTAGATTTCAACTCACCCCCTCCAACGATAGGATGCTGTTGGACCAAGGCCGCAAGCGTCTTTAGAATCTCAGCCGTATCCAGACCAGGTACATAGGTCGCTGCAGTCACAGGTGCTACAGAAGGTGCTGTAGTAGACGTAGATGCAGCAGCCGCAGAAGTAGCAGCAGTAGCGCTCTTGCGATCCATCTTCTCTCCTTGTAGTAAACTCAACCTTCTCAATCAATCACCCCAAGAGCTCTCAGTGGAAGCACCAGATGTCGCGTTGAGAGTTTTTTTGAGAAGGGCGGAACCTTCTCGCTGTGATAGATCTTGAAGGTTGTGTTTAGTCTACTCAATGAAGCGTTGGACTTCAGGCTATGGTTTCTTACTATACAGAGGTAGGCTTCAGATAAAAAAGGAACAGTATAAACACTCACTCAGGTCGAATGGACCCTCCAGTATGTTCAGGAAGCGAAAATCAGGTCAGACTAGCAGTGATAAGGTCAGACAGCAAACTTTAACAGTCCAGAATCAGAAACATACGATGGTTCAAACTTCAGAACTTCTCCTACATGTAAATGAGGCCCTATTGACCATACACACGAAGTTTCAGCTTGAGATCAAATCAGAGTGTCGAGATATGGACAGAAACGTTCTAAGCAGAGAAATTACGGCAATTTCTGGTATCCAGACAGCTATTTTGACCTAGAACAGAGAATTGGCTCGATCACTTTCGAAGATTCTTACAGGATTTGCAGTACACAGCTTGCTGAACACTCCTGTGAAGTTGGGTCTCCTGATTGTACACAGAACTCCAGATCTCGCTCTCTGAAGTTGATGCTCTAGATTGAGAGCTTTTTGGACCCCCTATGCTTCAGCGGTCGCCTCGAATTACTCAGTCACTCAATCGACATGAAAATTTAGGGACTGTCGTAGCCCTGCTGACAGTGAACGTGACCACAAAGTTTTGAAGCGATTTTCTCAAATCTACTGCGATTGACACCGAAAATCCCAAAATCAACAAAAGTGCTGCAATTCTGGCACAAATCGAACTTCAATCAGCCATAACTTCTTCTTTATTGCTCCAAATCGATCAAAAATTTCGCTGACAGTGCTTGGCACGACGAACCCTATCTCCTTGTGCTCTCAGATTTCGAAGTCTCCTCACCAAATGCTCGAACTCCTCTTAAGACCTCTATTACTAAGTTTAGCAGTACACAAAGACAAAATTGAACCAATGGGAGTTCATAGCTTCACTCCCCTGTCCTTTTGTGTCCCAAACCACGTGGTGACTTAATTTTGCACATAGGCTACCACGTCAAGCCCCTAAAGTGCCAGTGTAATCCCTAAACTACATGCGAAGACATGTAAAACGGCACGTAATCCCGAAAGATAACCTAACCTCGCTAGGAAGCATGCATGGGCGAAATGTAATTACAACCCATGACCTTAACTCCATCTACATGGTAATCAACCTACTAAGACTCAAAAATATATAACATCTTTCAGTGTCGACTTCTCTGAGGTCCTAATTTCACTCAGAGAGACTAACGTTTGACAGAGAGGTGAATTATTTACAATGTAAAATGATTCACATCACGACAACGTATTGGTGGATGGAGGATAGGCTGTAAACGCCATATCGGAGAGGTTGATTAAGAAGTTGGGGATGGAACCAACTCGCTCGGCTAGCATTGTCGTGGGGATGGCTAACAAGCAACGGGTAAGACCTCTTGGTGTGTTAGAGAAGGTGGTCGTGTCTGTGATGGGAGTTCAAACATTGATGTCCTTTCAAGTGTTAAAGGACTCTAGTTATGATTTGCTCCTAGGTAGGCCTTGGTTGAGAGCTGTGCGCACCACTGATAGGTGGCACAAAGGATACTTACGAATTGGGCCTAGAGATCATAGAGTGATAGTTCCTCTCTCGGGTGTTGGAGTTGTGACTTCTGACTCTGATAGACCCACTAGTGATTATTGGGAATCTGATACGGAGGATGATCAGAATGTCTCAGAAGTAGATACCAGAGATTCTTACGATCAAGAATCCTCGTCTGAGGACGAAGGATTTGATCGAGATGAATCATTATATCAGCTTAGTGCTATTGACTTGTTGCCTCGACCAGCAGTGGAGAAAGATCCTGACAAAGAAGAGTTGAGTGAGGCAGAGATTGTGAGAAGACTCTCTACCCTGAAGTTTGATATCAATGTTACTCAAGAGGAGAGAAGTAGATTCCTAGATATATTTCGAAAATATATCCATGTGTTTGCTTTCAGCTACAAGGATTTGAAGGAGGTGACTCTCAAGACTCATCGAATCGACCAGTTCGACAAAGACAGAGAAGGGTCAATCCTACAACAGCAATGATGGTCAAGGAGGAGATAGACAAGTTGAAGGAGGCGAGTTTCATCTATGAGGTGGAGAACTCAGAATGGGTTTCACCCTTTGTGATTGTCAAGAAGAAGAATGGTAAGCTGCGAGTGTGCATAGACTATAAGAAGTTGAATGCAGTTACCAAGAAGGATTATTATCCTCTACCATTTATAGATGAGATTTTGGAGGAAGTTGTTGGTCATGAGTGGTACAGCTTTGATGATGGTTATAGTGGGTATAACCAGATCAAGATAGCACAGGAGTACCAACAGTTGACTACTTTGACTACTCCTTGGAGAACATTTGCATTTCGGATGATGCCATTCGGACTATGTAATGCTCCGACCACGTTTCAAAGATTCATGAACAAGGTGTTTGAACCATTAATAGGGAAGTTTGTTCGTGATTTCATTGACGACTTCTGTGTGTACGGAAGAAAGGAGGACCACTTTGATCATGTGATCAAAGTTTTGCAGCGGTTGGAGCAAGCCAACGCTTCTCTAAATCCAGAGAAGTGCATCTTTGGCTGCGAAGAAGGTCTGCTGTTAGGGCACATCATTTCCAAGAATGGGATTGCGATAGATCTTGAGAAGGTGAAGAAGATTGTGGATCTTCCATTTCCGATCAACTTGACAAAGTTGAGGCAGTTTCTTGGCATGGTTGGATATTATCGTAGGTTTGTCTTTTCCTTCTCAAACAAAGCAATAGCTTTGACTATGTACATGAAGAAGGGAGTTGATTTTGACTTGATAGTGCATGATCAGAAGGCAAAGGAAGCATTTGAGGAGTTGAAAAAGACATTAATGACAGCTCATATACTTGCTAAACCTGAGTGGAGTAAAGCATTTATTCTGTACATGGATGCCTCCAATGTAGCAATCGGATGTACATTAAGTCAGCTAGATGGAGATGGGCATGATCATCCTATAGCTTATGCTAGTAGGCAGATGGTTCCAGCGGAGAAGAATTACTCCGTGACTGAACGAGAAGGATTAGCGGTGATCTTTGGATTGAAGAAATTTCGACACTACTTGCTAAGAGGAAAATTTTCCATAGTCACAGATCACAAGACTTTAAAGTATATCTTTAATAAGCCTAATGCCAAAGGTCGTATTGCTCGTTGGAAGATCCTTCTAACAGAATATGATTACGTGATCGAAGATAGACCAGGGAAAAAGTATGCAAATGCTGATCTTTTATCGAGGACTTATGATGATGAAGGAGAAGAACCGTTTGATGATTCATTTCTAGACGAACATCTGATGATCATCACAAGCATTGAGGAGATACCGAACGAGTACAAGGAAATCTGGAGTTTCTTTGCAGATGGCTCGTTTCCAGAAGGTATGCATACACGAGAACGTAACGCGTTGATCAAGAGATGCAAACCTTACACCATGGTGGAGAGAATTCTATTTCATCAAGGAGCAGATGGGTTACTAAGGAGAGCAGTTGGTCAGAAGGAGACGTTCAAGCTGATGCACGAGTTTCACGATGACACTGTTTGCGGAGGTCACTTTGTTGATAAGATAACAGCTTTCAAGATTTTGGATGCGGGTTATCACTGGAGAGGGATTTTCAAAGACTGTTTAGACTATTGCAAAACTTGCGACGTATGTCAAGCATTTGCTCTGAAGTCTACTAGAACACCTCCGTTAAGATCAATTCCCGTGTTAGGACCATTTGAGAAGTGGGGTATTGACTTTGTAGGTCCTCTTAATAAGACACCTCGAGGCAATAGATACATTGTAGTTGCCACTGACTATTGTACCAAGTGGGTAGAGGCTAGATCTTTGAGAGAGACTAATGAAACGAAAGTCGGTAGATTCCTATGAGAAAAGATCATCACAAGATTTGGATGTCCGTTAGAGTTGGTCTCAGATAGAGGAGGAGAGTTTGTAGGGAGCGTGACTACTGCTATGCTACAACACTTTTCTATCAAGCCACGAGTAACGACCTCATACAAACCAAATGCTAATGGTCTTGCGGAGAAGACCAATCTTACACTTTGTATGATGCTCGTCAAAGATGCTGGTGTTGAGACTGCAAAACATACTTGGGATAAGAGGCTACATGCCATCTTATGGGAGTATCGAATGACAACAAAGACTTCTACTGGGTACTCCCCATTTCGACTGGTTTATGGAGTGGAGTCCAAGTTGCCGATCCAATTCGAATTGGATACTTTTCAAACTATTCAACGAAAGTTGAAGAGGTCGAGAGGAGAAGACGTGATCAGATCAAGAAGGGAGCAACTCATGGAGTTGGAAGAGACCCGAGCGGTAGCAATGATCCGGATGGAACGAGCTCAGGCGTATCAAAAGAAGAGTTACGACAAACGGTTGGGCAAGAGGGAGGTAAAACCTTTTCAAGTCGGAGATTGGGTAATGTTGTATGATGCTATCAGATTCAAGAGGGCTAGGAAGAAATTTCTTTCGAGATATTTTGGTCCTTTTGTTGTAGATAAGGTGTGGAGCAACTTCACATATGACCTTCAAGAGCTGGGAGGAAGGAGATTCGATCGGGTAAATCATGACAAGTTGAAGTTGTTTCATCGACGAAAGTTTTCTCTTCACTCCGAGGACGGAGCAAAAATTTAGTCGGAGGGTAAAATGTAGCGACCTATGTTACACATAGGAAGTTTGTCTATTAGTAAGGTATTTAGTTATAACTAAGTGTTGAGAATGTTTATTTGCTGCCCAAGTACTTTAAGGAGGTATCAAGTTAGTCATGACTAGCTAAAGTTAGTTATGATTAAACTTAGCTGTACTTTTGGCAGAATTCAGATATTTCCTAAAGAGTGAGCACTACTATCTTGTCATCTTGTCTAAAAGGTAGAAAGGAGGTGGAAAGTATCCCTTATCTCCTTTTTGACTTGATATTAGTGGTTGGATTAAAGTTGTGGACTTTGTGGGCATTAAAAACAAGAAGAGATTCCACATGTTTCCTTTTTAGTGAGTCCTAGTGTAGAGGGAGGGTGGAAATTCGAGATTCCTTGAGAATATTCTAGAATCCTTCTAGAAGTTGTTGACTTTGAAAGAATAAGCTCATGTGAAAAGGTAAAAAGCCCATGTGATTAATGCTTTTACCTTAAGTAATATCTTAGTAAAACCCGGTAAAAGTAGTTACGGTTGAGTTACCGGAGGGTACCAAAATAAAAACCTAGAATGTATAAATAGAAGAGTAGAGAAGAGCTCCTCATCCTTGTTTTCACATCGTCGTAATGACAACTTGAGTAATATAGAGAGTGTGGGATATTTTTAACATGTGAGAACTTGAGAGACGTCGTTAGAATGGAGGATTCTAGTTGATGAGTTTATGGAGATTTTAGTTGATAAGTTTGTGGGTGTATGAATGAGTGAACTTAGCATTTTCCCTTCAAGTTCATGGTGTGCTTCCATCAAAGCCATCAGAGGTGACCCCTGAGTGAGAGATAGACCCGACATGTTGCAGATTCGTGGATGACGATCGTGGAGGTTGAGAGATCGGGGGGTAGTTGATCGATAGGACCGCGGAGGGTTTATAGAACTTGAGATGCCGTTAGAACTATCACCGTTGTCGTGATGTGAATCATTTCACATAGTAAATGATTCACTTCTCTGTCAGGCATTAGTCTCTCTGAGTGAAGTTAAGACCTCAGAGAAGTTCATTTTTGGATGATGTTATATATTTTGAGTCTTAGTAGGTTGATTACCATGTTGATAGGGATTTAAGCTCATGGGTTGTATCTGCGTGTCGCCCATGCACGCTTTCTAGCTGATTTAAGTTATCTTTCGGGGCTGCATGTCATTTTAGGTAGTTTAAGTTTTACGCTGGCACTCTAGGGGGCTTGACGTGGTAGCCTATGAGTGTAGATAAGTTACCAGGTAGTTTAAGGCACAAAATGACAACCAAATGGAGCTATGAACTCCCATTGGTCCATTTTTGTCTTTTGTAAAACTCGAAGTTTAGAAACAGAGGTCTAAAGGAGATTTCGGGCATTTGGTGAGGACACTGCAAAATCTGAGAGCACAGGGAGATAGAGCTCGTCGAGCCAAGCACTGTCAGCGAAATTCTTGATCGATTTGGATCAATAAACAAGGAGTTATGCCCAATTGAAGTTCGGATTGTGCCAAAACTGCAGCACTTCTGTTGAATTTGGGGTTTTGAGTGTCATTTGCAGCAGAATCGAGGAAATCGCTTCAAACCTTCGTGGTTGTGTTCACTGTCAGCAGGGCTTCGACTTTCTCTAAATTTTCATGTCAATTGAGTGAGTGAGTAATTCAGGGCGACCGCTGAAGTAGAGGGGGTCCGAAAAGCTCTCAATCTGGAGCAGCAACTTCAGAGAGCGAGATCTGGAGTTCTGTGTGGAATCAGGAGGCCCAATTTCACAGGGGTTTTCAGCAAGTTGTGTATGCAAATCCTGTAAGAATTTCCCAAAGTGATCGAGCAAATTCTCTGTTATAGGTCGAAATAGCTGTCTGGGTACCAGAAACTGCCGTAATTTCTCTATTCAATTGCCTACAACAAGAGCATCATCAACTAAGAAGGAAACACACTCTGTACTATATAGCCTCGAGTCTAATCGATAATTGTGTAATCAAAGTTGTACCAAGTGTTGTGTGAATATACTGCATTGCATTGATTGCACGAAGGGAAGGTTGTGCACAAGCAAAACTTATTAAAAGTGATTGATGAACCTGTTGTTTGTATGCCAAGCGATGCAAGTCCTTAAATTCATGATCAAACATCTGTACTGCATGCACCATGCGTTGTGCTCCACGAGAAATCAATCCCAATGCACATCTTGTATTGCTACTAAAAGATCCTTTATCGATTCCAAGTTCTCATGCCATTCTGCGTACTTCAGACCTATCTGAATAGCTGAATAACATTCACATGTTATTCAGCGTAAGGGTCGTGACGTTAGTTATCAGTGTCATGTCATTTAAGATAAGGGTCGTTAAGTTGAATAACAAGATCATGCCATTCTGCGTACTTCAGACCTTTCTGAATTACCGTTTTGCTGAATAATATGCACATGTTATTCAGCATAAGGCAGTGAAGCTGAATAACTTGATCTCGTTATTCAGCATAAGGGTCGTGAAGCTGAATGACATGATCATGCCATTCAGCTTACCCAAATGTGTAATCAAAACAGATTAATTAAGAAGTTCAAAAACAATAATAAACAATCTGATTTGAATGGTTTGACCTGTTATTCAATTCACGAAGGTGTCAGCATGGTGTGTGTATTTGGATGATAGATACTCGTTATTCCGTTATGTGGAAGTGTTGAATGGTGTGTCCATACCATTCGATGGAGTTGAATGTTTATCTGAATGGTTTGTTATTATCATTCATATAACTGAATATTTGAACCTGCCATTCAGTGTATTATCTTATTTTAATCGTCATCAGATGTCGTTCCACCTTACAACTTACAACAAAGACAACATGAATGTAAGGACATTGCTACACAACGGAGGTAGAAAGAACAGTGCTAACAACACAATAAATTCAAATTCAACAACAAACCACATGATTTTATTCACTATCTCCAAACTGTGAGTTGAACTCCTCTTCACTGTCTTGGGAGTCTACTGAGAAGTACACCTCATTCATCCCATCTTGACTTGTCTAAGTGACCTGAGTGTCATATGCCTCCTCGCTACGTATCTGTACATGTTCTCTAGACTCATCATGTAAAGAAGCTAATACAATTGTCTCTTCAGCTGTTACCCGTTTGGTACATGTCCGTCTGTTATTGCCAGAGACGTGACACATACTCTTCTAGTAGACGTGCCCTAGATAACATGATCTTCATTGTGCTCTGTCAAATGCTGCCTAGTTGGTTCTAACTCTTCCTCAATCCAAAGAACATCTTCAATCATAGTTACAATCTGTAAACGATCAGAACTATCATTTGGAATGAGAAGATCGTGTACCTACTTCTCCTAATAGCTACCGCTGGAGATCCACACACGAATTCCGGTTCTGGTTCTTGCAACGAAAATGAAGATAGACAATTCACGTAAATAGACATCACACTGGATGAGTACCAAATGGCATGAAAGCGGTTAGTCAGACATTCACCCAACTCCATATCTCAACATAGAGCATGGGAGCACGACCACTTCATCTCCTGATACTCCAGGCAAGTGTAGCGAGGGCTCTGTTCTCCTCCGCGACGGACAATGAAGTTAGAATTTCCAGCGATCATATGTATCAAAGCTTCATGTGGACTTGAGATGATGCACTGGTAAATCTCAGCGTTCTTTTAATTCTCAACGAGAAATCTCTGGCAAACACTCACAGCAACACCGTTCTCTCTTCCAATTCTTGTCGACATTGAGAAAACTTCCTCATCAAGTAATACCACATGTCATACAATGTCCTGAAAGGTGAGTTGGACCTGATGCGCTTAAGACTTGCGTTCATACTATATAGATGTAGTTTACCGTATTGAGATAAGAGAAACGCACATTTCACAAAGTGTTCAGGCTTTGTCGATCGGATGTAGTTCGCCAAGCCCTTCTACTTTCTCTAGATTGGTCCATGTTTTGGAAAAATCGGTTACACATGCTAAAACATGCAGAAGCTTTCAGTCCTAAACCATCTGAGCTGATCAAAGCAAAACTGATCAAAGCAAAACTTCGTTGGTACTTAACATTGATAAACAAATATAATAACCGAACTGAAAAAGCAGAAAAGACACCATAAACTAACTCAGACAAGATACTGATGTATATCAGCTCTTTGAACGCTTGCTCTACTTGTTTTCCAGATCGACTCCGGATATTCATCTCAATGTGGAAAGTACAGTGTCCGTGTACAGTACCAGGAAACACTTGCGTTATCGCCGCTTCGAGACCTTTTTATCTATCCAAAATAATAACTGTCTCTAGGGTATTATCCTCCCAATATCCTCTCGTAAAAGCCAACAAAACCACAACCAAGACTCCAAGTTCTCCACTGGAGTCACCGCCCAAGCCAAAATAATAGATCGATTTTTCTCATCTAGAAAAGAAGTCATAAAGATTTGAGAAAGATATTTTTCATTTTTACTGCGACACGCATCTACCGTTATCTTCTGGCAGAATGATAGCACTGAACGGCAAGCACCTAGAGCAATGAATGCTTTAGAAAACATCTCGGGACTAGATTCTCAATTGTCTCATTGAAAAATTGCCATAGTGTCCACATCAACGATCTGTTTACATAAAGCAGAGATGTAATGAAATGATACATCTTGCGTTATGTGCAGCCACTCTCTAGCATGTTCTCTTTCTCGTCATACAGGCATATACCATGTGCACTTACCATAACTATTTCAAATTTCATCTTACAGATGCTTCACTCGAATGTTCCTATCAATGACAACTTTGTTACTAAGCACTGTGCCCAAGTATTTAGAGTTAGATGCAGCACCCCACCACATGGTCAGATGTCCCAGACAAGTGTGTGCTAGTTCACACACTTTCATCCCAATTAGACCGGTGTGTTTTCCATGTTGAGTTCGCGCTCTTAAGGGACAGCGATCAGAAAACGATCTCGGGTTGGGAAGATCCACTCTAGCGATAGATGATTCATCTAGTGATAAGAAACCTTGTCCTCTCGCCTACGCGACCATTCAAGCTTCGTACATAAATGTTAGGTCTATGAGACTTTGATCTCTTGATGTCCTCTGGAACAGCAATACGCTTTCGCCTACCATAGCGGTTTTGTGTAAATTCCACAAAGTCCACAGGTTCCCAGCTCCGTTCTTCGCTGTTTCATTCGGTCTCTGATTCTCGAACCGTGGTGTCCCCAAGCTGTTTCTTACATTTCATCTTTGATCGGTATCTGCAAACTCGAAGCCGACAGTTTTCTACAGACTTCACTCGTTGAAAAGCCCGACCATGTAGGAACGAGCAACATTCAACACTCCAATCGAAATCTAAAAAAGAATCAAACTGTTCCGCTGCACGTAGTCTTCCGGCGGCTTCTCTCACTTGCTCTAATGGTCGACCTTGAACATCGAGGGTAAGAAATTTCACTTTCTGCATGTGCAATCTCCATCGTTCGAATGCATGCAAGGTCCACTTTTGATCGATGACATTTCTTAGGAAAATGAAGCTGACCAGCAACGACTTCGGGTAAATCATCATCATGATCGATAGCTAAAGTAATTTCTTTGTCCATTTCAAATATTCAGACTTCTCTTTTCCGCATCGGACATCGATTTCCGTAGGATGTGCTTCAACACTTAAGTCGATCTCATGTCACTGTTCTGTTAACGCGAAAGAACTACTGCGTTCCAAGGTATTTCCACTTACACAGATTCGCAGATTTTATGTACACTGTCTCATTATCACATCATCTATGTCTATATCATCGAGAGCAAACATGACGGTCTATGTTACAGTCCAACAGTCCTGCGGTTTATCAATTTCCGAACCTTGACGGTGGTGCAAGGGAAGATCGATATTTATCAGCTATATTCCATTGAGAAATACAAAGGGGAAAAGGCAAGAAAGATTTATGTAGTACGTAAAGAATACCCAAAACAGCGGTCCTTCTCGTACCACAAATTACTAAATTACTTTTTTGCACAGTGGTGGTCGTCGAGGTCGGCGCCGTGCAGATTCAGATCTTGTAATGATTTTCGAGATCGTCCCCGGGACGACGATCTTTACGATGACCTTTATTGTGACCGGATCTCCGATAGGCAGAACGACACGAAGGACAGCGCGCCGTTAGCGACACGCGATCATCTCGGAAAGCAGCCGCGGTCACTATAGGACTGCTAGCCGGAAGTTGCCGCCGAGGTTCAGTGCTCAACTCAGCTCTCCTGTGCCGTGTCTGACTCCTACACTCTCTATATCTCTCTCCGAGATTATGGAGCAGACGATGACCCGAAGTGCAGCAGGTGCTCCGGGAGAATGGGGGTGCCATACTGATGTGTGATCAGCGAGAACTGAAAGTTGATGATGGATTTTATGGTTCCGGCGGTTAGGACTCAGGTAGACTTGCAAACAGAGAAAGTAGGCAGGAATACAGCAGCACGGGAAGGCAAGGCAATGCAACGCGAGCGAGCGAGTGGAATGAGCAGGCGATGGCAGGTCAGGTCAGGCCAGGGTAGGAGTAAAGGTAAGAAGATCGCGAGAGCGATATACCCTTAGGTGAGTGATGCAGCAGACGCTGTTAGAAGGGCTGGGGAGGAGGCTCCTCCACATCTTGTTGTGGGTGTTAACAAAGTGCCCTGAATAGACCGGAAGTGGCCGGAATGGACAAAGTTAGAGTCCATCCTACCCATCGGACCGCGACGCGGGTTAGCTCTCTTCCTGCCTCCCGTGCTCTCTCCCTCCTCCGTCGTCGGCAGCGAGTTTGGCGGAGAGGAGACTGACCACGCAAAGTGAAGGGAAATGTTCATTCGCTTGTTCGCTCGCTCGCTCGCTTTTTCCTCTAACTCAGTCCTTAATTCTGACTCCGACGGCAGTCCGACCTCTCCGCTCCTTTGTCTTTGTTCGTTCAATGAGTAGGCAGAACGTACCTCCCTTCGTCTGTCGCCACTCTGCTTCCTTGACGCTAGTCACCAAATAGCAAAGGGAGGAGGAAAGAAGGGAGGCCAACGAGTCCAGCTGACACGGACTGGACTGTGGAGGAGCTGAGATAGGGAGACAGAAAGGAGCGACAAAATTGCAAACACTTCGGAGTCGTGATTGCTTGACGATGTCGCTCTACAACCCGCTTGATACTCCGGGTGTTGATGATTATAGTGGTTTATACTTAGCCCTCGTCTGTCGGGGCGCGGTCTCCAACTTGCTCAGAACAGACCACCGAGAATCATCCCTAAGTCCGTTTGAGTGTAGCCAACGCGCGTTGCGTACTTCGAAACTGGTGCCTTTGAGTGCAGCTCCCGAGCGTGTGTCTTCGTAGCTTTTTCTCTGGCGAGCCTAGCAGCCATCCGTACTTGACCGACACACTTCGCTGAAGCGTACTTCGGAGGTAGTTGTGGAGAAGCAGCAACAGCCATTTTTTTCCCTCTTTTATCATCATGCGACTCTCAGGTAGTAGGCCACCAGTCCGGGATTAGCTGCTCTTCTTGCATCGATTGCTCGTAGAGATTGAACCAGGTTTTAGGTGGCGCGGTTACTCTTGTATGTCTGGCGCCGGGTCATGGACGATGTGTCATGTGCTGTACGACAAGCTTCTGGAACACCGCGCAAGCTGCTGGCCGTGCTCGATCGACCTGAAATGACATTGTGCTAGAATCTGGTAAAGAATATGAGGGAGACCCTACAAGATGAATGATTTCCTTGGATCCAAAGAGGACAGCGTCATAAGTATCATGAATTAATCGTCTTCTTCTGGAGCTTTTGACAGAATCATGAGTTTACGGGCACCTTTGACAAACGTAGGAGCTGTTCATTTCAAGGCTCGCGCAGGGCGCCGGGAGAACCGTGTCCGGGAGTTTCACCCCTCTGGCGTCATCACATCATTACATTATCGGTGCAACCGCGGGACTTCGCTCTCCTTGACTCGTCAATTTTCTTTCAAGGTCTTGATCTCCTAACAGTTCAGTTGAAAGTCATGCTGGTCAACTTCGAGTTGGGAAGGAAGAGCTTCAAGGGCATTATTGGTTAGATGGTCCGTTACCGTGTGTCTCAAGTTCTTTTCAGGGAGTATAACCACGGAGTTTCACGGAGTTTCACGGGTCTGCAGTATTCAGAACTATAGGAATTCACTGGGAGAATTGTTGGAAGCATAGTGAAGTATAAACTTCCCGTGGACCTCACCAAGCGGTGGGACGGGGTTATTTCCGACGGTGGAGAAGGCTGGAAGGCATGGAACGAAGTGGTCAGTTGGATTTTAACGGTTCAGGAATTGATTCACTTCTTTTTTCGAAGAATTTATCCGTTTTCAGCCGATTGCGGGAAGCATGATTAGCTCGCCCAAATGGGTGACTAGTTGAGGTGGTTCTCTACCTTCACACAGAGGACAAGAAGTGAGAAAGGTGAAAGGACCGTTAGTAATGGAACTTGGGAATAGGTTCAAAATAGAGATGCACAACCCTGAAGCGGGTCTATCGTCTGGCAGAGAGGAAGAATCAGGCAAGTCCACGAGGGAAGATGATATAATGAGCGTGTTCAGCGACGACGATCCTCAGGCTTCAGACATGAAATCTCAGCTTTTGAAGTATGCAATGGCGAACGAGGCACTTGCGGCTAAACTTGCTGCTAGCGACTCTGAGCGAGACGCCTTGAGGGCGGCCAATGTGGAGTTGACACGACAGATAGCCGAGATGAGAAGCAGACTCGCATTAGGGGTTGGGTGTGCAAGAGACAGTTCTCAGCAATCTGACGAAGGGACCTTCTTCGCCACAGCCTGCGAGCAAGTTGAGCGCCAGGATGATGCGCAAGTGCCCGGATATTTAGACGTGGAGACAGCCAATTTACTTCTCAACGCTTTGCAGGACTCTCCCGTGTACGTGAGTTATAGTGACCGTGACTTGCGCTACGTGTGGTGTAATCGCACCATGAAGGGGTACACAATGAAGGTGATTCCGCGTGCTCTGCTTTGACCTTGTCTTCGGATTTGTAGGGGTGAATCTTGTGTATCCCTTTTCTGTCTCGCACGCCGACCAGCGATTGAGCTGAATGTGGCTTCTTGAACCGCCCTATCCCGCTGTCGTTGTATTTGCGTTTTTACTCCTAGGTTTTGCAACTATGGTCATCTGATGGTGTATGCGAATACCCGTAGTAAGAGAACCTTCCCCCTCGCAGTATATTTGTCCTCAATCCTAGTCTTCAGTGGGCGTTTTTCTCCTGGAAGATAACCTGAGAATTTCAGTTCTACTGGTATTCAGGTAGTAACTTTCGATTACCGTGATAGCTTTCTCTGTCTCCTCCGCTTGTATTTGTGGATGGTAGTATTTTTACACTCTATCAAGCGTAGGGGAGTGTGAATAGCGAAGTTGTGAATGGCGTTGTTACAGTGTAGTACACAGTATTTACTCATTCAGTTCCAGTTGAGCCACAGCAAAGAGTATGCAGACTAAGCACACTGCGCGGTAGGCGCACCATCGTTTGAGCACGCCGAGTTTCAGAATTTAGGCCATTCAGCTAAAAGAACTGCCAATTTTGTCGCTGTACCCCGCAGCGGCATTGTCTGCCCCGTTGTCAGGGTTTTAAGATGCTATGACCTTAAGGATTCTCGAAGTTGATGTCGAATATAGATTTCGTCTATTGCCGTCTGATGTACTTTAAAGGCGATAGAATTGAGAGATCATTGCGCCTAGATTAAAGGGCCATGACATGATTGTAATGAATTATGCTCTTCTCAAGGAGCATATATATGGTACACGTTCGGTAGAAGTGAGTTGGTTCTGCCGCTGTTTGTCTTGGCCTTAAATCAAGGAGGATCATTGCACAGAGATGGCTCAGGGGTTGGTTCCAGCTTACCGTGCGTAATGCCCTATCTCGGAATTTCCTTTGGACGTAGTTTGAAGTTTTTCCCAGAGGGAGTGCATGACCTTTGTCTTTGGTCGACTCGTAGCACTGACCGTTGTGTGTCATTTCAGGATGTTATCGGAAAACGTGACGATGAACTTGGACCGTTGGGTACCGAGGGGTTGTTAGACTCCTTGGAGCTCAAGAGAAAAGCACTTGTTACTAGGGAAACTCAAATAGCCAAAGTAAATATGAACCTCCCAGACATGGGGCGTGTATGTTTGATTACCACAAGCCGTCCTCATTTTGACCGTGATGGGAATTTGGTCGGTGTTTCTAACGCCGCGCTTGATATCACGGAACAGGCAAGTACTTGGAGCTCTAAAATGCTGCTTCTATCAAATATTCTTCAAACTTTATGGCATATGCTTATCCAGAGGAAGGTGCAGAACATGCCCTTCTAAGGACAGTACAAGCTTCATAATTTAAATGCCTCGTTTCATTTGCTGGTCGTGTTCGCCAGTCATGAACCGTCGTGGTCTGCGTGCAGATCGAAGTTCAAGAACATCTTTCAAGCTTGAGAAAAGAGGTTATGGCACACAAAGCAACTGAACAACAGTTACGCCAAGCTGTTCACCACACAGGTGTCCTCTTTGATGTAGTGTACCTGTTAGTTGTCTACGACACTTGATAGTTTCTACGTTTGAAGCAGCAAAGTGTGTCGTGCGTTTGTCTTGAATGCAGCTGAGGAATATCTTATTCCCTTTGAGTATGTGAGCGAGACCAGAGTAGATTGTTGGAAGGTTCCCTTTTCTCCTTTCTGATCCTGAGGAAGGAGTTGGTTTCAACAGCATGGATTGACATTTCGCAGTAGATGTCGACTGAGGACCATGATGCTCGATAGAAAAGAAGTATGCTATAAGGAGCGTTGTTTAGAAACAGCTTATGGAGTGTCTTGTTCGCCCAGCACCATGGTCATCTGCAAATTCCTGAACTCAGCCCACGTAGGTAGGTTGATGATTTGTTCCGCAAGGAGTTGCGAAGCAGTAACTGATTTGCTTGTGTTTCTACCTTTTCCAGAGGAAGCTATATGTGCGAAGAATATGTTCCTCGCGATCATGTCTCATGAGATACGGACTCCTCTGAATGGACTCCTTGGGCTAGCAGAAGCTTTGGATGCCACAGTTTTAAACGCGGAGCAACAGGAGTTGGTTAACGCAATGCTGTCTTCAGGGGTTATTATCGCCGACATACTCGGTGACATTCTAGATCTTGCTAGCATGGAAGCCGGTAAGTAGATCTTACGAGTTTCTGCAGGTCACCTGAGTAAACTCGTGATTTGTATGGTTTGGTTCAGGAACCTGGAGCCGCCCAAGCTCAACTTCCTGTATTCTGAGAGGTGTGCTGTGTTGTGTGGCGATGACTGACTCTTGAACACAAACTTGACTTCCAGGAGGATCAATGCACTTGGATGAGCAGCCGTTTTCTCCTTCAGAAGCTGTTCAGGACATATTGAAAATGGCTATGGCTGCCACCAGAGAGAAGGGGATACAAGTGCTGTGTGACGTGGCAAGCGATGTTCCTCCCAAGGTGAGCCCTTAAATGAGGATTTGTCCTGTTTAGCTGAGAATGCTCCTTTGTTCATAGTTGCTTACGAATTGATATAGCAACCCCCGGTTGAAATATCTGGCAACTCTGCTGGTGATCGAAAGTCGAAGATGTTCATTTTACAGGTCCTAGCATGGTACACCATTCTTAAGTAGGAGTAGCCGCAAGCCACTCAACTTTCGACTTTCAAGTTGAGTCTCCATTCGAACCTCTGTCGAAGGGTATCATATTGAGGAGGCGTCATGGGCTCCATTGATGTTATCAAGGGCTACGTTGCCCACATCATGCTTATTTCACGCTTACAGTGCGGAAAAGGATGACCACCTATTTTATGTTGTTCTGTTTCAGCTCATAGGCGACCCGCTTAGGGTTCGGCAGGTTATGAAGTACCTCGTATTGAATGCGATCAAGTTCACCCATGTTGGTACCGTGACCATACGGGTCGGAGTCAGGAGTGGAACGACTCCGTCCAAAGAAAACCCATCTGCGAAACGAGAAGAGAGACATGACATGAGAACGACAGATTTCATAACCAAACGGAAAGCTGTGTCGGATGTGGATGACACAGGTGATTTACGATTAGATACCGGTGAACCCTCTACGAGCTCAGTGTATAGGAGGACCCCTGATAAAGATGATTCTCCAGGTAGTTCACGTTCATTTAGCACGGAACAGAAGAGGACACACTTCACGGGTTCTAACGATGTCAATCCAGTGGAAAAACTTAGTACCATAGGTAGTTCGAAGATCGAAAATGGTTCTATGCTTGTAAGGCAGAATTCAGTCAAAACTGATGAACAGAGCCACATACCCGTAGATTGGAGCGAAGCCACTCCGATGGTGGGAGTTGAAGAAGCTCCTGTTCCGCATCAACTCACGTCAGGCAACAGTAAATGCCAGCCAAGTGCTAATGTTGAGGAGATTTATCTATGGTGTGAGATAGTCGATACTGGAGTTGGCATCCCTGAGGAGGTAAAACAAGTTGCTTTGTGCTGTGAATCAGAGTCTTAAAGTTTGTATATCAAATTGAATTAAGTTGTTGAGATTCAGTGCGTGTTACAGCGGTGATATTCCTGTATTCTATTGGTTGATTTGTCTGGTGACCTGATTTAGGCTTTTCCAACACTCTTTGACAAATTCACTCAAGTCAACACCGGCCCAACCAGGATATATGGAGGTACCGGCCTCGGCTTAGCAATTTGTAAGCAGGTATGAAGATCTTTAGCTATCACATCATATATCCCAAAGGATCGAGTTGGCAACGGTTGGAGCTTTACTCAAGTTTGCTCCTGTAGTAACGTTTCTGCTTTTCTCCTTTATTGGATATGGTAAAATTAGGACACTCAAGCGTGAGGCTACCAGCCGATAACTGATTCTTCACTTTGACAGCTGGTGGAGTTAATGGGAGGGCAGCTGAATGTCACGAGTGAAGTGGGGAAGGGATCCACCTTCACGTTCACGGTCCTCTGCAAAGTCGCTCATCCCAGGGATGAGAGACCCAGTGATGCCGCGTGTCACCTACCTTTTACTGTAAAGAGTCAGAGCATAGGAGAGACGTTGGAACATCAGGAAGTGTTAGCCTGCACTCCTTTGCAGACATCCTCTGTGACAACCAATGTGGATTTGGCGGATGTCAGTTCCAAGCATCAAGGGAAGATCCAGCCGAGGATACTGCTCGCTGAGGATAACAAGGTCAATGTGATGGTGGCCATCTCGATGCTGAAAAGGCTTGGTTTTACAGCCCAAGTAGTTGCAAATGGGGTTGAAGCATTAGAAGCTATACGGAAAGATCATTATGACCTAGTCCTCCTCGACATATGTATGCCCCTGATGGATGGTTTACAAGTGGCTTACGCTATAAGGCGATATGAGGAAACAGGTGAGTGGCCTGAAGATGACTTGAGAGACATATTTGCTAACGCCTCCAAGTCAATCTTGCAAGTGGAGAGTGACAAGGAGAATTGTGAAGCTCATACACAAGCAGAAACCAGCAAAGATAAGCGAGAGCGGATGAAAAATGCCCTAGAAGGTCTGAGGAAGAGCGGTTTAACTGGGCGCAGATTACCCATAGTGGCCGTGACTGCCAATGCCTTGAGATCAGACGTCGATAAGTACTTTGCGCATGGGATGGATGCCTTCATCGCAAAGCCTGTGATGTTTCAGAAGCTGCGGGAGACTCTGGCGAAATACCTCCCTCTACAGACTCAACAAACATATGATGTTCCCGAAGGTAGCACTAGTACCAGTGTAAAAGCTAATGAGGAAAGTTGAGCTACACACTATCGGCCAGTCTTTAGAATATCCTGAAATGCATTTCTCCCACTTGGGATTAATGTCAAAATGTGCTTGAATTAGTCGCACTTACACATTGTACAGATACTGTTTAACCTCGAGACTAGGGGAGCATTCTATCCTGGCGCATCAGTCAATTTCTTGAGCCTGGGCCATAGCTGCATCCAAGGCGCTCCTGAGTTCACAGTCATCCTGCGTACTCGGGGTTATGCCTAGCGTGTTCCGACTTACAGTAGAAATACCTCTGTATCATATTAGATCATAAAATGAGTGATAAACCTAGCGCAGTTCTCTGGCCACTCTGTATGGACTAGACTTATCGATCGACGGCGATCTGTCATGTGAAGCCAGTGAGTTCCCTGTTTCTTTTCTGGCTGAATCTGACCGGGGTGAGAAGTATTAGTCGTATAAGTCATCGACTCCAGCTGTGATAAATTTTGAGCACTACATTTCTTCATGCTACAGTAGTTTATACCCCGTACATTTACTCGTTTCGTTGAGGGCAACAACATTGTTTACACTTTCAGGTTATTCGAACTGCTCAAGTTTCTGCTATACTCTGCCGTACATGCCACTTGGAGCTGACGTAATATCTGTAACGAGGATTGGGTCCCTGCAAAACTCTCAAGCCACCGATGTAACACCTCATGCTGCACTTTGCCCCCGAGTTCTTCTGGTTAGAGAGAACAAAAATACGAGGGATACGAGGGCCCTGTGACCTAGCATTTCGTCAGACCGGTAATTATTACCATAACTTCTCATAGAATGTCTTTGGTTTGAACCATTCCGATCTAGAAAGGTGTTGGATGGAGAGTATGATACATAATCCATTGTTGTAGATTTTCACTGATGAGATTCACTCCAGCTCCTCCGTCTACTAACAATATCGATGTCTCCTTCTCGGATATTATCGCTCGATGAACCGTAGGTGTGGTTACGTTAGATGTTGCGGAGGATCTTGATTGTATTTTTCCTTCATAGTCTAGGATTTCAGAATAATATTTTCGGTTATAAACACAAATTCTCCCGTATTCCAAGACATGTACGATGTTGTCCTCGAATATAGTCAATTTTCTTCATTTTATTTAGAACATAAAATTCTTCAACTGACTTTTCTCTGCTTCACTTCTGCTTGAGCCGTGACATGACTTTTGTCTCCATGTAAAAATCTGTATTTCATGAAGCAGTTGGTCATTTTTTTTACGCAGTCAGTGCGTTCTCATTTCTAGATCATCGGTTTTGTTTAATTGATCACAATGTTTGTCCAGTATATTAATCTCAACATCTCTCATCATGGTGTCTCTATTCTCATACTCATGTCTCCTCTCTTCCAATCTAAACAGTTCCTAAAATGATATCAGTCTAAAATAAGCAAGTGATACTCTAAACTATTAACATTTGTCACACATTATGAAAACAAGACATTACGACCTTAAGCTTGTTGATAGTCACGTCATATGTTTAAATGATAGATGTTAAGAGTCATGATCATAGAACCAACAACATGCAAAGACGCGAGACCATGTTGCCGTATCATGGATCGGCTATGATCAAAAATAATGGTTCAGAAATGAATTCTCCTGAACTTACTTCTATGGATGATGTGACTTCATGATAGCATAGGGTTTATCTAGTAGATCAAATTTAGTTCTTAGATCACCCCAAATGGAATTATATAATAGGAGCTATGGTGATCTACGAGTTTTAGGAGTTTTTACAAAATTTTGATAGTAATGACATGGCAAGCGCTGAAGCGGTCCAAAAGTTACGACATCTTAAGAAGTTCAGATGTGACACTTGTGGACATGGATGGGATGGTGTATGACAACATAGTGATTGTCGACGATGTAGCAATATGTATTAATGCTACTTGGCGAGTCTATCGATGACGGAGAGATATGCATAGCAATGTCAAAAAGAAGTGATACAAGTATCACTTCTTAAATATGAGGTGCAAGAAAACAACTTAAGATTATGCTTCCTTATACTACTTAAGCACTAAAGATGATATTTTTAAGAGGGACTATTTTCAAAGTTTGGATTTTAACGTCAAATAGACTACATGATTTTCATCTCGATCATAAGTATTGATGTAGAGAAAAATGATACAAGTATCACTTTTGGTGACTAGAAGAACTTTTGTCAAGAGGAGAAGTGGTATTGATATCATTTCTTTGATAAAATAGAGAGAAGTGAAATGGAGAAAAAACTCTACCAATTTTGGCAAGGTAGGAGAAAAGATGAATCAAGATTTTTCCATGGAGTGCAATTAAGGCTACAGAACTCGAATAAAGAAGAACTTGTTATCATTTGAAAGCATGTATTATAGGATTTATACTGCCATCAAGATCTGGAAGTTTAGAGTATAAGAGAGGAAATTAAAAGTTTTGCTATTATTGAAGCGAGAAGTGATATGTATATCTTCACAACTTGAATAATGATATCACTATTTAAGAAAGTCTTGGTTGAGACGAGTGAGGTATCATTCGGATGGTATGTGCACAGTCTCTATTCATAATATGAGAGGATCGTATTCATAATACTTGTGAGGAATCCACGAACCCTTCAAGTTTGTTGTAAAATCTTTGTATACACGAGTTGAGGTGTAAAATTAACAAATTGAGATTTTATTTGGTTGGAAGCTTGGATGCACTTGTGTGATTGTGCGCATGATCATAACTATGATGTCTTCTACAACCAAGAGCTCAATGTTCGTAAACGATGATACGGTAATGTTTAACGTCTCATGTCTCATTGTAGAACTAAGATTATATGCATTATCATCTTTTAAGGCATTGAACTGGCATGAAACCCAATATGTAGAGATACCAAGGTAAATTGAAGACAGATAATGACTCACATTCCTCTCTCAAAATATGAGAACTGTGTTGAGAGGATAAAGAAGAAAAATGTAGATAAAAATTGCTAATAATAACTAGGTACTTGCGAATGGGTTTTTTTTCCTAAATTTTTTTCTAACTTGCAGGAACTGATTTCGACCAAAGATTAAAAAAACACATTTTTTATATTTAGATGTCTAATTTTCATGAAATTTTCACAACCTTCAAATTTAAAGGTGTATTAAACATAATTTGATATACAATGTTCTACTTTGATGATAAGACCACAAATCTGATGATCAACAAAATAACTTTATTAGTGTCAAGAAATTTATATTTTACTAATCATGAAATAATTAATGAATAGATATCTAAAATATTTTATTTTCATTCTAATAATATATAGTCAATCTTACATAGGAAAATTTTGACATAAAAAGTTCAAAAAATAATTATTGTCAAGAGAAGAGCAATCTATGAATTCCAAAGGCTATGCTCTTTGAATGCGGAGAAGTCTATGAATTACAAGGACTTCACTCCTCTAATGTTGTGGAGCTCATGAACTCCATGGACTACATCATTTTCGTGCAAAGTAGTCCAAGAAATTCGTAGACTACATTGCTTTGATATCGTGCAAGAATTGTATGGTTATCCTTATTTGGTGCGGAGCATTCTGTGAAGTACATGGAGTGCATTTCATCAATGTGGAACAATCGTTAGTTTATATCGTTCTGGTGTATATTCGTCCATGGAATTCATGTACGACTCGTAGTCCAACAAGTAGATTAGCATGGATTTCAAAAGTTGAATCGATTTTGAAATGGTGTGACTCTAAAGTTCCTGATCTTCCTGAACAAAAAATGGAAAATTTATCACTACAACATTTTGAATATATTCAATCAAAGATGTCACTTTTATCTACATTCTTGAATAAAGATTATACCTCGGAGAACACACAAGACAAGAAGATTTTAAGTTTGAACATAACATCCATGACAAATCATTTAATACTATATTGGATCTCAAGATATGAAGAAAATAAAACAACCGCTCACAAATCATAAGTACCAACCTCATGGATTCTTCTTTCGCAAATCAATATTATGTGAACCTTAATCGCGTTGAAAGTTAAAAGTTAAAAAGTTCACGAGTGATATAATGCATGTCATTTGTGATTAGTGAATCTTACGAGATAATGCTCACACACATTTGTCATAAGAAAAAATGACATGTGTCATAATTGATGAATTTATTGCATGAAGAAGTTATGAAATATGATAAATGTTATTACTTGTCCCTTGAGATCTTTGCTGATCATGAGACTGTCCATACGAGTCCACCACAGCGAGACTCGTACCAAAAGTTTTATTAACAGTTTACGAAACGTGCACCTCCAACCGTACTCGCAAAAGATTGAACCTATGACTTTTTTGTTAGAGGATTGTAGGTTAAACCACTTGGGACACCGATCTTTGGTGTCCCAATATAAACAAAAGTCAAGAGAGAATCAACTGTATTAAGGTACAAGAAGTAATAAGTGGTCATTGGCATTAGAAAGCACGAGCAACATCCTCATTGTGATGTTGTGCGAGGTCGTGTCTAGTCTCGATCAGCAAAACATGAAGAAACTGTCAATATCGAGAAAACTACAAGTGATTATGATCTTTTATTGTATTTTTGAAGGTCAAAATGATTTTTTTATACTCAAGTATGTCAACCAGTCCATTAAAGGTTGTAATGTGTGAAATGTCCAAATTGACCAACATGGTTTAGCTGATTCGGAACATCATTAGACCAATTTTGAGGGTGCAACTCATGAACCTCATGGAGTGCACACTCGATTTGGCATGTACAGCTCATGAAGTTCATGGACTACACCCTCCTAACTTCGACTAAGATGCTCCGAATAAGCTGCAAATCTCCATGGAGGTCAATTCGAACATTCTTCACAAGACAACCAAATCAAGATCTATCAACAAATTTGAGCAAAAAAATCATCTTGACTTTCAAAAATATGATCAAGATTACAGCGATATGTACACATTATGTACTGTCATTATTCATTTGTGTATGAAACTGTGAACGTGTTTGACTAGCAACAAGACCACATTAGATTCTCCACAAATTATATATTACAAAAATATACTATTAACAATAAAGATTTTTTGGTGAACCAACTGTTCGTATTTTTATAGAGGATGATAAATCATTTTGAATATATAAAGAGTTATGAATAATCACTCTTGACGAGAAAGATGAACCATGTTAGGTGTGAATCAAGTGGTATGCTATATAGTAATGATCTGTACATCGACAGAAGTAAATACTTTTCATAGTAATATAAAGTTTTGCGTGGAAAGGGAAGACCAACTCTTATAAGCAAGAAATCAACATTGAAATCTGAATCTTAACTCTTGATTTTCTTTTGATTACAATCAACCGGCTCTCAGTTGGTTGTAAAATTTCATCATCACATAAATCAAAAGCCAACAGTTCTGTTTGGATAATTAGATTGAGATCAAAACAAAAGTTTGAGGTGAAGATGAAGATGAAGAGTATGTTGTATAAGAAGAAGATTTTGACAACAGTCTCAAAGGCAAAGAAATTGAAAAAATTAGGTGGGTCCTATAATTTAGATGGAGATTCAGATCCTTAGTAGTTTTCTGTTAAGATATTTATTATTTTCATAGAGTTATCTTCATCCAATTCATTTCTCATACATTTAAGAGACAATACAGTCTATGGACTTCATGACCTTCCTATTGTTTTTTCTGCATAGTTTTTCGCATGTCCTCTTTAATAGACATTCATTGTGCAACGGGAGTGTTGTTCACATGAACTTAGAACTAGTATATTATGAGGTTGTATTTGTTTAAAACTAAGAAATGAACATTCTACTTATTGAATAAATCTATTTTAACTACTTTATGTATGCTAATTCTCATAAATTAGTTCAGAATGTGGGGCATCTACTACTTATACGATTTGGAGTTATTGCTCCATGAAGTTCATGGACCACTCCAAGGTATATTGTGTATGCGTGATGGATTTAAGCATATTCACGTACATCCATCATTTCTTATATAGTTCTGGATAAGTGAGAAAATGAAGTTTTATTGTTCGTTATATTACGCATGTATGTGAATATGCTTGGTTAGAAAAGGACACATTCCTAATTCTTTGAATCATTTTGTAGTGAAGTCGCGAGTAATAGTTTTACGAAGTAGTAAAAATAGTTACATATATGAAGACAAATTCAAACTATTGAGCATGCAAAATAATGTAAATCGTATAATTTGGCTAGATTTTGACATTTCTCAAAGTTATCATATGTAGTCAATGAATTCAACTCATAACTCAAGATTTTTGATGAAATATACCTTCTTCAGAATTCAAATAGAGTTTTGAGATTTCTGCATAAAAAT
Source organism: Asterella californica (assembly GCA_036924285.1). Classification (NCBI taxonomy): domain Eukaryota; kingdom Viridiplantae; phylum Streptophyta; class Marchantiopsida; order Marchantiales; family Aytoniaceae; genus Asterella; species Asterella californica. The sequence continues at coordinate 20,639,088 of JAYKYS010000003.1, forward strand.
AACTGCATAATTTATTAAAATTGAAATTATTTACTTCACGAGTGGCTCTTGAGATGTCAAAATTTGTTCCAAGTTCTTATTTTGCTTAGCGGTTACTTGGTTGTTAGCGCATGTTACATCATCAAAGATAGTGAGAACCCAATCATTATGAACATAACTTTTTGTTATCGCATAACATTTATACTTGGAATTTGGAGTAGAGGCCTATGCTTAGTACAACTAGAACGATGAGAATTTTAATGTGAATGTCAAATGTATGAGAAATGCAAAACTACGTATGTGAAATAACGAACCATACAGATTAACAGTAGATATGTGAATGATAATAACTCATGATCTTTCAAACATGAGGTGTTGTGTATTTACACACGATAGAGTGAAAATAATTCATTTCACTTCTTAGTATATTTGTCCATGTGTCCTCTTGCAAAAAACCAAGTGGAGCGCATGCAATTTACCAAGTGGTATGGAAATCAGACATGCAATCATGTCATTCTCGAGTTAGCATGAATTCATCTCACCATCGGTATCATTACAATGTCAAATTAGCATTGCATCTTCTAGTCAACGTTGCATTTGCTTGTGTCAATGCTTGCCACATGAACAAGACTCATATCAAAATATAACTGTCACATCAACACCTTGTCTATCACATCATCGTCAAAATTCTAAAAGTTTGAACTACATATAGAATTCTATATACTCTTGTAGAATTCTATTTGCGGTTGATCAGACAATTTTATATGTGATTGATTTGAGGAGCTCCAAATACATTGAAACCTAACAAGGTGATAAGTGTCAAGATAAGCTTGTCAACAGCACAATACGAGCTCAATCTGAATTATGAGCGATAAGCTATGGCTTCATAAGTTAGTAAGATATAAACTTCTCTTCCTAGTGTCCATGATGTTAATTCAGAGAGATCATTCTTCATATTTTTTTGGAAACACTTGCGTATAGTGATCTAATTTAAAATCCATATAATTTTATTAGCAAAGAGATTGAAACTTTATTTTTAAAATCTTATACCAAATAAATAATATTTTAGATATATTTAATATTAAATAAAATTCAAATTTTAGAAATTTAACATAAATAAAAATCATGTTATATCTTATAAAACTTATCTTAACTTGATTAACATAGTATTATTTAAAGTATTAAGACTTTAGTTATATAATTATCAGAGGAATCTTGTTGAGAACATATAATCAAGTAGATCATGTCTTAGAGCTTGAGTTAAGCTACAGATGGGTTCTACAATCAGCTCATTCTATCCAAGAAGAAAACATGTCAAAATCAATCAAAATGAATCAAAATCAAAATGAATCAAAATGATCAAAATGAATGGCTTCAAGTCTTTGCATGACTTCCATAATAGGCTTGAAAAGGCTAAAGATGTAAACAGACCTTCCTTGTAACGGAAGATATAATTTGTTAGAAATGATGTCGTAATCCAGATATAATTTAGAATTGTAGGTAGAGAGCATGCAATTTGTCATTTTCATGCCACCAACTTATATCCCATAGTTCGATCTAAACGATGAACTTCAAGTATAATTAGATGACATATGTTGACTTTAGATGTTGAGAACGAACACCTAAGATCTAGAGAACAAAGTATTCCGCAGAAGAAGTGGAGTGGATTGATGCATGAATGTAAGAGGTTGAATACTGATGAATTATTTGATGGAATTTACTGATATACACAAATAATGATGGACTTACAATAGCTCATTTACTACAAATGAGGAGCATACAACGCAAAGGTGAAACGTTGTTCGTATCTCATTTCTTATTTGTATAACTCCATTGTAAGTGAGCACATGTTGGTGTATTACATTAGTAGTTCTAAGTCAAGCTTGCAAATTTTTTTAACACATAATAAATATATCTTTAAGTATTTATGGATGTTTTTTTGTCTCAATGTGTCATGTTGCAAGATCTTATGTATAGTGAAAGATGGTTACAAACGGATTTTTTCTTCACAGCGTAGTTGTAAAGGAAGCTACCTTGGAGCTTGTTAAGTTGTGCAGGAGCCACGCTAGGGCTAAGCTAGACAAGCTGCCCCTTAGCTTATATTCTGAAGAACTACTAAGAAGTTATGAAGGCACCATGTGGAGGCTCTTCTTGAATAGAGCATACATGTGTTTTTGCTTATGTAAACAAGATTATACATAGATGTTTGTGTCATCTTTAGTTTTAAAAAGTGATAAAAGAGGAAACTCTGTCATTTTCTACTGACGACCAGGATTCATTATTTGATGACACCGTCTCGTAGGTGTTCTCAAGTAGTATAGTTTTTACTCTTTCGTTACTACAAATGGAGATCTATAGTGAATATAACACGTAAAAAGCTAGTAAGGGAGATAAAAACAAGTTCTGTTGACATATGTACATGTTTAATTACTTTATTAAATGGAAGCAAGAGCAGGGACATCCACCTAAGAAGAAAAGATCCTTGGATCAAATCCTCCTAGTTTCTAGTTCTTATCTCAACATGTTGGTCTCTTGGATAGGAGTCTATGTTGGATTTGTGACTACGTCTTGCACATCTAGAGACGGAGGATCAATATCCTCCTGAAATATGAGCTTCCTAGTCTGAGCCTCCGCATGCATCCGAGATTATGACTAGGAGATACTTGATTCAGCTATGGGAGGGTTGTAAACCTTGTGCGGTGGTCTTGTAATTGTGGCTTCAATCGTAAAATCACAGCTTAGCTTATGATATATGTTGCATGAAGATCGAGGGCTAAGAAATTTTTATAAGCAAGGGATCAACTTAGCTAAAGGTTTGCTGGATAAGTATATGTGTATAAGGACATAAAGGTCTCATCTTAGCTAAGGGGATGCTTAGCAAGAGACTTGTTTTATAAGTAAATCAACGTTGTCGTAGCGAGAGCCTTTCCTTTGAGCAAGGGCGTACCTTCTGGCTGTGGTTAGCGATCGATACACAGCAGAGCGACTAGTATCTCGTAGATTTCTCTCTAACTTCCTCGATAACTAAGCACTTTCTTTCTCTCAGTAAAGGGTCAAGATAACTACACGAAAACGTTGGATGATCATGGGCACGACAAACGGGATATGTGATGACATGATCTCTCGGTAGTACTCCTCTCCGAAGTTTCTCACTACTAGGGTTTCGTACATGGCTTTGAGTCGACAGATGTGTCTTATCTCGCACTGGGTGTTAAAGTTTACAGGAGGGAGCTGATTTAGATCCATCCTTTGTTAGATGAGAATAAAGACGGTGAGATCCCATTCTTGGCCGTAAGTGACAACAGGTAAGATCACAGGGACAAGCGAGAGCATGACTTGCGCAGTAAAGTTATGCCCGAAGGATCCTATCAGAAACTGTTGAAAGTGAACTCGTTCCATATACATCAGTTTAATCGAGAAAGGGTTTCGAAAAGGGAATTTGGGCGGTAAGTAGAGTCCTTCGTCCATCTCTCACAACATGTGCACTCCAACTACAAAGGTATATCGATCCATAAAACTCTGATTCAATCTCATAGGATCATCACGATCTCTCCACGAACAATCTCTTGGATTTTTCCCCAGGTCGAATGCCCCCACACAGGTCACTCCCCTTTGCTTAAAAGTTTCGAACACAAAACAAGGATAGGTGCAAGCTCCCTAACCAAGCAACCCAAGCCTCACGGACCGATGAGGTGGCGCACATGCACATCGCATGTTTGGTGCCGTCATACTCATCCACGTGTGGGTCTTCTGGGTGAAAGGTTCTAATGCATGCACCGTAACGTGTCCCAAAAACCGGAGACTAGGCTAGACAGGTAGTCGACTCTACAGGTCAAGGATCGCACTTTGCCACGTTGAGTGCGAACCTAACAACCACATGACGTGGATACAACGTAGGTCGGTAAAGTCATATCTACGCCTAGAATACTCCCCAAAGCAATACAAATGTCGCACTGGATACTTTTCAGCCAGTTGTCGCTAACAACTCGAGACCTAGAGTAGATATCGTTGCCGATACAACTCGGCAGAAAAACCATCAAACTTTCACACATGATAGGTACAGATCTACAGCTCAGTCTCCTCTCAAACTTGCCACGTAGGTAGTATACTAAAATCTCTACTTGCAGGTCAAATTTCAGGAAGATCTGACGGCTAGATCTCCTCCCACAATTAACACAAATCCACAGAAACTAACACGCACTTCCAATCTCAGATTCAGGACAGAAGCTTCTTCGACTAAATGAACCGTCCACTTCCACTCCAACTTCCTGTGCTATCAATTCAGAAGGTAAACTCACTACACAGGAAATTTGAGCCGATTTGACCGTTCTGATCGTCCTCCATAAATCTGCAAACGCGCTGCTTCAGATTGACAGCTTTCTGCACCCCGTCGTCTTCAAATCGCCATTGGGCTCAATCCGCAGAACATCCGGTGGTGAAATTTGTGGTCAGAGCTTCAGCAGCTGACAGACTACAAGCTCATGAAATCTGGTCTCAATCTGACGGTTCAATCACTCAAACCCCTTAATCTTACAATCGGAAGAGAAACTCTTGTACTCTCATCACTCTATGAACTTCAAATCGTCATAACGTATGCCCTGGACCTCCAAATCGAGTGAAATTTGTGGTCAGATTGCTCCTCCCGTCGAGAGCTCTCCGCCCATGCCCTCCGATCTCCAAAATCCCTCGTCAAAGTGCCCCGAACCTCCCAGAGCGCACACTTAGGTAGATGACAAGTTATCTTCACTTTTGGGTGGACCAATGGGAAGTTAAAGGACTCAACCTTGTCCTTTTCTGCCCCATGGAGACCCCCAGCAGATAATAGAGCATTCTAAGCTCATAAGAGCAATGTTTTAGATCCCATTACACCACAACTTCTACAACTGTGTGCAAAACGTACTTATACGGGTAATTTACATATTAACTGGTCCCACAACAGGACAACGTATGAGTTAAAGTTCGAGGACATTCAAGAGAGTTCACTTGACGACGTGCGTTTGAGTGAAGAAGGAGATTGTGATAGTTGATGACACTGATTGTAAAATTGAAACGTGAATAAAGTTTTCTGAATCTTGGAAGACCTATTTGCATAAATTTGAGTGTTTGATTGATCTTGATGGTTACAAGCAACTATATTTGAGTTTTGAATACTACAAGCAGTCTGTTTTCCTTTTGGTCATTCTCACAATCAATCACAAACATGAGGTCCGTCCTCCCTAGAAAAATCTCTCCCTACGACAACGGACAAAACCTTCACCAAGGAACAAGTATGAAAGTTGCATATCCGAACGACATGGTGGTTTGCATTACTTCTTTTATGCTCGTGAGAGAAAATGCAAAACATACTTACTATGATTGTTGGAACTAGAAAAATATTCACTATCTGAACACAATTCATCTCTTTCCAAATTGACACTTGTCATACCAGCTCGACCTTAATTTGGATGTGCATATTTTTCAAGGTATTTTTCCCTGTATGGATACATGGACAATTTAGCATATCTCCACATTAAAAAAAAAGATTTGTGTTTTTTATCCTTCTTATTTTGTTCCTTTTTTTGGTGAATCTATAATCCGGAAAGACCTTCCTAATCTTTTTTGGATAGAAATTGACATCAATTTTTATCTCTTGCCGTGTTGGAAAGTCAGATTCTTGTAGATTAGGTTGGAGAACATGCTCTTGGGAAAACAAGTTACGTCCAGCAATCATGAAGTAGTCCATCTCATTTTGAGTGGTGAATGTCTTTTCCATCACTGTCAAAATCAAATTATTTTAAAATAACTTAAAATTTAGTCCAACAAAATTTTAATTATATTCTTTTGTTTGATTGTATTGTATAACTTACTCCTTACTTCTTCTTTGAGATCAGTAGAACCTTTGAAAACTAATTGGTGAAAATATCCACATTGTTGTAATTATTATAATTACAATATCAACCATCATAAAATATTGTAAGTTGATGTTTAGAATCAAATTTTTTGCATCAATATGTTTGTCACCATGTTGTGAACAATGTATTAAAAACTACTAATCACCAAATCTTGGTAACTGATTTCATGTTTAATGTTTGACATCAAGAAGAAAATTATGTTACATATGAACTTTAAACAGCCGTAATTTATAACTAGAATAATTAAAAGTAAACTTGGTTCTTGGATATTCATAGAACCGTCTTTATTGAAGATTAATGTAATTGAGAGAAAAATCATGAAGAGCATAAACTACCAATACTAAATAGATTTATGATTTGGTCCAAAATTATAGAAAGTGTTATATGTCATTCAGGAGATAAATATAGTAAGCGTATTGAATAAAATTAATTAGATTTGATATATCATTCATTTGAATTTAGAATCAATCTTACATAAGGAGTACATAAATTTTGTTAAGATACATAATGTGTAACCTTGATATTATTCATTTAGATACACATATATCAGTATATAACAAATGCATATCTCTTGTTATACAATATTATTAAAAGTTATATTTTGTTCTCAAAGAAGTCACTCTTATTAACAATCAAGATAATATGTGGTAGTGTTGCATTATTAAGTACCAATATTCTCGAAAGAAATTTATATTTAGAGATAATGTTTTTATTTAAAATATTCATATCCATTAATTGATCAAAGATCAATTAATGGATATGGGAACCCCGCTCAATATGGACTTTGAGTTTATGTGTGACATTTGTCATTATTTGGATCTTTATTTTCTTCCACTTGTTTAATTTTGAATTTTTTTCTAGCTTTTGAACTTTACTCTATAATAAATAATTTAATTTTGTAAATTTTAGGACTTCATTCTTTATAATATAAAAGGTAAATATATTTTTAATATTACAAGTAGGATTTTTCTAAAATTAATATTATTAAATTATTTTAGTAAATATCATAAATATAAGAGCATATTAGAGATATTTTCATTTAGTATATGTTCACATTTCTTAATGCACTATGCTTGAACGAACTATCAAGGGATCCTACACATAACATGGAATTTAGATTTACTTCTTGAGCTAAACTAAGAAACCAATGTCTAGAATTAAGGTTGTCTTTTATATGTGATATCTTGTTAATAAATTAAATATTCGTAAGACTGAAATCATTGTTGATTAAGATAACATCTTACTCCATATTGAGGTTCTTATTAAAATTTCTTATTTTAAAATATAGTTATAATTAGTATTATAGTACACTGTAATATTATAGTACACTGTAATATTATAGTACTAGAAATATAATAAAAAAATATATCTAAAATAATGATAATGAATTATCTATATATATAACCTAATCAAGTAAAGTGATGTCCAGACTACATAGCATAAATTCAAAATTCAGTCATTCAAAATTTTCAAACTAAACCATATATATCTTATTTACAATTTTTCTAAATATCTATTATTTAAATATTTAAATATTTGCTCCTTTATTACTTTTATATGTAATAACATGTTGCTAATGGAATTAATATGTTGCTAATGGAATTAATTTCTTCTATACGGTTGTAAATTTATACAAGTTCTCTCCCCAAGACTTCTCTCATACAAATCTCAAGTACTATAACATCCTAGTCTTGATTGTCCTATAATTCAGATTGAAGGGTTGCTAGTGCTAAGACTCTTGAACATCAAAGTTGAAATAAGAAGACGTACAAATCTTCAGATTATTACTATGATAAAATCTTTATCCACATTATTAAAATAATTTACGGATTAATACTCTATTCAACAACAAGAAATATGGAGAAATGGACAATCATACTCTATTTATAAAGAAAATCTGATAAATGCTACATATATATGGTTTGAGAAGTAGATGTAACAATAAACAACTGATATATAGTTTATAATGATTTTCAAAAATTCATTAATAAAATCAGAATGATGAATCCTAATGTTTTGTAGATTTTTTTGGACTTGTTAAAATCAAAAGTGTAGAGGGTTAAGTTTAAGCCGTTAGAGCATCTGCACCCGTATAGCGATAAAGACCTAGATTTCTTCATTTTTCAAATTAAACTGAAGGACTTTTATCTTTAAAAGAGAAAATTTCTCTCAGTAGTCCTTAAATTGCTCTCTGAAGAGTATAAAAAACTCAAACATGTTCCAAAGTACCGGAAATTGTACATCATACTGTCTGATTCAGGATTGAGGAGTTTTAATTAGAATCTTTAAGTTAATAAAGCGTGCTAATTTTTATGGAACGTTGTAAATGACAGGTTAGTGTAAAGATAAGTGGTGGTAAGCTTCCGTTAAGTGCCCTTAACTGGTTAGGGGAACCTTTGAAGACCTGCGGTGGAGATGATCCTAGAGCCCAAACCGCATACAATCTTGAACACAAATAACTTCATGTGGCAGGAAAGTTCCATCAAACGAGCAAATAATTAAACCATCAACCGAAAAACACTATTAATAAGATACTAATATGATCATGGTAAAAATATGATTATATTAACATATTATGATGATATCAGTTAAATATACATAACCATTTCTAGAATCTCACTTTTAAAACATCGTAAAGAAGATCATGACTAAACAACATTTACTTGTTTATGTTTCTTACTGTGGTCATTACACACGTGCTCAGCAACAATGGCAGATGCTGCACTCGTAATAATTTCATATCAAGCGAGGCGTTGCATAAATGCGTACAGTAAAATGGAAAGTGCAGTATTATTATACGAGTACATACATTATTCGTGGTCACGTGGAAGCGTCGATGCAAAGCTTGATAAAGAAGGAAAACCTTGGACAATGGTACGTACTACTCCCTACTTAATTAATTAACTCAAGGGTTCAGGTAGGTTCTGTTCAGTGGAAAACAGATCGATAGATACTTGAGCTGTGTCCTGCCGCCTCCTGCGCCTGATATGCTGCTTTTTTGTTGTGAAATTCTTAAATTGCCATCAATTCTACACAAGATTGTTTAAAGCTTATGATATCCAAGAACGGCTGACTGACAATCAAAACGACTGTCACTTTGTGAGTTCGATGGCTCACCAAAGATCTCTTCAGCTTACAGCTCATTGCTCTTGCTCAAGAGAATATCATCTACATATACTTTCATCTATCCACCATTCTGTATAATTTGGTTCTAATTTGGCTAAAGAGAAATGAAGATGTAGCACTTCTTTTCACGAGAATCAAAGTTTTTATGTATTTGATCATCATGCGTGGATAATGACCTGATGCATGTTCGATCGCTGTTACCAAGAAAATCAACATTAGCAATCTGGGGATTACAGTGAGATTATAGTCAAACCTCGTTATAGTCATGCATTTGTTGACTTCACATTTTATGACTATATCGCTTCGTGATTGTAAATTTATAATTATTGAATGAATAAAGAAAAATATAATAATATATGTAACATTTTAATGAAGGAAAATTTATAAATATTACTATAAAAAAGAGTTAAAGTAAAGAATATAGAGAATGTAAACATTGTCTACTATTTCATGAAGAAAAGGTAACAAGATTCGCGGATTAAAACAGAAGAAGAAAAAGCATTTGAGCAAAAAAGTTCGAACTCGTTATAATCACATGTCTTTGTATTTTTCTAAGGAAAATGTGTTTATATATTGTGTAATAGTGATAATACCGAGCACATTTTAAAAAATTGATCTATTCTCATGAAAATGTGACTATAACATGATTGTAACTACATTGAATTTGATTATAGCGAGATTTGATTGTACCCGAATAATTCAACAATCTCAGTTAGGTAAGCCATGTCATCTAAACGTTCAAAGGAATATTTTGTTCAGAAAAATATTTCAAAAAGTCTTTGTCTCGAGAGCGAACGAAAATTGATCGAAGTGAAGTTTTCCAAAGCTCTATTCATTACGTAGAGTTATTCACTTTGAGTCGTGCTTGTTTTAGACTCTATTCCGTCTCAGATACGACTCTCAAAAAGCATATGATCCTATACATAAACAGAAAATAAGTTAAAAATGAGAAAGAAGGATTCGTAAGGAACCTTTTTGGGCTGGGACTGGATAGAAACTTGCACCAGAGCTGGTCTACACTTTTGCATATTTTCACTGACATTGGTGCACAGGAAAGAGTAGGATAAATGCAATTTGACCAACCGGTTTGGTAAATTGCATGATGTAAGAAAAAAGTTGAAAGGTTGAACTACGAATCCTTTTCTAGCTTCCTGTTCCATCTACCAAGATATGAGGGAATATTTGGCTAGCCGACAAGGAAGATAAGGATATTTTTCGAGTTCTATTATTTTGCTCATGTATGATTTTATATGTACCAGGAAATTATGAGACGAGAAGAAATATAAGATACAAAGGATAAACGAAGGAAAGAAAAGGATACACTACCTTGAAATAGCACTTGCAGTTCCAAGGTATTCTAAATGAGAGTATTCTCTTTTGGAAACACCACCTGATCGTTTGAAACGAAACGAAATAAGGGCCCATATTATGCTCTTGGTTTTGGCTGAAAAAAGCCTATCAGCCTGAACCAAGAGAGCTTATCGTGAAAAAACTAAGTTTCTCGATGCAAGAAGCTGGGAATTCCCTAACTTGTGCGTACCAGTTCAGCTTACGATATAGATCTAGAGAAGAAGTCACAAGAAGATTCCCTTGCAACCCCTTTCAGGTTGGAGGAATAAGGCCGTAATCACACCCAGTTTATGGACCAAGTTTAGTTCAAATTATCACTAAAAATCTGTGTCTCGCGTTCCTCACGTAACCGAGAATTTGTAAATTACTTTCTCGTGTAAAAACTCACATTTCATCGCACGGGGTAGATTTTAGATTGCTTGGTGTTTAATTACGTTACGAAGTTAGTGGATTCTCTCATGAGGGTAGCTGAGTTGGCAGAAGGTCGTGATGGATGGACCTGATTTCTATGTGTTTCGTGCGATACACTTGTGCGAAGAACGGAAAACCTCCCCCGTCTATCATACACTATCTTTTCCTAGCCCTTCTTCAAGATGATAGTTTGTTGGTACAGCACAGTGATAACCAGGTTCAAGTATGCAAACGGCTGTATGTGCCGTGAATGCTTATATTCCCAGGTGTAAGGTTCACACAAGTCTTGCGAATATCCAGCTTTGATACTGTGGGTGCGATTACGACCTTAGGCCTAATATGTCTCTCAGCTTACCAACTTTAGTTGGTTCTTGCATTAAGCATACACCAGATTTGAAGACTAACTCCGAATATGCTCTCTCAACTTATTAACTTTAGTTGATTAGCACATTGCGACCCTGATTTCTCCAACAAACTGTAAACCCAAAACGCTAGGTGCAACTCGTCCCTAATTTCACCAGAAAGATAGTTGCAAATATCCCGTTGAATTCGAGTACAGACGAAGGACAATGGAGACAAGTACACTCAGATGCTAACGAGCGATGGGTGAAATTAACTTCAGTTAGTCGACGTGTGAAAAGAAATGATGAGGAAGTAGAGGGACAAATATTCCGAAAACTGAGTACTGTAGGTTAACAAGTTTTTTAAACAGGCAAAATAATGTCCTTGTCTCCCTTCAAGGAAGGAAATATGCTTTTGCTGCTGCGGCTGTAGCGTTGTCGAGTCTGCGTGACCGGACGCGAGTCGGACCGCCGGACAGACGTACAAACTTGGAGGCATCAAGCACCAAGGACCGGATCGAGGTTTGCCAGTGCCCGTGTGTCGGTAGGCGTTAAATATTCACTAGGATTCGTGATAATGAGCAGTCAGAGCCTCAGAGGAGAACGGCAGCGAAGTAATACCTCGAACACTTGTGGGAGACGCTTCTTGACTCTTGAGCAATCGAGTGAGGGAGCGGCCTGGCGGCCCGCGGGCGCTGGTGCGGTCACTACGGGCTCCTGTTTTGGCAGATCGAATGGCTGACATGGTGTTTTAACCCTAACACGCATTAATGGCTATGCCCTTGAGAAGTTGAGATATCGCCCCAGTCTAGCTCGTCGTATGCGAAAGAGAGAGAAAGAAGGGAAGAAGAGAGAGAAGGAGGCCGAGCTGCCGCTGGGAGTTTGCTTCTTGGTCGACGAAGAAGAAGTTGTTGTTGTTGTTCTGGCCTAGGCGAGTGTGCCGCCACTTTTCCTGGGAGATGGTACCGGTCCCATACAAAATAAGGTACAGTCGGTATCGGAATCAGCCATCCTATTGCTCGTCTGATCCCTCTTCTGCTCGCTCGCTAGTCCCGCGACCCGACGGGACCCGCCCGAAACCGAACCCGCCCGACCTCTCACTGCTGTTTGTCTCGTTCATGCAAGGACCAGGACCAGTCCCGACTCGGTAGGAACGAGAGCCGACTTTTCTGGTTACTACGATCGAGGATAGATACGGGGGAATGTTTCCGAGGTTCAGAGGACATGATTGCTGCTGCTGCCAACTTACCCACCAGGATGTCCGCGAAGACGAGCGCTGCAGCTGTCTATCTTTGAGGGTGATCGAGTTAGTGAATTGCATCTGAATTTAGTGACTTAGACACAAAGAAGCTGTTAGGCTTTTACAGCGTACATGATGAGGAATGTAAGACTGCTGACCATTTCGGAGCACTGTAGTCGCATGGCATTTAGGATGGAACGGATGGTGGGATGGCATTGACAAATACAATGGCGGAGCCTGGTTGGGCCTCACTAGTCCCGTAGATCCACCACGCCATCTCTCTCTCTCTCTCTCTTGCGAATGAAAACACACTACCAGCTGCTACTTACTGCTGCTGCGAATCCTGTCTTTTGATTCACGCCTGAGTTCGTCGTTGCCACTGTCGTTGGTGTAGGGTACAGACTGACTGTCTCTCTTACTTTCTCTCATATAAATTTTTCTTCTTCTGTACGCTTTCATCGGGCAGAGTATCTGATGATATACTAACGATGCACGGCTGCAGGGAACAGTTTTCTCTCCGCTGCTGCTGCCTCAAGCCGGTTGGACCGAAGATCGACGAGGAAGGTGTGTGAAATTCTCAAAGTCAGCTCAAGAATTATACGCACTTTTCGATTATTGGCTTCTCACTTCCGACATCTCAGGTGGAACGTTACGCTATGTCATTGTGGATCAGTCATTCAGGTAGATGTTTACTGACCGTCATTCCCGTTCTAACTTGGGACAGGTGATGCTGAGGGGGATTCAGAGAATGAATTGTCCACCTGTAGCCCGAATCTGCTCGGCGTGTTATTAGCCCTGACTGTTATTGCAACCGTTAGCTTTTATGTACTAGCTCCCGCAGGCAAGGGATAAAGGGTGTCAATCCTTGCCTCGCGGGCACGACATTCCTTTTAGTGAGAATGAGGGGTTTTTGCTCGGGGTTTTAAACTCTTAATCTGAACCTATCGCGCACTATCGTACACATGAGGAGGACAGCGGGTGTTTCTGAAGCCTTACCCGCCATTAACTGCGAAGAGTTTTCATTTCACCGTTTGGGAAAATCTGGTCACAGCGACCTTGCAGATAATCTAGATAATCGTGAATTTGTGTATCACTTGCCGAAACTGTTATGTAATCTGAATTTCCAACCGAAGTCGTTACTCCCCATGTATTACTGTCGAGACTTGACTGACGCCTAGAAACTTCAGGAAGCCACTCTCTCACTGCATTCAGTCTGGAGAATATCTTGTGTTTGATTCTCGGACTCTGGTTCCTTACTGGGCTGTTCGGATTGGTGAGAAGTCTTTCCTGTTGAATCAAGTCAGAGCAACGTAGCTCGTAGCCAGTTTTCTCGTCTTGCCTGTTCGAGCCTCATGGAACTTTCTGCGGAGGTCTAATTCTGAAAATTTCGTAATTCTGTGCAGTACTCTTTCTGTTGGTCGGGCGGAATTTATGAAGTGCATTTGGATGAGTCCCGCATCTCCAAGGAGATACATATCCTCCTCCACTCTAAACATCGCGTTTTTACTTTATGAGAGGATTTCGCGCACCACCCTTCGAAGAAGTGTGTTGACGTGCGAAGATTCGGACCTTTGAGTAGAAGTGTTATTTGCCCGCCCTTGTGGAGGGAGATGATAGCTCACCACTAGATGTAGAGTCTTGATCCGTAGAAATTTGATCGGGACAGTCTCCGCACATCCTATGGAATGAAAACACCATGTACCAGACAAGACCGGTTCCCGACTTTCCCGGCATGAGGGACAGGAAACCAGAAGTCATACACAACCTTTTAACTCCTAGAGCACCGGAGGGTGCCTAGCCTAGTAGAGTCTCGGCCTTCGAGTTGGAGGTTCCTCGAAGTTCGATGAGATCATTTTGTGCGGTAACGGTTTAGAGAGATGAGATGTCATTGAGTACTGGATATACAGCAAACGCTACCTGATTTTATTCCACAGGAGCTTGAACATACCGTTCAGCTTGTTCGTTTCTGCTCAGGAAGTAGCAAAGCTTATACCAAGCAAAAGAATCATTTTCCCAATCAGTATACGTTAATACTGCACGCCCTTGTGTCCTCGAAGGAGGAGCGAGTTCTTATGAGAATCTGACCAACTGGAGGAGTTCTCAAATGTATAGTCTGGATGAGTTCCCAAACAAACCACTTAAAAGAAAGCACCGCCACTGGTTGGCCGTTGGATTGAATTTCATGACCACTGTATATCTTCGGATCTTGTCGTATTGATGGAGACTGCGGGACGTGGGAATAGTGTCAATCATCAGCAGCGACGCGGTCACATCCAGGGAGCCCCTGCCGAAACTCGACCTCATCTGACGGCTCGGAGATGCACCATTTAAGATTTGAACTGCCGTAAGCATGCTGTTTCTGCATGACTTCTGTACATGGTGCTGTCAGTGGTGTGGTGTGACTGAAGAAAGCTTTGTGTCGAAACTCACCGCTGGATGTGCATGAGACTCGCTCTCCCGCGTTAGTATGAAAATCTCAAGACGCTGTTACTTACCTTCCGGGATCTCATCCGAGGGTGGAATCTACAAATGAAGGAAATATAGTACGAACATAGAATCCACATTTCTAGATAACTCCACATCCTGTCCGAGGGTAGGATAGAGACTAGCAGTAGATGATCGGAGAGAATGTGGAGGAGAGAAAAGGGTGAAAGCAATAATAGACTGACGCTCTGGAGATGTGAAGTTGGGACAGTGGGAGGAATTAACTGCAGTGTAACAGCAGGGCCCTACAACGCCCCCGCGGTGTTTTGGGCCCGGCGATAGTTCAACAATGCTCGCAATGAATGCTCTCGCAGGTAGAACTGGCGACTTGCCGACCTCGCAGTAATGGAAGTTAGCAGAAAGTCCGGCTGAAAACTCGTGCTAGCAAAGACACTTTATGGAATCGTTCCGCCTTTACACAGTTCCACTCTCTCTCTCACTGAGGTCACTTGCCTTTTGCTCAACGGGATAACTTGTAATTTGACATGAAATTTCCCTTGAGAGCCAGATGGCTGTGCATGTACCCATGTGTTCGCTTTCCGGGCGGAGCTTCCGAAGATCGGCGCGGTAGAAGGAGGTATTTATTACGATACCGAAGAAGTGCAATGAAGACGGCTGGAAAGGCAACTCGCCGGTGAGAAACATAAACCCTCTGCAGATGTACCACGGACCACGAACTGATCTTCTTAATTGAGCACTGTGCTCCTTGCCTCAGTACGCAGTCCTGCGAAAATAGAAATTTGCCTCAGGACAGTCTGATTTGTTGTTAGGATCGAAGAGGAAAAGGATTGCACCCCCCACCCCCGCGCCACCACTCCTAACACTTCAAAATCCTCCCCTCTCCACTTCTTCCTCCCCTTGTAATCCGCAGCTCCTTTCAGATCCTCGCCTCGGCAGATCTCACGACACCAGACCGTCCCCCGTCCACGCTTCCTTCCGGTCTCTCCCCCCTCCAGCCGCTGCCGGTTTCAGTTCAAGTTTGAAGCTGTTCGCTGTGCATTTCCAAGTACGATTGCTTCTCTTCCAGGCTCCGGCTCGTTTAATCGGTAGGTGGTCGAAGTTGCGCGGTGAGCTCCTTCCTTCGGTTTCTTCCTTCTCTCGTTTTCCCCTCCGTGATCACATCTTAGTGTATACCGGTACGAAGAAACATGAACTACTACGGGAATTCTGGCTATCCCCACCTTCAGCAACAACAGCTCGGTCAGCAACAGCACAATCAACAACAGCAGCGATCCGATTATTACTCTGCAACTCCTTCCTATCCCGCGCCACTTGCAGAACAGCCCCCTCACCCGTCACAATCGCATATTAAACTCCAGCAGAATCAGACGGTGTTTCATTGCAGGGTTCGCGATATGTACTTCTCGTCTTGGCAGGGACAGCAGAACCAGCAGCAAACGCAACAGCAGCACCAGCACCAGCAGGAGTCTGTGTCGGTGTGGCAAGGTCACAAAAATCCCAGAGTTTATGAAGGTGATGAAGTCCACTGCTTCAACAGCTACTGCCAGATGACGTTTCGCTACCCGCAGCAGCTCGTGCAGCACGTAAGTGGACGGCCATCCTCCTCCCTGCTTTCTCTCATAGTTGGCAGTACAGTCAACTTCTTCATTTTGGATCTCCCTCTCATGGTGCTGGTTGAAGGTCGTGTCTCGTGTTTAGCCGGTAGTGGTAATCAGGCAGCTGAAGAATGCGTGCTGTGCTTGGTAACCGTTAAGAGGGGATTCTGTCCTCCGGTGTTCAAATTTGTCATGGCTGTCGGTGATCGGAGCTGGTTCGTGGCCATGGATGAAGCCGCTTGAATTGGTTGACGAATTGCCTCGGATCTGTTGTCAATTGTGAAACCTGTGCAGATTCTGCGAGGTGAATGCGGAGAGATTACGATGGATGAGGTAACGGGTCTGGTGAGGGACTGGAAAGCGCTGCAGATCGAGCTAGGGAGATGTGGGAAGCTGACAGGGGATGAAATTTCTTGCCTGGAAAGAGCTTGGGAGCTTTTGCAAGGCGAGCAGGCTAAGAGTGGAAAAATCACGCGTGAGCTTATCGGATTTCTTGTGCTCGCCTGGGAGATTCTTTCTGGAAACCGAAGTATGTACACTTTAACCCAGCCAACAGCAAGTTCTTCTTTAATTCAAGAATCCTCTATGGGAGAAGTGGATCAGACTTGGAGAGCTAGATTTCGGTACTCCACTGGGAACGTGAAGAGGTGAACTTACAGTTTGAACCATTTGGGTGCAAGGCAATGAGCAAGTTTTCAATGAGGGTGGATGGACAAGGAAACGCACACGGAGCTCTGGATAAAAGCTGACAGAGCATGCGATAGGAGTTATTTCGGCGCTGTTCCAGGCGGGACTTGTGCTCTACACTTACTCCCGCACTTTACATTCTTTTCTTCGATGATGGAAGCAAGTTCGTAGGAGGAGCGGAGCCGAGCCGATGGAGGCTACAGAGATTAGAGTACGAGTAAGCCAGCCAGGGACATGAAACATGATGTTTTTATGCCTTCTAGTGTTTTTACATAAACTGGTCGGTCGTTCTTTGTGTTCGGCTGCCAAGCATCCGTCGAATGCATAGAGTTTTTTTCCCGACTCACCTTCTAGGAATCAAAGGATGAGGATGAGGATGTGCTGACTCCTCTTCAGCAGGTTCATGCTGCTGCTGAAGGTTTTGGTAATGTTGGTAAAAAGCTTCGGTGTTCCTCACAACCGAAGACCTTTTCACGAACACCACATGCGAATGTTCGGGGGCGGTCCTCCGGAGAAGGTTGATAAACTCTGGTACTGCTAAGGCCCGAGTTTCTGTATGAATTAGGTTAGTCGAACGTGACGGACCTCGAACCACAGCTTCGTAATCTGCTGCGGATGGTTTGGTTTGTGAGTGGCCGCCCGCTGATTTGGCCACTGTGGTCACTGGGCAGCAAACTAGAAGTTGGGGAATCTCTCGATCTGTTTGTCATTCCGTTGAGAATTATTTCGACGACGTTGCTATCAATCAGTCAACCAAAGTCTAGTCCATGGCCAGGAAGTGAGGAGACCAAATTTTTGTAGGTTTCTGTCAAATGTTTGAGAATCCCTGCAGATTCTTTCCCTGCAATCGAGAGATTTATGCTGGTGAGCAGTATCGTTGCAGTAAGTAACGTGAAACCGTTTGTTGTACAGTATATCATGTGGGACTTCAACCATTTCTTGGTGTTTCTCTTCGTAGTCTTTTAGTGGTTTAGTTTTGATAAACAACCGAGTCGTTTCAAAACTGTGGGTTATCACTTAGAACTGTGATAACCCAAAGTTCTAATTCTTAACCTACAGTTTTCTATCGACTACCACGGCTCATTCTTAACGACTAATGCACGTTACTATTCAAACATTACTCAGAAAAATCGTACAGAGGCAAGATCTGTTGGTTGTGAACTGCCTGATAACCTACAGTTCCTCGGAAGTGTGGGCTATTCAAGTAATTATCTCGAACAGTAAGTTATGCTATACAGTAAACACTGGCCGAGCTTTTGTATCAAAGTTATGGACTTGAAAAGCCCGTCGTTCGTGTGAGTTGCATTCACATTGTTCACGTTCTCTCTGACTTGCTTGCTCCGTCTTTCGTGGTACGTCTAGTAAATCGCGCTCGCAGCTGTCCACTTGTCACAAGTCAGGCATCACGCGCTGAGAAAGTTCTGCTCTTCACGGTCTTTCATGTCATGTCATGTCATCTTCCTGACGATAGAAGAATGTAGTTGAGTTCTGTGCTCATCTCATAACTCCAGGCTCATGTCATAGAGACCTGAACATGCAGTTGGCTCTTATTGATTGCTCAATGGATAGTCGTCTCTCCTCTCTCAGAGTCTCTGTTTCAAAACCGAATACTAGTTGAAATCTAGTAGAAACTTTTCGAGGGTAAGAAAGAGGGGAGAAACGAGGTTTTACGGTAGAAGAAAGAAAACAGGCAACTGGACTCTAAGAATTGTCTGTGCATGGAAACAGCTTGCTGAATGAATGTCTTTATCCTGAACTCACCAACGTTTCTACTCATCTCTACTTTCATGACTCGTGTCCATCCTTCCATCCACTACGTGGTCTGGAATCTGGATATAAAGAAACCCATCGTTTTGTTTCACGGAACAGGTTCTGCTTTAAACTAGTGTTTTACTTCGTGCACCGAATATTATTCACCTCCCGTCTACACAGACTCTCGCTCACGTCATCCGTCCTTCTGTCCCTTCTCAACGCCTCTTCCGTCGGTTGATGGGTTCAAATTTGTCAAACAAGTGCCACCTAATCTAGACCTTGAAGCACAACTCCTGTTATCAAAAGACATTGAACTTGCCATGGTTCCGCTTCTTGCTGTACTTTTCTGGTAACTCAATTCGCGTAGCAAACGTTGTGGAATATCTAACAGTGCTTCACTTTTTGCTTTATATTTTACATGTGTTCTCGGCTGCTTCAGAGTTTAAACCAAATTTTATCGGTTCTTTAACTAAGATAATCACTCTCACGGACGATAGAGATAATAATGATATAAAAATACATGAGATTTAATATAAACATTTTGAATTGATCTACAATTGAATATACAACCAAAAGAAATGAAAAAAATATCATTTGATTTTAGTATTTTTCACTAAAATTTATCGTGATTCGAGCTCGATGATTGATCTTCTGTTGACAAAAATATCCCAGACATTAAAACGTTCAAATCTATTCATCCATCAAAGTAAAATGTATGTAGATAGATCTTAATTCTTCTCGTACGTGACGATCGACAAAATCAACGGAGTAAGCAAGTCCATCATTTTCCTCATGAACTCTTCACCAAATTAAACAACGAATTATTGTGAAAAATGATCGTGATGGATGTAGTGAAGCTTAATATGGAATGAAAGTAGTGAAGCTTAATATGGAATGAAATCGAGAATGAAAGATCCGAAACTCATATCAATCTTTTCTCCATGAGCACAACTCTTGCGACTCCTCATCCTTCATGTAAGACATTGAGAAACACTCTTGAAATACCAAACAAGGAAGAATGTATCACAAATCCTCGACCATCATCTTATAACAGGATGCAACGACAATGATCAATGAAATGAACACACACAAATTGTTGATTTGGCAGGTTTCATTTCGTACGATCACTCAAACAGAGTTACAATCATAATATTCATCACACCGTTCGACAAGTTACGCGATAAAGTTCATAAAATATATAATAAAAAAAACTAAATTCTACGAGAATTTCACACAAGAACCGCACCACTACATGACAATGCCCATATTGTTAGTTCTGAAGTTACTCTGATAATCAATGTGCAGTCCGAAAGACTATCACTAGCCAACAAACACATAACACATGGTTAAAACTCTCGTCATCTGAACTCATGACTTGTTGATGCTCTCGAGGGCACTATATTGACAAGCACAAGTACAAGTTGTATCCAAAAACATTATAAACGTAACTGAATTCATCAAGAAGCCTCATGTACTAAGCTACCTAGGTGGGTAGGGAAAGCTAAGAAGAGAACTAAAGAAGAAAAGAGCTCTTCCCACCAATCCTTCCCAGCTAACTCTAAAATTCCAAAACAACACACATCATGTCACACTGGGCAAAGACCTAGAGATGATCTTTTAAACTCATAAGGGATGTCGTGATCGAGACGACCGAACGGACGTAACATGAGGACACCATAAGACAGTCTTGGGATAGTCACAATCTCGGTGAACATTCCATTGAAGCAATAGTGCAGTCCGAGAGAAGGAAGATTGTTCTTGCTGATCCAAGTACCAAGACGACGAGAAGAGTTCTTTTAGAACAAGGACATGCTTCCACGAAGCAAGCTGACGGAGAGGAGAGGTATTTTGAGCACCAGGTCTAACCTCATTCAAGAGTTAAGTAGAGCAGAGCTCTGGAGGTATTCTTCTCACTACATGAGATTACTAAGGACGCAAGAAGCGTCCATACCGTGAGAAGTGCTTTTTGAAATTGAACTACTAACTTTCATTCCTAAGAGAGAGAATCTATAGTGCGATGGAGTCCAGACAAAGCAAAGGGGACTTTCACTAAACAACAGACAACGCTAAGGCTGCGACTATCGGCTCTTCATACAACCTAAAGAAATTGTATGATCTTTGAGACCCTTTGTAAATTATTGAGTCATTCGGATGCAATCTTGAGTTGATACAGTAATATCTTATGTATACTATTAGAGATAATATCAAAATTTCTATTTTCAGGTTCTTAAGTAGTATGCATGTTATGTTTGAGATGTAGATCAGCTAGTATGGCTCTTTGGAAGAAGAATATCCAAGGAGATCTCTCATACTACCATAAGTCTGAGTAGATTGGAAAGTGATATACAGCAGATAGAAACCTAGGAGTGATTATCAGATCTTTATACAGCTCGGGAAAAGAACCTGAGTATAAGAGGTCGACCTTATAGCTCAGAGGAAATCAGTTAAGTCCTATAAAGAAACTTACTGTTGGAGTTCATACTACCACGTAGGATAAGACCTAAGATATCCTCGATTCTGAGTACTCAAAGAGATAAGCTGGTTGTAATCTTCACGTCCATACATTTTACAGTATAGAAATCTGAGATAAATGATGTACCCCAAGTTGCAACTTTTCTTGGTTGATTTGTTCTAGAGAGGACATGTCGTCTTGATCAGAGGCTGTATCATCTCGACTTTATCTATTAGAGGTGGAAACGTCCTTGTTATCTTATTATATGCAATACTACCTCAGGCATTGAAGTTAGAAGCTGCCATGTTTAGATTTTATTAGTAGACAATGGTACCTTGTTGTTTTCGTTAGACATTATGTCACTTCTATTATATTGATTTGATAGTATATCATTTCGATCTTTGTTAGTGGACGTTGCAGCTTCTTGTTAGTAGAGTTAGACGTTGTGTCGTCTCGCCGTCTATTCAGACGACATATCATCTTGTATTTTTAGCGTTCGGGAGTCTTGTCTGACGATGTGTCGTCTCAGTCAACATTCGATGGCCAGCATGTTTGTACGTGGATTGGAGGTGTCTCAAGAGGACCTTCAGCATGCAATGGACGTGTTATAGCACCTCAAGTTGACCTTCTTTATTTTTGAGTGGAGATATATCAATGAGCGTCTGCTCTTTGATATATATCTATCCATGCGCACACCTTAGAAGGGACCACTCGAGATAATGATGGCTCAACCTGATCTGCGGATCTCTGAGATGTGACGGAAGACATTGATGAGATCAGAGAGTGAGGATGGAGGCTACGTACCCAGCAAGGGGGCTACAGTGACCAAGGTGATAGTTCAAGACTGTGACATCTTCGTAGAGAGAGCAGCCACGGACAATGGGTGGAAGATCGAGTTGCATCTGGATCTAGAGCGGAGGGCCTTAGCTCTAGTTTACATGCCAATCTTCTTCGATGAGAAGAAGGCTTACATACATGACTGGGAGGTTGAGTTCTTAGAGTGGGTCATCAAGAGAGATAGAGTGGATTGGGATCATAGGTTCAACTTTATGTCCAGTACTTGGTATGCCAATTGGGTGTCAAGACATGCCACAATCCTAAAAAAATTTACTCGTAAATTTGACCCAAAACTCTAGATATAAACAACCTCTCATCATGATCACAATTCTTTGTACGTGCAATGTCACATCCAAACTTCCCAACTTCATTCGACTTGTTGACAACTCGAATTGATCAGAACTCTACTTGACATCAAAATGATCAGCTCCTCGTCAACTCTCTAATCCAATTCTCAACTCCTCAAGAGTCTCAAAAATCAAACAAAATATTCAAATGGATAAGAATTTCATGCCTCCATTTCAATGACCATAACGTCCTCATTCCTCCATGAAAATGACAGATTCTTCAACCCAAATTAGAGCTTTGCTCAAGAACCTTCCAACGTAACCATGCACTCCTCGAATGATCCAAGATTTCAGAACCTCAACAAAGTATCTATCTCTTATTTATGATTTTTACGTTATCGTATGAAATTTCACGAAGTTGCATATGAGAAAGCACATGACTCTTAGTTGTGAAAGACAACGTAGTAGTGTACGCAGTATTGTATCATACGAATTTTGACATGAAAGTTGTCCAAGAAACAAAGGGTTCTTGGCTGTAAATATATACTTGATTCCAAAAGAAGGATATTTTTTACTATTTTAGCAAATCTTTAAAGTCAAGAGATTCTAAAAAAAAACTATTTATAATTATCTTGTCACTTATAAATACTAATTTTTATTTTAGAATCTGGACTTTTTATCATAAAAGTTTTATTATTTTTGTATAAATTGGATTTTTTGAAATTTTATATTACTTTTAATAAAAGATATGATATGATATTATTCAAATATATTTTTGGTTCTAAAATAGAATATTATTCATTCAATTTTTTTGAAAAATAAAGCTATTCTTAATACAAATCTTAAAAGAAACTACTTTTTATTATCATTGTGGTTTTAAACTTCTGCACTAAGTGATCTTCGTGAGGTTTAACTAGTACATTTGAAAACCCAAAACTAATACAATTGAATCAATCGTGAAAGACGGATATATATGATAACAAAAAAAAAAATTTGTTTCAATACAAAGTCAAAATAACGACTTTGAACTGATCTACAAGATAAAGATACGGTCAAAAAAACAGAAAAGTTACCATTGGACTGTAACAAAATTCTGCATAATAAACGCTTGACGAATGACCGTTGGCTTGCTATGACATCGGATGTGGATCCACAAGTTGATAGCAACGCTAGTGGAGAAGTTCATGTCCATTCTTTCGTCAGAGCAGGTGTAACGGACAAGGTTTTCTTTTTACACCGTAAAAAGGTATCGTTCTCGTAGAATATTGGGGTTGACTTGCTCTATACTACAGTTTAACTGAGAAGTTCTTCATATCAAACAACAAACTAACTCGAAAATGACTGTTTGGATTCTATGTTCGACCTAACATCTCAGACTTCTGACCAAACCTCTGTCACGAGGTCTTAAGATTCTAATTCCATCCAGTTAAGGTCTTACTTACTTATTGTTCACAAACTACACTTGGATTTGTCCTCAAAAACCAAGAAAACTCCATGTTCGACACTTCATCTCGACTAAATGACATAGCGTAATATTTTAGTTTCTTACATCCGGATCAGAACTTGATCTAACAACAGCTAAGACCACCAAGTGCATTTCAGAGAACGAGCGTTTTCTCTTTGGTAACAAAAAATATGATGATTTATTGTAGGCTTTCAGTCTTCTACGGTGGGTCTTCTTCTACAGATGAATCTTCATGGATGCGATAGCCCAGACAATAAAGGTTCCATGTTGACAGAAATGATTGTTGTAGACTCAAGTCACTGCTTGCTGGACCATGAGGAGACAATTAGATACGAATCATCACCTAGACCGTGCAACTACGGTGAGCAAAGGTGTAACTATTCATTGTAACCAATCAGTACGTCAAATGAACTTATTGACGTGCAACTCACATTTACATATGCATCTAGGTGACAATGAGAAGTATGCGGAATGAAGTCATGGAATCGTACCTTACCAACGACCGAGAAAAGCTGGAGGTAGGGACGAGGTTCATGTCGGTGCTTTACTTGCGAGCTTCCACCTCCAATCCCCAAATCGTTCGTTGAAGAGATGTAGAGGAAATCACTCTTCTCTTTCAAAACCCGTCACATTGTAAACTCAACTTCAGTAACCTATTTATCTAACTTCTAACTGGACTCAAACTTGATAAGAAATTCTCTTTGACCTCTCACTACTACTCTTTCAAACACCAAACCAACTGGACCAAGCCTTTAGTCTGTGTTGACTTATGAGCTTAACAAACCCCGACGGCAAAAATCCACAACCTCAATAACTTCCCTTAACCAAATGAATTGAAATTTCACAAGTAGTAAGTTGATAAAGTACACTCCAATCTTAGAAATTTTCTCAGAGATCAATCTTATGCTCATGGAACAACTCAACCTTTGAATCCAAGCAAAACGGTTTTACTTATGCCTCTCAATTGTTACAGCCGATTTCAATCGATCATTTCGAGATCAAATCCAACAAACGTATGGTTAATTTACATCATTGTAACCAGCACGACGTCAACTATTCATTCTCTTTGACAATATCGAAAGATCATCTCTCAAACTCTCGAGGTGCTCAAGAACATGACTCGGAGTACTGATTCAACCCCCTTGACTTTGAACGATCATGACTCCACAATCAGACTCCAAATCGAGCGATCTTCTCCTCTAAACTGTAACCCAGCTCGAGAGTTTTCTTATGAAATCTCACACTCTCCGAATGGTATCGAGAAGATATTTGAAACCTCAGAATTGTCTTTAGAATTTGGATGAACTTGATTGATTAAAAATAGACCAACGAGAAAAGATTGAAGATCGTTTATCTCATACTTGGCACTATAGATCGAGTTGTATCTCTAAAACACTCTCATCATTGTTCCATAAAACTAACTATAAAAAACTCTTGATGATCTAAAGTTCCATAATACTTGCAAAAACAATCACAACGATTACCTTTCTACATCATAAGAGCAACTCTCACTCATCATGAGTTCATACTACTTTATCAGTGCTCTTATTCAGAGAAAAGAGCAACTTTCAGTCATCAAGAGTGATGTAGTGCATACTACATCGTTATGCACGATGTAGTATGTACAAGACTATTGAGCGAACAATGGTCGATCTAGTTAAGATTATAAAGAGAACTCATAATTAATTAAAATTTTCACCTCTTTCAAAAGATCTCTCTAACCGTTCTTAGAGTTGTTATCATTTTTCCTTGCTAGACTCATTAATTCTTTTGTTTCTCACCTCTCGAAGATCCATTTTAACCGTTCTTAGTAGATTAGTTTCATCTGCGATGTGCACTTTGATTGCGTGTTGTACATTATCCGAGATCGTCCATAAAGATTCGGATCGTCTCCTGATTATGGGGAATATATGGAGAATATACTCACATCTTTAGGGCAGGAACCGAAATATCAGCTCGCTTCATGGGCATGTCTCTTCTCTTCTCTAATTCTCCATGATTCATTAGGTACGTCCGGGACTCCGGTTGAGGTCGAATTCACGGCGTTCATGCGCCGTCTGCTATCGGACGAAAACTACTTCCCTGCTACCTTAATACAGATAAGCATTTCGCGTTATCCGCATCTAAATCTATGACGATTTATGCTAGTGCTGCGCCTAATTAAGGAACTCTTCATGACCAGTCCATCTTACAATGTCAACGCGATGATACACATTTTCTGGAGAACAAGCCTGAAGCGCAGTTAACAGAAAAGTTCATGCATCAGAGAATAATCTGACGATCCGTACAAGGCATGGACTAAGTGGGTATCGAACAGAAAAGGTGTCAGATTCTCTGTATCCCAGGCGGTCACGAGTCACGACTTACAACCACAAGCAGGACAAGACACAGGTCAACGACAGCACTGAGACAGAGGTGCATCTCATTGACAAACACTACAACGGTCACGATGAGGATAACACTAGAGAATGCAGTTATGATGGCCTGCTATTCCTCTGTTATATAGCATCCTCAAACGTGAGATTACGAGACTTGCTCAATACAAAGACCTGTTGTCCTTTTCCTTGACCTGCTTCATTCAAGGGCTATAAGCTAATCACACCCAACACGAAGCTAGAGACCTCGTCCAATACGGGTAACCTCCTTGGCCCCAAGGTTACGCATGTAGGTTAGTATGAACCTATACGAGCCCCATGCCCAATCTGGTGTTGAGATATGCCCAAATGCTAATCTGTATCTTCTGCTTCTAGACGGGGAAATATACGTGGGAGTGTAAACCAACTGAAGTCGATAGAGTCCGTTAACTTCCCCTTTACAAAGTGTGCGAGTGCTTTCCAATACTGTGCAAGTGAATCTCTGTCCGATGTTGAGCCAGTGATTTTAAATTCTCCAAAATATTCATCGCTAGCCTGCCTCGTCCCAGTCAATAGTGTACCCTTCACTGCTCCTGAATGCATACACATCTTGTGCTGTTTCTCTACAAAGCTTCAGGAGAATCAAATCGTCAGAAATCCATTTTGAAAACGTCCAGCACAGCATGCGTCAAATAGGAGGGGAGATTGAGAGAACCTTGAGGAGTCAACCCACTAAAATCCTCTTCAATATGAAATACTACTACCATGAATCCTGGAGGATGCT
Source organism: Asterella californica (assembly GCA_036924285.1). Lineage (NCBI taxonomy): Eukaryota > Viridiplantae > Streptophyta > Marchantiopsida > Marchantiales > Aytoniaceae > Asterella > Asterella californica. The sequence continues at coordinate 20,666,084 of JAYKYS010000003.1, forward strand.
CACGCATTTAAGCGACAGTTGCCAAAACTCCGGTGAACAATTAGGTACGACACGCATAGAGAAAACCAAAGAAGAATCAATCAAGCTAAAACGAGGGACAGGAGGAGAATAAAAAGTCCAACAAAATGGCTATATACAATTATTGATGATTACTACTGAGACCTGCTAATTTTTTAAAAAATTCAGGGTTGTTTTTAACCTGACGATCCACTAACTCAAGTGCATCGTTAAGGCAAGCTCTGGTTTTGCATTCGGCAGTCTTTGACATTCTTCAAGCGCCTTCACAATACAAGAACGACTCAACCTAAGGCTATAAAGCACCTCCCGTAGGCCTGGTTCTTCTGAATGCTCGCTTCCTTCTCACTTGCTTTCTCTCTCCTTTCTTCCTCTCTCTTCCTCCGAATGTATCTAAATGTGGGGTAATGGTTTAAACGGGTCGAGGGGGAAAGTAGAACATCCTTGGAACTGGAAGTAGAGCGCAGAACCCCTTCCGAGAGTGAAATCTTATACTGCCCTAGGGGTAAAGTTCTCTGAGGGCGGTATGTGGGAGGGGCGCATCTCTCGTACTGTCGATAAGGCCCATCGTAAGGTAAATGGGCGACACCCTTGCCTGCAGGGTCATTAACTTCCACAGCTAAACGTATCGTATTCCCGCACAACATACGCCTGTTCTCGAATATGGAGCTGTTATTTGGGATGCTAATACTAGGCCAAGACCTCGGCTGGAGGCTATCCAGTTGAAAGCCCTTCAGCTTATGGTCTGTCCCGCTTCTGCTACTGCACGAATAGCGGTGCGAGAGGAATTTGGGCTGGATCCACTGGAAGAGCAAAGCGCTACAGCGAAGCTCATATGGCGATGGCGACTGGCGGACCTGCCAAAGAAGGTGTTTGACTCCACTTGGGTGCCGGGTTTAGGTCCGGCAGTCAAACAAGCCAAGACTTGGACAATGTATCAGCAGACCTACCGGAGAATCTCTGGGGCATGTCTGAAGTCGAAATGGATAGGACTGAAGGACGCAATGGCCTATCCCCACGTAAGACAGAGATGGAGGCAACACAAAAGTCCTCCTTCTCTTAGACGAGAGTTTACCTGGAAGAACCTGGGCACGCTTTACCTTAGAGGAACCCCTACCCTAGGTACTGGGTTGACGTTTAAGTTTCAAGCAGATAGCATCCCGTTGAACACTAGCATGAATAGGATGAACCAGCAAAGTAAGGTCTGTTCCCTCTGTCAAGATGGGGACGAAGACTCTAAGCATTATTTGGTATACTGTGTAAGATTTGATGCTGCTCGAAGAAATCTATTTAGTGAAATCAGAAAGCCGGTACCATCGGACTTGTTCACAAGATTCAGGGCATGGAGTCGAAACCCAAAGCAGCTGCCTTGTTGTTCAACCCTTCTTGGGGTCAGCCTGACTAAGTCTCTTCACTTGATGACTTAATTAAATCCTTCCTTGCTGAAACTTGAAAGGTGAGGGCTTGGAACGTGAGGACGAATGTCCTTTACGGTAAGTCTCTTATACTGGGGTAAGTCTCCCCTTCCTCAGGTAGCTGTCTCTTCTGCTTTGTGTTCATCTTCTCAACCAATCCTTGTTTCTAGCAACGTCCAGCCAGGGCGTAGGGTCTAGGGTCGAAAGGCTACGGCATGCAAGTCTTAATGAGTACACCTCTCTCACTCCAGCTCGCTCGTATGTCGACAAAAGCCTCCTTCCAGAAGACGAGGAGGATATGTGAAAGAAGTGGTCCCTCGTTGCTAAAGGAGACAGAGGCTTCGGGATGGACCTTTGTCGTTGTTAGATAGCGAAGCTATAAGAAGAAGATAAAACTGGTGACAAAAATGGGGCCCAGCGAGAGAGCGACACTCCTAACGGGGCGGGCCTACTACTTTCGGCCAAGCATATAGCGGCTAGGAAATAGGGTTCTGTTCCATCTCCCTACGTATTCGCAGCGTTTCGCTATTTATCTGAAGGGTCCGAACAGAGCCTGAACTACAGACCGCGCCCGTGACCGTGCCTACACGCACGACCAACATTCCTGGGTAGGCAAGCAGCCCCAACAAATTCCTGACCGACTGCTAAGGAGGTTCAGGAATTTTACCTGGTGTTCACAAGTTATTTAGCGAAAATCTAGAGGCCTATTAACACACACTCGGATTCCATCAACCTTACTACAAGGGTGTTCTCGGAGATCTGACCAACACCATTTGACCAAAGGCTTCCTCAGCTACTCACTTGTGCAGGTGCTGAATACTTTTAGTTACTAAGGAGCACCATGGACCTGTTTCTTGTAATCCTTCCTAAAGCCGAATAGGGTGGACCGGATTTTGGCTTTTTCTCAGAAGACAGTAAAGAAACGTCTAAATATATACTGGTACATGGGATAGCAGATCGAACGACGCCCAGACAGTGAAGCTAATCCCCAACAAAGGCAGTGATCCCGGAGAAGTAAAGGAACGTCTAAGGAATAACCTTACAAGTACAGCTTATGTGAACCGACGAAGTAACCGGGTCCAAGTTCTTTCACTGAAGGACAGTTTCCCAAAATGCAGCTCCTGACCAAACTTCTGTTATATTTGCTTCTATAGTCTTAATAAGAACCATGTAGGATCGTTTACCCTGACGCGGTGTATCTGAGTACCCGACATTTTAGATGCTATCCCTGATTAGCTCTCTGAAAGCATACGTTCGAGACGTTCGTTTCAGCTCCCAAGAAATTCGAAGACCGAATCTCTACGGGGCGCCTAACATAACCAACAGTAAAACCCTCAACCTGTTACCCGAAGAGGTCTTAACAAAGCCTACTATACAAGTCATTCCCGGTTAAGCTTGCAACAGTACTCCTAGTTCTCCTTACCTTGCCAGCGACACTATGCTCTCAAGTACAGCTTCCGGTTGGTTTTTCCTTACAAATCATACAGAAACACACTAGGAAGACCTTGGACACAGCTAAATATTAAATAATCTGGCATCAACTCGATCAATATGAACTGGTCACCTTCTGCTGAGATCGTTAAGTGCCTTACCTGAACCAATAAGAAAAATCAAAGAAGCAACCTTGATATAACAAAGCAACGAAGAATGTTTCAAGGAGAACCTTACCAGAAGCGAGATAGTCATCAGAACCAACAACTGCCGACTTGTCCCTAAATCGGCTGTGTCGACAAGGTTGGGTGGACCAAAATCTCCGAGGTGTGCCCCGTGCGTTTCATGTAGCGGCATATTATTTTGGGGAATATCCCGAGTAGAACGTGCGTTCTGCAATCAAAAAGTGAGTAGGTCAAGCCCTTAAGTACTCCAACAAACCCACTCCCGAGTGTCGAGCTCCGGTTCAGTAAACAATCAGGAAAAATTCTGTATCTGTTGCGCCTCCTCTTTGCACGTAACCATGCTGCAGAAGACCCCGAATCCACAACAGACTCACAGCCATCCTACACCTCGTCCTTCGCAGGTTCTGCAGAGAAGCTTTAAGCACTGTGGATGCTTGCCAGGTATCAGCCGCAAGAACCTCACGCTTCGGTTATGGCTCCCGTGTACGTTTTGCCACGTGCACTGGGTCCTCGTCTTCAGGAAGCCCGCACATTCGTATTTGGATTTTTTGCAAACTCACTATATATAAGGTCACTGGAGGCAAAGTGGGAAACCTGAGAAAGATGAGGTTTCTCCTCAACTGGCACCAAAACACCAGGGTGCTTACAGAACCAGCAAGCGCCTGCGATAATCATGAAGGCCGCTCCACCAATCACAGCGGCAATTATACCAACCAATGCTCCAGTTGATACACTTGTTTCCTGCCACACGTAAGCTTGAGTGTGTGGGGAAGACAACCCATTATCGAACAAGCAGCCTGGTAGCAGTCCTCCACAGAGACCCTTGTTACCCGCAAAGGAGCTCGCCACCATCGCCTGGAAAACAGGTACACTTGGGATTGGTCCTGTAAGTTTATTGTACGATACATTCAGAAATGTAAGACCCGTCAGCTGTCCGAGAGCAGCCGGAATCTCCCCAGAAAGTCGATTGTTTCTCAAATCCAAGGACATGAGGAGTACCAGACCACCCAACTCGGAAGGTATAGTCCCAGACAGCTCGTTATTGCTGAGATTAAGGGCATACTGTAAGCTGGTAACCTTGCCCAACTCTGGAGGAATGGACCCATTCAGCCTGTTCCCACCCAGTTCTAAGACCGATAAGTGGAAACACTGGCTGATAGCGGGGGGGATTCTACCGCTAACCATATTGTCTGCCAGCGAGAGCTGTTCCAACGAGATCAAATTTCCCAACTCCGATGGAATACTGCCAGAGAACTTGTTCCCACCTAGATCCAGGCGCAGCAGCTTAGTACAATTACCCAGTGATGAAGGGATGCTACCACTCAGCATGTTGTTAGAGACGTTGAAGGCTGCCAAATGAGTAAGCTTCCCTAGTGAGTCTGGCAGCTCTCCATAGAAACGGTTATTCGATAATGAAAGCACTTTCAGACTCCGACAGTTGCTTATTTCTGCGGGTATGCTTTCCTCAAAAGAATTACCACTCAGTTCCACATCAATGATCAGTGAGTTGTTTGTGATGTCCGTCAATACCGTACCAACGAGATCATTGTTCGCGAGCACTAAACGCTGAAGAGACTTGCACTTTCTCAATGTCCTCGGCACAGATCCTGTCAAGTGGTTGGAGCTCAAGTACACCCATTCGAGAACTTCAGAGGCACATAGAGTATCTGGGATAGTTCCGTCCAAGTAATTCTCAGACAGATCCAAGTTCATCAATGCCCTTGTGCCACCGAGCAAAGGAGGTATCTCTCCAGTGAAGAAATTGTCAAACAGAATCAGTTTAAACAGCGCCGTCAAGTTCTGCAGGCCGACCGGGATAGGCCCATACAGCTTGTTCATGGAAAGGTCCAGCTCTGCGAGACCCTCGAACTCACTAAAGCTAAGAGGAATGGTGCCTGTTAGCCGATTCTCGAAGAGTGACAGAAGTTGCAGGGTCCGGACTTTCACCAGCTCCGAAGGAATGGTACCTGACAGGTTGTTCTCCGAAAAATCAATCTCGGTGACCGAGGTCCAATTACCCAACTCTCTGGGGATGCTGCCATTGAGGTTATTTCCATATATATACACCAACTTAAGTGCATGTAGCTTGCCAAGCTCCGGAGGTATCTGCCCCCTGAGATCATTGTCGTAAAGTGCTAACATCTTCAAGCGGCTACAATTTCCGAGCTCAGGAGGAATGCCGCCAACGAGTAAATTTTGCCACAGTACGAGATTCTTAAGGTTCTGCAACCTTCCCAGCTCTCTCGGTATCACTCCATCAAGGAGATTCTGAGCAAGACCAAGATAGCTCAAATTCTTGCAACTCGCTATACTACGAGGGATGGGGCCAGTTATGAAGTTCTGCCCAGCACGAAGCACTTTCAGGCTAGTAAGATTGCCGAGAGAGGAAGGCAAAGAACCACTGATGTTATTTGAGTAGATCAAAATTTCAGTTAAAAAGGGAAGATTCCCAATAGACGAAGGGATGGGTCCTCCCAGGACGTTGTTGATCAGGTACAGACCTTGCAGGTTGGTCAGATACCCAATCTCTATCGGGATTTTCCCGGTGAGCAAATTGCCCCCAAGGTCCAAGATTTCCAGCTCCGTACAGTTTCCAATACTCCGTGGAATACGGCCCTCTATCCAGTTATTCGACATGTTCAGAACCCTCAGAGAACTCAAAGAGCCAACGACGGGCGAGATACTCCCCGACAGATTTCTGGAAGAAAGGTCGAGGGACCACACACGACCATCACCATCGCAGCTGACACCTTCCCACTGACAGTGAAATATATTTGAGGCATTCCAGCTTGAGAGGTAATCTTCAGGGTCACCAAGGGCCTCCAGGAGCTCCAAAAGATACCTCCCGTCAGATGAAAGGCCATTCGAGTTCACACACAGCCACAGAAGAACGACTGCAAGTGCCAGAACAAAAGTCCTTCCCCTACCGCGCATGTTGGAGAGATTATTGTACTCCTCCAAGGTTACTTGGTCAAACTCTACTCTAATACTTTACAGTCTCCATCGTTTATCCTCACGCCAGTACCTGGAAAACGTCATGACCTAAAATGAGGACGAGAAAAACAACCCCTACTCGTACCTTTCACCTGAACTTACCTCTAGGCTCCATCCAGATCTGTCACTGGACTAGCAAGAGGAACATTCCTATGCTCGAGGATTCGCCAACCGAGTAAGATATCAAGAAGAGCAAATACTACATTCGCGAATACGAAAAAGATACGTTCTTAACACAGACTCATCAACCAACAATGATAAACATTCAATTTCTGCCTTCACCCACCTTCTCCACTTATCTCCATCCTAGGCATCCCAGGTCTGCCTCCGCCGAGCTTCTGGTTTCTTCGATTCAACTATACTCCTAACTCGTCACACGTTTCAGCTTGCTCCAATCACTGCACATGGAATAATGTCAAGCGTCTCAACTGCCGTCTGTGAATGGCAATTAAGAAAACCTCATTTCAGAGGACCGTTGTAAACCTGATGTTCACCGGCAGGGGACTTCCCAAGGGCTAAACCGATGAGTGCACCAAATTCACTACTGTAGTTCCCCGCCTCGATATGCACATTCCCATTCTCCCGCGCTCCTTGCTGCAAATAACCTCCGTCTCTTCTTGCCTTTCCCTGCCCAACTGGTGTCATACCTCTAAACCTTATCCCACCTGCCAAAAGAGGCATCCTCCTGTTCGTTCACTTCCCTTTACAACTCGGTAACTTCGACTTACAATGTCACTACTACTAGTCACAATTAGTCAAAAACGACGATGAGTACCCCGCAGATGAAAGCTTCTCATCAATCCGTGGCCTCGTGAAGCCTCCACTACATCGCATAAAGCCGTGGCCTAGGCCTCATGGTCCGATACTTGCTGAAACAAAATGCCAATCCACTGTCTACACAACATATGAGCGCATGTTCACAGCACTACTCCCTGTCCTCTCACCCACCTCCTGTGAGGCTGTGACTTCTATAGCACTTATCCTCCCTGTTTCCACTATTGTACTTTCTCGGGTTATAACTCTCCCTTCTCTCCAAGTCCAGGCCTTCACCTGGACCCCACTCGAGGCAGTCTGGGTTCCTACAGATGAAGGGGTTGCCCGCCGCTCTTACGCATCTATCGGTGGATCCGATATTTCCCTCGCAGAATGCATCATCGAGCTTCCATATCTTGTCCTCCAGCCCTTGTGCCCGCAATCCTCGCCATGCCCGATGGTTCCTCCCTCCTTGCTACAGATACGTCCCGAGTCCCCACCTCCCTCCCTCGCTCTTTTCCTGCTGCTCCGCCTCACTGCACCTCACCTTTCACCGCTTACCTTCCCTTCCCTTCCCTAGCTTACTCCCCCACTCAACCTCTTCCGTCCAGCAATGTCTTCGCATTCGAAAACTCCCTTCGAGCAGCCTCCCTTCAGCAACCAAAGCTCTTCCATACACTCTCGTCAGAGTCGTCACTTCTGCTCTGGATATCTGATTCTGTTTCTTCCCCTATCTCTCCAACAAACTCTCGGAGTTTATTCCGAGACCGAATCTCCTGAGGAGAACCGAATTTATTTCAAATTTCTCTATCCTTTGTCGTGTCGACTTCTACTACTGTAACACTCTTTTCCCTCAGACACCAACAGCCCCAAAGGCAGATTATTGGCGAATATACCGGGCTAATCCGAACCTTCCCAGACCACGCCTACCCAACCTAACCACGGTCAGACCAGACCCCACTTCCGCAGGTCTGGTAGGCATTTTGTTTCTGCCCGCTTCATCCTACCAAACGCTTTTGCATCACGATCCAAAAGTTATTTGCTCGGCCTTGTGGACACTATGCTGGAACCTTGCCATCGTTGGCGTGGCCTGTAGATCCCTCTCTTTGCTGTTTGTGTGGTTACGTTCAACTTAACCATTCTTAACTATAAATACGCTACTAGGTACAACTTCGGGCAGTGGCTAAAGGGGAAATCTTTGGTATGTCCCCTTACTGCCTTTATAGTTAACTGCAACTGCAGTAGTTGTGGGTACATGATTCTTACCGAGATACTTGAAGCTACCGACTATGAATCAATCATACCACAAAGTACTCCCATACGCAAAGCTACCGACTTTTATGCAACAGGAGTAAACATGTCACCAAATGAAGGAATTATTTTGTTTACTCCGATGTTGTCTTCACTCTTAGTATAGGCCTTGTCTTGAACAAAACCATACACTGTTTGTAATTTTCCATATGGACACTTAAACAGCAAGGACTGTCTTCAGTTTCTACCGCACTCTTCATCATGAATTCTCTTTCCATGCAAGCGTGGCTTTTCATCCTACGTGGCAGAGACCATCTTTGAATAGCTTACAAAGAAATCAATGGTAAACAAGGTGCTGGCGCAGGCAATAATATTGCTAAGTTATGCATTTGACGGAGAATATTGTTATAATCTCACATATTATATTAGATTGAAACTTCTCTTTTTTGTGAAAGAAGAAAAAAAGTTTTCACCTATTTTTTAGATTTTATCTTGTTCTAAACTTTACAAAATAGACTATTAGTTATGCAAATGCATAGCAACAAGGTGTCGCACACTAGATAATATGACTGGAGATGAATTTGAAGCCCGAAGTAGTAACTGACAATACGTTTCTAATCATTTTTGTCTTGTAAAATTGATGGTTAGCAATGCATAGCAAATAACCACTCCTAACATTCGGATGATAATTCTTTTTGCATGTTGACCAGTTTTGTTTTTAAGGTAAGGCAGTGATTGGAATTATTTTGCGCAACTGCTCTTATCGTCTCTTTCGTACAACATGGGATTCTCTTTTCTTTGGAGCGCTGCTGTATTCTTTTTTTCTTTTTTCATCTCTCTCTTCGTCTATGACCGGAGGGGGTTACTCGTTGTGTTAGTTTGGTCTTATTTCTCATTTTCTTGCGGTACTTCTCCTCAAAGTTTGTGAAGGTGTTCTTTGTTGCGGTCCGCTTGCTGTTTTTGTTGCTTTCTCATTTCTTCTTCGTCAGAAACTGACACTTCTTCTTGCAATGGTCATGGTTTTACTCGCTTATTGTTCTTGCACTCGCTCACGTCGACATGTCAAACACGCTGTCATTGCTCTTACTTGCTACGAGGTGGCATCCTTACATCTTTTTCCACGCGCTGCCGCTTGGTAGTTAGACGTCTTGACGTGGGCATCATTCCTTTGTCTATGCAGGGATCAGATGAGGAAGACTTCGTCTTGAGATGATGTCGTGAAAGCTCGAGCTCGTTTTGCCTGCTTAGTCTGCTGTTAGGCTTGCCGTTTCTCAAGTGAATTCACGTGCTCGTTGCTTACAATGTCTGCTTAATTCGCATCCTCGCTGCTTGCAATGTCTAAGAAATCTCAACCGGACCATGGGATCATTTATGAGAATCTGTTTTTCTCTTGTAGTCCTGCAGGGAGCCCGCTGCTAGTGCTATCGAGCCACAAATCTTCAGCGTTCTAAGTTGTATCGAGCATGTTTGTAAGCACGATATCAAAAGTTATCAGTGTCAGGTGGATTGCTTTCATGTCTCATCGAGCTTTTCACTACATCCTTTGCTGCCTCGACCTTTGTTGCCATTTTCAGAACCTGATTTGTACATGATCATAAGTTATGTGTACATAGATTTCCGCTATTGTTTGAAGGCTCCAGACTTTCTCTTGCCGGGCTTAGATTATGTGAAGACTTTTTACGCCTTTGCTGATGCCCTTGAGTGCTTTCAGTGCATTATAGATCCATTTCCTCTGTGTCAATCTAAGGAACTTTGGTTTCTCCTAAGGACTCATGTTTTACTTACTTTTCTTATCTCAAGTTCATACACTCTTCGGAGGACAACAACCTCATCAAACATGTTGTAGTTTCTCCCTATAGACAAAAACAACACTCTAGTATGTTTGCGAGGCTATAAATCCGAGGATATACGAGGATTGATCGCAAACACGTATTATATTTGTTTGATGCAAATGCGACAAGTCGCACGCACGCACGAGACGTGTGATGGGTCCTCCACACGAAAAATAAGGTTGAGTTGAATTCGAACAATATACTACAACGAGTGCTACAGTTTAATAAGTTCAAGAGTTGGCACCCTCTTGGCAGTACTATTCGAATGTGTTTGCAGTCTATGATACGATCAGACAAGTACGCGTAGTCTTGTAAGTGGTTGATGAAAAATGAGATATAACGAGACAGAAGTGAGACATTTTAGAAGGTCATTATCCATCCGGAACTTGTCACCATGAGGAATATTTCTCTAACAATAAAGACCGGAAACATTATTTCATCATCGTAGAAGACAAAGAAAAATCACTGATTTTATCATCGCTTCGAAGTCATTAGAGTGCTACTCGATTACATTTCCATCTGTAATGCTCTACTTTCGGATGCTAAAGCGGCAAAATGAACAAAAAGTACTATTTATATTTTTTGTCCGCAATGTCTCTGTACCATTCAGCTGACTACATTCATGTTTGCAGGTCACGTTTATTCTCAACCAGACGAGGCTGCTGGAGCCGACTTCAATGACGCTGTTGGAGCTGAGTCTGACAGGCAAGTTGATGATTCTCAGCTAGAGGTCTCTTGTTCACAGCACGTACGTATAACAAGTCCATCACAATTAGAGCAATAAACTAGTACTAGTGTTTCTCTCATTTCCTGGTGGTATTCTCATAGCAACTTTAACTATACATAGAGGTCTATATTTCCATCATGGATATGGAAAAATGTTACTATCTGTATATATGACAAGTCCGTTGCAGAGGGTTGTTTTATGAAGCTCTATCTTCAAATGGCCGTGAATTCTCTCCAGGGAGCAGTTGGTATAGGGATCAAGAGTATACTTTTCTTGTGGTACAAAGGTGAATGTCATCCTCTGAATGACCTCTTATAGTCACACAATATAAATAGTGTGGTAATAATGCTCTGTGATCTTACTTTGTGAATAAAGACCATTTGCCATAGAGTTTGCCTCTCATGATGTGTTGTGCTTACAGAATATAACAGAGAAAGTCTAGTATAAATATTTCCAGTTTGCTGCTCATGCTTTGGTATGCTTAGAGAATACAGCAGAGAAAAGAACTCAACCTGTGAAGTGTTGATGGAGTACCAAAGAAGGGACCAGAAATTCATCCTCACGTAAAACCCAATCCGTATCGCTAGAAAATCGGCAGCCAGGAAACGTTTTTTTTCTGAGACACCCGTGAAGGGATTTTTTGCAGTGGGGAAAAGCCGTCTTAATTTCGGAAACGTAGCAATGAAATATCGAAAGTCTCAAAACCCAAGCCTTCCCAAAAATAAGAACCCCTTGTCGATCTATCAACACACCCACTCATACCAAAGTGAATAAACATCATAAGCAACAAGACACTAGAAAGTCTATTCTTACTTCACTTTACTCTGCTTTTGTAAAAGAAGTAATAAGTTGTTGTTATGCATCTGAATAGGTAACGGTAGCTTTTGAAGAAATCAGAACTGGACAAAAGCAAGAAAGTAATGTGGGAATTTCTTATAGTCTTTTATAAAATGATAGTTTCACTCATGTAACGCATGATTATTAGTATGATTCTCAACCATATGCATAGTCTTGGCAATATTATGATAACACTTTATTTTAAAAGTGTGGGTAATACACTTTCTTCGGAGCATTTGTGAAAAGCCAAGACGAGTGGAGTTTAAACTGTTACAAATGAGATATAGAAACATTTCTTATATGCAGAAATGTACATATTGCATGATAATTTTAAATTCACTTGAGCACAATGGCAAATCGTATGTCACTTGCATGCTCTCGAGACTCTTTCATACATTTCCAAAATTCTTCTCGCTCTTCAAATTAAAAGTCGTATACAGTTAGTGCGTTATTTTAATCACAATATTTGATGGACATACTCCTTCTTTCTATTTTCGCTGGACCGTAGCCGCACTGTTCAAAATCAATGACTCTCAATTAATTGTGACTCGTTTATGTGTGTGATTATTAAATAGATTTTTTCTCGAAAAAGGTTTTGTTTTAAGTTCCTCTTTCTAAAGTTGATTGTTAATACACTCAATTAGCCTTTATTCTGCGAAGGCATGTTCCACAGTTGTCTATATAAAATCAGTGACTGGAAAGTTTTGCAAACGAAAGAGGAAAATTACAAGATTAATAAACAAAAATGTATATGGGTTATATAACGGAATGCTTCCTGGGGAGGTTTCCAGCTGCTATGTTGAGTTTGCGTTCATGCTAGACTATGTTTATAATCTCAAAGAATGCTGATTCATTCATCTCATGTACACTTCGAAGTTTACATGGGGTTTAATATATGTTATAACTCTTCCGCTGGGAAGAGTTAGAACATATATTAATGTTTTCGTAAAACAGAGCAATCTGAGAATTAAAATCTCGGTATTATTCTCCTTGTAACACATCAGTCTAGACTCCACTTATGGGTTATATTTTATTGAGTTGGTTATTTCGAGACGAGTTAACATATATTACTTATGAATTTATTCAATTTTTCACGATATCTTATTATAAGATATTTTTATAATATTTATATGTTTTCGGATAAGAGAAACGAAATTCACTTTACAAGGACGTTGGGGATGCTTATTATTTGTCCTTAACGTTCAGAACTCTGTGTTCACCGTGGTTGAAGTTCCAGTATTCAGTGCTACGACAGTTTCAGCCTTGTACTCTTTTGGACCATCCAGTAGTTGTCACTTTTCCACGTCGAAGTGTTGAACACCTTTTAGCCTTGCTGAAGATGGAGAGGGCAATATATATGCCCTTTAATTTATGAGCAAACCTTTCCTGATGAAATGGTTTGGTCATAAACTATAAAGTGTATCAAAGTTGTGTAATGTTTTTTATTCGTCGTATATAATGTTTTTGTGGTTATTTCAGATTTCTATGTGCATTGCATTTACAGTATTTTTTTTCTTGTCTAGCTAACTCTAAAGATTGAAGAAGAAAGGAATAATAGCGAGATAGGATTTGGTTTCTCTTCTATCCAACTATAAGGATGGGAGAACACAAATATAAATATTGAGGAGAAATGATTTCCGTCCTTTTTCGGTAAGGTGTACGTAGAATCAAGAAAATGAACATGAAATGCAAGTGGGGAATTTTAATTAATAGATATTTAGATTAAAAACTTTAATTCTGATGTACGCACATGTTTACTTAAATCACAGCGATAAGCTCTTTACGACGAATAAACTTTCTTCTCATTTCTTTCGCAACACCATAACGAAAGCACATGTGAGAATCCCTGCAATCTATTTTCCCTGTCCCTACACCTGTTCTTTTCTCGACGTTGTGCATGTGGTTTAATTTATTATTAATTGTTAGGAAAAGATTAAAATCAGTTTTTTATTTTTTATTATAGCGTTTCTTATTTATACTCCCGAAAGCGTGTTTTTTTTTCTTTGCGTTATGTAAAAGTTTTCTCATATTTTCAGGTTCGTGTAATATTTAACGTCAAGAGATATTTTATTTTATTTTTTAATTCAATAAAGATTTTTGATTAATGATTATATATTTTCTCAATAATAACAAACGAGCAAAAGTTACCAGAAGTCGATCTTGCATGCATATTTAGCCTTGCTCTCTTTTGACCGTAATGACTTTAATAATACTTGAAATATACTAGAAAATGATATCACTATCACTATACTCCCACTAAACTTTCAAACACAGCTAGTAAGTGAATAAATAAGATTATTTTCCTCACAAATATCATGAGAGTTTCTACTAACGAAGTGAACCAGACTGACTGGAAATCAACTGAAAATATTGCCCCTAGTTAGCCAGAGACAACTGATTCGTTAACAGAAGAGTTTCGACCGAGCATCCACTAACCTAAAATCCAAGAAAGAAGGTATTTACGTTAATGTCATTCCAGGACCTACTTCCTAATGAGAAAAGCTGCATTGGCATACAACTGTACCGTTAACCCTTCAAAACATACAAAATGGTTTCAAAGAGATGTGGAAATTTGGAATTCGTATTTTCTTGAATTAGCCTTGAGATGTGGAAACAATAAGTAGTCATAGATCATTAGATTATTAGGGTCGACTATAGAAATGGATAATAGTTTTTATTTATTTATGATAGCATGATGCATACTTAACTTCTGTCTTTATGGGCGTGTCCTCACCTTTTATTAAATAAATAAACAAAGTAAAATAACTTATGACTTTACTAATTGTGTAATTTGCTTAAAATACGACGGAGATTGCATTGCCTACTTAACTCAAGGGATGGGAAGATCATTCTGGTAACCTCCGAGCATTAGCTAGACAAGTATCAATGGCAGTTATCACCCTTCTGATCACTATTCAACTACTGTCTTCTCACCAGGGTTTTCGGGTCCTGTGTTTAAGGGTTGGATACGCTGTTCTACTCTGTTCGACCGGGTGCGTGAGAATTTCAATACTGATTTCTCGATAAAAAAAATACTCAATCTTGTCCAGACCCTAGGTATTGTTGTGATGCTTGTGTTTTTTTAGATATATGTGTCTCTCTGGTATCAAAGTAATGAAATCCATGCTGCACTATAAACAGGGCTTGATTTCTAGGTTTGTCCATGTCTTCGGATTTCTTTGTACTTTCAAGACACTGCTCCGTACTATGGTCTATCGTCAATCATTCGATCTTATTTTCAGATCCTGCACCCATCTACCAAGTGTAAAAATATATATGATATTTTTAATATATATATATATATAAAATCATTTCCATAAATTACAAGGACACATTTATCTCAAGCGTGATACTGGGAAAAGATGCATTAGAGGTCTTCAATAGTACTATATTTAGTCTCCATAAGAAGAGAAAACTATTAGAGCATCTCGGAATCAAATAAAAATGAATACGTTTCTTATATTCTGAGCAATAAGCTACTGTTGTACGACATTGATTACAGTTGCAAAGATGAAAGGCATGTTTGACATATGTAAGTTTGAGTTAAAGAAGTAACGTTTCAATTCCATGTTCTTTTTCTTAAGATTGTGTCTATAGTTTTCTGAAATGAAAAATATAATCTGTTTATATGTTGCAACATCTATCTTTACGCAGTCATAGCATCAAATACTAGATGATGTCAATTATTGATCGTGGTGGTTAGACGATGAGAATGCAAGTGACCCCTATTAGGGATGTCAATGGTAGAGTAAGTTTCAAAGCTCTTAATTAATAAATTAAGATTCTTAATCCGTGATGTGGGTCACGGTTTTAGTCAAAATCTTTGCAACCGTCTCATGTAAGGACTGTAGTGATCGTGAATACTGTAGTGATCACTGAAGGCGCTGGAAGTTTGGTGCTCGAGATATATGAAACTGAGAATGCAATATTATTTTTCTCACCAACCAATGGTGAGATAATGTTGAACCTGTTTCACACTTCAGTAGTTCGTCCGCACCTCCGTTTTATCGATAGCAGAAAAAAAACGATTAAAAAAAATTGACGGTGCACCCGAAAACTTTATTTATCATAAATATACCAAAGAGGAAACATTTTTCCTCTCCGTTGGCTGGTTTTACAGTTTCTTCTGCTTATGTTCTAGAAGTATAATCTCTTGGTAAGCATTGTGTGGATCAAGACTCGTAACAAACATTATTGCATACTGTATGTACATACGGATACACGGTACAGAATTGTCTACATAAGACGTTATACAGGTATTTGCTCCTGCCATGAGCAGCTCGCATATGTGATTTGGAAAAAAACATCTGCCAAAAGAATGTACTCCGGCAGTTGCTATGCGCAGTCGGTGTTGATTTTCAGTTGCTACTGTCGGCTACACAGTCTTTGGGGTCACTATTGTCGACCTCCATCGTCTGCTCTGCACCGTACAAGTTCCTACAAGTGCATCTCGTACAAGAATATCTGTCTTGCGAAAAAAAATATATTCTGGATGTCCTCTGATGTGACATCTTGCAGACTGAGGAAGGACTTCCATAGTGAATGAACACGACGTGTATGGATTCCAGCTTGCATCAGCCATCTAGACGATACGAAATACTTATCAGAGATTATCATGGACTTGAGGCATGTGATGAAAGTCGAAGACAATGGGTGTGAACTTCAGTATTTGTTCAATTGTAAGGCTCTATGTAGAATATTAGCATAATAGAGCTCTACTCGATTCTTAGTATCTGTAGCATCAAGAAGAGTGTACAATTCCTTCCGTCTTCTAACATGCTCTCAAAGACGTTCTTCAAGTGCGCATGGTGGTGCACTTCATTTTCATCCTTCATGCCTATCATTCTTACATACGTATAGATGCCTTTATTGCTTAAGGTCTTGGCAGATACCTCGTCATCAACAGGACGGTCAGTTAACCATCCTATACCAGCAGTGATGCATTTTGAACATCCAAAAGAGATCTAGCGTTAACACAGATCATGAACTTAAAGTGTAAATGCAGCATAGCACCGTCTCTTTCTACAGAGAAAACTCCTCCTTGACAATGTTTTTCGAAGAATACTCCTAGAGCAAAAATAAAGACAAATCTAAGTCCTCTCTAGTTCTGCATACTGTAACTGAGATTTCAAGAAACTGAGGCTGTGGGTTGGTTTTCTTAGCTCGAGCCTCCTTGCGGAGAAACATTGAGCCTTGCTGGATCAAGATAATGAGGACACACAGAACGCCGTGATGTATGATCTGGTACGGTACATATGCAAGATAAATATAGCAAGTAGAAGATAGAGGAGATAGTGGACTTGATGAGTTTAGTGGAAGCATCGATGAAATAGCGAGGATAGATGAAGATGATCATATTTCTATCTTGCATCACATGCTAGAAACTATCGTATGTGGTATCAAGATACATATAAGTGCCATATATAGCAACAAAATCACTCATTATGGTAAAGAAATCCGTGTCAAGAAAGAATTGCGGGATCTTAAGAGAGAAGTCCAGACCGAGATAAATACAATCGATCAAATTTTAAGCGACGACTGCGGTAGACAATAATATACATCCAAAACGTACTTTTGTGAAAAACAAGGAAAAAAATAACCGGACGCCACGGAAGAGAAAATCAAGAAAGGAGATTCGTCAATACATGATCTATAATTTCTTGCTTGGTACTTTTGTGAAAAACCAGACAGGAAGTCGGGAAGTTCCTCTCTAATATTAATTGTGTATAGAAATAGTCATAAGAATTCCCTGCTTGGTTTTATGTCACTTTTCTGGAAAACCAAACGGGAAGTCGGGAAGTTTCACTCTAATATTAACTGTGCATAGAATTAGTCACCAGAATGTGAATAATCCATTGAAATCAGACTGTCCATAGGGAGTTGACAACCTGAGTTCGAATCCTCTCAAAAGTAAACGCACGGAAATCATAAGAGACTCGTCTCCTCTTAGGGTAAGTTTAAACAGAAAAAATTATTTCATATAATTCAGTGTTTCCTCCTCCGAGGTAAGTTTAAACAAAAAAATAATGAAGTGTTTAAAGAGGTGTCACTGAACATTCATTCTCTACTAAACCTCCCAAGATGTCTCAGGATTGGTTCAATCTATAAATAATTTCAAAAATAAATGTACATTGAAGTATATGTTGAAGAATTAACCGAGGGTAAATATACATCCAAAACGTACTTTTGTTTTGTGAAAAACAAGGACTGCGGTAGACAATAGTTCAAGTTCAAACAGCAGTTGTAGACAACACGTCCAAGTGAGAAAAATGAGGTCGGAAAGCAATGTGTATTAGAAGATATCGTCCTTCCTTAGGAGGCTCTTGTTCTATAGAAGTCAATATAGATGACGATTGATTTTGAAGAGAAGAGCAATCTGGAGATAGAGGAATGGTCGACACGGACTGTGATGCGAGAGACTGCATAAAATTTGTGTCATTGTCCTCCTAGGAAGTGATCGGTGTATCAGAAAAGACTCTTTAGTCTCAAAGGCTATGTTGCAAGGTGAGAAGAAGTGATATCGAGAATAAACTCTTTAGTCCGAGAGGTTGGGTTGCGAGGTGGAGAAGAAGTGTCCATTCTGACAAGAATGCAGTCATCATCGAGCATAGAAGTGTAGGTCAAAAGACAGAAATATAAGCCAAAGTGGTGCCCCACAGAAGCAAAGCATGCAATAAAAGAGAAAAGCAGAGCAAACGTGAACACCTATTACTACAGCCATACTGAAAACCATATGAGCAATGAGAGATGGTAAGAACATGGTACCAGATGTCAAAGTGACAAGCTGCAGATACAGCATCTGTTGTACCTCCACGTCTTGGCGTACTCCCGTCCAGAATGCAGACCCATCAAACTTTCTGTGAAAATAATACAGCAACGAGAAATGAGAAGTTGTACCTTGTCAATGTAAGTGGTGGTCCGCACGACAACTCCCGCACAATGGACTTTGAAAGCTTGGGAAGAAATAAGTATATGTAACACCTTCCTCGTACTCCTGTTCTGCACTTCCTGCAAGTCTCGGAAGAGAAAAAAGCACTTTCTGAGAAATCTCGCTAACACAAAAACTTGCTGCAATGAATGTGGGTCCCAGTGATAGTACTCGGTGGGCCAGTCCCTTGTCTTGATTATTGCCTCGCATTTCATGCTTGTCTTGTATCCTGTCTGGACCAAAACTGAAGGTTGTATGCATATTTGTACAGATTCCTTGCTTATTCACCTCCTCCATCTTCCAATGGAGGAGGCAAATATGCAAAAGGTTTAATTTAATACTTAATCTTTCTTGTCGGAAAGATTAGGTATTAAATTAAATCTAATGTACATGAGAGAATTAATGAGCACTGTGTCCCAGACTTGTACATTTTGAAGCGTGGCATTGGGATCAATGTTTATGGGTTATCTCTTATTCTTCTCGTTTTTCCAGATATATCTAAAATAGAAATTTTCAATTTTCAATTTTCAATTATTAAATTATTTATTAATTAAAATAATCTCACCGCGTCTCCCCCTCGACCTTGCCCGCCTCTTCGCGCTTTCCCCGCTTGTCCGTTTCCCTTCCCCACGAAGTGTACAGTTTCGGTGCTTATTTGGTTGTAAAGACTACAGTGATCATCCTTCTTTGCGTCGATGTCTACATAATCTTTCTTGTACAACGTTAATTTTTGTTGGAGTGGATTGAGATCTAGAACTGTCTACTAGCTAGTTATCTCGATGTATTCTTGATAATTATTTATGTATGAATCAATTTAAATTGTGATGTGTTATAATAGTTTGATCATTCTTTACGCTCTTGATTGATTTACCATTATATATGTTTAAGTCTAGTACTTATCATTCGCTTGATGAATGATCTAACGAAAGTCCTTCATGATTAGATACAAGTTATATTTATAAGTCCTAGAATCATATTCACTTTATTAATTATTAACATCTAAGACTTCTACCACCTTATAAAAGATATTACACTTCAAGGATTATATGGATATCATCTATTTAGATTTTATTCTTTATAAGTCTAAACATATATAAACATCATAAGATAATATTTGATTATATTGTAATCACCATAATGATGACAATATACAAAAAAAGAAAAGTTAAATTATAACAAAATTAAATATTATTATACTGTAATTACTGAAATTATTATATTATGTTATATTTATATTCTCTAAAATATATCTGAAATAATTTTATTTTTAAAAAATGCAGAAAATAATACATATACTCTTCTTCATAAACTGATCAGCCATATGTAACTATGCTCTAGGTCATATTGCATCTTAGTTTAATACTCATCATCTCGTATTATCTTTCAATGTTTATTTTCAGTTTTTTTAGTGATCGCGCTAAATTGTTAATTTCATTGATGTATTTTCAAAAGCAATCAAAAGATTTCAAAAGAGAAGATAAACATAAGAAACGAGTGATCGAGTGAAAATGCTACTTTATGCTTCTTTACTTCAATTGACTTTCATTTCTTTCCGAAGTGTAATAGAACCCGGAATCAAAGATACAAATGGATCGACCAACTTGGATAAGAAATACAAACTTAAGTTTCTTTTTCCTGAATCTACTCGTTGATAACACTTCAAACTCTTATAAAAGTGCTCGAAATATATTAGAAGGATTTTTGTAACTGAAACTTTTCTGTTTTATGGAACGTATATAACAATCATTATACAAATAAAAATCTGATTTTGTAAATTTATTTCTATTAACATGATTATTCCATTTTAGTTTAAAAAATATCTAATTAAATGTATCAGTGTATTAATTTTTTAGTGTAATCATATTTTTGTTATTTTTTATTAATTTTTGTACAATCACTTTTTTCCTATCGATACCCCTATGCGGCTATAACAGCAAGAAAAAGAATTTTCCATTTTTCTCCCCGTGTACATTAGGTGAAGATATTGCTTTGATCCAAGAAACCACAAAAAAGCCCCGGTTCACATTTCTCAACAGATATTCAAGAACTAGTTTTGAAGCGAATCCCAAAGTGTATAGATCTTGGAGAGTTTCAGTTTAAGCCGTCCCATAATAGATTCCATTCTTGGAGGAAAATTCTATCAGCAAAAGTATTTTGGGTATCACGATTAACTTTTGTTTGGAGACGGTCCACCCGCAAAATGAGATTCTTGGTTACCAGGAATAATTTTAGCGACACAGTGGGTTTAAGTTACATCCTCGAGAGCAAACTTCATTATCTTTTCACTCCTCTTCCCAGTTCGCTTGAATGTGATGAGATTTTAAACAAAATACTTTTACTTTGTTTTCTATATAGAAATATATATGTTATAAAAAAGTAGAAGTAAAAAGGAAATAAAAATTGGAATAAAGACTAATTTACAGTAAAATCTGAAAAATAAAGCATACTTAAAACATTTAATTTAGTCAGTAATACGTCAAAAAAGAATAATTTAACCAAAATATGATCACTAATAAGCTAGGTAAGTTCTTTACAAACCTTAAACCTTTTTATTACATTTTAACAGAATAAAATACCATTTATTTAAATATTACTTATTTAAGATGTAACTATTTGCAATATTCTATGTTGCTATTTCCTTATTTAAATATTTTGATTCTAATTTATCTTAGAGTTTACCTAAAATTGTCCAAA
This sequence comes from Asterella californica, assembly GCA_036924285.1. Taxonomy (NCBI): domain Eukaryota; kingdom Viridiplantae; phylum Streptophyta; class Marchantiopsida; order Marchantiales; family Aytoniaceae; genus Asterella; species Asterella californica. The sequence goes on from JAYKYS010000003.1 coordinate 20,687,146, forward strand.
GTTGTAATATTTCAGTATTTTAGAAAATTTCATTTCTATTGGTAGACTTTAGTAATGAACAATATATCTAAATCGCCGGAAAACTCGTTTGAATGGTATACTACTTAATATAAATTCCAGGAAAGTAAAATCTCAACTTTATCACAAAAACATTCTCCTCGCACACATCTATACTTTTAAACTACAATGAAGAAAACTTTACATCGGGAAGTTGTGACTTAAATCGTTGATGGAATCCGAATGTAACAGTCCTCAAGTGTTGTGATGACTTGCACGATTGGGCTATGGAGGCACCTCACTAAACTTGAGCTGTACCCTCTGAATGTGTTTTTTACACTGCAAGGAAACTGAGTTGGAGTATGCATGCTGTGCACGGACACGTCAAATATGCGTGTGGTTACTGCGCTAGCTCCGAGGATCTATCCTCTGCGGAGCTCAATAAAGGAGTGAGACGTTACTGTGAGGTAGAACTTGGACCAGTTGTGCAGATTATACATAGTGAGGAGCGAGTGGTAGTAAGTAAACTGTAGCAATTGGACGGTGGATCCGACCAGCAAGCAACAGCTCACATCGACTCACATGAGTTGGGTCGGGTAAAAACACCATACAGCAGAGTCGACGTTACGACATAATTAGTTGTCATTGCTAGGGCCAGTGGTGCTCTTGATCTTTGAGGTGCGGAGGGAGAAGAATCCTTTTGAAGGAACGATGATAAGAGAAAGAGCAGAGCAGGTGACACTAAGGGGCAGGGTGCACGCTGATGAGAGGAATGGGGAGAAGAAGCAATAAACTGAACGGAGAATTCGGCTGATAGCGAAGTTGACCGGAGGGAAGTGTTGCGAAATGAGTGGAGATAGAGAGATGGGAAGTGAGAAGAATAGAGTCTCCACCAAACAGAACAGGCGATCGGCGGACACGAGAGACATTCGGTACTAAACGAATGCATGTAGCAGCGAATGTCTCTGCATGTGGCTTGCATTGCGTTGTTTTGCTGCAGCTGGTGGCTGCGCTCCACTTGAGCTATACGACCAAGCTCATACATGAAGCCCAGTCATGAGCCGATGGCTCCAGAACTCAGTTAGCAGACTACCGTAGTAACGCCGCAATTCCAACGTCCCCACAAAGAAATCTGACTTAAGACTTCAAAAGAAATGCATCCGCCACCTAAACAACGTTATAAGCAAATGCAGATTGGCATGCATTACACTGGCATGTGCAAAGCATTTCGGGACGGACCGCAAGACGCATCACAGGAAAATACATACCTGGGATCAGGACATGAAGATCCCGCCGCTCGTCACCGGTTTATGATGTTACAAAAGAATTGATCGGCCGAGCACCAGTCATTTTCCCTAGCGAAGCTTCCGATCAGTCGCTGCTTCGCAGCACGGCAGAAAGCTCAAGTATTCTCGTAAAGGTGGATTGCTGTAGTAGTCTCTTTCAAGCCCCGAAGTCATTGACATCCGTGAAGATTTTCATCAGATTCTCATCTTGCCGGGGCACTTGCTCCCCCCTAACCCTTTTCATCACATTATACAACCAAATTATCAGAATTTAAAATTAGGGTTGCATAGCCTCGCTCGTTGGTGAAAGGTACAGTGACCAGGCGACTTTCGGGGCCACTGCAACTGTTCACTTCACAGTTCCACGACTCTGGCCTCACACGGGACTCGTTTACAGTCGTTATACCAAGCTGAAGGAAAAGCTGTTATTCGTCGTACCAGTTGATTTCTACCACCATTCCTTGCCCATTTGGGCCTGATTATCTGCATTCAAAAGCCTCATCACAGCGGAAGATTGAGGACTGCCTTCGCTCACCACACTGGATCTTCATGAGCAACCTTCCATACGTATTATGCGGTGGTGCTTAACAAGCAGTCCTGCTGTATGGTCCCTTGTTCCCATTTTACCGATTAAGTGAACCCAACTTCATCATTCCCGTCCTCCGTATTTAATCAGAACACGCATGTCCAGGCCAGACCCTACGATTTAGGAAAAAGATTGTTCATACTCCAGAATCAACGTTAGAAGCTGTTTAGATGGATGATAATGCAACATGTTTATCAGTCTACATGGCCTGTAAAGCTGACGAACTGGCTAGTAGACAAGTCTTGACAGATTGCCTGATCGGAATGGTGATGTTGACGAGTCTCGCAAACAGAAACCGGCTTTTGGCCAGGACAGCTGATAAGGCCGCGAACAACAAAGACAAAGACTCCGGATTCCTTCCAGGTTGATTGTACCGCGCGGCAACATTTGGACCAGAGGTGCCAACAACCAACATCGAATAGGGATTAGCAAGGTGCGAAACAAAGGAGACTTGCAGCGCATGGGAATCTAGTTTAATTCACGATGCTGCAGTGCCTTCAAGCTGTCCAACTCGATATCTACATTACTTGTAGCAAATAGCGGTCTTATGTGGGCCCAGATACGGAAAACGTGAAGCAGAGTGGAGTAAACTTTAATAGAAAGAAATACACATGGCTCAGTAACGACGAGGATCGAGAAGATGGAGTGTGTTGACTCCGGTCAAAACAGAAAGCTACCGCAGTGACAAGAAGTAACTGACGTCTGAAGGGTAATTTAGTTTAGATGAATACGCTCACGACTGCCAGTTTTGTTGGTTCAAGCGAAGAAAATAATATTTCTTATGGGCAGATTTCTTTCTGGTTACTGGCTTATTTTGTTACAATGCGGCTTGACCTGCTGCACAAAGGACTAGACAAGGACGACTCTCGTACAGCTGCCGAAGCTGTTTGTGCTCGCGAAATGATGGTCAGAAAAAGTATAATAAGCATTCCTCGTCGTAGATATAGGTCAAGCTCATGTGGCAGTCGACTATCAAAGAACAGACAAATCCCTGTAGGAGCAAACGTGCAGTCTGAGACATCCCTCTTGCGTTGTTCACACTTTTCTCGGAGCTCCCAAGAACAGATTCAACTTCTCCGAGTGTAAAGCGCAAAGGATAAAGGATCAGAGTTTATACTCCTGTAGATACCTTGCCCTGCTACTTCGATCTCTCATGAGCTCCCGAAGGCCAGCTGAAGCACACTAAGGAGAGGTCGTTGGAAACGTTGTACCTGTATAGACCTTTGGACATACGGTCTGAGCTCATCAATGTGCAAGTGACTCAGATGGTTGCCGTTCCTGAGGTTGTTCATTTAGCTTCTGAAGATACAAGTTCAGCTAGGATGCAGTTTCATCATCGATAAGATCAGCTCGCCGCCTGGACTGTGAGAAGTGCCGCTATTACGCTGCATGTTGTGCCAGTGGCTTCAAACACGGAGGAATTCTGAGACACACCGATTCTGGTTCATTACTCATCAATCATAAAAAAAGAAGAGGGGCGAAGCTCACACAGACTGATCCAGCTGGTCAGTTAAAGTTGCAATGGGGGCCGCTTGTGTCCGTCCTGCGAATTGTTTCCGGGGTTCCCCTGGAACCTCCGCAGACATCGAGATTGATGTTAATATCGAGGGCAAAATTTCGACGGTGGTGCTGATGGTGATGGAGAACCGATCATTCGATAACATCTTGGGATTTCTGCTCCGGGATTTTAAAGCGGAGTACCCTGGTCTGGATGCTGAAACGGCGGGGGACTTCTTACAAGGGAATGAATTCAATCTGATACCCGATCCAGAGAACTCAGCAGCAAAGAAGACGGTGCCAATCACTGACAATGCCCCTTACATCACAGAGGCGGACCCTCCTCACGGTTTTGGGTCTATCAGAAGGCAGGTATACGGCGCAGACTCCTCTTCAGGCCCAGTAACGATGAGTGGATTTGCCACTGAAGCAGAAAGTGAAAAGGCTGGGTTCTCCGCTCAAGTAATGAGTTGCTTCGATCCAGCGAGAATTCCTATAACCGTTGCACTGGCCAGGGAGTATGCACTCTTCACTCGATGGTATGCTTCAAATCCTACCTCGACCCAGCCCAACCGATTCTTTATACACTCAGCGACTTCCTACGGAGCTGTCAGCAATGTGACCTTAGATCTGATAAAAGGATTCCCTCAGAAAACCATATTCGAGTCGGTAGAAGAGTCGGGAAAAACTTTCAAAATCTATTACCAAAACATACCCTCCACACTGTTCTTTTCAAATCTCCGCAGCATCAAGTACCTTGACAACTTCGCGTTGTATAGTAATTTCCAAAAGGATGCAAAGGCCGGAACACTGCCCAACTACTCGGTCATCGAGCAGCGGTACTTTGAGTCGCCTTTTGCGCCAGCTAATGACAACCACCCGCCTCACGATGTCCGTCTCGGCGAAGCCTTGATTAAGGAGGTGTATGAAATACTCCGTGCGAGCCCTCAGTGGAACGAGATGATGTTTATCATCACATATGATGAACACGGCGGTTTATACGACCATAGGCCTCCTCCCTCGACTGGAATTCCCAACCCGGATGGAAAAGTGGGTCCTGCACCAGATCTCTTCAACTTTGATAGGCTCGGTGTCCGAGTTCCGACGATCCTGATCTCACCTTGGATCAAGCGGAACACACGTAAGACGTCTTGCTTGCTCTTGGTCTTGCTGTACGACAACTCTTCCACTGCTGCTCTGCTCTGCTCTTCTCGTTTGATCAAGTTCTGGGTTACGAATAACGTGTATGTTTTGTTTTGTTTCTGCCTGTAGTTGTGGGTGAACCCAAGGGACCTACACCTTCGTCTCACTTCGAGCATTCTTCTATAGCAGCGACCTTGAAGAAGATATTCAACCTTGAAAGCTTTTTGACCAAACGTGACGAGTGGGCTGCTACGTTCGAGGGTGTGCTTTCCCTCTCTGAGCCACGAACAGATTGCCCAAGTAAGCACTCCTTCTACGGGGAGTACATTCTCTTTGCTTCTATATGCTTCAAAGAACTCGAAGCATTCGCAGATTTGTTTGTTGTTCATTTATGCACGAGTACAAACAATCCTCTTCTCCGTTGTCCCCATCCATCAGTCGAGAAAATAGATTATTCGACGAAGGCCGATACCGTATCATCCCTCATTCTGTAACCAGATAATACTGGTCTCGGGTATAAATGCATCGTTCTGGTCTCAGATGGATAACTCCAAATTCTTGTTTAAGGTATGGTTAATATCCTCAGCTATTCATAGAGAGAGGATGTTCAAAACGTTTATGGTACCCTTGCAAGAACTAACTCAAAGCTTCTGATTGTGCTTCTGCAGCGACTCTCCCAGCCGTGCCTCCACCAGATGCCACTGATCGTTCATTGGCAGTTGGAGAAGAGCTCTCAGCGGGCAGTTCTCTGCATGAATGGCAGCAAGAACTGGTCTTATTGGCTTACGTACTGAATGGAGAGACTGGGAGCGATGTTCCGCATACCTGCGCTGAAGTTGCTAAGCTTATGAATAGAGAACAAGCTTGTGACTTTGTAGAGAAAGCGGTGGCTGCATTTCTACAAGGAGGGCAAACCACATCTACTTCGAATTCGTAGTAGATTTCTCCATCATTCTCTTCTCGTGTACATACACAGCCAGACGATATTATGATTGTGAACCCTGCTGTACAGTCCCGCTCACACTCAAAATTGAGAATCGTCCACTTCGAATTCGATCGGTTCAGGTTCCTCGTGGATGAATACCACTCCTACTTCTCTGCCGCACTTCGTGAGAAGGAAAGTAGGAAGCTTTCTTCTTACTGTATAGATACTATAGATTGCACACCCGCCGATCATGAGCTATTGAAGAGGGAAGGGCCGGGTTCCAGATGTAGATCCAACAATCTACATCGTGATCCTTGGCGTCGCAATGAGCTGTATTATTCTCAGGTCACAAGCGCGATGAAATGCACGTCAACTGAACAAGGAAAGCGCGAATCTGAACAACGGCTCCACACAAACGCCGTGGAAGCTCATGTCTCACAACAATATGGCAACTGCTCAGTGTCTCCGCGGATGTTTTGCAGTTTTATCGGGAGTTGTTTTTGAAGTCCAAGTTTGTTTATTATTTCCTCGACAGGTCTTGTAAATTACGCTAGCAGTTCCCCGGAAGCTCTGAACTCTTTCAAATACAGGTCTGAGGCAGCAAAGTTTGAAACTAGTACCATTACAGATAGTCCGGGACAACATACTTGTGTTTCACACCTGTACTCTACGTAATTTCCGCGTTTCTTCGCGCTTGAGCAATGTACATGTATTGTCTGAAATTCATAGTTCCACATCACATATCATTTTCTCTATCTTGGTATGAAATTAGTCTCTAAGCGTGAAGGAGTTGGCGGCTTGGCCTCGTGGAAGTCCGTCTCAGTCCTCATGATCAAGGCCAGTTCAGGAGCAAGGCACGACGGTAGCATAAGGAGGCAGGAGCGTGGTGAGGTCAAAATTTGAACTCATCCCGTCCCAAAATTAAGCGCCTAGGGTTCGTAATGGTTACAAGCCAGACAAAGCGCGCTGTGTATGATTGTCATGATGTAACTCTTGGGAGTAAAGTTTCGAAATTTGAAACTTATTCGTCACAAAACTTAAGCGCCTACCATAGGATTCGGTATGGTAACAAGCCAGACAAAGGTGCTCTGTGTATGATATCGATTGTCATTAACTCTTGGGAGTGAAGTTCCATCGATCTCATTCTTTGGGTCCAGGTTGTTCTGCCTTATGCATTCAGTGATGCTGGGCAAAGTAGTTACTACCCCTATTGTCCAAAGCTAGGTAACAAGTTCAAACCTTACCCAAACGAGAGTGTCACTGTGGGATCGTACCTACGACATGTGTTCTACGGCATGCAAACAGGAGCGTCGTTCTCTGCTGTAATGTATTTGCAGGTTGGAAGTTCTGCTAAATCGCCTCGTTGCATCGAGATAACTCTGCTCCCTTGATGTGCTGACGTAGTGATACGGCAGAGTAAGCTCTTGAGCAAGCACGACCCTGCTTGAGTTCAATGTCTCAACTTCAGGAGCACCAAGACAACGGAAGAACCTAGAAGTGTTTCTCAAGTCAGAAACCATAAAGCCGTCAATTCCGTCATGGCTTCCTACAAAGGATTTCCTCCTGTTATCCAACAGCACCTGTTCTCCACCAGACAGAGACTGTTGGATAACAGCACGTTCATCACCCATCTTGTTATTGACGACATCAGCTGCAGTGCGTGTCGAAGCTTGTGTTGTGCCGACACTGGCAAGTACGTAGCGCAAGTTTCAGTGAAAGTAGAGTAGATTGCGAATTAAAAATGTTCTGACAACAATATAATACAACCCCGCGTATCGAAGGGAGAATCTTAAGCCAAGCAGACAGAATCCGTTTTGTCTTGATTTTCTTTAGTTCATGTAGTCGATCGCTTTGGAATTTTGCTGGTATCCTGGTCCTCGCTTTCCCTCATCTGGCATGCCCCTGTCCACATGAGTTTGGCATAGTCTCTATCTGTGTGCCTATATACTTAATCACCATGGCCCTCCCTAAGGTGATGCTCTCGCCAATATGTACATAGAACCAAAGCAAGCCCCCTGACGGTATAGGTAATCGGTAGATGATAGATCAATACTGGTCAAGAGAACAAAATGTCCCCGACGGAACCGTGGATGAAAGTATCAGATCTGGTCGCTGTTTTACAGCAGGTGGGTTGTTGGATGATTTCCAACAATACTAGTGTGCATACTACTACCTGTGGGTAGTGCCTGTGAGTCTAGTATAAAACGTACAAGCTGCAATATACAGAAAGATGCTGTAAAGTAAGTGACCGACAAGTCCAACATAGTAAAGCCCCTGTGATCAGGTGTGCAGAAGTGTGGTTGGCGTTTATGGAACTTCGGACGAGGGAGAAATTTAGGTTATCCAGGCTTGAAAGTTAAGCTTACAACCAGTAACACACAGCTTGCATTCGCATGTGTGTGTCCAAGCTACTTGTGGCGTGCATTATATTATCTGGCCCAAATGCCCTTGGTGTTTGGGGTCCAGTAAGAGCTTCTCTGGACTGAAGGTTACAACTGTTTAGGAAGGAAAACGATGCAATCTTGTAATGAACAAAGCCGGAATAAGCCTCTCGCACCATTCTATGTGGAAGATTTTGTTTCAAGGTTACTGAATCTGCTTGGGAGGTTGCTTGGGACCAAGGGAATTTCTCCTAGAGCTATGAGAATTTCTTCTTGTGCTCTGGACTTGCTCTTCAAACGATGCTTTTCCTATTGAAGAGTATCGAGTGCACTCGGCCTCTGTTGCGTGTCATTGTCACCAGTCTGAGATGTCCTTGGCGAGGCATTCCCGCGTATATTGGGAGAATTCTCTATTGGAACCGAGGCTTCTTTTCTACTTGTAGTATCTGTGATATCTGTGTACGCTCGCCTTGATGGCCTTCTGGAATCTGCAGGTCGGGATCGAATATCCTCGCCTACATTAGGTTCTGTGTTGTTCTCTGTGAGACTTTGTGAATTTCTTCTTTGCCGAGCATTCTCATCCGTCCAGGATGCCAGTCTGGAAGCTCTTCCTGAGAGAGAACTTGCCGACTCTTTGTCCTGACTTGCATTTATCTGAGGAGCATCATTCAATTGAGGAGCGTTCTCAGGAAGACTCTGTGAGCTCCTCTGTTGCTGAGGATCATGCTCATCGGTCTGGGAAGCTGGCCTGAAAGATCTTGTTGTAACAGTGGTTCCTGACTCAGGACCCTGGTCTATGACAGGTTGTGTATCTTTATCAGAGAGAATTCGTGAATTTCTTCCTTGCGAACTGTTTTCAGTAGTTTGGGATGCTATTCTAGAACTTCTTGAACCGGTTGTTCTTACCTCGCGATCTTGTCCCTCATCCGGGTCTCTATCATAACCGAAGGAACTTTGAGAGATCTTCCTCTGTAACGCATTTCCAAGTGTTTCCAGTAGTCCTCGTGTGGAAACCGAAGTCTCTGTAGTCAAATCGTTTGTGGCGCCTGTATTAGTAATCTGAGATGCTCGCCTTTGAGCTGTCCTTGAGCCTCTCTGACTCAAACTGTTGGAGGTGTTTATGCTTCTGGGTTTCCTTCTGCTCTGACTTGGACGTTTCGTTCGATTAGTAACAGTCTGGTCCGCTTCCAGTGCTTGTAATATACTTTCAAGTACCATCTTTACAGCCTCTTCAGTACTCTCATCCACCTCTGGTTCCTCCGGGGACTCCTCTGTCCCCTCCGGTTGCTTCGCAGGTTCACGGTCAGACTCCAAATCGGTGGTCGCGCGAGCTGTAACTGGTCCAGGAACATCTTCCTCTGTTTGAGAATCTCTACTTCTAGCGCTGTTACCCTTGCTGCTAGCTTCAGTAATTCGTCTTTGAGAAGCTCTGTGCTTACTCAGCAAACTGTTCTCATCGACTTCAACCAGTGAAATTCGGGCGGGCATAAGCCTGCTTTGCCCTTGATCCTCGTTATTTGTACCCTCATTACTACTAGAGGCCCTTAGTGGAGGAAATGCATCAGTCATACTCCCTTCTGCCTGCGAAGACCTTCCACTACTCGACGCCCTTTGTGGAGGAAATGCATCAGTCAGACTCCCTTCTGCTGAAGACCTTCCACTATCTGTTGTCCTAATTGGGATGAACCATTGTACAGATGGGATTCTTTGCAGTTTTGGGATTGTTATGGTCAAGACTCCAAGGTCTAGCTCAGCACTGATCCTGTCAATTATCACACTGTCTGGAAGCCGGAATCGCCTCATAAATCCACCGATCCAGCGCTCCACTTGGCGCCTGTTGACGTTATCGAAAGGCCAAGTCTCGAATCTTTCTCCACTGATCTGCAGCACAGGACCACCCTCGACTAAAACCTGCAGATCCTGTCTTCTCATTCCTGCCAACACAGATTGCTCAAGCATCAGACGAGCGTTTTAGTTTTAGTACATGGTATCAGTGGCTTCATCCGTCTTCCTTTGTCAGGTCTCCGTTTTTCCATACCCATTCTGGCCCCTGTGAAGTTGAAAGATCATCTTGTTCACTTCCTTACCACGACGAGCACTGGACACGGTCTCGAAACCCTACCTAGGTTCTACTGCAACTTTGCTTTGCGGGTGGTTCTATTTCAAATCATTACAAGGTGGTAAACCCAGGAGATGTATGTGCTTAAGGTATTGTAGTCTAGGGCCTGGAACTACCACCCACCAGTTATCCGCACCGAATGACAAGAGTTGATGAATTAGGGGAAATGCATTTTACGGAGTTAATTGCTGGTTGATGTGACCCAGATAGGGATCACATAAGAGTGTTCCTTTCTCCCTCATAACAGTGCTGACCTGATTTTTCTCTTGCGATCCTCCAAATGTTTATGTACAGTTAAAGATGTGAGAAGTTCTTTGGACAGTTAAAGGAAATCCTCTCTGGGTGCTACGATAGGGAATCATGCTGTCCTAAATATACTCACGATAAGTTTCATGGAGAGTAACTAGTCAACGAGCATCAGTACCATCGCCCTTCGTTAGAACTGTGAACTGTAAGCTTGCACGAAAGAGGGACACAAGAAAAGCCGGTAGCGTCTGGAGCCCAAGTACACGTCACGCACTGTTTGTCAATCAACAGTTCTCGTCCATGAAGCAGTAGGATCGCAGCGGCAGTCATATTATGCGGCACAGAAGTTAGTCCGTAAATCGTAGGTGCTGAAGGAGGAGTCCGATCCCAGACATTGGTCACGCTGAGCTTTGGGCTAGAATATCTAGCACTCCCTACGTTCTCCGCTAACTCATGTCACAAAATAAAACGTGTCAAATTAGCACTATTTCTTTGGACATCGAACCGATTTTGAGGAAACTGGAAGAGCTCGACATTCGGGATCCATCCACTGGCGAATCCCTTTCATAGAACAGCAAGATACCTAACAAGTTTTGCTACTTCTCTCAGGTACTAAAAGCACTGCACTACTCGTTCATCGAGTCTCTTTCCAGAGCAGAGATTATCCGAGACAGATACAGTACCAGGAACGTCCGCCTTGACGACATGAGCGTTCATCGTTTCAAGCCAATTGATATGGACATCGCCCACGGCAGAAGGAGAAAATGGCTCCTGCTGAATAACCTCGACTGGAACAGAATTCCACAACGGGTTTACACCTGAGACTTCCCCTACTGAGGGAGCAATCACAGTTCGGACATATTGAGGCATCCTCCCAGAAGCGGCAATCCAATCCCACGCACTGATGGCCGAACTGCTTGAAGTTGAGGCATCAAGCAAATTTGTGGGCTGATAAATGCTCGGGGTCCTGTAGAAGTAGTTCATCCCGCCTAGTTAAATGCACGAGCAGAATCATAGCCCACGAGTGCGGCCACTTTCGCCAGATCGAAGAATAATCGCCCATCGATTCACGCACGACGGAAGTCTTGAGTCTCCCAGAGGCTTCGAAAGAAGCATGGGGGAGAAAACCCATGATTCAGCAAGCAGACCACATCTGAATCAGTTTCTGAGGATAGAAACTTAAGGAAACAGAGTCCAGGCCTAAAGATGATGCACCAGGAAGCTGGAGTTGTCTTTGCTGGACCCTCGTGTAACCCTTCTTCTGAAAATTGAATGCTCTTAAGCACCTGGAGATACGGCGAGGGTTACAATCGCGAAGGCTTCAGATCGATCGACCAGTTATGTACAAGTACTGTATGTAGACTGAAACGATCCACTGCTGTTTCGTATGGCAATATGGACGTGATCTATCCATCCGGGTTCTAGACCCACCGTCCGACCGACCACAACGAGCCCCGCCAGGAACACGTTTACAATGAGAGAACAAGAGATACCGCCCCCTACCGAAGATAGTAGCTGAGATGGTTGAGTCCCATACCTCTAAGCGAAAGTTCGGGGTTCAAACCTTCCTGTTCTCGGTTGGAGGTGCAACAAATTCGCTGTCGTGTGAAACTGGTTCGGGTATGTAATTCTTATCCACAAAAGGGGTTCAAACCTTCCTGTTCTCGGTTGGAGGTGCAACAAATTCGCTGTCGTGTGAAACTGGTTCGGGTATGCAATTCTTATCCACAAAAGACAGTCCGATGTTCCTTAAAGGGATAAACGGACAAGATAAATCATTTATCATTTACTCGTCATTCTCAAGTCCTCCATATTGGACAACAGCTGTTCACCTGGAAGGGGTGAAAGGATAAACAGACAAGATAAAACATTTACCATTTATTCGCCATTCTCAAGTCCTCCATATGAGACAACAGCTGTTCACCTGGAAGGGGTATAATTGAGCCGGAATATCCATAGGAAGGAAGGGAAGGATATTAAATTGTCAGAAGGGTTAAGTATTAAATTAAACGCCTCATTAAAATAATGTAATCGTGAGTACAGCTCCCCGCTCTTGTACCTTCTGAAACGCGATAGCCGAGTAATCGTTAAGTAAGTAATCGTAAGTAATCGCTTATGGATTTTCTCTTGCTCTCCTCGTGTTTCCAGGCATGGACAAAACGCGACCCAATGAATAGCAAACGGATGAGAAGACCCCATCAAGCCTTACAAGGGAAAAAAGGACCCGAAGGGCCAAACAACTACCACCCCGAAGTTTCAGAAGCCGAGTAATCGTTAAGTAAGTAATCGTAAGTAATCGCTTATGGATTTTCTCTTGCTCTCCTCGTGTTTCCTGGCATGGGCGAAACGTGACCCAATGAATAGCAAACGGATGAAAAGACCTCATCAAGCCTTACAAGGGAAAGAAGGACCCGAAGGGCCAAGCAACTACCACCCCGAAGTTTCAGAAGCCGAGTAATCGTTAAGTAAGTAATCGTAAGTAATCGCTTATGGATTTTCTCTTGCTCTCCTCGTGTTTCCAGGCATGGGCGAAACGTGACCCAATGAATAGCAAATGGATGAAAAGACCACATCAAGCCTTACAAGGGAAAGAAGGACCCGAAGGGCCAAGCAACTACCACCCCGAAGTTTCAGAAGCCGAGTAATCGTTAAGTAAGTAATCGTAAGTAATCGCGTATGGATTTTCTCTTGCTCTCCTCGTGTTTCCAAGCATGGGCGAAACGTGACCCAGTGAATAGCAAACGGATGAAAAGACCTCATCAAGCCTTACAAGGAAAAGAAGGACCCGAAGGGCCAAGCAACTACCACCCCGAAGTTTCAGAAACCGAGTAATCGTTAAGTAAGTAATCGTAAGTAATCGCTTATGGATTTTCTCTTGCTCTCCTCGTGTTTCCAGACATTGACGAAACGTGACCTAATGAATAGCAAACGGATGGGAAGACCCCACCAGACCTTACAAGGGAAAGAAGGATCCGAAGGGCCAAGCAACTACCACCCCGAAGGGAACAACTAAATAACTAACTAACATTGGGCTAACAAATAACGTTTATAAATTTTTTTATTTTTTACACTTACTTAATATATATTTTCCACTTAACATTTATATATTTTTTAGATAACAATAAACGAACAAAAGTTCGCACAGTTAATCGAGCATGCATATTTTGAGCCGGAATCTGTCTGCAATGCGCCTGCAGATACGCGGAGAAGGAGCTCGAAAATTCGCGGGGGGCTAAAAGATCTGATAATCAACGGTAAGAACTCGCTCTACGTGTTGATCGACTGGTTGAAAGGTCGAGACTGATAGACGTGTAAACTCACGTGAAATTCTCTTTCTTGATGTTTGAGCGCCCATTTTATGCTCTTCAGTCGATCTACTTCGTAGCTAACTTTAGGTCTTGTTTTCAGTGACTCATTATCCGTCCATGGACTTTAACAGTCTCGCTGTGTTTGAATTATTGGTCTTCATCATTTTGTTCGGAGCGAGCTGAATCCACTTCTGCTTTTGTTATTGACCGACCATGGAGAGGAGACTCTGGACTCATTGTTCGTTAGTGGTAAGTGACCTGGTCATGTTCCCCGCCTCCTGCACGGTAGAACTCGAAAGGAGGTTTTCATGGGCTGCTATTCGATTCTAGCTAGTCAGCGAAATCGAACCCCTTCAATCTAGGGTACGACTAATTAGTTTATAGCCAAGCTTCTAGAAGGTAAGAAGTGCTGGTCAAGAATAACGATATGCTGCTAAAGCCGCTAAATTTCTTACCATCGACCCACTCACCCGCCGCATTTACTTATTCATACAATGGGCAGAAATCTTGAACAGCTCGAGAGAAAACGCTGAACAAGCTCCCGAGGAGATGCTAGGAAGTTCTAGTAAGTAGACGATTCTAAGTAGTACAGGGGCTTGTTTGTTACTCATCGTCCTGAGTAACAAGCTGCTTATGACAGTGATCTGATTTGCCTTTGCCTGGAAACTGTCAGTCATTATGCGAAGTTAGAAGCATAAAAGTATATCTAGATTGCGGTATTGTATATCTCCCATTTCTGCACGCTTATGATGATCACACTCGGGTTCAAGTAGACGAGTGAAGCCGAAGGGAAGGTGTGTGTACTCAAGATGGCGATCATGCAGGATAATGAAACACCACAAGTACAGAACTACGTGTCACCACTCGCTGGTCTATGGAAGTTTACCATTTTAACGTCTCAAAGCCAGAGACAACAAACAATCAATATTCAGTGCCTGGTGTAAAATTGTAAATCCATCTCTGTAAAAGCTGGATTCTGACAGCACTCCTCTCTGTACTAGAAACTAAACCGCATACATGTCATAAAATTCCGCTCCCATGAGGTCCCACATCTTTTAAATTCGCGAAGTGCTGACCCCCGTATTTGTTAAGGAAAACCTGTGGTCGGGGTAAGGACATGCAGTCAGAGGATAAGAATTTGCCCTAAAACTTCTTGATCGCTCTACTAATGCCGGAAACTTGTCATAGCTTGCGATGAGAAATCGGTATGTTCTGCATTGATGCAACCTCATATCCGCCTCGGTCAGTATGAGACTTGAGCCTTCTTTCGATCTTTCCAAAGAAGCACAAGCTGAGACATCACGACAGGCAGAGTACAGAATGGTCAGGACACTGGCGTACGGATTTGACACGAGTTTTGAGTCTGCTAAAGCAAACAAAAGTTCAAAGCATAACTTATATGTCAACCAGACACAGATTCAGAACCTACAACGAACAGCTGGGGACGTTCAGATTGAGTCTTTTCTTTGCAGTTGTATGATTACACCTGGCACTTTGAAACCCTTCCTCATAGTCGCATGTGAGCTCGTGATGTTTGTTGGGCTTTCCTACTTTTACTAGCGCCTATAATCTCATGAGCGACTGTGTTCAAGCACACACGTGTTTGCTTTGCTGTACAGAAGTCGAGGGTGCTTCAGTGGAGGAAATTCCAAAGCTTCTGATTTGTAACATGTCTGATGAACTTTTTGTTCATCGGAGAAGCGCCCTGTAACTGTTTATTGCCTTTTTAATACTCAAGTTGTTAGAAGATCTCGTCTATGTCAACTATGAACGACAAATGAGAACTAAAACGTCAGCGAATGAAGAGTAGCTCTTCTGCTTGTTATCCAATGCTATCCTGAGCTGCTTATTTCGTCTTTTCCCGGAAGTGCAACTGCCATGCATATTGTCTTAAAAGAGTTCTGTTTCCAAAAAGATTTGAGAGAGTAAGGTGAAAACACGTCTACGTGTGCGTAACTCTGGGTCTTAATTCTAATTCTGGCTTCGCCGCTCCTCTGCTTTGCCTCCCAGACTCGATACTACCGAGCAATTAACTTGATGTTAATTTGGAGACACGTATTGGTCTCAGAGCTTGACCTCCAAGGTCTATGACAACAACGCATGAGCTCTGGTGATTTCATGATGCATCTTCGAGACGTGTCATCTTAAGCAGTCGGGTGGATTTGGACCAAGTCCATTCAGAAGTTCTCTGTTGCTTTGTTAAACTCTTTATTTCTAAGGGAGAAACAAGGAAGATGCCATAACCATGGGGGCACCAGACATAGCACCGTATAAAATCCAGTGCAGAGGCAGTACAAGGCAAGGTATGCTGTAGTGTGGAACTCCATATCCTTTACTCGAGTTGACTCCAGCCTATCGTGGCATTGGTTCTCGGTATGGTTTCCTCTGAAGGGCTCTTATGTGCTTGTATTTGATGTAGATGACCACGCATGGTCCATTGTGGATGTGGACTGCCGAAACTTCTTGCAACTTCAGCAGCAAGAACCTTGATGAACTTCTCGGTTGCGAGTCTGAAGCCAACTGGACGCTTTTCTGGTCCAATTCACAGGAAATACTATTGTGGGAACGAGAAGTCCAACTCTCCTAACGCAAGTCAGTCCGATCGAAGAAAGCTACGGAAAGCTGTGGCTAAAATTTGCCTCCCTGACTTCGGCTGATGCGGCGTGAACTTTCACCGGTAGACAGAGTGATCACGACTACACCGTCATCAGTCGTTGATGGAGAGATAGTGACGATACCGGGCGAGAGAGGCTGGGGACTGCACTCGTTCCCTGTTCTCGACAGGACAAAATTCCCTTGTACAGAAAGTACATTTAATGCTTCGTAAGAAGCCTTGCACTTGGAATACACATGAGCAACAAAGAAATGGATCTGGGTCTACTTGCAAAAGGTGGCCCGTAGTTAGGGAGACTCAACTGATCCGCGCCATAATGACAGGGGGACACACACAAAATTCTAAAGATATTCATCAGTGGGCGTGTGTGAGCGGTACAATCATGATATTACTTCCCAGTAAGTAGACCAGATACAATACTGCACATACAATAAGGAGTGGCGAACGGTAGAAGCGTCGTGCAACCCATTTAATAGCCACAGGCTAGAAAGCTTTGGAAGCTTTTCCCTAATCTACGCTCCCGATGCCGCCATCCAGAACGTATACTAGAAGGAAGGAACTATCCACATAATAATGTCCGGCAGACGCCTTCATTCATGGATCATGAACGCGGGTGATAGGAAGTACTACTACTGTATTAACCATCGCTTTCCTCGAATCAGTATTCATGTATACCTCGGCGAGGGAAGAGAACTGAAATGAGTCTGGTGGCAGTAATAAGTTTCACCTTAACTTTATGTGTTTCCTGTACACAAGATGCTACAACAACCTAAGCCCAGAGAGAGGGCAGACTATCATCGTACTTCAGCTCCATCAGCTACCTACAATCGACACACACCTGTTTCAAGGGCATGGCAGAGCCAACACGTTTGTTTACTGGCAGACCTGTTCAAGCAGCTGCCAGAAACTCTACTGTATGTATAGGAGCATCACCGGCTGGAATTGCATACTTGGGAAGTTACAAAGCCTGCAGTATAGGCTCCATAAATTCCTTTCTCGAAACTTTGCATTACTCAGGTTCCAGCACTGAAACATAAACGATGTCTGTTCTATCCTACCAGCAAAACGGAGAAGATCGGTAGGTACAATGTTCTAGCTTACAAGCCTCGGTGGAGGCAGCGCAGACTAATTGGAGACAAGTAAGGACGCAATCTAGCAAGAAGCGCAAGAAAGAAAAGAACTACACATAAGGTGACTGGAGCAGCTGATTAACCTCTGAGGCAGAAGTCTCTCGTATAATTGTGCACCTGGCTCAGCTCTCCGGTTTGGGAGCCCGACACTCCGTGCAAGACGGTGTGCGGTGCTGTGCCGTGTAGTATGCGAGACGTCCTCTGCCTACATGGAGCAGACGAACTCCCCACTACTCTCTACATCAATTTCCAAGTCCAAGTCATCGGCCTCTCCAGAATCACCGAGCAGGGTATCGGTGCTTTGCCCCGGTCCAGGAACTCGAGCTTCGTTTATGAGCTGGTGTATTTCTTCGATGCTTTGCGGGGGATGATTGGGGTCATCAAAAATATAGCTGTTGACGTTAGACCCACCTTCGATGTCCGTGGGCAAGTTTCTTAAAAACCAGGGATGGTTTTGAATCCCCTCCATCGTGATTCGGTCTGCTGGATTGGTGACGAAAATTCGGGTCATCAGGTGACGGCACTCTGGTGTAATTTGTACATAGTCCGGAATAGAGTAGGACACACTCATTATGCGTCTGATAGTCTTGACGAAATTCTTGCGATCCTCGGGGTCTTCGAAAGGGTAAGCTCCGACCAGCATCACGAAGAGAGTCACTCCACACGACCACACGTCGGCCAGCTTACCATCGTACTCTTTCTTCGCCAGCACTTCCGGAGCAATGTATGCGGGCGTGCCGACAGTCGACTTCGGTTGAGAATGAAGGAGAGACGACTTTGAGTAGCCGAAGTCACAAATCTTCAGGCGAGGGGCAGTACTATCATCCAAAAGCGTGTTCTCGAGCTTCAGATCTCGGTGACAAATTTGCATCGAATGGCAATAGCTGACTCCGGAAATGAGCTGCTGGAAAAAGAATCTGGCCTCGTCCTCAGGAAAACGCCCCAATTTACAAATACGCTCGAACAGCTCTCCTCCGGCGGCATATTCCATAACAATTGCTAAGTGCGTTGGAGTGACCAACAGCTCCTTGAATCGAACAATGTTGGGATGACGAAGAGACCTATGGTTGATGATTTCTCTCTTGACATTCTCATCAATCTTCTCACCACGCTCGATGTATTTTATTGCCACCAGTTCCCCCGTCTTCCGTACTCTCATAAGTCTGGCCACACCAAAATTTCCTGACCCAATATCGCGCACCAACTCGTACCTATCCGTGTCGTGCTGAATCTCCGTCAAATCCATACTGCCTCACTCTGACCTCCGCTAAATTGGCAGCTCTGTGCACTTCTCTCCTATCAAAGGTTCATTCTCCACATGCCACCCTTCCTTTCTTCGCTCCTCCCTTCAGGCCTTGCTTCCGAAGGAGGAAAGAGAAAAGAATGACAATGAATATCACTGCAACAGATAGACCGAACGAATTCGAAGATGAAGAAATCCCGCGTCCTTCCGTGCCTTCCTCGGCGGCTCCTCCCGTGTACTTCTCAACAGCTTGCAAACTTGTCACCTTGGGAAACAGTCAGGGGGAAATGAAGGCGCTGCACAGAAGGGACAGGCATGCAACTCCAAGAGTAATCTCCCAGGCACTTGCTTCTAGGTCAACTACACATCTATTAGCTCCTTGGTAACATCATGATGAACATGAAACTTTTCTCCTGCGCAAACAAAGACCAGACGGGACTATCGAGAAACCACTCCCACCAATAAATCCAGACCTAAAACTGATGCACACACTCGTTCCGAAATCGACCTCACGCTCTCCTCGAACAAATCTCTCCGTCCCCCTCTTCTTGAATCGATCGGCAATTGATCAGAAGACCCCTTCCCCTCCTCCTCCTCCTCTTCCTCAAACCAAAGCACTCGGACAGTAGCGACAAAAGTCAGCCGCAACAGCAGCACAGCAGCTATCCACTCAACCCACAACCCACCCTCGCCTCACTCCACTTCACTTCACTTCACCTCCCCTCTCCTGCGCTCTCCTCCTGTCCCTCCTCCTCGTCCTTCGCCCTACACGGTACGTGATAAATTCGACTTACTTATCAAGCAACAGACACGGTGAACAGCAGAAAAGATCTCAGAGCTCGAGGTTCTAGCGAGAATGTGAACATATGAGTACAGTTCCCACGAGTTTGGTGCTCTTACACTGTGCGCCTTTTATTCTCCGTCATCCGGGGCAAGACTCTCAAGTGTGTCTTCCATCGGTGAGCCCTCAAACTGCGGTTCAATTCTCCGTGGCCAATCCACGCTAATGAGGGCTATGGCCGCTATGCTATATGTGTGCACTTAGCTGCTCTCCAGATTGAACCCCTGCCGGCGACACGTGTTCGTTTCCGAGTTTTAACGTTCCGTCCGTTGCTTGCTGGTCGTCACTACTGGTACTTAACCGGCGGACGGACCGGGTTCTTATACGCGTATCAGCCAGATGTGATCCTGTAAAAGCATACCACCTGCCGGCGGACGGACCGTAGTTCTTATACGCGTATCAGCCAGACGTTATCCTATAAGAACATACCACCTGCCTCCTCGGCAACAGCGCAATCTTTCCACTATCTCTGGAGCTTCTCCCTCCCTTCTTGGAACTGCTTTTGCTCTTTCGTTTGGGGATATCTTGATGCTAGAAGAGAATCCTCCTCATCCAGCAAGTTCGCCTAAGAAAGGAGGAATTGTATTTCGGCTGACTAGTCAACTTGTGGTTGACCCGGTTTGAACTTTTTGCCTCGCATCAAACGTGAACTCCTGTAGGTCAATGTCTCAAATGTCCATACGAGCTTTTTCCCCTCCAACCAAAAGACAGACTAAAGAAATATTTGAGTTTTGTTTGCAAATAGGGAACATGTTTTTGAGGCGCAAAGTATTTGCTCGTGTGCTCACGCTACTGGACGCTATGCGTATGCAGTTTGCAGGTATGAGAAATGCTCACTGAGGAAAATTTCATGAATCCGAGGTAGCCGAGCACTCTACTCTTATCATAGCTGAAAAGTGGTGATAAGTAAATAGACTAACTAAATGATTTGGAGGAACATTCAGAACTGGAAGAGGAGGTGTGCATAGGGAAAACATGCATGCGTCTTTATATCCATTTAATTTAATACTTAGCTAGAGGATTCCCCTCACCGATGGGTTAAGTAATCAATTAATCAATAATTTTATGATTATTTTCTATTTGTCTTTGAGTGAGGATTGTGTGTCTTAACTCGGATTACACCTTGTTATTTTCTTTACCACTTTAAGAATTTTATTGTTGGGTGTCTTGGTGGATCGGTTTCTACATGAAATATAAATTTGAATGTTATATACTATCGTTTCAAAGACAATCATATGACCCAAAAAATATTTCTTATTCAACTTTCCAGTCTTCATTGTCATTGCATTATGTGATAAAGCTCTTTGTAAACTTCTCATTGGCAATTCGTTTGCTTCTCTGTGACGTTTATTCGTGATGTTATAGAGTTTGATAGTTAATCTTGGTTTAAAAAAATCAAACTTAGCTTTATCTTATTGATTGTGCAAGATGTTGACGGGATAATTCACAGTCGTCAGTGTTCTATTTATGATGTAAAAGGTTTGCTTGCTCATAATCTAAGGTGAATGTAAGTACGATGAGATTAATGTAACGGGTTAGCTTGCATCTACAACTTATCGATAGATATTTTAGTGAAGTTAAGGTCCAATGCATACACGTAAGATGTCAATGGGTTCAGATTTATGTAGATTATGTAAAAACAATACGCTTCATGAAAACAGAGATTTGATTGAATGATTTGGATGACTTGAGAGGAGAGAAAATAGCACTTCGGTTTCTAAGAGTGATAATTAAACCGTTCTGAAGTCTAAACTTGTTTTCCTTATATTAGTTGGGATCAAGACAATTAGTTATCTAAAAAATTGAAGATAGTATGAAGTTTCATTAGACGATTTGAGATATATTAGAAAGATTGACTCGTAAAGAGACAATTTTTCAATTTTCATTCACTCCGAACTTAAGATTACTTTGTTTTTTGCAATCAATGACCTAAGCTCTTTGCATGGTGCTAACTTGATCAAGGAATCTTCATCTTCATATATGAGAAGATTGTAAGTGGATTGGATTGTTTTGTTATGTAATTAGTAAGTAAAATTGAGTCATAAATATTGATATATATCAATTTATATATTTTATGACCAAACGTCTCAACGTCCTTTGCAGTGAGAACTTCGAACTCCTTTCTTGGATAGACAAGGTGATTGAGAAGAAGTATCTCATATCAAGCGGTCAGTTTTGTTAATGTGTCTAACTTAAGCTATAAGGAAAAAGTTTGAAGTATTTGTTCACTTACGACCTCGACTTTCACTATTTGGATTTAGAAGTTTTAGAAGCCAATATAGTCAAGAGAAAAGATAATATCGACATCTGAAAGAAGAGAACAATGCTGACATATGACATTTTTTATTCTTTTCATTCTGATTTTGTACTATTGGAATCATTTGAGTTTGATTTGGTTACATGTGGCTTGTGATAGCTTACTTTTGTAAAAGCTTATACATGGATGGGTTTTGGATCCGGGTTTTAGTTCTGTGACACTGTAGCGAAACTTCTTGTTATTAAATGAATATTTTTCTTGATTTCAGTTGTGCTTCGGTGGTTTTGTCTTAGACTTTGGTTCAAAGACGTGTTTATGGGGTTGGGTGAGGATTACAAATTTTTTCTTAGATATGTTTTCAATTTTGTGTTCATGAAGGAAAGACAAAAGTGTATATAAAGTGAGCTTTGGTATATCAAATGGAACTTTATTTAGTGATTGATTCGATCTTTGTATATTCTACATGTGATATTTTCATAGCCAAGAACCCTGCATTTTCTTGACAAACTTAGTGAAAAATATGATATAATATCATTTTCACGTGTGCTTTTGTACTCCATGAATTTGCTAGAATACAATTCTACACAAAATTTAGTCCTCAATAAACCACAACTCTAAGATGCACCATTCATATAGTCATGGTATGAAACTAACCTCTCATTTCTAGGAAATTTCTCATAACCTATGTTACACAAAGAATGATCATAATACATTCTTCTTAATTTAATCATGGATAAATACAATTGCAAGGAAAACTTATGTAGCTAAAGATAACCCTAACTAAATTGATTCATTTCTTGGAGATAAAAAAGACATCCAACATCAAATAGAAATCCAGAAATTTTTGTCATACTTTCATGCTTACCGTGTTTAATACTCTACAAAACTGCATGTTTGGATGCATATTCATAATTCTGATATGTTTTAATCAAGTCTGTAAGGTACAATTCAGATAAAAGCTTTATGTATGATCGGTTAAAATAAAATTTAGGAAAACCTTCTGAGGAAAATTGATAGACATAGATGGTACATAACATTTCCTACCATATAATGAGTTCCTGATATGAGATATAGATCAAATGTATCACTCCTTCCAAGCATACTGTGAATAAATATAATACATGGAACTTGGAATTCTCGCCAAAGGAAAATAAAGTATAAATGCAGCGCTTTGACACGTATCAATTTCTCCATAAGGTCTCTTGTTGTGAATAAATAATTGTCTTATTTTTAAACATCGTTTAATGTTGAAAAATCCTTCCCTGAAGAAGGGTGTGATTATATGGTAGTCCTTAATAATTTCACTTATTTCCACGGCTAAAGGAGGTGCACCAAAATGCAGGCAGGTGAAAACCACTAGAACTCTCTCCATTCGCCACGATAAAAGAATAACTCGCTTAGAAAAGATTATTTTGAACGTGCTTCGGCTAGATGATTATGTACACTTACAAATCATCATACCCATACCCTTCTAAAGTCACTTTCTGCTCTAGAATCAGTCATCGTGATTCCCAACTGAAATGCCTACTTGATCATCAGTTTTATTACCAAAAGGTTCCCAATGGGATAAGGTTCATTGCTTTTCGTCATATGATATTGCCACGTTTTCCAACAAACTGTTTGACGGAACCCATTTTGCAATCATGTGTGCTCTAACCATTTATGTTTTTATCTCACGAAGAATTTGCATAACAACAATACTTTACAAGTACTTTTTAAATCGCTTTCATGTCTTACTAATAATTTAAGCAGATGTAAGATATGAGAAAATGGAAGTAAGAGAATAAAGCATGATAAGCATCAGCTTCCTGTAGATAACAAAAAATCGAAACTGGAAATTCATAGAAAATTACTTTCTTCGTATGAACTTCCATCGCTAGTACTCTTCTTCTTTCTGTAAATATTGGAATACACAACACTAGATAATATGAATTTCGCTAATTAATATTCATTAATTCATCCTCCATCTTGTGTAAATATTTATCTCGCAAGTATAATGGCGGAGACAACAAAGTGTATGTATGGACACGAGACGTATAAAATGGAGTCACATGAACTAGAGAATTAAATGCTTAGCTTATTTGATACCCTTTCTTCTTTGGTTTGTCTCAAACTTGTTCCCTTCAAGTATGTCAAACATATTTCATCTGAATTATTGGATACAAGCACATAGTGATTGTATCTAGTTCAGTGTATCAATGGTAAATATCTTTCCCCACTGGCATTGTACAGTGAATTTCGTTTTCTCTTATCAGAAAATGTGTAAGTGTGTTATAAGAATTTATTAAAAAAGTTATTATAAAAAATTAAATTATTTTATAAATATTATATGTTAACCCGTCCCGGAGTAGCCAACTCATCTGGAGAGAACCCATAAGTGAAAAGCGGGGCTGATGCGTTACTGAAAGTATAAGTCCGAAATAATAATTACCAAATCACCTTGTTTCTCGAGGATATTAATTAATGTTCTAGCTCTTCTAGCCGAAAGGGTTAGAACGTTAATTAATGTACATGGGTGAATATCCTCTGTTTGTGGTAAACATGCATGCAACCTAGAAATTTATACGGGGAGAAGGAAGAGAACAACCACACAACACGAAAGAAAAAATCTTAGGGTGTTATTAGCAGGTAGGAGGATAGAGTGTTCTCGTGGAAATATGAAAGTTATGTATTTGCATGCGTGTTCAGTTTTAGGGAAGGTTCGTTTTGTGTTAATAGAAAATAAATTAATATTATATATAAATTTTAAATGAAAAATAATAAGAAAAATTGATTTTCTGCAATTATTATATGTTATCCAGATCGAGAGTTATGGAGAAATATAAAAATAACCCATACGGCAAGTCCACCCACACCACGTTTGCACGCATAAATCTGGAAGCTTGGTACAATTTGAAAGTAGTCAAGATTAATTGTAACATTAATTTATTATCTAACTTTCCCAACGAAATCCTTAGGTAATAAATTAAAGGTTCCTTTGCAAATTTTCCTGTGAAAAGAATATGAAAAGAAGTTAAGATATTTTAGTGAGGATGTCCCTGGGGTCTACTGATGGCTGTGTAAAACTGAAATTAGTTTATATTTCATAAGAATCATTATTCTCAAAATGTTAGTTATTGATCAATTTGATAACGAAGTTAGTGAAAGTGTGCCTCTTGATTTTCAGTGACTTCTCGTATAAGCTTGGCAACCTTACATAGTGGGTGATTTTAATGGTTTATTACTGAAGTACGATTCACATCGCTTAGTGTTATACGTCAAATGGACGTCCTACATTCGCTAGAAATAAACTAAAATTCACTACTGGTGAGAGTTTTTTGGACTGTTTTGCTTGTGAATGCAATATATAAAATATGTTTCAAACGTACATCCAATGCATCTCCAACTCGTTTAGCAATTCAGTATTGCTGAATGCTTTTTGATCAGACGTATCGTTTGACAGACAAGACCTGACAATAAATTTATACATCAGGTAATCCGACGTATGACTACCCTCTTGCCTTGACGGGTGTTGCGTCTAGCGACTTCCCCGAAGAGATTCAAGCAAAGTGAATGAATGAAGCATGATATCTCTCATCAAGAGAGTGCACAATCCAACTGTCCGTCGCATTGTTCTATGATTCTGGAAGACATTTGATAAGTTAAGTGAATATACATGCATCATGAACTTTTGGAGAAGTGTTGAACGCTTGTTGTTATTGGAAAATACAGAATTGTTGAGTATAAATTCTATACTCAGTTGAAAAGATAAAAAAGTCCTGTAAATATTTAAATGTTATACGGAGAGATGTAAGAAGATCCCAACATAACCATAAGTGAAGATAAGCGACGTGCTTCTGATAATATAATTACGAGAGGTTACAAGTAATTAACAAGACATTTAATTTATTACTAACCCTTCAGTTGGAAAGGGTTAGGTAATAAATTAAACCTTTTGGTCTCCTCCAGGTGAATAATATGCAAAGAAGTTAGAATATAATCTAATGATGAAATAGTTTATTTCCTACTTAATACAGTCTAATGTATATTCATTTCAATAATGATCTTGGTCATGCATCCATATCTAGATTTTATGAATTTTTTCTTTTATACATTTATTTATTTATTATATTTAAGAGATAAGTACGAGATCTAACAAAATGATAAAAAAAACCGATCAAAATAATATCAGCATCCCAATAGCACATAGAAACTCGAAGACGTGGACAAGTTAAAAAATCCACCCTTGTTTGGGTAGCAGGGATTCCACTATCTTGAAGTCAACGAGATATCTAACGAGGAGAAAAACAATCCGGCAGACAGCCGAGAAATTTTTCAACCAAAACCAATACTGGAATTCCCATCTACTTAATCAAACAAAGTAAAACAACATACTCAACTTCCAAGTACGAGATCTAGACGCAAAAATCCTCTGGAAAAAACACCAAAGTTGAACCGAGTTTTGCGGGTTGAGAACCATTACTAGTACCCCTCCAGCTAGTGTTCGGAATACTTACTGAAATTTCTCATAGATTTTTTTCTATTTTAGACACATGGTAATGTAGAACCGTGATGAAGCGGTACCCGGTTCACTGTACCCGGTTGAAAATTCATATTTAGATTTTCAGCTGGTCAGTCCTGAACGGATATTACCTACAGAAGATTCACCTGCAAGAATCAGCAAGAGCTTCACAAACATAACATGATCGGTGGCTCTCGAGCAGGGTAGAACCTTGACCCTATCTTATAAAAGAAATATGTAACCAACACGCTAAAACCTAACTACGATATTCCTTATAGTAACCGGGACTTGGTAAACCGTGGGAAGATCTTTGTGGAAATATGGAGGAGCACGTCAAAGCAGGAGGTGAATGTCATGACATGCGCTTTGCTTCTAAAAGTTGAGGGACAAAAAGAGTTTAGTGACATTCTAGACGGCGTGTCTATCTGTAAGACTTTTGGAGATAGATGAGCACTCAAAGGTGAGAGGAGGCGACTACTGTACCCGACGATAGTTGAATGTTGGGGGACTTTTCGATGTCCAAGCTACAACGGCACGAGTATGACTACCAGCGCCCAGGGTTTACTCGGGGTCAGGTTTACCCGAGTATGAATACAAGTGCTCGGGTTTAGCCGCAACCTTTTTCTTCTCCTTCGGGGTGTTGCTGGCTTTTACCCTTCGTTTGATGGGTCTTCTCATTCGTTTGTTATTCATCAATTCACATTATTCCATACAAGTGCTCTGGTAATCTAGAGGATTTTATTTAGCGAGTTTAGTTTCAAAGAACTGAGAAATTTAATCATTCCACAGAAAATATTTCTAATGATTATATTTTTATTCTAATTTATAATTTATGAAAAAAAAATATCAAATTAAAGCTATGCCTTAGCTTTACAAGGTATGATTCTATCTAAAAATAAACTATTTAATATTGAAAAATGTTACGAGATTTCAAAGTTTCTTTGGAGCAGAACAAAATCATTCTTCAGACTCAATGGACACTGAGGAAAAATAGAATATTCGTTTTCATGCTTTTGTACTCATACTCCGGGTACAAAAGCCACTGTGTAGCAGGAGTGTCTCAGTTTCAGGTTGAAATTTCTGAAACGTAAATAGTGCATATTAATTTATAATTTTATGTGTTATTAGGCTTTTCTTGTATGAGTTAGGTTTTCATCATTATTAGGTTAAAAAGATAGATGTTAAATAATGAACATGTTAGGTTTTCATCATTATTAGGTTCAAAAGATAGATGTTAAATAATGAACATGTTAGAAAAAGTTTGAACTCTAGACAATACCTAGAGAAAATATTTCTATGATAACAAAACGTAATCTCGTGTTGGAAGAAGAACCCTAATGCTCACCAGAGTTGCTTGGTAAAATGCAAGGTATACTTTTCTAGTTGACCTATTTTCTACTCACACTAGGGGTTTAAATAAAGCTATAAGTAGAGGGTGTGTTTTTTACATATTCAAATATTAACAAGAAGGGGTCGATTTTAGAGCTTGCTGTTGTGTTGAAAAGAAGCAAGCCCGTGGAGATTAAAGAAAAAGTGAAGCACAACTGGATGTATTTGTCGCCCTCGAGGGGAAAAAGTTACAGTTATTTTCAAAAGCGTTCATTGTCACCTGATATCATTTTAATCCTTGTATTTGAGTGTCATTCTTTTTGAGTGATCAATTATTTTCAGTTTTAAACCAATCATGAATTGTTCTCGTTAGGTATGATGAGGATTTTGATCCTTGTATTTGAGTGTCATTCTTTTTGAGTGACCAATTATTTTTAGTTCTAAACCAATCATGAATTTTTCTCGTTAGGTATGATGAGTATTGAATAATAAGTATACCCCTCTAACGCATCAAAAATGATTTGATTTCAGTTTCATTTTCCTTTTAGTTTCAATTTTCTTTCTGAGTAATTTTTAAAGAATCACCACTAATAAACTCCTTTCACTCTTCCACAAGTTTATTTATTCTCCTCTTTCCACGAGGAGACAAGACTTGATCCAAACCAAGTCAAGATTCGAGCTCACGTGCCTTGACTTCTGGACTAAAGTCTTTTTCAATCATCCAGTTTGCAGTATAAGCCAAAATTGTATACTTATTACTAATATAGAGCTCCTTATCGTCACGTGACGATTTATTCTCTATAATCTCTATAACCATGACATTTGTATACTTAAAAATATATTATTTCCACTATGTGCTATATAAATTTTTAAATAACAACTGATTTTTTTAACCATTTATTTTTATTCGAACACGTTCATCTCATGTATTCACCAATCACAAAGACTAAATTTTTCTTGTTTACACAACTTTTCCTCTTCCTTCTCTCGACAAGAAGTGCAGTTTTCATGCATATTTGGGCTGGTTAAATAAAGGGGTGAGCTAAACCGATCTGTGCGACGTGGCGAATCAGAGAGGCAAGCGAAAAACACGAGTCCCAACTGAAGGGAAAAATAAAACCATTGGGAGCAAATACTATGGCCCATGAAAGCACAGGCGAAAGAGTGAGGTGAGTATATACTGGTTCCATCCCAAATGCCTGAGCATAAGTGTCAATAAGCAAATAAATAACAACAACTATTTTATTTTCTGTGGTGGCCAGAGGTGTGGCCGGATGTCCCCTTCAGGTCCTGTTTTGACGTTTAATAAAGTTTCTCTGGGCGCGCCGTCGCTCATTTTATTTTTAAAAGTAGAAATACAAAATTAAAAATTGGCAGCTTTTACAGGTCTAGGAAGACGAGGACCTACTGACTTTCAGGCTCCATTTCTTGGTGTCAATTGTTCTTCCACTCCTGCGGGGTAACTAAACTGGAACCTTCTCATATAGGCTAGCAGCATCGATACTTGGTGGGTTCTGGGCCTTTCCTTGCGAATTTACAGTGGCTTCTGTCCTTCTGCTTGATTGAACTAGCACATGACTCCTGGTTCACGATCTTATTGCTGCAGCAAGTGTACAAACAGGTTTAGGTGTCGGATAGTCAGATTGCAGTCCGAACATGCTGACAGTTCGGTCCGTCTTCTCCACGCCGACGAGATTGACACATCTGAAGAAGATGACCATATGTGGAGCTTCTTTCTCCTCCATTCCAGTCATAGGTAAATTGCTCGGAAACTTGAATCCGTCCCCTGATTATGCTCATGTTTCTCTTGGCTGGTGAATTTCCTACTGTAAGTTTTAGCAGCAACAGATGGCACTGTAACTCTAGCGTCAGCTGGAGTACCAACTGCTTTATAACAGTTTTGGAGGAGGAGGGATTCATCAAGTTGACCGACAAGTACTTACTTTTGGTTACGTTCACT
This sequence comes from Asterella californica, assembly GCA_036924285.1. Taxonomy (NCBI): domain Eukaryota; kingdom Viridiplantae; phylum Streptophyta; class Marchantiopsida; order Marchantiales; family Aytoniaceae; genus Asterella; species Asterella californica. The sequence goes on from JAYKYS010000003.1 coordinate 20,716,509, forward strand.
GAATTCCAGTAATTTGAACTGTTTCATGAGCCACTCTGCAGGCTACGGTTTTGAAATAATTCCAAGGGAAAGAGAGTTAGCTCCTCTGGATCTTATTCAGAGATGAGACGATGTAGGCTGCAGTCTAAGCCATTGATTTGCTTATTAAATCTCTGGCCCGGATGAGTAAATCAGTGTATGGACTGTGGGGCTTTCAGGGGAATGCCCCCAGGTCGCTGACAAGGGTCCACTCAGTTCGTGGAGTTCGGAAGTGACTTGTGTCACTTGGCGTGTTTACGTCTTAAGCTCGGAATCTTTAAACGAAGCTCTACAAGTTGGTCTTATAGTTGGCAAGTGTAACCGGTACGTGCAAGAGATTAACATACTTCTGAAAATATTTGTAACTTAATAAGTTACTTTACAGGTGACTTATAGAATATCATATGTAGAACTCATTTGTTCCGAGCGTAGTGAATTCCCTTACTCTGTACAAGGATTCACTAGGTTATGGGGCTGTTTTTAGCTGGTATGTAGAGACACGATTTCGCACACCATCCTCGAATTATTTTGAGAACCTGTACTCTACCGTACATCCCTTCTCTGCATACGAGTAATAGTGGATTAGGTGAACTTTCGCTGGTGAGTGGTCGACCCATGTATATTTGGTATTTATAAGTGGATAAATTGGGACCTCGTAATAGAGGTATAGTGTTCACGTAATCTCGGCAGCAGAGATTTCGAATCAGTGGTGGAAAACTTTCAGTTACTGAGAAAACAGACTAAACATCTTGGAAGAATCTCATTAAATGAGATCTGTTCTAAGCTGTTCAGCATACTTTCAGTCTGCCTGACACACTACCACTTCAGTCTTTCCACGATACACAGACAGAGTCCACCCAAAGATGTTCCGGACTGAATAGAAACCCTTCTAAAGTGGAAATGTGTTCAACTTTGGTTGTCACTTTCCTCTTCGTCAACATCCTGAAATCTCTCCTGATGACGTCCTATCGGGGCCGAAGTATTGTGCCGTTCCTTGTTCCGTCACATTGGTGCCGCGGGAAACGTGGATATCTGCATGCTCGGCGCATATGTGATAATTAGGTTTTGGGTGCATACCTACTCACTACCTACAGCGGCTTGCAGTGAAGGCTGATCGACTGGATTATGAAACAACCTAAATCTGTGTTGTTGCTTGCTGTGATCCTCCATCTTTGAATTCCTTGATGTGGTCGTGGTTCAACATTTCGCTCTCACTTTTCGTTCTAAGTTCTTACTAAGTTGCCTGTTACACGTCGTTCCGCTTTAACTGTCACTTTCTTTCCAATGCAGATTCTCCATATACATCTTGTCCAATGTCTGCTTTGTATCGGCCCTAAAAAATTTGTGGATTCGAAGCATGTTATCTTAGGAAGATTACTACGTGTTATCTGTCCCGTCCTTTGGCCTAATGAATGCTTCTGTCTTTAACGTAGATTCTCCGTATATGTCTTTAAATCAGCCCTCAGATTTCAGGATTCGATGCATGGTACGTTAGGAGTATTAGCACCTCCATTCCTTCTCCTCCATGCTATCCTTTCTAGGGAAATTATTCACTTTACTTTCCGTTCATGTATGCTTAGTTTTAACTATCAGCTTTTCTGTTATGTTAGGAGCACACTGGGAATACTGGAGGGAGAGGGTTCTTTGCCAATGGTTGTTGGCTTACACTACGCCTAGATAGTCTCCATCCCGTCTGGATAAGTTATCTATATTGTTTCCAGCACCACTGTTCCTTAAAATCTGCTGTTTGATGCACATTCTCAGCATCCTGCATCCCCGGGGCAGACCTTGTCGCTAAGAGAATGGGCACTTTTAGCGTACATTTACCCCATCTTCTACTTGCTGTCCACTTCTCTGGGTTTTGGGTCTATGGTCGAAAGGCTACGGCATGCAGATCTTGATGAGTACATCGTCTCTCGGTTTCACTGGTTACCTTACTTCAATCTGGGTAGTTCTTGCATCTCGCTGCTAACCAGAGATAGACTGGCTCATACGTATCCTGGGGATCAGAGTTCAGATTCTTAGATCCAACTTCTTGAAGTCCGGTGGAAGACCGGAACTCAGTACCTGAAAGTTTTGTAGGTAGGACTTTTGTAACATGTCAGAAAAATATCGTCGTCAAACAGGAAGCTCTATTGATTTCAAGAGCAGGAGTGCAAGGACTGAGTTTGCGGCCTCTACTGATCTCTGCACTGCTGTTCTCATCAGTTCTCCAACTGAAGCCGATGAATCAGAAGTAGTGAGTTCTCTTAGGTTTTCCAGGAACATTCATTGTTCCTAATATCTAAGATATTTTGGAATGTGTTTGGTCTAAAAGCACGATAATGTGTTGGTTCAATAGAACTCATGAAAGGCTATAAATGATAGGTGCAACACAATTTATTAACACATCTCCTGTTGATGCTGATGATGTTTCCGTGGCAAATGCCAGATATAAGTTCACTAGTCAAGATGAGAAGCAGTCCCGAGGAGCAGGAGGATATGAAAGTTCAACAAGTAGTCAAGGAGATAGACGACGCTTGCAGGAATGTTGGTTTCTTCTATGTGGTGAGGTTTTCTTCCCGGTGTTTACTTGGATTGCCTTGTTTTGAGTTTAAAACTTCAATACTTATCTGTCACCATGAGCGAGCGAGCGTGTTTCCTGCTACCGCATTTCAACCAAGTATTTATCACGAGACATAAGGTTTGAGTTCGAAAGACTGAAAGGTTGTTTAGTGTGGTGCTCTTGCTCCCAACAACCATGCTTTCCTCAGACGATTTTAAGGTCTGTATTTTTCGTTTGACTTTTCCTTGAATATGACTGCAGCAAGGTCATGGTGTTCCCTACGACATGATGGATGACGTTCGGAAACTTGGCCACGAGTTTTTCGGCCTGTCCATGGAGGAAAAGAAAAAACTAAAAATGAGTTCAGCATCAGGTTGGAGGTCTGTATATGACTGTTCATTTGGGTATTGTCTTAGCATGTAGGATTGCTGTGTAGTATCATATAGACTGAAACAAATGCCATTGACTATGCGGAAGGAGAGCGCACGACTGTTTTTAAGCTTTTCAAGCTGCATCTGTCGTAGGTACTTGAGAAGCAAGAACATTTCACTTCTGTTTGCACCTTCTCTCTGTGAATCCAGTGATTTTTGGCTGAGTGGTTACTACCCCTAAATGTCAAGAGGTAGCTAGGAAGTTCAAACCTGCCCAGACTGAGGATAGAGCACTGCGGAGAGTTTCACTTGGGAGTCTGAGGTGCCCCGGGAGGCTGTGAGACAGAAGCACTGTACGTGGCCTGCGAGGTTGCGATGTGTCTCATTCCGAATGAAAACTCTATATGGCCCGAGGTCTATGGTCGCAAGGCTACGGCATGCAGATGAGTGGTCTCTCTGTGAATCTGCGAATCATAATCACCTGAGAGAACGTTGGTGACAACTGCGTTCGAGTTTTATTGTCACAAGCCTGGGCTTTGCGCCAACGTCTGAGTTCTCCTTCAGATGTCTTTTTCCAGGGTTTAACAAATGTTCTAGAGTGATAATTAAAGCATTAAAGTCGATGACATAATTCGTCAAGGATATTTGTTTCTAAGCATTAAACCGACATGATTGTTAGGTGTTTCCTCATATGGAATGATGCACCTTCCAGTTGTCGGTGTTGCGGCGTCATGGTATAACAAGATTCCGCGGCGTAATAGAAACTCTGCAGCCGAATATACGCCTTATTGTTCGAACTTCCAGAAGTCAAAACTCTTGGAAGTTCGAACAATAAGGCGTATATTCGGCATATATACTGTCACATGTTCATCACCTGGAGGATAGGAAAGAGTAGATGTCTAACGAGGTTGTGGGTCGTAGATGGGAGCAGAGGATATCAAACATTGGGTGAAAATGTCACCAAAGGTGTCTCGGACTGGCATGAGGCTGTTGATGTAAGTATGCTTAATACGTCCACACGACGGATCATGAGGACTGACTGGAACATTTGCACTTCTTTTAGTAACACACCAGTAGACATACAGGAAGTAATTCGCATATTGTTTTTGGCATCTTGAAACTAGACAGTAGAAACTACTTGCTGAACGCGACGGCACAACACGTCGCACTACCGTAAAACTCCATAGAAATTTACTGAGGCCCGAGTACTTGCCGCAATGTCCGGGTATGGAGTATCTTTGTGGTCGTAATGGTTATCCTGTTATCATTTGCAGTTTTTTAATGACTACGATGGCAACTTCCCTGCGTTTATGCACGACCATCCTTTGCATGGTCGTAATTTGTGGTACTTTTACTTCCTCCGAAAGTTTGCGTCCATGTAAAGCAGAAACGGTACTTCAAGTTTTTTCAATGTGCATAACGAGGATTAAGTCCATCAAACATGCATGGTACAACCGAGTCTAATGCTTATTTGAGGATGTGATTGACGTCTTGTATGTCTGATGACTTCAGGCCAAGTTCACCTGTGACATTTCGACCAGTATATAAGGAGTATCTCTCCAGAATGCAAGGTACACAGTTGAGATCAACCAGGTGTCGCATAAGTCCCAGTGATAGGTCTGGGTTATGATTACCTTTTCATATGCTGCCGGAAGATTCCTGTTCACTTGACGTGCGAGGACAACTAATGTTATTGTGTGCTTGAGGTTCGAACTTATATCTCTGAGCGCTTAGAACGCTGCTCTTGAGTCTTTGGCCAGCTCCACGTGACATCATGCGTTCATCGCCTATACGGCTTCTTGATATTGTAACCTGCTCATGCTCATGATGGAAAGCGATGGTTATCTTTTGTTGGTGGATACATTCTACAGATTTGGGGAAAAGAATCATGCAAGCATTAAGTATTGCTCTCACGGGAGCACGGGATGCATTTGAAGGCAACAGAGCAGGCAACCCCTACTGGGTGTTGCGCGTCATCGGCTACCCCCCCCTCAAGAGGAAGGTTACAGAGGTTGGCTGGTATGTGTAGAGGCTTCCAAATGAACAAGTGTTTATCGTATTATATAGATAGTGGTTCGCCTTGATTTATCTTTCCTGATCTATCATCTTCACATAAAACCCGATAACTGAGCTATCATTTCTTTAAACACACCAGTGTTAAGCTGATTCCCTGGGAGCATTTCTCCATCCTACATTCTTTCTGTAGCCTCAGATAAAACATTACTGCTTGCAGTTCCAGTGTCGGGGTTCATTTAGTTACTTCCGTTACATATAAATGCAAATAAGATTTTTGTTACACATAGTTGCAGATAAAATAATGTATCTTCTATTGCATTCGATTCTTTTTGAAAACTTGTTTCCTGCGAAGAAAAATATAATTTTTCCATTTTATAGTTTTAAAATAAAGTTAAGACTTTAAGTTTCGAGTTTTAAGAAAAAATTAATCTCAAAAGTTTCAAGAAGTTTCAGTAGTTTGAAAAATAATTACTTTACTAAAAGTATTCTTGTTTCATATTTGAATGAAAAATAAAATTTGGTATTGATTGATAATTTGATTCATAAGTGATTTAAACAAACAGATCCAAGTGAGCCACCTGGTAACGGTTGTCACAGTCAAGGAAATTTCTGTATAAAGAAAAATATAGTGAATTGTTTCTGTACTGAAAGTAACCTACTGCAGAGTCTTAAGTTCAGTGTGAATACACCTGTGAGAATTTCATACTGATATCCGCATGCTGTCCTCCGCATAATAACTTCGGATGGTTTTCGTCAGTGGAGAGCATACTGATTATGGTATATCCCTGCCACGACTCTTTTTAGATTCTCAAGAGATTCCCGGACAATCAGAATGCTCTGAGTATGTTCGAAGCAGTACGGTACTTGGAGTTATGCGGGTGCTGTTTTGTTGTGTTTGATATTTACCTTCTCTGGCCTTTGAGATGACTGGCTTGGCATTCGCTTGCAGGGTTGCTTACTCTTGTCAATCAGGATCATGAGGTTCGGGCGCTTCAGGTTAGCTGACAGTCACCATAATATCAGCCGTACCTGCCTTGGTTTCGAGTTTACCATAACTTCAAAGGCTGTCTGAAGTAGAGAAAAGATCATAAATCTCTCTTAGCTAAGAAGCTGCATCTCTGTTCATATCACGCAGGTTAAGAACCAAGCCGGAGAGTGGATATGGGCTGACCCAATTCCTGGAACTTTTGTGGTGAATGTTGGTGACATGCTGAAGGTAATTTATCGAACATCAAAATTCAGATTTTGTCAGAGAAAAAGCTTCGGCAGGCGTTACGGCAGATTTCACCTAGTAATAAAAGGAAGTTGCATATATGTCTCTTCTTTGTCTCTTTTCTACTGAACGCCGTCTTTGAGCGTGGTTCTTGCTCCGGAGCTGAGCTACCATTCTCCTGGAGGAATCATATATGTCCCTTTTCCCCTCCCAGCTATTTGAGTGTACACCTGCTCATTACCTACGACTGTGTCAGTGACCCTTGTGCAGAGAAGTGTTTCTTATTCATTCCGGTTCCTGGGCCTCTGCTGGATTGTGTTGCTCCGTTTAAGGACTGCTTTGAACAGATGTTCACAGTGACTTTTCTGCAAAACTTGTTCCTAATCTTTCCTCCGTTCCGCACCGCGGATGGATGATTACCTTGTTTACTGTCTATTCTGTGAACGGATGCACATTCTCTTCATTTTCCGGTCTTGATACTTAATAAATTATTTGCTAATGGTACACTTTAGATAGATAATGCACTTTGCATATGCATAGATTTGTCTGCACTGCATATTGTTCATGTCTTCTATTTGCACTTCCATACCAGCGAGTACCATCTCCGGCAATTTGCTCTGAGCTGTACATTTCCGTTGGTCCGCCCCTTGGTTACAGACACTTACTAACTTGATGTTTGATAAAATAAGTATACTAGAGAGTGGTCCTTGAGCATATCTGCCATTCTCGACGTACGAAGATAACTTGATGTTTGATCAAATAAAATAATTGGCTAACTCCATCGGCATTGTTAGCGCACATTCGGCCCCTAGTCGCTTCTTACTATGTACTTGGCGGGGCTAATTGCGTGTTACCTCGATACTAGAGAGTGGTCCCTGAGACATCTACCATTCTCGACGATGAATATAATTTGGTGTTTAAAGTTCGCGCACATTCACAACCTCTTTGCTACTCACTATGTACTTCGCATTGGCCCCGTATCTACGTCTGTACTAGAGAGTGGTCCTTGATAAAATCTGCCATTGTCGACGTATGAATATATGTACTTCGCAAGTTAGCGCACATTCGGCCCCTGTTTGCTACTTATTATGCCCCTGTTTGCTACTTACTATGTACTCGGCCGGGTTACTTGCGGGTTACCGATGTACTAGAGAGTGGTCCTTGATAAATCTGCCATTCTCGGCGTATGAATATATGTACTTCGCTGGGCTCTCTGGGTTTTGGGGGTTACCTTAACTGCGTGAGCGTAGTCTGATTCGTTCTTCTATTGTCACGTACCTTCATATCTCTCGTTTTGTAGACGCTGTGGTATGCTAATATCCATATCCCTGAGTTGACTTTGCTCTGAAGCTCCTAGGAGAGGAAGTTGTTTCCAGTCGCTTTCCTTTCACCCGCATCAGGAAGTGTAGTACACCAAGACCTTGGAGATTAGAGGAACACATCGCTCTTTTGTTTTGCAGATCTGGAGCAATGGTATCTATATGCCAACGGTACATCGAGTGATGAACGATGATTCCAAGTACAGAGTTTCCGTTCCCTACTTCTATGAGGTAAGTACTTGATGCGCGAGCTGAGTTAAATGTGCGTATCTAATCCATTATTTCGTACTTTTGACAATTGCTGTGTTGCAGCCCAACTTTGATGCACTTGTCGAACCACTGGATGTATGCAAGCAAAGAGCAGGAGGACTGTCAAGTATTGCTTCTGTTGTGTATGGGGATCATTTCACAAACAAGGTGCTGAACAACTTTAAGTGAAGCTTTGGAAGCGTCGAAGGTGTAGAAATTATATATACGGATGTGAATATTAGGTATCACGACGAGGTTGGGCTAGATTTGAAGATCATACATTCCAGAGTGTGAAGTAGAACATTTCTGCTTTGTATAATCAGTAGTACCAATTGCTCTCTCTCATATATTACAGGATCAACCCTACCTGCATTGGATGCATAAAAGGGTTTCTGTTTAGCATGTATGATAATCTTTTGAAGCAAGTTTTTCAATAGGAAGTCCAAGGAAGAGTTCCTTCAGTGACACAGGACGTTAGTAAGCTGATGGTACTCACATGCACACCAGGTCTAGTTTTTTACACCTTTACTTGGGAAAACCCAGCAGATGTTTACTAACATCTTGCTGAAGGTTCTGCAACCGTGCGATTGAGATGAATCATTGTAGAGATTGTCCCTACTCATTTGCCCACCTGGTCTTCATAGTTGATTTAGTTTTCCTCTCTACAAAAGTTCTGTGCCTGTATATTCAGTTTGGCACTGTGCTGTATACACAGCGTACAATCTCTGCTTCTATGTTCCAGTCGGCGCCGGGGGTTTGGTACAATTATACCGTATCTATTGGTATTCATGAGATCATTGTCTTTCTTTCTGTCCGTGCTTACGTTGTTCGTATTTATGCAAGACCATGCTTCCTACGACAATATATTTCTATAACTGTCAGGTCCATGTGCCTACAGCATATTCCTTTGAGTGGCCTAGCTAATGTACTGGCTAGGGTCGGTACTGAGGCCAATATACTCACTGTAGAGAATTCTCATATTATCATCGAGAAGGGAGGCCTCTGGGAATGCTCCTCAGGAGCTGGGAAAAGGCCAGATGTGGTACCAGACAAACGCGTCGCCTGATTTCTGGTTATGATCCAGTTTGTAACCACAGTCTAAATAGTAGTCTTCCGTATGAGGGTCTTGTCTGAATAGTCCATGGCTTGACGACCGAATGGATATCCTGGCATAGATTTGTTGACATTGTGATATCAGTTCGGGTGAAGTGTTAGTAACAGTTGTTTGTACCTTGTCTTGGCTCTTCCGTTCTTCCTCGCTCTCCTACTCGATTTTGAGGATTTATTGGTGCAGTTCCTCCTCCTCGGTGGTTAAGAAATCTCATAGCCTAGAACCTAGGATGAAAGTAGTTTGTAAAAGAGTGAAGCTTATCTAGAGGATTCCGATCGTGATCATTACTTTCTTGAAGTGTGCGTGGAGTCATACCTATGTAAGTGTAGTACCCGGCACTGGGGGATATTCCCAGCATGCGGCTAAGGTTTGACGGGCTAAAGCCTGAAAGTCTCTGAACAAGCATCAGCTGCAACAGTAACACTTCAAGCAATATTACTATAATTCCGAACGTTTTCTGTATATTCATCCTGTATATTCATATCATCCTTGTATCATCCCATATTCCCTTGAAGCGGCTTATTTATTCACCCCATGTACACTTAGAAGTGTACATGGGGTTGAATATATGTCCTAACCCTTCCGACGGGAAGGGTTAGGACATATATTAATGCCCTTGTTAAAGGACGCCTATTGACAATTTCAGTCTCGGACTTAAAACCCCAGGAACTCCTCAGCCCGCTCTCCACTTATGGGTTCTGTCTGGATCAATTAGCTACTCTCCGGGAGGTTAATATATAATATTTATAAATGATTTTGAATTTTTATTATAATTTATTTGAATATATTTTTATAACACTTATACGTTTTCTGATAAGAGAAAACGAAATTCACTGTACAAGGCAGTTGAGGATGTTTATTTATTTATTATTTACCTTTTCCATCGAAATCCCTGTATATATTCACCTCCTCTGGATAAAATTTATTACCAAACCTTTCCTGCAGGAAAGGTTAGGTAATAAATTAAACTCACACTAGCTTCATGTTCTCGGACTACGTTTAGCACGGGAGTCTACACATGCACACTTAAAAGTTAAGAGAGATGATTCTCTACTAAGCATGCATATTGGTTTATATCCTGTTTTTCCTGCGTTTTCAGGCATAGACTAACAGCTAGCTAATTATTCTAATTATTTTCATCCACTTGGTATTTGGTATATAATTTTCTCTTAACACTTGCATATTTCTTTAATAACAGCCGGCGAGCATGTGTAGAGATGAGAATAAATAAGCATCCCAGACGGCCTTGTACAGTGAGTTTCGTTTTCTCTTATCAGAAAACGTATAAATGTTATAAAAATGAATTTCGTTTTCTCTTATCAGAAAACGTATAAGTGTTATAAAAATATATTTAATAAGCTATAAAAAAATTTAAAGTTATTTATAAATGTTATTGTAAATTTCTTCGTGAGTAGTAATTGATTCAGACAGAACCCATAAGTGAAGAGCGGGCTGAGGAGTTCCTAGGGGTATAAGTTCGGGACTGGAATTGTCAATATGCCTCATTTAACAAAGACATTAATATATGTTTTAACTCTTTTCGCCGAAAGAGTTAGAACATATATTAAATCCCATGTAGACTTCGAAGTGTACATGGGGTGAATAATAAGCAACCTCATAAATACTGCTGTCTTCACTGTACATTCGAAAGAAAAAAGAATATGCATGTGTGTTCAGGCATGCATACTATTCACCCTCTCGGAAGAGGGAAATATACCAGCTTCTTAATTTATTGTTTAACCTTTTTGTTTGGAAAGGTTAATGTCATAGATTATTCTATTATTCATGGACGAAATACTTGTGGTATCACGAAAGCAGTTTTAAGTGTGATATTTATGTTTTTTTCGTTTGGACAGATACAAGTGTCCATAGCATAGAAAGGTTGATTATTTTAGATTTCAAATAGAAAAGTTTTTATTCGTAGTCAAATTCTTTTAAGTTTCGCAGTGAGTTATTTATTTTGATCTTTTCTCTGGATTTTTTTGGACATCTAAAATCTACTCAGTTTTAATAAGGACTGGTGTGTATGTATTGCGTTAAATTTGAAAGAGTTCATTCATTTGAGTAGGTTTTGAACATCTTGTGTGGTGTATGGAAACAATATTGTGTCCATTCATCCGAACTTTTTTTACAAATTCTTTTCCAAGTCAATTGAGAATCAATAGGTTTTTATCATTTTTTATCTGACATCAACTGTTGTCTTTTTCCTCCACTCTATCAAAACTTCACTTTCGATACATATTATTCGAAAGAAAAAATAATTGACACATTCTAAAATCGTGACATCATTCTCGAAAACCTGGCCTCCTTCATTCGCGGCCCCGATTTCATGCCTAAGGCAAACTGCGCTGCAATCTTCAGTCTCTTACCTATCCCTGTCCAGTATTTTCTAACTTTATATAATTATTTGTCGTTTCTCGTCTGTTTTTCAAAAATTATACCCCATGTACACTTAAAAAGTGTACATGAGGTATAATTTACGTCTAATCCTCTTCGTTAGAAGGGTTAGCTGTAAATTTACTCCTCAGAGTTTATTGTTATTCGTCAATGAGAGTTGATTTACACGTACGATACGTAATCCGTAACTCACATCGATTATGGTTCTTTTTGTTTCGAAGGTCCACGTGTTTTTTTCAGGTCATACGTGTTTTAATTTAGTTTTCAAATATAACAGTGTATATTTAGTATTTTAAATTTAGATATTTAAATTTAGCACTTTGACTCTTACTGTACAAAACTTGACAGTCGATGATTGCCTACATAATGATTCAGGTTTCAATTGAGACAAGATAATTATACTTATTTTTTTAATGATTGAGGATTGAACTGAGATAAGATATTAGTAGTCTGAAGGACGATTTTTAAATTATCTGTATCACTTCATTCAATACTCAGTTAGCGCTAAATTTATGCTACCAAATTACGGCAAAATTTATAATATTACGGATGGTCTCTATTTTTTCTCGCTGCACAAGTCCGTGGGACATAATATTAACACTCTACGCAAACTTTTGTGTGGATGTTATCGCTCAAAGAAATTGGTCAACTATGCACAAAGATTCACACTGGATCTTTCGAGAAGCTTGACCAGGTTATTATTCTGATCGGCACTCTTTTCTTCCACTGTCTTATCTCAACTGTAAGACCACAAAAATGGAAATCCTCCTTTATATTTGATATTGTCCGTTGGTATGTCTAACATCGATTAAAGATTATTTGGTTGTCATTTCGAGTTACTATTTTGGTTCTTACTGGCACAATATGGAGGTAAAGTGCTTTATTGTGGGAAGGGGAGAATAAGTTGAAACAAAAAGAGATTTATGCATCCAAATCGAACATCTGACCGAGGAGAGGAAAAGGACAACCGCGTAAAGTGGGAGATGAATCTTAACTTATAACTGGTTGTGAAAAGGTTAAACCTATCTTCTAATATTATAAAAATGTCGTGACAGAAAAAAATCACCTTCCTAACATCGCACGAGAATTAGTGTACCAACTAATTTTTGCAGTTTACACAAAGTCCAGAACCATAATCACGTGTGTTATGGAGGAAACAGGAGTAATCAGAGTGAAGAGGATCTGATGAGACAAATCGGAGATTCACACCAGAACAGGTCAAATCCCTGCACTCCGGCAGCGGAGGCCTACGTTATATCGCAGTCAGTAACTCAGTGAACGAATTGCTGGAACCCAACTGAATAACTGTCTGCTAAGTATCCGATAGGAAATCCTGGCACGTGGGTATTGGTAAGTGGAGATCGGACGACTCAGGAGTCGATGCAATAAGGTTAAGTAAGTAGCCTCTGTTTATAAAACATCATTAGTGCAGTGGAAACAGTTTGAGTCTGGAGACGTGATCAACCCGGTTCGAAGCCGACTCTGTACACCAGATTACCAGATTGCTATCGTTGACACTAGGGTGCTAGAATAAATTATCTCGAAAACAAAACTGAGAAAGGTCCGTTTATTACTGATCTTTCACTACAGCCATCTATTGCCACACACAATTGGTTGAAAATAAGAAATAAATCACGTATGAGTTCCAAAATACAATAAACGAAGTAGACTCAAGTGATATAATGCGTGCTTCGAACAATGGGATAAGGGATACATGATTAGGAGAAGAACTAACCTTATTATCATGTGAACCTGTGAGATGTAGTTTGTACCCTAACTTAACTAGTTAACTTGACTCCGACTGAGACATTGACTGAAAAGTAGATAATATATAGAACAGGATAGAACAGGACGTTGCAGAAGAATTGACGAGAGAGCAGAGTATGTGAGGATATTATTAATAATGTCTCGAAGAGTGACCAGTCGAAGAAGTCGACAAGGCATTTAGAGATAGGAAAAGTCGCCGATGCTAACAACATTTCATTCGATATGCATCCCAAGTGGACTCACACAAAAGAAAAAGTAGTGCATATTTGGTCTAAATTTACTGTAAAAGTGTGGGGTTATTTGCTTTGCTCTACAACCGTCTAAACAAAAGAGAGAAATCAGAGTATCCTTAAAACATCTGGTAAAGTAGAAGACATAAAGTGTAACCTATTTGTCTGGTACAAATATCGGGGACTATTTACAGGCCAAGCTCGAGAAACCGAGTTAACCGACCTTCTACGGGTAGAGAGAGGGTGAATAATAAAATGACATGCTCTTACGTGTCCCATAACATAATGTCATAAAAGAATTTGACCTACTCCACAGTAAACCACATCTACGTAATTGTTGGGCGGTGACAGGACCGGACAAGACAAAAGGATGAGATTAGGACGGGTCAAAGCTCGCCCGTAGAGGCGCCGTAAATATCTGTTTGGGTGAGACTTGGCGGAGAGTACTATCTGAACAGGTACCTCTTGAGATACCGGTTGGGCCGGTTCGCCTCTCTAGGGGATGCTGCAATGCACGTCTGACTTGTTTCTTTGCTACCATTTGAAAAAGTTCCCTATTAGGGGGTTTCAAAGTTACCAGAAAATATATTTCAACGGATGAGAGACAAAACGCCATAATTTCGTTGCGAATAATTTTGTATAAAATCGAGGTTCATTATGTATCATTTTTGTGAATAGACACTATGTACTCTTCATTAATATTTTCCTTCTGAAACTAAAAATGATTTATTCAAATAATAAATATTTTTATTCTAAAAAGAGACCAAATGTAAGATACCCTACACGGCCTCGATGGGGCCATTCACTGCGAGCCCTTATTAGGAATGTACCTGCTGCAGGAAGATGATCAGTCGTAGGGACAGCTTTTGCTCTCTGAAGTTCGATAAGAAAATATTTAAGAAAACTTTACGTAGAATCGTGGTTCATTGCGTCTTTGTGAACATGATTACGGCTGTATATTCATCCATGTACACTGAAGTGTACATGGGTGTACATTAATTAACGTTCTAACCCTTCCGGTGAGAAGGATTAGAACGTTAATTAATATCTTTGAGAAATGACGCGTTTTGATATTTAATGCTCCGAATTTATACCCCCAGAGATGTATCAGCCTGTTCTTCATTTATGGGTTCTCTCCGAATGAGTTGACTACTCTGGGACTGATTAACATATAATATTTATGAAATAATTTAATTTTTTATAATAACTTATAAGAATAAAATTTTATAATACTTACACGTACTCTGATAAGAAAAAATGAAATTCACTGTACAGGGCTGTTGGGGAGGATATTGAACATTGTGTACATTGGTGTACACTAAATAACGTTATCACCCATCCGGCGAGAAGGGTTAGAACATTATTTAATGTCCTCGGTAAACGACATTATTTTACAATTATTCCTCTGGATTTATATCCCAGGAGCGCAGCGGCCCGTTCTTCGCTTATGGGTTCTCTCCAGATGAGTTCCCTATTCCGGGACTTACTAACATATAATGTTTATAAATAATTTTAATTTTTTATTTTAATTTAGTATAATATATTTTTATAACACTTACATGCTTTCTGATAAGAGAAAACGAAATTCACTGTACAAGGACGTTGGAGATGCCTACTGAACATTGTGTACTTTTCATTAACTTTTTTTGGTTTTGACACTGACATGAATTATTGAGAGTGTGGGTAATCCGCTTCTCCGCTTTGAGTCCAATCAACAGAGTCAGTTCTTCCTTTTCTGACTTGTTATCAGTCTGACTTGTGAAGCCATGCATGCTTCCAGGCGTTGCACTGCCCGGAATACATATCCTCTGTTCCAAGCTGGCTGTCCGTCCGTCCGTCCTGCTCTACATGCAGCAGCAGCACAAGAACGGTCCCTCTCCTCTTCCTATTGTAGCTATAGGTATAGCTTCATCCAAACGACGTCAACCTTGGAGTAAACTCTCGTCTGAAAGGACATACTTCCCGGTGCGTTGCGGATACCACTTGCTACGTGGAACGCTACGAAGCAACTAAAAAGCAAAAAAGCTAGCAATCACATCGTATGTGTAGCTTCCTCTGCAATCACATGGCGGATGTATAGACTCTAGAGAATGTCGCTCATTTGCTCCATGTCGTCATTTCTTTTCCTATAGCCTCCAAAGAGTCTTGGAAGATTCTGGACAGAAACAAATCTACTCAACCTGACATAGGATGCATAAGAAGGTAGTAATTAGTTATTTCTTCCATAGCTCTTGTAGTGGAAATATACCGTAATCTAGAATTCCTGTAAATGTGTGGCGTCTGAACTTCAAATATAAGTATAACACATGCACTATAGCCTAATAATAAGCCTAAATAAGCATGCTCGATCTACTTGGAAAGCTTTTGTTTACTTTTTATTATCAGAAAATATATAAATTATAAATCAAGCTATTAAGAAAAATAAAATCAATTTATGTATAACTGCTAAATGATATTTGGACTTAAAGTTGCGAGACGTTCCAGACATAAACCATAAGTCGAGTCCGGCCAGACGCAACAAGTGCGACAGTGTTCTAACGGGAACAAAATTTAAATAACACATTGACAGAAGGGTTAGGTAATAAATTAAGCTCGCTCTCCTTTTCCCACTTCAGATGGAAGAAGTGAGGTGAATAATAGTAACTATATACTGTCTCTAACGAGACACTTCATGGATTATGTCTGCACCTTTTGGCAATTCCAGGTCCAGCTATCAGTTAACGGGTGTAGATTAAACTAAATTATCATAATTTGTTTAAAACATTATATATATTTGAATAACAAAATGTGAGCAAAAGTTATCCAAAGGTGCTTGAGCATGCTTATCCATCCAGCGTCCAGCCTACTCTTTCACGCCTGATAAGGCCGTTACATGGTCCCTTTTCATGCTTTTCCAGCAGCGTCCGAAGGGCAAAGGTGTACGTTTAGTATATACTCGGATGCTTACTTGTGGATAAAATATCCTGACACGTCACCTGGTGTCGTGAGTCACGTGATTGTATGCCGTTTCTGAATATCAAAGACACCCTAGGCTAGCAGAGTTAAAGCATCTCAGGCGCAGGTATAGCAGTGCTGCATATTATTCACCTCCTCCATCTTTCGACGGAGGAGGCAAATATGTTTTGTCATTTAAAGTTATTTTTATTAATGTATAAACAGCTTTAGGTTCTTTGATTGTATTTTTTGCAGTGTGACTGTGTATTCATCCCTTATGGTTTATATCTTGATCTATTCACATTTCCAGGCATAGGTTAATAGTTAGTTTTTATAAAATACTCTGATTATTTCTATTTATTTGGTATATAAATTTTATTTAATAAATTTTTTATATATCATTAAAAGAAAACAGTTTTTCAGAAATCCATCGAGCATGCACTAGACTTTCACTTATTCCAAATCGGGAAGAGAGAAATATACAAAGACCTCTAATTTATAGCCTAGCCTTTCCAAGAGGAAAGGTAAAGTTAAAATTAAAACTTATAAATTGATATAGTTTTACTCGTGGGAGTCACATATTTTTATACCAAGTTCTGTTTGCGTGGATCACTTATGAGTTTTGTATAACTGAAGTGAGCATGTGTAATAAAGTTACCAAATAGGTTTTAAATTTAGTAGTTTAAATTAAACACTTTACACTTAGTGAAGCTAATTTAGAGAACTTTGAAAAATTCATAATTTACAAACTCTGTTGAGTTATATTTTTCCCCATGACTATGCATTTTAATACACTCATTTTTTCACTAAATTTTGTTTGGATGCTGTTGTCAACCAGTTGTCCATGATTATTCTGGTTGTCTGTTTAAACGTTTATCTTTTTCTCTGTTTTCCTAGAAATCCAGTTTGGATGTATATGTAAAGGTTCCCTTAAACAATTTAGGAGCCCGTTAACGGAAAAACTTTTCCCCGTGTATCTTTATAAGAAATAAATTTAAAGTACTTTTAAAATTATCATTCTTTAACTTAAAGATTCCAAATTCAAATCAATATCTCAAATCAAACCGGTGAAGAACAGTTTGTGTTAATTTGTACATCTTTGAGTTTTATATATCAAGTTGATGCTCTTTGAAGATCCATTTAAGGACTGCAGTGGGGAAATTCCATCTTTAAAGTTAAAAGAAAAGTTTCTTTACTTTCTAATCCCTAAAATGAAGATAAAGAGCTCTTTATCAGTACACGGGTGGAGACGCTCTTATAAAGGGTTCCTGAAATTTCCCGTTGATCTTACTGAAACAAGAAGAGGCGAGCGATCCTTCTAATTAATGTGCCTATTATCCCTCATTTGGTGACGGATAAAAACTGATTTTCATGTCAAATATCGATTTGGCCTTTCTGCCCTTTTTGCCTTTTTGCCAGAGTAGCTGTCTGCAGGTTCACGTAGTAATAATCATCGTTGCTCAGATTCAGCGAACCTGGTCACGTCTGAATCACTTTCGGGGCTCCTTTCTCGATATCTACAGAAGATCTCTACAGTGTAAAACGTAAAACGTCTTTGACCCTTTCCTTTTTACGCATTCTTTCTTATGCCGCATGTAGTTCGAGAATCCAGTAAGCATGCTCGATCGACTTTCCGGAATTTTGTTTATTTCTTTCTTTTTGTCGAGAAACAAAATTGTAAATGTTAGATGAAAAATCTATATTAAATTTTTAAGATAATTTAATTTCGTCTGTAAGTGTTAAATAATAAGAGGACTTATAGTTGCTAGGATCCAAATATAACCCATAACTGAACACGGATAGACACTCTTCTGAAACTACAAGTGCCAGAAGTTATTAACAAAGGTTAATCAGTATAATCATATACTAATTTACTAATTTTATACTAATTTTACTTAAAATTTTTTTCAAAAAGATTAGATAATAAGCTAAGCTTTTTGTACTATTCCATCTTCAGATAGAAGAGGCATATAAGCAAAAAATAAAATGTCTAATACTACGTGTCAAAGTTAATAGAAGATTCCCAGACATTCACAAACCAAACAGACAAAATTTCTTCAAGGGCAGTTTTGTACAGAGTCGTGAATTATATATCGTTATATTTATAAATTAATATAATAATTATAATTTTTAATTAAATATTATTAACAAATAAAATAAAATATCTGAATCTTACAATACTCACAATAAATCTTACAATAAATTATGGTCAAATTCCAAGAACAAGTGATTAGAGACTTCACGGACGTCTGTACGAACACCCCCGAAGGTACTCGCAAGCAACGTCCGTGGCCATCACAATCGTCCGTGAGGTTAAGCTTTGACACGCTCTAATATGCATGCTCGATCGAGGCAAATAAGCTAGTTATCCTTACTTCAGTGTATAAGGATATTGAACTCCACTCTTTCCGCTTAGTTCTTCTTACTTCAGTTTATATGGATATTCTGGATTTCATTTATCTTGAACAAAAGTAGAACTTATATTTCGAGAAAAGTGAAGAGATGTGATTTAGTTCTACTTAGAATTACTTCTTAAGCACTTTCTCAGACTATATAGGAGGACCAGAACATGAGATAAAACGTTTTCAAAGCAGATTCATTATAAAGAAGGCGATCAGCTATAGAATCGCGAGGTTAATATGCATTTGGGGAAAGAAAGTGAACATGCGAATAAACAGAAAAAATGCGTGTGAAATGTAATCAATAAATTGTCATATTCTTTCCATGTTTTTTCATCTTTTGGGTTTATTTCAACTGGACGGTTATCTCTGCAAATGCATAGCAAAATATGCATCCATAATGAATTGCGTATCGAGGAAGCAAAAAATAATTAAACGCAAAAAGTGAAAAAGTCAGCTCTGTTTTCTATCACTGTCTAGCAACAATGTAAAGAATTAGAAACAATTTATCCCAAGATATTAAACCAACAAGTTCGATTTGCTACAACAGAGCCAGCAGTAAGAGGAGAAAAAAATAAATAAATGTTTTGGTAAAAATAAATCATACTGCAACATTGGAGGGTCATGCAACACTTCCTTTGTTCGTTATATGTTTATCCTTAGATTGTCCGGATTAGAGGTTTCTGGTTTTTTTCTCTCCTTGGTTGCGGAGGTGTTGTTTGTTGATCATGTCATAGAGCGATAACGACTCTTGAAAAAGATGGAACTTTTTGGCTCCGAGTTAGGGTGTCTGACTGTGGATATATCGTGTGTAAGACTAAGACGAGAAAAAAAAACACAACCACGAGAATGAGCATTTCAGATATCCAAATCTCACTTTATATACACTCATGATGTCGAATATAACACTAAAAAATAGACATAAGTCATATGTAAACTGCACTCGAGTCCCTAAATCTATCTTTGAACCCAACCTAGGACAAGAACTGCCCAAGCGTAACTGAACCAAGGGAAATGCCCCTTTGCTTACTGAAAGCTTCACAATAGCGTCTCGCTATCCAAACTTCTAAATACACTACGTAACAATCGTAGCGACAACATCCTCATTATATCAGCATTGCCTCTCAATACAACACTAGCTCAATGATCAAATCGTCATAACCCAAATGAGGATCGTGAGTGCAACTCATGTAGCTAGTTACAGCTAACAATATAGAACGCAACTCGACGTCTAAACCAAAAATTGCATCACCATCACTGCTCAGTATATGACAAGTTCGATGGTCGGATCACCCTAACCCAAATGAAGATCGTGAGTGTAGCTCACGTAACTAACAATATAGAGAGAACTTTGTCAAAACTTGAAGTAAACACCAAACAAGTAGTGAGAACTCAAAAAATCTAGAGATTTCTTCTTTTCTCCAAACGGTCTTCTGATATGGAAAAGGTCTACTCCCTTGAATGAGTGACCCCAAGAACCTCCAAATCTGACACCCAACAGTCAAGATATCTCTAAATTTTGGTGGCATGTGATCGAACCTCCAAAACCTCCTCCATACGGACTAAAATCACTCACATTGTCAAACGTATCTTCTGATCTAAGATATGTCTCTTCCTATAGATAGATTTGACTACTCTAAACCCAATGAGAACTCAAACAAGCAATTTGGATTTCCCTTCCGAAGTATGATAAGAAATTTGGTCGCATGCAGCAAAAAATAGACATAAATCTCTCTCGTCACGCATAACACAAAAATCCATTCTATGTACAATCTTCTCTTATGCTTAGATGAATATTCCTTGATTATACTGACACCAAGAACGAAGAGTTTGGTCCATCGATTGTTAAGAACAAAATGTCTTTAAGTCACAAGTGAACATAAATTGATGACAGCTGCTCTCTAGGAGCCAATCGTCGGATGGAACTTCGTAATATCTTCAATTTCTTGAAGAACTTGATGTTCTTATCCCAATGGATCAATGGACAACAAGTTTGGAAACCAGAATAGTCTGAACGATCCAACTCTCTTTTGCAAGCAACTGAAGCACTCCAATCCTCTCTCCTTACATTTCAGTTTCTTTCAAAATACACAACACGACCCGTCTCTTCACGAACCGTCTTATCCTATGCGCACATACATAGAACTGAACCTAATGACATCTTACTCGTATGTATTAGATCTTCTAATCTCTCAAAGCGTCCACCGACAAGTCGTAGATATAATCTAACATCTTTACGCAACCATCCCGTTATGTCTATTTTCAAAGTACGCGAAGTTTCCATATTATGAGTAAGCAAACCCCTTGTGTCTTTAGTATAGCATCGAGAACCACAAATATCCAATCAGCGCCGACAAACTAAGACTTAGCTTGTTTTTCCTATTTGTTAAACTCCATAACTTCGTCATTAAGCGTGCAAACGAAATAAATGAAGTGCAATTGGGAAGCTTACAATAATCTCTACCACTTTGTTCAGTGAGAATGTAGATACAGTAAATTAAAAGTTGCTAGTTCTCTCCATGAACGATTTGGAATGAAAATATGAAACTTTGAAATTCAACTTTTAAACTGAAGCTGGTCCATGCCACGACAATGCTTTATGTAAACAAAGCTAAATTATGAATAAGAAATTAGACTGTATAGACAATTTAGAAAATCATGTAAAAATCAGTTTAGAACTTGGACACATTATGTTCAAAGTATAATAAATTCATCCATATAGTATGAAGAGATGTTCTGATGAGACTATAAGAAGTTAATGTGAACGCATGGATCACCTTTTTCAATTTTGATTCATGATCCAACCTTCTCCGAGAAGGATTTGGTTATATTACTGGTTATGTAAGGAAATTAAAATGATTAACAATAATATAATTTATGAATCGATCATTGCAAATAGAAAGTTGATGTTAACGACTTTGGTAAAGATCTAATGCATTAAGAATAGTTGAACCTGAACAATATTCACAAAGAAAAACAAACCTTTTAAAAATGTGTTATTGTTGTATC
Source organism: Asterella californica (assembly GCA_036924285.1). Lineage (NCBI taxonomy): Eukaryota > Viridiplantae > Streptophyta > Marchantiopsida > Marchantiales > Aytoniaceae > Asterella > Asterella californica. The sequence continues at coordinate 20,738,087 of JAYKYS010000003.1, forward strand.
TGTAGAATGAATTCAACCATAAAGTTTTCTAATATATGCTCTAAAGTGAAGAACTTGAAACTGCTTTACGAAGGTTGTTTCAAGTGACGTTCTAGACAAAGGTGAAACACCAACCCTGCTGGTCATTTCTCGTTCAAGTCACTTTCACAAATCCAAGCAAAAATTTAGTTACGTGACATAAATGGTGATATGCAACTCCAAATAGCAAAACAGTTCAAAAGAAAAAACAAAAATTAAGTCATTGTTAGTTTATATTCTCTACTAATACTCAATGTCTTCTCCTCTACATGATAAAATATGCAAGGAAGAGAAAATAGTTGTGAAAATATGCATGTTGCGTGTAGCTCTAAGTGAGTATGTTATATTAAAATGTTCACAAAAAAATCACTATGAAAAACTATAAAGAAGCATAAGAAAGTACAATGGTTCCACTATATAATCCTCAACGAATGAATATATTATATTTTTGTTAGTTAATTAATCGAATACGATTGACAAACAAAGGTTTGTCATAGTTAAGCTTTAGCATATTTTGTTCTTCCATTAGAAGATGCACAAGATGAATAATATGTTGAGAAAGAGATACTAGTTTTTGAATATATGATATGATTTTTGTCCATGATGTTTTGGACTCAAATGTATCACACATCCATTGATTATACTCATTTCGATCAATGGAACCCATGCACGTAAACAAGAGTTGATTTACAACATTGGTCGTGATGTAAGTAAACAAGAGTTGATTTAGAACTAATTGATTTATGGTGTAAAACTTATGAGATGTTGATGTATTAATATCAGTCGAAAGAACATCATTAAGTCTATAGCGACATAAAAAGTACCATAAGTGTTTCTGAATCCAAGTTGCTAGAAGAAAGAAATGATTCAACTCATGTCTTTCTTCTAGAGGAGTTTCGACATTCGTGTTCTGTGTTTGGAGGTTGGATACATTGTTCTACTTTGTTTGGTCGGATAAGAGAAAATGTTGTACTGATTTTCTTTCAAGGACTACTCGCTCGTCTGCACGTTTTGGATATGATTATTTATTTACCCCCGTTAAATATGTGTGTGTCTTTCTAATCCTAAGATAGTGGAGTTCGTGTTATTCAATAAAAGATTGGATTGCTGAACTTGTCTACGCCTTCGAGCTTTTGTGTGCTATTTGTCACGTCAGTTTGACACCTCGGTTAGGTTGACCAAGTGCGGAGTGATGAATCCCGGTAAGACCGTTAGTGCCGTTAAGACGAGTTCTTGGGATGACCCACTAGGGGTATACTTCGCAGGTAGGGCTTGGAGGCCTTAATTCTTCAAGTTGAGTCTTCAAGCTCCTAGCTATGGTGGATAGTCTGTGCAATCTGGAGTCTCTGCGAGCACAGAGTGGATTTGGCTCGACTTTAGTGATTGTTTAGTGCCCGTTGGCATGGTGGAGTGAATACATACCGTTTATCACTTGAAGGTCTGATTGCGAGATCTGATTGAGAGGTTTCAGATCGCGGATTTCAGTCGATGATATCTCTAGAGTGGGCAGATCGTTGATATCTTTGATTTGCAGGTACGCGCGTGCGCGGAGTGTTCTTTTTGGTTGGGTGATCGATCGCTATGTGGATTACTATCTTTTGAACTTGTTCTTGGCCGATTTGGTGATGAGGTAGTGTGGAAGCGCTGTTGGAATTTCTTATGACGGATTTTTGTGATCAATTAGAGGTCGACAAAAGTGCATCGACGGACGTCGGGTTGACGTGGATCGACAATTTGTGGTGCTGAAGAGTGCAGTAGGTGCGCGCTGGGAAGACGATTCTAACGCATCAAAAATCGTTGATTTGGTGAAGGACCGGAGAAGTTACAAGTCGAAGAAGATCGCATGTGGTCCAAAATCTGACGGAGCGAGAGCGGGAGTGTAGAGGTGTGGAGTGCGTGTTAGAGGCTTAGAGGCTTCGAGGAGAAGAGGTGCGTGAGTTCAGAGGCGGAGCCCGCCGTAATCCAGCTTGTTATTTAAGGTAGTAGGAGATCTTCTCGCACGTTCCTAGAGGGGTGGTAGGATGACCCCACAGTATTAGGGGGAAGCCATAGTTGTGATAGTGTTTGTCTATATCGTAGAGACGCATATGAAGGCAGTTGGTGACAATTCTCTTGGGTGAGCTAGTAGAGCTATCATGTAGATATTTTTGGAGCTACTAGAGGTGTGGATATCTAGTTAGTGACCTTAAGTATCAGTTATGACGGTTGGTGACCGTATATTGTGCATGTGATCACCAAAGAGGAGGCGTCAGTCTGGGTGGAGCTAGGTTTCTCTTTATGTGAATGTTTGAGTATGGAGGGTTATCGTTTGGACTTCTTGTGGTTGGAACTCCTCCATATTCTGCATCCTGTTTGTGCGCCGCGTTTGCTTGTGTTGGCACTTGATTCCGGAGTGAGTTCACTTCAATGTGCTGTCGGTAGTGAGACTGAAGTTGCGGACCAGTCAGACTATCTTTGTTTCTCTCATGGTGCGATAGGAGTGACGATCAACAAACCGTGAGAGACTGCTTGTGATGATGAAAGATACTGGTTGCCCTTACCTTGACCGTCCTAGTAGGACATATGTGAGCTCAGTAGGAGCGGGGTTAGGCAAGTGATGGTTACGGTGGTGATGAGGATTTCGGCATTCTGGTTGGAGAGTGTGTTATTGAGATTATATCATCACAGAGTTCTCGAGAGGTTCTCTGTAACACACAAGAAAACCAAAAGATGCTCGAAAGTAGTAATTTAAGAATCGAACCCACAGAGATGCAAGTAAAGATCATCCAAAAGTAGTAAACATGTGATAAAGGTGATTCTTTATGGTTGCCTTTTATTCTCACGGGTAGAAATCAATCTCGGTAGAGATCAAACTCAGGTCTATCCAACAAGACAAAGTTGATAATCCTGACAAACAACATAACAGATACTAAACAAGTCAAGGACCTCAAGAAATAGATGAACAATAGAGAAACAGAGCCACGGACGGAAATGTCATACGAGGAAGTACTGCTGAAGTGCTACTAGGTAGCCTCTAACACCATAAACGCTAAGTATCTTCACACTAAGTTACTTTCACTACTACTGCTCTTGGAAAACTCTGACGAAGAAGACTCTTCTTCCGCCGAAGTACCAGGTTCAACTTCCTCCAAAGTGTCTTCACTAAAGAACAACTTTTTCCAAAGTGAACTTCGTCCAAAAACGTCTTCGTAGCAAACTAACCTCGCAGGTGCTGTCTATTCTCAGACTTTGCTACTAACTCCTACTCTGATTTCAGATGTCAAACAGCAAAGGCTTCGGCACCCAGACTAATTCCTACCACAACAAACTACGATACTTTGTGGGTAAATCTCCAAAGTTGACAAACACACAATGGCTCCGCAAACTCAGGAAATAGAAAATCAAAAAATGATAAAACACATAGAGGTACTGAGCACGAATAACACAACGTGAGTATACAGATTTTCCCGAAGATGACGGATCTTCTTCCTAAGAAGTCGGGAGTACTTCTGGTCCGTCGGATGAAGGTCTTGTGCCTGAAATGACACCAAGAACAACACCGCTTTCTATCACTAACTCTCTATCTATCTCACTAACTCAGAACTCAACGGTCGCTCTAACCTCCATAAGCTCTCTAACTACCCGTTGTCCTAGTCTAGCTACTTGGTTCTTTGCCGAAGAACTCTCTACATCTGCAGCTGTGAACTCCTCTCTAATCTGCCAAAGAATCCTAGCTCCGAAGTATCCAAATCTGGCGCGAAGTAGTTCTTCAGTGTTGGCTCGACCCTACTCCGAAGTTGAGCGCTCAGTTCATCGGCTTTGATGATGCGGCGCTTCAAGTCCTCGACCTCCTTCGTCATCTTAGCGACGATGTCTTGGTTCCTGTTCCGCTGCCTGCAACAGGCTTCGTCGAAGATAGATTCTTTGTTGCTAATTCACTTCCTCGTCCGTAACCGAATTCTTTTTCTCTAAGTGGCTTCCTCGCCAGTAACTGACTTCGGCGAAGAAGGATTACTTCGACGATCGGAGAATGCGACGTGCTCCGCTGCTGCTATCACTCTGGAAATGGTAAGTTAATAAGACAAATGGCTTTGTTACTCGACTTATATCTCGCGATGGATTTTCAGCACGTGCTGAAGTTAGGTTTCCTCCTTCTTGACTGACATTCTTCGGCGCTCGCGGTGCGACAATGTTCTTCCTCTCAATTGCTATACATCTTCAGCCTGCTGTAACTTTGTCATTCAGCCTCCGGTCGCCTCGCACAACATATCGTTGGAAAGCTCTTCGTCCGTGGAATTCAACTATGAGGAAGTCATCTCTCAAGTGTCTCCATAGATTCGATAGATTCCTCCAGAACAGAGATTCTTCACTAAACTTCTAATTAACTCTATTCTATTCATATCCTTTATCTTCTATCACCTATTCTTCTTACTTACTTTACAACTAATCAATTAATTAACAAAAACGAAAAATCAAGGCTTCACATACTCCCCCTCTCAATTGTGAAGCGACCCCACGAACACTTAAGAGTAGTATTTCTTGATTCTCCACCCATTGACTCGGGTGGCTAACAATATTCCATCGAGTTCTTCCAACTGAACCGAACCATTACTATAACGATGCGTTACTTTATAAGGACCTATCCAACGTAAGTGTAACTTCTCTGGAAATTTGGTGTACCTACTGTCATACAGCAATACTAAATCACCATCTTTGATGTCCACTTTGCGGATCTTCTTATCGTGCGTCTCTTTCCGCTTCATTTGAATGATCTCCGTTAGTCGTTTAGACTCTTCACGGTCTTCCCCAAGTGCCATCAGATTCTTGAGTCGTAACAGTTGGCTCTCCTCCACTGACAATCTATCTTCAGACAAGATTCTGTAAGTAGGTACATCAAATTCAACTCGCATGATCGGTGTCATACCATATGTTAGGAAAAAGGGTGTCTGATGGGTCGTTATCTTCTCTGCATTCCGAAACATCCACAAGACAGCCGATAACTTTGTATCTCAATCATATGCATGATTCACTGTCACCTTGTTCAGAATCTTGCACAACACTCCATTAGACTTCTCCGTCAATCCATTAGCTTTTGGATTGTACGGTGTTGTCTTCCGGTGTTTTATACCAATGTAGTCTGTCAGTTCCTCTATCATCTTATTCAAAAAATGTGTGCTTCGGTCATTCACCAACTCCAGTGGGCATCCATATCGAGTAATGATCTGTGTGTACAGAAACTCACTCATAGTGGCTGCGTCGTCTTTCTTGGTAGCTGCAGCTTCAACCATCTTTGTTGCATAATCAGTAGCTATCAGTATGTACCTTCTTCTAGTGCAGCGTGTTGCAGGTTGTATAGATCCTAGAAAATCAATCCCCCACTTCTCAAATGATGCTAATGGAAGTATCGGATGTAACAACCACTGAGTGGTTGACGTAGGCTTACCCACTCGTTGACAGTTATCACACTTCTTGATGATCTCATGAACATCTTTGTACATCGTTGGCCACCAATATCCTACTGAGAGGATCTTCTTCACAGTGTTCCTCACTGCATAGTGTCCGCTTTCAGGTTCCGAGTGTAGTGTACCCACCACTTGTGGTATTTCATGCACTTCCAGACATCTTCGAAGTTCTTCATCAGGTCCTCTTTTGAACAGTATCCCGTTCTTCAACTCGTAAGGTCCGCTTGATGTATGAAGACTGTTCGCTGTTCAGCATCCATTTCTTCTGGACACTGCAAAGTCTGTAAATATCTATACAGATCATAGTACTTCGTAGCAGATGCTACTGTCAGCTGAAACAATTCCTCATCTGAAAAATCATCTGCCACTGTATCCACTCATTCTCCCGTCCTCAATCGAGACAAGTAATCAGCATTCTCATGGTGAATTCCTTGTCTGGTCTGAACTGTGAACATAAACTCTTGAAGTAACAACATCCATCTTGCTATCCGCCCTTACAAGTCTGACTTTTGTACCAGATGCTTCAACGCATAATGATCCACATGAAAAACAAACTCATAGCCAAAGAGGTAATGTCTAAACTTCTTTACTGAGTACACCATTCCTAACGCTTCACGTTCAGTAGTGGTGTAGTTCTTTTATGCTGCTGAAAGTTGTCTACTCGCACAGTAGATTGGGTGGTCTCTCTTCTCATCATCTTTCTGACTGAGCACCACTCCAATAGCAAACGCAAAAGTGTCTACATACACTTGAAAAGGTCTCTCTCAATCTGGTGGTCGCATAACAAGTGCTTCTGTCAACTTCTTCTTCAGCGTCTCAAACGCCTCATGCTGTTTCTCGTGCCAATGATACTCTGTCGTCTTTTTCAGCAGTTCTGTCAGTGGCGCAGCAAGTATGACGTAGTCTTTGATGAACCTCCTGTAATATCCAACATGCCTTAGGAAGGCTCTCAACTCGCTGATGTCAATAAGGGGTTGCAGGGAGAGTATTACTCGAACTTTCTCTACATCTATTTCTATGCCTCGACCTGATACTCTACGTCCAAGAAGTATTCCTTCAATCATCACGAAGAAGCACTTCTCAGGGTGTAATGCAAGTCTGGCTTCCTTACACTTCTGAAAGGTTTTGGCTAAACACGCTGCATGTTCTTCACGTGTGCCAAAAACAAAAAAATCATCTATAAAAATCTCTAAATTTTTTCGCAAATAATCTTGAAAAATTGAGGTCATCATCCTCTGAAAGGTAGCTGGTGCATTGCATAGTCCAAAAGGCATCTTGTGATAAGCATAAGTGTCCCAATCTGTAGTGAAAGTAGTCTTGACCTTATCTTGCTCTCTAATGGACACTTGGTTATATCCTGAAAACCCATCCAGAAAACTGTAAAATTCCTTTCCAGATACATGATCCAAAATGATATCAGTAAAAGGTAAAAGGTGATGATCTTTCTTCGTTGCTGCATTAAGCTTTCTGAAATCTTGACAGACTCTTATCTTTCCTATTTACTTCTTATGTACCACTACTATGGATGCTACCCATTCGCTGCTTAACACAGGAAAAATAATACATGCCTTCAAGTACTTATCTATCTCGTCTTTAACCATCAAAGAGTATTTTGGGTTGAGTCGGTATTGTCGCTGTCGTACAGGTACTGATCCTTCAATGAGGTCGATACGATGTTCTCCGCACTGTGCAGGTATCCCTTTCATGTCCTCCACAGTCCAGACGAAGACATCTTGGTAATGGATCAGCATTTGACGATACACTTCCAACTCTTCTCCTTGTACCACAACAGAAATCATTAGGCTCTTACTTTCGCTTATCACTAGGTCTTGGGATGCTCCTGGAAGGACTATACCATCTGTATGATTGATCTCTGCACTCTTGTGACCTAGCTGTTATTGCTATTCGGCCTCGTTCATATCTTCTTCTTCATCAATTTCATAGCACTATAGATAGTTGATCATCGAATAAGGGTCTCCTTTCCTTTCACTTGCGCTGCTCGTTGATGAATCAGATCCTGAAGTGTAACCAGCATCAGTCAAATTTGTTTCGCCCTGATGTGTTATCTTCTTCCAGGAAACCATCACAGCTTTATCAATTGGTTTCTGTGGATCTTTGAACTGTAAACGGTGCCGGTACCAATCCGTTAGTACCTTGGCACCATACAACCATGACCTCCCAATCAAAATTTGATAAACAGACTTAACCAAAGGACAAAGTTCAACATAGGTGAGTTTAAAAGAAATCCCGCCTATTAAGATGGGAATGTTGCGCAGTAGCCTCAGTGGTCGTCTTCTTGTTTGATCTGCCAGCCGTAACACCCGTTGAGTTTCTTCAAACTTGCTGAAATCCAACGCGTGTGCCGTGTCTTCTGTCATTATGTTGACTCCTGATACGGAGTCAATGAGCACTTTCATGATTACACAACCTGCAACCTCCACTTCCACTTCTGGAGACCCTAGGTCTTCTGCTTCGATGTGAAACAGAGAAGGTAACTTTGATCTTCTTATTTTAGTGGGTTTCTTCAGTGCTTGAAGTAACAATTTCATGTAAATTTTGTTATCTTCAATCAGCTGTTTGAAACTTATGTTAGCCTTCTGTGTTTCTAGATCAGCTACCACATCATAGTGTGGTGTTGCCACAAGTTCTTTCTTCACAAATTTCGGTCGACTGTGCTTCTTCGGAACCTCCTCGGTCTTGGCCGCAGTCCTGTCTTCAGTGGTCGAAGTACGAAAAATCTTTGGTGCGGACGAAGTTGATCGTTCTGGGACTTCGGCGGAAGTTGTATCAGCTTCCTTTGTCGAAGTTCCTGCTCGTAGTAACTCCTTCTTCAGGAGTTCATGGACTTCGTCCGTAATGTCAACTGGTAGTCTCGGAGGGTTACGCTCTTCAGTATTTCTTCTTCCTCTTTCTCAGTTCCTCCTCAACTATCTTCTTCTTAGCTTTCTCCTTTGCCTTCTTCTGCTTCTTCAACTCTTTCTTGGATTGAGCTTTTAGAGGTGCTTCTTCCGCCTTCCTCTTTGTCTTGAAAGAGCTTCTGGTGTCCACTTTGCAAACCCAAGTTTCTTCTAGTGGCCATCCTTCATCTCCAGCGGCTTTCCATTCTTCCAAGTTCACCTTGTGCAGTTGTGCTTCCGCAGGACGTTCTATTTTGGGATCAAAGCGAACCCCTCTTTTCTCTGCGGATGGGTTAGTACAGTCTGCTGTGGCATGTCCTGGTTGATGACACTTTTCACAAAGTGCTATGTATCCCAACGATTTTTTTGGGTGAGGGCAGTTTGGTGACCAATGTTCCAAACTGTCACAATTAGAACAAGACCCATGGGGTGGTGGTTTATTTGCTCCTGGCGGACTCATCAAACGTTTCTGAGATACATTCAGGGCCCTCTCTCTTGGTGCAAACTTTTGAATTGGTATGGGTTGAATTGGGATAATTGCTGAGTGTATTCGTTTGTACTCCTTATACTTCGTCCGGAGTTTCCACAAAGAACGAGCTATAAATGATTCGAACGCTGACGTCATTCAAGTGATTGTGCCTGAAATGTTCTGTTGTTGTTACATTCCGTATTAGCATGTCCTGGTTTACCGCACGTCGTACACCATAAACTTGGACGAGATTTAGCAGGTGATTTTCTCCTTTCAGGAGATCGTACCAGCTGCACTTTCAGGTCTGCAAACCCTTTAATCATCTCCTCCATAAGTTGATTACTATCTCTTCTTGTTTTGCCCTTCTTGTCCTTCGAACTTCTCTTTTCTTTGGACGAAGAACTTCGTTTCATTCTTAGTTCTTCTTCGCTCGAAGAAGATGAGCTCGCCGATGAAGATTCTTTGGCTTCGGCCGAAGAGGACTCATCATCAGAAGATTCGTCGGAGGAAGAGAGTTCTCTGCGACTCTTCTTGTGCTTCTTCCTTCGAGTTAATTTCTCTTCCTTCTTCTCCTTCTTTTCTTTCTTCCTCTTCTTCTTCCCTTTATCTATCCTCCTTTACTTCCGAGGGTGGATGCTTCAAATGCTTCTGCTGAAGCAACTACCTGTTCAATGGCGTCCATCTTTCCTCGACGACACCAAATCTACATTTCAATCGGTAAGCTTGTAACTAGCCATTCTGTGGCTTGATCCATAGAGTATGGGTTGGCTGTACCCATCCTCCATTGTAAAATCTTTGGACATAATCTTTTAGGCTCTCTTTCTTCCCTCTGATCAGTCTGGTCAGCTTCCTCAACACTTGACGATTGTACTCAATTTCTCGGAACCGCTCTAAGAATTTCGTCTTCATCTTGTCTCAAGTATCAATGTCTCCTGGTACTCTGTTTGCATGGTTGTACCAACTGCGCGCTCTCTTTCTGAAAAGACTTGGAAGGATCCGCAGACGATCTGGTTCAGCATCTTCCTTATTAGTGACAGATACAGATTCAAACAGTTTAATGTAAGCATCTGCATCCTCATCGTCATCTGAAGATCCTCCTCTGAACTTCGGATAACCACGTTTCGTGATGGGTTGACCTGCCATACTTCGAATGAATGGAGCTCTTGGAACTTGAGTTGCTATTTTGGCAAGAGCTGGAATCGGCGCTGGTACTGCAGCTTGAACAAGGACACTAGAGGCAATATCCGCAGCAGCAACTGCTTGGGCTTGTCTCTTCTTGAATATGGACGGTCCTGTAGTTGGTTGTAAGTAAGGGGCAGCGCTATCCTTCTAAGCTACTGGAGTTAACGGAAGGAGTTCCTGCACCAGTGCTTGAGGAATAAGTTCATGCGTCTGTAAAAGTTCCACTAAGGTAGTAACAGCTTCTATTGTCTTAGTTGCAGCTTCTTCATTCGAAGAAGTAAACTGATCTTGATCTGCAGAAGTACTTCCTACCTTCGGGTCAGGAGTAAACAACTGCGGATATAAAACAGTATTGACTTCGGGGAAAGATTTCCACCCTACTTCACTTTCTGGATGTTCGGTCTCAACACTTAGCCGAGTGGTAACTTCTTCGAAGTCAAGTTCTCTCTGAGCAGATTCGAGAGGAGTTGGAGGTAGTGACTTTGGTGTCCGGGGTGAACTTGATTCACCAAGGCTTGGCTCCTTCCTCTTCCATTCTTTTGAGTTAGGTGTTCTCCAACCTCGTTCTTTCTTCTTATGCTCTTCTTTTAACCGACGAGCTTCTTCCAGAATCTATTCTCGATATTCTGCTCGTCTTTCACACCTCCTGTTTCTCTCAGATTGCACGTTTTCAGGAGGATCAGGCTTGCACATCGACATACATGTCTTTGGACTTCAGTTCACTGATCTTGGATAATTTTAGCATTCGCGTCCTCGACAGCGGTGCCAAAATTTATTCAGTCTTCTATATGTAACACACAAGAAAACCAAAAGATGCTCGAAAGTAGTAATTTAAGGATCGAACCCACAGAGATGCAAGTAAAGATCATCCAAAACAAGTAAACATGTGATAAAGATGATTCTTTATGGTTGTCTTTTATTCTCACGGGCAGAAATCAGTCCCGATAGAGATCAAACTCAGGTCTATCCAACAAGACAGAGTTGATAATCCTGACAAATAACATAACAGATACTAAACATGTCAGGGACCTCAAGAAATAGATGAACAACAGAGAAACAGAGCCACGGACGGAAATGTCATACGAGGAAGTACTGCTGAAGTGCTACTAGGTAGCCTCTAACACCATAAACGCTAAGTATCTTCACACTAAGTTACTTTCACTACTACTGCTCTCAAAAAACTCTGACGAAGAAGACTCTTCTTCCGCCGAAGTACCAGGTTCAACTTCCTCCAAAGTGTCTTCACTAAAGAACAACTTTGTCCAAAGTGAACTTCGTCCAAAAACATCTTCGTAGCAAACTAACCTCGCAGGTGCTGGTCTATTCTCAGACTTCGCCACTAACTCCTACTCTGATTTCAGATGTCAAACAGCAAAGGCTTCGGCACCCAGACTAATTCCTACCACAACAAACTACGATACTTTGTGGGTAAATCTCCAAAGTTGACAAACACACAATGGCTCCGCAAACTCAGGAAATAGAAAATCCAAAAATGATAAAACACATAGAGGTACTGAGCACGAACAACACAACGCTTATATACAGATTTTCCCGAAGATGACGGATCTTCTTCCTAAGAAGTCGGGAGTACTTCTGGTCCGTCAGATGAAGGTCTTGTGCCTGAAACGACACCAGGAACAACACCGCTTTCTATTGCTAACTCTCTATCTATCTCATTAACTGAGGACTCAACGGTCGCTCTAACCTCCCTAAGCTCTCTAACTACCCGTTGTCCTAGTCTAGCTACTCGGTTCTTCGTCGAAGAACCCTCTACATCTGCAGCTGTGAACTCCTCTCTAATCTGCCGAAGAAATCTTAGCTCCGAAGTATCCAAATCTGTCGCGAAGTAGTTCTTCAGTGTTGGCTCGACCCTACTCCGAAGTTGAGCGCTCAGTTCCTCGGCTTTGAAGATGCGGTGCTTCAAGTCCTCGACCTCCTTCGTCATCTCAGCGACGATGTCTTGGTTCCTGTTCCGCTGCTCGTGCATCTCGTCTAACTCCTTCTTCGTCAGTGAAAGAACCTTCTCATGTTCTCTCTCCCGGTCCAACTTTTGTCGAAGAAGTTCTTCTTTCTCCGAAGTTGCGTTCTTGAGCTCCTCGATCTTGACTTGTGTCTCCTTCTGTGCCATGAGGAGCGCTGCGCGTAAATTCTCTTTCTCCTGTTGTCACTTATCTCGACCGAAGTGCATCGTCTGCACTTACTCCGCCAAGTTCAACTTTCTCCCCACGATCTCGTCATAGGATCCTCGGTTGTTCTCCAAAACATACAACAACGGCACAACTACTTCCTGGATATACTTCGTCGAAGAAGTGAGTTGCTCTACCTCTCCCGTTGTCGATAAAGAAACGGTAGTCTTCGGTGAGTGTCATCGTTCTTCTCCGTCCGAGGAGTGTCCACATCTTCGGCTCCCTCAGTCGCTTCATCATCGGCTGCTTCCCCATCGACACACACTGCCTTGGTCATCTTCATCTTCTTCTTTGACTTCTGTGCAGACCTCAGTATCTCGTCTAAGGTCTTCTTTCTTCTACTTCTTCGGACTAGAGGGGACACCTCAACTACTTCTTCGTCTTCGTTCGGATTCACCTCCTCGGTCGTCTTCTCTAGAACTGCTGATGAGGTCGACGCTTCTTGTCTCGGTGCTGTCTCGGTCGCTACTTCGGTCGCTACTTCCTCGGTGATTACTTCGTCGAAGAACTTCTCCAGCTGTACATCTCTCACTAGAGTTGGTACGACCTCGAATTTGTCTTCTTCGGCTGCTGCGGTGAAGCCTAATCTCTTCTGATCTTCGGCTGATAGCAATCCCATCCTCATGTAGAATACTGAGACAAATGCTCCAGTGTAGACCATGTCTTCTTCCTTCCAGAGCTTCTGCACATGAAGATGAATGATCCTCGCCCAATGAGCTCTTTTTCCGACGAAGAGCTGCTCGATAAAGTTATCTGCCAGTTCGACATGTAAGTCGTTCTTCGTGGCCGGAAGATCGTCATGATCGCATCAGCAACCTCCCTCTTCTTCAAGCTACGATAATCACTAGTTCGGTAGCCATTCCTCCCCTGTGGTAGTTCCTTGAAGAGCTTGGGGAAGTTCTTCACTGCTTCGAGCGATGCTGCAGCTGAAACGCTGTGAAAGAGAAGATCACCCTCCTTGCATGCATCGTCGATCTCCAAGACGAAGGACCAGTGCGCTTCAGTCCAGTTGCAAGGCCGCTCATAGTTCTCATCCGTCGGATGCTGTCTACAAACCTTCAACTCATGCACCAACTTCGAGGAGACCATCCCCTTCCAAGGAAGTAAGAGGAACGCCAAGCCCATCTCCTCGAGCTCCTTCTCATAGCGGCGAAGACCCGCTCGGTATCGTATAACGTGTTTTTCTGTCTAGGAATACACGGGGTATATGGCTGTGCAGAGGTATGTGGATTGACAAGGTTGGATCTAGATCTGGATGTTTCCACTAAAATGTTTCACTATCTACTCTTCTAGCCTGAATGACCTTGTATCCGCTCGTCTCAAGTTTAAAGCTTGCTACGATCCAAGGTTACGTATAGGTTGCATAAACTTGTGTTACAAACAGATCTTTTGTATTCTAACTAAAATACTCAGATCTGTATTATCTAACTGAAGTTATTCATCTATATCACTGGAAGCTTGACTTCTGAATAGCTCCCCAGCGACGCTAACTGGCCATCAATCCAACTATCACAACTTCATAGTACAATCAGAAGATACTAAGATCACTCAATCAACTTGATAGAGTATCGATACAACTTGCTGTACACCCTGGTCTATCAAGTATTCCAGCAAGGTAAAACATGCATACTCCAAAACACTATTCAGATCTCAATATAGCATCAACGGCGGTAGTATTTGGCAGCTCAGAGAACCCAAACAGCGGCTTAAGACTCATGGTGGCTCCGTTCTTCTTCATCACCGAGAGCTGAAATCAGCCCCACACCTTCCAGTGTCGAGTTGTATGCAGGTATGGCAGTTTTCAGCAACAAACTCCTCTCCAAATTGCTCGAAAATGATCAAATTGACAATAGATGATATCGAAAAACCCGAAATTGCTAATAACAGAAGTATTTTTGAACTTTGAGACCTCAGTCCTTCCAAACCACTCGACCAATGATGATCAAACTTCACAGGAAGCTTGATTGGACCCTTCACTCCTACCCTGAACAATTTTCAGGTCGAAATCTCAAACCAATTCTCAGATATGGATCAAACCGTAATATGTGCTAACTTCAGAGCTTTACAGACCCAGGTACATTTGATCCAAGATTCTGAACAACCTACTCGACCATTTGAGGTGAAACTTCCCAAGTATCTTACTGATAAGGCATGCTTCAATCCTGGAAAGTTTCACTCAGAAATTCGAGACAGAATTTAAGCAATAGCAACCTATCCATAGCTATCACAGTTCGCTGTCCCCGCCTTATCCCGTCTGCACTTCTCAACTTCAATCGGTCGGTTCAGAATCCAATTCGATCAAGAAACTGATGAAATTGATATCAAAACGACCAGCACGTCGTCAGCTCTCCAACCCAACAGACAGCTCCTCAAAACTCCTCGCGAGTCTCTCGGAACAACCAGAAACGTAGCAATAGGTACAAATTTCACCCCCCTCCACTCAATCGATCATAACGCACTCATACTTTCATCAAATCGATCGATTCTTCAGCCCAGATTGTAGCTCCGGTCAAGAGCTCTCCAACCATACCCTTCGTTTCGCGAATGGACCTCTGAAGCCTCCAGAAACCACAGAAACGTCGCGAGGATCAGCTAGAACACCATTGGTCCAAAAGTGGACCAATAAGAGCAAAAAGAACTTTACTTTTTGTCTTTTCTCCTCTGAACTTTTCCCTTAGAACAAATTTTTACTCTCCAAGGAGACACAAGACATCAACAACACTGTAAGACTTCACAAAATCCTTCAGATATGTCGATGGATTCTTCGCGGTCCGTAACTACACAGAAGCGCTCAACTAGAATGAAACCAGTGAGCCGCAGACTAATACAACGTCAATATTACAACTTGGAAACGTTCTACAATAAAAGGTATGACAAAAGGAAACGGTGAAGCTATCACTCGATTGTAATATTCTTGCCTGAAGTTTCTCACGATCCAAGCCCCATGATTGATCTTCGGTCTGCAATGGCATCGGACATCGACCCAAAGATTGAAAGGAACGTTCGATGGATAGTTGAGATCCATTGTTCCTCACAACAAAATGTACACCGTCATATCCCAAGTCTCTCCGTATGTTACGATTGGAAGGATCACCGGAAGCTGTAACTCCATCACCCTCCCCATGAACTCATCACCAAAGTACGCAACTAACCACTGTCGAAAGTGATCGCGGTGGATGCAATGAAGCTTGATGTGAAACGGATTCGGGAAAGGAAGATCCGGAGCCGGTAACACACCTCCGTCCATAACCACCACTCCTGCAGTTCCTCACTCCTCCATGTAGATCACCGAGAACCCTTACGAATCACCCGCTGAGAGAGAATGCCATATGAACCTTCGACCCACCATTTTATACACAAATGCGGCAACAAGGACCACTAAAGTGAACACGCACAGATCGATGACTTGGCACGTTCCTCTACCGTGCGATCACTTAAACAGATAATCACAAATGTGGCACTCATCACACCGTTCGGCGAGTTACGCGATACGGTTCACGAACACGAAAGAAACACAACATAGGTTACACAGGAATTTCACACAGGAGCCAAACCACAACACGACATCCACCCCTTCTAAACCTGCGCATCCTCTGGTATGCGCCAACACTCAGAAGTTGTGGTCGGCATCACACTATATCTTCATCTTCTTCACTGATGTTGTCGTTGGCAATATCTTCGTCATCCAAATCTTCTCCGTCATCATCCAAGATATCAAACTCTGCTCCGACTTCCTCCATGCTTATCCCTTCATCTCGCTTCTTGAAGAGTTTCACACGCTTGCCTGCAATGGGAACCTTGAGCTCTGCCCCATCAAGCTCTCTTAGTGAATATGTGGCATTGTCAAGCACGACAAGAACCACATACGGGCCAAACCATCGCTTAGAGAATTTTCTAAGCGCACTATGTTGGTTGTCCAAGCTACTATCGTAGACCAACACCCAATCTCCTTCTTTAATCTCCTTTGGTCTTAATCGATGACGCTTATCGAATCTGTCTTTGTTTCTCAAGCGCGCCTCTTTCAGCTTCTCCAATGCAATCTCTACATCTTCAGGTCTTCTCTCTAGTTGACGGATTCGGACAGCAAGAAGATCTTCTGTAGACATACCATCCTCCCAAGGTAGAACACTCCAAGTAGGTATGTGCTCCTCAATGGGCATGATAGGTTTCTGTCCCTACATCAACTCCGCCGGCATATATCCCGTAACTGAACTATGAGTCGAACGATCAGCCCATAATGCAAACGGAAGAAATCTTGGCCATTCTCTTGCCCTCCCCTTGCAAGCTTTCACAATAGCTTTCACAATAGGAGGATGACCACGTTCACTCTTCGCATTACCTTCCGGATTGTAGGCTGTGGTGAGAGCTAACTTCACACCACACCTCTTGAAGAACGCTTTAGCCTCATCATTGTTCAGCTCCCCTCGATCAGCCGTGATCTTCCCAACACAACCATATCTACAAATCACATCTTCCAACAAGAATTTGCAGACTCCCTCTGTGGATTTTGTCCGTAAGGCTCGTCCTTCCACTTGGTTGGACAAATCCTCACGTGCCAAAACTAAGTATCGCATCTGCCATATACCAACTGGCATAATAACAAGATCTACTACCCACTTATAATGCATTGCAAGTGGATAAGTAGGATGTAATCCATCTCGATGCCGAATTCCTGAATACTCTTGACAAGTTTGGCATGTCTCCACAAATTGAACTACATCTCTGTACATGTTACGCCACCAATATCTCTCCTTCAGCTTTGTAAAGGTGGCATAAATACCTCTATGTCCTGCCCACAAGCTCTCATGAAACTCCTGCATGAGTAACTTCTGCATGTCAACTTTGCACACAATCCTTTGTGGCATCTTACCACCTTGCTTAGCATGTTTCCACAAATAACCACCTTGTAGCAAGTAGTTATAAGCCTTCCTCCTGATTTGTTTAAAGTGGGCATCACTCCATCCTGGCTGTCTAGTCAACAGACTTAGATAGCGTCCTATGTCTATCCATTCTCCTTCATATAGCTCCTCCATGAACGGTTTCGAATGCTCACTCTCACCTCCTTGAGCTCTACAGAAAACAGTAGTACCAACATCTTCTGTATCTTCTATCATCTCCTCCTCATCCTCATACCTCGCACGAGATAACATATCAGCTACTAGATTGTTCTTCCCTGCTATGTGTCAGAACTCAGGATTTAAGGACTTGATGTAAGCAATCCAGCGTAGCATAGCAATATCAGGAGTGTTACAGTTTGTAATCATCCCTAATAGTGGTAAACAATCTGTTTCTACTATTACTGGCGCTCCAATCAAATAGTCCTTTTCAGCTTTCATAGCTGTAACTACTCCCCATAACTCTCTCTTCACTTGAGGATAGTTTCTATGTCGCTCACTCAACACCTTTGCTCCAAATCTGACTGCAAACCGATTCTCTTCTTCATCATCTTGTCCTACTGCCCATCCAATGGCTATCGGACTAGTATCAACAGTAAGTATCACTGGTTTGCTATCCTCGTAGCTCACACGACGAAGTACAGGTGGAGAAGATAACAACTGCTTCAATCTCTGAATCGCCTCGGTATGTCTCTCCTCCCATGCAAACCTCTTGTGCTTTCTCAACAGATCGTAAAGAGGATCAGCCACATGTGCAAAATGTGGAATCCACACATGATAGAAGACACAAGCTCCAAGAAACCTTCTCACCTCTGTTGTTGAACCACAAGTATCCTTCATCCGCCGTATAGCATCCACTTTACCAGGATCAGGCTTGCGTCCAAACCATCCACATAAGTGCCCCACAATCACAACCTCTCGCACTCCAAATGAAGACTTGGCACCTGATAGAGTCAAGTGCGCCTCTTCAAGTCGCGATAAGATTTTATCACAATCTGAAATGTGATCAGCAACAAAGTTTCTACACCCCTTCTGATCCATTGTCTCATCTTTCTCCTCCTCAACGCATCCCTTAATTGGAATGTCATCCAAGAAAGGCATGGTCTTCTCAGGAATGAACTCACGGAGAACCTTGTTCATCCCGTTCATCATGTGCGCTACCGAGTTTGTTGCTCCTTGTGGTAGTGTGCACATTCTGACCAATCCCAACGGTGTCCTCATGGTGGTGATATCTCTACTCTGTTCAGCAAGTTGAAACTGATCGTATCCAGAGTAAAGATCTCCTATAGAGTAAATAGCCCTCCCAGCAAACGCTTCAGCAAACTCTCTGACGATAGGTCCTATGCCTGTATTTCTGATGGTCACTTGGTTCACAGGTTGCATATCTTGGATGAATCGTAATGCACCACTCTTCTTTGGTACTGTAAACCAACGACTAGAGTATGGTGCAAACGATGGTTCCAAGATCTTCATCTGCATCTTCTCCTTCAAGAGCTCTATGAGTTTCGGTAGATGCGCTCTAGGTACAGGAATTGGCCTCAAATCCCAAGGAGCATGTGGAACTGTGAATATGATCATTGGCGCCACAATGCTAGGATCTACACATCTGATTTCTGAGGCTTCAAAAGCAAAAGCTTTCCCGTGCCTAGTTAACATCTCCCTAAACCTATTCTCCTCCACAGACAAAAGAAAATCTGCTGAACCAACCTTCAACTCCTTGAGCGTAGCTTCAGTGAACTTGTGACCGACCCAGCTAAGATCTCTCAAGCTTTTCTCCTTCGAAGATTGTTGGACTCGCTGGTTAGAATCACTAGGTAATGGCTGAGCAACAGGTTTTACCTTCTTGTCTACCGTTTTGTACCTAGTATCAACTCCAACTTCAGGATCTACGAATGACTCTATAGCTGTATAGAGCTCCCTAGAGTGTACTTCCACCACATGATCCTCATCTTCTTGCTCATGCATAGCAAGTTCATCGATGAAATCTCCCAATCCTAACTCCAAATAAACACCTTCTATCTTATCATCCTCTTCAAGCACACCAACTCTCT
Organism: Asterella californica; assembly: GCA_036924285.1. NCBI lineage: Eukaryota > Viridiplantae > Streptophyta > Marchantiopsida > Marchantiales > Aytoniaceae > Asterella > Asterella californica. The sequence continues at coordinate 20,757,226 of JAYKYS010000003.1, forward strand.
TTAGATCTTTTTCAGTTTTTTGCACAACTTTCTGCTCCCACTTCTGCAAGTCAGCAAGTCGTGTATGTGTAGCAAATCCACTCCCAGAAAATCTCACAACTCCTGTACAAAAAGCACTTTCTTTCTCTAGCGAGAGTACCTTCTCCAGTGTACCACTATGTCCTCGCTCTATAGCAGTACTTGTCAAAAATCCTTGAACTCTTCCGTGACCTTAGGCAAGGAACCACCCCTCAGATAATCTCTGTTCCGCTCGTGGTTTGCTGATACAGTTAGAAACTGTACCGCTCTCTTGCCATCCTGACTTCTGATCCGCGCATAAGCAGATCCATCATCCAAAACCTTGGTCTCCATCCTCACAGCTGTAATGTAAGGTTGACCGAGTATCACCGGGTATGATGTACTATCTTGAACAAAGAAGTTTTGTTCTATAGTTACATCTCCCACCTTCACTTTCACATCAGGACAAGCTCCGTAGAGTTCTCCTCGTGTGTTGTTCGCCGTTCTGATCATCCAACCATGATCTATATCAACAGGCCATCCACCTTGCTTGTAGATGTCCTTAGAGACAATATTGATCTCTGATCCATGATCAATGAGAGCAACCACCGGATCTGTCATCTCTCCCACCTTCACTAAGGCTTCGGTAGTAGCTCTAGCCCAATGTCCTCTAGTGTAATGACTAGGGACCTTGTCATCGTTATCATCCTCAAACCGAACCTTGCGGTTGATGCAGCATTGAGCTAGTTCTAACTCTTCCTCTCTTGATATCCTTGTGTCTAATGCATTAGACACAGCGGTTTCTCCTGCCAATTGCCTTTTTCGTTTGATGGTGTCAATAATGACATCATGAAACTCCCTCTTGGCAATCCCAAGAATCTCTCGCAAGGTAAACTCGATCTTGGCATTGAGTACTCTCTCTTCTAGTACTCCTTTCAGATCCGTAGCAGCTTCAATATCAGACTGAAGCTTGTATGAAGGAGATTTACCTTTCTCCTTACCTCTGCTCTTCTCTGACTTCTCAGGAGTAGAGGATATGACCTCTTCCATAGTCTCCTCTGGTAGAGACATAATCTCCGGTCTGAACTTTTCTCCTCTTGTTTGCCTCTTGAGAGTTGTTCTCTCTTCGCTAGGGCCTGCTTCATCTCGTTTGCGCTTCTCCTCCATGAGAGCCTCATGTTGACTCTTCGTCAAATAAGCGTGAACAGACATTGTATCCACGGGATCATCCCATCCAGTAGCACCCCTGATTGCCGTGGCTGTTCTGAGCAACTCCTCCCTTGCCATTTTCCCCCTTTTTTTCGTGCTTACCGCATGGCTCCACATATCAAGAGTATCTCCATCCTTCTTAGAAGCACTTCTTTCTCGTACTACCTCAACTCCATAAGTAGCAGCTTCTACCGACGTAGTAGCATGTTGAGATAGATACTCCTCCAGTACTTGCTTCATTCCTCCTTTCCCGAAGTTGGTTCTAAGAATCTCTCCATTATCCTTCAGAGCAATCTTTCCTTCCTTCCAATAGACTACTCCATCTCGTAGAGTTTTGGCAAAATCACCACACTCTCTTCGAGCATGATCAGAACTATCACACCAAATGCATCTCTGTACATAATCTTGCTTAGGAGCAAGTTTGGTATCATGTGCTCCTCCCTTCTCTTCCAACCTTGCTAACTTGATCTGCAAGTCCCTCATCCCTTTTACCAACTCTTCCATAGCATCTCTTTGCGGTGCAACTTTCGGGACAAGAATAATAGGAAGTGGAACTTGAGGTACATGCACAATAGGTGCTTGCACATTGGGTACCATTGGTTGCCTACGAGGTACTATGATCGGCGGTGGTCTCTCTTCTTGTCTTACCACCACCTTCCCTCTCCGGTACTCTCGTTTGGCAAGTACACTCATTGCTTCAGAGACTTTTCTCCAATCAGTCGTGAGTCCGTTGTCTTCCATCCTATCTTCCAGAAGCAGCTCCAACTCCCTTTGTAATTCATTGTTGGCTGCTTGTAGAAACAACTCCACCTTGTCGTTCTCCACTGTGAGCTTCTCCATCCGAGACAACTGAAGGAATTGTCTCTCATACTCCCGAAATAGCTCTGTGGCAACAAGCCCTTTGTTGGGTTTGTTTACCCACTCCATGAATGACTTCTTAGTCACTCGGTCTGCATCTTCTAAAGAATACTCTTCTTTCAGCTGAAGAGTAAATCCTTCCCACGTAGCATCATGAGATCGGATGATGTCCTTCATGTGCTCTCGTAGTTCAGGTACGACAACAAGCGCAAATGTACTCACCATCTCTCTTTCAGGCACCTTGCTCAACTCCATCTCTCGGGAATAGTACTTTAGGTACTTGGATATGTTCTTCCCGTCAAACTGATCTAGCAACCCCACAACAGATTGCAAGGCTTTAGTAGCCATTGCTTCTTTCCGTTCAGTGGCTTGCTGTTGTTGCATTACCAACGCGAATGCCTCAAGCAATCGCATATCAGACCGTGAAAGCTTGGTCACCTTTGGTGCCTCTCCAGATGTAGAAGCCTCATCTACGTAATGACCCAACCCTTCAATGTCCATGGTGGCAAAACCACGCACGTACCTCTCACCTAGACTTTTCACGTCGAGTTCACCAGCTATCGTATAACGTGTTTTTCTGTCTAGGAATACACGGGGTATATGACTGTGCAGAGGTATGTGGATTGACAAGGTTGGATCTAGATCTGGATGTTTCCACTCAAATGTTTCACTATCTACTCTTCTAGCCTGAATGACCTTGTATCCGCTCGTCTCAAGTTTAAAGCTTGCTACGATCCAAGGTTACGTATAGGTTGCATAAACTTGTGTTACAAACAGATCTTTTGTATTCTAACTAAAATACTCAGATCTGTATTATCTAACTGAAGTTATTCATCTATATCACTGGAAGCTTGACTTCTGAATAGCTCCCCAGCGACGCTAACTGGCCATCAATCCAACTATCACAACTTCATAGTACAATCAGAAGATACTAAGATCACTCAATCAACTTGATAGAGTATCGATACAACTTGCTGTACACCCTGGTCTATCAAGTATTCCAGCAAGGTAAAACATGCATACTCCAAAACACTATTCAGATCTCAATATAGCATCAACAGCGGTAGTACCTGGCAGCTCTGAGAACCCAAACAACGGCTTAAGACTCATGGTGGCTCCGTTCTTCTTCATCACCGAGAGCTGAAATCAGCCCCACACCTTCCAATGTCGAGTTGTATGCAGGTTTGGCAGTTTTCAGCAACAAACTCCTCTCCAAATTGCTCGAAAATGATCAAATTGACAATAGATGATATCGAAAAACCCGAAATTGCTAATAACAGAAGTATTTTTGAACTTTGAGACCTCAGTCCTTCCAAACCACTCGACCAATGATGATCAAACTTCACAGGAAGCTTGATTGGACCCTTCACTCCTACCCTGAACAATTTTCAGGTCGAAATCTCAAACCAATTCTCAGATATGGATCAAACCGTAATCTGTGCTAACTTCAGAGCTTTACAGACCCAGGTACATTTGATCCAAGATTCTGAACAAACTACTCGACCATTTGAGGTGAAACTTCCCAAGTATCTTACTGATAAGGCATGCTTCAATCCTGGAAAGTTTCACTCAGGAAAGCTCTTCGCCCGAGGAATTCAACTATGAGGAAGTCATCTCTCAAGTGTCTCCATAGATTTGATAGATTCCTCCAGAACAGAGATTCTTCACTAAACTTCTAATTAACACTATTCTATTCATATCCTTTATCTTCTATCACCTATTCTTCTTATTTACTTTACAACTAATCAATTAATTAACAAAAACAAAACATCAAGCACATTCTCATGAGGATTTCTCGGACAGTGGGTATACACGGAGTGGGGTGAAATATCGACTACCTACACCATTGCCATTGGTTGTTCTAGAGGACGAGATCACAAAGGGGCCTCGACGTTACTCAGGTACAGTGGGTATCATTGAGCTGGATAACTTCATCCAAGAGTTTGACAGTTGGTGCGATCTGCAGCAGATGCGGAACCCACACTTGTTTACATCTTTCATGGCGTGGAAGGGTTTGTTTCAACACTTGGAGGGATCGTCGATGGACGATTATCATGAGTTCCGGCGAGACTACAGTGTACATTGTGGAGATGAGTTGTGGAGACAACATTGGTCTCCCAACTAGGTTTCTATCACTATTGGTGCAGTTTCAGGAGGCGTAGCACCTATGAGTTCGGGTGCCAATAGCAGTGGTATATCCACGAGTGGCGGAGTATCTACTATCGGCGGTGCGTCTACTAGTAGTGGAGCAGGTGGTAGTGTGAGCGAGATACCACCAGAGTTTAACTTTGTGGTTCCGTTCTTCTAGTGTTTGAGAAAGAACTCTCAAGGTGTGCGGACCGACAAGTTGGGGAGTCTGCAGGAGTTCCAGCTGAAGACTGGAGAGAGCCTACGTGAGCGTTTACTCGCATGAGGCGGTTGATCAGCATTATCCAAGGACTGACGGAAGCACATGCAGTCCAGTTATGGTATGAGATACTAGATCGAGAGCTGCGTAAGAGAGTCCGAGATGACACTCTCTTTCGAGACACCGCTCCGACGTTGACAGTTGTCTTTTGTTTGGCTGAGCGGATCGAGCTCAACATGGTGGGGGAGAAAGTGGTGTGTTGCTGGGTTCAGCAAGGAGACATCACATGAGGCGACCGTCTCTTCTCGAGGATCACAGGCTATGCAACAACATGATGATGGTGGTGGAAAGGATCGTGCGGAGCAGTCATGATCCCAAGGAGGTGTTGGAGGATTTGGTGGACAGAAGCTCATGCCGTCCTTCTCTAGTCAGCAGCAAGTGGATCCTTGCTGGACGTGTGGTGATCCTCATCAGTAGAAGGACTGTCCACAGAGGAGAGGTGGTTATGAGAAGTCAAGGACGTCTCAAACGTACCTATGCAATGTGAACATTGCGAGCGACCTGGTCGTAGTAGTGACCGTTGTTTTGATCTCCATCCCCAGCTACGACAAGAGAAGGCTGATCATGGACAAGGCGGAGGAGCTCAAGAAGGCCGTGGTGGTTGAGTTGGAGATAGAGGTCCAGCACTTGAGAGAGGATCAGTCGGTCCACCGCCTGCTACAACGTCAGAAGCAGGTATGGCTGCTCGAATTAAGCAGTTGGAGCAGAGGATAGCTAGTATGGCTATGGCTCAGCGGAGATCTGGTGGAACAGAAGCTTCCACGTCTTATGGAGGAGAAGGAGGTGACTTCGACTTCATGGCTGGTGTGGCGCAGATTGAGACATCTGCGGCCGTGACTCGAGATGTAGTACGTGCCTCTGAGCCACGAGGTGCGTCCGTGGAGTTGGATCCACAACGCAGGGAGGCTGGTAGACAAGTCAGGCTTCCTCTGTCGTTCACATTATCGGAGACGTTGAAGACCACGTCGATGATGCCTAAACGGTCTATCAATAATGTAGTGGAGTTAGAGACATCGACATCCTGGAGTGGGGGTGATGTGAGACAACTCTTGACATCTGTGGATGCGACGTCGAACCTCGTGTTGAGACGACTATAGTAATTTTGCGAGTCTCACTATTTTTAGCCACAGATATGAGGACATTGGGAGTCAACTTGGCTCTAGTATTCCAGTTGGTGGTCATGCTCAATGAGAACGAGGATGTTGTTACCTCTAGTGCTGAGGTGGTTCAGCGAGAGGTTGTAGACGTGTCCATGGAGTCGAGGATCAAGACAGCTACCAGTGGTACTTGGTCAGCGACGATTGCTAGGTTAGATGAATTACTAGCTAGTTACTACGATTGACCGTGCTGGTTTGACATCACGTGTGGTGTTGTTGGACAACAGAAGTGGTATCTTCCGTTTGATGACGATCAAACGGAAGGTGTATCGATCGTAAAAAGTCTTGTTAGACTTTGGAGCCCAGCCATTGGTGTTGGGAAAGACGGCGTGCATTAGTTTGGGTTTGAAGAAGTCCGACGTGGAGAGATGTCCATTCCAGCTACAGACATCTCTAGAGAGATCAGAAGATACATCTCTACACATGACACGCGAGATGTTGACAGTGAGAGTTCGATCAGATTATCTCACGGATGGTTCTATGATGAGAGCCAAGGCCATCGTTACGACCGCGGAGTCTTATGATGTATCATTGAAGATATTGTGTTATACCTTATAGGGTTCGTGATCGACTAGTGGGCGGAGACAACATCTTACAGACCAGATTGGCAATCCAGTGAGTGACGAGTGAGTCGCTTACCAGTGCAGTTCAGCGCTTGTCGTGCGCATACACATCGCTACACAACATATATCGCTGTCAGAGATACATCACACATACACATAATACATGAACGATGTCATATATATACATAAGTGTACCATAATGATAAACGACCAAATCCACTATGTGGTCTCAGAGACTCTAGATTGCACTCACACAGACTATCCACCATAGCTATGAGCTTGAAGACTCAACTTGAAGAACTAAAGCCTCCAAGCCCTACCTGCGAAGTATACCCCTAGTGGGCTCTCTCACCAACTCGTACTAACGACACTAACGGCCTTATTTGTCACATCGCACTCGATCAACCTAGCCGACTGACATGACAGCTGTCGTGCGCATACACATCGCTACACAACATACATCGTTGCCAAAGGTACACCACACATACTCATAACACGACGATGTCATACACATACACAAGTGTATCACAATCGCTCCCTAACTGACGATTAGGTCTCTCTAACTCCAAATAGCTCCATATCTCAACTACGTGACATACACCTTCATGGGTGCAAGGATCAGGAGACCGGGTGCTACATCGCCCCATCGTTAGTTGTCTGTCTGCAATCCATATCACGCAAAGATCTAATCAGCTATCCCTGCTATATACATCGAGGACAAACCCACCGTCCAATAGGAATAATACTGAGAGGTGGAGTCAAACATGACATGTGCCAACCTCTAGAACAATCATCACACACCAACATACGGCTGCTCCACCAGCAGATCCACATAACATACATCTCAAGCCCACCCGTACAACTGCTAAGCTGGGGTCAATTGTATCATCGATGTTGAAAAGATGACATGACGTCCAATTACGCACATGGTCCTTCCAAACAACACCATCACGGTGTCGTGGTGAGAGTCTTTCTTGAGGAGGACGGACCTCCTGACTGTGATTGATCAGAGAAACGACCCAAAGAGAAAACAAACTGCTATTGACGATGAGATCTCAAAATCTGACTTCTTGCGTCTACCAATTACAAACTAACACTCAACAAACACTCAGGTACATAGACAGATCTCTCAAGAATAACTTTATTTCAGTGTCGGCTGCATCATCAATTTCTTCAACTGTAAGAAAAATCTCTCTCTCTTCCTCTCCTGCACGTCTCTCTCTCTCTCTCTCGGTTCTCTTCCAAAGATCGTCAAATTCACCTCAAACCCGATCCAGTAGGTAAAATTCAGACCCCTAACTCTTATACCTCTCCTTGCGTCAACTTCCCAACTGAAAAATTCAGAAATTTCATTCAGCGACGATCAAAACCTCTCACAGATCATCAAACTGATCTCCCCTCAATAGACTGCCTCCTGAAAGTAATTTATCTCCAAAACAGTTTACTAGACAAAGCTCAAGCTCTAAAACACTTGCCCCTCTCCTTGCAACGATCAACCAATTCAGGTTTCTCAGAAATTTCCTCTCTCCTCCTCCCAAGCTTCTCTTGCGCGTCCTGATGGCTTCTCCTTTCGCTCTGTGTCCAAAGGTCTCCGTCCAAAGCCTCCGCATGTTATTTAACCTAAAAGCTAAGGCCCTAGCTAAGCTGCCCCTTGTTGTCCTTATAAGCACAACCACTTATCAGAAGCAGACCCCTAGCTAAGCTGCCTCCCTACTATCCTTATGTGTACAGAACTTTATTTGCTAAGCTGACCCCTTTTTTTATAAAAAGTTCACAGCAGCCTTTACAAAGCAGACTCCTTCACTAATAAAGGTCTCATAGCTTCTTTGGCTATTGCTAAGCCGACTCGATGATTAATTAACTAATTAACAAAAGTTTCCCGTGCTCTTGATGTCATCTCGATGCCACCATGAATATAGTACAAGCCATCCAATGTAGGCCGAAGCCCCAACACTTATGAGGCTGCCCCACAGGGCTTACAGCCCTCTCATATGCGCATCAAGTATCTCCCATAGTATATTCAGGATGGCATGCGGAGGCTTAGGTCAAGAAGCCCACGATTAAGGAAGATATCGGTCTTTCGCCCCTAGATATGAAGGATGTGGCTGCATTTCCAACATAGACTCCCTTCCAGGAGGTCAACATGTCGGAATAGGAATCAGAGGCCAGGGAGAATTGATCCTGAGACCACTTTCCTCCTAGGCAGGCGCCCTATCACTAGGATGGCCTTTGGTTCCGTTTAAGAAGGTTAAAAATTCTGTACATATGTTTTCCTGAAGAAATTTTCTTGTAAAGTCTTTACTAGCCTTTCCTACGCTAACTTCTCTATACAACTCCGTTTTTAATGAATAAGGAGTCAAAACTATAGTACTTGTGAACACCTACACACTCACGCTATCAGATTCTAAGTTCGAGTCACGAGCCAAAATCGACAGATTTCTCTTTTTTGCATATTTCTCAGCCTAAAACCCGTACTAACTATTGCTTAAAACACTTTCTGTCAAAACTAGAAGCATGAGGTTGCTCTTCTCGTCGAGCTCTGCATTCTGGAAACTTTTGTACTCATTCAGGGTGATATTTCAACCCAAGCTAGGGGAGAGCTTGCCAAGCATAGCCCCAGCTTAGCTCCTACCCAGCTTGATAAGCTAGGGTGCAGCTTCCTGAACAAATTCTGAATGTCTTTTGAAGCTCCGTTTCATCAACTTGAACGCCACGTACTACAACATTCACCCCCTCCAAACCTGCACATCCTCCGATATGTGCCAACCTTTCTACTAATCTCCAAGGTTCTCTAAATTGTCATTGTCCTCTTCAACGTCCTCTACGTCTTCTTCTGATAGCAGATCTGCATCGGCATCCATCATCTGACTCCAAGAATTCATCTAGCTCAACGAGTTCTCCTCTTTTTCTAAACAACTTGATACGCTTACCAGCAACAGGAAGCCTTAGAGGTGTATCATCAAGCTCTTGTAAAGAGTAAGTAGCGTTCTGATGCACTTCTAAGACAACATACGGACCAAACCACCTACTAGAAAATTTCCGAACCGTAGAGTGCTGATTTTCTAAGGTACTGTCATACACCAAAACCCAATCTCCAGCATGTATGGGCTTCGATCGGAGCCAATGGGTCTGTCAAACCTATCCTTATTCTTGAGACGGGCCTCTTTCAGTTTCTGTTATGTCTCTATAAGATCCTCCTCTCTATGTTCCAACTGCCTGATTCGAAATGCAAGAAGTTCTACATGATCTATTTCATCTTCCCACGGTAAAGTAGTCCATGTAAGAAAATCCTCCTCTGTCGGCATAATCGGCTTCTGACCCAACATCAATTCAATGGACATGTACCCAGTAGTAGTGCAATGAGTCGACATGTCAGCCCACAGAGCAAAAAGGAGGAATATCATCTAGAAATGGAATGGTAACATCAGGCACAAATTCCCTCAGTACCTTATGCATCGCATTCTGCATATGAGTCATCGAGTTCGTCGCTCCTTGTGGAAGAGTACACATCCGCATCAATCCTAGGGGCGTACACATAGTAGTTAGATCTCTATTCTCTACAGCCAGCTGAAACTGGTCATAACCAGAATTTAGATCTCCTAACGAATAGATAGCTCTCTCTGCAAATGCCTCCGCTACCTCCTCAATCACAGGACCCGTCTCAACGTTACGAATGATTACGTTATTCACAGGCTGTAGGTCTTGAATAAAACACAAAGCTCTTGACTTACAGTGAACCACCTGTTAGAATACGGCCCCATAGACGGCTCAAGTATCCCCATCTGTACCTTCTTTTTCAACAACTCGATGAGTTTAGGCAACAAAGCACGAGGAACTGGGATCGGTTTCAGGTCCCAAGACGCATGAGGGATTGTGAATATAACCATAGGCGCTATAACCTTTGGGTCCACACAACCTATCTCCTCTGCTGAAAAAGAGAATGCTTTACCATGATCCATTATCATATGCTCAAACACTGTCTTCTCAACCTCAGTCAAGAAATCACCCCCTCCTATCTGGAGCTCTTTCAACGTCTCCTCAGTAAACTGATGTCCTACTCGTCTATGATCACGTAATATAGGCTCAGTCTCCACTAATTGTACTTGCTGCTGGGAGTTAGTAGGTAGTTGAGCTGCTACCAGTCTCATCTTTTTCAATACAGATTTTGTATTTCGCATGGACGTCTGCTTCCTGTGCACCAACAAACGGCTTCTCTTCTCTCACTATTCTGCATCGGATGAGGAAAGAACTGCACGTACCTAACAACCTCTTCATATATGCGTCGAGAGTGGATAGGGATCACCGTCATACTATCTTTCCCTTCTATCAATCTACTCACACTGTCCAACACAACCAACAACTGACTGTATAGACATAAACTCTTCAAACAAGCCAGAAACCACTTCGTCTTCAGGCAGAACCCCTACATGTCACAACTTTGATACATGTTTCACCATCCATCTTTTTGTATTTTCTCTCATATCTTCAACTCTTGTAAATCGACTCCACCCATCTGCCTCAAACATTAGCAATCCAGATTGCCAACTCTGTACACTACACCTGTCTCCAGATCTTTGTACATGTCTCGCTTCCAACTCTGACGAGATCTCAACAGTAGGTTCTACACCCTTGTCTTCCCGCTCTACAGGAGTGGACTGCAAAAACCCTTACATCTCTTCGTCTGAGAATCTCTAAGGGTTTGTCGGTTCCGCTCATGTCTTGAACGAACAGTCAAAAACTGTACTGAGTACTTGTCATCAGGACTCCGAACTCTGGCATAATGAGACCCATCGTTCATCACCTTTGTCTCCATTCGAATAGCGGTGATGTATGGCTGGCCCAGTATGACAGGATAGGAGGCAGAGGACTGTACAAAGAAATGCTGATCAATCTCTACATCTCCAATCCTTACACGCAAATCGGGACAAGCTTTGTATAACTCACCCTTTTGATTATTTGCAGCACGAAGTACCCAACCATGATTCCTTTCGATTGACCACTGCTCCTTCTCATACACCTCCTTGGAAATGATGTTGATCTCCAACCAGTGATCCACAAGTACATGTACTGGTTCAGAAAGTCCTCCAAGCCGAACCTGCGTCTCTGTTGTCGCTCTTGCCCAGTGCTTCTCTTTGAAATCGCTGTCTGCGCTTGACCTATCATCTTCAAACTCTTCGTCTTCATTCTCAATAACAGCTGGACCAGCAACCAATGCCTCATACTTATCATCTCTAAATTGATCAACACCAATAGCATCGACGGCTCCAACCATCCGACTACTTACTTGTTCAGTCAATATCTGTCTCTTTCTCTTCATGATGTCTATTATCAACTCATGAAACTCTCTCTTTGCGATACCAAGCACTTCACGAAGAGTAAACTCAACTCTAGCATCCAAAATGCGTTGCTCCATAACAGCACGCAAGTCTGTTGTTGTTTCGATGTCTGCCGCTAACTTGTAAGCTAGAGCTTTCTCCTTCTCCTGTGCTGTAACCCTCTTTCCCCGTACTCTATCTGTAGCAATAGTCTCTTGTGGCAAATCCTGTACACCTTCCATAAGATCCACTACAGGTGGTGGAGCTATAGAGTTAGAAGGTATATCCTTTGTAGCAGGAAATCTACCAGCTGGTACAGATGGTGATGATTCCGCTGCTCTCCTCCTCGTAACCCTCCAACGGTCATTGTCCTCTGGTACTCCTGCATCTAAATCAGAAGCATCTCGTCTTCTTTTATCTCGATCATGGCATCTTGTTCACCACTCGTCTCCAAAAACGCACGAATAGAAGTTGCATCTACTGGGTCTCTCCATCCAGTAGCTCTCCTAATGCTTTCAGCACCTCTCTTCATCATTTCAACCGGAACCTCAACAGCCTGCTCAACCATAGTTGGATTAGAGCGCACCTCAACTCTCCCAGTATATACATCAGCCTCCGCAGAACCTGCAGTCATCGCTGTATTGTTTGCACCAATAAGTGCTGGAAGAGAACTCCTCATTCCTCCTCTTCCAAAATATGTGTTCAGAGGCTGCCCAGTGGCGGTTAGATACAACCTATTATTCTGATAGTTGACTACGTCCTCTCGCAAGGCAACCGCTAAGTCTTGACAGTCTCCTCTAAGATGATCTGGGTTGTCACACCAAATACATCTCCTGGTAAAGGTTCCTCCTACAGGTCGAGCACCTGGTGCAACGGGTCGTTGGTCTCTCCTTAAATCTGTCATCTCAACCCTCAAATCTCTCAACTGTTGAGTGAGCTCTTCAATCAGGTTATGTTGATTTCGATTCTCAACAGATCATTGTTGTTGTCTAGGTCCTCTCTGTGCTGGGATAGATACTTGGGGAACCACTTGGGGAACCACTATAGGTGCTTGGGGAATCACAATAGGTGCCTGAGGTATTATAGGAGGAGCTATAGGAACTTGAGGAGCTACTCTCTGCTCTGGCAAGGTCTCTAGCTGCAGTACCATCCTACCACGACGTTGTCTAGCAAGGGTGGATACTGCTTCCTCCACTCTCCTCCAATCAGATGTAACTCCCCCTTCAGCTCCACGATCAGCCAACATTAAACAAAGTCTGTCCGCTGTGAACTCATCCAAAGCCCCTAAGAACAACTCCGTCTTCCTAGCATCCAGCGTCAACCTCTCTAGACCAGAAAGCTGAGAGTACCTCTTCTCAAATTCACGAATCACCTCATTCAATCCCATAGAACGTCCAGGCTGGCGCTCTATCCAATCCATGAGAGTCCTTATGGTTACTCTTTCTGAATCTTCTTCTAGAAACTCTTCCTTTAGAGCACGTACAAACAAAGTCCACCCACCTAGATGTCTTCTATGTAAAATTCTAACCTTCTCTCTCAGTTCAGGAACAACAGTTAACTCAAAGCTCAAAATTACTGCAACTTTAGGTGCCCTCACCAACTCCATCTCACCCACATACTCCCGCAGGTACCTAGTAACATCTCTTCCATCAAATCGCTCACATCGACCAACAATTGCTTGTAATGCCCTTGTGGACTCTACTCAGCTCCTCCAATTGCAGGTTGCTGCTGAATCAGAGCAGCCAACGCTTGAAGGATATGAGATGTGTCTACAGCAGGTTGTGTTGTTGCTGTTAGAACCACCGTAGGCCCTCCTTGAGAGCCGCTTCCATCTTGACCAGGAGTCCTTTGAACAAGAGCACCTTGAGCAGCAGCTACACTTTGTACGGCAGCACTGTGATCCATCTTCTCGATTCAGTCAATTCTCCAAACCAATCATCCCAATATCTCTCAGTGGAAGCACAAGATGTCATGGCGAGAGTCTTTCTTGGGGAGGACGGACCTCCTGACTGTGATTAATCAGAGAAACGACCCAAAGAGAAAACAGACTGCTGTTGGCGATGAGATCTCAAAATCCGGCTTCTTGCGTCCACCAATTACAAACTAACACTCAACAAACACTCAGGTACACAAACAGATCTCTCAAGATTCAAAATAACTTTATTTCAGTGTCCGCTGCACCATCAATTTCTTCAACTGTAAGAAAAATCTCTCTCTTCCTCTCCTGCGCGTCTCTCTTTCTATGTCTCTCAGTTCTCTGCCAAAGGTCACCAAATTCACCTCAAACCCGATCCAGTAGGTAAAATTCAGACCCCTAACTCTTATACCTCTCCTTGCATCAACTTCCCAACTGAAAAATTCAGAAATTCGATTCAGCGACGATCAAAACCTCTCACAGATCATCAAACTGATCTCCCCTCAATAGACTGCCTCCTGAAAGTAATTTATCTCCAAAACAGTTTACTAGACAAAGCTCAAGCTCTAAAACACTTGCCCCTCTCCTTGCGACGATCAACCAATTTAGGTTTCTCAGAAATTTCCTCTCTCCTCCTCCCAAGCTTCTCCTGCGCGTCCTGATGGCTTCTCCTTCCGCTCTATGTCCAAAGGTCCCCTTCCAAAGCCGCCGCAGGTTATTTAACCTAAAAGCTAAGGCTCTAGCTAAGCTGCCCCCATGCTGTCCTTATAAGCACAACCACTTATCAGAAGCAGGCCCCTAGCTAAGCTGCCCCCTACTGTCCTTATGCGTACATAACTTTATTTGCTAAGCTGACCCCTTTTTTTATAAAAAGTTCACAGCAGCCTTTACAAAGCAGACTCCTTCACTAATAAAGGTCTCACAGCTTCCTTGGCTGCTGCTAAGTCGACTCGATGATTAATTAACTAATTAACAAAAGTTTCTCGTGCTCTTGATGTCATCTCGATGCCACCCTGAATATAGTACAAGCCATCCAATGTAGGCCGAAGTCCCAACACTTATGAGGCTGCCCCACAGGGCTTACAGCCCCTTCATATGCGCACCAAGTATCCCCCATAGTATATTCAGGATGGCATGCGGAGGCTTAGACCAAGATGCCATCCTGAATATACTACAAGCCATCCAATGTAGGCCGAAGCTCCAACACATATGAGGCTGCCCCACAGGACTTACAGCCCCCTCATATGCGCACCAGGTATCTCCCATAGTATATTCAGGATGGCATGCGGAGGCTTAGGCCAGGAAGCTCACGATCAAGGGAGATACCGGTCTCCCGCCCCTAGATATGCAGGACGTGGTTGCATATCCAACATAGACTTCCTTTCAGGAGTCCAACTTGCCGGAAGTGATCTTGAGACCACTTTCCTCCTAGGCAAGCGCCCTATCACTGGGATGGCCTTTGGTTCCGTTCAAGAAGATTAAAAATTCTGTACATATGTTTTCCTGAAGAAATTTTCTTGTAAAGTCTTTACTAGCCTTTCCTACGCTAACTTCTCTATACAACTCCGTTTTTTATGAATAAGGAGTCAAAACTATAGTACTTGTGAACACCTACACACTCACACTATCAGATTCTTAGTTCGAGTCACGAGCCAGAATCGACAGATTTCTCTTTTTCGCATATTTCTCAACTTAAAACCCGTACTAACTATTGCTTAAAACACTTTCTGTCAAAACTAGAAGCATGAGCTCGCTCTTCTCGTCGAGCTCTGTATTCTGGAAACTTTCGTCCTCGTTCAGGGTGATATTTCAACCCAAGCTAAGGGGGAGCTTGCCAAGCATAGCCTCAGCTTAGCTCCTGCCCAGCTTGATAAGCTAGGGCGCAGCTTCCTGAACAAATGCTGGTTGAGTGTCTTCTGAAACTCCGTTTCATCAACTTGAACGCCACGCACTACGACAACGGCCCTCAAACATGAGTACTTCAGAAGGTAACACCTCACGCACTCATAAAATTGTGTGCCCTGCGATCACGTCCAACGTCGTCTGTACAGTCCGCTGTAGATAGATATAATCCCAAGATGAAACTTGCGAATCGATGATCGATAACCTCTTCCTCGAATAGTCGCATATCGCAACATGTCTCTATGCTGAGCAATCGCTAGGTTCTCAAAAGCCATAGGTATTACTCTCTGAAATGTCTCTACTCGTTGAGAACATGCGTTCATCCACATATCCGGGTCATCAAGGTTCAGCACCTCAGTAGAATCACGACGACTGGTCGAAGATAGATCTAGATCTCGGCCATACAGTAGAAAATATGATGAGAAGGAAGTCAAAGACGCCTGTCGTTTAAAACGGTAATCCATAGCCAACCATGGTAACTGCACATTCCAGTCTCCCAAGTGGTCCTTCTGCAAGCCATACTTGTGCAACAATCCTCTCTTCACCGTCTGAACTACTCTCTCCACCAAACCATCCGCCTCAGGATGATCTCGAGATGTAGTCCGATGATCAATCATCGCCTGATCACACAAGGCCTGAAACTCACCAAGGAACTCTCAGCACTTCAGCTGGTGCTTCAAAACGACTCAGCACTCGATCTAAGAACGCCTACGCCGTCCCGTCACTTGTCTTGTCCGATAAGTGACTCAATCCACTTGGAGAAGTGCTCCATCATCACCAACACATATCGGTGGTGACGTACGATCAACGGTAAAGATCTCGTAAAATCCAAACTCCAACGGTAACCCAACCCCATAATCGATAAGGAGTATAACTATGGAGTAGGAGCATTAAATGATGCTCGTACTCGATCTCAAACCACACATCGCGCGACAAACTGCTACACATCGACGTGCATACCATGCCACCAATACTGTCCATCGAGCCCCAATCTGATCTTGCTGACTCGTGCATGAGTTATGACTCAATCTATCGGCATCTAGGTTTGCAACTCCAGGTCTATGTACTACCTGTAAGTCATATTCTTGTAAGATAAAAGTCCATCGTGCAAGCTTCCCTATAAGCTTGTCGGACTTCATCAACCACTTGAGCGGCTGGTGATCAATGATGAGAGTAAAGGGGTTTTCAAATAGATAACATCGGAAGTGTGCAACAACCCACACTGCAGCTAAACACTCCCCCTCGTATGAACTATACCTCGCCTCCGTCAAATTGTTGGAACGATTGGCATACGCCACCACAAACTCCTTTTTCTCATCATCTTGTTGAGTCTGCATTGCTCCAAGTCCCAACATACTTCAATCAGTGTGCAGTTGGAAAAAACACCCCGAACGGGTCTCCTCAAGATGGGAGCAGATGTCAACCTATCCTTGAGCTCTACAAAAGCTCATTCCTGCTCATCTTCCCACTGCCACTCTTGGTCCACCTTCATCAGCTTGGTCAATGGCTTCGCAATTGCACTAAATCCTTTCACATACTGACGATAGAAATTTGTCAAACCAATAAATGTCCGAACTCGACTCACATCTGTGGGACATGAGATACGTGCAATAGCCTCAACCTTCGTCTGTTGAACACCCAACCCACCTGGGTTGATGGTGTGGTCCAGATACTCTACCAACTCCTGGATGAACTTACACTTCTTAGGGTGTAACTTCAACGCAGGAGCTCTCAACCGCTCGAACACATCTCGTAAGTATCTCTCGTGCTCCTCCATAGTAGCACTATAGACTAAGATGTCGTTAATATAACATCTGATAAAATCCAATCCTGCTAGGATCCTGTCCATCAAGGGCGTTCTTCAACCCAAATGATAAGAACCGCCACTGATACAAACAATCCTTACCGTGAGAATTAATTCCCCAGAATGCTATCTTGGACTTATCTTCTTCTCTCGCTGGCAACTGATGATATCCTGCTCGAAGATCCAAAGTACTGAAGACCTTCACATATCCCACTGCATCAAAGATCTCCTCAGGTGTCGGCATGGCATACTTATCGGACTTCGTCTGCCGATTGATAAGACGGCAGTCTTCACACATCCGTCTATCCGTGTAGTTGTCATACATATCTTTCTTTGCTGGCATAACCGTGACAGATGCATACTCTCCATGCGACATCTCTACCAACCCAACCTCCAACAAGTCTTGAGTCCTAGAGGAGTCTCTACGACTCATGGAAGAATTTCATGACGGTCCAGTATGTGGAGGACATTTCGCAGACAAGTTGACGGTCCTCAAGATACTTGACGCAAGATATCATTGGAGGGGGATGTTTAGAGATTACATGACGTATTGTAAAACCTGTGATGTTTGTCAAGCTTTCGCTATCAAATCTAGTGTTTCTACTCCTCTTAGATCTATTCCGGTTCTTGGACCTTTCGAGAAATGAGGAATAGATTTTGTTGGGCTTTTGAATCGCATCCCTCGCAACAATAAGTATATTGTTGTAGCCACAGATTATCTTATAAAGTGGGTAGAAGCTAGACCTCTTGTAACTATTGGAGAAGTTGAGGTGGTCTGTACGAACGGATCATTACTCGGTTTGGATGTCCCTTGGAGTTAGTTTCCAATAGGGGTCGAGAATTTGTGAGTGGTATGACTACTGCTATGTGCACACACTTCTCCATTTCTCAGAGGGTTACTATTTCATATAAACCTAGTTCAAACGGTTTGGTAGAGAGGACAAACTTTATCTTGTGTCAAATGTTAGCAAAACATGCTGACATGAAAGGGGCCAAACACAACTAGGACAAGCGTCTTCATGCGATTCTATGAGTATCGTACAACAGTGAAGACGTCTATGAGATATTCATCTTTCAAGATGATGTATGGGTCGGAATCCATATTACCAATCCAGTTCGACTTAACCACCTTTCAGACCTTGCAAGCTGGATTGAAGAGAAAGGGCGGTCCAATAGATGAGAAAGAAAAGAGAGAAACCTTGTTGGAGCTAGAGGAGAATAGAGATGGCTCAGCTCAACGAATTGAGATGGCTCAGCTACAACAGAAGAAGAGCTATGACAAGCGTTTGACGAAGAACAAAATGAAATTACAGCCATTTCAAAAGGGTGAGTGGGTGATGTTATGGGATGCTATTAGACACAAACGAGTTCAAAAGAAGTTCTTACGTCGATATTTTGGACCTTTCATCATCTCCAAAGTGTGGAGTAATAACACCTATGATCTTCAAGAAAGGAGTGGTACGTTCTTCGAACGAATGAACCACGTCAAGCTGAAGAAGTTTCATCAACGTGACACTTCACTCCAAGGACGGAGTGAAAATTAAGTCTGGGGGTAAATGTCACATCACAAGTATCCCATTATTTGTATATGTGTTTATATAAATTTCATTAGATATGACTATTTTATAAGTTACTCTAGTTCAAAGATCTAAATCTAGAGTGATCAAAAGTAGTCATAACTAGCTGAGATAGTTATAACTAAGTTGAGGAAACTATTAGAGGTTCCACTATGGCACTATGTGACAAGTGCGGAGCTCTAAATATGCTTCTCAAAAGTATGTAACTTTGTTGACCATCGCTGATTAGATGCATGATGAAAAGTCATGCACAAAGATCTAAAGATGCTCTTCAAAAGACATATTACTTTGTTGTCGTCTTCCGATTGGATAGTGTGGAAAGTTAACACTTTACAAAAGCTAAAGTAGGAGAATCTCTTACTTTAGTAAAGGAGAACAAGTAATGTGTGTGCTATTTTTAAAGTCTTAGTAGTCTTTAGAAGTTTAACTATTTGAGATTGCGCACTTATCATGAGATAACGTAACTTAGTGAAAGTTACCACGGTAAGATGTTGTTGAATATATAAGGAGGAGTTGAGAGGGTGGAAGAGACTCTCATTTTTCTGTCTGTAAGTAAAGTAAGCATTGGAGACCTTGGGAGTCCTTGAGTACTATGTGATGCAATGTGGAGAGCGGGGTTAGAACTTGTTTGCAAGAAAGTTATTAGAAGGACCGATGTGACCATACGGGTCAGAGAGTTGAGTGAAGTGAGCATGGGTATAATTGAATTTTGGTAATTAAGGTGCATTAGTAATCCTAGTCATCTGAGGTACCCCTGGGTGAGAGACATGTTGGCTTACAGTACTATCCGTACTCTCTCATCATCCCACACTCGAAGTACATGTCGTTCTTCTCATCGAAATCTCTTCGCTCGTTGAAGGACACGATCTCGTTCTTTGGCACTTACTGTGCCTACCACCACGCCAGTACGTAGATACTTCATTACGATCACATCATCGTGGATATCTCACTGGTTTGGAACACCATCTCCATCCTCAGAATCTAGAGACTCATCATCTACTCTCTGACCAGAGAAAGATACGACTTGGCCCTCCATACTAGAGTTCACGACCAACACACAAAGAAAGGCAGATGCATGCCACCTTGACACTATGTCTTCATCAACCTCGTCATGCCATCGAGCTCCAATCTATTCTTGCTGACTCGTGCATGGATTACGACTCAACCCATCAGCATATAGGTTTGCAACTCTAGGTCCATGTACTATCTGGAAGTCATACTCCTATAAGATAAGAGTCCATCGTGCAAGCTTCCTTGTAAGCTTGTCGGACTCTATCAATCATTTGAGCAGCTGGTGATCAGTGATGAGAGTAAAGAGGTTCCCAAACAGATAACGTTGGAAGTGTGTAACAGCCCACACTGCAGCTAAACACTCCCTCTCGTACGAACTGTATCTCGCGTTTGCTGAATTGTTGGAGCGATTGACATATGCCATCACAAACTCCTTTTTTTCATCATCATGTTGAGTTTGCACTGCTCCAAGTCCCAACATACTCCAATCAATGTGCAGTTGGAAAAGATGTCCTCTAACGAGTCTCCTCAAGATGAGAGTAGATGTCAACCTATTCTTGAGCTCTACAAAAGCTCGCTCCTGCCCATCTCCCTCCTGCCACTCCTTGTCCACCTTCATCAGTTTGGTCAGTGGCTTCGCAATTGCACTAAACTCTTTCACGTACCGACGATAGAAGTTCACCAAATCAACAAATGTCCGAACTTGACTCACATCTGTGGGGCGTGAGATACGTGCAATAGCCTCAACCTTCATCTGTTGAACACCCAACCCACCTGGGTAGATGGTATGACCCATAAACTCTATCAACACTTGGAAGAACTTGCACTTCCCAAGGTGTAACTTCAACCCATGAGCTCTCAACCGCTCGAACACATCTCGTAAGTGTCTCTCGTGCTCTTCCACATTAGCACTATAGACTAAGATGTCGTCAATATAACATCTGACAAAATCCAATCCTACTAGAATCCTGTCCATCGCCCTCTGGAACTAAGCAGGGGCATTCTTCAACCCAAATGGTAAGAATTGTCACTGATACAAACAATCGTTGCAGTGAGAGTCAATTTCCTAGAATGTTGTCTTGGACTTATCTTCTTTTCTCACTGGCAACTGATGATACCCTGCTCGAAGATCCAAAATACTGAAGACCTTCACATACCCCACTGCATCAAATATCTCTTCCGGTGTCGGCATGGCATACTTATCAGACTTCGTTTGTCGATTGATACGATGATAGTCTCCACACATCCGTCTATCCGTGTAATTGTCATACATATTTTTCTTTGCTGGCACAACTGTGACAGATGCATAATCTCTATGCGACATCTCCACCAACCCAACCTCCAACCAGTCTTGAGTCCTACTCTGGATCAAGGCTCTCTCCATATCATTGTATCTGTAAGGACGTCGGAAGATTGACATGTCATTAGTCAAGTCGATCCGTATACCTGGTCCTTTCAAGGTACCCAAATCCTTCATACTAAAGGTAAAACAATTCTTGTAGCTCTTCAGAAATCTCTGAATTCTTCGTCTCTCCTCTGCTATAAGCTTAGGTCCAATCTCTAGCTCCCAAGTATCCTCTGTCATCATGCTAGAGGTAGAAGATGAAGTCATTGACTGCTATCTTGCAACCTCTGGAGCAGTTTCCTTCTGCTCATCATCAACAACCTCCACCGCCACTGTGCGAAAAACTCTTACAGTCCTAGCTGCAAGCTCCACACTCTCTTCTTTGACATCCCATGATGTCCAAGGATGACGAACTCCATAGATCTCATCCTCAGCCTTTGCCTACATCGACTCGATAGACAAAGAGTTCAAAAGTGTCCGAGCAGTAACACCCGTCGATCGCATCCGACGTTGTCGGAGTGTGATCCGTCTACCTAGGAAAGCGCCGGGCTTCTGGCTGTGGTTGTTTACTCAAGAGGTTGGCTTTCAGGTCACAACAGGAGCTATAAACACTCACACAGGAGTGTAAGATCCTCTGATATGCTCAAAAAGTGAAATTTAGATCTCACTGGTAGTAATAGGCTTAAGCGGTGAACTTTGACACTCAAAGAGAAGAAAACTATGAAGGTTTAGACCTCTAAACTTCCCCTACATGCAAATGAGGTACTACTGAACTTACAGACGAAGTTTCAACCTGAGATCAAATTCTGACACTGAGATATGAACAGAAAAGTTCTGAATAAGAGAATTAAAGCAATTTCTGATACCTAGACAGCTATTCAGACATAGAACAGAGAATTGGCTCGATGAATTTCAAATCTTCTCACAGTATTTGAAGTCTACAGGATGCTGAACATCCCTGTGAAGTTGGGACTCCTGAATGTTTGTAGAACTCCAGATCTCCTTCTCTAAAGTCGCTGCTCTAGATTAAGAGCTTTTCAGACCCCCTCTGCTTCAGCGGCCGCCCTGAATTACTCAATCACTCAAATGATTCGAAATTTTTTGGACAGTCGTAGCCCTCCTGACAGTGAACGCAACCACGAAGTTTTGAAGTGATTTCCTCAATTCTGCTGCAATTGGCACCGAAAACCCCAAAATCAACAAAAGTGATGCAATTTTGGCACAATCCGAACTTCAATTGAGCATAACTCCTTGTTTATTGATCCAAATCGAGCAAAAATTTCACTGACAGTGCTTGGCACGACGAGCTCTCCCTTCCTGTGTTCTCAGATTTCGAAGATCCCTCACCAATTGCTCGAACTCTCCTCTAGAGCTCTGTTTCTAAACTTAGAGTTTTACAAAAGACAAAAATGGACCAATGGGAGTTCATAGCTCCACTTGACTGTCCTTTTGTGCCTTAAACTACCTGGTAACTTATCTACACTCATAGGCTACCACGTCAAGCCCCCTAGAGTGCCAGCGTAATACTTAAACTATCTGAAACGACACGTAGCCCCGAAAAATAACTTAAATCAGCTAGAAAGCGTGCATGGGCGACAAGTAAGTACAACCCATGAGCTCAAACCTCTATCAGCATGGAAACCCTAAGTTATGTACATTGAACGTCATAGACAAGTAAGAAGTCACTTGCACAAGCGCACAAATGCTTGAACAAGATAACTAACATACTATCAGCCTACTAGGACTCAAAATAGTATTAACACCGTATGCAAAGGTGTCAAACATATATATAAAGGACTAGAAGTAATATGAGCTAACTTCTAGAACTACCAAATCTAAGCGTCGGAGTAGAAGTCAAGCATTTAGCCGCCAAATAGCGCGACATCCACCCCCTCTGAACCTGCACATCCTCCGGTATGTGCCAGATCCAGATCAAGACTCTTCAGCTTCAGCTTCAAATTCATCTTCAACCTCCATTGAGTCTTCAGCTTCATCCTCAGTAAGCTCTGCAATGTTCCGGTCGTCCCCTCTCCTTCTGAAGAGCTTGATTCTCTTCCCTGCGACTGGTATCTTGAGCACTGCAGCATCTAACTCTCTCAAAGAATATGTGGCATTATCATAAACTTCTAACACCACATAAGGTCCGAACCATCTCTTGGAAAACTTTCTGATAGCGCTATGCTGATTATCAAGACTACTATCATAGACTAACACCCAGTCACCTTCCTTAACTGGTTTGGGTCGTAATCTATGCGTTCTATCAAATCTGTCTTTGTTTCTCTCTCTAGCAGTCTTTAACCTTTCCACAGCTTTGGCAACATCCTCAGGTCTTCGTTCTAACTGCTGGATCCTTAATGCAAGAAGATCCTCCGTACTTCTACCATCTTCCCATGGCAAAACATTCCAAGTAGGCACAACCTCCTCAATCGGCATCACAGGTTTTTGCCCTAGTATCAACTCTGCTGGCATGTAACCTGTAACGGTACTATGAGTTGTACGATCTGCCCACAAAGCAAATGGTAGCAGTCTAGGCCATTCACGGATCTTACCCTTGCAAGCTTTTACCAAAGCTTTGATGATTGGCGGATGACCTCTTTCGCTCTTGCCATTCCCTTCAGGATTGTAAGCAGTGGTTAACGCCAACTTGATTCCCAATCGCTTGAAGAACTCAACTGCTTCTTGTGCATCCAGCTCACCCCTATCTGCAGTGATCTTTCCCACACACCCATATCTACAAATAACATCTTCAAGTAGAAAGCGGCAGACACTAGCAGTGGTCTTCGTCCTCAGAGCACGGCCTTCGACTTGGTTAGATAGATCTTCTCTAGCCAAGACTAGATACCTCATTTGTCCAAGTCCAAATGGCATAGTTACCAGATCAACTACCCATTTATAATGAATGGCTAAAGGATAAGTAGGATGTAATCCATCACGATGACGTACGTTGGAATACATCTGGCAAGGTATACAAGATGAAACAAACTGTACTACATCCTTATACATACCTTTCCACCAATACTTTTCCTTCATCTTGGCAAATGTAGCCCAAACTCCTCTATGACCGGCCCATAAACTCTCATGGAACTCCTTGATCAGCTTCTGCTGCAATTCCAAGTCACATACCACCCGCTGCGGTATACCTCCTTGTAGCTTAGGGCGCTTCCATAGATGTCCTCCATGTAAAAAGTAACCATAAGCTATTCTACGGATCCTCTTGAAATCTGCATCAGACCAGCCTTCTTGCCTTTCCAGTGAACTCAAATAGCGCCCAAGATCCAACCACTCGCCATCATACATAGTTTCCTCAAATAACTCCAATGGAGCTACAAAACAGCTTCTATCCTTTCTAGCGAGAACACTAGAATAGAACTCTGTTCCCACATCCTCCTGATCATCTATCATTTCTTTCTCATCGTAATACCTAGCCCTTGATAACATATCTGCCACAGGATTGTCCTTCCCTGCAATATGTCTAAACTCTGGGTTCAAGGACTTGATATATGCTATCCACCTCAACATAGTAATATCTGGAGTTGTACAGCTAGTGATCATTCCCAAGAGAGGTAAACAATCTGTCTCCACAACCACAGGTGCTCTTATCAAGTATTCCTTGTCACTCTTCATTGCAGTAACTACTCCCCATAGCTCTCTCTTGACCTGAGGGTAGTCTCTCTGTCGTGAACTTAATACCTTAGCACCAAAACGCACCACATATCTATTTCCATCCTCATCGTCTTGTCCTACAGCCCATCCAATGCCAATAGGACTAGTATCAACAGTAAGGATAACAGATCTGCCCAACTCATATGTTACCTTCCGTAGAGTTGGCGGTGAAGCCAAAAGATCCTTCAACTTCCTCATAGACTCGCTTTGCTCCTCTTGCCACTGAAATCTTTGCCCCTTCCTCAGCAGCTTGTACAACGGATCTGCTACATGAGCAAAGTGTGGAATCCATATATGATAAAACACACATGCACCTAGAAACCTTCTCACCTCGGTAACCGATCCACATGTCTCCTTTATCCTTCGAATGGCATCAACCTTGTTTAGACAAGGTTTCCGACCATAAGATCCACATAGGTGCCCCACAATCAACACCTCCTGTTCTCCAAATACAGACTTTGCTCCTGATAAAGTCAAATGAACCTCCTCCAGTCGACTCAATATCTTATCGCAGTCAGCTATGTGATCTGCAACAAACTTACGGCACCCCCTTTGATCCATTACCTCAATTTCTCCTCCTCAGCACACCCTTTGATCGGCACATCATCAAGAAATGGCATAGTTTTTTCAGGAATGAAATCCCTCAAAACTTTATTCATGCCATTCATCATATGTGCTACAGAACTGGTAGCACCTTGTGGCAAGGTGCACATCCTTAGTAACCCCAAAGGTGTCCTCATTGTAGTCAAGTCTCTACTCTCAGAGGATAACTGAAACTGATCGTAACCTGAATATAAGTCTCCAATTGAATAGATAGCACGACCAGCAAAAGCCTCTGCAAACTCGTCTACAATAGGTCTTATACCCATATTCCTGATAGTCACCTTGTTAACTGGCTGCATATCTTGAATGAATCTCAAAGCTCCACTCTTCTTCGGAACAGTAAACCATCTGCTAGAGTAGGGAGCTATAGATGGTTCCAAGATACCCATCCTAATCCTCTCATTGAGCAAGTCTATCAGCTTTGGTAGATGAGCTCTAGGCACAGGGATAGGACGTAGATTCCAAGGCACATGCGGTATAGTAAAGATTACCATAGGTGCAACTACACTTGGATCTACACATCCTACTTCATGTGACTCAAACGCAAACGCCTTACCATGCCTAGATAGCATCTCCCTGAAGCTCTTCTTCTCTTGCTCAGTAAGAAATCCATCACCTCCAATCCTCAGCTCCTTCAATGTTGTTTCTGTGAACTGGTGTCCAATTCTTCTCGGTCCTCTGAGCGTCGGTTCTCGTGCAGCTTGCTCCATCTTCTGATTGTAATCGAGTGGTAAAGGCAAAGCCACTGGTTTGACTTTCTTTGCCACTGACTTGTACTTGGTCTCCACATACACCTCTTGTCGATCTATAAACTTATCAATTACATCATAAAGCTCCTTGGAGCTCACTCTCACCACTCTATCTACATCATCTATAGAACTTTCTACTATAGATTTCAACTCCCCTATAGTATCTACCAAATACTGCTCTTCAAACACTCCAGATATGTATTCATCTCCTGCTAACTCTCCACTGTCCCACAAAGACTGCTGTACACACTTCACATGTTGTCTCTCAAACCTCTTCAGATTCTCAACCTTCCTATAACACACTGATCCACATGACGTCAATCCTAAGAAGCCAGTGGATAAAGCCTCATGCTCTACTGGATCAGGCGAGAATCCTAGCTCTACTGTACCGTTGAAGTCTCGCTCTTCAATGGTACTCTGCCAAAACCCCTAGACTCTCTAAACTCCTGAGTAATCTTAGATAGTGGACGGTCTCTCAAGCTATCACGATTCCTCTCATGTTCTGCAGCAACGGTCAAAAACTGAACAGCTCTTCTGCCATCTCTACTACGTATCCTAGCATAGGCTGAACCATCATCCATAACTCGTGTCTCCATTCTAACAGCAGTAATGTAAGGCTGCCCTAGAATGATAGGATAGGTTGACATGTCTTGTACAAAGAAATTCTGAACATCACTGATGTCACCCACAGTTACCTTGATGTTGGGACAAGCACCATACAGTTCTCCCCTCTGGTTGTTGGCAGCACGGATAAGCCATCCATGGTCGGTGTCTATGGGCCATCTCCCACGCTTGTATAGCTCCTTAGACATCAGATTAATCTCTGAGCCGTGATCAATCAATGCCACCACAGGTTCCTCTAGATCTCCCAACTTCACTAAGGTCTCTGTGGTTGCTCTCGCCCAATGGTTGTGAGAATAATGGCTCTTCTGCGATGCTTCCACCTCATCTTCAAACCTCACGTGCTGATCTGATCTTCCCTCTGATACTTGAGAGCAATAACCAGCAATCTCATCTTCCTCATCTTCCGACAGTTTGGTCCCTAGAGCGTTAAGCGTAGCTGCTTCACCCAAAATCTGACGTTTCCTCTTGATGATATCTATGATAACCTCATGGAACTCACGTTTTGCAATCCCAAGAATCTCACCCAAAGTAAACTCAACCTTCCCATTCAAGATACGATTCTCTAACACCTGCTTCAAGTCTGTAGCAATCTCAATGTCAGACTGAAGTTTGTATGCAGGCATCTTACCCTTCTCCTTGCTTCTCTCTTTCTCCTTTGGTGTTGTAGGTGGTAGATCCTCCATATTCTCCTCCCGAGTAGGTGTTGTCTCCTGCCTTGTCTCTGGTCTAGCCCTTTCACTCCTTGTAGCAGGTCGTTTGGCTGTAGAAGCCTCACCTGCATCCTCCCTCCTGCGTTTTTCTTCTAGTACAGCTTCATGCTGACTTCTTGCAACATAAGCATGCACTGACATAGTATCCACAGGGTCATTCCATCCTGTAGTTTCTCGAATTGAGTTGCCAACCCTTCGTAGCACATCCTTGTCTAGCTTTGTTCTAGCTACGGACCGCACTACATCAGACCACAACCCAGTAGTCCCTTTCTCTCTCTCCATCTCCACTTTCACTCCACAGGTAGCAGCATTCACAAGAGAAACAACATGTGATGCTGATATCTCATTCACAAGCCTCTTCATACCACCCTTGCCAAAGTTGGTTCCCAACATCATCCCAGTCTCTCTCAGATGGATCTTACCATCTTTGAAGAAGATCAGATCCTTCCTCAATGCATCTGAAAACTCCCCACAATCTCTCCTTACATGGTCTAGGCTATCACACCATATACAACGATGAACAAAGCCTTCTCTCATCTGAGGTCTCTGCATAGCAGGCTGTACATTCTGCTCCTTCTCTTCTAACCTAGTGAGCTTAAGCTTAAGCTCCTTCATACCCTTAATCAACTCATCAAGCGGTGAGTCTTCCTCTCTAGCAATTACCAAAGCGGGCTTAGTAGGCAACTGCTTGACAGGAATTATCAGAGGTGCTGCTTCACTTACCACCACCTTGTCTCTTCTTCTCTGTCTCTTGGCTAGCAAAGAAACAGCCTCTTTGACCTCCTTCCAATCAGTCTTCAATCCTCTCTCCTCACTCTTGTCTTCCAGCAACAGCTCAAGCTTCTCCTGAATAGTCACGTCCGCTGCTTGTAAGAAAAGCTCGGTCTTCTCCACCTCTAGTGTAAGCTTCTCTGTCCTAGAAAGCTGAGCATACTGACGATCAAACTCCCTTAACAACTCATTTACAGACAAACCTTTGTTGGGCTTAACCACCCAAGAACGTTCTCTTGGTCACCCTCTCTGAATCTTCAGTGTAGTACTCCTCCTTCAAAGCGCGCATAAAGCTCTCCCAACTCTGTCCTTGCTGCTGCTTGAGCTCATTCACACGCCCACGAATCTCAGGCACAACAGCAGGTTCTCCACCATCTCCTTCTCAGGTACCTTGTTCACCTCCATCTCCCTAGCATAGTATCGCACGTACTTGGAAATATCTGTACCCTTGAACTGGTCCATCTGATGCACCACAGATTGCAACGCCTTGGTTGCTAATACCTCCTTCCTCTCTGTGCTCTGCTGTTGATGCATAAACATGTGAAAAGCTTGGAACATCTTCATCGTAGCAGCATCCAACTGAGCAGGTTGCTGAGCAGCAGCAGCACCTCCACTTGATGATCCTTAGTTGGCCATGATATCTGATCCTGTAACACTCTCAAGAAAACTCCCACCCTAGGTGCTTCACGTCGAGTTCACCAAAAAGAGAGTATGTCGGAGTGTGATCCGTCTACCTAGGAAAGCGCCGGGCTTCTGGCTGTGGTTGTTTACTCAAGAGGTTGGCTTTCAGGTCACAACAGGAGCTATAAACACTCACACAGGAGTGTAAGATCCTCTGATATGCTCAAAAAGTGAAATTTAGATCTCACTGGTAGTAATAGGCTTAAGCGGTGAACTTTGACACTCAAAGAGAAGAAAACTATGAAGGTTTAGACCTCTAAACTTCCCCTACATGCAAATGAGGTACTACTGAACTTACAGACGAAGTTTCAACCTGAGATCAAATTCTGACACGGAGATATGAACAGAAAAGTTCTGAATAAGAGAATTAAAGCAATTTCTGATACCTAGACAGCTATTCAGACATAGAACAGAGAATTGGCTCGATGAATTTCAAATCTTCTCACAGTATTTGAAGTCTACAGGATGCTGAACATCCCTGTGAAGTTGGGACTCCTGAATGTTTGTAGAACTCCAGATCTCCTTCTCTAAAGTCGCTGCTCTAGATTAAGAGCTTTTCAGACCCCCTCTGCTTCAGCGGCCGCCCTGAATTACTCAATCACTCAAATGATTCGAAATTTTTTGGACAGTCGTAGCCCTCCTGACAGTGAACGCAACCACGAAGTTTTGAAGTGATTTCCTCAATTCTGCTGCAATTGGCACCGAAAACCCCAAAATCAACAAAAGTGATGCAATTTTGGCACAATCCGAACTTCAATTGAGCATAACTCCTTGTTTATTGATCCAAATCGAGCAAAAATTTCACTGACAGTGCTTGGCACGACGAGCTCTCCCTTCCTGTGTTCTCAGATTTCGAAGATCCCTCACCAATTGCTCGAACTCTCCTCTAGAGCTCTGTTTCTAAACTTAGAGTTTTACAAAAGACAAAAATGGACCAATGGGAGTTCATAGCTCCACTTGACTGTCCTTTTGTGCCTTAAACTACCTGGTAACTTATCTACACTCATAGGCTACCACGTCAAGCCCCCTAGAGTGCCAGCGTAATACTTAAACTACCTCAAACGACACGTAGCCCCGAAAAATAACTTAAATCAGCTAGAAAGCGTGCATGGGCGACAAGTAAGTACAACCCATGAGCTCAAACCCCTATCAGCATGGAAACCCTAAGTTATGTACATTGAACGTCATAGACAAGTAAGAAGTCACTTGCACAAGCGTACAAATGCTTGAACAAGATAACTAACATACTATCAGCCTACTAGGACTCAAAATAGTATTAACACCGTATGCAAAGGTGTCAAACATATATATAAAGGACTAGAAGTAATATGAGCTAACTTCTAGAACTACCAAACAGTCGCGCCCTTCATTCTCAAGATCGGGCGCAGACGCGAACAACAGAACCCTAGCGGACTTGCGCTAGGTTGTGAACGCTGCGAGTAGGACTTAACGGCTTGGCCGGGAAGTCGGGATCAGAAGAACCCTAAGTGGTTCTCTGAACCAAGGTTAGAACCTTGGGTTAGGACATAAGGGCCTACCCCAAGAGGGCCCCAGACGAACGCTGACCTAAGGGGGCGAGTCTGGGAACGGGCTGAAACATGAGTCTCAGACATAGGTCTGAGACGTGGGACCGAGACGTGGGTCCAAGACGCAGACGAACCACAAGGTTCGACCCTGGGTCTGGACCACAGGTTTTCGGAAAAACTGCTAAGTGTTGGAGCTCCAGGGACGTTTTAGGTCGTGGACGGAGCTCCACGTAAGATCTCGAGGCGAGTGAGGTATCATTGGAAAGGTCTCGTCGAGAGCTTTCCAGTGATGTATAACACTCCTCGATTTGACCTCCGAGTTGGAAGTTATGGCCGAACCACAATCGGGTTGTGGTATAATTTTCAGGGACCAAAGAGGAGGGTGGGGCCGCCGATCCCCAGAAGTATATATGAGGGGGGCTCGATGCCTGGGTGGGCCAGGACGAGTCACCCGACCCCAGGGTTCGGCGGGCGGACTCTGGGGGCATGAGGTGATGGCTGGGCCAGTTCCAAGGCACATTCCGATCTAGACTTGGACGGCTAGACTTAGGAACGATGTAAGGGCTGGGGCAAGACTAGGGAACGAGTCGGCGGGTTAGACCACCGTTCGAGAGCCTGGACCCAGACGGACATCACGGGCGGTTGGGCCGCTAGGTGTGCTGGAGGCACCGTTTAGGACCCTGGACTTTATGGGAAGTCCGCCCCAAGTCATATTGTGACTTGCTCATGTTTGGGACCGACTTAGGCGGATCTAAGTCGGGACTTAGGATTGTTGAGCTTGATGATTAGGGAGACGGTCCGGCTCCGGTCCGGACCAACCAGAACTAAGGTAAGTGGTGCATGGATGCTAACTTGTGATTGTGTTTGCAGGTTAGCGGTGTAAAGTTTGCGACCTACTGAGTTAGAGCTTCCGCTGGCGCAACAAAGCGGTAGGTGCGCGAAACAAACCTAAGCGTCGGAGTAGAAGTCAAGCATGTAGCCGCCAAATAGCGCGACAACGTTGTTCAGTCAATGCAAGGCTAATAATCCATGTCAAGCAATTCAAGTCCATTGCTTGACTCAATACTTGACGACGTGAAGCTTTCGACACCGAAGCTACTGCCATCGTATCCGTAGCGAAATCCATCGCTCGCTCTCTCTCATCGGCATTGGACTCCACCAACTGCCATAATTGAGCATCCCACACAAGCCTTGATCGGTTGATACAGCAAGCTTGAAGTGAAACCTTTGTACCACCAGTAGAGGAACCAAAGGTTGTTCTTGCTACTGGGCTTGTGACCTTATCACCGTTGGATACAACTCTCATTTTGTGACAATATCTAGAGGAGGGTATATGTGTGCTGGAGTTGTTTGGAGGATCAGCACAAGTTTGGCTACGATATTGCAGACATGCATACAAGTACAATGATACTTGTACGTGGAGAGAGATGAGGTTATGAGACATATCTCATTGCGTCATATGACATGTTTGGTGCAGAGATATCTTGAGTTGTTGTCCATATCAGCTGTTAGAGGATATCAGCAAGCATTACCGTCGGATATTTTGCTGCTGGAGGCGCAAGATCTCACGTTTGTTGACACCATTCACTTGGTGATAGCCGGGTGGTCATGTTAGGGTCACATGTACGTTGGGAGAGGTCAAGGTTTACATGACTCGTGATCTAGGATGTTTTGAGAGATGTTACCGATCTTATGACATCTCTAGATGCATCAGGTGAATTCTCTAACGTACATTTTGGAGAACGTTTCTTTGTTGGATGATGCTCGTACACAGATGATGACGAGTGTGCACCAGGTGCGGTCTTGGGTCTTGATCGGCAGTGTTGTTAGATGCAGCGAGAGTGAGATCTCGTGCACATCGTCCACGGTTGTGGTGGACGAATTTGTTATCGAAGGAGGTGCTCAAACGCGCACACGATGTAGTGAGACGACCAGAACACCTCATAGTTGATAACATCTTGGATGTAGAGCGACGATCTCAAGTAGTGAGAGTCGTCGATAGGTCACCCATGACAGTGATGAATCTAGTGGGACGGTCCATGATAACGTTACCCACTTTGGTGAGCTTTCCAGCGTCACATGCTTATAGAGATGGAGGACCTGGGCTTGTGTGGGATGCTTAGTTACGACAGTTGGTGGAGCCCAATGCCGATGAGAGAGAGCGAGCGATGAGTTTCGTTACTGATATGACGGCAATAGGGTTCGGTGTCGGAGGCTTCACGTCGTCAAGTATTGGATCAAGCAATGGACTTGAATTGCTTGACATGGATTGTTAGCTTGGGATTGGATGAGCAGCGTCGGATGCGATCGACGGGTGTTATTGCTCGGACACTTCTGAGCTCTTTGTCTATCGAGTCGGTGGAGGCAAAGGCAGGGGGCGAGGCATGTGGAGTTCTTCATTCTTGGACATCATGGGATGTCGTAAGAGAGAGTGTGGAGCTTGCAACTATGATTGTAGGAGTTTTTCGCACAGTGACGGTGGAGGTTGTTGGTGATGAGCAGAAAGAAACTGCTCCAGATGCTACAAGATAGCAGTCAATGATTTCGTCTTCTACCTCTAGCATGATGACGGAGAATACTTGGGAGCCAGAGATTGGACCCAAGCTTATAAGAGAGGAGAGACGAAGAGTTCAGAGATTCCTGAAGAACTACAGAAATTGTTTTGTCTTTAGTATGAAGGATTTGGGTACCTTGAAGGGACCAGGTATACGGATCGACTTGACTAATGACACATCAATCTTTTGACGTCCTTACAGATATAGTGACATAGAGAGAGCTTTGATCCAGAGTTCGCAGCTCTTCTCAGAACCCGATTAACTCCTTCACGGAATAACACACCTTCCACCACCGAGCAAGGTTGACTTCATTTCACCAATGCCTTCTTCTCTTTGGTCCGCATCCCATCTGGATAGACACCTTCCATAATAAAATCCTAAATTTCTTGATATTCTATTGGGATAATAGAGTTGCTCATCAAGACCATCAAATCTTCGTCAAGGTGTCATCCATCGGCTCCTCTCCATCGTCATCATAAGCTCTAGATAGCAAATCTGCATTCGCGTGTTTCTTTCCTGATCGATCGCAGATCTCATAGTCGTACTCTGACAATAAGAGCTTCCACCTTGCTAATCGTATGATATGTAACGGTAGTGAACTTGCCTCCTATGAGATAATGTCAAAATTTTCTCAGAGCGTAGATCATTGTTAATCATTTTCTCTCTGTCACAGAATAATTTCTCTCTGCCTTGATCATTTGCCGACTAGCATATGCGATAGGATGATCTCTACCTTCAACATCATACTAACTTAAAGTACATCCTACTGCTATATTTGAAGCATCCGTATATAGAATAAACTGTTTATTCCAATCGGGCTTAACCAAGATCGGAGCTAAAGTAAGAGCTTTCTTAAGTTCCTCAAAGGCGGCTAGAGCTTCTTCATCTCCTAAAATCAACACGTAATCTACTCCCTTCTTCAGATATACAGTCAAAGCATATGCTTTATGTGAGAATGAGAGTATAAACCTTCGATAATACCCCACCATACCTAAAAATTGTCGTAGCTTAGTGAGAGTACTAGGAAAAGGGAGTTCAAAGATCTTCTGCACTTTCTCTGGATCTACGACAATGCCGTCTTTGGATATGATATGACCCAAGAGTAACCCTTCCTCACACCCAAAAATACATTTCTCCGGATTGAGAGATGCATTTGCTACATCTAAACATTCTAAGACCTTTACAAGGTGCTCAAAATGCTTCTCCTTACTCCCGTAAACACAAAAGTCATCTATAAAATCTCTCACAAACTTTCCTAAGAAAGGTTCGAACACTTTGTTCATAAACCTTTGAAATGTTGCAAGAGCATTACACAGACCAAATGGCATAACTCGAAATGCAAACGTACCCCACGGAGTAATGAAAGTGGTAAGATGTTGATGTTCCGGTGCAATTTTGATCTGGTTATATCCGCTATAACCATCTCCAAAGTTGTACCATTCATTTCTCGTGACTTCTTTCAATATCTCGTCGATGAAAGACAGAGGATAATAATCCTTCTTTGTGACAGCATTGAGCTTTTTGTAATCAACACATACCCTCAATTTGCCATTTTTCTTCTTTACGATCACAATGAACGATACCCATTCAGAATGCTCCACCCCCAGCAGTGTGCAGCTTCTCGATCTCTTTTTTCACCAGATCAGCAATCGGAGGACTCACTCTTGGTTACTTCTGTCGCACCGATTTGACCTCCTTCTCCAACTCGATACGGTGTTGCTCAAGTGTGACCTCCCTCAAATCCTTGTAACTAAATGCAAATACATGAAGGTATTTGCGAAAGATCTCCTCGAACCGATCCTTCTCCTCTTTAGTAACATTTGATCCATAACATAAGGTGGAAATTCTTCTCTCCATCTCCTCAGGAGTCAAAGGTTCTTTGTCTCGATCTCTTTGCACTTCCGGAGAGGGAAAAAGATCCACTACATTCACACCCACATTTCGTTCTTCTCTCTCTTCCTCTGATGATGTATTTTCAGATTCTGAATTTGAAGAATTGGTACCCACATCAGAAGTAGTATCGACAACTTCTGACTCCCAGTAGTCGGATGTGGGTCGATCTGATTCAGACGTCCCAACTTGATCTCCGAGCAATGGAACTTTGATCAGGTGGTGATTCGGTCCAATGCGTAAATACCATTTGTGTCAGTTATTTGTTGCATGTACTGCTCGAAGCTAAGGTTTTCCGAGCAACATTTCATAACTTGACTCTTTCAAGATTTGAAAGGTCATGTTTACTTGCACTCCCATTACTGACACACAAACTCTCTCCAGCACTCCCAATGGCCTAACTCGTTGTCTGTTAGCCATGCCAACCGTGATACTAGAAAGACGAGTTGGTACTAGATCCAACTTCCTCATGAGTCGTTCCGAGATGACATTTATTGTCGATCCTCCATTGACAAGAACATCTGAGACATCTCTCCCATTAATACGAGTCTCTACTTTTGATGCCTTGTTGCACAACTCTCCTTCACTAGCATCTAAAGCACTCACACCAACCGTAGAAGGATTTATCTTCTTCTTATGATCTCTTCGGGAGCTTAGACCGCTACGAAGTTCTTTCCTCACCGAAAGATTCAAAGCAATCAACTGTCACACAGTAATGTTTGCTTGTTGCTTACCCACGTCTTCCACCACATTGTATTTTGATTGTTCCATTGAAACTGTGAAATCAGTATTTCTCAATTTCTTCCTCCGCTCTTTGATTTTTGAAGAAGATTTGCTACTCCGAGTATTTTGACTTGGAGAATCTTCCATCATGACAGGTTCTCTCTCGTCGAAATGCGTCCTCATCCTCTTCCTCTCTTGAGTCAACGCTCTACAGATTGAAAACCTTCTCGTACATCTCGTGGCTCCAAGATGTCAATGCTTGCTACACCCTTGTCCTTGCTTTGTGAAGTTGAAGCTCCATCCGCCGTTCCACCATTACGACTTGGACAATTACGTTAAAAATGTGATCCTCCACACATAAAACATCTTTGGTTCGTGTAGTTACTTGGTGATCCTTGCGGTGGTCCACCTCTAGACTGATAGTTCTCATAATCTCGTGAACCCCCTCCAACATTTGGACTCCGGTGTTGTAACAAATTCACCATATTGATCTTCAAATCTGTCAAAGATTCTGTGAGACTTTTCAACTCATCACGAAAGTCGGGAGTAACAGATCTAGATGGTACATTGGCTGTAACCGCACTAATAGGAGTTATCGGAGTCAGATTCTGAAATCGAACAGTCGGAACGCTCACAGGCGTCAGAGTTGGCATGCTCGGCACTTGCACATCTCCACATGCTGCCCCAACAGTCATTGGTTGCAAGTCGTCTCCATCCAGACTCTCTTCCATCTTGGTTGCGATCTTCACTGCATCAGCCTTCGAAGTTGGTCTCTCATACCGCACTTGTGTTCGAATCTCCGGCCTCAATCCTTCAATAAAATTCTTTGTGAGCATTGCTCCAATGCCCATCATTGTTGGCTCTACTACATCTCCACTCTTTCGTAAAACCATCCGAAACTTCTGTTTTAATTTCTCCACCCTCTTGGCGTAAGTCCTTACTTTCTCTTTCTCTCCTTGTTTGAGGTAAGTTACCTCTATCATTAACTTCTCGTAACTTTTATCGGGAAGAAAAGTTTCAATTAAGACCTCCGTCAATACTTCCCAAGTATCAATTGGAGTCCCCACTACGCTTCTCTTCTTCCTATCCTCATACCATGTCAATGCAGAATTCTCAAGAAATTCAGATATCAACCCTACCCACTCGCTCTTCTTTCGATCTCCATTGCCAATGCATGCTCGTTTGAAGTCTCTCACAAATCCTTCCACGTCTTCTCCATCCTTTTCGTAAAACACCGGAAGTTTCTCCATTCTTCTCTTTTTTCTTCTTACTCAAGGTACTGCTTGTGGATGTGAAGATCGTACTTCACTGCAATCCACAATTTCTCCGTTGAGCTCTCTCCTCTCCAAAGGTTGGAATAAGCTTGACCCTCATGGTCCTCTTATCTCACGTGTGACAGACTCACTCGCGAGAGGTTTTCACTCGTTCCGTTTTTACACTCAACCTTCTCTCGAGACCTTCGGCTACAGTTTCTAGCAAAGCAACCACTGCGCTACACTCATGCTCAACTGGAATCCCGTCCACTCCACATCTAAGACAAAAGGTTGTAGGGTCAATGACAATGACGTCTTGTCTCGAGGAAGAAGGACCTATGTGCAAGCTTAAGTCGACCAACCCTCTTCGCTCACGCAAAAGTCTATTCTTCGTAGGACACTTGCTCACTTTATGTCCTTCTTCTCCACACAAAAAGCACCTCGAGTTCTTCTCCAGATTCTTACGACTACTCTCTACTTCTTCCTTGAATTCTAGTCGGAATTCTCCTTTCACTAGTTCAGCGGTAACTATCACCAAGTAGCCGTGAGGAATCTTGCTCAACCTCAATTCCACTCTTGCTGTCCTTTCATGGCTATGATTTGTCATACATCTCTCTCACTATGTAGCTTGTTTGACACTTTTGATCACTTGACCATCCTCTCGCTTAGCAATCTCTCACATTACTAAGTAGAAGCTTAACTTGTCAACTCTGAGCCTCAGAGATCGAACAAAATCCTCTCCAAGAATTCTGAAATTCTTTTCCTCTCGTCACTCCTCAATATGCGATATAACAGATTTGACCCCCCTTCGCTTCCAATGCCATAACTCAAGTTCTACTCAATCAATTCATGCATGATTTGGATGCCTAGATAGCTTATCTTGCAAGCTATAAGCATGGAAGATTTCAAGGTCTAACTCTGAAAACTGAAAATATGAAAATGACTGTAAATTTTTTTCCGAGAGCTCACTATTTGATACCGAAAAAACCCCCTTAACTTCCGAAAGACATAACTCTCTCTTCACAATTGATCTCTCGGAGATATAAAGCTTGTTGGAAAGCTTGTCTTGCCCTCTATAACATAGCGAATGTACAAAGGTTTTGAACTCATGTTCAAAAACAGACATAAACTGTACTAAAGACTAAATACGAATCTTTGTATCAAGGTCTCGGCAATGGAACCAAAATTGTAAGCCGGCCTGTCTCTCACCCAGTGGTACCTCAGATGACTAGGATTACTAGTGCACCTTAATTACAAAGATTCAATTATACCCATACTCACTTCACTCAACTCTCTGACCCGTATGGTCACATCGGTCCCTCTAATAGCGTTCTTGCAAATAAGTTCTAACTCCGCTCTCCACATTGCATCACATAGTACTCAAGGACTCCCAAGGTCTCCAATGCTTACTTTACTTATAGACAGGAAAAATGAGAGTCTCTTCCATCCTCTCAACTCCTCCTTATATACTCAACAACATCTTACCGTGGTAACTTTCACTAAGTTATGTTATCTCATGATAAGTGCGCAATCCCAAATAGTTAAACTTCTAAAGGCTACTAAGACTTTAAAAATTGCACACACATTACTTGTTCTCCTTTACTAAAGTACGAGATTCTCCTACTTTAGCTTTTGTAAAGTGTTAACTTTCCACTCTATCCAATCGGAAGACGACAACAAACTAATACGTCTTTTGAGGAGCATCTTTAGATCTTTGTGCATGACTTTTCATCATGCATCTAATCAGCGATGGTCAACAAAGTTACATACTTTTGAGAAGCATATTTAGAGCTCCGCACTTGTCGCATAGTGCCATAGTGGAACCTCTAATAGTTTTCGCAACTTAGTTATAACTATCTCAGCTAGTTATGACTACTTTTGATCACTCTAGATTTAGATCTTTGAACTAGAGTAACCTATAAGATAGTCATACTAATGAAATTTATATAAGCACATACACAAATAATGTGATACTTGTGGTGTGACAGTACCACATCCATCTCAAAGGGCACAGTTAATATGACATGCCCATGAGGAGTTGGGACATTTTGAAGTGAAGCGTACGCATAGCTTACTCCAAGGATAGCATTGGTGGCGTGGTATGCACGTCGATGTGCAGCAGTTTGTCGCACGATGTGTGATTTGTGATCGAGTACGAGCATCGTTTAATGCTCCTACTCCCCAGTTACACCCCTTATCGATTATGGGGTTGGGTTATCGTTGGAGTTTGGATTTTGTGAGAACTTTACCGTCGTACGTCACCACCGATATGTGTTGGTGATGATGGAGCACTTCTTCAAGTAGATTGAGTTGGTGATATTACCGGACAAGACGAATGAAGAGACGGCATATGCGTTCTTAGATCGAGTGCTGAGTCATTTTGGAGCACCAGCTGAAGTGCTAACAGATCAAGATACAGAGTTCCTTGGTGAGTTTCAGACCTTATGTGATCAGGCGCTGATTGATCATCAGATTACATCTCGAGATCATCCTGAGGCGGATGGTTGACGGAGAGGGTAGTTCAGACAGTGAAGAGAGGATTGCGCAAGTATGACTTGCAGAAAGACCACTTGGGAGACTGGGATGTGCAGTTACCATGGTTGACTATGGGCTATCGTTTTAGTCGACAAGCGTCTTTGGTTTCCTTCTCACTGTATTTTATATTGTATGACTGAGATCCAGATCTACCTTCGGTCATTCGTCGTGATTCTACTGAGGTGATGAATCGAATATGTGAGTGAGAGTATATTCTCAACGAGCAAAGACATTTCGGAGAGTTATGCTATGGCTTTTGAGAACTTAACGATTTTGAGAACCTAGCATTGCTCAGCATAGAGACACGTTGCGATATGCGACTATTCGAGAAGGAGGTTACCGACTATCATTTCGCAAGTTTCATCATGACAATTTATCTATCTACAACAAATTGCACCGACGACGTTGGACGTGATCGCAGGACGCACTATTTTATGAGTGCGTGAGGTGTTACCTTCTGGAGTACTCATGTTAGAGGACCGTGATGGTGTTGTCTGGAAGGACCAAGTGCGTAATTGCGCGTTATGTCATCTTCCCAACATCGATTGATATCGTTGACCCAAGCTTAGCAGTTGTACGTGCGGGCTTGAGGTGTATGTTGTGTGGATCTGCTGGTGGAGCAGCCCGTATGTTGGTGTGTGATGGTTGTTCTAGAGGTTGGCACATGTTATGTTTGACTCCATCTCTCAGTGTCGTTCCTACTGGACGGTGGGTTTGTCCGTGATGTATATAGCAGAGATAGTCTATTAGATCTTTGCGTGGTATGGATTGCAAACAGGCGACTAACGATGGAGCGATGTAGCACTCGGTCTCCTGATCCTTGCACCCATGAAGGTGTATATCACGTAGTTGAGATATGGAGCTATCTGGAGTTAGAGGGACCTAATCGTCAGTTAGAGGACGATTGTGATACACTTGTGTATGTGTATGAGATCGTCCATGTATTATGTGTATGTGTGGTGTACCTCTGACAGCGATGTATGTTGTGTAGCGATGTGTGTATGCGCATGACACTTGTCACGGCCGTTTGGCACCTCGATTAGGTTGATCGAGTGCGGAGTGACGAATCTCGATAGGGTCGTTAGTGCCGTTAAGACGAGTTCTTGAGATGACCCACTAGGGGTATACTTCGCAGGTAGGGCTTGGAGGCCTTAGTTCTTCAAGTTGAGTCTTCAAGCTCTTAGTTATGGTGGATAATCTTGGTGAGTGCAATCTGGAATCTCTGCAAGCACAGAGTGGATTTGGCTCGACTTTATTGATTGTTTAGTGTCCGTTGGCATGGTGGAGTGAGTACATATCGTTTATGGGGACGATTGTGGTACACTTGTGTATGTGTATGAGATCGTCCATGTGTTATGTGTATGTGTGATGTATTCTGATAGCGATGTATGTTGTGTAATAATGTATATGCGCATGACATCTTGGATGTGATATTGCATCAATATTGATCGTCTATTATTTGATTATATCATTAGATCATATATTTATTCATATTTATAGATATTATGTGCTATTGGACGTGATAATCACACCAACATCAATTTTGTATCATTCAGTTTTATCACCAAGTCATCTACTGATCTCCCTTCTAAGACTGCTATGTAATGTGTACACCTTAGGTATGGTTGTTTTCTTTGCTTTCGTTTTAGATAATAACATCATTCGTTTATCATATGATACTGTGTTCAAGACAATTACCCATTTTTTATTTACCAATAAATCTTAAAAAACATAAAAGAGTTCTTCGCTCTTACAAGTGAGCCTTTGAACTAATCCTCTCCATTATAGAATTACGGAAGAATTGTATACTACCCGCTCTTGCTTCTCGGTTGTCACTCTTTCATAATTTGATGCGCGTTAGATTATTTACTATCTCTTAGAACTCCAAGGCAAGATTGTTAGTAGAGAAACAAGGACCCTAAAACCTGAAACTGTAGTGTCATATTGTTAGTAGAGAAACAAGGACCATAAAACAACGACAGAACAAGCGTCAAAAAATAAAATTTTGGACAATATTAGAACTTTTGACCTAGAGGTTTTACTTTCAAAGACTAACCACTTAATACAACCAGCAAATGAAAAATTTATCACCAAACACCTTAATTATTATATTCTCGCGCTCCTGCATGATTCATCACACCTCTGCCAGGCATCGCAAGTTTGGCCGCGTCTTTAATGCTAAATGGAGGAGGATTAGTTTCGAACCAAAAATGCATCCAAAGCGCTCTTTTGCCTCAAGAAAGGAAATGACAAATATCAAACAAACAACAAAATTTTCATAAAAGATTGATTGAAAACAACTGGTTGTAAATAGATAGTGAAAAATACATCGACAGTACTTACAGATAATACTGGTGCTTGTTTCAATTCTGGGAGAACATAGAAAGGGTGGAAATTTAAACAGTCAAAGTTTCTAAATATACTTAACTAAATTTAAATAATTAAATTTAAATTCCACACTACTTTGATTACACGTTATCTTTGCAGTCACTGAAAATCCATAAATAACATCCGAGACTGAACTTTTTTCTGATATTAATGCGTCTACTTTCCATCCGTATAAATACTTTTAATTTCTCAGGTTTACTTTATAATATAATATAATATAATATATTCTTAGAAGGGTTAAAAAATAAATTAAAAGCCATGTATATTCTCCCTCTTCCGAACTTGGAAGAGGGTGAATATGCAGGAAGTCTGACAATATAGGTCAGACTTCAGTAGAGTGGAACAGGGTAGACGACCCCTGCCTGCTACCAAGTACGGACAGAAACACCGGCAGATTCAGTTGGGCTTGTCGTGTGTGTCGAGGGGAACTTTCCCAGTAAACGCTGTCGTAGTCCTCTAGACGCTGCTGACGAGGATAGGAACTCATTAGCTAGTTCACTAGCTAATGTTGAGGCGTTTCGGCACCGAAGTTGGCCATTCACTGGGAGAGGACGCCTACAAATCCTGATTGCACATACAGGGGTGTGTCGGGGCTGCCGCGGGTGGTGGTGATTGCACATAAGACAGTGAACCTTACTCTTCTCTGTCGCACGCCACAGCGTGATTGAAGTGAGAGGATGTCTCTTGACTAGTGTGACGAAGTGAGAGCTGATGTTGAAGTAAGGACGGATCCGCGTTGAGCTTCAGCGAGGAAGCAGACTGAATACTGGTTAGAAGTCCAGATCTTGTCAATGGGCTCGTTGAGGGAAGGAACTGAAGGGAGGACGTTGTGGGTTTAGGGTTTAGTGGAAATAGGGTGGTCGTGCTGCAGGGTTCGGTGGAGTGTGGAGTTTCTACCATCTCTGGAGTGAAATTGGAACTCGGCATTCCACGCAGGGGTTGTGGAAATCTGACGGGCTCACTGGGTGGGGGATTCAAAAATGTTATCAACTCTGAAATCACAGTTTTGGGGATCTCATGGAGTGGTTTCAACTCGGGTTGAAAGATGTTCTCGCCGCTCAGCTGCAGGTGGTGTTCGCTACCAGCACAAGGAGTCGGATTTATGTTACAATCGCTTGAGTAAAGCTTTGGATGGGCACAATGTACTTAGGCCCTTGAAGAAGGATTCAAGTCCAGAGAAGAGAGTTGTGAAGAGGTGGGAAATTCGGAGTGTTTTAGGCGCAGAGAAGAAAGTTGAAGAGGTTACCTCGAAAAATGAGGTCGTTCTCCCTAGTGTCGGATCGTGGAGTAGTTTAGGCTTGCGTACTGGCAAGCGCACCGACATCAAGAAGATCTTGATACTAGGTGCAGGTCCGATCGTCATTGGACAAGCTTGTGAGTTTGATTACTCCGGTACGCAGGCATGCAAGGCGTTGAAAGAAGAGGGTTACGAAGTTGTTCTGATAAATTCAAACCCTGCAACAATCATGACCGATCCAGAGACGGCGGACCGGACCTACATCACACCAATGACGCCAGAATTGGTTGAAAAAGTGTTGGAAAAAGAAAGACCGGATGCCCTGCT
The DNA here is from genome assembly GCA_036924285.1 of Asterella californica. NCBI lineage: Eukaryota > Viridiplantae > Streptophyta > Marchantiopsida > Marchantiales > Aytoniaceae > Asterella > Asterella californica. Next base: position 20,800,521 of record JAYKYS010000003.1, read on the forward strand.
GCCAACAATGGGAGGTCAGACTGCTCTTAACTTGGCTTGTGCTCTGGCCGAGAGTGGAGCCCTGGAGAAGTATGGGGTGGAGCTGATAGGAGCTAAACTTGGCGCTATTAAGAAGGCTGAAGATAGAGACCTGTTCAAGCAGGCAATGGAGAAAATCGGAATAAAGTCGTCACCATCTGGAATTGCGACCACTTTGGATGAATGCTTCAGAATTGCAGAAAAGATAGGGGAATTTCCCCTCATCATTCGTCCGGCTTTCACTCTGGGAGGCACTGGTGGAGGAATCGCGTACAATAAGGAGGAGTTCGAGCAAATATGCAAAGCCGGATTGGCTGCCAGTCTCTACTCTCAGGTTTTAGTCGAGAAGTCGTTGCTTGGGTGGAAGGAATATGAGCTCGAAGTGATGAGGGACTTGGCTGATAATGTTGTCATCATATGCTCGATCGAGAATATCGACCCGATGGGAGTGCACACTGGGGATTCCATCACAGTTGCTCCGGCTCAGACTCTGACTGACAAAGAATATCAGAGGTTAAGAGACCAAGCTGTTGCCATTATCAGAGAAATTGGTGTTGAGTGTGGGGGTTCGAATGTGCAGTTTGCCGTGAATCCAAAGGACGGGGAGGTCATGGTTATCGAAATGAATCCCAGAGTTTCTCGGTCTTCGGCTTTGGCTTCCAAAGCTACTGGATTTCCGATCGCTAAAATGGCAGCCAAGCTCTCTGTTGGCTATACGTTGGATCAAATTCCGAATGATATAACGAAGAAAACTCCTGCCAGCTTTGAGCCGTCAATTGACTACGTTGTAACCAAGGTAATGTGCCATCAACTTGTATGCTGTTCTCACGGTTGCTGCCGAGATAAGACGACGCCAGAGATGTTTGTTTATTGTCAATGTGAGGGGTTTGGGTGCAACATTAGTGTCTCAGAAGTCAAGCCCGTGTCAACTTACTTTTTCTTTTTGTCTAAGTAAATCCTCCAAGCTGTTTGTCAAGATGTCGGTGAGTATTATGAATCCGAATCTGGAGTAAAGTTTGCGTTGCTCGCACTCTGAATCTGCCCGCCAAACTGATTCTGTTACTCGCCCCAACTGTTCACCAGATCCCCCGTTTTGCGTTTGAGAAGTTTCCAGGTTCTCAACCGATTCTCACGACGCAGATGAAGTCTGTTGGGGAGGCTATGGCTATAGGTCGTACTTTTCAGGAGTCATTCCAAAAGGCCATGCGATCGGTTGAGACGGGCCACAGCGGGTGGGGTTGTGAGAAGGTGAAAGAACTCGACTTCGACATGGACACCCTGAGGTATAATTTGAGGGTGCCAAATCCTGAGCGTATGTCTGCGCTTTATGCAGCAATGGCCAGAGGCATGACGCAAGAAGAGGTTCATGAGCTGAGCTTCATTGATCCATGGTTTCTTAGTCAGCTTGGTGAACTGTTGGAGTTTGAAAAGTTCTTGAAAAGTGTGGAGCTTACTCAGCTGACCAAGGAAGACCTAAAAGAAGTAAAAAGGCGAGGTTTCAGCGACAAGCAAATTGGTTATGCAACAGGCACTAAAGAGATTGAAGTCCGTGCGCACCGGTTGGCACTAGGAGTAAAACCTGCGTACAAAAGAGTTGACACTTGTGCTGCGGAGTTTGAAGCCGATACGCCATACTTGTACTCCTCCTACGATGATGAATGTGAGGCTGCTCCTACCTCCAAAAAGAAGGTTATGATTTTGGGAGGTGGTCCGAACAGAATTGGACAGGGTATCGAGTTCGACTACTGCTGTTGCCATGCGTCGTTCGCCCTTCAGGTGAGAGACTTTTTGGGAGTGCCTACTTACAGGGATAATAAGTCAGTTCACTCGTTTTAGTTGTTTCCCCACTGGAGTTTCTCTCCCTTTTGCGATAGGGAAGATTCGGATATAACGACTTGAGGATATTGGATGTTGGACTGAGGCAAGGTGCTGAACATAAAAACGACGAAACGTTGTTATTGATTGTTCTAGGAAGTTCTAGAGGTGCAACTATGCCGGCCTGATCCGCATAAGGAACCACTCTGCCAAAGCATAGCTTTTGAATACAGATGTATCGTATCAGTGAAGCCGAGCTAATAGATTCTGTGATTGCAGGATGCAGGATATGAAACCATTATGTTGAACTCCAATCCAGAGACTGTTTCAACCGACTACGACACAAGTGATCGCTTGTACTTCGAACCTCTGACCGTTGAGGACGTCTGTAATGTCATTGATCTGGAGCGGCCGGATGGTGTTATTATTCAGTTCGGAGGTCAGACGCCTCTTAAGTTGGCTCTGCCAATACAGCAGTACTTGGACACTTTCAAACCGACGACTGCCAGCGGAGGATATGTTAAGATCTGGGGAACCAGCCCTGATTCAATTGATGCCGCAGAGGATCGAAAGAGGTTCGAAGCTATCCTTAACGAGCTGGGGATAAACCAGCCTCCTGGCGGGATAGCGAGGAGTGAAGAGGATGCCTTGGCCATTGCGAAGCGCGTAGGATACCCAGTTGTTGTGAGACCTTCTTACGTGCTTGGTGGGCGGGCCATGGAAATAGTCTACAATGATTCGAAGCTCAAAACGTACCTTGAAACAGCCGTGGAAGTTGATCCTGAAAGACCAGTTTTGGTTGACAAGTACCTTACTGATGCTACGGAGGTGGATGTAGATTCCCTTACGGATGCCGAGGGAACTGTTGTGATCGGTGGAATTATGGAGCACATTGAGCAAGCTGGTGTGCATTCGGGAGATTCGGCCTGCTCTCTACCAACTAAGACCATCAGTGATAAAGCACTGGCGACTATTCGTGACGCAACAACAAAGCTAGCGCAGAAACTCGGTGTTGTTGGGCTCATGAATTGCCAGTATGCTATTACCCTCAAGGATGAAGTGTACATTATTGAGGCCAACCCCAGGGCCTCTCGAACTGTACCATTTGTGTCCAAAGCCATTGGCCATCCTCTAGCAAAATATGCGTCTCTCATAATGTCCGGGAAGTGCCTTCGTGATCTTGGCTTTCAGAAAGAGGTCATCCCGAAACATGTATCAGTTAAGGAAGCTGTTCTGCCCTTCGATAAGTTCCAGGGCTGTGATGTCATTCTGGGACCAGAGATGCGAAGCACAGGGGAAGTCATGGGTATGGACTATGGGTTTGACAAAGCGTTCGCTAAAGCGCAGATTGCTGCGAACCAAATATTACCCCTCAATGGGACAGTGTTCATCAGTATGAATGATCAGACGAAGGATGGGGTTGTTCCCATTGCCCGAGGGTTTCAGGAACTAGGTTTTAAGATCCTTGCGACAGGCGGAACTGCCGAGCATTTGGACAAGGTAATGTTGACGTTATCCTGGTTATGTGGCCGTAAAGGCCGTATATTGCAATTATTATTCGCCTGTTGTGACTCACGTGGATTGCTCGTCTCGCTCCAGGCTGGCGTGGAGGTGGAGAGTGTGCTGAAACTGCACGAGGGACGACCCCACGCGGGAGATTATCTATCGAATGGCAAGATTCAGATGATGATCATCACGAGTTCCGGTGATGTACTAGATCAAAAAGATGGTCGGGAGTTGCGGCGATCTGCCCTCGCATACAAGGTAAAAAGCAAATGGCTGAGGATCTGAAACCTCTGATAGATATGGTGTCCGAAGGGATGGTTTTGTTGGTTTTGTCCACTTTGATATCAGTTGTGTCATCTTCGCCATTTAGCACCTCCTCTACTAACCATGTGTATTAACTTGCATGATGTAGAATGATCGCGGTACGATTCGACTAACGTTAGTCCTTTGGTGAAATTCAGGTTCCCATCGTCACGACAATCGCTGGTGGTCTAGCTAACCTCGAAGCTGTGAGAAGTCTGAAGGAAAGTTCACTTGAGATGATTCCTCTTCAGGACTTTTTCCGCGAACAGCATCCTGATGCCACATCTTGAGGAGGTAACTTTGTTGAATTAACTTCAGGCTTGAATACCGTCACAAGTGTTACGAAGGAAGGAGTTTTAAGTTAAACCTGGGCTCCGACGGCGGCTCACTTTTAGCGAGAGTGTGGTCTGGTACTCATAGTCTTGTAAGTCTCACGAACTGGTGAAAACTTACAGTGTTTCTCTGCCAACCATCCTGTAGTTTTCTGAGGCTGAGTTGTATACACAGGAGTCTGATGTGAGAAGGGCCCTTCATGTCGTAGCTTACAGGAGTTTAATTTTCCTCCCTGTGTCCACCAGGGAGTGTAAGGCTTTCAACATATGTGTTGTCCTCTTAAAGAGATTTGTTAGTACATGTGAATAGATCCTACATGACTAGGAGACAAGTGGTGACCACCGAGGCACATTCTTTAGTTGTAAATGTGGCATCTGAAGCGGAGCGGCCCCGTCATGCAGTGCGTGACCGTAATGATTGACACTGCCAACACCTTGTAAGCACTGGACCGACAGAAGGTCTGTAATCTCAGCTCTATAAAGAACCAGTTTTGCCTATCTGCCCTTGGACCTGAAGGGTGGGCTTTCGTCACTGTATCTGCAAGGGGGCTATAGTTTCCATGAGAATTGGATAATTGCTCATTGTTATCTCTTCAGAACGCTTACTCCGTCACTTGAACACATATTTTTGATCGCAGTCTCTCGGACACCAGCTAGTACTTGCCATTCACCCCTATCGCGTATTGCAACTACTTTGTTCAATGAGAGACGAGTTCAAATACGTTCCCTTGCTGCTTCTTCCTAATTGTTCCTCCTTAGCCTTCGGTAGGTGGAATTATCGCTTCGGGTGAAATATTTCCCTGAACAAGGGGCTGTTCATAGTAACTGGTGCGTGGGTTCAGTTTCTGTCACTGGAGACGTTAAAGTCCGACCCAAAGAGTCACCGTTTTCAGTGGGGTTGAGAGGTGACCCTAATCTGACAGTGTATTTAAACCAGCAGGACCTGGGTCTGATAGAAAGGTACAGTATATAATGGCCTTACTCATACAAAACTTCATGGAACACTGCGCTGAGACATCGGTCAGGAGTCAGGACAACACAACCATCGGTTTTCCTTGCAACTAGGACTTGGTTCAGTGGATTCTCACCAGAGCCGGATAAGCGGTTCAGGCAGGAGCACGGCCATAATCTCCATAACAAAGAATGTTGCCGAAAGGAACGCATAAAACTTCAGCCCGTGGGTCCTTGTCTGTAGTATTTTTGCACTTTCGTCGTAATACAATGGAACAAGGTTTCAACAAACATATATACTTTATTTGACCTTCAACAAGATAAAGTGTGCGCAACTTCGGGCTTGACCGGTTGCCGAGACCCCAGTCCAGTGTTCACGCGTAGACCGTCCCGAATTCTAGACTACTGACACGAGGTGGTTTGGAAACAAGTTTACGGCAGTGGATCACGACAGAGTAGGGCAGAGCAAGGCCATAGACTACTGTAGTCCTTCGTATGCCAAAATGTCCCCAATCTTGCAGTAGTTGGCGCAAAGGTTTGTTGGAACTGCAGAGGAACTGTAATTGGGACAAATCTTCACAGCTGTCGCTCAAATCGTGAAATTTTACTTGGTACAGTGCTAACCTGGTTTGGAGAAGAGTTGTCACTCTTCCCAGAAAGGTCTAGACATCCCTGGGAATGGATGGGATGTCTAAGGCTGTGTATGTGATCCCTGTTTTAGCAGAGAGAATCGTGCTAATCCACTTCGACATCTAACACAGAATTCCGGTTTTCGTGCCATCTTTTCCGCTACTGCAGGACAATACGGGCTTTTCCGTAGTTACGTTGAGAAGGTTCATTTCTCGACCTAAGTGCTTCAGTTTCCTGCCACCGTGTGTACGACGGTGTTGTGCGCAATTACCGTAGGCATTGAGGTCCGATAGTGCAAGGCAATAGACTACTGTAGTTCTTCGTATACAAAAGCTTCCCCCAATCTTGCAGTAGTTGGCGCAAAGGTTTGTTGGAATCACTGTAATTGGGGTTAATCTTCGTAGCTCTCGCTGGAATCGTGAAATTTAGTTAGTACAGTGCTGTCCTGGTTTGGAGAAGACTTGTCACTCTCCCCAAAAGGGTCTAGACATCCTTGGGAATGGATGGGATGTGTACGGCTTTGTATGTGATCCCTGTTTTAGCAAAGAGAATCGTGCTAATCCACTTCGACATCTAACACAGAATTCCGAGTTTTGGGCCATCTCTTCTAGTTTTTCAGGACAATGCGGGCTTTTCCGTAGTTACGTTGAGAAGGTTCATTTCTCGACCTAAGTGCTTCAGTTTACTGTCACGGTGTGTACGACGGTGTTGTGCGTAATTACCGTAGGCATTGTAGTCTGATGCTTGAGACATTGTTAGTGATCTACGGTAGGTGTATGGGCAAGCACGTGCTGTATACAGTTGCGAATGCAAAGTGCGCTGGGGGTTACCATAATCTTGGTGTTTTCTTGCTAGCCACCCACTCAGTTACCAGTTATCCGGACCATATTGTAATGCTCGTAGAGAGGAATTTTTAGAGAGTACAATTTCTCTCAAATCATCTGAGGATTTATTCGGAAGTCGGACACGGGATGAAGAAGCTTTAAGCGTATTTCCCACTCTCATCTTGAAATTTCTTATGGCTTCAACGGATTACGATCAAGGTGTGATTAGCTAACTCATAATAGTTTGCGATGTACTCGAAGTCTCTTACCTGTTATCAGATTTAGTTTTTGCTCAGAAGATGATAGTAGAAAGAGTGTGATAAAACGAGTGGTACTGCTCACTGTAACAGACGAACCGCCTCCTCTGGAAGACTGCTCAGGATGTTTGTTAACGCAACAGCAACGAGGTGGACAATCTCCCGGTAACTCACCCCTCGACATCCCTCTGCCCAGGACAGCCATTCTCTCCATGGTTTACGTATTCGCTTGGCCAGATCTGATCATTTAGCCCCTATATGTCACTCTGTCACTATTCTAGCAAGAGAACCTCAATCTGTTAATCGCGTGAGACAGAGTTTGTCAGGTCACATTCATTCAAATCATTTACGTAGTTGCTTCAATCATGAGGAAGGTAATGTTTATCATGTGATTTGATTCCTAACATGTTGAAAGTGAAGTCGCTGTCGAAGAATGGGGCAGCTTGCTCCGGTGAATCTCAAGATAAACAGAGTTGCAAATAACTCGGGGGTTGATGCTGGCATCAGAACCATGTATCTCGTTGAACTGTTATAGAATCTGTTTGGCATGATTTTCACTGGGAATATATGGAACAGCCGCAGAAATTTCGAAGAGAGGATATAAACGAGATACCAGATCACTAACGTGTATACCGAACGACGACTCTACATTCTTAAGGGTCGTTCCTTCGACTCAGGACGCAGTCGAACCACCAAACAGTCAAGCTTCTTCAATCACGTCCAAACCACTCAAAAGAGGCTTTCTCAACGCCAAATCATTTTCTGATGCTAAGGCAAAGTCGGACAGTGTACCATTTATAAGAGCCTCGAAAAAGACACAGAAGGTTCCAGGTAGGTCGAAGTAGAAATCATTTCAAATGTCAGTTTAGTCGCTGCTAGCTCTACACCACTCTGAGCACTTTGTGAATAGCCGTACAGAATTGAGACAGTATCAGCCACACCAAAACGCTACAGTATTGCAAGCAAGATCTGCTGCTAGATGAGAACTCACTAACCGTCCACTCACATCTACGCTGACTGAGGCTCCTATATCTAGCTGCAGTCTGCTTAGTAAGTGGTATGATCGTGTTTGCTAGTTTGGTTGTCTCAGGAATATGATTCAGTATGTGGAGTTTCTTCTTCCAAAAGTTTTACGTGACGATTTTTTCTGTGAACCATCGTGATGTGCTCTGCAGAGTTTCTGAAATTAGATTGGAAGGACGATCCAGAAGAGCAGCTTCAAAGAGAAATGAAAGGTAACTTCATCCGTAGAGTCGGTAACAAGTCCTTGCAAATTCAGGTTGCTGGGTTTATCTGTTCTCTATCATGTCGCTGAAATTGTCACAATGCAAGAGTAACCCTCATCAGTCTAATTGAACAGATCTTATGAAACCAACACAAGAGCTGGTAAGCGAAGTGCTAAGTAACAAGGAGATTCAAACCGGGTTGGAAGATCCGGAGATTATGATGGCTGTCCAGGATATTGCATCCAATCCAGCAGCAATGCATAAATACAAACACTTCCCAAAGATTGTTAACTTCTACAATAGCATGGGGAAGCTGATGGGTGACCGCATTGAAAAACAGGAGAAAGCAAAGAATAAGTGGGATGGCAGCAAATGCAGTGACTTATAATCTTGTTTCCTTAAAGCATGTCCAGAGTTTTGATATCAATGACATCAAGATTTAATTCCATGTTATCATTTGTATGCTCTGTCAGTGTGCTTGATCTGCTACTCGCAACTCTCAGTTACTCAAGAACATAGAACCAAGCACATATTTGCGTAGGCATCATTGACATGTGCAGAGGCTTGGGAGGGGATCCAGTCAGTGTCCTGCCAAATCGTCGTGGAAAAGAGAAACTTTGGCGAAATGGAGGAGACTTGAATGTCCTGAACACGGTCTACCGTTAGTCATTTTCGTAGTCCGTGCTCAATTATAGAGTGGGGTGCTTGTAATTCCATACTGTCTGGATCTGTAACTGCTTGTCTTCTACAAGAACTTGCCAAACTGTTTCACCAGGTACTACATGCAGGACCTCTTCAATTCTGTTATTCTCCATGTGTAGTTAGGACCCTTCCCTTACTGGAGTAAAGTCCAGAGTTCAAACACTAGCTTTTTTGGCAGATATCCGGTCCAGCTCCAAGAAAACTCTTGTGGAAACTGGTAGTGCTTTGTCACTGACGACACCAACCCTGCCAAAGTATTGACTGTCCGGAACTGTACAACAGATTATTTGTCCTCGCGGTAGTGGTCCGGCAAATCATTGATTAATCTCACATTTCTTATAGATTGGTTAGGCTCTCCAGATTCCATTTGGAGTTTCGTTCTGATGGTAGTTATTTTCCAGAGCATTTGCATTTATCCAAGGAAGCATCTTATGCTTAAGTCAATCGCTTATTTAGAAGAGGCACAAGTCTATGCTTACAGAGACCACAGACTATGGATCTGGTCGCGGAAGAAATTCTCAAGGTGATATCTGTTCACGTACATCTTCAGAGCTAGAGGACTCTGCGGTAAGAGTTTGACGTTAAGAGCTCTAACGCACCTGCAGTTTCAAAACTGCATTTTACACAGTTTCTAGGAAAACTCGAGCCTACGCAGTTTCAGCAGTTTTGAACATTTCGCACATCATCTCCGCATTATGAGCGCAGTTTTCAGACACGGTGACTCAGCCGGGACAAGTTAACACATGCCGCACCCAAAACTGCAGAGATGAAAATCAAATCAGCTATCCACAAAATTTCTCCCAAAATGTGAGAAATTTACGTTGCAACTCCAATCCTATTCACGAAACTGTTACTATGTGCAGTTTGGGCATCAGCTTATTACCAACTTTATATCGCACTTTCGAAATGACCTTCCTCGGGTTGAAACTGCAGGTGCGTTTGAGCTCTAAGAGCTTCTACTTTATATGTGTCTCTTGAAAGTTCATTTATCTATATCACATTTTGTGTTTTATGTTCGCCTATGTTCCATATTCTACACGAGAACCTTAACCCAAAGTGTTTCTGATCTCTGCTGTTTTTACAAGTGTTCGTTAGATAAGATTCTTTGATTGATATTTTAATCCGGGAAAAAATCACAAGCACTAACTACACTAAATGAACTTCTCATCTCGAGTCGTCGAAATTGTATGAAGCATCAACTACTCATCCGCTGACAAGGGAATTCTCTTGTTACTCAAGTTGCATATGCTTATTTGGTCTTCCGTTAAATAGACCATCTGATTGCATGTTAGCTAGATCTTTTCTAGATCAAATATCACTTTGAATACCAATGAATACTTTCTTGATTGATCTATCCTCGCAAGTATTGTGTTGATTCCATGGGGTAACAGTCGTCTAATGTTTGATTTGGATCCTCGAATCTCATAACAACCCATGCATATGATTGTACAAGAGTTGTTTATTCAATCTCATAACAACGCACGGATATGATTGTACAATAGTTGTTTATCTCGGAATCACAACTGTGAGATATCGCAAAGAATAAACATGACTTCTGCTCAATTTCTTCCGAACTCATCCTCGATCAAACATGTGAAAATAACACGCAAGTGAAAGTAATGCATAAATCTTTACAATGGGTCATCTTTTATGCGGCAATATAAGCAAACACTTAAAACCTCGTCATCGATTGATGACAAGTTGATAAACATATTCGAGTACTTTCTCAACAAAATCAATGCTCTACACATGACAGACTAAACCAACACATTGCACCTCCTCGACGAGCTTCTACATTTCTTCTAACAAACATGACCTTTACACTCTAGCTGCAACAAAAACAAATCTTAACCTTCTCGGTCCAAGAAGACATGAGAATGCACTAAGAGATGAAAATGTGTTAACAGTTATTATAAAACTAGAATTATCCATCACGCGTCAGTCCTCAAGTGACTCTACCCGATATACATACCCAAACCCTAATTCAATGATGTATACTGAACTCTGATATTTTTCTCAAAATTTTACCTATTAAATATCGACTTTGGTATCAATTATATCAAGAAAAAACTCTAGAAATCAATTTACTTATTGATCATATTATATGCTTATTTCATACAGATTTGTCTATCTATATTCCTCTCTTTACGGATTTATAAATATTTAGTTTTAATATTTTTATTATGAACTCAATAACCTCTAGATATTTTATATAGATTTCTCTCTATATGAATTTATAAACATCGGAGTTCAGTAGTAATAAACTGAATAACTCCTATATATCTCATGTTAATCTCCCTACAACAGTCTACAGATATTAGAGTTTGATATCTTTATTAAGAATTCTGTAACCTCTGTATATTTCATACTGATCTCTCTACACAAGTTTATATCTATAAGAACTTACAGATATCAGAGTTCGATACTCTATTACGAATTCAAAAACCTTCAGGTATTTCGTACTGATCTATCTAGAAACCTTGTAGATATCGAAGAAAAAAAACTTTTACATACTCATTAATCCATCTACATATATTACTGATCTGTCCACAATAAGCTATCTCCTTCAAGATATAAAGCAACAATATTTATAAATAGCTATATGTATTAGAAATTGAACCACACAACCATATCAACTTTCTGTTGTAACTTTCATTTACTCAGATTAGTGTTCTTATGCGAATTGAAGCCAGATTCCTTACATTTAACAATCAGGAGTTTTGAAGTTAATAACTTGGTCTTATAGTTTATATTCCATTCATTTGGAACATCTTCTATGACATTGGTTGAAGAAGTGTCATGAAAAGTCTTTTGTGCTCGGTCGCTAGTGTGAAGTATTGATGCTTGATGAACATACAATCAAGTATTTGTATGCAAAGATATCAACCTTTGTCTGCGGATGTATGTAATCTATGAACTACGTGAGAACATGAATCCATTTCAGACAAGCAGTTCAAGTCCATTGCTTGACCCAACACCTGACGACGTGAAGTCTCCGACACCGAAGCTATTGCCATCGTACTCGTAGAGAAGTCAATCGCTCGCTCTCTCTCATCAACATTGGGTTCAATCAACTGCTATAACCTGTGCGTTCCACACAAGCCCATTTCCTTCATTTCTATAAGCACGTGACGTTGGAAAGCTCACCAAAGTGGACAACACTGCCCCAAGTCATCCCACTATGTTCACCACTGTCATGAGTGATCTATCGATGACTCTCACTACTTGAGATCGTCGTCCTGCATCTAAGATGTCATCAACCGTGAGGTGCGCTAGTCGTCTCATTACATCATATGCGCGCTTGAGCACCTCTCTCGATAACAATTTCGTCCATCACAACGTGGATGATGTGCACGAGATCTCATTCTCGCTGCATCCAACAGCACTGCCGGTCCAACCTAATATTGCACTTGGTGCACACTCGTCATCATCTGTGTACGAGTGTCACCTAACAAATGAATGTTCTCCAATATGTACGTTGACGAAGATATCGTAAGATTTGTAACATCTCCCAAAACATACTAGAACGCGAGTCATGTAAACCCTGATCTCTTTCAGCACGCGTGTGATCTTGACATGGCTCGTCTATCATCAAGTGAATGGTGTCAAAAACGTGAGATGCATCTTACAATCTAGTCTCTCTTCACATACAAGTATCGCTGTACTCGTATGCCTGCTTGCAATACCGCAGCCAAATCTGTACTGATCCTTCCAAACAGCTCCAACACACACATCCTCCTCTAGGTACTATCATATAATGGGAGTTGTATCCAACGGTGATAAGATAACAAGACGAGTAGCAGAAACAACCATCTGTTCCTCTACTGTCAGTACAAAGACTTCACTTCAAACCTGTTGCACCAATCGATCAGCATCTTACTACAACTCTCTACGCGAACTTCATAGTGGAACATCCAAAGCATATGGTACTACCGTAGTCATGTTAGACATGTCTCTTCTTCTTTCTTTAGTTGTGTGTATTCCTCTTATCGAGTTCCTCTTATCGAGTTCCTCTTTGTTTGTGTTAGGTGTTACTTTCTTTCTAGGTTCATAAGACACGAAGATCCTCCCGAACAAGAAGAAAACCCAAGGTTTGAGACCGCCTCGGAAAAAAAACTTCCACAATCTGTTTATGTAAACGGATATTTCAGAAGAATTCAGTTCGGAGCTCGGTTGAACAACGAATTCTCGAAGAGTTCTGTCTCTGACTTTTTGGGATTCATAATATATAATAAGAACATTGAAGTTCTAAACTTCTTGTCATGCAACTTGAAATGTATGGCTGAAGAAGTATTGCTCACAACAAACATCTTCACAACAGTGGAAATACACTCCCATGGTCGCCTTCTGGAGTTCTCTACTTCACTCTAACTATTGCAAACCCGATTTCGTAAGAACTGAGACTCTAAACCTTACGTAGGGCACTTTTTGCCGTAAAAGTCAAGGATGTATCGACAACAATGGAAGCACAACATGGTCATACACGCAAACTGAGGAAAGATTTTGACCTTAAGGTGCTCGGGATGAGACGTTCGGCACGTCGACTTAAGCGAGATAACGCCTTGATGGAAAGAGACCCTTAGACAACATATTAAATTTTTAATAAAACATATATTTTACTTGACGGCACTCCGCTCTTGAGTGTTCAATACGGACAAGTTATTTTCACCACTCTAGACATGCACATAACATTTACTATTTAAAAATACTATATTTTTTCATGAACTCAGTTTATATTTGAATCTTAACACTTTCAGTAACTCAGTAACCATTCCTGAATTATTAATTTAAGCAAAGAAAAACAAACATTACGATCCACTGAAATCTAATGACCACTCCAACCCTGCCAAGGCCAATCACGCATTCTTATTCAAGCATGCATATATTCACAATCTTCCAGGTTCTGAAGAAGAAGAATATGCATGCAGTTTAATTTATTACTTAATCATTCCGTTAAGAAAGGCTAGGTAATAAATTAAAGTCTTCATTAACTTGCTGGCTTTTTGCTTTGGATCCTCCCACACAAATACTCTTGGGAGCGCATTAAATTAACATGCATGCATATTCACCCTCTTTCGAGTTCGGAAGAGGGAGCATGCCGTTTAATTTAATACTTAATCTTTCCGGCCAGAAGGGTTAGGTATTAAATCAAACGCTTGATTAAATTATGACTTGTTGAGTACAATACCCGGACTTGTACCTCCTGAAGCGCGACAATTCACACAAGACTTATTGGTTTTTCCTGCTCTCCCCGTGTTTGTAGGCATGGGTTAACAAATAATATCTATGGAACTTTTTAATTATTTATATCTACTTAGTATATATATTTTATTTAACACTTATATAATTCTCTGTTAACAAAAGAAGAAAAAAATTCCCAGAAAGTTCATGTTGCATGCATATTTCTTCCTGTGACCCTTCGGGTCCTTCTCTCCCTTGTAAGGCTCGATGAGGTCCTCCCATCCGTTTGCTATTCATTGGGTCGCGTTCTTCTCTCATTCTTCTTTCTTACCTTATGGGTTATGCTGAGATCCTCGGCCTGTCAGAGTTCACCTAGCATTTAATGATTAAAGATTTTGTAACTCTTTTTTTAGTTTAATATAAAATATTCACTTAACATTTATATGTTCCGATAACAACAAACTGGAAATTGTTTCCCGGAAGTTAATGTTGCATGCATATTTTTCTCCCGTTCTCTACGGTTGTCCTTTTCTTTTCCCGGGCAAAAGTTCATGTTGAATGCATATATATGTATATTATTTTACTTTCACAAATGCTTAGCTCCACAATTATATTGCACGGGAAACACCTTGGTTTTACAAGGTAAGGTATGAGAAGCCCTAATATTACGACAGAGCGTGGGTGTACCATGACTTACTGCAGCTGACGGAACATAATAAATAAGGAAACCCGTAGTCCTGACTTCCAAGAGAAATTCACAGCAAATTATATACAGCAGGACGGCATATGATGTCCTTTCACGCCTCTTGGACTATCGAACGGTCCAGGTTGATTGTCGAACGTGTGACGTGCGAGACTGCCAACTGTTGTACCCAGGCGGTCAGCTACAATATTGTCGGTCCGTCCTTCGATCCTGCTTGCTGTGTTTTGATTTGAATACCGAGCGGAGAGTCTATGCTGTAGAGAGTGCAACGCAGCTCTTGCAGTCTGCAGGAGCACACGAGGAGCTAGTTAGTTACCAGCCGAACTGAATGCCAGACGACGACAAGGACGGGGTTGATGCGGTCTATAATTTGTCGGTGAAAAAGGGAGTCAGAGACGTTATAATCATTCCTGATATGTGGCGGAGAAGAAGACTGGTTCAGCTCTGATATGTGAATCTCTCTTACTCCAGCTAGCAAATGATGATGATGCTTAGTGGTACACGGCACGCAGAAGGAGGATGTCTGCATCCATTTTGAATGAACTCGAAGTTGGTGGTTTCTTGACTTCAGTCTTTCGCTGTCTGAGTGGACTTTGTGACCAGTTTTTCTCCGTCGCGTGTGGTGGAATCAGGTAAGCGAATCTTATACTGTGCGAGTCATGCTATGAATTGTGCTCGACTCCGTTCTTGCAAGTCAGTGAATTACCTCCGTGGCATACTTCATCCCTACTGCGGTAGGAATTCGTGATGGTACGTTTTCTCTGTTATCAACTGGGGATATCGGTTTCTTCCAGAGAATCTGTATATGCCAGCTGTAACTTTTTTTGCTCTGGATTTGAAGTTTTGGAAGTTCAGTTGTGAATGTGAGAAAAATCTCGACAGCAGTACAGATTTGTTCTTTAAATGTAAGAAGCGTAAGAGAAAGAGCAAATGGAATTTTGATTAGTTGCATAGCATACGTGACAACAAACTTTGTCCGCTTTCAGGTCAGTCGACTTCAAGTTTTCTTTCTTACACCAAGTTAGCGCACATGTACACCACTCTTTATCACTTACCTTTTACTTCCTTGAGTTCAAAACTATTTGGAGGTTACCTAAGTGTGTGAAGAAGTTACTGTTTCTCTGGAAACTTGTTTACCAGCATACCAAGATATACATGTTTATCTACATCGAAATTTACTGCTGTGAAAACCACTTGCCGGGGTTACTTCCTTTTCTGTTCATTTTCTGGTCGTTTTCTGATCGTTCCTTCAGCAGACGCACACTAACCCATTCTTACTTATGCTAGGTAACTCGCTTCTTTTGCACTTTTTGCTCTCTGCACATTGTTTTCTGCACTACATACGCTTGCATATGCTCCCACTGCATGTCTACATGTAGACTATACTGCACTCTACATACATATGTAGACTAAACTGCACTCTATACCCTGAGGAACCATCTTTTGAAATGTGCTTCGCAGTACACATTCCCATGGGTCGGCCCTTCGATTACAAACTTTGGCTGACTCCCGACTTCAAATTAGCGCACATTTTGCCCCTATTTCCTACTCACTATTAGTTCGCCGGGTTCTTGCGGGCTACCTAATAAAGTGCTTTGAGTGGCTCTCGATTCTATCTGCCAGTCATATGTTAGAATATATATGTTTTTATTGTACAGAAAATTGTTGGTAATTATTTCCGGAGCGAGGACCTTCGCTTGTTGTTTGCCCCCTACAGTGACTGCTTTATGTACAAAGTGCACTTTCTCCTTCTTTCTTCTCAGTTCTTAAAACTTACGGTATAATTCCCTCGTGTTGTTTTCTTGATTCAGTTCTCTGGGTTCAGTATTTCCGGGTCACCTTACCTTAAGGATGTCAACATCGGTCTTGCTTCGAGCACCTATACCCATGGACCAATCTATATAATGGGGCTTACCTAAGTCTGGGGGCGAAGTTACTGTTGCTCTGGAAACTGCTTTTCCCATGTACCAAGATATACTCATAGACCAAACCTATATAATGCACTCCTGGTGCCCTTTTGGACCTTGTTTTCTCTTGTGATTTACAGACACGTATGTCGGCTGCTTATTGTACATATCTTCCATATCGCACTGCCATACCGGGTAGTATCATCTCTGGCGATGTGCTCTGTGCTACACATTCCCCTTGAACGGGGGATGTGTTCCGCTGCATGCTCTGCGTGTATCTATGTGGTAATTAGGCTCTGAGTGTATCTATATGGTAATGAGGCTCCTGAGTGTACACCTACTCAGTGTTTAAGTTCAGGAACTATGGCGGCTCCTAAATCTTACTTTTTTGCATATAACCCTAACCATACATACCTAATTATCCATATATAAACAACAGGGTACACACCATACAGGCACTACCTCCTCCACCTCTGCTGCGGAGCATCCCTCGACCTCTAGGTGGGACTCACACACAGGCTACTTTCCAGTATGGCACTTTCAATTCTTTTGCCCCTCTTTCATTCTCTCCTACATTACATCGCTGTTTGCAGTCTCTCTGCCAACCTCACTGATCTACCACCGCACAAAGACTGGGAGTTTGCCCTCAGATGTCCCGGAACTGAAAAGAAACTCCTGGACCGATAAGGCCCTGATGAGTCGGTTAAGTTTTCATCTGATTGACCACTTTTCGAACTCATCTACAGGGTAACCAGTTGCACCAAGTATATCGCACTTTGATGGGCTCTCTGTTGGGTGCTGATGAAGTCAGAGAGCAGGTTGAGGTGCATGTGACGGGAGAGTGTTCTGCTGCATGCTCCGAGTTGCTTATTGTGGTAATTAGGTTCTTGGGTGTACACCTACTCAGTACCTAAGTCCATCAGTGATGGACGGGCAAATACAGGCTCCTCCTTTACTACCTCTGTCTGCTTTCTCCTCTATTCACTCACTAAATCCGTTATCGGTATCTTCGTTCTGCTTGGATAACCTTCGTTTCCTGCAATGGATTCTATAGTCAGCGCTATCTACGTTTTGATTTCACAACCTTCGCTTCTTCTAGTTTGTCTTCAATTCGGCAAGGGGTTTGCATTCAAAGGCATACTACATTCGTTCTCTTGTCCTTGTCTACTTGAATTCGACGACATACCGAGGGGAACCTATTCTGGAAATGTGCTTCGCACGGGGTGTGCAGATGGAAATTCCATCGGCACACCCTCCGGTTATATAACAATTCGCGAACTCCGCTCGGCACTGTTAGCGCACATTCGGCCCCTAATTCATTCTCACTGTGTACTTGGCTGGACTAATTGCGTGATACCCCTATACTAGAGAGTGGTCCTTGAGCATATATGCCATTCTCGCCGTATAAAGATGACTTCTCAAACCAAGTTAGCGTACATGTTCACCACTCTTTGTTATTCACCTTGTACTTGCATGGGCTCAAAACTATTTGAGGGTTACCTTTAAGTGTGCGAGGGAAGTCACTGTTTTCACTGCTTTACCCGTGTGCCAATATATATCTTTCTTCATCTTATTGCTTCTTGCTTCAGCCATCCAACAAATATACAATGTCAGTCTAGATAAAGACTGTTTTCTATATAGAAACTGGAGTGATGAAGTCCTGCTCATCAGTCCAGTTCAAAAGGTCTTCAATCTCGGTTGACTACCCTCCTCCTCTATAGCCTGACCTTCGCTGCTAGGTGCTGACGAAGTCAGAGACAAGGTTCAGGAGCATGCAGAGGAAAGTTTTTATTACTGGCATGGTCTGCGTGTAATTTGCGGTGTTTAGGTATTTGTAGTGTACACCAGCTCACTACCTACAGCAGTGTCAGTGACCCTTATGCAGAAAATTGTTTCTTTTCCAGGTGTGGAACTCTGATTGCAATTTTGCCCTTTCTAAGACCTGCTTTATCGACAGATGTGTACCTTCTCCTTCTTTCTTCCCAGTTCTTTAGACGTACTGTATAGTTCGCTCCTGGTGTTATTCCTCTGGGTTCTTCTTTTGCGGGTTACATGGCAGGTTACATTAAGTGTTTGAAACATTGTTCTTGCATCGAACTGCACCTAGATCCTACCTGCAACCACGAATCTGCTTTGTGTAGGCACATGAAGTTGCAGCGGGAAGCAATGAGGAAAAGTGGAAGCTTTATACAGGTCTATTGGAGAAAGTTACCTGATATTGCAGAAGTCACAAGTGTGTTAGGCACCAGCTTCGCTTTTTGAATTCCCTTATGCTTCTGTTCGAATTTGGAGAAATGGACGACAAGGTGCGGCTTGAGCATTCTACGGCTTTTGGAGTTAGTCTCCGGCGTATGCAAGAGATAATAGGAAACTCACCGGTTAGTAAAGAAACTTCAGCAATTATGTCAGAGGTCATGAAAATGGCGAGAGGCTTCAACGTCTTGACTTTTACCTGTACAGAGCAGCTGGTGAGAAAGATACAAGAAGTCAAGGTTTTGCAGAAGGAGAAGCAGGTGCTGGAAAACAAGCTCGAACAGCTGGCTTGTGTGGTTTCTAGCATGGTATCTGGGAAAACTACGGTACTAAAGGATGCTTCTAACGTTGATCTCAGTACGACTATCAAATCAGAAGAGCAGATCAAGAATCCTGTGAAGGTCAAAGATGGACACTCGCGACTCAGTCTCCATCTCAAATGTGAAGAAGAACTAATCAGAGGAGAACTAGAGTTGGCCAAGCTGCGAGAAGCCTACACCGGCTGCACTTTTGTAAGTGACCAGAACTACTCATCCAAAACTGAGTCACTATATCCACACAGTTGCTCTCTCGCACAGATCGTTAGGCATATCGTATTGTACGAGCGATCTATCATGCAGCTACTTGCCTGGGGGTACCATCTTGGAAATGTGCTTTCTTTATACATTGCCTCTTGATCCGACCTCTTTACCCGTGTGCCAATATATATATCCACATTTGGCCTTCATGGTTGACAGTCTGGTTTGCTTATCCAACTAACAGCCCCTTGCTCAGAGGGAAAAGGTATCCACCCCTAGAGCGTCGGTTGTCAATATCATCTCCCCAGCTTGCATCAGTAAAGTCCTCTAAGCTTTATTACTTGTTTTGCCACGTCATTGTTTCTATTTACTCAAGAGCCATGTCTTTGGTCCCTTTCAAGTAACGCACTACCCTTTTCAGTTTCGAGTGTTCGAGTGTTCGAGCGTAGGTTTGCTAGTGTACCTAGACAATTCTCCCACTGCGTAAGCAATGTTAGGTCTCGTACAGACCATGACAAACATAAGGGAACCTAACAAACTCTGATAAGTATGTTGGAGATTTTTAGGTGCCTTCTCTGGCGCGGTAGGTCCTTCCTCCATGTTCTCGCACATTTTCCAGCCCAGAGCCGGGGGAGTGGAAGCTGGTTTAGCTGTACTGATTTTCCATTTATCCAGAATGTTCAGAATGTAGTGAGTCTGATTCAACCGAATCCAGCCTGCCTTATCGTCCTTGTCAACCTTAATGCCCAGGATTAATGTAACTGGCCCGAAAATGGTCATAGCGAAGGTTTTACACATACCTACGACTACTCGCCTGATCTGCTCTCTGTCCTTTCCTAGTAAAAGAAGATTACAATATATACTACAATAAAAAGAGTTGGAAAAGTCCTCAACTCCGCTTGATCACTTTTCCTACTCATCTATTGCCTAACCCTCCTTGTTGGGTGTTGACGAAGTCAGGGAGCCGGTTGAGGTGCATGTAGCAGGAGTGTGTTCTGTTGTATTCTCTGCGGGTACCTGTTGGTAGTTAGGTGTTTCAGTGCACACCTGCTCAATACTTACAGCTGTGTCCGTGATCTTTGTTGGGAGATTTGCTGGTAGTTAGGTGTTTCAGTGCACACCTACTCAATACCTACAGCTGTGTCCGTGATCTTTGTTGGGAGATTTGCTTCTAGCCTCTACTTTCCTCTGGGTTGACACTCTATCTGTTGCGTTTGCTGGCTCAATTATGTTTTCTCGCTCAGCTCGTTAGGCATCGCATTTCGTCCTACTGCCACCAGGGTGTACCATCTTGGAAATGTGCTCACCCTACACATTTCCTCTCGGCCCAACCTCGGTTATATTCATTCGCTGACTTCCCAAACCAAGCCAGCATACATGTTACCACTCTTCGTTACTTACATGGGTTCAAAACTATTTTGGGGTTACCTTTAATGTGAGGGCGAAGTCACTGTTTCCTCTGAAAGCTGCTTTACCCATGTATCAATATATATACTGCAATAAACAGATTTCCTCCTTTGCAGTAAATGCTCAAATCAGTGTTACCTCTTTAAAAACCTTGCTCCTGTCTTTAAAACTGGTTCTTCTGTTCTGAATTAAAATCGTCATACACCTAGATCTATCTGCACTGCATATTGTACATGCCATCTTTTCTGACTTCCATACCCTGGGGAACCCTCTCTGGAAATGTGCTTCATCCTACACATTCCCATCGGTCCGACCATTGGTTATAAACATCAATTCGAGTTAGCGCACATCTACGCCCCTCTTTGTTACTTACCTTGGTACTTCCCTGGGTTGAAAATTATTTGGGGGGGGACCTAAGTGTGGGTGAAGTTACTCTTTTCTCGGAAACTGCTTTTCCCGTGTACCAAGATATATATAGGGAGGTGCTTTTGTTGGGGGAATTGTTTCTAGCCTCTATCTGCTTCATGGTCGACACTTTGGTGTTGTGTTTGCTGGCTCGATTATTCCGGATGCCTCCTGTTTTCTTCTCCAGACGATGTATTTTGTGTTTATGTTCGTCATTTTCTGGATAACCTGCCTTTCATGTTCTTTGATTTGCGACTTGTCGCTCTACATTATAGTTATAGCTGTTTTCTCGTACAAATTACGCATCGTAATTTGTACTTGTATTTTGTCTAACAGCCACCGGGGGTACCATCTTGGAAATGTGCTTTCCCTACACATTTCCTCTTGGCCCGACCTCGGTTATATACATTCGCTGACTTCTCAAACCAAGTTAGCATACATGTTACCACCATGTTACCATCCCCAAAGGAAGTGGATAACATCGCTGGAGTAAATAAAAACCATTGTAAAGTGGTTCAAGCGTTTGACATCATCCGTTGGCTCAACTTCCTTCTGGATAACCTTTTCCTGACCTTTGGGAGTTCACTTCACCAGCAAGTTATCGGGATCCTTATGGGTACTAATTGTGCTGTGTACATCGCCAATCCATGCAACGTCTGATTATTGCAGATATTCACCCCAGATTATTGATCTCCCTCGCATTAGTTCGCAGATTTGTAGACGATTTGTTGGTAATTGATATTCCTAGTTTGATTTTTTATGTACCTGGACCTAACGCTATTGGTGGGGTATCTATCCCAAACACTCCTGCGAACATAACCTCACTGCCTGTGGTCATTCTTGCAGTTACCTGGACATTTCTATATCATCCTGGGCCTTCATACCTCTATTCGATAAAAGAGACCACCCTCCTTTTTTTGGTATTAAAATAGAACGTCTATCCACTTAGATTCTAAAATTTTGTACTCACTCCAAATTATTGATCTCCCTCGCATTAGTTCGCAGATTTGTAGACGATTTGCTGGTAATTGACATTCCTAGTTTGATTCTTTTATGTACCTGGACCCTAACGCTATTGGTGGGTATCTATCCCAAACACTCCTGCGAACATAACCTCACTGCCTGTGGTCATTCTTGCAGTTACCTGGACATTTCTATATTTCAAGACATCCTGGGCCTTCACACTTTTGTATTCGATACAAGAGACCGCCCTCCTTTTCTTGGTATTAAAATAGAACGTCTACCCACTTAGATTCTAACATCTCAATGCTGGCTAAATTAGCCTCATTAACAGCGAACTTCTTAGGATTAACACTAACACCCCTGATTTGACGATATACCGAGGGGAACATATTCTGGAAATGTGCTTTGCACTACACATTTCCATCGGCACACCCTCCGGTTATATAACAATTCGCTAACTCCGCTCGGCATGGTTAGCGCACATTCGGCCCCTAATTGATTCTCACTGTTTACTTGGCTGGATAATTGCGTGATACCCCTATACTACCGTAACCCGGCTTTCGGTTCATCCCGCATCGCCAGTTCTGCTTACCAAAAATGGCCCACTTGGAGCGTTCGGATTCTCCGCCGGGGGTTCAATCAAGCAACCCCGTCGGATCTCACCTATTTAAAGTTTGAGAATAGGTCGAGAGTGTTTCACCCCCGATGCCTCTAATCATTCGCTTTACCTGATGAAACTCCTCGTGCTCCAGCTATCCTGAGGGAAACTTCGGAGGGAACCAGCTACTAGATGGTTCGATTAGTCGTTCGCCCCTATACCCGAGTCTGACGAACGATTTGCACGTCAGTATCGCTACGAGCCTCCACCAGAGTTTCCTCTGACTTCGCCCTGCTCAGGCATAGTTCACCATCTTTCGGGTCCCAACAGGCATGCTCTTACTCGAACCTTTCACAGAAGATCATGGTCGGTCGATGTTGCACCCCGCTAAAAACGAAGATCACACCAGTCAAGTTATTTTCGCCTCAACGCGAGCATATCTGCCATTCTCGACGTATGAAGATAACACCACTGATAGGAGAAGGTTTTGTTTGGGACGTCTTCTTTCCTTTCCTTCCTCTTACTAGATAAGACATACCCAGCTACTAAAGTCATGCATTGAGCTAGGTCTTGATTTCCCTTTCTGTGATCGGCCTTTATTTCCAAACTAACGCTGTATAAGCAGCTTTATGGCAGTAAGGAACCATTCGGGGCATACATTGTACGATGCAGTTCGGTTTCTGCCTCTATGAAATCCATGTGTTTTCCTTTTACTCTCTGTTACACAGGCTCTGTTTTTACCTTCGTTATGCTTTGCCTTGGATCATCTCTTCTTGCGTTTACCTCCCTCATTTCCTTTTGGCTTTCTCTTGCTTGACATACAACGTGTTTTACTTTCAGTAATCTTTGGCATTTTCTCTTCACAAGCTCACGGATCTACCACTACACTAAGAACGGGAGTTTGCGCTCAGCTGTTCCCGGAACTGAACGGGGCATACATTGTACGATGCAGTTCGGTTTCTGCCTCTGTGAAATCCAAGTGTTTTCCTTTTTCTCTCTGTTACACAGGCTCTGTTTTTACCTTCGTTATGCTTTGCATTGGATCATCTCTTCTTGCCTTTACTTCCCTCATTTCCTTCTGGTTTTCTCTTGCTTGAAATACAGCGTGTTTTACTTCAGTAATCTTTGGCATTTTTTCTTCACAAGCTCACGGATCTACCACTACACTAAGAACGGGAGTTTGCCCTCAGGTGTTCCCCGTACTGAACAGAAATTCCTGTACCGACAAGGCCCTGTTGAGTTGAAAAAGTACTGAACTCCGCTTGATCACTTTTCCTACTCATCTATTGCCTAACCCTCCCTGTTGGGTGCTGATGAAGTCAGGGAGCCGGTTGAGGTGCATGTGGCAGGAGTGTGTTCTGTTGCATGCTCTGCGTGTACCTTGTGGTAGTTAGGTGGTTCAGTGCACACCTGCTCAATACCTACAGCTTTGTCCGTGACCTTTGTTGGGAGATTTGCTTCTAACTTCTATTTTCTGCTGGGTTGACACTCTAGCTGTTGTGCTTGTTGTCTCAATTACTACCGATATAGTTGTCTTCTAGCTTAGCTAGTTAGGCATCGCATTTATACTTGTATTTTGTCCTACTGCTACCAGGGGGTACCATCTTGGAAATGTGCTCACCCTACACATTTCCTCTTGGCCCTGATCTCGGTTATATTCATTCGCTAACTTCTCAAACCAAGTCAGAATACATGTTACCACTCTCCGCTACTCACCTTATACTTACATGGGTTCAAAACTATTTTGGGGTTACCTTTAATGTGAGGGCGAAGTCACTGTTTCCTCTGAAGCTGCTTTACCCGTGTATCAATATACATGTTACCCCTCTTTGTTAATCACTTTGTACTTGCATGGGTTCAAAACTGTTTGGGTTTCGCCCGCACACTTAGGTAGCCCCAAATAGTGTTGAAAGCTCATTTGAAAGCTCTCAGAGAGCTGCTTAACCCGTGTACCAATATATATCTAGGGAGGTGCCTTTGTCGGGCAAAAGCCCAATTGAATAATATAATCTGAGCATTGAGTGGCATTCAGCTTTTCTAGATCACATGTTTCTTGTGATTCTTGCAAAGCTATAGCCTTTCCACGTTATGGGACCCTTTGCCCGGAAGTCTTTTATAATAGTGAATCTATCAAGGTTTATTATCTGATAGCGTGATTTTGACTATGATACCAGGACCTGCGGAACTGTCGAAAAGAAGTATTTAGGATGGAAATTCGACTGAAGAAAGCTGAAACCCAGGCAGCAACAAAAGAAAATGAAAGGGTCGAGCTTTTGAAGACTCGTACGGATGAAATTACTAGTTTGAAAATGGACATCGTTCGCTTGAAAGAGGAAGCAATACGAATGCGCAAGGAAACAGGAAGATTAGAGGAACAGCTCGGGAAGGCTGCACTAAAGAATGAGCAGTTTGTAGAGCTCTTGAAAAAGGACTCCAAACAGCAGGATGAACTGAGGAGGCAACAGAAAACTCTGAAAGGTTATTTGCAACTTCTTGCTTCCAAATTCACATCCACGCAAGAGTCAGAAGATCTGCAGTTTGAACTAAGGGGCTTGGAGTGTAGGGGACTAGATGATGATACCACATCTTATTTGAAAACAATTTTGGAGAGGGGTGTCAAACCTGTGAAGTGTTCAGTGGGAACACAAACCATTTCAAAGGATGTTTCCCACAGATCTTCCAGTACACAGACTGGACATAGAACTGCTACAGCGGGGACTCAAACATCTAGTGATTATCCATCCGCCTTGCACCTGGTGGAACCTCCGTTGACAGAAGCGATCGAGGTTCTTGATCATCCGTGGAATTTGAACTTTGTCCCCGATGGAGGTGAAGGCAAAGGTCCTCAGGATCTGGACGACGAATATCCTGAGGTCATAAGGTTCCCTCAGTCCACAGAAGAACCTCGGCGGGAGAACACCCGAGACAAATGTTTGGATCATGCCGGTACGAAAAGGCCTATTGAAATAATAGATCTTGGTAGTGATTCGGACGACGAAAGTGAAAAACGTCAAGACGGTTCTCGACAGAAGTACAGGCAGTTAAGTCCGTGGTTGGAAAGAGTAGGCAACGCATTGGATGTACATTTCCCTCTGTGCCGGCCATCATCACCGGAGGCGCCCAATGGGAGAAAAGAAGGTATGTGAGCGTTTGAGGTGCACCTTTATTTGGACACCTATGCTTGCTGTTGCATGACCTATTTGCACTCACTTGTGTACTTGTCCGTTAGGTTTCTCTGGATAGAGGCTCTCCACCAGATACACCAGACCACCCTCTGCACCCCACGAAATTTCTCATCAGTCCTGTTTGTCCTTGGTTTGACGTGTTGTGCAGTGCACGAAAATCTTGGCTAGTTACTGAGGTTTGAGGAAGGTACTAGACTTAGTGGTTGGTTGGTTAGTTATGGTTAATGAAGGTAGTAGAGTAGTCACTTTTTGGTAGAATGCAGACTACTTCTTACATCGGAGTTAAATTTGCTGACACTCCCGCTTGATGAGAGTTTACCCTGATACCGATCTCGTTAATACATTCAATACCTATCATCGTTTGCAAAGTATCATGACCTGTGAGTCAGTGGCCAGAAGGGAAAAGTGGGAAAGAGAGATGGGAGAGAGTAACCACAGAGTATGTAACCATTGTTCTTTCCAGGTTAGGGGCCCACAATGGCTAGGGATGAGCGATTTGAAGAAGTGGGATCAGCTGGGGAAAGAATATATTCATCCTAGACTAAGGATGTGAGGTTGTGTTTCGACTGTACACAACTCTTGGGAGCCGAAGGAGCCAAGAGACATCGAGGATTTTCGGGAGGATGAAAACTAAACTACACCGAATGATTGTAGATAGATTCCACCTGCGCTCATTTTTGAACCGTCCAACAGGAAGCTGGTGCAAAGTCTTACTTCCTGACAGATAATGCACGAGCTTGTACCATACCAGGCTCCTTGGACCATCTAGCAGGGAATGTCGGTAGGAGCACACTTTTTGTGGATCTTTCTTGTTTTGTAAGGTTTAAGCATTAATAGTGCAGAAAAAAGGATTTCAGTGGTCATATGTATTTTACCTTTTCTGTTCACATCTAGAACCTTTTCTGTATGTAGCCAAGTTGAACGACTGTTTTCGAGACGGTTGGTCTTGCTAGATCTAAAAGTCTTAGGGAGCAAAATATGTCAGCTCTTTTTCTGTCTCTCACCGTTTTGCACACCCTTAGTCGTTGCCCCACAAGTGCCCGCACATCGACCCAGCTTTGAACTTCAAACTCTGTTGCTATACCCCTCGTAATTCTGAAGACCCATCTACAACCGACACCCTTTTCACCTGGAGGTAAATTATTAATTTCCAAGTGCCATTCTGTAGTCGGAACTGAAGCACGGCTATAATAGGAGTTTTTACTCCATTCATTTTGGTCATACATGCATTTTGTCCCTTCCCTTCTAGCTGCCTAGGATATACGATTCACCTACTCGCTCATGTGTAAGCCCCAGATATTTCGGTATTTTTCGGTGCATTAAGGGGATCATACGCTTTGCATTCCATCTAGTACAGATCTAGTACTTGCATCTATGTTGTTCCTCCATACCAAAGGGCCTGTTTCTGGTAATGTCCTGTCTGTTACACATTGTCAACTTTCTGTCCCCAGTTTAGAATTTCTCGCTGAAAATCTGCATAATTTTAACGTACATTCACTCCTTCATTCTTCGTGCTACGCCAGAGAAGTACATACACAGTAGTCCGTTCCCCGCTGGGCCCAGTAGTGCGGGGCAGCCTCGCCTTAGGGTAACCTTATATGGGGGAACCTAAAGAGTCCTCGCTTTTCATCAGTATCTTCGCTGACTTGTAATTTGTTTTTGCCTTCATCTGCACCCGGGCAGGACTTCGTGTTCTCTAATGTTCTTATTCCTCGATCTTTGCAACTCGTGGAATCACGATTCCTTGTTAGGTTACCAGTGGAGTTAGGGGGAAATGGGAGACATTTCTGTCCGTTGGAACTAGTTTCACGCGCCTTCCTCTGCAGCCTGAACCAAGGCTGTTCAGCTCTGGCACGCGGTGATGACCTCTGGTGGGTAAAAAGCGGACCGTTTTGAGTTCTCAACCCCTTGGGGGCAGCCGGGCCCACAACCTGGTTGGACTCGGTTAAACCGTAAGATCAGGGTTACTTCGGTGGATGAGCAGTTAGTTCCACCCATGAGGAGTGTAAACCTTGACGGGACTGATATCAGTCGATCTGACCACTTTCTGTTAGTGGAACAGACACTTTCCACTTTTCTGATCTTGGACTGAGCTAGGCATGAGGGTTGAAGGTAGCTCTAAACCTGCTAAGCGAGTAATTAGGAAATGGCGGGTGGATGGATTCCAAGACCAGAGCATCAAAGATGTGCATTTGAATACATTGTTAGAAAGTTTGCGGATTTTCGACATCTTTGTCTCCAACACCGTCAGCGCTTTGGGCACTCTCACACCACAGTGAACATGGCCATGTCTTGGTGGGAAGATAAGGTGAAGGCGGCTGCGGAAATTGCCGTGGGCCAGAAGCTGATAATTTGCGGGAGGGCTGTCAAATGGTGGTCTAGGGAGCTGCATGAGGCCATCGAACTTCGTAGGAACTGTACAAAGCCTAAGTAGAAGCTGGATACTTCAAGTGGTGGCCTAGGGGCCTGCAGATGCTATCCAACGTCGTAGGGACCTGTACAAGGCATATATGTAATGGGTAGTATCCTGTTCGCGGATATGAATGTTCGAGACCGGAAGCGAAAGTTGAACTTAGTTGTACTCCTCTATCAGGGACAAGTATTCTGGAGATTCTGGAGATTCTGGAGAAATGTGAGTAGGGTACGCGATATTTGCGGAGTCAAGGGTACTGATCCAGCCGGATTACTATGTGTTGGGTTGGTATCCAACCCGACACTGATGCGTAATGTGATGATGCAAGACTACAAAGGGTTGGATCTGAAATCCCCCGTTTGAAGTTGGAGGAACGATTATTTGGTTATCGAGTGTAGGACTTTGTCAGAAGCACAAACTATCTGCCGAAGGGGGTGAAGAGTTTGAACAGCCAGTAAATGGTGGTTTCGGCGTTGAGGAAATTGCCGAAGGAGTATGTGAGCTAGTAAAATTTTGAGGCTGGAGGATATGTTAACAAACTGAGCGAGTGCTTAAAGGTTGGTAGCGATCCCATGATACTGTCTTTGATTACTTGGTAGGGTTGAGAAGACAACAAGGGTGCGTTGATCTTATTGACAGGGCCGTAAGAGAGAAGGCTTAAGATACTGTAAGGGAAGACCCACTATCATTACTGTCTATGGAAATGTTGCATTGAGGGAAAGATGTGCTGGTAGCTGAGAAGCTATACTACTACAGCAAGATTGTGGTACCCATAAGTGGTGAAGCATCGTTAGGAATTCATGTTTGGCATATACCTGCTTTAACTGAAGATCCTTTCGAGGTAGATCGAGGGGTGGCTCAAGGGCTTCCTCCACTCCAACCCTTTTCAACAACTTCGTCAACTATTGAGCAGAGCAGTGGAATAGAAGGGTGTACCAGTAAATTCATCTACCGGAGCCATTCGTATATCAGATTGATGCTCGCAGACGACTTGGCTGGTTTGGAAGAATCCGCCAAGAAGCTTCGAAAGACGATTAACCCTGTCCAAAATATGATGTGATATATGGAGATTGTAGGCGCAAGTCTAAATGGATGTGGTACGGTTTAGAACGGGACAAGGGAGAAAGTAGACCATCACTGGAAGTGGGGATGCACATCTCATTCCGAGAGTGAAGTACCTAGGAGTTGAATTCTAAGAGGACTCTATGTGGGAGGCCATATTCTCGTACTGTTAAGAAGGGCAGTAAGGTAAATGGGCTGAGCAATTTCCTTGTTTGCGGAGACACCACATCCACATCTATAGCCTACCCCTTCCTGTTGGGTGCTGATGAAGTCAGAGGGCCAGGTGAGGTGTATGTGACAGGAGAGTTTTCTGTTGCATGCTCGGTGTGTATCTTGTGGTGGTTAGGTTTTTCAAGTGTACACCTACTCATCACCACAGCTGTATCCGGGACCTTTGAGAGAATTGGCTCCAACCTTTTTCATGGTTGACAATCTTGTCTTGCGAGTGCTGGTTCGATTATTCCCTGTTGGTTCATGATTGTTTCTCCAGACGAAAACAGTCAAGACGACGCATACTATTTTCTTAACTAGCTCTTCAAGCATTTTACGATTCGCTTAACCGCTCTATATTACAGTTATAGACGGTCTTTCACGTAGATTGTTAGGCATCGCATATTGTAGTTGCCATCTCTTCTGAACTCCCCCACCTGGGGTTACCATGTTGGTAAAGTGCTTCCCCTACACATTTCCTCTTGGTACGACCTTGGTTAAATACATTCGCCACCTTAGATGTTCCCGGAACTGAACAGAAACTCCTGTACCGACAAGGCCACAAGGGGAGGGAGGGCTACGAGGCACGAGGCAGTGGGCAGGCTTTCCCGACATAACACAGAGGTGGAGGCATCACAATATCAACTTTCTCCTTGATGAGAGTTTACCCTGAAGAACCTTGCTTCAAGACCCATCTTAAAGGAACCCCTACCCTAGGTACTAGGTTGAAGTTGAAGTTTCGAGCAGGGTAGAGTCCCCTTCAACACCAGGAAGAATATGATGCAGTCTTTGAAGATGGGGACGAAATACTGTGCATTATCTGTGGGACCGTGTAGGATATAATACTCTCAGATCAAACCTATTCAGTGACAGGAAAGCTGGTACTATCGGAACTCTTTGCAAAGATTCAGTCGCCTGGAATCGAAACCCAAAGCAGCTGCCTTGTTGGCCAACTCTTGTCGGTGTCAGCCTGACAAAGTCTCTTCTATTGATAACCTAGTTGCATACTTCCTGGCTGAAACTTGGAAGGTGAGGAGCTCTACGGTTAGTCGTCATACTACTTGAGTAAGTCCCCTTCCTCAGGTACCTGTCTCTTCTGCTTTGTCTTCTTCTCAGCCCATACTTGTTTTAACACCGTCCAGCTGGGATCTATGTGGTCGAAACGCAACGGGTACATCTTGCACTAGCTCATCATGCACACAACTTCAGACACATCAGTGGTTGTACGGTCCACTCGCTCTCGTGCCCATACTCTACCCTTTAGCTTGTATCCTCCTCAGCGTCCTCGATGAGATGAGGGTCTTTCACGAAAATGCTAGCAGTCGTGCTACCCGTGTACCAGGATACATCCTGTACCCGTTGTTGGGGGCTATCTCGTCAGTAGCGGTCGCTCAGGATGTCACTTTGGCGTCTCTCCTTTGGTCTGTCCATCAACATGATTCATTTCAGGTGATATGTAGTAAGTTCAAGGAGAGGGAGTCCAGTTGAGGTTAAGAGCTATACCAGTTTGCGGCTCATTGACGTGGTATAGATGCTGCAGGACGAGGAGTACGACTGACAGGAGAAGAGGTTGGACTCAAAAGGGCCTTTGGCGAAGCATATTCATGAGGTGAAGTTTCCTGCAACCTGATCAGTGGTGTCTGAATGCCCTTGCAACATCTGATCGAATGTTTCCATTATTCTTATACCTTATCCCACTACAGTCGTGGATTTTAAGTTTCTAAGAAGATATACTCACCATCCGTAGTACCGGTTGTCGGGTTTGTCTTGCTAATGTCTGATTGCAGTCTGACGGTACGATGGGGGTTAATGATGATAACGCAGGTCGCGGTTCGAGTATTTTCTCCTCGTCCTCTACGATCATACAAATGGCATGTTGGAAGGATTTTACTCTTTAAGTCTACTTTACGTTTCCTCGTGGAAGTGATTGTAGCTTCCATTCGTCATGTTTGTGCACATTGGCAAGCTCATCTTTCGACATTGCTGTCTCTATCTTACACAAGATACTGCACGGTCTTACTGCGTGTGCCAGGATCTTAAAGTGGTGAAATTCCAGACATGGCTGACTTTACCGACTTACAGTCCATTTCGAACCTCATCTAGGTTTGAATCTTTTCTCGGACCATTTACGCGCTTATCCTTTCTTGCGGCTCTTTTTGAATATGAGGTACTTTTAAGTTTAGAGGTTGTTGTACATTATGATTCCAACCTTTCTCTTCTTATTCGGTGCTGATGTCGAGAACCACATGTATTTCTCAAGATTAAATGTACAGGCCTTGAATGCCAAGACATTTCCATGTTAGTGTAATCATAATTGGGAGTAAGTCTTAATGTGTGTAAATATATTTCGACACTCTCATATGTAGGAAGTCTATTTCAGTCCCCACGTTCGGGTGAAGGGTGGTGGAAGCAGTCGATAGAACTGCGTTGCAGTGTCAGCTAATGGCACCTCTATTTTACTGTTTTCACTTTTCGCCGACAATTGACAAAAATCTGACAGACTTGTCCTTCTCTGCCTGTACGATAAGTACGGGCGTCAGACTTTTGTCAAGTTGCAACATGCTATGGTGTTTCCAGCGTTTGGACAGTGACTATCAAACCTACGCTTGCCTACACTCAAGCTTTGTTGTCATGTCCTTTGTTTTTGTTTCCTTGCGGTTTCGGCTTCAACCTAACGTGCTGTTGAAGGAGAACCAATGGAGTTATGTGTAGCAATGAGTACGACGGTTTTCAATCAGTAAGGTCAGTAAGGTCGATCTTATTCGATAGAATGTATCATCTGCTTTTACCTCTGCTCGCTGGGCTGAGTACCTTGTTGTTCTTTAGCTTTTAGATACTCTGGTGCCTGAAAACATTTAAAGATTCTTTGTAGAATTGTTTCAGCAATTCTCTAAGCTCCGACTGTATCCTTTTATATTACTAGAGGGGGTTGCCCAGTGTAGTTCTTGTCGTAGAGATCACTGTCGCACCATGGCAGTACCGACATCCATTGATGGTGGTTTATGATCACACTCTTTGCGAGATAAAGAGGTAGAATCTGATAAAACTTTCTTCTTGCGCGTGAGTCCATCCAGCCAGTACGCTTGGTCCGTATGTGGCCTTCCACTACCAACCTTCCCTTGTATGGCAGATTGCTTCGGGCAAGTTGACGTTAATAGAAAGAACTCATCTGCATCATCCCACTTCTGCTTTGAAAGTTTGTCGGTTTGACGACAGAACAGAAAACTGCAGAGAGTACTAACAAGAATCCTCCACTTCGTAGCCATATGTTACTAATTCGAAGTTTGGAACAAATGCATGTTTTTATAGGGATTTTATTTCCTTTCTTATAGTTCGAGGGGAGAGATTTTAACTATGGCTAGGGATCGTTCGACGTTTAGTATGGTAAAGAGTGCGTTAGGTGAACCTGAACATGAGTTCACCTTATGGGAACCGACCTTAAGGGTTGGATACCATCGGGTCCTCCGGAGGAAGTCCTTAAATCCTCGTTAACGTGGGAGACAAGCTCCGCATCCTTTGCTTAACATTGAATTGTTACACGGCAAAATTATGTGTATATTTTGGTGATGTTATTATTAGTTTTCACAAAAAAATGAGCATATAGAACATTACAGAGTAGAATTCGAGTAGATCCAAGCAGCTATTAACATTAGAGTAGAATTCAGTTAGATTTCGAGGGCTCTAGAATATTTTTTGGGATATGTTAGATTATCTCAGGAAGATCAGTCACGTACAGTGGCAGGCACACAGAGAAAGAGAGGCAGTGATAGATTTGAACTTAGCTCTGATAGACGCTTAAGTCTCTAGAGTCAAGACATTTAAGTCCTTAGACAGTCAGTGTAGCGCTCAGTCAGTCGATGTCTCAAGAGAAGTACGGTAAGTAACATTCGGGTCATCATGGCCAGGCGCAAGACTAACACTACACTACGGGAGAAGTTAGACAACAATTTCTAACACCTTCCCTTGCTGTCTATTTGGATACGTTAAAAGATCTTCCTTCTAGTCTCGTATCGTGTGACCAATGTTTGTCGTTCGAAATAGCATTTGTCATCACATTGCGACCTTCCTTTCTGTGGGGATGTATTTTTACATCTCTTTCGATAACTATATTTCTAACATTTCTAACGTATATCTCTGTATATATCGATATATATCTCTTAAGCCTTTCATGATTTACATGATTCTGAATTTGATAGCACTCTGATTATCACAGAAAATTTCTGTGCATCTCAGTTCAAAACCGAGATCGGAGATCAATCCTCTGAGCCATACAGCTTCTGTTCCTGTCTTTGACAAGGTCATGTATTCAACCTCCATTGTGGACAAGGCAACCGATTTTTGTCTATTCGATGTCCATCTCACTGGTCCATTGTGGAGTAGAAATCAATATTCTGTAGTTGACATCTAGTGTTTGGACAACCTCTCCAGTCAGAATCAGAATACCCACACATCGTTCTCGGTTTATTCGAGCGATCGATTTCAGTTCTAATTCCACGGTATTCTTAGTCAATGAAAAATTCGTTTTTACAGCTTTCTAGTCTATCTCTCCGAGATTAGAAAGAAACTGAAATGCAACGTTCACTGCATATGCTATGTCTGGTCTGATGTAGACCGTAGTCCACATCAGACTCCTCACGACAACCTGATAAATTTCTCACGTCTTTAGTTGTTGGTCTGTAAATAATTGTTATGTTGGAGAGTGACACCCGTTTGCTTTCTTCCATTCTGAACTCTTCTAACTTCCCTCGGATTTATCTTTCTTTAGAAATTCTTATCCATCCTTCCTTCCTGTGGATGGATCTACATCTCCAGACATTGACAGATTTCTTTCGATTCCACCATCTCGAATTCTGTATGTAGTAATCTTTTCACCTTCTCCAGAAGTTCTAGTGAGGAACTTACGAGGATGCAATCATCCACGAACAGAGTCAAGGAGAGATAACTTTTATTTTCATACTGAAAGATGTAAACGTTTTGATCTGCTTTCGATCGTAAAAAATCGATTTTCTGCAAATAAATATCGATCCGTTGATACCATTGTCGCGATGATTGTCTCAGTCCTTAAATTGACTTTCCGGAAAAGTTACACTTCCTCATCCATATGTCCATACAAAGTTATACACTTCTTCATCCATATGTCCATACGGTAACGCGGTTTTCACATCTATTTGGCGCATCTTCATATCATATTGAGTTGCCATAGACAATAAGATCGATGCATATCTGATCATAGGCGAAAAAGTCTGAGAGGAATCAACTCTTTGGAGACTCTTTATATACCAAGTGAACTTTGTATCTATCCACAAGCTCTTATCCACGATTCATCTGCTAATGTTTGATTTTGTACACCCATTGACATCTTACGACCTTTTTTCCAAGCGGTAGTCGAGTTAAATCCCAAGTCTGATTTTGCGCCAGATATGAGAATTCATCTTCTATCGCTGCATGTCGTTTTTCTCCATCGTTGTTCCTTATCGCCTGTGCGTAAGTAGTAGATCCTCTCTTAATCGTTTTTTCATGTGATTTAGTTTTCATGTTCACGACCAAAACTTCACACTTTTTGATATTTTTAGTTGATCGTAGGGATCCATGTGTTTCTTCTTTCTTGTTCCCTTTTGGACATTTGGAACGATCTTCATTTCTTAACGTGATCCTCTTTCTCTTGCTTTCGTCAGAGATGAGAATTCATCTTCTATTGTTGCATGCCATTTCTCTCCATCGCTGTTCCTTATCGCCGTGCGCAGGTAGTAGGTTCTCTCTTAATCGTTATCTCATGCGATCCATTTTTCACGTTCACGATCAAAGTCTCACATTTTTTCCATATTTTTAGTTGATCGTTTCCTCTCTTTCGTTCTTTTTTGGACATTTGGAACTCCATTTCGTCGTTTTTCTCGCTCCCCTTCTTTTTTGCTTTCGCTTGTAAATGTGCGTGAAAATTTCTGGTTCTGATGAATCAGAATCAGAAACTCTCACAGGCGAGGGCAAAATCGCTGGCAGATTAGAGCCCTGCGGGGAACTGGTTGATGATAAATCTATCTCGTGCGAATTAGAGCAGGATGGCGGACTAGGATGCGACGGCGTCTTCTGACTAACGCCGATGGATAAGGGGCCAAGTAGGAACATAGATCTACTGGTCTGCTGTCAAGAACGCGGACCAATTTTTTCAGTTGATTATCTTCTTTCTCCCGAAATCTATCAAACGTAAATTGGACGGATCTGTTCTTCACTATTTTCTTGCTTTCCTGTTGCTGCAAACAATACCCCTTAGCCGTCTCAGAGTAACCAAGGAAAATACAGTCAGATGCTTTTTGGATCTATTTTCCCTTCATGCGTTTTCTTCACATGCGCATATGCAGTGCATCCGAACACCTGCAGATGACCAACATCGGGTTTCTTCTTGTGTCATCATTCATATGGTGTCTTGTCTCCGGTTACGGTTTTGGATGATCGATTCTACAAGTAATTTGCAGTAGATTTCGCTTCTCTCCAATAGTTGTGAGATAATTGTGCGGACGTTAACATGGAAACAACAGAATCTATCAAAGTTCTGTTTTTCTTGTCCGTAACACCATTCTGTTCCGGTGTATAAAGGATCGTATATTCTCTTCTTATCCCATGTTCTGCAAAAATTGATTGAACACGGTAGACTTGTACTCCGTGGCATTATCTGTGCGCACGACTTTAATCTTTGCATCTACTTGATTTTCTACTAGCGTCTTGTACTCTTGTACTGTGAACTTAGTTTAGACCTAGTCTTTATTTTGAAATAAGTACAAGAAAGTATATCTAGACATATCATCAATGAATGTAACGAAATATTTGCATCTTGAAAATGTAAATGTCCGCAGCGGACCACATATGTCAGAATGAACTATATCCAACAAGGTAGACGCACAGGTTGTTCCAGTTCTCGAGAATTGTTGTCTTGTCTACTTCTTTATCGCACATGCAGTACAGAACAGTAGAGACTTGAGGTTACAAGTCTCCATGTTTGTTGCCCTCTTCTTCCGCTGCATCTGTTGAATCTTTGGTAGATTTACGTGACCAAGTTTCAGATGTCATAGTTGAGTTTCGTCCGGTGTAGTCACCAAGGCTTTCAGTAGTTGAGAAGATGTCACCTTAGAGGCACCAAGTCGGTGTAGCTTGTTATAGCTTGTGCATTTTGCTATAACCTGCTTTTCTGCATTTCTGAAAATGCATGAATCTGATCATAATGCGATGCTCCCACTCGTTTGCACTAGCTGATAAATTGAGAACAAGTTCTTAGTTAGAGTTGGGACATGAAGCACGTTCTTTATCAGCTTCTCTTGTCTTCCATCAACGGTGATTTTGACATCTCTGCTTTTGTTGATTGAACAGCAATTGTTATCGCTCAGATATACATTCTTTCCAAAAAAAATGATTTATAATTTGTGAACGCATCTCTCTGGTAGCACATGTGCTGCGTAGCACCAGAGTCCACAAACCAGTCATCATCACTCGTCATTGATGACAATGCTGTAACATACAGCTTGTGATCCATTACCGCAGCCGTGTTTCTTGATTTCGAGTTTGATTGTTTTTTTTCGAGTCTCAAATATGATGTGTCCTTGCTTTTTGCAATAAAAGCATTTCATTTTCTTCTTAGAAAATAATTTGGAATTGGCATCGTCCTCCTTGGCCTTGCTTGAGTTCTCCTTCTTTGGCTCATACCTTTGATTTACGTTCAGAGTTGAAGTTCCATTGGTGTTTCGATTTTCGTACTTCTTGTGAACTTTTTCTCTTAGCAGTCCTGCAGTCACAGACTGCGTAGCCAAATTGGGTAACGCTCGCACCGTACTTTGGAAGGAAACTCCTCAATAAACATATGAAGGCTTCTTCATTGTTCATTGGACATCCAGTTGCATTCAGCTGATCCAGTATGCCACTAAATTTAATGACATGCTTGTTCATCTCTTCTTCTTCTTGTAACTTGAAGGTATGGAGCTCGTCCAACAGGTACATCATTGTCGGGACGTTATGAGATGCATACATTCTATGCATCTCCTTACACACTTGTGCAGTTACAGTGTACGGAATCACTAATCCTTGCAGACTATCGTCGACAGCATTGCCAAAAAGCATCATGGGAAAAATGTTCTTCGTGTCCCAATCGATTTAATTCCTAGCATCGGTAGTAGGGATAGCAGACGTGGAACCTACAGCTGGAGTTGGAGGACGTACGTTCGTTTCGTCGACTAGTTCACTCAACCCTTGACTTTCAAGATCCAAGTCGGTCTATTTTTCCACGAATGGAAATGTTGACCATAGAATGTGAGGAAGAGGTCATCGTTCAAACACTATCATGCAATTCTCACATTGATGTCTCTCTTCTCGAGATCTTCATTGTCAGAATAACTCTGCTTTGATACCATGTCAGATTATCTCAAGCAGATCATTCACGTTGAGTGGCAGTCACACAAGCAGATCACTCATGACAAGCACGCAGAGAAAAAGAGAGACGTGATGATAGACAAGCAGATCACTCATGACAAGCACGCAGAGAAAAAGAGAGATGTAATGATAGATTTGAGCATAGATTGGATAGATTGGAGTGTGTAAAGTATCTGGATTCAGTGGTTTAAACCACCCGTGGCGGTACTTAGCTAAGGGGGCCCCCACCAGCCCCTTTTCCCAAAAATTTCCTTCCCGTTTTGGAAACTGCACAACGTTGCAGTATTCTCATTGGTTACTGGTAGAGGACAAGAAAGCTACCAAACGAAAGCTCTTGGAAAGAGCTACCAAATGAGCTAGGCGTGATGACAATGGACCATGCACGATCCAGAAATGATGTTTTGAAACATCACTGGTTGTCATAGAATATATTGTTTTTGAAATTCGAATTGTGTCTTTATTGCATATGTTATACAGCGTGTAACAAATGTGGATATAGTAGCAAATCGTCTGAAATTTCTTTTTTGCATCCAGCTTGAAAATGAATGTGAAAAACGGCTGGTACATAACTCCAGCGAAAGTATAGTATTGAGTGAAACAAGAAGGCCTCTTTGTGGTCCGGATACATTGCAAACTTCTCACATTTTCTTTGTATTTCTCTGTTGTTCTCATTCGCTTTTCATTTTTCTCCTTAGAGTATCACCACTCATTCTTGTATTTTTGTACACTTTGTAGTTTTTGTCCTTAGTGAATTAGTGAGGTCTCCAAAGTTCTTTTGAGCTCAGCAGCGCTTTGAAGTATTTTCTTTTTTCTTTGTTATTAGTTTCAAAGAGCTTGGTTTAGTGTTTACATCTGGACCTCTAGGATAGGAGATTTTTGTTGGGTTCAATGCCACCGAGAACGTCCCGACGATCGGCATGGTCTTAGAGGATGTCCGGAGGTCCCAGGAGGAAAAGTATGGATTCCAGAGTCCTTAATACCTAGATATGTCCAGTTGATGCAATTGTTGGGATCAGGTGCAAGGCACACCGCTGTTCTTCAGTTTCTCTTTGAGACGGTTCGTACGCGCATTGACAATATGATGCAAGAGGTTGAATCGAGACACGCAGAACCAGATGTAATGTCAGAGGAAGGTGATTTGGAAGGAGTTGTTGCAGTCGGAGACTATGAGGAGTTTGATGTTGATCTCGATGTTCTTCATGCTCTTGGCATCGATGATTATCCTCAGATATGATTTATACTTGTGGATATGTGTTTTGCATGCTATGTGAGCATTTTATTTATGTGTATTATTATTGCTGAATGATGTATGTATCTTTTGTATAGATGACACCTAGTACAAGTTTGGAGACAAGCACTATAATTCTAGATTCGCAGATCCTTGTCAATCCAGTACCGGACTTTCATTTACTAGAGACGGAGAGAGCACCAGACGCCCAACCCTCCAGTGCTCCAGTGGTGCATGATCCACTTTACGGAATTATAGCTTTGAGTAGGCTTAGGGAGTTCTTCCATGACTTTAAAGTTAAGTGTCCGCACTATGGATGTGAGGAGTGTTTCCTACCTCCTTCAATCAAGAGCATCCATCAAACGTGGGCGATCACATTTATATGTTCTGATCATCACGTGTATGGATGGAGATCGATGGAGAAGAAATGTACTATGACATCTCTGATGTTACTCATCGTCTTTATCATGTTGCTTTGTGTGCGGGTTTGGGATTCACGAGCTTAGATAGTGTTTATAGAGAGGTAGGATTAGCTCCAATTTCTAGAAATCATTTCTTTGATTTTCAACGTGAGAAGAATCGTCAAGTTGGATGGATTCAAGCGACCAAAGAGCAATGGGCAATAAAAAAAGCAGAGGTGCAATCTGAAGTGCAAGCAAAACACTTCCCGAATTTGAACGAGACCACTATTGACGATACATGTTATACTCACTAGTCAATACTTCTCTAGTCATTCAATTACATCCAGTTTATGATATCTTCATCCATTTTGCATGCTAAAGTTTGTTGGAGCTTATGTAAGAAACTTTGTGGTATATGCGGATCTTCGATATGACTCCACTCGGAATGGTTACAATGGCACTTGTGCTTTCATTGATGCGCATGATGGTCGCGTGATTGAGTTGGTGAACATGACTCGAGTCGAGACGAGAAACAATGCATGGTTGATTGAGGACCATGTATTTGAGGAGGGGATTCATCGTTTGATCTGCTGAGGAATTGTGTCTGATGAAGTGGTGCATGATGACAAATCGTCGGTGGATGTCATATTGCTTCGTCATGGAATTGTTAGTCAGAAGGACTTGTGACACAAGTGCAAGAATGTGATCAAGAAGTTCTTGATCGAGGTGCAGAACAAAAAGCGAGTGCCAAGATCAGTGGAAGAGGATGAGGTGGTTGATGATTTGGAGCTTCTTATAAAGAGAGATTCAAGGAGCACTCTTTACGGGGAATAAACCTGCACTTGTTCAACGAGTGACAAATATGTGTGATTTAGAGCGTGGAGACGTTACTCTGTCTAGATGATATATGTACCCGAAACTTCAAGCACATGAAATTGTTGACAAAGTCAAAAGATGGATATACACTTGTTGTCAACTGAATGCTAGGAGGACAGTGGGGCCGGATGGACGTTATCCTCAAGTGGAGGACAATACTAACATCTTGGTCTTAGACATTCGTAATGCTGCCGACCATTAGACAAGTGATCATACAAGATGCGTTGATCTTCCTGGAGATAGACCGTGTTGCACAGTACCAGACCTCACCAGACCAGCATCTGATCAATATTATCAACGAGGTAAGTGAATTTTTCTGTTAAAATTAAAATTTTTAACTATATTTTAAAATATATTATCTTATAAAATATTCATGTATACATGTGTAAGATCTTCTACCCATCGAGCTATGGTGGACTTTTTGACCAAAGTCATTACGCTGACAAAGATGCGTTTCTACACAAAGACTCGAGAGAATTACTTGTCGGAGACTTTCAACTCCGTCATCAACAAGTTTGCGACCAAGAGAACTCATATGCAAAAAGTCATGAAGCTCGACTTACCGCTTGTGCAATGGATTGGAATGAGAACATTGTTCGGGAGCCTATCAAGATCTATTCGCGTCGACCATAACATACGATAGTTCGTCATAGGACAAGGACGAGAAGAGAGTTATCGGACAGAACGATGACATGAAAAACTACAATTCGAGAAGCTTTATTTGACGAACGAACCTCCACATGACACAACAGAGCTCTTTTTGCTTATTTTACCCTCCAGGATCAAGTAACCCTCTAGGATCACCAAGAGACTCGGTCGAGTATGATAGAGAAAGTTCATGCATGCCAGTGATGCATGTCTTCAGACCTGGATGTGTTATAGCCAAAGTCCAAACGTTGGAAAAATTACGTTTACTTTACTTTAAAGTTTTGATGCAAATGTTATTGCTTGAGGTCAAGGTCAAATATATTTGACAAGCCCTAAGCAAAACCTCATATTTCGAAGACTGCTTGAAGCTCATTTGAAATATTAAAAGTCCAATTGCCAGCGTATGGAAAGAACGGAATGGTGGCTCTCCAGAGTCCATACTACGAGCAGTTGTTGCGTGATTTACGTGGTACAAGGTGGAGTGGGAATAGAATCAAGAGTATGCATACATGATAACGAGCTAAATATTTACATCCAAATTGCAGTTTCGGCTAGAAGTAATAATATCTGTTTCTCTTTGCTGTGGCTGACAATCCGCTTCTTCCAACTATAGCCGTAGTAGTGAGGCTTTAGGGAGCAAGACCTGCCGAGACCAGAGTTCTCCCGGTCATCCAAAACCTTGACATCAACTCGAAGTCTTACATGTGAGGATTGCCCTTCTATATCTGTGTAAGTTCTATCTTGTTTGCTGTTCGTTCAACTATGCGAACCTTGTGTGCAGCCGAGAACCCATCCATCATCTACGTGGAAAGAAAGTTGTTTCTTCAGAAAAGGTTCTACTGGTTATCTCAGTCCTGTAGAAATTATATTATTATATCACTGTATCACTATATATTATCCTGTAGAGTTTTTACAGGATAATATATAGTGATACAGTGAACAGTGATAACATATTATATACTAAAGCATTATTGTGTATTAGAGTGAACAGTAAACAGGTCCGGTTCAGTAAAAGAAAATCTGCAAAAAAATTCATAAATTGAGGACCCAGGAGTTGAACCTGGTAAATTCCCCGATGGCAATCCTCACCGCAAGAGAACCCCCCTGGACCCCGAAGGGATGCAGAATGCAAATGCTAAACAAACACAATGATAACAGATGCAAGACTGAACAAACAAACAAATGAGAGCAAAAATGATGAAAATAGAACAGAAACTATTCGCTCCTTGTAACCAACAAAAATATCACTCGGATTACTCCAAATTTTCTTCACAGCGAGTTCAAGCAGCTCCGGAAGCTTCGTTCGGTCACTGAAACCCAAAATGAGAGCACACGCACGGTACAGTTGGAATCGCTGTCGAGATGATAGAGTTTCTGAGTAAGAAAGAACTGCACAGCCTAATAGCGAATGTTCTTTAGGCTCATAGAACATATGG
The DNA here is from genome assembly GCA_036924285.1 of Asterella californica. NCBI lineage: Eukaryota > Viridiplantae > Streptophyta > Marchantiopsida > Marchantiales > Aytoniaceae > Asterella > Asterella californica. Next base: position 20,842,891 of record JAYKYS010000003.1, read on the forward strand.
AAGAACACACATGGAAGAACAATGTTCCTCCCCAAACTTTCCACATACCATCTATATTGTCAACCCCCTCCCAGCTGTGCCGTATACCTCGTGAATTGTCCTCCATGTAGAACCGAACTCAAGAACTGACTACTGACGGCGATGGCTGAGAGAACGAGAGAAGGAAAATAAAAAAGACAGTCTTCAAAACAGAGCGATGGCTGAGCGAACGAGAGAAGGAAAGTAAAAAAGAGAGTAAGAAAAGAGGGAAGCGTGAGAAAGAAAGAGCAGGGATAATGATAAGGAGTAAACGCGGAATACCTCGACACTCACTCGCCAAAACCACAGACCAGCTCTGTTGTGTAACAGCAACCGACAAAGTCCACACCAAAGCAAAGTAGAGCCGCGTCGAGCCGAGCTGTGCTATGCTGATTGCGCATAATAAAGTTTAGACTACCTCGTCCCTTGTAAACTCGAGGAAATGGACGTGACGTTTAGAAAGACAGTAGGCTAACAATCGATAAACAAGCCAAGGAAAAGCCAAAGAATAATACGGGCCGAGCAAGAACTAGAGGTGAGGTGAGGTAATCAAGTTAGACGAGATCTAGCGAAGAGCGCACGGTTGTGTGTGCCACACAGTTCTCAAGAGATATCCACGTCCACTGTCTGCAAAGAGAAGACCAAGCGAGGACAAAAAGTGAACGATGCAATGAAGTCGCCCTGCAGAGACTGTGTCGTCCTGCAGCAGATTGCAGCGAGAAGACAAGACGAGGACAAAAAGTACATGAAGAAATGATATCGTCCTGCAGCAGATCACAACGAGAAGACCAAAGTACACTAAAAATTGAAGTCCGCCTGCACACACTGTTCGTTCGTTCTGCAGCACAGCCAACCCCACCAAGTACTCAATGCTATGCCCCAGCCGACCCCACCAAGAAGAGAAGACACAGCAGCCTCACCAAGAACGCTGCCAAGAGTGTACGCAGTGCCCAAACCCTAAGAAGTGCCCGGAAGTTTTTGTTGCGCAGAACGTGAGTCGTACAGGCTACGCGCTATAATGACAAAAGAAGTGGCACGTGCGGCGAGGGCCGCCTTATATACCCCGACTGGTGGTTTAAGTCTTCATAAAGACAGCACGTAGCGCTCAGTGTACAAGCTACTAATCTTAATGATCACTTCCAAGATCGGTGCTTCAAAAGAAATACGGGAAGTAATAGTTGGGTCATCATGGCCAAGTGCAATGCTAACATTACACTACGTGAGAAGTTACATAGCAATTTCTAACCGGATAAAAAAGTTTCCAAGTAGTAATTAATCATAGTAGAATTCACCAAGCGATCATAATCGAGAATATTTTGTAGTATCTGTTGCCAGTCCGTCAACACATTCCAAAATTGCCTTCAAGGTGAGCAACGTGTTTGTGTGGTTCCAAGGGAATGCTTCTAGAACATATATTTATGTTTTTATTTGTCGTAGATAAAACGTCAGAATTCAAAGCCCTTTGAACCCTTGAAGAGATCTTTCAGAGATCCCATGGAGACCGACAACTCCGTTTAAAGTTGAGTGTTTAGCTACTTTTTGCTCGCGACAGATGAGTTTAAATTAGTCCTTGATGCAAGAGGAATTTGTTGGGGCCACCAAAGCAGAAATCTTAAAACTTAAGTGAGTTGTTGCCTTGTCATGTGAAGCCATAGACTTGTAAATAATAATTAATCTATTAATCGTTGCTCGTTAGTGTGATCTGTCTATGTGTGTAGAGAATCTGAACTTCTTAAAGTTTCTAATATTTTTATGGTTTAAAACTGTCAATCGATCCATACGATTTCGATTGCGGACAATTCCCATCGACTTCATGGAATCCATTACGTATATATTATAATGTTATGAAGTTCATGACATATTTGGTATGATGATACGGACCATCCGTGGACACCGTGGCTCCTTCACATATGAAGGTATATGTCATCTATGGATTTTATGAATTGCATTTGCAACACACCAAGAAGAAACAATTAAGAATTCCCTCGATATGGTGGCAAACAAGTATTGGAGTCAAATAAGTATAATCACAAAATATAGGGTTCTTGTCCAAGACTAAGAAGTTCCTTGATTAGGAACTCAACTGTCAAGAGTCGACACTCACATATGTTAGCTCAAGGTAACCAAACAACCCTTAATTGTTGTAGTTTCTTAAGATTTCATTGAGAAATCACAGAATCCACGATGATCCATGACTTGCCCGGTCAACCAATGGTTATCTCTGGTTATCTCGTCTTCGTAAGTACCACTTACTTTGCTTTTCATGTTGATTCTTTTCTGTTACTTGAATCATGATGGATAAGTTCCCTTATTCTTCATTTGGATAGTTTCTGGATAGAAAGTCAAGAAATTATAAAAATCCAAAATTGTGTACAAAATTTTGTCTGGAATATACAGAACACTCAACTAGGAGTAACTCTGAGCCTTGTGACATCTTACATCTCATCCTTGTATGTTGTCTGTTTGTTTGTGAAAACGAGAATTCGGTCAATGACTTATAAATTGATACACAAATTTAAGATATCCATAGAGTCATGTATATACCGGAGGACCTCTGGATAAATGCAAGGGAAAAAGAGTAGCATAGCAGCTTTGATTATGGAGGGTTTGCAACTATCCATAAGTGCAAAAGTTCATCAAATTTGTACTTATAAATATCCTTCATAAGCGCAAAATTGTGTTTAATATATAAAATTATAAAGTAAAGATAAAGTTAGATTTGAAGACAAGCACATGGATGAAGAAGAAACATATTTGCTTTATCATGTTATGTTTCTAGGCCTCAGATGTCTAGCTCAGTAAAGAGGAAAGTGATAAGTAGAGTAGCTTACAAGTTAACCATATGTGTAAAATTTCATTTCTATCATGTGATGTCAAATTGTATGTGTAAACATAGCTTACACATACAGTTTGCAGTATTCAGTTTCGACTGTACAGTCAACACATGAGTCATGCATGTAAACTACACAGTTGTTTTATAAAATAAGTAGTTTCTAAAACACATAGTTGTTTTCCGGCCACGAACTAGCATTAGCCGGCAAATTTCTAGAGGTTACTAGAAGTTGCTTCGAATTTCGAGTTTTACGAATAAGAGCTTCAGATCTTTTCTCGATACTTCTCATATACATCCGAAAATGCACATGTAGTGCAACCGGAATTCTTCGGTTGTCGAACACGCGGAATGTTGGTCAACTTTAGTCGTGAAAAAACATCGGATTCATTTATAGGTTTATTCTTTGGGTGTATGTGCACGTGTTTGTCACGGTCATGGTTGGGATTATGGGACGTGAAATATTATCATTTTGTAAAATTTCATACTATGATTCTTACGTGATGATGTTCATTGTTGATCTTCATTCATGAGGTCCAGTTCATGGACCTATGAATATACAAAAGATAATTCATAATTTTCCAAAAGTTTTCTGAATTAACATGAATCAGTTTGAGAGACATGTAACTTATAATGATCAATTATTTCCTAATTATAAAATAATTAAGAAATAACTGACACAAATTAGGACATAAATATACATATTACATAAATATAGTATCTATCTGTATTATCATATTAATTATTTAACTACATCGTCTTGAGTTTTTTTTGTTCTACCATTTAATATCCACTGTTAGTGATGATATAATGTTAGCATGATACTAAGTCGTATCTCAGGTTAGTTAATCATGTATGGTTATTTAGTAATATCAAGCCTATAGTCTAGGGTCTTATCGGGCCTCTGAATTCAGTGAGTTGTCTTCATACGTTATGGATTCCATTATTCTTCAGCCGTAATTACACAGCTATCTTCAGGAAATTCTCTTTCGTTTGCACACTTTGGATATGGTTATGTTTTTCTTATCTTTTATTAGATATATTGATATATGTATCTTTTCAACCTTAGGGGTTGAGGAATCTTTGCTATCAATAAAAAGTAAGATTCTTAGACTTTTCGATGTCTTCGAATTTCTATTTATGTCTTGTATCTATCTTTTGATTGAAAAAAGACAAAAAAATTAAATAAACTTTCCAATACTTTTGTAACAATAAAACTGACGAATAGATTTCCAGCAGGAAACTTTGCAGGTTAGAAAGAAATGTAGTACCGGTTCCAAACGGTAGCAAGAAAAACTCCAACTGTACTCTGTCGTATTCATTTCAGTGTGTTTCTGAACTCGCCCGCAACTGTAAGTTAAATCTCCTCATCTGTTTAATTCCACGACCTTGGAGCTTTTCCGGACTACGGATTTGGACTGTCGCGGGGTGCCGAAAAGCGGAGAAACTTGTGCGATGAACGGCCCAATTCCCTTCTGGACGTTCTGGCTCTGATTAACTACAATCGAAGGCATCTACTACTATGAGCTAGAAGGTAAGGTGCAATGACTGTTGACTTGTTGTTTCTCTTGGTGGCTTGATGCATGCCATCGTACTTGCTTCCACGTGCAAAAGAGAAACGAAAAAGAGTAAGACTTAGTCTGGTCTAGCAGTTACTATGCTACTATGCACTTTGCGGGATTCTGGAGGAATATATGGAAGCTCTCTCTTCGTTTGTTTACACTCTGACCATTCTGTACGAGATTCAGAGTCTCAGACGTATCCTTTCTGAAGTCATGTCAAAAGCTGGAAACAAAAGTATAAAACACTGTCAGTAAAACAAGGAGATGAGTCGCTCGTGAGATTTTCTATGGTCATGCGTGGCTTGCTAGCTCAAAGGCTGACGCCAGGAATCGAACTTTTCTACAACGTACTGTATCTCATAGTTGATCATCTAGGATTTTCTGTTTTCTTTTTCTTTTTTAAATCACGGTTTGTAGTATATTAGTGGTGGGATATCCCACCCTTAATCATTTTACTCGGTGTTTAAGAAAACTAGACCTCGACGTGCTCTCTCACCCGAACTGTGCCCAGCTGGCTTATGCTCATTTGTTATCGTTTGTTCTTGATCTACATACCAAAATGACCGTCATCTTCAGACTTTGAAAATGAGTCGCAGATCTTCGCGATCTGACATCGGACGACTTCAGAACAATCATCCAAAGATGAAAGCAAAGAGAACCTCAGAAGAAAAAATATTCCTGAAAATTCAAAATTTGAATAGTTCCCCTAACGAGACCCTGGTCGCTAGAGAACTCGAGTTTTCGCCTAAGAACATTTTTCCCAGAATCTGGTTTGAATCTTTGTCATCAACTGGCCATGTAAGATGTCAAATAAGCTGCAGGTCTTACCAGATCTACATTTCCTGTAATGAAAGTAGGCTGGCTGTCAGGCCAGCCGAAACAGCGGACATGAGGAACATTCCTCCTCCTTGTAACCTTGGCTTGAGGGACTGCGGAGGGGTAAAGCCCCTTTGCTTTTTTTTTTGCCTTGGTCTTTTTTTCTCGCACTTGTTTTTTTCGTTTTTCCTCTTGGGAGTCTCCTCACGCTCATTTTTTTCTCAAGGTATTTTTCACACTTGGTTTTATTCTCTGTTAGACAATTTGGGTATTTCTAACTGATTAGTTGTTGCTTATATTTACTTATATTTTCTTATTTTTTTCTTTTTTTCTTGTTTCTTTTTTCTACTCTTAGAGATTTGGTTATTTAATTAATTTTTTTCTATCATTTAGTTCTTTTTTGTAGTAGAACGGTGTAGATCAGATTAATTTTCTCCACTATTGCTTATTTTTAGTAACGGACGGCGCTTGGTTACAACTGATGATTGACGGACCTTTGGACGGATAGGCTTGTGGACGGCTTTAGGACATATTTATTATATCCATGCCACCTAGAGTGTATCCTAGGGTTCTGGAGACCGACATGCACCTAGAGGATGTCCGGAGGTCTCGACAGATATGGTGAGGGTTCTCGAGTCATTGTTACCTAGGTATGTACAGATTATGACACTTTGGGACTAGGAGCCGGACACGTTGCTGTGTTTCGCTTTCTGTTTGCCACCTCTGAGCAGCGAATAGACCAGATGGCTAGAGATGATGAGCAAGTACCCGTAGACCTAGATGTTATCCCATAGGAGGGTGTTCTGGAGAGAGGAAGCATAGGGATAGTTGCAGACCATTTATTCGCTGATCTAGATGTGCTACGTGCTCGATACACTCGAGGAGAGGAATGTCACGTCGGCACCCCTTCCCTTTTATACCACTATCTGTGGTTTAACCGGAAGGGAGACAATACGCCACTGAATTTTATTAAGGAGAAAGAACAAAATACACCGTAGTCAAAGTGAAGCAACAAGGACAAAGAAAGCCTCATAAGATTTTATTAAGTGAGGCCTCCCAGTACTTGAAAACCTTTGCAAGTCGGCAGCACAACGGATAGAAAAAGATGAGAAAAGGTCCAGCCGAAGAAAATGCCCATGGGACCATCTAACTAACGAACTAGAAGAATTGATGGCGTAGTGAGCAACAAGCTGAGAGAGTTGCAACTGAAAGGAGGGAGCAAACCTAGATAACAGCATGCAAGTGGTGGGTTTGAAAACTGGACAGGAGAGCAGCGAAGTGACGACGAAACGCATGCAACAGAACTGACAATGTGACCCAGGTGCTCTGAAGAGGAACGAGGGAGTAAAAATGAGTGCGGTTGGAAAAGCGAGAATGAAAAGACAGAACCACGAAAATGATAAGTGCATTTGTGAACTAAACCGCACAAAGAGACTAAAAGTGGAGGATCACAGATTTGTGCTACATCTTAGGAAGGACCAATTATTTACTTGGTCAGGCCCATGCGCCTAACTTATAACTTGGCCGGACCCCTGCTCCAAAGAGATAATTCGGTCAGCCCCATGACTAGCTACAGTATGTACCTGAGTACCACGTCACTTGTTATATACACATGGCATGTACACGTGGTTATGATAGAGTGACGTGGAGTTGTTATGATAGAGTAACGTGGATGTGGTTTCTCTGTGATATCATAGACGCAGGACAGATATATCAATAGAGAGCAGCACAACCGCCATGTCAGCTATTTACTGATTGCAGCGAGTCATGGCCTGACAAAGTTACATTTTTGGTGCAGGGGTCCGACCAAGTTATAAGTTAGTCGCATGCGACTGACCAAGTAAATAAATGTAGGAAGGACACTAAGTAGTCTGAAAAGAATAGGCAGAGGACTCCTTTGCAGCACAGAGATAACACTGACCCGCATGGATGGCACAGAGTCGAGCAAAATGTACAAAGTCGAAGCGCGAAGTGGGCAAATAAAGAAAACATGGTAGATATCTCCATCAGGATGCATCTCCACAGCAGAACAATGTTGAGTAATGCGTAAAACAAGTGAAGTCCTGAAGTTCAGTTAAAAGATCCTGTGAGTAACAAACACCATACGACTGTAATCGAGCGGCGGTGCAAATCGAAGTATTAGAATGTGCCAAATATCAACCCATTCATGTACTCCCAACCTACATTCCATCGGGCATTGAGTTGATCTACCATTGCTGGCTGACAGTGCCCTACCACACACGCATAGATCCGAGCAGCTAGAAAGGGAAAACGAGGAGGTACAACGAAGTTACCTTGATAAAGAAAAATACCAAGAGTGTGAAGAGAGCCAGTCATGCTGACTCGAAATGGTCAGACCAGTTAGCCACGAAAAGCTGCAAAGCCGAAGGTATACCATTGTGCACTAAAGTGTGCGAATGAATACCTGTGTAGAGGTAATGCCAAGCGCAGAGAGAGTTGAAAGGAGTGAAACCGAATTTGATCCAAAGCACCCGGCGGGTCTTGGCTAGCGGGGACAAGGTCCAAAGTAAAAGAAAATCATTCTGGAGGGAGAGGAATTGTGGGTTCCAAGTGAATTCTTGAGAGACAGAGAGCCATGCCTGAATGGTGGCAGTGGCAAGGGGGACCTCAGGAAATTCTGAGAGGAGGGTTGAGGAGAAGAGAACTGCAAAAGGGAAGGATAACTTAGGTCTGAGAAGTCGAACGTAGAGAAGTGTCCACCAAGGAGAAGGCGAGGGTTGTTGAATCCTAGCAGTGTATTTGAACAGCATTGCAGTTTGGAAATGTAGCAAGTGAAAGACTCCCAGACCTCCATACTGTAAAGGTTGGCCTATATAATCCCAGACGAATCCATAAAAACAAACGCAGAATCTGTTGTATGTGTGATGATGTCATGACCTGAGGCAAGCCGTAGCCAAACAGAACACTTTTAACCCTTGCATCAGAAAGTGCAGTAGTGTGATCCTTGTTTCAAAAGAGAAGAACGTGCATTGCAAACCTGACACCTGGCAGCCAACTTATCATTTATGTGTACAATACTGCTACACAGAGTCCCCCAAATAGGAGTCCCAAATAACGAATGACCTGATGATGAGGTAGTAGAGCCAAAGGTATATCCAATACAGTGCTCCGGTTATTTCTGGAATTAGATGGTCTTTCTATCGCCTCCAAAGTGGTGGCTTTGATAACTAAAGGCTTGCGCCGAACACGGTATCGGCCCCCCAGGCAATTGGATACATACTGTTACTACTTAAGAACAAGTGTGTGGAGTCGTTTTCCTGGATCAGCGTCCTTGGCGCTTTGGAGCACACCACCGATTAGGGAGAATTGTCGGATGCGAACCCCTCAAGCTCAGGCCTATGTAGAGGATGGAATAGAAGACGAAGTTCACACGCGTGTGTACAAGTTTTCCTCGAACGTCCATCATCTGCTCATGCACATGTCTTCTCCTTCCGGGCCTTTTGGCCTGTTTCATGATCAGTTGAAAGCACCTGGTGTTCGTTTGTTGCTTGTTTATATTAGCCGAACGTACTGGGTCAACTTTCAGGATGTACCTTATATTGACCGAAAAGAAGTTGGTCAACCCTGTGTCTTTGTGTGCTCTCGTGAGAGCGCAAGAAGTCCAAAAGCTCTACCAGCGATTCTCTCAAACAGTCGGCGGTTGGCACCTTCAGACACTGGATTGCGGTGATTCCGAGGTATACCAGTCCAAAGTACATTACCACTATGGCACCGTATGACTGTTACTTTGTTACGACGGGCAGCCACGTTCCAACACGAGCGCGCGCATTGTGTTCACTTCGTAACTGTTACATTCGTAACGTTGCGTTGATGTAACAGTTACGTTGGTATCTTTCAAAGTAAGAGTCCGCGCTCTAATTCTTTGTCTAAGCACAAATCCTACTGCAGCAGCTTTCTGCATTTAAGGCCCTGCAGCTGAATTGAAATCTCACTCCCCGCTCCAGCTCCATCCAAAGTAAGTAAAAACCGATGTCTTTATAGTCCAATCTGTGAGTGAGTTTTCACGTTGACTCCGAGATTCACACTCAGGGATATCGTACGTAATGGCTTTCACTCAAGCAGCAGCAGTGCTAGCATCAGCTTCTCTTGGTCTGGAACTGTCAACTGGGATCAGAACATCGGCTCTAGGTTCAAAAAGCAGTCAATTGCTCTCGGGGAGCTCGAGTCCGAGTTTTAAAGTTGCAGTGAAGGAATGCCAACTTCTTCGTTGGGGAGTTAATGGAACAGCTTCCGAGCATTTCCAAAGCAAGCCCCGGAAATCATCGTCATCAGCGGATTCAGACAAATCCAAAGACTCAAAGTCGAAGACGGGATCTTGGACAAGGGCACTGAAGACGACTGCAGAAACTGCTGAATGGGTTGTAACCGAGGGGGAGGCGAAATCTGTTCAGAAGAGCACTTATCCAGGCTTAGCATCATGGAACAGCGTGAAGCAGGAACAATGGGAAGGAGAGCTGGAGATCCAAGGCTCCATTCCACTTTGGTTGGTATGTACGTCACCTCTTGATTGATTCTTGATCTTGTCTGAATTTTAGAGATATCAGCTTCGCAGCTTACCAGTATTTTTCTTCATGTACTGGTTTGGGTCCTTCTGGCCATGGGTTTTCTAGTACTGGTTGTTTGCTTCATTCAATCTGTCTAAAAGCTAAGGCAGAAGGTCTAAGTTGCTGAACGTGAAGTTTCCTGGGACGGAATTTAAGCAGGAGCTATCCTCATCATATGTGACTGGTGTGTCGTGGGATGGATGTGGTAGGCTGGGACATATCTACGAAATGGACCAGGTTTATTCAATATTGCGGGAAACGAAGCTTTCCATCTCTTTGATGGGTACATAATTACTACGTTAACGTTTTCTCCTCGTGCTGGAACCCTTCCCTCGATCAGACCTGATTGATAGAACTTAAATCCCACAAGGGTGCTAGTTTTCTATAATTAAGTTAGAGTTAACTTTCGAAAGGATTAAGCTGCTGATATACGTTCCTTCCATAAATCATTGCCTTCAGATTAACTGGAACCGGCTCTCGCTTTCATTAGTGTGAATAATCATGAGATTCAGTGAATGTCACAAAACTCGAAGCTTCCTAAGTACTTAGAAAGAGAAACACGCGACCCAATGAAGTTTAGAAGTACCCTAAGTTTTACCCTAAGTACTTAGAAATGACGAGTGGGATCCTGTTTGATCAATTGCTTTGAGCAGTTACTCAACTCTACTACGACTGAAGTTTGAGGACGCAAAGCTAGTGGCATCACACAATCAGCTGAGATCTGATGCGTATAACGCCGCTCAGAAATTCCAGCGAGTTGCCTACCAGGAATTTTCAGCTCCACCAGAGAAGAACCTCTTGGCAAGGCTCGGAAACTTGGCTGGAATGGTCGCCGGTTCTAACCTGACGGATAACGCCAACACGGGTGTCATCAGGTATTACTACGCTCTCTAGGGGATGGAACACACGACTGTATCATTACTCGTTCGCACATGATCATGAGGTCGAGGTGCTAGCTAGCTGTTGCCAATCGAGCTAGATGTAATAAGGACCATTGTTAATCTTTGTACTGATTCAAGTTTCTTTGCTCCAAATTGAAAGACTTGGAGATGGAAGGGTTGTGTGCTTGACTGAGACAGTCAAGGGAGCCCTCCAAATTGACCCCGACACTCTCGACACTCTGGGGAGATTCAAGTGGGAGGACAACCTTGGGGTAATCTACTCTGCGACATGTACTAATCTCAAGATAGACACTGTGCCTGCAATATGAAGTGCCTTCTTTCCTGGTACTATCCGTAGAAAGTGGAACTGTTACAGTATTTTCCCCTTCTCGGCCAAACTTCGCAATATAAATTAAGCCTTATCTGGCATGGTCATCGATCTAGACTTAGCGAGATCTAATTTCGATCGGGGTCAGCTGCTTAACTCTAATCGTGCATGAGAAGAGGAGCGTAAATCAAATCACTTCAAAATCAGCGGTTCGATCGCATGCATGCATGCTGCAAACGGCAGCTGATGATCATGAGGCTGAAGTAGCGTTAGTAGTCCTTGCTTCTTTCCTGATGTCTCCAGTACCGGTGTGGGTTGTTCGCAGGGTATAGTCCATGCGGCTCATCCGTATGTGGACAGCAATGAGTTGATCACCCTCATTCCGGACCTCTTCAATCCTGGTTATGGCGTTGCCCGCATGCGGGCAGGAACCAATACACGTGAACTTATCGGCAAGGTAACCAAATCTGACATGGTTTTAAGTATCTTCAGTCGATGAGTTCCAGGGACACAATCATTTCGGCGATGGAAGTAGCGTACTGGAAGATAGGAGCTTCTCTGGCAGAACGGATACACGTTTCATACACACTGTCCTTAACTCCACGCCGCCCGTATAGCTGCGTAGCTCAGGCCGGGCTGTCTTTCCTTATATATATATATATATATATATATATATATATGTATGACCTATCAAAGAACGTGCGCAGCGAATTCATGAGAACGTCATGCCAGTGATCTTGTAAATCTGATGCGGCTGCACTGTGTCCTTCCACAGGTGAAGTGCAAGGGCCCGGCCCCAGGATGGGTTCACTCCTTTGCAGTGACGGAGAACTACGTCGTGGTTCCTGAAATGCCGCTCAGATATTCCATCAAGAATCTGCTCCAGAGTGAGCCTTGCGAGTACTTCAAGTTCGAGTGGATGCCTGAAACAGGGGCTTATATCCACATCATGGACAGGCACACAGGGGAGGTGGTAAGTGCTCCACGGCAACATATTAATTTGCTCACAGGTTTATGAACACTGCATAATTCTCATCGACGAGCTGGACCAAACATTAGCACATTGAGCCTAGCTGTGTACAATCTGTGGACTTTCAATATGATTGAAGATCTTTAGAGGAAGCTATGATGAACCACGGCTTCCTAGAGCAGATAGTCAGTGCATGCAATCTTCAATCATATTGAAAAGAATGGCACATGAATCGAGCTTAGTCATATGCAAGCCTCTTAATTTCACTGAGGACATGAATTTAGATATGAATTTGGAGTTCGAGTACATTGATGTGGTTTCATATCTGGATGCAGGTGACTTGCGTGGAGGTCCCAAACTTTGTGACATTTCATTTTATCAATGCGTACGAGGAAACAGGGGAAGATGGAGTTGTACGGGTCATAGCTGACTGTTGTGAACACACAGCCAACCCGTACATACTCCAGAAAATGATTCTAGCTTCTCTTCGATCACCTCAGGGAACCGATAACTTGCCGGATGCCAGGTTATAACTATCTTACTATGTATCCTGTAATTTACTCGTCCTCACGTTCCTCATTCATTCATCCGCCCATTACCATTCTGTTTCTGCACATGAGCTCGATCAGTGTGCATATTAGGTAAGTACTATAATACGTCGACGATCAACGAATAACGTTAGCCTATTAAGGGGAATATTGAACCCCAGTGCACTTGTTTGGACTTACCGTCACTCGACGTGATTGTTAATCGGATATCGATAACTTGGGGCGGAATTCTGGCTCTGCGTAAGCTTAAGTACAGACTAGAGAGAAGAAGAATGTACTTCACTATTTAGGTAAGTACAGGCAATGAGCAGTTGTAATTGCGAGCAGGAATGTCAGTACTGAATGAACACCATGTTACCAACGCTTGAGTTTCAGGGTGGGAAGGTTTATTGTGCCACTAGATGGAAGTACGAAGGGGTCTCTTGAAGCTGCCATTCCCCCAGAAGAGCATGGAAGGGGTCTTGATATGAACACCATCAACTCCCTCTACTCTTCTAAGAAGTACAGATACGTGTACGCGTGTGGAGCTCATCGTCCGGCTCACTTCCCGAACAATCTCACCAAGGTGCGATCTGTTCAGAGTCTACTCACAGTCGGAATTTCTCTGCATCTACACTTGCGAGTCTGAGATAGATATATATGGATAGATAGACAGTGCATGTAGTTGGAACTTTTGTTAGCCATCTTAATTCTAGATCAGGAACCATGCATCAATCGACATCTTTATGATCCTTTATTACTTGACTGTATAGATCGATCTTGACGAAAAGGTGGCGAAGAACTGGTATCACGACGGGGGAATTCCGACCGAGCCATTCTTCATTCCACGGCCTGGTGCTGTGACCGAAGATGATGGTAATAAAATCATCTTGCCTCCTAACTTTCATTTTCAGAGTCAATGCTACGTTCTGATATACGTCCTGATCATGATCGACTGGCGCCCACTTAAGCTTTATATCGGGTTAACGTTCTAACAACGGTCCGAGCGATCCCTAATCCGCCTATATACATCTGGCCTTGTTCTACATAGATACCGACTGCTGATGATTTTCGTTTCCACAGGTGTGGTAGTGTCCGTGGTCAGCGACAGCGTGGGAGGTGGGTTCGTGATTCTTCTCGACGGAGAAACTTTCACAGAAATCGCACGGGCAGACCTTCCTTATGGTCTTCCTTACGGTCTTCATGGTTGCTGGGTTCCTCCGACCACCGAAGCAGCGCTTGCGCCTCAAGCTTCGAGACGATGATCAGCATGTAAAACCTGTAAAAAAGAAGTACCGAAACTTTATACACAGATTTGCTGAAAACTAGTCTTACCATTTCTTGGTGTGTCTGTACATTTGATCTTGATTGAGCATGTATATTCACCTCCTCCAGGAGGCAAATATCCAGTATCCAGTTTATTACTAACCCTTCGGGCAGGAAGGTTAGATAGCCCGAATGGTTAGGTAATAAATTAAACTCACTAAAAGACCAGATTTAAGAACTAATCCTTTTTCTGGAGAGGTTAGGTATTGAATCAAACCAAATTAACAAGATATTATATTCGTTGTTGCTTACTGGTTTTTATACATGTCACGGGACGTTATCCAGGACAAACCTTATGAGTTAATGGTTTTCTCTCTTCAGAATGTCAATCAAGAGAAGAAAGAGAAGCACCATAACATTTCTAAGTTAAATCATATTTTCTATGTAGCACTTTGTTAAATTTTGTGTAGGCTGAAGAAAAGCACCAATGACACTTGATTAAGTCACATGACAACTTTTTTGATTTAGCACATTGCTAAATTTTGCACAGGAAGCAGAGCATGTATGGACCACTTATGGTTATAAATTTACATTAATTAAAAGTTTGAACCCACTTGTTCTTGACCAAAATTATTTTGCCTCGGTTCCACTTATCTTCATCTTTCAAGGCGCTCAAGACCCACCTTCCATAATTCGAATGAGACGACAATTACTACCTTTGCGGATGATACGACTGTCTATATCATCCTCCATCGACCATCTTTGCAACTGACTCTGGATCTTCTTGCTCTACATGAATCTGCTCAGGAGGCAAAGTTAAATCTACATAAGTCTAAAGCCGTCATCTTAGATAAATATCGTCCTCCTGCTTGGTTTTCTTCCCTTTCATCTTCGATTCTTGGGAAACATGAGCTAATGAGATACATGCGGGTCCCTGTTGCTTCTCATCTTTGTCCTCATCAAACTTGATGCTTTTGTACAGACTGTCTCTCACGACAAATATATACTCTTTCTTCATTTTTTTATCTTTTCACATCGGAGCACTGTAATTAAATATCTTTTACAAGGAACCATTGCTCTCTTTATCCACAGCAAAGCTTCGACGATCCCATCACCGTATCTTTCATCGTCTTCTATGTCTTTCCCTTTGGGGCACAGACGCTTCGGGCAAACCAGAAATTCCATTGGTCTCCTAGTCTACTATTGCACTTCCTCTTATTTTTCTTTGTTTTTTTCTTTGGGGGCTTGGGTATTCTCAACCTTCTACTTATGCACTAGGCTCTTTTTGTTAAGTTCATTGCTGCCCTTTTAGATCCGCCCCCGCAGCATAGTGACATACCCTTCTCTGTATGATGTGACAAGGACGTTTCTCACCTCCACTTCTTATTGCGCAGCTGTTACACTCCTCTTTCTTTGTCTAGGGCTCCTGACTTTCTTCCATCAAGGGTGGTTTTGACTGTTTTCTACTGCGAAGTGGAGACTCTCTCAACAGATTTTACCGTCTTGTCTTCCATTACCTATCTCTTTCTTGCTCTTATCACTTGTTAGTCTCATTCCCCCCTTCAGATTCCAATCTTACTGCACCACAGTTTCTTATTAGGTTCCAATACTTTCATTCAGTTTCTTCATCCATTGCACATTTCTCAACACCCCTCTCTTTACTTCGAACTGCCCTTGCTAATTATGCCATGTCTTTTATCACCCAATGGTGGGTGTCGTTAACTGGTATCTTGCCGGTTCTCTCTATCATCAACTTTCTCCTTTTGCCTTCTCGTTTGTTTCACCTACCACCTTTTCCTTTGCACATTGTCCACCTCCTCATAGGAGCAGTCTACTCGGCTTAACTCTATTTGGAGGATTCGATGGGACACTTCCACTTGGGAAGTTTTTTGGAACAAGATTTGGTTGGATTCTCTCCACCAATGTAGTGATGTGAATTATTTCACATGATAAATAATTCACCTTTTTGAGAGAAGTTAGACTCTCTGAATCAAGTTAAGACCTCAGAGAAGTCGATTTTAGAAGAAGTGAGCATTTGAATCCGAGAATATCACATGGTAGGTCGCATCATGTTGATAACCGTGGTATGTTAAAAAGTTACAAATAATGTTAAAAGAACTCCAAATAACATTTTGCTTAGAAAAAGCAAGCAAAATGTTATTTGAAGTTCTTTTACAAGATTTTTGAAATCGAGAAATGTATCATAAATCTAAGTGAGTTTAAATTTGTTGTGTGTAGTATATATTTGCATCTTAAAACGTAAAAAAGGACCACGTCTACAGATAGTTATAGTGGTTCAAGTTAGTGAAGAGAAGATGAAATATCACACTTCACTAGCATTTAAGCTTAGAAATTGATCTCTAGAACCAGTCCTGAGATTGACTTTCATTGGTAGCTGAGTAAACTTGTAGGCAGGAGGTCTCAAGATCAAATCTCCTCAGACTCACAATCGGCTTGGAGTAGGTCAGTCCTTTCAAAAGAATACATGAGACACCAAGTTCCCTAAGAGCGAGACACTAGATGTCTCTTAAACATACCGTGAATGCGAGACGCCTTCGTCTATCTCTGCATAAGTGCAATCACCTGGTGTGGATGCTAGAGAGAGATTAACGCCGGATTTCAAAATGAACCCTATGCTAGAGGACTAACTCCCTTTCTGGGTGTCAGGATAATTAGTACGAATTTCATGTGCAACTCTTTAAGTCATGGGTAGCGAGATGGCACTAAAGATACTCTAAGTCGGTATAAATTATGTATAGAAAAATATAGCTTTCATCATGTGATATACTTGAGTCAAAGAATCAAGTAGAATTTATACTTGAAGAGAAACTTATGGCATTTCAAAGTTTAAAGAGATCAAAGAACGAGAACAACGATAACTCAAGGCTCTAGTGTCAGAACAAGGTGATTCTGGTGGTCAGAGGTAGGCGTGGTGAAGTTACTTAAGGTGGAAGTGTTAAAAGCTGTCTGTATGACCGAATCGGTAGCTTTTCGGACATATGAATCTTCGAAGACATGTTAATTAAGTTTTTTAACATGTAAGAAGACAGTACATGTTGATTTTTACTAGAGATTTACTTTTCTGTTGCCACTTGTCTAAGGCATCACTTTACACCTGTTAGGTGACGGTGGAGATCACGTAGGGAGGAGGAAAATCCAAGAGAAGGTGTACATCGAAAGAGATTTTTCTCTTCATTATCAAGGAGAATTATCGAAGAACTAAGAGAGAGGTTTGTGGAGCTTACGGCTAGAGGATTTTTCTGACTGCTGATAGTTTTGACATAAGAAATTGAGAATGGAGGGCAGAAACGAGTAAAGAGGAGACTTGCAACTTGTATGCATATCTTTTTGAATAAAAAATTAGAAACTTCTAGGTGAACGCGAGAGTGTTTCACAGGAGTAGTTTTCTAAATTTCTGAGATCTTGATTGTGAGATTTTCAGTCTTGGTGATCTGGAGTTGAAGGCTTGCAGACTGAATGATTAGAAGTTGAAAATTTACATGCGTGTCGTGTGTTTTGTTCAGATAGAGAACGTGGTGGATATTTATATGTGATCCATGTTTCGTATGATTTTTGTCCTCTTTTTCACAATCGTATGACAGCTAGAAGGTTTCATCTTCCTCAAGAAACTCTCGTTTCGAGACCATAGAGAAACAATTTTTCTTTAGCACATTCTCCAACATGGTTTTTTTTCTGGCACACGAGCACAACATATTCTCTGTATACAGCAACATTGTAAGAGATGTAACAAGAAGTCGGATGACATCCTGCATATATTCATTCGATGTCCGTTTGTCACTCGGCAATGGATCTCTTTTGCTCGCCTCTTTCGTCCTATTACTTCTGGTATGATCTTCGTTCTTCATGGAGCACCTTTTCCTACACTTTGTTTGCAACTAATCTCCTTTCCTCACTTTCAGTGTCAATTATATCTACTCTTTCTGGCAACACGCCTGGCATCACCTCTGCTCAATTTTATTCACGCATATATCCGCTCCTCTTTCGCTTCAAGCTACATGGAAAGCGTTGGAACATTACCTCTCAGTCTTCTTTCTTCGTGGTGCTCCTGCTCGCTTTCAGGCTCTCCTACGGTTCGGACCTATTTGATTCCAAGATATCTTCTCTCATATCTAGTTTTCAGTCTTACGTATATTTCTGCAAACTTAGGAGTTTAAGGTTTCAGGTTTAGCTTGCGGCTCCTCTCGCAGTGCTTTAACAGCCTTCGGCTGTTGCACTGCCTTGGGTCTTAATCGGCTTCACTTCCTCCTCAGGCTCTGGGTGACAGGGCACTTTGTCCCCCGTCATGCATCCCCTCTAATAAAACGTAGTTGGGGCTCAATGTCGAGATGTGCTTTTGATCTCTCTTGACCTTCTCTTTGTACTTCTCTTTGTTTTACCATAAAGTATCGGAGGTATCGTCATCTTTTTCAAAAAAGAAAAGAATGGTAGAAGCACATTCAAACATCTATTTTGCGCCACATCTTTTGCGTTTCCTTTTCTTCTTGAGGTTTCATTTTTGTCTTGCTTGCATATTTTTGGTATTATTCATCTCTTCTGTCTAAAGATGATTTATTACCTAACTCTTCTGCTAAAATTGTAGTTTCTTCCGCACGCGAGTCCACGATTTTATTATGAGTTCTGTTGGGATGTTCTTTTCTTTTATTATGGGTTATGTCTGGATGTTCTTGTTACTGTAAGTCCGGTTTTAACAGTTATGATATAATTATTTCTCGTTTGAATATGACATAATATTTAGGTATAATATAATATTTATATTGATAACAAAAAAGAAACTCCTCTGTCATCGGGATATTCACCCCTGTACACTTGGAAGGTTAGAGTACTTTTGATTAATTCACGTTTAAACTTCCTGTCCTATTCTATCTCCAGATGCAAGAGTTTTATCTCATCAATATATTCACCAATGTACACTTGGAAGGCCAGAAGGATTAAGAAATAAATTAATAAGTTCAGATAAATTGATGCGCTTATGTTAGCAAGCTCCCTCGCTTATAGTTTCGAACTGTAGTATGTGAGTGCTCGTTTCATTAGAGTTATGGTAGATCTGCATATAATTCCAATCTGATTATGTTATAGCAGTTACATATACATTTAATTTCTCAAAACAGCTTAATATAAAATATACATTTAACACTTATGTCTTTTTTATATTAATTAAAATATCAGTTAAACATACAAGGTCGTGAGGGATATTTACCTCCGTTGTGTTCTTTCAATCAGGTTGAAGATCTCATTCTAACGAATCTAACCGTTTAAACACAACATGGAACTTGTTTGCGTGATAGTCGATTGTCTATTTCGCTTCAGATAACATGTTGTTGTGTTGTGGACCAACTATGGTGTTAAACTAGGTTATTTTATCAACTGTTCCAAACATGTTTCTGGTTTCATCATTGGATAGCCCTTGTAGAGGTGATCAAAACTGATCTTTTTATCGGGTCGAATGAAAATAAAACGACTGAGTTACAAACAATTATGACTTTTAGAGTTTTGTGCTCCATGGATGTATGACCGGTTGACATAGCATCCAACATGCTGACGAGATAGAGTGGTGACAGGATATGATACTCACATGGCTGATTGGACGGAAACACGGATGAGAAATTAAAACTGAGGTGGCAGATCAAGCTGATGTGTCATTGTGCATGTGCACAATTTGACGGCTCGGTGCAAGCTATAAAATAGATTTCGCGCTAAATAGATTTAACACTACGGAAATCCAGACGCAAACGAGGCAATGAAAACCAAACTGATGGGACGACCCCATCAAACAGAACAAGGGAAAAAAATACCCTCAATTCCCAAGCACCCAACACCCAAAAGGTAAAGAGAAAATCGAGGCTAAACCCCACACCGGAAATCCAATGCAGAGGAAACTACTCAAATCCAATCACTATGACTCACTCATGGGACATACCTCTACATTAGATTACACTTGCATCAATCGTTCATTTTTCAGTTCTCATGAGGAACTGTCTGTCCCGCCAGAAAGCGGTCACTCAAGGTACTAATGCTGGGAGATCACAACTAAAGCCCACTTTACACTGAGAAGTTCCGAGGTTCATCCGATCCTTATTGTCACTCAGTGAAGCTTCCAACTCTTATACAGCCATTGTTATTAAATTCCACTTCAATCACACAATCACACACTCCACTTCAGTCACACAATCACAAAATCCACTTCAATCACACATAACTTCAACCAGCAAGGTAAAGTGAACCTGTCTTTTGATATAAAGAAACAAGTGTTCACAATTCTCGTTTCATATTTTTAGTTCAATAGCAAAAGCAAACGTGATAGAGAACGGGATTCCACAATCATTCGTTCGGGATTAGTTCCCTTCGGAGAGACACGGATTGGGGCTAAATCTCCTCAAACCGATCCAGACTAGATTGGAGCGCTTTTGAAGAATAGTACAACGACTTAGAATGTTCCAATAACCAGAACCAACAAAAGGTTCCTCGGGAGGACATCTATAACAGGCTGCAGTTTTTGAAATTCAAATTCTTCAAAGCCCGTGGGTTATCGACGTTGATTTCGAGGTGCGGAAGCCTGAGTGGTACTAGTACAACGGACATTCACTCCAGCGGGATCGATTTTGTCCAGCCACTTTTGCCGTTGTTCTTTTGCGTTGCTGGCTTGTGATGCCTGCACGGTGTAACTCACTCCTATCTCCCCCGACGCTTCCTGATTTTGCACCACAATCATTATTTCGTCCGCCAGCTTTTGCGCCGAGGAAGAATGCTTACCTTCGGGTTGGCATATCTCGAAATGGTCTGCGTTAACAGCGAAGAAGGTATCCACACCCGACCTCTCGGTTCCTTCTGGGACCACCATAAAAGTTCCATGAAATGCTTCCTGCGTAGACCATGAGGAACAGGATTACTGAATCAATACAACTGTTACAAGAGAAACTTGAACTTGCGCTTATGTCGAGGACATATTCTGCAGAATTGCGTGCTTCGTGAATCTCGGATTTCTTTTCTGAATTGATGGTAACTCGTGCTGAAAAGCTTCATGCATGTACATACCAGATATGTCTTGTAGTTTGCATGAATCGCGTGTGTAGAAAATTTGGAGAGCCTCAAATTTGCAGGTCCGATTCGGTAGTTATGAAACGCCTGATTCAGTCTTTGTTTTTCGGCGTTCAAGACCTTCAAGGAGCGAAGCATCTCATTGCGTGTGTCCGACGGGATTTTCTCTGCCAATTTGTCGAGAATCGGCGCTCCGGAGTGGGGTGTAGCGTAGAAGAAAACTGATTTCAGATTCTCCAAAAAGTTATGGAGTTTCTTTTGACGCGGCAAACCTTCCTCGTTGGCTTCTGCTGCCTCCACTCCCATGACAAACTGTTTGATCAGGATGCCGCCCAGATCATGTCCGACGAGGAACACCGGAACACCAACCTTTTGCCCTACATTCACACGTCTACCACAGATGAGCTTCTCTATGAGACTCTCTACCAGGCGATAGCCCTCAGTGGCTCCAGTGCCCTTAACTTTACCGTGTTCACCCAGGTCTGCTCTGCCTTCATAAGATACGGACAGTACCCGAGCTCTGTACTGTCTACCACTACTTTCATCTACTAAAAGCTTCGGTAGCAATGTCTCTAGCCAGCAGTCTTCAGTCTTTCGCATCTTCCATGTTCTCCAGTGGGACTGTGCAGGATCTGAACTTGACAGTTGCAGCCCCGGAAAAAGTACAATCTCCACGTTTGCCTTGTGCGCCTCTTGTCCCGAATTCGGGTCTGGGAAAAGTTGATACACGTCATCTGCCAGTTTCCTCCCCTGCACAAAAGCATTCGGAGGAGCGAGCGAGTCGATGGATGTTAATAGTCTCATGGATTACCCACAACCGTTACCCCCGAGTACGTACAATCTGCATTACTTGAATATCTATCTGGACACGATATCAGGATTTGCATACCTCAAACTTCTTGGCCTGGGCTTCTGCTTCAACACTTGAGGTCGAAGACATTCGCGCTGAGGAGTCGGAATCCCACAATCTACTTACGAAGTTGCCTATCGTTGCCAACATATGTTTCCTGAGTGACGCTAGTAGAAATACCAGCTAGTTAAAGAGTGCAAGTGTGAGATCTGGCACGCTCTTGGAATTAGCACAACATCATCTCGGATCGAACCCGCTGATCTTCGATCTCCTTACAGCTCTGTTGATAACTCTTCGTTGACACAGAGCGAGTATATGTCTAGATCTAGCTATGGTGGTTCATGCTCACTTTTGATTCTTAGGAATCGGGTCGTTTCACCAGCTTCCTGGAAATCGACAGTAGTTCGACTTCCAATTTGCGTAAGAAGGAAGGATCGTTGAAGCCCACCTATCCGTCTTCGTTCAACTACAGCATTGTCGCTATTCGGGACGATAGTTATACGTCGACTGTGAAAACCGGAAAGGGAGGAGGAATTTTCGTCGTGTAGTGAAACGGCCATCTGTCCTTCGGACAGATGGATTCTCTTATACGGAGAACGGGGACGGATAGAATTGTTGAGAAAACCGAAAAAGAAAAAAGAAGGTAATGTCCCGAAAGTCCAGATTTAGTCCGAAAATCTGTTATCGCATAGCCCCACAATTCCACTGCAAGCGGATCTCCCTGTTTGTCTCAAAGTCAACCTCGTCCTCCGGGTCTCACGGCTCGTACCCGGTCAAGATAGATCGTTATCGCATAGCCCCACAATTTCACTCCAAGCGGAGCTCCTTGTTGGTGTCAAAGTCAACCTCGTCCTCTGTGTCTCACGGCTCGTTTTCGGGGTCTCATGCTACTACGTTCATATGATGTTAGGTTTTCCGTTTCCCGGAATGCTATGGAGAATAATAGTTACTCCGGAGTTTAACCTCGCGGAACGTGGCACTGTTCACTAGACTCCCTCCACCTTGCATAGCCTGTGTTAAACTCTGATAGCGTGGTTTATCCTGGTGTTCTTTCTCCTTCTGGGGCGTTGGTTGCTTGGTACTTCGGGTCTTTCTTTCCCTTGTGAAGTTTGGTGAGTAATTCCCATCCGTTGGTTATTTATTGCGTCGTGTTTCTTTGCATAGCTTGTGTTAAAAAAATTATTTCCGTGTGTGATGAAAGATAACCATTAAAATTATATTTTCTTGAGATCACATTAACTTGCACGATACTACAAGATGTAGCTTAGTCTATACTCTATAATTTATTTGTATAATAAATGTTATCGTTTCTTTTTACATATTCTATTTTTATACTTCATGTATAGATTATTCTTTTTCTCTCTTAGTTGGTTTTCTTTTTTGTCTTGTTCATATTTTATGTTTATCCTTAAGCTTTTCTTGCGTTTCACTTGCTACATAAAGTATTATTTTTAATTATAATTAATATAACTCAAATGCTCATAAATAGTATATTTCTTTTAATATATATATATATTTATGAAATCAAATCTATACTTTATATTTATCAATAATAGATGTATTGGAGTTAGATGACTTGTTAACAAGGAAGGTATGAAGATTCATTTAGACCTGTATTCTTGAAGTAGACGATGTTCTCCTTTATAGTAGTGTAGAAAATCGCTGGTTCTTGGTTCACCATGCCGATCTGGCCTCTGAGACACTGGAGATTCACGCCCTTCATGTCATATCCGTCCAGCAAAATGTCACCTGCACAAGATCGAAACGCATTCATCAGCGGAAATGGACTCGGCGACTTAACAGTGAAGGAAGCGAACCACTTAAGCTTGATGGTCAGATCTATTAATAAGCTTAGTGTCAAAAACCAAATTATTAAGCTATTAAGCTAACAGTCGTGGTAAGTATGACGAATTCTTTCTGATTGATATCAGTCGATGAAAATTACCTTGAGCTGGGTCATGGAAGCGCTGAATGAGGGAGAGCACTGCGCTTCTCCCAGACCCACAAGAACCGATCAGCGCCATAGATGTGCCTTGAGGAATGTCGAGGTTGAGTTCGATGAGGATGGGAACGTGGGTGCAAGGACCTGGATATGCGAAGTGGACATTTCGCACCTGAATCCGATCCCTTACGGACTTCAGGACCACAGCGTCTTCTCTGTCGATCAATTTCGGGACACTCTCGATCACCTCCCAATCAGTCGAGCACGCAGTGTTGCCACGACTGAAGGTCTGGAAATCTGGAGTGGCCGTCCACAGCGTCCTACAGGGATTGTGCATGTAAAAACAAACGGAACATTTGCAGAGCTAGCTGAACGATCGATCAAACAATCGAGGCAAACATAATTGCATCTCGCACAGAGAAAAGATGTATGTTGAACTCCAGGAGGAGGTGAGGGTTCTGATGCAGCTGCTTACAAGCCTCCATAAGTTATGCAGAAGAGAGCGATGATTACCCAAGTGCCTTGGCTTTTGTCTGCAACGACGAGCACTGCTCCGAGTCAGATAGACAGGCCCAGCTGAGATACATGACGCACTTGAGGGCTCCGGAGCCCGAATCCCCTAACCAAACCTTGCTTTCTGCCTGTTTTCAGCGTGGAATTCAGAGCACTGGAGAATGCTTGGATCATTACCCCTCTGCTCCGGACGAGAAGACTTCATTTGTTAATTTCTTCTCTAACTTCATGCGTTACGGGTCACCCAAGAAGAAGACAATGGCGGATTTTTCCGAAAGCGGATACATGGTAGTGTTACGATGTATGGCAGCAAGAACCCAATTCATAGCACCATTCCAACAGGGGAGGAAAACCTTCTAACAAGGAAGGAGGCTCTCGCAGCCTTCACAAGAGGAAGAAAAGAAGGAATAGAGTATCACTAAAGAGACTTACTTGGGAGCAGAGCCCCTTCTCAATATATAGGGAGAGTCAAAAGACTTTTGGGGTTGGGTCTCCGTAACATAGTTATGTCTAAAGTCTTACAGGACTTGTGCCCAAAGTCTTACAAGACTTCAGGAGCTTGTATTACTCCGCATGTCAACAGTCCCCATCAAGCTCATATCAATATCCTTAACACCTAGACATAATCTGAAAATATCAAATTTATCTCTAGGTAAAGCTTTAGTGAATATATCAGCAACTTGTTCACCTGTAGATACATATCTCAGATCTATCTCTCCAGCCAATACTTTTTCTCGAATAAAGTGATAATGAACCTCTATATGCTTGGTCCTAGCATGAAAAACAGGATTAGAAGCAAGTTTAATACTACTCATATTGTCTGTGTGTAAAACAACAGGGTCAGAAAATTCTACACCCATATCTTTCAGTAAGGTGTGAAGCCAAACGGATTCGCGCGTAGCATTAGTGGCACCTCTGTATTCTGCTTCAGTCGAGGACAGAGCAACTGTAGGTTGCTTCTTCGATTGCCAACTAACAGCAGAGTCTCCAAGGCTGAAGACAAAACCTGACGTAGATCTTCTATCTTGAGCACTTCCTGCCCAATCTGCATCAGCAAAACCATGTAACAAGAGAGGACCACCCGCTGCGTAGTGAAGTCCATACTGGATTGTGAACTTCACGTATCGTAGAATCCGTAGAACTGCATCAAGATGAGGTTTCCTAGGTGCCTGCATGAACTGACTAACTAGGCCTACAGCATAACTTAGATCAGGTCTAGTAATGGTCAAGTAGATCAGGCTACCTACAATCTGTCTATAGAAATTAGGATATGCTAATAGCTCACCATCCTCAGCATTCAATTTCAGAGAAGATGCAAGAGGGGTAGAGATAGGCTTACAAGCTGTCATCCCAAACTGTTCTAGCTTATTCAGAGCATACTGTCTCTATAACAGCCATGTATCACCTCCATCCTTGATGAATTCAATAGCTAGAAAGTACTTCAGCTCATCTAGATCTTTCATATCAAACTCTCCTTTCAACTGATCTTTCACCTGCTTGATAAGGCTCTTAGAGGTACCAGTGATAACAAGATCATCTACATAGATGATGATCAATACTGTGTTATCATCGACCTGCAAAGAGTACAATGAGGAGTCTGAACTACAAAGACGGAAGCCAAGCAATAGTAGAAACGAGTTAATCTTGGCATTCCAAGCTCTTGGAGCTTGCTTAAGCTCATACAAGGACTTCTGGAGTCTACAAACTTTATTTGGATATCTTTGGTCTTCGTATCCAAGGGGTTGCATCATGTAGACCTCCTCCTGCAGATCTCCGTTCAGGAAAGCATTATTGAAATCCATTTGATGCAATTGCCACCCTTTACTTGTAGCCAATGCCACAAGGGTACGTATCGAAGCCATCTTGGCTACCGGACTGAAGGTTTCCTCAAAGTCAAGGTCATACTGCTGCGCATATCCTTTAGCCACAAGTCTCGCCTTATGCCTGTGGATTGAAGCATCTGAATTTCTCTTGACCTTGTAAACCCATCTACAACCAATAGCTTTCTTATCATAAGGTAAATCAACCAGCTCCCAAGTCTGCTGATTTTGCAAAGCTGAAAGCTCAACTTGCATGGCTTGCACCCATTCTTCCTGATGCATCGCCTCCTCAAGAGAATTCGGTTCCTGCTCATGTACGACATTCATCATGTATGCATGATGTTGAGCCAAGAAACCTTCACACTGAAAACGTTGGACAGGATGTCTTGCTCTAGTGGACCTCCGCAAATCAGATTGACCTGATTGTCCAGCTTCAGATCCCTGATTTGGTTGGGAGCTGCTGACATGGTCGTCAAAAGCATGCACAATATCTGCACTTCGCTGCTCATTGATCATCTGCTGCAACACTGGAGAGCTGTTGGAATGTGCAACCTGTATAGGTTGAACAATAGGTGGAGGGACCTGAACTGAAGGTATAGCAACTATGGGGACTTGGCCAGACCAAGGAGTTCTCACGCGCACTGGATCAAATACAACACTATCACCACTACCTAAATTAATGGCTTGAGTTGTTGTAGAACCAACCTGAACTGGTTGGACAGAGGATAGAACAGGTGAAACAGCAACAGAGCCTGATACCAAGATAACAACTCATCAAAAACAACATCTCTATTGATGAGCAGTCTCCTCGAAGTTGAGATATAACACCTATATCCCTTCATATCAGAAGCATAGCCTAAGAAGATACACTTCTCAGCTCTCGGGTCCAGCTTGCTACGCCTTTCATCTGGTACATGTACAAAACATATAGAACCAAACACTTTGAGACATGAGAGGTCTGGTTTCTTACCTACCAATACCTCATAGGGGGTCTTCTTATGTACCGCTGCAGTTGGTGCACGGTTCATGAGGTAGGCAGCACAGGCAACAGCTTTCGTCCAATAACACTTAGGCATAGACTTCTCATTCAGCATTGCACATGCTGACTCCGCAATGTGTCTGTTCTTCCTTTCTGCTACACCATTCTGTTGCGGACTGTAGCTGCACGTGATCTCTCTTTTGATCCCATGCTCTTGCAAAAAAGTGTCAAAGTGACAAGAGATGAACTCGCCTCCTCCATCCGAACGGAGCCGTAGGATGCAATGGTTGTATTGCTTCTCAACTAGGATCTTGAATGTTTGAAACACAGCAAAGACGTCTGACTTGACCTTGAGGAAGTAGACCCAAGTAAATCACGAGAAGTCATCTATGAATGAGACGAAGTACTGAGAACCATTCAAGCTTGCTTGAGATGCAGTCCATACATCAGAATGTATCAACTCCAACACCTTGGAAGCTCTAGTGCCCTAATGGCGAAATGGTTGCCTAGCCTGCTTGCCAAACTGACAAGCTTCACAAATCTGAGATGAGATAAGAGATGTGAACTTGGGAAGACCTGTAACTAACTCTGACGTAGGTAAGGTCTTCAACCGTTGATAGTTCATATGACCTACTCTCTTATGCCACATCTTCAAATCTGAGACTCCAGAGGTATGAACAAACATCGCAGCTTGAAGTTGAGGTTGAACAGCATCCAATTTGAACAACCTTCCTACTCTTAACCCTCTGGCAACTACATTGTTATCACTGGTTTCAACAATACATCCCTTGCTGTTGAACTGAACTTGATAACCTTGCTCCACCATCTGACCTACTGAGACTAGATTCCTAGTAATGGTGGGCACATATAGTACATCTCCCAAAGCAGAAATGTTTGAAGATGCAACAGATAGAGGAACTATACCCATATGTGTAATGTTGTGCTGGGTATCATCACCAGTATAGACTATTGCTGGTGTCTTCAGTGGCTCCTTCTGGCTGAACCATTCACCATGTGCTGTCATGTGATTCGAAGCTCCGGAATCAATAAACCACTCATCAGCAAGTTTGCTCATGGAACCCATGACATGTGCCATCGTTAAAGGATTGCCATATGAGAAAGGTTCCTCTGTCGACACATAGTTTTGCTGTGGAAGCTTACCAGACCTGATGTCTGCTTGTCTCTTGAAGCAGGTCTTGATCACATGACCTTTGGTTTTGCAGTATGCACAGAACCGCTGCTCATCCCTGCCTTTAGCTTGCTGTTGCTGATGGTCAGGTCGAAGGTTCTGTTGCTGCTGAGAGAGCTGACCTCGACCAGAAGAACCAAATCGATTCTTACCTCTACCACCGAAGCTCTTTCCTCGTCCTCTGCCTCTACCTCCAGCAAAGAAAGCTTGCTCTTGTGATGAGAAGGAACCACCATTGTCTTGAAGACGAATCTCTTCTGACACTAACATAGGAATCAACTTATCGAACTTGGGAAAAGTATCCTTGACAGCAATGGAAGTCTCGAAAGGTTTGTACTCTTTCCCAAGACCATTGATGGTGTGTAGGATGAGATCATCATCCTCGACTTTCACCCCTATGCTGTTAAGCTGCTCAACTAGACCTCATACTTGATAAACATAATCTGTAATGCTCAATGAACCCTTCTTAACATCTAAGAGTTGCTGCTTGAGTTGTAACTTACGAGCTTTGGTAGATGTCTGGAAAACATTAGCTAGTGCATCCCAGACCTCTTGGGGGGTATCAACAGACTGTATGTAACCAAACATGGAAGGTGAGACACACAAAGAAAGATAATGCACAGCTTGACAAGCTCGTTTGTTCCATGCATCAACATCAGGATCTGTATCAACTCCAACAGGTATCGCATCTGTCCTTGTGACCAAGCCAAACAGGCTTTGGTCTTTCAAGAAGGCGGACATGCGATACTTCGATATGGAGTAGTTGTTTTTGTCTAAAGACTCACCGATAATGGCTGAAAACGTATCTATTCTACTCATGATGGATGAGACGTAAGAAACGAGATACATATAGTGTCTCTGAACAAATCGGAATTTCACACAGTGATAGAAATGTTGATTCTAGGGTTATATAGATGTAGGTCTGGACGTAGGTCGTGTGACGCAAACTGTCAGAATGTCTAGAAGATGTCATTTACATCTTCAAATACGTGGTCAAAGTACAGTTGATTGTATGCCCTAAAATGAAATAGCCTGGAATGAGTACAAAAAAATTTCGTTGGGTAGATATTGCGAAATCTTTACTCTAAAGGCAAAGCCTTTTGGTACGGGGATGATTTTGTCCGTTTTGGTTAAAATGAGTAGAAGATCCTAAAGAATGCAGTCAAAGCTTGTTGACTGATTATAATTGTGAAAACTCTCAAAAAAACACACAACAAATACAGCAGAGGAACAATTCGAAAATTCGAAATCTGTCACCAACGCTGTCATTTCTTGCTGCACCATAAAAAATGATGTCTGGACTTTCAAAAGTAGCTCCAAACAGCAAGGACGCCTATGAGAGTTTCGCCTTAAGAGAATCTCCATGTGCAAAAAGTTACAGCACCTCCACTTGCAATCTGAGTACTCTGTATGTCTCCAATCTCTAATTTCTTCACTCAAGCTCTGATACCATGTTACGATGTATGACAGCAAGAACTCAATTCATAGCACCACTCCAACAGGGGAGGAAAACCTTCTAACAAGGAAGGAGGCTCTCGCAGCCTTCACAAGAGGAAGAAAAAAAAGAACACATTATCACTAAAGAGACTTACTTGGCTCAATATATAGGGAGAGTCAAAAGACTTTTGGGGTTGGGTCTCCGTAACATAGTTGTGTCCAAAGTCTTACAGGACTTGTGCCCAAAGTCTTACAAGACTTCAGGAGCTTGTATTACTCCGCATGTCAACAGGTAGGAAGCTTTTCTACATGAAGTTTAGACTCTCCCGCAAACATGGTTTCTTCGGTTGCCCGCTTTTGTGCTGGACCCCGGTTGGTTTGGTTTTGAGTAAAAATTTGGACAAATATATAAGGGAAAGACGAAGGGCATCGTGTCCTGGAAGCAATTATAGAAAGGCCCAAAGCGAAAAAGGTTTAAAAGAGTCATGTAACCTTCATATGGGGAAGGTCCATTGCGTCCGGAATCCGGTGTTTATTATTAAAAATGCCAAAATATGTTTATATATAATTAATCTTCTGATTAGAAGTATGATAGATCTCATTACAGATCTAAATCAGAATTGAACAAAATATATTGAGCCAACTTGAAGTTAAAACATTAAGATTGATACACTCTAGACTTGCTTTTAAGTTAATGATGCATATATATTGAACTCGAATAAAGTCCGAAGGGGCACCTGTTTGAACGAAGGTAATCAGCTGAGATTCGGATTATTCTCATCAACCTTGGGCCCGTCTTTAAACAACCGCGCTTGCAATTTCCAGTCCGGGCAAGTAGCGTACTCGAGATCATCGGTGATACAGGTCAGTCACTTTCTTAACAGGGAGATTGGGTATCCTAACGAGGTCGAATTGAGGACTATCTGTTGTCTAGTTATCTTTCGAAGACAAATGTTCAGTGGAGAGTTTTCTTAACATCAGTTCGTCGGGCCCGAAGCTGAGACCTGTTGCAGTAGCAAACTGTCACGCATCTGAGCTGCCTATCATCAACTCCCACTGATGGAACAATGTCCATGAAGGACTAAAAATTCTTCAACTGAAGACAATTGATAATAATTCCACCACTAGAGCAGTGCACCAAGGAACCCATAACCTCCATAACTTGCAAGAATGCTGAGAGCTTTACGATAGAACCGCACAGCAGTAAGAAGAAGAATTCTAGTTACACAAGGAAACTCAGAGAATTGCTTTGAACAGACTTAGAGGAAAGTCTGTAGCTTGATCAGATCTTTTACCCGTGGTAGATGGTTTTCTTGTAACAAACGGCTGATCTGGCATCCGTTGTTGGCAATCTAGTCTTTGCGATAAAGTCCAAGCAGTGAAAGCAAAGAGGAGTGAAATATAGTTTCACGCAGAAGGCAAGCAGGAAAGTCGTGTTCCACGGAACGTTTATCGAGCTATGGAGAAACTGAACAAGTGCATCTCAAGTGAGCTCTGGACACTTGGGTAATAAGAATGTGGTCGTGCAGTCTCAACTCGCCGGAACATCAGTCGTAGCATAGACATACATGTACTTTGATAGCTCGAGTACAATACCACGAGGAAATTTTACACATATAAAATCAGCCTACACACAAACCTTGTGTAGAGGAAGTCACCTTACAACTGTTGTGCGTTTCAAGAATCAGTGCTTTCGTTTCAAGAGTCATTTTTGCTTCTTTCTTCATTGTTGAGTAGCTTCCAGCTTCAATTTGTGTACCAGGAGTGTCCGCAATTTTAGTCTCAAAGTAGCACCTCAGCAAGTGGAGATAATCGTTCTCTCCACCAAAGCCGGAACTCGCTCTCCCAGTCCCTTCTCTTCCACGAGCCCGTCAGCTCACTACGGAGTTAACTGGACTCAAGTCGCTAAACATGTGACGAAAACTGCAGCCAACATAATTAATTCCTGCCGGACGAAAGCAAGAGTTGCTGCCGCCTTTTGTTCAGCCAGCTTCGAACGCGTAGTGAAGATGTCACGCACGCGTCTGTCATACCGTTGGTGAAGTGTACGATACATGTATCTAGGTACCCACATTATGTCGAGGTTGATCTGACTGATTCATTAGTTGGATGGTTATGATAGACATGCAAACTTGGCGATGTGTCCTGCCTCCTGTGCATTTGTTACCTTTTCCGCTTCAATGTGCTGATATGAAAACGTCTAACAGCTCTCCTCAGAAGTCTCTTAAACTAGAGACTATACTGCATGTTACATAGACATCCAGCACACATCCAGAAGAGGGTTTCAGTGTCAGTGTTCTTTGAAATAGGTGTCGTCCACTCGTCTACCATTTCACCAGCCTTGGAGCAATTTGCTGAATCTGACCAATTTGGAGAAGGCTGCAGGACAGAGTACTGTGACAACTATGCGGCTATTTGTTAGTCCTGATCGTCTCGAATCAAAGTGGAGTTTGTTGCCCTCAACACTCAAGAAACTGGCTGCCACATTAACCCCTTAATGGCGTTCGATGCTGAAACTAGGAGGGTCAAGTGATGAATTCCAAGAAAAACGTCACCTTCCTTCCTGTATTTCGTTCAGTCGCAAGTAGTGGATCAAACTGGACGAATCCTGAAATTAAGGATCGTATGTCGCAACTCTGCTTCAATCATGGTGCCTACTCACAAGAGGTTCTATGGCTCCAATACATCAGAGAGCCCTTACCACCCAGAACGATACTCGAAAACAATACTACTTAAGGGCAATTTATCACTCATGCTATCCATGCTAGGTCTGGCCACAGTGAAAAGAGTTATATCCGTTTTGTTCTATATCTGCTGGACATCTTGAGCGTCCACCTTCATCATAATCCAATCCAAAGTGTCTGCATCTCCATCTCCTCTGCTTCTAAACTGGAAGAATATGTTTCTAACAGGACATCTCTCCAACACTTGACATCTGCTGTGCTCTTGAGCGTCCATCTTCATCCTGATCAATTCGAACTGTTCACACAGATATTAGTGCGATGTTCTTTCTTCGATCGTTAGCTCGATTTTCTGCAGAGATGATTAGACTTGTTGCTAACCTGGTTGATCTCTACAGAATCCAACGCCACCATCGCTTGGCTTTGACGTCAATCCGCGAGAGATCAAGAGGCGTGAGGCGTCATCTGAGGTCGAAAGTTTGTTTACCGCAATTGCCACAGAGCGAGCGAGGAACGTCATACTGTATGCATGCTTACTTTTCAGTTTATTGTTGAAAGTCGACCTTCTAAAAAGACGCTCTTTACGCGCATCAAGAAAGACACGATCTTTCAGAACTCATACATATTGATACTCAAAGGTGTGATCACGTTCTACAATGACGATTGATATTTCTATCACGAAGTTAGTTATTGAGACTTCCAAATTGTTGAACATGTGTTGCAAATACAACCGTGTTCGAGGAGTTGACTTACGAAGAGTTCATGCTTCAGATTCTATTATTCAGTTAAAGTTCGGTAGTATCCCTCCATAATCATTCGAAGGTATCTATCTTACCTGAGACCTTACGTTATTCATTTCTTAGTTGTATTATCATAAGGAGAAACAATCATTTGAAGACCTTATTTAAGTAAAATTAAGAACTATGTAAGTAAACCATCATGTTTAACTTACATGGTGGATGGGTTTGAGGTTATATAATAATTGCAGCATGAAATGAAATTGGTCAGAAGTGTTGAGTATCCACCAATGTAATGTACAAACGAGCGATAGTAAAATCTCTTATGTCTTAGCTGTAGATACCATTAATCTATACACGAGCCTATGGACTATCCAACTTGACTTCGGAAAAAGTGATCTTCGAGTTTGAGATAATTTCTTCTGGTATGAAATCTGGGGGGAATCTGGTCGTGTCCATTTGTCAAGAGTGGGATGGCGTAATGCAACTTGCGAGGAAAATATCTCCCCCATCGCTCCAGTTTGGATACCCTGCCCTTCCTCTTGCCGCGAGTCGCGAGGTTCCAATCTCAGTTGCTCCGTTGTAGTTGTTGTCCTATTTCTTTATATGAGTACTTGTTCCCTTATTTTCACTCATTGCATGCCGTGCTTGTAGACCCAACGACTGCTAATTTTCAGTCCCAGGCGGGAGATGCCTCAAGGACGTGGCAAGGTTCGGGACCCTAGACCTCACTCCAGTGAGGAAAGAGTACTAAGCATTCCACCTACCTCCGGAGTTCAGCAGCTTGTCATGTCAATCGAGCTATGATTGTTGAAGCTTTGTCTGAAATTGTCTCGAGGCTCGCTCCGCGGTACTCGTCCCGCGCATTTAAACTATCCTTCGTTTTGAGTATAGTGACCTCTTGAAGAAATGATGACTTTCATTCATCTCTGTGTACACCATCTAGTTCATTCCATCCTCTGCGCTGAATGCGTGAGGATTCTCCAGAGAAAGGTTTATTCCAGTGCCAGAGTATCCGTTGAATTCCGTGGAGTGTGAACCTCTTCCATCTTTACAGTGCTATTATTTTGACACGCCCTAATAGGGCGTGTCAAAGCGCTGGCCGTAATTCTGAAAACGGGATTAGACGTCGAGTCCGGATAACCTAACCGTTCATTAGTTATGGAAAAAGTGCACAGCTTTGATCAGAACCTGGATAGACGAGTAACGGGTTTAGGTTTCTGAGACAGAAGCATTGAATGTTCGACTGAGAAGCATTGAATGTTCAACTGAGAACCGGAAGAACGGGAAGAGCTGGTTTACCCGAATAGAGAGAACAGGGGACCTCGATAGGTACCCCGCTCACTTATCGCCCGTTCGCCGTTCGACGGTACTACGGGTCCATGCGGGGCGCCTAAACGGGCGACCTTTGACACGCCCTATTTAGCACTGCCCCTTTATGGTACATTCAGACAATGAAAGTCTTGTCTTCATAGTACCCGGGGGCTAGAACCGTAACAAAATTTCCCCACCTTCCGGGGAAGCCATGAAATGAAAGATATGGAGCGATCAGCTTGTTTTACACCTCTACTACCTTGAGATGTTTTGTCTAGACAGTGCTATTTGCTCCAAAATGTGGACGATACTGGCTCTCTTCTTCAGCTTTCTCTGCAAGTATTTGTGCTAGTTAACTGTCATCCACGTTGCAGTGAGCGTTGTACTGGACAGACTCCAACAACACCAACAGACGCAATTATAGTCGGAGGGCAAATTCTGTCTGTCATGACAAGAATCATCATCTGTGGGTGAGTCCGCGCTGGTCCTGTCCCTCTTTAGCCGGCCTGGAGCTTTACCCGAAATTGTTTCTCGTCTGCAACGTTGATGTTCAGTCAGCGCTCAGCCAGAAAGTTGGAATCACTGTCACCTTCCGTATACAAGCTGCATAGAAAACCAATATGGTACAAGTATTGTGTACTGGTGTGTGGCCTCAAGAGGGCCTTGAAGGAGGCCTACCAACCCAAAGGCATGAAAATTATAAAAAGGACGCTGTAAGGGACACAAAAGCCTCGAGAAGCCATCTTGAACCAGACGAGTCCGCAGTTCCACCGTCTAATTTGGTCTACCGGTCGTTCGAGATCTCCTTCATGGACCTGGAGAAGGAAGTGAAGGACAAGCCATCGTAGAAAGCCAGAAGTTGACCCCCCAGAGTCTAGACCAGTTTTATAATGGAGTTTCACTCCGCTACAGTAGTGGCCTTTATCTCCCCTGTCAGTGAATCTCCTGGTTGAAGTGAAACTACTGCTGTTGCATCACATGCATACATATGCTCATCACCTCATGATTAACCGAGATTCGGATTCTTTCCCTACTTGCACTAGAATCCTTCTCCTTCGAGTAAGTGTCCCTCACTGTGTTCGCTCCTGGAAGCAACATACGAGACCCAATTTGAACATACGACAATAAACGGCATTCATCACCCTTGCATTTTGTAATTCTAATGTCCGGTAACGGAAAGCTATAGCAAGTCTCTTACTCCCGTCTAATAGACAGGAAAAACAAGTGGCGTGGCCGGTTAACTTATGCTCTCAAGGACAAGCCTGGCACCAGCCATTCGTGCTTTCCAACACTGTACCTAGTAGTTGTTGACATACGGAATAAGACAAGCTCATGAAGTCTTGTAAGACTAAGTGCACAAGTCCTGTAAGACTTTGGACACAACTATATTACGGAGACCCAACCCCAAAAGTCTTTTGACTCTCCTTATATATTGAGAAGGGGCTCTGCCCCAAGTCAGTCTCTTTAGTGATACTCTGTTCCTTCTTTTTCCTCTTGTGAAGGCTGCGAGAGCCTCCTTCCTTGTTTGAAGGTTTTCCTCCCCTATTGGAGTGGTGCTATGAATTGTGTTCTTGCTGCCATACATCGTAACATGGTATCAGAGCTTGAGTGAAGGAATTAGAGATTGGAGGCACACAGAGGACTCAGATTGCAAGTGGAGGTGCTGCAATTTTTGCACATGGAGATTTCTCTGGAGGCGAAACTCTAATAGGCGTCCTTGCTGTTTGGAGCTACTTTCGAAGATCCAGACATAAGTTTTGCTGGTGCAGCAAGGAATGACAGCGTTGGTGACAGGTTTTGAATTTTCGAATTGTCCCTCTGTTGTGTTTGTTATGTATTTTTGTGAGAGTTTTCACAATTATAGTCAATCAACAAGCTTTGACTGCATTTTTTAGGGTCTTCTACTCATTTTTAGCCAAAACGGACAAAATCATCCCCGTACTAGAAGGCTCTGCCCTTAGAGTAAAGGTTTCGCAATATCTACCCAACGAAATGTTTTTGGACTCATTCCGAGCTATTTCATTTTAGGGTATACAGTCAACTGTACTTTGACCACGTATTTGAAGATGTAAACGACATCTTTTAGACATTCTGACAGTTTGCGTCACACAAATCTACGTCCAGACCTACATCTATATAATCCTAGAATCAACATTTCTATCACTGTGTGAAATTCCGATTTGTTCAGAGACACTGTCTGTATCTTCATTTCTTACGTCTAATCCATCATGAGTAGAATAGATACGTTTTCAGCCATTACCGGTGAGCCTTTAGACAAAAACAACTACTCCATATGGAAGTATCGCATGTCCGCCTTCTTGAAAAGCCAAAGCCTGTTTGGCTTGGTCACAGGGACAGATGCGAAACCCGTTGGAGTTGATACAGATCCTGAGTTGATGCATGGAACAAACGAGCTTGTCAAGCTGTGCATTTTCTTTCTTTGTGTGTCTCACCTTCCATGTTTGGTTACATACAGTCTGTTGATACCCCCAAGAGGTCTGGGATGCACTAGCTAATGTTTTCCAGACATCTACCAAAGCTCGTAAGTTACAACTCAAGCAGCAACTCTTAGATGTTAAGAAGGGTTCATTGAGCATTACAGATTATGTTTATCAAGTGCGAGGTCTAGTTGAGCAGCTTAACAGCATAGGGGTGAAAGTAGAGGATGATGATCTCATCCTACACACCATCAATGATCTTGGGAAAGATAGAAACCTTTCGAGACTTCCATTGCTGTTAGGGATACTTTTCCCAAGTTCGATGAGTTGATTCCTATGTTAGTGTCAGAAGAGATTCGTCTTCAGGGCAATGGTGGTTCTGTCTCATCACAAGAGCAATCTTTCTTTGCTGGAGGTAGAGGTAGAGGACGAGGAAAGAGCTTCGGTGGTAGAGGTAAGAACCGATTTGGTTCTTCTGGTCGAGGTCAGTTCTCTCAGCAGCAACAGAACCTTCGACCTGACCATCAGCAACAGCAAGCTAAAGGCAGGGGTGAGCAGCTGTTCTGTGCATACTGCAAAACCAAAGGTCATGTGATTAAGACATGCTTCAAGAGGCAAGCAGACATCAGTTCTGGTAAGCTTCCACAGCAAAACTATGTGTTGACAGAGGAACCTTTTTCAGATGACAGTCTTCTAACGATGGCACATGTCATGGGTTCCATGAGCAAACCTGCTGATGAGTGGTTTATTGACTCTGGAGCTTCGAACCACATGACAGCACATGGTGAATGGTTCAGCCAGAAGGAGCCATTAAAGACACCAGCAATAGTCTATACTGGTGATGATACCCAGCACAACATTACACATATGGGTACAGTTCCTCTATCTGTTGCATCTTCAAACATTTCTGCTTTGGGAGATGTACTATATGTGCCCACCATTACTAGGAATCTAGTCTCAGTAGGTCAGATGGTGGAGCAAGGTTATCAAGTTCGGTTCAACAGCAAGGGATGTATTGTTGAAACCAGTGATAACAATGTAGTTGCCAGAGGGTCAAGAGTAGGAAGGTTGTTCAAATTGGATGCTGTTCAACCTCAACTTCAAGCTGCGATGTTTGTTCATACCTCTGGAGTCTCAGATTTAGAGATGTGGCATAAGAGAGTAGGTCATATGAACTATCAGCGGTTGAAGACCTTACCTACGTCAGAGTTAGTTACAAGTCTTCCCAAGTTCAAATCTCCTATCCCATCTCAGATTTGTGAAGCTTGTCAGTTTGGCAAGCAGGCTAGGCAACCATTTTGCCATCAGGGCACTAGAGCTTCCAAGGTGTTGGAGTTGATACATTCTGATGTATGGACTGCATCTCAAGCAAGCTTGAATGGTTCTCAGTACTTCGTCTCATTCATAGATGACTTCTCGCGATTTACTTGGGTCTACTTCCTCAAGGCCAAGTCAGACGTCTTTGCTGTGTTTCAAACATTCAAGATCCTAGTTGAGAAGCAGTACAACCATTGCATCCTACAGCTCCGTTCGGATGGAGGAGGCGAGTTCATCTCTCGTCACTTTGACACATTTTTGCAAGAGCATGGGATCAAGAGAGAGATCACGTGCAGCTACAACCCGCAACAGAATGGTGTAGCAGAGAGGAAGAACAGACATATTGCAGAGTCAGCACGTGCGATGCTGAATGAGAAGTCTATGCCTAAGTGTTATTGGACAGAAGCTGTTGCATGTGTTGTCTACCTCATGAACCGTGCACCAATTGCAGCGGTACATAAGAAGACCCCTTACGAGATATTAGTAGGCAAGAAACCAGACCTCTCATGTCTCAAACTGTTTGGTTCTATATGTTTTGTACATGTACCAGATGAAAGACGCAACAAGCTAGACTCGAAAGCTGAGAAGTGTCTCTTCTTAGGCTATGCTTCTGATACGAAGGGATATAGGTGTTATATCCCAACTTCGAGGAGACTGCTCATCAGTAGAGATGTTGTTTTTGATGAGTTGTTATCTTGGTATCAGGTTACGTCAGGCTCTGTTGCTATTTCACCTATTCTATCCTTTGTCCAACCAGTTCAGGTTGGTTCTACAACCACTCAAGCCACTAGGTCAGGTAGTGGTAGTGTTGTATTTCATCCAATGCGCATGAGAGCTCCTTGGTCTGGCCAAGTTCCTGTAGTTGCTGTACCTACGGTTCAGGTCCCTCCACCTGTTGTTCAACTTATACAGGTTGCACATTCCAACAGCTCTCCAGTGTTGCAGCAAATGATCAATGAGCAGCGCAGTGCAGATATTGTGCACACTTTTGACGACCACGTCAGCAGCTCTCAGTCAAATCAGGGATCTGAAGCTAGACCATCAGGTCAATCTGATCTGCGAAGGTCCACCAGAGCGAGACATCTTGTCCAACATTTTCAGTGTGAAGGTTTCTTGGCTGAACACCATGCCTACGTGGTGAATGTCGTACATGAGCAAGAACCGAATTCTCTTGAGGAGGCGATGCATCAGGCAAAATGGGTGGAAGCCATGCAAGTTGAGCTTTCAGCTTTGCAAAATCAGCAGACTTGGGAGCTGGTTGATTTACCTTATGGTAAGAAAGCTATTGGTTGTAGATGGGTTTACAAGGTCAAGAGAAATTCGGATGGTTCAGTCCACAGGCATAAGACGAGACTTGTGGCTAAAGGATATGCGCAGCAGTATGGCCTTGACTTTGAGGAAACCTTCAGTCCGGTAGCCAAGATGGCTTCCATACGCACCCTTGTGGCATTGGGTACAAGTAAAGAGTGGCAACTGCATCAAATGGATTTCAATAATGCTTTCCTGAACGGAGATCTGCAAGAGGAGGTCTACATGATGCAACCCCCTGGATACGAAGACCAAAGGTATCCAAATAAAGTTTGTAGACTCCAGAAGTCCTTGTATGGGCTTAAGCAAGCTCCAAGAGCTTGGAATGCCAAGATTAACTCATTTCTACTATTGCTTGGCTTCCGTCTTTGTAGTTCTGTAAACCCTCCGTGGTCCTATCGATCAACTACCCCCCGATCTCTCAACCTCCACGATCGTCATCCACGAATCTGCAACATGTCGGGTCTGTCTCTCACTCAGGGGTCACCTCTGATGGCTTTGATGGAAGCACACCATGAACTTGAAGGGAAAATGCTGAGTTCACTCATTCATACACCCACAAACTTATCCACTAAAAATCTCCTTAAACATATCAACTAAAATCCTCCATTCTAACGACGTCTCTCAAGTTCTCACATGCTAAAAATATCCCACACTCTCTATATTACTCAAGTTGTCATTACGACAATGTGAAAACAAGGATGAGGAGCTCTTCTCTACTCCTCTATTTATACATTCTAGGTTTTTACTTTGGTACCCTCCGGTAACTCAGCCGTAACTACTTTTACCGGGTTTTACTAAGATATTACTTAAGGTAAAAGCATTGATCACATGGGCTTTTTACCTTTTCACATGGGCTTATTCCTTCAAAGTCAACAACTTCTAGAAGGATTCTGGAATATTCTCAAGGAATCTCGAATTTCCACCCCCCCTCTACACTAGGACCCACTAAAAAGGAAACATGTGGAATCTCTTCTTGTTTTTAATGCCCACAAAGTCCACAACTTTAATCCAACCACTAATATCAAGTCAAAAAGGAGATAAGGGATACTTTCCACCTCCTTTCTACCTTTTAGACAAGATGACAAGATAGTAGTGCTCACTCTTTAGCAAATATCTGAATTCTGCCAAAAGTACAGCTAAGTTTAACCATAACTAACTTTTAGCTAGTCATGACTAACTTGATATCTCCTAAAAGTACTTTGGCAGTAAATAAACATTCTCAACACTTAGTTAGAACTAAACACCTTACTAATAAACAAACTTCCTATGTGTAACATAGGTCGTTACAGTTCAGACTCCTCATTGTACTCTTTGCAGGTCGATGATAACGCAGTACTGATCATCATCTATGTAGATGATCTTGTTATCACTGGTACCTCTAGGAGCCTTATCAAGCAGGTGAAAGATCAGCTGAAAGGAGAGTTTGATATGAAAGATCTAGATGAGCTGAAGTACTTTCTAGCTATTGAGTTCATCAAAGATGGAGGTGATACATGCTTGTTACAGAGACAGTATGCTCTGAATAAGCTAGAACAGTCTGGGATGACAGCTTGTAAGCCTATCTCTACCCCTCTTGCATCTTCTATGAAGTTGAATGCTGAGGATGGTGAGCTATTAGCAGATCCTAATTTCTATAGACAGATTGTAGGTAGCCTGATCTACTTGACCATACTAGACCTGATCTAAGTTATGCTGTAGGCCTAGTTAGTCAGTTCATGCAGGCACCTAGGAAACCTCATCTTGATGCTGTTCGACGGATTCTACGATACGTGAAGTTCACAATCCAGTATGGACTTCACTACGCAGCGGGTGGTCCTCTCTTGTTACATGATTTTACTGATGCAGATTGGGCAGGAAGTGCTCAAGATAGAAGATCTACGTCAAGTTTTGTCTTCAGCCTTGGAGACTCTGCTGTTAGTTGACAATCGAAGATGCAACCTACAGTTGCTCTGTCATCGACTGAAGCAGAATACAGAGGTGCCACTAATGCTACGTGTGAATCAGTTTGGCTTCACACCTTACTGAAAGATATGGGTGTGGAATTTTCTGACCCTGTTGTTTTACACACAGACAATATCAGCAATATTAAACTTGCTTCTAATCTTGTTTTTCATGCTAGTACCAAGCATGTAGAGATTCATTATCACTTTATTCGAGAAAAAGTATTGATTGGAGAGATAGATCTAAGATATGTATCTACAGGTGAACAAGTTGCTGATATATTCACTAAAGCTTTACCTAGAGATAAATTTGATATTTTCAGATTATGTCTAGGTGTTAAGGATATTGATATGAGCTTGAGGGGGACTGTTGACATGCAGAGTAAGACAAGCTCATGAAATCTTGTAAGACTTTGTGCACAAGTCCTGTAAGACTTTGGACACAACTATGTTACTGAGACCCAACCCCAAAAGTCTTTTGACTCTCCCTATATATTGAGAAGGGGCTCTGCTCCCAAGTCTGTCTCTTTAGTGATATTCTGTTCCTTCTTTTTCCTCTTGTGAAGACTGCAAGAGCCTCCTTCCTTGTTTGAAGGTTTTCCTCCTCTGTTGGAGTGGTGATATGAATTGTGTTCTTGCTGCAATACATCGTAACAGTAGTAATGTCACCCGGATTGGATGGGAATAAAAAGGAAAGGAAAGAGTGATCGCACTGCACCTTCCACATGCGTTTGACTTTGGCTTAGGGCGCTATTCGGTCGTCGTTTCTGTTATCTCTCGCCCTCTTTGTCTTTGTCTTTCGGTTGTCAGTCGAGTTGATAGCAGTACTTTGGCCATACGTAGGAATCTCAACCTACAAGAGAACGACGCGAAGTGTTTGGCGACGAGAATCAGATGCTGCTGAGCTTCATGATCGGGTCCACTCCACCGCAGATATACACTGTATCCCCCTACCAGCCCGGCCTTCATCAGCTTCTTGTCGCCACATATGAAATTTGACCTTCGATAACGCTACGTTTAACACGGCGTAGACGAAATGATTTACGTCCCATCCTCTGATAGGAGCAGGAAATGCAGAATCTCCAGAAGGACCACCCACTCGCTTGACAACATGCGACGCGATGCGACTCGAATCTCAAGAAACATGGAAATCTCTGACCTTCCTTACTTACTTACTGAGTCCATGCACCAAAGCTTGGTTCGAAGCGGCCCGGTTTTGTTCTTCTCGTCTACTTGAATTGCATTAGAGTAATCTGGAGTCTTGGTGCTCTAATGACGGGAGTTAATCCAGCACGAAGTTCTTCCTAACCGGAATCTCCTGCACAGAAAATTCTCATGTGCTCTACTCCATACTGTCTGTCAACTGACGGATGCTTTTTCCTTCCTTCACATGCCGCCAGCTCTTCTTTCCAAACTACTCTTTACTAAAATGGA
This sequence comes from Asterella californica, assembly GCA_036924285.1. Classification (NCBI taxonomy): domain Eukaryota; kingdom Viridiplantae; phylum Streptophyta; class Marchantiopsida; order Marchantiales; family Aytoniaceae; genus Asterella; species Asterella californica. The sequence goes on from JAYKYS010000003.1 coordinate 20,885,612, forward strand.
GGGAAATGTGACGCAAAGCTGCTGAACTCAAAGGGCACATGCCCAGCAAAGGAATGCGCCAACTGATCATGACTGAGGCGCCTGTGTCCACCTCATCGTATACTACAGTATACTACCATCTACCCACTTCTACCCAATTCCTTGTACATCCTCATTCACTGGTAGCTGAATTAGGTGCCATTAAAACTGTTGCACTGATCTGCTTAGTGAAAAACTCCTCCAAGTCAGACACGCGAGTGTAGAAAACTTCAGACTTTTCCCGGTCCATGAGCATGACGTTGTTCCTGCGGGCCTTTTCACCAACGAGCTGAACAGTATCCCACAGACTTGTGACTGGGACTCGGTGAAACTTCCGAAGTCTTGTAGTCGTGACTGGGCCCTTGCATTGTGCAAGTCGTGGAGCTGCACCATAGCGGCAAGCTTTTCTCCATGCTCCATAACAGCATGCAGTGCACATCCTGCTTGGTAAGGTCCCCCACGTCAGGATGAAAAAAATCAAACAGAAATCAAAAGTGGATTTTATATGACATGAACTTAACAGCTTCAGTGCGTTTTGCTTTCTCCGCTTTGCCTCAGCAACTGCTTCCTCATCAATCTGTCTAATCTACGAGTGGTGGTTGCCAATTGGATGAGCCCAAAATTTCAGCGTCACCAAAAGCTTCAATCTGATGATAAATCTACGAGTCGAGCCCTTCTTCATCCTACATGAGTAGGACCACGGGTAAACAGCTCCACTATATACTCCTTCCTTCGTCGTGCCAAATTCTAGAGGAAGACACGAGAACACCTTCCATATTGCAACGGCACGGCATCCGTTGAAATCTCCTGTTGAATGCCCTGAACCTGCCACCAAGGTTCTATACCCATCTCTGGTTGCTAAGAATGTATCGGAAACAGGTTCTATTGCAGAAATTCTAGGATAGTACATGTGGTTTTGTTGTCTACTCCGAAGCTACAGAATCAGATTCCTTTTCCCGATTTTGTCGAAATATTTCTCTGAAATCTTAAGCCGAGTCGTTAAGCATCTCTAAGCCATGATATAAGGGTTAGACTGGAAGTAAGAGTTCACATCTTGCCTCATCACCGGGTAATGTGATTCACTTGATATCCGAAAGCTGAGCTTCTCTTTGTGGAGTGCAAGTTAATTTGAGAATGGCAAAGTTACATTTTCTCACGACTAGACCCAAGCGAAACGCCCGTTTCCTTCATTAGACAGATGTAAGTAGAGCTTTATGTGATGTACGGAAGTTACTCAGTTAGCTGTTTCGCCCGTTTGAGAAGGGCTGGATCTCTCGTTTTCGCAGTCTTACGTTCATCGATAGAAACTAAAGATTCTGCAGATTCTAGTCATTCCAAACATGTCTCGATTATCCACTACTGGGCCACATCCGAGTCCGTCTCCGTTGGTTTCTTTTGGCTCTATTTTATAGATCCCTTGGCATGATATGAAACTTTACGTTTTGCAAATAAAATTTTTAAAAATACATAAGTGCGAGTAGAGAAAAAAACAAATTATCTATGGATATATGAGAAAACCAATCAGGACCTTTCTGAATTGTAATTGAATTTCAAGATCATTCAGTTGTGATATAGTACAGTTATTATAGAGCTAACGTTATTGAACGTTATTAATAAATAATTTATTTCAATATTGAGCAGTTCTGTTCAAGGTGAAACATAATTTGTAAAGCTGGTGAATAGTAAGTTGATTCTTTATTTAATAAATTTTAATTTGGGATGGAGACATTGTCACCAAAATCAATTTTTGTGAGAGTTGACTGTGATATTCAGATTTTATTTTAATTTTGAACGGAAGTTTCCTTAGTCTAGCATTCCTACCACTTTGCTATAACTTTTTTTATATTCTTATAAAAGAAGATGGATGGACATGGGCTTCGTTCCTTATGACCATGTGTCTAGATCGCCACGGAGAGCATGGAGTATGACCGAACAACAAATTTTTACCAAGATTCTTGATCCCAGACACGGCCTGGCTGTAGAGATACAGGAGAGATTCACGTCAATTAAGAGAAATAATCTCCAGTATGATACGTTTCGCTGAAATTGAATCTCCAACGGTGGAACTAATCTTTCATGTGAAGGAAGAGTAAGAAGGTTATGCAGATGACCTCACTGTTAAGAGGAAAATTATTTAATTATGATAAATATATTTAGTTTAATTTAGTTTGAATCATTTGTATTTTTTGTCTCATTGCAAAACGTCTTCATAACGTTTCGAAGATCATAGTGTTATTGAAATGAAAATTACTATATTCCTATATAATTTAATATATAGGAATACTTTATTTTTGGATTATGTTATTGAATGTTATTAAAAAATATTTTGTATCTATATTGAGTAGTTTTTTCCAGGTGAATCATAATTTGTAAAGTTGGTGAATAGATGTAAGTTCATTCCTTATTTAATAGATTTTAATTTGGGATGGAAACATAGTCACCAAAACTACTTTCTGTGAGAGTTGCAAGAGTTAGGCTAACTGTAAAAGTCATTTCAAGTTTCCTTATTCTAGCAGTCCTCCCACTTTGCTATAACTTCTTTTATATTCTTATCCAATATGATGTGACTATGTTCTACAGGTGAAGCAAAGTGATAGTATCGATCCAAAACAAGACCTTCTTTCATAGCGACGTTGTACCTCTCAACTAAGTTTACGAGATAAAAAATATTACTTTTAGTCACCAAGATAAGACCTAATTGAAATAGCTTTTTGTCTATTGTCATGATTGTATATATTATATCTATCTTGGATAGAAAGTGATATTATGTGTGTTTTTCAGATTCATATATGGATTCCACTACGTTTAAAAAATAAAAAATGAAGAAGATTTCCACAGATGATACAGAAGGGAGTGAACCCATAGTAGAAGTATTTCTACTATGGGTACTTCTAACAACCAACTTCTACTCCATCATCTCTCATAAAGTCTCCACAAAGAAAAAAACAACAAGAAACAATTACTCCATTTCAAATGCCAAGTGTAGATAAAAAGTTATCAGTGTTAATAGAAAACATAGAATTTGCCGAAGGAAATGACAGTTTCGAAGGCATTATACTCAACAAATATGATAACATTATAAATCTATAACGAAAAGCTCTTTTCTTTTATTTGATATGATCGATCATCGAATAAAGACGACTATAACATGTAGTGTCCAAGACAACAATGCAGTAAACTAGTCAAACAAGGTCTATAGAAATACGTATTGTAGGATACAATACTTTGGTCGTAGAGCAGTGCAGGTAGAAAAGCCTGTGAAAACTCTCAGTCACAAAGGAGATGCAAAATTCATCCTCTTGATCGATAGACAGACAACATTTGAGACAATTAAGCCTTGGAGTTCTACTCTAGTTTTTAAATTTCAGCACTTCATGTCTCTCCGAATGTGTATGCTTTATCTTATCATTTGATTCACGATAGTAGACATATCTGTTGCAGTTATTGCTGTACACAGAAAAATGAATCCCAAAAATTTGATATCGCAATCGTGGATGATGATTCTGAAGAAGACAAGATGATGATAAGTAATTATGTACATTAAGTAAGTTACGTTTATAATTTATTTTGCAATTGATTTAGAAGTTTGTTATTCATGAAACTTCTAGACTAACACATTTTGTGTTCATGTTGCAGTTGATCATCCATTATGATTTCAAAACAGAGTACAAAAGTATCAAAACTCTTTTTCACTCTGGACATGATGTGTTGTTGCACTTAAAATATGTATCGAGACAGATTTTGTCCACGAGAGAAGAAAATGATCTTCCAAAACTGCATACACACGAAGCTACTATATGGGCAACTCCTTCTGTCGAATCGAGAGTTGACGTTTTGAAAAGAATGCAGAAAGCTCATATTACAACCAATAGCAAAAACATCAAGGTATATAATCAATTCTTTATGTGAATAATTTGAATCATTCCTATTCGCAAATATATCTTTGTTTATAACTTTTTTTTCCATGTGTTTAGGTACTTGGTACTTTCAAACCATGTAATTATGGTGATAGATCCTACAAATACACATGCGTCATGTGCACTTACAAATTCAAGATTTGAATAATAATCTTTTTCTTTTAATAGTTTGTAAGCCGAAATCAGACCGATGGAGTTAACCGGACCCTGGACTAGAGAAAAGACCAAATAAGAGGATTAGAAGATGGAACCCCCGTAAATGTGATCAAATTGTTAAAATAAATCTGCAAACGTGACGCATGGATCAATAACACTGAAGACATGGATCAATAACCTTATTCGTACAAGAGAATACAAAAATGACATAGAATTCGTTAAGAATAGTCTGAAGAGTCAATTGAATAACCCTTCTGAAGAATTCAAATTGGTCTTCTTTACTTCTTATTACTCTTTTCGTTTACTGTTTTTAACCTTTTTAGCACCAACTAATTCATTCAAGCGAGACTTAAGCTCTCCTTTTGTTTTCGCAATACGTGCCTACGGGCTGTTTGACAAAAAAAAGTTTTTTCCGTGCCTTTCCGCCTTATTCTTCGTCGTCGTAAAAATAGCTAAGCTAAAAAAAAAGAAAGAAAAATAAAGGATAGTTCGCAATGACACGTTCAATAAAAAAAGGTCCTTTTCTACCAAATAGTATTTGGTAGGCTTTACGCGCTACTTTCTCGACGATAGAGGACTTGGAAAGGACTCTATCACAATTACCGCTTTTTCTCAAGATTAACTCCATTTAGCCTTTGTCAAGTGATAAGGCTGCAGGTTTTGATCTTGTTATTCGGAGGTTTGAATCCTTCCGTCTCAGATTTTGTACTAATTTTTTTAACTTTCAAATTTCAGATTAATAACACATTTTGGAATTACGTATATAACACATATTTTAGATAAATTAAAAACATTATTTTTTCATGTTCATTTTTTCGTCAGTCTGCTTGCGCCGAGCTGCCCTCACTTGTCTGGATCCGAAGAGACCCCAGGATACCCAAAGGGGCGCTGTCCAACAGGACATGCTTAGTAACTCTAGAATCCAAGAGAACTTCTTGCAAACGTACTCCCCAAGCGAGATACTTCTCTTCAAGGTTTTTGCGGAAGTTGTAAATTGGATTGTCAGTTACGACATGTGTTATGGATTGAAGGGTATGTTGAAGATCTTTCCAATAGTAAAACAATACATGGTCCATGCAAAAGATAATTGGTTCTAAGATCTAACGGGTCTAGTAGAAATAGAGGTTGTCCAAAGTTATGACAGCGACAACCGTCGAGATATGCTATTGGATCAAATTGAGGAGATCGCAACAGCAAGAATTTTCTCGTTTAATTCAAACGGTGATATTTGTAGATTTGATCGTATACAATTTATACTTTATTTAATTTTTAATCATATAAATATTATGATGATTTTTAATAATTTTTGAAAACATTAAATGATGTCATCACAAATTAATTGCATTAATATAAGAATCGCTATCAAATGTGACAAATCACTAATATAATGCCATCAATGAACGTCTAACTTTTATTTTTTACAGATGAAGAGACTACAATACGGATGAAGTAAATGAAGATTTGAAGAAATTTAAAGATGAAGTGGCGAAACTTGAAGAAATAAAAGAATATCATAACAAACAAAGCGAACTAGATCACGATTCAAGCAATTTGGATTTGGAGAATGTCGACTTAATACAACAAACTACTCTTAAATGTACTTCTAAGACTACGAATCATGAAAAAACATTCCCGATCAAAGATCCTCTAGTCCCACTAGAATCTTTTTGTGCTAATTACATCAATTGAACCAACAACAGAAGCTAATTTTCAATGATTGTATGTATAAAAGGAAACACTTTTCACATGAACCCATCCATTAATTTCTTACGGGAGAAGCAAGAACCGATAAAACATTCACCTTATTTTAGTTATACAAGGATTGTCATGGATGTACGAAGATGATAAATCTAGGTTTAATGATCTTGAACAAATAAAAGTTTTGAAGATAGCATACACAGGACGTGCTGCATATAACATACAAGGAATGATTATTCACAATGCTTTAGCGATCCCTAAAGACTCTTACGATATGAATGTATCAAAATTAAGTTCAGATCGACTAGATAAATACATCAAATATTATAACCAATTAAGATTATTAGTGATAGACGAAATCTCTCTAGTGAGAGCGAGAATGTTCTCATACATAAACCAAAGACTACAACAAGTAACTCAGAATTTCAACCTTCCATTCAGTGGCATAGATATAATTGGTTGCGGTGACTTTTATCAAGTACAACCGGCTGTCGAGGATCTGCTCGAGCTGCTCGTGCGGCGAGGACGGACTGTCGCGTGTCTGTCGAGCGAAGGGCGTAGAATGAGCAGGGGGTCTCGACTCCCTCTCCTTTTTCCTCGGACGATGAACGGTCAACTCAGAACTGGTATGGACAAGGAGAATCCGACTGTTTTATTAAGATAAAGCATCGCGAGGATCCTCACGGATGCTAACGCGATGTGATTTCTGCCCAGTGCTATGAATGTCAAAGTGAAGAAATTCAACCAAGCGCGAGTAAACGGAGAGAGTAACTATGACTCTCTTAAGGTAGCCAAATGCCTCATAATCTAATTAGTGACACGCAGGAACGGATTAACGAGATTCCCACTGTCCCTATCTACTATGTAACGAAAGCACAATCAAGGGAACGGGCTTGGAAGAATCAGCGGGAAAACAACATCTTGTTGAGTTTGACTCTAGTCCGACTTTGTGAAATGACTCGAGAGGTGTAGAATAAGTGGGAAGTCCTCTTCATGGGAGACCGCAAGTGAAATACCACTACTTTCGCCGTTATTTTACTTATTCCATGAGGTAGGGGCAGGCCTTCGGTTCAGCTTCTAGTCTTAAGCGTTAGTTCCTTTAATCCTTCCTTCTGTTAAGCTTCTAGTCTTAAGCGTCTGTTCCTTCTTGGGGACGAGCGCGACCCAGGTGGAAGATATTGTTAGATGGGGAGTTTGGCTGAGACGGCATAACGCAAATGTCATAAGATGAGCTCAACGAGAACAAAAATCTTGTATAGAACAAACGGGTAAAAACTCATTTGATTTTGATTTTCAATACGAATACAAACAGTGAGAGCATGGCCTATCGATCCTTTAGAACTTTCAGAATGTGAAGCTAGGAGTGTCATACCACAGGGATAACTGGCTTGTGGCATACAAGCGTTCATAGCGATTATGCATCCAAAGCGTACTTTCGGCCAGGAGCCGGAAAATACCAAGCGAAAGGAATGCGTATTTTCTTGGTTGGTGCAGGCGGCGGCTAGGTAGACGTTAGGCCGACTTTCAAGAATGAGGAGATTTCACAGGGCGGATATGGCAATCGGTCCAAAAATATTATGGTTCATCTCATGTGTACAATTATATCACGTATTTGAAGTCCATATCTACTTCACGTATCGCTGTCAGTCCTTCTGCAGCTCTATTTGAATTTGTTTGTGTTATTACTCATACTCAAGATAACGCAGTAGGTAAAGTTGACGTGTAGGGATCACACGTCTCGGGTTCTAGCCGGAGAGAATACATCATGAATTTAATAATTATTCAAATCAGACGATGATAAAAATTAAAGGAGTTTCATTAATGTCAAAAAATTTAGAGGGGTGTTGTGAAATATTCAGTTGTGACTAAAGTAGTAAAAGATGATATTTGATTCCTTCCGAAACAGAAATAATTCATCTGTATAAATAAGCACGCTCTAATACAGAACCTGAACTGAGATAAGGTAATAATGTAATGCAGAATGATAGGAAGAGTCGATATCCTTCGATGTCGACTCTTCCTATCATTGTGAAACAGAATTCACCAAGTGTTGGATTGTTCACCCACCAATAGGGAACGTGAGCTGGGTTTAGACCGTCGTGAGATAGGTTGCTTTTACCCTACTGATGAGACGGCGCCGCAATAGTAATTCGACTTAGTACGAGAGGAACCGTCAATTCGCATAATTGGTAATTGCTTTTGGTTGAAAAGCCAGTGATGCGAAGCTACCATGAATGAACGAACGCCTCTAAGTCAGAATCCATGCTAGAAGCGGCGCTTTTTACCTCCCCGGTTTTCAACCGACTACCGGTAGGGGCGTCTTTCTATGCGTCTCCGAGAGCATGTGTAGAGAGTTCACCCGGGCCTCTCGGAACAAGCGGCGGTCCGGGTGCTTTGAATCGTCATTCCAGATGATCGGGGAGATGAATCTTTGCATACGACTTAAATATGGGATGAGTACTGTAATGTGGGATGTGTGTAATATGGGATTAGCCTTTCTGCTACGATCCGCTGAGTTTCAGGGTGCACTCACATCGGGAAAATTTTCCGGATTACGGAGGGTTTCGGAGAATCAGGATTCCTTCCGGAAAACTATTCATCGTTGTAAATATTGTTTGGATTACCGGCTTACGTCGGTTAGAATGTTGTTATACACCGGATATAAGAAGTGTTTCAAGAGATGACCGGCGTGAGCGCGCTTGGTGAAAGTTTTATCTTGTTTAACAGTTACTTCCCCTGTTCTTCCTCTGTTCGTGTGTGTTTGCTCTTGAATATTTCGACTTCTTGACGCGAAGAGGTGACATTGGCCGCTGGGTGGTTGTAGACTGCTTTCGACTCCTCCTCACGGGCAGGAGCTTGAATTACTCCACAGAGTATCAATCTCGATGGTCTAGTTGCTGAAGCTGCAAGGTCCTTACCTCCTCCCACCCTTTCGATCAATGAAGCTGATTGTGGTAGCAGCAGACATCCCACTAACTCTCTGCAGGATGAGTGGTTGACTGGGAACTGAGTGCGGAAGATAAGTTTATCTAGGTGATGCTCCAGAGGTGCCTGTAATTGCGAACATCTCCTATGACCGGAGATATAAAGATGGTTTGCTAATAAACAGAAACTCGGGGAGCTGACAGTAGTAGTTCACTAGTAGACAGCTACTAGTGAACGAGAAGGACACCGCTAAGGTCTCTGTCCACTAGCGTCTTAAGAAGCTTATCAGCTTTGTCAGTTAGGTTCTGTAATAAACTCTTGCTTCTTATTACCGAGGTTTTCTGCTGTGCCTATGATATTCGTGTCAGTATTCATTCTCTTGCTCTCACTACCGAGGTTTTCTGCCTAAGAGAATTCTTTCGGATTTTTTGTTGATTGCTTCTGATTCAAGTGCCCGCGTCTTCCTCGTGGAGACGGAGGAAGACGCGGGCATATATTCTGGGTATACCGAAGATTAAAATGCATTGACTCATAAGAGAGATTGCAGAGATGAGTTACGCCCCAAGTCGTGCTCAGACATTATTCTGATCAAGTACACACCTAGAATATCTATGGTCTTCCCTGCGACACCTCCCCTCAGCTCTGCATTCGCAGAAAACCTACACAATGTTGTTAGTTTCTCGGTGACTTTCTCTAAAATTTCCACCGAGTGAAAAATGTTGCGGGGTAAATCTCGCCACAATCTCCTCATCAGCCCAAATTCCAGCTCGTCGAGTAAAAAGAATCTTGCAGCTTCTGTAAGCTTGAACACAAACGACCAGTCGAGAGAAAATGGTGAAAACTCGTTGACACGCTCGGTAAGTGCATCTTCATGTTCATCGCATGCTTCAGTCTTCTGCTGCTCAGAAATAACTGCTGGGAATTTCTGATCTTCTTCCCACTGTTATCCAGTGTACAAGAACTTCAAAACCAATAAAAACACGTCCGATGAAACTTGCGACAGAACAACCTCTGATTGTTTGGATTCCGCCATACCATTGTCAGCATGCTCTTTAAGACCGGACACCTTGCAACCAGTAACATACGAGAAGCCTGGATGCGATCTCCATCTTCACATATAAAAGTTACATCACTGCATTCCGAGTTATTCACCATCTTTCTCAAAGCCTTCACCAGATTCGAGCCCGTTGTATACAGGATGTTTGACTTCAATTCTGCAGCTTGGTTCCAGAAGAGAAGAACATCTTCCTCGTAAGCAGCTAGCTTTTTCTCCAGTTTCATCTCCGACCACCGGTGGCGGGTCTCCAGCTACTAAGACTCCAGCTCAAAAGCTCTCTCGATTACTCCTAATGAACCTCCGTCAAACGTCACGGAGTTCTCCGGAAGCTGCAAGAACGTGTTTCCCAATCCTAGAGGCACAGGTAGCTTATATCCTCTGATACTACTATGGTCTTGAGCGTCTTTTGGGAGTAGATACAGCCTAAGATCGAAGAGCCGGTGGGCGTTATGCACCAGGAAAAGGCGTGTGACGGTAAGATGAGAATGGACTTACATTCATGCTCTTCTCTCCATAAAACGAGAAACTGAACGGCGAATAAAACTGATCGCCGATCGAACTCGAATCACCGGATATTTAAGTAATACATTACCTAGACATCGGAATATTAACCTTCATTGATAACTCTACTATAGCGTCCGTAGAAGTTTCCCGGTATTTTATGCGGAAAGAATATGAGTTCTCCGGAAAACGTACAGCCTTTCTCCAGATATTTTCGGTTACAGAGCCTCCGTAGATCTCCGTAAAACGTAAACATACTTTCGCGATGTGAATGTCAGTCTTATGTCCCAAAGATTTGTTCCTTAAAACTCCCAGCAATTTACTTGATCACACCCTCAGTAGGTTCCTTGAGCTTGATCACACCTCTCTTATCATGTATGGCTTGATCACACCCCTGACTGACTGTTGCCTGTAAAACCAGTCACTTTGTGATGTTACTCACATGTGAGACTGCACATATTAAATCTCCGAGCATGCATAGTCTAACTATTTTGAATAATGTTAAATATTTTGATTACAGTGATATTTAATCAAGGTCGGAAGTATTAAAATGATGAACCAAAAGATAAAATGACTGGTTATACTGTCAATAACCCGGCAGGGATATGATCAAGCTTAAGGAACCTAAGAGGGGTATGATCAAGCTCAAGGAACCTACTGGGGTTGTGATCAAGCAAATTTCTGTTAAAACTCCTTTCTCTCTCAAATACATACATGCATAACATTTTATACACATACGCATGTTTATTATGTAACACCTTTTGCTTTTCAACCAGATGTCATTCGGGCAGTGATTAACCAAAAAGTGGCAGCTGCATGGTCACAAGAGATAAAGAGAGTCGCGAACCTTAAATGATCCATTCTCAGTTTTCAGTCTTGGAGAGAGCACTCTTGGTGGTGAGGGAGGAGACTGTATTTTTCAGTGTAGTGTATATTGCCTTTGAGGTCAGAAATCAGGAGCTAGAACTGAATGCACATCAAGCTCTTTGGAGAGCAGATTTGAAAAGTAGACCTTGAGAGCCGACTTATGATCAACAAGAAGGATATGGTGTTGATTAGATCGCTGACTTGGGGTCTGATCTGTTGAGTAACAGAAATCAGGGCGTTCAGAGTGAAATTAGGTTCTCTGGTGAAGTCTTAGTTCTGGAGTTAATTTATCACAGCAGAGTTGCTGAGTAGTGAAGAATTGCCGGTCCAAGAGCGCTGCGTGACCTTGTCATCAAGTAATGCCATGTAATGTATATGAGCCCGTGACTTTCTCCATTCTGATAAGTAGGCTTGAGTTGTGTGCCAAAACTGAGTTGGGCGCATCTGGTGTCGTGTTGACTTTATTTCGGAATAGTTCTAGAATAGTTCCACCTGTATTTAGTAACCTAAGATTGATCAGAGACCTACAAAAGACTAGTTGGTTATTCGAAACCCGTTCAACAATTATTAAATCCTCTGTGCTTATTAGCGGATAGTTTAACGAACTGGATCTGGAGACACAAATAAAGTATACAGGTCTCCAGGGAGGTTCACGTTCGGCAGTTCATTGATTAGAGATAAAGAAATTTGTTCCGAGATCTGCGGTCGAACGTTACAGTTGGTATCAGAGCAGGCTCAAGTTGAGTCTTTGCTAAACACCATCGACAATGGAGGCTGTGTCGACCGAGTTGGACGAGATGAAAGCATTGCTGAGAAAGTTGGAAGGCCGACTTGAGCAAGTAGAAGCTGAGAACAAGGTGCTTAAGGCGGATTTAACTCAAGCAAAAAGCGACACAAGAGAAAGAAGCGGAGGTCCCTGTACTGCAAATCGAGCAAGTCAAGGATTTAGCACTACCAGGCGAAGAAGTAGTTGATATTGCTCAAGCAGATAAGAATGAAGATGGATCACAAAAGGTGCAAGAGAATGTTGCGAAAGGCAGCTCAACCAAAGAAGGGCACAAGCGGAAAGTGAAGTGGGCTGAACCAGCGACACCATCAGCCTTCAACGGTGAGAAAAGCTTTTCCAGGTTTGAGTTATGGATTACTGAAATGGAGAATTACCTGGAGAATTTGGATGAGCGCAGTTGGTTCACCTATGCTGTTAGTAGACTGGAAGGAGAGGCTAAGGAATGGTATGGAGGTCAACAACGGATGAGGAGTTTGAACGGCACAACTCTTATGTCCACTTGGCCGGAGCTGAAGGATGAACTCCGACGACATTTGGTACCAGTGAATGAAGCTACACAGTTTCGACTAGAACTCATTCATCTGAGACAGACAGGGAGTATCAGACAGTATCTCCAGCGATTTTCTGAGTTGGTTCCTCGTTTGCACATGGTGGATCGCACCGACTTGCTGTTTCACTTGAAGAAAGGTCTGCAAGGTTTCTATGCTGGTGTGTTTGATAGCTAGGTTATGTTTCATAAGTCCGAGGACATGCAAGACTTGTTTGCATTTTTGGAAGCAGCAGAGAACACTAGGGAACGTAATTACACCGTGCAGCCCTCCAAGTTTCAGCGTGGAACAAGTGGTGGTGAGCCTAGTAGAGGATTTTGGCGCAATCCTCAAGGACAGATAGCGTCCTCTCAGAGTAGAGGTGGTAGAGGACGTGGTGGTGGAAGATTTGGTGCAGCGGGAAGGAGGTTTCCTCGTGGATCTCAACAGCAAGGAGTTTCTCGTGGTCCTACTCAGACACGACCTACTGGATCTTATGCATCCAATGCAGGATCCAACCAAGCTTCGACTTCAGGTGCTAGGAGCAGTGGAGCTAGCAGTGCTACACCTTCAAAGACGATCATCTGTTTTCGATGCGGACGGGACGGTCATATTGCTCGTGAGTGTCCTCAACGTTCAACAGCGAGCAACGTTCGTGGGTTGACAGCTGAAGAGACAACCAGTGTTGAAGACCCAGTTGAGGCGACTACTGAAGCAGAGGTATGTGCTGGTGAGCATTTGGTAGAACATGGAGATTTTCTACCGTGGATTGAAGTAAAAATAGGAAACCACCGGTGTTGTTTGTTTATTGATACTGGAGCAGATGTGAATGTCTTGGATGAATCCAATTTTGTAGAAGGGCGAGCACTGAGAATGAAGACTACCGAAGATATATGTTGGTTTGTACTTGAAGATATTGTTTGTAGATATGGATATATACGGAGATTACGGACGGACAGAGGAAAATTACGTGGTGCAAAAGCGAAGGAGTTTTTTGCTCGATATGGTGTGAAGCTCAAGCTTACTATGACAAGAGCTAACGTGGATATCCATGAATTGTTCAAGCTTTGATGAAGGTATGAGATGGTAGGCATAGAAGGTGGCCTAAGTTACTCTCATTTGCTCTCTGTGCTGACAGGACGACTCATTGTACTACTACTGGGTACATGTCTGTCGAATTAATGTTGAGACAGAAGTCGATGATGCCAGCAAAAGAAGACCTCTCTACTTGGACTACCTTGTCATGGATAGATAATATGTCATATGTAGACAATTTCGCGTATATCTCTCACCATGTATCAGACAGTTAGAACGCAGAGAAGAGGATCTTGCAGAAGCACAACAAAAGTTGAAAACGGCTTGACTTGAAAATAAGAAAAGATTTGACAAGACCCATAGGCTTCGACCGAAACCAATACAAGTTGGGGATGGGGTGTTGATATACGACAGTATAATAGAGAACCAACACTCTACAGTTCGGAAGTTTTCTAGGAGATGGTTTGGCCCATACATTGTCTCAGATGCATCAGAATGCTACTTATTCCTTGCAAGAGCTAGATGGTACGTCTTTAAGGCTTCCTGTTGTTGGAAAACAAGTGAAATTGTTCAGAAAGAGAGGAGGAGCAGTGGAGCTAATTGAGTTTTTAAGGTCAGAATAGATGTGCAGATGATGACCATTTAGCTGAAGCAGTTGAGGAGAACGAAGATGACTTCGACAATTACGAGGATCAACGACGGATTGACACATATCAGAGGATGTGCAAGTTTGGAGGGGGTGAATGTCCTGTTGCATGAGGGTTTGTACAGTGAAAGTTGGTAGCAAAAAGGAGTTTTTTCCACTGGGTACATAGTTGTAAAAGAAGCTACCCAGGAACTTGTTAAGCTAGGCATGTGCTAAGCTAAGGCCGAGCTAGACAATTTGCCCCTTAGCTTATATTCCACAGACCGACTGTAAAAGAAGCCACGAAGATGCCTGGTAGAAGCTCTTCTTGATTAGAGCAAGCACATGTTTTCATTTATGCGAAATAAGGATATACGTAGATGTTTGCATCACTTCTAGATTAAAAAAGTGACAAAAGAAAAAAAAATTTGTTTTCCGTTGATGACTCGGATTCATTATCTGATGACATCATCACGTAGGTGTTCTTGAGTAGTATAGTTTTGGTTCTTTCGTCACTAGAAACAGAGGAGTATAGTGAAAGTAGCACCTGAAAAGCTAGCAAAGGAGATAAAAGTGAGTTCTATAAGTATGTGTACAAGTTTCTTTACTGTATTAAATGGAAACAGGAGCCACCTCAATGAAAGAGGTGCCCACCTAGGAAAAAGAAATCCTTGGGTCAAATCCTTCTGGCTCATGTTTCCTATCTCAGCGTGGTGATCTCTTAGATGGGAGTCAATGTTGGGTGTGTGGCTACGTCTTGCACATCTAGAGACCGGAGACTGATATTTTCTTTAAACGCGGGCTCCTTGGCCTAAGCCTCCGCCTGCAACTGAGATTATGAGTTGAGAGATACTTGATATAGCTATGGGATGGCTGTAAGCCTTGTGAGGTGGTCTTGTAGTTGTGCCTAAGCTCTAAAATCATGGCTTAGCTCATAATATGGGTTGCATCAAGATGGCATCGAGAGTTGAGAAATTTTTATTTAACAAGGGGTTAGCTTGGCTAGGGGCTGCTTAGCAAGAAGGTTGCTTGATAAGTGAGTGTGCGTATATAGACATAAAGACCTTGCTTAGCCAGGGGGCTGCTTAGCAAGGGCCTGAGTTTTAGATAAATCGACAGTTGCAGTTCGAGAGACATTACAGAGAACTAGACGGAGAGAGAAGGAGGCGCGCACAGAAGACAGAGGGGAAGATTTTGATCGTTGATAACCTTGTTGTTAAAATTTGAGACGTGAATAAAGTTCTTGGGTCTTGGAAAAGCTTATTTGCATAGATTGGGTGTTTGAATTGATTTGGTAGATTTGACTGTAGTCTGTTTTTCTTTTGATCGATCTCACAATCAATAACAGTCAAGAGGTCCGGTCTTCTCAAGAAAGACTCTCATCATGACAATGTGTGGCATCCAACACTTGTGAAAGAAAAGAACCTTGTCCTAAAGACTAACTAAAACATGAACATATTGTTATTCTTTTGTTCTTATTATTGTTCAAAGTTACCATTCGCATGTGTGAAAGCACCCAAACAACACTCAACAAAAAAGAAAACCCTCTCCTAAAGACTAATCAAAATATGAACATATTGTTATTTATTATTCAAAGTTATTATTCGCACGTGCAAACGCTCGACACCCCAACACTTAGCGAAAAGAAGACCTTGTCTTAAAATATGAACATATTGTTATTATTTAGTTACCATTCCCACGTGCGATAAGGGTTAATCCTAGAACCTTTCCTATCTTAACTAAAATATGAACAGATTGCTATTATTCAAAGTACCCCAACACTTGGAGAAAAAAAAACCCGCAATATGTAGAGGGCTGTTTCTACGTCTGTATGGTTTAGGGTTCACACGTGAGAACTAACACGTGTGAAAATCCCCCAACGTTCACGAGGAAGTTCCCTCTTCTAGCGACTATATACCCCACATGTGGGAGACTCCTACATGTGGCCACGTGGCTTTTTCTCCTACACCCCAACACTTAGCAAAATTTCAGGCCCTCAAAACACGAGCCTCGACTTCCACAAGTACAGTAAGAAAAAAGAAATCCACGGATTTTCCTCCATATAAAAATATTAAACAAAATTTAAATTGGAGAAATTTCTAAATCCGTTTCTTCCCCGTTCAAGCCATATTCAGGGGAAGTATATATAGAGTATAATAATATACTTACGCGTACAGAATAATCAGACCGTGTATAAATGAACTCTGTGTTAAAAAAGAGTAGAAGAATCCTAGTGAAAGAAAAAGACAAAGTCTTTGTGTGTATACATTGTGTATTGCGTATATAATTGTAACGTTCGACCGCAGATCTCGGAACAGATTCCTTTATCTCTAATCAATGAACTGCCGAACGTGAACCTCCCTGGAGACTTGTATACTTTATTTGTGTCTCCAGATCCAGTTCGTTAAACTATCCGCTAATAAGCACATAGGATTTAATAATTGTTGAACGGGTTTCGAATAACCAACTAGTCTTTTGTAGGTCTCTGATCAATCTTAGGTTACTAAATACACTTGGAACTATTCTAGACCTGGGTTGCATAAAATTTGGGCAGCGCTTCCGCTACTGGTGATCAAGTCGGAACGCCAGGACCCACAAGGAGCAACCGCCAAGACTAGGAGACCTAGTAGATGCTAGGAAGTAGGAAGGCAAAGCAATTACACCGAAATAAAGTCAACACGACACCAGATGCGCCCAACTCAGTTTTGGCACACAACTCAAGCCTACTTATCAGAATGGAGAAAGTCACGGGCTCATATACATTACATGGCATTACTTGTTGACAAGGTCACGCAGCGCTCTTGGACCGGCAATTCTTCACTACTCAGCAACTCTGCTGTGATAAATTAACTCCAGAACTAAGACTTCACCAGAGAACCTAATTTCACTCTGAACGCCCTGATTTCTGTTACTCAACAGATCAGACCCCAAGTCAGCGATCTAATCAACACCATATCATTCTTGTTGATCATAAGTCGGCTCTCAAGGTCTACTCTTCAAATCTGCCCTCCAAGGAGCTTGATGTGCATTCAATTCTAGCTCCTGATTTCTGACCTCAAAGGCAATATACACTACACTGAAAAATACAGTCTCCTCCTTCACCACCAAGAGTGCTCTCTCCAATACTGAAAACTGAGAATGGATCATTTAGGGTTCGCGACTCTCTTTATCAGATCTCCTTGAGTTTGCCTTGTGACCATGCAGCTGCCACTTTTTGGTTAATCACTGCCCGAATGACATCTGGTTGAAAAGCAAAAGGTGTTACAATCGCCCCAACTAACAAAACGCAGTTCTTCCACTGAACTGCGGTAACTGCAATACCACATTAGGAACAACACTTCTCAAATCCAGAGGAACAGTACCCCATCCAGGGTAAGATTTAAGCCCTTTCTTAGAGCTATGCTCCATTACCGAGCATTCATTGAAGCTTTCGGGTGAGACAGAACCCTAGCTTCCATGTGGTGAACTCGTCAGTTTTCTTTTATCCACCTCCTTACTATGATACATCACAGTAGCGTCAGCCTAAACCTGATTGACATCCGACAGCCATAAGCAGTCAGCAGACCACAACTCCACCTTTAGACGAGCAGATTGGCCAGATCTACTCGGTTCCAGTGTCCTTGAAGGGCCCTTTGCATGACTCTTCTGACTCGATTCAATCCACCGCTTAGCCGGAAGAAAACACTGCGGACTGTCGTCTCACAAAGTATCTACGCAGTGGTTCCTGGAACTTGTACAATGCTAGATCATCTAGGAACTCCCAAGCTTCACTTACCAATCCCGGAACTCTATCTATCCAACGACATAGGTATTGAGTAACGGGTTCTCCAGCTCCATCTGGATTCGGTGATGCTCAATGATCTACTGTCTCAATCAACTCAAGATCATCAGCTCTCGGTAATGCTTCTAACACTGGATGCCATTTCTGATATCTTCCAGGCAACGATTCTAGTTCTTCACGAAACATTTTCAAGTTAGAAACATGAATGATGGGGTGATAATGTTTCATACTAACTGGAAAACGTAACTTATAGGTCACAGGACCTAACTTCTTCTCGATCAGGAACGGTCCTGCCCACTTTGGAAGAAGCTTCTTGGCTAAATCCACCCCTGCTGGGATTCTGAAGTTCTTGGTTCTCAACCAGACTCTCTGTCCTTCTTCGAACTGTACGTCTTGTCTACCACGGTTTGCATATTTGGCATACCGTTGTTGTGCCTTCTCCATGTGTTTCTTTGCCTCTTGAAACACAGTACCCTGAACACTGAAAGTCTCTAGATCTGGAGGATCTTGATTTGACCTTCCTGCATTTTCATGCCCCTTGGTAGCTAGAGCTATAGGAGTCCAAGGTGCATGAGAGCTCCGATAAACCACTTCAAATGGTTTAAATCCTGTACTCGAATGCTTAGTGTTGTTATATGTAAACTCCACCAAGTCCAAGTGCTCGCTCCAATCACTCTCATCTCGCATGATATAGTTTCTCAACCCTTGCTCCACTATCTGTATAGTCCTCTCTGTCTGACCATCAGTTTCAGGATGATAAGAGGAACTGAACTTGAGGTTAGTTCCGAGTCTTCGAAACAAACCCTTCCAAAACTCAGCTACAAACCTCCTATCCAAGTCTGAAACGATGTCTTTAGGCATCCCATGATACTTAAAAACATATCGTATGAACAGCTCAGCGGCACCTTTCTTGACGTCACTGCTTCCTTACAAGGGATGAGGTGAGCTTGTTTGCTGAAACGATCGATGACAACTAGTAAAGTGTCAAAACCTCCTGACTCAGGTAAACCGGTGCATAAGTCCATACTTATGCTCTCCCAAGGCCCATCAGGTATTGACAAAGGTCTCAGCAATCCTGCAGGTCTCCTCCGCTCAGTTCGTTGTTGTTGACATGTTAAGCAAGTCTGCACGTACTTGATTACATCCTCCAACATGGACGGCCAATAGAACTGCTCTTTAACTCGTTGCAACGTTCTATTTTGTCCTCCATGTCCAGCCAGTTCACAATCATGACATTCTTGCATGACGAGTGTCCTTAGAGATCCAGCTGGAACATAGACCTTGGTTTGCTTATAAAACCAAAGGCCATTGCGAAATAAGAGACTACGTATCAATGGATCTCTCTCTTGTTGACTGGTCCAACGTTGAGCCTGAGGATCGTCTGGCAATGCTTGTCTGATTCGATCCAAAAGCTCTTCACTTGTGTCCTGAGTTGTTAACGCCTGGACACGTCTGCTTAACACATCCGCTGGAATATTTTCCTTCCCCTTTTGATACCGCCATTCGATATCAAAACGTGCAAGCTCCACTTGCCACCTCTGTTGTTTGCGTGACAAACGAGGTTTACTCTGAAAGTATGTATTACCCTCACAGTCCGTTACAACAGTAACTTTGCTTGGTAACAAATAATGCTCCCAACGTTTCAGACAGTGGACAACTACGAACATCTCTTGTTCATGAGCAGGCCATTTCGTCTCAGTTTCTGAAAACTTGTGACTTTCGTAAGCCACTGCTTTCCTTGCATCAACACTCCTCCAATGGCCCATTGAGAAGCATCTGTGTGAACCTCGAAAGGTTCTCCCATCTTTGGAAGAGCTAGCACGGGCATTTCTGTCAGTGCTTGTTTCAACTCTTGAAATGCTCTTTCAGCTGCTAGGTTCCAAATAACCTTGGAAGCCTTGCGCAATAAGCCAAACAAAGGTGCGGCTTTATGCGCAAATTGATAAACAAAGCGCCGAAAATATGTGGTTAACCCAAGAAAAGATCTGAGCTCATGAACACTCTCAGGTCTCTTCCATTCAACAATGGCTCGAATCTTAGCCTTGTTAGGGTGAATACCATGTGCATCGATCAAACATCCTAGAAACACCACACTCTCTTGTCCAAAAGAACACTTGCTCTTCTTGAGGTAGAGTTGATGTTCTTCCATGCGCTTAAGAACTGTTTCAACATCTGCTAGATGCTGATCCCAAGTGGACGAGAAAATGATGATATCATCCAAGTACATGATAACACTCTCATCCAAAAGATCTCTGAAGATCTCGTTCATCAGCCTGCAAAAAGTACCAGGTGCGTTGGACAATCCAAACAGCAACACTTTATACTCAAACAAGCCATACCTCGTCCTTATAGCCGTCTTTTCTTCGTCTCCTTCTTTGATCCGGATTTGATGATATCCAGAACGAAGATCCAACTTGGTGAAGTACTTTCCTGTGGCCAACCGATCTGTGGTTTCATCCATGAGAGGAAGAGGATACTTGTTCTTGACAGTAACCTTATTAAGTGCACGGTAGTCTACACACATGCGGATACCACCATCTTTCTTGGCCACGAACAACACCGGTGCAGCATAAGGTGATATGCTGGGTCGTAAGATACCTTGAGCTACCAACTCTTTCAACTGAGTCTTCAGCTCTGTTAGCTCATCAAACGACATGCGTCTTGATGGCACTGCAATAGGTGTAGCCCCAGTAACCAGATCAATGGCATGATCCAAGGCTCTCCTCGGAGAAAGTCCTGTTGGTAACTGATCCGGCATTATATGAGAATACCTCTCAATCAGTACTTGCATATCAGGGTGTATGGGAAGAGCAGCAACACGTTCTTCCTCATCCGTCTCCATCTTGGGTTTAGACATCACTGCAACCCAAGCTTCGTCTACCGACTTGATCTGCTTTCCAAACTGCCTAGCTGTGCAGATTTGAAATGCCACTTTGGCTTGTTGGAACCTACGGACAGCATGGTTTGGTTCCTTGGGTCTCTCTTTGATGATCAATGGATGGGGTTGACCCAAGCCCCATCGGTCCATGACTATGACGTTCCCTTCTTGAACATCTAGCTTGGCCTTGGTCTCTTGTAACCAAGACCAGGACAAGATACCCTCCATTGTGTCACCTAAGCTCATAACTAAGAACTCATGCTTCCTAGTTACCCCTCCAACAGTAATCGGATTCATACAAGGCGTATAAGTTGACACAAGACCATCCCTACATCGCATCTTCGAGTAAAATTGACAATGCAAGCACGAACTAACATCGTTCATCACATCTCAATACAGACCTTTCCAACAGTATCTCTTCTTCAATTTTACATAAGTAGCCCAAATCTCTTGATGTCCAGCCCACAAGGTGTCATGAAACTCATTCATTAGTTGCTGCTTAGTCTACAGATCGTCCATTACTCGTACGGATATTCCATCTCTCTTCTATGGCTGTCTTCAAAGATATTCATCGCGTAGAAGATAGTTGTATGCTTGTTTCTTTATCTCTCTGAACTCTACTTTGCTCCATCTCTCTTGCCTTTCCAACGAACTCAAGTAATATCTTACGTCACGAAATCTACCTGTGTAAAGCTCTTCCCTAAACAACAGTGGCTCAGAGTCTGTAACATGTCGATCAACTTGACACCGAACATCCTTTCTTTCTTCTTCCTCAGCTTCTGAAAACATATCATCCTCGTCCATATAACGAGCTCTTGACAACATATCTGCTACCACATTCTTCTTATCTTTTATATGCTGCAGCTTTGGATTCAAGCTCTTGATGTAGACAATCCAACGCAACATCGCTATGTCCGGCGTGTTACAATAGGATATCGTGCCGAGTAGAGATATATAGTCTGTCTCTAAAACTACATGAGCACCAATCAAGAACGTACGATCTGTTTTCATTGCGGTGACTAAACCTTAAACTCACGTTTCACTTGAGGATAATCTCTCTGCCTGTCCGTCAATATTCTAGCCCCAAATCTAGAGATAAATCGCACACCACTCGCATCATCTTGATCTATCGCCCTGCCAATCGTCTTTGGACTAGTATCCACTATGCCAATGACAGGTCTTTCACACCCATAGTCTACTCTTTTCAACACAGGTGGAGACTTCATGCTCTCCTTCAACCTATTTATAGCTTCTTGATGGACTGAAGTCCATACAAACCTCTTACCCTTTCTCAATAATGCATATAAAGGCTCCGCAACATGGACATAATGAGGAATGGATAAACGGTAAAATACACAAGCTCCTAGAAAAAAGTGTCGAACCTCCGTGATATTTTTACAGTCTGCCATCCTAACTATAGCATCAAACTTCTCCCGATTTGGTCGTCTTTCAAAAGCACCACACAGATGATCAACCACTAAAATCTCAGACACACCAAACTTGGACTTAGCTCTTGATAGGGTGAGATGTACCTCTTCCAGACGAGTCAAACACACTCTACATCTCTAATATGATCTGCAACAAACCTCTTACATCCATTCGCAAGCATTGCTTCATCCTTATCTTCAACCGCACAACTTTTTATAGGAATATCATCTAGAAATGGAATGATAACCTCAGGTACAAACTCTCATAATATCTTATGCATCGCATTCTGCATATGAGCCACTGAGTGTCGCTCTTTGAGGAAGAGTACATATCCGCATTAATCCCAAAGACGTACTCATAGTGATCAGATCTCTACTTTTGACAGCCAACTAAAACTGATCATAACCAAAATATAGATCTCCAATTGAATAGATAGTCTCTCTGCAAATATCTCCGCTACCTCATCAATCACAAGACACGTCCCAACATTACAAATGGAGACGTTATTCGCAGATTGTAGATCTTGAATGAAACGCAAGGCTCATGACTTCTTTGGTACAGTGAACCACCTGCTAAAGTATGGTCCCATAGACGGCTCAAGTATCCCCATCTGTACTTTTTCTTTCATCAACTCAATGAGTTTAAGCAACATGGCACAAGAAACCGGAACTGGTTTCAGATCCCAAGATACATGAGGGATTGTGAATATAACCATATGCGCTATTGTCTTTGGGTCCACACAACCTATATCCTCTGTTGAAAAATATATTGACGAAAGGACTTCCCTGTATCAAACACGATTATTGTCTGGAGAAATTAAGACTTCAGTAGAACCTAGAAGTAGGAAGAGGTGTTAGTTTGAGACTTTTCAGTTCTCGGTTAATACTTCTTGATTCTACAGTTTACTTTACAGCTACTTGCCTGTCGCAGCACTTCTTGTATGCACGGGTCCTGAGGGATGGTCAAGACTGAACGATGTATTAGATGTGTGGTTCAGTAAATCTGTGGAGAAGAATCTCTCTAGTCTTTTGATATGGTAGAATTCGTTCAATGTATGCAAATTGTTTGCATCTAACTTAACCCCATTCGTATAAAATCTAGAAACTCAAACTCAATTCAACTACCAACTCAAGTGTCCAATCATCCCAAGGTCCAAAACTGTAGACTCTAATCTCCACCGGTGTAAAATAAGGTGTTATGCTTGGAATAAGATTTCCAAGTATGCATTTGCTTGAGAATCATGTTATAATAACATATCATATTAAAAATGAAAGCTTTGTGTTTGTGAGCGAGGACAAAAGAAATCTCACTTTGCTTTTTGGGTTTTGTTTTGTTTCATACTCTGCAAATTGACGATTAGTTATGTAAATGCATAGCAAAAAATAACACAGTTTACATACATGCCATATCTACCACACTAGAAAAATCTAGACTGATTCCCGAATCTCGCATTTGCTTTCCTACGTATAACACAAATATGATATTTGTTGTATTCACGATGTTTGAGATCGGACTAGGTCTTACATATATCGAACACGTAAACTGACTACTAATGTGATAAACATTGGAAATTCCTAGATTGACTTCTGAAACTGCATTCATTCTTCACCTACAACCAAAATCTGATATTATTGCGTGTCGAAGCTGAAATCTTTGGGCAATATTTACTTTTAAGATTCGGTTATGAGTTGTTGCAGTAAAGCAGTTTAGGATTCAAGTAATTTCTTTCAATTTTCAACAAATACTCGGAGAACGGCTTAGCGTTATCGGCTTCACGATATAATTAATTTATTAAGGACTAAATTAATTATATCATTTCACAAATACATTGATAAACGATTCTAAGGATAAAAAAAATGGCCTTCAATAAACTACGGATGTTTTCCGTCTAGAAGTTAGAGAATCTTGTCTCTAAGCTATGACGCTCGCTATTTATTCACTATGTTTTGGTAACTGGTTAGATTGGTTCCGCGAACAGACATTTATACTTGAAAACATTCTGAATGAAAATAAGACTCTACCTGAAGACTCTCTGTTTTAAGACACAGAATGTGATTGCGAGCAAGAATTGATCCAAACCTATCTATTTAGACATATAAAACCTGACACCCAAATACCACTAGTTAAATAATTTCATATCACCACAGTTCCCGTGAATTACTTACCATATGAATTTGCATGGAAACGAACCTGCGTGAAGATTGTGGAAAAGATTATCAACGTTATGTGTAGAACCAATTTCGGAAAAAGATTATGCGTGAAGATGCTAATAGGTTCGAGGGAGCGAAAACGATATATATGCATTATTATATGGTTCTCTCTGTGAACTGGAAAAGGATGTTTACACAATGTTAGCATGACTGGAATTAAAAATAAAAGATAGACTATACTTGCTTTCGTTCGCAGAAATAAAACAACAACTAGAAAATAAAATCAAATACAAAATGAAATATGTTAACATGACAAAAATACCTCAAAATCTTTACAACTAGCAAAAATTTGAAACGATAAGAATAAAATATAAAATATACTTGCTGACGTTCGCAAAAATATAAAAAACAGAATTCAAAATAAAATAAATTAAAAATATGCAAAAAGGTACATATCCACATGCGTCCAGAATTCCATGTCTGCTGTTCATTACGGTAACCTGACGAGATTTTGTTATTTGACCTTCACTACCAGTCGGCCGATTCGCTTCAGTCTCAAACCGAATCGTTTTACATAGAATCGAGTTGACCTGAGACAAGCCTGTGTTTGAATCTCGATCTAAACCACTTATGAACTAAATTGCTTTGGAAAATCTTTGAACCGAACTGTTTCTAAACCAACCGTTTTCTAAAAATTTGAACTGAACCAGATCCTTTATAAACAAAACCGTTTAGAAAAAGTTTTGAACTGCATTACAAATGTTTTCTTTTCATTAAACTTTTTATTCTATTTGAAGAAACATATATGTGAAATAACATAGTTATCTGTTCTATCTGTATCTGTTCCATCTGTGGTTCCCCTTTTCAAATAACGAATAGAAAATTTACAGCTGTACATGCACACTAGCAACTACAGTACGAAGGCACGGCCGTACAACCAGAATGATATAAAACACTCGGAAAGTACCCATTTCCAGTTACATCTTTCACAAGTTGAAGCATTCATGAGAGCTGTCAGAAAGAGACAGAATGGACTTTCACCATCTAGGGTACAGTACTCAACTGCTTCGCCTAGCAACACAACACTTATTTAGCTCTCCCACAACCCCGTTTTCACGGTTTAGGCTGTCTAATTGGAGATATGTTATAACGCAAGTATGCATTCGCCCCATTCGTCTCTACCATGACATGCCATGCCTCGTGTACCGTGCTCGAAACTGCATAAACTCCCTGAAAATAAGTAAGCACTCACACTGGCGACAGAAAAGTGCCCGATGGTTCGAGCCCAAATCCCGCCACCAACCCTGTTCTCAGGGAGCATAGTATTTACACGAAACGAACACCCCGGCAGAAGCCGGCGTTAGACAATTTTCCCTTCCGAGTAAATGTGCGTCACACTTGCTGCAGTAAGTCACTGATATGCCAAGTCTTATAAGGAGCGTACAGTTCGAAGTTTGGTTCCGAAACGAGTAAACCGCACTCTGCTGGTTGTTTGAACTATAATTCCGGGCTAGAGTACCATCCACTCAAAGAGCGACCTGAGCAATGTGACTCCAGGGCAAGGGCAAAAACGTTGTGGTGAACTTCAGCCATAAATTCCGAGAGCTGGAGCCAACCGGCTGGTTGGCTGTGCCTTCTTAACGGACTAGAATGTACCAACATAAACTTACAACTGGAACCGCTTCAGCTCGACGTTACGGCGTCTCAAACATGCAGAGCTGACGATTTTATCAAGCTCGCACCAGCGACATTATCTGCGACCCTTGTAAAAGTGAAAATTACTTGCCAGGACTGCCTTGTCCGCAACTCAAGTGGGTAACATCTCAGCAAACATACATGTGCAAGAGACGGACCTACAGCTTGGATATCGGCACAGAAACCATACTCTCGCTAATTCAGCTAGTTATCATATCGTTATAACTAGTTCTGATTCCAGTGCAAGCAGAAGGAATGAGCCGCCCGCCAGCATCAAGCACAAGGTTCGCTGAACGAATTAATGTAAATGACGCATGTGCAGGCAGTCAGAAAATGTGAGAAAGTTGCCAGGTGGCAATCTGGCCCATGATAGACAACCCAACAAAAGACAAACGTCCCGTGACTGAGATCCTGCGAGCACCGCACTTATCATCGGTCTAACTACCAAGAGGCACAATTCCTCCAACATCTTGTGTTGGTGATACACCTCAGAATCTGGCCCATATATTACTCTTGTACTCTAAATGTTTCTCTAGACCCCCAAACTCACCGGAGTTCATAAAAATCCTCCGTGACTCTGTTCAGAAAACAGGTCCTTCAAAAAGCGACTCGCTACTGGTTTGAGAGGAAGTACTTCTCTGCTTACTTCGACAACCCCATGCAGACGAGATCGGGATCATGCTCGAGATCAAAGATATGGCTGCCCGTATCTCAGACACATAAAACGTCCACTGGGACACAAATGGCAGGGGCCCAAAAGCTGTGTCCAATTAGTGTACAAGGGTATCACAGCGGATGTTGAGTACACTAAGAATTTTTGCTAGGATACATTACCCTCTGGAACTGGATAGAGACCAGGATGTAAATTACAAGAAGAGAAAGACTCCCAAAGTCCTCAAATGCATACCTGCGACTTGAGACACGTTCCGAGGAGGCCGTGCTTTAAATGTCACTTCAGAAATTTACTTATAAACACTGCACTGCTTGAATTGCTCTAGCCTCCACAATGCAGGACACGAATGCTTGAGCAGACAATGATTCTTCTACCCCGAAAAGCTACAGCAGCTCTGGAGACTTGAAATCAAACATCTGCATGTAAAGCAACTTTTGATAATGACCAACTCTTGCTGTCCATTAGTTTTCTGCTCGATAGCCACGCTTACTCGTGACTGACTCTGTCTGGGAGACCATTGAATTGATCTGGATCAGCTCCGGCTGTCTGCCCTGCGCGTACTGCCTCCACAGCTGCAGGTCAAAAGGCCTCTTACTGGGTCATGGCACCGCAAGACCCTGAAAAGCTGCTCAATATTGCTGGTCTCCACCACCTAGCACCAAGAACTCTTGGCACTATTGAACAAGTCATGCAAGGTACCGGTAGAGCTTCCTGTCGATTCTATCCCTCTCAAGGAACTCACGCTCAATAAGCGACTCAATTCGCTTCTTAATGACTGCAGGATTCGGCAGGAATCTGGCTTGGAGCTGCTTCGTCACCTCGCTGATAATATTATTGTGGTCCAGCACGCGTCTGGACTTCATAATTCTTACAATGGCTGCCTCTATCTGTGGCTTCCTATCTTCTTCCACCTTTTGCCGCGTCTCCTGCTTTTCAGGTTCACTCTCCTTCTGGGCCACAACCGTACTTATCTTGACCTTGTAGAACTTACTCTGGAACTTGTCGTTGAAAATAAACACATCATCCTCGCTGATATCCTTGCTCATCGGCTCCTTCCTCAGAACGTTCTTCCCTTTCACACAGGCCAGTGACTGCAAATTTCGTTTCAGATCCTGCGAAGGAATGTCTGTTGCTTGCTCAATTTCTCGGTAATTCAACTTGTCAGCCATGTTAAACAACAGGAGAACACACATTTGATACGTCGAGACGTTGAGCTCATGCTTATTGCTAGTTCCAAACGTAGCTTTGAGGTCTGCGGTGCCCATGTTAGTCTGCCATGTCAAGCGTCGTCCCGTGTGAGTGGACAGGTAGTAAGCTTTGAACTTATCACACATGGCCAAGATCTCTGTTGGCAGATTACATCTCGCACCAGATTGGGTGGGCCATGAACCAGTTGTGAGGACCTGCACTGCAAGAGTAGGACCTTCAGAGGCAGCTCGTGTTTCACTGCTTTCCCCGGTGTTTGCGAGCATAGCATTGAAACCCTGCATGGTATCTCTGGATGTCTTCATGTCAGTGAACATTCCTTCCAGCTTCGACGTGAACTGGTAGCCACACTCTGTCTTGAGTTTGACTATCAAACTCCTCTCTGCATCATCTGAGACGGTTCTACCTGAAAGGAGGCGCTTCGCTAGGTGCTGCTTGTAATACTTCTCAAAGACATCCTTTTCCTGCAAATACCTGAATAGCATCATAACCTTATCCAGGACAGTCTCCACATCCTCCTCGCTAACTCCCTTCAAACCCTTCCGTAACTTGTCATCCACGAACAGGGAGATGAATTCCGGTGACCTAACGTTGAGATTTATGAAGTACTCGAAGGCTGAATTCAAGGCATTCTGGAAAGTCTTGTCATTGCTGAAAGATAAATGTATGATCTTATCATACTTATCCTTCTCATCCAGAAGCCTTTGCACAAATTCAACAGGGTCCTTCAACCTCTCAGGATCCATCACGAGCTGTCGGCCGGTTTCTCGTAGATGATTGATCATCACTTCCCGGATGGTCTGAAGACCAGTAGAAACCCGGCGAAACAGATTGTACATGCGAGCCAGATCGTCATACTTATCATCAATAAGCATGGACACTAACCCCGAATTCTCCATCTCGACAAGAAGCTTCATATGATTCCCAATCATCTCCTTCTCCACCACAGCCGTAATCTTCACCTCACTTCTGGTATCCAGATAATGAGTAACTCTCTCTATCTCCTCATTCAGCCTCCTCTCAGCCTTCTTCAAATAGTCGGCACAGTCACTGGTTTCAATAAATTGCTGTGATTCCAGTCTGTAGAAGTCTGCGGCTGCCTCCAGGAAAGGCTTCTCAAACTCTTCCTGGTAAACGGTCAGCCCTAGATCCATCAACATCTTCGTGATGTTGCGCATCAATCCTCGGTTAATGACTTCCCCTGTTCGCTCCCTATGTACAAGGTCAAGAAGTGTATCCAGCAAACGGTCCCTGATCTTCCCCGATCTCACAATGTTATCTCGCCACAGGTTGAGCCCAAGTTCATGAACAGGAGTCTTATTGAAATTGCTCACATAAGTTCTGTCCATGTACATCAAGATGTCTCGAATCATCTGCAGCGACTTGTTGTGCTCCAGCCATTTGCTATTTAGCTCTTCGAGGAAAAGGCCTCCCTGGGCAGACTCCACTGACTTCGCAATTTCGCGCAGGTGCTGAGTCATAGTGCTGACGAGTCCAGAATAAAGTTTCTCGCCATATTTATGGAGTACCATGTTGTAGGCATTCCTGCAGACAAGAGCCCACCTTATAACATGTCCTCAAACATGGACATTCTTGACGGCATTTTCATTATCGAGCCAAAACTGAAAACCCCAGCTCAAGTCGACCGTAGAAGCACAGTGAATTCCGCGCACGAGAGGCAAAGAGAATATTGTTCAACTCTAACTCAACCATCTTACACTAAGTTCACAGTTGCGGAGTGTAGGACGAAACAGAAACGGCAGAGGAATGCCAAGCAAAACCAGTTTCTCCAACTATGCATGCGTGGCTCAATTCAAGTGAGACATAACTGATAGGGCAGGACAACCAACGAAATTTGTAGTGAGGCGCAGTATTGCACTAAGTAACCAGAAAAAGACGAAAACAACATACCTGGGAAACCTAAACCCATGAAATACCTTCATTAGAGAGATGTGTCGACGAAACATTCCAAATTTGAGTCGGTTGATTTGGTGGACAACACACATGCTTCTTAAGAGACGGATAGCAAGTTACGAACAAAAGCACTGCTCTCAACTCGAGGCGAATTGAAATGTACGAACGCGAAGACTGATTCGAACGTACTCGAGTTACCCAAAAACCCAGAGAGGTAAACAAATTGTGGAAGGAGTAGGATACACAATTTAGGGCAAGAAGAAACTTTTCGTGCGCACAAGAAACTGGAAAGAGGCTGGAAGTAACCACGAGAAATTTCGAACAAACCTGTAGAGTTCCTCAAAACTCAAGCCGCTAGCATTGTGGTTGTAAATTTCGTGTATGGCGTCCTCCAAAATTTTCCATGTCTTCTCTGCATACTTGGGATCCATCTCCACCTTATGCTTGAACGGCTCAATCTTAAAGTTTTTCTTCTTCGGCTGACTCATCTTGACCGACTGGCGCCCGGATGGGCGTGGATGGGCAGAGGGTCGGGGGCACGACGAGCAGGCAAGGTCTCAAGGCCAGGTCCAGTCACAATGCGATCCAACGCCCCGTGGTCAGTCACACCAATTCTGGTGCCAATTACGACGCTGTCGATATACACACTCCCCGCCAGACAGATCCGGTTATCTTCCTCTGCCTGTCCGGTTGCTCGTTTAATCAACTCCAACAAACGACTGATTGTCTCTACTCAAGTGTCTGGCTTTCCCTCTTCGACAGCCCTAACCTAAAGTCGAAAACCACAAAACCACATCCACTGCGACCACCCTTTCCCTGCTATATAGCACCTTCTCCCTTCCTCTCGGGGCTCTTTAACCTTCCGTCTTCCTTCAGCCTTCGAGCGTCCACGACGTCCTCCTACTGCTCCTCTGCACTTGCCTCCCTTCCTTGCCCGTCCCAATCGCAGCACCAGCACTTTCAACAACAATCAACTACTACTGTACTCCTACGTCTTCCACTTCTTCCGTGCCCTGTCACGGCCCTCAAATTTCTTTCCGTCCTGTCCTGTCCTGTCCTGTCCTGTCCGTGCTTTATTCCTCCTTTCCTCTCTTCCTTCCTCCCTTCCTTCCCCTTTCGTGGCTCGGATTCAATTGCAATTCCAGCACCGTGATGATTTGATGCTCCGGATGAGGTCGACACATATGAACGAAGTGTTCAACTCAATGCATGCCAAGCGCAGCCCGGTGAGAAAGTGGAGACAGACAGAGCTCTCTAGCAGCAAACTCGTTCCTGCTATCTACTCTACTGGGGAAGACGGGCGCAGAGAATATAAATCTAATCGCAATCAATAATCATCATGGACAAACGACGGTAAGCTGCCCGTCCGACCGACTGTTTCTTGCTTCCTGGCTGTCGTTGCCCTGTCAACCTCAGCACGCTACCCCAACCTCTGAGTTCTAACCCCAGTCGACCACCTCTCGGTTTACCCATTCGCTTCTCTGCCCTTTTACTCGCTCACAATGCCTTCGATCTCTCTCGTCTCTCTTTATTCTGACAGTTCTGTGGCTCCTCCCCTTTGCTCGCTCGTGTGATGCTTATATTATCCTCCTCTAGGGCATCCCAAATTTCTCCTCCTCCTACATGGTTCATGCCTCCTAACCATAGTCCGTACAGGGCAGTAACCACTACAACGGAGCAACAATCCACCAGTTTCTCACGGTGACGCCTCTTAATGGAAATAGATGGATATTCTGCGAAGTGCTTAAACCGACCACATACGGGATCAAGTAATTTTCTCTATTTTGTGTTTTCCGTTTGACGTCTCTTAGTTAACTTCAAAGCTATATTTGATCAGGAAGGTTGCTACACTATGTTAGTACTTTTAGTGTCATCGATTGTAATCCATAATTTATCGTCTTGATAGTAAAATCGATATGTTCGCATGATTTTATATGTGCAGACATATTTGTTTCCTACAGGATGAGGGACAGGACCTCTTTACTTGAAGGAACAATGTAGTCGAAGATTATCTGCTTAACGTCATGAAAGAGAGAATTTACTAAAGGAGTCTATGATTTAGGAAAGAAACTAGAGAATGATATATTTGCCTAGGAGTGTTATTTTAAATCTCATGTAATCTTGATCTTGAACCTTGTAATCTTGATGTACGTCGTTAGAAGGATTGAGAAGAGAAAACTTGTTTATGTGATCTTATAGTTACATATCAAAAAGTTATGTTGAACAGTAAATAGCAATGTCCATTCTTTCTTTTGTTTCTTGTTTAGAAACAGGAACCTTAAGATCAAAACGCATCCAGAATACCTTCAAGACAAATATATAAACAAATTAAAGTTGGAAAAAACAGATACCATGCAAGTTATAAACCGTTCTAATTTATGTGAAAACTAAGCGCTTTTTTAAAGAGTGAATATAACATACTGGAGTTGATTAGTTAGTTATATAGTTCTAATACAACAATTGTTAAATTCAATCCATCTTATACTAGGTTCAGGTCAGGTTGTATCCTGCTTTGAGTTAATCATATTCTGGTATGAGTCAAATCCATATCTTGCCATTCGTTGATGATTGTTGATTTAATAGTTTAAACCCTTAGTAGAATCTTTTTTTCTCTCGTCATAGTAATTAACAAAGTAAATAGTAGCAAATAAATCCAAAGTAATGGTTTGGAACCTGTGAAAATATTAGTTAGGATAAATTAGTATAATCAGATTAGTTCACTATAATTAAGATTATATATACATGATGACATAATTTACGCATGTGTCTCAAGTTTGTATCTCATCCAAATACACATATTATGTATTATATCATGTATTAATATTTAACAAAAGAGTGTGAAAGTATCATGATCAAGTATGTCTCAATGATCAAGGATTTAATACTTATTTAGAGATTTATCTTTCTAAGTTTTGGAGTGCTATATAGAAATCAAAATGAACAGGATATAAGAGAAATAAAATAATTAAAATTACTTTATTTTCCCAATTTTTTGTTTATAAGTTAAATTAGATGGATAATATGCAGTGACGGTTATCTTCATAAGTATGTAATTTCCTGTACAGATTATATTTTATTAATGAGATGTTATGATGAACTGCTCAGAAGTTACATCTCCTTAGAGTGAGAGATCTGTAATTCTCTCTCCTTCTGTAATCCGAATAGCTAATCCAAACCATTATTTCGATACAAGAATTCGTATTGAGTCTACACATCTGTCCAACTGCATTTAGAGCACCTCCATATTCCCCTCCTCAGGGGAAGGTGAATATGGAGGGATACTATTCAGGGAAGGGTTAAATATTAAATTAAACTCTGAGTAAATTAATATATTAATGAGTATTATTCTCAGACTTGTATCTTTTGAAGAATAGAAGTCCAGTCCAGACTTATGGTTTATCTTCTGCTATCCCTGTGTTTCCAGGCATGGGCTAATAGATAATATTGTAAAATATTTGAATTATTTATATTCATTTAGTATATATATTTTATTTAATATTTATATATTTTTCTAGAACAATAAGGGGCAAAAGTTCCAAGAAGTTCTTCCAGCATGCATATCGAGTTTAACACATTTGTCCAAGTGCAGTGCGATAAGATATCCCTTTTTCTTTTTGAGTGCAATGCTCTAGAACCCATTTATATATCGAGCATGCTTATTCATGATTGCTTAATCTATTCATTGTAAGCAGTAAGAGGACCGCCCTGGAAGCACGTGAATATCCGCGTTACCCTTATTGGTTATCCCTGGAACTCCTCACAACTCCGGGGTTGGTTAACCATCAATACTTACATCAATAAAAAATTTACTTTTTCACATTAGTTGAGTATTGGATTAATAAATAATACTTACAATAATACAAAACGAGCAAAAGTTCTGCGAAGTTGATAGAGCATGTTTAGATGAATATCATGATATTCTCTTGCATATTATTATCACTCTTTTCCATCTTTCGATGGAAGAGTGCAGAAAGATGGAAGAGTGCAGCAAGTTTAATCTATTACCTAACCCTTCTGACGAGAAGGTTTAGATAATAAACTAAAGTATTTATTAAATATTTTATAATAATAGACAACCATAGTAGTTATGCACTTGGAGTGCGTTGCTGTGGACTTCATTTCTGCTTTTTCATCTCATGTTTTGATATTTTTTTGTGTGGTTAACATTTAATGTTTAAACATTAAATTTGATTTTCAAAAACATTTGGTATAGAGTTTCTATATAATAATTATAACTTTTCTGAACAGATACGGAGCAAAAGTTCCCCGAAGGTGAATGAGCATGCATATTCTTAACTTAGCGCATCCCCGACGAGTTGGTTAATATTTGAGAGAACATTTGAATATAATATGGAAAATAGGATAATAGAAAAGTCTTTCTAACAATTTTTTCATCGGGAATATATACTAAGCACGATGAAAGCTGTGGGAGAGAGCAAACAGACTTATGAGTCAGTCAAGTTAGAAACTGAACTTCAAGTAAAAGATAAATATGACCCATCATTTAGCTACATGTTGCTTTGGAGCAACGTTTGGCGAGTCTGGTAGAAATGACCGTATGTTATAAAATAGTCCGAAAACATCAAATTCGAAAACAGTATAGCCGTTTGCAAGCGCGAATAATATGCATATAAAGTGTACATCTCGCCGGGGAGGGGAAAAGGACAAACGGGGAAGACGCGATGGCGATGAAAGAGTTCCCTGAGTTCATTGACTGAAACGAGGTGAATCTGTACGTACTATACTTAGAGTGATATAATCTAGCCATTACGTGAAGTTATCCCAGTGATAACTGTAGGACCTAACATGTCAAACGTCGGGTGATCGAGCCTGAGGGCTGACAAGATTTCCAGGAAGGCAGCAATATAAACAGTAATTAATGAAGGCAGTAATGTACGTTACTGCTTTCATTAATATGAGTCATATTAACGTGACATAATATAAAAATTTAGAGGATATCTGGATTATTAAGTACTCCTCAAACTACATGACGATGACATCTGATTCATCTTGAAGACAAATAAATCATCCTCAATAATAAAGTCTAATACAATGAACGAAGTAAAGTCTGACCATAATGCAACCGAATAAAGCACTCAAGTTCTTTGCTACCGAAGCAGAGCGGTTACTTCGTTACTTGGAAATTCTCTGACGTGGTTATAAACTGATGTAGTTTGATATAACTACGCACAAGAAAAAAAACCTTATAAACTATTAATTAATCTTCCAATTAAATAACTCCAGTTTCTAACAGCGTCAGGCTTAAAAGACTGATAAATAGAGGTGTCAATCTTGGAACATTTACGAAAGATTCTAAATCCACGAGAATGAGTTACGATTTTGGCCGGACTTTGGCAAACACCTCCGGAAATACTTGTAGGAAAATACCACGGGCATCTTCTTAATGAGTTCTCAATCGTTCCTTCCATTTGTTTCTCCGTAGAGATCACTACTTGTCAGAATAATAATTGCAAATGACAGAAATAAAAATAATCAATGAAGACATTTTGCTGTAAATACAAAATAATGACTGAGAACAAATCAGGGTTCATTAGAAATTAATCACTTAAAATTTTTGATCTTTTGATTTTCATCTGTCTGAGAATATATCTACTGAACATTTACATCCTCTAATATCTGTATATGTTTCCGCATATACATGTATTGGTTATTGTTGCTATGGTTAGCATAACTATACGTGGGTCTGAAAACCCGGAAAGAAAGGGGTAATGTTTTATCGTGTAGTAGAACGTACACATAAAATTATGATAAAAACTAAAAAGAAAAAAATAGTAAAAATAAATGAATAGAGTTTTTGTGAAAACCGAAAACGAAAGATAGAGATAAATCCTGATAAATCATTCACGCATAACCCTGCATTCCACTGCAAGCAAAACTCTTTGTTTTATATGGTGGACTTGTTTCACTTACTATATATCACAATAGGATCCAGTTTCCAGTCCAATACGGTCACGAAGGTAAATGGGAAATATCTTGGGGTTCTGACGAGAGCAGTCGCCTTCTGCGGATGTTTGTAAGCGGAAACATTTCTAGTTTATGGACTGCGATGCTAGTGTATGTAGTCGGTTATCATCTTACCAGAGTTAATAGTGGTTATATTCTATTTTACAAAAATATTTTCCAACTCCGAACACTAACACTTTAGAATGTTGGTACCTGCATTACAGGAAGGTGTTAGCATATTTCAGAGCACATGCATAATCACCTCCTCCATCTTTCGGTGGAAGAGGAAATATGCAGGGGTTTAATTTATTACCTAACCTTTCTAGAAAGAAGGGTTAGGTATTAAATTAAACTGACAATAAATTAATATATTAATAATTTCAAGTTTCAGATGCGTATCTTTAGTAACGTGGCAGTCTATTCATAACTTACGATTTATATTTGCTCTTCTCGTGTTTCCAAGTATGGATTAATATTTAATATTTATGAATATTGTATTTATTTTTATCCACTTGAAAAATAATTTTTATTTAACATTTATATATATTTTTGATAATAAGCCAGGAGTAAAAGTTCACAGAAGTTTATCGAGCACATATATTTTGAATATATAGAATATAAGTTTTGTATCATAAATTTCTATCGAGAGAATGTAACGGAGGTTAAAAGTTTTATTACAGTAACTACTCTACTATATTAAATGATAATTATTACTATGTTAAAAGATGAGTAAGTTGGTACAATACAACCAGTAGCGTGCAGTAGCCAGATCAACTGTCTACCTATCTCTATTGCCTACTTCTGATCACCAAGTGCGATCTCCACTGGATCCTCTCCTACCTGATCTCCTAATTTGGCTTCTGATAAAGTGGGAAGCCCTACTGGTACCTCTAGTACGGCTGCGATGACTTCCTCTTCGATGTTCGTGATGTGTGCTTCCACCACGGCTTCGAAAGACAGAAGAGGCTTCTGAGAAGTTCAGTCCACCTGGGCTTCCTGACTCTTCTGCTCCACTTGTTCGATGTTGGAAAATGAGGCGACCTCACAATGGTCAGAGGAAGTCACCTCCTCCACTCTAAACACTTGGGAAGATACCTCTGCTTCTTGTCTTCAGGGGCTTCTTCTTTCGTCTTTTCGGCTTCCATCGCTGTCACCACCAAGTGGACATGTCGTATCTTTCTCAAGTGAGAGAGTAGATGACGAGTCTCCAGATCCTGAGGGTGGAGATGGTGTTTCAAACCAGCGAGATATCCATGACGATGTGATCGTGACGGAGTATCTACGTATTGGTGTGTTGGATGTGTTGACATATCGTTGACTGTACGTCACCATCGATATGTGTTGATGATGGTGGAGCACTTTTCCAAGTGGATTGAGTTGGTGGCATTACCAGACAAGGCGAGTGAAAGGACGGCGTATGCGTTCTTAGATCGAGTGCTGAGTCGTTTTGGAACACCAGCTGAAGTGCTGACAGACCAAGATACAGAGTTCCTTGGTGAGTTTCAAATCTTGTGTGATCAAGCGCTGATTGATCATCGAACTACATCTCGAGATCATCCTGAGGCGGATGGTTTGACGGAGAGGGTAGTTCAGACAGTGAAGAGAGGATTGCGCAAGTATAGCTTGCAGAAGGGCCACTTGGGAGACTAGGATGTGCAGTTACTATGGTTGGCTATGGGCTATCGTTTTAGCCGACAAGCTTCTTTGGCTTCCTTCTCACCGTATTTTCTATTATATGGTTGAGATCCAAATCTACCTTCGGTCATTCGTCGTGATTCTGCTGAGGTGCTGAACCTTGATGACCCGGATATGTGGGTGAGAGCATGTTCTCAACGAGCAGAGACATTTTGGAGAGTTATGCCCATGGCTTTTGAGAATCTAGTGATTGCTCAGCATAGAGACACGTTGCGATATGCAACTATTTGAGGAGGAGGTTATCGACCATCGATTCGCAAGTTTCATCCTGACAATTATATCTATCTGCAACAGACTGCACCGACGACGTTGGATGTGACCGCAGGACGTACTATCTTACGAGTGCGTGAGGTGTTATCTTCTGGAGTACTCATGTTAGAGGGCCGTGATGGTGTTGTTTGGAAGGATCATGTGCGTAATTGCGTGCCATGTCATCTTCCCAACATCGATGGTACCGTTGACCCAAGCTTGGCAGTTGTACGTGCGGGCTTGAGGTGTATGTTGTGTGGGTCTGCTGGTGGAGCAGTCCGTATGTTGGTGTGTGATGGTTGTTCGAGAGGTTGACACATGTCGTGTTTGACTCCACCTCTCACTGCCATTCCTATTTGGACGGTGGGTTTGTCCTCGATGTATATAGCAGGGATAGTCAATTAGATCTTTGCGTGGTATGGATTACAGACATGCGACTAACGATGGGGCAATGTAACACCCGGCCTCCTGATCCTTGCACCCATGAAGCTGTATATCGCGTAGTTGAGATATGGAGCTATCTGGAGTTAGAGGGACCTAACCGCCAGTTAGGGGGGCGATTGTGATACACTTGTGTATGTGTATGACATCGTCCATGTGTTGTATGTGTGTGATGTACCTCTGACAGCGATGTATGTTGTGTAGCGATGTGTATGCGCACGACAGCTGTCACGTCAGTTTGGCTACTCAACTAGGTTGACCGAGTGTGAAGTGGAGATTCTCGGTAAGGCCGTTAGTGCAGTTAGGGCAAGTTGGTGAGAGTGCCCAGAAGAGGTATACTTCGCAGATAGGGCTTGGAGACCTCAGTTCTTCAAGTTGAGCCTTCAAGCTCCTGACTATGGTGGGTAGTCTTGTGAGTGAGATCTGGATTCTCTGCGAGTACAGAGTGGATTTGACTCGACTGTAGTGATTGTCTAGTGCCTGTTGACATGATGGAGTGAGTACATAACTTGTTATCATTGTGGTACACTTGTGTATGTGTATGACATCGTCCATGTGTTTTGTGTGTGTGATGTACTCTGACAGCGATGTATGTTGTGTAGCGATGTGTATGCGTACGACAAAAGTTCAGAAGAAGACTGAGGACTCCTACGGTGACAGTGGCCTCCAGAAAGACTCCCGAGACAACTTCTGATGAACTGACATACTCAGAAGACTTCCTGAAGCCAGGCTTCTCATCATTGGTCTCACATGTCTTCAGCTTCCTACATGCAATCTAGCCTCATAACTGACATGAAACATTCACACTCTATTTTCATACTCCTCACCTCTCATACACTCTCTGAAGAAACTTGCTGCATGACGAGAAGACACGACGCTTGATCATTCTCTCTAGATTCTACCAGCAAGTCTTCTCGCAACTCTCTTCTACAGTTCGGGAAGAAGATGGAACATGCTGCTATGGATCAGACAGAAGAGATCTGCAAAAGACCCTCACGTCTTCTCGCGCATTCTGCCAGCCTTTCCAATCTTCTAGTCTCTCTAGGAAGATGTGGATTCGAGAAGTCATGAAGATTGGGATGCACATGTCTGATTCTCAATTTCCTACTTCTCGAAACAACAATCGACTCTCAAGCTCACTCTGGATTCGTATCAAACTTCTCTCAACACAAATTCCAATCCAATCCAATCTACTTGATACGAATTACAAACAGTTGTCTTCCGAAGATGTTCAAACATTCAGAAGCATCTTCTGTCCACGGATTCTGGGGCAGAAACGCAGTAGGATAGGGAAATAAATAGTTGGACCATCGAATTTGGGAATGAGAAGAAGGGAAGCTCAATTC
The DNA here is from genome assembly GCA_036924285.1 of Asterella californica. Classification (NCBI taxonomy): domain Eukaryota; kingdom Viridiplantae; phylum Streptophyta; class Marchantiopsida; order Marchantiales; family Aytoniaceae; genus Asterella; species Asterella californica. The sequence continues at coordinate 20,925,145 of JAYKYS010000003.1, forward strand.
CAATTCGGAAAGAAGTGGGAAGATGGTTGACGAAATTTGGACAGCGCTTCCACGTCCAATTTTCTCAAGGGAAATTCGGATAAGAGAAAACGATCTATGGCTTCCTGCAAATGATAGAGGAAGCGTGAGAGACATCAAATCAAAGGACGGAAGCGATGAGAAAAGAGAAAGAACATGAGAAGAACCTCAGTACTGCTTTTGACTGCGCTTCTGGTTGCTACTTCAGTCTTCTGCGCGCTTCCGCTCTTCGATTCTGCCTCCAATGTTGTACCACGATCTTGCTCCGGCCTTCAATTTTGATCTGCGCCTAGCTGCTTCCGCAATCGAGCTTGCTACTGTGCTCCGAAGCTTCTCTCTGATTTCCTACTCGATCCTCGATTTCTGACCTTCTAATCCCGTGAGAATCCTCACACTTTGAATGCGCTTTCGGGCTGGAAGACACCTTCTCCTATTCAATCCTTTCACTTCACTTCTGCGCTCTTCCAATTCGACCTTCAATTCCTAATTCGAAGTCAATTCTAACTTGCAAGGTAGCGCGGAGAGCTCGGTGCTAATGCGCCTCCAGCTTGTATCTTCTTCTACGCGATTAAGGAATGGTTTGATTAACTCAACCTACCTACTACTACTACGGTGACTACTCGATAGGTATACCTACCCCTACCTAGATGGTGTGCGATTGGTACCCCTGCAATCGCAGTCACTATCTTCCCGGAAGAAGTCAACTTCTTCTTACAAAGTCCCTTAAGATCATCTTCTCGCTAATCAAGGCGCAATCTTAAGTAATAAGGTTACTTCAATTATATAGACACGTCATTATCTTTAAAATTTTTAAAAAAATCTCCAATCCTGCAAATTATGGACACCAGAAGTCATAACGTGACTTTGGACGAACTCCTCATAAAGTCCAGGATCCTAACGGTGTCTCTAGCACACACAGCGGACCAACCGTCTATGATGTCCGTCTCGGTCAAGGCTCTCGAACGATTGTCTAGCCCTCTGTTTCGTTCTCTAGTTTTGTCCCAGCCTTTGGGTTGATCCCAAGTCTAGACTAAATTGCACCTTGGTATTGGTCCTTGGTACTAATCAGTTTCCAGACTTGCCTCCTTAGGTCAACGTTCGTCTAGGGTCCTCATTGGAGTACGTCCTTATGTCCTAACCCAATGTTTCAACTTAGATTCAGAGAACCACTTAAGGTTCATTTGTTCTCGACTTCATGGCCAAGCCGTTAAGTCCTACTTGCAACGTCCACAACCTAACGCAAGTCCGCTAAGGTTCTGTTGTTTTCGTCTACGTCCGATCTTAGGACTGAGGATCGTGGTAAAATAATGATAAATATCACACATGATACTCAAAGTCCATATTGAGCACCCTTGAGTCTGTTTGTTTCTCTCTATTCTTTTTGTGTTGAGACCAAAGATTAGACGTATACGTACCCTGAGATTGTCCTTTGATATTCTACCACAGATCTCTTTCATGAGTACGCTTAGTATTTCTTCTTTCTATTTTCATGTGATGTTAGGGTATAACTAAAGAGGGAAGTCACACAACGTAAGATTTTATCTCGACTCTGTTCTTTTGTACGTTGTCAGAGTGTGATCCGTCTACCTAGGAAAGTGCCGGGCTTCTGGCTGTGGTTGTTTACTCAAGAGGTTGGCTTTCAGGTCACAATAGGGCTATAAACACTCACACAGATGTGTAAGGTCTAGTAATATGCTCAGAAAGCGAAATTCAGGTCTAGCTGGCAGTAATAAGATCCGGCGGCGAACTTTGACACTCACGGAGAAGAAAAATATGAAGGTTTAGACTTCTAAACTTCCCATACATGCAAATGAGATACTACTGAACTCACACACGAAGTTTCAGCCTGAGATCAAATTCTGACACGGAGATATGGACAGAAAAGTTCTGAGCAAGAAAACTACGGCAATTTCTGGTACCTAGCTGGCTATTCCGACCTATAACAGAAGATTGGCTCGATCAATTTCAAACATTCTTACAGGATTTGGAGTCTACAGGATGCTGAACACCCCTATGAAGTTGGGACTCCTGACTGTACACAGAACTCCAGATCTCCTCCTCTGAAGTCGCTGCTCTAGATTAAGAGCTTTTCGGACCCCCTCTGCTTCAGCGGCCGCCCTGAATTAGTCAGTCACTCAATCGATGCGAAACTTTTTGGGAAATCGTAGCCCTGCTGGCAGAGAACACAACCTCGAAGTTTTGAAGCAATTTCCTCAAATCTGCTGCAAGTGACACTGAAAACCCTAAATCCAACAAAAGTGATTCAATTCTAGCACAATTCGAACTTCAATTGGTCATAACTTCGTCTTTATTGCCTCAAATCGATCGAAAATTTCACTGGAAGTGCTTGGCATGACGAGCTCTACCCTCTTGTCCTCTCAGATTTCGAAGTCCCCCCACCAAATGCTCGAACTCTCCTTTAAACCTCTGTTTCTAAATTTAGAGTTAACTAAAGACAAAAACAGACCAATGGGAGTTCATAGCTCCACCTGGCTGTCCTTTAGTGCCCTAATCCACGTGGTAACTCAACTTCACTCAAAGGCTACCACGTCAGCCCCCTAAAGTGCCAGCGTAAATCTTAAACTTCACGCGAAGGCATGTAAAATAACACGTAACCCTAAAAGATAACTTAAACAATCTACAAAGCATGCATGGGCGACATGTAAGTACAACCCATGAGCTTAAACTCTTATCAGCATGGAAACCCTAAGTTATGTACATTCACAACATAGATAAGCATGATATCATCTGCACAAGCGCAGGAGTGCTTGAACAGGATAGATAACATACTATCAACCTACTAGGACTCAAAATATATAACACAATAGTGTCAACACCGTATGCAAAGGTGTCAAACATATGTATAAAGGACGAGAAGTAATATGAGCTAACTTCTAGAACTACTAAACTCAAGCGTCGGAGTAGAAGTCTAGCATGTAGCCGCCAAGTAGCGCGACATCCACCCCCTATGAACCTGCACATCCTCCGGTATGTGCCATCCAGATCAAGACTCTTCAACTTCGGCTTCAAACTCATCTTCAACCTGCATTGAGTCTTCAACTTCATCCTCTGTAAACTCTGCAACGTTCTGGTCCTCCCCTCTCCTCCTAAAGAGCTTGATTCTCTTTCATGCGACTGGTATCTTGAGCACTACACCATCTAACTCTCTCAAGGAGTATGTGGCATTATCATAAACTTCTAACACCACATAAGGTCCAAACCATCTCTTGGAGAACTTCCTGATAGTGCTATGTTGATTATCAAGACTACTATCATAGACTAACACCCAATCACCTTCTTTAACTGGTTTGGATCGTAATCTATGCGTTCTATCAAATCTGCCTTTGTTTCTCTCTCTAGCAATCTTTAATCTTTCGACAGCTTTGGCAACATCCTCAGGTCTTCGTTCTAACTGCTGGATCCTTAATGCAAGAAGATCCTCCGTACTTCTACCATCTTCCCATGGCAAAACATTCCAAGTAGGCACAACCTCCTCAATCGACATCACAGGGTTTTGCCCTAGTATCAACTCTGCTGGCATGTAACCTGTAACGGTACTATGAGTTGTACGATCTGCCCATAAAGCAAACGGTAGCAGTCTAGGCCATTCACGGAACTTACCCTTGCAAGCTTTTACCAAAGCTTTGATGATTGGCGGATGACCTCTTTCGCTCTTGCCATTCCCTTCAGGATTGTAAGCAGTGGTTAACGCCAACTTGATTTCCAATCGCTTGAAGAAATCAACTGCTTCTTGTGAATCCAGCTCGCCCCTATCTGCAATGATCTTTCCCACACACCCATACCTACAAATAACATCTTCAAGTAGAAAGCGGCAGACACTAGCAGTGGTCTTCGTCTTCAAGGCACGGCCTTCAACTTGGTTAGATAGATCTTCTCTAGCCAAGACTAGATACCTCATTTGTCCAAGCCCAAATGGCATAGTTACCAGATCCACTACCCATTTGTAATGAATGGCTAAAGGATAAGTAGGATGCAATCCATCACGATGACGTATGTTGGAATACATCTGGCAAGATATACAGGATGAAACAAACTGTACTACATCTTTATACATACCCTTCCACCAATACTTCTCCTTTATCTTGGCAAATGTAGCCCAAACTCCTCTATGATCGGCCCATAGACTCTCATTGAACTCCTTGATCAGCTTTTCTGCAATTCTAGGTCACATACCACCCACTATGGTACACCTCCTTGTAGCTTAGGGCGCTTCCATAGATGTCCTCCATATAAAAAGTACCCATAAGCTGTTCTACGGATCCTCTTGAAATCTGCATTAGACCAGCCTTCTTGCCTTTCCAATGAACTCAAATAGCGCCCAAGATCCAACCACTCGCCATCGTACATAGTTCCCTCAAATAACTCCAATGGAGCTGCAAAACAGCTTCTATCCTTTCTAGCAAGAACACTAGAATAGAACTCTGTTCCCACATCCTCTTGGTCATCTATCATTTCCTTCTCACCGTAGTACCTAGCCCTTGATAACATATCTGCCACAAGATTGTCTTTTCCTGCAATATGTCTAAACTCTGGGTTCAAGGACTTGATATATGCTATCCACCTCAACATAGCAATATCTGGAGTTGTACAGCTAGTGATCATTCCCAAGAGAGGTAAACAATCTGTCTCCACAACCACAGGTGCTCCTATCAAATATTCCTTGTCACTCTTCATCGCAGTAACTACTCCCCATAGTTCTCTCTTGACCTGAGGGTAGTCTCTCTGCCGTGAACTTAATACCTTAGCACCAAAACGCACCACGTATCTATTTCCATCATGATCATCTTGTCCTATAGCCCATCCAATGCCAATAGGACTAGTATCAACAGTAAGGATAACAGATCTGCCCAACTCATATGTTACCTTCCGTAGAGTTGGTGGTGAAGACAACAGATCCTTCAACTTCTTCATAGACTCGCTTTGCTCCTCTTGCCACTGAAATCTCTGCCCCTTCCTCAGCAACTTGTACAACGGATCTGCTACATGTGCAAAGTGTGGAATCCATATATGATAAAACACACAGGCACCTAGAAATCTTCTCACCTCAGTAACCGATCCACATGTCTCCTTCATCCTTCGAATGGCATCAACCTTGTTCGGACAAGGTTTCCGACCATAAGATCCACATAGGTGCCCCACAATCAACACCTCTTGTTCTCCAAATATAGACTTTGCTCCTGATAAAGTCAAATGAACCTCCTCCAATCGACTCAGTATCTTATCACAGTCAGCTATGTGATCTGCAACAAACTTACGGCACCCCCTCTGATCCATTACCTCATTCTTCTCCTCCTCAGCACACCTTTTAATCGGCACATCATCAAGGAATGGCATAGTTTTTTCAGGAATGAAATCCCTCAAAACTTTATTCATGCCATTCATCATATGTGCTACAGAATTGGTAGCACCTTGTGGCAAGATGCACATCTTTAGTAACCCCAAAGGTGTCCTCATTGTAGTCAAGTCTCTACTCTCAAAAGATAACTGAAATTGATCATAACCTGAATATAAGTCTCCCATTGAATAGATAGCACGACCAGCAAAAGCCTCTGCAAACTCGTCTACAATAGATCCTATACCCATATTCCTGATAGTCACCTCGTTAACTGGCTGCATATCTTGAATGAATCTCAAAGCTCCACTCTTCTTCGGAACAGTAAACCATCTGCTAGAATAGGGAGCTATAGATGGTTCCAAGATACCCATCCTAATCCTCTCATTGAGCAAGTCTATCAGCTTTGGCAGATGAGCTCTAGGCACAGGGATAGGATGTAGATTCCAAGGCACATGCGGTATAGTAAAGATTACCATAGGTGCAACTACACTTGGATCTACACATCTTACTTCATGTGACTCAAACGCAAACGCCTTACCATGCCTATATAGCATCTCCCTGAAGCTCTTATTCTCTTGCTCGGTAAGAAATCCATCACCTCCAATCTTCAGCTCCTTCAGTGTTGTTTCTGTGAACTGGTGCCCAATTCTTCTCGGTCCTCTGAGCGTCGGTTCTCGTGCAGCTTGCTCCATCTTCTGATTGTAATCGAGTGGTAATGGCAAAGCCACTGGTTTGACTTTCTTTGCCACTGACTTGTACTTGGTCTCCACATACACCTCTTGTCGATCTATAAACTTATTAATTACATCATAAAGCTCCTTGGAGCTCACTCTCACCACTCTATCTACATCATATATAGAACTTTCTACTATAGATTTCAACTCCCCTATAGTATCTACCAAATACTGCTCTTCAAACACTCGAGATATGTATTCATCTCCGGCTAACTCTCCACTATCTCTCAAAGACTGTTGTACATACTTCACATGTTGCCTCTCAAACCTCTTCAGATTCTCAACCTTCATATAACACACTGATCCATATGACGTCAATCCTAAGAAGCTAGTGGATAAAGCTTCCTGCTCTATTGGATCAGGCGAGAATCCTATCTCTACTGTACCGTTGAAGTCTCGCTCTTCAATGGTACTCTGCCAAAACCCCTAGACTCTCTAAACTCCTGAGTAATCTTAGGTAGTGGACGATCTCTCAAGCTATCACGATTCCTCTCATGTTCTGCAGCAACGGTCAAAAACTGAACAGCTCTTTTGCCGTCTCTACTACGTATCCTAGCATAGGCTGAACCATCATCCATAACTCGTGTCTCCATTCTAACAGCAGTAATGTAAGGCTACCCTAGAATGATGATAGGTTGACATGTCTTGTACAAAGAAATTCTGAACATCATTGATGTCACCCACCGTTACCTTGAGTTGGGACAAGCACCATAGAGTTCTCCCCTCTGGTTGTTGACAGCACGGATAAGCCATCCATGGTCGGTGTCTATGGGCCACCTCCCGCGCTTGTACAGCTCTTTAGACATCAGATTAATCTCTGAGCCGTGATCAATCAATGCCACCACAGGTTCCTCTAGATCTCCCAGCTTCACTAAGGTCTCTGTGGTTGCTCTCGCCCAATGGTTGTGAGAATAATGGCTCTTCTGCGATGCTTCCACCTCATCTTCAAACCTCACGTGATGATACGAACTCCCTTCTGATACTTGAGAGCAGTAACCAGCAATCTCATCTTCCTCATCTTCCGACAGTTTGGTCCCTAGAGCGTTAAGCGTAGCTGCTTCACCCAAAATATGACGTTTCCTCTTGATGATATCTATGATAACCTCATGGAACTCACGCTTTGCAATCCCAAGAATCTCACCCAAAGTAAACTCAACCTTCCCATTCAAGATACGGTTCTCTAACACCTGCTTCAAGTCTGTAGCAATCTCAATGTCAGACTGAAGTTTGTATGCAGGCATCTTATCCATCTCTTTGCTTCTCTCCTTCTCCTTTGATGTTGTAGATGGTTGATCCTCCATAGTTTCCTCCCGAGTAGGTGTTGTCTCCTACCTTGGCTCTGGTCTAGCCTTTTCACTCCTTGTAGCAGGTCGTTTGGCTGTAGAAGCCTCACCTGCATCCTCCCTCCTGCGTTTTTCTTCTAGTACAGCTTCATGCTGACTTCTTGCAACATAAGCATGCACTGACATAGTATCCACATGGTCATTCCATCCTGTAGTTTCTCGAATTGAGTTGCCAACCCTTCGTAGCACATCCTTGTCTAGCTCTGTTCTAGCTACGGACCGCACTACATCAGACCACAACCCAATAGTCCCTTTCTCTCTCTCCATCTCCACTTTCACTCCACAAGTAGCAGCATTCACAAGAGAGACAGCATGTGATGCTGATATTTCATTCACAAGTCTCTTCATACCACCCTTTCCAAAGTTGGTTCCCAGCATCATCCCAGTCTCTCTCAAATGGATCTTACCATCTTTGAAGAAGATAAGATCCTTTCTCAATGCATCTGAAAACTCCCCACAATCTCTTCTTACATGATCTAGGCTATCACACCATATACAACGATGAACAAAGTCTTCTCTCATCTGAGGTCTCTGCATAGCAGGCTGTACATTCTGCTCCTTCTCTTCTAACCTAGTGAGCTTAAGCTTAAGCTCCTTCATACCCTTAATCAACTCATCAAGCGGTGAGTCTTCCTCTCTAGCAATTACCAAAGCGGGCTTAGTAGGCAACTGCTTGACAGGAATTATCAGAGGTGCTGCTTCACTTACCACCACCTTGTCCCTTCTTCTCTGTCTCTTGGTCAGCAAAGAGACAGCCTCTTCAACCTCCTTCCAATCAGTCTTCAATCCTCTCTCCTCACTCTTGTCTTCCAACAACAGCTCAAGCTTCTCCTGAATAGTCACGTCCGCTGCTTGTAAAAAAGCTCTGTCTTCTCCATCTCTAGTGTAAGCTTTTCTGTCCTAGAAAGCTGAGCATACTGTCGATCAAACTCCCTTAACAACTCATTTACAGACAAACCTTTGTTAGGCTTAACCACCCACTCCAAGAACGTTCTCTTGGTCACCCTCTCTAAATCTTCAGTGTAGTACTCCTCCTTCAAAGCGCGCATAAAGCTCTCCCAACTCTGTCCTTGCTGCTGCTTGAGCTCCTTCACACGCCCACGAATCTCAGGCACAACAGCAAGTTCAAAGTTCTCCATCATCTCCTTCTCAGGTACCTGGTTCACCTCCATCTCCTTAGCATAGTATCGCACGTACTTGGAAATATCTGTCCCCTTGAACTGATCCATCTGATGCACCACAGATTGCAACGCCTTGGTTGCTAATACCTCCTTCCTCTCTGTGCTCTGCTGCTGCTGCATAAACATGGAAAAGGCTTGGAACATCATCATCGTAGCAGCATCCAACTGAACAGGTTGCTGAGTAGCAGCAGCACCTCCACTTGATGATCCTTGGTTGGCCATGATATATGATCCTGTAACACTCTCAAGAAAACTCCCACCCTAGGTGTTTCACGTCGAGTTCACCAAAAAGAGAGTATGTCGGAGTGTGATCCGTCTACCTAGGAAAGCGCCGGGCTTCTGGCTGTGGTTGTTTACTCAAGAGGTTGGCTTTCAGGTCACAATAGGGCTATAAACACTCACACAGATGTGTAAGATCTAGTAATATGCTCAGAAAGCGAAATTCAGGTCTAGCTGGCAGTAATAGGATCCGGCGGCGAACTTTGATACTCACGGAGAAGAAAAATATGAAGGTTTAGACTTCTAAACTTCCGCTACATGCAAATGAGATACTACTGAACTCACACACGAAGTTTCAGCCTGAGATCAAATTCTGACACGGAGATATGGACAGAAAAGTTCTGAGCAAGAAAACTACGGCAATTTCTGGTACCTAGCTGGTTATTCCGACCTATAACAGAAGATTGGCTCGATCAATTTCAAATATTCTTACAGGATTTGGAGTCTACAGGATGCTGAACACCCCTATGAAGTTGGGACTCCTGACTGTACACAGAACTCCAGATCTCCTCCTCTGAAGTCGCTGCTCTAGATTAAGAGCTTTTCGGACCCCCTCTGCTTCAGCGGCCGCCCTGAATTAGTCAGTCACTCAATCGATGCGAAACTTTTTGGGAAATCGTAGCCCTGCTGGCAGAGAACACAACCTCGAAGTTTTGAAGCAATTTCCTCAAATCTGCTGCAAGTGACACTGAAAACCCTAAATCCAACAAAAGTGATTCAATTCTAGCACAATTCGAACTTCAATTGGTCATAACTTCGTCTTTATTGCCTCAAATCGATCGAAAATTTCACTGGAAGTGCTTGGCATGACGAGCTCTACCCTCTTGTCCTCTCAGATTTCGAAGTCCCCCCACCAAATGCTCGAACTCTCCTTTAAACCTCTGTTTCTAAATTTAGAGTTAACTAAAGACAAAAACAGACCAATGGGAGTTCATAGCTCCACCTGGCTGTCCTTTAGTGCCCTAATCCACGTGGTAACTCAACTTCACTCAAAGGCTACCACGTCAGCCCCCTAAAGTGCCAGCGTAAATCTTAAACTTCATGCGAAGGCATGTAAAATAACACGTAACCCTAAAAGATAACTTAAACAATCTACAAAGCATGCATGGGCGACATGTAAGTACAACCCATGAGCTTAAACTCTTATCAGCATGGAAACCCTAAGTTATGTACATTCACAACATAGATAAGCATGATATCATCTGCACAAGCGCAGGAGTGCTTGAACAGGATAGATAACATACTATCAACCTACTAGGACTCAAAATATATAACACAATAGTGTCAACACCGTATGCAAAGGTGTCAAACATATGTATAAAGGACGAGAAGTAATATGAGCTAACTTCTAGAACTACTAAACTCAAGCGTCGGAGTAGAAGTCTAGCATGTAGCCGCCAAGTAGCGCGACAACGTGGTGATTGGGAGTATTTACATACACTCTGAGATTTCTTGGATAGCTTGTTAGACAAAGATGTGGATCATGCTGTATTTCTAAACGTAGAGATCTTGGATTCGGAGAAGCTTTTGGAGAAGAGATGACTCAGATGTGATCTCTTACTTGGTTGAGTTGAGGAGCTCTATCAGACTCCTTGAGCCTTGCGTCCATTCGTGACGGATTTTTGTGCACCTATCGTCTTGTTGCGCCAACGGAAGCTCTTGCTCAGTAGGTCACGAAACTCAAAACGCTAACATGCAAATCACAGTCACAAGTTAGCGTCCATGCACCACTTATCTTAATCCCGTTTGATTCAGATCGAAGCCAGACCGTCTCCCTAACTCTCAACCTCAACATTCCCTAAGTCCCGACCTAGACCCAGCTAGGTCGATCCTAAAACATGAGCAAGTCACAAGATGACTTGGGGCGGACTTTTCATAAAGTCCAGGGTCCTAAACGGTGCCTCTAGCACACCTAGCGGTCTAACCGTCCGTGATGTCCGTCTCGGTCCAAGCTTCCAAACGGTGGTCTAACTCATCACCTTGTTCTCTAGACTTGTCCCAACCCTTGGGTTGTTCCTGAGTCTATACGTCTAAGTCTAGATCAAAACACGTCTTGGTGCTGATCCATCCATCACCTCATGTCCCCCAGAGTCCGTCACCAAATCTTGAGGTCGGGTGACTCGTCATGGCCTACCCAGGCTCGAGCCCCCCTCCTATATACTTTTGGGGATCAGTGGCTCCACCCTCCTCTTTGGTCCTTGAAAATTATACCACAGCCTGATTACAGGATCGGTCATAATTCTCAACTCCGAGGTCAGTTCGAGAAGTTCTATATATCATTGGGAAGCTCTCGTCGAGACCTTTCCAATGATATCTTACTTGCCTCGAGATCTTACGTGGAGCTCCGTCCACGATCCAAAACGTTGCTGGAGCTCTAACACTTTGGATTTTTCTGAGAAACCATGGTTCAGTGCCAGACTTGGACTCTGTGGTTCGGACTAGCGTCCGAACCACAGTTCGTTTGTGTCGGACCTATCACGTCTCAGACTTATGCTTTGATCCGTTACCAGACTTGCCTTCTTAAGTCAATGTTCGTCTGAGGTCGTCTAGGGGTAGGCCCTTATGTCATAACCCAATGTTCCGACCTTTGGTTTTATGAACCACTTAGGGTTCGTCTGTTCTTGACTTCTCGACCAAGCCGTCAAGTCCTACTCGTAACGTTCACAACCTAACGCAAGTCCTCTAGGGTTCTGTTGTTTGCGTCTGCGCCCGACCTTGAGACTGAGATCGTGATATTCACCCATCACTTTGGAGGTTGATGCCCTCATCAACAATGATCCTTGAGTTAACGCCAAGTTCAAAATGGTAACCAACCCCTTGGCGCCAGAATTGCGTTCTGGTAGCTAACATGCAATTCTTTTCTTGACTTGAGTCTTAAGTTGTCTTAGAAAATTCCGACTAGTCTCGGGAAAATCTAATCTTTTTGGTCATGCCTAAAAAAACTAGTTGATAATTTCTTAGCATTCTACTTAAGACTCTAACTTGCTAACTTATAACTATTCACACCTATTTACAAGGCCTCTCGAAGCTCACTTTCCGGTCGTAACCTTATTTGACTTAGACGTGCGACTAAGTTTACCTTGCAGTTGGTAAACTGCAACGCAAGATCATCCCAAGCCCCAAGACAAGTGTAAGTCATTCACACTTGCTTTGCCAACGCTACGACAAACCTAAGTCTTGATTTAGATCCTTATCCAAACCATCTCGCTTTCTTCGAGTGTGCTTCGTTCCTCCTCTTGACAACATCATAGGCATCTGATCAAAACTAGTCATAGCCGTGCACTACTAATACATTTAGACAAATTTCAAGAAACAAATTCTTTATTTCTACAGAATACAAGTCAAAGCTACAAAGTCCATCGGCCCAAATCGTCTCAAGTTGCTACTCGTATGATTCGTCGTTCTTTCACTCCTCGCTGGAAGGAGATGTCCTCATTTTGCTAACGCCCTTGTTGTCCTTGTCACCATTTGAAGAGATCCAATACTTCACTTGCATATGCTAGATCTTCCTCTGACACCCAAGTTGCTTCCTTCAAATGATATCCACGCCATTTGATCAAATACTCCATCCGGTTGGATTAACGCCGTGATCACAAAATGATCTCTACCTCGTATTCTGCTTCGTCTTGCACGACATCAAGTTGAGGCCTGAGAACCTGTTTGCACTCCGGTCGCAAATCATCCTTGAAGTATTTCTTTAATAAAGAAACATGGAAGGTCGGATGCAACTGCCACTCGAGAGAAAGATCTAACATATAGACATCTTCGTGCGGATTCTTGACAATACAAACTTCAATGAGAACTTCATCGATATTCTCTCCGGAAGGGTGAAGTTCTTCGTACTTAACCATACTTCTTCGTCCACTTGACAGTAGCAATACTCAACGAGACTGAGCCACTCCGTCCAATCACTTTGATCCGCGCTCTCATAATTCCTCAAGTATTGATTCAAAACTGAGTTAAGTCGTTTCATCTGTTCATCCGTTTCGGGATGGAAAGCAATGCTGAATTTTAACTTAGTCCTCAACTTTTGGAACAAGTGTTTCCAAAAGACACTTGTGAACTTAGAGTGTCGATCTGAAATAATACTCCGGGGTAATCCATGCAAACGCTATCGTGTCGGATATAACGTGAAGGATGTCCAGGAAAATGCGAGGTTCCTAGCTGTGGAGATGTTGTGTGCTAAACAAAGACAAGACAGAGAAAAACAACCACGAAAACAAATGCTGCAATATATACCAACTCCAAATGTATGTACACTGCCGGTTCTTTCTTCTTAAGACACAAAACTGAGAAACAACCAGAGCGGTTTGTAATCTACTTGAAAGCTCCTAAAACAAACCCCTGAATCTCAACCCTGACTCAAAACCACCGAAGCGTAGCTCAAAGCAAGAGAAACTTCCCTTTGCTAACAAATAGAGCTGCACCAGTATCACACGATTGAAACCCAAGTCCAAACCACATCCATGTACAAGCTCTTAGCTAAAGCTAACTACCACAAGCTGTATATAGCCAACTAGATCTAATGAACTCAAAAGGATGAAAACCGTAGCGACGGAACCGAAAATGGTCTATCTGAGAACTTCCTCCTCTCACCAAACGGACTTCAGATGTTTATAAGGTCTTCTCCCCTGACTCCGTTGACCTCAAGGACTACCAGATCCGACTCTCAACAACCGAGATATCACCGATTTTTGGTCGCAAGTGAACGAACCTTCAAAAACTCCTCCTTGAGCCTTAAAACTGCATACATCACACAAACGGATCGTTTGAACTGATATCCGTCTTCTCTGGTAGGTAGATCTATGTGGTGCCCACAAATTACAGGATTCACGAATTTTTGAAATTTTTGAGATTAATAACTTATTTGTATAACTGAAGAAGCGTTGTTACTTAAGATTACGGCTTCCTTATCAGGAAGATGATCTTAAGGGCTGTTTGTAATAATAAGTTGACTTCTTCGGAAGACGACCGTCTTCTGAAGAGCGTCTTCTCGATGGTGTCTTCGGAAGACGGAAGACGGCGGAAGATGGAAGACGCTTCGGAAGATTGGAACATCTTCGGAAGACTATCTTCGGAAGTCGACTGTACACAACTCGTATCAAGAGTGGATTTGCTTTGCTTTGGTGTTAAGAGAGACTTGGTATGAATTCTGAGTGGCTTGGTGAGTTGTTTTGTTATTTCGAGAACTCAGAAGACGGGAACTAGGCCTGTGCCTCCTGATCTTCCTAGCTTCTCAAATCCACATCTTCCTAGAGAGACTAGAAGACAGGAAAGGTTGACAAAATGCGCGAGAAGACGTGAGGGTCCGTTACGGGTCTCTTCTGTCCGACCCATTGTAGCCTATCCCTTCTTCTTCCCGAACTTAGAAGAGAGCCGTGAGAAGTCTTGCTGGCAGAATCTGGAGAGAATGGTCGAGGGTCATGTCTTCCCACCGAGCAGCAAGCTTCTTCTGAGTGTGTATGAGAGGTGAGAAGTCAGAAGAACAGAGTGCAATTGTCTTGAGTCTGTTGTGAGGATAGATTGCGTGTAGGGAGACGAAGACAGGTGAGACCAGTGAAGGGAAGCCTGACTTCGGGAGGTCTTCCGAGAAAGACATTGAATCGGAAACTGTCCCGGGTGTCTTCCCAGAGGCCACAATCATCGCATGAGCCCGCAACCATCTTCTGAACCTGTTATGCACTCTACGTTTCACGAATCTTGTATCTTCTGATAGGAACTAGGATGTAATGCAAGGTGGGTTGTCTTCTTAGGAATCCATGCGAGGCCTTGCTTAGTTAGGATTGATTAGATACAGCTCGGAAGACAAGCGCTACTTAAGAAGCATTGTTAGAATCTCAGAAGACGGAGTAGCTGTCTTCTGGAAGACTAGATTCGTCTTCTGAGAGTGGAAGCTATACTGTGAGGACTTAGGGAAGGACTGAGCCTTCGACTCACAACAAGTACGTCACTTCTTCTAAGGAGTTAGCGCAGTTGAAGAAGAGCAACCAGGAGTTGCAAGCGCGCTTACAGTAGCGTGACCAAGAGGTTCTGCGAGTACGAGATAAGCTCACCGCCCTTGCAGAAGAGAAGACGACGTGGAAGACTCTGCGGGAAGCCGCAGAAGCGCGAGTTGCAGCTGAGAAGACGCAGCGGGAAGCAGCAGAAGCCCGTGCGCAATGATTACTAGCTCACTCGGTGGAGGCACTTCGGAAGAAGTTTAACTTCACCGCGGGTAGGAAGCTCCTTACCTTAGCTAGGGAGTGGGACGATGAGTCCAAAGCAATGTTGGTGCAGTGCAAGGAGAGTATGTTCCGATACTTGGATCGACAGATAGAAGGAGTGAAGACACTCTATGGTCTTCCCTTGATCCCGCCACCAGTAAATGCATCTTCCCAAGCACCAGCATCATCAACAAGACCAGACTTGGAGAAGGAAGAGTTCGACCTCGCTGTACACTTGGTAGTGACAGCGTTGGAAGCCGAGAAGACCCCGGAAGACGCCTCGGAAGACAAGACGTCTTCTGGAAGACAGGAAGGAAGACCGTCTTCCCAGGTATTCCGAGTGGAGGAAGCGACTTCCCCAGACCCCTGTGAGGTCACCATGGCTCCCAGTGTCGAACTAGTGCCCCAGAAGAGCGAGGAAGCACAAGTCGACCCAGCTTCCCAGAAGACGCTTCTGTCTTCTGAAGCAGCAGCAGCAGAGCCAGCGATGAACGTGGAGGAGGAGGCCACCTCAGCGACACCCGAGGTAATTACAGGGCTTCCCAGCGTATCAGAAGCCGTTTTAGTAGTTCAGGTAGGAGTAGATCAGGTCGAAAGGGCATCCGAGCCATTAGAGTAGATAAGCAAAGCCCAGAAGACCAAGGACTTGTCCAAACTTAGTGAAGTACTGAATATGCTATATTAGAAAATAGCATGTCCAGTTTAATTTTAGATCAGTGACCATGTGGCAGAGTAGGCAGCGCAGGGGTAAACAAGGTAGATGGCTAAAGCTGGAAAGGGAACAGTGTGCATGTGAGGTGGCAGCCTCCTGACAACGCCCATCTCTCCCTGGCGGTCACCTCCTCTATTTTCTCGTGGCAGATGGTTAAGTAGGATCGAAGAGTAGGAAATTGGATCTGTGTGGAGAATTGAGTTCTGCACACACATTCCAATCTTACGGTGCAGACAGATTAGACACACAGGGGAGTCTTCGAAGAAACTGACTGCCTGCACACACATACCAATCTTAAGGTGCAGGAGACAGATTAGACACTAGAGGTACACAGTGTACACTACACTCGATGTTGGAATAAGGAGATAACGCAGGAAGAAGTCTGCATTCTCTTACCACCAGCAGCGATTCGGAGATGTAGATGAGTAGTGGGCAGTCTAGGAGTAGAGAACGGCATCCTCGTGCAGTCCTGCTGGTTAGACTGATGTGTCGAGCAGTAGGAGCAGACAGTAGAGGGAGTGAGCTTCCCAACACCTATGTACCTTCTTCTCGGAGCAGGGATTGTGGATTTGAGTGCAGAAGCTTTGTTCATGTCTTCTGGGTGGTGGGTTTCCTTGAATTCGCTCCCAATTGTGCATGGGAAGTGTTCTTCTTGAGTGGCGGTGACTGTCAGCAGTTGTGGAAGTGTAACTTGACTCGTTCAGTAGAGCACTTGAGATCTGCGTACGAACGATCTTATGGGTAAGGGATCCCAGAAGACAGTGTAGTCAGAGCAGCGAAGTGAAGAAGAAAGAAGTCTTCTTCCCACAGCAAAAGACGACATTCTCGAGTAGAAGACGGTGCAACAGTACTCACGTTTGTTGTCTTCCTCCCCAAACTATTACAAGCAAGGATGGCTTGTTAGTCAGGATCCGGACTAGAAGCCTGTCGGAATCTTAATTTCCTCTTTTCATCTTGTTTTCTCTTGTTTGGATTTTCTCTTCTTCCCCATCTTCTTACCTTCTTCTAGTGAGCTTCCGAGACTTCTATTGAGCTTCCGTGAAGGTGAATGTCATTGTAGTGATGCAGGAAGACCATTTCCGTAGGCAGAAGCCTGGGAAGGCTACAGGGGGCATACACCCTGTGATTGATCTAACCCGTTGTAATGTGAGTGTGAGAGTAAGGTGTAACAGCCGTGCTAGTCGACTTCTGCGAAGCAGGACAATCTTCTGGAGGTGTGAGAAGACGAGCTGAACCCCCCAGAAGACGAGAATGGCTTCGGGAAGACGGTATCGAGAAGACCGGAAGAAGCGACTTGGAAGCAGGAAGATCGTCTTCCCGAGCTTCTCTGTGAATAGTTGTGTGATATTTTAGTTAGTAGTTGTTTATTTAGATCCAGAGTATATTTTGGTGTACCTGGAAGACGCGTGGTTTTGTGAGACGACGGGATTCTTAGGCAAAACCCGTGTGTTTGTGTGTTTGAACAGATCTTAGAACTTAGAGCAGCGTTACTTGTGCAAATCCTCTGTGGGAACGATATCTTGTATACTAAATGGGCAAAAGGAGTAATCTTGCATCACTACAATCTAACTACCTTGAACCCACGACTCCAAACAAACTGTTTGATGGGTAGAGCTCCTTGTCAGCTTCTCATGAACACTTTGTCTACTTCATTTGGACTCTTAGTGGAGAAGTTACGTGATTCAGAAGATGGGAAAATCAAGCTGGGCCCTAGTTTACTTGCTGACTGGGTATTTGCAGCTCCAGGCACTATACTAAAGACGTAAGGGGCCTGCTTCCTCATTATTGAAGAAAACTTGTACGTACAGAGATTGACGTAAGGGGGTAGCTTAAAGAGCCAGCTTGTTTCTGCGACTTGTCGGCGGACGTTTTGGAGAATTGAGAAGTCCAATGCATGCACGCAAGGTGTCATTGGGTTCAGATCTGTGCAGGCTACGTGTGGGTTAAGACGGTTCTTGAAGAGAAGGATCGGGGGATGTGTTCTAGGAGAAATTGAGACATAGGGAGGAGATTTTGGGAGCTTCAGTAACCTGTGAAGGAGAGTTAGACCGTTTGGGCTGTTCCGGAGTCCAAACTTGCCCTTGGATCCATTGGGATCAGAACGCCGAGTTCTTCAGGAAATTGAAGACGACACGAAGTTTCATCAGACGGTTTAGGAGTTCTGAGTGAAATTGACTCGCATGGAAGCGCTTGTATCAGATTTTTCATCGCCTGTGACTTGAAATTAGGTTGTTCTTCGCGATCGATGAGCCGAGCTCTTAGTTCTTGGTGCCTACGCGACCAGGGAGTCTTCATCTACGCATAAGAGGAAGTGGATTGGATTGTTGGTTTGGATGTGGTGAGCAAGTTTGAGCCGCTGGAAGTCGATTTATGTCAGTTTTTTGTGTGTTGCAATCAAATTCCTTACGTGGTTTTGCGAGGGAACTCCGATGTAATGAAAGTGAAGATCTAAAGTCGTGCCAAAAGCCCGTAAGTTGCGGCCTAACTTGTTTTATCCATCTTTCGAGTCTTGTAACTTCTCCACTAGGCATCCAAACGAAGTAGACGAAGTGCCTATGGAGTGCTGACAAAGAGCTCTATGCACTGATGCAATGAAAGTGGAGATCCGAAATTGTGCCAAAAGTCCATAAGCTGAGGTCTAGCTTGCTTTTCTCATGAGTGTCTTTGGAGCGACAAGCATCGAAGTCTGAATTTCAGGTAGGAGTCGATCCACGACACGACATCCACCTCCTCTAAACATGTGCATCCTCCGGTATGCACCAGAGATACCAACCAAGGAGTGGACCGGCACGCACCTCGTCATATAGTCCTACTTCCCATCGTAGCCAACCGCATCTTCAAGGTCTTTTGCATAATCCTCATCCTCAAACTGAAACTCTGTCAAGATATCTGTTAGATCGACCTCCTCATCTCTCTTTTTGAAAATCTTGACATGTTTACCTGCCACTGGTAGCTTCAAGCTCGTTCCGTCCAACTCTTGCGTAACTCTTCCGTCCAACTCAGGGCGTAAGTTGCGTTGTCATGAACCTTCTTCACCACATATGGACCAAACCATCGCTTGGAAAACTTCCGGAGTGCACTATGCTGGTTGTCTAAACTGTTGTCATAGACTAACACCCAATCACCTTCCTTGATTTCCCTAGGTCTGAAACGATGTCGCTGATCAAATCTGACCTTGTTCTTCAATCGTGCTTCTCGCAGCCTATCTAAAGTAGCTTGAATATCCTCAGGTCTTCTTTCTAATTGCTTAATTCGAATAGCAAGAAGCTCTTCCCTTGTCAAATTGTCTTTCCAAGATAACACACTCCATGTCAGAACGTGTTCTTCAGTCTGCATGATATGTTTTTGACTTGTGATGAGTTTCACTGGCATGTAACCTGTCACCGAGCTATGCGTCGTTCGATCTGTTCATAACGCAAATGATAAGAGTCGAGGCCACTCGCGCACCTTTCCGTTGGAGGTCTTCACCAAAGCCTTCACAATGAGCAGATGACCGCGTTCACTTTTGGCATTCCCTTCGAGGTTGTATGCGGTTGTCAATGACAACCTCACCCCACACCTTGCAAAGAATTCACGAGCCTCATGTGCATCTAACTCTTCTCGATCTGCAGTGATCTTTCTCACATCCATATCGACAAACAACCTCTTCCAAGAGAAATCTACATATCCCTTCAGTTGTCTTAGTCCGAAGCGTCTTACCCTCGACTTGATTTGAAAGATCTTCTCGAGCAAGTACCAAGTATCTCATCTGTCACAATCCAACTGGCATAGTCACCAAGTCTACAACCCACTTGAAGTGGATTGTCAACGGATAAATCGGATGTAATCCATCTCGATGTCGGATGTTCGAGTACATCTGACATGTCAAACAAGACTCTATAAAAGATACGACATCCTTGTACATATTTTTCCACCAATATTGCTCTTTCATCTTCGTAAAAGTGGTCCAAATCCCTCGATGTCCAACCCAAAGACTCTCATGAAATACCTTGAGCAACTTCTGCTGATCTTCCTTATCGCAAATCAATCTTAGCGGTATCCCACTTTTCAACTTCGATTGCGTTGTCGAGTTGAGAGTTTTCCTGGGAAGGGCGGCACCTTCTGACTGTTATATAATCTTGAAGGCTGTGTTAGGTCTACTCAGAGAAGCGTTGGGCTTCAGGTTGTGGTTGCTTACTATAGAGGTAGGCTTCAGATCAAAAGGGCACACTATAAACACTCACTCAGGTCGATTGGACCCGTTCAGAAGATGAATATCAGATCGGACTAGCAGTAATAAGATCAGACAGTGAACTTTAACAGTACAGAATCAGAAACATACGATGGTTTAGACCTCAGAACTTCTCCTACATGTAAATGAGGCCTTACTGACCACACATACGAAGTTTCAGCTTGAGATCAATTCATAGCACCAAGATATGGACAGAAACGTTCTGAGCAGAGAAATTATGATAATTTCTAGTAGCCAGACAGCTATTTCGACCTAGAATAGAGAATTGGCTCGATCACTTTCGAAGATTCTTACAAGATTTGGAACCCCTTCTGCTTCAGCGGGCGCCCTGAATTACTGACATGAAAATTTAGGGACAATCGTAGCCCTACTGACAATGAATGTGACCATGAAGTTTTGAAGCGATTTTCTCAAATCTGCTGCGATTGACACCAGAAACCCCAAAATCAACAAAAGTGATACAATTCTGGCACAATTTGAACTTCAATCAGCCATAACTCCTTCTTTATTGCTCCAAATCGATCAATAATTTCACTGACAGCGACTGGCACGACGAGCCTTATCCTCCTGTGTTGTCAGATTTTGTAGTTTTTTTTTTCCAAAATGCTCGAACTCCTCTTAAGACCCCTACTACTAAGTTTAGTGATACACAAAGACAAAATTAGACCAATGGGAGTTCATAGCTTCACTCCCCTGTCCTTTTGTGTCCCAAACCACGTGGTGACTTAATTTCATACATAGGTTACCACGTCAAGCCCCTAAAGTGCCAATGTAACCCCTAAACTACATGCAAAGACATGTAAAACGACACGTAATCTTGAAAGATAACTCAAACACGTTAGAAAGCATGCATGGGCGACATGTAAGTACAACCCATGAGCTTAACTCTATCAACATGGTAATCAACCTACTAAGACTCAAAATATATAACATCTTCCAGTGTCGACTTCTTTGAGGTCTTAACTTCACTCAGAGAGACTAACGCTTGACATAGAGGTGAATTATTTACAATATAAAATGATTCACATCACGACATCCACCCCTTCCAAACTTGCACATCCTCCGATATGTGCCAACCTCTTCAGTCTTCTGTTTGTTTTTCTTCATCGTCACTTCTGTAATCATCTCATCCTCATCTGTATAACGAGCCCTAGATAACATGTCTGCAACAGGATTATCCTTCCCTGCTACATGTTTTAGCTTAGGGTTCATACTCTGGATATAAACAATCATGTGGTGCCCACAAATTACAGGATTCACGAATTTTTGAAATTTTTAAGATTAATAACTTGTTTGTATAACTGAAGAAGCGTTGTTACTTAAGATTACTGCTTCCTTAGAAGGAAGAGGATCTTATGAGCTTTTTAATAAGAAGTTGACTTCTTCAGAAGACGACCGTCTTCTGAGAAGCGTCTTCTCAGTTGCGTCTTCGGAAGACGGGAAGACGGCGGAAGACGAAAAGACGGCGGAAGACACCCATCTTCCGGAAGACAGTGACCGCGAAGGCCTAACCATGAATTTCCAAGTAAAGGAGTAGGTGTACCTACTAGGTAACACCAAGGTGGTAGGTAGGTCGGGTAAGTCACCTAAGGTCAAAACTCCTAATCTGCGGGGAAGATGCGCAGGAAGCGCATTAGCGCATTCCAGCTTCTCGCAGCAGCACGCTTCTTGAGAAGATCGATTTCAGTGGGTGAGCTTCGAGTGAGGACGCAGCGAGGTGACATTGAGAGAGGACAGGATCGAGTAGAAGCTAGAAGGAAGGTGAGGTCGAATTGCTGAAGCGCAGGAAGCATACTGAGTGAAAAGCGTTTCCTGTGAAACTCCCGGAAGGTGACATTGGAAGCAGCTGAGTGGAATCGGAGGTGGACGGCTTAATCAATTGAGGCGTAGTCAAGAGCGGACGACGGAAGCAGCTTAGTGGAGTCGCATTGGAGCTGGGACTAGAGCCAGAAGCGCGCCGAAGGTCGAAGATAACTCGGGAAGCAGACATAAGACTGTAGAGGTTCTTCCCATGTTCTTTTCTCTTCCCACTGCTTCTCGCCTTTGTTTGGTATCCCCGCGCTTCCCCGGTTGTTTGCAGACAGCTTGATCGATTACCCTCCATCCTCATTTTTCCTATTGTGACATTGGGTGCGGAAGCGCTGTCTAATTTCCTTCAGACATTTTCCTACTTCTTCTTGAGTTCAATTCGAGCTTCCCTACCCATTGGCCTCGAATTGACGATCCCAGCTATCAATTTCCCATACCCTACCCTCTCTCTACCCCCGAAACCTTGAACAGAAGACGCTTCGGAAGATTGGAACATCTTCGAAAGACGCTTCTGAAACTTGACTGTCTTCGGAAGATTGTCTTCGGAAGTCGACTGTAACCAATTCGTATCAAGAGTGGATTTGCTTTGCTTAAGAGCAAAGCAAAGCAAATCCACTCTTGATTTGTGTTAAGAGAGACTTGGTACGAATCCTGAGTGGCTTGGTGAGTTGTTTTGTTATTTCAAGAAGTTGGAAGTCGAGGACCAGGCCTGTGCCTCCCGGTCTTCCAAGCTTCTCAACTCCACATCTTCCTAGAGAGACTAGAAGACTGAAAGACTGACAAAATGAGCGAGAAGACGTGAGGGTCCATTTCGGGTCTCTTCTGTCCGACCCATAGCAGCCATTCCTTCTTCTTCCCAAACTTAGGAGAGAGTCGTGAGAAGACTTGCTGGCAGAATCTGGAGAGAAGGATCGAGGGTCCTGTCTTCCTACCGAGCAGCAAGCTTCTTCTGAGTGCGTATGAGAGGTGAGAAGTCAGAAGAACAGAGTGCAATTGTCTTGAGTCTGTTGTGAGGATAGATTACGCGTAGGAAGACGAAGACAGGTGAGACCAGTGAAGTGAAGCTTGACTTCGGGAGGTCTTCCGAGAAAGACATTGAATCGGAAACTGTCCCGGGTGTCTTCTCAAGCCACTGTCACCGCAGGAGTCCGCAACCATCTTCCGAACCTGTTATACACTCTATGTTTCGCGAATCTTGTATCTTGTGATAGGAAGTAGGATGTAATGCAAGGTGGGTTGTCTTCTTGGTAATCCATGCGAGGCCTTGCTTAGATAGGATTGTTTAGATATAGCTCGGAAGACGAGAGCTATCTAGGAAGTACTGTTAGAATCCCGGAAGACGGAGTAGCTGTCTTCTGGAAGACTAGTTTCGTCTTCTGAGAAGTAGAAGCTAGACTGTGAGCACTTGGGAAGGACTGAGCCTTCAGCTCATAGTAAGTGCGTGTGGCTTAGTGCAACAGGTCTTCCAGTATGTCGATGCATCCTCGAGGGTTGGTGTTATCGGCGGCAAAGTTGGCCGAGACCAGGCCCTTCCTCAAGGAGTTGGGTCTCGATTTCTTCCTATGGGATTGGACCTCACCGATCAGGGACTTCTGGAGGAGGTGTGGGCAGCGTTACCACCCCGCAACCGTGTATCTGCGAAGGCAGGAGTAGCTCGAGGAAGACCATCTTCCTAGACTGAAGATTGGTGGCGTAAGGCCTTCCACAGGCCAGAATCCGAGGACCGAGGTTATTGGTTCGATAAGAAGATCCAACCTAGGATCGTGAGTGCGTGGCATGTGCCTGGAAACACAACTTGCCTCTTCGTGGAGGACAGGTAGGGTAGGAATGGGTGGAAGATTGAATCTTACTGGGAGTCGAAGAAGCGACTTCTGGCGAAGCTGTTTCTGCATCTCTTTCCCAAGGGGAAAGCGCAGAAGACGAGGTACTTGGGAGATCAGGACGTAGAGTTCATGGAAGGAGTGTGGGATGAATGAGTGCCCATCAACTGGAGCCATACGTCCACAATTATGTACAGGCGGAGCTAGCGTACTTGGGTACCCCGGCAGGAGGACACTTGACACCTTTTCTCTGCTACTTGTACTTAGCCATGGGGAATCTTAGGGGAGATCAGTTGGCGGAGTATGGGCCAACAGGGCAACATGAGGTGAAGGAGGAGACCTCAGAAGACGATGACCGAGCAGCAGCCGCAACTCCCCCTCCCACTCTAATGCTGCAGCTGAGGCTCGGCTCTCATCAGAAGACGCTTCTGGTGCGAGAAGACGAGTCTAGTGGGTCGGAAGACGCCACGCCGCCGAGGAAGATGGACCCTAGAAGTGTACCTAGGAAGCCCACCTCCCTCATTCATTCAGGATCAGAGTCGGACTCGGAGGAAGAGCCGCTGAGTACCCGATCGGAGCAGAAGATCGCTTCTGCAACACCAGAGAGTC
The DNA here is from genome assembly GCA_036924285.1 of Asterella californica. Taxonomy (NCBI): domain Eukaryota; kingdom Viridiplantae; phylum Streptophyta; class Marchantiopsida; order Marchantiales; family Aytoniaceae; genus Asterella; species Asterella californica. Next base: position 20,949,440 of record JAYKYS010000003.1, read on the forward strand.
TTCCGAAGACTCCAGAAGACAAGAGAAGAAGGGATACACCTACTGCGATGCGGGGAAGCGAAGTGAAGAGGACCGCTTCTGCCATGGGGAGGGATCTTCCACCCCGGAAGATGAGAAGAGTAGCTTCTTCTCGTGCGCAGAAGATGAAGACCATAGTGGTGGAAGAGGCTTCCTTGCCTCTGGAAGATCAGGTAGAGACCTACGACCAAGTCGTGGAGATGAGTCTGTCTTCCACAGGAAGACGACTGGAGGAGTTCGATGTTTTCTTCCGAGCCGAGATCCAACCCGCTATGGAGTTTCTGGAGAAGAGAGCGAAGGCTCAGGAGAGGCCCTTGCAACCTAGATTCGGTCTGCGCACCTTGCTGCGACAGGAAGAAGACCAGAAGAAGACAGAGTCGCTCGAAGCTAGTCTCCGCACCACGGAGAAGCTCGCAGCAAGATACAAGGTGGAAGCTGCCGCTTCTACCAAGGAGCTGGTGCAGCTTCAGAAGAGCAACCAGGAGTTGCAGGCGCGTGTACAGCAACGCGATCAGGAGGTCCTCCGAGTGCGAGAGAAGATCACCGTCCTCGCAGAGGAGAAGATGACTTGGACGACGCAGCGCGAAGCCGCAGAAGCGCGAGTTGCAGCTGAGAAGACGCAGCGGGAAGCAGCGGAGGCTCGTGCATAGGAGATGCTAGCACAGTCTGTGGAAGCGCTTCGGAAGAAGTTTAACTTCACCGCGGGTAGAAGCTACTTACCTTGGCTAGAGGATGGGACAACGAGTCCAAGACGATGTTGGTGGAATGCAGGGAGAGCATGTTCAGGTACTTGGATCGACATAGAGGGAGTAAAGACACTCTATGGTCTTCCCTCGCTTCTGATACCCGCAACTGCATCTTCTCACGCTCCAGCACCATCGACTGGATCCGAGTTGGAGAAGGAGGAGTTCGACCTCGCTGTACACTTGGTAGTGACAGCGTTGGAAGCTGAGAAGACTCCGGAAGACGCCCCGGAAGACAAGAAGACGAGCCGTCTTCCCAGGTATTCCGCGTGGAGGAAGCGACTTCCCCGGACCTCCATGAGGTCGCCATGGTCCCTAGTACCGAGCTGATGCTCCAGAAGAGTGAAGAAGCACCGGTCGACTCCGCTTCGCAGAAGACGCTTCCGTCTTCCGAAGCAGAAGCCGAAGCCGAGGAAGACGCAGCCGCAGCGACAGCAAGGCCAGCAAAGAGCGATGAGGAGGAAGCCACCCCAGTGACACCCGAGGTAACTGCAGGGCTTCCTAGCTTATCAGAAGCCGCGTTAGGAGCTCCGATAGGAGCAGATCAGGTAGAGGTTACCTCCGAGCAATCAGATTAGATAGTAACCGAAGTAACAAACTCCAAATTTAGTTGGATCGAACATGCTATCTTAAGGGTGGAAGTTTTCAGTGTAAAATTAGTTAGGATACCATGTGGCAGTATAGGTAGCGTAGGAGCAACAAGGTGGATGGCTAATTAGGAAGGGGAACCGCTTGCATGTGGGGTGGCAACTTCCTGTCAGCGCCTCTCTCTCCCTGGTGGTCGTCTTCTCTGTTTCTCATGGCAGCGATATAAGTAGGATCGAAGAGTAGAAAATTAGACCCGTGTGGAGAATTGAGTTCTGCACACACATACCAATCTTACGGTGCAGACAGATTAGACACACGAGGGAGTCTTCGAAGAAACTGGCTGCCTGCACACACATATGAAACTTACGGTGCAGGAGACAGATTAGACACTAGAGGTACACAGTGTACACTACACTCGATGTTGGAATAAGGAGATAAAGCAAGAAGAAGTCTGCATTCTCTTACCACCAGCAGCGATTCGGAGATGTAGATGAGTAGTGGGCAGTCTAGGAGCAGGGAACGACATCCTCGTGCAGTCCTGCTGATTAGACTGATGTGTCGAGGAGTAGGAGCAGGAAGTAGAGGGAGTGAGCTTCCCAATGCCAATGTGACTTCTTCTCGGGGAATGGATTTCTGATTTGAGTGCAGAAGCTTTGTTCATGTCTTCTGGGTGGTGGGTTTCCTTGAATTCGCTCCCAATTGTGCATGGGAAGTGTTCTTCTTGAGTGGCGGTGAATGTCAACAGTTGTGGAAGTGTAGCTTGGCTCGTCCAGTAGAGCACTTAGGATCTACGTACGGACGGTCTTATGGATAAGAGATCCCAGAAGACAGAGTAGTCGGAGCAGCAAAGAGAAGAAGAAAGAAGCCTTCTTCCCCCAACAGAAGATGACATCCTCGAGTAGAAGACGGTGCAACAGTACTCATGTTTGTTGTCTTCCTCCCCAAACTATTACAAGCAAGGATGGCTTGTTAGTCAGGATCCGGACTAGAAGCCTGTCGGAATCTTAATTTCTACTTTTCATCTTGTTTTCTCTTGTTTGGATTTTCTCTTCTTCCCCATCTTCTCTCATCTTCCCCATCTTCTTACCTTCTTCTAGTGAACTTCCGAGACTTCTATTGAGCTTCCAAGAAGGTGAATGTCGTTGTAGTGCTGCAGGAAGACCATTTCCGTAGGCAGAAGCCTGGGAAGGCTACAGGGTGCATACACCCTGTGATTAATCTAACCCGTTGTGATGTGAGTGGAAGAGTAAGGTGTAACGGCCGGTGCTAGTTCGACTTCCGCGAAGCAGGACAGTCTTCTGGAGGTATGAGAAGCCGAGTGGAGCCCCTAGAAGCCGAGAATTGCTTCAGGAAGACGGTGTTGAGAAGACCGGAAGAAGCAACCTGGAAGCAGGAAGATCGTCTTCCCGAGCTTCTCTGTGAATAGTTGTGTGATATTTTAGTTAGTAGTTGTTTGTTTAGATCCAGAGTACCTTTTGGTGTATCTGGAAGACGCGTGGTTTTGTGAGAAGACGGGATTTTAGACAAAACCCGTGTGTTTGTGTGTTTGAACAGATCTTAGAACTTAGAGCAGCGTTACTTGTGCAAATCCTCTGTGGGAACGATATCTTGTATACTAAATGAGCAAAAGGAGTAATCTTGCGTCACTACAAATCCATTGTAGCATTGCTATGTCTGGAGTATTACAATTTGCTATCATACCTAACAAAGGCAAACAGTCTGTTTCTAGTATCACACGAGCTCCTATCAAGAACTCTCGATCTATTTTCATAACCGTAACAGCTCCCCACCACTCACGCTTTACTTGAGGGTAGTTACGTTGCCTATCTGTTAAGATTCGAGCTCCAAATCTAGAAACAAACCGCACACCATCTGCATCTTCTTGACCAACTGCCCATCCAATCGCCGTTGGACTTGTATTACAGTTAGTACCACAGGTCTCCCGCTCTCGTAGTTAAGCCTCCTTAGTATAGATGGAGACTTCAGAATCTCCTTCAGCTGCTCCATCGTCTCGTGATGTTCTTGCCGCCAAGTAAACCTCTTTCTCTTTCTCAGAAGTGCATACAGAGGCTCGGCAATGTGTGCATAATGAGGAATACTCACACGAAAGAACACACAAGCTCCTAAGAACCGTCGAACCTCAGTGATATTGGTGCAGTCAGCTATACTTGTTATAGCATCTATCTTCTCTGGATTCGGACGTTGTCGTGTTGTACATGGATCTGTACAGTGAAAACTAGTTGCAAGGAGATCTTTTCTTTGTTGTGTAAAGGAAGCTGCCCTGCAGCTTAACAAGCTAGGCAGGAGCTAAGCTGGGGCCATGCTTGACAAGCTGCCCCCTAGCTTGGATTGGAGTATCACCCCTAAGGGAGTCGAAAGACACCAGAATGCAGAGCTCGACGAGGAGAGCGACCTCATGCTTCCAGTTTTGACAGAAAATGCTTTAAGCAATAGTTAGCACGTGTTCTAAACTGAAAAATATGCGAAAGAGGGAAATCTGTCGATTCTGACTTGTGACTCGAACTCAGAATCTGATTGCGTAGGTGTGTAGGTGTTCACAAGTACTATAGTTTTGACTCTTTACTCGTTTAAAACGGAGTTGTATGGAAAAGTTAGCATAGAGAAAGCTAGTAAAGACTTTACAGGGAGATTTCCTTAGTAAAGCATATGTACAAACTGTAAAAGCTTTTTGAACGGAACTAGAGGCCATCCCAGTGATAGGGCGCCTGCCTAGGAGGGAAGTGGTCTCAGGATCAATCCCTCCTGGCCTCTGGTTCCTATTCTGGCATGTTGGCCTCCCGGATGGGAGTCTATGTTGGGTATTCAGCCATGTCCTGTACACCTAGGGGCGGGAGACCGGTATCTCTCTTAATCGTGGGCTTCCTGGCCTAAGCCTCCGCATGCCATCCTGAATATACTATGGGAGATACCTGGTGCGCATATGGGGGAGGCTGTAAGCCCTACGAGGCAGCCTCATAAGTGTTAAGGCTTCGGCCTACATTGGATGGTTTATAGTATATTCAAGATGGCATCAAGAGCACAGGAAACTTTTGCTAATTAGTTAAATAAGCATCGAGTAGGCTTGCGATGGAGAATGAGGTTATGTGAATCTTTATTAGTGTAGGGGTAGAGTTTGTGGAGACAACTGTGAAACTTGTATTAAAAAGGGGCCAACTTTGTAAATAATGCTCTGTACGCATAAGGACAGCAGGGGGGCAGCTTAAGCTAGGGCCCTGCTTGTGATAAGTGACTGCACTTATAAGGACAGCAGGGGGGGCAGCTTAAGCTGGGGCCTTAACTTTTAGGTTTAATACCTGCGACGGCTGGAGATCGGGGACACACTTTTCAAGGGGGTTTTCGGAGAGAACTGAGGCGGAAGGAGAAAAAAGGAGCAGAATTAGGGATTGAGGAGAGGAGACGCTGAGAAGCTTGGAGGCTGAGTGGGGATCGATTTTTCTGACAGAATTGAGTGGATTGAGGAGAGGAGACGCTGAGAAGCTTGGAGGCTGAGTGGGGATCGATTTTTTTGACAGAATTGAGTGGAGTGAGCAGGGGAGATCGTGAGAGAGGCAGTAAAGTGTTTTGGAGACAAGAACCTTATATGTTACACAGTTTTGAGGTTTGGAAGGAGTAGAATTGAACGGACAGAGGTGGTTTATTGGAAGGAGATCGTTTTTGACAAGGCTTTGGTTGTCGTAAGATCAAATTCCTTGGAATTTTCAGCTGAGAAGGACTTAGGAGAAGAGGAGAGAGATATTTTCTTAACAGTGAAGCAGTTGACGCTGAAATAAAGCTATTTCTACTCCGGAGAGACATATTTGTGTACCTGAGTGTGTGCTTGAGTGTTTGTTTGCAATTGGTGGACACAAGAGGCTGTGTTTTGAGATTTCATCGTCTGCAGCGACCTATTTTCCTTTCTGGTCATTTCTCTTTGATCTATCACAGTCAGGAGGTCCGCCCTCCCCAAGAAAGACTCTCGCCACGACATCTGGTGCTTCCACTGAGAGAAATTGGGGTGATTGATTGGAGAATTGACCAGATTGAGAGAGAAATGGATCACAGTGCTGCTGTACAGGGTGTGGCTGCTGCTCAAGGTGCTCCTGTTCAAGGGACTCCTGTTCAGGAAGGAATTGGTTCTCAAGGAGGGCCTACGGTGGTTCCAACAGCAACAGCACAGCCTGACACGTCTCAGATTCTTCAGGCGTTGGCTGCTTTGATTCAGCAGCAACCTGCAATTGGGGGAGCTGAGCAAAAGTCCACAAGAGCATTACAAGCGATTGTTGGTTGATGTGGGCGGTTCGATGGAAGAGATGTTACTAGGTACCTGCGGGAGTATGTAGGTGAGATGGAGTTGGTCAGGGCACCTGAAGTTGAGGTAATTCTAAGCTTTGAGTTGACTGTTGTCCCTGAATTGAGAGAGAAGGTTAGAAATTTACAGAGAAGACATTTAGGTGGGTGGACTCTGTTTGAACGTGCACTCAGAGAAGAATTTCTAGAAGAGGACTCTGAAAGAGTCACCAGAAGAACTCTCATGGATTGGATAGAGCGTCAGCCTGGACGTTCCATGGGATTGAATGAAGTGATCCGTGAATTTGAGAAGAGGTACTCTCAGCTTTCTGGTCTAGAGAGGTTAACGTTGGATGCTAGGAAGACAGAGTTGTTCTTAGGGGCTCTGGATGAGTTCACAGCAGATAGGCTTTGTTTCATGTTGGCTGATCGAGGGACTGAAGGAGGAGTTACATCTGATTGGAGGAGAGTAGAAGAAGCAGTATCCACCCTTGCTAGACAACGTCGTGGTAGGATGGTACTGCAGCCAGAGACTTTGTCAGAGCAGAGAGTAGCTCCTCATGTTCATGTAGCTCCTCCTGCAATACCTCAAGCACCTATTGTGATTCCTCAAGCACCTATAGTGGTTCCCCAAGTGGTTCCTCAAGCGCCTGCAGTACCTATCCCAACACAGAGAGGACCTAGACAGCAGCAGCGACCTGTTGAGAACCGAAATCAACATAACTTGATAGAAGAACTTACTCAACAGTTGAGAGATTTGAGGGTTGAGATGACAGACTTGAGGAGAGATCAACGACCTGTTGCACCAGGTGCTCGACCTGTAGGAGGAACCTTTACCAGGAGATGTATTTGGTGCGATAGTCCAGATCATCTCAGAGGAGACTGTCAAGACTTGGCGGTTGCCTTGCGAGAGGGCGTAGTCAACTATCAGAACAACAGGTTGTATCTAACCGCCATTGGGCAGCCTCTGAACACATATTTTGGAAGAGGAGGAATGAGGAGTTCTCTTCCAGCACTTACTGGTGCGAATACTACAGCGATGACTGCGGGTTCTGCGGAGGCTGATGTATATACTGGGAGAGTTGAGGTGCGCTCTAATCCAACTATGGTTGAGCAGGCTGTTGAGGTTCCGGTTGAAATGATGAAGAGAGGTGCTGAAAGCATTAGGAGAGCTACTGGATGGAGAGACTCAGTAGATGCAACTTCTATTCGAGCGTTTTTAGAGACGAGTGGTGAACAAGATGCCATGATCGAAGACAAAAAAAGACGGGACGCTTCTGATTTAGATGCAGGAGTACCAGAGGACAGTGACCGTCGGAGGGTTACAAGGAGGAGAGCAGCGGAACCATCACCATCTGTACCAGCTGGAAGATTTCCTGCTGCAGAGGATATACCTTCTACCTCTACAGCTCCACCACCTGCAGTAGATCTTATGGAAGGTGTGCAGGATTTGCCACAGGAGACTACTGCTACAGATAGAGTACGGGGGAAGAGGTTTACAGCACAAGAGAAAGGGAAAGCTCCAGCTTACAAGTTAGCGGCAGACATCGAAACAACAACAGACTTGCGTGCTATTCTAGAGCAACGCATTTTGGATGCTAGAGTTGAGTTTACTCTTCGTGAAGTGCTTGGTATCGCAAAGAGGGAGTTTCATGAGTTGATAATAGACATCATGAAGAGAAAGAGACAGGTATTGACTGAACAAGTAAGTAGTCAGATGGTTGGAGCAGTAGATGCTATTGGTATTGATCAGTTCGGAGATGATAAGTATGAGGTATGGGTTGCTGATCCTGCTGTTATTGAGAATGAAGATGAAGAGTTTGAAGAGGATGGGTCAGGCATAGACAGCGATTTCAAGGAGAAGCACTGGGCAAGAGCGACAACAGAGACGCAAGTTCGGCTTGGAGGACTTTCTGAGCCAGTACCTGCACTTGTGGATCACGGGTCGGAGATCAACATCATTTCCAAGGAGGTGTATGAAAAGGGACAGTGGCCAATCGAAAGGAATCATGGTTGGGTGCTTCGAGCTGCAAATAACCAAAAGGGTGAGTTATACGGAGCTTGTCCCAATATGCGTGTAAGGATTGGGGATGTAGAGGTTGATCAGCATTTCTTTGTACAGTCATCTGCCTCCTATCCTGTCATACTGGGCCAACCATACATCACCGCTGTTCGGATGGAGACAAAGATGATGAACGATGGGTCTCATTATGCTAGAGTTCGGAGTCTTGATGACAAGTACTCAATACAATTTTTGACGGTTCGTTCAAGACATGAGCGGAACAGACAAACCCTTAGAGATTCTCAGACGAAGAGATGTAAGGTTTTTCGCAATCCACTCCTGTAGAGCGGGAAGACAGGGGTGTAGAACCTACTGTTGAGGTCCCGTCAGAGTTGGAAGCGAGATATGTACAAAGGTCTGGATACATGTGTGGTGTACAGAATTGGCAGTCTGGATTGCTGATGTTTGAGACAGATGGGTGGAGCCGATTTACAAGAGTTGAAGATATGGAGGAAAATACAAAAAGTTGGATGGTGAAACAGGTATCAGGGTTGTGGCGTGTAGGAGTTCTATCTGAAGACGAAGTGGTTTCTGGTTTGTTTGAAGAGTTTATGTCTGTACTGTCAGCTGTTGGTTGGTTAGACAATATGAGTAGATTGATGGAGGGGAAAAATAGTGTGGTGGTGATCCCTATCCACTCTCGATGCATATATAAGGAGATTGCTACATACCTGCAGTTCTTTCCTCATCCGATGCAGAATAATGAAGGGAGAGAAGCAAGTTGTTGATGTGCACTCCCTCAGGAAGCAGACGTCCATGCGAAGTACAAATCTGTACTGAGAAAGGTAAGACCGGTAGCAGCTCAACTACCTGCTAACTCCCAGCAGCAAGTACAGTTAGTGAGGACTGAACCTATATTGCGTGATCATAGACGAGTAGGGCACCAGTTTACTGAGGAGACATTGAAGGAGCTCTAGATAGGAGGGGGTGAATTCTTGACTGAGGTCGAGAAGATAGTGTTTGAACAGATGGTAGTAAAGCATGGTAAAGCATTCTCTTTTTCAGCAGAGGAGATAGGTTGTGTGGACCCGCAGGTTATAGCACATATGGTTATATTCACAATCCCTCATGTGTCTTGGGACCTGAAACCGATCCCAGTTCCTCGTGCTTTATTGCCTAAACTCATCGAGTTGTTAAAGGAGAAGGTACAGATGGGGATACTTGAGCCGTCTATGGAGTCATATTCTAGCAGGTGGTTCACTGTGCCCAAGAAGTCAGGAGCTTTGCGTTTTATTCAAGACCTACAGCCTGCGAATAATGTAACCATTCGTAACGTTGGGACGGGTCCTGTGATTGAAGAGGTAGCAGAGGCATTTGCAGGGAGAGCTATCTATTCAATAGGAGATCTATATTCTGGTTATGATCAATTCCAGCTGGCTGTGGAGAGTAGGGATTTAACTACTATGCGTACGCCCCTGAGATTGATGCGGATGTGTACTCTTCCACAAGGAGCGACGAACTCGGTGGCTCATATGCAGAACGCGATGCATAAGGTACTAAGGGAGTTTGTGCCTGATGTTACCATTCCATTTCTAGACGATATTCCCATAAAGGGTTGCGCGGTTGAAGACAAGGATGAAGCAGTACTTGCGAATGGATGCAGAAGGTTTGTTGCAGACCATATCAGAGATGTAGAACGTATCTTGACTCGTCTGGAGGAGGTACATCTCACCCTGTCAGGAGCTAAGTCCAAGTTTGGTATGTCTGAGATTTTAGTGGTTGGACATCTGTGTGGCGCTTTTGGAAGGCGACCAAACCCCGAGAAGGTTGAAGCTATAGCTAGGATGGCAGACTGTAAGAACATCACAGAGGTTCGACGCTTTCTAGGTGCTTGTGTATTTTATCGTTTATCCATTCTTCATTATGCTCATGTTGCTGAGTCTTTGTATGCATTATTGAGGAAGGGTAAGAGGTTTATATGGACCTCAGTCCATCGAGAAGCTATGAATAGGTTGAAGGAGGCTCTACAGTCTCCGCCTGTTTTGAGAAGAGTAGACTATGGATGTGAGAGACCTGTCATTGTCACAGTAGATACTAGCCCAAAGGCAATTGGCTGGGTGTAGTGACGTAGGATTTCTCCTTTTGCCCATTTAGTATACAAGATATCGTTCCCACAGAGGATTTGCACAAGTAACGCTGCTCTAAGTTCTAAGATCTGTTCAAACACACAAACACACGGGTTTTGCCTAGAAATCCCGTCTTCTCACAAAACCACACAAAACAACACGTCTTCCAGATACGCCAAATGGTGCTCTGGACCCAAACAAACAACTACCAATTACAATATCATACAACTATTCACAGAGAAGCTCGGGAAGACGATCTTTCTGCTTCCAGGTTGCTTCTTCCGGTCTTCTCGATACCGTCTTCCCGAAACGATTCTCGTCTTCTGGGGGTTTAGTTCGTCTTCTCACACCTCCAGAAGGCTGTCCGGCTTCGCAGAAGTCGATTAGTAACAGTCGTTACACCTTATTCTCACACTCACATTCCATCAAGTTGGATAAATCACAGGGTGTATGCTCCCTGTAGCCTTCCCAGGCTTCTGCCTACGGAAGTTGTCTTCCTGCAGCGCTACAACGACATTCACCTTCACGGAAGCTCAATAGAAGTATCGGAAGCTCACTAGAAGAAGATAAGAAGATGGGGAAGATGAGGGAAGATGGGAAGAAGAAGAAATCCAAACAAGAGAAAACAGGATGAAAAAGGGCAATTAAGATTCCGACAGGCTTCTAGTCCGGATCCTGACTAACAAGCCATCCCTGCTTGTAATAGTTTGGGGAGGAAGACAACAAACGTGAGTACTGTAGCACCGTCTTCTACTCGAGGATATCGTCTTCTGTTGCGGGAAGAAGTCTTCTTTCTTCTTCACTTCGCTGCTCTGACTGCTCTGTCTTCTGGGATCACTTACCCAGAAGACCGTTCGTACGTAGATCCCAAGTGCTCTATTGAACGAGTCAAGCTACACTCCACAACTGTTGACATTCACCGCCACTCAAGAAGAACACTTCCCATGCACAATTGGGAGCGAATTCAATACATTCCACCACCCAGAAGACATGAGCGAAGCTGCTGCACTCAAATCCACAATCCATTCCCCGAGAAGAAGTCACAATGACATTGGGAAGCTCACTCTCGCTACTTCCTGCGTCTACTCCTCGACACACTAGCCCAGCCAACAGGACTGCACGAGGATGCCGTTCCCTGTTCCTGGATTGTCCACTACCTCTATCTACATCTTCGAACCACTGCTGGTGCGAGTATGCAGACCCCTCCTGTATATTCCAAGACTATTCGTATGTTTCCAACAACGGGTGTAGTGCGCTAAGACTGTCTCTCCTCTAATGTGTCTCGCCTGCCTGTCTGTAGAATCGGTGTGTATGTTCAGTTACTGCCGAATTCTACAGAACTGGCAGAGCTCTCAGAGAGCTTTTCTCCTACCCTGCTATCCTACTTAACCATCTGTCTCGAGAGTCAGGGGAGGCGACCACCAGGGAGAGAGAGAGAGGCGCTGACAAGAGGTTGTCATCTCACATGCATGCGGTCTCTCTTTCCAATTAGCCCTCCACTGTGTTACTCCTACGCTACCTATGCTGCCACATGGAGTCCTAACTATTTTTACATGGAAAACTGCCACCCTTAAGATAGCATGTCCAATCCTACTAAATCTGGAAGTGTCGATTGAGTTTGCTAACTACTCTGATTGCTCGATGGCAATCTCTACATGATCTGCTCCTACCGGAGCTACTACCTCGACTTCTGATGGGCTGGGAAGCCCTGCACTTACCTCGGGTACCACTGAGGTAGCTTCCCTCTCCTCGCTCTTCGCTGGCCCTGCTATTTCTGCGGCTGCGTCTTCCTCGGCTTCGACTTTGGAAGACGGAATGGTCTTCTGGGAAGACGAGTCGAATGGTGCGTCTTCGGTCTTCTGAGACACAGATGCAGTACTAGAGACCATGGCGATCTCATAGGGGTCCGGAGAAGTCGCTTCCTCCACGCGGAATACATGGGAAGACGGCTCGTCTTCCTGTCTTCCAGAAGACATCATGTCTTCCGGGGCGTCTTCTGGAGTCTTCTCGTCTTCCAACGCTGTCACCACCAAGTGTACAGCGAGATCGAACTCCTCCTTCTCCATTCCGGATCCAGTCGAGGGTGCTGGGGCTTGGGAAGATGCGGTTGCAGGTGTCGGAAGTGAGGGAAGACCATAAAGTGTCTTCACTGCTTCTATCTGTCTATCCAGGTACCTGAACATGCTATCTCTGCATTCCACCAACCTCGTCTTGGACTCGCTGTCCCATTCCCTAGCTAAGGTAAGTAACTTCTTACCCGCGGTGAAGTTGAACTTCTTCCGAAGCGCTTCTACCGACTGAGCTAGCATCTTCCGCGCACGAGCCTCCGCTGCTTCCCTCTGCGTCTTCTCCGTTGCAGCTCGCGCTTCTGCGGCTTCTCGCTGCATCTTCCAAGTGGTCTGCTCTTCTGCGAGGGCAGTGATCTTCTCCCGTATTCGGAGAACTTCCTGATCACGCTGCTGTACTCGCGCTTGCAACTCCTGGTTGCTCTTCCGAAGTTGCATCGACTCCTTGGCAGAAGCGGCTGCTTCCGCCTTGTACCTGGCTGCAAGCTTCTCCGTAGTGCGGAGACTAGCTTCCAGAGACTCCGTCTTCTGCTGGCTGTCTTCCTGTCGCAGCAAGGTGCGCAGGTCGAATCCAGGCTGTAAGGGCTTCTCCTGTGCCCTCGCTCTCCTTTCCAGCAACTCCATAGCGGGTGGATCTCCTTCTGGAAGTAGGCACTGAACTCCTCCAGTCGTCTTCCTGCAGAAGACAAGTTCATCCCCACCACTCGCTCGAGGGTGTCGACTTCGTCTTCCAGAGGCAAGGGAGCCTCTTCCACCACTACGACCTTCATCTTCTGCGCACGAGAAGAAGCTACTCTTCTCATCTTCCGGGGTGGAAGACTCCTCGTGGCAGGAGCGGCTCTCCTCTTTGCGCTTCCTCGCATCGCAGTAGGAGTACCCATCCATCCTTCGTCTTCTGGAGTCTTCGGAAGACTCCCAGGTGTTACAGAAGCTGTCTTCTGCTCCGATCGGGTACTCAGCAAGTCTTCCTCCGAGTCCGACTCCGATCCTGAATGGATGAGGGAGATGGGTGTCCTCGGTACACTTCTGTGACTCATCTTCCTCACTGGCGTGGCGTCTTCCGATCCACTAGACTCGTCTTCCCTCACCAGAAGCGTCTTCTGGTGAGAGCCAGGTCTCAGCTGTGGCATCAGAGTGGGAGGGGGCGTTGCTGCTGCCTCTCGGTCATCGTCTTCCGAGGTCTCCTCCTTCACCTCCTGTCGCTCCGTTGGCCCATACACTGCCAGCTGATCTTCCCTAAGATCCCCCATGGCTACATACAAGTAGCAGAAGAAGGGCGTCAGATGTCCTCCCGCCGGGGTACCCAAGTATGCTAGCTCCGTCTGTACATAGTTGTGGATGTACGCGCCCCAGTAGATTGACACTCTCTCATCCCACACTGATTCCAGGAACTCCATGTCCTGATCTCCTAAGTACCTTGTCTTCTGCGCTTTTCCTTTGGGGAAAAGATGCAAAAACAACTTCGCCAGAAGTCGCTTCTTCGGCTCCCGGTAAGATTCTATCTTCCAACCGTTCCTCCCCTGCCTGTCTTCCACGAAAAGGCAGGTGGTACTCCCAGGCACATGCCATGAACTCACAATCCTATGCAAGATCTTCTTCTCGTACCAATATCCTCGGTTCTCGGTCTCAGGCCTGTGAAACGCCTTACGCCACCAGTCTTCTGTCCAGGAAGATGGTCTTCCTCGAGCAACTCCTGCCTTTGCAGGTACACGGTTACGCGGTGGTAACGCGGCCCATACCTCCTCCAGAAGCCCTTGATCTGCGAGGTTCCAGTCCCACAGGAAGAAGTCGAGACCCAACTCCTTGAAGAAAGGAGTGGCATCGGCCAATTCTGTCGCTGGTAACACCAAGCCTCCCGGATGCATCGACATACCTGGAAGATCTGCTGCACTAAACCACAAGCACCTACTATGAGCTGAAGGCTCAGTTCTTCCCGAGTGCCCACAGTCTAGCTTCCACTCTCAGAAGACGAAACTAGTCTTCCAGAAGACAGCTACTCCGTCTTCCGGGATTCTAACAGTGCTTCCTAGATAGCTCTCGTCTTCCGAGCTATATCTAAACAATCCTATCTAAGCAAGGCCTCGCATGGATTACCAAGAAGACAACCCACCTTGCATTACATCCTACTTCCTATCAGAAGATACAAGATATGCGAGAAGTAGAGTATGAGAAAGGTTCAGAAGATGGTTGCGGGCTCCTGCGGTGACAATGGTCTCTGGGAAGACGCTTGGGACAGCTTCCGATTCAATGTCGTTCTCGGAAGACCTCCCGAAGTCAGACTTCCCTTCACTGGTCTCATCTGTCTTCTTCTTCCTACGCGCAATCTATCCTCACAACAGACTCAAGACATGTGCACTCTGTTCTTCTGACTTCTCACCTCTCATACGCACTCAGAAGAAGTTTGCTGCATGATGGGAAGACATGACCCTCGACCATTCTCTCCGGATTCTGCCAGCAATACTTCTCACAACTCTCTTCTAAGTTCGGGAAGAAGAAGGAACGGCTGCTATGGGTCGGACAGAAGAGACCCGAAATGGACCCTCACGTCTTCTCGCTCATTTTGCCAGCCAGAAGAGACCCGAAATGGACCCTTCAGTCTTCTAGAGTCTCTAGGAAGATGTGGAGTTGAGAAGCTTGGAAGACCGGGAGGCACAGGCCTAGTTCGCGAGTTCCAACTTCTCGAAATAACACAACAACTCACCACACCACTCAGGCTTCGTACCAAGTCGCTCTAAACACAAAGGCAAAGCAAATCCACTCTTGATACGAATTGTGTTCAGTCGACTTCCGAAGACAGTCTTCCGAAGATGTCTTCCGAAGACAGTCAAGTTCAAGAAGCGTCTTCCGAAGATGTTCCCACCTTCCGAATCGTTTTCTGTTCCAAGTTTCGGGGATAGAGAGGTATGGGGGTAGGGAAATTGATAGTTGGGGTCTCCAATTTGAGGGCTAGGAGTAGGGAAGCTCGAATTGAGCTCGGGAAGAAGCAAGGAGATGTCTCGACAGAAATTGGGCAGCGCTTCCGCGCCCAATGTCTCAATAGAAAGAATGGGGGTGGGGTAAACGATCAGGCTGTCTGCACACAATCAAGGAAGCGCTGGGAGTACCAAGAAAAGGCGAGAAGAAGTGGGAGGGGAAAAGAACAGAGGGAAGAACCTCTATAGTCTTCTTTGGTTCCCCGAGTTGCCTTCGACCTCCGCGCGCTTCTGGCTCTTGTCCTAGCTTCCAATGCGACTCCACACGGCTGCGCCTGCTGTCAATTTCGGTCAACACCTTGATTCCACCTCTGCTTCTACTCGTCACTCTTCACTGTCAGCTTCTCGGAAGCTCCACAGAAACGCCTTCGCTTTCTCTGCTGTTTGTGCTCCCGCAATTCGATCTCACCCTTCGACTAGCTGCCAACTTACTCTCTCCTACCTCGATGTCTTACTCGATTCCTCTCTCAATGCTAGCTCGAAGTTCACTCTCTCAATCGATCTTCTTCAGGCGCACGGTGCTGCGGGAAGTTGGAAGGTGGCTAATGTGCTTCCTCACGCATCTTCCCCGCAGATTAGGGGTTCTCGTCTTTGGTGTCTTCCTGACCTACCTACCTATTCGGTGCGCTCCAGTAGGTACACCTACTGTCTTACCCGAAAACTCGTGGTTGATCCTTCGCGGTCGCTGTCTTCTGGAAGATAGGTGTCTTCCGCCGTCTTCCCATCTTCCGCCGTCTTCTCATCTTCTGAAGACACAACTGAGAAGATGATCTTCTGAAGACGGTCGTCTTCTGAAGAAGTCAACTTCTTATTACAAACAGCTCTTAAGATCATCTTCCTGTTAAGGAAGACGTAACCTTAAGTAACAACGCTTCTTCAGTTATACAAACAAGTCATTATCCTTAAAAATTTCAAAAGTTCGTGCATCCTGTAATTTGTGGGCACCACATACGCCCACCCTCACATGTTTGCGTCCCCGCAAACATCAGTGGTTCCTGCACTTCTGTTTACGTCCAGTACTTCTTGACGCGCCACCCATTAACACGAGTGGTCATCAGTGTACCGTCCAACTCTTCCAACTGCAAAGAGCCCTTGTCGAAGACCTCTAAGACACGGTAAGGTCCCATCCAGCGAAGATGAAGTTTCCCGGGGAACTTAATATGACGGTTGTCGTAGAGAAGTACCAAGTCCCCGTCCACAACAGTCACCTTCCTCAACTTGCTATCGTAGTTTACCTTACGTTGCGCTTGCACCTCGTATGTCTTCTCCAAAGCTGCATTCCTGTCTTCTTCAAACTCTACGAAGTTCAGAAGACGCTGCTCCTGGCTCTCTTCTTCTCCCATGCGTTCGGATACGGCTAACCGGTATGTTGGGACCTCTAACTCAATGGGCACAATGGGCGTCATGCCGTAAGTTAGGTAGAAAGGCGTCTTCTGGGTAGTGACTTTAGGTGAAATTCTGAAAGCCCACAACACAGATGGCAGTTTCGTGTCCCAGTCATACGCATGGTTAACAATTACCTTGTTCAGGATGTTACACAGAAGACCGTTCGACTTCTCCGTCAGCCCATTCGCTTTCGGGTTGTATGGCGTCGTCTTCCGATGCTTAATCCTGAAGTATCGGGTCAGGAGGGAGATAGTCTCATTTAAGAAATGAGTGCCCTTATCTGACACCAATTCCAGCGGACATCCATACCTAGTGATGATGTTATGCCATAGGAACCTTGCTACTACTGCGGCATCGTTCTTTCTCGTGGCCTCGCCTTCCACCATCTTGGTGGCATAGTCGGTAGCTATTAAAAGATGTATCTTGCTCGTGTTCTTCTCGCCACCGGGGCGATAGGACCTACAAAGTCGATTCCCCACTTTTCGAACGGGGCAAGCGGAAAAATGGGAGTAAGAGGCCATCTTGTTGTAGCGGTCTGTCTTCCCACCCTCTGGCATGCATCGCACTTCCTGATCTCCTGGAAAGTGTCTCGGTACATAGTTGACCACCAGTATCCGGCGTCTAGCATCTTCTTCACTGTGGTCTTCAATCCGTAGTGACCCCCAGCATCTTCGTAGTGAAGACTTGTGATCACTGCTTTTATCTCTGACGGCTCGAGACATCTTCTCAGCTTCTCGTCATGTCCCTTTCGAAACAAGATATCCTGGAAGATAGCATATGGCCCTGCCTTGTGTAAGAAGACGGCCTTTTGCTCCGCATCCATTCCCTCGAGATACTGTTGGTCTTCCAAGAACCTTCTCCAGTCCTTGAAGATCGACTCTTCTGTGGAAGTCGCAAAGACTGGATCAGAAGATCTAGTCTCGTCTTCTGGGAAGTAGGCGGTACGCCCCCCCTCAGATGAAAGTGTCTCTGCGAAAACTGAAAACAACTTCTCGTCAGGAAACTCGTCTTCCACTTCATCTTCTCGTCGTTCTGTCTCCAACCTGGATAGGTAGTCAGCATTAACATGCTGTCTTCCGGGCCTGTACTCAACTGTGTAAGTAAATTCCTGGAATAGGAGAATCCACCTAGCTATCCTGCCCGACAAATCTGCTTTCTTTACAAGATGTTTCAAAGAGAAGTGATCTACATAGAAGACAAACGGGTTTGTCAGAAGATAGTGTCTAAACTTCCTACAGGAGTAAATCATGCCAAGACACTCCCTTTCGGTTGTCGAGTACTTCTTCTCTGCATCACTGAGTTGTCTTCTCGCGTAGTAGATGGGGTAATCCTTCTTCTTCTCATCTTTCTGACTCAACACCACCTCGATGGCAAAAGCAGAAACATCCACATAAATGTGGAAGACTCTTTCCCAATCAGACGGCCGTAGGACAGGGGATTCCGACAGAAGCCTCTTCATTTCTTCGAATGCTTCCTGCTGCTCAGAAGACCAAATGTATGGTTCGTCTTTCTTCAGCAACTTAGTGAGTCTTCCTGCTACCTCTGCGTACATGTCAATAAACCTCCTGTAGTATCCTACGTTGCCAAGGAATCTTCTCAACTGTGTCAGGTTAGCAGGTGGGTGGAGTTTCATGATGACTTCCACCTTAGCACAGTCAACTTCTATACCTCTTCCGGAAATCCTACGTCCTAGCAAGATCCCCTCTGACATACCAAAGAAGCATTTCTCAGGGTGAAGTACCAAACGATGTTCTCTACACTTCAGAAAACACTTCCTCAGAAATATCAAGTGGTCTTCTCTCGATCCAAACACACAGAAATCATCCAAGAAAATCTCCATAAAGGTGCAAAGATACTCCTTGAAGATTGTAATCATCAACCTCTGGAACGTGGCGGGTGCGTTGCATAAACCAAACGACATTTGATTGTACGCGTACGTGCCCCAATCAGTAGTGAAAGTGGTTTTCGACTTGTCTTCTTCTCTGATTGAAACTTGGTTGTACCCAGAATACCCATCTAGGAAGCTGTAGAACTCATGTCCTGCTACCTGGTCTAACACAGAGTCGGTGAATGGTAAAGGGTGATGATCCTTCTTCGTGGCCAAGTTCAGCTTCCGGAAGTCCTGACACACTCGGATCTTCCCTGTCTGCTTCTTCGGCACGATGACAATGGGAGCTACCCACTCACTGCTAAGTATTGGGAAGATGACTCCTGCCTTCAGGTATTGGTCAATCTGGTCCTTCACCAGAAGCGAGTACTTGGGGTTGAGCCGGTACTGCCTCTGCCGTGCAGGAACAACGCCCTCTAGCAACTCGATGCGATGCTCTCCCAACTCTCGAGGTATGTCCTTCATGTCTTCTATGGTCCACGCGAAGACATCCTGGAACTCCGTTAGAAGTTCTCGAAAGTCTTCCAACTGCTGGCCCTCGATCACCTTGGAAAGCTTCAGCTTCTTCCCATGAGCAACCTCCATCTCTTGGAGATCATCCGGGTTCACCATTCCTTCAGTGTGATTGTACTCACTAGCACCGAAGTATTCCGGTTTGGGAGCTTCTTCTAGTTCGGATTTGTCTTCTGGAAGACCAACTGTCGGGTCTTCCGAAAGGAAGACGGTATTCTCGTCTTCTGGAAGCTCTTCTTCCGCAATCTCGTAGCACTCAATGTACCCACAGACCACATCTTCCACTTTCTCTGCTACTTCTGTAGCACACACGTTATTCATCATAAACTCATTATACCGTTCATCACTGTCAGAAGACGCAGCCGAGTCTTCTGAAGTGTACCCCTCTGTTGTAGACGGAGTTTCACCTTGGTGTCCAATCTTGATCCAAGGAAGCGAGACTTTACTCTTCTCACCAGACTTGGGTGTAGGATTGGGAAATCTCAAATGATGCCTTCTCCAGTCGGTATTCACATTTGCAGCATACAGCCATGGTCTTCCTATCAACACCTGATATCCAACCTTAGCTACAGGTCGCAAAATGATGTAAGTGAGGTAAAAAGATACTCCACCAATTACCGTGAGGACATCTTTCAGTTGCCCCAAAGGTCGTCTTCTGGTCTGGTCCGCCATTCTGAGAATTCTCGGAGTAGGCTGGAACTCAATGAAGCCTAGGGCATGCGCCGTTTCTTCCGTCATGATGTTAACTCCGGAGCCGGAATCAATGGGTACCTTCTTCAGAAGACAGCCATGGATCTCCATATCAAGTTCTGGGGCTCCCAAGTCCTCATGCTCTATTCTTAGGATCGGGGTGCTCTTGGGAAGTTTAGCTGCCCTCCTCTTCCTCGATCCTCGAAGCACAGATTGTAACAACTTCCTGTAACCAGCGTTGTCATCCAACAGCTGTTGGAAGGTCACATCCGCCTTCTGATTCCACAAGTCTCGCAAGAAGTCGTACGGAGATCTTTTCAGAAGAGTGACTGGTGTTTCCAACAGAGAAGATGTAGTAGCTGCTTCCTTAGGTGGAAGACCAGAAGAGTGTCTTCCCTCGACTGGAGGCTGTTCCCGTGAGACAGGTGTTGCCGTAGTCGGTGTAGGAAGCTGCTGTACTATCTTCCGTCTCTTCTCCAGCTCTTCTTGCATGATCGCTTCAACCTCTTGTCTTATGTCAGGAGCAAAGTACTTCGGATCTTCTCGGTCGTAAGTAGGAGAAGACGGCCGCTCGGGAGAAGATGACCTCTCCTTACGCTACTTCTTCTTCTTGACGTCCTTCTGGCGAGATTCTGACTTCCCTTTGCTTCTGGTACTTACCTTGAACACAGCTTCATCCAAAACTTCCTCCGGAGGCCAACTATCTGAATTCGGAGGATTCCAAACAGTACCATCCGTCAAAGTGAGAGATGACGTTTCTTCAGGTGTCTTCATCTTCTGAGCTGCAGTCGTCTTCTGCAGCTGAGGTTCCTTTCCTTCGCGCTTCCCCGGGTCTGGTTCGTCTTCCTCGATATGGAGACAATCCGTACAATCCCCAGGATCTTCTTCTTCTACCGTGATGTGCTGTACCATTGCTAACTCGAGCTTAGAAGATGATGCAGCTTCTGCAGGAGGTGTGGTATCTGCAAATCTCACCATTTGTCGTGGTCGTAAGGTCTGAGGACAATTCTCTGTGAAATGACCGGCTTCCTTACAGTTCCCACACAAGGGCACTTGCCCAATCTGTCTTCTCGGATGAGGACAGGTGGACCACCAGTGTCCTGTCTCTCCACAATTATTGCACGCTCCAGGAAGAGGGTTGAGAGGTCGTTGTGATGAAGAAGGCTGCCAGGGTGTCCCGGTCTGTACATTGCTAGCTCTATCCCTCGGTACATAACGATTATATTGGGCGGGAGGCGTAAGAGTGAAGGGTTGTATGGTCTCGATCCTATAGCAGGTTTCCCCACTGGGATCGTGTAGATATCTCTCATCGTCTTCTTCCCATCCTGCCCAGTTGACAGCTTGGTCCTGCGTACACTGATCTCTGGTGTGTCCAGAAGAGTTACAAAGGTTGCACCAAAGGTTTGGCCGGGAAGCCGTAGGCTGCTTCCGCTTATCCTTCTGGTTCAGAAGATGAACTTTCAGGTCGGCAAATTGCTTCAGAACCTCATCGATGCGGGGATCAGGTGCAGACTGAATGATCTGAGTTTGAGGCATCTTCTGCACAACTTCCTCCCTTGCTCGCGTCTTCTCCTTCTTCTTCTTCCGCGTCTTCTTCTCTTGTTCAGATTCGGATTCTAAACTTTCGACAGTAGACTCTTCAGAAGTAGAGGCTGCTTCCGAATCACTGTTATCAGTTTCAGTGGACTTGGACTTCTTCTTGGACTTCCGGGAAGACTTCTTCGACTTCTTGGACTTCTTCGAGGTCTTCCCTTTGTCTTTCGTCATATTACGAGTGATGCTCGAGGTTTCATATTGCTCGGCATGCTTCTGTACCTCCGCTAAATCATCACCTCCTCCTCTTCTGCAGTACAATTCCATATCTTGAGACAATCCTCCCAAGTACCAGTCCACAGCTTGTTGGGCACAGTAGCCGGGTCTTCCTTGGTTCTGAGGGATGTGATCCAAGAGATCTTCAAATCTCTCGGTGTAATCCCTCAGTGTCTCTTTCTTCTTTCATTCGAGCCTCTGAAGCTCTATGAGGGTCATACGATCGTAGCCCACTCCTCTGAATCTCTTCAGAAAAGCTGCCTTCAGAGTAGCCCAAGCGGCCATTACTACAACATCATCCAACGTTTTACTCATCCACTTCCTTCCTTTCCCTTTGATCAAACTGGGAAATACACGGAGTCTGTCAACATCAGCGTCTTCCTTGTTGGATCTAGAGATGGTTTCGAACATCGTGTTGAAGTCGTCCGCATCATCATCATCGTCGTACGGATGGTACTTCTGCCGAGTGTGGGAAGCCATGTTGACTGCCGGCTGGTGCGGCTGCCAACTTCTTTCTTCCTCAGGTCCAGGTGGTGGAGATGGTCTTCTCGAAGGTCCAGGCCTGTCTGAATCACGAAGATCGTCTTCTGAGTCAGAGCTACTGTCACTGCTACCTCCCGAGACATCTGGAACAATCTCCTCCAGTCTTCCCTCACCTTGAGAAGCTTCTCCCGCACTTGGGAAGACGTCTTCCGAGTAACCAGTACCGAAATCTACTTTATACACGTGATCACCCGGTTGGCTTCTGTCTTCGCCAAAGATTATGCTCGAGATGAAAGGCTCTTCCAACTCTACCGATCGGATCTTCCTGAGCTCTTCTTCTTTCCTTTGGTGTCTCAGGGTTATCCGCTGCTCCCTAGAAGCGGTTCGCTGGGGTGAGCTTACCCACTCAGGATCTTTACCCTTGCGTCTTCTGCTTCTTCCTTCGGTCGGAGGCATCCACCAGAGTACTGAGAACAGATGTCTCTCTTTTCTCTACCACTAGATCCGAGAGACCAAATGACTGAACAACCGATCACAAGTTCAGAACGTCTTCTTCTCCTGCTTCTGGTTGCACTCACTGCAATCTTCCAAGATCGAGTCTTCCAAGGAGTTCTTGGAAGCAGGGAAGCGGCTTCTTCCAACTTTCCCTGAGGTATCTTATCAGCTTCTGGTTGCGGTTTCCGTCTTCTAGCAAGATAGAGTCCCACAACACATTCAACTACAATCGAAGTTAGTTCGAAACGAACCTAACTAATGGCACACAGATCCATGAAGCTTAGAACAGAAGTTACTAAGATGAAATCCCCGGCAGCGGCGCCAAAAATGGTTCCTCACTATATGTAGTGACGTAGGATTTCTCCTTTTGCCCATTTAGTATACAAGATACCGTTCCCACAGAGGATTTGCACAAGTAACGCTGCTCTAAGTTCTAAGATCTGTTCAAACACACAAACACACAGGTTTTGCCTAGAAATCCCGTCTTCTCACAAAACCACACAAAACAACACGTCTTCCAGATACGCCAAATGGTGCTCTGGACCCAAACAAACAACTACCAATTACAATATCATACAACTATTCACAGAGAAGCTCGGGAAGACGATCTTCCTGCTTCCAGGTTGCTTCTTCCGGTCTTCTCGATACCGTCTTCCCGAAACGATTCTCGTCTTCTGGGGGTTTAGTTCGTCTTCTCACACCTCCAGAAGGCTGTCCGGCTTCGCAGAAGTCGACTAGTAACAGTCGTTACACCTTATTCTCACACTCACATTCCATCGGGTTGGATAAATCACAGGGTGTATGCCCCCTGTAGCCTTCCCAAGCTTCTGCCTACGGAAGTTGTCTTCCTGCAGCGCTACAACGACATTCACCTTCACGGAAGCTCAATAGAAGTATCGGAAGCTCACTAGAAGAAGATAAGAAGATGGGGAAGATGAGGGAAGATGGGAAGAAGAAGAAATCCAAACAAGAGAAAACAGGATGAAAAAGGGCAATTAAGATTCCGACAGGCTTCTAGTCCGGATCCTGACTAACAAGCCATCCCTGCTTGTAATAGTTTGGGGAGGAAGACAACAAACGTGAGTACTGTAGCACCGTCTTCTACTCGAGGATATCGTCTTCTGTTGCGGGAAGAAGTCTTCTTTCTTCTTCACTTCGCTGCTCTGACTGCTCTGTCTTCTGGGATCACTTATCCAGAAGACCGTTCGTACGTAGCTCCCAAGTGCTCTACTGAACGAGTCAAGCTACACTCCACAACTGTTGACATTCACCGCCACTCAAGAAGAACACTTCCCATGCACAATTGGGAGCGAATTCAATACATTCCACCACCCAGAAGACATGAGCGAAGCTGCTGCACTCAAATCCACAATCCATTCCCCGAGAAGAAGTCACAATGACATTGGGAAGCTCACTCTCGCTACTTCCTGCGTCTACTCCTCGACACACTAGCCCAGCCAACAGGACTGCACGAGGATGCCGTTCCCTGTTCCTGGACTGTCCACTACCTCTATCTACATCTTCGAACCACTGCTGGTGCGAGTATGCAGACCCCTTCTGTATATTCCAAGACTATTCGTATGTTTCCAACAACGGGTGTAGTGCGCTAAGACTGTCTCTCCTCTAATGTGTCTCGCCTGCCTGTCTGTAGAATCGGTGTGTATGTTCAGTTACTGCCGAATTCTACAGAACTGGCAGAGCTCTCAGAGAGCTTTTCTCCTACCCTGCTATCCTACTTAACCATCTGCCTCGAGAGTCAGGGGAGGCGACCACCAGGGAGAGAGAGAGAGGCGCTGACAAGAGGTTGTCATCTCACATGCATGCGGTCTTTCTTTCCAATTAGCCCTCCACTGTGTTACTCCTACGCTACCTATGCTGCCACATGGAGTCCTAACTATTTTTACATGGAAAACTGCCACCCTTAAGATAGCATGTCCAATCCTACTAAATCTGGAAGTGTCGATTGAGTTTGCTAACTACTCTGATTGCTCGATGGCAATCTCTACATGATCTGCTCCTACCGGAGCTACTACCTCGACTTCTGATGGGCTGGGAAGCCCTGCACTTACCTCGGGTACCACTGAGGTAGCTTCCCTCTCCTCGCTCTTCGCTGGCCCTGCTATTTCTGCGGCTGCGTCTTCCTCGGCTTCGACTTTGGAAGACGGAATGGTCTTCTGGGAAGACGAGTTGAATGGTGCGTCTTCGGTCTTCTGAGGCACAGATGCAGTACTAGAGACCATGGCGATCTCATAGGGGTCCGGGGAAGTCGCTTCCTCCACGCGGAATACATGGGAAGACGGCTCGTCTTCCTGTCTTCCAGAAGACATCATGTCTTCCGAGGCGTCTTCTGGAGTCTTCTCGTCTTCCAACGCTGTCACCACCAAGTGTACAGCGAGATCGAACTCCTCCTTCTCCATTCCGAATCCAGTCGAGGGTGCTGGGGCTTGGGAAGATGCGGTTGCAAGTGTCGGAAGTGAGGGAAGACCATAAAGTGTCTTCACTCCTTCTATCTGTCTATCCAGGTACCTGAACATGCTATCTCTGCATTCCACCAACCTCGTCTTGGACTCGCTGTCCCATTCCCTAGCTAAGGTAAGTAACTTCTTACCCGCGGTGAAGTTGAACTTCTTCCGAAGCGTTTCTACCGACTGAGCTAGCATCTTCCGCGCACGAGCCTCCGCTGCTTCCCTCTGCGTCTTCTCCGTTGCAGCTCGCGCTTCTGCGGCTTCTCGCTGCATCTTCCAAGTGGTCTGCTCTTCTGCGAGGGCAGTGATCTTCTCCCGTATTCGGAGAACTTCCTGATCACGCTGCTGTACTCGCGCTTGCAACTCCTGGTTGCTCTTCCGAAGTTGCATCGACTCCTTGGCAGAAGCGGCTGCTTCCGCCTTGTACCTGGCTGCAAGCTTCTCCGTAGTGCGGAGACTAGCTTCCAGAGACTCCGTCTTCTGCTGGCTGTCTTCCTGTCGCAGCAAGGTGCGCAGGCCGAATCCAGGCTGTAAGGGCTTCTCCTGTGCCCTCGCTCTCCTTTCCAGCAACTCCATAGCGGGTGGATCTCCTTCTGGAAGTAGGCACTGAACTCCTCCAGTCGTCTTCCTGCAGAAGACAAGTTCATCCCCACCACTCGCTCGAGGGTGTCGACTTCGTCTTCCAGAGGCAAGGGAGCCTCTTCCACCACTACGGCCTTCATCTTCTGCGCACGAGAAGAAGCTACTCTTCTCATCTTCCGGGGTGGAAGACTCCTCGTGGCAGGAGCGGCTCTCCTCTTTGCGCTTCCTCGCATCGCAGTAGGAGTACCCATCCATCCTTCGTCTTCTGGAGTCTTCGGAAGACTCCCAGGTGTTACAGAAGCTGTCTTCTGCTCCAATCGGGTACTCAGCAAGTCTTCCTCCGAGTCCGACTCCGATCCTGAATGGATGAGGGAGATGGGTGTCGTCGGTACACTTCTGTGACTCATCTTCCTCACTGACGTGGCGTCTTCCGACCCACTAGACTCGTCTTCCCTCACCAGAAGCGTCTTCTGGTGAGAGCCAGGTCTCAGCTGTGGCATCAGAGTGGGAGGGGGCGTTGCTGCTGCCTCTCGGTCATCGTCTTCCGAGGTCTCCTCCTTCACCTCCTGTCGCTCCGTTGGCCCATACACTGCCAGCTGATCTTCCCTAAGATCTCCCATGGCTACATACAAGTAGCAGAAGAAGGGCGTCAGATGTCCTCCCGCCGGGGTACCCAAGTATGCTAGCTCCGTCTGTACATAGTTGTGGATGTACGCGCCCTAGTAGATTGGCACTCTGTCATCCCACACTGATTCCAGGAACTCCACGTCCCGATCTCCTAAGTACCTTGTCTTCTGCGCTTTTCCTTTGGGGAAAAGATGCAGAAACAACTTCGCCAGAAGTCGCTTCTTCGGCTCCCGGTAAGATTCTATCTTCCAACCGTTCCTCCCCTGCCTGTCTTCCACGAAAAGGCAGGTGGTACTCCCATGCACATGCCATGAACTCACAATCCTAGGCAAGATCTTCTTCTCGGACCAATATCCTCGGTTCTCGGTCTCAGGCCTGTGAAACGCCTTACGCCACCAGTCTTCTGTCCAGGAAGATGGTCTTCCTCGAGCAACTCCTGCCTTTGCAGGTACACGGTTACGCGGTGGTAACGCGACCCATACCTCCTCCAGAAGCCCTTGATCTGCGAGGTTCCAGTCCCACAGGAAGAAGTCGAGACCCAACTCCTTGAGGAAAGGAGTGGCATCGGCCAATTCTGTCGCTGGTAACACCAAGCCTCGCGGATGCATCGACGTACCTGGAAGATCTGCTGCACTAAACCACAAGCACCTACTATGAGCTGAAGGCTCAGTTCTTTCCGAGTGCCCACAGTCTAGCTTCCACTCTCAGAAGACGAAACTAGTCTTCCAGAAGACAGCTACTCCGTCTTCCGGGATTCTAACAGTGCTTCCTAGATAGCTCTCGTCTTCCGAGCTATATCTAAACAATCCTATCTAAGCAAGGCCTCGCATGGATTACCAAGAAGACAACCCACCTTGCATTACATCCTACTTCCTATCAGAAGATACAAGATATGCGAGAAGTAGAGTATGAGAAAGGTTCAGAAGATGGTTGCGGGCTCCTGCGGTGACAATGGTCTCTGGGAAGACGCTTGGGACAGCTTCCGATTCAATGTCGTTCTCGGAAGACCTCCCGAAGTCAGACTTCCCTTCACTGGTCTCATCTGTCTTCTTCTTCCTACGCGCAATCTATCCTCACAACATACTCAAGACATGTGCACTCTGTTCTTCTGACTTCTCACCTCTCATACGCACTCAGAAGAAGTTTGCTGCATGATGGGAAGACATGACCCTCGACCATTCTCTCCGGATTCTGCCAGCAATACTTCTCACAACTCTCTTCTAAGTTCGGGAAGAAGAAGGAACGGCTGCTATGGGTCGGACAGAAGAGACCCGAAATGGACCCTCACGTCTTCTCGCTCATTTTGCCAGCCTTTCAGTCTTCTAGAGTCTCTAGGAAGATGTGGAGTTGAGAAGCTTGGAAGACCGGGAGGCACAGGCCTAGTTCGCGAGTTCCAACTTCTCGAAATAACACAACAACTCACCACACCACTCAGGCTTCGTACCAAGTCGCTCTAAACACAAAGGCAAAGCAAATCCACTCTTGATACGAATTGTGTTCAGTCGACTTCCGAAGACAGTCTTCCGAAGATGTCTTCCGAAGACAGTCAAGTTCAAGAAGCGTCTTCCGAAGATGTTCCCACCTTCCGAATCGTCTTCTGTTCCAAGTTTCGGGGATAGAGAGGTATGGGGGTAGGGAAATTGATAGTTGGGGTCTCCAATTTGAGGGCTAGGAGTAGGGAAGCTCGAATTGAGCTCGGGAAGAAGCAAGGAGATGTCTCGACAGAAATTGGGCAGCGCTTCCACGCCCAATGTCTCAATAGAAAGAATGGGGGTGGGGTAAACGATCAGGCTGTCTGCACACAATCAAGGAAGCGCTGGGAGTACCAAAAAAAGGCGAGAAGAAGTGGGAGGGGAAAAGAACAGGGGGAAGAACCTCTACAGTCTTCTTTGGTTCCCCGAGTGGCCTTCGACCTCCGCGCGCTTCTGGCTCTTGTCCTAGCTTCCAATGCGACTCCACACGACTGCGCTTGCTGTCAATTTCGGTCCACATCTTGATTCCACCTCTGCTTCTACTCGCCACTCTTCACTGTCAGCTTCTCGGAAGCTCCACAGAAACGCCTTCGCTTTCTCTGCTGTTTGTGCTCCCACAATTCGATCTCACCCTTCGACTAGCTGCCAACTTACTCTCTCCTACCTCGATGTCTTACTCGATTCCTCTCTCAATGCTAGCTCGAAGTTCACTCTCTCAATCGATCTTCTTCAGGCGCACGGTGCTGCGGGAAGTTGGAAGGTGGATAATGTGCTTCCTCATGCATCTTCCCTGCAGATTAGGGGTTCTCGTCCTTGGTGTCTTCCTGACCTACATACCTATTCGGTGCGCTCCAGTAGGTACACCTATTGTCTTACCCGAAAACTCGTGGTTGATCCTTCGCGGTCGCTGTCTTCTGGAAGATAGGTGTCTTCCGCCGTCTTCCCATCTTCCGCCGTCTTCTCATCTTCTGAAGACGCAACTGAGAAGATGATCTTCCGAAGACGGTCGTCTTCTGAAGAAGTCAACTTCTTATTACAAACAGCTCTTAAGATCATCTTCCTGTTAAGGAAGACGTAACCTTAAGTAACAACGCTTCTTCAGTTATACAAACAAGTCATTATCCTTAAAATTTTCAAAAATTCGTGCATCCTGTAATTTATGGGCACCACACTGGGCGATAGGTCAAGATGATGCGGATGGATTGCGGCTTACCTCTAGGTTTGGAGCCAGGATCTTGACAGACAGGTAACGAGATTATCCTCAGGTGAAGCGTGAGTTGTGGGGAGCGGTGACAGCAATGAAGACAGATCGTGAGTTTCTGATTGGTGCTCATGTAGTCCTAGAAACGGATTGTCTACCTCTACTAGGCATGATATCCAACTGTACCACGCCAGACATAGCAATGTTACGTTGGATTGCATATATTAGAAGCTTGAATCCAGAGCTGAAGCATATAAAAGGAAAGGAGAATATGGTTGCTGATATGTTGTCAAGGGCTCGATTTGTGGATGAGGATGTCATGATTTCAGAAGCTGAGGAAGAAGAGAGACAGGATGCTCAGTGTCAGGTTAATCGACGGGCTACAAACTTGGAGCCGTTGATGTTTAGAGAGGAGCTTTACACAGGTAGACTTCGTGACATAGGATATTATCTGAGCTTGTTGGAGAGGCAGGAGAGATGGAGCAAAGTAGAGTTCAGGGAGATAAGAGAACAAGCTTACAACTATCTTCTGCATGATGGGTATCTTTGGAGACGACCACAGAGGAGAGATGGGATGTTCATACGGGTAGTAGACGATCAAGAGACTAAGCAGCAACTAATGAAGGAGTTCCATGATACCTTATGGGCCGGACATCGAGGGATTTGGGCTACCTACACCAAGTTGAAGGAGAGGTACTGGTGGAAAGGTCTGTATCAGGATGTGGTGAACTACGTCAGCTCCTGCTTGCATTGTCAGTTCTACTCAAAGATCCGGTATAGGGACGGTCTTGTGCCAACTTATCTGCCTTGCATTCACTTCCAGTGGGTTCTCGACTTGGTGGTAATGCCTCTGGGGTTATGGGGCATGCGATATTTGGTTTTGGCTCGTGAGGATCTCTCCAACTTTGTAGAAGGACGAGCTTTGAGAACGAAGACCACAGAGGGGATATGTAAGTTTGTTCTTGAGGATATTATCTGTAGATATGGGTCTGTAGGAAGGCTACGGGCAGATAGAGGAGAACTACGTGGTACAGAAGCGAAAGAGTTTTTTGCTCGATATGGTGTGAAGCTCAAGCTTACCACTGCGATGAATCCAGAGGGGATTGGCAAGAGTGAGCGAGGACATCCGTCAATAGTTCAAGCTTTGGTGAAGACGTGTGATGGTAAGCATAGAGAGTGGTCTAGATTACTCCCTTTTGCTTTATGGGCAGATAGAACAACTCATTGTTCTACTACAGGGTACATGCCTGTTGAGTTAATGTTAGGGCAGAAACCAATGATGCCAGCAGAAGAAGACTTTCCTACCTGGGCTACCTTGCCATGGGAGGACAATATGGACCGTGTGCAGCTTCTCTCACTACGAATCAGACAGCTAGAACGTAGAGAGGAGGATCTCGCTGAAGCGCAGCGACGGCTGAAGACGGCTCGAATTGGGAACAAGGAGAGGTTTGATAAGACTCATAGACTTCGACCAAAACTGATACAAGTTGGGGACTGGGTGTTGGTATACGACAGCAGATTGGAGAACCAACACTCTACAATCCGAAAGTTTTCGAGAAGATGGTTTGGCCCGTACCTTGTCTCTGATGTATATCAGAATGCTACTTATTCCTTGCAAGAGCTAGATGGCACGCCTTTAAGACTTTCAGTTGCTGGAAAACGAGTGAAGCTATTCAAGAAGAGAGGGGAGACTGTGGAGCTAGCTGAGTTCTTAGGTTCAGAGCAGACAGGAGCAAATGAAGGCCTTTCTGAGGCGATCGAGGAGAGCGAAGACGATTTGGAAGGCCACGACGATCGATGACGGATTGGCACATACCAGAGGATGTGCAAGTTTGGAGGGGGTGAATGTCGTGTTGTACATGAGTCTGTACAGTGAAAACTAGTTGCAAGGAGATCTTTTCTTTGTTGTGTAAAGGAAGCTGCCCTGCAGCTTAACAAGCTAGGTAGGAGCTAAGCTGGGGCCATGCTTGACAAGCTACCCCCTAGCTTGGGTTGGAGTATCACCCCTAAGGGAGTCGAAAGACACCAGAATGCAGAGCTCGACGAGGAGAGCGACCTCATGCTTCCAGTTTTGACAGAAAATGCTTTAAGCAATAGTTAGCACGTGTTCTAAACTGAAAAATATGCGAAAGAGAGAAATCTGTCGATTCTGACTTGTGACTCGAACTCAGAATCTGATTGCGTAGGTGTGTAGGTGTTCACAAGTACTATAGTTTTGACTCTTTACTCGTTTAAAACGGAGTTGTATGGAAAAGTTAGCGTAGAGAAAGCTAGTAAAGACTTTACAGGAAGATTTCCTTAGTAAAGCATATGTACAAACTGTAAAAGCTTTTTGAACGGAACTAGAGGCCATCCCAGTGATAGGGCGCCTGCCTAGGAGGGAAGTGGTCTCAGGATCAATCCCTCCTGGCCTCTGGTTCCTATTCTGGCATGTTGGCCTCCCGGATGGGAGTCTATGTTGGGTATTCAGCCATGTCCTGTATACCTAGGGGCGGGAGACCGGTATCTCCCTTAATCGTGGGCTTCCTGGCCTAAGCCTCCGCATGCCATCCTGAATATACAATGGGAGATACCTGGTGCGCATATGGGGGGGCTGTAAGCCCTGCGGGGCAGCCTCATAAGTGTTAAGGCTTCGGCCTACATTGGATGGCTTATAGTATATTCAGGATGGCATCAAGATGGCATCAAGAGCACAGGAAACTTTTGCTAATTAGTTAAATAAGCATCGAGTAGGCTTGCGATGGAGAATGAGGTTATGTGAATCTTTATTAGTGTAGGGGTAGAGTTTGTGGAGACAACTGTGAAACTTGTATTAAAAAGGGGCCAACTTTGTAAATAATGCTCTGTACGCATAAGGACAGCAGGGGGCAGCTTAAGCTAGGGCCCTGCTTGTGATAAGTGATTGCACTTATAAGGACAGCAGGGGGGCAGCTTAAGCTGGGGCCTTAACTTTTAGGTTTAATACCTGCGACGGCTGGAGATCGGGGACACACTTTTCAAGGGGGTTTTCGGAGAGAACTGGAGGCGGAAGGAGAAAAAAGGAGCAGAATTAGGGATTGAGGAGAGGAGACGCTGAGAAGCTTGGAGGCTGAGTGGGGATCGATTTTTCTGACAGAATTGAGTGGATTAAGGAGAGGAGACGCTGAGAAGCTTGGAGGCTGAGTGGGGATCGATTTTTCTGACAAAATTGAGTGGATTGAGGAGAGGAGACGCTGAGAAGCTTGGAGGCTGAGTGGGGATCGATGTTTCTGACAAAATTGAGTGGAGTGAGCAGGGGAGATCGTGAGAGAGGCAGTAAAGTGTTTTGGAGACAAGAACCTTATATGTTACACAGTTTTGAGGTTTGGAAGGAGTAGAATTGAACGGACAGAGGTGGTTTATTGGAAGGAGATCGTTTTTGACAAGGCTTTGGTTGTCGTAAGATCAAATTCCTTGGAAGTTTCAGCTGAGAAGGACTTAGGAGAGGAGGAGAGAGATATTTTCTTAACAGTGAAGCAGTTGACGCTGAAATAAAGCTATTTCTACTCCGGAGAGACATATGTACCTGAGTGTGTGCTTGAGTGTTTGTTTGCAATTGATGGACACAAGAGGCTGTGTTTTGAGATTTCATCGTCTGCAGCGACCTATTTTCCTTTCTGGTCATTTCTCTTTGATCTATCACAGTCAGGAGGTCCGCCCTCCCCAAGAAAGACTCTCGCCACGACAACGTCTTCCAAAAGTACCACACATATGACCTACCACCACAATCTCTGACATCCCAAAATGAGATTTGATACTTGACAAAGTGAGATGTACCTCCTCCAAACGCATCAGAATCTTCTCCACATCTTGAATGTGGTCTGCAAAGAACTTTCTGCATCCATCAGAAGTCACAACTTCGTCTTTGTCTTCCATCGGTCGGTCTTTCATGAGAATATCATCCAGAAATGGGATAGTGATCTCCGGTACAAACTGTCGTAACACCTTATGCATCGCATTCTACATATGGGCTACTAAGTTTGTCGCACCATGAAGAAGAGTACACATCCGCATCAATCCCAAAGGTGTACGCATGATAGTCAAGTCTCTACTCTCCAAAGCAAACTGAAATTGATCATAACCTGAAAACAAATCTCCAATAGAATAGATTGACCTTCCAGCAAACACCTCATCTACTTCATCAACCACAGGTCATGTCTCGACGTTCCGAATATGATGTTGTTGGCAGGCTGCAAGTCTTGGATGAACCGTAGAGCTCATATCTTCTTAGATACTGTGAACCATCGGCTAGAGTACGGAGCCATAGATGGTTCAAGAATACCCATTTGTACTCTCTCCTTCAGCAACTCAATGACCTTCGGTAATAAGGCACGAGGGACTGGAATCGATTTCAAGTCCCAAGGTACATGAGGAACAGTGAAGATAACCATCGGAGCTATCACATTAGGATCCACACAACCAATCTCCTCAGCTGAGAAAGAAAATGCCTTACCATGACTAACTATCATCTTCTCGAAAGCTCGTTTTTCCACTTCAGTCAAGAAACCACCTACTCCTATCTGAAGCTGCTCGAGTGTCTCTTGAGTAAACTTGTGTCGTACCTGTGTAGGATCTCTAAGCACAGGCTCAATGACCGCTAACTCCATCTGCTGTTGAGAATCAACAGGTAGTTGGGTCGCCACAGGCTTCACCTTCCTCGCTACAGCTTTATACTTGGCGTGTACTTCCGCTTCCTGATGAGAACCACACCAACAGACTGCATCCTTCCAACCATTCTCCAGTCTCGGATGAGGACGATATCGCAAGTACAAACCAATCTCCTCATAGACTTCATGAGAATGAATAAGGATTACCACCCTATCTCTCATCAGGTCCGTCAACCTATCTACATCGTCCAGCCAATGAACAAAAGATCGTACATCTACAAACTCCTCGTAAACACCAAAAATTATCTCACCTTCTTCTAGAACTCCTGTACAGCGCAGATTTTTTACATACTTCTCCATGTGCCTTGTAACAACCCAGAGAAACACAAAGTATCGAAAATAGTAAATAAAGGATCGTTCTCACGAAGATACAGTTAACAATTACACAAAACACAGTACTACAACGTCACAATGATAATTCAGATAGTTTTCTGTTATTCTCACGGAATGGAATAATATCCGGATGAGAGTTCAAGTCTGATAAGAAACCAAACCCAAGTAAAACCTGATAAATCGAATACAAACAATAATGAAATAGTTCTTTGATCAGGGACCTTTCCAACAAACATATAAAAGATTCGAGAAGATAGATGTATGAGTAAATGAGATAGCAAAGTACTGCTGAAATGTTACTAGACTTCTGAAAAGACAGAAGAATACATATTTCACATCAAGGTTCAAAGGATAAGCCCCTACTCTTCCTAAGAAGTGTTCTTCCAACTAAATCCTCACTCTTAAGAATCCCACTTATTTGAAGAAGGTAGACTTAAGACGAAGCACACATTTTTTATCATGATTTATTATAATTAAATCCTTATTGTAATAAAAAAAAGGAAAAATCAAATGCGTGAAATATTAATATTTGCAATTTTAAGCTTTAGCGTTTTAAGTTCAAAAAAAATCTTAATATATAATGAAGAAGTTATTGTAGCTTTAAGTTTTGTGTGTTTTGTTATATTTAGTCAAAACACCATCATCCAAACTCTTCTTACAATTTAACTTATGCTCTTCCACTTCACAGTAACTAATATGTTCTCAGATCTTCGTTCAAACACCTTCGAAGTATACTGTTTCAACTTCGGCCGAAGTCACCTTCGGTCAAATTCTCCACTGAAGTTACTTCGTTCAATGTAAATGATAAAGGCCTTCGTCAATCAGAATTACACCTGCGACAGCAAACTACGTCCTTCGTAGGTAAATTTGCCTTCGCCCACTTTCATTCACACACTCACTCCGCAATCTTGCGCAATCGAAAATTAAGAAACAAAAACTGAAAACATGGAAAAGGTAAAATGACAGAAACTCGCATCGCTTATATAGCCCTTCGCCCTAAGATGGCGGATCTCGTTTCCTACAAAAGATGGTCACATCTAGACCGCATGATCACGACTCCCCACTTGGCGGAACCACAGTATCTACTCTACCTAACTGTAACTTCTGTCCTATACTGCATAGTGTAAACTTAACCGTCTCCCTAAGCTCCTTCAAATCTCTAATGATTCTCTCCGCTAGTCTAACTATTCTACTCTTCGCCGAAGGATCTGGCGCTATAGTTAACTCTGCCCGAAGTCGCTGGAGTAGCTCCATCTCTGTTGCGTCAAGTTCGGTGACGAAGTATGTTGTCGTAATCTCATCCACCTTCGTCCGAAGTTCTTCTTTCTAAGTCTCTTCTTCCGAAGTCTCTTCCCCCGAAGGTCTTCTTCCGAAGTCTCTTCTTAAGAAGTCTCTTCCCTTATGCAGTCGCCTTCGCTTGAGAAACCTTCTTGAGTTCTTCATCCTTAGTCACTAGCAGTTCTTGCAATGTGTCTCTCTATGACTTCATGTCGTGAAGTCTCGTAGTCGTCAAGTTCAACTTCACCTCCAAGTTTAAATATGACACGAAGATGGTCATGAAGTACGAAGTACGAAGTTGAAATAAGGTACGAAGTACGAAGTTGAAGTCCGAAGTCCGAAGTTGAAGTTGAAGAAACTTCTTGAAGAACCTCCTCACATATAGTTACTTTCTTCAAAACAATCTTCGCTGAAGATCAACTTCTTCGTCAATTTCTCTCTCGGTCTCTTCGTCTTTTCTGACACTGTAGACATGATATGACAATGACTTAACATCTTTCTCATATATCTTCATGACTTTGTCACACATGCCGTAGTTAGAGTTTTTCTCAGCCTGGCGAAGTTCTTCTTCGGCCGAAGTACGAAGAAGTCATACTCCACCAACTTCATCGATCCTTAAATCCTTGATAACTGTGAAGCCTTGATTTTCCATTTTTGTTAATTAATTGACTAGTTGTAGACTAAATAAGAAGAATAGATAGTAAAAGATAGAGGATAGAAGTAGAGTAGTGTTAATTAGGAAGTTTAGTGAAGAAGATCTGCTCTTGAAGAATCAGTCAAAGTTGTGAAGTCAGTTTGGATGGGATTTCCTCATGAATGGATTCTTGGGACGAAGAGCTTTCTAACGATATGTTATGCGAGAAAAACGGAGTCCGAATGACGAAGTTATCAAGGATTTAAGAATCGATGAAGTTGGTGGGGTATGACTTCTTCGTACTTCGGCCGAAGAAGAACTTTGTCAGGCTGAGAAAAACTCTAACTACGGCATGTGTGACAAAGTCATGAAGATATATGAGAAAGATGTTAAGTCATTGTCATATCATGTCTACAGTGTCAAAAAAGACGAAGAGACCGAGAGAGAAATTGACGAAGAAGTTGATCTTCAGCGAAGATTGTTTTGAAGAAAGTAACTATATGTGAGGAGGTTCTTCAAGAAGTTTCTTCGACTTCAACTTCGGACTTCGGACTTCAACTTCGTACTATCTTCCAACTTCGTACTTCATTTTCAACTTCGTATCTATTTTCAACTTCGTACCTTATTTCGGACTTCGGACTTCAACTTCGTAACATCTTCAACTTCGGACTTCGGACTTCAACTTCGTACTATCTTCCAACTTCGTACTTCATTTTCAACTTCGTATCAATTTTCAACTTCGTATCAATTTTCAACTTCGTATCTATTTCCAACTTCGTACCTATTTCCAACTTCATACTTCGTACTTCATGACCATCTTCGTGTCATATTTAAACTTGGAGGTGAAGTTGAACTTGACGACTACGAGACTTCACGACATGAAGTCATAGAGAGACACATTGCAAGAACTGCTAGTGACTAAGGATGAAGAACTCAAGAAGGTTTCTCAAGCGAAGGCGACTCCATAAGAGAAGAGACTTCTTAAGAAGAGACTTCGGAAGAAGACCTTCGGGGGAAGAGACTTCGGAAGAAGAGACTTAGAAAGAAGAACTTCGGACGAAGGTGGATGAGATCACGACAACATACTTCGCCACCGAACTCGACGCGACAGAGATGGAGCTACTCCAGCGACTTCGGGCAGAGTTAACGATAGCGCCAGATCCTTCGACGAAGAGCAGAATAGTGAGACTAGCGGAGAGAATCATTAGAGATTTGAAGGAGCTTAGAGAGACAGTTAAGTTTACACTATGCAGTTTAGGACAGAAGTTACAGTTAGGTAGAGTAGATACTGCGGTTCCGCCAACTGGGGAGTCGTGATCAAGCGGTCTAGATGTGATCATCTTTTTACAGTTAGACAAGCAGTTAGCTTAGTTAGGAAAACAGTTAGGTTAAGACGAAGGGCTATATAAGCGATGCGATACTCAGTCATTTTACCTTTTCCATATTTTCAGTCTTTGTTTCTTAATTTTCGATTGCGCAAGATTGTGGAGTGAGTGTGTGAATGAAAGTGGGCGAAGGCGATTTACCTACGAAGGACGTAGTTTGCTGTCGCAGGTGTAATTCTGATTGACGAAGGCCTTTATCATTTACATTGGACGAAGTGACTTCAGTGGAGAATTTGACCGAAGGTGACTTCGGCCGAAGTTGAGACTGTATACTTCGAAGGTGTTTGAACGAAGATCTGAGAATACATTAGTTACTGTGAAGTGGAGAAGCATAAGTTAAATTGTAAGAAGAGTTCGGATGATGGTGGCTTCGTCTTAAGTCTGCCTTCTTCAAATAAGTGGGATTCTTAAGAGTGAGGATTTAGTTGGAAGAACATTTCTTAGGAAGAGTAGGGGCTTATTCTTTGAACCTTGATGTGAAGTCTGTATTCTTCTGTTTTTTTCAGAAGAAGACTAGTAACATTTCAGCAGTATTTTGCTACCTCATTTACTCATACATCTATCTTCTCGAATCTTTTATATGTTTGTTGGAAAGGTCCCTGATCAAAGAACTATTTCATTGTTGTTTGTATTCGATTTATCAGGTTTGTACTTGGGTTTGGTTTCTTATCAGACTTAAACTCTCATCCGGATATTATTCCATTCCGTGAGAATAACAGAAAACCATTTGAATTATCATTGTGACGTTGTAGTACTGTGTTTTGTGTAATTGTTAACTGTATCTTCGTGGGAACGATCCTTTATTTACTATTTCCGATACTTTGTGTTTCTCTGGGTTGTTACATATAGAAACATTAAAACTTTTGGCGCCGCTGCCGGGGATACAGATTTAACTTTTACTTTGAATCCAGTAAGTTGTAATCGTCGACATGTATGTCGGGGGGAGCACCAGCGCCTTCTGAAGAAGATCAGAAAACGAGAAGGGCAAAACGAGCGCTGAAACGAAGATCTATTCGTGGACATCTGTTGGAAGAAGTCCAATGTCAAAGAGAAGACACGAAGGAGCGGATAGGTCAATGCGCTCAGAAGTGGCAAGAGGTGAAAAGTTTATCTGAAGGGACTTCATCTTCAGTTGTGAGGAGTTCAGTGTCTATTTCACCGCGAGCCCTCTGCATGAACGATGAGCAGAATATCGAGAACAGATTTTTGAAGAAGCTCGTCGGTTAAGAGAAGAGCATAAGAAGAGAGAACGAGGTTGGAGAACACCTAACTCAAAAGAATGGAAGAGGAATGAACCAAGTCTTGGTGAATCAAGTTCACCTCTGACACCAAAGTCTTTATCTCCAACTCCTCTCGAATCTGCTCAGAGAGAACTTGACTTCGAGGAAGTCACCACTCGACTAAGTGTTGAGATTGAACATCAAGAAAGTGAAGTAGGGTGGAAACCCTTCCCCGAAGTTAATACAGTTGTATATCCGCAGCTGTTTACACCCTGACCTGGAGATAAGAAGTACTTCTACAAGACAGGATCAGGTGAATTCATCAAACGAAATAGCAGCAACTAAGGCAGTAGAAGCGATTATTACCTTAGTGGAACTTGTGCAGGCGCAAGAATTGATACCTCAAGCATTGGAGTTCAAAGTATGGCAGTCCAACCAATCATAAAATATGGTTATCCGAAGTTCAGAGGAGCATCTTCAGATGATGACGAAGATGCAGATGTTTATATCAAATTGTTTGAATCTGTATCCGTCACTAATAAGGAAGACGCTGAGCCAGATCGTCTACGGATCTTCCCAAGTCTTCTCAAGAAGAGAGGATGCAGTTGGTACAACCATGCAAACAGAATACCAGGAGACATTGATACATGGGACAAACTGAAGACGAAGTTCTTAGAGCAGTTTCGGAAAATCGGGTACAATTGCCAAGTGTTGGGAAAGTTAACTCGACTGGTGACGAGAAAGAAAGAAAAGAAGAATATAAAAGATGAGAAGTCGAGTCGACGAAAGAAGCAAAAGAAGAGTAGAAAGGAACCTTCTTCTTCTTCTTCTAAATTTCCAAGAAAGTTACACTTACATTGGATGGGTCCTTATAAAGTATTGTGTCATTGTAGTAAGGGTTCTGTTCAGTTGGAGGAACTTGATAGAAGATTGTTGGCCACTCGACTGAATGGATGGAGAGTCAAGAGATACAACTTTTGATGTGTTCGCGAGGTCGCTTCACAATTGAGAGGGGGAGTATGTGAAGCCTTGATTTTCCATTTTTGTTAATTAATTGACTAGTTGTAGACTAAATAAGAAGAATAGATAGTAAAAGATAGAGGATAGAAGTAGAGTAGTGTTAATTAGGAAGTTTAGTGAAGAAGATCTGCTCTTGAAGAATCAGTCAAAGTTGTGAAGTCAGTTTGGATGGGATTTCCTCATGAATGGATTCTTGGGACGAAGAGCTTTCTAACGATATGTTATGCGAGAAAAACGGAGTCCGAATGACGAAGTTATCAAGGATTTAAGAATCGATGAAGTTGGTGGGGTATGACTTCTTCGTACTTCGGCCGAAGAAGAACTTTGTCAGGCTGAGAAAAACTCTAACTACGGCATGTGTGACAAAGTCATGAAGATATATGAGAAAGATGTTAAGTCATTGTCATATCATGTCTACAGTGTCAAAAAAGACGAAGAGACCGAGAGAGAAATTGACGAAGAAGTTGATCTTCAGCGAAGATTGTTTTGAAGAAAGTAACTATATGTGAGGAGGTTCTTCAAGAAGTTTCTTCGACTTCAACTTCGGACTTCGGACTTCAACTTCGTACTATCTTCCAACTTCGTACTTCATTTTCAACTTCGTATCTATTTTCAACTTCGTACCTTATTTCGGACTTCGGACTTCAACTTCGTAACATCTTCAACTTCGGACTTCGGACTTCAACTTCGTACTATCTTCCAACTTCGTACTTCATTTTCAACTTCGTATCAATTTTCAACTTCGTATCAATTTTCAACTTCGTATCTATTTCCAACTTCGTACCTATTTCCAACTTCATACTTCGTACTTCATGACCATCTTCGTGTCATATTTAAACTTGGAGGTGAAGTTGAACTTGACGACTACGAGACTTCACGACATGAAGTCATAGAGAGACACATTGCAAGAACTGCTAGTGACTAAGGATGAAGAACTCAAGAAGGTTTCTCAAGCGAAGGCGACTCCATAAGAGAAGAGACTTCTTAAGAAGAGACTTCGGAAGAAGACCTTCGGGGGAAGAGACTTCGGAAGAAGAGACTTAGAAAGAAGAACTTCGGACGAAGGTGGATGAGATCACGACAACATACTTCGCCACCGAACTCGACGCGACAGAGATGGAGCTACTCCAGCGACTTCGGGCAGAGTTAACGATAGCGCCAGATCCTTCGACGAAGAGCAGAATAGTGAGACTAGCGGAGAGAATCATTAGAGATTTGAAGGAGCTTAGAGAGACAGTTAAGTTTACACTATGCAGTTTAGGACAGAAGTTACAGTTAGGTAGAGTAGATACTGCGGTTCCGCCAACTGGGGAGTCGTGATCAAGCGGTCTAGATGTGATCATCTTTTTACAGTTAGACAAGCAGTTAGCTTAGTTAGGAAAACAGTTAGGTTAAGACGAAGGGCTATATAAGCGATGCGATACTCAGTCATTTTACCTTTTCCATATTTTCAGTCTTTGTTTCTTAATTTTCGATTGCGCAAGATTGTGGAGTGAGTGTGTGAATGAAAGTGGGCGAAGGCGATTTACCTACGAAGGACGTAGTTTGCTGTCGCAGGTGTAATTCTGATTGACGAAGGCCTTTATCATTTACATTGGACGAAGTGACTTCAGTGGAGAATTTGACCGAAGGTGACTTCGGCCGAAGTTGAGACTGTATACTTCGAAGGTGTTTGAACGAAGATCTGAGAATACATTAGTTACTGTGAAGTGGAGAAGCATAAGTTAAATTGTAAGAAGAGTTCGGATGATGGTGGCTTCGTCTTAAGTCTGCCTTCTTCAAATAAGTGGGATTCTTAAGAGTGAGGATTTAGTTGGAAGAACATTTCTTAGGAAGAGTAGGGGCTTATTCTTTGAACCTTGATGTGAAGTCTGTATTCTTCTGTTTTTTTCAGAAGAAGACTAGTAACATTTCAGCAGTATTTTGCTACCTCATTTACTCATACATCTATCTTCTCGAATCTTTTATATGTTTGTTGGAAAGGTCCCTGATCAAAGAACTATTTCATTGTTGTTTGTATTCGATTTATCAGGTTTGTACTTGGGTTTGGTTTCTTATCAGACTTAAACTCTCATCCGGATATTATTCCATTCCGTGAGAATAACAGAAAACCATTTGAATTATCATTGTGACGTTGTAGTACTGTGTTTTGTGTAATTGTTAACTGTATCTTCGTGGGAACGATCCTTTATTTACTATTTCCGATACTTTGTGTTTCTCTGGGTTGTTACAATAACTTCGTCATTCGGACTCCGTTTTTCTCGCATAACATATCGTTAGAAAGCTCTTCGTCCCAAGAATCCATTCATGAGAAAATCCCATCCAAACTGACTTCACAACTTTGACTGATTCTTCAAGAGCAGATCTTCTTCACTAAACTTCCTAATTAACACTACTCTACTTCTATCCTCTATCTTTTACTACCTATTCTTCTTATTTAGTCTACAACTAGTCAATTAAGTAACAAAAATGAAAAATCAAGGCTTCACATGCCTTCTATTCTTCTCAGTCAGATCCTCTACTGCGTGAACTCACCCCAATCATCAGAACTGAAACCCATCAAACCCAATTTCCAACTATGTATAGTGTAACTATCCTCAGAATCTTGAGCAACCTCTTCGTCAGTCTCCTGTGATCCCACAGGCTGCTCAAGCGGGATCATAGTAACAACAGATCCATCACTCTTGATATCCCGTCCTACAAGAGTGGTTTCAGAAAACTTTTGCTCCTACAGATAGAAGAATCTCTCAAAGTTTGTCTATTTCGTTCGTGGTTCGTACGAACGGTCAGAAATTGCACAGAACGCCTATCATCCGGACTACGAATCCTAGCATAGTGAGATCCATCGACCACCACCTTGGTCTCCATTCGAACTGCAGTGATATAAGGCTGACCAAGAATCACATGATATGAAGCAGAAGACTCCACGAAGAAGTGCTGATCTACCTTCACATCACCTAGCTTCACCCTCACGTTAGGACAAGCGCCGTATAACTCACCCTTCTGGTTGTTTGCAGCTCGTAGCCCCAACCATGATTCAGTTTGATAGGCCACTGACCTCTCTCATACACTTCTCGTGACATGATATTGATCTCTGAACCGTGATCAACCAAAGCAGCAACAGATTCAAGACTTCCAAGGCGAACTCGTGTAGCAGTCGTAGCACGAACCCAGTGTCTTTTTTCTGAAGTCGCTATCGATAGCTGGACTCTCGTCGCCAACTTCTTCATCTTCAAATTCAGCAGTGTTGGTATCAGCAACCAACGCTTCTTACTGGTATTCTATATCATCAACCTCTTGAAAATTCACCTTCTCGAGTTTTACATCATTCATAGAAGCTCCTACCACATCAATCATCTGACTATCTACTTGCTCGGACATCACTTGTCTCTTCTGCTTGATGATGTCGATGATCAGTTCGTGAAACTCCCTCTTCGCAATACCAAGAACCTCCCGAAGAGAAAACTCGATTCGTGCGTCAAGTATCCTCTGCTCCAAGATGCTCTTCAGATAAGTAGAAGTTTTTATGTCTGCTGCCAACTTGTAAGCCGGTCCCTTCTCTTTCTCTTTGGCAGTAAACGTCTACCAGCAGTCGTTGGCTCCTGTTGGGATCTCTGCACGTCCTCCATCGGACCTGGTGCAGGCGGAGGAGCTGCAGAAGTAGACGGGATGTCTTCTGGAGGAGCTGCTCG
Source organism: Asterella californica (assembly GCA_036924285.1). NCBI lineage: Eukaryota > Viridiplantae > Streptophyta > Marchantiopsida > Marchantiales > Aytoniaceae > Asterella > Asterella californica. The sequence goes on from JAYKYS010000003.1 coordinate 20,992,100, forward strand.
CCTCCTTGTGACTCTTCGTCTGTCTCCAGTCTCCTCTTGAACTCCAGTATCAAGTTCAGAGGCCTCTCGCCGCCTCTTTTCCTCCACAAAAGCATCTTGCTAGTGAACGTCTCTATCCACGTCCAAGAATGCTTTGATAGACGCAGCGTCAACAAGATCTCCCCACCTTGTGACTCTGCGGATAGTCTTAGCTCCTCTCTTCAGTATTTCAGAAGGAACTGGAGCCACACTCTTCTCAGTAGTCTTATCTAGCAATGTAGGACTAGAAGAGACTTCAATATGCCCAGCATATACATCAAAATTTACCAATGGTGCCATCAACGCAGTTGCCGTTGCAGCTGCAGCAATCTGAGATAGACTCCTCATGCCTCCTCGCCCAAACTGCGTGCTCAACGGCTCTCCAGTAGAAGAAAGGTGCGGCCTACCGTTCTGGTAACTAACCACACCATCTCGTAAAGCAGCCGTACGTTTTTGACAGTCTCCTCGAAAATGATCAGGACTGTCATACCAGATACATCTGCGAACAGGAGCACCTCCTGGACGTGCAGTAGCAGGCGTCGGTGGCTGCTCTCTCTGCAATCCAGCTAGCTCCACCTTCAGTTCTCCCATCTGCCGAATCAAGTCTTCGACCTGGTTCTGTTGTCCATGGTTCTCTGTAGGTCTTTGAACCGGTGCTCGTTGTGCAGGAACTGACACAACCGGCATCAAAGGAACTACAGCCGAAACAACAGGTATAGGAGCTGGAGCTGGAGGTTGCTGTACTTGAGGAGCAGTGCGAGGTTGAGCGGTCACTTCTACAAGTGGACGTCCTCCCACAGCCACTCTTCTCCTTCTCTGCCTCGTTAGTACAGCCACAGCATCCTCGACTCTTCCCCAATCAGCAGTAACTCTTTCTTAGTAGATCGATCAGCCAACATAAAGCATAACCGATCTGCTGTAGCATCATCGGTAGCTTGCAGGAATAGCTCTGTTCTTCTAGCATCTAAAGTTATTCGTGCTAGAATTGAGAGTTGTCGGTATCTCCGATTAAACTCTCTCAGCATCTCATTCGGGCTCATGATACGACCAGGTTGCTGCTCAACCCAGTCCAGAAATGTTCTCCTAGTAACTCTCTCTGAATCTTCTTTAAGAAACTCCTCTCGAAGAGATCGCTCAAAACTCATCCACACACCTAGATTTCTTCTCTGTACATCCTTAACTTGGTCCCGCAACTCAAGGATTACAGCTAACTCGAAATTGGTTATCATCTCTATATCAGTGACTCTAACCAGTTCCATCTCTCCTCTGTACTCACGTAGATACCTAGAAATATCTCTACCTTCAAACCTTCCACACATATTCATTATCGCTTGCAAAGCCTTGGTGGATTTTAACTCATCCCCTCCAACGATCGGATGCTGTTGGACCAAGGCCGCAAGCATCTTCAGAATCTTAGCCGTATCCAGATCAGATGCAGATGTCGTTGTAGCCGCTGGTGCTACAGAAGGAGCTGCAATAGACGTAGATGTAGCAGCCATAGAAGTAGCAGCAGCAGCGCTCTTGCGATCCATCTCTTCTCCTTGTAGTAAACTCAACCTTCTCAATCAATCACCCTCAAGAGCTCTCAGTGGAAGCAACAGATGTCGAGTTGAGAGTTTTCCTGAGAAGGACGGAACCTTCTGACTGTGATATGATCTTGAAGGCTGTGTTAGGTCTACTCAGGGAAGCGTTGGGCTTCAGACTGTGGTTGCGTACCACAGAAGTAGGCTTCAGATCAAAAGGGGACACTATAAACACTCACTCATGTCGATTGGACCCTCCAATATGTTCAGAAGATGAATATCATATCAGACTAGCAGTAATAAGATCAGAAAGTGAACTTTAACAGTCCAGAATCAGAAACATACGATGGTTTAGACCTCAGAACTTCTCCTACATGTAAATGAGGCCCTACTGACTACACATACGAAGTTTCAACTTGAGATCAATTCAGAGCACCAAGATATGGGTAGAAACGTTTTGAGTACCCAGACAGCTATTTCGACCTAGAACAGAGAATTGGCTCGATCACTTTCGAAGATTCTTACAAGATTTGGAGTGCACAGCTTGCTGAACACCCTTGTGAATCTCTTGATTGTACACAGTTCTCCAGATCTCGTTCTCTGAAGTTGCTGCTCTAGATTGAGAGCTTTTCAGACTCCCTCTGCTTCAGCGGTCGTCCTGAATTATTCACTCACTCAATTGACATGATAATTTAGGGACAATCGTAGCCCTACTGACAATGAATGTGACCATGAAGTTTTGAAGCGATTTTCTCAAATCTGCTGCGATTGACATCAAAAACCCCAAAATCAACAAAAGTGATGTAATTCTGACACAATTCGAACTTCAATCAGCCATAACTCCTTCTTTATTGCTCCAAATCGATCAATAATTTCACTGACAGCGACTGGCACGACGAGCCCTATCCTCCTGTGTTGTCAGATTTCGTAGTTTTTTTTCCAAAATGCTCGAACTCCTCTTAAGACCCCTACAACTAAGTTTAGCGGTACACAAAGATAAAATTGGACCAATGGGAGTTCATAGCTTCACTCCTCTGTCCTTTTGTGTCCCAAACCACGTGGTGACTTAATTTCATACATAGGCTACCACGTCAACCCCCTAAAGTGCCAACGTAATCCTTAAACTACATGCGAAGACATGTAAAACGACACGTAATATTGAAAGATAACTCAAACACGTTAGAAAGCATGCATGAACGACATGTAAGTACAACCCATGAGCTTAACTCTGTCAACATGGTAATCAACCTACTAAGACTCAAAATATATAACATCTTCTAGTGTCGACTTCTCAGAGGTCTTAACTTCACTCAGAGAGACTAACGCTTGACAGAGAGGTGAATTATTTACAATGTAAAATGATTCACATCACGCCAACATGCTGTTGCAAGAACATCATGAAAGCTTGAAACATCGATGCAGTCGCCGGATCCAACTGCACCTTTGGTAATCCACCCGAACCACTAACTCCGTTCTCATCATCGTTCCCGTCTCCGCTCATGCCTGTCAATCTCTTCTTCAAGGTTCAAACACAAAAGAAATCTCCACCCCAGACCTTCACGTCGAGTTCACCACCGTATCGTGTCAGATATTGCGTGAAGGATGTCTAGGAAAACGCGAGGTTCATGGCTGTGGAGATGTTGTGTGCTGAACAAAGACAAGACATAGAAAAACAACCATGAAAACGAATGCTGCAATATATAACAACCCCAAATGTATTTACATTGCCGGTTCTTTCTTCCTAAGAACACAAAACTGAAAAACAAGCCAGAGCGGTCTATAATCTGCTTCAAAGCTCCTAGAACAAACCCCTGAATCTCAACCCTGACCCAAAACCACCGAAGCGTAGCTCAAAGCAAGAGAAACTTCTCTTTGCTAACAAATAGAGCTGCACCAGTATCACATGATTGAAACCCAAGTCCAAACCACATCCATGTACAAGCTCTTAGCTAAAGCTAACTACCACAAGCTGTATATAGCCAACGATCTCTAACGAACTCCAAAGGATGAAAATCGTAACGAAGGAACCAAAAAAGGTCTATCTGAGAACTTCCTCCTCTCACCAAACGGACTTCAGATGTCTATAGGATCTTCTCCCCTGACTCCGTTGACCTCAAAGACTATCAGATACGACTCCCAACAGCCGAGATACCATCGATTTTTTATCACATGTGACTGAATCTTCAAAAACTCCTCCTTGCGAATTAAAACCGCCCACATCGCACAAACGGATCATCTGAACTGATATTCGTCTTCTCTGGTAGGTAGATCTAACTACCTTGAACCCAACGAGACTCCAAACAAACTGTTTGGAGTTCTCCTCGCAAAACCACGGAAGAAATTTGATTGCAAGACACAAAAAACTGACGTAAATCGACTCCATACGGCTCAAACTTGCTCATCACACCCAAACCAACAATCCAATCCACGTACTATCTTCTCCTATGCGTAGACGAAGACTCCTTGATCGCATAAACACCCAGAACTAAGAGCTCGGCTCATCGATCACGAAGAACAACCCAATTTCAAGTCGCAGACGAGGAAAAACCTAACGCAAACGCTTCCTTGCGAGCCAATTTCACTTAGAACTCCTAAACCGTCCGATGAACGTCTTCAATTTCCTGAAGAACTCGGCGTTCTGATCCCAATGGATCCAAGGACAGCAAGTTTGGATTCCGGAACCGTCCGAACGGTCCAACTCTCCTTCACAGGTTACTGAAGCTCCCAAAATCCCCTCCCTGTGTCTCAATTTCTCTTAGAACACATCCTCCGATCCTTCTCTTCAAGAACCGTCTTAACCCATACGTAGCCTGCACAGATCTGAACCCAATGACACCTTGCACGCATGCATTGGACTTCTCAATTCTCCAAAACGTCCATCGACAGGTCGCAAAAACAAGCTAACTCCTTAAGCTGCCCCTTACGTCAGTCTCTGTACGTACAAGTTTTCTTCAATAATGAGGAAGCATGCCCCTTGCGTCCTTAGTATAGCGCCTGGAGCTGCAAATACCAATCAGCAAGTAAACTAAGGTCCAGATTGATTTTCTCATTTTCTGAATCACGTAACTTCTTCACTAAGCGTCCAAATGAAGTAGACAAAGTGCCCATAGGAAGGTGACAAGAAGCTCTACCCATCGATGTAATGAAAGTGAAGATCCGAAGTTGTGCCAAAAGCCCGTAAGCTAGGACCTAGCTTGTTTTATCCATCTTTTGAGTATTATAATTTCTTCTTTAAGCGTCCAAACGAAGTAGACGAAGTGCCTATGGAGTGCTAACAAAGAGCTCTATCCGTTGATGCGATGAAAGTGGAGATCCGAAATTATACCAAAAGCTCATAAGTTGAGGCTTAGCTTGCTTTTCTCATGAGTGTCTTTGGAGTGACAAGCATCGAAGTCTGAATTTCAAGTAGGAGTCGATCCACGACACGACAACGCCATCCAGTATCTAGTAAAAACCGAGAAGTCGTGAACGCTATTACGGTATCCAAGGTCGGGGTAAACTTCTCTAGTTTGCTAAATCGGTCAACTATCACAAAGTTTGCATTGTATCCATTTGTCAAACAGAGACGTAATGAAGTTCATGCTGATGTTCTCCCAAGGTCCGATTGGAAAAGGATGAAGCAACCCTTGCTTCTTCTCATAAGAAACTCGGTTTGTCTCACATGTTACGCATGTCTTCACAAAGTAGACAACATTCTCTTTCACGTGGGGCCAATAGTGTTTTTTAGCTATCATTGCTAAAAGTGGACTTTTCTCTTTTATGGTCTGATAAGGGCGCATCATACATTCTTTGAGCAACTTAATCCTAAGTTTTCATTGTCACACATAAATCTGATTTTGCTTGAACATGAGTAAGCCATGTCTCAGCTGCATGTTCTACAACTTCACTCCTCGCTTGAGCTGTTCCAAGTACTCCTTCTCTTGATCATCGCTCATGTAACCTTCACGTATTCGTCTCTCTAAGTCTGACTCCTTAGGATACATAGCTCTCAAAATCTTTGTCGACGATGAAAGATATTCCTCTTTGCGACTCAAGGTGTCAAGAACCACATTGTCCTTTCTCGCTTTGTGGATTAATTTCATATTCATGAGCGCTAAGGTATCATGCCACGGTAGTTGCTTCAATGTCACCCGATCTTGTGTCTCAAAGTACTTGAGCGAAATTTTATTGGTATACACTTGAGTTTTGTGGAGAATAAAATAATGCTGTCATTTCTTCAAGCAATGAGTCATCTCAAACAGTTCCTTCTCATGAGTCAATCATCGACTCTCCGTCTCAGATAACTTCTTGCTTTCATACGCTACAAGTTTTCCATCCTGCACCAACACTCCATCAATCACATAGTCACTCGTGTCCGTGTGCACCTCGAATGGTTTGTCAAACTCTAGCAGCTTCAAAACTGACGCCTTTGACAAAATGGATTTGATCATCTAGAACGCATCATCCACCTCCTTGGTCCAACTTACATCTGTATTTTTTTCTGTCCAGTCGGTCAGCGACTTCGTGATCGTTGAAAACCTCTTCACATACTTCTGGTAGAACTGCACCAATCTTAAGAATCATCGCATCCTCTTCATTGTAGTCGAGGCTCCCAAGTCACAATCGCGTCCACCTTCTACATATCTCAGCCGACTCTTTTTTCACTAATGACAGGTCTCAAGAAGTTAATGTGTTCCAAACCAAACTCACTCTTGTCAACATTAGCAAACAGGTTATGCTTCCACAGTTTCGTCAACATCACCCTTAGTTGCTCCGCGTGCGACTCCAAGGTTTAGAGTAGATCAAGATGTCGTTGATGTAAACGATGACAAACTCATCCATCTCCTTGTGAAAAATTATGTTCATCAATGATAGTGAACGTCGAAGGGGCGTTGCAGAGTCCAAATGACATCATCACGAATTCAAATGATTCGTATCTTGTTCGACAAGCGATCTTATTAACATCTGGGTCAGCTATCCAGATCTGATAGTATCATAACTTCAAGTTTATCTTGCTGAAGTACTTTGCATCTGCTAACCTATCAAACATATCATCTATCCTTAGCAAGGGATAATTATTCTTTATCGTCATCTTATTGAGTGCATGATAATCTACATAGAGTCTTAACTTCTCATCCTTCTTCTTTGCAAAAAGAACTGGGGCTCCGTAAAGTGACTTGCTGGTTCGAATATATCTGCGTGCTAACAGCTCACCGAGTTGCATTTTCAACTCAAGGAGTTCCCACCTGATTGAGTCGATAAGGAGCTTTGGCAGGTGGTTCTAACCTTGGCAAAATCTCAATCTGGTGATCTACCACCCGCCTTGGAGGTAACTTAGCAAGTAACTCATCCGTCAAGACATCCTCAAACTCCTTAATCACTTCGTGAAGCACCTTCGAAAGTTTAGTCGCGTCTCTTGATGTCTCCTCTTATCTGCCACTCGTCATCAAATATGCAACTCGCATCAAACACATGACTCGGTTGAGAAGTCCATTTGTTTGTCTTTGATCAAATTCACCGCAAAGTCATCAATTTTCCACGTCTTTCGGATCAGCCTCACTCCCAACTTCCGTCCTTTAACTTTGACTTTCAGTCTCAAAGGTTTTCGTCTAAGTTTCATTTCAAACTTGTCCAAGAAAGTGTTTCCCAAAATCGCATGGATATCATCCATCTCGCACACCGTGAAGTTTTCTGTGAACTCCAACTTCCCACACGCAAATCGTACATCCAAGTCCACTTCAGAAGTTTGGTGCGTCTTGTCCTCCGCAAAGCGCACCTGAATATGCTTGTCTGCCTTGGACGTAGACATCTCAACTTCTTCACCAACTTCTGACTTATGAAGGAGAGGGTCGCTCTTGTGTCCACAAGGAAAGTAACATCACGGTGTCGTGTCGTGGACCGGCTCTTACCTGAAATTCAGACTTCGATGCTTGTCGCTCCAAAGACACTCATGGAGAAAGCAAGCTAAGCTCCAGCTTACAAGCTTTTGGCACAATTTCGGATCTCCACTTTCATCGCATCAGTGGATAGAGCTCCTTGTCAGCACTCCATAAGCACTTCTTCTACTTCGTTTGGATGCCTAGTGGAGAAGTTACAAGACTCGAAAGATGGAGAAAGCAAGCTAAGCTCCAGCTTACGGACTTTTGGTACAATTCGGGATCTCAACTTTCATTGCATCAGTGGGTAGAGCTCATTGTCAACTTTTCATAGGCACTTTGTCTATTTCGTTTGGATGCCTAGTGGAGAAGTTACAAGACTCGAAAGATGGGGAAAACAAGCTAGGCCTTAGCTTACAGGCTTTTGGCACAACTTCGGATCTTCTCTTCCATCGCATCAATGGGTAGAGCTCGTTGTCAGCTTTTCATAGGCATCTTGTTTACTTCGTTTGGACCTCTAGTGAAGAAATTATGCGATTCGAAAGAAGGAAAAATCAAGCTAGGCCCTAATTTACTTGCTGATTGGGTATTAGAGGCTCCAGGCGTTATATTAAAGACGCAAGGGGTCAGCTTCCTCATTATCACAGAGAACTTCGTACGTACAGAGACTGACGCAAGGGGGTTAGCTTGCGCTTGCGACCGGTTGGTGGATGGTTTGGAGATTTAGGAAGTCCAATACACGCGCATAAGGTGTCATTGGGTTCAGGTCTATACAGACTACGCACGGGTTAAGACGGTTTGGGAAGAGGCGGATCGGGAAGTATGTACTGAGAGAAATTGAGACGCAAGAAGGAGATTTGGAGATTTCAGTTATCTGTGAAAGAGAGTTGGACCGTTCGGACCGTTCCCGAGTCCAAACTTGTTGTCCTTAGATCCATCGGGATCAGAACACCGAGTTCTGTAGGAAATTAAAGACGATGCGAAGTTTCATCGGGCGGTTCAGGAGTTTTGAGTGAAATTGGCTCGCAGGGAAGCGCTTCCGTCAAATTTTTGTTCGTCTGCGATCTGAAATTGGGTTGTTCTTCGAGATCGGTGAGCCAAGCTCTTCATTCTTGGTGCCTACGCGATCAGGGAGTCTTCATCTACTCATAGAAGAAGACAGTACGTAAATTGGATTGTTGGGTTGGGTGTGGTGAGCGAGTTTGAGCCGCAAGAAGTCGATTTACGTTAGTTTTTCTACAACCTACAACAAAATTTCTTGCGTGGTTTTGCGAAGAGAACTCCAAACGGGTTGTTTGGAGTCTTGTTGGGTTCAAGGTAGCTAGATCTACATACCAGAGAAGACGGATATCAGTTTAGACGATCTATTTGTGCAGTGTGTGCGGTTTTAAGTCGCAGGGAGGAGTTTTGGAAGGTTCAGAGATATCTCGGCTGTTGGAAGTCGGATCTGAAGGTTTTCTGGGCCAACGGAGTCAGAGAAGAAGACCCTATCGACATCTGAAGATCATTTGGCGAAAGAAGAAAGTTCTCAGATAGGTCTTTTTCGGTTTCTTTGCTACGGGTTTTGCTCTTTTGAGTTCGTTAGAGTTCTGGTATGTACAGCTTGTGGTAGCTAGCTTTAGCTAGCTTTAGCTAAGAGCTTATACATAGATGTGGTTTGGACTTGGGTTTCAATCGTGTGATACAAGTGCAGCTCTTTTTGTTAGCAAAGAGAAGTTTCTCTTGCCTTGAGCTACGCTTCGGTGATTTTGGGTCAGGGTTGAGATTCAGAGAGTTCGTTTTAGAGGCTCTGAAACATATTACAGACCGCTCTGGTCTGTTTCTCAGTTTTGTGTTCTTAGGAAGAAAGAATCGGCAATGTACATACATTTGGAGTTGGTATATATTGCAGCATTCATTTTCGTGGTTTTTTTTCTCTATCTTGTGTCTGTTCAGCACACAGCATCTCCACATCCAAGAACCTCGCGTTTTCCTGGACATCCTTCATGCAAAAATCTGACATGATAACGGTTAGCAACTTTGGCTTATAGAAACATCAGTCATAGAGTCTTCTTCGTGGTTCTCAAGGTCATAGTCATCTGGCCCTCCAACAAGTAACAAACGCATTCATGCTACAGTTGCTAACTTTAGGCGAAGAAGGCGGATCGGAGAGTGTGTACTGAGAGAATTTGAGACGCATGAAGGAGATTTGGAGATTTCAGTTACGTGTGAAGGAAAGTTGGACCGTTCGGATCGTTCTGGAGTCCAAACTCGCTGTCCTTAGATCCATCGGGATCAGAACACCGAGTTCTACAAGAAATTGAAGACGATACGAAGTTTCATCAGGCGGTTCAGGAGTTTTGAGTGAAATTGGCTTGCAGGGAAGCGCTTACGTCAAATTTTTGTTCGCCTGCGACCTGAGATTGGATTGTTCTTCGCGATCGGTGGGCCAAGCTCTTCATTCTTGATGCCTACTCGATCAGGGAGTCTTCATCTACTCATAGGAGAAGACAGTACGTTGTCGTATTGTACATAGGTCTGTACAGTGAAAAGTATTGCAAAGAGATGTTTTTTCTATATTGTGTAAAGGAAGCTACCCTGCAGCTTAACAAGCTGGGCAGGAGCTAAGCTGGGGCCATGCTTGACAAGCTGCCCCCTAGCTTAGACTGAAATATCACCTTGAAAGAGGTCGAAAGGCATCAGGATGCAGAGCTCGACGAGGAGAGCGACCTCATGCTTCCAGTTTTGACAGAAAGTGCTTTAAGTAATAGTTAGCACGTGTTTTAAACTAAGAAATATGCGATAGAGGGAAATCTGTCGATTCTGACTCGTGACTCGAACTCAGAATCTGATTGCATGAGTGTGTAGGTGTTCACAAGTACTATAGTTTTGACTCTTTACTCGTTTAAAACGGAGTTGTATAGAGAAGTTAGCACAGAAAAGGCTAGTAAAGACTTTGCAGGAAGATTTTTACAATAAAAGCATATGTACAGGTTTTAAAAGCTTTTAGAACGGAACCAAAGGCCATCCCAGTGATAAGGCGCCTGCCTAGGAGGGACGTGGTCTCAGGATCAATCCCTCCTGGCCTCTGGTTCCTATTCTGGCATGTTGGCCTCCCGGATGGGAGTCTATGTTGGGTATTCAGCCATGTCCTGTATACCTAGGGGCGGGAGACCGGTATCTCCCTTAATTGTGGGCTTCCTGGCCTAAGCCTCCGCATGCCATCCTGAATATACTATCAGGATGAATATACTATGGGAGATACCTGGTGCGCATATGGGGGGGCTGTAAGCCCTGTGGGGCAGCCTCATAAGTGTTAGGGCTTCGGCCTACATTGGATGGCTTGTAGTATATTCAGGATGGCATCAAGAGCACAGGAAACTTTTGCTAATTAGTTAAATAAGCATCGAGTAGGCTTGCGATGGAGAATGAGGTTATGTGAACCTTTATTAGTGTAGGGGTAGAGTTTGTGCAGACAACTGTGAAACTTGTATTAAAAAGGGGCCAACTTTGTAAATAATGCTCTGTACACATAAGGACAGCAGGGGGGCAGCTTAAGCTAGGCCCTGCTTGTGATAAGTGACTGCACTTATAAGGACAGCAGGGGGGCAGCTTAAGCTGGGGCCTTAACTTTTAGGTTTAATACCTGCGACGGCTGGAGATCGGGAGACACTTTTCAAGGGAGTTTTCTGAGAGAACTGAGGCGGAAGGAGGAAAAAGGAGCAGAATTAGGGATTGAGGTGAGGAGACACTGAGAAGCTTGGAGGCTGAGTGAGGATCGATTTTTCTGACAGAATTGAGTGGATTGAGGAGTGGAGACGCTGAGAAGCTTGGGGGCTGAGTGAGGATCGATTTTTCTGACAGAATTGAGTGGATTGAGGAGAGGAGACGTTGAGAAGCTTGGAGGCTGAGTGGGGGATCGATTTTTCTGACAGAATTGAGTGGATTGAGGAGAGGAGACGCTGAGAAGCTTGGAGGCTGAGTGAGGGATCAATTTTTCTGACAGAATTGAGTGGATTGAGGAGAGGAGACGTTGAGAAGCTTGGGGGCTGAGTGAGGATCGATTTTTTTGACAGAATTGAGTGGATTGAGGAGAGGAGACGCTGAGAAGCTTGGAGGCTGAGTGAGGATCGAGTTTTCTGACAGAATTGAGTGGAATGAGCAGGGGGAGATCGTGAGAGAGGCAGGAAAGTGTTTTGGAGACAAGAACCTCATATGTTACACAGTTTTGAGGTTTGGAAGGAGTAGAATTGAACGGACAGAGGTGGTTTATTGGAAGGATATCGTTTTTGACAAGGCTTTGGTTGTCGTAAGATCAAATTCCTTGGAATTTTCAGCTGAGAAGGACTTAGGAGAGGAGGAGAGAGATATTTTCTTAACAGTGAAGCAGTTGACGCTGAAATAAAGCTATTTCTACTCCGGAGAGACATATTTGTGTACCTGAGTGCGTGCTTGAGTGTTTGTTTTGCAATTGGTGGGCACAAGAGGCTGTGTTTTGAGATTTCATCGTCTGCAGCGATCTATTTTCCTTTCTGGTCATTTCTCTTTGATCTATCACAATCATGAGGTCTGCCCTCCCCAAGAAAGACTCTCACCACGACAACGTAAATTGGATTGTTGGGTTGGGTGTGGTGAGCGAGTTTGAGTCGTAAGGAGTCGATTTACATCAGTTTTTTTGCAACCTACGATCAAATTTCTTGCGTGGTTTTGCAAAGAGAACTCCAAACGGCTTGTTTGGAGTCTTGTTGGGTTCAAGGTAGCTAGATCTACCTACCAGAGAAGATGGATATCAGTTTAGACGATCCGTTTGTGCGGTGTGTGCAGTTTTAAGCCGCAAGGAGGAGTTTTGGAAGATTCGGATATATCTCGGCTGTTGGGAGTCGGATCTGAAGGTTTTCTGGGCCAACGGAGTCAGAGAAGAAGACCCTATCGACATCTGAAGGTCATTTGGTGAAAGAAGAAAGTTCTCAGATAGATCTTTTTTGGTTTCTTCGCTATGGGTTTTGCCCTTTTGAGTTCGTTAGAGTTCTGGTTGGTTATGTACAGCTTGTGATAACTAGCTTTAGCTAAGAGCTTATACATGGATGTGGTTTGGACTTGGGTTTCAATCGTGTGATACAAGTGCAGCTCTTTTTGTTAGCTAAGAGAAGTTTCTCTTGCTTTGAGCTACGCTTCGATGAATTTGGATCAGGGTTGAGATTAAGGGGGTTCATTTTAAAGGCTTTGAAACAAATTACAGACCGCTCTGGTCTGTTTCTCAGTTTTGTGTTCTTAGGAAGAAAGAATCGACAGTGAGTATAGATTTGGAGTTGGTATATATTGCAACATTCGTTTTCGTTGTTGTTTTTCTCTGTCTTGTGTCTGTTCAGCACACAGCATCTCCACAGCCAAGAACCTCGCGTTTTCCTGGACATCCTTCACGCAAAAATCTGACATGATAACGGTTAGCAACTTTGGCTTATAGAAACATCAGTCACAGAGTCTTCTTCGTGGTTCTCAAGGTCATAGTCATCTGACCCTCCAACAAGTCTTTAGTAACAAACGCATTCATGCTACAGTTGCTAACTTTAGGCTTCGTACATCCCTTAACAATGTGGTCCGCCTCGCCACAGTTGTAACAAGTAAACTTAGCACCATTGTCCTTCTGAGGTGTTTGCCCTTTAGGTTTCAATCTTGTTTGTTGCCGCTTTGCTGCCGGGATAGAAGAGTCCTTCTGATCCTTCTCACCTCTCATACCATTGTCGCTTGAAGCCCTTGTTCTTCTTGTGAACCTTGTCCATGCTACGTGGTTCAAAGAGTTTTTGTTGCTGGGCTTCGTCGTCCTCAATCCGCTCCGCTAGTTTCAAAAGTTCAGCACATGTCTCATGTAGCTTCGGCATCCGAACGAGAGCCTTCTCCGAGCTATACTTGAGTCCCTCAATAAATATACATATTTTGGTCTCCTCAATCCACTTGGAGAACGAGTCCAGCTTAACACTAAACTCGTGCACATAAGCACTCAAGGCCACCGTCTGCTTCAACCTAACTAACTCAACACCATCCCGAATTCTTTGATATTTTGGAATGAATCGTCCCGCAAGCAGCTCCTTAAACTCTTCCTAACCAAGAGCCGAGACGGTCAAGACATGCTCGTCCTTGTATGCAATCCACCAAAGAAGCGCATGATCTTTCAGGAACGTAATCGCCGCTCTCACCTTGTCTGACTTCATAGGCTGTTGCGTCTCAAAGTGTAAGTCAAACTCAGTTAAGAAATCCTTAACCTTGCGAGTCCATCTTATACTCGAAAAAAAGATCGACAAATTCGTCTTACAAAGCTTCCTGGTAGACAAAGAACTCCCTTGGTATGCCCCAGCTCAATGATCGTTTATCCCTAGAGATCATACCTTCCTGCATGGTCTTCATCATCTTGATGAGCTCTGCATACAAAGCTCATTGACTTCCCGAGCCTACATCGTTGGCAAAACTTCATCTTGTTGCACCAGTGCCGCAGCTGGTATTAGGCTTCTTTGATGTTGGGATGAAGGTTGTCGGTTATTGTCTCCTGATTGTGCCTCGAGGTTAGCTCGAGTCGATCTGATCTTAGTGTCAGCCGTCGCTGATCTCTTGGTCTTGGAACTTCGTCATATGTCGGTCATTACTCTAAGTGTTCATCTAGAAACGTTGATCCACTTCGTATCTCGCATCCCTCCTCAAGCATCCAGCCTTCAGCCGCTATCTCAAATTCTCGCTCACTGAAACATCGGCTCTGATATCACTTTTTGCGCACTTACCGCCTTGTTGTGTCAACGGAAGCTCTTGCTCAGTAGGTCATGAAACTCACAACGTTAACATGCAAACCACAATCACAAGTTAGCGTCCATGCACCACGTACTTTAATCCCATTTGGTCCGGACCGGATCCAGACCATCTCCCTAACTCTCAAGCTCAACATTTCTTAAATCCTGACCTAGACTCAACTAGGTCGGTCCCAAAACATGAGCAAGTCACCAGATGACTTGGGACAGGTTTCTCATAAAGTCCAGGGTCCTAAACAATACCTCCAGCACACCTAGCGGTCCAACCGCCCGTGATGTCCATCTGGGTCTAGGCTCTCGAATGGTGGTCTAATCCGTCATCTCGTTCTCTAGTCTTGCCCAGCCCTTAGGTTGTTCCTGAGTCCAGACGTCCAAGTCTGGATCAGAACGTGCCTTGGTGCTGACCCAGCCATCACCTCATGTCCTCAGAGTCCGTCGTCAAACCCTAGGGTCGGATGACTCGTCTTGGTCCACCCAGGCATCAAGCCCCCCTCATATATACTTCTGGGGATCAACGGCTCCGCCCTCCTCTTTGGTCCCTAAAAAGTATACCACAATCCGATCACGAGATCAGTCATAATTCTCAGCTCCGTGGTCAATTTGAGAAGTTCTACATATCACTAGAAAGCTCTCGCAGAGACCTTTCTAATGATACCTTACTTGCCTCGAGATCTTACATGGAGCTCCGTCCACGATCCAAAACGTCGCTGGAGCTCCAACTCTTAAGATTTTCAGAGAAACTGTGGTCCAGCGCAAGATTTGGACCTTGTGGTTCAAACCAGCGTCGTTACCAAAGTCCGTCTGCGCCGGACTCATGTTTCAGACTTATGTTTTCGGTCCGTTTCCAAACTTGCCCTCTTATGTCAACGTTCGTCTAGAGTCCTCTTGGGGTAGACCCTTATGTCTTAATCCAACGTTCCAACCTTTGGTTCGATGAACCACTTAGGGTTCATCTATTCTTGACTTCTCGGCCAAGCCGTTAAGTCCTACTCGCAACGTTCACAACCTAACACAAGTCCACTAGGATTTTATTGTTTATGTCTGCGCCCGACCTTGAGACTAAGGATTGCGATACGGATCCTCAACTCAAGATACTATTCTTGAGATGTGACGATTACATCCTTAGCGTTATTCGTCACTTTTCTCATAGATTTTATCTTTTCAGCCGCGATAGTCTTCAATTTGATACTAGATATGGACTCTTTTAATCGTGCTTTCACTCCTTCCTAGTTTGGTAACTAATGGTCATTCATGTATGCAATATGAGTACTTGTGATAGTCATACGATGAGAGAGATTTTGCGAGCGAGTATACTCAATTTGAGAGAATGTGCTATGCTTTGGCTCGTGGTATGATATCTCCAAGCATCATTAGGTTGGGTGGCGAGTAGATTGCTCTTGATATACAAAGACAATGGAGAATAACATCCTTTAGAATATCAAGATATGAGATGTTTTTTCTTCAACTAATCAGTCGTTCTATTGTGCTACAACACAAAATACTTCTGCAGTATGAGATGGGTGTCGGAGATGACATTGAGATTGTTGTGCATGTGCTTTGTGTGTCCATGGAGCTTCAACCTTATTGGGTGGTTCTACATGTAGATGTGGAAAATGCATTCAATTAAATTTGAAAGACGTCATTTTCTTTGAGTTGTTTGATGTTGGATCGTCATTCCTCTACTGATATTTTTTTATATGATCTTTTACGGCGCTGCTATCCTTCAAGTTTTGTATTACTTTCACAGTTCTTCAGTTCATGATGTGAAGATGATATGATCCGAGATAAGTACTAGACATGACGAATCTCTAGGAGAGCTATTGTTTACAGTGGTTCATTTTTGGATCTTATGAAAAGTGAGTTTGATATCTTTTTTACACTCCATAATATTCATATTATGGGATCCACTTCTTTGATAAAATAAATGTTTGAGGATTTTTGAGCAAAACTTAAAATTATTGGTTTGTTTGTTAAGGTGACCAGGTGTAAAGCTTGATCTCCTTCTGGTTTGGATTCTTCTTTTTCTCATCTCTTTGATGCTATCAAAGTTCGTGTTTCATTTATCCGAGTTCATCTCCTCTTTCATAAAAGAACATTTGCTGGAGCAAGATCTTCAAGCACCTCTCTTCTCTTGACTTGAATCTTGACTTGAATGTCATCATATTTCATTCTCTATACCATCTCTTGTTTCGTTACAAAGTCATATTTTTTTGTAAACAAGTGTCTCACCTTTTCCTGCTTTCCTCTACAGTTTAGAATGGATATAATGTCTCCATGAATCCATTGCAGCCTCCACGGTAGTGAAAGAACTTAATCCTTAGATTGTATCAAATGTTTTTTGAAAACTAAAGTTACTAAAAGACCTCACTGAATAATCAACCAGAATATTAAAAGAGAACATCAAAATAATCAACCATCCGAATTGAACATTTAAAATAAAATAAAATAATGCAAATGAACTAAAACCCATCACTATCTCCGAAACCCATAACTCTCTCCGTTCTCCTTCTCTCTCCACAACACACCAAGAAGAACCAGCTTGATAAGTATCAACCCGGGATTCTATTTGATTGTGAACTGCTGCATGTCTAAAGAAAGCTAACGGGCTTCTTGTATACGCTCATCAAATGTTCCGTGTCTGAAATCCTCAGTAATTTCCGAAGATATGGCCTTCTGTTATGACCAGTGCCCAACGCTACGAGATATGAGATTGGCGTTGTGGGTACGATACGAGCCGAGCAGCGCAGTTCCTCGTCTGGAAAAGGATCCAAATTCGGACCAGACGAGGTACTTTTATTCGAGTACGTGTTTCGTCTGACCAAAGAAATATATTCGATCCCCACAGTCTCTAAAACAAGTTTTCACTTTTCGGAGTCAATGGCTTGTGAGGTTTACAATGTTGCTTGCACCGATTTGGGGTTCCAGCCCAGATGAGAAGATTCGTTCAAACACTCAGTGAAGTTGGTCATGGGTGTAGTTGGGAGTTACCTCAGCCGGTGAATTGACAATCGTTGTCGTTTCCATCTTCGTATTCGTATCTCTTTCGAGTCATTCGAGTTCTCCCAGTGGATCCTCTCATTACTTCGTCTCATCAACTCTGCATGACTAGTGATTGGTCCCTGGGCTTCCTAACTTCCTGTACTGTACTTTTACAGTATCTATGGTGCATGGTTGTACCCACTGTACAGACGTGCACCTGCCACCTGGTGCTGCTGTTAGCTACTTACCGCTCAGCTAGGGAGTTATCTGAAACCAGAAGCTGCTGGTGCGTCGTATAACGATCGTACAAAGTACCCTATTAGGGGACTTTCGGTGCCAAACTCAATTCGATTCTCGCTTAAGATTTTCTCGGTTAGCAAAACCTCTCCAGCCCTCCCAAATTATTTCATCCCTATCCTTCTCTCCTTATAGCACTTCGGTCTTTGTTCCATGAATATTCTCAAGTGCTAATGATATTCAGCTTTGTCCTACTTCTAGAGCCAAGGGAGACAGACTTCATCATCGCCCGTGCATTGTATTGCACATCTCTCATCCACGGTGTTTGCGTTTCCTGCCTTGTGCTTTACCCTATACGTAACAAACTTCTCTAGAGACTGGAAGCAGATTATAACTCTCGACTGCACAACTAGTCCGGGGTTGGTGCGCGTCGACTTCCGTCGACACACCTGAAAGGAGGGTTGCTTAGACACGCTTATCGCGCAGCTGTACTCACATCCGCCGAAGTTCAAAAAGTTATTGCACAGCTCGATTTCCAGATGATTATCATCCGGACGATGTAAAGACCGTCCATCTGGATCACCACTTAGAGCTTGCAGTTACATATATTGTCACTTCAGACTCTGTGGAACAACTCCTGCACAATGGACCAACACTCCATCATGCTCAATACGATCTTCTCTTCATGGAGAGGAATTACAATATCGTCACTTTAGTTCAGTCTTGTCGACCGTAATCGGCAGTTGGATGCGAGTAGTGCCACAGAATAAGGCTATTGGCTCCAAGGTCATCAATGTTTTGCCCGGGAAATAGCCACAGGAAACCAGGTACGTCCTTAAGCGCTTCAATGTTCCTCTCCTTGTTTGTTAGTCAAAGAAATCATGATTTGCCGAGTGTTGAAATTGGCTACTATCTTAGTGTTCAAGTACTAGAACCAGAAGATGAATCAAGCCATTTTGCTACAACCAGACAACTCCCTTTCCATCATGTAAGTAACGATTTCGAATTCTTGCGAGCGCAACATGTGAACAAAAGAGATGAGTTGAGAAACAAAGCTTGCGCATCAACCGAGCAATGGTTCTTTTAGCTCTACTGAATTGTCTCTCAGTATCTCTAGCTTTTCCATCTCTGAATATATTACAAGATGCAGTAACCTCTACAGACTGTACATTGCGGTTCTCTCGTCTGTACTAACAGTTATCAACTCTGATTCTTTTCTACACTAGCGTCACTACCGTCAGTCGATCCTCTGTGCAAAGCTAGATTGGTCCTCACAGCCCGTAATACAGAACTGGCCTTGTCTAATTGTTATAAGCCGAGAGCTGACCTGTTGTCAAATGACATGTCGACGAACTGGGAGCCCTTTACTCCGGATTCCAGTTCCACAGCTAGAGGCGATATGAACTGGACTACTTCCATACAAATACTTAGAGCCAAGATTCGCGGACTGGACGTCAAAATCATCTACTTCTGAGGAGAAGACGAACGGATACCTGCCAGTCTCTTCCTGCGAAGAGCTTGATAGAGAGGACGAAGGCGAAGCGCCAAGAAGATGTCGAGCAGCAGTCCGAAGGCACAAGTGGCCGCCATGATGGTGAATAGAAAGTTAAAACAGTGAGCGCCCATGCATGTCTTGGGCACATCTTCCTGAGGCTGCTCATACAACCAAGTCGAAAAGAGTTTGACAATAGCAACTGCGCCATTCGGCCAATCCTTTGCAGCTTCTCGGTCGTAGAGGAAACCGGCAAGCAGGCCAGAGAAGAGGAAAGATCCAAGAGGAATATTCAAAACCAGAATATTATACATGAGACCGAAGTTAGCCAGGCCGAACATTTCCGATGCTGTTGGAACCGTGATGGTGATGTGCACACCGTAGGCTGCCCCTACAAAGATGGAACCTATATACAATGACCCTGATGCTCCTACTCCCATGTATAGGTATCCAACTATCATAAAGACTTTGGAAAGTCCCATCCAAAAGGGTCTCGGAAGAGCAAATTTTCTGCACAACATTGTTCATCGACCATGTCAAAACGAATCCGAAAAACGAATCACACATCACACACAAAATGGATATTACATCTCCACAGTACCTACTTCCGCTGGCTCAAGACTACCTTAGTAAAAGACTACCTTAGAACAAAAGATTTCTGCGCATCGAATATAGGAAGCAGGAGGTCCGCACATAAGTAGGAACACTCTTCACAAGAGGTGCACGCAGGAGGTAATGCTCTCTGAGACCTCTAATTGCTGTCCGCATGCTGCTCTGATGCAGAACTTGAGAATGAAAAGTAATTGGAAACGTAATCAGACAACAACCGCGAATATCTTATATGGACCAGTGGAGCCGAAGAGAAAGAGAGGCTCAGTTCTGGGTACATCGGTGATACAAGTAACGCTTGTACCACCGATGTAATCTAAAGCGAAAAGTGCTAACTCCTACTAAATTCAAGATTGTATACTTCCCGCGTGGAGCTTACTAACCTCACAAAGTGCTCGGAAACGGCTCCGGCTGCAATTCTTCCGTAAAATCCAAAAATGCTGGTGAAGGTGATGAAAATGGCAACATCGCCTGTGCCCAAAGACTGCCCAATTTGGCCAAAATTGTTCATCACCGTGATTCCGGTTCCAATTCCACATAGGAATGTAAAAAACAGCACCCAGAAATCCAACGTCAATAGTGCCTCCCATGCAGTGTGCTCGTCACCAAGTTTTAGTCGCCTCCTCTCGGTATTATCAGCTTCTTCTCCGTCCAGCACGATACCAGCACCAGTGATATCAACCGCTGAATTTCCTCCTGCTGCAGAACGCCCGACTTGAGACTCAGTTTCTGAATCATCATTGGCATGAGAACCCTTCAACAGTGGCACCTGATTCTCCTCAACAGCATTTCGCGATTTTGCATCACTGTTCGTTGCGGGTGGAGCGCGCTCCAAGATCAAGAGCCGAACAGGTACTATGAGAGGCAGCATCAACAGGACTATGAGCCCGATCGCATACAGTTTAGTCAGTAGTGGATGAGTGTCGATGATGTCCGCTCCAATGGAGTAGGCCAACAGATAGATTGAAAGACCTCCCGCAATTATGTTGACAATGTTAAAACCAGTTTGCTCTTCCTTGTCTTCCTTTGCGCTGGTGGACGAAGGAACAGGTCTCATGAAAACCATGGCGGTTGCATTGACTCCCATTGGCAAAAGGGCCAGGAGTAGCAAAAACGCAGCACTATTTCCTGTAAATAAACTCGAACAAAGAACGGTGAATATAGCTGTGCTGAGACCGATGTATCCCTTCATCAGTCCTGATATTGTACCCCGGCTGCCCGCAAAGTTGCGCAGACATGTCACAAGACATGCAGTGTTCATCCACGTCGTGCTGTTTCCTCCAAGACACATAACGATAGTCATCTGCAACAAAGGTGCGTTTCCACATGAAGTCCGCGCACGATAAGTCGGCCACTGTGACTACTCCAAAACCGCAAATCCCATACATACTGGCGGGAAAGTCTATAACAGCGAACAAATTATCTATCGTGTGCAGGGCAATGAGAATACGCACACTCAAAAAGCGTGGTTGGCCACACAGCCAAGACTTCGTTACATCTTGTCTCCACACCAATAATTCCTTCTCAAGGTTACTTTACCAAACTACTAAGACAACAAAATCTCTGGAAATGGCCAAGAACTAGCAGAAGCAAAACTGAACGCCCATTCCACCATAATAAACTCTCATAAACTCACTCTATTGGCCATCCCCCATCATAAAAACCAACCAAGAAACAGGCCGGAAGTGCTATGCATGACTTTCCCCCTCGGAGATTATGGGGAAAGGACAAAGGGACATGTGAAGCAAACAGCAAAAGGCGAGTACAACAGAGTAGCGAACCTGCCACATAGGAGGAGGAGCAATTCGCTGACTCACGACGAGCCATTGTGTACCGTAACCGACGAAACCAACCAAGGAGCCGATTAACAAAATGGCCCATGGAGGAAGCAAGTCAGCGCAGAAACCTGCAACCAAACCGAAACTCTTCCCTACGTCCTTCGCAACACTCAGCGTATTAAGTTGGACCTGGTCGTAATGCATCACATGCTTCAAATCTTGTGAGTAATTGGCAAACGTGTAGTTGTTCCCCGATATAGATTGAACCCATATCGCAGCCACAAAGCCCATCCATTTCCATATAATAACTGAGGACCGGGAATGAGTTCCAAATGCCTCTCTGATTCCCATGATACAGCAACCTAATTACTGCCTGAAGACTACTAAATCGAAGAGCGTGCCCGAACCCGAAACTCTCAGTCGAGTGCTTTCTCTCCTTTCCTTTCCTCTCTCGCAGCTTCCGCAGGCACGCTCCAGCAATTTATTTCAATCCTTCGTCTACCTTTCTTGTCGACTGGTAAGCTCTGGCAGCACAATCCGCCCGTATCAAGGGCCCAGCAGCCGCGTGTCGTCCTCCCACTGATACAAACTAAATGTACCTAGATTGTAGAGGCTCGAGCCCTCGATGCTCTTCCGCGAACACAAAAGCTGTGCCCGAAAGAACAAAATCCAACAACTTTACGCTCACTGCTCTGGCAACTCGCTTGGTTGTCCGACAGCACTCCCTTCCCTTGCCGCCTCCGTGACAAGTGTGTTCTCCTGCTCTCGCCACGGAGATCTACGCAGATAAAAGGTTCAAGACAAGATCGAGATTTGTTCATGGGATGGATATACGAGCACTAGATCTCTCTGTCAATCTCGCTCTCAGTAACTCACACGACTTTCTCAAACTCTCTGATCTTGTCTGGGAATTTACACCTACTCGTCATGCTTTATAGGCGCTCTCTCCCTCCATCTCAAGTTTCGAATACGAAATGACGGCCCAGCTCCCACCCCGCAGCGAAATTGCATGAGTTCATGTACAGTAAACTGACCCTATCAACCAACACCCTCCCCATGTAGTAATTATCATGTATACATGCATGGATGCATGTACGCTGTGCGTGTGTGTGTCTGTGATGGAGCAAAGCGTGTGTCCGCTTGTGCCGTAAACTTCCGTGAAAGGGAGGCGGAACTCAAAGATGTCAAGCCGCGACGTCGCCAATGTTGCGGGAAAGTCGTGTCGATATCAGTCTTTCTGAACGTAAGAATATAGCCAGGGCTCCTTTTGTGATACGAAGGTTTTCTGTTTGACAGTGTACAGAGAAGGATTCCTTTTATATGTGTTCCACGTATGCGCTACGAGCCAAGAAATTTTCCAATAATAGCTAAAATGTGTATCAATAGTATATAGTAACCATATGTGGATTAGGGGAAGATTCTTTTGAGCGCGACGATTCTGAGGGGCAATCAGATCAAGCGTCTTCACTGCCAACCCCCCAGACAAGGATCCGGTCGATATTTTGAGCGGAGCGGGGAAGTGACGTGAATCTTCTTGTGACCGATTCTCACAGCTTTGGTCGCGGCTTTGTCCGGGTGTGCATGGCAAACTACAGTACCTACCTGTCTCTTCGCTGCCAGACAGGGGCTTGATGGGGTCTTTCCATCCGTTGGCTATTCATTGCGTCGCGTTTTTCGACCTTCCAGACAGGGCTCTTCTTGAGCCTGACTTTCTCAGTTATTTACTTGGTTAGGTCCATGCGACTAACTTTTAACTTGGCCGGACCCCTGCGCTATAAATGTAACTTGGTCATGCCTATGATTGACTGCAATCGATAGATAGTCGATATACTTATCCTGCCTCTATGATATAAAAAAAAGAGACACATCAGTTCTTACTTCTCGCGTTCAATTGAAAAACGTTGAGCTACAGCCAGTCATAGGTTTGATCAAGTTACATCTTTGGCGCAAAGGTCCGGCAAAGTTAGAAGTTAGGCGCATGGTCCTGACCAAGTAAGTAACTACGACTTTATACGTTCACGCTTGTGGTGGCTATTCGTTTCGTGCCGTCGTGAGTAGTCGTGGCATTGTGCCTGTTCTCTTATCTCCGACCTGGGAGTTTACCACGCCTGTGAAGCGGAGAAGTTACTATCATTTCATCAGGCAGCCTGTTTCAGCTGGTGGGTAAAAGAGAGAAGCCAGCGGCTGGCAGCCTCATGCAAAAGAAACAAACTGTCCGACCCTACTGCATGAAATAAAGGGTGACCGCCCTATCGTTTGGTATGACGTCAGTTGCACAGTCTGTACTTAGCAGTACAGTACGACCGACGTTTTGTACTTTTATTTCAGAAAATTTCTCGCATAGAATGCATTACTAAATGATACAATATACTCATAAAGTATGCAGTTCTTTACCACATATATACATTTGAGTTGGATCATACGGTAGTGCAGAAAAGGTCGAGTAGCCAGTTCAGGTCTTCGAATAACTTGGGACGTTAGGAATCGTTTTTCTTTTTAAATATTTTTTCTTAAAATGGTTACACTTTATCTCATAATTATCAAATATTGGTATCTTAAGTGGTTTAGCTCACCGTCTTATAAGAGAAAAATAGTGAATCCGATCCTTTGTGGTCACGGTTGGAGGTGCATGCATTATAAACTGTTAATGAAACTTTTGATGTGAATCCCGCTAGATGAACTCACATAGACAGTCCCATGGTCCTCGAAGAATCCACTTAACATGTAATGTTATTTATCATTTATCATTACTAGTCTATTCGCACATGATTCATTTAGAATAAATGTTCAACAATATCAACAAAACCGAGTAGCGATGTAATAGCTATTTACGCAGCTCTCTCATGTTGTTATAAATTTTTTTGCATATTAATTCATTTGTCTATTCCAATAATTCATGTGATGAGAGGATAAATATATCTTTAAAATCATTCACTTGATGAAAATTTTATATAATTTTTAAATTATTTTCCACCATCCAAGTTGAGCGAATGTATATGGTTGTAAGCTTCACATACAGCAGAGAAATCCCTTTACATCAAAACTGAGTACAGTCCCCGTAGATTCTCATGTACTGTAACAGTTGTTAAACTCAGTTCCTAGTATTTTGTGTCTCGGTAATCTAGATGAGTCATTTCGCTAAACTTAGTTAGCAAATTTACTTTTTTCTGGGTCACTTCGACTGCACTGTGTCAGTTCGTAATCCACTCCTTTTGAAATTGCAAAGTTCACATCTTATATCAAAAGATTCAACATATGGAATACGACCCACTAAATTGGTCAATATTTCAATTGGTACAAGCTTTTCAAAGTTCAGGTATTCGTCGAATAGCCTTTTATACTAGAAGCAGGGGTTGAAGAAAAGAAATGAATAAGAGACTAAAAGAGAATAAACTTTAGTTAGAGGGGTGAAATTTAGTTTTTGATCAGATTGTACATATTCTTCACTCAAGAGACTGGTCCTTAAATCTAGATCTGGCTCAGTTCTAAAATCCATCCTTTGACATGCAGAAGATAATGTATAAGTAAGATTGACACACGAAATGAAGAACAAGCTAGTTAATGATCATCATTATATGAGAGTGAGATCTGACTGAATACGTCAGTGAAGATTTGGTTCACAACGTGTCGAACATCACACCATTGAGTGGTTACACTTTGGACGTGTTGCTTACGCGTAGTGGCGAGCTACACCGTTAACTTAGTGTTAGTTACTCTATTTAAGTGACGGTTGATGTAAAACAGGGAAATATGTGTTAATAACATATTTATGTATAACACTAATCCTCCTAGTGAAGATAATGTTAATTTTATAACTGTTATTATTACAAGTTAAAATGAACTACTATTTTATAATAGACAAGTTGATTTTAATTTCTTTCATTTGTTAAAATGGAAGAAATGCCCAAACTGTTTGATGCCCAAACTGTTTTTAAGCTTTTCTTTTCTATATATATTATCACAGCGGCCTGAAACTGAAGCAATGGCAATAACTTCTAATTTGCAGGTGATGGAAATGAGAAACATTCATGCGATACCTTTTTAACATTTTTTATCTAAATAGGTACATTGCCTTTGGATATGCTAGACAGTAATTAACACTTAGTCTTTTAAAAAATGCAGTATGCTGAATTAATTATTGTAATACTATTCTGGTATTAACATTAACTCAAATGTAACAATCAATGCGTCTAACAGTGTACTTCTCGCGGTTATGCTTTTGGCACAGTCTTATCGAGTGGCAAAATATTGTCCAAATACGTGAGCCAAGATAAATTCTACAAAGAATCTATAATATAAAAGATTTAATCTCGCTTAATCTATGTAATCCTTTCATTATCTTAGTGAAAAAATGCCTAGCTCGAGGATGCATAAGAAATGTCAAAGCGGATATTTGTGGACACTTTGGAATGCTGGCATGAATAGTTTTCGATACAATTTTTAATGTTCGAGCTGAGACCCAAGCAGAAACATTACAAAGACGATTATAGTTTTCGCGAAACCATATAATGTTAGCTTGAATACTTTTTGGTACACCTTTTTCATGTTTTGCGTTGAGGCCCCAGAACGACATAGTAATAAAAAGAACGAGAGAACTTTGACGTAAACAGTGCCTTGACACACGTGGGTGTCAAAGTGGGTAAAGGTTGCAGGGGGAAAGCTAATTAAGCGTGCTCAACCACCTTTGGGGAATTTTTGCTCGCTTTCTGTTATCGGTAAAAGTATAAGCGTTAAATAATAGTAAATCTTTCTGTTGCAGGTATTCCATGACGAAAGAGAGTCAGGTTAAAAGCAAAGGTAAATATGAATAGAAAATGTATAATTCGCTGGACACCCATAGTCTCTATGCTCCAGTTGTTACATATGTGTACATTATGCTTATGATTGTATTCCAGCTTTCTGAGTATGATATAATATTTACAGATTTTGGGAAATCTCAAATTATGGATATATTTTAGCTTTGCATTTTCATTTAACGTTTCATTACTATACAGTGATCAAAGTAGCACCGCAGGTGAGTTGGTGCATACATATATTCGATGCTAAGTTTTATATGCACAATGTTTGTTTCTGTTGTGTAAAAACTGATTGTCTATGTTCGTGTTAGAGTCAAACTGCTGCGAGATTATATGACGCAACTTAACAAACAACAAACTTCTTTTACGTAGACAAGAATTGTAGTCATAAAGAGGTTCTTATCATTTATTTATTTATTTACCATTTATTTATTTATTTATTTATCATCCACAGCAAATCACCAGGACGAACTTAACTGGGTAAAGCACTTTGTGCAGTAAGAATCATGTGAGTCCAGGGTGATTTGTTTTCTGTACCTTAACCTTTACGGGAGTGCATGTCGGGGTCGATGGTAGCTCATGTGAGAGAAAAGACCGGAAAGGGTAGAATCGTTTCTATGTTGCGGAAACGGATAGAAACGAGTTGACAGAGGTCGACGAAATTCAAATCGAAGCTTGAACTAGAGTAGAGGAATGTGCGATGAGAGAACTGCGGAGAACATCGAACTGTTGGGCGGCGAAAGCGAGAGCTCTGTTGAAAAGTGAGGTCAGCGATGGCTGCTGCAGAGACAAGTGCTAATTTTGATAGAGATTTCAGCAGAAATCATGATAATTTTGATCGGGTCAGATTCCCATATGGAGGAGGAAATACTCAGTGTGCCTGCAGACACAATGCATAGGCGAGTGACTCCGTGGCAGAGATGACGGCAGACTATGATCAGGGTTGGGAAGAGCGATATGTCTATAGTAGGAAAAACTTACGTAGAGCTGGAGTTTCAAGCCGGATTAATAAAACTCGGTGCCACATTTGATTCAATGGAGAAGTTTCAGTTTGCGCTAGATTGCTGATTTGTTTATAACTCACGAATCAGTAAGCACTGGAAGACTCGAGAAAATATTGGATGCGGACATGAATTTATGGATTTCCTATCAGACCAGATCCTCCAACTTAGAAACGCAATGGTCAGATTGTGATCCGAGGATCAGACAAAGAGAACATGCAACCGAACTGGGAGCCAAAGACTTCTATACAATTTCCAATGACAGTCATTGTAGAGTTGTTGTAGGTAGAAATGATCTAAATGAACAGTCTGACGATATGAAGATGAACAAAGGTTCCATCTTGGAGCTCGACCTTATGGTTCATAAAAGTTCAAAGAATTCCAACATCTAATGTGTTTGGACAAATCATTCATCATCAACCTACTGGTCTATTTCA
Source organism: Asterella californica (assembly GCA_036924285.1). Classification (NCBI taxonomy): domain Eukaryota; kingdom Viridiplantae; phylum Streptophyta; class Marchantiopsida; order Marchantiales; family Aytoniaceae; genus Asterella; species Asterella californica. Next base: position 21,019,598 of record JAYKYS010000003.1, read on the forward strand.
CACGTTCGAAGAGAGAGACAATGGCATTGATACGGAATAGAGATATTGAAGGACAAGGACTCATCTGAGGATAACGGTTCAGCCGGGATAACGGTGTATCACGGCGATGCGAATGACTAGTCTGCTGTCAACGACAGAAAAAGTCAAGTAATTTTTTGATAACAACTACACAACACCTAGCTATCTTGATGTATAACAGAGTTGTTATAGATCCGAATGTAAAATGTGGAAAGTTGATAAATGACTTTCGGTAAAATTTTCAGAAACGCGTGACATACCACGATGCATTTAAAATATGAGAGAAAGTGCATGATTGAATGCAAGATTCTCAAACAAGGTCATTTCACACTATACCTACCCTCTGTCTTCACATAAGAGAAGAAGATCCAAATCGTACAGTCAAATACCAGACTTTGCCAAGTTCAGAGATTTTCAAACGTATTTTCGTTAGTCCATCAGCTTGTCGCCGTGCATTGCTATTTTAGCAGAAGGTAGTCACCCTCGATGCCTACCACATCAAGAATAAAAAATATCCTTCTCAGATATTTACGGAGAGTTGTTCCGATGAAAACAACTAATCTGTTATTCTTTGTTTTGCTGTTACTACGAGCGAAGACGAGGACACTTGGACTTGGTTCTGCACTCTCATGAAGAGTACTACTAGTATAGGTCAGCCACTAGCAGTGATACTTTCAGATCATTGCAAGGGATTGCTGAATGTTATTAAGCATGTATTCCTTGATAATATCCATAGTCACCGTTCACTTCATTTGAAAATGAATGTGAAGACAAGTTACGGCCGAGATGCAAAGAAGGTGTTATTGTCTTGCATGTATTCGAGGAAAGAATCAAAGTAAGTGTTCTAATGTATTCTTCCTTAGTTGTCTACACTTCTGAATTTTGAACTCTATCTGATTTTTGCACATCTAAAGTTTGCAGTGCTTTGCTCATGAATAGACTTTTTGTGACAAGTTTAATTTGTTACTTGATGACCTACGGACAATTAGTCATAGTGGGATTGAAACGGCTGAATATATCCCACAAAATTATAGCTCAGTTGTGGATAAGGTCATAGTTTTTGCTTTCTTAGAGATCAGAAGGTGGCATAGAATGTGGCAAAGTTTGTTAATAGTGCTCTAAAAGTGATCCAAGATTTTGCTCCTTTTAGTGTTGTATGTCAAATGTGGACCTATATAATGGGTACCTTTGCAAAGCAGAAAATGATCTCTCGCACATACGAAGTGCTCATCCATTTTGGCAGTTCAAATACGATGAGAATGAAAAAATGTGTGGTCAATTTGTTTGTCATTGTGTCAAACGAAGACAAGGCTCTAGTACAGAAATCAACGGCTAGATAACAATATGTAGTGCGACATGGAAATATTCCAAGATATGATTGTCATGTGCGCACGTCATATGGTCTGGGATGCTGAATTTTCTCATGATCCTATACGTCATTTGGATAGCATTTGGTTCTCGAAGACGCTTCAAAAGATATACTCTCATTCTATACCTCCTCTCGTGACAATGGATCTCATACTTGTATTTGATTGTGCCCTTACGTTGTCGTAGGAAGAGTTTTTCATAGAGAGGACGGAGCTCATGTTAGTGATTGACCGTGAGAGTGACAAAAAGAAAAATACATTGCTGTTAATATTTAGAGCTCAAACAGTAACTTGTATCCATCAAGGACAACCAGACACCCAAATTTGTGCAAATAAGCTTTTTAAGACTCAAAAATCTTTATTCTCACCTCAGTTTTACAATCAATGTCCTCAACGATCACAATCTTCTCCTCTCTCTCATGCGTACGTCGTCTCTTGAAGTCCTTCGAGTGTATATCAAACTCTGGTTCATACATCGAGTTACCTAAAAAACAAACTCCTTGCTAGACGGGGACTCTTATGTCCTTATACATACATCTACTTATCAAACAACCCAAATTATGAACAGAGTCATGATTTTAGGACCAAAACCATAGCTACAAGATCACTCCACAAGACTAGAGCCCTCTCATAATTGAATCAAGTATATCTTAATCCATAATCTTAGTTGCACGCGAAGACTTAGACCAAGAAGCCCACGTTTAAGGAAGATATCGGTCCTCTATATCTAAATGTACAAGACGTGGCTACACATCCAACATAGATTCTCATATGAGAGACCAAGATGTGAGATAAGAACCATGAGTCAAGAGGATTAGGTCCATAGATCTCTTCTTCCTAAGTGGGCGGTCCTTCCACTGAGATGGCTCCTGCTTCCGTTTAATAAAGTAGTTAAACATGTACGTATCTCAACAAAATCTTCTTTTATCTCTTTTGTTAGCTTTTTACGCATTACTTTCATTGTAGATCTATGTTTCTAATAACGAAAGAGCCAAAACTACACTACTCGAAAACACATGATGTCATCAGATAATGAATATGAGTGACTAGTGAAAACGACAGAGTCTCCTCTTTTATCACTTTCTTAAACTAAGAATGACGCAAATAACTATATATAATCTTATTTCACACACCTATCGTCTTGTTGTGTCAACATAAGCTCTTACTTAGTAGGTCACAAAATTCACTACGTAACCTGCAAACCGTAATCACATGTTAATGTGCATGCACCACTTATCTTTATCACATTTGGTCCAGATCATAGTTGGGCCGTCTCTCTAACTCTCAAGCTCAACATTTCTCAGAGTCTCGACCTATATCTGACTAGGTCTGTCTCAAAACATGAGCAAGTCACAATGTAACTTGAGGCAGACTTTCCATAAAGTCTAAAGTCTTAAATGATACCTCCAACACACCTAACGGTCCAACCGCTCGTGATGTCCATTTGTGTCTAGGCTCTCGAATGATGGTCGAAACTGCTGTCTCGTTCCTTAGTCTTGCTCTAGTCCTTGGGTTGTTCCTAAGTCCAGACGTCCAAGTTTGGACTGGAACGCGCCTTGGTACTAGTCTAGCCATCATCTCATGTCCTTATAATCTGCTCGTTGAACTTTGGGATCAGGTGACTCGTCTTGGTCCATCCAAGCATCTAGTCCTTTGCATATATATTTGAGATCGGTGACCCGTCCTCCTCTTTGGTCCCTGAAAATTATACCACGACGCGTCACAGGATCGGTCATAATTCTCAACTCCGATATCAATTCAAGGAGTTCTTGATCTCATTGGAAAGTCCTCGTCGAGATCTTTCCATGATATCTTACTCGCACTGAGATCGTATAAAAAGCTACATCCACGACCTAGAATTGCTGGAGCTCCAACACTTAATGTTTTCTTGAGGAATCGTGGTCTAGCGGCAAACTCAGACCTTGTGGTTTGGACTAACGTCGGTCTCCACTAGACCCACGTCTCGGTCTCACGTCTCAGACTTATGTTTCAATCTTTTCTCGGACTTGTCTCCTTAGGTCAACGTTCGTCTAGGGTCTTCTTGGTATAAGCCCCTATGTCTTAACTCAATGTTTCAACTTTGATCCAGAGAACCACTTAAGGTTCATCTGTTCTCAACTTCTCGACCAAGCCGTTAAGTCCTACTCGTAGCGCTCACAACTCACAACCTAATGCAAGTCCACTAGGGTTCAGTTGTTCACGTCTATGTCGAATACGTCCAATTGAGGATCGCGACACCATCTCCACTTTAGAGATTGACGCCCTCATCTACAATGATCCTTAATTTAACACCAAGTTCAAAATGAGTAGCCAACCCCTTGACATCAAAATTGCATTTTGGTAGCTAACCCGCAATTCTCTTCTTGGCTTGAGTCTTAAGTTGTTGCTAGAACACTTAGAAAATTCCAATTAGTCTGGGAGAATCCTAATCTCTTTGACCACCTTTAAATAAAACTAGTTGACAATTTCTAAATGTTCTATTTAAGACTCTAACTTGCTAACTTATAAGTATTCACACCTACTTATTGTCTCTCGAAGCTCACTTTCTGGTCGCAACCTAATTTGATTTAGACGCACGACTAAGTTTACCTTGCAGTTAGCAAACTGCAACGAAATATCATCCCAAACCCCAAGACAAGTGTAAACAATTCACACTTGCTTTAAAGGCCAACGCTACGGCAAACCTAAGTCTTGACATCAAGACTTATTCTTGATTTAGATGCTTATCCAAACCAGCTCGCTTCCTTTGAGTGCGCTTCGCCTCCTCCTGACAACATCCTAGGCATCTGATAAGAACTAGTCATAGTCATGCACTACCATTACACTTAGACAGTTTCCAAGAAATAGTTTCCTTGTTTTCACAAAATATAAGTCAAAGCTATAAATCACTATCGGTCCAAATCGCCTCAAGTTGGTACTCGAATGATTCGTCGTTCCTTCACTCCTCGCTAGAAAGAGATGTCCTCATCTTTCTAACACCCTTGTTGTCCTTGTCATCATTAGAAGAGATTCAATTCTTTGCTTGCATGTTTCAGATCTTCCTTTGGCACCAAAGTTGCTTCCTTTAAATGGTATCCACTTCATTTGACCAAGTACTCCGTTCGGTTGGATTTGCACCAAGATTGTAAAATGATCTCCACCTCGTACTCTACTTCGCCTTGCACGACATCAGGTTGAGGTATGAGAACCTGTTTGCGTTCCGCTCACAAATCATCCTTGAAGTACGCATGGACTTCATCACGTCTCTGCTTGACTCATACAAATACAATGTAATCTTTGTGATAGTTATACTTGGTGGCATTCACATGAATTATCATGAAGTATTATTATGAGCCAACAAGCAATAGCTTGTTGGCTACCCCTTCTGACGGAGGGGACTCATGTTGTGCAAGGGCAGCAGCATACGGCTGCAGAAAGCCCACAGTGAAAAGAGGCCTAAAAAAAACCATGAAGTATTATTTCAGACCTAGACTCTAAGTTCACAAGTGCTTTTTGAAAACACTTGTTCAAAAAGTTGAGGACTAAATTAAAGTTTAGTATCGCTTTTCATCCTGAAACGGATGAACAAGTAGAGTTAACTCGGTTCTGAATCAATACTTGAGCAATTATGTGAGCACGGACCAAAGTGACTCGACACAGTGGCTCAGTCTTGCAGAATATTGTTACAACTCCACGAAATATTCAACAACCGACAGATCGTCTTTCTTGCTAGCTTAAGGACGTTGTCGGAGTGTGATCCGTCTACCTAGGAAAGCGCCGGGCTTCTGGCTGTGGTTGTTTACTCAAGAGGTTGGCTTTCAGGTCACAACAGGGCTATAAACACTCACACAGGTGTGTAGGATCCTCTAATATGCTCAAAAAGCGAAATTTAGGTCTAACTAGTAGTAATAGGTTTAGGAGGTGAACTTTGACACTCAAGGAGAGGAAAACTATGAAGGTTTAAACTTATAAACTTCCCCTACATGTAAATGAGGTACTACTGGACACACACACGAAGTTTCAGCTTGAGATCAAATTCCAGCACCGAGATGTGGACAGAAAAGTTCTGAGTAAGAAAATTGCAGCAATTTCTGATACCCAGCTGGCTATTTCGATGTATAACAGAAGATTGGCTCGATAAATTTCAGAGATTCTTACAAGGTTTGAAGTCTACAGGATGCTGAACATCACTGTGAAGTTGGGACTCCTGATTGTTTATAGAACTCCAGATCTCCTTCTCTGAAGTCGCTGCTCTAGATTAAGAGCTTTTCAGACCCTCTCAGATTCAGCGGCCGCCCTGAACTACTCAGTCGCTCAATCGATATGAAAATTTTTGGGAAATCGTAGCAATGCTGGCAGAGTTTTGAAGCAATTTCCTCAAGTCTGCTGCAAGTGACATGAAAACCCTAAATCCAACAAAAGTGATTCAATTCTAGCACAATTCGAACTTCAATCGGTCATAACTTCGTCTTTATTGCCTCAAATCGATCGAAAATTTCACTAGAAGTGCTTGGCATGACGAGCTCTATCTCCCAGTGCTCTCTGATTTCGAAGATCCCTCACCAATTGCTCGAAATCCACTCTAGAGCTCTGGTGGTAACTTATCTACACTCATAGGCTACCACGTCAAGCCCTCTAGAGTGCCAACGTAAAACTTAAACTACCTAAAAAGACACGCAGCCCCGAAAAATAACTTAAATCAGCTAGAAAGCGTGTATGGACGACACGCAAATACAACCCATGAGCTTCAGCCCTATCAACATGGTAATCAACCTACTAAGACTCAAAATAGTGTTAACACCGTATGCAAAGGTGTCAAACATATACATAAAGTACTAAAAGTAATATGAGCTAACTTCTAGAACTACTAAACTCAAGCGTCGGAGTAGAAGTCAAGCATGTAGTCGCCAAGTAGCGCGACATCCACCCCCTCTGAACCTGCACATCCTCCGATATGTGCCAGATCCAGATCAAGACTCTTCAACTTCAGCTTCAAATTCATCTTCAACCTCCATTGAGTCTTCAGCTTCATCTTCAGTAAGCTCTGCAATGTTCTGGTCCTTCCCTCTCCTTCTAAAGAGCTTGATTCTCTTCCCTGCGACTGGTATCTTGAGCACTGCATCATCTAACTCTCTCAAAGAGTATGTGGCATTATCATAAACTTCTAACACCACATAAGGTTCGAACCATCTCTTGGAAAACTTTCTGATAGCGCTATGCTGATTATCAAGACTACTATCATAGACTAACACCCAATCACCTTCCTTAACTGGTTTGGGTCGTAATCTATGCGTTCTATCAAATCTGCCTTTGTTTCTCTCTCTAGGAGCCTTTAACCTTTCCACAGCTTTAGCAACATCCTCATGTCTTCGTTCTAACTGTTGGATCCTTAATGCAAGAAGATCCTTTGTACTTCTACCATCTTCCCATGGCAAAACATTCCAAGTAGGCACAATCTCCTCAATCGGCATCACAGGTTTTTGTCCTAGTATCAACTCTGCTGACATGTAATCTGTAACGGTACTATGAGTTGTACGATCTGCCCACAAAGCAAATGATAGCAGTCTAGGTCATTCACGGATCTTACCCCTGCAAGCTTTTACCAAAGCTTTGATGATTGGCGGATGACCTCGTTCGCTCTTGCCATTCCCTTCAGGATTGTAAGCAGTGGTTAACGCCAACTTGATTCTCAATCGCTTGAAGAACTCAACTGCTTCTTGTGAATCTAGCTCATCCCTATCTGCAGTGATCTTTCCCACACACCCATACCTACAAATAACATCTTCAAGTAGAAAGCGGCAGACACTAGCAGTGGTCTTCGTCCTCATGGCACGACCTTCAACTTGGTTAGATAAATCTTCTCTAGCCAAGACTAGATACCTCATTTGTCCAAGCCCAAACGGCATAGTTACCAGATCCACTACCCATTTGTAATGAATGGCTAAAGGATAAGTAGGATGCAATCCATCACGATGGCGTACATTGGAGTACATCTGGCAGGGTATACAGGATGAAACAAACTGTACTACATCCTTATACATACCCTTCCACCAATACTTCTCTTTCATCTTGGCAAATGTAGCCCAAACTCCTCTATGACCGACCCATAGACTCTCATGGAACTCCTTGATCAGCTTCTGCTGCAATTCTAGGTCACATACCACCCGCTGTGGTACATCTCCTTGCAGCTTAGGGCGCTTCCATAGATGTCCTCCATATAAAAAGTACCCATAAGCTGTTCTACGGATCCTCTTGAAATCTGCATCAGACCAGCCTTCTTGCCTTTCCAATGAACTCAAATAGCGTCTAAGATCCAACCACTCGCCATCGTACATAGTTTCCTCAAATAACTCCAATGGAGCTACAAAACAGCTTCTATCCTTTCTAGCAAGAACAATATAATAGAACCCTGTTCCCACATCCTCCTGGTCATCTATCATTTCCTTCTCATCGTAATACCTAACCCTTGATAACATATCTGCCACAAGATTTTCTTTTCCTGCAATATGTCTAAACTCTGGGTTCAAGGACTTGATATATGCTATCCACCTCAACATAGCAATATCTGGAGTTGTACAGCTAGTGATCATTCCCAAGAAAAGGTAAACAATCTGTCTCCACAACCACAGGTGCTCCTATCAAGTATTCTTTGTCATTTTTCATCGCAGTAACTACTCCCCATAGCTCTCTCTTGACCTGAGGGTAGTCTCTCTGTCGTGAACTTAAGACCTTAGCTCCAAAACGCACCACATATCTATTTCCATCCTCGTCATCTTGTCCTACAGCCCATCCAATGCCAATAGGACTAGTATCAACAGTAAGGATAACAGATCTACCCAACTCATATGTTACATTCCGTAGAGTTGTGGTGAAGCCAAAAGATCCTTCAACTTCCTCATAGACTCTCTTCGCTCCTCTTGTCACTGAAATCTTTGCCCCTTCCTCAGCAGCTTGTACAACGGATCTGCTACATGAGCAAAGTGTGGAATCCATATATGATAAAACACACATGCACCTAGAAACCTCCTCACCTCGGTAACTGATCCACATGTCTCCTTCATCCTTCGAATAGCATCAACCTTGTTTGGACAAGGTTTCCGACCATAAGATCCACATAGGTGCTCCACAATCAACACCTCCTGTTCTCCAAATACGGACTTTGCTCCTGATAAAGTCAAATGAACCTTCTCCAATCGACTCAGTATCTTATCACAGTCAGCTATGTGATCTGCAATAAACCTACGGCACCCCCTCTGATCCATTACCTCATTCTTCTCCTCCTCAGCACACCCTTTGATCGACACATCATCAAGGAATGGCATAGTTTTTTCAGGAATGAAGTCCCTCAAAACTTTGTTCATGCCATTCATCATATGTGCTACAGAATTGGTAGCACCTTGTGGCAAGGTGCACATCCTTAGTAATCCCAAAGGTGTTCTCATTGTAGTCAAGTCTCTACTCTCAGAGGATAACTGAAACTGATCGTACCCTGAATATAAGTCTCCCATTGAATAGATAGCACAATCAGCAAAAGCCTCTGCAAACTCGTCTACAATAGGTCCTATACCCATACTCCTGATAGTCACCTTGTTAACTGACTGCATATCTTGAATGAATCTCAAAGCTCCACTCTTCTTCGGAACAGTAAACCATCTGCTAGAATAGGGAGCTATAGATGATTCCAAGATACCCATCCTAATCCTCTCATTGAGCAAGTCTATCAGCTTTGGTAGATGAGCTCTAGGTACAAGGATAGGATGTAGATTCCAAGGCACATGCGATATAGTAAAGACTATCATAGGTGCAACTACACTTGGATCTACACATCCTACTTCATGTGACTCAAACGCAAACGCCTTACCATGCTTAGATAGCATCTCCCTGAAGCTCTTCTTCTCTTGCTCAGTAAGAAATCCATCACCTCCAATCCTCAGCTCCTTCAGTGTTGTTTCTGTGAACTGGTGCCCAATTCTCGGTCCTCTGAGCGTCGGTTCTCGTGCAGCTTGCTCCATCTTCTGATTGTAATCGAGTGGTAAAGGCAAAGCCACTGGTTTGACTTTCTTCGCCACTGACTTGTACTTGGTCTCCACATACACCTCTTATCGATCTATAAACTTATCAATTACATCATAAAGCTCCTTGGAGCTCACTCTCACCACTCTATCCACATCATCTATAGAACTTTCTACTATAGATTTCAACTCCAACTATAGTATCTAACAAATACTGCTCTTCAAACACTCTAGATATGTATTGCTAACTCTCCACTGTCCCACAAAGACTGCTGTACATACTTCACATGTTGCCTCTCAAACCTCTTTAGATTCTCAACCTTTCTATAACACACTGATCCACATGACGTCAATCTTAAGAAGCTAGTGGATAAAGCTTCCTGCTCTACTGGATCAGGCGAGAATCCTTTCTCTACTGTGCCGTTGAAGTCTCGCTCTTCAATGGTACTCTGTCAAAACCCCTAGACTCTCTAAATTCCTGAGTAATCTTAGGTAGTGGACGGTCTCTCAAGCTATCGCGATTTCTCTCATGTTCTGCAGCAACGGTTAAAAACTGAACAGCTCTTCTGCCATCTCTACTACGTATCCTAGCATAGGCTGAACCATCATCCATAACTCGTGTCTCCATCCTAACAGCAGTAATGTAAGGCTGCCCTAGAATGATAGGATAGGTTGACATATCTTGTACAAAGAAATTCTGAACATCACTGATGTCACCCACAGTTATCTTGAGTTCTCCCCTCTGGTTGTTGACATCACGGATGAGTCATCCATGGTCGGTGTCTATGGGTCACCTCCCACGCTTGTACAGCTCCTTAGACATCAGATTAATCTCTGAGCCGTGATCAATCAATGCCACCACAGGTTCCTCCAGATCTCCCAACTTCACCAAGGTCTCTGTGGTTGCTCTTGCCCAATGGTTGTGAGAGTAATGGCTCTTCTGCGATGCTTCCACCTCATCTTCAAACCTCACGTGCTGATACGATCTCCCGTCTGATACTTGAGAGCAGTAACCAACATTCTCATTTTCCTCATCCTCCGACAGTTTGGTCCCTAGAGCGTTAAGCGTAACTGCTTCACCCAAAATCTGACGTTTCCTCTTGATGATATCTATGATAACCTCATGGAACTCACGCTTTGCAATCCCAAGAATCTCACCCAAGGTAAACTCAACCTTCCCATTCAGAATACGATTCTCTAACACTTGCTTCAAGTCTGTAGCAATCTCAATGTCAGACTGAAGTTTGTATGCAGGCATCTTATCCTTCTCTTTGCTTCTCTCCTTCTCCTTTGGTGTTGTAGATGGTAGATCCTCCATAGTTTCCTCCCGAGTAGGTGTTGTCTCTTGCCTTGCCTCTGGTCTAGCCCTTTCACTCCTCGTAGCAGATCGTTTGACTGTAGAAGCCTCACTTGCATCCTCCCTCCTGCGTTTTTCTTCTAGTACAGCTTCATGCTGACTTCTTGCAACATAAGCATGCACTGACATAGTATCCACAGGATCATTCCATCCTGTAGCTTCTCGAATTGAGTTGCCAACCCTTCGTAGCACATCCTTGTCTAGCTCTGTTCTAGCTACGGACCGCACTACATCAGACCACAGCCCAGTAGTCCCTTTGTCTCTCTCCATCTCCACTTTCACTCCACAGGTAGCAGCATTCACAAGAGAAATAGCATGTGATGCTGATATCTCATTCACAAGTCTCTTCCTACCACCCTTGCCAAAGTTGGTTCCCAACATCATCCCAGTCTCTCTCAGATGGATCTTACCATCTTTGAAGAAGATCAGATCCTTCCTCAATGCATCTGAAAACTCTCCACAATCTCTTCTTACATGGTCTAGGCTATCACACCATATACAACGATGAACAAAGCCTTCTCTCATCTGAGGTCTCTGCATAGCAGGCTGTACATTCTGCTCCTTCTCTTCTAACCTAGTGAGCTTAAGCTTAAGCTCCTTCATACCCTTAATCAACTCATCAAGCGGTGAGTCTTCCTCTCTAGCAATCACCAAAGTGGGCTTAATAAGCAACTGCTTGACAAGAATTATCAGAGGTGCTGCTTGTCCCTTCTTCTGAGGTTGAAGAGGCTATCTCTTGGTCAGCAAAGAGACAGGCTTTTCAACCTCCTTCCAGTCAGTCTTCAATCCTCTCTCCTCACTCTTATCTTCTAGCAACAACTCAAGCTTCTCCTGAATAGTCACGTCCGCTGCTTGTAAGAAAAGCTCGATCTTCTCCACCTCCAGTGTAAGCTTCTTTGTCCTAGAAAGCTGAGCATACTGACGATCAAACTCCCTTAACAACTCATTTACAGACAAATCTTTGTTAGACTTAACCATCCACTCCAAGAACGTTCTCTTGGTCACCCTCTCTGAATCTTCAGTGTAGTACTCCTCCTTCAAAGCGCGCATAAAGCTTTCCCAACTCTGTCCTTGCTGCTGCTTGAGCTCTTTCACACGCCCACGAATCTCAGGCACAACAGCAAGTTCAAAGTTCTCCACCATCTCCTTCTCAGGTACCTTGTTCAACTCCATCTCCCTAGCATAGTATCGCACGTACTTGGAAATATCTGTCCCCTTGAACTGATCCATCTGATGCACCACAGATTGCAACGCCTTGGTTGCTAACACCTCCTTCCTCTCTGTGTTCTGCTGCTGCTGCATAAACATAGAAAAAGCTTGGAACATCTTCATCGTAGTATCATCCAACTGAACAGGTTGTTGAGCAGCAGCAGCACCTCCACTTGATGATCCTTGATTGGCCATGATATCTGATCCTGTAACACTCTCAAGAAAACTCCCACTCTAGGTGTTTCATGTCGAGTTCACCAAAAAGAGAGTATGTCGGAGTGTGATCCATCTACCTAGGAAAGCGCCGGGCTTCTGGCTGTGGTTGTTTACTCAAGAGGTTGGCTTTCAGGTCACAACAGGGCTATAAACACTCACACAGGTGTGTAGGATCCTCTAATATGCTCAAAAAGCGAAATTTAAGTCTAACTAGTAGTAATAGGTTTAGGCGGTGAACTTTGACACTCAAGGAGAGGAAAACTATGAAGGTTTAGACTTATAAACTCCCCTTATATGTAAATGAGGTCCTACTGGACACACACACGAAGTTTCAGCTTGAGATCAAATTCCAGCACCAAGATGTGGACAGAAAAGTTCTGAGTAAGAAAATTGCAGCAATTTCTGATACCCAGCTGGCTATTTCGATGTATAACAGAAGATTGGCTCGATAAATTTCAGAGATTCTTATAAGATTTGAAGTCTACAGGATGCTGAACATCCCTGTGAAGTTGGGACTCCTGATTGTTTATAGAACTCCAGATCTCCTTCTCTGAAGTCGCTGCTCTAGATTAAGAGCTTTTCAGACCCCCTCAGCTTCAGCGGCCGCCCTGAACTACTCAGTCGCTCAATCAATATGAAAATTTTTGGGAAATCGTAGCAATGCTGGCAGAGAACACAACCTCAAAGTTTTGAAGCAATTTCCTCAAGTCTGCTGCAAGTGACACTGAAAACCCTAAATCCAACAAAAGTGATTCAATTCTAGCACAATTCGAACTTCAATCGGTCATAACTTCGTCTTTATTGCCTCAAATCGATCGAAAATTTCACTGGAAGTGCTTGGCATGACAAGCTCTATCTCCCTGTGCTCTCTGATTTCCAAGATCCCTCATCAATTTCTCGAAATCCACTCTAGAGCTCTGTTTCTAAACTTAGAGTTTTACAAAAGACAAAAATGGACCAATTGGAGTTCATAGCTCCACTTGACTGTCCTTTTGTGCCTTAAACTACATGGTAACTTATCTACACTCATAGGCTACCACGTCAAGCCCCCTAGAGTGCCAGCGTAAAACTTAAACTACCTAAAACGACACGAAGCCTCGAAAAATAACTTCAATCAGCTAGAAAGTGTGCATGGGCAACACGCAAATACAACCCATGAGCTTAAGCCCTATCAACATGGTTATCAACCTACTAAGACTCAAAATAGTGTTAACACCGTATGCAAAGGTGTCAAACATCTACATAAAGGACTAGAAGTAATATGAGCTAACTTCTAGAACTACTAAACTCAAGCGTCGGAGTAGAAGTCAAGCATGTAGCCGCCAAGTAGCGCGACAACGTGAGCCAGAAGGGTCTCTTGACTTGACTCGTCCAAGGAGTTCTACATTGGCATGACCAAGAACATGTCAAACATCAGCTGAAGAGTTGGTGGCGAAATGCAGCAACACGAGGAACAAGTGAAAAAAAGACCTCGACAAAGCACATCAACGTTACACGAAGAAAGTAAACAAGTATCGGTGACAAGTGAAGTTTCAAGTGGGTGAAGAAGTATGGTTGAGTATGAAAAGCTTCACCCTTGCAGAAGGAATATCGGTGAAGTTCTCATCCAAGTTTACGAGACTCTTTGTGATTGTCAAGAATCTGCATGCAGATGTCTATGCTTTAGACCTTCTTCTCAAGTGGTAGTTGCATCCGACCTTCCATGTTTCTTTGTTGATGCTTTTCCAAGGTCTAGCTGGAATCGGCAAAGGATGAAGCAATTCTTGATTCTTCGCATAAGAAACTCGGTTCGCTTGATAGTACATATGTTTTCACAAAGTGGGCAACATCGTCTTTCATGTGGAGCCAATAAAACCATTTAGGTATCACTGCTAAAGTGAACTTTTGTCTTTTATTGTCTGATAAGGGTGCATCACGACACTCTTTAAGCAACTTAGTCTTAAGTTTTCCTTGTCCTACATAAACCTGACTTTGTTTGAACACGAGTAAACCATGTCTCAGTTGCATTTCTGCAACTTCACTCCTCGCTTGAGTTGTTCCATGTACTCCTTAGCTTGGTCATCCTCCATATAACCTTCATGTATTCACCTCTCCGAGTCTAACTCCTTATGATACATAACTCGCAAATATGTGTCGACGATGAAACATATTCTTCCTTGTGACTCAAAGCGTCCGGAACCACATTGTCCTTTCTCGCTCTGTGGATTAATTCCACATTCATGAGTGTCAAGATATCATGCCACCGTGGTTGTTTAATGTCACCATATCTTGTGTTTCAAAGTACTTGAGCAGAATATTATCAATGTACACTTGGATTTTGTGTGAAGTCTCAAGTAATGCTGTCATTTCCTCAAGCAATGAATCACCGCAAACAACTCCTTCTCGTGAGTCGGTCATGGACTCTCCGTCCTAGATAAATTCTTGCTTTCGTATGCTATAGGTTTTTCATCCTATACCAACATTTCATCAATTGCATAATTGCTCGCGTTCGTGCGCACCTCGAATGGTTTGTCAAACTTTGACAGCTTCAAAATTGATGCCTTTGATAAAATGAATGTCATTTGGAACGTTGTCATGTTACGTGACGTCTCATACGGTGAAACAGATCTCCAGAAGACACTCTAGTGACATTTTCATAAGAAGCTGGATAGAAGTTAAGCTAGGGCTGAGCTAGATAAGCTGCCACTTAGCTTGAGTTAAAGTATCACCTTGAAGAAGAGTGAAAGTATCATAATGTGGAGCTCGTTGAGGAGAGTGAGCTCGTGCTTTCAATTGTGAGAAGTAGCATTGTATGCAATTGTTAGTGCAGTTTTTAAGTTATGTAAAATGTGAAAGAGAGAAATCTGTCGATTTTGGCTCGTGTCTTGGATCCATAATCTGAAAGTACAAGTGCGCAGGTGTTAGTGAGTACTATAGTTTTGACTCTTCATTCATTCAAAATGGAGCTATATAGAAAAGTTGACGTTGAGAAAATTAGTAAAGAATGTAGAACTAACTTCTTTTACGGTCATGTATGAGTTTTAGTTCTTCTCTTAACGGAGGCCAGCCTCAATAGTTGAGGCGTCCACCTAGGAAGAAGAGGTCTCAAGATCAAATCCTCTTGGTCAATGTTCTCTCTTTCCGCAAGGTGATCTCATGGATGGGAGTATATGTTGGATATGTAACTACATCATGCATATCTAGGGGCGGGGATCGATATCTCTCTTAATCATGGGCTTCTTGACCTAAGCCTCCACATGCCACTTCGATTATAAGTCAAGAGTTACCTGATGCAGCTATGGAGGGGATGTAAGCTCTATGGGGTGACTTCAAAGTTGTAACTCCAGTGTACTATAATAGAAGTGACATCAAGATGACAACAAGAGCTTGGAAATTTTTAATAAACAAGGGCTTAGCTTAGCAAGGGACCTGCTTGGTTGATACGCAAGTCTGCTTATAAAGACTCTAGCTTAGCTGCGATGTTAGGGAAGAAAAATACCACACCGCACGATGAAGAAGGTGACATTTTTTTCATTAGGGAGAGCCGTCGACGCGTAAGAGAGGAAGATAACGATTGAAGGGACCGAATTTTGAAGATTTTCAAGTGTGAGAAGGTCGCAGGAAGAGAAATAAAGTATTGGGAGTTTGAATTTCATCTATTTTGTAGTTGGAGGTAAATCTACCTTTTGGTGAATGAAAACTGATCTTATTGAGTAGGGATTGATTGTTGGACAGAAATTGATATCTATGGGAGACTTTGGTTATATTGGGCAAGTTGGTTGGCTCTTATCTTCTCATTCAATCTCTACCCTCGCAATTAATCATAATTAGAAGTGTCACCCTTCATGAGAAAGACTCTCCTTGACATAAATCTGGTGCTTCCATTGAGAGTCGTCTGGGATGATTGATCATGGAGGTTGAGGTTTGCACACAAAGAAGAGATGGACCATAAGAGCGGAAGTGTTGCTATTGTTTCTATGGCTGTTGCATCAACGTCTACTACCACACCTTCTGCTGCACCCACGATTGCAGCGATTACAGCATTGGATCTTGACCCACTAAGGTTTTGAAGACGTTTGCGGCTCTAGTTCAACAACGTAGTTGACGAGGGTGAGTTAAAATATACGAAGGCTTTACAAGCGATCATGAATAGATGTGGAAGATTTGAAGAGATATTTCCAAGTATCCACGTGAGTACAGAGGAGAGATGGAGCTTGTGAGGATGGCTGATGCAGAGATTATCATCAGTTTTGAGTTGGCTATGATTCCTAAGTTGCAAGATCAAGTTTGAGATGTACAGAGAAGAAATCTTGGTGTTTGACTGAGTTTTGAGCGAGCTCTTCGAGAGGAATTTCTTAAAGAGGATTCTGAGAAGATTACTAGGAGAATGTTTCTAGATTGGGTTGAGCAACAACTTGATCGTATGATGGGATTGAACTAGTTGTTAGCAGAATCCGATCAGAGATATCGACAGCTTTCAGCGCATGAACGTATAACATTGGATGCTAGAAGGAAAGAGCTTTTCTTACAAGCTACCAGTGAAGCCACGGCAGATCGGTTATGCTTCATGTTAGCAGATCGATCGACTGAAGGGAATGTTACTATTGATTAAGGGAGAGTTGGGAATGCCGTGGTTGTTCTAACAAGACAGAGACGAGGAAGAGTGGCTGTAAAGGAATGTCCGCTTGCAGAAGTGATCTCTCAACCTCGCATTGCTCGCCAAGCTCAGCAACTTCTGACTCCTGCTCCTAGACTTGTTGTTTCTGCAACAGACCCTCCAGAGCCAATTGTACCAGTTCTTGCACAAAGAGTACTTGTTGAGAGACCTGTAGAGAACCAGGGTCAACAAACCAAATCGAAGATCTGATCCTGCAGATGCAAGAGTTGAAGGTAGAGCTGGCTGGTTTGTAAAGAGAGTAGCCACCAATGCTTGTTGCTGCATGTCCAAAAGGTGCTCTTGTTCGTAGATGTATATGGTGTGACATTCCAAATCATATCTGAGGAGACTGTCAAGAGCTTATGGTCACTCTATGAGATGGTGTGGTTCGCTACCAGAATGATAGATTACACCTTGCTTCTACTAGAGAGTCGTTGAGCACGCAGTTTGGACGAAGAGGCATGAGGAGTTTGCATCATATCGCTACGGCTGCAACAATAACTACGTTGATGATATCGTCGGTGAATCTTGATTTATATGCTGGACACATTGAAGTTTTTGCTAGTCCTACGTTGCTAGATAGGATTGCTGAGAAGAGTAATGCTGAAATTCTTTTTGAGGTGTTGAAGAGAGAAGCAGAGACTATCCATAAGGTCACAAGTGGAGAGATCTCGTAGACATTATGTCTATCAAAGAATCCTTGGACGTGGATAGACACATTCACTGGCAAGATGCTTTTGTGGAAGAAAAGAGACGACGAGATGCCTCTTGAGCTCTTCTATAACTTCAGTCACAATAAGACAAAAGACGAGGAGAAAACTTTATACTTCAAGACAAAGAGAAGTGAGAACGACATATAGAAGAAAGGAGAAAACAAAACAACATGGAAGGAAAAAGGAAAGGAAGGAAAGGAAAAAAGGAGGTACACGAAGAAAGAAAAGAATCTACGGAGAGAGCATTACCGGAGATCTTGTAAATAGTCAAAAGGAGAGGACTGGAAGGAGAAGACGAGGAGAATCGACGCACATGCTACATTTTGAGTTGGAAGCATTGAAGCTATGTCTCTTCGGAGAAAAGGATCAGCCCAGCCAGGAAGAGAAGAAGAGAACGAGAAAGGACAGATATTTACTCGAAAGAATACACGGAAGACCTCAATCAAGATAACAAAGAGAATTCTAACACAGATGTCAACACTACACAAGGGAACGAAGAAGGGATACCAACTAGCCAACGTGTCAAGAAAAGAGGTAACATAGTATGAAGACGGAGCAGCAAACAAGAGTAACGAAGAAAATTACTTAGCTTACGAGTGTTGTACTCATCCTTTGAATGTTGATAACATCTTGGAATGTTCGAGGGTTCAGCTACCAACCACGTGTTCGTATTCTGAAAAAGTGGTTACAAAAACAAGAGCTAGACTTGATAATATTAGCAATACATGAGCTCATGATGTATGAACCAAAGGTAAAACAACATATGCAATGATGAATAACCAAAGAGAAGTATGTGGCAGATTCTGACGGCTAAGAAACTAGAGGAATGGCAATAGTTTGCCACCCCTCTATACGCATATCAGAAAAAGGAGGTAAAGATGATGGTTAAGTAGCATAGGGGTTGTTCAGTGTATGCGGCAAACCAAAGAAAGGAGAGGATCAAACTTTGGCGATGGTTGACTATACTAATGAAAGAAGAGAAATGGATACTGCTGAGAGATTTTAAAATGAGCAATATGTAGAAATTAGTATAAGGTCATCTTCGATGCTCCAAGGAGAAGAAAAGTGAGTTTGAGATGCATGCATATGGACACATGACATGATCGACGCTAAGTTCACTGCAACATTGTGGAGAGATCTAGATTCACAAGACAAACAATAAGGGATGACCGGTACGACCAATCCGGATTTGATAAAACATACGTAACTAATAGAGCTGAATGGACGTATGAAGTAGTCAATTAAAAACACCACTATTATCAAGTACTCTTCGATCATATCCCAATTACGTTAAGGATAAGACTTGAGGAGATGGAGAGGAAGAAGCTAAGAAAAAAAACATATGTCAAGATGGACTACTCTGTCCTAGACAATGTGGAAGTAAAAGAGGAGACAGTCCAAGTATGGAAAGTCCATCCAAAATACATTTAGAGACCTTAGAAGGAAACACCTCTACGTACTTCTCTTTCACGTGAAAACACGTGAAGAGAAAGTACATAGAAGTGAAAATCACTATTGATAAAAGCATGAAAGGTAGGAAGTAATGATACAAGTTGGCACATTGTAGGATACAGTTACGAGAAAATCAGAATGACTCGATAAGGAGGAATGTCGTACTAGCTTTTAGAAAAGCTCTTAGGGAAGCAAATCAGGCCGATACATACGATGGAGAAGAAATGGGAAGGTGAAGTGGTTAAAGAAAAGAGAATTCACCTCCAAATATTTCTTTTCACTACTGAAAGTGAAGCAAAAGAGAGAGGATATACATGCAATAGTGACAGAACAAGGCTTAGTGCTGATGGATCAACAAGAGATAGTGAAACACGTACACAACTTCTACGAGATACTTTTCAAAGCAGAGATGGAGACAGAAGAAGTGAAAAGTGCAAGAGGAGAGGTACTCAGCAGAATGTCACAACGATTCTCCGCAGCGGACAATTGTATTCTTTTGGCACAACCTACTAGACAAGAAATAAACAAGATAGTTATACAACTCCCAAGGGAGAGATAGTCAAGACTAGATGGTGTAACAATGGAGGTACTTAGATTATTCTGGGATATCTTAGAACAGGACTGCATAGCTATGATACAAGAATTCTGGACGAAGAAAAAGTTACTTGCACCTTATAGCAGAGGAGTCATAAAGCTCTTCGCGAAAGAGGGAGATTTGAGAAGCATGAAGAACTTACACCCCATAACTATGATGTCCTTGACATATAAGTTGATTGGCAAAGTGATAGCTAATAGGTTGAAGATAATGCTATTGATGATCATCGACAGTCAACAGTGGTGTCAAGGAGAGTCTTTCTTAGGAAGGGCGGGACTTCTAACTATGATTAATTGCGGGGGTAGAGATTGAAGAAGAAAGCAAGAGCCAACCAGCTTGTCTGTGACAACTAGAGTCTTCCATAGATATAGATTTTTATCTGACAATCGATCTCTACTCAATAAGATCAATTTTCAATCACCTGAAGGAGGATTCACCTCCAAATACAACAACAGATAAAATTTGAACTCCCAATACTTTATTTCTCTTCCTGTGATTTCCTCACACTCGAAAAACTCAAAATCTCGATCTTCTCAATCCTTCTCGTTCTTCTGTATACATCGACGACTCTTCTTGATGATAAAAGTTACAATAGTCTTAATCGCACGATGTGACACTTTTCTTCAGAAAGCAGACTTGAGTTCAACCAAGAAGCTCCACTGCTAAGCTAAGCTCTTGCTTATTAAAATTTTCCAACTCTTGATGTCATCTTGATGCCATTTTGTACCTTCTTGAGTCTTCTAACTGTGGTTAATTACGGGGGTTAGAGATTGAATGAGAAGACAATAGCTAACCAGCTTGCTTGTGACTATCAATCTTCCACAAATATCGAATTTTTTGTTCGACAATCAATCCCTACTCAATAAAATCAATTTCCATTCACCAGAAGGCAGATTCACCTCCAAATACAACAATAGATGAAATTTGACTCCCAATACTTTATTTCTCTTCTAGCGACTTTCTCACACTCGAAAAACTCAAAATCCCGTTCCTCTCAATCATTGTCTTCCTCCCATACATGTCAAGGGCTCTCCTTGGTGATAAAAATTACAATACCGCTAATCGTGCGATGTGACACTTTTCTTCAGTAACAGCCCAACTTAGCTAGGGTCTTTATAAGTAGACTTGTGTATCAACCAAGCAGGTCCCCTGCTAAGCTAGACCTTTGCTTAATAAAAATTTATCGGCTCTTGATGTCACTTCTGTTATAGTACAGATCATCCAGTGTAGACAAAAGTTATAGCTATGAAGCCATCTCACATGGCTTATAGCCCCCCATAGCCGCACCATGTAACTCCTGATCTATAACCAAAGTGGCATATGAAACCACCCCATAAGGCTTACAATCCCCCATAGCCGCACCAAGTAACTTCTGACCTATAACCGAAGTGGCATGTGGAGGCTTAGATCAAGAAGCTCACGATTAAAAAGGATATCGGTCCCCCGTCCCTAGATATGCAAGATGTGGTTGCATATCCAACATAAATTCTCATATAGGAGGTCAACATACCGGAATAGAGAACACAAGCCATGAGGATTTGATCTTGAGACCTCTTCTTCTTAGGTAGGCGTCTCTCTCTCTGAACTGAGGATAATCTCTATTCTCGTTAAAAGGAGAATTAAAACTCAAAGATAAACCTAAAGGAAGTTATTTCTACATTCTTTACTAACTTTCTTCGCATCAAGTTTTATCTTATAAAGGTTCTATTTTTAATGAATGGAGGGTCAAAGCTACACTAGTCACTAACACCTACGCACTTGTATGTTCAGATTATGGATCCAAGTCACGAGCCAAATCGACGGATTTCTCTCTTCCACATTTTACATAACTTAAAAACTGCACTAACAATTGCATAGAATGCTACTTCTCACAACTGAAGGCACGAGGTCACTCTCCTCAATGAGCTGCGCATTCTGATACTTTCACTCTTCTTCAGAGTGATACTTTAACTCAAGCTAGGGGGCAGCTTGTCTAGCTCTGCCCTAGCTTAACTCTTGCCCAGTTCGGTAAGCTGGAGCGTAGCTTCTTGTGAAAATGTCAATCGAGTGTTTTTTGGAGATATGTTTCACTGTATGAGATGTCACATAGCGCGACATCCACCCATTATAAACTTGCGCATCCTCTGGTATGTGCCAACTCTTCCACTAGTTCCCATGACTCTCTAAGTTGTCATTTTTCTCTTCAACTTCTTCATCAGGTGGAAGATCTTCATCAATGTCCATGGTGTTCTGTAACGACTTATGTTACACATAAGAAATTTGTCTATTAGTAAGATGTTTAGTTATAACTAAGTGTGGAGAATGTTTATTTGATACCCAAGTACTTTAAGGAGGTATCAAGTTAGTCATGACTAGTTAAAGGTAGTTATGGTTAAACTTAACTGTATTTTTGGACAAAATTCAGATATTTCTTAAAGAGTGAGCACCACTATCTTGTCATCTTGTCTAAAAGATAGAAAGACAGTGGAAAGTATCTCTTATCTCCTTTTTGACTTGATATTAGTGATGAGACAAAAGTTATGGACTTTGTGGACATTAAAAACAAGAAGAGATTCCACATGTCATTCTTTTTAGTGAGTCTTAGTGTAGAGAGTGGGTGGAAATTCGAGATTTCTTGAGAATATTCTAGAATCATTCTAGAAGTTATTGACTTTGAAGAAATAAACCCATGTGAAAAGATAAGAAGCCTATGTGATTAATTCTTTTATCTTAGATAATATCTTAGTAAAACTCAGTAAAAGTAGCTATGACTGAGTTATCAGAAGGTACCAAAGTAAAAATCTAGAATATATAAATAGAAGAGTAGAGAAGAGCTCCTCATCCTTGTTTCATATCGTCGTAATGACAACTTGAGCAATACAGAGAGAGTGTGAGATTTTGGAATGTGAGAACTTGAGAGACGTCGTTAGAATGGAGAACATCAGTTTATGAGTTTATGGATTTGTGAATGACTGAATTTAGCATTTTTCTCTTCAAGTTCATGGTGTGCATTCATCAAAGCCATCAGAGGTGACCCCTGAGTGAGAGACATGTCCGACATGTTGCAGATTCATAGATGACTATCGTGGAGGTTGAGAGATTGGGGTGTAGTTGATCGATAGGACCGCAGAGGGTTTTTGACTCCAAAAAATCAGCTAGTTCAATAGATTCTCTTCTCTGTCTTAACAACTTGATGTGCTTACTGGAGACAGGAAGTCTTAAAGGTGTATCATCAAGCTCCTGCAAAGAATAAGTAACATTCTGATGCAATCTAAGACAACATATGGACCAAACCACCTCCTAGAAAACTTTCAAACTGTGTTGGTTCGCTAGAGTACTATCATACATCAAAATCTTATCTCCAACGTGTATGAGTTTTGATCAGAGTATGTGGGTCTTGTCAAACCTGTCTTTATTCTTTAGACGAACCTCTTTCAGTTTCTGTTGTGCTTCTGTAAGATCCTCTTCTCTATGCTCCAACTTTCTGATACGAAGTGCAAGAAGTTGTACACGATCTATTCCGTCTTCCTAGGATAAAATAGTCCGTGTAGGAAAGTCTTTCTCTACTTGCATAATTGGCTTCTGACCTAACATCAGTTCAATAGGCATGTATCAAGTAGTGGTGCAATGAATCATCCTGTCAATCCACAGAGCAAAGAAGAGCAACCTAGACCACTCTCTATGTCTTCACCAAGGCTTGAAAAATCGATGGGTGTCCACGCTCGCTCTTACCAATCCTCTCTAGATTCATGGCAGTAGTAAGTTTGAGTTTCACTACGTATTGAGCAAAAAACTCCTTCACTTTTGTATGACGTTGTCACGTTATTTGACGACTATATGTTACACTTCTACTGTTGACACTTGAGTTTAGTAGTTCTAGAAGTTAGTTCAATATTATTTCTAGTCCTTTATGTATATGTTTGACATCTTTGCATATGATGTTAACACTGTTATGTTATATATTTTGAGTTCTAATAGGTTGATAGTATGTTATTTATCTTGTTCAAGCACTCGTACGCTTGTGCAAGTGATTTCATACTTATCTATGTTGTTCAAAGTATATAACTTTAGGCTTACCATGTTGATAGAGTTTAGGCTCATGGGTCGTACTTACATGTCACCCATGCATGCTTTCTAGTTGTTTAAGTTATTTTTCAGGGTTACGTATCATTTTACATGTCTTCGCAGGAAGTTTAAGGTTTACGTTGACACTTTAGAGACTTGACGTGGTAACCTATGTGTGAAATTAAGTTACCACATGGATTGGGGCACAAAAGGACAGTGAAGTGAAGCTATGAACTCCCATTGATCTATTTTTGTCTTTGTGAAACCCTAAACTTAGAAGCAGAGGTCTTAGAGGAAGTTTGAGCTTTTGATAGAGACATTCAGAGATCTGAGAGCATAGGGTGAGAGAGCTCATCGTGCCAGTCACTGTCAGTGCAAATTTCGATCGATTTGGAGAAATAAAGAAGCAGGAGTTATGCCAAATTGAAGTTCAGAGTGGGTCAGAATTACATCACAATTGTTGCTTTTGAGGTTTTTGGTGTCAATTGCAGCAGAATAGAGATAATTGTTTCAAACCTTAGTTGTTGCGTTCAATTTCAGCAGGGCTACGACTGTGAAAAAAGTTTCATGTCATTTGAGTGAGTGAATAATTCAAGGCGATCGCTGAAGCAGAGGGGGTCTGAAAAGCTCTCAATCTAGAGCAGCAACTTCAGAGCTCGAGATCTAGAGAACCGTGTACAACCAACATGTCAAATTTCACAGGGATGTTCAGCATGCTGTAGACTCCAAATCATGTAAGAATGAGCAAAAGTTATTGAGTCAATTTTCTATTCTAGGTCGAAGTAGTCATTTGGATGTCACAAATTGCCGTAATGTTTTTACTCAAAATGTTTTTCCTCATATCTCAGTGCTCAGATTTGATCTTAGGCTGAAAGTTCGTATGGTGTTCAGTAGGGACTCCTTTACATGTAATAGAAGTTTTGAAGTCTAAACCATCATATGTTTCTTATTCTTGAGTGTTAAAGTTCACCGTCTGATCTTATTACTACTAGTTAGTCCTATTTTTGCTTTATGAACATATTAGAGGGCCCAACAGACTTGTGTGAGTGTCTATAGTGCCACGTTATAACATGAAGTCTACCTCTTGAGTAAAAAATCACAGCCAGAAGCCCGGCGTTTTCTTAGATAGAAGTATCACACTTCGACAACGTAACTCTCCTCTGTCTGCACGCAATCTTCTTATAGATCCATATCTACAAATAATGGTCTTCGTTCTATGAACTCGTCCCTCTACAAAGTCGGAGAGGTCTTCATGAGCTAACATCAAGTACCTCATATCTCATAATCCCGGGGGCATCACCACCAAATCAATAACCCACGGGAAGTGAATACTAGGCAAATAAGTAGACACCATACCATCTCTATAAGTCACCTTCGAGTAAAACTGACATGCAAGCATGAGCTTACAAAGTTCACCACATCCTGGTACAACTCTTTCTACCAATATCGCTCTTTTAACTTTGTGTTGGTACCCAAGCCACAAGACGTCATGGAGCTTTTTCATCAGTTGCTGCTTGGTCTGCGGATCATCTCTAAGTCATAGAAGTGCTCCATCTCTTCTCTTTGGATGCTTCCAAAAATACCCATCTTGTAACAAGTAATTATATGCTTTCATCCTTATCTCTCTAACCTGAACTTCGCTCCAATCTTCCCATCTCTCCAACGAACTCAACTAGTAACTTACGTCACGAAGCCTACTTGTATACAATTCTTCTTTGAACAACAATGGTTCCAAGTCGATTGTAGCTCACCGATTAACGTGACACAAAAATTGTTTCTTTTCTTCTTCCTCAACTTCTGCAAACATATCCTCCTCTCTTACATATCTTGCTCTTGATAACATATCCGCAACCAGATTTTCCTTACTCGCTATATGTCTCATCTCGGGATTCAAACTTCTGATATAGACGATCTAACGCAACATTGCTATATCTGACATGCTACAGTTGACTATCATACCAAGCAAAGACAAATAATCTGTCTCTAAAATTACGTGAGCATCAATAAGAAACTTATTGTATGTCTTCATCACAATGACAACACCCCATAATTCACACTTCACCTGAGGATAGTTGCATTGTCTCTCGATCAAGATTCGGGCTCCAAATCTAGAAACAAACTGACACCGTCTGCAACGTCTTGACCAACTGCTCATCCAACTAACTATTGAGTAACTGTGTGATACTAATTGTGGACTCATATCTACATTTAGTAACACATGTCTCTCACTCTCATAATTAAGTCTCCTTAGTACATGTGGAGACTTCAAAATCTCCTTCAGCCACTCCATCATGATGGTCGTATCGTCAAGTAAACCTCTTCTCTTTTTTCATAAGTGCATACAGAGGCTCGGCAACATTGTCGTGTTGTGGACCGGCTCCTATCTGAAATTCAAACTTCGATGCTTGTCGCTCCAAAGACACTCATGAGAAGACAAGCTAGGCCTATGCTTACGGGCTTTTGGCACCATTCCAGATCTCTACTTTCATCGCATCAGAGGATAGAGCTCCTAGTCAGCACTCCATAGGCACTTCGTCTACTTCGTTTGGACGCCTAGTAGAGAACATACAGGACTCGAAAGATAGAGAAAACAAGCTAGGCCTCAGCTTACGGGCTTTTGGCACCATTTCAGATCTTTGCTTTCATCACATCAGCGGACAGAGCTCCAGCTCAGCATTCCATAGGCACTTTGTCTACTTCGTTTGGACGCCTAGTGGAGAAGTTACAAGACTCGAAAGATGGAGAAAACAAGCTAGGCCCCAGCTTATGGGCTTTTGGCACCATTTCGGATCTTCGCTTTCATCACATCAGCGGATAGAGCTCCTTGTCAGCATTCCATAGGCACTTTGTCTACTTCGTTTGGACGCCTAGTGGAGAAGTTACAGGACTCGAAAGATGGAGAAAAGAAACTAGGCCCCAGCTTATGGACTTTTGGCACCATTTCGGATCTTCACTTTCATCACATCAGCGGATAGAGCTCCTTGTCAGCATTCCATAGGCACTTAGTCTACTTCGTTTGGACGCCTAGTGGAGAAGTTACAGGACTCGAAAGATGGAGAAAACAAGCTAAGCCCCAGCTTACAGACTTTTCGCACAACTTCGGATCTTCACTTTTATCGCATAGATGCGTAGAGCTGTGCTCCTTGTCACCTCTTCTCTTTTTTCATAAGTGCATACAGAGGCTCGGCAACGTTGTCGTGTTGTGGACCGGCTCCTATCTGAAATTCAAACTTCGATGCTTGTCGCTCCAAAGACACTCATGAGAAGAAAAGCTAGGCCTTTGCTTATGAGCTTTTGGCACCATTTCGGATCTCCACTTTCATCGCATCAGAGGATAGAGCTCCTAGTCAGCACTCCATAGGCACTTCGTCTACTTCGTTTGGACGCCTAGTGGAGAAGTTACAGGACTCGAAAGATAGAGAAAACAAGCTAGGCCTCAGCTTACGGACTTTTGGCACAACTTCGGATCTTCACTTTTATCGCATAGATGCGTAGAGCTCGTTGTCAGCTTTCCATGGGCATCTTGTCTACTTCATTTGGACACCTATTGGAGAAGTTATGCGACTCGAAAGAAGGGAAAATCAAGCTACGCCCTAGTTTACTTGCTGACTGGGTATTTGGAGCCCCAGGCGTTATATTAAAGACGCAAGGGGCCTGCTTCCTCATTATTGAGAGAACTTTGTACGTACATAGACTGTTGTAAGGGGGCTGCTTAAAGGGCTTTCTTGTTCCTGCTACCTGTCGGTGGACGCTTTGAAGAATTGGGAAGTCCAATACACGCGCGCAAGGTGTCATTGGGTTCAGATCTGTGCAGGCTACGCACAGGTTAAGACGGTTTGGGAAGAGACGGATCGAGAGATGTGTACTGAGAGAAATTGAAACGCAGGAAGGAGATTTGGAGATTTCAGTTACATGTGAAGGAGAGTTGGACTGTTCGGGCCGTTTCGGAGTCCAAACTTGCTGTCCTTGGATCCATCGGGATCAAAACATCGAGTTCTACAGGAAATTGAAGACGATGCCAAGTTTCATCGGGCGGTTTAGGAGTTCTGAGTGAAATTGGCTCACAAGGAAGCGCTTGCGTCAAGTTTTTCATCGCCTGTGACTTAAAATTGGGTTGTTCTTCGCGATCGGTGTGCCAAGCTCTTCATTCTTGGTGCCTACGTGATCAGGGAGTCTTCATCTATGCATAAGAGAAGACCGTACGTGAATTGGATTGTTGGTTTGGGCGAGGTGAGCAAGTTTGAGCCGCAAGGAGTCTATTTATGTCAGTTTTTTGCAACCTGCGACCAAATTTTCGGCGTGGTTTTGCAAGAGAAACTCCAAACAACTTGTTTGGAGTATCGTTCGGTTCGTGATAGCTAGATCTATTTGCCAGGGAAGACGGATATCAGTTTAGACGATCCGTTTGTGCGATGTGTGCGATTTTAAGCCGTAGGGAGGAGTTTTTGAAGGTTCGGTCATCTGCGACCGAAAATTGACGATATCTCGGCTGTTGGGAGTCGGATCTGAAGGTTTCTTGGGTTAACGGAGTCAGCGGAGGAGACCCTATCGACATCTGAAGTCCGTTCGGCGAAAGGAGGAAGTTCACAAATAGATCTTTTTTGATTTCTTCGCTACGGGTTTTGCTCTTTTGAGTTCGTTAGAGTTCTGCTTGGCTATATACAGCTTGTGGTAGTTAGCTCTAGCTAAGAACTTGTACATGGATGTGGTTTGGACTTGGGGGTTTGGATCGCGTGATACTGATGTGGCTCTTCTTGTTAGCAAAGAGAAGTTTCTCTTGCTTTGAGCTACGCTTCGGTATTTTTTGGGTCAGAGTTGAGAATCGGGGGTTGTTTTTAAGAGCTTTGAAGCAGGTTACAGACCGCTCTGGTATGTTTTTCAGTTCTGTGCTCTTAGGAGAAAGAACCGGCAGTGTACATACATTTGAAGTTGATATATGTCACAGCCTTCGTTTTCGTGGTTGTTTTTCTCTGTCTTGTCTCTGTTTCAGCACACAACATCTCTACAGCCAGGAACCTCGCGTTTTCCTAGACATCCTTCATGCAATATCCGACACGATACGGTGGTGAACTCGACGTGAAGGTCTAGGGTGGAGATTTCTTCCGTGTGTGAACTTTGAAGAAGAGATTGGCAGTCATGAGTGAGGATGAGAAAGGTGATGGAGATAGAGCTAGTGGTTCAAGTGGGTTGACGAAGGTGCAGTTGGATCCGACGACTGCATTGATGTTCCAAGCTTTCATTATGTTCTTACGGTGTCGCGCCATTTTGCGACTACATGCTTGACTTCTACTCCGACGCTTAGGTTTGGTAGTTCTAGAAGTTAGCTCATATTACTTCTAGTCCTTTATGTATATGTTTGACACCTTTGCATTCGGTGTTAACACTATTTTGAGTCCTAGTAGGCTGATAAGATGTTAGTTATCTTGT
Organism: Asterella californica; assembly: GCA_036924285.1. Classification (NCBI taxonomy): domain Eukaryota; kingdom Viridiplantae; phylum Streptophyta; class Marchantiopsida; order Marchantiales; family Aytoniaceae; genus Asterella; species Asterella californica. The sequence continues at coordinate 21,048,623 of JAYKYS010000003.1, forward strand.
TCAAGCATTTGTGCGCTTGTGCAAGTGACTTCTTACTTGTCTATGACGTTCAATGTACATAACTTAGGGTTTCCATGCTGATAAGGGTTTGAGCTCATGGGTTGTACTTACTTGTCGCCCATGCACGCTTTCTAGCTAATTTAAGTTATTTTTCGGGGCTATGTGTCATTTTAGGTAGTTTAAGTTTTACGCTGGCACTCTAGGGGGCTTGACGTGGTAGCCTATGAGTGTAGATAAGTTACCAGGTAGTTTAAGGCACAAAAGGACAGTCAAGTGGAGCTATGAACTCCCATTGGTTCATTTTTGTCTTTTGTAAAACTCTAAGTTTAGAAACAGAGCTCTAGAGTGGAGTTCGAGCATTTTGGTGTGGTATCTTTGAAATCTGAGAGCACAGGTAGAGAGAGCTCGTCGTGCCAAGCACTATCAGTGAAATTTTTGTTCGATTTGGATCAATAAACAAGGAGTTATGCCCAATTGAAGTTCGGATTGTGCCAAAACTGCGTCACTTTTGCTGATTTTGGGGTTTTCGGTGCCAATTGCAGCAGAATTGAGGAAATCACTTCAAAACTTCGTGGTTGCGTTCACTGTCAGGAGGGCTACGACTGTCCAAAAAGTTTCGAATCATTTGAGTGATTGAGTAATTCAGGGCGGCCGCTGAAGTAGAGGGGGTCTGAAAAGCTCTTAATCTAGAGCAGCGACTTCAGAGGAGGAGATCTGGAGTTTTGTGTACAATCAGGAGTCCCAACTTCACAGGGATGTTCAGCATCCTGTAGACTTCAAATACTCAGAATTGAGGAAATCACTTCAAAACTTCGTGGTTGCGTTCACTGTCAGGAGAGCTACGACTGTCCAAAAAGTTTCGAATCATTTGAGTAACTGAGTAATTCAGGGCGGCCGCTGAAGCAGAGGGGGTCTGAAAAGCTCTTAATCTAGAGCAGCGACTTCAGAGGAGGAGATCTGGAATTTTGTGTACAATTTGAGGAGTCCCAACTTCACAGGGATGTTCAGCATCCTGTAGACTTCAAATACTGTGAGAAGATTTGAAATTCATCGAGTCAATTCTCTGTTCTATGTCTGAATAGCTGTCTAGGTACCAGAAATTGCCATAATTCTCTTATTCAGAACTTTTCTGTCAACATCTCGGTGCTAGAATTCAATCTCAGGCTGAAACTTCGTGTGTGTGTTCAGTAGTGCCTCATTTACATGTAGGGGAAGTTTAGAAGTCTAAACCTTCATAGTTTTCCTCTCTTTGAGTGTCAAAGTTCACCGCTTAAGCCTATTACTACCAGTGAGACCTAAATTTCACTTTTTGAGCATATTAGAGGATCCTACACTCCTGTGTGAGTGTTTATGTGTCTCGCCTGCCTGCCCATAGAATCGAAGTGTATGTGCAGTTGTTACAGCATTCTACAGAACTGGCAGAACAGGTAGAGCTTCATTTCCTACTCTACGATCCTACTTAACCATTTTCCTCGAGAGCCAAGGGAGGCGACCACCAGGGAGAGAGAGAGGCGCTGACAAGAGGTTGTCACCTCACATGCATGCGGTCCCTCTTCCCAATTAGCCCTCCACTGTGTTACTCCTACGCTACCTATGCTGCCACATGGGGTCCTAACTATTTTTACATGGAAAACTGCCACCCTTAAGATAGCATGTCCGATCCTACTAAATCTGGAAGTGTCGATTGAGTTTGCTAACTACTCTGATTGCTCGGTGGCAATCTCTACATGATCTGCTCCTACCGGAGCTACTACGTCGACTTCTGATGGGCTGGGAAGCCCTACACTTACCTCGGGTATCACTGAGGTAGCTTCCCTCTCCTCGCTCTTCGCTGGCCCTGCTGTTTCTACGGCTGCGTCTTCCTCGGCTTCGTCTTCGGAAGACGGAATGGTCTTCTGGGAAGACGAGTCGAATGGTGCGTTTTCGGTCTTCTGAGGCACAGATGCAGTACTAGGGACATGGCAACCTCATAGGGGTCCGGGGAAGTCGCTTCCTCCACGCGGAATACCTGGGAAGACGGCTCGTCTTCCTGTCTTCCAGAAGACATCATGTCTTCCGGGGCGTCTTCTGGAATCTTCTCGTCTTCCAACGCTGTCACCACCAAGTGTACAGCGAGATCAAACTCCTCCTTCTCCATCCCGGATCCAGTCGAGGGTGCTGGAGCTTGGGAAGATGCGGTTGCAGGTGTCGGAAGCGAGGGAAGACCATAAAGTGTCTTCACTCCTTCTATTTGTCTATCCAAGTACCTGAACATGCTATCTCTGCATTCCACCAACCTCGTCTTGGACCCGCTGTCCCATTCCCTAGCTAAGGTAAGTAACTTCTTACCCGCTGTCGTGATGTGAATTATTCCACATAGTGAATAATTCACCTCTCAGTTAGAAGTTAGTCTCTCTAAGTGAAGTTAAGACCTTAGAGAAGTCGATTCTGGAGGAAGTGAGCATTCGAAAATCTGAAAACACCACAGCGTAGGTCTTGTCGCGCTGATCACCGTGGTATGTTCAAAAGTTGCAAACGGAGTTGCAGACGAAAAGTTACTTGGAGTTCTTCTACAAGATTTCTGATATCGGGAAATTTACCATAAATCAGAGTGAGTTCGAAAAATACTTTTTAGATTTTTCTCATGTAGATTGTAGTATGTAGTATTTGTTTAAAATTCGAAATGTACAAAAAGAGCATGTCTAGAGAAAGTTATGGCATTTTGTGTTAGCAAAGGAAAGATGAAATACCGCAGCTTTCTAGCATATTAGCTTAGAAACTGGTCTTCAAAACCAGTTGTGAGATCAGCTTCCGTGGTGTAGCTGAGAAACTTGTAGGGAGGAGGTCTCCGGATCAAATCCCTTCAGACTCACAACCGGCTTGGAGTAGGCTGGCCCCTTCGGGGGAATATGAGGGAAGGGACACTAGATGTCCCTTAAACGTACCTTGAATGCGGGACGCCTCCGTCTACCCCTGCACTAGTAGATTTATTATCAGTGATTTGTTTTTCTGCAGCCATCTATTTAGGGCGTCTTTTACCCCTGCCAGGTGACACTGAAGGTTATGTAGGGTGGAGGAAAACCCAGAGGGATGTACTCCGGAGGGAGAGAATTGTCGAGCATTATCGCATTATCGTAGTTTGCCGATCATCGAGTAGTGTAGAGTTTACCGTGCGGGAGCTATCGAGTAGAGAGAAACAGTAGAGCTGAGGAGAGAAATTTTACACAGAGGTTACGTCTGAAGAGATCTTCTGCCTGATTAGAGTTTTGATATCGAGGGATTGAGAGTAGAGAACAGAATCGAGTAGATAGGAGACCTACAACTTGTACGCATATTTTTCTGAAGAGAAAACGGGAAGCTTCTAGGTGAACGCGCTGGTGCTTCACAAGAGCAGTTTTCTGATATTCTGAGTTACTGAGCGTGAGCTTTGCAATCTGCACGATCTGGAGTTGAAGATCTACTTGCACGCCGTGTGGTTTATCTTGACCGGATCGAAATCGTGGTGGTGTGTTCTCTTCCGGTCCATATTCCATGTGTGGTTTTTGCCCTCCTCTTCACGATCGTATCACAGCTAGAAGGTTCGCCCTTCCTAGGAAACTCTCGCCTCGACATACAATCTGGTGCTTCCACTGAGAGGTCTTGGGGTGATTGATTGAGAAGGTTGAGTTCACTACAAGGAGAAGAGATGGATCGTAAGAGTGCTGCTGCTACTTCTACGGCTGCTGCATCTACGTCTACTGCAGCTCCTTCTGTAGCACCAGCGACTACAGCGACATCTGCACCTGGTCTGGATACGGCTGAGATTCTGAAGACACTTGCGGCCCTGGTCCAACAACATCCGATCATTGGAGGGGGTGAGTTGAAGTCTACCAAGGCTTTGCAAGCAATTGTGAATAGATGCGGTAGATTTGATGGTAGAGATATTTCTAGGTATCTGCGTGAATACAGAGGAGAGATGGAGTTGGTTAGAGTTACGGATATAGAGATGATAACCAGTTTTGAGTTAGTTGTAATCCCTGAGTTGCGGGACCAAGTTAGGGATGTACAGAGAAGGAATCTAGGTGTGTGGATGAGTTTTGAGCGATCTCTTCGAGAGGAGTTTCTCGAAGAAGATTCAGAGAGAGTCACTAGAAGAACGTTTCTAGACTGGGTTGAGCAGCAACCTGGTCGTATGATGAGTCTGAATGAGATGTTGAGAGAGTTTGATCGGAGGTACCGACAACTCTCAACTCTAGAGCGCATAACTCTAGATGCTAGGAGAACTGAACTTTTTCTGCAAGCTACCGATGATGCTACAGCAGATCGGTTATGCTTTATGTTGGCTGACCGATCGGCTGAAGGAGGAGTTACTACTGATTGGGGGAGAGTTGAGGATGCTGTTGTTGTATTGACGAGACAAAGACGTGGAAGAGTGGCTGTGGGAGGACGCCCGCTTGCAGAAGTGACCGCTCAACCTCGCACTGCTCCTCAATTACAACAACCTCCGGCTCTTGCTCCGGCTCCTAGACCTGTTGTCCCTGCTGCAGTTCCTTTGATGCCAGTTGTGCCAGTTCCTGCACAGAGGGCACCGATTCAGAGACCTGCGGAGAACCATGGACAACAGAACCAGATCGAAGACCTGATTCGGCAGATGAGAGAACTGAAGGTGGAGCTAGCTGGATTGCAAAGAGAGCAGCCGCCGGCGCCTGCTGCTGCACGTCCAGGAGGTGCTCCTGTTTGTAGATGTATCTGGTGTGACAGTCAAGATCATTTCCGAGGGGACTGTCAAGAGCTTACGGCTGCTTTACGAGATGGTGTGGTTCGCTACCAGAACGGTAGGCTACACCTTTCTTCAACTGGAGAGCCGCTGAACACGCAGTTTGGACGAGGAGGCATGAGAAGTCTGCCTCAGATTGCCGCAGTTGCAACTGTAAATGCGTTGATGGCACCACCGGTAAATCCTGATGTATATGCCGGTCACATTGAAGTTTCTTCTAGTCCTACATTGCTAGATAGGACTACTGAGAAGAAACCTGTTCAAGTTCCTTCTGAAGTAATGAAGAGAGGAGCAGAAACTATCCGTAGGGTCACAGGGTGGGGAGATCCTGTTGATGTTGCGTCTATCAAAGCATTCTTGGACGTGGATAGACACGTTCACTGGCAGGATGCTTCTGTGGAGGAGAAGAGGCGACGAGAAGCCTCTGAACTTGATACTGGAGTTCCAGAGGAGACTGGAGATAGACGGAAGGTCACAAGGAGACGAGCAGCTCTTCCTGAGGACATCCCGTCTACTTCTGCAGCTCCTCCACCTGCACCAGGTCTGATGGAGGACGTGCAGAGATCCCAGCAAGAGCCAACGACTGCTGGTAGACGGTTTACTGCCCAAGAGAAAGGGAAGGGACCGGCTTACAAGTTGGCAGCAGATATAGAGACTTCAACTGATCTCAAGAGCATCTTGGAGCAGAGAATACTTGACGCGCGAATCGAGTTTTCTCTTCGAGAAGTTCTTGGTATTGCGAAGAGGGAGTTTCACGAGCTGATCATCGACATCATCAAGCGGAAGAGACAGATGATGTCTGAACAAGTAGAAAGCCAGATGATAGAGATGGTAGGAGCTTCTGTTAATGATGCAGAATTCGGCAAGGTGCATTTTCAGGAGGCTGATGATACAAAGTACCAGCAAGAAGCGTTGGTTGCTGGTACCAATACTGCTGAATTTGATGATGAAGAAGCTGGCGACGAGAGTCCAGCTACTGATAGTGACTTCAGAAAAAGACACTGGGCTCGTGCTACGACTGCTACACGAGTTCACCTTGGAAGTCTTGAACCTGTTGCTGCGTTAGTTGATCACGGTTCAGAGATCAACATCATGTCACGAGAAGTGTACGAGAGAGGACAGTGGCCTATCGAACTGAACCATGGTTGGGTGCTACGAGCTGCAAACAACCAGAAGGGTGAGTTATACGACGCTTGTCCCAACGTGAGAGTGAAGCTGGGTGATGTGGAGGTAGATCAGCACTTCTTCGTGCAGTCTTCTGCTTCTTATCCTGTGATTCTTGGTCAGCCTTATATCACCGCAGTTAGAATAGAGACGAAGGTGATGGATGACGGATCTCACTATGCTAGGATCCGTAGTCCAGATGATAGACGTTCTGTGCAGTTTTTGACCGTTCGTTCAAACCACGAACGAAACAGACAGACTTTGAGAGATTCTCCTATCTGTAGGAGCAAGGGTTTTCAGAAACCACTCTTGTAGGTCGGGATACCAAGAGTGATGGATCTGCTGTTACTATGATCCCGCTTGAGCAGCCTGTGGGATCACGGGAGGTTGACGAAGAGGTTGCTCAAGATTCTGAAAATTGCCACACTGTACATAGTTGGAAATCTGGTTTGATGACTTTCTGTTCTGATGATTGGAGTGAGTTCACGCGTGTAGAGGATTTGACTGAGAAGAGTAGAAGGCAGATGGAGAAGCATGCAGAAAATCTGCGCTGTACAGGAGTTCTGGGTGAAGATGAGATGATTTCTGGTGTTTACGAGGAGTTTGTAGGTGTACAATCTTTTGTTCGTTGGCTGGATGATGTAGATAGGTTGATGGAGCAGATGGGAGGAAGGGTGGTGATCCCTATCCACTCTCGTAAAGTCTATGAGGAGGTTGTCTCGTGCTTACAGTCTGTCCTCATCCGAGATTGGAGAGTGGATGGAAGGATGCAATCTGCTGGTGTGGCTCTCGTGAAGAAGCAGAGGTTCACACCAAATACAAAGCTGTAGCGAAGAAGGTGAAACCAGTGGCGACTCAATTACCTGTTGACTCACAACAACAGATGGAGTTAGCTGCCACGGAGCCTGTACTGAGAGATCCTAAACTGATAGGACACGAGTTTACTCAAGAGACACTCGAGCAGCTCCAGATAGGAGGGGGTGGCTTCTTGACTGAAGTGGAGAAACGAGCTTTTGAGCAGATGATAGTTAGCCATGGTAAGGCATTTTCTTTCTCAGCTGGAGAGATTGGTTGTGTGGATCCTAGTGTGATAGCTCCGATGGTTATCTTCACTGTTCCTCACTTACCTTGGGACTTGAAGCCGATTCCAGTCCCTCGTGCCTTGCTACCGAAGGTTATCGAGTTACTGAAGGAGAAGATGACAAGAGATGAAGACGCCCGGCTACTAAAGAGGCTGAGGCGGAGGAGAACGATGCTGATGAAGACAAACTGAAGACTGAAGAGGTTGGCACATGCCGGAGGATGTGCAGGTTTGGAGGGGGTGGATGTCGTGATGTGAATTATTCCACATAGTGAATAATTCACCTCTCAGTTAGAAGTTAGTCTCTATGAGTGAAGTTAAGACCTCAGAGAAGTCGATTCTGGAGGAAGTGAGCATTAGAAAATCTGAAAACACCACGGCGTAGGTCTCGTCGCGCTGATCACCGTGGTATGTTCAAACGTTGCAAACGGAGTTGCAGGCGAAAAGTTACTTGGAGTTCTTCTACAAGATTTCTGATACCGAGAAATTTACCATAAATCAGAGTGAGTTCTAAAAATACTTTTTAGATTTTTCTCATGTAGATTGTAGTATTTAGTATTTGTTTAAAATTCGAAATGTACAAAAAGAGCATGTCTAGAGAAAGTTATGGCATTTCGTGTTAGCAAAGGAAAGACGAAATACCGCAACTTTCTAGCATATTAGCTTAGAAACTGGTCTTCAAAACCAGTTGTGAGATCAGCTTCCGTGGTGTAGCTGAGAAACTTGTAGGGAGGAGGTCTCCGGATCAAATCCCTTCAGACTCACAACCGGCTTGGAGTAGGCTGGCCCCTTCAGGGGAATATGAGGGACCGGACACTAGATGTCCCTTAAACGTACCGTGAATGCGGGACGCCTCCGTCTACCCCTTCAGTAGTGCAGTCACCTAGTGTGGATGCTAGAGGAAGATTACCACCGGGTTTCGAAATGGACCTCTCACCTTCGGGTTGGCGGGGTAATTAGTACGAATTCGGTTGCGCCCCTCTAAGTCCTGGGGTAGCGAGATGGCATCAAAGATACTCCAAGTCGGTACCAATTCTTTTGTAGAAAAATGAAGAGTTCGAAATATTATTCACTTGGGTCGAAAAATCAAGTGAAACTGATACCTGAGGCAATACTTACGGCACTTCAAAGTTTAAGGGGGTCGAGAAACGACAATGATGATAACTCGGGCTCCACGTGTCAGAACGAGGTGATTCCGGTGGCCAGAGGTAGCCGTGGTGGAGTTACTTCGGATGGAGGTGTCAAATGCTGACTGTACAACCGACTCAGCGGCCGTCCGCACAGATGAACCTGCGAAGCTTAGTGAAATAGTCTTCTTACGTGTAGATTTATTATCAGTGATTTGTTTTTCTGCTGCCATCTGTTTAGGGCGTCTTTTACCTCTGCCAGGTGACAGAGGTAAAAGATCGCAGTTTGCCGATCATCGAGTAGTGTAGAGTTTACCGTGCGGGAGCTATCGAGTAGAGAGAAACAGTAGAGCTGAGGAGAGAAATTTTACACAGAGGTTACGTCTAAAGAGATCTTCTGCCTGATTAGAGTTTTGATATCGAGGGATTGAGAGTAGAGAACAGAATCGAGTAGATAGGAGACCTACAACTTGTACGCAGGAGCGGCTCTCTTCTTTGCGCTTCCTCGCATCGCAGCAGGAGCGTCCATCCATCCTTCGTCTTCTGGAGTCTTCGGAAGACTCCCAGGTGTTACAGAAGCTGTCTTCTGCTCCGATCGGGTACTCAGCAGCTCTACCTCCGAGTCCGACTCCGATCCTGAATGAATGAGGGAGATGGGTGTCCTCGGTATACTTCTGGAACCCATCTTCCTCAGCGGCGTGGCGTCTTCCGACCCACTAGACTCATCTTCCCTCACCAGAAGCGTCTTCTGGTGAGAGCCGGGCCTCAGCTGTGGCATCAGAGTGGGAGGGGGCGTTGCTGCTGTCTCTCGGTCATCGTCTTTCGAGGTCTCCTCCTTCACCTCCTGTCGTTCCGTTGGCCCATACACTGCCAGCTGATCTTCCCTAAGATCCCCCATGGCTACATACAAGTAGCAGAGGAAGGGCGTCAGGTGTCCTCCCGCCGGGGTACCTAAGTATGCTAACTCCGTCTGTACATAGTTGTAGATGTACGCGCCCCAGTAGATTGGCACTCGGTCATCCCACACTGATTCAAGGAACTCCACGTCCTGATCTCCTAAGTACCTCGTCTTCTGCGCTTTTCCCTTGGGAAAGAGATGCAGAAATAACTTCGCCAGGAGGCGCTTCTTCGGCTCCCGGTAAGATTCTATCTTCCAACCGTTCCTCCCCTGCCTGTCTTCCACGAAAAGGCAGGTGGTACTCCCAGGCACATGCCACGAACTCACGATCCTAGGCAAGATCTTCTTCTCGTACCAATATCCTCGGTTCTCGGACCTGTGAAACGCCTTACGCCACCAGTCTTCAGTCCAGGAAGACGGTCTTCCTCGAGCTACTCCTGCCTTCGCACGTACACGGTTACGCGGTGGTAACGCTGCCCACACCTCCTCCGGAAACCCTTGATCTGCGAGGTTCCAATCCCACAGGAAGAAATCGAGACCCAACTCCTTGAGGAAAGGAGTGGCCTCGGCCAATTCTGCCGCTGGTAACACCAAGCCCCGCGGATGCATAGACATACTTGGAAGATCTGTTGCACTAAACCACAAGCACCTACTATGAGCTGAAGGCTCAGTTCTTCCTGAGTGCCCACATTCTAGCTTCTACTTCTCAGAAGACGAAACTAGTCTTCCAGAAGACAGCTACTCCGTCTTCCGGGATTCTAACAGTACTTCCTAGATAGCTCTCGTCTTCCGAGCTATATCTAAACAATCCTATCTAAGCAAGGCCTCGCATGGATTACCAAGAAGACAACCCACTTTGCATTACATCCTATTTCCTATCAGAAGATACAAGATATGCGAGAAGTAGAGTATAAGAAAGGTTCAGAAGATGGTTGCGGGCTCCTGCGGTGACAGTGGCCTCTAGGAAGACTCCCGGGACAGCTTCCAATTCAACAACGTTCTCGGAAGACCTCCCGAAGCCAGGCTTCCCTTCACTGGTCTCACCTGTCTTCTTCTTCCTACGCGCAATCTATCCTCACAACAGACTCAAGACATTTGCACTCTGTTCTTCTGACTTCTCACCTCTCATACACACTCAGAAGAAGCTTGCTGCATGATGGGAAGACATGACCCTCGACCATTCTCTCCAGATTCTGCCAGCAAGACTTCTCACAACTCTCTTCTAAGTTCGGGAAGAAGAAGGAACGGCTGCTATGGATCGGACAGAAGAGACCCGAATGGACCCTCGCGTCTTCTCGCTCATTTTGCCAGCCTTCCAGTCTTCTAGTCTCTCTAGGAATGGGAGTTGAGAAGCTTGAAAGACCGGGAGGCACAGGCCTAGTTCCCGACTTCCAACTTCTCGAATTAACACAACAACTCACCACTTCACTCAGGATTCGTACCAAGTCTCTCTAAACACAAAAGCAAAGCAAATCCACTCTTGATACGAATTGTGTTCAGTCGACTTCCGAAGACAGTCTTCCGAAGACGGTCTTCCGAAGACAGTCAAATTCAAGAAGCGTCTTCCGAAGATATTCCCATCTTCCGAATCGTCTTCTGTTCCAAGTTTCGGGGGTAGAGAGGTAGTAGGGTAGGGAAATTGATAGTTGGGGTCTCTAATTTGAGGACTAGGGGTAGGGAAGCTCGAATTGAGCTTGGGAAGAAGCAAGGAGATGTCTTGACAGAAATTGGGCAGCACTTCCGCGCCCAATGTCTCAATAGGAAAGATGGGGGTGGGGGTAATCGATCAGGCTGCCTGCACACAACGAAGGAAGCGCGGGGAATACCAGGAAAAGGCGAGAAGAAGTGGGAAGAGGAAAGAACATGGGAAAGAACCTCTACAGTCTTCTTCGGCTCCCCGAGTTACCTTCGACCTCCGCGCGCTTCTGGCTCTTGTCCTAGCTTCCAATGCGACTCCTCTCGACTGCGCCTGCTGTCAATTTCGGTCCACACCTCGATTCCACCTCTACTTCTACTCGCCACTCTTCACTGTCAACTTCTCGGAAGCTCCACAGAAACGCCTTCGCTTTCTCTGCTGTTTGTGCTCCCGCAATTCGATCTCACCCTTCGCCTAGCTGCCAACTTACTCTCTCCTACCTCGATGTCTCACTCGATTCCTCTCTCAATGCTAGCTCGCGAAGCTCACTCTCTCAATCGATCTTCTTCAGGCGCGCTGTGCTGCGGGAAGTTGGAAGGTGCCTAATGTGATTCCTCACGCATCTTCCCCGCGGATTAGGGGTTCTCGTCCTTGGTGTCTTCCTGACCTACCTACCTATTTGGTGCGCTCCAGTAGGTACACCTACTGTCTTACCCGAAAACTCGTGGTTGGTCCTTCGCGGTCGCTGTCTTCTGGAAGATAGGTGTCTTCCGCCGTCTTCCCATCTTCCGCCGTCTTCTCGTCTTCTGAAGACGCAACTGAGAAGATGATCTTCCGAAGACGGTCGTCTTCCGAAGAAGTCAACTTCTTATTACAAACAGCTCTTAAGATCATCTTCCTGTTAAGGAAGACGTAACCTTAAGTAACAACGCTTCTTCAGTTATACAAACAAGTCATTATTCTTAAAAATTTCAAAAATTCGTGCATCCTGTAATTTGTGGGCACCACATACGCCCACCCTCACATGTTTGCGTCCTCGCAAACATCAGTGTCTTCTACACTTCTGTTTTACGTCCAGTACTTCTTGACGCGCCACCCATTAACACGAGTGGTCATCAGTGTACCGTCCAACTCTTCCAACTGCAAGGAGCCATTGTCGAAGATCTCTAAGACACGGTAAGGTCCCATCCAGCGAAGATGAAGTTTCCCGGGGAACTTAATATGGCGGTTGTCGTAGAGAAGCACCAAGTCCCCATCCACAACAGTCACCTTCCTCAACTTGCTATCGTAGTTTACCTTACGTTGCGCTTGCACCTCGTATGTCTTCTCCAAAGCTGCATTCCTGTCTTCTTCAAACTCTACGAAGTTCAAAAGATGCTGCTCCTGGCTCTCTTCTTCTCCCATGCGTTCGGATACGGCTAACCGGTATGTTGGGACCTCTAACTCAATGGGCACAATAGGTGTTATGCCGTAAGTTAGGTAGAAAGGCGTCTTCTGGGTTGTGACTTTAGGTGAAATCCTGAAGGCCCACAACACAGATGGCAATTTCGTGTCCCAGTCATACGCATGGTTAACAGTTACCTTGTTCAGGATGTTACACAGAAGACCGTTCGACTTCTCCGTCACCCCATTCGCTTTCGGATTGTATGGCGTCGTCTTCCGATGCTTAATCCTGAAGTATTGGGTCAGGAGGGAGATAGTCTCATTTAAAAAATGAGTGCCCCTATCTGACACCAATTCCAGCGGACATCCATACCTAGTGATGATGTTATGCCATAGGAACCTTGCTACTACTGCGGCATCGTTCTTCCTCGTGGCCTCGCCTTCCACCATCTTGGTGGCATAGTCGGTAGCTATTAAGATGTACCTTGCTCGTGTTCTTCTCGCCACCGGGGCGATAGGACCCACAAAGTCGATTCCTCACTTTTTGAACGGGGCAAGTGGAAGAATGGGGATAAGAGGCCACCCTTGTTGTAGCGGTCGGTCTTCCCACCCTCTGGCATGCGTCGCACTTCCTGATCTCCTGAAAAGTGTCTCGATACATAGTTGACCACCAGTATCCGGCGTCTAGCATCTTCTTCACTGTGGTTTTCAGCCCGTAGTGACCCCCAGCATCTTCGTAGTGAAGACCTGTGATCACTGATTTTATCTCTGACGGCTCGAGACATCTTCTCAGCTTCTCGTCATGTCCCTTTCGAAACAGGATACCCTGGAAGATAGCGTAAGGTCCTGCCTTGTGTAAGAAGACAGCCTTCTGCTCCGCATCCATTCCCTCGGGATACTGTTGGTCTTCCAAGAACTTTCTCAAGTCCTTGAAGATCGACTCTTTTGTGGAAGTCGCAAAGACTGGATCAGAAGATCTAGTCTCGTCTTCTGGGAAGCAGGCGGTACGCCCCCCGTCAGATGAAAACTGAAAACAACTCTGCGAAAACTGAAAACAACTTCTCGTCAGGAAACTCGTCTTCCACTTCATCTTCTCGTCGTTCTGTCTCCAATCTGGATAGGTAGTCAGCATTAACATGCTGTCTTCCGGGCCTGTACTCAACTGTGTAAGTAAATTCCTGGAGTAGGAGAATCCACCTAGCTATCCTACCAGACAAATCTGCTTTCTTTACAAGATGTTTCAAAGAGAAGTGATCTACATAGAAGACAAACGGGTTTGCTAGAAGATAGTGTCTAAACTTCCTACAGGAGTAAATCATGCCAAGACACTCCCTTTCAGTTGTCGAGTACTTCTTCTCTGCATCACTGAGCTGTCTTCCCGCGTAGTAGATGGGATAATCCTTCTTCTTCTCATCTTTCTGACTCAACACCACCCCGATGACGAAAGCAGAAACATCCACATAAATGTGGAAGACTCTTTCCCAATCAGGCGGCCGTAGGACAAGGGATTCCGACAGAAGCCTCTTCATTTCTTTGAATGCTTCTTGCTGCTCGGAAGACCAAACGTATGGTTCGTCCTTCTTCAGCAACTTAGTGAGTCTTCCTGCTACCTCTGCGTACCTGTCAATAAACCTCCTGTAATATCCTACGTTGCCAAGGAAGCTTCTCAACTGTGTCAGGTTAGCAGGTGGGTGGAGTTTCATGATGACTTCCACCTTAGCACAGTCGACTTCTATACCTCTTCCGGAAATCCTATGTCCTAGCAAGATCCCCTCTGACATACCAAAGAAGCACTTTTCAGGGTGAAGAGCCAAACGATGTTCTCTACACTTCAGAAAACACTTCCTTAGAAATATCAAGTAGTCTTCTCTCGATCCAAACACACAGAAATCATCCAAGAAGATCTCCATAAAGGTGCGAAGATACTCCTTGAAGATGGTAATCATCAACCTCTGGAATGTGGCGGGTGCATTGCATAAACCAAACGGCATTTGGTTGTACGCGTATGTGCCCCAATCAGTGGTGAAAGTGATTTTCGACTTGTCTTCTTCTCTGATTGAAACTTGGTTGTACCCAGAATACCCATCCAGGAAGCTGTAGAACTCATGTCCTGCTACCTGGTCTAACACAGAGTCGGTGAATGGTAAAGGGTGATGATCCTTCTTCGTGGCCAAGTTCAGCTTCCGGAAGTCCTGACACACTCGGATCTTCCCTGTCTGCTTCTTCGGCACGATGACAATAGGAGCTACCCACTCACTGCTAAGTACTGGGAAGATGACTCCTGCCTTCAGGTACTGGTCAATCTGGTCCTTCACCAGAAGCGAGTACTTGGGGTTGAGCCAATACTGCCTCTGCCGTGCAGGAACAACGCCCTCCAGCAAGTCGATGCGATGCTCTCCCAATTCTCGAGGTATGCCCTTCATGTCTTCTATGGTCCATGCGAAGACATCCTGGAACTCCGTTAGAAGTTCTCGAAAGTCTTCCAACTGCTGGCCCTCGATCACCTTGGAAAGCTTCAGCTTCTTCCCAGGAGCAACCTCCATCTCTTGGAGATCATCCGGGTTTACCATTCCTTCGGTGTGACTGTACTCACCGGCACCAAAGTATTCCGGTTTGGGAGCTTCTTCTGGTTCAGATTCGTCTTCTGGAAGACCAATTATCGGATCTTCCGAAGGGAAGACGGTATTCTCGTCTTCTGGAAGACCAACTATCGGATCTTCCGAAGAGAAGACGGTATTCTCGTCTTCTGGAAGCTCTTCTTCCGCAATCTCGTAGCACTCAATGTATCCACAGACCACATCTTCTACTTTCTCTGCTACTTCTATAGTACACACGTTATTCGCCACAAACTCATTATACCGTTCATCACTGTCAGAAGACGCAGCTGAGTCTTCTGAAGTGTACCCCTCTGTTGTAGACGGAGTTTCTCCTTGGTGTCCAATCTTGATCCAAGGAAGCGAGACCTTACTCTTCTCACCTTGCTTGGGTGTAGGATTGGAAAATCTCAAACAATGTCTTCTCCAGTCGGTATTCACATTTGCAGCATACAGCCATGGTCTTCCTATCAACACCTGATATCCAACCTTAGCTACAGGTCGCAAAATGATGTAAGTGAGGTAAAAAGATACTCCACCAATTACCGTCAAGACATCTTTCAGTTGCCCCAAAGGTCGTCTTCTGGTCTGGTCCGCCATTCTGAGAATTCTTGGAGTAGGCTGGAACTCAGTGAAGCCTAGGGCATGCGCCGTTTCTTCCGTCATGATGTTAACTCCGGAGCCGGAATCAATGGGCACCTTCTTCAGAAGACAGCCATGGATCTCCATATTAAGTTATGGGGCTCCCAAGTCTTCATGCTCTATCCTTAGGATCTGGGTGCTCGGGGGAAGTTTAGCTGTCCTCCTCTTCCTCGATCCTCGAAGCACAGATTGTAACATCTTTCTGTAACCAGCGTTGTCATCCAACAGCTGTTGGAAGGTTACATCCGCCTTCTGATTCCACAAGTCTCGCAAGAAGTCGTACGGAGATCTTTTCAGAAGAGTGACTGGTGTTTCCAACAGAGAAGATGTAGTGGTCGCTTCCTTGGGTGGAGCTACTACCTCGACTTCTGATGGGCTGGGAAGCCCTACACTTACCTCGGGTACCACTGAGGTAGCTTCCTTCTCCTCGCTCTTCGCTGGCCTTGCTGTTTCTGCGGCTGCGTCTTCCTCGGCTTCGACTTCGGAAGACGGAATGGTCTTCTGGGAAGACGAGTCGAATGGTGCATTTTCGGTCTTCTGAGGCACAGATGCAGTACTAGGGACCATGGCAACCTCATAGGGGTCCGGGGAAGTCGCTTCCTCCACGCGGAATACTTGGGAAGACGGCTCGTCTTCTTGTCTTCCAGAAGACATCATGTCTTCCGGGGCGTCTTCTGGAGTCTTCTCGTCTTCCAACGCTGTCACCACCAAGTGTACAGCGAGATCGAACTCCTCCTTCTCCATCCCGGATCCAGTCGAGGGTGCTGGAGCTTGGGAAGATGCGGTTGCAGGTGTCGGAAGCGAGGGAAGACCATAAAGTGTCTTCACTCCTTCTATCTGTCTATCCAAGTACCTGAACATGCTATCTCTGCATTCCACCAACCTCGTCTTGGACCCGCTGTCCCATTCCCTAGCTAAGGTAAGTAACTTCTTACCCGCTGTCGTGATGTGAATTATTCCACATAGTGAATAATTCACCTCTCAGTTAGAAGTTAGTCTCTCTGAGTGAAGTTAAGACCTCAGAGAAGTCGATTCTGGAGGAGGTGAGCATTCGAAAATCTGAAAACACCACGGCGTAGGTCTCGTCGCGCTGATCACCGTGGTATGTTCAAAAGTTGCAAACGGAGTTGCAGGCAAAAAGTTACTTGGAGTTCTTCTACAAGATTTCTGATACATGAAATTTACCATAAATCAGAGTGAGTTCGAAAAATACTTTTTAGATTTTTCTCATGTAGATTGTAGTATGTAGTATTTGTTTAAAATTCGAAATGTACAAAAAGAGCATGTCTAGAGAAAGTTATGGCATTTCGTGTTAGTAAAGGAAAGACGAAATACCGCAGCTTTCTAGCATATTAGCTTAGAAATTGGTCTTCAAAACCAGTTGTGAGATCAGCTTCCGTGGTGTAGCTGAGAAACTTGTAGGGAGGAGGTCTCCGGATCAAATCCCTTCAGACTCACAACCGGCTTGGAGAAGGCTGGCCCCTTCGGTGGAATATGAGGGGCGGGACACTAGATGTCCCTTAAACGTACCGTGAATGCGGGACGCCTCCGTCTACCCCTGCACTAGTGCAATCACCTAGTGTGGATGCTAGAGGGAGATTACCACCGGGTTTCGAAATGGACCTCTCACCTTCGGGTTGGCGGGGTAATTAGTACGAATTCCGTTGCGGCCCTCTAAGTCCAGGGGTAGCGAGATGGAATCAAAGATACTCCAAGTCGGTACCAATTCTTTTGTAGAAAAATGTAGAGTTCGAAATATTATTCACTTGGGTCGAAAAATCAAGTGAAACTGATACTTGAGGCAATACTTACGGCACTTCGAAGTTTAAGGGGGTCGAGAAACGACAATGATGATAACTCGGGCTCCACGTGTCAGAACGAGGTGATTCCGGTGGCCAGAGGTAGCCGTGGTGGAGTTACTTCGGATGGAGGTGTCAAATGCTGACTGTACAACCGACTCAGCGGCCGTCCGTACAGATGAACCTGCGAAGCTTAGTGAAATAGTCTTCTTACGTGTAGATTTATTATCAGTGATTTGTTTTTCTGCTGCCATCTGTTTAGGGCGTCTTTTACCCCTGCCAGGTGACACTGAAGGTTACGTAGGGTGGAGGAAAACCCAGAGGGGTGTACTCCGGAGGGAGAGAATTGTCGAGCATTATCGCATTATCGCAGTTTGCCGATCATCGAGTAGTGTAGAGTTTACCGTGCGGGAGCTATCGAGTAGAGAGAAACAGTAGAGCTGAGGAGGGAAATTTTACACAGAGGTTACGTCTGAAGAGATCTTCTGCCTGATTAGAGTTTTGATATCGAGGGATTGAGAGGAGAGAACAGAATCGAGTAGATAGGAGACCTACAACTTGTACGTATATTTTTCAGAAGAGAAAACGGGAAGCTTCTAGGTGAACGCGCTGGTGTTTCACAGGAGCAGTTTTCTGATATTCTGAGTTACTGAGCGTGAGCTTTGCACTCTGCACGATCTGGAGTTGAAGATCTACTTGCACGCCGTGTGTTTTATCTTGGCCAGATCGAGAACGTGGTGGTGTGGTTTCTTGCGATCCGTATTCTGTGTGTGGTTTTTCGCCCTCTTCTTCACGATCGTATCACAGCTAGAAGGTTCGCCCTTCCCAGGAAACTCTCGCCTCGACACCGCGGTGAAGTTGAACTTCTTCCGAAGCGCTTCTACCGACTGATCTAGCATCTTCTGCGCACGAGCCTCCGCTGCTTCCCTCTGCGTCTTCTCCACTGCAGCTCGTGCTTCTGCGGCTTCTCGCTGCGCCTTCCAAGTGGTCTGCTCTTCTGCGAAGGCAGTGATCTTCTCCCGCACTAGGAGAACTTCCTGATCGCGCTGCTGTACTCGCGCCTACAACTCCTGGTTGCTCTTCCGAAGTTGCATCGACTCCTTGGCAGAGGCGGCTGCTTCCGCCTTGTACCTGGCTGCAAGCTTCTCCGTGGTGCAGAGACTAACTTCCAGCGACTCCGTCTTCTGCTGGCTGTCTTCCTGTCGCAGCAAGGTGCGCAGGCCGAATCCAGGCTGTAAGGGCTTCTCCTGTGCCCTCGCTCTCCTCTCCAGCAACTCCATAGCGGGCTGGATCTCCTTCTGGAAGTAGGCACTGAACTCCTCCAGTCGTCTTCCTGCGGAAGACAAGTTCATTTCCACCACTCGCTCCATGGTGTCGACTTCGTCTTCCAGAGGCAAGGAAGCCTCTTCCACCACTACGGCCTTCATCTTCTGCGCACGAGAAGAAGCTACTCTTCTCATCTTCCGGGGTGGAAGACTCCAAATGGCAAGAGCAGCTCTTTTCTTTGCGCTTCCTCGCATCGCAGCAGGAGCGTCCATCCATCCTTCGTCTTCTGGAGTCTTCGGAAGACTCCCAGGTGTTACAGAAGCTGTCTTCTGCTCCGATCGGGTACTCAGCAGCTCTACCTCCGAGTCCGACTCCGATCCTGAATGAATGAGGGAGATGGGTGTCATCGGTACACTTCTGGAACCCATCTTCCTCAGCGGCGTGGCGTCTTCCGACCCACTAGACTCATCTTCCCTCACCAGAAGCGTCTTCTGGTGAGAGCCGGGCCTCAGCTGTGGCATCAGAGTGGGAGGGGGCGTTGCTGCTGCCTCTCGATCATCGTCTTTCGAGGTCTCCTCCTTCACCTCCTGTCGCTCCGTTGGCCCATACACTGCCAGCTGATCTTTCCTAAGATCCCCCATGGCTACATACAAGTAGCAGAGGAAGGGCGTCAGGTGTCCTCCCGCCGGGATACCTAAGTATGCTAACTCCGTCTGTACATAGTTGTGGATGTACGCGCCCCAGTAGATTGGCACTCGGTCATCCCACACTGATTCCAGGAACTCCACGTCCTGATCTCCTAAGTACCTCGTCTTCTGCGCTTTTCCCTTGGGAAAGAGATGCAGAAATAACTTCGCCAGGAGGCGCTTCTTCGGCTCCCGGTAAGATTCTATCTTCCAACCGTTCCTCCCCTGCCTGCCTTCCACGAAAAGGCAGGTGGTACTCCCAGGCACATGCCACAAACTCACGATCCTAGGCAAGATCTTCTTCTCGTACCAATATCCTCGGTTCTCGGACTCAAGCCTGTGAAACGCCTTACGCCACCAGTCTTCAGTCCAGGAAGACGGTCTTCTCCGAGCTACTCCTGTCTTCGCACGTACACGGTTACGCGGTGGTAACGCTGCCCACACCTCCTCCGGAAACCCTTGATCTGCGAGGTTCCAATCCCACAGGAAGAAGTCGAGACCCAACTCCTTGAGGAAAGGAGTGGCCTCGGTCAATTCTGCCGCTGGTAACACCAAGCCCCGCGGATGCATCGACATACCTGGAAAATCTGTTGCACTAAACCACAAGCACCTTCTATGAGCTGAAGGCTCAGTTCTTCCCGAGTGCCCACAGTCTAGCTTCTACTTCTCAGAAGACGAAACTAGTCTTCCAGAAGACAGCTACTCTGTCTTCCGGGATTCTAACAGTACTTCCTAGATAGCTCTCGTCTTCCGAGCTATATCTAAACAATCCTATCTAAGCAAGACCTCGCATGGATTACCAAGAAGACAACCCACCTTGCATTACATCCTACTTCCTATCAGAAGATACAAGATATGCGAGAAGTAGAGTATAAGAAAGGTTCAGAAGATGGTTGCGGGCTCCTGCGGTGACAGTGACCTCTAGGAAGACTCCCGGGACAGCTTCCAATTCAACAACGTTCTCGGAAGACCTCCCGAAGCCAGGCTTCCCTTCACTGGTCTCACCTGTCTTCTTCTTCCTACGCGCAATCTATCCTCACAACAGACTCAAGACATTTGCACTCTGTTCTTCTGACTTCTCACCTCTCATACACACTCAGAAGAAGCTTGCTGCATGATGGGAAGACATGACCCTCGACCATTCTCTCCAGATTCTGCCAGCAAGACTTCTCACAACTCTCTTCTAAGTTCGGGAAGAAGAAGGAACGGCTGCTATGGATCGGACAGAAGAGACCCGAATGGACCCTCGCGTCTTCTCGCTCATTTTGCCAGCCTTCCAGTCTTCTAGTCTCTCTAGGAAGATGGGGAGTTGAGAAGCTTGAAAGACCGGGAGGCACAGGCCTAGTTCCCGACTTCCAACTTCTCGAATTAACACAACAACTCACCACTCCACTCAGGATTCGTACCAAGTCTCTCTAAACACAAAAGCAAAGCAAATCCACTCTTGATACGAATTATATTCAGTCGACTTCCGAAGACAGTCTTCCGAAGACGGTCTTCCGAAGACAGTCAAATTCAAGAAGCGTCTTCCGAAGATGTTCCCATCTTCCGAATCGTCTTCTGTTCCAAGTTTCGGGGGTAGAGAGGTAGTAGGGTAGGGAAATTGATAGTTGGGGTCTCTAATTTGAGGACTAGGGGTAGGGAAGCTCGAATTGAGCTTGGGAAGAAGCAAGGAGATGTCTTGACAGAAATTGGGCAGCACTTCCGCGCCCAATGTCTCAATAGGAAAGATGGGGGTGGGGGTAATCGATCAGGCTGCCTGCACACAACGAAGGAAGCGCGGGGAATACCAGGAAAAGGCGAGAAGAAGTGGGAAGAGGAAAGAACATGGGAAAGAACCTCTACAGTCTTCTTCGGCTCCTCGAGTTACCTTCGACCTCCGCGCGCTTCTGGCTCTTGTCCTAGCTTCCAATGCGACTCCTCTCGACTGCGCCTGCTGTCAATTTCGGTCCACACCTCGATTCCACCTCTACTTCTACTCGCCACTCTTCTACTTCGCCACAACTTCTCGGAAGCTCCACAGAAACGCCTTCGCTTTCTCTGCTGTTTGTGCTCCCGCAATTCGATCTCACCCTTCGCTTAGCTGCCAACTTACTCTCTCCTACCTCGATGTCTCACTCGATTCCTCTCTCAATGCTAGCTCGCGAAGCTCACTCTCTCAATCGATCTTCTTCAGGCGCGCTGTGCTGCGGGAAGTTGGAAGGTGCCTAATGTGCTTCCTCACGCATCTTCCTCGCGGATTAGGGGTTCTCGTCCTTGGTGTCTTCCTGACCTACCTACCTATTTGGTGCGCTCCAGTAGGTACACCTACTGTCTTACCCGAAAACTCGTGGTTGGTCCTTCGTGGTCGCTGTCTTCTGGAAGATAGGTGTCTTCCGCCGTCTTCTCATCTTCCGCCGTCTTCTCGTCTTCTGAAGACGCAACTGAGAAGACGATCTTCCGAAGACGGTCGTCTTCCGAAGAAGTCAACTTCTTATTACAAACAGCTCTTAAGATCATCTTCCTGTTAAGGAAGACGTAACCTTAAGTAACAACGCTTCTTCAGTTATACAAACAAGTCATTATTCTTAAAAATTTCAAAAATTCGTGCATCTTGTAATTTGTGGGCACCACAGGAGGACATCTATGGAAGCGCCCTAAGCTACAAGGAGGTATACCGCAACGGGTGGTATGTGACTTGGAATTGCAGCAGCAGCTGATCAAGGAGTTCCATGAGAGTTTATGGGCCGGTCATAGAGGAGTTTGGGCTACATTTGCCAAGATGAAGGAGAAGTATTGGTGGAAGGGTATGTATAAGGATGTAGTACTGTTATTTTCATCTTGTATACCTTGCCAGATGTATTCCAACGTACGTCATCGTGATGGATTGCATCCTACTTATCCTTTAGCCATTCATTACAAATGGGTAGTTGATCTGGTAACTATGCCATTTGGACTTGGACAAATGAGGTATCTAGTCTTGGCTAGAGAAGATCTATCTAACCAGGTTGAAGGTCGTGCCCTGAGGACGAAGACCACTGCTAGTGTCTGCCGCTTTTTACTTGAAGATGTTATTTGTAGGTATGGGTGCATGGGAAAGATCACTGCAGATAGGGGTGAGCTGGATGCACAAGAAGCAGTTGAGTTCTTCAAGTGATTGGGAATCAAGTTGGCATTAACCACTGCTTACAATCCTGAAGGGAATGGCAAGAGCGAAAGAGGTCATCCGTCAATCATCAAAGCTTTGGTAAAAGCTTACAAGGGTAAGATCCGTGAATGGCCTAGACTGCTACCATTTGCTTTGTGGGCAGATCGTACAACTCATAGTACCGTTACAGGTTACATGCCAGCAAAAACCTATGATGCCGATTGAGGAGGTTGTGCCTACTTGGAATGTTTTGCCATGGGAAGATGGTAGAAGTACGGAGGATCTTCTTGCATTAAGGATCCAGCAGTTAGAACGGAGACCTGAGGATGTTGCCAAAGCTGTGGAAAGGTTGAAGACTGCTAGAGAGAAAAAGGCAGATTTGATAGAACGCATAGATTACGACCCAAACTAGTTAAGGAAGGTGATTGGGTGTTAGTCTATGATAGTAGTCTTGATAATCAGCATAGCGCTATCAAAAAGTTTTCCAAGAGATGGTTCGGACCTTATGTGGTGTTAGAAGTTTATGATAATGCCACATACTCTTTGAGAGAGTTAGATGGTGCAGTGCTCAAGATACCAGTCGCAGGGAAGAGAATCAAGCTTTTTAGAAGGAGAAGGGAGGACCGGAACATTGCAGAGCTTACTGAAGATGAAGCTGAAGACTCAATGGAGGTTGAAGATGAATTTGAAGCTGAAGCTGAAGAGTCTTGATCAGGGTCTGGCACATACCGGAGGATGTGCAGGTTCAGAGGGGGTGGATGTCGCGCCATTTTGCGGCTACATGCTTGACTTCTACTCTGACGCTTAGGTTTGGTAGTTCTAGAAGTTAGCTCATATTACTTCTAGTCCTTTATGTATATGTTTGACACCTTTGCATACGGTGTTAACACTATTTTGAGTCCTAGTAGGCTAATAGGATGTTAGTTATCTTGTTCAAGCATTTGTGCGCTTGTGCAAGTGACTTCTTACTTGTCTATGACGTTCAATGTACATAACTTAGGGTTTCCATGCTGATAAGGGTTTGAGCTCATGGGTTGTACTTACTTGTCGCCCGAACACGCTTTCTAGCTAATTTAAGTTATTTTTCGGGGCTATGTGTCATTTTAGGTAGTTTAAGTTTTATGCTGGCACTCTAGGGGGCTTGAAGTGGTAGCCTATGAGTGTAGATAAGTTACCAGGTAGTTTAAGGCACAAAAGGACAGTCAAGTGGAGCTATGAACTCCCATTGGTCCATTTTTGTCTTTTGTAAAACTCTAAGTTTAGAAACAGAGCTCTAGAGTGGAGTTCGAGCATTTTGGTGTGGTATCTTCGAAATCTGAGAGCACAGGAAGAGAGAGCTCGTCGTGCCAAGCACTATCAGTGAAATTTTTGCTCGATTTGGATCAATAAACAAGGAGTTATGCCCAATTGAAGTTCAGATTGTGCCAAAACTGCGTCACTTTTGTTGATCTTGGGGTTTTCGGTGCCAATTGCAGCAGAATTGAAGAAATCACTTCAAAACTTCGTGGTTGCGTTCACTGTCAGGAGGGCTACGACTGTCCAAAAAGTTTCGAATCATTTGAGTGATTGAGTAATTCAGGGCGGCCGCTGAAGTAGAGGGGGTCTGAAAAGCTCTTAATCTAGAGCAGCGACTTCAGAGGAGGAGATCTGGAGTTTTGTGTACAATCAGGAGTCCCAACTTCACAGGGATGTTCAGCATCCTGTAGACTTCAAATACTCAGAATTGAGGAAATCACTTCAAAACTTCGTGGTTGCGTTCACTGTCAGGAGGGCTACGACTGTCCAAAAAGTTTCGAATCATTTGAGTAACTGAGTAATTCAGGGCGGCCGCTGAAGCAGAGGGGATCTGAAAAGCTCTTAATCTAGAGCAGCGACTTCAGAGGAGGAGATCTGGAGTTTTGTGTACAATCAGGAGTCCCAACTTCATAGGGATGTTCAGCCTCCTGTAGACTTCAAATACTGTGAGAAAATTTGAAATTCATCGAGCCAATTCTCTGTTCTATGTCTGAATAGCTGTCTAGGTACCAGAAATTGCCATAATTCTCTTATTCAGAACTTTTCTGTCAACATCTCGGTGCTAGAATTCAATCTCAGGCTGAAACTTCGTGTGTGTGTTCAGTAGTGCCTCATTTACATGTCGGGGAAGTTTAGAAGTCTAAACCTTCATAGTTTTCCTCTCTTTGAGTGTCAAAGTTCACCGCTTAAGCCTATTACTACCAGTGAGACTTAAATTTCACTTTTTGAGCATATCAGAGGACCCTGCACTCCTGTTGTGACCTGAAAGCCAACCTCTTGAGTAAACAACCACAGCCAGAAGCCCGGCGCTTTCCTAGGTAGACGGATCACACTCCGACAACGGCAGCAACAGTCTGATGAGCGGAAGGAGGCTTTGTTCCTAGGTAGACGGATCACACTCCGACAACGGCAGCAACAGTCTGATGAGCGGAAGGAGGCTTTGGCAACAAAGGTGCTACAAGCGGTGGTCAGCAGGATTGACCAGTTTGATGAGAGAGATGTCTCAAGATATCTGAGGCATTATGTGTAAGAAATGGAGCTGAACCGGATCTCAGAAGATGAGATGATTGAGACGTTTTGAGTTAGCATCAGCTCCAGAGATTAGGGATCATGTTAAAATGCTAACGAAGCATTTTAACAAAGATGGGGAGACGTTTGCTCGTGCCTTGATGGATGAGTACTTCTTGGAGGACTCTGATCGGATCACCAAGAAATCATTCTTGGAGTGGGTTGAGCAACCAAGGAAGGGTTTACAAGCTACTGAGTTGCTCAGAGAGTTTGAGAAGCAGTTTTCACGGCTGACCAGGATGGAGAAGTTGACGTTGCAGTCCAACAAGACAGAGCTATTTCTTCGGGCTGCAGATGAGAAGTTGCAAGAGAAGCTAGAGATACTTCTGGAAGACCGGGAGGAGGACGATGGATTGACCAGTAGCTGGAAGAAGGTTGAAGAAGCTGTTGGTCTGCTTACCAAGAGGGAACGGAGACGAGAGAAGGTTCCTGTTAGGAGACTGGCATCAACATCGACTGTTGTAACACCTGTTTCTGTGATCCAACTAGTAGTTCTTGTTGCTAGACAGGTAGTACCAGTTGTTCCAGTTGTTCCAGTTGTTCAGGCACCTATGGTATCTCCAAAGAGGGATGATTCAAACCTTGAGGAGATTTTGCATGGAATGCGAGATCTGCAGATCAAGCTCACAAGATTGGAAGAGAAGGGATCTACAAGCGGAGCAAGACCGGTTGAGAAGCAAGGCTGGATCCAGCGGTGTATCTGGTGCGGTGGTACCGATCATCCACGCAGAGATTGCAAGGAGTTCACTGATATTCTGCAACAAGGAGTGATCTTCTAGAAGGATGGGAAGGTAACGCTGAGGGATACTGGTGCACTTCTTCAGACCAACTTTGGTAGAGGAGGGATGAAGAAGTTGGTTAAGGATCACCTATCAGAGCAAGCAGTTGCAATGGTGGAAGCTGGAACCTATGGCACGAGAGTTGAGGATCAAGTTGAGAACAGCTGGGCAAGTTGAGCCAAGTGGATTGTGTTCATTTGCCATCTCCATGAAACAGAAAGAGAAGATGGCACGTGAGACGTTGTTGAGAACAGCTGCTACGATCCGGAAGGATATTAGATGGGAGGATCCAATAGAAGCTCTATCGGTGCATGCTTACATCACCAAGAACCAACACGAAGCGTTGTTGGAAGAGAAGAGAAGGCGAGATTCAGAGGATGCAGGGGAAGGAACTTCTTCCAAGAGACAGACTCGAGGGGAGAAGATTTGTCAAGAGCTTCGGGATGCAGGAGCTCAAGATCTACGGATGGATGATGCTCCTTCTCCATCGAAGGAAAGAGTGAAGGAGAAGAGTAAACCGGCTGCATACAAATACAATCGGACATCGAAGCTTCGACAGACTTGAAGGGAGTCTTGGAAGATCCCATTCTAAATGTGAAGATGGAGTTTACCTTGAGGGAAGTGTTGGACATTGCTAAGCGTGAGTTTCATGATGTCATCATCGATGTCATCAGACGGAAGAAGCGACAGATTACGAGTAAGACTGGTTTATCGCATGCCTTGGATACTAAGATGTCTGTGGATGAGGAGAGAGAGCTTGCAAAGTGCAGTGTTTATTCTTCAGAGGAGGAAAGAGATCAAAGACGCAAAGTACATTTTGAGGATGAAGAGGAGGATAGGAAGCAGAGCTCAAGTCATTACAGCCACAGTCACTGGGCTCGAGCTACAACGGAGACGTTGGTGAGAATCGGAGACTTGGATGAGCCGGTGGTTGCTCTGATCAATCATGGATCAGAAATCAACATCATGTCGAAGGAGCTGTACAAGAGAAAGAAGTGACCGATCGACACAGAGCATAAGTGGGTCATAAGAGCAGCCAACAACACAAGAGGAGACTTGTATGGAGCTTGTCCAGACATCAGAGTGCGCGTAGGTGATGTTGCTATCGAGCAAAACTTCTTTGTTCATGAAGCAACATTATACCCGCTCATTCTTGGTCAACCTTTCATCATAACGACTCGGATGGAGACAAAGGTACTGGACGACGGATCTGCTTATGCTAAGATCCGAAGTCAAGATGAGACGAGAGCGGTATAATTCTTGACTGTACCGTCCAACCACGAGCGTAATCGAGATCGTCTGAGGGAGAAACCACTTCCAAGGGTGAGTGAAGAGTTCAAGGATTTTCGTTGAGTATCACTATAGAGCGGGATTGTGGTGGTGCGCAGGAGAAGGTACTCTCGCTTGATGGAGATAGTGTCTTTTGTACAGGGTTTGTTGGGTTTTCAGAGTGTGGAGTTGCTATTTACAAGAAGGTAGAAGAGCTGAGGAGAAAAGAACAAAAACATTTGCGTGATGTTGAGTTGATGATGAAAGAGTTGGGTGAGCTAGAAAGAGATGAATGGATTTCTGGTGTTTATGAAGAGGATGGGTTGGAGGATCCTTTGCGAGTGATCATGTCTATTGGATGGGAGGATATGGATAAGGTTGTGCAGATTCATTCAGAAGTTTATTCGGTGATCGAATCATTCCGTGCACCTGAGGTTCGAGTTGAGACGAAGTACATGACTGTGGATAAGAAGGTAAAGTCAGTTGATGGTCCTTTGCCGGAAGACACTAACCAACAGATGGATCGAGCTTCAAGGGAGAAGAGTTTGAGAGATCCTGCAATGATAAGACACAAGTTCACAGAGACCCTTGAAGAGCTGAAGATTGGATCTGATGGGTCTCTTCTACCAAAAGAGAGGATGTGCTTCAAGGAGATGCTTTCACGACATGGGAAAGCATTTGCTTTTGAGCCACATGAGATTGGGTGTGTAGACCCGTACGTTGTTACCTCGATGGTTATCTTCACAGTACCGCATGTGCCATGGAACCTGGGACCAATTCCAGTATCGCGGGCTCACTTGTCCAAACTAGTGGAGTTGCTGAAGGAGAAGATGCGGATGAAGATCTTGGAATCGTCGTTTGCACCGTATTCAAGCAGATGGTTTACAGTGCCTAAGAAGAATGGGTCGCTGCTGTTCATCCAAGACATGCAACCGGTGAACGCAGTAACAATCAGAAATGTTGGGATGGGATCGATTGTGGATGAGTTTGCTGAAGCGTTTGCAGGAAGAGCAATTTACTCAATGGGAGATCTTTACTCAAAGTATGATCAGTTCCAACTAGCGGAGGAGAGCAGAAGCTTCACGACAATGAGGACACCTTTGGGGTTGGTTAGGATGTGTACCTTACCACAGGGAGCTACCAACTCGGTAGCACACATGATGAACGGGATGAATCGAGTTCTAAGAGACTTCATCCCTGAAAAGACGATGTCGTTCTTGGATGACATCCTCATCAAAGGATGTGTGGAAGATGAGAAGGATGAAGCATTAGATCTGTAAAGACCTATGTTACACATAGGAATTTTATCTATTAGTAAGGTATTTAGTTATAACTAAATGTTGAGAATGTTTATTTGCTGCCAAAGTACTTTAAGGAGGTATCAAGTTAGTCATGACTAGCTAAAAGTTAGTTATGATTAAACTTAGCTGTACTTTTGGCAGAATTCAGATATTTCCTAAAGAGTGAGCACTATTATCTTGTCATCTTGTCTAAAAGGTAGAAAGGAGGTGGAAAGTATCCCTTATCTCCTTTTTGACTTGATATTAGTGGTTGGATTAGAGTTGTGGACTTTGTGGGCATTAAAAACAAGAAGAGATTCCACATGTTTCCTTTTTAGTGGGTCCTAGTGTAGAGGGGGAGTGGAAATTTGAGATTCCTTGAGAATATTCTAGAATCCTTCTAGAAGTTGTTGACTTTGAAGGAATAAGCCCATGTAAAAAGGTAAGAAGCCCATGTGATTAATGCTTTTACCTTAAGTAATATCTTAGTAAAACCCGGTAAAAGTAGTTACGGCTGAGTTACCGGAGGGTACCAAAGTAAAAACCTAGAATGTATAAATAGAGGAGTAGAGAAGAGCTCCTCATCCTTGTTTTCACATTGTCGTAATGACAACTTGAGTAATATAGAGAGTGTGGGATATTTTTAGCATGTGAGAACTTGAGAGACGTCGATTTTAGTTGATGTGTTTAAGTAGATTTTTAGTTGATAAGTTTGTGGGTGTATGAATAAGTGAACTTAGCATTTTTCCCTTCAAGATTCATGGTGTGCTTCCATCAAAACCATCAAAGGTGACCTCTGAGTGAGAGACAGACCCGACATTTGCAGATTCATCGGTGGCGATCATGGAGGTTGAGAGATCGGGGGGGTAGTTGATCGATGAGATCGTGGAGGGTTAACAGATCAGAGGGGGTGCCGACGATACGTCACCGATCACATCGGAGACTGTGAGAAGATCTTATCTCGACTTGAGGAAGTTCATCTTACGCTGTCAGGTGCGAAGTCTACATTTGAGGTTAGAGAGGTTTTGATCGTTGGTCATTTATGTGGATCGTTTGGTCGGAAGCCAGATCCGAACAAGATGGATGCGATTGGAAGGATGAAGGAGGTTTGCTACTCGCTGACTGTAAACCCTCCGCGGTCCTAACGATCAACTACCCCCCGATCTCTCAACCTCCACGATCGTCATCCACGAATCTGCAACTGTCGGGCCTGTCTCTCACTCAGGGGTCACCTCTGATGGCTTTGATGGAAGCACACCATGAATCTTGAAGGGAAAAATGCTAAGTTCACTCTCATTCATACACCCACAAACTTATCAACTAAAATCTCCATAATCTCATCCACTAAAATCCTCCATTCTAACGACGTCTCTCAAGTTCTCACATGCTAAAAATGTCCCACACTCTCTATATTACTCAAGTTATCATTACGACAATGTGAAAACAAGGATGAGGAGCTCTTCTCTACTCCTCTATTTATACATTCTATGTTTTTACTTTGGTACCCCCGGTAACTCAGCCGTAACTACTTTTACCGGATTTTACTAAGATATTACTTAAGGTAAAAGCATTGATCACATGGGCTTTTTATCTTTTCACATGGGCTTATTCCTTCAAAGTCAACAACTTCTAGAAGGATTCTGGAATATTCTCAAGGAATCTCGAATTTCCACCCCCCCTCTACACTAGGACCCACTAAAAAGGAAACATGTGGAATCTCTTCTTGTTTTTAATGCCCACAAAGTCCACAACTTTAATCCAACCACTAATATCAAGTCAAAAAGGAGATAAGGGATACTTTCCACCTCCTTTCTACCTTTTAGACAAGATGACAAGATAGTAGTGCTCACTCTTTAGCAAATATCTGAATTCTGCCAAAAGTACAGCTAAGTTTAACCATAACTAACTTTTAGCTAGTCATGACTAACTTGATACATCCTTAAAGTACTTTGGCAGCCAATAAACATTCTCAACACTTAGTTATAACTAAACACCTTACTAATAGACAAACTTCCTGTGTGTAACATAGGTCGTTACATTTTACCCCCGGACTAAATTTTCGCTCCGTCCTCGGAGTGAAGAGAGAACTTTCGTCGATGAAACAACTTCAACTTGTCATGATTTACTCGATCAAATCTCCTTCCTCCCAGCTCCTGAAGGTCATATGTGAAGTTGCTCCACACCTTATCTACAACAAAAGGACCAAAATATCTCGGAAGAAACTTCTTCCTAGCACTCTTGAATCTGATAGCATCATACAACATAACCCAATCTCCGACTTGAAAAGGTTTTACCTCTCTCTTGCCCAACCGTTTGTCGTAACTCTTCTTTTGATACGCCTGAGCTCGTTCCATCCGGATCATTGCTACCGCTCGGGTCTCTTCCAACTCCATGAGTTGCTCCCTTCTTGATCTGACCACGTCTTCTCCTCTCGACCTCTTCAACTTTCGTTGAATAGTTTGAAAAGTATCCAATTCGAATTGGATCGGCAACTTGGACTCCACTCCATAAACCAGTCGAAATGGGGAGTATCCAGTAGAAGTCTTTGTTGTCGTTCGGTACTCCCATAAGATGGCATGTAGCCTCTTATCCCAAGTATGTTTCGCAGTTTCAACACCAGCATCTTTTGCGAGCATCATACAAAGTGTAAGATTGGTCTTCTCCGCAAGACCATTAGCATTTGGTTTGTATGAGGTCGTTACTCGTGGCTTGATAGAAAAGTGTTGTAGCATAGCAGTAGTCATGCTCCCTACAAACTCTCCAACTCTAACGGACATCCAAATCTCGTGATGATCCTCTCCCATAGGAATCTACCGACTTCTATTTCATTGGTCTCTCTCAAAGGTCTAGCCTCTACCCACTTGGTACAACAGTCAATGGCGACTACAATGTATCTATTGCCTCGAGGTGTCTTATTAAGAGGACCTACAAAGTCAATACCCCATTTCTCAAACGGCCCTAATACTGGAATTGATCTTAACGGAGGTGTTCTAGTAGACTTTAGAGCAAATGCTTGACATACGTCACAAGTTTTGCAATAGTCTAAACACTCTTTGAAAATCCCTCTCCAGTGATAACCCGCATCCAAAATCTTGAAGGCTGTTATCTTACCAACAAAGTGACCTCCGCAAACAGTTCCGTCGTGAAACTCGTGCATTAGCTTGAATGCCTCCTTCTGACCAACTGCTCTCCTTAGTAACCCATCTGCTCCTTGATGAAACAGAATTCCCTCCACCATGGTGTAAGGTTTGCATCTCTTGATCAACGCATTACGTTCTCGGGTATGCATACCTTCTGGAAAAGAGCCATCTGCAAGGAAACTCCAGATTTCCTTGTACTCGTCCGGTATCTCCTCAATGCTTGTGATGGTCATCAGATGCTCGTCTGGAAATGAATCATCAAACGGTTCTTCTCCCTCATCATCATAAGCCCTTGACAAAAGATCAGCATTCGCATGCTTCTTCCGTGGTCTATCTTCGATCACATAATCGTATTCTGTTAGAAGGATCTTCCAACGAGCAATACGACCTTCGGCATTAGGCTTATTAAAGATATACTTTAAAGCCTTGTGATCTGTGACTATGGAAAATTTCCCTCCTAGCAAGTAGTGTCGAAATTTCTTCAATCCAAGGATCACCGCTAATCCTTCTCGTTCAGTCACGGAGTAATTCTTCTCCGCTGGAACCATCTGCCTACTAGCATAAGCTATAGGATGATCATGCCCATCTCCATCTAGCTGACTTAATGTACATCCGATTGCTACATTGGAGGCATCCGTATACAGAATAAATGCTTTACTCCACTCAGGTTTAGCAAGTATAGGAGCTGTCACTAATGCCTTTTTCAGCTCCTCAAATGCTTCCTTTGCCTTCTGATCATGCACTATCAAGTCAAAATCAACTCCCTTCTTCATGTACATAGTCAAAGCTATTGCTTTGTTTGAGAAGGAAAAGACAAACCTACGATAATATCCAACCATGCCAAGAAACTGCCTCAACTTTGTCAAGTTGATCGGAAATGGAAGATCCACAATCTTCTTCACCTTCTCAGGATCTACCGCAATCCCATTCTTGGAAATGATGTGCCCTAACAGTAGACCTTCTTCGCAGCCAAAGATGCACTTCTCTGGATTTAGAGAAGCGTTGGCTTGCTCCAACCGCTGCAAAACTTTGATCACATGATCAAAGTGGTCCTCCTTTCGTCCGTACACACAGAAATCGTCAATGAAATCCCGAGCAAACTTCTCTATGAATGGTTCAAACACCTTGTTCATGAACCTTTGAAACGTGGCCGGAGCATTACACAATCCGAATGGCATCACTCGAAATGCAAATGTTCCCCAAGGAGTAGTGAAAGTAGTCAACTGTTGGTACTCCTGTGCTATCTTGATCTGGTTATACCCACTATAACCATCACCAAAGCTGTACCACTCATGACCAGCAACTTCCTCCAAAATCTCATCTATAAATGGTAGAGGATAATAATCCTTCTTGGTAACTGCATTCAGCTTCTTATAGTCTATGCACACTCGCAGCTTACCATTCTTCTTCTTGACAATCACAATGGGTGAAACCCATTCTGAGTTCTCCACCTCATAGATGAAACTCGCCTCCTTCAACTTGTCTATCTCCTCCTTGACCATCATTGCCGTTGTGGGATTGACCCTTCTCTGCTTCTGTCGAACTGGTCTTGCGTGCTCCTCCAATTCGATTCGATGAGTCTCGAGAGTCACCTCCTTCAAATCCTTGTAGCTGAAAGCAAACACATGGATATATTTTCGAAATATATCTAGGAATCTACTTTTCTCTTCTTGAGTGACATTGATACCAAACTTCAGGGTAGAGAGTCTTCTCACAATCTCTGCCTCACTCAACTCTTCTTTGTCAGGATCTTTCTCCACTGCTGGTCGAGGCAACAAG
Source organism: Asterella californica (assembly GCA_036924285.1). Classification (NCBI taxonomy): domain Eukaryota; kingdom Viridiplantae; phylum Streptophyta; class Marchantiopsida; order Marchantiales; family Aytoniaceae; genus Asterella; species Asterella californica. The sequence goes on from JAYKYS010000003.1 coordinate 21,081,591, forward strand.
TCAATAGCACTAAGCTGATGTAATGATTCATCTCGATCAAATCTTTCGTCCTCAGAGGAGGATTCTTGATCGTAAGAATCTCCGGTATCTACTTCCGAGACACTCTGATCATCCTCCGTATCAGATTCCCAGTAGTCACTAGTGGGTCTATCAGAGTCAGAAGTCACAACTCCAACACTCGAGAGAGGAACTATCACTCTATGATCTCTAGACCCAATCCGTAAGTATCCCTTGTGCCACCTATCCGTGGTGCGCACAGCTCTCAACCAAGGCCTACCTAGGAGCAAATCATAACTAGAGTCCTTTAACACTTGAAAGGACATCAATGTTTGAACTCCCATCACAGACACGACCACCTTCTCTAACACGCCAAGAGGTCTTACCCGTTGCTTGTTAGCCATCCCCACGACAATGCTAGCCGGACGAGTTGGTTCCATCCTCAACTTCTTCATCAACCTCTCCGATATGACGTTGACAGCCGATCCTCCATCCACCAATACGTCAGAGACGTAGTGACCATTCAACCAGACTTCAATCTTTGAAGCCCTAGTGCATACCTCTGAAGCATGCACATCCACCACACCAACTCCCACAGACTTTGATGTCTTGCTCTTGGGTTTCTTCTTCTTGCTTCTCTTAGAACTCAGTCCTCCTCTGAGTTCTCTTCGTAAGCTGGGATTAAGTGCGATCAGTTGTCCAACAGTGATGTTGGCTTTCTGAGCACCCACATCTTCAACCACATCATATCCCGCTTGGGAAGATGAAATGGTGAAATCCGCCATCCCTAGCTTCCTTCTTGGCTCCCTTGGTGTACTCGAAACATTACTCGGACGAGTACTTCTACTTGCTGACTCCTCCATGAAAACCGGTTCATCAGAAAATCTAGTTCTTTTCCTTTCTTGAGCTAAAAGCTCCACCGGTGCATGAGACGAGTTTGAACTCTCTCCTTTTTCGTAGATGGGATCTCGCACGACATCGATAGTAGCCACCCCCTTGTCTCGTCCTTGTGATGGATTTCCTCCACCCACATTCATTCTGACAGCTTCGGCACCTCTTGCTCCGTTGTTAGGACAATTTCGCTGGAAATGAGAACCTCCACACGTCCAACAAGTGATTCCTCCAAAGTTACCTTGGTTGCCTCCAAAGTTACCTTGATTTCCTCGGTTGGGATTGTTGTCGTAACCTCTTTGACCTCCTCCTCCACCTTTGTTCTTCCATTCTCGTAACTGCACCACGTTTATCTTGAGATCCGCTAGAGTATCGGTGATGCTCTTCAGCTCAGCATGAAAATCAGAGGTGGCAGTAGACATCGTTGTTGGGACAAACGGTCTTGGCACCACCGTTGGAGTAGGAGTTGACGTTGAAGCAATCACCAATTGTGATGGTGCAGGTGCGATCGTTGTGACTACACCAGGAGTCGGAGTTGACACCAGAGCAGCATGATGAGGTTGGATGATATCTCCTTCATCCAAACTCTCTTCCATGTTTGTCGCAATCTTGATGACCTCCGCTTTGGTCGCTGGCTTCTCGTACCTCACTTGGGTTCGAATTGAAGGCCTCAACCCTCCCACCAAGTTCTTGGTCAACACTGCTCCAATCCCCGCCATCGTTAGCTCCACATTGTCTCCACTCTTCCGTAGGACCGTCCGAAACCGTTGCTCCAACTTATCCACCCTTTCGGCATATTGCCGAACTTTCTCGTCGTCCCGTTGCTTCAAATGAGTAAGCTCCACCATGAGCTTCTCATAACTCTCTTCTAGAAGAAATTCTTCGATGAGTGCATTACTCAACGTCTCCCATGTGTCCTCAACTGCACCAGGTGTCTTGCTCTTCACTCGGTCGTCATACCACGTAAGAGCAAAATCTTCTAAAAACTCTAGCAGTAACAACACCCATTCTTCCTTCCTTCTCACGTTGTTTTCGATGCAACCCCTTTTGAAGTCTCGTACAAATGGTTCTACATCTTCATTGTCCTTCCCATGAAACACTGGTAACTTCCTCATCTTGTAACTATTCTTTCTACCCTTCTAATTTTTGTGCAATAACTACTCGCTAAAAGAGCACGAACATCACCAATTCCATTCGCGAATAATCTACCATAGGTAAAATAAAAGGAAATGGTTGTAACAACACCTCTTGTGCCATCTCTTCTCCCAAGGTAATCATGAGCCTGAGTCGCATCACCGCCTTCTCCACCATCCGAATGACGATCTCCATCACAACTCAGCTGAGTCCTCTTTTGAAGTCGACAACTTCTCCGTCTCAGCTCTTTGAGTCTCGTCCAACTTCTCGACTACTGACGTAAGTAGGGCGGCCACATCGACGCACTTGTGTCCTCTGGATAGATCACCCACTCCACAACTTGGACAAGGATCTTCGCCTAGAAGATGAATTGACGCTGGTGACGATGGACCCACTCGAAGACTTAAATTAGTAAACTCCCGCTTCCCTTTAGCTCTCTCGGTTCTGATTCTAGTTGGACAATTCACTACTTTGTGTCCCAACCCTCTACAGAAATAACACCACAAGTCGGTTTCTACTCTTCTCCTCGGAGATTCTACTTGAGGTTTAGTACTAGGGTTTTCAAACTCGACGATAATCTCTCTCGAACTTTCTCCGACACTTACTATGACATCTAAACCTTGAGGAAGGTTTCTAAGTCTAACTTTCCAATCTTTTGAATTTCCACTCATGTTGCACCTTCTCAACCATTAAGTGGACAAAATATCATAGAGGAAAATAATTCTACCTCACTTTCTTAACTCTTCCGAGCTTTATATTGGAAATCGTGTATTATACATGCTATACACGAAATAAAATCTAATCTAAAATTAACTATCGAAGATATGATCCTCCTCACCATCGTTTGTACTAATCACAACAGACATCTTGAACTCACTCTTGTAAAAATCCAACTCTACTTCACCAGGAGCATTCGTGGCCTCCACAGTGAATGATGCTTTAAACTCGGCTTTCTTCAAATCTGTGCCAATGGTCGCGGAAGCTTCTTCGTATAGGGTAAAGAGGGCACCCCAAGTGCTATAGATGCGGGTTCGTAACTCATCTATACTCAACTTGGGCTTCTCCGTCTCTGTTCGAACTCCTAAACGTCTCTTCTTCCACCTCGTCATTCGAACAGGATTCCCCATGAAGTATCTTCAAGATCTCCTTGTATGCCGAAACGTGTATCTCTTAGTTGGTAAGAGATCTCTCCAAGATTTTTGTTATCTCCAGTAGCTCAACCTCCAAGCTACTAAATCATGAAGTTTCAACAGAAACTTCCCTAATCAGAAGAGATGGTGATGACTGTACAAATTTTCAAAGAACTGAAATTTGTATATTTTCACTTCCCTCGTGGTTGTCAACCCCCTCCACTTTGAAAACAATTTTTCTCCCTCTTCAGACCTCATCTTCTCATGATTTCTTTTGTCCTGGATAGCTTATCAGCCACTCTAAAACACTGGAAAGTTTCTCAGGAAAATAAAATTCACAGAAAATCTGACAATGACTGTAAATTTTTTTCAGATAACAGAATTCCTCAACTCTCACGAATAGACCCCCTCAACTTTGAAAATTCATTGCTCCCTCTCTAGACCACCTTTTCCTATGGTTTCTTTTGTCTTAGATAGGTTATCAGCCAATCTAAAACATTGGAAAGTATCACAGGAAAATAAAATTCACAGAAAAGTTGACAGCGACTGTACAAATTTTCCAGAGAGCAGAATTTCTAAACTCACAAATTTATCTCCTCTAATAACTTTTCTCTCCTCCTTCCTCTACAACTCTTGTTGCACACTCTTTCAACTCTCCTCAAACCCTTTCTAAGTGAACAAGATGTAAAGAATGACTTCGAACGCGTCATATATCACTACGGGATACACGAAAGGTTCTAACGTTGCTAACATCGCGTTAGCTCTCTCTCCTCCCAACGTTCTCTCCATGTGCTCTCTCATAATCTCCTTTTGTCGAATATAGAACTGAACTCTAAACATCGTTCAACGATCCCTTCAAGTGAGGTCCCGGCAACGGAACCAAAAATGTAAACCCTCCGCGGTCCTAACGATCAACTACCCCCCGATCTCTCAACCTCCACGATCGTCATCCACGAATCTGCAACTGTCGGGCCTGTCTCTCACTCAGGGGTCACCTCTGATGGCTTTGATGGAAGCACACCATGAATCTTGAAGGGAAAAATGCTAAGTTCACTCTCATTCATACACCCACAAACTTATCAACTAAAATCTCCATAATCTCATCCACTAAAATCCTCCATTCTAACGACGTCTCTCAAGTTCTCACATGCTAAAAATGTCTCACACTCTCTATATTACTCAAGTTGTCATTACGACAATGTGAAAACAAGGATGAGGAGCTCTTCTCTACTCCTCTATTTATACATTCTATGTTTTTACTTTGGTACCCCCGGTAACTCAGCCGTAACTACTTTTACTGGGTTTTACTAAGATATTACTTAAGGTAAAAGCATTGATCACATGGGCTTTTTACCTTTTCACATGGGCTTATTTCTTCAAAGTCAACAACTTCTAGAAGGATTCTGGAATATTCTCAAGGAATCTCGAATTTCCACCCCCCCTCTACACTAGGACCCACTAAAAAGGAAACATGTGGAATCTCTTCTTGTTTTTAATGCCCACAAAGTCCACAACTTTAATCCAACCACTAATATCAAGTCAAAAAGGAGATAAGGGATACTTTCCACCTCCTTTCTACCTTTTAGACAAGATGACAAGATAGTAGTGCTCACTCTTTAGCAAATATCTGAATTCTGCCAAAAGTACAGCTAAGTTTAACCATAACTAACTTTTAGCTAGTCATGACTAACTTGATACATCCTTAAAGTACTTTGGCAGCCAATAAACATTCTCAACACTTAGTTATAACTAAACACCTTACTAATAGACAAACTTCCTATGTGTAACATAGGTCGTTACATGACAGAAGTAAGAAGAATTTTGAGTGCTTGTGTATTCTACCACTTTTGGATTCCTCATTATGCGCATGTGGCGGATCCGTTGTATGGATTGTTGCGTAAGGATCATAAGTTCATATGGGAGGAAGAGCTTACTGATGCGGTAAGGAAGCTGAAGTCTTTACTATCATCTCCTCCAGTTCTGAGTAAGATTGATTACAAGGGTGCTAGGCCGGTGGTTCTTACTGTGGATACAAGTCCAGTTGCAATTGGATGGGCAGTCGGACAGGATGATGAGGATGGAGACAGGTTTGCGGTTAGGTTCGAAGCGAAGGTGTTAAGTGCTCGACAACGTGCTTATCCGCAGAGAGAACTGTGGGGTATTGTTTCGGCTATGAAAACTGAGAAAGAGTATTTGATTGGAGCAGTAGTGGTGGTTGAAACTGATTGTTTGCCGTTGTTAAGGATGATCATGAATTGTTCAACTCCTGATATTGCGATGTTACGATGGATCGCATATATCAAGTCGTTGAATCCGAAGTTTAGACATATCGCAGGGAAGGATAATCCGATGACGGATATGTTATCTCGAGCTCGGTATGATGGGGAGGATGAGATGGTTGAAGATATTGACGATGTGGGTGTAAAGTTCTATTCAATTGCACAGACAGGAAAGGAAGATGAGTTGTTTGTTGAATGGTTGTATGATGGTGATTTGTTTGATATCGAGAGGTACCTTAGTACGATGGTTAGGCAGACAAGTTGGACAGATGAGAGGTTTCGGAGAGTTCGAAGGAAGGCCTACAACTTCATGCTGCAGGATGGATTTCTTTGAAAATGACCGAAACAGAAAGATGAGGTACCGCTACGGGTGATTTGCAACAAGAAAGATCAGCAGAAGTTACTCAAGGCGTTCCATGAGAGTCTTTGGGCTGGACATCGAGGGATTTGGGCCACTTTTACCAAGATGAAAGAGCGGTATTGGTGGAAAAATATGTACAGGGATGTTGTATCTTTTGTGGAGTCTTGTTTGACATGTTAGATGTATTCGAACATCCGACATCGTGACGGATTACACCCAACTTATCCGCTGGCAATCCATTTCAAGTGGGTGGTAGACTTGGTGATTATGCCGGTTGGATTGTGGCAGATGAGATACTTGGTACTTGCTAGAGAAGATCTTTCAAATCAAGTCGAGGGTAGGGCGCTTCGGACAAAGACAACTGAAAGGGTATGTAGATTTCTCTTGGAAGAGGTTGTTTGTCGATATGGATGTGTGGGAAAGATCATTGCAGATCGGGGAGAGTTAGATGCACATGAGGATCGTGAATTCTTTGCAAGGTGTGGGGTGAGGTTGTCACTGACAACTGCTTACAACCCCGAAGGGAATGCTAAGAGTGAACGCGGTCATCTTTTCATTGTGAAGGCTTTGGTGAAGGCCTGCAACGAGAGGGTGCACGAATGACCTCGACTCTTACCATTTGCGTTATGGATAGATTGAACGACACATAGCTCGGTGACAAGTTACATGCCAGTGGAACTCATCACAGGTCAGAAACCTATCATGTCGATTGAAGAACACGTTTTGACATGGAGTGTGTTACCTTGGGAGGACAATTTGACTAGGGAAGAGCTTCTTGCTATTCGAATTAGGCAGTTAGAGAGAAGACCAGAGGATACCCAAACTGCTTTGGATAGACTGCGAGAAGCACGGTTGAAGAACAAGATCAGATTTTATCAGCGACATCAGGAAACAAGGAAGGTGATTGGGTGTTAATTTATGACAACAGTCTAGACAACCAGCATAGTGCACTCGGAAGTTTTCCAGAAGATGGTTTGGTCCGTATGTGGTGAAGAAGGTCATGACAACGCAACTTACGTCCTGCAAGAGTTGGATGGAACGAGCTTGAAGGTACCAGTGGCAGATAAATGTGTCAAGATTTTCAAAAAGAGAGATGAAAGCCGATCTAGCAGATATCTTGACAGAGTTTCAGTTTGAGGATGAGGATTATGCAGAAGACTTTGAAGGTGAGGTTAACTACGACGGGAAGTAGGACGATAAGACGAGGTGCGCGTCGGTCCACTCCTTGGTTGGTATCTCTAGTGCATACCGGAGGATGCACAGGTTTAGAGGGTGGTGGATGTCGTGTCGTAGACCGGCTCCTATCTGAAATTCAAACTTCGATGCTTGTCGTTCCAAAGACACTCATGAGAAGACAAGCTAGGCTGCTGCTTACGGGCTTTTGGCACCATTTCGGATCTCCACTTTCATCGCATCAGAGGATAGAGCTCCTAGTCAGCACTCCATAGGCACTTCTTCGGATCTTCACTTTTATCGCATAGATGCGTAGAGCTCGTTGTCAGCTTTCCATGGGCATCTTGTCTACTTCATTTGGACACCTACTGGAGAAGTTATGCGACTCGAAAGAAGAGAAAATCAAGCTAGGCCTTAGTTTACTTGCTGATTGGGTATTTGCAGTCCCCGGCGTTATATTAAAGACGCAAGGGACTGCAAGAAGATCCTCATTATTGAGAGAACTTTGTACGTACAAAGACTGTTGCAAGGGGGCTGCTTAAGGAGTTTGCTTGTCCTTACGACCTGTGGGTGGACGCTTTGGAGAATTGCGAAGTCCAATACACGCGCGCAAGGTGTCATCGAGTTCAGATCTGTGCAGGCTACGCACAAGTTAAGACGGTTTGGGAAGAGACAGATCGAGGGATGTGTACTGAGAGAAATTGAAACACATGAAGGAGATTTGGAGATTTCAGTTACCTATGAAGGAGAGTTGGACTGTTCGGGCCGTTCCAGAGTCCAAACTTGCTATCATTGGATCCATCGGGATCAGAACATCGAGTTCTACAGGAAATTGAAGACGATGCCAAGTTTCATCGGGCGGTTTAGGAGTTCTGAGTGAAATTGGCTCGCAGGGAAGCGCTTGCGTCAAGTTTTTCATCGCCTGCGACTTAAAATTGGGTTGTTCTTCGCGATCGGTGTGCCAAGCTCTTCAATCTTGGTGCCTACGTGATCAGGGAGTCTTCATCTACGCATAATAGAAGACCGTACGTGAATTGGATTGTTGGTTTGGGCGAGGTGAGCGAGTTTGAGTCGCAGGGAGTCCATTTACGTCAGTTTTTTGCAACTTGCGACCAAATTTCCTGCGTGGTTTTGCAAAGGGAACTCCAAACGACTTGCTTGGAGTCTCGTTGGGTTCGTGATAGCTAGATCTATCTGCCAGGGAAGACGGATATCAGTTTAGATGATCCGTTTGTGCGATGTGTGCGGTTTTAAGCCACAGGGAGGAGTTTTTGAAGGTTCGGTCACATGCGACCAAAAATCGGCGATATCTCGGCTGTTGGGAGTCGGATCTGAAGGTTTCTTGGGTTAACGGAGTCAGCGGAGGAGACCCTATCGACATCCAAAGTCCGTCCGGCGAAAGGAGGAAGTTCACAGATAGGTCTTTTTTGATTTCTTCGCTGCGGATTTTGCTCTTTTGAGTTCGTTAGAGTTATGGTTGGCTATATACAGCTTGTGGTAGCTAGCTTTAGCTAAGAACTTGTACATGGATGTGGTTTGGACTTGGGTTTGGATCGCGTGATACTGCTGTGGCTCTGCTTGTTAGCAAAGAGAAGTTTCTCTTGCTTTGAGCTACGCTTCGGTGTTTTTTGGGTCAGGGTTGAGAATCGAGGGTTGTTTTTAAGAGCTTTGAAGCAGGTTACAGACCGCTCTGGTATGTTTTTCAGTTCTGTGCTCTTAGGAGAAAGAACCGACAGTGTACATACATTTGAAGTTGATATATATCGCAGCGTTCGTTTTCGTGATTGTCTTTCTCTATCTTGTCTCTGTTTCAGCACACAACATCTCCACAGCCAGGAACCTCGCATTTTCATGGACATCCTTCACGCAATATCCGACACGATAACGTGTGCATAATGAAGAATACTCATGCGAAAGAACACACAAGCTCTTAAAAACGTCGAATCTCAATGATACTAGTATAATATACTTTCCTTGCTATAACATCTACCTTCCCTGGGTTCGGCCGCCTCACAAAAGTACCACACAAATGACCAACCACCACAATCTCTGACATTCCGCAATGAGATTTTGTATCTGACAGAGTGAGATGTATCTCTTCCAAACGGGTTAGAATCTGACCCACATTTCGAATATGGTTTGCAATAAATTGGTTGCATAGCTTCGTCCTTGTCTTCTACCGAACAATCTTTCATGGAGATATCATCCAGAAATGAAATTGTGATCTCAAATACAAATTCCAATAACATCTTACGCATATGGGCTACTGAATTTATCGCTCTCTGAGGAAGAGTGCATCCGCATCAATCTCAAAGGTGTCTGCATGGTGTGCATGATAGTCAAGTCTCTACTCTCCAAAGCAAGTTGAAATTGATCGTAACATGAAAACAGATCTCCAATAGAATAGACCGACCTTCCAACAAACGTCTCAGGTACCTCATCAATTGCAAGTCTTGTTCCAACTTTTTGAATCATGACGTTGTTGGCATACTGTAAGTCTTGCATAAAGCACAAAGCTCTTGTCTTCTTAGACATTGTGAACCAGCAGCTAAAATATGGAGCTATAGATGGTTCAAGAATACCCATCCGCATCTTCTCTTTCAATAGCTCAATGAGCTTTGGTAGCAAGACTGGAATCGACTTCAAGTCCTAAGGTACGTGAGGAATAGTGAAGATAACCATCGGAGCTATCACACGAGGATCCACACAACCAATCTCCTCAACTGAAAAAGAAATGTCTTACCATGGCTAACAATCATCTGATCAAAAGTCTTTTTCTCTACTTCAGTCAAGAAGCTACCCCCTCTTATATGGAGCTGTTCGAGTGTCTCTCGAGTAAACTTATGTCTTATATGTGTAAGATTTCTAAGTACAGTCTCAATGACCGTTGAATCTATATGCTGTTGTGAACCAACAGATAATTGGATCACCACTGGCTTCATCTTCTTTGCTATAGCTTTATATTTGACGTGTACCTCTCTTCTACATCATCTAACCACTGAACAAAAGACTATACATCGACAAATTCTTTGTACACACTAGAAATCGTCTCATCTTCTTTTAGAACTCCTTACAACACAAATATGCTACATGCTTCTCCATCTGCCTCTTACTCTTTACAGTCAAATCCTCTACTCGTGTGAACTCACACCAATCATCAGAACTAAAACTCATAAAACCATATCTCCAACTTTGTACACCATACACACTCTCAAAATCTTGAGCAGCCTCTTCATTAGCCTCATGTGATTCCTCAGGCTGCTCAAGCGAGATAATTATAGTAGTAGATCCTTCACTCTTGCTATCTCGTCCTACAAGAGTGGGTCATGAAAATCCTTACTTCTACAAATAGGAGAAACAATCTCCTCATAGACATATGAGAGTGGATGAGGATCATCACCCTATCTCTCATCTGCTCCATGTCTCTCAAGGTCTGTCTATTTTGTTCGTGGTTCATACGAATAGTCAAAACTGAACAAAACGTCTATCACATGGATTACAGATCTTAGCATAATGAGGTACATCATCCATCACATTGATCTCCCTCCGCACGGTAGTGATATATGAGTGGTCAAGAATGACATGATACGAAGCAGAAGATTACACGAAGAAGCGATCTACCTCCACATCACTTATCTTCATCCTCACATTAAGACAAACATATAACTCACCCTTCTGGTTGTTGATAGCACGTAGCACCCAACCAGTTTGATGATCATTGTCCTCTCTCGTACACCTCTCGTGACATGATGTTGACCGTGATCCATGATCAACTAAAGCAGCAATAGGTTCAGATAAACTCCCAAGACGTACTCGTGTAGCAGTTGTAGCACGAGCCCAATGCCTCTTTCTAAAATCACTATCAATAGCTAGACTCTTCTCGCTAGTTTCTTCATCATAAAACTCGATAGTGTTGGTATCAGCAACCACCACTTCTTGTTGATATCCTTATCATCAACCTCTTGAAAATGCATCTTCCCAAATTTACATCATTCACAGAAGCTCCAATCACATCTATCATCTGACTCTCTGCTTGCTCGGATGGCACCCGTCTCTTTCGTTGTTGTTGATGTCGATGATCAGCTCGTGAAACTCTTTCTTGGTAATACCAAGAACTCCCCAAGAGAAATTCAACTCGTGCGTCTAGTATCCTCTGCTCCAAGATTCGCTTAAGTTCTGTAGAAGTTCCAATATCTACAGCCAACTTATAAGCCGGTCTCTTCTCTTTCTCTTGCTGCCTACCAGCAGTAGTTGGCTCTCGTTGAGACCTCTACACGTCCTCCATCGAACGTGGTGCAAGTGAAAGAGCTTGAAAAGTAGACGAGACGTCCTCTAGAAGAGCTGCTCGTCTCTTGGTGACTCTCCGTCCATCTCTAGTCTCCTCTAGAACTCTTTCCTGCTTCTATTGCTATTTCGATCTCTTTTCTAATTTCTAGTATAGCAGCTAGTTCCTCATCCGTGGTTTCATTATTTTTGTCTTTTTCTGCACTTTTGAAGTCTTCTCTCGCATCTTTCCAGCCCTCTACTCTTTCAGATGTGTTTGGTCCTTTGTTCGTGTTATTTGTATTGTATTCCACTCCCTCCACTTCTTGTCCATCCGTCTGTGTTTGTTTTTCCTCTAAGGTCTCTTCCTGCTCTTGGCCTCCTCTGCTATCACTTCCTCCATTTCTACTAATTCCCTACCTTCCTCTCCAAGTGATTGATATCTATTTCTCTTCTTTTCTTTAGTTTTTTCTTTTTCTTCTTTTTCTTCTTTTTTTCTTTTCTGTGTCTCTCTCTTCTCCTACTGTTTACACCAGTGTTTTATTCTTAATTCCTTCCCCCTCCTTACACATTGGGTCTTCCTACTGGCATCTGCTTCCTTATATCACCTATGATCTTTTGACTCTTTATGTCACCTGATTCTTTCCCTAGAGTGGTTTTGGGCTCGTTTTGCATCTTCTTGTTGCTCGCTCTACTTCATGATATTTCTCGGACAGTTTCTTGTCCAATGTCCTCTTTGGTTACACGTGAAACAAACATTCGAGATGTTGCAATACTGTATATTTTATTTGACCGACACATCTCAATCGTATTCTACTTCTATAGGGTCTGCTAGATCTTTATTCAGATCTACAAGAACACATGCTCGTACATTAAAGTACCTATCAGTTTTTTCTTTGTAACATACTTCTCTCACTTTGACTCTACTGGTATCTTGTGTCATTAACTTCAATAGTCGATTTCTGTGCAATGAACAGTTTGATGATGTCTTGTTTCCATACCACATGTAATATTCTCACTCCAGGTGTATTTGATGTGGGTTTTGAAGTCTCTCCACTCGGGCCTGCTCTTGAGTCCAGTCCTCCTCCTACTTGATCCTCTGGATAACTTTTCTCGCTTGGTTGCTCATTGATCTCTACTCCTGTCTTTTGGTATTTCTGTCCCCCTCCTTGTTCTTCAAAAGACCTTTGAGTAGACGCACTTCTTGGAGAGAGGGTTGATCTTACTACCTCTTTGATTCCTTCTGAGCTTGAAGATGTCGTCTTAATCCCTAATTGGGTTGTGCTAGCTTTCGACGAGCTACTCCTCGGTGAGTTCGCTCTCTCTCTCTCTCTTATTGTAACCTTGGTTGCGTCTCCAACTTTAGCCCTTGGACTCTCTCCGTCTATCTCCATAGTTCCAATTCCTAGATCTGTTACTACTAGAGGTGTTGTTATTTCTACTCCGCTTTTGTCTTTTGAGCGCTTATTTTCTATCTCCATAGTCCTTACTTCTAGATCTCTGTTTGCAGCTATGTGTCTCTCTATTAATCTCTTCTAGTTAGAATAGTTGGTAGTGTCGCTAATCCTACTCTAAATCTACTTCTATTCATATTGTGTGGATCCTCAACTAGTTTGTCACCCCTTACTTCCCTCGAGCAATTCGATATCCTATCTTCACTATATGTCTGGCTTGGTTAGCTTCCTAACATTTCGTTTTAAAAACTAAGTCCCAAGACTACTCTCTCTCTCAGTCAGCATGAAACACGGAGCTCTCGTCTCTACCTCAGAAATGAACTTAGTAGGCAACTTACAGAACGTGGGTGAACGTCCAATGATCAATTGGCCGTGACTGAAACTCCAAGACAGATAGGAACATATAAGGAAATGTCTACAATTGGTCCACTGAGTCATTTTTTTTACTACTCCATGTCAAACGTTTCAGTCCGACATTAATCATATGTTGGTGCTCTATTTCGGAGGAGTCTAAATTCCTAAGTATACATATCACTTGAGGTTTTGGTAGTAGGTAAGGAAAAGAGCAAGGAAGAAGTGTGGTGAAAATTCATCTCAACTATCGGTTGCAACTCATTTTAGACGACGGTAGATTACACTTACATGAAAAATAGTTCGAGGATATTATTCAAAGATGTATAATAAATAGAAAAAAAGAAGACAATTCAAGAATTAACAGAGAAAATATGATTTTGTAGTTTAAAGTATTTAGAGAGAAAAACCAAACCGAGTTTAGTTTTATAGTTTAAAACAGGAAAAAATCATATGGATGCAGACTTGCAAAAAACTTTCTTTCGATCTTTTTCCAAAAATAATTTCCAGAGTGGTTAAAAGAATAGAAAAAAATTTCAATGAAAATTTAACACAAATATGATCTTTTATACATCAATGCCAAGAATGCTTAATACCAGAGTGTTGGATACTTGATGCTAACTGGCAAGATGATTATCCATGCAAAGTAATCTCAGGGGTAAAGATGCAAAAAAAACATTATAAATATAGTTTCCAAGCATAAAATCCACAAAAAAATTTGATCACACTCCAATAGGTCAGTTGAGATTGATCACACTCCTCTTAAAGATGTAAGGCTTGATCACACCCCTGATTGACTATAGATTGTGAAACCAGTCACTGTTAGTGATATTTCGAACAGAGACATATCAGCTCTCTGAGCATGTATGGTCTGACAGGTATTTAATCATTAGAGTATTCGAGTGACAGAGATATTTAATCATAGTCAATTGGGGTGTGATAAAGCAAATTTCTGTAAAATCTATACTATCGGTAGTTATTATTTCTAACCGTACCATTCTATTTAGAAGGGAAAAATGTGATATATTTCTGGGTTGTGATAAACATTCGTCGTTGCAAGTTAGAGAACTGCGTTCAGTTATGGTGAAAAGTCATAACCCTCTTGTAGATATTATATGTTATGCAAACCCAGAAAGAAAGAGAAAAAACTTGCATGCACACCGACCCGAGGAAAACTGACAGGCAGGCAGATTATGACATTAAGGTTGTAACCGTGGAAGAATTAAAATACTTTATAAAATCATTAGATTACTCTAAGACTTGTGTATATATAAATACTTTATTTGCATGAGAAAATAATATATATTTCAATATAGTATGAACCATCACCCGAACATAGTTGCACACCACTCCACAGTAGTTTTTAACGCAATACTGGTTCCTGCTCTTAATCTAATCATGGTGAAAATTTTCCAAGTTATGTTCTGGTATCTCGAACTGATGCTGGAGTCTACTAGACGCCTATCACGACTTCAAATATATAAATTTCGAGTCATTTTATTATTTTTTATCATAACTAAATATCTCTATAATTCAGATTGTTTCAGTAATAAAGTATATGTTAAGGGATATATGCTCAGAGAGTTGATGTGAACAATCAGACATGTTATTGACATGATAAAATGACTGGTTTCACAACCGAGTTGATAACAATAGATGCTATGATCTAACAATACATCAGTCGAATTGATACTCATCAAAGATGTGACCAAACAATACATCGTAAATAAGAGTGTGATCAAACACAACAAACCACTCGAGGTGTGATAAATCAAATTTCTTCCAAGGATATGATTTTGACTTCTATTTGTTTCTCTAATGTGAAACTCGAGTGGAGGGATCCTCGCGTCTTCTCCTTTTCCATTTTCTCTCGTTTTTTGAAAAAGAATTCCCTCTATAACAGACACTGTCTGACACAGGCTGTCCAAAATTCAAGTTCGAGTGACAGTAATGGTCCATGATGTGGTATTCTTCTGATTCTTATCCTAGCGAAGCAAAAAAGGAAATGCACTTGAGCCGTCATGATTTCTACCTTTTCAGGCCTCCGGTAATGTCAGACGTGTTCGTTACACATGGACGGATCTTTTCGCCTTTGCACAGGCTTCTCAGTATTAGTACGGAAAAGAAAAAGAAAACTGTATCGTACGGCTATTTATACGTGTCAAATCCGTGATGAAGAAGAATCATTTCCGTATGTCTTTAGCGCGCTCTCTGGTGTGAAAAGGAACGTTGGGTCTCTCACTATTATGTTTAAACTTGAAAGTCTACAGCCTGTCCGGTTGTGACCAGCTCTTTCTCTAGAAGTTACAACTGGTGACTTCAAAATGATGACATGACCACATACCTTCACGTCGTTGAGAAGTTGAATACATATTAGACAGAATAGAACTTGACTTCTGTTGTTGAACATTCCCAAACTCTGTTCGAGAACTACACTGAACTCCAGTGATCTAAGACTCAAACCCTTGCAGGTGTTTTGCCATGACCTTGTTCTCTGGTAAGCGGGAATGTTGCCTGATATTAGGGGTGTTGTTTGTAGAATATTAAATATTTATAATTATTTGGAGCTGTTATATTACTAAAGATTCGTTGGTTCGGGACTCCAGTTCGGACCTGTGCGGGGTTCTAACTTGGATTATAGAATAATTTCCCGATCATGTTCCGGGATATATCTTTGGGCTATAATTGAATATCAAATCATCGGTCAGGATTGAAAAGATCTCATCATTATAACATCCCGGACACTCAATTCCCACGGACCTAGACCGGTCTACTTTCACGGCATCCAAGAGATCTTCCCACAAAAGGTAGGCGACAGGCATGCCGACAGGTAGCCGACAGGCATGCCCCGACTAGCTCGTCAAATTTTACCAGAATGCAAGGCAGGAAAATTTTTTCTCAAAAATTACACTCTCTATACATACTTGTTCTCTTTACATACTTCTCGGTCATCGAATTGTTGACTCGAAGTAATTAGCCGGCATAAATCGAGGATTTTCTCTGAGAGACGTCCCCTCAACACAAGGGCTAACAGAAGCCGTTGTGAATCATTGGAAAAAGAGTTTAATACTTATCCCAGCCGAGCCCAATATGGGGCTCCTAGCCTCGAAAATGTGAAGCAAGAGTACGAAGCCTCGAGCGCGAACTTTGTATTCTTCCCACTCTTTTCTATCTTTTGGCTAGATACTTTGGAAATGATCTTGTCGACTAATGATACCAGGGGTGTCAAAGTTAGAGGAATATATTCTCTGACGGACAAGAGAATATTTATCATAACTCGAGGACGGTCATTGAGTAGAGACGTCGACGTTCAACATTGACAAGTGATCACATCTTATGATCATGAGTAATTAAAAAAATGTCTCAAAGATAGCCGTGGTTCACTAACTGTACTTGTCATTTGAATGCGTGTAAATTGATATGATCGTCTGCGTAGCAAGAACTCAAGCACTGAAGGTGCGTGAAGTAGTGAAACTATTTCTGTCAAAGATGACTGATGAGAGGATGAGACCCTCTCAAGTTAGTTAGTTATCTTGTATTCTCGAGGTTGAAGTAGAGATGTCACTAACGTTCTTTTATTTAGAATATGAGATAAAATGAAGATTTTAATATTGAAATTCAATAATTGTTAGTACATATAAACTATTTATCATTAGCTTCATGTATAATATATGGAATAACGATTATGCATAAATCAGTACAAAAATATATTATGAAATAAAATGTTATATACTATAATGGAGATTATGCCTTTTCTCTCTGACAGTTCATTGGGGTTTTTCCAAATTTTCTCCTTTTTGTCTGACGGTACCCCGCGCTTTTAGAACCTACATATGTAGAAATTTGCACTTCAATAATTGCACAAATGAAGATTGAACTTCATTTTTAAAGGTTAACTCATATAACTAGATTGGAATAAAAGTTCTACGACAATCAACAAAGACATCAGAAGAAAATACTATTTAAAAGAATAAAATCAATGAAAAATGAAAATCATACATAAATGATCACATATGATATATAATCGATGGAAAACAATGTTATCTCAGCCTTTGAGAATATTCATCCCTACCTAAACCTATCACATAGACACCACTCTGAGCGAAATTGGTTTTGAAGAATATGTGGTGCATAGAAAGGCAAGAGTGGATAAATGACTCGTGCGGAAGAGAAAAAAAGAGAAAAAAGGGGGGAAAATGCAATCCAGATCAGAACCGAGTGGGTTAGATAAGGCAGGCTGACATACCACCCGGTTGTACGGAGCAGTTACAGTACACAGAAACAAGGACCTACTGTATCTTGTACACAGTCCTTCACCGGATAGCTTGGGAATCATTGTTTCTGCTGTAGAAAACGATGCACAATAAATAACTCGTTTCTTTACTCTGACTTGTTTCTTTACTCTGACGCATCTCCCTGTAGAGAGATATGCGTACCGATAGATCACAACAAGAAGTTATCGGCCGCAGTGCATTCAACTCAACAGGTTTGGCTGACTGTCTTTCGCGTGTGGAGAAAAAGGGATTGGTGAAGGTCATGAAGGTGTTGTTCATTGGTTCCTGCCCATTCATTCCCTTAGCAGAACCCACGTTTGAGCTGTGAGTGAATCTTGTGATATCTCCAGGCATACTTTCGTTTCACACTAAGTGAGCTGACTTTCAAGTTTCGAGGTAAACCAAGGTTCACACCCTCAGTAGCGGCTGTTATGACCCACGATGCATGCACATGCTTGCGCGGTAACAGTTCCATTCACGTAAGATTCACATTTACTGGGAGGATCCAATATAACTTTCTGTGTTGGTACATTCTTCGAAATGATGTATGACACAAATCATCAAGTCCCGATCCCACTGAACTGACTTGAGCGTGTTTATGTCGTGATACAGTTTATTGAAGTCAAACTGTTTTTATCAACTTACTATGTTTAAAATCATATTTTATTCTTGGCGTTTACTACGAGTGCATGACTTTTGACTTTTACCGTAGGTCCGTAATTCCAGACGTAATAACGCAAAGAAAGTAGGAGTCCGCAGTAGCATCTGGTTCAGTTCCTCTTGATGATATGGCGTTAAATCACAAGTTCGGCTACTTTACAGATCCCCACCGCTAATCATTCTTAGAGTTAACTAAGTGAAATTAGGTCTTGCAGGGGCTCCATCAGAATCGTGCAACGTCACCATCTTCTCAATTCTATCTCAAATGAGACGATCTGGATATTGAAATGATGAGCATTTTGGACGGCTGTAAAATAACCATTTGAAGTTCAAGTGACTCTCAGTCACAAAAACACAATATCCATTTTTTTAAAATTTATATTGTGCTTATACTGAACAACATTCTGCATAGAGATGAAACGACTTCAATACAAGAACGATTCTCACACTTCGATGAAATATTTCCAGAATCGAGATAAAATTTCCTATGTCGACCGATGTATGTTATTTCTTTGACGAAATTTGATGTGAGCCGGAAAATATTTCTGACCATCTGTTTCCAGCGGAGCAAGTTGCCAGCCTCCCTCCCCCTCTCGCGTCTCCCTCCTCGCCTCCCTCCTCGCGTCGCGCCTCTGTCCTCTTTCCGTAAGGGAAGACAGGCTGTTGACAGCCGGTCTTCCATTGGAGGGTGAAAGGCTGCGCACATCCTTGCACACTCGACAGGAGGGATTTTCCCTCCAGCCTTGCATCCTCTGCAGGAGGGATTTTCCTTCCTTACGTCCTCGGCAGGAGGGAAACCTCCGAAGCTACCCCTAAACCTCAAATTTTGACTACCAGTGGTTCATTCAAACTTTCTTTCATTTTTTTCAGTGACTCTCTTCCGGCTTCGTTCTTGCTCTCCTCTTCTTCTGCTCTTGCCCTCCTTCAAACACTCTGTTTTATTGTTTTCCTCCGAAGTGCAAATATTATCATATTTTTTTAGATTTAGGTGGAAATACATAGGATTTGCAATGACTTTTACTTAGGAACATATATTGATGTTTTACGGTTGATATTTTTCATTTTTCATTTCTTTAGTATGGTATAGTGTAGATCTTTAGTTCTTATGTTTTTCATTGAGCATTAGATATTCTTATCTATTATTTGGAAGCACTTGGTCAACTTCAGTTGACTTGTTTGGACCTCCAGACTGATAGGACAGATCTTATCTGCAGTGTATATTTTATTGTCTTTATGCCTCCTCGAGTTCAACCTCGACGACCTGGAGACCGACACTTACCTAGAAGATGTCCGAAGATCTCGAGAGGAAAAGAGAGAGTACCGGAGTGATTATTGCTTCGTTATGTGCAGACTATGCAGCTTTTGGATCAAGGTGCGGGTCACACTGCGGTGTTCCAGTTTTTATTTTCCACAGCTGCTGCTCGCATAGATCAGATGGCAAGAGAAGCCGAGGTCAGATTGGCTGAAGCAGATGTAATTCCAGAGGAGAATGGTTTGGAGGAAGATGTGGACTTCACTGCCGATCGAGATATATTGCGAGCTCTTGGTGTTGACAATGTTGAGCATCATGTATCGTTTATTAGACTTAGTGTTGTTCTATCCATCATTTTATGTCGTTTGTTTTGATGAGATGTGTTTGTTGTGTCATGATGACCGATATTTTTGATTTGTTTTGAGTAGATTCTATGTAGGCTATAATGCAAACGTTTATCTTTTAGGATCGCGATGATACAAGGACGGTAGATGCCGCTGTCCAAGATTCGTAAATGCAAAGTGATCCTCTTGAGCCAATCCTTGATTCTCAGCTGCACCCCAACTTGATCCTTCCTTCACCCGAGAATAGCAATCCCATAGCTACATCTCTCCACAGACAGAGCCTATGGAGTTGTATCACGATGTTCCTGATGTTACCCATCGATTTATCATGTTGGTTTGTTTGCGGGATTGGGTAATGAACAGTTAGATAGTTTGCAGCGAGAGGTGGGATTAGCATCTGTATCTAGATCTCATTTCTTTGGATTCCAAAATGTAAAAGATCGGTTTATTGGATGGATTCAAGCAACACTCGAGAGATGGACGAAGAAAAAGATGAGTTGTAGATGGATGTGCTTCGAACAAACTTTTCAGACTTGAACGAACAACCCGTAGATGGTTAGTGCTATTCATTTCGAGCCCATGCTGTATGTATTTTGTCTTTGAATTCTCCTTCCTAACATATGCATTCTTTAGGACTTAGATGACTAATATTGCTTGTCATGTAGGCAACTTCGTTGTATATGCGGATTTGAGATACGACTCGACTAGGAATGGTTACAATGAAACATGTGCATTCATCTCAGCACTTGATGGTCGAGTCATCGAGATGGTGAACATAACTCGAGTCAAGACTGGGAATAATTCATGGCTGATTGAGGATCGCGCATTTGAGTTAAGGATCTGTAAGCCGGCCTGTCTCTCACCCAGGGGTACCTCAGATGACTAGGATTACTAGTGCACCCTAATTACAAAGATTTAAGTACACCCATGCTCACTTCACTCAACTCTCTGACCCGTATGGTCACATCGATCCCTCTAATAGCGTTCCTGCACACAAGTTCTAATCCCGCTCTCAACATTACATCGCAAAATACTCAAGGACTCCCAAGGTCTCCAATGCTCACTTTACTTACAGTCAGGAAAATGAGAGTGTCTTCCACCTTCTCAACTCCTCCTTATATACTCTACAACTTCTTACCGTGGTAACTTTCACTAAGTTACGTTACCTCATGGTAAGTGCGCAATCCAAAATAGTAAAACTTCTAAAGCCTACTAAGACTTAAGAATAGCACACACATTACTTGTTCTACTTTACTAAAGTAAGAGATTCTCCTACTTTAGCTTTTGTAAAGTGTTAACTTTCCACGCTATCCAGTCGAAAGACGACAACACACTAATACGTCTTTTGAGGAGCATCTTTAGATCTTTGTGCATGACTTTTCATCATGCATCCAATCAGCGATGGTCAACAAAGTCACATACTTTTGGAAAGCATATTTAGAGCTCCGCAAATGTCATATAGTGCCATAGTGGAACCTCTAATAGTTTCCTCAACTTAGTTATAACTATCTCAGCTAGTTATGACTACTTTTGATCACTCTAAATTTAGATCTTCAAACTAGAGTAACCTTTAAGATAGTCATACCTAATGAAATGTATATAAGCATACACACAAATAATGGGATACTTGTGGTGTGACATTTACCCCCAGACTTAATTTTCACTCCGTCCTCGGAGTGAAGTATCACGTTGATGGAACTTCTTTAGCTTGTCGTGGTTCACTCGGTCGAAGAATGTACCACTCCTTTCTTGAAGATCGTAGGTGCCATTACTCCACACTTTGGAGATGATGAAAGGTCCAAAATATCGACGTAAGAATTTCTTTTGAACTCGCTTGTGCCTAATAGCATCCCATAACATCACCTACTCACCCTCTTGAAATGGCTGTAACTTCGTTTTGTTCTTCGCCAAGCGCTTGTCATAGCTCTTCTTCTGTTGTAGCTGAGCCATCTCAATTCGTTGAGCTGCGTCGTCTCTATTCTCCTCCAGCTCCAACAAGGTTTCTCCCCTCTCTTTCTCAGCTATTGGACCACCCTTTCTCTTCAGTCTAGCTTGCAAGGTCTGAAAGGTGGTTAGGTCGAACTGGATTGGTAATCTTGATTCCAACCCATACACCATCTTGAAAGGTGAATATCCCGTAGACGTCTTCACTGTTGTACGATACTCCCATAGAACCGCATGAAGACGCTTGTCCCAGTTGTGTTTGGCCCCTTCCATGTCAGCATCTTTTGCTAACATTTGACACAAGGTAAAGTTTGTCCTCTCTACCAAACCGTTTGAACTAGGTTTATATGAAGTAGTAACCCTCTGAGAAATGGAGAAGTGGGTGCACATAGCAGTAGTCATACCACTCACAAATTCTCGACCCCTATCAGAAACTAACTCCAGAGGACATCCAAACCTAGTAATGATCCGTTCGTACAGAAATCTACCCACCTCAACTTCTCCAATAGTTACAAGAGGTCTAGCTTCTACCCACTTCGTAAGATAATCTGTGGCTACAACAATATACTTATTGTTGCGAGGGGTGCGATTCAAAGGCCCAACAAAATCTATTCCCCATTTCTCGAAAGGTCCAAGAACCGGAATAGATCTAAGAGGAGTGGAAACACTAGATTTGATAGCGAAAGCTTGACAAACATCACAGGTTTTACAATACGTCAAGCAATCTCTAAACATCCCCCTCCAATGATATCCCGCGTCGAGTATCTTATGAGCCGTCAACTTACCTGCGAAATGTCCTCCACATACTGGACCGTCATGGAATTCTTCCATGAGTCGTAGAGACTCCTCCTTGCGCGCAGCTCTTCTCAGGACCCCATCAACTCCTTCACGGAATAACACACCTTCCACCACCGAGTAAGGTTGACTTCGTTTCACCAATGCCTTCTTCTCTCTAGTCCGCATCCCATCTGGATAGACACCTTCCGTAACAAAATCCCAAATTTCTTGATATTTTATTGGGATAATAGAGTTGCTCAAGACCATCAAATCTTCGTCAGGAAAGGTGTCATCCACCGGCTCCTCTCCATCGCCATCGTAAGCTCTAGATAGCAAATCTGCATTCACGTGTTTCTTCCCTGGTCGATCACAGATCTCATAGTCGTACTCTGACAATAAGAGCTTCCACCTCGCTAATCGTCCTTCGACCATAGGTTTATTGAAGATGTACTTCAATGCCTTATGATCTGTAACGATAGTGAACTTGCCTCCTATGAGATAATGTCGAAATTTTCTCAAAGCATAGATCACTGCTAATCCTTCTCTCTCTGTCACAGAATAATTTCTTTCTGCCTTGACCATTTGCCGACTAGCATATGCGATAGGATGATCTCTACCTTCAACATCATACTGACTTAAAGTACATCCTACTGCTATATTTGAAGCATCCGTATATAGAATAAACTGTTTATTCCAATCGGGCTTAACCAAGATCGGAGCTGAAGTAAGAGCTTTCTTCAGTTCCTCAAAGGCGGCTAGAGCTTCTTCATCTCCTAAAATCAACACGTAATCTACTCCCTTCTTCAGATATGTTGTCAAAGCATATGCTTTATGTGAGAATGAGAGTATAAACCTTCGATAATACCCCACCATACCTAAAAACTGTCGTAGCTTAGTGAGAGTACTAGGAAAAGGGAGCTCTAAGATCTTCTGCACCTTCTCTGGATCAACGGCAATGCCGTCCTTGGATATGATATGATCCAAGAGTAACCCTTCCTCACACCCAAAAATACATTTCTCCGGATTGAGAGATGCATTTGCTACATCTAAACATTCTAAGACCTTCACAAGGTGCTCAAAATGCTTCTCCTTACTCCCGTAAACACAAAAGTCATCTATAAAATCTCTCACAAACTTTCCTAAGAAAGGTTCGAACACTTTGTTCATAAACCTTTGGAACGTCGCAGGAGCATTACACAGACCAAATGGCATGACTCGAAATGCAAACGTACCCCACGGAGTAGTGAAAGTGGTCAGGTGTTGATGTTCTGGTGCAATTTTGATCTGGTTATATCCGCTATAACCATCTCCAAAGCTGTACCATTCGTTTCCCGCCACTTCTTCCAAGATCTCGTCAATGAAAGGTAGAGGATAATAATCCTTCTTTGTGACCGCATTGAGCTTCTTGTAATCAACACACACCCTCAATTTGCCATTTTTCTTCTTTACGATCACAATGGGTGATACCCATTCAGAATGCTCCACCTCGTAAATGAACCCGGCAGTGTGCAGCTTCTCGATCTCTTCTTTCACCAGATCCGCAATTGGAGGACTCACTCTTCGTTGCTTCTGTCGCACCGGTTTGACTTCCTTCTCTAACTCGATACGATGTTGCTCCAGTGTGACCTCCCTCAGATCCTTGTAACTAAATGCAAATACATGAATGTATTTGCGAAAGATCTCTTCGAAACAACTCTTCTCCTCTTTAGTAACCTTCGATCCATAACGTAAGGTGGCAATTCTTCTCTCCACCTCCTCGGGAGTCAACGGTTCTTTGTCTCGATCTCTTTGCACTTCCGGAGAAGGAAAAAGATCCACTACGTTCACACCCACATTTCGTTCTTCTCTCTCCTCTTCTGACGATGTATTTTCAGATTCTGAATCTGAAGAATTGGTACCTACATCAGAAGTAGTATCGACAACTTCTGACTCCCAGTAGTCCGATGTGGGTCGATCCGATTCCGACGTCCCAACTTGATCTCCGAGCAATGGAACTTTGATTCGGTGGTGATTCGGTCCGATGCGTAAATAACCTTTGTGCCAGTTATCCGTTGCATGTACTGCTCGAAGCCAAGGTCTTCCGAGTAACATTTCATAACTTGACTCTTTCAAGATTTGAAATGTCATGTTTACTTGCACTCCCATTACTGACACACAAACTCTTTCCAGCACTCCCAATGGTCTAACTCGCTGTCTGTTAGCCATGCCCACCGTGATACTAGAAGGACGAGTTGGTACTAGATCCAACTTCCTCATGAGTCGTTCTGAGATGGCATTTACTGCCGATCCTCCATCGACAAGAACATCCGAGACATCTCTCCCATTGATACGAGCCTCTACTTTTGATGCCTTGTTGCACACCTCTCCTTCACTAGCATCTAAAGCACTCACACCAACAGTAGAAGGATTTACCTTCTTCTTCCGACCTCGTCGGGAGCTTAGACCGCTACGAAGTTCTTTCCTCACCGAAGGATTCAGAGCAATCAACTGTCCCACAGTAATGTTTGCTCGTTGCTTACCCACGTCTTCCACCACATTGTATTTTGATTGCTCCATCGAAATTGTGAAATCAGTATTTCCCAATTTCTTCCGCCGTTCTTTGGTTTTTGAAGAAGATTTGCTACTCCGAGTATTTTGACTTGGAGAATCATCCATCACGACTGGTTCTCCCTCGTCGAAATGCGTCCTCATCCTCTTCCTCTCTTGAGCCAACAGCTCTACAGATTGAAAACCTTCTCGTACATCTCGTGGCTCCAAGATGTCAATGCATGCTACACCCTTGTCCTTGCTTTGTGAAGTTGAAGCTCCATCCGCCGTTCCACCATTACGACTTGGACAATTACGTTGGAAATGTGATCCTCCACACGTAAAACATCCTTGGTTCGTGTAGTTACTTGGTGATCCTTGCGGTGGTCCACCTCTAGACTGATAGTTCCCATAACCTCGTGAGCCTCCTCCAACATTTGGACTGCGGTGTTGCAACAAATTCACCATATTGATCTTCAAATCTGCCAGAGACTCTGTCAAACTTTTCAACTCATCACGAAAGTCGGGAGTAACAGATCTAGATGGTACAGTGACTGTAACCGCACTAGTAGGAGCTACCGGAGTCAGATTCGGAAATCGAACAGTCGGAACACTCGCAGGCGTCAGAGTTGGCATGATCGGCCCTTGCACATCTCCACATGCTGCCCCAACAGTCATTGGTTGCAAGTCGTCTCCATCCAGACTCTCTTCCATCCTGGTTGCGATCTTCACTGCATCAGCCTTCGAAGTTGATCTCTCATACCGCACTTGTGTTCGAATCTCCGGCCTCAATCCCCCAATAAAATTCTTTGTGAGCATTGCTCCAATGCCCACCATCGTTGGTTCTACTACATCTCCACTCTTTCGTAAAACCACCCGAAACTTTTGTTCTAATTTCTCCACCCTCTCGGCGTAAGTCCTTACTTTCTCTTTCTCTCCTTGTTTGAGGTAAGTTACCTCTACCATTAACTTCTTGTAACTTTCATCGGGAAGAAAAGTTTCAATTAAGGCCTCCGTCAATACTTCCCAAGTATCAACTGGAGTCCCCACTACGCTTCTCTTCTTCCTATCCTCATACCATGTCAATGCAGAATTCTCAAGAAATTCAGGTATCAACCCTACCCACTCGCTATTCTTTCGATCTCCATTGCCAATGCATGCTCTTTTGAAGTCTCTCACAAATCCTTCCACGTCTTCTCCATCCTTTCCGTAAAACACCGGAAGTTTCTCCATTCTTCTCTTCTTTTCTTCTTCTTACTCAAGGAACTGCTTGCGGATGTGAAGATCGCACTTCACCGCAATCCACAATTTCTCCGTTGAGCTCTCTCCTCTCCAAAGGTTGGAATAAGTTTGACCCTCATGATCATCTTATCTCTCGTGTGACAGACTATCTCCATCCTCGCTAGAGGTCTTCACTCGTTCCGTTTCTACACTCAACCTTCTCTCGAGACCTTCGGCTACAGTTTCTAGCAAAGCAACCACTGCGCTACACTCGTGCTCAACTGGAATCCCGTCCACTCCACATCTAGGACAAAAGGTTGTAGGGTCAATGACGGCTTGTCTAGGGGAAGAAGGACCTATGTGTAAGCTTAAGTCGACCAACCCTCTTCGCTCACGCAAAAGTCTATTCTTTGTAGGACACTTGCTCACTTTATGTCCTTCTTCTCCACACAAAAAACACCTCGAGTTCTTCTCCTGGTTCTTACGACTACTCTCTGCTTCTTCCTCAAATTCTAGTCGAAATTCTCCTTTCGCCAGATCAGCGGTAACTATCACCGCATAGCCTTGAGGGATCTTGCTCAACCTCAATTTCCACTCTTGCTGTCCATCCATGACGATGATCCGTCATACATCTCTCTCGCTATATAGCTTGTTTGACAGTTTTGATCACTCGACTATCTTCTCACTTAGCAATCTCTCACATTACTAAGTAGAAGCTTAACTTGTCAACCCTGAGCCTTAGAGATCGAACATAACCCTCTCAAGAATTCTGAAATTCTTTCACTCTTTTACTTCAGCAAGCGATATAACAGATTTGACCCCCCTTCACTTCGAATGCCATAACTCCAGTTCTACTCGATCAATTCACGCATGATTTGGGTGCCTAGATAACTTATCTTCCAAGCTATCAGCATGGAAGATTTCAAGGTCTAACTCTAAAAACTGAAAATATGAAACTGACTGTAAACTCCTTCCCGAGAGCTCACTATTTGATACCGAAAAACCTCCTTAACTTCCGAAAGACATAACTCTCTCCTCACAATTGATCTCTCGGAGATATCAAGCTTATTGGAAAGCTTATCTTGCCCTCTATAACATGGTGTATGTACAAAGGTTCTGAACTCATGCTCGAAAACAGACATGAACTGTACTAACGACTACATACGAATCTTTGTATCGAGGTCCCGGCAACGGAACCAAAAATGTAAGCCGGCCTGTCTCTCACCCAGGGGTACCTCAGATGACTAGGATTACTAGTGCACCCTAATTACAAAGATTTAAGTACACCCATGCTCACTTCACTCAACTCTCTGACCCGTATGGTCACATCGATCCCTCTAATAGCGTTCCTGCACACAAGTTCTAATCCCGCTCTCAACATTACATCGCAAAATACTCAAGGACTCCCAAGGTCTCCAATGCTCACTTTACTTATAGTCAGGAAAATGAGAGTGTCTTCCACCTTCTCAACTCCTCCTTATATACTCTACAACTTCTTACCGTGGTAACTTTCACTAAGTTACGTTACCTCATGGTAAGTGCGCAATCCAAAATAGTAAAACTTCTAAAGGCTACTAAGACTTAAGAATAGCACACACATTACTTGTTCTACTTTACTAAAGTAAGAGATTCTCCTACTTTAGCTTTTGTAAAGTGTTAACTTTCCACGCTATCCAGTCGAAAGACGACAACACACTAATACGTCTTTTGAGGAGCATCTTTAGATCTTTGTGCATGACTTTTCATCATGCATCCAATCAGCGATGGTCAACAAAGTCACATACTTTTGGAAAGCATATTTAGAGCTCCGCACTTGTCATATAGTGCCATAGTGGAACCTCTAATAGTTTCCTCAACTTAGTTATAACTATCGCAGCTAGTTATGACTACTTTTGATCACTCTAAATTTAGATCTTCAAACTAGAGTAACCTTTAAGATAGTCATACCTAATGAAATGTATATAAGCATACACACAAATAATGAGATACTTGTGGTGTGACAGATCCAACGACTCATAGCTCGTGGGATTATGTCGGACGAAGTCGTACACGATGACAAGTCCTCCGTTGATGTCATATTGGCACGTCACGGGATAGTGAGCTAAGAAGATCTTTGACACAAGTGTAAAAATGTCATCAAGAAGTTTTTCATGGAGGTGCAGAACAAGAAGAGGGTACCGACGAGCGTGGAGGAGGCGGAGGTCAGAGCAGACCTCGAGCTCCTCACAAAGAGACATTTGGTGTCATGGCTTCAAGATCATGGAGCCTCTATACAAGAGAACAAACATGTATTGGTACAACGAGTTGCGGAGATGCGAGGATTGGCAGATGGAGACCCCATTGCATCTAGACGGTTCATGTATCTTGAGACTCAAACACATGGCATAGCTGACAAGTTAAAAAGTGGATATACACATGTTGTTAGTTGAATGCGAGGAGGACGATTGGACCTGATGGACGTTATCCGCAAGCTGAAGATGATACATCGGTGTTGGTCATGGATATTTGCAAATGCTGCAAATCATTGGACGGGAGACCACACACTATGTAGAGACCTATCAGGAAATAGATCTTGTTGCTCAGTGCCTGATCTGAATAGACCAGCCTCGAACCAATACTATCAAAGAGGTAAGTTTATAAACTTCATTTTTCATTTGAAATGACCACACTTCATGTTCAATGGAATATTTTTTGCTCACACAATGAATCTCGTAGACTCGTCCACACACTTGGCTATGGTGCAGTTCTTGACTAGTAACATTACGTCGGAAAAAATGGGATTCTATACTCGAGCACGAGAGAACTATATGTCGGAGACATTCAACTCTCTCATCAACAAATTTGCTACAAAGAGAATCCATTACGCACGATCTCATGAGGCCCGCCTTGCTGCATGTTGTTTGGACTGGAACGAGAATATCACACGTGAGCCCATAAAGATTTTACAACGCCGACCATAACACACTGCTGTTCGACAGGACGGCAACGACGTGCATATTATCACCGAGAACAACTGAGTGGAATGAGGAACTCCGAGAACGGTTATTTGGCGTGTGGGACAATTGAGATGGTAAGAATATTATATCATGCTTTATCACTTATCCACTAATATAAAAGACAAGAAGTGAAGATAATCAACAGGTCAGTATTTTGCAAGCCAGAAAATAATTTGTAAAAGAAACCATATTCATTTTCGCTTATTTATCCACTAATATAAAAGACAAAAGAAGTGAAGATAATCAACAGGCCAGTATTTTGCAAGCATGGAAATAATTTGTAAAAGAAACCATATTCTTTTTTTACTAATTTATCCACTAAAGTGTATATAGAAGACAAAGGAAGGCAAAAGATATGAAGATCGTCCTGTCAACGGTTTCAGGAAACAGAAACCAAGTTAGTCTTGTGAGCAATACTGTGATAATCAATGAAGTTTGGATTACCGAAGGGTTTCAACTAAGCTGCTACGCCTGTATGTTTCCCATCATAGTGAAGATGTCATTGGAACCGAAATTCATACTGGTTGAGTAGATTGTGGAGTCCTTTCCTGCACACACCCAAGTACCATGATGAGTTTATACAAGATCAAAAGTCGGACGAGTTGACGAAAATGAATATGATTTCTTTTACAAATTATTTCATGGCTTGCAAAATACTGACCTGTTGATTATCTTCACTTCTTTTCTCTTTTATATTAGTGGATAAATAAGCAAAAAATGAATATGGTTTCTTTTACAAATTATTTCATGGCTTGCAAAATACTAGCATGTTGATTATCTTCACTTCTTTTGTCTTTTATATACACATTAGTGGATAAATAAGCAAAAAATAAATATGGTTTCTTTTTAAAATTATTTCCATGCTTGCAAAATACAGGCCTGTTGATTATCAGATGATTATTATTTCGGGATCAGGCAAGGTTCCACGGCTGACAGTCTTTACCTCAAAACTCTGAAACGTTGTCACCTCGTAACTCGAGGATCTCTTCTCAAACATGAAAGCGTGAGCGATTCTCTTTCTAAATGTTACCGGTAGTTATTGCTGAAAGGGAGTAACTTGAAAAGAGTCTTGTGTTTTTTTGTCGTGAACTGCTGTCATGATTTTGTCACTAATGGCTCTACTCTTCGTTACAGTTTGTGACAAAGTGGATGAGAGGGGGAGTATCTTATCAAGTTTACGGGAAGGGGTGCTACTGAAAGTACTAATGCTTGTTCTGGTATCTAACTAATCTGGTATGGTTGTACGAATACCAAGCGGCAACGAAGCTCACAGAAGGATTTGCTGTTTGAACAGAAAGAAGTTACAACAATGGTAGTAGGTAAATAATTGATAGAAGTAAACATGATGAAGCAAGTCCTGAACTTTATGGCTTTCTATCGAAGGGATATTCTAAAATTTCCGAGCCGAGTGAAAGATGCACCTATCCCATACCTTTCGTAGCATAACGACATCCGTAGCCTGACATGTGAAGAGTTCAGAGGCTGTCTCATACCGTGATCAGTAAATATTGATGGAGGTAATAATCACGATCACTCATGGGCCGCGTGTACGTGCACATGCTGAGTGAGCATTTTCTGGGGACCTGAAATCACCCTGATTTGTGGAAAAGTTCATACTACAGGATGAAGTTCAGTAGTGCCTTTAGGACTTAGTTTCTAGGCGTAGTGATGTTTGAAGTTACCCATTGTCTGTCCATAACGAAGGGAAAAAAGCTTCACTGCTTACGAAACTTGGGTTCACTGACCTGAGAGAAGGAACAAGCCAACAGACAAAGCCACAAGCTACTCGACTCAGATCACAAGTTCGCATACGCGATAGGTTCTCAAAAACAACTTGCAAGGTACCTTTTTCTCCTGAACAGTTAATTAAATATTTCAAGAACTACACCAATAGAAAGACCAATCGATAACCTCCAGGCCGAAATAATGAACTACCATGTAATACCTTCGATGGGAGTTGAACCCATCTAGTTGGCCATCCCAGCGAAGGTTCACTCCCCTCGCAAGAGGGGAGGAGGCTCAAGCCAATAAAATACTGAAACAACAAACACTTGTAATAAAATAAATCAAATCTTGAAACAGAAGAGAAATCAAGGGATGTAATCCTACATGCTCCTCATCGGGCTCTTCCCAACTCTGTTGAATTGCTAACTGTAGAAACTCTGAAAACCAAGCATAACAAGCAGCCATCAAAAAGGTAGCTGTCTCCATCTCCAAAGACGCAGTTAACACATTACAAGAATCAGAAAAGTGTGGATAAAGCTCTCATAACCGGTCCAGACTCACTAATCTGACGAAGCGTCTCGGTGTCCCATCCTCATCTGTCCCTGGCCAAGAAAACTTCCAGACGTCCTCTAGCACAGAGTCAAAATGCGATTTGCTCGAATATCCTACAAGGAGTCTAATCTGGTCTCAAATATCTGCTCACCCGCCTAGGTCATGAAGATAAACAATTCAAAACACCTCGCTGTCCCCCGTAAAGGTTACAGAGAGGAGCTACTAATAGGGCTGTAGGAAGGAAACCGAGTAAAAGTAACAGTTCAGTTCAGTTCAAAACTATCTCAGAGATAAGATGTCCATCGAACGTATACCTCGCAT
This sequence comes from Asterella californica, assembly GCA_036924285.1. Classification (NCBI taxonomy): domain Eukaryota; kingdom Viridiplantae; phylum Streptophyta; class Marchantiopsida; order Marchantiales; family Aytoniaceae; genus Asterella; species Asterella californica. The sequence goes on from JAYKYS010000003.1 coordinate 21,113,216, forward strand.
CCCTGAGTTTGAGTTCGCATGATCACGACAAAACACGCTGTATCAGACGATAAGATCAGCGCATTAGTCAGTAGTCAGAATACACTTAGCGAGGTCCAGAAAAGGACCTGCAAAACAAGAAATAACCAAGAGCGAGTCAAAATAAGCTAAGCGAGAACCACCAAGAAACGAGAACCATCAAGAACCGATGCACCGCCGACAAATGAGCAACACCTAAAACAAAGAGAGTCAAAACATAGCCGCATTAGTCAGAGTACACTTAGCGAGGTCCAGAAAAAGACTTGCAAAATGAAAAATAACCAAGAGCGAGTAGAGAGCTCGCTAAGCAAAAGAATATGGGCACCATCAAGAAACGATGCACCGCCGACAAATGAAGCTTATTCAAACCAAAGGAGTCAAAACAGAGCCACATTAGTCAGAATACACTTAGCGGGGTCCACTCAAAACAGAGCCGCATCTGCAGAAAAGTGAATCCGAGTCTATGCGTAGATCCACAGCCAAGTAAACTAGTCACGATGCTCGACGAGATACTCCGTGGAGTCGTCTTTAAACTACCGCACTAATTACTTGCACTGATTTCATCGACTTTCTCAACTCTCCATAGACAACGAGCACGTAGAGTGTAGCAATGGCATCCGTTCTCCTCTCACAAAAGAACGTGAGACCCCACCACAAGACACCCAGAACCTTAACCGCTCGTAGGGAAGACGTCTGTCGCTCTCCGGCTCTCGAACACAGTCTGCCGCTCACCGCACTCTCCACTGGATACAGTGACAAGAAAAGACGCCGTGTGCGAGCTGAGGGGTTTTATACCCGAACTTGTGGTTTAATGGGAACATGTGATTTCACTTATTAACATGCGGAGCGTGCATATCACTCTCTCCACCTGTAGGGAGAATAAAAAATATGCATGCAAAATTCACTTCTAGCCGGGAAGGGAAGATGACAAGCATTAACAGTGTAATGGGGTCTTAACGTTCTGAATATATTAATCAGCATTAGATTATATTATTGCTGTTTAAGAATGATTAGTTATAATTTTATAAATATTAAATCAAAATATAAATTAATTTCTAAATATATATATTCTAGAACTAAATAAATATATTATATACATAGTGCATTCCGAAACTTACGGAGAAGATCTATATGGCATGTACGTTGAAGCTTACGCCAGGAATGTCATTGGTTAGTTCAACTTCCTTGAACATTATCCTGAGGTTTACTGTCACAGAGAGTGTCACGACCAAGTGAGACACGATTCTCTGGAACTCTGAATGAGTCAGGAGTATCTTGAGTAATCTATACTATTTGGTCTTGGAACTTCCTTGAGGATTTGAACTTCCTTTTATCTCTTATCTTCAATGTGGAGCTTCTCCTTGTGTTACTTTTCCCGGATTTCTCTTTTTATCTTCCTATCTGATCTCTCTGAAGATCTCTCTCCTGAACTAGACTCCTAGGGTGATAAGTTCCCAGACTGACTTCTCCGGGTGATCCTTGAATCTTCTAAGGATAAGTCCTGAACCCCTTTTTGATCACTCTCATGGCTCCTTCATGTACTATAGAATCTACGAGATAGTGAGCTTTTCTCTGTTAGCTCCCTGCAGTTTTGAGCTCACTATTCACTTCTCAAAGAGTACCTCCGTTTTTCCCTGAACTGAGTGATGATCTCCTTCACTCTGAAGATAAACAATAGCTCTTGACAAACAATCACATATGCGCACAAACACATACTTAGGCAAAACACACTTGCATGTACAAGTAAGCTTATATATTGACTCCTGATCCTAAGGAGGGTTTTCCACTAATGATTGAAAATATACAAACTTTGACAGGTGTCTACTCTTATTCCCTGAGGGACTATTCCTAACTTTGGTGCTTGGAATGGTCAAGGATCCTAGTCTAAATAATAATTGGAACCCTAAATTCTTAACTAAACCTCAATGGCAGCGGCCGTGGACTGACCTTCTGTGGTGTTGTCGTTTCTATTCTAATACTCCTTCCATGATATAATTGGGGTCATTCTTGCTACCACTGTCATGAGTCTTTACGTGAAGAAACCCACTCTGGTCCTAGCCCTTACAGTGATCTTAGCCAAGGATCGTTTGAAATATCTATGACATGGTCCCACTGTAAGATATTTGTCTGCTCCGAACAAACCTTCACTTCCTCTTGTACGATTATGTCTTCTTGGCATTCGAGAATTCTGTTTATCGGCTCCGGGTGTTGTCCTCCAACAATTCGTCGCTGTTGTGTCATAAAAAGTCATCCATCACTACTAATTCCAAGGCTCAGCCAATTCGATATCATAGTACATTCCTTGAGAAAGAAGTAGGGCGATGAGCTTGGTCGGTTGATTATAGTTAGAGTCGAATCGAGCCCCGAGAAGGCATTTCTTCAAGATATGATGGAATAGACGGCGGTAGATAGCAGCCCTGAATACCATGGCATCTTGTGTATCTTTGTGCTTATCCCAGAATTGAATTAGAGTTTCTTGAATACCTCCTAGATCATTAAATATCCTTGGGATTTTAAGTCATGAAAAGATATACAATCCATAATGAATGCGACACAATCGACATCTTTGTGGTATCTTGGGATCCAAAGTTGGATGGTTCAGCAAGGTGGTGAGGATGACATCCAACGAGAGAGAAAACTTAATGTCCGGCCACCATACCAACTTGTTGTCTTATAAAAATCTAACTCTTTTCGCTAGAAGTCCAAAGGGTTAGGTGATAAACTAAACCGCTTTGCATTATTCTCCTCTTCCAAACTTGGAAGAGATGAATATACAAAGAAGTTAGAGAGAGAAGTATGTAGAGCTTTTAGTTTATTACCAAACCATCATGGTAAGGAAAAGTCTGGTAATAAATTAAGGACTTTAAATCCTGATATGAGTATAAAAGCATAAAAAGAATATTCAGTGTTGTATAATAATGTATTTTCAACCTTAAGAAAAATATATATTCTCTTCTGTTCCAAGAGACCCCTAAATCTCCCTCTTAACGTTTCTCATTTTATATTGAATAGTTGTTTTGAGATGAATCCTAACTTGTAAAGATAGTGGAGAGCTTGAGTTGATTCTTTTTTTCAGAGATTCCAAGTTGGGATGAAGACGTAATCATCAGAAACATTTCCTGCCATAACGGTTAAATTATTAGTTCTCTAAAAGCAAAACCACGAAATGAGTTCTTCTGGGTTACCAATAGCACTTGTAGTCATACTCGAGGTTTAAAGAAAAATTTGCTCGCTAGGAGTCCATGCTTTTATAGTTTGGATGAACCATTTTCATATTTCTTCTTTGAGTTTACTTCATTACGAATACCACATGTAAAGTTCAAGAGTTATATGGAGTTGTATGCGCAAGATTTTGTGGCTAGTCAGGCAATAGGTCGTTCAAATAGTTTTTATTGTGCATTTACAAGCACTCCACGTATGAGTTCTTTTTGTAATTCTTGTTGAGAAGGAACAGTTAAAAGTTAAAAAATATATTAGTTTGTAGTGTTTGTTTAGTTTATAATTAATGTTATTACATGTATTCTCCAGTAATATTTATCACAAACGTTCTCTAGAAGAATTTTTTTTTGTAAGAAAGAAATGGATTCAGCCCGCGATGCTAAGTTGACTAGAAAATAACGATTACAATTTCTTCTCAAGAGGACGACTGTGCAAGGGATCAACTCAAAACGGGATCTCCAACTGCCTAACGCCTTCTCTCCTACCATCATCATTTCTACTTCTATTTCATCTTCTAACTTGGATATTCTCATGTTCCTGTTCTCTATTCCTCACCTCTACTCAAAATCTCGTCCATAGTAACTAACGTTAGCTTGTCTCCTCGTTTCTCACATGTCCTCTTTTTCATTTTGTGTATTTTCTTCTTGGCTATTATTCTCTCTGCTAGCATTTTCCAAACTCATTCTCTCATTCATCTGGTGAACCTCTCCACTCGAGATGTTCAATATGTCGCACCACCATTGAATTCTCGTCATCTTTGTGTTGTTATTGGACTTGTTTCTCTCTGTAGCCTCCTTGTATTCATAGTGTCTAATTTTGATCATAATTGTTGACAATCTATTGCGCTTGTGCATCGTACACATAAAACTCCATCAAGTCCTACGACCACAAGTTTGCACTCTCACCAGACACCTCGAATTCTCAGACTATATCTTGTCCTCACTCTTCTCTGTATGAGTGCTCCCAACTCTCTCCGTTGATGATCTTGTCTTCTCCTACTTGCCGGTGTTGGATCAATGGATATGATCACATATTTCAACCAATCCTCGATTGTGATCAGTGCTCTCCCACAAGCATCCTTCATTTTTTACATTCCTTTTCTCATACCTCAGTGCGTTTGCTTCTCACTTGTCTGAATTATGCAACCAATGAAGCTCTTCATTTCATTACGTTTTTTTAGGTTTCTTGCATGATCATCACCATCACATCATCATTGTAGTTTTATCGAATTGTATCTACTTCTTTTGATAGCATCATCGATGACATCAAGCACTGACGCATTGTTGCTACTTTGGATGTCATGGATTACGTTTCGATACTACTCCCATCACTCCTCAACCCCAACGCACTTCCAATAACAATGTTCTATTGTCTCTATTTCTTCCTCACGTTTACATCTCCCATCCTATAACCTCATTTTCTTTGTCCATGAGTTTGTAAAGTTGTCACTTCTCAGCAACTTCCACCACCAGAGTTTAGTCCTAGTTGATACACTATTGTCTTGCGTTAGATTGTACAATTCTGATGAGTTCACTCTCCATGGTCTTGCTAACCTATCCAAGCTATTCCATTTCTATCAGTAACTATCCTCTAGTTGTAGACTTTGAATCTTGATTGTTGTCGTCCATCTGTTGAATTGTCGTTATTGTTCACCTTCTCCTTCCTTAAGTAACCACCATTCCTCCTTCTCAGTTCTGTAAGCCGGCCTGTCTCTCACCCAAGGGTACCTCAGATGACTAGGATTACTAGTGCACCTTAATTACAAAGATTCAATTATACCCATGTTCACTTCACTCAACACTCTGACCCATATGGTCACATTGATCTCTCTAATAGCGTTCCTAACCCCGCTCTCCACATTGCATCACATAGTACTCAAGGACTCCCAAGGTCTCCAATGCTCACTTTACTTATAGATAGGAGAATGAGAGTATCTTCCACCCTCTCAACTCTTCCTTATATACTCTACAACTTCTTATCGTGGTAACTTTCACTAAGTTACACTATCTCATGGTAAGTGCGCAATCCCAAATAGTTAAACTTCTAAAGGCTACTAAGACTTTAAGAATAGCACACACATTACTTGTTCTCCTTTACTAAAGTAAGAGATTCTCCTACTTTAGCTTTTGTAAAGTGTTAACTTTCCACGCTATCCAATCGGAAGACGACAACAAACTAATACGTCTTTTGAGGAGCATCTTTAGATCTTTGTGCATGACTTTCCATCATGCATCCAATCAGCGATGGTCAACAAAGTTACATACTTTTGAAAAGCATATTTAGAGCTCCGCGCTTGTCACATAGTGTCATAGTGGAACCTCTAATAGTTTCCTCAACTTAGTTATAACTATCTCAGCTAGTTATGACTACTTTTGATCATTCTAGATTTAGATCTTCGAACTAGAGTAACCTATAAGATAGTCATACCTAATGAAATTTATATAAGCACATACACAAATAATGAGATACTTGTCGTGTGACAGTTCTTGTACCGATCTATCAATCTACTTGTGTCAGCTAGCTGCTCAATTTTAGCTTTCGAAGTCTTGCCATCATTTTGAAGTCAAACTTCACTTCTATCCTATATTCCTTAATAGACCTCCTAGATGTTTGACCGAGAGTTTCTCATATATGCCCCCTCTTGTTACATCAAATCTTAGCTTTCTTCAACACTTCATCGAGCTTTTCACCATTCGATTTAGTGTCTTTTAAGTAAGGACTGCTAATTTTTTTGCTAACAACAATCCTTCTTGTGTAGTCCATTTTTGTTTCTCCCTACCGCTGGATACCTCTCAAAATCTTGATCAAGTATACCTAACTTGGACAAGAATAACTAAAAATATTTGAAATTCATGAAATTTACTAACTTCTAGGCTTCACATCAATGGAAAGAGGATACGGAGTGTGCAATTACAAGAGAAGGAGAAAGTTTCAAGTACTTGGTTATTCTGTCATGAGACAAAATTGACGGAAAGCAAATAACATAAGAACTGAAGATGAAATTATGAAAGAAGCTCACACACGGATCCAACAGAGTTTTTTGTGGTCGAGTAAACTCATCATTGCTAACATGTACTTGAAGCAGTGCCAGTATACTACATGATGTCCGCGACACTTTCTCAAGAAGGCACAACAGAACTAGAAAGTATATGTAAACAGTTCTTGTGGGACTAGAGCGAGGAAAGCAAAACACTGCTAATAGCTTGGGAAGCCTTCGTGAGGGAGAAACAGAAGAGAAAATTATGTTAGAAGACGTTTAAAAGCAAGATGTAAGTTCTACAGTTGAAATGTATGGTTCAAGTCCCGGAAAGAAAAGAAGTAAAATGGAGATTTAAGGAGTTAGCTTGTATCTACGATCAGTCGATGGATGTTGAGAGAGATCGAGAGGTCCAGTGCATGCGCGTAAGGTGTCACTAGGTTCCAATCTGTGCATGTGAGACATAGGATAAGATGGTTCGAAAAGAGATAGATCGTGATGTGTGTTCTAGAAAAAATTAAGACGTAGAGAGAGAATATGAGAGTGCTTTAGTGCACAGGAAGGAAACACACCCCAAACAGCACTTCAGAAGGTCAAAATCTGCCAAAGATACACACTTGGACGGATTTATGTCAAATTTTGAACAATCCGTAACCTTTTTTCTCTTGTAACTCCCTCGATCCTTCACCAAATTGGATAATTTTTGATGCGTTGGAATTGTTTTCTCAGCGCTCACCTACTGAACTCATCAACACCAAAAATTTCTGACCAACGCCTAACCGAGGTCTACCGACGCACATCTATCGACCTCCAAATTGATCAAAAACCTATTACGAGAAATTTCAGCAGCAGTTTCGCATTATCTCACCAAAAATTTGACCAAGAATAGATCCAAACAGTACTAATACGCACAGCAATCAAACACAAGATCAAAAAGAACCACTCCGTACACTCGTGAATTGAAGATAGATCAACGATTTACACACTCCAAAAATATCAACGGCAGAAATCTGCGACCTAAAAGCTCTCAATCAGACTTCACAAATTAGTTCTTTGAGTAATAACGACCTGTACTCACTTCACCATGCCAACCCGCACTACACAAACACTAAAGTCGAGTCAAAACCACTCTGTGCATCAAAGAATCCAGATTGCGCTCACCAAGAATATCCACCATAGCCAAGAGCTTGAAGGCTCAACTCGAAGAACTAAAACCTCCAAACCCTACCTGCGAAGTATACCTCTAGTGGGACTAGCCCAAGAACCCGTCCTAACAACACTAATGGCCCTACCGGGACTAGCCACTACGCACTCGGTCAACCTAGCTGAGGGTGCTAAACTGACGTAATATGGTAGAACAATCGTCTTGCTGTCTTCCTTTGGTGGTCCAGGTTTGCAGCGTCTCCTCATCTTGTGTGTTCTCTTTCTCTCTCTCAATATCAAGTTCACAATGCGAGTGTTAAGTTATCTCGATGAAATGAGACCTGCACTCTAGTCACTATGAGCTTTATTTGCTTCTTGCCCGTACTCTCAACATTCGTCTACTTCCTTGTGTACGTGTCGCTCCTTAGTCTTACTGAGGACTAGTCTCATCTGGACACTTGGTTTGGTTATAACACCGCATGTGTGATGCCGTGTTTGGCTTTCGGATCCTAAAGACCTCATCGTGGACCTATGAAATTATCTAAGTCTTGTCCTATCTTCACGACGTACTACTATCTTGGACAAGTACTTCAAATCTTGATCAAGTACACCTAACTTGGACAAGAATAACTAAAAATATTTGAAATTCATGAAATTACTAACTCCTAGGCTTCACATCAATGGAAAGAGGATACGGAGTGCGCAATTACAAGAGAAGGAGAACGTTTCAAGTACTTGGTTATTCTGTCATGAGACAAAATTGACGAAAAGCAAATAACAGAAGAACTGAAGATGAAATTATGGAAGAAGCTCACACACGGATCCAACAGAATTGTGGCCGAGTAAACTCATCCTGGCTAACATGTACTTGCAGCAGTGCCAGTATACTACATGATGTCCGCGACACTTTTTCAAGAAGGCACGGCAGAACTAGAAAGTATATGTAAACAGTTCTTGTGGGACTAGAGCGAGGAAAGCAAAACATTGCTAATAGCTTGGGAAGCCTTCGTGAGGGAGAAACAGAAGAGAAAATTATGTTAGAAGACGTTTAGAAGCAAGATGTAAGTTCTACAGTTGAAATGTATGGTTCAAGTCCCGGAAAGAAAAGAAGTAAAATGGATCAAGTTAGCGAGATGTCTAACAAGGAACTACGCTTGCAAATGGAATTATAGGGCTATGCATTAGCCATTTTTTGGATCTATCCTCTTATTTTATTTTTTTTCTTTAGGTTCTCAAAACAACTCTATCCGTCCACTCCGCTACTAAAATGCCCCCTTTCCTTTCCGGTTTTCACAATCGAGCAATAACGTCGATTGCAGAAGTAGATCCAGAAGTAAACTTGCATGGATTGTGCATGTTGTTTGAAGTAACATTTGTCTCGAGTTTAACCCTCGAATCTAGCATGAATTCCCTGAAATCTAACATGCATATCAAGATCTCCAAGCAATGATCTCAACGAATTGACTCCCGACGGGAGCAACACTACCGTAGCTCGCTGGAAACGCAGCATCCGTCGAGGCTGTCATCGCAAAGACAGGACCTCATAAACCGGAGGGAACGAGAATGGGCAGTTTAACGAGAACGAGAATGGGTTCGTCGGATGAATTCCCAGCCGAGAAACCGTCGTTGGAGAAAGCAGAACGGCGTCGATTCGTTATAAAAGTCAATCTACAGACGGATGGGTCTGCCATAAAGCCCGTTATTTTGCTTGCGTGACCCTCCAGGCAGTGCTCCGTTTTCCTCTCTCCGCTGCATGGTCAAATCTGTCATACCGACGACGTTCTTTCTTTGGTGGAGGGTTGGCTGTTCCAACTTCCAAGACATGCTTTCCGGATTGCTTCGGATAGGATTTCGCTTCTGTGCCAAACAACACTGTATTGGAGGACTTCTTGGAAAGGCGCGGAAGGTCACGCAAAGCAGCAGCAGCTTACGGGCTGTGGACTGATGCTTTAGCGGGTTCCCGTCTAAGAAAAGGGGGAAACGCGGTATGGGGTCAAGACTAGGGCGTGTCGAACATCTCCCGCCAAGCATTCCGTGGTAGAAGACTTTATGGGGTTTTCCCTGTAGACCGGACGTAAAACTTTACAAGAATTGCTCGGAAGCAGTCCTTTCCCGTAGTGTCATTGTCTCAACTTGGGGTTACAGGTTCACATCCTCGTCCCGTCTATAATTTTACGGAGTGAAGGGTAGGACCGTTATTATCTTCGACTTTCTCTGTAGTGCTATCGTCTCCCAAATGTCGGTAGTTTCGGGTGCTGTTAGGATTATTGTACAATTAACGCTGGTTCAAATCAATCTACACGGACAGACAGGAGGACCCATAGAGTATTGTCAACAGAAGAGCTCAGGTCGCTCAGGTTATAAGGTGGGGAACTACTGCTGCTGCACGGAGGCATACATAGTTACGCAGCAGGGATAACTGGTCAGTAGTAGTGTTTGGCTATGTACTTACTCACCCTCTTCCTAGCAGATGAAATGTAAGTGTTTCGTGAATAGAGAGGTGAAGGAGCCTTGGGCTAGAATTCGAGTAATAACAGATCACGCTGCACGGCCGAGACATAGCTTTGCTAGACCTAATACAAACCTTGCAGAACATAACTGATACAGAGTGCGTAAACCTGAGTTGACACGATTTGTGTATGTTCATGCGTTCAGTGTACCAACTTTCTATCTTTGCTCCGAAGAAGCTTGGCGAGGCATCCACTGTCATGCAATGCTCAATGTAGTTTCTTCACCGCCTACCGAGTGTTCAGCATTTACTAGCACAGCTACTGAGCGTTATGGAAGACAACAGGTTCACCTCATCTGAGGTCAGTCATGCACCTGATCTCACGAGCGCTTCAAGACTGACGAGCACAACCACTGAACATTATCCATCATTCCCGAGAACTGAAACTTGCCAATGGATACACCTCACCGGATATCACTGCAAATTGCTGCACGTCATAAGTTGCGCCGATGATCAAAATCTATAATACATCGTGTTAAAAGCGATAAATAACTGACCATTACAGGACTTCTACATTTGAGAAACACTCATGGTCGAGGCAAAATTGTTGTCCGATAGTGAGACAGCTCTAAAACCTTGCTGACCCATTGCACCACCCAGGTCTCGGAAACATGGGGCAGCGGGTCGACTACTCCAAAATTGCTACCAGTCCTCGTCAAGCTCCAACCAAGGCCCCATTAATTACAAAATAGGCAGGCCTTGTCACCGTCACGTGTAGGCTACTCATCAACTCCACTACCTACATCTTCAAACTAATTGTTGACCTACTACCAAAAGGTCAACGAACTACTCGCACTTATGGTACAGAATTGTATGCACAGAGTTTAATCAGCTGTTGATAGGCCATTTTATGTAAAGTATGGAATGTCTCCTTCGTCAATCCGTATGCTAAGCCTGGAATATGAATGTCACCTCGTGTAACAGTTGTCCGTACAACATGCACCTACCATCCGGGATGGCCAGTGAAGTCAGTTCTGAGTCTGGCACGCAGGGTTTGCAGGACTATCGTCGATCGTCGTTAAGTTGCGAAGTTTATCTCCCCTTAGACTACAAGGTCGCATCACCCTGCTCCTAAGCGGCAAGGACGAAACTTCCATCTTTCACACACTCATTCACAGCAGATCCCGGAACCTGTGTTAACTATGGCTCTTCTGTCTTCGGAGCTGTGTTGCTGGCTAAGGGAAACTTTCTGTAACCTTCGATAGATGAAAGGAGGCTCCCTGAAGAATCTCCTTTCAAAACCACTTCCCAACCTGGACCCTTAAGGGGGAAATCTAGAGCCGGATTGCGCGCCTGAGCATACTTGCCTGCATACAATTCTGTTCGGTCTAGAGCCTTCAAGAGGTCTGTTTCACTTATCTCTTGGCTTTGAACATATTCTTCTTCCACGTTTCTTTCTTGTCGAAGAAGAGCAAGAAGATCAGATTCCTGAGAAACACCAAGCAAGGCAGCATTAACATTATGAAGACTTTCTATCGTGGGGACGCAGCAAGAATGACCAACCATCCAACCATGCATTCGTGCTGGATCTAAGTACCGCGTTCAAAGATTACCTCAAGCTTGGTCTTAGGAAGGTATTGCTCCTGCTTGAACTGGCCTTTCTCAATAACAACATGTTCTAGCTGCATCTTGCAGTTAGCCACCTTAATCATCTTACACTGCAAGAAAGAACGAGTAAAAGACTGAGTTAGGAGAGATACGAACAATGAAGTCCAAGAAACGCTTCGACAGGAAAGAGTCAAAGGCCCTTCGTCCAAGACACATATTTAAACCCCGCAACACAGAAAATGGCAAGCACTGCAATTTATTTTGAATCCCTTCATTTACCTCCACCGATTGTGCCGTCACGAGCCTGTACACATGCACTGGCTTGTTTTGGCCGATACGATGGCAACGATCCATAGCCTGAAGGTCCATATGTGGATTCTGCATCGGTAAATCCAATGCAGTAGTTCAGAGAGAATTTAAAGACAAAAGTTACCATCGCTGTCTGTGAGGTGGAGAGCCACAACAAGAAACTCGTCAAGATGATAAAAGGTATATGTCCTCGACTTGTGCAACTAGCGGATGACAAGCACTGCTCATGTGTGGTACAATGACCCAGAAACCAACCCAATCACTGTCGTAGATGATGACTGTGTCTGCTGAGGTCAAATTGATGCCGAGACCACCTGCTCGCGTGCTTAACAAGAATATAAACCTTCCATTTTTCGGATCATTGAAATCTTCTATCTGCACACAGCAGTCATGGCTTTTTGTTACTCTTCGTTTTCTAATCTTCAGGCCAAAAGCGGATTCAGCTTCTTAATCCAGATGGTCGTTTCCGGCCTCAAAACAGATCTTTTGCTAAACAAGTATTTAAATAGTGACTCCAAGCTTGAGAACGGTACTGTACTACAAGTTGTTCTGGCTGCAGCTATGCCCAAGAAAAAGTCATACCTGTTCATGACGTTCCTTCAGTTTCACTTTCCCGTCGATACGACAAGGATCCATACCCCTTTCCTGCAGATAATACTCTAAAATATCCAGCATTCTCGTCATCTGGGAGAAAATCAACACCTACACAGATCCAAACCGTACAGTTACACTGGTTCTCTCCTTTCTCTAGGATGTTGACCGACCCTACTGTGCACTAAACTTCCTGCTTGGTGACACTTCACCGAACTGGCAAAGGTTAGGCTCCTTCAGTGAACTTGCCGAAGGTTAGACGCCGACCATTTCAATTCACAAGACAGTATTTGCTAATCCTTGATCTTGCAAACTGGTTGATACGCTCGACAACGCTGATCCTGCAGGCTTCGCAATAAGACACAGAAAGTGGAAAATTTGCTACCTTGTGACCTCGTGCTTTGAGATGAAGAAGCAATCTCTCCAAAAGCTTTAATTTACCACATTGCTTCAACAGTTCGTCCACCGGCGGGTAATCCACTATTCGACATCACAAACAGGGAACAAAGACAGCCGTTTTCAGTAACAGATTATGTATGGATGATCCTTGACATGCCGTTACCTTGTTTGGCTGAGAACGCTGAAGCTAGACAAATAGAAAGGAAACAAGTGGTGTGCAAACAAGTCAAATAACTGCTCCTAACTCCGGGCAAGAAGAAAACAGGGTTTTCTCACCAGGAGATCAAACAGAAAACATGAAGAAGTAAGATAAGTTAACAACATGAGTAAACGAGGATGTGCTTGACTGAACTGTTAGTTTAATGCTTATGAAGTGGCTACATAAAATGGAAATACACTTACTGTTAACTATGAAGTTGTGATTGCAATAACAACGATAAACGTTAAGAACAGGTCAGGCCGTAGAATCATAGTATACCACTTTCGTCGAAATGCGACACCAGAAGATCCGGGTGGTTGGCGTTCTTTCTCAGCTGCATAACCACATTGTTGAGCCTGCTCTTGAACCCACCCCCTGCGTTCAGCATAAAACCGTGCTTTAAGTCATACTGCCGTTATGTCCACTCTACAGGAGAGATTCCTCCGTGACATCGTTGTCATGAGCAATCGGTATGAACTCAAGTGTCGTTCCAATCTAATCCAGACTAAGAAAATCACCATGAAACGTCCACAGGTGTTGATTTTAAAGGGATTACGAGGAACTAATGAGGAACATATAAGGAAATCAGAGTCTCATTCTACTATACATCTTGTCAGTGCAGCTGCGACAAAACGGAACTGTACACTTCAACATCTGAGACTACCTTCAATTGCAGCCAACATGAGGAAAGAACCGATACCATTAATTAAGACTCCCGGACCACCCGACATAAGTGAAGGAGAAAAGCCAGATATTAGGCTTACCGTAACTTTTCGCTTGGAAGTGTTCATTAAGAGTGTTGTTAAGCAAAAGCTGTTGGAACTTCATTTGTTCCTCCGTCATGGGGGCATAGAATATGATTTCCTTTTTCAGTGGCATATTCTTCTCCACTTCCTCTTTCAATCTTCGAAGTAAAAATGGCCTCAGAATCATGTGAAGCTTATGCACAACCTGCAAGGGCCTTAAATGACTCAGTACGCAACCGTTCCTGTATGGAAAAAACGGTTTTACCAGCTATCCAGAAGATCAAATCGAGACTCATTCGGACGGGATCCAACACAAGAACTCTCTTACCCTTCAGTGGAGAGGAATTCAACAAGCTCAAGCCGTAAGACACTGTCACGTCATTGCAAGAGAACAACCAGCAAGAACTTGCTCAGGCAAGAAGAGATAACAAGCTCAGGCAAGAAGAGATAACAACCTCCAGCCGCCGCTTCTCGTCGATTTCTTCCTTATTAACACCCTGACTCTGCTTTCCGGATAAATCAAACCTAAAGAGAGGGCAGCAGAAGTCAGTGAAAGTCTAAGATCTCTCAACCGCTTGACACTTCACTTGTCATAAGTGAAGTGTCAAGCTATAAATCTAATTTCCCAACCAAAACCAACTCAGAGACTAACCTGCGTTCAAAATTTAGCGAAGATACTTTCATCTCACTCGTACTAGGGGACAACAAACGCAGGTGAGAGTGAAAAGCTCTTAGTTCTCATCCTGATTTCCCTGATTATCAGTGGATAAAAGGTATCGATCATTACCAGGATTCGAACTGCTGCAGGGAAGTAAAAATCTCTGGCAAGATGAAATTCAGAAGAGACCACAGCTCTGACAGATTATTTTGCAGGGGTGTTCCGGTCAGAAGAAGTGTGTTCTCTGTAGGGATTAGCTTGAGTTCCCTTATCAGCTTGCAATCAAAATTCTTCAACCTGTGACCCTGTACAAAAGAGCAATTTAGATCACTAACGGGAAAATTCAGCAAATGAAAATCACAATCAACGGATTAACAAATGACATTAGCGTAAGATGACACTAAACCATACCTCATCGACTACTATGTACTTCCACTTACGACGGCAGAGAAATCTACGATCATGAATGGCCACTTCATATGATGTCACCACAACTGGGAACTTCGGAGTGATTGCTGCAGGCATTGTCCTCCTCAACTCGCTACGCTCATCTTTGGTCCCATGATACAAGATTACAGGTAAGGCTGGGGTCCACCTGTTGCACCAGAGGAACGACATCAAACCAATGGTTGTGCAAAAGTAAACACTCGTACCAAAAGAAATCATGGCAAAAGCAGATGTTCCTCGGGAATAAGTAAAATCGAAAGCTTGAAGCCTGCTTACGCCCAGACACAGGATCCTGACAAAGTTCAAAGAAAATGAACCGTGCACAACAGCTTTCGGAAAACAAAGAGAGTCCGAAAATGAGGTCAAGCAGAGACGTGGCTTCCATGTATACTTCTCATGAAGAGGAGACAAGGTATTTCTCATAATACGCGTTCATGGACAAACCTTTTGAATTCATTCACCCAATTGTTAAGTGTTGAAAGTGGAGCGCAAATTAGGAAGGGACCGTGCATGCCTTTCCCTTTGAGATGAGCAAGCAGCCCTATAGACTGCACTGTCTTTCCGAGACCCATCTGATCAGCCAGAATCCCGTTGAGTCCATTCTGCCAAAGAGATATCAACCACTTGACACCTTTGAGCTGGTACGACTTCAGGGCACCTCCTGTTAAAAGGGGACAGATATCATGCTGTTCTGTAAGAATCCGTTCTTCCTCCGTTAGAGTCTCATTATCATCGCACACGTTGTTTTTTTCGCCACCCGATCGAGCTTCTTCGGCCATTTCTTTTACCCTTTTTGAAACCTGTGTAGGAAACCGGAGAACCTTATTAATACATATAGGAAACAGCACCAACTTTGCTGTAAAGATTTTGTGGCTAAGTCCAGAAATCGAACGTACCCTGGCACAAACTCCAGCGGCATGTTTCCTCTTGCTTGCCTTTCCTACGTTGCTACCCTGTTTCCTGGATTCGTCCAAGTTCTGGATAATAATTTGATCAGCCCACAACTGCTCTCAGTATGAAATCCGCAGGACACAAATAAAGCAATTGCTTAAAAATAGATCCAACGCTCACAAGTGGCCGCTTGCAAAGTCGCCGAAAACTGAGCCACCAAAATGAAAGAAGTAATATGATTCGTTGATTCGTTCACCAATGTAAGCAGCTATATGCGACACACTCATACTTCCATGCCAGAATCCGCACCTGAGCTATGTTGTCCATCTTCTCAAGGAGAAACTCGGAATACAATTGAGTCTGGCTCAGAAGTGCATCCAGTTTGCTGAAGACAGAATCACCCATCTTGGCTGTAATTCCTTCCGCAGATTTATCTTCCTGCGCTTCAGAGTCTTTCCTGTGCTTTTCTTCCGCTTCTTTCACTCGCTGCTCTTCCATCTTCTTTTCCTCTTCTGCCATTTTCTCGGTGAGGATAGTTGGCTTGACACCCTGAATCTAACCGATAACAGACACAAACGTCAAACCACAAGGAGCTTCGAGGTAAAAGGGTGAAACGATATAAAAGAGGGAAAATGTAACGATTAATGAGAGGAAAGTTTTAACTGATGCCGTAAGCCGCGGCGGGCACAGTGAACTCATTCTCCACGACCGCATGCAATCATTCACCTTCATTAGCAGTAGAGACTTCTGCTATAGCACCTACAGACAGTCTACCGACGCTTGATTGATATACCTCATCGTCGAGAACCGAAGTAGGTGAATTTGTCACTTCTCCGTCTCCTCCACTCCCAGATGCTGTCGTCTGCACACAAGCATGCTCTGGATATCACTAACAACATACTTGTATATGCAGTCCCCACTCTGGGACCAATCAGGTGCCCACGAATGAGTTATATGGGCAGAATCAAGTTGCTATCTGTTAAGTCAACGCACACGCACTAGAATTAGCCTTTGAGATTATATTTATCTTTTTATGAAGCACCCGTTGGCCATGAGCAGTAACAGGTGGCCGTACTTCATATGTCAGTCCTTATCGGGTTCTTGGAACTGGTGACTGCACTTTGCAAGGGATAATCACTGGAGAAGATCCCATAACGCCACGGGAAATTTATGTGCAAAGATTGTCGTGACAGTCGGCCGCTGAGAATAGAACAGTCTTCAGAACCATTCAAGCGTTGACGCAAACTCTAAAATCAGCTCTATGTATCTCGCTCAAGAAACTTAAAAAAGATGAAACGCTAAAACGGCAATGAAAGATGAACAGGCTCAGGTGATGCCGTTTTAGCGTTTACAGTTCGCCAATGCGTAAGGCAGTGAGTAGGACAAAACAAGTAGATGGAGTTCGCCAGTTTCGACCTCATGGGCACGATACTTACTTCAGTTTTGCGCAAGAAAGAAGAGAACGCAGCAGCAATAGACCAGAAACAAGAAGATTCCACAGCGGGAGAATCTCCATCAAGTGATTCATGAATGTTTCTAATACTCTATCAGCCACTTTCAATAGAAGTATGCACAAATGCTCACATTACTGATAACGGGTGCATTCGGCGTGGCCGCCTTAGCCCGACTTCTCGGACCCGAGCGGGTCATCGTCATTCCCCTCCTTCCCAATTTCTGTTCAATTCTTATCGGCACTCCGGAGTAGCTCACAAAAAATTCGAGGCTATCGTGCCTAGACGTTCAGCAACTACTCCAACGAACGCGAGGACTTGTCCACTCTCTTACTACCGCCTCAGGCTTAGAACTTCACTGCACGAGCGTGCTCCTCTGCACTTTCTACGACTCCAAAATTCTCTTTTCTCCTCCGACTCCGGCCTCACCGGCCCTCCCAACACAAAGAGGAGCGACCTTAGAGCTCTTGCTACCGGATCAATCCACGCGCTCAAAGATTTTTCCTCCTCCACCCCCCCACAAAGAACTTGGGAGAAAATCCTACACCGGCTTCACTAAGCCGCGCATCAGCTCTAAAATTCTGCAATTCGGTGCACCGCTCCTGGTAAACCCGAACCAAGAACAGTACAATGTCGCTCTATGTAAGTCATAAACTTCTACAATTCTCGGATTCCATGTGCAATCAACCTCCTCTCGCACAAGAATGATCCCTTCTCTTTCTCTCTCTAGCTCTCTGCGGCGGCCTGACAAGCAAGTCGGGGCTCGTCCGCTACGCTGCGCTGCATGAACTGAACAGTCTCTTCTCGCCCTCGCTCTTCTCAAAATAACAACGACAGGAAAAGGGCGGGAAGATCCAGCGGTCCCACCACGCGTTGTTCCCTGGTCCCTCGTTCCCTTCCTTCTCCGAGACTCTCATAACTTCTATGGTACAGGATCCCAAATGCCCCTGTTTCCACTGGCGACATTCCGTATTCCTCACGTAATTGGTATGTTTTCCATGTGAAATAATTCCAATAGCAAGCAACCCAAAGCTGAAACTAATATTCATAATTTTCTCTCTACATATATGCTTGATATAGTCATTTCCACTTAAACCCCCGGTATGACTATAAAAACCTGAAAAAGAATATTTTTTTCTAATCGCAGTGTGCTTTGAGCCTCAATAAAATATTCTCTTTTGTTCCAAAAAACTTTAAAATTTCTCAGTCAATACTAAGTAATTTATTTTGAGATGAATCATAACTTGTAAAGCTAATGAATAACTTTTATTTACTTTTTATTTTTATAAATTTATTTAGAGATAAAGAAATAATCACAATAATCATTTTTCTGCCTAACGGTTAAATTTCTCATTTTTCTGAAACAGACCCGCGACAAAAGTGCTCGGGGTAACCAGGAGCACGTGTAGTCATACTTGGGGGTTTAACTGCTTTAATACACCCCTTCCTTTATTATGTCAAACATTGAGTAGCAACCGGAGGGCAGTGTGTTGTTGTTGAATAGAGGTGTGCAAGGCCTCCTTTTGAGTGGGAATGATGCAGATTGCACCCATTTAAGTAGGTCTATAATTTGTTTTTCTACACTTGAAAACCAACTTTATAAACTGATAACCAACCAAGAGGAGTAGAACTCCGAATCCACTTTCCAGTCTAATCAACTCTTTTGCGACTACTAACCTAAGTTTGATATAGCCATTGCTTGATTTAGATGTAAATGTGATTTTTTCAAGGTTTTCTTCGAAATGATCCATATGGATGACGTAATGGATGTACTCATACCAATGTACGTATGCCTTTCACGGCTAGAGTACTTCTCTAAAATTTTATCAACCCAAGTCAGATCTACTTATCATTTTACCTTTGCTGACTCGATAATATTCTTCTATGATCCAGTTGACAAATTGGGATTCGAACGGAATTTGCATATAGAAAACGGATGTCCTTCCTTTCTACATAGGTTTTCCAGAGGTTCTCCTATATTCTACTTGTATCGGAATAAATTGACCTTTCCAAACTAAATAAGTCATCACTAATTTGACAGTAAATCGAGTAAGGGACTCTTCCCACTATGAGTGTATACTTGTTTATATTGTTAAACTGGCTAGGTCCGGTAATAAGCATTTCTTCCGACTACACAGATTTTTCATTAGTTTTTTAGAAATCTTTTGCATAACCTAATCTCCTCAGTTTTGAGCCCGGGGTTCCCTCTCCCCTGCCTCTACACAGTTTATGGTAGTCTTTTGTTTTAACATTGATACGTGTTAAGCTATTCATAACAGCAGCCCGAAATAGGTAAAATATAGAAGATTCTTTTTTTTATTGGGTATGTTTTCTCTGCTTTTGACAACGTCAATAATAAGAAGAAAGTCATTGAAAAATCTAATGAAAAGCTTTATTAATCAGAAGATATTGCACATTAGTTCACGTTGAAAAGCCTAGCTGAAAAACTTATCCAGTTGGAAGACACTGTCTAATATATTGTAGATAAGGCAAAAAGTTTTGACAAATCGTAGTGGTAACTCTAATTACCAACAAGCCACATAACTAAAATAAGGTGAAAAGTGGGAAGAGGAACTAATTATACTTGTAATATATATGGAAGATGGAAAGGCTCAAGTGCACATGTGCACACAACGCAAGATTAATACGAAATAGTCCACTCGTTTCTAGTTTTCTGAAATCTTATGAGGATAAATAATGACAGAACATTACTTGCAGACTTTTAGTTCCTGTCTAACAAATGTTTCTGCATGAAGTGTAAACATACAAGTGAAAAAATCTATTATCTTTGTGACAAAGTATTCATTGTTATGTAACAATGGCTATACTTGCTGTTAACTGGGTACGCGGGGATTACTAAAAGTTCTCTTGACCTCAGCGTCCATGTCGTATAAGCTTCATCCATTAGTTATTCTCAAATAATCAGAAGATTGATCCCTCATTTTCACTGAAGTTTCGTGTGAGAACATAACTAGAATCAGAAAAATCAAGGTATGAGTTTGTGCATATACTTCGAAGCAACCTTATAATAATCGCCCACTCAAATCGAGGCTACCAGGATCATAGTTAAAACAAGTAATTTGCAACTAGTTATAGACTTCTTCTTGTTTCGAAGGAAGTTCAGCGTAGTCTAAAGCCTAGTTAGCTCACTTAGTATCAAAAGAACTCACTAACATATAGAGGGGAAGAATCACTAACCAACAAAGAAGCAACCAACTTTTCTGGGTGCGTGTCCTTTCACCTTCTCCTCCCGAGGGAGTTCATATTCCATCGTTCCAGTCATCTTAGAAGCAAGCAGGAGTTACCCAGAAAAAGTGTAGCCTGCTAGGGTCTTTTAGAATACCACTCAAGAATCTTGAAGGTCATTGAAGCATAACGCAGCAGACAAGCATCAACTTCTCTCGTTCATATACTGCCCTTACATGGGAAATGGGCAAGACAAGAATTCTCCCTTTTGAAAGTTGCCTCCTCTTTATTAAGGATGTATATGTCCCACACAAACTTCAAGTGTACACATTTTCTTCGTAAGATTTATTGGTGTTTTGCTTTGGACAAAGCAGAACTTTTATGTTATTAGCAAAAGGTTCTGGTATATATTTGTTACGAAGTTGGTCGACAATTTGCAGTAAGTATGAATGTTGAATTCCAGGAAGCATGCATATTCAGTTTGTTTATCGAAGAAGTCCATATCTCTGTCAGTTTGGCAAGCATGATGCTGGTTCTGCAAGTAATGATCGTGACTAAGTACAAAAGAAGTGTTGGCGCATATGTGATTTTGCTTCAGCTCTTGCGTTTATAAGTTTATCTCCTTCTTGTTCCTTTACTTGATTTTATGCATTATATTCTTTTTTGTTCCCGTAGGCACCTTTTTTACTTTGATATCCTACTTATTTCACCGATCAATAAAATAGCTACGCATTATAGTTCTTGTTCATTCCAGCTGAAGCCGGATAGAACCAGCGGGTATTTATCCTGTAATATGACAGTTGACTGCATTGAGAGATACCTAGATTTGACATAGATGACAATACTATTACATCAGATGGTATCTCATGCAAAGATTCCATGCAATCCCACTTGAATAATAGTTCACTGGATTGCGAGATAACCCAGATTAGGACAAGATCTTGGTCTTTTATAAAAAACGTGTCTAGGTTTTTTCTCTTTTCATTCCCTTGAAAAACAGTCATAACGTTATTTTTTTCTTTTGAAACAATAGTGAGTATCAAAGCGAAAACATAAGATTCTCTAACGTCCATGAACTCCCTAAGTTTTCGAAGGATAACTTTCTATTGAGTTGTGGATCTCTTACGGTTGTATGTGTGAATTGATGTAATATGTTTATTTTAAATATTTTATTTTTCTAAACTTAAAGTAAATTCTTTAAATTTTAAACTTCTTTACTACCAAAACTCACAATCAATTTGGATAAAATATCAAGAAGAGACGCCGCAGTGTTTCTTATTGGCATCTCCGGAGGTGTCCAGAAAATGTCAGTGGCCTCTTGACCGAAGTTAAAACACTCTCCCGCCGGCTAAAAGTATTTGCAAAAATTTATAACTTTAACACGCACTATTAATATATCTAAACTATGTAATATTTATTCAAATGATGATTGAAAACTCGACCAAGTCATACACCGATAATTGCATGCATGATCTAATTAACTTCTTCAACTTTGGCTGATACTTGCCGATCGCAATGATCTTCTCATTTAAGAAAAATGAGAAGGGGGCATACATGACAAGACAAGCATCGCCGGCAAATGGGTCACAAGCCGCAAAGTGTGGGCCCTCAGCTTTCCCAACACTTGGAAAGGAAACTGAAGAGTTGAACTACAATGGGAGGCAAAGAACGGCCCGTTTTGGCTCGTCAAAAGAGGGCTACGAGAGGAGGTGGGAGGTCATGTGCTCTTCGCCGCACATCTAAACCTAGGCGGATCAGCCCGAACGTTGCATGCAATGGGTTCTTTCCTTTTCCGTGTCGAAACTCGAGAGCAGGCATGTTTCCCCTGTGTGCTATCCGGTGCCAAAAGATCATAAGTGCGAAAAAGAAAACCGGCGATCCGGTGCCAAAATAGTCATAAGCTGTGAGATGCATACAGTAACAACAGCAGCAGCAATCATTGGTTACTAAAATAACCCAATCCTCTCAGTAGGAACCAACTATATTTGGACAAATTGGTGATAAGCTGTTGTTGTAATCTGTGGAGTAAGGTCTCGGTTCTACGATACTCGTGAAGTTCCGATGTGTTCTTCTCAAGCTGTTTGACGCTCATGGATATTCAGTATCTCCAGTTGACGGTCGACTTCCTTGCATGTCTGAACAGGAGATGCGTTTTTCTGTATTTCCGATCTGGTAGGACAGATGAAAGGAAACCATACACTCAAGTATGTTTGTACTGTACATGTCATTGAGTAGTTCGAATCAAAAACTATTCTCACACAGCCCTGACACGCTGAAACGATAACTAAAAAACGCAGCAATGAACCCAGAGGTGGTGGCGCGCTTTGAATGTGCGCTAGCGAATGTTGGGCGGACCAACGGGATGTGTAGCACAGAGCACGAGATGGTACTCCCTGATATGGAACTGCAATATAGAAGACACGTACAATCCGCAGTGCAGACAGATTTGCGGTTCTGCTGTTCTAATGCAGAAGAGGAAACGAGGTCTAAAAGAGCACCAGAGAGCATTCAGTATACTGGTCCACGATGCAAGAACAATGCTTCACACAAAAAAGACGATGAACCCAAAGAAAAACCACCAGGGGCGAAGTATACAGTAAATTTTAAGAACTGATAAGAAGAAGAAAGTGCGCATCTGTTCATACAGCAGTCAAAAGGGTCAGAAGATTGCTCGACTGTCAACGGAAGAAAAGACTAACGTGGCTTTTCACTAAGCAACTCTGCCGAGCATTAGAGTTCTCCGTCCAGCATGAGATTACATTTCCTATCATATAATATTTTCACAAAAAGTAATAAAATATAAATTCAAATTTGCATTGTCTAGAGTTCAATCTGTTTTCAACATGATCATTACGCCCACAGTTACATATTGAACACGAAAATAATAGAAACCTAACTCATACTCTAAAAATCTAATTACCAACCCAATTTCTCAAAAATTTTAATCTCAAACTGAGAAACTCTTGCTACTCAGGGCCATTGTACTCACACGGGGTGTTTAGAGTTTGCATGTCCACTTGTTGTATGTAGGAGTTTTGACTTTTATCGATGTGTGATATTTTAGAAGCGATAAGAGACCTTAAGAGTTTCTTCCGACTAGGTCCTTAGTGTACTTATCGGACAGTGTCAGATTGGTTCGGTAATAAGAATTGGCTTCCGACTGTACTTTCGCATAGTGTGCCAATAGCATATTCGTTAGCATGTAGTATCTCCAAGGTTTTTGGCTGGGGGTACCTCAGAGGTAGCATTTCCGTGTATTTCACTGAAGCGGCTGCATTATTCTGCAGGAGAGATCATGCTGGTTATGCTGCTCATCATCGTTCAGAGGGATGTTGTGCCAAGTGGAACTGACGCGAAGCGATAGTCACGGCTCGTGAGACTACTTTTTTCTCCAAAAATTACGAAGATAATGAATGTGTGATGAGAAGACGATAGCTATCGCTATTGCAATAGTTACCAAAAGCTGCAGGACTGGAAACGGTACCGTTCAGGTCCGACGGGAGGCATTAGGCGCGTTAAAGGACTTAATCGGAAGAGACCTTAAGGGTCTCCGACTAGTTCTTCCGACTGCCTCTTAGAACTATTGATAGCGGAGTTTATTCTCTATGTTCCTCCTCCCTTCGAGCCGTTGGTTGCTTGGCCCTTCGGGTCCTTCCTTCTTTTGTAAGGCTTGATGGGGTCTTTCCATACGTTGGCTATTCATTGCGTTACGTGTTAACAGTTTAAAGTTTGCAGGTGAACTAAACAGGTCCAGCACGAAAGAAGTATAATTTACCTGGTTTTTGTGCTACACTGTTCACTGTGGGTTGAAGCTACTGTGGGTCTGCACTATTGATTGTACGTCTTTCATTCTCATTGTTTCATGTGAGCAAGAAGTTATACGATTAAAATGTGTTTAGATGATATTTCAAGTTCTATTGTAATGTGAGAATAACATTAGTTGACACTTTTAAATCTTTCAAGGATACTCATTTACTATGATTTCGTGACGCCACCAGCATTCAGTAATCATGAGCTCTTTAATTACTATATGATTGCTTTCTAGCGGACTCAAAATGTATCACTTGATTAACACATATGTGTTTCAGTATTGTTGTTTTCTCTTAAAGTTAAAAACTATAGTATTTATATCGAATATTCTTCATTTAAACAACGTCCACGCTATTTGATCATATTGTTATTAATTTGAGCTACGGTAATTACTTCTTTACGGATTATAGTGTGGGATGAGAATTAATCTGACCCACATTATTATAAACAGTTTGTGGTATGAAAAAAACTTTGTGAATTAATATTGCTCACACTAATACTTGTAGACAGTGTCTTTCCACCATGTTTTTCTTTTTCTGTTCCTTCGATAATTTATACATTTATAATGCGAAGCCAATAAAAACACTTACTATCACTCCATGTGTGAAACAAAATCAGTTAGAAGTAGAACTAACACGAGTTTGTTCAATTCCATTTTTGCAAGTAATATTTAGTCCACATGGAAGAAGAACTATAGTCAATTTACGGAATATATGAAAGAGTACTCCTCGGCACTTTAACCCAATGCTAGTATACGTCTGCTATGGTTTCAAGGTGGTTGAATATTCATGCTAACTGCGTTTTAAAAATTTTAAAACATGAGGGAAAATCTTGACAACATATCGGATTATAGTCGTTATTTCGTTTTCCGTATGTTTTACAAAAAGGAGAAGGGTAGGGAATATTCATCTCCCCTCGGTTCCATCTCAGGGAGTGGTTTAGGACTGAGAAACAACCCCCATGGCTTGTGCTATACCTTATCCACGTTGTTCCACTTTGCCTCTTTTTTGCAGCTGTGACGGTACTCCAGTGCATTTTCTCCAGTGTATTAAACCCCGGCACGACTATAAAAGTCTGAAAAGGAAATTTATTTTTTCCCATCGCAGTGTGCTTTGGGCCTCAAGAAAAGATTCTCTTTTGCTCTAAGAAACTCAGATGAACATCTCTCAATCAATAGTAAGTAGTTTGTTTTGAGATGAATCACAACTTATAAAGCTAGTGAAGAGACTAACTTTCTCAATCAATACTAAGTTATAATATGTTAATTTTTATTTATTTAATTTAATTTATAATCAAATAATAATAAAAAATAACAACAGTATACTTTTTCCTTAACTTTCATATATTCTATATTATGAAAAAGTATTTATTATCCCATAAAAAATTAACTTAAATATATTTTACTCTATCATAATTATAACAATATTTCGTGAAACCTCTCTAGATGTAGCTCCGCTATTCGATAGCTCACAGCTGAGAGATTGCATTTGTCCCTCGAATTCTCTATATGTTCTAATGTCGATATTGTTTTTCGGATCTAATTTGAAACAAGTAAACTTTGAGTAACGTATCTAGCGTAGCTGTCAGACACACAGGGAATGTTTGAAAGATTATAACGTTCAAGTTACCAAAGACTAGTAACATTCAAGTGTAAGAAGGTATTCACTGAAGATGTTTCAAAGTATGAGAAAGTGATGTTTGATTGAGTACGTGAGTGATGTTTGAAAGCATATATATATATGCTCACAAGGTCATCTAAAAGTCTTTGAGTGATCACGAAGAGAAGTTGATTCAATTATAGGAGAGTGGGACGTACAAATCCTGGGTGGGTTGTAATCTGCAATATATTCCAGAGTAAGAAAGAAGAATAATGGCATCAAATTATAGGAAAACTTTGTTATAATCACACATTAAGTGTTAGTGTTGTGTGTGATAATATTTTTTGTGTTATATACATATAATCACGCCTAGAAATGTATAGTATAACGTGATGACATGACTATAATGTATAGTTACATTTCTTAAAAAAATACTCTAGAATGTGATTATATATCTCAAGGTTCTGGAAACGGGTTGTAAAGATTTGAGTTTGATGAAAACTCAACAAAAGTCTTCAAACATAGTAACATTTTGAATTTTCTAAATTCTATGATACGAAATAATTTCTAAATTTATGATATGGAATTTGTAACCAAAAGCACAGAGGGAATTGGAAGTCATTCGACATAATATATTGCTGTCTTTCTGGATAGAGGATTTCACTTGGAATGCTGGAAGTTCTGACGAGAAATCTCAGAGAACAAGATGGTAACAGAAAACCCACAACCACATAGGACATGCCATAGATCTTTGCAAAATCATCTATAGGTAACCGGGTTTTATAATCAATACACTATGTCAAGAAGCTATACTTGCAATAGATAAACATATTTTTCCTAGATTTTTGGGGAAATATGTGTTTACATGCAACGTGATAAAGATTATACAATCAATGCATGATGTCAAGAAACATTGTGATCCTAAAAGGTGATATTATAACGAGGTATCATTGTATATGAGAACAGAGAAAATAAGAAAAAGAAGTTTTTTTTTTCTGTCGATGATGTACAAATAAATAAACCGGAGCAACTTCAGACCATGGTCGGGTTGTAACCGAGCCAGGTTGTTTTCGTTCGGTTTATAAGTAGTTTGGACCTATTGTTTTCAAAACATTTCCTGGCAACAGTGGCTTGAGTTAGAAACGTAGCACTTATTATGAAATGCTAGCATGTCAGCAGGATGCAAAAACAAAAATGCTCCCGGGGGGGCTCGAACCCACGACCTTCGGCTCATAAGACCGATGCTCTAACCAACTGAGCTACGGGGGCAACTTGAAAACTCGTAACGGACCTCAAATTAAGTTTCTAACTCAAGTTGGCGGGAGATTGCCAGTTTTTCTACCGGCTACGCAGACGGTCGCGTAGTTTAGAAAAAAGACTTCAACGGCTGAGAGATAACTGGACGTAAAATTGTCATCGATAAGTTTGTATATAACCGTAGCTCATTCTAGATCGTGTCTGAGATTGAAACATCAAGCTTTTATCATTGATTATATTTCCGTTTCTACACTCAAGATTAAGTACTCAGAGTAGCAGAGAATCCATTGCAAATAAAATCAGAAGAAACCAGTGAATAGCCGTTAAGAAAACTCTTGCGACTCCCGAATATTTCAGAGATTCTTTAACTTTGACACCCCTACTGTACCAATTCATTTCGCCTTGCTCTCAACGAAGGGTGTGGGAGCTGAACGGGCCAGCGTCACCTTATCCGTTGCAGAGAAAATCGAGAACAACTCCAAAATAACCATGATTAGAATTTAACCGCGATTATGGCCAGGACGCCTTATCCAGCTCGGGGTGCTTGCTAACAGTTGATCATCTGGGGACTCCTGTACCGTACCGTAGTACGCAGAGAGAAAAGTTGTGAAGGCATAGTAGCATAACCCCCGCCGCGAGCAATCTGAAGAGCTTTCAGAGCCTGTTGTTCAAGGAAGAGGAAAGTGATTGAGAGTGCTTGCTGTGGCTATGGCGATGGCAAGCTCCAGCGCTTTGATGGCAACCCGGGCGACTGTCGCACAATCTCCCCGTTGTAGTATCGATTCTTCCTCGACTCCTTCAACTTCTACTGCTTCCATCAACCCCAACAGCGTGAAGTTTCCTCTGTCTACTGTCCTTCGACAGCTGAAAGATGGAGGAGCCGCAGAGAATTTGACCGTCAGCTCCGAGAGGGACGCCATCCTCGACCCTCAGATGAAGTTCGCGAATTTGATGTGGTTCAGAGGCGCTTACAACGCGCAAATATTTGTCTCCGAGGATGAGCCCGCGGACTCTGTGGTCAGAAGGTTCCGGAAGGCAGTCATGCAGGTTTGTTAGATTTCTTCGAATGTGCTATGATTTTCTTTATGCCCCTTTTTCCTTTCGATTCTTCGTAGGCTTGGTTTTGTTTGTCCACAATTGAGGCCAATTATAATGATTTTTTCACTCCTTGTGCGGAACAGGCTGGAGTTATTCCGGAGTGTCGCAGAAGAAGGTTTTTTGAAACTCCTCAGGACATTGTGAAGCGAAAGCAGCAGAACGCCCAGCGGCGCAAGTCACGGTACTCGCTACCTGTTAACTGATGAACTTCCTTGGGCATTGTATTCGGTGCAGGTCGCATTCAGTATTCTTGTGAAGTTTTCAAGTTCCGGAGCTGTATAGTTTGCACTATGGTCATGAAGTAGATTGCATTTCTTAAGAGAAGCTGACGTACGTTTCACATCGTGGGGACTGTACTACTTGCACTGCAAGAAAACTAAGTACTTTAGGATCATGCCAAAATTCAGTTCTAGAAAATTTTTCCTGCATCCAGTGGCTTGTGTTAGGCGAGCTTGCTGGTTGAATGCCATCCTTGTCTTTTACAAAGATTCAGTTCTGATGCCCACGGCTACATCGGTCTTTTTATGTACCCTGAACCTTGATGCCAACAACATTCGAATGATTCTACATGCTATTGGCGCCAGAATCTTTACTTGTCACGTCTCCCTTCTGAAATGTAGTATAATACCCTGAAGAGTTCGACGACTGTGAGCATGAAAGTTGTTTGTAATCCTGCAATGCAATTTACGCAGCTGCGACGACGGTCTATCTCCTCATCTAAGACTTCACAAGTAGACCAGATTTCATCGCCCTGCTAATCGAGTGAGCTTCTTTTTGCAGACGTTTCACACCACGAAATGAGAGCTTCGGACCCGGAGGCGAAAAGAAAGAAGGCGCCGGAGGATCGTCTGGTGGACAGGAAGATGATGACTTCTGGGGTTTTGCTGAGGAATAAGTTCGGAGTCAACAGTGAGACATGTAGAAGATATATTCACATTCTTGTGCAGGAAGTACACCTCGAAACCTGAATCCTCTCATGAAATGGGGTTCCTAAAGGATTACCACCGGAGCGACTGAAACATTGTAGAGAGTCAAGGTAGACTACACTGTTACCATTTTCTTGGAGGGTCAAAAAGCAGTAGTATGTCTGTGAACAGATGCCTTATCATTTGTCACAATTGGATCGATCATAATTGGAAAGTTTTGTACCATGGTTCCGTAGGGGTCTTGGTCTTGCTTATTTGGCCTTAAATGTCAGGGAAAGTCACTCATGATTATAAGCGAGTTGTCAGCTTCTTTAAGGCAACTCTTCTTACTTGCGGCATAAGATATGTGCCGAATCTCCAGCAGTTCATCTGTTCTAAAACCTTGGTTGTCTTTGGCTTTGGCATTTTGTTCCCTCGCTAATGGGATTGAAAGAGGTGCGTGATCGGTAATGAGTAACATAAAATGCATCTTAGTAGATTCATCTGTGTGCCGCAAATTATCGTTTATGCCTCGTGTGATGGTTCGGACGAGTTTGAGCAGTCTAATGGCCATGGCCTATGTAGCACCTACTGAGATCTCCAGCTTCAGGTGTAAATATCTCGTTTCGTCCATTTAGAATACCAGCTGAGTCCAACTGCTTTTAGGGCTGTCTCAAGTCAGTGCATCAGTTTACAAACAGTATGTCTCGGTTCTGACTATGCATGCTTAAGTTTTACGTCTCCTTCGGCAGAGGCCCTGATGGAGGGTTACAGTAGGTAGATATTTCTGGGCTCTGTGAAGTTCGCTGCTCTGTTCCTCATGGTCCAAGCAAAGCTTATAACGTATAGTTCCAAGTTTAGTGTATGTAGGGTTCTCCAGATGCAAACTGACTTCTATAAGTAGTCGCAATTTCTTGCACTACCAACTGTTTTATCATGTGCTCTAAATGCTACAGTACCCTTACAGTTCGAAACACTCGTTTCTGGTACATAGCAATCCAAGTCGGGCGTGGGTGGTCTATGAGATTAAGGACTTCAGCTATAACTCAAGGAACAAGAATGTATGCAGTACTTACGAAGTTTCTAACTAGTCGCTTTCAGTTCTAGGATTGGTTCGGTCCAGTTGAGATTGTTTATTCTGACGATAATCTCAACCAGCACTATCGTGGGCACGTTTGAGCAGTGGCAGCGATAGTGTTATTTGTGAACTTACGCGATCTTTCAAATGGTTAGATTCTTCTGGCGCTCTACAGGTGCAACATAACGTAAATCACCCACCGGGGCTTGCACAGTGGTTAAAAGCTGGTTCAAATAGGAAAAGACACCTTTACTGGATTCGAGATTTCCTTCTTTCCCTTGGACCGACTAGTGGGTTTGCGCTCAAGTCTTTCTCGTCATTATTGAATTCATGTAGACTCCGAAGCAAAATGGAATGCAACGAAACCTCGCTGCAGCTTCTTCCTGCCGACTGAATCAGAATCTCGACAAAATGTGACAGCCGCGTTCTACCTTATCTGGCGCGTAGGCCAGCGAATTCCAAGCCTGGAATCTTACATATGCATCAGGTTGTGCAAATTATCTAGCAGGAGCGGAGGGATCTCGTGCTCGGTGCTTTTGGCAACCTTTGGAATTCTACGGGGCTCTCCTCTGAGGTCCACGGCGACGAGCAGCCGCTGCCAGATTCCTAATCGCGGATTCTCTAGTTAAACGTTCGCATGATCAGATCTACAAAACGAACTGGCCCGCTCGGAGCAGTAGGCGAGTTCATCACTGAAGTGTGGAGCTCCACACATGGAGATCGAGTCCTCTTTCCAGTTGGAGGTCTCCAGAAGAAAGCTTCCGACAGAGCAAGAATTAAACCAGATCAGGCCAGGAAGTTCCAGGTACAATCTCCTTGGGAAAACTTCAGATATAGTAGATAGTAGATGGAAGTCTGTTGTTGTATCCTCAGCTTCCAGTTCTTACACTCATTGTCAAGCTAGCTCGCACAGGATGCTTTATCTGCAGCGGAGAAGGTTATCGTCGACATGTGTCCTCCAAGCTGTCTCCCTATCAATTAACAGCCCGTTGTGGAAGTTATACCGCCTCTCATCGCTGCAAATGCCGGTTTCAGCACCACATTCTTTCTGGAGAAGATGGAAAACGAGGAAAGAGAAGATTGCTACTTGCTACTTGAAGAAGTTACTGAACAGCCCGCATCAGCATCAAAAGGCAGGTCGGAATCATTTGCCTCTTTTCTCTCTCTCGTTCTAACTTGAACTTCCTTGCATATTATTCACCTCTTCCTCTTTCGGAAGAGGGGAATAATGCAAAGCGATTTATTTTATCACTAACCCTTTCAGCGAGAAGGGTTAGGGAATAAATAAAACTTATAACAAAGAAGAATTTTTGACCGGACAAGAAGTCGGTCTAATGGTTCTTGGAGCGTGTTTCAACGTTCATGGTATATAAGTTATTTTCGGAAGTTCTTACATGCATTATTTGCAGAATATATAATATATAATTCTAAAACTGAAAATACTTTATATTTTTCGTTTAACATTCATAATTTATGAACATCCATAATCTAACACTGATTAATAAGTTAAGACGTGCGAGAAGACGTCACTACATTGTCAAGTCCAATTGCATTAAACAACCCCTCATAACAACCATGACCCCCTCACTTGGTCCCATTGCGTCAAGTACGTCCACGGAAATGTGACTGTTAGCAACCGTCAAAATCTGTCCATTTTCATGGAGACTGTAAATACAGAGCCAAAGTTCTTTTGCTCCATGCGGATATCAAGCGAAACAAACCAGTCGCATATATTTATTCGAAAATACATCCACATAATCATCTCTCTAACTGAACAAAATATGTTATTTATATTGATGAATCGAAAATGTGACAGCAGTATTCAGTTTTGAACATGACGATTAGATAAAGATCATTTCTGAGAAAATTTGTTTTTTTGCTATCAAGTCGAGGACAAGAGAGGACGTAGATGTTGTAGCATCTGCCATCTGACTATGGTTATGGGTGTCATCAATACTATCCGCATCATTGTCAAGAGAATCCCCCAACAGAATTAGGCTCATCCTTGGATGCTTGAGCAAAGATCATCGCATCCAGGACATGCTCGTCAAAACTTAGAGGAGTAATCACTACAAAAATGGAATTGAAACCTAGATCTCTAGAGAAGCCAACACCGTGCTTCCCTATTTTCTATGTTACGTATCGTATTGTGCGTGAAAGTTGTCTACAAAAATGTGAGGTTCATGGCTGTGGAGAGATCGTGTGTCGAACAAAGAAAAAAGAGAAAAATAACCACGAGAACCAACTTTGCAAGATATTCCAACCCTCACTTTTTATACACTCTCGCTTTTTTTTATGGACACAAAACTGATAAACAGACTTGAGTGGTCTGTAATCTGCACCCGATCTCTTGAAGCAAGTCCTCCGAATCTCAACCTAGGTCCAAAACTATCGAAGCGTAGCTCAAAATAAGATACACGCTTTTGCTAACAAAAGCTTGGCAATAGTATCACACGATTCAAACCCTGATCCAAATAACATCCATGTACAAGCTTCTAATAAATGCTAGCTACCACAAGTCACACATGATCAATTGAAACTCTAACGAGTTCAAAAAGATAAAAACTGTAGCGAAGGAATCAGAGAAAACCTATTTGGGAACTTTCTCTTTTTGTCAAATGATCTTCAGGTATCGATAGGGTCTTCTTTCTCCGTTGCTCCGCTGATTTTGTTGGCTCCAAGAATCTTCATATCCGACTCTCGGTAATCGAGGTATCTGTGATCCAAAGCTCAATGGTCAAAGATATTGACAATGTGGATGCAAAGTTTTACTCGATTGCATACACATAGAGGAAAGATTTGACGACGAGCACTTAACATCTTCGCACCAAATCTAAGTGCAAACCTGATTCCATCCTCGTCATCTTGTTCTACTGCTCATCCAATTGCAACTAGACTTGTATCTACTATAAGAATTGCTGGCTTGACTCCCTGTAGTCAATCCTTCACAAAACTAAGAGATGACAATAAGGACTTCAGCTTCTATACTTCTTCGATATGCTCTTCCTACCATATGAACTTATGACTCTTGCGCAACAACTCATATAATAGATCCGTCACATGCACATAATGAGGAATCCAAATGTGATAGAATACACATGCACCCAAGAATCTTCTTACTTCTGTCAAGGAGTTGCAAAGCTCCTTCATCCTCCCAATCGCATCCACTTTGCTTGGGTTGGTTTCTAACCAAATGATCCACACAGATGACGAACAATCAAACCTTATAATGCACCTGACGGTTTGAGATGAACTTCCTCAAGTCGAGATAAGATCTTCTCACAGTCTGTGATGTGATTGATGATGCAACGCCAACACCCCCTCTGATCTAATGCTTCATCCTTCTCATCCTTCTCATCTTCCTTTCATAGGAATGTCATCCAAGAAGGACATTGTCTTCTCAAGAATGAAGTCTTTCACAACTCTGTTCATCTCGTTCATCATGTGCGCTACTGAGTTGGTAGCTCTTTATGATAAGATACACATTCTAACTAGTCCCAAAGATGTCATCATCATCGTCAAATTTCTGCTCTCCTCTGCTGAAACTGATCATATCTTGAGTAAAGATCTTTGATTGAATAAACCGGTTTTCTTGCAAACGTATCAGCAAATTCATCCACAATCGGTCCACCTTAATATTTTTGACTGTTACTACGTTCACCGGTTACATATCTTGGATGAATCGCAACGACCTGTTCTTCTTTGGTATTGTAAACCATCTGTTAGAATACTGTGCAAACGTCGGCTCTAAGATCTTCAACAACTCCATCAATTTAGACAAGTGAGCTCGTGATACTAGAATTAGTCTCAAGTTTCATGACACATGCGGTATTGTGAAGTTAACCATTGGATTAACAACGTACAAATCTACACATCCAATCTCATGTGATTCAAAGACAAATATTTCTCATGCCGTGAAAGCATCTCCTTGAAGCACTCCATCTTTTCTGACAAAAGAGACCAATCAGATCTAATCTTCATTTCTTCAAGAATCTCGTCCATGTACATTGCGAGATCTCTCAAACGCTTCTCCTTTGAAGCTTGGCCCATCTGCTGGTTAGTGTCATCCAGCAATTGGCTTTACTCTCTTATCCATTGTCTTGTTTTTCACACAAATCTAAACCTCAGGTGCTCGAGATGATTCGATCACTGAATAGACCTCCCATGAATGGATCTGCAAAATCTTATCCATATCATCCTATCCAATATTAGTGATCTCTTGCAAAAGATCCTCTAATCCATCTTTCTCAGAAACACCCAAAATCCATTCAATCTCTTCTAGCTCACCAAACTCTTTCAACACCAACTCAACCTCACACAAATGCTTTCGTTCTATCAGTTCTTCAACCTTCTTGTAAACAACAATCGCACACTCTAAAAATCTGACAAACTCTGTACAAAAGATACTTTCTCTTCCAAGAGCGAGTATCTTCTCCTGCTCACCACTACAAACCGGCTCTATACTTGTACTTAACGAAAATCCTTGAACTTTTCACTCATCCTTGGAATCGGATTCTCTCTTACATGATCTCGATTGCGCTCGTGATTTGGTGACACAGTCAAGAACTATAGCGCTCTCTTCTCATCTTCGGATCATAGCATAAGCAGATCTGTCGTTTAGTACTTTCATCTCTATCCGAGTTGGTGTGATGAAAGGTTATCCAAGGATGAGCGAGTATGACGTTGCTTCAAGAAGTTTGCAACATCACTTATTTGTACCTTAACGTATGAACAAGCTCCATACATAAAAATCGTTGGAAAGCTCTTGAGCTGGGATACATCTAAAGTGAAAGACCGATCGATTTGGAACCCTGATCAAGATGTTATAATCTTTCAAAGTCAAGAGATCGAATCGATACTTTGAGTCATGTTTCTGAGTGTTTCGATAGTTTGAGAGAAGATATTTCAGTATTGTTAAAGGGTTTGGATAGTTGACGCCATGCTGGTTGCACTGATGTAAAATAGTCCTACGTTTGGGTTGGATTTGACCTTGAATGATCATTTGAAGTTTACTGTGACAATTGAAAGATATAAATTTGTTTCCTTGCTTTCTCGGTGTATCTTTCAGATGATTATTCACGGTTCACTCATCTCAAATGTATGTTGTAACTTCTATACATACTAAAACAACTCAAAGAGGTTGCACTTACTAGTCCTTGCATGTTTTGTGGAGTCTCGACGATATTCTTCATTGAGTATCTAGAGACAATATGAGATAATGATTGGTGAATTTCTCTTAGGTTGTTTCATGTGTTTAAGTATCAGATTATACATACGATTGCGCTTTCTTCCTGACGCTACCTGTTTTGTTAGAGATTAGTGTGAATCACTAGACCTGTTTAGATACATTTGTATTGTTGCCTGAATCGAGCTTTTGCTTCCGTCCATTTGATGCTATCTTTGATATCCAAATCATCCACAAACTCAGTAGCTTCATCTTGAAGTGTTAGTCGAAATCTCTTTAACCACCAGTCAATATCAAAGATACCGGTAGTGTCCAAGATGATTTCACACTCTTTAGATGATGATCTGATCTGATTGTGCTTTCGGTTTCAATAAATGCTGAATATCTCACAATGCTACTCGAATGATCTTCATGGGATCCTGTTGGTGTCCTTGAGAGTTATTCATTGTCGTCGTACTTGTCGATGCAAGTGTAGAGGATGGAGCGTTTATTTGACCGGTCGACCAAGATGCTAGAGTGAGGACACTTTGCACTTGGCGCTTTACATTGGTGGAGATGAATGATACTGATTGTGGAAAATTCAAGAATAGTATAGTTGGATTTATTCTCATAAGAATAAATCCAACTGATCTCGAGTACCATACCCATCAAGTTAGTCTTGGATGGGTTTCTTTGAAAAGATTGTTAGCACTTATAATGGATGAGAGGGGTGTTGTCGTCACTGCTATTGATAGTCCTTGTGGGTGGCTTCTTGTCATCCCCAGTATGACAGACCTCGTTTCTAATCTTCCGGGTGTGCATGCAGTCGAGGTTCCAATAGGTGTGCTCGGGTTGTTGAATTAATCATCAAAGCACTGAATGCTGGCGTGGTGGAGCTATGGTCCCGTTTGTTGTGTTGCTCCTGCTCATCATAGTTTCTGCAGGGATTGTAGCGAGGATGCTTCTACTTGAGTTTCCCTACCTTGTGCTTGAGCAATGGACTCATGAGTTCATCGTAAAGTTGACACCTACTACTTTGACGAACTTTTAGTCATTCACAAAACAACACACTTATGTTGATCACTTAGCAAGATCCCCAGCATGATCGTCAAATGTTAACCTCGGGTCCGCTCTCTGATAACTTTTTCTTTCATCGATCTGGTAGATCTTTCTATCAGCGATCTCGACAAATCTCGAGACTGATACTGCCAACTCGTTCTATGATCACTACTCACACAATGCTGACTTTCAGAGAAGAATCACGACTTGTACTTGGATTAACATCTTGGGTATCGATATCTTTTATTGGTAACTCGCACAAAAACTTAACCGGATCTTATATACAAGACACCATACAATACATACATCAACTAGTCTAGTTACAATGTTCGTACAAGAGGAGACACAACATATCTCAAAATGATTTCCGATAAGTCTTTACTTAAACTTTTTGAATATCTCTTACAACTTATCAATAGAGGATATCTTAGAAGCGGTCTCACCTTACTCCCGCACCTAAATCAGTGCACTCATAGATGTCTAGGTGTCTATCTACGTCTTGGCGGAGAGAGATACCGGTGAGTCCTTAGTGACATTGATACACGATCACTATATCTTTGGTAAATATCTTTTTCTCTTTGATTAACTATCTTTTATACCTACAGATTTTCTACCCTACCGTTATCAACAATCTTGTTGACTACTTCTGATAGGTTACATATCTTAATATCTCGAGAGTGCTACTCATAGTGATAGATCCGATACTATCTTACCATGACTAACTGTACTTTATTTTCCTAACTCTAACTATGGTCTTGACAGGTAAGAAAAATACGTGAAAAATCTCATCATCCATTTGGATTTGAAAACTGTAAGATAGTATGTAATCCAATGATTCCAAGTCAGAAATTGTCCAAAGAGATGTGTCTAGAAACAAAAGAAGCTAATAAGATTATGAAAGATAAACCGTATCATCAGCTACTAGGTAATCTCATGTACTTGATGTTGAATATGAGGCTTGACATTGTCTCAGAAGTTGGGAAATGAGTCAACATAGAGAACAACATTAGATAGCTACAAAAAGAATTATACGATATTTAAAATGGACACAAAATCTTCAGCTCAAGTATGCTCTGACTGAAAGACATAACGGAGATTTCCAACTAAAGTATTATCTGATGTTGACTAGGGAGGAGACGTTGGTGCTAGAAGGTCAACTACAAGATACTTCTTCACACTAAATCGGTCTACAGTTTGCTGGTAAAATAAACGACAACCGACATAGATCTTTGTTCTACTGAGGACTGAGTATTTGGCTGCAATGGAAGCCACAAAAGAAGCACGTTGACTTCTTCAACTAAGAACTGAAGCAATTCCTACAATAATCTATACATCTAGATCCACAACTACTTAAACCTAAATCTAACTTCTAAAAGTCACTTGTTTGTGAAAAATGTCTTAGCGCCAATAGGTTTGACTTATCATTTATGTTTTGTTACATATGACGATCGATAGAAGTTTACTGTAGAGACTATAAAGATTATGTTGTTATGAAATAAAGAAGTACGTGAATTCAAGAAACACTCCACGTTTCTAACACAACTAAGATATATTAAAGATAATAGGATTCTGAGTACAAAATTTCACTAGGAGTGTAATTTGACGGCCTAGAAGATCTACTCTACTTGTCTTCTCATATATGATATGTGATACCTATGAGGTCATTCTTTATCGCCAGATGTGAGAATATAAAAAATATAGTTTATAATTGAAATGTTGAGCTTAGTGGCTGCTTTAGTTCATGTAACTATAGTATTTGCAAATTATTATATCAATTAAGAGTTCCCATGATGTTTTTTGCAGTTTGTTCATATTCCTTGTTGGTTTGTGATGTTTTATGAAGCTTGATAATTGAAACGTTTCTCAAGCTTCTTCAACTCTCAACCCCAAGCATTTCGAGTTGCATTCAAACGCACACCAAGACTAAAATATTCATTTGGCATCGGTGGTGGTGATGAAGATTCAGGTTGCATGCAAACAACTGCAAATCTCGTTAGTCCAGTACAACGACGAGGACAATCAACAATTTGCTCTTCGTATTAGCAACTCTATGCAAAAGTTCCAAAAAACATGGGCAGTAGACTTCTGTTGGAATTCTAATGTCCCGCCCATTCAAGTTACACAATATGGCCATAGTGTAACATCTATTCATGTTTGTCTCGCACGTCAATGTCGTCCCTTTGTTGATTGGCAACGGCGACTATTTGTAGTTTATG
This sequence comes from Asterella californica, assembly GCA_036924285.1. Classification (NCBI taxonomy): domain Eukaryota; kingdom Viridiplantae; phylum Streptophyta; class Marchantiopsida; order Marchantiales; family Aytoniaceae; genus Asterella; species Asterella californica. Next base: position 21,151,692 of record JAYKYS010000003.1, read on the forward strand.
CGTGCTTTTAGGCTTTGGTCTTTTAATATATGTGTTTTTTACTGTTTTTCGGTGCGAGTAGTTCCTTGCAGATGAGCTTTCTTGTTCTCTCTAGTGATCCATGTTGTGGATGAGGCGCTCTCTTGTCACTCCCTTGCGTTTTGGCCTGATAATAAATTCTCCTTGTTTTTCTACTGTCCAAAAAAAAGTAAAACCTCTCAACTCCAAGTACCTTTCATCGACATATGTTCAAAATTTGTCTTGAGTGAAAACCAAGGTTAAGAGACAACCTCAATTTTTTGCTGAACTCATTATCCAGTTTCTCTTCAAGTTAGTACTGATCTTAACATGGATGAATTGGATTTGAACGTAAATTCGTAAACCTCAAAACGATATAAAGAAAAACATAAATATTCTCGGATGATGTTTTGAAAAATCATAACAAATCTCAAAGGAGTTTGCTACATTCATATATCTTGATATCAACAACTGATCTTTACATACGGAAGCCATTCAGATGTTGCAGCAGTCATGGCATACTGCAAGTAAAACATATTATATCGTCTACGTACCATGTTCATTCTTAAGGAAATATAAGAACCACCCCTTAAATCATACCTGGCTATGATTAATAAGGAGTAAGGATAGACCTCAAAGGGCATGCAAAAATATGAAGGGAAGTTAAAATCATGCTTAAACTGGTGACATGACGACTAGAGCACTTGAAATAGGAGGCTTGAGAGTTATAGAGAAAAGAAGAAAAGAAGATATACCAAGAGAAGAGACTCGAGAAAGTACTAAGGAGATTATCATTTTTATCGAAGACAAAGAGCGGAAAAGTATAGTGGAGAGTTTACCATCTTTATGTAAAAAACATAGAGAAGAAAAGTACAATGAAGAGTTTACTGAGACCAAAAGAGATAGAGACAAAGCAGAGAGACCTTTTGAAAAAAAAGAGATATGTCGAGATAGTAACGGAATCTCATGAGAGATATCGTTAGAGAAAGGGTTCAGGTAAACACTGAGCGTGCAGAAAGTCGATCGAATATGCATCCAAAGTGCACTTCAGAGAAAAAAAAGATAAGGACAAGCAGATCCATGGGACGAAAATCTGGTCATTTGCAGCAGTAGGGTTTTCTCATATCTTAGAAACAATTTTTTTTGTCATTATGAATTTTCTCATGTCTGGAAGAATGTTGCTTTTATTTTTATATTTTGTAAAAATAGATAACATTATCAATTCTCGGACCCGTTCCATGCTCACTATCTATCTAAGAACTCTAGTGGATAGATATGTACTTGTAAAATAGAGTGGCGTCTTGGTAACGGAGTGGGTCTGGGGATTCAATCCACGTGAGCTCGAATTCCACTGTGAACGTGGATTGAATCTCACTGCGAAGAGAATCAGAGGAGAAAATTGATTTTGACTCCGTTAGATCAACTGACTTCTAATATATAAGAAGAACCAAAAAAAGAAGTTGAAATGAACAGTGAAGAGTTAGAAGGTCTACTTTGTAGTTTGGTTATCCGCAAAACTTGCACAGAATAGTGAAGAGTTAAGATGGGTGTCTTTGTAATTTGGTTGTCTGTAAATCACACAAGGATAACAAAAGATTCGTAAAGAGTAAAAAATAATTTAAATTAAGAAAAAAGCCAGTTGGATACAACGATCGAACTAGGTGTAAGGTGAATTCATGAAAACATGGGGTACGTTATAGTTAAAATAGAGGGCTTGAGAGTAATGTAGAAAAAAAGAGAATGCTATACCAAGAGAGGAGACTCGAGAGAGTACTAAGGAGATTATTATTTTTTCCGGAAAACAAAGATAGACCTTTGAAGAAAAAGAAACATGTTCAGACAATAAGGGAATCCCAAGAGATATTGTTAGAGCAAGGGTTCAGGTAAACACTGAGCGTGCAAAAAATCGGTCGAGAATTTCATGAAAGCATGAAAGACGAATCATGTTATTACACTTGTACCAGGTTATAGGACTGATGGATAAACGGACAAGATAAAACATTTACATTTATCATATTTTTTTGAATTTGTGAAATACTTGCGTTGGATGAACCGACAACCAATCTAGATGGCCCCAACGCGGAGAGTCTTGCCGCAGCACTCGTCAGGTCTGTTCCATGCTCTGTTCTGCCGTTCTTACCGCGTACCATGCTCACTTTGAAGCTTAGTCTTTCACTGTTTTCTTTCACTTTCAGTATAGCTTAGAGTATCAGTGGTCGTTTCATTGTTAATTTTCATTGGCTTTGATGTAAACTAAGATTTTTATTTTCATTCATTATTTTCTCGCTTGTCATATTCTTTCTTTCTCGGAGAAAGCTCAAGAAGTATGTATATTTATTTATTTATTTATTATCCTTTAACTAATATACCGATATTGTACTTCATTCTGCTAGGAGACAGCAATTGGCTTGATCATACCCCCAATATGATCATTGCTTTTGATTATAGCCCTCTTAACGTTTAGTTGCTTCATCATACCCCTGACGGGTTATTAACAATCGATCCAGTAATTTTATCTTTTGGTTCATCATTTTAGTATTTTCAACTTTTAACATAAAGACATGTTACAGTATCCATATCTCATGCTTTTAATATGTGCAGTCTCACATGTGAATAACACCAAAAATGACTGGTTTTACAGGCAATAGCCAGTCAAGGGTGTGATCAAGCCATACATCATTAAGTGGGGTATGATCAAGCTCACGGAACCTACTGGGGGTGTGATCAAGCAAATTTCTGGCTAGGAGGCGTACTCTCTTGTACTATAATGGACTTGCGTAGAAGACAATGCAACATAACAGGAAATGGCTTGATCATACCCTCAATACGATCGCTGCGCTTGATCATATCCCTCTTAACGTTTGGTTGTTTGATCATACCCCGAACCTGTCATCAGCAGTTTGGCCGGTATACTAAGCCATGTCACTCTACACTGCCAGCCTGGATGTTTGTCTTTTACTGACGTCAGAGCTATGCAGCTGCAAGCTACGAGAGAATCAAGCTGTAAGTACACGTAGTCTCGTCGTTGCAAGTGCTACTCATTGAACTCCAGAAGCGGGAACGCGACGACAGTCTCGCATAAGAATTCACTGCTCAATCAAACTGGCTCACCAATGAAATGAATCAGCAATACCAGGTCTTGACTCGTAATCGTTATGTCAAGTTAATCGGCCCCTATAGTGAACTGATTTCTTCAGATTTTACTCGATAATCTTGAAAGAGAGGCGTGACGTAATCTTCCAAGACTTCAAAATAGAACAGAGGGAACTGAAGAACCGTGTGTGCACTTCTTTGCAGCGTCCGTGAGCAGAGAATTCAAACTCGATCGAAAATGAATTTAGTCTTCACAGCAGACGTTTCTAAATATAATCGAGCTTCCTAGTGTGCACTTTTCATAATGAACACACAATTATATATGTTGATGACAGCACTGCAAATCAGGTGGGCGTGTGTATGACAAAAATTGCTCTCACATACTAAATCGCTAGCATGCAATCTGTTTCGCTGCACCGCGAGACAAAACAGGTACGCGGTGCAGCGAAACAGATTGTTTCGCTCCTTATGCTTTGTGTATGCCGTGCTGGCAGTGACTGGCCTGATCTACGTGGCGCGGGATCCCGGCAGGACAGACGATGGCAGGTTGGGGTATGATCAAACAACCAAACGTTAAGAGGGGTATGATCAAGCGCAGCGATCGTACTGGGGGTATGATCAAGCCAATTCCTGAACATAACAGAGACGTGGGAGTTGTTGGGAGGAAATGGTAGTCCCTAAGCAAATTGGTGGGAGGTACCCAGAGAGAGGTGGCGACAGGCACGAACTGAGTGCCATGTGCTGTTTTGGTCCAAGTCCTCCGAGTTCCCGAATGTCGTTTCCGAACTCCGGAGAAGGACGGGGATGAATGAAGAAGAGAAGTCTGTTCTTGAAATTGCCGTGTTGATGTTTGCTGCCTACAAATTCGGAGATCAAGTGTGATACTTGCTGGCTGGACGCGATAACTCCGCGGCCTTTTGAGCGGAAAAGGTCCAAAGACTGTCAAGACGGAGGGGACGCCACAGCTGAGAATTGTTAGGAAGCGAGAGGAAGAAGTAATTAGCGCGGCCATGATGTTCTCACAAACGTTCGAAGGAGGGATGATGTTGTAAGAGTTTTGTTTGTGATGGAAGGAACGCTGGTCTGAAAGGAGATGGAAAGAGGGTGATTCGGATGACTCCGAGTTCAGTGCTTGGATTTCGTGCAAAACCCTGTCGCAAAACCCAGCGGCGATGTGTAGCTTGGATATGGTGTAAAGCGATGGCCATTTTGTTCTGGAGGTCTTGAGTGAGCAAGCGGACATGAATGCTTTCAATCATGAACACCTCGTGAAAAGTGCTGTTCATCCCAGGAGTCTTTTTGGCTGGTAGATTTGTCAGCGTTGACTGTCAAGAGAGCGGATTGGGCCAGTGCTACGACGAAGATGTTGAGGTGTCCCTGTTCAGCCTTGTCTGCTTCTGGTTTAAGAATTGCACCTTCCACTCGTAACAACAGGGCTGGCAGAAAACGTGACACTAGACTCAAAGTTGCAGGTGCCCCAAGTCGTTGTCGATTGCAAAGTGCTCCTGTACTGTCCTCGAACGATGAAGGCAGTAAATTATCCAGCAACCGGTTCTTTGGGGCACCTGCAACAAGCTCGATTTACTCGTTCCGACATGAATTACAATTTCGAATAAGTTGCCGTAGCAGTAGTATCCCCCAGAAGGAAACAATGCGCGATGACGAGTTGATATCAGAATTCTCAATGAGCGAAGACGCGAACGATATGCTGAAGGAGAGAAAGAATGAGACGCCTCCGAAGGAAGATCACAAAGAGGCCTTATTTGTCCAATGGTTTCGAGGAGCCTGGCCTTACATTCAGGGTTATAGAGCATGCACTTTTGTTGTGGTTATTCCTGGAGAAGTCGTAGCTAATCGTTCTAAGATTGACGGCATCCTTCAGGTTTTTTTCCCTACGTGAGTCAGCCTTCGTTTATGTAATATTTTGCTTAGTTCACATAGCACATCAGGATTTACAGTAAGCGTGCTGTTGCTCTATGTTGGCTTCTTGTGACAGTGCGTCTGCTGTTTTCTGTCTGAAAGACCCGGGCACTTTTTAACAGCTTGGCAGCACGATGGCTGTAACTCTGTTGTTATGAAACCTTATCATTCTCAATGTATTTCTGGGAAGCTCAGCTACACGCTACATTTTACCTAGGATGCGGTTCTTGCACTGCCGTCACGGTATCCTTCGTAAGAACCCCCTTGAGATATGGGATCATAGCACCTAGGACCCTGTTAGACAAGAAAAGGGGTTCTCTGGGACCTGGTTACCCATCGGGACTGTACTACAAGTTGGTAGTGTGGTATTGTTTCCTGATTAGCACTGAAGGGACAGTCTGATGTTGCATAACTATTTTTCTGCAGGATATCCTTTTACTGCACGGCCTGGGTATCAAGCTTGTCATAATTCCTGGAACCCATGTACAAATAGACGAACTTCTCACAGGAAGAGGTACCAGATTCTGCTGTCGTTTGTTGTGGAAAGTTGTTTCCTCGTATTGCTGCCTTCAAACTAGATAGGTATCGTGAAGAAGGGCCTGCATATATGTTCTTCTGGAGCCAGAAAGAGCATCTTACTGTGACGTGGTTAGGAGACTATTGAAAGACTGGAGTTCTCAAGTACAAGCAGTTGTTACCAGCAAGAGGCGCTGGTGGTAGGCAACTGCAAATAGTGTTCATCGTTATCATCTTCCGATCATCACGCCTTTTGCGAGTTTGTAGGTGATTAGACTGGTCTTTCAAAGTAATGATGAGGCCTTACCTGGTAAGTTAAGGCGATACAGTTTGATCTCTAGAGTATTTGTTGCTTATGCGGAATGCTGTGGTTGGCAGGTCACAAGCCACGGTACGCGGGGGCATATCGTATTACTGATGCTGAATCCTTGGCAGCTTCCATGGAAGCTGCCGGTAGGGTCCGCCTTGCATTAGAAGCCAGGCTCTCCCGGGGTCCTTCAATCCCAATTCTTCGCCGACACGGAGATACGGATCGATGGCATGAAGTGTCCGTAGCAAGTGGAAATTTTCTCGCTGCCAAGGTTAGGAAGCTAAACTTATGGTCGGAAAGGATTGCGGTAGCAAAGAAGCACGTAGCTTAACTCGTAACTAGTTGCACCAACATTGAGGTGTCTTTCCTCGTCTTGTTCCTTTCACTAGCGTATTCGCGTACTGACTGGTTCATAAAAGTGGAAGTTATGATTGAAATTCAATCAAGTCTTGGTAAAGGATAGTTCTCCATTCTTTGAGGCAAAAGTGGTCTGCCTTTGAATAGAGGCGTGGCGTGGTTAACGGTATCGATTTTGGTGCAACTGGGGAGGTTAAGCGAATCGATACAGTGCGGATCAAAGAGAGGCTCGACAGCAACTGTATTGTCATGTTAACCAACCTCGGCTACTCAGCTTCTGGAGAGGTGTTGAACTGCAAGTGAGTTTTATAGAAGTCGTTGCATTTATGGTGTGTGTGCCTTCTCGGGGCCTTCTAGTTGTGCTGTAAACAGGCAACCTCCAGGGTGCCTAGCGTCCTTGGTGTTGCCTCGAGAATAAGAGTTTGAATTGGTCCGTTTCTGTATAGTTTGACTGCTAGTATTCTGCTGTGAGATGGCGATTCGGTGATCTAAATATCTGTTTCTTGCTGTCACCTGTACCATACAGCACATACGAGGTAGCCACCGCCTGCGCAGTGGCTTTACAAGCCGATAAGATGATATGCCTGCTGGACGGTCCCCTACTCGATGACGACTGTCGACTTGTGCGTTTTATGACTCTCCAGGAGGCTGATAAGCTAATTAGGGAACGGGCTAGCGAGAGCGTAGCTGCCGCTGATTACGTGAAAGCTGTTGCCGGTCAGGCTTATATACAAAGTCTTGGCCTTCTAGGTGGAAATCAGGGGCTGAATGGGAGGAATGGAGGGGCCGGTGGGCTAGGAATCAGAACAAGCTACGATGGCGGCGCATCGAAGAATGGTAATAGGGCCATCGGTACTGGTTTCGCTATCGGCGGTGAAGAGAGAAAGAGGAGGTTGCATGGGTATCTATCTGAGTTAACGGCTGCAGTCTACGTCTGCCGAGTAAGTTTGAAAGGTTCACCTCATCGTGGCTGTTTCTCATGCATAGGAGCGTGCATGTCGTCTGAAGAAAGGGTGGAATGCGGTGTGAATCAAACTCTCATATCGAAGTTCAAGATCATTTGAAAATATGCCTTAGCTGTGTTTTCATTATATCTGGAAGACGATGTCTGCCTTGAACTGGATTTCTGCCTTCCCCCTAGCTAAACGTAAAAGGTGATTGTTCTTGTTCTCCAGTCCGTACATCAAGTTACAGTGGAGAATAAACCAAGCTTTCAGTATGGAGTCGTTCTTGCACTATTCTGTGTAATGTGTAATTGATGTCTGGTCGAACTAGAAGTAGGTATCAGCTCACTGTCCAGTAGATCCAAGCATGAAAGTAGTCTTTGCATTTCGAATTTCTGTAAGAATCTGTCAAGGATGATGGGAATTGAATATCTGGGTGGAACCAATGGCTTTTCTCACCAATCATTCTATGTAATGTCCACCATATGGTTCTAGAAACGTTATTTCTTCTCCAGTTTTCTCATTTGCATCAATGTAACTGGCAGACGTAACTGACTTGTGTAGCATGGGGTGAGGCGCGTACATATACTGGATAGCAATGTTCAAGGAGCACTGCTTCTTGAGTTATACACCCGTGACGGAATAGGGACCATGGTTTCCAGGTTTGTAATCTGGCCTTACTTTACCTGTCTTTATTTCGGTTTACGAGACTGTTTTACATGTTGCTCGTGGATAGTGTTGTTCTCGTAATAACATTTGCTTATATGCGGTCATCCATTGTTACCACTGATGAACCGAAAGTCATAAAACAATTTGTTAAATGGAAGTTCTAGTCACTGGGGAGAAGTGTATAACAGCACTTTTATGTGTCGGTTACTTATCTCTGTCCAAAACCTTTTATTCCAGAAGTAGACTTCCAAGGGCCTTTAGATCTGCATTTGTCCTTTATGTGGAGATCAAATCCCTGTAGCTCCTAAAGTGATAAAAGGCGTGAGCTATGACGCGATAGACAGTCTTTTCTATAGCATTACCGATTGTATGAGAATTTCAGCAAGGGATGGGCAACAGATAAGGCAAGAAGATGCGGTCGTGTAGACGATCTGATAAGTTTATGTGGAAATTTCCTTTCATGGAGACGCGGAAACAATCATTTGTTTAACTGCACAGTTTTAAGAGGTAGCCGGCCAAGGCTTGCTGTCACAGATTTGATTTTGATGGAGGCAAGTAGATGCAACCCCTGTAATGTGGAAAGAGTTGTTGGTTCCCATTGTGCAAGGCCGAGACAACCGTTAAATCTCCAGAATGATTTTATCCGCAAATGGAAAAGCTTTGAGGGTTGTGCAGACTGCATCTGCTCTGAAGTTCTTTGAATATAGATAAACACGTAACTTGTAAGATATTTGACAAGTTATATGTTGATCAGGTACAGGTGTTCTGGACAGTTAAACTGATACTGTGTGAGATTTTATCAGAGCTAGCTGTCTATGGCTTCTTACAGGAGAGCCCTTTTCGTTGTACAGATTTGTCTTTATCAGAAGTGGATAAGGAATTAACCCAGGGTCTCAGACCTACACAGCTCTGTGCATGACTTCCATGTCCTCTTAAACGAGTGGTTTCATTGTATTAACTTTCGTCTTTTGGTTGGAATGAGTAATGATCTCCAAACCGCATGGTCTGTACAGCGCATAGAATAAAACGGAACTTAGGTCGAAAATAATGGTTAAACTTCAAGTTGAATTTATAGTGTAATCAGATCAAGCGCAGTTTGACGAGATGCGCGACCGTGTAATAACAAGGAAGAAGCACCAGTACTTCTTGCTGATCTTGAGGTCTCATGGGACTAATTGTCTTTCTAACCGTTGGAATCAACAACGTTACGATGTTTTCCAAGTTTTTAGTGTGGAGATCAGTATCTGGAACCTCGTCTGACGGGTACCAAAAGGACGTCATGGGGGCTAGAGAAACCGGATTCGGCTGCTCCGGGACAGTAGGCAAGTAGAGGCAGCCGCCATCCAGATTAGACATGAGAGAATGAAGTAATTCAGCGTAACCTGCAACAAGATACTATTGATGATATTTTGTGATGAAGCCACAGCACCTCTGAGAGCTAATCAAGGAGGCCTTCACAGAGCATGGGATGCGAAGCTAATCAAGGAGGCCTTCCAGAACATGAGATGCGCATACTGCGGAAGTATTTCAGTTGGTATTTTTCACAATTGTCGTATCTTAGCTGACGCTTGTGGATAAGTTTTGAGTCTGGTTACCAGACTCGAAGCTTAGTCAAAGTAAGTCACCAAGCAACTAGAAGTCACGCCTCAGCCTTCTTTTGTTGTTGATTACCATAAGGGTTGATTGGTGTAGAGCCAGATCTCAACCTTTGGTCTTTCAGATAGCTTTGACGTGGTGAGGACCGTTATAACTTAGCTGCGTACCGAGAGTGGAAGCAAGTTTCCGTTATACGTGTCTACTAGCAACAATTAGTTTTGGGTAGCTCAAACTTACAGTGCGACCAGTCTCCCGATGGTGACCGGCTCTGTACACCGTCATGTGGCTTACGCTTCAGGCTTGATATAATTCTCCTTCTGTCGTTCTTCTCATGCCGTGTTGCCCCGGTGGAAGTACTTCACGACAGGGCTCAGTAAGCTGGCCCTAATCCGGGCGGTAAGGAATCTCGGTCAGAGTATGGTCCTTGCTTCTAGGATTTAGGCAGTGCAGTATATCACTTATTTCCATGTTTCACATCCTGAGCGTTTAATTGCAGTGATTCATACGAGGGCACACGTCCAGCGACGTTCATTGACATATATGGTATCATGGAGCTTTTGAGACCACTGGAGGAAAGTGGAATTCTGGTTAATCGGCCGCGTAAACAGGTATTATTTTTATGCGGTTAGTACGTCTACCAGAAACTTCTGTCAACGGAGCCGGTTAGCATGAGCCTCTGAGTTCCAGGAGAAGTAAAAAGCTTGTTCGAATGGTATTTGTATATCTGCCCACTTTGATTGTGTACAGTCTTTGGGGGTTGTGGTCCGATGAGAAACGTTGAGGTGTCTGAGCTAAATTTCATTCTCAAGTCAACTTCAACCTGATCTGAGATCTGGGTATTGTCAACAAACTGCAGGTTGAAGAAGAAGTTGCAAACTACACAGTAGTGGAAAGGGATGGTTCCTTAATAGCATGCGCGGCATTGTTTCCCTACGAAGCTGAGAGATGTGGGGAAGTAGCTGCCTTCGCTGTGGCACCTGAATGTCGGGGGCATGGACAAGGCGACTCATTGCTAGGTCGATTACTAAATCTGAAACGTACAACTAACCTTTGGAATGAAGTTGGTGTTACAAGCTCTATGTTTTCCGCCGTTGTTTAGCTGTAAATTAGTTCCATTTGGAGTTATTTCGTTATTCTGTACTTACTCGCTCGAGTTATAATCGTGCGTGTACTGTGTGGGAGGGTCATGGAGTACATCTAGCTGTAAATCGTCTCTTGCATGATGCTTTAGTGTTTGTCCGGATGGCGTTGCTGGGTTGGGGAATTTGAACCCAATTATGGAAATCAATCGGTAATAAACTCGTCATGATGAAACATGTACAGCATATATTGAGAAGAAGGCTCTGGACGCAAATCTCGACAAGCTATTTTTGTTGACGACCCGCACGGCAGACTGGTATGTTGTTCCCTCTGGGTTTCAGTAGGTCTTCTGGTATCGAGTTCTGGTCTTGACTGTAGCTGAAGAGCTGAGAGTGGAAACTTCGAAGTGGCCCACCTCTCTCCTACCTAGGGTCAATCCTCATAATTTCTTAACACAGAGCACTGAGTCTTGCACCCAGTAACGAGTGTTCTAATGCTCCAGCGTTTTCGTCTTGGTCCTGTATGTACTCCTCTGGTCTGTATCTTTGCAGTTTGTGTCATTGTTATCTTGTGAAGAGTTTAGCGCTTACTTTCCTACTACGAGAGTTAGAAGTATTTTCTTGTTACCTGAAATCTGTAAATTGGCTGATGTTGGCCTTTTTGGTCGCAGGTTTGTTCATCGTGGATTCTCCGAGTGCTTAGTTGAGGAATTACCTAAGGAAAGGAGGAAGAGGATAAATTTTGATAGAGGAGCAAAGTATTATATTAAACACTTAAATTCCTGATGGTAATTAACGCGCCCGCGGATGTAAAGAGGAAATCCACGGTCCACGTATCAAAGTGTTTCCAGAGAGTCGCCACTAGTTTCTAGCCTCTCCCTGTTTCAGAGCTATTCTTACTCTCTGAGGAAGGGAACAGGATTTTCTCGATTCAGACCTGCATGGTCTTCTGATAGTTAGATTTTTGAAGTTACGTGAATCTCACGCACATTGTGTGAGTTTTTATTCCAAGAGGGCTGCCTTTTATTACAGAACGAGAGGTATACTCTACAGAAGGATCACCAGTGTAGAGGCACGAGGCACGTGGTAACAGCAAATTCCATCTTGGCTTCTCGTTGCTCGTGAGTGACGTAGCACGTGACACGATAGATAAGTAGAGGGTCTAGCTCTGTAGGCACCGCCAGTCTCAGCCAGAGATGCAGTCGATCCCAGTGTGATGAATGTGGTTGATGGGGAAGAATTGTAAATAATGTTGAAAACTGAGACATAGTAAAATCGATTTGTCGGGAAAAGTTATACGTCATATGCGTGATAAGACACAAGTTTGTCAACTTTTTCATGAAGCCATATAATCCTGTGTAGATTATGAACAAGGAGCTACGCTCGCCATGGAACTTTGGGGCTATGAGTTAACGAGTTATTCGGATATAAACTCCTCCCTCTCTCCTTTCCAAGTTTCACAGCGACTCCCTCCCTCCTCTCTTCTTAACCTTCTGCTAATACGAAAAAATACACTACAGGACAAAAACTCTCTTATTTTCGTTTGTTCACAAGTAAAACAGGTACTAAGGTTTCGACACATATCGACTTGAAACATGTAGTGCAGTAAAGATCTGTTTTCGTTTTCCTGAGTAAAATATTGAGGATGTCAAATACCATGAGTCTCGGAGCTTGGTGTCTCAAAATCACGTTCTCTTAAAGCATATTCCAAAAGCTGTGAGAAAATAATTTATAAATATGAAAACATCTCCCTTGGTTTTATGAATTTGTTTTAACTCGGATTCAGGTTCTAATATGAAATCACGACTGTTTATCTGAACAAAGGGCGTGATGAATCCAATTTTACATCATAAAGATAGGCAATAAATTAATAAGTAAAAATCAACCAAAAAGTGTGTAGGTTCTAGGGTTGCAGAAAACGCACAATTGGATTGCAAAGTTTGATGCGTACATCGCGGTATCACGGGCATGTCCATAAATTCTCCAGCTACCCGTGAACTTTGCTTTCTCGTGCTCATATCCAATTTTTATTATTTATTTTCTTTCTTTCCTTGTGCTCGATCAGACCGTTTACGCGACTGGCTGTAAACCTACGGCCCATCTTTTGACACGCACGCGGAGTTACTCCGGAGTCCGAACAGGACAAGAAAGCGCACAATTCGACGAGAGGCTGAAGGTGAGTTCACATGGTGATAGTTTTCCGAAAGTCTTCCGTTTCCCGCATAGCTCCGGAGGAGTCCGCAGTTGAAAAGTCATGGCTGAAAAATGCTTGATAACACCCCTCATACCAGTTATATACTTGACTGGCCCCATGCGCGGAAATACTTTCTTGACAGGCCCTTAGCGCAGAAAACCCTACTTGACTGGACTCCTTACCGGGTACAGACAGTTTACGACTGCCAGCGTGGCACTCCAGGGTGACGTGGTAGGTAGTCGATTGTCTAGGGTGACGTATCACGAGCTTACGTGGCCTTGCGTGAAAAACGTTATTTCAGTTAGCTTACGTGGCGGCCACGTGAGCTAACACAGGGTGACAGGGATCTGACAATGCGCGCGTGGCAAGAAGGCGCGGCAGGGCAGAATCCGCGCGTGAACGAATGCGACGTTGGGCGCGGCATTATCGAATGCCGCAGTGGAGAAGGATGGCGATGGCTTTGTACGAGCATCGGGAAGTGTTGTCTATGGAGTGTCAGTAGTCGCGAATCAGCTGCATGAATTGTCGTCGTAGTCGACGGTCGATAGATGGACCGCGGTGTTGGCTTGCATTGTTGCGAATCGGATTGTCGTGCTAGTTTTTCGCGGTGAATCGGATGGAGCGCGCTGGTGGCTTATTACTTTAGTGCGGCAGGAGACTGCTGTCATTCGATGAATGTTTAGGGTCGTGGTACTCCGCAGTTAGTCTGTGTTTGAGGCAGCAAGATGGCTGCTTCAGTTCGTGGAGTCGTGGATAACTTTTGCAATTGGAGCGATATCAGTTTTCCCGATGATATAGAGTTCTCTTTTCAGTGGGACAGTGGTTTGCCTCCAGAGGGTGAGCAAACGGAGTTCGAGCGATGGCGATCTGAGTGGAGGAACTCCGAGCATCGACCTCTTGTTGATATGAAAGGTCGATCGTGGGAGGAAGTACGCGCGGCAGCTAGTAGAATCAAAATCCATGAAGTCTTCACTTCATTCCGCGAATTTGATTACTGTTTGTGTTGTTTGTGTGTGTGTTTAGGCCGTTCTTGCCAAAATGTTAAGACGAAGAAAGATTTTGTAGTCCGCATTTGCAGGTATGGAGCTCCAATGTGCATCCGAAAGGAAGTCGGTAACTCTGCGAGTGCTTCAGCGGCGCCTGTGCGCGGTATGTTAGGTCGATCATTTTCGGAGTTCACTCAACGGAGGAGGAGAAGAAGCCTGGCAGGAGAAGCGAGCGATCAGTCTAAGGTTGGAGGTCGTGAAGGTATCGGAGGTGAAGGTGGCTGTGAAGGTGGAGTTCGAACTGAACACCGAGTCGGAGAGAATGGAGCTTGCGGAGAGCGCTTGCGATACATCACTGGAGGTCGGCGTACCTATCGAGTTGCTGGTATTCCTTCGGAAGAAGGAGATGGATTTCATTGTTGCCCTTTTAGGGTGCGTGCTCAGAAATCTAGACATACATGCATAATTGCGATTTCTGTTTGCAACGTGAGTCATACTTGTCCTGCGAGTGTACACAGTTGGCGGGGACCTACAAGCAATGCGAAATGGCTAGGCACTGTGCTTGGTAATCGCATGGCTGTGAATGAGAGTATTGCTGTCACGGATCTTGTGGAGGAGTTTCGTCATGGATTTCACAGGAAAGCGAAATATCAGCAAATGTGAAGAATGCGCGATATATCTCGAGATTCGCTGCATGGAAATCAGACAACCTCTTTCCACTACATTCCCGGTCTGTGTAGACGGATAGAGTCGATAGATGATGAAGCCATAGTGGATTGGGGCAACTGGGAGAATAGACCTCTAGTCTTCCACCATGCTTTCATCTGTCCTGGGGCAACTCGCAGTGTTCTTTCCTACTGTCAGAAGGTTATAGCACTGGATGCATGTCACTCGAAGAACCGTAAATACCCTTGCCAGATCTTTCTGGCCTCTGTCTTGGATGGAAACAATGACGCCATAATACTAGCTTATGGTATCGCACCATTGGAATCTACTGAAACTTGGACATGGTTTCTTGGACTGTTGAAAGATTCTATACATGGGATAGAGTCGCCAGATGTTGTGTTGATATCTGATCGACAAAAAGGGCTTGAACGAGCAGTGACTGAGGTTCTTCCCGGAGCTGTACATGGACATTGTGCTCAGCATATTCGGATGAACCTACGTTCGAGGTTCGGGCGAGAGTCAGAGAAGCCATTTATGACTCTACTGTATGCACATACTATTGAAAGGTAAGATCCCAGCCTGTTCGTGTACGTGACTGTTGTACTGTTGTCTGTGTAGTTGTCCGCTTGATTTGTTGACTGTGAGTTCTGACTTGTATCGTAGCTATATTGTGACTGAAGCTGACGATATATATCGTAGCTATATTGTGACTTGTATATATACTTGTATAGTCAAGTATATATCAGTCTGTTCGTGTACTTGTGACTGTTGTACTATTGTCTGTGTAGTTTTTTGGGGACATGATTTAGTGAATAGTGAATGATTCCTTACTCTGTACAGCTTATGGCTTATGCAACTTGAGTAACCTGAACTGACAGTGATATAAGAAGTACGCACAGCATCTAAACTGGACTCCAGAAAGAGAATGATGCACGGAGGAGCAGAACGCGGCAGTAGAGTTCGACCGCTAGTTTAAGTACTTATGTGCAAGGCGTAAAGTGGAAGTGGAGTTAACCAGCAGTGCTGTGTTGACCACAAAGTACAGTCAGGTTTTGTGTTGAGTACTAACGGACCTTTAGTTCAGTTCTTCATCGAGAATGCGGCTGTTCGCGCTGAACACTGTACTAACTACCTGTCGGTTGGGCTGATGGGTGTTATCCCAAGTGCTGAAGTAACGTGTTGTCCGAAGATTGATGAGGTGGAGATCCTTGGCTCAGTGACGATTGGGAGAAGTTAAGTACTGCATCATTTCGGAATTACGCCACGTTCAGCAGTACAGAAGGAAGATGAAATATTAGATAGTAGAGACTTGGAATATAAGTATATATCCTTCTGATCGAAGTATACGAAGTATCACATCCATGGAGGACCTTGCTGTTCTTTATCTCTGTCGGTCGCTGATGAGTTCAGACATCGTTTGACGATTGTTAGTACAGTTTAGAGAAGTCAGCAAGCCAACGATGTAAATAACTTGGGTGCAGGGTAGCTGGTAGCGATGTAAATAACTTGGGTAGCTGGGAAGCTGGTTTAGGATGAAACCATGACTTCAACCTCGCGTGGTTTTTCCCGTTTGGACAAGAACCCACTGAAAGGTGGGAGGATGGATGCTCCGCGGGCTACTAACTTTGTTGGACCCGGACGGCTGTGGACGTGGTAAAGCATAAATAACGTGAAGTATTTTCTCTTACGTGCGTGGTTTCTGAGCTTGAAGTCTTTAGGGTGACGCAGTAGAGTCGAGCTACTGCAGTGAATGGAAGCCATGTATCACACTGCTGTAGAGCTAATCGTGTCTGTGTTCGTGCCGCAGGTTCGAGACGATCATGCAGAAAATAGAGTCCCATGGCGAGAAAGGACGAGCATTCGCAACGTACTTGAAGTCCATAAAACCTGAACAGTATAGCCGAGCGTGGTTTCCTTTACGACGCTATGGGAAAGTTACGTCAAACTTGGCTGAGTCGATGAATAATGCATTACGGCCTATCAGAGTTCATGCTCCATTTAGAATACTGCTGGATTTGTGGTTTTATATCATGAAGCAGTTCTCGACTCGCCGAACTCAGCTTGAGGGTCACATAGACTTGCTAACGACGTTTGCTAAAAGACGATTCCAAGAGAATGAGCTAGGAGCAGAGCAACTGCTATGTTTAATATCATCTCCTACACAGGCTAGTATCAGAGCTGTAGATGCACATAACTTTGTAGTGAAACGTTCAGAAGGAGAACGTCGAGGTACGTGCACTTGTTTCGAGTACCAAGAAATGGCATGGCCTTGTATGCACGCTATCTGTTGGGACCATGAGACGGGTATCGATTGTAGTTACTCCTTTGACTCCATTTGGTATGCTGAATTTCTTTTCAACATATACGCTCAGCACAGCTTGCAAGCGTTCACCGTGCAGGACCTCGATCCTGTTTTCGGGTGTTGTGCACCACCGATGGCTGTCAAGCGTGGGAGACACCGAGTTGTCAGGATAGAAGGGGGTGTTTCTACTACTCAAGGTCAAGGAGAAGGGCCTCAAACCGATGGTTTGCAGGACAGCGTGGGAGCGGAAGTGATTTTAGAGTTTCCCGTCCGAGACGAGCAGTACCTTCCTCTTCCTCGTGAAGCAGTGGGAGATGTACAGCCTGTGCCAAGGGCTGCATGCAAACGACGACCAGGTGATCATACATCCAGGAAGCCGAGTGGCGGTTTGACCAGATGTTCAATTTGCAAGCAACCTGGTCACAACCGGCGTAGCTGCATGTTAATGCGTGAGAATGGGACTGCGCAAACGGGAGTGGAAAGTGTTACACAAGAGCTTCCACCAGATGATCCATCACCGAACGTCGATGTTCATCCCGCCGTCTCTCCGAGGACCATGCAAAGGGCAGGACCTGCAGAATGGGAGGACATATTCGGCGAGGATGAAATTTTGTATTCCGATTCTGACTGCAGCGATTTAGATGACCACGACTCTTCGGAGTAACCACTGGTTGCGTACCTTCTTCACAGTATTCACTGATGATGCACAGTACTCTGATGATGAACAATCTAAACTCTTCCTTGACTGTCATCCGAATTGTATTCAATGTGTAAGGTACATCCAGCACTGCGTTTCGTTCATCAAGGCATATTCTTATAGTTCATCAGCTTTTCAAGTTTCCGAGTTTTCAAGAGTTTAGTGTTCTTCAAGTTATTCAAGTTTTCTCGTGAGATTGCAGTACTTTCTCTTCTATGCTTCACTTCATGATGTATGACATGTATCTCACGTATGCTTCAGCATATATTGCGCGCGGGTTAATATCGACTGCAAACTACTTCTTAATGGGAAAGAATCCGCCAAAACCCTGATACCCTTCGCGATGATATCGGTGGATGGAAGTCTGTGAAGTACTTTTACTTAATGTGTATGTAACAGTCAGTACATGCTTTGCTAACACTTTCATCATGAGGTACCAGTTCATAAGCCCAGGTTGCGAAGGTGGCAGCGATAAGCTCGACGTAGTTAGAGGTGATGTGGACTGCGGACGAACTGCGGACGAGTTCTTCCTTGGGGAGTTGCTCGAATTCTATTCTAGTGTTCCGTTTGAACTAACCGGGAGAATCCTGCTGTGGATGTCGCTGACTGTACTATTCGTCGAAATATGCTGTTTATAGTATTGCGTGTTAGGGTTACTCAAGTCCGAGGACTTACCTGTTCTGAAACTCTCGGCTGCAGGTACTTGAGGGATGGCTTCGGTTTGCTACTGGTATCATAGCTGCAGACGGGGCTGACTTCTCTTAGCGAGCTTACGCTCGTCACTCACTGTTGGTCCGTACAGGTCTTCAGGCTTTTCGACTTGTATTGTCCGATTATGTACTGATTCAATCGTCTGTTGATTGATTTTCTGAGTGTTTAGTGTTCATAGTCCGCATTCATTTATAGGAATTTGCGTCGATGTTAGAACAGGTTAGGCAGATATTTCTTATTAGAGTAGCTGTAGGCTAGTGCCGGGAGCCTCTGATGGAGAGGACCTTATCGAGTTCAACTCCCGATCCCGGCTATATCTCTTTAATCCACTATCGAGTCCTAGGAAATACTCCAGTACTGATTGGAGTCAAGTAGACATCAGCTGGGAGATGTGCCGACGTTGTCTACTCGACTCCATTCAGTTCTGGATTCTTTCCTGGCTGAACTCGAATCGAAACCGTCGCCGCAGCCGTTCGCATATCCTGCTTTACAGTGTACTGAACATGCCTGTACTATTCGTCGAAATACGAGAGGTCGACTTTGAATCAAACCATGCAGGTCAGAATCGGGAGAAATGCTTCGAACAAGTATGGTGAGCCACTGATCGACTACACCTTGAACTTCACCGAGACTGTCAACTCATTATGGTACGTGGGCTTTGAGAGAGGTGCCTGATCAGCCTTTTCGTGGCTGGATGGAAGGGATCAGGTATGCGTCTGAATCAACGTCCCTTCGACCTTGCTTGAGTTTCCAGTATTGGTAGCGCATAAATTATCTCAACGAAACCTAGTATTGAGCCAATTCTGGAACCTGTTGTCATATACAATTTTAACAGTTCCCTTTTCTGTCGATCTCCTGCTGCAGGATGATCGATCCTCTTGCAGTACCTTACGGTAGAGGATTGATCGCTAGGTTCTCATCAACTGAAGACTCTGTCGTGGATCTGGTGTATTTTTCCACTCTATGCAATGCCATGCTTCACAGCTAAACATGCATTTAATTCACCTCTGAGTCAGCGTTCGATCTAGCTTCATATGACTTCACACCACTTACTGGTTATGGTTCACTGTGACAGGAGACTGATCATCATGTCGTACTTTTGAGCGTGCAGATACCAGTAAACTTGGTCGTCAACACGATATTGGCAGTGATGACGAAGCACTACGGGCGAAAGCAAAGAAAGACTTTCGTCTACCAGTCGTCTAGTGGCTCGCTCAAGCCTCTGACATTCAGGGGACTGTCCGATAGCTTTTACCAGCATTTCAAAACGTATCCAATGGTTGTTAACAAAAGCATCTAGTTAACGTGGTATACCATACTGGTTGCATGGTACCGACGGACATGCATACTCACCTCTTCGAAGTTCGGAAGAGGGGAATATGAGTGATCGAAAAGGTTCCTTCGACATGAGTTCCTTTCGAGATGTACTGTTCCTTACTGGCATCCATTGAAGAAATGCTGATGTCAAAATGGTCGACAAGCTGAGCGACCCGGAAGAACAAATACGTGTGTCTAAAAGCTAACCTCCGTGACAAAACTCTTTACTGAATAAGTGCAATACAGTTCGAGAATCTCGATCAAGATTATTTCTTACCTTGTAACAACAGTGCCAACTTTCATTTTCTCTTGTGTCAATCTATAGTAGCGGCTACAAGTCTCCAGCTGAAAGCCATGATGCACAAGTGAGTAACTTGACTGATTTCCATCACAAGCATCGAGTTGCAACATAGCCTGTGACGGCCACGAGCAAGCTCATCACCATGTTGCTAGCGACAAGCCGGCTGCTGCTGACTCTCCCGAAGGACCTGGTGCTGGGACGTCCTGTGCCATAGCGAATCCAAGGACAGTGGTTGATTCTCTATGGTTGATACTCGTGAACTTCACTGGGATGCAATGGGTAGCAGTTTAGGATGCACACTTGGAACGCATGCGAAAAAAATCGCTGCCTACAGGAATTAGTTACTGATTCTCTCTCTCGATAGATTGCGAACATACAACCAGGCAGTTGGTGTCGTCCTGCCTTATAGACCCCTCTGTTCTTAGCATCACGGCGCGCAGACAAATTTTGGGTGTACGCACATTCAATCAAATAAAGCGCCTCTGCAGTACAAGTACACAAGTAAGGTCGAGGTCTATGTTCGAAACCCGAGTGCATGCCCATTCGCCATTCGCCCATAGACTTTACAGAACGATAAGCATTGAGCACAGCTGCATTGAGCATCAACTATCCCAGAAGATACCATCGAGTTCTAATACCTCTAACCATCGAGTTATACCCTAAACCTCTTTTGATGGCGTGCAGCCAGTAAACTCGTCCCCATCTGTCGTTCAAAACTGGAAGAGGGTCTTCCCTGTATGCCCCGAGAGTTTCAAATACAAACAGTCGCTGGGTTCATCTTATAGCTCATAAGCTTACAGGTTATGAACGACAATTTCTCAAACAACTAGTCGCTGCGAACACAAAGAACACATCAGCAAATATTTTCCCATTTTACGCGGTAATAGGTACAATACAGAGGTGCAGTAATACCCACGACAACTGAAACTCACCACAGTCAAGTGAACATATCTGTGGCAAACAAAATGCCTGGATCTTCTTCGGCCTTCGAATCAAAATCAAGTTAAAACTCCAACTATCACAGTCGAACTGTTACTAACCGATCGTTCTCAACAACAGACTCACTGCTGTTCAAAAACTATGCACCGAACGTAATCTATCGACGATATCTATTATAGCTTCGAGACGTAACTCTGTGACGGCCACATTGTGCATTGCACTGTCCAGGGTTCTCTTCGTCTCATCTAAATCTTCTCGTGCTCCTTTCACTATAGACACCAATGTGTAGCACTCATCCTTCAATGTGCTCAACTCGCTTGCAACCGCACCATCTTCCATACTCCCTTCAGCCTCTTTCATCTCTTTCACAGAGAGATTCTGGAATAACGAAGCCGCAGTGTAAGGCCGCCGTGCATCGAAGACTTGACGTTGTTTCGTGGCTGGGTTCCATGACACTCGGACCAACCACCCTCCTCTCTGCATATGATCGAGAACCGACTTCTGCTCTGAAATTGTGAAGAGGAAAAATGTTTCTGCAGTCATGTTCATGAATTCTTTTCCAGCATGATTTTGAACTCTGAACCTCGGCAGCTTCTCCATCTCGATACCTACTCGAGAACTGTCAATCAGGGTCACGTCGAACCTCCACTCTCTATGACCCATATTTGGGACGACCCCGCAAACATGCGCGTGATCCATCAAACGTTTCACTTTAGGGACATTGCTGCTAATTTCCTCTCCGCACTTGCACACATCTACTGTCACAAATCCACTTGAGTTGGGATGCAAAATTGCTACATAACACTCTAACCAATATGCCCCAAGCTCATCTTTCGAATGCAAGAACTCGTACTGCAGCAATGTGTGCATTCTGCTTGCTGTCAATCACGTCTGTGAAAAACGTCTCCGAAAACCTTTACCTCACTCGATTCTGCTTGTTGCTGTGCTAATCACGCCTGTGATAAGCGACTCCGAAAACCTTTACCTCACTCGATTTCCGCGTCTCCACCTCGCTCGTTCACGCTCGCCCAAAACCGACGCTCGTCCTCGCTGCTTACTAAAACACTCTCCTTCAATGCTGTTCGATGAAACTCTTCTTCACTATCGTCATATTCGACTCGTCTTCATTGACAAGGCCGTCCCTCAGACGTCGCGCGAGGCACTTCGTGCCTCATTTTCACTCTCCTTCACTCTTGTTCGACTCTCGGCACAACCTCTCGGCATTCACATTCACAGACTGTCTCTTCATACACGTTACGCCTTACACTTCAGCTTCGACTCGTCTTCACTGACCCCGTCATCGTTCGGGCGATTCGTCTTCACTTCGCGTCTAATTGTGTCTACTCAGCAGGACCATGCACCCGCCTACATGTCTTCTCAGCATTGTCTTTATTGCCACATCAGCATCTAATCTCCCGTCACTATGTCCTTATAGCCACGTAAGGCGACTACCTACCACGTCACCCTGGAGTGCCACGCTGGCAGTCGTAAACTGTCTGTACCCGGTAAGGGGTCCAGTCAAGTAGGGTTTTCCGCGCTAGGGGCCTGTCAAGAAAGTATTTCCGCGCATGGGGCCAGTCAAGTATATAACTGCCCCTCATACGGTTTAGTCGTTTGATCACACCCCTGACTGGCATTAGGCTGCGAAACAGGTAACTTGTCCATGTCAACTGTACATGTCAATTCCAGCTACACAGTCAAGATGACAAGTTAGTCTGGCAACAATGTGGATATCAGAAACATTCGCACGATCGTGCATGTTCTTGTTCTCACGAAAGTGATGTTTGGACACTGGGCATATTTAAACTTTGAACTCTTAGACGCAGATCATATAGCTTTGGAAGTGAGACATCGAGTCTTATAGACTTCATACATCTTGTCTTCTGACCTCATTTTTTGCACAAACAAAATCGACTGTAAATGATGGAAAATTTCTAACAGCAAGGTGAGGACCGAACGATGGCAGCGAGGATGAATGTCTTGATTGGATGCACTTCGGTGATGAGGAGAAGGAGTTTGAAATGGATGCACGTACAAAGGATGAAAGAGAAAAGATCATTTTAGAGCATTGGAGACAAGAAATGATAAATGCTCGTGCTGTTGGACGCGTGTTACAAGATAAGTCTTTGAAGTCATTGCGTGTTGTGATTGCTACAGTGAAGTTGAGCACAGAATTTCAACGTTTTAAGGATTTTGACTTTGCTGTGGATTGTTGGTGTTTCTTGAACAGCCGAGCATCTCAAAAGTTAAAAGCTTATTCGAATTTCAAAGTTAGAGTTTGCACGTATGGTGTAAAGACCCGTTGCCGTAAATCCATAGAGCAGCATACGGAGAGTAGCACAAACACATAACCAAACTACCGCAGGGTCTGCAACCCCGGAGCTTTCATGAGTACTCACTGTGACGAAGACAAGCGAGAGACAGAGTGAAGCTACTCGACAAGATTCTACTCAAGTTCAGCCTAGGAAAGCATTAGCAAACAGACGATGTGGGAAAAAATCTATATCTCTCAACTGGTCAAACTGTATTTTATGGAGCTCCTTCTAGAGAAGAAAAGTTCATGAATCATGTAAATGGAGAGTTCGAGCTCAAAAAGGAAAGTTCTTTGGACGCATAACGATCACTGTTTGTAACTTGGAACCACATGCCTTAGTCATATGGCTTATTGATGTGACCTGACATCAAATTTGAAGCTTTTGACAGCTATTATGTGCAATCGAGTTGCTGTCGATCCCAATATCTCTATTCGTAACATGATGGAGGAAATTCGAACAAGTTACAACAAGCGAGCACCTTACTATCAGGTATGAAGAAGCCGTGAGCTTTCTCGTGACTGGTTAGAAGAGAACCAAGTAGCTTCATTTCACTACATTCCATCAGTTTGTAGACTAATTAAAGACGTGGATCCTCAAGTTGTTGTCAATTGAGACACATGAGAGTGTAGTCCACAAGTGTTCAGTTGGATTT
This sequence comes from Asterella californica, assembly GCA_036924285.1. Classification (NCBI taxonomy): domain Eukaryota; kingdom Viridiplantae; phylum Streptophyta; class Marchantiopsida; order Marchantiales; family Aytoniaceae; genus Asterella; species Asterella californica. Next base: position 21,175,253 of record JAYKYS010000003.1, read on the forward strand.
TCGTGTGTCCGGGTGCAACTTGTTCTGTGTTTAATTTCTGCCAAAAGGTGATATGTCTAGATGCATGCCACAACAAGACTAGAAAATTCACATGTCAATTTTTTCTCGCCTCTTTGCTTGATAGTTCGTATGGGGCCATCATTTTAGCATATGCAGTGACTTCACAAGAAGACACCTCGAATTGTACATGATTTTGTGGTCTCTTTCGGAAATATATACACGGTATTGTCTTTCCTCAAACAATTATCATTAACGATCGTCAAGAAGGCCTTGAGAAAGCTGTGGTAGAGCTATTTCCAAGTGTTGTATATGGTCGTTGTGCGCAACACATTTGCATGAATGTGTGCATACGATTCGAGAAGGAACCAGAACAATCGTTTTTATCATATATTTATGCTCGAAATTGAGAACAGTAAGCATTTTATTACACCTCAATTCTTTTGAGAGTTAAGTGTTTCACTCCATAGTTTCGCTAGTTTAAGATTGAAGCACGTATTGATTTGAGGGTTGTAGTTCATACTGTTACTGAGTTCATTTTGAGCATCATCACATATGATGAGGTGTTTCGAAAGATCGAGGCTTCAGGAGAAAGAGGACGTGGGTTGGATGAAACCTGAACGGTACAGCCTCTGTGTATTTCCCTTGTCGCGTTACAGAAAGGTTACTTCGAATGTGGATGATAATATGAAAAATGCGTTAAAGCAAATTCGTTAAAATGCTCCTATGAGAATACTGCTAGATATTTGGTACTACATTATGCAACAGTTTACAAAGCATCGAATGTAGCTTCAGCAAGAGATCAGTTTCTTGACTCATTTTGCTCGTAGACGTCAACTCGAGAACGAGCAAGCAACAGAGGGGTTTCTCGTTCAGATCTCGAAAGTCAGTGAAGCTACCATTCGTTGTCATGCTAGTGGAAATAACCATGTGGTGAAGCACGGTGCAAGTAGTAGAAGGCAGTGTACATGCTTAGAGTATCAAGAGATGAGTTGGCCGTGTGCTCATGTAATTGTCTTTGATAGAGAGGTTGGCAAAAATCTAGTCACTCGAGTGGATAGCATATGATACATCTCGTCTCCATTTCAACATTTTGTTAATTACTACCTGCTATTGGGATTGATGACCTGGAGTCAGTATGGACGTGTGGGTCTCCTCCAATTGCCATAAGGATGGGTAAACATAGAGTGGTCCAAATCGATAATAATACACAGTTCTCCCAAGCTACAAGCACTAGCCAGAGACACTCCTAACAACACAAGAGCTCAAGATCCTCCTATCGTGGAAGATAACTCTAATGCGAATGTTAGAGCTCGAGAGGTACTGGAAATGAAATTTCTTGCGCATGATGAGCAGGTGAGTCATTTTCCACCTAGCACGGTATGGTCCAGAAGAGAACAAGAGTAATGAGAATTATTCACAACACAGAAAATGATAAGTTCGTCCATGGGACATATCGATGCAGTCGATATAGACAGTCAGATCATAATGTGCGAACTTGCCTCGGCTCACATGTTACAACCGACACTTAGCCAACCATAACTGGAGATCCAGAGAACCTCTGAGCAAGGCTCAGAGGTGCAAAAACCATCTATGGTGACTGCATCAGAGCAAGAGGAGAACCACTGATGTCAAGTTTTGATAGTCAAAATGGTCATACCAATCCACCAAGTTGATCACGCCAAGGAGGTATTTCAATTTGTTTGATCTTCTTGGGTCTGATCTTCCACGTCAATAAGGACATTTATGGCTTAGAATTTCCGCTCGATCTAGAATACAATCGTTAGTTGCATTATCATCATGAATTACCTCGCGTATGATAATTCACTTACTTTATAGAAAGTTGATGCTTTTATGCAATGCTGCAGGCTCTATCCTCCAGGAATTTCCACATTTGACTCGATTCAAAGTCACAATTTCAATAACTTAATCATCTGCTGTCATTGATAAAAAGTGCAATTCCATGATATCTAGACTTGTAGCTATCATAAAGAACATCCACGTACAACACCAATGGTTCATGTACAATAGTTACTCCTATACTCTACGTGTAAGATCAAATGCAATGAGATAAAACAATAACATTTTATTCTAACATCATACATAGACATGTCAAGAGCGCAACTACACATAGTAGTTACTATTGACTAAACTTACTAGAGTTCAGCAGATCTGTTTGCAGTGCATACTTATGTTCCTGCCACATTTTCAAGGTGGTTTCCACCCAACCTATTTTTCTACCTTCTCCGGTCTAAAATTCACACCAGTGACGCTCCAGAGGAACATGCAATCCAACCTCTTCAAAAATGCTCGAGATGTTTGTGTATGAGAGTCCTGCACACAACGTTGCATGATAAAATTTGTCTGTGACCTTCGGTGTCTCTTTTGTTTGTTCCATTTCATTTGTGGTGAACCTGAAATGATGGTTTCTAGGACATTGAAAACTGAGAATCCAACATTGTTGTAGTTTGTTGACCATAGGTGGACTGACTAAGAGGTCACACCCACACGTTGAACATTGAAGAACAAGGTGTAATACTCTTCTATTTTTGTTCTTGGTCAAAGTCATATTTTGCAGTTTGTCTATTATTTGTTGTCGGTAATGATTCGATGGCAGTTAGACTTGGATCTGCGTTCTCTGAAATTGTAGATGATTCTTTCTTATCTATTTATAGCTCAGTGACATCAAGTTCTTCGCTGGACATTTTCAGCGAAGACCTGATTGGGTTGTTTGATCGATGCTGCTAAATCTCCATGGTGGATTGCCTCCTCTGCAACACCTATTGTCGTTATCTGATCGATCTGCTGTTGCATTCTCTCAAACAACCATTGTAGTACGTGATTACAATGTTTGTTACCAAGCGCTTGATCTAACTTATCATATTTCGTCACGAGATCATGCAGTATCCAAACTGTTGATTGAGCTCGAACTCTACGACGCTTGTGGTAATTAATTGCATCGCTAGGTTATCATTTTCTTGGTGGTCGCTCCATTCTTGCCGTGCTTCTGCAAATTCTCTCTCGCTCTAGTCTGGGTCTTTTTTTTGTATTCTTCTCTCGAGGGTCAGGGAATTTATGCAGGGCAGTAGTGACCTGCATCAATTCTTTCGAAGAGACACATCATAGACGGATGGTTTATATGAGTTCAACTCTCGGTGTCACTCATTTTTCATGTGCTACATTGCAGAAACTGTGTGCATGAGAACTAATATTGAGAAGTGAGTCTACATAAAATGAAATCTGCTCCTGGCTTGGTTGTGTCCACAAGCGGAAGAATGAACGAGTGAGAGACTGTTTGAATATCATGTGATTATACTATGATTTGCATGCATTTTGAGCGCGCAACAGTTATGAATATGCAAGCTCTCTTTGTATTATTTCGTGCGAAAACAGATTTCAAGAGTTGGTGCTAATTCTGGTTCACGCAACAAGAACATATAACACAAACATTTTTCTTTACGTTAGTTTTACACACTACCTTCTCTTGAACATCCAACGTGACAACTGCCGTGAATGTCATAATAGTTTTAGCATCAGCCCGAAGCTGCATTGTTGTTTCAAAAAATGAATATTTGATATGAGAGGTGAGGATTCCTGTATTCTAAAGGTTCATCTCTCGTCCGTCTAGCAAGTTTTGAACTTGCGGATGGTGCCAAAATGTAGCGCAGTTACATGTATATACCTATGTATGCACCATATATGTATAAACTCATCGATAGCTGAGTTGGTTGGGTCTCAGACCTCTAAGCGAAAGGTCTGGGGTTCAAACCCTCCTACTCTCGGTTGGAGGTGCAAGAAGTCGCTGTATGTGCAATCTGGTCCGGGTACGCTGTGGTTACGCACAAAGGACAGTCCGATGCCCCCTTGAAGGGATAAATCGGACATGGTAACAACTTTACCTTTAAAAGATGTACTTATCAGTTACAGTGTGATGGAGTAACCGAGAAGTACTACTCAGGCGCATTTCTGATGGTGAGAGCACCCGTCTGACACTGCGGCTGGCTGTGCGATCCGTTTAGGTTCAACTGAGCGGCTCCTACTGAGCAGGGAACCCTACAGCAATGTCACGGTTTCTCTAATCAATGTTGCTAAACTCGTGTGAGATTAAACACTACTTAATGACTCAGTACAGTCACCGCGAGGTCGTTTGGAGCCGTTGACTGCGACGTGGCACCACGCAGTTACACGACCGCGACCGCGATCGCGACCGCGATCGCGACCGCGATCGCGACCGCGTCATATTTTACCACGCCGTTTTACCACGCCTGACACCGCAGTTTCCCTGTTCGCGTAGTTTCCCCATTCGTCCGTCAGTAACCCGCGGCGAATGCGATAGTAAAATGGGTAGGATTCAAATCGAAGTTCAAACCTGCGCAAGTTCAAATCGCCGTTGGCTCGTTTGTCCGTTCGCCCTCCGCGTCGCAATATCGTGCTATCATATCGAGCGAGGCAGGAAGAGTGTTGGAGTGTGCATATTTATAGCGTTTATAGTGTTCACAGCGCATCATCGAGTGTTCACAGCGTTCTTCGAACTTGGCATTTGAAAATGTATAGTAAGTCGAAATAAGTCGGAGGTCGTGATGCAAGAGGAAGGAGCTCATGGTCAGAGGTCGAGCGCGGAGCGCGGGCGAGAGAATTGCACGAGTTCAGAGTGGCAGAACCTTCAAGCTGCAATCAACTGGCTACAAATCGGAACTCATAGCAGAGCTTATCGATTAAGAGTTCAAGTTGCACGATATGGCACGGATGGATTCCGCACGTATAATGCATGTGAATCGTGCTGGAAAAAACTCGATGCTGCGCTTGATTATTGCTCGAAATGCAAACGAATTAGTCATTGTATGAAACGTTGTTTCAGGTTGCAGGTGCTACTGACGGACGAATCTGCGGAGGCATGGGCCGTGGCATGGAACGCTGCAAGAGATTTTGTCGGACTGTCAGCTGACGAGTTCAGTGTGTTGGAGTTGAAGCGAGAGGACTCTGCTGTCTTGGATAAATTAGTTGGACATTTTTGGATGGTGAGGCTAACTGCGGTGTACAACAAGACACTTGAGTCGCGCTATCTCTGAATTGAACGTGCATATCGATGTGCATAACGAGAACTTGTTCCATCACTCACTCCTACTATAAGTTCAACATCGACTTCTACTACCAAGCACAGTGATCTCAATTAGGATGTGAGGGATCTTTTTTATGATGTCTTAGTGCTAAACGACTAGTAAGCGACTACACCTTGAGCACCCCCTTGAGAGTTGAACTCAAGCAGACCTCCATGGTCTGGACCGTCTGGGTTATCTGAGTAACAAGCGATAAATTAAACGGAAGAAGCAAGCTTGATGTCATCGATAATTATACTGATATCAAACAATATTATCTAATACAACAATATCAACTACAACACTATCTACCCTAAACTGCATCTTAAACGGCATCGACAACACCTGCTGAAACATCGACAACACCTGTTGAAACACACAGTAAAGCATCGACAACACCTGCTGAAACAAAAAGAATGAGACGATGTAATAAAATGAATGATTCGACTACACCTCGATATACAAGTAAATAGTGGAGGTAAGCAGATAAGCATACTCATCGTGAAGAACTGATAGTAGCACTCATCGCATATACAGTGAGGGACCGGTAGACTCCCAAGTAGGCTGTTGTCGTCGCGACCGTAGTCGCATCACACAATCTCTGATTTTCCGCTCGAAGACAAAAAAGGCTCGATCGAGTTCCATCAAAAACAAAATATTGTCTCCTTCGATCTCTAGAAGATCTCTGACATGACTAACAGTGGTATTCACTCGTCGTAAAAAACTCTCCTTTGTTGGAACGTTGTCTCTCTGATGTCTATGCTCTTCGGATAATTCCTCTCCTCAGCGGACATGATTGATGATGAGAGGTCCTGGTCGTAAGTAATATCATTAGGCTGTGATGATACCTGCACATATTCAGTCCAAGGATTGAGAGAACACGGGACGACCTCTCGTTGAAAGAACTGACTCTCACTGTCAAAGCAATAGAAAGGATGTGCACACCTCCTGTAAGTAGACATGAATTGAGGTGCTACCGAAAAACTTTGACCATAAGTGCTAACTAGATGCTTGCAGAGAAGATAAGGCGAGTTCAAGTATTGCGGACACGAGCAAGTCCATCGCTGAACCGAGGTGTGATGTACGATGTCTGTCGAAGGTGACAAGGTCCCCAACTTACGTCAGGTCACTCTAAACGTCTCCCACCATGATGGATGAGAGCGCCTGTTAAGAACATGTTGCAACACTTTTAACATGTCCCTAACTAGACTCTCTGCAATTACCAATGTCAAACGGTCTAGACGAGGTCTATTTAATGCGTATTTGTAATTGTGTTTCAGCTTTCTCCAGTGAGATTCAACTATGTTAGTAGTTCTCGACAAGCACAGAATCGATTTAGATGATCGACTAAACAGCTGAAACTTAGACGGAGTATACCATTCTCTCCACAGGTATCCCCACAAGAGTGGCAAGTTGTGAGTTCTACAGAGCTCATACATCTCAAGCACGGCCTTGGAATGAAGAGCTTCAGAAGTTTCGAACTCACCTGCAGAATTTGGAATGAGACTATGCAAGTTATAATGCCGAGTCAGCAAGGTAAGAATCTCCTTTCTAATAGCAGGAGAAGGTGAGATATTATGACCCTGCGTAGAACTTGAGCCCTGCGTAGAACTTGAACCCCACTCTGGATCGATGAAAGGAAAATGATTATTTACCTCGATACCTTGATAAGAACAAGTGGCCTTCCCTAAGCACATACACTTCACCTCAACAGCAGCTTGTGCATGCTTCATGCATAGTTGAACGTACATAGGAACAAAAGCAGCTTGCAAAGCACTTATTTGCCCACTGTCCTTATCAGTGAGCGCGAAGACAGGCTTTAGATCAAGGTTTCGGAGTGCAACAAACCAAGCAGTCAACACATCCTTTCGATGTTGTTCAATCTCCAACCCACTGCCCTTCTTACCTTCGCCTATCCTCATATAAAAGAGATAGGAGAGTGGTACACCAAAGCCTCCGAAGTTGGCAGCCACGACAAACAACTCGAACCGCATAGAATTCGTCTTAAACGTAGAATCTACAACAATCTCAACGACTGAGCTAACACGCTCAAAAAAAGGGGTGCAAAAACCGAATGCCATGAAGTTGTCTGTGTGTTCATACAGAACCCTAGAGAACTTTCTGTCAGCAAAGGTTGAGCTCCTTATCAACAAAGACGCGCTCCTCACTTGGTCATCGATATCTCGTAAGTACTGTCTCGACTGAATTTCGCTGATCCAAAAGTTTACTTGGGCCCTAGTGATGCTCAAAGGATTAATCATACCTCTATCGCAAAGCATCTGATATATCTCAGGCTTCCGGACGTTCATGTTAACAATCCCCTCTAAGAACGTAATAGCCTCACCTGGGAAGATGTTCAATTTATACGTAGGTTTCTCGTGCACCAACAGATGCTGACAAGTTAGTATAACCACTTTCTGAACCGTGTCTACTGTGAATGCGGACATTACCCTCACATTCAAACCGATTGATCTTACGTTTCTTCTCCTGCACTCGCTGATTGTCTACTGGTACTTCACGTTGCGAGTATGTAATTCTATCGCTCCGTGATGCACACCAACACGTAGTTCTGTACAATGAGGTCTGCTTCATTGAAACTCGTGGGTTCCGTATATCCCAGTAATATCCACTGGCCATCTCTAACTCCGGAATGACATACTGCTTCAACCGGTGCGATAACGTAGAAGCAGCATTATGTGGGTTCCAACTCGTGAATTCTCTTGTCATACTATCGTCCGTCAGAGAAACAGTCAAGCGGAAGAAGATAACCGAGTCCTCGATGTCCTCAGCCGTGAAAAGCTCTCTCAGTACATCGACAAGTTCTGTGTATTGACACTCGACAGACACCAAGAAACTTGCATCTTCTTCATCATCCGTGTCTACACTACCGGACGTACCCTCGGCTCTTCTATAACACTCATTACACGTTTTGAAGATATTCAAGTCTAGAAGGTTGTGCCCTCTATGAGCACGAGTAAACGCGGATAGAGCGAGCTCTCGAGAACATTGATAACAAGTCTGATTATCCATCACAAGGTACAGCAAGACGACTCACAGATTGACTTGAGATCGACTTCACTTCGCGAGCAAACTGTTCTCATTCACAAGAGGAAAAGCAGGAACCACTCACAAATACCGCTGATCGCCCTCTCTCCCGCTGATCGTCCTCTCGTCCGCTGATCGCCCTCTCGTCCGTCGTCTCTTGCACACAAAGGCACCGGCTCACCTCGTCACATTGTTTACGTTCACCACGAATGAACCGTGTCGAAATTGAGAAACATCTCGCACGAGTTGTCGATTCGAGGACGCTTACTCGCGGTGAACCTAAACACTGCAAGATCGCTAACACACAACAAACATGGATTTGATAGCACGGAAAGCACGGAAAACACGAAAGAAACGAGCGATGAGCGAGCGAATTTAAATGAACGACGAGCTCGCGGATTCAATAACGTCAACAACGGAAAGCACGAAAGAAACGAGCGATGAGCGAGCGTCGTCAAATGAAAGACGAGCAAGCAAAGACGTCAAGACCTCAACCTAAACCGCACGGAACATACGACCGACGAGCGAGCGGATTGTAATTGAAGCGACGAGACCTAAACACCAAAAACAATTTCCGAAACAGCGTACGAGCGACAATACACTCACGACGAGACCTAATCACGTAGTACGCGATACAGATTTGATATCCGGAACAGCGTACGAGCGAGCTCGACCGCGACCTAAACACCTATTGACGCAAATTGACGAGTACGAGCAAATAAATTGAAGCGAGCGAGTATGCGAACAAGCGAATTCAACGAGCGAGGACGAATAGAGCGAAGGAGCGAAGGAGACACCAACGAGCGAACTCCCGAATTGAACAGTGAAGGAAACAACCCGCCATACGAGAAGTGAACTGCGAGCGACTGCGCACGAAAGAAACGAGCGATGCGGAGCGGAGTACTGGCATGCGGAACAGGCTACTGGCACTCACAGGCTAACGGCTCCAAACGCTGTACGCGCGAATGGGAAAACTGCGCGAACAAGGAAACTGCGGTGTCATGCGTGGTAAAACGGCGTGGTAAAATATGACGCGGTCGCGGTCATGTAACTGCATGGTGTCACGTCGCAATCAATGGCTCCAAACGGCCTCGCGGTGACTGTGCTGGATCATTAAGTAGTGTTTAATCTCACACGAGTTTAGCAACATTGATTAGAGAAACAGTGACATTGCTGTAGGGTTCTGAGCAGGAGCCCTTCTACCCGCAGTAGGGGTTTAGCTGGCTCCCTAACTGGTTAGGGGAGCCGTTAAAGACCCGCGGTGGAGATGCTCTTAGCGCACGCAGTGAGGAGAATCTTCAGCGGTGAGCGGGCGTAACTGGAGAATCTGCACTTCCCGTCTTCTGCTGTGAGTGGCTGGCTGCTGCGTCTTTCAAATCGGCAGAATTCGAACCGGACAAGAAGAGGAAACGCGCTGCTGATAACTGGAGCTGATCCCACCCGCCGATGCTGCGGAGCGCCTAGAACACGGTCAGGGAGAGGGAGAACGAGAGAGGATCCAGAGAGAGGATGGTTTTGCCGGGGCAGTCGCTTCTCAAAAATCATTATTGGTTCCTGCGCCATGGGCGTAGCATTCCGAATGAGTCGGGTCTTATCGTATCCTCGCTGGTCTGTTCCGTCCCTCTACAACACAATTCACTCGCTCATTCTGTCTTTTCACGTCAATCCAGTGCATACTCTTGCAACTTTACTCACTCTAGCGATTCGCACAGCCAGCCAGTCCGCCCATTCGTCTGTTGAGAGATGGCTCGTCCGTCGTGTTTAGAAACAAGGAAGTAGAGTCACACACCTGCAAGGATGGCATGATTTCAGCTTTTGATTATGAAATCATTCTCCTGCAGTCTCTGAACAGTCTCGTGACAGGGCAATTATGAGTGCACTGAGAATGTGCTGGGTGCATTTTGAAGTGAGGGACATTCCGATTGAATACGTTTGTGATTGAATGTAGAGTAATGGTCTGTCGCCAGGGTATGGGCTCGCTCCATCAGGAACTATTCAGGCCACTTTGGCAGGAGAGCTTTTCCTGAAGGTAAGTAAATAATCGGAAACAGACTGCAGTAGCTGCCGTTTGGAAGTGCTGAAGTTTTCATCGCCGCGCACGGATAGATGCTAGTCAGACTGGCTATTTGTTTCGTCTTGCAACATACATCTTAGAGGAGAGACATTTGGCTGATTTTTAGCTGACATATGAAAGCTCTCATACCAGTCCTTTCCTTCGTTCTTTCCCCCATGCATTCAGTCGTGCCGAGCTGGTCTAATTGTCTCAGCTTCTAAAGCTTTAAGCGCTTTCAACTTCAGGATTCTCACAAGACTTATTTATTCTGATGTATATGTACGTTTTGTTCAGCATTTTCAAGATTCCGGAATTCCTCCTGAAAAGATCAAACTGTACTCGTCTCCTTTTAGTAGAACGAGACAGACAGCAGAGGCTGTAACCGCAGTGCTAACGCAGAATGAGTTACATCCAACAATTGAGGTCAGTTCAGTTCTTGGTAAAACTTGCGAGCATATATATATGTTTCTCACATCAGTAGTGGATAAAGCCCTTACCTCTCCCCAGGATCCATTATCAGTTATTCCTGCGGTTTTACCTTTCTATCTCTCGCTTTCTTCTTCATACGCCCTCATAAGGAATGTTAGATAGTACCCTCACTACCTCAAATGTGACTGTTGAGAATCTATACTAGGTGCCAAAAAGCGCAGTATCATGAAGGAATTGCAAGGAGCTGTTTCAGGCAAGCTAATGTCTGCTGCCCAAGAAACTAGTTTGAGGTTTCAGGTCCCGTTGTTCTGCTTCTAGACTTGTTTCTTACTAACTAGTTGTGATGTACATTGTTGTGGAGGCATTTTTCATTGATAGATTGGACGTAATGGACTGAATGCAACAGTTTTTGGAAGATTTAAGAGAGCGATTCTTTGGTTCTCCTCTTGAGCTTCAGTCTCATGATCATGTAAGTATCTATTTGCCTGTATTTCCGGAGTCCTTGTTTGTGATTATCTAGTCTACACCACATTCGGATTTCATGCAGTCTACCCAGTCTCAGCCCCAAGAGAAGACTAGAAGGATATTATTGGAGAAGTTATGTTCGCTTACTTGTGTGTCGTCTATGGAATGTTTATTTCGAGTTAAATGACGGCGAGGAAAAGAAAATGAACCGTTAACACAACTCTTTGGCAAAGGAGTTATTAATTCCTTTGGTGCGTAATTCCTTCCTTCCAGTATCCGGAAATATGGAAGATCGATGCTCGAGATCCCTTGGTCGGACCAGAGGGCGGAGAAAGTGTTGCCGATGTCGCTATGAGGGTCATTAGAGCCCTTCTGAGGATTGAGGAAGAAGTACAGGGGTACGAATGATCAGAAAACCTTCTTGTGTGCATTGCCTTTGTTTCTAGCCTACCTGCTTGTTGGTTGTGATCTGTTCGTGGCTATCAATGTTATTTTTCTTCTGTTGCTCCCTTACTTCTTTTGGCTTGGTTTCGTATAAGTACATCTTCTGGCTTGGCCCTTGCATCTACTATCCACTTCATTTCATGTTTCAAAGTTCTTGCTGACGGAATTCTCCCAAGTTTCCAAGTATAGTTCAGGCCTCAAGCTTAGTTACGGTTAAGTTGGCCTGGCTTGTACACTTTGTGCAAGAAAACCTCTCGCTTGGAGGTGGTACCTAGGCACTGCGGATAGTTTTACCTTGTATATGGTAGCTACGTTGGATCATATTGATATTCTGTTCCTTGAAACTAACTTACACTGATTCATTATCTTCAATAATTCACCCCTGCCAACTAGATCTTCTCAGTATTCAGCTTATATTCTGTAAAGTTGATACATCCTGTCAGATAAGACGTCTTTTTCCCAAATCCCAATTCTTGATAAGTGCCCTTGTATGCTAGCGCACTCAATGGATGTAGGGAAACTAAGATGCTTGAGGAGGTTGAGGAAAAGGTAAAGTGAGGATGATGTGATTTAAGCACCATGATAACACAGTAGTCACTCGTATTGATTGAGTGATTGTGCACTGGTTCCGCAGGCACGCTGTTATAGTTGTTAGTCATGGCGATACACTGCAAATCCTGCAGACTGTTATCGCGCACGCCTTGGGCAGGGCTGTTACTGAGAACGATAGTCTGCTGACCAGGCTTGAGGAAGCCATAAGCCCTCTCATTCTGCAACGACATCGTAACTTTGCAATGGTCACCGGAGAACTAAGACGTTTAGATTAAGTTAAAGTAGACACCACAGCAACCAGTCTGTAGCAAAACTAATTTCACTGTTCAGAGCCGAACAGACCTCGGGAGGAGGAGGTATTGAAAGGGGGAGAAAGAAGCAGGAGAACTGGTTCAGTCAGCTCCGCTTTAGAATCTTTCAACTGATCTGTCAGTACTGCTGGGTTCGTTGTTCCGACCTGCGGGGATGTTACTTGTGGAACTGCGGTACAGGCAAGGAAGGAGCTGAGCGGAGCAATTAGTGGCTGTTGATGACTTGAGTGTGACCACCATCTGTCCATTCAAGAAACAGACTGGAGTTCGTTACCATCATTGAGTTCTTCTGTGTTATGATTCCCCATGCGGGTCTTGGTTTCGCATTTTGGTAAGAAACGAGTTTCTCTAGCATGGACCGTCGTGACAAATCTCAGTGTCTGTCTCCTACAGAATCGTTGTGCCGATGGTTCCGCCGTCCGTTGTTGCCCTGAGAGCTTGATAGGATAAGGAGCACGTCATTATGAACCAGTGTAGTGCTTGCGTAGTACGGCTGGACTACATCACTCCCGGACGTCACTCGAGACGAGTAGTTTCAGCATCGGCAAAGTTACTCCACATGCTTTGGTCGGAGACCACTGCCGAGTATCGATCTTTTCTTTTTCAAATTCTCTTTTTTCTTGGTGAAACGTTGGTTAGGCAGCGACTCCGTTATTTCGGCCTTTTTTCGCCGTGGGGCTTTTACGAGACACTCGCTTAGAGTAATTCTTTTTTCGTGAACCCCTTATAGCTCTTACTGGCTCTTAAGCTACTAAGTATCCTCATTCGACGGAAGTTCATTGATACATCTAGCTGTTGCTTATCTGATCTGGTAAACTTTTACCTGTCTTGCTACGTCTCCCAGATACAGACAGAGACTAACAAGCTATGATTAACTATTAGAATAACAGCAAAACATACGCTAAGATTTGTAGGGACAATATCACGGGTAAGGTTTAGTATACCCTATGGCATGGATAAACGGTGATCATTCACTCATCATAGTGATTATCACCGTTGATAATCAAAGAAGATTTGAACTAAATTTTTATTTTTTTCATGTTGCCTAATATGTCAAATCTGCTCGGTTTTCAAATCTACCCAATTGATAGATAGATCGCAGTAGTGTAACACAAGGAATTATAAGCAGCATATGTGAGCGGTAGGTTAATAGATTCCTTATTTTTATTGTTTTTATTAATTTATTATAGTGAGTTAGCTAATGTGAGTTTCGACTGATAAGAAAAATTATATTTTTTTTCAGCTCTACTCTTCGTTAAGTCATTCGGGGGACTAATTTACAACAGTCGTCATCAATAATTCAAACTACTCCTTGTGCAAATTGCAGTCGAATTCTCTGAGGGGACTTTTTAAACTTTGAAGTTCTATGTCCTTTTCTATTCCCGCAAGAGAGAGTTCTTCCATGTGTCGTTCATCACAGAATTCTCTTAAGTACCTACACTAAGGATACTTAACCCTACTATAACCAGGGCCTGCCTTCAAAAAACATTCTTTTACTTTAGTACTTAACTTACCATAACCAAGGTTGTGTTGTTTTTACTTGGGTACTTAACCCTAGGTATTATAACCAAGGTTGTGCTGTAAAGACAAATTGTTTAACTAAAGGGCTAGCAAGCACGACAATTCAGAACTGGTGCTGGACAAGCATATCCCTTTGACGGTTTCCTTTGGGTGTCGAAAGCGTCCGTCGAAAGCGTCTTACAGACTGAACCATAGACCTTGATCCACTAAGTGCAAGGTACATCTTCATTTCAGCACCTAGATGGATACTTGGAGTGCCGGTTACTTTGATGATGATGAATCTAGTCTTTACTTCAACATGAGGCCAGACGCGGTTAGAGTTCAGATGCATTTAATTTTTAAACGGTTTTGAATAATGTTGGCGAAGGACAGGATAAAAGTTGATTAATTATTTATGTGTAAAGAAAATACGGTCCTATGTTTGATCTATTATAGTCACACAAAGGAAACATAAAACCATCCGAACTCTACATCCTTGAGTCACTTTACAAGTCAAGAGTTGATGTGACCTCATGATTGGGTACAGACTGTACGTGGAGAAATGTGTATCTGACAGTGGCATGTGTAGCATAAGGATGTTTGTGAGACGAATTACTTTGATATGAGATTACGTTTTGTCCTTAAAATGATAAAATGCTTGCCACCTTATGTTTAGAAAGAGATGATCTGTCATTTTAGTTCTAACTTCATCAAATTATATCGTTTTCTTCTTGCGCACGGAGGCAACCCTCATCCTCAATATGTCGATCTTTCATTTTGTTGTGCTTGCTCTTGAACATCATGTGTGTTGTTTTCTTTCTCTCACCACGTATACCTAGTTGTGATCTCGAACGCATCTAAATGCACAGCAGTGCTCAGTCGCAATGCATCTTAGGATTGAGTTGAGTGGAGCTTTATAGGTCTAGTACATAAGTCGATACTTTGTGCATAAGCACTTAATGCATCAACGTAAGCAAGCTTATGTTGTTGATTTTACATTTCGGAACAACTACATTAAAGACTCACGCTAGGTTACGTGTAAGTGTCCTGAAGTGACCTCATGGAGAACTAGTACTAAATTAGTATTGAGGTTCGTCTGATTCCTCATACTGGTTAGACAGACCTCCTACAGGTGTTACCCTATTCTCAAAGTAGCATGGAACTTAACCAAAAATACAACTTGTTGGAGAAATCACGAACATCTGACAAAGTTTTCGTCGCTTCTTTCTAGTTATCTTCCATTAGTTTCTTTCACTTCTTCAGTCTTTATGGAGATGTATGGTGTCACACAAGCACAAATTTCCCAGATTGATGATGGAGGTTGTCCCAACTCATCAATGGAGCTGGAACATAGACATTAAAAATGAAGCAAAGACAAGGGGGCCACCATGCTCTTCTCCAAGTTCTTTCCGCAGTGCGCCTGAGATGCATACTGGTTTCTTGTTCTCAAACCCTTAAACCCTTGCTACGGGTTTGAGGGTTTCCTTTTGAGGCGTAGATGGACGGAATTCCAAAGAAGACTCCAGAAGCAAGAGCCCACGTGATATCTACACCTCAGACCTCCGATAGTGTTTCAAGACGAGCGATACGACAGCTTTTTGCCTGCTTGTAAGTTAGCGAGAATCCACATTCTCGGAACACACGAGATAAAGTTGAAGGAGTAGACATCAGGCTTTAGATTGTGTTATAGGCATATCTCTCGTTATGGCGATTTCATCATCATAAATTATAAATCAAGTGCGAGCTAAATCTTCTAAATTATCCCCAGTGGCTGAGGATCGGAGAAAATCTATGTGCCACGAACCTGTGCACAAACGAAAATTTCTATGTGCTATGATTCTAAAATTTAGGTAGAAACTGATACTGACCTACAAAGCGCAAGCATCTTGAACTAATCAGGAGTCGACTCCGCTAAGCTAATTGTCTGCATCAACTGAATTCATCTTCATCAGTTCTTACCCTTTGATCAATAAACTAAACTAGTTTAGGTTCTAACCCGAGTAGCATGGGGCACTAAAGTGTACCTGCCAGTTCACAGGCAAAGGGAAATTATGAATGGCTACGATCATTAGGAACTTCGCTCCCCCGAGACTTTTTCTAAATCACTAATTTACAAGCCAAGCATTTTAATCACCTGATCGATGTCCTTGTCACCTCTTCCACAACAGTTAACAGAACCTCCGTCTGAATCATTCTTTTACATGCCTAGCCTTGTAATTACCTGATCGACGTCCTTGTCACCTCGTCCACTACAGTTAATAACAACCTTCATTCCGTCAGCTAGAGTAGGACAAAGCTTCTCCAAGTACGCTACGGCATGAGCCGTTTCCAAAGCCGGGATGATGCCTTCTAGCTTCGACAGCAACTGGAAAGCAGCAAGAGCTTCAGCGTCAGTTATACTGTAGTATTCTGCGCGACCTATATCTTTGAGAAAACTATGTTCCGGTCCCACTCCGGGATAATCCAACCCCGCGCTGATGGAATGCCGGCCCACAAAATCACCATCATCCAGCAAGTAACTCAAAGATCCATGCAGCACGCCAATGTGCCCCATAGTCAGAGTAGCAGCATGTCGAGGAGTATCAGTCCCTTCTCCTGCGGCTTCTACCCCAATAAGCCTCACATCCTCATCGTCCACAAACTCATGGAACAATCCCATAGCGTTCGAGCCCCCTCCACAACAAGCCATCAAAACATCAGGCTTAGCACCCCACTTCTCCAAGGCTTGGCTCCTCGTCTCTCTCCCGATGACAGCCTGAAAGTCTCTGACGATCATGGGAAAAGGATGAGGTCCGCAAACGGACCCAAGCATGTAATGAGTCGTATCGACGGTATCCACCCAGTCCATGATTGCTTCGGTCACGGCGTCCCTGAGAGTTGCGGTCCCCGTGTGTACGGGATTCACCGTGGCTCCCAAGAGCCGCATTCTGAACACATTCAGAGCTTGCCTCTCGACGTCCGTGGCTCCCATGTAAATGACACATTCGAGGCAGAAGCGCGCGCACACGCTGGCGGTGGCGACGCCATGTTGTCCAGCCCCCGTTTCTGCGACAATCCTCTTCTTGCCCATGATTTTAGCCAGAAGTGCCTGCCCTACGGTGTTGTTGATCTTGTGAGAGCCCGTGTGGTTCAAGTCTTCTCTCTTGAGGTAGATGTGCGGACCTCCGCTTCCATCCGTGCGCTTGTAGTGCTCCGTCAGTCGCTCGGCGAAGTACAGAGGCGATTCTCGACCCCCGTAGTCCTTCAAATGGCCGCACAATTCTGCTTGGAACTTCTTCGTCCGGACCACGTCGTTGTACACTTTCTCGAGATCCACAAGCGCATTCTCAAGAGTCGGAGGAACATACTTCCCCCCGAATGGACCGAACCTTCCGCTGGAATCTGGCCTCAGATACTCGTTCACACTTTTTCTTTCGACTGAAGTCAATGTGCAAGTTATGTCTACTACTGCACCATTCCTCTTGTTTGTGTCCCTCCATGGCTCCTCCACAATCCTCCTGCTCCTCAAATTCGCCCACGACGATGGGGAAGACAAAGACGACCAGTCCTTCGCTGCTGATGAACCTCCCGCTCTATTAGTACCACTGCAAACCCAAGTACTAGAGCTGCTGGGCACCAACGCCATTCCGCAACTCTGAAGTCCCAACCCTCCAGCTCTGAAACTGAAATGAGCCGCGCTCTATTTATTGAGTCCCTTATGTACTCCCTAGCTAAATCAGTCCCCTGATATAAGTATACGGTACTCCCGTATACTTCGTGATAAATCACACCCAATAGGTTTGTTATGCTTTATTACACCTTTCACGGATTACAGATAGTAAAATCAGTCATTGGTCATGTCTCTTAATCATCTTCGAGCATGATTAAATACCTTGGTCATCCAAATTGTTTCAAAAAGCAAATCCGTCCAAGTCAAATTCATCCAACACCCCCAAACTTTCTGATGAAACTTCGTAACGTCTTCAATCCCCTGAAGAACTTGATGTTCTGATCCCATTGGATCCAAGGACAACAAGTTTGGACTCCGGAACTGTCTTAACGGTCCAACTCTTCTTCGCATGCAACTGAAAATCTCAATTCTTTTTCTCTGCATCTCAGTTTACCCCAAAACACATAACACAATCTCTCTCTACACGAACTGTCTTATCTTATGAATAGCTAGTCCAAATATGAATCCAATGACACCTTACATGCATGCATTGGACCTCCCAATCTGTGAATATGTCCACCGACATGCCGTAGATACAAGTTGACATTTTAAGCACCCCTCTTATGTCAATACACAGTCCATGAAACCTCTAGAATCTTCCTAGAAACTTTTTTCTTTCTTTTGGATATAGAATTTATTATCATGAAATAACAATAAATTGTTATTATCCATCTAAATAACAACTTCCTATCAATTTTTATTTTTTGTCCACCAAAAATAACAATATATTGTTATGTAACTTACACCACTGGTGATCTTTCGCGAGCCGGCTGTCTACGAGATGACGGTTTGTAAATAACAACTTGTTATTATTTGACCTACACCACCAACGATCCGTTATGAGCTGACGGTCCATAAATAACAACATGTTGTTAGTCATGTCTATGGGCGATCCGTTCGCCGATGATCCTTATAAATAACAATCTAGTTTGTCATCATCGAGCCAACAATCCGCTCGTTGGTGATCTCGACATAAATAACAACTTGTCTTTAATTGTCATGTCTCACCGGTGATCCGTTCATCGTGAACTATAAATAACAACTTCTTCTTATTTCTCATGATCCACCGTCGGTCCGCAAGTCCATCATCAACTCAAAAATTTGTAAAAGTCAAAATCATCGTAACATATTCGGCTTTGTTCAGTTTTTGACGATTTAAACATCAATTTTTATCTCCTCGACAAGATCTATGCAATGCTACCGCCAGATTTATGTTAGAAGCAAGTTTGGGAAAATAATTTTCACAAGATCTTCGTTCTTGGTTGGTTCACGACGCGATACCGTGTGTAATGGATGTGCTACAAAAAAAGCTGAAGATGTGCTAAAGACGATCACTGAAACAAGTGACAAAGATATTGTATCGTGTTTTCAAGCTTAAACTTAGTCAAAGCAACCTCTTTGGACTGACATACAATAGTAATATCTTGCGACAACCTTTTGACGAGTCTCATTTTTTTTTTTGCTTCCTAGAGTTCGTTTTTCTTCTGTGTAATAGTTGCACGCATACCCTCTAGTTCATCTCTCACCTTTGACATCTCGGCTAAGAGATGTTCTTTCTTCACACTGGCTACATCAACCTCAATTTTGATATGATCCACTGCTCTTTTTTTAGTGTTATTTCTTGCAATTCTGCTTCTAGAACCTAGTTGGCATTAGGACAAAACAACCATCATATTCGATGATACTTACATTGTAGCAATCGCTGGTTCTTACGTTGTTGGAGTCGCTACACATGTCATATTTGTGCTTTTATGCGCTGTCTACTGCGAGCTGAGCAACAATTACTTGGAATGCAAACGAACAGAAATAACACAAAGTTTTGAAGCATGAGAACTATAGAAAGATCAATACTTCTAGAAAGACACTCTAAGAAGAGAGAGCGAGTAGACAAAGAAGTAAAATAGGAATAAGATGAGAGAGGCTTCGGCTTATATTATCTGTCGGTCTACTAGAGCTTGGGACTATATCAACACTCCTCTTCAGCTTGACTCTACATCTTCTACTCTTAGACAATGTCTAGAAGTATCGAAATTATCTCTAGTCAATGTCTTATTAAAGATATCGGCAACTTGATCTCCTTTGCTCACATAATTGAGCTCAATCTCTCTTGCAAGGACATTCTCTCTAATGAAATGATAGTGCACATCAATGTGCTTCGTCTTAGCATGGAAAACATGATTACTAGCTAACTTCATGTTGCTAATGTTGTCAATATATACAACAACAGGATCTATATACTCCACACCAATATCAGATAGCAGACATCGAAGTCATATCGATTCGCATGTTGCGTCTGTTACTCCTCGATTTTGCTTATGTGGATGACAAAGCAACCATAGGTTGCTTCGTGAAGCCCAGCTTATAGCAACACTTCCAAGTCCAAAAGCGTAACTTGATCAGCATCAGTGTAGTCATGTAACAACTATGGTCCATCGCATCGATAGTGAAGTCCGTACTGCATCGAGAACTTCACGTACCGGAGGACCCACTTGATAGTCTCTAAATGTGAACTCTGTGATGATTGCATAAATTGACTGATCAGACCGATGGCATAGCTCAAGTATTATCTGGTGATAGTCAAGTAGATAAGACTCCCAACCATCTGTTTGTACATGCGTGGATCATCAAGTAACTCACCATCCTCTACTCTTAGCTTTATCCCTTGTTTTAATGGCATAGCAATGGTTTGCAGTCAAGCATACCAAATCTCTCAAGCATACTGAGAGCACACTATCGCTGTACAAGCCAAACATCCTTCCCATCCTTAATTAACTCCACAACAAGGAAGTACTCGAGCTCTCATAAGTCCATCATCTCGAACTCGGATCAGAGAAATAAGCTCCTCAGAGTTACGGGTAATGATCAAGTCATCAACATAGATGGTGATCAAACAATCCGATCTCGTATTTTTAATGAATACACTGAACTACAAAGATGAAAACCAAGAGATTGCAAGTAAGAATTGATCTTTGCATATCATGCTCTTGGTGCTTGTTTTAGATCATAGAGTGCTTTTCGTAACTTACACACATAGGAAGGGAACTTAGGATCCTCATAACCTGGAGGTTGCTGCATATAGAGCTCTTTCTCAAGATCGTCGTTGAGGAAATCATTGTTGTGACTTGTGACAAACTCTTGATCTCGAGGTGTGGGCGGACAAGTTTTGTGAAGGTTCTTTGAGGTTTTTCGTGTACATAATAGTACAATTTTTCGATCGCAGCTATGGCGGAGTCCATGTCTTTGATTGTTGGAGAGAAACTCGACAATAACAACTACCAAGTGGAAATTCTGGATGATGACTTTCCTGCAGGGACAAGATCTATGGGATCTTATCATTGAGGAATAGAAAGTGCTTGATGTACTCGTTTCCAACGTGAAATTCAAGGAATGGAAGAAGCGATTGTATCATGCGATTCACTACATTGTGCAAACAGTTTCAGCATCAATGATCGGTCACATCTAAGATTGTGATACATCCAAGAAAGCTTAAGATGCACTCGTGCGTCTATTTCAATCAGAAATAGAGACGTAGAAGCTGTAATCGTTGTAGCAGTTCAACATTGTGAAGAAGAGGTCCATGTGCATAAACAACTATGTGAACCACGTCAACAGCTTGCAGATCAATTGTCTTATGTCAAAGTCAAGATTGATCTCGCTGTCTTGATCGCTTGTCACATTGCAGGGACTGCATACTGAGTACAAGCAGTTCATCATTTCAATTTCGACTAGAGATCTCTTCCACGATTTGATGAACTAGTTCCTATGATGTTAGAAGAGGAGGTGCGCCTACTAGGGAGTACTACTTCAACGAGTCAGCAAGAATCTGTCTATTTTGCAAGTTCTGGAGGATCTCAGAGATAAAGGTTGTGAAAAAAATGATGGACATGGACGGGTTGCAGACAGCAACAACAACACCATTTGTCGCAGCAGCAACAGAACCAACAACAGGTTGGTTCTTCCTACCGTCAGAGACGTACGCCTGGTTCATGCAACTATCGCAAGAAGCAAGGTCATAATGCAAATCAATGCTATAAGCCATTGAACAACCAAAGGCAATAAGACAACAACCAGCAAGGTTATACAGCAACTGAGCAAGTACATTCCGAGTAGTTGCTGATTACAATCAGAGTAATCAGCAACTACTCGTTGTGTGTTTTTCTCTCTTGCTTTATTCTTGCACATGATATCTCTACAGTCATATATTCGTATATGACTGTAGAGATATCATGGACAACTTTTACGTGCAAAATTCATACGATAGATAATGATATGCTTTTAGTCTATCTATTTCAGGTTTACTATACTAAATTTTTTTCACAAAAACAAATATTGTTGAAACATCTTCAAGAGTATCAGAAAGTAGTATCTAAGCGAGAGGTTGCTACCTCTACTGCAGAGAAAGAGCTGATCACTTTGCAGGATAAAATCTCAGTTCTCGAGGCTGGGGTAAAATGTGGAAGAAGTAACATTTATTTCTCTCTCTCAATATCTCCATACTGCTATATCTATTTGGCTTTACAACTCTCTATGCCATATGTACAATTCATCTTTGATGCAATTAAGACTTCTCTCTCACTACAAGTACGGACTAACAGGATTAAGACTTCAACGGCATCCACCGCAACGACACAACCCAGTACCGACCATCGCTGCGATAACCGTCGAGCAATCTTCTTTCATCGAACTCAAGAGCAAGTGGTATGACGCTTAGCCGTCCTTCCTCTCATTCATCCATACTTGTCAAGGCATTCAAGCAAGTCGGTACTGCCACTACAATGATAAGCAAGTGCCCAGTAGGACTAGTAAGCACTTGCAAATCAGCCACCATCCGCTCCTTCCTTGTCTATTCCTACTGCAGTGAATCCTAAGTCGACTCTTGGAGCACAAGACACACAGTTGACAAGTCAACCATCTCTCACTCATGCCAATGCTATTGCTATTACCTCGAATTCTAAGCGAACAACGGAGGTAAAGGAGACAATCAACAAACCACCTACCAGTCGAACCTCGACGTGGTTTGGTTTGAGGTGACATGTAATCTATGCAAACAATGAAAAGATATCGGGTAACTATGGAAAACAAATGAAAAAACTCGAAAACAATAAACCATACTAACAAAAACTAATCCTAACTTGTATTGCCAAGATCTTCAGATAGAAAAGGAGCATTCACCCTCGCCACTTATTAGAATGAGAGCCTTATTTGCCTCCTGTGTGTAAATATGTGAACGTTCTAACCAAGGTCCAAAAAAGATGAACTACACTTTGATTAGACCCATGAATTCATGTACACTTGATGTAAATAATGAAACTCTGTATATTATTGCACTTCGAATCTTCTCATCATTGTATATCTGCACGTTGCATACAAAATCATCTTCTCATCGTCAATCAATATTATATGTTGTAATTTTCCTTCTGTGAATATTATATATTGTACTTTTTCTTCTGACGCAAAATTCTGAACCCTGAATTCTGAATAATCTTTTTGACAATCTTTCTTCTGACGCAAAAATACTGTATGGTCTTCTCGACACTCTTTCACAGTGGAGGTTATTTCCGTTCAAGACTTAAAAACTTTTTATACAGGTGTGGTTAAATAAAAGAAGATGTGACTGTTCATTTAAGAGATTGCGGATAGAGTTCTTAAGGGAAGTCCCTGAAATCAGAAATTTAGAATTTACAAAATGTGTATTAGAAATGTGTCTTAGAAATTTCCGTGAGAGACAACTTTTACAGTTTTAATTTTTTTCTCGTTCGATCCTCACGGAGTTCTGAGCAATAAAAGTCAGAGAGCAAACCATAAAAGTGAGACAAAAGGTTTTGAAAGCATTGTTTCATTCTAGCAGCGTTATGCTAAAGCTGGTAAATAAGTGTGTCGTTTCTTTAACCATACTTGTGTAATGATTTTTAAGTTGAATCGAGGATCTTCCAACTTCATATCGTCCTCCATCACATATTACGTTGTGAACAATTCACCATCCTTCGGATTCACGTTTTGGCCATGACAAAACCTTTACAACTGTAAAATCATATGATTTGTAAATGAATTACTGCCGTGGAAGCAAACTCTATAATTTTCAAACCAATAAAACCAAAATTACAAGAGCAGGCTGTTATGATCCAAAATGGTCATACCCCCGAACCGCCCTTGTGAGAGGAAAACCGACAGGATGTTGTGTTCATTGTACCTTTACCCCAGGCTAATCAGCTCTCCCATGCTAACTCGACTGCAAACCAACAGCCCAATACCATTGAGCTAGACCGTGATGTAATTTCCGTTGAACGACACAAGATTGCTGTACTGCAGCTATAGACCTTCTTGAGTAAAACATGCGTCCAAACGACTTCCACACAATACGAGCGAAAACAAACAAATGGCAAAAGTGGGAAAACATCTCTGGTTTAAGAGTAGTGGCAAAGAGAACAAAAAGACTTCGTTCCTACATAAGAAATGTAACAACCAAAAGATTAACTAAAAACTGAAGTAATGAAGTCAAATCTCAATCCGACTGGAGATAAACTTAATTAAACTCAGAGATGTTTAATTAAAACATATGCTACGGAAATGTTCAAGTAGATCTTTCTATAATGAATTTATATAGGATTGGTTACCTTGTACGTGCGAGACGTCATCTGACATCTACTCAGTCCATCTTTTGGTTTCTTTGGATTTTGGACATGTGTCTCTACTTCTAAGAGAAGGTTGACAGAATCCGATACGTTTCAGTAACAATCCCACAACCTTCGTAACTGACCCAGGCAGAAACAAAACCTGAAGAAACCTTTAATTTTCCCTCTTATCAACGATTAAACAATCGCTGAATGCATGTGCACGGATTCGTACTCACTAACTCGTGTTAGCAGCTTGAACTTAGCAGCTTGAACTATGGCAAACTGTATTCCAGCGCTGTGGGTTCCAATTGGAGTAAAGAATGCGATGACCGGTACATTTATCCAGCTTTTCCTAGCACTCCGTTTTGCACAAGCAAATAATGAAGGACTGAAATATAAAAGAGTCGAAAACCAAAGATAGGACAAACAGCGTGAATACACTATTAGACATTATGCGAACATGTCGTGTGGGAACGCTATTAGCCCATCCCACCATCCCAACTGACAATTCGTACCACCCTCCCGACTTCCCGGCTCATTATTCTCATACTTCTAATGAGTTGGAGTAAGTCGAGGTTGCAGCGGTTAAGAGTCAGCACAAGATGCTCTTAAGAGATCTCCGCCGCATGGAACGCAACGCACACTGGGAGTATTCACTCATAAAGTACTCCGTGGAGGATTCGAGTATGGTGATAAGATAAAGTGGATCAGAATCAACCTGTTTGCTTTCCCCGCAGATGAACTCAACAGCATCACCATCATTCCAGGTTGACTGACTGGAAGCCTTGAGATTCAGTATATTCACCAGGAGTCGGTTCCGCACCGCCATGACTACAACGAGTTTTTCTTTTCAGTTAGTAAATGCTTCGTAGAACTGCTGAAGTCGCCTAAGAGTCGAACAGCCCAAGGCAGATATTTACTCTACTCGAAATACACGAAGAAGCTGCTGCAATGATCCTCATCTAAGTACTAACAGGAAAATCAACCTCGAACAAAGCTCTGGATCAGGTACGACACTAAGTCGACGTCATGCTTCAGCAGATTGTGGTGAATCAGCATCGCGCATGCGAACCAATAAACCATGAGGACCACAGAATGAACAAGGAAACCTTTTACTGGTAATTGCTACAGAGCATTGCTGACTGTATACAGAGTTGCTCAGTATTTAATACATTCATGAATGCATCAGAAATCATGGTCAGCCTTATTGCATGCACAGGCGCCATGACAAATTCTATAATGACAAATAGCTTGGAACCTAGGAACCTCAAAGACAAGACATTCAAGTGCCCAAGCTTACTATAACCTTCCGCCAACGTTTACCTAGTCAACCTTCTTACAAGGTTGAAAATGAATCAACCACCCGCACACATACTTACCAAGTTAAACCAATCCTACAGCACTTCCTAAGAAGAATGTAAATGCTTCTACAGCATCCGATGTTGCACATCTATCACAAATCTGTCTCTAAACTCGTGTTGCATCTCAACGCCAGTTCTATGATTCACATAGCAGACGACAGTAGACATACTATCCCTGATGTGCAGGAACTACCTTACAGCAAAAAACTGACTGCTCACGACTTCGTAAAAGCGTTTGCCGTTAGCGATGAGAAGTCATAACTAGCTCCCGATGAGAGGTTCAATGGTTGAGAAGTTGGTGGATGACTAGGGAAACCACTTCCATGAGAATTGGTAAGACCAGCTGACGGTTGCAGCCCATTCCCGTAGGGCACTGAGTGCCCCTGAGCCCCATAGGACAAGGAAAAGGCAGGTGCAGCGGCAGGTGAGTTGTAAATACTGCAAAGCACAACGCGACCTCCAGCTCAGCTTTATAAGACAAAGTTCTACTGTCTAGATAACTGTAAGACATTCCACGGACAATTAGGGATGCGGATATTCTTCTGCAATATAACATCCATGACGTAACACGTAAACACGGATGCTGACGCGACAGCGCTATCGTGATCAACATACTGCAGAGATATCTACCCCAGTTTCATCGAATCATTATAGCCAGATTACTTCTCTCATATGCTTAGATACAGAAGCCAGTGTTAAGTTGACGACGAGAATATAATAGGTTAGCCTACTGGTTTCTCGCAGACAGTTTACCTGGCAACTCCTGGAAGGCCTTGTATATTCTTAGTAATCGTTCCCGGTGCCTGTACGAAGGCAGCACCCTGACAACGTCAAGCACAGAAGAGACCACTCTACGTTAGACCAAACCCTTCACCAACCCAAACTGGTTGCATAGACCGTCTTTCTTAATGCCTTCCACCTAATTCCCTGATAACCAGTAAGTAACTTCCCCTCCATCCAACACTTCGTGCCGTTGTGCAACAAATGGTGAGCAGCAATTACTGAAGTATTGTGACTGAGAAGTACTGGACTTGGAGATGAGAACATTATTCAAAGCTTTGCAGGTTCCCCATAGTGGAACCATCAGACGTTCCCACCTTTCACGGGGGAGCATGTAAAAAGCAATATGAGCAGAAAACTTGTCCATTTCAAAGCTGAAACCTAGTACATTCATTAACCTCTACCTGTGCAGCTGTGACTCCACCGTTTGTGAAAGCCATGGGGTTAACCATCACTCCAGGAGCCTGAAGACCACTCATCACTGGCCAAACCTGCCCTACAGCTGCCCCCTTGCTAACAGTAGGCCCTCCATTTTCCTCCTTCGACGTGCTTTGGGATTGCTGACCCTGGAAGTAAGACCCTTGCACCCCAGAAGCGGCTGCGGCAGCGGCCATAAACATGGACTGCTGTTGTGCGACCAAAGCTGCCATTTGTTGCTGCTGCGTACTGTAGGGAGATGCCATAGATGACTGACAGGACACAAAGAGACAAGCTATCAGACCCACTAATACTGTCCTTATCCAAACCTGAAGTGCAGACAGACGGAAAAGCGGAAACGTAAGAGATGGCCCGGATGCATGCTCACAGTTTCAAAAAGGCTGAGAATACTTTGCCGAACATCCTTTCTTGGCTGAGCCTGTGTCTGAGCCTGAGCGGGTGACTGCGTTTGTACTTCCGACTTCGCTGTGACATCTGGTGAACCCTTGAACAAATCCTCCAAACCTGCCGTAACACTATTCTTTGTTGTTGACCCACCAAGGGATTCAACTACCTGGACAGATACTGCAGCAGACGACGATCCGGCGGCGGCCTTTGTCACCTCCACAGGAGTCGACGGGGGTACCTCTGCAGCTGCAACAGTAAGAAAACGGGCTCAATTTTGATGATTTGCAATAACGAATATCCAGACAATAATCCACAGCAATAATTGCTTTCTTACACTGGAAATTCGCCCATGAATCATCATCCGCGGCCAAGCTCGCAGCTGCAGGACCAGCTGACGCATTATCATCGATGCTGAGGAGATCAAACAGATTGGTTTCTGCTTCCATCTTAGGAGGTGGGGGAGGAGTGGAAGTAGTAACCGCTATAGGAACTGCAGGTGGTGGTGGGCTTTTGATAGAAGGCATTGTTACACTCGACTCCTGCCAGAAATGAACGAGCAATCAAACTGTCAGAAAATAAGATCCACAGTCGAAATAGAGAGTGATATGCCTAATCAGGTAGCACACAAGGGACAAGACGTATCCATGCTGAGACAGCATAGCCGGAGAGATTCTGCTGATATACACCCCTGTGAGCACAGCTGAAAACTGTTGGCTCTACTTATCTGCTGATAACCCTGTAAGCTGTAGATCTGAAGTCAGAAGAAGACCTACTCGTGAACGTGCAGGCGACACGCCATCTGGTGGGGTCCGCGTCGCAGAAGAGGCCGGAATTCCTGGTATTCGAGACGCCGAATTACCGTTGGTTACAGTTCGGGAAGAAGATGTTCCCGCATTCGAGGATTGACCAGCTCGAGAGGCGTCGCGGTAATCAGTCGCATCAAATCGATCATACTCTCTTTCTCGGTTTCCATCTTCGTGGCGCCGTTCGTATCTGTCGCCACTTTCTTTACTAGTGGCGACGTAACGATCATAATCAGATCTACGATCTCTGTCCTCTTCTACAGGTGCTCTCCGTGACGGTCCTTCTCGTGAGGATCGTCTCTCGTCTCGAGACGATCGCCTATCATCTTTCGAGGGCGACCGATGGTTTCTCGGTACCCACCTTTTGGCTTCGTACCTGTGACACACACGCACACACCTAGTACTTTAGATGGCAGAACTCCAACGCATGCACTTAAAGGGCCACAAACCAAGAAAAACATCATGCCTGCAACTCAGTCAGATCGGTTCAACGACGCTTACTTCGCTCGAATGAAAGATTCGAGTCCATTGCGATCATTCTCTTTAGGTCGGTTGAAGTTTGGCGGTAGTTCCTCTTCCCAATACTGATTGGCTTTGACATTTCCCATACCTGGACAGAATGCCTAAAAGAAGTTATACTTAAACCAGGCCAAAACGAAAGAAACAAGCAGTGCAGACAAGACATAAGCTCCTCTCTGTAGTGCTCGGTGTAGGGCAAACAGCGAACAAGACAAATACCCACCAAGAATAATTCCCACCCAAACAGCTTCTGACTACATGGAAGACACAATTCGAAAACTTACTTTGCATAAATGCCACTTGTTCCGGGAGCCATGTGTCCAATGTTGCAGATCGCACCTGCACAGTAACAACAGAACTGTTCGCAATGCTTGCAAATACGAGTATCGACATTGTACACTTCGAACATCTTGACTTCCACTCACTCCTTTCAGTACCGTAATTCCTTCCATAGAGTCAGATCGAAATCCAAAATCCAAAAAGAACGAATCTTGTCAACACTACTGGAAAGAAATATGCGTCTTCCCACACAAAGCAAAGTCTGATCTACAAGAACCCTCCTCGAAGGAAAAACACTGGGCGAAGTATGACACAGACGGGTACAAATCGTTGTTATGGATGAACCCACGACAACCATGCAATATATGCAAGCATGAACATACAGGAAGCCAATACTCTTTTACACCACAACTCAGTCCAAGATGCTTGAGTGGACCGAGCTTTTACCCATAAACACACAACACCATTCACGTACTTCCATCAATTCAATTTTGCAGCACCAACGTCATTGATCAGCATACCAATCATAACTTAGTACAACGCCCTCCTACCAAGCAAGCGAAATTACAAGCAAGGGACTCCACCTTTGAGATGTGAACCCCAAGACTGCGATGAATTCCAGAACATTGTATGCAGACAAAAATTCCCAAATTAACACTTGCCCATCGTGGCCCTCTGCACAGGTGCAACACGACGAATATTAACAATAAGAATCTGTCTGTACAAAAAAACGTTTCGCCAGATGAGCTTGAAAGACATAACTCAAGGCGCAAGGCAACCTTCCTCTCAGATCCAACACATATGAGATAGGTGCGACAAACTTTTGACAACACTCCGGCGCAAGAATCAATCGCAGCAGTGCGGCACACACGCAAAGGCGCCCTCCCTTCGGACTAACGACTAAGCTTATGACTCAAACAGTAAAACTCCGAGTAGGATAGTCACCAGTACAAATTGCCTTTCATGGCGAAAGAGAAAGCAAATGCAGAGTGCGAGTATAAAATTTGACCAGAGACCACCGGTTTTGAAGATGAAGGAACAAAAAAGTGGGATGGACTAGCAATTTGTCATGACGTATCAAGACATTTAACACTGATAACGTCCATCAACAAACGTTTGTTAAACATAGCTGGTAAAGCGGTACGTACAGACTTACTTACAGTAACTGGGACACACCCTGACGCTAAATGTGTCCTGCAAATATTAGTTAACGAAGAACAGTAAGACTTACTTGCTTTTACAATCGGCACATTCCTTGTTTTCGGGCAGCTTCATAAGAGCTTCTAAGATCTGAGTGAAACACAAGCGGATCAGTACCACAGAACCCTAGCACATTGTTGTTGCCAGAGGACCGATCCCCATATCTTTAACCACGTAAACAGAACGTCTCCTGGGTAAACAACTACCCTCCAAACGACCCCCCAGACTGCAAACATCAATTCTCACGACTTTGCACGGTTGAAGGCAAGAGCCATGACGTTCCATTGATGAACTAACAACTGACAGAGTGAGAGGGAATGCGGGAGAGACGGAATAAAAGCCACGCTCAGCACTCCCCGTAATTTACCTTTCTATGCTTGTCATTTTGCTCCTTCGTCACAGACGCCTTCTCATTAGACACCATTATCGACCTAAGAGCAGAGCAACCCTAGTCTCATACAAGAATCTCTTCCGCCGGCGACGGGCAATATAGTAATACAACAAATTTTGTCACAATGGAAGATCGATCACGAGTAGAAGGAACCCTCCAGTAGTATGACCCGTTCAACCTGGGCAAATCCCTTCAAAACACCGAACAGTCATGAAGGTGTAATTCAATACAGAGCATACACAACCCGTCAAATTGAACCTCCACTCGCGTGCCAACTTGCAGATCTTAGAAAGAAAGTCTCCAATTTCCCTGTCAAGCTGTAAGAACAAACTATGGTCATGACAGAAGGAATAATCCTCTCGAGGGAAGGGCGATCCTCAAGAAACAAATGCCTCAGCTTAGTCATGAATGAGGAACGGAAGACACAGACCCAGCAACCTCCTAAAACAAAGAAACGGAGAGCAAAAACAGTGTCAACATAACGACATACGCACTAATTCGTCAAACAGCTCCCGGATAGAGGTCCCAGGCGAACAATCTGATCCGTCTAACCATAAAAAGAACGACAAATTATTAACCACCACAAGCAACCCTAGGTGCCGTATCCAGATCGAGTTCTCAGACGAATTCTCCTACCTTCCAACTACGAACAGCTCCGCCTACTCCCCACTTCTCTTTCTCCGAAGTAACGCAATCTAAATCCAGACCTCTCCGAGATCGCTCTCCAGGAGGGAAAACCTTCCTTTTTCTCCCAGAACTACAGTTGTTTCTACATAGACGCGGATTTACAGACGGCAGCAAGAAGTCAAAGAGTCAGAATCAGATCCCGGACGAACTTTTGACCACAACATCAAGAAGCCAGAGTTTTCCTCCTCTCCTGATACTAGACTACTACCCTCCTCGTCCTCCGTTCTATTTTCCGTTCTCCCGTCCCCTTCCTTCCCTGCCTGCTTCCTTTCCCTTCCTTTTGAACGACTGTCAGTTATCGAAAGACAAGTTGCAGCAAATGGCGAGAGCGAGTGGAGCGGCCTGCCTCCTGCTGCTGCTGCTCGGCTGCACGCTGTGTTGCTGCAGTAGGACGAAGTGGGGAGGAAGGACGATGAAGAGAAAAGAAGCGTTCCTTTGCCAACAACACAGCACCGACAATCTTCAGGTCGTGCACGGAAACATCAAGGCATCGTACTTGATTCCGAGCGTTGAGATTTTTAATCTACGCTTCGAGTACCTCCTCGATATCGGTCTACTGCCGACCCAACCCGCGTGTCCACGCGCACCCGATATCGAACGCCCCGATCGCGACAAACAGAAGGAGGAGGAAGCCTTTAGAATGACGCTAGGCTCCGCCGCGTGGCAGCTGCACTGTTCGCCTTAATTTCGTGATAGCGAAGATTTCTGTGGCCACCTGCTCTGCTCTCTACCCTCGACTAATTCGCTGCTTCGCCTTTGCTTGTACAGACTGGTCTCAATCACCGGTTGTACTTGTCACCCTATTTCCGTCACCATCTATTATCCGCTGGATCTTTTAGCTCAGATTCGTTTGTGTCCATCGGTATGATAAGAACGTCTTCTTAACGGAACGGAGACAGGCCTTCACCTGGTTCACGAAAGGTATACTTTTACAGTAGGCAGTAAAGATAACTCAACGGTGATCATCACGGGCTACCCTGTAAGGACGTCCTCATCTCAGGATGCTCGTGCGAGAGTTTTCCCCACGCTGAAAACTATCCCCCTGGATGTTTCAACGGGCAGTGATACCAACAAAGTACGCATTTTGGAAAATCTAAGTATAGTCGTGTCAATTTATATAGGTTGTGAAATATATTTCAACTTAGTCTTCCGAGCAAATCTAATCTTGCCACGAATGAGTCAAGATTAGATTGACAATATTGTATTATTAAAGGATATTTTCAGCAGTTCAGACAAGCACGCCTAACGTATGCTCTTACCCAGTATTATTAGATATTCAATTCTTGTTTCCAGCAAGGGTTAGACTTGATGTTACAGCAAATTGTAGTGAGCCACTTACGGTTCTTAAGGCCCAGCCGCACAAAGTGTTTTTTAGTTTTCTACTGGAATATAAATAAATAATATACATGTTCTATGCAGTTTTTGAAAAAAATACGCAAGACGACAAGCATCGGTGATGATTTACGACAAGTGTGAAAGGACAAACGACTTGGCATTTTTTCAATTTCTTGTGCTGGTAGTCAATATTTAGATCGAACTCAATTTCTTCTAGTGCTAGTTAAATATTATTATCGTCGTGTTCTTTTGTTGTCACTTCCGTTATATTAGTCGTTGGTTGTTTGTGGCTGTCGCTGTCTTTTCTTCGCTGATTGAGCTTACTTCTTGCTTGAGTCATTGGTGGCATTGTACTAATGCTGCCGTTGTAATTGTTCAGGTCTCGCTCATCGGTCTGGCTCTTGTTGCATGAGGAATCAAAACATCTGCATGTTGTATGTTTGTTTTTGCTACGTTCTTTGTTCTTTTCAATGGCACTCTTGTTACTCTTCGCTCCGTCTGTTCGTCGTCAAAGATCGGAAGATCTTCAAACAATTTTACTGAATGAGTCGAAGATCGCGGATCAAACTTGAGCATGAGACGGTGTCGTGTGACGGACCGACTACTATTTGAAATTTAAACTTCGATGCTTGTCGCTCCAAAGACACTCATGAGAAAAGTAAGCTAGGCCCCAGCTTATGAGCTTTTGGCACGACTTCAAATCTCCACTTTCATCGCATCAGTGAATAGGGCTTGTTGTCTGCTTCCCATGGGCACTTTGTCTACTTCATTTGGACGTCTACTGGAGAAGTTACGGGACTCGAAAGAGAGGTAAAACAAGCTAGGCCTCAGCTTACGGGCTTTTGGCACAACTTCGGGTCTTCACTTTCATCGCATCAGTGGGTAGAGCTCTTTGTTAGCACTACATAGGCACTTCGTCTACTTTATTTAGACGCTTAGTAGAGAAGTGAGAAAATCAAGTTGAGCTTCCTTGAATGAGAAAATCAAGCTGAGCTCTAGTTTACTTGCTGACTGGGTATTTGCGGCTCCAGGCGCTATACCAAAGACGCAAGGGGTCTGCTTCCTCATTATTGATGAAAACGGATATGTACTGTGACTGACGTAAGGGGGCTGCTTAAGGGGCTAGCTTGTTCCTACGACCTGTCAACAGACGGTTCGGGAGATTTGGAGGTCCAATGCAAACGCGCAAGGCGTCGTTGGGTTCATATCTGTGCAGGCTACGCACTGGTTAAGACGGTTCATGAAGAGACGGATCGGGTTGTGTTTTGGGAGAAATTGAGACGTATGAGAGAGATTTAGAGAGCTTGTGAAGGAGAGTTGGACCGTTCCGGCCGTTCCGGAGTCCAAACTTGCTGTCCTTGGATCCATTGGGATCAGAACGCCGAGTTCTTCAGGAAATTGAAGACAATACGAAGTTTCATCGGACGGTTTGAGAGTTCTGAGTGAAATTGGCTCGCAGAGAAACGTTTATGTCAGATTTTCGTTCGTAGGCAAACTGAGATTGGTTTGTTCTTCGCGATCGATGAGCCAAGCTCTTTGTTCTTGGTGCTTATGCGATCAGTGAGTCTTCATCTACGCATAGGAGAAGACCATGTGTGGATTGAATTGTTGGTTTGGGTGTGATGAACAATTTTGAGCCGCAGGGAGTCGATTTACGTCAGTTTTTTGCAACCTGCAATCAAATTTCTTGTGTGGTTTTGCAAGGGGAACTCCAAACAACTTGTTTGGAGCCCCGTTGGGTTCAAGATACCTAGATCTACCTACCGAAGAAGACGGATATCAGATCAGGCGATCCGTTTGAGCGGTGTGTGCAGTTTTAAGTCCGCAGAGAGGAGTTTTAGAAGGTTCGATCATCTGCGACCAAAAATCGGAGATATCTCAGCTGTTGGGAGTCGGATCTGAAGGTTTTCTGAGCCAACGGAGTCAAGGAAGAAGACCCTATCGACATCTGAAGACCGTTTGACCGAAGGAGAAAGTTCTCAGATAGGCTTTTTTCGGTTCCTTCGCTACGGTTTTCATCATTTGGAGTTCGTTAGAGATCTAGTTGGCTATATACAACTTGTGGTAGCTAGTTTTGGCTAAGAGCTTGTACATGGATGTGGTTTGGACTTGGGTTTCAATCATGTGATACTGGTGCAGCTCTGTTTGTTAGCAAAGGGAAGTTTTTCTTGCTTTGAGCTACGCTTCGATGATTTTGGGTTAGGGTTGAGATTCAGGGGTTCGTTTTAGGGGCCTTGAAGCAGATTACAGACCGCTCTGGTCTGTTTCTCAGTTTTGTGTTTCTTAGGAAGAAAGAACCGATAGTGTACATACATTTGGAGTTGGTATATATTGCAACATTTGTTTTCGTTGTTGTTTTTCTTTGTCTTTTCAACACAGTACATCTCCACAACCAGGAACCTCACGTTTTTCTGGACATCCTTCATGCAATATCCGACATGATAACGGGATGATCACAAAGCTAAGGATCTCTCTTCTTGCAACATGTTTCTCTTTTTATTATTATGCTTTCAAGACGATAGTACCGCACATGCTGCTGTTTGGACTACTTCGACTTTCTTTCTTTATTTTGTTTGTGCTACGCTGTCGTGTCGTGGACCGGCTCCTACTTGAAAATTTATTTTTGATACTTATCATTATCGCTCTAAAAATATTCATGAGACTAAAAATGAGCTTTTTTTACACAACTTATGATCTTTGTTTTCATTACATCAATTGGTTGTCAGCGTTCCATGAGCACTTCATCTACTTCGTTTGGACGCATAGTGATAAAGTTACGAGACTCGGAAGATGAAAAAATCAAGCTAAGCCATAGCTTATTGTTGTTGATTGGGTATTTGTGATTTCTAGCGCTATACTAAGGATGCAAAGGACTTGCTTGTACGTTATCTGTGAAAACCTTCATGTACGTGATTGACGTAAGGGGGCAGCTTAAGGGGTTAGCTTGTACGTGCGATCTGTCGATGGACGGTTCAAGAGATTGGGAGGTCTAATGCATGCACGCAAGGTGTCATTAGGTTCATATCTATGCATAACCGCGTTGGTTAAGATAGTTCTTGAATAAGCGGATCGAAGAGTGTGTTTTGGGAAAAATTGAGATGCATGGAAGAGATTTGGTATGCTTCAGTGATTTGTGAAAGAGAGTTGGACCATTCGAGTCGTCTCGGAGTCCAAACTTATTGTCCTTGGATCCATCGGGATCAGAACGAGAGTGTATTTTGGGAGAAATTGAAAATGATACGAAATTTTATCGGCAATTTGAGAGTTCTGGGTGAAATTGGCTCGCAAAGAAGCGCTTATGTTAATTTTCCGTCGTCTGCGATCTGAGGTTTGATTGATCACGGTTTTGAGACCAACATCATGTCATGAGAGGTGTACGAGAGAGGTCAGTGGTCTATCAAACTGAATCACGGTTGGACTGCAAATAACCAGAAGGGTGAGTTATACGACGCTTGTCCTAACGTGAGGGTGAAGTTAGCTCACGAACGAAACTGATAAACCTTGAGAGACTCTCTTATCTGTAGGAGTAAAGATTTTCAGAAATCACTCTTGTAGGACGGGATAGCAAGAGTGATGGATCTGCTACTACTATGATCTCGCTTGAGCAGCCTGTGGGATCACATCAGGCTGACGAAGAGGTTGCTCAAGATTTTGAGAGTAGTTATATTGTACATAGTTGGAAATCTGGTTTGATGACTTTCAGTTCTGATGATTGGAGTGAGTTCATGCGAGTAGAGGATTTGACTGAGAAGAGTAGGAGGCAGATGGAGAAGTATGCAGCAAATATGCATTGTACAAGAGTTCTGCATGAAGATATGATTTCTGGTGTTTACGAGGAGTTTGTAGACGTACAGTCTTTTGTTCGTTGGTTGGATGATGTAGATAGATTGATGGAGCAGATGGGAGGAAGGGTGGTGATCCCCATCCACTCTCGTAAAATCTATGAGGAGGTTGTCTCTTGCTTACAATCTCGTCCTCATCCGAGACTGGAGAATGGATGGAAAGATGCAATCTGCTGATATGGCTCACGTCAAGAAGAAGAGGTGCACACCAAATACAAAACTGTAACGAAGGAGGTGAAATCAGTGGCGACCCAATTACCTCTTGACTCACAACAGCAGATGGAATTAGTTGCCACTGAGTCTGTACTGAGAGATCCTAAACAGATAGGACACAAGTTTACTCAATAGACACTCGAGCAGCACCAGATAGGAGTGGTGACTTCTTGACTGGAGTAGAGAAATGAGCTTTCGAGCAGATGATAGTTAGTCGTGGTAAGGCATTTTCTTTCTCAACTGAGGAGATTGGTTGTGTGGATCCTAGTGTGATAGCTCCAATGATTATCTTCACTGTTTCTCACTACCTTGGGACTTGAAGCCGATTCCAGTCTCTCGTGCCTTGCTGCCGAAGGTCATTGAGTTACTGAAGCAGAGGATGACAAGAGACGAGGACGCTGTCGAGTTGAGAGTTTTCCTGGGAAAGGCGGAACCTTCTGGCTGTGATATGATCTTGAAGAATGTGTTCAGTCTACTCAGGGAAGCGTTGGCCTTCAAGCTATGGTTGCTTACTACAGAGGTAGGCTTCAAATCAAAAGGGAACACTATAAACACTCACTCAGGTCGAATGGACCCTCCAGTATGTTCAGGAAGCGAAAATCAGATCAGACTAGCAATAATAAGGTCAGACAACAAACTTTAACAGTCCAGAATCAGAAACATACGATGGTTCAGACTTCAGAACTTCTCCTACATGTAAATGAGGCCCTACTGACCATACATACGAAGTTTCAGCTTGAGATCAATTCAGAGCATCAAGATATGACAGAAACGTTCTGAGTAGAGAAATTATGGCAATTTCTGATACCCAGACATCTATTTCGACCTAGAACAGAGAATTGGCTCGATCACTTTCAAAGATTCTTACAGGATTTGTAGT
Source organism: Asterella californica (assembly GCA_036924285.1). Classification (NCBI taxonomy): domain Eukaryota; kingdom Viridiplantae; phylum Streptophyta; class Marchantiopsida; order Marchantiales; family Aytoniaceae; genus Asterella; species Asterella californica. The sequence goes on from JAYKYS010000003.1 coordinate 21,212,583, forward strand.
TCACAGCTTGCTGAACACTCCTGTGAAGTTGGACCTCCTGATTGTACACAGAACTCCAGATCTCGCTCTCTGAAGTTGTTGTTCTAGATTGAGAGCTTTTCGGACCCCCTCTACTTAAGCGGTCGCCCCGAATTACTCACTCATTCAATTGACATGAAAATTTAGGGACAGACAGTCGTAGCCCTGCTTACAATGAACGCGACCTCGAAGGTTTGAAGTAATTTTCACAAATCTACTGCGATTGACACCGAAAACCCCAAAATCAACAGAAGTGCTGCAATTCTGACACAAATCGAACTTCAATCAGCCATAACTCCTTCTTTATTGCTCCAAATCGATCAAAAATTTCACTGACAGTGCCTGGCACGACGAGCCCTATCTTCCTGTGTTTTCAGATTTCATAGTCTTCTCACCAAACGCTCGAACTCCTCTTAAGACCTCTATTACTAAATTTAGTAGTATACAAAGACAAAATCGGACCAATGAGAGTTCATAGCTCCACTTGGCTGTCCTTTAGTGTCCCAAACCACGTGGTGACTTAATTTTGCACATAGGCTACCACGTCAAACCCCTAAAGTGCCAACGTAACCTCTAAACTACATGCGAAGACATGTAAAACGACACGTAATCTGGAAAGATAACCTAACCTCGCTAGGAAGCATGCATGGACGACATGTAAGTACAACCCATGAACTTAACTCTATCAACATGATAATCAACCTACTAAGACTCAAAATATATAACATCCTCCAGTGTCGACTTCTCTGAAGTCTTAACTTCACTCAGAGAGACTAACGCTTGACAAAGAGGTGAATTATTTACAACGTAAAATGATTCACATCACGACATCCACCCCCTCCAAACTTGCACATCCTCCGGCATGTGCCAACCTCTTCAGTCTTCAGTTTGTTCTTCTTCATCGGCACTCTCCTCAGCCTCAGCCTCTTCAGCTGCTGGGGCGTCTTCGTCTCTTGGCTTCCTCTGCTCAGACTCTAGAAAGTTGAACAATCTACTGACCCTCCACGTCGTTTGAACAACTTCACTCCTTTGCCAGCCACAGATAGTTTCAAAGGAGTACCATCTAACTCACGTAAACTATAAGTGGCATTCTCGTATACATCTAACACAACATAAAGCTCGAACCATCTTCGCGAGAACTTACGAAGTGTAGAATGCTGGTTCTCCAGCGTGCTATCATACATCAGAACCCAATCACCAACACGTATTGGCTTTGGTCGTAGTCGGTGAGTCTTGTCAAAACGCTCTTTGTTTCTGACTCGAGCCACCTTCAACTTCTCTTGCGCCTCAGCAAGATCCTCCTCCCTTCGCTCCAACTGCCTAGTTCGTAAAGCAAGGAGTGAAGTATGATCTATACCATCTTCCCACGGTAACGTAGCTCACGTAGGAAAGTCATCCTCAGCAGGCATGATTGGCTTCTGCCCCAACATAAGCTCAACTGGCATATACCTAGTCGTGGTACATTGTGTAGTTCTATCAGCTCATAAAGCAAATGGAAGTAGTCTCGGCCATTCTCTAGGCATACCATCACATGCTTTTACTAAAGCGTGAACAATAGAAGGGTGTCCTCATTCAATCTTATCAATGCCTTCTGGATTCATGGCAGTAGTAAGCCGAAGCTTTACTCCATAACGAGCAAAGAACTCCTTCGCTTATGCACCTCTCAGCTCGCCCCTATCTGCTCGTAGTCTTCCAACAGATCCATAACGACAGATGATATCTTCAAGCACGAATCTACATATGTTCTCTGTAGTTTTCGTCCGTAGTGCTCGTCCCTCCACGTAGTTGGAGAGATCTTCCCGAGCTAACACCAAGTAGCGCATCGCCCATAGTCCCGGCGGCATCATCACAAGATCAAGGACCCACTGAAAATGAATACTAGGTGGATAGGTAGGTACAAGTCCATCTTTGTAACGGACTTTAGAGTAGAACTGACAGTGCAGACACGACCCAACAAAATCCACTACGTCTTGATACAAACCCTTCCACCAGTATCGCTCCTTCATCTTCGTGTATGTAGCCCAGACTCCACGGTGTCCAGCCCACAAGGTGTCATGAAACTCCTTAAGTAGATTTAGCTTCGTCGGTTGATCATCCACCACTATAGCAAGCATCCCATCTCTTCTCTTCGGACGTTTCTACAGATAACCTTCACGTAGAAGATAACCGTACGCCTTTCTTCTGATCTCCTTGAACTCTACGTCACTCCATCCTTCTCGTCTGCATAATGAACTCAGATAGTATCCAATATCACGGAACTTTTCCGTGTAGAACTCCTCGTTGAACGGCAGTGGTTCCAAGTCTGAAGTCTGCTGACCAACTTGGCACCAAATGTCTATCTTCTCTTCATCTTCGACTTTTGTAATCATCTCATCTTCATCTATATAGCGAGCCCTAGATAACATATCTGCAACATGATTATCTTTTCCTGCTATATGTTTCAGCTCAGGATTTATACTCCGGATATAAGCAATCCATCGTAGCATTGCTATGTCTGGAGTATTACAGTTTGCTATCATACCTAGCAAAGGTAAACAATCTGTTTCTACTATCACACGGGCACCTATCAAGAACTCTCGATCTACCTTCATAGCAGTAACAGCTCTCCACAACTCACGCTTCACCTGAGGATAGTTATGTTGCCTATTTGTTAAGATTCGAGCTCCAAATCTAGAAACAAACCGCACATCATCTGCATCTTCTTGACCAACTGCCCATCCAATCGCCTTTGGACTCGTATCAACAGTTAGTACCACAGGTCTCCCGCTCTCGTAGCTAAGCCTCCTTAGTATAGGTAGAGACTTCAGAATCTCTTTCAGCTGCTCCATCGTCTCGTGATGTTCTCGTCGTCAAGTAAACATCTTCTCTTTTCTCAGAAGTGCATACAGAGGCTCGGCAATATGTGGATAATGAGGAATACTCACGCGAAAGAACACACAAGCTCCTAAGAATCGTCGAACTCAGTGATGTTGGTACAATCTGCTATCCTTGCTATAGCATCTACCTTCTCTGAGTTCGGCCGTCTTCCAAAAGTATCGCATAAATGACCCACCACCACAATCTCTGACATCCCAAAACGAGACTTGGTACCTGACAGAGTGAGGTGTACCTCTTCCAAACGCATCAGAATCTTCTCCACATCTCGAATGTGGTCTGCAACGAACTTTCTGCAACCATCAGAAGTCACAGCTTCGTCTTTGTCTTCCACCGGATAGCCTTTCATGAAAATATCATCCAGAAATGGGATAGTGACCTCAAGTATAAACTCCCGTAACACCTTATGCATTGCGTTTTGCATATGGGCTATTGAGTTTGTCGCGCCCTGAAGAAGAGTACACATCCGTATCAACCCCAAAGGTATACGCATGGTAGTCAAGTCTCTAGTCTCCAAAGCAAGCTGAAACTGATCGTAACTTGAAAACAGATCTCCAATAGAATAGATAGATCTTCCAGCAAATGCCTCGGCTACTTCATCAACCACAGGTCCTGTCCCAACGTTTCGATTCGTGATGTTGTTGGTAGGCTGCAAGTCTTGGATGAAGCTTAAGGCCCTTGTCTTCTTAGGTACTGTGAACCATCGGCTAGAGTACGGAGCCATGAATGATTCAAGAATACCTCTCCGCATCCTCTCTTTCAGTAACTCAATAACCTTCGGTAGCAAGGCACGAGAGACTGGAATCGACTTCAAGTCCCAAGGTACATGAGGAACAGTGAAGATAACCATCGGAGCTATCACACTAGGATCCACACAACCAATCTCTTCAGCTGAGAAAGAAAATGCCTTACCATGACTAACTATCATCTGCTCAAAAGCTCGTTTCTCCACTTCAGTCAAGAAGCCACCCCCTCCTATCTGGAGCTGCTCGAGTGTCTCTTGAGTAAACTTGTGTCCTATCTGTTTAGGATCTCTTAGTACAAGCTCAGTGGCCGCTAACTCCATCTGCTGTCGTGAATCAACAGGTAACTGGATCGCCACTGGTTTCACCTTCTTCGCTACAGTTTTGTATTTGGTGTGAACCTCTGCTTCTTCACGAGAGCCACACCAGCAGATTGCATCCTTCCATCCACTCTCCAGTCTCGGATGAGGACGAGATTGTAAGCACGAGACAACCTCCTCATAGACTTTATGAGAGTGGATGGGGATCATCACCCTTCCTCCCATCTGCTCCATCAACCTATCTACATTATCCAGCCAACGAACAAAAGATTGTACACCTACAAACTCCTCGTAAACATCAGAAATCATCTCATCTTCGTTCAGAACTCCTGTACAACATAGATTTTCTGCATACTTCTCCATCTGCCTTCTATTCTCGGTCAGATCCTCTACTCGCGTTGTAGAGTTGAGAGTTTTCCTCGGGAAGGACGAACCTTCTAGCTGTGATATGAGCTTGAAGGCTATGTTCAATCTACTCAGGGAAGCGTTAGGCTTCAGGCTGTGGCTGGTTTACTCAAAGGATAGGCTTCAGGTCTCAAGGTGATACTGAAAAACACTCATATAAGTCTCTTGGCTCTTCTGATATGTTCAGGAAGTAAAGTTCAGACTTAACTAGCAATGATAAGATCAGATGGCGAACTTTGACACTCAGGATTGAGAAATATGTGAAGGTTCAGACTTCAGAACTCCTCCTACATGTCAATAAGGTCCTACTGGATACACATATGAAGTTTCAGCTTCAGATCAATTCAGAGCACTAAGATATGAGTAGAAACTTTCTGAGTAGAGAAATTACGACAATTTCTGGTACCCAGACAGCTATTTCGACCTAGAACAAAGAATTGGCTCGATCACTTTGGAAAATTCTTACAGGGTTTGCAGTACACAGCTTGCTGAACACTCCTGTGAAGTTGGGCCTCCTGATTCCACACAGAACTCCAGATCTTGCTCTCGTAAGTTGCTGTTCCAGATTGAGAGCTTTTCGGACCCTCTCTACTTCAGCGGTCGCCTTGAATTACTCAGTAACTCAAATCACTTGAAACTTTTTTGACAGTCGTAGCCCGGCTGGAAGTGAACGCAACCACGAAGGTTTGAAGCGATTTCCTCAATTCTGCTGCAAATGACACTCAAAACCCCAAAATCAACAAAAGTGATGCAGTTTTAGCACAATCCGAACTTCAATTGGGCATAACTCCTTGTTTATTGATCCAAATCGATCAAGAATTTCACTGATAGTGCTTGGCTCGACGAGCTCTATCTCCTTGTGCTCTCAGATTTTGCAGTACCCTCACCAATTGCTCGAAATCCACTCTAGAGCTCTGTTTCTAAACTTAGAGTTTTACAAAAGACAAAAATGGACCAATGGGAGTTCATAGCTCCATTTGGTTGTCATTTTGTGCCTTAAACGACCTGGTAACTAATCTACACTCATAGGCTACCACGTCAAGCCCTCTAGAGTGCCAACGTAAAACTTAAACTACCTAAAACGACATGCAACCCCGAAAAATAACTTAAATCAGCTTGAAAGCGTGCATGGGCGACACGCAAATACAACCCATGAGCTTAAACCTTATCAACATGGTAATCAATCTACTAAGACTCAAAATATATAACATCTTCCAAAAATGGACTTTTCTGAGGTCTCAACTTCACTCAAAGAGACTAACGCTTGACAGATAGGTGAATCATTTACTATGTGAAATGATTCACATCACGACAGCGTGAACTCACTCCAATCATCAGAACTGAACGTCATCAAACCAGATTTCCAACTATGTACAGTGTAGTTATTCTCAAAATCTTGAGCAACCTCTTCATCAGTCTCCTGTGATCCCACAGGCTGCTCAAGCGGGATCATAGTAGTAACAGATCTATCACTCTTGGTATCCCGGCCTAGAAGAGTGGTTTCTGAAACCCTTACTCCTACAGATAGGAGAATCTCTCAAAGTTTGTCTGTTTCGTTCGTGGTTCGTACGAACGGTTAGAAACTGCACAGAACGTCTATCATCTAGACTACGGATCCTTGCATAGTGAGATCCGTCATCCATCACCTTGGTCTCCATTCGAACAGCAATGATATAAGGTTGACCAAGAATCACAGGATATGCAGCTGAAGATTGCACGAAGAAGTGCTGATCTACCTCCACATCCTCTATCTTCCCCTTCACGTTAGGACAAGTGCCGTATAACTCATCCTTCTGGTTATTTGCAGCTCGCAGCATCCAACCATGGTTCAGTTCGATAGGTCACTGTCCTCTCTCGTACACCTCTCTTGACATAATGTTGATCTTTGAATCGTGATCAACCAAAGCAGCAACAGGTTCAAGACTTCCAAGACGAACTCGTGTAGCAGTCGTAGCACGAGCCCAATGTCTTTTTCTGAAGTCACTATCAGTAGCTGGATTCTCGTCGTCAGCTTCATCATCATCAAACTCAGCAGTGTTGATACCAGCAACCAACGCTTCTTGTTGGTATTTTGGTCATCAGCCTCCTGAAAATGCACCTTGTCGAACTCTACATCATTCATAGAAGCTCCTACCACATCAATCATCTGACTTTCTACTTGCTCGGACATCACCTGTCTCTTCCGCTTGATGATGTCAATGATCAGCTCGTGAAACTCCCTCTTCGCAATACCAAGAACTTCCCCAAGAGAAAACTCGATTCGCGCGTCAAGTATCCTCTGCTCCAAGATGCTCTTGAGACCAGTTGAAGTCTCGATATCAGCCGTCAACTTATAAGCCGGTCCCTTCCTTTTCTCTTGGGCAGTAAACCGTCTACCAGCAGTCGTTGGCTCCTGTTGGGATCTCTGCACGTCCTCCATCGGACCTGGTGCAGGTGGAGGAGCTACAAAAGTAGACGGGATGTTCTCAAGAAGAGCCGCTCGTCTCCTTGTGACCCTCCGTCTATCTCCAATCTCCTCTAGAACTCCAGTATCAAGTTCAGAGGCTTCTCGACGCCTCTTTTCCTTCACAGAAGCATCCTGCCAGTGAACGTGTCTATCCACGTCCAAAAATGCTTTGATAGACGCAGCGTCAACAAGATCTCTCCATCCTGTAACCCTACGTATAGTCTATGCTCCTCTCTTCAATGTTTCAGAAGGAACGGGAGCAATATTCTTCTCAGCAGTCCTATCTAGCAACGTAGGACTAGAAGAAATCTCAATATGTCCGACATATACATCAGGATATACCGGTGGTGCCATCAATACATTTACAGTTGCAGCTGCGGTGATCTGAGGTAAACTTCTCATGCCTCCTCGTCCAAACTGCGTGTTCAGCGGCTCTCCAATCAAAGAAAGGTGTAGCCTATCGTTCTGGTAGCGAACCACACCATCTCGCAGGGCAGCCGTAAGCTCTTGACAGTCTTCATGAAAATGATCAGGACTGTCACACCAGATACATCTACGAACAAGAGCACCTCCTGGACGTGCAGCAGCAGGCGCCGGTGGCTGCTCTCTCTACAGGCCAGCTAACTCCACCTTCAGTTCTCTCATCTACCGAATCAAGTCTTCGATCTGGTTCTACTGTCCATGGTTCTCTACAGGTCTCTAAACCGGTGCCTTTTGTGCAGGAACTGACACCATTGGTATCAAAGGTACTGCAGCCGATACAACAGGTCTAGGAGCCGGAGCCGGAGGTTGCTGTACTTGAGGAGCAATGCGAGGTTGAGCGGTCACTTCTGCAAGCGGACGTCCTCTCACAGCCACTCTTCCCCTCCTCTGTCTTGTTAGTACGGCAACAGGATCCTCGACTCTTCCCCAATCAATAGTAACTCCTCCTTCAACAGATCGATCGACCAACATAAAACATAACCGATCTGTCGTAGCATCATCAGTAGCTTGCAAGAAAAGCTCGGTTCTCCTAGCATCTAAGGTTATCCTCTCAAGAGTTGAGAGTTGTCGGTATCTCTGATCAAACTCCCTCAGCATCTCATTCAGGCTCATCATTCGACCAAGTTGCTGCTCAACCTAGTCCAGAAATGTTCTACTAGTAATTCTCTCTGAATCTTCTTCAAAAAACTCCTCTCGGAGAGATCGCTCAAAACTCATCCACACACCTAGATTTCTTCTCTGTACATCCCTCACTTGGTCCCGCAACTTAAGGATAACAGCTAACTCGAAACTGGTTATCATCTCTATATCAGTAACTCTAACCAACTCCATCTCTCCTCTATACTCACGCACATATCTAGAAATATCTCTACCCTCAAATCTGCCACATCTATTCACTATCGCTTGCAAAGCCTTGGTGGATTTTAACTCACCCCCTCCAACGATCGGATGCTGTTGGACCAAGGCCGCAAGGGTCTTCAAAATCTCAGCCGTATCTAGACCAGATACAGACGTCGTTGTAGCCACAGATGCTACAGAAGGAGCTGCAGTAGACGTAGATGCAGCAGCCGTAGAAGTAGCAGCAGCAGCGCCCTTGCGATCCATCTCTTCTCCTTGTAGTAAACTCAACCTTCTCAATCAATCACCCCAAGAGCTCTCAATGGAAGCACCAGATGTCGAGTTGAGAGTTTTCTTAGGAAGGGCGGAACCTTCTGGCTGTGATATGATCTTGAAGGATGTGTTCAGTCTACTCAAGGAAGCGTTTTGGCTTCAGGCTATGGTTGCTTACTACAGAGGTAGGCTTCAAATCAAAAGGGAACACTATAAACACTCACTCAGGTCGAATGGACCCTCTATTATGTTCAGGAAGCGAAAATCAGATCAGATTAGCAATAATAAGATCAGACAGCAAACTTTAACAGTCCAGAATTAGAAACATACGATGGTTCAGACTTCAGAACTTCTCCTACATGTAAATGAGGCCCTACTGATCATACATACGAAGTTTCAGCTTGAGATCAATTCAGAGCATCAAGATATGGGCAGAAACATTCTGAGTAGAGAAATTACGGCAATTTCTGATAACCAGACAGCTATTTCGACCTAGAACAGAGAATTGGCTCGATCACTTTCAAAGATTCTTACAGGATTTGCAGTTCACAGCTTGCTGAACACTCCTGTGAAGTTGGACCTCTTGATTGTACACAGAACTCCAGATCTCGCTCTCTGAAGTTGCTGTTCTAGATTGAGAGCTTTTCGGACCCCCTCTACTTAAGCGGTCGTCCCGAATTGCTCACTCATTCAATTGACATGAAAATTTGGGCACGGACAGTCGTAGCTCTGCTGACAATGAACGAGATCTCGAAGGTTTGAAGCAATTTTCTCAAATCTACTGCGATTGACACCGAAAACCCCAAAATCAACAGAAGTGCTGCAATTCTGGCACAAATCGAACTTCAATCAGCCATAACTCCTTCTTTATTGCTCCAAATCGATCAAAAATTTCACTGACAGTGCCTGGCACGACGAGCCCTATCTTGTGTTGTCGATTTCATAGTCTTCTCACCAAACACTCGAACTCTTTTTAAGACCTCTACTACTAAATTTAGCGGTACACAAAGACAAAATAGGACCAATGGGAGTTCATAGCTCCACTTGGCTGTCCTTTAGTGTTCCAAACCACGTGGTGACTTAAACTTAATTTTGAACATAGGCTACCACGTCAAGCCCTTAAAGTGCCAACGTAACCCCTAAACTACATGCGAAGACATGTAAAACGACACGTATCTCGAAAGATAACCTAACCTCGCTAGGAAGCATGCATGGGCGACATGTAAGTACAACCCATGAACTTAACTCTATCAACATGGTAATCAACCTACTAAGACTCAAAATATATAACATCTTCCAGTGTCGATTTCTCTGAGGTCTTAACTTCACTTAGAGAGACTAACGCTTGACAAAGAGGTGAATTATTTACAACGTAAAATGATTCACATCACGACAACGCTCCGGCAACTAAAGAGGTTGAGACGGAGGAGAGTGACGATGATGAAGAGCAGACAGAAGGATGAAGAGTTTAGCACATGTCGGAGGATGTGCAGGTTTAGAAGGGGTGGATGTCGTGATGTGAATCATTCAACATAGTAAATAATTCACCTCTCTGTCAGGAGTTAGTCTCTCTGAGTGAAGTTAGGACCTCAAAGAAGTTGATTCTGGATGATGTTATATATTTTGAGTCCTAGTATGTTGTTTCTCGTGTTGATAGAGTTTAAGCTCATGGGTTGCACTTTCATGTCGCCCATGCATGCTTCCTAGCGTGGTTAAGTTATCTTTCGAGATTACGTGTCGTTTTACATGTGTAGTTTAAAATTTACGTTGACACTTTAGGGGCTTGACGTGGTAGTCTATGTGTGAAATGAAGTCACCACGTGGTTTAGAGCACAAAAGGACAGGGAAGCGAAGTTATGAACTCTCATTGGTCTAATTTTGTCCTTGTGTAACTCTAAACTTAGTAGTAGGGGTCTTAAGAGGAGTTCGAGCATTTGGTAAAGACTTTCTGAAATCTGAGAACACAGGAGGATAGGGCTCGTTGTGCTAGTTGCTGTCAGTGAAATTCTTGGTCGATTTGGAGCAATAAAGATCACTTTTGTTGATTTTGGAGTTTTCGATGTCAATCACAACAAAATTGAGAAAATTGCTTCAAACCTTCATGGTCGCGTTCACTGTTAGCAGGGCTACGATTGTCCACAAATTTTCATGTCAATTAATGAGTGAGTAATTCATGGCGACTGCTAAAGCAGAAAAGGTCTGAAAAGCTCTCAATCTAGAGCAGCAACCTCAGAGATCGAGATCTGGAGAACTATATACAATCAAGAGGTCAAATTTCACAGTGATCTTCAACATGCTGTAGACTCCAAGAATCATCGAAAGTTATTGAGTCAATTCTCTGTTCTAGGTCAGAATAGCTGTCTGGGTATCAGAAATTACCGTAATTTCTTTGCTCGGAACGTTTCTATCCATATCTCGGTGCTCAAATTTGATCTCAAGCTGAAACTTTGTATGTGTGTTCAGTAGGACCTCATTTACATGTAGGAGAAGTTTTGAGGACTCAGCCATCATATGTTTCTGATTCTTGAGCTGTTAAAGTTCACCGTCTGACTATATTACTGCTAGATCGATCTGATTTTCATTTTTTGAACATACTAGAGGATCAAATCGACCTGTGTGAGTATTTATAGTGCTCCTTATGACCTGAAGCTTACCTCTGTAGTAAGCAACCACAGCCTGAAGCCCAACGCTTCCTTAAGTAGACGTAACACATCCTTCACGATCATATCACATCCAGAAGGTTCCACTTTTCCCAAGAAAACTCTCACCACGACATCATGGAGAACCCTCACATCTTTTCACGCATTCTGCCAGTCTTTGCAATCTTCTAGCTCTCTAGGTAGATGTGGATTTGGGAAGACATGAAGCTTGGGAGGCATTGGCCTGATTCCCAAATTCCTGCTTCTCGAAACTATTATCAACTCACAATTCCACTCTGGATTCACATCAAGATTCTCACAATTCAAATCAAATCAAATCCATACTACTTGATGTGATTTGAACTTTAGCTACTCAAAATGTCCAGACTTGAAACAAGTCTTCTGTTTAGGGATTCTGGAGACAGAAGCACAATGAGATAAGGAAATGGATGGACAAAAACAAAGAGTTTAGAGACAGAGGAGAGTAAGATCAAATTTGATTTCGGAAAGAGAGATTGAGAAGAAGGCTATTAGAAATTGGACATCGCTTCCGTCTGCAATCCACTCAGAGGAAATTTCAGAAGAGAGGGAGAGGGTAGGTAGGTTTCCCGTAAGCAATCGAGGAAGAAAGAAACATAAGAACAGAAAGGTGATAAGATGATGAGAAGACAGAAGAAGCGAGAAGAATCTCAAAAATGCGCTAGCTGAATACGCTGTGCTTCTGCTCAATCTCCAAATGTCTTCTACACACTGCTGATGTGAGTGCTTCTATTCTGCTCACGAGTCTTGTTAAGACACTGCCTTCACATTCGACTTCGAGCTGTGCTGTCTACAACCTGAAGCTCCAATCTTTGATTCCAGAGGTCTCCAATTCTTGTGCTCTTTGAGAAATCCTGCCTGCTTCTACTTCGAGCTCTCTCTCTGCTGGAAGACGATCGTTCTCATAATCTCTCATGCAATTTCTTTGCGTGCACCTCTGATGTCTTCCTCGATGTGTTTTAATTCGAGTAGGGAAGAAGGAAAAAGGATATGGTGCTTCCGTGCCTCTTCTCTTGATCTGGTAGTTTTCATGTCTACTCCCCAGCTACACGTGTTTTAGGTAAGTGCTCTGTCAGTCCTAGCACTATCTACTACTTAGGTGGCTACTCTTTAGGTCCACCAAACACCTACTGTGTCACAGAGTTGGTGCTAGGTTGGTGTCTCCCGTAGTTAGAATCATGATCTTCCCTAGAAGACTTCGCACTATGTCTTCTGAGTTTCGTCTTCCGGCTTCCAGAAGAAGTAGCCTTCTTCCAAAAATCCATCTTAAGTTCATCTTCTCACTAAACAGAGGGTAAACTTAAGTAACAAGGTCAATTCAATTATATATACACGTCGTTAACTTGAAAATTTTGAAAAATCCTAAAACTTGCAATTTGTGGACACCACACAAGTTGTAGAGCTCGTTGTTAGGTTCCCAAAGGCACTTCATTCTTTTCATTTGGACGCTTAATGATGACATTACGAGGTTCGAAAAATGAGAAAATCAAGCTAAGTCTTAGCTTACCGATGCTGACTAGGTATTTGTGGTTCCTAGCGCTACACTAAGGACATAAGGGACTGCTTGGTCATAATCTAGAGAAAACTTCTCGTATCGTGACTGACGTAAGAGGTAACTTAAGAGGTTAGCTTGTATTTACGACTTGTTGACAGATAGTTCGTGAGATTGGGAGGTCTAATGCAAGCACGGAAGACATCATTGGGTTCAGATCGTGCAAGCTACACATTGGCTAAGAAGGTTCGTGAAGAGGCGAATCGTTGAGTATGTTTTGGGAAAAACTTGAGACGTAAGGAAGAGGATTTGAAGTGCTTCAATGACCTACAAAGAGGAGTTGGACCTTTCGGACTGTTCTGGAGTCCAAACTTGTTGTCCTTGGATCCATCATGATCAGAACACCGAGTTCTTCAGGAAATTGAAGATGATACAAAGTTTCATCGACAATTTGGAAGATGTGAGAGAAATTGGCTTGCAAGAAAGCGCTAACGTCAATTTTTCATTCGTCTACGACCTGAGGTTGGATGTTTCTTCGCGATCGATGAGCCAAGCTCTTCTTTCTTGATGTCTATGCGATCAGGGAGTCTTCACATACGCATAAGATAAGACCGTGTGTGGATTAGATTGTTGGTTTAGGTGTGATGAGCGAGTTTGAGTCATAGAGAGTCAATTTACATTAATTTTTTGCTTTCTATGATTAAATTTCTAGCATGGTCTTGCGAGAAGAACTCCGAATGGCTTGATTGGAGTCTCGTTGGGTTCATAGCAGCTAGATCTATCCATCAGAGAAGACAGATCTTAGATCAGGCGGTCCATTTTGCGGATATACGTGGTTTTAAGCTGCAGGGAGGAGTTTTTAGAGGTTCGATCATCTATGATCAAAACTTGAAGATATCTTGACTGTCGAGAGTCGGATCTGAAAGTTCTTAAGACCAACAGAGTCAAGAAAAAAGACCTTATCAATAGCTGAATACCATTTGACAAAAGAAGAAAGTTCTCAGATATGTCTTCATCGGTTCTTTCGCTACGGTTTTCGTCTTTTAGATTCGTTAGAGTTCTATTTGGTTATGTACAGCTTGTGGTAGCTAGCTTAGCTAAGGGCTTGTACATAGATGTTGTTTGGACTGGAGTTTGAATCATGCGATATTGGTGTAAAATTTTTTGTTATCAAAACTGATCAAGAACCTCGTATTTTCTTGGACAATCCAATCTTTTCTCCAACAACTGCACCTACCACTCTCACTAAACCAAGCATTTTCTGCACACCAAGCACTACTAAGCAAACCTCATTGATCAGTAGAACAATACCAACTAACACCACGATCAAACCAACAATTGTTCCTCTACCTACAAATACTACAACTGAAAATACTCAAACTTCTTCATCATAAAACCATTCCCAGTCTAACTATTTCAACCAGTCCGAATCCTATTACCAATACAATTCTTACTATCAATCTCAACTCGGTATCAATTTTAAATCCAACCAGAAAGACGTCACGAAGACTCAGACCTACATATAGCAACTTTCGAGCGCTATGTGACTCCAAACAAAGAAGATCCAACTGATAAAATGACTTTGCTTTTACGTACACTGAAGAAGCAAGCATTTGGATGGTATACTTAGGGCAGAATCGATGATACCACATCTTGAGATCAAGTGGAAAAATTGTTTATAAATGAATTCAAGGTGGTCTAAGAAGATGCGAATATCATGTTCAAACTCGATAACATGAAACAAGAAAAAAGAAAAAACATAAGTGATTTCTTAAACCACTTCCGGATAGTATCATCATGACGAACCACATCTGTCTCGGATTGCCTTCGTATCACTTGGTTACGGAGTGCAGTATGATCTAAATACTTACATCCGACGAAAGATAGAAGTTATGCAAATGCATGAACTAGAAGCCGGACTACACTAATGACACAGAGCCCTTGCATTACGAGATGGATATGCAGATGAAGACAAATACCAGTAAAAAGAACCCAGAGAAAAGGAGCTGGATAGTGACGACAGCTAGGATACAAAAAGAAGAAATTAGAAAATGCAAATAAAATGAAAGAAAAGATATTATTATTCAAGCTAAAAACCTACGTGTGGTCTCCTCTTATGCAAGATGAAGACTACTTGATTGCATAGACATCAAGAATGAAGAGCTTGGTCCATCAATCGCGAAGGACAATCCAACCTTAGGTCACAGATAAACAAAAATCTATGAAAACTTTCTCCCTACGAGCCAATCTCTCTCACATATCCCAGTTCGTTTGATGAAACTTTGTAACATCTTCAATCTCTTAAAGATCTCGATGTTTTGGTCCTGATGGATCCAAAGATAACAAGTTTAGACTCTAGAATGGCTGGAACGGTCCAACTCTCTTTCGTATGCAATTGAAGCACTCCAATCTTCCTTATGTCTCAATTTCTCTCAAAACACACAACACGGTCCACCTCTTCACAAACCGATTTATCATATGCATCACATGCATAAATCTGAACCCAATGACACCATGCATTTGACCCTCCAATCTCTCGAAACTTCCATCGACAAGTCGCAAATACAAATTTAGCTAGACATCTCAGTCCTTCGATTCTTGCATGTCCAAATTCACTAGACGCCTTCAGAGTTATGTATGGACGATCACGTCCAAATCATATTTCAACATGGAGGATAGTGGAGGTGAGAGCTTGATGTACATACCGTTCAGTTCATCATCACTGTTGTTCACTTTTTGTCGATGATATCCATATTATCAAATAGTTGGAACTAAGTTTGTAGTGTATTGCTAATCCCATTAGAGTACATAAAACTTTGATTTCAGTAAATTTGCTCGAATGGGGTTCGAACTCCTTGTTCACCATCTATGATATTTTTGATCGATTAAAGTATATGAAACTAGGATTTCAAGAATTCTGTTTCGGGTTATTTCAGACATAGGTTCAGTGAACTGTGTTTCTGAATCTTTCTTTTGAAACTGATCACTGTTACAGTTATGCTTGGACCTAATTATAATTTATGAAATATCGTTTGAATTTTGTTTCCATGTGTTTTTCTCACTCCTAATCAGAATTTTGGTTTAATGATTTGACTGTTTATGATCAATATGGTGAGTTATGTGTGCATAGATTCGATTGTGATCTTCGTCACAGAGCTCGAATGCTGACAAAATTGTCAATTGTCGACAGTTGATATGTGAATTTCATGTTAGTTAATTGTGAAGCCTTGATTTTTTGTTTTTGTGTTTGTTTGTTTTTGTTGATTGATTAGTTGTAAAATAAATAAGAAGAATAGAAAATAGAAGATAGAAAATAGAAGTAGAATAATGACAGTTAGAAGTTTAGTGAAGAAGATCTGTTCTTGAAGAATCAATCGAAATTATGAAGTCAATTGCGATGGAATTTCCTCATGGTTGGATTCTTCAGACGAAGAGCTTTCTAACAATATGTTGTGCGAGACAATCGGAGTCCGAATGATGAAGTTATAGACGATTGAAGTATTGACAAAGTCGGTGGAGAATGACTTCGTAGTACTGCGGCCGACGAAGAACTTCAGCGGAACTGCGAAAATCCTAACTGCGGCACGTTGTCGTGTCGTGGACCGGCTCCTACCTGAAATTCAAACTTCGATGCTTGTCGCTCCAAAGACACTCAGGAGAAGACAAGCTAGGCCTCAACTTACGAGTTTTTGGCACAATTTTGGATCTCCACTTTCATCGCATCAGTGGATACAGCTCCTTGTCAGCATTCCATAGGCACTTCGTCTACTTTGTTTGGACGCCTAGTGGGGAAGTTACAAGACTCGAAAGATGGAGAAAGCAAGCTAGGCCTTAGCTTACGGGCTTTTGGCACAACTACGAATCTTCACTTTTATCGCATAGATGGGTGGAGCTCCTTGTCAGCTTTCCATGGGCATCTTGTTTACTTCGTTTGGACATCTAGTGAAGAAATTATGCAATTCGAAAGAAGGTAAAATCAAGCTAGGCTCTAGTTACTTGCTGATTGGGTATTTGAGGCTTTAGGCGTTATATCAAAGACGCAAGGAGCCTACTTCAGATTATTATGACAGAACTTCGTACGTACAAAGACTGTGACAAGGGGGCAGCTTAAGGGCTAGCTTGCGTCTGCGACATGTCAACGGACAGTTCGGGAGATTTAGGAGTCCAATGCAAGCGCGCAAGGCGTCGTTGGGTTCAGATCTGAGCAAGCTACGCACAGGTTAAGACAGTTTTGGAAGAGACAGATCGGAGAGTGCGTATTGAGAGAAATTGAGACGCAAGAAGCAGTTTAGGGATTTTCAGTTATCTGTGAGAGTTGGAGAGTTGGGCCGTCCGGGTCGTTCCGGAGTCCAAACTTGCTGTCCTTGGATCCATCGGGATCAGAACACCGAGTTCTACAGGAAATTGAAGACAATAAGAAGTTTTATCGGACGATTCAGGAGATTTGAGTGAAATTGGTTCGTAAAATTGAAACTGTGTTTGAACTAGAAGAGGAGATCAACAATCATGAACGAGGATGAAGATGGATTTGGTTGTTCTGGAGGATGCTGCGGACCAAGGATGATGGATTTGTAGACGGTTGGGATCTGTAACGACTTATATTACACATAGGAAGTTTATCTATTAGTAAGGTATTTAGTTATAACTAAGTGTTGAGAATGTTTATTTGCTGCCAAAGTACTTTAAGGAGGTATTAAGTTAGTCATGACTAGCTAAAAGTTAGTTATGGTTAAACTTAGCTATACTTTTGGCACAATTCAGATATTTGCTAAAGAGTGAGCACTACTATCTTGTCATCTTGTCTAAAAGGTAGAAAGGAGGTAGAAAATATCCCTTATCTCCTTTTTGACTTGATATTAGTGGTTGGATTAAAGTTGTGGACTTTGTGGGCATTAAAAACAAGAAGAGATTCCACATGTCTTCTTTTTAGTGGGTCCTAGTGTAGAGAGGGGGTGGAAATTCGAGATTTCTTGAGAATATTCTAGAATCCTTCTAGAAGTTGTTGACTTTGAAGGAATAAGCCCATGTGAAAAGATAAAAAGCCCATGTGATTAATGCTTTATCTTAAGTAATATCTTAGTAAAACCCGGTAAAAATAGTTACGGCTGAATTACCGAAAGGTACCAAAGTAAAAACCTAGAATGTATAAATAGAGGAATAGAGAAGAGCTCTTCATCCTTATTTTCACATCGTCGTAATGACAACTTGAGTAGTATAGAGAGTGTGGGATACTTTTAGCATGTGAGAACTTGAGAGACGTTGTTAATTACGTTGTTAATTACTCCAAGATTTTTGTGATATCCAGTAGCTCAACCTCCAAGCTACTAACTAATGACGTTCCAATAGAAAATTCCTTAATCAAAAAAGATGGTGCTGACTGTACAAATTTTCAGAGAGCTGAAATTTGTATATTTTCATTTCTCTCATGGCTTTCAAACCTCTCTACTTTGAAAAATTCTATTTCCCTCTTCAGACATCATCTTCTCATGGTTTTTGTTTCTTCTAGTAGCTCATCAGACAAGCTACAATCCTGGAAGTTTTCACATGAAAATAAAATTCACAGAAAATCTGACAATAACTGTACAAATTTTCTAGAGAGTAGAATTCCTCAACTCTCGTGAATAAACCCTCTCAACTTTGAAAATTCATGACTCTCTCTCCATACCACCTTTTCTCTTGATTTCTGTTGTCCTAGATGGCTTATCCGCCAATCTAAAACATTGGAAAGTTTCTCGTGAACTGAACTTTGACACTGAAAGAGAGGAAAACTATGAAGGTTTAGACCTCTAAACTTCCCCTACATGCAAATGAGGTACTACTTAACTCACAGACGAAGTTTCAACCTGAGATCAAATTCTGACAGGGAGATATGAACAGAAAAGTTCTGAATAAGAGAATTATGGCAATTTCTGGTACCTAGACAGCTATTCAGACATAGAACAGAGAATTGGCTCGATGAATTTCAAATCTTCTCACAGTATTTGAAGTCTACAGGATGCTGAACATCCCTGTGAAGTTGGGACTCCTGAATGTTTGTAAAACTCCAGATCTCCTTCTCTAAAGACGCTGCTCTAGATTAAGAGCTTTTCAGACCCCCTCTGCTTCAGCGGCCGCCCTGAATTACTCAGTTACTCAAATGATTCGAAAATTTTTGGACAGTCGTAGCCCTCCTGACAGTGAATGCAACCACGAAGTTTTGAAGTGATTTCCTCAATTCTGCTGCAATTGGCACCGAAAACCCCAAAATCAACAAAAGTGACGCAGTTTTAGCACAATCCGAACTTCAATTGGGCATAACTCCTTGTTTATTGATCCAAATCGAGCAAAAATTTCACTGACAGTGCTTGGCAAGACGAGCTCTCTCTTCC
Organism: Asterella californica; assembly: GCA_036924285.1. NCBI lineage: Eukaryota > Viridiplantae > Streptophyta > Marchantiopsida > Marchantiales > Aytoniaceae > Asterella > Asterella californica. Next base: position 21,231,520 of record JAYKYS010000003.1, read on the forward strand.
TGTGTTCTCAGATTTCGAAGATCCCTCACCAATTGCTCGAACTCCACTCTAGAGCTCTGTTTCTAAACTTAGAGTTTCACAAAAGACAAAAATGGACCAATGGGAGTTCATAGCTCCACTTGACTATCCTTTTGTGCCTTAAACTACCTGGTAACTTTTCTACACTCATAGGCTACCACGTCAAGCCCCCTAGAGTGCCAGCGTATAACTTAAACTACCTAAAATGACACATAACCCCGAAAAATAACTTAAATTAGCTAGAAAGTGTGCATGGGCGACAAGTAAGTACAACCCATGAGCTCAAACCCCTATCAGCATGGAAACCCTAAGTTATGTACATTGAACGTCATTGACAAGTAAGAAGTCACTTGCACAAGCGCACAAATGCTTGAATACTACGGTGTCGCGCTACTTGGCGGCTACATGCTTGACTTCTACTCCGACGCTTAGATTTAGTAGTTCTAGAAGTTAGCTCATACTACTTCTAGTCCTTTTTGTATATGTTTGACACCTTTGCATACGGAGTTAACACTATTTTGAGTCCTAGTAGGCTGATAGTATGTTAGTTATCTTGTTCAAGCATTTGTGCGCTTGTGCAAGTGACTTCTTACTTGTCAATGACGTTCAATGTACATAACTTAGGGTTTCCATGCTGATAGGGGTTTGAGCTCATGGGTTGTACTTACTTGTCGCCCATGCACGCTTTCTAGCTAATTTAAGTTATTTTTCGGGGCTATGTGTCATTTTAGGTAGTTTAAGTTATACGCTGGCACTCTAGGGGGCTTGACGTGGTAGCCTATGAGTGTAGAAAAGTTACCAGGTAGTTTAAGGCACAAAAGGACAGTCAAGTGGAGCTATGAACTCCCATTGGTTCATTTTTGTCTTTTGTGAAACTCTAAGTTTAGAAACAGAGCTCTAGAGTGGAGTTCGAGCAATTGGTGAGGGATCTTCGAAATCTGAGAACACAGGAAGGGAGAGCTCGTCGTGCCAAGCACTGTCAGTGAAATTTTTGCTCGATTTGGATCAATAAACAAGGAGTTATGCCCAATTGAAGTTCGGATTGTGCCAAAACTGCGTCACTTTTGTTGATTTTGGGGTTTTCGGTGCCAATTGCAGCAGAATTGAGGAAATCACTTCAAAACTTCGTGGTTGCGTTCACTGTTAGGATGGCTACGACTGTCCAAAAATTTTTGCATCATTTGAGTAACTGAGTAATTCAGGGCGGCCGCTGAAGCAGAGGGGGTCTGAAAAGCTCTTAATCTAGAGCAGCGACTTTAGAGAAGGAGATCTGGAGTTTTACAAACATTCAGGAGTCCCAACTTCACAGGGATGTTCAGCATCCTGTAGACTTCAAATACTGTGAGAAGATTTGAAATTCATCGAGCCATTTCTCTGTTCTATGTCTGAATAGCTGTCTAGGTACCAGAAATTACCATAATTCTCTTATTCAGAACTTTTCTGTTCATATCTCCGTGTCAGAATTTGATCTCAGGTTGAAACTTCGTCAGTGAGTTCAGTAGTACCTCATTTGCATGTAGGGGAAGTTTAGAGGTCTAAACCTTCATAGTTTTCCTCTCTTTGAGTGTCAAAGTTCACCGCTTAAGCCTATTACTACCAGTGAGACCTAAATTTCGCTTTTTGAGCATATCCCAGGATCCTACACTCCTGTGTGAGTGTTTATAGCTCCTGTTGTGACCTGAAAGCCAACCTCTTGAGTAAACAACCACAGCCAGAAGCCCGGCGCTTTCTTAGGTAGACGGATCACACTCCGACAACGCATTCGAGGTTATTTTGTAGAGAAAGGAGGAGAGAGAAGTTATTAGAGGAGAAAAATTTCCGAGTTTGAGGATTTCTACAATCTGGAAAATTTTTACAGTCATTGTCAGATCTTCTGTGAATTTTATTTTCCAGTGAAACTTTCTAGGACTGTAGCTTGGCTGATAACCTATCTACGACAAAAGAAATCATAGGAAAAGGTGGTCTAGAGAGGGAGCAATGAATTTTCAAAGTTGAGGGGGTTTATTTGCGAGAGTTGAGAATTCTGTTCTCTAGAAAACGTTTACAGTCATTGCCAGATTTTCTGTGAATTTTATTTTCACGAGAAACTTTCCAGTGTTTTAGATTGGCGGATAAGCCATCTAGGACAACAGAAATCAGGAGAAAAGGTGGTATGGAGAGAGAGTCATGAAATTTTCAAAGTTGAGGGGGTTTATTCGCGAGAGTTGAGGAATTCTGCTCTCTAGAAAATTTGTACAGTTATTGTCAGATTTTCTGTGAATTTTATTTTCCTGTGAAAACTTCCAGGATTGTATCTTGTCTGATGAGCTACTAGAAGAAACAAAAATCATGAGAAGATGATGTCTGAAGAGGGAAATAGAATTTTTCAAAGTAGAGAGGTTTGAAAGCCATGAGAGAAATGAAAATATACAAATTTCAGCTCTCTGGAAATTTGTACAGTCAGCACCATCTTTTTTGATTAAGGAATTTTCAATTGGAACGTCATTAGTTAGTAGCTTGGAGGTTGAGCTACTGGATATCACAAAAATCTTGGAGAGATCTCTTACCGATTAAGAGATATACGGTTCGACATACAAGGAGGTCTTGAAGATACTTCATGAGGAATCCAGTTCGAGTGCCGAGGTTGAAGAAGAGACGTTTGGGAGTTAGAACGGAGACGGAAAAGCCAAAGTTAAGTATAGAGGCGTTGCGATCAAACATCTATTGCAGTTGGGGTGCCCTTTTTGCTCTATATCAAGAAGCTTCTACGAGCATCGGCGCAGATGCGAAGAAAATTGAGTTCAAAGCATCATTCACTATGGAGACCACGAATGCTCCTGACGAAGTAGAGTGTGATCTTTACAAGAGTGACTTTAAGATGTTTGCTAGGATCAGTACAGACGATGGTCATGAGGATATTATCATGGACTCTTAATTTTAGATCGGATTTCATTTTGTTTATAGCATATATAATACACGATTTTCAGTATAAAGCTCGAAAGAATTAAGAAAGTGATGTAGAGTTATTTTCCTCAAAGATATTTTGTCCACTTAATGGTTGAGAAGGTGCAACATGAGTGGAAGTTCGAAAGATTGGAAAGTTAGACTTAGAAACCTTCCTCAAGATTTAGATGTCATAGTAAGCGTCGGAGAGAGCTTCAACGATAACCTCGAAAGAGGTTATCGTTGAGTTTGAGAACCCTAGTACAAAACCTCAAGTAGAATCTCCGAGGAGAAGAGTAGAAACCGACTTGTGGTGTTATTTTTGTAGAGGGTTGGGACATAAAGTAGTGAATTGTCCAACTAGAATCAGAACCGAGAGAGCTAAAGGGAAGCGGGAGTTTACCGATTTAAGTCTTCGAGTGGGTCCATCGTCACCAGCATCAATTCATCTTCTAAGAGAAGATCCTTGTCCAAGTTGTGGAGTGGGTGATTTATCAAGAGGACACAAGTGCGTCGATGTGGCCGCCCTACTTACGTCAGTAGTCGAGAAGTTGGACGAGACTCAAAGAGTTGAGACGGAGAAGTTGTCGACTTCAAAAGAGGACTCGGCTGAGTTGTGATGGAGATCGTCATTCGGATGGTGGAGAAGGCGGTGATGCGACTCAGGCTCATGATTACTTTGGGAAAAGAGATGGCACAAGAGGTGTTGTTACAACCATTTCCTTTTATTTTACCTACGATAGATTATTCGCGAATGGAATTGATGATGTTCGTACTCTTTTAGCGAGTAGTTATTGCACAAAAATTAGAAGAGTAAAAAGAATAGTTACAAGATGGGGAAGTTACCAGTGTTTCATGAGAAGGACAATGAAGATGTAGAACCATTTGTACGAGACTTCAAAAGGGGTTGCATCGGAAACAACGTGAGAAGGAAGGAAGAATGGGTGTTGTTACTGCTAGAGTTTTTAGAAGATTTTACTCTTATGTGGTATGAAGACCGAGTGAAGAGCAAGACACCTGGTGCAGAGGAGGACACATGGGAGACGTTGAGTAATGCACTCATCGAAGAATTTCTTCCAGAAGAGAGTTATGAGAAGCTCATGGTGGAGCTTACTCATTTGAAGCAACGAGACGACGAGAAAGTTCGGCAATATGTCGAAAGAGTGGATAAGTTGGAGCAACGGTTTCGGACGGTCCTACGGAAGAGTGGAGACAATGTGGAGCTAACGATGGCGGGGATTGGAGCAGTGTTGACCAAGAACTCGGTGGGAGGATTGAGACCTTCAATTCAAACCCAAGTGAGGTACGAGAAACCAAAGCGGAGACCATCAAGATTGCGACAAATATGAAAGAGAGTTTGGATGAAAGGGATATCATCCAACCTCATCATGCCGCTCTGGTGTCGACTCCGACTCTTGGTTTAATCACAACGATAGCATCTGCACCATCACAATTGATGATCGCTTCAACGTCAGCTCCTACTCCAACGGTGATGTCAAGATCATTTGTCCCTACAGCGGTGTCTACTGCCACCTCTGATTTCCATGCTGAATTGAAGAGCATCATCGATACTCTTGCGGATCTCAAGATAAACATGGTGCAGTTACAAGAATGGAAGAACAAAGGTGGAGGAGGAGGTCAAAGAGGTAACGACAACAATCCCAACCGAGGAAATCAAGATAACTTTGGAGGCAACCAAGGTAACTTTGGAGGAATCACTTGTTGGACGTGTGGAGGTTCTCATTTCTAGCGAAATTGTCCTAATAATGGAGCAAGAGATGCCGAAGCTGTCAGAATGAATGTGGGTGGAGGAAATCCATCACAAGGACGAGACAAGGGGGTGGCTACTATCGACGTCGTGTGAGATCCCATCTACGAGAAAGGAGAGAGTTAAACTCTTCTCATGCACCGGAGGAGCTTTTAGCTCAAGAAAGGAAAAGAACTCGATTGTCTGATGAACCAGTTTTCATGGAGGAGTCAGCAAGTAGAAGTACTCGTTCGAGTAATGTTTCGAGTACACCAAGGGAGTCAAGAAGGAAGTTGGGGATGACGGATTTCATCATTTCATCTTCCCAAGCGGGATATGATGTGGTTGAAGATGTGGGTGCTCAGAAAGCCAACATCACTGTTGGGCAACTGATCGCACTTAATCCCAGCTTACGAAGGGAACTCAGAGGAGGACTGAGTTCTAAGAGAAGCAAGAAGAAGAAACCCAAGAGCATGCAGCGGCACTATTACAAATACGACTATTGTACATAGGTTATTTGGGAGTTTGGGTAGCAAGACGTTTTTGTGAAGCTAATTGTTAGCAAAAAGATTTCTCTTGCTTCAAGTTGCATTTTGATTGTTCTTATCCCAAGGTTGGATTTTGAGACTAGTTTACAAAATTGGGTCAAGACTAGAGATTGTACTAGTCTACTCATTTTTGTGGTACATAGTGGAATTGTATATAAAGTGACGTTTGGATATAATAGAAGTCTCGTTATAAACTTTCATGTAGAAAAATCATATGATACGATAACTTATATATTATAATACTAAAATATGAATTAAATTATCAACAATTCATTCATATGTGAATTGTTGATAATCTATCAAGAGAACTGTCATGTCATGTGTAACGCTAGTTAGCAGAGTCCACAATAACTAATCTCGCTAGTGACATTAGTGTTGTTATAAGAAGTTTAAGGGTGGCTGATGCCTCTTTAGCGGCTTTCATGGCTCAAGCCTCTTTAGCGGTATGATGGAAATTAGAGCTTGAAAGTCTCACTTCTTTCTAGTTGAACTTTAAACTCTTAGCAATGGTAGACAAGTCGAGTGAGAGAAACCTAGATTCTATTATCGCAGATTGACATTTCAATAGGTGTAATGGAATAATACTTTGGTTCACTTGTTATTGATACTTTATTATTATATAAATGATACCATGATTATAAGTCATCACTTACGTAATTATAGATCGATCATGGAAATCATTTGTTATTTTCAAAAGTGCAGCTTGTTCTCTTTACACTCTCTTTTTACTTTATATTTTTACATTTTGATGCACGGATGCACATTAATCATCAAGATTTTGTTTTTCATTTCTTGCTTGGAGAAATATAAATCTATCATGATCCGCATTATAGATTCTCAAGCATACAAAATTCTAATCGACCATAGAAAGCTGATTACTTCACATAGAAAAAATACTAGTTGATGAACTCATTTGCCTTGCTTGTTTACGGAAATGATAATCAATTTATAAATTAATTAATCATTTTTTTATTCGAAAACATCATTATTCATAAAAATGAAAATCTAACATAAAAGGACCAAATATCATACCTCTCGTGGTATTATAAGAGAGAAAAAAGAAAACAAGTGAAGAAGAAAGAAAAAAATACAAGATTCTTATTAATTATCAATTTGGTTTTCACTCTTCTGTAAGTCATCTTTCTCTTCGGATTGATGATTAATTAGAAGTATGTCTTTCTCTGCTTAAAAGAAAATGAACCCGTTCAGTCACACAGAAAAGAGATTATTTTAATTTATGGAAAGTTAATTTAGCCATGACTAAATTAAAAATATATCGTGAACATCTACTGTTTAGATATGCACAACTTGACACGCAGATTCGAAATATTTCATAAAACTGTAGAAAGAGTGATGAGATGTGACCAGATGATTATCACATAAAGTCTCAACTCAACACCCGATGAAGAATAAATATTTTTTAATTAATTAAGTTATGACCAACTGTTTCCAAGAAGAAAAGTTTGATCATAAATTGACGCTTTTCTATTTACACGAGTCCTCGGTTTTAGTCTGTTTTAGTGGAAAAAACACTCCAAACTAACTGGGAATCCACCAAGGGTCCAGCCACACATAGTAGTTTATCATTAATTTTAAAGTTTTTCAGAATCTGAACGAGCTTATTTGGCTTGGTGTCATACAAGATTTTACTACACAAACATGGGATAAATGTTGTCAAGGAAACTATCATATATGTTACTCAATAGGTACATATTTCAGTATTTACTCTTATTTTAACAGACTCAACAAATAATATGACAAGCGTCAACTTGGAAGCTAAACAACTCTTAAAAAACTGAAGGAAATACTCAAGAGGACCCATTTACAAATCGCTTAGTTTTTAGAATATATTTATTCTCGTTTAATGAAAATCCAATAAACTGATACGTGTGATTGTCAATCAACTTGAAAAGTGAGCAACCATGAATATTATTCACCTCCTCAAATATGCAAAAGTTTAATTTACTACCTAACCTTGAGAGGAAGGGTTAGGTAATAAATTAGACTCACAATAAAGTAGTGCACTGAAATAATACTCAGAGGTAATCCATGTGAACGCCACCAAGTCTAAGAACAAGCGAGAAGTCGTGAAGGCTGTTGCGATATCCAAGGTGGGAGTAAACTTTGCTAGTTTGCTAAACCGGTCAACTATCACAAAGATTGCGTTGTATCCATTTGAGTCAAGCAGAGACGTAATGAAGTCCATTCGAATGCTTTTCCAAAGTCTGGCTGGAATCGGCAAAGGATGAAGCAACCTCTGTTTCTTCTCATAAGAAACGCGGTTCGCTTGACAAGTTACGCATGTTTTCACAAAGTGGACGACATCGTCTTTCATGTGAGACCAATAAAACTTTTTAGCTTTCATTGCTAACGTGGACTTTGTGGACTATGGCCTGATAAGGGCGTATCATGACATTCTTTGAGCAACTTTGTCCTAAGTTTTCCTTGTCTCATATAATCCCGACTTTGCTTGAACATGAGTAAGCCATGTCTCAACTGCATGTTCCGTAACTTCACTCCTCATTTGAGCTATTCGAGGTACTCCTTCGCTTGATCATCACCCATGTAACCTTCACGTATTCGTCTCTCCAAGTCAGACTCATTAGGATACATAGCTCGCAAAATCTGTGTTGACGATAAAAGATATTCTTCCTTGCGACTCAAGGCGTCAAGAACCCATTGTCCTTTCCCGTTTTGTGGATTAACTCCACATTCATGAGCGCCAAGGTATCATGCCATCATAGTTGCTTTGACGTCACCCGATCTTGTGTCTCAAAGTACTTGAGTGTATTGAGTCAGTATACACTTGGGTTTTGTGAAATCTCAAGTAATGCAGTCATTTCCTCAAGCAATAAACCACCGCAAAGAGTTCTTTCTCGTGAATCGGTCATCGACTCTCCATCCTAGAGAACTTCTTGCTTTCGTACGCTACAGATTTTCCATCCCGCATCAACATTCCGTCAATCGCATAGTCGCTCGCGTCCGTGTGCACCTTGAATGGTTTGTCAAACTCCAGAAGCTTCAAAACTGACGCCTTTGACAAAATCGATTTGATCGTTTGGAATGCATCATCCACCTCCTTGGTCCAACTTACCTGTGTGTCTTTTCCCGTCCAATCTGTCAGCGACTTCGTGATCTTTGAAAATCCCTTCACATACTTGCGGTAGAACTACATCAACCTTAAGAATCGCCGCATCCTTTTCACTGTAGTCGGAGGCTCCCAAGTTACAATCATATCCACCTTCTGCATATCCGGGCCGACTCCTTCTGCACTAATGACATGTCTCAAGAAGTTAATGCGTTCCAAACCAAACTCACTCTTATCAACGTTGGCAAACAGCTTATGCTCCCGCAGCTTCGTCAACACCACTCTTAGCTGCTCCGTGTGCGACTCCAAGGTTTGATGATGTAAACGATGACAAACTCGTCTATCTTCTCGTGAAAAATTATGTTCATTAATGTAGTGAACGTCGAAAGGGCGTTGCAGAGTCCAAATGACATCACCACGAATTCAAACGATACATATCTAGTTCAACAAGCGGTCTTCTCAACATCTGGGTCAGCTATCCAGATCTGGTATTACCTTGACTTCAAGTCTATCCTGATGAAGTACTTTGTGCCCGCTAGCTTATCAAACATATCATCTATCCTTGACAAGGGATAATTATTCTTCACCGTCATCTTATTGAGTGCACGATAATCTACGCGGAGACGTAACTTCCCGTCTTTCTTCTTTGCAAAAAGAACTGGGGCTCCATAAGGTGACTTGCTGGTCCGAATATATCTCCGCGCTAATAGCTCACCGAGTTGTCTTTTCAACTCAAGGAGTTCCACCTGATTGAGTCGGTAAGGGGCTTTGGAAGGTGGTTCTGACCTTGACAAGACCTCAATCTTGTGATCCACCACCCGCCTTGGAAGTAATTCAGAAGGTAACTCATCCGTCAAGACATCCTCAAACTCCTTAATCACTTCGCGAAGCACCTTCGGAAGTTTAGTCGAGTCTCCTGATGTTTCCTCTTGTCTGTCACCCGTCATCAAATCTGCAACTCGCATCAAACACATGATTTCGTCGTTGAAGTTCATCTGTCTGTCTTTGATCAAATTCACTGCAAAGTCGTCAATTTTCTACGTCTTTCGGATCAGCCTCACTCCCAGCTTCCGCCTTTTTATTCTAACGTTCAAAATTAAAGGTTTCTGTCTAAGTTCCACTTCAAACCTGTCCAAGAAAGTGTTCTCCAAAACCGCATGGATATCATCTATGTTGCACACCGTGAAGTTTTCTGTGAACTCCAACTTCTCACACGCAAATCGTACGTCCAAGGCCACTTCAGAAGTCTGGTACGTCTTGCTCTTGGCAAAGCGCACTTGAATAGGCTTGTCTGCCTTGGAGGTAGACAAGCCCAACTTTTTCACCAACTTCGGACTTATGAAGGAGTGGGTCGCTCATGTGTCCACAAGAAAAGTAACATCACGGTGTCGGAGTGTAATCCGTCTACCTAGGAAAGCGCCGGGCTTCTGGCTGTGGTTGTTCACTCAAGAGGTTGGCTTTCAGGTTACAACAGGGGCTATAAACACTCACACAGATGTGTAAGATCTAGTAATATACCCAGAAGGCGAAATTCAGGTCTAGCCGGCAGTAACAGGATCCGACGGTGAACTTTGACACTCACGGAGAGGAAAACTATGAAGGTTTAGACCTCTAAACTTCCCCTGCATGCAAATGAGGTACTACTGAACTCACAGACGAAATTTCAGCCTGAGATCAAATTCTGACACGGAGATATGAACAGAAAAGTTTTGAGCAAGAAAACTACGGCAATTTCTGGTACCTAGCTGGCTATTTCAACCTATAACAGGAGTTTGGCTCGATCAATTTTGAAGTTTCTTACAGGATTTGCAGTCTACAGGGTGCTGAACATCCCTGTGAAGTTGGGACTCCTGAATGTACACAGAACTGCAGATCTCCTCCTCTGAAGTCGCTGCTCTAGATTAAGAGCTTTTCAGACCCCCTCAGCTTCAGCGGCCGCCCTGAATTACTCAGTTGCTCAATCGATATGAAACTTTTTGTGAAATCGTAGCCCTGCTGGCGGAGAACACAACCTCGAAGTTTTGAAGCAATTTCCTCAAATCTGCTGCGAGTGACACTGAAAACCCTAAATCCAACAAAAGTGATTCAATTCTAGCACAATCTGAACTTCAATTGCTCATAACTCCGTCTTTATTGACTCAAATCGATCGAAATTTTCACTGGAAGTGCTTGGCATGACGAGCCCTCTCTCCCTGTGCTCTCAGATTTTGAAGATCTCTCACCAAATGCTCGAACTCCACTCTAGAGCTTTGTTTCTAAATTTAGAGTTTAACAAAAGACAAAAATGGACCAATGGGAGTTCATAGCTCCACTTGGTTGTCCTTTAGTACCCTAGACCACGTGGCAACTTAGTTTTACTCATAGGCTACCACGTCAAGCCCCCTAGAGTGCCAGCGTAAAACTTAAATTACTTAAAACGACACGCAACCCCGAAAAATAACTTAAATCAGCTAGAAAGCGTGTATGGGCGACACGCAAATACAACCCATGAGCTTAAGCCCTATCAACATGGTAATCAACCTACTAAGACTCAAAATAGTGTTAACACCGTATGCAAAGGTGTCAAACATATACATAAGCGGCTAGAAGTAATGTAAGCTAACTTCTAGAACTACTAAACTCAAGCGTCAGAGTAGAAGTTAAGCATGTAGCCGCCAAGTAGCGCGACATCCACCCCCTCTGAACCTGCACATCCTCCGGTATGTGCCATCCAGATCAAGACTCTTCAGCTTCGGCTTCAAACTCATCTTCAACATGCATTGAGTCTTCAGCTTCGTCCTCTGTAAACTCTGCAACGTTCTGGTCCTCCCCTCTCCTCCTAAAGAGCTTGATTCTCTTTCCTGCGACTGGTATCTTGAACACTGCACCATCTAACTCTCTCAAGGAGTATGTGGCATTATCATAAACTTCTAACACCACATAAGGTCCAAACCATCTCTTGGAGAACTTCCTGATAGTGCTATGCTGATTATCAAGACTACTATCATAGACTAACACCCAATCACCTTCTTTAACTGGTTTGGGTCGTAATCTATACGTTCTATCAAATCTGCCTTTGTTTCTCTCTCTAGCAATCTTTAATCTTTCGACAGCTTCGGCAACATCCTCAGGTCTTCGTTCTAACTGCTGGATCCTTAATGCAAGAAGATCCTCCGTACTTCTACCATCTTCCCATGGCAAAACATTCCAAGTAGGCACAACCTCCTCAATCGGCATCACAGGTTTCTGTCCTAGTATCAATTCTGCTGGCATGTAACCTGTAACGTTACTATGAGTTGTACGGTCTGCTCATAAAGCAAACGGTAGCAGTCTAGGCCATTCACGAATCTTATCCTTGCAAGCTTTTACCAAAGCTTTGATGATTGGCGGATGACCTCTTTCGCTCTTGCCATTCCCTTCAGGATTGTAAGCAATGGTTAACGCCAACTTGATTCCCAATCGCTTGAAGAACTCAACTGCTTCTTGTGAATCCAGCTCACCCCTATCTGGAGTGATCTTTCCCACACACCCATACCTACAAATAACATCTTCAAGTAGAAAGCGGCAGACACTAGCAGTGGTCTTCGTCCTCAGGGCACGACCTTCGACTTGGTTAGATAGATCTTCTCTAGCCAAGACTAGATACCTCATTTGTCCAAGTCCAAATGGCATAGTTATCAGATCAACTACCCATTTGTAATGAATGGCTAAAGGATAAGTAGGATGCAATCCATCACGATGACGTACGTTGGAATACATCTGGCAGGGTATACAGGATGAAACAAACTGTACTACATCCTTATACATACCCTTCCACCAATACTTCTCCTTCATCTTGGCAAATGTTGCCCAAACTCCTCTATGACCGGCCTATAGACTCTTATGAAACTCCTTGATCAGCTGTTGCTGCAATCCCAAGTCACATACCACCCGTTGCGGTATACCTCCTTGTAGCTTAGGGCGCTTCCATAGATGTCCTCCATGTAAAAAGTAACCATAAGCTATTCTACGTATCCTCTTGAAATCTGCATCAGACCAGCCTTCTTGCCTTTCCAGTGAACTCAAATAGCACCCAAGATCCAACCACTCGCCATCATACACAGTTTCCTCAAAAAACTCAAACGAGGCTGCAAAACAGCTTCTATCCCTTCTAGCAAGAGCACTAGAATAGAACTCTGTTTCCACATCCTCCTGATCATCTATCATTTCTTTCTCATCGTAATATCTAGCCCTTGATAACATATCTGCCACAGGATTGTCTTTTCCTGCAATATGTCTAAACTTTGGGTTCAAGGACTTGATATATGCTATCCACCTCAACATAGCAATATCTGGAGTTGTACAGCTAGTGATCATTCCCAAGAGAGATAAGCAATCTGTCTCCACAACCACAGGTGCTCCTATCACGTATTCCTTATCACTCTTCATCGTAGTAACTACTCCCCATAGCTCTCTCTTGACCTGAGGGTAGTCTCTCTGCCGTGAACTTAAGACCTTAGCACCAAAACGCACCACATATCTATTTCCATCCTTATCATCTTGTCCTATAGCCCACCCAATGCCAATAGGACTAGTATCAACAGTAAGGATAACAGGTCTGCCCAACTCATATGTTACCTTCCGTAGAGTTGGTGATGAAGACAACAGATCCTTCAACTTCTTCATAGACTCGCTTTGCTCCTCTTGCCACTGAAATCTTTGTCCCTTCCTCAACAACTTGTACAACGGATCTGCTACATGTGCAAAGTGTGGAATCCATATATGATAAAACACACATGCACCTAGAAATCTTCTCACCTCAGTAACCGATCCACATGTCTCCTTCATCCTTCGAATGACATCAACCTTGTTTGGACAAGGTTTGCGACCATAAGATCCACATAGGTGCCCCACAATCAACACCTCTTGTTCTCCAAATACAGACTTTGCTCCTGATAAAGTCAAATGAACCTCCTTTAGTCGACTAAATATCTTATCGCAGTCAACTATATGATCTGCAACAAACTTACGGCACCCCCTCTGATCCATTACTTCATTCTTCTCCTCCTCAGCACATCCTTTGATCGGCACATCATCAAGGAATGGCATAGTTTTTTCAGGAATGAAGTCCCTTAAAACTTTGTTCATGCCATTCATCATATGTGCTACAGAATTGGTAGCACCTTGCGGCAAGGTGCACATCCTTAGTAACCCCAAAGGTGTCCTCATTGTAGTCAAGTCTCTACTCTCAGAGGATAACTGAAACTGATCATAACCTGAATATAAGTCTCCCATGGAATAGATAGCACGACCAGCAAAAGCCTCTGCAAACTCGTCTACAATAGGTCCTATACCCATATTCCTGATAGTCACCTTGTTAACTGGCTGCATATCTTGGATAAATCTCAAAGCTCCACTCTTCTTCGGAACAGTAAACCATCTGCTAGAGTAAGGAGCTATAGATGGTTCCAAGATACCCATCCTAATCCTCTCATTGAGCAAGTCTATCAGCTTTGGTAGATGAGCTCTAGGTACAGGGATAGGACGTAGATTCCAAGGCACATGCGGTATAGTAAAGATTACCATAGGTGCAACTACACTTGGATCTACACATCCTACTTCATGTGACTCAAACGCAAACGCCTTACCATGCCTAGATAACATCTCCCTGAAGCTCTTCTTCTCTTGCTCAGTAAGAAATCCATCGCCTCCAATCCTCAGCTCCTTTAGTGTTGTTTCTGTGAACTGGTGCCTAATTCTTCTCGGTCTCTGAGCGTCGGTTCTCGTGCAGCTTGCTCCATCTTCTGATTGTAATCGAGTGGTAAAGGCAAAGCCACTGGTTTGACTTTCTTTGCCACTGACTTGTACTTGGTCTCCACATACACCTCTTGCCGATCTATAAACTTATCAATCACATCATAAAGCTCCTTGGAGCTCACTCTCACCACTCTATCTACATCATCTATAGAACTTTCTATTATAGATTTCAACTCCCCTATAATATCTACCAAATACTGCTCTTCAAACACTCCAGATATGTATTCATCTCTTGCTAACTCTCTAATCCCACAAAGATTGCTGTACATACTTCACATGTTGCCTCTCAAACCTCTTCAGATTCTCAACCTTCCTATAACACACTGATCCACATGATGTCAGTCCTAAGAAGCCAGTGGATAAAGCTTCCTGCTCTACTGGATCAGGCGAGAATCCTAGCTCTACTGTACCGTTGAAGTCTCGCTCTTCAATGGTAATCCGTCAAAACCCCTAGACTCTCTAAACTCCTGAGTAATCTTAGGCAGTGGACGGTCTCTCAAGCTATCACGATTCCTCTCATGTTCTGCAGCAACGGTCAAAAACTGAACAGCTCTTTTGCCGTCTCTACTACGTATCCTAGCATAGGCTGAACCATCATCCATAACTCGTGTCTCCATTCTAACAGCAGTAATGTAAGGCTGTCCTAGAATGATAGGATAGGTTGACATGTCTTGCACAAAGAAATTCTGAACATCACTAATGTCACCCATAGTTACCTTGATGTTGGGGCAAGCACCATAGAGTTCTCCTCGTTGGTTGTTGGCAGCACGGATAAGCCATCCATGGTCGGTGTCTATAGGCCACCTCTCACGCTTGTACAGCTCCTTAGACATCAGATTAATCTCTGAGCCATGATCAATCAATGCCACCACAGGTTCCTCTAGATCTCCCAGCTTCACTAAGGTCTCTGTGGTTGCTCTCGTCCAATGGTTGTGAGAATAATGGCTCTTTTGCGATGCTTCCACCTCATCTTCAAACCTCACGTGCTGATCTGATCTTCCCTCTGATACTTGAGAGCAGTAACCAGCAATCTCATCTTCCTCATCCTCTGACAGTTTGGTCCCTAGAGCGTTAAGCGTAGCTGCTTCACCCAAAATCTGACGTTTCCTCTTGATGATATATATGATAACCTCATGGAACTCACGCTTTGCAATCCCAAGAATCTCACCCAAAGTAAACTCAACTTTCCCATTCAAGATACGGTTCTCTAACACCTGCTTCAAGTCTGTAGCAATCTCAATGTCAGACTGAAGTTTGTATGCAGGCATCTTACCCTTCTTCTTGCTTCTCTCCTTCTCCTTTGGTGTTGTAGGTGGTAGATCCTCCATAGTCTCCTCCCGAGTAGGTGTTGTCTCCTGCCTTGCATCTGGTCTAGTCCTTTCACTCCTTGTAGCAGGTCGTTTGGCTGTAGAAGCCTCACCTGCATCCTCCCTCCTGCGTTTTTCTTCTAGTAAAGCTTCATGCTGACTTCTTGCAACATAAGCATGCACTGACATAGTATCCACATGATCATTCCATCATGTAGTTTCTCTAATTGAGTTGCCAACCCTTCGTAGCACATCCTTGTCTAGCTCTGTTCTAGCTACGTACCGCACTACATCTGACCACAACCCAGTAGTCCCTTTCTCTCTCTCCATCTCCACTTTCACTCCACACGTAGCAGCATTCACAAGAGAAACAACATGTGATGTTGATATCTCATTCACAAGTCTCTTCATACCACCCTTGCCAAAGTTGGTTCCCAACATCATCCCAGTCTCTCTCAGATGGATCTTACCATCTTTGAAGAAGATGAGATCTTTCCTCAATGCATCTGAAAACTCCCCACAATCTCTTCTTACATGGTCTAGGCTATCACACCATATACAACGATGAACAAAGCCTTCTCTCATCTGAGGTCTCTGCATAGCAGGCTGTACATTCTGCTCCTTCTCTTCTAACCTAGTGAGCTTAAGCTTAAGCTCCTTCATATCCTTAATCAACTCATCAAGCGGTGAGTCTTCTTCTCTAGCAATTACCAAAGCAGGCTTAGTAGGCAACTGCTTGACAAGAATTATCAGAGGTGCTGCTTCACTTACCACCACCTTGTCCCTTCTTCTCTGTCTCTTGGTCAGCAAAGAGACAGCCTCTTCAACCTCCTTCCAATCAGTCTTCAATCCTCTCTCCTCACTCTTGTCTTCTAGCAACAGCTCAAGCTTCTCCTGAATAGTCACGTCCGCTGCTTGTAGGAAAAGCTCGGTCTTCTCAACCTCTAGTGTAAGCTTCTCTGTCCTAGAAAGCTGAGCATATTGACGATCAAACTCCCTTAACAACTCATTTACAGACAAACCTTTGTTAGGCTTCACCACCCACTCCAAGAATGTTCTCTTGGTCACCCTCTCTGAGTCTTCAGTGTAGTACTCCTCCTTCAAAGCTCGCATAAAGCTCTCCCAACTCTGTCCTTGCTGCTGCTTGAGCTCCTTCACACGCCCACGAATCTCAGGGACAACTGCAAGTTCAAAGTTCTCCACCATCTCCTTCTTAGGTACCTTGTTCACCTCCATCTCCCTAGCATAGTATCGCACATACTTGGAAATATCTGTACCCTTGAACTGGTCCATCTGATGCACCACAGATTGCAACGCCTTGGTTGCTAATACCTCCTTCCTCTCTGTGCTCTGCTGCTGCTGCATAAACATGGAAAAAGCTTAGAACATCTTCATCGTAGCAGCATCCAACTGAACAGGTTGCTGAGCAGCAGCAGCAACTCCACTTGATGATCCTTGGTTGGCCATGATATCTGATCCTGTAACACTCTCAAGAAAACTCCCACCCTAGGTGTTTCACGTCGAGTTCACCAAAAAGAGAGTATGTCGGAGTGTAATCCGTCTACCTAGGAAAGCGCCGGGCTTCTGGTTGTGGTTGTTCACTCAAGAGGTTGGCTTTCAGGTTACAACAGGGGCTATAAACACTCACACAGATGTGTAAGATCTAGTAATATACCCAGAAGGCGAAATTCAGGTCTAGCCGGCAGTAACAGGATCCGGCGGTGAACTTTGACACTCACGAAGAGGAAAACTATGAAGGTTTAGACCTCTAAACTTCCCCTGCATGCAAATGAGGTACTACTGAACTCACAGACGAAATTTCAGCCTGAGATCAAATTCTGACACGGAGATATGAACAGAAAAGTTTTGAGCAAGAAAACTACGGAAATTTCTGGTACCTAGCTGGCTATTTCAACCTATAACAGGAGTTTGGCTCGATCAATTTTGAAGTTTCTTACAGGATTTGCATTCTACAGGGTGCTGAACATCCCTGTGAAGTTGGGACTCCTGAATGTACACAGAACTGCAGATCTCCTCCTCTGAAGTCGCTGCTCTAGATTAAGAGCTTTTCAGACCCCCTCAGCTTCAGCGGCCGCCCTGAATTACTCAGTTGCTCAATCGATATGAAACTTTTTGTGAAATCGTAGCCCTGCTGGCGGAGAACACAACCTCGAAGTTTTGAAGCAATTTCCTCAAATCTGCTGCGAGTGACACTGAAAACCCTAAATCCAACAAAAGTGATTCAATTCTAGCACAATCTGAACTTCAATTGCTCATAACTCCGTCTTTATTGACTCAAATCGATCGAAATTTTCACTGGAAGTGCTTGGCATGACGAGCCCTCTTTCCCTGTGCTCTCAGATTTTGAAGATCCCTCACCAAATGCTCGAACTCCACTCTAGAGATTTGTTTCTAAATTTAGAGTTTAACAAAAGACAAAAACGGACCAATGGGAGTTCATAGCTCCACTTGGTTGTCCTTTAGTACCCTAAACCACGTGGCAACTTAGTTTTACTCATAGGCTACCACGTCAAGCCCCCTAGAGTGCCAGCGTAAAACTTAAATTACTTAAAACGACACGCAGCCCCGAAAAATAACTTAAATCAGCTAGAAAGCGTGCATGGACGACACGCAAATACAACCCATGAGCTTAAGCCCTATCAACATGGTTATCAACCTACTAAGACTCAAAATAGTGTTAACACCGTATGCAAAGGTGTCAAACATATACATAAGCGGCTAGAAGTAATATAAGCTAACTTCTAGAACTACTAAACTCAAGCGTCAGAGTAGAAGTTAAGCATGTAGCCGCCAAGTAGCGCGACAACGGTTAGTAACTTTGGCTTGTAGAAACATAAGTCCCGGAGTCTTCTTCGTGGTTCTCAAGGTCACCCGTCTCGCCACAATTGTAGCAAGTAACCTTAGCGTCATTGCTTTTCTGAGGTGTTTGCCCCTTAGATTTTGTTCATGTTTGCTGTCACTTTGCTGCCGGGACAGAAGAATCCTTTCGATCCTTCTCACCTCCATCCCATTGTCGATTGAAGCCCTTGTTCTTCTTCTGAAACTTGTCCGTGTTGTGGGGTTCAAAAGGTTTCTGTTGCTGGACTTCATGGTCCCTAAATGACTCCGCTATCTTCAAAAGTTTAGCACTTGTCGCAGGTAGCTCCGGCATCCGGAAGAGAGCCTTCTCCGAGCTAGACTTGAGTCTCCCAGTAAATATACATATTTTGGTCCCCTCAGTCCACTTGGAGAACGAATCCAACTTAGCACTCAACTCGTGCACATAAGCACTTAAGGTCCTTGTCTGCTTCAACTTAACTAACTCAACGCTGTCCCGAATCCTTTGATACTCCGGAGTGAATCATCTCACAAGCAACTCCTTGAACTCTTTCCAACCAAGTGCCAAGACGGTTAAGGCATGCTCATCCATGTATGCAGTCCTTCAGGAACGTAACCTTTGTTCTCACCTTGTCTGACTCTTGAGTTTGTTGCGCCTCAAAGTAAAGGTTCAGCTCAGTTAAGAAATCCTTAACCTTGCGAGCCCGTCCTATACCTGAAAACGGGGTTGACAAATCTAGCCTTTTTGCACTTTCGAGTAACACGGCAGCGAACTTTGACATGCCATAACTTCGTCGACGCTCGACCAAAATCTACGAAACTTGGTGCACTGGAATCGTCTCTCCAATACGCTTCCAAGAGAGTCCACTCCGACCTGACAGTGACAAGTACTTCGTCTGCCACCAAACGCGCACTCCGGTCCGAATATGTCACTTCAAGAACATTCGTCGTTCAAAATTTCTGCAGCGCTTCCGCATGACAGAAATTCTCCACTTGATCTCACAACAGCAATCGATCTGCGAACATCAAGGTATCATGCGTCCACACACACGATCGCAGGTCCAAACAATCAAACACTAACGACGACCGAAGATACCAGCGGACGACTTCAGATCAGCGAGCTCTTATTGAACTGAACGCAACATGCGAATCAATTTGTCTTTGATGTCTACTATCTGATATTGGTGTGGAGTGTACAGATCCTATTGTTGTATATACGGACAACACTAGCAACATGAAGTTAGCTAGTAATCCTATTTTCCATGCTAAGACGAAGCACATTGAGGTGCACTATCATTTCATTAGAGAGAAAGTCCTCTCAAGAGAGATTGAGCTCAGTTATGTGAGCACAGGAGATCAGGTTGCCGATATCTTCACTAAGGCATTACCTAGAGATAAGTTTGATGCTTTTAGACATTATCTAGGAGTACAAGATGTAGAGTCGAGCTTGAAGGTGAGTGTTGATATAGCCCCAAGCTCAGTAGATCACCGGTTAACATTAGCCGAAGTGGTTAGAGTAATTACAGTTAGTTAGAGGGCTAACCCACCATTAGAGTTTCTCTTGTACTCACCCCACTGTATATACATGGAGAGGCAAAGCCTCTCTCATCTCATTCCTATGACCCTTTTACTTCCTTGTCTACTCGCTGTCTCTTCTTGAAGTGTCTTCGAAATATTGATCTTTCTACAGTTGTCATCTCCACACCAAATTCACATCATAGCTTCATCGACTTACTTGCTGCATCTCCAAAACCTCTTTCGTTTACTGAATAACAACCAAGAGATGTAGACAAAATCTCACTTCTTTTATAATCACACCACATTGTAATCTGAACTTCGTCAACCTATTTCTCTTAACTCGAGATTCTAATTGGACTCAAACTTCACAAGAACTCCCCTATGACTTCTCACTACTATTTTGTAAAGTTTTAGTTTCATATCCCAAACTAGTTGCTCAAAATGGACCAAGCCCTTGATCTGTGCTAACGTACGAGCTTTACAGACCCTGATAACTCATATCCATGACCTTGAAATCCTTGCTTAACCAAACGAGCTGAAATTTCATAAGTAGTACACTGATAGGAAACACTCCAATCTTGGAGATTTCTACTTAGAGATTCATTCTAAGGTTCATGACATCACTCAATCTTTAAGTCCAAAAAAGATTATTTTACTTTCACCGCTCAGACTAATACAACCATCTGTAATTGACCACTTCAATATCAAAATCATACAAAAAATAACACTATTTTACATCATTACATTCAGCATGATGTCATATTCATATCTACGAGTCCGAAAAGAAATGACCAGATGGTTTTGATCGGCCGTAACTCATGTCTAAACTTTAGTTAAGAACTTTCACGCACCTACCGCCTTGTTGCGCCAGCGGAAGCTCTTACTCAGTAGGTCGTAAAATTTACACCACTAACCTGCAAACACAATCACACGTTAGCGTCCATGCACCACTTACCTTATCTCAGTTTGGTCAGGACCGGAGCCGGTCCGTCTCCTTATTCATCAAGCTCAGCAGTTCCTAAGTCCCGACCTAGACCCGCCTAGGTCGGTCCCAAACATGAGCAAGTCACAAGATGACTTGGGGCGGACTTCCCATAAAGTCCAGGGTCCTAAACGGTACCTCCAGCACACCTAGCGGTCCAACCGCCCGTGATGTCCGTATGGGTCTAGGCTCCCGAACGGTGGTCTAACCCGCCGACTCGTTCCCTAGTCTTATCCCAGCCCCTACATCGTTCCTGAGTCTAGACGTCCAAGTCTGGATCGGAACATGCCTTGGAACCGGCTTAGCCATCACCTCATGCCCCTAGAGTTCACCCGCCGAACCTTGGGGTCGAGTGACTCGTTCTGACCCACCCAGACATCGTGCCCCCCTCATATATATTTCTAGGGATCGGCGGCCCCGCCCTCCTCTTTGGTCCCTGAA
The DNA here is from genome assembly GCA_036924285.1 of Asterella californica. Taxonomy (NCBI): domain Eukaryota; kingdom Viridiplantae; phylum Streptophyta; class Marchantiopsida; order Marchantiales; family Aytoniaceae; genus Asterella; species Asterella californica. The sequence continues at coordinate 21,252,704 of JAYKYS010000003.1, forward strand.
AATTATACCACAACCCGATTGTGATCCGGTCATAACTTCCAGCTCGGAGGTCAGATCGAGGAGTGTCATATATCACTGGAAAGCTCTCGCCGAGACCTTTCCAATGATATCTCACTCGCCTCGAGGTCTTACGTGGAGCTCCGTCCATGACCTAAAACGTCCCTGGAGCTCCAACACTTAGTCATTCTTCGGAAACCTGTGGTTCAGACCAGCGTCCGAACCACGGTCCGTCTGCGTCTCGGACCCACGTTTCGGTCTCACGTCTCGGACCCCTATCTCAGACCTATGTCTCAGACTCATCGGTCCGTTCCCAAACTCGTCCCCTTAGGTCACGTTTGTCTGGGGTCCTCTTGGGGTAGGCCCTAATGTCCTAACCCAGGGTTCCAACCTTGGTTCAGAGAACCACTTAGGGTTCATCTGATCTCGCCTTCCCGGCCAAGCCGTTAAGTCCTACTCGCAGCGTTCACAACTTAGCGCAAGTCCGCTAGGGTTCTGTTGTTCGCGTCTGCGCCCGATCTTGAGAATGAGGGTCGCGACACTCACCCCCACTTTGGAGGTTGATGTCCTCATCAACAATGATCCTTTAAGTTAACACCAAGTTCAAAATGGGTAGCCAACCCCTTGGCGTCAGAATTACGTTCTGGTAGCTAACCCGCAATTCTCTTCTTGGCTTGAGTCTTAAGTTGTCGCTAGAACACTTAGAAAATTCCAACTAGTCTCGAGAAAGCCTTACCTTTTTGGCTTTCTCGAGACTTACCCTAAACAAAACTAGTTGACAACTTCTAAACATTCTACTTAAGACTCTAACTTGCGAACTATAAGTATTCACACCTACTTACGAGGTCCCCCCGAAACTCACTTTCCGGTCGCAATCTGATTTGACTTAGACGCACGACTAAGTTTACTTTGTAGAAAACCACAAAGCAATATCACCCCAAGCCCCAAGACAAGTATGAAATTTTATACTTGCTTTGTCAACGCTATGGTAAACCTAAGTCTTGACATTAAGACTCAGTCTTGATTTAGATGCTTATCCAAACTAGCTCGCTTCCTTTGAGTGTGCTTCGTTCCTCCTCTTGACAACATCCTAGGCATCTGATCAGAACTAGTCATAGCCATGCAGTACCAATACACTTAGACAAATTTTCAAGAAACAAAATCTTTATTTCCAAACACAAGTCAAAGCTACAAAGTCCATCGGTCCAAATCGCCTCAAGTTGCTACTCGTATGGTTCGTCGTTTCTTCACCCCTCGCTGGAAGGAGATGTCCTCATCTTGCTAACGCCTTTGTTGTCCTTGTCTCCGTTTGAATAGGTCCAATACTTCGCTCGCATGTGCGAGATCTTCCTCTGGCACCCAAGTTGCTTCCTTCAAATGGTAACCACGCCATTTGACCAAGTACTCCATCCGGTTTGATTTGCACCGAGACCGCAAAATGGACTCCACCTCATATTTTGCTTCGCCTTGCACGACACCCGGTTCACGCCTGAGTACTTGTTTGCGCTCCGGTCGCAAATCGTCCTTGAAGTATTTCTTTAATAAAAAAACATGAAAAGTCGGATGCAACTGCCACTCGCGAGGAAGGTCTAATGTATAGACGTCTTCACGTGGAGTCTTGACAATGACAAAAGATCCCGCAAACTTCGATGAAAACTTCGCCGATATTTTCTTTGGGAGTGTGAAGTTTTTCGTACTTGTCCATACTTCTTCGCCCACTTGAAACTTCACTTGCCGCCGATGCTTGTTTACCTGCTTCGTGTATCGTTGCTACGCCTTCTCGAGGTTCTTCTTTATTTGCTCCTCGTGCCGCTGCATTGCCGCCACCAACTCTTCAGCTGATGTTTGCCGTGTTCTTGGTCGTGCCGATGTCGAACTCCTTGCAAGAGTCAAGTCAAGAGGTCCTTCTGGCTCACGTCCGTAAGCCAGCAAGAAAAGCGATTCGCCGGTTGCCGAATGCTTCGTGGAATTGTAGCAATACTCCGCAAGACTGAGCCACTCCGTCCAATCGCTTTGGTCCGCTCTCACATAATTCCTCAAGTATTGATTCAGAACCGAGTTAACTCGTTTTGTTTGCCCATCTGTTTTCGGATGAAAAGCGGTACTAAATTTTAACTTAGTCCCCAATTTTTGGAACAAGTGTTTCCAAAAGGCACTTGTGAACTTAGAGTCTCCATCTGAAATAATACTCCGAGGTAATCCATGTGAACGCCACCAAGTATCTAGGAACAACGAGAAGTCGTGAACGTTGTTGCAGTATCCAAGGTCGGAGCAAACTTCGCTAGTTTGCTAAACCGATCAACTATCACAAAAATCGCGTTGTATCCATTCGAGTCAGGCAGAGAGGTAATGAAGTCCATGCTAATGCTTTCCCAAGGTCTGGCTGGAATCGGCAGAGGATGAAGCAACCCTTGTTTCTTCTCATAAGAAACACGGTTCGCTTGACAAGTTACACATGTTTTCACAAAGTGGGCAACATCGTCTTTCATGTGGGGCCAATAAAACTTTTTAGCTATCACTGCTAAAGTGAACTTTTTGCCTTTATGGCCTGATAAGGGCGCATCGTGACATTCTTCTAACAACTTGGTCCTAAGTTTTCCTTGTCCCACATAAACTCGACTTTGCTTGAACATGAGTAAACCATGTCTTAGCTGCATGTTCTGCAACTTCACTCCTCGCTTGAGCTGTTCCAAGTACTCCTTCGCTTGATCATCGCCCATGTAATCTTCACGTATTCGTCTCTCCAAGTCTGACTCAGACCTCTGTCTCAGACTCATGTTTCGGTCCGTTTCCAAACTCGCCCCCTTAAATCAGCGTTTGTCTGGGGTCCTCTTGGGGTAGGCCCTAATGTCCTAACCCAAGGTTCCAACCTTGGTTCAGAGAACCACTTAGGGTTCATTGATCCCGACTTTCCGACCAAGCCGTTAAGTCCTACTCGCAACGTTCACAACCTAACGCAAGTCCGCTAAGGTTCTGTTGTTCGCGTCTGCGTCCGATCTTGAGAATGAGAGTGACACCGTTGGAAGAAGACACCGAGGGCTTCCTTGTCGTACGCATACACATCACTACACAACATACATTGCTGTCTAAACTACAAACTACATACACATAACAAGCACAGAGTGTCATACACATACACAAATATACCACAATAATCTGAAAATATATGCATAAACATTTACCAGCCGGCAACAAATCACTCACGAATCAAGCCAAACCCACGCTCGTAAAGAATCTACATTCTACGCACTAAGCGCATGTACTAGAGCTAGGACCTTGAAGACTCAACTCGAGAAAAGATGAGAGACTACAAGCTCCAACTTGAAATATACTCCTTGGTGATCTGATCCAAGAAACTCCGTCTAACGATAGTAACGGCAGTATTGGACTAACGGCGCTAACGGCTCCCGCCACCTCATACTTGGCCGAACTAGCAACGAGGAGCAGAGGTGCGTGAGTGTAGAGGCGTGAGAAGCGAAGAGAGTTGCAGAGACGGAGTCGTAGTCAACCCGACTCGTCTCGTCTCGTCTCGTCCCACCGAGCCAAGCTGAGCAAGTGTGAGAGATAAGCAAGTTTTTAGTAGTGTGAGAGTGCGTAAAACGTGATCATCCATCCCGACACTATTCTTGAAGCTTACGTTTAACTTCTCCGTTCTTACTTTGGACTATGCCACTAGACCACTAGCTCTTGTGTCTTACAATGATATTCACAGATAATTAGATACTTGTTCTATGTCTCAGGAGACCTTACTAGGCATTCCAAGGAGAGTAGTAGCGAGAACTCATAGTCTTAGAGAGAAGCTACAATTGAGATATCATTTTTCATGCGGTAGGTGGATGCATGGAGAATGTTAGTGGATGTTGAGTGGTGTGAGTTAGTATAGCTACATGGTTGTGAGACCTCACCTTCTTTCTCCAACCTCATCATGAAAGAGAGAAAGATAGTCTGATTGGTCCGCAACTCTAGCCTCTCTACTGACAACACACTGTAGTAATCATTCCAGAAATCAAATACCAACACAAGCAAACGTGACGCACAAACAGGAAGTAGACCATGGAGGGATTCCAACCACAAGAACTCCAAACGACAACCCTCCACCCTCAAACATTCACAAAAGTAGAAACTCACTCCCATCCGAATTGACATCTCCCCAATCGGGTAGCCATATGCATAATATATGACAACCAACGATCATAACTTATGTTTGGAGTTGCTAACTAGATGTCCAATCCTCTAGTAACTCCAAAGACCTTCAACCATGTAGCTATACACAAACTCACACCACTCAACATCCACTAAGATCCTCTATGTATCCACCTACAGTATGAAAAATAGCACCTCAATTGTAAGTTCTCCCTAAGACTATGAGATCTCGCTACTACTCTCCTCGGAATGTCTAATAAGGCCTCTTAGGACACAAAACAAGTCCCTAAGTACATATCAGCATCCTTGTAAGACACCAAGAGGTAATGGTCTAGTGGTATAATCCAAACTAAGAACGGCGAAGTTAAACGCAAGCTTCAGAAATAGTGTCGAGATGTGTGACCACATTTACACCCATATCACAGAAAACTTGCATATCTCTCGCACGTCGGCAAGCTGGCTTGCTGGCCAGCGGAATGAGACGAGTTGAGTCGAGTCAGCTTCGGCTCCGCAACTCCACTTCTCATATCTCCACAGTCACACACCTCAGCTCCTCGAAGTCTTTGTCAGAGATGAAAAATCAGACGAAAAACACTAAAAAAATACACACGAAAATGAGAAAAGACGAAAAAAACTGACGTAAAATCTACGAAGATACATTTGAGATACAAAACAGAATTCCATGAGGAGAAAAAATCCACACAAGACCCGTGCACATTGCGCTATCCTAAACAACCAACAAGACTCACGACAAACCCACATATTTCATCAATTCGATTGATAAATCTAACGTAAATCTCAATTTTGGTTCCCCGCAACACAAAAAGAGCTCTACTAAACTCAAACTGATTTCATTTCAACAATTTCAGTTGGAAGAATCTTCCCAACGTGATTCTACTGCGCTCTTCGTGGATCAAAACTGACCACCAAAAAAATATGACCAGCGCTTCCGCACATCAGTCAAATGTCAAGTTTCAAGAAAATGATGAACTGTCACCAGCGACCAAAATTTGATCCAACCAGCGACAAAGCCTCCACCAAATCACTTTGTGAATACACCAAACAAAGCGCAAATCACCTCCACTCCACAAATTGAAGCTAGCATCAATCTACGACCACCTGGAGATACCATCGGTAGAAAATCCACGATTTGATTTCTCTCAATCAAAAGTTCACGAATCATTTTTTCTCGAGTAATTTTGAGAACACATGCATAAACACTTGTCAACTGGCAACAGATCAGTCACGAGTCAAGCCAAATCCACTATGTGCTAGTAAATCCAAGTTCTACTCACTAAGCGCATGTACCATAGCTAGGAGCTTTAAGACTCAACTCGAGAAAAGGTGAGAGACTACAAGCTCCAACTCGAAATATACTCCTTGGTGATCTCAGCCCAAGAAACTTTGCTAACGATACTAATGACACTACGGGAACTACCGACACTAACGGAGCTAACGACACACGCCACTTCACACTCGACCAAAACTAGCAACTGACGTGACATCCCAAGGACACTAAGAACGACATGTTTGGAGGTATATTGAGCATACTACATTGTTTTGAAGTTACTAAAATTTTCAGGCCTTAGTCACCAAATCTACACGAGGGTTCATGCATATTCGAGCCAAGAAAGGAGTTTGGACTTGAAATTTTTAAACTCTTTAACTTTTTACTAGAGTTCGTTTGGGACACAAAGAGAATACGCAAGATATCTAGTAATGAAAGCACGTCTACGTGGTTTCCACAGCTAGATATTCTTACGTAGATATCTTCTCGACCCTACAGAGTCGAGAAACACAAACAACAACATACAGGTGTAAACTTAACTCAAAATCTTATTATTTTTTGCCAGTTATTCACAAGATTTACAAACAGAGGCAATAGTCTATGGTCTTAACACAAATTTCTCAAACCCCCATTTAACACTACAGATACGTCGTCCTTGAAAATCAGATCCAATGGTACCCAATATCTCCAACTCAAAAAAGAAATTAAGCCACTTCTTCGCTGATAGCCTTCAATCTCTAAAATTCTCCAACCTATATTTCAAAATCCAAAACTGAGAAGTCAGGTAAGCTCTCGTGAAAATTGAGTTCTAAACAATCTTCCGCGTCTTACGGTACGACTGGTAGTGAACTCGACGTAAAAGATCCGAGGTGAAAAGTTGTCAAGGTTTAGAAACAAGAACGCAACCATGAGTAGAGACAAGAAAGGTGATGGAGCTAGCAGCTTAGAAAGAGTGTTGAGCTGCAACTGGATCCTACGACTATGCAAATGATTAAGCATTTATGTTGTGCATGAAGCAGCAGTAAGCAAACGAACAGAAAGAGATCTTGACGACAAAGACACTTTAAGTTGTTGTCAGCAAGATTGACCTGATTGGTTGGAGGAATATCTCTAACTACTTGAGGCATTATGTCAAGGAAATGAAATTGAATCGGATGGTAGAGGACGAAATGAATGAAACACACGAACTAGATGTGGTGCTTGAGATTCATGATTACATGAAGACGTTGAAGAAACCCTTTAGAAATGATTGGGAAAAGTTTTCACATGCATTGAGGGAGGAGTACTTCTTGGAAGACTTAGAGAGAGTTACCAAGAATGGGTCGTTCGATCATGGTAGTTTTACACACCATGGAGTTGCTTAGAGAATTTGAGAAAGAGTTTCCCCGTTCACTCGCACAAAAAAGTTGATGTTGCGATCTAACAAGATAGAGTGATTCCTTTGAGTTGCAAATGAGAAGTTACAGGAGAAGCTCGAGGTGTTTCTCGAGGATAGAGATGAAGATGAATGGCTTACGAGCGATTGGAAGAAAGTTCAAGAATCTATTGGTCTTCTTATAATGCGAGAGCGAAGACAAGGAAAAGTTCTGATCACAAGACTAGAATCAATTTTGGTCACGATTGTACCAATTGTTCCAGTGCTGATTGTCTGACTGATGGTTCTTATTGTTCTTGTTACACAATCTCTTGCTGTACAATTCTTGATCGTAGTATCGAAGAAAGATGACTTTGGACTTGAGGAGATAATGCAAGGGATGCGATACCTAAAGATCAAATTAACGAGGTTCGAAGAGAATGGTTTGACAGCGAAAGCTCAACCTATGTCAAAGCAGATGTGGGTTTAACGATGCATTTGGAGCGATGGTATAGACCATCCAAGGAAGGACGCCAAGGGTTTCACGGACACCCTGCAAAATGACGTTGTGTTTGGAAGGATGGAAAGGTCACATTGAGAAATATGAGTGCGCTCTTGCAAACCAACTTTGGAAAAAGAGGAATGCTAAAGTTGGTAAAAGAGTATTAGATGAAACATGATGTTGTAGTAGTAAAGGCTATGGCTTATAGTGCTAGGGCCGAGAATCGACAAGAAGTCGATTTTCAAGAACATGTGGAGTCGAATGAGTTATGGATCTCAGCTATTTCCACAAACAAAAAAAGGAAGATGTCATGTGAGACATTATTGAGGACCATCGCTATCATCCTGGGAGTGACGTGCTAGAAGATCCTATTGAGAGCTTGTCTGCATGCTTACAAAGAGCCAACACGAGGTTCTCATCAATGAGAAGCGAAAATGAGATGTGGAGGATGCAAAAGAAGGTCGTTCGACCAAGAGATAAACTCGAGAAGAGAGGTTGCGAGAAGAGCTTAAGGATGCAATGTCATAACATTTGTCAATGGAGAATGATCCTTTTTCATCAAAAAAGAAGATTAAGGAGCAATCGTCTGGGTATAAGTTGCACTCGGACACTGAGATCACGAGACGTGAAGCGGGTACTAGAAGAACACATTCTAAATGCGAAGGTTGAATGCACATCACGTGGGTTTTGAAAATAGTCAAGTGCGAGTTCATGATATCATCATTGTCATCAAGATTTGAATGTCATATCGTGAAAACAAACACTTAAGTATATTGTATATTTGAAATGTTTTACTACGCGTTTACATCACTTTATCTACAAATATATCTAAGATGTAGTCAATATCTCTCGACGGTCGAGAGTTTACTTCACATATTCCGACTGGACATCCAACCTAACGGATCTGCGAGAACATAGCCAAGGTTACCTCCGAATATGTCAACTCGATCTGTATGTCATAGAAATCTATTTGAGAAATCTAAAGCTTTTAACGTAAAAAACATATACATAACTTCTACACTATAGGTCTATATACTAGCCCTTCCTACGACATGATAGTGATTTTGCCAAATGGCTTGCCGATTGACGGACCACCAAAACAACCAATAGATAGAATCACCAGCGATTTGATCCGTCTCTTATCAGCGGTCCGGCAAAGGACTACCGATGGTCTTATTCGCATGCTGGCATATGAGGGCTTGCTCCCCAACAGCCTGATGTGATTATTATATTATATCATCCTGTTTCAAACCTCTACATTACTTAGAGAATAGTCTTAATTATCATGGACACTTTACGTATATTAAATAATTAGTTAATATTATAGAAAATAAATTTTAGAGTTTTATTAATTCATACATGGTTTACTAATAAGAGATAAGTGATTACCTCTGGTCTTGGATATATGCTCTATAATTCATCACGGAAATCAAGAGACTGTGGTCTAGAAGTACATGTCACTTGTAACAATGTTATATCTTAACAATAAACCATACAAGAATTAGTTAATTCAAGTGAGTGAATAATACAGAAATCAACATGTCAGAATGCATAAAATTTTGTAACCTATCATTGCTATGCATTGGCATAGCTAATAGTGATTTTGCAAGAGGACAAGAAACTTAATATATTTGTTAGACAGTAAAGATTCATGACTCGACGTCCAGATATTTCGCTACAAATTCATTAACCAAAGAGGATATTGGCCAATAAGAAGTGAGTATTTATAATGAATATGAAAAGATAGTCGTTTTCTGCTTTGTATTTACATGCATTTCTGTATTTTCTGCTCTGGATTTACATGTCACTCACTATGTTCACTTTTCTCTTGTACCAAATCCATAGACTGGCAATTCCATTTCGCAGCAGCTATTTTCTTTCACAACCATGAACAGTGGTTTATCTAGTGTGAAGAAGGTAAAAATCAACATATCCGAAATACTGAACAAGAGTTGTGTTGGTCTTCTGGTGCGGTACAAAAGGCGGGAATAATCTCTGTCCTCTTGTGTCAACACGAACAATGAGCCCTCGTGGAACAGTGCATCCCACTAGCAGTCCAACAAGCAGCGTTCATATCATCTGTAAAGTCCGTATTTGTTGATGTCACAATCGACGGTGTTACGGCGAGCCCGGGTTCATGGACCCACCACAGGGGCCAAAAGAGTGACAGCGCCAAAAGAGTCCTTGAATGCTGCTGGCACTCCACCAAATACCCACTTTCCTTCTGCAAGGCGCCGGTGGCATCCTCCGGCTCTTGAACTGAGGCAATCAGTCACCGGGACATTCAAGTTGACGGCAATAATAAGGACGTCGGCGACGACCTTGAAGTTGGAAGTTTTGAGGCATTCGTTGCAGAAATGCTCCTCCATGCTCGCTTACTTATCACGTGGATCTGTTAAGGTTGTCAGACGCTGTAGTGCCTGGCATATACCTGGCTTGTCGACCAGTCAATTAGCCTGTCTCCCACGACCCACCTACGTTAGGCGCGGCTGGTTGGGCGAATTCAAAGTTTCAAATTTGTTCGTTCGTCCTTATTCCTTAGATGCGACCCGCTGCTCCAAAAGCCGGTCATAAGCGTCCTGCTGTCGAGAGTATATAAGCAGATGTATGGAGTACACGTTACGAAGAGAGCATTTGCGTGTGCCCACAGTTTCTAGTTGAACCGTTTCGATTATGAGATGATCTGCTTCTGCTCTCCACGGACGCTACTAATTCATTAACTGCTGTTTCTCTGTACAAGACCACCTTCTCTTGATCGATAGGATAAGGCTGAACACAGTGTTTGCACTCACTGACTGCACGTGAAGCTGTTCATCAACTGGAGTGCCCCCGAGGTTCAGTCAAATAGTGCGCCTATAGATAACCAGTTCCTGCACGTTTCAGCAAGGCCTTTCAGCAAGGCAAACTTTTAATATGCACTTCGTCATAGCTGTTTGTTTGTGAAACGATTCTGTACTTGTGCAACGTTCGTTGTAATATTACCGTACCTTGTGGATTTACAATCGTAAGGTCAACTAAAGTTCCCAATCAGATGCAGTGACACATTAATCTAGATTTGCGATGACTGCGTAATCGAAGTTGAGGACTTGACTTTGGCATCAGAGTGCGAATTAACTAACCACAAGTGTGTTGTTCGTCAACAGTTTTTACGATGTTTTTCTCCAACCAGCTGCTATGCAGGAAAGGCCCTCTTGGACAGATATGGTATGTCGTCTTCCTCAGCGGTAATCAGGTCATTGAGGTGACGATACCAGGTCTAAGGACGTTCCTCGTGCTCGTGTTTAAGGCTCATCCATCTCAGACCCAACTTTCGATGGCAGATCCTGGAAGCTAACATTTCCTTCCATGAAAATTTTACCAACGACCTTCTCTTAATTTGCGAAGAGTCACTACCTAGAAGTTTTGCATCGATTCATCACCGGTCCAAGTCTGTTAAAGTAGGACTTTTACTTGAACTAAGAATCATTAACTTCGATACTCCACCGGAATGGCCCAGGATAGTAGCAACGATGCAAGCAAAACTCAACCGGAAGAAAGCTGAGCAGATAAATATTGAAGAAATATGGTACTCGAAATTGAATTTAAACAAACTGATTCTAATTCTTTATCCGCTTTTATTACAGCATTCTGCTAACTTTCCCAGAGAGACAAGATTTTCAAACCTCCAAATTTCAGATGTTTTGCTTGTGCAGCATGCAGGTGCTCCAGCCTCAAGTTCCACTCGCTTTGCGGCTAACAGGGATATTAATGGGTGCGTTCACAAGCTCGTCATATCTTGCTGACTTATATGCAGATATTAACCATTTCCAGCCGATTCCCTTTATAATTCCTGTAAATCTCAACAGATTAAATGAGCCTCATGGAATGTGATACCTGATATCAGGTTCCAAGAGATGTCGAAGTTTGTGGGTCGCTGTCTCTTGCCATAGCTGGAAGATTGAAATGAAAGAGTCTGAGAGGATTAAACTGTCCAGGATAGTTCTTAGGACATTAGACCAATGGCTTTGCACAAGTTCACTGCATTCTCTCATCAGTTCTTCTTGAAACTATCCACTCCAGGAGGCATTGTGCTAATCTACGACCGCAAAGTGAGGATCCTGTACGGTAGATGCCGCTTACCCTTCATCTCTTCATACGGCAGCATGAGGTTTTGCCAGTTTTGGACCAGATTTATATATGTTCTGCATTATCTAAGACGCTGCAGCTGGGGCGCAATCTGCGCACCTAGCATGCATAAGTAGGTTGTAGTTCAAACCGCACTACAGTACTCGAATGACTGATTAACTGTTGCTATAATCAACTCAATTAAGAAACCAGTCGAGTTTTAGTCCCTCGCTTAAACGGTTGACGATGTCGAACGAAACGACTTACTCTGCGCCTGTTGATTTTACGGATATTGAATTTCGATGATCTGCACCAAACTTCCTGAAGAGGATGTAAACGATTTCCTGGTACGTACGACAGCTGAACTTGGTATAACTCTTGCACTCTTGGTTAACTCCTTTCCATGTAAAAGTATTTTGACATGATGTTAAACTGCTGATAGATCACAGTAGCAAAGGAATTTGGCCTAACTTCGATCTGACTATCGTGAAACAGTTTAAGTTAAAGACTGCTATAGATGCGAAGACTCGTCCCGAGAAGCACATATCGTTACCGACGGCAAAGTTACACGCCAGGTAATCCTGTCTCCCTCTACGTCAGCTCTTACGTAACATAAACAGCAACTCTTTAACTTAGACAACTTATATGCTGTCCCCTCCTCGTGAATCTATCTGTCCTTAATTCTCAATGCTGATGAATACTTATAGTTCTCCACAAAGGGTCTAAAAGATATCCTGGTACGCCTTACTGGACTTAACGGTCAGATTTAGCCTGATACATCCCTTGCGCTCATAAACCAGTTACTTCCTATGGTAGAGATCAGCAGCATCTTGATCGCTCTCTTGTAGGTGTACTGGACTTGTCCACTGGCAATTGTTCTCATTTTGGATCATATTTGGTGAATCTATGAACACAACCATGCTATGGAAAGTGCTACCTGTGAAAGTTTGAGTTACTGATTTCTGTATTTGATGATGAGAGGGAAGTAGCCTCCAGTTCTTACAGAAAGGTTGAGCCAACAGGTTTGAGCATGTGACGATTGCTTACGATTTCGACACGTTCGAGGACACTGAGAGAGCAATGCGCGCCCCCGGCACACCTGGTCAAGAGGAGGGTGATGCAGTGAGTTCTAAAAGCAAGGCCAGATATTAAATAGCCGCTATGTCAGAAAAGTCAAGTTACGGCGCCAAGTCGTAGGCTTCATTCTGTTCAGACGTTGAAAGATAAACATTCATGTAGTTAGTTCTGAAATAGGAAAACGTTAAATGCAAAGAGTTGCAGCAGTTCGTTGTTTCATAGAAATGCAGTGATCTGTCCTTCTAGACTGCATGTTTGCCGGTGAAATTTGTTTTCTTTCACTTTGGTTTAGCTGATATAAGTTTGCACTCTTTTCTTACTGCAAAACAGGCGTATGTCGTGTCTGCAGCTCCTGATCCCTACCGACGTTTGAACAGCAGTGGAGATAGTAAAAATTTCAGCAGTGATGGAGTCAGCCGTGATGATCCATCTCTGTTACTGCATCAAGGTTTATTTTAACTTCGATCTGATTATCACTCATTATCACGAAACCTCAAAAAGGCTGTTGAGTGTGTTTTGTCTCCAGGTTATAATCCGTCCAAAGGCTCAGTTAGTATTTGTTAGACTAAGTATATTTGAAAATTTCAGCTAAACTGGTTCTTCCAGGTATGCACAAGAGGATTCCCCGAGAGTGTTGCTTAAATGTGAATGTCTGGAACTCAATGTGTCAGTTAGCACCGATGATATAACTCTGGAAGAAAGAAATGTTAGCGACAACCTTCACCTGCAATATCAGGACTTCGGCATGTACGTATGAGACCCGTGAGCATGCACTCGCATCCGTGTATACCTCGACGATATCGTTTTGACCGATGTTTGGAGTCAACCTCTAATCATCATTTGCATCGACACTGATCATGATCACCGGGATGACATATCAGGGACTTCCCAGAAGATCGCATTCCCCCATCTGATAACCTGTTCATGGACGATTTCTTCCCTGAAATTCAAGCAACAGGTAAGCGGCGGGCGTTTAATCTGATATATACGTTCAGAATTAAGTTGCTCGAAGTTGCACAAATTTTCACACGAACCTACATAAGAATTGAATGAAGAGGATAGAAATTGGTTCCGAATCCACTTTTGAGCCATCTTGGAACTGAATCCAACTTCAGGGACTCAGCAGTCTTTTCTGTCTGTCTTTTCCGGCGTGCTAGTCAACAACTCTCCGGATCCTCTTCGACAAATGCCTTCTCCTCCAGTCCACACCGAGATTCATCCCCCCAAAAAAGCTGCGGATCAGTCTGAGCAGCAGGATACAGATCAACCAGAGTTGGACAGGAGCATACCTCCAGCAGAAGGCGAGCAGCTAGAGGGACTCGAACCGGTATGAGTCCCGCACTATATCCGCCTTTCTTAACTTTCACATATCACGTTTCTTCACGCGGAAGGAGAACTCTCTGATAGCAGCCATTTACTTGTCTTCAAAATGCTCTTTAGAAAGGGTCTTCAGCAAAGACTGAAAGATGGATCCAGAAGAGTATCCGGATACTCTTCTGGAAGCTTATTAAATTTCGTTCCAATTTGAAGCCGGAACCTGCTCAAGCTGCAGCCGCCCCTGAGAATCTTACAAGGCGTAGAGTCCGACATGTTGCCACGAGAAAAGTTATTTTCGATCAAGAGTATACGGAGATCCCTGCGCCAGTTTTTGTATCATGGATTCGCGATACTGCAGACATCCGCGAACGCAATAACAAGGTCATTACTCCGCAGACCTTGGTTCTGAATGTGATAAGCTACCTTACTGTGTCGTCTGATGGGAAGTTTGTGTGATGATTTCCAGTACCTACCTCGGACTTGCCACAGCACGTTAAGGAAGGGTAATTAGCATGTGTTTATGATTCTCCGATTTTGCTTGCAGCCTCCAATTGGCAAAGATCCAAAGGTATCAAGAATACAGAGGCATCTGGATCTTCCTTCAGTGTGCCTCCTTTCTCCAACTTGTACCCAGGGCCTGGAACCATTTTGGCCACCTCAGCTTGTGCGAATTTGGGAGCGTACTGTTACTCGAAAGTTCCCAACTCCGACTGAAGAAGTCATGGAAGGTAGTTGGAGCTGTTATCCACTTAAGATTGGCTTCCAGCAAGTATCAGATATGTGAGACAGGTAGTATAAGGAGGAGTTGACAGCTGGCACCAGCAATCTAGCTATGGAGAGAACAAATCTGGAGGAAGAAAAAGATTGCTTTCAGTCAAGCGATTTGTTGACTACTTGATGTGTTTGGCGATCTATTTCTTCTCCTGCAGACCGTCGGGAGGAGCCGTCAGCGATAGCCACCACTCCAGTTCGGGTGTCAGCTCGGAGTTCAGATCCAAGCCTTGGGGCTGCATCACAAGACAACTTCTTTCCAGGAGGAGATGGCGTAAATGCAGAGATAACTGGAGACCTCAGTGCAGATTATGAAGACCTCAATCCAGATTTTCTGCCGGCTGATTTCACTTCTGCAGAAACGAGCCGGACCTTTGTGTGTTTCTCTTTCTTTAAACCCCTAGACCCTTCTTAGACCCTTGAGCGTAAGCTGGAGGTCCACTCAGAATTCCGGAAGATGTAGAGATATATACAATGCATGATCCCATCTAGTCTCTCCTGACTAACGGTACTTGCATGATCAGGGACCGAATGAAACGCGAGATTACGGATCCGTTGAGAAACTCCGTACAGCTCTCCAGAGTCCTAGTGCAGGAAGCGACGATTTCTGGGGCAACCTACTTGGACGCACTCCAGGTAAGCACATTACCTTGAGAGATATAAACTTTTACCCGCTTTGAATAACAATTCGGGATAATTATATGAACTCATCACGGATGGCGCAGGGCAAAAACAAGTTTATGCCAGGTCAGATAAAACCCGATCCACACCTGGCTCAGGTGTGTCGGTGTCACTTCCTCTTGACTCAGAGAGAGATCCGCCAACAGGAGGCTCTGGAAGGTACACTGCATACCATGTTTCGTTTCTCAATGTTTTGAAGAAACTGAAGCAGGGTTAATTCTACAGTTTGAAGTCTAATGTAACTGCTGTTTTGGACCAAGACTGTCTTGACCTTAGCGTTACTTCCAGCACCACCAGGTGCCTGAAGGACACATCCAGTTGTAGAGCACTAGTTCCTCCTGCGTGGTGTACGAAAGAAAGAAATAATTGGACCAACAACAGAATGAACGATGACTTGAAACTGATTTGCTCTAGTGTCCACAGATTCAAGAGATCGAGACGATCAGGATCATTCCGGAGCACTTCCCCTAGGATTTTTGAGAACTTATCACCAGGTCTGGATGGAGCGGGAAGTAACTATGACTTCTTTTCGCAGCATAGAGAAAGCCAAGCAACATTACCGAGTCGCTTTGGTAATCACACGAGTTTCCTGCTTGGAACCTCAAAATGTGTCCTGCTTGTTAGGAGCAAAATGTTGTCATCTGCATTATTCGGAGAAAACTTACATGCAATTCTTTGCTTAGTGGTAAAAGTTCTTGTTTCTTTGGACCTCTCAGATATAGCTTTAACTAGATTATTCATTTGTGATGGAATGATTAATCTCCTGTTTTCTGGCGGAAAGACCTGATGGAAGAAACTCAGCGGGGCACACATCAAGAATCTACTAAAGTACAAGTGTCGTCTACTCTTCTTCAGTGAGTGGTTCGTTTATCTTATTTAATCATGCTTCATACATAGGAATCAATCTGGTATGAGTAACACAATAGAAATGGACATCCTTGTTGACAATAGGCTTTTTGCGCCTCTAGCAACAATCGGTATTCGAGTTCCAACTGGCCAGCAATAAAATAGTGTTGAGAGACTCAACAAACGTGATGAGTATGTCGGAAGTTCTCTAGTGTTAACGTGTGAAGGGAACATATTATATGCCTGATCAACATCAGAGAATCTCATTAATCAGCTGATCAAATCTTCGGGAGTATTATATTGATCTATTACACCAACTGACAGCATCCTCACCTGTCAGGTATTTAAGAGATAGACTGGAGAACCAAGGACCTTGGTCTCTCGGATTCATATCCTTGTTCGAGTTATCAGAAGGTCTGCGACGAGACGAAGCAGCAAGACTTTTCTATCAGATATGTGGTAAGCTTTCATATCATGACATGGTAACGTAGAACGAGTTTATCTAATGGAATATGCCGATGTACTGAGCTGGAGCAACTCACTAACGCGGTGTTAATTGTCCTTGCAGTACTTAGTACCAACCATTTTCTCACTGTCAAACAAGACATGCCTTATGGCGACATTCTTCTAGGTCGCGGTATTTATCTTTGAGCGGTAGTTGGTCATTGAAAAATATAGATCTTTGTTTGGAACAGACTATGTCTCCTAATTCAAAGTAGGAGAATAGAATGAAAGTAGAATATTCAAACTTGGATACGCTGAGACAGCGCAAAGTTGTGTTTAGTTTGCATAGATAACCTTAATAGAAAAGATTGGAACAGCTTCAAACTGCTTTTCCGCAGAGAGCCTCTTACGTTCACTACCTCTTGATTGACGTTCACTAGTCTAAAAGTTTCTTGGCAGCCTCCACAATTGCACTTGAAGTCTTTTATGGGGCATGCTAAAGTGCCAGCGGTGGAAAACATTTGCTTAAAGCCATTTCCATTTTTCTATGCTAATGTTGTCTTGCTATTGCTAGCTTGCCTGATCGGACATGGCCGCTTTTTGACTAGTGCGAGGAGTTTCCCCGCTGACGCGTGGTTCTCGACTTGATGTTGGCTTTGTACAATCATGACAAGAAAGAAGTGCAAGGGCTGTCTGAAAATCTGACCGCTAAATTCCTGAAGCAGACATGTTTCGCTTTCGACCAAGGTTTGTTGAAGGGCTTTGGTCTCTGAAGACGTAAGTCAGGATTCAGGAAGTACCTTTATTGACGCCAGTAGTGTCCTTTATGTTGTCAGCAACGTTGGCTGGGTCGCGAAACGCAAACAGTGTGACGCCTTCTGAAATAGCTTCTAGAACAATCCTTAAACTTTAATAGAGTGTATCAAGCTAGAAAATTCTCACGAATTGCTAAAGATTGGTGCTCTAAACTCCCCATTTACCCACGAGGAGTTCAAATCCTTGGGGATATACTGATTTCAGTTTTCTATGCTCCATTCGGGTCATGGCCACGTTGTGAATCACGTTGCTACGACTTTGCCGTTACTGAATTTCTAGAAATACGTGTGAAGAGCATATAAAGGTGATGATACACACTGTGGCCGCAACTTCTATCCTTTTGCTACATGTTTCGAGTCATGAATGTCGTCGTTCAGAAAATGGTCTAGTCAATCTATAAGGCCGAAACAGTAATATTGAACGCACGACGCAAAACTGTCTTTTCTTGCAATTGTTGAGTCGTGCGCTCAGTTGCCCCGTTAGGGATGAAAGAGGCTCCCAGCAACCAATCCAGTGCTCATGCAGTCATTTCCGCCCGTCCTGACGATGACAAGTGTACAAGACTTGCAGTCAATGCATTTCAACCAGGTAAAAACACGTGTCCTCTTGCTGCCTTGTGTTACCTCTGCCATCCTACAAGTACTGCAATTAGCTTGGCTGAATGATCAACATCAAATGCCCTCTAATTGCGTGTTATCTTACTTCGTTACTCTTGTATCTCTCGCATCATCTAAAGATCCTTCTCTCCCCGTTCAGGTGGTTTTTCGAGCTTCGAAACTCTTCGGTATTTGGGTACAGCTCCTGTCACAAACAGCTGATCAGAATGGCATCCGCGCAGGAATACAAGATCTCCGATATTACCCCTCAAATGACACAGCAGGAAAACGAGAGCTCCGATTTTACCTCCCAGATGACACCGCAGGAAAACGAGAGTTCCGACTTTACCTCCCAGATGACAGAGCAGGGAAACGAGAGCTCCGACTTTACCTCCGAGATGACACCGCAGGAAAACGAGAGTTCCGACTTTACCCCCCAGATGACAGAGCAGGAAAACAAGAGCTCCGATACTGCCTCCCAGACGACGGAGCACGAGAAGAACCCTGTGGGTGAGACAGCAGCTGAGCCGACCACGCGATCGCCAGAGGAGAGTGGTGGTCAGGCGAGGGAGAGTTATGCTGCCGTTGTGCAGCACGATCCGGAAGTCGTGAGGCAGCAGGCGAAGGAGGCGGCAGCTGTGGAAGAGAAGGCTGTCCAAGCCAAGGACTCTACCGTGGAGAAGGCAGCAGAAGCGAAGGATGCGGCTAAGGAAAAAGCTGCGCAGGCTACAGATACGGCCGCGGAGACCGCTTCTCAGGTGAAGGATACAGCCGCAGACAAGGCGGAGCAGTTAAGGAACTACACAAGCGAGACCACAGAACGAACTGGCCAAGCCACCTACGAAACTGCTGGAGCTGCCAAAGAAAAGACGAAGAGCACTTTCCAGATGGTAAAACGCACGAATCTCTCGGCCCTTCTTGGGCTCTGCAGCGATACGCGCTTCGAACTTGTTTCCTTCCTTCCTATGCTACTTCCGACTCATGAGGGTGTTTTGTTAGGGGGGGGTGGGGGTTTGCCTCAAACCAGCACGTTGTTGGGATTTCAAGCTATTGTATTGAAGTTCTTGATAACTATTTCAGACCAGCACGTTGTTGCCATTGTTTGAGTGTCTCCAAGATTTTTTCTCTGTTGAAACTGATCCTCTCTACTTTCATCTCACTATCAGCATTCTCAGTTCTTGTCGCCTTCTAATATAATTGATCGTGAACGATTTGCAGGGTTTTGATATTATCAAAGGAGCGGCTATGGGAGTGAAGGATGTCCTGACGGGCCGCAACTCTTCACAGTAAAGGAATCATTTAGGTCTGCGTCGAGTCAAGAAAGCTATGTACAGGATCGGTCTGTGAGTCCCATTTAGCGGCGTACCCACGTACGGGACGCCGTAGTTGCAGCGAACACTCCATTTGTAAATCCAATTCGCCTTTGTTAACAGTCCTGAGCTTCACGTCTAATGACCCTTGGAATCTTTGTCAAGAGATAAATTTTGTAACCGGGTTCTTCGAGTATTTGCGTTCTCTAAATCCCGTCATGCATATTCCCTGCAGTGTCATGCTTGTTACTTGTTCGTTCTTCTTGCGATTCATTCACATTAAGTTCGGCTCAGGATTGTATGGGGCTGTCTAAGCGCTTGTTTCACTCGTGTGTTTCCGGCTGTGACGATCTATTACCGTGTAGAGACTTTCTTTCCGGAAGTGGGAACTCTCGACCACGGACTTTACTGGCCTAAACGATAACAACAGTTCAGATACTGCCTCTCTGTAGTCTTCCCGGAAGAGTGCACGAGATGAAGAGTAGAAGTGAATGAGCCTTCTCGGGACAGTGTGCACGAGATGAGAGTACAAGTGAATGAACAAATTTGGACTACGACCTAGATTTGGCAGGTAAACTCTACTACTGAATTTCTCTCCAACTACTTGTTGTTGCTAAAGCGACCAGAAAGCCTTGACCAGAAATGGTTAGTTCAGATTCAACCGCATAAAATATATCACTTCCTAATGATCTCGTTACGGAGACCTACGTTGCGCGAGGAGCGTAGTTCGAGAGGGCAGGCACGTATAATAGATACCCCACTTGGGTGGTGGAATGGTAGCACTGGCGCCCTAAAAGGGAATCTGGGGTTCAAATCCATGTACCGCCTCAAGAGACACCTGGGCCTGGGCCCGGGCCCGAGGGCATGTAGAACAAGATGGAAACCGAAAAGAAGAAAAAGGTTTCGTATGGTTTGGGTTTGGAAAAATTATAACTTACCGTTTGGGTTTAGTTACTTTAAGCAGACGACTGGAAATGAGTGTAGAGGAAACTTGAGCAAGTGGTTCGAGTTTCGTGGAACGAGGTAAAATATATTCTTGCTATAATCTCCAAGTTTTCAAATCCTTCCGGATTCTTTTCTTAATGAAAGAAGCATTATCTTTGATTGTGCTTGCATTTGCTCCCCCTCCTTCCGCACGGAAAGCATGCAGAGAAGAGAAGCATATCCACTCGAGTCTCCAAGCTCAGTAATACCTTCCGTTTTCATCCCTGCGAGTTACTTCTACTGCTTGCAGTGCATCACTTTATCGAGATACAGCATCTCCTGCAAAGTTTGAGAGCTTCTCGGCCACGGGACGACGACTGGATTCCTCATGAATCCTCGAGCAGCTCACGGAAAACCAGCACGTCCACGTTATAACTAAAACTCAGAAGTTAGCGATAACGATATACTCTCCAAGAATATGCTGTTAGGCTCTACGCGTAAAACTGCTGTGGAAACCTTTCCGTTACCCTAATCACCAAAGGAAGATGAGAGTCTCTTCTTTCCACTGATCCGATCCCATGGGAAGTGTAGCAAATACTCTCGTAGAAGTATTCTTCTTACATTCCCCAGTCCGCAAGATGTACTAAACTCTTACGTACCGTCAAAGTTCAGGTTTCTTCTTCCTCAGTCCCCGAAGTTAGAAAGTATCTTCTCAGTCCCCAACCGGTTGTCCTCCCGGTAACAAACTGTGATAAATTTCTCAATTGTGAATATCTAAATACACAGTGGACTTCCATGATTTCCAAAACACGGGACGAAAGAGAAATTTTCTTCCTCAGTACCCAACCAGCATTACCCGCGCGCGCAAACTGCGATGTGTAACCACCTATATAACCGGGATCAAAAACAGACAACTGTAAAGTACTGTAAAAACAGACAACTGCCGGTAAAGGGTCTGAGGAAGACATTTTCTAACTTCGGGGGCTGAGGAAAATAGATAGTCGATTTCGAGGACTGAGGACCAAAAACAGGCGACTGCCGGTAAGGGGACTGAGGAAGACATTTTCTAACTTCGGGGGCTGAGGAAGATCGACAGTCGATTTCGGGGACGGAGGAAGAAAAAGCTGGTCAAAGTTTCTAAGCATCAGACAATAACTCTCCCCAATCAGTCGGTGCCCTGCAGACGACGAGTTATTCCGTTTCCGGTCTCCTCCCAGCGGACAGAATGGGTGACGATGTGTGAATGATGTCACGGCAGCTTGTGCCACTCGATCGTTGGCTCGAGAGAAGATCACATGTACCTCACCAAACCTTCGGATAGATTCCGTATTCTTTAAATGGGGCTTTAAATATGTCGCTCGAGCAGTCGGCTTTTGGATTAAGAAGCAAAGAACCTGCTAATGAAGATCTGGATC
Source organism: Asterella californica (assembly GCA_036924285.1). NCBI lineage: Eukaryota > Viridiplantae > Streptophyta > Marchantiopsida > Marchantiales > Aytoniaceae > Asterella > Asterella californica. The sequence goes on from JAYKYS010000003.1 coordinate 21,274,289, forward strand.
TAGCATGGATCGAATAACACTCTCTGTGTCGTCACGATGTACAAATAGCAGGAAGAAAACAAGTTTCCGGAACTGCGTCGAGCACCTGAGCTGCTGCATCTGGGTCCAGAATTGTCGTGACTTGGGGCCCGCGCGGGGAGGGGCACGGACGAGACTTGAGCAGCTGAGCCTTCATTCATACGCGTTCGGTTTCGTTTCTGCCCGTCCTCCTCCTCTCGGCTCTAGAGAACCAAAGCCACGGGCGGGTTCATCGCAGATCATCGTCTGTCTACTGCACGAGAAGAATTGAGAGACGAGGATCATACAATGGAGTTCATAGTTTATAGATTCCAGAGCGAACCTGAACGGGTCAGGCATGAATAACTCCAGCGTAAAGAAACTATAGAGCTGCGCTCTGCGGTCATGCACGTTCTCTCCGGCGGGCATAGCTGTGAACGAGGGCCCAGACGCCGGAGCAACAGAGCCAACCGACTATCCGCGTCCAGCGGCACTATTTGCTCGAACACACATAGACAACAAACACGCAAGCAATCCAAGAAATCAGCAAGCAAGCGGGTTAGCGTTTCCGGTACTACTCATACATAAAGGACGACAGATAGCGAACCGACGATTAGCAAATCTGTGGGACCTGGACTGCCTTCCAGCCGACTTAAGATTGATAAATCGCTCAATCTACGCCACAGCCAAATGAGCTTCCTGTAGTTTGTGAAACTTTTGCTCACATGTATTACACGGACGTTGTAAGACTGTAGTAGTCTTGGAAGCGCGTGTAGATCCAGTAATTCGCATAAGATGGCCAGTCGTGGATTCGTTTCCCATTGTTCCAGCAAGCGGCCTCGCTCGGCTCGGATCAGTCGCTGGAAGAAAGAAGATAGTCGACAGTCTTCCAGTCTATGGACGGGCTTTCGTGCTGTGTTTTGGAGTTGTAGTGGACGGACGGTGACAGTTTGGGCTTGTCGAGCAGAAAAGAACTAAGAGATTCGCAGTTATGGCGAGTTCTACGACTGCCAGTCCCGACAGGTTCACGAATTTGCTTATTCTGCTGCCGACGGGCACGTTCGTGACGTTCTCGATCTTGATCCCGATAATCACTAACAATGGAGATTGTCAAACGGGGGAGAAAATCGCAACAGGGATCATCGTGGGCCTGTTCGCTTTTTTCTGCGCGTTTTCAACTTTCACGGACAGTTTTGTCACGGAAAATGGGACCATTTGGTATGGAATCGTCACCACTCAAGGCCTCTGGAGTTTATTCTTTCCAAAGGGGGAAGAGATTCCGGGCCTGGAAGGCAATTTCTACGTTGGTCAAGGGGATAAGTTCAAACTGAAACTGGCAGATTTCTACATCGCAACTCTGTCTGTTATCTCGTTCAGCACTTTGAGTCTCCTATGCACGCCTTTCACCGACTGCTTCTATCCGGGCGTTCCTTCCAACATTCTCAAGGGCGTTCCCATCCCCGTCAACTTCTTCGTTGGACTATTGTTCGCTTTCGCTCCTGCTGCACGAAATGGAATTGGTAATGGAGTGCGCGTTACAGTCGGAATATCTGACAAGTCTGGCGAAAATCTTGTAACTAACTCTGGCAAGGATTTAGTGGAGGGCAGCTTACAGTCGACTGATACCAGTGCGAGTCCACTCGGGGACGATGCTTCTACACAACCAAAAGCAAAGGACACCCCAAAAGAAGGCGGTGATTCCAATGTCTAGAAGAGCCCTTCTCGTTCCCTGAAGTGTAACATATGGTAGCATCTCTGAGTGAGTAGTACAACGAGGAGCCCTCTGATCGATCCACCGGGTGTACTTTCTGATTCCGTGACTGTCTGTATATACCTTGTGCTCGTCTAGATGATTGATTTCGCTACAGCGTCCATGCATCTTCAGTTTATACCGAATATTCAGAGAGTTTTTATATATCGACTCTTCTGCAGCAGATGCGGACCTCGTTATCCTTCTGGACCTTGTGAATTTACCACCATCCTGAAGAGGATTCAGCTTCGTAGATTGACGATCCTGAGGTCTAAGTCTATAGCATGTCTCCATTTCCTTTCAGTGTACGCTTGTAATCCATACATGCAATAATATACTCACGTCTGTCCTTGGTCCTACAGATGTGGTCCCTATAGAGTCGAATAAAGCTGCTGTGAGTGAGGAAGTGCACGTGATAGTCGGACCCTTCCCACTTGTTTCTTTGGGTGTTCTCGTGTTGGTCTGACGTACTACGAGTGAATGAACAATTGAATGGGTGGATGGACAACGATCGCACAGCGGAGTTTCGGCAACTGAATGTAAAGAGCCCTGTTGAATCCTCTAGATGAGGCGGCGGCTGTCAGTGGAGATAGTACTGGTATTGAGATCTGTTGTAGATGAGTCAACAGTATGTCAACAGTATTCGGAGTTAAAGAGAAAATGTCGAGCAGGGCGAGTCGTTTTCAAAACTTCGAACACAGAGAGGAAGCAAAACATACACAATACATTATATAGATGGCGCTCGAACAGTGAGCCAATACGAAAGAGCAGAATTTTGTTAAGTCGCCGGACGCTTGATAAGCAGAACCAGTCAAGTTACAACAATTTCATAATGATCAGATCCATTTGAATTTCATACATTTACGCACCTTTTTAAGTGACAACAGATCTCAATAGTTCATGCGCTATCAGCTGTAGCAAATAGCGTACAATCGTCACACTCTGTTGACATCAGAATTCGTTCACTCTGTACGATTCGTGATTCGACACTCTGTTGACATCAGAATACATCGTGAGGTTTCGTGTGGGTCTGACCTCAACAGACTTTTGCGCAAAGGCTCTAGACATGTGAGTACGATTCTTACATAATGCCTACACAAGTGAAGTACAAAATCCAGGAATTGCCCTCAGCCAGGAAGAAATCCTTGTAGATCTCTAATATGATGAAGAATCGAGCGCAACCCTAATTTGCAAACCGTCGCAAACCACACAATGAACGATCCCTCCACAAGCAAACGCTCACACATCGTAATTCGGTTTCGCATCCTTGCCCCAGCCCACGTTACTGATGGACTGTAAATAGTTCTTGACATGCTGCCTGCACTTCTGGTAGTGATTCACGCCCTCCCGTCTGTAGCACTGCTGAACTCTCTCTCGCAGCACTTTGGCCATCTCGATGGCTATGAGCTTTTCCCTGACGATGTACTCCCGCTGCTCCAACATTGCTACGGGATCCGCATAAGGTCGAGCGGGATCGAAATCCTCCGGTGGGGCATCATCGAATTTCTGCTCCTTCCACACCATTTTCAACTATGGATCGAGCGATCTGCTGTCTCGTCTCCTCCCCTCTCCTCTCCTCTGTCCCCTTTAGCACCTGCTTGATTTGTTTCCTCGCTGTCAGGCCAACAAAACGCGATTTTGGTCGAAGCAGAGGAACTCTGCGGGCCTGCTCATCCCACCCCACCCGGGCACTCCTCTAGTGATGTTTGGGTGCTGGCCAGACTCGGGCTACATCCACGTGCCGGTGAAGAACTTCTATTTCCGTTCTCCCCCTCAAATTGTGATTCTTGCTTGAGCAGATTGTTTTTCTTTCTTCCACATCTCCCTCAAGCAGATCGTGTTTCCTTAGCTTATCGTCTATCTGAAAAGAAGAACAAATGAGGAAAAAGAACAGAGAGCTTTTCACCTCTAAATCTTTTAATGTGTAAGTTTTATATACTTGTTAAAAGTAAATGGAGTCCTCCTTATATATTCTTTTGTGTCATCTTTTTTCAAAATTATATCATAACTTGATCAAGAAATCATCTATATTTCTCAGCTCTAATGTCATTTAGAGGAGTTCTTGGCATCATTGGAAAACTTTTGTCGAGATTTTTTCAATGAAATTTTATTTGCTTTTATGTGAAGTTCCATCCATAATCCAAAATATCACTAGAGTTCTAACACTTAATATATTTTTGAGAAACCGTGATCTAATGCCAAATTGGGACCTTGTGGTTCAGACCAACGTCTGTCTAGTTGGATCTCACCTTCGAGGTTTGCGACCCAAGTGTCGTAAGATGACGAGTGATGTCGAGATGACATCACTCGTCATCCTGATCATCACCTTGCACTCTGACTGTTATCTTCAACCTCAAACTTGTAGATGTCATCTTTCGTGTCCATCTCTTCTTTTTAATTCTTAGAAGAAAAAGAACTACATTGTTGCAACCAAAATCTTCAACCGAAACCATCATTGTCTCAATGTACAATGATATCTTTGTCAAACATCATCTTCTTTTGTCTTTTTCGACATCTTTTACAACTTCCCAAACATCATCTTCTCAATCTTTCTTTTCTATAAACCTTTACAATCACCCAAGCATCATCCTCCCAACCTTAATCAATGGTTTTTCTCTTGTAAGCCATCTTTATTCATCATCATATATCCGTAGCCTCAAGAGCATATGTCCACTCTCTTTCACTCTTAACATGCCGTTCGTCCTTGATGATGTCAAATATTGACATCATAGATTTCTCTTGTAATCACTCCGAGGACCTCATGTGATATGAACCCAACCTTGGCATCTCAAATGCGTTTCTCCTAATCTCTCTTCACATCCATCGTTATACCAATAGTTTGTTGCTGTTTGTCTGCAACCAAATCACCCATATCCATTGTTTGCATTCTAACCATCTCCTTCGGTTGTGAAAGATCGTCTTCCACTGTCAGTTCAGAAAGAACAGTTTCATGTTGAACTTTATCCTCTCGTGCTTGCTTCTCTGAGGAAGTCTCTTCCTGTTCCTTCTTCTTGTTCTGTAGTATTCAACTTGAACTCGTTTGGATCCACGTGCTCATCCAATTCATTTCTATGGAGATCATGTTTAATCTCTTCCACCCTAGCACCATAGTTTGTAGTTTCGATAACTACAATTGCATGTGCTACAAAGTAATCATCCACCAATTTCTTCATCTATTCTTTATCAACGTTGGTTTGTTTGCATTTTTGAATCCAACATTTTCATCTTCCTAAGAAATAATGTCTCGTTGCAAAGACTCTGTAATTTTCATGTTGATGATGAATACCATCACACCACATACATTGATGTATCCAAGTTAGTTTGAACAAGTTCTATCTTGATCGACGATCTCTTTTCTTCCAACTAATAATATTAGTTGTAGATCTTACATCTTTTGTCGTTAATTCTCGATGGTTAGATTTTTCTCCTCTACAATCATAATTGGAGGTTGAACCTCATATATTATTCGAAATGGTGTGATAGTCAACGATACAAGTGTCAACCTTGTAATTCTTTATCTCGTATGTCTTCGTCTGGCAAGAAACTCAACTGTTTCATGCACAACCTTCCAATTCTTTGTCAACTCTTCTTCTTTTTCTCCATCTTCCAAAAATAATTCCAATTGCCATGGCATCTGTAATTTGAAAACATAACTCTGTTTTGTAGTTCTTCAAGGTTAGCTTCTCCACCCAAGATAATTGAGAAGATTATCTATCAAATTCTTTTAACAACTCTATAGACTATACATTTTTGTTGGATCCGTTGATCCGTATCAAAAAATGATTTCTTGGTTACCCGATCTGAATTTCTCAAGAGCTTATTTCCACTCAGTGCATGTGAAAATGTTTAAAGAATTTTCTCAAAATGTTTTATTAGATCTTCACACATTCTTTTATCTCAGACATCGCAACAAATTTGAATATTTCGATTATATTTTTTTTTTATACTTTGATCCAAATCAATCTCCGTCTTGTACCATCTCAAGTATTCCAAAATGTCTCTCTCGTCAAATTGATCGAGCTTGTCGATCATCTTTCGAAGTTCCTTCATCCCCAAAGCTTCTTTTTGTTGATTCTTTTGCTCTTGTCACAAAAACAAAATGAAAATTTGAAACAATCGTGCAATTGCGAAATCCAATTGCATCCCAAGTATTACCGTTACACGCAACTGCAACCCACGGATAGCAAAATAATCCTAAAGGACAATAACTTTGACACCCCTTATTCTATCACTAGTTCCATTTCCAACACATTTCTCGATTTAACTGAGGTTTCCATATTTATTCCGTGGTGTAACGGACCTATAATGACTTCAAGAGATCCTTCAACATAGTGGTACACACTTCATTGCTTAGACATTCCAAGTAGATTGCTGGCAACAGTTGTTGGGGTCGTGGATCTACGGCTAGAAAAAATGTCCCCGGATATAATACAGATGTGGTGTCCAAGAGAAAATCCTAAAGGACCCGAAAGATTCATAACTGAACCCCTCCCAGACGCTCTCAGGAATAAATGGATCCCTCCTGGAGAGGTGTCCGTAAAAACTCCAAGGAAATACAAAGAAGAGAAAGGTATGTTACTGTATTACAACATTTTACACTCCCCTGGCAATGCAATCTCGTTTCTTCCACAGTAAACTGATCAAGGTTCGTTGCAGTAACGAGTGAGTTGTTCGCTTCTACTTGAGTTTAGTCGATCCTTTCTCCATGTAACTGCTTAGCCACCTCGCGAGGTTGCTGATGAAAGGGGTGTAGAAGAAGTAGCAACAAACCACCCATGTGACGACTCCCTGCACAGAAGCACAAGAACATTGTTACAACGGAGGGGACCATCCGGCAGTAACCTCGAAGCCTTAATCTAATGTGCTGGGTATATCACGTCAGTCCAAGTGAATAGCAGCTCAATGCAAGAACTACCCATATGTCCTTGGAAGTCAACTGGTGAATACTGAACCCAGGAACGTCCATGGCAAGAAGAATGACGGACGAATGTACGCTCAAATTGGTTCTCTCATAAGTTTATAACCCAGGGCAGGATTTGCGAACGTGTTACAAACAGCGCCCTCTGATATGGAAGTAGGAAACGATGATGTGTACCAGATGGAGTGCAGACTAATCTATGCGTATGATGATCCACCTAGTATATCAGAAAAAAATGAGATCTACAACTAAGCTACGTGCATCAAGAGTAGTTGAATCATCTATCCTGAAAAACTAGCATGGAAGAGCTTTGTAAGCTAACACTGCTTCATTTCTACAGTGGGTCCTGTTTTGTCCGGCTCTGACGTTATGCTATCCATATATAAGCTGTCGGTTTCTGATCGTGGGGACCAAGAAGTGGAGTCAGGAGAAGCCGAAAAAGTGAAGAAGAAGTGAAGTGAAAACCGTGAAGGACACTTGCCTACTGCAAAGTGGTTGACAGGAAAAAGACAGGAGATGACACCATGCTAGAAGTTCAATGTATTCAACCTGTAAGTACATCCTAAGGTTTAGGCCAAATAGAGGAACAGAAAAGGGTGCAAATCCTACTGTAAGTACATAAAAATGTAGAGTGGGAGTATGCAAAACAGCAGAGTACGGAAGACAACGAATAGTGACACTATAACAGAGGCAGCGACCTGTAACCAAGTGGAAAACGCTTGCTCAGTGCTTTACGAAGCACTGCATCTGTTGAACCTTACCGGGCCAAGCTTCGAGTCCCACATGAATGGACATTCATTCCTTCTCTTGATCAATACGTAGCCTAGAATTTCTTCCCCGTCCTTATGACCCAATTGGATCTAATATTCATTAGTTAGCTGAAATACAGAAACTCTAACTAAGATTTCTTACAGACCTTAAGCTCGGTAGAAGAGCTACATACTTCGACATGCAATCACTGCGTAAGGCGCCGTACCTTCTCTACACATAAGTTTTCAGTCTTCTTAAAAGTTTTGGGCTGATGTAATAACAGAAAATGGATGAAGTGCGAGTAAGAGCTTGTGGACTTACTTCACCAAAAACTTCCAGATTGGGCTTCGGGTAGTGCCAGAGACCAAACAACCTGCAGAAACCCCAAACAGATGTAGAGTGAGCACACACTTTCCCTCGTCACTTACGGCATAACCTTCTACGTCGAGTACACATTGAAAGGCCAGGTTCTTGCAGAGGAACTTGGATCGACACTCACTTCAGAATAGGTATCTCGGCTAGTGGACAGCCCAGTCCAACGACACAAGCAAGAGCAAAACCCTGCCAGGTATTCTCGAAGAGAAACCAATTCAACTCTGCTAATGCGAAAAGTACATATGCTTCGATGTTGTACGGTACTCCAGCTTTGTACATCTCAGCACTCAACGCCAATAACAGCGCCAATGTTCTGGTCATGCATTAACATTGTCAGGCATATTGGTAATTCATCCATCATAGTCCAAAAGAATGGTGGACATCGCATGGTTTCAACAGAGTTGAACTTTCTACATACTGAACATCCACCAAAGAAGTGCACTACACTCACAGAAAGGAGGCAGCTACTTTCTGCGTATCTGCTTGTGGGACTTGATCCTTCGGCGCACGCCACCTATCAATTGCTAACTGCAACAATCCCGCCACACTGTAGAACACGCCCAGCAGAGGCGGCACCTGAATGAACTCGATACAGACGCCAGATCGTTCGGGTCAGCTTAGTTGACATCTTTAGTCGACAGATGCACCTGTTCGGATTTGATTCTACTCACATGGTCTAAAGTGCACCGATACGGCTTCAAAACAACGACAGCAGCAGGAGGACGATGACAGCAGAACCATATACTACCCAAATATTCGTTTTGAGTCCGAAAATGTCGATGGCCCCATTGTCATATATTTGGAGCTGAACTCTAGAGTGAATTCCATCAAGCGGAGGTCCAAGCAGAAATCCCAAGCCGAAAAGCACAAGACCCACTGTTGGCCAGCCACGAGGCAGGACACCTGCATTCACATTGAAGGGCCCTATCAGGTACAATCTGAAGTGAGTTTGTAACAAAAGACAGAAGATGGAGTGGAGTAATTATAGTTGGTATGAGGAGACCAATCTAGCACATCCGCCTTCAACTTTCGGAACTCCCTCCGAACAATTCGTGAGAAAGAAGAATGGAGCAGAATCCTGGTCAAGTGGGTACCGTAGTAATCACTGCGTTCACGCATAAACAATGTTTCTCTAGCTTGTTTATCGTGCGCTACCTGCAACTCACATCTTGACTTGTTGCGAGCTTAAGCCAAAACCAAAGGAACAATCAAGCTAAGAGATTTTACTGAAACTGAAAACTCGAACTATAATATCCGACCGCGTTTATAGCACTTAAGTTCTGTAGCTTCGGGCACTTCCTGGCTGACCGTTTCGCGAGCAATCAATTTGCGAAATGCATTCGGGTAACACCTTAATGGTTTATGCGATATCCACACTTGCCGTGGAGTTCACCAGCTGAGCGTTGCTTGCTTGCGCACCGAATATACAAATCACTCCATCCTGCATTCGAGGAGGCTCGGGTCCCTCCAGTGAGGACAAGAAGTACCGAGAAACGCTTACAAGTGCCCTGTTACAGGAAGTTGTTCGACGTGTACTACCATCCAAGCTCGTGAAGAAACTAGGAGAATTCGATTGGTGCAATTAACATCTCGTCGCAGATGTAAGGCAAATCCATGAATTCTCAGGGACAGAAGACAAGCACCACACTTGCGGAGACAGGACCACAAGTAGGCGCTAAACGCCTGCCACTCCCGAAACTCCTGGATCCATAAACTTCTTTTCCAGTGAAGCAGGTCGCTACAGTGAGAATCACTTGAGGTTGAAAGAAAACTCACAAACAAGTCCATCTTCCTCGCTTCATTAGAGCTGCATATGAAGGACAAGAGATACTGGAACGAAGCCTGGAGAAGAAACAGACAGCTCACAAACCTTCTTTCTCTTTCACCTCGGGGAACTTCACAACTTCAGTCGAGATACCTCCATCTTTCTGTGCCGTGCATCGTATACCGAGCTTTCCGGACTGTAGTCGCCTCATAAACCCTGATCCGATCGAAGAATTTACCTTCATCAAGCAGTCGTCTGTACAGGAGGAGTGCGACCAAGTGGGTGGCCGTTGTGGGCAGCTCATAGAACGGAAAAGATTGTGATTGGGAAGTCTAGAGGCGCAGCGAATCTGCGTACGATGCCTATAGTACGGAAGGATCAAGGAGCTCATCTTTGAGCTGTCTCTGTATAAACTCCGATGAGTACACACCTTTTAAACCGAGCTCGTGCTGCTTGGTCTGCTAGCGGCGGAATACAGAGAGTGAGCACAACGAGCAAGGTCTTGTACACTTCTTTGGATCTAGAAACTCAAGGCCCCTTTGGCAGGAAGTTGCAGGAAGTAGAGGCAGGATCCATGGCGGAGGTGAAGAAATCGCCACTTCGACTCCTGTTTGCAGGTGTCGGTATCTTCCCCACAGCTCTTAGTCGGACGTCTGAAGCGCTTCAGTCTCATCCGCATATTCTCGTGCGTACCTCCTGAAAGCTGCTTTTCTTCGCTTTGTCGCTTTGGGCAGCCGTTGGTTCGTAATACGATTGCCGGGTTTGGACTGATCAGGGGACAGACGCGCGAGAACAAGAATGGCGCCTCTGCACTTCTGCCGCTGCATCTCGTTGGTCGAAATTCACGAAGAATCGTCGTTGCATTGCAGGTTGAGTGTTTGCCGCATGATGAGATTCCTCTCAGAATTCACGAGTACGACATATGCGTCTGTCGAATGGGTAAGTTCGACAGAACCACGCTCTCTCGGGCAACGAGGTTGAAGCTCATCACCCAGTTCGGAATGGGGCTCGATGGTACGGATTTTCGCCTCACCCAAGATGCAAGGATGAGTGCTCTTTATCTAGTTACTCATGGTGGTTTCTTACGTCTAGTTTGCCTTCTGCGCGAGGCTTGCGTCTTGTAATTCAGAATCAAACTCAGAACCAAGTTCTTGCATCAGCGGGAAGTTGCTTAGAAAGCTGAACGATCTTCGAGCCACTCCGTGGTTCAAATTTGAGTTTACTCGATCCATCCTGGTTTCAGTCTGCTCTGCCATCCTTAGTCGCAGAAATGTTGTCGGTAACTGCATAAGTAGACTTAGCCTGTTTGGAGCAAAGACGACTTGCTCTTAGAAACTGCGGTACTGTAATGAGTTTTCCTGCGCCTGTGGCTTTGATTCTGTTCTAGTTACTTGAACTGCTCTGAGCTCCTCAAACAACGCCACACTAGATTTGCACGAGTAAACAGTTTCAGTGATGTTATTGATGCGAGACAGGAACTGAGGTCTTTCTATGTGCTAATAGCAGGTAACTGCCGTCATCGCACATCAGAAGTCTGGTATTGTTCACCTTCATAACCACTGTCTTCTTGTGGGTTCAGGGGTAGACATTGAAGCTGCTACAGAGATGGGAATAAAAGTGGCAAGAATCCAGGGTGGTAGCTCTGGAAATGCTGTGTCCTGTGCAGAGCATGCTATCTATCTCATCCTCAGCCACCTCAAAGATCAGGTGAGTTGGCGACGTACTCTGTTGACAGTTTGAGTTCAGTGGAGAAAGATATACGACGTGCTGCTAAGGGAATCTGTGTGTCGGTTTTTATATTGTGACTCTCGAAACGCATACTTCTCAGAACTGTATCTCTTTGCTAACCGAGTTGCAGCTGCGTGCAGAAAGGCTTGATAAAGTCGGTGCAAGAAGGCATACTGGGGATACCGGAAGGACGAACTCTGCTCGGGAGCACAGTGAGTTTCTCACCTACAGATTCACCGCCTCTCTGGTGACGGATTTGGACTTCGTTTCCGCCTTATTCACTGCCATTTGGTGGCCAGTACACCGGCTCGGTGAAGAAACATCCATGCCTACTTATGAGGCCCTTGCTCTCAGTTTTAAAAGCAAATGCTTTCTCCTACAGTGTATAAAGTGACCTGACGTGAACGTATCGGATGAAAGTTTCGCATGTATCCTTATCACCTAAATGAAGACTGGAGAGCTTTGTAAGGAACTGTTACTGATTATTGTGTGTAGAGATGCTAGCAACGCAGATTCCGGGATGAGAGTGTGTTGCCATTGGAGTCCTTATTTCCGTGTCCTAGTTACAGTCTGAAACAATCGAGTCAAGAGTTACAGTTTGATGAGCCTGATGGTTCACATGGATTTGCGCAGGTGCTCATTGTGGGATTCGGAAATATAGGCCAGAAATTGGCTCCACGCCTGAAACCGTTCGGGGTTCGGATTCTAGCTGTCCGACCTTCGTGGAACCAAAAGTACCCAGCTACAGCCGGTAAAGTGAAGGAGAAGTCTCTGCGCTTTGTTTATCAAGAGCATCGTGGCTTGCAGTTCTAAGGTTCTTCATTCTTTGGCCAAACAGGACCTCTTTGGCCTATGGGTCCTGTTTGGCCGAAACTGGCTTCTGTTGATTGTTCCCCATGTGATCAAGTAGGTAATCTGGACGAGGTGGAGCGCTTGCAAGTGAGCAACGGAACTGATACTACGGACAACGTTGATGAGAAGGGCGGTATGGAACACCTTCATCAATTTCTCAGCAGATCAGACATTGTGGTTCTCTGCTGTCCTCAAACTACCCAAACGGTACAAAGTTACGGCTGGGAAAGCAGTTTGTGCTTTGAAGTCTTTTGAAGATTTTGTTGTTGTTATTATATAAATGACTGGATCGAATTTTTAGATCTCACCAGCCAGAAGAGACTAGATAGATACAACAAAGCCGACAGAAACTCAGCAGCGTGGGAACATAAAACAATCTGGGAGGAAAATGATTCGATGAGGGCACACCGGAAAAAAACTAAAGACAAGCTCATAGCAGAAGGAACGGATACTAGCTTGGTTCTTTTGGGGAAGAAAAGGACCAAGCTATTCTGTGCTTTCCAAAGTATTTGTAGAACAAACAGAAGTGACTCTGCATAGATGATAACCAAACACGTATTCTAATATCGCAGTCCATAGAGCCAAAAAATGTTCCCAGTTACAAAGATATGCAAAGGATGATTGCTCTCGGTCAAAGAAGTAAAAAGTGATTGGTATCACTCCACATACCCAGAATGAGAGCAGAGCAGAGGCAGATCTGACATCTATGGTCATTGCTCAGTCCTTTCCTGGCTAGTCTTAGCAAATCAGCAAAGAATAACCTCTTATGCTGGAAGGCAGTCTGATATGGATGGTTACGTGCATGCAGAAAGGAATGGTGAATGAAGCATTCTTGACAAGCATGAAAAAGGTGTGCCTCCTACAGTCCGCTAAAAAGCTTTCACTCCGTTTTGTTGTAATTCACCTTTTGCCAGTGGCTCAGAAGGCACTATATACCAATCTTCAACTTGAGGTTACTTACAGTATATCAAACTGTGCGTTATAGCTGAAGTAAAAGTTTCCTAGTACTCTCCTGTTTTGGAGCCTGATTTTATCACTGTTGTGGGTGACTGCCCCAAGTTGTACATTCAGTAACTTATCTTGTCCTGAGTCTGATGTGTACGGGAGATGAACTACACAATAAGCTAGAAAGTGCTTAGATTTCAGTGGAAGGTAATTTCCCAGTACAGAGCTAAGACTGACATGAATGCGCCTTGTCTCTGTCGAAGCAGGGTGCGCTGTTGGTGAATGTCGCCCGTGGAGGTCTCATGGATTACAGTGCTGTAAGTGCAGCTTTGGAATCAGGTCAGCTTGGAGGGCTAGCGAGTGATGTAACGTGGGTCGAACCAATTGACCCCAAAGATCCAATCTTACAGCACCCAAAGGTGCTGATCACACCGCATATTGCTGGTGTTACAGAGTCCTCGTATACGAATATGGCAAAGGTATGCATTCGTCACAAACACTGTCTGCTGCTGTCGGTCTAATTAAAGTGTTCACCAGGTGCTTGCCTGCTTCAACCAAGAAAAAATCTAGTTCAGTTAACACTTGACCGGTTCGTTCTGAAACTGTCGGAGAAGTTTCTATTGGATGGATCGAGTTCCACCGTACACTCCGTGGAGTCATTTCTTAACCCACTTGACAAGGAATTAACCACCGTCGTTATTTACTGGGTGTCTGCAGATTGTTGCAAAATCGGCAATTCAGCTATCTGAAGGCAAAACGATTACTGATTTGGAGTTCATTAATTGAGCCGAAACTCGCTGCTTCGCTGTACAAGTAAAAGTTAGTAGAAGTTAGGATACTCACTTCTGCTGAAAATTTCAGCGATCGATCTTATGATTAAGCAGATCAGCTGTGAGTGGTGCAGCTAGGGAATCCATTTCATACGCAGATCGACAATCACGATACGATATTATTCGATTGTCGTTGTCGCCACTTGCTAGTGGAGATCTACCATTTTCCCTCCGTACGTCTTTAACTCGAAGAAAGGAGTTGTAAACTCAAAACTGGTTGCAGAACTACAACAGAAAGAATCTTAGGAACACGTACGAGTATCTTCCCCTCTGTCCAGAATGGAAACGATACTAGCAAGCTTGCATTGGGACATGCGCAATACCGCGACGGCTGTGAAAGCTGTGCGACCATGTGTTCGAAAAAATCCGTCAGTATCGCGTGCAAGCTTACGCTCACTTGTTTCGCTGTTTGCATGGAAGAACGTTTTCACCTTAAAGTTTGTTCATCTCGGGAGAATTAAGGATTTCAGTTCTGCATCGAGAGATTCATGCTCAGATTAGACTCCGCACCCATAGAAGAAAAGAAATGAATGTGATACAATCAAAATACGGTAGCAGTACTATGAATCATAAGTAAAAACGTTAGTTGGAAATGCTAATCGAGAGCTCACAAGAGAGAGACAAGGCAATAGTTTTAAATACAAAAGGAGAAAACAATTATCCCAAGAAGGAAATATACTAAATGGAAGTACGAAAAGTACTAGATGCGAGGTCTTTTTGGCTGTAACTGTCAGAAGGTATCCCTTGGTCACATAATGATTGTACCTTGGGAAGGAGAGGGGAAAAAGTTCTCTAAGGTTTTCCCTTCAGCGTGTTCGTTCCAACACTCTCACTTAGTGACTATTGTGGTAACCACTCATCCTAGCTTATGCAAAAAGTATTTTGTCTTAGGTGTCGTTAGATTAATAGTGAGTATGTAGTTCTTTTGAGTTGAACAACATTACATCGCTATCTTACTGGAAGCAACCTGATCTTTAATAAAATAGTACTTGATGTCAATATGTCTGGTTCGATCAAATTTGATGATGTCATCGAAGACGATAGAGCTTTGGTTGTCACAATGTCACAATGTATGAGTGTAGTTTCGTCATCTGGTAAGTCAATATCAGACATCATTTGTCATAGATAAATTCTTCTGATGTACACATGTAGAGTGTGATGTACTCGACCTCGATACTTGAGAAAGCTACTGACTTCTATCACTTAGACGATCAACTAATTGCTCCATTTGCATAAATGAAAAAGTTACTTGACGTTGAGCGTCTGGACTCGATGTCACATCACCAGTCAGCATCACTATAATCACAAAGGGATCCGCATTGAGTGCTTATAGTCAAGGTGGTAGTGAAGTGTATCTTTTATGTACTGAAATGTCCTCTTCATCGTTTGTCAAGTGGTTGGGTCCAGGATTATACATGTGTTGTGAAAGCAAGAAGAGGAGGTCGGTCGTACAAAGCACCTTCTAACATTCATTTTGCTGACCGAGGCACTACTTAGATGTATGGGCTCATATAGAGAAAACCTCATCAAAGTCTTATAGCAAACGGCCTCGTACGCGTTTGGAGAGTAGACGGATAAACACAAAGCTTTTTCCACTACCTTTCCACTATATTTTTGACTAGTATACACTAAAGAGTTTCAGTTTTGTGTTGTCGAGGATCGAGTTTAGCATATGAAGACTACATACCTGTATAGAGTACTGAACAGAAATAATTTTCCACTACTTAGAGGTATACACTAGATTCCAAGTAGTATAGATCAAAACAACTCGCGTTCGCTTTGTCGTCAAGTATATAGTCCAAGAGTTTCCTCTCTGCTTTCACAGTGTACCAGGAATAGACTACTTGAGAGCTAAATTGAACACTGGATTGCTGTATGGCATATACTTGAAGCACGCAACGACAGCATAGCAAAAAGTGAAGTTGCACAGTGGAGTACAGACTAAAAGCGACCACTGTCAAACAATTTTATTCCAATCACATTGAATTTTCAACTTCTATCGAAAGTGAAATAAAACGATTGCATTCCACTGAACTTCCCACCACTTTTGGACCTTGGTTTTTGCAGTTTCTACTTAAAGGCAGGAGAGTGCACCTGACAGATATACTGCAAAGTGAATTTACACCAACTTGCTAAAGGGGTCTGCATCGGCAGTCCAAACATCATCGACGATTGGATCAAATCAAAAATAATCACGTTTAATGCAAAAATAGTACGCTGCAAAAGACTGTCTATTCAGGCTTGGATAAATATGCATTCTCAAATACTAACAAATGCTATGGAGTTCCAGTTTTATGAGAAAAAATTGAAAAGATTATTCGTATGTTTTATCTATAGCATAAGTCAGGAGAGGGAGTGATTTAGATCTGAGAAATCACGATTACGATAGTGGATTCTGCAACTAAAGGAAAAGAGTGTTTCTATTATCTTTGCGATCATGTTATAACTTGCATAAAGATGATATGCTATAGATCTAAATCCATCATTGTATTATAACATCAAAGAGCTTGGGAATATTGCTTAATTATGAGAACTAGAAAGATCTAATGCAACCAAGGGATCCAATGGCGCTAGTTTAGCCACTAAAACCCTAGCTAAAGCTGAATTGTGTTGGTAAACTAGCGCCATTTTCAACTCATGAGAAGTCTTTGTTATCAACCAAAACTTTCGTGATTCACTATTTCATGCTACATTGCGCTTAAACATTAACTGATCATTTCCTCCTCCCTTCATGCTTTTTGGTAGAGTTAAACTTCAATCTGTCTACGAATTTTTGCTCTCGTGATGCAAACTTTAATTGAAAATAATATATTGAATTCAAAAACCTGCAAAGATTCTTTTCTTAAATTTTTTGGCAGAAATATTTAATGTTTGGTGTAACTTTCTAGACTTATTTTTTGATAGACATTTGATCCTATTGTGATATAGTTTGTCTAAATAAACTATACCTAATTTGATCGTTTCCAATCACGAGCAAGAATGTCACGTTAGAGGTTTGTTCGCTAGTGGCTTATATATGTTGACTTGGGTTTAAGAAAACAAATTAGCATCATCTATAAATTCTAATAATATCCAAATAATGAACTACATTTTGTAAGTATGCTCTAACTTTGATAGGGCATCCTCGTACTACATGCGTATCATAACATTGTAATCGACTTTGAACAATGTACTTTATCTACCATCTTCTTTCATCAACTTTGATTGGATTGAGAAAGAGTAGGATCATTAGTAGCAGCTTTCGATGAGATATTTTTACCTTATGATAATTATTTATTAACTTTTTTGCTTTAGGTTATTTCATGTAATGAGAAAAATTTTGTATTTTATCAAATATGATGATTTTAATTATTAAGATTTTATTCGTATCCGTCTATAACAAGTGTCTGTCTATAACAATCTCTATCCATAATAACTGTATTCTTCTTTCTTTTGATGAGATCTTTTTACTTTGTGGTAATTATTTATTAACCTTTTTGCTTTTGATTATTTCATGTAATGAGAAAAAAATTGTACTTTTGTCAAATACGACGATTTTAATTATATGATTTTAATTATATAATTATTAAGATTTTATTCGTATGTGCTCGTCTATAACAATCTCTATCCATAATAATTGTATTCTTCTTTATTACATTATCGCAGATAAGATAAACCAGTTAGTGATAGAACGACAAGCACTCGTCTTGGTCCCTTGATCCATAACATGAAACTAGACTGTCAGGTCCATCCAAGTTTATGCTTATCGATGAAATGCTGATCTATTTCATATACACATTTAGGAGAATAAAAGAAATAACACATAGTTAAACCCCCCGCTCCTCATATAAAAAGGGCTAGGGTTTGTTGGTATTGTGGTCTATTTGCCATTGACGCAACAAGCAGATGCATGGCAGGGAGTTACCGAGCTGCCCATCAGCCGAGAGTACTGCAGCAGCGGCAGACTATACATGACCAAGTTGCCTTACATGGAGGATTCTACGCACGGTAGCTCTCAGATGCGCGGACTCTTCCATGGCTCTTGTTCTTTGGCCTTTCCTACAGCATCCGGTTGGCAGTGAGTTTTGGAGAAGATCCATTCGATCGAGTGTTTTGCAAATAATCAAATTCACGTCATTGACTCCGTGCGTAGAAGATTTTCATTATTCGTTTCTGTTCTTATTTTCTCAAGGTTCCCTGCTGAGATCGAGTTTGGACTTGCCGCTGATGAACGATTACAGACCTCGGTGCTTGAAGTGGTTTTTCGCATTGCCACCGCATCTCATGTCAAGTCGAGCTTTCTTCTGAAACCATTTCTTTGTACTTGTTACTCGTGTAACTCTCATTCGGCAATGTCATTCTGCGCAACTTTGTTTTCATCTTGTGCTTCAATCGGTCAAACTTTGTTGCTTCTCGTGACAGTTACACAGAGATTTTATCACCTTGCATCCAACTCGTTGTTGCTTTGTTCTTTATTGATCGCTGTTTAATGAGTCCTCTTGGTCACAAACTTATTGATGACTGAATGGAACATCCCTCTCATAAAATTTTCTCTAGCATGAATGTAATATCGCATCTTCGAGGATACGAAGTGCTTCGCATAAATGCCATGACAGCAAGATGTGTGAGTCCTCTATGAGGATAACGTGCACCCTCATCAAACTCTCGCAATGAACACTAACAATCTCTCGGATGTATCCGACAATCAGAGTGATCACCTGTCTAATATGATGCGAATGTTATGATGCTGATGTCCAAAATCATCCGTGACGGTTGCTCATCACTCCTTTGATAAACAAACACGACGAAAATGTCATAAGCACTTCAAAAATATTACCAATGCAATGAATAAATAATATCAAATATGTTCCTCAACAATCGATCTAAACTTGTCTTGAGCGGCACATGCACATGTGTAGATCCACAATCAACATATATGCAATATCATGTGCTACAAGTTCACGATACCTCAACCCTCGAGCTCGCTCGAAGCCCCAAGAGTCTTCAGCAAGAAGACCTATATCGTAGACAACGCGATCGACTAGATCAGCCTTACTTTCGCAGTAACTCTTCTTTGAACTTATGCATAATGTTCTTCGTCTTGTGTCATAAATCTTTCTGGTTGCAGATGTCGTACTTACATAAAAATTGATGTATGTTAGTGGTCAAGATTATGAAAACATATGTTTGTTATGATTTCAATCTGAAATGCTTGTTAATGATATAAAATTACTTATCGATCAATGATGGTATCCACGCTGTGGTTATCGTCGTGGATAATTTTGGAGATGATCAAACCTTTTTCCAGAAGCATGGATATTCATTTCTCCATGGCAGTGGTCTCTATTCTCCATGAGCTGTCACAACAACAATTATTTTGCAAAAATAAAGAAATCTCTAGCATTTGGAACATATCCACACAAGATTCAAGAGGAATTTTGATCTTAGAATATATATCCAATTCGGATGTAACATTCACATTTGGTTGTATTGCAAAGAGTTGAATGTGAAACTGAACTATTTACTGACAAACAACAAAAACTAACACTTAGTTTTGAAACTGGAAAATTGCCTGGACAATGGAGTTGAGCAGCCTCCTCCATGTTCAGAATGCACAATGGAGGAGGAAGAGCAGATCGGATGGAGAAGACCTCCTCTCAACCCGTCGTATGCTTACTTTCAAAGATTTGTTAGAACAGAAAGAACAAGAAGTGCAGACGCTGCACTGTACCTGCACGCTGCCCAACTATACCTACCAACTGCTCGATGACGCTTGAGCAGCTGTCCAAAATTCAAAAAATTCAAATTCTGAAATATTTCCTGTCTGACGTTTTCTGTTGGCTGAGACTGTTATCTCTCCTGTGTATTTTTTGTCGGCCGAAAATATCAATATTTTTGGAGAAAATGTAGTGCTCACGAATCACTTCCGATTGAGTCCAAGCTCAATGGAAATAGATACGAGACGGTGACAATATTCGATTGTGCAGAATGTCTAGGTAGCTTAGATATGCGAAACGCTAAATAGACTTATTAGAAATGAAGAGATCTAGGTTACTCATATCCTTTATACTACGAGAGAGATTTAATGTACTAATCTCTCCATGAGCATATTAATATGTTCACTCCTTCTAAATGATGATGACATTATGTAACCACTTTAACTCTTAATCAAACTCTAAGTTGATCTAACATTCATAATTTGAGATTTATGTCTTTTGTTTCTTCACGGCAAAAAGCAGTTGAAGAATTTATTTTCCAAGCAGCACCTTCCAAACAAGAACAAGAACCTGCTTCACTACCCCCAAAATATATGTTGGAGTCATGCATTTGTACATATAGCTCATTGTTTCAGTAGCAATCATTATCCAAGTATAAGAGGCCAAAGAGACCACTCATTTGAACAGCGTGATGTTTTTATAATGATACATGGAGCTAGAGGCTCTTGATTAAACTTCTATTGCATATGCAAGAGAATAGACGTATTGACTTTATGAAGAGAATAATTTTATCATTTGCTTTACCTTAGATAGTTGCATATATCTAAAACGGACCATCACTCCTAAACTTAATATCGTACTTTGAAGAATTTCTCCATCGCTTTCACGTTGTGCTCCAGCTTGCAGCACAAGGGAAGTTGAGATGCATATATGATTAGATAAAATAAGCTAACATGGTAATATACATTACCAACAACGTGCTTCACAAACAAACACAATCAATATAACAATAGTAATAAAAGATTATATACAACCAACATGGTAATAAATAAGATAAGAATTATATGTTTCATATGCAAACACCAACAATAAAATAATAAGAAATGACACCCTTGATATATATCCCAGAAATCATCCGGACTAGCACCTCTTCATAGTAAAGTTTGAAAATCGATCGAGACTATCATCTCCCCGTAATTAGATTTCAAAAGATCGATCGATAACTTGAATACCTCATCCACGAAAATAGTGAATCCTTCTGGTACTCTAAATGACACCCATAATGCACTAGAGGATTGCTGATTGACATCCCATACTAGTATCACGAGGTAACCGACTTACCTCATCCATGAGAGCAGGCATGGTTGACGGGTATGTCCAGACCGGTCCCGCAAGTGCCTGCAGATATCATTTGAGACGTCGAGAAACAACCTTTGGAATGAACAAACAACACGATCCAATGAATAGCAAACGGATGGGAAGACCCCATCAAGCCTCACAAGGGAAAGGTAACAACCACCTCGAAGAGAAGAACACTGGGGCTAAGCCTCGCTATCAGTAGCTCTAAAATCGCCTGTCACACCTATAATGTCGGAGACCAGAAAGTCAGTATCTCTACATACAACTGGTGCACCTGAAGAAGCATCACCTACTGCGATTGCTCTCCTGTGAACGGCACCTGCTAAAGCTCTCTGTAGAGCAATGGAAACTCGCTGCCTAAAAAACGTGGTGCAAAAAAACAGAGAAAGTGGTACCCCCTGGCACCTCTCATGATAGACTCTAGCACAATCTCTCAAAAAGACGTTGAACTCCAAGCCTGTCGATCCGTATATCTCCAAAGCTAAGTGGATGAAGCGATGTCTCACTTGCATACTCCTATACTTGGTCACCTTCGCTGCTGTTACCACGCTTGCAGCCCATCCTGAGGGATGGGTGATCACCTGTGTCGCCACTGAGTCTCGTGTCGGATCCATGACAACCACATCAGCCACTGAGACATGGTCATTTCTCATCATATACAAGTCAACTCTCACTGATCCTCCTGTCTAAAGGACATACCAACGCTCTCTCCACGTCATGTGACCGCTCTCGCGTGCTAAGGCAAACACGACATCTCTGATGGCATCGTGGGTAGCTATCCGCTCTCCCCCATGACGATATCGAGCAAGATGGTGACCCGATGTGTCGAGCGAGACACCGCACTCGTAGATGGATAGTGTCGAAGCAACAAGCTGGACCAAGCCTAAGCGGAACCTCATCGCTGTAGAGAAGATAGTAGGTGCGAGTCGGAACGCTCTAATGCAAGGTTGAGCTATGAGCCAAGAGCCTGCGCCCTTGTCCGAACAAGAGCGGAGTCGAGCTCTAGTATCCCGTGAGATGGAAGGATCCACTAAGAGCACATGGAGAACCTGCTGGAAGTGGTGTCCCGTCAAAGAAGACTGTAGTCCGTGAGATCCATCGGTAGCTAAGGTATCAAATCGAAGGTGTGCCTCACGTGCCTGAAGAGTCAAACTATCTCTTGTCTCATGGAGACACATATGTAGTGGGTCTCTATCTCTACCTAAACCTTTGGAACGTAGCATTGTCTTTTCTTTTTTATAGAAACTGAGTTCTTTGATGCTACCAGCTTTACTATAAAAGTTCATTCCAAAGACATTAAGAAATTCATTTCAACTTTTAAAACCATTCTTTCTAATTAAACTCTCTGCATATTTGTAGGGAGTTTAATTTTCCAAACATAGAATAAATAATACTCCGGAAATACTATTTCTGAAACAGTATTCTCAAGTTAGAATAAGGTAGTAATCACACCTCGTTCTTCAAAGCAAATTTTTCATTTGAGACCTATGAACTTTACAGTTGGAAATATACATCCAAAGTTACGATATACATCCAAAGGCACGTTTTGGTTCAGGGAAGGAAAAAGACAATCTCTGGTTTAGTGGAAAAAATTATCAAAAATGATTTGCTGTCAACTACTATGTTCCTGGAGATTATATTCCTGCAGACTACAATTCACTACGTTAACGTGCCGGATATTGCGTGAAGGATGTCCAAGAAAATGCGAGGTTCCTGGCTATGAAGATGTAGTGTGCTGAACAGAGACAAGAAAGAGGTAAACACGCACGAAAATGAACGTCGCTGCAATATATGTATGTACTCTACCGGTTCTTTCTCCTAAGAACACAAAACTGAGAAACAGACCAGAGAGGTCTGTAACCTGCTTCAAAGCCCCTAAAACAAACCCATGAATCACAACCCTGACCCAAAACCACCGAAGCGTAGAAAAGCAAGAGAAACTTCCCTTTGCTAACAAAAAGAGCTGCACCTGTATCACACGATTGAAACCCAAGTCCAAACCACATCCATGTATAAGCTCTTAGCTAAAGCTAGCTACCACAAGCCATACACAACCAACTAAGTCCCTAACGAACTCAAAAGGACAAAACCTGTAGCGAAGGAACCGAAAAAGGTCTATCTGAGAACTTTCTCCTTTCGCCAAACGGTCTTCATATCTCGAAAGGGTCTTCTTCCTCATTGGCCTCAAGAACTATCCAGATCCGACTCTCGACAGCCGAGATATCGTCAATTTTTGGTCGTAGATGATCAAACTGTCAAAAACTCCTCCCTGCGGCTTAAAACTACACACACACCGCACAAACGGATCGTCTAAACTGATATACGTCTTCTCTTGCAGGTAGATCTAGCTATCTTGAACCCAACGAGACTCCAAACAAGCCGTTTGGAGTTCCTCTTGCAAAACCATGCAAGAAATTTAGTCGTAGGTTGCAAAAAAATGACGTAAATCAGCTCCCTGCGGCTCAAACTTGCTCACCACACCCAAATCAACAATCCAATTCACGTACGGTCTTCTCCTATGCGTAGATGAAGACTCCTTGATCACGTGGGCACCAAGAACGAAGAGCTTGGCTCACCGATCGCGAAGAACAACCCTATTTCTGTCGCATGCGATGAAAAATCTGACGCAAGCGCTTCCCTGCGAACCAATTTCACTCTGAACTCCCAAACCGTCCGATGAAACTTCATTTTGTCTTCAGTTTCCTGTAGAACTCGGTGTTCTGATCCCGATGGATCCAGCAAGTTTGGACTCCAGAACGGCCCGAACGGTCCAACTCTCATTCACAAGTAACTGAAATCTCCAAATCTGCTTCTTACATCTCAATTTCCCCCAGAACACAACCCCCGATCCGTCTCTTCACGAACCGTCTTAACCCACACGTAGACTACGTAGATCTAAACCCAATGACACCT
Source organism: Asterella californica (assembly GCA_036924285.1). NCBI lineage: Eukaryota > Viridiplantae > Streptophyta > Marchantiopsida > Marchantiales > Aytoniaceae > Asterella > Asterella californica. The sequence continues at coordinate 21,298,167 of JAYKYS010000003.1, forward strand.
TGCGCACGTGTATTGGACTTCGCAATTCTCCAAAACGTCCACCGACAAGTCGCAAGAACAAGCAAGCCTCTTAAGCAGCCCCCTTACGTCAGTCCCAGTACGTATCAGTCTTCTGTAATAACGAGGAAGCATGCCCCTTGCGTCTTTAATATAACGTCTGAAGCCGCTAATACCCATTCAGCAAGTAAACTAGGGTCTAGTTTGATTTTTCCTTCTTTCGAGTTGCATAACTTTTCCACTAGGCATCCAAATGAAATAGACAACATGTCCATGGAAAGCTGGCAACGAGCTCTATCCATCGATGCGATGAAAGCGAAGATCCGAAATTGTGCCAAAAGCCCGTAAGTTGGGGCCTAGCTTGTTTTACCCATCTTTCGAGTCTTGTAACTTCTCCACTAGGCGTCCAAATGAAGTAGACAAGATGCCCATGGAAAGTTGACAATGAGCTCTATCCATCGATGCGATGAAAGCGAAGATCCGAAATTGTGCCAAAAGCCCGTAAGCTGAGGCCTAGCTTGTTTTACTCATCTTTCGAGTCTTGTAACTTCTCCACTAGTCGTCCAAACGAAGTAGACCAAGTGCATATGAAAAGCTGAAAAGGAGTTCTACCCATCGATGCGATGAAAGCGAAGATCCGAAATTGTGCCAAAAGTCCATAAGTTGGAGCCTAGCTTGTTTTCTCCATCTTCGGAGTCCTGTAACTTCTCCAGTAGGCGTCCAAACGAAGTAGACAAAGTGCCTATGAAAAACTGACAAAAGAGTTCTATCCACTGATGCGATGAAAATGGAGATCCGAAATGATACCAAAAGCTCGTAAGCTAGGGTCTAGCTTGTCTTTCCCATGAGTGTCTTTGGAGCAATAAGTATTGAAGTCTGAATTTCAGATAGGAGCCGGTCCACGATACGACAACGTGAAGTGAATAATCGACAGACTAAGAACAAAAAATGAATAGAAAGTGCTATCTCTATCCTGGAGATTATATACCTCCAGACTGCCATTCAGTACGTGAAGTGATTAATAGACAAACTAAGAACAAAAGATGATTAGGAAGTTCGAGAAACATCAAAAAGACAGATGACTATATTTAAAAAACTAAATTTAAACTTCTGAATTCTCTCCTCAACTTATGAGACTTGTTCTCGTAGAGTTGGACACCTGGGTGTTGACAGCTATAAAACTGTAAGCACAGTGCATAGAGCGTATGCTTGGTTTCCATAAAACTCCTTCACGTATGTAAATAAACAATATTCAATTCTTTCAAGTGTCTTTAATTAATGCACTAACCCTTCCAACAGGAAGGGTTAGTGAATTAATTAGAGGTCATGTATATTTCATCTCTTCCGAACTTGGAAGAGGTTAATATGCATACAATCTGATAAGAGTCTGGGAATAAGCCCTTTCACCGCACAATAACCCGTTTGAATACTTGCAGCGGTAGAGACAGTGTCGTATCCAAAATTCATATTTTCAAAGACGAGCTCGTGCGAGATAAGATATGGTAGATGAAAAATATTCTCACAACTTACACGAGTTTACTCTCACACTTTTGCACGCTAAAAATCCAAATCAGAGGCTGGAGAGTATTGGATGCGATAACAACAGATTATCCTAAAGAAGAAATTAGCATGTATATTCATCCTCTTCCAAGTTCGGAAGAGAGGGAATATACATACCCTTTAATTAATGCACTAATCCTTTCTGTTGGAAGGGTTAGTGCATTAATTAAAAACACTTGAATTGAATCCTGTTTACTGACATAGTGAAGATCTTTTATTGAAGCCAAGCATACGCTCTGTTCACTGTACTTACACTTTTATAGCTTTCCACACCCAGGTGTGTAACTCCAGGAAAACAAGCCCCGTAAGTTGAGGAGAGAATTGAGAAGTTTAAATTTAGTTTTTTAAATTTAATCATCTGGATAATTTAACCTTCTGTCTTTTTGATGTATTTCAGAAGATAGCATCTTTTATTCAATTTTTTGTTCTTAGTCTGTCTATTAATCACTTCACGTATTGAATTGTTGTCTGCAAGAATATAATTTTCATGAACATAGTAGTTTACAATCAATAATTTTTGATAATTTTTTCCACTAAGCCAAAGATTGTCTTTTTCCTTCCCAAAACCAAAACTTGACTTTGGATGTATATTATCCTAACGAAGAACACTTTGCAGTAAACCCTTTTGTGAACATCAGTAATCTATGTTAAAAAGCTGTTTTACGGTTAGGTTACGACCTAAGTCAGAAAAGCAGAATATTCTTATGGTAATTTACAAGAGGAACTTAAGAATCAGGAAAACTTCTAGGTTGTGAATGAAAGAACTAACAACCCGAATATACCATCCGTGATCTTGCGGATGCATATACCGCCCGGAAGTCGGCTTTGGTGGTATATATCCATTGGAGCATCTTTGGTTGTGGATCTTTATACTGTATCTATTGCAGTACGAACAGTCGAGCAAGCAAACCAGAGATTTACTTGATCAGACCTCACAATGAAAGTCTGACTCTCTTAGAATTTCTTGCTTGTTTGATTAGACCTCTGATCTGGAATTGTCGATCAAACAGATGATGTTACTTAGTCACATAAAAAACTGAAATTTACTTCATTTTCTGGGAATAGCAGTGATCTGAAAAAAGATCTAAAAAGAATAATTTTAAATCACTGGTTGGCTTTTCTTTATGTATGCATTGTCTTTTTTGTTAACATTCATTGCTAACTGGACAAAATGACCAGTAAATGAAACTTCAAGTAAAAGATCTGATTTTACTCCAGGTAAAGTATCTGATAAAATAAAAGATTATAAGAAGAGTCCGAACAAGTCCAAAATATTTTCTAAAGGACTGATCAAATAAATTTCTGCAAGCAAACACCAGATGTATGAAAATTACTGCCGTAGATATACCCTTCTTACATTCATTCATGTCGTACATCTCATGTTCAAGTTACTAGAGATGCTACTTAAACTAAACTCCATCAATTGAGCAGGGTATAGACTTGTCCGGAGTTGAGCCCTGCGTCATTGTCTTTCTTTATCCAGACCCCTGGTGATGACGATTTCTCTTTCACACGCTTTATCAACAAAGAGTTACTCTTGCAATGTAATTGCGTCATTGTCTTTCTTTATCCAGACCCTTGGTGATGGCAGTTCTTTTTTCACACCCCCTTACAAACAAGGAGTTACATTCCATGATTAGCGATTAATCCGGATCTGATCCAATTCCTTTTCGGGTTGCACAGCCACTCATCTAGCTTCCCCGTATCCCCCTCCTCCATCAGTTAACAATTAATAAGATAAAATACAATATTCCGCCATCCGTAAGAGCCTGATAAAGGAAAAACCATGGCAAAATGACCTGATCAAGTCTATACCTTATCAGTTGACGAAATAAGCAATTAGTCTTAGGCACTAAGGTTTCATTTTTCTTTTCACCAACACTAATCAAAACCACAGAAAGCAAATTCTCCTTTCATTCTATTGTACTCCCTAGTGATGACGCATAGTTCCACTCGACAGTAACAAAAAGAATTTTAATCATTTTCATGTTTATCTCTATTCAATGCGTCTCTTGTATTTTACTCCCAAATATTTACTAAATGGACTATCCCTATATTCTTCTGCCGTGCATGCATGTTCCAGTTTGATGAAGTCCATTTTGTTCCATCACGACAGCCTTTCTCGAAAACAAGGGAACACCAGATCTGTTTCTGTGAAACCTAAAAAATGTGTCAATGAAGCAAAAAATTGAGATATTGAAAATGTGCCAAACCTCCGGTGACACCTCACACCATTGTCGCTGCAAATCTCACGTGGTTTTGTGTCCGCAGAAAAAAAGCCACGAGAAAGCAAAACACGAGATTGAAGTAGCAAAACAACAGCCCTGTTCTGCGTTCGTAGAACACAGCGCAGGACAATGCAAGACACGAGAAGCAAGGAACCGCCGTTTTGTACTTCGTGTCTGTCGTCCTCTGCCTCCCCCCGCTCCCAGTTCGAGAGCATGAGAGCCGTCGCTTCTTCATCGTCCAAAAATCCCTCACCTAATTCAAGCAGCAAAATGAGCAGACGAAATGAGCACAGAGCCTGCAGGTCGCAAATAATGAAGCCGTTATTTTGAGAGATCGGTCATGGACCGAAACGAATAGTGGTCATGAGAGCTGTCGCTTTGCCATCGTCCAAAACTTACGGCCAAACGAGCGCGGATAATATAGCCGGTACTGTGAGCATGAAGTCTGCAGCTCGCAGATAATGAAGCCGCTATTGTGAGCACGGCTCCATTACAGAATAATGCACAAAAATCGGCATACTAGCTCTCGACTTCATATTGTTGCGTGTTTATTCGTTACAATGAAGATACATCATGAAAAATAAAGCAACAACGAAGGTGCACTTCTCATCGACGAGTGTTCTGACAGTGGCACGCAACGTCCATCAAAAATTTGACCCGTACGTCTGTTGCAGCTCCCGTCCAATCCCGCATATTTATTTTCCACGCCGTTATGGTCGCTTGTCATCTTCCTCTCATTTCCCGTTCACACGCTTTGGATGTATATTTTGATGTTCTTGGTTACGAGATAGCATTGAGAATGAGACGGCGAATGAAACATCGGAAGTGTATACCAAGATCATGTGTAAACGAATAATCTTTTCATTCTTGATGATACCAACAAGATTACTTTTTCTAATTTTATAGACTTGTCTATTATTTTATTCTAGAATAGACAAATGGCTAGAAAAGGTCCACATCACCGAGTGTTTAGAAAACCGGTTGTTGATGTTGTGAGAGAAGGACATGCAACGCATTGCGGTCAAATACAAGTTCTGTATGATTCTGATGACAATAAATAATTAATAATCTGGTCTTACCAAGGAGAATGTATTTTGCAATCCCAAGAGAAATAGTGTGGTTGAAGAACATGACCAGAAGTGGTTTTTGATGTCGCGGAGTGCAAGGGTATGATCGAGTCTTTTCTTCAGTTTCTACAGATGAAATGAGTTGAGAGTCTCATATCAAACCAAATGTTTGTCTAACTAGAAGGTGAATCCAAGTTCGGAGTAAGTCCTTTTGTTGAAAGTCCTTTACAAACTCTTGTTCTTAGGGTAGTGACGTGACACTCTCTTTGATGTGCGAGTAAAATCTACCATTCGCTCTTGTTTTGGCTATGCGTTAGAGTAGTTAGAAGTTGATTGTGGAAAACCGAGAAGGTAAGGAGGAATTTCTTTGTCATGTAATATAGTTCCTCGTATTAGCAGATGGTTGAAGAAAGAGGGCGAGAGAGAAGGATGATTTACATCATTTAGGTGTGGTACATCAAGTGGACGTCCGGAATTCACTAGAAACAAACAAAATTCCAATCGTAATGAAAATCTTTCCGATCACTCTTGAGAGAAATTTATGAAATAAATGTCAAAACACACTTTTAATCCTTCTCAAATTGGTTTAGCAATTCTGTATTGCTGAATACTCTTGACCAGATTATGTAAGAAGAAGGACATGATCCGACAAGAGGTCTTTACGACTACTCTCTTGTCTTGACGGAGGTTGTGGTGTAGCAACTTGTTGGAGAGAGAGAGAGAGAGATGTGAATCCAGAGCTATTCATATCGTTGTTGATTGTACGTCAATTTGGCATACGATCGATTGTTAAAGGAGAAAAATATTCAAGCCGGAAATAGAATATAAACGGACTTAGTGAATGCAAATACTTTTACATATTTCTGAGACAACTTAGAATATGTCATCTTGTGAAAGCGACAAGTATGAACAAGTGCCGATATCAATTAGGATAAACAAGATTGAAACACGTTTTTCTTCACATCTCAATCATTAGAAGATCATTCTCAATAAGTAAGAGCTCGTTAGAATCTATTTGCTCTACATCTCGAACCTATCAATATGAACTTATGTGAGATTGTGTTTTATGGTTTATGAGAAATATAGTATTAGAAGAAATAATGACATTCATGATAGGAGAAATAATTCAATCTACAGCAGAAGAAAACTCTGCTGAGTGATGGAACTGCGTTGATAGTTGAGCTTGATCTTCAACAACCTCGAATCAGTTCATCAAGAGATTTCTGGTTGGTACCGAGACGACTTGAACACTACATGAAATGACACTCTGATTACTCTGTTATCATATCGTATGAATTTTACACGTGAAAGTTATTCAAAAATATGTGAGGTATCTGACCGTGAAGATATTGTGTGTAAAAACAAAAGGATAGAAAGATACACAACCATGAGAACAAATATCCAAGCCTTACTTTATATACACTTCCGTAGTATCTTACAAAACTAAAGAATAGACACAAGTCCTCTGTAAACTACACCCGAAATCCTTAATCTAGTCTCTCCAACCCTTGAATATCTTATGTATCCACAACAACTGCAATACCATCGTCATATCGATGTTGCCGCTCAGTATATCACTAGTCCAAATTGTCATATCATCCTAATCCAAATGAAGGTCATGAATGCAACCCACTTAGCTACCAATACAAAGAACGCAACTCGATGTTTAAAAGAATCTCATTTCCGTCATCGCTCATTATACAACTAGCTCGATCAAATCATCTTAACCCAAATGAGGGTAGTAAGTGCAGGTCACATATCTAGCGCTATAGACAGAACTATATCCAAAACCTGAAGTAGGTACCAACTCGTAGTGAAACAGATCAATATGAGAACTTCTTTTTTTTCCACACGGTCTTCAGATACGAATAGGCTCTATCCGCTTGACTCCAATGGTCCTAAGAACCACCAAATTTGACCCTCAACAGTCAAGATATCTCTAACTTTTGATCACAAGTGATCGATAACCAAAACCTCTTTCTTGCGAGCTAAGTTCACTCACATCGTCCAAATGGAACGTCTGATCTCAGATCCATCTCTTCTTGTAGATAGATCCGACTACCTTGAATCCTATGAGACCTCAAACAAGTCGTTTGGATTTTTCTTCGCAAAACCACACAAAAAATTTGATTACAAGAAGAAAAAACTGACATAAACTGATCACCTACATCTCAATCTCCCTCGTCACGCTTAACACAACAATCCAATCTATGTGAGGTTTCCTCTTATGCGTAGATGAAGACTCCTTGACTCCTTGATCCATCTTCCTGTAGATGGATCCAACTATCATGAATCCTACGTGATCAAAAACAAATCATTCGGAGTTTTCTTTGCAAAACCAAACAAGAAATTTGATCGCAAAAAGCAAAAACTGATGTAAATGATCTCTTAAGGCTTAATCTCCCTCGTCACGCTTAACACAATAATCCAATCTATATGCAGTCCCTTGTTGTGCATAGATGAAGACTCCTTGCTCCCATAGATACCAAAAACAAAGAGCTGGCTACACCGATCATGTAGAACAAAGCGTCCGTAGATCGCAAGTGAACAGAAATTGATGAAAATCTTCTTCATGCGGATCAATCTACATCTCTCAATCGTCTAGTGAAACTTTGTAACATCTACCATTTCTTGAAAAACGAGATGTTGTGATCGCAATAGATCCAAGAATAATAAATTTGGCCGAGAATACTGTGTTACAGAGTGTCTGCTCTGATGTCGGAGCATAGTATGATGAAATGTCACTAGTAGCACGAAGCTTTCGAGAATGACAGCCCTCTACACGCACTATGAGCGTATTGAATCACGTCGCCATCATTGACATTCTTGGCATGTGAATGATATTGTAAGATAGAAATACGCACCCGATTGTACAGCATCAAGGAGAAGATCTAGAAGGTACACAAGTTGCCCAAGGCGCGGACAAGGGTCCCAAGCATTTGCATCAGGTGATCCAAATGATGCTGGGAAAGAGGACCACTAGTAAAATTCGTGTGTTGTGAATAGTCTATCATTCTCTCATGGAAACCATGCTTTTCTTGTACTTCAGGGACTTACTGTCAAGCATGAATACGATGTAGATGACAGATCACTCATTATACAGGTTTACGATCATCAGATTTGACGAATACGGGCAATCAGCGAACTCAGGACACAGTGAGCAGAAAGTCAACCACAACTTCATCCTTGTCCGGAAATTTATCCATGTTTGTCCAACATTTGGCGGATGTTCGAGGTAAGATCCTTCCTAGATTTGTCTGCAGTATTAATTCATGTCTTGGGATCTATCTGTACCCAACCCTCAACCTGCGCACCACTCCCAAACTAGGCTTCTGTCAAGAGGCGGTGAGCAAGAAGCAATTATTGTACTGTTCCAATCGGCTTGTCGAAGCAAGACTTTGGTGCCTTTTTTCAGCTAACGATATTTTTTCCTGTCTAAGTAAAAACATGATGTAATTTTACGGAGGTGTTTCGTGCATATTTATCACTGCAGGTCCATCGCAGATCCTTTGCACCGTTTTAGAGCCTTGGACTAAACCCCAGAGCTATATGGACAATGAAACCTCAACCGACGTACACTTCAAAAGAGATGGCGAGAGGACAAATAAACCGATCTTTTGGTTTGTTAACAGAGCTTCACAGGAAAACCAAGGATAGCAAAGATAAATCTCGACTCGTCGCCCGTCAGAAAGCCGGATACTTCGCTGCTGACAGGGTGTCACCCTAAATCCACCCTTGTGGCCACCTTCTTGAGGTATCCTGAATATTCAGCCAAGTTCGCAGTCTCTCTCTGAAGCTCATTTGCAGGAGACGTGAGTCCGAGTGTGTTGGTCCAAGACGTCGGTTATCATTACGAAACTTGCTGATGATTCTTCTCCAAGGAGTCAGGCGAAGCGTTCCGAGAGCAGAGGTACGATCTGGTATACAGGCAACTGTGTCCTGAAAACTATTCTGATTCTCTTGGTCCTTGTCAGCAGCAACACTCATATCGTTGATGTCTTCCCATAACTTGAGCACTTCTGCTCGAGTGAGTTTTTCATAATCCGCATTCTCCTCGAAATCCCTGGAGAAATTGTGTACGCGTGTACGCGCACTCGGTGAACTCTCCGAATCCCATATGTGATGGCGTATACTACGGTGTAATTTACGTTGCTCGATTGCAACTCTCTTCATGAATAATATTGCCCTACAAACAAACCACGCTCTGGAAGTGAACACCCTTCCTCCCTGCCCGCCAACCAGATTTCCTCCCAACCCTCGCTCCTTCATCAAATATGGGAATGTCACAGAAGCTTCAGCGATTTCAGCGAACTTCCTGGGGTGAGATTGGTGAAGTGAAGTGTAGTGAAGTGAGATAAGATCAGCTTATATGGCCTGCTGATGAAAATGGGGGTAATGAGAAACCATGAGTGAAGAAAGGGTTGGAGTATGAGAGAGGTCCCATACTTCTAAGAACAATCTTTAAGAACCAATTCAAAGACAAATTGCCGACCTATGACTCTACGAGGTCAGTAGGCTGCTTTGAGAGGAACGAAGCCGCGGAGAGGCGCGGGCGGTAGCAGGAGCGTTACCGTAAGCTAAAAGTTCACCTTGAGCTAATTGCTTTGGTCACTATCATAGGCAGGCATGTCTCGCGTCGTTTGCTCTATGATGGAGGTTTCACAGACATCATCGTGGTGTATATGACCAAAAGGAGGGAGACAAGGTAGGAGAATAGGATAGTTCATGCGGATGATGATGATTACTTTTACTCCAGTTTCCGTAGTCAACAATGTTCGTTTGTGTGCTTCTATCGATTACGACAGGCAACAATGCACAGAGTCTCTCACCCAACCTGGACCATCTTTCTTCTGCTGGACTTTCTTCATCGTTTCTTCTGCCGGTTTTTTCAGCCGCCAACAATAGTCTGTATATAGGATCGTATTCCACTAAACTGCAATATTGTATCTGCAGTCACAACTGTTTGCAAGGTGTGGGGCCACGGATTTATCTAAACTAAGGTCTAACCAAGACTCCGGTGCAGGAAGTTTTGTAAGGACGCTTGAATCGAGAAAGTTTCTAACCGAGTTCCGCATACTAAAATGACAGGCCAGAACAACAACAGACAGAACACAGACACACATCCATTTTCATTCAAACTATTATTACCAGTCTAGCCAAGGTAACCAATCAGTCCAGCGTGTTGGGAGGCCTGTGCTATTTACTAATAAAAGCTTGATAAGATGATTAAAGAGAATAAGATATTAATAACAAGACTTAATATATATTTTATTAAAAACGAGAGAAAGACAACAGAGAAACAGATAATATTTTTAATTTATAAATATATGTGGACTATAAGCTATATTGAGACATAAGTCATCCATGAAGTTCATAGATCGCTTAGATTTGTATCTTGTAAAAATTAACTTTAGCGTAAAGAATTATACAAAGATAAGTTGGATTACATTAAACACAGGATCATCATAGACATGAAGTGCTCGACAGTAACAGAGTTGAAGGAGAAATTCATTCAAGATTTTTTGAAGAAGTTCAGCTACAAAGGAAGCCCAAGAAATTCATGGAATGACAAGACAGAAAATAAAACCGAAGAGTGGGAGATGCTCTACTCTTCTCATGATTCATATAATTAAAGTGAAACTAAGACTCTGAATAGTCAATGTCTATGTTTTCAGTATTCCTTGATGCTTCACCACTGGTTATCTCATGTCCATCTTGGTCTTCAATGATATCTTCATTTTCTTCCGGGGCTTCTTCTTTGTCATTATCATCTTCAGGTGGAATAATTGCTTCACCTGCTATATCATGTTCTAGTCAGAACAACTGATTCCTTATTTGAACTACGGTTGTCTTGTGCAACCAACTTGTAGTGTCTCATGATTTCTCTTTTAGCCCATTGTAGCATAAAAGATTTCATTTCTTCAAGAAGATTTACACTAGTTACACTGTTATAAGTTCTAAGATTTGCACAAACACTCGGGTTTTGTCTAAAAATCTCTTCGAACTCACAAAATCACGCGGCTTCCAAACCCTTCAAGAGGTGCTCTGGATCACAATACACAACTATTACTTAAAATACAACAAAAATATACACAGAGAAGAGAGGAAAGATGATTACTACTCCCTGACCACGGCTTTCAGTCTTCTCACGTCGGCTTCCAAAAGCAATTCTCGGAGGTTCAACTCGGCTTCTGACACCCTTAGAACACTATCACTACTCCGTAGATGCTAATTACAACTCCATATCACAAATTACTTTTACGACATTCCACTGATTAGATCATTCATAATGTGTATGTCCCTTGTAGCCTTGCCAAGCTTTTGCGTACTGAAACGGTCTTCTAACAGCACTACAACAATACCTACATCCACTGATACTCACACGAAGATTCTATAACCAAATAGAAGATAGAATGAAGGTGGGAAGATGAGAGAATAGAAAGAAGAAGAGAAAATCAAAACAATAAATAAAAGAAAAAAGAGAAATTAATATTCCAACAGGCTTCTAGTCCAGATCTTGACTATCAAGTCATCATTGCTTGTAGTAAATTGAGAGAGAAGACTAAATATCTACTTACAGTCCCACTATCTTCTAGTTGAGGAGGACGTCTTCTACTATGATAAGAAGCAATCCGTCAGCTTCTATGTACTTCATGTCTTTCATCTCGAGGCAATCTTGGAGTTAATTACCACCCACTGTACCTTTGGCCAAATGAGCTTTTAAAGTGGTTCAGATATGTGCCGACACTATCATCGTCTACGTCCTGCTTCAATCAACTTCTACAGATTACGGCTTCTAACTTCTTCTGTCTTTTTTTCGACTGCTCTAACTCAGAGGACCAATCTCCCATGGACAATCCGTACGAGGATCCGAAGTACTCCACTAGATGAGACAAGTTTGGACACTGCACAACTTCTAACAATCATCGCCACTCAACATGAAGACTTCTCATGCACAACTAGATATGAAATCGATGAAATCTAATTCTCAAAGACATAGACAAAGCTTCTGTAAACAAAATCTGCAATCCAGTCCCTAAGAAGAAGTTACATTGGCTTCTGGAAGCTACTCCTTCAGCTTCATGTCACTACCTCTTAACACACCAAATTAAACATGACTACATGAGGATGCCGTTCCCTATCTACTCTGTCTATCTCGATGTACGCTCCCACGATCTTCTCTTGGAGCGGAGGTGCAGACCTACTCTATGCGCAACTGTACTCTGTGTGTAACCTTGTGTGTCCTCTCTCAAAAACTAAACATTAACCTCGACTTTATACCACCGTCTCTAAGGGTCGAAGGAGGATCATCTTGAATCGCAATCACAACCCAGAGGAGAAAAAAGACATTGTCAAATGACCACCTCCTCTTGGACTTCGGTCCCTCTCAATTTTAGAAAGTCTTTCCTACTCCTGCTGTAATTAATCATATCACATGCACAGTATCCTAAAAATATAAAGAGGAGTTGCTTAGTTAAAAACAGCTAACTCCGATTCTCTAAAAAGTAGCGAGGTATAAACAGCTAACTAATGTTCATATCTATTCCTGGTCACCAAGTGTGACATCCATCATCTACTTGACTATCTAATTCGTCTTCGGTCATCATGTGCTGCTCTGCTGGTATCTCTAACGAGACTGAGGTAGCAGCAGCCTCAATGACAACCATGTGCTCTTCTGCTTTTGGCTCAAAAGCCAGAAGATGTCTTTGAAAAGCTCTAACCGTCTGCGCTTCATGATTCTTCTGTAAGACATGCTTGTTGCAGAGAACTGAGATGATCTCTTGGAGGTCAGAGAGAATCGACACTTCCACTCTGAATATCTGAGAAGCCATCTCCCTCTTCTTGTCTTCCAGAAGACGTCTTGGCTTCTAGAACTTCCTTGCATGTCTTCTTCGCTTCCAACACTGTTACCAACCAGTGAACATCGAGATCTAACTCCTCCTTGTCTAGATCTTCCACAGGGGCTGATACTGAGACGCTGGAAGACGTGACTATGGAGCTGAGAACCGAAAAAAGACCATAGAGAGTTTTCATATCCTCGACCTGTCAATCGAAGTAGCCAAACATGTTGTCCTTGCATCCCACCAGCATGTCTTTGGAGGCGTCGTCTCAAGTTCAAGTCAAGGTCATAAGCTTCCTCCTTGCGGTGAAGTTAATCTTCTTCTTGAGCGCTTCTCTCATCTGCGTCATGATCTCCTTGCTTTCGTCTTCTGCTTACACCCGCTGCTTCTTCTTCTCTGCACCCTGGCTTCTACAACTTCTCGCTGTTCACTCCAAGTCTTCTCCTCGCCCACCATATCAGATCCTCAAGACTTCCTGCTCTCTTTGCTGAAGTCGCACCTGCAACTCTTGATGGGAATTCCGCAATTGGATCAATTCTTTAACAGAAGCAAAAGCTTCTGTTTTGTACTTGGTGGTGATCTTCTCAATTATGCGGAGCTTGGCTTCCAAAGCTTCCACCCTCTACTTCTGCGCTTCCTTCTACTAAATAAAAGTGCGAAGATCAAATTCAGGCTGAAGAGGCTTCTCCTAGGCTTTAGCCCGCTTCTCCACCATCTCAATGGCTGGCTGGATCTCGTTGCTGAAGAAGGCACTGAACTCTCCAGTCTTCTTCGCACAGAAGTCAAGTTCATGCTGATGTAACGATTTGCAGCAGCTTCTTTGTCTTTAATGAGGTACTTGGACTTCTTCCACCATGGTGGCTTTCTCCTTCTACACTCGGAAAGATGCCACTCGTAATGTCTTCCTACGTGGGAGATCTCTTTCCTTAGCAAAGACAGGCTTTTTATCTACGTGGTCACCTGTCACAGTCAAAACATCGATCCAGGTTCTGTCTTCTAGAGTCTTCAAAAGACTCCCTGGGGTCGTAGGAACCGTCTTCCTGGTGGTCCTAGTGCCGGGGGTGTCTTCATGAGAATCTGACTCAGATCCGAAGTGAGGTAAGACGTACTCTTTCTAGGAACGCTCCTAGATCTCATCCTCCTCAGTGACGACGCGTCTTTCGTGTCGCTAGAATCATCCGTTTGATCAATTATCTTCTTCTGCTTCGTGCCTGATCCTTCCTTAGGCACTGGAATTGGTGGGAAAGACATGACACATATCCGACCTTCCTCCTCTGAAGTCTCCTCTTTGACTTTTTTTTGCCTCATTGGTCCATACTTGACCAATTGAGTCTCTTTCATATCTCCTTTAGACACGTACATGTAGTAGAAGAAAAGAGTGAGATGTCCTCTTACCGGGGTGCCCAAATAAGCTAACTCGACGTGTCATAAGCATGGAAGAAGGTGCCGCAATTGACGACGTCCTACCCAGACTACGTACTAGACAATCCATCTTGCAATTCATCTTACTTCCTAACAGAAGATGAAGAGATACTTGAGAAGCGAGTCCTATGAATCGATTAGGAGAAGGTGGAGGACTCCTACGGTGACAATGATCTCCATGAAGACTCTCTGGACAACTTCTGGTTAACTAACGTCTTCAGAAGGCTTCCCCCATCTATGCTTCTCATCATTGATCTCACATATCTTCGTCTTCCTACACGCAATCTATCCTCATAGTAGACACTGAATGTTCGCACTCTTATCTTTCGACTCTTCACCTTGCGTACACCTCTCAGAAGAAGCTTGATGTGTAATGAGAAAACATGACCCTTGACATTGCTCTCCATATTTTGCCAGCACGACTCCTCACAATTCTCATCTAAAGTTGAGAAGAAGAAATAACATGCTACTATGCATTAGACAGTAGAGGACCCTCACATCTTCTCGTGCATCCTGCTAGTTCTTTCCAATCTTCTAGCTCTCTAGGAAGATATGGATTTGAGAAGTCATGAAGCTTGGGAGGCACTGGTCTGATTCTCAATTTCATGCTTCTCGAAACAATTGCCAACTCTCAACTTCACTCTAGATTCACATCAAGCTTCTCACAATTCAATTCCAATCCAATCAAATCTACTTGATGTGAATTCGGAATTTGACTTCCGAGAATGTCCATACCTTCAAACAAGTCTTTTGTCTATGGATTCTGCGACAGAAGCACAATGAGGTAGGAAAATTGATGGATAGAACAAAGGATTTTGAGACAGGGGAGAAAGAACAATCAAATTCAATTTTTAGGAAGAGACTGGGAAGAAAGCTGTTGCAAATTGGACAACGCTTCTGTTATCGTGTCAGATTTTTGCATGAAGGTTGTCCAAGAAAACGTGAGGTTCCTGACTGTGGAGATATAGTGTGTCGAACGAAGACAAGACAGAGAGAAACAAGCACGAAAATGAGCGTCACAATATATACCAACTCCCAATGTATATACACTGCCGGATCTTCTCCCTAAGAATAGAAAACTGAGAAACATAGCAGAGCGATCTTTAATCTACACCAACCCATCTAAAACAAATCCCTGAATCTCAACCTAGACCCAAAACGAAGCGTAGCTCAAAATAAGAGAAATATCTCTCTGCTAACAAAAAGAGCTGCACCAGTATCACATGATTCAAACCCAAGTCGAAACAACATCCATCTACAAGCTCTTAGCTAAAGCTAACTACCACAAGCTGTACATAACCAAAATTTAACCAACTCAAAAAGACAAAAATCGTAGCAAACGAATCGAAAAAGATCTATCTGAGAACTTTCTCTTTTCGTCAAATGGTTTTCAGATGTCGATAATACCTTCCTTCTTGACTCTGTTGGTCTCAAGAACTATCAGATCCGACTCCGACAGCCGAGATATCACCAATTTTTGATCGCAGGTGGTCGAGCTTTCAGAAACTTCTCCCTACAGCTTAAAACCACGCACGTCGTCCAAACGGATCACTTGATCTGATATATGACCTTCTCTGGTAGGTAGATCTAGCTACCCTGAACCCAACATTCAAACAAGCCGTTTGGAATTCTCCTCGTAAAACCACGCAAGAAATTTGGTTGCATGATGCAAAAAACTAACGTAAATCGACTCCATGTGATTTAAACTCGTTCATCACACCCAAACCAACAATCCAATCCACATGCGGTCTTCTCCATGCGTAGACCTCCGTGATCGCATAGGCACAAAAAATGCAGAGCTTGACTCACCGATCAGGAAGAACAACTCAATCTCAGATCGCAGACGATGAAAAATTGACATAAGCGTTTTCCTCGAGTCAATTTTACTCAGAACTCTCATATCGTCCAATTGAACTTCATATCGTCTTCAATTTCCTGAAAACCTTTGCGCTTTGATCCTGATGGATCAAAAGACAGCAAGTTTGAACTCCGGAACGGCTAGAACGGTCCAACTCTCTTTCACAGATCACTGAAGCACTCCAAAAATCTCTCCTACGTCTCAATTTCTCTCAGAACACATTCCCCCATCCGTCTCTTCACGAACCATCTTAACCAATGCTTAGCCTGCACAGATCTGAACCTAATGACACCTTGCAGGCATGCATTCGACTCTCAATTCCTCAAATAGTCCACCGACAAATCATAGAAACAAGCTAACCCCTTAAGCTACTCCTTTACGTCAGTCGTTATAGTACAAGTTTCTCACATAATGATAGTCCTTAGTCCTTAGTATAGCGTCAAGAGCCGCGAATACCCAATCAGTAATAATAAGCTAGAGCCTAACTTGATTTTCTCTTCTTTCAAGTCTCGTAACTTCTCCACTAGACGTCCAAATGAAATAGACGAAGTGCCCATGGGAAGCTGACAATGAGCTCTACCCATTGATGAAATGAAAGTGAAGATCCGAAGTTGTGCAAAAAGCTTGTAAGCTGAAGCTTAACTTGTTTTTCCCATCTTTCGAGTCTCATAACTTCTCCACTAGGCGTCCAAATGAAGTAAACAAAGTGTTCAAAGAAAGTTGACAATGAGCTCTATCCATTGATGCGATGAAAGTGAAGATCTGAAGTTGTGCAAAAAGTCTCATTTTCAATCTCATGAATGTCTTTGGAGCGATAATGATAAGCATCGGAATAGACGCGGTGTCGTGTCTTTTTTCAGTCCACGACACGACACCGCGTCCAATTCTCTCAAGAGAAATTTTTGAAGAGGGGTGTAATAGATAAGCTTCCTGCAAGCAATCGAGGAAAGAGAAAACATAAGAATAGAAGGGTGAAAGCGATGAGAAAGAGAGAAAGAAGCGAGAAGAACTTCAATATTGCGCTTCCAGAATGTAATACGCTTATGTTTCACTCTTCAGATGGCTTACGCGCGCACCTCTGATGAAAGCACTTAGATTCTGCTCTCGATGTCTTCGCTCTGCTAAGACCTTGCTCTCTCATTCGACTTCGAGCCCTGCTGTCTACAATCGTACATCTTCAATCCTCGATTCAAAGACGTCCAATGTCTGCGATCCTTGGGATTGGCTTCTAATTCGAGTTCTCTTCCTGCTGGAAGACGATTGTCCTCAATCTCTCACTGAATTTTCTCTACGCACGCCTCCAGTGTCTTTCTTGATTTTGAATTTGAGTTGAGAAGAAGGAAAGAAGGTATGGTGCTGCTGCGTCTCTTCTCCTGATAGCTTCCATGTCTACTCTCCGTGTTTTAGGTAAATGTTCTATAAATCCTGGTTCTTACCTAATGCGGAGGTGGCTGTCCTTTAGGTATACCAAACACCTACTAATTCACCTAGTTGGTGCGAGGTTGGTGCTTCCTGCAGTTACATTCATAGTCTTCCCTGTAAGACTTCACATTTTGTCTTCCGGATCTCGTCTTCCAGACGACGTCCATCTTCCAGCTTTGAAAGAAAATGCAGCTATGCTTCAACGTGTAGATTACTTTGAAGAGGTGGTTGAGAGAGAAGATATACACTTGACGCCGTAGACTGAAGGTATCATTTCTTCAGATCTGGAAGTTCAGCCTTAGGTTCTTGAGAGTCAAGTAGCAAACGAGTCGATAGAGAATCCTATAAGTGTTGCAGATTCTATGATTAATCATCTACTGAGTTGAGAGGATCAAACTCCTGTATCATGACATGTCATTTTATATCCATATTTCAAAATTTGGAATATCTAAGTGTGGATTATTTTTATTGATCACTTGTGAATGTTTTTTTCCAATGATCGATCATGATGAAATATGTGAAATGCAATGCAACTCTTTTATCGATTTGTAAAATATAGATAATTTTAAATTTTCCAAAAACAAATTACCTCCTCGGAAATTAAAGTTCGTGAAAGTCGAAACATGAATCCATTAGTGATAACCTAGTTGTTGTTACCGGCTGTTCTACGTAGAAGAAGTACTGGAACTGAGTGCTAATATACCCAACTGGTCAAAAAATAGACCTCATGCCAATAAAGGATTTTTCAGGGTACTTGTTTGCAGTTTATATTTGATAAAACCGGGGGCTGTCCAATGCTGACCTTACGTTCTCGTAAGCTCCATCATCCTCGACTCCACGCTGCGCAAGGCTCCGTTAAAACGGTTCTTCCACGGAAATCTGGACTCTCCTCGCCTCACGCCTCGGAGCTCCCCATCGACTAGAGCCTCGCGGGGAGACGATCTTATTTCCGGGAAGCGACCACTCCCAGAGCCTTCCGCCACACAAAATATAATTGTGGCTTCAGGTATAAACTGCAGGAGTGCAGGATAACAACAACGAAGCACATAACTTCGCTGCAGTGGGCGAACGACATCGCAAGGCTGCGCTACGCCGGAGAATGGAGACATGTAGCCACACATGACGGACTCATCATCCATACGTACATACTTAACTATCCTTGATTGAGTCTGGCTGGCTTCATACTTGACCTTACTTCTTCGCATCCGAGGATTGGATTTCCAACCCTGTCGTCGATTTTTGCTTTTGTTGTTGAGGTGTCATTCCTGTACAAAATCCTTCCAACTGTCGATCTTCTACTTTGCCGTGTACAAACGTCTTCCACTTTTCCCTAAGCCGTGTGCTGTGTCGGCCTGATGTCAAGTGTGTCCATTTTTCAGTATCGTGCCCGCCGCCTTTTCTACAAATACGTGTTGCAGATGTGCTCTTGTTCCCACTTGATAAGACCTGGAACCGACTGACACTCGTTTCATTCTGTGAACCGTACTGTACCATGGCAAGCTTCACACCAAGCAGCAGCATGCTCTTTTCCTCTTCCTTGTCACTCTTCTTTTCTCTATCATGCTCGCTTTCCGGGTAAAGAAGTCCGGTAATGTAGTGAGGTACGTCAGGCTCATATCGTGTTTGGCTCTACGTCCGATTCACGTACTGCAGTGACTAAAACGCAAATTAATTTACAGCCGGAACTGATATCTAATGAGCAGTTCGCGAGTGCAATTTCAGACCACCTTCCGGACGTACGTTTGTATTCTTCACATCCCTTTTATTTTATGAAGAAGATGAGTCGTCACATCCCTTTTATTTCATGAAGAGAAGATGATAGTCTTCACATCCCTCTTATTTTATGAAGGAAAGATGATAATGGAAAGAAAAGTTTTCCAATCCTATTCTCTCCTGCTGGACGTAAAGGGTCTGACTACCGTAGAAGCTAATCAATCTGCTCAGTCTCCTCCGCTGCGAGAGGTTTTGTGTTAGACTGTACACTCACAGACGAAAAATGCAGTTGTCTTGAACCATGTTGACTTTTCACGCATCCAAAAGAACATAATGATTTTTAATAGAATTCGTTGAGTTAAGGAGTGTCCGAGTTAATTGTTCTGGTGGAATTTTTCATGATTCAGTTCCAGAGCAAAATGAATAAGCTGTTTTAATCGTATTGGAATCTTGCAGTTAAAGACTGTCCGAGTTAATTGTTCTGGTGGATTCTTTCATGATTCAGTTCCAGAGCAAAATGAATAGCCTGTTTTATCATACCGGAATCTGATGGGCGAACAGATTGTGACTTCATCAGCTAGTTACAAAGGTATTGAATATTGAGGATGAACCTGGAACATTAATGAGATTTTAGAACAAGGAGATCATTCAAAACCAACTTCTCACGATGTGTATTAGATTCTCAGATACGATTATCATACATGTGATAGGAGGGTTTGTATTGTTCATTTGCTTATGATCTAGTTGTAATTTAGAAGAGAGATTGTTATTTTTTTCTTCAGTTTTAGTTTGTAAGAGAGAATATTATTGTTCTGCAGTTTTGGTTTATAAAAAAATATTTTTCTCTATATATAATTTATAAAAGAACATTGGTTTTTCTTTAGTTTTTAAAATAGAATATTAGTTTTTCTTCAGTTTTAGTTTATAGAGGAGAATATTCCTTCTCTTGAATTTAGATTTATAGGAATTCTTCAACAGAGCTCTGGAGTCTATATTCACTTTTTCGCGCAATGAATGAATCCCTTGTTTACATGCCACGCTTTCACTATGAGAGAAAGTTGCTTGAGCAGATTGATTAGCTTTTACGGTAAAATCTGCACGTCAGTCAAGACTTACTTACAATTGGGATATTCCTTGACGAACTCATTCGTTTAGGGCAGGACGACTTGCGGGGTCTGAGTCTGTTTTCCATCTGCATCTTTTTACATGTGTTATGAAAAACGGAAAGGAAAGGGGATTTTTTTGTACGGTAGGTGGACGGATGGAGTCGTGGTGAACAGCGGAAAAAGAAAAAATAATAGCAAAAACGAACGTATAGAATCGTTGTGAAAACCGGAAAAGAAAAAAGAAATAACATATCTGGATAAGTCACTAATATATAGCCTCGCAATTCCATCGCAAGCGGAGCTCCTTGTTTGGTGATTTTTCGTTACTGTACATCCTCAACCTTCCGTTCGTCCCTAATATCTTCAACGGTGAATAAAGAAAACATGAAAAGTGTTTTTATTACCCTCATAATCTCGTTATATACACTCGATAATAATAAAATCACATTATTATTTATAGTTTTCAAAAAGAAGGATCATTTCTTTATAAATTTATCTCCTTAGAGTCACTATTATACAGTATATAGAAGTATATTTTCACAAGAAAAAATAGATTTTAATATTTTCACAACAACAGTTTTTCCTCACAAGGATGCTCTTTTTTGTTTTGCTTTCGTTAGTGAATATTATAATCCGTTGTTCATGAAACATTAGACATGGTTGATATTTTACATATTCTTTACCTTAACTATTTTTTATAGTCATATTTGTTAAGTTTTTATTAAAATAATTATATATAAAATCAAATTTATATTTTTCATTCAACAATGTAACTATAAATTACAATCACAAAGCAATATAATCACAATACAAGATCACCAATTGCATGATTATAGCGAGGTTTGACTGTACTGAGAAGCTTCACCACAAGAACAGAATCGAACTCAAGGTTGACAACAAGGACACATAACCTTAAGCTAACGTTAACCTTCAAACTTCCCAGTTCTTGAATCAGAAAAAGTAAATGGTTATAACAAGTAATAAGGAAAAAGGTACAAGCAGAAGCCGGTAAACACTCCATCTTGAAGACTGGGAACCTTCAGGTGGATCCTCCTGCGTCACTGATTCCCGCATGTTAGGATCGCCAAACGAACACAGGTGACGGGACGTCAAAAAACACCCCTGGAAACAGAGACTAACGAGTGAATTCACCGATCGAACGCTGAACCATACTTTAATTGGCCAAAATAAGGTAACGCTATTCCATCAGTGTGAGATGAATATATATGCATCGAAGGGGGTGACGACAACCTGGAAGGGCGCAGGTAAAATTTTCACTCTTCGGTAGGGAAGGGGGGTTTAGACCTAGCTTTTGTATATTCGAGCAAGGTGCGGAGTGGAAAATTTTTTCGCGGGAATGGCGCGTGAAAAAAGTGCAGTTCGCGTCGTTTAGGGTTACCTGCTGTATTCTTTCGTCTTCGTTTGGGGTTCATTTCGTTAGCAACAGATGTCGCTTGTTTTCTTCGTTTTGTGGCAGGACCCTGGTGGCTTGTCAATTTCGATCTGTGGTGGGGCTCTGTTGCCAGAGATGGCTCTTTCACTGACTGTTGTTTCATTTCAGGTCTGTCGTGGTGGTAGCTTTCGCTGTTGTTTTCTGCTCTTGTATCGCTAAACTGACATGTTTGGACGAGCAGCGGTTTGGCTAGTTCTACCGACGGTTTCTTTGGAGGGTGTGTCATTTTTCACAGTTCTTCTCGTGACGGCAGTGGTGGCGTATGCTGAATCAAGCGCAGTATCGTGCAGTCGCTTTTGTTTTCTTTCGGACTTTGATTCTGCCTTTCGCTCCGGTTTTCTTTGTTCCTTGGTAATTCAGATCTTGCAACTTATCGACGGGAAGATGTCGGAGTTGTTTCTCACGTTGTTCCTTTGTTGTCTGTTGGTAACTCACATCTTCGTTCCGCCTGTGGACGACGAAACTATCAGCGGGAATGTATCGGAGTTGTTTCTCACGTCACCGCAGCCGTGCTGGGAAAGGCAACAGCAGACTGAGATGACGATGCGGAGGATTCAGGCTGACGGAGAATGGAGTGACGAGCCACTTTCGCGTAGTCAGCATGGTAGCGCTGCTGTGACAGATTCCGGAGTCTATGTCCATACTTTCACCGCATTTAGGTACGTTCACTGTACGTACTCGTTGGTATACATATTCTTCTCGTTTTCGTCCTGTTTCCACTCCATGATGAGATAGTTATTGACCATGTATTCGGATGATGAGCTGCTGCTGCTTGCTGCATCCTTAGAAAGAGAAGAGAGTTCGGACGGATCACTGCATTCTCATCCGTCGACTGGCGTGGTAGATAGTTACTTACTAGAGACTCTTCTTATTCCTGACAGTGCTCCCCGGTTTCCATTCTACTGTAGTAAACGTCCGATGATCATGAGGGTGCTCTCCAGTTGATCCGTACTTAAATTTACCTAGACCTGGCATATTCTTCGAGTACCGTCCAGTTCCTGCTCAAGTTTGATTATGTTAAGATCGTGAAAACCTGTTATCCATGTCCTCTTCACGTTCTGCCGCTCGCCAGTTTAGCTGGTCCGTACCGCTTCTTCTCTTATTCGGAGGACGGTTTATCGTTGTATTTACAGGATAGGCGTTTCCGTATGTTTAGTTACCCTGCCTATTTTGTTCGAGAGGGTGGTAGCAAACGTTCCACTGTGCATTGCATTGAGTTGGACCCCTCCAGTTTCCGCTTTATTTGCCGTCACCATACAACTTGAGTCGATAGTATGTCTCTACGGAAGCAAGCGAGAGCGAGGACCCCGTCCTTGGAATTATCAGTGATAGTGTGTCGGCGAGAAGTGACCTTGACCCTTCTCTCTTCTCGCTGCTTTCTACTTTCTTGCACAAACAGTGCGTCTCTATAATGTTTTCTGTCGAGCGGGGTGGCAGTCTCTTGCATTTGCATTTCTAGGGCGTTATCTCCATCCATGATAGATCCTGCCTCAAGGTGAAGAAGAAATTGTTGCAAGCACGTGCATGAGACGAACAGCGTCCGATTGGTGCAGAGATCTGCGTCAAACAGCCCTCAAACAAGAGGTTGCATACATTTGTGGCATGATTGGGTACTGCTTAAAGGAGGATCAGCTGCAGCATCACCATGCCGTGATGAAAAACATCACTGAGAGTATGGTGGCGGACGATAAGGAGTTGTTTATGTTGCTAGGAGCTACAGATACCAAAAATCATGTTGAACTCAATTACACGAATATTTTACCCAAGGCACTCCAGTTTAACAGATAAAAAAGCTCTCATCCGCTCTCCAACACTTTATCTCGCTGTCTTCGTCAGATGCTGCTGCCAGGCAAATACTCACCTTTGCCTAGATGGATAATGCAGACAGGAATACAGAAGAAACGCTCAGACTCCTTATGGAACTCGTTTATCAGACCAGAGCATGTGACGCCAAAAGACATAAATAATATTTTCTTTCACACTGACAATAGACGCTGTCTACATTGCAGTCGCAGGTACTTCGAGGCAGGGATAAACGACGAGGAGGGCGCTGTCGACAGTGAGGAGGACAGAGACGAGCAGCGAGATGCAGCCGGGAGCAAAGACGCAGCAATAGCGGACCCAGAAGGACATCTGCCAGAGTTCATACCTCTCGCAGACGTCCTGCTTAGATGCAAGAACGAACCCATCGACGTTGACTAGCATCGGGCCTTTCCTGTTTGCAAACGAGGACAAGCAGCAGTCTACATCGTCTGCTTTGTACAGCATACACATGTTATATAGCTGTGGTCTGAGTTAGCAGCAAATTGTCCGTCCGTCTTGGCACTGACGCTGGTGGGCCTTGTAGCAGAGGACGGTGGTGGACTTTGTAATTACCAGCACTATGTTTCCAGCTTTTGCCTTTAATCTATTACCTTCTACTTAGCAGCCCCACGTATGCTGCTGCTAAGTAGCATCACGCTGTAAGTACGTTTTGTAGCAGCGGCAAAGTATTATGTTTTCTCCAGTTGTGAGTAAAGGTCCCGCTGTACGATCCATTGTGCGGTGAATAAATAAAGTATCCACCATGGAGTGGAAATGAATATTTTTGCAAACCGGTTTATTTGTTTCAAATTTCAAACTATCGCGCAGCAATACCGTAGAGGACTCCACGTCGATCCAAACAGCTGCACGAAAGGCCCTCCCGGAGCACCTATTGGTACCGAGCATTAAATAAAACCTCCACTTGAAAAATAATACACCCTCCAAGCGAACGAAGTAAGCCCCAGTGAATATGCATGCCTACAATGATCCAGTATGAGTATAACCTCATATTCGTACACTCTGACTGATGTGAGACTTTAAACCTATTCCTAGTATCAAAGTTTTTTAATTTTTTAGGTTTCTTTTCGCTGTGGTGCTTTCTGCAGCTACCCTTTCACAACATGAGTCTTCCCTGCAGAAAGACTCGACTACCCGCCGTCCGTGCTATAGGCAGATTGGGTTGCCAACAAGCTACTGCTTGTTAATGCGGTATAAAAGTAAAGAATTTTTCTTTTCTCTACTTGTATTTTATAATAAAATATATATTTTGTTTTGTTTTATACAATCAATCGATATTCAATCATTTATTTTGAAATGAATTATATACTCTCAAATTCTTAGAGAGCTTTGGTTGCACTACATTTTTTAGACAGTGAGTTTTCATTACTCTACATAATTTTAATCGACATCATTCACATAAAGTAATTGTAATAAATAATATTATTTCATTTATATTTATTATATGTAAGAATTTTTGCTTAACAATGTATAATATTTTAAGAACTATAGGTGACCTTAGAGCTAATGATACAGTGGCTTAGCCCCGATGTTATTCCTCCTTTCGTGGCGTTTTCCTTCGAACCCCTCTTTCCATCCGTTGGCTATTCATTGCGTTGCGGTTTATATTTGTGTGGAAGTAAATCCCGGCTTGAGCCACATGCAAACCGTAAAGTAATAAGTTGGAAAAGTTCATGAACCTCTCTGTCCCTCACTCAGCAAAAGCCGGAGACGGAGGCGACTCCCAACGTTCCGATCGCGTCAACTGGCTAAAGTATATACTGTAGTCCGCTCCTACTATGAAAGGTGCGAGACTTATCAGAATCTTATCACAGGAATATGGCAGAATAAACGTGGGTCCGAATGCCGACAGAACTAAGTCAGGATCTTGAGAGATACTATGGTGGCCCTAGGGATTATGAACTAGCTGTGTGTCATAATTCCTCGACGCATAAAATTAAAGTTTTGATTGTGTTTTATTTTCACTTCTGACCAGTAAGAACCTAGTCCACTATGTTTGAGGATGCTCCAGAATTGAGACGGTTTCTCTAAATTTATTTAAAAAGATGTATATTAATATATGTTTACAGTTTTTCAAAGAAAAAATTTGATTATAAACTAAAAGTAAAGTTGATTGTTACTATTCAGTTCATAAAGAGGTTTCTCGCTTTATGTTGAAATATGGAAGCTCCTTTGAACTATCGTTATTGTTTAGTTCTGATCCTTATGCTGGTCAAACAGGACCTAACACGAGTACAAACTCTCGGCTGATGGATTACAATTTTAGAATCAATCAATAATATTTTCTCGACTCATGGATTATTATTTAGAAACCCGGACAATCCACTTCCAACATTATCTGTTAAAATTTCTAGATCTAAATGGTAAGATATGACAATAATGACTTGTGACAAAAAATAACAAATGATAATATATGTCCAGAATAAAATAATTAAATTCCAACAAAAGGTAATTATTTTATGTACATCTCATAGAAAAAGCTATAATTTTTCTGTTCTTTCTTCGCTTGTTTTTTCTTTCTTTTTGATCGAAAGCTCAGGTTGTACGCATATTTACACTCCACTATATTTTGCACTAACTGGCCAGAAACAACTAATTCCAATGCTATACGGCCAAGAAGGGTATGGTGGAGTGATACCAATCACTTTTTACTTCTTTGACCGAGAGCAATCATCCCTTGCATATCTTTGTAACTGGGAACATTTTTTGGCTCTATGGACTTCGATATTAGAATATGTGTTTGGTTATCATCTATGCAGAGTCACTTCTGTTTGTTCTACAAATACTTTGGAAAGTACAAGATGAAGTAACCGATATTAAAGATTTTGATACAATGATTATTCTACTATGTTAAACAATGATTGCGTTGGTGCAATACTGCCACTAGGGAAGTATTGCACCAAAGATGAAAGAAAGAAAATAGAGTATAATAAAGCCATCAGAATAACAGTCAAGCACGACGGAGTCAAAATTTTTACCACCACCCAGACGAGCTCATTAATAAATATAATATAGTGCAAAAGAGCACCACAAGAGACATAAAAGAGCGAGGTTTTACTTGTACATTTTCCACTTTTCAGAGTTAGAACTAAGAGGTCTCTACAATGATCCAATTCAATTGTACAATGTTTAGTTGTAAGTTAGTAACACTGAGGGAATTGTAATATCGTTATTTGTCACTTCATCGAACGATCAAGATCCATGTAAACTTGCACGAGGTAAATTAATACAAGTAGAGTTAACTCCGAGTTGTTTAGTTCATTCAGACCCGGACTTCCTCATGTTCGTTCCACTAGTCTCACGAAAACTAGGATGTAAAAACCTCTAAAAGAGTACCATAACCAATCCGTGGTTTCTCTGCCCTGTCATTACATTTGGTTAAATTCTCCGCTCCAGGCAAAACTTAATCTACGCAGGAACAAATGGAGGATGTAGCCACGAGCCATTTGCTATAAAAAATAACCATTTTCTTTGGTGAATATGCATTCCCGATGAACTCTAGTAACTTTTGCTCGTTTATTGTTATCCAGAAAATATATAAGTATTAAATATAAAATATATATTAAATAAATATAAAAATTTAAAATTTTTATAAACATTATTTGTTAGCTCATGTCTGGAAACACTAGAAAAGGAAAAAAATCTATAAGTGATGACTCGGCTCTCGCGCTTCAGAAGTTACAAGTCCGAAGAGCTATACTCACGATTACATTACTTTAATGATGTGTTTAATTTAATACCTAACCCTTCCTGCCGGAAAGATTAGGTATTAAATTAAATGATTATTCATTTCCCCTCTTCCGAGAAGCACACTTAAGAACGTGTTGTTATCCATTTGCATAGCTAAATGTGGATTTTGCAAGGAAAAACAAAATAAAAACAAATTTTCTTTCTCTGCTTTGGCTTCACACGCGTTATCAGTATATTTATGCTCCATGTCTTTTCCTACGTTCACTTTCTTTGCTGTACAAAATGCAAAGCCTCGCAGTACGTTGTTGAGTTTACGACGGCCGAAGGAAGGGGAAAACTGTTAACTTAGAAGAAGATTAGTAGCAGCGAACTGACATGTAATCTTCTTCAAGATAAAGGAGAGTATGGCACAGAGTAAGCAAATTTCAAAGACAATACTGTCTACTACCAATAGAGACGACTTGTTTCATGACGTTTTGGTTTATGGTATATGTAAGAAATATTATAGCTCTAGAGCCAGTTTTCTGGTAACATCACAAAGAATAATGGTACCATAATTAAGTTGGTACGAACATATTTTTTCCTAACAATATGATCTATTTCAGACTCGTACTAAAATCTGAAAGTTACGGTGATCAAAAGTTTACAATCAGCGTTGTCAAATCTAGTTTCAAACTCGATGCTATGATTTGAGTCATTGTTTTTCTCTTGCTATTCTGAACGAGATAATCAAAGGGTGCATAGTTTCTCGCTGAACTCCTCCTTCTATGCACTCTCTTCTTCTAACATTTCTCGCTAATAATATCAGTTATGGAACCCTCGTGCACCATTTGGAATCCAAATTGAGTTACAGAAGTTAGTTGATCCATCCACGTCCAGAAATACTACCGGAAGAAGATTGATCCGATTGCGTGGATTGAGTGAATTTGCTGCTAGAAATTTGACGTGATTCTGACGAGAAATTTGATTGTGTTCTTTCAAATGTGGCGCTCTAAATTTTATCTTTTCCATTCTTTCATTTATATTTCATCGCAAGAGACACGATGGTACAGGATACTACAGTAGTGCGCTAGTTATCAAACAGTACAACTGTTTAGACTCTAGCGAGACAGACATTAGGGGCAGTGCCGTAGTAGAGGTCATTTCTGCGAATGGAATTATGGTACCAGGTTTTCACCACGTTGCATTGATCGCTGGATCCTTCGCTTCCTTCGTTGTTTGTGCGTGCAACAAAATGCGGACAATCGATTTCAATCATGCTGATGCCAAATACAGTACAGTACATGTCTTAATGAATGCAAGTAAGATTTCACTACAGAAGCTCCTCTATCCGGAGTCCCATGACGGTCCGAAGTGCGTCCGAGACAAGACAAGTTCCCGGCCGCCGCCCCGGAAAGAAGTCCGAGTATCCTCTCGGCTATTGTAGGGCCAATGATAGGCGGCTATAAATCTGAGATTCTGAGCAGCGTTGCAGAAGCACAGGACATACGGTACTATACCGTAATCTGTTCATGACCGACAGACGTCGCTGCCGTACTCCGACTGTCAACTTAATTTCACGTACTCAGTAGCTTGATGGACGTAGTCCTTTCAAGGTCCAATCCAAAGAACCTGGTATCTTGTCGTGGTCCTTCGGAGTCTCTGACAGTGCAATCGCCTGTTGCTGTACTTACTGTCAGAGGCTGGGGACTGGAAGGGAGTCAAGGAAGTGGAGCCGAACCACCCACCGCCCCCCTCCTCCTTGCCTACCACTCATGGCGGTGACAGCTTGGATTCAAGCGAAGAAGCACTCTCTTCCCTTCTCTCTTGGAAGAAGGAAGACAGAAGAAGTAGGGGCTGGAGTCCAATGACTCGCACCAGCGTTCTCGGGGTGGAGCATTCTGTTGAATGATGGAGTCTTCCATTCTCTTGGAAGAAGGGAGGCAAATGTAAGGGCTGCATTCGATGTCTGGCATCGGTATTCTCGGGCTGGAGCCTTGTGGTGAATGATGGAGGACTTCATCTCATGAATTCGTCGTGAGAGGGCGCTGCTGCTGCAGGTGAGGAAGCTCTTGCTTTCGCCTCATTACTAGCTGCCTGGTGGGAGTCATCGGCCATTGACGGGGTCTTCCTTCAAACTGAGGGGAGCCGAGAATGGCTAATCCGAGCTCGAATGCACCTCCGGCGTTCAAAGCTGTTCCGTATCGGGCCCCAGCTCCATCTACGGATGCTCGACGAGCAGCCGCTGCTGATAATTTCCCAGTTCCTGTGTACCTTGTCATGCGAACGGATTGGAGGTTCTCAAAACGCTCCGGCAGGCATCAGCAGCAGACAACGACTGTTGTGAGTGCATTCACGACACTACACCCAGCTCAAGAAGCTGCCCTCATTGCCTTCGAGAAGTTCGTGGACGAATATCACTACGCGGGAGAGAGATCAGTGGAGAACAGGTTTAGCTGGTACTCGTGGTGGAATGGCAGGAACAAAGCTCACTATCGGGACGTGAAAGAAATCGCCGAAGACATGAAAACGTGGCCATCCAAGTGGAAAAGGGGCACAGCCGAAGAGAGGTATGAGAAAATGGTCGAGGCCATGGAAGCAGTGAAATCGAGACTACCGAGCGGCTCCATTTTCAACGTCGAGAAAGCGAGCCTCCCTCCCTCGGCCCGAGCTCGAGCCGTCAATTCCGCGAGCCCCGTTCCTTTCCGCACATTCGTCTTGACGGAAAATCACTGGAGCTGGTCGAAAGCCGTCGACGTCACGACCGTCCTGGGCATTTTCACGTGCCTCAATCAAGCGCGCGCCCAAGGGGTGGATGCATATCACGCATACATACATTCGAGTCACGAGGAGCGCAAAAGGCTCAAATGGGACAAAACCTCCAACAACGCATATGACAGAATGCTGGAAAACGTCCTGGCCGACAAGATCACCTGGGAGAAAACTTCCCGGGAATATGGTACGAGTTTTAGTATAGATGAGTGCTACTGTTATCCGCGTGGAGCCTACTTCCGGCATCAGGACGAAGTCTTACCCAAGGCTGACGAAGTGTTCATTCTCCCCAAGCCTGGAGGAGATTCTTCCATGCGCAGCGGACCTTTACCTGCACCAGCGCCCACACAACCTGTTGAGCAGGTTGTACGCGCGAACTTGGTGTCTGCCACTTACTCTTCTGCTCCTGTTGTCCAGAAAGAGAAACCATACGTACCTGTCGTCCAAAGCACGGATCAAGATGGACCGCGGGCATATGGTTTTATCCGGAGGACATATGCTGTGAACCCGGAGAAGAAGAAAGATGATCGTGTCGAGAACCGAGGGATCGAAGTTGCCGCAGGTGTGGGACTACAGAAGATGGGCGTTTTGACCCCGGTGCGTGGAACCACCGATCGAGCGCGATTCGAAGATCGACGTAAAGGGACTACATCAGCACAAGCAGCGGGACGTTCTGTTCGCTTTGAGGCTTCGCTTCGTTCAGTTTCGTCCGGCTCTAGTCGCTTCGGATCGAGGACTTTTACGTTCGATAACGAGGAAGTGGAGGTGGAGAGAAGAGAAAGACACGGCGAAGTTCAGGGCAATGAAGACGAAGCTGTAAAGAGGAGGAAAACGTGGAATGATCGGAGATCGAAGAAGGGTGAGGAGGATTTGATCGGCGAACATCGGGGAGAAGATGTAGCACAAGCATGGGCACAAGCACGAGCTAGAGCACGAGCTCGCAGAGGCTACGATCAGGTTACAGATCATGGCGACGACCGGGATGAAGTGGATCGCCTATCGAGACAGAAATTCAAGGGACGAGAGATTCGTCAGGATGATGAAATTCCCGCCCAGAGTGAGAACATTGTTTACCATCGAGCATATGCGTATGTGGCAAGAGACAAGAGGCGAGAAGGGGTTCCCATTGAGCGAGACGCATCAGGACATCATGCTGATGAACTTACTTCCGAGGGGGAAAGGGCAGACGATGAGAATTCAGTTCAAACTGGAGTCAGTCATCCTGGTGTTCATCAGCGACGATGGTTGGAGGAGCAGGCCGAGGTTCATTACACCACTTCAGGCTACAACGTTCTACATGATGATGATGGAAATTGTCGTCCGAGCGATAAATCAGGACAAGAAGATGAGGAGGAAGCGCTATCAGAAGTGGACGACGAGGACGCGGCTCCGATCACTGTGGAAGCCTGTCAGGGGGAACATCTTCCACAAAGTAATGATCATCATCCGGATCATCGTCCGATGGAGAAATCAGACGGGGAAGATGATGAGGCTCGGTCACAAGTGGATGACCAACCACCAGATCCAGTTACCAGTGAAGGCTGTGAAGCCCAAGGGACTGGAGAAGGTCTCTATAACCCGTTTGATGACTCCCTCGAGAAAGAGCAGACAGAAGGAGAAGACGAAAAGATTTGCGTAGAAGAAGTCGTAGACGAGCTCGAGGATACTCCGCTTGTCAGGAAGCCGCGAAAACCAGACGAGAAGATTTCAAAATATTTGGATGATCAGCTGCAGTGTCTCTTTACAGGTGAAGGCTATGAGGACGAAATTCACGTCGGAGAGTGTGGGTATCAACCCAAAGATCCTTCCTCAGTCTGGAGTTCAGGAGAAAGTAAGGAGGCATGTTCTATGGAAGCTCATGACTGGCCTAAACGCCCTTGTAGGGATATTGGTGACGGAGACGAAGTTCACTCGAAAGCAGAAAATGATCAAGAAGAAGATCGTCCCCCGATGAAAGAAGCAAGTGTGGTCGGAGAGGTCAAACATGACCAGGTGGAGGATCATCGGGGATACTGTTACACAAGTGTAGGCTATGAAGGCATAAATCATACAGAGGGCGATGATCCTCCCCTGATCAGGAAATCGAGAGGAAGGAGAGAGGCACGTTCTAAAGGAGACGAAGCGTATAGAAGGAGAGCGTATCATCACACTAACCATCGCGACCACGATTTTTCCAGTGGAGGCTACGAGAGCATAAGTAATGTAGAGCGCAATGTTCCCCGCCGGATTCGGAAATCAGGCCAAGACAAAGGGGATCCATCGGAAACAGACGAGAGGCAGAGAAGAGAATACTCCAAAAGAGGTGCCCATCATCAAACTAATCATCTCGACCAGTGCTCTACAAGTCGAGGCTACGAGGGCGTAAATCATGCGGAGCGCGGCGATATTCCCGCAACTGAGACATCAGGGGAGCAGAAAACTCTACAATCAAGAGGAGATGATTGGGTCAGAGTACAGGCCTCGGCAAAGGAAGGTCGTCAGCATGCTGAAGTTTCTGGGAACTGTGAGGGTGATCAGCTCGACGATGAGTCCGTTCAAGAGGTTATTGTTGGTTCCAGTAAAGAAGCTCCACATTTGGACCTTGTACTCAAGTGTCGTCGAAACCATGCGTTTCTGAAGGAAGATGATGATTCTTGGGAAGAGGACTTTGGCGGCCGACGGCCTGTAGGAGGAGGTTTCAGAGTCCCCTCGTGACTAGGACTCATCGTCCGGATGAAGAAAGTGTTCAGCTGGTATAGGGCTTATCCGGACGAGTGGTCAGATTAAAGTGCGCACGTATGCTGTCAACATCGCAACATACAGTTCATCAGACCCGGTATGAAATTGTACCCCTCTACTCGAAGTCCGAACTTGCGGTGTTTTGATAGCTAGTTTTGTGATCCAGTTAGAGTTTCCTGAGAGGGTTGGTAAAGCTGCTGACGGATTATAGTTGTGAGTTGTGATATTAAAGGATTCAAATAGAGGGTAGTAGAAGGGCTCCCACAAGTGTGTGCAGCAGAAGGAAACTGACATGTTGCTGTGGTCAGGTGCACTACTAAGAGGGGCGCGCATCAGATAGAACAGTCAAGAAGATTGGAGCGCTGTAGCTTGGAACTTGATAGCGTTGGCACGGATCTCTCCAACGCAAAGGCCAAGTTGCCGTTTACGTTGCGTATAGTGTGTACATCTAGGTGTACAGCCTGGCGAATAGCTGTAGCTGTTGTTTAGACCCATTTTATAGATTGTTAGCGAGAACGATTTAGCTTCGAAAAGTAGAACAGATTTGACAGTTAGTGTCGGTGTTGGCGGCGAAGAACGGAGAAACGAAAGCAGAACCAACGACCACAGCACGCAGGGTTGAATTTGGCAATTGGTGCTCAGCCCAGGTGGGGCAGAGAGCAGCTTATATAGGCTTACCCTTACCGTTACCCAGATAAGCTTTACATCTCTGCTGAATCACTTAACCCATTCTTCAATTCCCGAGTGGTGGTTTTTGTCAAGGAAGCCAGATATCTCCGGGTAAGTACCGATATGTGGATGTACAACTTGGTGTACCCTTTCTCGCCTCTTAGAAGAATCCTCCTACTAGTGGGTACAGGGGCTCTTCAAAGTCCCAGGGTGAATTTACCAGGTCTTTCAATCGGATCGTCCTACACGAGTTCCCGTTGGGTAGGTTATGGATATTAGCTCCAGAACTTCTGCGTCCTAAAGTTGTACATATCCACGCAGCTGCATTTGTTTTTACGTTGTAGAATTTCAGGAATTTTCCGTAATACAGTGCATTGTTGCTATTATGAGATACCCACAGTTTAATTCCTGCAGAGTAATGAGTTGATCACAGTAAAGAAGGCCTCCCTTCTCAGTGGACAGTGTTGTACGTCTGTGAATGTACATTTTCCATCATGGATTTCTTGCATTGCTCGGCATGGCTGCCGCCTCCGCTCCACTAACGTCGTGTGTTACTTTGAATACAAGAATCTGCTGTTAATAAGCTTCCACAATATGCTACAGTAGTACTGTAATATTTCGTGACTGTATCTCAGACCACAGTACGAAACGTTGATTTGGCCTTGAGCAATAACGTATGCTCCCTGTTTCTATATTGTATAGGGAAGTTTGAGATGTTTACGGCTTCTGGTACCTGTGAAGAGTCTGTGTAAAGAAGCGTCGTACCAATCATGAACAGGGTTTTATAACGTCGTTTCTCCCTTTACGGCCTACTGTAGAGTGTACGGGTTCTAAGTCACTCCTGCTCATATACGTTGGTAGAAATCTGTGGACATCTCTTTCTCGTCTTTCTGCACGTCCCTGATCAAACGTGGCATCGACATACAGTATTTCGTCACCACACAGTTGGGAAACGCGTATGAGCAAAACTCCAGAGCACCTGGACGGAGATACTTGTGAGACCAAAATTCCAACCCTGGCAAGAGGACGCAGGGAATCGTACGTGATAATACATGGGGAATTTACGTGGGCATTCCCCCACAGAAACGTTTCCTACTTGGTCCCCCCGTGACTTATAGACAATCTCTTGGTCAAGACCCTTGCAGTCTCCCGGTTGCTGGTCCTACATGGAGTCCAGCGTGGAGAGTTGCTTCGGACGTGACCTTATGCTCAATCTGACGGGACAGAGAGCTCATGGCGCATCGCGCGAATGGCAATGCCAGAAGCTGGATGAAATCTTGCAAGAGCGCGAACGTGATAGTCGTGACTGGTGGTGGCTGTGACATTTCAATTCTCTCGTGTGAGTTGTGAGCAGAAAGCATGGAATTCGATGACTCCAATTTTCCAGAGCAGATTTCTGATCAGTTTCATTTTTTGCGTGCCAGATTGAGTCAGTTTTTCCAGTTCTCTAAAATCAAAGGTCGAACGAAGTGGAGACTCCATTCGATCGATAAAGATAGAGATGGACAAAGCAATTAGTCAGCAACGCGATCTGAGTAACAAGACTCTAGAGCAAGTTCGAGAAACGGCTAGTCGTCTTAGATTAGGCGAGGAGTTTAAATGCTTTATCGAGTTCGATTGGACAGTTGAGTGTTGATCATTTTTACACAGTAGAGCGTTTCAGAGGATAAAATCCACTAGTTTTCGTAGAGTTTATGTTTGTCGATATAGGTCTAAGATTACAGGTCTTATGCGATATTCAGATCTCAGCATATATGTAATGACTCCACAGTTTTCATCACAACAACCACTGTATGAATCGAAGAATTTTACTGACTTCATTCAAAGGAGTAACTGTCGTAGTAGGTGGATCATTGTACATTCGCAAGGGACAGAAAGAACCGGAACGGAGAGAACAGAAATTAGAAATCGACGGTTCAAATGTATTTGTCAGAAGTGAGAATGGTAGAGCCAGAGAGAGAATGCGATTCCTCACCGTTGGACAAATAGTGTTTCGTGATGACGGTGCTAGACAAACATCCGAGATGATGACGAATCACTGTCAGTGGAGAGTAAGAGCTCAACGAGGAAAGCTCTGTGGACGAATAAAGATTACAATGTCTGATTTGTTGCCTACTTGTCCGAACCTGAAGTTCCTTGGTACTGTTGTGAGCAACCAAGTTGCTGTCGATCCTAACGTTAGAGTGAGAAATCTTCGGCTCTTATCAGAAATGCATTACGTATATGTCTGTTTGGCACGGACGGATCACACAAGGAGCTGGATGCATTGGGCTCAAGACTCGTTCCATTACATATATGCAATGTGTAGACGCATTTCCACCATAGATCCCACGGCCATTGTATCATGGAAGAATGAGGACAACAATCCTCGAACTTTTTGTCGAGCTTTTATGGACAGATTTTCCACTCATGACCTTCAACACCAGTTCCTTTTGTCATAATGAAAACTTCATCCTCTAGATGGACTGTTAAATGTAATCTTGGGACATAGTATGCACATACCCAGTGTGCCTTGGAAAGGAATTAGTACGCTTTTGTAAGTGCTTGGCAAAACATAACGAATTTCATTTCAGTAAGTTTTGTCAGATCTGAGGACCGAATAT
Source organism: Asterella californica (assembly GCA_036924285.1). Classification (NCBI taxonomy): domain Eukaryota; kingdom Viridiplantae; phylum Streptophyta; class Marchantiopsida; order Marchantiales; family Aytoniaceae; genus Asterella; species Asterella californica. Next base: position 21,334,086 of record JAYKYS010000003.1, read on the forward strand.
ACCATGTCCCAATCTCGATATATAAGTCGCCAAGAAGGCGTCAGCTTATCAGCTTCCTTCAGAATTAAGAGCGTTTGTCGGAGAAAGTGGCCTCTGCCTGTAAGCAAGAGAAGCACGAGAAAAGTGCGCTTACTTAGTCTAGCTATTCCAAGCTCTTCTGAAAGTCTGAGACCAGGTAAGTCTACCTCGAAAACGGGACTAGATGGAGGTAACAAGTTAACGGTTTTCAGTTTACGTGATTTTCCTCTTCGTTTAAGCCAAAGGAATTGACTCCTCAGAATTACTTCAGTCTGAATTTTGGGTATATCACGTTTCAGTAACAACTTGAGAACCTTGACATCTTTACAGTCAAGCTGCAGAAAGTTTCAATTTACATGATTTTCTGCTTTTAAGTCAAAGGAATTGACTCCTCATAATTACTTCTTTTTGGTATTTCACATTTCAGTAAGAACCGTGAAATATCTACAGTCAAGAGAAACTGAGAATAGAACCATGTACAAGACGACCTTTCGTCTTGTACATCTTCAACCACAAAGATCAGATCCCATTATATGTGAGTTTGTTCCTCCAGAAAAGCCTTGACACAATATCTACGTGCTACGGATATTCCTTTTCAAAACTGATATTTCCAGTGTTTAACTTATAGTTGATGTTAATGTTATTACAAACTTAGAAAATGCAGAGATAAGCGTCTCAGAATAACAAGGCGCTATCTTTCTCAACAGAATATTATCATGTTCAACTGTTTGAACATTAGAACTGAAAAAACATAGCACTTACACCAAAAACAGAAAGAACGAGAGAACTTAAAAATAAATATTCAGAGATGAATAGTACTAGCTTAGATAAACCTATCTGATCTAGTACCCACTTAGAGGACTCGTATGAGTAGAGCGATACGGAGAGTCACTCTCTTGGGAGTTGAACCCAGGCAGGCCGAATTGGTCTGGTTCGACCGGGTGTCCTGCACCAAAAGAGAAAAGAGGACACAGTGTACAACAAAATAACACGTTAGAAATTCATCGCAAAAGTAATGAGAGGCTGTTGGAAACCCACATAGGTTGCTGATGTCGAGACTGCAACACAGTAATACAATGACGGACTTTTTTTCGAAAGGTTGGAAAGCTTTGTTCAGTGACTCGTCGATATTCTCTCTAGAAAGGTGAAGTTCTTTGTTCTTAACCATACTTCTTCGTCCACTTGAAACTTTACTTGTCGCCGATGCTTGTTTACCTGCTTCGTGTAACGTTGTTGCGTCTTTTTGAGATTCCCTTGTTCCTCGCGTCGCTGCATTTCCACCACCAACTCTTCAACTAATGTTTATCGTGTTCTTGGTCGTGCCATGTCGATGTAGAACTCCTTGCAAGAGTCAAGTCAAGATACCTTTCTGACTCATGTCCGTAAGCCAGCAAGAAAAGTGATACGCCGGTTGCTGAATGCTTCGTAGAGTTGTAGCAATACTCAGCAAGACTGAGTCACTCCGTCCAATCACTTTGGTCCGCGCTCACATAATTCCTCAAGTATTGATTCAAAATCGAGTTGACTCAGTCTGTTTGTCCATCCGTTTTGAGATGAAAAGCGATACTTTTAACTTAATCCTCATTTTTGAAACAAGTGTTTTCAAAAGACACTTGTGAACTTAGAATCACGGTCTGAAATAATACTCCAGGGTAATCCATGTGAACGCTATCAAATATCTAAGAACAACCGAGAAGTCATGAACGGTGTTGCAGTATCCGAGGTCGAGGTAAACTTTGCTAGTTTGCTAAACCCGTCAACTATCACAAAGATTGCATTGTATTCAATAGAGTCAAGCGGAGACGTAATGGAGTCCATGTTGATGCTTTCTCAAGGTCTGGCTAGAATCAGCAAAGGATGAAGCGTTCAGAACGACCAAATCCATTTTGTCTAAGGTGCTAGTTTTGAAGCTACCGGAGTTTAACAAACCATTCGAGGTGCACACAGATGTGAACGACTATGTGATTGACGGAGTGTTCGTGCAAGATAGAAAACTTGTAGCGTATGAAAGCAAGAAGTTATCTGAGATGGAGAGTCGATGGACGACTCACAAGAAGGAACTATTTACGGTGGTTCATTGCTTGAAGAAATGACGGCATTACTTGAGACTTCACAAAACTCAAGGTATACTGACAATATTTCGTTCAAGTACTTTGAGACACAAGATCGGGTGACGCCAAAGCAACTACAGTGGCATGATACCTTAACGCTCATGAATGTGGAATTAATCCCTACAACGAGAAAGGGCAATGTGGTTTCAGACGCCTTGAGTAGCAAGGAGGAATATCTTGAATCATCGTCGACACTAATTTTGCGAGCTATGTATCTTAAGGAGTCAGACTTGGAGAGGTAAATAAGTGAAGGTTACATGGGTCATGACCAAGCGAAGGAGTGCTTGGAACAGCTCAAGCGAGGAGTGAAGTTGCAGAACATGCAATTGAGACATGACTTACTCATGTTCACGCAAAGTCGAGTTTAGGAGGAACAAGGAAAACTTAGGACTAAGCTGCTTACGGAATGTCATGATGCGTCCTTATCAGATCATAAAGGAATCATCAAGCTCAGTAGTCCCTAAGTCTCGACCTAGACCCGCCTAAGTCGGTCCCAAACATGAGCAAGTCACAAGATGACTTGTGGCGGACTTCCCATAAAGTCCAAGGTCTTAAACGGTGCCTCCAGCACACCTAGCGGTCCAACCGCCCGTGATGTCCGTCTGGGTCTATGCTCCCGAACGGTGGTCTAACCCGCCGACTCGTTCCCTAGTCTTGTCCCAGCCCTTACATCGTTCCTAAGTCCAGACGTCCAAGTCTGGACCGGAACGTGCCTTGGAACCGGCCCAGCCATCACCTCATACCTCCAGAATCAGAAATGATGGATTGTCATGTTCCATGTCACAAAGAATTTTTAGAAATCCTAGAATCTCCTCGCAACGTGACACCAGGTCCGCTCCTTCCATGTCTTCGAATGTTTCATGCAAATCTACATCGTCAGACTATTCAGAAAATTCACGTTTGGAGAGACGAATATGACAACTCCTCATTCACAGATACATGTTGTGGTTCAAACTCCAGATTCTCTACATTTGGCACAACTTCTCGGTCGAAAAAATGAATCTGAACTGGTGAAAATCTTCCCGGTCAATATGGTTTCTTGCGATGTCGCATCGCCGGGGCTAAATGTTACATTCAGAATCTTCAAGATAACGGCGGTTCGATTTGAATTTCATCGATATCTGGCAACTCGGCTCCCGCAACCACATACATGGACTGTATAATCCAAAATCACATGACTCTATTGCAATTCAAGACTTATCACAGTTGTCATCGGAGGTCTAGCCGGTTGAGGACTGAGGAAGACATTTTCAACTTTGGGAGACTTTTGAGAATCGACTGTTGGTTTCGGAGTCTGAGGAAGAAGAAAGCTGGTTTTTAGAAGGAACAATAAATATGCATGCTCGGAGAACTTCTGAGAACTTTTGTTCGCTTGTGTTATCGGAGAGATATGTAAGTGGTAAACGAAATCATATATCAAGTGAATAGAAATCATTAAAATATATTATAAATATTAACTATTAGCCTATGCTTGCAAATGCGAAGAGATATAGATATAAACTGTAAAGCACGAGTTCACTTGTTGTTATCGGAGAAATATGTAAGTATTAAATAAAAATCATATATCAAGTGAATGAAAATAATTAAAACACTTTGTAAATGTTAACTATTAGCCCATGCTTGCAAATGCGAAAGAGATCTAGATATAAACTATAAAACATGAGTAACTGTCGTGCAACTAGAGGTACAAGTCCAAAAACTTGAGGGATTTATACATTAATATATCGTGAGTTCTATTTATCACGTAATCTTTCCTGTAGGAAGGGTTAGGTAATTAAACCCCTTGCATATTTGCCTCCTTACTATGACACCATGAAGGTTAAACTCCGAACAGAGAGGCATAGCATGATGAGCTTTTATACTCCTCCATGTATACATTTTAGATTTTTACCTTAGTACCATCTGGTAAGTCAGTTGTAACTATTGTGTATCAAATTTATTAAGATATTATCTAAAGAAAAAGCACTAGTCACATGGGTTTCTTACATTTCTACATGGGCTTATTCTTTCAAAGTCAACAACTTCTAGAATGAGTTTTGAATATACTCACAGAATCTTAAATTTCTAACCCCCTCTAGACTAGGACCCACTACAAATGTGATATATGGAATCTCTTTTTAACCTCCTCTTTTTCTTCTTGGAACCTTTTAATGTCCACAAAGTCAATAACTTAAGTTCCACCATTAGTATCAAGTTACAAAAGAGATAGAGGATATTTTCCACTTCCTTTTTGTCTTTTAAACAAATGACAAGATAGTAATGCTCATTATTTAAGAAATATCCGAATACTTTATCTAAAAATATAACTAAGTTTAATCATAACTAAATTTAACTAGTCATGAATAACTTGATATCTCCTAAAAATACTTGGATAACAAATAAACATTATCCACATACAGTTATAACTAAACATCTTACTTCTTATATGTAAGATATGTTATTACAGATCAAGAGATAACTTTATCTTAGTGCAAATGCGTTTTATGAGAGAGAGCTACAAGACAACTTCTATATTCCCTTTCACCCTTCTAGAGGAATATGAGGTGTCCATTGCGAGTGAAGTGGAAAGAGGACCAAAAGTAGGTGGTACTTGGGATTGTGACGACGCCGAAACTGAACATGCTTGAGTCGATACAGCCAATGTGTGAGCAAGGTCTAGAGTAGAAGGAGACGACATAGACCTGGGAGCAACCAAGGGCACAATGACAGAAAGACTCCATGGTCAATATCCGGACCCGATGGAGCGGAGGTTGCCGCTACTAGAACTCCAAACATCTCCGAAAACCACAACTCGAACTGGAGCTGCTTGTTGTCGATTTTGAACTTAAAGAATTGTGGAGGAGGTTGGCTGGAGTTCCATAAGATGAGGTCTCTAGCCATGGAGAATGAAACCTGTTTGGTAGCCCATGGAACCTTGAGTAAAGGGCCTACAACCTGGAAGAGGTCTGATACGAAGGCTTTACACCAAGAAGGCAGATTGATAATCTCGACCTAGGTTGGTTGAACCACTGGTACAAAGTCGAGGCCTTTGCTGCAGATTCCCAATGTAGGTGTGCTGCTACACAACCGCATATGAAGGGGACATTGAGAGATAAAGCCCGATTCTTGTCTGTCGTCGTAGCAAAAAGAGTAACATAAGTGGTTGGACGAATACGACGAATAGTGAAAACAATGAATAGCTCGACTGTCATATACCCTAAGATTCTTGATGTCTTGCACCGAATCAATTTTAGCAAAGATTGTTGAGCCCAGCGATGTGGACAAAGAAAGAGAAAGACAGTCAAGTTTGACTAGTAGTTGATCCGTCTCAAAAGTAGCAGCAGATCCAGCAGGAGTGCGAGCCGAAGACATGATGAGAAGAGAAGAAGAAAAGAATCAAAAGTGAAAAATGTACACTCCATTCTCCACTCCCACCTCAATGTAACTAAGAGCCTCAGGAGTACAAAGTCTACAATCAACCCTAAAAAACGAAAGTCCCCATTCTGATAGCGGTCGAGGAGAAGGTGGATAAAACCGACAAACCTGTTCCCACGACTGTATAACCACAGAATCAAGATGGAAATGAAGTTGCTAAATAAAACACATAATTGCTAAGGGGAGCGATGTGAGAAGAAAGCGCTACAAGTAGATGCTGCCGCTGCGAGAACGAGAGTACACTCTGTAAGCAAACTGAGGCCGTGCAGGCCGGATCCAGCGATTCTCGCTGTATCGAGATGAAAGACACCAGAAAACCCTGAAACCCTAGACGGTCCCGTCGTGAGACATGAAGGAGGTCAGAGAGGAGCATGAGCGCGAAAGCATTAGTAGCGTCTCCGTCCAGCACTAGCAGCCCGTAAGCTACAAGTTGAATGGTCACAGTTGACGGTTCCTAATAGAGATTACATACACGATCAGATAAAATTTATATTTGTGTTACATTGTGACTAACATAGTGACTCCCCAATACAATAATACTATAGTTAGTGTTCGTAGTAATAAGAAACACACTTTCAGATTAGTCGAACATCAGCAACGATTGCTTTTATCCGAATATACATGCAAGATGAACTTGAGAGAATTTCTGATCACTTGCTGTTATTGGAAAAGATACAACTGTTACCATATATTTCTAACGATGATAATGTTAAGTTATCTCGTAAAACTAACATAGAAATTATACTTATCTCAAAAAGGTATATGAAATTTTTCTTATATTCTTCGTTATTACCCAACCCTGTTTCATTGAGGTTCACATCGGAAATGAAACATATATTTTCCAAATTTCCACCTAAGCAAATATCAAGCAACCTCGAAGATATACTTAGCAAGTCGACTGAATCTCGAAGAAAATAACAAGCAAACACCAAAATACATTCAAATTCAGGAGAGAAACTCAACCAAACCAGACCCTTACATGTTATGCAAAGTGTAATAGACTCTACTCTTATCATGTGTATTCTTGAAAAGTTGTCAGATAATGATAAAGATCTTAAGATTTTAAGATAGAATTCTATAGAATTTCTCCTATTTCTTCTACTAGGTTTCTCTACCATATGTACTTCTAATATTCTTCGTTGATTTCTCCACAGTAACTTTGATCAATCATGAATGTATTCTAATTTTCCGTTTAGAAATTTATAAATAGTTGAAGAACAAAATTCTAGTAAATTTATCTAATGGATCTTGGCTAGATTAAACTTTGCTATTATCCATTGAACTTGTGATATAAACTATCTTCAAATAAGTCAAGCAGTGAAACCTAATAAAAGGTTTCATATTGATGCATTTTATGGACTAGTTTTCTAGTTATCAAGAAATAATATATCAATATCAGTAAATAGTATAAACTTCAATTATTATAATGTTTAGAGTAATCAAAGTTAAGTCACGGTATGCTTATAGTAATCAAACTTTGATTTCAATGAATACTACAGTAATCTACCTCGATTATAAGAATTTTCATTGATCTTATGTTCTATTATTAAATAGAAGTTGATAATTCATAATGAATTGCTCACAAAATCTAATTTTCCAAAAATATCCAGTAAATTACTAATATCATAAAATTTTTGTACAAGTCAAAATTCACCTAATATCAACATACCAGTTGTTGATTAATGATGTTGTTTTATCTCTCTTATAAATTTATTTCATGAAATAATAATTAACTTAATATGCATATTTCATATGATGATTAGACATTTCATAACAACTCAGTATTTAACTTCATTGGCACAGTTTTTAACTTTTGACAAGGGGACAATTTCTTGCTGTTTAACTCTTACGTATTTAAGCTCCAGAATAAATATATGTGGAACACTTGGGATACCGAAGACTGGTGTTCCAAGTGGTTTAACCTACAGTCCTCTAAGAGAAAGGTCATGACTTCAATCTTTTACGGGTACGATTAGAGGTGCTACAACTGCTAACGAAGCTTCTGGTTCGAGTCTCGCTATATGACTCACATGGACAGTCCCATGGTCTTTTGCCATAGGACTGTCCGCGAAGATCTCTAGAGACAAATAATAACATTTATCATTTATTATATTTAAGTACTTTTTTTGTTTTCTCTTTTGTGAAAATCTCAAAGTATTGCACTACGTACTCATCTATGATAATAACATATCCTCCAATAACAACAACTTACACAAATTCTGCATCGTTGGATGCTAGGGTTTTGATTCTCGCAAGAATGTTATCTTGCAAAGATGCGAGCAAATGAAAGTAATTTAACCTTGAGAATACAGTTAAAATCTCATCAGTTCTCTTTAGATTACATCCATATGTTATTTCACATTCGATGAGATCTCCAAAAGAAGATCTTTATTACAAAATCATTCCACCAGCATTGAGCGGTAAGATTGCATCATCCCCAAATTTAATTTGTTGAATACAAGTTTGCACCTTAACATTCAACCTTAGCATTGAAGGAATTCATGTGCAATATGTGATGTTTGAATCAAAAGGATATCCTGACATCCTTTTGGTAATTTAGAGAAACTATACTTAAATTATTGAAATATCTAAAATATATTGGCAATTTCTGTTTTCTTCTATATTGTCCTGGCGAATAGTCTTCTGTTTGATACATGTACTAAATGCAGTATTCTGGTGTAAAAGTAAGAATAAAAGTATTAGAAAACACATTTTATTCTTCTTCTATTTTGTCACATCGAATATGCATCCTAGCCGTATCACGAGAAGAACATCGAGGAAAAGACAAGCGCCGGAATAGGGAGAAAAGTATCCCTGTTAGCTAAGGTTGGCTAGGGTGCTGCGAAAGAAATGGAAGAAACTATTGTAACAAACCTATCGTTCTGATTTAAGTAGATGTATGCGTACATCTAAATTAAAGTTCTCAATTTAAATATCTAAATATAAATAGGTCAGTTTCAGTTTGAATTTAAATTCTCCTCTTACATTTCATCTTCCTTTTCTCGTTTCTCGTACACTTGGCCAAAAGGGGACGGAAACCCTTTCTCTGCCTTTTCCAGTTCTTATAGTTAGAAAGAAAACCAAAATAAAAATTGTTTCACTATTTGTACCTTCATTTCTAATCTTTACATATTGTAAAATGAAAAACAAAAAAGTATAAGTGCAATACACAAATACACTTTATGAACCAACATTTTAATTTGAATTTTAGTTTAGAGAAAATACATATCGTAGGTGGAGAGGTAAGAGGTTGAATATGCATGCTTTCCTGATTATTGAAACTACCTTTCCACCCATTGTAAAGTTACACTCTTGCTGTATGAACGATTCTTCTCTATCCGGAGTTTAACCTTCATGATGTCATAGTAACTCATGTTCGGTCACGTATGACCCACTACATGTAGTAAAACGGAAGATTTTTTGGTGGACAATGAAATAAATCAACAACATATTCTTGTTGAAAGCGTATGAAAGTTTTCGAGAGAACACGGGAATTCGAAAACATGATAAGAAGTCACAACACTAAATGTCGGGTCTTCCGGAGCATGCTGTCCCCAAAGAAGGAGAAGCATAGAAAGAAAAAACGTAAACCCGTTAGAACGCTTGGATGCCTTCACCGCTGGCGGAATGGGGCATAGAAAGAGGTTCATCAAGCATGATCGGCACCAGGCTTCAACTCGAACTGACCCGCAGTGATCATGCACTAGCATCCAAGCCTCAATTCATCGTCCGAGTTGTGAGGATTGTCTGTATTAGTGTTCACATATCAAGATGTACATACTATAGAACAGATCTTGGTCAAGTATAGTCGTGAGAGACGTACCTCTGAGATCCCTATCTATACCCTCCCACCAATCTTGGCACAAAACTGATGGTTTCATTGCGGCTCACTCCTCCAAAATGCCAACATTACAAGAACTGTTCATAGTCACCAGCCATAATTTTGATTACATTTTTATTTTTTAAGAGTAATGTTGGGGTTGAGAACGATCTTTATGTTCTCCTAGATGTAATTTACTGAGGAAACTTGTAAGGTACGTGTCTCTCCAGAATAGCTTGACTGTAGTAGGAACATCTTATACACTATATGTCAATATCTCAAACATACTTCATGAAAGAGAGAGCTCATGAGGCTTACGCATATACCGTAATCATTATATTCTGTTCTGTGAAGTGAATTGTTAGCAGTGGGGATGAGGATAGCCAACAAGTTTATGTGAGTTCTTGCTTAAATCTTCAGAGTGACATGAAGGAAAACAATATCGACCAATCGTATTCTGTTTCGGTAGATCGAGATGAAATCATCACTATAACTCAATGAGGTTTCTATAGCCGAATCTAGAGAACCAGCTGTGATTTTCTTTTTCCTTTTTCTTTTTTTATTAAGAAAGGGCGATAGTACACCCCCAGACTTTATTATCAAACATGAAAACAGAACAAGTGAACCGCAAGCCAAAACAACCTCCAAAGGAACATCGATGCACTGAATGGTTTTACTAAGCGGTGCACTGAGTCCCTAACCAAGACAAGTAGCAATGCACTATCAGTAGAGAAGGAGAAGCCGAAATATAGCCTCGTGGCCCATCGATAGCTATCTGTTATTAAACCACAAGTTCCGATGTAGAAGCCCCAAACTCCCTTGTATCAAAGAGGTTGTAGCTAAGGTGGTGTGGGTCCATGTCTGGGAAGACAGAGGTTGCAAGTTCAAATCCTTGTGGTGATAAAAAAAATTCAGAAAATTTGAATATTTTCACAAGTTCAAGTGAAACTTCTCAGAAAATAGAAAATATAATTATGATGAAAATAGATCTCGTAGGTCACTGTAACGATATTACTCTTAATTGTATTGAGACTCAGAAAATATAATTATGGTGAAAATATATTTCAGTTTCAGTCTCGTAGGTCACTGTAACGAGATTACTCTTAATTATGGTGAAAATATATTTCAGTTTCAGTCTCGTAGGTCACTGTACAACGAGATTACTCTTAATTGTATTCAAATTTCAAATAAGAGTATATTCTTAGTCTCTGATCCACATAAAATATAATTATGATGAAAATAGATTTCAGTTTCAGCCTTGTAGATCACTGTAACGAGATTACTCTTAATTGTATTCAAATTTCAAATAAGAGACTAAGAATATACTCTTAGTCTCTGATCCACATTGCAGCTTGTTCTTTTCTCTTGTTTCTCAATCATTAGATCTCAGGTTGAGACCATCTATGGTTCATTTTGTAGTTCTCATCAGTTTCTGACAACAGACGTGACACATGAGCACGTGACACATAGGTGCAGTTCCGGTGGGCTAACCCACCGGAGCTAATCGCCAAAATTATGAACGGAAAAAACTAATTCCGATGCGATATCTCACCGTTAATATATTGCAACTTGTTATGAAGAGCGAAAGAAGCAATAAGCAAACCCTTAGACCAAGTGCCATGCCTAAATCTACCTAGCAAAACTATCGAATAAAAGAGCATTGGATAGCCCGGCCCCACCCGATCCAAATAGTTATGGAGAAGACACTAGCGTGGTGTGGATGATTTGACAAAGAGGAGAACAAAAAACTGATGATGTGTCAAGAAAAGAACTTGAATGGGAGAGTACAGAGGACGAGGTGAGTCGTAAAGCCAAGTGCATCTATGGTCTCAAGCAAGTTTGGAGTGAAGGGCAAGCAGAGTAATCTCTATTGTGTCGTGGACCGGTTAGGGATGAAAGGAGGTTGGGAAAAACATTTTACAAACATTTTTAGAATGTGAATATGAGGACATCATTGTGTAGAGCTTGACGAGTAGAGCAAGATTGGGTTTTTAATAGTTGCAAATATCTTATATTAAGAGAGTTATGAAGTCTGGAACTTTAGGGTTTGGATGGCGATAAATGCTGACATGGCACAAAAAATCTGACGTGGAAAGTTCACTAATGTGGTACACTGCTGACTTGGCATATTCTTGCTGATGGTGCAAAATTGATGAGGTGGACTTTAGATGCTAACATGGCGACGTGTTGTTGACTTGACCTGTTGTGCTAACATGGTCATATGCATGATAGACATATGACATTTTTGGTCAGGACAGGTGGATGATAAGCAAGCGGCTCATGAGGGTATAAAAATTGCGATTTTCGTTTCAGAAAGAGTATTCTTCGAGTCTAGAGCAGTCAAGATGCTGAAATGCACGACAAGCTGCTTGGAGCACTTAGTCAAGTTTTGGGTCTCAAACCTCAAATCTGAAATTGAAGTCAAGAGGAAAAGGTTCTGAAACCTTGATTTTGAAGTAGAGGTTGTACTCGGATAAAAAATCATAATTTTCAAACAGCCGTAAGTCTTTATCCAACTTCTGGATAAATGACCTTCAGAAGACTTCCCAATCTAGGCTTCTTATCATTGGTCTCATCTATCTTCTGGCTTCTTGCACACAATTCTATCCTCACAACAGACGCTGAACATTCGCACTCCATCACTCCTCGCCTCGCATACACTCTTCGAAGAAGCTTGCTGCATACAGAGAAGATCTGACCCTTGACATTGCTCTCCAGATTTTGCCAGGAAGACTTCCTCAAAACTCTCATCTAAGGTTGGAAGGAGAAGGAACATGCTGCTATGAGTCAAACAGAAGAGACCCGTGGAGGACCCTCACATCTTTCCGCACATTCTGCCAATCTTCCAATCTTCTAGCTCCCTAGAAAGATGTGGATTTGGGAAGACAAGAAGCTTAAGAGGCGCTGGCATGAATCCCAAGTTCTTGCTTCTTGAAAAATTTTCCAACTCTCAATTCCACTCTAGATTCACATCAAGATTGTTGCAGTTCAAATCAAATCCATACTACTTGATGTGAATTTGAAATTCAGTTTCTGGAAATGTCCAAACTTGCAACAAGTCTTCTGTCCATGGATGTTGGAGATAGAAGCACAATGAGGTAGGGATGTGGATGGACAGAAACAAAGAGTTTCGAGATAGAGGGAGAAGATCAAATTTGATTTCAGGAAGTGAGATTTGGAAGAAGCATGCCAAAATTTAGACATCACTTTTGTCTGCAATCTACTCATGGGAAATTCCAGGAAAGAGGAAGGGAGTAGATAAGCTTCATGCATGAAATCGAAGAAGAAAAAATTAAAGAAACAGAAAAGAGATAAGGCGATGAGAAGAGAAAGCGAAGTGAGAAGAACCTCAAAATGTGCTGGTGTTAATGCACTACTCTTCTACTCGATCTCCATATACCTCATGTGCATGTTCTGTTGTGAGCGCTTCGATTGCTGCCAACTCACGAGCGACCTCTTCTTGCTAAGAACCATATCTCCTTGTAATACTTCAAGCTCTGATATCTGCAGCCTGAAGCTCCAATCTTCGATTCTAGAGTTCCAAATATCATAATCTTTGAGAAATTCTGTCTGCTTCTACTTCGAGCTCTCTTCCTGCTGAACGACGATCGTCCTCACAACTTCTCACTGCAATTCCTCTTCACGCACCTCTGATGTCTTCCTCGATTTGGGTTTGAATTCGAGTAGGAGAAAGGAACAAAAGGACATGGCGCTTCTGCGCCTCTTCTCTGATTTGGTAGTTTTCCTGTCTACTCCCCAGCTGCCCGCGTTTTTAGGTAAGTGTCATGTCAGCCTTAGCCCTACCTACTACATAGGTGGCTGCCCTTTCGGTCCACCAAACACCTACTGTGTCATCCAGTTGGTACTAAGTAGGTATCTCATGCAGTTACAATCATGGTCCTCTCCTAGAAGACTCACACTATGTCTTCTGGATTCCTTCTTCCGTCTTCCAGGAAGACGTTCGTCTTTCAGCTTCCGGAAGCAGTCGGCTTCTCTTCTAAAAATTCATCTTAAGTTCATCTTCCCGCTAAGTAGGGGATAAACTTAAGTGACAAGGTTAATTCAATTATATATACACGAAGTTAATTTAATTTTTTTGAAAAATCCAAAAATTTGCAAATTGTGGGTACCACAATCACTAGCTCTCTTCCCAAGTACAGAAAGGGAGAACAACCATAATGAAAGAGGTAGAAGAACCGTAGGAAGACAAAGAAGCTTCCAATGATCGATATGTCAACATGAACCTAGCTTCCACTTGGAGAAAACTGGAGGAGTTCAGTGCCTTCTTCAGGGCCGAGATCCAGCCAGCCATGGAGATGGTGGAAAAGCGGCTAGAGCCCAAGAGAAATCTCTTCAGCTCGGATTTGGTCTTCAGAACTTGATCTAGCAGGAAGAAGCCCATACAGAGCGGGTGGTTGCTCTAGAAACCAACCTCCGCACTACTGAGAGATTAGCAAACAGGTATAAAGCCGAAGCTTCCGCTTTTGCTAAGGGATGACTCAATTCCGAAAGACCCACCAGGAGTTACAGATGCGACTTCAACAAAAAGAGCAAGAAGTCTTGATGGTCAAGGATAAACTAGCTGACATGGTAGCCGAGAAGAAGACTTGGAGTGTCCAATGATACGTTACAGAAGTCAAGGCTGCCGAAGAGAAGAAGTAGTGACTGAAAGCAGAATACCGAACCAGGGAAGTCATGGCATAGATGGAAGAGTGTTGCGATCTCTTATCTCAAGATCGAACGTAGATGTGAACAACAAAATCCTAGGACTTGCGCTAGGTTGAGAACGCTGCGAGTAGGACTTAATGGCTTGACCGAGAAGTCGAGAATAGATGAACCCTAAGTGGTTCTTTGAACAAAGGTTGGAACATTGGGTTAGGACATAAGGGCCTACCCCAAGACGACTCCAGACGAACACTGACATAAGGGGGACAACTCTAGAAACGGATCTAAAGAGTATGAGACATGGGTCCGAGACGTAGGACCAAGACATGGATCCGATGCAGACAGATCGTGGTTTGGACACTGGTCCGAACCACAGGGTCCGAGTCTGACGCTAGACCACGGTTTCTCTGAAATATCTTAAGTGTTGGAACTCTAGCGACGTTTTGGGTCATGGACAGAGCTCCACGGAAGATCTCGAGGCGAGTAAGGTATCATTGGAAAGGTCTCGACGAGTTGACTCTCTGAATTGACATTGGACTTGAGAATTATAGCTGATCCTATGATCAGGTTGTGGTATAATTTTCAGAGACCAAAGACGAGGGCAGGGCCGTTGATCCTCAAAAGTATATATGAGGGGGCTCGATGCCTAGATGGATTAGGACGAATCACCTGATCCCAAGGTTCGGCGGACGGACTCTAGAGGTATGAGGTGATGACTGAGCCAATATCAAGATGCATTTCGATCTAGACTTGGATTTCTAGACTTAAGGACGACCCAAGGGCTAGGGCAAGACTAGAGAACGAGACGGCAGATTAGACCACCGTTCGGGAGCCTAGACCCAGACTGACATCACGGGAGATTGGGTCGCTAGATGCGCTGGAGGTATCAATTTAGGACCATGGACTTTATAGAAAGTCCGCCCCAAGTCATGTTGTGACTTGCTCATGTGTTGGGACCGACCTAGCCGGTCTAGTTGAACTAGGGAGATGTTCTGGCTTCGATCCAGACTAAATGAGACAAAGGTAAGTGGTGCATGAACGCTAATGTGTGATTGTGATTTGCATGTTAACAACGTGAGTTTCGTGACCTACTGAGCAAGAACTTCCGTTTGCGCAACAAGACAGTAGGTGTGCAAAAAGTAGTATCAGAGTCGATGCCTCGGTGAGCGAGAACTTTAGATAACGATTGAAGGTTGGACGCTAGAGGAGGGACGCGAGATAAGAAGCGGATCAATGTTTCTAGGTGGGCGCTTGGAGTAGTCAGAGGATGATAATCGACAACTTTCACCCCAACGTCAAAGAAGTCCAATATCAGCTGCAACACTGATGTAACAAGATAGAGCTTTGTCAACAGTGCCGGACAATTCAGGCTCGGAAGTCAAGGAGCCTTGTATGCAGAACTCATCGAGATGATGAAGACTATGCAAGAGGGTATTGTCTATAAGGATAAATGTATCGCTGAGATTGAGACAAGTCAAGAGAGTTCTTCATCTACCATGAAACTTTGTAAGATGAATTTGCTGACTTCGTTTTCAAGTATAGGACGAGCTCGCAAGGTTAAAGATTTCTTAACTGAGTTGGACCTATACTTTGAGACGCAACAGGCCATGGAGTCAGACAAGGTGAGGACGGCAGTTACGTTCCTGAAAGAATCATGCGCTTCTCTGATGGACTGTATACAGAGACGAACATGTCTTGACCGTCTCGGTGTTTAATTGGAAAGAGTTCAAGGAGTTGCTCACGGGACGATTCACTCCATAGGATTCGAGATGGTGTTGAGTTAGTTAGGTTGAAGTAAAGGGGGCCTTGAGTATGTGCGCGAGTTTAGTGCTAAGCTAGATTCATTCTCCAAGTGGACAGAGGAGACCAAAATATGTATATTTATTGAGGGACTCAAGTCTAGTTCAGAGAAGGCTCTCTTTCGGATGCCGAAGCTACTTGAGACATGTGTCGCACTTTTGAAACTAGCAGAGTGGATCAAGGACAATGAAGTCCAGTGACAAAAACCTTTTGAACCACGCAGCTTAGACAAGGTTCATAAGAAGAACAAGGGCTTCAAGCGACAATGGGATAGAGGGTGAGAAGGATAAGAAAGACTCTTCTGCCTCGGCAGCAAAGGGGTAGCAAACATGGTCAAAATCTAAGAGGCAAACACCTCTGAAAGGAAATGGTGCTAAGTTTACTTGCTACAATTGTGACGAGGCAGTCCATATTGCTAAGGGGTGTATGAAGCCTAAGGTTAGTAATTGTAGCATGAATGCGTTTGTTGCAAAGGACTTGTTGGAGGGTCAGATGACTATGACCTTGAGAACCACGAAAAAGACTTCGGTACTGATGTTTCTACAAGCCAAAGATGCTAATCGTGATGTTACTTTTCTTCTGGACACAGGAGCGACCCACCCTTCATAAGTCCAAAGTTGGTGAAGAAGTTGAGCTTGTCCACCTCCAAGGCAGACAAGTCTATTCAGGTGCGCTTTGTCAAGGACAAGACGCACCAAACTTATGAAGTGGCCTTGGACGTACGATTTGCGTGTGGGAAGTTGGAGTACACGACGAACTTCACGGTGTGCGAGATGGATGGCATCCATGCGATTTTGGAAAACACTTTCTTGGACAAGTTTGAAGTGGAACTTAGGCGCCCAAGGAGGAGCGTGGAAGTGTAGACAGAAGTAGACATGGAACAACATCCTCGTGTAGTCCTGTTTAGTCTAGTGTGTCGAGAAGTAGAGTTAGGAAGCTGAAGGGGTAGCTAGAAAGCTGATGTGACTTCTTTTCAGAGATTTGATTGATTATTTGTTTATAGAAACTTTGTCTTATAGAGATTGAGTTTCATCGAATTCATATTCAATTGTGCATGAGAAGTTTTTCTGTTGAGTGACGGTGGCTGTCAGAAGTTGTGTAGTGCCAAAGTTCGTCTCATCCAGTCGAGCATTTAGGATCCACTTACAGATTGTCTGTGGGGTATAGATTTCTTGGGACATAGTATTCAAAGGTGAGGACAGAGGAAGCCAAAAGCTGTATCTGTGGTACTTTGGCTGAGTAACAAGTAGGAAACCGAGGAGTTAGGTGATGAGAGTGTCGACACAAGCATGAAACTCAGTAAAAGCTCATTTGACCAAAAGGACAATGAGTGGTAATTAACTCCAGGTTGTCTCGAGAGGAAACTTAAGGTACACAAAAGTTGACGGATCGCTTCTTATCACATCAGAAGACGTAATCCTCAACAACAAGACGATGTGAGTGTAAATATGTATTTAGTCTTCTCCCTCATATTATTACAAGCAAAGATGGCTTGCTAGTCAAGATCTGGACTAGAAGCATGTTAGAAGGTAGAGCATGGTAGAGCACTACCATGCTCTACCATCCTTAGAGCATGATAGTGCTCTAAGGATGCCAACAGTCGAGTTGAATCATCAAGACATGATTTATTTCTGGAAGCCGACTTGAGAAGACAGGAAGCCTAGCAAGGTTTCAGTAACCGTCTCAGGAGAAACTCGTCAGAACGCGAGAGCATATTGTCATATCTATTTGGCCCGTAAGTAATCTATAGTGTTAAATCCTCTGCGGGTGCTATTCACTCTGTGTACTTAGGGCCTTTCTTCATGTCTTCGATCATCGGTTGTCTGTCTTCTCAGTGTACATTTGTGTTATATTTGATGTAGTCGTGTGTTACATTCCAGAGCACCTTTTGGAGAATATGGAAGCTACGTGATTGTGTGGGTTAGAAGGAACTTTTGGACAAAACTAATGTGCTTGTGAGTTTGGCCAGATTTTAGAACTTCGAACAGTGTAACTAGTGTAAATCTTCTCGGAGAACGAAATATTTTATGCTACAATGGTGTAAAAGAGAAATCTTAAAATATTACAAAACATTAATGTTAATTTTAGAAGAGGATTCATCCTCATCCTTTCTATCACTAAGAAATATTTACAGTCTATAGCTTTTGGGAAAATTTCAAAGCTTTTGTCTACTTGACCTAGCACTAAAAGTATTGTACATATGAAATCCATCTAGAAAATAAAACCCGGACGATGTCCAAGATTTGAATGTTTAACTTAAAGAAAACAAGTTACACGGAGTTACGAAAGTTATAGCAGAAGGTCCTATGGGGAGTGAGTGACTCATAGGTTAGAAGTTTACCAGTGGGAGGCACGAGGGCCCGGGTTTTAGAAAGGAAAAGCCGAAAGTTTACGGCGAGAAGAATTGCATATGCTGAGAATTATATTTCGAAAATGGTAATGGTTTTAAAGCGGATGTGACCATCCGTCAAAGCCCCTCAAAAGGCAAGCAGCGAACTGCTCTCCCGCCGCTCGACTTTCCCGCCATTCTTTCCTCCTCCTTGAGCATCTACCTTTTCGATCCCAGTGGAAGATTCAGTTTCTCCGAGGAGAAACTGGCTGACGTTTTACAGCTTGCACAGACAGTGCTTGATTTCGACCGTGTTCAGGTCAACTGAATCTGCTTGCAACGGTGAGCTCATCTACTAGTTTGTATGTATCTAAATATGTGTCGTTACTTTTGCGGACCTTTACACTGTACGCTGCAGTTCGAAGTCAGTTTGTGAATTCGGAAGAAACTGCAATTGTGCATTCCATCTATTGTGAGTGGTTTGATTCCTTCTGCATCTATGAGTGTATGTATGAAACTTACTGGAGGACCCGTCAGTTCCAACAGATGCTCCTCTGTTTTATTCCGCCGTTGGCCGGGACTCGGTGAGATTTTAACATTTCTCAAAGAAGATTCGCGCCCTTCTCTTCCGCTGTCAAGGGGAAGCGGGAAAGACTCCCGACGTTTTTACTTTCAGCTCATCTGATTCTGTACAAAGTATCGTCTCTTTGTCCTCCTTCACATCGTGCTCTGGAGATTGACATCGTCAAATCAGGCTAAACCACTTTACTGGTAAAGTCGTATTCATGTTGCTGTAGTTATCATAAATCTTACTGTTGTGTGGACTGTTCCCTTGTTATGCAGCAGTTCGTTTTGACGGGTTTTGTTCCGTCTAAACTTGTAGGCGTACTGGCGATCAGTTAATTCTAAACGCAAACATTCTACCCTTCGGGCAGTGGAGATGGCGGGAGAAGATGAGGCGGGTCTTGATAACGTGGAAGAACCGAAACTGCCAGAATTCAAGCTAGGTATGTCGTAGAGTTCCACTCGTGGAGTGGAGTTCGTGTTTTCACATCAATGCCTGGATACGCAGTCTTAGAGAGACTGCAAGAGCTCTGACTGCATAGTTGTGTTACAGTTTGCCTTCTGCAGCTGAAGGCACTTTGGTCGACGAGCCCGAGTTTTGCTACGTATAGCTGAGCGTAGTTCCCTCGAGATTCTGCGATGTTCCACAACCTGTTGAAGGAGAAGAATGCTTGAATATAGAATAGTCGAGTTTGGTGCAGCAGCACTCCTTTATTTACTTATTTAGGTGTGCATTATTACGGCTATGAACAATCTCTGCTGAAGTTCTCTGTGATCGGTGACATGGTGCGCATATACGCTGGTTCACAAGCCCGTTCGTTTCCAACCTGTGTGTGTCCCCCTAAACCCAAGAGGCATGTAGGTCTTTGTTTTGAGGGTGGTCAGCTGCTCAGTTGGGAACCAGTTCTTACTTTGCTTACGATCTGCTTATCCACCCTGCAAGGCCTTATGGCAGTCTTCCTTGCGCATGCAGATCCAAAGCAGGCTCTGGGTTTTATCAGCTTCTTCAACAAGCTACCGGAGGTATTGATTCTGACTTGTCCTTTTCCGAAGTCAAGAGAAGCTCCAGGTTGGAACTTGGAACCTTCACGGATGGGTGTCACGAGTGTTTACACCCGGACTTTATAAGAGCTTTGGCAACGGGGCACTGGAGTCGCACTTATTAGATGGTCTTTGTAATAATCTGTTATCTATGTGGTACCTCATCCTGTGCGCTGGAGCTGAGTTCCGTTTGACGCAGTTTATCACCTTTATTATTCATTCCTCTTTTTTGTGCTTTTGGGCGTTGACTGGCGTGTATGTCCCATTTCACTGCAGGATGCGAGGGTGGTGCGCTTTTTCGATCGAAAAGTATGTCAGTGTTTTCCTCCGCTGAAGGGTGGATGTTTACTGGAGTATGTTTATGGTAGTGCCGAGCAGTTTAGAGCTGTGGTGTGATATCTATTTCACTTAACTTAGTCTTAGTACGTTTATCTCTTGAAGTTCATTCAGGCACTCGTGATGCATCGAGTGGATTTGACTGATTAACTCCTTACTACAGGACTATTATACGGCTCACGGAGATAATGCCACTTTCATCTCAAAGACCTATTACAAAACATTGACTGCACTACGTCAGCTAGGAAGTGGAACCACCACCTTGTCTGGTGTGAGCATCAGCAAAAGCATGTATGAAGGAATCATTCGCGATCTGCTGTTGGAACGAACAGATCATTCCGTTGAGCTGTACGAAGGTAGTGGGTCAAAATGGGCTATGACCAAGTCCGGTACCCCTGGAAAGATCGGTAGCTTCGAAGATGTTCTCTTCGCGAGCAACGAAATGAAAGAGACACCGGTTGTGATGGCTGTACAGGTGGTTGTCCGTGAGAGCGAACGTTCTGTAGGTGTAGCATTCGTGGACATGACGAGGAGAATTCTAGGGATGACTGAGTTCATAGACGATGATCAGTTCACGAACCTTGAGTCAGCCATGGTTGCGTTGAGTTGCCGGGAATGCATTATGCCTCAGGACTCGGGGAAGTCTCCAGATGCACGGAAATTTCGGGACATGATGGAACGGTGTAACGTCCTGGTGACAGAGAGGAAAAAGAGCGACTTTCGAGCCAGAGACTTAGAGCAGGATCTTGGTCGGCTGGTTAAAGGTCCTATGGAGCAACACAGAGATCTAGTTGCAGGGCATGAGGAAGCACCTTCTGCTTTGGCGGCTCTTCTAGTTTACACCGATCTTCTCGCCGATGACAGTGCTTATGGGAAATACGTTTTGCAGCCATACAGCCTTGATAAGTATATGCGTTTAGATGCTGCAGCTCTGCGTGCCTTGAACGTTATGGAGAGTAGGCTGGATAGCAACAAAAACTTCAGCTTATCTGGCTTGATGAACAGGACCAGCACATCCGGTATGGGAAAGAGACTCCTGAATCGGTGGTTGAAACAGCCTCTTCTGGATGTGCAAGAGATAGGAAACAGGCATGATGTAGTGCAGGCTTTTGTGGAAAATGCTACCCTGAGGCAGGATCTGAGGCAGCATTTAAGGAGAATTCCTGACATTGAGCGTTTAAGCCGGAAAGTGGAGAAGAGAAGCGCTGGCTTGCAGGACATTGTGAAGCTTTACCAGGTGACGCGTTATCCCTTTTTGACCAGTCCGCCACGGATGATAACTTCCAGCTCGTTCTTGGTGCCAACTAAGTAGTAGCGATGTACCGTTTTGTTGGTGTTGCTTGCAAGGACCTCTCCTATCAGTATAGGAGATTCTTGTGTCAGAGGTTCTTTAACTGCTTTCTTCAAGCATTTGGTTATCCAACTTTGCAGGAAGGGTTGTGTCTTGCTGTTCTTGAATACCTCGTTTACATGTGTAGGCAAGCGTACGACTGCCATTCATAAAAGAAGCCCTGGATTCTTATGAAGGTGATTTCTCGACAGTACTAAAGGAAAGGTATACCCAGTCTCTTGAAGAGTGGGTGGGACCAGAACATCTTGGAAAGTACGATGGTCTTGTTGAGGCTGCAGTCGATCTCGATCAACTACAGCACGGGGAATACATGATCGCCTCTTCCTATGACAACAGCTTGCAGGAAATCAAGGTCGAGAGGGATAAAGTGGAGGACCAGATACAAAAAGTTTATCAGCAGGCATCTAATGATTTGGATCTTCTCGTAGATAAGGCACTAAAGCTTGATAAGTCACCCATATTTGGGCATGTCTTCAGAATTACAAAGAAGGAGGAGACAAAGGTTCGAAAGAAGCTGGCTAGTTCTTATGTAACACTCGAAACTCGCAAAGATGGCGTGAAGTTCACTAATACGAAGCTTCGAAGATGCAGTGAGCAGTACTCTAAGCTCAGTGAAGAATACATAAGCACACAACGTGAGCTCGTCAGCAAAGTGGTTGAGGTCGCAGCAACTTTCCTTGAGGTCCCGCTACTCACCTGGACCCCCTCACTCCTCACTTTCTTCCCATCTGTGATCGTAACATAACTTTACAATGTATACATCAAAGCTTACGCTGGGTACCCGTTCTAGGTGCCAGACGTTTGTAACTGATTATGTCTCTTGGTTTTCTTCTCGCAGGTGTTCGAGGGATTGGCCACTCTGTTAGCGGACGTGGATGTGTTGCTGGGTTTTGCGGACTTAGCTGCATCCAGTCCTTCATCGTACGTGAGACCTACCATGACGCCTGGGGTATGCATCTCGATAGTTCACAGTAACTTATTCTTCTTATTGTAAGAGGTGTGAGAAGGAGATGAAGACAGTCTCTGACCTCACAATTTCAAAGTTGGACGCTTGCAGTTACGCGGGGACTGTAGTGTACAGCTATGATCTGTTACCAGTGTACAGCTGTAAGGGTAGTCTTCCCTCAACGGCTTTTCTCCGAGATCCTTGATTGAGATAGTTCAGTTTCGGTCTGCAGTTGGTTTCACCTTTTGAGTTTATAGAACTAAAATTTTTGAAGCTAACTTCATGTGTTAGTCATGACCCATAGACCTTTAGTGACGACTGACAAACAAGAGTGTTTGGTAGTTTAGGTTAGCTTTAGTTGTTCGTTTCGAGATATCGACCGTTAAAGTTTGAACTCTGCAGGATGAGGGAGATATAATACTTGAAGGAAGTCGACATCCATGCGTGGAAGCGCAAGAGGATGTCAACTTTATCCCCAATGACTGCTGCCTGGTATGTATCTGTTTTCAGCTTTCTGTAAGTTGCTCCCATGAAAGTAATATTTCGGGGAAAGTCTAGGGTGCCGCGTGTAAGCCTGTCCGTCTTATTTCAACTTCTCAAAAGTATCTGCCCAAGCACTCTGCAGTTGAGGTATCCAACACTCCAAGTGATAGCTTTTTATCAGCTGTACAGATACTTCTGCATAAGATCTTACGCTTTCGTCTGCTGTCGAGATGGTTGCAGGTAAGAGGTAAAAGTTGGTTCCAGATTATTACTGGGCCAAATATGGGAGGAAAGTCAACTTTCATTCGCCAGGTTTGGCAATCGCTTCTCTATGACGCCATGCGTTTTCACCTTTTCCTCCTTTCTACTCTGATACGGACTCATTTGATCTTATGGTGAGCTCAATCCAGGCAAAGTGTTAAGGTTAAGTAATTGATAGGATTAGAGGGAAGGAGCGTGTTCTAGTAAAAACGGTATGTATGTTCGGAGAAGTAACCGGTATATCTAAGTTATTCCGCGTCTGGTCATTGAAGCTTGATTCTGGTGAATTTCCCGAAGATTATCCTCTCTTTTTCACCGGCAAAATGTATCGAGACTAATTATACAATCCTTCTGATTCTTGATTCGTTCCTATGTTTCTTTAACTGTCATTCTGCCGTTTTATTTTGTTACTTTTAGGAGATCCAGATATATGTTTATCTGCAACCTGTGTACCAATATATACGTTTATCTGCAAGTCTTCTGCCAAGGTCGCTGATCTACCACAACAGAAAGACGGGAGGTCACCCAGGGATGTACCGGAACACAATAGAAACCCCTGGACTGATGAGACCCTGCTGAGTTGGAAATGTCTCGATTTCGGTTGACCACCTTTCCTCCTCATCTATATATAGCCTGACCCTCTCTGCTAGGTGCTGACGAAGTCAGCAACAGGGTTGAGATGCATACAGAGGGAAGTGTGAATTACGGGCATGCTCTGCGTGTAATTTGTGGTAGCTAGGTATTTGAGTGTACATCTGCTCTTTACCTGCAGTTGTGCCAGTGACCCATGTGCAGAAAAGTGGTTGTTATGTATTTCTGGGTCGTGGACCTCTGCTTGTTTGTTTGCCCTCTTGAAGGACTACTTTATGAACAGTTGTGCACCTCTCCTTCTTGCTTCCAGTTCTTAAAACTACTGTTTAATCTCTCCTGGTGCTCTTCCTCTGGGTTCTGTTTTTGCGGGTTGCATTAAGTGTGTGAGGCACTGTTGTTACATCCAACAGCTTACTCATGGGCCAAAATATATAAGATGGCATAGTACTCGTTTAGACCTCGTTTTCTCTTCTGCATGAGAAACAGCTTATGTATATATCTGTCTGCACTGCATTCTGTACATATCTTCTGTATTGCACTTCCTTGAGAGTTCCCATAACTTTAACTTCCATAACTTCCCGTAACTACGCCTCTAACTCGTGTATCAACGTTATTGCACTTCCATACCAGGGTGTACCATCTCTGGCTATGTGCTCTGTGCTGCACATTCCCGCTGGTCCGCCTCGTGGTAAAAAATTCGCTAACTTGACGCTTGAAGTTAACGCACATTCACACCCCTCTTGGCTAGTCACTATGTTCTTCTCGACGTATGGATATATGTTCTTATCTGGGCCGGGTTAACTGCTGGTTACCTCTGTACTAGAGAGTGGTCCTTGATAAACTGTTCCATTCTCGACGTATGAATATATGTACTTCTCTGGATTCTCTGGGCTTTTGGCGTTACCTTAATGTGTGAGCATCGTTCCTGATTCGAACTGCTATACCCATGTATCAACATATGATTTTTACCAAGATATACTCAAGCTTTGTACCAACATATACTCATGTACCAACATATGCTCTGTACCTTTTACGGTGCAGGTTGGGGTCAATGTCCTGATGGCACAAGTGGGTTCCTTCGTACCGTGCGATCGTGCCAATATCAGCGCTCGTGATTGCATTTTTGCTCGTGTTGGAGCAGGAGATTGTCAGGTACACAATTTAATCCTCCGTCTATTCGTGGAGATAGTAGCTTCCCGGTTGATTATAAAAGCCCCTTCCAGTAAAAGCCCCTTCCATTGCTTGAAGTCTTCTTACGTTGCAGCGCCTCAGTGATGACGTAACTTGCTCTCGTAAACCCGGTCGAGCTGTTTCGTAGTGTATATTCAGTTTCTTAGACTGTCTTCGGGAAAATATTTGCACAGCTCCGAGGTGTTTCTACTTTTATGGCGGAGATGTTGGAAACAGCCAGCATTCTGAAGTCAGCAACAGAGAGGTCTCTTATAATCATCGACGAGCTTGGACGTGGAACATCAACTTATGATGGCTTTGGTACGATCGCTTATCTCCAGTTCCTGCGTTCGGACCACTTGGTTTCCATTTTGATTTTAGTCTATGGAGTGAGCTTACTTTAGTAACGAGCAAGGGTCTAACTGCAAAGAGGGTGATGCAGTTTTCTAAAGATAGCCTTCACTTCCCCGTATACTGAATTTTATGGGTGAGGCAGGTTACCCTCAGAAAACTGTCTGTTTGAGTGGGTTAGTAGAAGTACTCTAAAGATGAAACTGGTGGTACCTCTGTGAAACAACTCTTGTTGGTAAACAGGGGTTGTGTAAATCAGTGTGTGCGCTTCTTTGGCTGTGGCGTCAAGAAATCAACTCCTTATTTTAAAGCATGATGCTAGAAGATGATTATTACAACTGCTTGGAGCTGAAGCGAGTGTGCGAGTTAGTTATTTCATAGTGTGGATGCGAGTTTTCCTACTTGTTTTTACGATTTTCCTAGGAATTTAGATATTGGCTAAAATGACGTCGTCGGCTGGAGCAGCCATGATTTTATGCTATCGGGATTGTGAGAATACGCCTCAAGAGGTTGTGGTGCTGGTTGCAGGATTAGCATGGGCAATATGTGAGTACCTGGTGGAGGTTATACGAGCTCCGACGCTTTTCGCAACTCACTTTCATGAATTGACTGCTCTTTCTAGCCGTCAAGGGCCTCTTGTCCATGGTCCCGCAAGAGGGCCTCTTGTGGGTATAGCCAACTACCATGTTAGTGCTCACATAGATGAGAAGTCCCGAAAACTTGCAATGCTCTACAAGGTAAGCAGTATGTCTCATGTCCAATTTGGCATCTGCAGTAAGGTTAGACTAGCAACCATCAAGGATATACTTTATAGGATAAATAAAAACACTGATACTAGAAGTCGTTTCGTCACAGTTGTAGCAACATTCCTATTTGACTATACGTTAGAGGAGATATCCATTGGCGCAGTAATAACAGGATTTGGATTTGGATTTGGATACTGCAAGTGGTCACTACGGTGACCTAAGTCGTCGCGTGGTTCAGCTCTTTACACTTCGAGTCTTCGTCTCACTCCGCACTCCCTATCAAGTTGTAGCATATTGTTGTACATCCATGGGATATCATCACCCTAATAGGCAAGGGTTCGCTCGGTGCTGATAGCCTGATGCAATGACAGGTCGAAGAAGGTCCTTGCGACCAAAGCTTTGGAATTCATGTAGCAGAGTTTGCTCATTTCCCGTCTGAGGTAGTTCAGCTTGCACGGGAGAAAGCTGCGGAGCTTGAGGATTTCTCTCCTTCAGGCCTTGACGTTATAATGAAGCAACGAGAGGAGGTGAGTCGAATGTGCTAGTGATTGTCAGAACATCAGGTGTCGTCTTCTTATGCCAGCACGGAAAAGGATATGTCCGGTGATGCCGGGAGAAGTCCTCACGGACGGTACCGTGCTCCCCTTCTAACTCGCTAGAAGCTGTCAGTTGGCGTGCATGTCTGAGGTCTCACCAGTTAAGTTGAGTCACAAGTCTCCATTGTGGATAGGGCAGAGAATATCTGTCTTCCGTGTTCCGTATCTGTGAGACCGCGTCTGAGCCAGTGTAGGGTCAGTTTCGGGATTAATCTCAGCTTCGAGTCTTGAATTTGAGGCCAGAAATGATCTTGGTAATAAATGTTTGAGCAGGTGGGTGCCAAGCGAAAACGAGTCATTGGTCCAGATGACATCTCCAGAGGAAAAGCCAGAGCTCGCCAGTTTCTAAAAGATTTTGCTGCTCTTCCGCTGGATCAGATGACAACAGAGGTAGCTCTTGAGGAGGTGGCTAAGCTGAAAGATGCGTTTCTTGAAGAAGCTGAAAGCAGCCCTTGGTTACAACAGTTTTGTCGAGAGAGCATACGGGTGTAGATCAACCATGACATATCACGGGGTTGTAATCAGTATAACAGTGTGAAGGTCTGGATACACGGAACTCTCAGCTTTTGTGGAGGTGGGACTGTTTAGTACCTTCTTTGTACAGAAAGGCCTAATTGTGACAAGGTCAACGTGCTAGAAACATTCGGTAAGAGTAAATTCTCTGGATATTTCAGGGTCAAGGGCTTGAGCTTTGTTTCACTGACCGTTCAGTGAAAGCTCGACGCTGCTGTTGAGTAAAAGACACGTAGATTTTAGGAGAATTTTCATCGCGTAGAATATGCGGGGGTAAGGAATGCTACTCAGCTGGCTGTTGGTAATACAGTATAGGGTGGAAACTCAAGTCAGCAGAGGAAATTCAGTAGAGCGTTAAGGATTTAGGGTTCAGTCGAGAGCTAAGAAACACCTTCATCTCCTTCCTGGGATTCTGTATATTTTTGTAGAGTTAGTGCTCCGTTTGTATAATATATGGCACCCGCATCAGACTCAGGTCTGTCAGGCGGATTAGTGCCTTGTTCACCTTTCAGTAAACAAACTATTGTCCGGAAGTTTGGCGGGTGTTCGGTAAAGACTCGCAGGCATGTTAAAGATTTGCATTAAGTTGCACCATGGACTGTGCTTGTTGGAGAAGATTGATAAGGACGGTTTGCACCCCGGGCCAGTATTACTCAAGGGAATCAGCTGGAATCTCGGGTTGCAGAGATTAGGCTTATATTCGATACCTGTTAATTGAGATGACTAAAAAGCCGTCTGGAATTCATTGCATTGTCTCAAACTGTTAGCATTTGGCTGAAGTAAAGTGATTTTGTATGGCGGAAGTCACGACCACAGGTCGCCTAGGTTTTTCGCATGTATCGGCTGAAAACCGGAAGTAAATATTAACCGGGTGGTTGTCGGTTTTCTAGGTCGGCGATAACTGTTTTCGTGGTGGTTGCCGGTTTTCTAGGTCGGCGATAACTGTTTTCGTGATTCGCTTACCAGCCGGAACTTACTTCTTATTTTTCACACCGGTTATTTTTCTGAATTTAAAAAGAAAAACGCTTCGTCAAAAATCCTACTAAAAGTTTATTACTTCGATTACTCCGATCGTCGATTACCGGACAAGGGCCCGATGTTTGAGTGATCAATCCAGGTGAGCAGTTTGCGATATCTTGGCTGCCCAGCATTGAAGTTGTGCTGGTAACGCTGTGAGTGAGCTGAGTGGAGTCCATTATGGTTCCTCTACGTCTGAAATATCGTCTGAAACCCCCTCTACATTCCTCATCCTGGAGTTGACGTGTTCTTTCATCGCAGAAATCAGACCTAACTGTGCATCCACCTCTTTCAGCATTTTCTCCCTCTTCGATTTCGAGGGTGTCACAGCAGGCTCAGCATTCATATACCTTGGAGGAGTAGCAGACTCCTTGACATGTTCAGTGCTGAGCAGTCTTTGATCCTCTGAAGGTAAGAGGGAGGCCATGGACGCTAGTATGAAATCCAGCAGGAATGTACTTCTACTCAGCCTGTCTATTCTACTGAAATGCCGTTGAGAGTATGGAAGAATGCCTTCTAAGAGTTCACGGATACCAGGCACCTGCAAAGATATCAATGAGATATCGCCAGAAGATGTTAGTAGGGACAACAAAAGATGGGTCAAACGAGTTCTGAGCAACCACAAGCAGCAGAAACTGTGATTTACTTTACTCAAGTAACAACGTAGCCTACTGAGCAATAGCAAAACGACTCGCAAAAGATGGTGTCTCTTACACAGTGCAAAAAGATGGACCAAATACAAGGATAACTGAAACGAAAAGTACTGACTCAGGATTCATCATGTAGGCCCTCGCTTCTGTCGCAAGGTCGTCGAGGAACTGCCATCCACAGAAGAAGAATCCACCGCTAATTTACTGCAGCATCGACGTTCTTGCTCTTCACCTTGATGTACACTCGCATCGACCTTCCCCCAGGCCCCAGATAGCCAGTCGTACCTCAGCCGAATGATGCTGAATGATACATGAACATCTGAGTAAAGTGGAAAAGAGTCCAGAATTGCTTGGAGCCGAGTACACAACAGGAAGATGTGTACTAGGCTCCAATCAATACTGGATCCTTTTCACAATCTCGAACTGATACCGAATATATTAAACCGAAAGCGGGATTTGAACCCGAAGAGCTCCTCTCCATTAGAGGCTCCCGACACTAGCCTACAGCTACTGTAAAACGATCTAAATCTATAAAAAACTAGTACAAAAGCAAGAAAAGAGAAAATCTACTTCACAATCAGGATACTGACAAATGACTGTCAGGGTTAGAGATCAAGTAACGAAACTCCTTCGATCATTTCCAAACATCTATAGCATCACTGAGAATATCGTCTAACTCTGGATTCGAAACTGACACAGTAGGACCTTCTAGATTCAACCGTAAGAGTGCATCAGATGCACTGAAGACAACTGGCTGCGATACTTACTCTTAATCAAGTTCTGAAACGAAAAATGCACGCTCACACTGAGCAGTGCTCACGCACTGCACTCTCGCACTGCACTCTCGCAATGCAAGCAAGAGTTAAGAGGTTAGGATACTTCACCTTTAAACTCTCTGAAAGTTCAATCATCGCCCATAACTCAACAAATGAAAGATCTCGAAACTCAGTAACAGCATGAGTCTTGAACAAAAGGAACTCGTTTTGCAATGCTGCTGAACACAGAATGGGACCCTTCGATATACCATGAAGATACTTTACCTGACCAAAGTGTTGAGACAGTCGATCCAGCTCCTTTATGCCCCAGTTTTTCAAAGCTACCATTTACTTTGGTATTTAAGACGGAGACAAGATCTTCAGCGCCCCAATGACATCATTGTCCACGAAACATTCTTCAAGTGAAGTACAAATGGCTTCTGCGAACGCTTTTTGGAAGGATACTGCAGCTCTAGATCAGTTCCTAGTCTACAATGCTGCTTTCACAAGAATGGTAAAAGCTACCTCTGATTTCTGATGACAGACGTTTCATGAAACCTCCTTCAGGTCCATAATCAGGAAAAACATGGTACCCGGTGTCATTGTTCTGCAAAAAAGTGTTTAGATCAACGTGTTCCACCATGTAGGTCATCCGAATTGAAGCTATCTCTACAGCTACTATACCTCCGATGCCTGAGACATCGACCACTCTTTGCTGAAAGACGAGACTCAACCGTGCAAGAGAACTCAAGATATCAGCCAAAAAGTATAGACAGTAAATATGTTTGAAACTCCTCAACTTACCATACACACTCTGTGCAACTCCGTGATCCTCTGAAGGTGGAACATCACGAAAATAAGTAAGTACAGACTCTAACGAGTCACAAAGCGTTGAGATAGCTTGTGCTCGACTGAGCCATCGAATTTTTACATACCTCTTCAGTGAACGACGCGCATCGTCCAACTCTCTCTATAAAGCACCAAACTGCTCTCGACGTTTGGATGAACGCTTGAAGTAACCAGAGCAGGTGTTTATCAGTGCGTCGATCTCATCAGAGATCTGTGCACAAGCAGAGTGCTTGGAGGCTGAGAGAACTGCTAAGTTTGTCCTATGTGCAATACAGTGACAAGAAACAAGAAAAGGATTTACATTCCTTTTCAGTCGAGCAGCAACTCCAGTTTGCTTCCCTGTCATAACAGAGGCACCGTCTTATCCGAACCTAATGAAGCGCTCATGATCCAACCCCCATACATTCAGTAAGGCAATAAGTTGCTCAGAAATAGCCTCTGCACCCTTATCTTCGACTCGTACAAGTCCCAAAAAGCTTACCTGAACAGAACCGTTCTCCACAAACATAGCAAAAGCTACAAGAGCGGAAGTAACACTGATATCAGTCGACTCATCAACCATAATCCCAAAGAATGGACTAGCACGTACCCTTCGTAAACAACGTTCTTGGATGCAGTCGCTGATATGCATCAGCATCTGAGTACAAGCTTTATCTGACTGATAAAGCTTGTCTGTAAGCTCACAACCAGATGCTCGGAGCACTGCACATAGCTTCGGAAACTTACTAAATGCAAGGTTTTCTCTTCCCACCCAATAGACTGCACGGAACATCGTTAACAAGACAGTGTCTACATGTAGACGTTGCGACTTCATTGTAGTGGCCATGTCCTTCTGGCCTGAAACCTTCGCATAAAACCTCATCTGGTGCTCCTTCAATCGAGCGTGCTCCACCAACGAAGAAAGTTTGATGTTAGTACCACCTTGAACAGCAAAAGTTCCCTTCGATCTCATCTCCTGACATACTAAACAGTATATCCGACGAGTAACTCCATCAAACTTCGTCCATTCAAACTGCACCTTCCAGTGCTCTTTCCAAGCTGCAGAAGTCTCTTCGAGTGTTCTATTTCTAAGCTTCTGCGACTCTTCCAATGGAAAGGAATCTGACGTGCTCTCGGAGACTCTACTGGTAGAAATGAACATGGAAGGAGAGATAGTTTCACCTGGATCGACTCCAACGTTGTTCTTCCGAATGCTGTAATTCTCTAAGGTACGTTGTTTCTTCAATGACTGCGGATCTTTATCTCGTGACGAACTCGAAGCATGCTTACCTATTCTGGTCATTGGCCTTGATCCTGCTGCGACATCGGAAGGTGCAGCATCAGAAGGATGGGAATCCAACAACACTGGATTAGCTTCTGAACCTATTCCGAGTTCAGAAGCTCCAACATTCGCTGCCGTTGCTTCTTCCATGAGTACCGCTATAGGTGGATCGTTGGAGAATTCCAAGTCTGCTTCCATTCAGTCCCACCGTCTCCCACGATGGACAAACACTACGAGAACCGTAAGCGATAACATACACAAGCACGGAAGTAGTCCAAAAGAGAGCAACGATTCACGAAAGTAACCAAAAGGGACCACGGATTCACAGAAGCGATAAAACTGAGTCAACTGACAGTCTTAGAACCGAACCCTTAGCGAGCACAAAAGCACAAAAGCAGCCTAAACGAGAGCACGGATTCACGGAAGCGAAAGAACTTACAGTCTTAGAAGTGAGGCTTAGCGAGCACAGAATAGCACAGATTCACGAGAATCCAAGAAGGTGAGAAAGCGAGCACGGAAGTGAGCCTTACCGAGGCTTAGCGAGCACGGTGGAAATCCAAGAAACTTCAAAGCGAGCACGGATTCACGAAATAGCATGGATGCGGCCGTGGAATACACAGATTCACGGGAATCCACGAAAGTGCGAACTGCAAAGACGAATGAAATCAAGAACTTGGCAAAAAGACACAAAGCGAGCACGGAATAGCACGGAAGCGATTATCGACTGAAGACTTGAAGAGAGCACGATGCCACGATTCACAGTTCACTCGATTCACTCGAAGACTCGAAGACAGTCACTGACAGTGGCTCGAATCGCTCGATGACACACTCAGGAAGAGCCGCAGAGTGCAATGTGCAGCAAGCATAACGATAACCTAACGAGGAAATGGATATGAATCGAAGTTCGAACACCGACTGTCATCGAGCCAATATTGCACTGTCGCACCGAGTCATCAAATCACCGAGTAAACTGCGACTGCCACCACTGTCACCCAGTCCCAGACTCCCAGCAGCGACGAAGCAGCCAGCCGCACGCCCGCGCCACGCCGAAATTTGAACTTCGAAGTTCGAATTTCAAAATTCAAACCACGATAGTTTAATTTAATTTTTTTAACTGTGGTAGTATATATTACGTAGGACTGGCAAAACTGCAACACCTGTTCTTAACCCGGCCGAAATGCTGGCATGGTTCAAAATCTACCCAGTGTATATTCGAACGCTGTAAATATTAACTCAGTAAGAACCGAAATGGAGCCAAGATAACCGTATTCGATTCCGAGAACCCCAAACCGTCGTAAAGTTATTTCCGACCCATAGACTACTTCCCTTGGTTATCCAACTTTCCAGACTTGAAGCTTCCCGGTTTCTGAAGCAAAGTTGCCGGCTCATTTTACTCTATATGCCGGTTCTAAGCGAACTGTGGTCACGACTAGCACTCGGCTTCGAATGGTTCAAGGTGTGTTGAACTCCAATCATTTACAGTCATTTACAATCATTTACTTGAATCGTTTTTCAACCCTCAGAAACTGAATCTCGTTATTTGGTACCAAATTATTTTTGAATCGAACTAATTAGAACCGAACAGTCGAACCATTTAGAATAAGAGACCTAACACCAGAAAATTATTCAATTAATTTTCTCCTATGCCTATTTAACTAACCTAGAAAAGATTAGACAGAATTCAGTGTCCTCTAAAAATCATCTTGATTGATCCGGTTCGTAGCTTGAAGATCGTCGCATGGGGTCCCTACATCACATAAGCACATCAGAGTCTGCAGTCTATGACCCGGAGGTAGGAGAGCGAGGGGATGATACTTCGGGGTCAGAGAGCGAAGCGGATGATTGACTTTTGTCTGATGGAGAGTCTGATGTAGACTGTGGTGTTTGGACTGACTTTGGGACCTTAGAGTTAGTGAATATTGTCCAACTAGAAGCGAATGCTATCCTGGAAATCAACTGATGGATGTTGTGGTGGATTTTCATTTGTCCATGTCTCCACCGGAGAAGCAAAGCAACAAAAAGTCCATGCTCAATACTGATTCTTTTCTCGTGAACGTCTCTTTGAATTATTTTCTAAGTTTCGTGTCAAATGTAATTTTCCGAAGTGTCTGTTTTATCTATCGGCTGCCGAATATCGAGGAATTTCATTGGCTGTGGACATTGTACATGTTGTGCGATGCAAGTCATCGCTGTATTTTTATTTCAGGAGATTTAGAGTGTGGGAAAGGGGTCCCTGTTATCACTGAGTCTCTTGTATCATGCAGCATTATTCTGGAGGTTTATCACATACAAGCCTTCAGAACTTAGCTCGTGAAGTAGGGCTCCATGTACCATCTCGAAGCCATTTCTTTGATTTCCAGGCAGGTAGAAGCAGGGACGTCGGATGGATCTCAGCTGCTCTGGAACTCTAGGAGAAAGAAAGTTAGATCTTCAAGAAGCTATTGCCGAGAAAGGAGGTAATTTTCTATAGTTCAGTAAATATATATAGTGATCGAGACCTTGTTTTGATACTCAAGCTTTGAACTTGTTCGCCCGTTAAGTATAAAGATCGGTATACTATTTTCATGCACGATCTTTGAACTCGTTTGCTTGCTTCAGTATAGTGATAGGTGTATTGTTTTCATGCTCGTGCTTTGAACTCGTTAGCTGGTACAGAACAGATTCTCTTCCAAGTCTAACCACTTGTATGAATGTTGTAGAGCCGGTCATGCTTCTTGTCAATTGTCAATATGACAACTCGAGATCAGGTTATCATGGAACTATATTTTTTATCAATGCCGCTAATAATCGCATTATCGAAATGATCACTCTTACACGTAAGGAAGCAAGAAATAGTTGACGAATTGAAACTACTGCAGTGGGTAAGAGATTGAACTTCTGCGAGAATAGTCATAAAGGAAATTGTGCATGATGATAATCCTTCGGTGGACTGTGTGTTGAACGAGCATAACATTTTGTCACAGAAAGATTTGTGACATAAATGTAAGAATTTGATGAGTAAGTTCCGTGAGTGCTTGCAAGACGTCAGGAAAATGGCTGCAGATTGCCAGATTGAAACTTCTGTGAATGAGCTTGTCTTATTCAATGTTCGAGAACTAAAAGAATGACTAAGAGGTCGAAGTCTCTCAGTTAGTGAGAATAAAGCCGAGCTTTGTTCGCGGATAGCAACTCATTTGCAGTTCGGCAAGCATATGAAACGGTGCTCCAACATGCACGTCCTTACAAGTTTCCTGAGCTGCAAGCTAATGATATAGCCTACAAAGTGAGATCATGGATAAATACTGCTGCTCATGCTGCTGCTAGGAGGTACGGTACTGTCTTTTTCATGTGATGTTGACTCCATTGCAAATGTTCTAATCTTTTTTCTAGATGGGTGTTTTGGAATGTAATGCCATAGGGAGGACGTTGTGTCCGTGCTACTAATAGTAGACATTCAAAATACATCAGCACATTGGGCTGCCGATCACGCTCTGTCGAATATTACTCGAGGATCGACGATGTTGTAGTGACGATTGGGATATCGAGGGATATCGTTACTACTTACTAGATACATCAACGCACTTTTTACTCGTGGTATATATGCTTGTGCTCTATATGTTGCGTCTCTTGATCGTCTTCTTCCATATGACCCGTCACATGAATCTCTAGAAATTGACGGACTGGAAACTGACTATTATCTTCGGTGGTATTACAATGAGTATGATCACT
This sequence comes from Asterella californica, assembly GCA_036924285.1. Taxonomy (NCBI): domain Eukaryota; kingdom Viridiplantae; phylum Streptophyta; class Marchantiopsida; order Marchantiales; family Aytoniaceae; genus Asterella; species Asterella californica. The sequence continues at coordinate 21,369,432 of JAYKYS010000003.1, forward strand.
CCACTCGATCACTAGGCTTGGCTACGCATGTAAGTCCCGCTAAGGTCTTATGTACCTCACTCCAGTGACAGTTGGGTAGTTCGTTCCTAGTGTTGGTTTTATAGATGGATGTTCATCGATTGAAACCAGTAGTTACACTGTGAACACTGCAAAAGCAGAAACATATGAGCATGAACGTCTTCCATATCGATTTCTCTCCTCGTCCTTCAATAAGGAAGAAATGTCAAACTGATTCAGGACATACGAATATGAAAATCCTCAGCAAAGCCGAAGTGCGTAGCATTTTCAGATGAAGCTCCAAACTCCTTCGGGGCCTAATCTTTAGCAATCTTTTCTAGTTTGGAGCTTTCATGTGCATCAACACAAAGATCAAACTTTATCAAATGCAGGGAACGAGGAAGACCTCATTGAACGAGAATACCAAGTAAATCGCGTGCAAAAAAGTGCAGGATGCGACAAAGCTCACAATGAGATAATATAACTTTGTTCCACAAATTGTCACTTCCCAACATTGGAACACTTCGCTGAGACAAACTCAGTGCCGTGAACTACAAAATCAGCACATGGCAAATTTCACTACCTGCCAGGTCGAAATTGCAAAAATGGTCACACTGGAGTGCTAAACCGAAGACTGTCACAAGCATCAAACTCTAAGTGATCTCTGTGTGACAGGTATCTGCACTATGCAAAAAACCAAGTTTGCTTCCTCGCGACACCTTATGTACAAAATCGCTCACACTCTCGTGCGAAACCAAAGACGGCCGCGTGACGCTGACGAGGTGCAAAGACTACACCATCTCTATATCAAGAGGTTCTGCAATGCGTTCAGGTGCATTTCTTTCTCCAAAAAGCGGAAGTACATGTCGTCGAGATCAGGAATCTCGCATTTCACCGCAGTTTCCAGAATAGGAAGCAATGATGTTCTCTCACGATAGCTCAACAAGGAGGTGATCGCACGATAAATAGCAAAACGTTGTTCCGAAGGCTCGTCACGAGAAGCACAATGACAGCGCTATCAGCATGATCAAGTCGTCGGTATTGGCAACTCCCTCTCTTTCTTTATTTCCTAGTGATAGAAAACAAGAGCAGCCACAGTGAGCCACATTTTGACGTGTTGGCACGATATGATCACGTCCTTCTGGAGATTTTCATCAGTGATGAGCCATGTACCTCTTGTCTGTAATGGCTGCATCATCACGACCTGCGGTTTGGTCTGAGGTCTGGAACTTGTCGTCAACGAGACATACTTTTTTAATAATTTTTATTTATTTTTATTTTAGGGGAAAGGGCGACGGTACGCCACGCAAGAACTTTATTATAACCTGAGATCCTCCTGCGGACCCACACCCGGGTCCCAGGTAAAGGAGCTGCCGCTCTGGTGGCTCACCCAAGGACCCACAATCGAGTCCCTGGTCAGCGAACTAACTCTAAAGTTAGGGCAGGTGCCCTCCATCTCGTTCTTCTGGGAGCCTTTGGCAGAATCCGTCGACCTAAGGCTATCGTTGTCACTAATTCTGTGCGTGCTATGGTGGGCCGCGAAATTGTCGATCGTCTTCGAGGCGCTGCTAGCCTTGTTCTCGACTTTCAGGGTAGAGGTGTTTTTGAAGTTCTTCCTCGTCACCTTGGCCGATTTGACCCTAAAGAGGTCTTTGCGTTGGGTGTTACTCGAAATGTTGTTGTTCTCGTGACCGATCCGTTGGTGAGGGCTGCTGAAGGCCAAAATGGTGGATCCGCCGCTTCCTTTGTCTTCCTCCATCGACATCCGCCTTTCTCTCCAATTCTCGTGATGATAGGGGTAGAGCACGCGATTAGGAGGCTTGGTCCTCTCGAGCTTTCCCATCTCTGCCGCTTCCTGTGGCGGAGGGCGGAGTACGAGACATACTTCTGACTGTTATCGACGCTGATGAACGAGACATACTTCTGACTGTTGTCGATCGACTCCCTTACACAAGATTTCTTGCCAAAACACACAAGGAATTGCAATCAAAAGCATGCGTACATACTTACGGAACTCCATATACTCTGTGTGAACTGACACAAAATCTGTTTCTCATATCTATATGCAGCCTGGTTCGCACTCAGCGGACCTCTCCATTTGTCACTCGAGTGCTGCTTCTCATGTTCTTGACTATTGTCCATGCCGGACGCTGTAAGTGTGAGCAATGCCAGCTGCTTCAAGAGGCGTCTCTCCTTCGATCGAAATACACTCCATGACAAATTCAACTTCATGGATCTGTTGAGAAATCACAAGTCGCTTTGATCGATCAGTTCTGTTGGTCGCGAGACTCGTCGATGCGTCAATGTTACAGCTCGATCTGGAACTGTGCAGCGGTTTGATGCGATCATGATACGTCATAATGAGAACACAGTGCGTTTGAAAAGAAGAATCGCACGCTTCTCGCTTCTCCGGGCCACAACACTATGTCAAGAGAACAGGATAGCCCGGAGCTCTCTGGTGGAACAGGCAACGGGTAAAGATTGGGTCGACTCCGGGAAACCCAAACTCTATCCAGTCGAATTATATATAGTGGAACTTGTGGTTTAAAATCACAAATAAAGTTTGACAGGTTTATCAACAGCCGCTCGCACAAACAAGCAGTTTCCTCACACTCCCCTCGCGGGTTATAGTTTTTAGTCCGATGTCGTTGCAGTCCTTGTCCTTGTTAAGACTATCCCTTAACATTTTAAGAAAAAAGTTAGATATTTTCTATGAACTATATACTAAGTTTCCATGTAACACATATATTTTTCTATAACAAAAAGAGGACAAAAGTTCCCCAGAAGCTCAAGTTTAGCATGCATATTTATTTACCTTTAAGCTGAAAATAAAATTATAATCTACAACAGTCGAAACCTTGTGTTATCCAATACGATTATAGAAGACAACAGTTTGAAACCTTGAGAAAGGTCCGGTATATATACTCTTGGACTGCATCACTGAACTTTCTCTCTCTTGATCATAATCTTGCGCAAAATAACTTATAAAATTGCTTTCCAACTATAATGTTCCAGAAAAAGTACAATTGTTCATTACTGATTGCACACATTCTGAACAATGTTTCACTCCGTTTGGACAATAAGGTGCGGACGATTCGAAACTAACTCCTCGCTCATTCATTGAGCGATTTTAAAACAGCACTACGGTATCTCAGTTCGGTACAGTATTACAGCGCGAGTAGATTTTCAGCTCCGGTTTCCAGAATCTTGTCATGTCTAGAACAAGAGGAGAAAGAGAAGAAGATTTTCGCCCAGGTGATGGTGTCCCGGCTTCCGTGCCTCTTGTTGTAAGTTGAGCTTTTCTAACACAAACCCCGCTCCTCGCTCCATCCTCCTCGATGCTTAATACACATCACGCGCCTCCGTCGGCCCTGTTTAAGGCCATCCGGGCGCCTTTCTAAAGACTAGCACGCTCCCGTAACTTTCCTACTCCGTAACTGTGTAGAGGGTGCCCTCAAAAAGTAAATTAAGAAGCCTTCGGTTCCTCCAGAAGTGCGGTTTTGCATTTCAAGTCTCTCAAGCAGAACCTGAACTTGCAAGCTTGCACTTGAATATCCCCACAATTCCTAAAACCACACCAGGTTCAAGGCTCTTAAGAATGGTCAAAACTGCGACATAAGGCCAGGAGATTCTCCTGGCCTTGTGTTTATACAGAAATATGTGGCAATCGTCCTCCTAAATCGGAGGAGAATTCCACCACCGGAGTGTCAACCTCACATCTCCGGGTAAGAATTTGCGCTCCCTCCTTGAGACCCGCGACATGATTCTCCTCCAATGCGAAACTCTGCTTCATGCATATCTCCACTCAAAGCTGATCAGGGTCGGGTGCTATTCGAGTGCTTATGCCCTCATGTCCCATGAGTACCAGGGTCCCATACAGATGTTGAACAAAAAGTCACATAACGCTCTTAGATGATGACCACCTGCCTCAGATGTACCACGCGGCAGCTCGAGACTACGAATCGTTTAGTCTCTACACAGGCATCTAATGCGTGGAAATAACGCGAGTAACTATACCAACGGCTAACGTTCTACCGCCATCTCTCAGAGCGATGCGTCCGAGGGCTTTGAACTGTGAATACTCCTCTAGACATACACTTCTCTCTGGAATTATCTGCACAATGTACCAAACTTGATATTACGCAAGAGAACACTTTATTTTCTTCGCAAGATATGGTCTATACGTAAAGTCCGACTCAGAATCCGAAGTAAGTTCGGGAGCAACAAACCAACGAGAAAACTTTAACCTGCATTCATGAGCACAGTTCATTGTCGACAGGAGAAACCAAGTAACTGTAATATCAAATCCAGTGGAAGTTACTACCTCGATAACGGCACTCTGATTCGCGGTCAAACATCGTGGCTTTTTCCTGACAACGGCTCCAGTTTTAGAGTCCAGCAAAGCTACAAGATCAGCTACCTTGGCTGACTCTTTTGCATGATGAGCATGGAGAACCACCTGTACAAGTAGCGCCCTAGTTACATAGCTACTTAGATAGGTCAAAATACATGTAAATTACTTACGAAACTCCACATGCATGACACAAAGGCAAAGAAAATAAAATGTATGAGAAACGTAAAATCTAATAAAAATCTGACTCAGTCCGGCTTCAACAAAGGATGGCAAAACACACAAAACGGACCTGTCCTCCTCGAAGAATGGGAACTGTTATCCCGAGTACGAGCACTCGTACTTCCAGTCTAGTGACCACGGGCACTGGATAATCAGGATGACACAACACCCCTCCTATAATCAAAGCGGCAGGTTCAACTCCCGTCAAGCCAACATCAACACTGTCTCCAGCCAATGCTACACTCAGCGGATTGCCATCCTGTTCAATGGACTTTATGGTCGCAATCTCTCCTGTAGGCATCACCAAAACCTGCACAGAATTCACGAACTATCTACATTTAGATAAATCAGCGTTTCTGTAACATAGAAGAAGATGAGCGACAACCTTTAGATAGAGTCGCATTACTAAAAAGAAAGGCTGAAATCGTGAACATCGTGAAACTAATGTTAGGGACCAACTGCATGGAGTGAGGAAACAGCAAACCTTGGACCCTATTCGAACTGCACCACTTTCCAACTTGCCACTGACAGCAGCTTGACCAAGACCGCGAGTTCTCACTAGTTCCGCTACTATGAGTCTGAAAGGCTTCATAGTATTTCGCAAAGGTTGTTCAAAAGTGTCCACGGACTCCATTAGTGTTGGTCCAGAGTACCTGGGAAGTACAATATTTTATCCAGGCATAAGAGCTTGTTCTGAAAGTTGGAGAAACATGAACATAGTTCAAATAACGCAGATGGAAACCATGAATCTTTAAGCCGCAAAGAAAAGCACTCAGCAGTTTACGACAGGGCGAACTTCTCCTCTCGTTTTGAAATAATGTTGGCGTATACTTCTCGGCGTAATAAGTTGTCTATGCAGTAGTTGACTCCAGTGTCGACGACGAGGAAAGATATTACTACCAAATAATAATATGATTGCGTCTACCCAAGCGGACAATGTCTAGACAAAGACTCTGGTCAGGACGGCCATCAATGTTTCTGAGAGAGTGTATCAACTGTCTTTCCCAGGACAGAGCATGTCAAAGAAGTCGACATATTTAAAAAGTTTCACGTACCATGACCTCAATGCAGCCGCAGAAGGTGGTGCTATCAGATTTTCCCCTTCCATGGCACTTACAGGTATCCAGCTTATTGCGGACTCCTTAAACCCACACTGCCTCAAGAATGAATGGAGGGATGCTTGGATGAAATCATATCTTTCCTTTGAATAGTTGACGGCATCCATTTTATTCACAGCAACTATGAGCTGCTCAACTCCTAAACTACGAACAAGCTGCGCGTGTTCCCGAGTTTGACCGGCACCCTGTCCTTCACCCTCTAAGCCTGCTTCAAAGGCTCCCAAAGATGCATCGATAACCAAAACTGCCGCATCGGCTTGTGCAGCCCCGGAAATCATGTTCGGAACAAAATCTTTGTGCCCGGGTGCGTCGAGCAACACTACACGTAGCTTTGGGCTCTCGAAGTGTGCCACTGCAACAGTCATCGTTACTCCTCTTTCCCTCTCCTCCGATCCCTCGTCCAGAACCCATGCGTAAGCGAATGAACCTTTACCCTGCCCGAACAGAAAATAACACAAAATATTATGGAAGGAAAATTATACTGCGACACTTCAATTCCTATCAGATGCGAATATCAACGGCTCAAGCATTATACCAGAGAGGACCATTTTCCTGCAAAATAGTTAAATAACTATTACCTTTTGTTTAGATTCTCTCTCGTTTTTGTGCATCTCCTTTTGAGAAACTCTTCCTAACAGATGCAAAATATGGCCCATAAGAGTAGATTTACCTGCATCAACATGTCCTATCTACACAACGAACAGAATATTAGAAACAAATCATTGCCGAAGTAGGTAGAAAAACAGGAAGTAGTAGCAAAAAAGTTTTTAACAATCCACCACACTAGTGACCATAAAAAATTCCGACGAAGACCACCATCGAGTACCTGTTAGCAGAGCAGTTAGGAACTCACAACAATCAGGTGAAGCAGTGGCTTCCTTTCTTGTTTTATTTCCTCCAGTATCCACGATTCCGGAACAAATTCCTCAACATCTCTTCGAGACGCAGAAGCCTGATCCCTGTCTTTACCCCGCTCCCGGTAATCACCTTCCAGACTCATGTGCATAATACCCTCCAAAACTAGGGGTTCTGCGCCGTCCAAAGCTTTTAGCGGATTCCCGCGTTCAGCGGCCCTAGGCTTTGCATCGGAAGGCTCCTTTTTAGAACTCGAACCAGGATCAGTGATCTTTGCTGAAGCCTTGGGTTTTTTGGGCTGACGTTCCATGGTCTTAGCCACATCCTTGGCTTTAACAGCTGCAGGTTTTACCGGAGCCTTTACTGCTGAAAGCGAGGGCTCTGCAAAAATGACACACAGAGACTCGGTATCAAATATGCTTTCGTACGTGCAACACGTTTCAACACGCTACGGTCCGTATGATGCACTCACCATGATGGATCAGTTCAAGCCTATGTAATTATCTACTCACAGAGAGGAATCCACCACCTTAGACTATGAGAATGCAGAGGACTGACCCGCATTGCCTTTTGTTCCAGAATTAGATGCCCGGACTTTGTCATCAGGTGAGGGAGTGTCGAACTTGAATGGCACTGTACACGTCTTCCAAACCATAGTTTAACGAACCTTAACGATCAAGCGGATCACCCACAAATATCGCTTGATCTGGTCTGAAATATGAACGATAAATGAAAACGGACACTCTAAAGTAGAATACAACGACATACGCTTCTCTAGGTCCAAGGCAGACAAGTGCATCCAGTGATATTTCTGACAAAAGACAAGACAGATACCAAGACAAGATTCCCGGTAAAGTCTTGACAAGCTTTCTGAGGCCTGCTTCTGATGAACAGATATTCCCCTAATGCAGACATGCAAACTCACTAGGTCGCTTAAAACGTGGCACTTGAGGTAAAGGTACGGTATTGAACGCATCTTTGATATTTTCAAGCTGGGATACGCAAGTGTACACCCAGCCAGTGACTGTTAAAACTCGCTGTCAACGTACGTGGTAATACTATCACCCTTTTAATCCCGTCATGGTTGTAAAACCAAAAGTTGTCTCTTGAGCTTCATACAGTGGATCAATCTTAAATTGCATGGAAAGCGACCCCCAGCCTTAAGCGAAAGTACGTCACTACCTTTCTTCATCCAAACAGTTTAAAAGTAAAACTTGTGTTCAGAGGTTGCTTCGGCATCTGACCTACTCCAGTATATTCCGCTGGAGAAGAAACGAAGACTGATTTGTTCTGCCCGTTAAAGTCTACAGTTCCTTGAGTAACGGAGTCTCTGGTGGCAACACCGCCACTAACGTGCTGAACCTGTCCCGTTTTCTTCAGCTTCCATGGAGGTAAAGGGGAAAAGAGAGCCTTTCCAAGCTCTGAGGCCCCTGACGCTCGGTATGGATGTTTGACTGCAGAGGAACAACAATGACTTCATTCCTTCTATTCTTTGACGCTTTGAAGCTGATAAACAAATTCACAGCGTATCAACCTCTCAGTATTCAGCACCATTCAGGAGTCCTTACAGCCATAGACACAGACGCACATCAAAATGATAAGCTTTAGAAGATCACACACACAACCTCGCTACTGAACTGGAAGATACGAAATCGCCGTAAGTGCTCAATTCTCCAACACTCTGAGAAAAATTCGGGTGAAACTCCAAGATATGGACTCCGAACAACTCTCACCACGCTCTACTTACACGAGAGGTGAAACTCTCTGCAAGAATATATTTTTCGAGACGGGAACTGGTTAAATTTTCCGGTGGAACCTAACAATTTGGACCCTCGCTAAAGAATGTGAACTCTTGTATATACCCGACTTTATCCTAAAACCGGCACCTGAGTGAGCTTCTCATCCGCTGAACTTCGGAGTCTTGAGTCCTACTGAGAAAGAGGTAGTAAGCCCTCGAATTGGAGTTCGAAGGTTCAAAACTGATATCCAACTGTTCCTCGAATGTTAGACTCAATACTGACTGATGTGTACGAGAACTGGATTGGATTAAAAATGCTACTACCAACTCCTCAACTTCAGTCAGAGTGCACTCATCAGTATATTCCACGAGTGCTAGCCTACTGAGTGTGAAACCGCTCCATCCGTAACACCAAAGGACGAAATTATTCAGGAAACTACACCAGCTGACTCCCTTCAACAACGACATAAATCATGTTTACACTCCAACGACGGCAGAGAAAGCACTAAGAAATTCAGTCTCTGGAGAGGAACTAGGGCAGAAACCAGAGTAAAACGTTCCATTGCCAAACCTGAATTCGGCTCTGCATCATCGTCATAATCATAGTAATCGTCGTAATCGTCATAGCCATCGTCCTGGTAATCACTGGTTATATTGCGTGAAAATTTGCGGGGCATTGTGCCGGTTGTACGCAAGCAACTCGAACGAGCGAGCTACCACCGCCTTAATTAACAGCAGAAGTAGCTACGAAATCCATCTCTTCTCTACACCAAGTGTACACTTGCCCTCCCCGCAGTCCTGTTAGCACCAAAGGCCCTAGTGATGTCGTCAATGTCGTCGTCGTTCTACTTCGGATTTTTAGATTCGAAGCTCACTCTTCCTTTCTTGTCCTTCTTCGGCGTAAAGGCTCTCGACCATCCACAACAACCGAGTAACACATGATACTCCACCGACACACACTCAACGCAGTCCGATCGAGCATACCCTTCCTGGACTCGAGTGTACAGTAGAACAACGCGAACCAATGAATAGCAAACGGATGGGAAAACCCCATCAAGCCTTACAAGGGAAAGAAGGACCCGAAGGGCCAAGCAACAACCACCCCGAAGGGAAGAACACCGGGGCTAAGCCTCGTTATCAGTAGCTCTAAAATCGCCTGTCGAGTGTACAGTAATCGCCGCGTAACTAATTTTATTAATTTTCACTTTTTCTTTATTAGTATTATCACTTCTTGAACTGGACACAGTTCAGTTCAGTCTTTTGTTAGTAAGGGTTAGTTCAGTTCAGTCTTTTGTTAGTAAGGGTTACTGCGCGGGAATCTTCCGTAGAATGATTCTTGTTTTGTGTCATTTTCTTTCCCTGTTGCCGTCCTGTCTGAACTTGCGTTCGGCAAGTAGGCGGAACGAAGAAACAGAATATCCCTCTTCTACTCCCGCCAGGATAGGAGAATTTGGGTGCGAGGCCCAGTAAGGACTGCATGTACTACCTATCCTATCCTACGGAAGGACGGACGGACGGACCGACGGAAGATGTTCGTAGTACTGTACTTCCTACTTCAGAAATGGGTGGACTTTCCGACGTAATGTCAAGGGGATAAAGAAATAGTCCAGCGCTTAGCTGGACTAGGCAGGAGGGCGCTATACGGCCAACAAGTGGAAGATCACCAGATATAGCAGAGCTGGGGCTGGGGATGCGGAAGAGCCGACCGCGGACGAGAATTTGCTCGAATGCGATTGGCGCGAAAGAATTCAGTCTATGGATCTTCGAGAGTGATGTGCGACGATGCCCGATACAGTCGACGTTGTCATCTGGTCATGGAGAGTGGCCTTGGCCAAGCCTCCGGCTCCGGTGCGTCACCGTCTCCTCGAACCAACTACCTGTCTTGTCAATATTGTTTCGTGTCTATCGTATCATTTCTCGTTTCCTGGCGCAGAATTCTTATGTTTACGTTATCTTCCGTTTTTCGAAACTTTGGTTGGGGTCGAGTTTTCTACCAACAGTGCGCGAATCTCGTGAATTTGTTTGGACACCGTACTCAACACTTCTCGCCCAGCATATTCGTGTAGGGGTTTACATCCGTTTGTCTGAGGGTTTCAAGCGAGAGGTTGTTATTTCAGCTGCATTCTTCCTGTCCTGGATTCTTAAACAGGTACTGAGTCGACGAGAATGAAAATGGAGCGGCAATGGCCCGGTATGGATTTTAGAAGAGTCCAGGGCGACGTGCAAAAGCACTGGGCTGGAATTGGGAACAGGTTGGGGTTGTGCATCAAGCAAGGGCAGGGAGTAGTTGCTAGAATTGGAGATGCTGGAGACCGAAGCTTGAAGCACAATGATGTGAACAGAGCAGTATCAGTGTTCACAGGATTCGTTCAGGAGAAAGTGGAAGAAGGAAGAGTGAATCTTCTCCAAGCCTTTAGGACTTTCACTAGACAACAACACAGATACGGAAGGCCCATGTTTGCTAGTATTTCGGCGTCTTCCATAGATAATTCAGGCCCTGGAGAGCCTACACCTTTGTTTCAGTTAGCCATGAGCCTTGATCAGGTTTCCAAGAAACTTGATGGCGTACCTGTGTATACTGTAAGCAACTCAGCAAATGAATTTGTACTCGTCTCTGATCTCAACAGCCAGAAATCACTCGGCATTTTTTGCTTCAGAGAAAAAGATGCAGAAGCTCTACTTTCTCAGGTATAATTCGTTAATTTCAGTAGTCTTTCTTCTGCGGTGTATTCTGGCTGGGCGCGATTTCCGTTGCTCATAGTGTGGCTATTCTGCTTACATGTTCTCATATCAGCGTTATGGTGCAGATCACTGGGAATTTTGTGTTTCAAAGATTTATCAGTATCATCAGCAGAAGAGTTTGAATGATGTGTTCTGGAGAATATAACGGAATCTTGGGTTGATCATACAAATGGGGCATTTAATCTGTAGTTCTGATGAGTTGCTGATGTTTGAACCATTGGTAGAATCTTTAACGCCATCGTAATTTGTGGCCTTTCAACTGAGTGGTTGTAAATTTGGACAACAAATTAGGTTTAACTATGTTCTTTCACGTGTGGAAAGGCTCCTTTCTCTTCTTGCATATTCCCTAAATGTGCAGGGTACTGCGACGTTGTGTCATATGTAAGGTGAGCACTCACCAACTTCTTATCCTGCGCAGGTTCGGGATCGAGAGCCTTCCTTAGGGCGTGGAGCAAAAGTTGTAGCAGTGTCTCTGGATAAGGTGCAGATTTTAAGTAGCTCGAAAGTTGCAATAATGCAAGGAATGCAATAATGCTCGGATACGTATGTTGTTACTGTAGACGACTTTCTCTTCCAGAAGACCCTTTCCGAAGAACCCACTATGCACTCGAAGAAGCTTTTGTGGCGATGGTTTTTTGAATGGGATGTCTATCACCAAAAATTCACCATCAACTGTGACGAACCATTTCGACAAATTATTTACACTTCCTTTACAATATGGCAGGTATATCAGCTGAATACTGAAGGAATTGCATTTCGCTTCCTACCTGATCCCCATCAAGTGAAGAATGCACTTGAGGTGAGTTAGCTCTGCTGTCGTGTCCTGTTGAGCGTGGAGATTTAACCACACTATGAATGTCCTTGGAACCGTTGAACCACCTTCTTCCCGATCAAGTACTTCGATCGATCTATCGATCAAAGTATGTGTAGCTACTCGTTTTGGCATGTTGCTTCTAGTAACTTTTGACCAATAATGCATTAAAAGGCCACAAAATGGTTGTTGTTTGTTCCGTGGTGCCTTAACAAGTTACGTATTCTTCGTCTGTGATAATTCCTATTATAGATGTTATACTGTCTTCACTTGTTTAGACGATTCACGTTGATCGTAGACGCAGTGTGAGGATGGGTGTTTATGATTGCAGACGAAGGTGAAGCCGGGAGATAAGGGAGAGAAGGGAGAGAAGAAAAGGACATTTGATGGGGTGCCTGTCTTTCAGGTGAGAGCGCTTGTTGTTCTGGATCATGCTAGTCTACTACCTTGGGATGTATCTTTTAGCTTTATCACTTTAATTGTATTCATAATGTTACACGAAAACAGTTCATGTAAGTTTTCTCCCTTCCGGGATCTTTTCTTCAGTGAGTTCTTTCCTTAGTGCTGGTTCTGTGTAACAATTGTTTCCGCTGCTCATTACAGTCAGACAACTTAATACTGAGGAGCAACAATCGACGTTTTTGCCCAATATTTTTCTGCAAGGTGATGACTTGGCCGTACGCAGAAGCTGTGAATACGGAGTATATATTTTACTTCGGAACTTGTTTGTGGTCACGTTGAAACTCATAACTGTTAGATTTACTGAAAGTTTTCTACTACCTGAATTACAGGAAGATCTGGAAAGAGCTCTTAGTAGAGCATTTAAGCAACAGCAAAGGGTGAATCCATCTTTGCAAGTAAATTCGAATATTCAGGTTAGTCCTGCGATGCATTGGCTTAATAGGCAGCATGAGAGTTGTTTGGCTCTTGTAAGCGCTCGACCTCCCGAGTGAAAATGTATTCTGGTATGTTGACCTCAGCTTCTAGACTTCAAGGTTCTAACTTTAAGATCGTGTCACTCTACGATCACCGTTTTACGCGCAATTACATATCAAATTGATCACATCTTTTCTTTTGAAGCGTTGTTGCATTACGGGCTGAATGTTTTGTCTGAAATGATCAGGTTGGCAGTTTTGAAGATGTTTTGAAACGGTTGGAGGTAAGCATCACCGTCAGTTTTTCTCACATCGACAGTTGGACCTGCTAGTCGTTCTTTTCGCCTGTTGAGAGTAAGCACTTAAAAAGCAACGGGGTGAAGATACAAGTATTAACTTACGTCTGTTTTTCTTGTCGTAACAGAGTAACGATGAAGATTCCGGCTGGGGCGACATTGTATTCATTCCTCCCGGAATGGATGCCTTTAGTCATTTAGGAAAAGCAGTCGCGCAAGGACCGAAGCGAGCAGAGACTGTTTTCGGTTAACGGATCAGTAGCCAGGGGAAACTTCAGTCCTCAGCGATTTTGCACCTGACTCTTTAGTTATTCTTGGCGTGATTTTCCGGCAATGCTGGAGAGAACCACATGTACCGGTAACAAGATTAGCGTCGCCGTCTTAGCTTGACGAGAACAATACGCTGTGTCCGGAACAACATGAACGTTAAGCTGAGACAGCTGCCAAGAGGATATACACACACAGAGGGCTTCATTGTCGATTTTTTGTCCAATTATCCATCGAACCAGGAGACCAGTACTAAAAGTTCATTTTAGTGGCTACATTAGTCTCTGTCTTGTTTGTTTCAACAACTTCGTCGAGGTTGTTCTGTTTCATTGTGAAAGCCTTTTATAAAAGTTTCATCGAATCAATTTTACTAGGTCTGGGTATCTCACTACTTTTCACTGGATTAACCCTCCGCGGGTACAAAGAGGGCAGGAGGAAAATGATTCCTCCCGCGAGAGCAGTAGCGTTACATGTAAACCACTGGCAAATTTTCCTCGCGAGCATAATGCCACGGGCAGCCAGCGTAATGTAACGTGCTTGAATCGGAAATTTTACTCGAGTTTCACGCAGTGTAATGCATTGCCCGTCACGCTTTCGGGCAGTGGCTTACGTGCGGTACCCATCTTCGGGCAGGAGGTCACGTTTTCGGGCAATGGCTTACGACTATTCTATTCAATTTGCCCGTTCTTTTTCCGGGAAAGATGTATGTATAAAAATATTTTTTATTTATAATTGTTGGATAACAATCGAGCCGGAATTATGAGTAGATGCGGGTACAACCCATCAACCAATCGCCCGTCGAATCATAATACTATAATAAATTTGGTATCATATTTTCTATAACTTTTGTAGGAACAAATTTTAAAGTCTGCGCTCTTCCTTAAAGTGAATAAACAGATTACTTCATTCTCCTGAGAAAATAAACCTGAGAAACTTTGTATCCATGTTTCATTCTCATAATTCACTAGCTTGCTTATTTGCTGAGAGCACCTGCATATTCACTTCGTCCATCGAAATCAACAGATAGAGGAGTCTAATATCCACAGCATTCCATAAGGGTTAGATATTAAATTAAACTCTGCGTAATATTATACTCATTAATATATTAATGAGTATAATTCCTCTGATTTGTACCTTCTGAAACGTGACAGTCCCGTCAAGATTTATGGTGTATTTCTTACTCTCCTCGTGTTTCTAGATATGGTTTAACAGATAATTTTTATAAAATATTTTAATTATTTATATCTACTTACTATATATATTTTTTATTTTAACACATATATATATTCTCGATAGTTCTCAGGAGTTCATCAGCATGCATATTTGCAAACAGAAGAGTGCAGCAAGCTTAATTTATTACCTAATCCTTCTTACTGAAAGAGTAAGGTAATAAGTTAAAGTAGTGATAAAATAATCCTTTTAGTCGCTACTACCTGCCGGATTTATATAATTGGAGGCCTATTGGTATAAACTTCACTTATGGGTTCTTTGGACGTTTCTGCAGTTTCCTGTACGACTAGCATTTAACAGTTATATATCATTTTCAATACAGGTTAACATAGAATTTATGTTTAACTCAAATTTATGTTCCGATAACAGATACAGTTTGCATACAGGTGGTTGAGCATGTTTATTAATCGTTAGTTATATTAAATATCAACTCTCCATCAATCAACACAGAACAAGTAGAGACCAATTTTTCCTTTCTTGGAAGATGAACACGACGTCATGAATAATAAACAGATTGGAGAAAGACAAACAAGAGAAAAAGAGACCCAAAAGTCAACCAAGAGGGTGAAGAGAAAATTTAGGTTGAGTCTCTCAGTCTCTAACTTTAGAACTAGCTCTAAAGTTGTAAATAGTTATTAAAATTAAAAATGATGATATATCCAAAATCTGCATCAAAGAAATGAAATCATTTATTACAATTGTTCTTGTGAAGATTACGTCAACCAAAGTTCTTTCGATGAAAACACGATGTCTAAATACGAAGTAAAAAAAAGTGTGACACCTCCTTATGTCTATTGTGGTAAGGTCTAACATAATCTTGAATAAAACCACTGAACTTTGAGTATATCTCCAAGGCTAAAGAGATGAAGAGTTGTCCCTCTTACATAATCATATATTTGGTCAGCTTCGCTGTCACTGTCACATTTGTAGTCTATCTCGAAAGATGAGTGATCACATGTATCGTCACCGAATCTCATGTCGGATCCATGACAACCACATCTGTTATTGAAACATGATCTTTTCTCATTATCACAACGTCCTTAACAGCATCATGAATAACAATCCACTCACTAGTCACTAGACGTATGTCGTGTATATGATCGTAAACTACATTTCTTCAACACCACTGAAAAGTAATGAATCGGATGAATACAACCATTCTGCGATCTCTGACAATGTTTTGACATTGGACAAACGTCTTCTCATCTGCATCCTATAAACTCTGTTATGGAAAAAATTGTGAGTTGTCTTATTGTAACACTAAACATAGTCAAACGAAAATTAAACTAAACAAGTGGAACTCACACCTCTGCCTTCACCTAATATGCATGTCTCGGTAACTAAGGACAATGTAGGTCAGGTCACGTGAAGGAGTAAAGCCGGAAAGTGAAAAGCAAAATGGAGATTAGTGAGTAAGAGGTCCATCGCATTGCCTGTTTTGAGATAGTCGCTTGGCGGTTTTTCGTAAAGTTCACTGACAGAACGAGCCTGGTGACATTTCTTGGTTTTTCAGAAAATCTACCTTGCGACCACACTGCTTGGTTTCTTGGAGTCACAAAACTAGCATACAAGGAAAAGAGGCCACATGTGTCCAGTAAACGCACATCCCGTGACTTTGTCTAGATGGCATTTGTTAGCTTTTGCTTCACTTTGCAAACTACACTCTGAGTATTCTATGCTTCAACCTCGGTGCTTCAGCCTTTGGCATGTGTTCTGAAATACACAATGTTTTGTTTTGTGTATCGTTTTGCATTACTGTATTGATTTTATTCTGAAGACTACTTGAGGAATTGAACCTCAACTTTGCACCAGCGTAGTCACTAGGATCCATCAAGAGATCCTCCATTTTGAAAAGCATTTGCAGAATTCAAAGAGAAACGAATTTCCTAAAGTTACAAGCAGGCAACACAAGCAAGAAAGCAGATATGAGAACAACTACAGAATTTATTTATCTTTCCAAAGCCAAGAATTCACATAAAACGGACCGCACGTCATTACCAATATCACCGAACCTTTCTCTGTTTACACCAACAGCAACATAAGGTCCTGGGTTCTGCGCATTATTTGATATTCTTGTTCTATCCAACATCTGCACGCGGTGCTTTACAAGGACATTGTGAAGTACACAACATGCGTCTACTATCCTCGCAACCCACTCAACGGATGAAGTCATTCCTAACTGAAATATCTGCCAACGAGCTTTCAAGATGCCAAATGTTCTCTCTATACAATACGTCCTCTAATTTGTCGTTCGGTAAAGAGTACATTCCAGCAATTTACTTGATCCACCCGCCAGAAGGAATGCTGGATTTGATCCACCCCTTCTTAACGATTATCTTCTTGATCGATCCCTAAACTGGCAATCGATCATTTTTCAGGTGACTTTTCCATGTCAGACGCCTAGTCGGATGGACATGTCAGCTTTCAGTGCCAGAAATCTACTACACTAAACTGAGCACTACATTGTACACTGGGGAGCTGACTGTGAGGTCTCTGGCTTGTCTGTCTGGCTACATTGTACACTGGGGAGCTGACTGTGAGGTCTCTGGCTTGTCTGTCTGGCTTGACTGGCGGTTTGTTGGTCTAGCACGGTCAGTGCACGGGAAGACAAGCGAGACTGCACAGCAGAATGTTACATTGCTAGAATAGTACCAAGCAATTTATTTAGATCCACCCTCCAGAAAGAATGCTATCCGACTGGACATCTGATGTGGCAAAATCACCTGGAAAACCATCGACTGCTGGTTTGGGGGTCGATCAAGAAGGTAATCGTTAAGAGGGGTTGGAACAAGTTAAGCATTCTTTCTGAGAGGTGAGTAGAATGCAAGTTAACACTGTATGAAATGACCAACCACGTCACCGAGAACATAAAGGGCTAGGTGATATCCATCGTTTATAACTACTACAGGGGTTCTTGGAGAATTTTGCTACCTAGCACTCTGGTAAAACATCGATTGATTGAAGACTCATCTATCACTGGTGTGGTCTGGCATGCCACGAGAAATGTCCAAAAATGCCCCATCAGTATCACATATAGCTTGTAGAACCCAAAGAATGGAAATGTTTTCTATTGAAGTACATCCTCGCATCTTGTTGAGGAGCTCGTATGCGGATGTGTGTGCCATCAATTGCTCCTTGCACGTTCGATAATCCACATTTTCTAACCATATCAACGAGCGTACTTTTACCCACCAGCCAGATTCATGGTATGGAGCAATAGTCAGGAGCATGCTTCCAACCTCCTTGCAAATATGCATTAGGCGTAAAAATGATCGCTGGAATTCACCAACTGCATCAACTGTTCCTTCCTCCTCACCTTCAATGGAATATAGAAGTTCGAGAATTATACTTGAAGTCAAAGTTGTTGCTGCAACTTTGACTGTGACAAGGACTGTCTCCTCATTCTGACCTACAACATAGAGGAACAATCAATGACACATATATATGCCAACAGAACGGCCAACTTTGAAATGTGTGCATAGATAAACATCGGAATCCAGCATTCACCTTATTTAGATCAGGCTGGTGTTACACTCAACAAGGGCCTTGCATCTTGTCTGCTATTTTATCAAGGCTCCTCATCATTTGACCGATCACACTACAAAGATTATTGGATCGATACATAGTAGCTGAAACTCGCTTCTCTCAATATCTTCGAGCCATTTCTGCCTGCACTCTTCAACCTCATAGAATCGACCGCTCATCCCTGTCAAACAGTCAACTATAACATGTCGATTCTTGCTAGACCTCTTCCGCTTCCCAGAATTTGATCTATCTGTACACTCGCTACGGGCTACCCTTTCTAGATCACCGTCAGGAGCAGGAGACCCAAGTTCTCCTTCATCATCACTAGGCAGAGGTGTGAAAGTCTGTCATGCACGCTGGATTAACTATGGTGCGCGATCCTAAGAAGGAGTCTAAAATCTCCACCGACCTATCGAGATATTCGACAAATAATCCAACATTCTTCATCTCAGACTTGGTTATCCTAGAGTAGACAAGATTGTCGCTCTTGTTTTGATGGATCTTTAATTTGCTTGTATGAGTTCAGGGTGGACTCCCACTTGTTCTTGCATTGGGTAAGGTTTGCTAGGATGTTTCGTTCGTGCATTGAGTCAGATATTTTCAGCCAACGAGCATCAGCTGAAACCATCTTGACAACTATATAGCAAATCATTCTCATCGGACTCGATCTTCTTAACTCCAAGAGAGTGATAACCATCCAATCCTCCCATGAGAGCTTGGGTTTAGTCGGTGCGGTACCTGACGAAATGGGTTGAGACTGCGGTGTAGCACGTGAAGTAGATGCAACATTTCTTCGGACGGAGACGTAACGATCATCATCGAGTGTTAGTGTATCACTCATGGTCGTACCTTCGAAACTAGTACCGAATATCAGTTCGAGACGTACAAAAAGGTAAGTTGAAGTTCGAGTCTCAAATTCACGCATTGGACCATAGCACGTTCAGCCGAGTGTGACAGTCGGTCCATAATCCTCTCCTATTTCAGACTCATATCTGAGCTCAACTGAAACTCGACTCGTACGCATGATGTCTCAAAAGTTGCCACTGCCGAGACTCCTCCACTGAAGACTGATGACAACAGTTGACAGACTACGAGGATAGCATAGAGGAGAAATTTGTATTTCGTTTGTCTCTCTCACAGTTGCTACTAGTTGCTCAAGCAAAACCAACCCCAATTCAAGGTTTCTTGCCACAAATCAACAAAATGAACAGCGAGAAGAAGTCGGCACACTAACCACCAATGGAGCTTCATAATGGACCTGGAATGAAAAGCTAGTCGAAGTTTCCTTTGCTACACAATCCGCTCTCGAACTCAAGCACTCGCAGCGAAAATGATTTACCTCTAAGGCTGGAACTCCTTACGTAAAACTCGACAATGCGCAGTAACACGGTAAATCTTTCCTCACGTGATTGACTTCAAACTTGTTGGGATGCAATCGACTTTTCAAGAACTTGCACAAGCGCAGCAGGCATTTTCCCCATAAAAGAAAGTTCACAAGTATTCATAGGTGGAGCCCACGTG
The DNA here is from genome assembly GCA_036924285.1 of Asterella californica. NCBI lineage: Eukaryota > Viridiplantae > Streptophyta > Marchantiopsida > Marchantiales > Aytoniaceae > Asterella > Asterella californica. The sequence goes on from JAYKYS010000003.1 coordinate 21,388,980, forward strand.
TTCTAGATGTTCAAGCTTGAGAAGAATCCATTTCCCGCAGAAAATGGTCACAAAACTGGCTGGAGGCACCCTTCCTCGACCCTTTGAGCAAAAAACCTAGAACGGCTAGTACATACTTTTTAGACAGCATAAATTGAATTTGTGTAGCATGTTGCAAGTGCGAGTACTCATCCCCTTGCTGATCCTAACTGGCCTGAAAATCTGGAAGCCTCTGACCTAAAGAAACAGGCAGTGCGGTGGACCTCTAAGAGAACTACGTGCTCAACCTATGAGCTCAATTACTTCAAGACGTTTGAGTTCTGTCTTGAAATCTCGAGCTGTAATTTGTTTACAGCATCTGAGCATTGTCGTTTGTGCATGAACTTAATTAGATATACCATTTCTAGTAATCAGTGTAGAAACACGATTCAAATTTATCATAAATACAATCAATTCGAAGTTAAAAAAATCACAACGAGATCTCAGAGCAGAAGAGTAACTTTAACGCTCAAAGAGATCTACGGTGGATAGCTTCGTCCTAAATCTTTCATAATTCTTCTGTAAGACTAAGGTACGAACGTTTCAGTATTTCGTGCGTATTACCATAAGCTTCTATGGACAAGATTTGAATTCCCTTATTGGCTTCTTTGTCCAGACCTTTACAGAAGTGCATCCACGAAGCTACAAGTCTCTGGCGGGGATAGCGGGATAGCCGGGCTTAGCCCGTTGTTCTTCCCATCGGGGTTGTAGTTGTTCCTTCTCAGGGCATCACCGCACCATTCTTTTTGTTTCTGCTTATTTGAGTTTTTTAGGGAAAACAACTATCACCGATGCAATTCCATGCGTGTGGTAATTTTTTTGCTGTTTTTTTAGTCTAAAAATTTAATAGCAACTCATCAATACTTTGTCAAAGACCCTCAGACTTTGGGACCAATGATATAACCGAACTGACTTAGCACAAGTCCCAAAATACCCATTTAAGCGTACGAACCCAAAAAACTAATAATTAGATATGAATGATAAAAATCACACAAATTAAATCTCCACATGATGTGGAGAGGGTCCAAAGATCCTCACATTTTGGAACCAGTGATATAGTGAAACTGATCTAACACAAATCTCTAAATATTTACTTAAACGTGCGAATCCAAAAAACTAATACTCAGATGTTAACGAGAGGAGTCACAGATTAATCCTTAATCGGTGGAAAAATCCAGACTAGTCGAAATAACAATAAACGGACATGGTACGGTGGTCCTGTTATTACCGACCCTAAACTCCGAAAAGCTTGGATCAAAAAACAAGCGTCAAAAAGCATGGTGCGGTGACGCACTAAGGCTTGATGGGGTCTTTCCATCTGTTTGCTATCATTGGGTCGCGGTTTTCTCAAGTCTCTGGCTTGTTTCCGACCTTCCGCCTGGGCTTCCGTTGAACTTTTCAGGAGTTTTGTCATTGTCAGTCGTGCATATTTACACGTGTGGATACTCGATCCATGCTTCATGTGGAGGTACTGTACTAACTGTAGCAAAGAGCGAAAGAGATGTGTCATGCGTATGAGTACTTGTCCGAAAGGACGTGGAATCATCTTCCGCACGGTCTTCTCAGAGGAAGATGGCCCACGGATTGGACACACGAGAAAGACAAAATCACTATTTCCTAGATGTACCTGATGGACGCTTGACGCTACAGTACAGATGAATCTTTGGTGGTGTAGGAGAACCTTCTGGCTGCAACGACTCAAAGAATATGTTGCTTCCAGCTATTCCTTTTACTAAAGCTGGATAAATCTAATATAAAATTAGATACTGTATGGGTCTGGATATTTAACTAACTAGTTGACTAACTTTCAAATGACCAACTCTAGTCAAATATTCTGGATGGATTGTTGGAGACACCATCCACCCATAGCGGGGGCGGCGTGGGTCCTCTTGCCGAGAGGATTTAGAGCATCTCCATCGAATCATTGTAAATGCCTCAGCACTGTAAGAGTCCCGGTAACCTGTCTTCTTCTTGACGTGATGGGTGAGAGAAGATGGTAAATGATAAATTTTCACTGTAAATTTATCTAGAGTCCTGTTTCGATAAACGTCCACGTAAAATTTCAAACGCATGACATGATACTATATAGTCTCTCGAAAGTTTTGAGTTCGAGAGACTGGAAACTGGTTCTTCGCGGGCTGTTTTCAGTGTTCGAGTGGAGATGCTCTTGGACTGTGAAAGGGAAGAAGAAGCGTTCGGTTACAAAAAAACCCCACAGCGAAAAGAGATCCTTCAATATGACGTTACGACTTGCGAATCTAACCCAATGCTTACCTAGTTCCGGCGATCTTTGTATTTTGTCCGGGACGCTTTTCCAAATTTCCTACTCTTCGTATACTTAGAAGGAAATCGATCCTGTAAAAATATTGAATACAACAGAAATAGACCGGTTTGAATGAAGTATGTGAGAAAAATATGCCGTAAAGAGCTAACTGGGTTCAGGAAAAAGAACAGTTAAAATATTTTACGTTACGGAAATCAACTACAACGATTCTTCACAATGTGCGCAAGTCATCGATATTTTTCTTGGCGCCAAAAGTAAACATGAATATTAAGTTAAGAAAATGACTAATATTTAAGATAACGACAAACTAATTTGCCAATTTGCAAAGTCGCCTTGTTAAGACGCGCAGCAAGGGCAGACGTATAGAGACGCGCGGCAAAGACTCTACATGGTCATTTAGAGAGTCGTTTGAATTCCAAAGCAATGAAGATGTACTTCACAAAGCGATAGAGATTTGAAAAAATTTCAAAAACTATTGTCTTTGTTTATGTGTGACCCTTTTGCACATTTGCAGTTTATCCTTTCAATTCATTCAGAGACTGAATGTATCTATTTCGATGATTTTATGCGACACTGTAGATAATTTTTTCATTCATTTCTTCGTTCTTGCTTGAACTTTCCTTTTGTTTCATATTTATAGTATGCATGTTAGTAGTAAGTTAGATTATGACTTCTAGCTTTCTCTCGGAGAGGGACGTGCAAGTGCAAGTTCAAATCTTGTCAGAAGTTTTTTTATGTGTCAGTGAGATCATTTTCCCGATTGCACTTTTATTCAAAGAATAAAGTTTCCTAACCGTTGAATGATTTATCGGAAAAATACCTGTCAATATGAAAATGAATAAGCAAATTTTCATGTTTGAATCCATTAAACCAGAAATGAATGTTCCTCGATTTTTTAGGAAAACTGGTGCACTTCGCGAATGTACGAAAACTTCCCGTTGCCGGACAAGATACTACGCGAGCGCTGGTCTAACCCGCTTCTCGCGTTGACAAAAAGAGAAAAAGAATTCTTTTAGAAATACACTTTTAACTGTTGCGTCGGAGGAGAAGAGCATGACTCCATGACTCGGAACGGGATAAGTGGATTGAACCGTATCTGTACTTTATTCGTTGTGTACTTTGATGAAGCTATTGTTCTTGCAAGTTTTTAAGCATGCATATTCACCCTCTTCCCAGTTCGGAAGAGGGGGAATATACATACCTATTAAGTTATGTCTTAACTCTTCCTCGTGGAGAGGTTAGGTTATAAATTAGGTTTTAAATGTAATTGATGTCTCCTCGATTGATCTTTTTATGATGACGTGAGAGTGTTTGTAAGTCCTGTACGTATGGTTTTTTTTTTTTTGTAACATGTGTAATGCTGTTAGTAACAGAGAATTATTTTTAGATATTTTATAAATTTAGATATTTTATTTTTAACTTTATTCTCATTCTTTTCTAAACGACTTTTAGGTTATTTACATATTTAGTTTGTTGTAAGATCCGACATGCTTCCTTTCGCTTTCAATATGTACCCTGTTATACATATTATTATCTCCTGGTAGCAATACGTAGTAAATCTTTTATTTAAGTATGTTCTGAAATAGTCATCTCTCACCCGTCTCTAACCAACCAAATTGTATAATTTTTTCCCCGACTACCCCGCTTGTCCTCTTCCCGCCGTTCTCCGAAACGGCGGTTGCTATGCATATTGATCAACCTCTGGATAGTTGTTACAGTAGCCTTTCTATACTTATTCATTTCACTTGCGCCCAAGGTGAGTCTGATTGTTTTGTGTTTGTATTTTTCCTCCTGACCTTGGTTTCGATCATTCAAAGATTTTTTTTTCTTTCTCGGTTTGTTTTAGACTATGTTAATGTTCGGTTTTTCTCTTGAAACTTGTCTTTCCCGTAATTTACTGAAGTCCTGCACGCAAGTTTTTTCGACCCTCTAACGTGCAGGGGTGCTTGGGTTCGAACTCAAAACCTACAACCTGTTAATGAGCACATTTCTCACTGTGCTAACTCAAGCGTTTGTAAAATAGTGATTTTATGAGGTCAAAGTCGAAGACGCATCCCTGCATGCACCCTCGCTCGTCCGTTGTCCTGTTGTGGGACCAGTTAGTATGTAAATTACGCGTATAAGTGCGTTTTGCACATAATTGTAGAAGTTGTGGTGTAATGGGATCTAAAACATTGCTCTTATGAGCTTAGAATGCACTATTATCTGCTGGGGGTCTCCATGGGGCAGAAAAGGACAAGGTTGAGTCCTTTAGCTTCCCATTGGTCCACCCAAAAGTGAAGATAACTTGTCTTCTACCTAAGTGTGCGCTCTGGGAGGTTCGGGGCACTTTGACGAGGGATTTGGAAGATCAGAGGACATGGGCGGAGAGCTCTCGACGGGAGGAGCAATCTGACCACAAATTTCACTCGATTTGAAGGTCCAGGGCATACGTTATGGCGATTTGAAGTTCATAGAGTGATGAGAGTACAAGAGTTTCTCTTCCGATTGTAAGATTAAGGGGTTTGAGTGATTGAACCGTCAGATTGAGACCAGATTTCATGAGCTTGTAGTCTGTCAGCTGCTGAAGCTCTGACCACAAATTTCACCACCGGATGTTCTGCGGATTGAGCGCAATGGCGATTTGAAGGCGACGGGGTGCAGAAAGCTGTCAATCTGAAGCAGCGAGTTTGCAGATTTATGGAGGACGATCAGAACGGTCAAATCGGCCCAAATTTCCTGTGTAGTGAGTTTACCTTCTGAATTGATAGCTCAGGAAGTTGGAGTGGAAGTGGACGGTTCATTTAGTCGAAGAAGCTTCTGTCCTGAATCTGAGATTGGACGTGCGTGTTAGTTTCTGTGGATTTGTGTTAATTGTGGGAGGAGATCTAGCCGTCAGATCTTTCTGAAATTTGACCTGTAAGTAGAGATTTTAGTATCCTACCTACGTGGCAAGTTTGAGAGGAGACTGAACTGTAGATCTGTATCTATCATGTGTGAAAGTTCGCTGTTTTCTCTGCCGCGTTGTATCGGCAACGATATCTACTCTAGGTCTCGAGTCTTGTTACGGCAGCTGGCAAAGAAGCGTCCAGTGTGACGTTTGTGTTGCTTTGGAGTGTATTCTAGGCGTAGATGAGATTTTAGCAACCTACGTTGTAACCACGTCATGTGGTTGTCAGGTTCGCACTCAACGTGGCAAAGTGCGATCCTTGACCTGTAAAGTCGACTTCCTATCTAGCCTAGTCTCTTGTATTAGGACACGTTACGGTGCATGCATTAGAACCTTTCAACCCGACGACCTACACGTGGATGAGTATGACGGCACCAAACATGCGATGTGCATGTGTGCCACCTCATCGGTCCGTGTGGCTGGGGTTGTTCTGTTAGGGGACTTGCACCTATCCTTCTGTGGGGGGGGGGGGGTTCGAAACCTTTAAGCAGAGGGGAGTGACTTGTGTGGGGGATTCGATCTGGAGAAATCCAAGAGATTGTTCGTGGAGAGATCGTGGTGATCCTATGAGATTGTATCAGATGTTTATGGATCGATATACCTTTGTAGTTGGAGTACACATGTGGTGAGAGATGGACGAAGGACTCTACTTACCGCCCAGATTCCCTTTTCGAAACCCTTTCTCGATTAAACTGATGTATATGAAACGAGTTCACTTTCAACAGTTTCTGATAGGATCCTTCGGGCATAACTTTACCGCGCAAGTCATGCTCTCGCCTGTCCCTGTGATCTTACCTGTTGTCACTTACGGCCAAGAATGGGATCTCACCGTCTTTATCCTCATCTAACGAAGGATGGATCTAAATCAGCTCCCTCATGTAAACTTTAACACCCAGTGCGAGATAAGACACATCTGTCGACCCAAAGCCATGTACGAAGCCCTAGTAGTGAGAAACTTTGGAGAGGAATACTACCGAGAGATCATGTCATCACATATTCCGTTTGTCGTGCCCATGATCATCCAACGTTTTCGTGTAGTTATCTTGACCCTTTACTGAGAGAAAGAAAGTGCTTAGTTATCGAGGAAGTTAGAGAGAAATCTACGAGACACTAGTAGCTCTACTGTGCACTGATCACTAGCCACAGCCAGAAGGTACGCCCTTGCTCAAAGGAAAGGCTCTCGCTACGACATATTTGGTGCTTCCACTGAGAGCACGCTTTGAGGTGGTTGAGTGAGTTGTTGCCGAGGAGCGTCAAGTATGAATCTTCCCGAAGCAATGGGGACGAGTGGAGGAGGAGCGGACGATCTGCTTCGAGCATTGACGATGTTGTTGAGACAACAACAAGGAGGCGATGTTGGAGAGCAGAAGTCTACGAGAGCTCTACAAGCGGTGGTGAAGAAGTTGGGGAGGTTCGATGGAAGGAACATCACGAAGTATGTTCGGGAGTATATTTGTGAGATGGAGGTAAATCGTGTGCCTGAGACAGAGATGATTTCTAGTTTCGAGTTGGCTGTGATACCTGAGATCCGTAGTCAAGTGACAAAGCTGAAGGATGCACGTACGAGTTCTTGGGAGGAGTATGAGCAGAGGTTGAAGAGTGAATTTTTTGATGATGATGCGGATAGAGTAACCAAGAGAACGTTCTTGGAGTGGATAGAGCAGCGTCCGGGGAATGAGATGACGCCAAATGAGTTGCTACGTGAGTTTGAGAAACGGTTCTGTCAATTGTCTCCATCTGAGAGAACGACGCTTGACTTAAGGAAGACAGAACTTTTTCTAGAAGCTGCTGATGAAAATCTAGAAGACAAGCTTTTTTTGATGCTAGCAGACAAGGGGGAAGAAGGAGGAGTGAGCACAGACTGGAGAAAGGTAGAGGAAGCTGTTACTATTCTCACGAAGCAGAAACGTGGAAGAGGTAGAGCTGCAACCTTGAGGTCTGATGTCTCTTTAGCTCCATTGCCCAAGCCTGCCAATAGCAAGATTGAAGATTCTGCAATCGATGAGTTGGTTAAGGGTCTGAGAGAGTTAAGGATAGAGATGGCAGAGCTAAAGCATAGTCGAAGTCCTGGTGATACCAATGCATCTTCAACTAGCAGAAATTTTGTTAGAAGATGTATCTGGTGTGACAGTACTGAACACCAACGACGAGATTGTGAGGAGTTTTCCGAAGCTCTCAGAACCGGAGTCGTGAATTTTAGAGATGGAAAGATTCATCTCGCCCAAACTGGTGCGCCGTTGAATACCAACTTTGGTAAGGGAGGAATGAAGAGTTTGGTGAGAGGTCAGGTTGGTATAGCTACGGCGATACGCACAATAGAGCCAGAAACATTTGCGATTGAAGTAGATGTACCAGTTGTAGCAGCTGTTAAGAGCGATGTAGTTGAAGTTCCACGAGAAGTAATGTTGCGAGGTGCGGAGGCAATTCGTCGCATTCCTGGATGGGATGATCCTGTAGAGGCAGGGTGTGTCAAGGCTTACTTGGTGCAAGAGAAGCATGTAAGCTGGCAAGATGCGATTGTGGAAGAGAAAAGGAGACGTGATGATGATGTTGCTGATCCGGAGGAGGCTACAAGGAGAGCCAGAACCACGAAGAGGAGAGGGCAACAAGAGACATCATCGTCTGATATCCCTTCGACGTCTCAAGGGGCATCTACGTCTGAACCTATGGTTGATGTTCCTATTTATGACACGGAGATGAGAGAGAAAGGCAAAGGAGCTTCTTCAAAGGGCAAAGGTAAAGCACCGACCTACAGACTACAGTCAGATATCGAGACCACCACCAACTTGAAGGAGATTCTTGAAGAAAGAATTTTGGATGCAAAGATAGAATTTTCCTTGCGAGAAGCCTTGGGAATAGCCAAACGTGACTTTCATGAGTTGATCATAGATGTGATCAAGAGAAAGAGGCAGATGACTGCAAATACAGTGATGGTGAAAGCATTGGATACTGACATCACTGGGGAGGAAGATGAAGAGTTAGGTCGCGTATTTGCCCAAAAGCATGTACTACAGGCGTCGAAAGGAAGAGAGGCAAGAGTTTCAGACTGTGCTGCAGAATATGGCGACGAGAAGCAGCATGAGAGTCACTATTCTCGAGCATACTGGGCTCGTGCAACCACAGAGACAAGGGTCCGACTGGGTAACTTGTCAGAGGCTATAGTGGCGTTGGTGGATCACGGTTCGGAGATTAATATCATGTCCAAAAATGTTTACGAAAAAGGGAAGTGGCCAATCGACACAGGACATGGATGGGTTCTTCGTGCTGCTAACAATCAAAGAGGTGAACTTTTTGGTGCTTGTCCAGCTGTCAAGACTCGGATAGGAGATGTAGAGATAGAACAAAACTTTTTTGTTCAGAGTATAGCTGCGTATCCTGTGATCCTAGGTCAACCGTACATTACTACGTCTAGGATGGAGACGAAAGTAATGGACGATGGGTCTCATTATGCTCGTATCAGAAGTCAAGATGGTACGAGGGCGGTACAGTTTCTTACTGTACGTACGGGTCATGAAAGGAACAGAGAGAAGCTGAGAGACAGTCCCTTAAGGACTGACAAAGAGTTTTCGGATTTTTAGTTAGCACTCCTGTAGAGCGGGAGTATGGGAGTGTTGATAGGAGAAAGAGCCTTCCGCTAGTGCCAGAAGATGAAGAAGAGATGTTTAAATGTGGATTTGCTCAGTTTTCTGAAACATGTGTAAATAGATTTCGAGTGGTAGAAGAGATGGATAGTGTACAAAGACGAAGTGTGAAGAAGCAGGAAGATCTCTTCAAAACTCAAGGAGTTTTGGTAGATCAGGAGTTCATTAACGGGGTGTATGAAGAAGAGGGCTTTGAAGATACTCTTGAGGAGGTTTTGTCGTTTATAAGCACCGATTCTTTGGTTAATGGATTAGTCGCAATCCGTTCACGTGAGTTACATGAAGAGATTACAAGATTCGTCGAGGATGGCTACAAGGTTCAGCTTCAGATGGAAGGAGATCATGAGTTGGAGTTAGAAAGGAGTAGAGCCATGAAACATCAAGAAGCGCAGGTTCATACAAAATACAAGACTGTGGCGTGAAAAGTGAAGCCGGTGGCTACTCAACTACCTGAAGACTCCAACAAGCAAGTGGAACGAGCCTCGACTGAACCAGTTCTGCGAGATTCACAGAGAGTAGGGCACAAGTTCACAGAAGAGACACTCAAACGACTGCAGATTGGAGGGGGTGAGTTTCTCACTGAGGAAGAGAGAAAGCGTTTTCATGAGATGTTGAGAAGGCATGGAAAGGCTTTTGCTTTCAGTGCAGAAGAGATTGGATGTGCAGATACGAGTGTCGTAGCACCCATGGTGATCTTCACAGTACCACATGTGCCTTGGGACTTGAAGCCTATACCAGTGCCACGAGCTATGTTGCCAAAGCTTGTGGAATTGTTGAAAGAGAAGATACGCATGGGTATTTTAGAGCCATCTATGGGACCTTACTCGAGTCGGTGGTTTACTGTACCTAAGAAGTCAGGGGCTCTTAGGTTCATCCAAGACATGCAACATGCTAACAAGGTGACTATTCGAAACATGGGAGCAGGACCCATAGTAGATGAAGTTGCAGAAGCTTTTGCTGGTCGTGCTATCTACTCGATTGGAGATTTATACTCTGGGTATGATCAGTTCCAGTTGGCAATGGAGAGCAGAGATCTCACCACCATGCGTACTCCGCTTGGGCTTGTAAGGATGTGTACATTACCGCAAGGAGCGACAAACTCTGTTGCGCATGTGCAAAATGCAATGAATAGGGTTTTGAGGGAATTCATTCCGGAGAAGACCATACCTTTCATAGATGATATTCCTATGAAAGGGTGTGCGATCGAAGACAAAGATGAGAAGCTGACTGAGGATGGATGTCGAAGGTTTGTGGTTGATCATATTCACGATGTGGAGATGATCTTAACAAGGCTTGAGGAGGTAAATCTCACTCTTTCAGCAGAGAAGTCGAGCTTTGGAGTACCAGAGATTGTTGTTGTTGGTCATCTTTGTGGAGCTTTTGGTCGACGTCCAAACCCATCAAAGGTTGATGCCATTGGGAGGATGAAAGATTGTGTCAACACCACAGAGGTTAGGAGATTCTTGGGAGCTTGTTTGTTCTATCGAGTGTGGATTCCTCATTTTGGTCACATGTCTGAACCGTTGTATGAGTTGCTGAGGAAGCGAAGGAGGTTCACTTGGGGTGAGGAGCAGAGGGTCGCTATGGTGCGACTAAAAGAAGCGTTGAAATCACCACCAGTTCTACGACAGTTGAGCTATGATTGTGGTAGACCCATAGTCGTTACTGTTGATACTAGTCCTATCGCTATAGGTTGGGCAATAGGGCAGGATGATGGTGAGGAAAAGAGGTTTGCAACAAGATTTGGTGCTCGCATACTTTCGGATCGACAAAGGAGATACCCTCAAGTCAAACGAGAGCTATGGGGCGTTGTAACTGCAATGAAAGCTGAGAAGGAGTATCTCATTGGAGCACATGTACTACTTGAAACTGATTGCTTACCTCTGTTGGGAATGATAGCAAACTGCACAACGCCTGATATTGCTATGTTACGTTGGATAGCTTACATTAGGTCGTTGAATCCAGAGTTGAGGCACATAGCAGGGAAGATGAACTCGATGGCAGACATGTTGTCTAGAGCTAGGTACTCTCAAGAAGAAGATATGGAGGCGGAAGATATGGATGAAGATGATGCAGAGGAGGGGCAAGTCCTACAACTATCAAGCGAGGACCGGAGTCGCTTGGATGGTGTTCTTCCTTTCAGGGAAGAACTCTACTGTGGGAGGCTCAAAGAAATCGGACGCTATCTAAGCACTCTTCAGAAGTATGAAGAATGGACGGAGAAAGTCTTCAAGGAGATACGACATCAGGCCTATGGCTATCTATTACGAGATGGATATCTGTGGAAGAGGCCAAAGAGGAGAGATGGAGTACCCTTGAGAGTAGTGGATGATGCAGAGACCAAGAAACAAGTACTCGAACAATTTCATGATACCTTATGGGCAGGTCATCGAGGTACATGGGCGACCTTTACCAAGATCAAGGAGAGGTATTGGTGGAAAGGATTGTATCGAGATGTAGAGAAGTTTGTTGGGTCATGCATTGAATGTCAATTCCAATCCAAGATTCGGTATAGGGATGGATTGAGACCCACATATCCCTTGTCCATTCATTTCCAATGGGTTTTGGATCTGGTTGCCATGCCACCAGGAATTTGGGGCATGCGTCATTTAGTTTTGGCTCGGGAAGAGCTATCTAACTTTGTAGAAGGGAGGGCTCTACGCACCAAAGCTACTGAACCTGTCTGTCGATTCATACTAGAAGATATCGTTTCTAGATATGGAAGCGTGGGGAGAATCCGTGCAGATAGAGGAGAGTTGAATGCAGATGAAGCACGTGAGTTCTTCAACAGGTATGGAATACGATTGAAGTTGACCACTTCGATGAACCCGGAAGCGAATGGGAAAAGTGAACGAGGGCACCCACCAATCATCCAAGCATTGGTGAAAGCGTGCAAGGGGCGTCATGGGGACTGGCCTAGACTTCTTCCTTTTGCGTTGTGGGCTGATAGAACTACTCATAGTACTGTCACTGGTTACATGCCTACAGAACTGATGACTGGTCAAAAACCTATCATGCCAGCGGAAGGAGACGTTCCTACTTGGGTATGTCTACCTTGGGAGGATGGTTCTGATAGGGAAGGACTATTGACACTACGAATTCAGCAGCTTGAGCGACGTGAGGAGGACCTCGAAGAAGCATTGGTCAAACTCAAGGAGGCGAGGTTGAAGAACAAGGAGCGATTCGACAAGACACATCGACTGCGGAAGAAGCCGATCCGAGAAGGTGACTGGGTCATAGTATATGACAACAGTTTGGATAACCAACACAGCACTATCAAGAAGTTTGCACGACGTTGGTTTGGTCCTTATGTTGTTGTTGTCGTTCACGACAACGCCACATATGGTTTGCGAGAATTGGATGGTACACTCTTGAAGTTACCCATTGCTGGTAAAAGGGTCAAGGTCTTCCGAAGACGTGAAGGATTTCTTGATTTCGATGAACTTCTCGAGTCTGATTCTCATCTATCCAGACCTTATGCGAGGGAAGATGATGATGGACCTGACAATTCAGAGCACGATGAAGGATACGATGATGACTATGGATAACAAGTTGGCACATACCGGAGGATGTGCAGGTTTGGAGGGGGTGAATGTCCTGTTGTGGGACCAGTTAGTATGTAAATTACGCGTATAAGTGCGTTTTGCACATAATTGTAGAAGTTGTGGTGTAATGGGATCTAAAACATTGCTCTTATGAGCTTAGAATGCACTATTATCTGCTGGGGGTCTCCATGGGGCAGAAAAGGACAAGGTTGAGTCCTTTAGCTTCCCATTGGTCCACCCAAAAGTGAAGATAACTTGTCTTCTACCTAAGTGTGCGCTCTGGGAGGTTCGGGGCACTTTGACGAGGGATTTGGAAGATCAGAGGGCATGGGCGGAGAGCTCTCGACGGGAGGAGCAATCTGACCACAAATTTCACTCGATTTGGAGGTCCAGGGCATACGTTATGGCGATTTGAAGTTCATAGAGTGATGAGAGTACAAGAGTTTCTCTTCCGATTGTAAGATTAAGGGGTTTGAGTGATTGAACCGTCAGATTGAGACCAGATTTCATGAGCTTGTAGTCTGTCAGCTGCTGAAGCTCTGACCACAAATTTCACCACCGGATGTTCTGCGGATTGAGCGCAATGGCGATTTGAAGGCGACGGGGTGCAGAAAGCTGTCAATCTGAAGCAGCGAGTTTGCAGATTTATGGAGGACGATCAGAACGGTCAAATCGGCCCAAATTTCCTGTGTAGTGAGTTTACCTTCTGAATTGATAGCTCAGGAAGTTGGAGTGGAAGTGGACGGTTCATTTAGTCGAAGAAGCTTCTGTCCTGAATCTGAGATTGGACGTGCGTGTTAGTTTCTGTGGATTTGTGTTAATTGTGGGAGGAGATCTAGCCGTCAGATCTTTCTGAAATTTGACCTGTAAGTAGAGATTTTAGTATCCTACCTACGTGGCAAGTTTGAGAGGAGACTGAACTGTAGATCTGTATCTATCATGTGTGAAAGTTCGCTGTTTTCTCTGCCGCGTTGTATCGGCAACGATATCTACTCTAGGTCTCGAGTCTTGTTACGGCAGCTGGCAAAGAAGCGTCCAGTGTGACGTTTGTGTTGCTTTGGAGTGTATTCTAGGCGTAGATGAGATTTTAGCAACCTACGTTGTAACCACGTCATGTGGTTGTCAGGTTCGCACTCAACGTGGCAAAGTGCGATCCTTGACCTGTAAAGTCGACTTCCTATCTAGCCTAGTCTCTTGTATTAGGACACGTTACGGTGCATGCATTAGAACCTTTCAACCCGACGACCTACACGTGGATGAGTATGACGGCACCAAACATGCGATGTGCATGTGTGCCACCTCATCGGTCCGTGTGGCTGGGGTTGTTCTGTTAGGGGACTTGCACCTATCCTTCTGTGGGGGGGGGGGGGGTTCGAAACCTTTAAGCAGAGGGGAGTGACTTGTGTGGGGGATTCGATCTGGAGAAATCCAAGAGATTGTTCGTGGAGAGATCGTGGTGATCCTATGAGAATGTATCAGATGTTTATGGATCGATATACCTTTGTAGTTGGAGTACACATGTGGTGAGAGATGGACGAAGGACTCTACTTACCGCCCAGATTCCCTTTTCGAAACCCTTTCTCGATTAAACTGATGTATATGGAACGAGTTCACTTTCAACAGTTTCTGATAGGATCCTTCGGGCATAACTTTACCGCGCAAGTCATGCTCTCGCCTGTCCCTGTGATCTTACCTGTTGTCACTTACGGCCAAGAATGGGATCTCACCGTCTTTATCCTCATCTAACGAAGGATGGATCTAAATCAGCTCCCTCCTGTAAACTTTAACACCCAGTGCGAGATAAGACACATCTGTCGACCCAAAGCCATGTACGAAGCCCTAGTAGTGAGAAACTTTGGAGAGGAATACTACCGAGAGATCATGTCATCACATATTCCGTTTGTCGTGCCCATGATCATCCAACGTTTTCGTGTAGTTATCTTGACCCTTTACTGAGAGAAAGAAAGTGCTTAGTTATCGAGGAAGTTAGAGAGAAATCTACGAGACACTAGTCGCTCTACTGTGCACTGATCACTAGCCACAGCCAGAAGGTACGCCCTTGCTCAAAGGAAAGGCTCTCGCTACGACACCGTCCTGTCGATGAAAAACGGTGAAGTTCCACGTTACGCCGTCGTAATACACAACGTCATTTTAGCGACAAGACCTTCTCGTTTTTTCTCGCCTCGCCTCCTCAACCGCCTCCCCGCTAAAAAAGATGTTCATAACGTGCCGACAATAGCGGCGGTAGATTAGTGAGAAAATATATTCGAGCTGTTACCCTCGGTAAGCCAACGGTCGTCCAAGAAAACTTCCCGTAATGCCGTCCGAACCCCAAACACGCTTGGGGATGCTTATTCACATATGGTTCCTTGCATATTCACACTTTGGATGCATATATATTCACCACACTTCCAAGTTCAGAAGAGAGGGAATATGCATAAGTGGTTAAATTTATTTCTTAACTCTTCTATCTAGAAGAGTTAGGTATTAAATTTATTCATTCATTAAATAATTATATGAGTTCAATTGAATAGTACTTATGTTCTGAAAGATACCTCTGGACTCTTTCTATTTATGGATTAAGTTTTTGGAACATGCATGTACGTTTAGCTGAATTCTCTTTTAGTTGACACTTGTCTAAAGACGCAGCGGAAAGCGGACACTCATAGCAAGCATGGACACATCTTTTGTTTAGAATGTCTTATTTCGGTTCTTATCCAGTTGATTTCTTGCAAACAAAGAAATACTATAAAAACTAGTCCATTTCAAGATTAAAAGATGAAGATTAACTATTTTTTTCTATCCAAGCAAGATATCCATCAATAACTATATCAGATTTTTTTCCTTACTCTACTCTTTTGTTTTTTTCTGTCTTCATGTCGAAATCACACTTTGGATGTATATTCACCTCTTCCAAGTTCGGAAGAGGGGAATATGCAAACCCATTAATTTATGCACTAACCTGCACTTTTTAGAAAAATTAGTGCATAAATTAACACACAAGTTATAATTACTCACCTAAGATCGTGGTTTTATACAACTTAAAGATAATACTTCGTCATCCTGTTATAGGTTTTTGACGAGTGCAGCCAAGTGTAAGTTTCTGACGAGAGTAGCCAAGTGTACCAAGTGTTACGCATTTATAGTTCTTAACTTTACTGTACTAAATTTAACACA
This sequence comes from Asterella californica, assembly GCA_036924285.1. NCBI lineage: Eukaryota > Viridiplantae > Streptophyta > Marchantiopsida > Marchantiales > Aytoniaceae > Asterella > Asterella californica. Next base: position 21,404,574 of record JAYKYS010000003.1, read on the forward strand.
ATTTAAATTCAATAACGTCATCTTCTGCCGTAGTTTTCCCAGCCAGGCTCTCAAAATATTGAACTCCTCTTGTAGTTTATATAAGCAGTCTAGAGAGCACTAGAACACATATATAAGAAACAAGTTTTAAATGCAGCATCCACCAATCGACTGCAAAAGATATTCTTCCGCTTTCGCCGCTTGTCCTTTGTCTTCTCTGGAGCAAAAGTTCACTTGGGATGCATATCCTTTCTATATATATAAAAAAAACTGGATTAATGCCCGGCATGGTTTTGGACTATCTTCATATCTTTTTCCTCGTTAATGATAGATGATATATCGATGCATTGATACTCTTATGCAGCTCTTCACGCCCTGCATATTTCAAGTCCTCTATATTCTGATGGAGGAGGTATTATTTTGATGGAAGAGGTATTATTAATGTCCATTAATTTATGAGCTAATCGTTCTTGTAGAAAGGGATAACTCAAAAATTAATATTTCGTAAAAAAAAATTATTTTTATTCATCAAGAAGAGTTTACTTATAATAGAAGAAGCAATTGAAGCAATAGAAGTGCAATTGAACTCATTGCACTTATAGGTTTTTCTTCTTTCCATGTGTTACTTTCAGTTTAAAATTTTTAAAATTTTTAAATTTTAGTTCAGACTTGGATTTATTGGTGCTCTGTGAAGTAAGCAGGCATTGCGCATGTTTTTTCTTACTGCACAGATTAATTTCTATTTGTTCAAGAAAAGATTTTTGCCAAAGTGATCATGTACAGCGAATCATTTAAAATAATTTTAAATATATATTTCTGGTTATCTTTTTGTGTCTCTTTGCTCTCACACTCATTTGGAATGCATATTCACCCCCTCCATCTTTCGTTGGAAGAGATAAATATCAAGAGATTTAATTTATTATCTAATCTTTTTGATAAAAAAATTTAATATAATAATTTAATATATAAATAATTATAAATTCTCATACTTGTACCTTTAGTATCACATCAATCTACTCATGCTTTATGATTTATATCTAAATCTTCTCGTGTTTCTAGGCATAGGCTAACAATTAATATTTATAAATCTTTTGATTTTTTATCTGTTCAGTATATAATTTTTATTTACACTTGATGTGACATAATCTGCGATACCTAAATTATATCACATACTTAATATTAGTATAGCCAGAAGAGGCTATAAAGTAATCTTACAACCAATGATCTAGTGAATTTTAACTACCGTTCTTATAGTTTGTCTTTTTCCTTCTCTGAACAAAAAGGGGAGTTTGGATGCATATTTGCTTTGCAGTTACAGCTTTTCCGATAACAGATACCTAGCAAAACTTCCCCGAAGGTGGTTTAGCATGCATATTTGAGCTGAATGAGCTTTTCCTGTCGACTGTTAAAACCGAAAATATTATTTTCACCGCAGCCGAAGAATGAATCTCTTTCACAGGTTTATTTTCACTGATAGACATTATTTTCAAGTTTCTAGACATGAAAACGTTTCATTAGGTACTTTAAATATAAAGAAATTTATAAATGCTTGAATATAAATTTTATTTATTTTCCCACCTCTATTCGTCTCTACGCGGCTTTAAAGCATCTCCACCCGTGTAGCTAGCGATAAAACTCGCTTTATATAACTTATGAGAATAGAATAAACATTATATACACGACAAAGCGATATATAACAGTTCGTCTTTTAAAATATCTTTATTGAGATCTTTAAGTTAGATAAGTGCAAAAGTCTCTATGGAATACCTTAAAGTAAAGAGTGATATAAAGATAAGCGATGGGAACGTTTTTCCTTAACTGCTTTTGAAGACATACGGTGGAGACCTTATTACGCTCTCAAACATGCATATTTTACTCTCAAACATGCATACATGACTGTATTATTACAGTTTAATCTTCCTTGCATTATCACCTCTTCCAAGTTCAGAAGAGCGAATAATGCAAAGAGGTTTAATTGATCACCTAACCCTTTCTGCGGAAAGGGTTAGGTGATAGATTAAACTTTAATCAAAATATATATTTGATAGAACAGGAGGTAGCTCTTATGGCTCCCAGAGTGCGTTTCCACTTACATGATTTACCATTTTTGTTTTTTACTTCTGGTATGTAATTTATAATTAATAAAAAATATTTATATTGAAAATATATGTTTTAATTCAAAATAATTTATAAGTTTATATTTAATATTTAATAGAGTTATCATTAACACCTCATAAGCAACTTGTACGTAAGAATGATAATTAATTCTGATTTCTCGATTTACATTGTCCTTCTTCACTGAGCTGTCTGGTCCAATGGACATTTTAGATTTTGTTCTCGTTCTCTGCTTTTCTTTTTCTTCACTCGGGTCGAGGATGCATGTTGCACGCATATTTGATTGTAGCTTCAATCGTTCTTTGTGTTAGAACGTCAATATTTTCTCTAAATGTATTATTTTTGAACTAGAATGAATGAGACATCATCATCTGACTGCTCTAAGGAACATTGCATTACAAAAGCACCTTTCTAGTTCATATGATAATCATTCGTATATCTCTTGGATCCCCCAAGAAGCAGTTCTATTTATTTGATCTGCCAGTAAGCAGTTCTATTTACTCTCATGTTCTTAACTTTGATCGTCTAGATTTAAGAAGCTATTTTTTATTCTTCTATTTTTAATTTGTATCAATCGGATTTGAACTCCCGACTCTAGAAGTTCAAACCAAGACAATGACCACTGAAGTAACTTTAGTATGTATAAAAATAACCCATAGTTGATATCTAATATACTTTTGAGCAGCAATGCATCAGGGCTCTCATCTATTAGTGGATCCTACCTCTCACGTAAAGAACGCATCTGTATCAAAATCAGTAGATTCAGAACAATAATATGAATATAGTAAATTCTGACAAGCAAAACAAATCAACTGAACGTGAAAGAATGTGATCAACGAATGAAAACTCAGAATTTATCATCCTCACAAGCCGCTTGACTCTTTCCATGCCCTTGGCATTCTGTACTTTGGATGCATATCATTCATTCATGGTTCAAAGTTCAAATTTTATGCAAGAGTCTGACCAACTCCAAGAACTGTTAAAACTCAAGTTATTTTGTATAATTTATCTGAGTGTTATATTCGTATAGTGACCAGAAAATGTGAAAAACATCTTGCATGCAAACTTCTCCATGTTTGGACTGTTGCTCATGCAAAACTGAGTTATCTATGAAAATATTGTCTATGTTATCATCTTCAATTCAGCATAAGATGACTCAGAAGAAAGTTTATCCATCTTCAATTTAGCATAAGTTGACTAAAATATATGTTGAGGAGAGGAATTATGTATCAGTTTTTTAGTTCTTGCATTTATTGATATATGTGGAACAGACATCATAACACTCTACTTGATGAATGTTGATTTGTTTTTTCTTTTATTGTTATGTCATGTGTAGCTGCTCTACTAGTTAGCAAAGTGTATGATCGTTAGTCTAATTAAGGAGCTTAGTGTTGTCAATAGATATCTTGGTTTAGATCTCTTTGGGATATATGCGAGTTATAGCTTATAGGTCTCTTTCTTTTTTAGTTGAGCTCTCAAAATATTGACGATGGTAGATGAGCTCAATAAGTGTAACCCGGATTCTTTGATGTGTAGAGCGAATTTGGCTTGATTATGCATTTTTTTTGTTTGTATGGATGGTATTTCATAGTGCAGGATGTGAAAGATTATTGTGATACATTTGTGTACGTGTATAACATTGTGTGCATATTGTTTATGTTTCATATGTGTCATTTGTTAAACAACAATGTATGTTGTGTAGGGATGTATATGCGCATGACATCCTCGTTGTGTAAGAGAATTTAAATGCATATTGTACACTCATGTCACATTTGGATTATTTATTTATTTCACGCACTTATTGTCTTGTTGCGCTAGCGGAAGCTCTTACTCAGTAGGTCATAAAACTCACTATGTTAACTTGCAAACCACAATCACAAGTTAGTGTCCATGCATCACTTACCATAAACCCGTTTTGTCCAAATCGGAGTCGGATAATCTCAGCATTCTCTAAGTCTCGACCTAGATCCGGCTAGGTTGGTCCCAAAACATGAGCAAGTCATTAAGTGACTTGGGACGGACTTCTCATAAAGTCCAGGGTCTTAAATGGTACCTCCAGCCCACCTAGTGGTTCAACCTCTCGTGATGTCTATCTGGGGTTAGACTCCCAAACCTATTGTCTCGTTCTTTAATTTTATCTCAGTCCTTGAGTCGAGCTTAAGTCAAGACGTCCAAGTTTGGATCGGAACGCATCTTGTATTGGTCCAACCATCACCCTTGAACACTAGGTCGGATAACTCATCCATGTCCACCCAGGCATCGGATCCCATCCTCCTCTTTGGTCCTGAAAATTATACCACAACCCTATCACAGAATCGATTATAATTCTCAGCTCCAATGTCAGTTGGGGAAGTTCTTGATACCCTTAGAACGCTCTTGTAGAGACCTTTCTAGTGTTACTTACTCACCTTGAGATCTTATGTGGAGCTTTGTCCACGGCCTAAAACATCATTGGAGCTCTAACATTTAGTATGTTTTTGGAGTATTATGATCCAGCGTCAGACTAGGACGTTGTGGTTCGGACCAACTTCAGACCAACGCTCACTAAACCAACCCACGTCTCATACTTACATTTCGATCCGATTTCATACTTGCCCTCTTAGGTAAGCATTTGTCTAGGTCTCCTTGGAGTAGGCCCTTATGTCTAAGTCCAATGTCTTTTCTCGACTTCTCGCTCAAGCCGTTAAATTCGTACTCCCAACATTCACAACCTAGGGCAAGTCTGCTAGGGTTCTGTTGTTCGCGGTTGTCCGATCTTGAGATTTAGGATCGTAATATTTATTTTTTTAATTTTAATTATATAAATTCATAAAATTTAGAAATCTAATTTAAAATCACAAAGGTAATTATTTTGACTATAGTTATAAATTAAAGATAATAATTAACCATGGTAGAATTATTCTTTACTTAAAAAATTTACTCATAAGTAAATAAAAGTTTTATCTTGTTTCACTCTGTAATTTTTGTAATTTTTCTGTTGATTTGCATAAAATTTTCAAATCATAATACAAGAAAGATAAATGCTATAATAGATTATTCATATTATTTTCTAATTCATTGAGCTCTTTTTCTCTTTATATAAGTAAATATTATATTTTTTGATAAATCAATAAATATAAATTTTATGTTGATTTGAATTCATGACTTAGTAATGTGTTTAAATACTTCTATATTTCTGAAATAAAGAATTCAAATGACTAAATATGGATATATGGATATATGAGTTATAACATACAATGTGTGTTTATACATCATTATCTTATAATTATTGATTCATAATATATTTATTCATCATTTAACTTTTTACTCTAAATGGACAAGTATTCTTTTGTGACTCAACTTTAGAAAAATTTTGAACAAGAAATATTTGTTCAAACATCTAATGCTAGAAATTTCTATATTGATAGAATTTCATAGAAACTTGACAAGTCCACAATTCTCTCCTTTTGAACAAGATAATCTCTATATAAATTTTTGATAAATTTGATCAAGAAAATATCATCTTGATCTCCAAAAGCACATTCAATGTTTAGAATTGCAAAAAGAAACAAGCATCACCCAAACGATGTTATATCATATTTTACGTGAAAGTTGTTCAAGAAAACACGAGTTTTTGGTTGTGGAGATATTGTATGCTGAACAGAGATAAGAGAGAGATAGAAACAACCATGAGAACAAACTTCACAAGATATACCAACCCTCACTTTAAATACACTCTCACATTTCTCTATGGATACAAAACTATAAACAAACCTTAGTGGTCTGTAATCTGCACCCAACCTCTTGAAACGAGCCTCTAAATCCCAACCTAGACCCAAAACTATCGAAGCATAACTCAAAGCAAAGAAAACATCCTTTTGTTAACAAAAAGATTTGCAATAGTACCACACGATTCAAACCTTGATCCAAACTCCATCAATGTACAAGTCCTTAGCTAAAATTATCTACCTCTAGCCACGCATAACGGACTAGAACTCTAACGAGTCCATAAGTATAAAAATCGAGCAAACGAACCGAACAAGACCTATCTAAGAAATTCCTCCTTGCGTCAAAGAGTCTTCAAATATCAATAGGGTCTTCCTTCCTAACACGACTTTCTTGGCTCCAAGAACCTTCTTATCCAACTCTTGATAGTCGAGATATTTCTGATTTTTCAGTTGTAAGTGACTGAACCTCCAAAATCTCCTCTATGCGGTTTAAAACCACATATATTCGCAAGCGGTACGTCTGATTTGAGATCCTTTTTCTTCTACAGAGATCTGACTACTTAGATTCCAATGAGACTCCAAACAAGCCATTTGGAGTTCTCCTTGCAAAACCACATAAGAAATTTAGTCACAGAAAGTGAAAAAGATGACGTAAATCTATCTCTAGCCGCTCAATTTCTCTTACCACGTCCAACACAACCATCTAATCTATGTGTAGATGAAGACCCATTGCTCGTATAAGCGCTAAGATCAAAGAGTTTGACGTCCCGACCGCAAAGAACAATCCAACCTCGGTCATAGACGAATAAAAATCTGACATAAGAGCTCCTCTACGAGTCAATTTTCCTCACACTTCTCAAACCACCTGATGAAACTTTGTACCGCCTTCAATTTCATGTAGAACTGTGTGTTCTGATCTAGATGGGTCTAAGGATAACCAGTTTGGAATGCGAAACAACCTGAACAGCCCAACTCCTCTTCGTGGATCAATGAAGCACTCTAATTTCTCTTCCTTATGTTTCAATTTCTCCCGGAACACATAACACAATCCACCTCTTCACGAACCATCTTAGCTAGTGCGTAGTCTGCACAAATCTAAACCCAATGACACCTTGTGTGCATGCATTAGACCTCACAATCCTCCAAAATGTTCCCAACATGTCATAGATACAAGCTGTCCCTTAAACACCTCCCTTGTCTCATGTTCACAATACGTGGGTTCTTTCATATTATGAATCAAACAGCTCCCTTGTGTCCTTAGTATAGCGTCAACAACTGCAAATACCCAATTAGCATCAACACGCTAAGACTTAGCTTGATTTCTTAATCTTTTGAACCCTACAATGTTACCATTAAGCGTCCAAATGAAACAAATGAAGTGCCTTTGGGAACCTTACAACGAGCTCCACCACATGGTGCAATGAGAATGTAGATCTGAAAGTCGATCAAAAGTCACTATTTCTCTTCATGAACATCTTTGGAGTGAAATATAAAACCTTGAATTTTAACTTTCAAGTAGAAGTCGATCCACGACACGACAATACATCAGCATGAGAGTGCCTGACTCCATGCACATCTCTACATCCTCTCTCATGTACTTCTCTATATGCACTCTCTATCTTGCTCACCGAGAAATGACACACTCTCTGTCACTAGATATCATAAAGAAAGATTGATATTGAAATAAGATACTATAAGAAGAGAAGGCAAACGAACTAAATAGGGAATGAGATGAGAAAGACTTTGCTTTGTCATGTAAATATAGGATGAGAGACAAAAGAAACTCTAGTGGTAAGCCTTCTAACTATATATATAAGTTGTACATAACATCCCTAACCACTCCAACCGCCGATATATTATGACGACTCAAACCAAAACCTGTAAAATTTACTACCTGAGTTACATCAACATACGTAAAACATTTCATCTATGTGTTTATGGAAATTGATACCTAGGTGTGAGAGGGTACCAATAAAAATATTTATAGCTACGGATAGATTTATAACCCCTTTCAAATATTGACATAGACGTAGTTCAAATATAATGGAAGGATAAATGAGAGAATAGATTTGCATAAAAGAAGATTGGTGTTAATGATATTTATGTGAAAAGTTTCACACAAACGTGTTATGGCATGTAATATAAGCAATTGATAATGCTAAGTACATAATTTTTTGACTATATTTAGTGTATTTCTTTTCAATCTTTAATATGCAATTTATGAAATGAATATGTAAAGTATTATTACTTATGATTGTCAGTTTAAGAACAATAAATTTTACATATAGTGGTTATAAAAGTTTTATATTGATGGCTGTAAAATCATAAAGGTTAAGTTTGAATGGTCCTACTATAGCATGAAACCATGTCAAGATCTTGAATTCTCACAATAAAGATGAAGTCATAGTGCTCTTATCCTTTGTTCAACATGATATATAATGCTCTCAAGATATATAATTGATGGAGATGGAGAGTAATTCCGAACTTGATGGTTTCTCTAGAACTACTTGTAACTTACTTGCATGAATCAGAAGAAATTTCTTCCAATACAAATCTTCACATCTTGATTATCTCCTAAACTTTAAAACTCGATTATAAGTGGGGTTGTCCACTCTGCATGTAAAATGTAAAATGTAGCATATAGCATGTAAAGTCTCGATGTAAAAATACTCTAATATTCTGTTGTCTTGAGATCTATTGTCTTAACTCTCGATATCGAGAGTATGAATGTAATTTTAGTATGTGCTTTACAATCGAGGACCGAGACATCCACGGATGTAAAATCTAAAAAAAATAGTTCAACAAATCTTAGTTAGAAAAGTATGTGAACCTTGGAGTATTGTGAGAGAATCGGATGAACCTCGGAGTAGGTCAAATCTGACGACTGACGTTTACTTCATCCTTCGTGGATGAATAACAAGGATCGAGGAAATAAGCAAGCTCTTGAATCCCGGAGTAGGTCAAATCTGCCGGTTGATGTTTACTCCACCTTCGTGGTTGAGTAATGAAGCTAGAGGAAATAAGCAAACTCTTGATCATAGAGCGTAGATTATCTATTAGATGAAGTTCAAGAACTATCAGCGACATTGGACAAATTATTACTTAACAATACATGCATTTTTCCTCATAAAAGTAACTTTGACTAACATAACAATCATCAAGAGTAGATTATGATAAAAAACAGAAAAACAGAAAAACTCTCGATAGTCAAGAGTTACGCGAACATTTTGAAATACTATTTTTTCGTGATCAAGCCGAACAAGTCTATTTTTTTCTTAATTGGACCGAACAAGTATTTTTACTTCAGATCGAAATTGTTCATCAAAACCTCGAATTCATTAGTTCTCACTGAACCAAAAGTTAGAAATCGAGTTTAACTGATAAGAGTATCTCAAGAGTTCCATATTCTATCAGGAGCTGATTGAGACTTTATATGTTACATGCCCACTGGAGGACCTCGAGTATAAGTACAAGTGCTCTTGGTGACTCAGAAGATCTTATTTTTGCGGGTTTGATTTCTAAGAACTGAGAAACTCCATCGTTATGCAGAAAATATTTTTGTCTTCATCTCAACTTGAAATATGTGAAATAAAGAATAAAACTAAAGCTCTTCACAAGATTTACAAGTTATGATTCAATACAAAATCATCGAGACAAACTACTATGTCAAATGTTAAGATGATGATATCGGGGTTTCTTGGAGAAAAAAGAATATTTTTTTCATACTCAAGGAACACTGTGAGGAAAATTTCATGCTTTTATACTCATACTATGGGTTTAAGGAAAATTACTGCATTGTGAGGACTTTAGATAATCTAACTTCTACTACTGGTTAAACTTTTCTTCAAGCTTGATGCATATCCATGACGGGGAGTTTTTTGATCAATTCATGGAAGTTTTACAGGTATGAGGTTTTGCAAGAAGATTATTAGGGGCTTAACGTCAACTCTACCATCTTCATTTCCTTCCCGTACATTTAAGTATACCATGTCGTTTTCTTCAATCTGCAATGTAGATTCAAATGAAGATGAGTATCTAGAGTTAATCTTAAGTTTCACTCAAACTTCTCCTCGGAAAACATTCTTGGAACTCTCACAAAAGTCCTTATGGATTTTGTCCGTAAAACAAAGGTACAATTAAGAATTTACAGGATTTCTCCTTGCCGGTCTTTCACAGTAGGTTTTCTATTTTACGGTCTTTTGAAATTTGTGAACCGAACTATAGCGGACTTTTTCACCTCTTCCATTTGGAGATACTATAATGCATGCAGACATCTTAATTCACGATTATTCTCTTTTGTGAAAATATATAGCTATAAATTAATCTATGAAATAAAACATATTTTCTTTATCATAACGATTGGTTTTATGCTGGTTCCACGTTTTTTTTTTGTTTTTTTGCCAAGAGTAAGATATACAAGAAAAGAGTATTAGAACAAAAATTAAGTTTAGAATGTATAATGTTAGCCCGTTATCTCTGTTTAGTCAAGTATCCAGATGCTCTCCCTTGAATATTATTATTATTTCTTTCTTTCTTGAAAGGGTGGCAGCTCACCTAGTGAAACTTTTTTAAAGATAGAAACATTAGACACATGGCACCACCCACCACAGACAAGTCCATGGGGCGCTGCATCTCGAGTATGATGTAGTAATGGAGATGCAGTTGGCGAGCCTCGAGGAAAGCAGAGGCAGGAGAGAAGCCAAAGAAATGGCCCCATCAAACCTCGACAGCTCAAAGGCCGTTCATGAGGGGAAGGGAGGCCATAGACTATCATCATAACCAATGCTAAGCTTGGGGGCTACGAGTTGAATCAAACCAAGAACCCTGAAGAGAGATAAGAGCTCCGTTATCAACACAAGTGGCCCTGAAAGGAGAAGCTCGAGTAGACCAGAAAGTGCAAAGCCGGGTACGTCGGAGAATAGTGAACAACCAGAATAACGAAGCAACTGCAAAATTAAGAACACATGAAATAGTCCCGAGTGGCCGAAGGAGGACGTCGATTGAGAAAGAGCTTCAGGCAGTGATGAGCATAATGAAGCAGAGAGGAAGTGGCCGAAGAAGAGGTCCGCAGAAGTCGAAGTTGAATGAAACGAGCCGGAAGATAGAAGGCTTTGAATGCTGGAAATATTGGACGTTGTGAGCTGTAGATTTAGGTACAACGATGTAACCATACCTAGCGACAATGTAAGCAAGAAGGATAACAGCGTGGGAACGTGAAGGCTGAAGAAGAGCAATGATGAAGTTGAGTAATATAGGAAGGGGGCATCAGCATGAACCTGACAAGTTCAAGGAAAAATGTTATGGGAAGATACCATGCGTTTGAGCGAGCCGGACACTGATATAAGATATGCATAATATTCTCTTGGGAAGTGCCACGAGTAGCACAATTGTATTGACGGTGGAAGATGAGTTTGAGCTCGTGTCCCAGAGTAGTAAGCATGATGGAGGAGACGTCATAGGACCAAGAAGTCTCGAGGATGAATGGCAGCAGTGTGAAGCCCCGACAAAAGCTGATTCCATGTGTGAAAGTTCTAACTTACGCCTGAGGGGGAATTGAAGTGAGAAGGAAAAAGTGAGGACAGGGATAGGAAATAATAAGTGCTTGCAACTGAAAGAGAGGAGTTAGAACTTAACCGGGATGGAGGAAGATGTAAAAAAGACCAATGAGATGCATCTTGCCAACTATCTCATTGCGGTCCTAGAAAAGTTATGGATGGAATACATCATATTTAGATAATGATTATCCTAGCTCAAGTAAAAAGATGGATACATTTCATGATTAAACATTCATATCCAAAAACTAGACAAAACATTCAAAGTCAAATATAAGCATTCAAATATCATTGCGTATAATCAACTTTCACAGTACCTGATGCTCAACATGATCAACGCCAAGAGCCCGCAGTATGATAGGATCCGTCTCAAACTCAACATCCACTGGGGGAAGCGCATCTCCCCCAATATCACCCTTCTCTGGAATTACATCTGGCTCCCCCAATCTAGCTTCAGCTTCTCTCGCCATCTGGTCTATGCGCGACGTAGCGGTTGAGAAAAGAAAATGAAATACAGCGGTGTGACCCGCAGCTGGCCCTAAAAGTCGCATAGTCTGCACATAATGAAGCAATAACGACTCCGGCACTCTCACTTTCTCTCCCGGGACCTCCGGACATCCTCTAGGTAAGTGTCGATCTCCAGGCCGTCGAGGATGAACTCTAGGAGGCATAAAGACAGCAAAATATACACTGCTGATAAGATCTACCCTATCAGTCCGGAGGTCCAAACAAGTACTCCACTGGTAACCAAGTGCTTCTGAATAATAAACAAGAATATCTAATGCTGAATGCAAAACACAAAAACAAAAAAGCTACAAAATATCACATAAAAAAATTAAAAATTTAAGATTCAACTACAATATATCAGTGTATATTCCTAAGTAAAAGTGGCAACAAATCTCATCTATTTCCACCTGACCCTAGAAAAATATGATAGAACTTACAGAAGACAAGAAAGTGAAAAAACGCGATTTTCACAATCTGCAAAAACGGAAGACGAAGAGAGCAGAAACAAAATCCAGAAGACAATGAAGATTAGGACTTGATTCAATCGGTTTACGAGTAACAAGGGTTTCCACCTTCCAGTGGGAGGAGAGTCGAAACCCTTGCACCCTCCAATGGGGTGCAGCAGCCTTCTCCCTCCAATGGGGATGAAGGCTGTTGACAGAAGGCTGTCAGCTGCCTCTCCTCCCACGAAACCCGCGCAGAGGAGGAGGGAGCCGCACTCACAGAGTCGCCTACTTGCCTCGCCCGGTTTCGTCTCGCCGGCCCCTTCCTGGAAATTTTTCTGGTATACCCCTCCCGATATTTACAGTGAGGAGTATACCGGCCGGCGTTTGTATCTGAGACCCCGATTTTCGGAAAAACAATTCGACAAGTACGGCAGGTTCTTGTAATGATCTATAGTTGTCTCTGTGCGAAATATTTTGAGTACAAGAACATTTTGAATTTCAAAAAATTGAATATTTCTTTTCTGTGACTCTCAGTCATTTGATCTTCAAACCTATATTTCATAGCCGTCCGATCTCAGATTCGTCTTATCTTAGTCACATTTTGAAGGTCTACTGATGCTGATCATTTCAATACCCAGGTCGCCTGATTTGAGACAAAATTGAAAAAGTAACGGAATTCTGCGATTCTCACAGGGGCCCCGCCGTGCTCGATTTTACTTAGTTAACTCTAAGAATGTTTAGCAGTGGGGATACCCACTGCTAAAGTAGCCCAACTTGTGGTTTAACTTCCGTTTATTTCAGGACGCTCTTCTCGTTAAAACTGTTGGATCCGTTCTACATTGTTCCTCCACTACTATTTGATTTCCTCTTTTATCACGCCTTTGGCCCTCACCTCAAAGACAGAATTTGTCCGCCCGTCTTCTGTTAGGTAAACCTGTCACAATTCGGGACTCTTCGTTTGTCATTGCCTTGCTGCGTGCGTGGGTGGGGCACTGTTACCCCTTCATTTTCCTGGCACCCCCGGCCCCTACCATCTACATATTTTCTGCTCTCTTGCAGCAGGGTCTCCAATTGCTATCATTTGCTCGTATCTTGCAGCCAACGCAACTCTCTCTTCTCTACATGACTGCTCAGCATATGGGATAACTCGTGTCTCTCAACTTTCCATTCTTCTGCATTTCCTATCCCCCTCTTTGACCGCATTGCGTTCTCTCAACTCTCTGCAATTCCAATAGTGGCTCCCCGCGATAGGTTCGAAAGTTCTAGATTCCGAACCTTTTTTACATCCGATCCGTGATTCTCAAGTATACAACGTCCTAGAGCAGTCTGGTACTCAACATCATGAGCCAAGTCCAATATTAGAGGGTCTCGACTTGCCAATTTATGCCATTGTTGGTAGAAGTAAGTTGATGGAGCTATTCATGCTATTCAAGGTCCGATGTCCTCATTTTGGATGCGAGAGGATACTTGATCATCCTACAGTGTCATGTATCCATCAAACCTACTCCTTGAAGCTTCGATGTCCACAAGGTCATACATTTGGTTGGAGATCGACGGAGATGGAGTTATATCACGGTATTCCGGATGTGATCCATCGTTTCTATCATGCTAGCTTGTGTGCGGGTCTGGAATACGAGCAAGTTGATAGTTTATGTCGAGAGGTAGGGTTCGCTCCTATATCAAGGTCCCATTTCTTCGGATTCGAATGAGAAAGATCGGTTTATAGGATGGATCCAAGTGACGCTTGAGAGATGGACGATGAAGAAGGAGGATGTGCAAATGGAAGTATTGGCACGACATTTTCTTGACTTGAACGAGGCTCCAGCAGGCGGTAAGTGTTGCAGATTGGTTGTGGTGTAGTGTTGAAAATATGAGCACAGTGGACGATAAGACATATGATACATGATTCAATCTGATATATAGTGCGACATCTTTTTAGGTAACTTTGTGATTTATGCCGATTTGAGATACGGCTCGACAAGGAACGGTTACAATGGGACTTGTGCTTTCATCTAAGCACGTGACGGTAAACTGATTGAGATGGTGAACATGACTCGGGTGGAGATCAGGACTCTTGGTTGATCGAGGATCGAGCGTTTGAGTTTGGTATTCAACGACTCATCGCTAGAGGGATAGTGCCGGATGAGGTCATGCATGACGATAAGTCATCTGTTGATGCCATATTGGCACGTCATGGGATAGTCAGCCTAAAGGACTTATGACACAAGTGCAAGAATCTCACAAAAAAGTTCTTAGTAGAGGTACAGAACAAGAAGCGTGTACCAGTAGGTGTGGAGGAGGTGGATGTACGAGCTGATCTTGAGCTCCTCACCAAGAGACACTTGATGACGTGGTTGCGTGCTCAAGGTGCTTCTATTCATGATAACAAGCCCGTGTTGATCTAGCGAGTGGCGGAGATGCGAGAATTGGCTGATGGAGATCCCATTACATCTAGAAGATTCTTGTATCCTGAGTTGCAGACACATGGCATTGCTGACAAGTTGAAAGGATGGATATATACCTGTTGTCAGTTGAATGCCCAGAGGACTGTGAGACCGGATGGCCGTTATCCGCAAGCCGAGGATCAGACAGCTATATTAGTCATGGACATCTGTAATGCGACTAACCATTGGGCCGGTGATCACTCACTATATCGATATCTTCCGGGAGAACGACCTTGTTGTACTGTGCCTGACTTGAACCGACCTGCCGCAGACCACTACTATCAAAGAGGTAAAATTTGTCTGAAGAAGTGATGATTTATCATATTTTAGTAAAAGTATTACTCCTATTAGGTTTGATGATGAAGTTGACTTTGCAGATTCGTCCTCACATGTGATCATGGTGCAGTTCTTGACATCAGCCATTACATCATCTAAGATGCGGTTCTATACACGAGCACGAGAGAACTATATGTCCGAGACATTCAACTCTGTCATCAACAAGTTCGCGTCAAAAAGAATTCATTATACTAAGACACATGAAGCTCGTTTGGCTGCTTGTTGTTTGGATTGGAACGAAAATATTACTCGTGAGCCAATCAAAATATTAGAACGTCGTCCACAACATAGTACAGTGAGGCATAGGACAGCGACCACGCGCATCTTACCACCTCGTACTTATGAGTGGAAGACGGGATTGCGAGAGAGGCTTTTCGGCTTCCGAGACCAAGTTACCCCGTGAGTACTATTCGAACTCCACATGCAATGTATAATACTTATTTCGTTTGACTTCAGATTACTCATGTCTTGCTGTATATGTATGCAGATCGGAGGAGTAAAATTGTGAGAGTTAGAATTTTACTTTCAATCAATATCAGTCAGTACTGTAAGCCGGCCTGTCTCTCACCCAGGGGTACCTCAGATGACTAGGATTACTAGTGCACCTTAATTACCAAGATTCTATCATACCCATGCTCACTTCACTCAACGCTCTGACCCGTATGGTCACATCGGTCCCTCTAATAGCGTTCCTGCAAACAAGTTCTAACCCCGCCCTCCACATTGCATCACATAGTACTCAAGGACTCCCAAGGTCTCCAATGCTCACTTTACTTATAGACAGGAAAATGAGAGTGTCTTCCACCTTCTCAACTCCTCCTTATATACTCTACAACTTCTTACCGTGGTAACTTTCACTAAGTTACGTTACCTCATGGTAAGTGCGCAATCCAAAATAGTAAAACTTCTAAAGGCTACTAAGACTTAAGAATAGCACACACATTACTTGTTCTACTTTACTAAAGTAAGAGATTCTCCTACTTTAGCTTTTGTAAAGTGTTAACTTTCCACGCTATCCAGTCGAAAGACGACAACACACTAATACGTCTTTTGAGGAGCATCTTTAGATCTTTGTGCATGACTTTTCATCATGCATCCAATCAGCGATGGTCAACAAAGTTACATACTTTTGGAAAGCATATTTAGAGCTCCGCACTTGTCCTATAATGCCATAGTGGAACCTCTAATAGTTTCCTCAACTTAGTTATAACTATCTCAGCTAGTTATGACTACTTTTGATCCCTCTAAATTTAGATCTTCAAACTAGAGTAATCTTTAAGATAGTCATACCTAATGAAATGTATATAAGCATACACACAAATAATGGGATACTTGTGGTGTGACATTTACCCCCAGACTTAATTTTCACTCCGTCCTCGGAGTGAAGTATCACGTTGATGGAACTTCTTCAGCTTGTCGTGGTTCACTCGGTCGAAGAACGTACCACTCCTTTCTTGAAGATCGTAGGTGCCATTACTCCACACTTTGGAGATGATGAAAGGTCCAAAATATCGACGTAAGAATTTCTTTTGAACTCGCTTGTGTCTAATAGCATCCCATAACATCACCCACTCACCATCTTGAAATGGTTGTAACTTCGTTTTGTTCTTCGCCAAGCGCTTGTCATAGCTCTTCTTCTGTTGTAGCTGAGCCATCTCAATTCGTTGAGTTGCGTCGTCTCTATTCTCCTCCAGCTCCAACAAGGTTTCTCTCCTCTCTTTCTCAGCTATTGGACCACCCTTTCTCTTCAGTCCAGCTTGCAAGGTCTGAAAGGTGGTTAGGTCGAACTGGATTGGTAATCTTGATTCCAACCCATACACCATCTTGAAAGGTGAATATCCCGTAGACGTCTTCACTGTTGTACGATACTCCCCTAGAACCGCATGAAGACGCTTGTCCCAGTTGTGTTTGGCCCCTTCCATGTCAGCATCCTTTGCTAACATTTGACACAAGGTAAAGTTTGTCCTCTCTACCAAACCGTTTGAACTAGGTTTATATGAAGTAGTAACCCTCTGAGAAATGAAGAAGTGGGTGCACATAGCAGTAGTCATACCACTCACAAATTCTCGACCCCTATCAGAAACTAACTCCAGAGGACATCCAAACCTAGTAATGATCCGTTCGTACAGAAATCTACCCACCTCAACTTCTCCAATAGTTACAAGAGGTCTAGCTTCTACCCACTTCGTAAGATAATCTGTGGCTACAACAATGTACTTATTGTTGCGAGGGGTGCGATTCAAAGGCCCAACAAAATCTATTCCCCATTTCTCGAAAGGTCAGAGAACTAGAATAGATCTAAGAGGAGTGGAAACACTAGATTTAATAGCGAAAACTTGACAAACATCACAGGTTTTACAATACGTCAAGCAATCTCTAAACATCCCCCTCCAGTGATATCCTGCGTCGAGTATCTTATGAGCCGTCAACTTGCCTGCGAAATGTCCTCCACATACTAGACCGTCATGGAATTCTTCCATGAGTCGTAGAGACTCCTCCTTGCTCGCAGCTCTTCTCAGGACCCCATCAACTCCTTCACGGAATAACACACCTTCCACCACCGAGTAAGGTTGACTTCGTTTCACCAATGCCTTCTTCTCTCTGGTCCGCATCCCATCTGGATAGACACCTTCCATAACAAAATCTCAAATTTCTTGATATTCTATTGGGATAATAGAGTTGCTCATCAAGACCATCAAATCTTCGTCAGGAAAGGTGTCATCCACCGGCTCCTCTCCATCGCCATCGTAAGCTCTAGATAGCAAATCTGTATTCACATGTTTCTTCCCTGGTCGATCGCAAATCTCATAGTCGTACTCTGACAATAAGAGCTTCCACCTTGCTAATCGTCCTTCGACCATAAGTTTATTGAAGATGTACTTCAATGCCTTATGATCTGTAACGATAGTGAACTTGCCTCCTATGAGATAATGTCGAAATTTTCTCAAAGCATAGATCACTGCTAATCCTTCTCTCTCTGTCACAGAATAATTTCTCTCTGCCTTGACCATTTGCCGACTAGCATATGCGATAGGATGATCTCTACCTTCAACATCATACTGACTTAAAGTACATCCTACTGCTATATTTGAAGCATCCGTATATAGAATAAACTGTTTATTCCAATCGGGCTTAACCAAGATCGGAGCTGAAGTAAGAGCTTTCTTCAGTTCCTCAAAGGCAGCTAGAGCTTCTTCATCTCCTAAAATCAACATGTAATCTACTCCCTTCTTCATATATACAGTCAAAGCATACGCTTTATGTGAGAACGAGAGTATAAACTTTCGATAATACCCCACCATACCTAAAAACTGTCGTAGCTTAGTGAGAGTACTAGGAAAAGGGAGCTCTAAGATCTTTTGCACCTTCTCTGGATCAACGGCAATGCCGTCCTTGGATATGATATGACCCAAGAGTAACCCTTCTTCACACCCAAAAATACATTTCTCCGGATTGAGAGATGCATTTGCTACATCTAAACATTCTAAGACCTTCACAAGGTGCTCAAAATGCTTTTCCTTACTCCCGTAAACACAAAAGTCATCTATAAAATCTCTCACAAACTTTCCTAAGAAAGGTTCGAACACTTTGTTCATAAACCGTTGAAACGTCGCAGGAGCATTACACAGACCAAATGGCATGACTCGAAATGCAAACGTACCCCACGGAGTAGTGAAAGTGGTCAGGTGTTGATGTTCTGGTGCAATTTTGATCTGGTTATATCCGCTATAACCATCTCCAAAGCTGTACCATTCGTTTCCCGCCACTTCTTCCAAGATCTCGTCGATGAAAGGTAGAGGATAATAATCCTTCTTTGTGACCGCATTGAGCTTCTTGTAATCAACACACACCCTCAATTTGCCATTTTTCTTCTTTACGATCACAATAGGTGATACCCATTCAGAATGCTCCACCTCGTAAATGAGTCCAGCAGTGTGCAGCTTCTCGATCTCTTCTTTCACCAGATCCGCAATTGGAGGACTCACTCTTCGTTGCTTCTGTCGTACCGGTTTGACTTCCTTCTCTAACTCTATACGGTGTTGCTCCAGTGTGACCTCCCTCAGATCCTTGTAACTAAATGCAAATACATGAATGTATTTGCGAAAGATCTCTTCGAAACAACTCTTTTCCTCTTTAGTAACCTTCGATCCATAACGTAAGGTGGCAATTCTTCTCTCCACCTCCTCGGGAGTCAACGATTCTTTGTCTCTATCTCTTTGCACTTCCGGAGAAGGGAAAAGATCCACTACGTTCACACCCACATTTCGTTCTTCCCTCTCCTCTTCTGACGATGTATTTTCAGATTCTGAATCTGAAGAATTGGTACCTACATCAGAAGTAGTATCGACAACTTCTGACTCCCAGTAGTCCGATGTGGGTCGATCCGATTCCGACGTCCCAACTTGATCTCCGAGCAATGGAACTTTGATCCGATGGTGATTCGGTCCGATGCGTAAATAACCTTTGTGCCAGTTATCCGTTGCATGTACTGCTCGAAGCCAAGGTCTTCCGAGTAACATTTCATAACTTGACTCTTTCAAGATTTGAAATGTCATGTTTACTTGCACTCTCATTACTGACACGCAAACTCTCTCCAGCACTCCCAATGGCCTAACTCGCTGTCTGTTAGCCATGCCAACCGTGATACTAGAAGGACGCGTTGGTACTAGATCCAACTTCCTCATGAGTCGTTCTGAGATGGCGTTTACTGCCGATCCTCCATCGACAAGAACATCTGAGACATGTCTCCCATTGATACGAGCCTCTACTTTTGATGCCTTGTTGCACACCTCTCCTTCACTAGCATCTAAAGCACTCACGCCGACAGTAGAATGATTTACCTTCTTCTTCCGACCTCGTCGAGAGCTTAGACCGCTACGAAGTTCTTTCCTCACCGAAGGATTCAGAGCAATCAACTGTCCCACAGTAATGTTTGCTCGTTGCTTACCCACGTCCTCCACCACATTGTATTTTGATTGCTCCATTGAAATTGTGAAATCAGTATTTCCCAATTTCTTCCGCCGCTCTTTGGGTTTTGAAGAAGATTTGCTACTCCGAGTATTTTGACTTGGAGAATCTTCCATCACGACAGGTTCTCCCTCGTCGAAATGCGTCCTCATCCTCTTCCTCTCTTGAGCCAACAACTCTACAGATTGAAAACCTTCTCGTACATCTCGTGGCTCCAAGATGTCAATGCATGCCACACCCTTGTCCTTGCTTTGTGAAGTTGAAGCTCCATCCACTGTTCCACCATTACGACTTGGACAATTACGTTGGAAGTGTGATCCTCCACACGTAAAACATCCTTGGCTTGTGTAGTTACTTGGTGATCCTTGCGGTGGTCCACCTCTGGACTGATAGTTCTCATAACCTCGTGAGCCTCCTCTCACATTTGGACTCCGGTGTTGCAACAAATTCACCATGTTGATCTTCAAATCTGCCAGAGACTCTGTCAGACTTTTCAACTCATCACGAAAGTCGGGAGTAACAGATCTGGATGGTACAATGGCTGTAACTGCACTAGTAGGAGCTATCGGAGTCAGATTCTGAAATCGAACAGTCGGAACACTCGCAGTCGTCAGAGTTGGCATGTTCGGCGCTTACACATCCCCACATGATGCCCCAACAGTCATTGGTTGCAAGTCGTCTCCATCCAGACTCTCTTCCATCCTGGTTGCGATCTTCACTGCATCAGCCTTCGAAGTTGGTCTCTCATACCGCACTTGTGTTCGAATCTCCGGCCTCAATCCTCCAATAAAATTCTTTGTGAGCATTGCTCCAATGCCCACCATCGTTGGCTCTACTACATCTCCACTCTTTCGTAAAACCACCCGAAACTTTTGTTCTAATTTCTCCATCCTCTCGGCGTAAGTCCTTACTTTCTCTTTCTCTCCTTGTTTGAGGTAAGTTACCTCTACCATTAACTTCTCGTAACTTTCATCGGAAAGAAAAGTTTCAATTAAGGCCTCCGTCAATACTTCCCAAGTATCAACTGGAGTCCTCACTACGCTTCTCTTCTTCCTATCCTCATACCATGTCAATGCAGAATTCTCAAGAAATTCAGGTATCAACCCTACCCACTCGCTCTTCTTTCGATCTCCATTGCCAATGCATGCTCTTTTGAAGTCCCTCACAAATCCTTCCACGTCTTCTCCATCCTTTCCGTAAAACACACCGGAAGTTTCCCCATTCTTCTCTTCTTTTTTTCTTCTTACTCAAGGAACTGCTTGCGGATGTGAAGATCGCACTTCACCGCAATCCACAATTTCCCCGTTGAGCTCTCTCCTCTCCAAAGGTTGGAATAAGTTTGACCCTCATGGTCATCTTATCTCTCGTGTGACAGACTATCTCCATCCTCGCTAGAGGTCGTCACTCGTTCCGTTTCTACACTCAACCTTCTCTCGAGACCTTCGGCTACAGTTTCTAGCAAAGCAACCACTGCGCTACACTCGTGCTCAACTGGAATCCCGTCCACTCCACATCTAGGACAAAAGGTTGTAGGGTCAATGACGCCTTGTCTAGGGAAAGAAGGACCTATGTGTAAGCTTAAGTCGACCAACCCTCTTCGCTCACGCAAAAGTCTATTCTTCGTAGGACACTTGCTCACTTTATGTCCTTCTTCTCCACATAAAAAACACCTCGAGTTCTTCTCCTGGTTCTTACGACTACTCTCTGCTTCTTCCTCAAATTCTAGTCGAAATTTTCTTTTCGCCAGATCAGCGGTAACTATCACCGCATAGCCTTGAGGGATCTTGCTCAACCTCAATTTCCACTCTTGCTGTCCTTCCATGACGATGATCCGTCATACATCTCTCTCGCTCTATAGTTTGTTTGACACTTTTGATCACTCGACTATCTTCTCGCTTAGCAATCTCTCACATCACTAAGTAGAAGCTTAACTTGTCAACCCTGAGCCTCAGAGATCGAACATAACCCTCTCAAGAATTCTGAAATTCTTTCACTCTTTTACTTCAGCAAGCGATATAACAGATTTGACCCCCCTTCGCTTCGAATGCCATAACTCTAGTTCTACTCGATCAATTCACGCATGATTTGGGTGCCTAGATAGCTTATCTTGCAAGCTATCAGCATGGAAGATTTCAAGGTCTAATTCTAAAAACTGAAAATATGAAAAATGACTGTAAACTCCTTCCCGAGAGCTCACTATTTGATACCGAAAAACCTCCTTAACTTCCGAAAGACATAACTCTCTCCTTACAATTGATCTCTCGGAGATATCAAGCTTATTGGAAAGCTTATCTTGCCCTCTATAACATGGTGTATGTACAAAGGTTCTGAACTCATGCTCAAAAACAGACATGAACTGTACTAACAACTAAATACGAATCTTTGTATCGAGGTCCCGGCAACAGAACCAAAATGTAAGCCGGCCTGTCTCTCACCCAGGGGTACCTCAGATGACTAGGATTACTAGTGCACCTTAATTACCAAGATTCTATCATACCCATGCTCACTTCACTCAACGCTCTGACCCGTATGGTCACATCGGTCCCTCTAATAGCGTTCCTGCAAACAAGTTCTAACCCCGCCCTCCACATTGCATCACATAGTACTCAAGGACTCCCAAGGTCTCCAATGCTCACTTTACTTATAGACAGGAAAATGAGAGTGTCTTCCACCTTCTCAACTCCTCCTTATATACTCTACAACTTCTTGCCGTGGTAACTTTCACTAAGTTACGTTACCTCATGGTAAGTGCGCAATCCAAAATAGTAAAACTTCTAAAGGCTACTAAGACTTAAGAATAGCACACACATTACTTGTTCTACTTTACTAAAGTAAGAGATTCTCCTACTTTAGCTTTTGTAAAGTGTTAACTTTCCACGCTATCCAGTCGAAAGACGACAACACACTAATACGTCTTTTGAGGAGCATCTTTAGATCTTTGTGCATGACTTTTCATCATGCATCCAATCAGCGATGGTCAACAAAGTTACATACTTTTGGAAAGCATATTTAGAGCTCCGCACTTGTCCTATAATGCCATAGTGGAACCTCTAATAGTTTCCTCAACTTAGTTATAACTATCTCAGCTAGTTATGACTACTTTTGATCACTCTAAATTTAGATCTTCAAACTAGAGTAATCTTTAAGATAGTCATACTTAATGAAATGTATATAAGCATACACACAAATAATGGGATACTTGTGGTGTGACAGTACTGACTGATCATTGACTATATTTTGAATTTGCGTTTCACCTAAACCCCATTTCTTCATTTTGTTGTATCTCACTTGTGATGAGGACTTATATATTTGGATTCAGCCTACGAGTGCTTCTTATTGTTCATGTGCATCTTGTCTCACGATTATATCATATATATATATATCCATTTTTCCCCTTTCTTTGTCTAAAACTGAGGATAATTTCGAGTCCTTGTCGGTGCTCGGAAAAAGCTCCCAATGCGAGATAAATCCCTCCAAGCCGAAGTTCTCTTCAAGCGATACTTCAGTCATTTAGGCATTATAAGTCGATAAATATAGAGAACCCTTACTCCTCCGTTTTGGGTATAAACCGTCTCTATAATAATTCCAGGGTAAGGCTAAGTAAAGCACCTCCGAAAAATAATGGGAAATATATAGAACACACCTCCTTTCAGCTTTCATCTTTGCAAAGTAGACAAGCTCTTGGTGACA
Organism: Asterella californica; assembly: GCA_036924285.1. Classification (NCBI taxonomy): domain Eukaryota; kingdom Viridiplantae; phylum Streptophyta; class Marchantiopsida; order Marchantiales; family Aytoniaceae; genus Asterella; species Asterella californica. The sequence continues at coordinate 21,428,318 of JAYKYS010000003.1, forward strand.
GATGGATCTGATAATCTTTTTATCACTGGACCTTTTGCAACTGGGAGAGTGTACAAGCAGCAAAACCACTTGTGTTTTCTCATGTTACATAACTGATAACTAGAGTAGATCAGATATATTCTCTCTTGGCTTTCTGGTTGAAAAATTACATCAGGTACCTTGGTCCAATCATCCTCATGTCATTGCACTTACTGCTCGTAAGTACACACAAGTCACTTCGGTACTTAGTTCTCATTTACAATACTTTGTCACTGAATATCTCTTCATTTTGGGTTGAAAATTTACTGTAGTCTCATGATCCATGTCATCGCTACCATCACCGGCTGGGACATAAGCGAAAAAATTGAAAAGAACCTCGGCTCGTCCTAGTTCTAGAACTCCTTTGGTGGATTCAGCAAGTAACCCATCGCTTCGGATCGACGGAGAGGGAGAGGGCTCTATGAGAGAGAGCGCTAGCGAAGACTTGCAAAATGACCCTCTCGCTCGGTCGTAAAATTAGTTGGAACCAGTCTTTATCCAAGGTGAATAACAGAGTAAGTAAATCGTCGAAAGCAGGCAAGTAAGGCAAGCAGGCAAATATGAAAAAAACCTCGGCTTAGGACGAGTTACCAAGTCAGTGCTTGTAACAGTGGAATCTAGAAGCTTATAACGCTTTAGCAAGCTATCATATATTGTAGTGACGCAGGATTTCTCCTTTTGCCCATTTAGTATACAAGATATCGTTCCCACAGAGGATTTGCACAAGTAACGCTGCTCTAAGTTCTAAGATCTGTTCAAACACACAAACACACATGTTTTGCCTAGAAATCCCGTCTTCTCACAAAACCACACAAAACAACACGTCTTCCAGACAAGCCAAATGGTGCTCTGGACCCAAACAAATAACTACCAATTACAATATCACACAACTATTCACAGAGAAGCTCGGGAAGACGATCTTCTTGCTTCCAGATTGCTTCTTCCGGTCTTCTCGATACCGTCTTCCCGAAGCGATTCTCGTCTTCTGGGAGTTTAGCTCGTCTTCTCACACCTCCAGAAGGCTGTCCGGCTTCGCAGAAGTCGACTAGTAACAGTCGTTACACCTTACTCTCACACTCACATTCCAACGGGTTGGATAAATCACAGGGTGTATGCCTCCTGTAGCCTTCCCAGGCTTCTGCCTACGGAAGTTGTCTTCCTGCAGCACTACAACGACATTCACCTTCACGGAAGCTCAATAGAAGTCTCGGAAGCTCACTAGAGAAGATAAGAAGATGGGGAAGATGAGGGAAGATGGGAAGAAGAAGAAATCCAAACAAGAGAAAACAGGATGAAAAAGGGCAATTAAGATTCCGACATGCTTCTAGTCCGGATCCTGACTAACAAGCCATCCCTGCTTGTAATAGTTTGGGGAGGAAGACAACAAACGTGAGTACTGTAGCACCGTCTTCTACTTGAGGATGTCGTCTTCTGTTGCGGGAAGAAGGCTTCTTTCTTCTTCACTTCGCTGCTCTGACTGCTCTGTCTTCTGGGATCCTTTACCCAGAAGACCGTTCGTACGTAGATCCCAACTGCTCTACTGAACGAGTCAAGGTACACTCCACAACTGTTGACATTCGTTGCCACTCAAGAAGAACACTTCCCATGCACAATTGGGAGCGAATTCAATACATTCCACCACCCAGAAGACATGAGCAAAGCTGCTGCACTCAAATCCACAATCTATTCCCCGAGAAGAAGTCACAATGACATTGGGAAGCTCACTCCCGCTACTTCCTGCGTCTACTCCTCAACACACCAGCCTAGCTAACAGGACTGCACGAGGATGCCGTTCCCTGTTCCTAGACTGTCCACTACTTCTATCTACATCTTCGAACCACTGCTGGTGCGAGTATGCAGACCCCTCCTGTATATTCCAAGACTATTCGTATGTTTCCAACAACGGGTGTAGTGCACTAAGACTGTCTCTGCTCTAATGTGTCTCGCCTGCCTGCCTGTAGAATCGGTGTGTATGTTCAGTTACTACAGAATTCTACAGAACTGGCAGAACTGGCAGAGCTCCATTTCCTACTCTACGATCCTACTTAACCATCTGCCTCGAGAGTCAGGGGAGGCGACCACCAGGGAGAGAGAGAGAGAGGCGCTGACAAGAGGTTGTCACCTCACATGCATGCGGTCCCTCTTCCCAATTAGCCCTCCACTGTGTACTCCTACGCTACTTATGCTGCCACATGGGGTCCTAACTATTTTTACATGGAAAACTGCCATCCTTAAGATAGCATGTCCGATCCTACTAAATCTGGAAGTGTCGATTGAGTTTGCTAACTACTCTGATTGCTCGGTGGCAATCTCCACATGATCTGCTCCTACCGGAGCTACTACCTCGACTTCTGATGGGCTGGGAAGCCCTGCACTTACCTCGGGTACCACTGAGGTAGCTTCCCTCTCCTCGCTCTTCGCTGGCCCTGCTATTTCTGCGGCTGCGTCTTCCTCGGCTTCAACTTCGAAAGACGGAATGGTCTTCTGGGAAGACGAGTCGAATGGTGCGTCTTCGGTCTTCTGAGGCACAGATGCAGTACTAGGGACCATGGCGACCTCATAGGGGTCCGAGGAAGTCGCTTCCTCCACGCGGAATACCTGGGAAGACGGCTCGTCTTCCTATCTTCCATAAGACATCATGTCTTCCGGGACGTCTTCTGGAGTCTTCTCGTCTTCCAACGCTGTCACCACCAAGTGTACAGCGAGATCGAACTCCTCCTTCTCCATTCCGGACCCAGTCGAGGGTGCTGGGGCTTGGGAAGATGCGGTTGCAGGTGTCGGAAGTGAGGGAAGACCATAAAGTGTCTTCACTCCTTCTATCTGTCTATCCAGGTACCTGAACATGCTATCTCTGCATTCCACCAACCTCGTCTTGGACCCGCTGTCCCATTCCCTAGCTAAGGTAAGTAACTTCTTACCCGCGGTGAAGTTGAACTTCTTCCAAAGCGCTTCTACCGACTGAGCTAGCATCTTCTGCGCACGAGCCTCCGCTGCTTCCCTCTGCGTCTTCTCCACTGCAGCTCGCGCTTCTGTGGCTTCTCGCTGCATCTTCCAAGTGGTCTGCTCTTCTGCGAGGGCAGTGATCTTCTCCCGCACTCGGAGAACTTCCTGATCGCGCTGCTGTACTCGCGCCTGCAACTCCTGGTTGCTCTTCCGAAGTTGCAGCGACTCCTTGGCAGAAGCGGCTGCTTCCGCCTTGTACCTGGCTGCAAGCTTCTCCGTGGTGCGGAGACTAGCTTCCAGTGACTCCGTCTTCTGCTGGCTGTCTTCCTGTCGGAGCAAGGTGCGCAGGCCGAATCCAGGCTGTAAGGGCTTCTCCTGTGCCCTCGCTCTCCTCTCCAGCAACTCCATAGCGGGCTGGATCTCCTTCTGGAAGTAGGCACTGAACTCCTCCAGTCGTCTTCCTGCGGAAGACAAGTTCATCCCCACCACTCGCTTGGAGGTGTCGACCTTGTCTTCTAGAGGCAAGGAAGTCTCTTCCACCACTACGGCCTTCATCTTCTGCGCACGAGAAGAAGCTACTCTTCTCATCTTCCGGGGTGGAAGACTCCTCGTGGCAGAAGCGGCTCTCCTCTTTGCGCTTCCTCGCATCGCAGTAGGAGCGCCCATCCATCCTTCGTCTTCTGGAGTCTTCGGAAGACTCTCAGGTGTTACAGAAGCTGTCTTCTGCTCCGATCGGGTACTCAGCAAGTCTTCCTCCGAGTCCGACTCCGATCCTGAATGAATGAGGGAGATGGGTGTCCTCGGTATACTTCTGTGACTCATCTTCCTCACTGGCGTGGCGTCTTTCGACCCACTAGACTCGTCTTCCCTCACCAGAAGCGTCTTCTGGTGAGAGCCGGGTCTCAGCTGTGGCATCAGAGTGGGAGGGGGCGTTGCTGCTGCCTCTCGGTCATCGTCTTCCGAGGTCTCCTCCTTCACCTCCTGTCGCTCCGTTGGCCCATACACTGCCAGCTGATCTTCCCTAAGATCCCTCATGGCTACATACAAGTAGCAGAAGAAGGGCGTCAGATGTCCTCCCGTCGGGGTACCCAAGTATGCTAGCTCCGTCTGTACATAGTTGTGGATGTACGCGCCCCAGTAGATTGGCACTCTGTCATCCCACACTGATTTCAGGAACTCCACGTCCTGATCTCCTAAGTACCTTGTCTTCTGCGCTTTTCTCTTGGGAAAAAGATGCAGAAACAACTTCGCCAGAAGTCGCTTCTTTGGCTCCCGGTAAGACTCTATCTTCCAACCGTTCCTCCCTTGCCTGTCTTCCACGAAAAGGCAGGTGGTACTCCCAGGCACATGTCATGAACTCACAATCCTATGCAAGATCTTCTTCTCGTACCAATATCCTCGGTTCTCGGTCTCAGGCCTGTGAAACGCCTTACGCCACCCGTCTTCAGTCCAGGAAGACGGTCTTCTCCGAGCTATTCCTGCCTTCGCAGGTACACGGTTACGCGGTGGTAACGCGGCCCACACCTCCTCCAGAAGCCTTTGATCTGCGAGGTTCCAATCCCACAGGAAGAAGTCGAGACCCAACTCCTTGAGGAAAGGAGTGGCCTCGGCCAATTCTGCCGTGGGTAACACCAAGCCTCGCGGATGCATCGACATACCTGGAAGATCTGTTGCACTAAACCACAAGCACCTACTATGAGTTGAAGGCTCAGTTCTTCCCGAGTGCCCACAGTCTAGCTTCTACTTCTCAGAAGACGAAACTAGTCTTCCAGAAGACAGCTACTCCGTCTTCCGGGATTCTAACAGTACTTCCTAGATAGCTCTCGTCTTCCGAGCTATATCTAAACAATCCTATCTAAGCAAGGCCTCGCATGGATTACCAAGAAGACAACCCACCTTGCATTACATCCTACTTCCTATCAGAAGATACAAGATATGCGAGAAGTAGAGTATGAGAAAGGTTCAGAAGATGGTTGCGGGCTCCTGCGGTGACAGTGACCTCTGGGAAGACACTTGGGACAGCTTCCGATTCAATGTCTTTCTCGGAAGACTTCTCGAAGTCAGACTTCCCTTCACTGGTCTCACCTGTCTTCGTCTTCCTACACGCAATCTATCCTCACAACAGACTCAAGACAACTGCACTCTGTTCTTCTAACTTCTCACCTCTCATACGCACTCAGAAGAAGCTTGCTGCATGATGGGAAGACATGACCCTCGACCATTCCCTCCAGATTCTGCCAGCAAGACTTCTCACAACTCTCTTCTAAGTTCGGGAAGAAGAAGGAACGGCTGCTATGGATCGGACAGAAGAGACCCGAATGGACCCTCGCGTCTTCTCGCTCATTTTGCCAGCCTTCTAGTCTTCTAGTCTCTCTAGGAAGATGGGGAGTTGAGAAGCTTGGAAGACCGGGAGGCACAGGCCTAGTTCCCGACTTCCAACTTCTCGAATTAACACAACAACTCACCACTCCACTCAGGATTCGTACCAAGCCTCTCTAAACACAAAAGCAAAGCAAATCCACTCTTGATACGAGTTGTGTTCAGTCGACTTCCGAAGACAGTCTTCCGAAGACAGTCAAGTTCAAGAAGCGTCTTCCGAAGATGTTCCCATCTTCCGAATCGTCTTCTGTTCCAAGTTTCGGAGATAGAGAGGTAGGGGGGTAGGGAAATTGATAGTTGGGGTCTCCAGTTTGAGGGCTAGGAGTAGGGAAGCTCGAATTGAGCTCGGGAAGAAGCAAGGAGATGTCTCGACAGAAATTGGGCAGCGCTTCCGCGCCCAATGTCTCAATAGAAAGAATGGGGGTGGGGTAATCGATCAGGCTGCCTGCACACAATCAAGGAAGCGCGGGGAGTACCAAGAAAAGGCGAGAAGAAGTGGGAGGGGAAAAGAACAGGGGGAAGAACCTCTACAGTCTTCTTCGGCTCCCCGAGTTGCCTTCGACCTCCGCGCGCTTCTGGCTCTTGTCCTAACTTCCAATGCGACTCCACACGACTGCGCATGCTGTCAATTTCGGTCCACACCTCGATTCCACCTCTGCTTCTACTCGCCACTCTTCACTGTCAGCTTCTCGGAAGCTCCACAGAAACGCCTTCGCTTTCTCTGCTGTTTGTGCTCCCGCAATTCGATCTCACCCTTCGCCTAGCTGCCAACTTACTCTCTCCTACCTCGATGTCTCACTTGATTCCTCTCTCAATGCTAGCTCGCGAAGCTCACTCTCTCAATCGATCTTCTTCAGGCGCGCTATGCTGCGGAAAGTTGGAAGGTGCCTAATGTGCTTCCTCACGCATCTTCCCCGCAGATTAGGGGTTCTCGTCCTTGGTGTCTTCCTGACCTACCTACCTATTCGGTGCGCTCCAGTAGGTACACCTACTGTCTTACCCGAAAACTCGTGGTTGGTCCTTCGTGGTCGCTGTCTTCTGGAAGATAGGTGTCTTCCGCCGTCTTCTCGTCTTCTGAAGACGCAACTGAGAAGACGATCTTCCGAAGACGGTCGTCTTCTGAAGAAGTCAACTTCTTATTACAAACAGCTCTTAAGATCATCTTCCTGTTAAGGAAGACGTAACCTTAAGTAACAACGCTTCTTCTGTTATACAAACAAGTCATTATTCTTAAAAATTTCAAAAATTTGTGCATCCTGTAATTTGTGGGCACCACATATATTATCTTTCATGGGAGTTGAACCCATCTAGCTGGCCGTCCCAGCGAAGGTTCACTCCCCTCAGCAAGAGGGGAGGAGGCTCAAGCCAAAAAAAACACTAAAAACAAAAAACACTTGTAACAAAACACAAGGTAAAGTAAACACTAAAACAAAATCAAATCAAAGAATGTACCGTACATGTATCTCTCCTGACTCTTCCCAAGTCCGTTGGACAGCAGACTATAAACACTCTGGAAACGGTTTCCTCTCAGACCATCCCGCAGCGTAAGACAACTGCTTGTACACTTGGAATCGTTTCCTCCTAGGTTCACTCTCGGACCAGGAATAACAAGCTGCCATAAAAAATGTATCCACCTCCATCTCTAAAGAGACAGCAAACACCTCACATGCATCACTGAAAAGGGGATACAACTCTCGCAACCGATCGAGACTCACTAGTTTCACAAAGCGTCGAGGTTCTTCGTCTGCATCTGTCCCATGCTAAGAGAATTTCCAAACGTCCTCCAGTACAATATCAAATCTCGCTTTGCTCCAGACATCCTGCACGGAGTCCATGCGTGTCTCAAATATTGGCTCGGAACCTCCGTCCATGAGAGTAATCACTCAGAAAACAAAAAGACTGACTCCAAAGTTACTTCGAACTGTGCTCGACTCACAGCTCGATAGTGAGTTGATATCGAGCTAAGTCCAACCAATGGCTCCTATGAAAAGACTGTCCAACCCTGTGCTCGACTCACAGCTCGATAGTGATATGATATCGAGCTAAGTCCAACCAAAGGCTCCTATGAAAAGACTGTACAACCCTGTGCTCTACTCATAGCTCGATAGTGAGTTGATATCGAACTAAGTCCAACCAAAGGCTCCTATGAAAAAACTGTCCAACCCTGACCAGACTAAGACTATCGAAGAAGGTGAAGCATAGAGGTGGAGAACTCTCGAGATAGTCTTGAAAAAGTGTTTTCACTTGATGCAAAAAAGAGTCGAACTCTAACCAAGAAAGATATCAAAGAATGTCCAAGCATAGAGGTGGTGAACTCTTGAGATAGACGAGGATAAGGTTTTTCACTGGACGCAAGTCATGGTAGAAGATTTGATGGCGTAACAGACTCTCTCGCGGAGTCCGAGATAGTGATAATGAGTTCGAACTAAGTCCAAGCAAGGGCTCGAAATAAAAAACCTCGTTGTACTTCACACTGGCGCTTCACACGAAGACACTTAGGAAACGAGTTTAGTTATGCACATCGGCCGCCAGATTGCAATGAAACACAGAAATATTCGAAACCTAAATGATAACAGAGTCTGCTACGGTAGCAACAAGATAACATAAACAACATCAGAGTAGTTACGAGCCCATGCAAGTAGAAGACTTTTCAAGTGCAAGAGGTCGATAGGGAGATATTCGAATCGCTGAAAACAATATACTACTACAGAGCATATACCTCGCAGTCCTGCCACCGAGAGGGCATGGTGAAAGTAACCAGAAAATGTTATAATAATCGACAAGACCAGCGGGATGAGTAAACTCAGTAAAAAATGATTAGTAAATTCAGGCCGAATGCAAACATCACCGAACGATGTAGAAGGTTTGTCCTCGGATAGAACGTCAACACTGCCACAGAACAATGCTCAACCCAATCCACCGCCAAACCAGAACCAAATATGAACCAAACGTCGTTAAATGGAGATCCGCAGATGGCACGATAGCGAACTTTGGATCACTATGGAAATTTCAGCGAATCCAAGAAACCTCCGACTGCCGAGTCGCTGACGCACTCATTACGTGAATAAACAAAGGACACCAGCAACGACACAGCAAAGAGAGTCTCTCCAAAGCAGCCGCGAGTAATCTCAGCAACGAGAGAGTCCCTCTAAAGCAGCCGCGAGTAATCTCAGCAGCCGCCATCCATAGCCGAGACAATACTCATCTCATTCGTGCAGCCGACCCCACACACATAAGTCTCTCGGACCGAACCCTAGCTGAGCACCGGGAAGTTACTCAGGTGCGGTCCGGCATCCAAGTTCAAAAAGGCTACAGTGACCAAAAGGACCGCCGCGTGTGATCTGGCCCCTTTTATACCCATACTTGTGGTTTAAAGCAGCCTAGACCACCTAGACATGGTGGCCGAGAAAGTAAGTGCCAAGCTACCAGAAGGATCTTGAAGGTGCTGACGGGTCTTGTCCTCATAAAAATGACAGAGGTGGCGATTGAGAGCCCAAAGTTGAGACTAACGAAGGAGTGTGATTGATAATACCATACACTGTAAGAGGAAGCGAAGAACGAGAGGTATAGGAGCCGTGAGATCCAAACTGACAATAACTCTCGCCGTGGCAGTGACTGTCAGGACCATGATGAGCTGAACAAACGAGGAACCAAAACCAAAGGAGAGAAGCAAGGAAGAAAAGAAATTGTGCGACATCCTATCTCTTTCGATGTTAAACTCAACAAGATGTATCCTCCTTTTCTTAAATTGTTTTCTTCTGAAGATAAATAATCTTTGTCTGGAGTAAGTGGCATGATTTAAGGTTTAGGGAGACAAGTTTTCACCTGTCATTCATGTTTGTCTTTTTCAACTCCTTGACTGCGGAGGTTTCTTTTTATACATATTCATTTGAAGCATGCTAACGATCATGCTCCGTTAACAGTTTTATTATCTCTCCCTCTGGAGAGGTTGCATTCATAATTTTTTCTATGGTTAGATACAGAGAATGAAGTTCCATTTCGTTCTTTCGTTTGGATATCTCCTGGAAAGAGTACAAAGTTCAAATTAAACTTTATTTCATTCTTTCTCTTTGGATTTCTATTTTGCCTACGTTTCATGTATAAAACATGAAATTATCCTTGAGTCCTTTCTTCTTTTGAAAGATTCAAACGTGAATAAATGTAATATTTTATTTCTTTTTTCTAAGCATTCTCCTTGAACATCATTCTTCAACTATTTTTGAGATAATAGCAAAATATAAATTATTTAGCATACAATATTAAAATCAAAATTTCACCCTGATTTTATGCTAAGCCTTGTCTTTTTTCTGCCCTATTATTGGCTAGTTCGCTTGGGATGTACATTCATTTAGAGCACTAGTTATGATTATCTTCGTGAGATAGTTGAGAGAAGTTCAGATAGCTGAACAGATTATGTTTTATGTTTCCTTTTTGACCTTCCGATGAAATATTAAATAGTAACCGTGATTTCCTTCGCTACGAAAATTAAACAATGCAACTCTTTATCCGTCTTGTGACAAAAGATTATTAACTTGGACTCTCCCAAAAGAATGAAACACACCCAATCCCGTGTATTAAAGTTAGAATCGAGATGAACAAGCTAACGCTCGTTGAACTTTGTTTCTAGCGAGTTTTCATTTCTACTGATAATATATATCTTTATGTAATCAGTATGAAGTATATGAAGTATGAAGTCCATGACATTGGCAAGGAGTCCAACTCACGCCGTCTTTATAAAGTGGGTGGCCGTTTCAAGAAAAAGGTAGATCGAGATGCCAACAAAGTTAACAGTTTTCTTTTAATAAACTCTATTTTCTGCTTATTATACTCAGTTTATCTATGAAGGGAGGGATGACCATGCCATTACACGCAAGTAGATCCCCACGGAATATAGTTAGTTAAAAGTATCTTGTACTATAATGTTAAATCCTACGTTCGACTACAAGCTTAAGTACTCTTGTAGACCAATATTATTCCATTATTCAATCGAGGTTTGAGAGTGTACCAAGCTTCGGAAGATCTTGAACTAACCAAAAAATTGCATAAGTTCAAACTGTTTTCTCTTCTGACTTCGACTTAGATATACATAGAAAGTTTGTAAGGCGCTTTATTAAATGACACAAAATTGAGGGAGAACTTGATCTTATGAACATACTGATGCGAGAAGTTATCCGTAAGTTTGAAATTACACCGATGCTTTCTCGTGGCTACTAGTCTATATTGGGGGACCTGAGGTTTACTCTACCATCCAGTTCAAAAATAATTGTATTATTGTATATATATCAATTCTTCTTTGTTTCAGTTAGTAATTTAGAAATAAATTAATCATAATAGTTACACTTACATGTTACGGAACTTAAACCAGTTTTAACTTTTCTAAATTTACACAATAAAGAAATTGGGTTGCAAATCCTACTGCTAATCAGTTTTGCGCATCTATGTTAATACCATTTTCAGTGCGTGATATATTTTCAAAATATCATCAGAAGATGTGTTAATATCATTTTCCGTGCGTGATATATTTTCAAAATATCATCAGAAGATGTGTAATGTGTCGTATGCATACACATCGTTACACAACATATATCACTGTCCGATCAAACAACACATAAACAAAACATACATACAATCTCATACACATACACAAGTGTATCACACAATCTTCTATTTATCCATACTGAAATACCAACCAGCAACAAAAAGATCACTCTAGTCAAGACAAACATACTCTATGCATTAGAGAATCAATGTTACCCTCACTCGGCTCATCTACCATAACCAAGAGCTTGAAAGCTCAACTCGAAAGAAGTGAGGTCTACAAGCTCTTATCTCACACTATACTCCCCAAATGGATCCAAACCAAGAACGTCTCTTAACAAGACTAACGGCCTTAACAAGACTAGCTATCGTACACTATGTTAACTAACAAAGTCGCTACACATGGCGTGATCTTTATTTGAAAAAAATAAAAATAAAATTTTGCTGCAGACCTTCTCCCTCAGCCGAATGGTGGCTTCGGCTTGTTTCAACTATGATTTCTCTGAGCACTACCTGCCTCTAACATATCCGGAAACTTTGGGGATCTCCTTCGGACCCTTTGTTTACTAAAGCATGAAAGATCGTAGATTACACGAGCTAATGTTTACTCAACCATATATTTTCATTTAATTACAAAACTTTAAGTTGTAATAATTTTTCAATCTGGGTGTAAGGGCTTTACCGGGACATACTTTTTTTCAGTTTTTGGCCGGCCGCAACGAGTGCAACCTTCTTGTTTAGTTGTCATCATTAAGTTTAGTCCACTCCGACAGTACTCATCTTACGAGCGCACATACACATTGTTACACAACATACATCATTGTTCGATTAAACAACACAGAACACAACATAAATAAGATATCATACACATACACAAGTGTACCACGATCGTCTCTCTAGTTGACGGTTAGGTCCCTCTAACTCCAGATAGTCATATATCTCAACTACGTGATATGCATCTTCTTGGATGCAAGATCAAGAGATCGGGTGCTACATCGCCTCAACGTTATTTGCCTGTTTGTAATCTATATCACTTGACCACCTCGTTATATGCACCATGGACACATCCATCGTCCTAGAGGAACTACATCGAGGGGTGGAGTCAAACATGACATGTGTCACTCTCTTGAACAACCATCACACAATAAGAGGACGAGTAACATATCAGGTATCAAGATAAATATTGCTGATATCATGAAAGTTTTTATTGATATGAAATCATAAGATAGATATCAACTTCTATAACTATATTTGAGATAATTATTGACCTTGATAACTACCTCCGCTATACTTATCGAGTTCTATAACTATCTTGAATATAGTTATCGAGGTCGATATCTATGTTTTGACTTTTACTGATATCAGGAAATTTCTCTTGATATCAATTCCTGATAACTGATATGCTTCTCATTTTCACACAATAACATGCTAGTTGCACCACTAGAAGATCCACATAACATGCATCTCAAGCCAACTCGTACTATTGTTAAGCTTGGATCTATTGTACCATCGATGCTTAGAAGATGACATTGTGCAAACACATGATCCTTTCAAACACACCATCATGGCCATCTAACATGAGAAACCTAGAAGATAATACCTCACACACACGTAAGATAGTGCGTCCTACAACAACATCCAAGGTCGTCGATGTAATCTCAAATATATAATAAACATATATAAATAAACATACTCGTCATGATGAAACTTGTATATGGACGACCAGTAACCTCCTCTCCAAATAGTTATATATCGCAATACATCTCGATGTTGAGCAATTGCTACGTTCTCAATCGTCATCGACATAACTCTCTGAAACACCTCCGCACGTTAAGAACATGTTCTCATTCGTCAAGGTCCAAAACCTCAGCAAAATCATGACGAATAGCTGTAGGTAAATCCGATTCTCGACTATATAATAGAAAGTACGTTGAAAAGGATGCTAGTGATGCTTGTCGACTACACCGATATTCCATAACCAACCATGGTAACTGAAGATCACATTCTCTTAAATGTCTCTTTTTCAAGCCATACTTGCGCAATCCTCTCTTCACTGTTTGAACAACTCTCTCTACCAAACTATCGAGATGGATTGGTAGAGAGAGTTGATCTCGATTACATAACACAACAGGCGCATTCTTCAGTCCAAATGTTAAGAATCACCTTTGATACAAACAATCCTTACCATAAGGATTAATCCTCCAAAATGATATCTTGACTTTGTCCTCCTCTCTAACTAACAACTGAGGATACTCTATTCGAAGATCCAATGAATTGAAGACCTTTGCTTACCCAATTGCTTCAAAGATCTCCTCAAGCGCATACATGACATACTTATCAGACTTCTTCTGTCGATTGGTAGATCGATAGTCTCCACATCTGTCATCCATGTAGTATCCATACATATCCTTCTGGGTTAGCATAATTGTGGCAGACGTATACTCTCCATGTGATATCTTCACCAATCTAGTCTCCATAAAGTCTTGAGTCCTACTATGGATCAGGCTCACTATACTTGTAAGACACCGAAAGATTGACGTATTGATAACCAACTCAATTTGTGTACCCGACCCTTTTAAGGTACCAAGATTTTCATACTGAAGGTAAAACAATTCTTGTAATCTCTTAGGAACTCATGTACCCTTAGTCTCTCTCCTCTTTTAAGCTTGGTCATAGTCTCAAGCTCCCAAGTATCATCTGTCATGACACTAGAGGTTGAAGACAAAATCTTCGGTTGCTTTCTAGCAACCATGAGAGCAGTGCTCTATTGCTCATCACCAACAAACTCAATCACGTCCTCTTAAACAACTCATGCAGTCTTGGCTGCAAGCTCCACATGCACCTTCATCTCATCCCGTGACGTCCATGAATGATAATTGTATACCTCACCCCCAACCTTTATCTCTACCGTCTCGGTAGACCAAGAGGTCATGAGTGCTTGAGCAGTCATACATGTCGATCACATCTAACGTTGCTCAACCAATCCAAGTCAAGCAGTTCAGATCCATTGCTTGACCTAACACTTGATGAAGTGAAGCCTTCGACACTAAAGATACTGCCGTAGTACTGGGAAGAAATCTCATCGTTCACTCTCTCTCGTCGACATTGGACTCCACCAACTGATGTAATTGGGTATTTCATACAAGCTCATGACCTCCCTCTCTATAAGCGTGAGAAGCCAGAAAAATCAACAACGTAAACAACATTGCTCTAGGTTGTCATACTAAGTTCATCACTGTCATGGGTGATCTATCCGAGATTTTCATTACTTGAGACCGTCGCTTAGCATCCAAGATGCTATACATCATACGGTATTATGATTGTTGAACTCCATCATATTCGTGCTTTAGCACCTCCTTGTGTATCAAGTTTTTCCACGACGAACGTGGATAATGTGTAAGAGAACTCACTCGTGTTGCATGCAATAAAACTATCGATCCAATCATGATCACATCTGATGTGCATTCACCACTACTCGTACACGAGAGTCGACTAACAAATGAATGTTCTTCAATATATACCCTAGATGACACTCCTGATGTAACTTTAGATGTCCTAAGATCATCAACATCTCCTAGAACATGATAGATCACGGATCATGCAAGCTCTGACCTTGTCATGCATGTGTGTGGTCCTGACATGACCACCCTACAATCACCAAATGAATGACACCAACTCGCTCAAGGTTTGGCGCCCCCAGTAGTAAAATATATGACGATAATTCTTACTGGTATCTTCTAACTATTGACATTGGCAGTAGATCCGAGTATATCTATACTAATTGCTCCACATGATGTAATGAGACTAGTCTTGCAGTCTCATCTCTCCTCACATGCAAGTATTGTTGTACTCGTACGTTGGACTGCAAGATTGCAACCAAATCAATGCTGATCCCACTGAATAGATTGAGCAAACATACACCTTGTTTTGGATATTATCATATAATGGACGTAGTATCCAAAGGTGATAATTAGAAGTCCAGTAGTAGGAACATCACTCGACTCTGCTATTGGTGGTACAAAAACTTTGCTCTAAGCTTGATGTATCAACTCATCAACTTTGCTGCAACTCTAATCTTAAACTCCAAAGTGAGATATCCAGGATAGACAGAACCACCACACTCATACTAGATAAGTTTTTCGTCTCCTTTGGTGCTGGAGCATCCTACTCATGGACGTTGTCCTCTAACAATTCAACAAGTGAAGTGACTACCAAAATGAATGTATCCACTAACGCCATAGTTCTTGACTGCAATGACTCACTTTTACCACTAAAGCAAACTAGTAAACTGCTCACCTGTCTGTCATCAGACTTCCATCTCTCTCCCTTCTCTTAAATTTTGATTACTATTTTTGATTAATATGTACTTGTAATAATCTAGTTCGATTACTATAATTTTATTCATTTTTTTATCTTATAATATAGAATCGAAGTTAAATTACTATTAAAATTATAACATTTTTAAAATATCCAGTAACTTGCAAATATCAAGAAAATAATCTACTGATATCAGAGAAAAAATTTCCTAATATCAGCGTATCAATTGGTGACTTCTATTGTTCCCTCACCCTTGTATATTTCCAGTAACACTAAGCGAACGTTCTTTAAAACTGATCACACATGGATATACATAACCTTCATATATAACATTCGGTCTTCGTCTGTGCCAAATAGCGCCTTGATATTTTCTTCCCGTGCTGTGCGCTTGTCTTCTTCCTTCTCTCTCCCGAAAAATCTAGGTCGCATGCATATATTCTTTTCTTTTGGTTCAATCTACAGTTAGCTATGTAAACGTTTATCATAATAGAAAAACACATGTTGCGCGTCAGAGGTTATTCTTCGCTGGAATTTTACCACCTGCTTAAGAGCGTATATAATTATATAACCCTTTTTCTTCTACTTTTCGGCAGGGAATATATATTTCAAAAACTTTTAAATTGCTGGCAAAGACCCGGAATGAATTCTGTTATTTACAACCGTTCGATGAATCCGCTAATCTTTACTGTTGCTGTAAAACTGTAACCAAATATGATATGCATGCAACTCAGAGTTCTTTGCAGAACGGAAAAAGAGGACAAGCAAGGAGAGGGAAACTCTGAGTGAGCTATTAGGGTGTGTAGAATCTCCAGTCAATATTCTTCACCTGCGAGTATCACGACCGCAGCCAAGAGATTGCGGATGTGTTTTATTGTTATCTTTTTGAATTTGCTTGTAACTTTATGCAATAAAGCTCTAGCAATAAACTAATGTAAGATTTAAATAGTTCATTTTAAGTTTTTCTTTAAAAGTCAAATTATTATACCAGTTTACATATATAATGAAAAACGATTCACAACACTACACAAAGTTGCCTTCAATAAATTACAGTTATTTCACTTTTGAACATGAGAGAATTTTCTTTCTTAGCTTTGACACTCTCTATTGACAAGTATTGTGTCGTGTGTTGTTATCGTATTTTTCATGAAGGTTACATCAATATTTTTACACAGATGGTAAGTGAGACTTTTATAATATTAAACTAAAATGAGGTTTTATTAATAACCTAATAAATGTTAAGCGCATGCTTGAGGCGACGGTGATAACCCATAAGTAAAGCAAAATAACGCACGTAAAACCCGCTCCGTGAGAGCTGGTCTGACCAATAGGAGAAATCTCTTATTAGAAGTTTCATTTATCACTAGCGCTTCGTGCGGGTTAGGTGATAAACTAAACCTCGTTGCATATTCTCCGGGTGAATATATATGCACGGGTGCCAGAATGCATCCAAAGCTATAGCTATAATACATATCTGCAATAATATATATAAAATCAAAATATAACTAATTAGTTATAAACATAAATGTTTTCTTTGTTATTATGTATTTGCATAATTAACCGTAGATTTTGTTAAATAGAAACAAGACAAAAGGTGAAAGAAAAAGTGTGATCTTTTTGTCGTTTATATACAAAGAAACTTTCCGAATAGAGCTCAGGTGCCCCGTTAAATACCTTATAAACTGAATGTTTCCTTCTGCATATGAGCTATATCTGAGGAAAAAGAAAGTGGATATTTATATTTTATATTTTATGTATAAAATTAATTTACAATAAAATTTTTTTAAATTAAGATTTAAATAAGAGCTATTCCATAGCTTTACTATATTTGATTAATTTTATAACTATTTATTAAAAATATTAACTGTAATACTGGTGATTCTTTGAAGCAAAACAATATCATTTTCCTAACCTAAACGGAGAAAAAAACTTATATATTTTTTTACTTTTATATCTACACTTAGGGTTTTATGGAGCATATCTACACTTAAACTATGAATTATTTAATATAAATTTATATATCTAAACTAGTTTGAATTTCCCATTGGAAAGATTATTCTATCCCTCGATTGTGAATTTCATATAATGAAGAATTTTTTCTTTCAGTATATTTATCCTATCAGATGAAGGTTAGAGAAAGGGAAGAGAATTCAGATTTGAATGAATCTCAAATGCATATCCTTGCAATTCCGTTGCAAGCACATCACGTTGTTTTATTCGTATGGATACTAGAAAAGATGTTCACTTGGAAGTAACTACTTAGAAAATATAGTGAACTTGTAAACATAGTGCACAATGATGTTCAAACTGTAGACTTATATACCATTTTCTTTCTTCTCTGACTATCTTGTCTTATATGTTTAATTTAATCCTAGAGGATTCTTAAAAGGAGTTGAAGGTACAAATAACGGCAATCGTGAGATCTGAACTGATGTTCCATTTGTCCAGTCAATCAATAAAAACATTATAGAATGTTTAAGATTTATCGTAAACCAGCATTGAATCTCACCAAAGTGAATCAATAATATGCATGGGGTCAACTTCTAGGAACTTTTGCTCGCTTGCTGTGATAAAGAAATATATAAGTGTTTCTTTATCATTTTCTATACCCTGTTGATAAAGAAAATTAAAGTATTTTACAAATCTTAACTATTAACTAAACTTAAAAGTAAATAATGACCCAGAAATAAACCATAGGGGTACCGTGGACAAATGTGCTCCCAAAGTACATATGCGGACTGCTGATCTCCACCTAGATATATTTAATTAGAGATTTAATTTAATTTAACTCTTTCGTTAGAAAAATGTTAGGTTAATCAGTTAAACCCTTATAAATTTACCTCTTCCATCAAGAAGAGATTAAATATGCCCGCTTCCCAAATATGTATACAACTTTGAGTTCGCTCCGGGACAAAAATGGAAAACAAGCGTGGACAATTGGAAAATCTTGAAATACAATTGATTCGGAAAGTCCGACGTGGTTATCAAACTTATGGGTCTAGTTTATTTTAGATTAGAGTAAATGAATATTTCTTACTAGTTTTCTTAGTCTCATGAAAAGCGCAAGCAATGGTAAAAAATATTTACAAATAAAGCACGATAATACCTTCTCGATAGATATAGACTTGTTCGGACCCTGCGCTATTATCTTTCCTTATCCAGATCTTGGTGATGACATTTCCTTGATCTGGCTCTTATTACTTGCCACGTCAACAGCAGGTTCCTTTCTCTCTCAAACTGGAATCGTGACCTGCCTTCCTCAGCAACAGGTGTTTTCTAGTCATCACACTTCCTTCATGATTGCTTCATCTACCTGCTCCACGTCACCGTGCTACATATGATAACCTGTCTGGAGTTCGTCAAGGAAGCGTCATAAGTAAAACCTTGACCTGACCAAGGAAAGAAAATGATGCGGGGGTCTTATCAAGACGATACCTACTACCATTCTTGCTGCTAATTGTCGCCAGACATGGTTACATCGCTGTACTTTGTATATTAAGGCTGTATATTCACCCATGTACACTTAGACTGTGTATATGGGTATAATTTAGAGCTAACTTTTTCTTAGGAAGGGTTAGCTCTAAATTATAGCTTCAATGATTTGACTCTGTTCATAACAGAGATTGACTTATAGTCGGATGGTTCTAAGGATGGTTACAGTGTTTATGGGTTTTCAGAAGGTCATGTGTTTCGTTTCTATGTGATAGTCAAAATTAGATTTTTTAAATTTAGTGTTTTAAATTTAGGTTTTTAAATTTAGATATTTGTCATCTTTCATTACACCCCGAGCGTTAAAGTTCATTCACTTGTACATTTAAATGTATATTTAAATGTACTGTGCACCCCCTCCCCCCACCAAAAATACACCCCCCAATAATCAAACTCTTGGCTGGCTGCAATCCCCTTTCGAACGGTGAAGTATTTATATCATTTTTGTCTTTTTCTTGTTACTTGTACAAGTCCGTGGGGCAAGATATGGACTTATGGCTCGCAACGTCATGTTTTTCCTCCATCCAAAGCCTTTATTCTTTCGACTCATATTCTTCAACTTCGTCTCGTTCGAGTTACTTCTTCGGCCATTGCCTCTTTGCTTCAGTATGCGCATAACCGAATTGATTTTTTAGGAGGTCGGATATGAGAGAAAAGTAAGTGGTATGTTCTTATAAATTGTGACTGATATCTCTAGGTTGGAACATCTAGCCTGGCTTGATGTCGGAGCTACATGATCTATAAGAGTGGAAAAGAAATATAGACAAACAACATGCTCTCTGGAAGATCGATCTGAGTGCATATGCAAGGATGAGAACGAAGACGATAAACAACATATACAATGTTTGCTACGGGACAGTGTGCAAGCTATATGGATAACATATTTTCTCTGTTTTCACATAATCGAATTTGATCAAGAACTCAGGTGGATGTTGAGAAAACCCTAGTTGTAAGTATACGTAACTTCATGTTAGTTTCAAGAAGCAACTAACACGAAAGTATGTCAGTTGAGAGAGGGGAGAAACACGAAATAGCACCAGTGACATCTAATAATTCAAAGTCTGCAATACTCTGGACAGGCGAATTGCTGGAGACAGTATTTACCGTATCGCTTGCATCGTCCGTCTTCTCAATAGTTTCGGAGCTATGGTCGTGTGGCTACTTTCAGACATAAGAAATGATGACAAGATGAAACGAGAGTGCATATGTGGACGACGTCGTTGATCTCTTCGTCCAGGTGATCCGTCTGTAGCATTCTTCAGCGGCTCGTGAAGCCATCGGTGGCGCAGCGAAAGAGAATAACATGCAGTGGTGAAATTCGCAACCAACGAACGGTAACAGAACAAAGACTGTAAGTAGCAAACTACAAAATGAAACGATTTCTGAAATGCAAAAAAACGATTGTAGCTACGCGTGCAAGAGGAGAAGAAGATTGTCCCATTGAAGTCTACAGTAAAGCATCAAGCATAGAATCCACGATAGTTCTATCCGTGTATTGCTGGAAGACCGCACGTCACCGCAATTGCATGTTGTCCTCAGTGGCTAATGACAGCAACGCTCCGGCGTGAGTAACATGAAGCAAAGGATGACATAGAAGAATTGTCAAGGTCCGATGGTCCGTATCGAAGAGAGCAGTCGCAATCACGATCTCTACCGAATGCCGAAGACGCGAGTACAGCAAAAGACAAAACTTTCAAATTTTACTTCTCTCATTTCGCAGTGCACAGTAAACCATCGAAACTGAGAAAGAGACTGAAGAGTATGAGTAAACTATCTCACCCACGATAGTTCTTTGTTGCAGCATGCGACCCACAATGTCCTCAAACTACAACTAGTCGACGTCAGCAAGTATGCCGTTTGTCTTAACTTTAGTCCGTCGTATGACCTCCTGCGAGCGAGTAAAAGCGAGTAAAAGACTCTCCGCTAATATGGTCCGTAAGGCCCGACGCTCAACTTGCTCCTACAGCTATCAGAGGATTTAAAAATCGATGCTTTTCCCGCTTGTCCGTTTTCTTTTCCAGGCCAGATGTACACTTTAGACGCATATTGACTGCAGCTTTAATAGTTCTTTGTATTAGAACGTCACTATTTTTTCTAAGTGTACTATTTTTGAATGAGAACGACAGAGACATCATCATCGCCTGCTCTAGGGAGCTTTGAATTACAACAGCACCTCTCTAATTCATCTGAGAGTCATTAATAATATTTACTTGATCCGTCAGGAAGCAGTAATGTTTGCTTGATCTGCCAAGAAGTCGTTTGATTTATTCTTTTATTGTTAACTTGAATCGAGAGTTCAAACCAAGACCATGATCACTGAAATAACTTTAATATATCTAAAAATAATCTATAGTTGTCTAATACATTTTTTGGACAGTAATGAATCCGATCTCTCATATCTCAGTGGATCTTATTTTTCATGTAAAAGATGCATCTGCAAAAAATAATCTATAAAATAATTTTTTTTCAAAAGATATATAAATATAATCAATTCTTTCAAGTGAAACAAGTCCGCTTACCATGAACAAGATGATCATCGAATAAAAACTCAAAATTTATCATCCCCTCAAGCCGCTTCTCTCTTTCCGTGTCTTGAGTAATTATGCACTTTGGATGCATATTATCTTATGCAAGGAACATTTGACCGGATCCATCTCCAGGACATCTCACGTCATTTGGAGAATCGTCAAAAGAAATTCAAAAGTGCAGAATTCCAAAGTTAGACTATTCCGAGTATAGTGGTCTAACTGACCTATAATCCTAGCCTATTTAGCCTTTTGATAACAGGCTGTTGTGTAGACAAAGCATTGAGCGAAGTCCTCCGGCCCCACAACGTAGATGAAGGTGGACTACTAAAAGCGGGAGGGAACTGGACCGCTCCGGGAGAAAGACCGGTCAGTTGAAGGAAGAGCGGGGATGGCCCGACCTGTTGTTGTCGTAGCTCCCTCTGTAATGAGAAGTGAACTTTGTTCAGCTTAGCGCAGGTTCTCTCCTGGGCAGCGCAGGGTTAGAGAGCGGGCAGGGCGAGACGTGAATAGGGCTGGTTTGGAGGTGGAAATGAAGTATAGGCGTGGAGGACTGAAGGAAAGTAGAGGAGAAAGCAGGGGATTTCCGCTAAATGAAGGAATGCAGAGTGATTTTGTTGCAGATAGAGGATAGAGGAGTGGAGCGTGTAGGTTGGGGCGCGGAGAGGGCAAGGGGAAGTCGCCGAGTCGGTCAGTTGAATTGAGCAGGCGAGCCGTATGTTTGAATAGTAGACTGGGCGACAGTGTGTCAAATTGTTGTGGAGGCGTTCATTATGCTCAGAACTGGGAAGGCAAGGGGCGGCAAATCAATCATCAGACCGGCATTGCGGAGTTGTTGTTGTAGTAGTAATCGCTCACCTTCCATTCGCTTGCGCACGTACAGGCTAGCTGCTGCAGCTGCTTCTTTCGATCCTTAATTGTTCCCTCCGGCTTCCCCTCGGCTCGCTGCAAGAGTGCAAGACAATTGATCAGATTTGCTTTGCGCGTTGCGAGTCCACAGCAGCGGATGCTGAGCGGACGGTCTTTACATGCAAAGCGCACTATCAGCCTACAACGGATTAGTTACTCGAGGCCAACGGGACTTGGGACTCACGCACGCGCACACACATTGAAAAAGAGGGAAATTAGAAGACGAAGGGACAGATACGGGAGAGCGAGAGCGGGAGATGGAGAGCTAGAGCGAGAGATTGAGAGTAAGGTTGCAAACGAAGAGGAATCTGAGGACAAAGGAAGATATCATTCTGTTATGTTCTAGGAGAAGGGTAGTATAGAAAGGAGCAAGCACAGGAGGAGAGTAAATGGTCGGTGCCAGGGGATGGCGGCAGGTGATGCCTGATTTGTGGATGGAGGGATCGAGCGAGTCATTAGGGAAGTTTGAGAGAGCGGTCGGAGGTGATTGCCAGCGTTTGGATTGGTCGCGTGAGAGCAAGACTGAGTGTCGGGAGAGTGCGGCCACTGATTCCGAAGAGATCGTGGAGGTGTTGACGTTGGTTCCGAGAATGTCGACTGCGAATCTGTTGCCAGCAAGAGGTTGTTGGATGACTGAATAATACAGCGCGGAGTTGAATTTCCCCCGCCAAAGTCATTACCGTATGTGTGAATCGCGAGCGGGCTTTTGTTCTTAGTTAAGGGGCTCTTTCGAGCTACAACCGAGCGGTAGAACCTCGGCTTTCGGATCTCGCCGACGGACCAGTTGTTGGGGTGCATGATTTCACTGAAGAGTTACGGTAAGCACTTTTGGTTGGGTTGACTTTTTACCTTGCGTTGAGAACCAATAAGCCTGTGACATTTCTTGCACCATCTGTTTTGTTGGCCAGTTACGCACAAAGTTCGAGATGTTGGAGGTACATATATTGGAGACGTAGTTGTGCAGTTGAGGGTGCAAATGTTTCGTGTTTATGAGTTCCGTTTCTCGGTGCTCGTATCCTGGTTCTAGCGAACAAGAACCAGGATACGAATTTCGAACGAACTACCTGTTGGTTCTCCTTGGTTCCGGTGCCTCCTAGGGTTACTGTGGCTGTGTAGGTGCGTAAGAGTGATCGTTGGTTGACTCCTTTCGCTTCTCTTGGTTCCCTTCGGCTTCATCGGGAATTCACCCTGAACTAACTTGTTGTGGACATTGACTCCATGTCGCAGTGACCGCTCTCTTGGTCAGTCCAATTGATTGTGTTTTTCCGTTTCTGGAGAACGCTGTGAACGTTACAATCGTTCTTATTATGGGCTGCTTCAGCTCAAAACAAGTAAAACAGCCGCCTGGATACGAGGACCCCGTTATACTTGCGCAGGAGACATCATGTAAGTGGCTATTTTATTTTGTCCTTTCGCGTATGTGTTGCGGCTTGTTCTGACAGGATGAGGGCAGGAAAACATTACTTGTAATCACCACATTTGCTACTCCTCCGCGTGCTAGCCCATCATCTGAGAATAACTGTCGCTTTTGGATGGGAAGGGTCGTACATTTATTAAGGTTTAACTGCTGCAAGTTGAGTTCCATCCTTGCAAGCTAGAGCAACACGCCGTCCAAAAAGGCGGAACCTCTCAAGGGAACGCTTGGTAAAATGGAGATTTGTCACCCCGTAAGGCGTAAAAATGGAACCTTGACTAGTGTTAGTAAATTTGTGCCCGCTCGATGCAACCCTCTGACATCGTCGTGGCTTTGCTCTCGAACCCTCTGTGTTTAGGAAGTACTAGTTGTCTTGTAATCTAGAAGAAGGTCCAAATTCGATAAATTGCAGTCAAGCAAGGTTCTCTGCAGTAGACTCCCTAGCTAGTTAATGACGTGCATGCTCATGGATAGCTCAATTTTTCATGCTAAGTCAGCAAATGTTCGACTGACGTAATCAGACCGTCACCTGGTCTGAAGGTGATAATAAATCGAATCGAAGTTTCTGACAAAATTATTTTGTAGTCAAAGTGTCTTGTGCCGCCACTGTGTTAAGCTAATTGACGTTATAAGGTCGAAGTTCACCTTCAAAGAGCTGGAAGAGTACGACTCGATCCAGGAAGCTGAACTCAGCAGATTTGTTTCAGACAGTGATGCCCTTGTATCTATAAGTGAAGCTGTTCGTATCTTGCTAGCGTATGCAGTCTTATGTCCCCGGTTCATTACGAACCACGGAGTTCGCTCCTAAACCCTTAAAGGTTCAGTGGCGTTCGTTTATTCCCGCATGCGGTAGGTCAGCACGAAATCGGTCAATCCAAGAAAAGATCTGGTTAAAGATTGTTTACAGCAAAGATACTTGGGATGAGTTACGGGATCCGTTGTTTGGGAATCACTGTATCGGGCGGGAATGTTCCTAAAAATTGACGGTGTTTTGCTCGGCTTTCGCATGTGCGTGTGACAGCCTACGGCTGCGTACATATATGGTCTTCCGTCGTCTTTGGAAAATGTTTCGCGAACATCGGTATATGTGGGTTTCTGTTATGCTAGAACTTCGCATCTGGGAAGGAGGAACTATCAGAGTCTTGTGCGAGAATGGCGGGTGAATGTGATATGCGATTTGCATGTGACAGTTAGTGTGAGCGAGGTGGAGGCCTTGTACCAGTTGTTCAAGAAACTTAGCAGCACTGTCATCGATGACGGTCTTATTCACAAGGTATTGATCTTAATAGTCCCGGGTTACGTCTTCTGAAAAATTCGAGAGATTCGTAGGATCCAGTGGATGTTCCTAGTTTCGATTTTGTAGAGCGAAGCATCCAGCGAATTGATGCGACGTAGCTTCTGTACTCTGTAGCTGACGCAACAATGTGTATACAGGAAGAGTTCCAGCTTGCGCTGTTCAAAAACAGCAAGAGGGAAAACCTGTTCGCAGATAGGGTAAGTGATAACTTTTGGTGCTTTTTACTTTGTCGTATGGCCTTCTTAAGAAAATGCTGTGTAGTGTACTGCGTACAGAGTCCCTGATAAGCTTACTGAAGTTTACTCAGGCTAACTGTGTAATGAGTGTTCCACCTAGCGTTTAACTTTGAGAGTTCTACTTCAGTGGTTGGCTTGGGTTGTGAGTCTGTAAGGGGATTCATGTGGAATGTCCAAGAATTGGTGGAAGATGTACTCTTGAACAGTTATATTGTCCAAAGTTGTGGAGATGTTTCATTAGGATCAAGTTTAATTTGCAGCAAAAGGAGCAACTATCAAACGGTAGCTTTTCGTCTTGCCCATGTCTAGAACTTAGATAAGCAGCGTCTAGGACTAATCAAATTCTACTCAGATGAGAGAGGATATATTTATATAATTATATTCTGCTTCTGTATTTATCTCCATTCAGTCTACAATGTCCTAATGTCCCTACGTTTCCAAACTGACGCCGTATAGTGCAAAGATAATGTCAGACCTGTACTAAACGGGACCTATAAATTAGGACTTAAGGTTAGCTTACCTTTTCCACTCTAGTCCTGTGCCCGCGTATGTTCCTTGTATTAATTCTTCTCCCACCTTATTACCACTTCTTGCTGCGTACGGCATGTTCTGGTTACACGTAAGTAAAGCTGCAGCAGTAAAGCTACGTCTTACAAGTAAGTAAAGCTCGTTTCTTCTATCTCGATGGGAATTAACCCTTCAATACCACGTAATCGATGTTAAGACATTACGAAACCTCGGTAGTTCCATTCATTGAGCCACGTTCATTCCGGGACATTCCCATTCTAACTGCATGCTAGCTCGGTTTAGACCTCTGTTTTTCTGACGGATTGGACGATCATAGGCATAAAACAGCTTGCATTCCATCTAGTACAGGTCGTCTATCTTCCATATCGGAGGGCCTTGCTGTTACACAATACAAACACTCTGTCCCCTGGTTATATTTTCTTCAGCTAAAAGTCGGCAGTTTTAGCGTACATTAATTTCCTCATTCTTCTGGCTTTGTACTTCTCTGGTATTCTCGACGTATGAATATATATACTTCTCTGGGTTCAGTATTTTTGGGGTTACATCAAATGTGTGTAGGTAGTTCTTGCGTTACGCTGCTATTGTATGGACCGACATATGTGAGGAGTCGAGAGTTTAAGTGGGTGGGTGGCAGGAATCTATGAGCAGTTCTCTAAATATCCGGATATCAGTTACAAGAGGAGGCGACAGTTGAAGGTGTCTGATTGAGAAAGCATCAACGTATCTTGTATAGTCAATCTAGACAAGTTGAATTTCTTGAGTTTCCGTTATTCTCCATACAAGTTCTTCCGCTGCTGTCCACATTAAAGCATAAAGTATGTGGAGTCTGGATTGTGCAGGTCTTCGATCTTTTTGACACAAAGCAAAATGGTGTCATTGAGTTTGGGGAGTTCGTAAGAGCTCTCAGCATCTTCCATCCAGGTGCTCCAACTGAGGAGAAAATCGATTGTAAGCACCGAAATTTGGAAATCAAATCTTGATTCGTTTATTTGCTTCCACTGTGTCGCAGTGTTTCGTGCTGCTACCTATGGTGAATGTCTTCCGTGGTTGTCCTTCTACCGACACCTGTCTTTATCTTCGAAGACGAGCTCCGCACGGAAGCCGCTCCGTAGGGTCACGCATCTGCTTTGCATATTGTTTTTGGTTTTCTCATATACCAAGATATATTGTTTTTGGTTTTTCCGTGCAGTTGCGTTCAAGCTTTATGACCTGAGAAAGACAGGTTACATCGAGCGGGAGGAGGTATAAGTTCTCTTCAGACTTCTAACTTCCTAGAGTGCAGGCTTTGTACAAGAATACACCCCTGACCGCTTCTAGTTCCATCTCATGATCATAAGGTGGCCGCCTTCGGTTGTCTATAATCTCGTCGTGAAAACCCTCGTTTGCGGAGGGTGGAATATTTACTCTTTTCTTATGGTCGTGAGATGTGTTTGACCGGGTTTCCGTTGTAATATCCTACATATGTCATAAGAGAAAGGAGAGTCAGCTTTCCCAGTGCTGTTATCGGGAATGCACAGTGTTTATGTTCGATATATGCACAGAAAGCATTGACTTTTATACATGTCATGGCAGGTGAAGCAGATGCTCGTTGCTCTACTGTCGGAATCAGATATGAAACTGGCAGATGACGTAATCGAGGCGATACTTGACAAGGTTTGCTTTTCAGTCCTAACTCTCCGAGTTCTAGCGTCGGGAATGTTGTCATTAAGCGAAGACCCTATTCATGGTTCTCGGTAAATGTAAGTGGTGATGAAGATGAACAAACGACTTAACGGCAGGTCGCAATCAAGACTCTGATCCTGCCGTGCCCCATGTTCGACTGCAGACGTTTGCGGAGGCTGACACTAAGCACGATGGAAGGATTGATAGGGAGGAATGGAGAACTCTTGTCTTGAAGCATCCGACGTTGATGAGAAATATGACTCTTCCTTACCTAAAGTATGTCAAGTTCCTCTGTCTATTTGATTTCTTTGTTCACCTGCTGTGGATGTCGTTGTGAAGAGAGAGAGAGGGAGAGGGAGCTGCGAGTTTTTGGAGAGAGAGAGAGAGAGAGAGAGAGAGAGAGAGAGAGAGATGCGAGTTTTTGCCAGTCGGAGACAGCGAGAGGGAGGGAGAGAGAGCTGCAAGTTTTTGCCAGTCCACGGAGTTGTTTGCACGCTTATCGTGGCGCGAGATAGTGCCGTAGCTATTCTGTATCCTCTGCGCAACCAGTCGTGGGTTCATTCGGTTTCCATTCTAGCTCCCGTGGATTCACAGGTCACCTACTGGTGATGAATGTATGCGCAACTCTGACGCATTAGGAGGATAATACGCATAGAGCAATTTGCACTAAATATAGTACAGGACGTCTGTAATCTTCTTCTATACCAGTGGACCCTGTTTCTGGATTTGTTGTCTGCAGACGTTTCCAACGCCTGTCTTCAGGTTACACAAATGTTTCCTCACAATATTAGCTCCATTCTTCTTGCTATGTAGTTCTCTGGGTTCTACATTCACGGGCTACCTTAAAGTGTATGTGGGTAGTGCTTGGATTGGGCTGCTACCCCCGTAGACCGGGTGTATGTGGGTGGTTCTTGTATTGGGCTGCTATCCCAATAGACCGAAATGTACTGCATCCACCTGCTGAGTTAGTGTTCTAACGGTGTATCTGCTGAAATTTTGTAGGGATATTACAACATCGTTTCCGAGCTTCGTGTTCCATTCTGAAGTAGACGATTCAAATACTTAAGACAAAATATGGCCCCGGTTAGTCTTTCCGGTGAAGGACTTGTATATTAAGAATCCCACTGAAGCCTTGACCTTGCAGTAATCTACCTCTTGACTTCAGTTTAAGCGTCTCGAAGTAGGGAGTTCTTATCGGTGTAGAAGGAGCAAGTATAATTGGTTCTAGCTCGCATGCTCATCAGTACCTCGCATAGGCAATTTAATTAACCAAAGGGGCACGACATACAAAGTATCTGCTTAGGGAGACTGTTTTGTACAATATACTTAGATTTACCGTAGTTTCATCAACAGGCATGACGCTTTTCTTCCATACTGCTGCAAGATGGAATGTGCGAGTGCACATTAGAGTCTTGACCCCCGGAAGATTTCTTTCGTTCTTGTAGTGTCTACGGACACAATAAACCATATCCGTAGGTGGTCGTAAGTCCCTCGGTGGTATTTTCCTGGAAACATGGATGTTTACCTGAACCCCACTCTAATTCTTTCGATGACATTCATGTTTAACCCTGTCGAGCAGGGGAGTCCTTCGGAGTGAATAAAATTAATTTGCATCTGAGCATGTGATTGACGTCCTATTCCCACTTTGTATCGTATTCGTTGTCAACCTGTTTTCAGGTGATGTAGGAAGTTTCGTGTTTCATATATTACCTGTCGTGCGTTTCCCGAGGAGTTGTATTCGTGCCCTTCAATAGAATGTGATCGCATGGCTTCAGTCCTTGGTATCAGAACTGATTGTTGTTTCATACCTGTGCTGTCACACTTACGGATAATTTATATGGACTCTATCTCACGGTATTGTAAAGCTGTAGCAGTGTAGTCAGTGTCCTGCCGCGCTTTACCCTAGTGAGAAAGGAAAGACAGCACTAACACTGCTGACGAGGACTACGGTAGTCTTCGAAACAACTCTACTTTCACGAGTGTCCTACATTTGACTTCAGTTTTGTCTGTCAGCATGTCTCTAATTAGACTCGAACTCGAGTTTCCAGAAAGTTATTGTTCGTTGAAGACTTGCCACTGGCGAAGGCCGAAATTTACTTCCTCAGTCCCCCGTATGAACTTCTGGCTTTCCTCAGTCCTTCGAAGTTTAAACATTCTTCCTGAGTCCCCAACCGGCTGGGAATCCGGTATCGACTGTGGTAAAGACAGAACCACGTGAAACTGATAGCAACATAACTTATCTAATTCTAGTTCATCATAGCGCAATGACGTGTTGTATGAATTTATTATGCAATCATGACTATGGTAAAGACAGAACCACATGAAACTGATAGGAAAATAACTTATCTCGTTCAATGAGTTCATCGTAACGCAATCATGGGTTGTATGAATTTACTATGTTGAAAGTTAACGTGGTCTGCTTCGCTCTGTCCTTTTTCAGTTCCAGCAACATGCTTAGTTCTCAAGGAAAATTGTAGAACTAAGGAAAATTGTGTCTGTTTACAGTTTACTCTTTAACTCTCCAAATGCTGTTCAAGTGTGAAACGTTACAGTTCCAAGCCGGTCAACCTTCACATGAATTTGTGGAATTTGAGACTTTGAAGTAATCGAGCCATGTACAAAGATTCTTGGTATCGGAGCGAAGAAACTGAAGGACCTGAAGGTGCGTTCTCACGTGCTCTGTTGGTCCTGAGAGAAGAAGAGTCTTAGCTTGTCTTTGGTTGCTGGTAGTCTCTAATTGAAGTTTATTTGTGTAGAAAGAATTTCGATGTAGCGTGTATATTCTAGTTTATTGTTTTCTCCTTCAGCAACCATTTTTCAGTGAAAGAAGAAAGTCCGTTTGTCTCATTGGCAATGCATAGCTGTCGTGTTTCTTTTTAGTTCTTTAGCATTTGCTGTTATTTTCTTTCAGCGATAATCTTGGTGCTTTATGGTCATGAGCTTGTGCTCCTGAAGCAATGTGTTAGCACCTTATAAGCTTGATATCAAGCCTGTAAACTCATAGAATTACGAACTCCCAATGGGTGTTCGTACTTGAACGTCCTTAAAATTCAGAGTGGTACTTGTATGGTGCTCCGGATGGAAACTTGGAAAGTTTATCAAGTTTGCTTTAATTCCAGTCGATTGTTAAATCCCCCGATGAAGAAGCCATTCTCAAATTTCAATTTGTCATAACAAATTCAAAATTATCAGCGAGCATTGGTACCAATGGACTGAAAATACATCTACAAGGTGAGAAGAGAATCTGCTGTTGCTCTTATGCACAAAAGGTTTACCCCGGCGTTAAGGTTGTTTCAGCAGTGTTCTGGTTTCTCTTCTCGTTGAAGCGCTCGTACATAAATTTCATGCAGTACGAATACAAAACCTAGAGTGTGTAGAAATTAGTCGACTGGATTTCTGCTTGAGAAAACAGAGGCCGAGGAGTCACTTACCCACATCGAAAAAACATGTCATATACCCGTCTCTAACTTTGCCAGAGAGCACATCTCAATCGTCCTCGACCACACGCACATTCAATTCTCTCCAGAGGTTGATTCATTTCTCAATCGATTCTGCTCGAAGCTCACTTGATTCCGCGATAGCAAGCAAATCCCACGCTCTTCATTGCTCGGTACTGTCTTGCTTCTGGAGAGCCTTCCTCACATTTAAATTTCGGCTAATGCATCCTTGTCTCTTTCAACCTCACGCTTGTGTCGATGCAGCCACACTATGAATCTTGGTTCACCAGTAGCATTGATTGTCTAAACGGCCTGTAGCCGGTCAGAGGACTGAGGAAGAAAGTTTAAACTTCGAGTGACTGAGGAAGACTAGATGTTCATACGAGGGACTGAGGGAGTAAATTTCTGCTGAGGAAAGAGAAAACGCATAAATTGTGCTCGAAGAATGTTACTGTTGAACGTGGAAGAGCGAGAGGGAACATCTAAGTGAAACGCGTTGTGGTGCAAAGGACATAGACACCAACAAGAAAGAGATGTGGTACTTCGTTCATCGGTATGCGTTTCATGTTGCTTACTGACAGAAGGAGATAAGTTACGGGAGGAGGAATTGAGAGTGATTTTGCACTTTCATGAATAAAGTTTAAACAGAATTTGTTCTGAAGTTCCATACGGAGTAGTACATACTAATCATACATTTCACCAGATTATTGTAATTCAAAACTGTACTAAATATCGATGAACCATAACCTACATCCTCATGATAGATATGACATGTCAATCTCAAACATTCCACCTC
Organism: Asterella californica; assembly: GCA_036924285.1. Lineage (NCBI taxonomy): Eukaryota > Viridiplantae > Streptophyta > Marchantiopsida > Marchantiales > Aytoniaceae > Asterella > Asterella californica. The sequence goes on from JAYKYS010000003.1 coordinate 21,459,803, forward strand.
CTACTTTGTTTGTAAATTGTCTTCATAAAGAGCACATCTGCTTCACTGCTATATCGCAGACATCTCAAACATAGCTTTTCAAAAAAGACTCGCACTAGTATGACCGCGTATGCCTCAAATCGTTTCACACAGCACAGTTCTTGATCAACCACAATCGCAACATGCTCACCACCTCAAACATAGCCTTTCAAAAAAGACTTGCACGAGTATGATCGCTTACGTCTCAAATCATTTTGCACATCATTGTCTTTGTCAACCACAGTCGCAACATGCTCGCTATCTCAAACAGAGCCTTTCAAAAAGGACTCGCACGAATATGACCGCTTACGTCTCAAATCGTTTCACACAGCAAAATTCTTGATCAACCACAGTTGCAACATGCTCGCCACCACAAACATAGCTTTTCAAAAAGGACTCGCACGAGTGACCGCATATGCTTCAAATCATTTCGCACAGCACAGTTCTTGGGTTAACCACGGTTGCAAACCTTCTCGTCAGCCAGTAGGAGACATTTCAAACAAGACATTTCGAACGAAAGTATGAGGAAGATCGACTGTTGCCACAGGGGGTTGAGGAAGTAACTTTCCGGTTGTTGGATGGAGGGTGTAAATGAGTTATCCGTTTAACCTGAAGATGATCCACCTTCAAAGACAGTTGGCAAACCGGTACAACTGAAAAAATCTTTCAAATTTATGCGTCGGTCACCGCTCACGCACGGAGGATTGGAGAGAAGAAGTGAGCAGTCGAAAGGTTGAATTTCAAATTTTCAAGATCACGATTTGTGGTTCAAGTTGGATTGGTCGAAAAGAAAAGTATTCGTGGTTTACGACTGAAGCAGAGAAAGACCTGGGGCGAACGAATATAGTCTATCACATACAATAATGCAGTCGTAAGGAGTGAAAGAGTCACGATCAAGCCTCTCGCACTCCTACTTGATTTTCTTAATTCTCTTCTAGTCTGTATCCATTAATGTTGTGATCGAAATACTATTATTGCTGTGAGAAAGGGAGTCGTTGCAGGAAACGATTGATTCTGCAAGCTGCGAAGCGCTGTGAAACTGGACGAGAACATTCTGTAGATACCTTTGAAGTTACAGTACAACGATTCCTCTTGGAATCTAGCTTCCCTAGAACTTTTGTACCATAAAATACTCTGGCCTCTATTGCCATCTTTTCGTTGCAGCTCGCCTTCTCTTATTGTATCTTCAGTTAGGAAAACGTACGGGTTTTCCTTTTCGTGATGATCTACAAAGCTTCCAGGTTTGTCATACAGAAAGAAATTTGTCTACGTGCAGTGGAATAATATCTTTCAGCTTTCCCATCTTTTACTGGAAAAGGCCGAGACTAAACTCCACTGTGAAGGTATCAAACATCTACCCTTAGATATTACCACCCTTTAGCTGAAACTCTTCTCATGTTACTATATAGTCTCCAACTTTCACTTTTCTCCGGAAAGGATTCTCGAAATATAAATCATCTCCTCCTTTGTGTTTTGGAGTGCTTTTATATACGGTACATAATCCTCCTTAGTGATTATCATGTTAAATATTTATTTTGATTATGATTTGTTGATAATAATAAATTTTATATATTATTTAGAGAAACTATAATTTTTAAAACTATAAAATAAAATAATTTTCATATTTTTTATTTATACGCTGCAAAAGTCACAATCGTAATGATGGTTTCTCAAGTCTAAAGATTTAACTCCCCGCGGTTTGTCGTGCGCATACACATTGCTACACAACATACATCGCTGGCGTGCCCCGCCCTCCCTTCATTTTTTTCGTCACACATACACAATAACACATGGACGATGTTATACACATACACAAGTGTACCAGATAAACGGTATGTACTCACTCCACCATGCCAACGAGCACTAAACAATAACTAAAGTCGAGCCAAATCCACTATGTGTTCGTAGAGAATCCAGATTGCACTCACCAAGACTACCCACCATAGCCAGGAGCTTGAAGACTCAACTCTAAGAACTAAGGACTCCAAGCCGTACTTGCGAAGTATACCCCTAGTGAGATATCCCACCAACTCGTCTTAACGGCACTAATGGTCCTACCGATATTCACCACTCCGCACTCGTCAACTTAGCCGAGGTGCCAAACTGATGTGACAACTGTCGTGCGCATACACAACGCTACATAACATACATCGCTGTCAGAGATACACCACATATACACATAACAGATGGACGATGTCATACACATACGCAAGTGTATCACAATCGTCCCCTTAACTGACGGTTAGGTCCCTCTAACTCCAGATAGTCTCATATCTCAACTACGTGGTATACACCTTCATGGGTGCAAGGATCAAGAGACCGGGTGCTACATCGTCCCATCGTTAGTCGCCTGTCTTGTAAACCCTCCACGATCAACTACCCTCCCCCGATCTCTCAACCTCCACGATCGTCATCGATGAATCTGCAAATGTCGGACCTGTCTCTCACTCAAGAGTCACCTCTGATGGCTTTGATGGAAGCACACCATGAAATTTGAAGGGAAAAATGCTAAGTTCACTCATTCATACACCCACAAACTTATCAACTAAAAATCTCCATAAACTCATCAATTAGAATCTTCCATTCTAACGACGTCTCTTAAGTTCTCACATGCTAAAAATATCCCACACTCTCTATATTACTCAAGTTGTCATTATGACGAAGTGAAACTGTAACTCAGCCGGTAATTACTGAAACTGGTGAAACTGAAATGGTAACTCAGCCGTAACTACTTTTACTGGGTTTTACTAAGATATTACTTAAGGGAAAAGTATTAATCACAAGGACTTTTTACCTTTTCACATGGGCTTTTTCCTTCAAAGTCAACAACTTCTAGAAGGATTCTGAAATATTCTCAAGGAATCTCGAATTTCCACCCCCCTCTACACTAGGACTCACTAAAAAGGGAACATGTGGAATCTCTTCTTGTTTTTAATGCCCACAAAGTCCACAACTTTAATCCAACCACTAATATCAAGTCAAAAAAGAGATAAGGGATACTTTCCACCTCCTTTCTACATTTTAGACAAGATGACAAGATAGTAGTGCTCACTCTTTAGAAAATATCTGAATTTTGTCAAAAGTATAGCTAAGTTTAATCATAACTAACTTTAGCTAGTCATGACTAACTTGATACCTCCTTAAAGTACTTGGGCAGCAAATAAACATTCTCAACACTTAGTTATAACTAAATACCTTACTAATAGACAAACTTCCTATGTGTAACATAGGTCGTTACAGTCTGCAATCCATACCACGCAAAGATCTAATCTACTATCTCTGCTATATACATCGAGGATAAACCCACCGTCCATGACACTGAGAGGTGGAGTCAAACATGACATGTGTCAACTTCTCGAACAATCATCACACACTAACATACGGACTGCTCCACCAGCAGACCCACACAACATACACCTCAAGCCCGCGCGTACAACTGCTAAGCTTGGGTCAACGGCGAAGATGACATGGCGCGCAATTACGCATATGGTCCTTCCAAACAACACCATCACGACTCTCTAACATGAGTATTCTAGAAAGTAACACCTTACGCACTCGTAAAATATTACGTCATGCAATCACATTCAACGTCGTCGATGTAGTCTGCTGCAAATAGATATAATCGTCAAGATAAAACCTGCAAATCGATGACCGATAACTTCCTCCTCGAATAGTCGCATATCGCAACGTGTCTCTATGCTGAGCAATCGCTAGGTTCTCAAAAGTCATAGATAGAACTCTCCGAAATGTCTCTGCTCGTTGAGAACATGCTCTCACTCATATATCCGGATCATCAAGGTTCAGCATGTAAGCAGAATCACGACGAATGGCCCAAGGTAAATCTGGATCTCGGTCATACAATAGAAAGTACGATGAGAAGAAAACCAAAGACAGTAAAAGGGTAGCTAAAACGGTAGCTAAAATGATAACCCATAGCCAACCATGATAACTACACATCCCAATCTCCCAAGTGGTCCTTCTGCAAGCCATACTTGCACAATCCTCTCTCCACCGTCTGAACTACCCTCTCCGTCAAATCATCCGTCTCAGGATGATCTCGAGATGTAGTTCGATGATCAATCAATGCCTGATCACACAAGACCTGAAACTCATCAAGAAACTCTATACCTTGGTCCTTCAGCACTTCAGCTGGTGCTCCAAAATGACTCAGCACTCGATCTAAGAACGCATACGCCGTCCCTTCACTCGCCTTGTCCGATAATGTCATCAACTCAATCCACTTGGAGAAGTGCTCCACCATCACCAACACATACCGGTGGTGATGTACGGTCAACGGTAAAGATCCCGCAAAATCTAAACTCCAACGGTTATCCAACCCCATAATCGATAAGGGTTGTAACTATGGAGTAGGAGCATTAAACGATGCTCGTACTCGATCACAAACCACACATCGTGCAACAAACTGCTGCACATCGATGTGCATACCACGCCACCAATACCATCCTTGGAGTAAGCTATGTGTACGCTTCACTCTTTCATAATTCCTTTTGGTTAACAATACCATAGCAAAACAAGATAGCATCAACTGACGACTTGTCGTCATGAACCACCTCATTTGACACAAGTCCACGCGCTATCAATCTACACACTCCTTCATATGCACGGTCCTCTATCAACCATGAGTTGTTCTTCGCTTCAACTCGTGTCATATTTATCATCTCTACTACGTGATCGTCAAGAGAATCGATGACATCACATGTCTTATTATACCCATTATGACTTGAATTATAACATAAGTCCGCATACAAAACCAAGTTCTCTAATGGCAATACATGAGCGTGAGATTCAATATACAAGCAAGAATAACATATAATAAACAACTCACAAATGCATAAGTCATATCAACTGCAATATAGACTTACCTCCAGTGGATCTTGAACGATGAAACGCGGAGCACGATAAGCAGACTGTGATCCTGAAGCGACTCGTGTAATCAAATTTGAATTCTTATCCTTTAGTTTCGTTTGTGTGATCACAATTCCATCTAGTTGTGTCACGAGGAGCACCGAGAGCAGCAGAGGAGCACCGAACGTAACAAACGAGCAGCATGCGAGCATATGAGCACCGAGAGCAACAGACGAGCACCAAGAGCACCGGATCAGTCGACCACGGTCGTGTAACTGTGTCCGACCGCACCAAGTGGATTCACATCTAACGGTGTGGTCCAACTCTAACCACGCAGGAACCACACATTAACCCGCACGTTCTATACTTATTAGTCATTGAAATCACGCATGAGAAGAGTACATTAATACGACAGAATGAGACAACTGGACAGTCCTCTCCAGCCGTGTCGTTGCAGGTTGACACCTTTGACTCCACTCGGTCATAACTCAAGACGATAGATATCCTTTGATGCTGCTTTTGGTGCTCTCTCAAGCTACAAGAAACTCTCAGCGCAAGAGGTAGGCTATATCACAGTGCTACGTTAGCTGCTCCCTCAGAGTCCCTCACTGTCTCTCAATCTCCAACGGTAGTACGGTCATTTCCTCACCTGATTAAACTCCCACTACCAGTATTTAGGCTCTGGGTAACTCAAAGCCTCACTTCTGCTCATCACGATTAGCGGAAAAGACAACTCTGCATTATCCAGACCAGATTTGTCTCTCATATGGAGTATTTCTTGTCAAGTCGTATAACAATAGAAAACGCATCGGATGCACTACGTTTCTATAAAATATCAATGTATTTGACCCAAAGATACGTATGCAATACATCTGACATAGAATACACCCCTCATACGTGAGAAGTACAATGGTTGCAGGGACATTTGAATTTGACAAAGTTTTGAAAAGGGCAGTTGCTCTAAGAAAAGGATACTGTCCAAAAAGAAACATCTTGCATGCGTGTAGGAGGGGAGCAAGCCTTCTTCCAAAGTTTGTTCATTATGTAAACTAGTAGCGGAGAGGTGGGAGAGATAAGGACGCGGTCAGTTAGGGAGTTAGCTTGCTGACTTTTGAGTTTGGGTTCGATATCTTTCTCCCGAGTGATATCTATTTTCACTTTGATTTCCAAAGTTGGACATTTGATATCTTGGCCATGTCATCTTACTTCCAAGTCATTTTACAATATGAAGTTCCGAGACCTACATAACTATATTAGAATTATAAGATATTTGATGTTTATGGACTTGTTTTGTTATATATTTATGAGCTTCATAGCTGTTTAGTCATTTAAGTTTTGAATATTACATTATTTTATGAATAATCACAAATAAACTTGTTAGTTTGGTAGCTTGTTTGAGTTTCAGAAGTTGTATTAATCATACTCGATTTATATTTTATTGTTGAGCCTACTATATATTGTATATTTTGTAGTTATTCTAGAGTTTCAAATGATATAAATATCTGTTATTGAGTTTTTTCAAAATTGAAGTTGGATTTGTTGGCATAACGTAGGAGTAAGTTGTTTCTCGTAAACGTTGCATACTTGTATCTCAGATCAGTATCTTGACATATGACAGAGCAACGTTGAGATCAATTTTCCGTCTGATCGAATCAACTACCATGGGAAGAGACGTCCGAATAACATTCAATTTATTCGTATTTCAGAGGATCTTTTAGACACTAACTCGTGTTTACGACATGCACTAGGATCTATAGCGACACATGGGTTGCTAGATGGTTCAGCAAGACGTATAGAGACATTAGTGGCTGCTCGTGCACCACGTATAGCAGCCCTCGAGGATGTACTTTATAAACCCATAGTTGGACAAGAGTCACTACACCATGTGGATGATAGTTAGACTACTGTTCAAGATAGTCAGGTTGAGCCCACAAGAATGCGTATTGATGAGTTGGAGAAGGAGCATCTTGTCGAGACGGAAGATGAGCCTCCAGCACGCATGCAGGCCAAATATGAGTTATGAGATCGACGAAAGACCATGGAGTTCTATGATGTATTTCGTGTGAAATGTCCTCGACTAGATTACAGATTGTATTGCACTGCATCAGTTATTACAGAGTTGCATCAGGTTTGGCAGTTGAAGTTCGGATGCGATGCAGGTCATACGACGGTTTTTGTGACAAGAGAGAGAGAGAGAGAGAGAGAGAGAGAGAGAGAGAGAGAGAGAGAGAGAGAGAGAGAGAGAGAGAGAGAGAGAGAGGATCAACCGATGTGATAAGACAAATGTACCACGCTGCATTATGTGAAGGTCTTAGTTATACTTCGATTGCGAGTATACTAGAGATCATGAGACTTAAAGTCTCCACCGAGAGACATTAATATGATTTCCAATACAGAGTTGGAAGTGCTCTCGGATGGTGCAGTGCTGCATTATCACAATGAGAAGAACACAAGGCGGCGATGCATACAACATTATTTGGAGGTAAATACTTACCTTATCATTTATAGTTTATGTCATATTAAATTATTTGTTCAAATAGGATATTTGATATTTATTTTACTTTGGAATCATTGTTAAGATTCTTATATGTGTTATTTTACATGTTGTACATACTAAAGCTTTTGGTCGATTATGTCGATTGTCGATGGGATTCATCTCTCAATGGATATCAAGGGACAGTTCCATTCATCAATGCAGCCAAAAATTAGATAATTGAGATGGTCACGATGATGCGGGTGGAAGCAGAGAGCTCTTGGAGAATAGAGACTACCACAGTTCAGAGTGGAATTGAGAAACTCCAAGAGAAGTGCATGTTCATCTTGGAGATTATCATGCTCTCGGATAAATTCCGGTTCTGTGAAATTTACTATAACGCCTGCCGATATTATCTTTGATTCAGATATGACCGCTGATTCTTTTCTGATGATTTTTCTAATTAAGATATTCATCCATGTACACTTAGAGATGTACATGAGGTGTAATTAATGTCTCAAAAAAGATTATCTTTATTCGTAAATAAGAGTTTATTTATAGTAGGATAGATTACTGTTTAACTCGTTGCGCTTATCGATTTTTCCTCTTTCCAGAGTCCATGTGTTTCACTCAGCTCATAATAATTTAAGTTTAATTTAACTAAATTTAGTAAATTTAGACATTTAATTATATGTATATAGATATTTAAATTTAGATTTATCTTTGACTTTCATTAATATACGAAACCAACCGTGAATTAATGTACACTTGGATCATTTAAATTTACACTTCGATTAATGATGCTTACTCACATTATCTATTAATGTAAAAAACCGACAGCAAATGATTAAGTCCAAATAATATTTCCCCCGCTTCCTTCACTGTACAAGGCCGTGGGGAAGGATATTCGCCTCGTGCCACTTTCTTCCTCCGAGACTTTGGGAAAAGAGTTGCTGTTTCTTAGGACACTCTCAAAGACTCGGACATGCTTGAGGATCGGACAGAGAGTCCGTGATTGTACAGTTACTGTACTTGTTTTGAGTCACGTGACGTTAACCCTAAGATTGTGGAATCTAATGATGTTCTGTTTTTGAGGGAGAGATTCTGCCGAGAGACAGACGGAAAGGAACTGGATCTACTGCAGAGACGACAAGTTCTCGAAAAACAGGTATAGATAATAGACTTTGGGGAGCATGCATATTTCGCCTCCTCCATACACTAGCAGTGCTAGGGGATAACCGGTATAACTTGCTGGAATTCTAATAAGTCGAATTAAAATGGTGAATAACTGGACCTTTTTACAGGTGAAAATAATACACGAGTGACAAATTATCTGTTAGAAAAACCGATAGATGATCAATAAAATCGACTCTCGTTAATTGCCCTCTGATAAGTTTTGGTTCCATAAAACTTTTACCCCGAACACTTATCAGTACATGGAAGATATAAACATATAATTTATTACTTAATTTTTCTATTTTGAAAAGTTAGGTAATAAATTAATGTCTGATTTAAATTAATATTTTTTATGCATAACATCTCGCACATATAGTTCCAGAAGTGTTTCCATCTGCTCTCTATTTATAGGTTATGTCTAGACTGTCTCATAACTTTAGATGTGATTTTTACTAAATTAATACTTATATATAAATTCATTTTTATTGACATTTTAGTATGAAATCTTTACACAACACTTACGTCTTTTCCCATAACAAAAAGAGAGAGAAAATTCCCCGAAGTTGAACTAGCATGCATATTCTTCACTAAATAACTTTACCTTACCCTTCGTAATGGTTGAGGTTACTTTCAGTAAACCTTGGAAGTTGAACTAGCATGCATATTCTTCAGTAAATAACTTTACCTTACCCTTCGTAAGGTTGAGGTTACTTTAGAAAAACCTCAACTTATGGAAATTTGCATCCATAGTGTGAGTAGCTCTCGATTCAATGTAGCACACTCACCCCGTCAACCTTCCTCAGAACTGCGTTTGGCTACTCTTTGATATCTCAGTTCGATCTCTTTTAACATGGATATCGTCTATCTTTGTCTCCTTTTAGTTCTTTCTCGGGAGCATTGAGATCTTTATGATTTTAATACACGCAATTTATATGTGAATTAAAGATGATACTTCAAGATTCTGTAATACCAGCTTCCTTTAGTTATATAATGTGCAATACTTGTTACTCAAGGCGCCAAAGAGATACCAAGGAATATCCGTAATTGGATCCAATATATCTTAGCTGGTGGGAAACATATTTGGAGGAGTTTGGGTTCTATCTGATATTGATGCTGAATATAAATATATATTTTTGTGAATGTCTCGTGTAGACCATACGAAATTGCTCAATTTGTAAACAAAATTTTATTTTACCACATCCCTAACACATTTCTCAAACTTGATTCACTCTCTCTTGAGGTTGTAGTACTTTCTTGCACACGTGACGTACAACAACGGGTCCAGTCGGTCAAAATACCACATCATCTAAATGTGAACGTGCATGTCAGAAGCAAACAATGTATTACACGGAAAGTTCAATTTACAATGTCTACATAACATATTATCAGTTCGTGTCATCTCATACTTGTTTGTTTTAAGTGAAGTGTCTCCACTTAGCAGTAAACCTGCAGTGGCCAGTCAAGGATACAATCAAGTACTACAATCTTACGAGCAGTGGGGTCAAGTTCGATAAGCGATTAGAGTTGCGGTCAACTAAATTTCTGTTTTGACATTGTAAAAGCTTCCATGTATTAACTTGAATACGAATGTACTGAAAAGTAGAATTTGACAACATCACGATCGATTTACCTCGCTACCCAAATCAGAAGCTTCTTTCTGAGGAGATACCTTGTCATCCGGTTCGATGCATCTAGTTAAGTAATTAATGCACGGACTGCTCTCAGCACATGAGACGTGCGATGAGAGATGAGAAGTGTTAACTAACGCACGTACTCAGAATATGTAAAGCTCATGGGCATCCTCGCTCTCATCCAAGAATCTCATGGAGTTTAACGTTCTACAACAGGAAGATCAGTAAAGCAGACATGTAACCGACTGGGATACTGTCTGGTATTTTGTTGAGTTCAACAAAAGCCATCGAAGAATGGATCATGTTCCTCATAAGATGCACGATCGACGAGAAGCAAGAAGCAAGACAGACGCAACAAATGACCATGATGTACAACTTTGAGATTGCCGTCGTTTGACGCCGAAACTCTTTTCACACGTTTAGTGCTTTGTTTTCCTTGTCGTCACTGCTTCTGAATCAGTGACGGACCGAGTACCACAAGCTCAGGTAGCATGCATACAGAAAGAAGGACATAAACTTTCTACGTAGTCATGTACTGTTACCCCGAATTCAATTTCACCAGGAGTTCAACCGATCTTTTCCTTTTCTCTTTTTTTCTTGTTTGTTTTATTACTTACTGGAAAGGGTGACGGCACACTGGTAAAACTTTATTAGAAATAAGAAAAGAGTACAGAAGTGCCGTCGAGCGCTGAAACCCCAGCAGAAGAACCGGTACTCAACTGTTATGCATTAGAGGGTGCGCGGTTTTCTGGTACGTATATATATATGGGGAGCCAGAGCAGGGACGGTGAGAACAGCAAAAACCCGAAGGGAAGGCATTCATGAACCCTCGACGACACAGAGGCCGTTAAAAGGGGGAGAGGAAGCCGCAGATTTAATGCCGACCTCAGCGTCCAATCCTTAAGGGGAGAAATAGAAATGAAATGCAAGATAAAACTAGCTAGTCACTGTGCTGTTGAGCCGTCAGGAACGAAATGAGCATCCTGTGAATATCTTTCCCCACGTCCTTGTACAGTGAATTTCGTTTTCTCTTATCAGTAAAAGTATAGATGTTATAAAAATACAATAAGTTATATAAAAAATTAAATTAATTCATATTTTAACCAATCTTGGAGTCGCCAACTCATCCAGATATAAACCATAAGTGGAGTTCGGGCTGATGTGCCACTGGGAGGATAAATCCGGGGCATCAATTCTCAAACCGCATCATTTTTAGAGAACATTAATTTATGTACACGCATGTACACTTCGAAGTGTAAATGGATGAATATCCTCATATATATTGTTGCCATTTACGACGAGTACCAGGAGAGGTAACCCGAAGAAGAGTAACTATGATGAAGTGGAGGAACACGTAAGAATTTTGAAAAGGAGGAAAGCCGGATGGTAGAGTGTGATACAACCAGGTGCACCTGTGTTTCCAGACGAACTTGCATTGGAAGATAAGTACGAAAGAGGCAAGAGAGCGATGAACTGGAGGCTATTGTAAATTGAATGAAAGAAGCAAAAGAAAAAAATCACTTTCGGAGAGTTTTTTTGAGAAGGATTAGGTATTAAATTAAAGGCTTGGATATTTGCCTCCTCCATCTCTCGATGGAGGAATATGCAAGTGCTCTAAAATATTACATGAAGATACAATATTTATTAGAAGATCGGAACAAATCGATAAATCGAATCATGTTCATTGCTCTCGGATAATTTCTGGTTCCGTGAAATTTTACTATAACGTCACTTGGTATTACTTTTGATTCGGATATGACTGCTGATTCCTTTCTGATGACTTTTCTAACTAGGATATTCACCCATATACACTTAGAAGTGTACATGAAGTATAATTTATGAGCTAATCCTTCTTGTAAGAAGGGTTAGTTATAAATTAATGTCTCAAAAAGATTTTCTTTATTCGTCAATAAGAGTTTACTTATAGTAAGATAGGTTACAGTTTAACTTGCTGCGCTTATGGAATTATTTTTTTCTAAAGTCCATGTCTTTTGCTCAGCTCAGAATAATTTAAATTTAATTTTTTCTAAATATAATAATTTAAATATAGTAAATCAAATTAAAACATTTAAATTTAGACTTAGATTTATCTTTAATTTTCATTAATACACGAAACCAGCCACGGATAAATGTACACTTGGATCATTTAAATTTACACTTCGATTTTATGTTGCTCACGCATGTTATCTCTTGATATACGAAACCTATAGCAAATAATTAAATCAAATATTATTTCCCCGGCTTCATTCACTGTACAGTACAAGGCCGTGGGGAAGAATATTCACCTCGTGCCACTTTCTTCGTCCAAGACTTTGGGAAAAGAGTTGTTGTTTCTCACGGACACTCTCACAGCCATGCTTGAGGATCGGACAGAAAGTCCGTGACTGTACAGTTACTGTACTTGTTTTGAGTCACGTGACGTTAACCCTAAGATTGTTGAATCTAATGGATGTTCTGTTTTTGCGGGAGAGATTCTGCGGAAAGGAACTGGATCTAATGCAGAGACGACAAGTCCCAAAAACAGAGATAGATAATAGACTGTGAGGAGCGTGCATATTTCGTCTCCTCCATACACTAGCAGTGCTAGAGGATAACCGGTATAACTGGAACTTGCTGGAGTTCTTATAAGTTGAACTAAAATGGTGTAAATAATACGCGAGTGACAGTTATTTGTTAGAAAAACCAATAGATGATCAATAAAATTGACTCCCGTTAATTGCCCTCTGATAAGTTTTGGTTCCATAAAAGTTTTACCCCGAACACTTATCAGTAAATGGAAGAGATAAACATATAATTTATTACTTAAGTTTTCTATTCTGAAAAGTTAGTTAAATTAGACGTTAATAAATTAATGTCTAATTTAAATTAATATATTTTATGCTTAATATCTCACAGATACAGTTCCAGAAGTGTTTCCATCCGCTCTCTCTTTATAGGTTATTTCTAGCCTGTCTCATAACTTTAGATGTGATTTTTACTAAATTAATACTTATAAATAAATTCATTTTTATTGATATTTTAGTATAAAATTGGACTTTGTCCATCGCCTCCTCATTATATGTCCACATTATCTACTTATATCTCAAGGTAAGATCCACATATCTAGACGAGTCAAACATACGTTGTAATAGCACTCATTCGTCTTGTGTAGAAACTAAACTAGTCCCACTAGGCTATCCTACGTGGACTCAAACGCTAACAACAACTCCATATGAAACTGATTTTGATCTAGAATCAATGACTTCTCTAGATCTTCCACTCAACGTACTACTTTGGGATACTACAGTGGACCGACTCCTTGGTTCTATAGTAGGTATAGGGATGGCTACGACAGGTGCAAGAGTAAACCAAGACTGTAGTTCATCAAAGATAACATCTCTACTGATATAGAACTGCTTCGACGAAAGATTGTAACATCTATATCTTCGTATCAGAAGCGTATCCAAGGAAGATACATCTATCTGCTTTCATATCTAGTTTCTTACGTTTCTCATCTGGTATGTGCACATAACAGGCACATCCAAAAAGTTTAAGAAAAGAGTAATCAGGCTTACTGCATGTGGAGACCTCCATCGGTGTCTGACAGTGGACTGTCTTTGTAGACGTCTGATTCATCAGATACACCGCACATGAAACAACTTTTGTCCAATAAGGTCTAGATATAGTCGCCTCGTTTAACGAGAAGCTTTTGCTATGTGCCGATTCTTGCACTCAGCAACCTCGTTCTACTGCAATTGTAGCTGTAGGTCTTATGACGTCGATGTCATGCTCATACAAATATGCATCAAACTCTCTAGAAAGAAACTTGTCTCTTCCATCAGATCTCAGATCGGATAGATCTACCAACTTGCAAAAAGTCTAGAATGTTGACAGTACTCCGATAAAGGACTTGTTTCTCAACAAATAGATCCAAGTATAACGCGAATGATCATCAGTGAATGACACAAAGTACTAGAAACTGATCATACTTGGATGAGAAGCATTCCATACATCAGTGTGAACAACCTCTAAGAGTTTGTCTGCTTGCTACTTGATCCCTTAAAGCGCTGTCTAGCTTGCTTGCCGAGACTCAAGTGGGCTCACTAGATTCAAATTTGGGCAGACATGTAACTAGGTCAGAACTCTGAAGGCTTTTCAACCTCTGGAAGTTCATGTGTCCAATTCGCTTGTGCCAGATGTCAATATCATACACTATTGGACCACTCTATCTATACACAGTAGAGACATCTAGTTTGAATAACCTACCACTCTTGTTACCTCGAGCTTTGACAATGCTATCAGAATCTTCAGTGAAACATCCATCTTTATTGAAACGCACTTGCAGATCTTGCTCTATCAAATGTCCCACAGAGAGCAAGTTTCTAGTCAATGTGGATACATGCAAGACATTCCTTATACTAATAAACGTTGAAGCAGGAATGTCTAGCGCCATGTTATCTTTGTGCTAGATCTGATGCTTAGCATCATCATCTATTATCATAAACTAAGGAGTCTCTGCAGGCTCGAGTGAACTGAACCACTCTCGATGGAGTGTCATGTGACTGGTGACGTTGGAGTCGATCACCCAGTCAATCTGTGACTCAAAAGCCGCATAACTCTGATGTGTTGTAATCAACAATTGTTTCGGATAGATTTGCTCAGTTGCTGCATAGCCTTGCTGCTTGTTGTTATATTGTCTTTGTTTGTTCAGTCGCTTGTAGCATTGATTTGCATTGTGCCCTTGCTTCTTGCAGTAGTTGCAAGAACTAGGCACATGTCTTTAATTGTTGGAAGAACCACCATGTTGCTAGTTCTGCTGCTACTAGTGTTGTTGTCCATGACCTGTCCACGTCAACATCTTTTTCATGACCTCTACCTGCAACTTGCAAAATGGATATATTCTTGCTGACATGTTGAAGTAGTACTCCCCAATAAGCGCATCTCCTCTCTCAACATCATAGGAACTAGTTCACCAAATCGTGGAAAGGATTCTCTGGTTGAAACTGAAGTGATGAACGGTTTGTACACAACAGGCAGTCCTTGCAATGTGACCTCGATTAAGACATGAGGATCAATCTTGACTTTGACAGAAGACAATTGATCTACGAGCTGTTTGATGAAGTTCACATAGTCGTTTATGCACATCGACCTCTTCTTCACAATGTTGAAATGCTGCAACAATGACAGCTTCCGTGTCTCTGTTGTTAATTGAAATAGACGCACGAGTGCATCCCAAGCTTTCTTGGATGTATCATAGTCTTGGATGTGACGGATCATCGATGTTGAAACTGTCATGCTATGTAATGAATCTGGTACGATCGCTTCTTCCACTCCTTGAATTTCACGTCAGAAACGAGTACATCAAACACTTTCTCCTTCTCAGTGATAAGATCTCATAGATCTTGTCCTTATAGAAAAGTCATCATCCGAAACTTCCACACTTTGTAGTTGTTCTTGTCAAGTTTCTCTCCAGTGATCAAAGACACGGACTTCGTCATATAGCTGCAATCGAGAAATTACACTATTTTGTATGCGAAAAACTTCACAGAATCTCCACAAAACTCGTCCGCCGACACCTCGGGATCAAGAGTTTATCAAAAGTCATAACAACGACAACTCCGTGCACTATTCTTGAACGAGAATGAAGAAAGAACTTGTCTGTGAATTATAAGTGTATAAAATAAGACGAAAACATCAAAAACTTACATCACTTTTAAGCCAAAGACACATCCAGACCAAAGATCACGTCTTGCGTTTGGAACACGTCCGTGTAGCCTAGTCGTCATCCTGACCCTTGCCATACTTGGAAGGAGTGACAACAAGTATCTTCTTGATCACATCTCAATCATTCTTCCTCCTTGATCTCAAATCGCTTTTCATCGTTTCTAAGCAATCAAGGAACAAATTATCTCCCATAATCTGGATTCGTCTTTTTCCCTTCCTTGCAGAAGATGTATTTCACACATAGTCCATGCAGGTTCGTGGTTCGATATCGTGGTTTCTTTATCCCTCCGAGTCCAGCTTCGAGAAGTCATTTTATTTCTGAATAATCATTTTCTGCAAAATTTTCTGATTTTTCAAAAGAAGAAGATAATTTTCACAAAAGGAAAAATCTGGAAACGTACTGAGCACACCGATATTATATATACATGGTGGAAGAACTTCTGCTCTCTGCTTGTTATCAGAGAAATATATAAATATTAAACAAAATTTATATAGTAAGTGGATGAAAATTATTGAAATCGTTCTTTATAGTTCATATTAGAGCTTCTCTGCTTTTCCAGACATGAGCTAATAGTTAATATTTATAATTGACTTGCTGCTAAAAGTACAAGGCCAGTAACCTGAAGCGGTTTATTCTTTAATATAATGTGAATTTAATTTATTACCTAATCCTTCTTGTCAGAAGGGTTAGGTAATAAATTAAACCCCTGGATATTTTACTCCTCGATGGAGGAGGTGAATTATGCACGGGTGCTCATTCCATGATAATCTTGAATCCAATAACAATGGATTAGGGTTTAGGGAAATATTGTTTTGGAAATTTTAGTTTTGGAAATATTGCCGAAAACAAATCTACTAGAATAAAGCTGGTCCAGAAGTTCCAGAGCTCGGGGTAAAAAGTTTCGGGAACCGGAACTTTTTACCCCGAGCAACTTTTTCAGTCATTTGTTAATCTTCTCGGTTTTTCTAATAAATAACTTTTCGTTTTGTAAAATTTAAGCCTACAAAATATCCGATTTCCATGACTTTTCAAAATCCAACCGGTTGAGAATACAAAGAATGCCGGTTAGCCGCGAGCGCTATCCAGAACTCACAAGTCTAGAATATTCGTTTCTATAGCATGTCTATTCTTTCCCGTGAGCCTTGAGGGGCCCGAAAAGCGGTTTATGTGAGTACTTTTGGGGGGAAACGAGGTGGTACTTCGTACGTACCGGTTCCGCTGCTTCCAGTAAATAAAAACTTTTCAGAGTCATGCGTCGGAAGGTTGCGACTCACATAGCTCAAAAAGTGAAATGAGTTTATAAACTTGTCACCGGAATATCTCATTGACGGGAGACGAAACTAGTCCGTCTAGCCTAGTTCTGAACAGTCGGAAATACCCTCATTGCATCTGTCGGAAAATATCTGAGTAATGAAAGTTAACTTTTGGAAAGGTTCGAACATTAAGAGAAATTAGATAATATGTGGACCGATCTCATAATAACATGTACATTTAGTGGTAAAGGAAGACATGATATGAAATAAACCTGAAACTTATCTGATGAAACACTGAAATTTATTCGATTTCAGCCAATCAAAACTAACAACAACAGATACATATTGGACACGTGGATAACTGAAAAAGAGTTTTTTAAAAGTTTTCAAAGATTGGACTTTTAATTGAAAGAACCCTTTCTACTGCGTTCAGGAAGAGACCTCGATGCAGATCAGCTGGTTCCCAGCATTACAAACCCTAACATATATCTTCCCGGCAGAAACATGTTTAATTTGTATGCACATCATGTAAGATTAGCGTATCTCCTACTGGCTTATTGAAGCTACATCTACGTCGTAGAAATTCATTTCATCCTTAAAGTTAGTTTACCATGCTTACCATTCTTAAGTTGTTTGTTTACATAGTCATAGGACTGAAGAGCGTATTTATGAAAAGATTTTTGTTTCTCATTCTGGTCAATTAGCAATATAGACTTCTGGTAAATATTCTCATGTTGCTTGGCAGGTAATTTTGAAGCATGGGGACAAGATCCTTTGTATCATCAGTTTGGTGAACCTTCTTTTGGTGCCCACAATTTGCAAGATTGGAGATTTTAATGACGTGTCTATATAATTGAAGTAACCTTATTACTTAAGATTATACTCTTCTTAGCAGGAAGATGATCTTAAGATGAATTCGTGAGAAGAAGTCGACTTCTTTCGAAGCCGAAAGACAGAGTACGCCTCTAAGAAAATAGTGACTATAACCACTGGAGGTATCAACCGCGCACCAACTAGATAAGGGTAGGTATACCTATCATACAGTCATCATCATAGTAGGTAGAGCTATGTTAGATCGAACCATTACCTAAATCGCGACGGGAAGACAAAGAGGCGCGTTAGCACCATAGCTCTCTTTGCTGCTTCTCGATTTGAGAATTGAGGAGGTCGTGGAAGCAGACAGAAGCAAATTTTAGTGAGTGAGTACGAGATGACGTCTTCCAACAGTGAAGCGCACTCAAGGTAGAAGAATTGAGAATCCTCACGGGAGGAATTCGTGAGAGTTGAGGAATTCTGTTCTCTGGAAAAAGTTTACAGTCATTGTCAGATTTTCTGTGAATTTTATTTTCCTGAGAAACTTTCCAGTGTTTTAGATTGGCTGATAAGCTATCTAGGACAACAGAAATCAGGAGAAAAGATGGTATAGAGAGAGAGCCATGAATTTTCAAAGATGAGGGGATTGAAAGCCATGAGAGAAGTGAAAATATACAAATTTTAGTTCTCTGAAAATTTGTACAGTCAGCACCATCTCTTTTGATTAAGGAATTTTCTATTGAAACTTCATTAGTAAGTAGCTTGGAGGTTGAGCTACTAGAGATCACAAAAATCTTGGAGAGATCTCTTATCGATTAAGAGATATACGGTTCGACATACAAGGAGGTCTTGACGATACGTCATGGGGAATCCAGTTCGAGTGCCGAGGTTGAAGAAGAGACGTTTGGGAGTTAGAACGGAGACGAAAAAGCCAAAGTTAAGTATAGAGGCGTTGCGATCAAGCATCTATTGCAAGTGGGGTGTCATTTTTGCTTTATATCAAGAAGCTTCTGCGAGCATCGGTGCAGATGCGAAGAAGGTTGAGTTCAAAGTATCATTCACTGTAGAGGCCACGAATGCTCTTGGCGAAGTAGAGTGTGATCCTTACAAAAGTGAATTTAAGATGTCTGCTAGGATTAATACAAACGATGGTCATGAGGATCTTATCATGGACTTTTAATTTTAGATTGGATTTTATTTCGTGTATAACATGTATAATACACGATTTTCAGTATAAAGCTCGAAAGAGTTAAGAAAGTGATGTAGAGTTATTTTCCTCAAAGATATTTTGTCCACTTAATGGTTGAGAAGGTGCAACATGAGTGGAAGTTCGAAAGATTGGAAAGTTAGACTTAGAAACCTTCCTCAAGGTTTAGATGTCATAGTAAGTGTCGGAGAGAGCTCGAAAGAGGTTATCGTTGAGTTTGAGAACCCTAGTACAAAACCTCAAGTAGAATCTCCGAGAAGAAGAGTAGAAACCGACTTGTGGTGTTATTTTTGTAGAGGGTTGGGACATAAAGTAGTGAATTGTCCAACTAGAATCAGAACCGAGAGAGCTAAAGGGAAGCGGGAGTTTACGGATTTAAGTCTTCGAGTGGGTCATCGTCACCAGCGCCAATTCATCTTCTAGGAAAAGATCCTTGTCCAAGTTGTGGAGTGGGTGATCTATCAAGAGGACACAAGTGCATCGATGTGACGGCTCTACTTACGTCAGTAGTCGAGAAGTTGGACGAGACTCAAAGAGCTGAGACAGAGAAGTTGTCGACTTCAAAAGAGGACTCGGCTGAGTCGTGATGGAGATCGTCATTCGGATGATGGAGAAGACGGTGATGCGACTCAGGCTCATGATTACCTTGGGAGAAGAGATGGCACAAAAGGTGTTGTTACAACCATTTCCTTTTATTTTACCTATGGTAGATTATTCGCGAATGAAATTGGTGATGTTCGTACTCTTTTAGCGAGTAGTTATTGCACAAAAATTAGAAGGGTAGAAAGAATAGTTACAAGATGGGGAAGTTACCAGTGTTTCATGGGAAGGACAATGAAGATGTAGAACCATTTGTACGAGACTTCAAAAAGGGTTGCATCAGAAACAACGTGAGAAGGAAGGAAGAATGGGTGCTGTTACTGCCAGAGTTTTTAGAAGACTTTGCTCTTACGTGGTATGAAGACCGGGTGAAGAGCAAGACACCTGGTGCAATTGAGGACACATGGGAGACGTTGAGTAATGCACTCATTGAAGAATTTCTTCCAGAAGAGAGTTGTGAGAAGCTCATGGTGGAGCTTACTCATTTGAAGCAACGGGACGATGAGAAAGTTCGGCAATATGCCGAAAGGGTGGATAAGTTGGAGCAACGGTTTCGGACGGTCTTACTGAAGAGTGGAGACAATGTGGAGCTAACGATGGCGGGGATTGGAGCAGTGTTGACCAAGAACTTGGTGGGAGGGTTGAGGCCTTCAATTCGAACCCAAGTGAGGTACGAGAAGTCAGCAACCAAAGCGGAGGTCATCAAGATTACGACAAATATGGAAGAGAGTTTGGATGAAGAAGATATCATCCATTATCATCATGCTGCTCTGGTGTCGACTCTGACTCCTGGTGTAGCCACAACGATCGCACCTGCATCATCACAATTGGTGATTGCTTCAACGTCAGCTCCTACTCCAACGGTGGTGTCAAGACCTTTTGTCCCAACAACGATGTCTATTGCCACCTCTGATTTTCATGCCGAGCTGAAGAGCATCACCGATACTCTTGCGGATCTCAAGATAAACGTGGTGCAATTACGAGAATGGAGAAACAAAGGTGGAGGAGGAGGTCAAAGAGGTTACGACAACAGCTTACGAAGGGAACTCAGAGGAGGACTGAGTTCTAAGAGAAGCAAGAAGAAGAAACCCAAGAGCAAGACATCAAAGTCTGTGGGAGTTGGTGTGGTGGATGTGCATGCTTCAGAGGTATGCACTAGGGTTTCAAAGATTGAAGTCCGGTTGAATGGTCACTACGTCTCTGACGTATTGGTGGATGGAGGATCGGCTGTAAACGAAATATCAGAGAGGTTGATGAAAAAATTGGGGATGGAACCAACTCGTCCAGCTAGCATTGTCGTGGGGATGGCTAACAAGCAACGGGTAAGACCTCTTGGTGTGTTAGAGAAGGTGATTGTGTCTATGATGGGAGTTCAAACATTGATGTCCTTTCAAGTGTTAAAGGACTCTAGTTATGATTTGCTCCTAGGTAGGCCTTGGTTGAGAGCTGTGCGCACCATTGATAGGTGGCACAAAGGATACTTACGGATTGGGTCTAGAGATCATAGAGTGATAGTACCTCTCTCGGGTGTTGGAGTTGTGACTTCTGACTCTGATAGACCCACTAGTGACTATTGGGAATCTGATACGGAGGATGATCAGAGTGCCTCAAAAGTAGATACTGGAGATTTTTACGATCAAGAATCCTCGTCTGAGGACGAAGGATTTGATCGAGATGAATCATTACATCAGCTTAGTGCTATTGACTTGTTGCCTCGACCAGCAGTGGAGAAAGATCATGACAAAGAAGAGTTGAGTGAGGCAGAGATTGTGAGAAGACTCTCTACCCTGAAGTTTGGTATCAATGTCACTCAAGAAGAGAAAAGTAGATTCCTAGATATATTTCAAAAATATATCCATGTGTTTACTTTCAGCTACAAGGATTTGAAGGAGGTGACTCTCGAGACTCATCGAATCGAATTGGAGGAGCACGCAAGACCAGTTCGACAGAAGCAAAGAAGGGTCAATCTCACAACGACAATGATGGTCAAGGAAGAGATAGACAAGTTGAAGGAGGCGAGTTTCATCTATGAGGTGGAGAACTCAGAATGGGTTTCACCCATTGTGATTGTCAAGAAGAAGAATGGTAAGTTGCGAGTGTGCATAGACTATAAGAAGTTGAATGCAGTTACCAAGAAGGATTATTATCCTCTATCATTTATAGATGAGATTTTGGAGGAAGTTGCTGGTCATGAGTGGTACAGCTTTGGTGATGGTTATAGTGGATATAACCAGATCAAGATAGCACAGGAGTATCAACAGTTGACTATTTTCACTACTCCTTGGGGAACATTTGCATTTCGGGTGATGCCATTTGGATTGTGTAATGCTCCGGCCACGTTTCAGAGGTTCATGAACAAGGTGTTTGAACCATTCATAGGGAAGTTTGTTCGTGATTTCATTGACGATTTTTGCGTGTACCGACGAAAGGAGAATCACTTTGATCATGTGATCAAAGTTTTGCAGCGGTTGGAGCAAGCCAACGCTTCTCTAAATCCAGAGAAGTGCATCTTTGGCTGCGAAGAATGTCTGCTGTTAGGGCACATCAATTGCAAGAATGGGATTGCGGTAGATCTTGAGAAGGTGAAGAAGATTGTGGATCTTCCATTTTCGATCAACTTAACAAGTTGAGGCAGTTTCTTGGCATGGTTGGATATTATCGTAGGTTTGTCTTTTCCTTCTCAAACAAAGCAATAGCTTTGACTATGTACATGAAGAAGGGAGTTGATTTTGACTTGATAGTGCATGATCAGAAGGCAAAGGAAGCATTTGAGGAGCGAAAAAGGCATTAGTGACAGCTCCTATACTTGCTAAACCTGAGTGGAGTAAAGCATTTATTCTGTATACGGATGCCTCCAATGTAGCAATCGGATGTACATTAAGTCAGTTAGATGGAGATGGGCATGATCATCCTATAGCTTATGCTAGTAGGCAGATGGTTCCAGCGGAGAAGAATTACTCCGTGACTGAACGAGAAAGATTAGCGGTGATCTTTGGATTGAAGTAATTTCGACACTACTTGCTAGGAGGGAAATTTTCCATAGTCACAGATCACAAGGCTTTAAAGTATATCTTTAATAAGCCTAATGCCGAAGGTCGTATTGCTCGTTGGAAGATCCTTCTAATAGAATATGATTACGTGATCGAAGATAGACCAAGGAAAAAGCATACGAATGCTGATCTTTTGTCGAGGGCTTATGATGATGAGGGAGAAGAACCGTTTGATGATTCATTTCCAGACGAACATCTGATGACCATCACAAGCATTGAGGAGATACCGGACTAGTACAAGGAAATCTGGAGTTTCCTTGCAGATGTCTCTTTTCCAGAAGGTATGCATACCCGAGAACGTAACGCGTTGATCAAGAGATGCAAACCTTACACCATGTTGGAGAGAATTCTATTTCATCAAGGAGCAGATGGCTTACTAAGGAGAGCAGTTGGTCAGAAGGAGGCATTCAAGCTAATGCACGAGTTTCACGACGGAACTGTTTGCGGAGATCACTTTGCTGGTAAGATAACAGCCTTCAAGATTTTGGATGCGGGTTATCACTGGAGAGGGATTTTCAAAGAGTGTTTAACCTATTGCAAAACTTGCGACGTATGTCAAGCATTTGCTCTAAAGTCTACTAGAACACCTCCGTTAAGATCAATTCTCGTGTTAGGACCATTTGAGAAGTGGGGTATTGACTTTGTAGGTCCTCTTAATAAGACACCTCGAGGCAATAGATACATTGTAGTCGCCACTGACTATTGTATCAAGTGGGTAGAGGCTAGACCTTTGAGAGAGACCAATGAAACAGAAGTCGGTAGATTCCTATGAGAAAGGATCATCACAAGATTTGGATGTCCGTTAGAGTTGGTCTCGGATAGAGGAGGAGAGTTTGTAGGGAGCATGACTACTGCTATGCTACAACACTTTTCTATCAAGGCACGAGTAACGACTTCATACAAACCAAATGCTAATGGTCTTGCGGAGAAGACCAATCTTACACTTTGTATGATGCTCGTCAAAGATGCTGGTGTTGAGACTATGAAACATACTTGGGATAAGAGGCTACATGCCATCTTATGAGAGTATCGAACGACAACAAAGACTTCTATTGGGTACTCTCCATTTCGACTGGTTTATGGAGTGGAGTCCAAGTTGCCGATCCAATTCGAATTGGATACTTTTCAAACTATTCAACGAAAGTTGAAAAGGTCGAGGAGAGAAGACGTGGTCAAATCAAGAAGAGAGCAACTCATGGAGTTGGAAGAGACCCGAGCGGTAGCAATGATCCGGATGGAACGAGCTCAAACGTATCAAAAGAAGAGTTACGACAAACGGTTGGGCAAGAGGGAGATAAAACCTTTTCAAGTCGGAGATTGGGTTATGTTGTATGATGCTATCAGATTCAAGAGGGCTAGGAAGAAGTTTCTTCCGAGTTATTTTGGTCCTTTTGTTGTAGATAAGGTGTGGAGCAACTTCACATATGACCTTCAGGAGCTGGGAGGAAGGAGATTCGATCGGGTAAATCATGACAAGTTGAAGTTATTTCATCGACGAAAGTTCTCTCTTCACTCCGAGGACGGAGCGAAAATTTAGTCCGGGGGTAAAATGTAACGACCTATGTTACACATAAGAAGTTTGTCTATTAGTAAGGTGTTTAGTTATAACTAAGTGTTGAGAATGTTTATTTGCTGCCAAAGTACTTTAAGGAGGTATCAAGTTAGTCATGACTAGCTAAAAGTTAGTTATGGTTAAACTTGGCTGTACTTTTGACAGAATTCAGATATTTCCTAAAGAGTGAGCACTACTATCTTGTCATCTTGTCTAAAAGGTAGAAAGGAGGTGGAAAGTATCCCTTATCTCCTTTTTGACATGATATTAGTGGTTGGATTAAAGTTGTGGACTTTGTGGGCATTAAAAACAAGAAGAGATTCCACATGTTCCTTTTTAGTGGATCTTAATGTAGAGGGGGGTGGAAATTCGAGATTCCTTGAGAATATTCCAGAATCCTTCTAGAAGTTGTTGATTTTGAAGGAATAAGCCCATGTGAAAAGGTAAAAAGCCCATGTGATTAATGCTTTTACCTTAAGTAATATCTTAGTAAAACCCGGTAAAAGTAGTTACGGCTGAGTTACTGGAAGGTACCAAAGTAAAAACCTAGAATGTATAAATAGAGGAGTAGGGAAGAGCTTCTCATCCTTGTTTTCACATCGTTGTAATGACAAATTGAGTAATATAGAGAGTGTGGGATAATTTTAGCATGTGAGAACTTGAGAGACGTCGTTAGAATGGAGGATTTTAGTTGATGAGTTTATGGAGAATTTTAGTTGATAAGCTTGTGGGTGTATGAATGAGTGAACTTAGCATCTTTTCCTTCAAGGTTCATGGTGTGCTTCCATCAAAGCCATCAGAGGTGACCCCTGAGTGAGAGACAGGCCCGACATTTGCAGATTCATCGATGACGATCGTGGTGGTTGAGAGATCGGGGGGTAGTTGATCGATGGGATCGTGATGGGTTTACAATCCAGAGTGAACGTGAGAGTTTATTATTGTTTTAAGAAGTAGGAAAATGAGAATTGGGCCAGTGCCTCCCAAGCTTCTTGGCTTCTCAAATCCACATCTTCCTAGAGAACTAGAAGATTGGAAAGGCTGGCGGAATGCGCGAGAAGATGTGAGGGTCCTCTACGGATGTCTTCTATCTGACCCATAGCAGCACGTTCCTTCTTCTTTCCAAACTTTAGAAG
This sequence comes from Asterella californica, assembly GCA_036924285.1. Taxonomy (NCBI): domain Eukaryota; kingdom Viridiplantae; phylum Streptophyta; class Marchantiopsida; order Marchantiales; family Aytoniaceae; genus Asterella; species Asterella californica. Next base: position 21,485,279 of record JAYKYS010000003.1, read on the forward strand.
AGAGTTGTGAGAAGCCTTGCTTGGAGAATCTGGAGAGAATTGTAAAAGGTCATGTCTTCCCACTATGTAGCAAACTTCTTCTAAGAGTGTATGTGAGGTGAGGAGTCGAAAAACAAAGTACGAATGTTCCGTGTCTGTGACGAGGCTAGATTGCATGTAGGAAGTCGAAGATAGGTGAGACCAGTGATGAGAAGTCTGGCTGCGTGAAGTCTTCTGAAGACGTCAGTTAACCAGAGGCTGTCCGAGGAGTCTTCTTGGAGATCACTGTCACCGCAGGAGTCCTCAGTCTTCTTCTGATCCATCCGCAGACTTCACTTCGCATGTATCTTCTCATCTTCTGTTAGGAAGTAGGATGAATTGCAAAATGGATTATCTTCTTAAGAATCCGTGCGATGCCTTGCTTAGTTAGGATTGCTTAGATATAGCTCGGAAGACGTGATGTACTTAAGAAGCAGTGTTAGAATTCTGGAAGACATAATAGCTGTCTTCTAGAAGACTAAATTCGTCTTCTGAGAGTGATAAGGATTGAGCCTTAGGCTCACAACAAGTATTTGTGGTATAGTGTAACAAAAGCTTGAAATGTTGATGCATCCTCGAGAGTTGGTGTTACCGCAAGCAGAGTTGATCGGGGTCAAACCTTTCATCAATGAGTTGAGCCTCGATTTCTTCACATGATTGTTGGAATCTCGCGGACCAGGGTATTCTGGAAGAGGTTTGGGCAGCATTGCCTCCTCGTAACTTTTGTATCTATCAAGGCAAGGGTCGCCCAAGGAAGATCATTCTTGTGGACGGTGGAGTGATAGAGCTTTCCACCGACCTGAATCAGAAAACCATTGATATAAGCTCGAGAAAGGGAAGATCCTCACCATCATCTTAGAGAAATGGCATGTACCTGAGAGTACTACATGTCTCTTCTTGGAAGATCGATAGGGGAGGAACGGATGGAAGGTGAAAGCTTACCGGGAGCCGAAGAAGCGTCTTCTGGAGAAGCTGTACCTTCATCTTTTTTCCAAGGGAAAGGACCAGAAGGTCAAATATCTTGAGGACCAGAAGGTCAAATATCTTGGAGACCAGGATGTAGAGTTTCTGGAAGCGGTTTGAGCATGAGAGGTCGTCAACTGAGGCACCTTCTTCCACGCTTACGTCTATGCCGAGTTGGTGTACTTGGGCACCCTAGCAGGAGGGCATCTCACCCTCTTCTTCTGCTATCTGTATGTATCCAAGAGGGATATGAAGGAGAACCAATTGGTCAAGTATGGACCAGCAGTACAGCGAGAGGTGAAGGAAGAGACCTCGGAGGAAGAAGACTGGGTAGCTACCATGTCTTCCTCTCCCACTCTAGTGCCTCAAGAGGGACCAGGCATCCACCATAAGACAATTACAGTGCAGGAAAATGACTCCAGCGACACAAAAGACGCGTCGCCACCTAGAAGGATGAGACCTAGGAGCGTTCCTAGAAAGAGCACATCTTTCTCGACCATCCACACTGGATCCGAGTCGGATTCATAAGAAGATACTCCCAGCACCAAGATCACCAAGACGACAAGGGATCTTCCGAAGACTCCAGAAGTCAAGACCTAGGTTGATGTTCCGACTGCGACAAGGAGGATGCGGAGAGAAGAGGACTGCTTCTGCGGTGGAAAGAGATCTTCCACCCCGGAAGACATCGAGGGTAGCGTCTTCCCGGACACCGAAGAAGAAGATCATTGTAGCAGAAGAGGTACACATGTCTCTGGAAGGCAAGGAAGATGCCTCAGATTGATTTGTGGGCATGAACTTGTCTTCTATGAGAAGACAACTGGAGGAGTTAAGTGCCTTCTTCAGTTCGGAGATCCAATCAGCAATGAAGTTGGTGGAGAAGCGAGCGATGGCTTAGGAGAAGCCGTTGCAGCATGGATTTGGTCTTTGGACCTTGATCCAGCAGGAGGAAGTCCAGAAGCAAAAGCTGGAAGCTCTAGAAGCCAATCTCCGCACCACGGAGAAGATTACCATGAAGTATAAGACAGAAGCTTCTGCTTCTGTCAAGGAGTTGGCACAGTTGCGGAAGAGCAACCAAGAGTTGCAGATGCGACTTCAGCAGTGAGAGCAAGAAGTTTTGCGGATCCGGGGTAAGTTACTGATCTCGCAGAGGAGAAGAAGACTTGGAGCGCACTGCGAGAAGCCACGGAAGCCAAGGCTGTAGAGGAGAAGAAGCACCGGGTGGAAGTAGAAGCCCGAGGGAAGGAGATTATGACATAGATGAGAGAAGCGCTTCAAGCGCTAGAAAGGAGCTTCTAACCCTAGCTCGTACCTGAGATGACGCTTCCAAGAAGATGTTGATGGAATGCAAAGAGAGCATGTTCCGCTACCTGGATCGGCAGGTTGAGGGTCTGAAGACTCTCTACGGTCTTCTCTCGATTCTTCATCATGCAGCTACGTCTTCTGCTGCACCAAGATCAGCAATTATGGAGGACCTCGACAAGGAGGAGTTCGACCTCGGTGTCCACTTGGTGATGACAACGTTGAAAGCCGAGAAGAAGAGCGAGGAAGCCCCGGAAGACAAGACGTCTTCTGGAAGACAAGAAGAAGAGATGACTCTTGGATGTTCAGGATGGAGGAGATGACTGTCTCTGACTCCTATGAGATCACCCCAGCTCCCACCGTCGAGCAAGTGGTGCAGAAAAGTCAGGAAGCGCAGATGGATTCAGCTTCCCAAGGACCTCTTCTGGCTTTCAAAGCCATGACAAAAGCGCACATGACTAGCACTAAGGAGGATACTACCTCAGCCGCACTCGAGGTACCAGCAGAGCCACCCACAGTACCAGAAGCCGAAATAAAAGATCAGGAAGATGAGGATCTCATGAAGATCCCACCTGGCGACCACGAGTAGGTAGTAGAGGTAGTTAGCTATTAATTACCCTAGCTATTTTGTAGGAACCGGAGTATGTTATTTTAAGATAGAAAGCCCTCTTTTTATTTTTAAGTGACTGTCCATGTGATAGGATAAGCAACTGTAGGAGTAGAAAATACTTTCTAAACTTAGAGGAGGAACCGAAGCCTAGGAGGTGATGGTCTTCTAGCAGCGTCCCTTTTTCTCTAGGCTGTGAGTTGCGATTGGAAGAGATCTCCTTCTTACCACCCAAGGTAATTGTATAAAACCGATGCCAATGTAGTATCTTAGGCACACATGTACACACACATACGTACATACTACACGCACAGAGTTGAGTTACACATAGAGTAGGTCTGAACCTCCGCTCCCGGCAGGAGATCGCATGGATGTAGACAGTAGTAGACATCATAGACAAGGAACAGCATCATCGTGCAATCCTGCTCTAAGCTGGTGTGTCGAGGCATAGTGACAAAAAGTGGATGAAGTAAGCTTCTAGAAGCCAATGTAAATTCTTCTCGGGGATTAGATTTTAGATTTGATTGCAGAAGCTTTGTCTATGTCTTCTGGGGAGTGGGTTTCATCCATGCACCTTCTTGTTGAGTGGCAGTGATTGTTAGAAGCAGTGTAGAGTCCAAGCTTGTTTCATTCAGTGGAGCACTTCGGATCTACGTTACGGAATGTCCATGAGAGATTGGTCTCCCGAGTTAGAGTAATCGGAGCAAAGATAGAAGAAGTCGGAAGTCTTCTTTCCACAACAGAAGACGTCATCTTCGATTGGAAGACAATGTAACTATAAGCAGATCTTTGATCTTCTTCCTCAATTTACTACAAGTAGGGATGGCTTGTTAGTCAAGATCCGGACTAGAAGTCTGTCAGAATCTTAATTTCTTCATTTTCTCTTGTTTCTTCTTGTTTGGATTTTCTCTTCTTCTCTCACTTCTCTCTTCTTCCCATCTTCCTATCTTCTTCTATCGGATTTTCGAAGCTTCTTTTGAGTATCAGTGAATGTGAATGTCGTTGTAGTGCAACCGGAAGACCGTTTTAGCAGACAGAAGCTTGAGAAGGCTATAGAGGACATACACCTTGTGATTTATCTAACCCGTTGGAAACTGTAAGAGCAATGTGTGACAGGAAATAGTAATTTGGCATCTACAAAGCAGAGAGTCTTCTGGAGGTGTCAGAAGCCGAGTTGAACCCCCAGAAGCTGAGAATTGCTTTTGGAAGCCGTCGTGAGAAGACTGGAAGCCGTGACCTGGAAACAGTAATCGTTTTCCTGGACTTCTCAGTGGGTATTGTATGATATTTTAAGCAGTAGTGGTATGTTAAGGTCCAGAGCACCTTCAGAAGGGTCTAGAAGCCGTGTGGTTTTGTGAGAAGAAGAGATTTTTGGACAAAACCCAGGTGTTTGTGAGTTTGAACAGATCTTAGAACTTAGAGCAGCGTAACTAATGTAAATCTTCTTGGGGAACAAAATCTTTTATGCTACAATAGGCTGAAGGAGAAATCCTGAGACACTACATATAGTAACCTCATATTTTTGACGCCGCTGCCGGAGATTTCATCTTAGTAACGATTGTTCTAAGCTTCCTAGATCTGTGTGTCAGTAGTTGGTTGCATTTAGACTAACTTGGATCAAATTTTAGTGTGATGTGGAACAATATCTTGAATGAGAAGACAGGAACCGCAACTAGAAGCTGATGAGAGACATCAAGGGGAATTGGAAGAGACCGCTTCCTCACTTCCAAGAGCTTCTTGGAAGACTTGATCTTAAAAATAGAGAAATCTGCAGTCGAGCGCAACACGAAGCAGAAGAGAGAGACGTTTCGAACCTATGAACAGTTGTTAAGATCTTCAGCTTGTTAGGTCAAGTACTAGAAGAAGAGAAGATTGACACCTCTTCTGAGCACTCTGGTGGATGCCTCCGATCAGAAGAAGAAGCAGAAGACGCGTGGGTAAGGATCTTGAGCGTGTACACTCATCTCAGCGAACCGCTTCTAGAGAACAGAGGATATCCCTAAGACACCTGAAGAAAGAAGACGAGCTCAGAAAGATCCAAACCGTAGATTTGGAAGAGCCTTCCATCTCAAGCATAATCTTTGGAGAAGACAGAAGTCAACCAGGTGACCACGTTTACAAAGTTGATTTTTGTTCCGATTACGCAGAAGACATCTTCCCAAGTGCGGGAGAGGTCTCGCAAGGTGGAGGAAGACTGGAGGAGATTGCTCTAGACATCTCAGAGGATGGAAGCGACAGCAGCTCTGACTCAGAAAACGATATTCCTGACTCAGACAGACATGTCCCTTCGAGAAGATTATCTCCATCACTTGGACCTGACAGAGGAAGAAGTTGACAGCTGCATCAGCCGGCCGCCAACATGGCTTCTCATACCCGGCAGAAGTACCATCAGTTCCACGACGATGATGCCGATGTTGATGACTTCATCACGATGTTTGAACAAAATAGTACAATTTCTTGATTATAGTTATGACGAAGTCCGTGTCTTTGATCACTAGAGAGAAACTTGACAAGAACAATTACCAAGTGTGGAAGTTCGGATGATGATTTTCATGTAAGATCTTAACACTGAGGAGGAGAAAGTGTTTGATGTAGACGTTTCTGACTTGAAATTCAAGGAGTGGAAGAAGCGATCGTATTAGACGATTCATTACATAACATTGATAGTTTCAACATCGATGATCGGTCACATCCAAGACTATGATACATCCAAGAAAGCTTAGGATGCACTCCTGCATCTATTTCAGTCAGGAATAGAGGCGCGGAAGATGTCATTGTTGCAGCATTTCAACATTGTGAAGAAGAGATCGATGTGCATAAACGACTATGTGAACCACATCAAATAGCTCACAGATCAATTTACAAGCTGCGTGCTGTGTACAAGTGGTTCATCACTTCAATTTCAACCAGAGAACCCCTTCCATGATTTGATGAACTAGTTCCTATGATGTTATGAGAGGAAGTGTGCTTACTGAGGAGTACTACTTCAACAAGAATCTGTCCGTTTTGTAAATTCTGGAGGATCTCGAGGTAGGGGTCATGGAAAAGATGTTGGACATGAACAGGATCACGGACAGCAACATCAACACTAGTCGCAACAACAGTAGCAGCAGAACTAGCACATGCTGGTTCTTCCAATAGTTAAAGACTTGTGTTTGGTTCTTGCAACTACTGCAAGAAGCAAGATCATAATGCAAAATCAATGCTACAAGCGACTGAACAACCAACGCCAGTATGACAACAACCAGCAGTGCTATGCAGCAATTGAGCAAGTCTATTCGAAATAGTTGTTGATTACAACGCATCAGACTTATGCGACTTTAGAGTCACAGATTGACTGGGTGATGGACTCTAACGCCACCAGTCACATGACATTCCATCGAGAGTGGTTCAATTCACTCGAGTCTAAGGAGACTCCTTAGTGTATGATGTCTGTTTTTGTCTTTTGTTAAACTCTAAATTTAGAAACAGAGCTCTAGAGTGGAGTTCGAGCATTTGGTGAGGGATCTTCAAAATCGGAGAGCACAGGGAGAGAGGGCTCGTCATGCCAAGCACTTCCAGTGAAATTTTTGATCGATTTGATCCAATAAAGACGAAGTTATGACCAATTGAAGTTCGAATTGTGCTAGAATTGAATCACTTTTATTGGATTTAGGGTTTTCAGTGTCACTCGCAGCAGATTTGAGAAAATTGCTTCAAAACTTCGAGGTTGTGTTCTCTGCCAGCAGGGTTACGATTTCAAAAAAAGTTTCATATCGATTGAGTGACTGAGTAATTCAGGGCGGCCGCTGAAGCCGAGGGGGTCTGAAAAGCTCTTAATCTAGAGCAGCGACTTCAGGGAAGGAGATCTGGAGTTCTACAAACAATCAGGAGTCCCAACTTCACAGGAGTGTTCAGCAAGCTGTGAACTGCAAATCCTGTAAGAAACTTCGAAATTGATCGAGCCAAACTCCTGTTATAGGTAGAAATAGCCATCTAGGTACCAGAAATTGCCGTAGTTTTCTTGCTCAAAACTTTTCTGTTCATATCTCCGTGTCAGAATTTGATCTCAGGCTGAAACTTCGTCTGTGAGTTCAGTAGTACCTCATTTGCATGTAGGGGAAGTTTAGAAGTCTAAACCTTCATAGTTTTCTTCTCCGTGAGTGTCAAAGTTCACCGTCGGATCTTATTACTGCCAGCTAGACCTGAATTTCGCCTTCTGGGTATATTACTAGATTTTACACATCTGTGTGAGTGTTTATAGCCCCTGTTGTAACCTGAAAGCCAACCTCTTGAGTGAACAACCACAGCCAGAAGCCCGGCGCTTTCCTAGATAGACGGATCACACTCCGACATACTCTCTTTTTGGTGAACTCGACGTGAAACACCTAGGGTGGGAGTTTTCTTGAGAGTGTTGCAGGATCAGATATCATGGCCAACCAAGGATCATCAAGTGGAGGTGCTGCTGCTGCTCAGCAACCTGTTTAGCTGGATGCTGCTACGATGAAGATGTTCCAAGTCTTTTTCATGTTTATGCAGCAGCAGCAGAGCACAGAGAGGAAGGAGGTATTAGCAACCAAGGCGTTGCAATCTGTGGTGCATCAGATGGACCAGTTCAAGGGGACAGATATTTCCAAGTACGTGCGATACTATGCTAGGGAGATGGAGGTGAACAAGGTACCTGAGAAGGAGATGGTGGAGAACTTTGAACTTGCTGTTGTCCTTGAGATTCGTGGGCGTGTGAAGGAGCTCAAGCAACAGCAAGGACAGAGTTGGGAGAGCTTTATGCGAGCTTTGAAGGAGGAGTACTACACTGAAGATTCAGAGAGGGTGACCAAGAGAACATTCTTGGAGTGGGTGGTTAAGCCTAACAAAGGTTTGTCTGTAAATGAGTTGTTAAGGGAGTTTGATCGTCAGTATGCTCAGCTTTCTAGGACAGAGAAGCTTACACTGGAGGTGGAGAAGACCGAGCTTTTCTTACAAGCAGCGGACGTGACTATTCAGGAGATGCTTGAGCTGTTGTTGGAAGACAAGAGTGAGGAGAGAGGATTGAAGACTGATTGGAAGGAGGTTGAAGAGGCTGTCTCTTTGCTGACCAAGAGACAGAGAAGAAGGGACAAGGTGGTGGTAAGTGAAGCAGCACCTCTGATAATTCCTGTCAAGCAGTTGTCTACTAAGCCCGCTTTGGTAATTGCTAGAGAGGAAGACTCACCGCTTGATGAGTTGATTAAGGGTATGAAGGAGCTTAAGCTCAAGCTCACTAGGTTAGAAGAGAAGGAGTAGAATGTACAGCTTGCTATGCAGAGACCTCAGATGAGAGAAGGCTTTGTTCATCGTTGTATATGGTGTGATAGCCTAGACCATGTAAGGAGAGATTGTGGAGAGTTTCCAGATGCACTGAGGAAGGATCTGATCTTCTTCAAAGATGGTAAGATCCATCTGAGAGAGACTGGGATGATGTTGGGAACCAACTTTGGCAAGGGTGGTATGAAGAGACTTGTGAATGAGATATCAGCATCACATGTTGTTTCTCTTGTGAATGCTGCTACTTGTGGAGTGAAAGTGGAGATGGAGAGAGAGAAAGGGACTACTGGGTTGTGGTCTGATGTAGTGCGGTCCGTAGCTAGAACAGAGCTAGACAAAGATGTGCTACAAAGGGTTGGCAACTCAATTCGAGAAGCTACAGGATGAAATGATCTTGTGGATACTATGTCAGTGCATGCTTATGTTGCAAGAAGTCAGCATGAAGCTGTACTAGAAGAAAAACGCAGAAGGGAGGATGCAGGTGAGGGAGTGAAAGGGCTAGACCAGAGGCAAGACAGGAGACAACACCTACTCGAGAGGAAACTATGGAGGATCTACCACCTACAATACCAAAGGAGAAGGAGAGAAGCAAGGAGAAGGGTAAGATGTCTGCATACAAACTTCAGTCTGACATTGAGATTGCTACAGACCTGAAGCAGGTGTTAGAGAATCGTATATTGAATGGGAAGGTTGAGTTTACTTTTGGTGAGATTCTTGGGATTGCAAAGCGTGAGTTCCATGAGGTTATCATAGATATCATCAAGAGGAAACGTCAGACTTTGGGTGAAGCAGCTACGCTTAATGCTCTAGGGACCAAACTGTCGGATGATGAGGAAGATGAGATTGCTGGTTACTGCTCTCAAGTATCAGAGGGGAGATCATATCAGCACGTTGTCGGAGTGTAATCCGTCTACCTAGGAAAGCGCCAGGCTTCTGGCTGTGGTTGTTCACTCAAGAGGTTGGCTTTCAGGTCACAATAGGGCTATAAACACTCACACAGATGTGTAAGATCTAGTAATATACCCAGAAGGCGAAATTCGGGTCTAGCTGGCAGTAATAGGATTCGGCGGTGAACTTTGACACTCAGGGAGAGAAAAACTATGAAGGTTTAGACCTCTAAACTTCCCCTACATGCAAATGAGGTACTACTGAACTCACAGACGAAATTTCAGCTTGAGATCAAATTCTGACACGGAGATATGAACAGAAAAGTTTTGAGCAAGAAAACTACGGCAATTTCTGGTACCTAGCTGGCTATTTCAACCTATAACAGGAGTTTGGCTCGATCAATTTCAAAGTTTCTTACAGGATTTGCAGTCTACAGGGTGCTGAACATCCCTGTGAAGTTGGGACTCCTGAATGTACACAGAACTGCAGATCTCCTCCTCTGAAGTCGCTGCTCTAGATTAAGAGCTTTTCAGACCCCCTCAGCTTCAGCGGCCGCCCTGAATTACTCAGTTGCTCAATCGATATGAAACTTTTTGTGAAATCGTAGCCCTGCTGGCGGAGAACACAACCTCAAAGTTTTGAAGCAATTTCTTCAAATCTGCTGCGAGTGACACTGAAAACCCTAAATCCAACCAAAATGATTCAATTCTAGCACAATCCGAACTTCAATTGCTCATAACTCCGTCTTTATTGACTCAAATCGATCGAAATTTCACTGGAAGTGCTTGGCATGACGACCTCTACCCTTCTGTGCTCTCAGATTTCGAAGATCCTTCACCAAATGCTCGAACTCCACTCTAGAGCTCTGTTTCTAAATTTAGAGTTTAACAAAAGACAAAAACGGACCAATGGGAGTTCATAGCTCCACTTGGTTGTCCTTTAGTACCCTAAACCACGTGGCAACTTAGTTTTACTCATAGGCTACCACGTCAAGCCCCCTAGAGTGCCAGCGTAAAACTTAAATTACTTAAAACGACACGCAACCCCAAAAAATAACTTAAATCAGCTAGAAAGCGTGCATGGGCGACACGCAAATACAACCCATGAGCTTAAGCCCTATCAACATGGTAATCAACCTGAGCCGTGATCAATCAATGCCACCACAGATTCCTCTAGATCTCCCAGCTTCACTAAGGTCTCTGTGGTTGCTCTCGCCCAATGGTTGTGAGAATAATGGCTTTTTTGCGATGCTTCCACCTCATCTTCAAACCTCACGTTGTCGCGCTACTTGGCGGCTACATGTTATATTTCTACTCCGACGCTTGAGTTTAGTAGTTCTAGAAGTTAGCTTATATTACTTCTAGTCGTTTATGTATATGTTTGACACCTTTGCATACGGTGTTAACACTATTTTGAGTCTTAGTAGGTTGATTACCATGTTGATAGGGCTTAAGCTCATGGGTTGTATTTGCGTGTCGCCCATGCACGCTTTCTAGCTGATTTAAGTTATTTTTTGGGGCTGCGTGTCGTTTTAAGTAATTTAGGTACCAGAAATTGCCGTAGTTTTCTTGCTCAAAACTTTTCTGTTCATATCTCCGTGTCAGAATTTGATCTCAGGCTGAAATTTCGTCTGTGAGTTCAGTAGTACCTCATTTGCATGTAGGGGAAGTTTAGAGGTCTAAACCTTCATCGTTTTCCTCTCCGTGAGTGTCAAAGTTCACCGCCGAATCCTATTACTGCAAGCTAGACCCGAATTTCACCTTCTGGGTATATTACTAGATCTTACACATCTGTGTGAGTGTTTATAGCCCTATTGTGACCTGAAAGCCAACCTCTTGAGTGAACAACCACAGCCAGAAGCCCGGCGCTTTCCTAGGTAGACGGATTACACTCCGACATACTCTCTTTTTGGTGAACTCGACGTGAAACACCTAGGGTGGGAGTTTTCTTGAGAGTGTTACAGGATCATATATCATGGCCAACCAAGGATCATCAAGTGGAGCTGCTGCTGCTGCTCAACAACCTGTTCAGTTGGATGTTGCTACGATGAAGATGTTCCAAGCTTTTTCCATGTTTATGCAGCAGCAGCAGAGCACAGAGAGGAAGGAGGTATTAGCAACCAAGGCGTTGCAATCTGTGGTGCATCAGATGGACCAGTTCAAGGGTACAGATATTTCCAAGTATGTGCGATACTATGCTAGGGAGATGGATGTGAACAAGGTGCCTGAGAAGGAGATGGTGGAGAACTTTGAGCTTGCTGTTGTCCCTGAGATTCGTGGGCGTGTGAAGGAGCTCAAGCAGCAGCAAGGACAGAGTTGGGAGAGTTTTATGCGAGCTTTGAAGGAGGAGTACTACACTGAAGATTCAGAGAGGGTGACCAAGAGAACGTTCTTGGAGTGGGTGGTTAAGCCCAACAAAGGTTTGTCTGTAAATGAGTTGTTAAGGGAATTTGATCGTCAGTATGCTCAGCTTTCTAGGACAGAAAAGCTTACATTAGAGGTGGAGAAGACCGAGCTTTTCCTACAAGCAGCGGACGTGACTATTCAGGAGAAGCTTGAGCTGTTGCTGGAAGACAAGAGTGAGGAGAGAGGATTGAAGACTGACTGGAAGGAGGTTGAAGAGGCTGTCTCTTTGCTGACCAAGAGACAGAGAAGAAGGGACAAGGTGGTGGTAAGTGAAGCAGCACCTTTGATAATTCCTGTCAAGCAGTTGCCTGCTAAGCCCGCTTTGGTAATTGCTAGAGAGGAAGACTCACCGCTTGATGAGTTGATTAAGGGTATGAAGGAGCTTAAGCTTAAGCTCACTAGGTTAGAAGAGAAGGAGCAGAATGTACAGCCTGCTATGCAGAGACCTCAGATGAGAGAAGGCTTTGTTCATCGTTGTATATGGTGTGATAGCCTAGACCATGTAAGAAGAGATTGTGGGGAGTTTTCAGATGCATTGAGGAAGGATCTTATCTTCTTCAAAGATGGTAAGATCCATTTGAGAGAGACTAGGATGATGCTGGGAACCAACTTTGGCAAGGGTGGTATGAAGAGACTTGTGAATGAGATATCAGCATCACATGCTGTTTCTCTTGTGAATGCTGCTACGTGTGGAGTGAAAGTGAAAATCGAGAGAGAGAAAGGGACTACTGGGTTGTGGTCAGATGTAGTGCGGTCCGTAGCTAGAACAGAGCTAGACAAGGATGTGCTACGGAGGGTTGGCAACTCAATTAGAGAAACTACAGGATGGAATGACCCAATGGATACTATGTCAGTGCATGCTTATGTTGCAAGAAGTCAGCATGAAGCTCTACTAGAAGAAAAACGCAAGAGGGAGGATGCAGGTGAGGCTTCTACAGCCAAACGACCTGCTACAAGGAGTGAAAGGGCTAGACCAGATGCAAGGCAGGAGACAACACCTACTCGGGAGGAGACTATGGAGGATCTACCATCTACAACACCAAAGGAGAAGGAGAGAAGAAAGGAGAAGGGTAAGATGCCTGCATACAAACTTCAGTCTGACATTGAGATTGCTACAGACTTGAAGCAGGTGTTAGAGAACCGTATCTTGAATGGGAAAGTTGAGTTTACTTTGGGTGAGATTCTTGGGATTGCAAAGCGTGAGTTCCATGAGGTTATTATAGATATCATCAAGAGGAAACGTCAGATTTTGGGTGAAGCAGCTACGCTTAACGCTCTAGGGACCAAACTGTCGGAAGATGAGGAAGATGAGATTGCTGGTTATTGCTCTCAAGTATCAGAGGGAAGATCAGATCAGCACGTGAGGTTTGAAGATGAGGTGGAAGCATCGCAGAAGAGCTATTATTCTCACAACCATTGGGCGAGAGCAACCACAGAGACCTTAGTGAAGCTAGGAGATCTAGAGGAACCTGTGGTGGCATTGATTGATCACGGCTCAGAGATTAATCTGATGTCTAAGGAGCTGTACAAGCGTGGGAGGTGGCCCATAGACACCGACCATGGATGGCTTATCCGTGCTGCCAATAACCAGAGAGGAGAACTCTATGGTGCTTGCCCCAACATCAAGGTAACTGTGGGTGACATCAGTGATGTTCATAATTTCTTTGTGCAAGACATGTCAACCTATCCTATCATTCTAGGACAGCCTTACATTACTGCTGTTAGAATGGAGACACGAGTTATGGATGATGGTTCAGCCTATGCTAGGATACGTAGTAGAGACGGCAAAAGAGCTGTTCAGTTTTTGACTGTTGCTGCAGAACATGAGAGGAATCGTGATAGCTTGAGAGACCGTCCACTACCTAAGATTACTCAGGAGTTTAGAGAGTCTAAGGGTTTTGGCAGAGTACCATTGAAGAGCGAGACTTCAACGGTACAGTAGAGATAGGATTCTCGCCTAATCCAGTAAAGCAGGAAGCTTTATCCACTAGCTTCTTGGGATTGACGTCATGTGGATCAGTATGTTATAGGAAGGTTGAGAATCTGAAGAGGTTTGAGAGGCAACATGTGAAGTATGTACAGCAGTCTTTGTGGGATAGTGGAGAGTTAGCAGGAGATGAATACATATATGGAGTGTTTGAAGAGCAGTATTTGGTAGATACTATAGGGGAGTTGAAATCTATATTAGAAAGCTCTACAGATGATGTAGATAGAGTGGTGAGAGTGAGCTCCAAGGAGCTTTATGATGTAATTGATAAGTTTATAGATCGACAAGAAGTGTATGTGGAGACCAAGTACAAGTCAGTGGCAAAGAAAGTCAAACCAGTGGCTTTGCCTTTGCCACTCGATTACAATCAGAAGATGGAGCAAGCTGCACGAGAACCGACGCTCAGAGGACCGAGAAGAATTGGGCACCAGTTCACAGAAACAACACTGAAGGAGCTGAAGATTGGAGGTGATGGATTTCTTACTGAGCAAGAGAAGAAGAGCTTCAGGGAGATGCTATCTAGGCATGGTAATGCGTTTGCGTTTGAGTCACATGAAGTAGGATGTGTAGATCCAAGTGTAGTTGCACCTATGGTAATCTTTACTATACCGCATGTGCCTTGGAATCTACGTCCTATCCCTGTGCCTAGAGCTCATCTGCCAAAGCTGATAGACTTGCTTAATGAGAGGATTAGGATGGGTATCTTGGAACCATCTATAGCTCCCTACTCTAGCAGATGGTTTACTGTTCCGAAGAAGAGTGGAGCTTTGAGATTCATTCAAGATATGCAGCCAGTTAACAAGGTGACTATCAGGAATATGGGTATAGGACCTATTGTAGACGAGTTTGCAGAGGCTTTTGCTGGTCGTGCTATCTATTCAATGGGAGACTTATATTCAGGGTATGATCAGTTTCAGTTATCCTCTGAGAGTAGAGACTTGACTACAATGAGGACACCTTTGGGATTACTGAGGATGTGCACCTTGCCACAAGGTGCTACCAATTCTGTAGCACATATGATGAATGACATGAACAAAGTTTTGAGGGATTTCATTCCTGAAAGAACTATGCCATTCCTTGATGATGTGCCGATCAAAGGGTGTGCTGAGGAGGAGAAGAATGAGGTAATGGATCAGAGGGGGTGCCGTAAGTTTGTTGCAGATCACATAGCTGATTGTGATAAGATACTGAGTCGACTGGAGGAGGTTCATTTGACTTTATCAGGAGCAAAGTCTGTATTTGGAGAACAAGAGGTGTTGATTGTGGAGCACCTATGTGGATCTTATGGTCGGAAACCTTGTCCAAACAAGGTTGATGCCATTCAAAGGATGAAGGAGACATGTGGGTCAGTTACCGAGGTGAGAAGGTTTCTAGGTGCATGTGTGTTTTATCATATATGGATTCCACACTTTGCACATGTAGCAGATCCGTTGTACAAGTTGTTGAGGAAGGGGCAAAGATTTCAGTGGCAAGAGGAGCAAAGCGAGTCTATGAAGAAGTTGAAGGATCTGTTGTCTTCACCACCAACTCTACGGAAGGTAACATATGAGTTGGGCAGATCTGTTATCATTACTGTTGATACTAGTCCTATTGGCATTGGATGGGCTATAGGACAGGATGATGAGGATGGAAATAGATATGTGGTGCGTTTTGGGACTAAGGTGTTAAGTTCACGGCAGAGAGACTACCCTCAGGTCAAGAGAGAGCTATGGGGAGTAGTTACTGCGATGAAGAGTGATAAGGAATACTTGGTAGGAGCACCTGTGGTTGTGGAGACAGATTGTTTACCTCTCTTGGGAATGATCACTAGCTGTACAACTCCAGATATTGCTATGTTGAGGTGGATAGCATATATCAAGTCCTTGAACCCAGAGTTTAGACATATTGCAAGAAAAGACAATCCTGTGGCAGATATGTTATCAAGGGCTAGATATTACGATGAGAAAGAAATGATAGATGACCAGGAGGATGTGGGAACAGAGTTCTATTCTAGTGCTCTTGCTAGAAGGGATAGAAGCTGTTTTGCAGCCTCGTTGGAGTTTTTTGAGGAAACTGTGTATGATGGCGAGTGGTTGGATCTTGGGCGCTATTTGAGTTCACTGGAAAGGCAAGAAGGCTGGTCTGATGCAGATTTCAAGAGGATCCGTAGAATAGATTATGGTTACTTTTTACATGGAAGACATCTATGGAAGCGCCCTAAGCTACAAGGAGGTATACCGCAACGGGTGGTATGTGACTTGGAATTGCAGCAGCAGCTGATCAAGGAGTTCCATGAGAGTTTATGGGCCGGTCATAGAGGGGTTTGGGCTACATTTGCCAAGATGAAGGAAAAGTATTGGTGGAAGGGTATGTATAAGGATGTAGTGCAGTTTGTTTCATCCTGTATACCTTGCCAGATGTATTCCAACGTACGTCATCGTGATGGATTGCATCCTACTTATCCTTTAGCCATTCATTACAAATGGGTAGTTGATCTGGTAACTATGTCATTTGGACTTGGACAAATGAGGTATCTAGTCTTGGCTAGAGAAGATCTATCTAACCAAGTCGAAGGCCGTGCCCTGAGGACAAAGACCACTGCTAGTGTCTGCCGCTTTCTACTTGAAGATGTTATTTGTAGGTATGGGTGTGTGGGAAAGATCACTGCAGATAGGGGTGAGCTGGATTCACAAGAAGCAGTTGAGTTCTTCAAGCGATTGGGAATCAAGTTGGCGTTAACCACTGCTTACAATCCTGAAGGGAATGGCAAGAGCGAACGAGGTCATCCGCCAATCATCAAAGCTTTGGTAAAAGCTTGCAAGGGTAAGATCCGTGAATGGCCTAGACTGCTACCATTTGCTTTGTGGGCGGATCGTACAACTCATAGTACCGTTACAGGTTACATGCCAGCAGAGTTGATACTAGGGCAAAAACCTATGATGCCGATTGAGGAGGTTGTGCCTACTTGGAATGTTTTGCCATGGGAAGATGATAGAAGTACGAAGGATCTTCTTGCATTAAGGATCCAGCAGTTAGAACGAAGACCTGAGGATGTTGCCAAAGCTGTGGAAAGGTTAAAGACTGCTAGAGAGAAAAACAAAGGCAGATTTGATGAACACATAGATTACGACCCAAACCAGTTAAGGAAGGGTATTGGATGTTAGTCTATGATAGTAGTCTTGATAATCAGCATAGCGCTATCAGAAAGTTTTCCAAGAGATGGTTCGGACCTTATGTGGTGTTAGAAGTTTATGATAATGCCACATACTCTTTGAGAGAGTTAGATGGTGCAGTGCTCAAGGTACTAGTCGCAGGGAAGAGAATCAAGCTCTTTAGAAAGAGAGGGGACGACCAGAACATTGCAGAGCTTATTGAGGATGAAGCTGAAGACTCAATGGAGGTCGAAGATGAATTTGAAGCTGCAGCTGAAGAGTCTTGATCTGGATTTGGCACATACCGGAGGATGTGCAAGTTCAGAGGGGGTGGATGTCACGCTACTTGGCGGCTACATGCTTGACTTCTACTCCGACGCTTAGGTTTAGTAGTTCTAGAAGTTAGCTCATATTACTTCTAGTCTTTTATATATATGTTTGACACCTTTGCTTACGGTGTTAACACTATTTTGAGTCCTAGTAGGCTGATAGTATGCTAGTTATCTTGTTCAAGCATTTGTGCGCTTGTGCAAGTGACTTTTTACTTGTCTATGACGTTCAATGTACATAACTTAGGGTTTCCATGCTGATAGGGGTTTGAGCTCATGGGTTGTACTTACTTGTCGCCCATGCACTCTTTCTAGCTGATTTAAGTTATTTTTCAGGGCTGCGTGTCGTTTTAGGTAGTTTAAGTTTTACGCTGGCACTCTAGGGAGCTTGACGTGGTAGCCTATGAGTAAAACTAAGTTGCCACGTGGTTTAGGGTACTAAAGGACAACCAAGTGGAGCTATGAACTCCCATTGGTCTATTTTTGTCTTTTGTTAAACTCTAAATTTAGAAACAGAGCTCTAGAGTGGAGTTAGAGCATTTAGTGAGAGATCTTCAAAATCGGAGAGCACAGGGAGAGAGGGCTCGTCATGCCAAGCACTTCCAGTGAAATTTTCGATCGATTTGATCCAATAAAGACGAAGTTATGACCAATTGAAGTTCGAATTGTGCTAGAATTGAATCACTTTTGTTGGATTTAGAGTTTTCAGTGTCACTCGCAGCAGATTGAGGAAATTGCTTCAAAACTTCGAGGTTGTGTTCTCTGCCAGCAGGGCTACGATTTCACAAAAAGTTTCATATCGATTGAGTGACTGAGTAATTCAAGGCGGCCGCTGAAGCCGAGGGGGTCTGAAAAGCTCTTAATCTAGAGCAGCGACTTCAGGGAAGGAGATCTGGAGTTCTACAAACAATCAGGAGTCCCAACTTCACAGGAGTGTTCAGCAAGCTGTGAACTGCAAATCCTGTAAGAAACTTCGAAATTGATCGAGCCAAACTCCTGTTATAGGTCGAAATAGCCATCTAGGTACCAGAAATTGCCGTAGTTTTCTTGCTCAAAACTTTTCTGTTCATATCTCCGTGTCAGAATTTGATCTCAGGCTGAAACTTCGTCTGTGAGTTCAGTAGTACCTCATTTGCATGTAGTGGAAGTTTAGAAGTCTAAACCTTCATAGTTTTCTCTCCGTGAGTGTCAAAGTTCACCGCCGGATCCTATTACTGCCAGCTAGACCTGAATTTCGCCTTCTGGGTATATTCTTCTTGAGCCAATACCCTCGGTCCTCGGATTCTGGCCTGTGGAAGGCCCTGCGCCACCAATCTTCAGTCCAGGAAGATGGTCTTCCTCGAGCTACTCCTGCCTTCGCAGGTATACGGTTGCGAGGTGGTAAGGCTGCCCAAACCTCCTCCAGAAGTCCTTGGTCGGCGAGGTCTCAACACACAGGAAGAAGTCGAGACCCAACTCCTTGAGAAAGGGTGTGACCTCGGCCAACTATGCTGCCGGTAGCACCTCTCATACACACTCAGAAGAAGCTTGCTACATGATGGGAAGACATGATCCTCGACCATTCTCTCTAGATTCTGCCAGCAAGACTTCTCACGACTCTCTCCTAAGTTCGGGAAGAAGAAGGAATGGGCTGCTATGGGTCGGACAGAAGAGACCCGAAATGGATCCTCACGTCTTCTCGTGCATTTTGCCAACCATTCCAGTCTTCTATTCTCTCTAGGAAGATGTGGATTGGAGAAGCTTGGAAGATCGGGAGGCACATGCCTAGTTCCCGAAATAACAAAACAACTCACCACGCCACTCAGGATTCGTACCAAGCCTCTCTTAACACAAAACCCAAGCAAATCCACTCTTGATACGAATTGTGTACAGTCGACTTCCGAAGACAGTCTTCCGAAGATGTTCCAATCTCAGAAGCGTCTTCCGAAGATGTTCAGATCTTCCGAAGCGTCTTCTGTTCAAGGTTTCGGGAGTAGAGAGATGGTAGGGTAGGGAAATTGATAGCGAGGATCTCCAATTTGAGGGCTAGGGGTAGGGAAGCTCGAATTGAACTCGGGAAGAAGCAGGAAGATGTCTGACAGAAATTGAGCAGCGCTTCCGTACCCAAGGTCACAATAGGAAAATAGGGGTGGGGGATTGATCGATCAGGCTGCCTGCAAACAACCGGGGAAGCGCGGGGGATACCAAGCAAAGGCGAGAAGCAGTGGGAAAGGGAAGAGAACATGGGAAGAACCTCTACTGTCTTCTGTCGACTTCCCGAGCTGTCTTCGCTCTTTCGCGCACTTCTGGCTCTGGTTCCAGCTCCAATGCGATCCCACAAGGCTACTTTCGCGGTCAGCTTCTAGCTACGCCTCGATTCCACCTTCGATTCCACTCAGCCACCCTCCAATGTCAGCTTCCGGGAGCTCACAGAAAACCGTCTTCAGCTCGACACTCTTCTGCGCTCAGCAATTCGACTTCGCCTTTCTTCTAGCTTCGAATCGATCCTAACCTCACTCGATTTCACTCGCTGATTTCCTCACTCGAATCAACTCGCTACCTGAATCGATCTTCTCGTTCTCCAATCTCTCGATGCGGGAAGCAGATATGTTTTTGTGCTAATGCGCTTCCTGCGCATCTTCCCCGCAGTTTAGGGGTTTCGACCCTCCTGACCTACCTAATCGATTTGGTGCTACCTGGTAGGTGCACCTACTCCTTACGTGGTTAAGCTTCCATGGTTGCCGTCTTTCGGAAGATGCGTGTCTTCCGCCATCTTCCGTCGTCCGCCGTCTTCTGCCTTTCGAAGAAGTCAACTTAATATTACAAACAGCCCTTAAGATCATCTTCCTGCTAAGGAAGCCGTAATCTTAAGTAACAACGCTTCTTCAGTTATACAGATAAGTTATTAATCTCAAAAATTTCAAAAATTTGTGAATTCTGTAATTTATAGGCACCACAACCATGTACTGATAGAGTGGTCCAATAGTGTATGATATTGACATCTGACACAAGCGAATTGGACATATGAACTTCCAGAGGTGAAAAGTCTTCAGAGTTTTGACCTAGTTACACGTCTTCTCCAATTTGAATCTAGTGAGCCCACTTGAGTCTGTGCAGCATGTCAATTCGGCAAGCAAGCTAGACAACCCTTTAAAGGATCAGGTAGTAGAGCGAATAAACTCTAACAAACTCTTACAGCTTGTTAACACTGATGTATGGATTGCTTCTCAGCCAAGTATGACAGATTTTCAGTACTTGATGTCTTTCATTGATGATCTTTCGCGTTATACTTGGATCTATTTGTTGAGAAACAAGTCCTCTATTGAAGTACTGTCAGCATTGTAGACTTTCTTCCAGTTGGTAGAGAAACATGATATTCTCTGTCTGGAGGAGACGAGTTTCTTTCTGGAGAGTTCGATGCATATACGTGTGAGCATGACATTCAACATCAGAAGACCTGTAGTTACAGTTGCAATAGAACGAGGTTGCGGAGCACAAGAATCGACACATAGTAGAAGCTGCTCGTGCTATGTTAAACGAGAAGACTATACCTAGACATTACTAGACAAAAGTTGTTTCATGTGTGGTGTATCTGATGAATCAGACGTCATACATCGATGAAGGTCTTCACATGCAGTCTTGGAGGTCTTCATGATTACTCTTTCCTTAAAGTTTTTGGATGTATCTATTATGTGCACATACCAGATGAGAAACATAAGAAACTAGATCAGAAAGCAAATAGATGTATCTTCCTTGGATATGCTTTTGATACGAAAGGATATAGATGTTACAATTCTTTGTCGAAGCAATTCTATATCAGTAGAGATGTTATCTTTGATGAGCTACAGTCTTGGTTTGCTCCTCCACCCGTCGTAGCCATCCCTATACCTACCATAGAACCAAAGAGTCAGTCCACTATAGTACCTCAAAGTAGTATGTTGAGTGGAGGATCTAGAGAAGTCACTGATTCTATATCAGAATTAATTTCACATAGAGTTGTTGTTAACGCTGGAGTTCATGTAGCACAGCGTAGTGGAACTAGTGTAGTTCTTACACAAGACGAACGAGTGCTATTACAGCGTATGTTTGACTTGTCTAGATATGTGAATCTTTCACATCCCTTGGATACTTTGTCTCAAACCTTGACGTCTACGTCAGATCAAATGCAAGAGGAGGTTACTAGTGCATAGATTACCTCTTGCAGATCTGAGCGATTAAAAGCATCTAGTGAGTAGCTATATGCGTGAAAGTTTTCTTATATGCATATATGACCAATGTTCTTCAAGAACAAGAACTGAGTTCACTTGAGGAGACGATGCACAAAGCTCAGTTTTGTATTAAAATATCAATAAAAATGAGTTTATATATAAGTATTAATTTAGTGAAAATCACATCTAAAGTTATGAGACAGTCTAGACCTAACCTATAAAGAGAGAGCGGATGGAAACACTTTTGGAACTATATTTATGATATATTACGTATAAAATATATTAATTTAAATCAAACATTAATTTATTACCTAACTTTTCAAAATAGAAAAATTAAGTAATAAATTATATGTCTATCTCTTCCATGTACTGATAAGTGTTCGGGGTAAAAGTTTTATGGAACCAAAACTTATCATAGGGCAATTAACGGGAGTCGATTTTATTGATCATCGGTTTTTCTAACAGATAATTTGTCACTCGTGTATTGTTTTCACCATTTTAATTCGACTTATCAGAATTCCAGCAAGTTCCAGTTATACCGGTTATCCCCTAGCACTGCTAGTGTATGGAGGAGGCAAAATATGCACGCTCCCCAAAGTCTATTATCTATCCCTGTTTTGGAGAACTTGTCGTCTCCGCAGTAGATCCATTCCCTTTCCGCAGAATCTCTCCCGCAAAAACAGAACATCCATTAAATGCAACAATCTTAGGGTTAACGTCCCGTGACTCAAAACAAGTACAGTAACTGTACTGTACAGTCACGGACTCTCTCAGTCTCTCTGTCCGATCCTCAAGCATGTCCGAGTCTCTGAGAGTGTCCGTGAGAAACAGCAACTCTTTTCTCAAAGTTTCGGAAGAAGAAAGTAGCACGAGGAGAATCTTCCCCACATAAGGCCTTGTACAGTGAAGGAATCCGGGGAAACATTATTTCGGCTTAACTATTTACTGTCGGTTTAGTACATCAAGAGATAACGTGCGTGAGCACCATAAAATAGAAGTGTAAATTTAAATGATCCAAATGTGTATTTATCCACAGCTGGTTTTATATATTACTGAAAATTAAAGATAAATCTAAGTCTAAATAAAATATAGAAATTTGATTTACTAAAGTTAGAAAAAATAAATTTAAATTATTTTGAACTGAACGAAACACATGGACTCTAGGAAAAGAACAAATCTATAAGCGCAGCGAGTTAAACCGTAACTTTTCCTACTATAAGTAAACTCTTATTGATGAATAAAAATAGTTTTTTTTATTGAGATTTTTTGAGACATTAATTTATAACTAATCCTTCTTATGAGAAAGATTAGCTCATAAATTACACCTCATGTACACTTCTAAGTGTACATGGGTGAATATCTTAGTTAGAAAAGTCATCAGAAAAGAATCAGGGGTCATATCCGAATCAAAAGTAATACCGGCTCACGTTATAGTAAAATTTCACGGAACCAGAAATCCGAGAGCAATGAACAGGATTTGATTTATCAATTTTTTCAGTTCTTCTAATAAATATTATATCCTCATGTAATATTTTCGAACATCTGCATATTCACCTCCTCCATCGAAATATGGAGGAGCAAATATCCAAACCTTTACTTTAATACCTAATCCTTCTCAAGAAAACTCTCAGAAAGCAGTTTTTTTCTTTTGCTTCTTCCATTCAATTTACAATAGCCTCCAGTTCATCGCTCTCTTGCTTTTTTCATACTTATTTTCCAATGCAACTTCATCACAGTTACTCTTTTTCGGTTTACCTCTCCTGGTACCCGCAGTAAACTGCAACAATATATTCAATGAGGATATTCACCCATGTACACTTCGAAGTGTATATGGGTGTACATTAATTAATGTTCTCTGAAAACTGCGCAGTTTGAGAATTGGTGCCTCGGATTTATCCTCCCAGTGACGCATCAGTCTGAACTTCACTTATGGTTTATATCCGGATGAGTTGACGACTCCGAGACTGATTAACATATATCACTTATGAATTAATTTTATTTTTATATAACTTATTATAATATATTTTTATAACATTTACACGTCCGCTAATAAGAGAAAACGGAATTCACTGTACAAGGCAGTGGGGAAGGATACTCACAGGATGCTCATTCGCTCCTGAAGGCTCAACAGCGAAGTGACTAGCTAGTTTTATCTTGCATTCATTTCTATTTCTCCCCTTAAGGATTGGACGCTGAGGTCCCATTAAATCTGCGGCTTCCTCTCCCCCTTTTAACGGCCTCTGTGTCGTCGAGGGTTCATGAATGCCTTCTTCGGGTTTTTGCTGTTCTCACCGTCCCTGCTCTGGCTCCCCATATATATATACGTACCAGAAAACCGCGCACCCTCTAATGCATAACAGTTGAGTACCGGTTCTTCTGCTGGGGTTTCAGCGCTCGGCGACACTTCTGTACTCTTTTCTTATTTCTAATAAAGTTTTACGGGTGTGCCGTCATCCTTCCCGTAAGTAATAAAAGAAAAATGAAAAAAAGAGAAAAGGAAAACACCGGTTGAACTCCTGGTGAAATTGAATTCGGGGTAACAGTACATGACTACGTATAAAGTTTATGTCCTTCTGTCCGTATGCATGCTACCTGTGCTTTTGGTACGTGGAGGGAAGGAAGATGAGCAGTGCGGACACGGATGGAAAATCTAGTGGCGTTACTAGAACGGACTAACGCTGGACACTGTCATGGAAATATGAAAATTATTTCCATGAAATATTTGATCAATTCTAGGGAACGTTTGTATTGTGTGAATAGGAAAGAAATCAATGTTATATCAAATTCTAGACTAAAATAATATAGGAAATAATTTTTTTCTAGAATTATTATATGTTATCCAGATGAGAGTTTCAGAGAAATACGAAAATAACCCATGCGGCAAGTCTATCCCACACGCTTCCAACACAAAAGTCCTGAATCTTGGTACCAAACGCATATGAATTAATGCATTTCGGAGGCATTTATATTATTCACTTTCTTCAAAATGGAAGAGGAAGGTACACTCATTACTTTATTGCCTAAACCCTTCCCTTTATTACTTTCTTTTTCGTGAGAAAGGTTAGATTATAAATTAATGTTAAGATTAAAACCAATGTTATGATGTGACTCCAGACTTATACTTCCCGGAGCGTGTAGAAACACATTTTCCCGAAATGTCCAGAAAGTCCGTTGTTTGGCAGTGGATTAACATATACAAATTCACTTTTTTACATTACTTTATATAAGATTTAAACTTCACATTTACACATCATTTTATAATACAAAGCATAAAATATTTTTCTCTTACAGGGACCAAGTCTAACTCCTCGTGTCCAGCCCAAATCCAATCTACATCCAAAGTTTCTCTCTGTTTTCTTACTTCCTTCCCTCTACTAGTGGGAAGCTAAGTAACATGCATATTTCCCCTCTAATGCAGGGAAGTTAGAACTATGCATGTACGAAATGTGAAATTGTAAAATAACAAGTCCGTGTGTTCTGGAAGTCCACCACAAAAACACTCTTGAAGAGAGTAGACTAAATGCGAATGGCTCTGAATGCGAATGGCTCTGAATGGTCGTACACAAGAGACTGGAACACAAAGTGACTAGACCACATCAAATCACAATTTTTCTTTGATTTATCAGTTTAAATTTAGGACTGAAACCCTTGCGATATGAACATGAAATAATTCTGGCATATTCACCTCTTCTACCTTCACAGCTATAAGCAACAAAAGCGAGCGGAGAAATTATAGATGACATACATTACAGTATACATTAATCTGACAGTACATTATTATATCATGTCAATAACTCTAAATTTTTGAAAAATAAAGAAACAATAATAATATGTCTAGCAATTGTCTGTAGGATGAAAAAGCCCGGGCCAGGGACAAGCTTGTGGTACTCGGTCCGTCACTGATTCAGAAGCAGTGACGACAAGGAAAACAAAGCACTAAACGTGTCAAAAGAGTTTGGCGTCAAACGACGACAATCTCAAAGTTGTACATCATGGTCATTTCAACTAATTTGTTGCGTCTGTCTTGCTTCTTGCTTCTCGTCGATCGTGCATCTTATGAGGAACATGATCCATTCTTCGTTGACTTTTGTTGAACTCAACAAAGTACCAGACAGTATCCCAGTCGGTTACATGTCTGCTTTACTGATCTGCCTGTTGTAGAACGTTAACTCCATGAGATTCTTGGATGAGAGCGAGGATGCCCATGATCTTTACATATTTATGAGTACGTGCGTTAGTTAACACTTCTCATCTCTCATCGCACGTCTCCATCTGCTCGACAGTATCCCAGTCGGTTACATGTCTGCTTTAGTGATCTGCCTGTTGTAGAACGTTAACTCCATGAGATTCTTGGATGAGAGCGAGGATGCCCATGAGCTTTACATATTTCTGAGTACGTGAGTTAGTTAACACTTTTCATCTCTCATCGCATGTCTCCATGTGCTAAGAGCAGTCCGTGCTTAATTACTTACCTAGATGCATCGAACCGGATGACAAGGTATCTCCTCAGAAAGAAACTTCTGATATGGGTAGCGAGGTAAATCGATCGTGATGTTGTCAAAACAGAAATTTAGTTGACCGCAACTCTAATCGCTTATCGAACTTGACCCCACTGCTCTTAAGATTCTAGTACTTGGTTGTATCATTGACTGGCCACTGCAGGTGTACTGCCAAGTGGAGACATTGCACTCAACACAAACAAATATGAGATGACACGAACTGATAATATGTTATGTAGGCATTGTAAACTGAACTTTTCGTGTAATACATTGTTGGCTTCTGACATGCACGTCTCACATTTAGATGATGTGGTAGTTTGACCGACTGGACCCGTTATTGTGCGTCACGTGTGCAAGAAAGTACTACAACCTCAAGAAGGAGTGAGATCAAGTTTGAGAAATGTATTAGGGATGTGGTAAAATAAAGTTTTGTTTACAAACTTAGCAATTTCGTATGGTCTACACAAGACATTCACAAAAATATATATTTATATTCAGCATCAATATCAGATAGAACCCAAACTCCTCCAATTATGTTTCCCACCAGCTAAGACATATTGGATCCAATTACGGATATTCCTTGGTATCTCTTGGCGCCTTGAGTAACAAGTACTGCACATTATATAACTAAAGAAAGCTGGTATTACAGAATCTTGAAGTATCATCTTTAATTCACATATAAAAACCATAAAGATCCCAATGCTCCCGAGAAAGAACTAAAAAGAGACAAAGATAGACGATATCCATGTTAAAAGAGATCGAACTGAGATATCAAAGAGTAGCCAAACGCAGTTCTGGGGAAGGTTGACGGGGCGAGTGTACTGCATTGAATCGAGAGCTACTTACACTATGGAGTGCAAATTTCCATAAGTTGAGGTTTTTCTAAAGTAACCTCAACCTTACGAAGGGTAAGGTAAAGTTATTTACTGAAGAATATGCATGCTAGTTCAGCTTCCGAGGATTACTGAAAGTAACCTCAACCATTACGAAGGGTAAGGTAAAGTTATTTAGTGAAGAATATGCATGCTAGTTCAACTTCGGGGAATTTTCTCTCTCTTTTTGTTATGGAAAAAGACGTAAGTGTTGTGTAAAGATTTTCTACTAAAATGTCAATAAAAATGAATTTATATATAAGTATTAAAAATCACATCTAAAGTTATGAGACAGTCTAGACATAACTTATAAATAGAGAGCGGATGGAAACACTTCTGGAACTATATGTGCGAGATATTATGCATAAAAATATATTAATTTAAATCAGACATTAATTTATTACTTAACTTTTCAAAATAGAAGAATTAAGTAATAAATTGTATGTTTATATCTTCCATGTACTGATCAGTGTTCGGGGTAAAAGTTTTATGGAACCAAAACTTATCAGAGGGCAATTAATGGGAGTCGATTTTATTGATCATCTATCAGTTTTTCTAACAGATAATTTGTCACTCGTGTATTATTTTCATCTGTAAAAAGGTCCAGTTATTCATCATTTTAATTCGACTTATTAGAATTCCAGCAAGTTCCAGTTATACCGGTTATCCCCTAGCACTGCTAGTGTATGGAGGAGGCGAAATATGCACACTCCCCAAAGTCTATTATCTATATCTGTTTTTCGGGAACTTGTCGTCTCTGCAGTAGATCCAGTTTCTTTCCGCCTGTCTCTCCGCAGAATCTCTCTCGCAAAAACAAAACATCATTAGGCTCCACAATCTTAGGGTTAACGTCACATGAGTCAAAACAACTACAGTCATGGACTCTCTGTCCGATCCTCAAGCATGTCCGAGTCTTTGAGAGTGTCCTAAGAAACAGCAACTCTTTTCCCAAAGTCTCGGAGGAAGAAAGTGGCACGAGGCGAATATCCTTCCCCACGGCCTTGTACAGTGAAGGAAGCGGGGGAAATATTATTTGGAAATTTATAAAAGGGGCGTACTGGAAAAAAGCCTACGTGGCATTCTGGCAACAGTGACCACGTACTCCTCCCTGAGTTCAAACTCAGGGAGGAGCACGTCAGTGAAGCGGGACCGTCAACTCGCATGCACATTTTCGATGCACGGCTAGGGAGGAGCGCGTCAGTGAAGCGTGTCAACTCGGGTGCAAATTCTGATGCGCATCTAGAGTTCGAGGTTTTTCATCGTTTGAAGCTTCGTTCTGTATCTGCGGGTTGTACACTACTTGTTTTGGTTGCTGCGGCTGCGTCTGTGCTCACGAGTTTAAGACATTCTGTTCCTGCGGCTAAGGCTCTATGAAGATTCTACATTTTTGAAGTTCATCGCTACCACTTCTTGGTCTGTGCTCGCAAAATTTGCTCCTACGGCTAAGCCTCTCTGTGACTCCATCTGTGCGGAGGTTCTTCTGTCATCTGCTTCATCGCTGTGGCTTTTGCAGTCTGTGCTCACAAGTTCAAGACATTCTGTTCCTGCGGCTAAGGCTCTATGAAGGTTCTTCATTTTTGAAGTTCATCGCTGCCGCTTCTTGGTCTGTGCTCACGTGTTCGCGAAATTTGTTCCTATCATTGCGGAGTTCTATGACGTTTCGATAGCTTTAGCTTATAGATTGAGTGATTACTTGCAATAGTTGTCAAACCGTTTGGCAGCAATTATGTATGAGACTCACCTACTAGTTTCTATTGCAGGACTCTGTTATTCCATCGAGTCTCGAGCTGATTCATCTGACGGAGCATTCTGCCTAAGGCATCAAAGTGACGGTTTGGAAGTCCGAGACTTTGCATGATTCAAGACACGATTGAGCTGATCAAGCTGAGCTGGCTTTGGGTCCTGACTGCATTGGTACCGGTCAATCGATATTCTGATGTGCATCGCTGTCTATAGCTTATAAGCTATAAGTTATCGTTGCGGAGTTTTGTGACGTTCCTATCATTTCGTTTTTTTGTTTCTGATGTTGGCACGTTCTGTGGAGTTTCCATATTTCTCTTCTCATACTCGCTTTCTGTGCAGGCTGATTGGAGTCATATCTTTTTCATCGCTGTGACTCACGTTTTGTGCAGACTGGTTCAGGACTTTTTTTTCTCTTCGCGGCTTTCCTTCATTGTGCATTGTGAGAGCTATTTTGATTCTGGATCCATCTAGTCTCCATGCCACATACAGTCAAGAGACGGAGGGTGATGACTGACATAGAGTTGAAAGATGTCTGGATAGTCTCGGGAGGGTGTCTTGGTGACAGCCCTCTAAGTTTCACCACACAAGAACTACGAGAAGCTTTTCCTGCTTATAGTGCAGCTGTGGTGGCCTTCGTTACCTCTGATGGAGGTGCACACCTATGGGACTTTGAGAGTGAATTGATAGCGTGTATTTCTGTCTCTTACACGAAGGAAACCTCCAAAAAGAAACGGTTCGCCATCTACAGGAAGCTCTCTTTTCTTCTTGGCTATATGGACCGGAAGCAGTTACCTGAACTCGTTAAAGCTGCAGTAAAACGTGAGTTTCATGATCACGGTGAAGTTTTTGTCGATTTTCAGAACTAGTTCTTTGTTTTTTCTGTTTTTTTTCATTTGAAGTACATTTTGTTGCATGCATGACGCATCTTGAATAGCGGGTCTAGGAGCTACTGACAGCTCCTATGAAATGCTATGCCCAGATGGGGGTTTTCAAGGGTTCAACCCCCTTAGCATGTCCTGAGTGAAGTCTAGCAGCTGCTGTGGTGGTTATAATATCTCTGGTCATCTAGTATTGCTCTTCAGTATGCAAAGATTCGGGACAAGCCAGATTGGGTTTCTTTTCGCACTGATTGTTATGATCTGGTGTTCAGGTCAGTGAGTTTCATGACTAAAAACTATCCCTACATGTGTCTTGGCATCAAAATGGTTCCTTGGAATGCGAAGATGATGGAAGTTACAGATCCTCTCGGCAGTGAAGTTCCGCTGTGACTCTCGACATAGGCAGCAATGGGAAGTTTGTAACCATACAGGACATGGTCTACTTGAAAAATATCCTCGCATGAGATTATATATCGCTCTCTTCAGGCTTAGTGCGAACAAGAACTTTCAAGACTATCTGGTCCTCTAAGCAGTGTTTGGGACATGACATAATCAGGAGTGCTCCAAATGGTCAATGCTACCATGAGCACTGTGGAACATTCCTCGTGAAGGTTTTGGGTTTATGCTTGACGATGTTACAGACTGCTCAGTCCTTGTCATCGGAATGTCGCTGTTATATGTAGCAAGAAAACCTGTTCTCGGGGAAAAGCGATCTCAGAGTATTATTCTGAGTTTTGTGCATTATTATCTGATAATTTTTCCTCTACCGGTGTAAGAGACCGATGAATACCATGATCCTTGATCCTCGATATAAGAGGAAACCAATGTACCACTCAAACTCAGATCAATGGAAACTAGTCTAGACATTTTACTGAAAACCACACATCATGGACCGTGATGTCTCAATGAAGACTCGCATGTCTTCTCCACTGGGAACCCCCTCCTACCCAGGCATTACTCTACACAAGTCTGAACGTGAACATTACAGAATAGGCTATTTTGATACTGTAAGTATGCACTGAACTCATCCTTACGAGTTCGCTTGAGGGGGCCTTCTCATCTCCATTGCGTCCCGTTTCTCTTACTTATGAATGTTAAGCTTTCTTCGATAACAGTTTAGCGGATAAATAAATGAAGAAGTAATCTCCCTGCTACAAAAGTTGAGCAATTTTTAGTGGTTTTAGGAAACAGTAAGTAAAGCTCGGAATGATTTTATGAACCAATATTGGACATGAAGTTAGTTTCTGAACCTGAAGTATTATGAAATACATAAAACAGAAAAAGAAAAACCAGTTTTTCTTGAGAGAGAGTTTGGATCTAATATTCATATCATATACAAAAATTAACAAGTCATATAGGATGTATTATGTTGAATATTCAACAATGGAAAATGTTGCTAACTGAAAAGATAGCAACATTTTCCGAGCTTTCTGATACTTTGGTACTTGTTGTTCGTCACCTGTGTAAAAACAATCAAATTATCAATTAAAGCTTCATCAACATTCACAACTTCTAAAATATCTTTTAGAAAGTTAAGTATGAAGTACATCCAATGAACAAACAAGTTCAGTACTTACATAGACGAAACAGTATGCTCGCCGAATATCGCGTCCTTCAACTCAGTCTTCCATGCAATTGTTCTCTCAGGTAGCTCTCGACGTGTCTGAGTCCGATTGCGCACTGTCGTATGTTGAGGATGTTGCTGATAAGTCTTGATGGACTCCCGACATATGTTCTCGTTCTAGTCCATGCAACATGCCGTCCATCGAGCTTCATGTGACTTTGCAAAATGAGTCCTCTTCGTGGCAAACTTGTTTATGACGGAGTTGAAAGTCTTTGACATATAGTTCTCTCGAGCTCTAGTGTAAAATCGCATCTTGGCTGGCATAATGACCTTCTTCAAGATTCTATCATAGCTCGATGAGTGGGAGAATCTACAACACAGACATCTTTTCATTTACATCACAAACAAGATACAGTCTATATAATATGCACAAGTCAAAAATCTAAGCAATTATTGACATAAGAATATAAAGAACATACCTCATAGATAATATGTGTCTGATGCGAGTCTATTTAGGTCCGAGATATTGCGGCAAGGTCTGTCTCCAGGTAGAGTCATGCACGTCCTATGATCTCCTGCCCAATGATCGACTGCATTCTGAATGTCCAAAACTAAGATGCTCGTGTCATCTTGACCATCAGTAGGGTAACGACCACCATACATGATTGTCCTCCTCGCATTCAGCTGACAACAAGTGTAAATCCATCCCTTCAGCTTGTCTGCAATATCGTGAGTCATCAGCTCTGGATACATATATCGTCAAGAATCGACAACCTCACTATCTCGAAGATCTCATAACCCAGCTACTCGCTGAACCAACAGTAGCTGAACCACACCGGTTTATTTCTCATAGTCGAAGCTCCTTGAGATCGAAGTCATACTTCCAATTGTCTCTTTGTCAAGAGCTCAAGGTCTGCAATCAACGTCACAAGGAGGTCGCTTCTTGGTCTGCACCTCCGCTAAGAACTTCTTGATCACGTTCTTGCACTTGTGCCATAAGTATTTCTGGCACACGATGTCGTGTCAATGCAATATAACATCCACCGAGCTCTTGTCATCATGAACATTGTCATCATGGACATTGTCATCATGGACATTGTCATCATGGACAACCTCATCAAGAACAATACCACGAGCCACCAATCGCTGGATCTCGATCTCAAATATCGCATCCTCGATCAACCATGCATTTCTTCCTGTCTCGAGTCGAGTCATATTCACCATCTTGATGACACGATCGTCAAACGCGTCAATAAATGCACAAGTGCCGTTGTAGCCATTTCGGGTGGAATCGTAACAGAGGTCGGCATACACCACAAAGTTTCTTAAGACATACAAGTCAAATTCAAAAAGACATATTTAGGACATTATAAGTAAGAATACTTATGCATATGATATCAAAACACGAGTCATAAACAAGTCACTTAGCTCAATGTAAAAACACTCACCTCCCATGGGAGCATGGTTCAAGTCCGGAAAATATCGTACGAGAACTTCCGACTACACAGTCTCTTTCTTGACGGTCCATCGATCGAGTGTTGCTTGAATCCATCCAATCCGTCATCTCCTCTTACTCTGAAACCCATAAAAGTGCTTTCGTCCTATAAGCTGTAGGCCGACCTCTCGATAGATTGAATCCAATTGTGTATATCTCAGTCTCGCACATAGTGCAAAATGATACATACGACACATCACATCAGAGATCTCATAATACAACTCCATCTCCGTGGATAACCATACAAACTGGTGCTGACACTCACAACTGAACTTCAACTTCCAAGTCTGATGGAAAGCCTTGATTGTTGGAGGAAACAGGGGCTTATCACATCTTGGGTGAGGACACTTCACCTTGAAGTCCTGAAAGAATTCTCTCAATCGAGACAAAGATACAAATCCAACCCTCAGGAGATCGTCGACAAGTATGTCAACTTCTCTCATGTCTCTTTCAGATGGCTCATGATCATCCACTTCATAGGGGATCTGAGAATCTACTATGGATCTAATGAGATTTGAGAGTCTAACACGTCATTTGCCACCTATAGATAAAATATGTCAATTCAAATAAGAAAAATATGATGCGCACGCATTCACAGATTTACAAGCATACTTCAGCTTGCTTGAAAAGGGTGGAAAGATGACCATACCTGAACACCCAAAGCATTCAAAACATCTAGATCGACCACAAACTCATCATCACCCATCTCTGACACAAGTACCTCCACATCACCCTCCTCTGGAATTACATCTGGAATCTGATTTGGAACCTCTGCCTCCCTGATCAGTTGATCAATAACGATCCGAGCAGTCGCAAACAGAAAGTTCATGACCGCAGCATGCCCTGCACCAGGTCCCAAAAGTTACATCAGTTGTACATACCGCGGAAGCAACGACTCTAGGACCCTAATCAACCCTCCATGGACCTCCGGACATCCTCTAGGTCTATGTCTATCGTCCGGTCGTGGTGGATGTACCCTAGGAGACATGAACTTAAAACTTGACAATTAAAATGAACCTATCCGTTCGGAGGTCCAGTCCTCGTCACTGAGATACTCCCAAATCACCTGTTAAATTAAAAAGATATTGAAATAAAACTATAACAATCTAGAGTAAATAAAAAAACAAAAATAAAACCACTAGAATTTTCTAAATCAAAAGAAGACTAATATAAAACAAAAATATTCCTAACAACAAAAACTACAACTACAATAATTTGAAAATATAACTAAAAATAAGAAGGAGAAAAAAGGATGACTAAGACACTTAACCCAATAACCAAGTCTTAGAGTGAAAAGTGAAAAAGTAAAAAAAAGTTGTATGTCCCAGATCTGAGAAGGGCGGAGGAAGATTGGAAGAAGGGGATGAGGAGGTAAGAAGCGAGAGAAAGAAAAAGAAAAAACGAAGTGAAGGGTGGCGGGACCAGACTTGCAGCAGCCTGCTGAAAGAGGCTGCTGCAGGTATTACAGCAGTTCACCGGCATGCGGTAAATATTTCCCAGTAACACATATTCCAGACTGGTGGAATTTTCGCCTTCCTGCCGTTTCGTTCTGTCATCAGTTTCGGGGTATATTTATTTTTCAGATCAAAATTGTTCTTATATGAAGTTTAGTTCACCACAATAACGAGATAACTTGATACTATAACATTTCGAATTTCAAAAAATGAATATTTCTAAGATTCTCCCGCAGATGCCGAAATCTTATTTATGTCACACTATCCACGTCATACATCAGTTTTGAGCCAAGAATAGCTCAAATTTTAGGTCTCAAGCAGAGGAACGTTTTGAACCATAGATGAAGATCATCGAACAACAAATAAAAACGTGACAGTTGTACGTAGTACTAGTGGGTAAACCCACCTCCGTTTGTTTTTTGGAAATCGTCACTAAACTGTTTAGCGGTGGGTTAACCCACCACTAATATAAGGACCCAGGTGGTATAATAGATAATGTGAGTAAGCATCATTAATCGAAGTGTAAATTTAAATGATCCAAGTGTACATTTATTCACGGTTGGTTTCGTACATTAATGAAAGTCAAAGATAAATCTAAATTTAAATATCTATTTAAATATAATTAAATGTCTAAATTTACTAAATTAAAGTTATTAAATATAGGTAAATTAAATTTAAATTATGAGCTGAGCGAAACACATTGACTCTGGAAAGAAGAAAAATCCATAAGCGCAACGAGTTAAATAGTAATCTATCCTACTATAAATAAACTCTTATTGACGAATAAAGATAATCTTTTTGAGACATTAATTACACCTCCATGTACATTTCTAAGTGTGCATGGATGAATATCCTAATTAGAAAAGTCATCAGAAAAGAATCAGCGTCATATCTGAATCAAAGATAATATCGACAAACGTTATAATAAAATTTCACAGAACCAGAATTTCTCAGAGAGAGAGAGAGAGAGAGAGAGAGAGAGAGAGAGAGGATCAACCGATGTGATAGGACAGATGTACCACGCTGCATTATGTGAAGGTCTTAGTTATACCTCGATTGCGAGTATGCTAGAGATCATGAGACTTAACGTCTCCACCGAGAGACATTGGTATGATTTCTAAGACAGAGTTGGAAGTGCTCTCGGACAGTTTCATTCATCAATGCAGCCAAAAATCAGAGAATTGAGATGGTCATGATGATGCGGGTTGAAGCAGAGAGCTCTTGGAGAATAGAAACTACCACAGCTCAGAGAGGAATTGAGAAACTCCAAGAGAAGGGCATGTTCATCTTGGAAAAACCGTCGTATGACATGCATCGCATCTGAACTTCAACTGCCAAACCTGATGCAACTCTGTAATAACTGGTGCGGTGTAATACAATCCGCAATCTAGTCGAGGACATTTCACAAGAAATATCTCACAGAACTCTATGATCTTTCGTCTGTCTCATAATCCATATTCGGCCTGCATGCGTGCTCGAGGCTCATCCTCCGTCTTGACAAGACGTGTAGTGACGCATGATTTCTCCTTTTGCCCATTTAGTATACAAGATATCGTTCCCACAGAGGATTTGCACAAGTAACGCTGCTCTAAGTTCTAAGATCTGTTCAAACACACAAACACACGGGTTTTGCCTAGAAATCCCATCTTCTCACAAAACCACACAAAACAACACGTCTTCCAGATACGCCAAATGGTGCTCTGGACCCAAACAAACAACTACCAACTAAAATATCACACAACTATTCACAAAGAAGCTCGGGAAGACGATCTTCCTGCTTCCAGGTTGCTTCTTCCGGTCTTCTCGTTACCGTCTTCCCGAAACGATTCTCGTCTTCTGGGGGTTTAGCTCGTCTTCTCACACCTCCAGAAGGCTGTCCGGCTTCGCAGAAGTCGACTAGTAACAGTCGTTACACCTTATTCTCACACTCACATTCCATCGGGTTGGATAAATCACAGGGTGTATGCCCCCTGTAGCCTTCCCAGGCTTCTGCCTACGAAAGTTGTCTTCCTGCAGCGCTACAACGACATTCACCTTCACGGAAGCTCAATAGAAGTATCGGAAGCTCACTAGAAGAAGATAAGAAGATGGGGAAGATGAGGGAAGATGGGAAGAAGAAGAAATCCAAACAAGAGAAAACAGGATGAAAAAGGGCAATTAAGAAAGGCTTCTAGTCCGGATCCTGACTAACAAGCCATCCCTGCTTGTAATAGTTTGGGGAGGAAGACAACAAACGTGAGTACTGTAGCACCGTCTTCTACTCGAGGATGTCGTCTTCTGTTGCGGGAAGAAGTCTTCTTTCTTCTTCACTTCGCTGCTCTGACTGCTCTGTCCTCTGGGATCACTTACCCAGAAGACCGTTCGTACGTAGATCCCAAGTGCTCTACTGAACGAGTCAAGCTACACTTCCACAACTGCTGACAGTCATCGCCACTCAAGAAGAACACTTCCCATGCACAATTGGGAGCGAATTCAATACATTCCACCACCCAGAAGACATGAGCAAAGCTGCTGCACTCAAATCCACAATCTATTCTCCGAGAAGAAGTCACAATGGCATTGGGAAGCTCACTCCCTCTACTCCCTACGTCTACTCCTCGACACACCAGCCCAGCCAACAGGACTGCACGAGGATGCCGTTCCTTGTTCCTGGACTCTCCACTACCTCTATCTACATCTTCGAACCACTGTTGGTGCGAGTATGCAGACCCCTCCTGTATATTCCAAGACTATTCGTATGTTTCCAACAACGGGTGTAGTGCGCTAAGACTGTCATTGCTCTAATGTGTCTCGTCTGCCTGCCTGTAGAATCGGTGTGTATGTTCAGTTACTGCCGAATTCTACAGAACTGGCAGAGCTCTCAGAGAGCTTTTCTCCTACCCTGCTATCCTACTTAACCATCTGCCTCGAGAGTCAGGGGAGGCGACCACCAGGGAGAGAGAGAGAGGCGCTGACAAGAGGTTGTCACCTCACATGCACGCGGTCCCTCTTTCCAATTAGCCCTCCAATGTGTTACTCTTACGCTACCTATGCTGCCACATGGGGTGCTAACTATTTTTACATGGAAAACTGCCACCCTTAAGATAGCATGTCCAATCCTACTAAATCTGGAAGTGTCGATTGAGTTTGCTAACTACTCTGATTGCTCGGTGGCAATCTCTACATGATCTGCTCCTACCGGAGCTACTACCTCGACTTCTGATGGGCTGGGAAGCTCTGCACTTACCTCGGGTACCACTGAGGTAGCTTCCCTCTCCTCGCTCTTCGCTGGCCCTGCTATTTCTGCGGCTGCGTCTTCCTCGGCTTCGACTTCGGAAGACGGAATGGTCTTCTAGGAAGACGAGTCGAATGGTGCGTCTTCGGTCTTCTGAGGCACAGATGCAGTACTAGGGACCATGGCGATCTCATAGGGGTCCGGGGAAGTCGCTTCCTCCACGCGGAATACCTGGGAAGACGGCTCGTCTTCCTGTCTTCCAGAAGACATCATGTCTTCCGGGGCGTCTTCTGGAGTCTTCTCGTCTTCCAACGCTGTCACCACCAAGTGTACAGCAAGATCGAACTCCTCCTTCTCCATTCCGGATCCAGTCGAGGGTGCTGGGGCTTGGGAAGATGCGGTTGCAGGTGTCGGAAGTGAGGGAAGACCATAAAGTGTCTTCACTCCTTCTATCTGTCTATCCAGGTACCTGAACATGCTATCTCTGCATTCCACCAACCTCGTCTTGGACCCGCTGTCCCATTCCCTAGCTAAGGTAAGTAACTTCTTACCCGCGGTGAAGTTGAACTTCTTCCGAAGCGCTTCTACCGACTGAGCTAGCATCTTCCGCGCACGAGCCTCCGCTGCTTCCCTCTGCGTCTTCTTCGTTGCAGCTCGCGCTTCTGCGGCTTCTCGCTGCATCTTCCAAGTGGTCTGCTCTTCTGCGAGGGCAGTGATCTTCTCCGGTACTCGGAGAACTTCCTGATCACGCTGCTGTACTCGCGCCTGCAACTCCTAGTTGCTCTTCCGAAGTTGCATCGACTCCTTGGCAGAAGCGGCTGCTTCCGCCTTGTACCTGGCTGCAAGCTTCTTCGTAGTGCGGAGACTAGCTTCCAGAGACTCCGTCTTCTGCTGGCTGTCTTCCTGTCGCAGAAAGGTGCGCAGGCCGAATCGAGGCTGTAAGGGCTTCTCCTGTGCCCTCGCTCTCCTTTCCAGCAACTCCATAGCGGGCTGGATCTCCTTCTGGAAGTAGGCACTGAATTCCTCCCGTCGTCTTCCTGCAGAAGACAAGTTCATCCCCACCACTCGCTCGAGGGGTCGACTTCGTCTTCCATAGGCAAGGGAGCCTCTTCCACCACTACGGCCTTCATCTTCTGCGCACGAGAAGAAGCTACTCTTCTCATCTTCCGGGGTGGAAGACTCCTCGTGGCAGGAGCGACTCTCCTCTTTGCGCTTCCTCGCATCGCAGTAGGAGTACCCATCCATCCTTCGTCTTCTGGAGTCTTCGGAAGACTCCCAGGTGTTACAGAAGCTGTTTTCTGCTCCGATCGGGTACTCAGCAAGTCTTCCTCCGAGTCCGACTCCGATCCTGAATGGATGAGGGAGATGGGTGTCCTCGGTACACTTCTGTGACCCATCTTCCTCACTGGCGTGGCGTCTTCCGACCCACTAGACTCGTCTTCCCTCACCAGAAGCGTCTTCTGGTGAGAGCCGGGTCTCAGCTGTGGCATCAGAGTGGGAGGGGACGTTGCTGCTGCCTCTCGGTCATCGTCTTCCGAGGTCTCCTCCTTCACCTCCTGTCGCTCCGTTGGCCCATACACTGCCAGCTGATCTTTCCTAAGATTCCCCATGGCTACATACAAGTAGCAGAAGAAGGGCGTCAGATGTCCTCCCGCCGGGGTACCCAAGTATGCTAGATCCGTCTGTACATAGTTGTGGATGTACGCGCCCCAGTAGATTGGCACTCTGTCATCCCGCACTGATTCCAGGAACTCCACGTCCTGATCTCCTAAGTACCTTTTCTTTTGCGCTTTTCCCTTGGGGAAAAGATGCAGAAACAACTTCGCCAGAAGTCGCTTCTTCGGCTCCCGGTAAGACTCTATCTTCCAACCATTCCTCCCCTGTCTGTCTTCCATGAAAAGGCAGGTGGTACTCCCAGGCACATGCCATGAACTCACAATCCTAGGCAAGATCTTCTTCTCGTACCAATATCCTCGGTTCTCGGTCTCAGGCCTGTGAAACGCCTTACGCCACCAGTCTTCTGTCCAGGAAGATGGTCTTCTCCGAGCAACTCCTGCCTTTGCAGGTACACGGTTACGCGGTGGTAACGCGGCCCATACCTCCTCCAGAAGCCCTTGATTTGCGAGGTTCCAGTCCCATAGGAAGAAGTCGAGACCCAACTCCTTGAGGAAAGGAGTGGCCTCGGCTAATTCTGTCGCTGGTAATACCAAGCCTCGCGGATGCATCGAGATACCTGGAAGATCTGCTGCACTAAACCACAAGCACCTACTATGAGCTGAAGGCTCAGTTCTTCCCGAGTGCTCACAGTCTAGCTTCCACTTTCAGAAGACGAAACTAGTCTTCCAGAAGACAGCTACTCCGTCTTCCAGGATTCTAACAGTGCTTTCTAGATAGCTCTCGTCTTCCGAGCTATATCTAAACAATCCTATCTAAGCAAGGCCTCGCATGGATTACCAAGAAGACAACCCACCTTGCATTACACCCTACTTCCTATCAGAAGATACAAGATATGCGAGAAGTAGAGTATGAGAAAGGTTAAGAAGATGATTGCGGGCTCCTGCGGTGACAGTGGCCTCTGGGAAGACACTTGGGACAGCTTCCGATTCAATGTCGTTCTCGGAAGACCTCCCGAAGTCAGACTTCCTTTCACTGGTCTCACCTGTCTTCTTCTTCCTACGCGCAATCTATCCTCACAACAGACTCAAAACATGTGCACTCTGTTCTTCTGACTTCTCACCTCTCATACGCACTCAGAAGAAGTTTGCTGCATATGGGAAGACATGACCCTCGACCATTCTCTCCGGATTCTGCCAGCAATACTTCTCACAACTCTCTTCTAAGTTCGGGAAGAAGAAGGAACGGCTGCTATGGGTCGGACAGAAGAGACCCGAAATGGACCCTCACGTCTTCTCGCTCATTTTGCTAGCCTTTCAGTCTTCTAGTCTCTCTAGGAAGATGTGGAGTTGAGAAGCTTGGAAGACCGGGAGGCACAGGCCTAGTTCCCGAGTTCCAACTTCTCGAAATAACACAACAACTCACCACACCACTCAGGCTTCGTACCAAGTTGCTCTAAACACAAAAGCAAAGCAAATCCACTCTTGATACGAATTGTGTTCAGTCGACTTCCGAAGACAGTCTTCCGAAGACAGTCAAGTTCAAGAAGCGTCTTCCGAAGATGTTCCCATCTTCCGAATCGTCTTCTATTCCTAGTTTCGGGAATAGAGAGATAAGGGGGTAGGGAAATTGATAGTTGGGGTCTTCAATTTGAGGGCTAGGAGTAGGGAAGCTCGAATTGAGCCCGGGAAGAAGCAAGGAGATGTCTCGACAGAAATTGGGCAGCGCTTCCGCGCCCAATGTCTCAATAGGAAGAATGAGGGGTGGGGTAATCGATCAGGCTGCCTGCACATAATCAAGGAAGCGCGGGGAGTACCAAGAAAAGGCGAGAAGAAGTGGGAGGGGAAAAGAACAGGGGGAAGAACCTCTACAGTCTTCTTCAGTTCCCCGAGTTGCCTTCGACCTCCGCGCGCTTCTGGCTCTTGTCCTAGCTTCCAATGCGACTCTACACGACTGCGCCTGCTGTCAATTTCGGTCCACACCTCGATTCCACCTCTGCTTCTACTCGCCACTCTTCACTGTCAGCTTCTTGGAAGCTCCACAGAAACGCCTTCGCTTTCTCTGCTGTTTGTGCTCCCGCAATTCAATCTCACCCTTCGACTAGCTGCCAACTTACTCTCTCTTACCTCGATGTCTTACTCGATTCCTCTCTCAATGCTAGCTCGAAGTTCACTCTCTCAATCGATCTTCTTCAGGCGCACTGTGCTGCGAGAAGTTAGAATGCGCTAATGCGCTTCCTTACGCATCTTCCCCGCAGATTAGGGGTTTCGACCCTAGGTGTCTTCTTCGACCTACCTACCACCTGGGTGCTTACTCAGTAGGTACACCTACTTGTTTATCCGAAAACTCGTGGTCAGGCCTTCGTGATCGCTGTCTTCCGGAAGACAGGTGTCTTCCGCCGTCTTCCCATCTTCCGCCGTCTTCTTGTCTTCTGAAGACGCAACTGAGAAGACGGTCTTCCGAAGACGGTCGTCTTCTGAAGAAGTAAACTTCTTATTACAAACAGCTCTTAAGATCATCTTCCTGTTAAGGAAGACGTAACCTTAAGTAACAACGCTTCTTCAGTTATATAAACAAGTCATTATTCTTAAAAATTTCAAAAATTCGTGCATCCTGTAATTTGTGGGCACCACATACGCCCATCCTCACATGTTTGCGTCCCCGCAAACATCAGTGGTTCCTGCACTTTTGTTTACGTCCAGTACTTCTTGACGCGCCACCCATTAACACGAGTGGTCATCAGTGTACCGTCCAACTCTTCCAACTGCAAAGAGCCATTGTCGAAGACCTCTAAGACACGGTAAGGTCCCATCCAGCGAAGATGAAGTTTCCCGGGGAACTTAATATGACGGTTGTCGTAGAGAAGTACCAAGTCCCCGTCCACAACAGTCACCTTCCTCAACTTGCTATCGTAGTTTACCTTACGTTGCGCTTGCACCTCGTATGTCTTCTCCAAAGCTGCATTCCTGTCTTCTTCAAACTCTACGAAGTTCAGAAGACGCTGCTCCTGGCTCTCTTCTTCTCCCATGCGTTCGGATACGGCTAATCGGTATGTTGGGACCTCTAACTCAATGGGCACAATGGACGTCATGCCGTAAGTTAGGTAGAAAGGCGTCTTCTGGGTAGTGACTTTAGGTGAAATTCTGAAAGCCCACAACACAGATGGCAGTTTCGTGTCTCAGTCATACGCATGGTTAACAGTTACCTTGTTCAGGATGTTACACAGAAGACCGTTCGACTTCTCCGTCAGCCCATAGGACCTACAAAGTTGATCCCCCACTTTTCAAACGGGACAAGCGGAAGAATGGGAGTAAGAGGCCAGCTTGTTGTAGCGGTCGGTCTTCCCACCCTCTGGCATGCATCGCACTTCCTGATCTCCTGGAAAGTGTCTCGGTACATAGTTGACCACCAGTATCCGGCGTCTAGCATCTTCTTCACTGTGGTCTTCAATCCGTAGTGACCCCCAGCATCTTCGTAGTGAAGACCTGTGATCACTGCTTTTATCTCTGACGGCTCGAGACATCTTCTCAGCTTCTCGTCATGTCCCTTTCGAAACAGGATATCCTGGAAGATAGCATATGGCCCTGCCTTGTGTAAGAAGATGGCCTTCTGCTCCGCATCCATTCCCTCGGGATACTGTTGGTCTTCCAAGAACCTTCTCAAGTCCTTGAAGATCGACTCTTCTGTGGAAGTCGCAAAGACTGGATCAGAAGATCTAGTCTCGTCTTCTGGGAAGCAGGCGGTACGCGCCCCCTCAGATGAAAGTGTCTCTGCGAAAACTGAAAACAACTTCTCGTCAGGAAACTCGTCTTCCACTTCATCTTCTCGTCGTTCTGTCTCCAACCTGGATAGGTAGTCAGCATTAACATGCTGTCTTCCGGGCCTGTACTCAACTGTGTAAGTAAATTCCTGGAGCAGGAGAATCCACCTAGCTATCCTGCCAGACAAATCTGCTTTCTTTACAAGATGTTTCAAAGAGAAGTGATCTACATAGAAGACAAACGGGTTTGCCAGAAGATAGTGTCTAAACTTCTTACAGGAGTAAATCATGCCAAGACACTCCCTTTCGGTTGTCGAGTACTTCTTCTCTGCATCACTGAGTTGTCTTCCCGCGTAGTAGATGGGGTAATCCTTCTTCTTCTCATCTTTCTGACTCAACACCACCCCGATGGCAAAAGCAGAAACATCCACATAAATGTGGAAGACTCTTTCCCAATCAGGCGGCCGTAGGACAGGGGATTCCGACAGAAGCCTCTTCATTTCTTCGAATGCTTCCTGCTGCTCAGAAGACCAAATGTATGGTTCGTCTTTCTTCAGCAACTTAGTGAGTCTTCCTGCTACCTCTGCGTACCTGTCAATAAACCTCCTGTAGTATCCTACGTTGCCAAGGAAGCTTCTCAACTGTGTCAGGTTAGCAGGTGGGTGGAGTTTCATGATGACTTCCACCTTAGCACAGTCGACTTCTATACCTCTTCCGGAAATCCTGTCCTAGCAAGATCCCCTCTGACATACCAAAGAAGCATTTCTCAGGGTGAAGTGCCAAACGATGTTCTCTACACTTCAGAAAACACTTCCTCAGAAATATCAAGTGGTCTTCTCTCGATCCAAACACACAAAAATCATCCAAGAAAATCTCCATAAAAGTGCGAAGATACTCCTTGAAGATTGTAATCATCAACCTCTGGAACGTGGCGGGTGCGTTGCATAAACCAAACGGCATTTGATTGTACGCGTACGTGCCTCAATCAGTAGTGAAAGTGGTTTTCGACTTGTCTTCTTCTCTGATTGAAACTTGGTTGTACCCAGAATACCCATCCAGGAAGCTGTAGAACTCATGTCCTGCTACCTGGTCTAACACAGAGTCGGTGAATGATAAAGGGTGATGATCCTTCTTCGTGGCCAAGTTCAGCTTCCGAAAGTCCTGACACACTCGGATCTTCCCTGTCTGCTTCTTCGGCACGATGACAATGGGAGCTATCCACTCACTGCTAAGTACTGGGAAGATGACTCCTGCCTTCAGGTATTGGTCAATCTGGTCCTTCACCAGAAGCGAGTACTTGGGGTTGAGCCGGTATTGCCTCTGCCGTGCAGGAACAACG
Source organism: Asterella californica (assembly GCA_036924285.1). Lineage (NCBI taxonomy): Eukaryota > Viridiplantae > Streptophyta > Marchantiopsida > Marchantiales > Aytoniaceae > Asterella > Asterella californica. The sequence goes on from JAYKYS010000003.1 coordinate 21,528,808, forward strand.
CCCTCTAGCAAGTCGATGCGATGCTCTCCCAACTCTCGAGGTATGCCCTTCATATCTTCTATGGTCCACGCGAAGACATCCTGGAACTCCGTTAGAAGTTCTCGAAAGTCTTCCAACTGCTGGCCCTCGATCACCTTGGAAAGCTTCAGCTTCTTCCCAGGAGCAACCTCCATCTCTTGGAGATCATCCGGGTTCACCATTCCTTCAGTGTGACTGTACTCACTGGCACCACAGTATTCCGGTTTGGGAGCTTCTTCTAGTTCAGATTCGTCTTCTGGAAGACCAACTGTCGGACCTTCCGAAGAGAAGACGGTATTCTCGTCTTCTGGAAGACCAACTATCGGATCTTCCGAAGGGAAGACGGTATTCTCGTCTTCTGGAAGACCAACTATCGGATCTTCCGAAGAGAAGACGGTATTCTCGTCTTCTGGAAGCTCTTCTTCCGCAATCTCGTAGCACTCAATGTACCCACAGACCACATCTTCCACTTTCTCTGCTACTTCTGTAGCACACACGTTATTCACCATAAACTCATTATACCGTTCATCACTGTCAGAAGACGCAGCCGAGTCTTCTGAAGTGTACCTCTCTGTTGTAGACGGAGTTTCACCTTGGTGTCCAATCTTGATCCAAGGAAGTGAGACTTTACTCTTCTCACCAGACTTGGGTGTAGGATTGAGAAATCTCAAACGATGCCTTCTCCAGTCGGTATTCACATTTGCAGCATACAGCCATGGTCTTCCTATCAACACCTGATATCCAACCTTAGCTACAGGTCGCAAAATGATGTAAGTGAGATAAAAAGATACTCCACCAATTACCGTGAGGACATCTTTCAGTTGTCCCAAAGGTCGTCTTCTGGTCTGGTCCGCCATTCTGAGAATTCTCGGAGTAGGCTGGAACTCAGTGAAGCCTAGGGCATGCGCCGTTTCTTCCGTCATTATGTTAACTCCGGAGCCGGAATCAATGGGTACCTTCTTCAGAAGAGAGCCATGGATCTCCATATCAAGTTCTGGGGCTCCCAAGTCCTCATGCTCTATTCTTAGGATCGGGGTGCTCTTGGGAAGTTTAGTTGCCCTCCTCTTCCTCGATCCTCGAAGCACAGATTGTAACAACTTCCTGTAACCAGCGTTGTCATCCAACAGCTGTTGGAAGGTCACATCCGCCTTCTGATTCCACAAGTCTCGCAAGAAGTCGTACGGAGATCTTTTCAGAAGAGTGACTGGTGTTTCCAACAGAGAAGATGTAGTAGCTGCTTCCTTAGGTGGAAGACCAGAAGAGTGTCTTCCCTCGACTGGAGGCTGTTCCCGTGAGACAGGTGTTGCCGTAGTCGGTGTAGGAAGCTGCTGTACTATCTTCCGTCTCTTCTCCAGCTCTTCTTGCATGATCGCTTCAACCTCTTGTCTTATGTCAGGAGCAATGTACTTCGGATCTTCTCGGTCGTAAGTAGGAGAAGACGGCCGCTCGGGAGAAGATGACCTCTCCTTACGCTGCTTCTTCTTCTTGACGTCCTTCTGGCGAGTTTCTGACTTCCCTTTGCTTCTGGTACTTACCTTGAACACAGCTTCATCCAAAACTTCCTCCGGAGGCCAACTATCTGAATTCGGGTCAGGATTCCAAACAGTATCATCCGTCAAAGTGAGAGATGACGCTTCTTCAGGTGTCTTCATCTTCTGAGCTGCAGTCGTCTTCTGCAGCTGAGGTTCCTTTCCTTCGCGCTTCCCGGGGTCTGGTTCGTCTTCCTCGATATGGAGACAATCCGTACAATCCCCAAGATCTTCTTCTTCTACCGTGATGTGCTGTACCACTGCTAACTCGAGCTTAGAAGATGATGCAGCTTTTGCAGGAGGTGTGGTATCTGCAAATCTCACCATTTGTCGTGGTCGTAAGGTCTGAGGACAATTCCCTGTGAAATGACCGGCTTCCTTACAGTTCCCACACAAGGGCACTTGCCCAATCTGTCCTGTCGGATGAGGACAAGTGGACCACCAGTGTCCTGTCTCTCCACAATTATTGCACGCTCCAAGAAGAGGGTTGAGAGGTCGTTGTGATGAAGAAGGCTGCCAGGGTGTCCTGGTCTGTACATTGCTAGCTCTATCCCTCGGTACATAACGATTATATTGGGCGGGAGGCGTAGGAGTGAAGGGTTGTATCGTCTCGATCCTATAGCAGGTTTCCCCACTGGGATCGTGTAGATATCCCTCATCATCTTCTTCCCATCCTGCCCAGTTGACAGCTTGGTCCTGCGTACACTGATCTCTGGTGTGTCCAGAAGAGTTACAAAGGTTGCACCAAAGGTTTGGCCGGGAAGCCGTAGGCTGCTTCCGCTTATCCTTCTGGTTCAGAAGATGAACTTTCAGGTCGGCAAATTGCTTCAGAACCTCATCGATGCGGGGATCAGGTGCAGACTGAATGATCTGAGTTTGAGGCATCTTCTGCACAACTTCCTCCCTTGCTCGCGTCTTCTCCTTCTTCTTCTTCCGCGTCTTCTTCTCTTGTTCAGATTCGGATTCTGAACTTTCGACAGTAGACTCTTCAGAAGTAGAGGCTGCTTCCGAATCACTGTTATCAGTTTTAGTGGACTTGGACTTCTTCTTGGACTTCCGGGAAGACTTCTTCGACTTCTTGGACTTCTTCGAGGTCTTCCCTTTGTCTTTCGTCGGTGTAATCCCTCAGTGTCTCTTTCTTCTTTCGTTCGAGCCTCTGAAGCTCTATGAGGGTCATACGATCGTAGCCCACTCCTCTGAATCTCTTCAGAAAAGCTGCCTTCAGAGTAGCCCAAGCGGCCATTACTACAACATCATCCAACGTTTTACTCATCCACTTCCTTCCTTTCCCTTTGATCAAACTGGGAAATACACGGAGTCTGTCAACATCAGCGTCTTCCTTATTGGATCTAGAGATGGTTTCGAACATCGTGATGAAGTCGTCCGCATCATCATCATCGTCGTACGGATGGTACTTCTGCTAAAAAAAAGCAGAAGTACCATCCGTACGACGATGATCCATGAGTTGGGGAAGCCATGTTGACTGCCGGCTGGTGCGGCTGCCAACTTCTTTCTTCCTCAGGTCCAGGTGGTGGAGATGGTCTTCTCGAAGGTCCAGGCCTGTCTGAATCACGAAGATCGTCTTCTGAGTCAGAGCTACTGTCATTGCTACCTCCCGAGACGTTTGGAACAATCTCCTCCAGTCTTCCCTCACCTTGAGAAGCTTCTCCCGCACTTGGGAAGACGTCTTCCGAGTAACCAGTACCGAAATCTACTTTATACACGTGATCACCCGGTTGGCTTCTGTCTTCGCCAAAGATTATGCTCGAGATGGAAGGCTCTTCCAACTCTACCGATCGGATCTTCCTGAGATCTTCTTCTTTCCTTTGGTGTCTCAGGGTTATCCGCTGCTCCCTAGAAGCGGTTCGCTGGGGTGAGCTTACCCACTCACGATCTTTACCCGTGCGTCTTCTGCTTCTTCCTCCGGTCGGAGGCATCCACCAGAGTACTGAGAACAGTTGTCTCTATCCTTCTACTACTAGATCTGGTAGACCAAATGACTGAACAACCGATCACAAGTTCAGAACGTCTTCTTCTCCTGCTTCTGGTTGCACTCACTGCAATCTTCCGAGATCGAGTCTTCCAAGGAGTTCTTGGAAGTAGGGAAGCGGCTTCTTCCAACTTCCCCTGATGTATCTTATCAGCTTCTGGTTGCGGTTTCCGTCTTCTAGCAAGATAGAGTCCCACAACACATTCAACTACAATCGAAGTTAGTTCGAAACGAACCTAACTAATGGCACGCAGATCTTGGAAGCTTAGAACAGAAGTTACTAAGATGAAATCCTCGGCATCGGCGCCAAAAATGGTTCCTCACTATATGTAGTGACGCAGGATTTCTCCTTTTGCCCATTTAGTATACAAGATATCGTTCCCACAGAGGATTTGCACAAGTAACGCTGCTCTAAGTTCTAAGATCTTTCAAACACACAAACACACGGGTTTTGCCTAGAAATCCCGTCTTCTCACAAAACCACACAAAACAACACGTCTTCCAGATACGCCAAATGGTGCTCTGGACCCAAACAAACAACTACCAACTAAAATATCACACAACTATTCACAGAGAAGCTCGGGAAGACGATCTTCCTGCTTCCAGGTTGCTTCTTCCGGTCTTCTCGTTACCGTCTTCCCGAAACGATTCTCGTCTTCTGGGGGTTTAGCTCGTCTTCTCACACCTCCAGAAGGCTGTCCGGCTTCGCAGAAGTCGACTAGTAACAGTCGTTACACCTTATTCTCACACTCACATTCCATCGGGTTGGATAAATCACAGGGTGTATGCCCCTTGTAGCCTTCCCAGGCTTCTGCCTACGGAAGTTGTCTTCCTGTAGCGCTACAACGACATTCACCTTCACGGAAGCTCAATAGAAGTATCGGAAGCTCACTAGAAGAAGATAAGAAGATGGAGAAGATGAGGGAAGATGGGAAGAAGAAGAAATCCAAACAAGAGAAAACAGGATGAAAAAGTGCAATTAAGATTCCGACAGGCTTCTAGTCCGGATCTTGACTAACAAGCCATCCCTGCTTGTAATAGTTTGGGGAGGAAGACAACAAACGTGAGTACTGTAGCATCGTCTTCTACTCGAGGATGTCGTCTTCTGTTGCAGGAAGAAGTCTTCTTTCTTCTTCACTTCGCTGCTCTGACTGCTCTGTCCTCTGGGATCACTTACCCAGAAGACCGTTCGTACGTAGATCCCAAGTGCTCTACTGAACGAGTCAAGCTACACTTCCACAACTGTTGACAGTCATCGCCACTCAAGAAGAACACTTCCCATGCACAATTGGGAGCGAATTCAATACATTCCACCACCCAGAAGACATGAGCAAAGCTGCTGCACTCAAATCCACAATCTATTCCCCGAGAAGAAGTCACAATGGCATTGGGAAGCTCACTCCCTCTACTCCCTGCGTCTACTCCTCGACACACCAGCCCAGCCAACAGGACTGCACGAGGATGCCGTTCCGTGTTCCTGGACTGTCCACTACCTCTATCTACATCTTCGAACCACTGCTGGTGCGAGTATGCAGACCCCTCCTGTATATTCCAAGACTATTCGTATGTTTCCAACAACGGGTGTAGTGCGCTAAGACTATCTTTGCTCTAATGTGTCTCGCCTGCCTGCCTGTAGAATCGGTGTGTATGTTCAGTTACTGCCGAATTCTACATAACTGGCAGAGCTCTCAGAGAGCTTTTCTCCTACCCTGCTATCCTACTTAACCATCTGCCCCGAGAGTCAGGGGAGGCGACCACCAGAGAGAGGCGCTGACAAAAGGTTGTCACTTCACATGCACGCGGTCTCTCTTTCCAATTAGCCCTCCATTGTGTTACTCCTACGCTACCTATGCTGCCACATGGGGTGCTAACTATTTTTACATGGAAAACTGCCACCCTTAAGATAGCATGTCCAATCCTACTAAATCTGGAAGTGTCGATTGAGTTTGCTAACTACTCTGATTGCTCGGTGGCAATCTCTACATGATCTGCTCCTACCGGAGCTACTACCTCGACTTCTGATGGGCTGGGAAGCCCTGCACTTACCTCGGGTACCACTGAGGTAGCTTCCCTCTCCTCGCTCTTCGCTGGCCCTGCTATTTCTGCGGCTGCGTCTTCCTCGGCTTCGACTTCGGAAGACGGAATGGTCTTCTAGGAAGACGAGTCGAATGGTGCGTCTTCGGTCTTCTGAGGCACAGATGCAGTACTAGGGACCATGGCGATCTCATAGGGGTCCGGGGAAGTCGCTTCCTCCACGCGGAATACCTGGGAAGACGGCTCGTCTTCCTGTCTTCCAGAAGACATCATGTCTTCCGGGGCGTCTTCTGGAGTCTTCTCGTCTTCCAACGCTGTCACCACCAAGTGTACAGCGAGATCGAACTCCTCCTTCTCCATTCCGGATCCAGTCGAGGGTGCTGGGGCTTGGGAAGATGCGGTTGCAGGTGTCGGAAGTGAGGGAAGACCATAAAGTGTCTTCACTCCTTCTATCTGTCTATCCAGGTACCTGAACATGCTATCTCTGCATTCCACCAACCTCGTCTTGGACCCGCTGTCCCATTCCCTAGCTAAGGTAAGTAACTTCTTACCCGCGGTGAAGTTGAACTTCTTCCGAAGCGCTTCTATCGACTGAGCTAGCATCTTCCGCGCACGAGCCTCCGCTGCTTCCCTCTGCGTCTTCTCCGTTGCAGCTCGCGCTTCTGCGGCTTCTCGCTGCATCTTCCAAGTGGTCTGCTCTTCTGCGAGGGCAGTGATCTTCTCCCGTACTCGGAGAACTTCCTGATCACGCTGCTGTACTCGCGCCTGCAACTCCTGGTTGCTCTTCCGAAGTTGGATCGACTCCTTGGCAGAAGCGGCTGCTTCCGCCTTGTACCTGGCTGCAAGCTTCTTTGTAGTGCGGAGACTAGCTTCCAGAGACTCCGTCTTCTGCTGGCTGTCTTCCTGTCGCAGCAAGGTGCACAGGCCGAATCCAGGCTGTAAAGGCTTCTCCTGAATTCCTCTAGTCGTCTGAATTCCTCTAGTCGTCTTCCTGCAGAAGACAAGTTCATCCCCACCACTCGCTCGAGGGTGTCGACTTCGTCTTCCATAGGCAAGGGAGCCTCTTCCACCACTACGGCCTTCATCTTCTGCGCACGAGAAGAAGCTACTCTTCTCATCTTCCGGGGTGGAAGACTCTTCGTGGCAGGAGCGGCTCTCCTCTTTGCGCTTCCTCGCATCGCATTAGGAGTACCCATCCATCCTTCGTCTTCTGGAGTCTTCGGAAGACTCCCAGGTGTTACAGAAGCTGTCTTCTGCTCCGATCGGATACTCAGCAAGTCTTCCTCGGAGTCCGACTCCGATCCTGAATGGATGAGGGAGATGGGTGTCCTCGGTTCACTTCTGTGACCTGTAAACCCTCCGCGGTCCTATCGATCACTACCCCCCCGATCTCTCAACCTCCACGATCGTCATCCACGAATCTGCAACATGTCGGGCCTGTCTCTCACTCAGGGGTCACCTCTGATGGCTTTGATGGAAGCACACCATGAACTTGAAGGGAAAATGCTGAGTTCACTCATTCATACACCCACAAACTTATCAACTAAAAATCTTCTTAAACACCTTAACTAACATCCTCCATTCTAACGACGTCTCTCAAGTTCTCACATGCTAAAAATATCCCACACTCTCTATATTACTCAAGTTGTCATTACGACAATGTGAAAACAAGGATGAGGAGCTCTTCTCTACTCCTCTATTTATACATTCTAGGTTTTTACTTTGGTACCCCCGGTAACTCAGCCGTAACTACTTTTACCGGGTTTTACTAAGATATTACTTAAGGTAAAAGCATTGATCACATGGGCTTTTTACCTTTTCACATGGGCTTATTCCTTCAAAGTCAACAACTTCTAGAAGGATTCTGGAATATTCTCAAGGAATCTCGAATTTCCACCTCTCCTCTACACTAGGACCCACTAAAAAGGAAACATGTGGAATCTCTTCTTGTTTTTAATGCCCACAAAGTCCACAACTTTAATCCAACCACTAATATCAAGTCAAAAAGGAGATAAGGGATACTTTCCACCTCCTTTCTACCTTTTAGACAAGATGACAAGATAGTAGTGCTCACTCTTTAGCAAATATCTGAATTCTGCCAAAAGTACAGCTAAGTTTAACCATAACTAACTTTTAGATAGTCATGACTAACTTGATACATCCTTAAAGTACTTTGGCAGCCAATAAACATTCTCAACACTTAGTTATAACTAAACACCTTACTAATAGACAAACTTCCTATGTGTAACATAGGTCGTTACATTTTACCCCCGGACTAAATTTTTGCTCCGTCCTCGGAGTGAAGAGAGAACTTTCGTCGATGTAACAACTTCAACTTGTCATGGTTGACTCGATCGAATCTCCTTCCTCCCAACTCCTGAAGGTCATATGTGAAGTTGCTCCACACCTTATCTACAACAAAAGGACCAAAATATCTCGGAAGAAACTTCTTCCTAGCCCTCTTGAATCTGATAGCATCATACAACATAACCCAATCTCCGACTTGAAAAGGTTTTACTTCCCTCTTGCCCAACCGTTTGTCGTAACTCTTCTTTTGATACGCTTGAGCTCGTTCCATCCGGATCATTGCTATCGCTCGGGTCTCTTCCAACTCCATGAGTTGCTCCCTTCTTGATCTGACCACGTCTTCTCCTCTCGACCTCTTCAACTTTCGTTGAATAGTTTGAAAAGTATCCAATTCGAATTGGATTGGCAACTTGGACTCCACTCCATAAACCAGTCGAAATGGGGAGTACCCAGTAGAAGTCTTTGTTGTCGTTCGATACTCCCATAAGATGGCATGTAGTCTCTTATCCCAAGTATGTTTCGCAGTCTCAACACCAGCATCTTTGGCGAGCATCATACAAAGTGTAAGATTGGTCTTCTCCGCAAGACCATTAGCATTTGGTTTGTATGAGGTCGTTACTCGTGGCTTGATAGAAAAGTGTTGTAGCATAGCAGTAGTCATGCTCCCTACAAACTCTCCTCCTCTATCTGAGACCAACTCTAACGGACATCCAAATCTGGTGATGATCCTCTCCCATAGGAATCTACCGACTTCTGTTTCATTAGTCTCTCTCAAAGGTCTAGCCTCTACCCACTTGGTACAATAGTCAGTGACGACTACAATGTATCTATTGCCTCGAGGTGTCTTATTAAGAGGACCTACAAAGTCAATACCCCATTTCTCAAACGGCCCTAATACTGGAATTGATCTTAACGGAGGTGTTCTAGTAGACTTTAGAGCAAATGCTTGACATACGTCACAAGTTTTGCAATAGTCTAAACACTCTTTGAAAATCCCTCTCCAGTGATAACCCGCATCTAAAATCTTGAAGGCTGTTATCTTACCAGCAAAGTGACCTCCGCAAACAGTTCCGTCGTGAAACTCGTGCATTAGCTTGAATGCCTCTTTCTGACCAACTGCTCTCCTTGGTAAGCCATCTGCTCCTTGATGAAACAGAATTCCCTCCACCATGGTGTAAGGTTTGCATCTCTTGATCAACGCGTTACGTTCTCGGGTATGCATACCTTCTGGAAAAGAGCCATCTGCAAGGAAACTCCAGATTTCCTTGTACTCGTCCGATATCTCCTCGATGCTTGTGATGGTCATCAGATGCTCGTCTGGAAATGAATCATCAAACGGTTCTTCTCCCTCATCATCATAAGCCCTTGACAAAAGATCAGCATTCGCATGCTTCTTCCCTGGTCTATCTTCGATCACATAATCATATTCTGTTAGAAAGATCTTCCAACGAGCAATACGATCTTCGGCATTAGGCTTATTAAAGATATACTTTAAAGCCTTATGATCGGTGACTATGAAAAATTTCCCTCCTAGCAAGTAGTGTCGAAATTTCTTCAATCCAAAGATCACCGCTAATCCTTCTCGTTCAGTCACGGAGTAATTCTTCTCCGCTTGAACCATCTGCCTACTAGCATAAGCTATAGGATGATCATGCCCATCTCCATCTAGCTGACTTAATGTACATCCGATTGCTACATTGGAGGCATCCGTATACAGAATAAATGCTTTACTCCACTCAGGTTTAGCAAGTATAGGAGCTGTCACTAATGCCTTTTTCAGCTCCTCAAATGCTTCTTTTGCCTTCTGATCATGCACTATCAAGTCAAAATCAACTCCCTTCTTCATGTACATAGTCAAAGCTATTGCTTTGTTTGAGAAGGAAAAGACAAACCTACGATAATATCCAACCATGCCAAGAAACTGCCTCAACTTTGTCAAGTTGATCGGAAATGGAAGATCCACAATCTTCTTCACCTTCTCAGGATCTACCGCAATCCCATTCTTGGAAATGATGTGCCCTAACAGCAGACCTTCTTCGCAGCCAAAGATGCACTTCTCTGGATTTAGAGAAGCGTTGGCTTGCTCCAACCGCTGCAAAATTTTGATCACATGATCAAAGTGGTCCTCCTTTCGTCCGTACACACAAAAATCGTCAATGAAATCCCGAACAAACTTCCCTATGAATGGTTCAAACACCTTGTTCATGAACCTTTAAAACGTGGCCGGAGCATTACACAGTCCGAATGGCATCACCCGAAATGCAAATGTTCCTCAAGGAGTAGTGAAAGTAGTCAACTGTTGGTACTCCTGTGCTATCTTGATCTGGTTATACCCACTATAACCATCACCAAAGCTGTACCACTCATGACCAGCAACTTCCTCCAAAATCTCATCTATAAATGGTAGAGGATAATAATCCTTCTTGGTAACTGCATTCAGCTTCTTATAGTCTATGCATACTCGCAACTTACCATTCTTCTTCTTGACAATCACAATGGGTGAAACCCATTCTGAGTTCTCCACCTCATAGATGAAACTCGCCTCCTTCAACTTGTCTATATCCTCCTTGACCATCATTGCCGTTGTGGGATTGACCCTTCTCTGCTTCTGTCGAACTGGTCTTGCGTGCTCCTCCAATTCGATTCGATGAGTCTCGAGAGTCACCTCCTTCAAATCCTTGTAGCTGAAAGCAAACACATGGATATTTTTTCGAAATATATCTAGGAATCTACTTTCTCTTCTTGAGTGACATTGATACCAAACTTCAGGGTAGAGAGTCTTCTCACAATCTCTGCCTCACTCAACTCTTCTTTGTCAGGATCTTTCTCCACTGCTGGTCGAGGCAACAAGTCAATAGCACTAAGCTGATGTACTGATTCATCTCGACCAAATCCTTCATCCTCAGACGAGGATTCTTGGTCGTAAGAATCCCCAGTATCTACTTCTGATACACTCTGATCATCCTCCGTATCAGATTCCCAGTAGTCACTAGTGGGTCTATCAGAGTCAGAAGTCACAACTCCAACACCCGAGAGAGGAACTATCACTCTATGATCTCTAGGCCCAATCCGTAAGTATCCCTTGTGCCACCTATCCGTGGTGCGCACAGCTCTCAACCAAGGCCTACCTAGGAGCAAATCATAACTAGAGTCCTTTAACACTTGAAAGGACATCAATGTTTGAACTCCCATCACAGACACGACCACCTTCTCTAACACACCAAGAGGTCTTACCCGTTGCTTGTTAGCCATCCCCACGACAATGCTAGCCGGGCGAGTTGGTTCCATCCCCAACTTCTTCATCAACCTCTCCGATATGGCGTTTACAGCCGACCCTCCATCCACCAATACGTCAGAGACGTAGTGACCATTCAACCGGACTTCAATCTTTGAAGCCCTAGTGCATACCTCTGAAGCATGCACATCCACCACACCAACTCCCACAGACTTTGATGTCTTGCTCTTGGGTTTCTTCTTCTTGCTCCTCTTAGAACTCAATCCTCCTCTGAGTTCCCTTCGTAAGCTAGGATTAAGTGCGATCAGTTGTCCAACAGTGATGTTGGCTTTCTGAGCACCCACATCTTCAACCACATCATATCCCGCTTGGGAAGATGAAATGGTGAAATCCGCCATCTCCAGCTTCCTTCTTGGCTCCCTTGGTGTACTCGAAACATTACTCGAACGAGTACTTCTACTTGCTGACTCCTCCATGAAAACCGGTTCATCAGAAAATCGAGTTCTTTTCCTTTCTTGAGCTAAAAGCTCCACCGGTGCATGAGAAGAGTTTGAACTCTCTCCTTTCTCGTAAATGGGATCTCGTACGACATCGATAGTAGCCACCCCCTTGTCTCGTCCTTGTGATGGATTTCCTCCACCCACATTCATTCTGACAGTTTCGGCACCTCTTGCTCCGTTGTTAGGACAATTTCGCTGGAAATGAGAACCTCCACACGTCCAACAAGTGATTCCTCCAAAGTTACCTTGGTTGCCTCCAAAGTTACCTTGATTTCCTCGATTGGGATTGTTGTCGTAACCTCTTTGACCTCCTCCTCCACCTTTGTTCCTCCATTCTCGTAACTGCACCACGTTTATCTTGAGATCCGCAAGAGTATCGGTGATGCTCTTCAGCTCGGCATGAAAATCAGAGGTGGCAGTAGACATCGTTGTTGGGACAAACGGTCTTGGCACCACCGTTGGAGTAGAAGCTGACGTTGAAGCAATCACCAATTGTGATGGTGCAGGTGCGATCATTGTGGCTACACCAGGAGTCAGAGTTGACACCAGAGCAGCATGATGAGGTTGGATGATATCTCCTTCATCCAAACTCTCTTCCATATTTGTCGCAATCTTGATGGCCTCCGCTTTGGTTGCTGGCTTCTCGTACCTCACTTGGGTTCGAATTGAAGGCCTCAACCCTCCCACCAAGTTCTTGGTCAACACTGCTCCAATCCCCGCCATCGTTAACTCCACATTGTCTCCATTCTTTCGTAGGACCGTCCGAAACCGTTGCTCCAACTTATCCATCCTTTCGGCATATTGCCGAACTTTCTCGTCGTCCCGTTGCTTCAAATGAGTAAGCTCCACCATGAGCTTCTCATAACTCTCTTCTGGAAGAAATTCTTCGATGAGTGCATTACTCAACGTCTCCCATGTGTCCTCAACTGCACCAGATGTCTTGCTCTTCACTCGGTCGTCATACCATGTAAGAGCAAAATCTTCTAAAAACTCTGGCAGTAACAACACCAATTCTTCCTTCCTTCTCACGTTGTTTCTGATGCAACCCCTTTTGAAGTCTCGTACAAATGGTTCTACATCTTCATTGTCCTTCCCATGAAACACTGGTAACTTCCCCATCTTGTAACTATTCTTTCTACCCTTCTAATTTTTGTGCAATAACTACTCGCTAAAAGAATACGAACATCACCAATTCCATTCGCGAATAATCTACCATAGGTAAAATGAAAGGAAATGGTTGTAACAACACCTCTTGTGCCATCTCTTCTCCCAAGGTAATCATGAGCCTGAGTCGCATCACCGCCTTCTCCACCATCCGAATGACGATCTCCATCACAACTCAGCTGAGTCCTCTTTTGAAGTCGACAACTTCTCCGTCTCCGCTCTTTGAGTCTCGTCCAACTTCTCGACTACTGACGTAAGTAGGGCAGCCACATCTACGCACTTGTGTCCTCTGGATAGATCACCCACTCCACAACTTGGACAAGGATCTTCGCCTAGAAGATGAATTGGCGCTGGTGACGATGGACCCACTCGAAGACTTAAATCAGTAAACTCCCGCTTCCCTTTAGCTCTCTCGGTTCTGATTCTAGTTGGACAATTCACTACTTTGTGTCCCAACCCTCTACAGAAATAACACCACAAGTCGGTTTCTACTCTTCTCCTCAGAGATTCTACTTGAGGTTTAGTACTACGGTTTTCAAACTCGACGATAATCTCTCTCGAACTTTCTCCGACACTTACTATGACATCTAAACCTTGAGGAAGGTTTCTAAGTCTAACTTTCCAATCTTTTAAATTTCCACTCATCTTGCACCTTCTCAACCATTAAGTGGACAAAATATCATAGAGGAAAATAATTCTACATCACTTTCTTAACTCTTCCGAGCTTTATATTGGAAATCGTGTATTATACATGCTATACACGAAATAAAATCTAATCTAAAATTAACTATCGAAGATATGATCCTCCTCACCATCGTTTGTACTAATCACAACAGACATCTTGAACTCACTCTTGGAAAAATCCAACTCTACTTCACCAGGAGCATTCGTGGCCTCCACAGTGAATGATGCTTTAAACTCGACTTTCTTCAAATCTGTGCCAATGGTCGCGGAAGCTTCTTCGTATAGGGTAAAGAGGGCACCCCAAGTGCTATAGATGCGGATTCGTAACTCATCTATACTCAACTTGGGCTTCTCCGTCTCTGTTCGAACTCCTAAACGTCTCTTCTTCCACCTCGTCATTCGAACAGGATTCCCCATGAAGTATCTTCAAGACCTCCTTGTATGCCGAAACGTGTATCTCTTAGTTGGTAAGAGATCTCTCCAAAGTTTTTGTTATCTCCAGTACCTCAACCTCCAAGCTACTAAATCATGAAGTTTCAACAGAAACTTCCCTAATCAGAAGAGATGGTGATGACTGTACAAATTTTCAGAGAACTGAAATTTGTATATTTTCACTTCCCTCGTGGTTGTCAACCCCCTCCACTTTGAAAAATTCTTTCTCCCTCTTCAGACCTCATCTTCTCATGATTTCTTTTGTCCTGGATAGCTTATCAGCCACTCTAAAACACTGGAAAGTTTCTCAGGAAAATAAAATTCACAGAAAATCTGACAATGACTGTAAATTTTTTCCAGATAACAGAATTCCTCAACTCTCACGAATAGACCCCCTCAACTTTAAAAATTCATTGCTCCCTCTCTAGACCACCTTTTCCTATGATTTCTTTTGTCTTAGATAGGTTATCAGCCAATCTAAAACACTGGAAAGTATCACAGGAAAATAAAATTCACAGAAAAGTTGACAGCGACTGTACAAATTTTCCAAAGAGCAGAATTTCTAAACTCACAAATTTCTCTCCTCTAATAACTTTTCTCTCCTCCTTTCTCTACAACTCTTGTTGCACCCTCTTTCAACTCTCCTCAAACCCTTTCTAAGTGAACAAGATGTAAAGAATGACTTCGAATGCGTCATATATCACTACGGGATACACGAAAGGTTCTAACGTTGCTAACATCGCGTTAGCTCTCTCTCCTCCCAACGTTCTCTCCATGTGCTCTCTCATAATCTCCTTTTGTCGAATATAGAACTGAACTCTAAACATCGTTCAACGATCCCTTCAAGTGAGGTCCCGGCAACGGAACCAAAAATGTAAACCCTCCGTGGTCCTATCGATCAACTACCCCCTGATCTCTCAACCTCCACGATCGTCATCCACGAATCTGCAACATGTCGGGCCTGTCTCTCACTCAGGGGTCACCTCTGATGGCTTTGATGGAAGCACACCATGAACTTGAAGGGAAAATGCTGAGTTCACTCATTCTTACACCCACAAACTTATCAACTAAAAATCTTCTTAAACACCTTAACTAACATCCTCCATTCTAACGACGTCTCTCAAGTTCTCACATGCTAAAAATATCCCACACTCTCTATATTACTCAAGTTGTCATTACGACAATGTGAAAACAAGGATGAGGAGCTCTTCTCTACTTCTCTATTTATACATTCTAGGTTTTTACTTTGATACCCCCGGTAACTCAGCCGTAACTACTTTTATCGGGTTTTACTAAGATATTACTTAAGGTAAAAGCATTGATCACATGGGCTTTTTACCTTTTCACATGGGCTTATTCCTTCAAAGTCAACAACTTCTAGAAGGATTCTGGAATATTCTCAAGGAATCTCGAATTTCCACCCCTCTTCTACACTAGGACCCACTAAAAAGGAAACATGTGGAATCTCTTCTTGTTTTTAATGCCCACAAAGTCCACAACTTTAATCCAACCACTAATATCAAGTCAAAAAGGAGATAAGGGATACTTTCCACCTCCTTTCTACCTTTTAGACAAGATGACAAGATAGTAGTGCTCACTCTTTAGCAAATATCTGAATTCTGCCAAAAGTACAGCTAAGTTTAACCATAACTAACTTTTAGATAGTCATGACTAACTTGATACATCCTTAAAGTACTTTGGCAGTCAATAAACATTCTCAACACTTAGTTATAACTAAACACCTTACTAATAGACAAACTTCCTATGTGTAACATAGGTCGTTACAGACCCATCTTCCTCACTGGCGTGGCGTCTTCCGACCCACTAGACTCGTCTTCTCTCACCAGAAGCGTCTTCTGGTGAGAGCCGGGTCTCAGCTGTGGCATCAGAGTGGGAGGGGACGTTGCTGCTGCCTCTCGGTCATCGTCTTCCGAGGTCTCCTCCTTCACCTCATGTCGCTCCGTTGGCCCATACACTGCCAGCTGATCTTCCCTAAGATCCCCCATACAAGTAGCAGAAGAAGGGCGTCAGATGTCCTCCCGCCGGGGTACCCAAGTATGCTAGCTCCGTCTGTACATAGTTGTGGATGTACGCGTCCCAGTAGATTGGCACTCTGTCATCCCACACTGATTCCAGGAACTCCACGTCCTGATCTCCTAAGTACCTTGTCTTCTGCGCTTTTCCCTTGGGGAAAAGATGCAGAAACAACTTCGCCAGAAGTCGCTTCTTCGGCTCCCGGTAAGACTCTATCTTCCAACCGTTCCTCCCCTGCCTGTCTTCCACGAAAAGGCAGGTGGTACTCCCAGGCACATGCCATGAACTCACAATCCTAGGCAAGATCTTCTTCTCGTACCAATATCCTCGGTTCTCGGTCTCAGGCCTATGAAACGCCTTACGCCACCAGTCTTCTGTCCAGGAAGATGGTCTTCTCCGAGCAACTCCTGCCTTTGCAGGTACACGGTTACGCGGTGGTAACGCGGCCCATACCTCCTCCAGAAGCCCTTGATCTGCGAGGTTCCAGTCCCATAGGAAGAAGTCGAGACCCAACTCCTTGAGGAAAGGAGTGGCCTCGGCTAATTCTGTCGCTGGTAATACCAAGCCTCGCGGATGCATCGACATACCTGGAAGATCTGCTGCACTAAACCACAAGCACCTACTATGAGCTGAAGGCTCACTTCTTCCCGAGTGCTCACAGTCTAGCTTCCACTCTCAGAAGACGAAACTAGTCTTCCAGAAGACAGCTACTCCGTCTTCCAGGATTCTAACAGTGTTTCCTAGATAGCTCTCGTCTTCCAAGCTATATCTAAACAATCCTATCTAAGCAAGGCCTCGCATGGATTACCAAGAAGACAACCCACCTTGCATTACACCCTACTTCCTATCAGAAGATACAAGATATGCGAGAAGTAGAGTATGAGAAAGGTTCAGAAGATGATTGCGGGCTCCTGCGGTGACAGTGGCCTCTGGGAAGACACTTGGGACAGCTTCCGATTCAATGTCGTTCTCGGAAGACCTCCCGAAGTCAGACTTCCCTTCACTGGTCTCACCTGTCTTCTTCTTCCTACGCGCAATCTATCCTCACAACAGACTCAAAACATGTGCACTTTGTTCTTCTGACTTCTCACCTCTCATAGGCACTCAGAAGAAGTTTGCTGCATGATGGGAAGACATGACCCTCGACCATTCTCTCCGGATTCTGCCAGCAATACTTCTCACAACTCTCTTCTAAGTTCGGGAAGAAGAAGGAACGGCTGCTATGGGTCGGACAGAAGAGACCCGAAATGGACCCTCACGTCTTCTTGCTCATTTTGCCAGCCTTTCAGTCTTCTAGTCTCTCTAGGAAGATGTGGAGTTGAGAAGCTTGGAAGACCGGGAGGCACAGACCTAGTTCCCGAGTTCCAACTTCTCGAAATAACACAACAACTCACCACACCACTCAGGCTTCGTACCAAGTTGCTCTAAACACAAAAGCAAAGCAAATCCACTCTTGATACGAATTGTGTTCAGTCGACTTCCGAAGACAGTCAAGTTCAAGAAGCGTCTTCCGAAGATGTTCCCATCTTCCGAATCGTCTTCTATTCCCAGTTTCGGGAATAGAGAGATAAGGGGGTAGGGAAATTGATAGTTGGGGTCTTCAATTTGAGGGCTAGGAGTAGGGAAGCTCGAATTGAGCCCGGGAAGAAGCAAGGAGATGTCTCGACAAAAATTGGGCAGCGCTTCCGCGCCCAATGTCTCAATAGGAAGAATGAGGGGTGGGGTAATCGATCAGGCTGCCTGCACACAATCAAAGAAGCGCGGGGAGTACCAAGAAAAGGCGAGAAAAAGTGGGAGGGGAAAAGAACAGGGGGAAGAACCTCTACAGTCTTCTTCGGTTCCCCGAGTTACCTTCGACCTCCGCGCGCTTCTGGCTCTTGTCCTAGCTTCCAATGCGACTCTACACGACTGCGCCTGCTGTCAATTTCGGTCCACACCTCGATTCCACCTCTGCTTCTACTCGCCACTCTTCACTGTCAGCTTCTCGGAAGCTCCACAGAAACGCCTTCGCTTTCTCTGCTGTTTGTGCTCCCGCAATTCGATCTCACCCTTCGACTAGCTGCCAACTTACTCTCTCTTACCTCGATGTCTTACTCGATTCCTCTCTCAATGCTAGCTCGAAGTTCACTCTCTCAATCGATCTTCTTCAGTCGCACTGTGCTGCGAGAAGTTAGAATGCGCTAATGCGCTTCCTTACGCATCTTCCCCGCAGATTAGGGGTTTCGATCCTAGGTGTCTTCTTCGACCTACCTACCACCTGGGTGCTTACTCAGTAGGTACACCTACTTGTTTATCCGAAAACTCGTGGTCAGGCCTTCGTGATCGCTGTCTTCTGGAAGACAGGTGTCTTCCGCCGTCTTCCCATCTTCCGCCGTCTTCTTGTCTTCTGAAGACGCAACTGAGAAGACGGTCTTCCGAAGACGGTCGTCTTCTGAAGAAGTCAACTTCTTATTACAAACAGCTCTTAAGATCATCTTCCTGTTAAGGAAGACGTAACCTTAAGTAACAACGCTTCTTCAGTTATATAAACAAGTCATTATTCTTAAAAATTTCAAAAATTTGTGCATCCTGTAATTTGTGGGCACCACATACGCCCACCCTCACATGTTTACGTCCTCGCAAACATCAGTGGTTCCTGCACTTCTGTTTACGTCCAGTACTTCTTGACGCGCCACCCATTAACACGAGTGGTCATCAGTGTACCGTCCAACTCTTCCAACTGCAAAGAGCCATTGTCGAAGACCTCTAAGACACAGTAAGGTCCCATCCAGCGAAGATGAAGTTTCCCGGGGAACTTAATATGACGATTGTCGTAGAGAAGTACCAAGTCCCCGTCCACAACAGTCACCTTCCTCAACTTGCTATCGTAGTTTACCTTAGGTTGCGCTTGCACCTCGTATGTCTTCTCCAAAGCTGCATTCCTGTCTTCTTCAAACTCTACGAAGTTCAGAAGACGCTGCTCCTGGCTCTCTTCTTCTCCCATGCGTTCGGATACGGCTAACCGGTATGTTGGGACCTCTAACTCAAGGGGCACAATGGACGTCATGCCGTAAGTTAGGTAGAAAGGCGTCTTCTGGGTAGTGACTTTAGGTGAAATTCTGAAAGCCCACAACACAGATGGCAGTTTCGTGTCTCAGTCATACGCATGGTTAACAGTTACCTTGTTCAGGATGTTACACAGAAGACCGTTCGACTTCTCCGTCAGCCAATTCGCTTTCGAGTTGTATGGCGTCGTCTTCCGATGCTTAATCCTGAAGTATTGGGTCAGGAGGGAGATAGTCTCATTTAAGAAATGAGTGCCCCTATCTGACACCAATTCCAGTGGACATCCATACCTAGTGATGATGTTATGCCATAGGAACCTTGCTACTACTGCGGCATCGTTCTTTCTCGTGGCCTTGCCTTCCACCATCTTGGTGGCATAGTCGGTAGCTATTAAGATGTACCTTGCTCGTGTTCTTCTCGCCACCGGGGCGATAGGACCTACAAAGTCGATCCCCCACTTTTCAAACGGGGCAAGCGGAAGAATGGGAGTAAGAGGCCACCTTGTTGTAGCGGTCGGTCTTCCCACCCTCTGGCATGCATCGCACTTCCTGATCTCCTGGAAAGTGTCTCGGTACATAGTTGGCCACCAGTATCCGGCGTCTAGCATCTTCTTCACTGTGGTCTTCAATCCGTAGTGACCCCCAGCATCTTCGTAGTGAAGACCTGTGATCACTGCTTTTATCTCTGACGGCTCGAGACATCTTCTCAGCTTCTCGTCATGTCCCTTTCGAAACAGGATATCCTGGAAGATAGCATATGGCCCTGCCTTGTGTAAGAAGACGACCTTCTGCTCCGCATCCATTCCCTCGGGATACTGTTGGTCTTCCAAGAACCTTCTCAAGTCCTTGAAGATCGACTCTTCTGTGGAAGTCGCAAAGACTGGATCAGAAGATCTAGTCTCGTCTTCTGGGAAGCAGGCGGTACGCCCCCCCTCAGATGAAAGTGTCTCTGCGAAAACTGAAAACAACTTCTCGTCAGGAAACTCGTCTTCCACTTCATCTTCTCGTCGTTCTGTCTCCAACCTGGATAGGTAGTCAGCATTAACATGCTGTCTTCCGGGCCTGTACTCAACTGTGTAAGTAAATTCCTGGAGCAGGAGAATCCACCTCAACTGTGTCAGGTTAGCAGGTGGGTGGAGTTTCATGATGACTTCCACCTTAGCACAGTCGACTTCTATACCTCTTCCGGAAATCCTATGTCCTAGCAAGATCCCCTCTGACATACCAAAGAAGCATTTCTCAGGGTGAAGTGCCAAACGATGTTCTCTACACTTCAGAAAACACTTCCTCAGAAATATCAAGTGGTCTTCTCTCGATCCAAACACACAAAAATCATCCAAGAAAATCTCCATAAAAGTGCGAAGATACTCCTTGAAGATTGTAATCATCAACCTCTGGAACGTGGCGGGTGCGTTGCATAAACCAAACGGCATTTGATTGTACGCGTACGTGCCTCAATCAGTAGTGAAAGTGGTTTTCGACTTGTCTTCTTCTCTGATTGAAACTTGGTTGTACCCAGAATACCCATCCAGGAAGCTGTAGAACTCATGTCCTGCTACCTGGTCTAACACAGAGTCGGTGAATGGTAAAGGGTGATGATCCTTCTTCGTGGCCAAGTTCAGCTTCCGAAAGTCCTGACACACTCGGATCTTCCCTGTCTGCTTCTTCGGCACGATGACAATGAGAGCTATCCACTCACTGCTAAGTACTGGGAAGATGACTCCTGCCTTCAGGTATTGGTCAATCTGGTCCTTCACCAGAAGCGAGTACTTGGGGTTGAGCCGGTACTGCCTCTGCCGTGCAGGAACAACGCCCTCTAGCAAGTCGATGCGATGCTCTCCCAACTCTCGAGGTATGCCCTTCATATCTTCTATGGTCCACGCGAAGACATCCTGGAACTCCGTTAGAAGTTCTCGAAAGTCTTCCAACTGCTGGCCCTCGGTCACCTTGGAAAGCTTCAGCTTCTTCCCAGGAGCAACCTCCATCTCTTGGAGATCATCCGGGTTCACCATTCCTTCAGTGTGACTGTACTCACTGGCACCACAGTATTCCGGTTTGGGAGCTTCTTCTAGTTCAGATTTGTCTTCTGGAAGACCAACTGTCGGACCTTCCGAAGAGAAGACGGTATTCTCGTCTTCTGGAAGACCAACTATCGGATCTTCCGAAGGGAAGACGGTATTCTCGTCTTCTGGAAGACCAACTATCGGATCTTCCGAAGAGAAGACGGTATTCTCGTCTTCTGGAAACTCTTCTTCCGCAATCTCGTAGCACTCAATGTACCCACAGACCACATCTTCCACTTTCTCTGCTACTTCTGTAGCACACACGTTATTCACCATAAACTCATTATACCGTTCATCACTGTCAGAAGACGCAGCCGAGTCTTCTGAAGTGTACCTCTCTGTTGTAGACGGAGTTTCACCTTGGTGTCCAATCTTGATCCAAGGAAGTGAGACTTTACTCTTCTCACCAGACTTGGGTGTAGGATTGGGAAATCTCAAACGATGCCTTCTCCAGTCGGTATTCACATTTGCAGCATACAGCCATGGTCTTCCTATCAACACCTGATATCCAACCTTAGCTACAGGTCGCAAAATGATGTAAGTGAGATAAAACGATACTCCACCAATTACCGTGAGGACATCTTTCAGTTGCCCCAAAGGTCGTCTTCTGGTCTGATCCGCCATTCTGAGAATTCTCGGAGTAGGCTGGAACTCAGTGAAGCCTAGGGCATGCGCCGTTTCTTCCGTCATGATGTTAACTCCGGAGCCGGAATCAATGGGTACCTTCTTCAGAAGAGAGTCATGGATCTCCATATCAAGTTCTGGGGCTCCCAAGTCCTCATGCTCTATTCTTAGGATCGGGGTGCTCTTGGGAAGTTTAGCTGCCCTCCTCTTCCTCGATCCTCGAAGCACAGATTGTAACAACTTCCTGTAACCAGCGTTGTCATCCAACAGCTGTTGGAAGGTCACATCCGCCTTCTGATTCCACAAGTCTCGCAAGAAGTCGTACGGAGATCTTTTCAGAAGAGTGACTGGTGTTTCCAACAGAGAAGATGTAGTAGCTGCTTCCTTAGGTGGAAGACCAGAAGAGTGTCTTCCCTCGACTGGAGGCTGTTCCCGTGAGACAGGTGTTGCCGTAGTCGGTGTAGGAAGCTGCTGTACTATCTTCCGTCTCTTCTCCAGCTCTTCTTGCATGATCGCTTCAACCTCTTGTCTTATGTCAGGAGCAAAGTACTTCGGATCTTCTCGGTCGTAAGTAGGAGAAGACGGCCGCTCGGGAGAAGATGACCTCTCCTTACGCTGCTTCTTCTTCTTGACGTCTTTCTGGCGAGTTTCTGACTTCCCTTTGCTTCTGGTACTTACCTTGAACACAGCTTCATCCAAAACTTCCTCCGGAGGCCAACTATCTGAATTCGGGTCAGGATTCCAAACAGTACCATCCGTCAAAGTGAGAGATGACGCTTCTTCAGGTGTCTTCATCTTCTGAGCTGCAGTCGTCTTCTGCAGCTGAGGTTCCTTTCCTTCGCGCTTCCCGGGGTCTGGTTCGTCTTCCTCGATATGGAGACAATCCGTACAATCCCCAAGATCTTCTTCTTCTACCGTGATGTGCTGTACCACTGCTAACTCGAGCTTAGAAGATGATGCAGCTTTTGCAGGAGGTGTGGTATCTGCAAATCTCACCATTTGTCGTGGTCGTAAGGTCTGAGGACAATTCCCTGTGAAATGACCGGCTTCCTTACAGTTCCCACACAAGGGCACTTGCCCAATCTGTCTTGTCGGATGAGGACAGGTGGACCACCAGTGTCCTATCTCTCCACAATTATTGCACGCTCCAGGAAGAGGGTTGAGAGGTCGTTGTGATGAAGAAGGCTGCCAGGGTGTCCTGGTCTGTACATTGCTAGCTCTATCCCTCGGTACATAACGATTATATTGGGCGGGAGGCGTAGGAGTGAAGGGTTGTATCGTCTCGATCCTATAGCAGGTTTCCCCACTGGGATCGTGTAGATATCCCTCATCATCTTCTTCCCATCCTGCCCAGTTGACAGCTTGATCCTGCGTACACTGATCTCTGGTGTGTCCAGAAGAGTTACAAAGGTTGCACCAAAGGTTTGGCCGGGAAGCCGTAGGCTGCTTCCGCTTATCCTTCTGGTTCAGAAGATGAACTTTCAGGTCGGCAAATTGCTTCAGAACCTCATCGATGCGGGGATCAGGTGCAGACTGAATGATCTGAGTTTGAGGCATCTTCTGCACAACTTCCTCCCTTGCTCGCGTCTTCTCCTTCTTCTTCTTCCGCGTCTTCTTCTCTTGTTCAGATTCGGATTCTGAACTTTCGACAGTAGACTCTTCAGAAGTAGAGGCTGCTTCCGAATCACTGTTATCAGTTTTAGTGGACTTGGACTTCTTCTTGGACTTCCGGGAAGACTTCTTTGACTTCTTGGACTTCTTCGAGGTCTTCCCTTTGTCTTTCGTCATATTACGAGTGATGCTCGAGGTTTCATATTGCTCGGCATGCTTCTGTACCTCCGCTAAATCATCACCTCCTCCTCTTCTGCAGTACAATTCCATATCCTGAGACAATCCTCCCAAGTACCAGTCCACAGCTTGCTGGGCACAGTAGCCGGGTCTTCCTTGGTTCTGAGGGATGTGATCCAAGAGATCTTCAAATCTCTCGGTGTAATCCCTCAGTGTCTCTTTCTTCTTTCGTTCGAGCCTCTGAAGCTCTATGAGGGTCATACGATCGTAGCCCACTCCTCTGAATCTCTTCAGAAAAGCTGCCTTCAGAGTAGCCCAAGCGGCCATTACTACAACATCATCCAACGTTTTACTCATCCACTTCCTTCCTTTCCCTTTGATCAAACTGGGAAATACACGGAGTCTGTCAACATCAGCGTCTTCCTTGTTGGATCTAGAGATGGTTTCGAACATCGTGATGAAGTCGTCCGCATCATCATCATCGTCGTACGGATGGTACTTCTGCCGAGTGTGGGAAGCCATGTTGACTGCCGGCTGGTGCGGCTGCCAACTTCTTTCTTCCTCAGGTCCAGGTGGTGGAGATGGTCTTCTCGAAGGTCCAGGCCTGTCTGAATCACGAAGATCGTCTTCTGAGTCAGAGCTACTGTCATTGCTACCTCCCGAGACGTCTGGAACAATCTCCTCCAGTCTTCCCTCACCTTGAGAAGCTTCTCCCGCACTTGGGAAGACGTCTTCCGAATAACCAGTACCAAAATCTACTTTATACACGTGATCACCCGGTTGGCTTCTGTCTTCGCCAAAGATTATGCTCGAGATGGAAGGCTCTTCCAACTCTACCGATCGGATCTTCCTGAGCTCTTCTTCTTTCCTTTGGTGTCTCAGGGTTATCCGCTGCTCCCTAGAAGCGGTTCGCTGGGGTGAGCTTACCCACTCAGGATCTTTACCCGTGCATCTTCTGCTTCTTCCTCCGGTCGGAGGCATCCACCAGAGTACTGAGAACAGATGTCTCTATCCTTCTACTACTAGATCTGGTAGACCAAATGACTGAACAACCGATCACAAGTTCAGAACGTCTTCTTCTCCTGCTTCTGGTTGCACTCACTGCAATCTTTCGAGATCGAGTCTTCCAAGGAGTTCTTGGAAGTAGGGAAGCGGCTTCTTCCAACTTCCCCTGATGTATCTTATCAGCTTCTGGTTGCGGTTTCCGTCTTCTAGCAAGATAGAGTCCCACAACACATTCAACTACAATCGAAGTTAGTTCGAAACGAACCTAACTAATGGCACGCAGATCCAGGAAGCTTAGAACAGAAGTTACTAAGATGAAATCCTCGGCAGCGGCGCCAAAAATGGTTCCTCACTATATGTAGTGACGCAGGATTTCTCCTTTTGCCCATTTAGTATACAAGATATCGTTCCCACAGAGGATTTGCACAAGTAACGCTGCTCTAAGTTCTAAGATCTTTCAAACACACAAACACACGGGTTTTGCCTAGAAATCCCGTCTTCTCACAAAACCACACAAAACAACACGTCTTCCAGATACGCCAAATGGTGCTCTGGACCCAAACAAACAACTACCAACTAAAATATCACACTACTATTCACAGAGAAGCTCGGGAAGACGATCTTCCTGCTTCCAGGTTGCTTCTTTCGGTCTTCTCGTTACCGTCTTCCCGAAACGATTCTCGTCTTCTGGGGGTTTAGCTCGTCTTCTCACACCTCCAGAAGGCTGTCCGGCTTCGCAGAAGTCGACTAGTAACAGTCGTTACACCTTATTCTCACACTCACATTCCATCGGGTTGGATAAATCACAGGGTGTATGCCCCCTGTAGCCTTTCCATGCTTCTGCCTACGGAAGTTGTCTTCCTGCAGCGCTACAACGACATTCACCTTCACGGAAGCTCAATAGAAGTATCGGAAGCTCACTAGAAGAAGATAAGAAGATGGGGAAGATGAGGGAAGATGGGAAGAAGAAGAAATCCAAACAAGAGAAAACAGGATGAAAAAGGGCAATTAAGATTCCGACAGGCTTCTAGTCCGGATCTTGACTAACAAGCCATCCCTGCTTGTAATAGTTTGGGGAGGAAGACAACAAACGTGAGTACTGTAGCACCGTCTTCTACTCGAGGATGTCGTCTTCTGTTGCAGGAAGAAGTCTTCTTTCTTCTTCACTTCGCTGCTCTGACTGCTCTGTCCTCTGGGATCACTTACCCAGAAGACCGTTCGTACGTTGTCGCGCTACTTGGCGGCTACATGCTTGACTTCTACTCCGACGCTTAGGTTTAGTAGTTCTAGAAGTTAGCTCATATTACTTCTAGTCCTTTATATATATGTTTGACACCTTTGCATACGGTGTTAATACTATTTTGAGTCCTAGTAGGCTGATAGTATGTTAGTTATCTTGTTCAAGCATTTGTGCGCTTGTGCAAGTGACTTCTTACTTGTCTATGACGTTCAATGTACATAACTTAGGGTTTCCATGCTGATAGGGGTTTGAGCTCATGGGTTGTACTTACTTGTCGCCCATGCACGCTTTCTAGCTAATTTAAGTTATTTTTCGGAGCTATGTGTCATTTTAGGTAGTTTAAGTTTTACGCTGGCACTCTAGGGGGCTTGACGTGGTAGCTTATGAGTGTAGATAAGTTACCAGGTAGTTTAAGGCACAAAAGGACAGTCAAGTGGAGCTATGAACTCCCATTGGTCCATTTTTGTCTTTTGTAAAACTCTAAGTTTAGAAACAGAGCTCTAGAGGAGAGTTCGAGCAATTGGTGAGGTATCTTCGAAATCTGAGAACACAGGAAGAGAGAGCTCGTCGTGCCAAGCGCTGTCAGTGAAATTTTTGCTCGATTTGGATCAATAAACAAGGAGTTATGCTCAATTGAAGTTCGGATTGTGTCAAAACTGCATCACTTTTGTTGATTTTGGGGTTTTCGGTGCCAATTGCAGCAGAATTGAGGAAATCACTTCAAAACTTCGTGGTTGCGTTCACTGTCAGGAGGGCTACGACTGTCCAAAAAGTTTTGCATCATTTGAGTAATTGAGTAATTCAGGGCGGCCGCTGAAGCAGAGGGGGTCTGAAAAGCTCTTAATCTAGAGCAGCGACTTTAGAGAAGGAGATCTGGAGTTCTACAAACATTTCGGAGTCCCAACTTCACAGGGATGTTCAGCATCCTGTAGACTTCAAATACTGTGAGAAGATTTGAAATTCATCGAGCCAATTCTCTGTTCTATGTCTGAATAGCTGTCTAGGTACCAGAAATTGCCATAATTCTCTTATTCAGAACTTTTCTGTTCATATCTCCGTGTCAGAATTTGATCTCAGGTTGAAACTTCGTCTGTGAGTTCAGTAGTACCTCATTTGCATGTAGGGGAAGTTTAGAGGTCTAAACCTTCATAGTTTTCCTCTCTTTGAGTGTCAAAGTTCACCGCTTAAGCCTATTACTACCAGTGAGACCTAAATTTCGCTTTTTGAGCATATCAGAGGATCCTACACTCCTGTGTGAGTGTTTATAGCTCCTGTTGTGACCTGAAAGCCAACCTCTTGAGTAAACAACCACAGCCAGAAGCCCGGCGCTTTCCTAGGTAGACGGATCACACTCCGACAACGTAGATCCCAAGTGCTCTACTGAACGAGTCAAGCTACACTTCCACAACTGCTGACAGTCATCGCCACTCAAGAAGAACACTTCCCATGCACAATTGGGAGCGAATTCAATACATTCCACCACCCAGAAGACATGAGCGAAGCTGCTGCACTCAAATTCACAATCTATTCCCCGAGAAGAAGTCACAATGGCATTGGGAAGCTCACTCCATCTACTCCCTACGTCTACTCCTCGACACACCAGCCCAGCCAACAGGACTGCACGAGGATGCCGTTCCCTGTTCCTGGACTGTCCACTACCTCTATCTACATCTTCGAACTACTGCTGGTGCGAGTATGCAGACCCCTCCTGTATATTCCAAGACTATTCGTATGTTTCCAACAACGGGTGTAGTGAGCTAAGACTATCTCTGCTCTAATGTGTCTCGTCTGCCTGCCTGTAGAATCGGTGTGTATGTTCAGTTACTGCCGAATTCTACAGAACTGGCAGAGCTCTCAGAGAGCTTTTCTCCTACCCTGCTATCCTACTTAACCATCTGCCTCGAGAGTCAGGGGAGGCGACCACCAGGGAGAGAGAGAGAGGCGCTGACAAGAGGTTGTCACCTCACATGCACGCGGTCCCTCTTTCCAATTAGCCCTCCACTGTGTTACTCCTACGCTACCAATGCTGCCACATGAGGTCCTAACTATTTTTACATGGAAAACTGCCACCCTTAAGATAGCATGTCCAATCCTACTAAATCTGGAAGTGTCGATTGAGTTTGCTAACTACTCTGATTGCTCGGTGGCAATCTCTACATGATCTGCTCCTACCGGAGCTACTACCTCGACTTCTGATGGGCTGGGAAGCCCTGCACTTACCTCGGGTACCACTGAGGTAGCTTCCCTCTCCTCGCTCTTCGCTGGCCCTGCTATTTCTGCGGCTGCGTCTTCCTCGGCTTCGACTTCGGAAGACGGAATGGTCTTCTAGGAAGACGAGTCGAATGGTGCGTCTTCGGTCTTCTGAGGCACAGAGGCAGTACTAGGGACCATGGCGATCTCATAGGGGTCCGGGGAAGTCGCTTCCTCCACGCGGAATACCTGGGAAGACGGCTCGTCTTCCTGTCTTCCAGAAGACATCATGTCTTCCGGGGCGTCTTCTGGAGTCTTCTCGTCTTCCAACGCTGTCACCACCAAGTGTACAGCAAGATCGAACTCCTCCTTCTCCATTCCGGATCCAGTCGAAGGTGCTGGGGCTTGGGAAGATGCGGTTGCAGGTGTCGGAAGTGAGGGAAGATCATAAAGTGTCTTCACTCCTTCTATCTGTCTATCCAGGTACCTGAACATGCTATCTCTGCATTCCACCAACCTCGTCTTGGACCCGTTGTCCCATTCCTTAGCTAAGGTAAGTAACTTCTTACCCGCTTTCGTGTCGTGGACCGGCTCCTACCTGAAATACAAACTTCGATGCTTGTCGCTCCAAAGACACTCATGAGAAGACAAGCTAGGCCCCAGCTTACGGATTTTGGCACAATCTCAGATCTCCATTTTCATCGCATAGATGGGTAGAGCTCTTTGTCAGCTTTCCATAGGCATCTTGTCTACTTCGTTTGAGCGCCTAGTGGAGAAGTTACAAGACTCGAAAGATGGAGAAAATAAGCTAGGCCCCAGCTTACGGGTTTTTGGCACCACTTCGGATCTTTATTTTTATCGCACCAGTGGATAGAGCTCCTTGTCAGCATCTCATAGGCACTTTGTCTACTTCGTTTGGACGCATAGTGAAGAAGTTACAGGACTCGAAAGATGGAGAAAAC
Source organism: Asterella californica (assembly GCA_036924285.1). Classification (NCBI taxonomy): domain Eukaryota; kingdom Viridiplantae; phylum Streptophyta; class Marchantiopsida; order Marchantiales; family Aytoniaceae; genus Asterella; species Asterella californica. Next base: position 21,557,651 of record JAYKYS010000003.1, read on the forward strand.
AAGCAAGTCCCAGCTTACAAGCTTTTGGCGCAACTTCGGATCTTTACTTTTATCGCATAGATGGATAGAGCTCGTTGTCAGCTTTCCATGGGCATCTTGTTTATTTCGTTTGGACATCCAGAGAAGAAGTTATGCGATTCGAAAAAAAGGCAAAATCAAGCTAGGCCCCTAGTTACTTGCTGACTGGGTATTTAGGGCTTCAGGCGTTATATCAAAGACGCAAGGGGCCTGGTTCTTATTATTGAGAGTTGAACTTCGTACGTACAGACTGTTGCAAGGGGGCTGCTTAAGGGGCTTGCTTGTTCCTGCGACCTGTCGGTGGATGTTTTGGAGAATTGGGAAGTCCAATACACGCGCGCAAGGTGTCATCGGGTTCAGATCTGTGCAGGCTATGCACAGGTTAAGACGGTTCTTGAAGAGACGGAACGGGGGTTGTGTTCTGGGAGAAATTGAGACGCAGAGAGCAGAATTGGGGTTTTCAGTTATCTGTGAAGGAGAGTTGGACCGTTCGGGCCGTTCCGGAGTCCAAACTTGCTGTCCTTGGATCCATCGGGATCAGAACAACGAGTTCTTCAGGAAATTGAAGACGATACAAAGTTTTATCGGGCGGTTTGAGAGTTGTGAGAGAAATTGGCTCGCAGGGAAGCGCTTGCGTCAGGTTTTCATCGCCTGCGACCTGAGATTGGATTGTTCTTCGCGATCGGTGAGTCAAGCTCTTCGTTCTTGGTGCCTACGCGATCAGGGAGTCCTCATGTACGCATAGGAGAAGACTGTAAGTGAATTGGATTGTTGGTTTGGGTGTGGTGAGCAAATTTGAGCCGCAGGGAGCCGATTTACGTCAGTTTTTTGTAGCCTGCGACCAAATTTCTCGAGTAGTTTTGCAAGGGGAACTCCAAACGGCTTGTTTGGAGTCTTGTTGGGTTCAGGGTAGCCAGATCTACCTACTAGAGAAGACGGATATCAGTTTAGACGATCCGTTTGTGCGGTGTGAGCGGTTTTAAGCTGCAGGGAGGAGTTTTTGAAGGTTCGGTCACCTGCGACCGAAAATTAGCGATATCTCGACTATCGGGAGCCGGATCTGAAGGTTTCTTGGGCCAACGGAGTCAGGGAAGGAGACCCTATCAACATTTGAAGATCGTTTGGCGAAAGGAGAAAGTTCCCAGATAGGTCTTTTTCGGTTCCTTCGCTACAGGTTTCGTCCTTTTGAGTTCGTTAAGGACTTAGTTGGTTGTGTATGGCTTGTGGTAGCTAGCTTTAGCCAAGAGCTAGTGTGTGGATGTGGTTTGGACTTGGGTTTGGATCGCATGATACTGCTGTGGCTCTGGTTGTTAGCAAAGAGAAGTTACTCTTGCTTTGAGCTACGTTTTGGCGATTTCAGACTAGGGTTACGTTTCAGGGGTTTGTTTTAGGGCTTCTGAAGTAGGTTACAGACCGCTCTGGTCTTTTCCTCAGTTTTGTGCTGTTTGGAGAAAGAATCGACAGTGTACATACTCTCAGAGTGGTATATATCGCAGCATTCCTTTTCGTGGTTGTTCTTCTCTGTCTTGTCTCTGTGTGGCACACAGCATCTCCACAGCCAGGAACCTCGCGTTTTCCTGGACATCCTTCACGCACAAAATATCCGACATGATACCGCGGTGAAGTTGAACTTCTTCCGAAGCGCTTCTACCGACTGAGCTAGCATCTTCCGCGCACGAGCCTCCGCTGCTTCCCTCTGCGTCTTCTCCGTTGCAGCTCGCGCTTCTGCGGCTTCTCGCTGCATCTTCCAAGTGGTCTGCTCTTCTACGAGGGCAGTGATCTTCTCCCGTACTAGGAGAACTTCCTGATCACGCTGCTGTACTCGCGCCTGCAACTCCTGGTTGCTCTTCCGAAGTTGCATCGACTCCTTGGCAGAAGCGGCTACTTCCGCCTTGTACCTGGCTGCAAGCTTCTCCGTAGTGCGGAGACTAGCTTCCAGAGACTCCGTCTTCTGCAGGCTGTCTTCCTATCGCAGAAAGGTGCGCAGACCGAATCGAGGCTGTAAGGGCTTCTCCTGTGCCCTCGCTCTCCTTTCCAGCAACTCCATAGCGGGCTGGATCTCCTTCTGGAAGTAGGCACTGAACTCCTCCAGTCGTCTTCCTGCAGAAGACAAGTTCATCCCCACCACTCGCTCGAGGGTGTCGACTTCGTCTTCCAGAGACAAGGGAGCCTCTTCCACCACTACGGCCTTCATCTTCTGCGCACGAGAAGAAGCTACTCTTCTCATCTTCCGGGGTGGAAGACTCCTCGTGGCAGGAGCGGCTCTCCTCTTTGCGCTTCCTCGCATCGCAGTAGGAGTACCCATCCATCCTTCGTCTTCTGGAGTCTTCGGAAGACTCCCAGGTGTTACAGAAGCTGTCTTCTGCTCCGATCGGGTACTCAGCAAGTCTTCCTCCGAGTCCGACTCCGATCCTGAATGGATGAGGGAGATGGGTGTCCTCGGTACACTTCTGTGACCCATCTTCCTCACTGGCGTGGCATCTTCCTACCCACTAGACTCGTCTTCCCTCACCAGAAGCGTCTTCTGGTGAGAGCCGGGTCTCAGCTGTGGCATCAGAGTGGGAGGGGGCGTTGCTGCTGTCTCTCGGTCATCGTCTTCCGAGGTCTCCTCCTTCACCTCCTGTCGCTCCGTTGGCCCATACACTGCCAGCTGATCTTCCCTAAGATCCCCCATGGCTACATACAAGTAGCAGAAGAAGGGCGTCAGATGTCCTCCCGCCGGGGTACCCAAGTATGCTAGCTCCGTCTGTACATAGTTGTGGATGTACGCGCCCCAGTAGATTGGCACTCTGTCATCCCACACTGATTCCAGGAACTCCACGTCCTGATCTCCTAAGTACCTTGTCTTCTGCGCTTTTTCCTTGGGGAAAAGATGTAGAAACAACTTCGCCAGAAGTCGCTTCTTCGGCTCCCGGTAAGACTCTATCTTCCAACCGTTCCTCCCCTGCCTGTCTTCCACAAAAAGGTAGGTGGTACTCCCAGGCACATGCCATGAACTCACAATCCTAAGCAAGATCTTCTTCTCGTACCAATATCCTCGGTTCAGAAGATGATTGCGGGCTCCTGCGGTGACAGTGGTCTCTGGGAAGACACTTGGGACAGCTTCCGATTCAATGTCGTTCTCGGAAGACCTCCCGAAGTCAGACTTCCCTTCACTGGTCTCACCTGTCTTCTTCTTCCTACGCACAATCTATCCTCACAACAGACTCAAAACATGTGCACTCTGTTCTTCTGACTTCTCACCTCTCATACGCACTCAGAAGAAGTTTGCTGCATGATGGGAAGACATGACCCTCGACCATTCTCTCCGGATTCTGCCAGCAATACTTCTCACAACTCTCTTCTAAGTTCGGGAAGAAGAAGGAACGGCTGCTATGGGTCGGACAGAAGAGACCCGAAATGGACCCTCACGTCTTCTCGCTCATTTTGCCAGCCTTTCAGTCTTCTAGTCTCTCTAGGAAGATGTGGAGTTGAGAAGCTTGGAAGACCGGGAGGCACAGGCCTAGTTCCCGAGTTCCAACTTCTCGAAATAACACAACAACTCACCACACCACTCAGGCTTCGTACCAAGTTGCTCTAAACACAAAAGCAAAGCAAATCCACTCTTGATACGAATTGTGTTCAGTCGACTTCCGAAGACAGTCAAGTTCAAGAAGCGTCTTCCGAAGATGTTCCCATCTTCCGAATCGTCTTCTATTCCCAGTTTCGGGAATAGAGAGATAAGGGGGTAGGGAAATTGATAGTTGGGGTCTTCAATTTGAGGGCTAGGAGTAGGGAAGCTCGAATTGAGCCCGGGAAGAAGCAAGGAGATGTCTCGACAGAAATTGGGCAGCGCTTCTGCGCCCAATGTCTCAATAGGAAGAATGAGGGGTGGGGTAATCGATCAGGCTGCCTGCACACAATCAAGGAAGCGCGGGGAGTACCAAGAAAAGGCGAGAAGAAGTGGGAGGGGAAAAGAACAGGGGGAAGAACCTCTACAGTTTTCTTCGGTTCCCCGAGTTGCCTTCGACCTCCGCGCGCTTCTGGCTCTTGTCCTAGCTTCCAATGCGACTCCACACGACTGCGCCTGCTGTCAATTTCGGTCCACACCTCGATTCCACCTCTGCTTCTACTCGTCACTCTTCACTGTCAGCTTCTCGGTGTCGCGCTACTTGGCGGCTACATGTTATATTTCTACTCCGACGCTGGAGTTTAGTAATTCTAGAAGTTAGCTTATATTTCTTCTAGTCGTTTATGTATATGTTTGACACCCTTGCATACGGTGTTAACACTATTTTGAGTCTTAGTAGGTTGATCACCATGTTGATAGGGCTTAAGCTCATGGGTTGTATTTGCGTGTCGTCCATGCACGCTTTCTAGCTGATTTAAGTTATTTTTCGGGGCTGCGTGTCGTTTTAAGTAATTTAAGTTTTACGCTGGCACTCTAGGGGGCTTGACGTGGTAGCCTATGAGTAAAACTAAGTTGCCACGTGGTTTAGGGTACTAAAGGACAACCAAGTGGAGCTATGAACTCCCATTGGTCCGTTTTTGTCTTTTGTTAAACTCTAAATTTAGAAACAGCGCTCTAGAGTGGAGTTCGAGCATTTGGTGAGGGATCTTCGAAATCTGAGAGCACAGGGAGAGAGGTCTCGTCATGCCAAGCACTTCCAGTGAAAATTTCGATCGATTTGAGTCAATAAAGACGGAGTTATGAGCAATTGAAGTTCGGATTGTGCTAGAATTGAATCATTTTGGTTGGATTTAGGGTTTTCAGTGTCATTCGCAGCAGATTTGAGGAAATTGCTTCAAAACTTCGAGGTTGTGTTCTCCGCCAGCAGGGCTACGATTTCACAAAAAGTTTCATATCGATTGAGCAACTGAGTAATTCAGGGCGGCCGCTGAAGCTGAGGGGGTCTGAAAAGCTCTTAATCTAGAGCAGCGACTTCAGAGGAGGAGATCTACAGTTCTGTGTACATTCAGGAGTCCCAACTTCACAGGGATGTTCAGCACCCTGTAGACTGCAAATCCTGTAAGAAACTTTGAAATTGATCGAGCCAAACTCCTGTTATAGGTTGAAATAGCCAGCTAGGTACCAGAAATTGCCGTAGTTTTCTTGCTCAAAACTTTTCTGTTCATATCTCCGTGTCAGAATTTGATCTCAGGCTGAAATTTCGTCTGTGAGTTCAGTAGTACCTCATTTGCATGTAGAGGAAGTTTAGAGGTCTAAACCTTCATAGTTTTCCTCTCCGTGAGTGTCAAAGTTCACCGCCGAATCCTATTACTGCCAGCTAGACCTGAATTTCGCTTTCTGGGTATATTACTAGATCTTACACATCTGTGTGAGTGTTTATAGCCCTATTGTGACCTGAAAGCCAACCTCTTGAGTGAACAACCACAGCCAGAAGCCCGGCGCTTTCCTAGGTAGACGGATTACACTCCGACATACTCTCTTTTTGGTGAACTCGACGTGAAACACCTAGGGTGGGAGTTTTCTTGAGAGTGTTACATGATCAGATATCATGGCCAACCAAGGATCATCAAGTGGAGCTGCTGCTGCTGCTCAGCAACCTGTTCAGTTGGATGCTGCTACGATGAAGATGTTCCAAGCTTTTTCCATGTTTATGCAGCAGCAGCAGAGCATAGAGAGGAAAGAGGTATTAGCAACCAAGGCATTGCAATCTGTGGTGCATCAGATGGACCAGTTCAAGGGTACAGATATTTCCAAGTATGTGCGATACTATGCTAGGGAGATGGAGGTGAACAAGGTACCTGAGAAAGAGATGGTGGAGAACTTTGAACTTGCTGTTGTCCCTGAGATTCGTGGGCGTGTGAAGGAGCTCAAGCAGCAGCAAGGACAGAGTTGGGAGAGCTTTATGCGAGCTTTGAAGGAGGAGTACTACACTGAAGACTCAGAGAGGGTGACCAAGAGAACATTCTTGGAGTGGGTGGTGAAGCATAACAAAGGTTTGTCTGTAAATGAGTTGTTAAGGGAGTTTGATCGTCAGTATGCTCAGCTTTCTAGGACAGAGAAGCTTACACTAGAGGTGGAGAAGACCGAGCTTTTCCTACAAGCAGCGGACGAGACTATTCAAGAGAAGCTTGAGCTGTTGCTGGAAGACAAGAGTGAGGAGAGAGGATTGAAGACTGACTGGAAGGAGGTTGAAGAGGCTGTTTCTTTGCTGACCAAGAGACAGAGGAGAAGGGACAAGGTGGTGGTAAGTGAAGCAGCACCTCTGATAATTCCTGTCAAGCAGTTGCCTACTAAGCCCACTTTGGTAATTGCTAGAGAGGAAGACTCACCGCTTGATGAGTTGATTAAGGGTATGAAGGAGCTTAAGCTTAAGCTCACTAGGTTAGAAGAGAAAGAGCAGAATGTACAGCTTGCTATGCAGAGACCTCAGATGAGGGAAGGCTTTGTTCATCGTTGTATATGGTGCGATAGCCTAGACCACGTAAGAAGAGATTGTGGAGAGTTTTCAGATGCATTGAGGAAGGATCTGATCTTCTTCAAAGATGGTAAGATCCATTTGAGAGAGACTGGGATGATGCTGGGAACCAACTTTGGCAAGGGTGGTATGAAGAGACTTGTGAATGATATATCAACATCACATGCTGTTTCTCTTGTGAACGCTGCTACGTGTGGAGTGAAAGTGGAAATGGAGAGAGAGAAAGAGACTACTGGGTTGTGGTCAGATGTAGTGCGGTCCGTAGCTAGAACGGAGCTAGACAAGGATGTGCTACGAAGGGTTGGCAACTCAATTAGAGAAACTACAGGATGGAATGACCCTGTGGATACTATGTCAGTGCATGCTTATGTTGCAAGAAGTCAGCATGAAGCTCTACTAGAAGAAAAACGCAGGAGGGAGGATGCAGGTGAGGCTTCTACAGCCAAACGACCTGCTACAAGGAGTGAAAGGGCTAGATCAGATGCAAGGCAGGAGACAACACCTACTCGGGAGGAGACTATGGAGGATCTACCATCTACAACATCAAAGGAGAAGGAGAGAAGCAAGGAGAAGGGTAAGATGCCTGCATACAAACTTCAGTCTGACATTGAGATTGCTACAGACTTGAAGCAGGTGTTAGAGAATCATATCTTGAATGGGAAGGTGGAGTTTACTTTGGGTGAGATTCTTGGGATTGCAAAGCGTGAGTTCCATGAGGTTATCATAGATATCATCAAGAGAAAACGTCAGATTTTGGGTGAAGCAGCTACGCTTAACGCTCTAGGGACCAAACTGTCGGAGGATGAGGAAGATGAGATTTCTGGTTACTGCTCTCAAGTATCAGAGGGAAGATCAGATCAGCACGTGAGGTTTGAAGATGAGGTGGAAGCATCACAGAAGAGCCATTATTCTCACAACCATTGGGCGAGAGCAACCACAGAGACCTTAGTGAAGCTGGGAGATCTAGAGGAACCTGTGGTGGCATTGATTGATCACGGCTCAGAGATTAATCTGATGTCTAAGGAGCTGTACAAGCGTGGAAGGTGGCCCATAGACACCGACCATGGATGGCTTATCCGTGCTGCCAACAACCAGAGGGGAGAACTCTATGGTGCTTGTCCCAACATCAAGGTAACTGTGGGTGAGATCAGTGATGTTCAGAATTTCTTTGTGCAAGACATGTCAACCTATCCTATCATTCTAGGGCAGCCTTACATTACTGCTGTTAGAATGGAGACACGAGTTATGGATGATGGTTCAGCTTATGCTAGGATACGTAGTAGAGACGGCAAAAGAGCTGTTCAGTTTTTGACCGTTGCTGCAGAACATGAGAGGAATCGTGACAGCTTGAGAGACCGTCCACTACCTAAGATTACTCAAGAGTTTAGAGAGTCTAGGGGTTTTGGCAGAGTACCATTGAAGAGCGAGACTTCAACGGTACAGTAGAGCTAGGATTCTCGCCTGATCCAATAGAGCAGGAAGCTTTATCCACTGGCTTCTTAGGACTGACATCATGTGGATCAGTGTGTTATAGGAAAGTTGAGAATCTGAAGAGGTTTGAGAGGCAACATGTGAAGTATGTACAGCAGTCTTTGAGAGATAGTGGAGAGTTAGCAGGAGATGAATACATATCTGGAGTGTTTGAAGAGCAGTATTTGGTAGATACTATAGGAGAGTTGAAATCTATAGTAGAAAGTTCTATAGATGATGTAGATAGAGTGATGAGAGTGAGCTCCAAGGAGCTTTATGATGTAATTGATAAGTTTATAGATCGGCAAGAGGTGTATGTGGAGACCAAGTACAAGTCAGTGGCAAAGAAAGTCAAACCAGTGGCTTTGCCTTTACCACTCGATTACAATCAGAAGATGGAGCAAGCTGCACGAGAACCGACGCTCAGAGGACCGAGAAGAATTGGGCACCAATTCACAGAAACAACACTGAAGGAGTTGAGGATTGGAGGTGATGGATTTCTTACTGAGCAAGAGAAGAAGAGCTTCAGAGAGATGCTATCTAGGCATGGTAAGGCGTTTGCATTTGAGTCACATGAAGTAGGATGTGTAGATCCAAGTGTAGTTGCACCTATGGTAATCTTTACTATACCGCATGTGCCTTGGAATCTACGTCCTATTCCTGTGCCTAGAGCTCATCTGCCAAAGCTGATAGACTTGCTCAATGAGAGGATTAGGATGGGTATCTTGGAACCATCTATAGCTCCCTATTCTAGCAGATGGTTTACTGTTCCGAAGAAGAGTGGAGCTTTGAGATTCATTCAAGATATGCAGCCAGTTAACAAGGTGACTATCAGGAATATGGGTATAGGACCTATTGTAGACGAGTTTGCAGAGGCTTTTGCTGGTCGTGCTATCTATTCAATGGGAGACTTATATTCAGGTTATGATCAATTTCAGTTATCCTCTGAGAGTAGAGACTTGACTACAATGAGGACACCTTTGGGGTTACTAAGGATGTGCACCTTGCCACAAGGTGCTACGAATTCTGTAGCACATATGATGAATGGCATGAACAAAGTTTTGAGGGACTTCATTCCTGAAAAAACTATGCCATTCCTTGATGATGTGCCGATCAAAGGGTGTGCTGAGGAGGAGAAGAATGAGGTAATGGATCAGAGGAGGTGCCGTAAGTTTGTTGCAGATCACATAGCTGACTGTGATAAGATACTGAGTCGACTGGAGGAAGTTCATTTGACTTTATCAGGAGCAAAGTCTGTATTTGGAGAACAAGAGGTATTGATTGTGGGGCACCTATGTGGATCTTATGGTCGGAAACCTTGTCCAAACAAGGTTGATGCCATTCGAAGAATGAAGGAGACGTGTGGATCGGTTACCGAGGTGAGAAGGTTTCTAGGTGCATGTGTGTTTTATCATATATGGATTCCACACTTTGCACATGTAGCAGATCCGTTGTACAAGTTGTTGAGGAAGGGGCAAAGATTTCAGTGGCAAGAGGAGCAAAGCGAGTCTATGAGGAAGTTGAAGGATCTTTTGGCTTCACCACCAACTCTACGAAAGGTAACATATGAGTTGGGCAGATCTGTTATCCTTACTGTTGATACTAGTCCTATTGGCATTGGATGGGCTGTAGGACAGGATGACAAGGATGGAAATAGATATGTGGTGCGTTTTGGTGCTAAGGTATTAAGTTCACGGCAGAGAGACTACCCTCAGGTCAAGAGAGAGCTATGGGGAGTAGTTACTGCGATGAAGAGTGACAAGGAATACTTGATAGGAGCACCTGTGGTTGTGGAGACAAATTGTTTACCTCTCTTGGGAATGATCACTAGCTGTACAACTCCAGATATTGCTATGTTGAGGTGGATAGCATATATCAAGTCCTTGAACCCAGAGTTTAGACATATCGCAGGAAATGACAATCCTGTGGCAGATATGTTCTCAAGGGCTAGGTATTACGATGAGAAAGAAATGATAGATGATCAGGAGGATGTCGGAACAGAGTTCTATTCTAGTGCTCTTGCTAGAAGGGATAGAAGCTGTTTTGCAGCTCCATTGGAGTTATTTGAGGAAACTATGTACGATGGCGAGTGGTTGGATCTTGGGCGCTATTTGAGTTCATTGGAAAGACAAGAAGGCTGGTCTGATGCAGATTTCAAGAGGATCCGTAGAACAGCTTATGGGTACTTTTTATATGGAGGACATCTATGGAAGCGCCCTAAGCTACAAGGAGGTGTACCACAGCGGGTGGTATGTGACCTAGAATTGCAGCAGAAGCTGATCAAGGAGTTCCATGAGAGTCTATGGGCCGGTCATAGAGGAGTTTGGGTTACATTTGCCAAGATAAAGGAGAAGTATTGGTGGAAGGGTATGTATAAGGATGTAGTGCAGTTTGTTTCATCCTGTATACCTTGCCAGATGTATTCCAACGTACGTCATCGTGATGGATTGCATCCTACTTATCCTTTAGCCATTCATTACAAATGGGTAGTTGATCTGGTAACTATGCCATTTGGACTTGGACAAATGAGGTATCTAGTCTTGGCTAGAGAAGATCTATCTAACCAAGTCGAAGGCCGTGCCCTGAGGACAAAGACCACTGCTAGTGTCTGCCGCTTTCTACTTGAAGATGTTATTTGTAGGTATGGGTGTGTGGGAAAGATCACTGCAGATAGGGGTGAGCTGGATTCACAAGAAGCAGTTGAGTTCTTCAAGCGATTGGGAATCAAGCTGGCATTAACCACTGCTTACAATCCTGAAGGGAATGGCAAGAGCGAACGAGGTCATCCGCCAATCATCAAAGCTTTGGTAAAAGCTTGCAAGGGTAAGATCCGTGAATGGCCTAGACTGCTACCATTTGCTTTATGGGCAGATCGTACAACTCATAGTACCGTTACAGGTTACATGCCAGCAGAGTTGATACTAGGACAGAAACCTGTGATGCCAATTGAGGAGGTTGTGCCTACTTGGAATGTTTTGCCATGGGAAGATGATAGAAGTACGGAGGATCTTCTTGCATTAAGGATCCAGCAGTTAGAACGAAGACCTGAGGATGTTGCCAAAGCTGTCGAAAGATTAAAGATTGCTAGAGAGAGAAACAAAGGAAGATTTGATAGAACGCATAGATTACGACCCAAACCAGTTAAAGAAGGTGATTGGGTCTTAGTCTATGATAGTAGTCTTGATAATCAGCATAGCACTATCAGAAAGTTCTCCAAGAGATGGTTTGGACCTTATGTGGTGTTAGAAGTTTATGATAATGCCACATACTCCTTGAGAGAGTTAGATGGTGCAGTGCTCAAGATACCAGTCGCAGGAAAGAGAATCAAGCTCTTTAGAAGGAGAGGGGAGGATCGGAACGTTGCAGAGTTTACAGAGGATGAAGCTGAAGACTCAATGCAGGTTGAAGATGAGTTTGAAGCCGAAGCTGAAGAGTCTTGATCTGGATGGCACATACCGGAGGATGTGCAGGTTCAGAGGGGGTGGATGTCGTGCTACTTGGCGGCTACATGTTATATTTCTACTCCGACGCTTGAGTTTAGTAATTCTAGAAGTTAGCTTATATTTCTTCTAGTCGTTTATGTATATGTTTGACACCCTTGCATACGGTGTTAACACTATTTTGAGTCTTAGTAGGTTGATCACCATGTTGATAGGGCTTAAGCTCATGGGTTGTATTTGCGTGTCGCCCATGCATGCTTTCTAGCTGATTTAAGTTATTTTTCGGGGCTGCGTGTCGTTTTAGGTAGTTTAAGTTTTACGCTGGCACTCTAGGGGGCTTGACGTGGTAGCCTATGAGTAAAACTAAGTTGCCACGTGGTTTAGGGTACTAAAGGACAACCAAGTGGAGCTATGAACTCCCATTGGTCCGTTTTTGTCTTTTTTTAAACTCTAAATTTAGAAACAGCGCTCTAGAGTGGAGTTCGAGCATTTGGTGAGGGATCTTCGAAATCTGAGAGCACAGGGAGAGAGGTCTCGTCATGCCAAGCACTTCCAGTGAAAATTTCGATCGATTTGAGTCAATAAAGACGGAGGTATGAGCAATTGAAGTTCGGATTGTGCTAGAATTGAATCATTTTGGTTGGATTTAGGGTTTTCAGTGTCATTCGCAACAGATTTGAGGAAATTGCTTCAAAACTTCGAGGCTGTGTTCTCCGCCAGCAGGGCTATGATTTCACAAAAAGTTTCATATCGATTGAGCAACTGAGTAATTCAGGGCGGCCGCTGAAGCTGAGGGGGTCTGAAAAGCTCTTAATCTAGAGCAGCGACTTCAGAGGAGGAGATCTACAGTTCTGTGTACATTCAGGAGTCCCAACTTCACAGGGATGTTCAGCACCCTGTAGACTGCAAATCCTGTAAGAAACTTTGAAATTGATCGAGCCAAACTCCTGTTATAGGTTGAAATAGCCAGCTAGGTACCAGAAATTGCCGTAGTTTTCTTGCTCAAAACTTTTCTGTTCATATCTCCGTGTCAGAATTTGATCTCAGGCTGAAATTTCGTCTGTGAGTTCAGTAGTACCTCATTTGCATGTAGAGGAAGTTTAGAGGTCTAAACCTTCATAGTTTTCCTCTCCGTGAGTGTCAAAGTTCACCGCCGAATCCTATTACTGCCAGCTAGACCTGAATTTCGCTTTCTGGGTATATTACTAGATCTTACACATCTGTGTGAGTGTTTATAGCCCTATTGTGACCTGAAAGCCAACCTCTTGAGTGAACAACCACAGCGAGAAGCCCGGCGCTTTCCTAGGTAGACGGATTACACTCCGACAACGAGGTGCAAGCGCAACGTAAGGTAAACTACGATAGCGCCACGGAAGCTCCACAGAAACGCCTTCGCTTTCTCTGCTGTTTGTGCTCTCGCAATTCGATCTCACCCTTCGACTAGCTGCCAACTTACTCTCTCCTACCTCGATGTCTTACTCGATTCCTCTCTCAATGCTAGCTCGAAGTTCACTCTCTCAATCGATCTTCTTCAGGCGCACTGTGCTGCGGGAAGTTGGAATGCGCTAATGCGCTTCCTTACGCATCTTCCCCGCAGATTAGGGGTTTCGACCCTAGGTGTCTTCTTCGACCTACCTACCACCTGGGTGCTTACTCAGTAGGTACACCTACTTGTTTATCCGAAAACTCGTGGTCAGGCCTTCGTGATCGCTGTCTTCCGGAAGACAGGTGTCTTCCGCCGTCTTCCCATCTTCCGCCGTCTTCTTGTCTTCTGAAGACGCAACTGAGAAGACAGTCTTCCGAAGACGGTCGTCTTCTGAAGAAGTCAACTTCTTATTACAAACAGCTCTTAAGATCATCTTCCTATTAAGGAAGACGTAACCTTAAGTAACAACGCTTCTTCAGTTATATAAACAAGTCATTATTCTTAAAAATTTCAAAAATTCGTGCATCCTGTAATTTGTGGGCACCACATACGCCCACCCTCACATGTTTGCGTCCCCGCAAACATCAGTGGTTCCTGCACTTCTGTTTACGTCCAGTACTTCTTGACGCGCCACCCATTAACACGAGTGGTCATCAGTGTACCGTCCAACTCTTCCAACTGCAAAGAGCCATTGTCAAAGACCTCTAAGACACGGTAAGGTCCCATCCAGCGAAGATGAAGTTTCCCGGGGAACTTAATATGACGGTTGTCGTAGAGAAGTATCAAGTCCCCGTCCACAACAGTCACCTTCCTCAACTTGCTATCGTAGTTTACCTTACGTTGCGCTTGCACCTCGTTGTCGGAGTGTAATCCGTCTACCTAGGAAAGCGCCGGGCTTCTGGCTGTGGTTGTTCACTCAAGAGGTTGGCTTTCAGGTCACAATAGGGCTATAAACACTCACACAGATGTGTAAGATCTAGTAATATACCCAGAAGGCGAAATTCAGGTCTAGCTGGCAGTAATAGGATTCGGCGGTGAACTTTGACACTCACGGAGAGGAAAACTATGAAGGTTTAGACCTCTAAACTTCCCCTACATGCAAATGAGGTACTACTGAACTCACAGACGAAATTTCAGCCTGAGATCAAATTCTGACACGGAGATATGAACAGAAAAGTTTTGAGCAAGAAAACTACGGCAATTTCTGGTACCTAGCTGGCTATTTCAACCTATAACAGGAGTTTGGCTCGATCAATTTCGAAGTTTCTTACAGGATTTGCAGTCTACAGGGTGCTGAACATCCCTGTGAAGTTGGGACTCCTGAATGTACACAGAACTGTAGATCTCCTCCTCTGAAGTCGCTGCTCTAGATTAAGAGCTTTTCAGACCCCCTCAGCTTCAGCGGCCGCCCTGAATTACTCAGTTGCTCAATCGATATGAAACTTTTTGTGAAATCGTTGCCCTGCTGGCGGAGAACACAACCTCGAAGTTTTGAAGCAATTTCCTCAAATCTGCTGCGAATGACACTGAAAACCCTAAATCCAACCAAAATGATTCAATTCTAGCACAATCCGAACTTCAATTGCTCATAACTCCGTCTTTATTGACTCAAATCGATCGAAATTTTCACTGGAAGTGCTTGGCATGACAAGACCTCTCTCCCTGTGCTCTCAGATTTCGAAGATCCCTCACCAAATGCTCGAACTCTCCTTTAGAGCTCTCTTTCTAAATTTAGAGTTAAACTAAAGACAAAAACAGACCAATGGGAGTTCATAGCTCCACTTGGTCGTCCTTTAGTACCCTAAACCACGTGGCAACTTAGTTTTACTCATAGGCTACCACGTCAAGCCCCCTAGAGTGCCAGCGTAAAACTTAAACTACCTAAAACGACACGCAGCCCCGAAAAATAACTTAAATCAGCTAGAAAGCATGCATGGGCGACACGCAAATACAACCCATGAGCTTAAGCCCTATCAACATGGTAATCAACCTACTAAGACTCAAAATAGTGTTAACACCGTATGCAAAGGTGTCAAACATATACATAAACGACTAGAAGTAATATAAGCTAACTTTTAGAACTACTAAACTCAAGCGTCGGAGTAGAAATATAACATGTAGCCACCAAGTAGCGCGACATCGTATGTCTTCTCCAAAGCTGCATTCCTGTCTTCTTCAAACTCTACGAAGTTCAGAAGACGCTGCTCCTGGCTCTCTTCTTCTCCCATGCGTTCGGATACGGCTAACCGGTATGTTGGGACCTCTAACTCAATGGGCACAATGGACGTCATGCCGTAAGTTAGGTAGAAAGGCGTCTTCTGGGTAGTGACTTTAGGTGAAATTCTGAAAGCCCACAACACAGATGGCAGTTTCGTGTCTCAGTCATACGCATGGTTAACAGTTACCTTGTTCAGGATGTTACACAGAAGACCGTTCGACTTCTCCGTCAGCCCATTCGCTTTCGAGTTGTATGGCGTCGTCTTCCGATGCTTAATCCTGAAGTATTGGGTCAGGAGGGAGATAGTCTCATTTAAGAAATGAGTGCCCTTATCTGACACCAATTCCAGCGGACATCCATACCTAGTGATGATGTTATGCCATAGGAACCTTGCTACTACTGCGGCATCGTTCTTTCTCGTGGCCTCGCCTTCCACCATCTTGGTGGCATAGTCGGTAGCTATTAAGATGTACCTTGCTCGTGTTCTTCTCGCCACCGGGGCGATAGGACCTACAAAGTCGATCCCCCACTTTTCAAACGGGGCAAGCGGAAGAATGGGAGTAAGAGGCCACCTTGTTGTAGCGGTCGGTCTTCCCACCCTCTGGCATGCATCGCACTTCCTGATCTCCTGGAAAGTGTCTCGGTACATAGTTGGCCACCAGTATCCGGCGTCTAGCATCTTCTTCACTGTGGTCTTCAATCCGTAGTGACCCCCAACATCTTCGTAGTGAAGACCTGTGATCACTGCTTTTATCTCTGACGGCTCGAGACATCTTCTCAGCTTCTCGTCATGTCCCTTTCGAAACAGGATATCCTGGAAGATAGCATATGGCCCTGCCTTGTGTAAGAAGACGGCCTTCTGCTCCGCATCCATTCCCTCGGGATACTGTTGGTCTTCCAAGAACCTTCTCAAGTCCTTGAAGATCGACTCTTCTGTGGAAGTCGCAAAGACTGGATCAGAAGATCTAGTCTCGTCTTCTGGGAAGCAGGCGGTACGCCCCCCCTCAGATGAAAGTGTCTCTGCAAAAACTGAAAACAACTTCTCGTCAGGAAACTCGTCTTCCACTTCATCTTCTCGTCGTTCTGTCTCCAACCTGGATAGGTAGTCAGCATTAACATGCTGTCTTCCGGGCCTGTACTCAACTGTGTAAGTAAATTCCTGGAGTAGGAGAATCCACCTAGCTATCCTGCCAGACAAATCTGCTTTCTTTACAAGATGTTTCAAAGAGAAGTGATCTACATAGAAGACAAACGGGTTTGCCAGAAGATAGTGTCTAAACTTCCTACAGGAGTAAATCATGCCAAGACACTCCCTTTCGGTTGTCGAGTACTTCTTCTCTGCATCACTGAGTTGTCTTCCCGCGTAGTAGATGGGGTAATCCTTCTTCTTCTCATCTTTCTGACTCAACACCACCCCGGTGGCAAAAGCAGAAACATCCACATAAATGTGGAAGACTCTTTCCCAATCAGGCGGTCGTAGGACAGGGGATTCCGACAGAAGCCTCTTCATTTCTTCGAATGCTTCCTGCTGCTCAGAAGACCAAATGTATGGTTCGTCTTTCTTCAGCAACTTAGTGAGTCTTCCTGCTACCTCTGCGTACCTGTCAATAAACCTCCTGTAGTATCCTACGTTGCCAAGGAAGCTTCTCAACTGTGTCAGGTTAGCAGGTGGGTGGAGTTTCATGATGACTTCCACCTTAGCACAGTCGACTTCTATACCTCTTCCGGAAATCCTATGTCCTAGCAAGATCCCCTCTGACATACCAAAGAAGCATTTCTTAGGGTGAAGTGCCAAACGATGTTCTCTACACTTCAGAAAACACTTCCTCAGAAATATCAAGTGTCTTCCCTCGACTGGAGGCTGTTCCCGTGAGACAGGTGTTGCTGTAGTCGGTGTAGGAAGCTGCTGTACTATCTTCCGTCTCTTCTCCAGCTCTTCTTGCATGATCGCTTCAACCTCTTGTCTTATGTCAGGAGCAAAGTACTTCGGATCTTCTCGGTCGTAAGTAGGAGAAGACGGCCGCTCGGGAGAAGATGACCTCTCCTTACGCTGCTTCCTCTTCTTGACGTCCTTCTGGCGAGTTTCTGACTTCCCTTTGCTTCTGGTACTTACCTTGAACACAGCTTCATCCAAAACTTCCTCCGGAGGCCAACTATCTGAATTCGGGTTAGGATTCCAAACAGTACCATCCGTCAAAGTGAGAGATGACGCTTCTTCAGGTGTCTTCATCTTCTGAGCTGCAGTCGTCTTCTGCAGCTGAGGTTCCTTTCCTTCGCGCTTCCCGGGGTCTGGTTCGTCTTTCTCGATATGGAGACAATCCGTACAATCCCCAAGATCTTCTTCTTCTACCGTGATGTGCTGTACCACTGCTAACTCGAGCTTAGAAGATGATGCAGCTTTTGCAGGAGGTGTGGTATCTGCAAATCTCACCATTTGTCGTGGTCGTAAGGTCTGAGGACAATTCCCTGTGAAATGACCGGCTTCCTTACAGTTCCCACACAAGGGCACTTGCCCAATCTGTCTTCTCGGATGAGGACAGGTGGACCACCAGTGTCCTGTCTCTCCACAATTATTGCACGCTCCAGGAAGAGGGTTGAGAGGTCGTTGTGATGAAGAAGGCTGCCAGGGTGTCCTGGTCTGTACATTGCTAGCTCTATCCCTCGGTACATAACGATTATATTGGGCGGGAGGCGTAGGAGTGAAGGGTTGTATCGTCTCGATCCTATAGCAGGTTTCCCCACTGGGATCGTGTAGATATCCCTCATCATCTTCTTCCCATCCTGCCCAGTTGACAGCTTGGTCTTGCGTACACTGATCTCTGGTGTGTCCAGAAGAGTTACAAAGGTTGCACCAAAGGTTTGGCCGGGAAGCCGTAGGCTGCTTCCGCTTATCCTTCTGGTTCAGAGGATGAACTTTCAGGTCGGCAAATTGCTTCAGAACCTCATCGATGCGGGGATCAGGTGCAGACTGAATGATCTGAGTTTGAGGCATCTTCTGCACAACTTCCTCCCTTGCTCGCGTCTTCTCCTTCTTCTTCTTCCGCGTCTTCTTCTCTTGTTCAGATTCGGATTCTGAACTTTCGACAGTAGACTCTTCAGAAGTAGAGGCTGCTTCCGAATCACTGTTATCAGTTTCAGTGGACTTGGACTTCTTCTTGGACTTCCGGGAAGACTTCTTCGACTTCTTGGACTTCTTCGAGGTCTTCCTTTTGTCTTTCGTCATATTACGAGTGATGCTCGAGGTTTCATATTGCTCGGCATGCTTCTGTACCTCCGCTAAATCATCACCTCCTCCTCTTCTGCAGTACAATTCCATATCCTGAGACAATCCTCCCAAGTACCAGTCCACAGCTTGCTGGGCACAGTAGCCGGGTCTTCCTTGGTTCTGAGGGATGTGATCCAAGAGATCTTCAAATCTCTCGGTGTAATCCCTCAGTGTCTCTTTCTTCTTTCGTTCGAGCCTCTGAAGCTCTATGAGGGTCATACGATCGTAGCCCACTCCTCTGAATCTCTTCAGAAAAGCTGCCTTCAGAGTAGCCCAAGCGGCCATTACTACAACATCATCCAACGTTTTACTCATCCACTTCCTTCCTTTCCCTTTGATCAAACTGGGAAATACACGGAGTCTGTCAACATCAGCGTCTTCCTTGTTGGATCTAGAGATGGTTTCGAACATCGTGATGAAGTCGTCTGCATCATCATCATCGTCGTACGGATGGTACTTCTGCCGAGTGTGGGAAGCCATGTTGACTGCCGGCTGGTGCGGCTGCCAACTTCTTTCTTCCTCAGGTCCAGGTGGTGGAGATGGTCTTCTCGAAGGTCCAGGCCTGTCTGAATCACGAAGATCGTCTTCTGAGTCAGAGCTACTGTCATTGCTACCTCCCGAGACGTCTGGAACAATCTCCTCCAGTCTTCCCTCACCTTGAGAAGCTTCTCCCGCACTTGGGAAGACGTCTTCCGAGTAACCAGTACCGAAATCTACTTTATACACGTGATCACCCGGTTGGCTTCTGTCTTCGCCAAAGATTATGCTCGAGATGGA
The DNA here is from genome assembly GCA_036924285.1 of Asterella californica. Lineage (NCBI taxonomy): Eukaryota > Viridiplantae > Streptophyta > Marchantiopsida > Marchantiales > Aytoniaceae > Asterella > Asterella californica. The sequence continues at coordinate 21,576,690 of JAYKYS010000003.1, forward strand.
AGGCTCTTCCAACTCTACCGATCGGATCTTCCTGAGCTCTTCTTCTTTCCTTTGGTGTCTCAGGGTTATCCGCTGCTCCCTAGAAGCGGTTCGCTGGGGTGAGCTTACCCACTCAGGATCTTTACCCGTGCGTCTTCTGCTTCTTCCTCCGGTCGGAGGTATCCACCAGAGTACTGAGAACAGATGTCTCTATCCTTCTACTACTAGATCTGGTAGACCAAATGACTGAACAACCGATCACAAGTTCAGAACGTCTTCTTCTCCTGCTTCTGGTTGCACTCACTGCAATCTTCCGAGATCGAGTCTTCCAAGGAGTTCTTGGAAGTAGGGAAGCGGCTTCTTCCAACTTCCCCTGATGTATCTTATCAGCTTCTGGTTGCGATTTCTGTCTTCTAGCAAGATAGAGTCCCACAACACATTCAACTACAATCGAAGTTAGTTCGAAACGAACCTAACTAATGACACGCAGATCCAGGAAGCTTAGAACAGAAGTTACTAAGATGAAATCCTCAGCAGCGGCGCCAAAAATGGTTCCTCACTATATGTAGTGACGCAGGATTTCTCCTTTTGTCCATTTAGTATACAAGATATCGTTCCCACAGAGGATTTGCACAAGTAACGCTGCTCTAAGTTCTAAGATCTTTCAAACACACAAACACACGGGTTTTGTCTAGAAATCCCGTCTTCTCACAAAACCACACAAAACAACACGTCTTCCAGATACGCCAAATGGTGCTCTGGACCCAAACAAACAACTACCAACTAAAATATCACACTACTATTCACAGAGAAGCTCGGGAAGACGATCTTCCTGCTTCCAGGTTGCTTCTTTCGGTCTTCTCGTTACCGTCTTCCCGAAACGATTCTCGTCTTCTGGGGGTTTAGCTCGTCTTCTCACACCTCCAGAAGGCTGTCCGGCTTCGCAGAAGTCGACTAGTAACAGTCGTTACACCTTATTCTCACACTCACATTCCATCGGATTGGATAAATCACAGGGTGTATGCCCCCTGTAGCCTTCCCAGGCTTCTGCCTACGGAAGTTGTCTTCCTGTAGCGCTACAACGACATTCACCTTCACGGAAGCTCAATAGAAGTATCGGAAGCTCACTAGAAGAAGATAAGAAGATGGGGAAGATGAGGGAAGATGGGAAGAAGAAGAAATCCAAACAAGAGAAAACAGGATGAAAAAGGGCAATTAAGATTCCGACAGGCTTCTAGTCCGGATCTTGACTAACAAGCCATCCCTGCTTGTAATAGTTTGGGGAGGAAGACAACAAACGTGAGTACTGTAGCACCGTCTTCTACTCGAGGATGTCGTCTTCTGTTGCGGGAAGAAGTCTTCTTTCTTCTTCACTTCGCTGCTCTGACTGCTCTGTCCTCTGGGATCACTTACCCAGAAGACCGTTCGTACGTAGATCCCAAGTGCTCTACTGAACGAGTCAAGCTACACTTCCACAACTGCTGACAGTCATCGCCACTCAAGAAGAACACTTCCCATGCACAATTGGGAGCGAATTCAATACATTCCACCACCCAGAAGACATGAGCAAAGCTGCTGCACTCAAATCCACAATCTATTCCCCGAGAAGAAGTCACAATGGCATTGGGAAGCTCACTCCCTCTACTCCCTGCGTCTACTCCTCGACACACCAGCCCAGCCAACAGGACTGCACGAGGATGCCGTTCCCTGTTCCTGGACTGTCCACTACCTCTATCTACATCTTCGAACCACTGCTGGTGCGAGTATGCAGACCCCTCATGTATATTCCAAGACTATTCGTATGTTTCCAACAACGGGTGTAGTGCGCTAAGACTGTCTTTGCTCTAATGTGTCTCGCCTGCCTGCCTGTAGAATCGGTGTGTATGTTCAGTTACTGCCAAATTCTACAGAACTGGCAGAGCTCTCAGAGAGCTTTTCTCCTACCCTGCTATCCTACTTAACCATCTGCCTCGAGAGTCAGGGGAGGCGACCACCAGGGAGAGAGAGAGAGGCGCTGACAAGAGGTTGTCACCTCACATGCACGCGGTCCCTCTTTCCAATTAGCCCTCCACTGTGTTACTCCTACGCTACCTATGCTGCCACATGAGGTGCTAACTATTTTTACATGGAAAACTGCCACCCTTAAGATAGCATGTCCAATCCTACTAAATCTGGAAGTGTCGATTGAGTTTGCTAACTACTCTGATTGCTCGGTGGCAATCTCTACATGATCTGCTCCTACCGGAGCTACTACCTCGACTTCTGATGGGCTGGGAAGCCCTGCACTTACCTCGGGTACCACTGAGGTAGCTTCCCTCTCCTCGCTCTTCGCTGGCCCTGCTATTTCTGCGGCTGCGTCTTCCTCGGCTTCGACTTCGGAAGACGGAATGGTCTTCTAGGAAGACGAGTCGAATGGTGCGTCTTCGGTCTTCTGAGGCACAGATGCAGTACTAAGGACCATGGCGATCTCATAGGGGTCCGGGGAAGTCGCTTCCTCCACGCGGAATACTTGGGAAGACGGCTCGTCTTCCTGTCTTCCAGAAGACATCATGTCTTCCGGGGCGTCTTCTAGAGTCTTCTCGTCTTCCAACGCTGTCACCACCAAGTGTACAGCGAGATCGAACTCCTCCTTCTCCATTCCGGATCCAGTCGAGGATGCTGGGGCTTGGGAAGATGCGGTTGCAGGTGTCGGAAGTGAGGGAAGACCATAAAGTGTCTTCACTCCTTCTATCTGTCTATCCAGGTACCTGAACATGCTATCTCTGCATTCCACCAACCTCGTCTTGGACCCGCTGTCCCATTCCCTAGCTAAGGTAAGTAACTTCTTACCCGCGGTGAAGTTGAACTTCTTCCGAAGCGCTTCTACCGACTGAGCTAGCATCTTCCGCGCACGAGCCTCCGCTGCTTTCCTCTGCGTCTTCTCCGTTGCAGCTCGCGCTTCTGCGGCTTCTCGTTGCATCTTCCAAGTGGTCTGCTCTTCTGCGAGGGCAGTGATCTTCTCCCGTACTCGGAGAACTTCCTGATCACGCTGCTGTACTCGCGCCTGCAACTCCTGGTTGCTCTTCCGAAGTTGCATCGACTCCTTGGCAGAAGCGGCTGCTTCCGCCTTGTACCTGGCTGCAAGCTTCTCCGTAGTGCGGAGACTAGCTTCCAGAGACTCCGTCTTCTGCTGGCTGTCTTCCTGTCGTAGCAAGGTGCGCAGGCCGAATCCAGGCTGTAAGGGCTTCTCCTGTGCCCTCGCTCTCCTTTCCAGCAACTCCATAGCGGGCTGGATCTCCTTCTGGAAGTAGGCACTGAACTCCTCCAGTCGTCTTCCTGCAGAAGACAAGTTCATCCCCACCACTCGCTCGAGGGTGTTGACTTCGTCTTCCAGAGACAAGGGAGCCTCTTCCACCACTACGGCCTTCATCTTCTGCGCACGAGAAGAAGCTACTCTTCTCATCTTCCGGGGTGGAAGACTCCTCGTGGCAGGAGCGGCTCTCCTCTTTGCGCTTCCTCGCATCGCAGTAGGAGTACCCATCCATCCTTCGTCTTCTGGAGTCTTCGGAAGACTCCCAGGTGTTACAGAAGCTGTCTTCTGTTCAGATCGGGTACTCAGCAAGTCTTCCTCCGAGTCCGACTCCGATCCTGAATGGATGAGGGAGATGGGTGTCCTCGGTACACTTCTGTGACCCATCTTCCTCACTGGCGTGGCGTCTTCCGACCCACTAGACTCGTCTTCCCTCACCAGAAGCGTCTTCTGGTGAGAGCCGGGTCTCAGCTATGGCATCAGAGTGGGAGGGGGCGTTGCTGCTGCCTCTCGGTCATCGTCTTCCGAGGTCTCCTCCTTCACCTCCTGTCGCTCCGTTGGTCCATACACTGCCAGCTGATCTTCCCTAAGATCCCCCATGGCTACATACAAGTAGCAGAAGAAGGGCGTCAGATGTCCTCCCGCCGGGATACCCAAGTATGCTAGCTCCGTCTGTACATAGTTGTGGATGTACGCGCCCCAGTAGATTGGCACTCTGTCATCCCACACTGATTCCAGGAACTCCACGTCCTGATCTCCTAAGTACCTTGTCTTCTGCGCTTTTCCCTTGGGGAAAAGATGCAGAAACAACTTCGCCAGAAGTCGCTTCTTCGGCTCCCGGTAAGACTCTATCTTCCAACCGTTCCTCCCCTGCCTGTCTTCCACGAAAAGGTAGGTGGTACTCCCAGGCACATGCCATGAACTCACAATCCTAGGCAAGATCTTTCTCTCGTACCAATATCCTCGGTTCTCGATCTCAGGCCTGTGAAACGCCTTACGCCACCAGTCTTCTGTCCAAGAAGATGGTCTTCCCCGAGCAACTCCTGCCTTTGCAGGTACACGGTTACGCGGTGGTAACGCGACCCATACCTCCTCCAGAAGCCCTTGATCTGCGAGGTTCCAGTCCCATAGGAAGAAGTCGAGACCCAACTCCTTGAGGAAAGGAGTGGCCTCGGCTAATTCTGTCGCTAGTAATACCAAGCCTCGCGGATGCATCGACATACCTGGAAGATCTGCTGCACTAAACCACAAGCACCTACTATGAGCTGAAGGCTCAGTTCTTCCCGAGTGCCCACAGTCTAGCTTCCACTCTCAGAAGACGAAACTAGTCTTCCAGAAGACAGCTACTCCGTCTTCCGGGATTCTAACAGTGCTTCCTAGATAGCTCTCGTCTTCCGAACTATATCTAAACAATCCTATCTAAGCAAGGCCTCGCATGGATTACCAAGAAGACAACCCACCTTGCATTACACCCTACTTCATATAAGAAGATACAAGATATGCGAGAAGTAGAGTATGAGAAAAGTTCAGAAGATGATTGCGGGCTCCTGCGGTGACAGTGGCCTCTGGGAAGACACTTGGGACAGCTTCCGATTCAATGTCGTTCTCGGAAGACCTCCCGAAGTCAGACTTCCCTTCACTGGTCTCACCTGTCTTCTTCTTCCTACGCGCAATCTATCCTCACAACAGACTCAAAACATGTGCACTCTGTTCTTCTGACTTCTCACCTCTCATACGCACTCAGAAGAAGTTTGCTGCATGATGGGAAGACATGACCCTTGACCATTCTCTCCGGATTCTGCCAGCAATACTTCTCACAACTCTCTTCTAAGTTCGGGAAGAAGAAGGAAACGCTGCTATGGGTCGCACAGAAGAGACCCGAAATGGATCCTCACGTCTTCTCGCTCATTTTGCCAGCCTTTCAGTCTTCTAGTCTCTCTAGGAAGATGTGGAGTTGAGAAGCTTGGAAGACCGGGAGGCACAGGCCTAGTTCCCGAGTTCCAACTTCTCGAAATAACACAACAACTCACCACACCACTCAGGCTTCGTACCAAGTCGCTCTAAACACAAAAGCAAAGCAAATCCACTCTTGATACGAATTGTGTTCAGTCGACTTCCGAAGACAGTCTTCCGAAGATGTCTTCCGAAGACAGTCAAGTTCAAGAAGCGTCTTCCGAAGATGTTCCCATCTTCCGAATCGTCTTCTATTCCCAGTTTCGGGAATAGAGAGGTAAGGGGGTAGGGAAATTGATAGTTGGGGTCTTCAATTTGAGGGCTAGGAGTAGGGAAGCTCGAATTGAGCCCGGGAAGAAGCAAGGAGATGTCTCGACAGAAATTGGGCAGCGCTTCCGCGCCCAATGTCTCAATAGGAAGAATGAGGGGTGGGGTAATCGATCAGGCTGCCTGCACACAATCAAGGAAGCGCGGGGAGTACCAAGAAAAGGCGAGAAGAAGTGGGAGGGGAAAAGAACAGGGGGAAGAACCTCTACAGTCTTCTTCGGTTCCCCGAGTTGCCTTCGACCTCCGCGCGTTTCTGGCTCTTGTCATAGCTTCCAATGCGACTCCACACGACTGCGTCTGCTATCAATTTCGGTCCACACCTCGATTCCACCTCTGCTTCTACTCGTCACTCTTCACTGTCAGCTTCTCGGAAGCTCCACAGAAACGCCTTCGCTTTCTCTACTGTTTGTGCTCCCGCAATTCGATCTCACCCTTCGACTAGCTGCCAACTTACTCTCTCCTACCTCGATGTCTTACTCGATTCCACTCTCAATGCTAGCTCGAAGTTCACTCTCTCAATCGATCTTCTTCAGGCGCACTGTGCTGCGGGAAGTTGGAATGCGCTAATGCGCTTCCTTACGCATCTTCCCCGCAGATTAGGGGTTTCGACCCTAGGTGTCTTCTTCGACCTACCTACCACCTGGGTGCTTACTCAGTAGGTACACCTACTTATTTACCCGAAAACTCGTGGTCAGGCCTTCGTGATCGCTGTCTTTCGGAAGACAGGTGTCTTCCGCCGTCTTCCCATCTTCCGCCGTCTTCTTGTCTTCTGAAGACGCAACTGAGAAGACGGTCTTCCGAAGACGGTCGTCTTCTGAAGAAGTCAACTTCTTATTACAAACAGCTCTTAAGATCATCTTCTTGTTAAGGAAGACGTAACCTTAAGTAACAACGCTTCTTCAGTTATATAAACAAGTCATTATTCTTAAAATTTTCAAAAATTCGTGCATCCTGTAATTTGTGGGCACCACAAGACGCTCCTTCTCCAACTCATCAATACGCATTCTTGTGGGCTCAACCTGACTATCTTGAACAGTAGTCTGACTAACATCCACATGGTGTAGTGACTCTTGTCCAACTATGGGCTCATAAAGTACATCCTCGAGGGCTGCTAGACGTTATGCACGAGCAATCACTAACGTCTCTATACCATCTAGCAACCCATGTGTCGCTGTAGGTCCTAGTGCATGTCGTAAACATGAGTTAGTGTCTAAAAGATCCTCTGGAATACGAATAACTTGAATGTTATTCGGACGTCTCTTCCCACGGTAGTTGATTCGATCAGACTGAAATTGACCCCAACGTCGTTCTGTCAAATGTCAAAATACTGATATGAGATACAAGTATGCAACGTTTACAAGTAACAACTTACTCCTAAACGTTATGTCAACAAATCAAACTTCAATTTTGAAAAAACTCAATAACAGATATTTATATAATTTGAAACTCTAGAATAACTACAAAATACATAATATATAGTAGGCTCAACAATAAAATATAAATCGAGTATGATTAATACAACTTCTGAAACTCAAACAAGCTAGCAAACAAGCAAGTTTATGTGTGATTATTCATAAAATAATGTAATATTCAAAACTAAAATGACTAAAAAGCTATGAAGCTCATAAATATATAACAAAACAAGTCCATCAACATCAAATATCTTATAATTCTAATATAGTTATGTAGGTCTCGGAACATCATCTTGTAAAATGACATGGAAGTAAGATGACATGGCTAAGATATCAAATGTCCAACTTTGGAAATCAAAGTGAAAATAGATATCACTCCGGAGAAAGATATCGAGCCCAAACTCAAAAGTCAGCAAGCTAACTCCTTAAATTGCAGCGCCCTTATCTCTCCCACCTCTGCGCTTCTAGTCTACAGAATGAACAAATTTCGGAAGAAGGCTTGCTCCACCCCTCCTACACGCATGCAAGATGTTTCTTTTTGGGCAGTATCCTTTTCTCAGAGCAACTGCTCTTTTCAAAACTTTTTCAAATTCAAATGTCACCGCAGCCATTGTAGTTCTCACGTGTGAGGGGTGTATTCTATGTCAGATGTATTGCATACGTATCTCTGGACCAAATACATTGATATTTTATAGAAATGTAGTGCATCCGATGCGTTTTCTATTGTAGGTAAGTCTATATTGCAGTTGATATGACTTATGCATTTGTGAGTTGTTTATTATGTGTTATTCTTGCTTGTATATTGAATCTCACGCTCATGTATTGCCATTAAAGAACTTTGTTTTGTATGTGGACTTATGTTATGATTCAAGTCGTAATGGGTATAATGAGACATGTGCTGTCATCGATTCTCTTGACGATCACGTAGTCGAGATGATAAATATGACACGAGTTGAAGCGGAGAACAACTCATGGTTGATAGAGGACCGTGCATATGAAGGAGTGTGTAGATTGATAGCGCGTGGACTTGTGTCAGATGAGGTCGTTCATGACGGCAAGTAGTCAGTTGATGCTATCTTGTTTTGCTATGGTATTGTTAACCAAAAAGAATTATGACACAAGTGTAAGATTGTGATCAAGAAGTTCTTGGTGGAGGATGCTGAAATAATCTTTGATCTTGAGCTCCTCACGAAGAGACAGTTGGTGACATGGCTCCGTGCTCAAAGGAGCTAGGAACAAGCCGGATCTAGTCCATCGAGTGACAGATATGCGTGGGTTGGGAGCAGGAGAGGTTGTCGTGTCGTGGCGGTTTATGTATCCATAGCTTCAAGTGCACGGTATAGCCGACAAACTGAAAAGATGGATATACAAATGTTGTCAGTTGAAAGCTAAGAGAACGGTCGGAGCTTACGGTCCTTATCCGCAAGAGCAAGATGATGCAGATCTTTTGGTTATGCACGTAAGGAATGCTGCTGACCAATGGACATGAGACCATACAGCTTGCAGTGACTTGCTAGGAGATCGAGCTTGTTGTATAGATTTCATTACATGAATTTGATAGACCTTTCTAGCAATACCATTACGGTATTTTTTATTATATTATTATGTATATCGCGAGCAGAAATAAGTGAACTCTAATTTGTATCCTTTGTCTTTTATGCTAAAAAAATATATTTTTGGCTATAGATAATGGATTCCAGAGCCCAATGGACTACTAGTTACTCAGTTTATTTTAACTTGGCACAAAACACGTATAATTTGAAGCGTAGATAGTTTATCAGAATCTCATTATTAACTAAGAATCCTAGATAATCAGACCAGACTCTAGTAGCACCTTTTAACTTCGTGCAAATAGGTTTGTAAAAATTTGCACAAAACAAAATCCAGATTATTAAGAACAAATGAAATAAAAAATATACAGAGAATGTATGTATCGAACAATTTCCCACTGCAAAAATTGTTAGATTTTGAAAACTTGCATCATTACGTTATCGGAACTTCGTGCAAAGAACCAGATGCATGTGATTTGCATAGCAGACGAGAGAATTAAGTTGGCTGTGAACCACAAAATGAAACAAAAAGGCTGGTGATTTATACTGTAAACACGGTGGAATTTAGATGCATCCTGGATTCCACCGTGTTTACAGTATAAATCATCAGCAAGCTTCCATATGATCGAGGCTTGCTGTTCATCCATAATACGTTCAGCCAGGTCCAATCTCGTAAAGCCCTTAAAATTAATATTACCTATTAGCGATTCTGGAAGAACATCGCCTCCAATGATGTGATAGCCCAAAAAATCGTAACCGTGAATGGCGATTAAAAAATACTTATATTTTGCACGACATAAGATCGATGATGCGCGAACTCACCCAGCGCTACGGTGTTTATTTTCCCGAGAAGGAAGAAAATATGCAAAGGTTTAACTGATTACTTAACTTTCGGCACTGATAAGGTTAGATAATAAATTAACGTTACAATTAAATCATGATGACTATGTTGTATCAAAGTTCTGGACTAATAGGTGTGGGTACTTGGCGCAAGGGTTATTTTTGTATCTCTTCGGAACTCTTGATCTAGTTTTGTATCTCTTCCGAACTCTTGATCTAGTTTGAGGTCTGGTTAACATATCATAATTATTTTAGTCTAGAATCTGTATGTCATTTGTATATTTTCTATCTACTGAGAGAACGTTCTCTACAACTAATCATGCATTCAGATGTATAACCTTCATATTTCCACGAAAACACATTACACTCTTCCGTGCCGATAGTGATCTGAGATTTTTCCTTCTGTGTTGAAAGTTTGCACTTGTCATCTTCTTTCTCTCCAAAAGAAGGAAGATGCATATCAGAGGGTGTCAAACTTAACGTACGTGGTGATTATCCATTTGTCCATGGGCGATAGTTCTGAAAATGAACCGTCCGAACTGCAAGTACCTGCAGAAAGATGACGGAGTTGATAGAACATCTAATGGAGTTGAAAAGATTACGAGTAACGAAACAGACAAAGAGCACGACCATCTTTACAAGTTACAAACTGCAGTAGATGTCATGTTCCCAATGCAAAGGATGATACTTCACAACCAAAGATCATCTTGTTGTAGCTCAAACATAGATCCAGATGAGTTATGAGAGCTCAAACGCGAACAATTCCAAGGATAGCGTTGATGCGGAAGATGTATCAAATAACGTGTGATTGAATTTTGTACTTATAAGTATCGATATTTGTCTACACTGCATCAATGTATTGTTGAGGAGTGTTGTGAGAGTAGTTTCAAGACCTTGTCAATGGAGACCAACATTTCCGTTTGAGTCCATCTTCTCTCGTCCTTTATTTCCAGCTTGATGTGCGGATTCCTTAAGCTTTGGGGTATTTCTCTCTCAGATTTCCTCTACTTTTTTGTTGAGAGCAGTTTCAAGACCTTGTCAGTGGATCATTAATTATACACGAGTTCTGGTGGCCCAGATCCAAAGCTTTAGCAATTCTTCTCCCTTCTCCCGCTTTAGCAATTCTTCTCTTCTTGAGATGTTCTATTTTACTACTTCTGCTTTTGCTCTTCTGGCATTGGTCACTTGAGCTTTTCTGTCACTACTTCTTTTGCTCCTTTTCTTGGGCCATAACTTTCGGGTGTTGTCTGATGCACTTCGTGCGACCGTGACACTGTCGTCTCAACTCTCTCTATCCTCGATCTTTTAACTATCTTTTCTCTCCTGCCAACCAAGGTGTCACAAATGACCACGGAGTATCAATCTCTGAACCTTCTCAAGACTTCGGATTCCAGTTCTTCAGAACATCTTCTTTTCAACATGATATCATCTCTGTTTGTATAGACGGCCTGGATCATTTTATTTTCCCGGGATGTGACTCCCCCTGGTAGCGTGAATATGTAAATAGACTTTGTCTTCAGAACTAACACAGCTCATGCTTTGCTTCGAAGGGTTTAATAATGCACCTCTAACACGGGTTTAATAAACGTCCTTGGCAGGAGTTGAACCTGACGAACCTCACCAGTTGAGACCAAGGATCCCCCACCCACCCTTATAACTGGATTAGGATTGAGATGCGAATGCGTTCTCCTTCTCCTTGGGAGCTGCCATTCATACCTTTGTCAAAGTATTTTCGGCTGTAGAACATGTATGTTAAAGACAACTCAAAACCTCTGATATTTGCATTGAATGTGAAGTGCTAGAACCACACAGCATTAGTTTTGAACGTGCTGTCTATTATGACCTCTGTTACCTTAGTAGCATTTGCAAAAAATGGAGTAATGGAAAAAAAGACACTATAACTCTCTTCATTCTCAACAACTATTGGAGAGAACCCGGTCTTACTATATTTTTCGTTCCCGATCGACTCATAGGCTAATGTGAACTAGTCTGAGACGTTTTGGATATAGATGCTTGTTAAAATCTTGGCAATATGATAGTTTACCTGACTATGAGTGACAAAAGCAGGATCTATAAGGTTCTCCATACACAATGCTTTATACAACTCTATCTTTCTATAGGAAGAATTCACTGCTTGATGCAAATTTTGGATGGCAGCAGCAGATATAGCACAATCACGAAAAGAAAGGAGGTCATGCACACATAGATGCTGACAGACAAGCACGCATGTCTTCTGCAGATCTATGTCGACCTTCACATTACATTTACATGGAAAACATTCGATTACTTTTTGTTTACTAGGCTGTCTCAAATGAGAGCTATCACCACAGACTGGTCTTCTCCAAGCCAAACGATCATCTCGCAAAATACACTAAAGCTAGGCTGAACAGCGATCACTTGATGGTAGAAGCTCAAACATACTAGACTCCCTAGTAATAACCGGACCCGCATTCGAGGTCGGGTTTCAAAATATCTCTCAGAAAGACATCACATGTCTCTTCGATTCTGTCCTCAACGCCCATCACGACATTAATTTTTGCTTGCGCAAAGACTTCATCATCGAGTTGGACTCGAATCTAAGTGCGGACGATGTCGATATCGTCATCTTCATCATCAAACACCTCACTTAACACATCTAAAAAATTATCTAGATCACAATCAACACTTTTTATTATCTCCTATAGGTCTACTACATCGTTGTCTATTACACTCAACACGTCCTTACCACCACATCGGTTGCAATGCTTAAACTGATGAATCCCAATGGGATTCTCAACATTCCCTTCACGCATGAACTGCTGTACTGGTAGGGTCCTTTACACCTCGAACAAGTTTTCAATCCAATGTTGATCCGTCATGACGTCGAGAAGACAATTCAGATTTGTTCAAGGTGCATAAACCTTAAACACCATTGATGCACCCTCGTCAATTTCTGAACTCGATCGCACTAAGAGCACAAATAAGTTAGATATGTACATACTTTTCATTCATCGGAGGGTCTTCTTTCTCCAGAGCAACCACACTGAGCACGGTCGATTATATCACGTGTCCAACACAAACAATGACACACCGCAGGCAAGAGCGAACAATCGTGTCTAGAGCATTTAGTCGAGCACAAAGACAAAAGATGAGCGACGATCATGGACTCAAGCTGCACACCACAGACGAGAGACGAGATGAGCAGCAGATGAGAGCACAAAGAGCAGACGAGAGCACGGAGACGAGCAGCAGACGAGAGCACAGAGATGAGCGTCAAATGCACAACGAGAGCGGACACCATGTGAGACAAACACATCGATCTATCGAGAGCAGACGAGCACGAGCAGACCTGCAGACGAGCACCGAGAGAGACGAGCAGCAGATGAGCACCAATCTATCGAGCCTTGATCGCATACGAGCACCGACAGCGCACCATGTGACCGTTACGAGTGACCACTATCGTGTAACCTCGACTGCGATCGTGGTCAATGAACCAAGTTAAGGAGTGGGTCCAACCTTAACCATGTTTGAGGAACCACGCATAAACCACGCATTAATCCGCATATTTTGTATTTATCCGTCACGCGTGAGAAAGAGTGCATTAATACGATAGAATGTGACACAAGTGGACGATCCGCTGGAGACGATAACTTAGTTACAATGAGCAGAATCTAACGACGAAAAGATTGATGTCGTTGCTGTGCTGCATTCATGGAGGATTTATCCTGGCTGGCTTAAACCACAGGCCGAGGTATAAAAATCCTCCCCCATGCCATTTCATTTCCTCCTGCGTTTTTGTCTGACAACCCACCATTTAACTGCCCCGGATTCACACTGATGATTGGTGGAACGGCCATGGTAAGTGCTTCCTGCTTTCAGTGACATAATTCTTGGCATATCATGGTCCACCATATCAATACCTCCGAGTAGCACTTCACACACTTGTCTTTCTATGAACAGTCATACATCGCCACTGTCTTCTCCATTTCAGTACACGACACGAAATACACCAACGGCGGCTCCGTCATAAGACCTGATTTTGGAAAGCACGTCTGATGTTCCAGCTAGCGATCTTCTGTTTTTACTTCGTTTTCCAACTTCAATTCAATATTTTCTTCTTTTTCTATTATACTTGCCTCGGTCTGTTCGTAGACGCCTTCACAGAATGGGCACCATGGAAAGTAGTGAAATTGGAAACCCTTCATTTCAAGTGTTCTCGATGACGGCGGCTGACTTGACTGCTTCGATACTGACTGGTAGACATCCGACCACTATTTCGCACCTTTGTATGTAGTCCGCTAGAGATTAACATGTTTGTGATGCTCGTGTTTTCAGGTTGTGGCTCTACTGATTTCTTTGAGATTACCACGCCTCTCTGCTTCCGACGCCTGTTTTCAAACCGTCCTGCCAACGACAAAAGAGCACATCCTCATTAGCACCACACAAGATGCGAGGACGGAAGGGGACAAAGACAGCCAAGTATTGAGCTCGAGAGAACCGTAGTGGAACCTCAGAAAACTTGGATGAATTTCAAGGGCTCGTTGAAATTAAAAGACCGCTTTTGTCGAGCGCCTCTAAAAATTTTCGATTTGATTCAAAAAAGATGCTCGTATGACATTCGGTGAATGTTGATATAGTCCCAAGTTCTAGTAGATCAACGGTTATCATTAGCCGGAGTGGTTAAGTTTGTTAGAGTTAGTTAGAAGGTTAACCCACCATTAGGGTTTCCTTTGTATTCACCTCCACTATATATATAGAGAGAGGCAAAGCCTCTCCTATCTCATTCTTATTTTATTTCTTTGTCTATTCGTTCTCTTTTCTTGGAGTGTCTTCGAAATATCGATCTTTCTACATGGTATCAAAGCTGGTGAGAGCGTGTGTCCCTTGCTGATGAGCAAGATGGAGATTCGACTACAGGAGAGAGCAGCTGGAGGTGTGACTTATGTCGAGCACTATCTTGTTGATGCGTTCGGATGAGACGAAACCGTTTCTTTCGCCACCAGAAACTTTGAAGGCGATTTCGAAAGCTTAGACTCTTGTTTCTCGCTGAAATCTGTCGACCAGTCTTTTTAAGGTTGTCTTGTTCAAAAGATGCGAATTGTGTACTAGACCAAGTTTCAATCGATTTGGAGATTTCTAGCGGCAGATTTTCAATTGGATCTTTTTCGACCAAAACGAAAGTTTTAAGACTTGAGTCTAAAACAAATCTTGTTCCGAATATGAGTGGGCGATTTGGAAAATTTGGAAAAGTTTGAAGGGTCGCAAATCCGTTTCTGACCTCGTTTGGTCTAGTTTCCACTTTTCTTGGTGTGTTCTTTCGACGTTTCCGTCGTGTTTTGTACACCTACAGTTCACGGACAGGTTCTTTCTTCGTTGTCACTGCAGGAGGAGTTTACGGAGTCGTCTCGTTGTGACTTGTGACAACTCTTGCTTGCGCGGTGTGGAGAGACGAGTTTCGTGAAGGATCTGTGAGTTTTTTCGACATTGCGGCTATGACGGAGTCTGTGTCTTTAATCACTGGAGAGAAGCTTGACAAGAACAACTACCAAGTGTGGAAGTTCCGGATGAAGACTTTCCTACAAGGACAAGATCTATGGGATCTTACCACTGAGGAGGAGAAAGCGCCTGAAGTATCAATTTCTGATCCGAAATTCAAGGAGTGGAAGAAGCGCTCATATCAGACTATTCACTACATCGCGTTGACAGTCTCATCATCGATGATCGGTCACATTCAGGATTGCGATACGTCCAAGAAAGCTTGGGATGCACTCGCGCGTCTGTTTCAGTCTGGAACAGAGGCGCGGAAGCTGCAATTGCTGCAGCAGTTCAACACTGTGAAGAAGAGATCAATGTGCATCAACGACTATGTGAACCATGTCAAGCAGCTCGCGGATCAACTATCTTCTGTCAAAGTCGAGATTGATCTCACTGTCTTGATCGGAGTCACATTGCAAGGACTGCCTGTAGAGTAAAAACAGTTCATAACATCGATTTCAATCAAAGAACCCCTTCCGTGGTTTGATGAGCTTGTTCCTATGATGTTAAGAGAGGAGGTGCGCCTACTGGAGAGTTCTACTTTGACGGGTCAGCAAGAATCTGTCTATTTTGCAGGTTCTGGAGGACCTCGAGGTAGGGGTCGTGGCAAAGGTGTTGGACGTGGACGGGTCGCAGACAGCAACAGCAATCGCAGCAGCAGCAGAATCAACAGAACCAACAACAGTCTGGTTCCAACAACAATCAGAGAAGAGCGTCTGGTTCCTGCAACTACTGCAAGAAGCAAGGCCACAATGCGAATCAGTGCTACAAGAAGCAGAACAATCAAAGATAGCAACACGACAACAACCTCCAACAAGATAACAGCAACCAGCAAGGCTATGCAGTCACTAACTCTGATTACTACGCATCAGAGTTATGCCGCTTTCGAGCCACAGATTGACTGAGTGATCGAGTCCGGCGTCATCAGTCACATGACTCTCTATCGAGAGTGGTTTAGTTCACTCGAGCTTGTGAAGACTTCACAATTTATGGTGACAAGAGATGACACCAAGCACAAGATCCAACACAAAGGTAACATTCCACTTGACATTCCTGCTTCAACGTTTACTGGTATACAGAATGTATTACATGTATCCACGTTGACTAGAAACTTGCTATTTGTAGGATAGTTGATAGAGCAGGGTCTGCAAGTGCGCTTCAATAAAGATGGATGCTTTATTGAAGACTCGAATGACACAGTCATAGCTCGAGGTATCAAGAGTGATAGGCTGTTTAAAGTAGATGCATCTGCGCCTAAGTTACAGGCTGCCATGTATGGACAGAGTGATCCAGTAGTGTCTGACATTGACATCTGACACAAGCGAATTGGGCACATGAACTTTCAGAGGCTGAAAAGCCTTCCGAGTTTTGACCTGGTTACAGGTCTGCCCAAATTCGAATCCAGTGAGCCCACTGGAACCTGTGCAGCATGTCAATTCGGCAAGCAAGCTAGATAGCCCTTTAAGAGATCAGGTAGTAGAGCGAACAAGCTTCTGGAGCTTGTTCACACTGATGTATGGATTGCTTCTTATTCAAGTATGATCGGTTTCCAGTACTTCGTGTCGTTTATTGATGATCATTCGCGTTATACTTTGATCTATTTGTTGAGAAACAAGTCCTCTGCCGAAGTACTGTCAGCATTTCAGACTTTCTGCAAGTTGGTGGAGAAACAGTCTGGAGCATCTTCCTCTGTTTGAGATCTGATGGAGGAGGCGAGTTCCTTTCTAGAGAGTTCGATGCATATCTGCGTGAGCATGATATTCGACGTCAGAAGACTTGTAGTTATAGTCCGCAGCAGAACGGGGTTACGAAGCGCAAGAATCGACACATAGCAGAAGCTGCTCGTGCGATGTTGAATGAGAAGACCATGCCTAGATCTTACTGGGCAGAAGCTGTTTCATATGCGGTGTATCTGATGAACCGGACGCCTAAAGTGGCAGTCAACAGCAGGACACCGATGGAGGTCTTCACAAGCAGTAAGTCTGATTACTCTTTCCTTAAAAGTTTCGGATGTATCTGTTATGTGCACATATCTGATGAAAGACGTAAGGAACTAGATCCGAAAGCAGATAGATGTATCTTCCTTGGTTATGCTTCTGATACGAAAGGATAGAGGTGCTACAATCCTTCGTCCAAGCAGTTCTATATTAGTAGAGATGTCATTTTTGATGAGCTACAGTCTTGGTTTGCATCTGCACCTATCCTAGCCATCTCTGTACCTACTGTAGAACCAAGGAGTCAGTCCACTGTAATACCTCAGAGTAGTATGTTGAGTGGAGGATCTGGAGAAGTCATACATTCTAGATCAGAATCAGTTGCACCTAGAGCTGTTGTTAACGCTGGAGTCCACGTAACACAGCCTAGTGTAACTAATGTAGTCTCTACACAGGATGAGCGCGTGCTATTGCAGCGTATGTTTGACTCATCCAGATATGTGGATCTTCCACATCCACTGGATACTTTGTCTCAGACCTTGGTGTCTACGTCAGATCAGATGCAAGGAGAGGTGACTAGTGCACCAATTATCTCTCGTAGATCCGAACGGTGTCGAGTTGAGAGTTTTCTTGGGAAGGGCGGAACCTTCTGGCTGTGATATGACCTTGAAGGCTACGTTTGGTCTACTCAGGGAAGCGTTGGGCTTCAAGCTGTGGTTGCTTACTATACGGAGGCAGGGTTCAGGTCATAAGGGAACAGTATAAACACTCACTCAGGTCGAATGGACCCTCCGGTATGTTCAGGAAGCGAAGATCAGATCAGACTAGCAGTAATAAGGTCAGACAGCGAACTTTAACGGTCCAGAATCAGAAACATACGTTGGTTCAGACTTCAGAACTCCTCCTACATGTAAATGAGGCCCTACTGACCATACACACGAAGTTTCAGCTTGAGATCAAATCAGAGTGTCGAGATATGGGCAGAAACGTTCTGAGCAGAGAAATTATGGCAATTTCTGGTACCCAGACAGCTATTTCGACCTAGAACAGAGAATTGGCTCGATCACTTTCAAAGATTCTTACAGGATTTGCAGTACACAGCTTGCTGAACACTCCTGTGAAGTTGGACCTCCTGATTGTACACAGAACTCCAGATCTCGCTCTCTGAAGTTGATGCTCTAGATTGAGAGCTTTTTGGACCCCCTCTGCTTCAGCGGTCGCCCCGAATTACTCACAATTTCAATTGACATGAAAATTTGGGGACAGTCGTAGCCCTGCTGCCAATGAACGAGACCTCGAAGGTTTGAAGCGATTTTCTCAAATCTACTGCGATTGACACCGAAAACCCCAAAATCAACAGAAGTGCTGCAATTCTGGCACAAATCAAACTTCAATCAGCCATAACTCCTTCTTTATTGCTCCAAATCGATCAAAAATTTCGCTGACAGTGCTTGGCACGACGAACCCTATCTCCCTGTGCTCTCAGATTTCGAAGTTCTCTCTCCAGATGCTCGAACTCCTCTTAAGACCCTTACTATTAAGTTTAGCAGTACACAAAGACAAAATTGGACCAATGGGAGTTCATAGCTTCACTCCCCTGTCCTTTTGTGTCCCAAACCACGTGGTGACTTGAATTTGCACATAGGCTACCACGTCAAGCCCCTAAAGTGCCAGCATAGATCCTAAACTACATGCGAAGACATGTAAAACGACACGTTGTCGGAGTGTGATCCGTCTACCTAGGAAAGCGCCGGGCTTCTGGCTGTGGTTGTTTACTCAAGAGGTTGGCTTTCAGGTCACAACAGGAGCTATAAACACTCACACAGGAGTGTAGGATCCTCTTATATGCTCAAAAAGCGAAATTTAGGTCTCACTGGTAGTAATAGGCTTAAGCGGTGAACTTTGACACTCAAAGAGAGGAAAACTATGAAGGTTTAGACCTCTAAACTTCCCCTACATGCAAATGAGGTACTACTGAACTCACAGACGAAGTTTCAACCTGAGATCAAATTCTGACACGGAGATATGAACAGAAAAGTTCTGAATAAGAGAATTATGGCAATTTCTGGTACCTAGACAGCTATTCAGACATAGAACAGAGAATTGGCTTGATGAATTTCAAATCTTCTCACAGTATTTGAAGTCTACAGGATGCTGAACATCCCTGTGAAGTTGGGACTCCTGAATGTTTGTAGAACTCCAGATCTCCTTCTCTAAAGTCGCTGCTCTAGATTAAGAGCTTTTCAGACCCCCTCTGCTTCAGCGGCCGCCCTGAATTACTCAATTACTCAAATGATTCGAAACTTTTTGGACAGTCGTAGCCCTCCTGACAGTGAACGCAACCACGAAGTTTTGAAGTGATTTCCTCAATTCTGCTGCAATTGGCACCGAAAACCCCAAAATCAACAAAAGTGACGCAGTTTTGGCACAATCCGAACTTCAATTGGGCATAACTCCTTGTTTATTGATCCAAATCGAGCAAAAATTTCACTGACAGTGCTTGGCACGACGAGCTCTCTCTTCCTGTGTTCTCAGATTTCAAAGATCCCTCACCAATTGCTCGAACTCTCCTCTAGAGCTCTGTTTCTAAACTTAGAGTTTCACAAAAGACAAAAATAGACCAATGGGAGTTCATAGCTCCACTTGACTGTCCTTTTGTGCCTTAAACTACCTGGTAACTTTTCTACACTCATAGGCTACCACGTCAAGCCCCCTAGAGTGCCAGCGTAAAACTTAAACTACCTAAAATGACACATAGCCCTGAAAAATAACTTAAATTAGCTAGAAAGCGTGCATGGGCGACAAGTAAGTACAACCCATGAGCTCAAACCCCTATCAGCATGGAAACCCTAAGTTATGTACATTGAACGTCATAGACAAGTAAGAAGTCACTTGCACAAGCGCACAAATGCTTGAACAAGATAACTAACATACTATCAGCCTACTAGGACTCAAAATAGTGTTAACACCGTATGCAAAGGTGTCAAACATATACATAAAGGACTAGAAGTAATATGAGCTAACTTCTAGAACTACCAAACCTAAGCGTCGGAGTAGAAGTCAAGCATGTAGCCGCCAAGTAGCGCGACAACGTAATCCTGAAAGATAACCTAACCTCGCTAGGAAGCATGCATGGGCGACATGTAATTACAACCCATGAGCTTAACTCCATCTACATGGTAATCAACCTACTAAGACTCAAAATTATATAACATCCTCCAGTATCGACTTCTTGAGGTCCTAATTTCACTCAGAGAGACTAACGCTTGACAGAGAGGTGAATTATTTACACTGTAAAATGATTCACATCACGACATCCACCCCCTCCAAACCTGCACATCCTCCGGCATGTGCCAACCTCTTCAGTCTTTTGTCTGCTCTTCATCATCATCGCTCTCGTCCGCCTCAACCTCTTCAGTAGCCGAGGCGTCTTCATCTCTTGTCACCCTCTGTTCAGACTCCAGAAAGTTGAACAAAGCTACTGATCCTCCACGTTGTTTGAACAACTTTACTCGTTTGCCAGCCACAGATAGTTTCAAAGGAGTACCATCCAGCTCACGTAAACTATAAGTGGCATTGTCATAAACATCTAGCACAACATAAGGCCCGAACCATCTTCGCGAGAACTTACGAAGTGTAGAATGCTTATTCTCCAGCGTGCTATCATACACCAGAACCCAATCACCAACACGTATTGACTTCGGTCGTAGTCGATGAGTCTTGTCGAAACGCTCTTTGTTTCTGACTCGAGCCACCTTCAGCTTCTCTTGCGCTTCAGCAAGATCCTCCTCTCTTCGCTCCAACTGTCTAGTTCGTAAAGCAAGGAGTGAAGTATGATCTATACCATCTTCCCACGGTAGCGTAGCCCACGTAGGAAAGTCCTCCTCAGCATGCATGATCGGTTTCTGCCCCAACATAAGCTCAACCGGCATATAGCCAGTCGTGGTACAGTGTGTAGTTCTATCAGCCCATAAAGCAAATGGAAGCAGTCTTGGCCATTCTCTAGGCCTACCATCACATGCTTTTACTAAAGCGTGAACAATAGAAGGGTGTCCTCGTTCACTCTTACCAATCCCTTCTGGATTCATGGCAGTAGTAAGTCGAAGCTTTACTCCATAACGAGCAAAGAACTCCTTCGCTTCTGCACCTCTCAGCTCACCCCTATCTGCTCGTAGTCTTCCAACAGATCCATAACGACAGATTATATCTTCAAGCACGAATCTACATATGTTCTCTGTAGTCTTCGTTCGCAGTGCTCGTCCCTCCACGTAGTTGGAGAGATCTTCCCGAGCTAACACCAAGTAGCGCATCCCCCACAGTCCCGGTGGCATCATCACAAGATCAAGGACCCACGAAAAATGAATACTGGGTGGATAGGTAGGTACAAGTCCATCTCTGTAGCGAACCTTGGAGTAGAACTGACAGTGCAGACACGACCCAACAAAATCCACCACATCTTGATACAAGCCCTTCCACCAGTATCGCTCCTTCATCTTCGTGTATGTAGCCCA
The DNA here is from genome assembly GCA_036924285.1 of Asterella californica. Classification (NCBI taxonomy): domain Eukaryota; kingdom Viridiplantae; phylum Streptophyta; class Marchantiopsida; order Marchantiales; family Aytoniaceae; genus Asterella; species Asterella californica. Next base: position 21,597,999 of record JAYKYS010000003.1, read on the forward strand.
AACTCCACGGTTTCCAGCCCACAAGGTGTCATGAAACTCCTTCAGCAGATTTAACTTCGTCGGTTGATCATCCACCACTCTAGCCAGCATCCCATCTCTTCTCTTCGGACGTTTCCACAGATAACCTTCACGTAGAAGGTAACCGTACGCTTTTCTTCTAATCTCCTTAAACTGTGCATCACTCCAACCCTCTCGTCTGCATAATAAACTCAGATAGAATCCGATGTCACGGAACCTTTCCGTGTAGAACTCCTCGTAGAACGGTAGTGGTTCCAAGTCTGAAGTCTGCTGACCAACTTGGCACCAAACGTCTCTCTTCTCTTCATCTTCAACTTCTGCAAACATCTCTTCTTCATCTGTATAACGAGCCCTAGATAACATGTCTGCAACAGGATTATCCTTTCCTGCTATATGTTTCAGCTCAGGGTTCATACTCCGGATATAAGCAATACATCGTAGCATTGCTATGTCTAGAGTATTACAGTTTGCTATCATACCTAGCAAAGGCAAACAGTCTGTTTCTAGTATCACACGTGCACCTATCAAGAACTCTCGGTCTACCTTCATAGCTGTAACAGCTCCTCACAACTCACGCTTCACTTGAGGGTAGTTACGTTGTCTATCTGTTAAGATCCGAGCTCCAAACCTTGAAACAAACCGCACGCCTTCTGCATCTTCTTGACCGACTGCCCATCCAATCGCCTTTGGACTCGTGTCAACAGTCAGTATGATAGGTCTTCCGCTCTCGTAGCTAAGTCTCCTTAGTACAGGTGGAGACTTCAGAATCTCTTTCAGCTGCTCCATCGTCTCGTGATGTTCTTGCCGCCAAGTAAACCTCTTTCCCTTCCTCAGAAGTGCATACAGAGGCTCGGCAATGTGTGCATAATGAGGAATACTCACACGAAAGAACACACAAGCTCCTAAGAATCGTCGAACCTCAGTGATGTTGGTGCAGTCTGCTATCCTTGCTATAGCATCTACCTTCTCCGGGTTCGGACGCCTTCCAAAAGTACCGCATAAGTGACCAACCACCACAATCTCTGACATTCCAAAATGAGATTTGGTACCTGACAGAGTGAGGTGTATCTCTTCCAAGCGCATCAGAATCTTCTCCACATCTCGGATGTGGTCTGCAACAAACTTTCTGCAACCATCAGCAGCCATAGTTTCGTCCTTGTCCTCCACCGGACAGCCTTTCATGGGGATATCATCAAGAAATGGGATAGTAACCTCAGGTACAAACTCTCGTAACACCTTATGCATCGCGTTTTGCATATGAGCTACTGAGTTTGTCGCACCCTGAGGAAGAGTACACATCCGCATCAACCCCAAAGGTGTACGCATGGTAGTCAAGTCTCTACTCTCCAAAGCAAGCTGAAACTGATCATAACCTGAAAACAGATCTCCAATACAATAGATAGATCTTCCAGCAAATGCCTCGGCTACTTCATCAACCACAGGTCCTGTTCCAACATTTCGAATCGTGATGTTGTTAGCAGGCTGTAAGTCTTGGATGAAGCGTAAAGCTCCTGTCTTCTTAGGTATTGTGAACCATCGGCTAGAGTACGGAGCCATAGATGGTTCAAGAATACCCATCCGCATCATCTCCTTCAGTAAGTCAATAACCTTCGGTAGCAAGGCACGAGGGACTGGAATCGGTTTCAAGTCCCAAGGTACGTGAGGAACTGTGAAGATAACCATCGGAGCTATCACACTAGGATCCACACAACCAATCTCTCCAGCTGAGAAAGAAAATGCCTTATCATGGCTAACTATCATCTGCTCGAAAGCTCTTTTCTCCACTTCAGTCAAGAAGCCACCCCCTCCTATCTGGAGCTGCTCGAGTGTCTCTTGAGTAAACTTGTGTCCTATCTGCTTATGATCTCTCAGTACAGGCTCAGCGGCAGCTAACTCTATCTGCTGCTGAGAATCAACAGGTAATTGGGTTGCCATAGGTCTCACCTTCTTCGCTACAGTTTTGTATTTGGTGTGAACCTCTGCTTCTTCACGAGAGTCACACCAGCAGATTGCATCCTTCCATCCACTCTCCAGTCTCGGATGAGGACGAGATTGCAAGCACGAGGCAATCTCCTCATAGACCTTACGAGAGTGGATAGGGATCACCACCCTTCCTCCCATCTGCTCCATCAACCTATCTACATCATCCAGCCAACGAACAAAAGACTGTACACCTACAAACTCCTCGTAAACACCAGAAATCATCTCACCTTCGTTCAGAACTCCTGTACAGTGCAGATTTTCTGCATACTTCTCCATCTTCCTTCTACTCTTCTTGGTCAGATCCTCTACTCGTGTGAACTCACTCCAATCATCAGAACTGAAAGCCATCAAACCAGATTTCCAACTATGTACTGTGTAACAGTTTTCAGAATCTTGAGCAACCTCTTCGTCAGCCTCTTGTGATCCCACAGGCTGCTCAAGCGGGATCATAGTAACAGCGGATCCGTCACTCTTGGTATCCCGTCCTACAAGAGTGGTTTCAGAAAACCCTTGCTCCTATAGATAGGAGAATCTCTCAAAGTCTGTCTGTTTCGTTCGTGGTTCGAACGAACGGTCAAAAACTGCACAGAACGTCTATCATCTGGACTACGGATCCTAGCATAGTGAGATCCATCGTCCATTACCTTGGTCTCCATTCGAACTGCAGTAATGTAAGGCTGACCAAGAATCACAGGATATGAAGCAGAAGACTGCACGAAGAAGTGCTGATCTACCTCCACATCACCTAGCTTCACCCTCACGTTAGGACAAGCGCCGTATAACTCACCCTTCTGGTTGTTTGCAGCTCGTAGCACCCAACCATGGTTCAGTTCGATAGGCCACTGTCCTCTCTCGTACACTTCTCGTGACATGATGTTGATCTCTGAACCGTGATCAACTAACGCAGCAACAGGTTCAAGACTTCCAAGGCGAACTCGTGTAGCAGTCGTAGCACGAGCCCAGTGCCTTTTTCTGAAGTCGCTATCAGTAGCTGGACTCTCATCGCCAGCTTCATCATCATCGAACTCAACAATATTGGTACCAGCAACTAACGCTTCTTGCTGGTACTCTGTATCATCAGCCTCCTGAAAATGCACCTTCCCGAATTCTGCATCATTAACAGAAGCTCCTACCATCTCTATCATCTGGCTTTCTACTTGTTCAGACATCACCTGTCTCTTCCGCTTGATGATGTCGATGATCAGCTCGTGAAACTCCCTCTTCGCAATACCAAGAACCTCCCGAAGAGAAAACTCGATTCGCGCGTCAAGTATTCTCTGCTCCAGGATGCTCTTGAGATCAGTTGAAGTCTCAATATCAGCTGCCAACTTGTAAGCCGGTCCCTTCCTCTTCTCTTGGGCAGTAAACCGTCTACCAGCAGTCGTTGGCTCCTGCTGGGATCTCTGCACGTCTTCCATCGGACCTGGTGCAGGTGGAGGAGCTGCAGAAGTAGACGGGATGTCTTCAGGAAGAGCCGCTCGTCTCCTTGTGACCCTCCGTCTATCTCCAGCCTCCTCAGGAACTCCAGTATCAAGTTCAGAGGCTTCTCGCCGCCTCTTCTCCTCCACAGAAGCATCTTGCCAGTGAACGTGTCTATCCACGTCCAAGAATGCTTTGATAGACGCAGCATCAACAGGATCTCCCCACCCTGTGATCCTACGTATAGTTTCTGCTCCTCTCTTCAGTACTTCAGAAGGAACTTGAACAGGTTTCTTCTCAGTAGTCCTTTCTAGCAACGTAGGACTAGAAGAAACTTCAATGTGACCGGCATATACATCAAGATTTACCGGTGGTGCCATCAATGCATGTACGGTTGTAGCAGCTGTAATCTGAGGTAGACTCCTCATGCCTCCTCGTCCAAACTGCGTGCTTAGCGGCTCTCCAGTAGAAGAAAGGTGCAGCCTACCGTTCTGGTAGCGAACCACACCATCTCGCAGAGCAGCCGTGAGCTCTTGACAATCCCCTCGGAAATGATCTTGACTGTCACACCAGATACATCTACGAATAGGAGCACCTCCTGGACGTGCAGCAGCAGGCGCCGGCGGCTGCTCTCTCTGCAATCCAGCTAGCTCTATCTTCAGTTCTCTCATCTGCCGAATCAGGTCTTCGATCTGATTCTGTTGTCCATGGTTCTCCGCAGGTCTCTGAATCGGTGCCCTCTGTGCAGGAACTGGCACAACTGGCATCAAAGGAACTGCAGCAGGGACAACAGGTCTAGGAGCCGGAGCAAGAGCCGGAGGTTGCTGTACTTGAGGAGCAGTGCGAGGTTGAGCGGTTACTTCTGCAAGCGGACGTCCTCCCACAGCCACTCTTCCACGCCTTTGTCTCGTCAATACAGCAACAGCATCCTCAACTCTCCCCCAATCAGTAGTAACTCCTCCTTCAGCCGATCGGTCAGCCAACATAAAGCATAACCGATCTGCCGTAGCATCATCGGTAGCTTGTAGAAAAAGCTCGGTTTTCCTAGCATCTAAGGTTATCCTCTCAAGAGTTGAGAGTTGTCGGTATCTCCGATCAAACTCTCTCAGCATCTCATTCAGGTTCATCATACGGCCAGGTTGCTGCTCAACCCAGTCTAGAAACGTTCTTCTAGTGACTCTCTCTGAATCTTCTTCGAGAAACTCCTCTCGAAGAGATCGCTCAAAACTCATCCACACACCTAGATTCCTTCTCTGTATGTCCCTAACTTGGTCCCGCGACTCAGGGATTACAGCTAACTCGAAACTCCCTATCATCTCAGCATCAGTAACTCTAACTAGTTCCATCTCTCCTCTGTATTCACACAGATATCTAGAAATATCTCTACCTTCAAATCTACCGCATCTATTCACAATTGCTTGCAAAGCTTTGGTAGACTTCAACTCACCCCCTCCAATGATCGGATGTTGGTCCAGGGCCGCAAGTGTCTTCAAAATCTCAGCCGTATCTAGACCAGATGCAGATGTCGTTGTAGCCGCTGGTGCTACAGAAGGAGCTGTAGTAGACGTAGATGCAGCAGGCGTAGAAGTAGCAGCAGCAGCACTCTTGCGATCCATCTCTTCTCCTTGTAGTGAACTCAACCTTCTCAATCAATCACCCCAAGAGCTCTCAGTGGAAGCACCAGATTGTCGACTTGAGAGTTTTCTTGGGAAGGGCGGAACCTTCTGACTGTGATATGACCTTGAAGGCTACGTTCGGTCTACTCAGGGAAGCGTTGGGCTTCAAGCTGTGGTTGCTTACTATACGGAGGCAGGGTTCAGGTCATAAGGGAACAGTATAAACACTCACTCAGGTCGAATGGACCCTCCGGTATGTTCAGGAAGCGAAGATCAGATCAGACTAGCAGTAATAAGGTCAGACAGCGAACTTTAACGGTCCAGAATCAGAAACATACATTGGTTCAGACTTCAGAACTCCTCCTACATGTAAATGAGGCCCTACTGACCATACACACGAAGTTTCAGCTTGAGATCAAATCAGAGTGTCGAGATATGGGCAGAAACATTGTGAGCAGAGAAATTACGGCAATTTCTGGTACCCAGACAGCTATTTCGACCTAGAACAGAGAATTGGCTCGATCACTTTCAAAGATTCTTACAGGATTTGCAGTACACAGCTTGCTGAACACTCCTGTGAAGTTGGACCTCCTGATTGTACACAGAACTCCAGATCTCGCTCTCTGAAGTTGATGCTCTAGATTGAGAGCTTTTCGGACCCCCTCTGCTTCAGCGGTCGCTCCGAATTACTCACAATTTCAATTGACATGAAAATTTGGGGACAGTCGTAGCCCTGCTGCCAATGAACGAGACCTCGAAGGTTTGAAGCGATTTTCTCAAATCTACTGCGATTGACACCGAAAACCCCAAAATCAACAGAAGTGCTGCAATTCTGACACAAATCAAACTTCAATCAGCCATAACTCCTTCTTTATTGCTCCAAATCGATCAAAAATTTCGCTGACAGTGCTTGGCACGACGAACCCTATCTCCCTGTGCTCTCAGATTTCGAAGTTCCCTCTCCAAATGCTCGAACTCCTCTTAAGACCCTTACTACTAAGTTTAGCAGTACACAAAGACAAAATTGGACCAATGGGAGTTCATAGCTTCACTCCCCTGTCCTTTTGTGTCCCAAACCACGTGGTGACTTGAATTTGCACATAGGCTACCACGTCAAGCCCCTAAAGTGCCAGCATAGATCCTAAACTACATGCGAAGACATGTAAAACGACACGTAATCCTGAAAGATAACCTAACCTCGCTAGGAAGCATGCATGGGCGACATGTAATTACAACCCATGAGCTTAACTCCATCTACATGGTAATCAACCTACTAAGACTCAAAATTATATAACATCCTCCAGTATCGACTTCTTGAGGTCCTAATTTCACTCAGAGAGACTAACGCTTGACAGAGAGGTGAATTATTTACACTGTAAAATGATTCACATCACGACAACGGGCAAAACATCAAGTGGGTAGGTATATGCATGAAGGTTTTTTTGCTGTGCACCATGCATATATGACCAATATTCTTCAGGAACAAGAACCGAGTTCACTTGAGGAGACGATGCACAAAGCCCAATGGGTAAGTGCTATGGAAGGTGAACTTGTTGCGCTTTATCACCAACAGACTTGGGAGTTGGTGGACTTACCTGAGGATAAAAAAACGATTGGTTATAGGTGGGTCTTCAAGGTCAAGCGTAACTCGGATAGTACCGTGTGTCGGTACAAGATCGGACTGGTAGCTAAGGGCTATGCACAGCAACATGGAGTGGATTTTGAGGAGACCTTTGCTCTTGTTGCAAAGATGGTGACTATTCGAACAGCAGTTGCAATTGCAACTCAGAAAGGTTGGAAGATGCACCAGATGGACTTCAAGAACGCCTTCCTCAACGGCGATCTTGAGGAGGAGGTCTACATGCAGCAACCTCCTGGTTATGAGGATCCTAAGTTCCCTTCCCGTGTATGTAAATTACGGAAGGCTCTCTATGGTATGAAACAGGCAACAAGAGCATCGTATGCAAAGATCAATTCTTACTTGCAGTCTCTTGGTTTCCATCTTTGTAGTTCAGACTCTATCTTGTATTCATTGAGAATACAAGACCGGATTGTTGTGATCACCATCTATGTTGATGACTTGATCATTACCGGTAACTTTGAGGAGCTTATTTCCCAGATCAAGGATCACTTGAAATCTAGGTTCGAGATGATGGACTTAGGAGAACTCAAGTACTTCCTTGCTGTGGAGTTCATTAGAGATGAGAAGGATGTTTGGCTTGTACTGAGACAGTATGCTCTCAGTATGCTTGAGAGATTTGGTATGCTTGACTGCAAACCCATTGCTACGTCATTGGAGCAAGGGATAAAGCTAGGAGCAGAGGATGGTGAGTTGCTGGATGATCCACGCATGTACAGATAGATGGTTGGGAGTCTTATCTACTTGACCATCACCAGACCAGACTTGAGCTATGCTGTCGGTCTGATTAGTCAATTCATGCAGTCACCACGGAGATCACATTTTGAGACTGTGAAACAGATCCTCCGCTACGTGAAGTTCTCGATGCAGTACGGACTTCACTATCGATACGGTGGACCATTGTTGTTACATGGCTACACAAATGCTGATTGGGCAAGTAGTGCCGACAAGAGATCCACGTCAGGTTACGCTTTTGAACTTGGAAGCGCTGCTATAAGCTGGGCTTCTAAGACGCAACTCACAGTTGCTTTGTTGTCCACAGAAGCAGAGTACCGAGGAGCAACGAACGCAACATGCGAATCGATTTGACTTCGATGTCTGCTATCTGATATTGGTGTGGAGTGTACAGATCCTGTTGTTGTATATACAAACAACATTAGCAGCATGAAGTTAGCTAGTAATCCTGTTTTCCATGCTAGGACGAAGCACATTGAGGTGCATTATCATTTCATTAGAGAGAAGGTCCTTGCAGGAGAGATTGAGCTCAGCTATGTGAGCACAGGAGATCAGGTTGCCGATATCTTCACTAAGACATTGTCTAGAGATAAGTTTGATGCTTTCAGACATTGTCTAGGAGTACAGGATGTAGAGACGAGCTTGAAGGAGAGTGTTGATATAGTCCCAAGCTCTAGTAGATCGACGGTTATCATTAGCCAGAGTGGTTAAGATTGTTAGAGTTAGTTAGAGGACTAACCCACCATTAGGGTTTCTCTTGTACTCACCTCCACTATATATACAGAGAGAGGCAAAGCCTCTCCTATCTCAGTCCTATTTTACTTCCTTGTCTACTCGCTCTCTCTTCTTGGAGTGTCCTCGAAGTATCCATCTTTCTACAGTGAAAGCCCCAAGGATTATTGCACGTAAATCTGTGCATGAACCAGTATTTTGGTTCCGCCTTGGGTTGTTTCTTACGAGGTCTCTGTACGATCTTTTGTAAAACGAGAGGAAAATACGATTTTGGACGAGCCGTGTAGGAAACAATAGTGATACTGTCCATTTGTATATCCTCTATCGGCTTTAGTCCTATAGTAGTGCTCACTTCCTGAAGAAAACATAGGCGCCGAAAGTTTTAGCCATGGCACGCCTGTAGGTAGGTCCTGTACAGATGAATTTGTCACCTAGCTACCACCTGATCGACCTAGTAGGAAGCATTGCGAGGTCAAAAAGTGTAGATATTTCTTTTGTATCATAACTTCCTGAAGTTCACTTCAAGTTTTTCTCTTACAAGTAAGTGGTTAGTGGTTAGCTAACTTCGGGATACGTACCGTTAAAGAAGTTCAGTTTTGTGATTTTTAGTTAATTTCTCAAGCAAAATTGATGTTGAATTTCTGGATGCATCTCATAGTTCACCGGTGATCTGTTTGACACTCTTGATTCATTTTTATTCAACTCATTATCGACTGAAGATTCATTTTGATCCAACTCATCCTATGATTCATTTTTATCCAACTCATTCTCGACCAAAAATCACAGAGTAAATTCAGCAGCCTCTTGAAGTTCAGACCCAAAAATTCATTAAATGACGTCAATGGTGCAACTTTTATACTTTTGATAGGTAGCTCATCTAGATCCACATGTTACCTCCACGTCCTACCACATGTGCACATGTAGACGACCACATGACACTTATGCATGATGTCATATGTCACATGCACACTACCACATCAGTTACTTGATTCACTCTGAAAACCACTGTTATGATGTGAATTATCCATGTGATGAAAAATTCACCATGTACGTATAAAATAGATTGAGGAGAAAATGAGAAAAGAGAGATATGAATATATCACGTCGTCGAGCTTGTTGCGCTGAACAGAGTGTTATGTTGAGACTTAAGAAATGGATTTGCAGAGATAGCTCCAAAAATTAGCTTTTCAACGAGCCAAAAATCAATTTGATCAGACTTACCTACATAGAGTTATGGGGGTTTAAAGAAAGAGGATATAAGATGAAGTTGAGGTGCCACTTCGACATCATATCACTATTATTTTATCTTTTAGCACTAAACGACTTGGTGCTACAAGACAAAATAGATTACCATATAAGTACTATTTTGTCTTCTAGTGGATGAACTCAACCACTACTGGATCAAATATATACCACATCAGCAGCCACCTAGGTCTTTCCATGTCAACGATCACATGGTATCGACAGATTGTCGTGTCGTAGATCAATTATCATCATTAGGTTCATTTACGACTTTTCTGAATTTTCTCCGAGTGATGATCTGACTTCACGAGGGCTCGTCAAGTACAACAACTTTAGTTCTTGAGTCATCTTAAATGGAGTTACGGTGTAAGAGTTGCGATGATTTACGTGTTTTAAGATTTTTTGTGAACAATGATGACGTGGTAGATGCTGACGTGACACCAAAATTTATGACATCGTATAAGATTCTGACATGGATGGAATGTTGTGTGCAGAAATACTACTCATCGATGTCATGTAATACGCATGGATGCCACTTGGCACACCGATTGATTAGATGACGATACACATAGCGATGACGGGAAGAAGTGATACAAGTATCACTTCTGTAGTGATGACGAAGAGCAACATGTTAGCTTAGGGGAGTTCTTCTAGATACTACTTAAGCATCAGAAAAGATTCTTTACGAAAGATCACTTTTAGAGTTTTAGATTTTACGTTGAGAGCCACATAACTTTTTCGCCGTGCCATTTGGAACTGAGTCCAAATGACACTGTTTGGTACTTGGGTGATAGAGACGACTAGTGGTGAAGACGAAAAGTGATATGGGTACCACTTCTGAGAACTATAAGGAGTTTAGCCGGAGGAGACAAAACTAGAAGTTAAGGAATTGAGAAGTGATACAAGAAGTTTCTAGTTTCACAAAAAGACTTTTGTCAATTTTTGCAAGGTTGAGGAAGAGAAAAATCAAGATTTTTCAGCGGAGTGCATTTAAGGCTACAGCGTTCGGTTAGAAGAGAACTTGGTACCCTTGGAAAGCTTGGAGTGTAAGCTTTCTAGTGCCATCAAGATCTTGGGATTTGGATTAGTGGAGCGAGAATTGTAAGTTTTGCGAACAGTGAACTAAGAAGTGATATGTATCATCTCACAACTTGAGGTAGTGAGACAAGTGAGACAAGTGATGTATCTTCAAGAAGCATTTTCTGCAGTCATTTTGACATGAGTGATTAGATTTTATTTCGATTGTTGGGGAGGAAATCGTAAACTCTGAAAGTTTGCTGTAAATTATGTGTATACACAAGTTGAGGTGTAAATAAACCAGGATTTTCTTTGGTTGAACTTGGTAGCACTTGTGTGTTTGTGCTTGCCGATCAAAGTTACGACATCCTCTACAGCTAGGAGGCTGGTGCTCGTCTGGACACGTCACACAAATGATGATAAGATACGGTGGTGAACGTCTAGGGTGGAGGATTTGCGTAGTAAGGACGGACTCAACGAAGAACTGATACATGTATCACTTCTTCTCAGAGGGTGCGGTTACTATCACGAAGAGAGATCGAGGATCGTGGTTGGTGTTAGTTGTTCGTTGATTTCACGGAGAAGTGATACATGTATTACTTCTTTCGAGGAAGGACGATCGCTGTTGTTCTACTGAGTTGTGAAGGTGAAGAAGTGATACAAGTATCACTTCTCTTCCGAAGGGTGTTGACCTGCTAAGGTTTAGAGTTTGGAGTCGTTTCTGAAGAATTTAAGAAGTGATAGTGGCATCACTTCTTCTTGGAACGGTCGTCGTTGTTACATTCATGGAGACTGAAGTCATGTTGGAGGGTGCTTGTATCACTTCTCCACCGACTTCTTTCTTGTTGTGGTGTTGGGGGGTTCGGATTGTGAAGGCCGCTTGTGAAGAATTAGAGAAGTGATACTTGATCTCAGGAGGATTGCAGTTCTTAGTATCCAAAGGAGACTGTCACAGAAGTGATACGGATATCACTTCTTGCTGAAGCACTTGTACTTATCATGAGTGGGGATGGATCCGATAGGGTTAGCACTCGTGTGGAGTACTTGGAGTGCAGTTGGATTTCGCGACAACGCAGATGTTTCAAGTGTTTACACTTTCATGCAGCAACAACAAGCGACAGAGCGAAAAGAGGCTTTGGTGATGAAGGTGCTTCAGATGATAGTCAACAAGGAGGACCAGTTCGACGGACGTGATGTCTCCAAGTATTTGAGATGTTATGCACGAGAGATGGAGCTTAATCGGGTATCGAAAGACGAGATGATCAAAACATTCACGCTCACGATAGTGTTAGAGATGATGGACACATAAGGACGTTGGTGAAGCATTATGGGAGTAACTGGGTGACGTTCTCACGTGCTTTGAAGGATGAGTATTTCTTGGAAGATCAGGTCGAGTTATCAAGAAGTCATTCTTGGAATGAATTGAGCGACCGAACAAGGGGTTACTGAATTGTTGAGAGAATTTGAGAAACAGTTTTCTCAATTGACGTGGATGGAGAAGTTGACTCTACAACACGTGAGATCACTTAGTGTAGAAGTTCTAAACCACATGCATCCGACGACTACTAAAAATAGTTTTTTTTAAGTTTGTATTAAGAATAGTCTTATTTTTCAAAAAAATTGAATAAATAATATCATATTTTTTAAAAATACCATATTTTTCATTAAAAGTAATATAAAATTTAAAAAATCCATTTATACCAAAATAATGAAACTTTTTTGATAAAAAATCTAGATTTTAAAATAAAAATTAGTATTTATAAATGACACGATAATTAAAAATAGCTTGACTTTTAGAATCTCTTGACTTGACTCTAAAAAATTTTCTAAAAGAATAGAAATACTCTTCTTTTTAACTGAGGTGTTTTCAAGAAATCAAGGGAATGAACTACTCATGCTCTACAATCGAACAAGACGGAGTTGTTTCTCCGAGCGGCGGACGAGAAACTGCAAGAGGAGCTCGAAGTATTTTGGAGGACAAGGACGAGGATGAGAGACTCACGACCAACTGGAAAGAAGTTGAAGAGGCAGTGGGATTATTCACGAAGAGAGAATGATGGAAGGATAAGGTTACGATCGTTATTAAGAGATCGAGGTCGGTATCGATCTCAACCACAATTGTTATTGTCTCTATCATACTCGTCCAGTTGCTCGACTAACGATTCATGTTGTTCTTATCGTTCAAATGTCAGTTGCAAGTATAAAGACGGATGATTTGAGATTAGATGACATCATGCGAGATGTGCGCGACTTGCAGATCAAGCTTACGAAGCTTGAAGATAGAGGGTCGACATCTGGGAAACACGTACGGATTGACATAGAGGAGATGACGTCAGAGCAGTCGGAGCAACAACAGAAGAAGAAAGAAGCCTTCTTTCCACATCAGAAGATGATATCCTCGAGTAGAAGACTGTGTAACTGTAGTTGATTTGTGGTCTTCTTCTCCAAATTACTACAAGCACGGATGGCTTGTTAGTTAGGATCCGGACTAGAAGCCTGTCGGAATCTTAATTTCTCTTTTTCATCTTGTTTTCTCTTGTTTGGATTTTCTCTTCTTCTCCATCTTCTCTCATCTTCTCATCTTCCCATCTTCCTATCTTCTTCTAATGAGCTTCCGAGACTTCTATTGAGCTTCCGTGAAGATGAATGTCATTGTAGTGCTGTAGGAAGACCGCTTCCGTAAGCAGAAGCCTGGGAAGACTACAGGAGGTATACACCTTGTGATTGATCTAACCTCGTTGGAAATTGAATAGCAATGTGTGATAGACAATGATAATTTGACGTCTACGAAGCAGGAGCAGTCTTCTGGAGGTGTCAAAAGCCGAGTTGAAACCTCAGAAGCTGAGAATAACTTCGAGAAGATCGTCGTGAGAAGATTGAAAGCCATGATCTGGAAGCAAGAAGCGTCTTCTCGAGCTTCTCAGTGGGTATTTGTGTGATATTTTAGGTAGTAGTTGTTTGTTTGGGTCCAAGACACCTTCTGAAGGACCTGGAAGCCGTGTGCTTTTGTGAGAAGACGGAATTTCTAGACAAATCTCGCATGTTTGTGTGTTTGAACAGATTTTAGAACTTAGAACAGCGATACTAGTGTAAATCTCTTTGGGTAACGAAATCTTTTATGCTAAATGGGTTAAAGGAGAAATCATAAGACACTACAAGGAGAAAGAAGCTACTAGAGGAGGAAACTTCGAGAATTTAGAAATTCTGCTCTATGGAAAATTTGTACAGTTGTTGTCAGTCTTTTGTGATTTTTATTTTCTTGTGAAAATTTCTAATATTTTAGCTTGGCTGATATGCTATCTTGGACAACAGAAATCATGGGAAAAGGAGGTCTAGAGAGAGAGATATAAATTTTCAAAGTTGAGGAGTTTATTTGTGAAAGTTTATAAATTATGCTCTCTGATAATATTGTACAATCATTGAGATTTTCTGTGACTTTTATTTTCCTGTGAAACTTTCTAGTATTCTAGATGGCTGGTACGCTGTCTAGGACAACAAAAATCATGAGAAAACGTGATCTAGAGAGGGAGCTAAAATTTTCAAAGTTGAGGGGGTTTATTCACGAGAGTTTAGAAATTCAGTTCTCTGGAAATTTGTATAATCATTGTCAGATTTTCTGTGATTTTTATTTTCTTGTGAAAATTTCTAGTATTTTAGCTTGGCTGATAAGCTATCTCGGACAACACAAATCATGAGAAGATGAGGTCTGGAGAGGGAGATAGAATTTTTCAAAGTGGAAGAGGTTGACAATCATGAGTGAAATCTAAATATACAAATTTCAGTTCTCTGGAATTTTGTACAGTCAATACCATTTCTTCTGATTAGGGAAGTTTCTGTTAGAACCTCATGAGTTAGTAGTTTGGAGGTTGAGCTACTAAAGACCACAAAAATCTTGGAGAGATCTGTAAGCCGGCCTGTCTCTCACCCAGGGGTACCTCAGATGACTAGGATTACTAGTGCACCTTGATTACAAAGATTCTATCATACCCATGCTCGCTTCACTCAACACTCTGACCCGTATGGTCACATCGATCCCTTTAATAGCGTTCTTGCAAACAAGTTCTAACCCCGCCCTCCACATTGCATCACATAGTACTCAAGGACTCCCAAGGTCTCTAATGCTCACTTTACTTATAGACAGGAAAATGGGAGTCCCTTCCACTCTCTCAACTCCTCCTTATATACTCTACAACTTCTTATCGTGGTAACTTTTACTAAGTTACGTTACCACATGATAAGTGCGCAATCCAAAATAGTTAAACTTCTAAAGGCTACTAAAATTTAAGAATAGCCCGCACATTACTTGTTCTACTTTACTAAAGTAAGAGATTCTCCTACTTTAGCTTTTGTAAAGTGTTAACTTTCCAAACTATCCAATCGGAAGACGACAACAAACTAATACGTCTTTTGAGGAGCATCTCTAGATCTTTGTGCATGACTTTTCATCATGCATCCATTCAGCGATGGTCCACAAAGTTACATACTTTTGAGAAGCATATTTAGAGCTCCGCACTTGTCACATAGTGCCATAGTGAAACCTCTAATAGTTTCTCCAACTTAGTTATAACTATCTCAACTAGTTATGACTAGTTTTGATCTCTCTAGATTTAGATCTTCGAACTAGAGTAACCTATAAGATAGTCATACCTAATGAAATTTATATAAGCACGCACACAAATAATGGAATACTTGTGGTGTGACATTTACCCCCAGACTTAATTTTCACTCCGTCCTCAGAGTGAAGTATCACGTTGATGAAACTTCTTCAGCTTGTCGTGGTTCACTCGGTCGAAGAACGTACCACTCCTTTCTTGAAGATCATAGGTGTCATTACTCCACACTTTGGAGATGATGAAAGGCTCAAAATATCGACGTAAGAACTTCTTTTGAACTCGCTTGTGCCTAATAGCATCCCATAACATCACCCACTCAATTTCGTTTTGTTCTTCGCCAAGCGCTTGTCATAGCTCTTCTTCTGCTGCTGAGCCATCTCAATTCGTTGAGCTGCATCGTCTCTATTCTCTTCCAGCTCCAACAAGGTTTCTCTCCTCTCTTCTCAGCTATTGGACCACCCTTTCTCTTCAATCTAGCTTGTAAGGTCTGAAAAGTGGTTAGGTCGAACTGGATTGGTAATCTGAATTCCAACCCATACACCATCTTGAAAGGTGAATATCTCGTAGACGTCTTCACTATTGTACGATACTCCCATAGCACTGCATGAAGACGCTTGTCCCAGTTGTGTTTGGCCCCTTCCATGTCAGCATCCTTTGCTAACATTTGACACAAGGTAAAGTTTGTCCTCTCTACCAAACCGTTTGAACTAGGTTTATATGAAGTAGTAACCCTCTGAGAAATGGAGAAGTGTGTACACATGGCAGTAGTCATACCACTGACAAATTCTCGACCCCTATCTGAAACTAACTCCAAGGGACATCCAAACCTAGTAATGATCCGTTCGTATAGAAATCTACCCACCTCAACTTCTCAAATAGTTACAAGAGGTCTAGCTTCTACCCACTTTGTAAGATAATCTGTGGCTACAGTTGCGAGGGGGTGCGATTCAAAGGCCCAACAAAATCTATTCCTCATTTCTCGAAAGGTCCAAGACCGGAATAGATCTAAGAGGAGTAGAAACACTGGATTTGATAGCGAAAGCTTGACAAACATCACATGTTTTACCATACATCAGGCAATCTCTAAACATCCCCCTCCAATGGTATCCTGCGTCAAGTATCTTGAGGGCCGTCAACTTGCCTGCGAAATGTCCTCCACATACTGGACCGTCATGAAATTCTTCCATGAGTCGTAGAGACTCCTCCTTGCTCGCAGCTCTTCTCAGGACCCCATCAACTCCTTCACGGGATAACACACCTTCCACCACCGAGTAAGGTTGACTTCATTTCACCAACGCCTTCTTCTCTCTGGTCCGCATCCCATCTGGATAGACACTTTCCGTAACAAAATCCCAAATTTCTTGATATTCTATTGGGATATTAGAGTTGCTCATCAAGACCATCAAATCTTCGTTAGGAAAGATGTCGTCCACCGGCTCATCTCCATCTCCATCGTAAGCTCTAGATAGCAAATCTGCATTCACGTGTTTCTTTCTTGGTCGATCGCAGATCTCATAGTCGTACTCTGACAATAAGAGCTTCCATCTTGCTAATCGTCCTTCGACCATAGATTTATTGAAGATGTACTTCAATGCCTTATGATCTGTAACGATAGTGAACTTGCCTCCTATGGGATAATGTCGAAATTTTCTCAGAGCATAGATCACTGCTAATCCTTCTCTCTCTATCATAGAATAATTTCTCTCTGCCTTGATCATTTGCCGACTAGCATATGCGATAGGATGATCTCTACCTTCAACATCATATTGACTTAAAGTACATCCTACTGCTATATTTGAAGCATCCGTATATAGAATAAATTGTTTATTCCAATCGAGCTTAACCAAGATCGGAGCTGAAGTAAGAGCTTTCTTCAATTCCTCAAAGGCGGCTAGAGCTTCTTCATCTCCTAAAATCAACACGTAATCTACTCTCTTCTTCAGATATACAGTCAAAGCATATGCTTTATGTGAGAACGAGAGTATAAACCTTCGATAATACTCCACCATACCTAAAAACTGTCGTAGCTTAGTGAGAGTACTAGGAAAAGGGAGCTCTAAGATCTTCTGCACCTTCTCTGGATCAATGGCAATGCCGTCCTTGGATATGATATGACCCAGGAGTAACCCTTCCTCGCACCCAAAAATACATTTCTCCGGATTGAGAGATGTATTTGCTACATCTAAACATTCTAAGACCTTCACAAAGTGATCAAAATGCTTCTCCTTACTCTCGTAAACACAAAAGTCATATATAAAATCTCTCACAAACTTTCCTAAGAAAGATTCGAACACTTTGTTCATAAACCTTCGAAACGTCGCAGGAGCATTACACAGACCAAATGACATGACTCGAAATGCAAACGTACCCCACGGAGTAGTGAAAGTGGTCAGGTGTTGATGTTCTGGTGCAATTTTGATCTGGTTATATCTGCTATAACCATCTCCAAAGCTGTACCATTCGTTTCCCGCCACTTCTTCCAAGATCTCGTCGATGAAAGATAGAGGATAATAATCCTTCTTTGTGACCGCATTGAGCTTCTTGTAATCAACACACACCCTCAATTTGCCATTTTTCTTCTTTACGATCACAATGGATGATACCCATTCAGAATGCTCCACCTCGTAAATGAACCCAGCAGTGTGCAGCTTCTCGATCTATTCTTTCACCAGATCCGCAATTGGAGGACTCACTCTTCGTTGCTTCTGTCGCATCGGTTTGACTTCCTTCTCTAACTCGATACGGTGTTGCTCCAGTGTGACCTTCCTCAGATCCTTGTAACTAAATGCAAATACATGAATGTATTTGCGAAAGATCTCTTCGAAACAACTCTTCTCCTCTTTAGTAACCTTCGATCCATAACGTAAGGTGGCAATTCTTCTCTCCACCTCCTCGGGAGTCAACGGTTCTTTATCTCGATCTCTTGGCACTTCCGGAGAAGGAAAAAGATCCACTACATTCACACCCACATTTCGTTCTTCTCTCTCCTCCTCTGACGATGTATTTTCAGATTCTGAATCTAAAGAATTGGTACCTACATCAGAAGTAGTATCGACAACTTCTGACTCCCAGTAGTTCGATGTGGGTCGATCTGATTCCGACGTCCCAACTTGATCTCTGAGCAATGGAACTTTGATCCGGTGGTGATTCGGTCCGATGCATAAATAACCTTTGTGCTAGTTATCTGTTGCATGTACTGCTCGAAGCCAAGGTCTTCCGAGCAACAT
Organism: Asterella californica; assembly: GCA_036924285.1. Lineage (NCBI taxonomy): Eukaryota > Viridiplantae > Streptophyta > Marchantiopsida > Marchantiales > Aytoniaceae > Asterella > Asterella californica. Next base: position 21,616,240 of record JAYKYS010000003.1, read on the forward strand.
TTCATAACTTGACTCTTTCAAGATTTGAAATGTCATGTTTACTTGCACTCCCATTACTGACACACAAACTCTCTCCAGCACTCCCAATGGCCTAACTCGTTGTCTATTAGCCATGCCAACCGTGATACTAGAAGGACGAGTTGGTACTAGATCCAGCTTCCTCATGAGTCGTTCCGAGATGGTATTTACTGCCGATCCTCCATCGACAAGAACATCTGAGACATCTCTCCCGTTGATACGAGCCTCTACTTTTGATGCCTTGTTGCACACCTCTCCTTCACTAGCATCTAAAGCACTCACACCGATAGTAGAAGGATTTACCTTCTTCTTCTGACCTCGTCGAGAGCTTAGACCGCTACGAAGTTCTTTCCTCATCGAAGGATTCAAAGCAATCAACTGTCTCACAGTAATGTTTGCTCATTGCTTACCCATGTCTTCCACCACATTGTATTTTGATTGCTCCATCAAAATTGTGAAATCAGTATTTCCTAATTTCTTCCGTCGCTCTTTGGTTTTTGAAGAAGATTTGCTACTCCGAGTATTTTGACTTGGAGAATCTTCCATCACGACTGGTTCTCCCTCGTCGAAATGCGTCCTCATCCTCTTCCTCTCTTGAGCCAAAAGCTCTACAGATTGAAAACCTTCTCGTACATCTCTTGGCTCCAAGATGTCAATGCATGCTACACCCTTGTCCTTGCTTTGTGAAGTTGAAGCTCCATCCGCAGTTCCACTATTACGACTTGGACAATTACGTTGGAAATGTGATTCTCTACACGTAAAACATCCTTGGTTCGTGTAGTTACTGGGTGATCTTTGCGGTGGTTCACCTCTGGACTGATAGTTCTCATAACCTCGTGAGTCCCCTCCAACATTTGGACTCCGATGTTGCAACAAATTCAATTACGATTACGAAAGTCGGGAGTAACAGATCTAGACGGTACAGTGACTGTAACCGCACTAGTAGGAGCTATCGAAGTCAGATTCTGAAATCGAACAGTCGAAACACTCGCAGGCGTCAGAGTTGGTATGCTCGGCCCTTGCACATCTCCACATGCTGCCCCAACAGTCATTGGTTGCAAGTCGTCTCCATCCAGACTCTCTTCCATCCTGGTTGCGATCTTCACTGCATCAGTCTTGGAAGTTGATCTCTCATACCGCACTTGTGTTCGAATCTCTGGCCTCAATCCCCCAATAAAATTCTTTGTGAGCATTGCTCCAATGCCCACCATCGTTGGTTCTACTACATCTCCACTCTTTCGTAAAACCACCCGAAACTTCTATTCTAATTTCTCCACCCTCTCGGCATAAGTCCTTACTTTCTCTTTCTCTCCTTGTTTGAGGTAAGTTACCTCTACCATTAACTTCTCGTAACTTTCATCAAGAAGAAAAGTTTCAATTAAGGCCTCCATCAATACTTCCCAAGTATCATCTGGAGTCCCCACTACTCTTTTCTTCTTCCTATCCTCATACCATGTCAATGCAGAACTCTCAAGAAATTCAGGTATCAACCCTATCTCTTCTTTCGATCTCCATTGCCAATGCATGCTCGTTTGAAGTCCCTCACAAATCCTTCTACGTCTTCTCCATCCTTTCCGTAAAACATCGGAAGTTTCCCCATTCTTCTTTCTTTTCTTCTTCTTACTCAAGGTACTGCTTGTGGATGTGAAGATCGTACTTCATCGCAATCCACAATTTCTCCGTTGAGCTCTCTCCTCTCCAAAGGTTGGAATAAGCTTGACCCTCATGGTCATCTTATCTAACGTGTGACAGACTATCTCCATTCTCGCTAGAAGTCTTCACTTGTTCTGTTTCTACACTCAACCTTCTCTCGAGACCTTCGGCTACAGTTTCGAGCAAAGCAACCACTGCGCTGCACTCATGCTCAACTGGAATCCCATCCACTCCACATCTCGGACAAAAGGTTGTAGGGTCAATGACGCCTTGTCTAGGAGAAGAAGGACCTATGTGTAAGCTTAAGTCGACCAACCCTCTTCGTTCACGCAGAAGTCTATTCTTCGTAGGACACTTGCTCACTTTATGTCCTTCTTCTCCACACAAAAAGCACCTCGAGTTCTTCTCCAGATTCTTACGACTAGTCTCTATTTCTTCCTCAAACTCTAGTGGAAATTCTCCTTTCATCAGATCAGCGGTAACTATCACCGAATAGTCTTGAGGGATCTTGCTCAACCTTAATTTCCACTCTTGCTGACCTTCCATGACGATGATCCGTCATACATCTCTCTCACTATATAGCTTGTATGACACTTTTGATCACTCGACTATCTTCTCGCTTAACAATCTCTCACATTACTAAGTAGAAGCTTAACTTGTCAACTCTGAGCCTCAGAGATCGAACATAACCCTCTCAAGAATTCTGAAATTCTTTCACTCTTATACTTCAGCATGCGATATAACAGATTTGACCCCCCTTCGCTTCAAATGCCATAACTCCAGTTCTACTCGATCAATTCACGCATGATTTGGGTGCCTAGATAGCTTATCTTGCAAGCTATCAGCATGGAAGATTTCAAGGTCTAACTCTAAAAACTGAAAATATTAAAATGACTGTAAACTCCTTCTCGAGAGCTCACTATTTGATACCGAAAAACCCCCTTAACTTCCGAAAGACATAACTCTCTCCTTACAATTGATCTCTCGGAGATATCAAGCTTATTGGAAAGTTTATCTTGCCCTCTATAACATGGTGTATGTACAAAGGTTCTGAACTCATGCTAAAAAACAGACATGAACTGTACTAACGACTAAATACGAATCTCTGTATCGAGGTCCTGGCAACGGAACCAAAATGTAAGCCGGCCTCTCTCTCACCCAGGGGTACCTCAGATGACTAGGATTACTAGTGCACCTTAATTACAAATATTCTATCATACCCATGCTCACTTCACTCAACACTCTGACCCGTATGGTCACATCGATCCCTTTAATAGCGTTCTTGCAAACAAGTTCTAACCCCGCCCTCCACATTGCATCACATAGTACTCAAGGACTCCCAAGATCTCCAATGCTCACTTTACTTATAGATAGGAAAATGAGAGTCCCTTCCACTCTCTCAACTCCTCCTTATATACTCTACAACTTCTTATCGTGGTAACTTTTACTAAGTTACGTTACCACATGATAAGTGCGCAATCCAAAATAATTAAACTTCTAAAGGCTACTAAAATTTAAGAATAGCCCGCACATTACTTGTTCTACTTTACTAAAGTGAGAGATTTTCCTACTTTAGCTTTTGTAAAGTGTTAACTTTCCAAACTATCCAATCGGAAGACGACAACAAACTAATACGTCTTTTGAGGAGCATCTCTAGATCTTTGTGCATGACTTTCCATCATGCATCCATTCAGCGATGGTCCACAAAGTTACATACTTTTGAGAAGCATATTTAGAGCTCCGCACTTGTCACATAGTGCCATAGTGAAACCTCTAATAGTTTCCCCAACTTAGTTATAACTATCTCAGCTAGTTATGACTAGTTTTGATCCCTCTAGATTTAGATCTTCGAACTAGAGTAACCTATAAAATAGTCATACCTAATGAAATTTATATAAGCATGCACACAAATAATGGGATACTTTTGGTGTGACAGATCTCTTACCGACTAAGAGATATACGTTTCGGCATACAAGGAGGTCTTCAAGATATTTCATGAGAAATCCAATTCGGGTGTCGGGGTGGAAGAAGAGACGTTTGGGAGTTCAAAAGGAGATGGAGAAGCCAAAGTTAAGTATATATGAGTTGCGAACACGCATCTATAGCACTTGGGGTGTCCTCTTTGCTCTATATCAAGAAGCTTCAAAGATCATTGACGTAAATGTGAAGAAGGTTGAGTTGAAAGCATCATTCACTATGGAGGCCACGAATGCTCCTGGTGAAGTAGAGTTGGATCCTTACAAGAAGGAGTTTAAGATGTCTGCTAGACTTAGAAACCTTCCTCAAGGTTTAGATGTCATAGTAAGTATCGGAGAGAGCTCGAGAGAGATTATCGTAGAGTTTGAGAACACTAATACAAAGCTTCAAGTAAAATCTTCGAGGAGAAGAGTAGAAATCGACTTGTGGTGTTATTTTTGTAGAGGGTTGGGACATAAAGTAGTGAATTGTCCAACTAGGATCAGAGCAGAGAGAGCAAAAGGAAAGCGGGAGTTTATTGATTTAAGTCTTCGAGTGGGTCCATCTTCACCATCGTCATTTCATCTTCTAGGAGAGGATCCTTGTCCAAGTTGTGGAGTGGGTGATTTATCAAGACGACACAAGTGCGCAGATGTGGCTGCTCTACTTACGTCAGTAGTCGAGAAGTTGGAAGAGACTCAGAGAGTTGAGACGGAGAAGTTTTCGACTTCAAAGGAGGACTCGACTGAGTTGTGACGGAAATCGTCATTCGGATGATGGAGAAGGCGGTGATGCGACTCAAGCTCATGATTACCCTGGGAGAAGAAATGACACAAGAGGTGTTGTTACAACCATTTTCTTTCATTGTACCTATGGTAGATTATTCTTGAATGGAATTGGTGATGTCGTACTCTTTTAACGAGTCATTATTGCACAAAGATTAGAAGAGTAGAAAGAGTAGTTACAAGATGGAGAACCAACCAATTTTTCATAAGAAGGACATGAAGATGTAGAGCCGTTTGTTCGAGATTTCAAAAGGGGTTGCATCGGAAACAGAATGAAGGAAGAATGGGTGTTGCTAGAGTTTTTAGAAGATTTTGCTCCTACGTGGTATGGAGACCGAGTGAAGAACAAGACATCTGGTGTAGTTGAGAACACATGAGAGACATTGAGTAACGCACTCATCGAAGAGTTTCTTCCAGAGGAGAGTTATGAGAAGCTTATGGTGGAGCTCACTCATTTGAAGCAACGGGACGATGAGAAAGTTCGGCAGTATGCCGAAAGGGTGGATAAGTTGGAACAACGGTTTCGGACGGTCTTACAGAAGAGTGGAGACAACGTGAGAGCTTGGAGGAGATTGGAGCAGTGCTGATCAAGAACCCAAGTAAGGTATGAGAAGCCAACAACCAAAGCGGAGGTCATCAAGATTACGACAAATATGAAAGAGAGTTTGGATGAAGAGGATATCATCCAACCTCATCATGCTACTCTGGTGTCGACTCCTACTCTTGGTGTAGTCACAACGATAGCATCTGCACTATCACAATTGGTGATCGTTTCAACGTCAGCTCCTACTCCAACGGTGGTGCCAAGACCGTTTGTCCCGACAACGATGTCTACTGCCACCTCTAATTTTCATGCCGAGTTGAAGAGCATCACCGATACTCTTGCTTATCTCAAGATAAACGTGGTGCAGTTACGAGAATGGAGGAACAAAGATGGAGGAGGAGGTCAAAGAGATTATGACAACAATCCCCACCGAGAAAATCAAGATAACTTTGGAGGCAACCAAGGTAATTTTGGAGGAATCACATGTTAGACGTGTGGAGGTTCTCATTTCCAACGAAATTATCCTAACAACGGAGCAAGAGGTGCCGAAGCTGTCAGAATGAATGTTGATAGAGGAAATCTATCACAACACGAGACAAGAGAGTGACTACTATCAATGTAGTGCGAGATCTCATCTACGAGAAGGGAGAGAGCTCAAACTCTTCTCATGCACCGGTGGAGCTTTTAGCTCAAGAAAGAAAAAGAACTCGATTTTCGGGTGAACCGGTTTTGTAATGTCCTATGATTTATCCTTTAGCCCATTGTAGCATAAAAGATTTTGTTCCCCAAGAAGATTTACACTAGTATCGCTGCTCTAAGTTCTAAGATCTGTCCAAACTCACAAACACTCAAGATTTGTCTAGAAATCCCGTCTTCTCAGAAAACCACACGGCTTCCAGACCGTTCAGAAGGTGCTCTGGACCTTAACATACAATTACTATCTAAAATACCACACAATTACTCACTGAGAATTCCGGGAAGACAATTTTTGCTTCCAGATCATAGCTTCCAGTCTTCTCACAACCGTCTTCTCAAAGCAATTCTCGGCTTCTGGAGGTTCAACTCCGCTTTTGACACCTCCAGAAGACTGTCCCTGCTTCGTAGATGTCAAATTACTACTCCTTATCACACATTGCACTTACAATTTCCAACATGGTTAGATTAATCACAGATGTATGTCCCCTGTAGCCTTTTCAGGCTTATGTCTGCGGAAACGGTCTTCCAGCAACAATGCAAGGACATTCACATTCACTCATACTCAATAGAAGTTTCGGATATCTAATAGAAGAAGATGGGAAGATGGGAAGAAGAGAGAAGATAGAGAAGAAAAGAAAATCCAAACAAGAGGAAACAAGAGAAAAAAGAGAAATTAAGATTCTGACAGGTTTCTAGTTAGGATCTGCTGGTGAAATTTTACAGAGTGGTAGTGATGGTGACACATTAGCTTCCTGAGAAGTTTGAGCTATTTTGATCGAGCGGTTTGTGAGGAATCGAACAGCAAAGTTCTGTCGAAATAGTATCATGTTATCAAAACAGCGATAAGGGCTTGATCGTTCAGAGAGTTTGGTTGAAGATCTGCTGGTGAAATTTTACAGAGTAGTAGTGATGGTGACACATTAGCTTCCTGAGAAGTTTGAGCTGTTTTGATCGAGTGGTTTGTGAGGAATCGAACAGCAAAGTTCTGTTGAACTAGTATCGTGTTATAGAAACAGCGAACTTTGGAAGGGCATAGATGTCAACTCAGAGATGATCTCTCTGCATGTAATACCTTAATAGAGAGATTATTCTACAGGCTATCTTCTGGCCTTGGTTTCATCTCATTCTGAGCTGTGGTTGAGCAGTGACAGCGAGGTAAAGTCGAGAGGTTCTTGCTCCGAAAGGCGCAAGAATTAAGATTCTTTGAAGAACAGGTCGACCTTGAGGTTTTGCCAGTGCTTCAGAGCACTTGATCATGGGTATGGAGAGTTGTTGACTGTATTTCCTGTGTTTGGATCCTCTCCATACCCGCATGCTTGTTTGTACGCCCAGTTGGTTTTGATTGGATTTGTGTGCGGGCGTTGCGCTTAGGTTTCTTTTCTATAAGGAGTGCTGGTATTTCTCTTGTGGTGAGGCTGGAGTGATGACCAGCAGCCGCAAAGTTTTAGAGTAGGTCTGCACCTCTGCTCCCAACAAAGGATCGAAAAGATGTAGACAGTAGTAGACAACATAGACAGAGAACGACATCATCATGCAGTTCTGCTTCTAAGCTGGTGTGTCAGGGAGTAGTGACAGAAAGTGGATGGAGTGAAGTTCCAGAACCAATGTTACTTCTTCTCGAGGATTGGATTTCAGATTTGATTGCAGAAGCTTTCTCTATATCTTTTGGGGAGTGAGTTTCATCGAATTCATACCCAAATGTGCATGGGAAGCCTTCTTGTTGAGTGGCGATGATTGTTACAAGTTATGCAGAGTCCAAGCTTGTCTCATCCAGTGGAGCACTTCGGATCCCGTACGTATTGTCCCATGAGAGATTGGTCCCTTGAATCAGAGTAATCGGAGCAATGACAGAAGAAACCGAAAGCCTTCTTTCCACAACAGAAGACGACATCCTCGATTGAAAGACAGTGTAACTATAAGCAAATCTGCAAACTTCCCCAATTTACTGCAAGCAGGGATGGCTGTTGAGAGTTCCGATTGAAATGATGAAGAGAGGTGTAGAAAGCATAAGGAGAGCTACTGGATGGAGAGACCCAGTGGATGCAACTTCTATTCGAGCATTTTTTGAAGCGAGTAGTGAACATGATGCCATGGTGGAAGACAAAAGACGACGGGATGCTTCCAACCTAGATGCAGGGATACCAGATGACAGTGACCGTCGGAGAATTACAAGGAGGAGAGCAGCGGAACCATCATCATCTGTACCAACTGATAAAGTTCCTGCTGCAGAGGATATACCTTCTACCTTTACAGCTCCACCACCTGTAGTGGATCCTATGGAAGGTGTACAGGATTTACCTTAGGAACCTACTGCTACAGATAGAGTACGGGAGAAGAGGTTTACAGCACAAGAGAAAGAGAAAGCTCCAGCTTACAAGTTAGCGGCAGACATCGAAACAACAACAGACTTGCGTGCTATTCTAGAGCAACGCATTTTGGATGCTAGAGTTGAGTTTACTCTTCGTGAGGTACTGGGTATCGCGAAGAGAGAGTTTCACGAGTTGATAATAGACATCATGAAGAGAAAAAGACAAGTATTGATTGAACAAGTAGTAGTCAGATGGTTGGTGCAGTAGATGCTATTGGTGTTGACGGGTTCAGGGATGATAAGTATGAAGTATGGGTTGCTGGTCCTGCTGTTATTGAGAATGAAGACGAAGAGTTTGAAGAGGATAGGTCAAGCGCAGACAGCGATTTCAAAGAGAAGCACTGGGCAAGAGCGACAACAGAGACGTAGGTTCGGCTTGGAGGACTTTCTGAACCAGTACCTGCACTTGTGGATCACAGGTTGGAGATCAACATCATTTCCAAAGAGGTGTATGAGAAGGGGCAATGACCAATCGAAAGGAATCATGGTTGGGTACTTCGTGCTGCAAATAATCAAAAGGGTGAGTTATACGGAGCTTGTACCAATATGCGTGTAAAGATTGGAGATGTAGAGGTTGATCAGCATTTCTTTGTATAGTCGTCTGCCTCCTATCCTGTCATATTGGACCAACCATATATCACCGCTGTTCGAATGGAGACAATGATGATGAATGATGGGTCTCATTATGCCAGAGTTCGGAGTCCTGATGACAGGTCTCTCTGTACAGTTTTTGACGGTTCGTTCAAGACATGAGCGGAACCGACAAACTCTTAGAGATTCTCAGACGAAGAGACGTAAAAGTTTTCGCAGTCCACTCCTGTAGAGCGAGAAGACAAGGGTGTAGAACCTACTGTTGAGATCTTGTCAGAGTTGGAAGCGAGACATGTACAAAGGTCTGGAGACAAGTGTAGTGTACAGAGTTGACAGTATGGATTGCTGATGTTTGAGGTAGATGGGTGGAGTCGATTTACAAAAGTTGAAGATATGGGAGAAAATACAAGAAGATGGATGGTGAAACAGGTATCAGAGTTGTGGCGTGTAGGGGTTCTGCTTGAAGACGAAGTGGTTTCTGGCTTGTTTGAAGAGTTTATGTCGGTACAGTCAGTTGTTGGTTGGTTAGACAGTGTGAGTAGATTGATGGAAGGGATAGATAGTATGACGGTGATCCTTATCCACTCTCGGCGCATATATGAGGAGGTTGTTACGTACGTGTAGTTCTTTCCTCATCCGATGCAGAATAGTGAGGGAAGAGAAGTCGTTTGTTGGTGTGCATTCTCTCTAGAAGCAGACATCCATGCGAAATACAAATCTGTATTGAAAAAGATGAGACCGGTAGCAGCTCAACTACCTGTTAACTCCCAACAGCAAGTACAATTAGTAGGGACTGAGCCTATATTGCGTGATCGTAGACGAGTAGGGGTGATTTCTTGACTGAGGTTGAGAAGACAATGTTTGAGCAGATGATAATGGATCATGGTAAAGCATTCTCTTTTTCAGCAGAGGAGATAAGTTGTGTGGATCAGTTATAGCGCCTATGGTTATATTCACAATCCTATCGACAATGTCTCTTCTCAGTGGGTTTCAGCTTCCATTCAACAAATAATCAAGAACAAGTTGTCTGGTTCTGTCTCTTATGTTGCATGCAACTTCCCGGGATGTTATAAGCGTGTAAGTGAACCAAGCACGACAACGAGCTCTACTAAGAAAGTGTTGTATTTCAGTCATTTGCAGTCGAGACGAAAGACGTGGCACCCATGTGGTCAAAGGGGAAGCAGGAGACAAGATCGATTTCATCTAGGATTGACTGATCACAGTGTGAAAGACCGTGCAGAAACCGCATTACCAATAGTAATTGTGTGGACTGTTGGCGAGAAACTTTTGGACATGACAGCAGAGGAGTTCGAGGGACTAACTGTGGAAAAGCAAGATGAAATATTGAACACTGTGTGCTCAGCGAACTGACGTTTTAAAATTAGGTTAAATGCACAGCAAAATCGCTATACAGTGTTTGATGTGGAGCTTGAGATGGAGCACACGGATGAATTTCAAGATGTTGTGGAAGACCTTGCAAATGCAATGGATTGTTGTACCTTTTATCCATCGATGGTGAAAGATTCTAAGTGCATATTAGAGAATAACGTCTAACTTCTAGAGATAGAGAGGCTACATGACATGGCCGTGTCATTGATGGGGAGAGCAAATGAGATAGATGCAGTTGCAGAAAACATTGTTCGAGAAATGAACACTGTAATCGAACTGCAGAGAGAACAAAGAGAGGACCTTTCGGAATTTGTGGAAGCACTTCGTAAACTTAGAGAGTTGTAGACTTAGGAGAGTTATAAGAAGTGGGATGTATGGAGGAGTCTGGTTGTGAAAATTCAAATTTCGATATGATAAAGAAATATTTTCATGTGTCATTGTTCATTGTTGTGGATGATTGCATTTCGAGGCTCTGTTCTCTTGTATTTCACTTCGAGGCAATGAGTTTCTCTCGTATGTCACTCGTGAAATATGGAAATTTCTCGACGTACATCCGTGGAACGGACTGTATCGCGCAGAATGTGTATCGACTTATACATGTGCAAGGTGAAACTTGGTGTTTCGCCCTTCGTCTCGACCAGGTACTCCTTAGCTTACCCTCCCTGATCGAGACGATACAGTCTGTATCGCTCCGGGCAGGAGCAAAACAAATAACACCTCGAGGTGAGCTCGAGGCGATATAGCCTGTATCGTCCCGACCAAGTACCCCTTAGTCTTATCCTCTCTGATCGGGACGATACAGCCTGTATCGCTCCGGATAGGAGCGAAACAGATAACGTTTCGCTCATACACGTTGCGATACATGCTGTATCGCCCTGACCAAGTATCCCTTAGCCTTACGCTCCCTGATCGAGGCGATACAGCCTGTATCGCTATGGGCAAGAGCGATACATGTAACATTTTGCTCCGGCGGAGCGATACAAGTTGTATCGCCTCGACGAGGGTACTCTTATCCTTAGAAGCTCGAGGCGATACAACCTGTATCGCCTCGACCAAGTATCCCTTAGCCATTTCCTCCCTGATCGAGACGATATAGCCTATATCGTCTCGACGAGGGTACTCTTATCCTTAGAAGCTCGAGGTGATACAGCCTGTATCGTATCTCTTACGAGCGAAATGTTACACGTTTTGCTCCTGCGAGGCGATACAGCTTGTATCGCTCCGACTAGGTACTCTTAGTCATTTCCTCCCTGATCGAGACGATACAAGCTGTATCGCTCGACGAGGGTACTCTTATCCTTACAAGCTCGAGGTGATACAGCCTGTATCGCCCAGACCATGTACTCCTTAGTCATTTCCTTCCTGATCGGGGCGATACAACCTGTATCGCTTTGACGAGAGTACGCTTATCTTACAAGCTCGAGGCGATATAGGCTGTATCGCTCCTGCGGGGCGATACAAGCTGTATCACACCTCGTACGCGCGAGAAGTAACATGTTTCGCTCTTGAGCGGAACGATACTTGCTGTATCGCACCGACCAGGATATCCTTACCTGCTCGGGGTGACCCTGTTTTTCTCTAGTGCTTCCCTTATTCTCATAATTTATATGAATAACATATTTCTCGTAAACTTCACTTCAAATTAATAACATTGTGAACGTGTACCGAAACTTTTATCAAAACTTTACAACTTTACTTCCAAGGAGTAGAAAATTGAAGTTCTCACTCTTCTCACTTGAGAAGATGGAGGTAACACATAGACATGCAATGTGGTACTGCTCTCCATACTATATCTACTTCCTCTTTGGTAATATTGCTCCAATACTCTTTTAAAACCCGAAAAGGATCTTGAGCTTGAATCTGAGAATATCTAGTCTCTACATAAGAGACTGTCTCCTCTGGACTACATCCCCAATGAAGAAGCGAAGGTAACAACGTTGCTTCTAAATATCGTTCCTTATCACATTCGATGGTGAAAGACGAAAAAGGAGTAGGATGGATAGCGTTGAATGGATGATTTGTAGAATTCTTCACCGGACTATTATCCACCAGGAGAACATCTCTCGTGCTCAAGTTGTAGCGATGGAGATACATGAAATCTTTCAAGTATAAATGATTCCTGAACCCTGATTCCCGCTCTGTGTTGTATTTCAAACACGACTCCTGAGCCAACACTCTGCATACCTAATAAAAGAGAAGAAGGCAATATGAAATGAATAACAAGACAAGAAATGTATAAGAAGTAAGAGAAATTCGGTATAGACTAAAATATGAAGTGCACAAAGTTATGAAAGATAAGAGTGCTGTGTAAATGCAAATACCTTCCCACTTGCAACTCCAGGGGGTAAATAATTCTTGTGGTCCATTGCATGTAGTAGAGTTGTAGTGTTGACCAAAGTACGGGATGTCCATATGATAACCTGGAACTTATCGAGACAAATCTCCAAAAAAGCTTTCACTCCAGGTCCAGCCACATATCTGTAGTAAATTCCAGTGTTAAACAAAGTAAGAGATGTCCCTATAATTGCCTTGAACTTATGGTAGCCTCCAACTTATCATCCACACATATCTAGATTAATATTTATACCAATAGCTTCGGATAGTCACATACCATACAGACGGCTTAGGGGTGTTCTCCACTACATATCTCTTCTCACGAGCCGGCATCAACTCCTCCTCGTTCCTCCCAACTTGAACCAAAAGATCATTCAAATCAAGAATAAGAGTCTTACGTCTTATGGTAGTAGGGTGAATAAGACGAGGTAAGAACTCGGGGCACTCTTGTATACGAGCTATTTCTTCTTTTCCCACTAATATCTCATAGTCCATAACTCCTAGTTCCAAAACCTTTTCCGCAAGCTCTTTTTTAAATCTCATTGGTGGTACTGGTTAATGCTTCAAGTTCCTCCTTCTTCCTCTTGATGCTATCGTAGAGAATAATCTCTTCACCTGCAAAAATTTACTTCAGTATGTGAACATTGTACATGCACATATCATTTACAGCGAAGACTTCTTTGAAAACATACATATCTTTGTACTACACTAGTAAAGTCTCTAAAGTTTTCAAAACCGTAAAGAATTCAGAAAGAAAAAACAGAGGAAAAACAACATCTCATTGTATGATGGAGGTGGAGGAGCTCTCTGTGAAGATTGAGGGTCTTGAGTTCGTTGAGAAGATGATGGATCTTCAACAGAGAGTTACACTTGATTAGAAAGATAACTTGTCATGAAACAACTACTAAACTTTAAAAATCCTCCAAAAATACACGTAGTAAACAATTAGATGATGAAGCAAACATCTTACCTAGAGGATCTCGCTGCGAAGACGGAGCATGTTGGATAGGCTCATCCACTTGATGGGAACTCAAGAAGATACGAGACTCTGGAAGTATACCCGCATGTCTCATGAAATGGGTCAGTATCATACCCACCCAACTCTCTGGATGTCTGACCAACTTCTCCTTACTCATATGCTTCTTCATGGAGGATATCTCAGCATCTAAAGAGTCCAAGATGAACTCAGCCCAATCATAATCTTCTCCGCTGTCGGGTTGAGAGTTTTCCTGGGAAGGGCGGAACCTTCTAGCTGTGATTTAACCGTGAAGGCTGTGTTGTGCTTACTCAGAGAAGCGTTGAGCTTCTGATTGTGGTGGATCACTCAAGGGATAGGTGTTTCAGGTTACAACAGAGCACTATGAACACTCTACAGATCTGTATGAACCTCTAATTTACTCAGAAGGCAAAGTTCAGGTCTAACTGATAGTAATAGGATCCGGCGGTGAACTTTAACACTCAAGAAGAGCAAAACTATGATGGTTCAGACTTCTAAATTTCTCTTACATGTAAAAGAGACCCCACTGAGCACACACACGAAGTTTCAGCTTGAGATCAAATTCTGACACCAATATATGGACAGAAAAGTTCTGATCAAAGATATTGCGGCAGTTTCTGGTACTCAAATAGCTATTTCGACCTATAACAAAAAATTGGCTTGATCACTTTCGAAGATTCTTACAGGATTTGGAGTCTATAGGATGCTGAACACCCCTGTGAAGTTGGGGCTCCTGATTGTACACAGAACTCCAGATCTCGTTCTCTGAAGTTGTTGCTCTAGATTGAGAGCTTTTCAGACCCCCTCTGCTTCAGCGGCCGCCCTGAATTACTCACTCACTCAATTTACTTGAAACTTTTTGGACAGTCGTAGCCCTGCTGACAGTGAATGCAACCACGAAGGTTTTTGAAGCAATTTCCTCAATTCTGCTACAATTGATACTGAAAACCTCAAATCCAACAAAAGTGACGTAGTTTTGGTACAATCCGAACTTCAATTGGGCATAACTCCTTCTTTATTGCTCCAAATCGATCAAGAATTTCACTGACAGTGCTTGGCACGACGAGCTCTATCTTCCTATGCTCTCAGATTTTGTAGTGTCCTCACCAAATGCTCGAACTCTCCTTTAGACCTCTGTTTCAAAATTTAGAGTTATACAAAAGATAAAAATGGACCAATGGGAGTTCATAGCTCCACTTGGTTGTCCTTTAGTACCCTAATCCACGTGGTTACTTAACTTCACTCATAGGCTACCACGTTAGCTCCCCTAAATGTCAACATAAATCTTAAACTACCTAAAATGACACGCAACCCTGAAAGATAACTTAAACCAGCTAGAAAGCGTGCATGGGCGACAAGTAAGTACAACCCATGAGCTTAAACCCCTATCAGCATAGAAACCCTAAGTTATGTACATTGAACATCATAGACAAGTAAGAAGTCACTTGCACAAGCGCACAAATGCTTGAACAAGATCACTAGCATACTATCAGCCTACTAGGACTTAAAACGTATAACGCAACGGTGTTAATATATGCATAAAGGACTAGGAGTAACATTAAGCTAACTTCTACCACTACTAACTCACAAGTGTCGGAGTAGAAGTGTAACCCGTAACCGTCAATGTCCACAGTCTCCAGAATCGACTTCTCTGACGTCTTAACTTCACTCAGAGAGACTAACTCCTAGCAGAGAGGTGAATCATTTACTATGTGAAATGATTCACATCACGACACCGCTCTCTTCTACTTTACTCTTCAAGTAAAAAGCTAATTGTCCATGTACTTCTTTTGGACGTCTACGAGGTAGAAGTATGCAGTTGATGAGTTGAAAGACATGTCTCCACTCTAGATATTCACACATCCATAACAAATACCTCTTCCCTTTCTCATCTTTTTCTAGGAACCGATCATCTATCAAAGCTCTCTCTTAGAAGTTACTAAGGTGAAATCCTCGGCAGCGGCGCCAAAAATAGTGCTCACTATATGTAGTGTCGCAAGATTACTCCTTTTGTCCATTTAGTATACAAGATATCGTTCCCACAGAGGATTTGCACAAGTAACGCTACTCTAAGTTCTAAGATCTGTTCAAACACACAAACACACGGATTTTGTCTAGAAATCCCGTCTTCTCACAAAACCACGCGTCTTCCAGACACTCCAAAAGGTGCTCTGGACCTAAACAAACGACTACTAACTAAAATATCACACAACTATTCACAGAGAAGTTCGAGAAGATGCTCTTCCTGCTTCTAGGTCACTCCTTCCGGTCTTCTCAATACCGTCTTCTCGAAGCAATTCTCGACTTCTGGGGGTTCAACTCGGCTTCTCGTACCTCCAGAAGACTATCTTGCTTTGCAGAAGTCGACTAGCACAGCTGTTACACCTTACTCTCCCACTCACATTCCAACGAATTAGATTAATCACAAGGTGTATGCCCCCTATGGAAACGATCTTCCTGCAGCACTACAACTACATTCACCTTCACGAAAGCTCAATAGAAGTCTCAGAAGCTCATTAGAAGAAGGTAAGAAGATGGGGGGATGAGAGAAGATGGGGAAGAAGAGGAAATCCAAACGAGAAAAAACAAGATGAAAAAGGGAAATTAAGATTCCGACAGACTTCTAGTCCGGATCCTGACTAACAAGCCATCCCTGCTTGTAATAGTTTGGGGAGGAAGACAACAAACATGTGTACAGTTGCACCGTCTTCTACTTGAGGATGTCGTCTTCTGTTGTGGGAAAAAAGCTTCTTTCTTCTTCTCTTCGCTGCTCCAACTACTCTATCTTCTGAGATCCTTTACCCATCAGACCGTCCGTACGTAGATCCGAAGTGCTCTACTAGACGAGCCAAGCTGCAATTCCACAACTGCTGACAGTCACCGCCACTCAAGAAGAACACTTCCTATGCACAATTGGGAGTGAATCCAAGAAAACCCACCACCCAGAAGACACGAATAAAACTTATGCACTCAAATTCACCCATTCTCCGAGAAGATGTCACATTGGCATTGGGAAGCTCACTCCTTCTACTTCCTACTCCTACTCTTCGACACAACAGTCTAGCCAACAAGACTGCACGAGAATGCCATTCCTTGTTCCTAAACTGTCCACTACCTTTATCTACATCTTCGAACCACTGCTGGTACCGAGCATGCAGACCCCTCCGGTATAATCCTAGTCTATTCGTATGTCTCTAACATCGGTTGTAGTGTGTGTCACTAACGAACTAGATTTCCTACTCTTCGATCCTACTTATGCATCCACCACAAGAGAACAGAAGGAACCACCACCATGGAGAAAAAAGCTGCCCCTCCACATGCAAACGGTTTCCCTTTCCTGTTCTTGCGCTTCCTACTCTGCCACATGGCTGCCTAACTAATTTTACACTGAAAACTGCCACTCTTAAGATAACATGTTCGGTTCCTACTAAATCTGGAGATGTCAACGTTGGTTACTATCTACTATGATTGCTCGGTGGCAATCTCTACCTGATCTGCCCCTATCGGAGCTCCTAACGCGGCTTCTGATAAGCTAGAAAGTCATGTGATTACCTCGGGTGTCACTGAGGTGGCTTCCTCCTCCATGTTCGTCGCTGGCTCTACTGCTGCTGCTTCGGAAGACAGAAGCGTCTTCTGGGAAGCGGAGTCGAGTGGTGCTTCCTCGCTCTTCTGAGCCACTGGTGCAGTACTAGGGACCATGGCGACCTCATAGGGGTCCGGGGAAGTCATTTCCTCCACGCGGAATACCTGGAAAGACGGTTCTTCTTCCTGTCTTTCAGAAGACATCTTGTCTTCCGGGGCATCTTCCGGTGTCTTCTCGGCTTCCAACGCTGTCACTACCAAGTGGACAGCGAGGTCGAACTCCTCCTTCTCCAATCCGGATCCAATCGATGGTGTTGGAGCTTGGGAAAATGCGATTGCAGGTGGCAGAATCAAGGGAAGACCATAGAGTGTCTTCACCCCCTCTATCTGCCGATCCAAATACCTGAACATGCTCTCCTTGCACTCGACCAACCTCGCTCTGGACTCCTCGTCACAGTCTCTAGCCAAGGTAAGCAACTTCCTACCCGCGGTGAAGTTGAACTTTTTCCGAAGCGCTTCCACCAACTGTGCTCGCATCTCCTGCGCACGAGCTTCTGCTGCTTCCCGCTGCATCTTCTCAGCTGCAACTCGCGCTTCTGCGGCTTCCCGTTGCGTCTTCCATGTTGTCCTCTCTTCTGCGAGGACGGTGATCTTCTCCCGCACTCGGAGAACCTCTTGGTCGCGCTGCTGTAAACGCGCCTGCAACTCCTGGTTGCTCTTCCTTAGTTGGGTCAGTTCCTTGGCAGAAGAGGAGCAAGGCGGCCTTCCGCCTTGCTCCTCACTGCGAGCTTCTCCGTGGTGTGGAGACTAGCTTCCAACGCTTCTGTCTTCTTCTGGCCTTCTTCCTGACGCATCAAGGTGCGTAGACCGAATCCAGACTGTAGCGGCTTCTCCTGAGTCTTCGCTCTCTTCTCCAGCAACTTCATAGCTGGCTGGATCTCTGCGTGGAAGAAGGCACTGAACTCTTCCAGCCTCCTTCCTGCGGAAGACAAGTTCATCTCCACAATCCGATCGGAGGTGGCGACCTTGTCTTCTAGAGGCAAGGATGCCTCTTCCACCAATGTGGCCTTCATCTTCTGCACACGGAAAGAAGCTACTCTTCTCATCTTCCGGGGTGGAAGATCTCTCCCCATGGTAGAAGCGGTCCTCTTCACTGCGCTTCCCCGCATCGCAGTAGGAGTATCCATCCATCCTACGTCTTCTGGAGTCTACGGAAGACTCCCTCGTGTGGCAGAAGCGATCTTCTGCTCCAGTCGGGTACTCAGCAGTTCTTCCTCCGAGTCAGACTCCGATCCCGAATGAATGAGGGAGGTGGTCTTCCTAGGTACACTTCTAGGGCCCATCTTCATCAGCGGCGTGGCGTCTTCCGACCCACTGGAGTCGTCTTCCCTCACCAGAAGTGTCTTCTGATGAGAGCCGGGCCTCAGCTGCGGCATCAGAGTGGGAGGGGGAGTTGCGGCTGCTGCTCGGTCGTCTTCTTCCGAGATCTCCTCCTTCGCCTCAAGTTGCGCTGTCGGCCCATACTTCACCAACTGTCCTTCCGTGAGATCCCCCATGGCTACGTACAAGTAGCAGAGGAAAGATGTCAAGTGTCCTCCCGCCGGGGTACCCATGTACGCTAGCTCCGCCTGTACATTTATGTGGAAGAATGAGCTCCAGTTGACGGGCACTCCCTCATCCCACACTGCTTCCAGGAACTCTACGTCCTGATCTCCAAGGTACCTCGTCTTCTGCGCTTCCCCCTTGGGAAAAAGATGCAGAAACAGCTTCGCCAGAAGTCGCTTCTTCGGCTCCCGGTAAGATTCGATCTTCCATCCGTTCCTTCCCTGCCTGTCCTCCAGGAAGAGGCAAGTTGTGCTTCCAGGCACATGTCACTCACTCACGATCCTAGGCAAGATCTTCTTCTCGAGCCAATACCCTCGGTCCTCGGATTCTGACCTGTGGAAGACCTTGCGCCACCAATCTTCAGTCCAAGAAGATGGTCTTCCTCGAGCTACTCCTGCTTTCGCAGGTACACGGTTGCGAGGTGGTAAGGCTGTCCAAACCTCCTCCAGAAGTCCCTGGTCGGCGAGGTTCCAATTCCACAGGAAGAAGTCGAGACCCAACTCCTTGAGGAAAGGTGTGGCCTCGGCCAACTCCGCTGCGGGTAACACCAACCCTCGAGGATGCATCGACATACTGGAAGATCTGTTGCATTAAGCCACACGCACTTATTGTGAGCTGAAGGCTCAGTCCTTCCCAAGTGCCCACAGTCTAGCTTCTACTTCTCAGAAGACGAAACTAGTCTTCTAGAAGACAGCTACTCCGTCTTCCGGGATTCTAACAGTACTTCCTAGATAGCTCTCGTCTTTCGAGCTATATCTAAACAATCCTAACTAAGCAAGGCCTCGCATGGATTCCTAAGAAGACAACCCACATTGCATTACATCCTACTTCTTAACAGAAGATACAAGATTCGTGAAACGTAGAGTGCATAACAGGTTCAGAAGATGGTTGCGGGCTCCTGCGGTGATAGTGGCCTCTGGGAAGACTCCCAGGACAGTTTTCGATTCAATGTCTTCTTCGGAAGACCTCCTGAAGTCAGGCTTCCCTTCACTGATCTCACCTATCTTCTTCTTCCTACACGCAATCTATCCTCACAACAGACTCAAGACATTTGCACTCTGTTCTTTTGACTTCTCACCCCTCATACACACTCAGAAGAAGCTTGCTGCTCGGTGAGAAGACATGACCCTCGACCATTCTCTCTAGATTCTGCCAGCAAGACTTCTCACGACTCTCTCCTAAGTTCGGGAAGAAGAAGGAATGGGCTGCTATGGGTCGGATAGAAGAGATCCGAAATGGACCCTCACGTCTTCTCGCGCATTTTGCCAGCCCTTCCAGTCTTCTAGTCTCTCTAGGAAGATGTGGATTTGAGAAGCTTGGAAGACCGAGAGGCACAGGCCTAGTTCCCGACTTCCAACCTCTCGAAATAACAAAACAACTCATAAGTTAAGTAGAAAGGTGTCTTCTGGATCATGACTTTGGGTGAAATCCTGAAAGCCCATAACACAGATGGCAATTTCGTGTCCCAATCATACGCATGGTTGACAGTTATCTTATTCAGGATGTTACACAGAAGATCATTCGACTTCTCTGTCAGTCCGTTCGCTTTCGTGTTGTACGGCGTCGTCTTCCGATGCTTTATCCTGAAGTATTGGGTCAGCATGGAAATAGTCTCATTTAGAAATGAGTACCCCTATCTGATATCAATTCCAGCGGACATCCATATCGAGTGATGATGTTGTGCCAAAGGAATCTGGCTACCACTGCGGCATCGTTCTTCCTTGTGGCTTCGCCTTCCACCATTTTGGTAGCATAGTCGGTAGCTATCAGAATATACCGAGCTCGTGTTCTTCTAGCCACGGGGGCGATAGGCCCTACAAAGTCGATTCCTCACTTTTCAAAAGGAGCAAGCGGAAGAATGGGAGTAAGAGGTCACCTAGTAGTAGCTGTTGGTCTTCCCACCCTCTGGCACGCATCACATTTCCTGATCTCCTGAAAAGTGTCTCTGTACATGGTCGGCCATCAGTATCCGACGTCCAACATCTTTTTCACTATGGTCTTCAGCCCGTAGGTGACCCCCAGCATCCTCGTAGTGAAGACCCGTGATCATTGGCTTAATCTCTGAGGGCTCAAGACATCTCCTTAGCTTCTCGTCATGTCCCTTCTTGAACAGGATACCCTGAAAGATGGCATAGGGACCCGCCTTCTGTAAGAAGACAGCATTCTGCTCTGCATTCAATCCCTCGGGATACTGTTGGTCTTCTAAGAACTTCTTCAAGTCCTTGAAGATCGACTCTTCTGTGGAAGTCGCAAAGACATGATCAAAAGATCTAGTCTCGTCTTCTGGGAAGCAGGCGGTACGCCCCTCCTCAGATGAAAGTGTCTCTGCGAAAACTGAAAACAGCTTTTCGTCAGGGAACTCGTCTTCCACTTCATCTTCTCGTCGTTCCGTCTCCAATCTGGATAGGTAGTCAGCATTAACATGTTGTCTTCCAGGCCTGTACTCAACTGTGTAAGTAAATTCCTGGAGTAGAAGAATCCACCTAGCTATCCTACCAGACAAATCCGCTTTCTTCACAAGATGTTTCAAAGAAAAATGATCCACATAGAAGACAAACGGGTTGGCTAGAAGATAGTGCCTAAACTTTCGACAGGAGTAAATCATGCCGAGACACTCCCTTTCAGTTGTAGAGTACTTCTTCTCTGCATCACTGAGTTGTCTTCCCGCATAGTAGATGGGATAATCCTTCTTCTTCTCATCTTTCTGACTCAACACCACCCCTATGGCGAAGGCAGAAACATCCACATAAATATGGAAGACTCTCTTCCAATCAGGTGGTCTTAGGACAGGGGATTCCGACCGAAGCCTCTTCATTTCTTCGAATGCTTCCTGCTGCTCAGAAGACCAAATGTATGGTTCGTCCTTCTTCAG
Organism: Asterella californica; assembly: GCA_036924285.1. Classification (NCBI taxonomy): domain Eukaryota; kingdom Viridiplantae; phylum Streptophyta; class Marchantiopsida; order Marchantiales; family Aytoniaceae; genus Asterella; species Asterella californica. Next base: position 21,637,630 of record JAYKYS010000003.1, read on the forward strand.
CAACTTGGTGAGTCTTCCTGCTACCTCTGCGTACCTGTCAATAAACCTCCTGTAGTATCCTACGTTGCCTAGGAAGCTTCTCAACTGAGTTAGGTTAGCAAGTGGGTGGAGTTTCATGATGACTTCCACCTTAGCACAGTCGACCTCTATGCCTCTTCCAGAAATCCTATGTCCTAGCAAAATTCCCTCTGACATATCAAAGAAGCACTTCTCAAGGTGAAGAGCCAAACGATGTTCTCTACACTTCAGAAAACACTTCCTTAGAAATATCAGGTGGTCTTCTTTCGATCCAAACACACAGAAATCATCCAAGAATATCTCCATAAAAGTGCGAAGATACTCCTTGAAGATTGTAATCATCAATCTCTGGAATGTGACGGGCGCGTTGCACAAACCAAACAACATTTGATTGTACGCGTTCGTGCCTCAATCAGTAGTGAAAGTGATTTTCGACTTGTCTTCTTCTCTGATTGAAACTTGGTTGTATCCAGAATACCCATCCAGGAAGCTGTATAACTCATGTCCTGCTACCTGGTCTAACACAGAATCAGTGAATGATAAAGGATGGTGATCCTTTTTCGTGACCAAGTTCAGCTTCCGGAAGTCCTGACACACTCAGATCTTCCCTGTCTGCTTCTTCGGCACGATGACGATAGGAGCTACCCACTTACTACTAAGCACTGGGAAGATGTCTCCCGTCTTCAGGTATTGGTCGATCTGGTCCTTCACTAGAAGCGAGTACTTGGGGTTGAGTCGATACTATCTCTGCCGTGCAGGAACAACGCCCTCCAGCAAGTCGATGCGATGCTCTCCCAACTCTCGAGGTATGCCCTTCATGTCTTCTATGGTCCATGCGAAGACATCCTAGAACTCCGTCAGAAGTTCTTGAAAGTCTTCCAACTGCTGACCCTCGATCACCTTGGAAAGCTTCAGCTTCTTCCCAGGAGCAACCTCCATTTCTTGAAGATCATCCAGGTTTACCATTCCTTCAGTGTGACTGTACTCACTGGCACCGAAGTATTCCGGTTTGGGAGCTTATTCCGGTTCAGATTCGTCTTCTGGAAGATCAACTGGCTGATCTTCCGAAGGGAAGACAGTATTTTTGTCTTCTGGAAGCTCTTCTTCACGCAACTTCGTAGCACTCAATGTACCCACAGATCACTTCCTCTGCTATCTCTGTTGCTTCTAGAGTACACAAGTTATTCACCACAAACTCATTATATTGCTCATCACTGTCAGAAGACGCAGCTTACTCTTCTGAAGTGTACCCCTCTGTCGTAGAAGATGTTTCACCTTGGTGTCAAATCTTGATCCAAGGAAGCGAGACCTTGGTCTTCTCACCGGGCTTGCGTGTAGGATTGGGAAATCTCAAACGATGCCTTCTCCAATCGGTATTTACATTTGCAGCATACAACCATGGTCTTCCTATCAACACCTGATATCCAACCCTAGCTACAGGTCGCAAAATGATGTAAGTGAAGTAAAAAGATACTCCCCAATTATCGTCAAGACATCTTTCAGTTGTCCCAAAGGTCGTATTCTGGTTTGCTCCGCCATTCTGAGGATTCTCGGAGTAGGCTGGAACTCAGTGAAGCCTAGGGCATGCGCCGTTTCTTCAATCATGATGTTAACTCCGGAGCCGGAATCATTGGGTACCTTCTTCAGAAGACAGCCATGGATCTCCATATCAAGTTCTGGGGCTCCCAAGTCCTCATGCTCTATCCTTAGGATCGGGGTGCTCTTGGGAAGTTTAGCTGTCCTCCTCTTCCTCGATCCTCGAAGCACGGATTGTAATAACTTCCTATAACCAGCGTTGTCATCCAACAGCTGTTGGAAGGTTACATCCGCCTTCTGGTTCCACAAGTCTCGCAAGAAGTCGTAAGGAGATCGCTTTAGAAGAGTGACTGGTGTTTCCAACAGAGAAGATGTAGTAGCTGCTTCTTTGGGTGGAAGACCAGAATGGTGTCTTCTCTCGACTGGAGGCTGTTCCCGTGAGACAGGGGCTGCCGTAGTCGGTGTAGGAAGCTGCTGTACTATCTTCCGTCGCTTCTCCAGCTCTTCTTGCATGATCGCTTCAACTTCTTGTCTAATGTCAGGAGCAAAGTACTTCGGATCTTCTCGGTCGTAAGTAGGAGAAGAAGGCCGCTCAGGGGAAGATGACCTCTCCTTTCGCTGCTTCTTCTTCTTGATCTCCTTCTGACGGGATTCTGACTTCCCTTTGCTTCTGGTACTTACTTTGAACACCGCTTCATCCAAGACCTCTTCTGGAGGCCAGCTGTCTGAATCCGGGCAAGGGCTCCAAACAGTGCCATCCGCCAAAGTGAAAGAAGAAGCTGCCTCAAGTGACTTCGTCTTCTGAACTGCAGTTGTCTTCTGCAGCTGAGGTTTCTTTCCTTCGCGCTTCCCGGGGTCTGGTTCGTCTTCCTCGATATGGAGACAATCCGTACAATCCCCAGGATCTTCTTCTTCTACCGTGATGTGTTGTACCACTGCTAACTCGAGTTTATAAGCTGATGCGGCTTCTGCAGGAGGCGTGGTCTCTGCAAATCTAACCATTTGCCGTGGGCGTAAAGTATGAGGACAATTTCCTGTGAAATGACCTGCTTCCTTACAGTTCCCACACAAGGGCACTTGCCCAATCTGTCTTCTCGGATGAGGACAAGTGGACCACCAGTGTCCTGTCTCTCCATAATTATTGCACGCTCCAGGAAGAGGGTTTAGAGGTCGTTGTGATGAAGAAGGTTGCCAGGGCGTCCTGGTCTGTACATTACTAGCTCTATCCCTAGGTACATAACGATTATATTGGGCGGGAGGAGTAGGAGTGAATGGTTGTATCGTCTCGATCCTATAGCAGGTTTCCTCACTAGGATCGTGTAGATATCCCTCATCGTCTTCTTCCCAGCCGGCCCAATTGACAGCTTGGTCCTGCGTACACTGATCTCTGGTGTGTCCGGAAGAGTTACAAAGGTTGCACCAAAGGTTTGGTCGGGAAGCCGTAGGTTGCTTCCGCTTGTCCTTCTGGTTCAGAAGATGAACTTTCAGATCGGCAAACTGCTTCAGCACTTCGTCGATCTGAGGATCCGGCGCAGACTGAATGATCTGAGTTTGAGGCATCTTCTGCACAACTTCCTCCCTTGCTCGTGTCTTCTCCTTCTTCTTCTTCCGCGTCTTCTTCTCGTGTTCAGATTCTGATTCTGAGCTTTCGACAGTAGACTCTTCAGAAGTAGAAGATGCTTCCGAATCACTGTTATCAGTTTCAATGGACTTGGACTTCCTCTTGGACTTCCTAGAAGACTTCTTTGACTTCTTGGACTTCTTCGAGGTCTTCCCTTTGTCTTTCGTCATATTCCGAGTGATGCTTGAGGTTTCATACTGCTCGGCATGCTTCTGTACTTCTACTAAATCATCACCTCCTCCTCTTCTGCAGTACAACTCCATATCCTGAGACAATCCTCCCAAGTACCAGTCCACGGCTTGCTGGGTACAATAACTAGGTCTTCCTTGGTTCTGAGAAATGTGATCCAGGAGGTCTTCAAACCTCTCGGTGTAATCCCGCAGTGTCTCTTTCTTCTTCCGTTCGAGTCTCCGAAGTTCTATGAGGGTCATCCGATCATAGCCCACTCCTCTGAACCTCTTCAAAAAAGCTGCCTTCAGAGTAGCCCAAGCGGCCATTACTAACTCATCATCCAACATTTTACTCATCCATTTCCTTCCCTTCTCTACGATTAACTAAGAAATACACGGAGTCTGTCGGCATCCGAGTCTTCCTTGTTGGAACGAGAGATGGTCTCGAACATCGTGATGAAGTCGTCCGCGTCAGCATCATCGTCGTACGGATGGTACTTCTGCCGAGTGTGGGAAGTCATGTCGACTGCAGGCTGGTGCGACTGCCAACTTCTTTCTCCCTCATGTCCAGGTGGTGGAGATGGTCTTCTCGAAGGTCCAGGCCTGTCTGAATCACGAAGGTCGTCTTCTGAGTCAGAGCTACTGTCGCTGTCGCCTTCTGAGACGTTTGGAACGATCTCCTCCAGTCTTTCTTCACCTTGAGAAGCTTCTTCTGCACTTGGGAAGACGTCTTTCGAGTAACTAATACCAAAATCTACTTTATACACGTGATCACCCGGTTGGTTTCTGTCTTCTCCAAAGATTATGCTCGAGATGGAAAGCTCTTCCAACTCTACTGATCGGATCTTCCTGAGCTCTTCTTCTTTCCTTTGGTGTCTCAAGGATATCCGCTGCTCTCTAGAAGCGGTTCGCTGGGTGAATGTACCCACTCAAGATCTTTACCCGTGCATCTTCTGCTTCTTTCTCTGGTCGGAGGCATCCACCAGAGTGTTGAGAAGAGATGTCCCTCTTCTTCTAATACTAGATCCGACAGACCGAAGGACTGAACAACCGATCACAGGTTCGGAACGTCTTCTTCTCCTGCTTCTTGTTATACTCACTCCAATCTTCCAAGATCGAGTCTTCCAAGAAACTCTTGGAAGCGGGAAAGCGGCTTCTTCCAGTTCTCTCTGATGTATCTCATCAGCTTCTAGTTGCGGTTCCTGTCTTCTAGCAAGATAGAGTCCCACAACTCATTCAACTACAATCGAAGTTAGTTAGAAATGAAACTAACTATTGACACACAGATCCAGGAAGCTTAGAACAGAAGTTACTAAGGTGAAATCCTCAGCAGCGGTGCCAAAAATGGTGCTCACTATATGTAGTGTCGCATGATTACTCCTTTTGCTCATTTAGTATACAAGATATCGTTCCCACAGAGGATTTGCACAAGTAACGCTGCTCTAAGTTCTAAGATCTGTTCAAACACTCAAACACACGGGTTTTGCTTAGAAATCTCGTCTTCTCACAAAACCACACGTCTTCCAGACACTCCAAAAGGTGCTCTAGACCTAAACAAACGACTACTAACATATCACACAACTATTCACAGAGAAGTTCGAGAAGATGCTCTTCCTGCTTCTAGGTCACTCCTTCCGGTCTTCTCAGTACCGTCTTCCTGAAGCAATTCTCGGCTTCTAGGGGTTCAACTCGGCTTCTCGTACCTCCATAAGACTATCCTGCTTTGCAGAAGTCGACTAGCACAGCTGTTACACCTTACTCTCCCACTCACATTCCAACGGATTAGATTAATCACAGGGTGTATGCCCCTTGTAGCCTTCCCAGGCTTCTGTCTATAGAAACGGTCTTCCTGCAACACTACAACGACATTCACCTTCACGGAAGCTCAATAGAAGTCTCGGAAGCTCACTAGAAGAAGGTAAGAAGATGGGGAGGATGAGAAAAGATGGGGAAGAAGAGGAAATCCAAACGAGAGAAAACAAGATGAAAAGCCGAAATTAAGATTCCGACAGGCTTCTAGTCCGGATCTTGACTAACAAGTCATCCCTGCTTGTAATAGTTTGGGGAGGAAGACAACAAACATGTGTACAGTTGCATCGTCTTCTACTTGAGGATGTCGTCTTCTGTTGTGGGAAGAAGGCTTCTTTCTTCTTCTCTTCGCTGCTCCGACTACTCTGCCTTCTAGGATCCCTTATCCATCAGACAGTCCGTACGTAGATCCGAAATGCTCTACTAGACGAGCCAAGCTGCAATTTCACAACTGCTGACAGTCACCGCCACTCAAGAAGAACATTTCTCATGCACAATTGGGAGTGAATCCAAGAAAACCCACCACCCAGAAGACACGAATAAAGCTTCTGCACTCAAATTCACAATCCATTCCTCGAGAAGGTGTCACATTGGCATTGGGAAGCTCACTCCCTCTACTTCCTGCGCCTACTCCTCGACACAACAGTCTAGCCAACAGGACTGCACGAGGATGCCGTTCTCTGTTCCTAAACTGTCCACTACCTCTATCTACATCTTCGAACCACTGCTGGTACCGAGCATGCAGATCCCTCCGGTATAATCCTAGTCTATTCGTATGTCTCTAACATCGGGTGTAGTGTGTGTCACTAACGAACTAGATTTCCTACCCTTCGATCCTACTTATGCATCCACCACAAGAGAACAGAAGGAACCACCACCATGGAGAGAAAAGCTGCCCCTCCACATGCAAACGGTTTCTCTTTCCTGTTCTTGCGCTTCTTACTCTGCCACATGGCTGCCGTACTAATTTTACACTGAAAACTGCCACTCTTAAGATAGCACGTTCGGTTCCTACTAAATGTGGAGATGTCAACGTCGATTACTATCTACTCTGATTGCTCGGTGGCAATCTCTACCTGATCTGTCTCTATCGAAGCTCCTAACGCGGCTTCTGATAAGCTAGAAAGCCCTGCGATTACCTCGGGTGTCACTGAGGTGGCTTCCTCCTCCAAGTTCATCGCTGGCTCTGCTGCTGCTGCTTCGGAAGACAGAAGCGTCTTCTAAGAAGCGGAGTCGAGTGGTGCTTCCTCGCTCTTCTGAGGCACTGATGCAATACTAAGGAGCATGACGACCTCATAGGGGTCCGGGGAAGTCGCTTCCTCCACGCAGAATACCTGGGAAGACGGTTCTTCTTCCTGTCTTCCAGAAGACATCATGTCTTCCAGGGCATCTTCTGGTGTCTTCTCGGCTTCCAACGCTGTCACTCCAAGTGGACAGCAAGGTCGAACTCCTCCTTCTCCAATCCGGATCCAGTTGATGGTGCTGGAGCTTGGGAAAATGCGGTTGCAGGTGACGGAATCAAGGGACGACCATAGAGTGTCTTCACTCCCTCTATCTGCCGATCCAAATACGTGAACTATAAACCCTCCACGATCTCATCGATCAACTACCCTCCCGATCTCTCAACCTCCACGATCGCCACCGATGAATCTGCAAATGTCGGGCTTGTCTCTCACTCAGGGGTCACCTCTGATGGCTTTGATGGAAGCACACCATGAATCTTGAAGGGAAAAATGCTAAGTTCACTCATTCATACACCCACAAACTTATCAACTAAAAATTTCCTTAAACACATCAACTAAAATCCTCCATTCTAACGACGTCTCTCAAGTTCTCACATGCTAAAAATATCCCACACTCTATGTATTACTCAAGTTGTCATTACGACAATGTGAAAACAAGGATGAGGAGCTCTTCTCTACTCCTCTATTTATACATTCTAGGTTTTTACTTTGGTACCCCCAGTAACTCAGCCGTAATCACTTTTACCGGGTTTTACTAAGATATTACTTAAGGTAAAAGCATTAATCACATGGGCTTCTTACCTTTTCACATGGGCTTATTCCTTCAAAGTCAACAACTTCTAGAAGGATTCTAGAATATTCTCAAGGAATCTCGAATTTCTACCCCCCTCTACACTAGGACCCACTAAAAAGGAAACATGTGGAATCTCTTCTTGTTTTTAATGCCCACAAAGTCCACAACTTTAATCCAACCACTAATATCAAGTCAAAAAAGAGATAAGAGATACTTTCCACCTCCTTTCTACCTTTTAGACAAGAGGACAAGATAGTAGTGCTCACTCTTTAGCAAATATCTGAATTCTGCCAAAAGTACAACTAAGTTTAACCATAACTAACTTTTAGCTAGTCATGACTAACTTGATACCTCCTTAAAGTACTTTGGCAGCAAATAAACATTCTCAACACTTAGTTATAACTAAACATCTTACTAATAGAAAAACTTCCTATGTGTAACATAGGTCGTTATATTTTACCCCCGGACTAAATTTTCGCTCCGTCCTCGGAGTGAAGAGAGAACTTTCGTCGATGAAACAGCTTCAACTTGTCATGGTTGATCCGATCGAATCTCCTTCCTCCCAACTCCTGAAGGTCATATGTGAAGTTGTTCCACACCTTATCTACAACAAAAGGACCAAAATATCTCGGAAGAAACGTCTTCCTAGCCCTCTTGAATCTGATAGCATCATACAACATAACCCAATCTCCGACTTGAAAAGGTTTTACCTCTCTCTTGTCCAAACATTTGTCGTAACTCTTCTTTTGATACGCTTGAGCTCGTTCCATCCGGATCATTGCTATCGCTCGGGTCTCTTCCAACTCCATGAGTTGCTCCCTTCTTGACTTGACCACGTCTTCTCTCCTCGACCTCTTCAACTTTCGTTGAATGGTTTGAAAAATATCCAATTCGAATTGGATCGGCAACTTGGACTCCACTCCATAAACCAGTCGAAATGGAGAGTACCCAGTAGAAGTCTTTGTTGTCGTTCGATACTCCCATAAGATGACATGTAGCCTCTTATCCCAAGTATGTTTCGCAGTCTCAACACCAGCATAGCAAAGTGACCTCCGCAAACAGTGCCATCGTGAAACTCGTGCATCAGCTTGAACGCCTCCTTCTGACCAATTGCTCTCCTTAGTAAGCCATCTGCTCCTTGATGAAATAGAATTCTCTCCACCATGGTGTAAGGTTTGCATCTCTTGATCAACGCGTTACGTTCTCGGATATGCATACCTTCTGGAAAAGAACCATCTGCAAGGAAACTCCAGATTTCCTTGTACTCGTCCGGTATCTCCTCAATGCTTGTGATGATCATCAGATGCTCGTCTAGAAATGAATCATCAAACGGTTCTTCTCCCTCATCATCATAAGCCCTCGACAAAAGATCAGCATTCGCATGCTTTTTCCCTGGTCTATCTTCGATCATGTAGTCGTATTCTGTTAGAAGAATCTTCCAACGAGCAATACGACCTTCGGCATTAGGCTTATTAAAGATATACTTTAAAGCATTGTGATCTGTGACTATGGAAAATTTTCCTCCTAGCAAGTAGTGTCGAAATTTCTTCAATCCGAAGATCACTGCTAATCTTTCTCGTTCAGTCACGGAGTAATTCTTCTCCGCTGGCACCATCTGCCTACTAGCATAAGCTATAGGATGATCATGCCCATCTCTATCTAACTGACTTAATGTACATCCGATAGCTACATTGGAGGCGTCCGTATACAAAATAAATGCTTTACTCCACTCAGGTTTAGCAAGTATAGGAGCTATCACCAATGTCTTTTTCAGCTCCTCAAATGCTTCCTTTGCCTTCTGATCATGCACTATCAAGTCAAAATCAACTCCCTTCTTCATGTACATAATCAAAGCTATTGCTTTGTTTGAGAAGGAAAAGATAAACTTACGATAATATCCAACCATGCCAAGAAACTGCCTCAACTTTGTCAAGTTGATCGAAAATGAAAGATCCACAATCTTCTTCACCTTCTCATGATCTACCGCAATCCCATTCTTGGAAATGATGTGCCCTAACAGCAGACCTTCTTCGCAGCCAAAGATGCACTTCTCTGGATTTAGAGAAGCGTTGGTTTGCTCCAACCGCTGCAAAATTTTGATCATATGATCAAAGTGGTCCTCCTTTCGTCCGTACACACAGAAATCGTCAATGAAATCACGAACAAACTTCCCTATGAATGGTTCAAACACCTTATTCATGAACCTCTGAAACGTGGCCGGAGCATTACACAATCCGAATGGCATCACTCGAAATGCAAATGTTCCCCAAGGAGTAGTGAAAGTAGTCAACTGCTGGTACTCCTGTACTATCTTGATCTGGTTATACCCACTATAACCATCACCAAAGCTGTACCACTCATGACCAGCAACTTCTTTCAATATCTCATCTATAAATGGTAGAGGATAATAATCCTTCTTGGTAACTGCATTCAACTTTTTATAGTCTGTGCACACTCGCAGCTTACCATTCTTCTTCTTGACAATCACAATGGGTGAAACCCATTCTGAGTTCTCCACCTCATAGATGAAACTCGCCTCCTTCAACTTGTCTATCTCCTCCTTGACCATCATTGCTGTTGTAGGATTGACCCTTCTCTGCTTCTGTCGAATTGGTCTTGCGTTCTCCTCCAATTCGATTCGATGAGTCTCGAGAGTCATCTCCTTCAAATCCTTGTAGTTGAAAGCAAACACATGGATATATTTTTGAAATATATCTAAGAATCTACTTTTCTCCTCTTGAGTGACATTGATACCAAACTTCAAGGTAGAGAGTCTTCTCACAATCTCTGCCTCACTGTAACACACAAGAAAATCAAAAGATGCTCGAAAGTAGTAATTTAAGGATCGAACCCACAGAGATGCAAGTAAAGATCATCCAAAAGTAGTAAACACGTGACAAAGGTGATTCTTTATAGTTGTCTTTTATTCTCAAGGGCAGAAATCAGTCCCGGTAGAGATCAAACTCAGATCTATCCAACAAGACAGAGTTGACAATCCTGACAAATAAACATAACAGGTACTGAACAGGTCAGGGACCTCAAGAAACAGATAAACAACAGAGAAACAGAGCCACGGACGGAAATGTCACACGAGGAAGTACTGCTGAAGTGCTACTAAGTAGCCTTAACAACATAAATGCTAAATATCTTCACACTGAGTTACTTTCACTACTACTGCTCTCGGAAATCTCTGGTGAAGAAGACTCTTCTTCCGCCGAAGAACCAGATTGAACTTCTTCCTAAGTGTTCTACCAAAGAACAACTTCTTCCAAAGTCAACTTCGCCCAAAACTGTCTTCGTAGTAAACTAACTCCGCAGATGCTGGTCTATTCTCAGTCTTCGCCGTAAACGTTCTACTCTGATTTCAAATGTCAACAGCAAATTCTTCGGCACCCAGACTAATTCCTACCACAGCAAACTACGATACTTCGTAGGTAAATCTTTCGCAGAAGACAAAACACTCAATGGCTCCGTAAACTCAGGAAATAGAAAACTCAAAAATGATAAAACACATAGAGGTCCTGAATACGAACAACACAACGCTTATATACAGATTTTCCCGAAGATGACGGATCTTCTTCCTAAGAAGTCGGGCGTACTTCTGGTCCGTCGGATGAAGGTCTTGTGTCCGAAACGACACCAGAAACGACACCGCTTTCTACCGCTAGCTCTCTACCTATCTCACAAACTGAGAACTCTACGGTTGCTCTAACCTCCCTAAGCTCCCTAACTACTCGCTGTCCTAACCTAGCTACCCGGTTCCTAGCTGAAGTACCCTCCGCATCTGCAGCTAAGAACTCCTCTCTAACCTGACGAAGAAATCCCAATTCTTCGGTGTCTAGCTCAACGGCGAAGTAGTTCTTCAACACCGGCTCGACCCTACTCCGAAGTTGAGCGCTCAGCTCCTCGGCCTTCACAGTGCGTCGCTTTAGATCATCGATCTCCTGCGTCATCTCCGCGACGACATCCAGGTTCCTGTCCCGCTGAAGTCGTACCTCGTCCAACTCCTTCTTCATCAGGGAAAGAACTTTCTCGTGCTCTCTCTCTCGATCCAACTTCTGTTGAAGAAGTCCTTCTTTCTCCGATGTCACACTCTTCAGTTCCTCGGTCCTCGTCTGCGTCTCCTTCTGGGCCATGACAAGAGCTGCTCGATAAAGTTGATTTGCCAATTTGACAAGTATGTCGTTCTTCGTGGCTTGAAGATCGCCATAATCGCATCGGCTACCTCTCTCTTCTTCGGATCGCAGTAATCGCTTGTTCGGTAGCCGTTCCTCCCTAGAGGTAACTCCTTGAACAGATTCGGGAAGGTCTTCACTGCTTCGGGCAAAGCAGCGGCAGAGGTGGTGTCAAACAGAAGATCTCCTTCCCTACCTGCATCGTCGATTCCCAAAACAGCGGACCAGTGAGCTTCGGTCCAGTTATTCGGTCGTCCATAGTGCTCATCGGCCGGATGCTGCTTGCAGACCTTCAACTCGTGCACCAATTTGGAGGAAACCATCCCCCACCAAGGAAGCAAGAGGAATGATAACCCCATTTCCTCGAGCTCTTTGTCGTAGCGGCGAAGAGCTAGTCGATTAACTTCAAAGGCTCGGAGCCTCGGCGCCTTAGTCGTCTGCATCCCGCGCATCCCTAGGATCACTGCAACGATCTTCGCTACAAACGGATTCTTCGCTGCAATCTCTTCCTCGCCCGTAACTGACGTACTTCCTCGCAAATTGGCTTCCTCGCCGTTCACTCGCGAATTGGCTTCCTCGCCCGTAACTGACGTACTTCGGCGTTCGGTAAATGCGGCTCTCTGCGCCCTGCTATCGCTCGCTCTGGGAATAGTAAAAGAGTAAAGTAAACAACTTGTTACCTTGCTTATATCCCGCGATAGGCTTTCCTGCATGTGCCGAAGTTAGGGTTTTCCTCTTGACGACTGACATTCTTCCGTCGACTGTAACTTCGTCGTTCGGTCTCCGATTGCCTCGCACAACATACCGTTAGAAAGGTCTTCGCCCGAGGAATTCATCTATGAGAAAATCATCTTTCAGTGTCTCCATAGATTCGATAAATTCCTCCAGAACTGAGATTCTTCTCTAAACTTCTAATTAACACTATTCTACTCATATCGGTTATCTTCTATCATCTATTCTTCTTATTTACTTTACAACTAATCAATTAATTAACAAAACGAAAAACCAAGGCTTCACACTCACTCAACTCTTCTTTGTCAGGATCTTTTTCCACTGCTGGTCGGGGCAACAAGTCAATAGCACTAAGCTGATGTAATGATTCATCTCGACCAAATCCTTCGTCCTCAGACGAGGATTCTTGATCGTAAGAATCTCCAGTATCTACTTCTGAGACACTCTGATCATCCTCCGTATCAGATTCCCAGTAGTCACTAGTGGGTCTATCAGAGTCAGAAGTCACAACTCCAACACCCGAGAGAGGTACTATCACTCTATGATCTCTAGGTCCAATCCGTAAGTATGCTTTGTGCCACCTATCAGTGGTGCGCACAGCTCTCAACCAAGGCCTACCTAGGAGCAAATCATAACTAGAGTCCTTTAACACTTGAAAGGACATCAATGTTTGAACTCTTATCACAGACACGACCACCTTCTCTAACACACCAAGAGGTCTTACCCGTTGCTTTTTAGTCGTCCCCACGACAATGCTAGCCGGGCGAGTTGGTTCCATCTTCAACTTCTTCATCAACCTCTCCGATATGGCGTTTACAGCCGACCCTCCATCCACCAATACGTCAGAGACGTAGTGACTATTCAACCGGACTTCAATCTTTGAAGCCCTAGTGCATACCTCTGAAGCGTGCACATCCACCACACCAACTCCCACAGACTTTGATGTCTTGCTCTTGGGTTTCTTCTTCTTGCTTCTCTTAGAACTCAGTCCGGACTTGAACTCAGTCCGGACTTCAATCTTTGAAGCCCTAGTGCATACCTCTGAAGCATGCACATCCACCACACCAACTCCCACAGACTTTGATGTCTTGCTCTTGTGTTTCTTCTTCTTGCTTCTCTTAGAACTCAGTCCTCCTCTGAGTTCTCTTCGTAAGCTAGGATTAAATGCGATCAGTTGTCCAACAGTGATGTTGGCTTTCTGAGCACCCACATCTTCAACCACATCATATCCCACTTGGGAAGATGAAATGGTGAAATCCGCCATCCCCAGCTTCCTTCTTGGCTCCCTTGGTGTACTCGAAATATTACTCGAACGAGTACTTCTACTTGCTGACTCCTCCATGAAAACCAGTTCATTAGAAATTCGAGTTCTTTTCCTTTCTTGAGCTAAAAGCTCCACCGGTGCATGAGAAGAGTTTGAACTCTCTCCTTTCTCGTAGATGGGATCTCGCACGACATCGATAGTAGCCACCCCTTTGTCTCGTCTTTGTGATGGATTTCCTCCACCCACATTCATTCTAACAGCTTTGGCACCTCTTGCTCCGTTGTTAAGACAATTTCGCTGGAAATGAGAACCTCCACACGTCCAACAAGTGATTCCTCCAAAGTTACCTTGGTTGCCTCCAAAGTTACCTTGATTTCCTCGGTTGGGATTGTTGTCGTAACCTCTTTGACCTCCTCCTCCACCTTTGTTCTTTCATTCTCGTAACTGCACCACGTTTATCTTGAGATCCGCAAGAGTATCGGTGATGCTCTTCAGCTCGGCATGAAAATCAGAGGTGGCAGTAGACATCGTTGTTGGGACAAACGGTCTTGGCACCACCGTTGGAGTAGGAGCTGATGTTGAAGCAATCACCAATTGTGCTGGTGCAGGTGCGATTGTTGTGGCTACACCAGGAGTCGGAGTTGACACCAGAGCAACATGATGAGGTTGGATGATACTCCTTCATCCAAACTCTCTTCCATATTTGTCGCAATCTTGATAGCCTCCGCTTTGGTTGCTGGCTTCTCGTACCTCACTTGGGTTCGAATTGAAGGCCTCAACCCTCCCACCATGTTCTTGATCAACACTGCTCCAATCCCGTGATCGTTAATTTCACATTGTCTCCACTCTTCCATAGGATCGTCCGAAACCGTTGCTCCAACTTATCTACCCTTTCGGCATATTGTCAAACTTTCTCGTCGTCCCGTTGTTTCAAATGAGTAAGCTCCACCATGAGCTTCTCATAACTCTCTTCTGGAAGAAATTTTTCGATGAGTGCATTACTCAATGTCTCCCATGTGTCCTCAACTGCATCAGGTGTTTGGCTCTTCACTCGGTCTTCATACCACGTAAGAGCAAAATCTTCTAAAAACTCTAGCAGTAACAACACCCATTCTTCCTTCTTTCTCACGTTGTTTCTGATGCAACCCTTTTTGAAGTCTCGTACAAATGGTTCTACATCTTCATTGTCCTTCCCATGAAACATTGGTAACTTCTCCATCTTGTAACTATTCTTTCTACCCTTCTAATTTTTGTGCAATAACTATTCGCTAAAAGAGTACGAACATCACCAATTCCATTCGTGAATAATCTACCATAGGTAAAATGAAAGGAAATGGTTGTAACAACACCTCTTGTGCCATCTCTTCTCCCAAGGTAATCATGAGTCTGAGTCGCATCACCGTCTTCTTCATCATCCGAATGACGATCTCCATCACAACTCAACCGAGTCCTCTTTTGAAGTCGACAACTTCTCCGTCTCAGCTCTTTGAGTCTCGTCCAACTTCTCGACTACTGACGTAAGTAGGACGGCCACATCGACGCACTTGTGTCCTCTTGATAGATCACCCACTCCACAACTTGGACAAGGATCTTCGCCTAGAAGATGAATTGGCGCTGGTAACGATGGACCCACTCGAAGACTTAAATCAGTAAACTCCCGCTTCTCTTTAGCTCTCTCGGTTCTGATTCTAGTTGGACAATTCACTACTTTGTGTCCCAACCCTCTACAGAAATAACACCACAAGTCGGTTTCTACTCTTCTCCTCGGAGATTCTACTTGAGGTTTAGTACTAGGGTTTTCAAACTCGACGATAATCTCTCTCGAACTTTCTCTGACACTTACTATGACATCTAAACCTTGAGGAAGGTTTCTAAGTCTAACTTTCCAATCTTTTGAATTTCCACTCATGTTGCACCTTCTCAACCATTAAGTGGACAAAATATCATAGAAGAAAATAATTATACATCACTTTCTTAACTCTTCCGAGCTTTATATTGGAAATCATGTATTATACATGCTATACACGAAATAAAATCTAATCTAAAATTAACTATCGAAGATATGATCCTCCTCACCATCGTTTGTACTAATCACAACAGACATCTTGAACTCACTCTTGTAAGGATCCAACTCTACTTCACCAGGAGCATTCGTGGCCTCCACAGTGAATGATGCTTTAAACTCATCTTTCTTCAAATCTGTGCCAATGGTCGCAGAAGCTTCTTGGTATAGGATAAAGAGGGCACCCCAAGTGCTATAGATGCGTGTTCGTAACTCATATATACTTAACTTGGGCTTCTCCGTCTCTGTTCGAACTCCTAAACGTCTCTTCTTCCACCTCGGCACTCGAATTGGATTCTCCATGAAGTATCTTCAAGACCTCCTTGTATGCCGAAACGTATATCTCTTAGTTGGTAAGAGATCTCTCCAAGATTTTTGTGGTCTCCAGTAGCTCAACCTCCAAGCTACTAAATCATGAAGTTTCAACAGAAACTTCCCTAATCAGAAGAGATGGTGATGACTGTAAAAATTTTCAGAGAACTCAAATTTGTATATTTTCACTTCCCTCATGGTTGTCAACCCCCTCCACTTTGAAAAATTCTTTCTCCCTCTTCAGACCTCATCTTCTCATGATTTCTTTTGTCTTGGATAGCTTATCAGCCACTCTAAAACACTGGAAAGTTTCTCAAGAAAATAAAACTCACAGAAAATCTGACACTGACTGTAAACTTTTTCCAGAGAACAGAATTCCTCAACTCTCACGAATAAACCCCCTCAACTTTGAAAATTCATTGCTCCTTCTCTAGACCACCTTTTCCTATGATTTCTTTTGTCCTAGATAGCTTATCAGCCACTCTAAAACACTGGAAAGTTTCTCAGGAAAATAACATTCACAGAAAAGTTGACAGCGACTGTATAAATTTTCCAGAGAGCAGAATTTGTAAACTCACAAATTTCTCTCCTCTAATAACTTTTCTCTCCTCCTTTCTCTACAACTCTTGTTGCACCCTCTCCTCAAACCATTTCTAAGTGAACAAGATGTAAAGAATAACTTCGAACGCGTCATATATCACTACGGGATACACGAAAGGTTCTAATGTTGCTAACATCGCGTTAGCTCTCTCTCCTCCCAACGTTCTGTCCATGTGTTCTCTCATAATCTCTTTTTGTCTAATATAGAATTGAACTCTAAACATTTTTAATGATCCCTTCAAGTGAGGTCCCGACAACGGAACCAAAAATGTAAACCCTCCACGATCTTATAGATCAACTATCCACCGGATCTCTCAACCTCCACGATCGCCACCGATGAATCTGCAAATGTCGGGCCTGTCTCTCACTCAGGGGTCACCTCTGATGGCTTTGATGGAAGCACACCATGAATCTTGAAGGGAAAAATGCTAAGTTCACTCATTCATACACCCACAAACTTATCAACAAAAAACTCCTTAAACACATCAACTAAAATCCTCCATTCTAACGACGTCTTTCAAGTTCTCATATGCTAAAAATATCCCACACTCTCTATATTACTCAAGTTGTCATTACGACAATGTGAAAACAAGGATGAGGAGCTCTTCTCTACTCCTCTATTTATACATTCTAGGTTTTTACTTTGGTACCCTCCGGTACTTCAGCCGTAACTATTTTTACCGGGTTTTACTAAGATATTACTTAAGGTAAAAGCATTAATCACATGGGCTTCTTACCTTTTCACATGGGCTTATTCCTTCAAAGTCAACAACTTCTAGAAGGATTTTGGAATATTCTCAAGGAATCTCGAATTTCCACCCCCCTCTACACTAGGACCCACTAAAAAGGAAACATGTGGAATCTCTTCTTGTTTTTAATGCCCACAAAGTCCACAACTTTAATCCAACCACTAATATCAAGTCAAAAAGGAAATAAGGGATACTTTCCACCTCCTTTCTATCTTTTAGACAAGATGACAAGATAGTAGTGCTCACTCTTTAGCAAATATCTGAATTCTGCCAAAAGTACAGCTAAGTTTAACCATAACTAACTTTTAGCTAGTCATCACTAACTTGATACTTCCTTAAAGTACTTTGGCAGCAAATAAACATTCTCAACACTTAGTTATAACTAAACATCTTACTAATAGACAAACTTCCTATGTGTAACATAGGTCGTTACAGAACATGCTCTCCTTGCACTCGACCAACCTCGCTCTGGACTCCTCGTCCCAATCTCTAGCCAAGGTAAGCAACTTCCTACCCGCGGTGAAGTTGAACTTCTTCCGAAGCGCTTCCACCGACTGTGCTAGCATCTCCTGCGCACGAGCTTCCGCTGCTTCCCGCTGCATCTTCTCAGCTGCAACTCGCGCTTCTACGGCTTCTCGTTGCATCTTCCATGTTGTCCTCTCTTCTGCGAGGGCGGTGATCTTCTCCCGCACTCGGAGAACCTCTTGGTCGCACTGCTGTAAACGCGCCTGCAACTCCTGGTTGCTCTTCCTCAGTTGGGTCAGCTCCTTGGCAGAAGAGAAGCAAGGCGGCCTTCCGCCTTGCTCCTCACTGCGAGCTTCTCCGTGGTGTGGAGACTAGCTTCCAGCGCTTCTGTCTTCTTCTGGCCTTCTTCCTGACGCATCAAGGTGCGCAGACCAAATCTAGACTGTAGCGGCTTCTCCTGAGCCTTCGCTCTCTTCTCCAGCAACTCCATAGCTAGCTGGATCTCTACGTGGAAGAAGGCACTAAACTCTTCCAGCCTCCTTCCTGCGGAAGACAAGTTCATCTCCACAATCCGATCGAAGGTGGCGACCTTGTCTTCTAGAGGCAAGGATGCCTCTTCCACCAATGTGGCCTTCATCTTCTGCACACGGTGTCGGAGTGTGATCCGTCTACCTAGGAAAGCGCCGGGCTTCTGGCTGTGGTTGTTTACTCAAGAGGTTGGCTTTCAGGTCACAACAGGAGCTATAAACACTCACACAGGAGTGTAGGATCCTCTGATATGCTCAAAAAGCGAAATTTAGGTCTCACTGGTAGTAATAGGCTTAAGCGGTGAACTTTGACACTCAAAGAGAGGAAAACTATGAAGGTTTAGACCTCTAAACTTCCCCTACATGCAAATGAGGTACTACTGAACTCACAGACGAAGTTTCAACCTGAGATCAAATTCTGACACGGAGATATGAACAGAAAAGTTCTGAATAAGAGAATTATGGCAATTTCTGGTACCTAGACAGCTATTCAGACATAGAACAGAGAATTGGCTCGATGAATTTCAAATCTTCTCACAGTATTTGAAGTCTACAGGATGCTGAACATCCCTGTGAAGTTGGGACTCCTGAATGTTTGTAGAACTCCAGATCTCCTTCTCTAAAGTCGCTGCTCTAGATTAAGAGCTTTTCAGACCCCCTCTGCTTCAGCGGCCGCCCTGAATTACTCAGTTACTCAAATGATTCAAAACTTTTTGGACAGTCGTAGCCCTCCTGACAGTGAACGCAACCACGAAGTTTTGAAGTGATTTCCTCAATTCTGCTGCAATTGGCACCGAAAACCCCAAAATCAACAAAAGTGATGCAGTTTTGGCACAATCCGAACTTCAATTGGGCATAACTCCTTGTTTATTGATCCAAATCGAGCAAAAATTTCACTGACAGTGCTTGGCACGACGAGCTCTCTCTTCCTGTGTTCTCAGATTTCGAAGATACCTCACCAATTGCTCGAACTCTCCTCTAGAGCTCTGTTTCTAAACTTAGAGTTTTACAAAAGACAAAAATGGACCAATGGGAGTTCATAGCTCCACTTGATTGTCCTTTTGTGCCTTAAACTACCTGGTAACTTATCTACACTCATAAGCTACCACGTCAAGCCCCCTAGAGTGCCAGCGTAAAACTTAAACTACCTAAAATGACACATAACCCCGGAAAATAACTTAAATTAGCTAGAAAGCGTGCATGGGCGACAAGTAAGTACAACCCATGAGCTCAAACCCCTATCAGCATGGAAACCCTAAGTTATGTACATTGAACGTCATAGACAAGTAAGAAGTCACTTGCACAAGCGCACAAATGCTTGAACAAGATAACTAACATACTATCAGCCTACTAGGACTCAAAATAGTGTTAACACCGTATGCAAAGGTGTCAAACATATACATAAAGGACTAGAAGTAATATGAGCTAACTTCTAGAACTACCAAACCTAAGCGTCGGAGTAGAAGTCAAGCATGTAGCCGCCAAATGGCGCGACATCCACCCCCTCTGAACCTGCACATCCTCCGATATGTGCCAGATCTAGATCAAGACTCTTCAGCTTCAGCTTCAAATTCATCTTCAACCTCCATTGAGTCTTCAGCTTCATCCTCAGTAAGCTCTGCAATGTTCTGGTCGTCCCCTCTCCTTCTAAAGAGCTTGATTCTCTTCCCTGCGACTGGTATCTTGAGCACTGCACCATCTAACTCTCTCAAAGAGTATGTGGCATTATCATAAACTTCTAACACCACATAAGGTCCGAACCATCTCTTGGAAAACTTTTTGATAGCGCTATGCTGATTATCAAGACTACTATCATAGACTAACACCCAATCACCTTCCTTAACTGGTTTGGGTCGTAATCTATGCGTTCTATCAAATCTGCCTTTGTTTCTCTCTCTAGCAGTCTTCAACCTTTCCACAGCTTTGGCAACATCCTCAGGTCTCCGTTCTAACTGCTGGATCCTTAATGCAAGAAGATCCTCCGTACTTCTACCATCTTCCCATGGCAAAACATTCCAAGTAGGCACAACCTCCTCAATCGGCATCACAGGTTTTTGCCCTAGTATCAACTCTGCTGGCATGTAACCTGTAACGGTACTATGAGTTGTACGATCTGCCCACAAAGCAAATGGTAGCAGTCTAGGCCATTCACGGATCTTACCCTTGCAAGCTTTTACCAAAGCTTTGATGATTGGCGGATGACCTCTTTCGCTCTTGCCATTCCCTTCAGGATTGTAAGCAGTGGTTAACGCCAACTTGATTCCCAACCGCTTGAAGAACTCAACTGCTTCTTGTGCATCCAACTCACCCCTATCTGCAGTGATCTTTCCCACACACCCATACCTACAAATAACATCTTCAAGTAGAAAGCGGCAGACACTAGCAGTGGTCTTCGTCCTCAGGGCACGGCCTTCGACTTGGTTAGATAGATCTTCTCTAGCCAAGACTAGATACCTCATTTGTCCAAGTCCAAATGGCATAGTTACCAGATCAACTACCCATTTGTAATGAATGGCTAAAGGATAAGTAGGATGCAATCCATCACGATGACGTACGTTGGAATACATCTGGCAGGGTATACAAGATGAAACAAACTGTACTACATCCTTATACATACCCTTCCACCAATACTTTTCCTTCATCTTGGCAAATGTAGCCCAAACTCCTCTATGACCAGCCCATAAACTCTCATGGAACTCCTTGATCAGCTTCTGCTGCGATTCTAGGTCACATACTACCCGCTGCGGTATACCTCCTTGTAGCTTAGGGCGCTTCCATAGATGTCCTCCATGTAAAAAGTATCCATAAGCTGTTCTACGGATCCTCTTGAAATCTGCATCAGACCAGCCTTCTTGCCTTTCCAATGAACTCAAATAGCGCCCAAGATCCAACCACTCACCACCATACATAGTTTCCTCAAATAACTCCAATGGAGCTGCAAAACAGCTTCTATCTCTTCTAGCAAGAGCACTAGAATAGAACTCTGTTCCCACATCCTCCTGATCATCTATCATTTCTTTCTCATCGTAATACCTAGCCCTTGATAACATATCTGCCACAGGATTGTCCTTCCCTGCAATATGTCTAAACTCTGGGTTCAAGGACTTGATATACGCTATCCATCTCAACATAGCAATATCTGGAGTTGTACAGCTAGTGATCATTCCCAAGAGAGGTAAACAATCTGTCTCCACAACCACAGGTGCTCCTATCAAGTATTCCTTATCACTCTTCATCGCAGTAACTACTCCCCATAGCTCTCTCTTGACCTGAGGGTAGTCTCTCTGCCGTGAACTTAATACCTTAGCACCAAAACGCACCACATATCTATTCCCATCCTCATCGTCTTGCCCTACAGCCCATCCAATGCCAATAGGACTAGTATCAACAGTAAGGATAACAGATCTCCCCAACTCATATGTTACCTTCCGTAGAGTTGGCGGTGAAGCCAAAAGATCCTTCAACTTCCTCATAGACTCACTTTGCTCCTCTTGCCACTGAAATCTCTGCCCCTTCCTCAGCAACTTGTACAACGGATCTGCTACATGTGCAAAGTGTGGAATCCAGATATGATAAAACACACACGCACCTAGAAACCTTCTCACCTCAGTAACTGATCCACATGTCTCCTTCATCCTTCGGATGGCATCAACCTTGTTTGGACAAGGTTTCCGACCATAAGATCCACATAGGTGCCCCACTATTAACACCTCCTGTTCTCCAAATACAGATTTTGCTCCTGATAAAGTCAAATGAACCTCCTCCAGTCGACTCAATATCTTATCGCAGTCAGCTATGTGATCTGCAACAAACTTACGGCACCCCCTCTGATCCATTACCTCATTCTTCTCCTCCTCAGCACATCCTTTGATCGGCACATCATCAAGGAATGGCATAGTTTTTTCAGGAATAAAATCCCTCAAAACTTTATTCATGCCATTCATCATATGTGCTACAGAATTGGTAGCACCTTGCGGCAAGGTGCACATCCTTAGTAACCCTAAAGGTGTCCTCATTGTAGTCAAGTCTCTACTCTCAGAGGATAATTGAAACTGGTCATAACCTGAATATAAGTCTCCCATGGAATAGATAGCACGACCAGCAAAAGCCTCTGCAAACTCGTCTACAATAGGTCCTATACCCATATTCCTGATAGTCACCTTGTTAACTGGCTGCATATCTTGGATAAATCTCAAAGCTCCACTCTTCTTCGGAACAGTAAACCATCTGCTAGAGTAGGGAGCTATAGATGGTTCCAAGATACCCATCCTAATCCTCTCATTGAGCAAGTCTATCAGCTTTGGTAGATGAGCTCTAGGCACAGGGATAGGACGTAGATTCCAAGGCACATGCGGTATAGTAAAGATTACCATAGGTGCAACTACACTTGGATCTACACATCCTACTTCATGTGACTCAAACGCAAACGCCTTACCATGCTTAGATAGCATCTCCCTGAAGCTCTTCTTCTCTTGCTCAATAAGAAATCCATCACCTCCAATCCTCAGCTCCTTCAGTGTTGTTTCTGTGAACTGGTGCCCAATTCTTCTCGGTCCTCTGAGCGTCGGCTCTCGTGCAGCTTGCTCCATCTTCTGATTGTAATCGAGTGGCAAAGGCAAAGCCACTGGTTTGACTTTCTTTGCCACTGACTTGTACTTGGTCTCCACATACACCTCTTGTCGATCTATAAACTTATCAATAACATCATAAAGCTCCTTGGAGCTCACTCTCACCACTCTATTTACATCATCTACAGAACTTTCTACTATAGATTTCAACTCCCCTATAGTATCTACCAAATACTGCTCTTCAAACACTCCAGATATATATTCATCTCCTGCTAACTCTCCACTTGTCCCACAAAGACTGCTGTACACACTTCACATGTTGCCTCTCAAACCTCTTCAGATTCTCAACCTTCCTATAACACACTGACCCACATGCCGTCAATCCTAAGAAGCCAGTGGATAAAGCCTCATGCTCTACTGGATCAGGCGAGAATCCTAGCTCTATTGTACCGTTGAAGTCTCGCTCTTCAATGGTACTCTGCCAAAACCCCTAGACTCTCTAAACTCCTGAGTAATCTTAGGTAGTGGACGGTCTCTCAAGCTATCACGATTTCTCTCATGTTCTGCAGCAACGGTCAAAAACTGAACAGCTCTTTTGCCGTCTCTACTACGTATCCTAGCATAAGCTGAACCATCATCCATAACTCGTGTCTCCATTCTAACAGCAGTAATGTAAGGCTGCCCTAGAATGATAGGATAGGTTGACATGTCTTGCACAAAGAAATTCTGAACATCACTGATGTCACCCACAGTTACCTTGATGTTGGGACAAGCACCATAGAGTTCTCCCCTCTGGTTGTTGGCAGCACGGATAAGCCATCCATGATCGGTGTCTATGGGCCACCTCCCACGCTTGTACAGCTCCTTAGACATCAGATTAATCTCTGAGCCATGATCAATCAACGCCACCACAGGTTCCTCTAGATCTCCCAGCTTCACTAAGGTCTCTGTGGTTGCTCTCGCCCAATGGTTGTGAGAATAATGGCTCTTCTGCGATGCTTCCACCTCATCTTCAAACCTCACGTGCTGATCTGATCTTCCCTCTGATACTTGAGAGCAATAACCAGCAATCTCATCCTCCTCATCCTCCGACAGTTTGGTCCCTAGAGCGTTAAGCGTAGCTGCTTCACCCAAAATCTGACGTTTCCTCTTGATGATATCTATGATAACCTCATGGAACTCACGCTTTGCTATCCCAAGAATCTCACCCAAGGTAAACTCAACCTTCCCATTCAAGATACGATTCTCTAACACCTGCTTCAGGTCTGTAGCAATCTCAATATCAGACTGAAGTTTGTATGCAGGCATCTTACCCTTCTCCTTGCTTCTTTCCTTCTCCTTTGGTGTTGTAGGTGGTAGATCCTCCATAGTCTCTTCCCGAGTAGGTGTTGTCTCCTGCCTTGCCTCTGGTCTAGCCCTTTCACTCCTTGTAGCAGGTCGTTTGGCTGTAGAAGCCTCACCTGCATCCTCCCTCCTGCGTTTTTCTTCTAGTATAGCTTCATGCTGACTTCTTGCAACATAAGCATGCACTGACATAGTATCCACAGGGTCATTCCATCCTGTAGTTTCTCTAATTGAGTTGCCAACCCTTCGTAGCACATCCTTGTCTAGCTCTGTTCTAGCTACGGACCGCACTACATCTGACCACAACCCAGTAGTCCCTTTCTCTCTCTCCATCTCCACTTTCACTCCACAGGTAGAAGCATTCACAAGAGAAACAGCATGTGATGTTGATATCTCATTCACAAGTCTCTTGATACCACCCTTGCCAAAGTTGGTTCCCAACATCATCCCAGTCTCTCTCAAATGGATCTTACCATCTTTGAAGAAGATCAGATCCTTCCTCAATGCATCTGAAAACTCCCCACAATCTCTCCTTACATGGTCTAGGCTATCACACCATATACAACGATGAACAAAGCCTTCTCTCATCTGAGGTCTCTGCATAGCAGGCTGTACATTCTGCTCCTTCTCTTCTAACCTAGTGAGCTTAAGCTTAAGCTCCTTCATACCCTTAATCAGTTCATCAAGCGGTGAGTCTTCCTCTCTAGCAATTACCAAAGCGGGCTTAGTAGGCAACTGCTTGACAAGAATTATCAGAGGTGCTGCTTCACTTACCACCACCTTGTCTCTTCTTCTCTGTCTCTTGGTCAGCAAAGAAACAGCCTCTTCAACCTCCTTCCAGTCAGTCTTCAATCCTCTCTCCTCACTCTTGTCTTCTAGCAACAGCTCAAGCTTCTCCTGAATAGTCACGTCCGCTGCTTGTAGGAAAAGCTCGGTCTTCTCAACTTCTAGTGTAAGCTTCTCTGTCTTAGAAAGCTGAGCATATTGACGATCAAACTCCCTTAACAACTCATTTACAGACAAACCTTTGTTAGGTTTAACCACCCACTCCAAGAACTTTCTCTTGGTCACCCTCTCTGAATCTTCAGTGTAGTACTCCTCCTTCAAAGCTCGCATAAAGCTCTCCCAACTCTGTCCTTGCTGCTGCTTGAGCTCTTTCACACGCCCACGAATCTCAGGGACAACAGCAAGCTCAAAGTTCTCCACCATCTCCTTCTCAGGCACCTTGTTCACCTCCATCTCCCTAGCATAGTATCGCACATACTTGGAAATATCTGTACCCTTGAACTGGTCCATCTGGTGCACCACAGATTGCAACGCCTTGGTTGCTAACACCTCCTTCCTCTCTGTGCTCTGCTGCTGCTGCATGAACATGGAAAAAGCCTGAAACATCTTCATCGTAGCAGCATCAAACTGAATAGGTTGCTGAGCAGCACCAGCAGCTCCACTTGATGATCCTTGGTTGGCCATGATATCTGATCCTGTAACACTCTCAAGAAAACTCCCACCCTAGGTGTTTCACGTCGAGTTCACCAAAAAGAGAGTATGTCGGAGTGTGATCCGTCTACCTAGGAAAGCGCCGGGCTTCTGGCTGTGGTTGTTTACTCAAGAGGTTGGCTTTCAGGTCACAACAGGAGCTATAAACACTCACACAGGAGTGTAGGATCCTCTGATATGCTCAAAAAGCGAAATTTAGGTCTCACTGGTAGTAATAGGCTTAAGCGGTGAACTTTGACACTCAAAGAGAGGAAAACTATGAAGGTTTAGACCTCTAAACTTCCCCTACATGCAAATGAGGTACTACTGAACTCACAGACGAAGTTTCAACCTGAGATCAAATTCTGACACGGAGATATGAACAGAAAAGTTCTGAATAAGAGAATTATGGCAATTTCTGGTACCTAGACAGCTATTCAGACATAGAACAGAGAATTGGCTCGATGAATTTCAAATCTTCTCACAGTATTTGAAGTCTACAGGATGCTGAACATCCCTGTGAAGTTGGGACTCCTGAATGTTTGTAGAACTCCAGATCTCCTTCTCTAAAGTCGCTGCTCTAGATTAAGAGCTTTTCAGACCCCCTCTGCTTCAGCGGCCGCCCTGAATTACTCAGTTACTCAAATGATTCAAAACTTTTTGGACAGTCGTAGCCCTCCTGACAGTGAACGCAACCACGAAGTTTTGAAGTGATTTCCTCAATTCTGCTGCAATTGGCACCGAAAACCCCAAAATCAACAAAAGTGATGCAGTTTTGGCACAATCCGAACTTCAATTGGGCATAACTCCTTGTTTATTGATCCAAATCGAGCAAAAATTTCACTGACAGTGCTTGGCACGACGAGCTCTCTCTTCCTGTGTTCTCAGATTTCGAAGATACCTCACCAATTGCTCGAACTCTCCTCTAGAGCTCTGTTTCTAAACTTAGAGTTTTACAAAAGACAAAAATGGACCAATGGGAGTTCATAGCTCCACTTGATTGTCCTTTTGTGCCTTAAACTACCTGGTAACTTATCTACACTCATAAGCTACCACGTCAAGCCCCCTAGAGTGCCAGCGTAAAACTTAAACTACCTAAAATGACACATAACCCCGGAAAATAACTTAAATTAGCTAGAAAGCGTGCATGGGCGACAAGTAAGTACAACCCATGAGCTCAAACCCCTATCAGCATGGAAACCCTAAGTTATGTACATTGAACGTCATAGACAAGTAAGAAGTCACTTGCACAAGCGCACAAATGCTTGAACAAGATAACTAACATACTATCAGCCTACTAGGACTCAAAATAGTGTTAACACCGTATGCAAAGGTGTCAAACATATACATAAAGGACTAGAAGTAATATGAGCTAACTTCTAGAACTACCAAACCTAAGCGTCGGAGTAGAAGTCAAGCATGTAGCCGCCAAATGGCGCGACAACGGGAAGAAGCTACTCTTCTCATCTTCCGGGGTGGAAGATCTCTCCCCATGGTAGAAGCGGTCCTCTTCACTGCGCTTCCCCGCATCGCAGTAGGAGTATCCATCCATCCTACGTCTTCTGGAGTCTTCAGAAGACTCCCTCGTGTGGCAGAAGCGATCTTCTGCTCCGGTCGGGTACTCAGCAGTTCTTCCTCAGACTCCGATCCCGAATGAATGAGGGAGGTGGTCTTCCTAGGGACACTTCTAGGGCCCATCTTCATCAGCGGCGTGGCGTCTTCCGACCCACTAGAGTCGTCTTCCCTCACCAGAAGCGTCTTCTGATGAGAGCCGGGCCTCAGCTGCGGCATCAGAGTGGGAGGGGGAGTTGCGGCTGCTGCTCGGTCGTCTTCTTCCGAGGTCTCCTCCTTCGCCTCACGTTGCATTGTCGGCCCATACTTCACCAACTGTCCTTCCGTGAGATCCCCCATGGCTACGTACAAGTAGCAGAGGAAAGATGTCAAGTGTCTTCCCGCCGGGGTACCCAAGTACGCTAGCTCCGCCTGTACATTTATGTGGAAGAATGAGCCCCAGTTGACGGGCACTCCCTCATCCCACACTGCTTCCAGGAACTCTACGTCTTGATCTCCAAGGTACCTCGTCTTCTGCGCTTTCCCCTTGGAAAAAAGATGCAGAAACAACTTCGCCAGAAGTCACTTCTTCGGCTCCCGGTAAGATTCGATCTTCCATCCGTTCCTTCCCTGCCTGTCCTCCAGGAAGAGGCAAGTTGTGCTTCCAGGCACATGCCACTCACTCACGATCCTAGGCAAGATCTTCTTCTCGAGCCAATATCCTCGGTCCTCGGATTCTGGTCTGTGGAAGACCTTGCGTCACCAATCTTCAGTCCAGGAAGATGGTCTTCTTTGAGCTACTCCTGCTTTCGCAGGTACACGGTTGCGAGGTGGTAAGGCTACCCAAACCTCCTCCAGAAGTCCCTGGTCGACGAGGTTCCAATTCCACAAGAAGAAGTCAAGACCCAACTCCTTGAGGAAGGGTGTGGCCTCGGCCAACTCCGCTGCGGGTAACACCAACCCTCGAGGATGCATCGACATACTGGAAGATCTGTTGCACTAAGCCACACGCACTTATTGTGAGCTGAAGGCTCAGTCCTTCCCAAGTGCCCACAGTCTAGCTTCTACTTCTCAGAAGACGAAACTAGTCTTCTAGAAGACAGCTACTCCGTCTTCCGGGATTCTAACAGTACTTCCTAGATAGCTCTCATCTTCCGAGCTATATCTAAAAAATCCTAACTAAGCAAGGCCTCGAATGGATTCCTAAGAAGACAACCCACATTGCATTACATCCTACTTCCTAACAGAAGATACAAGATTCGTAAAACGTAGAGTGCATAACAGGTTCAAAAGATGGTTGCGGGCTCCTGCGGTGACAGTGACCTCTTGGAAGACTCCCAGGACAGTTTCTGATTCAATATCTTCTTTGGAAGACCTCCCGAAGTCAGGCTTCCCTTCACTGGGCTCACCTGTCTTCTTCTTCCTACGCGCAATCTATCCTCACAGCAGACTCAAGACATTTGCACTCTGTTCTTCTGACTTCTCACCTCTCATACACACTCAGAAGAAGCTTGCTGCTCGGTGGGAAGACATGACCCTCGACCATTCTCTCCAGATTCTGTCAGCAAGACTTCTCACGACTCTCTCCTAAGTTCGGGAAGAAGAAGAAATTGGCTGCTATGGGTCAGACAGAAGAGACCCGAAATGGACCCTCACGTCTTCTCGCGCATTTTGCCAGCCCTTCCAGTCTTCTAGTCTCTCTAGGAAGATGTGGATTTGAGAAGCTTGGAAGACCGAGAGGCACAGGCCTAGTTCCCGACTTCCAACCTCTCGAAATAACAAAACAACTCACCAAGCCATTCAGAATTCGTACCAAGCCTCTCTTATCGCAAAAGCAAAGCAAATCCACTCTCGATACGAATTGTGCACAGTCGACTTCCGAAGACAGTCAAGCTACTGAAGGGTCTTCCGAAGATAGTCTTCCGAAGATGTTTCAATCTTCCGAAGCGTCTTCTGTTCAAGGTTCCGGGAGAGTAGAGGGATGATAGGGTAGAGAAATTGATAGCTAGGATCTCCAATTTGAGGGTTAGGAGTAGGGAAGCTCGAATTGAACTCGAGAAGAAGCAAGAAGATGTCTGACAGAAATTGGGCAGCGCTTCCGCGCCCAATGTCACAATAGGAAAATAAGGATGGGGAAATCGATCGATCAGGTTGCCTGCAAACCACCGGGGAAGCGCGGGGGATACCGAACAAAGGCGAGAAGCAGTGGGGAAGGGAAGAGAACATGGGGAGAACCTCTATTGTCTTCTGTCGACTTTCCGAGCTGTCTTCGATCTTCTGCGCGTTTCTGGCTCTGGTTCTAGCTCCAGTGCGACCCCACAAGGCTGCTTCCGCGGTCAGCTTCTGGCTACGCCTCAATTCCACTTTCGATTCCACTCAGCCACCCTCCAATGTCAGCTTCCGAGAGCTCACAGAAAACCGTCTCAACATTCTTCTGCGCTCAGCAATTCGACTTCGCCTTTCTTCTAGCTTCGAATCGATCCTAACCTCACTCGATTTCACTCGTTGATTTCTTCACTCAAATCAACTCGCTGCCTGAATCGATCTTCTTACACCTCGGCGATACAGGCTAGGGGCACTGCGTGGCAATACAGCCTCTGTCCCCAACAGAGAAAGGTAAGGATAATGACTACCTTGATAGAGGGGGTGAAACATTACGTGTTTCTCTCCTTCTATGCGATACACGCTGTATCGCCCCTTACGAGTGATATATTATCTGTATCGCTCTTGCTAGGAGCGATACAAAATGTTTCACCCCGATCGAGAAGGCAAATGGGTACTTGCGCAGGGGCGATACAGGTTGTCTCGTCTCGCGCGGTAAGGGACTATCTGACGACGAGGGGCGAAACAAGTAGTGTTTCGCCCTCCGCGGTATAGGAGTACCCTACGCGAGGGCGAAACATACATTGTTTCGCTCCCAAGCGGGGCGATACAGCGTGTATCGCCTCCCGCGGTAAGGGATTATCCTCCTGCCGGCCGATACACTACTTATTTTGCTCCCAAGCGGGGCAATACAGGCTATATCGCCTCCCGCGGTTAGGGACTATCCTCTTGCCGGACGATACACTACTTGTGTCGTCCCGCAGGAGCGAAACATACACTATTTCGCTCTCAAGCGTTTCCATGTCAAATATTTCTAGCTTCAGTGCTAGATGGTGCAAATGAAGCAATCATTTTAGGCTTCGCCGTTGCACCGCAAGAAGACACTGCAAACTTGACATGGTTCTGTCAACATCTCCGCAACTCGATACATGGTATTGTTTCTCCTCAGACTGTAATAATCAGCGATAGACAGAAGGGCTTAGAACGAGCTGTTTTGGATGTATTCCTTGAAGTTGTCCACGGGCATTGTGGGCAACACATCCGAATGAATGTACGGACGAGGTTTGGCAAAGAGGCAGAGAGACCATTCCTGAATTGCTTGTACGCCAAGACCAGAGAAATGTAAGGCACTCCATACTCTTTCTTTATTTTTTCCCACTCAATTATTTAAGAAACTTGTTGGTTGAGTTACAACTATTATCTCATTTGTATGTACAATGTCTCACTTGTAGGTACAATGAAGTGCTTGAGAAGCTGGATGCATCAGGAGAAAGAGGTAGACAACTGGCTGAATATTTACGAAGTATACAACCAGAGAGGTATAGCCGATATGCATTTCCTCTACCACGTTATGGGAAAGTCACTTCCAACTTGGCTGAGAGTATGAATAATGCTCTGAGACCAATCCGATGGAATGCTCCATTGAAGATCCTGTTGGATTTATGGTATTATATTATGCAACAGTTCACTAAGCGCAGGATACAGCTTCAGCAAGAAACAAGTGTATTGACACGATTTGCTCGACTTCAAATGCATGCTGCAGACACTTGACTTGCTGTGTCAAGTGTCTTCTCCATTTGAGGTTACAATCCGCGACCATGTCAATGGAGTAACACATGTGGTGAAACTAGCACAAGGTGGTGCAAGATAGTGTATATGTATAGAACTCCAGGAGATGAGATGGCCATGTGGACATGTCATTACCTTTGACAGAGAGACAGGTGAGAACCCAACAACGAGACTGGATAACATCTGGCATAGCTCCTCGTTATTTTCAATCTATGGACATAGTGCGTTGTCAGCTATTTTCACTGATGATCGTCAACCGATGTACAGTTGTGGACCTCCGCCCCTGGCAAGACGAAGGGGAAGACACAAAGTGGTGAGGATTGATAACAACACCCAATTCACGCAATCTGCAGCTGATGGTAATGAAGACCTACCTCCCATGAGTAGTACCCGTGTCTCTTCACCAATTGAAGAAAGTCACCTTACTGAACCCACAACGATTGAGAATGAGTATCCTATTAATGATGAGCAAATATTACATTTTGCTTCCGAGACTATGTGTCATCGAAGACGAAGACGAGTCCAGCAAACAGTTCCACATCATGACTTGGGACATATTCCTCGATCTGCTCCAGGGAAGTGCAGTCTCTATGATCAACCAGGCCACAATAGACAAACACGCCCTAGGTTGTATGCACCCATTGATGACGAAGAGACGTTTACTGAGACGACATATGAAGTCGAAGGAAGTGGAATTCATGTGGCGATTACAGCTTCTTCCGAAGGAGAAGCTCACTGAGTCCACCACATTCGCTTTGGGAGTATTTACATTACTTGCTGATACATTATATAGTAGTAGTTGCTATAGATACATTGTTTGCTGATACATCTTCTAGTACTAGTAGTTTCTTATAGTAATAGTAGTACACTGTTTTGAGACATATTTCACAGGCATAGGTTTAGCGACATTTTTCTCAGCAAAGAGCATATGATGATTAACTCATGATCATTTCTCAAATTGAACCATCATGATTATTTTATAAATAGTCCTGTTTTAGTGACAATAGTAGTGTGAAATAAGTTATGTGGTGTATATGTTATGTGTTACTACACTGGAGAGAAGTACACTATCTCTCTTTGAAGAAATATGTGTAGAGAAATGCAATATATCTCTCCCCTTATGTCAAATCTCCTGAGAATCAGCAAGTGTTGTTTTGAACTTGGAGAACAATAAACTATTGGGTGACCAATAAACTATAAGCAGAGAATAGTAAGAGCGCGGTTAATGATAAAAATGAGATGATCTATTTGTAAATCATCTTAAAGATTAATGAAATGATCGTCTTGATCTTAAAGATTAATGTTCTTAGTGCGGAGTAAAGAAAAAGATGGTAGTCCAGCTAGCGAGGTGACGAGTGGAGAGAAAGGGCACGGAAACATGTGTGACAAGGTTCGGACCATTCGGACGTTGAGGAGCGTGTTGAGAGCAAGAGAGGAGAGGGTCGAGTGGAGTCTAACAACTAGATTCGAGAGACGAGAGGAGAGGAGAGCGAGGAGAGTGAGACTTGATTCAACGACCATTTGCTAGTGTAGAGAGGAGAGGAAGGAAAGGAGAGTGAGGAGAGTGAGAGGTGAAGTTCGTTTAGTTCTTGAGGAGGAGACTGGAGAGAAGTTAGCGAGTAAGAGAGTAGGTTTTTGAGAAGTCTAAAAGCACACTGTAATCTTTGAGCGATTCCTTTCTTGAATCGCTGTGATGAAAACAATAGATACTAAGAGCAGTAGCAGAGGACGCGGCAGACGAAGATGAGGCGTTGGAAGAGGACGAGGCAGGGGAGGAGATGCAAGAGAAAGAAAAACGAGAAGCAGAGACGCAGAGTCAGAGGCTGATGCTTGTAAGTTTCTTAACTATGTCTCTGAATGTGAAATTGATCGTGAAATGTCAAAATTCATGTGTGACAAGTATTCGATTCACCGTGCATCGCTTGAATTTAGGGCTGTTCAGTTTGTGCCGCGTCAAAATCCTGCCGATTCACGACGAATCGCAGAGGAATCATCTTGCGGAGCGACGAAACATGCATGTTTCGCGTTGCAAGACGGCTATACAGATTGTATCGCTCCACTAGGTAAGTGAAACATGTTAGCTTCTTACCCATCGGGCGATACAGGGTAAGTTTCGCTCCGCAAGGACGAAACACTACTTGTTTCGTCCCTCGCGTAGAAAGTCCCTTACCGCGGGGAGCGATACAGGCTGTATCGTCCGGCTAGGGAGCGAAACATGTTATGTTTCGCTCCTGCGGGACGACACAAGTAGTGTATCGCCTGACAAGAGGGAAGTCCCTTACCGTGGGGGGCGATACAGGCTGTATCGTCCCGCTTGGGAGCAAAATAGTGTATGTTTCACTCCTGCGGGACGACACAAATAGTGTATCGCTCGGCAGGAGAGTAGTCTCTTATCGCGGGAGGTGATACAGCCTGTATCGTCCGATAGGAGGGAGTCTCTTATCGCGGGGGACGATACAGTCTGGATCGTCTCACTTGGGAGCAAAACAGTGTATGTTTCGCTTCTGCGAGGCGACACAAGTAGTGTATCGTCCGACAGGAGGGTAGTCCTTAACCGCGGGAGGCGATATAGTCTGTATTGCCTCGCTTGGGAGCGAAACAGTGTATGTTTCGCTCCTGTGGGACGACACAAGTAGTGTATCACCCGGCAGGAGGGTAGTCCCTTACCACGGGAGGCAATACAATCTATATCGCTCCGCTTGGGAGCGAAACAATGTATATTTTGCTCTTGCGAGGCGACACAAGTAGTGTATCGTTCGGCAGGAGGGTAGTCCTTAACCGCGAGGGGCGATACAGTCTGTATCGCCCTCTGGACTTGCTATGACAAGCATCCAAACATATCACCTTCTGACACAAAGAAAATACATCACGAGTGGTACTAGAACACATGTAATATCTACTAAATATTCTTGTGTTACATTCCTAAGTATCTCAATCCACAACTGCCATGGGATCTACTTCAAGTATACGTTGTCGTGTTGTGGATTGGCTAGGGTATGAAACCACCACATATCCTTATCGTACATATTTGGTGTTGAGGAGCCACTGGGACCTTATCGTGTCAAAAGATAAGGCTCCACGTGGACGATCCGTGTACTCTTCGCTGAGTGGAGATAAGAGTAGTACTCTTGTCGTCACATGCGAGGTTGATGTATAAGAAGAGAGGTGCGCGGAGCTTGAGATATAGAGTGTAGAGTATCCAAGTCTAGTGTGAGTGTGATCAGTATCATCGGATGAAGTAAGGGGCAGTACAAGTGGTAGGCATGAACAGAGAGCCCTTTCGTGCTCTTGATCTTCCACTTGCGCATCCATTCGTCATTAAGATCCATTGTCTGCCGCGGGATCACTTCCGAGTATTTATGGTAGCTCATTGGGGGGAGTCGTTTATGGCTGCAGTGATGGCTACTTCGGATCCTATCATTCACCCATTGTCACTTACGACGTTGTTTGGGATCTTACTGTCTACATCTTGCTCTGATGTGGTATGGATCCTCCATTGGATCTGAACTTTCCAGCGAGAGTTCCGTTCAACACCTGGGTCAAAATACGTTGTTACAATCGACCAAAGGTGGCACATCTGGAGTTTGTGGTGAGGAATTTCAGAGAGGATTATTACAATCAGATAATAACTTCACCCGTTTCTTTTGTAGTTCCGTTTATTGTCAACCGTTTTAGAGTCGGGATTCTGACTCTCTATTGAACGTAGTTTGTACTTCGTGTTTACGTGCTTCGTGGCCGACGGCATCGTCAACGGCATGTGTTTGTAGTTTGTTCAATATAAGCTTTGAGGCCTAAATGGTACTCTTGGAGAAAAATTCGTTCTTTGTGTGTTTGTCATGTGAGTGAAGACAAAACCTCTTTTGTCAACTTGTTTCTTATTGGTCGAAAGTTTGACCAATCACCTTCCACTAAGTTCCTTTCACGTTTTTGAGGGTTAGAGGCACTTCCCGTGGTCCATTCGTGGAGTGTGAGATATGGTTGGAAAGCTTGGGAGAAGAGGATGCCCGTGGACTCAATGGTTGCTCGATTTGAAGCACGGATGAGAATGTGTCGATCAATTGAAGCTGAGGGGGTCAAATTCGTGACCAATTTTGTTTCCGTGAGGTCTTTGTCACTTTCTGGGAGTTCTGTGAGGTTGCTGGAGATGAATTGACTGTTGCTGGAAAGCTCTTGAGATGGGCTTGCTGATGGACTCAGAGATCAATCGATTCCAAGCCGGAGTGAAAAAGTTATGGCCGGCTGAAGTTGGGTGTCTCAAATCGGAGGCTATGATAGTAGGCAACTGTAAACATGAGACATTGAGACAGATATGAAGAGTTTGAGGTCGAATTTAGCTATGAAACCTTCCAGGGTCTGAGAAGGTACAGTCAGCTACCTACCTGTGAAATTTGAGACCATTTGGATTATTGGGTTGAAGAGAAACGTTGTTTTTGTGCACAAGGGTCTGCATATCGTCTTGTGTCATTGACGAAAAAGGCTTGGATCATTCCGAGAGTTTGGTTGAAGATCTGCTGGTGAAATTTTACAGAGTAGTAGTGATGGTGACTCATTAGCTTCCTGAGAAGTTTGAGCCGTTTTTGTCGAGTGGTTTGTGAGGAATCGAATAGCAAAGTTCTGTCGAAATAGTATTATGAATGTTATGAATGTTTCGATCAGTGAACTTTGACAGGGCATAGATGCCAACTCAGAGATGATCTCTTTGTATGTAATATCTTAATGGAGAGACTATTCTACAGGCTATCTACTGGCCTTGGTTTCATCTCATTCTGAGTTATGGTTGAGGAGTGACAGCGGGGTGAAGTTAAGAGGTTTTTGCTCCAAAAAAAGACGCAAGATTTAAGATTCTGGACCTTCTCCATACTCGCATGCCTGTTTGTACGCCCAGTTGGTTTGGTTTGGATTTGTGTGCTGGCGTTGCACTTAGTTTTTTTTCTATTAGGAGTGCTGGTATTTCTCTTGTGGTGAGACTGGAGTGATGACCAGCAGACCCAAGAGTGCTTGCGGTGATGGCAAGAATAGGTTGCCCATGCTTGTTACCCCGGTTCTATTCTTAGTCGAGTAAGAGAGAGATCTATCGAGAGGACGTGAGGGTATCGTATCGAGATAGGTTCAGAGTGTACTTGGAGGTCAAAGAGAGGTTTGGGTGGTTGCTGGTTCTGAGTCACGGAGTACGACACGTACTCTCTACAGCTAGATACTCGGTGTATTTCTAGATAAGAAAGCACGTCACACGACAACGTCTACATACAGAAGGAATGTAATAGAAGGATGATGCTTGATTACCCTCCAACCAGTCTCGAGAATGCTCTCGACTCCTCCAAATCTGATAGTAAGGAGCCCGCTTATTGAATGTAGTTCTAAGATCTTTTGAATGAGAGTGTTCGGGTCAATGACGACTCTGTTACACATAATTGCAGCAAGGAATTTCGAGTTCGATGCAGGTCCACGTCAGTATCCAATCTGACTAGTACAACTGTGCTCTAAATCACAAATAGTAATAGTATTCGTCTAGTGAACTTGCCCTTCTGTGCTCTAACTCGTTATTTGCATGGATGCTCCAGATCACTATCACGGGCACTAGCCCCATAAAAAGTTGATCTCCCGGCTGATTGATATCGAAGTCTTTCACCACAATGATCATTAACTGATTCTTTTCTTGATTGACCTTGTGGAGGTTCCGACCGACTATTGCAAGCTGTCTTTTTTTTGCGGATAATTTTTTTTTGAAAAAACTCCTAACATTGAAATTTTTAATAGGAATGTCAAAGTTAAAATATATCGTAAATATATTCTTGACCTGCGAGAGAGTTGAAGCTTCGATTAGACGTGTATGGACGTTTTCCTGCGAACACCTCCGGAGATATCGTTAGAGAAACAATACAGGCAGCTTTTACTTGTGTTTTTCTTGATTCGTTAGTGATTTCTTGCGACAAGGAAAATAAACACTTAAATTAATGATTTTGAATTCAGAAATAGAAAATATTAATGTAAAATTTGTAATGTTAACTAACACAGGTGACCCTAAGCGATCCACGATTTTGTACAAAAACGATCGTCACTAAATTACGACTTTTCTATGTTATCCCGTATACGAGTATGTTCACTGAAAGTTGCTAACCCCCAATAGATACGAGTATAGTGGGGGAATAGGATGGCCCAGCGAAGGCACGCACCAGCTCCATGAACTGAACCTGATCGCATGAACTGCCGTTTCATGACGAATGGGCAGTCCGTGCAGTTCATGAGCACGTTGCCGTGAGTCGCGTGACACTGCCGGTACAGGGCCATGTCAAAGAAGTGCAAAGCAGGATACGTGGTCGCCCCTCGAGTACGAGCAGACGCGGCAGAACAGGGTGCCATATTGGCATACAATATAAATATAGCAGCGTTAGGCATTATGTGTAATAATCTCATTATTTCCCTTCGATACGATTAAAAGTTATCTTAGCATTTGGTGGAAACATAACACTAACATTATTGAATTCACGGAAGAAGAGAAGAAGAGAAGAAATTCTTTTTCTTTCTGAAGTAAGCTAAGCAAGTTAATCGATCTTGGATGTTATTCGTTTTTCTAGAGAGCTTGTGTGTTATTCATTTCTTCCACTTTTGGATGGACGAGGTAAATATAAAATTAATTAATTAATTAATCAATTTTAAATAATAAATTAATACATGTTTGTAGCAACCTCTCTCACTTATAGTTTCTGAAGCGGCTCTTTCATTCCTCTCTTTATGAAATTAATACATCTCTTGAGCACTTGCATATTCATCTCTTCCATCAGATTCTCTTTATGGAATTAAATACATCTCTTAAGTGATTGTATATTCACTTCCTTCATCTTCCGATGGAGAAGGTAAATATACAAGAGTTTAATTTAATATTTAACCCTTTCGACAGGAAAAATTAGATATTAAATTAATTTATATATATATTAATATATTATTGAATATAAACTTTTGGATTTATTGATTATTTTTTTTATATTTTTAAATATGAACTAACAGATAATTTTTATAAAATATTTTAATTATTTTTAAATTAATTAATAATTAATAATTAATTTTAATTTTTTAAATATTTAAAATAGATTTTTTATCTGTTTATTATATATATTATGTAATATATATATATTTTGGATAACAATAAACAAACAAAAGTTCCTGGAGTTAATCAGCAAGCATATTGGATTATGTCTGGACCGTCGCGTAACTCCAGGTGTGATGATCGTTTAATATTTACGTGATTTAATTCATGCTAACAATAATATACAACAGCTCATAGAAGAAGAGCAAACGGAGAAGAAAAGAAGCACCTCAAAGAGGTACAGAATCTACTACAGTAACTACAGATCTATATCAACGTTCCTGTTGGTGTCCAGCATGGCGTCAGTTCGTACACAGTTCTCGCCTAAATACGACACACACCACTCGGAAGGATTTGCTGAGTTGATACTGGGTTAGAGCCTTGAGGAGTAGAGCTTGGAGAATAAACACGTGCACCGAAGATTGGGAAGATGCGTGCATGCTTGCATGCGGGAATTCCCGGACGGTTCCGATGGCCCCAAGAGCTCGTCGCGTGCGGGGGGTCGAAGAAGGGGTGCGAAGGGTGTAGCGGCGGTCCTGGAGGAACTGGACTCAGGATGTGGAAACGCCAGATCTCGCCTCGTGGCAGCGAGGTAGCGAGCTCCAACCGCTGGAGAAGATGTGTTGTCGTTTGACAAATGAGGCGGAGGCCTTCTTATCGCTTTTGGTGGTGTGCTTCTCTTCCTATTTGGTCGATGATGGATCGATCACAACGGTCCCGATCGGGAGGTAGAGAGGGAGGGAGTTCATATCACGGAAGAAATGCAGCAGCTGTGCCGTTGCTGCTGCAGTCTAGTGTGGGCCAGTCGGTGCACTGTCCGCACGAACGATTGAAGAAAGTGTTCCTAGCAAGTACGTACAGTAGCTACTTTAGTCGTTAATCAGGTGAGGAAATGGCCGTACTACCGTTGGAGATCGGGAGACAATGGAGGGACTCCGAGGGAGCAGCTAACGTAGCACTGTGATATAGCCTGCCTCATACTACTGAGAGTTTCTTGTTGCTTGAGAGAGGACCAAAAGCAGCAGCTGAGGATATCTATCGTCTTGAGTTATTATCGCATGGAGCCAAAGGTGTCGACCTGCAACGACACGGCTGGAGACGATAACTCAGTTACAATGAGCAGAATCTAAACGACGAAAAGATTGATGCAGCTGCTGTGCTGCATTCATGGAGGATTTTATCCTGGCTGGCTTAACCTTGAAGGGTCACGAGAGTTGAGGTTGAAGAGAACGTACGCGTGGTGACCCCGTGCAGCTGAAGCTAGTATACATGTACGTAAGGAAAAAGGAAAAGCAGTTGAGATTCGGGTTTAAGGGCTGGAGTACTTTCAGTTGCAAAATTTGGGTAACGGGCGAAGAAGTCGAGACAAGGATCTGAGACGCGCTCGAACACATATAGCCGCTGACAATAGAGTGAGTTGTTTCCTAGTCCATCAACACACACGATTCAGCAAACTTGCGCATCATGCTATTGTCTGTGTGTGTGTCTCCACCTGGAGACAAGCTTAGCGTGACATTTACTAGTCATAATCATGCTGCTGGTAGAAACTTTTCGGTTTCTGGCCGGGGTGGGTTGCAACTGGCCATGGGTTGCTTCTGTTTAGCGTCTAAATCTGTCATGTTTTGGGGGGTTAAAGATCACTTTCACAGTGGACGTGAAGTGAGGATAAAGCAACTGAAATCTGGACGTGCAGTATGAAGAATCCTGTGTAATATTTGATCGTATAAAACTCTCGGACTCATCAGTCTATTATAATTCAATTTGAATAATTCCTTGCAGCAGGTGTGATAAGGCCAGATATAATCCTCGTTGCTAGTCGCCGATCGCCATGTCGAATGGTGCCATGGTTCTTACAGCGCAGTTGTAATTGATTGACTCGACAATCAAAACTTCAATTGACCCGAGCACGAATTGTGAGTCTGGAATCCAGAGTGGCGTCGACAGGCGTGGGGAAAAATGGCTTACAAGCTTGCTAGAGAAAGAATGACGGCAGCCTGGCCTCTCGCACCGTTGCTGTGCACTCTGTTCATTTATGTTGCTGGCTTCTCGTCTTCGCTTCCTTCGCTCGTCGACGTGCTCCTTGGTGCCCTTTGCCCCGGCCAAGTTGAGTGCAGTGAGGTCATCCTTCTTTCTGGGCTACAAACAACTGTACGTGTCGGTGATTCTTTTCGTGTCTATTCGCGGTTGGACTGCATACCTCCATAAATGCCTATTGTGACATTCGATCGCCGGGAAGATGGAGGTTGAAGGGATTCTTGCATATGCATTTGTTGCAGACCTGTGAATTGTAACACCTGTATATATGTAAGAATTTGTGTTCGGAGCTAGCGTACTCTCAGTCCCGTTAATGTCGTAGAGGCGTATATCAACAGTGCAAATCTCTGTCCATCCATGAGCAGATTGCTGGAATTGGAGCAATGGTGGCTGCACCCATACTTGGAGGCTTCTCAGACGACTATGGACGCAAACCTGTATTCCTCTTGCTGCTAGCGTCAGGCGTCGCCCCAGCATGTAAGAGAATCATTGACAAGAATCTGTGTTTTCTTTCTGCCCTTGCATTGCAATGGATGCACAATCTGCGTATGCTGCACTCTCACCTGAGAATTCGAGTGTGCAGCGAGTAGCTTTGATCATCTCGCGTTTTTCTTTCCATAGATAATACTGTATATGCAACACTCATAGCACCACTCCAACAAACACCACTCCAAAGATAAAGAAGATGGAATGCACTTCGTGGTATATCCGCTAGAAGTCAGTTACTGATATGATGTAGTTATGCTCCTCAGTGGTCCTCGCTTACAGCAGAGAAAAGGTATACGTCTACTTGTGGTGGGTGCTGAACGTGCTTGGAGGCATGCTACGAGAAGCAGGATTGCTCACGGTCACCTTCGCCTTTGTGGTGAGTACGTAGGTGTGGTT
Source organism: Asterella californica (assembly GCA_036924285.1). NCBI lineage: Eukaryota > Viridiplantae > Streptophyta > Marchantiopsida > Marchantiales > Aytoniaceae > Asterella > Asterella californica. The sequence goes on from JAYKYS010000003.1 coordinate 21,678,540, forward strand.
GCGCATTCTGCACTCCTCGGTGTGGTGTGAAGGCATGGCTGGATTCTCGAAATTTTCAAGAAGTGCATGAGCCATTCTATTAAATTGTGAATTTGACGGCATGCGGTTACTGAAATGTCGGTCCTCTTTTGCTCGAACATGGAATGATAATCGCGAGGCCCGAAAACGGTTGAAGTTCAGTTTTGAGACTTCTTCTTTTTATTTGTGGAGTTCAGAGATTTGTCTTTCTCTGATGCTTCAGAATCTGCGTTTGTGATGATCCCAACTGATTGCTCGTACTGTTTTTTCCATCTCGTGATCATGTTATCTCGCCACCTTCTTCTTGTCGTTTTTGTACCATTATTACGTCGGAAAACTCGTTAGCTGATATCGATCGTGAGCTGAACCGTTTGAATTGTCGGTGCCCATGAGCGACAGGCGGACGTAGTTCCCGACGCCAGGCAGAGAGCACCAGCCATTGGCATCGCCATGGCATCAATTTCGACCGGCTTGCTCCTGGGAACATTAACTGCACGAGTTCTAAGCAGCGTCCAAGTTTTCTATGTACGTCGACTAGATATTAGGTGGAAATCATGATATGGCGCCTACCATATCGCTTCGGTTTCTTTCAGCAGGATGAAGATCTAGATGTTACCTGTGCCTCAGTATCCAGACTGAAATTAATTAATTGCGTTGAGATTCCGATACTGACTATGGATCCATGGCCATGAACGTTCTTAGCTGTCTGCAGCGTCACAGATTGCGGCTGTTGTCGTCGCCAAGGCGTTCTTAATCGAGTCCCACCCCAAGCACTCCACCCTTCTACCAGCATCAGTTGCAGAAGAAAGCACACTGTCAGACAAGCTGCTGCCACTAATACCAAAACCGAAAGTACAGAGCATGCTGAAGGAAACCTTCGAAGCTGTTCGCAGTAGGTAAGTGCCCAGCGCTTGAGACTGGTTGTTGCTGTGAAGTGTATCTATCAGAATTTGACTTTCGAAGTCTCGAATTTGTGGTCATAACCGATGGTATCGTTCGTTGCTGACAGTAAATTGCTGAGGACAGTGGCGGCGGTAGCCTTCATGGTCAATATTACAGAAACAATAATCCAGTCTACTCTTTTGGTACGAAAATTTTCGGATCTTATCACATCGGAAGTAGCACGAGTGGCTCGAGCTCCATCCTTCATTCTGTCTCTTAGCATGTTATTTGATGTTTCAAGTCTCCTCCCCAAATCGATCGTCGCATCCAGAGCCTTGTTACGGGCTTCATTATCAAATGCCAGGATCCGATACTGACCTCAGTAGAGGTTATATTATTGGGACGGAGTACACGTCTAGATTTGACATCATGCGGGTGGCGATCAATCGTTACGTTTATGGCTAGATTCATCTTGGTAAAATCTTGTAACGAGACGTCGGTCGATGTATGTATCTGGAATGTGCATACAGTTCTACTTGAAAGCAGTATTCGGCTTCGGGAAAGATGAGTTCGCCCAGTTCATGGTTCTTACGGGAATGCTTGCCATCATATGCCAGGTAAGGGCCGGAGAATTACTTAATTCCCTAACGCCATGCACGTCGATCGATGGTTCGATCTGGTCCAATATGCACAAAACACTGCACCCACTCCGCTCGTTTTCTTCTCTCGACTTTCTTGCGCATGCATGTTGGAAACTGGAATCAAGCCTGTCTGCGCATCCGTCTACGTGCAAACTAAATTTTAATGAACTTGCACCCGACACTCTGCGTCGTTTCGTTCAGTCCCCCACCCCGACCCCGTTTAGTGACTTTAGTCCCTCGGTACCTCCGGCCGGATGCATGCGATCTATTAATTAGTCTCTTCTAAGCCTAATTAGAAATGTATATTTATGCCTTGTGACAGATGGTTGCCTATCCTGTCTTGGTCCATGCTCTGGGAGAACGTGGAGTTTTGTGGCTTGGCTTGCTGGGGAGTGCTGTTAATGTAAGCTTCTTAGCTGCTAGCTGCACCTTAATTTGTCATGATCTCTTTGATACTGTTGTTGTTAATTTTGTGACAGGATATCAGTGAGAATTGATATGATCGCATTTTCCTTGCATTCTTCGTTTTCGCTGTGAAGTATTTGTTGGAATTTATCGCCAATTGAGGTGTCAGACAGGAATAGATCATTCTGATCATTCTCCTGGCTTGTTGACTCATGATGCAGAGCTACTTGTACGCCTTTGCGTGGGCAGACTGGGTAATTTCCTTTTCTACTACTGCCCGCTCCACTTGCAGCGAATCACGAGTTCGTCCTGTTGAAAATGCTTTCCGGTGTGATTCCTCACAGCAGTCAAGCGTAAGATTTGGCCGACATGTATGCCTTTCGGTACGTGACGTACGTGTGTCTGCATCAATTTCTCATGTCCTGTGCGCATGCGCAGGTTCCCTACTTTGCCTGTGGATTCGGAGTATTTTATGCGCTGGTCCCCGCAGCTGTAAGTACTTCTGCCGGTTGAGCAAAGCGTTCTGTGAACGATGCATACGGCAAAGGAATTCTACTACAGAGAAATTTGCTTATCAATCTCTGAGCACAGCCGCTCGAATCTGTGGTTAGGCCGATCGGACTACTCTGTACATGATGCGGCAAATGATCGTTTGTTCGGAGTGTGCTAAAATGTGTTGAGTGTTAATGTTCATGTTCCGGCATGCGCAGATTGGTACAATCGTGTCCAGAGGAGCAGAGCCAGAACAACAGGTATTGGAATGTTTGGTACACTCCTCATAATTGAGCTGACTATCAGAGAGCCCAGACGTTACCCTTAGATAAACCCCACAAGAGTAACGTTCCCCATCTTTGTACTCAGTTTTTCGTACTCCGGCATGTTCGATCAGCAAGGGAGAAGAGGATGGTGTTCGTGAGCCTATACTTGAATGAGTTAATATACCCCAGAAAAGATGTGTATCCAGACTCTGTGAACGTGAGAATCAGAGGAAAGGCATAAAGGAAAGAGTGATGGAACTGTTACAGCGATATTGAGACAGATATCGTTACGATTTATATCGTCTCAATATCTGTCTCAACGGTTCATGCTTTTCTTATATATCATCTGTGTAGATAACACTAGGTGCTAATTAATCCATTCTGATTCGATGGCGAATGCTACCTGATCTCAGGGTAAAGTGCTCGGATTGATTGCTTCCGTGAAAACAGTGGCCAGCGTCATCTGCCCAATAGCCGTGACACCACTGACAGGTATGTTGAGAATTTCTGTAAAGGTGCCTCTTTCGAGTCAAAGCTGAAGAGAGAAGAATCAACGCTAAGAGAACGTGTGGATTGCCGACATCTCAGTCAATCAGTTAAACGCTGTAGTGAACAAGTTCGAAGGTCATAACCTTCTTTTGATGTTGCTGTGGAATTTCAGCTGCGTTTTTGTCTGACAACCCACCATTTAACTGCCCCGGATTCACACTGATGATTGGTGGAACGGCCATGGTAAGTGCTTCCTGATATAGTATCCATCTTCTCGGTTGGCGTGCATTGTTCCCACAGATCCAGTACTATACTCTAACTTGCAACGCTGAGGTCCTCTGACGGCCGTAATGAACCCCAAACCGTTTTCCTTCATCCTCGCCAAGGCAAAATCAGTGGTTAGCATATCACCATTAAATGCGATCCCTGCGAACAAGCGCATGAACTTCGCCTCGAGTCTGGACCCTATAGTTATATCTGACAGAAGCTTCTGTTTCGTGGCTTCTTCCCACTTCTGGAATTCAGAATTGTATGCTACTGCATGGAACCTGCTATGGCTAAGATTCTTCAGAGAATGGGCACCATGGAAAGTAGTGAAAAACCCTTCATTTCAAGTGTTCTCGATGACGGCGGCTGACTTGACTGCTTCCATACTGGCTGGTAGACATCCGACCACTATTTCGCACCTTTGTATGTAGCCGGCTAGAGATTAACATGTTTGTGATGCTCGTGTTTTCAGGTTGTTGCTCTACTGATATCTTTCAGATTACCACGCCTCTCTACTCCCTACGCCTGTTTCCAAACCGTCCTGCCAACGACAAACGAGCACATCATCATTAGCACCACACAAGATGCGGGGACGGAAGGGGACAAAGACAGCCAAGTATTGAGCTCGAGAGAACCGTAGTGGAACCTCAGAAAACCTGGATGAATTTCAAGGGCTCGTTGAAATTAAAAGTACTGTCCATTTGTACATCCTCTATCGGCTATAATCCTGTAGTAGTGCTCACTTCCTGAAAAAAACATAGGCGGCGAAAGTTTTAGCCATGGAACGCCTGTAGGTAGGTCCTGTACAGATGAATTTGTCAACTTAGCTACCACCTCATCGACCTATTAGGAAGCATTGCGAGGTCGAAAAGTGTAGATATTTCTTTTGCATCATAACAGACGGACGGAGATTCAAAGGCGGTCGAATGGCGCGTGCTCGTCTCAGTTGCAGGGGTTTGGCATCATAGTCCTGCTGACTCCTGCAATGGTAGCATCCCATCACCATGAACTGAAAAGTTCTTTTACATATATAGAAACCGCGGGAAGAAATTCTACGAGAGAGTGATACTCTTCTTCGAATTGTGTCAAGTTGCCTTTCTGTCTCGTGTATTTTGAATGAATCCGTCTGGTTATTAAACCTTCTTGCCACTGTCACTAGGTACTTCGATGCTATCGCTTTGGTCCACGACTCGTGTTCGTCCCCGAGCGTCAGTTTCACAGTCATCTGAGATCATTCAGAAACAATGTAACTGAACTTACGCTGACAGAGACGGGGTGAAACAGAAAACAGAGAGGTGCGAAAACTAGAGACCGCTCTCTCTTGCTTTTAGAAACTATTCGGTTCATTCTCACTTGTTTAACGAATGTGTCCACTACGTAAACCAGCCTCACATGAAAGATTTGTGCGCTGAGTAATAGTTGCAGTACTGACACTCGACGTTATATTCACAAATCATCAACACGTGCGTAATATTTATACAAGACTCACGGCCGATGCAGATCCAGGAGAAGAAACTGAGATTCAGATGCGCGATAAGGGGACAGAGAATGTCTGTTTCGAAATGATTTGAAGAAAAAGAAGTAATCATAGCTTTGGGTAATTATTGCTGTACTGTGTAACTGATTGTTAGTATTTTATAATTATTTGCAGAACTTAGTAATTTTCGTCGTCGACGGTTTGTCTAGTCATTTCACAACAGTAAATTATGATATATTTCGCGTGTTATATTGTAATAGAGTTGTAAAAATTTTGTCGATAAACGTAAACGGTATTCACTTATACATTAGACAATAGCAAGCGTATATATTAGACAATAGCAAGGCGAGCGTTTCCATTTATCGTACAAGAGAAAGTACATAAAGAAGCACGTTGGTATTAGTTCACCGTCTGTACACAAGAATTGTTACAAGGCAAATAGTTGAAATGTAAATTTTAATTTTACTGAAGTCTTAATTTTTTAATGCAGTAATCAATTCTGTAGTGGAAGTTTTCTGTCAGTATATTCGTTAACGATACGTTTCCTACTCGAGACTTAGTTGATTGTAATATGACCAAAGTCATGATACCGTTCATTGACAAAGTGATGTTGGATTTAGATATGTTTACTCCTCGAATGATTAACATTACTTTTAACCATTTCCAGTATTTTTTTATTGTTAGATATCGATATGTTCACTCCTCGAATGATTACATTCTTTTATTATCTTCTCAAATAGTCCGTAATCTAAAATATCTGTTCCCTGAAGATTTCTCAGAAGTTGGTGTAACCATAAAGTCTCTCTGTGGCTATTGAGACAGTGGGTATTCCATTTCTGTTGCAGAAACATGATGGTTTTTGTCGATGGCTACTCTTGGACCAACTGATTGCTCCGGACTCGTTCAAAAAGACATAACCATTGTGTGACTAGAAGTCTAGTTGGAATGTGCAAATCCATGACTTGATTCAGTAGTTAGTAGTTCGTTTGATAAAAATCTTGTACTCACTTATGTCAAAGAAGTATTATCTGAAAATGTGTTTGACCATAGTAAGATGATCGAGAGTTAGGGTAAGAGAATTGGTTAACCAAACTCACTGCAAATACCAAATTTGGATGAGGTAGCAAAATTGTAACATAAGCATTCCCACTAGTCTCTTATATGCATACTCTTCAGTGGACTGATGTCTAGCTGATGTATACTTGACGTTGCAGGAGCAGCAGGAGTATGTGGATGTCTGTCGCGTCGTCAAAAGCACATCCATGCAAAATATCTGTTTTAACTGTAAACTTTTCTTTTGTTTACACTTGTAAAATCCGATCCAATTTCAGAGTTTACAAGTTCACTCAAATCTAAAACTATGTACTTGGACGCGTAGTCCACAAAAAATACCTATGTAACTATATCTCAAACTCTCCAAACTGAAGTATGTAGTTCGAGTTAACACAAAGTTAAGATTCTAGTCCAAAATTTCTCTGAATGTTGAGTTCTAAACTTCTTCACTCTTTTCTTAACACAACCAAGTTCAATTTTCTTCTCCAAACTCCAAATAAACAACTTGGTATCTTCCTGGAAAACCATTGCAAAATTCTTTTGAATGATATCAAGAACGTCCAAAACCAAGCTCTGTAGACATTGTTATAGATCGTCAAAGTTGCTGAAAGCTACTTTGTCTCCAAGAATCCTCCGTGAGCACGAAGGCTTTCTTTCCCAACCTTGGGTTCAACTTCCAAAACTGTAACCTCCAAAAGCAAGCCCTATCCTGTAGTACCAAGAATGTCCTAAACCGAGCTCCTTAAGCGACCTTACGACTATTTAAAATTTATCCCTTGTTGTGTAAGTGAAATATCATATGAGCGTAGAATCTTTTCTCTTCATAAGCACATTTCACTTTGATCTTTCACTACTCTCTCATATCAACTCTAAATCAAGTAAAACTTGCCGTGTCAGAGAGCCTTTGGAGTAAGCTAACGATATTGACCTCCTTTTGGATAATATTGGTCCAATAGCTCTTGAGGGTTATAAATGGATCCTGAGCAAAAACTTATGAATATCTACTCTCCACATACGCAGGTGTCTCCTCTGGACTAACACCCCAACGAAGAAGCCAAGACAACAAAGTGACTTCTAAATACAACTCTATGTCACTATCCATAATAAAAAGAGAAAAAAGAGGAGGATGGATAACATTAAAAGGATGGTTGGTACTGTTTTTGACTGGACTATCATCCACCAACAAAACATCCCTCGTGCTCAAGTTACGGTGATGAAGAATAGCAAAATCTTTCAAGTACAAGTGATTCCTGAAAGCAGCTTCTCGAACCGTCTTATATTTGAAACACATGTCTTGAGCAAAAGCATGACAAACCTACAAAAGTAAAAATTAGTTTTTAGAACACATATCTTAGAGCAAAAACATAGCATATAATATAGAAAAGTGATGAAAATCTTAATTGAAAATAAGTTTAAAAGAAGTATCATACCTTCTCTCCTGCAACTCCAGGAGGTAGATAATTCATCTCTTCCATAGCGCGTAGTAGCGTTCCGGTGTTTAACAACGTCCGAGAAGTCCATATGATGACATGAAACTTATCTAAACATATCTCCAGAAAAGTTTTCATTCCACGTCTCGTCACGTACCATATAGACTGTTTCGATGTAGTTTCTACTACATATCCTCTTTCACGCGCTGACATCAACTCATGCTCGTTCCTTCTCACTTGGACAAATCAAGGATTAAGGTCTTACGTCGATTTGTAGTAGGATGAACTAGATGAGAGTAGAACTCTTCTGCCTCACGTATAGTGTTCAATTCCACTTTCTCAATCATAACTTCATACTGCATATGCTCGAGTTGAAGACTTTTGGAATTGAGTTCTTCCTCCTTCTTTTTGATGGCATTATGGAGTTGATTCATTCTCGCTATGAGAATAGCCTCATCATCTACAGATATACCATAAATAACAAGTACAACTTAATTAAAGTAACAAAGTAGAACTAAACTAGAATAAATTATAAATAAATATATTTAAAAAGCACTTATTAAGTTTTACCAACAAGTACAAAAATCCCAAACTTGTGAAAAGTTTCAAAGTAGAGACAAACTCAAACTAAACCAAACTAAACTGTAAATTTTTTACCTGATGACTGTAAACTGTAAATTTGCTTCTTCTTCCAGTTTGGCTTATCCAGAGAAATTGTCAGCTTACGAATGTGGTTTTGACAACTGTATCTGGAAACAACGATTAGTGGATATTGGTACTGTCACTGCACAGCAAGCTGTGGATTGGGGATTCAGCGGTGTAATGTTAAGAGGTTTTAATTCTAAACTAAGCTGAGAAGCCACTGTTGAAGGTAAAGAACCAAAAAGAACCGAGGAGCATGATGCGAAGACTGAGGATCTTGATCAGGAGGAACATGAAGTGAAGACTGAGGATCTTGCCTGAGAAGAAAAGTGCACCGCAGGATCTGAAAGCATCATTTTAGATGAGAGTTTAATGAATCAATACTGAAACATAACCCTACTAAATAAAAAGATTAACCTTAGTAACACAAAAAACTAAATAAAAAACTTAAAAAATTCTTACTTGATGATGATGGACGAACATGCTGTGAAGACTGAGGGTCTTGACCATGAGAAGAAGAATCTACAACTGGAGCTGAAAACAAGAATTTTAAATGTGAGTTTAAGTAGTAAGTATTCAAGCATACTAAACGAAAAGGAACTAAAAGAAACGCAAAACAATACTAGAACCAAAAATAAACGCTTACTCGATGATGGCTGAGGTCTCCGAGAAGAATCTACTCGTCCTCCCTCGGGAAGTATACCGATATGGATCATGAGGTGAGTCAACATCATACCCACCCATGTTTCAAGATGTCGTACCAATTTTTCCTTACTCATATGTTTCTTCATAGAAGAGATCTCGGCATCCAAAGAATCCAAAATGAACTCAACTCCAATCGTAATCTTCCTTACTCTCTTCTATTTTACTCTTCACATATAAAGCTAAATGCCCATGAACTTCTCATGACGAAACAACAATGTTTCGTCCTCTGTGCATTAGTCGTGAATACCCCTTCACGACAAATGTCATTTCGTCAGAGCGAACACGAGTTGTTTCGCCCTATGTGTATTATTCACGACTAATTGTCATGAGGCGAAACATTATTGTTTCGTCTCATAAAAGAGCGAAACACGAGATGTTTCATCCTTTGTGAAATAAGAGGCGAAGGTGTCTCGCAAAGGATGAAACACATGTTTCGCCTTTTTACAAGATGAAACAGGCCGTGTTTTATCTTGTGGAGTGAGACGAAGGTGTCTGTCACGAGACGCAACACATGTTTCGTTCTTCCACAAGGCGAAACAGGCCGTGTTTTGCTCTAATAATATAGTAATTCTACCAAATAAGACGAAACATCTTGTTTCACTCACCCTATCACAACGACACAAGCTGTATCGCTAAACCTTAACGTGCAACAACACATGCAAACATGGAAATAAATTCTATGATAATTAAATTACAGGACCGTCGTGGTACCCTCCGCTCTCTGGAAACTCTGTCCCGACCTCGTCCTCTTCCATCGCCTCTGCCTCGACGTTGAATTGGAACTCCACCGTCACCACTACCAACACCTCCTCTCGTTTTCGTCACAGCGATTTCTAAAATCACTCAGAGTAGATAATAAAATCTTACAATAATTCAACAACCTTTCCTACTCACCCAACCTCTCCTACTCACCCAACAACTCACTCGTGTATAGTCACTCTTGTCTTGTAGCCTCACTCCTCTCCTAAACTCTCCTCTCCCTTCGCTCTCTTCTCTCGAATCTCCAAAACTCTCCTCTCCTCTCTCCACTCTAAACCCTCTCCTCTCCTAAACCTCTCAACTCTCTTTTCCTTCTCCTCTCGACTCTCCTCTTCTTCTTTTTCTCTCGACTCTCCTGGAAGGGTAGAAAGAGCTAATCGGAAGCCGGAGCAGACTTTCGATGCTTGAGTAACCTCTACTTCTTCTCTCGACTCCCCGGGAAGGGTGGAAGGTGCTAATCGGAAGCCGGAGCAGACTTTCGACTGGACTTCGATGCTGGAAGTAGTTTGTAAGCCGATCCTTGACCTTTGTTTCGTGTATGCTAGATTCAGTTATTGGGCATAAATGTTTGCAGACTCTTCAGAGAGTTAGACGGTACTTACTGTTCTGCAACTGGCACTTCCTCGGATTCTCTATATTCATAATTATATAAGTACTCTCCATTAGTCGTTAGTTTACTTCATGCACCACCAAACTTTAATTCCAACCGCTCATTACTACGAGAGCCCCTTATGTTAATATTTAGAAGTGATACTGATGATCACCAAATAGGTAACATTTTTCTGTTCTGAATCTTGATTGCTCTTTCTGTGTATTAAGATCACTTTATTTCTCAAACAATTGGTCATCGATATCTTGTGTTATTCTCTCTTCACGCTCGGCTTATTCATCACTTCCGCATTCACATCTGCATTCACAGAAAACAGGAATAGCATATAGAAAAGGCAATAGATTTTATTCCGAAATATTTTCATACATCGTGCTCAAAATATACATTTCCGCTACTATAGCAAGGTGTAACATTTCTCGAGGTTCTCAACGGCATCTTCGCACACAGATAGTACATTCTTTATTTCTTCATACAGACCCACGGTTTGGCCTTTCACCTCTGCAATATGATCTCGAACTTGGCGAAACCTAGTCAATGCATCACGGCAATGCTGAACATGATTGCTAATTATCACTATAGGCTCTTCCATCACCAATCGGTCCATGTCTCAAACATTCGACTCTACTCCAACTCGCTCGATAACATCAGAAATTGCTTGTGAACATCCGAGTCTACACTGTCGCGGCGAGAGTCTTTCTTGGGGAGGGCGGACTTCCTGACTGTAATTGATCAGAGAAATGACCTAAAGGGAAAATAAGTTGCTGCTGGCAATGAGATCTCAAAACCCCACTTCTTGCCGCCACCAATTACAAGACAAACACTCAAACAGACACCCACACTCAGCAGACACTCAGGTGCACAGATAGATCTTTCAGGATTTAGAATAACTTTATTTCAGTGCCGGCTGCACCACCAATTTCTTCAACTGTAAAGAAAATCTCTCTCTCTTCCTCTCTTGTGCGTCTCTCTCTCAGTCTATCACTTTTCTGCCAAAAATCTACCAAGTTCACCTCAATCTAGTAGGTGAAATTCAGGCCCCTAACTCTTATTCCTCTCCTTGCGTCAACCTCCCAACTGAAAACTCTCACAAATTTGATTCAACAACGATCAAAAGCCTCTCACAGACCATCAAACTGATCTCCTCTCAATAGACTGCCTCCTGTCCGTTCAGAAGGTAATTCTGCCTCCAAACTGTATAATAGACAAAGTTTAAGCTTCTAAACACTTGTCTCCTCCTTTGCGTCGATCTCCCAACTCAATTCTTTCAGAAATCTGATCTCCTCAGCCCCCAAGCTTCTCCTGCGCGTCCAGATGGCTTCTCTCTCCGCTCTCTGTAAAAAAGTCCCCATCTCCCACAGCCGCAAGTTAATTAACCTAAAAGGTAAGTTCCCAGCTAAGCTGCCTCCTGCTGTCTTTATAAGCAGAACTACTTATCACAAGCAGACCCCTAGCTAAGCTGCCCCTTGCTGTCCTTACGTACAGAACCTTAATTACTAAACCAGCTCTTTTTTTAATAAAAGCTTCACAACTGTCTTTACAAAGCCGACTCCTTCATTACTAAAGGTCTCACAGCTTTCTTTGTCATTGCTAAGCTGACTCGATGATTAATTAATTGATTAACAAAAGTTTCCTGTGCTCTTGATGTCATCTTGATGCCACCCTGAATATACTACAAGTCATCCAATGTAGACCGAAGCTCCAACACTTATGAGGCTGCCCCACAAAGCTTACAGCTCTTCCATATGCGCACCAGGTATCTTCCATAGTATATTCAAGATGGCATGCGGAGGCTTAGGTCAGGAAACTCACGATTAAGAGAGATACCGGTCTCCCGCCCCTAGATATGAAGGACGTGGTTGCATATCCAACATAGACTCCCTTCCAGGAGGCCAACATGTCGGAATAAGAACCAGAGGCCATGGGGAATTGATCCTGAGACCACTTTCTCACTAGGCAGGCGCCCTATCACTGGGAGGGCCTTTGGTTCCGTTCTAAAAGGTCCAAAATTCTGTACATATGCTTTTATTGAAGAAGATTTTTTGTAAAAGTCTTTACTAGCTTTTCCTATGCTAACTTCTCTATACAACTCCATTTTTAATGAATAAGGAGTCAAAACTATAGTATTCATGAACACCTACACACTCACGCTATCAGATTCAGAGTTGGAGTCACGAGCCAGAATTGACGGATTTCCCTCTTTCGCATATTTCTCAGTCTAAAATCCGTGCTAACTATTACTTAAAACACTTTTTGTCAAAACTGGAAGTATGAAGTCGCCCTCCTCGTCGAGCTCTACATTCTGGTGCCTTTCGACCCCTTTAGGATGATATTCCAATCCAAGCTAGGGGGCAGCTTGCCAAGCATGGCCCCAGCTTAGCTCCTGCCCAGCTTGATAAGCTAGGGTGCAGCTTCCTGAACAAATATTGGTTGAGTGTCTTCTGAAGCTCCGTTTCATCACCTTGAACGTCACGTACTACGACATTCACCCCCTCCAAACCTGCACAGCCTCCAGTATGTGCCAACCTTTTCACTAGTCTCCAAGGTTCTCTAAATTGTCATCGTCCTCTTCAACGTCCTCTGCGTCTTCTTCTGATAGCAGATCTGCATCGGCATCCATCATCTGATCTGACTCCAAAAATTCATCTAGCTCAACGATCTCTCCCCTTTTTCTAAACAACTTGATACGCTTACCAGCAACAAGAAGTCTTAGAGGTGTACCATCGAGCTCCCGTAAAGAGTAAGTAGCATTCTGATGCACTTCTAAGACAACATATGGACCAAATCACCTCCTAGAAAATTTCTGAATCGTAGAGTGCTGATTCTCTAACGTACTATCGTACATCAAAACCCAATCTCCAACATGTATGAGCTTCGTTCGGAGCCGGTGGGTCTTGTCAAACCTGTCCTTGTTCTTGAGGCGAGCCTCTTTTAGTTTCTGTTGTGCCTCTATAAGATCCTCCTCCCTGTGTTCCAACTGCCTGATTGGAAGTGCAAGAAGTTGTACACGATCCATTTCTTCTTCCTACGATAAAGTAACCCATGTAGGAAAATCCTCCTCTGCCGGCATAATCGGCTTCTGACCCAACATCAATTCAATGAACATGTACCCAGTAGTAGTGCAATGAGTTGATCTGTCAGCCCACAGAGCAAAAAGGAGCAACCTAGGCCATTGTCTACGCCTACCATCGCATGCCTTTACCAGAGCTTGAACAATCGACGGATGCCCTCTCTCGCTCTTACCAATCCCTTCCGGATTCATAGTAGTAGTGAGTTTGAGTTTCACTCTGTGTTGAACGATGAACTCCTTCGCTTCCGTACCACGCAACTCTCCTCTGTCTGCACGCAATCTCTCTATAGATCCGTACCTACAGACAATATCTTCAAGAACAAACCTACATATCTCTTCTGTGGTCTTCGTCCTCAGAGCTCGTCCTTCCACAAAGTTGGAGAGGTCTTCTCGAGCCAACACCAAGTACCTCATACCTCATAACCCAAGAGGCATTGCTACCAAATCAAGAACCCATTGAAAATGAATACTAGGCGGATAGGTTGGTACCAGACCATCTCTGTAACGTACCTTTGAATAAAATTGACAGTGTAAGCATGAACTCACAAAGTTCACCACATCTTGATAAAGTCCTCTCCACCAGTATCTCTCTTTCAACTTTGTGTAGGTAGTCCAAGCTCCTCGATGTCCGGCCCACAAGGTGTCATGAAACTCCTTCATCAACCGTTGCTTGGTCTGTAGATCATCTATAACTCGTAAAAGTGCTCCGTCTCCTCTCTTTGGATGTTTCCAAAGATACCCATCTCACAAAAGTAATCATATGCCTTTCTCCTTACCTCTCTAAACTCTGCATCACTCAAACCCTCCCGCCTGTTTAAAAAACTCAGAAAGAATCCAATGTCACGTAACCTTCTCGTGTAGAACTCCTCTCTGAACGGCAGCGGCTCCAAGTTTGTAGTCCGTCGATTAATCTGACACTGAGCATCTTTTCTCTCTTCTTCCTCAGCTTCTGAAAACATGACATCCTCATCTACAAATCGAGCCCTTGAAAACATATCTGCGATTACGTTCTCTTTTCCTTTTATATGTTTCAGCTCTGGATTCAAGCTTCTAATATAAGCAATCCAACGTAATATCGCTATGTCTGGCGTGTTACAGTTTGATATCATGCCTAGTAGAGGTAGACAATCCGTTTCTAGGACTACATGAGCACCAATCAGAAACTGACGGTCTGTCTTCATCGCTATCACCGCTCTCCACAACTCACGCTTCACCTGGGGATAATCTCGTTGCCTGTCCGTCAAGATCCTAGCTCCAAACCTAGAGGTAAGCCGCATACCATCCGCATCATCTTGACCTATCGCCCAACCAATCGCTTTTGGACTAGTATCTACTGTGACAATGACAGGTCTCTCACACCCGTAGTCTACTCTTCTCAAAACAGGTGGAGACTATAGAGTCTCCTTCAGCTTATTCATAGCTTCTCGATAGACTGAGGTCCATACAAACCTCTTACCCTTCCTCAATAATGCATACAAAGGCTCAGCAACATGAGCATAATGAGGAATGGATAAATGATAAAATACACAAGCACCTAAAAAACGCCGAACCTCCGTGATATTCTTACAGTCTGCCATCCTAGCTATGGCTTCAACCTTCTCCGGATTTGGTCGCCTTCCAAAAGCACCACATAGATATCCAACCACTAAAATCTTAGACACACCAAACTTGGACTTAGCTCTTGACATGGTGAGATGTACCTCCTCCAAACGAGTTAAGATACGTTTTACATCTCTGATATGATCTACAACAAAACCTCCTACATCCATTCGCAAGTACTGCTTCATCCTTGTCTTCAACCGCACAACCTTTTATAGGAATATCATCTAGAAATGAAATGGTAACATCAGGCACAAATTCCCTCAGTATCTTATGCATCGCATTCTGCATATGAGCCACCGAGTTCGTTGCTCCTTGTGGAAGAGTACACATCCGCATCAATCCCAGGGGCGTATGCATAGTAGTTAGATCTCTACTCTCTACAGCCAGCTAGAACTGATACAGAATATAGATCTCCTATCGAATAGATAGCTCTCCCTGCAAATGCCTCTGCTACCTCCTCAATCACAAGACCCGTCCCAACGTTACGAATGGTTACGTTATTCGCAGGCTGTAGGTCTTGAATAAAACACAAAGCTCATGACTTCTTGGATACATTGAACCACCTGCTAGAATATGGTCCCATAGACGGCTCAAGTGTCCCCATCTGTACCTTCTCTTTCAACAACTCGATGAGTTTAGGCAACAAAGCACGAGGAACTGTGATCGGTTTCAGATCTCAAGGCACATGAGGGATTGTGAATATAACCATAGGCGCTATAACTAATCCACACAACTTATCTCCTCTGCTGAAAAAGAGAATGCTTTACCATGATCCATTATCATCTGCTCAAACATTATCTTCTCAATCTCAGTCAAGAAATCACCCCTACTCGTCTACGATCACGCAATATAGGCTCAGTCCCTACTAATTGTACTTGCTGCTTGGAGTTAACAGGTAGTTGAGCTGCTACCGGTCTCACCTTTTTCAATACAGATTTGTATTTCGCATGGATGTCTGCTTCTTGAGAGAATGCGCACCAACAAACGACTTCTCTTCCCTCACTATTCTGCATCGGATGAGGAAAGAACTGCACGTACGTAACAACCTCCTCATATATGCGCCGAGAGTGGATAAGGATCACCGTCATACTATCTATCCCTTCCATCAATCTACTCACACTGTCTAACCAACCAACCAACAACTGACTGTACAGACATAAACTCTTCAAACAAGCCAGAAACCACTTCGTCTTCAAGCAGAATCCCTACACGCCACAACTCTGATACCTGTTTCACCATCCATCTTCTTGTATTTTCTCCTATATCTTCGACTCTTGTAAATCGACTCCACCCATCTACCTCAAACATCAACAATCCATACTGTCAACTCTGTACACTACACCTGTCTGCAGACCTTTGTACATGTCTCGCTTCCAACTCTGACGAGATCTCAACAGTAGGTTCTACACCCTTGTCTTCTCGCTCTATAGGAGTGGACTGCGAAAACCCTTACATCTCTTCGTCTGAGAATCTCTAAGAGTTTGTCGGTTCCGCTCATGTCTTGAACGAACCGTCAATAACTGTACAGAGAGACCTGTCATCAGGACTCCGAACTCTGGCATAATGAGACCCATCGTTCATCATGTTTGTCTCCATTCAAACAGCGGTGATATATGGTTGGTCCAGTATGACAGGATAGGAGGCAGACGACTGTACAAAGAAATGTTGATCAACCTCTACATCTCCAATCTTTACACGCATATTGGGACAAGCTCCGTATAACTCACCCTTTTGATTATTTGCAGCGCGAAGTACCCAACCATGATTCCTTTCGATTGGTCATTGCTCCTTCTCATACACCTCTTCCAACCTGTGATCCACAAGTGCAGGTACTAGTTCAGAAAGTCCTCCAAGCCGAACCTACGTCTCTGTTGTCGCTCTTGCCCAGTGCTTCTCTTTGAAATCGCTGTCTGCGCTTGACCTATCCTCTTCAAACCCTTCGTCTTCATTCTCAATAACAGCAAGACCAGCAACCCATACTTCATACTTATCATCCCTGAACCCGTCAACACCAATAGCATCTACTGCACCAACCATCTGACTATCTACTTGTTCAGTCAATACTTGTCTTTTTCTCTTCATGATGTCTATTATCAACTCGTGAAACTCTCTCTTCGCGATACCCAGTACCTCACGAAGAGTAAACTCAACTCTAGCATCCAAAATGCGTTGCTCCAGAATAGCACGCAAGTCTGTTGTTGTTTCGATGTCTGCCGCTAACTTGTAAGCTGGAGCTTTCTCTTTCTCTTGTGCTGTAAACCTCTTCTCACGTACTCTATCTGTAGCAGTAGGTTCCTGTGGTAAATCCTGTACACCTTCCATAGGATCCACTACAGGTGATGGAGCTGTAGAGGTAGAGGGTATATCCTCTGCAGCAGGAACTCTATCAGTTGGTACAGATGATGATGGTACCGCTGCTCTCCTCTTTGTAATTCTCCGACGGTCACTGTCATCTGATATCCCTGCATCTAGGTCGGAAGCATCCCGTCGTCTTTTGTCTTCCACCATGGCATCCTGTTCACTACTCGTTTCAAAAAATGCTCGAATAGAAGTTGCATCCACTGGGTCTCTCCATCCAGTAGCTCTCCTTATGCTTTCTGCACCTCTCGTCATCATTTCAATCAGAACTCTCAACAGCCTGCTCAACCATAGTTGGATTAGAGCGCACCTCAACCTTTCCAGTATACACATCAGCTTCCGCAGAACCCGCCGTCATCGCTGTAGTGTTCGCACCAATAAGTGCTAGAAGTGAACTCCTCATTCCTCCTCTTCCAAAATATGTATTTAGGGGTTGCCCAGCGGCGGTTAGATACAATCTGTTATTCTGATAATTGATTACGCCATCTCGCAAGGCAACCGCTAAGTCTTGACAGTCTCCTCTGAGATGATCTGGACTATCGCACCAAATACATCTCCTGGTAAAGGTTCCTCCTACATGTCGAGCACCTGGTGCGGCTGATCGTTGGTCTCTCCTCAAATCAACCATCTCAACTCTCAAATCTCTCAACTGTTGAGTGATCTCTTCAATCAGGTTATTCTGATTTCGATTCCCAATAGGTCGCTGCTGCTGTCTAGGTCCTCTCTGTGCTGGGATAGGCACTACAAGCGCTTGGGGAACCACAACAGGTGCTTGAGGGATCACTATACGTGCCTAGGGTATTATCTGAGGTATCATAGGAGCCTAAGGTACTCTCTGCTCCGGCAAGGCCTCTAGCTGCAGTGCCATCCTACCACGACGCTGTCTGGCAAGAGTAGATACTGCTTCCTTCACTCTCCTCCAATCAGATGTAACGTCCCTTTCAGCTCCACGATCAACTAACATGAAGCAAAGTCTGTCTGCTGTGAACTCATCCAGAGCACCTAAGAACAACTCTGTCTTCCTAGCATCCAGCGTCAATCTCTCTAGACCAGAAAGCTGAGAGTTCTTCTTCTCAAATTCACGAATCACCTCATTCAGTCCCATGGAACGTCCAGGCTGGCGCTCTATCCAATCCATGAGAGTCCTTCTGGTGACTCTTTCTGAATCTTCTTCTAGAAACTCTTCCCTTAGAGCACGTTCAAACAGAGACCACCCACCTAGATGTCTTCTCTGTAAAATTCTAATCTTCTCTCTTAGTTCAGGGACAACAGTCAACTCAAAGCTTAGAATTACCTCAACTTCAGGTGCCCTGACCAGCTCCATCTCATCCACATACTCCCGCAGGTATCTAGTAACGTCTCTTCCATCGAATCGTCCACATCGACCAACAATTGCTTGTAATGCCCTTGTGGACTTCTGCTCAACTCCTCCAATTGTAGGCTGCTGCTGAATCAAGGCAGCCAATGTCTGAAGAATCTGAGACGTGTCTACAGTAGGCTATGCTATTGCTGTTGGAACCACCGTAGGCCCTCCTTGAGAGCCAATTCCATCTTGACCAGGAGTCCCTTGAACAGGAGTACCTTGAGCGACAGCTACACTTTGTACGGCAGCACTATGATCCATCTTCTCAATTCAGTCAATTCTCCAAATCAATCACCCCAATAGCTCTCAGTGGAAGCACCAGATGTCGTGATGAGAGTCTTTCTTGGGGAGGGCGGACCTCCTGAATGTAATTGATCAGAGAAACGACCTAAAGAGAAAATAAGTTGCTGCTGGCGTTGAGATCTCAAAACCCCACTTCTTGCCGCCACCAATTACAAGACAAACACTCAAACAGGCACCCACACCCAGCAGACACTCAGGTGCACAGATAGATCTTTCAGGATTCAGAATAACTTTATTTCAGTGTCGGCTGCACCACCAATTTCTTCAACTGTAAAGAAAATCTCTCTCTTCCTCTCTTGTGCGTCTCTCTCTTCGTCTATCACTTTTCTGCCAAAAATCTACCAAGCTCACCTCAATCTCAATCTAGTAGATGAAATTCAGGCCCCTGACTCTTATTCCTCTCCTTGCGTCAACCTCCCAACTGAAAACTCTCACAAATTTGATTCAACAACGATCAAAAGCTTATCACAAACCATCAAACTGATCTCCCCTCAATAGATTACCTCATGTCCGTTCAGAAAGTAATTCTGCCTCCAAACTGTATAATAGACAAAGTTTAAGCTTGTCTCTTCTTTTGCGTCGACCTCCCAACTCAATTCTTTCATAAATCTGATCTCCTCAGCCCCCAAGCTTCTCCTGAGCGTCCCGATGGCTTCTCTCTCCGCTCTCTGTAAAAAAGTCTCCATCTCTCGCAGCCGCAGGTTAATTAACCTAAAAGGTAAGTTCCCAGCTAAGCTGCCCCCTGCTGTTCTTATAAGCAGAACTACTTATCACAAGCAGGCCCCTAGCTAAGCTGCCCCCCTGCTGTCCTTACGTACAAAACCTTAATTACTAAACCAGCTCCTTTTTTAATAAAGCTTCACAGTTGTCTTTACAAAGCCGACTCCTTCATTACTAAAGGTCTCACAACTTTCTTTGTCATTGCTAAGCTGACTCGATGACTAATTAACTGATTAACAAAAGTTTTCTGTGCTCTTGATGCCATCTTGATGCCATCTTGAATATACTACAAGTCATCCAATGTAGATCGAAATCCCAACACTTATGAGGCTGCCCACATGGCTTACGGTCCTCCCATATGTGCACCAGGTATCTCTCATAGTATATTCAAGATGGCATGCGGAGGCTTAGGCCAGGAAGCCCACGATTAAAGGAAATACCAGTCTCCCGCCCTTAGATATGCAGGACGTGGCTACATATCCAACATAGACTCCTTTCCAAGAGGCCAACATATCGGAATAGGAACCAAAGGCTAGGGGGAATTGATCCTTGAGACCATTTTCTCCCTAGGCAGGCGCCCTATCACTGGGATGGCCTTTGGTTTCGTTCTAAAAGGCCTTTGGTTCCATTCTGAAAAAGATTTTCTGTAAAAGTCTTTACTAGCTTTTCCTATGCTAACTTCTCTATACAACTCCGTTTTTAATGAATAAGGAGTCAAAACTATAGTATTCATGAACACCTACACACTCACGCTATCAGATTCAGAGTTGGAGTCACGAGCCAGAATCGACGGTATCGAGTTGAGAGTTCTGAGAAGGACGAAACCTTCTGGCTGTGATATGATCTTGAAGGTTGTGTTCAATCTACTCAGGGAAGCGTTGGGCTTCAGACTATGGTTGCTTACTACAGAGGTAGGCTTCAGATCAAAAGGGAACACTATAAACACTCACTCAGGTCGAATGGACCCTCCAGTATGTTCAGGAAGCGAAAATCAGGTCAGACTAGCAGTAATAAGGTCAGACGGCGAACTTTAACAGTCCAGAATCAGAAATATACGATGGTTCAGACTTCAGAACTTCTCCTACATGTAAATGATGCCCTACTGACCATACATACGAAGTTTCAGCTTGAGATCAATTCAGAGCACCAAGATATGGGCAGAAACGTTCTGAGCAGAGAAATTACGACAATTTCTGGTACCCATACAGCTATTTCGATCTAGAACAGAGAATTGGCTCGATCAATTTCGAAGGTTCTTACAGAATTTGCAGTTCACATATTGCTGAACACCCATGTGAAGTTGGGCCTCCTGATTGTACACAGAACTCCAGATCTCACTCTCTGAAGTTGCTGTTCTAGATTGAGAGCTTTTTGGACCCCCTCTGCTTCAGCGGTCGAAAAAAGAAGCAAAAGCAAAAGCTTCTTAAGCTACCTAAAACGACACGTAGCCCCGAAAATAACTTAAATCAGCTAGAAAGCGTGCATGGGCGACACGGAAATACAACCCATGAGCTTAAGCCTTATCAACATGGTAATCAACCTACTAAGACTCAAAATATATAACATCTTCCAAAAATGAACTTCTCTGAGGTCTTAACTTCAGTCAGAGAGACTAACGCCTGACAGAGAAGTGAATCATTTACTATGTGAAATGACTCACATCACGACATCCACCCCCTCCAAACCTGCACATCCTCCGACATGTGCCAACCTGTTCAGTCTTCTGCTTGTTCTTCATCATCATCGCTCTCCTCCGCCTCAGTCTCATCAGACGCTGAGACGTCTCCGTCTCTTGTTGTCCTCAGCTCTGACTCCAGAAAGTTGAATAACTCAATTGACCCTCCGCGTCTCTTGAACAATTTCACACGTTTGCCAACCACAGATAGTTTCAAAAGAGTACATCCAACTCACGCAAACTATAAGTGGCATTCTCATATACATCTAACACAACATAAGGCCCGAACCATCTTCGCGAGAACTTACGAAGTGTAGAATGCTGGTTCTCCAACGTGCTATCATACACCAGAACCCAATCACCAACACGTATTGGTTTTGGTCATAGTCGGTGAGTCTTGTCGAAACGCTCTTTGTTTCTGACTCGAGTCACCTTCAGCTTCTCTTGCGCCTCAGCAAGATCCTCCTCCCTTCGCTCCAACTGCCTAGTTCAAAAAGCAAGGAGTGAAGTATGTTCTATACCATCTTCCCACGGTAGCTTAGCCCACGTAAGAAAGTCTTCCTCAGCAGGCATGATCGGTTTCTGCCTCAACATAAGCTCAACTGGCATATAACCAGTCGTGGTACAATGTGTAGTTCTATCAGCCCATAAAGCGAATGGAAGTAGTCTCGGTCATTCTCTAGGTCTACCATCACATGCTTTCACTAAAGCGTGAACAATAGAAGGATGTCCTCGATCACTCTTACCATTCCCTTCTGGATTCATGGCAGTAGTAAGTCGAAGCTTTACTCCATAACAAGCAAAGAACTCCTTCGCTTCTGCACCTCTCAGCTCACCCCTATCTGCTCGTAGTCTTCCAACAGATCCATAACGACAGATGATATCCTCAAGCACGAATCTACATATGTTCTCTGTAGTCTTCGTCCGTAGTGCTCGTCCCTCCACGTAGTTGGAGAGATCTTCCCGAGCTAACACCAAGTAGCGCATCCCTCACAGTCCCGACGGCATCATCACAAGATCAAAGACCCACTGAAAATGAATACTAGGTGGGTAGGTAGGTACAAGTCCATCTCTATAACGGACTTTAGAGTAAAACTGGCAGTGCAGACACGACCCAACAAAATCCACTACGTCTTGATACAAACCCTTCCACCAGTATCGCTCCTTCATCTTTGTGTATGTAGCCCAAACTCCACGATGTCTAGCCCACAAGGTGTCATGAAACTCCTTAAGCAGATTCAGCTTCATCGGTTGATCATCCACCACTCTAGCAAGCATCCTATCTCTTCTCTTCGGACGTTTCCACAGATAACCTTCACGTAGAAGGTAACCATACGCCTTTCGTCTGATCTCCTTGAACTCTGCATCACTCCAACCTTCTCGTCTGCATAATGAACTCAGATAGTATTAAATATCGCAGAACTTTTCCGTGTAGAACTCCTCGTAGAACGGCAGTGGTTCCAAGTCTGAAGTCTGCTGACCAACTTGGCACCAAACATCTCTCTTCTCTTCATCTTCGACCTCTGTAATCATCTCATCCTCATCTGTATAACGAGCCCTAGATAACATATCTGCAGCAAGATTATCCTTTCCTGCTATATGTTTTAGCTCAGGATTCAGACCCCGGATATAAGCAATCCATCGTAGCATTGCTATGTCTGGAGTATTACAGTTTGCTATCATACCCAACAAAGGCAAACAATCTGTTTCTAGTATCACACGATGTCGGAGTGTGATCCGTCTACCTAGGAAAGCGCCGGGCTTCTGGCTGTGATTGTTTACTCAAGAGGTTGGCTTTCAGGTCACAACAGGAGCTATAAACACTCACACAGGAGTGTAGGATCCTCTGATATGCTCAAAAAGCGAAATTTAGGTCTCATTGGTAGTAATAGGCTTAAGCGGTGAACTTTGACACTGAAAGAGAGGAAAACTATGAAGGTTTAGACTTCTAAACTTCCCCTACATGTAAATGAGGCACTACTGAACACACACACGAAGTTTCAGCCTGAGATTGAATTCTAGCACCGAGATGTTGACAGAAAAGTTCTGAATAAGAGAATTATGGCAATTTCTGGTACCTAGACAGCTATTCAGACATAGAACAGAGAATTGGCTCGATGAATTTCAAATCTTCTCACAGTATTTGAAGTCTACAGGATGCTGAACATCCCTGTGAAGTTGGGACTCCTGATTGTTTGTAGAACTCCAGATCTCCTTCTCTAAAGTCGCTGCTCTAGATTAAGAGCTTTTCAGACCCCCTCTGCTTCAGCGGCCGCCCTGAATTACTCAGTTACTCAAATGATTTGAAACTTTTTGGACAGTCGTAGCCCTCCTGACAGTGAACGCAACCACGAAGTTTTGAAGTGATTTCCTCAATTCTGCTGCAATTGGCACCGAAAACCCCAAAATCAACAAAAATGACGCAGTTTTGGCACAATCCGAACTTCAATTGGGCATAACTCCTTGTTTATTGATCCAAATCGAGCAAAAATTTCACTGACAGTGCTTGGCACGACGAGCTCTCTCTTCCTGTGTTCCCAGATTTCGAAGATCTCTCACCAATTGCTCGAACTCTCCTCTAGAGCTCTGTTTCTAAACTTAGAGTTTTACAAAAGACAAAAATGGACCAATGGGAGTTCATAGCTCCACTTGACTGTCCTTTTGTGCCTCAAACTACCTGGTAACTTATCTACACTCATAGGCTACCACGTCAAGCCCCCTAGAGTGCCAGCGTAAAACTTAAACTACCTAAAATGACACATAGCCTTGAAAAATAACTTAAATTAGCTAGAAAGCGTGCATGGGCGACAAGTAAGTACAACCCATGAGCTCAAACCACTATCAGCATGGAAACCCTAAGTTATGTACATTGAACGTCATAGACTAGTAAGAAGTCACTTGCACAAGCGCACAAATGCTTGAACAAGATAACTAACATACTATCAGCCTACTAGGACTCAAAATAGTGCTAACACCGTATGCAAAGGTGTCAAACATATACATAAAAGACTAGAAGTAATATGAGCTAACTTCTAGAACTACCAAACCTAAGCGTCGGAGTAGAAGTCAAGCATGTAGCCGCCAAATGGTGCGACATCCACCCCCTCTGAACCTGCACATCCTCCGGTATGTGCCAGATCCAGATCAAGACTCTTCAGCTTCAGCTTCAAATTCATCTTCAACCTCCATTGAGTCTTCAGCTTCATCCTCAGTAAGCTCTGCAATGTTCTGGTCATCCCCTCTCCTTCTAAAGAGCTTGATTCTCTTCCCTGCGACTGGTATCTTGAGCACTGCACCATCTAACTCTCTCAAAGAGTATGTGGCATTATCATAAACTTCTAACACCACATAAGGTCCGAACCATCTCTTGGAAAACTTTCTGATAGCGCTATGCTGATTATCAAGACTACTATCATAGACTAACACCCAATCACCTTCCTTAACTGGTTTGGGTCATAATCTATGCGTCCTATCAAATCTGCCTTTGTTTCTCTCTCTAGCAGTCTTTAACCTTTCCACAGCTTTGGCAACATCCTCAGGTCTTCGTTCTAACTGCTGGATCCTTAATGCAAGAAGATCCTCCGTACTTCTACCATCTTCCCATGGCAAAACATTCCAAGTAGGCACAACCTCCTCAATCGGCATCACAGGTTTTTGCCCTAGTATCAACTCTGCTGGCATGTAACCTGTAACGGTACTATGAGTTGTACGATCTGCCCACAAAGCAAATGGTAACAGTCTAGGCCATTCACGGATCTTACCCTTGCAAGCTTTTACCAAAGCTTTGATGATTGGCGGATGACCTCTTTCGCTCTTGCCATTCCCTTCAGGATTGTAAGCAGTGGTTAACGCCAACTTGATTCCCAATCGCTTGAAGAATTCAACTGCTTCTTGTGCATCCAGCTCACCCCTATCTGCAGTGATCTTCCCACACACCCATACCTACAAATAACATCTTCAAGTAGAAAGCGGCAGACACTAGCAGTGGTCTTCGTCCTCAGAGCACGACCTTCAACTTGGTTAGATAGATCTTCTCTAGCCAAGACTAGATACCTCATTTGTCCAAGTCCAAATGGCATAGTTACCAGATCAACTACCCATTTGTAATGAATGGCTAAAGGATAAGTAGGATGCAATCCATCACGATGACGTACGTTGGAATACATCTGGCAGGGTATACAAGATGAAACAAACTGTACTACATCCTTATACATACCCTTCCACCAATACTTTTCCTTCATCTTGGCAAATGTAGCCCAAACTCCTCTATGACCAGCCCATAAACTCTCATGGAACTCCTTGATCAGCTTCTGCTGCGATTCTAGGTCACATACCACCCGCTGCGGTATACCTCCTTGTAGCTTAGGGCGCTTCCATAGATGTCCTCCATGTAAAAAGTAACCATAAGCTATCCTACGGATCCTCTTGAAATCTGCATTAGACCAGCCTTCTTGCCTTTCCAGTGAACTCAAATAGCGCCCAAGATCCAACCACTCGCCATCATACATAGTTTCCTCAAAAAACTCCAACGAGGCTGCAAAACAGCTTCTATCTCTTCTAGCAAGAGCACTAGAATAGAACTCTGTTCCCACATCTTCTTGATCATCTATCATTTCTTTCTCATCGTAATACCTAGCCCTTGATAACATATCTGCCACAGGATTATCCTTCCCTGCAATATGTCTAAACTCTGGGTTCAAGGACTTGATATATGCTATCCACCTCAACATAGCAATATTTGGAGTTGTACAGCTAGTGATCATTCCCAAGAGAGGTAAACAATCTGTCTCCACAACCACAGGTGCTCCTATCAAGTATTCCTTATCACTCTTCATCGCAGTAACTACTCCCCATAGCTCTCTCTTGACCTGAGGGTAGTCTCTCTGCCGTGAACTTAATACCTTAGCACCAAAACGCACCACATATCTATTTCCATCCTCATCGTCTTGTCCTACAGCCCATCCAATGCCAATAGGACTAGTATCAACAGTAAGGATAACAGATCTGCCCAACTCATATGTTACCTTCCGTAGAGTTGGTGGTGAAGCTAAAAGATCCTTCAACTTCCTCATAGACTCGCTTTGCTCCTCTTGCCACTGAAATCTTTGCCCCTTCCTCAGCAGCTTGTACAACGGATCTGCTACATGTGCAAAGTGTGGAATCCATATATGATAAAACACACATGCTCCTAGAAACCTTCTCACCTCAGTAACCGATCCACATGTCTCCTTCATCCTTCGGATGACATCAACCTTGTTTGGACAAGGTTTCCGACCATAAGATCCACACAGATGTCCCACTATTAACACCTCTTGTACTCCAAACACAGACTTGGCTCCTGATAAAGTCAAATGAACCTCTTCCAGTCGACTCAGTATCTTATCACAATCAGCTATGTGATCTGCTACAAACTTACGGCACCCCCTCTGATCTTTTACCTCATTCTTCTCCTCCTCAGCACACCCTTTGATCGGCACATCATCAAGGAATGGCATAGTTTTTTCAGGAATGAAGTCCCTCAAAACTTTGTTCATGCCATTCATCATATGTGCTACCGAATTGGTAGCATCTTGCGGTAAGGTGCACATCCTTAGTAACCCTAAAGGTGTCCTCATTGTAGTCAAGTCTCTACTCTCAGAGGATAATTGAAACTGGTCATAACCTGAATATAAGTCTCCCATGGAATAGATAGCACGACCAGCAAAAGCCTCCGCAAACTCGTCTACAATAGGTCCTATACCCATATTCCTGATAGTTACCTTGTTAACTGGCTGCATATCTTGAATGAATCTCAAAGCTCCACTTTTCTTCGGAACAGTAAACCATCTGCTAGAGTAGGGAGCTATAGATGGTTCCAAGATACCCATCCTAATCCTCTCATTGAGCAAGTCTATCAGCTTTGGCAGATGAGCTCTAGGCACAGGGATAGGACGTAGATTCCAAGACACATGCGGTATAGTAAAGATTACCATAGGTGCAACTACACTTGGATCTACACATCCTACTTCATGTGACTCAAACGCAAACGCCTTACCATGCCTAGATAGCATCTCCTTGAAGCTCTTCTTCTCTTGCTCAGTAAGAAACCCATCACCTCCAATCCTCAGCTCCTTCAGTGTTGTTTCTGTGAACTGGTGCCCAATTCTTCTCGGTCCTCTGAGCGTCGGTTCTCGTGCAGCTTGCTCCATCTTCTGATTGTAGTCGAGTGGTAAAGGCAAAGCCACTGGTTTAACTTTCTTTGCCACTGACTTGTACTTGGTCTCCACATACACCTCTTGTCGATCTATAAACTTATCAATTACATCATAAAGCTCCTTGGAGCTCACTCTCACCACTCTATCTACATCATCTACAGAACTTTCTACTATAGATTTCAACTCTCCTATAGTATCTACCAAATACTGCTCTTCAAACACTCCAGATATATATTCATCTCCTGCTAACTCTCCACTGTCCCACAAAGACTGCTGTACACACTTCACATGTTGCCTCTCAAACCTCTTCAGATTCTCAACCTTCCTATAACACACTGACCCACATGCCGTCAATCCTAAGAAGCCAGTGGATAAAGCCTCATGCTCTACTGGATCAGGCGAGAATCCTAGCTCTACTGTACCGTTGAAGTCTCGCTCTTCAATGGTACTCTGCCAAAACCCCTAGACTCTCTAAACTCCTGAGTAATCTTAGGTAGTGGACGGTCTCTCAAGCTATCACGATTCCTCTCATGTTCTGCAGCGACGGTCAAAAACTGAACAGCTCTTTTGCCATCTCTACTACGTATCCTAGCATAGGCTGAACCGTCATCCATAACTCGTGTCTCCATTCTAACAGCAGTAATGTAAGGTTGCCCTAGAATGATAGGATAGGTTGACATGTCCTGCACAAAGAAATTATGAACATCACTAATGTCACCCACAGTTACCTTGATGTTGGGGCAAGCACCATAGAGTTCTCCTCGCTGGTTGTTGGCAGCACGGATAAGCCATCCATGGTCGGTGTCTATGGGCCATCTCCCACGCTTGTACAGCTCCTTAGACATCAGATTAATCTCTGAGCCGTGATCAATCAATGCCACCACAGGTTCCTCCAGGTCTCCCAACTTCACCAAGGTCTCAGTGGTTGCTCTTGCCCAATGATTATGAGAGTAATGGCTCTTTTGCGATGCTTCCACCTCATCTTCAAACCTCACGTGCTGATCTGATCTTCCCTCTGATACTTGAGAGCAGTAACCAGAAATCTCATCTTCCTCATCTTCTGACAGTTTGGTCCCTAGAGCGTTAAGCGTAGCTGCTTCACCCAAAATCTGACGTTTCCTCTTGATGATATCTATGATAACCTCATGGAACTCACGCTTTGCAATCCCAAGAATCTCACCCAAAGTAAACTCAACTTTCCCATTCAAGATACGGTTCTCTAACACCTGCTTCAGGTCTGTAGCAATCTCAATGTCAGACTGAAGTTTATATGCAGGCATCTTACCCTTCTCCTTGCTTCTCTCCTTCTCCTTTGGTGTTGTAGGTGGTAGATCCTCCATAGTCTCCTCCCGAGTAGGTGTTGTCTCCTGCCTTGCCTCTGGTCTAGCCCTTTCACTCCTTGTAGCAGGTCGTTTGGCTGTAGAAGCCTCACCTGCATCCTCCCTCCTGCGTTTTTCTTCTAGTACAGCTTCATGCTGGCTTCTTGCAACATAAGCATGCACTGACATAGTATCCACAGGATCATTCCATCCTGTAGTTTCTCTAATTGAGTTGCCAACCCTTCGTAGCACATCCTTGTCTAGCTCTGTTCTAGCTACGGACCGCACTACATCTGACCACAACCCAGTAGTCCCTTTCTCTCTCTCCATCTCCACTTTCACTCCACACGTAGCAGCATTCACAAGAGAAACAGCATGTGATGCTGATATATCATTCACAAGTCTCTTCATACCACCCTTGCCAAAGTTGGTTCCCAACATCATCCCAGTCTCTCTCAGATGGATCTTACCATCTTTGAAGAAGATCAGATCCTTCCTCAATGCATTTGAAAACTCCCCACAATCTCTTCTTACATGGTCTAAGCTATCACACCATATACAACGATGAACAAAGCCTTCTCTCATATGAGGTCTCTGCATAGCAGGCTGTACATTCTGCTCCTTCTCTTCTAACCTAGTGAGCTTAAGCTTAAGCTCCTTCATACCCTTAATCAGTTCATCAAGCGGTGAGTCTTCCTCTCTAGCAATTACCAAAGCGGGCTTAGTAGGCAACTGCTTGACAGGAATTATCAGAGGTGCTGCTTCACTTACCACCACCTTGTCCCTTCTTCTCTGTCTCTTGGCCAGCAAAGAAACAGCCTCTTCAACCTCCTTCCAGTCAGTCTTCAATCCTCTCTCCTCACTCTTGTCTTCTAGCAACAGCTCAAGCTTCTCCTGAATAGTCACATCCGCTGCTTGTAGGAAAAGCTCGGTCTTCTCAACCTCTAGTGTAAGCTTCTCTGTCCTAGAAAGCTGAGCATACTGACGATCAAACTCCCTTAACAACTCATTTACAGACAAACCTTTGTTAGGCTTCACCACCCACTCCAAGAATGTTCTCTTGGTCACCCTCTCTGAATCTTCAGTGTAGTACTCCTCCTTCAAAGCTCGCATAAAGCTCTCCCAACTCTGTCCTTGCTGCTGCTTGAGCTCCTTCACACGTCCACGAATCTCAGGGACAACAGCAAGCTCAAAGTTCTCCACCATCTCCTTCTCAGGTACCTTGTTCACCTCCATCTCCCTAGCATAGTATCGCACGTACTTGGAAATATCTGTCCCCTTGAACTGATCCATCTGATGCACCACAGATTGCAACGCCTTGGTTGCTAACACCTCCTTCCTCTCTGTGCTCTGCTGCTGCTGCATAAACATGTGAAAAGCTTGGAACATCTTCATCGTAGCAGCATCCAACTGAGCAGGTTGCTGAGCAGCAGCAGCACCTCCACTTGATGATCATTGGTTGGCCATGATATCTGATCCTGTAACACTCTCAAGAAAACTCCCACCCTAGGTGTTTCACGTCGAGTTCACCAAAAAGAGAGTATGTCGGAGTGTGATCCGTCTACCTAGGAAAGCGCCGGGCTTCTGGCTGTGATTGTTTACTCAAGAGGTTGGCTTTCAGGTCACAACAGGAGCTATAAACACTCACACAGGAGTGTAGGATCCTCTGATATGCTCAAAAAGCGAAATTTAGGTCTCACTGGTAGTAATAGGCTTAACGGTGAACTTTGACACTGAAAGAGAGGAAAACTATGAAGGTTTAGACTTCTAAACTTCCCCTACATGTAAATGAGGCACTACTGAACACACACACGAAGTTTCAGCCTGAGATTGAATTCTAGCACCGAGATGTTGACAGAAAAGTTCTGAATAAGAGAATTATGGCAATTTCTGGTACCTAGACAGCTATTCAGACATAGAACAGAGAATTGGCTCGATGAATTTCAAATCTTCTCACAGTATTTGAAGTCTACAGGATGCTGAACATCCCTGTGAAGTTGGGACTCCTGATTGTTTGTAGAACTCCAGATCTCCTTCTCTAAAGTCGCTGCTCTAGATTAAGAGCTTTTCAGACCCCCTCTGCTTCAGCGGCCGCCCTGAATTACTCAGTTACTCAAATGATTTGAAACTTTTTGGACAGTCGTAGCCCTCCTGACAGTGAACGCAACCACGAAGTTTTGAAGTGATTTCCTCAATTCTGCTGCAATTGGCACCGAAAACCCCAAAATCAACAAAAATGACGCAGTTTTGGCACAATCCGAACTTCAATTGGGCATAACTCCTTGTTTATTGATCCAAATCGAGCAAAAATTTCACTGACAGTGCTTGGCACGACGAGCTCTCTCTTCCTGTGTTCCCAGATTTCGAAGATCTCTCACCAATTGCTCGAACTCTCCTCTAGAGCTCTGTTTCTAAACTTAGAGTTTTACAAAAGACAAAAATGGACCAATGGGAGTTCATAGCTCCACTTGACTGTCCTTTTGTGCCTCAAACTACCTGGTAACTTATCTACACTCATAGGCTACCACGTCAAGCCCCCTAGAGTGCCAGCGTAAAACTTAAACTACCTAAAATGACACATAGCCTTGAAAAATAACTTAAATTAGCTAGAAAGCGTGCATGGGCGACAAGTAAGTACAACCCATGAGCTCAAACCACTATCAGCATGGAAACCCTAAGTTATGTACATTGAACGTCATAGACTAGTAAGAAGTCACTTGCACAAGCGCACAAATGCTTGAACAAGATAACTAACATACTATCAGCCTACTAGGACTCAAAATAGTGCTAACACCGTATGCAAAGGTGTCAAACATATACATAAAAGACTAGAAGTAATATGAGCTAACTTCTAGAACTACCAAACCTAAGCGTCGGAGTAGAAGTCAAGCATGTAGCCGCCAAATGGTGCGACAACGAGCCCCTATCAAGAACTCTCGATCTACCTTCATAGCAGTAACAGCTCCCCACAACTCACGCTTCACCTGAGGATAATTACGTTGTCTATCTGTTAAGATCCGAGCTCCAAACCTAGAAACAAACCGCACCCCATCTGCATCTTCTTGACCAACTACCCATCCAATCGCCTTTGGACTCGTATCAACAGTTAGTACCACAGGTCTCCCGCTCTCGTAGGTAAGCCTCCTTAGTATAGACGGAGACTTCAAAATCTCCTTCAGCTGCTCCATCGTCTCATGATGTTCTTGCCGCCAAGTAAACCTCTTCCCTTTTCTCAGAAGTGCATACAGAGGCTCGGCAATGTGTGCATAATGAGGAATACTCACACGAAAGAACACACAAGCTCCTAAGAATCGTCGAACCTCAGTGATGTTGGTACAGTATGCTATCCTTGCTATAGCATCTACCTTCTCTGGGTTCAGCCGTCTTCCAAAAGTACCGCATAAGTGACCTACCACCACGATCTCTGACATTCCAAAACGAGATTTGGTACTTGACAAAGTGAGGTGTACCTCTTCTAAGCACATCAGAATCTTCTCCAAATCTCGGATGTGGTCTGCAACGAACTTTCTGCAACCATCAGCAGTCATAGTTTCGTCCTTGTCCTCCATCGGACAGCCTTTCATGGGGATATCATCAAGAAATGGGATAGTAACCTCAGGTACAAACTCTCGTAACACCTTATGCATCGCGTTTTGCATATGAGCTATTGAGTTTGTCGCACCCTGAGGAAGAGTACACATCCGCATCAATCTCAAAAGTGTACGCATGGTAGTCAAGTCTCTACTCTCCAAAGCAAGCTAAAACTGATCATAACCTGAAAACAGATCTCCAATAGAATAGATAGATCTTTCAGCAAATGCCTCGGCTACTTCATCAACCACAGGTCCTGTTTCAACATTTCGAATCGTGATGTTGTTAACAGGCTGTAAGTCTTGGATGAAGCGTAAAGCTCCTGTCTTCTTAGACACTGTGAACCATCGACTAGAGTACGGAGCCATAGATGGTTCAAGAATACCGATCCGCATCCTCTCCTTCAGTAACTCAATAACCTTCGGTATCAAGGCACGAGGGACTGGAATCGGCTTCAAGTCCCAAGGTACATGAGGAACAGTGAAGATAACCATCGGAGCTATCACACTAGGATCCACACAACCAATCTCTCCAGCTGAGAAAGAAAATGCCTTACCATGACTAACTATCATCTGCTCAAGAGCTCGTTTCTCCACTTCAGTCAAGAAGCCACCCCCTCCTATCTGGAGTTGCTCGAGTGTCTCTTGAGTAAACTTGTGTCCTATCTGTTTAGGATCCCTCAGTACAGGCTCAGTGGTCGCTAACTCCATTTGCTGTCGTGAATCAACAGGTAACTGGGTCACCACTGGTTTCACCTTCTTCGCTACAGCTTTGTACTTGGTGTGAACCTTTGCTTCTTCACGAGAGCCACACCAGCAGATTGCATCCTTCCATCCACTCTCTAGTCTCGGATGAGGACGAGATTGTAAGCACGAGACAACCTCCTCATAGACTTTACGAGAGTGGATGAGGATCACCACCCTTCCTCCCATCTGCTCCATCAACCTATCTACTCTTCTCAGTCAGATCCTCTACTCGCGTGAACTCACTCCAATCATCAGAACTAAAAGTCATCAAACCTGATTTCCAACTATGTACAGTGTAGCAGTTTTCAGAATCTTGAGCAACCTCTTCGTCAATCTCCTGTGATCCCACATGCTGCTCAAGCAAGATCATAGTAGTAGCAGATTCGTCACTCTTGGTATCCCGTCCTACAAGAGTGGTTTTTGAAAACCCTTACTCCTACAGATAGGAGAATCTCTCAAAGTCTGTCTGTTTCGTTCGTGGTTCGTACGAACAGTCAGAAATTGAACAGAACGTCTATCATCTGGAGTACGGATCCTAGCATAGTGAGATCCGTCATCCATCACCTTCTTCTCCATTCGAACTGCAGTGATATAAGGTTGACCAAGAATCACAGGATATGAAGCAGAAGACTGCACGAAGAAGTGCTGATCTACCTCTACATCACCCAGCTTCACTCTCACGTTGGGACAAGCGTCATATAACTCACCCTTCTGGTTGTTTGCAGCTCGTAGCACCCAACCATGGTTCAGTTTGATAGACCACTGTCCTCTCTCATACACTTCTCGTGACATGATGTTGATCTCTGAACCGTGATCAACCAAAGCGGCAACAGGTTCAAGACTTCCAAGACGTACTCGTGTAGCAGTCGTAGCACGAGCCCAGTGCCTTTTTCTGAAGTCGCTATCAGTAGCTGGACTCTCATCGTCAGCTTCATCATCATCGAATTCAGCAGTGTTGGTACCAGCAACTAACGCTTCTTGCTGGTACTCTATATCATCAACCTCTTGAAAATGCACCTTGCCGAACTCTGCATCATTCACAGAAGCTCTTACCACATCAATCATCTGACTTTCTACTTGCTCGGACATCACCTGTCTCTTCCGCTTGATGATGTCGATGATCAGTTCATGAAACTCTCTCTTCGCAATACCAAGAACCTCTCGAAGAGAAAACTCGATTCGCGCATCAAGTATTCTCTGCTCCAAGATGCTCTTGAGATCAGTTAAAGTCTTAATATCAGCTGCCAACTTGTAAGCCGGTCCCTTCCTTTTCTCTTGGGCAGTAAACCGTCTACCAGCAGTCGTTGGCTCCTGCTGGGATCTCTGTACGTCCTCCATCGGACCTGGTGCAGGTGGAGGAGCTGCAGAAGTAGACGGGATGTCCTCAGGAAGAGCCGCTCGTCTCCTTGTGACCCTCCGTCTATCTCCAGTCTCCTCTGGAACTCCAGTATCAAGTTCAGAGGCTTCTCGCCGCCTCTTTTCCTCCACAGAAGCATCCTTCTAGTGAACGTGTCTATCCACGTCCAAGAATGCTTTGATAGACGCAGCGTCAATAGGATCTCTCCACCCTGTGACCCTACGTATAGTCTCTGCTCCTCTCTTCAGTACTTCAGAAGGAACTTGAGTAGTATTCTTCTCAGTAGTCCTATCTAGCAACGTAGGATTAGAAGAAACCTCAATATGTCCGGCATACACATCAGGATTTATCGGTGGTGCCATCAATGCATTTACAGTTGCAGCTGCGGCGATCTGAGGCAAACTTCTCATGCCTCGTCGTCCAAACTGCGTGTTCAGCGGCTCTCCAGTCGAAGAAAGGTACAGCCTATCATTCTGGTAGCGAACCACACCATCTCGTAAAGCAGTCGTAAGCTCTTGACAGTCTCTTCGGAAATGATCAGGACTGTCACACCAGATGCATCTACGAATAGAAGCACCTCCTGGACGTGCAGCAGCAGGCGCCGGTGACTGCTCTCTCTGCAGGCCAGCTAGCTCCACCTTCAGTTCTCGCATTTGCCGAACCAAGTCTTCGATCTGGTTCTGTTGTCCATGGTTCTCCGCAGGTCTTTGAACCAGTGCCCTTTGTGCAGGAACTGGCGCAACTGGCATCAAAGGAACTGCAGCCGGTACAACAGGTCTAGGAGTTGGAGCCAGAGGTTGCTGTACTTGAGGAGCAGTGCGAGGTTGAGCGGTCACTTCTGCAAGCGGACGTCCTCTCACAACCACTCTTCCCTTCCTCTGCCTCATTAGTACAGCCACAGCATCCTCGACTCTTCCCCAATCAGCAGAAACTCCTCCTTCAGCAGATCGATCAGCCAACATAAAGCATAGCCGATCTGCCGTAGCATCATCGGTAGCTTGCAAGAATAGCTCTGTTCTCTTAGTATCTAGAGTTATGCGCTCTAGAGTTGAAAGTTGTTGATACCTCCGATCAAACTCTCTCAGCATCTCGTTCAAACTCATCATACGACTAGGTTGCTGCTCAACCCAGTCTAAGAACGTCCTCCTAGTAACTCTCTCCGAATTTTCTTCAAGAAACTCCTCTCGAAGAGATCGCTCAAAACTCATCCAAATTCCAAGGTTTCTTCTCTGTACATCCCTAACTTGATCCCGCAACTCAGGGATGACAGCTAACTCAAAACTTACTATCATCTCAGCATCAGTAACTCTAACCAGCTCCATCTCTCCTCTATATTCACGCAGATATCTAGAAATATCTCTTCCTTCAAACCTTCCACACCTATTCACTATGGCTTGCAAAGCTTTTGTGGATTTCAACTCACCCCCTCCAACGATCGGATGCTGTTGGACCAAGGCCGCAAGCGTCTTCAGAATTTCAGCCGTATCCAGACCAGACGTAGATGTCGCTGTAGCCATTGGTGTTACAGAAGGTGCTGCAATAGACGTAGATGCAGCAGCCGTAGAAGTAGCAGCAGCTGCACCCTTGCGATCCATCTCTTCTCCTTGTAGTAAAGTCAACCTTATCAATCAATCACCCCAAGAGCTCTCAGTAGAAGCACCAGATATCGAGTTGAGAGTTTTCCTGGGAAGGGTTGAACCTTCTAGCTGTGATATGATCTTGAAGGTTGTGTCCGGTCTACTCAGAGAAGCGTTGGGCTTCAGGCTATGGTTGCTTACTACAGAGGTAGGCTTCAGATCAAAAGGGAACACTATAAACACTCACTCAGGTCGAATGGACCCTCCAGTATGTTCAAGAAGCGAAAATCAGATCAGACTAGCAATAATAAGGTCAGACGGCGAACTTTAACAGTCCAGAATCAGAAACATACGATGGTTCAGACTTCAGAACTACATGTAAATGAGGCCCTACTGATCATACATACGAAGTTTCAGCTTGAGATCAATTCAGAGCACCAAGAAACGTTTTGAGCAGAGAAATTACGGCAATTTTTGATACCCATACAGCTATTTCGACCTAGAGCAGAGAATTGGCTCGATCAATTTCGAAGATTCTTACAGAATTTTCAGTTCACAGATTGCTGAACACCCATGTGAAGTTGGACCTCCTGATTGTACACAGAACTCTAGATCTCACTCTCTGAAGTTGTTGTTCTAGATTGAGAGCTTTTTGGACCCCCTTTGCTTCAGCGGTCGTCTCGAATAACTCACTCATTCAATTGACATGAAAATTTGGGGACAGTCGTAGCCCTGCTGACAATGAACGCGACCTTGAAGGTTTGAAGCGATTTTCTCAAATCTACTGCGATTGACACCGAAAACCCCAAAATCAACAGAAGTGCTACAATTTTGACACAAATCGAACTTCAATCAGCCATAACTCCTTCTTTATTGCTCCAAATCGATCAAAATGGACAGCTGGATCAGTGACAGCGACTGACCCGACGAGCCCTATCCTCCTGTGCTCTCAGATTTCGCAGTACCCTCACCAATTGCTCGAAATCCACTCTAGAGCTCTGTTACTAAACTTAGAGTTTTACAAAAGACAAAAATGGACCAATGGGAGTTCATAGCTCCACTTGACTGTCCTTTTGTGCCTTAAACTACCTGATAACTTATCTACACTCATAGGCTACCACGTCAAGCCCTCTAGAGTGCCAGCGTACAACTTAAACTACCTAAAATGGGTCGCAGTCCCGAAAAATAACTTAAATCAGCTAGAAAGCGTGCATGGGCGACACGCAAATACAACCCATGAGTTTAAGCCCTATCAACATGGTAATCAACCTACTAAGACTCAACATATATAACATCTTTCAAAAATAGACTTCTCTGAGGTCTTAACTTCACTCAGAGAGACTAACGCCTGACAGAGAAGTGAATCATTTACTATGTGAAATGACTCACATCACGACAACGGATTTCCCTCTTTCGTATATTTCCCAGTCTAAAGCCCGTGCTAACTATTACTTAAAACACTTTCTGTCAAAACTGGAAGTATGAAGTCGCACTCCTCGTCGAGCTCTACATTCTGGTGCCTTTCGACCCCTTTACGATGATATTCCAATCCAAGCTAGGGAGCAGCTTGTCAAGCATGGCCCCAGCTTAGCTCCTGCCCAGCTTGATAAGCTAGGGCACAGCTTCCTGAACAAATACTGGTTGAGTGTCTTCTGAAGCTCCGTTTCATCACCTTGAACGTCACGTACTACGACAACGCGTTGCGAACACTGTGCGCTTAGGATTTTGGGAGCTGCAAATCGATTGAGACCGATTTGCAGCTCCCAAAATCCTCGCAAAGTAGTAGATTGAATAAGTTCCTTCTGTTCGGCTTCAGACAAAATGCAGAATTCCACCGCTGTCATGTCTAAGAGTTCATTCCCAGCTTGTCATACTGTGAAAACACCGCAGTATTCAACTTTCCACTCCTTCGTTGACGGATCCATCAGTGACATATCGAATCTCCAAGCTCGAACAGTAGGAGCATGAGAACAACAACTGCTTGGAGAGTTTGCTCCAGGGGATCAGAATTCTTTTTGTTTAGACATTCCTCCGGCAGCTTTCAAACATCTTGCACAAGCCTGATAAGTCATAGAACCATTGCAACTGCGGACGACTTTCACTATTGCACACCTGGTCCATCGTGGCTCTACCCTGGTCCCAATCATTTCAGTTTCGTCGTAGAATTCACGAAGAGAGAAAATTTGCATCGCCATTGACAAGAATGTGGGCCGAGCACCTTAAAACTGAACGCGACTTTGCTGCACTAAACTCTGCGCAATGTAACATTCTGCTGTGCAGTCTCGTTTATCTTCTCGCGTTCTAATCTAACATTGTAACACATCAGACATCGAAAGCTGACATGACGTAACACGTCAACTTTGGAAAGCTGACACGACTATCCGACTCGACGTCTGATGTGGCAAAGTAACTTACAAAACGAGCTGTTGTCAGTTTGGGGGTCGATCAAGAAAATCATCGTTAAGAAGGGGTGGATCAAGTCCGGGATTCTTTCTGGAAGGTGGATCAAGTAAATTTCTGCTTTGAATTGAGAGACAAATTTGTGTAGCAAACACAACTAATCTTCTTCTTAACTCCGGTCAGATGTTAACCGAACACGTACAATAGAGCTTAAAAATATTACAACTTACAAATATATGCAAGGGATTACCGGTCTCGGTCAGAAAAACAAGAAAAGATCGATATCTCTCCACCGTACCCCTCGTGGCCGTATTGCACTGGAAGCTAACTCTTTACGGTCAGGGTACTGTGAAATATAGTAGAGTCCAAAAAGGCCACCATAGCCATCTGCGGAATCGGGACATGGATGAGGTCAAGATTGTCTATCTCCAGGAACTGTTTCACTAGGACAGTACAGTAGTGGTTGTAGCAACTAACAGTGCATGTCCATGTGGCACATCTCTGCTAACGGTTTGCCCGCAAACAACTCCACCGTCTCACTTGACCGCGCGGGTGGCGCCTGACATTAGGCGCGGGTGACATTTCAAAACATTTTTTAAATATACTCTGCCCGGATACCTGAACCTGGTTCTCAAGTGTTTATTTATCTCCAGATATTTGCTTGATCATACCCCCAGTACGTTCCGTGAGCTTGATCATACCCCTCTTAACGTTTGGTTGCTTGATCATACCCCTGACGGATTACTGACAGTCGAACCAGTCATCTTATCTTTTGGTTCATAATTTTAGTACTTTCAACCTTGACTAAATATCACTGTAATTCAAAATATTTGACATTAAAGACGCGTTAGACTATCCATATTCTCATTCCTCTAATATGTGCAGTCTCACATCTGAATAACATCACAAAGTGACTGGTTTGACAGGCAATAGCCAGTCAGAGGTGTGATCAAGCCAGAAAACGTTAAGAAGGGTATGATCAAGCTCACGTAACCTATTGGGGGTATGATCAAGCAAATTTCTGATTTATCTCGTACAGGGTACAGGAATACAAATCTCGTACATCACCCGTACGTTCATTCTCATTCTTTTGTAAGTACATCACACGTACCTTCATTCTTTTGTACGTTTAGTTCCAAAATCGACCGAGAAACTTTCACGACAACTTGATTATCTGACACCTCCTAGCACTAGCTAGTGGGGTAACACAAACCTCCTAGCACTAGCTCGAGGGGTATCAGTTGTGATTCTCATTATTTTTATCACGGTTTAACTCCGGTATTCTTCGGAGTCCAAGTCTCATGCTTGGAAGTTGAGTACGCTATTTTACTCTGTTCGATCGGGTCCAGGAGAATTCCATTATTGATTTCTCGTCAACAAAAATACTCCTTCTTTCGTACCGCTGATTTAGGGCCTTGTCTCCCTACTAACAGTCTCGCACTACAGGTTTAGGAAATAATTAATAATCGATCACACATTGTATGATACGGGAGTGACAACCAAGCAGCAAGAACGGGCAGGGTATGTTTCTTCCATAACTCCGTAGTGGAGGAGGATTAGTGCCGAGGCTTTCTATAGCGATGAAATACAAAGTGACTTCAATGTTTTCACTGACAGCGGTCAATATTATTCTGTCAACGGAAACGCAAACGTACAACGCAAACGCAGCCCTGTGAATGCTGCTGTTAAGTACAGGGGTGCACAAGGTCCAACAGCTAACCAAGCGGTCTAAGAAAGAACATCGATGCCACCAAACCACTTCCTAAACTCGTATGATCAAATGCTCCTTGCAGTCTAGATGACAACCTTTCCATCTTTCGTGAAACCTGGAGCTCAAACCATCCTCCGAGCATTTCTTGCGGGAGAATGC
Organism: Asterella californica; assembly: GCA_036924285.1. Taxonomy (NCBI): domain Eukaryota; kingdom Viridiplantae; phylum Streptophyta; class Marchantiopsida; order Marchantiales; family Aytoniaceae; genus Asterella; species Asterella californica. Next base: position 21,718,818 of record JAYKYS010000003.1, read on the forward strand.
TAGAGTTTTCGAGAGGGCAGGTTGCAAAAGGCAAGCAGCCATGAATTGTGATGATTGCAGCAGGTGGGCGTTGTATGTAATCGTAATAGGAATATGTTTTTGCAATTGCAAAAGAATCGAGTTGTAAACATGGTACCCGTTCATATCTACAATCCACTCGGAACGAAGAGTAATTCTCCACGCGCGAAGAATGAGGATGACACATTCATCACAACCTCGAGCGACAGACGCGTGGAGAATGTACGCGTTATAATGATCAGGTGGTGTGAATGATTGCTTTCACTTTCACCGCCCACTAGCTAGCTTGGCGTGACTTATGGGACAGACATGATGAGCGCGGACACTGTCTAGGAACTAGGAATGGAAGGTACGTTCTTACTGCGGGGAAATAGCAATGTTGGCCATGGAACGATATAAGTTTGGCATGGATGAGTTAGACCCGGAGCTCGTAAGAGAGCTTAAGTACGGGCAACCCTCGATGCCTCGCTTGTATTCGCTGTATTCTGGTGACTTTTCTCCTTTGGTCAGCCCTCCAAGAAACGCTGTCGGATCATAATACACCTCCAACTCCGTGATTCTCAATTTGTCGTCCACCTGCAAGGATTTAGACCTTTAAGTTAACTCTGAGCTTGCCACACCGTTACTACTCAAATGTTCAAGGCTTGTACTTGATAGCCTAACTGGTAACTAACTCATCATCGCGTACAACAGGCACAAAATCACTGGGAGGACTAGTAAACGATGGCCAGAGTCTGTAACCACTTCGATCAACTGGCAGGTAAGCAGTTTCTCGGAGTAAATCTAGCTACAATCGATATCTTTGCTTTTCCACAGATGAAAATGCATGAGCTTCTGAGTTTGAATGCAATGACACAGCTGTAGAATTATTGTTACCTTGGCTACTGCGACTCCAACCGAACTCACAACCTCGTTGGTAGGTTGATGGCCTTTGAAGCCTGCTTCCATAACACCCCAGTGGCGCCACTTGAACGCTACTACTGGGGGGCCAGAATATACAGCTAAAACCTCCCAGGCAAAGCCAAGGGGAAAGACTGCTCTGAATATGTCGTGAGATGACTCGAACGTTTCCATCGAGGCTTTGTAGGCTTCGTGCTCTCCAGGAAGATTGGAAGCCATCAAAGCGTTGTAGCTCCCCACCTTCAGTGTCTCCGAAGCTGTGAGCCTTGGACCACCTACAGCATTGAAATTAAAGAAACGGTTAATCACATGATTTATTTTACCTGCCCTATACATGAGCAAGATGAAGATCCTTGTCCCAGTACGAGTTCAAAGATCCGGACATACTAGAGAGACAGATCGAATCGGATCATCGACCCGGATGGAAATACATAGAACATAGAAAATATAGATCTTTATGAGTTGGAGACACAATGAACATTGGTCGACTTCAGACCTCAACGAACTCTACGTACCATTAACGGAGATGGTAAACTTCTCAGGATCAATGGTCTTGAAGTCTTCAACTCGAGTTTTATGAGACAGCTCCATCTCCCAGGTTTTGACTAGATTTTGAACCACATACTCCAGAGATCCTTCCCCCCACTCCTGCAGAATCCAAATTTCCGTCACCAGTGTAAGGAGTTTCATCGACGGACACTGGCTGGCACTTGCTTCTTGCATCAAGGAATCTCAGTAGTACGTGACTGTGCACTGTAGGTAGATGCGTTTGAAACAATAAAATAGTTTCAGGTCCTACAGAGATAAAGCTTTCTTCGTGTCAGAAGCTGTATAATACGTGCACGTTAGTCCTCCCAGCAATGCATGAGGGGCAAAGTCCTTGAGGCTGCTCTGGTTGCGCTTCTACCAACTCTCAAGCTCTCCTGGACTGTGATCCATCTTCTTATCCAAGCCTTTGTTTCATCGTTTTGTGCAAGCCGACGATTATCAGCTCGAAACATGAATGTAACAGCTCAAAAACCGCCCATAGCCTACGAATGTGGAGCTGGCTAGATAAGGTTCTGAAACTTTACCTGAGTGCGACCTTTCTCGAACATATCGTTAACAAGGTCGTAGTTCGGCGCAGCTCCATGTCTCCATTCGGTATTCTTTTCTGAGTCTTCATAGAGAAACGATCTGTATGGATCCGAGAGAGGTTTTATGGTCTCTATCAGCACACTCCGATTACCAGCTGATTTGTCAGCCATTTCTTGTTGCGATTGTACAAGCAACTGCTTCGGATATTCCGTGGGGATACTGCTGTTACATCCAACACCGATGGTTCCTGTCGATCGAAACCGACGAGGCTGCAGAAGTGTGGGAGTCACTTCAAGAGCAACAGGACTGAAGTATAGAACTGACTTCAGGGCAGACTTGCGGCTGTAACAACGGGTAGATGACTCAGCGCAGACAGAGGACGGAACGTCGAGCTCGAGCTAGCTAGACGGTATCGGTGATGGATGATGTTGAATGTGGTCAAGGCTGAAGTGGTCCGATCGATCGAGAGGCACTTGAGCAAAGCAGCAGGTGCAGTGCGTCGATTGCAGGCAACAACAATTATTTAGAAGAGGTGAACCTGATAATGAGTCCGAGTCCGAGCCTTTACGTATATAAAGGTTCGTTGAACTTCGTTCCTCTTCTTCCCCCTTTTCAGCTGCTGATATGTTTGTGAGTGCGTAGAGCCAAACAAAAGCCGCCTACCAGATTCGAATGCGAAACACCGTTTGAAGACGCCTCTGCGTTCTGCACTGTCATCAGACCGTGACAGCGTTGACGGAAGAGCAGGTGGCGGCGGCACTGTGGTGATGATCTAGCTTTAGAAGTCCAAACAGGTACCTGACAAATATGTTAAACTCTCCCTAAGGCTTTCTGCGCTGAAAGAAACGCTTCCTACTTTCTGGCAGAGGAACTTGTCCATGGCCAGAGTCCCGGACAAAGTGGTGGTTTATGAGGGAGTCTTTGATATAGTCTTCCAAACAACTTTCATTTGATTTCTTCATCCGAAAGGTTGACTGTCTAGATTACCAGTAACAAAACGACAACAGAAGATCAGCGGAAATCTGCAAATCAGTTCCTAGTACTTACGCGCCTCCCCTATATTCGGCCAACAAGAAATATAGCTAGCTAGCATAGCTACTACGGTACATATGATGATATGACTGTGGGCAGTATTGTGCATCTCAAGTAAAGTAGCTCCAGTTAAGTCAAACTGATGTTTCTGACTCGAGCGCGTGTAGCTGTGGGGTTGCGCCTCATGATGACTTCCCCAGCTTTTGGTGCACAGTCGCACGTCAGGCTAACTGCATCTTCACGAGGCAGCTTATGAGGGTGCAGATAAAGAGGGTCAGCACTCATCCATAAGTGTATTCTTTCATTTATCCATATGTGTAAAAGATTCTAATATGTATAGTTAAGCAAGTTTGTTAGAATGAGTTGTGAAACTGTATTTTTTATTCATTCTATTTCAGACTCTGCTTTCTCCGGTCAAGTGTAAGTGCACACACTGAGTACGTACAGCCTGACACATATCTAAGATGTGCAGATAAAGAGTTCTCCTAGGGAAACTGTTTCTAATGCACTTGAAAAAGTGCAATAGTATATTTCATAGTTTTCGAGGGTGTGTCAAAGCTGGAGAATTTGAGCGCTAATTCTCTACGGGATAAATTTCTAGAAGGAGTTTTGCGTAGCTTCTACAGAAAAGATCACAAACCAAAGAACTACAAGGAAATTTGAACAGCGAACTTGTATTAGAACCAGAGGGGTAACATCTGCGGGCAATTCCTGCGAGGGCCTCAAGAGGTGGCTGCAAAGAAGTTGACTGCTGTCGTAACTTCTGGTAGTAATTTTCGAATAATTTATAAGATTTTAACTTTGAACCCCCTAATTTGTTAGGTGCACCAGTCCGCCGTGTAGATAAAGAAGGTGTGCAGGTAGCCAAGTGCATCTCTTCTCTCCACCGTAAAAAGCATGCGCTTCAGCCCCTGTACTAAAGTTGTACCTCTTCAGAAAAGGTGGAAATAACTGTTACTGGCTCTAGCAGACACAGATTTGAAAAGAATTCCCTCTGTCTTAACGAGAGTTGAATTCTTTATACAGTATAGTGATAAGGCCACTCAAACCTTTTTTTTGTAAATTTATAAAATTAGGATGAGAAGACGTAAGTCTAAAATATCAAGTTTAGTCCAGGATTACAGAATTTATGTATTCATCATATTTAATTATTTTTAACGGTATTCAGGAGATCTCTTCTACGTCTAGTGACTATAAATTTTATGGGAAAAACCTGTAAAACCTATTGGGGAATTACTGGATCCTTTACAGCCAAGGTAATCTCTCCTTCCAATCTAGATATAGTCGGTTTCTCTCATAGAAACCTACGATATCTAGGAAGGAGAGCTGCTGTTAAATTATAAATCTCTGCAGTTTTTAAAACATCTTGTGAGAAGTATTAGCGAATAATTTAACACATACCAGTCTGACGTGCTATCAGCGCAGTTCTTGGACTGGTTTCTGGTGTTGTTATGCTGCTGCGCATGCTCATTACCAGCTGGGTGCCGATTGGGTAGAGGTTTGTCCCACCTTCACTTGTCCAGACTCCATACTGCTACCTTAGTGATTCACTGGTTCTCGCAGTAAATTACGTTTTGGAGGTTTCTGCGAAATAAAACAGTTATTGTCGGAGTTAACATGCATGTTCATGGTTATTATTCACCTCTTCCTAACTGCAGGGCTAAAATGTTAATTTATCACCTAACCCTTCCGACCGGGTTAGGTAATAAATTAATATGTGAATTAATGTATTTTCTTGCTTCAGGCCTTGCAGTTGTACCCCAGAAGCGAACAGATTTTCTATTTATGTTACAATTTTTAGAATAATTAATATATAATAATTTAATTTTATTTAGTTTTATTCTAATTTTTATTAAAATTTAATCTAGATTTTCTAACATATATTTATATTGTTTCGATAATATATAGAGAGCAAAAATTACTGCAGTTGATCGAGCATGAAGAGTGGAAAATTCGTGTCACAGTTGAGCGAATTTCCGAATGAAATGTCTCTTCCTCCGCGTTTAGTCCAGAAAGGAACCGTTTTACACCAGCCGCCAAAAGCAGTGAATCTAAAAAAAGCGATTTCAATGATTCATTGCTCTAACGCACAATGAATGCGGAAGCTAGGTCACACGATGCACTAGTGACAAACGAGACCAAAGTGTCACGAAAATACTAGCACATATGAAACGTGATACCCAGGGACACGCTTCGTCACTACGGTGTGAAATTCGGAAGAAATCTACTTGACCGTTTGTTGGACTTGACTCCACCCCGCTTAACTTTGGGTTTGTCAGTTAACTTAGGTTACTTGAAAACACTCTTGACTGGCTATAGCAAGTTCAATATGGCAAAATGTCACATCATGTTAATCGTACATCATACATTTACACAAAAAAGTTTAATTTAAAATAATTTTATAATAAATATCAGTTTAATTTATTATTATTTATTTCAATATACTATAAAATAACGATAAATTTACTGAACTTGTATTATCAGCTAAAGGTACGATCAAGTAATGCAAAGGATGGAGTCAAATCCTATAAACGATCTAGGTCAAGTACATCTTACAGTAAGACCGTCTTGTCATCCCGTTTGTCATATGGTAATTGGGCTTTCAAATAGTTGGAGTAAATAATATACATCAAATTTACACTTTTGGCCCTGCAAAAGAAAAAGACGAAAGTTGAGAAAACTAAAAAATCCTCAAGCGTAATTGGATTGGACACAACAACGAAGGTGCCTAGAGATGTTAATAAGAATTCTAGAAATGTTAATGAAAAAATATTCAATTCTTATAAATAAAAATATTTATATATTATATATTAACTGCAGAAGTACATGTTGGATTTTTCAAAAAGAACCACAAAGAATGTGAAAAGAGGACAATCATCGCTTAAATCACATTAGTTGCTATATTAACAGTGCGTCTCCCCACTGCTAAGTAGTTTTAGTTTTGACTAACTCGGATTGAGATTGTCAAAGGTTCTCCACCACTACTGCGCTTCCTTCGCATCATTTTATCACTAGATGTCGAGGTTGGTATCAAAACGAGCAGCATCTTCACAACTATATTTTACACTTTTGATGCTTTCATTTGGAATACAGACGGGCAAGACCGATGTGATAAGTCACAAAGCAATGTGAACTCCAAAAATAGAGTATTCTGAATTTGAATTGTACTTCAAATAAAATCTTGTGCGATATTGTGACTAAACTAATTATACAACCTCAAATTGTAAAACTCTATATCGGTACTGCGCACGAAATAATCCTCTTCAAATCTACTTTTATCTCACCACCGCCGGATAAAATAAACTCCTGGAAATAGAAACAAGAAGGAAACTTCTCATAGGAAGCTCCCTCCTCCTTCTTGTGTAGTCCACTCAGTGGGCTGCACAGGCTGCTGACAACAGGGGGACTTTTTTCCCTTACTCTCGACCCCCTAAACTCAGACGAAGATCATTTTCTCTCATCATTTGTTGGTGAAGGTCCTCCATGCTTATCAGCTGAAGGTTAAGATCACTTTGACCCTTGGTGTAGAATTTGGTCTCACTTTCTACGTCACTTTGATATTGCTGAGCTGCAAATTTTCTAAGAGTGTTTAAAGTTTCTTCTTGCTAGTTTTGATTAGTTCAGACTGCACTCAGTTCCATTTCATAATGTGATTTTTTTTTTCTTCTAGAAATAATTTATTTTGTTCTTTTTGTATTTCTGAATTTTCCTTTCTTGAACTTGGTGTTCTCTTTCTTCTTATGTGGTAATAGTTTATCATCTTTCGTTTCACTTCTTCTTCTATATTCTTTTCGTTTATTCTTGAGGGGTTGGTTATCCTTTAGTTGTGTGTGTGGACCTCCTGACTGATAGGTTAGACATTTTTGTACCTAGTATTTTTTAATTTTTTTAATTTATTTATTAGTACCTTAGTTTAATATAGATACCTCTTAGATTATATCCTAGATGACCCAGGGATCGGCACTTATCTAAAGGATATCCGGAGATCTCGAGAGGAAACGTGAAGGTCCCAGAGTCTTTACTTGTTAGGTATGTATAGCTTATGAGGCTCTTGGGGTCTGGAGTGGACCATTTCTTTTTTCTGAATGCGAGTGGAAGAATAGATAAAATGGTTAGAGAGACTGAAGCAAGTTGATATGCTTGATGTAATTCCAGAGGAGGATGATCTTGGTAGATATGATGTAGTGGAGACACTTGATGAATTCATAGTTCAACCGGACCTATTGCGTGCCCTAGGTGTTCTGATACAAAGGACCAAGGTATTCATCTGATGTATCGTGTGTTTTGACTATTAGCTAAGCGCTTGATTTGTATGAAGTAATGTTGATTTTGTATATTTTCATTTTTCTTGGATAGACACTAGAGGGACGGACGATGATTTTGCTCCAAGTGAAACTGTTCTGGACTTGCAAGCCTCTATAAGTGAGTCCTTCATAGTGGCTAATATGGAAATTACATCGGGTTCACTTGTTCAAGACTCACAAGGTCCTTTGCATGCATCCCCGTCACAGTTGCAGCAGAAACTTTTACCTCCTGATCTTCTACCATTGGATGATACATTATCTCTTTATGCCTTTGTCGCTTTTTCTAGACTTAGGGAGTTCTTTCAAGACTTCAACGTGAGATGTCCTCACCATGGATGTGAAGAGTTCTTTTTGCTTTCGACAGTTAGTGTCATCCATGACACCTGGTCATTGAAGTTTAGATGTCCTAGTCGTCACACTTACAGATGGAGATCTTGTGAGATGGAGTTATACAATGATGTCATTGATGTTACTCATCGCTTTTATCATGAGCGAGATTGGGCTACACTCAAGTAGATAGTGTTCTACGGGAGGTGGGATTAGCTTCTTGCTCCCAAACTCATTTCTTTAGTTTCCAAAGTGTGAAGATCCGTCCCATTGGTTGGATCCAAGTCACAATGGGGAGGTGAGCCATAGTAAAGGAGGAGGTTCAAGCTCGAGCCTTGGCCTGGATCTTTCCTAACTTGAACGAAGCCCCAACTGGAGATAAGTCTATATTTCAGTTGATGTATATGACTTATACTTTTGTGAGTTGTTTATTATGTGTTATTCTTGCTTGTATATTGAATCTTACTCACATGTATTATCATTAGAGAACTTTTTTTTGTATGCGGACTTATGTTATGATTCGTAATGGGTATAATGAAACATGTGCTTTCATCCATTTTCATGACTATCGCATAGTCGAGATGATAAATATGACACGAGTTGAAGCGAAAAACAACTCATGGTTGATAGAGGACCGTGCGTGTTATATTCAAACTTGATCAAGAACTTGACCGGGACATCCATGAAGTTTATGGATGTCTTCGCTTCGTTTCACTCAACATGTGTCCACAAGCGGAATGAGATGTGGAGTCTAGTGACATTGTTTGATAAACAAAAAGTAAGTAATTATTGAAACATACATTCATTCATATTTGTAAAAATATAAGAAAATCAACTGAATTTATAACTTTTAAGTTTTAATTTAGGCTATGTGTGACTAAATTGTAGATGATTGAGAAGATCTTCATGCTTTTGTCTAACTGGACATCCATAGAATGAAAATGGTGGAAAGTGGACTGGGACATTCATGAACTTCATAGATATCTTGTTATCATTTTGACAAGCACGTATTTACAATTCTTATAATAATGACATCAAATATCATATTCAACATATTGCATGTTATATTCAAACTTGATCAAGAACTTGACCTAGACATCCATGAAGTTCATGAATGTCCCGCTCCATTTGAATCAACATGTGTCGGCAAACAAAATGAAATTTGGAGTCTAATGATCAAATTTGATTTAGAGGGTATACTATTCATATATATATGTTAAGTGGAGATATCGATCAGTTATATAAAGATGTTTGAATTGAATGATCAGATGTCTGGTTTTTCATCCTCTTTGCTAATCGCATTGTTAGACAAATCATCCTTGAATTTTACAGATGACAAAAAGTAGTAAGAGAGAATATTTTCACTATGACGTTGTTGCAGATCGAGCATAGTCTCCATTTCATCAACATCTGGAGAAAAACATCAATAACAAGAAAAATGTGTGTGATTGTAATTTTAGGGTTCAAAACAATTTTTCTAGGCTCAAATTTGTAGACAAACCTTTAGGTATTTTTATGCAGAATGCTTGAATTGACTACTAGAGTGATTTTCAGTCAATTTAGACCATTTTTGCAAAAGTAGGTGTTTGACATCAATGAAGTTCCAAGTGCTACAATTGTATGTACAAATCCAAATGCTTCAAGTCCTCCAAATGCTACAAACTGACAGGAACTCACCTTAGTGGTCAATTCAAGTATTCTGCTTAAGACATTCCTTAAGGGTTGGTCTACAAATTTGACCTAAAAATTCATTTTGATCTCCAAAAATGCAATTAAAAATTACAATCACACACAATTTGATCTCTATTGAACTTTTCTTCGTGTGTCCATGAAAATGAGATTGAATTCAGCTAGAACAACATTGTGGAAAGTCATTTATATTTTATCTCTCGATGTCAGTTCATTACTTTGTATACTTCATTCATCTTATCTTTTTAGGAGACATGTTCGTGTTTTGATGATTAACGACATACCGTCTGCATTGAGTCAAAGCTTCCCATAGGACCATACATAATTTAAAGCTTTTTATATAACAAGATGAGACTCTTACATATCTATAAAAATATATGCATAAATGGTTAAAATAATGATAATTATTATTCATATCTGTTTATATCAATATTTCTTCAAGTAAGTCATCCAGTTCATAGATGACCTACATACGTTTTACCAATAAAAATCTTAATGTTGGATATCCAAGAAATACAAGAGAATCAGTGATTAATTCCTGTTAAGTCATAGTTTATTCAAAAAGTATGATCATGGATTGTCAAGTTTTGTTTGCTTCATAGATAGCCAATGCTCATTTTGATGTTGGATGTCCATGAAGTTCATGGATGACTAGCCTCCATGACAATCACACCTCGTCTATGAAGCATGACATCATGACATTTCATGAATAATCAACTTTATTTTGCACTAGTCTCTATATTAATAGTGGACATCCATGAAGTTCATGGATGACCAATGCTCATTTTGACATTCTGTATTTATGAAGTCTTGGATTGTCAAATTTTGTTTGCATCAATCTCCGTGAACAATCGATCATACAATTTTCATGTCTACATTTGTCTTTGGTTCTATTGCATGAGTTCTCTAGTTTTAAAGGTACAATTTCTTTGTATGTTAGTATTGCACATGTGTTCTTTTCTCATAACCGAGCACTATATTCATTTATTATAACAAACATTTGCTTTGTGATGACAAGTGGTTAGACACTGATTCGTGAAGTTAATAGAGTTCATCGTATTTCTGTGTACTCTCTTAATTATTATGTGTGTTGACGTAATATCTATAGAAAATTTTAGCTTTTTTTCGATTTCAACATCAATAGAGATCTCCATGACAAAGGGTGGTCAAGGAAAACCCGTTAGCGGATCACGTTTGTTATTAGTGGTTGTTACTTATTTAAAAAATTAAAGTTTATTTTAAAATAATATATTATTATATAGCATCATCTATTTGCTGATAATACATATTCCAACATGGTATCAACTGAGATTAACCTATTAAAGAAAACTTTGTATATTACCTGAATGCAAAATCTATTCCAGTCATGATTGGAACCAATCTGCATCAGGAATTCTTTCATTATATTTGTCTAGTCTTTTTGCTTGTCTCTGCTGTAAAAGCATGAATAGTTATTAAATTCATTATTTGTGTATGAGCATGTATATTCAACTCTTCCAAGTCAGAAGAGAGAAATATGCACATGATTTAATTTATGGATTAATTCTTTCTTTTAGAAGGGTTAGATCATAAATTAAGATTGATTTTTTTAGGTCGGTAAGGTCAGGTTTATGATGGTGCTAGAACTTGTGCACGCATAGCACTTATGGCTCTTTTCTTTTTGCCTAACCTCTATGTATAATGTACGTAAAAGTTCAAAGTTTATTTAGAAATCAAGTAAGTTTAGCAAAAGTTGAATCAATCAGGCAATCAGTCAAATGTGTGAACTTTTTCTTCTGTCATGTCTCTTGTGAATTGACTAAATCCTTTTTTATTATTGATTATTAGTCACATAGTAATCTTCTTTTGGTAAGCAATATCTTGTTCAGTGAACATGCATGCTTAACATAGCTTATCGTCCGTCCACTTTCTCCCTATCCGGATATTGTATTTTGCCGTCTATGTTCTCGTTTGGACTCTTCTCTCTCCCTAATATTCCTACACTTTGATGGACTGAAAAGAACATCTCTTGATGAATATTGGATCTAAAGTAAATTGAGAATCCTGGTCTAAACACTCGTCCGACTTGGTGTGACCACCACAAACTAACAATGGGTTTGACCATGCGGAAGATATATTTACAGTCAAGATCTTCCAAATTTCATATTGTTTCTCCTTCCAACTCTCGCTTGCTGTCAGAGTGGACCTTCTCTGGACGCCTGATAAAGTGGCACACTTTTATCGGGCAAATCCATACCACTTTGACCTTGTGTGAGACGGAAGATCATCAGCTGAAATCAGACCGTACCATTAGGCCGAGAAATTCTCAGCTGCAGCTATTAGAGGGTGTCAAAGTTAAGAGGGAAGATCTCCAAACGTCGGATGCGAAATCAATCATGAAATCCGTAGTAGTATCATTGACGATGAACTTTGTTGGTCATTGTTTTCCTGGGTTGTGTTTTATCTCAAGACTGAAAGTACAAAGAAACACAGGAAGGAAGAAACGCAAAGGCTGCACTCTCAGTTGGCACTTTCCAGACCCACAAAGTTAAGCACGGGAAGGAGGTAGCCTTCCGGTTTAGCGCCGTTGTCGTGCAAGCTGTCGTGACTTCTGAATAATTATCATTATGTTCCAACATTGACACCCCTATGTAGTTGTGTCTTACTCGAGTCACCTGCTGGTTTTACCTCAACGAGGAGAAGTAAAAAACTGCAGAGTATGCAGACCTGAATAAAATAGAACCAAAATTGACGCGCACGGAGTAGAAAGAAGACAAATTTTGTATTTAAAAGAATTTGGAGACAGAAGGTGAAAGCAGACTCCACAGGTTTGCGTCACAGAAAGGTTTTTTATTTATTGCAGCGTAAAGAAAGTACCAAAATGAAGAGGACTAGGATGTCTACCACATAAGTCAGCGGAATCAAAAGATTTGTTAGTGTGAAATTTTTGTATGCTATGAACAAAAAACATTATCAGTTTACAAGACGGAGGAATCTATAAGTAAAATGAGCCGATTGTGACACCATGAAGCATAAGAAGCCTGAGGGGACGACTGAACAATCCATTTTGATTTTGATTTGATTTTTCTCAAACATTTTCTCTCAGAAAAGTGTAGTAACATATATTTACGGTGAGAGTAAATGACCGTAATGCGAGACAAGTGATATAGACTCGTATGTGTGTTAAGAGTATGTAGATATGAATAATAGGGGTGTCAAAGTAAAAAAAATAATTCTCTAAAGCACAAAACAATAATATCCATAACTCTTTAACCCTAATCTATAATGTAAATGGAAGGGTATAGAACTCACGTCCGTGGGATTTAGAGGGTAGGTTTAAAGTTACCCGTATGAATTCAAACTAGAAAAGATGTGAACAATATTTAGTCTCAGTAAGCAAGTTGTATCCACAAAGAAAACAGAGTACTGAATTGAGCTTACGGTCATGAAACTTATTTATGGTTGCCTTCGTTTTTTGTAAAATTTTTAGTTTACCGTTTACCACCCTGGATTCCAAGTGGAGAGGATTACCACGTTCAAATAATACTACGTGTTATCATATCAACAGTTCAAACAGACATCGGCGAGTTCTTTCCGGTTATCCGTCCCGTTTAGATACTGGCAAAAGTTTACAGCATGATAAAGGAAAATAGTGGAAATGCTGCTAAGGGATTAAACTCTCGAGAAATCCGGACGTAATAATATTTAAAGGTAAATAAACGACCAGAATAAATGCATCGAATCATGCCTTCCGACTACCGTATACAGTATTAGAACCATGGTTTGGGTAAATATGCCTGGGTTTAATTTATGACGTAACCTTTTCGCTGGGAAGGGTTTGGTAATAGACTAATAGTATAATTAAAATATAGACTACTTTGTACCATATTCTGAACTTATTCGTGTATAGGGACTCGCCATAAGTATTTCTGTATCTCTCCAGAATTCTCGGTCTGGATAATATATAACAGTTCTGGAAAATAGTATCTCTTCAAAGTATTTTAGTTAAAATTGATATGTAATATTTACACATTTTATATTAACACTGACTGAACGTTCTCTAAAAAGCATGCATGCATATATATAACTTTCATATTTCCATGACAACGCCAGGCTCTTGTCCATAACAATAGCAGATTTTGCTCCGTGCTGCACTTGTTCTCTTCCTTCTCTGCGCAAAAAAGTATGGTTTGCATGCATATTATTTATCGCCCAAGGAATCTCTCGAAGCAATGCCATACCTAGCGAACACAATGCAAAACAACGTCATCAAATGTTGTAGCTGAGCTAACGGTAGCAGGAAAGCTTCGTTGGTGGATCTGAGAAGCTCGAAATGCTCTGCATCGCTTCAAGCTTCACGACCTGTTTGGGTTTCAAAGGAGGACCAACGAACGGCCTACTCAGCAAAATAGATAATCACAGCCGTACACGCTGCAGGCTTGAATCCTACCCAGCCAGCCAACCTTGTGGTGTTCTCCTCTGGCTCAAGAACTACAATGCATTTCCATAACATTCTCCGTCGGATGATTGGCTCTCCCGGACCATGTGTATGTTTCATCGTCCTCATGAGTATGCTCTAAGCGCGTTTGTGGCCGAAGTTTGTTTCAGCCTCAATCGAATTTTGGAGATGAATAGATACAAAAAGGTAAGACTTCATTATCTGGATATCGATCAGAGTGGCGCAGCGGAAGCATGGTGGGCCTATAACCCACAGGTCCGAGGATCGAAACCTCGCTCTGATACATGATCAGTGATTGCTTCTGCGACCTAATCTTTTGAAACTTTCCCACTGGAACTGGTTCGATGTCACCACAAGGGGAAGGGAGACCGTTCATGATTTTTGGAGAGTGAGAGAGCAATCACCGGGCACATATCTTTCTTTGTCTTCGATACAAATGAAGACAAGCTGCAGCGCCACGTAATTGCGGGACTCTGCATAAGGTACTAACCGAGCAAGTGGAAAAGAATACGTAGTATAATAGAACCATTCGAATTCTGTTAGACGAATATTTTTCCGCAGCGATATTTTCTTAAGCGTTAAAAATAATCTTGTTGCTATGCGTTAGAATAGTTATACGATTTGTGAAAACCGAAAAGGAAGGGGGCATTTTATGTCCTATAGCGAACCAATCAGAGAAAGGAAGTAAGGGAAACGGAAAGATGAAGTTGTTATGAAAACCGAAAAGCAAAAATAATATATAGAGTACTAACGAATAGCCACGCAATTCCACTGCAAGATTAGCTTTTTGTTTTTTAAAGAGAGAAACAACTACACCCTCTTCAGAAACCATTTATATTTTTGTACGAGGACTCTCTCGCTATGACATTTTCATTCTTTTCATAAATGATAACGATCAATTTTCACAAAAAGAAAACAACCACACCATCTTTCCATTAATCCTTGTCACATAGTTACCTCTGTGTTCTGCTCTTGAATTTTTCTTTTTTTCTTTTTTTCATTTTAAATGTAAAATAATTATTACACTTGGTACTGTGGCGACGAAGGCCAAGGCCTTCTGCCGAAAGCCCAAGGCCGGCAGTCCTTCAAGGCGAAAATCGTAAAGCTGGCCAGAGACCCGTAAAGCCAAATAAGTCTTTACGTAAGAAGGATCCTTTTTTCTCGGCCATTTCGAATACCCTTTGGGCCCAAGCAAAAGCCCAACATGCCGTGTAACGGATATCTATTTCGCACGGTTCGGAGAGCAGCTGCAGGTCCCATCACTGAGTTTTTTGCTATTTATTAAAAACTTTAAAAGTTGCTTGGAAGAAAATTTTGAAAAAATTGTTTGGAAAAGAATGTTTTTGAAAGACACTAAGAAAATGAAATGATAGACGATAGACATAATATGAATCAACTTCTCGAGAGCACACAACCGTCCGAAGACATGGACAAGTCTAGGAATCTGATCCTTTCTTTTGTATGATACATAGATTCCACTATCTTGAGACAAGAGAAGCACACATATCTAACAAGGAGTACGCATCACAACATTACCCAAGGTGTGCAGGCAAAGAATCCAGTCTTCTTCTTTTTAGGATAACATAGATTCTACTGTTCTGAGACTAGAGAGGCACATATATCTAAAAAGGAGTAAGCATCACAGCATTATCCAAGATGTGCAGACAAAAAATCTAATCTTTTTTTTTTTTAAGATAACATAGATTCCACTACCTTGAGGTCAGATAGGGACACATATCTAACGAGGGGTAAGCAACACAGCATTACCCAAAGTGTGCAGACGACCTAGTAATTTTAGTGATGAGAAATCAGTACTGGAATTCTTTTGGATCCAGCTGAACAGAATAGAATAGCGTACCCAACCTCAAGCATGAGACTCGAACGCCAGAACCCTTCGAGAAAGAAAACCGGAGTCGAACCATGATTGGAAAAGAGAGAACTGCAACTGGTGCCCCTTGAGCTCACTGCTCTTGACTTCTTCCCGTTCTCGCATTGGTAACTTTGAAATTCTATTTGTTTCTTATATCAGGTTTTATTCTTCACTTATTTCAAACCTTTTTCTTTTTTTCCACTTTGTGCGATGAAGAGAAAAAATAACCCTGCAGAATTCAGTTTTATCACCTAATATTTTTGCATGAAAAATTTTAGTCATAGATTAAAAATGTAATTTCATATAATATAATATTTCATTTATCCAATAACTTTTTGAGGAAGGGTTAGTCATAGAATAAATTTATGAATCTAATTTCATTCACACAAATTCTTTTCAAGGAAAGGTCATTGCTTACAGAAATTTGCTTGATTACACCTCCAATAGGTTTGTTGAGCTTGATCACATCCCTCTTAACGATATATTGCTTGATAACACTCATGACTGACTATTGACTGTGAAATCAATCACTTTGTTAGGTTAATGACACGTCGAACAATACACATCAGCTTTTATAGCATTATTTTCTGACGTGTATTATTGTTAAACTTTTTGAATAGAAGTGGTATTTAGTCATGATCAAAGATAGTGAAACGACAAATAAGATAAAGTGATTAGTTTTACTGTTGGTAACCGGTCAGAGATGTGATCAAATAATACATCGTTAAGAGAGGTGTGATTAAACTTGATGAACCTACTAGGGGTGTGATCAAGTAAATTTCTGTATTGATTAAAATATTATAGTATTTCATTCGTAGATATCTCTATTTATGACTTTATGTTATTTATTCGGGAATTTTGGCTTTATCTTACAGTTTAATGTTTATGGATTTATGTTTTCTTTTTGTCAAAGGTAAACCTAACTCAAGATTGACCAAATAGATTCAAAATCTATCACAAACTGGACCTCACAACAGAGCATTCTCTACTGCACTCCTCCTAATTCTAAAAGAATAGAAGCTATAAAAAGTGGAAACCAAACTGCTTGGAAAATATAACGTCCATGCGCTTCTTGCACTTCTCTTATCTTTTAAAAAACGCCAACGGCTTCTTGCACCTCCTGCCACTCCGTTCTTGAAAGTGCGACCCTTTCTGCCTTCTACATCGAGCGGTCAGTTTAGTTCTATTTTGAAAAGGGAGTCTTCTTTGCATATTTACGATTTATAGCATGGATAACCACCTCCTTTGCTTGACCATTCCATTTTCACCTCATGTACACTTATAAAGCATTAGTTTATGCTTAATTTCCTTTCTAAGTGTACATTAATTTATATTTTAATTTTTCTAATTGAAAAGGTTACGCATAAATCTTTGCCTCACTTATTGGTTGTATCCAAATCTGTTGATAACCTTGAGACTGGTTAAGATATATTAATTATGGATTAATATAATTTTTATTAATAAATTTTTTTATATTACTATCTAATATTTACACGTTTGTTGATAAGAAAAAGTGAAATTTTATGTACAAGGAAGCGAGGTAAGATATGAGGCTGTATATGAGGTTGTATATTCACCCATGTACACTTAGAAGTGTACATGGGTGTAATTTATGAGTTAACTCTTTTCCCAGAAAGAGTTGTTCTAAATTAATGCCTCATTATTTACTTCATTGGTGAGTACGACTTGACTTATACTATGTGCGGTTCCCAGACAATCACAACGCTTATGGGTCTTTGTG
Organism: Asterella californica; assembly: GCA_036924285.1. NCBI lineage: Eukaryota > Viridiplantae > Streptophyta > Marchantiopsida > Marchantiales > Aytoniaceae > Asterella > Asterella californica. The sequence goes on from JAYKYS010000003.1 coordinate 21,736,214, forward strand.
ATTTCCAGAATCCATGTGTTTAGTTGACAGAGAAATTTAAATTTAGATTTTTTATATATAGTAGTTTAAATTTAACTATTCAAATTTAGATTATCATTTGACTTTGACTCTAGCGCCGCTTCTTCTCGTGACCGTGGAGCCGTGAAGAACCAAATAATTTGACACTGCGCCCCACTAAAAAGTCAATAATTTTACACTGTAACCTCTCCTCCTTAATGCACGTCCTTATGGCTAAATCTGCGATAGCCAACCGGTCCGCAGTATGTCGTAAATGGTTTTTTCACCTCCACGTTGCCTGTACAAGGCCGTGGGGAAGGATATTCATCACTTTCACCTCCTCCATCTTCAGATGGAGATGGCAGCATGCTGAAAAGGTTAGTTAATAAATCAATATCTACTAAAAATTCATGTCTATTCAGTTTCGGAGTCTTTGTCTTGTATGTTTGAAAGCGTGTTTTCACGCGCTATGATTATGGGTTATATATGGATATGTCATAACTCTCGGTTTGTTTAATTTGTAATATTTAATATCTAAAAATAAAATTCAATATTTAGTTTTAATTTTGATATATATTTTTATATTTTCTTTCATAACAAAAGAAGAACAAAGGTTCCCAAATTTTTTCCCATGCATGCATATCTTCCAAGATATCTATTTTTCTTGGAAGGAACCCGACACATACTAGGAAAAGAAACACAACCAACCTCTTCCATGAAATTTTCTCCTAGTATTCCAGCACCTGTCTTCTTGTACACTTTCTTCTCGCAGTGAACTTGAGATGCATATTCATTATTATTCAGAGCACCTGCATATTCACCTCTTTAATACCTAACCCTTCCGACAGGAAGAGTTAGGTATTAAATTAACATCAGAGTATATTAATGTTTTGATGAGTGTGGACTCCCGTACTTGTACCTTCTGAAGCGCGGCACTCAGGGCAAAACTTATGGGTTATCTCCTACTCTTCCCGTGTTTCCAGACATGGGTAACAGATAAAATTTATAAAATATTTTAATTCTTTATATCTACTTAGTATATACTTTTTACTTAACACCTATATATATTCCTGATAACATGAAGCCAGCAAAAGTTCCCCGGAATTCATCCAGCATGCATATTCACTATTCGCATTCATTGATCAGTCAAGCCTGCATTATAACTGAATCTGAATCTGAGAGGTGCAAGCAATTATCATTAATTTATTACCTAACCCTTTCGACGAGAAGGGTTAGGTAATAAATTAATGTATTAATTAAGGAATAGTTATTGTCAAGTTGACTCTCGCACTTGTACTCTCTGAAGCGCAAACTACTACGCTAGAGTACCCAACACATGTATCACTTCTTGCATATGAAGCAAAAAGATCTTCCTCCAATCCATAAACTTCTCTTCAAACACCTTCTTGATAAATAATACATCTCAACCTTGAAGATAAAACTTTGGCAAATGCTCTCTTTTGTGGGTTATGATAACTATCAATCCACAAACCGTTCTTCTTATCTCGATCCATGAAGGATATGTTAAGACCATTGATGTGGTTCTCACGGACGTGATCACTTCCACACTACTCCACCTATCTCCTCTAACGGTCAACTGAAAGCTTCTCTCCAAATGGTTAGAATACATTTACTTGGCTGCCCCCTCACATCTGCATCCTCACTAATGGTGTACTTCCTTCATGTGGTTACATAACCTTCTCTGAGAAGTTTCATTGCTTCTATACTTCCATTCACCCCTTAGAAATTCTAACTTTAGTTGTGGAATATTTTCTTCTAACAGATGCATCTCTTGGACTGATAACTTGATATTCTTGACGTAACTGCATCTCTTGGACTGATTCTTGATATTCTAACCATAATTTGGTGCTCCAACTCTATTTAAATCTTTCAACTGATTGTTGGTGCTCCTCCAGCTTTGTGTGAGGTGTTTCTAACCTCCATCACCTCTGTCTTTTATGCTGATTACATAGTACGGCTGATCCTTACGTAGTAGCTTGCTACGTAGTTACTCTTTAACTAAGTAGTCTTTCTTCATCAAGTGGCTTCTCCCTAATTGTAATAGAGGTTGGTAAACCTTCAGCTTGTATTTCTCTCCATCGAAGTAGAACCTTTTTTCTATTGCTGGAGTGCATAGGCAACACTCCAACAATAGAGAGAGTTCAGATTGGTCTTTTCTGGATTCTTCGCTACAGGTTTGGTACTTACTTCAATTTTGGATACATTTTCTCTCTACATCGTGAGCTACTTGAGCTGCACTCACGACTCTCATTTGGGTTAGAGTGATTTGACCATTGGACTAGTTGTTTACTAAGCGCTGGTGGTGATGCGGTTTTGATGTTGACATCGAGTTGCATTCTCTATATTGTTAGCTATGTGGACTGCACTCACGACACTCATTTGGATTAGGATGATCTGACCATTTGAGCTAGTGATGTACTGAGCGACAGCGTTGATACGACGGTGATATTGCGGCAGTTTACATACGAGTTGTGTCTATTCTTCTGTTTTGTAGATAATATGCAAGTGTACATAATCTGAGATTTTGATACTGGAAGGACTCTTTCTCGTTGTTGTGTGTTTCTCTCTTGACTTGTTCTTGCACATGATATCTCTACAGTCCGGTACCCTGCGTATTCTGGACAACTTTCACTTGCAAATTTGAATGATATGATAGCTTGTTAATGCTTCTTTGTTTCGCTGCCACATGTTTAACTTCATCCGACTGATCGTTTTCACTTCCTCCGTTTGCAGCACCTCTTCTTCCTTACTCTCCACCACCACCTGTAGCTTACTACTACCAATCTCCACCACCACCTCCAGCATACTTGTATCAGTCTCCACCTTCACCAGCGTAATACTACACATCACCACCTCCACCACCTGCCTACTACTACAGCTCCCCTTCACCTCCTGCTTATTCTTACAAGTCTCCTCCACCCCAAGCCTACAAGTATGCCTCTCCACCTCCCCCTGTTTACAAATATGCTCCTCCACCTTCTCCAGTTTACAAGTACGAGTCCCCTCCCCCTCAGCCTCAAGATTACAGTTACGAATCTCCACCTCCTCCGTATACAAGTATGAATCTCCACCACCTCCGGTTTAGAAGTATGAGTCCCCTCCGCCGCCAGTTTACAAGGGTGAGTCACCACCGCCTCGAGTATACAAGTATGATTCCTCTCCTGCTCCAGTTTACAAGTATGAATCACCATCTGTTTACAAGTATGAGTCCCCTCCTCCACCACCTCCAGTTTACGAGTCACCCCAATCTCCACCTTATGTTTACGCCTCGCCTCCACCGCCTGAAGCTTACTAGTCAGTCTACTAAATCCTTGACAAGTTTGAAGGATGCTCGACTAATCATCAGTAACGTCGCCAGCAATTCACAGAAGATGATCATGATTTCTATGGTTGAAATGACGGAAATTCTGTCAGCTTTTGAGTCGAATTTCCTAAGCATGTATCTTCTTAAGTACTGTGTTAGTCATGATTAACGGCACCTGCAGATATATGAGAATTCATTTGAAGTTCTTAGTAATAGGTCCTAGTATTGACAGTCTACAACAACTGTCAATACTAGGACCTATCACTTTGTTCCCAGCCACAAAAAACTGGGCCTAGAGCCCTGGGTCGTCTGAAAAGTCGATTTATCGGACACATATCTTGGAGCTAGACGTCGCCGGAACACATTTCGTCACTTCCTTCGTTGGTTGTTTCATGTTCAGGTATTCCATTCTTCCAGACCATGATCAGCTGTCTCGATCTCCTGGCAAGTGAATATATGCATCGATATCTCTGGGAACACCTCACGACGCCTCCTCGTTGGGCCGTTTCCGTTTCAAAAATGAGTGGCATCATTGAGAATACACATAAAATCACCTATTCATTGTACATGTACACCATGAGCGAGTGTCAGAGGATCGGCAGGTCTGAGGCATGTGATAAAGAAACTCCACAACTCGTGGCAGTTGGATTCATCGATAGTCAGCGCTAGCTTATTCAAACATCGATGTATATTCTCCAGATGGAAGCATGCATGTATATTGCCGGAGTATCTTTGGGTCCTACTCTACTGTTCTTCACTGTGATTTCAAAGCTTAGTGTCGCCTAGATCTGTGGCTAGCTCTGTACATGTGATAAAACTCTTTAATTTCTAAGACTTAGCTAGTGGGGAATGCATCCATGACTCCATGAACCGCCCAGGTTCTCAGATTAATAACAAGATTTAAAACTGAATCATACCACTTCCCTCTCTTCACTTGTCAGGTGTACTTTGAGTTCGCTCTAGATCTTATTAACATGGAGCTTCGAGTGGCCAGAATGCCTTGACACAAGCTTCAGAATCTGGTGAATACTAACCAAGTACCGGTACCGCAACGCATATCAATTTGCAGATATCGATTTTGTTATCTGGTATCTTAAGCTCTAGATCTAAGCGTCTTCGATTCCAAGTCTTGCAATTGTCAGCTGATCTGTTTACAAATTTCTCCCTGTTAACCAGCTACAGAAGTCCTCTGTTCGGCCGCTATAAACGAACTTCGAACTGTCGCAACAGTCATGGGAAAAGTGGGAATGAGGAAATGAGATCCAAGTGGAAGCGACCGGATAACGAACTGGTGATAAGCTGCTGCCAGAGAAGCGCCAATGAAGGGACCGATCCAGAAGATCCACTGCACATCGATCGACGAATCAAATTAAATAATTAAGCTGATCATCACTCAGAACGTGCGATTTGAACTTGCAATCTCCATGAAGTGGGTTACCGGTGCACGTGTACCGTGGCCATATACAGCTAGCTAGTCGGAATCATGATCAGCAGGTGAAGCAATATACCTGATCATCCCAAGCAAGCTTGTGATTCCACACAACAGCCGGACCGAAGCTTCGTGCAGGGTTGATTCCAGTCCCTGTAATGGGTATGGTGGCCAAATGCACAATAAACACCGCCAAACCGATTGATAACGGAGCGAGAATCTGCAAAAGATCATTTCGTGAGTACAAAATTAACATCTCAACTAAATATTGAAAACCAAGAAATCGATAATCGATCACTTCGGACTATATATACTTGTACTGAAATTAAAGAGAGGCTGGTTGATCATGATCATGAAATGAGTGGGTTTACCGGGACATGGGGGTCACAAGCTCTGGCCTTGGCATCTGTGGCGCAAAAGACGACGTAAACCAGTACGAAAGTCCCAATAATCTCTGCTGCAAGGCCCGTGCTGCTGCTTAATTCTGGATTCACGAAGTTTGTTCCACCGTTGTACTGCTGGAACTGATTCTTCTGCATCGCCTTCACGAGCCCTGCTCCAGAGATGCCGCCCAGAATCTGTGCAGGTACATACAGCAGTGCACGAGAACCCGAAATTCTTCTACCAAGAAAGAGACCCAACGTTACCGCCGGGTTCATATGCCCTCCTGCAGTTCACATGTACGTTGATATATAACTGAGCAGTGAGAACTAATGCTGGCCAGCTTGTCCGGCCATTCCAGTACACGTGACGGACCCTCTTATTCATGATCACGGGGTTCCACTTATGCTCATGAAAACGACTTAACAGAGCGAAAATGATCAATCATTAGCTCATAGAGAGTAGCTATACAGAGAGTCAGTTATGAAGATTCATCACAGAAACCAAAGAAAAGAAAGCTCTGTCCAGTTCCGGTAAATGGACAGTGATTGACTATGTTCTATATTAGCATGACTATATAAGTATATACGTACCTGTGCATACTTAACTATAGAACATTCCAAAGTTTTGTACTCCATTTGGAGTACAACATATTATCATCAAACATAACATATATATATATGTACCTCCTGTACATGATATTATATGCTGTTCTGAAAAGAATAAAACAAGCTTAATATAATTCAATGTCACCGACTATTATAGTCCATGGAAATACAAATGAATGGACTGTTAAAACAGTGAGAAGCAGAATATTAGGAAAGACCTTGAGATTCGGAACTTTTGGAATTGACAAGCGTCGATATGATTGATCACCTGAAACCCCAGCAGTGCAGTAGACCAGCACAAAGATAGTTGCACCGAACGACCATGCAACTCCGAGGGCTCCAACTCCGTCAGGTCTCTCACGTCCATTCCCCACAACAGCAGAAATAGCTATAAACAAGAAAAGGAGGGTAGCAATAAACTCTGCCACGGCTGCTCTCCAGAGTTTCCAGTCGTAGAATTCAGAGATAGCCCATATGGGTTCAGGCGCTGGTTCCACATACTCCTTGCGCTTTTCCTTGGTTCCAGCTGCAAATCCCACAAGTTTTAATTTCGAACCCTTGTCGGAAGATACTGGTCCAGATTCTTGCATTTGACTGATGCCACCTTGCTCTTGCAGGCTAGCCATCTCAACCTTCTTCCCACACACCCAGTGAGAGATTCTTGAAGAGACGAATGCAAACTACAACTGCACCATGGCCATGTCAAATTAAGGGAGTCGAGGATTGTAATTAAGCTAATTGCAATTGAAGGCTTCAAGCCTCGGGCCTCATAAGAGCTGCATCTCTGGTACGTACGTACTGGTCGAGTCGTAGCTTTACCAGGAGAAAGCCTCCCAGCGACAGATAGTGATCTCTTTCGTAGTACTACTTGCGACTTACAGAATCTGATGCGTAAGTGAAGTTGATCGGTTATAATATAGCATCATTGGAACTGAGAGCAGACCTGAGAAGGTGAAGCTGAAAACTAGACTGTCGTGCGGGTAGGCGCCGGCTGGTCCAAAACTTCACCAGTTCACCTTCACCAGAAGAATTAGAGGAGATAGAACTCAGTAATATATCTGTACTCTGTTTTCCCCTCGGTTCCTGAGGTGACAGATACCGGATCCGGGGAAGGCTACCTGACCACCGTTGCTGCCTGCACGCGAGGCAGTCTGAGGACTGGAGCTCCAGTGCTAGCAAAGGTCTTAGTTCTTGCTAACAGAAACAAAAGGTTCGAGTATATATACATATAGCTAGCTAAACTCGTATGGAGGGAACCTCAAACCTAGACGAGATTTTAGGATGATGTCTCAGCAGCATGATCTCATTTTTCCAGCGGATAAAACGTTCTGACTGCAAACTTAGTTTCGCACCAATTGATCTAAACGCAAATGCCTTGCAAAGTGCATGACATCGTATGGACTCTGGAGTGATATTCGATGTGGTCTTGCAACAGTCCCGTGGAACGTGAAGTCCAGCGTAAGATATGCTGAAAGATCTCATCCTCCGTGCCCGAGGGCGGTTGAGCACTGCTGTTTTGTCTGCAAATTTCATCAACCCGCATCATTTTCTGCATGACAATCGCGAATCAAAGCACCGTGCTTTTGGCTTGAACAATTTTATATATTAAGTCAGAACTGTCCATGTCAAGTGGGTTCCTTTTCCTACGATCTAATTTACGCAATATATACAGGATCTAGACCAAGATACAAGTACTAGTTGATAATACTGGAAGCTTGCCTAGACCTTAGGACTCTTAATTCTTCTGGCAGCGTTTTAACTAGCTAGCGCTATAGCTAGGCTTTCGATTGCATGCCGAGATATCTAGATCAGTCAGTATACAGTTAAGACTTTCTGCAAGGTTCTAGATTATAGCTTATCTCTTAAGGGCTCATGATCAACAGTTGACGATGACATGAGTAGAATGAGCATGCGTACTTCCAGCGTGAGTCAAGGTGAAGAACGTGACTTAACTAAATGCATGCATGCATGCTTCAGGAGAGAATCTATTTTGGGAACCAAATTCTTGCGTTGTATCTGATTCAGCGTACGCTACCTAGGCCTGGACTTCTAAAGAGCGTGATCATATGCATGAGGCTGTTATCAACGGGCTTCTGGCCTGTGGTCAACTTGTCAAAAGCCGTACCGCCAAGCTTGGCTTATGGTACAGTATGGAGGAAGAACCATGCACATACGAACTCATGAATTTAAAACTATGATTCAGGTGCATGCAAACCATTAAGGGGCTACATGGCCACTATTATCACGTTCAACTGCAGATCTCGGAATAGAGTCTCTTGTCTCTAACAAATGAGTCTCCTCACAGAGTCTCTTGTCTCTAACAAATGAGTCTCCTAACGTGAACCTCCCTGAAGACTTGTATACTTTATTTGTGTCTCCAGATCCAGTTCGTTAAACTTTTCGCTAATAAGCACAAGAGATTTAATAACCGTCGAACGGATTTAGAATAACCAACTAGTTTTTTGCAGGTCTATGATTCTAAGTTCAAATTTCAAAACATAGTGGAAATTATTATGAGCCTGGGTTGGATAAAATTTGGATAGCGCTTCCGCTACTCGTGATCAAGTCGAAATGCAATGACCCACGGGGAGCAACAGCCAAGACTATGAAACCTAGTGGATGCTGAGAAGTAGGAAGGCAGAGTAATTACACGAAATAGAGTCAACGTCACACCAGATGTTTCTAGTTCAACTTTGGCACACAATCTTACTTATCATAGAATAGAGAAATCACGAGCTCATACACATTACACGGCGTGTATTTGCTGATAAGGTCACAAAGAACTCTTGGACCGGCAATCTTTCCTCCTCTGCAACTCTCCTGTGAGAATTTCACTCTAGGACTAGAATTTCTCTAGAAAACTTGTCTTCACTCTAAACGCTCTGATTTTTCACTCAACATGCTAAATATCAAACTAATTGTCTAACCAACACTAGATCCGTCCGGGTACCTTTAGTTTGCAACTATTTAACCAAAGTCTGCTCTCAGTGTAGTCTGGTCTGTGTAGAATCTCTGCTCTCTGCTCTCTGTGCTCCAATGTACAGTATCTGCCCTCTGCTCAACCATCAGCATCAGAAAATGGAAAACTAGCCAAAAAACGTGTTTTAGGATTCGCGACCTCGCGGTATATAGTCTCTTTGAGCCTTCTTCGGACTGCCGTCACGTCCAGTTGTCTGCCCAAATATAAAAAAACGATGTTACAATCGTCTCAACCAACAAAACACAGTTTTTTCACTAAACTGCAGTACCTGCATACATGTTTATGCAAAATACTCTCCCAACTACCCTATGCAGGATAATATCAAGCTCTTTCAGAGCTTGTACATCTCGTTCAATCCTGATCTATGCTCTATTAATGAGCATTCGTTTGAAACATTCGGGTGCGACAAAACCTTAGCTTCCAAGTGGTGAACTCGGCAGTTTCTTTTTATCCACCTCTTTACCATGATACACCATAGTAGCTTCAGTCTAAATTTGATTGACACCCGACAGTCATAAGAAGTCAGCAGACCACAACTCCACCTTTAGACGAGCAGATTGGTCAGATCTACTCGGTTTTAGTGTCCTTGAAAGACCCTTTGGTATGACTTTTTTGACTCGATTAAATCCACTGCTTAGTTGGAACATACCGCTACGGACTGTCGTCTCATAAAATATCTACGCAATGACTCATAGAATTTATACAGTGCTAGATCATCTAGGAACTCCCAAGCTTCACTTATCAATCCTGGAACTCTACTTGTCCAACGACACAAATATTGAGTAACGGGTTCTCCAGCTCCATCTGAATTTGGTGATGCTCGATGATCTACTATCTCAATCAACTCAAGATCGTCAACTCTTGGTAATGCTTCTAAAACCGGATGTCATTTTTTATATCTTCCCAGCAATGACTCTAGTTCTTCGCGAAACGCTTTCAAGTTAGAAACATGAATGATAAGATGATAATGCTTCATACTAGCTAGAAAATGTAACTTATACGTCACATGACCTAACTTCTTCTCAATCATGAATGGTTCTACCCACTTCAGAAGAAGCTTCTTGACTAAGTCCACCCCTGTTGGGATTCTGAAGTTTTTGGTTTGTAACCAAACTCTTTGTCCTTCTTCGAGTTGTACGTCTTGTCTGCCACGGTTTGCATATTTGGCATATCGTTGTTACGCCTTCTCCATGTGTTTCTTTATCTCTTGAAACACGGTACCCTGAACGCGTATGAAAGTCTCTAGATCTGGAGGATCCTGATTTGACCTTCTTGTGTTTTCATGTCCCTTTGTAGTCAGAGCTATAAGAGTCTAAGGTGCATGAGAGCTCCGATAAACCACTTCAAATGATTTAAATCTTCTTCTCGAATGCTTGATGTTGTTATATGTAAACTCCACCAAGTCTAAGTGCTCTCTCCAATCACTCTAATCTCGCAAGATATAGTTTCTCAACCCTTGCTCCACTATCTGTATCGTCCTTTTTGTCTATCCATCAGTTTTAAGATGATAAGAGGAACTGAATTTGAGAGTAGTTCCGAGTCTTCGAAACGAACCCTTCCAAAATTTAGCTACAAACCTCCTGTCCAAGTCTGAAACGATGTTTTTAGACATCGCATGATACTTAAAAACATATCGTATGAACAGTTCAGCGGCACCTCTTGAAGTCACTGCTTCCCTACAAGAGATGAGATGAGTTTGTTTGTTGAAACGATCTATGACAATTAGCAAAGCATCAAAATCTCTTGATTCAGACAAACTAGTGCATAAGTTCATACTTATGTTCTCCCAAGGCCCATCAAGTATTGGCAAAGGTCTCAGCAATCTTGCAGGTCTCCTTCGCTCTGGTCGTTGTTGTTGACATGTCAAGCAAGTCTTCACGTACTTGACTACATCCTCTAACATGAATGACCAATAGAATTGCTACAGCGCTTCCGCTACTGGTGTCAAGTCGGTACGCAATGATCCACGGGGAGCAACAGCCTGGACTACGAAACCTAGTGGATGCTGAGAAGTAGGAAGGAAGAGTAATTACACTAAAATAGAGTCAACATCACACCAGATGCTTCCAATTCAGTTTTGGCACACAATCTTACTTATCACAGAATAGAGTAATCACGAGCTCATATACATTACACGGCGTGTACTTGCTGAGAAGGTCATGAAAAACTCTTGGACCGGCAATCTTCCATGCTCTGCAACTCTCATGTGAGAATTTCACTCGAGGATTAGAATTTCTCCAGAAAACTTGTCTTCACTCTGAATGCTCTGATTTTTCACTCAACAGGTTAAATATCAAACTAATTGTCTAACCAACACTAGATCCCCCTTAGTCTGCAACTATTTAACCATAGTCTGCTCTCAGTGTAGTCTGATCTGTGTATAATCTCTGCTCTATGTGCTCTAGTGTACAGTATCTGCCCTTTGCTCAGCCACCAGCATCAGAAAATGAAAAACTAGCCAAAAAACGTGCTTTAAGGTTCGCGACCTCGCGTTATATAGTCCGTCACGTCCAGTTGTCTAATCACTGTCCAAATATAAGAAAATAGGGTTACACTATATTCCGGAGTACAATACTAGTTTTCTATATAATATCGAAATTCAGAGCAGTGGATCAACGTAACTAATGTACTGTTATAGTAACAGCGCACCGAAGCAAAACCTACCAGAAAAGAACAGCTTTAAAGCACATAAAGGTCTATCCGACTGAAATGTTGAGGGTAAAGACGGCGATCTAATGAAGATCATTACCAGAACTGTAGATTTACGTATATACATTCATGCATGATACATTACAAATCGACTTGCCGGTTAAGTACCTTATATGTCCAGCAAAGGGCAGAAACACGGGAAATCACCTTCTTCGAGGATCATTTTAACAAAGAAGTAGTGAAACGCGACATGACCAGATTTTTAAACAAGTATTTTTGATTCCAAGTAGGGTTTAACTTCTACTTTTCATTACAGGTTTTCACCAGATTCAGCGGATCGAAAACCCATGTGTATCGTACTTGTAATCCTAGTGAAAATAATCATGTAATCAGGTAGAGCAATTACGTTAGAAACAGATAATATAGTGTTGCTGTGCTTTGGAGCGCAATTTGGCTCATTTTGTTTACACGCCATCTTTTTATTGTCAACAAAGTTCAAGAGATAAACAACAGAGAGAATTGACTGTAAGAGAAATATTAATGAAGACGATACATTTCCTTATTACGATCCTTTAGAATTCGAAACAGCAGAAAATCTTCTTCGCATAGATAATTATTCAACATGAAAAGAGCAAGCAGAATTCGGGACGAAGGATTCATTTCTAAGAAATGAATCTTAAGAAAGACTTCTGCGTATAGGTGTTAGCAGTGAACTCAAATTGTAGAGTTTTCAAGAGACTGAAAAGATATATAATAAATGATGGTAGAGAACAAAAATTTAACAGAATCGATTCATAATCGGCATCCAATAGCAAAATGTACTCTGACCTACATTAACCACGTTAATAAATCATTACTTGTCGGTAATCTAGGAAAAAACTATCTTGCGCTAGATACTAGAGGACTGATCATGAAAGCATCTTGGAGCCACAAAGAATGACTTGAAGTTACTGAACCGAATAAAAAAACTGACTGACTGATGCTTATTCACTGTGATCTACAATCACAGTGAATAAGCATCGAAACAATACATCTGGTCGGAGAAGAGAAACGGATGAGCGGAGAAAGTGGGGTTTTTGAATTTTGTGATAGGGCAAGTTGGCAAAGAGGCTTAGTCGTTCGGGGGAGGCCATGCTACCACTCGTCTGTTTACTTTGACCGCGCTGTCGTCGGGTCTTGCTTTCGCTGTTTACTTTGGTCGCTGACCTTCTTTCGCAAGGATTGTTGTTTGGGTGTTGTTTGCTGCGGGGTGCCCCTGACGATTAAACCTCCTTCTCGTCGGTCGCATAGTTGCTTCGGTCCGCTGCCCTTCAGAATTGTTGCTGCGGGGTTCTCTCAACGATTGTGTCTCCTTGTCGTCGATCATAGAATTTCTTAGACTCAATGCCTTTCATCCTTCCGTGAGCTGCCCTTGGGAATCCTTTTCCGGCCTTCATCTGCTTGTTGCATGCGGTGTTGCTGCCGGTGCCGCCTATGCTCTTCCGTCGAGGATTGTTGTGTTGCGATGTCGTTGTGCGCGTCATTATCGATGGACGGTCATTCAGAGGTGCAAACATCATTTACGAGGATGCCGTCGACCTGATGTCAACTGCAATGGAGAGGTCCGATTTTCATACTTATGATGTGTCTCTCGTTATTTTGTTGTTTTGTTTCATTTTCATACTTATGTGTGCCGTGGGGAGGTTGCGATGATAAGGGAAGATGAGGACGATGTTGCCTTGCTCGGATGCAGTGTTGTTGCCGACGGATCCTACTTCCACGAGGTTCTGTCTGCTGCCGTAAGTCGCATCTTGTAAATTGGTCGCTACCATTCTGTAACGACCTATGTTACACATAGGAAGTTTGTCTATTAGTAAGGTGTTTAGTTATAGTTAAGTGTGGAGAATGTTTATTTGCTGCCCAAGTACTTTAAGGAGATATCAAGTTAGTCATGACTAGCTAACATTAGTTATGATTAAACTTAGCTATACTTTTGGGTAGAAATCAGATATTTGCTAAAGAGTGAGCACTACTATCTTGTCATCTTGTCTAAAAGATAGAAAGGAAGTGGAAAATATCCCTTATCTCTTTTTTGACTTGATATTAGTGGTGGGATTAAAGTTGTGGACTTTGTAAGCATTAAAAGCAAGAAGAGATTCCACAAGTTTTCTTTTTAGTGGATCCTAGTGTAGAGGAGATGGAAATTCAAGATTCCTTGAGAATATTCCAGAATTCTTCTAGAAATTGTTGACTTTGAAGGATTAAGCCCATGTGAAAAAGTAAAAAGTTCATGTGATTAATGCTTTTATCCTAAGTAATATCTTAATAAAACTAGGTAAAAATAGTTACGGATGAGTTACCGGAGAGTATCAAAGTAAAAACCTACAATGTATAAATAGAGGAGTAGAGAAGAGCTCCTCATCCTTGTTTTCACATCGTCGTAATGACAACTTGAGTAATATAGAGAGTGTGTGATATTTTAGCATGTGAGAACTTGAGAGACGTCGTTAGAATGGAAGATTTTAGTTGATGAGTTTATGGAGAATTTTAGTTGATGAGTTTATGGATGTATGAATGAGTGAACTTAGCATTTTTCCTTTCAAGTTCATGGTGTGCTTCTATCAAAGACATAAGAGGTGACCCTTGAGTGAGAGATATGCCCAACATGTTGTAGATTCATCGATGACGATCGTGGAGGTTGAGAGATCGAGGGGGTAGTTGATCGATAGTACCGCGGAGAGTTTACATTTTTGGTTCCGTTGCCGAGACCTCACTTGAAGAGATCGTTGAAAGATGTTTAGAGTTCAATTCTATATTCGACAAAAAGAGATCATGAGAGAGCACATGAAGAGAACGTTGGGAGGAGAGAGAGCTAACGTGATGTTAGCAACGCTAGAACTTTTCGTGTATCCCGTAGTGATCTATGACGCGTTCGAGATCATTCTTTACATCTTGTTCACTTAGAAAGTGTTTGAGGAGAGTTGAAAGAGAATGAAACAAGAGTTGTATAGAAAGGAAGAGAGAGAAGTTATTAGAGGAGAAAAATTTTAGAGTTTAAAAATTCAACTCTCTTGAAAATTTGTACAATCGCTGTCAAATTTTCCGTGTTTTTTATTTTCCTGTGATACTTTCCAGTATTTTAGATTGGCTGATAACCTATCTAGGACAAAATAAATCATGGGAAAAGGTGGTCTAGAGAGAGAGCTATGAATTTTCAAAGTTGAGGGGGTTTATTTGTGAGAGTTGAGGAATTTTACTTTCTGGAAATATTAGAGGAAACAAAAATCATGAGAAGATGATCTCTGGAGAGAGAGATAGAATTTTTCAAAGTGGAGGGGGTTGACAACCATGAGGGAAGTGAAAATATACAAATTTTAGTTCTTTGAAAATTTGTACAATCAGCACCATCTCTTCTGATTAGGGAAATTTCTGTTGAAACTTCATGAGTTAGTAGCTTGGAGGTTGAACTACCGGAGACCACAAAAATCTTGGAGAGATCTCTTACCGACTAAGAGATATACGTTTCGGCATACAAGGAGGTCTTGTAGATACTTCATGGGGAATCCAATTCAAGTGCTGAGGTGGAAGAAGAGACGTTTGGGAGTTCGAACGGAGACGGAGAAGCCAAAGTTAAGTATAAAAGAGTTACGAACAAGTATCTATTGCAGTTGGGGTGCCCCCTTTTTGCTCTATATCAGGAAGCTTTTGCGTTCATTGGCGCAAATATGAAGAAGATTGAGTGGAAAGCATCATTCACTATGGAGGTCACGAATGCTCCTAGCGAAGTAGAGTGTGATCTTTACAAGAGTGACTTTAAGATGTCTGCTAGGATTAGTACAAATGATGGTCATGATGACATTATCTTAGACTCTTAATTAAATTGGATTTTATTTCGTGTATAGCATGATTTTCAGTATAAAGCTCGAAAGAGTTAAGAAAGTGATGTAGAATTATTTTCCTCAAAGATATTTTGTCCATTAAATGGTTGAGAAGACGTAACATGAGTGGAAGTACAAAAGATTGGAAAATTAGACTTAGAAACTTTCGTCAAGGTTTAGATGTCATAGTAAGTGTCGGAGAGAGCTCGAGAGAGATTATCGTTGAGTTTGAGAATACTAGTACAAAATCTCAAGTAGAATCTCCGAGGAGAAGAGTAGAACCAGACTTGTGGTGTTATATCTGTAGAGGGTTGGGACATAAAGTAGTGAATTGTCCAACTAGAATTAGAACAGAGAGAGCCAAAGAGAAGCGGGAGTTTACTGATTTAAATCTTCGAGTGGGTCTCATCGTCACCACCGGCGGTTCATCTTGTAAGAGAGGATTCTTGTCCAAGTTGTGGAGTGGGTGATCTATCAAGAAGACACAAGTGCGTAGATGTGGCCGTCTTACTTACGTCAGTAGTCGAGAAGTTGGACGAGATCCAAAGAGTTAAGACGGAGAAATTGTCGACTTCAAAGGAGGACTCGGTTGAGTTGTGATGGAACTCGTCATTGAGGTCGACTGTGCACGGTCTTTATCGCTGTCGTTGTCATCCTTGTGTCTTCACTCAGGTCGATCTTTTAGAGAGCATAGTTGTCTGTCGTCACTTCTCTTCCATCTGTACAAGTCATGTTGCTTCGACGTCAAGCGAGGGCTAGACGTCCCAGCGTAGAGCTATCGGTCACCATTTGTACTACAGGAGCATACCTTGACATCAGTTACTTTCCTCTGATTGTTGACTTCTTGAAGAATGAATGCTTGTCTGGATCTTTTCGGTCGAGAGAGGAGGATCTCTTCTCCATCTACACTTCCAGGGAGTGATATGCATACATGGCAAATAATCCGTGGAAGTCAAGAAGCGAATTTCTCAGGCGCTGGGATGGAATAAAGAGAGGCCAGTTGGTGCAGAAGTCTGTATGAAGCAACTCACGAACAAAAGTATCTATACTTTTGTGGACATGCTTGGGCACTACCTCAAGGATGAGAACCAGCAACATCATCATGCTGTTACAAAAAACGTGACGGAAAGCATGATCGATGATGAGAAGGAACTCTTCATGCTGATGGGAGCTGCCGACACGAAAAACCGAGTTGAGTTGACATATCTCAACATTCTACTCCGAGCTCTTCAATACAACAGATATAAGAATCCGAATCCACTATCAAACACTTTTACACGCTGTTTAGTTCCATGCTGACCTCTGGGAAGTACAGTGTATCTCCTCGACACGATTCACAAGGAGCGGTCGGATTTCTTATGAAATTTTCATAAAGCCTGAAGATGTGACCTCCGAGGACATAGATAATATATTTTTTTACAGGGAAAGCAGCCGCTGTTCTCACTGCTCCCATAGGTACTATCCGGCGGAACTTGTCAGTCTGGAAGAAATCAATCTACTGCTTAAGGAGATGCCGATTTTGCTGAACGAAGAGGAAGGAACAGAGGACGAGAGTCCAACTCGCAGCAGAGACGCTTTTCTTACTGTGGCCCAGGCATTGCCACAGTTCATTCCACTGACAGACGTCATGACCAGGACCACGAGAGGGGGCTTCCATCTAGCACACGCACTATTGGAAGCTGAGAAGGGACGTATGGTACACAAGTAGTATAACAGTAAACTGTACATGCGAAACCTCAGAAGGGACTTATGCCACACAAGTACTATAGCAGTAAGCTGTAAATATGTTTCGCATATGTGAACGGTAACAGTTATGTAGGACAGGTAGTATTGTAGCTATATAGCACAAGTACTATCGCAAGAATGTAAATACATTTTCCATATCAATAAAGACCAGAGGACACCTCGCCCCTTTAATCTAAAAGCGTGTTATAGTGACGAGATAATAACCGCGGTGCGAAAAGAACCGAAGTGATAGCAGACAGCAAATAATAATCGAAGGCACGAAATAATAATCGGAGGCCGAAATTCCCAACCGTGTTCGGTGAAAATAAGCAAGGGATCTACACACAGTGACTACTGTCTCAACGCACTCCCTTACCCGTCGATAGCGGCTCTTTTCACTCTCGCGACTCGACAGCGGCTCTGTCACATCGATCTGCTGAATAGCTATTCTCTTTCTTCGCACCAACTCACATCACCTTTCCTCTCATGATCACCACTCAACACCTTTCTACGTATTCTCTTTCCTCGCACCAGTAACATCACTGAACTCTTCACTCTTTGCGTCAGTCTCAACCCAACCCGATCTTGACACCCCCCTAACGGAGTTTGCGCGCCTCTTTCTCGTCCACGCGGCTAAAATTCAAATCTCTAAGGAAACCCTAACGTTAATTGATGCAAGATACTCGATCGCGTGCCCACTACTACGTTGTCTGGACTGTACCTTATACAGTGGAAACCCTAACTTCCAAACGTAGGGAGATATAAGGGAAGATTTCTCGCTGTTTGGTATCAGAAGTACCAGTGGATATGGTTCCACTTCTAGGTATTAGCTTTAGGAGTTGAAGCACAACTAGGAATCTGAGTCTCTCACTAGATGCCTATCTGAGGTGACCTTCGTTCAGAGGTCCCTTTGCAAACTACAAATCTTTTGGCTTCGTTAGCGAATGAGAAGAACACCGTTGGAAGAGGAAAAAGATGAATGTAGAATGATGTCCCAAGCCGTAGATCTTTTAGTCCTCGAGGTATTTTCAACCGTACTCAAGTAAATAATAAAAGGCATTAGAAGAGACCACAAGGAAAACTAAGCTAATTACCTAGGTAGGACCGGAGTCCTCTCCGTGGCTGAAGTGAGTTAAGACAGGACTATCGAGGAAAATTACTGTGCTGCATCCTATGTTTAACTTAAAACCCACAAACATCCACCAACACTTTTGTGGAAAGTGAGTTGGTTCTCAACCTAATATGCATTCTTACAATGTATGCAGTGAACAAGTGCTTATGCCCACTAGTACTTAGTATCTATAATTGGTACTTAATTTTACTCTTAACAGCGGTTCACTCGATGTAGCACTGCCCACTTCGAATTCATCCATAAACCGCTTGATAGTCCATTTTGACGTGATAGGTGACTATATATTCAAAGTAGAAGCTTTGAGCAAAGACTAAAGGGGGAATCCCAATGTTTATAATGCCGGTTTGATCTAGCAAGGAGCGCTATGTTCATTGTCCACATACCGGAGTTAACCAATAAACAACCTTCTGAATAGGGATTCGAGAACTTACCGGTATGTTATGTCATGCCGGTTACCGGCAGCTCGATCGACATGGACGTCCCGGTATAGACAGTCGGTGTTTCAGTAACCGAACAAACGAAAGGCTAACAATATATGCATGTCGCTGTAGCGGATGTTGAACATGTTTACTAAACTGATGAGGACGAACTTGGAAATGTGGGTGGGGAGTCATTCATTCCCTTTACTTCCGAATTCCGCGGAATTCGTCATTTATTTATGTTAGATTGATGATTACGACATCATCAGTCTAACAAGTACAAACCTCTTTTCTATTTGGAACATTGTACACGTTGCAATTGTATATCAAATTCACAAGAGTAATTTGGAGGGTTCCATCATACGCATGAAGAGATTTTAGTATTACACTTCTCCCTGAACCGAATAGCATTCAAAATACACTCCTGGAGGTATTTATCGGTGCAGAATGAATTTTTCTTACCTTGCACGTCTCTAAGGTGATTCACATGGTGCTCTTTTCAGCTCTGTACATCAAAAGGTGCTATATAGAGCGTACGAATCATATTATATTCATTTCGCATCAACTAAACTTTTATTGGTGTTTTTTTCTGCAGAGACACAGACAAAAAGCACATAACTGTCAGAAATACCACAAATAACAAAAACACTTATCTACGATCATGAAGAGTGCACTTATGTGAAAATACTTTGTCGTGCTCTAATCAACATATACATGTTTCCATCCTTCTGAACGCACAGACGCATGAGTTCTTCTTTCAACACTAAGCAAGACTAGAAGCATGTACACAGAATGTCATGAAAACATGCTAATCAACGTGTACATAAGAAAGAAACATCACATGAATCTAACACACAACTACAATAATCCATATCATCACAGACGTATGCTTCAAAGACAATTCTCTTCATTTATTGAACTTGCACAATGAAAACATTTCAACTTGATATTGTTCAACCAAGTGCTCAACCCTTTCCAACAATTCACTATAAGCATCTTTCGGCACTTTCCTTATTAGCGCAAGGCTCAACTACATTCCACACTCCTAGTTTCTTGCTTTTGTGATGACCAAATCACCTCCTACAGTCCATGGAAGACAACATCCGAGCATTCCTGGCTTGAGAAGAGGACTATCTGGAGTGAAGAACTGGTCGTTCACTTCATATGCTATTATACACTACTTACCCCTACATTTATGTTGCGTAGGTTGTGGAACAAATCTATGTAAAAGTTTAGAAATGAGACATACGTTGTCTCTACTAAACTTTAGAGGATCTTCAACAAGAACAGTCATACCAGTAATCTCAGAAACGTGAGATATATCACTACCTCCTGCATCTACCATGACTTGACTGTACCATCTTCCTGCAAAAAGAATCTGAAAATGTCTTCCAAATTCGTGAATGAAATTCTCAGTGAGTTTGCACTTCTACGTTTGTTGAATAGGTTCACCTTGATCATGCCCCATCACGACGTTGTCATTGGTCTTGAAACAGCAATTGTAGATAACCACAATCTGTAGCATGTGCATTCTATTTTGAAACTGCTCCTTATTTTGCTCTGTCAACAATCTCTTTGCAGACCAATAATTAATAAAATACTTATCATATTTTTTGTTCGATATCTCATCACAGTAACGAGGACCCACACCAATCTCTTTCAACGTAGTATGGAAACATGGATATGTTTTCTGTTCTTGTCTTAATAACATCAGATTTTTGCTCAACTCTAATACTATAGATTCAGTAGAAACAACACTAACATAATGATATGCTAAGTATTACAAGCGCGTTTATATCCAAGATAGTGTTTAAAAGACTTGGATAAAAAGCTCGTTCTAAATCATGAACAATTCGATGAAGTCGGTGAAATCCGTCTTGATCTCGTCGATCTTGCACATAACATATTGTAAATAACTGCCGATAGAAGTACTTGGTGTAAGTCATCTCTGACGTCCTGCTGTTAGTTGGAACAGCATTATATCCACGAACCATTCGTTCAAATGCATAGCACCAGAAAGAATCATGATGACCATGACAAAGTATGTCATCAAACACTTCGCCTGCCCGTACACATCTCAACATATTTTCGATTATCTATCAGATATACAAAAAAGTTATAGTGCGTCAACCAGAAGCAAAGGTTATAAATTATCTATCGTACAATACTAGTGTACTTAAGTAGTCTATAGCGTTTACTTATCGAGATTTTACATATCATTGCTTGTGAGACGATATAAAAATAAGAGATTTGTGAGTTACCAAGAACATGTTCCAGAATTCTGGAATTCGGACCATCGTGTTCTTCACTGAGTACTCGTCATGCTAAACAAAGTTGTCGAGCATTCTGTAACATCTCGAATGTCCATCCATATTTTTGAGACTTGATGAAGAAACTCTGACAGACTTGATTTAAAAAAGATACAATCTTACCATAGTAAATCAGTATCAAATCCCAGTTCTTCTAGAATTGATGATAAACAATACATCATGAACAACTGATGCTTTTCGGCTTTGTAGAAAGACAGTTTGGACATCCTTTTTCTTTATTGTAGGAGATCTCCCAATCCAGCACTTCTCTTTCTGGTGAATTGTAGAAGTACTTGTTGTAACTTCATCTGCTTCGGATTCGAGCCACCAACAAACTTATCATTAAAGTTCTTCACAACATTCAGCACAAGAAAATGCATCATGTCGTGTAAATTATCTCTGGATATATCAAAATTGTAAAGATCGTTCAAACTCCACTGCTGAGTCAAATAAGCCAAATCACTCTATCTTCGGTAATCTTCTTTCTCCTCCTTCCTAGTCGTGGATTGAAGCAGTAACCCGAACTTCTTCATATCTTCCACTTTCCTCTTTTTGGAGGATATCGAGCTTGATATCTGTTATCAGGATAAACAATCTGTCCATCCACCATCACAAACATGGGATTGACCGACGATAACGACTATAACTCTTGAACAAAGTGCCGAACACTTTACATTGTGCGGGTAAGTCACATGTCCAACTCATGAGCATGACTCAAACTCTGATGTCACTTCTTACTTGCCTATGGATACTATAATCACCTACAGGTATATATGGTATCCAAAAGTCATCTGTAAAAGATCTCTTCAAATCAAAATACATTGGCTTCAAGAAAGCCTCTAAGATATGAGAGTCTTTTTGTTTCTATATAAGCTCCGATGCCATTGGGATAAAGAATATAGGGATTGGTTTAGCCACTAAACTGTTAGATATTGGAGATTTACCAACATTTAGTATTTTTATTTCAATCGTCCAACAATCCTTTTGTGTTGTGGTAGTTGCTTGAAAACCATCCCAATGATCTAATAAGACTATGTTCGTGGGTTCTCCCTGAAAATTCACAGGAAATAAAATCAGTTAGTATTGTTCTATACAGATCATATGTACAGACAGTAAATGATAACAATGACTTGATGTAACAAACATATCTGGAGATAAGTCGGAGACTGGAAAATCTGTGGAACATTGAACACAAGGAAACTTGTAACATTGTGTTTTTACATCATAATTAGTCTGATCTTGTAATTCTTCACCTACTGTCGGCCACAGCTTGTAAACTTTTCCACATTCTAGATTTCCGCAAGTAACTAGTGGAGACCACAACGTATTTGGATTCCAAAAATTCTGATATTGTCGAAACTTACTTCTATGCCAGAACTCACAGATCGATGATGGTTTATAATTGACATCCTTCCCCATCCAATCAATTATTTGTCTCCAAAGTTTCAACATCTCATGACAGAATGTTTTGACTTTGAAACAATGGTTTCAGAATTGACCATATGGAAATATACTCAAATTTGATCGTATCAAAGACTGGACGACGACAAAAACAACCTCGAAAAGAACACAAAGTAAGATTATATTCCGGTCGGATTGTCATGGAGACATGAGCAGAAGATGATGTACCGTTACACATATACCATCTTTCTGGTTTGACCATCCCTATTTGATCATAAGTTTCCACTAACTTACGTCATGAAGATCCGCACTCTCACCACTACAACCTCCCACCAAAGAATTCCCTGCAAGAGTTAACATTCTAGTCCACGACATGCTCTTGTAATCTGTTGGTGCTATTCGAGGAATAGGTAGATATTCCACATATTATTGAATCTTGCCTTCATTTCGATATCACCAAATAAGAGTTTGAGTTTTGACTGTAATGCGAATGAAAATTTAAGAAAATCTAACAATGAAAAGATCTCTACGACTTTCTCTTGCATTGCTTCATCAAACTCTACAGGAAATACATTGAATAAGTCATCTATATCGTTATGATGTGCCAACTCACTAAGATTTGGACAACTCCTAACAAGGATGTCATCCAGGTTAGTACATCATGAGCTCATGATCAGTATGCATATGTATCAGTTCTTTCTCTATCGGTCTTATGAAATTAACTGATATATGTGTAGATAATCTAACTGTTAGAAACAGAGATTCGGTCGTGTCTATGATGAGATCACTCGATAATCCATTGACCATTTTAACCACAAGAACTACAAAAGCAGAGGACCCTACTGGGACGACTGCTACTTTATCAGATGTTACCGGCTCTTCTTGAGGTGGAACTATTGTGGGACATAGAGTATTCTGAATTGGTTTATTCTGATGAAATCTTGCCGTGGACTCGGGCACTAAAGCGAAACCGACCGGCAGTAAAGAACACTTGTATGAACAATGACATTTCACACGATCATGATTATGAGTGCCTTTGCACAAGTCAGACTCCATCATATGTCTCATACATATCATTGTGACGAAATCAGTATGAATGGTGCGCGTTAAGTTCTAAGTTCCTAACATGACCAGAATGGTGATATCTTTGAGCTCGAGTCCTAACACCATCTTAGAATGTCTGAGTGTGACTGCAAGAAAGAGGATCTCACCAAACCCACTCCATCATCAACCAGGATAGTGGAAGAAGAGACAGAAGAGGAAGGGAGATGCGGACGCTGACAATAAGAGCTTTAAGGTTATAACTAGCAAGAAGAAGCTACAAAACGTGACACAAAGACAGAAAATCATCATCATGTATGGTGGAAGATGGAGGTTGTTAGGGTTAGTTTCCAATAGGAAGAAAAGATAACCCAATAGTAAGAAGGTTAAGATACATTTAGAGAGATATGTTCAAAGCTTGCAAAGTTCCAACACCAAAGCTTAAAATTTCTTGCAACCTTCAAGTGTTACGTGATAAGACTTTCATCCATTACAAATATAACACGTCAGTCTGTATCTGACTTGATGACCTTGTGACGATGTCACTTCATAGCTATTGCTAATATTATCAAGAGAGTAGAAAGAGATGACATAGAGTACGTGAGCCCATCAATTTTGCTCACATAGCAGTTGGCACAGACAAGATGGAGGGAAGTGAACCTCAGATGTCGCATCTAGGACGAACAGACCTCCAACAACGCTAAAATGCAGATATAATATATGAAGAGGTCCACATGATATATGTAAGTCCTACAAACCTATGACAGCAAGAACAAAATCCAAGTTATCTTGGAAGAATGATGCAAATAACATGCCATGAATGTGTTGGCCATGTGAATATCATTCTACTTTTTTGAATAATTTCTCATGTAATGATGTTTTAGCAATCTCTCATGTTTTTGTTTCAAAAATTGATGAAGTGACTTGAGCCTATTAAGATATGGGTGATAAATAAAAAGTTGTTTTACATGTCAGAGTTATATAAATTATAAATAACTCGAACTAAAATGGATGTCACTTAGTCCAATTGTATACAGTTGCAGTTATTCAATTGTCTTTAACAAATTTAAGTTTAGTTGAAATAGTGTTACTAAAGGTAATGATTTAGACTAATATACATGTGCATGAATAGAATGTTAATAGCACTAATTTATGTGACTTCCAACTCAATCGAATAAGGAGAAATTGTGTTATATCCACGTTGCTATTAGAAATGATGAATTTTTATACTATTATTTTCTCAGAAACATCTAGCAGTATCTCTGAGATGTGAGAGCTCACAGAAATTTACTTAACTCCATCCTTATATGTTTGTCGGACTTGACCTTACTCTTCTTAACTTTACGTTAATTACTCGCACCTTTGACTGTAACAACAAGTTTAACCGATTTATCGTTATGTAAAGACACTACATTAAGATAAATAAGAGACAGTCTGAGTCGATACTCTGTTGTAAATAAATTTTAAATTAAACTTTCCTTGTAAATACATGACTTACAGCTAAGATGCACTGAACGTGCTATACCCCGTCAATGCTGTGATCAAGTAAAGTTAAGAGGGGTGGATCATATCAAACAAACATATATTAAGGGTGGGGTCAAGTAAATTTCTGGAGAACTTAATATCCCATTAAGTATATGAAAGATGA
Organism: Asterella californica; assembly: GCA_036924285.1. Lineage (NCBI taxonomy): Eukaryota > Viridiplantae > Streptophyta > Marchantiopsida > Marchantiales > Aytoniaceae > Asterella > Asterella californica. The sequence continues at coordinate 21,761,115 of JAYKYS010000003.1, forward strand.
CACTGTATCACGTATAAAATCTAATGGTTTCGAGAGTATTTAAACGTAAATGCAGAAAAGGTTAGTTAACTTTGACTAAAATCTAGAATAAGTTAGAATGAGAAATAACTTGAAAACTAACAAGTTAACTTCCCCTTTTTGAGTTTGAAATATAAATTTTGATGTGAATTATATTCAAAGTGAAATTATATTCTATATTTATAATAAAAAATTTGAAAATAAAATAAATCATAGTTTAACTTTAGAAGTCGATTCGAGTTACTTAGACTTGAAGGGCTAACTTAGGAACGGATTAGTTAGAAGTTAGACTTCAAAATCTATAAGTTATAGCTATGAAGTAAATAACTTATATTCCCTTTTTCAAATCTAGCTTTAATTAATGCTGAAACTGTCTGATGCTTCCTTAGTTAAGTTCCAGCTAATCCTTCTATCATTATGCCGTCGTGGAAGCCATGAAGCTTAAAAGCAAACTTGCATAGAACTCGAAATAGAAGATGATACTAACTCCCTTTCCTTCGGTAGGTATACTTCCAAAAACGGAACCTTAGTTTTTTTAACGCTTTAAATCGAATGTAGTATTTACATTCGGCTAATCCATGGGATTTCTGATTTATATTTTGACAAATACGTATAAAATAAATAATTTATATACCTAAATTGTAAGATAAGTTTATTTAACATATGAAAGCTTTTGAAAAAAAGTAATCATAAAATAGAATATTTATTATTTAATTTTAATTTCTAATAAAAAAGATTTTAAAATCTCTCTTGACTCATAAATGTTTCTCGAGTGTAAACAAAGAAAGCTGGAGAGTATTTTGGTTAATGTATTCCCTAACTTTTCTGACGAGAAGGGTTAGAGCATAAACTGATGTTTACATGAAATTACGTTTTTTTCTTATCAAGGGCCCATAGTTATACTATTATCACCTCGTAGTCACTTATGGGTTGTGTTCGGATTCGGTGGCAATTCTAGGACTGCTTAACACTTAATAATCATAGATAAACTTGATCTTTTTTGAGCTTGGTATAACATCTTTATATGAGTGAAGCAGGATATTCACCCATGTACACTGAAGTGTACATGGGTATCTATTAATTAATCTTCTAACCCTTCCGGCGGGAAGGGTTAGAAGATTAATTAATGTCTCCTGCAAATAATGCAGTTAGTCAACTAAACTTCTGATCTTATATCCCCAAGAGCGCAGCAGTCCACTCTTCACTTATGGGTTATCTTCGGATGAGTTAGCTACTCCAGAACTAGTTAACATATAACATGTATGAATTAATTTGATATTTTATAATAGCTTATTATAATAAATTTTTATAACACATACGCATTATCTGATAAGAAAAAACAAAATTCACTGTACAAGGCCGTGGGGAAGGATATTATGTCATGAACTCTAGACAATATAGGTTGATCGGGATTACATCCAATTTAGTTCTAGTTCGAGTGGATGGATATTTATAATTTATATAACTTGAACATGTAAAACTTTTTTATAATTATCATGGATATCTTAGTATGCTCAAGTCATATTCATACATTTTGTACTAAAACTGTAAAACACAAGGAACTGCTAAAATACCTTTAGATGAGAAATTATTCAAAAACATAAAATAGAATTCGCATAGCTCCGGTTAACCTAACCCAACTCATGACAAATTTGAGTGCTACAGTGTTAAGTTACCCAAAATCTTTCCACGTTCTCTCATTGCTACTATGTCTTTGCGCCTCCCCGATGGCATTCTTGAAAGCACCGATGTTTTGCTGGTAGGCCCTCCACGACTCAGGCATCGAGTGTCTTTTCTGTTTTTTCCTGCCGTACTGAAACTCAAGTTCGAACCGCCAGGACGAAACTTCCACTTAGTCTTATCGATCTATCGAGGTTCTTTTTTCAACCGCACTACTATTCGCCTTCGCCCTTGACTGAACCTCTTGACGTTGGTGCAGGACTACTAGAACAGGACCACTAGGTTGCCAACACACACTCGGAAAATTGCACAATGCCATCTGGAATTTGGAGTGCGGTAGAGCTCCACTATGGAATCAAAATCCTACTTTCAACCTAACTAGTCTACATCGTGGTGCCGTTACCATGCGGTCACAGTATGAGAGATAAGTCCACCACTTCTCTTCTTTTGGCTGTTCTGACAGACGAGGGGTGAGGTCCATTCACAATCAATAGCTCTTTTGCATCATGTCGTGATCGACTAGTAGGAGATTGTTCGCACTAGTGTATAATTTCTATGTTCGAGAACGTCAGGAGTATCCACCTGAAATGAGAATTGCTGCCACAATATAGAAATGAGAGACTACACTTAATAACTGTGATAAATGTGTCTACAAGTGAGACCATTGCAGAACGGCACTTCAATTTACATACTACTAAAGTCATTACTAAGTACATCGACATCTACTCTTCTAGTCTAGTAACTTCCAACTTCACTACCTTCACCGCTGCGTCTTTGCTGATCTTGAAAATTTCCATTCTCGATCATGGTGATTAATCTTTCATATAGTTGCTTTTCGTCGTTATCACCACATATACTGAAATATGTATCCTAGGCTCCGGAAGAATTGATTTTATTGTTTGTGTCATGCTTATACCTTATTGATCTTGTACCACATCTTATAACCTACTAGGAGTGTTTTCTTAATTTTTGTTCACTTCACTTGTAGATGAATGATGCTTTCTAATAGACTCATTAATCAGGAGATGAATTCTCCATGTTGCATCATGTCCGTTAGGAAAATTATTCCTCCTCCCAAACATACAAGAATGTGGATACTCCAGCAGGTTTCAAGACAACATCATATTATGTAGCTTTGGCGTCTCGAGCAGCAAGTTAGTCATATATCTCAGACACCGAGATCTTGTTCTAAACCTCGGTGATAGACAAGATCTCATCCTTCCTTCTATCAAGTAATTCTCTCGATCATGATAGTGTGAGTAGAGCACTTCACCCAAAAGCAGCAAATAATTTTCTTAGCTATGTGTTCTTGTAATATGGTACATATGAGACACAATTTGAATCTCAGTTTCACTCGCCTACCTCATTTATACAACTTCTGAAGTGAAATTATTTACTAATTTATAGTTACCTCCGAGACGTTCCATCTTCAAGTTGCTTTGATGCTCTTTCTTGTTTTGATCGAGCCAAATGCTTTCTGAAACTGCAAGAATATATTCTACACGTTGGAAAGTAATCATTAACTCAGATGTCGTTGGTCTTCAACCCATGGTTAAATTTTGTTTGTGTTGTCATAAGTTTTGTAGGGTCTATTTAATTCATCTAGAACTCTTCATAATCAATCTTTTGGACCTTAGCGCTGTTGGATACGTGTGTTTGTCATAGGTGCGACATCTTAGGGTCACTTCCCTCCATCCTTTTTGTGCTAACTGTGGTGTGATCAAAGTCTATGGGTTCACAAGTGGTATGTAATCTCTTTCTACTCTCTTATATCTGACATGTACATCTGAAATCATTTGAGATTTACGACAGAAGGATCTCTCGGATGGTTCTCTATGATAATGTGGATGTGTGAAATATGCTTGCTATATCTTACTAGATACTTCTCTAAGTCCATTGAACTATGGTACTTCACCTCCTTAGATATCCTTCTCCTTAATTAGGTGTTTCTCCTAATAGATATTTTATGCAATAATTTTCCTCCACATGGTCCACATGTGGTTCATGATATCTTAATACTTCGCAGTACGCGTCATTCATCAACACCTTCAATGCGCCGTCCATGTTCAAAAACAAGTAATTTTAGTCGACCTTTACTCCTGAATCTAAAAAGAGGTTGAATTCAACTTTCATCTAATTTTGAAAGGTCTCTGTCCCATTAATTTCTCATTCCGTCCAGTACTTTCTTTGTAGCACTAAGAGTTTTCATGGTTAACGTTGAAATCTCTCTGTTCTTCTCACATTTCTCATTCCGTCCGATCTTTGCAGCGTGAAGAGTTTTCGTGGTTGATTTTGAAATCCTTGTCTGTCCTTCACATTTCTCAATTCGCCCAGTACTACCTTTGCATTGCTAAGAGTTTCACGGTATCGTATAACGTGTTTTTCTGTCTAGGAATACACTGAGTATATGGCTGTGCAGAGGTATGTGGATTGACAAGATTGGATCTAGATCTGGATGTTTTCACTATCTACTCTTCTAGCCCCAGTGACCTTGTATCCGCTCGGCTCAAGTTTGAAGCTTGCTACGATCCAAGGTTACGTATAGGTTGCATAAACTTGTGCTACAAGCAGATCTTTTGTACTCTAACTAGAAATACTCAGCTTTGTACTATCTAACTGAAGTTATTCCTCTATAACACTGGAAGCATGACTTCTGAATAGCTCCCCAGCGACGCTAACTGCCCATCAATCCAACTATCATAACTCCATAGTACAACCAGAAGATGCTATAAGATCACTCAATCAACTTGATAGAGTATCGATACAACTTGCTGTACACCCTGGTCTACCAAGCATCCCAGCAAGGTAAAGCATGCATGCTCCAAAACACTACTCAGATCTCAATATAGCACCAACGGCGGTAATACCTGGCAGCTCCGAGAATCCAAACAGCGACTTAAGATTCATGACGACTCCGTTCTCCTTCATCACCAAGAGCTGAAATAAGCCCTACACCCTCCAATGTCGAGTTGCATGCAGGCATGGCAGTTTCAGCAACAAACTCCTCTCCAAATTGCTCGAAAATGACCAAAGTGATCATAGATGATACCGAAAAAACCCGAAACTGCTAATAACAGAAGTATTTTTGAACTTTGAGACCTCAGTCCTCTCAAATCAGTCGACCAATGATGATCAAACTTCACAAGAAGCTTGATTGGACCCTTCACTCCTACCTTGAACAATTTTCAGGTAGAAATCTTAAACCAATTCTCAGATATGGATCAAACCGTAATCTGTGCTAACTTCAGAGCTTTACAGACCTAGGTACAATTGATCCAAGATTCTGAACAAACTACTCGACCATTTGAGGTGAAACTTCTCCAGTATCTTACTGATAAGACATGTTTCAGTCCTGGAAAGTTTCACTCAGAAATTCGACTCAAAACTTAAGCAATAGCAATCTACCCATGACTATCACAGTTCGCTATTCCCGCCTTATCCCGTTTGCACTTCTCAACTTCAATCGGTTGGTTCAGAATCCAAATCAATCAAGAACCTGATGAAATTGATATCAAAACGACCAGCACGTCGTCAGCTCTCCAACCCAACAGACAGCTCTTCAAAATTCCTCACGAGTCTCTCGGAACAAGCAGAAACGTAACGATAGGTACGAATTGCATCCCCCTCCACTCAATCGATCATAACGCGTTCATCCTTCCATCAAATCGACCGATTCTTCAGCCCAGATTGTAGCCCCGGTCGAGAGCTCTTCAACCATACCCTTCGTTTTGCGAAAGGACCTCCGAAGCGTCCAGAAACCACAGAAACATCGCGAGTATCAGCTAGAACACCATTGGTCCAAAAGTGAACCAATAAGAGCAAAAAGATCTTTACTTTTGTCTTTTCTCCACTCAACTTTTTCCTCTAGAACGAATTTTTACTCCCAATGAGACACAAGACATCAACAAGACTCTAAGACTTCAGAAAATCCTTCAGATGTGTCGATCGCGGTCCGTAACTACATAGAAGCGCTCAACCAGAATGGAAGCGATTGAGTCGTAGACTAATACAACGTCAATATTACAACCTGAAAACGTTCTACTATAAAAAATACGACAAAAGGAAATGGTGAAGCTATCACTCGATTGTAATATTCTTGCCCGAAGTTTCTCACGATCCAAGCCCCATGATTGATCTTCGGTCTGCAATGACATTGGACATCGACCCAAAGGCTGAAAGGAACGTTCGATGGATAGTTGAGATCCATTGTTCCTCACAACAAAATGTACACCGTCATATCCCAAGTCTCTCCGTATGTAACAATCGAAAGGATCACCGAAAGCTGTAATTTCATCACTCTCCCCATGAATTCATCGCCAAAGTATGCAACTAACCACTGTCGGAAGTGATCGCGGTGGATGCAATGAAGCTTGATGTGAAACGGATTTGGGAAAGGAAGATCCGGAGCCGGTAACAAATCTCCGTCCATAACCACCACTCCTGCAGTTCTTCACTCCTCCATGCAAACCACCGAGAACCCTCACGAGTCACCCGCTGAGAGAGAATGTCGTATGAACCTTCGACTCACCATTTTATACACAATGCGGCGACAAGGATCACTGAAGTGAACGTGCACAGATCGATGACTTGGCACGTTCCTCTATCGTGCGATCACTTAAACAGATAATCACAAATGTGGCACTCATCACACCGTTCGGCGAGTTACGCGATACGGTTCACGAAACACAGAAAAGAAACACAACATAGGTTACACAGGAATTTCACACAGGAGCCGAACCACAACACGACATCCACCCCTTCTAAACCTGCGCATCCTCTGGTATGCGCCAACACTCACAAGTTGTGGTCGGCATCACACTATATCTTCGTCTTCTTCACTGATGTTGTCGTTAGCAATATCTTCGTCATCCAAATCTTCTCTGTCATCATCCAAGATATCAAACTCTTCTCCGACTTCCTCCATGTTTATCCCTTCATCCCGCTTCTTGAAGAGTTTCACACGCTTGCCTGCAATGGGAACCTTGAGCTCTGTCCCATCAAGCTCTCTTAGTGAATATGTGGCATTGTCAAGCACGACAAGAACCACATACGGACCAAACCATCGCTTAGAGAATTTTCTAAGCGCACTGTGTTGGTTGTCCAAGCTACTATCGTAGACCAACACCCAATCTCCTTCTTTAATCTCCTTCGGCCTTAATCGGTGACGCTTATCAAATCTGTCTTTGTTTCTCAAGCGCGCCTTTTTCAGCTTCTCCAATGCGATCTCTACTTCTTCTGATCTCCTCTCTAGTTGACGAATTCTGACAGCAAGAAGATATTCTGTAGACATACCATCCTCCCAAAGTAGAACACTCCAAGTGGGTATGTGCTCCTCAATGGCCATGATAGGTTTCTGCCCCTGCATCAACTCCGCCGTGTAACTGAACTATGAGTCGAACGATCAGCCCATAATGCAAACGGAAGAAATCTTGGCCATTCTCTTGCCCTCCCCTTGCAAGCTTTCACAATAGCTTTCACAATAGGAGGATGACCACGTTCACTCTTCGCATTACCCTCCGGATTGTAGGCTGTGGTGAGAGCTAACTTCACACCACACCTCTTGAAGAACGCTTTAGCCTCATCATTGTTCAGCTCCTCTCGATCAGCAGTGATCTTCCCAACACAACCATATCTACAAATCACATCTTCCAACAAGAATTTGCAGACTCCCTCTGTGGATTTTGTCCGTAAGGCTCGCCCTTCCACTTGGTTGGACAAATCCTCACGTGCCAAAACTAAGTAACGCATCTGCCATATACCAACTGGCATAATAACAAGATCTACTACCCACTTATAATGCATTGCAAGTGGATAAGTAGGATGTAACCCATCTCGATGCCGAATTCTTGAATACTCTTGACAAGTTTGGCATGTCTCCACAAATTGAACTACATCTCTATGCATGTTACGCCACCAATATCTCTCCTTCAGCTTTGTAAAGGTGGCATAAATACCTCTATGTCCTGCCCACAAGCTCTCATGAAACTCCTGCATGAGTAACTTCTGCATGTCAACCTTGCACACAACCCTTTGTGGCATCTTACCACCTTGCTTAGCATGTTTCCACAAATAACCACAGCAAGTAGTTATAAGCTTTCCTCCTGATTTGTTTAAAGTGGGCATCACTCCATCCTGGCTGTCTAGTCAACAGGCTTAGATAGCGTCCTATGTCTATCCATTCTCCTTCATATAGCTCCTCCATGAACGGTTTCGAATGCTCACTCTCACCTCCTTGAGCTCTACAGAAAACAGTAGTATCAACGTCTTCTGTATCTTCTATCATCTCCTCCTCATCCTCATACCTCGCACGAGATAACATATCAGCTACTGGATTGTTCTTCCCCGCTATGTGTCGGAACTCAGGATTTAAGGACTTGATGTAAGCAATCCAGCGTAGCATAGCAATATCAGGGATGTTACAATTTGTAATCATCCCTAATAGTGGTAAACAATCTGTTTCTACTATTACTGACGCACCAATCAAATAGTCCTTTTCAGCTTTCATAGCTGTAACTACTCTCCATAACTCTCTCTTCACTTGAGGATAGTTTCTATGTCGCTCATTCAACACCTTTGCTCCAAATCTGACTGCAAATCTATTCTCTTCTTCATCATCCTGTCCTACCGCCCATCCAATGGCTATCGGACTAGTATCAACAGTAAGTATCACTCGTTTGCTATCCTCATAGCTCACACGACGAAGTACAAGTGGAGAAGATAACAACTGCTTCAATCTCTGAATCGCCTCAGTATGCCTCTCCTCCCATGCAAACCTCTTGTGCTTTCTCAACAGATCATAAAGAGGATCAGCCACATGTGCAAAATGTGGAATCCACACATGATAGAAGACACAAGCTCCAAGAAACCTTCTCACCTCTGTTGTTGAACCACAAGTATCCTTCATCCGTTGTATGGCATCCACTTTACCAGGATCAGGTTTGCGTCCAAACCATTCACATAGGTGCCCCACAATCACAACCTCTCTCACTCCAAATGAAGACTTAGCACCTGATAGTGTCAAGTGCGCCTCTTCAAGTCGTGATAAGATTTTATCACAATCTGAAATGTGATCAGCAACAAAGTTTCTACACCCCTTCTGATCCATTGTCTCATCTTTCTCCTCCTCAACGCATCCTTTAATTGGAATGTCATCCAAGAAAGGCATGGTCTTCTCAGGAACGAACTCACAGAGAACCTTGTTCATCCCGTTCATCATGTGCGCTACCGAGTTTGTTGCTCCTTGTGGTAACGTGCACATTTTGACCAACCTCAACGGTGTCCTCATGGTGGTGATATCTCTACTCTGTTCAGCAATGTAGTGACGCAGGATTACTCCTTTTGCCCATTTAGTATACAAGATATTGTTCTCACAGAGGATTTACGTAAGTAATCGCTGCTCTAAGTTCTAGGATCTGCTCAAACACACAAACACACGGGTTTTGCCTAAAAAGCCCGTCTTCTCACAAAACCACACAAAACCACACGTCTTCCAAACACGCCAAATGGTGCTCTGGAACTAAACAAACAACTACCAATTACAATCTCACACAACTATTCACAGAGAAGCTCGAGAAGACGATCTTCCTGCTTCCAGATTGCTTCTTCCGGTCTTCTCGATACCGTCTTCCCGAAGCGATTCTCGTCTTCTGGGGTTCAACTCGTCTTCTCACACCTCCAGAAGGCTGTCCTGCTTCGCAGAAGTCGACTAGCAACGATCGTTACACCTTATTCTCACACTCACATTCCAACGGGTTAGATCAATCACAGGGTGTATGCCCCTTGTAGCCTTCCCAGGCTTCTGCCTACGGAAGTTGTCTTCCTGCAGCACTACAACGACATTCACCTCCACGGAAGCTCAATAGAAGTATCGGAAACTCACTAGAAGAAGGTAAGAAGATGGGGAAGATGGGAGAAGATGGGGGAAGATGAGAAAAGCCAAACAAGAGAAAACAAGAGGAAAAGAGTAAATTAAGATTCCGACAGGCTTCTAGTCCGGATCCTGACTAACAAGCCATCCCTGCTTGTAATAGTTTGGGGAGGAAGACAACAAACGTGAGTACTGTTGCACCGTCTTCTACTCGAGGATGTCGTCTTCTGTTGCGGGAAGAAGGCTTCTTTCTTCTTCACTTCGCTGCTCTGACTGCTCTGCCTTCTGGGATCCCTTACCCAGAAGGCCGTTCGTACGTAGATCCCAAGTGCTCTACTGAACGAGTCAAGCTACACTTCCACAACTGCTGACAGTCACCGCCACTCAAGAAGAACACTTCCCATGCACAATTGGGAGCGAATTCAGTGAACCCACCATCCAGAAGACATGGACAAAGCTTCTGCACTCAAATCCACAATCTATTCCCCGAGAAGAAGTCACAATGGCATTGGGAAGCTCACTCCCTCTACTTCCTGCATCTACTCCTCGACACACCAACCTAGCTAACAGGACTGCACGAGGATGCCGTTCCCTGTTCCTAGACTGTCCACTACTTCTATCTACATCTTCGACCCACTGCTGGTGCGAGTATGCAGACCCCTCCGGTATATTCCAAGACTATTCGTATGTTTCCAACGACGGGTGTAGTACGCTAAGACTGTCTCTGCTCTAATGTGTCTCGCCTGCCTGCCTGTAGAATCGGTGTGTATGTTCAGTTACTACAGAATTCTACAGAACTGGCAGAACCCTTTTTCCTACGCTGCTATCCTACTTATGTTGCTGCCATGAGAACCAGGGGAGGCGACCACCAGGAAGAGAGAGGCACTGACAGGAGGTTGTCACCTCACATGCAAGCGGTTCCCCTGCTCGAATTGGTCATCCACCTTGTCCTTCCTACGCTACCTATGCTGCCACATGGTGTCCTAACTAATATTACATGGGAAAACTGCCATCCTTAAGATAGCATATTCGATTCTACTATATTTGGAAATGGAGTTACTAACTACTCAGATTGCACGGAGGCAATTTCTACCTGATCTGCTCCTATCGGAGCTCCTAATGCGGCTTCTGATAAGCTAGAAAGCCCTGCAGTTACCTCGGGTGTTACTGAGGTGGCTTCCTCTTCTTCGTCTCTTGCTGGCTCTGCTGTCTCTGCTGCTGCGTCTTCCTCGGCTTCGGCTTCTGCTTCGGAAGACAGAAGCGTCTTCTGGGAAGCGGAGTCGACCGGTGCTTCTTCTGTCTTCTGAGGCACGGGTGTGGGACTAGGGACCATGGGGACCTCATGGAGATCCGAGGAAGTCGCTTCTTCCACGCGGAATACTTGGGAAGATGGCTCATCTTCCTGTCTTCCAGAAGACATCTTGGCTTCCGGGGCGTCTTCTGGAGTCTTCTCGTCTTCCAACGCTGTCACCACCAAGTGCACAGCGAGATCGAACTCCTCCTTCTCCATTCCGGATCCAGTCGATGGTGCTGGAGCGTGGGAAGATGCGGTTGCAGGTGTCGGAAGCGAGGGAAGACCATAAAGTGTCTTCACTCCTTCTATCTGTCTATCCAAGTACCTGAACATACTCTCCCGGCATTCCACCAACATCACTCTGGACTCGCTGTCCCATCCTCTAGCTAAGGTAAGTAACTTCCTACCCGCGGTGTAGTTGAACTTCTTCCGAAGCGCTTCCACCGACTGTGCCAACATCTTCTGCACACGGGCCTCTGCTGCTTCCCTCTGCGTCTTCTCAACTGCAGCTCGCGCTTCCGCGGCTTCTCGCTGCGTCTTCCATATGGTCTACTCTTCTGCGAGGGCGGTGATCTTCTCCCGCACTCGGGCGACTTCCTGATTGCGCTGATGTACCCGCGCCTGCAACTCCTGGTTGCTCTTCCGAAGCTGTACCAGCTCCTTGGCAGAAGCGGCTGCTTCCGCCTTGTACCTGGCTGCAAGCTTCTCCGTAGTGCGGAGGCTAGCTTCCAGTGACTCCGTCTTCTTCTGGTCCTCCCCCTGTCGCAGCAAGGTGCGCAGGCCGAATCCAGGTTGTAAGGGCTTCTCCTGTGCCCTCGCTCTCCTCTCCAGCAACTCCATAGCTGGCTGGATCTCCTTCTGGAAGTAGGCACTGAACTCCTCCAGTCGTCTTCCTGCGGAAGACAAGTTCATCTCCACCACTCGCTCCATGATGTCGACTTCGTCTTCCAGAGGCAAGGAAGCCTCTTCCACTACTACGGCCTTCATCTTCTACGCACGAGAAGAAGCTACTCTTCTCATCTTCCGGGGTGGAAGACTCCTCATGGCAGGAGCGGCTCTCTTCTTTGCGCTTCCCCGCATCGCAGCAAGAGCGTCCATCCATCCTTCGTCTTCTAGAGTCTTCGGAAGACTCCCAGGCGTTGCAGAAGCAGTAATCTGCTCCGATCGGGTACTAAGCAGGTCTTCTTCCGAGTCGGACTCCGATCCTGAGTGAATGAGGGAGATGAGTGTCCTCGGTACACTTCTGGGACCCATCTTCCTCAGTGGTGTGGCGTCTTCTGACCCACTAGACTCATCTTCTCTCACCAGAAGCGTCTTCTGGTGAGAGCCGGGCCTCAGCTGGGGCATCAGAGTGGGAGGGGGTGTTGCTGTTGCCTCTCGGTCATCGTCTTCCGAGGTCTCCTCCTTCACCTCCTGTCGCTCCGTTGACCCATACACTGCCAGCTGATCTTCCCTAAGATCCCCCATGGCTACATACAAGTAGCAGAGGAAGGGCATCAGGTGTCCTCCCGCCGGGGTACCCAAGTATGCGAGCTCCGTCTGTACATAGTTGTGGATGTACGCGCCCCAGTAGATGGGTACTCTGTCATCCCACACTGATTCCATGAACTCCACGTCCTGATCGCCTAAGTACCTCGTCTTCTGTGCTTTCCCCTTGGGAAAGAGATGCAGAAATAACTTCGCCAGGAGGCGCTTCTTCGGCTCCCGGTAAGATTCTATCTTCCAACCGTTCCTCCCTTGCCTGTCTTCCACGAAAAGGCAGGTGGTGCTCCCAGGTACATGCCACGAACTCACAATCCTAGGCAAGATCTTCTTCTCGTACCAATATCCTCGGTTCTCGGACTCAGGCCTGTGAAACGCCTTACGCCACCAGTCTTCAGTCCAGGAAGACGGTCTTCTCCGAGCTACCCCTGCCTTCGCAGGTACACGGTTACGCGGTGGTAACGCTGCCCACACTTCCTCCAGAAGCCCTTGATCTACGAGGTTCCAATCCCACAGGAAGAAGTCGAGACCCAACTCCTTGAGGAAAGGAGTGGCCTCGGCCAATTCTGCCGCTGGTAACACCAAGCCTCGCGGATGCATCGACATACCTGGAAGATCTGTTGCACTAAACCACAAGCACCTACTATGAGCTGAAGGCTCAGTCCTTCCCGAATGCCCACAGTCTAGCTTCTACTTCTCAGAAGACGAAACTAGTCTTCCAGAAGACAGCTACTCCGTCTTCCGGGATTCTAACAGTACTTCCTAGATAGCTCTCGTCTTCCGAGCTATATCTAAACAATCCTATCTAAGCAAGGCCTCGCATGGATTACCAAGAAGACAACCCACCTTGCATTAGATCCTACTTCCTATCAGAAGATACAAGATATGCGAGAAGTAGAGTATAAGAAAGGTTCAGAAGATGGTTACGGGCTCTTGCGGTGACAGTGGCCTCTAGGAAGACACTCGGGACAGCTTCCGATTCAATGTCTTTCTCGGAAGACTTCCCGAAGTCGGGCTTCCCTTCACTGGTCTCACCTGTCTTCGTCTTCCTACGCGCAATCTATCCTCAGAACAGACTCAAGACAACTGCACTCTGTTCTTCTGACTTCTCACCTCTCATACGCACTCAGAAGAAGCTTGCTGCATGATGAGAAGACATGACCCTCGACCATTCCCTCCAGATTCTGCCAGCAAGACTTCTCACAACTCTCTTCTAAGTTCGGGAAGAAGAAGGAACGGCTGCTATGGATCGGACAGAAGAGACCCGAATGGACCCTCGCGTCTTCTCGCTCATTTTGCCAGCCTTCCAGTCTTCTAGTCTCTCTAGGAAGGTGGGGAGTTGAGAAGCTTGGAAGACCGGGAGGCACAGGCCTAGTTCCCGACTTCCAACTTCTCGAAATAACAAAACAACTCACCACACCTCTCAGGATTCGTACCAAGTCTCCCTAAACACAAAAGCAAAGCAAATCCACTCTTGATACGAATTGTGTTCAGTCGACTTCCGAAGACGGTCTTCCGAAGACAGTCTTCCGAAGACAGTCAAGTTTAAGAAGCGTCTTCCGAAGATGTTCCCATCTTCCGAATCATCTTCTGTTCCAAGTTTCGGAGGTAGAGAGGTAGTAGGGTAGGGAAATTGATAGTTGGGGTCTCCAATTTGAAGACTAGGAGTAGAGAAGCTCGAATTGAGCTAAGGAAGAAGCAAGGAGATGTCTTGACAGAAATTGGGCAGCGCTTCCGCGCCCAATGTCTCAAATAGAAAGAATGGGGGGTGGGGGTGATCGATCAGGCTGCCTGCACACAATCAAGGAAGCGCGGGGAGTACCAGACAATGGCGAGAAGAGGTGGGAAGGGGAAAGAACAGGGGAAAGAACCTCTACAGTCTTCTTCGGCTCCCCGAGTTGCCTTCGACCTCCGCGCGCTTCTGGCTCTTGTAACAGCTTCCAATGCGACTCCTCTCGACTGCGCCTGCTGTCAATTTCGATACACACCTTGATTTCCCCTTCGCTTCTACTCGCCACTCTCCACTGTCAACTTCTCCGAAGCTCCACAGAAACGCCTTCGCTCTCTCTGCTGGTTGTGTTCTAGCGATTCGATTTCACCCTTCGCCTAGCTACCAACTTGTTCTCTCCTACCTTGATGTCTTACTCGATTCCTCTCTCAATGCTAGCTCGTGAAGCTCACTCTCTCAATCGATCTTCTCAAGCGCGCTGTGCTGCGGGAAGTTGAATGCGCCTAATGTGCTTCCTCACGCATCTTCCCCGTAGATTAGGGGTTCTCGACTTTGGGTGTCTTCCTGACCTACCTACTTATTCGGTGCGCCCCAGTAGGTACACCTACTGTCTTACCCGAAAACTCGTGGTTGGTCCTTCGCGGTCGCTGTCTTCTCATCTTCCGCCGTCTTCTCATCTTCCGAAGACGCAACTGAGAAGACGCTCTTCCGAAGACAGTCGTCTTCCGAAGAAGTCAACTTCTTATTACAAACAGCTCTTAAGATCATCTTCTTGTTAAGGAAGACGTAACCTTAAGTAACAACGCTTCTTCAGTTATACAAACAAGTTATTATTCTTAAAAATTTCAAAAATTCGTGCATCCTGTAATTTGTGGGCACCACAAGCAAGTTGAAACTGATCGTATCCAGAGTAAAGATCTCCTATAGAGTAAATAGGCCTCCCAGCAAACGCTTCAGCAAACTCTCCGACGATAGGTCCTATGCATGTATTTCTGATGGTCACTTGGTTCACAAGTTGCATATCTTGGATGAACCATAATGCACCACTCTTCTTTGGTACTGTAAACCAACGACTAGAGTATGGTGCAAATGATGGTTCCAAGATCTTCATCTGCATCTTCTCCTTCAAGAGCTCTATGAGTTTCAATAGATGCGCTCTAGGTACAGGAATTGGCCTCAAGTCCCAAGGAGCATGTGGAACTGTGAATATGATCATTGGTGCCACAATGCTAGGATCTACACATCCGATTTCTGAGGCTTCAAAAGCAAAAGCTTTCCCGTGCCTAGTTAACATCTCCCTAAACCTATTCTCCTCCACAGGCAAAAGAAAATCTGCAGAACCAACCTTCAACTCCTTGAGCGTAGCTTCAGTGAACTTGTGACCGACCTGGCTAAGATCTCTCAAGCTTTTCTCCTTCGAAGATTGTTGGACTCGCTGGTTAGAATCACTAGGTAATGGCTGAGCAACAGATTTTACCTTCTTGTCTACCGTTTTGTACCTAGTATCAACTCTAACTTCATGATCTACGAATGACTCTATAGTTGTATAGAGCTCCCTAGAGTGCACTTCCACCACATGATCCTCATCTTCTTGCTCATGCATAACAAGCTCATCGATGGAATCTCCCAATCCTAACTCTAAATAAACACCTTCTATCTTATCATCTTCTTCAAACACACCAACTCTCTTTAGGTCTTTTTCAGTTTTTCGCACAATCTTCTGCTCCCACTTCTGCAAGTCAGCAAGTCGTGTATGTGTAGCAAATCCACTCCCAAAAAATCTCACAACTCCTGTACAAAAAACACTTTCTTTCTCTAGCGAGAGTACCTTCTCCAGTGTATCACTATGTCCTCGCTCTATAGCAGTACTTGTCAAAAATCCTTGAACTCCTCCGTGACCTTAGGCAAGGAGCCACCCCTCAGATAATCTCTGTTCCGCTCGTGGTTTGCTGATACTGTTAGAAATTGTACCGCTCTCTTGTCATCCTGACTTCTGATCCGCGCATAACCAGATCCATCATCCAAAACCTTAGTCTCCATCCTCACAGCTGTAATGTAAGGTTGACCGAGTATCACCTGATATGAAGTACTATCTTGAACAAAGAAGTTTTGTTCAATAGTTGCATCTCCAACCTTCACTTTCACATCACGACAAGCTCCGTAGAGTTCTCCTCGTGTGTTGTTCGCTGTTCTGATCATCCAACCATGATCTATATCAACAGGCCATCCACCTTGCTTGTAGATGTCCTTAGAGACAATATTAATCTCTGATCCATGATCAATGAGAGCAACCATCGGATCTGTCATCTCTCCTACCTTCACTAAGGCTTCGGTAGTAACTCTAGCCCAATGTCGTCTAGTGTAATGACTAGAGATCTTGTCATCACTATCATCCTCAAACCGAACCTTGCGGTTGATGCAGCATTGAGCTAGTTCTAACTCTTCATCTCTTGATATCCTTGTGTCTAATGCATTAGACACAGTGGTTTCTCCTGCCAGTTGTTTTTTTGTTTGATGGTGTCAATAATGACATCATGAAACTCCTTCTTGGCAATCCCAAGAACTTCTCGCAAGGTAAACTCGATCTTGGCATTGAGTACTCTCTCTTCTAGTACTCCTTTCAGATCCGTAGCAACTTCAATATCAGATTGAAGCTTGTATGAAGGAGATTTACTTTTCTCCTTACCTCTGCTCTTCTCTGACTTCTCAGGAGTAGAGGATATGACCTCTTCCATAGTCTCCTCTGGTAGAGACATAATCTCCGGTCTGAACTTTTCTCCTCTTGTTTGTCTCTTGAGAGCTGTTCTCTCTTCGCTAGGCCTGCTTCATCTCGTTTGCGCTTCTCCTCCATGAGAGCCTCATGTTGACTCTTCGTCAAATAAGCATGTACAGACATTGTATCCACGAGATCATCCCATCCAGTAGCACCCCTGATTGCCGTGGCTGTTCTAAGCAACTCCTCCCTTGTCATTTTCCTCCTTTTGTTCGTGCTTACCGTGTGACTCCACATATCAAGAGTATCTCCATGCTTCTTAGAAGCACTTCTTTCTCGTACTACCTCAACTCCATAAGTAGCAGCTTCTACCGACGCAGTAGCATGCTGAGATAGATATTCCTCCAGTACTTGTTTCATTCCTCCTTTCCCCAAGTTGGTTCTAAGAATCTCTCCATTATCTTTCAAAGCAATCTTTCCTTTCCTCCAATAGACTACTCCATCTCGTAGAGTTTTGGCAAAATCACCACACTCTCTTCGAGCATGATCAGAACTATCACACCAAATGCATCTCTGTACATAATCTTGCTTAGGAGCAAGTCTGGTATCATGTGCTCCTCCCTTCTCTTCCAACCTTGCTAACTTGATCTGCAAGTCCCTCATCCCTTTTACCAACTCTTCCATAGCATCTCTTTGCGGTGCAACTTTCGGGACAGGAATAGTAGGAAGTGGAACTTGAGGTACATGCACAATAGGTGCTTGCACATTGGGTACCATTGGTTGCCTACGAGGTACTATGATCGGTGGTGGTCTCTCTTCTTGTCTTACCACCACCTTCCCTCTCCGATACTCTCGTTTGGCAAGTACACTCACTGCTTCAGAGACTTTTCTCCAATCAGTTGTGAGTCCATTATCTTCTATCCTATCTTCCAAAAGCAACTCCAACTCCCTTTGTAATTCATTATTGGCTGCTTGCAGAAACAACTCCACCTTGTCGTTCTCCAATGTGAGCTTCTCCATCCGAGACAACTGAAGGAATTGTCTCTCAAACTCCCAAAATAGCTCTGTGGCAACAAGCCCTTTGTTGGGTTTGTTTACCCACTCCATGAATGACTTCTTAGTCACTCGGTTTGCATCTTCTAAAGAATACTCTTCTTTCAGCTGAAGAGTAAATCCTTCCCACGTAGCACCATGAGATCGGATGATGTCCTTCATGTGCTCTCGTAGTTCAGGTACGACAGCAAGCGCAAATGTACTCACCATTTCTCTTTCAGGCACCTTGCTCAACTCCATCTCTCGGGAATAGTACTTTAGGTACTTGGATATGTTCTTCCCGTCAAACTGATCTAGCAACCCCACAACAGATTGCAAGGCTTTAGTAGCCATTGCTTCTTTCCGTTCAGTGGCTTGCTGTTGTTGCATTACCAACGCGAATGCCTCAAGCAATCGCATATCAGACCGTGAAAGCTTGGTCACCTTTGGTGCCTCTCCAGATGTAGAAGCCTCATCTATGTAATGATCCGACCCTTCAACGTCCATGGTGACAAAACCACGCACGTACCTCTCACCCCAGACTTTCACGTCGAGTTCACCAGCTATTGTATAACGTGTTTTTTTGTCTAGGAATACACTGGGTATATGGCTGTGCAGAGGTATGTGGATTGACAAGATTGGATCTAGATCTGGATGTTTCCACTCAAATGTTTCACTATCTACTCTTCTAGCCCCAGTGACCTTGTATCCGCTCGGCTCAAGTTTGAAGCTTGCTACGATCCAAGGTTACGTATAGGTTGCATAAACTTGTGTTACAAGCAGATCTTTTGTACTCTAACTAGAAATACTCAGCTTTGTACTATCTAACTGAAGTTATTCCTCTATAACACTGGAAGCATGACTTCTGAATAGCTCCCCAGCGACGCTAACTGCCCATCAATCCAACTATCACAACTCCATAGTACAACCAGAAGATGCTATAAGATCACTCAATCAACTTGATAGAGTATCGATACAACTTGCTGTACACCCTGGTCTACCAAGCATCCCAGCAAGGTAAAGCATGCATGCTCCAAAACACTACTCAGATCTCAATATAGCACCAACGGCGGTAATACCTGGCAACTCCGAGAATCCAAACAGCGACTTAAGATTCATGACGACTCCGTTCTCCTTCATCACCAAGAGCTGAAATAAGCCCTACATCCTCCAATGTCGAGTTGCATGCAGGCATGGCAGTTTCAGCAACAAACTCCTCTCCAAATTGCTCAAAAATGACCAAAGTGATCATAGATGATACCGAAAAAACCCGAAACTGCTAATAACAGAAGTATTTTCGAACTTTGAGACCTCAGTCCTCCCAAACCAATCGACCAATGATGATCAAACTTCACAGGAAGCTTGATTGGACCCTTCACTCCTACCCTGAATAATTTTCAGGTCAAAATCTTAAACCAATTCTCAGATATGGATCAAATCGTAATCTGTGCTAACTTCAAAGCTTTACAGACCCAAGTACATTTGATCCAAGATTCTGAACAAACTACTCGACCATTTGAGGTGAAACTTCTCCAGTATCTTACTGATAAGACATGTTTCAGTCCTGGAAAGTTTCACTCAGAAATTCGACTCAAAACTTAAGCAATAGCAATCTACCCATGACTATCACAGTTCGCTGTTCGCGTCTTATCCCGTCTGCACTTCTCAACTTCAATCGGTCGGTTCAGAATCCAAATCGATCAAGAACCTGATGAAATTGTTATCAAAACGACCAACACGTCGTCAGCTCTCCAACCCAACAGACAGCTCTTGAAAATTTCTCACGAGTCTCTCGGAACAACCAGAAACGTAGCGATAGGTACGAATGGCACCCCCCTCCACTCAATCGATCATAACACGCTCATCCTTCCATCAAATCGACCGATTCTTCAGCCCAGATTGTAGCCCCAGTTGAGAGCTCTTCAACCATACCCTTCGTTTTGCGAATGGACCTCCAAGGCCTCTAGAAACCACAGAAACATCGAGAGTATCAGCTAGAACACCATTGGTCCAAAAGTGGACCAATAAGAGCAAAAAGATCTTTACTTTTGTCTTTTCTCCACTCAACTTTTTCCTCTAGAACGAATTTTTACTCTCAATGAGACACAAGACATCAACAAGACTCTAAGACTTCAGAAAATCCTTCAGATGTGTCGATGGATTCTTCGCGGTCCGTAACTACATAGAAGTGCTCAATCAGAATGGAAGCGATTGAGTCGCAGACTAATACAACGTCAATATTACAACCTGGAAACGTTCTACAATAAAAAATACGACAAAAGGAAATGGTGAAGCTATCACTCGATTGTAATATTCTTACCCGAAGTTTCTCACGATCCAAGCCCCATGATTGATCTTCGGTCTGCAATGACATCGGACATCGATCCAAAGGTTGAAAGGAACGTTCGATGGATAATTGAGATCCATTGTTCCTCACAACAAAATGTACACCGTCATATCCCAAGTCTCTCCGTATGTAACAATCGGAAGGATCACCGGAAGCTGTAATTCCATCACTCTCCCCATGAATTCATCGCCAAAGTATGCAACTAACCACTGTCGGAAGTGATCGCGGTGGATGCAATGAAGCTTGATGTGAAACGGATTTGGGAAAGGAAGATCCGGAGCCGGTAACAAACCTCCGTCCATAACCACCACTCCTGCAGTTCTTCACTCCTCCATGCAAACCACCGAGAATCCTCACGAATCACCCGCTGAGAGAGAATGTCGTATGAATCTTCGACCCACCATTTTATACACAATGCGACGACAAGGACCACTGAAGTGAACGCGCACAGATCGATGACTTGGCATGTTCCTCTACCGTACGATCACTTAAACAGATAATCTCAAACGTGGCACTCATCACACTGTTCGGCGAGTTACGCGATACAGTTCACGAAACACAAAAAAGAAACACAACATAGGTTACACAGGAATTTCACACAGGAGCCGAATCACAACACGACAACGGTTAACTTTGAAATCTCTCTTTGTTTTTCTCACATTTCTCATTCCGCCCTATATTGTCTCTGCAGTGCTAAGAGTTTTCGCGGTTAAATTTGGAATTTCTCTTGTCCTTCATACTTTTGATTGCGTCTAGTACTGTCTTTGCAGCGCTTAAGAACTGCACGATTAACTTTGAAATCTCTCTCTGTTTCTCACACTTCTCATTTTGCCCGGTACTATCTTTTCAGCGCTAAGAGCTTTTGCGGTTAATTTTGAGACATCCTCTGTCCTCACAGTTCTCATGCCATCCGATATTGTCTTCACAGCATTAAGAGTTTTCGCAGTCAACTTTGAAACCTATTTGTGTCCTTTCGATCACATCTCTTTGCTCAGTCTTTTCAACTATATCTAGAAGAGATAGTGGCTTGCATCTTATTCTTTCAACTTTACTTTTCATGAGTGAGGTGGTGGTTAAGATCTTTGATTGTATATGCACGACAACTAGCAACAATTCTGCTGAGTGGACTTGTGAGGATGTAGCATCACTGTTACATATTTATGCTGATTTCACTTCAGAAGAAGTGAAAGAGATGGAAGTCCAAGAAATCACTAGGATTGTACTTGCTGAGCTACAGAAGATTGACTTTCAAAACATTTTGAAGGCTACATATGGGCGTGTCACGATTCTTGTGAGTAGAGTTAATGCACTGCTGAAAAATTCGATTGACAAATCTTTTTCAGCAAATGATCTAGAAGAACTTCAAGTTCATAGAGAGAAATAACAGCTTGTTCGAAAAACTCTCACAACCTCTTCTCAATTGTCTTCTCGTGTTTCTTTACGAGAGGCATTTCCTTCTACTTCTTGTTCTTTGCCTATAGCTATTGCTTCTCGTTCTCTGCCTAGAGGGTCTTTGCATAGAGTGTCGTCTCCATCCAGAGTGGTTAACCGTGACGTGTTCCAATCTCTGATGGGTGAATCTAGATCGAGAGATGTACTACAATCCCATCACTTGGTTGAAGAGTGGTTAGGTCAATGTGTGTTAGATACAATAATTGTTATCATTACCTCAGAAAGTTGTCCATTGACTGAGTTGTTATATAAGCACGACTAGCATCCAAAGCCGCCTCGTGTATCCAAGACTGAGTGGGGTAGTGCTATGTGTCAAAGTATCATCCTCAAAGAAAGCATGTCTATAATCGTATATTAAACTGCTGAGAAGTGCATTCAAAGATAGATCCAATCCAGTAGTCGATCTTGCATTCAAATCTAAATTTCATAGAGACTCAAGGCAGAAAAGGTCACATTAGACTATATCATCCAAGTTTGTGAGTCCTTGGAACCATTGGTTTTCTATGTACAAAGGATCAGTACTGTTGTCCGTTGTCAATCATATGATCTGTAGAAAGGTTGATTCAAGGATCATAAAAAACACGATCGATATAACCAAAGTCTCTTGATGCTCTTGATGCAGAGTGTCAGAAAATGGACTAGAAGAACGATATTCAACAAAAATATCGTAATATAGATGATATGTAAGATATCTCCAATCGCATGTTTACTAACATTGCATTGGTAGAACTGAGAGGTATCCGCATGCAAGTTCTATGTGAATATATAGCTGTTTTGAACAACGATATGATGAAATATATTTCATCGAACAGTGTAAAATAAATTGTGGCATGCTTTGCTCCCAACTTCTTACGCGTTTGGGAAAGATAAAGCTCTTAGTGTTATCCGAAGGACTCTATATCTAGTATTTAACATCCAAGTTATGAGAATCTATCCAAACCACGAGTCTAGATTTGGATATGACAAAAACAATACATCTTCTGATTTAGATGTTCCATGCAGAAAACAATGGAGACGAGATCATGCAAAATGGGTTATGCTCTTTCTGTGGTATAACACTAAACAAGCCGATGTAGTTAGTTCTTGTCTTTTATGTTTCCAAGATACTGTTGATCATGCTGTTTATTACGTAAAGTTAATGTAAGTACTCTACATGTTACGGTAGTATCCACTAGTTTTTGCTTCAAATTCTACTTGGTACTGATATTGAATTACTGTACAGGGTGATATTATACAATTTCCAGCAATTCACTTGACGGATCCATTACAGATGGTTACGACAACTATAGCATAGCCATCCAAGGATGAAGACTCCAATTCGGATGCTGATATCACAAACATTGATAACTCCAACTCCAGCGAAAATCTACGTTCGATCGGAGTTCATAACTCTAATGGTGCAGAAGAACTCTCCATGACTGCAGCTGATTGCAATGTTGGACGAACACAAAAGGTACGTTTCTCCAGTCGGATCCATGTAACATTAAAAGTTTATTTGATCATGAGTGGTTGCAATAAAGACATGATACAAGTACTGACATTTTGTCTTCAAAATAATAAGGTACCTGCCGCATCAACTGTTCGATCATACCGTGTTGCTCTTCCAATTATTGCATTACGAGATCCTTGTACTGTTGCTAATGCAATGCTACAGAGCGCTAGCGATACAATGGTTAGTTTAGAGACAAATGCTGAGGACAAAATAGCAGTTCGTGTAGGTAGATCTGCCATCCCTTGGGTTCATCTATATAGGAGTCTATAGTCACTCCCTGTGATTCATCCTTGCATGCTAAAAATCCTCTCACTCCCCTGTTTATAGTTTCTTCTTCTCATATACAATTGCATGTGATGAGCAAAACTCTAGCGAAAATTTATCAAGGTCGAGTTCATCAGGAGATACAGAACTTGTGTCTCCAGATCATGGTGGTCATGAAGGAAACTCAAGCTCGGTGTTTCATTCTCCTTTTGTGTATGCGCATGAAAAGAGTTCATTCCAGAAAGTACATCTAGCATACACACACCCTTATTACATTCTTCGCCATGTTCTTCTCCAGACAGTGAAACTACTCTTGATTCAACTGACAGTGATACTATCAGCAAGATAGCCCAAGGGAAGAGACCGATCATGGATATCTATAACAAGACATAACCTTTTGTTAATGTTCAAGTGTCGAGTAGGACTGCATCATCTACACTCTTGTTCAAGAAACGATCACGTCACATTCCACAACCCGTGCGGTAGTTACAGTTGGATGCGGAAATGAATCAAAACAAGTCACAGTCCAAGCATAGCTGGAGCAGTGGACCACCTTGTAGGTACATACAAGTTAGCTTTTGATTTTGTAAAAACAAAGATTGTTTGTAATAGGTTTAGTCAATAGTTCTGTGCAAACATGCATTTGAGATTCATTATTAACCAATATTGCATTTTGCAAAATTGTAACATTGGATGCACAATCATCATCAACTGTGATACGACCAACGTTACTGGAGAAGTGTCCGATCTCTACTGTCTCGAAACCTAGACGGTCTATATTACAAGCGGTTGATCCAAACCTTCCTCCTTTCCAAGCAACCCAAGAGGTAAAAACTTTCCAAACCTCATGCACATCTTTAGATCTGCACTACAGACTACGTTAAGTATTTTATTTGGGCAGTGCAGCTTGAGACTAGATATGTTTTCTTGAATATCAAGAAGCATCTTTCAAGATAATCTGGATTTGCCTTCTTTAGTTCTTGTTTCAATCTAGCTTGAATGTTTTCTTAACATTCAAGCTCTCCAAACAGACAGTTGTAGACCCAGATCATTTCTTTAAACGACCGGGAAAGCAAGTTGACCATTGTGATGTTTGCAATGAGGTTGAGTCGAGAATGGGCTTGAATGTTTGCAGTAATCTGAAAACGTTCATGGCTCAAAAAAATAATTAAGTTAATAAATTAATATTTAGCATCGATGAGAAACGAATAAGGAGACAATCTTTTGTTGATCATTCTGCAGATTCTAACTAGATGTTATTTGGATAGATTAGTTCTGTGGACTATCCATATATGAAGATATTATGATGTACAAGTAAAAGCTTTGAATGTGGAACTATACAGCACAAGTCTAAAATTTAGATATTATCCAGTACTAGTAATGGCATAGCATATATTATTGCCTTTAAATAAATAACTGATCCAAAAATCACTTGTGCTTTCCTAGATTCCTAGAATCCTAGCTATATTATCCTTATATTGCAAAAATAGTTAATAGTTAAAATGTTACTGCTTGTGCTTTAGAAGAACAAGACATTTGGACGTATATCTCTCAGAATTTCAGAATTCTAACAAATATGTACAAAACTGTAATGATCGTGCACGCATTGAGGGGTAGTGAATGCCACCGCTTTCTTCTTCCTTAGTCCCCGAAACCAACAGTCGATCCTCCCAAGTTGAAAATGTCTTCCTCCTCCGTCCTCTTACCTGCTGTCGCCAATTTCCGAAGCGGGTTGTTTCAGTAGAGGTCGATTGCAGTTCTGAAACAGACTGTGCGGGTGCGATCATGCAATGTGAATTTGCAGGAGATCTCAATCAGGATCGCTCGGCGCAGCTGTCTTTGCCCTCAACTCTTATTCCAGTCTATTCCTATTGTGAATCACGTCAGCTTCTAGTGACGTTTGCAGGACCAAGGAGCAACGACTGATCGCTGAATCCTTCGGCTTTGAGCATCGACTATGATATCTCTCACCTAGTCTGTTAACCCGAAAGTTTGACTGGGGATGACAAATGTACTAAACGGATATCAGACATTGAAGACAAGTATACCCTCGACGCTTTACCTTCGATTCGAACAAAAGTTGTTCGAAACCGCAGAGGTCGCATGCATTCACAATCTTAGGAGACATTATCATCCATATCGATCAGCGTAATGATCGTGACACGATGAGAGGACCGGATGGTTGAAGATGATAGAACAGTACCAAGCAACTTACTCGAGGAGGTCGATGATGGCTAGTGGTCTAACTAGCACCACCATAAAGAACACCTTGAAGATTGGCCTCATGAGGAACGAATGCGAATATTATTCTACTGAATAATTCAGCCGTTTGAATGATTTCCTCAACAAGCTACTCGTACCACGTAGACAAGATGGTGGGATCATTTACTGTTGTGATTCAAGAACCACGTATAGGATGCTTGTTGAAATTTCCCAACTCAAGATGGTTATCCATCCTGCTGGTGTGCTCGAGACCTCGCCCATAACCATCAGACCTGAATGCGGAGTGGAGCCCGGAGGTAGATGATTAAGATGACCAAGGTGAAACGGGATGCGTGAGTAACTGGAGGCTCCAGAATCTCCACTGACCTTCTATGCTCAACAGCTCCTTGTGAGGTTTATACTATGTTTGGGAGTAGAAGCTTGCTTGAATGAGCGCGTGCATTAAGAGGAAGAATTCGTGAGAATTGACTGTATTCTTCTTAACATGCAGAATGCGTGGAGTCTACGATCTTAATTTTAGTTACCGTCACCGGAGAATCCAGGAGAGTGCGAAGGAGTTGAAAGTCCCATGCAGCGAAACACCGATCGCTATCGATAGTAGTGCTGAAATGGCACCATCTGGTAAGTGATTCAAGCTCGGACTACTGAATTCTAACACAAAAACGTAGTCTCGTCCTCTTCTGCCTTCTCCTCGGAGAATCTCCTGATGAAGGTGATTGCTTCAAGTAAATTTATAACATTTACGCTGTTTTGTGATTTGCCTCCTGCTGCGAGGCAAATCGAGCTTACCAAATTACAGTCAGGGTTCCTAACGAGTTTCATCTTGGTATCAGGTGTACGCTCGATGATACATATCGAGGATGGAGTGGCTGAGTTCAGAGGACCGACTGTGCACGGCCTCGTGCGATTTGCTCACGTGAATGACTGTGAGTCGAAAATTGAGGCCAGCTTTGACGGTCTAACCCCTGGGCCCCACAGCTGGTCTGTGAATGAGTACCGAGATATACGTGAAATTGTCGTAGGGAGCTCGACGGGAAGGCGGAAGGATTACGGTAGTGGTGCTTTGTAATCCACAAAATCGCGAGACGAGACAGAGAACTCTGCACCCACAAGACGGCATCATGGTCCAGTCGTGAGGAACACACAGAACCACTGAAGTATATATCACGATCACAGTCTGGTGAAGCGATTCGAGGAAAACGGACGTTGTTCCTGTTGTCGTAGTGGGACGGCCGAGCGATCCTGATTGCAAACTCCTTAGTGGCATGTCAATCAGTATCGCTCCTTCTCAGTAGGTGTCAGCTTCCATTCAACAAGCGATAATCAAACAAGTTCTCCGTCGTTCATTGTATATTTCTCTAGATAAAGCTTCGATTTGAATTTCGTCTACTTCTGACAACCCGTGCTCCCGCAACCACATAATGGACTGCGTAATCCAGAATCGCATGACTCTAGTGCAATTGAAGACTTACCACAGTCGTCACCGAAAGTCTAGCCGGTTGGAAACTGAGGAAGACATATTCAACTTCGGGGGACTTGGGAGGATCGACTGTTGGTTTCAGGGACTGAGGAACAAGAAAGCTGGTGAATGCTAGTACGGTACAAGTAAAAACCTCGTCTCTGGAAACTTATTCAATCATCGGACGGGATAAAACTACCCTCCATGGCAAGTGACGTACCTCACACGAGCCAAGCGAAGGGGAATTAGAAGGAGTTACACATGTACATGTGGCACTGCGCAAATTATATATGAATACGATCTTTATGATCAGTCTACCTTTATTAGTCCAAATTTCTTCCACCTCAAGAATCACCTTGATCATGAATAAGAGATCTGCATCCGTTCTCGAGCTTTTCTACGGGTTTCAAATAAAATATCGGACATAGGTGATGATTTAGTCTACTTCTAAAGCTCAATAGTAAACTGGATCATGCGAGAGCCCTGTTTCAAACACATGTGCTAATTACGTTGTTCCCTACGGTATGCTGAGCGATTGCACTAGAAGATATGCTCAGAGGAGTTACCAGTACTCTCTACCAGTTATTCACAACAAAACTGCTCTGCCGGATAATCTTGAGCTATCCATCGATCGCGAGCTCGAGCGTTGAATTGGTGCCGGATTCATGAGCCGGACTGTCCTAGCTAGAGCTCTACCTACGTGAAAAAACTTTGGCGAACCGTTTCTCTTAGATGCTGACCATCAGCAAGCTCTCTCTCATCGATCTACCACGCAGTAATATCACCTACTATGTTTGACCATTGACTTTGTGGCAGGAAGCGCGAATTTCACCGTCTGGTGCAGAAAGCTGGCCAAGCTTGCTCATTTTCTCCATCGACGCAGCAAAATCACTGAAGAAAGGAGTGCGGTTGTCAAGAACGCTGGACTCGTATGCCACAAGAGTAGAACCGGACTCAGTAGTAATGAGTGCTGCGTCAGAAATGAACACACCCTTGTTCTGCTGAACGTTTTGATAGTACACACTGTCGAAACTATTGTTTCCCCTGCTGGGGTCCAGAGGAATGACATTGTTCACAGCTCCGAAAGGACATCGCTTCTTCAAACTCTCAGCATATTCTGCATCTATAGTGGGGTCTACACCGTTCTCACCGGTCGAGTTGTACAAACGCGCTTGTACAAATCCACAGTGGGTGATTCCGAATGTGTGAGCTCCTGCAAAATAAATTTCACCCCAAGCGTTTTATTCGAGAAGACCATGAATGTGCCCCGATCGGTCGAACTGGTCGTTCAACAAAAGCAGCATTATCTCCCAAAGTGGTACGTGTACATAGTTAGAGATCCAGATCTAAAATTCGAAGATGTTGGAAGCCTAGCTAGATAAACTGCCGTCTGAAATAGTCCTGCTGGATCTCAACATACTACATAGTATATTTGGTTGATAGGAGAGGAGTCTCATGATCAGCTGTCCTCTTACGTACGTACCTGAAAGCACCACCAGGTCCTTTTCGCTAAGACCGATTGCTGCAAACGTGCTCACGAGAGTGTTGTAGTCCGCCAAAGGGGAGGGCAGGTTCTGTGTCTCACTTGCATGTGATACCAGACCATCTCTACGTCCCGAAGCAACACCCCATGAAGGACCTCCAATCTGAAGTTTGGAAACACACCAACAATTATTTCCTTAGCATATTTCAAGTTCTACTTGTTCTCAGTATATTATATAGCTTATGATCGAAGAGATCCGTACGTCTACCTAGGACTATGCGCATCAAAGGGCGATTACAAATGCAGGATTGAATATCATGGCAGCCTGAATTCGAAGTTGAATTGACGGATTGCAATCTCAGGATCTCCATGCATACATAGCATTATTAAGGCAGGGAAGTGTGATCACACACCAAAGCGATCGCATCTCTAGCTGCTAGAGCAAGTATGTCTGCGCAAGAAACAACGCCAGGGCAGAGCCTTTCTGCAGCCTCTTTGGCTGCATCTATCACTTCAAAGCCTCGGATGGAATTTGCATTGCCCTGCCCATCCTTCTCAGTTGCATTTGTTGGTGTTGAGTCCAACAAAACGGAAGCATCGCAACCCTGCAAGTTGTGTTTACAAAACGTTCTCAGTGTGTTTTAAGTACTTAACATGACCAGTACTAAATATGATCATGACATGGTAAATGTGAGATTCAAAAGTAACAAGATCCCTGCCTCACGATCACTAATTGCAGTTGGCCGTAAAGTGCAGAGTGCAGGTTTAATCCAGTGATTAACTTTAGCTGATCATGCGAATACCATTCTCCACTAAAGATTGAACTCGACTAATTAAGGTTAGTTACTCAGCAACGGTAGAAGGAAATGCTGCTCTTAAAACTTGTTGGATGAATGATACAGAGACGTACACAGGTACACACTCATAAATTAGATGTGAGCACCTTGCCAACATAAACACACACTTCTTTTCGTAAATCAGATGTGAGCACCTTGCTTTTAATAAGTTTACACCAAGGCAGTGATCAGGACTGAACCGAACAAGTTTTCGCCTGTGATATGCTGATTTACAGCACAATTGATCGACAGGAGAAAAATGACACAGCTACGTCAGTCATGAAGCTAGTATGGAGGATCCTCAAGTATATACACTGCCTACGCCTCAAATGTTAATTTGAACCCTTCTGCAATCTGACCATGAGAACTTACCCGGATCGCGCAGTCGTGGAAGAGTAGTCGTAGAAGAGCTGGTGCCAGGCCCTTGTCATCAGTGACGGCTGCTTTCACCACACCTTTGACTGCGTCCCTGGCGCCTGGACAGATACCGTCATAGAACCTGACCTGATTAGAACTAAACGGAGAATCAAGTATCGAGAATGCTGGGGAGATAAGCAACTGTATAAGTGTCCCCAGGACCAGTAATTTGTTCGCTGCCATTCTAAACACCTTTTGAAGCTTTTGGGGGGATGATGTCACAAGTTAAAGAGATAGTGCGAATTTACAGACTGCTGAGCTAGCATAGGTCACAAGTTTCGATCCAAAGCAGTCGATAGTGAATTGTAATCACTGTGAGGTTCGCTTTCAGCTTTTATATTTTTCCAGGGTAGGGGATCCGGAATCGCACGCATACTTTTCATTTAACATAGTTTCAGGACATGGAAGCGCAGCAACATTCAGTAAGGCTTGAAATAAGGTCCAGCCGAGCAAAATGCATGCAGATCTGCTCAAATCCCGCGGGACGAACTTGATCATCGCTTCCAACTTCGGTCAAATACTGTCCGTAGATTTAGCAAGTGAACAGGCGATTCAGAGGATGATACAACGTTCGTGCTCCTCTTCGAACTAGAAGCACAATAACACTTAAAGTTATTGAGGTGAAGTTATAAATCTTTTCATCTCACAGGATATTAGAGGTCAATTCTACTCTTGTTCTAACAAGGGCGCAAACTTTTGATTTATAGTTCTATCTTGCATTAGAGCGTTCAGACTCGCATGATTATTTTGTTTACAGCAATTCCGTCTAGGTTTGTTTCATTTTGTTGTTTCGACACTGTCTAGTGTTTCGCTCGACATCTCGGATGGACATCTTGCTCGCTGTCTTCACGAAGACGTCGTGTTTGTTTAGCATGGGAGAGCGATTACATGACGTGGAGAGAGTGATAATGTATCTTTCAGACGGGAGGATCGGTGTGAGCTGTCCTGTACATGATGAAGGAGGATCATGTCTCAGTAACAAATGTGGTTTTTAAGGATCCGACATGAGACTCAATGGTGGCATAGATCCTTAGTCTTGGAGATATACGGATCGATAGTTTTGGAATTAGACATCTTCTTTGGAGATTGTGTCATAGCCTACCATGAGAGACACCAGAGGGATCGATAGACGACATTAGAGCTACTGATAACGGGACTTAGTCCCAGTGTACTTCTCTTCGCGGCGTTAGTTCTTTGGCTCTTCGGATCCTTCTTTCCCTTGTAATGTTTGATGGGATCCTTCTTTCCCTTGTAATGTTTGATAGGATCTTTCCATCCGTTGGCTATTCATTGTGTCACTAATTTCTCATACTCAAGGAGTCATTTCCAGTTTTGAGCATTTAAAATCTTGGAAGGGATAGTAATATCATAATAATAGGAGATGTAAAGGTTTGAATACTTACTAAAGATTCTTGTCCCGTGGCGGAGAGTTACAACTTCATCCAAAAGTCTGAGTGCGTATTCCAGGGACCTCCATAGATCCCTACAGATTTTTGGGTGAATTTGGAATGCATATTAATCCATACCTGTTCAAGACGACTTTTCATTCCATTGGAGTGTTGTTTACAATAACCATGTTACCCGTAGTCATGCCTGACTGAACTAATTAAGACATGCTGGTATGTTAAAAAGTACTACTGTTGAAATATATAACCATTCTCAAAGAGCCCGAGGGTGTTAGGAAACCACCTAGACTAAGGACATTAAGAAGTTAGCAAAAGCACTAGCTGTTTAAGTTTTTGAGTGGCTTTCATGATCCTATACTTTTCATCGTTATGAAGTTTTGGAGAAAATTTTTGGAACTTCTCTAGCTAGCATGCTTTGTTCCAGAAAGAACATGTACAAAAGACATACACAGTAATAATGTAAAAGTTATTGGAGGAGGTTTACTGTATTTGTATTCTTAGTATGGAAAGTGCCATGTTCTTTCCAGAATAAATATACAGAAAATATATATCTTGAAGTGATGTTTTATGATAAGATAATATTATACAATTCACCTTCTTGTAGAGAGCTTGTCCTTAAGGTATTACCCAACCTTTTTGTCAAGAAAAGTTAACTCACTCATTATGTTTATCAAAAATTAAAATCATGGTCTTGTAGTTCTGGAATCGGTTCTTCAAACGCTATGGTGGTTATGGGCAGATCTATCGCAATTCTCATTTGGTATAAAATCTATTTTTTATAAATATTTTTAGTACTGAATATTAACTTAATTTGAGATTCTTCCGCTATATATAATATTTATATTTTCTGTGTTAAAATTGATAACTGAATTCCGAATTGGATAACGTTCAATCTAGTTAGTTATGTCAGATCACAGAGAATCTTCAGATCTAGATAAACTTCGGCTGGCTAGCTATACACAAATAGCGTGAAAACGAGGTCTCGCTGTAGGGCAGCGAGTATCGAACAACTGCTCTTTTTCAAATTTCAGTTTCTGAATTTTGATTTGCATTGTTCCACGGACTCCCACCCGTTTGCGACGTTGCATACAATGGCAAGCTAGCGATTTACCATAGCCAGGCCAGTTCCTAAGCTTGTTTGACTGGAGGGTCGGACCTGACATTAGGACTTGCTGAAGGATGACATTGTAGTGTTCACAGAGATAGTATTCTGATCCAGGGACATGGAAAATACCTTAGCTTTGATGGCAATGCTCGTTAGTTGCTGCCTAGGCCGCGCTCTGATGAGCTCTGAGTCTCTGCTTTCGTGCCACACATGCTTATAATTAGAGAAAAAGTTGTTCAGGAATGCACATGTACAAGAAATTAAACAGATACGGGGTGTCAACTGGGTAAGCATCAGGAAGTATGCAACTGCAAACAATGGTTCATCGGGGGTCTGCATCATTGTCGTTGAGAAAACGGAGATGGAAGGTGGAGAAACGAGCTCGAGGCGATCATTGCTGGGCCAGGCCCAAATAGTTAATTCGTGACTCTTCCACGACTGCATAGGTCACAACCTTCGATCCAATTGCAAAGGCAGGGGATAGTGAATTGTAATGCTTGTGACGTCCACGTTCAGCTTTTATATTCTTCCAGGGTACGGGAACCGCACACATACTTGTCACTGAGCATAGTTTCAGCACATGGGATCGCAGCAGCCATTCAGTAATGCTTGAAGTAAGGTCCAGCCGAGCAAACTGGATGCAGATCTGCATCGTTTGCGTTCAAGATGGTTTTCTCAGAATTTTGCTTGATCGGTCTCCAGTATGAAAGTCTAGTTTGATCTGACCCCTCTTATCTTATCAAGCAAAAATCTATGCTAAACAGTCTTGAATGCAAACGATGTAAAGGTTCTGAGTGCACAAAACAAAGAAACGCGGGGCGACTAAAGCCGGATGTTAAGTTAGAAAGTTCAATTTTGGACCGGTATAGTAGAGGAACTATTGAAGAATGAGGGCTAAATTACTTGTAGATTCAATCTCCAGAACTGCAAGTGGCAACCCCAGAATTGTTACTTATCTCATTCCACCAAAACGTGCATGCAATGGAACTTGGAAACAGCAGTGACATTAGCTAGTTGTCCCCGTTCATGATATATAAGTTTAATAATTTCTGACTGATTTGTCTCATGATCCATAAGTTTGAAACGATAGAGACAGTAATTTATAACTTCACCGTTTGTTTGTTAGAACAATGAGAGATACTCTCACTGTTCAGTGTGATTGTGCTTCTAGTCCGAAGAGGAGCACGAACGTTGTATCATCCTCTGAATCGCCTGTTCACTTGCTAAATCTACGGACAGTATTTGACCGAAGTTGGAAGCGATGATCAAGTTCGTCCCGCGGGATTTGAGCAGATCTGCATGCATTTTGCTCGGCTGGACCTTATTTCAAGCCTTACTGAATGTTGCTGCGCTTCCATGTGCTGAAACTATGTTAAATGAAAAGTATGCGTGCGATTCCCCTACCCTGGAAAAATATAAAAGCTGAAAGCGAACCTCACAGTGATTACAATTCACTATCGACTGCCTTTGGATCGAAACTTGTCACCTATGCTAGCTCAGCAGTCTGTAAATTCGCACTATCTCTTTAACTTGTGACATCATCCCCCCAAAAGCTTCAAAAGGTGTTTAGAATGGCAGCGAACAAATTACTGGTCCTGGGGACACTTATACAGTTGCTTATCTCCCCAGCATTCTCGATACTTGATTCTCCGTTTAGTTCTAATCAGGTCAGGTTCTATGACGGTATCTGTCCAGGCGCCAGGGACGCAGTCAAAGGTGTGGTGAAAGCAGCTGTCACTGATGACAAGGGCCTGGCACCAGCTCTTCTACGACTACTCTTCCACGACTGCGCGATTCGGGTAAGTTCTCATGGTCAGATTGCAGAAGGGTTCAAATTAACATTTGAGGCGTAGGCAGTATATATACTTGAGGAGTACTTACCTTCCAATGATTTAATTCTTACTTCCGTTTCTTCATCCTGATCCACAAAGCTCCTCCATACTACTAGCTTCATGACTGAGGTAGCTGTGTCATTTTTCTCCTGTCGATCAATTGTGCTGTAAATCAGCATATCACAGGCGAAAACTTGTTCGGTTCAGTCCTGATCGTGCCTTGGTGTAAACTTATTAAAAGCAAGGTGCTCACATCTGATTTACGAAAAGAAGTGTGTGTTTATGTTGGCAAGGTGCTCACATCTAATTTATGAGTGTGTACCTGTGTACGTCTCTGTATCATTCATCCAACAAGTTTTAAGAGCAGCATTTCCTTCTACCGTTGCTGAGTAACTAACCTTAATTAGTCGAGTTCAATCTTTATAGGAGGATGGTATTCGCATGATCAGCTGAAGTTAATCACTGGATTACCTGCACTTTGCACTTTACGGCCAACTGCAATTAGTGATCGTGACGCAGGGATCTTGTTACTTTTGAATCTCACATTTACCATGTCATGATCATATTTAGTACTGGTCATGTTAAGTACTTAAAGCACACTGAGAACGTTTTGTAAACACAACTTGCAGGGTTGCGATGCTTCCGTTTTGTTGGACTCAACACCAACAAATGCAACTGAGAAGGATGGGCTGGGCAATGCAGATTCCATCCGAGGCTTTGAAGTGATAGATGCAGCCAAAGAGGCTGCAGAAAGGCTCTGCCCTGGAGTTGTTTCTTGCGCAGACATACTTGCTCTAGCAACTAGAGATGCGATCGCTTTGGTGTGTGATCACACTTCCCTGCCTTAATTATGCTATGTATGCATGGATTCAACTTCGAATTCAGGCTGCCATGATATTCAATCCTGCATTTGTAATCGCCCTTTGATGCGCATAGTCCTAGGTAGACGTACGGATCTCTTCGATCATAAGCTATACAATATACTGAGAACAAGTAGAACTTGAAATGTGCTAAGGAAATCATTGTTGGTGTGTTACCAAACTTCAGATTGGAGGTCCTTCATGGGGTGTTGCTTCGGGACGTAGAGATGGTCTGGTATCACATGCAAGTGAGACACAGAACCTGCCCTCCCCTTCCGCGGACTACAACACTCTCGTGAGCACGTTTGCAGCAATCGGTCTTAGCGAAAAGGACCTGGTGGTGCTTTCAGGTACGTACGTAAGAAGACAGCTGATCATGAGACTCCTCTCCTATCAATCAAATGTACTATGTAGTATGTTGAGATCCAGCAGGACTATTTCAGACGGCAGTTTATCTAGCTAGGCTTCCAACATCTTCGAATTTTAGATCTAGATCTATAACTATGAAAAAGTACCACTTTGGGAGATAATGTATATGTAACATTACTGCTGCTTTTGTTGAACGACCAGTTCGACCGATCGGGGGTCTTCTCGAATAAAACGCTTGGGGTGAAATTTATTTTGCAGGAGCTCACACATTCGGAATCACCCACTGTGGATTTGTACAAGCGCGTTTGTACAACTCGACCGGTGAGAACGGTGTAGACCCCACACTAGATGCAGAATATGCTGAGAGTTTGAAGAAGCGATGTCCTTTCGGAGCTGTGAACAATGTCATTCCTCTGGATCCCAGCAATGGAAACAATAGTTTCGACAGTGTGTACTATCAAAACGTTCAGCAGAACAAGGGTGTGTTCATTTCTGACGCAGCACTCATTACTACTGAGTCCGGTTCCACTCTTGTTGCATACGAGTCCAGCCGTCTTGACAACCGCACTCCTTTCTTCAGTGATTTTGCTGCGTCGATGGAGAAAATGAGCAAGCTTGGCCAGCTTTCTGCACCGGACGGTGAAATTCGCGCTTCCTGCCACAAAGTTAATGGTCAAACATAGTAGGTGATATTACTGCGTGGTAGATCGATGAGAGAGAGCTTGCTCATGATCAGCATCTAAGAGAAACAGTTTACCAAAGTTTTTTCACGTAGGTAGAGCTTTAGCTAGGACAGTCCGGCTCATGAATCCGGCACCAGTTCAACGCTCGAGCTCGCGATCGATGGATAGCTCAAAATTTATCCGGCAGAGCAGTTTTGTTGTGAATAACTGGTAAAGAGTACTGGGAATTCCTCGGAGAATAGCTTCTAGTGCAATCGCTCAGCATACCGTAGGGAACAACGTAATTAGCACAAGTGTTTGAAACAGGGCCCTCGCATGATCCAGTTTACTATTGAGCTTTAGAAGTAGACTAAATCATCACCTTTGTCCGATAGTTTAATTGAAACCCGTAGAAAAGCTCGAGAACGGATGCAGATCTCTTATTCATGATCAAGGTGATTCTTGAGGTGGAAGAAATTTGGACTAATAAAGGTAGACTGATCATAAAGATCTAGAGCACCGTATTGATATATAATTTGCCACGTAGTGCAACGTGTACATGTGTAACTCCTTCTAATTCCCCTTCGCTTGGCTCGTGTGAAGTACGTCACTTGCCATGGAAGTTAGGTTTTTCCCGTCCGATGATTGAATAAGTTTCCGGAGACGAGGTTTTTACTTGTACCGAACTGGCATTCCCTCTCCCGCAATGCGTGCACGATCATTACAATTTTGTATATATTTATTAGAATTCTGAAATTCTGAGTGATATACGTCCAAATGTCTCGTTCTTTTAAAGCACAAGCAGTAACATTTTAACTATTAACTATTTTTGCACTTTAAAGAATAATATAGCTAGGATTCTAGGAATCTAGGAAAGCACAAGCGTTTTTTGGATCAGTTATTTATTTAAACGCAATAATATATGCCATTACTAGTAGTGGATAACATCTAAATTTTAGACTTGTGCTGTATAGTCCCACATTAAAGCTTTTACTTGTACATCATAATTTCTTCCTACTATCACATGAAGATATTTTCAAGTTGCCCAAGTGCTTCTCAGGGGTACAATGGGTGTGGAAGGAGAGGGAAGGTGCAAATGATGCAATGTCCGATATACACTCAGCTGACTTGTTAAGTGTAACGTTGGATTGCAGATCTCGAAATCAGATATTTTATCTCTAACTAATTACTCCTCGAACATGAACCTCCCTCAAGACCTATATACTTTATTTACGTCTCCGGATCCAGTTAGTCAAACTTTTCGCTAATAAGCACATGGGATATAATAACCGTCGAACGAATTTAGAATAATCGACTAGTATTCTGTAGGTCTCGAGTCTTAATTTCAGATTTGAGAACACAGTGGAAACAGTTCTGGGTCCGAGTTGGACAGTGCTTCAGTTACTGGTGATCAAGTCGGAACGCAGTCACTCACGGAGAGCAACAGCCAGGACTATGAAACCTAGTGGACGCTAAGAAGTAAAAAAAACGAAGTAATTACACAGAAATAGATTCAACATCACACCAAATGCTTCCAGTCCAGCTTTGGCACACAATCCAAGTCTATTTATCATAGAATAGATGAAATCATGAGCTCATATACATTACACAATGTTTGCTTGCTGACAAGATCACGAAGAACTCTTGGATTGACAATCTTTCTTGTTTTGAAACTCTTCAGCGAGGATTTCTCTCCAGAACTAGATTTCTCCAGAAAACTAGTCTTCACTCTTAATACTCTGATTTTTCACTCAATAGATTAATTATCAGATTAACTGTCTAATCAACACTAGAAATCCTCTGGTATCATCAGCTCACATCAATATGTCAACAATCTACTCTATGTTTCCTTTGATCTCTGTTTGTAGTTTGCGTCTCTCTCTCTGTTTCGTGTAGCTACAGTCAGTTCTCCAACCACCAGCCTTCTCCTCTCGTAGTGAAAGTCTACACTAGTAAAATGGAAAGTGCCTTCTGCCTTCTAGGGTTCGCAACCCTAATTATCTAGTCCCTTCTAGTCTTTGCTGACCTTGTAGCTGCCACGTGGTTTTTGTTAATCACTACCTAATATTTAGAGTCAATTATAGAAAATGACGTTACAACCGTCCCAACCAACAAAGCACAATTTTTCCATGTGGTGAACTTGTCAGTTCTTTTTTATCCACCTCTTTACTACGATACACCACAATAGCTTTAGCCTAAACCTGATTGACATCCGACAGTCATAAGCAGTTAGCAGACCACAACTCCACCTTTAGACGAGCAGATTGGTCAGATCTTCTCGGTTCCAATGTCCTTGAAGGGCCCTTCGGCATGACTCTTCTGACTCGATTCAATCCACCGGTTAGCTGGAAGAGATCACTAGGAATCGTCATCTCACAAAGTATCTGTGCAGTGGCTCATAGAACTTGTATAGTGCTAGATCATCCAAGAACTCTCAAGCTTCACTTACCAATCTTAGAACTCAATCTGTCCAACGGCATAGATATGAAGTAACAGGTTCTCTAGCTCTATTTGGATTCGGTGCTGCTCGATGATCTACTATCTAAATCAACTCAAGATCTCAGCTCTAAGTAATGATTATCTTGATATTTTCCTAGTAATTACTCTATTTCTTCGCGAAACGCTTTTAAGTTAGAAACATGAGTGATAGGGTGATAATGCTTCATACTAGCTGGAAAATGTTATGTCACAGGATCTAACTTCTTGTAAATCATGAATGGTCCTGTCCACTTTGGCAAAAGCTTCTTGGCTAAGTCCAACCCTGCTAGGATTTTGAAGTTCTTGGTTCCTAACCAAACTCTCTGTCTTTCTTCGAATTGTACGTCTTGTCTACCACGGTTTACATACTTGGCGTATCATTGTTGTGCATTCTTCATGTGTTTCTTTGCTTCTTCAAACACAGTACTCTAAACAATGTCGTGATGTGAATTATTTCACATAGTGAAGAATTTACCTCTCTGTCATGAATTAGTCTCTCTGAGTAAAGTTAAGACCTCAGAGAAGTCGATTTTGAAGAATGTTATATATTTTGAGTCTTAGTAAGTTGTTTATCATGTTGATAGAGTTTAAGCTCATGGGTTGTACTTACATGTCGCCCATGCATACTTTCTAGCGTGTTTAAGTTATCTTTCAGGGTTACGTGTCATTTTACATGTCTCCGCATGTAGTTTAGGATTTACATTGGCACTTTAGGGGCTTGAAGTGGTAACTTATGTGTATAAGTCACCATGTGGTTTGGTGTAGACATGGACAAGTTTGAGAATCCGATTCATGTTTGAGTTAATAGATTCTACTATCCTGAGACATATCAATCGAGGGGATAAGCAACACGACATTATCCAAGATGTGCAGCCTATCGAGAATTTTTGTTGGACGAGAAATCTGTCTTAGAATTTTCATGAACCTGGCCAAGCAGAATA
Source organism: Asterella californica (assembly GCA_036924285.1). Lineage (NCBI taxonomy): Eukaryota > Viridiplantae > Streptophyta > Marchantiopsida > Marchantiales > Aytoniaceae > Asterella > Asterella californica. The sequence goes on from JAYKYS010000003.1 coordinate 21,800,556, forward strand.
AGACAACGTAAACAAACATCAAACAATCGAGGGGATAAACAGCACAGCATTACTAGGGTGTGCAATAGATCTAATATGTTTTCTGGAAGAAAAATCTATATCAAAATTCTCATGAATGCGACCAAACAGAATAAGATAACATACCAAACCGCTGAAAGAAGACCGGATTCGAATCGTGGTCTGAAGGGTGAGAACCGCCAATTGTACCCGTCGAGCTCGGGGTATAAGTATGGAACATTTGGGGACACAGCCCTGGGCATAACTGTAGCGTAATCGTTCAGGTTTGAAGCCAAAGTGGGCTATGGGTTGAGATATGGGCAGAAGATATTATATATAGTGCTTCTGGGATCAAAATTCTCTCAAAGTTTCATGTGAATCCGTGTGAATGCGGATATTCTGATAGTCGTAGTGTCCGTTTGGACCACGTAGACTTTACTTTCTTATATCAGGACAGGACTTGCACTCACTAACAGCCCTCTCGCTCGAGGAACGAGTCAAAGCATAATCAATTAGCTTCCTTTGGCTTATAAGAGGGTCGCAGGACATTGACGGAATTTACCCTTCCTTCTCAGGCCTAATCTAGGTATCATTTTCCGGGAGATTTAGATCGAAGTGCCGTACGCGAACGTGAGAAAAACTGTCAGAAAGAACGCAATGCATGCCAGATCTAGGTACCCTTTATGGGGAGATAATCTTAACCTGCCAGTGCTCATGATCAAATAATTTCGTCCGTTATTTCATGTTGTGGACAAGTGGAGGAACGATTTCAGTATCAGCGTTAGCTTTTGAAAGTCATTCATCTCGTTCATGTTAGCTTCTTCTTTTGAGCTTGAAACTCTTTGTGGGTTCCTTGAGTACCTTGGTGAGATCATATAGTCCATTCCTCACACACGGAGTTCCTCGGTACCATTGCAAGTCAGAATTGGTGCCTTAATTTCTCCTTTCGAACAGTTCTCGTCTGAGGACGGCTTAGTGCCTGTGCAGAGGAGAGCTTGCTTAGTTTAATTTCATTAAAACTCAAGAGTTTTCGTTATTCTTTTCCTTGCAGGTGCCTGTTACAACACCTCTCACCTCCACACAATTTGCAAGGACCTGAGATCCGGACAAAACCTAGTCATACACTCTTCGAGTGTGACAGCGGGCAGTAACGTCGTTGCAAGATGGGTCAAGCCAGATCGAAGCATTCTTCCTGGCTGTGGTGTTGTTTAAACTTCAAGGTTACGGGATAAAATCTGTTGAACGGGTTTTTGCTGAAAGGGAGACCTGAGCTGGAAGTCTCAGCCACCGATGGAGAAGGGTGCTGCGCATGCAGGCTTGTGAGTTGGAATATATACGGCTTGGCCTAGAAGAGTTGGAGGAGTGTCACAGTAACTTGCCTGTTGGGGTTTACAAGATGCTTATCAACAACCGTTTGGGGAACTGTCACCAAACATCGGGACAACGTGCGGACCATGTGTGGTTGCTCCTACCGTAGTGGTAGTGCAGACGAGTTTATAAGCTCAACTGTGGCGAAGTAAGTAGGGACAAGTGGGGGACTACATGAGGCGATCAAGCCAAGTCAGTAAGGACGAACTTCTCTGAGATCGAAAGGGTGGATATTTTCTCACTGATATCAGGCGGTGCCGGTCGATCGAAGCAAGTCAGGAGAGGATTTTCTCGTGCATATCATACTAGGAAGCAGCCAGGATGAATCCTTCCGGCCTAGGTGGGCCGCTGAGAAAAAGACCACGACCTAAAATGAAGGCTTCCAAACGGTGTCGATTGATTAGGGGTCGCCCACCCACCGATTTGCCGCTGGGATCTGCAACTCAAACTGAAACTCGTGATACTTCAGTACACTCAAAGGAGCAGCGTTATGACGATCCCGTGATATGTGCATTTTGTGATGACGGTGGACAAAATATTCTTAGGTAGTATTCTTAAGAGATTTTGCCACAACAGAAAGAAGTTACTGATTCTCGAAGCTGGTAGACGTTTACCAACAGTTACTTTCTGAGAGCGTGGAAGATACTTCAAATATTACGTGCAAATTTCCACTGCCGCGTAAAGTTACACTGATATGTTCTGTAAGTTTCTTTCTCAGTTGTGAAGGTATATGTCATCGTCATTTTCATGCCAAGAGTATTGACGATGGTCACAAGACTGGATGTCAAACCCTCGGATTTTCAGCTAAGAAGCTGAAGGTAACGTCCATGACATCATACCTTCTCTCATAAGGTGTACATATTTGAATTACGAAATTTGATGGAGCATGTGAAAGAATCTTTGGTTTCCGCGCAATGTATCTGACAGTGGGGAGGGCAGAGCTAATGTTGAGCGGTGTTGTCTCGTGATTAGTACAGAAAATGGACAGTTTCGTATGCGAGAATTGTAAGCATGGAATGCATCAATGTTTTGTCTGTGGCGAGCTTGGTTCGTCTCAGGGCCAGCAGCCCGAGGTAACCATTTGTAGCTAACTGACAGGTGAACAGTTTTACGGGAGTAGACGTCTACTTAAATAGCAGTCCGTCTAGATTAAATCTATTTACTTTATCTAATGAGAGTAATTCGAGCACCCTCCCTTGGAAAGGTCATTGGCTCTGAAGAGAAAGAGAAGATAGCAACCATGCAACAAGACAAGTTGAACAGATTTGGTGTGCATGGTCACTTATTAACATTGTGATGTACCACTAACATAATCGTTTTTTTCCAGGTTTACGTTTGTCACGTGGAGTCATGTAAGAAGTTCTACCATCCTGATTGTATACTTAAGCTACGCGGTATCACACAAACGAATGAATATCGCAAGCAAATAACCATGGGGACAATGAAGCTTTTCTGCACTCGTCATAGATGTGATACCTGCAAGACAGAAGACATGTCCCCCGGCAGACTAGTTCAGTGCAGGCGCTGTCCACGAGCATGGCATATAGATTGCTTGAACGAGTGAGTACAATTTGGCTCATCAATATTGACTAGTAATCTCATGTTCAGTTCAAAGGTGTTCACCTTGGTGCTTGTCTTGCATTACACGTTCATAATATCGTACTGTTTGGCGAGTCCACTACACAGCGACTCAGGTCATATCAAGTATTACAATATTAATAGCAACTGGTACTGTTTTGTCTCTTACTTTTTCTCGAGTTTTCATATACACTTCTTGGATCCTGTCTGGTCATGAATAACTTTGAACAAAGAGCGAATGGTTGAATAAAGGTTCGTAATCATGCTGACTAACATAGTCTTTGGCTCTTCCTTGTTTTCTTCGTTGATTTTATGCAGTTATAGCAATTCAGGTGAACTCTCAACAACGGAAATATGGGAACATGGTAAATTCAAGTACACCTACTGCAGGTAGTGCCACTTATGATCAGAATTTCTTCCCATACATAGATGTCGCAACTGCTTAAAAGACTTTGTGTTCAAATACTACCTATTGGTAGATCAGTGGTGAAACTTGCGATCTCATGCACCTGATGCGCAGGAACCATGAAATACTCCAAGATCTACGGACCCCAAAACGAGATCATCTTAAATTCCCTTAATGGCGACTCGAGGAGCGGGGTTATCGAAGTTACTAAGTTACATGATCTTCCTGAGAATCTTCGAACGAGTATATATGGCAGTGAAAACCAGAGTCCGTAACTCGGTTACTCCTTTGGTAACCTTCTTCTCTGAACCGTGAAGAAGAGACTTCCAAGTTCCAAGTAGAAAGAACTTTTCTCTCCCGCCGAAAAACGAGGGACTCACTTTTTCACTCTCTGTTTCCTATTTGATATCGCTGTAACCTTGGTTGGCTTACTGTTGGCCAATCGGGATTCGGGACTAGCTTTAACCTTCGTCTGTTAATATCCTTTCGTTTGCTTTTCTCGACTCGCCATTTTTTGTCACTACACCTTTGGCACCTCTTGTAATTTTTTGTTGCTACACTCTCACATGCGCAGTTTCCTCCTCCTCTTCTTCTAGGTATATACCATGTATCCTCCCTCCACCTTGTCTTTTCTTCATATTACCAGTATCGTCCTTCAGCCTGAAGTGTGAGTCGGTGTATAAACACTTCTTTACTTGGAAAGCACAGAACCGTTTATAGTCTGCTGCATGGTACCAGGGACATAAACCGTTTAGGCATTGTCTCCTGAGTCTTAATCTGCAATATACTTTTCAGTAGAAACACATGCATGAAGTAAAAGACAGTATCAAGTTCAGTTAAAGTATATTCCAGGACAACATTCTTTCTAGTATGCACGGAAGAAGCTAGTTTCGCATGGTCCGTTAGGTTCAGTTCTGCAAGGCGAGAACTGTTTATTGCATCCTGAAGCGATCCAAAGAAAGAAGTCTGATCGAGAAGACACGAGTTTCGCATGGTCCGTTAGGTTCAGTTCTGCAAGGCGAGAACTGTTTATTGCATCCTGAAGCGATCCAAAGAAAGAAGTCTGATCGAGAAGACACGAGTACGCGTCAGGACAAGGATACTATCCTTGTCGTGACCGCGATAGTCAATAAATTTTTGTCCCAAAGAACGCGGTGAGACACCGGGCCCGCATACCCTTTATAGAGAAAAAGAGTCACATAAGAACGAGGAAAAGGAATAAGAGCCCCACCTCACTGCCGCTTATGCAGTGTCAGGAATAAGGGTTAAGATCGCACTGTCGTGGTCTTCTGAACCTTTCAGTTTCGTAAGTTTTGAAGTATGTAAGCGGGATCGACCTTTGCGGAGGAAGAGACGGATTTAGGTGTAGTGGAGATTGAGCGTGTCACAGCGAGCTTGCAGAAATTAGTTTTTTTATCGGTGTCGCGAGAATACAATGCAAGTTTTGACGAGGATGTAATGTTTTCAAGAATGTCATTTTTTCTCGACTGTTTATGTTGTTCATTTTCGTGATGAACTCTGGGTTGAGTGTATGAATATACATAAATTAGCGAGTTTTGTAATTTTGTGTCACAGTACGATCAAGGTTTTTCATTACGCATTCGGTGATCTACCCGCAAGAAACGTCTGTCTGGTCTCTTGACAACATCAGATCTTGGACTCATTTCACATTGTATATTTTTTTGTGATTCAAGTTTCATTCTACAACTTTTGTCTACAAAGCTGTGGTCTTCAAAAGAGACTTGGTGGCTAAGTTCAGAAGTTTCAGCTCGAGGTTAAACTCCTCGATTTAACCTCGTAAAATAATTTGCTTCATAACTCTTCACACGAAGTCTACATCGCACACCATTCGCGAGACAGTGTTCCACCACGATGGTTGTGTCTGGAGTTGTAAAGTGTCTTGAACTACACGTGGACCCTCACTTTCATTTATTATGATACAAAAGTACTCTAAACTGCCGCTGTATGCGACTACAGTGCGATCTCCAGTTTCCATTTTGTTTAATGTCTTACTCTTTCTCGAGAAAAGATCAACACTAAAATTGTCAGAAAAATTAACTAAAATGACGCAGTTCCATAATGTTCAATAGGCAGTGCAGTGGAACTCTAAGACCTCGATAGTAAATATCCTATGTAGGGCAAATCTACCTAAATTATACACCAGTATAGGAACTTGACCAACACATTCTCCGCATATACTGTCTACACACATATCTAGAATATTTAGATCTGTGTCCTGAAAGTTTTTGACATTCGAGAACAGAACTGCTAATGCAGAAAGAGAATCATATACTGCAAGTTGGCCGTGCGTATATGATTCGTGATTTGGCGTCCAAGACAGAACCAAAGTAAAGCTCTACTGTAATAGACTGGTGGTTGTATTCTAATCTGATGCTTAGGGCTTTTTATACAAGCACAGCACGTTCCGACCAAAAGCATCATGAAGAGAATGAATGATAACGCCTCGGCGCTCTTCGAGGGATGGTGGTGCTTTGTTCCTTTTCCTTTTTTCGCTGCTATTTGCTTTTATTTACAGGGATCGTGCCCTCGGAAAGGTTTTTCCTCTTATGGAAACGGGAAGCAAGAATATTTTATTCCGGCAACCGTAAAGCGGGGAGCAAGACTCACCCAGAGCAGGGTCCACAGTTCGCCTAGAACCGGCAAATAGAGTAAAATGAGCCGGCAACTTTGCTTCAGAAACCGGGAAGCTTCAAGTATGGAAAGTTGGCAAACCGAGGGAAGCAGTGTATGGGTCGGAAATAACTTAACGATGGTTTGGGGGTCTCGGAATCATAGATGGTTATCAGTACTCCGTTTCAGTTGTTACCGAGTTATTATTTACGTCGTTCGGATATACACTGGGTAGTTTTAGAACCATGCCAGCATTTCGACCGGGTTAAGAACAGGTGTTGCAGTTTTGTCGATATTTGACACCATGGTTATTTTTTACCACGGTAAGGCAGTCCTACGTAATGCATAATACCACAGTTAAAAAATTTATATTAAACTAACGTGATTTGAATTTTGAAATTCGAACTTCGAAGTTTGAAATTTGAAATTCGAACTTCGAAGTTTGAAATTTGAAATTCGAACTTCAAAGTTCGAATTTCGGCGTGGCGCGGGTCGCGCTGCTGGTTGCGTCGTCGCTGCTGGGAGTCTGGGACTGGGTGACTAAGGTGGCAGTCGCAGTTTACTCGGTGATTCAATGACTCGGTGACACGATCTCGGTGCGACATTGCGATATTGGCTCGGTGATAGTCCGACAGTCGGTAACCGAAGATCGATTCACATCGATCTTTCGTTAGGTTTTCGTTAAGCTGTTTGCACATTGCACTCTGCGGCTCTTCCTGAGTGTGTCATCGAGCGATTCGCAACACTGTCAGTGACTGTCTTCGAGTCTTCGAGTGAATCGAGTGAACTGTGAATCGTGCTCTCTTCAAGTCTTCAGTCGATAATCGCTTCCGTGCTCGCTTCCGTGCTATTCCGTGCTCGCTTTGTGTCTTTTCGCCAAGTTCTTGATTTCTTCCGCCTTTCGTGAATTCCCTTGAATCTGTGTATTCCGCGGCCGCATCCGTGCTATTCCGTGAATCCGTGCTCGCTTTGTAGTTTTAAGGATTTCTATCGATCGGCTAAGCGTCGGTAAGGCTCAGTTCCGTGCTCGCTTTCTCACCTTCTTGGTGCCTCGTGAATTTGTGCTATTCCGTGCTCGCTAAGCCTCGCTTCTAAGACTGTAAGTTCTTTCGCTTCCGTGTCATCCGTGAATCCGTGCTCTCGTTTAGGCTACTTTTGTGCTCTTGTGCTCGCTAAGGGCTCGGTTCTAAGACTGTCAGTTGACTCAGTTTTATCGCTTCCGTGAATCCGTGGTCTCTTTTGTTTACTTTCGTGAATCGTTGCTCTCTTTTGGAGCACTTCCGTGCTTGTGTATGTTATCGCTTACGGTTCTCGTAGTGTTTGTCCATCATGGGAGACGGTGGGACTGAATGGAAGCGGACTTGGAATTCTCCAACGATCCACTTATAGCGATACTCATGGAAGAAGCAACGGCAGCGAATGTTGGAGCTTCTGAACTCGGAATAGGTTCAGAAGCTAATCCAGTGTTGTTGGATTTCCATCCTTCCGATGCTGCACCTTCTGCTGCTGCGCCTTCCAATGTCGCAGCAAGATCAAGGCCAATGACCCGAATTGGTAAGCATGCTTCGAGTTCGTCACGAGGTAAAGGTCCGCAGTCATTGAAGAAACAACGTACCTTAGAGAATTACAGCATTCGGAAGAACTACGATGGAGTCGATCCAGGTGAAACTATCTCTCCTTCCATGTTCATTTCTACCAGTAGAGTCTCCGAGAGCACGTCAGATTCCTTTCCATCGGAAGAGTCAGAAGCTTAGAAACAGAACACTCGAAGAGACTTCTGCAGCTTGGAAAGAGCACTGGAAGGTGCAGTTTGAATGGGCGAAGTTTGATGGAGTTACTCGTCGGATATACTGTTTAGTATGTCAGGAGATGGGATCAAAGAGAACTTTTGCTGTTCAAGGTGGTACTAACATCAAACTTTCTTCGTTGGTGGAGCACGCTCGATCGAAGGAGCACTAGATGAGGTTTTATGCCAAGGTTTCAGGCCAGAAGGACATGGTCACTGCGATGAAGTCGCAACGTCTACATGTAGACACTGTCTTGTTAACGATGTTCCGTGCAGCCTATTGGGTGGGAAGAGAAAACCTTACATTTAGCAAGTTTCCGAAGCTATGTGCAGTGCTCCGAGCATCTGGTTGTGAGCTTACAGACAAGCTTTATCAGTCAGATAAAGCTTGTACTCAGATGCTGATGCATATCAGCGACTGTATCCAAGAACGATGTTTACGAAGGGTACGTGCTAGTCCATTCTTTGGGATTATGGTTGATGAGTCGACTGATATCAGTGTTACTTCCGCTCTTGTAGCTTTTGCTATGTTTGTGGAGAACGGTACTGTTCAGGTAAGCTTTTTGGGACTTGTACGAGTCGAAGATAAGGGTGCAGAGGCTATTTCCGAGCAACTTATTGCCTTACTGAATGTATGGGGGTTGGATCATGAGCGCGGATCGGACGGTGCCTCTGTTATGACAGGGAAGCAAACTGGAGTTGTTGCTCGACTGAAAAGGAATGTAAATCCTTTTCTTGTTTCTTGTCACTGTATTGCACATAGGACTAACTTAGCAGTTCTCTCAGCCTCCAAGCACTCTGCTTGTGCACAGATCTCTGATGAGATCGACGCACTGATAAACACCTGCTCTGCTTACTTCAAGCGTTCATCCAAACGTCGAGAGCAGTTTGGTGCTTTACAGAGAGAGTTGGACGATGCGCGTCGTTCACTGAAGAGGTATGTAAAAATTCGATGGCTCAGTCGAGCACAAGCTATCTCAACGCTTTGTGACTCGTTAGAGTCTGTACTTACTTACTTTCGTGATGTTCCACCTTCAGAGGATCACGGAGTTGCACAGAGTGTGTATGGTAAGTTGAGGAGTTTCAAACATATTTATTGTCTATACTTTTTGGCTGATATCTTGAGTTCTCTTGCACGGTTGAGTCTCGTCTTTCAGCAAAGAGTGGTCGATGTCTCAGGCATCGGAGGTATAGTAGCTGTAGAGATAGCTTCAATTCGGATGACCTACATGGTGGAACAGGTTGATCTCAACACTTTTTTGCAGAACAATGACACCGGGTACCATGTTCTTCCTGATTATGGACCTGAAGGAGGTTTCATGAAACGTCTGTCATCAGAAATCAGAGGTAGCTTTTACCATTCTTGTGAAATGCAGCGTTGTAGACTAGGAACTGATCTAGAAGCTGCAGTATCCTTCCAAAAAGCGTTCGCAGAAGCCATTTGTACTTCACTTGAAGAACGTTTCGTGGACAATGATGTCATTGGGGCGTTGAAGATCTTGTCTCCGTCCCAAATGCCAAAGCAAATGGTAGCTTTGAAAAACTGGGACATAAAGGAGCTCGATCGACTCTCTCAACACTTTGGTCAGGTAAAGTATCTTCATGGTATATCGAAGGGTCCCATTCTGTGTTCGGCAGCATTGCAAAGCGAGTTCCTTTTGTTCAAGACTCATGCTGTTACTGAGTTTCGAGATCTTTCATTTGGTGAGTTATGGGCGATGATTGAACTTTCAGAGAGTTTAAAGGTGAAGTATCCTAACCTCTTAACTCTTGCTTGCATTGCTCGAGTGCAGTGCGTGAGCACTACTCAGTGTGAGCGTGCATTTTCGTTTCAGAACTTGATTAAGAGTAAGTATCGCAGCCAGTTGTCTTCAGTGCATCTTGATGCACTCTTACGGTTGAATCTAGAAGGTTCTGCTGTGTCAGTGTCGAATCCAGAGTTAGATGATATTCTCAGTGATGCTATAGATGTTTGGAAACGATCGAAGGAGTTTCGTTACTTGATCTCTAGTCCTGACAGTCATTTGTCTTCATCCTGTCTGTGAAGTAGATTTTCTCTTTTCTTGCTTTTGTACTAGTTTGTTTTAGATTTAGATCGTTTTACAGTAGCTGTAGGCTAGTGCCGGGAGCCTAATGGAGAGGACCTCTTCGGGTTCAAATCCCGCTCTCGGTTAATCTATTCGGTATCAGTTCGAGATTTTGAAAGGATCCAGTACTGATTGGAGCCTAGTACACATCTTCCTGTTGTGTACCAGGCTCCAAGCAGTTCTGGACTCTTTTCAACTTTACTCAGATGTTCATGGTTTCTGCTGAGGTACGACTGGCTATCTGGGGCCCGGGGGAAGGTCGATGCGGGTGTACATCGAGGTGAAGAGGAAGAACGTCGATGACGAAAAGCTACGATGTGCTCGTAGTGCTCGACTCATTACTGCGGAAAGCTGCTCATCCATCGGCCCGACTGCAGTCCACGACACGGTTTTGTGTACATCCACCTCTCTTCTAACCGACGAAGAACGAAAAGGACTCAACTTTTCTTTGTAAAGCCTCCGCGAACAAAGTAAAGCCTCCGGTCAAAGTACAGTTGATGACAGAGTAAAGTTCGAAACCTCAAAACTCATGCATTTGCTCGACGTCTACGCATTTCGATCTAGCATCGCACTTTCGGTACAAAAGTCGGAACTCTACTCAGTAAACACGATTGTTTAGTAAACACGATTGTTTAGCCTTCAAAGTGCCTCCGAGTCGATCAAAGAGCTCACTCACAGCGTTACCAGCACAGCTTCAATGCTGGGCAGCCAAGACAAGTACGTCTCATTCAGTTCAAAGGCAGTTGTATGTTTTCCATGTAGCAGTAAACTCGCTGCCCAAAAACTTGTAACTGCGTTTGATCGTAATGATGCTGATCGACTTTTAGCTCATTGTAAGTAGATATTCTCGAATTTTTGACGAAGCGTTTTTCAACTTGCTCAGAAAAATAACCGATGTAAAAAAGAAAAAGTAAGTTCCGGCTGGTAAGCGAATCACGAAAACAGTTATCGCCGATTTAGAAAACCGGAAACCACCCGGTAATATTTACTTCCGGTTTTCCGCCGATACATGCGAAAAACCTAGGCGACCTATGGCAGGGTCATCGGCCGGGACCGCTAGCTCACCACGAACGGAGGCAAAGAGTAGAAGAATTTCACATGGCCTTCACGGCCGTGCCATTAGTGTTGCCTCTAGAAGGTCTACTACTGTACTGTTGTTGTACGTAGTATTGCAATCGCACATCGTTCCACTATCACTGCTTCTAGGGTCACCCAGTCTCCTTTCGCAGTCCGTCGCGGTGCCTCGATCTTCCTGTCGATATTCTGTAGTTGCTATGGTACTCTCTCTCCTCCGCTTGTCGTCGCTCGGCCGGCCGGCCATGCGTAGAGTGACCTTTTCTCCTCAGCCTCAAGGTGTTCTTGTAAACAAGAAAGGATTTGGTGTAATCTTGGACAGTATCATGGAGGGCATGTGACTCCTCTAGAGGCTCGAATCATTCGATGCTCACAGGAATCGGAATATTCTCTAGATATTTCCTTCACCCCTAAAGCGAATATCGGACTTGATAATACCTTTCTTATAGTTTCCTGTTTGATCAGATTTTTGACCTGGAGTTTTCAGTCATACAGGTCATGTTGCTTAGTCACACGAAACATTGAGATTTATCTCACTTTCCGGTAGAGCAGTGACGCTAGGAAATACTCAAAAAACTTTATTTGGATCGCGAGTTGAGTTGTCTTTATGCGTACATAATTTGTTTTTTACTAACACGCATTGTTGGCTAAGTGAAGTTACTTGTACGATTAACAACTCCAGGTGAAGAGTATGATAAAATAAGGAATTATAAAAGAGGAGTGATAAATGTCCTACTTTTCTCTAGGGGTCTGATCAAGTAAATTTCTAGAATATTCTCATTGTTGTACCGATACGGTACAGTTTTTGGTCCGGCTGGGGATCTCACTTCGTGCACTCCAATCAGCTAATCCAGAATGTGGCTCATTGGCCCTTCCGAATGCCACTTCTTTTTTGGCTCATCGAACTGATGCAACTCATAACACTCAGTTTGGACTTTACAGTACCCAACATTCGCTCAGCCGGGGCTTAGCCCTGATGTTCTTCTTCCCTTCGGAGCGTTGGTTGTTTTGCTCTTCGGTCTCTCTTTCCCTTGTAAGGCTATAGGGTCTTTCCATCCGTTGGCTACTCGTTGCGTCGCGTGTTCACGATCAAAGAACCGTTGGACGTGACCATTTCAAACATCAAAAGCCTTATCGGCAGAGTAAGGGAGTTCGCAGATCCATGCATGTCAGCAAGAGCTACTTGAATCTATTTTTAAATGTTCTGGACAAGGAGAGGGCAATAGGATCACACCATTGAAAGGCTTTTCCAACAGGTTGGACACATGAAGCAGCCCCAGGGCTTCAAGTCCTCCAAGCAACAATGAAATAATTTAGCTGCTAACGGAATCCCCATTAGCCATGTTTGGGGCCTAAAAGGCTTCTTCCTTGTTTACCTTATTCACTTCCTCTATCTTCGGTGGAGGAGCCATTGCAACGGTGTAATTTATTATTTTTACTTTTCTTTCAAAAAAGATAAAAATAATAAAATAATATATTTTTTATTAACATTATTTAACTTGTAGTCTTTGTAGTTAGTGAGTCTAAGTTTTCCTTATAGGTTGTGTATCTCCAGGTATAATTATCATTTTACATTTAGATATAAGTTAATTTTCTTATCAATTTGATGTAGAATTTTAAATAATATTTATATATTTTTCATAACAACAGCGAACAAAAGTTCCCTATGTTGATCTTGCATGTATATTTAGGTCTCTAGTACGTGAACCGTGGAAGACGTTTAATATGCAACTAAAGCGTGCTTTTCTTAGTGTTGTTGAAATCACCTCGCATAATGAGAAAAGCAAAATAAATGTTAAATAATCAAGTCTAAATAAACTTAAAATATGTTTTTATCAGTTTTATTTTAATTTTATTTCAAATTCTGTATGTTTACAGAACTGACTCTGCCCTCATATTTAACTTAGGTTGTAACTCTAAACTTAATCTCTTCAAACCTTAAGAGTATATTTTGTATTAAAAAATCATTATAACTCAGTTAGAATGAGTTTTATATTTTTAATTCGTTATAATTAATTTATAAAACAAAAATTTTTTGGTTGGGGTCAAGATGAGCGATATTAAGAGGAACGCGGTTAAGTAAGTTTTTGTGTTCCCTAGTGAATATATGCATCCAAAGTGCAGTTTTGGGTAGGGGAGAGATGAGAAAAAAAACAAGCACCATTGGACCAGACATTTCAGTGGGGGTGCGATCCAAGTGTTAGTGGAAATTCTATAATCATTATTTTTAAAGAAATCCGTACCTTTACATTAAAATATATATTATACATAAATATTTTATATTAACTGCAGATTGCATGTCAGATTTTCTTGGAAAACCCCATAGAACATGTGTGTTCCAGCGTGCATCAAGAACTATAAAACCAGTGTGCTATCCTTTCACAAAATCATTCACAATGTTTAATTTATAATCTAACTCTCCTTGACAAAAAGGTTAAGTGATAAATTAAACACCTTTGCATATTCACCTCTTCCGAACACGGAAAAGGTGAATAATATGCAAGGAAGTCTAAATATCCAGATATGACTATCAGGATAGTACGAATATGCGAGGCATTGTGTGCTCCAGACTCTCCACTACTCAGATAAGGTCTCCAAGAAGGCCTTTCGGTGTCGTAAGTCCTCCGAACAAAAACAAGGGGCTGCGCTTTGCATGCTATTACAGTAGGTAGTATCATGAGTTTACGCTTTGCTCTTGCAATTGTCAAACTGAAGTAGAGAACCTCCATAATTTGCTTGAGAAGCACGCTGCTTGTGACCAGGTCTTCTGAGGTTATGTTCTTGTTCTGTGATTTACCTCCTACAGTAACATAAAGTTTACCAAGTAGGCTTTTGCATGTCCAAAAGTAGAAGATATTCTTGCAATAACGACTTCAAAGAGACAAACATGCGTCTAATACTTCAATAAACTCTTTGTAATTTTCTTGCTAAAATGAAAAACATACTGCGATACAGCAGTGAAATTTGCATAACTATCTCCTATTAAGATGGACGTATTCTCTCTATTCTACTTTTCTCTTTGAGGAATCTAGAGTAAGTTAGCAAATGCATAAGAATTAGCCGTATAGAGTAAACACCTAGATATGATAAGTTGAACTGCAGAGTTGATCATCTATAAAAGAAATTGGGTTGTGCATGCAGTTCCGAAGGTATCGGTTTGTTTCGGTTTAGTTGAGTAGAGAAGTTGATCATTTACTGAACAGAGTTGAACAGAACTCCTTGGAGTTCGCATAAATGATGTTACAGTCAAAATCGCTCTTTCAAAACAAATTGTTTTATGACTATGTAACTTTCAATTTGAGAAGAACCCAAAATATTACAAAACATGAATTTTAAATAGTTTTTGGTTTTGTACCAATCTGGCTCTTCTCTTCTGCATTCAATGACTTGAAGTGGTTAAATCAAACCAGCAGTAACTTATGGTATTAAGCTAATTGTTACTAATTTTGTTAATCTGGAGACTAACTAGTAGGGAGTGCCGACTGTACTCAGACCTTCTTGTAAATTTGAATGTAAGAACTCATGAGCAATTTAACTGAACCATGAATCAAACGACCTAAGTGCACACCAAGCAAACCTTCAGAAGACAAGTTGTAGAGTTAGTAATGAAAGCACGTTGAAAAGGGGCATATGGGCAAAAGTGAGTCGTGCCCACAGCCATGGTCAAGCTATGGAAGCTGACAACAGATACGACCACAGTTCTTCGGAGAAACAAGATTCAGAGAAAACAATCCCTCCTTCTGAATTCCAATTCATCATTGTGCATCTCTACATGAAGCCTCATCACAGAGAAAGAAGTGGCTCTACCCACTTGTTGCAGAAAGTGAAAGTGGAAGGAATGAATATGACCAATTTCTCTAAAAGTTTGACAATTGTGGGCTCAAAGAACTTTTCCTATGATATTTAGAAGACCCACTTGGTCCAAAAGGAGAACGAGTGGGGCCAACTCAGATGCAAAACAAAGAAAAGTCAATTTCAAGATTACACTAAACAAATTTCCAACCTTGCAGTAGATACCCATTTGGGTTATTCTGTGAAGATGTGATTGTGGACCCATCAACGAATCTTGGAGATAATCACAGATAGTGTGATTGTAGAAAACCTCGGGCCAAGGCCCTTATACTCTGCCACCACTTCGGTACTAACGATAACTCAAATCAATCAGGCTGTGAGTTAGGGTATTTAGTATGCCAACTCTACCCATAATCCCAGATTGCAAGTTGTTTTTTGAAAACTATGTGATATATTAGTAAAAAAAATCCCTTTACATTTTTAATATCTGGAATTTTCTCATCTTCTTGCAATTATGCGGTATTGATAAACATTCAAGAGTAACAAATAATTTTGATTATTTGAGAATGCAACCCCTCTAAACCTCTTGGTATGCATCTAGAGATAATTTCACTCTTCTAGATATTAGGTTCAATATTCAACTTCTTTTTGACAATGGTCGATGTCTTCGCTGTTATAACTGACGATCGGATATGGCGGTAGTAACAGCGTTACTGTTTTATACTTGTTTTCTTCTCTATTAACAAGCGAGAAGCGATATAACTATATCCTTGAGGACTGCTACTCCAACGTTTAGTGCTGTGACTTCCTTCCTCTCAATATCCGAATTTCAGGCGAAACTTGTCGAAAACTTCCCGAATGTAAATAGTGTAAATGTTATACCATGTAGTGTAAATGTTAAAACTTTTTCTGATGGAAAACTGCATTTCCCGGTTTCCAGCCAAAATCTTCCGGAGCACTGCTCCAGAGACAGGCGATAAGTATTTTGTTATAAGGATGCACTTGTTAGACTGTAATCTTCCCTTTATTTCGGGCCCTATTAGCGCACTCACTGGGTTCAATGGGTACTCAAGGACCTGATTCTTGTCCTGTCTGAAGGTCAACATCAATACCTTCGACATTGTTCGTGAGCTGTCCCTTGGTGGGTTTGAACTTTGAAGCACAATATCTAGCATAACGTATACAGTAAAGGGATCCGGAGGATATTCTCATGGATATCCTCCCTGCGCCTTCACTTTAGGGCGCTAGGTAAGTGAGTTTATGTTGTCTGAGATCACAGAGATTCTGTATCTTGCTCACGGTGGTAAATGAACCACAGTAATTTCCTCTGGCGTGGGAGAATCGCCCATTTGGCGGCTTGGGTCCTTATCAAAGTCATTTATGATGGGACACCCGAGATTTGGTATGTACAGTACCATCGAGAAGGTCCACCCACTTATCTTTTTCCTAGCGCATCTGATATGGAGCTTTACTGGAAGGTTGTCCCATCACCATCATGTAGGAGGGTGTTACTGTATAGATTTTGTTCACGATGTTTTGAGACCGGACTGGGTCATATAACGATTAGCGTTCCAACTGTCCTCGAGTAGCCGCAGTTAGTTCAGTCGACTCTGAAAGAGTTGCATATTCCAACCCAAAACCAGCTCTTCTGGAACTTGAGGCCTGACCGTCAGATTAACTAAGGGTCACAGAACGGAAACTACAGTAGTGTATGTGGAAACGATTTCTACATTCTCACGAAATCAGTTACAAATGTGACTTGTTCTCTTGTTCTTCCTTTGCATTTCACATCTTTTCAGTAAAGTATGGCTGTGAAGAAACAAGCAGTTACAAGTAATTAGAACTGAACAAGAAATATAGACCGGCTGGTTTTTCTTTTACTTACCTTTACTCTAGTTCTCTCTTCAACTCCAGACTAAGCATCTCCAGTGCTCTCAGAAGCTTTTCTCCTTTGCGGATACAAACTTGCAAAGTTCTAAAAAGATTCCTTTCCTACACGGCAATCATCCATGGTGCCTCGCTTCTCACTTCCTTGCATTATTTATTACATACCGTTACACCAAGAAGGGTTCAGTAATAAATTAAACGTTTCATAAAATCTATTCTTCTGATTATTATATTATCATTCATATAGTTTCTACAACACATTTATAGGTATTTCACGTATGAATTCTTTTTGCAACTCTCTTTGGAATGCAACATTTAATATCTATTTTATACTTGGTTTAAAATTTAATCCTCTATTCCCAACCAATCATTGTCTTCGGTGAATTTACCTCTCTATACTATTGTTGTTTGTTTTCTTCTCTCTAGCGAAACTTGCTTGCATATTTTGGGTCCCTGGACCCACATGTGGAGAATCCATCTTTGTTGTAAGTCTTATTAAGGTCTCTTTCTACACTGTGTCTATTTCACTATTCCTAGGATGATCGTATCCAGAGTGTACTTCTTTGCATATTTCACCTCTTCCAAAGTTCAGAAGAGGGGAATGTGCAAATAGCTTTAATTTACTTCTTAACTTTCTTCTTAGAATGGTTAAGTTATCAATTAAAGCTTAGAAATTAAAAATATTTTTAGTCTTGGAAGTCATAAATCTTTGTACTAGAAAAAGATTCTGTCTACGTGAGTTATTTATGAGTTTTGAGTAACTCAAAGTGACCATGTGTAATCAAATTTATCAAATAGGTTCTAATTTTAATTATTTACATTGGAACTTTAAATTTAATAAAGTAAATTTAGTATGGTAACTTTGTCACAGTTTGTAAACCCAATCGACCACCACTCTTTTCCTTAACTCTGTACTTTAACAAACTGTATTTTTCACTATATTTCTTGAAAGCATCTGTAAGCCAATTGCCAAAATTATTTTATTGTCTGTTTAAACGGTTGTCTTTTTTCTCCCTTCTCTAGAAATGCACATTGGATACATATATTCACTTACGTCATGAAACTAGCCAAGTTTGGTAAAAAGATTTCGTTATGACTATCCAAAACACTGTTGTTCCGCTCAAGATTTATTTCTGTTTTCCTGGGTAGGGTTCCTTTCCCTTACCTCTCTGTGAATTTTCCAAGTATTGTTATTATTACATCAACACTTGTTAAGTGCAAGCAACTTGGAGGCAAGGCAAGCTATGATTCTACTTAGAAAGTTCAGCATAAATTACCAAAATCAATAAACAATGTAAACTAGATCGAAGGTCTTGAAACTTTTGACATATTGTGATGGGAAGCCTAGTTCCGCCCCTGTCTTACATGATAATCACAATATATTGACAGCTATTTAGACAATAATGGGAGAAAAACTGGTGGTCAAACTAAAGCATATTTAATATCCTTTCAGTTGACATCAAAAGTCTAACTCTTTCTGTAAACCGAAAACCTGATTAGCTTAAGTTCAACTTGTGAATTATCCGAAGTATAAGTACTACGTGCTGTCACTGAAGAGTTCTTTTTTGGAAGCACTGATATGGACCTACGGAGGTCATGATGTAAATGTTTTTTCATACATGCTTAGGTTAAACAACCTTTTTTCAAGAATTTCATGACATGTTTAGTACTGAAGCAGTCTTTGTTATGCATTTGGGTCATATCCAAAGAGCAAGAAGAGCACTTATAAACCAATTACGAAATACTTATGCCATCTATTTTCTCTTTACATCCATCTCCATCTTAAACTTTCCATATTGTTTTAGTGGATTTCATTATCATATAATATCTGTTCATACAACTTCCATCCACAAACAAAAGAGACAAAACGTGAACAATGAGCAAACAAAAGAGCAATGACCATAGGACAAAAGCCATGAGTTTCTCTGCGATTGAATCAAAGCATAATATGGCATGTGCAGCCACTTGTTTTAAGTGCTATATTCAACTTTTTGTTTAATTTTTCACTTAAACCCCGGATAGAGTATAAAAGCATGAAAGAGAATATTTTCATTTTTTTATAGTGTTTTTTGAATTTGAAGAAAAGATTTTTTTCTGCTCCTGAAAACCCCAAATGTTTCGATTTAACATTTCTCTGTAAATACTAATTCTTTGTTTTGAGATGAATCATAATACGTAAAACTAGTAAATAGTTTTAATTTGATTTTTTATTTCACAAATTCTAAAGATTCTAAATTTAGATCAAATGTTTTCAGTATAAAAGTTAAATCTCTGAAAGCAAACTCGCAAAATAAAGTCTTCTGGGCTACCATGAAAACTTGTATTCATACCGGAGATTTAAGTTACACACCTCAGATTGTCGAGTCTTTGTAAACAGAAGATATGAATAAGTATGTGTATAGTGAGCATTTATATAAAACTAAACCTGTGAATGAAGCAACCCTGCACATACAGAATGGAAAGAGAATATATATGTACCAACATGAGAATATAATGTATGTTGAACATATATTAGAAACCTACATGGCATCTGACTTTAGTACCATGCATTTTGCCTCTGTATGCTTACCACTGTTACTTTTGACATCGTTTATCTGTTTCATTCACCTGATATTACTTTTTGTAGAAGCGACCAAGCTCCTCCAGTTTGAGTCCAGACTCCAGGCCAACGATGAATTGTTGGCACGCCATGCCATATCCACGACCTCCGGCAAGTGGAGCCGGCGGTAGTTCGGAACCCAAAGCAGTTTTCCCTGTAAACTGTAAAAGAGAGGATTCCTTAATGCTGTAACTGAGGTCAGCTGTAAAGAACTTAGTTTTTGTCGTGTTCCAAGTTACGCTAAACTTGTTTCTTTGCCTGATCGTGATTCTTCTAACGAAACAGAATAATATTAAAAGAATATTGAGTATCGAGATGGAAAACCACTACGACTTCAGTCGTGATGTCCGGGAGGATAGCTTTTCAGATTGTGCCATCCACATGCTTACCCTCGTGATTTTAAAGTCTTTGCAAAATTTTCCAACCTTTACTCCCATTATGTATTAATTAAAGTTCCAGAAGAAAGTTTAGTTTCTCTATCTTTGTTAAACTTTAAGTTGTTCTCTAGACAAGTCCCCCCTCTTGTGTTCTTCCTCAATCTCCCAGCGGAGGATGGGGAAGAAGATACCAACGCATATATATTGACTCACTTACCGATATTTAATATTACTAGATTGAAGCAGATGAACTGAAAAGAAATTATTAACTAAAAGAAATACAAATTAATCTCCAACAAGGATAGCCTATACATCACTAAGAGAATGTTACTTAGAAACGACACTTGAATAATCTCCGTAAAGCAAAAAATCTTTCAGTAAAACTCTCAGAAAACAGACTGCATGATAACCAAACCTTGTCAAAAGTGGAGAACCTAACACTTGGACAATACCGACTGCCTTTGTATACTTCGTTAGCTCATATTCTCAATTGCTTATTCAAAGAAAACTCTTCCAGCTTTTTACTGATAGAAATATTAAATATAAATAAATTAATCATTATTTTATTAAGAAAAACGACACCTGGTTACTGCTTACTACTCACCGGCCATTTTGCCAAGAAACACAAAATGTTTTTATCCGAACAGCTGGGTAACCGCGCAGCCGCTTCGCGGAACTTTGTTTCACTACGGTGATCCTTCTTCTTAGGTCAGTAAATATTTGTCGGAGTTAAAAGTATGCGCATGTAGGTTAAATATGCGGATACCGGCCTTGGTACTACCGGAGCTCTTGCCATGACAAACTCGGATTGGATCTGACCGCGGGTGCTCCGGAGAAGTTCCCTTGTACAGCTAGATGGGGTCGTTCATCTATCAGTCCACACGAGTTCATGAGATTCGGTTTGTGTTCACTTCACTTTGTCTGCAGCACTACACACTCCCATCGTCTTCTGTTTTCGGCCTGAGTGACGTAACCCGCAAGAAGTTTCTTGTACTGTCTTGCTATTCAAATCCGCTATATTCGGGTAGTGAAGATCTGGTATCTGATAGTTAGTCTTACTCGCGGAGTGTTTTTGACGTGTCTCATATTTTTTGATAATTCATGTATTAGTATAAATTTATATTTTCTTTTCTTTAAAAATCTTATTCATTTAATGTTTAGTATAGTTTGCTAATATTGTTTTGAATGTAAGTACAAGTTCATGATTTCCACAACTAAGTAACAAATTTGAATAACAATATGGTAATCCTAAAATGAAGAAAGGCTAGCATTCAGTCACATGGTCGTAAAAGTTTAATCTCTGCGCTTATGTTAGCTCATTCTCAAGACTAGTTTTGAGACCCTAAGCTGTCGGTTCAATATGCTGGAGCCGATGTGATCAGGTCATCCTTCTAGGGCTTCTTGAACTTTCATTCGGCATCTTATAGTAAATCCGGTAAGGTATACCACAAAA
This sequence comes from Asterella californica, assembly GCA_036924285.1. Taxonomy (NCBI): domain Eukaryota; kingdom Viridiplantae; phylum Streptophyta; class Marchantiopsida; order Marchantiales; family Aytoniaceae; genus Asterella; species Asterella californica. Next base: position 21,821,591 of record JAYKYS010000003.1, read on the forward strand.
TAACTCAGAAAAAAGAAAAAGTCTTGCTCGAAGAACTCGGAACTTGCTAACCGGTCATATGCCTTCCGGAAAAGCCTAGCCACGGAACTCTGGAGTCAACCTTTAAGTCGACAAACTATTTTTCTTGTACCACATTCGTTCCTCGGGCTTTCTCTTGTCAATTCCTGTTATAACTTTTACTTCAGTTTGTTTTTATCACTCGGCGACTTGCTATTTCCCAGTTGGAATCTCCAGAACCGAGAATGGCTGTCGGAGGGTGCGAATAAAACGATATTCAGTCTGTGCCGGGCACGTATCCCGGTAACAGCCGATCGAGCTCCACCGCCTAGAGTCCCGGCTAGTTATGAAAGCACTAGTCCCACCTGTTCTGTGGTCCAATCTTTCCTTGTTACAGGAACATTTTGTTTTGCTATATGGAAGTGGGTGTGCTAAAACACCGACGGTTGAAATGCCATGCGCGAATTCGGAAGTAAACTGCCTCAAAGAACTCTGGTAGAAAGTGGGACAGGTTTTTTTTAAGTGATTCCATCCGGCAGCCGGATTCTTTCGCGAGTCTGCGCACAGTAACTTGTCATCTGATACTTGACGAGTTATCCTAGGCCTGCACAATAAGAATATTCTACACTGACAGAAAATGCTTTAGACACATGTTATCTAGTCTAGTAAAATAAAGTGTGATATCATTTGTTTGGGATAGAATTCTATAGCTTTCCTTGCTTCATATGATTTCAATACTTAGATCTGTATAATGAATATGCATCCCAACTTCCCTCAACAAGGAGACAAGGAAAAGAAACAAATCGGGAAAACAGTTGGATAATTCCCTCTTCAAGTGAAAATAGCTATACACTATAAAACTGTGTGGAAACACCAAATTCGAAGAATGATCTAGATATTAAATCGCTCGGTAAGATACTCCAAAGAGTAGATCAAATGAGTGATGCAGCAATGGCTGGCACTATTTTTCAACGTTATCCCATATGGATAGAGCGTCTATTTTCCCAGCGCTAAAATAATGGTTAGAGTAGTTTGATCAAGTGAAGAACAAGCTGAACATTTTTCTAGGCATGCATATTCATCCTCTTCCAAAAAGAGGAGAAATATACATGTGGTTTAATTTATTACCTAACCCTTGCAAGGGAAGGGTTAGGTAATAAATTAAAGTCTTATATATTATATATATATATTATATATATTATTATATATGTCTTTCACATATATACTCCAAGGAGCGTGTTTGCTTCCTTGCCTTCTGGGTTATGTTGGTATCCTCTCTCTTCTCCATGTTCACCTAATATTTAACATTTAGAGATTTTGTATTTTTTCAACTTAGTATAAAATTTTCACTTAACACTTATATATTTTTCTATAACAACAAACCGGAACAGTTTCCCATAAGTTCATGTTGCATGCATATTAGAGAGACTTGTAATAGCCTCAGATCGGGATTGTCAAGGCTGCTTATTATGTTGCTGCGCTTTTAAACGGTATTATGCTTGAAAACGAAACACCATTATCCATTCTGAGTGGAGTTCTCCATTATAACTTAAAGCACGATGCTGGAGGCCGTTTAAGCTGCCACATGATTGCTTCGCTACCAGTTTTCGCATTTGCGGCTAGGTTGGTCTACGGTAGAGATAGCCGGAGTTGTAATTTTCAGAGCGGCTTTGTTGCCCGCTTTGTTGGGGGCACTTAATAGCCGCACTATGCCAGTTGACCGATATACAGTAAGTGCTTGGCTATAGCAGGTAACATACATAAAGCTCGTGCGGGGAGGATTTAGTAACGATCTTTTGTTTAGATGCGTTCAATCACCGGATGTAACATTAACTAGGGTATAAAACTTCCAAAACACTATAAGAATAAAGTCTAAAAACTGACGTAACCGCGACGCGAAATGTCATGATGTGGGTGCAGCTTTAGAGGCAGTCCACATGCTGCAGATAGTTCCTCGGTGCAAGATTAGTCAATAAGGTTAGGACCCTGTTACAGTACTTTCTAAAAACATAACTGTTGAAGGGCTATTCGGTTCAGTAATCATCCGTAGAATGTCGGTGTAAATGAATCGAACTTTCGTTGTTAACGAACATGAGCTACAGAAGCTACTGCAGATAGCTTGAGGCTAGGAATCCAAATTGTCAACGCTCAACTGCGTGTGGTGACCGACTGTCTACCACATCCAAGAGCGTTGCCAACACTCCAGCGGTTTTCGCGCAGTTAATACTAGTCAGGGCTTAGATACTTGAGCTCTAATGTACCGATAAATACTCTCCCTTTACTGAGTTGGTGCAAGGTAACTCTATTATGGAATCACTTAAGCATTGGTGTAAACGGTACTGGCCGGTGATCCCATTCTTTTATGCTGAATAAAAGAAAATGACCGCAATTTGATGCGAGTGATGTAGACGTGAAGATCGCTCGAATAATGCTTTTCATTAATTTGATTGTTATATTCCACTGTTTCTCTCCTTGATAGCCACGATGAAAACTGTTTGGGCTTACAGCAGCACTTGTTTATCCTAGGAAGGTTAGTTTACTCAGTGTTGGTAGAGTTACCCTGGGCTACGAGGTAAGTACTGGTGAGGGCAGGGGAAGACTGGAGGTAGAAGAAAAGCAGTCCACGCGTGTTGGACTCGAGGTCTTGCCGAAAGAATCGTGCTATTCACGCGGTGGCGGTCCCGAATTGTGTCACTACTGACTCGGAGAAGGTAGGAGACTACCTTCTCCGTTGGTTATCACGATCGGGGGGTAAGCAATATATAGACGGGCAATGACTCAGAGCGAGTTCTGACGGAGGACCTCAGCGAGGGGAGGTAGTGTGTAAACGGGGAGACGGTGGAAGATTAGTGGTCACGAGGGTGTGCATTTTTGTGGCCTACGAGACTTCATGTTGTGAAATTTTTGTAGATTTCCAATAAAGTATGGAGGTGTTAAGCACCGTTAGAACAACCACCTATCGTTCAAGAGGGAGGGATGCGGTGAACCCGTCGTCATGTTCAACCGACAACATCGAGAATTAAGATAGACGCGCATTGCGAGTGCCATCTCGCTTCCACCGGATCATATCCTCAGCTCGGGAGTAGAATGGGAGATGGAGAAGGACTCACGTTTGCATATTGCAACTCAGTCGATGGGAGGGGGAAATTGGAAAAGAAAAAGAATACGGTGCAGGTGTAATTGTTACGAGCGAAGGCTTCCCTTGCTTGATGGCCGCCCAGCAACATTTGTAGAGTCTTTCGCAGGAATAAACAATCACTTGATCTCAGCAGAGACGAAACTTGGAACCGCCAGCGGTTGGAGTAATTGGAGTTGGTCCTGAAAGTGCACAGGCCGAGGCTTGAAACAACGAGTTAATGAACGGGAAATATATTTGAGTGAAATTCTGCACCAGAGTTTCTGGGGCCTGAATCAACTCGGAAGCCTTACCAATTCCGACTGACTTTTCAATGACGCAATTGAATGTGGCGGAGAAAGTGAGTTTTGATCCTCTTCCGAGCATACCACTCTCGCATTTCGTTTTGAATTATCGTTTGATCCTCTTCCTAGCATACCGCCTTCGCCTTTCGTTTCCAATTATCGTTTGATCCTCTTCCTAGCATACCGCTTTCGCCTTTCGTTTCGAATTATCGTGACTTTCCAGTTTCGTGCATTTACCGACCAGCAACATCAATCAAATCCTTGATATAGTGTGGAATGCATCAGAAACACTTTTGTGATTCCCAACTCGTAGCTATGGTTGGGCTTTGGTGCTTTGCTGTTTGATGCATATCACCTTGACTATTTACTCAAAGGAACTGCACTATAGCTAGAGAAACAGCTAGAGAAAGAGGCAAGGGGTTTTGATAGTCTGTTGCAGCATAATCTATGGCTGACTTACCTGATTTGAACTTCAGACATACAGGATTAGTCGGAACGAGGTAAAGGAATGATGGAAGTCTAGCGAGGTGGGAAAGCTTGCGAGTCGGAGCACTTCAACATCTGAACTTGGACTACAAAAGAATCATGGGACGACGCAAGAAAGAAACGAAGCCAACACAGTTCTTACAAGATACTGGCAGTATGCCCGAAAAGAAACATGTGAGTTGTTGGTTGAATTAGCATCTTGCCAAATTTGCTGCGAGAGGCTTGTCCTAGCTTGCACTTTTTCAAGATCTGCATCTGCTTTTGTGTTTGCTCCTCCTGGGGACAAGAAGGATTTTCGTATTTCCATTTTGCTGGTGTTTGTTAAAATGAATCGTGATTATTGATAATTTATCTATCGGGGGCAGAGGACAATCCCGTGGTGCACAAAGTAGACTTTCAGAATACCGGTTTGGTCTAATCTCCTGCCAATTATACTGACAACGGAATATTGCAGCTTGCTTTTACTTACTTCTGACAGATCAGTACTTATTTGCCAATTGTTCTTCCCAGTTTCCTCAAATGGGAACCCAATTAATCATCCACGTTCTATCTGCTGCTTACGGACTTGATTTCCATATCTAAGTGCTGAACAGCTGTTCCTGTGATGGGGTTCTTGGTTCTTATCACCAGTGAAATAAGCAAACGCATTAGAGCTGCATCCCAGATAATTTGGATATGGATGGTTTGGTAGCATTAGTGGAAGATCCGGTTTAGAATTGTTCGCGCCAGAGAAGGTGGTTTTGGTCATGATCAATATTTCGGACCGGAGAATTCCTGCAGCCGCTGTTGACGAGCTAACGCGCCCCGGTCACACTCTGGTTACGCTATCCCGGAATTTGAGTGGTGATTAGTCCTTAGTAGCTTCCCGTTCCACGGACCTTACAACGTTAACTGCGCCCTCATCCTCAAATAGAGCAGTTTCTGAGTGACTCCTATCTTCGTTCAATCAGTCCCTAATGGGTTCTCCGCTAAACTCCTCGATTCCTGAAATTCTCATTCGTGAGCGCAGAGCTTGCTGCCTTTGCTGATCTCTTGATCGAGAAATCAGCTGTCAGTCGGACAGGAATGTCCTTGCAGCGCTAGATCAGGTTAAACCAGTCAGTCACTAACTTTAAACTTCTTACGGACATATTACCTTCCGCGAATCCAGGTTTGTTTTTGTATGCGCGTGGATCTTCGGGTTCCATCTTCAGGCACCGCCCGTGATCATCCGTAATCTCCTGCGTGCCCAAACCGTTTACTTATTACCGATTACTCCATCATCAATTGTACAGGTAGGAGACCGTCGGACGACGAGGTAAACCGTTTCAGCGATTATAATTAGAGAATGATCTGAAAGAACAACCGTAAGGGCTTCCGCTAGGTACTATAGCTAGCTTCATTCGAATTCACCTGTTGGCTTGGTGTTGTCATGGTAGGTAATAGTTCTGACGCACTAGTTGAAAGCGAGAGGTTGTGGTGTTGTCACAGTTCTGACGGGGTGATCATGACGCGATTAGGTGGTCGAGGAAGTGTTTGATGCTGGACGGGAGAAGTGCGTCAGTCTCTTTCTGCTTTCGATTGAACCTGCTTTCCTGTCCTTGTTATGTCCTGTCGTCCAGTCACCATGTGTACTATAGACAGTACACACTGATGATGACTGATGAGTCGCGAGGAGTCGCAGTCGAAATCCTACTCTCTGTCTGCTCCTTGATGGCCATTGGTCGCATGGTTTAAACTGTGTGACTTCTGGAACCGAAGCTACTGTAGCGGCTAAGTTATTTAGAAGTTGGCACAAGCGGCAATTACCGCTTCGTCCTGTGGAAGCCTGCTGGTAATGTTAGTCGAAGACTGTTATTTGGCTGGAGGCACGGACCTTATGTTTGACAGTGTGAGGTTTACCAGTACGCTTCTGCTAATTTCTGGAGGGTACTACCAAAAGTAGTAACCGTTCGCTGTCTCTTAGCTGAGTGTAACAGCTTTTTGTGAAGACTGGCTTGGCAAGTGAAAAGTGATGACCCCATGCCTAACTTGATGACTTCAAATCGAGGAGAGAAGTTCTGGAGCATTCAAATACCGAGAAGTTCTTCCCTGAACAGTCTCACAATTCATTCAGTGTTTGCAGTTAGCTGATGGTCGGTGCTGGTTTCCCACTGGTTTGTTGCAAAACGAAATGCGATCAGTTAAGAGTGTAATTCACCTGAGTTTCTGTGATCCTTATACATTCTGAGCGATTCGGTTGTGTTCACCAGAGATTCTGTGATGGTTTACACATTCTGAGCGATTCGGTCGTATTCACCAGAGTTTCTGTGATCCTTACACCTTCTGAGCGATTCCATTGTGTTCACCAGAGTTTCTGTGATCTACGCATTCTGAGCGATTCGATTGTGTTCACCAGAGTTTCTGTGATCCTTCCACATTCTGAGCGATTCGGTTGTGTCCACAAGAGTTTCTGTGATCCTTAACACATTCTCAGCGATTCGGTTGTGTTAACCTGAGTTACTGTGATCGTTACACATTCTGAGCGATTCGGTTGGGTTCACCAGAGTTTCTGTGATCCTTACACATTCTGAGCGATTGGGTTGTGTTCACACAGATCGAAATGAGTCCTTCTGCGTTTTTTAAGATGATGTGCCACACACTCTTCGATGTTTCTCCGGCTGGTGCGTTTCTGGAAAATTCTTTGGATGTAGCGAGGGGATTGCCTGCATCGACTGCTTCGAAGGTGAGGTTTTGAAGCAGACGATTTCTAGGTTGCTTTCTGGTTTTCAGAATGTAGAAGGGTACCAAGTTTGGAAATTCAGCTGCTTGCAGGAACAGGGGAGTAGTTCCCAGCAATAGCAATTCGAATGGTTTGGAAGCAGAAGATTTCTAGGTTGCTTTCTGGTTTCCAGAATGTAGAAGGGTACCAAGATTGAAAATTCGGCCGCTTGCAGGAACAGGCCAGTAGTTCCCACCAAAAACAACTCGAATGGTCGAAGCCAGTCCTTCTCCAGCATTCTGAAGCATCAAGCTCGGAATTCGTGCAGTATGGAGGTGGTTACTACTTCGCATTGTGTTATACATTTGATATCTGCCCATGTTCAGCTTAAGAGTTGAAGTTTATGCTGTTAGTGAAGATCCAGGAAAGCACATGTTTCGGATTCATCGTTCTTCCTTTCTCCTGTAACAAAGATGTCAAGATGGGATAGTTGTCAATCAAAGCTCAAATTAGGTTTAGAACTTAGTTGACAGTTATTGCTATCAGAAGGAACACCTTGGAATACGCTGGGTGCTCTTTAGGAATCTGGAGAAGTTACAGCGACACTGAGATTTGTTCAAATGTGGTGATCGTTTACAGTCGGAAAGCACACCAGTCGATCTTACTCTATCCAGGGATCTCCTCAACATGGTGGAGGGAGACTTCTGAATGTCTTCAAGCGCAAATCGTCGAAGAAGTCAAAAGAAGATACGCAGGAAACGAACCGTTCGAACACGTTCAGTGTGGATGAGTCAAATCGGGACATCTACTACAATGGTGACGTCTCCTCGGAATCTTTGTTCGAAATCCAAGTCGAAGAAAGCATAAGGACCTACAGCAAGAATGACGAAAATTCCAACACAGATTCCCAGTTCAGAGTGAATCGTCTTGAGTCGGAGGTTGAAGTGTTGAGGAGGAGACTGGAGCAAGAGGCAGAAGAAGTCAAGAAACTGAAAGACGAGGTACAGTTCTTCTTATTCTTGTTTTTGTTCTTGTTTTTCCTCTGTTTCAAATCTCTTCTCGACTACAACCTCCAGTGACAGTCACTTCAAATACACTGAAGTTGCCAGTAGTAACTTACGATGCGGAGTATAGGGAGCTAGTAACTCGGACAAGAAACTGACGTAGGTCTAGTGCTGAAAGGTTCAGTGTGGTATATTCCACTCCTTTGTCCGTCTGGGTTATTGCCACTTAAATAAAGAGAGGTTGAGTTCATCAGTCTCTAGCTTGCAGTTGTTTCCGTGATATTTCCAGTGTTTATGATGTTCTATCTCCCAGAGTCAGTGTGATGCTTGAAAAATATACATTAGAGATATCCTGTTGTTTCATCTTATGTTTTATGTAAGTTTGGTTTCAATCAGTTTACTTTCAGTTTTAAAAGTTTTAAAGGTTTCGGCATTTGTAGCTTTCAGGTAGTACGCATGCTTGCAGTTACTAGTGTACCGACTCTCTTATTTACATAAACCAGGCAAATTGATAGCTTTCTAGGTCAAACACCTGACTGCTGACGTCTCAGGAGAGTACTGAGACGTCAGCAGTTCAGATGCTCTGAATGTTCCTCTGCAAGTTGTTTCTTTCCTAGAATCATGTTTGTTAGCTTTTGACACTGAAACAAGTCTTGATCAATCCGATATATGGACAGCATAGGTTTCTTTTTCTTGCTTCATGATCAGATCTCTCCAGCAGGATAGTGACCACTATTTGGGTCGGGGGTGATTCAGATATCCTCTCTGCGGTCAAGCTCTGGCAGCAGCCAGGTCCCCTCCCCAAGGAGTCCCTCGGGTTCCGATAGGCTGGAAGGTTTTGGCAGAGCTGTGTCTCCATCGGAAAGTTCAACAACGTCAGATTTATTCGATGGTGATCATGATTCGCAGACATTTATGGAATTTTGTCCATCAGATGAAGGCCAGCTTGTCAAACTTGTTCGACAGGAACGATCAAGGTTTTCACCTCTTTGGCTATCTCCTTGACGTTGGTTCTACAGTGCTGGATGTGTAGGTTGGAGAAAGTCGTGAACGAATCTATTTCCTTCGAATCTCACCTTTGAGTATGGGATAATTTTTATGTTGTCATGACTCTTAACTTCTACATCTGTCGAAGGATAATCAATAACCCTTCATTTGATAACTGTTCCAGGTTAAGGATCTATACGCCTCGAGTATCTAATCATGGTGAAGTAAGCTTAGCCAAAGCGGACAAGGATGTAACTTTCGTGAGACGTTCCTCATTATCCAAAGAAGATTTGGAACAGCCCTGCTCAGAGCTCATGGTGGAGCACATGGACGCCTTTCTATCCGATGCTGCTGCTCTTGGCAAATCTGGAATGCATGAGTATATGCCCATTGGTTTTGGGTACCCGGGAATCGGCAACCAGTCATCTGAAGGTCCATGTCGTATGAGTCGTGCTGCTCAGTCCTCCAAAGAGAAAGAACCGTCTCTGGAAGTGGGTTTCAACATCAGTGAGGAGAACTGTGGCGATGATGATACGTCTAGGAGTCCCTTGAATTCGAAGCGTACCTTGTATTCGAAGCTTACGCGTTCACGAGATTCGGTAGCGAGCAAGGAGACCGGGACCTCTCAGTTTACCTTCACAGAGAGTTCTTCCGGGAAGCTGAAGCCTCTTAACAAGTCACTGGCAGATGATGTGATACAGCATAAGGTCTTAGGCGGCAGTGATGAAATAGTGGAATCAGGGAAGTTGCAGGAGTGGTTATCCAAGGAAATCGATGCCCATTCGCCCAAGACCAGCATCATGGACTTTGGAGTACCGGATGACCCAGAACTTGCTGAGATGCGGCGACAAGTACGAGTCCGATACCAAGAAATGGAAGAGAAGTTCATGAAGATGCTGAGTCCCAGAAGAGACAGGTCAACAAGCTCTGCTTCAGCCTCGAGTTCGGGAACTTCGTCTCCCTTGAGTATCGGAAGCAGGTCTCCAGGAGGATCCTTCAGAGAGAACGAGAATTCTGGAGTTAACATAGACGTCTGTGAGAATGGCTGTTCTGATAGCTGCGCATGCTGCGATCCTTCCATTGAGAGTGTTGCTCCCGCTGTCAAATCCGACATGCAGTCAAGCAAATTGACGAGGATCACTCTCAAAGATCTCGATCTTGAGCTTGCTTCTCCTCGCGAGATCCTAGTTAGCAAGTTTGGCTCCTTGGCTAAATCACATTCACTCCTTCCTCCCCAGTCGGAAATTACTGAGGAAGAAGTGGACACGAGTCCTGGCGGTGTTCCTGAAGTCTACTTCCACCCCACTCTCTCGCGAGATCTTTCGTTCAGCGTCTTGACTGGCTACAAGCAACAGATAGATCATACAGCAAGAGGAGGAGGAGAGATTTCACCGGCAGCGGATCTCGCCTTCAGTATCAGTCCAGACTATTGCACTGGAACGAATTTAGAAGAACATGCGGAGGTGTACATGTCTGCACCTAGTGATGTTGATGCTGACAGTCACCGTTCGAATGGGAACCATGTACGAAGTCTTTTGTCGTCTGGGTCCAGCTGCAGCAGGCGTACTAGATTTGGCGAAGAGGCAGCGAAGTTGGCGTTGCAGAGGTCATCGAGTCACGCTTCAGACGATTCTCGCTACAGCCCGAAGTATCGGATCCGGAGGTACGAAACGATGTAAGGACAAGAAGAGAACGCCCTCCTATCTTCCGGCCGACCATCCTGGTGCAACTATCTTAGTGGGGGATGAAGTCGACGGAGGGATAGAGTGGATCCGAAGATCACAATATCCTAACTGTGAAGTCAACAGGCACACTGATTTCATTTCCCGTTCTCCAGAAAATGGGGTGATGCACGCCTGGAGTTTTCCAGGACGATGATGAGCTCCTTACGAAATGGTAGTACTGGACCACCAGAAGATCAGATTCATGAGGTATGCAGGTGTAGATGGGAATGGACCTAGTATTGGGGTTTTTACTGGAGCCCTCTGGACTGCAGACTGCAGATCGAGCTGCAGGTGAATGTATGGACCTAACATCAGATTGTATGGAGAGTATCTTCCTACAGAGGATCATGTTCACGAAGTGACAGCGAAAGCAGTTAGAGAGGAGAGTCCATGGAAGCCTCATGCAGGTTCAACTTGAACTGTTTGTAACTGAACAGATAGGAGTGGAAGCGCGACTTCTGCATGGAGGCTGCGATCCACCCACATGTAAGCGATTTAGAGAAGATGGTGAAGAGGCGAAAGCGGCAGAAACTGGACCATTTTCCACAGGGTTCAGCGGAGGCTGCACGGAGGAAACTGCGGGACGTCGACTCCTATCATAAATGCACGTACATCCATGTAACATTATAACTTTCAGATACTGTGCGCAGACCGTCAAAACTATCTCTATCGAAGTTTTTGTAGACTAAGCGGGACCGTGTAGATGTATAATACAGTAGAAATAGGTTAGGAGGTTCGTTAACTGGATGCTTTAATCTCGTTAGAACCCAAGCAAGCTGACAATTTTGGTTCTAACATCTGCTGTGAGAACTATCAGGTTTCGTAAGCTCCGCTCCTGGAGGTGTAGATGATTGGGAATTCGAGAGTCAAGGGGCTGTAGCTGCTATCTGATATGTGCAACACAATAGTGTGTCCAGCAGAGACATACCTGTCATAGGCCGTGTTGGGATTGTAAGATGAAAGATCAGAACACCAACTGAAACTTTGTTCTCTAAATTCTCCTAATATTGCAAATGTAAGATAGGTAATAATTTGCAATCTTCACAACAGCAAACATTAACCCGATCGAATTCTCTGATGTGTTCTCTGATGTTCTCTCTCTGTCGTTTGAATCATGTCCGTTAGGTGCTTCTTGCCATTTTTATCTTAGACCTTCCATCGTGCATTATCGATATCACAGTTCGACTTCGAGCCAGCCACTGTATGAATACACAGTGTTTCCATCTCTGAGTCCGGATCCTGAAGTATAGTTTGAGAGTTTACGTAGTTGTCGAGTGAATAGTTCGATCTACAATCGTGATGAGGTTTTCCTTCTGTATATGAACTTGTCGTGAAGTACTAACTTCATCTTCCGAATCGGTATATAAACAGAAGTGTGTATTGGTCCTGAACAGTCGATCTCTCACATCGCGTGACATTCTGCGGAATGCGGAGGGTTACAGAAAGTTATGTTTGTAGTATAGTAATACGGAGGGTTACTGAAACTAGTGCACACCAGCTCGAAAAGCGACCTGCAACTTGAAGATTTCTTAGTGACAGAATACACGGAATGAAATAAGATATGATTGTTCGACTCGCTTTCTAGCACCATGTCGAACTGTTGAGGATCTTTTCTGATCATACGAAGAGTATGAATTCAAGAATTGTCAAAACTAGACCAAAGATCAAAACTGTTCCTACCCACTCGGAACTATTCTACTTTATATGTCAGTACGCTATTGATACATTCTCTGTTCAATTAGCAACCTTGACCATCTATAACTCCGATGGCATCAGTTTCTGTCTATTGTTCGCAGGTGAGTTTTGTACGGTTCCGGTGGCCGGTCGGTCGCGGACCGTTGAAGGTAGAAAACATTTGAACTTACCAGAAATAATATTATGGACAAAACAAAAACAACGCTCTCAAGGGCATTTACTGAATCCTTTATGATCAGTTTAAGTTGAGGAAAACAGACATGGCAGGTATTCGAACCGGTCTAAAATGCATTTGTTACAAGTCATATCAACGATGGTTTATAATTAGTCATCACTGCCGACACTAATCACGTATTTCTGTTTATATATCTCAAGTAGGGATTAGTTCCGGTTTACAAACCATTCCTGTGGTTTGGTTTAGGTGTTGTAATCCTGGCATGTATCCTTTCAAGATGATTGCTTGTGTCAAGGTTAGTTAGATTCTCATATCAGGTGCATTTGAGTTTCTACTCGGTACACATTCATCTGTACATGTGACAAGGCTGCTTATTCGAAGTGTACATGGGTGTTTAATATATATCCTAACCCTCCCGATGGGAAGGGTTAGGATATATATTAAATGTCTTGTTAAATGACGCTTATTTACAATCTCAATCCCGGACTTATACCCTGAGGGACGTCTCAGCCTGCTCTCGACTTATGGGTTTTGTCTCGATCAGTTAGCTGCTCCCGGAGAGATTAATTTTTAATATTTATAAATAATTTTGATTTTTTATTATAGCTTATTACATTATATTTTTATAACATTTACATGTTTTCCGCTAAGAGAAAACGATTTTCACTGTACAATTACGTTGGGATGCCTATTCAGTTTGGATGTAGTACAGGAGCCTACTTTGCGGTGCGCTCATTAGTGTTCAGTTCTTTTATTGTTTGTAAGTGTAACAAACTGAATATTAATTCCCTTGTTTGGTTGGAACTATCCTAGTAACTAACCATGAACTGGAGAAATCACAACCGTCAAGTGCAATGCCATCTTTCTTCCATCAACGATATTTTTTGTACCCTGGCTTTTTAGGTCAGATGCTTTGGACACTGGAATGGAAACCCTCACTGATAGCTTCCTTATTACGTCTGTAGAAATGTTTTAGTTTTCCTTAGGGATAAAAAATAGTTTATGCACTTTTCTGAAACTTTCGGTTATTATGGAATATCCATAATGTTCTTAAAAACATCAGAAATTGCTCACATTTGTGTCAATGTTAGTGAAGTGGAAAGAAGGGACTAAACACCGGTGCGAGTACGAGTATAACAGCAGGGAAAGGAATATTCTCTTTTTCACTTGGGGTTAGAGAGAACATCCCCTTATGTTCTAAGAAATAGTGAACATTTTCTTCTTTCATTTCTCAATCAGTTTATTTTGAAGTGAATAAATGAAAAATAAATTAAAGCTCGTCAAGAACTTCGATTTAACTACTTACATTCAAGGATTTCATTCTCGTATGAAAAAATTGTAGTTAAACATATTTTATTTTACGGTTAATGTTCTTAGTTCTTTGAAAGAGAAACTGCACCAAGAGGTTTTCTGGTTACCAGGACTAGTTATATGGATACCTCGGGTTGATGTGATTAGAAAACGTTAGAAAACTTCCGATTTCTCTCCCACTTTCGTTCCAAGTTGTTTCACTCTGTCCACTCTTTTATCCACAACTAAAGATAACAGAGTGGAAGTTTGATTACTTTTATTTTTTCTTTACTTTACTTTTATATTCTCTTAGGGAAATAATATTGGATTGTAGTTGAGGGAACTGAACATCCACTTGAGGACAGAAGTAGAATTATAGCTCTAGGGGATTAGAAAGGTTTTGTCTTATACTGTAAACATGTTTCTCTTGTTATAAATCAAAAGTGCTAGTAAGATGAACAACTCTTCAAAGCTATTCGTTTTCATAACGGGAAGATTGTGGGAAGATCGATATTTGGAAGACTAAATATGTTTTTAATCAACTCAAAAATTGGGTGTCCCTATCACAGAAGAAGAATTGAAGAGGAATTGTATCTATAGCATCCTATCGGATGTAATAAAGATTTAGTTCACAATAAGGGAAAGAAACTTTTCGGTATTCCTTTTAACTGAACTAGACAAGAACTTGGACCTTTTGCAGATTTGTTTCTCGAAAATGCAAAGTCATTATGTGATTGTTTCATGATGAGTACTTGTCCTTCTCTTATGCAAGAGTTTTGATTTACCGATATGTGATATTTTAAGAGCTATAGGCGACTTTAGAGCTACTGATAACGGGGTTTAGCCATGGTATTCTTCCTCCCTTCAGAGGCGTTGGTTGCTTGTCCTGCAGTCCTTCTTTCCATTGTAAGGCTTGATGGGGTGTTTCTAAGCATTGGCAATTCATTGCATCGCTTGTTTTCTTCTTTCGCATTTTTCAGAAGACGTATTCACATCGCTTGTGGTGCGGACGCATTACAAGACAAGGTCCGTTTGTAATTATTCCATACTTGCGACTAGCTGCCTGAAGTACATACCTCTTGCCGGGTCTAGTATGTCTGGTCACTTGATGTAGCTTGACATACGTAAGGCTTGTGCTCAGATCACAAGAACTGTCTGTGTAACTGGGTTGAAGATTTATAAAAGTATTATGATGGGCTGGGTTTTTCAACAAAAATTGATATAGATATTTTACTCCAAACTGTGAATTCCCGGTTATTTACTTGCTCCACCCCCATAACGTTTGCTGAACTCGCTCCACCCGTGCTGAACGATTCATTACTTGCTCCACCACGCTGACTGGCAACCTCCAGTCTCCAGGTTACTATCCATGTCAGAAGCTTACAGCTGGATGTACATATCAGCTTTTCCACACGTGTCCCAAGTCACAAGTTCCGACGTGTCCCAAGTACTCTCTTAAGAAGGGAAGCTCTATGGAGCATGAAAATATTTGGAAGCTTCCACTCCAGCTGAAAGTCCATGCATGGCAGTCCGTGGAAAGATCAAAATTATCTCAGAGTTCACTATCGCTTGTTTCTTGTCTTGGATGGCCACTCAAATCAGTTCACTATGAAAATGTATGATGCGGTTTAGACTATAGAGTGGAATCGCGATGAGTTCCTTCTGCAGTCGTGAAGGTTATGCATAGCCTTACAAGGTCGTGGCATGGAGAATAAACTGAAAATGGACAATTGCCAGTCTGGGTGTGGAGCAAACAATAAATCGTTAAGAGGAGGTGGAGCAAGTTCAGCAACATTCTGAGGGGAATGCCACAAGAGCATCCAAGGTACTCATCAAAACAAAGAACGGTCTCGACATTTTAAGAAGTAGAAGGAAAAGTTAAAGCGATGGAACTGAATTCCTTTAACGAGTTCTACACAGAACTCGTTAACGAGTTCTGTGTAGAACATTTTATGTATGTACTCTATACATGAAATACAAACTGGCCTCATCGAAAAAACTCCGACTTGGTCACTTCGACACCACGGTTAGAAATAGTGATAAAAAGCCATAATGATTCAAATAGACAATGCATTACGAAGCTTGCTTGAAAGAAATGTAACTGAAGAGAAGATACAAACTTGAATGCTGAGCCTAGGAAAACATTGCAGAAAAAAAATTTTACTACATTTTATCCAGTTGCTCAATGCAAGGTACTCAACAACACTCAACTATTACGCTGGATTAGTTTCTGAGAGGAAGATTCTGTAACTTTTGCTCTCTTTATGTTATAAAAAATATTATAAATATTATATAAATATTTTAAATCAAATTTAATAAAAATATTAAATAACCTTAAATGTTAAATCTTAGTTATTCCAAGAACAATGAAAACATGAATAGAAAATCCATAAGTAGAGCACAGACTTTGTGCTTCAGAGGGTACAAGTGCAGGAGCCCACTGAACTTAAACAATTCATTCACAAATATATTAATTTAGTATCTAACCGTTCGGAAGGGTTAAGTACTAAGTACTAAGTTAAGCTTGCAGCATTCTTCAGATGGAAGAGGTGAATAAATAAGCAAGCATAATTATCTTCGTGTAATGTTCACTTGCACACTACTAACTTACCATGTGTTGCAAATAGATATTCAAGATATTCATTTGACTTGATGATTTTCTTTGAAGATCCAAAACTAGTTTAAATAGACTAGTGGCTTGTGAATAATCTCAAATTAAAGTGTAAACTATGGAAAATTTATTTTCATTTGTTTCTTGTAGACTTTATATATGCTTTAGATATGAGTTACACGTAGTCAAGTGATCCCTACTGTAGTGTCGCCCCTCCAGTTAGGTACACTTCAAGCAAGTATTGATTTAGGGTTTAGAATTCTTTTAAACCACAAGTATGAATATAAAGAGAGAATAAAAATATTCCTTTCTCCCCTCCTTGTACTTGTAGAAAGCCAAACAGAATCTTCTCGTTTTCTCCAAGAAATTGCTTAGAATTATTCAACTCAATATATGTAATTCATTATTCACTAGACTGGTATGAAACGAAACACAAAAGGTGAAGTTCAAAGTTGTGGACAGCTTTGAATTCAATGTTCACTTGTCTCAGTTCAGTACAAAATGCTCGAAGGTTAGGCTATGTTTCTTTGTGCTCACTTCATTCGTAAACGAAAGAGTTCCTTGTGGCACGGAGCTTTATACTCTTACTTGTGCTTCAAGATTAATCTATTCTCAAAAACTGTGGCATCTTAACATCTGTCACTAAGCAATTATGAACAAAAATTCACCATGAGCACATACTCAACCTGAGTAAATTAAAGAACCCCTAGACGATTAAGACTATCTTTTTAAGGAGGTTTGGATGAAGGAGTGTATATCTAAATACCAGAAAGATAATGAGCGAAGGATCCAGTTGCAAGAAGGTTTGTAAATTAAAGCGCATAATGATGGTTGGAAGCAATCTTCAAGAACTTGTTTGCACTAATGGATAAGTTAGTCAAGAAATACAGCTTCATCCCGGTTATTTATCGTATTTTTTATATCTATATATTTACTGAAAATTGAGATATTGATATTTGTCTTGTACGGCTTAATTTTAAAGCTGAATCCAAGTAGAAGATTTGAGAGAAGTCTTGTGTGTTCTGGAATACATATTTCATGACAAGAGATTGAGATTATATAATGTTGACAATCTGAAAGATTCTGAAGTTCTAGACTTTAGCTTCTATCCAACTGATAGAAGCTAAAGTCATCTCTGCATCCAAGGCAACGTGTGGTAGATTGTGGAAATGTAACGTCTTAGGGATATAGGTTACTAACTTATTTCATCTCCTTATAAAGTCTATGAATGAAATCATCAAAGATGATTCATAATTATATAATTTATAATTCAATGGTTATATTTATATATTGATTATTCTTGAGACCATTGCATGTACTATAGCTGAAATACTATTAACTGAAACATCGATGTCAACTGCACTCCTAGATTTCTGCCAACTTTACACGTTAGGTCATGTATTGATGCAGTGCCATCGTAATCTCCTTAATCTTTTCTAGCTTCCTTCTTCTTGTACTTTACTCCTCATTGCTTGAAAATATACCATCCATGTGGATTTCTCTTCACAAAATACTATTTCTTTCCATAATGCAAATATGTTAGTTTAAATAAAACTTGTCCTGATCCCAGTGATATGCTATATTCTGGTACCTAAGAAAGAATGGCAGTTCGAACCACGGCCACAGAGTGAAGGTAAAAGTAACCTAATGTACCGTTATATACAAGAAACACATAAATCATTCCTCACATAGCGATGCCTTGAGAATCATGAGCTACGCTTGCGACGGAATTACGGGGCTGCGCGTCACCGATTTATCCGCCAAACTCCCTCCTTTACGCTTTCCATCCATCCTTCTCTTCTTAACCGTCTGCTATTACGACAAGATACAATACACGACAAAAAACCCCTCTTCCTTAGCAGGATATCGAAGTAACTAAGGTAACGCATAGCAAACATAGCCGACAAGTTCAGTTTAGCCCTACAAGGATGTGAATACTGACGAAACGTGCTTAGTAAAGTCGGAGGCAAATTATGTATGGTCTTTCTCCGTTCTGTTCAAGTGAGTTAGAAGAACGTTCAGGGACAACCTTACACAGAAAGGCGAACCTCTTCTGCACCCGTCTGCACCCTCAAAATCCCAGGAAGACATGCCGCCAAGCACGACCTCAGCAAACGTGCTAGAAGCCTACAGTATGTTGTAGATTCCAATCCTGTTCTGTGTGGGTTATCCTCACTTTCAACGGTGGAAACGTTCCGTTCACCACGCTAGCAACGATCTACATCTGCTTGAGAAACTTGCCACCAATGACGTAACCTCCATTTACTTCACTTCTAGTTTAGATTTTGAGAGAAGATTACACCAGACAGACTACATATAACTAGATACGCTAGCTACACACAGCTTTCCCCTCTACTGGCAGACGTCTGCGACAAAAGAGCATCACGTCCTAGTGAAGATGGCCATCAGCCACACCTTTCATTTCTACTTGTAGTCAAAATTCACGCCGACTTAGTAGTGTTCTCCCTTCCCTTATTCTGTCCCATTTCTATCGACAACTGAATCCTGAAGCTCTCTTACAGAAGATCGAGAAAGCACGACGCGCAGGCCTCCTCACGTGTCTCTTTGTACCAAGCAACAGTGACGACTGCCGCGAACCATTAGCAAGGGCAGTGAAAAACAAGACAACTTCAGTGCGCCCCCGCAGAGACATGAATCAATTGACCATAACCTGGATAACAAAGACTGTAACCCCTCCACAGCATGACGATGACCCCGAGTCCGAGTTACAGAGCTCGAAATCCCACTTCGGAGCATTCCTGAACCAAGTTTGAATAAAGTTTTTCTTTCCGTCCACTGAACCCGAAAACTCTTCCTACTGCTGTGAATACGGTATCCTCTATAATCCACAACAAGGTGTACCGAGCTCTGGGGTTTACTTCCGCGGCCAGGATTGTGCACCGTTCCAGATTAAACCAATCACAAGAAAATGAGTGCTGGTTTGCAACCTCTTGCTAATCAGCGGGTACGCAATAGCTAAGTGTCAACGAGTTCAAAGGATGCCTCCCTTCATCCGTCTTCTCACTTGATCGAACTCCGTTGTGAAGATGGCTGGATGGACGGCTACACGAAGAACACGCAAGACACCTCGTTGTTGAGCGAGTTAATCTCAAATGTACCAAATATACAACCTTCTTGCTCCTTCCATGACAGTGAGCCCTCTCTTGTCTTTCCTTCCTTAGTCACCAACAGATCGACAGGAAGGGCGAAAAATGTGAAAATTGTTGTACATCTCGGCCGAACATCAGCTGGATGCTGACGATGCCTAAATTAGAGTTTAAGAACAGCGCAACCCAGAACACTACCTTTAGAAAATGTCATACTGGCACCTTTGCGCCAGATAGGGTTCTCATCACCTACATTACATATGTCAACATCATTGAGTGCTACAATATCCAGAGCATGTGGTCGTGGCCCCATGATCCCTCCAATGACGTAAAGGTCGGTCCCAAGCCCTATTACTCCGAAGCTGATCCGGTGCAAGCAGTCCGGCCATGAACAGAGTAATTTTCTTAGAGCTGGTTGCTTCTGCTCCCTGCTCACAACCCCGTGGCGCACAACATACAGTTCTTGGTTTACTACAGCCATCTTGCCCCAGGACCACTCACAGTCAGATACGATCCACCTGCACAGGATAAGTGTAGGTTCCATCAAAATCAGAATGCATGTCTTGTGACCTCAATCTTACCACATTAACCAAACTAGTCTACTACTGCAACGAGCGGTATTATCTGAAACTACATCTCGACAGAAGATCAAATTAAGTCCTAAAGGCAGGCCAGAAAACGTAAGAAAAAGCTTCAGTCTACAGTGAGACAGTACACGACCTCTTAAAAACCATAAGGATTCATTCACTTACAATGGATATCATTCTGGTGAAAGCTAAGCGTAAGCCAACAAATTCACGCTTCCTAGTTATGCTCACTTGTTCTCACTGGCATCGTACACTTGAGGAAGACCAACGCCCTTGTGTACCACGTGTACCTTGCCTTCAAGCACAACTCCCGAGCAAGCCGCGTTATGAACCAAGCCAAGCTCGGCCAAGGGCTCCCACTTATTCTCCGCGGGATTATAAATCTCCGTCAAAGCAACTGATTTCCTGGTGTTAGTAAAGCCTCCGGCAACTATTATTTGGTCACCCAACACACAACATGCAAACTGAGATCTGGCGGTCAGCATGTTGGCCCTCTGCTCCCACTTCCGCGCAACTGGATCATATCTCCAGACCTCGTTGGTGGCTGTGGTGGCATTGTGATCTCCTGTTTGTGGATCTACGTCATCACTGCCACCACCGACGACGTACAACTTGCCATCCACTGCTGCTGTTCCATAATTTGTCAGATGCTTTATACGGGACGGTAACAAGGGCAGAGTTGTCCAGCTGTCCGATAGAGGATCATAGGCTTGCCACAGTCCATCCGGGTCATAGGCACTCACATAAAGCCACTCTTCCCCAATCCCTGCAAGCTTACGAGTGCGAAAGAGCTCAGGACTGAGAACAGCTTCCCTCCACGCTCTCGAGACTGCCTGCAAGGTCGGATGGTAATGCAAAGGTACTCGGGCTAGACACTGAAGAGCAACCGAGTCTGGCAACCCTTCTAGCAACGACGGGAGGTTGTCAGGCTCAGATAGACCATCTCCGTGTACCTTCTCCTCCTCTGAGATACCCCCCTCCTCGACTATATCATGCGTAGATAACTTCATATTTCCTCCCCAGTGAACCTCCGTTACCTGTGGATGACAAATACTTATCAATACCTTGAATAATCTGGGAAAGATGGGTGCAACAAGTATACCGAAGATAGAAAACTTTGATACACAAATTAGACGTTTAGATAAAGAGGGCCAATCCCAACGGTGAGGCAATAAACAAAGCGCCTTACAGGAGACAATGCAGGAAAGCATCTAAACAAACGTGTGAAAGACTGAGACGTCACCCAAAAACCAAAAGAGGTTCTAGCAAAACAAGGTGCTGCGCAATTGAACTGCGGGGCTATACATTTGGTAAGGAAGAGAAAGTGGACATAGTTAGCGACACTGCTATTAACACTGAAAACGCATGAAAAATCAAAGCAGAAAACGACGATATATTTCCATTTTAATGTCTTCTTGCAAAATCGATGGTTAGCCATGCAAGTGCATGGCAAAAAAGGTGAAAAGCCCATGAAGGTGGTGCATCCAGTTGGAAACATATGTATGATAAGCAAACACGAGCTAGGGTTGCGAGAAACGTGGGGAGCACTGCTTGCCCGTTTGGAAAGTTTAGGGCAGTAGCTCCGCCCCACAACAGTCGCTGCACGGAGGTGGGCACATCGAAATAGCTATGTCTGAACTGCAGTCCTCAGCAGAACCGTTCTTTCGTGATACTGAGGACCTCAAGTAAGAAGTCTGACCACCTCGCTCACAGAACTTCCTGAGTCTCCAGGGGAATCGACCATAGTTCGCACGAAGCAGACGAAGAAGAGAAGAAAATAAAGTATCTCCTACACTGCGAGCCCGTACACCCTCAAACTTTTTCACCAATGCCACTAAGAACATCCCGGCCCTAGAATAGACAAGAATAATTAACTATTCGATTGCCGGCTCTGCGAACTCGAAAGAGCGGGAGGAGAAAACGCGGGAGGCGAGTCCTGAAACAAACTGTTATGAAGAAATCGGAAGTCAGATGAAACTAGCAGACCTACCACAATAGACAACATCTTTTGAATGGCAACGAAAACTTCGTTTACCCTTTCAAATGCTACAAAACTCGTCTCTCCACTTGTTGGATAATACCGATTTCGGTCGAAGTTTATTCTGAAGGGTCCTTTATCTACAACAAGCTAGGTACTTCGGGTTACTGTAACGTTTCACACAGGCCAGAAGCGGAAACATCAACGCGATGTCTAAAATCTCCTCGAAATCCCTAGGATTCACACGCTCAGGTTTTATACTATGCTTCCAAAACGAAACTACAATTTTAATGGATCGAACACGCGGAAAAGCTAACCAAAACATCTATCGACGCAAGATTACATAACATGAAATTACAGAACATAAGACCGAGACAATCTGATAACAAAAGCACAAATTCACGGCATTCAAATCCCCTCAACTGACTAAGGTTGGCGCCCTCTGACCAACGGTTATAAAATCTGAGCTGACACCTGATATGTTTTGTAGTGAAGAAAGAACTCGGCCTCTGCTGGGCATATGATGTACGAACAGGTCTTCCACCGTTACACTCAGCCCAGCTTGCATGAATCAAGATAGGCGCCAGGTGTTCGGAGCAAAGAGAGAAAAGGCGGGACCCAACGTAGATGAAGTGGAAGATCAAATCAGCCGTAATTCCCAGAGCTACAGAGTAGCAGGAAATATAGAAAACTAACACACATGTCGACCGAAGCTCTACCTCCAGAAACCTACTACATTAGTAGAGAGGCCCTAACACGACCGAAAACACGGCAAATAAACTGTTCCAACGGAGAAGGGGCGAAAGCAAGCTCTCGAACGCCGGAGAAAGCCTGAACGAGACAAGGAAGCGACCGCAAAGAAGTCCAGGAACCATGAACCGATGGTGTAAGGACAACAAACAAACGTGCGGGACAAACGGCAGCGAAAAGTTTGGGTCCATTTCTGGTCCTTCAATTTCCCAAAGAACGAGATGTGTAGCTCTATTGCCAAAAGGCATCGGTCGTACGTACCTCGGCAATTCACAGTGAGTCAATTTTCCACCGTGGGAAATCAACAAAAATCCTCCCGTCTATCAGTTGTCGAGTTAGACCTCCAAAACCAGTCACGTCGCACCTCCGAAGACCTCCGAACGTGTCATCCCATATCGTGAAATGTCGTCACGGTAATCCACCCCAGGCTATTTGCCTCTGCCTCCACCTTCTTCGAGGCCTGTCCCTCTAACCACGAAAAATCAAATCCTGGTTGTTCCTTCCGTATCCCCCTTTCGATCTCCTTCTCTAGACGAACACAACGAAACAGCAACTAGTGCCGTCAGGCTTGCCACCCAGTTGCAGCAGCTGGGACTAAGTCACGCAGAAATCCCACACCGATATAAACTTCATCTAGGAGTAGGGCGTACGTAGCTCTTGCTGCGAAAGGAAACCAAAACTCTTCGTTTCTGGAGCTACGGCCCGTTACGGTAACCACCCAACCCTACAAAGAAAGTCGGTCCTTCCGATCCCCAGCATCCAAACCAAACCCCAAGCACGGTGAGGTTGCCCTGAGGCTTCGAGATTCAAATTCCCAACTTCGCCGGGCAACACAGTTCAGGATAAGTTTCGACAAGCGCATTTAGGCCAAGGTTGAACGAAAACTGATCTGGTCCGACAAACTTGCGGGATGTCCGTGCGCCCGGCCATGGTTTGGTTCTCGCGTATCTAAGCATTGGGTTCTTTCCCTTCTTTGCTCCTCATGATTAGCAGCAGCAGCAGCATTTGATCAATTCACCATGTCGAGATAATTGCCAGGGTGGGTCCCACGCCATTCTTTGGAGATCTTGCTGGCTTGGTATTTACCCTCGATTCTGATTCATCTCGCCTCCACATATACCATGCAGCAACGTGCCTGCCAGGTGGATATAAAGCTGAATCATTGATGTGTGTATCTATTCCAGAGAAAATAAGAACATGGATTATGATGGTAACTTTACTGGAGATCTGAATTCTTGGCAATCGTAGCGTTGTCTGCTAACAGACTTAGATGTGAATCTGATGTCGGAGACATTTGAGGGAAGAACTCTACGGAAATTGGTGGACAGGAAACGAGGAAAGAATGGCACGAACGACAAACACTTTGACTGCGCGAAGATCCAGAAAAACTACATTTAAGATTCCGCTTGTATGTGACGTAGAAGACTGTTCAGGACGGCCAAAGACTTGTGTTCCACGAAAGAAGATTGAACTCAAGATGATAGAATAACAACAGAAAATCTAATTAAGATGTGGGGAGTCTAAAACCGATTAGGATGAATCTCCGGCATTTTCGCTTTCTCAAGATCTTTTTCTGATCTCTTGGCGACGGACGTGTTCGCACGTCTTTAGGAGTAGTCTCGTTTCTGGAGGCCAGGAGCTCCCGCGGATTGGAGTTTATTAACACAGAAGAGCGACAGAGTACAAAACGTGCACAAGGCACGAACGAGAAAATGATGCGTAGGCATCAACTGACCTCTTTAGAGGTTGACAGAAGCCTGAGTCGCGCTTTTGATCCAGGGAGCTCGTTAGGGTGCTGGAAAGAAGCCAAATCATGCACAATGACGAACTGCATACCGCATAAAGCAGCAATACTTATCAACGACGTGCTTCTCACATGGTCGTTTCAGACTTCATCGTTAAGCTCGAGGGCAAGTGAGAGCGCGAGAGGATGACTGAAAGTCACGGATCCTCCCCTCGGCCAACAAGGTCACCAACCAGTTTACGACCGACAAATGGACTCCTGGGCCGGGGAAGCAGCCCCTCCAAACCAAGAGCTGAACGCAGATCGTCCCAGCAGTTGCAACATCTCCTGCTAAGATAAGCGGTTCAAACCGGTGTGATCGCCCTGCCTCGAGATTGCAGCCACAGAATGCATTCCAACCCTAAATACGGCAGTCGCTTCAATCTCCTCAGAACCTTCTGAGAGGATAAGAAAGTCTCACTAGAGTCTTACTAGCACAAGAAGTCCCTAGTGCTCAATCCTACCTTTGCTCTCTGCCACCCGTACACGCTGTGTGAGTTGCTCATCTGCAAATCTCTTGCACAATCGAGAGTTCTCGGACACATTCCTTCACCTGTCACAGCGCAAGGCGAAATAAGAGAGCAGCTCCCATCCTCGTCATCCTAACAGAAAAGATTCTCAAATCGTACAGTCCGAGGGAACTGTCACCGAAATCGAATCCACACCACGGCCCAAACCAAATACCGCTCACTGCCTCGGGTTTCAAACGACTCACTCCTCCTTGCCGCACTCAAATGTTCACGATCGCAGCCCAATTCATAGCCTAATTTCTACCTCCTTCCCTTGCCCTTGCACAAATATCTCGAAAGAAAGCTCGTTTCTTTCACACGTCGACGGTTTCTAAGTTTCTAACCATGGAATACTACTAGCTGGGACTAGGTCCACGTGTTGCTTCTAAACGCAGGCTTTGTTTTCTCCGTCCAAAACCAAATGTCCCTTTCGTTCCTTCCGGGTCCCGTTTGTGAATGGCCATCGGGCAACCACATCAGGTCCAAAAGCCACAGTTCCCTAGTTTCCACAGTTCTAAACTTAACTGCGCGGGAGAGAAGTTCCCATCCTCGTCGTCCCAACAAAAGAAGATTCTCAAATCGTACAGCTGAGAAAACTACACTCCTACTGGGTGGTAGATCACAAAGCAGCCAAAAGGAATTTACTGATGGGTTTTGAAACTGGACCTCTATTTGTCGAGTCCATGCTTGCCACGCGGTGTTGAGCTCCTTCGCTTTGAGCTGACTCTTTGGTGGGGGACACTTTCTGTTCTCTGGTTTCACATACGACACAGCGGAATGCAGCTTGCAACAAAAGTGAGTTATCTCATGTTTGCTAAGTTAGAACCAAAAGATTAGACTCTTGAAGCTGGGATGCAGTTTTTCCACTGAGTCTGTTGGTAGGGCGAAATTTTGAAGGGATACAGTAAAGTTGTAAGTTTGTTCGGGCGAGGGAAGATCAGCTGTAACAGATTCTCCACGTTTTGTTGGTGTAGTTTGTGAGTCGGCAGGAGGTGAAAAATGCACGAATATGTCGACTCGACACTACGCTAAAAAATCCCTTTACAGGTCTTCAGTGGACGCAACTTAACGCAAATTAACGGGATTCCTAGTGATGGATTGTTGTAACTTCACTGTACTCAACAACTAAGAGTGGGTAGATATGATTCGTGTTCAGGTCATGAGCAGCATTGGACCTAATCCTGAAGTGGAGGGTTTTGTGGTTACGGTGCAGATCAAACAGGAACGAAATACAGGGTGATTATCAAGCTCTCTCCGTATTTATTCATGCTAGCACTTTCCAGTTGCTATACAAGAATAATTCTCTCCGGTACTGAAACCTCATTTTGCAGTCGGGAATCGCTGCATGTATAACTGGGCTGCTTTACAGCTTTGAGGTGAGACGAATGGATGATAGAATCGAATGTGGGACCCAACAGAAGGAAATTTTTCGAAGCGGAAAGGTCTTGTCGTTTTAGTGCCCATAACCGAGACCGAACAGAGTAGAGAAACATCAACCCTACCTTTCTGTAACATACCCACTTAGCGGTTGTTAGAGGAAAGTTATCAATTGATAACACGGTTTCTGGTATTGGTGCTTCGAACTTCTTTTAGGGGCTGGAGAGAAGTCATGATGTGGAACTTCCTTCCGGATCCATCAAGCTTTATGGCAGGAAGGGAAATTCCGGTGTCGGCCAAAGGAATAGAGGAATTGGTTCTCGAGTAAAAGTAAATTTGAAGTTATGGAGAACAGTAGAATAGTAAGGACGCTAGAGGTTGGGAAGAAAAACAGGGATGAAGAATTAGTGGCCGAGGTGATAAGGCTAGAAAAGAAAATCTTTCCTAAGCATGAATCGCTGGCGGAGAGCTTTGGACAAGAAATTCAGCGGCGCAATGCTTTCGTTCTCTACGTAGTGGAGGACAACTTTGAATCTGGTAACTCTTCGGAGGGTCGATGGCGAGGAGTCGCAGGATATCTGATGTACTCGTGCACGTCCCTTGTGGCGAGCATCACGAAACTTGCAGGTATGAATTGTGCCCCGACTCTTCCTGCTTTTCTTTCTTCTATGCATTATTGCTAGAGAAAACGATTCCCTGGGTGGAGATATCTTGAAACGCTAAGTAACCTCGAGACCGAAGTTAATTTTACTAACTTCGGTCGGTTCTCGATGTGCAAATAAATACACTGAAAGGTTTCAAAGGCAAAGATTGGCTGTATTGCTTGGGCTTGAAAGTCCCGGTTTTTGAAACTCTGTATTAAGCTTTCGTTTAAGATTTCAGTGTTCGCTTTCACAACTCGATATACGTAACATCTAAAAGGTTGTAGCTTCACAGGCAAGATAACGAAGCAGCGCCCAGTTTGAAATTCGATCTGTACCAGTTGGTTGCTACAATGTTGAGGTTTGCGACTGAAACTTGAACTTCCTTTTGGCAGTGCGAGAGAACTGCCGTCGACAGGGCTATGGCGAGACTTTGTTAAGAGCAGCAATAGAGAAAGTTCGGTCAAAGAAGGTGATGTGTGTCAGTCTCCACGTTGACCCTCTGCGGGAACCGGCATTCTCCCTCTACAAAAAGTTGGGATTTGAAGTTGATACCCTCGTGCACTCCTACTATGCGCCCAGCAGGGATGCTTACAGGATGGTGCTAACCTTAGACTCTCATTAAGACAAGGATCTTTCTTCAAATGGTTGCCAGCAGCAACGGGCTGTGTGTCAACTTTCGAACATATCTGCATATGACACTAATCATCAGTTCTCGGCTAGTGAACGCTGAACTCGAGGTTGACATCCTGTCATCGAGTTTCTCTTTACTTCTGTCGGTCAGTTTCTTACAACACTCTCTTTACATGACTGCACTAGAAAAGTGCTGTAATTATGGTCAAGTACAGTGATTGACTGAGATATCGAAGATGTCCCGTTGAGGTTTCTCACACCATCCTTGTGTCTGCTGAAACGGTGGAAGAGAATATGGGACGACGGGTGGTGTTTTTCCTGTCACTTCGTGCTGTGTGTTTATGTGCCATAGACGTGAGCCCGATTCTGTAAAGCCTTGCCAATGCAATCTTAACCCAACAGAGCAGTCCGTACACACGGGAGTTCCGTGTGAACTGTTTCTCTTTATAACCCTTCAGCTTTTTCTCACAGTTTGTAACACCTGAGTCCAGCTGTGCGCTAGCTGCTCTCCACACTGGATGGTGACGCACTTAAGTTTTTCAACTTGGGGTCGAAATGTGATATGAGATGGTAGAGTGTGGGCACTAGCCGAGTGTAGTATATCCTTGTGAGTGACCGACTTCCAGCTCCAACTGCCTATTTAATTTCCCGGATTCGCACGAGTCGAACCCGGAAATTCGCCTCAAGAATCTTCTCAGAATGTATTGTCCTCTACCAAGGTTTGAACTTTTCCAGCAGACACAAGTTCTATTGAGGTGGCGTCGGGGTGGCGTCGAGGTGGCTTGCGGTATTATTCTTTCTTCTGTGAAGCCGATAGAAAGACTCTCGTCCTGAGATATGAAGCCACCACTAGCAAGCAAGTGGCGAACGAAACTCATGCAGTTCTTTTGCTCCTGGGGGTTTAATGTGTGGCTCCCAGTGACATTCAATGGTAATCTTCACTGGCTCCGTAACCTGTCGGGACGACGAAGATACAGATATATGACGGGCGATATAATTGTATGTCCTTTTATGTGCCCGTCTTGAAATGTGAGAGAGTGTGACGGGACATATATGTCCTCCTCAAATGGAACGAGCTGTGCTTTACAAATACTCCCCTGGCTCAAGCTCATCGAAGGATAATAAACCGAAAGCGCCAGTTGGCCAAACCAACAAGCCCTCATGGAGACTGAAAACTACCGAATCTGCCCACTCTGTACGAAAGTGAAGAAGCTGCCCCGATCAGATGCAGCGCACACACCGCTGTGCCCAGCCAGCCAGCCAGCCAGCCAGCCGTTCGTACACCACGACAAATGCTCCTTCGTCGGATGCCATATGACATCTCATTTAGATTTGTCGAACGCGGCATCCGTGGCGTGACTCTTCTCTTGAATGAACGAGGTCTTGCGAGGATTCCGTTGCTCCAAGTGATAAAAAGGAACGCACTTTGAGAGAGAGAGAGAGTGTCTAGACTCCCGAGCCCTGCGAAGGAGTGGGTCAGAATTGTTGTCTACGGTAGACCCAGAGTTGACTCGAGGAAAAGTTCATTCCTGAAACAAAAGTGCGGTCTAAACCCTAAACCCGGAATCTATTTCGGTGAAGGTTTGGAGGATTGCCGACTCCTTGTCTCTTCCCGGTATCACTAAGTGTTCAGGGACCGCATCATCCTGGGGATACATTGATGGTGTGCCAGTGATTCTCCAAGTCCGCTGTGAATCGTGCACCATGTTGCGAGCTCAGTCGCTGCTCATGAGGCAGCTTCACAGCCTGCACAGCCACGGGGGCGCGTTGCGGAAGCAGCGTGGATTCTCGAGCCTCTCGCCTGCTTCTACTGAACGAGCTTCTGCATCGTCGGCACCTTGCCAAGCTCTGTTTGCCCCGAGAGACGAGCTGCGGAGCCAGAAAAACTCAGTCTCCAGAACATCGCGGCTTATCTCGAGCGACTCCGCTTCTCATGTCCTAAGAATTCCCACCTCTCGTGTCTCGCCTCCTGCCAATGCTTCGGCTCGATACGCATCGGCCAGTGTCGACGGTGGGAATGGCAGTGGGGGAAAGCAGGGAGGTGAAGGTGGGGGTGGGGGTGGGGGTGGGGGAAATGATGGGCCAGGTGGAGCTGGAGGCGCTGGGAAGTCCTCTAGATTGTGGGCTTTCTGGCTTTGGTACGAGGAGAAGCTCCTATCATCCCACAATGATTGACAGTTTAGTGTCTGCTGATTTCCCTGTGAGCTCTGAATTTCCTTCGCTTAGAAGGAAAAATACGTGACTTGCGTCGCATAGTCAGCTCTGCTTTCTTCACACTTACAATGTGTCTGCCCACCATCTTCGTTGCTGCCAGTTCTCCTGAGAACCGTAAACTGGCGGATGATCCCAACAAGGTGTTAGTACATTCTGATGTTCCGAGTCGTACGAATTG
Source organism: Asterella californica (assembly GCA_036924285.1). Lineage (NCBI taxonomy): Eukaryota > Viridiplantae > Streptophyta > Marchantiopsida > Marchantiales > Aytoniaceae > Asterella > Asterella californica. Next base: position 21,851,417 of record JAYKYS010000003.1, read on the forward strand.
TAGGTACATGGGATGCCTTGACTCGAATCCGATATTTACTAAGGCTATCACTTCAGCCCTCTTGACCGCATTCGGAGATATATTTTGCCAGGTAAGTGTCCGGCGAGTCTTTTGCCGGCGCTGTCAGAATAATTTCTAGTTTCCTTCGCATTTAGGAAGGGGAAGACCGTTTCGGACGAAATTGCAAGCTGTCGTGCGGTTCTCCAGTGGCTGTCGCTTTGGTCCTGGTCTTGCGACTTTGCAGCAGATGAAAGAGATTGATTGAAGGATTGGTTTAGCAGTGGACTGTGAAAGCTCGTGATGATCGAAATTCACGTTTGATTTGTTCAGTTTGTAGTGGAGAAAGCTGAGAAGCTCGACGTCAAGCGTACCTGCATAATGACTTCGCTCGGGTTCGCGTTGACTGGACCTACGTTGCACTTCTGGTGAGCCTAATTGTAGTCAGAAGGATAAGTACACCGATTCCTTTCGACATTATTTCTAAATGCACTATGCATTTAGGAATGTTCTCTAAAGTTCGGTCATCTGAATCTCGGTCAAGACCAATTGTGAAATCTCTCCAGATGGAGGGATTCTGTCTTTTGATGTATGCTTCCTGAAATTCGGAGCTTCGAGAATGGTCTCAGGAGATCATCGAGTGTTCTCTAAGCTTTTGTCACGCATCCCGACAGGTACCTTACACTGCACAAGGTTGTTACGGTCGGTGGCCCAGTCGGTGTGGGTGTGCGACTCGTTCTTGATCAGGTACTTGTAATCTAAGACGCTCAGTCTCAAGTGAGTCAGTAATGTGTGTTTCTGCAGTAAAGTGGCAACGACCTTTCTGTAGAACGATGCTACAGGTGGTCAACATCTTGATTCTATCTAGACAGTTATCGAATAATGTCATGTGTGTCTCGAATCCTGTCTCGTCTTATATATGATTTGACGCGTCTGGCGAGGTGACTCTGAAGCAAATACTTACGGCTCCCTGCGAACCATGTCGCTGGGCATTTGAGTTGCAAGGAGCGGTTTCTCTCGTGTCGAGTGTGTTTTCACAACCAAGAATCGGACTTTCCTGAGCAGTTTACAAGTTGGACTTTCGTTCTTGCAGTTTTTGTTCTCTCCAGTATTCATCACTGTCTTCATCAGCACTTTAATGGCAGTCGAAGGGAAGTCGAGTCAAATCGTACCGAAGCTGAAACAGGTTACTTTTCTTGTCATTATTTTCTGTATCAGATTCCCGAAGGTTTCAGTTTGGAGACACCTTGTCGTTAGCTTTAAAAACCTCTCCAGTATGTGCAGGGCAGGGTAGTTTTGAGTTATTGCAGCTGTGAAGGAACTTCATCAATGTTCTTGTGTCAAATCAGTCAGTTGCTGCAGTATTGACCCCTCAGCATGGCCATCACAGGACCTGTGGCCAGCTTGCTTGGCCAACTGGAAACTCTGGATTCCTGCTCAGACTGTCAATTTCATGCTCGTACCTCAAAAGCTGCAGGTAAGCATCTATCTGAAGCACTTCTTTTGAGTACAACTATGTTAGCGCATTTGACATGCCGACCACTGCCATCTCTCATGCTGAGCTCTGAAGATTTTGGGCGCCCACCTTGTTTAACAAACCCTGTTTGAGGTCACTACTGACAGGACACTTGGTCAAGGTAAGAAACGTCGAGTCTAGTGTAGGAAGGAAGCGAGAGACAATTAGTGTGGCATGATGAGTATTCTGTCGGTTTTCTGACGTTGGATATGTCTTCTCCTTTTCTTCGCTTCTAGCTCGAGCATAGGTGATATTCGATCAGTCTTTTCAGATTATCTGCTTGAACCGAGACGTGCTGATCATCTGGCTTATCGATCATCTCATAGGTGGGATTCGCGAATATAATCGCCCTGGCATGGAATACGTATATGTCATACCAAAGTCATAAGAAGGTCGAGGATGTGAAGGTGATAGAAATGGAAGAGCTGTCAATCAAGTCGAGCTAAGTAAGGGTTGCGGTGTTTCAGCTTGCTCCCGAATAGTCGACTTACGTTTATCTAGATCGACGTGACGCAAAAGAAACACGCTCATACGGCACTAGTCAGTTCGTTCGTGATATAGACAGCGAGAGTTTAGATTCTTTATTGCGATTAAATGAGAGTTTTCGTGGTCATGAATGGCCGCATGATCCTGCTCGAGGAAGACATAAGTCACTATCAACGAAAATCCTTTTGTACATAAAGTAGTGGCGGAAAAGGAAGTACATTCGTCCAGCTACCAATATAAGCTCCTGTCGGTTCTCCAGATGCACCTTGTCGATGAAAAGAACGAGTGCTTTTTCTATTGAAGTTTTGATTTCGCAAAGGGAAAGATGCACAACTGCTACGGGTAGAAGCAACGATCTTACCTGCTTCATATCGGCGCTTTGATCTTTGAAGTTGTAAAGTGGACCACGAATGGCACCGCTATCCAGCAATCTGGGACCGAATTCAATGAACTCAAGTACCAGAAAACGGCCACTTTGTATACAGTGGAGATCGTCAGTTGCGGCAGTCAATACTGCAGCATTTGTTGCTCGCAGGGACTCAATTGTGCGAGCTGAGCTACTAGATAGCGACTACATGGACTAAACCCCCGGGATGTTGGTAGAGGCGTAGTTGCCATGCCGTCCCTTAAAGAATACTGTTGTGCGACTACAAAAGTGTGCCATTGTAACCTCAAGTAATCTTCGAAATGCAGTGGAGTCATTTGAGACGACACAAAGTCATGAAACATGCGTAGCAAAGTTTGTGCAACACTTCTGAACGACGTACATGGCAGCAAAATGTTTATTGTGGTTACTAATAGTGTGCCGGCAGAAAAACAGCAAGGTCGATTATCCCCTGAAATCGTCCGCGGAAGGGCTCAAGAAACAAAACACAACGCAAGAAAAACGGATCCTACAAGGTCCAAGCAAGAGTCAAGCGTTTGCTACATGAGGAGTCGCTGTCCGCTGATATAGCCATTGGTTAGCGAATATATGAAAACTCGCTGAAGCACATGGACTCTACAGTGGTGTGAAGTTTCCAGACTAGAAAGCAAACCTCCAAATAAGCGGAGCGACTTGTAAAACAACTGTGCATCAGTCTACGACGTAATTCCTGTAAGGATCAAGGCTTATTGGATGAGTCAGTCGAACATGCATCGCTAAGAACACAAGTGCAATGCCAGTCTGCTTTTGCGAAGTTTCTGCAGATGACACTGAATCAGCCGAGAAGTGACTATTCTGACGTTCAATTAGCATCGAGAAAGGGCCTCTACATGAGCTCGCGCACATACTAGACCAGAAACAGCATATCGGTCCCCCTTGGTAAACACTCAGAGATACACGACCCCGGAAGGTCTTGAGGTGCTTCTTGGTGAGTGACATCGCCCTTGATACAGCCAACTGGAAGGCTAAGTATCTGTAGCCAAGGTACAGTCCACTCAAAACTCCAACCAACGAGACGAGACCGTACAACATCCAGGAAAACCTGCTGCTCGGCAGAGAGCAACATTTTTGTTGTACATTGTCTATGTACAAGTGAAGATGATGTCTAAAGCTTGTAAAACCAGACAGGCCGTCGGTATTTAACAGCCGCAGGGTCACAATCAAAGGGAGTGATGCTCGCTTCTAGATCATGTTCAAATGTTTCGCAAAGGCGTGCATGCTCCTTTCCCTTGTCTCTCAAACATACTTCATTATCACCTTCTTCCTCCAGTATCAGACCAACTATAGTATAGTACAAGTAGTTATGACAGCGCAAGCTGCAACCCGATTCGAAGATTAATTTGGCCCCACGAGAGGAACTCGAGCATGTGCACTCAGCTGATATCAACCAAAGCCGAGGTGTCCCTATGAGCCTCGAACCAATCGAAGATAGCTTGAGCAGGGACGCTAGTCATTTCATGGAAAGCATACGCTAGATTCAACTCCTCCTCCACATGACGTTCCAGTTTCTTCCGTAGAGCAAACGGAAGCACATTCCTCTTCCTCACGGGCATTATCCACCCGCTGCTTCTACCATCAAGCTTCATGTATCTCGTACGGTTCAGCAAACCGTATTCACTAAACACTGCGACGAGTTTCTCGGAAACATCATCGCTGATGAGCGGAATCTTGTCTGAGAAAAAGTGAGGTGTCACTTTGAGCTCTGTGCACAGTAGCTCGTCAGTTTCCACCCCTTTGCTTCTCAGAATCTCCCTTGCTTTCTCGATTTTTGCCGAAAGACTCCGGTCTTTGGGCATGTAAACAAACAGAGTTGGTGGGTATGTCGAATCGATAGCCATGGTTTCGAACTTGCCATAGGATATCTCGATCACCAAGGACTGGAACTTGAAGTGCGTAGCCAGAATGGAGACGAATAATCCCCCCGATGAAGCTCCCAAGGCAACAACCGGGACGTTCTGCAACCTGTGCTCAGCGGTCCAAGTTTCCAACACCTTGACAACCTTGTTGACATCGACTAATGATTTCCAGCATTCTTCCGTGCTCGACACTGCTATCACAGCATAACCCCTAGACAGGGCGTGAAGAGTCAGCAATCGCTCCTCCGGCATGCCAGTACAATTCAGACACTGTGGATGAGAGTCCCAGAAATATGTAGAGCGCCCATAGCATCCATGCGCAAAGAACACGATTCCCTTCAGCTTCTTGTCCTGATCCGACAAGGGAGGAATTTGCCACACATACTCCGTCCCATCTACATTCCCGTAAGTAGGGATAAGCTGCACACTGAACTGAAGTTTGTTGCTGACTGGAGGCAACGATCTTCTAGACGATGCCGACGACGACGACTGAAGCGCTGTGGTGGTCGAATTAAGATTGTGAAACGCGAAGAGAATCGACGGGATCAACACCAACGCGACTGCTGACAGAAGCAACTGCTGCAGGCTGGACCCAGTTCCACCGCTGTCTCCTCCCCATCGTCCTCCATTTGCTGCGGACTGCATACGCCCACCTTCATGATGCTTCCCACTTCCCGTGGCCATTTTCTCTTTCTTCCTCTTCTATTTGGTGTTTCTGCTGCTGCTACTGCAAACTATCAATCGATCGGCAGATCTCCCCCAGATCTAACGAAACGAGAGAGACACGCGCGACGGCTCGTTCACAGGAAATCGCAAAAGGGAACGGACGACACCAGAGCTCGTTATACATCCGTGGCGAAGGTACGCACATCAAGAGCGCATTCGATTCGTCAAATTCTTCGTCCTGTTGGACATTCAACAAAATCTTCCGATCTTTCAGTTCGATAAGGAAAAATCCTTCCAAGTGCTACGTACAATACGCATAGAAGCAAGACCTGCTAAACACTCTTGGCTCTTTCTCACAACTGACAATCGTAGTCAATAGTGAAGCGATCTCTGCCTCTGCCAGTGCTGATCGAGACCGGAGCGTCTCCCGAAGAATTGACGAAGCGAAAATCGAAAACTACATCAACTCAACGTCCCACCCTCACACTGCTGCGCTTTTGTTTGTCTTTGGTTCAGCCTCCTGCCAGAATCGGTCAGACGTCCGGGCAGGCATCTACGTACTGTACTGTAGTATGTAGCCCAAACTCTATCCGGGCAGCCTATCTTATCGGATCATGACCAGCAGACGGTTGTGATGATATAAATACAAACACTGTGGATCTTGGCTCTTTGTAAATGCAATGGCAAGAATTCGCTTTTGCGACAAAGTGTAAATGTACTCAGATTTTGTAGTTTACTGCCTTTTGGCATTTATAGGTCTGTATCATGTTCTGTTGGAAATCTGGCATTACATCCGCATAACTAACAGTCGATTTTAAGGAAATCGGAAAATTGACAAATTATGAAAATAGTCAATCGTTATGTGGTATTCAAATACATTTTCAGTATTTATTCATATTTCTCTCACTATGTTCATCCTATCTTTTCCGACTGTATCAAATGCATAGCCTCTCAATTCAGAATTAGGGGTGTCAAATTTAAACAACAATCCATCATTTACAAGTTGATTTTAGCCATTTATCACAACATACAATAGAATATTGTAATTATTTTTCTACATAATGATCACAAACTACACTCGATAAATTGTCACTCGATACTCAACCGTTTACTTCGAAATGAATTACAGATGGTAAAGATGTTAGACAGATTTGATTGAAGTCCTTGATAGACAGATTCCATCATTGCATTATAAGTTTAATCAGCAAAAGCGATTTAGGTTTACCAATTAAATTTCTTTGCTCCCAAACTGTGAACCGCAAAATGAGTTCCTACTGGTTACCAGGACTATCTCTAGGGGCACCGGGGTTTAAGTGAACTTAACTGAAAGTTTATCTATACGATCAGACTAAATATTGTAAACTAGAGGTCGGTATACGAGTAGTTAAAGACACTTCACAAAATTGCAACAATTTACTTTATCTCATCTCTAATATATTTTTCAGACTTTACTCCATTTTTCTTAACATTGAGTTACTTAATCACACCTTTGACTGGTTACAGCAGGTTCAGTAGGTCAAAATGTCACATCATCAGAATGTGAGAAGTGAATGTTAATAGTCAACCATGTATTTACATGAAAAAATTAATTTAAAATAACTTTACAACAGATTATTTCTTCTTTGTCTTAGTGCGGTGTCTTTATATCGCAGTAAATCTGCTGAACTTGTTGTTATCAGTCAGGGTGCAATCAAGTAATGCAGAGTTAAGAGAGATGAAGTAAAGTCCAACAAACATATGAAAGGTGCGATAAAGTAAATCTCTGCAGAAAATTGTGGTAACAACCTGAAGCTACTTCACATCTAGTTTCAAGCCAGAAATACGATGAAATTTTCTGGAAGTGAAAAACATTTTACGTAAAGCACGTGTCCTGCTAAACTTTGTTTCTCGCTGGAGAGAAGTCCAAAGTGTCCGCTTCTTGAACTAGTTATGAAAGTGTAACAAAGCAACAAAGCTGCTCTCCAATCATGAAGAAGTGTTTACAACGTTGAACGGACTTGTTGAACTTTTCACTTACTCTCACAATTGAGTCTTATGTTACAATGATCACTTACTTATAATAATTGTAGGAGAAACAAGTTAGTCTCCTGAAAAGTATACTGCAGCGATTCTCTTCCATATGAAACTTACAAGATAATGGTTTCTGCAAGTTTAGAGTTGGTTAGAAGATTGTAGGTCAGAATTTCAGTTCAGTTTGCTTGTAGTAGTAGACAACGAAATTTAGGTTGGAAACGAGAGAGTAGAGGGATACCAGCACCATTATCTCGTTCTTATATGACATGAACTTGTCGATATTAGAAACTCTCAACGAAATCATTCACATAGTTAAATAAATATAAGACTATTGAAGTGGAGTTGGAAACCAACACAAGCAAGAATAAGCAATTCTATTGTTCATGCCAAGCACTTTTACAAAGTGATTTCCTTATAAGATCCCCAAGAGTGATTTTTCTTATAAGATAATTTTCCTTTTCTTTATAAGAACCCCAAAAATGTACGAGAAACCTCACTCCTACATTGCTGTCGATGAAATATGTTCATTATTTATTAACACACAGATAAATATGCAAGAGAAAAGACAGAAAGGACTTGGCCAAACGACGGACGGAAAACCTATCTCGAAGATACAATTTGTACTGTCGTCTTTCAAGTTTGTCATTTTCTGTCCCTTGTATAAATGTAAGATTTGGATGTATATTTATATTATTTGGCTGTAACGGACGGGAAAAAGGTTTTGTAGGGGAGCTATTTCGTTCCAAGCCAACATAATTTCCACTTTCTTACAATGTCCTACCCCGAAAATCGTTTCTGAAGGGTCACCTGCTACAGTAGGTCGACAACCAACTTAGAAAGCTGTAAGTCCGGTAATTGTGTGTCTAGTACTGCAGGTATCGCGCTTGTCCCTTCTGTTGCCTGTTGCCTTGCCTCCCAAGGAAGAGGTCGAAAAGATTTCTGCCTGCTTGTGATGAGGACCTACAAATGTTCTTTTACGGAAGCTACGGCCGCTGCATAGGTCAGGGTCTACAACTTTACGTTGCGAGCCAGGGATCCCACTAACTCTACCTTAGAGTTAAGTTATTCGGATCCTGACTGAGAGGATGTCCTTTCGATTCAGTGTATCGAGGCGATCGGTGGATAAGTGGAAACATAAAGTATTATTAATAGAATATATTTCAAAATGGCCCCGGTAGCAGCAACCAAAATCTCTTTTTCCCCTTGCTCTACTTTTTCGCTTTCGGATGCTAGAACCTTTTCGTTTTCTTTTCGATGACTTCCTTCATGCTTTTTTCCTTCCGTTCACAGCGGGCCCGCTCTCGCTTGGATGACTTGTTGGGTACAGATACGAGTTGCAGCTAATTTGACGGACATAACCCATAAGGGTAGCATGCGACAACTAACTTCACGAAGTATAAATATAGCTTCAGATTCAGATTAATGGAATAAATTTAGCATTGATCTATTATCTAACATTTTCAACGAGAAATGTTCAACAGTAAATTAATTAGACGTACTATCCCTTCCAACTTGGAAGAGGTGAATACGTCTCAAGAGGTACAATCAAACGTTATTACAAAATCATTTGCGGTGTAATATAAACATAAAAAAACAAAAAATGTAATGTTATATAATATAAATATAATAAAGATTATTAAAAATTTATTAAAATAATTTTCTATTATAAAAAGACTCAAAATTCAAAAAAAATAATTTAGAGAAAACAATCTAACTCGTCACAGATATAATGTGGATGAACTTCATATTTGACTTGTAAATTTTTTATGAGGAGGTAATCTGTAGGAGGTGTAAACACTTTGTTAGCGCGTCCACCGTCTTGGCTTCTGTTCTCTCGGCAGCTCGGCTTTAGGTCTGTAGCGACGAAAATCTAAAGCAGCACGTCTTCTTCGAGGTCTTTGCTAGCTAGAAGGTAGTGTTTATGTGCCGTGTCGTGCCATCTTCTCTTCTCTCGGCTACTTTGCTAGTTTGCTCCTCCGTTTTACTTGGCGACATAAGTCTTTCTTCTCGTGGACATTATACCGCCTGCTCAATTCTTCTATTGGCTACATCCGTGCATTCTGTTCTCTTTGCTACTTTGCTTTACTTTGCTTGTATTGGCTACATCGTCGGCGCTTGGTCTTTTTTAGACGAAGCCGTTCTACCGTCTGTTCAATTCTTCCATTTGGCACCTCTTCTTCGAGGTCCATGTCTGCCGTGTCTCCTTCTCGGGTACTTTGCTGCTTTACTACTTTGCTGTTTTAGTTCGCGACATCTGCAGGTTGTGATGAGGAGTAGCAGTGAGACGGGAGCGGTCTCCTTCGGCACCTCATCTTCTTCGAGGTCTTTTTCAGCTACTTGACAAGGTGGTCTCCATGTTTGCCGCGCCGCCTGTAGCAGGCAGAGTTTTTTCTCGTGATCGTTCTATCGTCTGTTCTTTTCGGTACTCCGCAGTTCTGTTTGACCTCCGTTTTACTTGACTACATCGCAACCTCGGCAGGTTCTGATGAGGACCACCATTGGAGATGGGATCGCTGTATTCCGACCTGTTTGTTGTCGTTGACTACTCCCGTCTTCTCATGTCCGATATCAATGAAGGAGTTTGGTGATAGTGGATCGGACAAAGATAAAGAAAGAAACGATTGAACTGTCTCTTTGAAGAACTAACATAACGCTGAGTCCGATCATTAGAGTGTATGAAATCAAGAACAAAGAAAGGAATTCAAGAAGACTGAGAGTAAGTGAACAATTGATGAGAACTATAGTAGCATCTTGACGTTACATTTTCAACACCTGCTGAACAAATCCCAAGCTTGCTTTTAGATCTTCGCGCACTGTCAACTATCTCGCTGTCCTTGATAGTCATCTTAATAATTGACACGGTCTGCTGATCTCTCTTTCTCCAAGCCTTCGCTATGATCAGAACTATTGCTCCATCAAGCTGCAGTTCATCTCCAGTAACTATATCCCGCAGATCGTAATTTGCAAGTATCGCTTGTACTCGAAATTTTCATATCGGATAGTTACGACTATCTAGCTTATGATTCTCTGAAAATAAATTATCACTCACTGCCGTCATTACAACCTACTCGTCACTTAGACAGCAACCTGCTCCGATACCATGATACAATCTAATACAGACTGCACTGAACGATAACACGGAGAATGTTGTCTAGCTGAAGCAAGTATGCGAGGGGTTCAGAGAAAACTTCATCATAACCCAGGATCAAATGATCCGACTTTATACAGTGTTAGAAACTTAGATATCAGTGAAGGAGTTTGATGATAGTGGATCGGACGAAGATAAGGAAAGAGACTATTGAACTGTCTCTTTAAAGTACTAACATAACGCTGAGTATGATCATTCGGAGTGTATGAAATCAAAAACAAAGAAAGGAATTCAAGAAGACTGAGAGTAAGTGAACACTTGCTGAGAACTACAGTAGCATCTCGACATTACATTTCCAACACATATTCAGATCTCCCATGGATGAAGCTCGTGGGGATGTCATCTAGAGTTATGTAGTCCTGGCATTTCCGATTATAAAAGAAACTTTTGGGTTTGCATCATCCTTCACAAAAGAGGAGAACAAACTATTATTAATATCTTTTGTCGACTCCAGTGGTTGCGGTAGTTCAAACCCAAGACCAACACTTGTTGGAACTTGGAGCATAACTAGTTGGGTGTCACACCGAGCTACCAGGGCACCCTTTTTCCTCCCACGCATCCTTGTCGAATCTTTGGTAGAACAAAGATAATGTGTATACGAAGAATAAATTCGAATATTATAGTAGATACCTTTATATATATTACTATAAAAGCTATTTTATATTGATAATTTCATCATAGAATTTTATTGATTAATTTATAGACATTAAATAATGTGAAATTTGCATTCTAATATTTGTTATTTATTATTTTATACTTTTAGTCTGCCAACTTTGTTTATACATCACCAGCTTGGATTTCAACGATAGATAAAACGGTCACACCACGTTCATCTAAGTTCTTTGGGGAGTTCGTGATCCATATTCAATACCATGCAAAAAATATTGAAAATTTTCATTTATCAACTAATAATTGACGGAAGTCTGAGAAACTAAGATAGAAAAAATCTCTAAGAGAATGAATTGTGAGAAAATATTTCTAGAAGAAATAAGATGAATATGACTGTACTTTTTATAAGACGAAGACGAGAATGTGTGAAGAGAGAGACATTACATAAGAGTATATTATTATACAGTGATCAAAGTATTTTCACTATTAAATTTTAGAATTATTTTATATAATAGACATATATAGATAGAAAATATATTAACTATCTTGTTACTTCGTAAGTTGAGTCATAAAGTCAAAGCTTTTAATTAAAAACGAAGATTTTTTCATAATTGTAAATTTAAAGAGAAAATATTATATATTACCTGATAGGCTGAAGATAAGAACAATCTTATTATATGTATTATATAAAATAATAAAATAACACATCCTTTCAAAAACATAATATATCAATAACAATAGATATCTAAATAACGACAAATATCGTAAAGAAGCTTAAGTTAGCTGTTCTTTCTAGACGAAGGTCATGAAGGCTTTATCAAATGATTGTAGAGCGTTATGCGGAAAGATACATTCCTGCTGCTCTACTTTCTAGGCAAAGAAAGATTTTCCTTGCATTGGAGCCAAAGAAGTGCGAGCAGCGAGAGATCGAATCTACATTTCTATCGTAGAAGACGAAGGTTCTCTGATCAAGCGAATGTCGAATCGGTTATATTACCATATCTAACTCTATGTCTATGGTTGTGTTCTGTATGCAGTTATTACTACGTCCGGCTTCAGCTTTATGTAGTGTAGTCGGTCCCAATTTTGGTTAGCTTCCAGTTTCTCATAGTGTAAACATGACTGTAAGCTTACCGTAGCGAAAATATGCATGCTACCGAACTGGAAGAGCAGTATGGTATTATGCGCTTGCTCAATTGATGCAGAATGTTCATTCGTCTGACTGAAGGCTTGAACAAACTTATAGATTCAAAAGAGGAAAAACTAGAGTGGACTTCTGAGAATCTGCGGAAGAACTAGGGCAAAAGTCCCTCAGATTCTTACGCATTCTGCTGCTGTCACATAATGTAACATCGCCCTTACGAGCTAGGGAAAGAAACGCTAATGCGAACGAAAGCCTGGCATGAAGACCGCAGAGGATTTGGAGAGGATGAAGGCGAAACGTGAAAGCACTTCAGAGATAGACGGCAAGTCGTAAACGATTCGTCAGTTGTTGCAATGCAATTGTTCAGTTCGGTTCTTATAACAGTAAGTATAGTATACAAGAACATACAGTGGAATGAGGATAAACCTCTCAAAAGACCCAGCCCAGCGCCAGACGCTCCACTTACATGGTCCTGTTCTCTCCGACGTGAAGAGCGATGAATCGAATCTCGTGAAAAGAGCAAAGGACGAGGATAAAGAGATGGGATTCTACTGAACGAGGAGGGTGGAGTGCGCGAATGAATTGTGGAGGAGCCATGTCTCTGAGGCAGGGAATTTTTGCTACTCAGAGAGCAGTGGGATTCACTTCTCTTCATCGTCCTAGTGCTCTGGCTCTGGCTGCGTCTGCCTCGTTTCAGGGAGATGGACAGTGGTTGGGAGCGATTGGACGAATGTGTTTCAAAAGAAGGGATTGGTACAGTGCCTGCCGAGCTAATGCTGGTGTTAGGGGGCTATCCAGGGCTTTCAGCCTTGCGACAGGAAAACAGAAAGCAGGGGAGAAGAGCAAGAAGGAAAAGGATGAGCCTGCGCAAACGGAGCTGCGTTTATATAACACTATGACTAGGCAGAAGGAGGTTTTCCGCCCTCTAGTACCGGGTAAAGTAAGCCTGTATGTCTGTGGTGTGACATCCTATGATTTTAGTCACATCGGTCATGCCCGAGTTTACGTGGCATTCGACGTTTTGTACAGGTAATCCGTGGGCTCGTGAGAACTGAGATGCATTTTTACTACCCTCTATTTTACACCTTTAGAATTTATGTGATTAGGCCCCTTTAGCGAAACTGTATTGAATGTATCATCGTCGGTCAACATGAGTGTTTGACTGTAAGCACTGGCAGTTACATCCCGTTTCGAACCGATTTCGATAACTGCACCCTCCATCCAGGGACCGGTTTCGAATGGACACAGATTGACAAGCACTGCCGCGAAAGCGAGGTTATTTTGAATTTTGAAAGGAAATCGTCATCAATCTTGAGAGTGTAGCAGGGCACGTCCCAGTATTACTGGATTTTCTATTTCTTACGATGCCAACTTTCTCGTCGTCGGGAGATTATGTTTACAGCTGATTGGCACTTATTAATAATAATCTTTTAACTAAAACTAGGGGTTGGAAACCTGGTAAACTAGACCTGATCTTCTCTTCAGTCTGAATGTCGGGTCTCATCGATGTTTTGATGGAACGATATCCCGTCCGCACTGCTTTCTACAGAGGGTTGGTGAAGGGAACTTGTTCAGAATGAGAGATTTCATTCGACGATGTAGTAGTCTGCTATTTCCGATTATTGACTCTCAAGTAGTACATCTCTGTTTTGAATCTGAGTGTGTTCAGTCGCAGCGTATCTGAAACCTTCGTTTTATGATAGGTATCTGCAAAATTTGGGGTATGACGTGACCTATGTGCGTAACTTTACTGATATTGACGACAAGGTATGCACTTCTACATCCGATCTTCCTGGAACATTTGGTTTATGGCTAGATTAGAAGCTATGTTTTCGACATTGTCGGTTACTTGAGCTTCTTTACATTTTACATTTTGCGTATGCTGTTCGCAGATTATCAACAGAGCTAAGGAAGCAGGGGAAGATCCTGTAAGTTTAAGTGCACGGTTCTGTGACGAATTTCACGTTGATATGACATCACTGCGATGTCTCCCTCCGACGAAAGAACCCAAAGTAACTGGGCACATCAGCCAGATTATTGAGATGATCAAAAAGGTATTTACATTAAACCACTGCTCTCTATGTATTTGTTACGAACCTGGTAAAATTTAGGGAGAAGCTTAATGAATCTCATTTGGCTTTTCTCGAGGAATGCAATTGAATATGACAAGCTCTGCCGCAACTTCTTGTAATACAGTGGTGGCAGCCAGAAAACACTCACTTCTCAGAATTTTACCTTACATCCTAGGCTCCAACTTTGGAATCTTTCCACAGAAGGCATCCGCGGGAAAGCCATTTGGTTACTCTTTGGATTCATGCCTCATAAGTAGCATGTGATTAATCTCATATTGAGAAAGTATTGCGCAGGAATTACTAACGTTTATTCCGGCCTTACACCAGATTATAGATAATGGCCACGCCTACACTATGGAAGATGGGGATGTCTACTTCTTGGTGGAGAGCTTTCCGGCTTATGGCAAGTTATCTGGGCGTTCTCAGGAAGAAAACCGTGCTGGTGAGCGTGTTGCTGTAGATTCTCGGAAGCGCAATGCAGCAGACTTTGCTCTCTGGAAGGTCAGCGCCTTAGCAGATGGTGAGCAGATAGCCTCGGATTGCTCTTCGCCTCTTGTTGGAAGAGCACCGGTGACAGACTTGCTTATAAGGAGATATTTACACGGAACTGCTAAATGCGAGTTAGTGTAGATGGAGGTGTTGTGGACCACAAAGTTCCATAAAATGTCTTCCAGGGGAATTGAGAGGTGCTTCTCCTCTTTTTCGTGTCTGATAAATCGTCCAAGTTGTGTTCTGATTACTATCGTTTGTAATTCATATCAACAGAGTGCAAAGCCTGGAGAGATCTCGTGGCCGAGTCCTTGGGGTCCTGGCCGGCCTGGGTGGCATATTGAGTGCAGTGCCATGAGCGCCGAGCATTTGGGGCATGCATTTGATATCCATGGTGGTGGAATGGACTTGATATTTCCCCACCACGAAAACGAGATTGCGCAAAGTTGTGCCGCATGTGCAGAGAGTAATGTTCGTTACTGGATACACAATGGGTTTGTGACCATAGATGCGGAGAAGATGTCAAAATCTCTCGGGAACTTTTTCACCATTCGAGAGGTGTGTACTAGCTTCCTCTCGAGAACTTTTTCACCATTGAGAGGTTGTATTACCTTGTTTAGATTCCTGGCGCTGCAAATTATGAAGTTGTGGTTTGTTTGTTTACTTTTTGTTGAACAGTTATGCCATCGTGTATCTTACTACTTCACAGTGTGGCTATGGTTCGATGGTTGGCATTTGTTTTAATGCCAGGTTTTGGATCAGTTTTCCCCGCTCGCACTTCGATGGTTCTTAATTGGAACACAGTATCGAAGCCCTGTTAACTACTCGAAGCGACAACTGGAAGTTGCCTCCGATCGGATTTATTACCTGTACCAAGTATGCCTATTTTCCTGAGTCTGTATTTTGCTCCATGTACGTGCCGTTGTGCTTAGCAATGGGACCGTAAGTCTGGACGAGTTAGAGGACTATCGGACAATCTATTTTGCGACATAACAGCAATAAATTGGGCGAAAAATGTAAATTCTTTTCCTGATCAACCAGAGTCATGGGGTGCAGACCTTAGCAGACTGCGCTCAGTGCCTTAGCGAAATTTGCCCAGACTCGCAACCAGCCTCGAAGGAAGTACAGGAATGTGTGAAGGGAATGGAGACAACGTTTTTTACAGCGATGTCAGATGATCTGTTGACCCCTGTTGCGGTGGCAGCATTTTCTGAACCACTCAAGTTGATGAATGACCTACTCCATACCAAGAAGGTGTGTCTCCATTGAGCAGAGGCACTTGCCTACTCCTTGTGGTGATGCGTGTACTTGGCCAGAATAGTACTGTGGAATGATTTGTTAAGGATAAGAAGGAATATCTTTCGCGGTAAAGAATTCTAGTGTAGTTTTGATCTAAAGGCTGGTGTCTGTGCCGACCACCAGGGGCGCAAGGATAAATCTCGATTAGCGTCGCTGAGGTTGTTAAAGGATGAAGTTGAGACTTTACTGGACGTATTAGGACTTTCAGTCTCTAGCTATGCTGAGGTATGTCACGAAACAGATGCACTTGAGAGCTTGTTGCTTGTGGATGGGTAATGGCCCTTGATTTCAGTCTGATTTCAGTTTGGTTCACCAGAGTCAGAAACCTGATAAAATACGAAAATACATAGCTCTCAGTATGTACACGTTGTGAAAAGTTAAGTAGAGCTGTACAGTCTTGAATTTTGACTGGCGATTTTGACCTCTGGAAGTTTATCTACTCGATACAGTTGTCACCCCGCTCGGTTTGTTTAGGACGTAGGGGAAGTCGTAAAGAGGACCCTTTGTTATGTGATCCCTGAAGATTCTTCAGTGAATCAGCGCAAACATACCTTGCTTTTGTTCATACGTTTGTTAAAGGGTGTTCAATATGTGCGAACGTAACAATTGCCACCTCGGCCAGTGTGTTCCGTCATATGGAAGTCGTCAAGAGGACCTTCAGTAACGTGATTCCTCTATGTTTTTGAGTTGGATCAGAATGATGGCTGCGGAGACATGCCTTTGCTTTTGCCCATAAGTTTGTTAAGGGTGTTTATGCTTTCGCGTGATTAATCTCTGAACTAAGTCCCAGAATGGATAATTGCCGAGAAGATTCGGACGGATCAGCGTAGTATCTAAGACGTATGAACACGTTAATGTTCTTTTACTTGAAAACCTGTGTGTATTCTCATGAATCTCGTATGTATATTATGGTCGCAGGTGTTGAACAATATAAAGCGACTGGCCTTGAAGAGGGCAGGTCTCACCGAAGAAGATTTGATGGCTCAAGTTCAGGAGAGAGCAGCTGCACGAGCTGCAAAAGACTGGGAGCGCTCCGACGAAGTTCGCAAAAATCTGGCTGCCCTAGGAATTAATCTCATGGACGGTGGTGATGGCACGCAGTGGCGTCCAACCGCTGTCACAGACGACGAGAGTGTGTTAGTTTAGTATTAAGCCTCGTAGTCTGTACGATCTGTTCGTCATCTTACCCCTATATATAAAATTGTTTGCGTTCGATCATGTCAAGTACTGCAACGTCCAGGTCTCGTTTATGCGCGACTATCTGATTTTGTGTAGCGCCAGGCCATGTCGCGCCGAGGTTTGCGTGATCCTTGAAGGGATTGACAATGGCTAATTACCTGATATCACAGTTGCTTTTTGAAGTCGACAAGTCTGGCGCTGCCAAAAGATCGGGGGAAAAGATCGCGGGAGGGACGAGGAGGACTGGAGAGGAATTCGACCTTCTTGGGCGATATTATGGCAGCAAGGCCCGGAAAGAGGGAATTCCCTTTCTTTTCCCATGTTCTATGGTCCGAAGGGAACGGCAGGCACTCCTTTAGTAGTACCATCTATCTATCTTCGCTAGGTCTTCCCTTTCGCCTTTTCCGCAGCTGCCCATGCCCTGCAGGTCATGATAGCTGACCAGGATATTCTCTCACTGTCATATTATCTCCCGTTACTACCCCCCCCAACTGGTACGTGAGCTTCATAAGCATGCTGTCACGAGACGTCCTGCAACGTATGAGCAGTTTTGCTTTTGTGTCTCCAGACAGCAAAGGTGTAACATCTTGCCTACTACGGTAGTCGCGTGCGGGTCGTCTGCCGGGTGCGATGGGAGTTTCCCGACTCATCACTAATCCCCACCCCATCCCACCTCACCTTTCCTTTTCGCTGATGTCCCTTTTTCCTTTTCCGGCTGGTGCGAGAGAGCGTGACTTAACTTGCCTTTCTCAACTTGTGAACACCTAACACACTTTCACATGATCCTAAGCCTTTCTCATGCAGAAAGTGAGTCAAGGCTCGACGAAAGCTCTTCCCGCACCTCATAATGGAAACAGCCTCAGGCCTCAGGCCTCAGACAGAAGCCAGATCTCTGCGAGAAACTGGAACTCAGCCATGTGCTCACACTGAGCTCGTCCCGTCACTTCCGAAACAAACCTGGGGCACACAGAAAGCAAATCAACCAACCTCCCATCATTCCATCATCATCACCTCATCATCAGGTGTGGTGGGGTGTTGGGGGGGGGGGGGGGGGGGGGGGGGGGGGTGCGAAGGGGAGGGGAGGGGAGGGCACTCGGTTGTGGCTTCAACAGCTCATCCTGTCTTCTCTCGGCTACACTCAACCGGCAACACCGGTCCAACCGATCCCCTCGGCGGGACGGGACCAACACAAACAACAGCAACCTCTGCATTCCTTCTTCTTGATACGCTAAGCCCTCCCTCGACTGCTGTCTGCTGAGCAGAGCCGATCACGAGTTCCGTAGGTCCGGCCGAAGTCCATAAATACTCACGTACTCGAGCGATGTTTTATCGACGTCTCTCTCTGCTGTGATGTTTCTTCTTCTGCCACTGTAGTGATGTTGCGAACTAATGGCAGCAGAGAATTCAAGAGCCCTTTGCAGGTCTTTTTAAATTGATGCACACCAATCAGAACACAGTTGGTCAAAGGGCGATGCCAGGAGCAGCAGCAGCAGAACAGGTGGAAAGGCTTTTTTTGGGAAGGCGTGTTGGAGACAAGCACTTGGTCTGTTCGTTCGCTCCACCTTCAGCCCACAGGAGGAGGAAGAACAAAAGGTAATCTCACTGTTGTTGTTTCTGTTGTAGTACCTCGTCCTCCAGTAGAGATCCATCCCGTCACACTGCTCGTTTTCTTACACTAGCATTCTGTTTCTTCTATTCTTGCTCCTACTGTTAATAAAACCTTTCAGCTGAAATTCCTACAACCTTATTCTTCCTATTGACGTTGAATCAAACAGTTTCTGCTAGGGCCCGAACTGAAATGAATGAAACCCCCTGGCATTCCGCCGCGGGTATTAAATTGATTCCACTGGTTTTTGCATGTGATTCACCCTATCCCACGCAAGATGACATGATGTTAGAAAAGGTGACGAGGAACCTCGTCCCCCACTTACCTAGGGGGTATGTAACTAACTTGTACACGGACATACTTCCTTTCTCTCTCTCTCTCTCTCTCTCGCTCTCTCGCTCGTTTTCCCAGGTGTCTATGTCCATTGGCTGCTTCCGTTGCCACACCTTTTCCTTCCATCATGGCACAGAAAGTTTCACCCGACTTATCTTCACCTGCCCTGCCCTTTCCTTTTCACTGGTGTCTATAAAACCTCTCCAAACGACACTAAACTTGAGCTGCAAAATTTAGAAGACAAGCATATAGTCTTTATTCCCAAAGGTGTTTTTAAAATGTCAGTATCAGAGGTTTACCCAACTCTGTGGATACCTGTATTGTATCTGCAGTTGACAGGATGAGTTTCTCATTTGTTGACAAACTTAGTTTATGTATGATTGTAAAATTTACATGATGTCATTTTTAATTCCTTTTTATAGCAATAACATTTTTCAAACGATAGTTTTCAGATGTAATTTACGATAGGTTGAAGGTTTGGATGTCAAATTAACAAAAATCAGATCTAAAGTAACGAGTTAATAACTACTCTATCCAAATTGCACCATACGATATTGTAATAGTAGTTCAAACCACAATTGAACTATTTTGCGCAGAGGACGTTAGAAATGGAACAACAATCTGCAAATGTTGTATCTTCCATAACAATTGCTATATGTGTGCAAGAAATGTGACTCAGCATCTCGCCATTTAGATGAAGATCCTTAAACCACTTCTTCTCTTATATAGAGGTTCTGGGAACAAAAGGATCCTACCTGCCATTTTTCTTAAGGAGGTGCTAGAAGCAGTAGACTCATATCTCTAGATACTAGACTCGATAACTTAAAGGATAATTGAAATGATAATTGAGATAGATATAGAGCAAGATATCAGTCTCTTGGTATCAATAGAATGTTAGATAGAATTTATTTGATATCAGTTCATTCACATGGCTTTAATAGGAGATATTCATAAATTCATATCTTTAAAAAGAAGAAGAGGAAGTGTTGGAATAATACAAATGACATGTCTTTTCTAATGAATTATTTACAAAGTCAAGTTTAACACATTATTGAAATGCTTCCAGTCTCTTGCAAAATTCTACATATATGTGTAAACATTGGGGGGATTTTCGAGATATAATTCATTTATTAAACAACGAAATATACATACTATTTTAAAATAAAAAAACAAATATATAACAGATTGCTTAGCTTCAGAAGACTGTTTATTCAAAATGTACTATCTTCTTACCAACTTACTCAAAGAGTTTAATTTAGTTCTACATTACTTTTACTTTTATATTCAGTAATGAAAAACATTTTATTTTATCTTACAAGTGTCTATAAGAGTACCTTGCTGAACCCTTCCGTTTTCAATAGCATTAGGGAGAGTCGGAAGGAAATCAGAAGTTACTTAATAAGACTCATAGAAATCATATAATGAAGTAAAACACTCAAGAACGTTCGGTTTTCCGTGCGTCAACCCCACCCACGGAATGCAGAACCTGCCATTTCAGCGCAATGCCGTAGATTTGTCCGTGTGTGCAGAATCTTCCTACCGGTCGTCTTTTCTCATAAATTTACGAGAAGCCAAATTGGAGCAACCGGAAATCTGCAAAGAAAGTGCTCGCGCAAAAGTGTCTTATGTACAGAAAGACGCGACGCGATATATAGCCAACGGATGGGAAGACCCCATCAAGCCTTACAAGGGAAAGAAGGACCCGAAGGGCCAAGCCAAAACCACCCAGTAGCTCTAAAATCGCCAGTCGCACCTATAATGTCGGAGACCAAAAAGTCAGTACCTCTATCTACAACAGGTGCACCTGAAGAGGCATCGCCTACTGCGATTGCTCTTCTGTGAATGGCCCCTGCTAAAGCTCTCTGTAGAGCAATGGAAACCCGCTGTCTGAAAAACATGGTGCAGAAAGAAAGAGAAAGTGGTACCCCCTGACGCCTCTCATGGTAGGCTCTAGCGCACTCTCGCAGAAAGACGTCGAACTCCAAAGCTGTCGATCCGTATATCTCCAAGGCTAAGAGGATGAAGCGATGTCCCGCTTGCATACCCCTATACTTGGATACCTTCGTTGCTGCCGTCACGCCTGCAGCCCATCCTGGGGGATGGGTGATCACCTGTGCCGCCACTGAGTCCCGTGTCGGATCCGTAACAACCACATCAGCCACTGAGACCTGATCCTCCCTCATCATGTACAGGTCTGCTCTGACTGATCCTCCCGTCTGAAGGGCGCACCAACGCTCTCTCCACGTCATGTGACCGCTCTCCCGTGCTAAGGCAAACACGACGTCTCTGATGGCATCGTGGGTGGCTATCCGCTCTCCACCGTGAGGACATCGAGCAAGATGACGACCCGCGGTGTCGAGCGAGACACCGCACTCGCAGGTGGACAGTGCCGAAGCAACAGGCTGGACCAAGCCTAGACGGAACCTCATCGCTGTAGAGAAGATAGTCGGTGCGAGTCGGAACGCTCTAATGCAAGGTCGAGCTATGAGCCAAGAGCCTGCGCCCTTGCCCGAACAAGAGCGGAGTCGAGTCCTAGTATCTCGCGAGATGGAAGGATCCACTAAGAGTGCATGGAGAACCTGCTGGAAGTGGTGTCCTGTCAGAGAAGACTGTAGTCCGCGAGATCCATCGGAAGGTAAGGAATCGAATCGAGGATGTGCCTCACGTGCCTCAAGAGTCAAACTATCTCTTGTCTCACGAAGACACATCTGTAGTGGGTAAGAACCATCCTCCACCTCTGTCACATAGCTCTCCAAGATAGGTCTATCTCGCACGAGAAAACGACCACAGAGCCAAGGTGCTGAGAGGGCCCAACTACCCAAAAAAGCTGCCGCAGCAGTCTCCTCCATGGATAATAAGCCCACCCCGCCACATGATATTGGCAAAGATGTCTGTCTTCGTTCGAGAGGTCCTGCCACACAGTCAAAGGTCCCCGGTCCTATGATGTCGCCAAACACCCCCATGATCCTCCTATCAAACTCTCTAAGGCGCGAGATGAAGATAGGAGATGGGGGTACTGTGCGGAGTAAGTAACAAGGACGTCGTGCTATGGAAGAGGAAAAGATACCAAAAGCAACCTGTGGGTCCTCTAACATAGGGAGATCCTCGATATGCATAACGTCCTCCGCAAGAGCAACGTCTAAGAATCGAGAGACAAAGTCCTCAGTACCCACAGGTACTCCAAGGATGCGTAAACCATCTGTAGGGGTAACAAATCCCTCTGGGAGCTGTAGGTCTGACGGTATACCTATGGGAGACCAAGCCTTGCACTTTGACACCTTCGTCCTCAGCCCTACCAAGGCCAATTGAGAGACAAGGTGATCAAAGGCAACACCGACTTGATCCGCCGGACCTACGATGTGCGTATCATCAGCTAGAGATGGAAAGACACAACCTGGAGCAGCCAAGGCGGTGGCGAAGAGAGCTCTATAGTGAGCTAAGGCGAAGAGAGGTCCACCCAAAGGATCTCCCTGGTGAGTCCCCGCAGCAGAGCTGATGATTGTAACCCCCTCTATCGTAGGACCGTGCTGGTAATAAAGAGAAGAGGAAGAACCATAGAACGATCGCACGAAGGGAACGAGACCCGCCAGAGATCCTCCACCATCCATGAGCTCTCTAAAGATAGAAGCGCGAGAAACACTATTAAAAGCGTTTTCCACGTCTACCTGTAGGACCACCCAATCGGGATGGATGTCCAAGAGAGCTCTAATGCCGAAAGACACAGACTCACAACCTCCCGGCGTCGCAACTCCAAACTGATGTGGACAAAGGTGGTCCTGGAAAGTATCTCGAAGCTGAAGAACAATGGTTCGACTGATAAGTCGTAAGAGAATCTCACCAATGGCTATCGGTCGGATCCCTCCACCATCCTTCGTCATGGCCAAAAGTCTAGCTGCTCCCAGTACCTGAGCTATAGACTGAGGAATATGTCCCTGAGCTACTGCTGCCGCTACCTGAAAAAGCTCCGTGAAGCCGCTAGAGGGGTCGTCTGTCTGAAAACAATCCCGTAGATGCTCGTAGACCATCCCAGACAGACCTCCAGAAGATAGACGTGGAGCTGTACACAAGGCCTGGGCGAACAAAGATCTATCGAGACATAATGGCTCCTCAGGCTGATAGTCCTGAACCTCAGGTGGTGCGGGATCACCCGGTGAGGGATGAAGGAAACGCAACGCAGCGATCGTCTCCTCAGTAGGACAAGCCAATGACAAAGGATGCAATGCTCTGGCAGCTCTGCTATACTCTCCTACCTGACCTAACATCCTACAACGTCGTATGCGAGCAGAAGATGAGACATCACGTGTAGAGGCAGACTCACTCCTACCTCGAACCGCACGGACTGATTCCTCCTGTAAGGCCGCCCAGTCACCTGCTCGGAATCTCCGAAGACGGGCCGCCACCTCCCGATGTCCTCCTCTGCCACCTCGAGTATACCGGAGACACCAACGAGGAAGTAGCAGAAACAATAACCACGCCGCCTCGTCCTTGGTGTTCCGTGCCAACATGTCGAGAGATAAACGGAATGCCTGTCTCACCTCGTCATGAAGAGCACGAGGTAACCGATGGAATAAACGCGGACAAGGAGAACTCGTCTGGAACAAACTCAGAATAGTGCTAGAGTGAGCTCTCAACCACTCCCACGACTCTGGAGGGACTCCAGGAAGAAGGACTAACGGTGCCATAATGACTGCACGTGTAGACCTCCGATCTCGACTAACCTGGGCATCCCATGTGGTCGTATCATAGCTCTTGTGCATCTTTCCCACATGAGATTTTACCCCTTGCGAGGTAAATAACTGATTGCACACCGGACATGGTGTGTCTCGAAT
Source organism: Asterella californica (assembly GCA_036924285.1). NCBI lineage: Eukaryota > Viridiplantae > Streptophyta > Marchantiopsida > Marchantiales > Aytoniaceae > Asterella > Asterella californica. The sequence continues at coordinate 21,875,083 of JAYKYS010000003.1, forward strand.
CAGTCTCGATCTCATGGGAGAGAGAGTACCCATAGCTAAGAAAAGACGATATCCGATCAAACGATACTCATAACCTAGAAGAGAAAAAAAACAAGAAAAGAAAAAGGATAAAGAAAGGAAAGACAAAAGAAATAAAAAAAGAAAAGTCTTATGTAAGTGTTTTATGTAAGTGTTTACATCAGACAAAAACACTTGAGAACAGTCTGGATTCAGAGCTACGCATGAGAACACGTGAATGCTGACGGAACCCAAACTTGCGTCAAATTTCACAGAGGTAAAGAAATTAACAAGTGAACCTGTGAGCTCTACAACCTTGAAGTCCCGGGTTCGAATCTTACCCTGCCAGTATTTTTTATCGCTATACATATTAAGAACTTCAGTCATCTCCAGCATTTGGAGTTTGAGTTTAGAGTAAACTTTGATGCAAGTCCAGACCTCTATTCTTTATTCTCTCCAGATCTAGATTATTCTTTCAAGCAAAGCCTTCAAAAGCCTATTCACTGCCTTGTATTCCTTTATCACATTTTAGTTTCAAGTAACTTCAACCTCATCATTAAAAACAGAAACTTCTAACCAAAGTTCTTATATAAATAGTTTAGTAATTGTTGAAATGTGATAACAAAAGAAGAAGAAGAAGAAGTAAAATATAAGAACAATTACGACTTAAATTGTTGATGGAATCGGTTTTATCTCTTTGGATTATGGATGTTAAAGGCAAAATTGAGTTTGAGAAAATCGAAATTCGGTCTAATTTCGACTGGAGTGAAATGTAGAATGGAAGAAAAGACTGCCTGCCGGACTCTACCTAGTGAAAGTGAAAACCTTCCATCTCAGGAATGACTTGACTGAAGTGTAAAACCTTCGCGGACACTGGTTCAACCGTCGATAGAAGGTAGCAGTCGACAACCGGAGGTGACTGCGGTTCTGGTTGTACCTCAGTTACTGAACATAGAAAGGTCACGGACATGGACCAAGTACATCACGGTAACATCACGACGGCAAACTTAGGCAGGTCGTACCGAAATCCAAGTCACAGCGGGTCCAACAGTCGCCAACTATGGCCAGTAAGTAACTACACTACTTTTGTTCGTTAGTTGAACGTTGTCGTTATGCACACATCATACACGAGGACCACAACGACCGGCAGAGGACGACGTTCGAACTCCGTCCGTTCCTGAGCACACGAGACGTTATGATGTCAGTGAACGCACGGACCAACGACGAACGATGACATATCTCTAGCTCAGTGCAAATAGAACTGTTATCCGTATAGCAAAGAGGAGTACCAAATATGGTAGTGGAATGGCGATCGATATCCATTACGCCACATGCAATGAGACATCCCCAGATAGCTTCTGTGTCGAGGACGAGGATTTGTCCGGTTTACAACTTGCCGCTAAGTTGGTAGTTAGGGTTAACAGTAGTACTAATCACGCACATCCTGGTCACTCACTCAAAACACCTATCCGTATAAAACGTACGTCACGGAACTTGGAACCATATCCGCAAACCGGAACAAGACTGTATATACCACCATTCTTTCCACTTCCCGTATCTGTGAGCAAAGGAACGTGGAAGTCCAAAGCTATGTATTGGTTTGGTGGTTTGATGCATGACTCTGTTTCTCGAACTCTCAAGAGAGAACACGCGGCGCAGTGAATAGCTAACGGATAGAAATATCTCATCAAGCCTTACAAGGAAAAGAGAGACCCGAAAGACTAAGCAACCGACGTTTCGAAGAGAAGAAGAACATGGGGGGCAAGCCCCGCTATCAGTAACTTTAAAGTCATCTATCGCTTCTAAAATATCACACATCAATAAATAAAAACTCTCAAGAGTAAACTTTAAAAAAAACATGTCATTTAAACATGGAAAGACTTTTTTTCTCGAGATCAAGATGTATTTGTGAGGTAAGCTAAATATATTTTCGTCGGTAAAGTCTCCAAGTGATGGTGACTCGGTCGATTTGAGAATCAAATTTACAAAGGAGTGAAAGTTTGGGTGACTGGCTGGGATATATGTATTCTGAGTCCGAGATAAGTAAAAACTCTGACTCGAGCTGCAGGTATCCGAGGAGAGGATCTTTAAAGAATATTCGAAAATGACATCATCTAATATCATATGCATGAATCTCAACTGTAATCCGAAATAAAGATCATGCGGACGAGAAGAATGTTTCTAAATGATTAACTCATTGTCTTGATTCGTTAGGTATAAATGCTAATGGAGAGTTTGGATGTTTTGGTTGTCGTGTGATATGTAGCATGTATATTACAACCTGGGTTGGAATTGGACCTCCCTTGTCAGAAGGTAACCTCTCGATAGGGTCTAGGATTGGGTAAAGTACAGTATTGTACCTTCATAGCACTACTGTAAATATACTGATATATATCTGGTACACTCTTTTGAGTTCCGCTTGTATTACCATAAGCTTTATTAGTTGTTTCATATGCAATGGGATTGCGAGAGTTATGCATTTGATTCAAGATTTTGAGCGAGGAGGAGAGAAACGAAAAAAGAATTGTGTAACTGAGTGAATTTATCTTTTTTTTAAAGGAGCAATAGTTATTTGCACATGGTATTTAATGGTTCGGATTCTGCAAAGAGGGAGACTCTGAGGTCTTGGTGAAGCAGCATACAAAAAATGATATTAATATTTCAAGAAAAAAGAATAATAATCTTATCCAAAATATGTTATAAACTCCACATTCCCATATGCATTCATCAGGTGGTAGCTTGATGAGGAGGTAATTATGCAGCAAGTTTGATTCTTTGCACTTGTTTGACCAAAGTTTGTGCACTAGACGCTCTTCCATGAAAGGCAAAGGCTTGAGCATGAACAATATTTGAGCACTACTTCTCGCTATGTGTTAGAATCTGACGTTCAGTTGATGAACCAGAGTCAGTGACAAAACAGGGTCAGTGAAAATTATTACAAACAAAAGAATACACTCTACACATAAGTTAACTAACTTAACTCAAGTACAAATCCTCTCTCACTTTAATCAAAAGGTGAAAGAGAAAGGGGGGAGCACGCGACACAATGAATAGTGAAAGCATGAAAGAGAAAGAATAGTAATACTCCCCATTTTTGCGGTTTTTATCTCCTTCCTCTCAGTTTAAAATCAGTTAGTTAACAACGGTGGGAAATGACAACTGTTCTAGGTAAGGTTTTGGTTCTATCGAGAAGACGGATCAGGACAAGAGAGGGATGCCCATGTTTCTAACTCGTTCAAGGAAGGTATGGTTTTATTGGTCACGAAAGATGATTGGCTGAAATTTGTTCAGCAGATCATCTTCGTGACTTTGACTTTCGTCGTGGTGACTTTGAGGAATCATGGTCACATCAGTAACAGGGATAGGCATTTTATTAAGAGCTATAAGCGACTTTAGAACTATTGATAGTGAGGTTTAGCTCTGATGTTATTCTTCCCTTCGAAGCGTTGGTTGTTGGCCCTTCGAGTTCTTATTTCTCTTAGAAGGCTTGATGAGGGTCTTTTCATCCGTTGGATATTCATTACGTCGCGTGTTTTTCTCATAAGAGAGGTTTGAAACCTAGAAAAAATATGTTTTTATTCGCTTACAGAAATATGAACAAGGTGTTGTGCACTAGTAGTATTACCAGGCTATGCACTGATCACCAAATTTCCTCGTCTATTTACCTAATAAATATCTTATCTCTCACGTGTGTTACTTATGGGTTTTCTATACTACTTCTAAAATACTCTTTACATCTGAACATTTATCTCTCAATTTCAATTTTACTGAGATAATCTAATAATTAGACAATTCTCAGTAATCATAGATGGATAGGTGTTTATTAACCTTGATAAAGATAATAATCTGATAACAACTCTTGACTTTTTTCGTGCTAATCGTGCCCTGACATTACCTTTCGCTCTCCACGCTTTTCCTCTTCTTTCCTTCTGGAGAGAACTCCAGGTTCTATGCATATAGACTCGAAAAGATATAATATAGAGAATAAATCAAATAAGGCATTTGAAAATTAAACAGAAAAGAAAAAAGTATTTCTATATTTTGTCATTTATGGGTTTTCTCCAAACTCAGAGTTAAAGATCTTATAGATGAATCCAGTTGAGCGTTGTTATCAGACTCTGTTATATGATATTCGAGTTATCAAAATACAACTATTTTAAGAGTAAACCCCATAGTTGGCAAAAACGAATCTTCCCCTAACTAACCCCTTGGTTCCAAATGCTCTAATGATGACAAGCTTGAGGCATAACCCGGGAAGAATTTCGAACCTGACGTTTGTGAATGTCATGTAAATCAGTATGTATTCGAGCTATGACGATGATGACAGGCCAGCAACACGAAAGTAGTCAGAGAATAATAAAGGAAAAAGACTGCTGGTCCTCCATGACGATGCATAGCACCCCTCCGATTGAGTTAGACTTCCAGGGAGGATCACATCGATCCCCTGGTCAGACCATCATCTCAGAATGAGCTCACCTGAAGATCAAAGCAGAAATATGAAATCCTTGACGATGGAATGGATTCTTGATCGATGGGTTCTCCAGTACGCATCCCAACTCACCTCTGCTTAGAATGGATGTCAAATAGGGTATCAGTGTTAGAATCTTTGGTAAGATTCTTTATCCGTGGGAGAGAGTTACGACTTCTACGAGGACTTTGCGGGTGTTTCTTACAGGACTATTTGGAGGTACTCGCAAGAAAACACCGTTTGCTTTGTTTTATTTAATTTTTATTTGTTTTGTTCGTTTGTTTTCGCAGTAGAGAAATCTACTATTGTGAGTAATTATTCCAAGTATCAGAAATAAAATAATTTATGAAGAAACCGTAGTGTCCACTCACAAGGACAACCCGAACGAACCACGGTTTTATACAATGTTTCCCGTTAAAAAGTTATGACTTTTTCTCCCTCAGCCGTTGATGGATTTTTCTTTTTAACTTTGTCACCCGTAATTACTGCCACTGAAACCTTGGCTGTAAAGAATTCCCATAATTCTAGTAAAACTTTTTATAAGTTTGTATCGTAAATTTTACGTACCATTTCGAGAAGGATAGGTAAAATTTACCGTCTATTCTCGTAAAACTGATCTCTTGAAAACCATTGAAAGCTTTTGAACAAGACGTCTACACATGTTCTTCCGTCCCTCGCGTCTCTTCATCAGAATCCTGTAAGTTGTGAGAGGAGTGTTGCTTGTCAGTCTTGTCACTTCATCTGTAGCAGTACAAGCGTGACTTGCAGTGACTACAGTGAGATAGACACGAAAAGGAAATGGAATCTTCCAGCTCAGCTATTCCTTCTCCTTATGTGGAGAAACTGGTAGGAGATGGGAGAAGTTCAAACGTCCTCGGGGTTTACCTAATTACCTAACTCGTCCGACAGGAAGGGTGGGGTAATAAATTAAGTTCACAGTAAATCTTTAGTCACGCAGCAGTCTACTCATTTCTTATGGTTTATATTTTAGTCTGCTCTCGTTTCTGGACATGGGTTAATAGTTAATATTTATGAAATATTTTTATTATTTTCATCCACTTGGTATATGATTTTTATGATATTTTTCTAATATCAGCTAGCGAATAAAAGTTCTCAGAAGTTCATTAAACATGCATATTTTATTCATCCACTCTCTACTTCTTCTCTCTTAGGAGTATATAGAGCCTACTATATCTCTATAAGGAATTATGTGGAGTCAAGCCCCATATCTCAATCAAGAGGAAATAAAAGATCACTTATTTATTACTCTAAGTTTTAGTCAAGAGAGAAGAGGGAAGAACTCTTCAAATGCTTGTCAGTAGAAGATCTACTTGGGGAGATAGAACAGAACTGGAAAAAAGGTACGATTTTCTTTTGTTAATAAAATCGTGCTTCACTCATACTTTTCATTATTTCTTACACATTTAGAGTTTATTTCATCCAGAATGCTCACAGCGGGAGATTTAATTACTGAATACATGAAGTTAATCTATAATATGGTATATTAAACAAGTAAATTATTATTTTTATGATTTCAGTACTTGTTATGTTGATATTTCTCAAGATTTTTAAGCATCTATATTGTATAAACCAGTTGCAATAGTAATCAGACTATACTAAATCAAAAGAGTGAGAGGATGGAAAGTACCCAGACTACTCATCATGCATTAGCTTGACGAAGAGAGTCTCCACCTCTCAACTTATTTGACCAAAGGATGAAAGACAATCGTTGTTGAGAGAACAAAAAGAGAGTAAAATTTCTCCTCTGTGTTGAATATGACGTTAAATCTAATGAAGTCTATGATAAAATAAAATAAAAATAAACAATTTAAGAAAAGAAATTAAGAAAACTAGCCGGAGTGCTACCAGAGTCACGATGTGAATCATCCTTCTAGTTCAGTTACAGCCGTCCGTCTGTCGATCTGATTTGTGAGACGTCTGATAGTTTCCCTTCTGGACCAACCCACAATCTTTCTGCCCTTTGGAGTGGTCCGCCCATTATCTTTCTCTCGTTCAAATACCGCCGTCCATCCGGAGAGGTGAGAGGTGTTTTGTCTTTTTGTCACATAGATCGTGTGGTCGGTCAATCGTCAGTAGCTGCTGCTGCATCTCTCTGTCCATGCTCTTGATCGAGGGTTGATCCGAACGTGGTGAAGAGTTTTAACCGTGTCCCCTTCCTGTCGTAAGTCCATGACTTGGTACTTTACTTTTAGGGAACGACTCAAAGGATAGCAGCAGCGTTTGTGCGACTTCTGTCTCGGATAGTTACCTCAAGTTTTAACTGGGCAGTTATTCCGTATCCTGAAGGCGCTTTACCTTATCTTGATCAGGGACGGGTTCATTTGGCGACGTTCTCTCATGAAGTTGGTTTGAAAAGCGCTGCTCATGCCAGCTCCGGCCAGACCTGTATTTGATACTTATCTCCAACTAGAAATTTGTGCGGGCAGTTGGCTGTCTGAAATCACTTCATTCATTTGTCTACGAAGTCAATCATCATTTTGGCTACCTAGAGAAAGAAAACACATTCCCTTTTGCTGCGACTTCGCAACACCATCAGTCCTCAACTGTTGACAGCTCCTCCAATTGTTGCTCCTCCTCTAAGCGTCAGGCCCGCCGCCTCTGGGAAACCTCCTTTTGGCTCGCGCAATAAAGCTCTTTACGTAGTACCCCCGGAAGTCTGGTAGAACACGTTACTGCTGCTGTTGCTTCCATTTCTGAGAGAAACGTCCGGCCTCTCTCCGTCGGTGGCACCCTAGGTATCCATCCAGTTCAGTGTTCCATCCATCCACTCTGTCGTCAAGGCTAATCCCTCTTGCTCTCTCTACTCAGAGCAAGAGCGTGAGACCGGTGATGTCATTCTCGGTTGGTGGGAATTACTTCCCCCTGACATCACACTCCGTTACCACTCCATCCATCAAACGGAACAGGGAAACAAATCGAAGGGAAAGGGAGGATATAAGGGAAACCTACGGAAAGAGATGACAAACGGAACGGAACGGAACACACGCATACTGCGGCATACAGTACTACATACAGTCTAGTAAGTTAATGTATATTCTCCGACAAGTCTATTCTTGCAGTGTGGATCTTGGGTGACAGGAATGATGAATCCTTTCGGTAGAAGAACAAGAACGAGGCGCAGCACGAGGTAGGTCCACTGTAGGTCGGATGAGTTGACTATTTGCCTGGTTTGAGTTGGTAACAGGTAACTCTATCCCAACTTTTCCCCAAGGGCGTTGGATGGATGCAATAATACGCTCCAGACAGAAGGAAAAGATCGTGGATGCCGCCATCCATGTGTTGGTGGGTCCGCATCTGCTTGAGCAGCTTGCCATTCTTCGACAGTGAAGGCTAACGGCCGCTAACCCTTTATTTCCTTGCGTCTGCAAGGAATTCCCTCCGTTGCCTTGGAGCTCACAGCTGTATGTGGTCCATGCTAAAGGATTTTTACTAGAGGGTTTCTAACATAGGGGTAGTCGTATACAGACGAACTCTGCAGCAAGGTATATCGTTATTGTCCACGAATATATAACGGATCGAGGCGTTATAATTAAATAAATCTATAAAATATCTCAATAAAACTTTCATCGAAATCTCGTCAACTATGGACTAAACGGTCCAGTCAGTATTAGAGGTTTCAAACTTAAAGGTTCCTCATATATAGTTCGATTCTGAGGTAAAGTTCATTGCCGAAGGCTTTGCTGTTTGACACCTGAAATCAGAGTAAGAAGTTTACAGTGAAGTCTTAGAATAGATCAGCACCTGCGAAGTTAGTTTACTATGAAGAAGTTTTTGGAAGAAGTTGTTGTGTAGTGAAGACACTTTGGAAAGAGTTGAACTTTGTACTTCGGTGGAAGAAGAGTCTTCTTCGTCAGAGTTTTCCCAGAACAGTAGTAGTAGAGATAACTTAGTGTGAAGATACTTAGTGTTTATGGTGTTAGAGGCTACTTAGTAACACTTCAGCAATACTTCTTTGTTGTGACATTTCCATCCGTGGCTCTGTATCTCTTCCACGGACGTCAAACGGACTGATGGCAGACATGATTACATGCGTTCATGACGTACATTGATAAAATGTACGTCATGAACGCATGTAATCAATGTAATTAATCTCGACCATGGTCCAATCCGTGATCAAACGTGCCCGTCGGACTAAAACGTCGAATCTGTCTCGAGTGATTACGGAGAAGTACGTGACTCGTCACGGATCTATGTTTCAAACCCTGTATTGAATCAAGGGCACTCTCGACAAAGACTAAACCGTCGAGTCCGTCAATCCAGTCAATATTGAATCACGGACACCCTCGACAAGGACTAGACCGTCGAGTCCATCTTGAGACATTACGAACAAGCCCGTCGAGTGATCATGAGACATTCAAACAAGCCCAACTATGGACTAAACGGTCCAATCAGTATTGAATCACGGGCACCCTCTTTACTTGCGATCCATGATCTTGACATCCATATGTTTGATGATCTTACAAACAACCTTTAGCTGTGTTGGATTATTCTGTCACATAACATAGATGTTGTCATTCACATATGAATTCTGCAGTAAGGTCTATTCTTATCAGCCACGAATGTACAATGAATCAGGGCAGTCATAATTAGATAAATTCATAAAATATCTCGATAAAATTTTCATTTCAGTTCAAATCAATGAGACCTCATGCAACTATGAACTAAACGACCCAGTCAGTATTGAATCACATGCATCCTCGACAAAGACTAGACCGTCGATTCTGCCGGTCCAGTCAGTATTGAATCACCGACATCCTCGACAAAGACTGGACTGTGGAGTTTGTCTTGAGACATTACGGACAAAGACTAGACTTTCGAATCCATCTTGAGACATTAAGAACAAGCCAGTGACTTACCACGGGCCTATGTTTGAAACCCCCTATTGTTGAGAACTAGACCGTCCGTCTTGAGACATTATGAACAAGTCTCCTACTGTTGAGGACTAGATAGTAGAATCCGTCTGAAACATAATGAACAAGCCCGTGACTTACGACGGTCCTATGTTTGAAACCCTCTATTGTTTCATATATTTTTTGACAAACCCGTAGAGTCCGTCCTAAGACATTACGAACAAGTCTGTGACTTACCACGGGCATATGTTTGAAACTCTCTACTATTGAGGACTAGACCATCGAGCCTGTCTTGAGACACTATTTACCACGGGCCTATGTTTGAAACTCTTACTGTTTCATATGTTTTTGGACAAGTCCGTCGAGTCCGTCTTGAGACATTACGAACAAGCCCGTGACTTATCACGGGCCTATGTTTGAAACCCCTATTGTTGAAGACTAGACTATCATTAGAACAAGCCCGTAACTTATCTCTACTGTTTCATATGTTTCCTGACAAGCCTGTAGAGGCTGTTTTGAGACATACGAACAAACCATCGAGTCTGTTCTGAGATATTATGAACAAGCCTGCGGCTTACCTCGGACATATGTTTAAAATCCCCTACTGTTGAAAACTAGACCGTCTTTACAAACAAACCGTAGAGTCTGTTTTGAGAAATTACGAACAAGCTTGTGACTTACCACAGTTTATGTTTGAAACTCTTTACTGTCGATTCTGTTTTGAAAAATTACAAACAAGTCCGTGTAACACAAAGCTATGTTTGAAACCCCCTACTGTTGAGTCTATTTTGAGAAATTACAAACAAGCCCGTGAATTACCACGGGGTTATGTTTGAAACCCCCTACTTCCCAAAACTAGCCCATCGAGTCCATCATGATACATTAGGGGGTGTCAAAGTTAGGAACCTTCTCAAAGATTCGACAGCCGCGGGAGTGAGTTACAACTTCGGCCAGACTGCGGCAAGTGTTTTATACGAACACCTCCGGAGATAAACGCCGTGGACATTTTCTTAACGGCTCTTCATTCATTTAGTCCGCTTTCTTTTACAATGAATTCTCTACTACTCTGAGTAATTATCTTGAGTGTACAAACTGAAAAATGATCAATGATAAAATAGTGATGTCTAGTCACAAATCCGATTCAGAATGAGTCGTCATTATATACAAACTTAGCAGTGATAATTTTATGGTCAGTTATTTCTCCGTCGTTGAATAATATTTCCTCTTAACTTTGATAATTTTACGGCTAGTTATCTCTCCGTCGTTGAATAATATTTCATCTTAACTTTGACACCCCTATTCTGAAACAACTCCGTCGTTGAATAATATTTAGTCTTAACTTTGACACCCCTATTATGAAACAACAATTATGGACAATTTTACGACCAGTTATCTCTCCCTCGTTGAATAATATTTCTTCTTAACTTTAAGAACCCTATTATGAAACAACAACTATGGATTAAACTGCCAAATATTTAGTCTTAACTTTGACACCCCTATTATGAAACAACAACTATGGACAATTTTACGACCAGTTATCTCTCCCTCGTTGAATAATATTTCTTCTTAACTTTAAGAACCCTATTATGAAACATAGTTGTTGCTTCATAATAACGAGGGAGAGATAACTCCCTCGTTGAATAATATTTCTTCTTAACTTTAAGAACCCTATTATGAAACAACAACTATGGATTAAACTGCCAAGGTGCACTATCTTAACATCCATAGTGTTTGATGATTCCACAGACAACCTTCAGCTGCGTCCGGTTATTCTGTCAAATAAGAAACGAGTTAGGCCCTGGACGTCATTGTTTAAGTCCTTTTTCTCGCCTTGTGGTGGTTTTCTGCATCATAATAACGAGGGAGAGATAACTCCCTCGTTGAATAATATTTCTTCTTAACTTTAAGAACCCTATTATGAAACAACAACTATGGATTAAACTGCCAAGGTGCACTATCTTAACATCCATAGTGTTTGATGATTCCACAGACAACCTTCAGCTGCGTCCGGTTATTCTGTCAAATAAGAAACGAGTTAGGCCCTGGACGTCATTGTTTAAGTCCTTTTTCTCGCCTTGTGGTGGTTTTCTGCAGCCGAACGCGGCTGCCCTTGCACGGACTAAGGACTCCCGCCAGGAGGATTCGAACCGACGCGGCCCCGGCTACGGGGGATGGGGCTACCAATGCTCGTTTGCTTCAGCTGCGCCCGGTAATGTTCCTGGTCATTCATCCGTTACCATTTTGTGGTGACTTCTCTCGTTTTCTCGTTTCCTCGTGCATCCGCCATCGCTTCCGGTTGCTTGGACGTATCATCCTTCCTCTCCCTCTCCGTGGAGGCACCCTTAACTCCACTAGTTTAGAGCATATCCACCCGTATAGCGATAGATAGTTCTCCTAGTTATAGATCCTCTACTCTAGATAGGAGTAGAGGATCTTTATCGTCAAAGGTGAAATTTTTTCCACCGCCGTCTTTAAATGAATCCTTAAAATACATCAGAATCTTGAATTTGTTTAAATTATCACAATGTTTTTCAAACGAAATGATTTAAAGTAAAATATTTTTATTAGGCTTTTAATTAAGAACAAAATACTATCTGAGTCCTCTTGTAGGTCCTTAACCAGGGGAAACCCTGGTTAAGGACCTACGGTGGAGATCTCTTACGCAACTCCATATAAAAAGCCAACTATTGCACGCGAAAAGCGCGAAACTTAGCTTATCCTGCCCGTAGAACGAGAACCTAACTCCCTGACTCCGCAGTCCGCAGTCCGCTCTTTAGGGATAAGTAAGAGACTATGGGTCCTTGTTACAAGAACTTCTGACGACCCTAAGTCCTTTCCTTGCTCAGTCGGTCCTAGCGTGCGTTCTGCTCGGTTCGTCGAGCAGCGTTTATCCAGTCTGTCCGTTCATGGAGAGAACACGGGACGCAATGAATAACTAACGGATGGAAAGACCCCATCAAGCTTTACAAAAGAAAGAAGGACCTGAAGGGCCAAGCAACCAAGGACTCGAAGGGAAGAACCTTAGAGCTATCAGTAGCTCTAAGGTCGCTTATCGTCCCTTCATGACAGGTTGTAAGGTCTGATTTGCCGGTTATATTATTATCAGATATGTGAGTTCCAGCTTGGTCACGGTTATCGTCTTCCAATTTACTTGGAGGTATTATGGAGCCATCAGTGGGACCATTAACAGGTCGGCCTTTCTGTATCTCCGCGTGTTGTATGAGGAATGAGGAAGCCCAATCCATTTACTGAGTCAGTAGTCGTCCAACATGAAAAGAAAAGAAAAAGATGAAGGAGAAGAGTCTCTCTGGGTTTGAGTATACTGTACTACTCTTCACCCTCACTTCCGTAAAAGACAACCGGAGTTCGACTCGTGGGATTACCTGAAGGGAAAGTAATATTAATTTACATGTGACGCATTATCTTATCTGCGTCTCTATCATGATTTGATCGGTGTAGCATTTGTCTCCACCAGGAGTTTCCAAATGCTTATACGGTATACTATACTTGAAGAGACCCATCTTTTCGAATTTTCTTTTCACAGGTCTTTTACTTTCCTACTGTTATTATCGTACTGTATATGGTCTCTCATCATGACTAACTTCCGTTAGCGGACGCATCTACTCACATTTACGGTAATTCTCTGCTATCGTGAATATGCTCGTCCTTTCTCATTTGTAGGAGTGGCCCATCGGTTCTTCCACCTTCTCCCTCCAAAACCCTCAAATGTTACGTGGTGTTCATAATCCCAGTTATGATAGCGTATTATTACCTATAGGCGTCCTATTCCACCCTCGTCTGGTTCCAGCTATTCGCCTGATTCTTCCCTTAACTTAACCGACTTACTTCCTAAGAATTTACTAACCTTTTTTCTCCCGCGTTCTCCCTCGAGTCACATACTTAACTTCCGCTTACAGTAGTACTTTTAAGCTACAGACTAAGCTTACTACTTTAAGTTTGCATAGTTAGTTCTGCCATGCTTCCCGTAGAATTCGCGATCATTTCAATTAGTCTTTGATGAGAAGTAAAACCGAAGACCCTAGTTTAAACATGAAAGCTTTCTGCTTGTGGGATTTTTCATATATAAATATATATAATTAATTAAATTTCTTGACCTAGAATTTAGAAATATATACTATACTATACTTTTAACATGTTTTGCTTATTTTATATGATAAAATATGCTGCACACTTCAGCAAAAGAACAATGACGGTGTGTTGGACGTAGAATGTGTACTTTTGGCCTCATGCGTTTCCACTGAAAACACATGATGACACTGCAGTGGGTAACATCCATCTTTTGGTGAAAATATGCATTTGAGCGAGTTTGCAGCGTAAGTGTATAAGAAAGGAAGTACACTGCAGAAGAGAACAGATAGATTGCAAAGTGACTCCAACAAAGAGAGGGTTTAGGTGCTTGACCTTTTCAGAAGAGACTGTCTCGGTCTCCGTGCAGGACCATACATGAATCCTTCGCTGAATAGATCCATTCGTTTTGCTGCTTCTCCAAATTAGAGGAGACAAATATACCCATTCAATAACTAAACATGAAAACATTGTTTTATCCATGTCGGAACTTTTGTTTGTATCTCATCAAGGTGTATATGACAATTCTTGACTTCACTTACTCATATAGCTGGTCTCAGACGGAAACATACGGACAAGACTCACAAGATCGTTTAAGTATACCAGACAATATTATAATATGTCTCTTTCTGGCCGTGGGGCCCTCCACATACACCTACATAAGACATTTTAGCGTTCTAATCACTTCTTATTGCCTTTGAATTGTTTTTGTTTCATTCTCGTTCGGGAACCAGATCCACTTCTCGGTTTCTTTCTTTCTTTATTAACTGAAGCATTTAGCTCTTAGATACATCCATTTTTAAATTAATTTACGGTGCATATTCTGTAATGAGAAGAATAACGGTGTGTTCCTCGTTAACTACCCTTCATTGCCCGCTAACTAAGAAATGGCTGCCAACTGCGGATTACGGAAGTAATCCACTCCGGAGCCCCACCACCCGGGAAACTGGTAAGTTCGTTCGATCATCCCTAATCTGACGGGGAAACAGCTAGAGATTAGCAGCGTGGACAGAGAACAATACCTGCGTTCCCAGACGCCAGACCCTATGACATCTAAACCGTGGAAATAAACATCTGACGGTTGACGTTGTGTGGAACTGTCAGACACCTGACAATGTAGTGACAAACAGAGTCTCTCCCCTGGAAGATTCCCTCTAATACTATAGAAGGCTAGCTACCTACACGCCTACTCTCCTCTAAAGGTGTACAGTACGGACGCAAGAAAATCGGCCCCACCTCGTGGCCGTTGGACAAAACCTTTTCATCGCCAAATCTTCTTCACTGCGAGAGCTTTTGCTGTATATATATTTATTAAGGGATTTAGAAAACGCTCACCTAAAAGATTGTTTCAGCACATAAGACACTGGGAAATGCATATCAGATTCTGTCTCTTTCCTCGTTGTATGTACTTAGGCGTACGTACGCTCCGTTGAAAAGGCGAGGTTTTGACATAAGTTAGGCCGAACGGAGTAGCGGTACACCCTCTTGTCACCTGTGATCTGTCCACGGTCCGTCACCACCACCTCGTCCGAACTCCTCCTCCTACCCCTCCTCCTCCTTTTACAGTCGAGATTTGGAAAGGTAGACCAAAAGCGGTGTCCCAATCCGTTCTCAGATCCTGATCATATCTCACGGTCAAGTCCCTAACTACAGTTCGGGGCGACAGGAGAGAGTGTGTTCGGGTATTGACTTTCTAGGCTTTACGAGAGGCATGCTTAGTGAACTAAGGGCCTCTCCCCACTATGCGTGTATATTGCTTATGTCGCTAAACTGGCTAGGTTCGGTAATTAGCATTTCTTCTAATTACATATTTTTTATTAGTTTTTTAGAAATTATTTGCATAACCTAATCTAACCAGAGGTTTCCTTCCCCTACCTTTACACATTTTACAGTAGTCTTTTGCTTTAACATTGATACGTGTTGAGCTATTCACAGTAACAGCTAGAAACAGGTAATCTATGGATGATTCTTTTTATTTATTCGGTATGTCTTTTCTGTTTCTAACAGCGTCAACAATAAAAAAAGAATTTGTTAGAAAAACTTAGCGAAAATTTTTATCATTCAGAAGATATTGTATTAGGTTACGTTGAAAAACCTAGCTGAAAAACTTAACCAGTCGAAAAACACTATCTAATATATTGTAGGTAAGGCAAAAAAATTGACAAATTGTAGTACCAACTCTAGATCCGGACAAGCCACATTGGTGAAATAAAATGGAAAGAGGAAAGAGACCCTAGCGAAGTTCTTACGATAAATATTAAACGCTTTTTAACGTTTGATTTATCATAAAATAACAGGCTTACTGCTTGAATTTATTTAACTATTCTATTTTAAGTTAGGTTTTAAATACCGTTTTTGGTGTTGATGCAGAGCATCGCTAGATGCCTTGTTTATGGGTTTATTGTATCGTGTACAAAGAACTATCTCCAACCGTAAGATTTCATCTGGTTTCTATACAGAAGTAAGAATTAAACAACTTTAAAAATAAATACTTATATTCAAGAAATATCTATATATATATATATATATAAATATAAGTACACTGCGTTTTGTCAGATTTCTCTTCTTGAATGGTATTTTTTCGCAAATAACATTCTCAATTACTTTTTACAGGATAAAATTCTGTTTAAGAATACGTTGCTACCATTACCACAGACGAATTTCCTCCCTAATCCGGGGGTTATCTTCTACCTCACTTTCCTGACCCTCGCTGGGATCAATACAGTATTGATCTTCTACCCAATTGTCTCAAGCATGCTTATTTATTGACTTCCAGGGGAAAAGATGAGAAATACTCTAAACTTTCTAAAGTACAACATCGAACATTTTTCACTATATCTCGAGATGAACGTCCGAAGGATACAGTTCTGTTCCCTTGAGATTTTATTTACTGACAGAAGGCCAGATATAGGACAAAAACCTTACAAGATATCGCCTGATAAGATTGTTGCAGGATTTGGCACCTGAATCTAAATGGACCAAGATGGAGCTAATAGGCTGTGTAGAAGTTAGGAACTTTTCCGAATATTCCTGTTGTTTGATCAATCGCACTGTGACCAGCGCATTTAGAGTAGTAGATTTCTTTATAACAAAAATTCATATGAGAAACTGTTCCTAACTTCTGTATTGATCCCAGCGAGCTCAACAATCGCTGTTTCGTAATAAAGAAATCTACTACTCTAAATAATAATTCCTAATTTTAGAAAAAAATAAAATAATAAATCATAGTATAATCTAAATAAGGGCGACCTTCATCGAACTGCGATTCTGAACAAAACTAACTGATTGTAAATGACTACTTTCTTCCTCTCCTAGGGAATAATATTTCCCCTGAACTTTGACACCTCGTAATAGACAGGTTGACTCCAAACTGGAGAGGGCTCCTAGGTAATGTTTTGAGCATGTAGGTGGGTGGTAGTGGATTAGCGTTACTTCACGCTCCGCTCCTCCACAACAAGAATATGTTTGGGTGGGTTTGAAATCTGGACAGAAATCCGACCGAAGAGTTTTACCGAAGGCTTTTACTTTCCCCATCTTTCTGACTTACTTCTGGTGTAGGATTGGTGAGACACTCGCTCTAACAGGCGCACCCTCCCTTTTAGTTGAAAGACATCCTTCGCGTAAGTTGAGCACTGTTCTTGACTCAGGCTCGTTACTCTCCGGGTTAGTTTCACTGCTTTGCTGGTTTGTTCTGTCATTTGGATGTCCTGCCATGGGCATCAGATGAAAAATAGTCATACTTTTGAGCCCTCGAGTCCACAAAGTGAACACTGGGAAAACCACAAAGGTACTGTACTTTCATGTGGGAAACTGTGCTTCCATCATGTGTATATAAGCACAGGAATTCCAAGTTTGACTAGTTGAATCTGATGTGTGCTGTAACTGCGCTTACGAGATTTGGACGAGAGAACATTTTCTCAGTCCGTGTGTGTATGGACAGAAGACGGTTGAATAACTGAAATAATGAAGTTTAGAGGACCGAAATTTGTAATTTCCCGTATCTTCCTTCCTCGTGTTCAGAGAAAGAAGCGAAACAGAAGGGGAAACTAGACTAGCTTATCAAGCACGTCTCTACTACTGCTTCGTACCCATGGAGGTGCGAAGAAATTACGGCCGTCCAGTCGTGGAAAGTTTGTGGAGTTCGAAGTGGGAGTTATCTTTCAGGAATGGTAAAGAAGAACGGAACGGAAGGAGGATCCCGAGCTCCATTTCCCACAGAAGCGGCGGGTGCGACCAAAAGTGAATCAAGTGAGACCCGCTAGAAAAATCGTCCGCTGGTCACGGCGCGGATAGTAATCGCGAGAACTTTTGCATCCAATGAGAGGACGCCACATTGAAACTAAAGACCGGGACACGAAGCACCATAAAAGAAAACCTTTCCAGATGCTCGGATATGGGCTTACACTATACTCTGATGTATCTACCATGCATTTCACCGAGCTGTCACCGAGCAATACGCGCAGTTCTCTCTTGAGATCCTGATCGGACGTCTGAGAAGAAACGAGCCCTATTTATCCACAGCGAGAGAGTGTTCCCGGTTCTACATACGGTTTGTCGGCCTGAAAAGATTCGCCTACAGTCGCCAGTACTCATCGAACTCCGTTGATAAGCTTAGCGCTTCCTACCTTCCTCCGGAGTCCGGTCATTAGTTTGTCTCGTGAGCTGGGTTGATAAGTTATAGCAAGACGTCCTGACGGTCCTCAGTTTGTGTTGTGCCGGGTCGATAAGTTTTGGCACTTCTTACATGCGGGTAAGAACTTTGCAGAAGCTGATAAAGTGTCACATCCGGGGCTGAAAACCGATATTTACTCTTCTCTGTATCTGACGGTGAGGATCGGTTCATCTATGCCGGGTAGACGGACGAGGTGGTTTAGCTGGAGCTCTGGTTCCATCGAGTATCCCATCGACTGTAAGCACTCTTTCTCTGCTTTCTTTCCGGCAGAACGCGTCGCGTCCAGTGGAGAGTGAGCGAGAGTGTGAGTGAAGTGGAGCGGGTGTCTGGCCGCGCGAGGGAGAGAGAGGGGAAGAGTGTGTAAGAGAACGAGGGGAGCAGAAGGTTCGGGTTGGGACTATAACAGAGTGATTCGATGGAATGAAAGGGCCGTGGATCCTCCACTTTGTTGGCTTCTACTAGAATGAACTTGTGATCGAAACGCGAGGCAGGTCGTTCGGATAGTGGGGGTGTTATGATTCTCGCACAGTACTGGTTGGGAAGGAGCTAAGTGTTTGGCAGAAGCGCAAGGAAGTGCTGCTACCTGGTGCTAAAGCTCATGTGGTGGTGGATTGGGTTGTCTATCACTTGTACGTTGCCACCGGACTGTCAGTGATCTCGATTGTGCTGGGGAGTGTTAGTGTTTCTATAAGTCAACTGGCGGGCCTGAGAGACAACTGCTGCGGCAACCATGGCGAAACCTTACCATCGGCGGTCTACACCATCGCTCTCTGTCTGATGCTTTCGTGCTTTCGTCTTGGGAACTCGTTAGGGTTATTGTCATGCCAAAAACAGTACCTTCCAGTTAGCAGTTTGGAGCCAAGTGCTGCGCACCTTGGCTCTAGCCCTCGGGAAGTGGGCTGCGGGACTTGGTCTGCTGGAGTTCGGAGTTAGGGCCTCCGTTAGGATATGCTACAGGAGTCAAGGAACTGCCCGAGATGTGGAGTAGCTTTGGATGGGAATAATGGGTTTTGAAGGTAGGAGGCCTCCACGAGGGCTTCTCACAATGTGATCGGTTTTTGGAGACATGCGTTCGCATCCGATGTTTTTACTGTCACCAGGATTGGAAGGACGTTTGAACAGCGAAGTGCTTACAGTAGATTATTTAGTCTCCCAGAATCACGTGTTGTAGGTTTAGAGAAGGATGAACTTCTAAGCGTCGCTGATCAGCGATGAAGTCACTTGATACAGCCACGTCAACGTCATCATCAGTAGGAAGGTCCCCGGAGTATACAATTACAACTGGGGACAAACCGAACGGCAGCGACAAAATGACTGTTGTCGAAAATTTTTCTCCGGCTGGTTTGAAGGTGCTCGTGGTCGACGATGATCCTGTTTGTCTCATGATCCTCGAAACGATGCTCAAACAGTGCAGCTACGTCGGTCTGTTCCTCAACTTCTCAGTCAATCCTTGACAGTCTCCTTCAGTACTTGGCTGCTTTATCCGCCACAGCATCTCACTAGACATGTTCGCCTGTCTGTGCAGTCACATCTTGCGCAAGAGCTTCAAAAGCTCTCGCTCTTCTCCGAGAAAATAAGAGCAATTATGACGTGGTGCTCAGTGATGTCTACATGCCCGATATGGACGGGTTTAAGTTACTCGAAGCTATTGGACTCGAGCTTGACCTTCCCGTGATCAGTAAGTTACTCACGAATTGTAGGCTTTTTCCCTCACTTCTGTACTAAGCACTTGGGATCTTGTTTTCTCGTGCCATCAGCTAACAAGGTGATTTGATGTTCCTTTTAGTGATGTCTGCAAACGGGGAGACGGACGTGGTGTTGAAGGGGATAACACACGGAGCATGCGACTACTTGCTGAAACCTGTCCGTATAGAAGAACTACGGAATATCTGGCAGCATGTAGTGAGGCGTCGTGGTCGAGGCGAAATGTCGAAAGATGATCACTCTAGTGAATGGGGGGATGACGGGAATAGAGCCTTAGATTCTCCGAATGATGGGGAACAGAATTCCAGGAAGCGCAAGGAGAAACAGGAGCCAATGGAGGAGCCACTGGAAGATGTTAACAGCCTGAAGAAGGCCAGGGTTGTCTGGTCAGTCGAATTACATCAGCAATTCGTCAATGCAGTTAACCAACTTGGAATTGACAGTAAGTCCTCCTGGCACGTGTCGCTATCTTCTCTTGATCCAACACATGAGATCGTTCTGAATTTTGTATTCCAGTCATTCTAGCTTACTGGATCCTCTTCATGTGTTATTGTAGAAGCGGTGCCTAAACGCATTTTGGAGATAATGAGCGTTCAAGGTCTCTCCAGAGAAAACGTTGCAAGCCATTTGCAGGTGAGATGGGTGTACCTAGGTTCAATTTATACTATTATCTCAAGTTCTTTTGCTTTTCCCCGTGCGGGTGCTAAGTTGCATTTCTGGATGCAGAAATATCGACAATACATGAAGCGTTTAAGTGGCGTAAACGCACCTGGGCACTTAGACGCCCAACCTGCTGCTTTGTCTGATCTGAGGGCTAAGTTTCCTTTCTGGTTGCAGAAATACCGGCAATACCTGAAGCGCTTAAGTGGTGTTAATACTCAGCCGTATCCAGTTGCCTCGTTTCAAGCTTCTCAGGGAACGCACTTTGGTGGTACGATGCAGATTCAGCCAGGTGGTAGAGGGGTGGCCGCAGCATCTTGTGGTAAACCCATGAATGTATTATCTGGACAAGGTCCAAATCTCGTAGGGACTGGTATGGCAGGGCGAGGGTTAGTAGTTGATTCAGCCACTTTGACTACGCTCGCCCAAATCCAAGCCCACCAACAGAGGCAAGCAGCCTCGTTGAATACTTCTCACATGCTGGGTGGACTAGGGCAGATGAACACCGGAAACATGAGACCTAGCTTGTCCAATCCACCTTCCAGCAACGCGGCCTTCCCGGCTCTACAGAGAATGACATCCATAGAACTGGACATGTTGATGAAAGCTGCACAACAAGATTCGTTGAACAATCGCCAGCAAGGAACCATAAATGGCGATGACTTGGTCGGACTAGGAAGACAGCAGAATAATTTGCCACCTCTTCCAGTTTTAGGCTTTAAAAGGGAGGATGAATTGGATATTCAAAGTATGGGGTTGAATCAGGTTCTCATGGCGGAGAAGTTCGGTGTTGAGCTCAGTGTCCCTTCCCCATACTCTGCCATCAGCTCTACCATGAGCAACAGAGGTTTTCAAGAGGCGAGTTACACTAGCAGCTATAATGACTACGGCCATGTAGATAACTTCCTACCAGCTTCTCCATCAGAGCTCAATGTCTCCTTATTGACCCAAGTCTACCCTCACCAGGGTGATGATGATTATAGGCCTGGTCAGTGACGGTGGGGTGTCATACTACTGCTCCTCTTGAGCCTAGAGCTTCTAAACCTGGGCCCAGACCAGAGGTTTATCGGACTGGCCTGTGACATGGCCTGTGATGGTGACACCCCACCTGCATGTTCAACAGCATTCTCTACGCAAGTGGTCTGAGAGGGAGTCTCTGGAGAGCCTGTTGAAAGTTGCATGTGGTCGTGTAGGATATAAGTTACACATGAAGATGGTCATATGCCTGACAGTATCATGTACCACAGGTCCAGGTCCTCTCATTTTGATTTGCTGATACTGTATGTTTGGGATAATCCAAGGATGCAACTGATCGCTGATGAACTGGCTGTCCCATGCTGTCGACTTGTGATAGTAGGGACACTTACTGTCCACCGTACACAAGAAAAATGTCAGCCACTACCCTCCAATTGTAAATGCACAGCTTTTTAAATGGCCCTCTTTTGTAATCTCTTCTTCTCTATCATGATTTGACTTACCATTGTGCTTTGAAATTCTAGAGTATAGAGGGAAGGTATTTCCGTTTAGGGTTGCATATGTGGAATCCGTACACTGATGTCTTTCTGAGTATCTGTCTTGTGAGATGGATACTCAGAAAGTTATTCAGTATTAAGTTTCATGAATCTGTTGTCAGGTATCGGAGGTATGGAGAAGGTGCCGACCTTGAAAGACAGTACAAAGAGTAAGTGAAAATCGTGATGAAATTGTTGAAATTGTATTAGTGCTTTCAGTCTTTCCTGGTTTCATATCGGTAGCATATTTGTCCGGATCAGTTGGTTCTGGGTTGGGTTAGTTACTTCCAAGTTAGTTCATGTGAGTGGAACATTCCAGGCCGACAGATGTACTTGCTCGTATGATCTTCTTGTTCTTATGTTGGGTTACCGTTTGACGCATGCAAATACGTTCAGATACAAGCATGCATCTGAACGATCATGATGTAGTCCTCACGAGTGCTTGATGTGAGGTGGTGGGGATTCCCACCCGAGTAGTCGCTGAAGAAACATGCTTATATCCCCCCTTTCCTCGGAAATCGGACGGTTACCATTCTCGTAGAGATTTCCTGAGTTTTGTATCTTGTGCTTTGTCTTGGCGGAAGTTAAAAAGTTGACCTTCTTATATGCTTGTACTGTAAATGAAGAGCTGGACCCAAGCAGTAACTCCATTGTTCCCTTTACAGCGAGGGTACTGGTGATGATGACCCTGTCTTGATGTTTCAGAAGCAAGTGGATTACGGGTAAAGCGTATCGTATCTAGTGTAGTAAGTCCTTGAGCTTTCGTTTACCGGATTCATGAGGTTGTTCACCTTCTGGATTTGACAGAACTCGCATATCAAAATTAAGACATATCCGGGAGGAAGTTGAAGTACCCGGGGTAAAGTTAATCAGATTTGCACACTATATTGGAACGTAACTATGTCGCACCGGGCATGCTAGTGGGGAAGCCAGGGTTTCCATAGCAAAGAGGTTTGTATAGCCTAGGTGAATGTTGATTTGTGGAAGTGAAGCGCTAGATCTTTGCTTCCAGGTTAGCTCATTTCAAGTCTCAGAAACTCATCAGAAGAAAGATGACGCGCGGTGGATTTGGTAATGCAAATTATACGTGACCTACAGCTTGAGGAAGAGGCCGTATCGAAAGGTTGTGCATGTGTCTGTTGAGAACATGTTGCCTTTGCAGAAACGGATACCAGAGATTTTAGAGATTCCAAAGCGCACGTAGCACGTCATTGCTTCTCGTGCTCCTGTGAACGAAAAGAACTGTACACTCTGTTAGGCTGGAGGTTCTTTTCTCTCCACCTATCGTCAGAGGAATGGGGCGGTTTCTTGTTGCTCAACGAATGTGATGACAACTGGAATACCGCTGAGGAAGGTAGCTGGCTCCGACTGGGGCGTGCAGGAAGTGTGGAAGGCCTATAGATGTGGGTGAAGATGTCACTTGCCACATGCTTGTGGCGGATCTCACGGTGATTTGATTCATTCTCTGATTCCTACGATTTTATTCTGGGTTCATCTTGTTCAATAGTAAATTTTCAGTGACAGCTTTCAGTGACAGCTAACAACAGCATGGAAGGAAGATTCCCACTCGATGAAGGCAAGACGGTTCTGTATGGGACCCCGAGTGAGTCCACCGTTAAGTATAAGACTATGGTTTTGGCATAGACACAGTGGACAAAATGGGCCACTAATCCTCTTGTTGTATCATTTAATACTTGCAAGAATGTTAGATGTAAGACCGTACTAGGGAGTGAAAAATGCCTATTGATGCAAATGTTTATGCCATGAACTTGCCAAGGTTATATGAGATTTTCGCAAGAAGATTATTATTATTGCATATTAATACTGAGGCTTTCAAACATCTCCTTATATGGCCAGTCCCTAGGACGTCTTTTTACTTACTATGGTAGTAGAAGGGAAGGAAGATTATTATTATTGCATATTAATACTGAGGCTTCCCAAACATCTCCTCATATGGCCAGTCCCTAGGACGTCTTTTTACTTACTACAGTAGTAGAACGGAAGGAAGATTATTATTGTTGCATATTAATCGCGGAAGGGAGCCGTGAGGTACCTTTAAACATCTCTAGGGTTTAGATTTGGTAATATCTTTATGGATTGCAATTTTTGACATGTTATAACATCTTTTTATTTACTACGTTAGTAAAAGCGAAAACGAGCGGGAGCCGTGAGGTATCTTGTAACTTAACTTCTCTAGGGTTTTGATTCGGTATAAAATTTTCATGGATTGCAATTGGATATATGTTACGTAACCGAATAAAACTTGTGATCACCGGGGAGCTTTGAGATACTTCGTAAATTCTTAACGGTTTTGGTTGTAATTTGTGTAAATGATGGTTTTATAAATTAGATTTATTAAAAAGTTATTTCCATACATTGTCAGTAAATTTTGCTGTGTTTTGTTATACTATTAGTTTATTTTCTTTGGAGATACATCAGAAGATATGTAGAATGATTGATATATTTCATATTAAACTTAATATATATTACAGAAATAAAATAAATTTTTATAAAATATTCATAAATATGTATAAATTAGATTTATCAACTATTTTAACTCTATAATTTTGGTTGGTGAACTTGGCCCATATTTTGTTATAGTATTACTTTATTTTCTTACGAAAATAAGTGAAGACATGTAAATGATTCTATATTCATATTAAACTTCATATTAAACTTTAATAGATACTTACGGAATAAAAGTAAACATTCACACAAATATTGGTAAATTTTTATTTTAAGCTCTGTGGATTTTTCAGTGATATGATTAAGATGTTATGATAGAGCTGAACTCAAATACCAGGATGAAAAGTTTTCAGAGCAAATTGGTTACCAACAATTAGACTAGATAAACTTAAAACCCAACCAAATATAGAAGGTCAGAAAAGTAAGAAGTTATTGTTTTTCTAACACCGCAGATATTTTCTTATTAGGGTGTGTAAAAGTGATCCGTAGAAGTTCTCCGGGTGTGACCGTAAACATTATTGTGCGAAGTTGCCCGGATAGAGAACAGGTAACTCGCTCTTCTCGTACAGGAATATACGTGATAGCGAATGCCCGTAAGGTTTTCTTTCTCTATTCAGATCTTCTAGATTAGATTCACTGAAGTTTCTAACTTTAAGGTTTCAAACCCTATCCATTTTTTGTTTTACGGTATTAGCTTTGACACGCTTTGCTTTTATTCCTTTTTACCGTGAATTAAATTTTCCGTAAGGATGTTTAATACTCCAAAATAGGATTCCAATTTCCAAAAAGTTTGAGTATAAAATGATAATGTTCTCACAAACGCGCTACTGAACAATACACGGTTTTGTACAAAGTTATCCTTTGATAGACTATTGCATTTGTTATTGCCTTTGTCTTTTCCAGTCAGAGATTTTTTTTAGCTTTGAACGCACTAATAAAGGGTCTGAAAGTTGAATTTTTTTGGAAGATTTTGGACCCGTAAGAGAGAGTTACAATTTCGCCAGACTTTGGTCGCTGTTTTTGCGAGCATCTCTGAAAGTGTCGGCAAGAAAACATCGTGGGTATTTTCTTCATAGATAATAGATTTCACTCATTTCTCCTCTTCTCTTCTGCAGTAGAGAATCTGTTGTTCTGATTAATTAATTTTAGTGTTAAAACTGAAAAAAATTAGTGAAGAGATCATTATTCCCATTTGTAAGAACGATCCAGAATGAATCACAGTTTTACACAAAATTACTTACGATGAAATTATAACTTTTTTCTCTTTTTGTCGTTGAATAATATTTCTTCCTAACTTTGACATCCCTGATATACAACAAGTTCTTAACTGACCATGTGGGGTCAGAGGCTCCATGTCCTTTGACTAGCCACATTATCGTGAAACCCTTGAGGTAAATGTCAACTCTTATAAGGTGCACGTTCTTGCATACAAGTTCATAGACAGAGTTCAAACGTTCATGTCAGTGAGTGTGTGTGCATGTAAAGTTCATTTTGTCGTAGAATCAACCGAGCGAAATGAGGACAACTTTACAGCTGAGCTTTCTGGTATCTATCCTACAACTTTTCGAGTATTCCATGGAAAAGGAAATGAAATGACATGACAATAACGTAACACAACAATCGAAATAAACATTCTACTTTCTCCCGTCCCTCAAGGAGCGGGATACTTCATCCATCTCATATCCAATTCCTCCTCCTCCTTGTGGATGGATGTATCAAACTATACTATACCTGACCTAAAGATTAACACGCAATGCAATGAATAGCCAGTGGATGGAAAGACCTCATCAAACCGTACAAAGGGAAGAAGGACCTGAAGAGCCAAGCAACCAACACCCCAAAAGCAAAAAGTTATCAGTAGTTCTAAAATATCACATATCGATAAATCAAAACTCCTGCATACAACATGTGCACATGAAGTAACATCGTCTACTGCAATTTTTTACATACAACATGTGCACATGTAACATCGTCTACTGCAATGTTCTCTTGTGGATCACAACTGCTAAAACTCTCTGAGCTAAAGATGATGATAGTAAAAGCAAAGGAAAAGAGAAGAATTGTCAACTCATTTCAATTCACGGGTTGCTGCATTGTCTAACCCGCATCCACATCCAGACTTGACTTTCGTTCAGGATTGAATGACCACGGTAAGGGAACCCGTACTGCGATACCGTATGGAGATTGCATGAGTGACGTCATTTTTGCCAATGATAACCTGTACATACATGGCTATACGTAAGACATATACACACACCTACGCAGGAAATCAGACTGGTTTGTAATCGTAGAGAATATATCCACATATATGACATGATGACAACTCTGCTAAATAATATGCATCCAAACTACACTCTTAAGAAGAAGAAAAAGGACAAATTTTCATTACATCATCAAAATAATCATCGGTAATTGATTGACATCATGCTTCAAAAATATTTTAATGAAAAAATTAATCTAAAACATACCATCATAAAGTTTACAATCATTACTTGTGTCCAAGTTAATTTGCTAAATTTAATGAACTAAATTGAATTGATTAAATTTAGATTTCAACATGTTCACCTCAATTGTTTAAAACCCAGAAGTCAGCCACAAGAACAGAATTATATTTTGGTATAAAATTCTGTCATTCCTATGAGTAAAAATATTTTTAATTCATAGACTTTAGTTTATGGCCCAACCCTTCCAAGAGGAAGGGTTAAGAAATGAATTAAAGCTCTATGCATATTCCCCTCTTCCAGGTGAATATGCGAGGAACTCGTGGTAACTTACACCATTAACAACTGCAGAAAACTTACAAGGATTTTTTGATTAATTACCTTCGATTGAGTGTATAATCTGTACATATAATACACTCAGTAATCGAGAGGATGATCTGTTCTCCTCGTAGATGTCAAGAAATTGTCGGATCTAGTTCCATTCATATTCTACTTAATTCAGTTAATCTGACCTAGTTAATTAGGAGTTTGAGGAGTTTTCTTTTCTTTTCTCACCTTATTATTAGTTACTCCACTTATGAGCTTGTTATTCTTTTCTAACTGTTTGTATTATAGGTCTATTTCTTCATACTTCTGTATAGAGTTGAATAACAAAAGTGAGGTATTTTCCATTCTAAAACTTTAGCTCATTTATCTATCATCGAAGAATGATAGAAAGTTTCTCAGTAATAAAGATAATATCAAATATATTCATATATTCATATTGTTTGCTTGAAAGTATTTCCTTCTTAGAAAGACGTTGAACTGTTCACAATTGAAAATAAAGAACGACAAATCTAGAAAACAAAATTTAATGGTATATATGGTTCATTTAACGATAATATACTGCAAAGTGATAACCAGTTGAACCTTCTTTTCATTAAAATATATTTTAGTAATCTAATAAGTACCATGGTTCAGAAAGAATATTATATATGATGGCATCTTGAATTGGATTCCATTTATATAAACATCAATTTGGATATTTGAGAACTAATGACAAACACTATAAGATATAAGAATATACACTTGATGGGATATTGGTAGAGGTATAAGTAATCTGGGTGAATCTGTAGATTAAGATGATTTTTCAAAGATAATGAAGTAAAAGGCTCACGGATTATCTTTACACACAAATGATCAAATGCTAAAGGAAAGAAATAACCATGAGTAAAACGAATGAGTAATAATACTAGGTCGAAGTTACTTCAATGACTACTAGATGAAAACTGAGGTTAGCTCCACATAATGAGTATATAATAGTAAGAATACGATCAAAATTACGATTTAAGCTTTTATGTATACTACTCCTGAGGTATAGAAGGTGATTTGAAATGATAAACTACTCCGTAGAGGTATGATTGGTAACCTATGAAAGACAATTTTTTGATAGAGTCATGAATTGTTTATCTTCTTATATATCTTGGCACCCGTAGGCTTGGCACTATCAGAGATTCTAAAGTTTATCAAAATATGAGTATCAAATGCTTGAATATAAATCAAGAGAAAATGATGCATAGATAAATATGAAAGAACAAGAAACTCTTTCTACAAAAAATACAAGCCTAAGTAGCATTTGAGTAGCATCAAGATGCAATGATAAAAACATTTGGCGCATATCATGTACCAAAGTATCTAGTATCTACAAGTTAAAAAGTAATATCTGTATCACAGTAGAACTAAGGAGATAGAGACGTGGGAAAAAGTAAAATTCGAGAAAAATAAATAATAAACAAGAAGTGGATGAGACTTCAAACAAGATGCTTACAAGACTAAAATTCTTAAACCCCAAGTGTGAATACAAGTGCTCTTGGTAACTCAGAAGACTTTATTTCGCGGGTTTGCTTTTTAGAGAATTAAGAAATGATATATCAGAAAATATTTCTGGTGATTACGTTTTCATCGTAAACTTAGAATCTGTGAAATATGGAATCAAATTAAAGTTATTATTAGTTTTACAAGTTATGAGTAATTTCAAAACAAACTATCTAGTATGATGATTTAGATGTTAAAACTGAGATTTTTACGTGTTTTGTAGCAGAAGAGAATATTTTTTCAGACTCAAGGAACATTGCGAGGAAAAAACAATTCAATATTCTCTTTCGTACTTTTATCTTTATACTCATGGTTTAAGTGTAGGATCAAAACCAAAATTTGAATAAACTGAAAAGTAAGAAAATATGTTATGATCTATATTGTAGGTGCCCACGAAATAACAATAAAATATATAAGAGAAGTGTGTAGTATCCATTCGAGGTAGAGGGTAGAATTGAGTTTAATGGTACCTCTACATCGAATACATACATTATACATAAAGATACTCTTAGTGGATCATCTTGTGGTGTATGCTTTACTAATGACCTCATGTTATATTTATCATCTTTCTACGTGTATTTTTTGTGTATGTAGGATATTACACAATAGTCATTATCCGAGATATTTTATTGGTCATACCTCCTAGTTCTTCAAATAAATTGATCACACTCATGACGTTTTGAGTGTAACTTGGACACACTCCATGACAATCCTCGATCACTCTTCCTACGTGGATACCCTCGTGGCTGTCCTTTCATACTAGAGCAACAGGTCTTACATCTTAGCCTAATGGAGCCATTTTGGTGCACGAGAATATTGTATTGTTAAATCCATTTCATAGAATTTAATGCGCGTGATGGACGAAGAGGCACATGGTATGGTTTTTACTTCATTTCGAATATCACACAATGTGTATTAGCTCTACTAGTTAGCAGAGTGCGTGGTAGCTAGTCCCGTTAAGGCGTTAGCTCTATTAAGAGAGGTTCTTGATTTGGATCCTTTTGAGGAGTATAGTGCGAGATAAGAGCTTGTAGATCTCACTTCTTTTGAGTTGAGTCTTCAAGCTCTTGGCCATGATAGATAAGCAGAGTGAGGGTAACCTTGATTCTCTGATGGACATAGTGGATTCAACTTGACTAGAGTGATCTTTGTGTTTCTGGTTGGCATTTCAATATGGATGAATAGAAGATTACTCAAAATAAGTGAGTCGCAAAGTTTGGTTTGAGTGGTTTCAAGTGCAAAGTTCTACTGGTGGTATCTCTGATGTGTATAGATCGATGATACATTTGATTTGAGGATGTGCGTGTGCGTGAAGTTCAATTTAGTTCTGATTGCTCGTTGATCAAATTGCTGGTTCTTATACGAGTTCTTTGAACTATTTGGTGGTGAGGTGGTGCAGAAGTGCTGCCGAAATTGACTTTGACAGTCAAATTTTTGTCATAGTGGATCGACTGATTCACATCCACGAGTGTCATGTTGTCAATTGTTGACAATTGTTGACAATTTCTTTATGCAAAAGGTGCAGTAAGAGCGCATTGACGAGACTGTTCAAATGCAATCAAAATCGTTCGATTTGGTTGAGATTTGAGTTCGCAGCGAGCATTTTTATATCATAGAAGTTCCACATGTGTCATTTCTTGGACACGAGTTTTTGACATGATATGATGCACATTTCTATCATCTATTTACTTTAGCTCAACATAGCAAAGTTTGTGCATAGGTGTTGAGGTGTGAAGCATGCTTTAGGAGGCTTCGATGCATAAAAACTGTGGGTTAGAGAGACTTTGAAGACGTGAAAGTGGATTGGAAGATTGTCTGTTTGCGGTTTGCAAAACAGAGCCAACAAGCTAGCTTGCTGACGTGCGAGTTAAAGACAACTTTCTAGTTGTGTAGGAGGTCTCGAAATCAGATCATCCATATCGACACTATTCCTAGTGAAGTTGCTTCACTGCTCGTAGCTCATGGTTCATCTACCACTAAACCACTTGCTCTTGGTGTTACATAAGAAAGCGCATAGGTACTTACATATTTCCTAAAGATTTTAGAAGCACATCTTGGACATTAGGAGAATAGTAGAGATAGATAGCATTGCGATAGCATATTCTGTGCGCTAGATGGATGTTTAGTACATGTGAGAAGATGTTTGATGATGTGAGTACTAGGTGCATCATGATGGATGTCAATGGAGGTTAGTAGGTAGTAAGACATCTAGTTAGTAACTCTATACACTGTTCGTAACCGTCGATTTTCATATATTATGCATATGGCTATCGAGAAAAGATAGAGTTAGTTCAGAGACGGCTGATTTGTCTTTTCGTGTATGTATAGTGTGGAGAGTTCTCGTTTGAACTTCTTGTGATTGGACCCCTTCCATGCTTTACTTCTTGTTTGTGCCACATTGGCTTGTGTTGGTGTTGATGTTATAAAGTTATTTCACTCTAGTGTGTTGTTGATAGTGAGTTTGGAATAGCGGACTAGTCAGACTATCTTTGTTTCTCTTACGGTGAGGTTGGACTTGCAGACCAACAGAACATAAGAGTTCGTGTGATGATGACAAGTACAAGCCACACGTACTCATCCTCGTAGAGATAAGTTAGCTTAGTACAAGCAGATAAAGACTAGTTGTGATCATGTGTGGTACCAGGTTTTCTGTGCTTTAGTTTGAGCAGTTTGTTCACGGTTGACATGAGGTTTTTATCATCATAGAGTTCTCAAGAAGTATCTAGAGAGGTTCCACGGTGGGTTACACATAGTGACATGAGATATCAGCCATAGTCAACAGTTTTATCGACGACGGATACCGATCCAGGTGATGAGTCAGTAGAGGTTGCACATTATGTCGTGACATCGTTGTTGTGGGACATGGATAAGATCTATGGGATCAGAAAGGATCCTAGACAATATTTGAATAGAGTTGGTATGATTGAGTTAGATGACTTCATCGAGAAGTTTGACAGTTGGTGCGACATGCAACAGATGCAGAACCCATAATTGTTTATACCTTTCATGGCATGTAAGAGGTTGTTTTAGCATTTAAAAGGATCGTCTATGGATGACTACCATAAGTTTTTGGCGAGACTACTATGTAGAGATTGAGTTTTGGAAACAACATTGGTCTCCTAACTACGTTTATATCATTACTGATACAGTTTTAGGAGGTGTTATACCATCGAATTTTAGTGCGAGAACGTGAGTTGTCAGTAATATTAGGGAGGTGGTAATGCCACCGATACACCACTAAGATTTAACCTTGTGGTTCAGTTGTTCTAGTGTTTGTGGAAGAACTATAAAGGTGTGTGGACTGACAAGTTGCGGAGTTTAGAATAGTTCCAACGAAAGATTGAAGAGAGTCTACGCGAGGCTTATACTCGCATGAGACTGTTGATCAATGTCACACAAGATGTGACAAAGGCGCATGTAGTTTAGTTCTGGTATGAGATATTGGACCGAGAATTGTGATGGAGAGTCTGAGAAGCGCCTCTGTTACAAACGATGGCATCCGCATTGGTCATTGTCTTTGGTTTGGCTGAGCAGATATAGCTAACATGTTGGAGGAGAGGGTGGTGACTGTTGGGTTTAGCAGAGATGTAGCACATGATACATCTATCTCTTCCGAGGGGTAGCATGTCATACAAAAATATGGTTCACGAGATCGGAGTGCACCTTCACAGACCCAAGGAGCATATGGAGAGTACAATGAGGAAAAATCATTATCTTCGTTCTTTGGTCAGCTACAGATCGATATCACAAGTTGGACTTGTGGTGATAACTACCGTAAGAGAGAGTGTCCATAGAGTGATGGACATGAGACTCTTGGGATATCTCAGTGAGCGCAAAGATAGTGTGATCATTGTCATCGACATGACCATACTATCAATCGATGTTTTGATCTCTATCTGTGGATTATGACAAGGAAGAGCTTCGACGAGAAGTATATATCGAGGATGAGGAGGAGCTCAAGGAGACTGAGGTGATCGAGTTGGAGATAGAGGTTCAGTACCTAATAGCGGACAAATCGATCATACTTCTGGCATTATCTCCGATGTTGCTATGATGATTCGGATTGAGCAGCTTGAGCAGAGATTATGTAGTGTGGCTATAGCTCAGTAGAGATCAAGTTCGGGAGCAGTAGAGATCAAGTTCGGGAGCTAAGACTTTCATATCGTATACATGAGACGATGATCTCTTTGATTTTATGTGCAATGCAGCACAAGTTGATGCGTCTACGTGTCTCTGAGCCACGAGAGGCATCAGTGGAGTTGGAGCCATAGAGAGGAGAAGCTGGTAGACAGACTAGACTTCCTCAATCTTTTACTTTATCAGAGGCACTAAAGACATCATCTATGATATCTAGTCGACCTAGTCATGATGGAGTTGAGTTGGATGCATGGACATTGTCAAGTGGAAGAGACGTAAGTTGATTGATTACATCCACATTCGCGATGTCCAATCCAATGTTGAGATCGGCTACGTCATTATTGTAATCTCTATTGTTCTCAGCCACGGAATGAGGACACTGGTAGTTGGATTGGCTCCAATGTTCTTGTTGATTGCCATGCTCTACGAAAGCGACGATGTTATTACTTCTACTACGGAAGTGGTTGAGAGTGATATGATAGACTCGTCCACTGAATCGAAGATCAAGACGGCTACTAGTGATTAATACCTTACACTTCAAAAAGAAGGTTAAGACTTATATGGATGTCTTTCTTATATCTTGGCTACAAGCTTGGTATATCTTCTCCACTTCCATATATTTATGATTCTTGTTTCGTTCTCCATGAAGATGTAATTCTTCATATAATTCCCAATTGCTCTATTTCCTAAAGTTAAGACCTCGGGATAATATTATCACCTCACCTTCAGATGGAGAGAGGAACATGAACCAAATTATAGTTCATCTATAGAATTTAAAGAAACAACCCTAAGTAACAAATAAAGATGAAGGAATGTATTCACTTGTGTCTACTTTCTTGCATATTCACCTCTTCCAAGTTTGGAAGAGAAGAATATGCAAGAACATTTAATTTATCACGTAACCTTTTTGGTGGGAAGGGTTAGACTATAAATTAAAGCTTACAAATTAAAAATATTTTTACTTGTGAGAGTCACTCAGTTTTATACCAGAGAAAGGTTTTGTTCACGTGAGTATGTGTACTCAAGTTACCAAGTGGATCGTAAATTTAATAAAGCTAACTTAGAGAACTTTGACAGAAGTCGCAATTTGCAAATCTTGTCGAGTAATACTTTTCTCCGTGACTGTGTACTTTAGTACATTACATTTTTTCACTCAATTGTTTTGAAGGTGATTGTCAGTCAGTTGCCCATGATTATTTTGGTTGCATGTTTAAACATTGATCTTTTTCTTTTGTTTTCCTAGAAGTGCAGTTTGGATGCATCTTACTGCATGTGGGATGTAAAAGGATGTCTATTTCTTTGCATATTCATCTCTTCCAGATTAAGAAGAGGAGAATATGCAAGGGTGTTTAATTTATCACCTAACCCTTCTTAGTGATAAATTAATCGCTTAATACATAAACTATTTTTTGACATGATTGGAGCTCGATCATATAGTTCTTGCTGCACTTCACAATCCACATTCATTATGGTTTCTCTCCGAAAGATCCTGCATGTGCTTTTGCAGTTAACCAATATAAATATAAAAATTAATATATTTTAGTTATAATAATGAATATTTTCTTATTAATATTTTTATAATTCTCATTATATCTCTATGGCACCTTCGCTGTTGTGTCCAGTCCAATGACGCTTGAGGATTTTTCAGTTCTCTCTATTTTTGTCTTTTTTCTTCGCAAGACCAAAAGTGCAATTTTGATGCATATATCTGATCTTTTCCATCTTCAATATATCTGATAGAAGAGAGAAAGATGCAAAGCAGTTTAATTTATCACCTAACCCTCTTGACGGGAAGAGTTATGTGATAAATTAATCCTTACATAGAAGCTATTTCTTGAAAGGACAACATACATGTCTTATGGTTCTTGGTGTGTGGAAAAACCCATATGAGTTAATGGGTTTTTCCAAGAAATTCTGATATGCAATACGTAGTTAATATTTATAATAAAAAGAAAATTTAATTTTGAAATATTAAATATTTCCTGTTGAATATTTACAAAATTCCAACTAACACTTTTTAGTGTAGTGTTCGATTCATTGACATTCTTAGAATTTTCCTTCTCTCTTCACATTTATCTTTTTCCTTAAGGGCACTTCGGATGCATATTATTAAGTTTTCTCTAATCGAACTCTAGTCGTTTTCTTTTATTCAGTAATTCTTCATTCTCTTCTTTTCTTTAGAGTGTCTATCACTCGACCGATTCGTTCACTGAAAACTGTGTCCCAACAGATGAATGCAGTAGGCGGATATACACACGTGGATCCATGTGAAAAAGATATAGATGACGAAACTGAAAAGATGTTTTCTTTTAAAAGGAAATCACATCTGTTTTTAGTTGGACGTAGTTTGTCCCGTTCACTTCATCATCTTGTCAACGATGAAAAGCGAATCCAGTTCGCTTTATGGGTCGTTGACCTTTTAGCGTGCGTAGCTGATATTCACGGTAGGAATGCTCTTACGGAGCTAGAGCTACGGATTAACCATGAAATGCCGGAGGACACTGCTGCAGCCAGCTGCAACCATGGTGTGTAGTCTGACAACTAAGTGCCCGCGGATTCTCAGATGCTGTGTCGACGGACTCCGAGACTGACGACAAATAGATAGACAACTGAGTCGCCGGCTGGCAGGGCCATTCAAAATCATCTGGTGAATTTGAATGTTCTGCAGTATTTTAAAGCTGACTGGCAAGGCCAAGATCGAACAAGCAGAGCAGAGACTGGAAAGCTTGATCGTAGACGACAAGCGGCCGAAGATGTGGCGATGAAACCATGCAAAGCCGCTGTGACAGGAACTGGACGGCAAGGCAAGGCGGCCGTGATTCCACTAGTCAGGTCAACTCTAAATAGCCTGAGAAAGCGGGGACAACAAAGCAGGATATAGGAGAAATGGAAATACAGCAAGTACAGTAAACAGTTTTATCGTCCCTGTATGCGGAGAAAAATTACAGGGAACTGTAAGTTGGTCGTCGCGAGGCACTAGTGTACCGATGCTGTGCGGATATAGCAAACGTAATTACTGGCTTAGTCTCCGTTGCCGTTCTGGGCCGTGCCTGCAGTGACAGAAGCGGAAGAGAGAATCACTGATGATGGACAGATGCGACGGATCGATGGATCGGATCAATGCTCTGGGGTTATGCTAACATAAAATAGTGCATTTCACATGATGTGCAACGTGATGAATCCTCAGGGTCAAGGAACCGAACAAACAGTCAGCTGCAAGGTACCTATGTTGGTACCCAGTATGCTCGCCAGATAACAAGTGCTAGCAGATCTCTCCGAACTCTCTCAGGCTCTCTCCAGCA
This sequence comes from Asterella californica, assembly GCA_036924285.1. Lineage (NCBI taxonomy): Eukaryota > Viridiplantae > Streptophyta > Marchantiopsida > Marchantiales > Aytoniaceae > Asterella > Asterella californica. The sequence goes on from JAYKYS010000003.1 coordinate 21,911,252, forward strand.
GTTTGTTTCACAGAAGTTCGATCGTTGCTTTTGGATTGGAATTCAAAGTTGACCGGGTGGAGGTTTAAGAACAATAAACCTGAAAACCTGAAGGTCTTGGTACCTTATAAGGAGAGTTACTACAGCTTCGATTGTACGGTCAATAGGTGAAGTCGAGCAATGTTCAACTTTTCTTCGCGTCTGATCGTTTGCGCGGTCCGCATGAGCCTTTTGATTGAGCTTTGAGAAGACGAGGTACCCGTTGCACCCTCCACTGAGTGCGTACGTCATGTTTTGTACGGACTAGTTGTAGGCAGGCATATGCTGTGTAACTTACTCGTAGAGCTTCTCAGAAGTCGAAAAGGTAGATCGGGTAAGGAGTCGGGATTCCATAACCACATGAAAGCTTGCATCACGTGATCATGAATAAATATAGGGCTCAAATGCCGGAGTTCATGTATGATGACCATGAATTGAGCGATAAGTAAATCCTTTCCAAAGTCTAGTCTCACTTAGCTGCTGCAATGCGTACCAGCCGAATTTGTCGGTTGTTCACAGTGTGGTATTTGAGGTTTGTGCCAGCATTTCAGTGTAGATGCTTTCTGGGTAGAAACAATGCAATATGGAGAAGTAGATTAGACACCAGAAACTGTGGACCGGGAATTGCTCTCAATCTTATTCCTTTAACTGTGGCGGCTTGGTTCCAGGGTGCATCTAGGGAGCAAATTGCTTGCAGGTCTATTGGGTATTATGGCAAACTCCTTCCCTGCATCACTTGCTGCAGGGTTGATTCTTTCTGAGCAGCTGAAGCCCAGGTTACATAAAACAAATTTAGGTCCTCCCCCACCTGCCTATCCACCAACATTCGATTCAAACAAGAAGGATAAGAAGGAAAAAGGTGCAGCTGTTCTTCCAACATGTCCTATGGTATACGCGATTGTCACCGACAGGAATTTACTCATACAACCCACCACGGTCCAGTATGGGCCACCCATTGTTCAACCTGGAATGGGAGGAGCCGCCGATCCAACTCCAACTCCCACAAGTCCAGCTCTTCTACCCCTTGATATGAACAGTGTCTCCTTGAACGTAGAATGTCACATAAGCACTGCGTTTGCAACGGTGGAGGGTGTTTGGACCCTGGGGCTACTCAAGAAAGACTCCCAGTGCGACTGTCTTCTTGCTGTTCCAATGCATCGTCAGGTACTTACGTGTGACTCTTCACAAGCATATTACTTCTAGTTCTGTAAGATTGAAGGCATGTCATCGTCTGGTGCAGTCGGTCGTGGATTATCAGTACTTGGACGATGTTGAGAAATGGCGATATCTGCTCATGGATTTCAGTTAGGAACCTGGGGCGTTGATATGTGCAAATCACCACACTTGATACATAACAGGGACCTAATATATATCACGGGAACGCATCAAGTTTAGTTTCTGAAGTGAATCTTCTAGTATTTTCCAAGTGATAAAGAAGTTCAGAAGAATACGACAGTCCCTTACCGTTCAAAGATAACCCAAGCAAGCGGTTAGATTTCAAGATTGGAAGTGGTGTAATATGAAAAAGCTAGCAACTATTGCCTTAGTTGCAATTGATGATAAACAATTCGTTATCGGAACCATGGTTAATTCCGTTCGTTGAAATGGAAACAAAGTGGAGTGTACAGACATGTGCCTGTGAGCTGAGTATACCATTGACAAAGGTGCGCGATGGAATATAATTTATTTACTTTCTTTGTTGTTTGGTTTACTCTCTTTAGGATTCTTGCTCAGTGTATCTGCAACTTTCTGTCTTCCAAAGTTTTTCCAAGAATATCTACTCAAAAGTGTACGCAATAGTAATAACCATGCCACCGGAGCCGATTGATGACAGTTTTCTGGATTTTTTTCACGAAACAAACGTGTTTTGAGCCGCAGCCTTTGTACGATGAAACACACCTGTCACAAATAACATGAAGGTTGAAAAGTCAATTCACAGGAGATAGTAGAAAGCTGGGTTCTGCTGGGATCAACTTTAGTTGGCTATAACATACTCTGTATGAACGTCACATAATCATTTTGCTAGTCTTTCTCCCAGAGGTTTTAGATTTCGTGTTCAGTGCGTTCAGAGACAGGTATATGTTTTAACTTGTTTTTGTGGTTGCAAAGCAGTATCTGGCCTTTCTCAAAGATATACAGAATGCACTTTTTCCTGCAGGGTACTGTCTCAGGAGTTGAAATTGACCTAGGAGACGGGAGGCTTTACGCGACCTTGATTGTTCCTAAAGACGAGGCAGCCAGCTATGGAGCAAAGGGTAGTACAGAGTCTGGTGCTGATGATCCTGGCACGTATAACCCAGAATTATTTCGGCTGTTTTTCCCCCAGGTCAGTAATTTTCCAATTAGTTACATCTCGTTGAGATGATACCAATCCAAGATTTGAAAAATAGTTTACGAAGTGGCGTGCTGAAGCCAGTATTGATTCCTCCGTACATATTGACAATTGTTAGCATGAAGTTGATGCTGAATCCAACAGCTTTAACAGATTTGGTCCGAGAGAATCACGTTCTTCGAGGCGGAGCAGTGAAGGTTTTCAATATATTTCGAAGTTTTCCTACCTATGTTTTCAGTGACCCTGTGGCAAAAATTCGTCCTCTATTCTCTATTCTTTATCTTCTGCCTGTCTGATAGCTGATTTCAGTCGATAAATCTTTGCTCTTGAACTCATTTAAGCTAACGCTCTTCTTTTGCGTTTTCGGCTATCTCATTATATTCTCGCCATCGGCGCTCTTCATTTACACTATCGTTCTGTTCAACTCCAGTGTTTTCAGTTCAAATCCAGTTCTTTAGTTCTGCATTTGATTCTACATTAGAATCGATCAGCTTGCGTATTTCTCTGCTGCATCGCACTCTATACCAAGGGTAACCTTCTCTGGAAATGTGCTTCGCACTACACATTCCGATTGGCACACCCTTCGGTTACAAACAATTGGCTAACTTAACTTGCAAGTTATCGCACATTCGGCCTTACTATGTACTTGGCCTGATTACTTGCGGGTTACCGATGTACTAGAGAGTGGTCCTTGATAAAATATGCCATTCTCGACTACCTTTCCTGAGTGGAGTTCTACCTTTGCTTAGTTGGAAAAGTCCTCAACTTCGCGTGATCACTTTGGCTACTCATGTATTGCCTAACCCTCCCTGTTGGGTGCTGATGAAGTCAGGGAGCCGGTTGAGGTGCATGCAGCAGGAGAGTGTTCTGTTGCATGCTCTGTGTGTACCTTGTGGTAGTTAGGTGTTTCAGTGTACACCTACTCATTACCTACAGCTGTGTCCGTGACTATTGTTGGGGAAATTGCTTCTAACCTCTACCTTCTTCATAGTTGACAATCTGGTGTTGTAAATGTTGGCTCGATTATTCCCGGATGCCTCCTGTCTGCTTCTCCAGACGATGTATTTGTGGTTTCTGTATGTTTATGTTCGTAATTTTCTAGATAACTTGCCCTTTATGTTCTCTGTTTTTCGACTTATCTCTCTATATTATAGTTATAGCTGCTCTCTTGCTCAGATCGTTAGGTTTCGCAATTTGTACTTGTCCTCTGTCTTGGGGTACCATTTGGAAATGTGCTTTCCCTATACATTTCCCCTTGGCCCGACCTCGGTTATATACATTCGCTGACTTCTCAAACCAAGTTAGCATACATGTTACCACTCTGTACTACTTTGTACTTGCATGGGTTCAAAACTATTTGGGGGTTACCTAAGTGTGCGGGCGAAGTTACTGTTTCCTCAGAAAGCTGCTTTACCCATGTACCAATATATATTTCTACCTTTCCTAGTTTGTCAATTCATCACTATACTACGCTTTATCAGGTGCGTGCAGGTTCAAGGTTATCAGTAAAAATTACCTGGTTTCAAGCTATGGAGTTTATGGAGGGCTATTATTCTGTTCGGGTCCCTTTTACATTTCCTGACCACGTGTTGCCGTCCAGCGACGTCGTCGTGAATGTAACGAAAGTTTTGTGCACCATCAACACTGGGACAGATTTCCCCGTTGAGATGGGCAACAACCATCCTGAGTCTCTCCAGGTTAGCGCCGACTCTTCAAGAGGATTCCTGAATAGCATAGCGTATCAGTCAAATAGGTCAGACACATGGTTCACATATGTGAGGGAGCGTAAAACATCAAAGTTCTTGTTAAAGACTAGATCTGTATAGTGGGAAGTTCATCGCTAGGACCAACAAGGCAGTGATCTCCCAGCATGAAATAGGTAGTAGGCTTGTGTCGTCAGATGGCATAGTAACTGGAGTTAATGTGTGAAGCGTTTACCTTTTTTATGTGAGACAAATGGATATTCGTGGTAGGCGCTGCTTCGCGTGGATGACCCTGGTGCTGTTAACTGATGTGGTCGAGGCAGGAATCTTCAAGGTCACCTGGAAGAGTGAGCTTTATCGCTGATGGTTCACAGTCTTCTAATGGCTGGCGTAATGGTGACTTTAGTGCTTCCTACAAGGTAAGTTCTGACAACCGATAACGAATGTGGTCTGTGAAGCGAGATAGACCTTACCTTCGATCCACGAGGAGTCACTTCTTAGGTTCTTGGCATATCCAGTGTTTATCCGTGTCTTGGGCCGAGAGAAGCATTCCTAAAAGATGATGTTTATGTGAATGCAGGTTTGGTCAGAAGGCATCCTTCCTAGTCTGCTTGTGCAAGATCCAGTACCAGGGCAGCTTGATCCCCGAGGAGTGTTTTGCCTTTCCGTATCTCCTCCGGATCCTAAGTCTGTACAGGTACCTAGGATGGCATTATCCACATGACTTCCTTCCTTCTCTTGTTTCGAAGCTCATCTTCAAGCTCGGTTGTGATGCTCAAGATTAGACCTAAATAGACTAAACAACTTAGTCTGTGGAAGTAAACAGTGTCTCAAAGTTTGCATCTTATGCTGCTCCTCACAGTTGATGTAGGTGAAGGATTCTTTCACTGAAGGGTAATAGTTTCACGGTTAAAACGTTAGTTTAGAGTATGAGATAATAAATATGTTTTGTCTCCGTTTCTATCAGGGATTCCAAAGGGCAGTTATCTTTTTGCTAGACAGAAGTGGAAGTATGTTGGGGAGGCCCATGGACGATGCACGGGATGCTCTTAGATTTGGGTTGAGCCACCTACAAGCGGTTGACTTGTTTAATATCATCGCGTTCGACCACGAACAGCTTGTCTTCTCCCCCACACTTTTACCGGCAGCTAAGGATGTTACTCAACAAGCACAGGATTGGATATATTCCAGTATCGAATCGAGAGGGGGAACTGATATTGTCACACCCTTGCAGCAGGTATAGAAATTCGAAACTCTTTCTGTAAAGGAGTACAGATTGTTGTAAGAAGACTGCATGTCGGGTGTTTAGGTGCGTTTGTGTCAGGTAGTGAAGAACCATTGGTCAGTCCGCAGTACGAGCTTGGTTACCTTACTTGTTTGAATCTCCGAGGAGTTTGTCCATCACCACCACCAGAACTGATTTATTTCGTTCTTGTTCTTCTGCCCTGTAAAGCGGCTGTGCTTTTTAACAACTTACGTCGAAGTTGGGGAATCTCAGTGAAGTTGCACCTTGGATTACTTGAATACAGGCATTGCAGATGCTACAAAATCTTCATGGCTATGTGCCATACATATTCCTTATAACAGATGGTGCTGTGATTGATGAGCGAGGCATTTGTCGAGAAATTCAAAGTACCCTTCAGCAAACTGGCCAAACCGCCCCACGAATTTCTACGTTCGGGATAGGTAAATACGTATCCTCCTTGGTGCTGTTATGGACACCTCTGCTAGTACTAGCAGTTTGTTCAGTCACTTAGGACTTGTGGTCACGCCAGTTAGCCCAACTGGGAACTCTGGGAAGTACGAGATGGAAGGAAGTTTTTGCGGTTGACTTCCCCGACATCTATAAACTGCCTGACAGTACCTTGTCATTGTACAGGTCACTATTGCAACTACTATTTTCTGAAGATGCTTGCGCTTATTGGCCGAGGATTAAGTGATGTGGCATTTAACTCAGGTGATTCAAAGGCTCTCACTCTCAGACGCCTTCTTGTTGCCTTTGTGTGAAACTTCTCACAAGTGTATATGATAAGGCAAGTCAGCGTCTGTGTACTTTCGAAAACCGCCGTTCCATATCTCAACTCCTGTTAAGTAAAGAATGTCGGCGAGCGTCTCAGGAGAGAACAGAAACTTGCTGAAATAGGTGTGAGGCATAGTCCTTAAAGTGGGCTCCGTCATGCGAGTTTAGGGTAACCTTGAGACTGTCTCAAAGGGGGAAGTTTAAACAGATTTAGTGAGGCGCCTAAGCCTAGTGTTCTTCCTTTTGTGACGCTAATGAGAGGATGAACTTAGCTTTAGAGGAGAAGTTACCGTAAATTCACTCTTAATCTTCAGTTAAGTAGAGCGCTGATGCGTTCTGCGGAGGTTGACAGAGCTGCTCATCATCTGAGGTTTCTGTCATCTTCCTGCAGACAAGATGCGAGATCAGATGGAGAGAATGCTGGTTGCAGCTTCAACTCCCCTCCTTACCAATATAACCCTCGCCATTGAAGTTCCCGGGGGTTGTGAGGTAATTACTACAAGTACTCTTGCTAGCAGCAAGAGTTCAGTAGTATGATCCATATTTCTTTCTTGCGAATAGTGAGTAGGTGATAACTTTGTGCGGTCCCTTCACCTACAACGATGAGAACGTCCTTATGTCGCACTTCTCTTGCAGGTCTACCCTTACCCTATACCAGATCTGTTTTGTACCAGTCCTCTGGTAGTTTCTGGAAGGTTTTTTGGGAATTTCCCAAGCTCAATAAAAATAGTTGGTCTGTTACCCGACCAATCTGTGTGGGAGCTTGAAGTGAAGATGAAGAAGGCTCAACATATCCCTCTTGACAAGGTATATCCTCAATACGTTTTCCTTAATTACTTGCTACTCGCTTGGTGCTTCTTTCCAAGCCCTTCAAACACAACTAAATGGGGTTTGACGCTTGTCTGAGTTTCTGAGGTTCTAAGTCTGAGGTCCGAGAGTTTGTGTCTGCATGAGGCTTGTCACTGAGTGGAGGTCGCTGGGAATCCGTTCAGGTATTTGCTAAACAACAACTAGACCTTATGACGGCTCAAGCGTGGATGACTCAAGATTTACGCCTCCAAAATCAGGTAAATGTCCATAGTCACAGATTCATGAAACAATGAACAATGACAGTGTTTTATGAAACACTAAAGAATCTGAAATCCATCTGTCATGCTCATGAAGATTGGTGAGGCTTTTATATTGATGTACAATTTATCATGAGTTCTCAGGTTATCCTTAGCAGCGTGTACACGACCTTCAGATTAACCTGCCGCTGTAATCACTAGACATGTGCTAAAAGTTTTGAAACTTGATCTTGTTTGTTTAAACAGGCGGTCAATCTCAGCGTGCAGACAGGAATACCTTGTGATTATACTCGCATGATCAGTTTTGAGACGACTAAGGAACAACATGAGCACATAAAGCACGACTTGAAAAAGGTGCTCACTTATAATGAAGCTCATAAGTTTCCTTTCCCTTCTCTGCTACTGGTAGACTTGAGGCTACATATACAAGTTGGCCTCACTGGGGCAAGTCCTTCCTGGCATCCGCTATTAATTTCCAAAGCTATCTAATATCCTAGGTTATTCGCCTTGTCGGAGAAGATATCATAACTTCGAACTTTGGATGATTGTCAGATGTGTCTTTGTAGCCGAACTGAGATGGAAAACGTTTCCTTTCTAGTCTGATAATAGTGACGCTACTAGGGCCATCTAAGTCTGGATTGACCAACAGGGTCAGTCTTAAGTAGTAAACACTTTTTGCCACTATGGTCGTTAGTCCTAACAAGATGTTGGATTGCAGGGCAAAAAAGTCGATATCAAAAAGTATGCGGGAAAGGCAGCTAAGATTGCAATAGTAGGAGGCTTAGTCATCGGCTTTGGTAGTATCGCTGCTACAGCTGCAAATCTTGCCATCGGTGACATTGCTTTTGGTGGAGACGATTGGTTTCCAGGTTTCGGGGATGCCGGAGACGCTTTTATGTGCTGCGACTGTGGTGATTGTGGCGAATGCGATCTTTGCGGTATTTGCGGTGATTGTGAGTGCGGCGACGTAGTCGACTGCTTAACTGAGAGTCTGTGCGCATGTGCTGGTGCGTTGCTCGAGTGTTAGACAGCGAATCTAACCTCATGTTCTCATTTGGTGTCCTGTTCCATTGCCATTAGAGGTCACTGTATGACTGCTTAGAGAACAGAAATGGAGATGCTCTCATTGATCTTCTTACATCCGTTTGTGGGATAATAGCATTGATTTAAGTGGTCAAATGAAAGTGAGAAGCTGTTTTTACTGTAAGAAAAATGGGTTATCAGCTCACTGGATGAATCACTTTACATTCACCAGACCGTAGTCTGGTAACATTTGATGCGAGCGTTGCGAGGAAAACGCACGTGTACATTGATTCGTTATCCACCTATACATATTTTGGTTAGGACTCGTCTGTACACGGGTGACGGGACTTGTCCAGTTGGTGAATGGATGAATGGATGAAAGAATGAAGATTGCTGTCTGGTAGATTCTGTTCTGTTGTAACAAGCAAGCTGTCCTTATGGGCAGTGAAGATGGATGAGATCAGAGAGTTTGGTATGTGTATTGGAATAGAATGCCTTCCCATTTTTCAGCTAGTATGAGTCTTCTTTTCTTCTTTTCTTCTTTTCACCTTCTTTCCGTTCAGGTTCCCACGTCTGTTAGGATGTTCATGTACAGGCAAGCCTGCATAATCACCTTCTCCAGGTGACATAATGAAGATGGAGAAGGTGGCAGGATTAATTACCTTAACCCTTCCGGTATAGGTAATAAATTAAGCTTTCCACCTTCTCTATCTTCATTATTTTATTACCTAACCTTTTCGGAGGGAAGCGTTAGGTAACAAATTAATGTCAGCATAAAATTAGGTGACTTATGATTTTTTTAGAATAGGGCCCGCCCATATAGTTTCAGCAGCGCGTGTCCAGATTCTACACTATGGGATTTTGTCGAGACTCATTGCAACTTGTGGGTATAGTAACATTTAATATTTATTTAATAATTAGATTAAATTTTAATTTCCTGTAAATTTATTTATTTAACATACAGATTTTTCTCTATAATTTATATAAAAATCACTAATACATGTAAAAAGAAATAAATAAAATATCTAAAATAATCAAAAAACTTTAAAATATCAACATAATCGTTCAGTCCATCTCCTCCTCAGAAACCAGTCCATTGTCCTATTTTCTCCTTCATACTTCGTTTGTCCTTTACTCGGCTATCCTTGGCCAAGTCCTTTGGAATGCATATTTGAACGATTTTCGCGCTTACTTCGTGGCGATGCCATTAAATCCAGTAATCCACAAGGGAGAGTGAACTACGTTTTTGTCATTTAATATGACAAATATATGTTTAATATACTATATATTCGAGCTTTTCTTATTTCTTGAATGAAATTTAAATTGCGCTGTCAAACTTTCATAATTGGTTGAGTAAAGCTTGAACTAGTTCAAGCTTGTCTTTGGTCTAGAAACATCATATCTTGCCGAAGTATGTACTGATTAATCTGTACTAAGTTTTTAAGGTACTAGGTTCAGACTTTACCTTACTTTAACGACATCAAATGTCGTTGGAGTATTCGTTTATTGAATCTGGACTGTATTTTGATAGTGAGCCTAATCTAATAAACACACAAGGTGCTGGGTTCAAGCTTTGTTGTAGGGAAATCAAATGTTAATGAAGTACTTGTTTATAAACTCCTGATTATTCTCTGTTTCTAATCACTCAACTGACGCGATACACATGTGTGGTGATGCTTTGTTCCTTGTCTACATATACATATTATCATCTTTGATTAATAACCCATAAGCAGATGATGCATTTATTATAAAAGAAAGTATGAGGAATATATTGTGTCCATACCTTCTCATAAAACTTTGATCGTTTTTAATGCACTTCTTACAGATTCAAAGTGAATTTTCTCATTATCTTAATATTAAATAGTCTCTCGGCTCCAAAAGAATCATCGATTGTGGGAACCATATAGCAAAACCAACGTTCGGGAGAGAACCAGCCAATTGAACATTTCTAGAGATACATGAAGAAGTATCACAAATGATCAAGAAGATATTACTCATCAAACTGGAAACGTGAAACACTTTCGACTGTTATGAGAAAACTGCCTGAGTATGTATGTCATGTGTACAATGAAATGACTGGTTACTACGAAATACCTTCCCTAATGCTGTTTTTTCGTGTTCGCTCCACTTCATTCAGTCGTTTAAAACGTTCATAATGTATGCCCCCGAAAGCTCTCTTGTTTGAGATCTCAGTCACTGTCGCTTATCACCTCGTCATCTGATACCACAAATTCTGAATCTAAATTCCTTCCATTACCCATTAAATGACGAGACAGTACGTATGAAAGACACTGCCCGGTATCGCTGTCCGCAAAGGACTCATGTGCTCTGGTTAAATCCTAAACAGACAGAAGATGTACATTATATTAAATTCTAAATCTAACCAAAGTCACCAAAGTAGGACGAGGGTCTGCGACTGCACACATAAAGAAGGAAAAAGTCTTAACCAAACACTCGTAGAGCCAAAAGTTTATTCATCACAATTCCCTGATGGTACCTCGACTTGCTGTAAAAAAAGTAGTACTCGGGACCAACCGGCATTCTTTGTATTCTCAACCGGTTGGAATTTTTGAAGAGTCGAGTTAAAAAGATAAACAGTCGGATTCTTTTAAGTTAAAAACTATTACATAACGCCAAATTACTTCTTAAAAAAAGAATAAAAGAAACTAATAAATGATGAATATAAACGTGCTCTCGTTCATTGCTCTCATATAATTTCCGGTTAAGGAAAATTCTTACCCCGAGCACTGCAAAACCGTTACAATACCCATACATACATTCTTGCCTTACATCCCTTCCTCATTCCACCCTATCCCTACATGCTTATAAGGATCTACAGCTCATTAACATTTAATCGAGAAAGCATAGCGTCAAACCTCTCAGAGGACTCCCTTACACATCGAGTGCACATGATACTGCCTGTTGCTGTTGCGGTTCGTACATGACAGGCCCCCATGTACATAGCTTTACTACCCAGAAATTTGCTTGATCACACCCCTAGTAGTTTTCGTGAGCTTGATCATACCCCTCTTAACGATGTATGGCTTGATCACACCTCTGACTGGCTATTGCGTGTAAAACCAGTCAATGTGTGATGTTACTCATATGTGAGACTGCACGTATTAAAGGAAGATAGATAGTCTAACATGTCTTTAATGTTAAATATTTTGACTTACAGTGATATTTAGTCAAGGTGACTAAAATGATTAACCAAAAGATGAAATGACTGATTCTACTATCAATAACCCGTAAGGGTATGATCAAGCGCAACGATCTTATTTGGGGTATGATCAAGCCAATGTGCGCTTTACTACCCGCTGCTCCCGCTGGTCTATACGGAAGGCGGATGCAGAATCTCGTGGTTAAATAGAAATAGAACTATCGTTAATGGCAGGATGGTACACAAAAACCTTCAAACAAGTTATTTACTTACTCAACCTCCATAAAGAATGATGAACTTGATCCATGCTTGATAAACTCTCCGATCTGTAGCAGCCAGCCTTCCCAGGTTGTCGTCATGCCATGTCAAATGTCGACTGTGCATGATGAATAATTTGTGAACTGATTCAGAGATTCAAGATTTTCTTTTCAAACCATGATAAACTGTAACACGTCAACAATCATAGTAACATGCACGTGTCACTGGACTCTGGAGTGACGAGGTAACTGGAAAGACTATCCACTTCCGGTCGAGCTGCTGATCAAATAAGGGACTAAGTATTCGTTAAGAAAGGATGGATCAAGTTGATAATTCCTTCTGGAGGTGGAGCAAGTAAATAACTGCAAAAACCTTCACATAAAGTCTAACTCCAAAAGATTAGAAGGAAGCCACGAGAAAGAATGACAAGTGTTCCGGTCGGAGGTTCTCTTCTCTTCCTTCTCTTGCCTTCTTCGGAACAAACGTAGTTTCGAGGAGGGCATTGGAATAGAAGGAGGAGCCCGCGGATTCGGTGGTGGTTTCTTCGAAGCAATACCAAACAAAAATCTTACGACTCTCAGCAACGGATATCTTGGCTCTAGCAACGATGAAGAACGCAGCGAAATGCGATACCTAATGTGAATTGCAGAATTCCGCGAATTTGAACGCATATTGCGCCCGAGGGCACGATACATTTTCTAGGGAAACCGCGATGGGAAAGCAATCTCTCTAGAGTCTAGTGTGTCCAAGTGAAGTTTAGGGTTACTTCTTTTAACTGTCTTGAGTTGCACAGGAGGATGTTATCTTAATTGCAATTGACTAAGAAAATCATTTTTTTATATGATATATATATTCTATTTTCGGTAATATTATGAATGAAGGTCTTTGGAATTTGAAATAATGAAATTTTAACTTATACTGAAAAGGACCAAATAAAGTATATAAAAAATTATAATCAAACTAATAAATACTAAAATAAAAATAAATGTCACGCATGATATTCAGAGTTCATAATGAGTGAACCCCAAGGTAACTGAAGATATTAAAAATATAATTGTATATAGTCACATATGACCAAAATATGCATCAACTTGAGTCAAATGGAACCATATTTTCAGCTTAATAAAGTCGTAGTCAAGTTGCTCAAACGTGGTTTATAAGATGATTTTTTCCTTTCATTTGGTAGTAAATGAAAGGTGTAACTAAACTTTCAAGGAGAAATATATATAATCTATACAAGAAATATAGAAATATATATAATCTATTAAAATTCAAATCTATAGAAATGAGTAAAGAAGTCTTAAATGAACCAATCTATGAGTGTGATGAGATTCGACAATGAAGTAAAGCAATCATCTAAGTAGATGAATACTTTTCTGTTCTTATCTCGAAGCTGTCTTTGCTTATTAACATATTCAAGACATTAACACCATATCTTATAGATGTCAAGAAATTTCTATTCAGTTTGTATATATTTCTCCAATTATAAATATTGGAATTTATCCTAATTTTGTTTTATCTATGTGGAATAGTAAACTATACTTGGTACCAAGAGGATGAGATAGAATAGCACTGGTTTCTTTAATACTCCAAACTTTTACTCCATGAAACTTAATGTTAGACAATTTTAATGGTATTATATATATTTGGAGTTTACGGTGCCATTGTAAATAAAACAATAGAACTTTTTAATCCATCTCCAAACTCTTTGATTATCTGGTTAGCTAGTATACAAATGTAATAATAATATATCGACAAGCAAATAGGTCTTATTTACACAAAGGTTTGGTACTGTCTGCTCATAAAGTATACAGTTTCAATACACTCGATAATGGAAATAAAATAATTTACATCTTCAGTGATTTCTTAGAAAATAGTCGTGAACTTTCGTTTAATTTCCTTGAGAAATCTTTCATGTCTGATACTACTGTGTGGGACTTTTATCGATCGATCGTCGAGCTATACGCACTGCGAGAAACATTCACTGCCAATGCTCTACATGAACTAATTCTCTCTCGGTAAGAAAGATTCCTTCGCATCCTTACCATGAAATTACGAGATGCACCTCTACGTTAGGAGAAACACAAAAGCATCTATGAGAGAAGCTGCTCTCAGATGATGAAGTCCCAGACGATACAGTAGTGGCCCCAGGCAAGACGAAAAGATACCGAATTCTTCGGGACCGGAAATGTCGGGTTTAGCATGCACCTTTGATGGGAGTCAGGAAGGTAAATGTAAGAGGTTGGGCATTTTTTGTTCTTGAGTCCCTACAGTTTGAATTTGAAATGAGAATGTCTGGAAGATTAGGTTCAAGCTTGCTACTCTAACTTCGGACCAATTCGTTTCGGAAGTTCATGCTCTAAATCTTCTGCTGTATAACTCTTGCCACATTTGATCGTGAACACTAAAGCACTTGAATTAGAGTGTTGGTGTTTGTATGTGGACAGAAAGGAGTACTTCTTCCCAAGAAACGAATTGGTTGGTACCACAGCACACTCCCGAGATTATGGACGTTCAGTTTTCGAATTTTAGAGAGCTTAGTCGGCTGTGATGTAAATTGACGGGATTGGGCTTCTTCGAATTTGCTCGACGTCCAGTTCGTATCAGGAAAATCAAGGCGCCAGGACGAGAGCAAGCGTAGCTAGTGAGAATGAAGATACTTCCGTGGTCCGCTCGGAAGTTCGAGACTGTTGTTGGGATCGAGCTGAAGACGAGTATTGCTGCGACATGAAAGTAGTAGCTGCGTAGCAGCTGGAACTGAGACACCACCATCAGTTACTTGACACGAAGTTCGGGAAATATGGGAAGCTGTGGCTGTACTAAGTTACTACAACCCATGATGAGGCGCGTAGTATGGGCCCCGGGGAATGCTTATTTGCCCGTGACAGCTAAATCTTTTATGCGAGTACACTGTGGAGGATTTGGTGGAGTTGCGTTTTCTAGATCTTCGTTTTTGGTCGACCTGCGACTTACTTCTCGAACATTTCCTGTCAGAATTACTACCCTAGTACCTCGGATATGCAGTGGACGAACCTTCTCTGCGCTGGGCTTAAATGAAGAGCAAGCAGCAGCGGTCAAAACTGAAGCAAATTGTGTGAGGGTAATGGCAGGCCCCGGTTCTGGCAAAACTCTTGTTCTTACTTGCCGCATAGCTCACCTCATAAAAGGGCGTGGAGTGAACCCTTCCAACATGCTGGTAATTCACCAACGGGACTCCATGTTTCTGACTGCCATCTTAGCGTTTTGAGTGAATGGAATTGCCAACTAATCTAATCTGTACTCTACTTGTTTGTGAACAGTGTATAACGTTTACTAACAAGGCAGCAAATGAACTTCGGGAAAGACTGAGGAAGCTGCTAGGTGAAGAGTTATCTGCAAAACTTACTGTACGTTTTCAGTCAAAATTTGGATGAGACGGATTATACTGTGTTTATTACTCTCGATGTAGTAGGTATCTCCACACAGATGGCTTACAACACGTTTTACCGTGGTTACACCGATGAATGATGTGCAAGATGAAACCTTCTTCTGAGTAGTCGTAGAATTTTTCTTTTTGTACACTGTCTTGATGCAATATAGGTGATCTTATAGATAGGAACTTTCCACAGCGTCTGTGCACGCATCTTGCGCGAGGTTGCCACGAAGGAAGAAGTTGGAGTCGACCGGGATTTTGTCATCTATGATGAGCAGGATGCAGGAAGAGTTGTAAAAGCAATTTTAGAAGAGGTAAATACTTCGTCATGCGCCTTCGGTCTTGTTCTCTTTAATGAAATTTCATGAACCAGGATATAATTCAGTGTGCTTATGACTGGAATGTTGTTCCCGTTGAGTTATGCATCTTAATGTGTTCCCGTTTGAGTCAATATTTTCTGTTTTGTAGCAGAATCTCAGTAGTACTGAAAGTGACAGCAAGGTGAAGCACGATATTCCTAGTAACGCATTGGCAAGCAAAAAGAAGCAAAAGCAGCTCACCGTTGCCACGAAAGAGGTCCAAGAGACGCTTGAGCTGATTGCCGGACTGAAGCAGTTCGAGTTGAAAAACTTTGTGCTGAAACAAAGTAAATCTTCTCAGGTCCTCAAAATGCCGTTGAAGTACGCAAAGGTTCAGCATTTGGCCAGGCGCTACCAGGTTTTCGACCTGATGACCACTTATGTTTATATGGACGGCTTATTTGTAGGATCTTCGATGTAGAATTGTCCGGTATACTGTAATTCGTTTTGAGCATGCTGGCATGGAATACTCAGTCTTCCAGTATGTACATGTCCTGACCAGTCGGTGAATATTGTCCAGAGTGCTTTAAGGAGTTACAATGCGGTGGATTTTGACGACCTTATTTTCCTCACCGTGCGTCTTTTGTATCTCAGAAACGATATTTGGGAGGTACATCAAAGAACTTCACCTTTTTCCTTCAGAATGAATAGTCGAAAGGTAATGTTGAGAAGTGAAGATATTCTCATCATGTCGTAGAACCAGATTGGGTTACGCTCTACAGGTGTTTGCGGTTTGTGATCCCCAGTCTACCTTTGATCATACTAAGATACTCAAAGTAGTTGCAGCTTCAACTTTCCTGACCGGGTCATCTGTTGTGTTTCCTGTCTACGGAGAAGTCCAGAGTTATCAGAAGCGTTGGAGCTATGTTCTAGCAGATGAGTTTCAAGATACGGATGTGGTAAGTGCAGAAGACTCCGACCTTTTGTCGATGTAAAGCGAATTAAAATCTTCATCATTTCCTTGGAAGGAGAGTGTGTACCAGTGCGCTAGTCTAAGTCTGATGCATCCTACAAGAAGCTTCCACCATAAGCACTGCCTTACGGAGCGTTCTGTTGGTGCTGATTTCATTGACAGGCCCAATATATACTTGTACGAAAACTGTGCATGAAAAATAAAAACCTCTTTGTCGTTGGAGACGTGGATCAGGTGCGTAATTTGGTTCTCGTAATCAGCAAAGCATGTAAGTGCTATAGTCTATGTTCTACGATATGACCTGTCGAGTTATAACATATTTCTTTTCGTTTTTGGAGTACTGTGTTCGCTCAGATGAAAATTTGGACAGATAATTAGACTTCTATTTGATTGAAGACAACGAAGTTTGTTGGAGGTAGGTTGCGCAATTTATTTTGGAATATCAGTGTTGTTATTGAGATTGTAGGTGGTGTCTGTCAATGCTTCATGAAGTATGAGTGTTTTGTCACTCACTTTTTTATTCGTTGAGTGCAGGCAATTTATGGATGGCGGGGTGCAGATTACAAGAATATGCAGGATCTCGGGCGTCATTTCCCGGAACTTACAACTCTCGAGGTAAATATTGTCACGTGGATTTCTGTCAATTTCGTCTTTTTGTCCAGGGCTTGACTGCTATGTTGCTTCTTGAACATGGTCCCTACGTCGTTGTCGCTGAAAGGTGTACAGTAAGGACCTGCACACAGATACTGTGCACTGTCTTCTCTCGAATCATGTGTCAGTTTCTTAAGACCTTGACTGGTTATAGATCATAAGGAAGACCTTAAAATATAGACTGCTGATAAACTTTGACTATTTGCTGACGAGTGAAGTACACATTTATCTTTCGCATTCCGATATGTGGTGGCATTGCAGTTGCGGAGGAATTAC
This sequence comes from Asterella californica, assembly GCA_036924285.1. NCBI lineage: Eukaryota > Viridiplantae > Streptophyta > Marchantiopsida > Marchantiales > Aytoniaceae > Asterella > Asterella californica. The sequence continues at coordinate 21,928,444 of JAYKYS010000003.1, forward strand.
CGGTCATCTCAAAGTATCCTTACCTTGGCGTCCGAGGTTATTAGTCAGTCTCCTCGAAGCAATACCTCTTTGAAGCCTTTGAAGTTGGAACCCGTGAAGGTACGGTATGTTTCCGAAATAGAACTCAATCTTTGTTAAACCGTAACCCACCTGACCTTCATCTTTCATGGTTTAATCTTTATTGAGAAGATTGGCTTTACATATTAGAAGCTTTGCAGGGAAATCAATCAAATTTATTTGTTGGGGACTTGGAGTGCTCTGCAGCTCGGTGGTTCACCTGTAACTGTCGCATACTTCGATAACGCTGAAGACGAGGCAAACTATGTCTTCCAAAAAATTCGAGCACTGATTGTTACTAGGCAGGCTTCGTATAAAGGTTTCGGCATCTTGTATCGCACTCGGCACCAGGTAACTACTTTGTTTGACCGCTCATCTCTAATTGTATTGTGTCTTACTGCTCGTCTTTATACTACTCCGGTTTTTTACTGGTTGTTCACTCCGCTGTGTAAATCCTTACAGGAAGCTTTCGAGGTTTTAGATACATTATCTAAAACATTAGATACATACACTAGATACAAGCTTTGAACGAGCTTAAAGCTTGGTGGTCCCCAGCTCGCTTTGTACTCAGAGCTCCAATGCCAAATTTTGAAGCTTGAGTGCACTATTTGGACTTTCTAGGCACCATACGGTGCTTCTGAAGAACTTTCTTGACCAATGAGGAAGAGCAGCAGTGGAATGCTTACGTTACTTGTGCAGGGACAAAGCTTTGAAAGGGTGTTCATCGAGAATGGAATTCCTTACTCGATCAGCGGAGCTACAGCGTTGTTGTCGTACAAGGTGCGTGGGACTCTCCTGTTGATCTCAACGTCTAATGTAGTTTTGGTACGATATAGTCAGGTTGTAGACGTTGCTATAACTTTCTCTTCTGGAGTTTTCTTGAAGTAAAGAAGACTGGTGCATTTCTTGCAGGGACCTAGGGCAAACTAGGTTCGTTTAAAGGTCTAGGGGAACCGTGGATGCGCATAGCTGTACCAGTAAGCTATACTTTACGTTGCAACCTTTCTTGCAGGAGGTTAAAGATCTGCGTGCATACTTGCAACTAGTCTGGAACCTAGGTGATGGAGTCGCTATGGAGCGTGTAATCAATACTCCTCCTCGAGGTGGAATTCACAGCCTTCTCGGTGCCTGCTTGTCTGTGAAGATAGCTTGGGAAAGGTCATATGTCTAAGGGGTTGGGATCTTGCATTTTTTTCCCGTGCGAATCGAGTCATAAACAATATCCTTACAAAAGATTAAAACAGGGGCTTCGCTTCTGAATGTCTAGCAAACTTGTCACAGGACTTGGCCCGACTACTCTTAAGAATGTCCGAGAGTGGGCTTCGGATAGAAGCCTTTCACTTCCACAAGCGTTACAGGTATGAGTCCCTTGCTCTACTGGACTTGCTAGATCTAGGGTTTGAAATTCGTTGAGTGTCAATTGTGGATGAGCATTATGGCTGCTAAAAAGCATAACGATCGTTACTTTCTTGCTCTGTACAGTTAGAAGAAGCTCTAGTCTTCTGCTGATGTTCGAAGCTCTTGTCATTTCGATTTTTCTCGTAAGATGTTGACATAACTAGGACAGGATGGTCGGTCAACAGTCTTTCATCAACAGCCTTAGATCCATCATTGTTCTTATGATTCCAGTTACTGTGGACTAAACGGCAAAACGTCCTTCTAAGTAAGTGACTTCGTTTGTTCCTGCAGAAAATTTCGGCGGATCAGCCTTCCCACAAAGACCTAGGGATCACTGCAAAAGCCAGGCAAGTCTGAATATATCCAGCTTCGGTGATAAACTATCGTTTAACCGAAGTGATTTCACTGACTTATGTATACGAGGAATTTCTCCCTGGGGTGCAGACATTTTGCCAGATGGTACTCAATTTCAGTTCAGTGTTACCAAGCAAGTTCTGAGTCAAGTTCTGATGACCTTGAGTCCTCTTTTGTCTGAAATATTGTTTGTTCTGAGTGCAAGCAGAAAGTCTATATTGGAGTTTTGTGAGCTTATGAATGAGTTTGTGGAAGTTAGCTCCAGCCAGGATTATACTGTGGGGATGCTCGTTCAAGAGGTCATAAGCAGGTAGGTGTCATCACCGTGGTTGCTCTGGATGACTTAATTTGTGCAAGTCGAGGGAACGTCAGTGGGAAATCTCCAAGCGCTACCACAGCAAATATGCATTTCTGTTATGTAGTGTTATGTAGAGAAACTTGCAGTGGTCCCGTTCAGAATCGTTTTGTGACAGTCTGTATGGTCCTCTGTATCTTGTCACTATCTTGGTCTTTTAAGACAGCAAGTACTCTCTGAGAATTATTTTCACTAAGAACGTTGGTTTAATCTGCGAAGAAAAAGCAAATTGATTGTCTGCCTGCTCCTACAGTCAGTCATTTGTCCACGACTATTTGATCTATGCATTTGAGTAACTTCTTCAGATTATTCCAGAACAAAATTCTTGGAGCATCTCGAGAGTTCAGATAAGAACGGTGAGAAGCGCACAGGGCATATCGAAGAATTTCAGGTGCTTGGCTTGACGTTAAGAATACATCGTAGGTCGTGAAAGTATGATCAACTTTCTCTGATGCTGATCTTAAATCAGAATGCTTTTCAGCTGGTTACCTACTGCCCACAGTCGGCTACGATAATCTTGATGATGATTGCTACGTTTAGGGTTGGATTTACCTGTATGTTTTAGTCTCAGCAACTGTCCATTTGGAGCGGATTGTTATTTTCACACGAGAGTGAAAAATAACAGTTTAGAACATTTCCTGAACCTGTATCTGAAGGTTATCTTTACTTGAACAAACTGGAAGCCAGTACGAAGTCCAACTTTGCGTTCGGAGTCATTAAGATATTACTGATTAAGCATAATCAGTAATATGTACATCATCTGTAAACTGCTTGCGCGTATATACTCTCTATTTCCACCTTCAGAGGCTTATGGAACCTTCTCATTTGTGATTTCAGGCATTGGCAAATAAGCACGGTCTTGGAAGGCCTGCTCTTGCTATGTTCCTTGAATCGATTGCTCTGAATATGGACTCGGAGGAAGTAGGAGAGGTTGGTAGATCATCTTTCGAGTTCCGTCGCAGACTGTTATGGCGTGTCTTTTTCAGTCTCCCATTCCATTTACAAGCTAAATTATCATGAATATGAAGCCTGTCTTTCTTAATATGAATGTCCGAAAACTCTTGACGATTGTAAATTCGTACTTTCTGGAGGTTCACACATCTAACCAAAAAATTGCAGAATGGGAAGAAACCAGACACAGTCAAACTTTCGACTCTTCATGCAGCAAAAGGACTGGAATTCGACTACGTATTCATCTCGGGGCTAGAAGAAGGAATATTACCTCACATCCGAGGTGATCTAGATGAAGAGCGACGATTGTTTTATGTGGGTGTCACTCGAGCAAAAGATCAACTGTAAGCACATTTATCAGAAGAGCTTTCTGATTGTAAGAATGTATCTCCCGTCTTGATGACAAATTTCCACATATTTAAGATTGTACTACACGCGAGCAGTTCTCCTCGTAACCTGTTGTACTTACATATGAACTTTGTTTCACTTTTCAGGTTCATAACGTACAGGAGACAGGCTCTTGTACCGGATGTAGGATTCAGGCAAACCAGAAGATCAAGTTTTCTAGATTTGCCAAAGAAATTGTTCAAAGAGGAGTGGCATGAAGCAGAAGATCCTTGGAAAAGCATGGAGAAAGGATATCCTAGAAATTTTTCCAGAGCAAATGGGTAGAATGTAATCTGGATTCTGTGAACAGTTAAAATGGAAGTAACTTGAATGTACCAGAATCATTTTTCTCATCTTTCTACTCTAATGTGACCCATGTGGATTTTAGAGGAGAATTGGTCAGAAAGGTATGACTCATCGTTGTTACTTTTCTGTATAGAGTAACTGACAAAGTAGTTTACGCAGAATTGTTGCTAGAGCATTTCGACCCAGACGGAGCACTGTGCCCAGGCTGCCTTGCTCCTTTCTGATATTTCGTTCAGTTGTGTGTCGAGACATATCCTTCTTAGCATATACAGTTTTATATTCCTTGAGTATTCGGGTGAAGTTCTCTAGGGACGAGTTCGAATTTCATTGATTGGCAAAAGAATGCACGAGTTTGATTTTTGGCTTCTTAGGTATTCAAGATCATTGCACTGGATTTCATTTTATTTAATTTAACGATTTTCTTATTGTGTCTTTCAACTGTTCCTCACTGGAACGGTTCTCATTCGTCTTTTTTTAGTTTTTTATTTTATAAGATGAGATTGGTATCTACCGATTTCAGGTGTTGCATTTTCACATCAGCTGTGTATGATAATTGTCACGTCTATGATATTGTAACGCCTTGGTTGGTCATCAGGAGTATTATTTATCTCTTCAAATGTTAAATTAGTGAAGATATTCATGCGCCATGATATTATACTTTGTTGTATTTGAAAGCAAAATCTTTCTCCAAGGATATGTTCATATGTTTATGTGTGATTATCATATGTTTTAAAATAGTCATGGTTCATTTTTAGGTGCTATCGTTTGTAATACTATATTAATATATCTATTACACGTTCAATCCAAATGTCTGAGATAGTGGTCAATAATCGAATATCGATTAGAAATTCTTTTGAACGCTGGGACTACAGATGCAAATTTGCGGTATCATCGATGAGGCAGTCTGAGAGTGAATTACTTACGATCTCTTGGTGGTTATCTAAAGAACACATATAGGTTACACCATAGATACAATGGACCAAATTTCACAACCGTCCCTCACAACATTAACGATGGGGTTCTAGGTGAAATTGTGTCAAAGTTTCCACTTATTATTCTCTATTCTATTCAAAAGAGTATATCTTCTTTGTCGATAATGAATTATAAAGGTAATATGTTATATATTTTTCAGGTAAAGTCTAACGCTTGTTAAGTTTATTTAGATGCAAGCGTTATTTATTTCCAAGCGTAAACATAAGTCATAGTGCATTAAAATGTATTATTAAACTAATCATTTCATTAACAATTTAAATGGAATTTTGATTTCCGTATTGTAAAATTTCGTTTCATGGCAATAGATACTTATTTTTCACATTCGTAGAGGGATATTCTAACTGCTGTGATTTCTGGACGTCTCTCTTGATCGATATAGAGCATATTTTAAGCATAAAGCACTATCAGATTATTTCTGTTCTTCTTTAGAGTAGTTATCGTGGAGTCAAAACCTGTAGAACACTGTTTTTAATTTATGAGATAGTGAGATTACATAGCACACTCTCATAATATTAAAAAAATTAAAAAAATTTAAACATTAAAGAAATCAAATATCTTAATGTCTGAAGTGTAACTATTAAATCACAATCCTTTGTAATGCACTCCTCATGCATATCTTTATACTTGGTCACCTTCGCTGCTACCACCACGCTTGCAATCCATCTTGGAGGATGGGTGATCACATGTGCCGTCATTGAGTCTCGTGTCGGATCCGTGACAACACATGGATCTGACACAGGAAGACCTGATCCTCCTTCATCATGTACATGTCAACTCACTCTGATCCTCTCGTCTGAAGGGCATACCAATGCTCTCTTCATGTCATGTAACCGCTCTCCCGTGCTAAGACAAACATGACATTTTTGATGACATTGTGGGTAGCTATCCGCTCTCCACAGTGAGGACAGCGAGTAAGATGTCGATCCGAGGTGTCGAGCGAGACACCGCACTCATAGGTGGACAGTGTTGAAGCAACATGCTGGTCCTCAACAAACCTAGGTGGAACCTCATCGCTGTAGAGAAGATAGTCGATGCGATTGAGAATGCTCTAATGCAAGATCGAGCTTTGAGTCAAGAGCCTACCCCCTTGTCCGAACAAGAGCGGAGTCGAGCTCTAGTATATCGTGAGATGTAAAAATTCACTAAGAACGGATGAAGAACTTGCTGGAAGTGATGTCTCGTCAGAGAGGACTGTAGTTTACGAGATCCATCTGTAGCTAGGGTATCGAATCGAGAGTGTACCTTACGTGTCTGAAGAGTCAAACTATCTCTTGTCTCACGGAGACACATCTGTAGTGAGTAAGAACCATCCTTCACCTCTGTCACATTGCTCTCTAGAATAGGTCCATCTCGCACGAGGAAACAACAACAGAGTCAAGATGCTGAGAGGACTCAACTACTCAAAGACAGCGTAGCAGTCTCTTCCATGGATAATAAGTCCACCCCATCATATGATATTTGCAAAGACGCCTTCTTACATACGAGAGATCTTGTCACACAATCAAAGATCCTCGGTCTTATGACGTCACCAAAAACCTCCACGATCCTTCTATCAAACTCTCTAAGGCGCGAGATGAAGATAAGAGATGGAGGTACTGTGCGGAGTAAGTAACCAAGACGACATGTAATGGAAGAATAAAAGATATCAAAGGCAACCTGAGGGTCCTCTAACATAAAGAGATCCTTGATATGCTAAATGTCTTCCGTCAAATGACATCTAAGAACCGAGAGATGAAGTCCTCTGTACCCCCTTGTACTCCGAGGATACGTAATCATCTCTAGGTGTAACAAATCCCTCAGGAAGTTAGAGGTCCCCCGTAATACCTGTGAGAGACCAAGCCTTGCACTTTGACATCGGATACTTGTCCAGTACGTTTCAACTTGCTAAAGAACTTTTGCCAGAGACTGGAAGTGGAGAGTGTTACGAGAGACGTTTTGGAGAAGCAAGAGCGGCGGATGAAACTGTTGGATGAAGTCTCTGACGAGATGACAGATGAAATAGACCCGGTCCATTGTGCTTCAGAGGCTGGTAATTTGAGCACAGCTAAGGTAGTCGAAAATCGGTCTTCTTCATCAACAATCACTTTGAATCCATCTTATACAAAGCAGTCTACTTTAGGACTGAGTGCTTTCCAGAATGGACCGTTTGGAACACAAAATGGTAGAAATCGACCATGACCTATAAGAAAGAATGGATGAAAGGTTTGACGAGTTGAAGATCACGCTTAAACGGATCGAGAGCAACATGGAAAAGATGATCATTCTTCGTGATGAATTACAATCCTCGTTGAGTAGTTTTATGTCCAAAGTAGATAATGCAGAGTCATCGGATATGCAGAGTCATGGGAGCAATCCAAAACGACCGTATCTAAGTTTAGAAAATGTGAGCATTTTCCAGAAAGTCATTGCTGCGATGCTTGTAGGGCAAGCTGTTCGCTTGCACTTCATGTGTGAGTCCATAGTTGGACCTCATTGTCAAGGATAAACCTGGCTTGAACCTTTGTCTAGAAAAACAGAACATGGAGTAGCTTCAATGCATCTATGACGTATCTTTCAAGATGAGGTACTATCTTGTCAAAGCTGGCTTGCATGTGACTTTAGTAGTGACTTCTGCTGTACCTGAGTTGAGCAGCCTAGAAGCAGCAGCACTTCTTTTATCACTAGCTAGTGCTGCAATGGATAATATCAGGACAGACGATAGTACGATTTCGGTCAAAAGAACGGGAAATATGACCTTAGACGAAGCATGGAGTCGACTGCGAAGTGTTCTTGTGCCCAAGCTGGAGAACAACTATACTGTTCTGTTCAAGCTGGACCGGGTGAAATATCTTAACTTAAAGGAGGAAGATATGCGTGGGTGTGCGAGCAATGCATGACGAGAGGTATTCGGAACAGAAGTTTGTAGTCTATATAACTGGAGGAAGATCTGTGGTGAAGCAACAATCTCAGAAGGTTAGTTTTCCTGCCCGTTAATGTCATTTTGTTTCATGAACGATTAGTTTTTCTTATCAATTTTTGATTCCGAGCGTAAAATTTCTGATTCCCCGCAAGAGTTACAGTATTTACTTTATAAGATAACTCTGTTAATAGCTATCACATGTTCAACTCATTCTTTGATCATGAACACGCATCACAGTCTGAAGTTTTGTTCTAACATGTTGTGAGTACTTTACTGCATTATTCATTGAGCTATCTGTGAAGATTATGCAGTCGAACGGGCGGGCTTGATCACTGCTGAGGTCAGTTTTGACACCGGGAGACTTCAGGTGAGAAAGTCTTCCATAACATGCTCCAGCCTAAATTTGAGAGTTAAAACTTCTGACGGGATACATCCATGAAATTACACGTAAAGTTCTTAGATGGCGCAAAGTGCTAGATAGTTTTAAGCTGAATTTCAATACTAGATCCACTTGTTTGTTTATGTGTCCTAGTCTTAATTAAACTTCTCTATGAAAATTGTTTGTTGAGTCTTCGGTCTTTGCAATGGCATGCGCAGGGGGAACATCTGCAAAGTAGAAGTGCAAAGTAGAAGTGATGCAACATATTCTTGGAGATCGTATTCGCATTAACGAAAATCAACATGGTCCCACGCACATCGCTGTGTTGGGAAAAGCTTACGACACGATCTACAATTCAGATCTTAGAATACATGTATATTTGTTGGAGGTAGCGAAGGTCAAGCTGTTGCGGAGTTGGTTGCAGCTCATGCGGACATTCATGGCATCAACTTCGACCTTCCACAAGTCGTTGCAGCTGCTCCTCAGATAACAGGTACGCTGCAAGTCCTGCGTTCAGAAGTCAACGTGCACTAGTTTGAAGCTTGTTTCATTATTAATGCGTTGCCATCTCTTTTTCTAATCTCTCTCATGATCGTATATCAATGTACATGCAGGTGTAGAGCATGTGGGTGGTAACTTCTTCGAGACGGTACCTCCTGGTGATCCTGTCTTTTTGAAGGTGAGAACGATCGAATCGGATGATGTTTGATGATCTCTAATTCAGAGAGAGTATCAAGAAGATAGGAAACTGAGCTCCTCGCCATAGAACAGAATGGAATAAGAAGCACGTGCAATGTAGCACCAAAGAGATGGAAAGAACTCGACGACGAAGGGCAGCCTGAATGCACTCCACTTCTTGTTCTTCCTCAGTCGGTACCTCGAAGGACGCCTGTACATTGCACAGCTATAGCTCAAATGAATTATATCGAATGGACTTACACTGGACTTACACTGAAGCCCAGCTCCTATTATAGAGAAAGACGTCAAGAGACTGGAGAGCAGGAGATACCAACTTACTGCAGGGAGTAAGTGGAGCCAAAGAACCAACGATTCAGGATCATATCTGAAACTTCCGTTGAAGATATTAAAGACTATTCTCCTACTTCTGAAATCATTGACAGTCCGCCTAGTCTATCAATGAGCAAAAAGATGTGATGAATCTAAATTAAAAAGAGCCTGTCTTCCTCTTCGGCGGTGTTAGAGTTTGAGCTAAGTGAGTCTCGTGTGACTGTGTGCAGTGGATTCTTCACAACCATGGCGACAACGATTGCGTGAAGATCGTCAAGAATTGCTACGAAGCTTTGCCGAAAGGGGATAAAACTGTCATGGCTGAGCATGTGCTCGAGGATGGTAGGACATATACCAGCACTCAGTTCATTCAGAAGTTCGATGTCCTTATGCTATGTCTGTTTCTGAAAGGCCAAGAGAGATGTTTTAACCATTCGCGAACACTCAACGCTAAAGACAGCTGGATTTTCTCTATGCAAATTCGAGTATTGATTTTCTCTATGCAAATTCGAAATACTCTCACAGGCTGTGACTCTCATAGAAGCATATAAAAGTGATCCACAAGTGATATTTTCCTGCACAAGCATTCAACTACCTAGGGGAAATCAAGCCCTACCCTTCTGTTAAGTACTGCACGTCTTAGAGGATATCAAATGTACAAGTTCCGAAGATATGACTCTCTCTTTGAGAAACTATACAGGAGGGAGAAGCTGTAACGGGGGAACTCAGAGAACGGTTAAATCACTAGGTCCACGAGTACTTGTATTTGAAACTAATAGCGGTTATCATGATCATTTGAGGATTTCATTCAAATATACATAAACCTTAAAGTTTCAGTACTGTGCAGATCTTACCATAAGTGGCGGTCAAATCACGACCGATTATAATGTCATGCTTGACATTATAATATACACATATCATTACATATTCACTACAGCTAGTATTGACATCTGCAGTTGTGTTCACGAGGACTGTGCAAACTCCTCATAGTGCAGACAGCCAGGCTTTCTCCTAGCTAGCAATATTTTGACAGCGACTCGAACCGGCATCATCACTAATAGGCTCCACTATCTGCATATGCATATTTGGGATCTTAGGGCTGAGCTTGAAACCCTCCGGGACCACTCCAATAAGACATCGATATACTGTCAGTCCAGAGGTTCAAAGTCGCTTTCAGGAGAAGACTTTGAGTCGAACTAGAACCGCCAGATCTAGAGATCCACCCCACATGATTATTTTATATTAGAAGGGAAAAATTTTAAGGTACATAAAGCATAACGTGTATACCAGATGCATGCAGCAGGAGAGAAGAGCAGAAACTTATGACTAGAAAACTCAGTCTCATTATATATAGCTTACGACGGTCAACTAACAAGCGTTACCACTGCCGACAAAATCTTCCTCGCAACTGGTGCGTGATGTGACCTAAGCATGAATTCAGAGACTAGCAGCTCATGATCAACAAGAAACTGAGCATGCGCAAGTTTGTGGTTTGTCAGTAATGTGGCCTTAGCCGGCCTTCAGATTGTTCAACTTTATATAGACCATGAGGTTCACGTTATCGTCCTTGTCAATGGTATCCTGAACGCTGCTCGAGCTGGAAGGTTCAGGGCTAGACGCCGGGAGCCTAAAACTGGATGAAGAAGAGACTCTCCGGATCCGACTGCCACTTTCCTGTTCATGGGGATGCTCTCTGCTGCTGCTAAGCTTGCTTGTCCGGCCGCGGGAGCCCTCATCATCGCACATGGATTTAGCGAGCCCGTCATCTCCATCTCCAGCTGCAGCTGCAGGACTTGGAGGATGGTTCAAACTTAAACCCGAAAAGCTAGCAGGGAGCTGTTGAACATTTTGTGGTTGATCGCTGGTGTAGAAGACGAAGCCGATCTCTCCGCCGCCTGCTTTCGAGCTCGAGCTCCCTCCACGTTCGGGAGATCCACCATATCCAGCCTCTCCGTGGCCTGCTGCTGCAATGGGGACAGTCTCGTCTTTAAGCTCGCCTTGGGCAAGACTGGACCCAAGCATTCTAGAATCACAAGAAACAGAATTTTGCTTCTTGTCAACGGTATGCGTGGCTTGGCCAGAGCTTTTCCCACTTGGAGAGGAGCCTCGGCATGTGCATGCGCAGGAGGCATCACAATACTTCGCAGAGCAACTTTTAGATTCGGTCGAGCTGGAATCACTGGACTTTGAAGAGCTGTGCTCAGACTCTTCGACTGGAAGCCCAGCAGCTGCAGGGCTGACGTGAAAAGGGTCGTAACATTTCAGGTCTTCAATCAGACTTCTGTAGTTTGCTCGAGAGATGGCAGTTCCTGGGAATGAACTAGACGAAAGCCTGGGAGTGGTTGCGACAGATCCGGCCGCGGCAGCCCCAGGCTTTCGACCATGAGCGATGTCATCAGAATCGTCTGAAAAGGATCCCAGAGTTATGCTGGTCTCGTCGTGGGAAGAAGATTCTGAGACAGTTATGGAGACCGATACGTCTATTTCTGGGGTATCATGAACCGACGACCCGCACGACTCGTTATAATTATCGAAGGTTATCGCTGTACTCTGACTTAATCCCTCTGAACTTTCTTCATGACCGTCTGAGCTGGGGATCTCGTAATAAGAAGAGCCAGTGGATCCGGTTGCTCGTGCAAGAAACGGTGTAAGTGGATCCTTGTACGAATGATTGCTTCCTACTGACGAGGAGGAGCTCTCCTCTGGCTGGTCCTGATAGATAGCTCCTGCTGGTTCATCTTCGGAGTGCTGATCGTCATCTACTTTATTTTCCTAGCACATACACAAGTCTTCGAAGGATTAATTGTCAACTGACACAGATAAAATATAGAACCATAACAGGCCTAATGAAGTATTCCGAACGAGAACTATGATGGCCATCGTTCTGCCACGACTGTATATGTGTTAAAGCTGAAGTTGACTATGATAAAAGACTTACTGAGTCATACATTAGAGACAAGGTTATACCTTGCGGTTGTTCTGGACACTGGCAGCTGTACATGTCAGGGGAGGAGCAACTGCCGGGATCCCAGTTTGAGGACGTTTGGGAATGATTTTCGGTTCACCAAAAAACTTTATCATCTTCTCCCATACTGCAGCTGTAATCGGTAAAAAGAACATAACAGTTACTGTAAACTTGTCGAGTAAATGAATTTCACCCCAGTTCTATAGTTGCATTCGAAACAAAACCAGGAAGATCCAGCGATAGAGAGAGGAACACCTGATGCAGCAGGAATGGAAGTCAAGCTTGTACATACCTTCAAATCTGATGGGAGGAGGGCTAGGTGGAGGGTGGGCGAGGCTCTCTTCCATCAGCATGAGCTGATAGAAGTACGATTCGTAGTTTGCCCTGAGAAGGGCAAGTCGTCTTTCGCAGCGCTTGCTCAACTTATTCACATCCCATTCTTCATCTGGAACGAAGAGTTGAGTGGCCACCCACTGCCACTTTGAATTCCCTCTTCCTTTCTGTTGCGTTTCCTTGATGTCCACCTCCCATCTCTGCACAGCATTCAAGAGCTCGATGGTCGTATCCGGACCCCACTTGTATTTCCCCATGACTCCCACCTCCTGCAAATACTTCACACAACCGTTATATTAATCATTACCTAAAGCATGATTCTGCAGAATTTTATGATCAACGGACCACACAATGGTCTAGCGCTAGCACACACACTGACGGCCAGACAGAGACTGCCCACAAGTCATGTATAGTTTCATGAGGAACTTCTGGCCTGGAGCAACTTTTAGTACTACATGAGAAGAGCACGATACCGATGATCATCACGGTGTTATGAGCATGGATATTTTAACCGTTAAAAACCATGGCAATTGAGGAAACAGCACTAACCAAAATGTCTGGGAAGAATGCTTTGGTTAACGTTCTTGCTGGGAGCAGATTTATAGCCTCTCCTACGAATGGAGCAAGAACGCTGGAAGCCGAACCACACATCTAGCAAATCTTCCAATGCAGACGCATATACGTTCAGTATCAGCGCCGTTTGCCCTCCAAGCTTCCGTATGCCCCTGGCCTGCCGCTTCATATTCTCTACGCTTGAGATCAAAGTCTGCGACCGGCACAACCTATCTAAAACTGTTGCAGATACTAATGAAGATCCTTAGTGTGAGAAATTAAAAGAGCTTTCGCTTCGTTGCTGCAGGTGCCTTGCATTCTACTTACGAACTCAAACGGACTAGATTCTCGGGTATAGGCTCAGCCTGGTGATAGCTTATCAACCGACTAGTTATTTGAGCAGGGCTGCTAGCCATTGTCGAATGACTGCTGCTGAGTCGTGGGTTCCAATTTTGCTGAAGAGGATACATATGAGCTTGAAAGGCCGGGACTCGGGAGAGGAATTTTCAAGCCGCGTGGAGATTGTCGTATTTCTGTACATGAATGTAGAGTTGCTGAGCGCCGTACAAGTTCTGGTAACGAATCTTTGTTGACGGTCTCTTCCCCGGAATAAATAACGCTACCTGCGCTAGCATTCGTGGCCAAAATGCCCCGAGATGCTTCTTTTGAGCTCGATCCGTACCAAGGCTCAAGTGGGTTCACTAGATGGAAATAAATGCTCATATTACATTACCTGGATACGATAACCTAAGTAGCGGCTAATAGGATAGCATGACATGAATTAAAGTGCTAATGCGGTCGTGAACTTGACTAAGTTCGTGATGGATGGACGGAGTGGAAATTGTTGTGACGATGCGAAGAAAGATAAATAGTTGTGGCGCGAGAAGGGATTCAGAATAGATGGAATATATTCAAAATTTAGAACTCACATTGCATCAAAACAGTTTCATCTAGTCACTTTCACTAGTATCGTTGTTTTATTCACTATCAGATTCGAGCACCAGCTTCGCTTTGCTCTTTATCAGTATCTCAGTGTTATCGTCTATAATCTATGATTTCACTGCAAGTCTGTGGCTGGATAATATCTAATCTTCGTGTAGTCGAGCAGCTGGTGTCAAACTAGTTACTCGACCTCTAGTGTTTCTCGATATTTCAGACGATTGAGTAAAGACACCATCCGCTTCAGCTGTAATTTTGCTTCGAAGCTCTGACTTCCGTTTGTTGTCATCAGAATCTCAGAAGTTAAGCTCGAGCGGGCTTCAAGTTCCTCGTCGTCGTTTGAGCCAGCCGTGACAGACTCCAACACGTATGTTGAGGTTTCATCATCCTCTGGCTCGGGTGCATCATGATGCGCTGCAGAGTTCGTGTAGTGCCTTACTGCCTCTGTGTATGTTTGAGGCAGTAAGGCACTATGAAACTTCCCTGCGGCGGAGAGTTGCTTGATATGAGTAGCATACGCAAATAGATCCCCATGCTGTGACAACTTTAATCCGTCTATCCGTCACGGAAATAGGTAGCGCATTAGTACTTTAATGCACTTACCCCAAACATTAGCCCCTACTTAGGTTCTCGTAGCCAGGTATTGTAGTTAATGAGCATTTACTTGCCATCTAGTGAACCCACTTTAGGCTTGAACCGGACTATTCGGTGGGCTCCTGTTGCACTTTGTGTTAACCATACACACCGCGCGAATGAACGTGCGGTCATACAGAAGGCACATACTCGCTCTTAGCATATGATCCGTTGATCTCGACGAGAACAACTACATGTTGCTGTTTTGGGAAAAGTTTGGTGCTAATGTCTTATATCATTTTTTATTCTTTTGTCTCTTTAAGACACACCTAATAAAAATAATAACTTCCATAAACTAGTTCCATGCCATAACCCCTTGCATAGCGCGTATAACTGGAGAGTATCCAATGTCGAGAATCCTTGTATTAAATCATCGCTTAGGCTCAATTCGGTCCATGTATTAGAGCGTTGTTGCTTTTCTTGGTGCAATGTTTTGATCTGCAAATGCAATGGATGTCATTTTCTACTAATATAGGGACAATTTAATATTAAAAACATTCCTCTAATTCTTTTCAGAATTATTCAGATTTCTATTTATCTCTAGTCATGATCATTTAGAGACCGACTGCCTTTCAAAGAACCCCTCTCATTCTTTTGAGAATTATCATGTTGTCAAATTTGTCTGGAAAGGAAAAATTATCCTCTTATCTGTTGACGAAGATAGATCGATTTCAAATTCTCGACGTCGGGCCTCCAAACTCATAACATTGTCGGGGTGATAACTTAAATATATCGTACTTTGGGGTCAGATTCGACTGAAAACAACTACAAGAAACTTGAAGAAAGGAATGTACAAAATGTTTGAAATTACATGAGTAGAATGCTGAAATCCCCAAAAGTTTAGAAACTGCTAAAATTGTAACATATGGGAATGAACAGAATAACATGTAAAAAGTTGAATTTCTGAAGATTAAAAAGAAGATTCTTTTTTATTTTCAATCTTTGGTGTCTAATTCTATTGTGTAGATAAATATTCGATAAACAAGTGCAGAGTCTGACCTCGCGATAAGGTATATAGATAAAAATTACAGTTCATGTCATATAACGTTTGGACACCATCACATCATACATTCATGTCATAAGAGGTCCATTCTTGTACATCCCTTGAGACATAATTCAGAAATGCACAAAGGATTTCCTCTCTTATATAGTCATTTGAAACAATAATTGACAATCATATAACAAAACAAAGTGATGAAAAAAATGCTGAAATTTTAATCCAGAATAGTTGTTTTTTCTTTTCCTTCTTTACTGCAAAAACCTTTAAGTTGAATGCATGGAATAGGACTACCCCTCTCGCTTCAGAACTAGAAGCAGCTCGACATCTAGGACGACGGTCACTCCTCCATATCTTCAAGTCCATGTAGATGTTTCTCTAAAAGAGAGATCCAGCTACGAGAAAAGAGATCACCAAAGTGTATCACTTTCTCTCACCCAACTCTTCCTCTGCTCTAATGTTTGAATCGCTCAATGAGATAAAAAACAAGAAAGATGGACCAGAATAGCATTCCAGAAGATAATCAACGCATTGTCTGATGCGTCGATAACACAACACAATGAGCAACATATAGCTTATCTTAGACGACATAGCCAAGTCGTCAAGCGGAAGAAACACATCTCCAATAGATCGACACTCTAGATCAAAGTCTACTACACTATCATGGAGAATTGCAAACTGCAGCCAACAGCAAGCTTTGAGATCGACAGTCTCACCGAATGAACACCCACACATGTCATCCATAGAGCAGAAGGAACTTCCGTGGATACAAGCTCCAACGATATTGAGGCACTCAACTCTCTATACAACTTTGTGAGAAGTAAAAAAGAATGGGATGTTCCATGCCAGGATTAGATTATCTTCACTCGCGGATGGAAGGGGAACATCCCATTCTTTGAGGTCTCCACATGTCAGTTATACAGACTGCTCAGGGTGGACAAGATCGATCTCTCTAAACACACTGAAAAGTGGAATAAACTTTTGTGATGGACCGGAATTGACAAAGAACACTGGAAAAAGATCTGGTGCGCATCTCTACTTTGGTTGATTCTATTTAGTGCGTCAGTCACACAAGATTGGCGATTCTCGAAGCTCTCTCCAAATGAACCTCAGGCAGGATGTGACTCTCAAGGACTCAAGAATAATATGCACCTTTTTTGGACATGTGGAACCTCGGCAACAGTGTAAGGCTGGGTCAAAAAGTTTTAGCTCTTAGTCTTTCCGAAGGTTGGTGGTTGGAGGTTAACGGCTGCGCAAGCGGTGCTTGGAGATTTACCACCAGACAATCTCAAACCTGGCTTCACTCTCTAGGAAACACTGAGATCAACCACGCTGTGGTATATCTGGATCAAGCGAAATGCTCACATTTTCCTCCGATAGGTGTAGAGCGAATCGAGAATTTGAGCAAGTTTGGCACAAAACTTCAACTCCACATTGACAATCGCTGAAGAAGACACAAGCGTCAATGCATATGTCTCTCCAACCAAGATTACAACCGGAGAACAACCACCTTCCTCCAAAAATGGAGAGGCAAAGGAATTGGAATCACCATAGCATGAGCGATCTTGGTCTTTCCTTCACAACCTGACTAGATCAGAACTCATGGAGGTTGTCATTCATTACTTTTGAACGACCATGTGCCTTGACTCCCCCACGGTGCCTTCTTGCGTGGTCATTTCTTGCCCTTGAAAGTTTAGTCTCCCCTTCTTGCCTACTCCCTATGTGGTGAGTTTGCGGATGCGGTCCGTGATCCGTATTTAGTGAGACCTTCTTATGTTCATTTGCGGTCGTTTGTAATAAATCATTCTTTGTGCTCGCTTTAAAAAAAAAAGTTGCATGCATATATTATTTTATCTAGGAAAAAATCGCAGACTCTCCACTCTGGTTGTCTAACTTGTCTTTATATACCTATAGTCTTCTCCTTGTTCATTTACAGTTCATAGTTCGTGGTTACATCTCATTGACAAGAGTAGAGTGTGCAAACTCCAAAGTAACCAAGGAGAAAAAGAGGCAACAGTAGCTCAAGGACATATTCCTTGATCTATTGCTGAGAGGAGAGTGGAGGGGAGTTCTGCGAGAGAGTAGAGGAGAGGGGAGGGAAGGGAGTGTAGCTTGAGAGGGTGGAGTGTGTTGGGGTGGGTTACTACAGTTTTTTTATACATTTATCTTTTTCTTCTGTTTTTACTTCTTTTGGTTCTAGAATTGGTGCATTCTGTGAAGAAATGAGTGAGTATTAAACTTTTTTGAGTTTTTGAGGTTTTAGGGTTACAAAGTCTTCTGTTTAGGATTTTTGAGAGATTTTTGAGGGACTTTTTGTTACATACAATGTGTTTTTATTTCTATATATCAGTGTTCTTTTCTTTTAGTGGGTTTTTTTTATAATTTTTTAGATGTTCTTATTATAGTCCCGTTTGGTTGGATATCATTATTTTTCTAGCTATGAGTATACTCTCTCTCATGAGTCGAGATTGACTCGAGACACATCATGTCGGTGTGAACTCAATTGTTTATCTCGCAAGGGGTAAAATCTCATGTGGAAAAGATACAAGAGTGATGATAGGACCACATGGGATGCCCAAGTTAGCCGAGAGCAGAGGTCTACACGTGTAGTCATTATGACACCGTTAGCTCTTTTTCTTGGAGTTCTTCTTAAGTCGTGGGTGTGGTTGAGAGTCCATACTGACACTATTCTGAGGATGAGTTTTCTTGTCCGTGTTTGTTCCATCGGTTACCTCGTGCTCTCCATAAAGAGGTGAGGCAGGCATTGCGTTTACCTCTCGATATGTTGATATGGAACACTAGAGACGCGGCGGCATGGTTATTGTTCCTCTTACTTCCTCGTTGGTGTCTCTGTTATACTCGAGGTGGCAGAGAGAGACATCGAGAGATGACGACCCGTCTTCAGAGATTCTGTATGGTGATTAGGCGCCTTACAGGAGGAATCAGTACGTGCGGTACGAGATAGAAGTGAGTATGTCTCTATACGTGATGTCTCATCTTCTGTCCGCATACGATGTTATAGGATGTTTGATCAAGTTGGAGAGTATAGAGAGCTTGTAGAGCATTGCCTCCTTTGTTAGTGACATGTCTTATTGAGGAAACAATGACTTCGTTGCGTTTCTTTCACTCCCACTGGATGATCCTCCACCACCTGAGGTTCAAGACTATTAGTCAGAGGAGTCATTATGTCTTGATAGATCCTTGTTTGCCTAGGCCTTGTGTACAGCTCCACGTCTATCTTCTCGAGGTCTGTCTGAGATGGTCTACGAGCACCTATGGGATTATTTTCAGATAGACAATCAGTCTAGTGGTTTCACGGAGCTTTTTCAGGTAGCAGCAGCAGTAGCTCAAAGACATATTTCTCATTCTATAGTTCAAGTACTGGGGACAGCTAGAATTTTGATCATGATGAAGGATGGTGGAGAGATTCGACCGATAGTCATCGGTGAGCTTCTCTCACGACTTATTAGTCGTATCTTATTCTTCAGCTTCGAGATACTTTTCAGGACCACCTTTGTCCACATCAGTTTGGAGTTGCGATGCCTGGAGGTTATGAGTCTGTGTCCTTCGGTATTAGAACTCTCTTGGACATCCATCCCAATTGGGTTGTCCTACAAGGGGACGTGGAAAATACTTTTTAATATTTCTTACGCTTCCATCTTTAAGGAGCTGATGGATGACGGTGGATCTTTGGCGAGTCTCGTTTCCTTAATGTGATTGTTTTATGATTCTTCTTTCCCTCTTCATTACCAACATGATCTTTTGATATAAGGGGCTACAATCATCAGCTCCGCTGTAGATACTCATCAGGGAGACCTTTTGGTTGGACCTCTCTTTGTCTTAGCTCACTATAGAGCTCTCTTGGCCACCGCCTTGGCTACTCCAGGTTGTGGTTTTTCATCTCTAGCTGATGACACACATATCGCAGATCCGTCAGACCAAGTATGTGATGTCTTTGATCACCTCGTCTCTCAATTGACCTTGGTAGGATTGAGAGAATTGGAGGTTAATAATGCTCATAAAACTATTGCTTTCACTCCACGACTCTATCTTCATGTCTTCTAGCACGTGTTTCTTGATATCATCCTCAAAGTTCTCTTTCAACTTCGATTTTAAGATAGCTTGATTGTCTCCTCGGTATGGCAGAGGAACCAGCTTCTTTACACACTTTGTACGTAAGATTCCAACTACCAAGGTTATACCTGAGCACCCTTTTGGAGAGGCGCAAAATGCACGCAATTCATCGATAATGTGCTCCTTGATATATTTCACTACAATCTCACTGAGATTTACGCCGAGACCACTTTACCATATCACTCTGCTCCACCAAGATTTCATGTCCATCCATGTGAAAACGCATGTAATGACGAGAGCAGATCACACGTCAAATTCATCTCCATGATCAGCTTCTGCCGAATGTAGATCTGCAAATGTTTAAAGATCTTTTAGAAGTTTTTTGAATTGGAAGGTAAACGTCTCTATCACTAAGTAATCTTGTAGATATAATTAGATTCTCCTTCAAATAACACGAATAGCTAGTTGTTGATTCTTCTAGCTTGAGGGAAAACATGTAGAAAGAAAGAAACCGGCACTATATATACCTGAAAGCGAGGGTAGAATGCGGCTGTCATCGACTTTCTTCTTGGATTCTCACATTTCACGTGAAAGCCAATGAACGATTGGTTATTTTCCATAGGAGAACTCCATGAAAGAGATTCATGATCAATTTCGACGCTTGTCCTCTTGTCGCTATCCTTTGAAGCTTGCGTCTTCACAGATGATAGCAGGTATATAGTATCGAGCATGTATCTCTTCATCGTCTAGCCTATAACAAAGATCGAAGTGAATCAACAACTCTTTCAAAATACTTCTATCCAATCCTCTAAATTCGAGATGCTTGACCAAAAAGGATGAAAGAAGAAACTGTAGAGCGCTAAGAGTAACAAACTTGTTTTACTAGAAAAGAGAACAGGTTTAGATTTCTCCACTGCATTACAGTAAACCGGAAGGTTATAACCCATCATTATCAACTCACCTAAAAGAATATTAGTGAGCCAATTTGGATCCACAATAATTTGATCTACACTAGAGATGATGATGATACTTCGAGTATCATGTAAATAAGAAGCCACTGCTTTGAAGACTTCGGGATTCATAGTCTCTTCTACACTGCCTTGTAAACTATGAAAATAAAAACTATAAAATTCTTTCAAAGACCAAAGAGGACGATGTATTTTGTCCTCTTCGCTAATCGGGAACTAATCTGCACACAAACTTTGGGTACGATCAGAGCTTGACCTTTTAACATTGCTCTGAAACTCTCAAAAATGAAATCTTTTAGAGGAGTCACTTCTCTCTTTCTGCAAGCATTAACTTTGAACAGAATTTCACTCTTGCAAACATCTAGTATGCCTTGGAACTCCCTTTCTAGCTCCTCGACGATGCTCTTCATCCAACTCACATCTCGATCTTTCGTCTTATCCATGTGAGAGATGACAACTAGCACCCTGGGAAGCATCATTCCAGTGATTTGAGAATTGGATGCAATAAATCTAAGCCACTCTTCCAACTCTTTCTTGAAAGATTGATCCAGATCTCCTTTGATGCAACCCTTTACTCTATCAAAATAACTAAAAACAAAGAGGAAAATAGAAGAATGATTAGTTCGTGGAAACAAAATATCTTGGAGAGTGCGAAAGATCCATTGCCCTGCTAGGTACCAAACTGCAATTTGCATCTCCTCATCATCTTTGAGCAGTTCGACCTCTACCCCTTTCGTTCTCCATAGATCAACTAATTTATCTCCCAACCAATTATTCCCGCGTTGTATTCGTGTCATGGTCTGTCGAAGCCTTGTTTTTCCTGCACACAAGAAGTAAAAGTATGCAACACTTACAATGAAATTATATAGTGTATAAAATTTGGTTTAATTTTTCATATATTATTCCTTGTTTGATTGAAATCACATATAAAAAACTTATTGAATGAACTGAATAGCACTTGAAATAGATTTACCTGCGTAAGGAGAGCCACAAAGAAAAAGTCGACCATTTTTTGCTGGATGGAATGGCAATCCTTATGTTCTGAATATCGAAAAGTAAGAATCCTGCTCTGCATTCCGGCTCAAGGCCTCTTCGATCAACGCTTTTTTTCCATCTGTCTCCCACGAGGTGCCGTTTAGTCTAATCCTCTTAAGAGTCAAGTTTACCTGAAGAACTCCCATGAATTGTCTGAACACATCTTCATCGAGATCCTTACAATCAATGAGTTTCAGATGAGTGATACTAGTGTTGAAGCGTAAACAGTCGATCAGTTTCTTCCATCCGCCGGGCCAGTACTGACTATCACCCCCGTCAACTGTGAGAAGCCGCAAACTGGAACTCTGAAGGATCTGAAAAAAGTCTTCCACTTCCTTTCCTTTTACCCCCTGCATCTGTGGAATCATTTGCAAGTAAAGAGAGGAAAGGTGGGTGACTTTCTTGCTTAGAGCCTCGGCTAAATAGGTCCACATTGTAACGGAATCCTTCAACTGTGAAAGAATCAGGTGTAACTCGAAGATGGTTTCGTCATACTGACTCCGAGTAGGAACCCTTCTGCCTCCTCATCTCTCCATTCAGATGATGAAGTCCAAGGACTGCTTCTCTGAACAGAATTTTCGGAGTTCAGATATAATCCCACACATGAATTCTTCATTTCAACAGCGTTGAACATAGCTTCTCCTCCGTCAATCGCCTTTCTATGGAAAGAAGACCAAGGGACTATGATTCTCAAAAGTTCCAAAGTTGGAACTCAACGATTGGCGGAGACTCTGCCAGGCTAGGACTTAAGACCTTTCGCATGATCGTGATAAACCAATTCTATTAATGACCGATTGGAAGAGAGAAGTAGCGAGAAAATATCTCCTATTCCTTCCATGACACATGTCAATCTAAGAGTCGCGACGGACTTGTTAGACCGGTCCCCAGTTAATGCCTTGAGCAACAAAGCAGAGGCTCCCCTCGCCACACCATGTAACCACAGTACTCTGCACCAATGCGTTCGCCAATGCTTCTATACCATCATCTTCTAGCACCCCTCTTTCCCACAACGAAAATTCCTGTAATCTGGGAGCGGATAGAACTATTTCCGCTACTTGAGTCGCCACACTCGACTCCTCCCACGTACCAATTTGGAAGCACTCAAAAGCAAATTCTGCATTGCCTCGCAAACCTGATGCCAGATGACAAGCGCCCGCGGCAGTTAATCCCCATAATGTGAGACTTTTGAAAGTGCATCTGGTATTTAGGATTCTCCCCAAGATCTCACATATTCTTTCGACATGTTAATGATCGTGTGCAGCATATGCTGTATTAGTTGCCTGTCCAAGAAAGTGTTCTCCAAAACCGCATGGATATCATCCATCTCGCACACCGTGAAGTTCTCTGTGAACTCCAACTTCCCACACACAAATCGTACGTCCAAGGCTACTTCAGAAGTTTGGTACGTCTTGCCCTTGGCAAAGCGCACCTGAATAGGCTTGTCTGCCTTGGAGGTAAACAAGCCCAACTTCTTCACCAACTTTGGACTTATGAAGGAGTGAGTCGCTCTTGTGTCCACAAGAAAAGTAACATCACGGTTAGCAACCTTGGCTTGTAGAAACATCAATCCCGGCGTCTTCTTCGTGGTTCTCAAGGTCACAGTCATCTGGCCCTCCAACAAGTCCTTTGCAACAAATGCATTCATGCTACAGTTACTAATCCTAGGTTTCGTACACCCCTTAGCAATATGGCCCGCCTCGCCACAGTTGTAACAAGTAAACTTAGCGCCATTGCCCTTCTGAGGTGTTTGCCCCTTAGGTTTTACTCCTGTTTGCTGCCGCTTTGCTGCCGAGGCAGAAGAATCCTTCTGATCCTTCTCACCCACATCCCACTGTCGCTTGAAGCCCTTGTTCTTCTTCTGGAACTTGTTCGTGCTGCGTGGTTCAAAAGGTTTCTGTTGCTGGACTTCGTCGTCCTCAATTCGCTCGCTAGCTTCAAAAGTTCGGCACATGTCTCAGGCAGCTTCGGCATCCGAAAGAGAGCCTTCTCTGAGCTAGACTTGAGTCCCCCAATGAATATACATATCTTGGTCTCCTCAGTCCACTTGGAGAATGAGTCCAGCTTGGCACTGAACTCGCGTACATAAGCACTTAGCGTCCCTGTCTGCTTCAGTCTCACCAACTCAACACCGTCCCGAATCCTTTGATACTTCGGAATGAATCGTCCTGCAAGCAACTCCTTGAACTCCTTCCAACCAAGCGCCGGGACGGTCAAGGCATGCTCATCCCTGTATGCAGTCCACTAGAGAAGCGCATGGTCCTTCAGGAACGTAACCGCCGCCCTCATTTTGTCAGACTCCTTAGCCTGTTGCGCCTCAAAGTATAGGTCCAACTCAGTTAAGAAATCCTTAACCTTACGAGCCCGTCCTATACCTGAAAACGGGATCGGCAAATTTGTCTTACAAAGCTTCCTGGTAGACGAGGAACTTCCTTGGCCTACCTCAAGCTCAGCGATACGTTTATCCCTGGAGGCCATACCCTTCCTGCATGGTCTTCATCATCTTGATGAGTTCCGCATACAAAGCTCCTTGACTTCCCGCACCTGAATCATTGGGCACCGCTGCTGGTACTGGGCTTCCTTGACGTTGGGGCGAAGGTTGTCGGTTATCGTCCCCCAACTATGCCTCGGGGCTAGCTCGAGTCGATCTGCTCCCGTTAGCCGCTCCTCATTTCTTGGTCTCCCTCCTAGAACTCTGTCCGTCGTCGGCCATCGCTCCAAATGTTCACCTAGAAACGCTGACCCACTTCGTGTCTTACGTCCCTCCTCAAGCGTCCAGTCTTCAGCCGCTACCTCAAGATCTCGCTCACCGAAGCGTCAGCTCTGATACCACTTTCGCGCACCTACCGCCTTGTTGCTCCAGCGGAAGCTCTAGCTCAGTAGGTCGTAAACTTTACACCGCTAACATGCAAACACAATCACAAGTTAGCGTCCATGCACCACTTACCTTATCTCAGTTTGGTCCAGACCGGAGCCGGACCGTCTCTCTAATCATCAAGCTCAGCTATTCCTAAGTCCCGACCTAGTCTCGCCTAGATGCGGTTGGGCCGGTCCCAAACATGAACAAGTCACGAGATGACTGGGGGCGGACTTCTCATAAAGTCCAGGGTCCTAAACGATGCCTCCAGCACACCTAGCGGTCCAACCGCCCGTGATGTCCGTCTGGGTCTAGGTTCCCGAACAGTGGTCTAACCCGCCGACTCGTTCCCTAGTCTTGCCCAAGTCCTTACAGCGTTCCTAAGTCTAGACGTCCAAGTCTGGACGAGAACGTGCCTTGGAACCGGCCCAGTCATCACCTCATGCCCCCAGAGTCCGTCCGCCGAACCATGAGGTCGGATGACTCGTCCTGGTCCACCTAGGCATCGAGCCCCCCTCATATATACTTCTGGGGATCGGCGGCCCCGCCCTCCTCTTTGGTCCTTGAAAATTATACCACAACCCGATCGTGGTTCGGCCATAACTTCCAGCTCGGAGGTCAGATCGAGGAGTGTTATATATCACTGGAAAGCCCTTGACGAGACCCCTCCAATGATACCTCACTCGCCTCGAGATCTTACGCGGAGCTCCATCCACGACCTAAAACGTCACTGGAGCTCCAACACTTAGTCATTTTTCGGAAACTTGCGGTCCAGACCCAGACTCGAATCCTGTGGTTCAGACCAGCGTCCGAACCACGGTCCGTCTGCATCTAGGACCCACGTCTCGGTCCCACGTCCGAACCCACGTCTCAGACTTATGTCTCAGACTTATGTTTCGGTCCGTTCCCAGACTTGCCCCCTTAGGTTAGCGTTTGTCCAAGGTCCTCTTGGGGTAGGCCCTTAGGTCCTAACCCAAGATTCCAACCTTGGTTCAGAGAACCACTTAGGGTTCATCTGATCCTGACTTCCCGGTCAAGCCGTTAAGTCCTACTCGTAGCGCTCACAACCTAGCGCAAGCCCACTAAGGTTCTGTTGTCCGCGTCTGCGTCCGATCTTGAGAATGAGGGTCGTGACAATTTGAGCAGTATAGAGAGAATGTGAGATTTTAGAATGTGAGAACTTGAGAGACGACATTAAAATGGAGAATTTAGTTGATGAGTTTATGGATTTGTGAAAGATTGAACTTAACATTTTCTCCTTCAAATTAATTATGTGCTTTCATCAAAGCCATCAGAGGTGATCTTTGAGTGAGTGACAGACTCGACATGTTGCAAATTGATCGACGACTATCGTGGAGGTTGAGAGATCGAGGGTAGTTGATCGATAAGACCACGGAGAGTTTACATGATGAGTCAAACATACGCTGTAATATCCTTCGCTCGTCTTGTGTAGAAACTACACTAGTTCCACTAGGTTGTGTTACGTGGACTCTGGCGTTAACAACAGCTCTATGTGAAACTGATTCTGATCTAAAATTCGTGATTTCTCCAGATCCTCCACTCAATATACTGCTCTGAGGGACTACAGTGGTGGATTGACTCTTTGGTTTTACAGTGAGATGGATCCGACATGTGCAGTAGCAAATCGAGACTGTAGCTCATGAAAACCAACATCTCTATTGATATATTTGGGTTCTCGGAGCTGCCAGGTACTATCGCTGTTGGTGCTATATTGAGATCTGAGTAGTGTCTTGGAGCATGCATGCTTTACCTTGCTGGAATGCTTGGTAGGTCAATGTGTACAGCAAGTTGTATCGAGACTCGATCAAGTTGGTTGAGCAATCCTATAGTATCTTTCAGTTATATCAAATAGAGTTGTGACGGCCAAACTGATGGGTAGCTAGCATCGCTGAGAAGTTGTTAAATCATGCTTCTAGTGATTTAGAGTTACATGCATGCAGATAGTACAGAGCTGAGTATTTCAGATAGAGTACAAAAGGATTTGTATGCAACACAAATTTGTACAACTTATACGTATCATTGTATCGTAGCAACCGTTAATCTTGAGTCAAGAGATACAAGGTCACTTGTTCGAGAAGAGTAGATAGAGAACATTATGGTTGAAGGATCAAGGTTCAGAGCCAACATGTTCAAGTCACCTACCTCTACACAGCCATATATCATGTGTATTCCTAGACAGAAAAACATGTTATACGATAACGTCTTGCTGAACCGTCTAGCAACCATCTCAAGACTTGTGCATGTGTCGCTGTAGGTCCCAATGCATGATGTAAACTCGAGCGAGTGTTTAAGATATCATCTGGAATACGAATAACATGAACGTTATTCGGACATCTCTCCCCATGGTAGTTGATCCAATCAGAAGAAAATTGACCTCAACGTCGATCCGTCGTATAGTGAAAATAGTGATCTAAGATACAAGTATGCAACGTTTACGAGTGACAACTTACTCCTAAACATCATGCCAACAACTCCAACTTCAACTTTGAAAAAACTCAATAACAGAATTTATATCATTCGAAACTCTGGAATAAGAACAAAATACACAATATCTAGTAGGCTCAACAATAAAATATAAACTGAGTATAATCAACACAACTTCTGAAACTCAAACAACCTACCAAACTAGCAATTTTAAGAATGATTATTCATAAAATGATGTAATATTCAAAACTGACATGACTAAACAGCTCTGCAGCTCATAAATATGTACCAAAACAAGTCCATAAACATCAAATATCATATAATTCTAATATAATTCTATAGGTCTCGGAACATCATCTTGTAAAATGACATGAAAGTAAGATGACACGATCAAGATATCAAATGTCCAACTTTGAAAATCAAAGTGAAAATAAATATCACTCCAGAGAAAGATATCCAACCCAAACTCAAAACTTAGCAAGCTAATTCCCTAAGTCTCTCCCACCTCTGCCGCATCCAGTTTACAGTCGAAACATACTTTGGAAGATAATGGCTTGCTCCACCCCTCCTGCAAGAAGCACATTCAGTTTGTAACTATCTAGAGATTTTCAAGACAACTGCCCAAAGATTTTTGGAGTAATGTCCAGAGATATTGAGACAACTGCCCATGTCAAAACTTTTTTAAATTCGAATTTTCTCACAGCCACTGCAGATCTCACATCAGAAGGGTCATTTTGTGTCGGTGGGTACTGCATATGTATCTTTGGATCTCATACAAAAAATTTTCTATAGAAATGTAGCACGTCTGACGCTGGTTCTATCGTTATACGGTATGACACGAACGAACATCAGTAGCCAGCATCATTTCCTCATGAAATCTGCTCTAGGTAACCTAGAGCCCGCTTTTCCGCTAATCTCGAAAAGTAGAAATGAGACTCTGGGTTACCCAAAGCTTAAATACAGGTAGTGAGGGTTTAATAACAATATATTAACCGACGTAATTCAATAACTCTAGAAATACAATTAATGATTATCATTCTACAGAAATCTATCATTATTGTCATGAACTTAACATTATTGTCCAGATTCTGGAGAACGTACGCCATGTGAGTGGGACTGTTGGAGTCTGAAGAGTCTAGCTCTAGTTCATGTGTCTGGAGCGAGGAGCGGAAGCGTTTACTTTGTGCTCCCCTCCCTGTGAGGAGTGAAGAGTAAAGCCCCTAAAGAGCTTCCCTGGCTGTTACAGCCAAGAAAGACTCAACACATAGCTAACTTTCCTCTTAATTGTATTAAGTCTTTCTTTATTCTAAGATATAATGTGGACCTTTGGGGTAGTTAATATGCAGCCAAAGTGCACTTCCGGGCGGAGACCGGATAACGCCAAGCGACGAGTGCGGCTGGTTTTCGGTTGGTGGGTCGCGCGTAGGGAGAGGTTACATCTTTTTTTCAAAATGGGCGACCGATGCACACATGCATTTCAAGGAAGGGGACGCTGTACGCGGGCTCCTTCTTCTTTTGTTCTCCTTTTGTTATTAGAGAATTATATAAGTGTTAAATAAAAAATATATATATTAAATATATATGAATAATTAAATTATTTTATAAACGTTATTTGTTAGTCCATACTTGGAAACACGGGGAGAGGAAGAAAAAACCCAGAAGCATTGAATGGATCGTCGCGCTTCAGAAGGTACAAGTCCGACCTACTGTATTCATGAGTACACACTTTACTGACGTGTTTAATATAATATGTAACCTTTCCTGTCGGAAGGGTTAGGTATTATATTAAACGTACATGCATTATCTCCTCTTCCGAACTCAGGAAGATGTGATCCTTCTTGCCCCTCGACTCATGTATTTGAGGCCTCCTGTTCTTGGCTTTTCCATTCGTTTTATTTTGCTCATGCATACACTAAAACTCTCTTTCTTTTGCTTGTTTTGGCTACACCTACGAAATAGTGATCCTACAAACCATCCTTGGAACTCCAGACTTCCAACAGAATTTGCTTAAAAAGGAGTCATAAGGTGTCACTGGAGAATATAATCTCTGATGATAACTCGATCTCAGTGATGGATCTCTACAGAGGAGAGATTGGAGCAAAATCTTATTCATGTGAGTGCAAGCGTAAGAGGGAAAATAATTCATGAATAAATAATATGCATACTTGATGAACTTCTAGGGAATTTTTGCTCCCTTAATGATACAGAAAAAATTGTAGTACTTGTTAAATAATAGTTGTATCCTAAAGTAATTAAACTGCTCTTTAGTTGTGAAATGTTAGTTG
This sequence comes from Asterella californica, assembly GCA_036924285.1. Lineage (NCBI taxonomy): Eukaryota > Viridiplantae > Streptophyta > Marchantiopsida > Marchantiales > Aytoniaceae > Asterella > Asterella californica. The sequence goes on from JAYKYS010000003.1 coordinate 21,957,611, forward strand.
GACCAACAGGTGCAAAAGGAGCCAAACTTAATTCATAAGTGCAGCAAATAATCAATTAATCAACAGATTAGTTTATTAGCTAACCCTTCTGGACATAAGGTAATTCTTCGAGCTAAGTCATCTGAAGATGCTCCCTCCTGTGACCTGATAATATTCGGAAGTAATCAAGGAGGAGTAAAGAAGATTCAGCAAGCTTTAATGCAAGAGTTTGATATGAAGGATCTAAGACTTCTCAACTTTTACCTTGGAGTTCAATTTCTGAACACAACAACATGTTATACCTCTCTCAGGCAAGATACACAGAAAGTATACTTCAGGATTTCCAGATGGAGAAGTGCAAGCCTGCGCCTACTCCTATGGTTATCTCGAAGGAGTGACAAAGTTCTTCTGGTGAGAGTTTAGGAAGCTGATCGGGAAGTTAATTTATCTGACTGTCACTAGAAGATCAGATATTTTGTATGCAGTCAGCAAACTCAGTCAGAATATGGAATCTCTCACAATTATGCATATGAGGGCAGCAAAGAGAGTTTTGCGCTATCTCAGGAGAACTACCAGTTATGGGCTCAGATATCGCTCAGATAAATCACTTAGACTTGTTGGATTTACAGATGCTGATTGGGCAGGCGATTCAACAGATCGTAAATTTATGCTGGGAGGAGGTGCCATCACTTGGCATTGTAAAAAGCAGCCAACTATTGCTTTATCCTCCTCTGAAGCAGAATATCGTGATCTGTGTAACGTAGCACGGGAGACCATTTGGCTAAGATGGATGTTGGAGGATGTAGGTGTCACGAAGACACTCCAACAGTAATCTGGACTGATGACATGAGTGCAACAGCATTGACGAAAAACCCAGTGCACTATGCTAGAACAAAGCACATTGAAGTGCAAGTCCACTTCATCAGGGAGAAAATAATTTCAGGAGAGATTGTTACTCAATGGGTAACAACTGATGACCAAACTGCTGATATATTCACCAGGCCTTTGTCTTCAGACATGTTTCAAAAATGGAGACTTGAACTTGGTGTATATTCAATACCACTGACATTAAGAGGGGGTGTTAAAGATAATGTTTAGTCTATAGTCACCTCTATAGTCACATCTAATAGTCACATCTATAATCATCTCTATAGTCACCTCTATAGGCACATCTCTATGACTAATGACTAACTAGTGACTAACCTCTTGTCCATAGGTTAGAGTATATAACAACCCTCCTCTTGGGAGATGATGAGTCGACTGATCCCTTTACTGATATATCTTCTATAGTGGAGAGTATTCACTTGGTTCGGTTCTTAAACAAGAACATGAAGCAGAAACTCCATCATCTCGTCTGACTTACTCTTATGCTAAAGAATCACAGATCTTCCAGTTCTGATTCTCAAGCTCGAAATACATCTACTACACCTAAAATCAACATTTTAGGTTATGGACAGTGATAATCAATGTATCGACGTACTGTGATCCTCAAGCGTGCTACCGGTCCTGTCTCTCACCCAAGGTAAACCTCTGATGGTCTTTGAGGAGGCGCATCATAGAACTAGGAGGCCTTGGCTAAATCCAACTCTCGACATTCTCATATCTCTTCCTCACTGGGAACGAGAACTCTCATGAAGACGTATAGATGAAAAACACACCCTTTATAGATATGACCTAACGGCTTCCAAATACAAAGCAAAGGGAGGATGAGGGATCACTCCACACCCTCTATTTATACTACTGCAGATTTACCATGGTAACTACTTGTAAATCTGATTTACTGCAATTTACCGAGACCAAGTCAAAGGTAAAAGTCCTAAGTCAAGAGTAGATTTCTCCTCTTTTGACTCCACTCTGATAATTAGGATCCTTCTAGAAGTATAAAGGAATCTTTGAAAGGAATCTCGGATTGCTCCTTATAAGACAAAATACTAACACATAATTGAGCCAAAAAGGTCAACAACCCTCTTGATTGTTTGACCCTTAAGTCTTTACAACCAATAAAAATCAGTCACGCATAAGACAAGAGTGTATTATTCACATCCTTGTCATTTTATGCACAACCAAACAAAATAGTAGTTCTCACACTTTAGAATATTCTAATATTCTGTCCTCAAATACTTCCAACTCTAACTATGACTACTCCTAGTTATCTGTCACTAACTTAGAGTATGGTCTAGCCTTGGGACTTATTTAGAAGACTCACCACACATAGTTATAACTTATTCACATATTTACTACTATGCAACCCCTAGGTGTTACATTTACCCCCGGCCTAAGTTTTCATTCCGTCCTCGGAGTGAACAGTGACTTTCCTTTGATGGAAGAGCTTGAGCTTGTCGTGATTCACCCGGTCAAACCTCCGTCCTCCTAGCTCTTTCAAGTCGTATGTAAAATTACTCCATACCTTCTCGACAATGAAAGGACCAAAGTAACGTGGAAGGAACTTCTTTCTAGCTCTCTTATACCTAATGGCATAAAAAAGCATTACCATATCTCCTTCTTTGAACGGCTTCACGAGACGCTTGTCGTAATACTTCTTCTGACGTTCTTATGCCTTCTCCATCTGAATCATTGCCACCACTCGTGCTTCCTCCAACTCCAATAGTTGCTCCCTTCTAGACTTCTCAGCTGCTGCTCCAATCGACCTCTTTAACCTCTTGTGGACAGTTTGAAAGGTAGGTAAATCAAATTGTATGGGCAACTTCGATTCCACACCGTAAACAAGATGAAATGGAGTGTATCCTGTCGAAGTCTTCGTAGTAGTCCTATACTCCCATAAGATTACATGTAACCTCTTATCCCAGTTGTGCTTCACGTCCTCCATATCAGCATCCTTGGTCAGCATCGCACACAAGGTATGATTGGTCTTCTCAGCTAACTCGTTAGCGTTCGGTTTGTAAGAAGTTGTCACTCGCGGCTTGATAGAGAAATGTTCCAACATAGCAGTTGTGATGCTTCCCACAAATTCACCACCTCTATCAGAAACCAACTCAAGAGGGCATCCAAACCTAGTAATGATCCGTTCTCATAAGAAACGGCCAACCTCTTCCTCACTTGTGGCTTTAAGTGGTCTGGCTTCCACCCACTTGGTCAGATAATCGGTTGCAATCACGATATATCTGTTGCCACGAGGTGTTTTATTTAAAGGACCGACATGATCAATTCCTCACTTCTCAAACGGACCTAGCACAGGAACTGATCTCAAGGGAGGAGTGCTAGTAGACTTCTTGGCAAAGGCTTGGCATACATCGCAAGTTTTGCAATACTCCAAACAGTCCTTGAAAATACCCTTCCAATGATATCCAGCGTCTAAGATTTTGAAAGCCGTCACCTTACCAGCGAAGTGACCACCACATACAGGTCCATCGTGGAACTCCAGCATCAACCTCGCAGCTTCCTCCTTACCCACAGCTCGTCGTAGCAATCCATCAACACCTTGATGAAAAAGAACTCCTTCAACAATGGTGTATGACTTACACCTTCGCATCAGAGCATTCTTCTCTCTCGCTCGCATACCTTCAAGAAATGATCCGTCAGGAAGGAAATTCCACACCTCCTTGTACTCTTCCGGCACCTCGTTGCTCAACGTGATGGTCATCAAGTCTTCATCCGGGAAAGTATCATCTAATGGTTCTTCCCCCAATTTGTCGTAAGCTCTGGACAACAAATCTGCGTTGGCATACTTCCTCCCCGGTCTATCCTCAATGACGTAATCATATTCTGCCATGAGGATCTTCCATCGAGCTATCCTTCCCTCCGCGTTGGGCTTATTAAAGATGTACTTCAAAGCTTTGTGATCAGTCACTATAGAAAATTTTCCTCCTAACAAATAGTGCCGAAACTTCTTCAAAGCAAAGATTACGGCCAACCCTTCTCTCTCTGTCACGGAATAGTTCCTCTCAGCCTGCACCATCTGTCTACTAGCATAAGCTATTGGATGGTCGTGTCCATTCTCATCTAACTGACTCAAGGTACATCCAGTCGCGACATTGGATGCATCAGTATAAACAATGAATGACTTACTCTAGTCAGGTTTGGCGAGGATTGGGGCTATCACCAATGCCTTCTTTAACTCTTCAAACGCCTCCTTAGTCTTCTGATCTTGAAGTATCAGCTCGAAGACTACACCCTTCTTCATGTAGTTGGTCAACGATTGAGCTTTATTGGAAAAGGATGAAATGAATCTACGATAATATCCCACCATCCCAAGAAATTGTCTCAACTTGGTCAAGCTAGTAGGGAATGGCAGTTCGATTATCTTCTTCACCTTGTCTGGATCCACTCTTATTCCATTTTTGGAGACGATGTGCCCCAACAACAAACCCTCCTCGCATCCAAAAATGCATTTTTCTGGATTCAAGGATGCATTAGCTTGCTCCAATCGCTCTAATACTTTGATCAGATGATCAAAGTGATCCTCCTTCCGTCCATACACACAAAAGTCATCAATGAAGTCTCTAACAAACTTCCCAAGAAACGGTTCGAACACTTTGTTCATGAACCGTTGAAAAGTAGCTGGAGCATTACATAACCCGAACGGCATCACGCGAAACGCAAATGTACCCCACGGAGTAGTGAAGGTCGTTAAGTGTTGATGCTCAGGGACTATATGGATCTGGTTATATCCACTATAACCGTCTCCAAAACTGTACCATTCGTGATCTGCGACTTCTTCCAAGATCTCATCGATGAATGACAACGGGTAGTAATCCTTCTTCGTGACCGCATTCAACTTCTTGTAATCCACACACACGCGAAGCTTACCGTTCTTCTTCTTCACGATCACGATGGGTGATACCCATTCTGAATTCTCCACTTCATAAATGAACCCAGCTTCCTTCAGTTTATCAATCTCTTCTTTGACGATCACTGCTGTTGGCGGACTGATCCTCCGTTGCTTTTGCCGAACAGGTCTCGAGTCCTCCTCCACATCGATCCGGTGCGTCTCCAATGTCACCTCCTTCAGATCTTTAAATAGCTGAAAGCAAACACGTGGATGTGCTTCCTGAATATCTCCAAGAATCTTCTCTTCTCTTCCGAAGTCACCTTGGGACCAAACTTGATGGTTGTCAGTCTTCGCTCTAGCTCTTCTCCACTTAATTTTGTTTTGTCCGGATCCTTCTCAACAGATGGACGAGGGAGCAAATCAATAGCTCCAATATGAAACGTGATACAATCCATATCAGATTCTTCATCTTTTGACGTCTCCTCATCAGAAGAACCACCTGTATCTACTCCGGAGACACTTCCACTGTCTTCGGTTTTTGACTCCCAATAATCGCTGGTTGGTCTATCAGAATCAGAAGTTACACAACCACCACTTGAGAGAGGCACCTTCACTCGATGGTTGCTAGGTCCTATCCTCAAGTAACCTTTGTGCCATCTATCAGTTGTACGAACGGCTCTCAGCCAAGGTCTTCCAAGGAGCAAGTCATAGCTAGAATCTTTCAGAATTTGAAAAGACATTAAAGTTTGTACCCCCATAACCGACACCACTACTTTCTCCAGGACTCCAAGGGGTCTCACCCTCTGCTTGTTTGCCATACCAACAATGATGCTCGCCGGTCTCGTGAGTTTCATCCCCAACCGCTTCATCAAACGTTCAGATATTGCATTCACAGCAGAACCTCCGTCCACCAACACATCAGGTACAAAGTGTCCATTCAAACGAACCTCGATCTTGGATGCTTTAGTGCATACCTCAGAGGCCTGAGCATCTACTACACCAACTCCCACACTTGAGACGTTGGTCTTGCCCTTAGATTTCTTCTTCTTGGTCCTTCTCGAGCTCAATCCTCCTCGAAGCTCTCTCCTCAAGCTTGGGTTGAGTGCAATCAATTGACCAACTGTTATGTTGGCTTTCTACGTGCCAACATCCTCCACTACGTCATATCTAGGTTGAGCAGCTGAAATGGTGAAATCCTCCATTCCCAACTTCTTCCTAGACTCCTTTTGAGAAGAAGACATAGTGCTGGAACGAGTGCTCCTACTTTGGGCATCCCCAATGATCATAGGTTCCTCTGAAAACCTCGTCCTCTTCCTCTCGTGAGCTAAGAGTTCCACTTGAGAAGAGTAGGAACATTCTCCTCTCTCGTAGACATTTGGTACCTTCACCGCATCAATTGTGGCAACGTCTTTGTCTTTGTTTTGTGGCGGAACTCCTCCTCCCAGATTTCCTCTTGCACCTTCATTGTTCCGTCGTCCATTTTGGATGGAGTGTGGACAATTCCTTTGAAAATGAGGACCACCACATCCGTAGCACGAGATACCACCGAATTCATTTTGAGGCCCTCGATTGAAATTTCCTCCATAACCTCGTTGGCCTCCTCCTCCTCCTTGGTTTCTCCGCTCTTTCAACTGCACTACATTGATCTTCAGATCCGCCAACGTTTCTGTTATTTGTCTTAGTTCATCTTGAAGATTAGGCGCCGGAGGGTTGACAACAACCACAGCAGGTGTGTTAACCATAGCAGGTGTCAGGATTCTTTGAGAAGCTCTACCACCGAGTGTAATCCCTGCAACACTTGCCGCCTTTGCTTCTCCTAGAAGAACGTCATCGTCTTCCAAACTCTCTTCCATTCGAATTGCAATTTCGATCGCCTTCGCCTTAGTGGTGGGCTTCTCGTACTTCACATGAGTTCTGATTTGAGGCTTCAAACCTGCCACAAAGTTCTTGGTAAGCATGGCCACAATTCCCACCACTGTAGCCTCCACATTATCACCGCTCTTCTTCAATATAGTCTTGAAACGAGCCTCCAACTTCTCGGTCTTTTCTGCGTAAACCCTCACCTTCTCAGCATCTCCTTGCTTCAAGAAGGTTACCTCGGTCATGAGCTTCTCATAGCTCTCATCCGGCAGAAAGTTCTCAATTAGAGCCTCCGTCAAGCTTTCCCATGTATCTATTTCAGTATTGTTCCTTCTGTATTCCTCATACCAAGTCAATGCGATATCCTCTAGGAAATCAGGTAATAGTGATGCCCACTCTTCCTTCTTCCTCTCATGGTTTCCTATGCATGCTCGCTTGAAGTCTCGCACAAAGGTTTCTACATCCTCACCATCCTTTCCATAGAAAACCGGAAGCTTCCTCATCTTAAATTGATGTCTTCTCCTCTCCTCAACACGATATCTCTCTTCGTTTTCTAGTATAGGAGAACATTACTAACTCCATGCGAGCATAATCAACCATCGGTAACAAGAAAGGAAAAGGTTCCACCATAATCGCATGCGCTATCTCCTCATCGAACGTATGCATGAGTCGCATCCTCATCGTCACCTTCTCCACCATCTGGATTACCATCTCCATCATGTGTTAGCTGAATTTTCGTCTGAAGATGACAGCTTCTCCGTTTCAACTCCTTGCTCCTCTCTCAATCTTCTAGACGTAGATGCCAACAGTCCGATCACGTCTCCACACTCGTGCTCCTTTGGCAAACCTTCAATCCCACAGTTTGAGCAGATGTTCTCGTCCTTGAAAACGCGTGAAGGAGACGATGGACCTACTCGAAGACCTAGATCAATAGAACTCCTTCCCTCACGAGGATTTTCTCTCTTGAATCTCACGGGACAACTTGCTGCATAATGCCCCAATCCTCTACAAAAGTAGCACCACGATTCTGTTTTCAACTTCTTCTTGGAAGAGTCTTGCTTGTTTCTCTCCGTCCTCTCTTCAAATTTGACCTTTAACTCTCTAGAACGCTCATCCACACCCACTATGACATCAAGATTTTGAGGAAGGTTCCTAAGCCTCATTACCCACTCTTTTTGACCCTCCATGATTTCGACTTAAATTCGACCCCATGCAAATTTTGATCGATTGGACTACCAACTGAACTTCTGACAGCGATATCTTGAGCTCTGTAGCTCCAAAACGAGTGATCTTTGGATCAGTAGATAGATCAGGAGCTCCTCTAGTCTGCTGCGAAGTTTCAAAAACGTCCCAAAAATACAGAGAAAATGACAATGACTGTAAACTCGACCAGAAAGTGAATTGTTTACACCTCGAACCCTTAATCTCTCCTAGTGAGATCCCGGCAACGGAACCAAAAATGTGACCCTCAAGCGTGCTACCGGTCCTGTCTCTCACCCAGAGTAAACCTCTGATGGCCTTTGAGGAGGCGCATCATAGAACTAGGAGGCCTCGGCTAAATCCAACTCTCGACATTCTCATATCTCTTCCTCATTGGGAACGAGAACTCTCATGAAGACGTATAGATGAAAAACACACCCTTTATAGATATGGCCTAACGGCTTCCAAATACAAAGCAAAGGGAGGATGAGGGATCACTCCACAACCCCTCTATTTATACTACTGCAGATTTACCATGGTAACTACTTGTAAATCTGATTTACTGCAATTTACCGAGACCAAGTCAAAGGTAAAAGTCCTAAGTCAAGAGTAGATTTCTCCTCTTTTGACTCCACTCTAATAATTAGGATCCTTTTAGAAGTATAAAGGAATCTTTGAAAGGAATCTCGGATTGCTCCTTATAAGACAAAATACTAACACATAATTGAGCCAAAAAGGTCAACAACCCTCTTGATTGTTTGACCCTTAAGTCTCTACAACCAATAAAAATCAGTCACGCATAAGACAAGAGTGTATTATTCACATCCTTGTCATTTTATGCACAACCAAACAAAATAGTAGTTCTCACACTTTAGAATATTCTAATATTCTGTCCTCAAATACTTCCAACTCTAACTATGACTACTCCTAGTTATCTGTCACTAACTTAGAGTATGGTCTAGCCTTGGGACTTATTTAGAAGACTCACCACACATAGTTATAACTTATCACATATTTACTACTATGCAACCCCTAGGTGTTACAGTACAGTAACAGTAACACAATACCTTGAGAAGTAACCAAAACATAGAACTTGTGTACCAAGCTCTTGGAGCTTGTTTGAGACCATACAATGTCTTGTGCAGCTTGCACACTAACTGGTCACCTCCTTTACGAACAAACCCAGGTGGTTGCTGCAAGTAGATATCTTCTTCAAGAATCTCATTAAGAAATGCATTCTTAACATCCATTTGTAAACACTTCCAACATGTAGTTTTGCAAGAGCACAAAGAACTCGAATGGAGTTAAGTTTTACCACAGGTGTGAAGGTCTCTTGAAAATCTTCTCCTGCAGTCTGCAAATAACCTTTTGCAACAAGGCGAGCCTTGTATCTCCCAATAGTTCCATCCGCATGTCTCTTATCTTATAAACCCACTTACAGCCAAGTGCTTTCTTGTTTGTTGGAAGAGGTACTAGGGTCCAGGTTGCACTTTTGAGTAATGCATCATATTCTTCCTGCATAGCACGTCTCCATTGATTTTTATTGAAAGCCTCCTCGAATGTAATAGTTTTTCCATCACCTTGAGCTTGAGCCATGAGAATATAATCCTCTAGCTTTGCAGGAACCTTCCTTGTTCTGATGGGTCTCCTTGGTTGAGCAGCAAGATTCGAATCTGGAGTAATCTGGTGTATGAGAGACGAATCTTCTGTAATTGGACTTGATTCAGTAATTTCAACTTGTGTAAGTGGTGTATATGGTGGTTCTAGTTGAGCTTGAGCTTCTTCTTCATGATTCTCTGAAGTAGGTGTTTGTATTGAGAGAGGTGGCAGATCAGAAAGATGGTGTTGTGAGTTTCGAGATGGAGGGACCTCTAAAAACACTACATCTCGACTGATGATGATCTTTCTTGCAACACTCAACAGTCTATATCCCTTTTCTCTTGCTGGATATCCTATGAATGTACAGATCTGAGATTTATCATCAAACTTCTGGAGTAATTTTCGAGGAGTTGTAGCATATGCTTTACATCCAAAAATTTGTATGTTAGAGAGGTCTGGTTTCTTCCCTATGAAAGCTTCGAATGGAGTTTTGTTGTTCACAGCCTTTGTTGGACTTCTGTTGAGAAGGTAGACCGCAGTATTCACAGCTTCAGCCCAAAGATCTTTTGGAAGATCTTGCTCAAGAAGAAGACTTCTTGCCATCTCCATGACAGTTCTGTTCTTCCTTTCAACCACTCCATTTTGCTGAGGCGTGTAAGCTGTAGTCAACTGCCGCAGTATCCTCTTCTCAGCAAAATATTTGTCAGCAGCCTTGGAAGTGAACTCTCCTCCTCTATCACTTCGCATACTCTTCACTAGTTGTCCAGTCTGTCTTTCCACCATGTTAACAAGCTGTAGAAGATTCGAGAGTGCTTCAGACTTTCTTAACAGGAAGAAAACCCAAATGTATCTCGAGAAGTCATCAACAACCAGCATAAAGTACTTAGAACCTCCAAGCGAAATAGTCTCAGTAGGTCCACAGAGATCTGTATGTAGCAGCTGAAAGATTTCTGTTGCTCGTGTTGCAGTAGTTTTGAAGAACTTCCTTCGAGTCCGTTTAGATCTAAGGTAAACTTCACACGGAGTGTTAACGAAGACTAGTTTCGAAACACCAAGAGCCAAGTCTTCATGAAACAACTTATGCATTTTATGATAGTATAAGTGTCCAAGTCGAATATGCCATAACTGGCTTGTATCTGTTACAGCTACCAAAGGTAAGACTTGTAATTCATACAAGTGGTCAACCTTCAGCCCTGTAACTACCACAGATCCTGTGGTCGAGAATGGAACATCCTTTTGCATTAAATGAAAGCTGAAACTCATTTGCAGCAAGTTTACCAACACTCAAAAGATTATGCACTACATCAGGTACAAACCAGACACCTCCAATGGTTCTTATCTGACATGAAGGTAGCTTAATACGGATGTTATCTTCCCCTTGGACTTGGTAGCCTTTACCATCACCCAGTTGTATCTCTGATCCATTTAGAGGATGAAAATCTTGAAACCACTCCTTCTTTGATGTGATATGATTTGATGCTCCAGAATCAATCCACCATTGTTGGTCATGTGCGTCTGTACACATGGCAGTGAAGAACAGCTTCTCTTCGTGATCAGATGTCTGTACAAAGTTACCTATGTTGTTGGTGTTGGAACGTTGATCAAACGCCTTCTTCCGGCACTCATACGCGAAGTGATCACGTTTCTTACAATAGTTACAGTTTCCTGGTTTTGGTTTGTTGGAGTTGCCATGTGAGTCACGTTTGTTGAACTTGCCTCTCTTGTTGTCCCAATGCTCTTCTGTTTTGATTGCGAGTCTTGAGGTCTATCTCGCTTATGATCTCTCCTCTTGGAGAAGAAAGCAGCATCAGTTGTGGCAGTTGCTTGAGTTGACTTGGTCTCGATATTCATAGCTTCTTGCAAAGCTAGTGTTTGCAGTTCTTCGAATGAGACATGCTCCTTGCGTACATCCACTGCTTTGACGAAGTGCTCGTATGGTTCTGGTAAGCTCTGGAGCGCTATCAGTACCAAGTCGTCCTCGTCTATACCTCCACCCAGATTCTTCAGTTGTTGTAGCAACCCTTCAACAGTATTGAAGTGCTCTTCGAGAGAGATGCTTGCAACCATTTGCAAAGTGTTTAACTTTCTGTGTAGCATTCTCTTCCTTCCTTGAGCAGCTCCTTCGTGCTTCTTGGTGAATGTATCCCAAGCATCTTTAGAAGTTTTAACCTCCAAGATATCCATGACTTCCGAGTCTTTTATGATTATCTTGATGATGGCAAGTGCTTGTTGATCTCTTTTGTTCCAAGCTTTAACAGCAGCTGGTGATTCGATAGGTCTTTCTTCCTCACCCAACACTATGTCCTATAAGTCGTAGTTCTGAAAAATTGCTTGAACCTTGAAACACCATATTGGATAGTTCGTGCTATCCAACTTATGATGATCATGAAGTAAGTTATCACTAACGTTAGCCATCGATAGTAAGTAGAGTAGGTGGGAAAAATCTGGAACTCCCCAAAGTGGTTGTGGAGGTGGATGTAGTATCTATATTGTAAAACTTTGCAATCTCGTCCAGCATGGCAAAAATCTCAGAAATGCGAAAATCGATCGTTAATACCTTCAAAAGTGCAGTTAAAGTTCCGTTGACCAAGGGTTCCCCAAAGTGTAACTTTCTTATACGAGGTCCGTTAGGGTCGAAAAGCGGAGTCTTTTTAACCCCAAATCCACTCTCAAATTTATCTAATTCGATCTCCTTCCTCTCCAAAAATGTAGTCAAAGGTGTTTGACCAGAAAATTTTGCTTTCTTTCTCACTTTTCAGTTGAAGGTGGTGTGCTCACTCTATGTCTTTTTCACTCTCTGGTTCTTCATTCTCCTTGCTAATGCTCGTACCTAAGCTCTGATACCATGTTTAAGAACCAAACCAAGTGAATACTCTCCACTGTAGAAGATATATCAGTAAAGAGATCAGTCGACTCATCATCTCTCAAGAGGGGGTTGTTATATACTCTAACGCAAGAGGTTAGTCACTAATCAGTCATTAGTCATAGAGATGTGCCTATAGAGGTGACTATAGAGATGACTATAGATGTGACTATTAGATGTGATTATTAGATGTGACTATAGAGGTGACTATAGACTAGACATTATCTTTAACAGTTCCTTTATATCATATCTGGAAGCTCTTGATTATGCTCGCCTTTGAATCGATTCGGAACTTGAAGAACAAGTTTGTATGCCCCATAGAGGTCTAGCTAGCTAGCTCCCAAGTGAGATTCAGATCCAAAAGATAATCACTGTGTGTACGATTAGCTTCGCCAAAACAAAACTGATCCATGGTGTGAGGGCACTGGTAATACCCTTGTAAAATACTGCAGCAGGAGTAATATATTGTGTTGTACTAGTCATGTTTGGTTAATAAGCGCCAGGTTGAGCACCAACGCTTGTCAATGTAGTAGCAACAATCACCATCCTTCTCTATAAGTGTCAAGCTTCACGTAATTCAAAAGAGAATGCACCTTACAAAAATATGCTTTAGATTGTTTCTGCTATGAGACTCATTGTTTCTCCATGGTAATAAAAGCTTTTAATCGTCTCTACACTGGTTCAAGCTTTGGTAATCATCCTAATTTAGTTTGTGTTTCAAGTTTATCGATCATTGCAACTTCAATTAATTAGGATACTCCATCAACAACTTTCTTGTGTGTGCGAGTTCAAAAGTTTGATCATGTTAGTAGCTGTTCGTACTTACAAAGATAGATACTGCTACTTGACACGAAGGATTCACGCGGTAATAAAGAAAATTTATGATGCAAAGCATTAACTGGTATAATATACATAGATTTGCGGAACAAGGCACACTGTCAGTCACTCCCCTAGCTTTGAAACCGTAGACACGTTCATTATCCTCCTCCTGATATTCAGAAAGCACTGCATATTCACCCATGTACATGTACGTCGTAGGGTCTAGACAGTTACGCTTCATTTGACGAAAATTTAAACATGTAGCTTATTGCATGCGCAGTTTAAAATCTGCCGGTCGACGATGTTGTGAAAATGTCGTTGTTTCGCCTTCTAAAAAATTTTCACAGGCAGTAATATTCCTCCTGGCGGTTCTGTTCCTTTCTTCTAAACACGTAAATGTTTTCCACGTCGTAAATAAAGCATAAGGCTAGAATATTTTCACAGGCAGTACTATTCCTCCTCGCGGTTCTGTTTCCTTCTTCTAAACACGTAAATATTTAGACCGTCGTCAATTATGCCTCAATAATATTTTAACAGCCATTTTTACTCTTTCCGCCGGTTCCTTTGCTTGCTCGAACGAGAGGTTCCACGTAAACAGCATAGGTTTTGCGTGTAACCTGGACAGTTCAGTGCGCAGGAGCTGTTTAAGACACGAACAGTGTTCGACTGCTGTTCAATTCGCTTCATTCACATGGTTACCGCAGACGACAACTTTGAAAAAACAAAGGCTGGTTTATTACAATTGTATTTTTGTGTACAAGTTGCAGACTCCTGCAGCTCAACAGTTTTGTACTCACACGGCCTCTTCGACAGCATAAGCAAAAAGGCTCGTGTTTATTACAGGAAAAGAAACGAAAGGTGCCAAGAGGGACGGTCTGAACATAAGCGAAGAAGAAGCGAACATAACTTAAGAGAGTTTATTACAGGCAAAGAAACGAAAGATGCCAAGATGGACGGTCTGAACATAAGCGAAGAAGAAGCGAACATAACTTAAGAGTTCCCTTCTCTGGACAGTAACACGAGACCGAGGCTAACTGTCCAGCATTATATACAGATAAATGTCTGCCAAATGGACTGTAAAATAACAGTGAAAGAACCATTTCTCTTCGCTTCGGAAGGTATGGTCAGCTGGCACGAACCAACAGCAGAAAGCAAACCGCAGGCGAACCGTCGCTGAATATATGTGAGGTCACCGGGCACAGTGAAAGCAGCAGTGAAAGCTTTATACAGCAAAAGCATCGATGAATATATCGTTTGACTTCTGCCTGGTCCGTGCTCTCGACCTACGACACGTTCTCTTCTGCTGCTGCGTTGCATGTGCAGAGTCATGGCAAACGTCAAGCATCAACGACTGTCGAGCAAAAGTAGAGAAACAAAAGTAGAGAAAGCAATGTTACCTTCATAGCATCTGTCCGCTCCAAGATGACGGTCGAGTGCACTGCATACAGGCATGTACTCGGGTAAAGCATCCACGTCTTGAAAATGACTGTCCTCGGTCTTTCTGCAGGAGAGGCGGCGATTATACAGTCCTCCTCGTTCACAACGTCATTGTCAAGTTGTTCGACGGTGAAATACCAAGCACGGGTTTGCGCAAAGAACACGTTGTCTATGTCAGCTATAGTAATCGTCTCTGGCCGAACAATTGCCTTCCACAAGGAGTCGCTTCTAGCCTTATTAATGCCACATGTCATCAACCATCGGCAGGAAGGACTATATTTACCAGATCTTATCATCGAGCGGAGGCAGGTTCTTAAAGTCGTACCTAATGGGTGTCTGCTCCTGAACTTGTTGAATTGGAGCACTCGTTGGAGAATGTTGTTGCAGTTTAACTCCACTCGATTTTTGGTGTCTGCAGCACCAAAAAGTGTAAACAGTTCTTCTCCGTCCTGAAGCATACTGTCTGTAATGTTCTTCATGCACGCTTTGTGATGAGCCTCAGCCTGGTCCTTCATGCAGTACCTCACCATACCAACGAAGGTATGCAGGCCTCTGTTTGTTAGCGACTTGATACAAACTTCACCTCCAACAGGTCTGTCGAGTCCCTTCCAACCAAGAACAGTGAGCACACGCTGTTTGACCTGCAAAGTACTACTAGCTTCGACACATAGAACGCCCTGTACATGCAAATGTAAGAGACTTCCTCCTCGTTCTACAGACAGCAAACCGCCCTTACACTCATCTTGCAGGAAACGACAGAACAGTGGCCAACATCTGTCGATATCGAGGTCACTACTGGTACAATTGACTGTAAGGGACAACTCCAAACGTTTCGTAATAGGCACCCTATGCGTGCCGCTCGCCAGCGGTGGTGGTGGCAGCGTCTGCGCACGGTGAGTCTGGCAGCCCGCCTGAGCAACATGTTTGAAGGGATGATGCTTGCAAGCGAATGTGAAAGATTTGTGATCGACGTCGTGATAGAGACAGCGAACACAATTAAGGTGGTAAAGAGCTACAACAGTCGGTTTCAAAAGGCGTGGATCACTCGGATGGACTAAGAACTTGGGATACGAGAAGAGTATCGAACGAGAGTCGCGTAAAACTAACCAAGCTCCTTCCGTCTGTATATACTGGTACGGTCCCACAAGAGTCTGAAGACAACTCGTTGGTACAGAAAAAGATTTAGAAACTAGCACATAATCAAGCGCAGGAACTAAGAATTCGGGTGGTACAAGAGTGAAATGAAAGTCTATGTAAATGTATGAGCGATATTTGTACAGATCGATATCAGAGAAGGAGAGCAAAGTTCCACTGTAAAGACGGTAAGGAGGCGAACTGAGAGACCGACGAAAACGATTTATATGACATGGACCCGAGAGATCAGTCTGGTGAGAGCAAACTGCTTCGAATGCAGAGAACCTATCGTGGAGTTGTCGTGGAGGGCTGGCGGTAGGGGGAGTGGAAGGAATATAAGCTACATCGTCATCGGCGAGTACTTCCGAGATGGGACTACATGGAACGGACAACTCATCATCATTGGCAACTGCATCGCGAATCTCATCGTCATCGAGAACAACAACCTGAGGAGGAGTAACGTCGTTCGACATGAAAACAACCGAGAAAACGCGTAGAATTGGAGATTGTAGACAGTAAGAATTGGAGTACTTATCTGGACAATGTGCAAGATGGTCACGCGTCGAGGTACAGCGAGCGAGGCGAAGACAAGAAGCAGCGAGCATGTCGGCAGGAGCGTCCCATCCGTCTTCTCATGCACGTCGTGTTCTTCCTTTGCCGAGTTACAGCAAAGAAAGAACGCGACAGGAACAAGGTTAGAAGATTTGCCACAAGGAATGAAACAGTGCGATGGAAAGCAAATGGGCAAAATCCACGAGGAAGTTCCAATCCAGCAAAGACGTGACGGGGAAAGCAATTCGTTCGTCGTCATTTGATACAGCGAAGTGAGCGAAAGCCTCGGTTCGAGCTCGGTACGTGCTGCAAACAACCGAAACAATGAGCAATGGAAACGAAGGACAGACAATGCGCTGCGAACGTGAAAGAGGTGAAGACGAGAAGGCGAAGAAACGATGCAAAGCAGAATGATGCGAACGACGCGAAAGACAATCGAGGGACGGAAATGGCAGCGAAAGACAAGACGAGACGATAACGCGATGAGAAGGTCCCGTTAGCGGTCTAGCGGTGGAAAGTCGAAACAAACGTCCTCGCAGCTGAACGCCGTTTCTGCCCGCCTTAGCTGCCGTTCATTTCAAACTTACAGAAGCGACTCGAAACAAAAGAAAGCGGCTCGGTTGCCTCGAAAGAAAAGAAATATAGTCGCAGCTAAACGTCCGCAATGGCAGCCTGAGGTTTTCAACTTTAATCCCCTCGGTTACCGCTACATAAGCGGCGGCCAACCGTCGGATTCCCTCCTCCACTTTAAAAAACGGTCGCTCTAAGGTTTTCAACTTTAATCCCCTCGGTTACCGCTACATAAGCGGCGGCCAACCGTTGGATTCTCTCCTCCACTTCAAAAAACGGTCGCTCCAATCTGACTGTACATGCTTGGGGGATGCTTATTCTCCTCGTATAACTCACATTATGTATGCGCATGATAGTATTTATATGTTTAGTTGCACTAAAATTCTTCTCCTTTCCATTACATCGTCGTTTACTCTATTATGTGAATGAAGCCAACTCTTTTAGTTGTGGCGATAAGTTGAACTTGCCAACGAGAATTAAAGATTGCAGATGTCATGGAGCATGGCTCAACGAAATGTCCAAACTCGTCTACTGATGTTTGTGACTACTCTAAGATATTAAGTAAGAAAAAGGTGAGGGTGCAATCCAGATAAGTTTGTTCAAATTTGAGTTTGATATCCATTTCGTTATGAAGCGAGGTACGGCTGGCTAATAAAACACAACAAGCAAAACGTAATATGCATACAAAGTGCAGTTCTGGCCGGGCGGAGGAAAAAAAAAAGTTTCAAAATCTACAAACGTCACTGGACCACCAGACACTATAGCGCAGGTGTCGTCAAAATGTTAACAGAAATTTATATAAAAATATATTTTTTAAAAAAATTAAATTAAATTTTTTTTTTTTTTTTATTAACTCTAGAGTACATGTCGATATTGTGAAAAAAACCAATAAGGGGAATGGGTTGCAACCTGCAACTAGAACCATAAGTGCGAGCTGCAATCATGTAATAATAATGTTTTTCACACAGTTTAATTTAATTTAACCCATTCCCGCCAGAAGGGTTAGGTGATAAACTAAACACCCTTGCATATTATTCCTATCTTCCGAACTTGGAAGAAGTGAAATATGCAAGGAAGTACACATTGAAGTCAAAGGTAGAATGTAAGGAAATCCAGAATCTGATGACGAAGCTTCACTCTGTTATCAAACAGTAAAATATTCCAGCCGGACGTGAGAATTGTCTGAACGTGCAAATATGTACTCTATGCAAGTGTCCTACACTGTTTCATTTAGATCGATCTAGACTACCGTGCTCTTTGAATACTAGGACCAGTTTTTAAGCCATGATCCACACTCTGCCACTTCGTGGCTCTGAGAAAAGTTCGAAGCTGCTTCCTAGATGAATGTGGAGTTTATCGCAAGAAGACTTGTTGATCACTAGAATAAATTAAAGCGTTAAAGCATTGTCACATGAGAAGCATGTTATAGTAAGTAAATGTCTGCAGTCAAACCAGTCTAGATCTCCTGGGGCAAGACGGAGAGTGTTGCAACTACGAAGCTACAATGCTTTTACCTGCTTTTACCTGCAGCATCTACAACGGCATCCTAAAACTTCATTCCAGTAGAGTCTTGAATTAGTTCATACATTTATGAAGCTTATTATGATTCTAATCCAGAACTTTCAAGGATATATTGCTTTCCAGATTGTGTGGACCTTCCAGTCAGTTACCAGTGAGATAACCTAATGATCAAAATTATACAACTTCGCAACATCTCAAAGTCACATATTTGACCTGTCCATCCGAGCACACTCCCAATCGCCTCGAGCTTTGACGTTTAGAGACTTTTCACTATTCTACATTCGATGACCACAACAGGCTCAAGCCTAAACGTGCTCCCGGACGGAAACTTCTTGTAGTTCGCATCGTGCTGCATGCATTTACCTCCAGATGAAGGCTGCTGTACCTACACAGCTCCAGGCTGCAAGCTGGAGGGAGGTTTGAACGAGAAAGACAGTAGAATTCTTAGAGTTTAAATCTCTTCGATAGTGGGAAAGGTATATAATTTTCTGTGCTTACTGTCTTTTGGGCAACATGTCACTTGAAGCATATCACAACTGAAAGCTTTTATTCCATCTAATTTAAAAGGCACGAGGCATTTTATATTAGGTGGAATAAAAGCTTGTTGTTCTCGACATTATATTAGTACAGCAGGAATCAAATGTTCAACATCAGTGGAAGACTTCAGGATGTAATTCTCTTTCCCTTGGTATTTAATAGAGCAGTTCCGTCAGAACCAGTCTGATCGCGGCAAGTTCTACGAACACCAGCCTGAGTGCCAGAATTGTGGTGTAATTGAAGGAACATTCTGGGTGCTTTGAATTGCTCAGAGTACCGAGTTTCTCTTTGCAATCGGCTCGGATCTATGCTCATCTAAGCCTGTACAACTCTCTCTTACTACAGTTCCAGGTTGCATGCCAGTCTGCGGAGGTGGGAAGCAGCGAGTTCTGAGCATCAGCTCGTCTGTGACGCTACGAAGTCCACGTTTATATTCTAAAGCTTCATCAACGACCATCTGCATGCAACGAAATCCTACCGGCGAATACTCTCTTGCCACTGCAATCCTCCGGAGCTCATCGTCGATCGAGGAGCTACAAACCTTTTCTGTTGAACCTCATTAGCACCACGCGTAAGTTCACGACAAATATTGCCCGATTGCGAATTTCTTGAAGTGAGCTGGAAGAACATCTTGAATCAACGCTTTTGACGAGTTGCTGTATTTGAAAGACTCTCTCTCGATTGGATGTTTGAATATGTGACGTGCATACGAATCCGTTCTGATGACCTATGGCGCTGGCAAGTTAAAACGCGTATAAACTTTGACTTCGACACGAAAGACAATGTAGCTTCCAGCACCCAACTTGATTTATGTTGATTTATTGACATCTTATTGCACCTATTTATCCTCAAAATTCTACACCTTCTCTCCTCCTGGAATGTTGTTAATTGAAATGGCTTTCGGATATATAGCACGATTCAGCAGTTCAGACTGCATATCGGATTGCAACGAAGGCCTGATCGTGTCAAACTAAATTTGCAGAAAAGCAACCGCCGTAAGCTTATTCAGTTTCTCAGGACGTTCAAGCTCTTCACAGAGGTCATCGAGCTGTTTCTCCGTTTCCTGGTGCTGTGTACAGTTCCTCCGTGAGTTGCGAGCTTGAGTTATTGTTTCATCCGCTGAGATCAGCCCTTGCCATGCACACACTGGGTCACCAGCTGTGAACGAGCGTAATTTCCGTCATCTGAATTCTGCCGTTCAGAGTTCCATTGCTACTTGGACATCTCACGCCAGTACGCTACTTAACCCCACCAAGTCTACTCAAGTGAGTATATTACAGCTTGGAATCAAGCATTGTGCATTTTCCCCGCACACAAATTCCGAGGATAGGTTCATCCACACGCACGTCGGTGTGCGTCAGTTGCATGATGTCCTCAGGCTCTTGATCAGTCAGTTTCCAATGCAGTATTAAAAGATTATTGCAGAACTAGGAAACAGTATTGACTGGTCGGATCGTTACATTTGTGACCCAGGACATACCTCCGTTGTAGGTCAAGTTGGGTTGAGTATGGAGCAGGTAACGGTAACTGCAAGTATACCAACCACGAATGAAGATTTTGGCGCTGAGGTGGGAGGAATGGATGCTATAGAAATGGAGAAGGAAGAAGAAGAGCTTTCATCAGAAGAAGAAGTGCTTTCAGCAGAAGAAGTTGCGGAAGAGGAGGACGGAGAAGATCTTTCAGTAGAACTCAACCAGCTTCTGCAGCGTCTTGAAGGGAAAGCCGAATCTTGGCCTGAAGCGGGACAATCTCTTGGGCGAATTGTTCTACAAGTTCAAGGGAAATATCATCGAATCTCCTCGTGGTTGTTTGATACAGAAGATAACACGTATAAATCCTTCAACGAAAGGCGGATGCGGTTGGGACCACAAGCCAAGCTCAGACTGATGCAAGCAATCGGCTGTTGCAGAACTCTTAGGAACATCAGTGCTTACGAGCTAACGAGGAAAGAGCTGGTGGCTTTGCTGACGCCTCTGCAGTCGAGCCCTGTCTTGGCGAGTTTAGATATGAAGTGGAACTTAGGCGGAAACCTTTAAGGTTAAACGTTAGAGTTAAAGGGCGGAAGCTGAAAAGACCTCACCGATAAGTTCTTTATTGTGGGTCCTGGCTCGTTATTTGTGGTAGTGAGGCTGATCCGGAAGGCACGGAAAATTGACGACTTTGCGGTGAATTCGATCAAGGACAAACAGATGGACTTCAACGATGGGGTCATGTGTTTGATGCGGGTTGCAGATTTGATGGCGGGTGACAGACAAGAGAAAACATCAAGAGATGCGACTAAACTTCCGAAGGTGCTTCGCGAAGTGATTAAGGAGTTTGAGGATGTCTTGACGGATGAGTTACCTGCTGAGTTATCTCCAAGGCGGGTGGTGGACCACAAGATCGAGGTCTTGCCAGGGTCAAAACCATCTTCTAAAGCCCCTTACCGACTCAATCAGGTGGAACTCTTTGAGTTGAAAAGACAACTCGGTGAGCTATTAGCGCGGGGATATATTCAAACCAGCAAGTCACCTTATGGAGCCCCAGTTCTTTTTGCAAAGAAGAAGGATGGGAAGTTACGACTCTGCGTAGATTATCATGCACTCAATAAGGTGACGGTGAAGAATAATTATCCTTTGCCAAGGATAGATGACCTCTTTGATATGCTAGCGGGCGCAAAGTACTTCAGCATGATAGACTTGAAGTCGGGATATTACTAGATCCGGATAGCGGATCCAGATGTTGAAAAGACCGCTTGTCGAACCAGATACGGATCATTTGAATTCGTGGTGATGTCATTTGGACTCTGCAACGCCCCTTCGACGTTCACTACATTGATGAACACAATTTTTCACGAGGAGATGGATGAGTTTATCATCGTGTACATCTACAACATCTTGATCTATTCCAAAACCTTGGAGTCGCACGCGGAGCAGCTAAGGGTGGTGTTGACAAAGCTGCGGGAGCATAATCTGTTTGCCAACGTTGACAAGAGTGAGTTTGGTTTTGAGCGCATTAACTTCTTGGGACATGTCATTAGTGCAGAAGGAGTCGGCTCGGATATGTAGAAGGTGGACGCGATTGTGACTTGGGAGCCTCCGACTACAGTGAAGGAGATGCGACGATTCTTAGGATTGGCACAGTTCTACCGCAAGTATGTGAAGGGGTTTTCAAAGATTGCGAAGCCGCTAACGGACTGGACGGACAAAGACGCACAGGTAAGTTGGACCAAGGAGGTAGATGATGCATTTCAGACGATCAAAGCTACTTTGTCAAAGGCGTCAGTATTGAAGCTGCCGGAGTTCCACAAGCCATTCGAGGTGCACACGGACGCGAGCGACTATGCGATTGGTGGAGTGTTGGTGCAGGATGGAAAACTTGTAGCGTACGAAAGCGAGAAGTTATCTAGGACGGAGAGTCGATGATCGACTCACGAGAAGGAACTGTTTGCAGTGCTTCATTGCTTGAGGAAATGGCGGCATTACTTGGGACTTCACAAAACCCAAGTGTATACTGACAATATTTCGCTCAAGTACTTTGAGACACAAGATCGGGTGACGCCAAAGCAACTACGGTGGCATGATACTTTGGCGCTCATGAATGTGGAATTAATCCACAAAGCGGGAAAGGACAATGTGGTTCCTGACGCCTTGAGTCGCAAGGAGGAATATCTTCCATCGTCAACACAGATTTTGTGATCTATGTATCCTAAGGAGTCAGACTTGGAGAGACGAATACATGAAGGTAACATGGGCGATGACCAAGCGAAGGAGTACATGGAACAACTCAAGCGAGGAGTGAAGTTGCAGAATATGCAGCTAAGACACGATTTACTCATGTTCAAGCAAAGTCGGGTTTATGTGGGACAAGGAAAACTTAGGACCAAGTTGCTAAAAGAATGTCATGATGCGCCCTTATCAGACCATAAAGGAGAAAAGTCCACTTTAGCAATGATAGCTAAAAAGTTTTATTGATCCCACATGAAAGACGATGTTGCCCACTTTGTGAAAACATGTGTAACCTGTCAAGCGAACCGCGTTTCTTATGAGAAGAAACAAGAGTTGCTTCATCCTCTGTCGATTCCAGCCAAACCTTGGGAAAGCATTAGCAAGGACTTCATTACCTCTCTGCCTGACTCGAATGGATACAACGCGATTTTTGTGATAGTTGATTGGTTTAGCAAACTAGCGAAGTTTGCTCCGACCTTGGACACTGCAACAGCGTTCACGAATTCTCGGTTGTTCCTAGATACTTGGTAGCGTTCACATGGATTACCTCGGAGTATTATTTCAGATAGAGACTCCAAGTTCACAAGTGCCTTTTGGAAACACTTGTTTCAAAAATTGAGGACTAAGTTAAAATTTAGTATCGCCTTTCATCCGGAGACAGATGGGCAAACGGAACGAGTTAACTCGATTCTGAACAATACTTGAGGAATTATGTGAGCACGGACCAAAGTGATTGGGCGGAGTGGCTCAGTCTTGCGAAGTATTGCTACAATTCCACGAAGCATTCAGCAACCGGTGAATTGCCTTTCTTGCTGACTTACGGACGTGAGCCAGAAGGGCCTCTTGACTTGACTCTTGCAGGGAGTTCTACATCGGCACGACCAAGAACACGGCAAACATCAGCTGAAGAGTTGGTGGCGGTAATGCAGCGGCGCGAGGAGCAAGTAAAGAAGAACCTCGAGAAGGCACAGCAACGATACACGAAGTAGGTAAACAAGCATCGGCGGCAAATGAAGTTTCAAGTGGGCGAAGAAGTATAGTTAAATGCAAAAAACTTCACACTTTCGAAGGAAATATTAGCGAAGTTTTCATCGAAGTTTGCGGGACCTTTTGTCATTGTCAAAAATCTGCATGAAGATGTCTACACGTTAGACCTTCCTCCCGAATGGCAGTTGTATCCGACTTTCCATGTTTCTTTGTTGAAGAAATACTTCAAAGATGATTTGCGGCCGGACCGCAAACAGGTTCTTAGGCCTCAACCTGATGTCGTGCAAGACGAAGCAGAATATGAGGTGGAGTCCATTTTGCGATCTCGGCGCAAATCAAACCGGATGGAGTACTTGGTCAAATGACGTGGTTATCATTTGAAGGAAGCAACTTGGGTGCCAGAGGAAGATCTCGTACATGCGAGCGAAGTATTAGACCTCTTCAAACGGCGACAAGGACAACAAGGGCGTTAGCAAGATGAGGACATCTCCTTCCAACGAGGAGTGAAGGAACGTCAAACCATACGAGTAGCAACTTGAGACGATTTGGGCCGATGGACTTTGTAGCTTTGTCTTGTATTTGGAAAATAAAGACTTTGTTTTTTGATATTTTGTCTAAGTGTATTGGTAGTGCATGGCTATGACTAGTTCTGATCAGATGCCTAGGATGTTGTCAAGAGGAAGAACGAAGCACACTCAAAGGAAACGAGCTGGTTTGGATAAGCATCTAAATCAAGACTTAGGTTTGCCGTAGCATTGGCAAAGCAAGTGTGAACTTTCATACTTGTCTTGGGGCTTGGGTGATCTTGCTTTACGGTTTTCTAACTGCAAAGTAAACTTAGTCGCGCGTCTAAGTCAAATCAGATTGCGACCGGAAAGTGAGTTTCGGGGGAACTTGTAAGTAGGTGTGAATACTTATAGTTAGCAAGCTAGAGTCTTAAGTAGAATGTTTAGAAATTGTCAACTAGTTTTGTTTAGGGTAAGTCGAAAAGGTAAGGCTTTTCTCGAGGCTAGTTGAATTTTTCTAAGTGTTCTAGCGACAACTTAAGACTCAAGCCAAGAAGGGAATTGCGGGTTAGCTACCAGAACGCAATTCTGACACCAAGGGGTTTGCTACCCATTTTGAACTTGGTGTTAACTTAAAGGATCATTGTTGATGAGGGCATCAACTTCCAAAGTGGGGGTGAGTGTCGTGACCCTCATTC
Organism: Asterella californica; assembly: GCA_036924285.1. NCBI lineage: Eukaryota > Viridiplantae > Streptophyta > Marchantiopsida > Marchantiales > Aytoniaceae > Asterella > Asterella californica. Next base: position 21,982,309 of record JAYKYS010000003.1, read on the forward strand.
TCAAGATCGAGCGCAGACGCGGACAACAGAACCCTAGCGGACTTGCGCTAGGTTGTGAGCGCTGCGAGTAAGACTTAACGGCTTGGCCGGGAAGTCAGGATCAGATGAACCCTAAGTGGTTCTCTGAACCAAGGTTGGAACCTTGGGTTAGGACCTAAGGTTCCAACCTTAGGTCCTAACCCATCGTTGTCTTCAACCGCTCAACCTTTTATAAGAATATCATCTAGAAATGAAATGGTAACATCAAGCATAAATTCTTGTCTCTAGATATGCAGGACGTGGTTGCATATCCAACAACGACTCCCTTCCAGGAGGCCAACATGCCAGAATAGGAAACACAGGCTAGGAAGAATTGATCCTGAGACCACTTTCCTCTTAAGCAGGCGCCCTATCACTGGGATGATCCCTGTTTTCATTCTATATTCATATTCCTATTCTTGAAAAAAATTCTGTAAAGTCTTTACTAGCTTTTCCTACACTAACGCTGTCAGATTATGAGTCCAAGTCACGAGCTAGAATGGACAGATTTCTCTCCTTCACACTTTTCATAGCTTAAGACTTGTACTAACTATTATCTGTAACGCTTTTTCTCGAAACTGAAAGCATGAAGTCGCTCCTCCGACGAGCTTTGCATTTCTAGAACTTTTCGTCTCTTTCAGGGTGATATTTCATCCCAAGCTAGGGGGAAACTTGTCAAGCATAGCCCTAGCTTAGCTCCTGTCCAGCTTGATAAGCTACAGGGCAGCTTCCTTTACAACTGAGAACACAATGAGAAAAAAATCCTTTTGTTACTAGTTTTCACTGTACATATCCACGTGCAACACGACATCGCGCTTCTCTTTGGATGCGGATGTGTAGAACCTACTATGCATGCTCAAACATAGACAACAATATCATGTCTTATACTCTTTCTTGGTCATGGGCTGACTAACAGCCGAACAAACTGCCTTCTAAACATAGGAAGGGACTCTCTCGAACACAATCACAGTCTAGAGGATGAAAGGACCCTTTGGAAGAGGACCACCTCCTCCTTGGACTTCGATTTCTCCAATCTTGGAAGTTGTTCTTATTCCTTCTGTAACTAACTCTGCCACACGAGTAGTGATATAAAAATATAAAAGAAATCTGCAAAGCTAGAAATAACTAAGTTAGAATTTTCTAAAAGTCAACGAGGTATAAAAAAGCTTTGGACCTAACTGAATTTCTTATCTATTCCTGGACCTCAAGTGTGATGTCCATGACATCCGCACATGTCTGTATGTCCAGTTCGGTTTCTGGTACCATGTGCTGCTCGGTTGGTACCTCTGACGCAACTGAGGTGGCATCTATCTCAGTGGCATTCATGTTCTCGTCTGTATCCGGCCCGGAAGACAGAAGACAACTATGGGAAGCCATACCATCTTGGCATCTAGGCTCCTTTACGAGGTCTGACTGCTGCTTGGAGCTTTGGTAAACCTCTAAGGTGTAGAGGCAGACTATGCCTCCATCCTCAACACCTGTGAAGTTGACTCCTCTCTGTCTTGCAGAAGACATCTTGGCTTCTGTGACTTCTTCTCGTGTCTTCTCCAAATCTAATGATGTTACCATCGTGTGAACAGCCAGGTCCAACTCTTCCTGATCTGGATCCTCGATATGAGAAAGATCTCTGATGTCGAAGGACATGGCTGTAGAGACAAAGACTGCTGGAAGATCATAGAGTATCTTTAGGTCTTCAATCTATCTGCCCAAGTATTGAACATGATGTCCTTACATTCTAACAACATGGTCTTCGTGACAACATCCCAAGTTCTAGCTAAGGTGAGAAGCTTCCTCCTTGTTGTGAAGTTGAACTTCTTCCTTAGAGCCTCTCTCATCTGTGTCATGTCCTCTCTGGTTCGGTATTCAGCTTCCAATCTTGGCTTTTTCTCTTCGGCAGTCTTGGCTTCACTCAAAGTCTTCTTCTCGGACACAAGTCAGCTAGTTTGCCCTAGATCATCAAGACGTCCTGCTCCTTCTGTCGAGGTTACATCTGCAACTCCTAGTGAATCTTCTAGAGTTGAGCCATCTCTTTATCGCTTCTACTTTATACATGTTTGCTAACCTCTCAGTAGTGCAGAGGTTTGTTTCCAGAGTTTCCACTCGTTATGTATGGGCACCTTCCTGCTGAATCACGTTCCGGAGACCAAATCCGAGCTGAAGAGGCTTCTCTTTGGTTCTAGTGCGCTTTTCCACCATCTCCATGGCTGGTTGGATCTCGGCCTTGAAGACGACACTAAATTCCTCCAATCTTCTCCAGGTGGAAGCCAGGTTCATGCCAACATATTGATTCTTGGAAGCTTCTCTGTCTTCATGTGGTTCTTCTATCTCTTCTATCATGACTGTTCTCCTTCTGTGCTTGGGAAGATGTCACCTGCAAATTCTCCTTGGTGGGAGGTTTCCTCTTACAGCAGAGACAGGCTACCTGTCTTCTGGATGTTCTGTCTTCATTTCTACATAGTCACCTGCCGCAGTTGAGACGTCCATCTAGTTTATGTCTTCTAGAGTCTTCGGAAGACTCCCTGGGTCTCAAGAACTGACTTCCTGGTAGACCGAGTGTCGAGGGTGTCTTCTTGAGACTCTAACTCAAAACCGGAATGAATGACGGGATAAGAAGTGCTTGTCCTCAGAATACTCCTAGATCCCATCCTCCTTGGTGACGACGCGTCTTCTATGCTGCTGGAATCACTTGTATGGTTGATGATCTTCTTCGAGGTTGTGCTTGGCATTGAAATTCGAAGGGAAAGCATAGTCTCCACCAAGCCTTCCTCTTTTGAAGACTCTTCCTTCACTCTGTGTGATCTTACTGGTCCATACTTGATCAACTGGTTCTCCTTCAAGTCCCCTTAAGACACATACAAGTAGCAAAATAAGGGGGATGAGGTGTCCACCTGCTAAGGTGCCCAAATAAGCTAGCTTCATATGCACATATGCATGAAAGAAGACGCCTCAGTTGACACCCACCCAGACGGCTTTCAAGAATTCTACATCCTGATCTCCTAAGTACTTGAGTTTCTAAGCTTTCTCCTTAAGGAAAAGGTGAAGGTAGAATGTCCCCAGAAGTCACTTCTTCGTCTTTCATTAAGCTTCCACCTTCCAGTCATTTCTTTCATATCTATCTTCCAGGAAGAGACAAGTAGTACTTCTAGGTACATGCCATTTCTTTGAAATGACTGAGGAGATTTTATCTTTCTCTAGTTCATATCCTCGATTTTCGGTTCTAGTCGATAGAATGCCCTCCTCCACCACTCCATGTTCCATAGTACCGGTCTTCTCTCGCCACTCCTGCCTTGGTGAGTACACATTTTTGGGGAGGGAGGACTAACCAAACTTCTTCCAAGAGACACTGATCCATAAGATTCTGGTTCCATTTGAAGAAGTCCAACTCCTTAATGAAGAGTTTGGCTGCACTCAGCTCCACTTGGGGTTACACAAGACCTCGGGGATGCATGGTAGTCATACCGAAGCTTCTGATGCACTATACAACACATGATTGCTCTGAGTCTAAGACTCAATCCTTACCGGACTCTCGTAGTTCAGGTTCACTCTCAAAAGACGAGATCAGTCTTCCAGAAGACAGCTATTTTGTCTTCCAAATTCTAAGAGAGCTTCCTAATAGCATTACGTCTTCTAATCTACACCTACGCAGTTCTAACTAAGCAAGGCATAACATGGATTCCTAAGAAGACAATCCATCTCGCAATTCATCCTACTTCCTAGTAGAAGATAAAGAGTTACCCGAGAAGAGAGACCTACCGAACGGCCAGAAGAAGTTTGAAGGCTACTGCGATGACAACGACCTCCAGGAAGACTTCCGGGACAGCTTCTGAGTAAATGACTTCTTCATAAGAATTTCTCATCTAGGCTTCCTATCACTAGTCATACATGTCTTTCGACCTCCTGCGTGCAATTCTATCCTCACAACAGACACTGAACTTCATACCTGCTGAGATTTTGAGCACGAGCACTCTATCTTTTGACTCCTCATCTCACATACACCCCTCAGAAGAAGCTTGCTGTGTAAATGAAAAATAGAACCTTGACATTGCTCTCCAGATTTTGCCAGCAAGATTCTTTACAATTCTCATCTAAGATTAAAAGAAGAAGGAACAAGCTGCGATGGGTCAGACGGAAGAGACCCGCATAAGATCCTCACATCTTTCAGTGTATTCTGCCAGTCTTTCCAGTCTTCTAGTTCTCTAGAAAGATGTGGACTGAGAAGAGAGGAAGATTGAGAGGCTCTAGCCTAAATCCCACTTTCCAAGTTTATGGATATGCTTGTCCATAAGTTAGCAAATTAGAATCTTAAGAATGTTTAGAAATTTTCAACTAGTTTTGTTGAAGGGTAGCCAAAGAAGTTTGGCTTCCTTGAGACTAGTTGAAATTTTTAAGTGTTCTAGCGACAACTTAAGACTCAAGCCAAGAAGAGGGATATCTACCATAACGTAATTCTGGTGCCAAGGAGTTGACTACCCATTTTGAACTTAGTGTTAACTTAAGGATCATTAACCTCTAAGGTGAGAGTGAATGTCGTGACTCTTAGTCTAAAAAAAAGAGCTCTCGCACAATAGAACACTCCACTCCTACAACTAATATAATTTATCTGTTTGTTTATATTTTGAACTGAAACTCATACTGTCCTATGGTGTCAAAAAGATACACCCAAATACACGAGGGTAATTAGTGCAAACAAAATGTGAGAACAGTAACGAATAAAATCTGAAAGAGATATAGAGAACGAACTAACTAGCACAAACAAAACACAGAATTAGTCCCACAAGAACAAAGAACATACGGGGAGTGTTGGGACAAAAAGTGTCTCGTATAAATATTGCAAGGACATAAGAGAAGACAAGTGAGATGATCCTTAGGAAGTGGTATTGAAATCCTAAGGAATGATGCGATGATGTCTCTTATGCTCTCAAACCACCACAATGGAGAAAAGCGAAAAGCGATGGTAGATGTCCGTGGATGGACTTATATCACTCCTCGGTCGAGCATTCTACTCCTGCAATACTGTACAAAATTAACAAAGTACATCGTCCGATAAAATGAGTTCCAGCTATTTACATTTCTGTCTGGATGACCGCGCGTGCGTCAAGTGATGGACTGAGAGAACACTCTTCTGCTGTTCTCGGTCAATACCGTATTACCGTCCCTGTACCAACAGCGAATAGGAGGAATTTGACACTGGACGCCAAATGCCTGGCTGGCTGCGAACTGATGAGGTCCCGGCCGCGAGGAGGGTAGGATCTAAGATTCAGTTGCGTCCTATGGCGTGGCATCGTGGCGCTGCGCCGGTCCCGGCGAGGTACGAGGCGACAGACTGGATCTCAGCTGGATTGATTTGCTGCCAAGGCACCCACCCAGCTCATGCTCATGCTGCCTGTATCAAAGCTCAGTTCAGCTTACGTACTGGATCCAGTAGCCCGACCGAAGGACCTACACATGAGCTACTATAGTCAGTGGAGCCAGAAACTCTTTTTGCTATTGAAGTGCTATTGAGGACCAAGACAAGTTTAGAGACATCACTTAGAAGCAGAGAAGCGAGAAGTTTCCTCAGCAGACGAGACCGTATAATACACAGAAAAGAGCGCGCGAGAGAGATCAAACTGTCGGACTTGAACGTGGGATAAGAGGTGCGCGGATTATATCGATTACTGGTTCTTGAGAATAGAGTTGAATCGGGGCTTGGAGAGAGAGAGAGAGAGGGAGAGAGAGAGATTTTGACAAGAAGTGAGAAAGAACGACAGCGATAGCGATGTTGAGATTTGGACTAGCTAACTCAAGACGGACTGGATAAGAGTTGGTGAGTGAGTGTGACCGAGAGAACTGAGACATTTGATCTGAAACTGAGACCGATTAGTAGCCGCTTCTGCATGATGGGAATACTGAGGACAGCTTCGTGCGCGCTGCTCTGGGTTTGTTTACTGGGGAGTTCGTTGTCGCACTTTTCCGATGCAGGTATGTGGGATGACCGTTCTCTCTTTATGCCTTGTTTGCTGGGCCAATGTGCATTCGCTTACCTAAACTTGCCTCTTCTCGGAAGGACGTTCCTTTAGATGGCTAGTCACAGGATGGTCACTAGAAGTGGCATTGGCTCCGAGAGTTTGATCGGATGCAGGACCTTCCTGTGGGGCCTTGATGTCCACGGGACTCCTCTTGAGGTCTATTCGATTATCTCAACTCGAGGCATGGAAGAGAAGGAGACAGCAGTATTAAAAAATGTGCCCCGTCGTTTCTTTGATTATGGTGCGGATTAGTGCGTCGAGGGCTTACGACTCTAGACTGGATAAATGATCGGCTCTGCATTTTCATAGATATTGTGTTTCGAGCGGGGCGATCTTTCAGCTGGATAGAACAGACTGTAGCGTAACTTAGGTTCTGCTGTGAGTAAATTTTGTTGCTCCCCAACACGTCTATGTCGGCATCTGGTAATTGACTTGTCTCGAAATGAGCGCGAGGAAAGGAAGCTCAGTCTGTACGTGAGCTTGCCGAACACTAACCTTGAGAAAGTCTAGATTTTGGTTATTTACCGAGTCCCAGGAAGGTCGTTCAGGAATTGTGCCGAAGGCTTGTTTCCGCAGGAGAGGTGGTTCTGTAATCTTATCTAGTCTTGTTTTCCTGTCTGGGACAGCTGCCGAAGTCATGTTGGAAGACTCCAGTGCAGGCGGCCGGAAGCTGTTGCAAAATAGTCAACAACGTGAGTATTCTTTCTGACCTCAAATGTGTTTGTCTGAGATGAGTCCGAATAGCGAAAGTCCCAGTAGTCTCGAGACGTTTAATATCAGAGAAAACGGACGTCTGTGGTCTAATTTCAGTGCTACCTCTCAGCCACTGCTCTTACTGAATGTTGTAATCATGAACCGGTAGATGGTTCTGCGTAGGTGAACAACGTAGAGCGTGGGCTGTTGTTTTTTACCTTTGGATATTAACCCTTCAGCTGATATGCACAGTGGTTCCCATTAATTAGTGACAGATTAAGCCGACAAGCTTCCTTTTGAGGCGCATTTGATGTTAGTTTTTCGGGTTTGTTGTGTCTATCCTTTGATACTTGAACCGGATAAATCTGTTCCTGAAAGTTCGACCGGACATCCTTCAAGGTCCAACGAGGGCAGAGGTGTTTCGATTGTTGCAAATCTCTACGAAGTAGTACCCGTATTGAGGTTTCTGTAGGTTCTGTAAACGCCTTAGCCAGTGTATTATGTCTGTTTTCTGTCTTCTTTTCCGTTTTCGCATAGCACTTATATAAGGAGCTTATTGAGTGTAAAATGAATGAACTTTGTCTGTGGGTCGTTGCAGCCTGCCCTGAGAACTACAACTTCTACGACTTCAGTCCAATTATCAACGCATGCCCAAATTCGACAAATATCACCGTAGTTGACACGTTCGACAAAAAGAAGTGCTGCCAGTCTCTATGCACAGTGCTCGGGGCGAACGGTTCATATATCAACGATCAGAATTACGATTGTAGCAGCCAGTTTTTCAGTTATTTGACCCTAGCAGGAAAGTACGTTTCAGGATATTTTGCTACTATTTGCACTGATCCCGATTCTCCAGAGGGTATTTATTGTCCTCCTGTAGAGGGTCCCCCACCACCAGGAAATGGCGGACCTTCAGTGGGAACCAACTCTATGCTTTGGTCTGTGCTCCTAGCATTAGCAATGTTTGAGGTATTGATTCTCGTCGTGTAGTATCGAGTTTAGGTTCTGAAAGCGATAGAAGTGCATCATTTCTATCGATAATTCCTTGTACAAGGCAGACTGAACCAAGTTTTTAAGTGATTGGTAGGCTTGCTAAAGTTGCTCGCAGTTACCCTTATTCTGCTTGTATTCGTACACCTGATGCACAAGGCTCAGCTTTTGCAGTTCGAGGTCGGTGGATGATGATTGCAACGCAGCTCCATTCTGGAGAGAGATATTTGATCGATCATATCGATCCTTGACTGCTTTCTGTTGCGCAGGAATGTTGGAATTGGGGTTTTATTTTCCTTCCGTTTAGGGTCGATCGTTTGCAGTGAGTACCTTATCTCTCCGGGATTTGTGCTAAGTAGTACAAAGTTTACGTTTCTTGGTTCTCAGTTCCTCTACACCTGAAGCATAAAGTCCAAACCTCTTTGAACTGTGACAGAGGGTCCTCTGCGAAGCGAATAAAGCTCTGCTTTTCTGTTCTGGCCTGATACAGGCATGATTCCCTTGTCCCTCGGACCCGCTGCAGCTACCCCTTAGGGTTGTTTGCACAAGAGGGTTTTCCGGGCCTCGTTCATTGGAGACTTTTTGGTCCATCTAACATAAGCAAAAAGAAACGGCAGTACCACCCACACACTGGAAGGACAGTCGTTTCTTCAACACCCCAGGTGTTGGTATCAAGCAAAGAAAGGAATTCCTCTTTTCCTTCCCGTGTACTTCGTGTCAGAGAGGGAAGAGACTGTTTTATTACAAGAAACCACCGAAATTTCTCAACGGATTCTCAATAGTTGAAGATAATCACATCTTCGTAAAGCTCTCGGAGAGCTTTGAATAAAGTCCTACTTCACCGGTTCTATTCTGGCTAACAAATTTTATCAGCAAAAGAATTTTGAGTAGGAACGTTAAATTTCTTTGTTAGCTAACAGCCTCCCCGCATAATGGAGTCCTCCTGGTTACCAGGAATATTTATAGGGATGGATAACCAGCTTGGTGCACAATTATCGACTCGATTCTCAACACTGAATTAGAGTTCGTGTTTGGCAAAGCCGAAGCTAATGATGCAAGGGCCGATAATCCTATGGTACAGTGGGAAACTGATTCGGCCGAGGACAATTTCTGGGAACCCTGCCTCTACTGCTGTGATTGTTAGGCGGGCTGGGATCCAGGAAGGAGACGCACAAATTTGGTGGATGGAAGTTGTTCATTTGCAGGGGATGTCATGTTTAGTTTCCATTTCTTTGTGGTAGGGTTGTCAAATTGTCACTTTCAGAGTCTTAAATTACAGGACCACGATAAATACGCTGACATGAAACGCGGGCACGGTGAGCCGTTGGAATGCGACTGGAACTTTACAGTTCGTAATGAACCTCAATCATATGCACTTTTGTTGCTCAGGACACGTGCACTTGTAGTGAAGATAAGATACTTGTTACTAAGTAGTTTAGTCCTCGCTCATCGAGGAGAAGCAAGGATTTAGAGTGAAGCAGTGCTTTGAACCAGGTTCTGATGTTTCTCCAAACGAAGTGATCTAGAGCTCAAGGTTCCATGGCCAAGCAACGAGTATTACGTGCTGAAATGTTTCCAGCTGAGATAAAAATTACAGGTGGCAAAATGGATAAAACGCCAGTACTCGTGGAGTCCAATGACATGTGCTTCCATTGTACTCGCACATTTATACCATCATATGTCTACAGTACAGAGTTGCCTGCACGCTCGCTCATCTCACAACTGATGAAATGCTATTTCTCCAAAAGGTACTGATGGATAACCACCTCATCAGAGTGAGTAACTTTGTGAAACTTGAACATTACTCGGTTATCTGAGAAACAAAGCGTTACGAGTGCTGCCAAACAGCAACAGCTTGGCCACAAGCCCAGCACAAAAGCACTTCAATCCATTCTGAGAAATGTGGATAGTTAACCGATGGGGGACTTGGTAACAAACCACAATGAGAAGCAGAAGTCGTGATCCATTAAGCTCTAGAAGCTGTTGGTGGAAGAGCTGGTACAAGAAGCAGGCGCGCTCAGAATCATTAGGCTAAATTAGCGCTGGTACTGTACAATAAATCTCAGTTTCGAAGGCGACGCTGTACACTGGTGGATCTGTTTCAAAGACATCGTGCGGGGCTCAAGTTGTCACAGGTACCTCTTGAGACAATCTTTTTCCTCGTCATTCTCTCAGAAAATTGTCAGGACAACGTAAGAAGTACTAGTAGTAGTTATAATATATGATCATGGTGACGAGCTGTCAAATGTAGCAGGAGGTTTGACTTTGTTTCCCCACTTCTCATTTAACAGGAAGATGAGGGCCATGAACTATAATCTAGCGATAATCAACGATACAGAGATTGCAGAAGAAGGAGATCCGCCTGAGAAAAACGATTCCTTACTACGTGGGTTATGAACCCTGACGTGAGATCAATTCATTTAAGAATTCTTGACCGAGATGAGATGATCCTGGCTGAAGGGCCGTATTGCACAATGCCTTAATGGTACATAAAGTTCCGAGTTCCTCTACAGCTATTTCAAATGACAGCAGAATTACAATGTGAACACTGTCGATGATCCGAAAGTCAGTGCGTCGATGAAAATTTCTATCCTCCACCTTTAGGTCCCCAATTGAGGGCAAGAGAGGCTGACGCCTCCACACACTGAAGCCATAAAAGCACTTACAAAGAAAGGTGGGATTCTCCTACTCCGAGGGAACACTGACGAGGCCATTAACAACACTGGAAGCAATCAAAACTGCTACCAACTCGGCTCCCACCACACCTCCTGCCTGCAGAGTAGGTGAGAGTCCCGCGGGTGTTGCGCTTTCAATCTCGCTCACTGCGCTGGAAACTGCCTTCTCCACGCCCTGCACGTCTTTGGCCAATTCTTTCTCTCCAGCCTGCAGCAATGCGGAACCTCCCTTCTCGAGCTCCTTCACTTCTTTCTCGACTGCCTTCTCCGCTTGCTCCACCTTCTTCCTGATTCCGAAAAGCGGAACGTCTCTAGCTTCTGCCTTGTCAGACGCTGCAAGCAGAAGAGACAATGTCGCCAAGGACAGCACCTCCCTCCTCGAGGAAACCGCCTTGGCCTTGGCCTTCTCTTCCATCCGAGCGCATCGCACCTGTACAGAGGAAAGGAAGGTCAGTCGGTCGGTCCTCAACGTCCATTATTCAGCAGGCGACTCTGTATATCAACTTATGCTCCAATGAGGAAACAAACACGTAAACTTTGTGGCTTCAATTCTACGCTGAACATTGTGCTGAAGCTCCACATGTTTCAAGTCTGCAAACAAACCGAAAGCCTGTGCATGTTCTTGCCACGACCTGCTGCTTCGCTGGTATCCAAGCATCGAATTGCAGCGGCAGATATGGCTATGTAAGCACTGGTCAGTCCTTCAGGACGCGAGGTGAATTTCTCGCTAAGACATGCAATTTAGAACTAGAATTCATCACTTCGTGACGTATCCCTCCAATGTTCAAACTATGAGATGAAACCGAACTTACCCTGTAGCCGAGCAAATTGGTGGCAGAAGTCGAGGGCGAGGAGCAGGAAGAGGAAGCCGGAGAAATTCGGCTCGAGGAAGACACGAAAGCAGCTGAGGACGACACCGCAACAGCTCCTGCTGCACAAGCCATCGCCATAGCTCTTCTCCTGTCTCCCTCACTCACACTTTTCACTCACTCTCAATCACTTGCGCTCTCTGTGAATCTGCTTCGCTTCTGGAGAAGGAGAATCGTTTCGTCTCTCGGGTTGACGGGCAACGATCGATCTTGCTTCGGCCAAACCTCCACTTACGCTTTCACCATTACGCGCGCCATACAGATTCCTGGGGCCAGCCTTGCAAGGCGCCGGTAGGAGCTCAAGCACGGTTCCGCGCGCAATCTGGATGCCCAATACCATCCAATGGGATAGTACTTTTAGATTACTCTTTTCCTGTCTCTTGGACTCGAAACACTCCACTCAGTACTCACTTCAGTTTCAAAGTGCCAGGACAGATACGTACTTACTGTAGAAGTTTATGTTTTATATACAGATATGTTTCATGCATATTATTCGCCCTCTTCCAAGTTCGGAAGAGGGCGGAATATGCATGCAGTTTAATTTACTACTAATTTAGGTAGTAAATAAAATCCTTTGTTACTTTTTAGTTTTTTGATTCTAACCTCTCGTATTTATACTTTTGAGAGTGCCGTTGTTTTCCATTTTATGGGTTATATAACCATCTTTTCGCATCTCGAGGTTCATCTAATATTTACCTTTCAGAAATATTTTGATATTTTGATATTTTGATATAATATAATTTATTATTTAATATATATATATAACTATACATTTTTCGATAACAACAAGCGGACAAAAGTCCCCCAGAAGTTCATGTCGTATGCGTATTCATGCAACATGAACTCTGGAGATGAGAGAAGGAAAAAGATAAACGTGAATATAGTCGTAAAACTTTTACAATGGATTTGAAACTTTTTTAAAATATATGTTATAATATGCAATAGGTAAACATTTGAGTATTCGTAACATTCAGTAATCATAGAGAGAGTTAACAAAAGAACTTATATCTTTGAATTTATATATTTAGACTGAAATTTCAACAATTGGAGAATTATACTTTGAATGTTACATATAGTCGCTATGAAAACAAAAAATCTATAACGGTATAGAATGACCATCGTCTAACTATAAAAACAGTTTTCTTGGATGAATAATGATATAAATTTTGATATATATAATTTTAGAAGTTTAATCATAAATTAATGAGTGTGATTATACCTCCTCCATCTGAATGTGGGGAAGGTGAATATGCATGCTTCGTGTATATATCTTACCTCAGGATTCAATGTTCACCGTCGTTCTGTAGTAAATGTTCTCTACTATTCAGCGGTGAACTCTTTTACAGAAAGATAAATATGATTGGCCATATCTTTGCATTTTCTAGATTCAAATTAATGAGTTTGAAAACTGATATGTTCTTCAAAGCAGAAACCTTCCACGTACAGTGGGTGGAGAATTATTGGGATATACCACACTCTTTCCACAAGAAAAAGAATTATTTATTGTTGTATGTATCTCAAATCTTTGAGAAGATGAAGATGTGCACCAGTACCGCACTGCAGAATATCTGGAGATGTACACTGCAAACTACATTTAGTGTTACAAACACTAGTTTTGTTTCCAAGAATCTTCTTGCATATGAATTACTGTTAGTACCACTATTAAAGTTAAACCCTAATTTTATAATGCTTACATTTAGTGTAACTAAGCCTAAAAAAATAAATTTTTTTTATCTTCAACTTGTAAACCTATGTGGTTCCTAGTTTTTTAAGGTGATCTTGATGTTTTGTTTGTTTCCAGTATTAAGTTCTCAATGACAAACGTTAAATGATTTTATTGAGAATAATGTATATTCCAGCATCATTGATATTTTCTAGAATTGTCGTAGTAATTCTTGAAGATGGTGTCTCTGCAGAACAAAATCAGAAAGTGTGTAGTTACTATATCGTCATATATTCATTAAAAAATAGAGAATTTTAATTCAATAAGTATTACCATACTTAGAGTTAACGGTTTCCAAATTTTGACTTTACATGAAATAGTGTTACAAACACCTTATAAGAGTAACGCTATTCAAATGTAGTTGCCGGTGTAAGTGACTTATAAGTTAAAGTTCTGAATTACAAGATGAATATAGTTCCGACCAGCATGGTATTTTCGCTTACACAGAAGTTACGGATGTAAGAGGCTCGCACAAGAAGTGAGCAGCTTTTACCCCGATGGATGTCATAGCGGTTATCTTCTCATAGTTTTTGCTATGCGGTAGCATAGCTATACATGAAAACTGGAAAGAAAGGGGGATATTTTTATCATGTAGCAAAACGGTCGGATGGAGTCGTGGTGAAAACCAGAAAGTGAAAGGACATAGTGAGAACGTGAAAGAAATAACGAGAACGGAAAACGTGAAAAAAAATAGAGGGAATGGAAGGATGAAGTCGTTGTGAAATCGAGAAAAAGAATGGAAAGAGATAAAACTGAAAATAATGCATAGCCCTACGCGTTAACGAATTGCATTGCAAGTGGAGCTTCTTGTTGTTTTTCCAATGCATTGTGGCGTGTGTTCGCCATAAGCCTAGTCGGCCGAAAGTAACTTCCGTTTCAAATGCTCTTGTAATCTGCACGATCAGAGTTTCATTCTATGACGTAAGTATGCATGCATATTATTCATCCTCCCAAGCATGGTCATAAAATTTGAAAAGAATTAAATAATAAATTAATATTGATCATAAATTAATGACTATATCAGGATCTTGGTTTTGTAATTTCAGAACTGTGTGTTAGTGCACTATGCCTGTCACTTAACTTTCACAAAGAAACTTAATATTCAATACTAGTTTAGTGTAGATATTTTATACAATATATATTTTTATATTATATGTGGTTGTTTAAATATCTAACCCCATGATTTAACAAATACTGAGTTGCAACAACTTTCGAACCTTTCAGATTATGAGCCTCGCTGTTTCCTCGCTGTTTCCATTTACTCGCTGACCCATTATGCAAAAGGTACGCCGTTAGAGTGGAAAGTTATGCTCGAATTACTTCAAAGGGCTATCCGTGCGGGTTATAAAGATATATATATATATATATATATAATAAAAAACAAAAATTCTCTTAAGTTAATCTCTCGGTGGATAAATAATTTTTCTACAAAGACAGAACATGGAGGACACAAACACAGCCAACCAGCTCCAAGAATTTTTACTCTATTTCAAGATCTCATTTGTACACGTTCTTCTCGCAGTGAACTTGGGATGCATATTGGTAGATAACTTTTACTTTGACTTCCTTGCATATTCACCTCTTCCAAGTTCGGAAGAGGGGAATATGGAGAGAGCTTTAATATGTCTTAACCCTTCTCTTATAACTATCAGTCGAACTTAGCTAATTGCAATGGCCGCAGCGATCAACCTCCAATGATGGTTGTGAAGGCACCACCGAATGGTAAGAGGATGGAATTCAATCATCCCCCAGTGATAGATTGGTGTGCGGGATAACATAAGACAATGATAGAGTATGTTCGAACGTGCTTGTGAAAGGTGAGAGGGATGCACACCAGCATCAAATCCGCTTGTACTTTTAAAGCCATCAGTAGTTAAGTTTCCGTGGCATACCAACAATGACCATCCAGCGAGACTGAGAACAAAGCTGGAAAAAGAGGCATAGTTGTTGGCATAGTCCAGAACATTGGACCATTTTTCCCACCATTCAGGCGGTACATAATTTGCACACAATTTTCCCTCAACGTTGGATTTCGGATAGGTCAGAACACCCCCAACGTAGCAGATCGGTCCGAGTTGTCGTAGCATTGCCTCAGAGCACGACTCGTCGCTGTAAACCAAAGCCATATGGCAGGCTTCAAGCCCTGAGAAGAGAACTGATCTTGTAGGAAACTAAGGCAAAATACTCTAAGACTCTTAGCTAGAAGGCATTCACAACTAATGTGTGAGAGAGGAAGTGAGAGAGAGAAAACTGAGTACTCCAAGCCAAAGGCAAAGTCTGTATAAAGATAATGATAAGGAGACCAGGTGGGTCCTCCTAATATACAAGGGAAAGGGAAAAGGGTCGAGGGGTGTTAGCCCCCTTGTGCCTCTTCATAATAACCTCTTAAGGACAGGAACTGTTCACACAGTATTCCGTCACTCCCACTCAGTGACTAGTCCTTAATAATCCGAGTTTTGGTAACAAGTATTCTACTTTAGGAGTTGGTAAACTCTTAGTAAGAATATCAGCTACCATGTCAGCCGTTGGGCAGTACTGAACTAACACTGTTTTGAGAGTGACTTGATCCTTTATGAAGTGATACCGGATATCAATGTGCTTTGTTCTATCATGAAATTTAGTTGTGTCTACTAGAGCAATAGCACTTTGATTATCGCAAAATAAGATCGTTGGCTGTTCATCCTTCAGTCCAATATCTGTGAGTAGTTGTCGTAGCCAGATTGCTTCTGAAGAACACGTGCTTAATGCTACGTACTCAGCTTCTGTACTTGACAACGCCACAGATTGTTGTCGCTTGGATGACCAACTGATCGCTCCTTGGGCAAAAATGAAACAGTTTCCAGAAGTAGAACGTCGTGATTCAACATCACCTCCCCAATCAGCATCACAATATCCGAAAAGGGAGCGTGGATTAGGAGAGTATCTATACTCAAGGTAATAGTCCAAAGTGCCTTTGATGTATCTGAAAGCTCTCTTCATTCCGGTGATGTGAGTTGGGCCGGGACTTGCCATATGCTGAGATAATGAGCTTATGGTGTAAGACAAGTCAGGCCTTGTACATACAGCTGCCCAATTGATGGATCCGGCTGCGCTTTGATATGGATAGCTGGCGCACAAAGTCGTCTCCTCCTCATTGGTGGGAGGATCATGAACAGGAAGTTTCTCACTTGGAGTCATGGGAGTGCTGACGGGTTTACAGTTCTCCAGACCGAATTGAAATAGCTTTTGAGTGAGGTATAGAGATTGACTGAGTCTAATCCATCCTATTGATCTGTCTCTGTTTATCTCTATGCTTAAGCAATGATGTACTTCTCCAATGTCGCTCATCTGGAATCTAGAACTGAGTTGTCCTTTTATTTTGGTCATTAACTCCATGCTACTGCTTGCTATGATGGTATCGTCAACATACAAGGCCAAAATCATGAATTGGTTGCCTTGATGTAGGTAGTAAACATTCCCATCGGCGCCAGACTTGGTGAACCCGAGGGAAATGAGAAAACCATCGATTATTAGATACCATTCCCGTGAGGACTGTTTTAATCCGTATAGTGTGCGTAGTAATCTGCACACTTGTCCTTTTATCGGGGCAGTGACTCCTTCCGGAACATTCATGTATATCTCTTCATTGAGTGTTCCGTTCAGGAAAGCTGTCTTGACATCCATCTGGTGCACATGTAAATTATGCTGTGCAGATATAGCCAGAATCAGACGTACCGATTGAACTCTTACCACTGGAGAGAAAGTGTCGGTGTAGTCGAGGCCGTAGATTTGAGTGAATCCGCGAGCCACCAGACGTGCTTTGTATCGAGAGATGGAACCATCGGAGTTCAACTTTAGCTTGAACGTCCACTTGTTGGTGATGGGACGTCTGCCATGTGGTAAGTCAGTGAACATCCATGTTCCGTTAGCTTGATGTGATTCCAGTTCCTCGTGTATAGCTTTCTCCCACTGTTCTGCGTTGGGGGAAGAAAGTGCATCTCTGTAGGACACAGGCTCCATGGGGACTGGTGAGAGTGTTACCATCAATGCGCCCTTTTGTTTCCTCGGCTTTCTTGGTTTTGGAGGAGCAAGGGGATCTTCGTAACCTTCAGCGTAGTCACGCCTTGGAGGCACTGATTGTCTTGTTGATCGTCTCAACATTGGAGGAACAGGAATACTTGTGGGTGAAGGAATCTCCTCTTGTGGAGATTCAGTTGGTGAAGTCTCAGGGACTCGGATCTCCTGCGGTGGCCAACGTTGCTGGATGTTTGGTGATGTCCTCCTGAGGTAGGGATGGTACTGACTCATGTTTTCAGCTACCGGAGATTGATCACGATGATAACTTGTTGGTGTCGTTGGAGATCGAGGGATTGTCAGTGCAGTAGGTAGAGTGTTCTGGGTTGACTGTGAGCTGGATGAACTCACAGTCGGAGTTGGTGCGCCTCCTCCACTACCACCTCCTCCTCCTCCAGAGCTGGACGATGTGACGGGAGGTACAAGTGGACCAGTGATAGGAGGAATGAGAGGCGGCACGAAAGGAGGAGTGAACACTGAGGGAGGGAGCTGAGCTCCCACTGAAACTAGAGTGGGAACTTGTGCGGGAGGTACTGGGTGGTTATTATAGAACTCAATGCTATTCTGGGAAAATTCTTCTGTGAGGATAGAATTGTCGGGGAGAATAGGCGAGGGTACATGAAGGAAAGGAGATTCGTCAAAGATGACGTCTCGTGAGGTGAAAGCATGACCATCAGATTTACGTTGTAGACGGTATGCTTTGCTGCGTGCACTATAGCCTAGCAAGATGCAGACATGAGAGTGATCATCTAACTTAGAGCGGAGATCGGCTGGGACCTGGGAATATGCAGTGCATCCAAAAACACGTAGGTGTGAAATATCAGGCTTACGGTTGTGCCACAACTCAAATGGTGTCAACTTAGGAGGGAGTGCCTTGGTTGGACACCTATTCTGGATGTAGTTGGCACAGTTGATAGCTTCACCCCAGTAAGGTTTTGGTAAGTGTGACTCATGCAGCATGGTGCGGACAGAATTAAGAAGGGTGCGATTTTTCCGTTCAGCAACGCCGTTTTGTTGAGGCGTGTGTGGAACAGTGAGCTGACGCTGGATGCCAAACTCAGTGCAATATGCTTCAAATTCTGTGGATAAGTACTCACCACCGTTGTCTGAGCGTAGTGTTTTCAGCTTGTGACCAGTTTGCCGCTCAGCAAAAGCATGGAATTCTTTGAAGGCTTGAAAGCAGTCGCTCTTGTAATGGAGTAGCCGAACAACGGTGTGGCGAGAATAATCGTCAATGAAAGTTAGGAAATATTCATAGCCAGAATATGTGCAAGGAGAAATGCGGCCACTGATGTCTGAATGTACCAGCTCAAGGGGCTCTATAGCCCGGGTGGTTGCTACGCGTGGGATTTTAGTGCGTGGTTGCTTGCCGTGCTGACATGCTGGACAGATATGTTCTCTTACTTCCCGCAGGTTAAGACCAGTGACAGAGTTCTCGCGTCTAAGCTGGTCTAAGCGTTGGGAGCTAATGTGGCCTAGGCGACGGTGCCATAGTGTAGTTATGTTGCTGGCGATTGCTGTGTTTGCTGCAAGGTAGGGAAGTGAAGAAACGGGAGCAGGCAAAGGTGTGTGCTCTTGACACGTGTCGCGACGTGGAGTGATCATCCGGATGGTGCTAACGGACTCATCGTTGGTAGAAAAGTAAGGAACGACTGCGTGGAGGCGACCTTGGTCGCTATTAGTGGAAGCGTGGTCCGCCCATGTGGCGGGCTGGGAAAGGTCCCTAGTAAGGGACCCCTGCCCACCATGTGCGGAGCCGCGCCCCTGCATAGGGGCACGGTCCGCCCAGGTGGCAGGTGGCTTATTGCCCCTTGGGGGCCGCGACCCGTCGTAGGGGTCCGTGCCCACCTGGGGGCCTGCGACCCATCTCGGCGGCGTGGGGGAGTTATCCCCACGCCCCGAGGTCGGGCGAGTGCCCGTGGGGGGCCGTGTCCCCGCATGGGGGGACGTGCCCTCCCGGGGGCCTGGCCAGGCGTGGGGAGTATCCCCACGCCCCGAAGCCAGGCGAGGGCTTCTCGGGGGCCGGGCCAGGCGTGGGGAGTATCCCCGCGCCCCGAAGCCAGGTGAGGGCTTCTCGGGGGCCGTGTCCCCGCGTGGAGGGACGTGCCCTCCCGGGGGCATGGCCAGGCGTGGGGATTTATATCCCCACGCCCCGAGGGCTGGGGAATTCCCACTGGGGGCAGTGTCCCCGCGTGTGGGGACGTGCCCCCCGTGGGCGTTGGGTGGAGTGCCCCCACGCCTCGAAGCGTGGGGGGTTCCCATGGGGGGACGCGACCCCGCGTAGGGGTCCGTGCCCCTTGATCCACGGTCCTGGGGGGGCCTCGATCTCCGATCCGCGATCCGCGATTCGCGATCAAGGGTCCTCCCGCGCCGTGAAGGCCTTGGCACTTGGGTGCCTGTGCCCTCCCGCGAGGTGGGAGGGCACACGCGTCAGCTCGCAGGTGACGGTTGGGGATCGGAATCCGGGATTGCAGGGTCCAGAGAGGGGGAGACTGCGCGAATTGAAATTTTGGCTGGCATTGTACATTTCTGCGCTTTGGAGACTGCGGGCTGAGTGCATAGGGAACGTAGGTATGAATGTTTTGCTGGGGAATGTGAAATTGCGTGATTATGTGGGAAGATGCCACTTTTTCTGGGTCTTATACGCATTCTTGGGCGAGGACTGTGGCAAGGGGGCAGTGTGTCTCTATCCCGCGTGGCTACATGTAAGGATGCTGTATGCTCAGTTACAAACACTGAATTTCCCAGCAGATATAGATCATTCGATAAGGGACATGAGCATAGGCTGCGGGAATATTTATCCTCAAGGTAACACATGCCATTGCCGATTAAACACCACCCTCCTTTAGAGTCAAATTGCCTTGCAGAAAACAGATTTTTGTGTAATGCAGGCACATGCAATACATCACGGATCAGTACCTTTTCTCCATTCAGCAGCTTGATCTCGACAGTCCCGGTGCCTTCGATGTACACAGTAGTGTTGTCTCCCAACAGAATTTTGTCGTTTTGACGGCGCTCTTCTGAGTATGGAGAGTATGTGATGAATTGGCGTCGATCGTGGGCCATGTGGTGTGTTGCTCCGGTGTCCACATACCACATGCTGTCCACCTGCGATACTGCACTCAGTCCAGTAGATTTCATTGTCATGAGAACTCTACGTGCGTTGTTGTTGTGCGGTTTGGGACGATTTCTTTGATTTTGTCCTCGGCCTTGCTGTCTGTGACCGCTGTTCTGCTGTTGATTGCTGCTGCTTGTGCGATTGGGACACTCATTAAAGAGATGTCCGGTTGAGCCGCAGCCGAAGCATTTGGCGCTACCGATTTGGAGTCGACGGCGGGGTTGACTCCAACCGCCTTGGTTGCTGCTGCGTCCTCGTCCTTGCTGTCGGCGTCCAGCGAACAAGGCAGTAGAGGGTTCAATTGACATCTTTCTGGACATGATCTCCTCCTCAATTAAGAAGGAGATCAGATCTTGTAGAGACAAGTTCGGGTTCGTGCGCATCGCGTGCAAGAAGGTTTGGTAGTTAGGTGGCATGCTGCCCATCAGCGTGAGGATCTGTTCTTGTGCGTCTACTATAACGCCGGCAGATGCGAGTTGTTGCACGAGGACCTTAAAGTTGTTGATGTGGGTCATGACTGAGTCGTTCGGCTTCATTCTGAGAAGCCTGAACTTTTCTCTGAGGTGCATGCGGGTGACATGATCTTGACCGGCAAAGTTTGCGGTCAGAGTCGTCCATGCGTCGTTTGCTGTTGTGCAAGCTAGTATGTGACCAGCAACTGAGTTTGCACAACACTCGTTGATTGCAGTTAAGGCGTTCTTGTTCTTCT
This sequence comes from Asterella californica, assembly GCA_036924285.1. Classification (NCBI taxonomy): domain Eukaryota; kingdom Viridiplantae; phylum Streptophyta; class Marchantiopsida; order Marchantiales; family Aytoniaceae; genus Asterella; species Asterella californica. Next base: position 22,003,165 of record JAYKYS010000003.1, read on the forward strand.
TGTCCCATTCTGCAATGCTGCCCGGTCCGGTAGCTGGTGTCGCTGTTCCGCCGGGGGTTGTTGCTCCAGGTCGTGGGATTGTGCCATCCACCACGCCGAGTACTTCTTCCGAATCGAGTCGGAGAGTTATCTTATGCTTCCAAAAGGTGAAGAAAGTGCCATCGAATACCGCCCATCCTTTGGTGTTGAATGGTGAAGTCATTCTGCGCAGTCTTGATCGCGAGAACTGAACTGGTCCTTCACGCTGCGCTGGCCTGTGCGGGGAGCGTCCTCCACGCAACGATCAAGGCGTCCCTTGATCGCTCTGGTGTCTAATGTCTAAGACTTAGAGTGAACCTATGTTATCTTAATAAATCATCTAACAACACGGGCTCTGATACCATGTAGGAAACTAAGGCAAAATACTCTAAGACTCTTAGCTAGAAGGCATTCACAACTAATGTGTGAGAGAGGAAGTGAGAGAGAGAAAACTGAGTACTCCAAGCCAAAGGCAAAGTCTGTATAAAGATAATGATAAGGAGACCAGGTGGGTCCTCCTAATATACAAGGGAAAGGGAAAAGGGTCGAGGGGTGTTAGCCCCCTTGTGCCTCTTCATAATAACCTCTTAAGGACAGGAACTGTTCACACAGTATTCCGTCAGATCTGGCCTCTGACTCGAGCACGTTGCAGTTGAGCTCTTCGGCTTTGTTGAAGGTAACTCCAGCTCCCGAACAGCCCTCTTTGTTGTCAAAAACTATTATCTTCACCCCGCTCGCCATACTGCTGGTGGACGTGAGAAGGAGTAGATTGAGCAGGATCAAAGGCACTGCGCATGCCCTCGTTCGTTGCCTTCCATGTCTACATCTCACTAGTACTTAGCTACTGTTGTGTCTGCAAAGCCGTGGCTGGGCCTCGAGCTCCCTGCCTACGCCTGCATGCATGCATCAATCACCTAAATAAACCACACTAGCTTTCGAATTCTGTGACGCGTAATCATGCATGATCAGGCCTAGCTGGGAAATAAAAGGTAACCTGAACCCATCCTCCTAGACCCACGATAGTTCGGTCGACATGATTCAAGTAAGACGACAGAGAGAGTTGCATAATCAAGTAACAGTTTCTTTGGAATGGTCGAGGACGTACGTAACTCGGGATTTGCTATTCTACTCAGCTCATGGGAAGAACAGCGTGTACATACTGTATATACATATGTTAAACATGTAATTTCATGATCAGGCAGCATTGGAAGGCGATTGTGTATGCGGAATTGGGAGTCTTATGGATGGCTTACCTCGGAACTGGTTGGAAGGCGATGAACTTTGCAATTGACTACCCTGGATATCCCGGGCCTTTTGTTTACTTGCCCGGTAGAAAACTTGTGGAGAAATTGATATGAGCTGGAGACTAGGTAGCCCGAGGTGGCTCGAACTGATCGAGTGTATCGATCCGTTTTCTTCTACTTCGAGTGTATGGTATATCTTACACTGATGCAAGCTCGCAGAACGTATGAGGTATAGCTAGCTACAACTGCAAGTACTGTCGAGAGGAACTGATCATGAGCTGAGCGTGAACTTTGAGTCTGGATATATTATGGTCAATTGTATCGTACGGATTTGATGAAACGCCCCTGAAACCTCTAGATCTAGCTATAGCTGGCAGTTGCACATACAAGGAGCATCTACCCTTCCATACAGGTAGGGGACGATGCTCCTTGTATGTGCAAACAAATACAGATCTGTCCGTAATATATGGAGCCTATGCTCGGCTCTGATCCGGATTCAGCTAGTGATCATGAGCGGCTTTCTCTCCAATTAAGTAGATCCATAAGAACTCAGAAGCTCCGGGAATGGTACAAGTGGACAAAAGAATATCGACATACATACATGACCTGATATAAACAAATATCTATCTCTGTGGTCTTACTAGTACTTACATGATGGCTTTGGAGTTACAGGCATGTATATATACATAACATGTACAGGCCCCGATCGATATTCTCAGGGACAGTACGCCTGTTGTTTTGTTTATATTCCTCCCTATGCAGTTGTCTTCATAAGCTGCAGGAGGAAGGGTGATTCATTCATGAGACCTAAACAGAAGAAATCTGTCGCTAGTTCAGTTCGGAGTCGCACAGTGGTATAGGCAGCTGGACTTTGTGAAATGCTCCCCGATGCAATGCTATGCGTACTGTTTGAAGAATCCCTACACAGGCGAAATGGCTTAACTCGTACAGCATATATATATATAGACATATTACATGATCAGCTCTGCATCGAACGAATTGTGCGGTAGCTAGCTAGGCCTGTTTTGTGTGAATCTAGATCTCTCTGCGACTGAGTATAGTAGCAGCGTTTCTCTATACTAAATAAGATCTGGAATGGGTGTCAGTAGCTACTGACACTAGTACTACAGTACTCAGAAAACGGCTGTTGCAACTTCTGTTGGAGTGCTGTAGGAGGAGGTTCCAAATCGAAACTCCAAGACAAGATACCGAAGATTTGGAGATGCAGACTGTGAATTTTAAACTCCTCCCGATCCTTGGACGGGCACGGATATGTTTGAGAGTAACGCAAACCAAATTACTGTGGAAACTGGATACTAGTTTTTATTGTTCTTTTTCGTGCACGAGAAGCAAAGGAATTTTATTACCAAGCCCACGGCAAGAAGTACATCCAGGCCTCACCAAACGCAGGTCACAGGCTGACGGTAGAGACTCAACACGCAGGGAGAACAACCACCGATAGAAACCAACCGGCAGAGGACAAAGAAAGAGTATACTGGAAGGACATAAGCCTCTGACGTAGAACTTAGGAGGAATGCTTAAGAGGGAGTTCTTCGAAGCGAATTTACAGACAAAACATTCCCAGGCCTAAATGTTCTAGAATGTTTAAGACAGAGTGAACCAGAACGACACTATAACAGTGGAACGAAATCTTAGGAGTTTGACTAGCCTCCGTGAGCCTCTCCTAGTAAGAAGAACGTCATCAGACGAGAGGGTGATGGAGAGATACTAAAGAGTCATATATAATGAGAACTCTCAGGCCCATACTGGGACGAAGTTTGTCTCTTCTGCCAGAAATGTGTGCGTCAAACAGCTTGAGCCTTCCACTGAACCAAAAACAACCTGTGTAGTGTTTCAGTAGGAGCTCAATCTGCAACACAGTTGTAAACACGTTCCAGGCCCTGTTGTTGAATACACGTGCACTTCTAGTGAAAATTCTAGTTACTAAATAGTTTAGTCCTCGCTCAAGGAGGAGACGCAAGGATTTAGAGTGGAGCAGTGCTTCAGAACCTCGAGGTTACAAGGCCAAGCACGAGTCTTAAGATCTACTGCTGAAGTGTTGCCAGCTGAGATAAAATTACAGGTGGCAAAATGAATAAAACGCCAGTATTCGTCGAGTCCAATGACATGTACTTCCATTGTATTTGCACATTTATACCTAGTACATCGATCTATAGAACAGAGTTGCCTGCACGCTTGCTCATCTCACAACTGATGAAATGCTATTTCCCCAAAAGGTACTGATCATTAACCATCTCTGGAACATTACTCGGTTGTCTTAGAAACCAAGCGTTACGAGCTGGATGCTGCCAAACAGCAAACAGCTTGGCCCACAAGCCCAGCACAAAGCATTCCGATCCATTCTGAGAAATGTAAATAGTTAACCGATGGAGGACTTGGTAACAAAGCACAATGAGCAGCAGAACTCGGGATCATTAGAGTTTAGAAGCTGGTACTGTACAATAGATCTCAGTTTCCAAGGCGACGTTTTACACTGGTGGATCTGTTTCAAAGACATCGTGCGGGCTGAATTTGTGACAGGTACCACTTGCATCGAAGAGGTTGAAGTTGTGACAGGTACCTCTTGCTGAAGTTGTGACAGGTAGATAATCTTTATCCTCGTCATTCTCTCAGAAAATTGTCAGGACAACGTAAGAATTACTAGCTATATATGATCATGGTGACGAACTGTGAAATGTACCAGGAGGTTTGACTTCTCCCCAGTTCTCACTTAACAGGAACATGAGGTCCATGAAGTAGTTGTGGTCTCATGGGCAAATTCGATATGCATCGGGTCATCCAAGCGCCGAGGCAAGCCAGCTTACTGCTTAGCCTAGTAGCACGCCACCCTGAGGCACACAGATATGCTGCAGCAGCCCTCGTGTCGACAGGCGGGAACTGTTGCTGGCTGAAAATTGAATCTGGCGACCATGTAACACAAGGACATGTACAGCTAAGATGATGGACTTACAGACTCGGGCTTTTAGTTGAAAAGGTGTACTTTTCGTGCCAGCAAGACAGACTTGCGTGCATTTCTGCGAAAGGACAAAAGAAGAGGTACAGCTCGCAGTCTCGATCGATAGATAGAGCATGGATCATTGGAAATGATTATGAGCGTCAGACTGCAAGCATGGGAACTCATTTGGTTGTTTTCCAGCCATCCCTAAGTAAAGTACATTAGTGAAACTTTGTTACCTATAAATTAACCACCTACGGCTACGGTACTAGTACTCACGGACCCTGTCAAAGGATTGCTCATCTATAACGAGCCCTCATGAACGTGCAGGAAGAGATCCCAAAAGCATCTGATTAAATTACAGTCCCTACTCGATCTCCTAGGGCTTTGTCCAGCTGTTGTTTCTTACCCACTTTGCCATGCTACCTGATTACAGCTCCAGTGTAACCACAGCTCCAGATATTTTCAGAGGTCTGTTTCGTTCCAAGCTGTTTGTACAAGCGAACACCTCTTACACACGTGTTGCCTGCACAAAGCACAGAATAAAGGATCATCGAAAACTTGATATCTCGATGCAAGGGTTGATCATGAAGAGTCTACTACAGCTGTACTCGACTATCGAGTCACGTCACACAAAAATATCAAGACTTCACATGTATGTATAATCATAAGCGAAGAAGCTTTCAAATGGGTATTAGAGTACAGTACAGTACTTCGAAGTGGAAATTAAGTGGCGACTGGAGGCAGTTGCATCAGTCTACTGTACTCACGAGTATCCCTTTAACTACACCTAGCTAGCTTTATACCATTTCCCTGCTTGGCCTAGCTAGTGCTTTCTGTCTTCACAGGCGTGCACACTACCATATTCTACTCCGTCACAAGGCAATCATGGTCAACTTTGTTCCAAGTACTGTGACTTAAACGGCAGCTAGTTAGTTACGTATTGCATTTGGCTATGACCTGCAGGATCCATGCATCTCCTCATCCTGGTCGGAAGTTCCAGTATCATTCTGTTACGTTGTACATGACTCGGAACCTTTCCAGCTGAGAAAACTAGTCTACTGTGCGATCCTTGACACGCTGACCTAACTCACACGTACTAGGTTATACACCTTCGTCGTGTCCTTGGGAGAGTCAGAAGAAGCAAATCCATCAAGTTCAGGTAGCTGAGTCGTTGGGAGTCCACCTCTTTTGGGGATGAATGATTTGAGAACTTGGTATTATGAAAGTATTCATTGCTCTAGGTTTGTCGAGTAAAGCTGTTGACATGACATCCGACACGTTACAGTACCCAAGTTCTGTAACCAGGAGAACAGATTGTTAACCAACTTCTTGCTCAAAGCTTGCTCAAAGGTGAACTAGCTTACCAGTGAACGTTTACGAGGACGTCTGAATGCAAAATTAAGATTTTTGTGCATGAAAAAGGACAACAGCTGGTTTGGCATGTCTACTTCCATCGATAAATAAAGGTCGAGAAATTCGACTTCTACAGAATGCAGTGGGCCACTGATCGAACTTCCTAGCAGCGAAAGTGAAGCAGTCGACATGGCATGCACGGAGGTCCCCAATCCACATTATGAATATGTATTTGAATCTTTCATTGGTTCTGGGAACTTTGTCAAAACTGCAGGCGCCAAGCATTTACTGGATGGCTCTTGCAGGAAGGATAGAGTCAGCTGGCCAGTCACGTAACATCTCAAAAAGCAATCGAGAATCACTCCCACAGAATATCAAAGTCTATGTAGTCGAATGTAATACCTTACTGGGATGAGGTTACTTTCCAGTGGCCTTGCTTGCTTGCACAGTGATATCAGTATAATCTTTTCCATTTTCATTTGTTTCTGTGCTTTCAAGTTTCCTCCTCGTTGTCAAAGGAATGTAATATAATGACTTGGACACACTGCAACAATGGATCCTAAAGTTTGTGTTGTCCTTCCGTAAGTTAGTCACTTCTTGAAGTCATTCATGTACATGGCATTGTCATGTCTCTGAGTCTTCTTCTGGGGAGAAGAGAATTTAGGAACCGGTGTATGAAATAGGAACAATCTGCGCGACAGCCTGAGATATCCATCTTCTGGCAGCCGAATCGCATACGTGTACGTATCAAGTGTGAGCCCCAGATCTACTTCAAATTCTAACTTAATCTTCACCATGCGGAATCATGATATCTAATCGAACCTTAAGCTTGTTTCGTTTGCTGTAGGGGTTATAATGATATCATCGCCTGGACGTGGGACTGGAGACAAGACTTGATGTTTGGAAGATCAGAATCAGTTAATAAAAGTCCTGGAGAACACACGAACTATAGCAACAAACGTCCAGCTAGCTAGCATGTCATCATATACGTTTCTCTCAGCTATATAACCTGTTCAGACCCATGTTTGTTGATCGCACTTTTTCATGTTAAAGCTACGTACTGTTTCTGCGTCTTCTTGAAGTTAGCATGGCAGCTATTCCCAACAGCTGCCATTCATATACATGTCACCTCACGGATGGATTTCTTGAGAACGTGGAATGACAAGTCCATTTCAATACGTTTTAACTCGGGAAGTAAGTCTTAAGAGTAGTTTGTATAGTATAATTAGATATACGGGCTAAGTTGCGGCCAGTTGCTCCAAGAACTACCTATATGCACTCACTACTATGAGACATCGATGTATCACATAATCAAGAATCTGAACGTAGTCTTCGACAAAGAACGTTAACTGAGAATCAGTGTGTTCTATCAACTGCAATTAGTGGTCCAGTTTATCCACAATGATTCATATTCGTAGTTCCCTCTGAATAAGTAAATTAACCTAGTTTCTAACCCCACAACGGATGAGTTTCATCGGCAAAATCCTTCACGCAAACCTCAAGTAGGTACCTGCAGCATTAGAACATAACTGCAGACAGCTAACTAGCACTTGAACGAGAGTAATCATGAAACGGGTACAGCCTCATGGTTCTGGAGTCGCAGTGTATACGAATGACAAAAGAAACTCTTGATCACGAGTATCCAGAAGTGAAGATGAGTTGACAGTAGATTGTTTGCTGTAACACGGACAGAAGCCGTAAGTGTCACTGGTAAGGACAACCATTACAGTCCTGAACGACTACATTGTTGAGCATATCGAAGTTCACAGTCAAACTCATGATCATAATAATTCGAAATTCACTGTTATGAAACGTTAGCCCCATGCTGTTCTCTATATTCCCGACCTGAGATCTAGATAATCGGAATCAGGTTTGACAGTGCTGTAAAACTAGAATTTAGTTTTGAAATTTTGAGCACAAGCTCTTCAAACTCCATCATCTGGTCACACCGGTCGATCCAAACTGAATGTGGATCTTCAGTAATCAGTGAACTCCGATCATTAGACATAACCGTAACTAGATCAGGCCTAGGTACCTCTCAATCTGTTTTAAGTTCAAGGTACCCGCTGTACATCAACGCTATCGTCACTTGTCAATGAAATTTTCAAACTTTCCAAGTGAGTGGCTCCATTGAAAACTTTAAAATCGGTGCTTGCCTTTCTGGCCTTCATAACCTTTTCGAAATATTCTCTGGCCGTTATATCTCGGTACAGTCGAGGATGATTATCATCAACAAGTTCACTGGGAGCAGAAAGGGATTGGTCCGATTGTAGATTAAGTATCCATGCCACTGAGAAACGTGGGACCTCTTTGTTCACCAGGACTCGATGTAACACGCTCTTGAAGATGCCGTTGCTCCAAACCTTCGCGTAGCCATGACACACGAGGAAGGTCAGTATATATGCATGCACGTGCGCCCGACCTCTAATCGACCTCCGACTCCCTTATACCAATCATGACAGCAAACTAAACGTTCCGATCAAAGCAACTTCATCCAGAAAGCTGTACATCTGAAAGAGTATGCTCGAGCTCGTTTGATAACATGACGTCAGAAGAATCTGACAGTAAGCACGCTTACAGTACCTGAAATGTGTCGCCGATGTTTATTATCAAGGATCCTTCCACTGGTTTGACAGTGTACCAGCGTCCCTCCTTTTCCACCTGTAGTCCTCGAACGTTATCGGGTTGCAGGAGGGTTAGGAAATTAGGATCCGTATGACTATGTGCTCCCAGAACATGAGCAGGAATCGGGCACGCAGGATAATAGTTCCATCGACCTGAGATAGATCCGGACCCAAGTACAGGACCCGAGAAGTACGCCGACTTGAGTCCGAGACTTTCAGCGGCTAGTTGCAAGAGCTTCTCGCTCATGAATTTCAAACCAATCACATACTCGAGTAGTGCTTTCCTGAAAACAAGCACCGAACACTTCATCAGGATTCGTATCACATATACAGCCGTGTCCCGAAGTACCCAAGCAGATCCGCGGTGTTCAATTGCAACTGTCAAGTGCATGCAGAGACACTAAACAAGCACCTGGTCCACTAAATCGATTTCCAAGACATCGTTAATTAGAATATCATGATGCTGATCAATTTAGTTCGCCGCATTTGCATCATGCAGATCCCGTTGTGGTTCTCCTTGATCTTCGAATTCTTAGTTACAGCGAAGTTTGAAACTGTTACAGGCTAGGTTCAGAGAATCACCGTCAGAAGGAAATGCTGTAACTTCACCAGAACCGTCGTGAACCGTCGTGGGACGTCGACATGGGGAGACTTAGGGTAATGAAAACGTACGCTCATGAAGAAGCTCACCTGAATTCGTCAGTAGCAGTAGACCAGTCGCGAGTAGCTTGCGTGACTACATCCAGATCTAGAGTGGTCCAACCACTCAACACCATGACAAAGCTCTCTGCCCAGTGCAGACTGTGGCGTTTCTCTTCTGTATTATTTCCCGTGTAATAGCACTTTCCGTTCTCACGGTTGAGCAGTTCTGATTTCTCTTCATCAGATATGCCAAAGAAGTTGGAGCCCTGGATTTCCATTTCCTTCATAAGCTCGGCTGGTATTCCGTGATTGACAACTCGTAACACTCCCCATTCTCTTGCTGCGTCCCCAAGTTTCCTCGCCAGTTCTGCTCTGTTGGTTTCTATCAGGGACAGGTCTATCACCGGAATGTTAACAAACTCATGATCACCGTCGCCATCTCTCGAGCTCGGTCTGTCTTCGAATTCGAATTCCCGGGACACCTTCAGCTCAGGCTCCGCTGCTGCTTGAAGGCCAGCTTTCTGAGGCTGCAGCTCCTTAACGCCGAGAAAAGCTCCGGACTTGCCCTTGAGCAATCCTGAGATCACTCTGGCGTTAACATCAGGAGCGACTGGAGCGATCGTCATCTGGAAAGAGGTCGAGCAAGAGTGCTTCCTGCTGCAGTAACACGAGAAACGGGCCAAAATCTGAAACGGGCTGGGAGGAGGATGAAAATACTTGAAGCACACAACTTCCCGCTACCACGGACTTACGTCGACGAATGTCACTCGGACAGCAAACACGTCTGCCGACACCGTTGGCTCGCTTCACTTGAAGCCAGCACACGCTCGTTATATATATACATATATGTCAGTGGCGAGCAGCACGGCACCCATGCTGAATAAGCGACCACAGAAGAAACGGAGCGCACCAGTGCCGACAGACAGATGGTTTAGAAACGATCTCGACCTCATATTTCATTTTTGTTTGTGCTGACCAAATGTCACATAAGTCTGGAATCTGGACAGCTATGTGTCAGTGGCCTACGGTATGGTATGCTTGCCTTTTTCATTTCTCATGATCAAATGGGAAAGGTCAGTCACCTCTTACTGCACTTTCATCCAGAATCTGGCCTATCATGCTACCCGGGAGCTCGTACTCATCAGTTCATGGACTATCCCAAGACTTCATTTCTACCACAAGCTGCCTTCTTGTAAGTGGCTTGTGCAGACATAGATCCATCCACTGTTTACATATCTAGTACAGGGACACTTCAGCACTTGTAGCAAACTCCCAAGCGAATTCCGAGCGATAAATGAAAGCAAAGTCTGTAAAGTAACTCCAAGGGACCTTTATATCTGATGTTTATCCGATAGCGGGCTGATGACCAGGCACGGACACGGACACGGACGGGTGAGCAATACGTAATACCTGATTCCTGTGATCTGCACGCCGGAATCAATTCCGCGAAGCTACGTTCCCGACAAAGACACTTCTACGGTAGGTACGTCAGTACCAGTGTCCGTAAAGATCTAGATAAGGGTTTGTGCTATGCATTTGCATAGCTAACCGTGGATTTTGTGAGATGAGAAAACTGGAGAGGAAGGTGAGATTTCTTATTTTTATCTGTATTTACTTTATTTTTATATAAGAGAGGCTATGAAGTACACCTGGTAACCCGGAGTACTTCATCTGCGGGTGGGTTATATCTGGGAACAAAGATATGAGGATGCTAATAGTATATATGAGATCGGAGGAAGCTTGCATTCGTTCCAAAAGTTAAAATCCTAATGTTATCGTGTTCATTAGATTGTACAATATATATTTTCCATTCTCCCTCCAACATAGCTTTTGCAAAATATTTTTTTACGTTGAAATTAACAATAAGAATAAAAAATATGGAACTTAGTTCAGTATTTGTCCAGTCCTACAGAATTTCATTCCACCAGTGTTGATTAAATGATCACTTTTACAAAAAACAGTTATTAAAACATGCAAGTTAACATAAAAGATATTGTTGAACCTTGAAGAGATGGCAGCTAACACAAGAAGTGGTATATCATTTGAAGAAGACTTTCAATTAGTTATTTGTTTATCGAGGTAAGTATTGTATTTCTTAGTTTAAAACATAGGTTCATCCATTTCTTACTAAGTACGTTTTATTACAGCATCCTGCACAAAATATGATGTTGGATTGACTTCAGAATCCTCAGATGTGTTGAATAAAGAATGTCTAAATTTAAAAGTTGTCTTTGTATATGTGATATCTTGCTAGTATAATTCTTATTCCAAGACGTGTTTAATGAGGTTTATAACATTCTAGACTCGAGGAAGTCTAGCTACATTCATTCTGCAGAAGGTAAACTCAATGTTATTATGTTGCATTGAATTGTAGGCTATATCACCTTTATTGTTGATCATTAAACAACATGATTCTCTTAGGTTGAACTCGACAATAAACGTCTAATGCTTAAAACGATATGCATTCAACATGAATTTATAGTCCTAAGATAAAATGTACTGATAAATCGACCACTTGTACAAAGTATATATTCAGATAGTGCTTTAAAAATTTTGACATGTTGCATAATATAGTTACTAGAAGATTTTGATCCCCGTCGTTTAATCAAATACTTATATAGATACTAGCATTTTGTCAGCTGAGCTAGAAGAGTAGCCTAAGTCACTAAATTAGGCTACTCTACTCTCTACACATATAGTTGACGAAGTCAACTATATGTACAATCTGTCTAATTTAGTGAGTACCAATATTTGATCGTAAATCTCATCTAGTAATACATCCAAACCAGTTTTCCGTGCAAAGAGAATTTTTGCTAAGTATAGCTATGTATTCTTCGCTTGTGAATCTCGAGAAGGAAGGAAGACTTGTTGTACGTATCAGTTACATATGAACGGACAAGGTTTTGTTTTTATACTGCTTAAGCATAAAAAGATTTGTTCCCACTGGAGATTGGGGTTGACTTTCTCTGTTCGACAGTTTAAGTAAGAAATTTTTCATGTCAAACAACCAACAAACCCGAAAATAGTTACTTGGACTCTATGTATGATCACAAGTCTCAGAATTCTGACCAACCTCATGTCACAAGGTCTTAAGGTCCTAATCTCATCCACTTAAGGTCTCTCTGAGTACTTACTAATCACAAATTACACTCGGATTTCTCTTCAGAAATCTTGAAAATCTCACGTATGATACTTCATCTCGACTAGACGACAAGACGTAACAATGTGCTTTCTCACCTCCGTACCACAGCTTGGTCTAACAACAGCTAGGCCACCAGGTGCACTTCAAATAATGATTACAAGTACAAGTTGTATACAAGAACACTATAAACATAACCTATGAATATGAATATGTGACCTAGTTACATCATGAAGCCTCTTGTGCTTAACTACCTAGGTGGCAAAAAAAACCTATGGAGAGAACTAAGGAAGAAAAGTCCTCTTCTCAACAATCCTTCTCAGCTAACTCTAAAACTTCAAATTAATACACACCACGTCACATAGAGCACAGACCAAGATATGACCTTTTAAATCTCAAGAGGATCCAAAGGATGTCGCAGTCGAGATGATCAAAAGGACGTAACTGACGGACTAGTGTACGACTTGAAACTAACAAGATGTCAAAGTTGTCACGTCAGTTTAGCATCCCTGTTAGTTTGATCGAGTGCGTAGTGGTTAGTCTCGATAGGATCGTTAGTGCCGTTAGGACGGATTCTTTGACTAGCCCCACTAGGGGTATACTTCACGAGTAGGATTTGTAGACCTCAGTTCTTCGAGTTGAGTCTTCAAGCTCTTGGCTATGATGGATAGTCTTGATGGATTCTCTGATGCATAGAGTGGATGTGATCTCGACTTTAGTGTTTTTGTAGTGTCGGTTGGCATGGTGGAGTGAGTAAAGATCTTTATTACTCAAAGAACGTAAGTCGTGAGATCTGATTGAGAGTTCTCAAGTCGTGGATTTTTGTTGGTGATATCTCTAGAGTGTGTAGATCGTTGATACTTTTGATTTGCGGGTGCGCGGAGTGATTCTTTTTGGTTGTGTGCTTGATCCTTGTTGGGATTATTAGTGTATGGACTTATTTTTGGTCGGATTGTGGTAGGATAGTGCAAAAGCGCTGCTGAAATTTCTTGTGATATATATTTGAATCAATTTGGAGGTCGATAGATGCGCATCGGCGGATGTCGGATAGACACTGGTGAGCAATTTCTGATGGTGATGAGTGTAGGAGGTGCATGCTGAGAAGATGATTCTAACGCATCAAAAATCATCTGATTTGATGAAAGATCGAATGAGTTACAAGAGAAATAAAGTTACGGGTTGTTCAAAATCTGACTTAAACCCGTCCGCTTGTGTATCTTTGGCAAATTTCTGCCTTGTGGAGTGGTTCGAAGACACCTTGGGATGTTTTTCATTCCTGTGTACGTTGGTCCGAGTTGCTACCCTATTCTAAGTGGAGAAGAGCAGAGAGTAGAGCGAGAGTGTTACAATATGGAGTGTGTTTAGAAGCTTTGAGGAGTAACTCGAAGCTATTAAACACACTCCCGCTTCAACATTGATCTTTCAACTATGTTTCTCTCACTACTAGGTAGCTTCGAGAGACATAACACCTACGAGTTCGAGTGCTAGTAGCAGTGGTGCACCCACGAGTGACGGAGCATCTACTATCAATGATGCGTCCAGCAGTAGTGGAGCAGGGATAGTACGAGCGAGATACCACTAGGGTTTAACCATATGGTTCAGTTCTTCCAGTGTTTGAGAAAGAACTTTCAGAGTGTGCGGACTGACAAGTTGAAGAGTATGCAGAGTTCTAGGAGAAGACTAGAGAGAGCCTACGCGAGACGTATATTCGTATGAGACGGTTATCAGCATTACTCAAGAGGGATGGAAGCACGAGCAATCCAGTTCTGATATGGGATATTGGACCGAGAGTTGTAGGAGAGTTAGAGATGTGACTCTCTTTAGAGACACGGCTCCGACATTGGTTTAGCTGAGCTGATTGAGCTCAACATGGTGGAAGAGAGAGTGGTGACTACAGGATTCATCAAGGAGGCGTCACATGAGACGACCACCTCTTCTCGAAGATCACAAGCTATGCAACAACGTCGTAGTGGTGGTAGAGATCGTGCTAACCAGTCACGATCTCAAGGAGGTGTGGAGGACCTAGTGGACAGAAGCCGTGCATGCCGTCCTTCTCTAGTCAGCAAGTGAGTCCTTGCTAGACGTGTGATGGTCTTCACAATCAGAAGGATTGCACATAAAGGAGAGGTGGTTATGAGACGTCCGAGATGTCTCATGTGACGTCTAGACAGTGTGAGCATTGCGGATGACCAGATCACGATAGTAACCGTTGTTTCGATCTCCACCTCGAGCTATGACAAGAGAAGGCTGATCGTGGACGAGACAGAAGAGCTCAAGGAGGCCGTGGTAATCAAGTTGGAGGTAGAGGTCCAACACCCAAGAGAGGATCCGTCGGTCCACCGTCCGCTACGATGTCAGATGCAGGTATGACTACTCGGATTGAGCAATTGGACCATAGGATAGCTAGTATAGCTATGGCTCAATGGAGATCTAGTTCGAGAATAAAAGCTTCCATGTCTTATGGAGGAGAAGGAATTGACTTCGACTTCATGACTGGTGTGATGTAGATTGAGACATCTACGGCAGTGACTCGAGGTGCAGTACGTATCTTTGGATCACGAGATGCGTCGGTGGAGTTGGATCCACAATGCGGGGAGGCTGATAGGCAAGCCAGACTTTCTCAGTTATTCATGTTATCGGAGACGTTGAGAACTACGTCTATGTTTCTTAAACAGTCTATCGATGATGCAATAAAGTTAGATGCATCAACATCCAGGAGTGGAGGTGATGCGAGTCAACTTTCTACGTCTGTGGATGCGACGTCAAATACAATGTTGGGGACCACTACAGCAGTTCTACGAGCCTCACTATTTTCAGCCACGGATATGAAGACATCGGGAATAAGCTTGGCTCCAATGTTCCAATTGGCGACCACACTCAATAAGAGCGAGGATGTAGTTATCTCTAGTGCTGAGGTGGTTTAACGAGAGACGGTAGATGTGTTCATGGAGTCGAGGATCAGGACGGCTACCCGTGGTATTTGGCAAGCGACGATTGCCAAGTTAGATGAGTTATCAGCTAGACCGACGATTGACTGTGCTGGTTTGGCACCAAATGTGGTATTGTTGGACAACAGAAGTGATATCTTCTGTTTGGTGGCACCTTCAATGAAGGTGTATCGATCGCAAAATACACGCAAAAGCTTTTGTGATCCCAATCTCCCCAAGTACTACTCTCGGACCTCCTAACCCTTAAACCTTCCACAAGCACGGAAGCTTCCGCCTCTAAAATCTCAACCTCCAACGTTACTTAGTACACCGAAAATCCTAAAAAACTAAAATTCACGAGGAAAAATCAAGAGCCTAACAGCACCATGAATCTTAAATGACCCTCTATATGTCCTCGGATACTAGGTTTTTATACCTTTCAAGGCACCCTCGCTTGGGTACATCAAATCTCACAAGTAGAAATTCATGGGTTGAAACAAGAGATGTTTTAGTGAGAAAATCATCAGTGTCACATCTGCAAAATGTACAGTCATCAATGCCATGTCAACAAAAATGTGTAGTTGTTGACTTGATGGTTACACATGACGGTATGATGTTGATGTGGATCGTGGTGGATAAGGCTGACATCTCTAAAGAGATTAGGGGGTACAGCTCTACACATGACACGTTAGATGCTGACGGTGAACGTTTGACCAGATATCTCAAAGATAGCTCTATGCTGAAGGCCAAGGTCATCATTACGGCCGCGGAGTCTTATGACGTATTGGTTAGAGATGTTGTGTTATACCGTATGAGATTCGTGAGACTGCATCTTATAGACCAGGTTGGCAGTCTGGTGAGATACGAGTGAACCGCTTATCAGTGCGATTCAATGCTGGAGTTGTGACAACCGTGTCTACACCAAGGATGAAGACATTCGTTGCAAGGTTCAGTTTGGTCATCACTTGGCCGGATGAGTTGTTAGAGGACAATTTCCATACGGAGAATACTCCGGTCTTTGAGGAGATGAGAGACTTGCATAGCATATCTACGGTAGTATCATCTGCCTTGGATGTTCCTCTCTGGAGTTCGAGTAGAGAGTTGAAGCAATATGCTGATCGGTTGGTGCAGCAGGTTTGGAGTGAAGTTTTTGTAACACCAATAGAGGAACAAAGGATTGTTCCTATTACTGGCTTTGTTATGTTATCACCGTTGGATACAACTCTCATTGTACGACAATATCCAAAGGAGGGTGTCTGTGTACTGGAGCTGTTTGAAGAGATCAGCACAAGTTTGACTACGATATTGCATGCAAGCATATGAGTATAGCAATACTTGTATGTGGAAAGAGATGAGATTGCGAGACACATCTCATTGCATCGTATGACACGCTTGATGTAGAGATATCTTGAGTTATTATCCATATCAGTCATCAAAAAATACTAGCAAGCATTACCATAAGATATTTTGCTGCTGGAGGCGTAGCATCTCACGTTTGTTCGCATCATTCACTTGGTGATAGCCTGGTGGTCATGTCACGATCACACGTGTGCGAGAAGACGTCAAGATTTACATGACTATCGATCTAGTATGTTTTGAGAGATGTTACGAATGTTACGTCCAGATGCATCAAGTGGATTCACCAACGTACATCTTGGAGAAAATTCTTTTGTTGGGTGATGCTCGTACACAGATGATGACTAGTGCACACCAAGTGCGGTCTTGGGTTGGACTGACAATGCTGTTGGATGTAGCGAGAGTGGGATCTCGTGCACATCATCCACGGTTGTGATGGATGAACTTGTTACCGAGAGAGGTGCTCAAACATACACACGATGCAGTGAGACGACCAGCGCACTTCATGATTGATGACATCTTGGATGCAAGATGATGATTTCAAGTAGTGAGAGTCATCGATAGATCACTCATGACAATGATGAACCTAGTGAGATCACCAATGATAGCATTGCTCACTTTGGTGAGCTTTCCTGCGTCACATGCTTACAGAGATGGAGGACCTGGACTTGTGTGAGATGCTCGATTACAACAGTTGGTGGAGCTCAATGTCGATGAGAGAGAGCGAGCAATGAGTTTCACTACGAGTACGACGACAATAGCTTCGGTGTCAAAGACTTCATGTCGTCATGTGTTGGATCAAGCAATGGATTTGAACTGCTTGATGTGGATTGTTAGTCTTGGATTGGTTGAGCAACGTCGGATGTGATCGACGGGTGTCACTGCTCAGATACTTTTGAGCTCTTTGCCTATCGAGTCTATGGAGACAAAGGTTGGAGACGAGGCTTATAGAGTTCGTCATCCTTAGACATCATGGCATGTAGTAGTTGAGAGTGTGGAGCTTGCATTAGAGTCAGGAGGATTTGATCCAAAGATCTCTCCTTCCTAGGTGGTCGCCATTTCCACTAATGTGGCTCCTACTTCCCTTTAATAAAATAAATAAACATGAACATAAGCTACAGAACTTGCTTTTAACTCCTTTGTTGGCTTTTTGGGTGTTATTTTCACTATATATTTCTATTTCTAGTAATGAAAGAACAAAAATATATTACTCAAGAACATCTACACGATGACGTCTCAGATAATAAATCTGAGTCATCAGTGAAAAATGATAGAGTTTTCTTTTTTATCACTTTCTTAAACTAGAAATGACGCAAACATCTATGTATAACCTTTTTCCGCATAAATGAAAGCACATGCTTGCTCTAGTCTAGAAGATCTTTCACTTGGTACCTTCATAATTTCTTAGTAGTCCTTTAGGATATAAGCTAAGGGGCAGCTTGTCAACCTTTACCCTAGTTTTGCACGTGTCCAGCTTAACAAGCTCAAGGGCAACTTCCTTTACAACCTTTTTGTTACCATCTTTCACTATATAGACTATCTGCAACACGACTCCATACTACTAGATGTTATCACGTAAAATATCAAGACGTTTGTAAATCAAATCAATTGCAATCAAACTGCAAATTGCATTTCAATTTTCAATTTTCTGTACAGTTTTCCAACTTTGTGATTTATTAACATAAGTCAGAATCACGTCGTGATTTTCTCAACAGAAGTTGTCAGAAGTTTGTCAGAAGTTTGTCAAAGTCTCAATACACAAGTATTCCAGATTTTCGTAGCAAAATTTCCATCTCATCTCCCAAAAAAATGCAACTCTCAAGGTGCAGGAGAATTAAAGTCCGCATACTTCAAACGAAACTGGTGAGAAGAAGACGGTACCGGTGTAAAGAAGAGTATATCTCATCAGATATTTACGGAACATGCGGAAAGTATTTCTTGGTTTCCAACATAAACAAAAAAGAAGGACTACAAGAACTTGAACAATGTAAACTACTTGTGTTCATACAGAAAACGGACGATGCATAATTGCAAATTTTCTCGGTTTTGCTTTTAAAAATATTAGTTAAGATACAAGCATCAACTATAGCTGTATAGGCAAGTTGATCTAATCACACAAGTTGGAGACCTCTTAATTTTCGTCATCAAATTTTGCACACTATCGGTATCGTCCGCTTCTTGCTCAAAAAGCCATACATCATATCTACCAAGAATCCTAATCGCCCCTTCGGCGCTACACATAACACTTAAGCACATGAACTTCAACTTCAGTGCTTAACTAGTAGACAGTTTAATTGGATAAAATGCATTCGTGTACAGATCTAAAAGGCAGTATATCTTAATCAACAAGTTGTAAGTTAGTGTAGAAAGGCTTATATTTGGAACAAATGAATGAAGTTGGAGTATGTATATTTATTACACCCTACTTACATAGTTCTGGAATTTGAATACCCTAATTACACAGTCTGGAATCGAACCAGAAGAGAATTGGCACCAGCCTACTGTGCACTCCTGCACCTTAACCATAAGGAAGTATTTCAATAGCAAAACTCCATCTATAAGCCTTGGAGAAACTCATCAATCTTAGATTTATCATAAGCTTCAAGTACCTAAACAGTCTAACACTCTTCTCCAACCGAATAGAAACTATGGTGATTATTGCTTCCACATCAATCCATTGCAGATCTGCGCTATCATAGAAAAACTTTGTCAAGTCGAAGTTAGAAGTCTGAACCAGTAGAAAACACTTGGCAGACACTACCTTCTATAGCATTCGCAAGCACAAGACGATCCAATAAATCAAGCTCTGTCCTACTTTTTCTCCATCTATTATTATACTTTCGTCTGATATTTTGGACTCTATCAATATAATACTGAGGCTTTGAGGCGTTGCTACTAGAAGCGCTTACACTATAATGTGATGTTTTTCTGGATCTTCCTCTCTTGCGAGATCTAGTCCTCACAGATATGATATGAGCATCAAACAAAACTGCACGATCGGACCCAGTATCTAATATGCAAGTAGAAACACCATCTTCTCTTGGTTTTGGTTTGTTCGTTGAAACAAACACTCTGTCACATACGAGTTAACCAATCTTTAGATAAAGTAGGGTTACAACACAACTGACTAACAAGTGTGGATTTGTGGATCATATGTCCTTCACATGATACAGTGGGGTCAATTTTAAAGTTTGAAGAAGAAACCTCTAAACCCTCAACTAACAGTGAAGCCATGTCATGCCTCATTTCACCTACAGCTACTTCAAGATCAGCCACGTCATCCTATGTAGTGCTTGGATCAGTCGGAATAAATTGTAATAGATCCGAAGAATTCAACTCATTATTGTCAACAGTAATAGCAACCTCGTACGATCTAGCATCTTCGTCTTCCTTTGAATGACTTGAAGATAATCCAGTCTTCTCCCTAAACCACGACTCTTTTTCTACGACCCATGGTGACTTCCACCAAGTTTGATCTTGAGCTGACAGACTAGGACACACATTCAATCGAATAAGAAGAGATTGAGCTTCAACCATACCTGTCTTAATTGCATTCACTGCACGCCCATTCATTTCAAGTCCACTGAAGCCAGACAAATCACATGGATTCTCACTTTCTTTCAAAGGATGAGAGCGCCCCATATGGTTACTTGCTTCGGAATCAAGTAAGTCTCCAAAGTCGGAGTTTCCCACATATCCTCGCTTCACAAGTCTATCAGGTTCACTATCTCTCAATACCTATGAGACTCATCAAGTTTGGAATTGTAAAATTCAGAATAAAAAAATAAAATTAGAGAGCACATGATCTTATAACTCAAGGAAGTTTCACGCCGCGGAAGGTGCGACCACGGCCCGCCTTCTAGGACATTCGACGCTCCCCTCGGCTACCGCCTCGGGAGCCTCTTACATCCCATACGGCACCCACTGCAGAGCCTTCCACCACTACGCATTAACAACGACGAGACGGACGAGAACGAAGATACTAAGAAAAACTATAAATAAAAAAGTATAAAAGAAAAAGAATATGCAAAAGAGTATATGCGTGTTGAAAAAGTGAAACGCTTTTCCGACATCTACATGGAACAAAGATTCTGCTGAAGTTCTTTGCCTGTTTGAGATGGGTAATAAATATGCGACGGCTGTTAATCTGTTAGGTCTTACTGTTTAGTACGTACCTGGACATGGCAAATGCCAAAGCGAGTGACTTGTGTAGTTACCTGGAGCATGTTTGTGACAGTCACCTCAGTGTCAGTACGAAAGACTGGCTCTTTTCCCCGAACCAGTAAACTGCTGTAACTTCGAATACAGATGATCCAAAACGAGAAATAAAGCAACTATTTGGATCACAGAAAGAGAGAGAGAGAGATGAGATTTTTGATGAGAGAAATTCTCTCATCGAAAGAACATCCAGCTAGTGCCCCCAGTGCTCTAACCCTATGGAGACGTGTGGATCACTCGATTTCAATTCGTGTCACTCAACAGCTCTGTGTGAACCAAGCGGACCGCTTGTCAAGTTTTTCGAGTCAAAATTTTCAGTCGACTACCATGAATGGTTACAACCAAATAAGGGAAATCCAGAATACTGACTGCACTTGAACAAGAGCACTTAACATAGAGGTATTCTTAGTTTGTGAGTTCAGCAAAGCTTTGACCTGAAAGTGTCTATCAAATATCGTAACGTAAGAAAGTGAAGGCGGAAATACTGGCCATGGTGGTGCATTCTGGCTACCTACCACAGCAGCAGTGTATATTGTGAGTGACAGCGAGAGAGACTACAATGTAATTCAAAAACATTGCTACCGAAGAAACCACGCGATTGCATTCTGGAACATGACTATTCTTGCTGTGATTATTATTCAGTTTGACTGACCGGTTGGAATCATGTACCACTCCAGAATCTGATCTTCTCCATACCCTGGATGTTGAAATCAGCACATAGTGCAATGGAGAACTGAAAAGCAGATCCGTCATTCGGATCGATACCGGATAGTATCCATCTGGAGTAACCAAATTGAATCTGTCTGTTTTCTTGGCTTATTTACATAAATGATATTTGACGTCAAGTTTTCTTCGGCATCAAAAATCATATTAGAGATTCCTTCCCACGAGGAATTCGAACTTTAAGAAAGATCAGATCCTTCGAATGAAGATGCTCTATCTCACCTTTTAAGGTCTGTTTACATGGTAAAGTATGAAACTCGTTTTGCGTTCCTCGGCTTACTTTGTAAAGGCGAAGCATTCATGTGAGTGTAATTACACGTTTACTGCTGAAGGTTGCACGGGAAGATTTGACGGGTTATGACGGGTAAGGACAAGAGACATGAGTTGTCTTCTATATCTTTTAGGATTTGAAGACGTAATCCGGAGAAGACCAAGACAATCTCGCGGTTCAAAGCATGATTCTGCGAGCAACGCAAAACACATTTCTGCGTGCTTCGTCTGATAGGCCGCAAATTGTGTCTTGGTAACTACAATTCGTATTTTATATGAAGCTACGTTTGGCGTGCGTTGGAGTTTCCTTCGATAGAAACATGGCCATGACCGCAGCGAATGAAATACCCGACGACTAACGTGAAGGGAAGGACACTCTCTTGGCCTTTCACTTGTTACAGAAAGTTTCCTGTGAGAAATCTAAAAGAAGACCGGAGCGCAAGATACACTTGTACAAGAATGCGAATTATTCACACGTGACTGTCAAACTCATGTGGATACGAGAATTTACTTTTGTCGCGTTTCTCTCCTTTCGGTTTGCTTACACATCATTTTTCCTGAAAGAACCGCGTGAAGACATATCCAAGCCAAATGCCGAATTTTGACGGAAACGTGAACGCATAGGTGTGCCAGGAATGCGACGTTTAATCTTGCAATTTTGCCTTGTGGTTACATCAGTCTTTGACCGTAACTCGTTATCGTCTCTTCTAGAAGTGTTCCCGAAAACTTGTGAACAGCACCCGTCGTTGACTTGCTATTAGACCGGTTCTGAGGTCACAAATGCGCGGCACGCATGTCACGATATATCATGATCTTTTAGCGCTGAACTATCTGCCACACGTGCGCTATGGTACTTGCTACGGCCCGGTCAATATACCGGTCGACTGGGCCGCTCTTCTGTGGAGACAAGTGATGAGACACTTGCACTGCACTCGCACAGAATGCGGCTCGGAATACAGCGACGGCGGCTGCTTCTGCCGTCCGTCCAGCCGCACATGCAAAATAGCTTCAGCGGCCTTCATCAGCGGTTTATTAACGTACGATGTCGAAGTCTCATTACAAAAGAAAGGAACATAGTTGCCTGTCCCTTTGACACGTGTGCATCACTGTGCGGACTTAGGGGGGGAAGTCCCCTGCGCAGTTTGCTTTTGCTGCGGTAGTTCACGCTGAACCCGGCTGTTGACTGTTATTTGACCGCTTCCATACAGTACAGAATACTGAAAATCCGCCAGGATGAGGCTGCACTCACATGGTTTACGTTTTCCGGAATTCGGAGAGCTACGGAAATAATGAGGGATGTACGTAAAACGGTAATACTTTTAGAGTTACCGGATTGTATCTGTTAATATGTTATTATGAACCGGATTTAATCGGTACATAAATTCAAGAGAGGAACGATTTGCATGCAATTGCGCGTTCGCGACCCTGCATACCGGGAGATGTGAGTGCAGTCTGAAAGTCCGTAGAAATTTTTTGGTTTTCTCGATGGAGATATAATCGTTTTCACGGAGACAGGTGATCAGTTCTCCGGACACTTTCGGTTACGGAACTCTCCGTAGGTGTCCGCATTTCACAAAAGTTCCACCGTTAAAAGACCATGTGAGTGTAGCTTGAGTACAATGCACCGTAAATCGAGCTGTAACAACTTTTTGACTCTATTCCATTCTATAGAGCCATTCGGGCATCCTTCTTTTCTTTTCCGAAGCAAGAAGCGGGTTAGGCTCGTGACCTCATTTTGGTTTTTTTCTGTCGTGATGCTTGCTGCCGCCGACTGCGGTTGCCCTTTGCACAGTCTGAGGCTTCCCGCGCCAAGAGGATTCGACCCACGCCGCCTCGGCTACGGACGGATGAGGCTGCCAACAAGTTAATGTTTGCTGGCATTATTTTCAGGCATCCATCTGGGCAACTGAATCCTTTGCCGTAAAAGATTCCAAAAATTTATGTAAAATATTTTAACAAGTTTCTATCGTAAGTTTTACATACCACATCTAGAGGTGGTGCCTACGTCAATGGACGTGGGCAGTATATACCCAAGCAGTGTATGTTATTTATTGCATATCATCATCGAGAACTTTTGACTCGAATGTTTACACACGTTTTGCATTCCTTGACATATTCTGACATTCAGGATTTACGTCTTCTCACCTTAGTCCTGTAATTGTGATTAGAAAGAAGTAGCTTAAATATATAGCTTTATGATCATGAGTGTAAATTTCTTTTCAGTAAAGTTACGTATCCCTCTGTTGGTGATACGTAGTAGAAATAATAGGGGTACAGAAACTTTGGTTGTAAATTATTTTTGTAATTCTCATACAATATTTTACAGGAGTGAGTCTCACTCATTGTTATCGTGCAGAAGAAGCAGACATGCAAGATCCGTGTCTGCCAGGACTGTTGACTTCTTAGCATGGTTATCTGGAAACACCATCCACTGTTGTTTATTGATTTTGTGTTGGATCAGATGGCTGGACATGAGTGTTACAGTTTCTTCGATGGGTTCTCAGACGATAATCGAATTTCTATTAAGGAGGATAAAGCCAAGATAATCTTCACTACGGACTGAAATACGTTTGCATATTGTCAGATGTTATTGAACAATGTAATGCACCAGTGACGTTCTAGTGTCTCATGATCATCATTTCTCAAGATTATCTACGCAGATTCATGAAAATCCTTTTTGATGATTCTTGTGTCTTTGGGATTAGAACGGTGCATCTGGAGTTTCTGAAAAAATATTTTGAGAAGTTCACTCAGAGAAGCGTTAGTTTGCTATTACGGAGGGAATTTTGCTAGGACACATGGTGTCTGGCAGAGGAAGTGAGGTGGATGAGGACAAAGTCCTAATTATCAACAGTTTGGAGCCTCCTCGTAACCTACATCAGCTCAAGGGTTTTGTAAGAAATATGGATTATTACACAAGATTTATTGAGAGATATACAACTATTACTGCATCCCTCACACAGCTGATCAAGAAGGATGTAGAGTACGAGTGGACGACGGAGCGTCAAGCTGTGTTTGTTGAAAGACAGGCTCGTTTCAACTCTAGTACTCAAGTCACCTGACTGGGAGCTGAAGTTTTTGGTTTACGTAGATGTTTTTGCTTATGCAATTGCTGTTGTATTATCCCAACGGGATGAGAAGTGTAAAGACTACCCCATATACTATGCAGGTAGACAGTTGATAGAGGTTGAGAAGAAATATTCAACCACGGGTCGGAAGTACCTTCGGATGGTGTACTCTTGTCGTAAGTTCCAGCATTACCTCCTGGCAAATGAGATAGTGGGTTAGATCATTTCACGCTTAAGCATCATGCAAAGAAAGCAGACTTGTCTGACAGAATAGCAAGGTGGATATTGTTATTACAAGAGTTTACTTATATTGTTGAATATTGTTGAGGAGATCAACATCTTAACACAGACTACATGTCGAGATTAGACACGAGGGACCAGGGAGAGGAAGTGGAAGATCTCTTTTCTGATGAGGTCTTATTCGCAGTAACTATGACGTATCTAAAGGATGAGGGAAGGCGGTAAGCTTCAACGTTTCCTTATGCAATGGAGTATTCATCATATCAAGATATATGGAATTATCTAGAGAATCTTGAGTATCCTCCAAGTTTGGATGGAGAACAGCTAGCAGTGTTTCAACATTATGCAACCCCGTACTTGTGATCATAGGAGTGTTATTCTGTTGGGCAGGACGAGCAGATGAGGAGGTGTTTATTCCAAGATCAGGTAATGAGGCTAATCCTTGCTATGCATGAAGGAGAAGCAAGAGGAGATTACCGCCTCAAGGTCACAATTAAGAAGATTTTGACTGCTGGTTATTGGTGGTCGTGAATGTTTAAAGATACCTTGAATAAGATCATGCATTGTGATGCTTATCAAAGGGTTGACCGTCCCATGCCATCCACCAGATGGCCCTTGATGTTGATTTTATCGCTGGTTCCGCTCGAGAAGTGAGGAATCAATTTTGTTGGACCGATTCAACCACCCACACAGAAGACAAGGAGTAGATACATTTTGGTTGTCACTGATTACGTTACGAAGATGGTGAAAGCAGAGACAAGAAAAAAGGACGACGTCGAGATAGTGACCCAATTTTTGTTCAAATAGATAATCACAAGGTACTGGTGCCCGCTGGAAATTTTCTCTGACAGAAGAACTCACTTCCTCAACAAGACAATTGAAGCTATGACCTCGTACTTTTTCATTGAACATCGAAAGATGACTCTTTACAACCCCAAGATAAATAGCATAACTGTCAGTTATGCTAATGATTGACACCAAGCTAGCATCTGTGTCATAGACGTTTCAGACAATGGATAAGATAACTACACAACAGACACTCTTTTCTTGACTTATGACATGTCTCTTATCATGCCGAGCGAGTTCGATGTTTCAAGATACAGATTAGTTATGGCTGAACGTCTATCTATGGAAAAAAGCTAGCATGAGAGGTTTTAGGAGTTGATGAATTTAGAAGCGAGCTGGAGAGTTCTTTGGAACACACCCGGGAGGTGCACGCTTGACGCAAGAAAGCTTATGACCATAATCTTCACAAGAGTATTCTTATTATGGTAGGGAACTTGGTGCTACTATACGATAATAGATATCAGCGATTCCTTGGTAAAATTCACTTGAGATGGATGGGCTCGTGCAAGGTAACTGAAGTATTTGATAATTGATCTCTCTAGTTGATACAGCTGATACAGATGGCACTGTTATGCCGACCTGAGTGAATGGATGGCAAGTTAAGATGTACTACTAATGTCATGATGCGTGATCGTCTCATACGATGAGATAGATCTCCAAAAGACACTCGAGTGATATTTTCACAAGAAGCTGTACCCGAGCATACCAATTTGGACAGAAGTTAAGCTAGGGCTGAGCTAGATGAGCTGCCCCTTAACTTGAGTTAAAATATCACCTTGAAAGAGAGTGAAAGTACCAGAATGCGGAGCTTGTTGAGAAGAGTGACCTCTTGTCTTCAATTGTGAGAAGTAGCATTTTGTGCAATTATTAGTGCAGTTTTGTTTTTCGAAGTCCCGAGATGATGATGACCTTGCGGCTCTCAAATTCTTCTGGAGCCAAGCAGGCCTTCATTCTTCTCTTCATTAGACAATTTTCGATCACCTAATCGATCACTGCGGGTTGCACTGAGTGCGATCTCCACATTTTGAAGAAGTTTGATTATTTCTAAGGCATCAAGGCACCAAAGATCGTAAGCTTGTGGTCTCACTGTTTGAGCTCTAAGCATACGGCTTACGGCCGTGGAGGCGAATTGTCCAGTGAAGGGCTCGAACCTCTAGAGGTCCGCTTCCTTATCCCGATTTCCCACTATTGCGCTACGTCGGTTTGATATAAGTTTCACGTCTCACTAATAAACACTTTGTCTTCCATCTCAACATCCCTTGCTTGATTCTCTTACTCGTTTGTCCGATTTCATGTATGAGATCCACGATTCAGAGACCTCTTCATTACGATTTAGGAGGAGAACTAGACCTTAGCAACAAAATGAGGCGCGCGATGAAGTGAAAGCGCGCTCTTTTTCCGGAAGTAAACCGTGGAATTCGTAACCCGGACTCTGTAGCAATTGAAGTCTTTGCAAGGAAAAATATGAAAGATAATCGATACGATTTTTGACGGGCGTGCTGAGAAGAGCTAAGCTGATCATGGTACCTCGGATCACATATTGTTTGGCAGTCAAGCGTCCCTCAGCACTTGAAGATTGATTCCGCCCAGCCTGAGACAACATGTACTTACTTGCTACTCCAAATATTCATAACTCAGCTGTGCGAGATCAAACTCCAGCGATAGATGAGAGTAAATTGACTGCGAGTGACTATCGCATTGAGTGCGGCTTATGCCCACTCAGTGCGACTTATGCGCACTCAGTGCGATAGATGAAAGTAAACCATATCTTCGGGTCGCACTAAGTGCGACCCAAGCGCACTCAGTGCGGTAGATGACTTTCGGGTCGCACTAAGCGTGACTTAAGCGCACTCAGTGTGATAGTCACGACTAAATCCGACTGCGATCGTAGTGCATTTTCTACGTGCACTCAGTGCGAAAGATGAGAGTGGATCGCACTGAGTGTATTCCATACTCGAGTACCAGACGCTTTGACATATTTCCCACTTGCTTTGACTCGTTTTCCTTGCACAAGATCATCTAGAGATACATCTCACCGCATGCGTATTGCCGAGGAAGAGATGGACATGTGTCTTGCTTCGAAGAAGTTGGAGGAGAAGCAAGTTGACATGCGACTTGCCGAGAAGAAGAAGGAAGAGGAAGAACTCAATATACGTCTGTCGACCAAGAGGATGGAAGAAGAAGAGTTGACTCTGAAGGTGAGAGAGACAGAAGATGATTTACCGAGAGATTGCAGAGCATGGAGGAAACGTTTCACAAGAAACGAGAAGAATTGCAAGGCTTAAAAACAGAGCTGGGATGCATACGATCTTCTAAAGTTTTCTATCCTCGATAAATCGAACCGTCCATTGTCAGACGCAAAATACTCATTTTAGATTTGAATGGAGTGTTAGTGAAGAAGGGAGGAATGATTTGGAGCTTCAGTGGACAAAGGAAAGAGGTTATAAAGTAGAAAGATGCGAGAAGAAAGATTTGTATTATGTGGTCCAAAGAGGTGTGAAAGAATTCATGGATGTGTGCTGTCAAGATTTTCAAATTCTTATTTGGACATCTCGAACTACGAGCAACTACAATGCTCTTCTCCGATCTATGGAAATTGGAGGGTATCTATCTCTCGATATCGCTTCAGACCAAGTAAGTAGTATCCTTGTTTTTCTTATGTTTTGCATCTTATTTTGATAGATTTTGATTATACTTTTTGTATTCTCCTATTGCTGAAATTGATTCTGAATGAAGATTTGCGGATGAATGTAGGTTTGCACTGTCTTCGCATAAAACATGTGCCTTCATTTCAAAACAGTGAGAGAAGCCGCAAGTGGAAACTATTTATACTTGAAAGACTTCTCTGCACTTTATTCTTGGAATTTGTGTACGAGAGATTGTCTCTCCGTCGATTATTCGCTGGAGAAAAATAGTACTAACAATCCTTTTAGTGCGATCCATCCTCCGGTTTTTCTTCCCGACTCAGCTGACTTTGACAAAGATGATTATCTTATGAATATTCTTCTACTGTGGTTGAGAACTTGGAGAATGATCACATGCGAAACCACAACTTTCGTGCGTACTACTTACAAGCAAGTATTTGGGCGAGATCTGTTCTTGGGATTGAAAGCTTATTGGGACAAACTGTCATCCGAGGATGAAGAGGTGCTATGGCGGAGCTGTACTCTTGCGCAGCGAGAGGATTTTATGAAAAATAACGTCTCATGATGTATTGTAGATCCAAATATCAATAAAGATCTATAATTTTTGTCTATCGATGTTCAAAACATTTAAATGTTATCGTATTGTTGTCTGGACTCACATCGCACTCAACAAGCATATCGGTTCTACTCACATTGCACTAAAAAACACATGCAATTCAGACCATACCGCACTCAACAAGCATATTGGTTCTACTCGCATCGCACTAAAAAGCAAATGCAATTCAAGATCACATCGCACTCAAGCAAACAACATAGTATTTGAACAAGAAGCTCAAAAATCTCATCGAAATGAAGAAGAGACCATAGTGTTACTCGCACAGTCCAGTGCAATGCGGGACCATATCGTATAGTCAAGTGTAAGGATTAAATCGCAGTTAGTGTGTAAAGATCGTATCGCACAATCCAGTGCGAAGCGATTAGATTACAGTCAGTGCGATGCGAGATCATATTACACAGTCCAGTGCGATCAGATTTTACCTCTAAATTCAAATCGCAGCCAGTGCGATGCGAGATCATATCGCATACGAGATCATATCACACAGTGCGAAGCGGATCGTATCGCTAGTGCAACGCGGTGACTATCGATCACAACCAATGCAATACGGTTTGATCGATTCAGAGAGCACAAATCAAATCACAGTCCGATGCGAACAAAATATCATCTTAATCCACATTCTTGATGAACCAGTCCTCGTATTTAAGACAATCACTGTACATTATATCTATCTATATCTTATATCTATCAAAGCACATCAAATCTGAGGTAGGGATCAAATCGCAGACTAGTGCGAACAAAATACCATCTTAATCCACATTCCCGATGAACCGGTCCTCGTATTTATGAAAATCACTGCATAGTCTATCTAAGGTTTGAATAAGAAACCACCTGGTTTTCTATTATGTGTGAGATAAATTTGTACTATTCTATTTCGCCAAAATACTCAACTCTTCGTCTTCTTCCGTCCACTCGTCTCAATTCCTGGATAGAAAATTGTGTAACATAGCATAGCATCCTACCCATCTCACTAAATGTCTATTTTCTGATCTAGTTTTCAGCTGCGTGTAAACTTGTTTCAGAGAATGTCATCGAGATTTCAGTATATCAATATAATGCTCATTCGCGACTATAGCATGAGCTAAACATGTATTAAAATCCTGCTTGTCTTTATCTCTTGTGGCCATTCGGAACGAAGGAATGAGATGACGCAACGACGAATATCTTGAGTCACCCAGTAAATATTGTTTTCTCTCAAACAATGAACTCTCTCTGTCGATATATTTCCAGAGAGGAGACTTGCGCAAACATGTAATATCTTGGCAGCTTCCTAGCATACTTTCAAATAAGAAGAAAATTTATTTCCTCTGACAACAAACCACTTGCGTGTTCATAGAATAGTTACACTTCCTGTCATCGTAAGTCTCTCCATCAAACCGAGGCCTCTGAGACAAAGATAGTAAAGTGTCAACTATCAATCTTATATAACCCGGAAATCCTTTTGAGGCAAAGACTTCAGAGATTGCTATCTTTTTCTCACGATTTGACCACTGAATGTACCCTCCAAGTGTAGATTCTAAAACCTACATCACTCTTTTCATGTAAAGCACCATAGTCTCGTGTCCAATCCCCCAAAGAAGTAAAGAACGACTTAGAACAACACCGTTGTCATTATTACCAAATCGATCCAATGCAACTGCTACTTGTAAGTAAGGCCACAGGAGCTTGCTTCACCCGAGCTTGATTATAAAAAATGGAATGAGTTTCCACTATATCAATTAATCTAGAAAATCTACGTCTATCCATCATGATTAAAAGAATCTGTCTAAAAGAATCATCCGGAAGATTCTCAAAGTAATTTTTGTAGAAATCTTTGCTCTTAAAGAAGGTGAACTGATCTTGTCTTTCTAAATATCGAGAAGTGGACAAAACTCGATACAATTTGATCAGTTCTTTGTCAGAATCAGAATCTAATCCCCATCGTCCTCAAAAGAACTTATCACCTTCTCCATATTCTCCTCTTTTCTCAAATCAACTTCCTTCTCGACGTCTTTGCTCATTTCACTTTCAGTCTCACTCTCCGCATCATTCTCAACAGATTCATTCAAACTCAAGAAAGCTAACATCACTCGCATCTCCACAATGTCCTCTATAGTTTTCAACATAAGTTTTCTGTCAGAAACTCGTGGCATAATTAGAATTGGGAATGGAAGATGAGAAATTCGAGGAGGTAAAGTCAAGCACAAACAGTGACTTCAGACAGAGGCATTGGGCATGTGCAACAACAGAGACGTATGTTCAGCTTGAAAGGCTTTCTGAATCAGTACTAGCACTTGTGGATCAGGGACAAAAATCAGTAGAAAAGAACTGTGGTTAGATACTTCGTGCTGCAAACAATCAAAAGGATGAATTATACGGAGCCTGCCAAATGTGTGCGTAAGGATTGGAGATGTAGAGGTTGAACAACATTTCTTTGTACAATCATCTGCTTCTTATCTTATCATATTGGATCAATCTTACATTACCACTGTTCTAATAAAGACAAAGATAATAAATGATAGATCTCATTATGTCAAAATTCGGAGTCTGATGACAAGTATTCAATAGAGTTTTTAACTATTCGTTCAAGACATGAGCAAAATCAAGAGATTCTTAGACAAAGAGATGTAAAGGTTTTTGCAGTCCACTCCGGTAGAGTGGGATGACAAGGATGTAGAAACTACTGCTGAGCTCTCGTCATAGTTACTACAAAAGATGGAAGAGTCAAATGAGAAACATGTACAAGAGTTTGAATACATGTATAGTGTACATAGTTGGCAATCTGGGTTGTTGATGTTTGGAAACAATGGATGGAGTCAGTTTACGTGAGTTGAGGAGATAGAAGAAAACACAAAAAATGGATGGTGAAACAGGTATAAGAGCTATGACGTGCAAAGATTCTACATGAAAATGATATAGTTTTGGGCTTGTTTGAAGAGTCTGTATAGTCGATTGCTAGTTGGTTGGACGTTGTAAGCAGATTGATGGAGGACAAAGATGGTATGATGGTGATCTCTATCCACTCTCAAGAAATGTATGAGGAGATTACTACATGTTTGTGGTTCTTTCTCCATTCGATGTAGAAGAGTGAAAGAAAGGATGTAGTTTGTTGGTGTATATTTCTTTAGGAGGCAAAAGTCCATGCAAAGTACAAATTTGTACTAAAGAAGGTGAAGTTGATAGCAACTCAATTATCAGTTAAATCACAACAACAAGTTTAGTTAGTAGGCACCGAGCTCATATTGCATGATCATAGACGAGTAGGGCATCAGTTTACTGAGAAGATGTTGAGAGAGCTCCAGATAGGAGGAGGTGATTTCCTTACTGAGATTGAGAAGACAGTTTTGAGCAAATGATAACCAGTCAATAGAGGAGATAAGCTGTGTGGATCCAAAGATAATAGCGCCATGGTTATATTCTTAATCCTTCATATGTCTTGGGTTCTAAAATCGATTCTGATTCTCCGTGCCTTATTGCCTAAGCTCATTGATTGCTGAAAGAGAAAATAGAGATGAGGATACTTGAGCCATCTATGAGGTCATACTCTAGCATGTAGTTCATAGATGGCTCAAGTACGGGAGCTTTGCGCTTCTTTCAAGACCTGCAAACCTACGAAAAACGTGATCATCTGTAACGTTGAAACATGTCTTATGATTGATGAGGTAGTCGAGGCATTTGCAAGAAGAGCTATTTATTCGATTGGAGACCTATATTCGTATGATCAGTTTCAGTTGGCTGTCGAGAGTAGAGATCTGACCACCATGTGTACACTTTTGAGATTGATGTGGATGTGTATTCTTCCTCAAGGAGCGACAAACTCAATAGCTCATATGCAAAATGTGATGCATAAGGTATTACGGGAGTTTGTACCTGAGGTTACTCTCATTTCTAGATAATATTCTTATAAAAGATTACGCGATTGAAGACAAAGATGATGTAGTGCTCATAAATGGATGTAGGATGTTTGTTGCATATCATATCAGAGGTGTAGAGCATATTTTGACCAGTATGAGGAGGTATATCTCACCCTATCAAGTGCTAAGTCCAAGTTTGATGTGCAAGAGATTTTAGTGGTTGGTCATTTATGTGGTGCTTTTGGGAGACGATCAAATTCAATGAAGGTTGATGCTACAGCTAGTATGACAGATTGTACAAATATCACAGAGGTTCTGCATTTTCTAGGAGCTTGTTATTTTATCGCTTATCCATTTCTCATTATGCTCATGTTGCGAAATCTCTATATACATTATCGAGGAAGGATAAGAGGTTTGTATGGACTTCAGTCCATCATGAAGCTATGAATAGGTTGAAGGAGATTCTGAAGTCTCCACATGTTGAAAAGAGTAGACTATGGATGTGAAAGGTCTATACTAGTCTAAAGACGATTCGTTGAGCAATTGATCAAGATGATGCGAGTGACGTATGATTTATCTCTAGGTTTGGGATTAAAATCTTGTCGGATAGACAACGAGATTATCCTCAAGTGAAGCATGAGCTGTGGGGAGTGATCACCGTGATGAAGACAGATCGTGAATTTCTGATTGGTACTCATGTAGTTTTAGAGACAGACTGTCTACCTCTGCTCGGCATGATATCCAATTGTAACACATCGTAACGATGTTGCGTTGGATTGCTTACATCAAGAGGTTGAATCTAGAGCTGAAGCATATAACATGTTAGGAGAATGTTGTAGCAGATATGTTATCAAAGGCTCGTTATATAGACGAGGATGATATGTTTACAGAAGTTGATGTTTGGTGTCAAGTTGGTCGATAGGTTAAAGACTTGGAGCTATTGTTGTTTAATAAGAGTTTTACATAGGTAGACTTAGTGATATAGTGTACTACTTCAGTTCGCTAGAGAAGCAAGAGAGGTGGAGTGAAGTAGAGTTTAGAGTGATAAAGAAACAAGCATACAATTATCTTCTATGCAATGAATACCTTTGGAGACGGCCATATGAGAGATGAGATCTTCGTACGAGTAGTGGATGATCTACATACTAAGTAGCAACTAATGAAGGATTTTCATAACACTTTGTGGACTGGACATCGAGGGATTTGGACTACTTACATAGAGTTGAAGGAAAGATACTAGTGGAAAGATCTATATCAAGATGTGGTGAACTTTGTCAGTTCGTGTCTGCAGTGTTAGTTTTACTCAACATACGATATAGAGATGATCTTGTGTATACTTATCCGTCTTGCATTCACTTCCAATGGATTTTTGACTTGGTGATAATACCTCTAGGATTATGGCATATGCGATATATGGTTTTGGCTCGTGAGGACATCTCTAACTTTGTAGAAGAGCGAGCACTGAGGACAAAGACCACAGAAAGTATATGTAGATTTATACTTGAAGATATTATTTGTAGATATGGATCTTTAAGAAGACTATGAATAGACAGAGGAGAAATATGTGATGTAGAAGTGAAGGAGATTTTTGCTCGATATGGTGTGAAGCTCAAGCTTACTATTGCGATGAACATAAAGTAGACATCCATCGATTGTGCAAGCTTTGGTGAAGGCATGTGACGATAGACATAGAAAGTGGCTTAGGTTACTCCTCTTTGCTTTATGAGCTGACAAGACGACTTATTGTACTACTATTTTGTACATGCTTGTTGAATTGATGTTAGGACAGAAGCTGATTACGTCAACAGAAGAAGATTTCTCTACTTGAGCTACCTTGCCGTGGGAGGATAGTATGGATCGTCTACAACTTCTCTCACTTCGCATCTGGCAATTAGAACACATAGAAGATGATCTTGCAGAAGCACAACAGAAGTTGAAAGCGGCTCAAGAATAGAACAAGTATGTATTTTCATTTATGCAGAACAAGGTTATACATAGATGTTTACGTCTTTTCTAGTTTAAGAAAGTGACAAAAGAAAAAACTTTTTGTTGTTTTCTGCTGGGTATTCGGATTCATTATAATGAGAGCATCGTGTAGGTGTTCTTGAGTAATATAATTTTGGTTCTTTTGTTACTAGAAAATGAGATGTATAGTGAAAGTAATATCCGAAAAGTCAACAAAAGAAATAAAAGCAAGTTCTGTAAGCTTATGTACATGTTTATTTATTCCTCAGTGGAAGAGACTCTCACATAAAAAGAAGAGGTCCTTGGATCATATCTCTTGACTCCTGGTTCTTATCTCAACATGTTAACCTCTTGTATGAGAGTCCATGTTGGATGTGTGGCTCTTGGTTTCTATCTCAGCATGTTGATCTCCCCGATGGGAGTATGTGTTGGGGGTGTGGCTCATGGTTTCTTTCTCAGCATGTTGGCTTCCCGGATGAGAGTCTCTGTTGGGTGTGTGGCTCTTAGTTCTTATCTTAACATGTTGGCCTCCCTGAGGAGAATCTATGTTGAATGTGTGGCTACATCTTGCACATCTAGGGACGGAGGACTGGAATCCTCCTTAAACATGGACTTTCTGACCTAAGCCTCGACATGCAACTGAGATTATGAACTGAGAGATACTTGATTCAGCTATGGGAGGGTTGTGAGTCTTATGATGGTCTTGTAGTTGTGACTTCAACTGTAAAATCATTGCTTAGTTCATAATCTGTGTTGCGTGAAGATGACATGAAGGATTGAGAAATTTTTATTAAGTATAAGGTCAGTTTAGCTAGGGGCTAGCTTAGCTAGGAAGTTGCTTGAGAGATATGCGTATAAGGACATAAAGACCTCAACTTAGCTAAGGGGCTACTTAGCAGGGGTCTTGTTTTCTAGATGAATTGACGTACGACTAGAGTTCAAGGGATATTCAAGAGAGTTGAATAACAATAACGTGTGCAAGAGAGAGGAGAAGATTGTGATCGCTGAGGACATTGATTGAAAAATTAAGACGAGAATAAAGTTTTCTGAGTCTTGGAAAGCCTATTTGCACATATTTGAGTGTCTAATTGACCTTGTGGCTACAAGTGACTATATTTGAGTTCACAATACTAGCAGTAGTATGTTTTCCTTTTCGCATTCTCATGATCAATCACAGAAAGGAGGTCTGCGCTCCTCAAGAAAAACTCTCTCTACGACAACGGTTCTAAATCAAACACTATATGACGTGAAATGATTCACTTAGTAATTAATAAAAAGGATGATGTACAAATAATTTAGAAAAGTATAATTATATAAGGGATTAAAATAAATAAATTATATAATAAAATAATAATATATTTTTCCTACTATTAATAATATAATAAGGGTTCAATAAATATATGAATGTCACACATGACATACGAGACTTTCATCTCGTGACCCTCCAAGTGTAAAATACTCATGGAATGATAATTCTGTAAGAAGCCATGGTATTCAAAGAATAATTTCACGAGAGCAAGTTTTTTCAATGCTGCTTTGCAACAAGAAAAAGGCAGGCTTCAAGAAATTCAGGTAAGGTCCATATCCATCTTGAGATGAATAAGCTAGTATATGCATGTATCCACTTTGGATATTTTAACTGATTTTAGTATGTTCTAGCATGTTGAGAGAGACGTCCTTGTTTACGACAAGTTTGGAATGAGTAAAGAAAGTACTCTGAAAGATGCTGAACTATCAATAGACACCTCAAATCATCACTTGTCTTAAGTCAGCAAAATGTTCCTATTGCAGTTTCTTCACATGTGACAAAGATTAAAGCATCTCTTCTTGCACAAGTTGAGAAAGCTTCACTAACATTCAAACTATATGCTTTCCATGTTTTCTTCCAAGATTTGATGTATTTAACAAACTCATGGTTCTCTGGAAAAAAATAGGTATAAATTGTCCTAGTCGGTGAGGAACTCTGTCTCCTTGAACGACTCTCCAAACGCAATATAGTTTCTTTTATCTCAGAAGTAGTCGATGATTGTATCATCCCTCTCGATAAAACGTAGAATGAGAGACTTGAAAAATGACCTAGACTTTGTCTCCGGATTCACCAAGCACATGCTCCACTATCAAAAGTATACCTTAGAGCACAAAATTCACAATTGTATGCCAAGTCTTGTTGAACACGCTTCAACTTCTCTTCTTTGGATTCTCCAGCCAACGGTTCAGATTTCTTGAAAACAAGGTATCGGTCCATGTCACTAGTGATCCAGTTCAAGGAAGTGGGAGATTTCTTCAACTTCTCGAGCACAAGGAGAACATCCTCCTAGGTGTACTTCACAAAACCATCATTTAAGAGACAATAAGAAGTAGAGTCAATCGGATCAGGCTGTCCTCATGACTTTGCGCTCTTCATTGCATTTTTCACTAATCTTCACTGAATGCTGACACCCAGTGGCTTTGCGCTCTACATTGCATTTTCATCAAATTATTTCACTGAAAGTGGTTGTCAGCAAATTGCTGACAACCACTTTGCTAAATAATCATCAACAAATTCCTGATGATTATTTAGTCATCTTTTAAATGTTTACTTTTTCCTCTTTTTTCTTCAAAGTGCAGTTTGGATGCATATTCTTCAAATACCAAAACAGGAAATACATATTATCAAAAGTTGAGCTATGTGGAACTAGCGAAGTTTGATGCATACTATAATTAACATCTAGAATTATGATAACAACCATACATGTGATCTGGCCATCCGAGTTAGTGATCCAGTTTAGTAGTTGCATGCATGAGAAGATTCAAAAGTGTCTTAACTTGTACTCACGGTCTGTGATATGTTTGGTGATTGATTCACAGTCGCAAGATCTACATGCATCTTTTGGAGAAAAAGAGGGGTAGAACAAGTCTGTTGAGGGTTCATTGGAGAATGTTGAATCCACTGAACAAGAAATGGAGGAGGACGAACTACCATAGCAACGTTACGTCAGTAGGCCTGAAGCTTTATCTTCCAATCGTGCTTCCAAGAAGGGAAAGATGAGTTCTAGACTAGCACTAGCATAAGCAGATACACAAAGTCGGGAGAACTCCACTTTTTGACATGTATAGATGACATGGTTCGTCCAATCAGTAGAAGAATCACGTTATCGACGAGATTGTTGCACACAGACGAGGCCTTGGATGACATTGTCCGATTTAAGCACCTCTTGATTACGAAAGCACTCTAGACATTCATGAAACTAGAGTCTAACTCAAATGCGACATTTTTTCAACAAGGTGGATGATCGATTGGACAAATGAATAAATACAATTCCTTACAAGTGGGTTGAGCAATACGATATTTGCATAAATAGTCAAGAATTCCTCGCATGGACAATGAAAACTTCTGAATTGTCATGGACATTGAGCTCAACCTTTGCGAACAATGAAGTGCAATCCAAATTTTCTAGAGAGAGCAAAGTATTGAGAAAGTTGATTCCCTAGCGCTAAACCACGTGATATCAAAAACTTCATTTGCTATAGTGACAAGATGAAACAATGTGAGCCAATCTCAGATAATCAGATCCATTGGTTGCCGTCCATTCATGCGATCACTAGACTTGATGTCACTACACGACTTGGAGGTGGAACTTACGGAGATGAGTACAAGATTGTCATCTATGATGCAACCTTAGCGACACAGCCTGATCCATCAATGACGCAATATGTTGGCAAGAAGTTGAAAAGCTTCGAACAACATAAAGGAGTAGACGAGTTGATCAAGGAGATGACTGCATTCAACATGGATCATACATGGATTGTGCGACTAGTTGTTGTATTGTATGATGAAGAGAATCTTATTCTTGTGTTTTCACATTAGAACGGACTGAACGGACATTAGACGACATTAGAACGGACATTAGAATGGACATCATTGCATCCACATGAAGAAGTGGATGCAAGATGAACACATGACACAAGATAAATTATCATATGACAATAAATTGTGTATCCGCTTGCTCAATAATGTGATAAACAGAGTTGGTAGTGAATGACTTGAGCTACTTATCATATTTTGGAAGCATCGTTTGGAGATGACTTCTACTCTTTGGAGCACATTGACATTCACTCATTTTCAAAGGTGGCTATACTACGACCTTCACATGAGAAAAATCTTCATCCACTTTCTGAAATGGGACTACGAGGAAAGCACTATTGAGAAAAAAGACGTTACTTTGTTCGCTCATTGATTTTTATGAGCATTGGAGATCTTGAAACGACACAACGTCAAGATAAAGCCCGAAGGCTTAAACGAGTTTGATATCTAGTGAACGAGCGTAATCTTTGAGCCTGGATAGCACTAGAGCTCACGTACATGGGAGCTAGATGTTTACCTGGAGGTCATGATGGAGCACCAATCATCACATCATACGAATATCTATGCATTTTATTGGATAACTCGAGAATTATGTGGTAATTATTTCACAAATATGACTCCTATGGAGGAATGGGAGTATAATGAGTAGAGATATAGTAAAGGATATCTTAGGTCGCAAACATTGTCCTTCACATTACATGCACAAATCTTACGCAAAACTGTTGATATGACGATGATACAATCCATTGGAGAACATGTATCTCGACGAAAGACAACACATCATTACGCCATTATCTTTGAAGATCAACTTAAAGTGTCACCATTGACTTGTAGTCGTCTTATAGAGTCTCCAGTCAAGTTTTTCATGGCTTGACAAACATCCTCTTAGTGATAATAATCTAAGGGTGTAAAGTTGTAAATATGTATTTATAATTTTACAATGTATTATTAAGTTTTTCAATAAAAAGTTTGCAATAAATCATTATTTCTATCTTTACGTTAAATTCTTATTTACTATGTCATATCTTTATCAACATCTATATGAATCTATTGTCTATCGTTGTTGTAACCACATGGTTTCTTTTGACTCCCATGACGAGAACCTTTACCAAAGCTCTAGTATAACTCTCTTTCTCGTCATTTTTTTTAGCTTTTTTTTGCTTTTCTCGAACTTCAACCTCATTTCTTCGTGTTCAGCCGCAGCCTTCAGTTTGTCAGCTCCTTTTTGAATTTCCTCAACCTCGGCTCTTTATGACCATATATCCTTTGATTCTTCATTCTTGTTGGTTTCGCTTGGAAGCTCATTGGTCCAAGGTCCAAGGTCCTATTGTTCTGGTTCTGCTGCAATTGTCTTTACAACTTTTTCCTTTGGAATTTATTTGGACCTAGTTGCCTTCATTTCTGATCTATTCTTTAGAGCTCATTTTGCAATCGGGGAAACCAAGACTGAAGGAGCTGTAGGAGATCTTGAGCTATCAATGAACTATAGAAGGTTAGAGTTGTGCATTTTTTAGGTAGTTTGTCGTGTAACTAATGAAGAGAGTATTGTTAGTACACAAGCCGGCCTAAGGGATTGTTTGAAGGTGCTTCTGCAAACTAAAGCATTTTTTATCATATACGAATCTTTTTTGTACTCAGAGCATGATTGAACACCCAGTTGTATCGTGTGGTGCATGTGTGTTACACTTAAGAGTTAGATCGATAAAATCGAGACAAGTAGATACTAGATTTGAGATAAAGTCGGATCAATTGAGTAGTGAGAGCATGAGGGTTTTATCGAGTTGGTCCAAGGTCTTGCCGTATCTCTCTATAGCTAGATATCCAATGTGTTCCTAGACAAAAATTCACGCTCTACGACAAATATTCTTGGACAACTTGCACGTACAAATACCATGATGATACAATACCCTCGTGGTCGCTACGAGAGGTTACAAGAAGTGCTTGGAGTCGACTCAGTCAAGGTTCTATGTAGAGGTTGATTTTGTTATCCTCTTCTAACTACTTCTTGATGATTGATCACATCAGACTGTGTAACAAGTTCTGTTCACTAAACATCATAGTAAAAACTACGAATAAGTATTCTAGAAAGTCATTCTTTTGGTATCTTTCCCACGAGAACAAACAAAAAACAGACTTGGGCAGTTTGAACTGATGTCCAATAACATTATATTATAGTTTGATTATTTTTAAGTACATCTCGTGAATTTTTCTTGAGTATAAAACTGGATTGAGAACATAAAAGTGGGAGTGTATAAGACTGAGAGAGTCGATAAATTATGAATGAAAGGTCACTGTTTGACTATGACACTCTTGGCAGTCCAGATCAATGACTGTACATAAATTTCATTTTATCTATCTGTTATATTTCCATAATGTATGAAACTATGTCAACTCGACAACCATTTTTGTTTCTTCTATGTGACCAGCTAAGGTAGGTCTGCAAAGATAGATTCTCAGATGAAACTATGCTTTTTGAGACATTATGTGGTGTCATTTCTAACCTTTGAGGAGAAATGAGATGTCTATGGATTTTTATGTCTGGATTTTTTGTTTTTCTTCACGAGTCATTCTTGACAGTCATGGGTTAGGTCCGTGGGAGACGTACATGGACGACAAGATGAAACCAAAACATCAGTGCAGTCCATTGAAATGAATGCAGTTCAGAGAAAAAGTTCTCCATAAAATCTTTGCTTTTAGAGAAAGTAGTAGACCGTTCTAAACACTTTGCACTTTGTAATGCTAAATATAACTGAATACTTCATCGCTCGAACTTGAATCATCGGTTGAATCGGTATCTTTAGTTGACTCTAAAAATGTATAAAATCGTCGTCTGAGTTAGCAAGAGCTTCTATTTCTAAAATAAGCTCTACTTCTTACAATACCTCCTTACGTCCGGATAAATGAGATATACTCAGAAAACACGAGAATGAAAACAAAGATTGGAAAAATTGAGAATGTCTCATATCGAACACATGTAGAGATTGCAACTGCTCGCGACAAAGAAATCTCACCAAATCACAGAGCCGAGTGCAACTGCTTGTGAAAGAGATACCTCATCATAAAGGTGAAACAAATTTCTTGTCCTCTAGTGAAAGTACGATTGTTTCGGAGGGGAAGTTCTTAAATTCAAACTTACGGTCACTAAGTACTACGGCAGAAGGACAGACCGCAGTGACAAGATCTTGTGGCTTACTCCTAAGGCAGCCATAGAATATTCAACCGTGGCCACAACTATTGAACGCACCAGAAGAATATTTCCAAAAGATTCTAGCTTTTACACATAATATTAGAAGATAACTGCCGTATGAGTCTCGGCAGGGACGATCGGAGATGAAGACATAACACGATCCAAACAAGTTGGCCCTATTGAGGATGTTAATATTGTTGAAAATGGACTATTGCTAGAATAGGCTAAGATAAAACTCTAAGTCACGGCATAAAGAGAGTGTGAGTGCGAGAGAGCGAGAGAGCTCCTCGAGAGAGAGTAGGCTGAACCAAACAAATGAATTACTTAATGTACAATGGCCTTGGGCCTGGATAATATAGTCTTGGGTCTTGGCCTTGGTGACCTTACGAAAGGTCACCATCTAATATCATGAACTACTTACGCTCCGACTCAGTAATAGTTCAGATAAAACATTATCAGCTAGAAAACATTCCTAACTTTGGTAGTAGATAATCCAACTTTGGAGTTGGTAAGCTCTTTGTCAAAATATCTGCAACCGTGTCTTCAGTAGGACAATATCGAACTTCTATAACTTTTCCAGCGACGTGATCTTTAATGAAATGATATCGGATGTTGATATGCTTCGTACGGTCGTGGAATTTGCTAGTGTCGACAAGAGCCATCGTACTTTGGTTGTCACAATATGTCAAAATGGGTTCTTTGTCATGCAGTCTGAGGTCAGTCATAAGCTGATATAACCAGA
The DNA here is from genome assembly GCA_036924285.1 of Asterella californica. NCBI lineage: Eukaryota > Viridiplantae > Streptophyta > Marchantiopsida > Marchantiales > Aytoniaceae > Asterella > Asterella californica. The sequence goes on from JAYKYS010000003.1 coordinate 22,045,624, forward strand.
TTGTTTCTGAACAGCTCATACTAAGAGATACATACTCTGCCTCTGTGCTTCATAGGGCTACTGACTTCTGTCTCTTAGAGGACCAGCTAATGGCTCCTCCAGAGTAGATGAAGCAATGGCCTGATGTAGAACGTCTTGTCTCCGCATGTCCTCCCCAGTCAGCATCGGAGTAACCAAATAGAGAGTAGGGCTGGGGTGATTGAGCATACTCAAGGTATAAATTCAAAGTTTCCTTGATATAACAAAAAATCCGCTTCATAGCGGTAATGTGTCTAAATCCAAGACTACTCATGAACTGGGAGAGTACACTAATGAGATAAGACAAGTCAAGACGAGTGGATACTACGGTCCAATTAATAGAGCCAGCTGCACTTTGATAAAGATAACTATTACATAGTTTCTTCTCCTCCTCAGTGACAGGAGAGTCGCCTGAAGAAAGTTTCTCACCTGTAACTAGAGGGGTGCCGTATTGACTGGGTACAGACTACAGAGGATAAAGTTCTGTGTAATCCAGCCCGTAGATTTGAGTGAAACCACAAGCCACGAGTCGCGTCTTGTAACGAGCAATGGACCCATTGGTATTAAGTTTCAACTTAAAGTCCACTTACATGTTATCGGTCGGCGTCCTTGTGATAAGTCAGTGAGTTTTCAAGTACCGTTAGATTCGTGAGAATCTAACTACTCCTCTATTGCTCTTCTCTACTGATCAGCAGCAAGAGAAGATATTACTTTTGTGTAAGAAGCAAGTTCCACTGGCACGGGCTTGAGGGCTACTATCAACGCCAACTTGATATTCTTCCTAGACTTCGGGATCAGCAATGAAGGGTCGTAGTCTTCGTCAAGATTCACCAAAAAGAGAGATCGGATCGTCGAGGAGTAGTAGAGACATAGGAGTGTCAGAGTTCATAAGGTGTGATCATAGACGGGATGGCCTTAGACAGACACCAGTTTTGGAGGAAGGTGGCACAAGTGATTGCTTCACCCAGAAGGGCTTGATGAGGTTGGTGGTGAAAAACATAGAGCGTACAACATCAAGCAAACTGCGGTTCTTGCGCTCAGCAACATCATTTTTCTGCAGTGAGTAAGGAAATATGAATTGACATTGAATGTCACACTCATGACAGAAAGCGTCAAAAGCATCTGAATGATATTCCCCGTCATTGTCAGATCACAACGTGATAAGGGTTGACCATTGACGCGCTCAGCAAATGCAATATAGTCTCAAAAAGCAGCAAAACAATCACTCTTATAGTAAAAGAGACGAGTGACAGTGTAGCGCGAGTAATCATCAATGAAGGTGATGAAATATACGTAGTCAAAGGGGGTAGAGCTCGGCTGAAAAGAAATTGGACTCTCATTATCCATATGCACGATTTTTGTCAATGGTGGAGCAAAAATTTCAAGTGTATGCATAGACTCCGAAAATAGAGGAGGAAAAATTCATAAATTGGCAGTGTGCTATTCCTTTTGGTTGTGCACATTGCGTGGGATTATTGTGATTCGGCTCTTGTGTGAAATTCTCGTGGAACTTAGGTTGTGCTTCTTTTTAACGTTTCATGAACCTTATCATGTAACTTGGAACGGTGTGATGGGTGCCACGGTCGTGATTATCTATTTAAGTAATCACACGGTAGAGAAACATGCCAAATCATCAATCTGTGCGCGTTCACTTCAGTGGTCCTTGTCACCGCATTTGAGTATAAAATGGTGGGTCGAGGATTCATAAGCCATTCTCTCTCAGCGGTTGATTCGTGAGGGTTCTTGGTGGTCTGCATAGAAGAGTGAAGAACTACGGGAGTGGTGGTTATAGACGGAGGTTTGGTACCGGCTCCGGATCTTTCTTTCCCAAATTCATTTCACATCAAGCTTCATTGCATCCACCGCGACTATTTTCGACAATGGTTAGTTGCGTATTTTGGTGACGAGTTCATGAGAAGGGTGATGGACTTACAGCTTCTGGTGATCCTTCCGATTGTTACATACGGAGAGTCTTAGGATCTGACAGTGTACATCTTGTTATGAATGAAGAATGGATCTCAACTACCCAGCCAACGTTCCTTTCAACGTCTACGTCGATATCCGATGTCATTGCAGACCAAAGATCAACCATGAGACATGGAGCGTGAGAAACTTCAGGAAAGAATATTTCGACCGAGTGATAGCTTCGTCGTTTCTTTTTGTCGTACCTTTTATTGTAGATCATTTTCAGGTTGTAATATTGACTCTATATAAGTTGGCGACTCGATTGTTTCATTTTGGTTGAGCACTTTTGTGTAGTTACGGTCCGCGGAGAATCCTTCGACATGTCTTAGAGATTTTCTGGTTTCTTCTAGTCTTGTTCATGTCTTGTGTATCCTTGGGTGTAAAAATTTGTTCTAGGGGAAAAAGTTGAATGAAGAAAAGACAAAAGTAAAGCTCTTTTTGCTCTCATTGGTCTACTTTTGGATCAATGGTGTTCTAGTTGATCCTCGCAACATTTTCTGTGGTTTCGAGATGCTTCGGAGGGCCACTCGTGCAAAGAAGGATATGGTTGGAAAGCTCTCGACTGGGGCTACAATCCGGGCTGAAGAATCACTCGATTTAATGGAAAGATGAGGGCGTTATTATCAATTGAGTGGAGAGAGATGAAATTCGTACCCACTGCTACATTTTTGGTTGTTCCGAGAGACTCATGAGGAGTTTTGAGGAGCTGTCGGTTGGGTTGGAGAGCTGACGATGAGTTGGTTGTTTTGATATTCGTTTCTACGGATTCCTGATCATTTTGGATTGTCAATCGATCGATTGAAGTTGAAGGTGCAGACGTGACGAGGCGGATATTATAAACGATAACAGTCATGGAGAAATTGCTATTGCTCGAGTTCTAGGTCAAATTTTCCGAGTGAAACTTTTCAGGATTGAGGGATATCTTATCAGTAAGATATCTGGGAAGTTTCACCTCAAATTGTCAAATATTTTGTTCAAGGTCTTGGATCAAATGTACATGGGTCTGTAAAGCTCTTAAGTTAGCTGAAACTACGGTTTGATCCATATCTGAGAGTTGGGTTTAGGTTTCGACCTGAAAATTGTTCAAGGTGATAGTGAAGGATCCAATAGAACTTTTGTGAAGTTTGATCATCATTGGTCAACTGATTTGGGAGGATTGAGGTCTCAAAGTTTGAAGAAGCTTCTGTTATTAGCGGTTTCGAGTTTTTGATCACATCTATTGTCACTTTTGGTTATTTTCGAGCAATTGGGGAGGAGTTTGTTGCTGAAACTACCATGCTTGCATACAACTCGACATTGTGAAGGTGTGGGGCTGATTTCAGCTCTTTGTGGTGAAAGAGAACGGAGTCGCAATGAGTCATAAGACGCTGTTTGGGTTCTCGAAGCTACCAAGTACTACCATCGTTAGTGCTATGTTGAGATCTGAGTAGTGCCTTGAAGCATGTATGCTTTACCTTGCTGGAATGCTTAGTAGACCAAGGTGTACAACAAGTTGTATTAAGACTCTATCAAGTTGGTTGAGTGATCTTATAGCATCTTTCGGTTATACTAAATAAATCGTGACCGTTGGATTGATGGGCAGCTAGCGTCGCTAGGAAGCTATTAACTCATGCTTCTAGTGATATAGAGGAGTTACTTCAGTTAGACAGTACAAAGTTGAGTATTTCAGTTAGAACACGAAAAGATCTGCAACTTATACGTATCTTTAGATCGTAGCTAACTTTGAACTTGAGTCGAGTGAGTACAAGGTCACTCGTGCTAGAAGAGTAGATAGTGAAACATTTGAGTAGAAACATCCAGATCTAGAGCAAACCTTGTCAACCCACATATCTCTGCACAGCCATATACCTAGTGTATTCCTAGAAAAAACACGTATACGATACAGTGAGAAGCAAATTCTGTGCTATTGCGATTGAAAAAAGAGACGTTGGTCCGCTGATTAGATTGTGGTCTGGCTCGTAAGCGAGGTCTTGATCTTTGGCTGGGAAGTAAAGTGTGAACTATTGGGGTCCTTCCAGCTGTGACTACGAGCGTGATGTGGTCAACGATCAAGACTGAGTCTCCGAGCATATAGAGATCATCAACAGTGGGGCAGGGAGCTAGCACTTGTCCAAATCTGTCCTCGAGATGACAGAGTCCGTTATCAATTAAACACCAACTGTCATTGATATCGAATTGCTGAGCTAAAAATAGATTTTTTTGCAAGGCGGACACATGGAGGACGTAGCGTACGTACACATGCTCACCGTTGAGCAGACGTACTTCCACCATGTCAGAACCGGCAATGTGGATGATAGTGTTATCACCGAATAGAATGACATCATTCTGTGTGTTCTTACTTGAGACGGGTGAATACTTAACGAACTGTCGTCGATTGTGTGTCATGTGATGTGTGACACCCATGTCCACATACCAATGAAGGTCAGCTGTCTGCACGATTATGGATGAGCATTGTGTCACCAAAATCCGACGAGTGTTGCTATTGTTGTTCTGAGAACGGTGATTTTTGTTTTGATTGCCAGCATTCAAATTTTCACTGCTGCTGCTGAGTTTGTTCGGACACTTGATGATGCGATGTTCGGTCTTGTTGCACTGGAAATATTTCTCGTTAGGATCTGGTGGTCTTTTCGGTGGCTGATTATCACCTTGTCAGTTGTTGTCATTGTTGCACCGGTTGTTGTTGTTGCATCCTCTTTGCCGGTGCCCTGCAAACAAAGCAGTAGATGGTTCAACCGATAGCTTGTGCCCTATCGTTTCCTCTGGATGAGGAAGGTGAGAAGGTCCTATAGCAAGAGATTTGAGCTTGTTCTCCTCGTCTGCAAAAAGAACTGATAGTTGTTGGACATGCTGCCCATCAGCGCGAAGACTTACTCCTCGTTGTCCACTACTAATCTAGTCATTTGCTGGAGGAGGGACTTGAAGTTGTTGACGTGTTGAGTAACCGTCTCGTTGGGTTTCATCTTTAAAACCCGTAACTTCTCTTTTAGATACATCTTGGTCACCATGTCTTGATCAGCGAAGTGTCTGGTCAAGGTGATCCATGCATCGTTCGACGTAGTACAGGACATTATATGTCATGTCACACTATTCTTGCAGCATTCGTTGATTATTGCAAGTGCATTGACGTCATGCTGATCCCAATCCATGATACTGTCGGGTCCAGGAGCAAGAGGAGAGATGGATGCCGCAATACCCCGTGACGTTGTCGTGTCGTGGACCGGCTCCTACATGAAAATCAAATTTTGACTTTTGTCGCTCCAAAGACACTTATGGGTAAGACAAGCTAGGCCCTAGCTTACGAGTTTTTGGCACAATTTCAGATCTCCATTTCCATCGCATAGATGAGTAGAGCTCATTGTCAGCTTTCCATAAGCACTTTGTCTACTTCGTTTGGACGCCTAGTGGAGAAGTTACAAGACTCGAAAGATGGAGAAAACAAGCTAGGCCCCAGCTTAAGAGTTTTTGGCACCATTTCGGATCTTTGTTTTCATCGCATAGATGGGTAGAGCTCCTTGTCAGCTTTCCATAGGCACTTTGTCTACTTCGTTTGGGCGCCTAGTGGAGAAGTTACAGAACTCGAAAGATGGAGAAAACAAGTTAGACCCCAGCTTACGGGCTTTTGGCGCAACTTCGGATCTTCACTTTCATCACATAGATGGGTAGAGCTCGTTGTCAGCATTCCATGAGCATCTTGTTTACTTCGTTTGGACATCCAAAGAAGAAGTTATGCGATTCGAAAGAAGGTAAAATCAAGCTAGGCCCCTAGTTACTTGCTGACTGGGTATTTAGAGCTTCAGGCGTTATATCAAAGACGCAAGGGGCCTGCTTCTTATAATTCAGGTATTCAGGAGAAAACTGTACGTACAGAGACTGTTGCAAGAGGGGTGCTTAAGGGGCTAGCTTGCGCCTGCGACCTGTCAACGGACGGTTCGGGAGATTTAGGAGTCCAATGCAAGTGCGCAAGGCGTCGTTGGGTTCAGATCTGTGCAGGCTACGCACTGGTTCAAACGGTTTGGGAAGAGACGGATCGAGGAGTGTGTACTGAGGGAAATTGAGACGCAAGAAGCAGATTTGAGGTTTTCAGTTACCTGCGAAGGAGAGTTGGACCGTTCGGGCCGTTCCGGAGTCCAAACTTGCTGTCCTTGGATCCAACGGGATCAGAACACCGAGTTCTACAGGAAATTGAAGACGATACCAGTTTTCATCGGGCGGTTTGGAAGTTCTGAGTGAAATTGGCTCGCAGGGAAGCGCTTACATCAGATTTTCGTTCACCTGCGACCTGAGGTTGGGCTGTTCTTCGCGATCGGTGAGCCAAGCTCTTCGTTCTTGGTGCCTACGCGATCAGGGAGTCTTCATCTACTCATAGGAGAAGACCGTGTGTGAATTGGATTGTTGGTTTGAGTGTGGTGAGCAAGTTTGAGCCGCAGGGAGCTGATTTACGTCAGTTTTTTGCAACCTGCGGCCAAATTTCTCGAGTGGTTTTGCAAAGGGACTCCAAACGACTTGTTTGGAGTCTCGTTGGGTTCAGGGTAGCTAGATCTATCTGCCAGCGAAGACGGATATCAGTTTGGACGATCCGTTTGTGCGGTGTGAGCGGTTTTAAGCCGCAGGGAGGAGTTTTTGGAGGTTCGGTCACCTGCGATCAAAAATCGGCGATATCTCGGCTGATGGGAGTCGGATCTGAAGGTTTCTTGGGTTAACGGAGTCAGCGGAGGAGACCCTATCGACATCTGAAGTCCGTTCAGCGAGAAGAGGAAGTCCACAGATAGGCTTTTTCGGTTTCTTCGCTACGGGTTTTGCTCTTTTGAGTTCGTTAGAATTCTGGTTGGTTGTATACAGCTTGTGGTAGCTAGCTTTAGCTAAGAGCTTATACATGGATGTGGTTTGGACTTGGGTTTGGATCTTGTGATACTGCTGTGGCTCTGTTTGTTAGCAAAGAGAAGTTTCTCTTGCTTTGAGCTACGCTTCGGTGGTTTTGGGTCGGGGTTGTGATTCAGGGGTTTGTTTTAGGGCTTCTGAAGTAGATTACGGACCGCTCAGGTCTGATTATCAGTTCTTTACTGTTAGGAGAAAGAAACGGCAGTGTACATACATTTGGGAGTGTATATATCGCAGCATTCGTGTTCGTGGTTGTTTTTCTCTATCTTGTCTCTGTTTCAACACACAATATCTCCACAGTCAGGAACCTCGTGTTTTCCTGGACATCCTTCACGCAAAACGTCCGATGCGACATAGGTGGTGAACTCGACGTGAAGGTCCGGGGTGGAGATTTGTGTGTTTGAACTGGACAGAAGAGATCAGCAATCATGAACGAGGATGAAGATGGATACGGTTGTTCGGGAGGATGTTGTGGACCTGGGATGATGGATTTGTAGACGGTTGGGATCATGGGAGGATGGGAGGATGGGACGAGCCATGACTATGGACGGGATGGACGGATCACATGGGATATCAGGGGTGCAGTTGGATGCAACAACTGCACGATTGTTTCAAGCCTTCACTTTGTTTATGCTACAAGAGCAAGGGAAGCAACAAAAGGAGGTTTTGGAAAAGAAGGCGCTTGGAAGAGTGATCGACAAGTTTGATCTTTTTGGTGGGAGAGACATCTCTGAGTACTTGAGATGTTACAAGATGGAGATGGATTAGGATCAGGTATCGGAGAAGGAGATGATCGAGACATTCGGACTCGCTGCGGTGCTTGAGATAAGGGAGCATGTGAAGGGGCTAGCTTGCGCCTGCGACCTGTCAACGGACGGTTCGGGAGATTTAGGAGTCCAATGCAAGCGCGCAAGGCGTCGTTGGGTTCAGATCTGTGCAGGCTACGCACTGGTTCAAACGGTTTGGGAAGAGACGGATCGGGGAGTGTGTACTGAGGGAGATTGAGACGCAAGAAGCAGATTTGAGGTTTTCAGTTACCTGCGAAGGAGAGTTGGACCGTTCGGGCCGTTCCGGAGTCCAAACTTGCTGTCCTTGGATCCAACGGGATCAGAACACCGAGTTCTACAGGAAATTGAAGACGATACCAGTTTTCATCGGGCGGTTTGGAAGTTCTGAGTGAAATTGGCTCGCAGGGAAGCGCTTACATCAGATTTTCGTTCACCTGCGACCTGAGGTTGGGCTGTTCTTCGCGATCGGTGAGCCAAGCTCTTCGTTCTTGGTGCCTACGCGATCAGGGAGTCTTCATCTACTCATAGGAGAAGACCGTGTGTGAATTGGATTGTTGGTTTGAGTGTGGTGAGCAAGTTTGAGCCGCAGGGAGCTGATTTACGTCAGTTTTTTGCAACCTGTGGCCAAATTTCTTGAGTGGTTTTGCAAGGGGACTCCAAACGACTTGTTTGGAGTCTCGTTGGGTTCAGGGTAGCTAGATCTATCTGCCAGCGAAGACGGATATCAGTTTGGACGATCTGTTTGTGCGGTGTGAGCGGTTTTAAGCCACAGGGAGGAGTTTTTGGAGGTTCGATCACCTACGACCGAAAATCGGCGATATCTCGGCTGATGGGAGTCGGATCTGAAAGTTTCTTGGGTTAACGGAGTCAGCGGAGGAGACCCTATCGACATCTGAAGTCCGTTCAGCGGAAGGAGGAAGCTCACAGATAGGTCTTTTTCGATTTCTTCGCTACGGGTTTTGCTCTTTTGAGTTCGTTAGAGTTCTGGTTGGTTGTATACAGCTTGTGGTAGCTAGCTTTAGCTAAGAGCTTATACATGGATGTGGTTTGGACTTGGGTTTGGATCTTGTGATACTGCTGTGACTCTGGTTGTTAGCAAAGAGAAGTTTCTCTTGCTTTGAGCTACGCTTTGGCGATTTCAGGCTAGGGTTGTGATTCAAGGGTTCTTTTCAGGGGCTTTTGAAGCAGGTTACGGACCGCTCTGGTCTGTTTTTCAATTCTGTGCTCTTAGGAGAAAGAACCGGCAGTGTACATATATTTGGAGTGTATATATCACAGCGTTCGTTTTCGTGGTTGTTCTTCTCTGTCTTGTCTCTGTTTCAGCACACAACATCTCCACAGCCAGGAACCTCGCGTTTTCCTGGACATCCTTCACGCAATATCCGACGCGATACGGTGGTGAACTCGACGTGAATCGAACACGCAACCTTCTGATGTGGATGATTATCTTGCGGTACATGCAGTTGTAGCTATCGAAGCTACATGTTATGGTGCTAGGGTGGAGGAGATTGAGCATGATCTCCATATAGATGGTTTGGGTGAGCACGAGGATCTAAACGAGCTCAGGTTGGATACTGCATCCACGATGCAGAGCGAGAAGAAGGGACAAGAAGAGACTTCTTCAGGGAAGCAAGCTGGGGAGGATAAGGTTCAACAGGAAACTATTCTTCCTATACTGGCAATAGAGGGCGATCCTTCACAACCGGAGGAAATGGTTGGGATGCAGACAATGGACATGGTCGATCTGGTTGCAGACATAATACAACCAGATATTGATGCAGTGATGGGTGTGAAGGGAGGTTGGGAGGAGTGCATTCGAGATGCAAAGGTTGAATTCATTTCACGGGAGGTCTTGGATGCAGCTACAAAGGAAGTCCATGATGCTTACATCGGCTTCATCAAGGACGGACATGCTGAGAATGAAAGAGAGTGGATGGATGCTCTGGAGGTTACGGGTATAGGATGATGGGTAAGGATGGCTTACCGGGGAGAAGCCATTGCTGAAGATGATTTGGGTTGAGAAGTGATGCTTGGGAGGTTGTGAGGATTTTTGGTATCAGAGAAGAAGAGATCATGGAGGATGATGATTTGAGGAGGATATCATTGTACAGCGAGACAATGATGCTTGCGGTTGAGGCTTTTGGTTGCAGCAATGTGATTCTTTTTTTTCAGAAAAACAAAAAAGAAGAGAGGATTAGGTACGATGACATGTATCGACTTGAGGTTGAGGGTTTCAATCAGATATATGGTGGTGATTGCGCTGGCGGATGATGTCTACTACGACACTTGGGTCACAAACCTCGACGGTGAGGTTCTACATGACGGATGGAAGATATTTCTATTGTATGATGGGTTATTCTTTCTATGTCTTCGCATATTGAAGATGTGTAGATTTAGAGGGGGTGATTGGATAAGAGATTCAAGGTGAAGATCGATGAGCATGGATCTAGGGAGGATCATGACAAGATTGCAACTTCAAGATGACGATCGAGTTGCAGACTTGAGGATGAGGATTATGCAGAAGACCTTGAAGATGAGGTTGGCTACGATGGGAAGTAGGACGATAAGCCGGTCCACTCCTTGGTTGGTATCTCTGGTGCATATCGGAGGATGCACAGGTTTGGAGGGGGTGGATGTCGTGTCGTGGACCGGCTCCTACATGAAATTCAAACTTCGATGCTTGTCGCTCCAAAGACACTCATGAGAAGACAAGCTAGGCCCCAGCTTATGGGTTTTTGGCACAATCTCAGATCTCCATTTTCATCGCATAGATGGGTAGAGCTCCTTGTCAGCTTTCCATAGGCACTTTGTCTACTTCGTTTGGACGCCTAGTGGAAAAGTTACAAGACTCGAAAGATGGAGAAAATAAGCTAGACCCCAGCTTACGGGTTTTTGGCACCACTTCGGATCTTCGTTTTTATCGCACCAGTGGATAGAGCTCCTTGTCAGCTTTCCATAGGCACTTCATTTACTTCGTTTGGACGCCTAGTGGAAAAGTTACAAGACTCGAAAGATGGAGAAAACAAGCTAGGCCTCAGCTTACGGGCTTTTGGCGCAACTTCAGATCTTCACTTTCATCACATGGATGGGTAGAGCTCGTTGTCAGCTTTCCATGGGCATCTTGTTTACTTCGTTTGGACATCCAGGGAAGAAGTTATGCGATTCGAAAGAAAGTAAAATCAAGCTAGGCCCCTAGTTACTTGCTGACTGGGTATTTAGGGCTTCAAGCGTTATATCAAAGACGCAAGGGGCCTGCTTCTTATTATTCAGGTATTCAGGAGAGAACTGTACGTACAGAGACTGTTGCAAGGGTGGTGCTTAAGGGGCTAGCTTGCACCTACGACCTGTCAATGGACGGTTCGGGAGATTTAGGAGTCCAATGCAAGCGCCCGCGTCGTCGTCGTTGTGTATTGAGGGAAATTGAGACGCAGGAAGCAGATTTGAGATTTTCAGTTACCTGTGAAGGAGAGTTGGACCGTTCGGACCGTTCTGGAGTCCAAACTTGTTGTCCTTGGATCCAACGGGATCAGAACACCGAGTTCTACAGAAAATTGAAGACGATATCAGTTTTCATCGGGCGGTTTGGAAGTTCTGAGTGAAATTGGCTCGCAGGGAAGCGCTTACATCAGATTTTCGTTCACCTGCGACCTGAGGTTGGGCTGTTCTTCGCGATCGGAGGGCCAAGCTCTTCGTTCTTGGTGCCAGCAAGGGTTTACAACCTACAGAGCTGTTAAAGGAGTTTGAGAGACAATTCTCTCAACTACCTCGGGTGGACAAGCTAACCTTGGAGAGCTACAAGACGGAGCTGTTTCTTCAAGCTACGGATGAACCATGGCAGGAACAGTTGGAGCTACTTCTGGAGGATGGGGAGGAAGAAGAAGGACTGACAAGGAATTGGGAGGTTGTGCATGAAGCTGTTGAGCTTCTTGTCCGGAGACAGACAAGGGAAAGGGTTACAAGGTTGACACCTGCAGCGTTGACTACCACACCAATTCGGGTAGTATCTGAGGTTCAACCTCCAGTTGTGGTTGTAGAGGAGAAGGATCCAACCATTGAGGACCTGCGACAAAAGATGCAAGATCTGCAAGCTAAGGTTACTAGGTTGGAGGATAAGGGATCGTCGATCAAGATGGAGCTTGTACCGGAACCAACTTGGGTACATCACTGTCTGTGGTGTGATGGTACTGACCATCAGCGAGATGATTGCATCGACTTTGCAGAGTCTTTGCAACGAGAGGTAATTTCTTGGGAGGATGGAAAGGTTGCATTCAGAAGTTCGGGTACTATCCTTCAAGCCAACGTTGGTAAAGGAAGGATGAAGAAGTTTGTGGATGATTACCTTGCGGCACATGCAGTTGTAGCTGACAAAGCTACAAGTTATGGTGCTAGGGTGGAGGAGATTGAGCATGATCTCCATAGAGATGGTTTGGGTGAGCACGAGGATCTAAACGAGCTTAAGTTGGATACTGCATCCACGATGCAGAGCGAGAAGAAGAGACATGAAGAGACTTCTTCAGGGAAACAAGTTCAGGAGGGTAGTGTTCAACATGAGACTATCCTTCCTGAACAGGCAATGGAGGACGATCCTTCACAACCGGAGGAGATGATTGGGGTGCAGACAGTGGACATGGTTGATCTGGTTACAAACATACAACAACCAGTTATTGATACGACGATGGATGTGAAGGGAGGTTGGGAGGAGTGCATTCGAGATGCACAGGTTGGGTTCTTATCATGGGAGGTCTTGAATGTGACTACAAAGGAAGTTCCTGATGCTTACATCGGCTTCATCAAGGACAGACATGCTGAGGTTGAAGGAGAGTGGACGGATGCTCTGGAGGCTACGGGTATAGGATGATGGGTAACGATGACTTACAGGGGAGAAGCCATTGCTGAAGGTGCTTTGTGTTGGGAGGATGATGCTTGAGAGATTGTAAATATTTTCAGGAAGGTTGAGAGGATGATGCTCGGGAGGTTGTGAGGATTTTCAGAAGAAGATATCAGGGAGGATGATGGTTGAGGAAGATACTATTCTACAGCGAGACAATGATGGTTGCAGTTGAGGATTTTGGTTGCAGCAGTGTGGCTCTTTTTTTTTTCAAAAAACAAAAAAGAAGAGTTGGATACGTACAATGACATGTACATACTTGAGGTTGAGGATTACAGTCAGGATATGTGGTGATGATTGGGATGATGAGTGATGTCTACTACGACACTTGGTTCACAAACCTCGACGGTGAGGTTCTACAAGGCGCATGGAAGACATTTCTATGGTATGATGGGTTATTCTTTCTATGTCTTTGCATATTGAGATGTGTAGATTTAGAGGGGGTGATTGGATGGGAGGTTCGAGATGAAAGTCGATGAGCATGGATCTAGGGAGGATCATGGCAGGGTAACAACTTCAAGATGACGATCGAGTTGCGGACTTGAGGATGAGGTTGATTGAGATGAGAGGGAGGATGACAAGATGGTTGAGTGCCGGTCCACTCCTTGGTTGGTATCTCTGGTGCATACCGGTGGATGCACAGGTTTGGAGGGGGTGGATGTCGTGTCGTGGACCAGCTCCTACATGAAAATCAAATTTTGACTTTTGTCGCTCCAAAGACACTTATGGGTAAGACAAGCTAGGCCCTAGCTTACGAGTTTTTGGCACAATTTCAGATCTCCATTTCCATCGCATAGATGAGTAGAGCTCCTTGTCAGCTTTTCATAAGCACTTTGTCTACTTCGTTTGGACGTCTAGTGGAGAAGTTACAGGACTCGAAAGATGGAGAAAACAAGCTAGGCCCCAGCTTAAGGATTTTTGGCACCATTTCGGATCTTTGTTTTCATCGCATAGATGGGTAGAGCTCCTTGTCAGCTTTCCATAGGCACTTTGTCTACTTCGTTTGGGCGCCTAGTGGAGAAGTTACAGGACTCGAAAGATGGAGAAAACAAGCTAAGCCCCAGCTTACGGGCTTTTGGCGCAACTTCGGATCTTCACTTTCATCACATAGATGGGTAGAGCTCGTTGTCAGCATTCCATAGGCATCTTGTTTACTTCGTTTGGACATCCAAAGAAGAAGTTATGCGATTCAAAAGAAGGTAAAATCAAGCTAGGCTCCTGGTTACTTGCTGATTGGGTATTTAGAGCTTCAGGCGTTATATCAAAGACGCAAGGGGCCTGCTTCTTATAATTCAGGTATTCAGGAGAAAACTGTACATACAGAGACTGTTGCAAGGGGGTGCTTAAGGGGCTAGCTTGCGCCTGCGACCTGTCAACGGACGGTTCGGGAGATTTAGGAGTCCAATGCAAGCGCGCAAGGCGTCGTTGGGTTCAGATCTGTGCAGGCTACGCACTGGTTCAAACGGTTTGGGAAGAGACGGATCGGAGAGTGTGTACTGAGGGAAATTGAGACGCAGGAAGCAGATTTGAGGTTTTCAGTTACATGTGAAGGAGAGTTGGACCGTTCGGGCCGTTCCGGAGTCCAAACTTGTTGTCCTTGGATCCAACGGGATCAGAACATCGAGTTCTACAGGAAATTGAAGACGATACCAGTTTTCATCGGGCGGTTTGGAAGTTCTGAGTGAAATTGGCTCGTAGGGAAGCGCTTACATCAGATTTTCGTTCACCTGCGACCTGAGGTTGGGCTGTGCGATCGGTGAGCCAAGCTCTTCGTTCTTGGTGCCTACGCGATCAGGGAGTCTTCATCTACTCATAGGAGAAGACCGTGTGTGAATTGGATTGTTGGTTTGAGTGTGGTGAGCAAATTTGAGCCGCAGGGAGCTGATTTACGTCAGTTTTTTGCAACCTGCGGCCAAATTTCTTGAGTGGTTTTGCAAGGGGAACTCCAAACGACTTGTTTGGAGTCTCGTTGGGTTCAGGGTAGCTAGATCTATCTGCCAGCGAAGACGGATATCAGTTTGGACGATCCGTTTGTGCGGTGTGAGCGGTTTTAAACCGCAAGGAAGAGTTTTTGGAGGTTCGGTCACCTGCGACCGAAAATTGGCGATATCTCGGCTGTTGGGAGTCGGATCTGAAGGTTTCTTGGGTTAACGGAGTCAGCGGAGGAGACCCTATCGACATCTGAAATCCGTTCAGCGAGAAGAGGAAGTCCACAGATAGGTCTTTTTCGGTTTCTTCGCTACGGGTTTTGCTCTTTTGAGTTTGTTAGAATTCTGGTTGGTTGTATACAGCTTGTGGTAGCTAGCTTTAGCTAAGAGCTTATACATGGATGTGGTTTGGACTTGGGTTTGGATCTTGTGATACTGCTGTGGCTCTGTTTGTTAGCAAAGAGAAGTTTCTCTTGCTTTGAGCTACGCTTCGGTGGTTTTGGGTCGGGGTTGTGATTCAGGGGTTTGTTTTAGGGCTTCTGAAGTAGGTTACGGACCGCTCAGGTCTGATTATCAGTTCTTTATTGTTAGGAGAAAGAAACGGCAGTGTACATACATTTGGGAGTGTATATATCGCAGCATTCGTTTTCGTGGTTGTTTTTCTCTGTCTTGTCTCTGTTTCAACACACAATATCTCCACAGTCAGGAACCTCGTGTTTTCCTGGACATCCTTCACGCAAAACGTCCGACGCGACAACGTGCGGTCTTCGTGTCTTCTCGTCCACGATGTCAAGCACGTCGTGGACCCTGAGCCGCAAGGTCGTCTTGTGCTTCCAAAGCGTGAAGTAAGTGCTGTCGAATTTGACCCAGCCTTTGGTGTCATAGGGGACAGACATTCTATATTAGATTGATCGCTGAAACTGTAAAGTTCTGGTAGCAAATGTACATAATCTTAGTGCATGAAGCGTCCTCCTTGCAGCAGTTGAAGCGTCCTCTAACTGCTCTCACCTAAGGGACGAAGACCTATCTAGTGCCTATGCTATTGTGCTAGTGCATCAACAAAACAAAGCTCTGAAACCAGGTTGGAAATGGACTACTGCTAGAATAGGCTAATATAAAATTCTAAGTCATGATATAAGGACAGTGTGAGTGTGAGAGAGCAAGAGAGCTCCTTGAGAGAGAGGAGGCTGAACCAAGCAAATGAATTACTTAATTACAAATGCCTTGGGTCTGGATAATATAGTCTTGAGTTTTTACCTTGGTGACCTTAAAAAGATCACCATCTAATATCCTGAACTATACTGACTGTATGTTTATACTGTATGTATTCCAACTAATATCACAACGACGAACAGTCTGCTATGTTGCATTGAAGCTGTTGCCAGCTTTATGGAGGAGGTAAAATGAAACAAGCATGGTGAACTGATTGATCATTCCTGTTTGAGCAGTGGGAAAGTGTGAAGAGCGTTGCGTCGGATCATTTGATACGGGTAAAAGGTGAGAGTTAGGGGAAAAAGGGAGAAAATGATCGACGAATGTTCTCTCAAGCTTCTTTATGTTGATCGTCCCTCAAAGCCTACGAAGAAGGCAAAATAACATTTCGTAGATATCTAGTTCACTATCGCACTGGACGTTCCAAGCATTGTCAGCCACTGATTGCCGGAATGTCCTTCCGAGAGTCGAGGGACAATGTCAAAGTTTCAACCTGCGCTCAAGACAAAGATAGAAGAGAATGAGTTGTTAGAAGGTCTAGAACCATCGTGCATTTTAGACTGCTATGCCATGGAGTCCTTTGATCTTGCAAGACACGCCGAAGCGGTAAGCTTTCTCGCAACGGGGGACAGTGATGTTTTCCATGACTGAATAACGCAGTCTCTCGGATGTCGACGATTTGATGACAGGCCAGTCCCCTTACAGAGACTCCTATAATATGCGTGGGATCAGCATCTATCTTCAAGCGACGTTGATCCATCTCATCGTCAAATCGACAGTTTTACATGTACTGCAACCGACTGAATCCACCATGTGAAGAGATCTGGAGAACTTTCCGATGTGGTCTTCCGGTGCAAGCATACAAAAATTTAACTTTAAAACTCTTGTTGGACGAAGACTCGTCATTTATATGGGTTCAACAATGTGGAAACTGTAAGAAACTCCGACCCGGTGCAGAAGCGCAGATTGCTGGACTGATATGGTTGTCCACATGCAAAACGACAGGAAGTTCGTTATGTATATTACATTTAATTTATTCCCATGTGGCATTACCAAGTCCATGGTATGCCCTGGTGCCTGCAAAGTAGATTGAACACCTCAATGTCTACAATCACTGCCAGCGCTTGTAGATAGTCCCTTCTAAGATCCATCAATATTATCTATAGTGACTCATGGATCGCAGGTAACTGGAAAGATTTATGTTCGTTGAGATTTTACCGTCTGCAAGATCTTGCAACTGGCTTCACATCCTCAGCTTCATGAACTCAGAAGACTTTCATACCCTCGGTTTCGGAGCCTGTCACCCGTAGACTGTTGCACAGGGGAGTACTAGGTTCGCTGTCATACATCACGAAACATTAGGTAGTGTGGATCGTTCCGTGTTATGATAAACCCTGAGGCAGTTCTGCATGTATTTGTCAGTTCTAGAATCCTGGCAGCGACAATGAAAGGTGTGGACTTGAACAAGCTGCAGATCTTCAAGGGTCGGCAGTAAAAGCCGTTTAGTAACCGCATCGAGCATACTAGGAACTCAAGAGTGTAATTTGACGGACCAGGGAACGACGAACGACTTCGTATTTGGTCACTATAAATTTCTACGATATACAACTAAACTTTGTTTGCCCTGGTTTTAGAGAACCAAGGTCAGTCATAGACATTCGGAGCTAAGCTACACACGAATGCCGTCAGTTCTCACACCGAAACAATGCCACCCACTAAAAAGGAAAATGTACTTTTATACTGAAAGCAAATGTACTTTTATACTTAAGACTTGGTTCATGGTCTTTTGCTGCGGTAATTGTGTTGGTTGATGTGACTTGAATGTCTGTTACAGAAAACAATGTAAGAGCACAGGGCAGCTGGCAACCACTCTGAACGATTCTAATCGCCATATTGAGTCATATGGAAGTTCGATAATAGTGTAAACTAACAAATAACGCTGCTCCGCTAGGCATAGCACATGATTGAACGATTCAAGTGTCACGAAATTCTAGAACATGACAGAACCCTAATCGAAGAAGCATGTTATTAGACACTGTGTAGGACTGTCCAACTTATATCTGAACTAAATCAGACACACTACCATGTTAACATCATCCACATACAAGTTCAGAAAGCGGAAGATGAGACCGGGAAACAAAGCAACATCACGATAAGTGCATCGTCGTAAGGGCAAGTGCATCGTCGTAACACTTCAAATGGTAAAACAATCAATTTCTTTTCTTAGTCACAATTGCTCACTACTTCCCTAAAACATAAGATAGGAACTCTGTGACTAACCTAAATATTAGGGTTCTTGTCAAACCTGCAGTGCTGGCAAAGCTCGGTACCAGTGGGAGAATTTACTCACCATCATCATCAAAGACGTGCCCGAGCTCATATTTGCAGACTTTAGTGAAGTTGTGGAGAGAAGGACACGAAGTCTTATGTTGTGAGGCAGAGTGCAGCATGTCTTCTTGGGAACCTTGCTACAGAAAGATGGATATCCAGACCCTTTCGAAACAGGACACTCAATTGGAGGAAAGGTTGTATCTGATATGGCTAATAGGACACGCTGCCAGGGTGCTAGCATATGATCATCGGAATTCAATTTAGTAGCTTCACATCGGAAACTTGTGGATGTTCTGATCAGTTCCTTGACAAAATAAGGACTATTCCAGTGCGAGAATCTGCTGTCGGAGCCTTGGCTACTTTACAATCAACACATGAGAACATGCTGGACGAGATTCTTTCTAATAGAAAATTGTTTAAAACCTCGTGCCACTGCTGGAAAAGAATGTGAATCCTGGAACTTACAAGGATGCTACTGGGAATTAGCTCGTTCAGCAAAAGTTGAACGAGAGATGTTGTAACGAAGATTTCCAGTTCAAAAGAAACTCTAGTGAGGCTGCTCCAAGAGAATGACCTAGAGCTGAACATCACTGCAGTAATGGTGACCGGTTGTCTCATCCTGACACGAGGCTGTGATATCATGAAACAGAATACAAGTACAGGCTTATGGGACTGGTGATTTTGCTACGGGCCGATGACGCTGACGTATCCTACAAAGCTGCTTCCCTCTTGAATGTTTCGATGCAAGAGAAGGAGAACAAGAATCTGTTGTTGGATGTTCGAGGCTGTTCTGGAAGGCCTCATTGCCCTGCTTGCAGAATAGAACCGGGATCAACAACAACTTGCTGCAGACAATTTTGCTGTCAATGCTACTGGAAGATAATCCTCATGTAAGTCTAAGAGTTCTGGCCATAAACATGTCTTGAATCGTTTGGTTTCCTTAGTAAATGATCGTAATAACTTGGATCTGCAGTCTATCCACCCTTCGTTCTTGTCCACTCCCTAGAGGCTCAGCGAATTAGTGTATCATCCAAAAGTTCTGAATCATTCATGAAGATGCTGGACGGACGGCAGGAAGAGCGTTACAAAACAAACTGCCTCCTGTGAGAATTTCGTCATTATTCTTTTCCTTGGTTCGTATGATTCGATGGGAAGATTTTTCTGTGGATCTGCTTCCAACACCAGGATAGAAAAAGTCAAAGTCAAGATCTTATGGACCCCATTGCAATCACCGACGTCATCAACATCGACTTTGCTGATTTTCCTCTAATGCGGAGATGTGAGACTGCAGAAGAGGTATCAGAAACAGATTTCCGAGTATGGAGATGGGAAGTTTGGAAGTTGTACGCCGGCTAACTTGGCTCGCGACGTTGTGATATTGACCGTGCTAATGGCTGTATAATCGGGTGCTCAGGTTGTTGGATTCTCTGTATTCTCCGTCTGACTTCTCTGTAGTAAAACATCTTGGCAAGCTTAACCGGAGTACGGGGGACGGAGCGCATGGATCCAGTCCCTAGCTTATTGGATGTCCAAGCCGGATGTGTTTTCCGCGCGGTGAGTGCCTTGAACAAGAATCTCGAAAACACCAGGGCATGCAGCAACAGTTCTTCTGCTTTCTGCCGGACACGACATCACCCTTATTGCCATAGTGTCAGCCGTGGTCGATCAGAAGCCTAATCGAGCTTCGTCCATCACCCCTTAATGATGGACGACCAGAATCACGGAACAAAACTTTCCCCGAGTCTAATGTCCCTTCGCAATCTGCCTAAAGCCCGTACAGATTTCTCTTCCCGTACAGAAGAACAGGGCCGTCCTGCACTCGTTCGGCTCATCTCGATCAAGTGCAATGCCAATGCTCTATCCTTTCTCGAATGATTATGCCAAACAGCTTGATTGACTGACAAACGACTTCGTCGCGACGCTTTTGTCGGCCACAGTTAACAAGTATGCAAGAGAAGAGTTCAACTGATCATGGAAGTGGTCATGAAGTTCCCCACAGTCCAACCATGAAAAGCGAAATGAAAGACACCGCAATCGTGGAGAGAGGAAACACCTCTCACTATCAATTGACCACGTAGATTATTAATCTGGTTAGTATCCCGTGGTCCACAGAGCATTTCATCCAAGAGGCGTTGCCACTCCATCTCCAGTGACAAACGTTTGATCGTTCTCCTTTTGGGGCTGCAAACTTTACTGACATTTGGGCAGGTGCATTTGATCGCCTAGAAACAGCGAAGGTGGAGATGAAGACGCTGGAATCTGGAACGCCCCGTCAAATCCATAATCGGGTACCTGAATGATAGGGCAGAATCCAAACTTTATCCGTGTAACGCCATCTCGGAGTCTTCTCCGCTACATCATCAGACTCGTTCCTGTTGTCAAGCCTCTTCGTTCAAGAACGCTTTCTGGTAGGCTCTATAGGAAGCACAGAAGACGCTACGGGTTCGCCCTTCCAACGTACTCCCCTCTCAGCGCACCTCAAATGCAACAACGAATCCTGACTAGGTAGCTTGGATCAAAACCCCTAAACCCTGAGCTTCTGTATCTTTCTCCAACGCTCTACATCCTCCGAGCTTCCGAACATCTTGCTCGACAGTCCTCTAATAATGAGATGTCAAGGAGTGGCAAGCAACCTAGAACGACTTCCTCGTCTTCCGCTTTATGGACTCCCTGTATATGGATGATCCTCACAGGGTAGTAAGGTCTTCATTCAGTTCATATACAGACATAACAAGTTACACCAACAGACTGTTGCGCCTTCCATCATGCTATCGCTGAAAGCAGTTGCTGTTGAAGCTCTGTAATTACTGTGCCTCGCCTCTTTACGCAAGGGCCTTGTAGTTCCCGAGCTGCTTATGCAAATGTTTTATCCTGTCCTCAACAGAGGGCCTAGCGAGTCCATCCAATGGACGGACTATCCTACTGCACCAGGGAGATTGCAGGTGCGAGATTACAAATTCTCCTGGAGCACAGTCCCTTAGAAGACGTAGTCTGTTCTCAATCACAATTCTTCATGGGGGTCAAAAGAAGCTTCTTTTTTGCAACAGAGAAAGGAAGATCGTCTCTGGAGGGCAGACCGAAGAGTTACTACCTCATGATAATTCTGGGCGCCGTTTACTTTGATCTTGGGAGATGGGGAACGATTAGGCACTACTGTAGTCGAAAGGGTTGCAAAAGGGCTTGGAATAAGTAACGTGGGGATTTGTCAACGATAGCATTCGTCTAGGAACTTGTATGGTGCTCCAAAGTGAGCAAGGATTCCCGTCGTCTGGGCAGAAAGGTGAGCATGTACGCATGAACTGCACTGAAATTTCAGACAATCGTAATTCTTAGTGTCGATTCGATAATAATAGTGTCGTGTACATCGTCTCCCTGATGTTATGGGTGGTTTTGTACTTTTCGTAAAGATCTCAACGCGTTTGACTCACCAGATTTGGATATTCGATCACGATCATATTCGTTATTATCACGATCATGTTGCAAATTCTTCACCTTTGGAAGGTAGGAGCTTGTTTTGGAAAGATCTTGGGGCTGAAGATTCAGATTAACTCACCTTTCTCACATGAGAGACTGCACCGCATGCGTTGTTTCTGAGTGGAGACGGACAAAGAGAATAAAGAATAAAGAAAAACGTTGACCAACCTTCCATGCCAAATTGTTTATTGATGTACTGGAGCTTGTGGGAAAAAGGATTGGAGGTCTTACGCTCAACGACAATGAGCAGATTGGGGTGATTCTAACTTTTACTTCTTGTCGTTTTATACTTTTTAGTAGTCTCTTCTTCATCACTTTCCGTAGTGAACCTTTTCTGCTTTTTGTGCTGTGTCTAGTTTATTGTTAGACATCCGGTTGCGTTCTACACGACACAACTGGTCAAAAGAGATAAAATCCTTCGTTCTTATACTCTGTTTTGAGGTTACCTTCATAAGGTACGTAGGAATCAGCAAGATTCATACGGTAGCACCTCGTCATATTCGAACATCCCTTGGATCATACATCTTAGTCGTTGGTTAGTCGAAACTGTTGATTCTCCAACAAAACTCCTGCTCATCTTTCTTTCGAATGTTTCCATGCTGGTTACTTCAATCGTCGAGTTCATTCATGAGTCCCATCATAATGAGCTTTTACAAACCGGATGATTACGAGAAGATGGAAATAATTAATTATCTTGCATGGAAGACGTATGTCATTACTGGGGTAATCGCAAGTGACGTTGTTCTTAAGCACGTTCCCCAAGATGACCGTCTAGTGCATGTGTGGCGAGTTCCAGATGGATGCCAAGCTGGACACAGCTTGGGCCTCTACGGTCGGTTGGTACCATAGAAGTCTATCCGTGCCTACAGATCCCGTTCGGTTCGGTTACGTCGTAACTGCGTCGATGGGAACTTTTCTTTTCATCCGCGACGTGAGTGAGAGCTCCAAAGACACGGACCAAGAACCACATCCACCACATCCATGTGAGACCTCAGTAAGGTGTGGAATGGACTGCGTCGTGCGTCGCAAGTCAATGGTCTCGAGGTTCTCCAGCTACACTGTACTGTACAACTGTGTGCGGGTCCACAACCTTCAACAACTAAGCAGGAAATATTAGGCGGCGAGATTCCCGTCCGCACTGCTGACAGCATCTATCTTTCCTCTCATTGGCGCGGAATATAGACTCTTGACCAACACAAAGCGATGACAGATTTACGTCGGGGAGCTACTTGTTCCGTTCCTGAAGCCTGATTATAAGACGAAGGAGAGAATGAGCACCGGCGGGACCGCGAGCGGCGACTGCGGCCAAGTACAGGAGAGGGAAGGAACGGAGCCCCGAGAGGGAGGGCCTAGCAGTATGTGCGAAGTGAATGGTGCAAGTGAAGAGGGAGGGAAGGAGAAGCAACAAGAAGAGAGTGCTCGACTGGCTCCTTCCTTGTTGCTGCTTTCATGTCCGAGTACGAGAGAGAGAAATAGCGTAGTGTTGTTTTAGTTGATTGATCCAGCGATCTTTGCGCTTGGGAGGATAAGCCGCAGCTGGCTGTAAGGTGGTGTGGCGAACATAGCATATCGCCACAGCCACCGGTCGTGAGAGATAGAATCCGGAGAAGGGAAACAGAGCGCGACCACGGACAGATCTAAGAAATCTCTCGATTGTCCCACAGAATAAATAGCTGAGCATTGCAGGAAGCAATTGCCTCCCGCATCGAGAAAGTGTAGTATTATGAGTGGTATTAATCTAGAGGAGAGCTTCAGTGTGAGTATGTGAGTGAGATTGAAATTCATGATGAGGGATGAGGACGAGGGACGGGATGTGAAGTACGAGTTCGTGCTTTTTCCAAGGCCATGAGAGCCCAAGGAGGAAAGGCGAGGAGCAGCAGCAGCAGGAGATGTGCTAGGTGTTTCCCATTTGCGGGCTGAGCAATAGGCTGGTTGCCCATCAAGCAAGTGTAGCTTGGAGGAGACCGATCGAAAGGAGTTGAGAATCAGCAGGCTGCTCTATGAGGCCGTAAACTTGGGAAAGCGGGGCTGGAGAGGCCATTACGAGCTGTTCTATCTGGTGGTTAGGATTAGGGTCCAATAAGCAGGGGATGGGAGGAATGGGCATGGAACGCGAGGTCAGTGGTGGTGGTAAGTGGAGTAGTTTGTACACGATTGTAAGTATAGTAATCGTATGGCTGCTGTCAGTCGGGCAGGTGGAGGGTCAATCGAACTCGAATCTTCAGACTAACGAGACCGATTTCACTCCGGCGACTAATTTGTGGATCAACTGTGGAGGGACGACAAATGCATCGATTGCAACTATCGGCCTGTTCACACCTGATACTACTTCCTACATCTCTGAGGGCATCTTAGCAGAAAACGAAGTGCTATCAAACGACGACTTGAACCCGTATCCGGACCTATTGAACTCAGCTCGTATCTTCGTGGGGCCGTCGACGTACAAGTTAACTGTCGTCCCTGGATATGTGTGGGTGCGCCTCTGGTTCTATCCTATTACCTATCAGAGCTACAGGCCTGCCAATGGCCTCTTCTCGGTCATTGCTAATGAGTACACTCTTCTTACCAATCTCTCTTTGACGGATGGTTTCGTGTACAGGGAGTTCTTGTTCGATGCGAAGACGAAAGTGTTGTCTCTGACCTTCAAACCTGCGGCTGCTGACAAGTTTGCATGTATCAATGGCCTGGCAGTCGTTTCCGTTCCCAGTGATTTGCTCTCCACTAAGGTGGACTTGCTGGAAACTCTGAGCCAATTCGACATGCAGAATAGTGCCGCACAAACTATGTATAGGCTCAATGTTGGAGGATCATCGGTGAATCCTGTTAACGATTCCTTTCTAACTCGTCAGTGGGAGTCGGATAACCTGTATGTGTTTGGAGCGTCTCGAGGTGTGGCGACACAGCCTGTGGATGCATTATCGATTGTGTACCCTGCTACTG
The DNA here is from genome assembly GCA_036924285.1 of Asterella californica. Lineage (NCBI taxonomy): Eukaryota > Viridiplantae > Streptophyta > Marchantiopsida > Marchantiales > Aytoniaceae > Asterella > Asterella californica. The sequence goes on from JAYKYS010000003.1 coordinate 22,070,046, forward strand.
TGCCCAGGTGGTCTGCTCCTCGCACCGTGTATAATACTGCTCGAGTCCTTGGTTCCAGTGGTGTTGCCAACTCGCTCGCTAACATCAGTTGGACATTTGTCATCGATCCCGGTTACGCATACTATGTTCGTCTCCACTTTGCCGAAACGGTCCTCAGTGCTATTGGGGAGAGGGTGTTCAATATCTTCCTCAATAATAAAACAGCTTTCGGTAATTTCGACGTTGTCGAGAAGGCTGGCGGTCCTGATACAGCTGCTTATTTAGACTATGTGGTTCCCATGTTCGAGTTCACATACGACAGGTTGTGGGTACAGGTAGGGCCTTCCAAGAATATGGGTTCGTATGCGGATTGCATCATGAACGGAATAGAGATCTTCAAGGTTAACAATAGCAACGGCAGCTTGGCAGGTAGGACAGTCCACGTATCTGTCAGCCTCGATAGTGCCAGTGGGGGTGGTGGCAATGTCGGGACGATTGTTGGTGCTGCCGTGGGTGGTGGCGTTGCTCTCTTAGTAATTGCTGGCGCCGTTTTCTTCTTCTGTTGTTCCCGGAGCAAGGGCGGTGTCAAGAAGCATTCATCGCCCGTTTGGTTGCCCCTGTCTCTTCATTCCGGGAGCACTGCGAGTAAGTTCTCTGCCACTGCCTCGCATTCGTCTCCGGCTGCTAATCTGGGCCGTCACTTCAGTTTGGAGGAACTCGCAAAGGGTACTAATAACTTCGACGATGAGTTGCTACTGGGAGTTGGAGGTTTCGGTAAGGTGTACAAGGCTGAAATCGATGACGGTGTCAACGTGGCCGTCAAGAGAGGAAACCCGCGCTCAGAGCAGGGACTGACGGAGTTCCAGACTGAGATCGATCTTCTGTCCAAGTTGCGACATCGCCATTTGGTGTCTTTGATCGGTTACTGCGATGAGGGTTGTGAGATGATACTTGTTTATGATTACATGGCGAATGGGCCACTGCGTGGTCATCTTTACGGAACAGATTTGCCCCCTCTCACCTGGAAGCAGCGCCTGGAAATCTGTATTGGTGCTGCGCGAGGGTTGCATTATCTGCACACAGGTGCCGAAAAAGGTATCATTCATCGTGACGTGAAGACCACCAACATTCTTCTGGACGACAACTTCGTGGCGAAGGTCGCGGATTTCGGTCTTTCGAAGACTGGCCCAAGTCTTGACCACACTCATGTGAGTACAGCAGTAAAGGGAAGTTTCGGATACCTTGATCCTGAGTACTTCCGTAGACAGCAGCTAACCGAGAAGAGTGATGTATATTCGTTCGGAGTGGTGCTCATGGAGGTTGTCTGCGCAAGGCCCGCTATCAATCCTGCCCTTCCGCGAGAACAGGTGAACATTGCTGAGTGGGCTATACAGTGGCAAAAGACGGGGATGTTGGAGCAGATCATCGACCCCAAGTTAGTTGGCTACATTAACTCAGAGTCTTTAAGAAAGTTCGGAGAGACGGCCGAGAAGTGTTTAGCCGAGCAGGGTGTTGACAGGCCGGCCATTGGTGACGTGCTGTGGAATCTCGAGTACGCCTTGCAGCTACAAGAAAACTCGATGGAGAATGGGTTGATAGCAGGAAGCACCAACCCCAGCGTTGAGCTTGGGCCACTGAGAGCGCCTGAAGCCGAGGAGCCTGACCTAACGACGGCCAACCACAGCACTGACAGTGAGGAGGAGTCAGAGGATGCTTCAGCTAGTGCTGTGTTTTCTCAGCTGGTGAATCCTCAAGGAAGGTAACTGAGCGAGGTGCTGATAGTCGTGCAGCTTCATGGGGCGATCGCTCTTCATTTGTCGTACCCTCGCTTTCCTATTCCGCTGCTAGGGAAGCCGAGCAAGCAGTGCAGTTCACTCGATACGAGTGTAAAGTACTCCGGGAGAAGTTGATGATGCTGCCTTGCAGCTTCCAAGGAGAAGACGGCGTGGCAACAGGATTGTATAGCAAGAGTGGTTTCATTTGTGCCTCTTCTGACATGGGCGATGATTCATAGTTATCTTTACTCGTTGCTTATATTGTGTAGTTGTGTGACAAACTTCGTGTTAATGCTTGGGGGATGGGATGGTATGGGTGGGCTCGGTTGTGCAAGGAGAGCAGTAGGGTTGGGAAGTCAGGGGCAGGCCGGGCCTACGAAATAGAAACAGTCGATTGGATGTATTTACCATGCGTCTTCTGCTGACAACATAGACGATTTGGATCTGTTAGCGCGATCGAGTCCCTGAGTAAAGGCGAAAAAAGCGAGCTCGCTTAGCTGTCCGTTGGGAAATGTTATCGAAATACGGTGACAGAGAACGAATGTCTAATACAGGCATTCTATGTGCATTTCCTGTGTCTGGCATTTAGGTAGGCCGTTAACATCAGACTGTGGTTAGCACATGCGGCTTTCAGTCTTAGAAAGCCGCAGCCACAGGCAGTAAGAAGTGGAGGAGGATGGTGGAGAGAGGAAGTTGTAGTGTAGCCACGAATTAGTCAGAAGCGTTAGATGTGCGTAGACCTGTAAATTTAGTTCGATTCTTTCCATGTATGTGGATCAATTTGATGCATCACAAGCACGACTGTTGAGGAGAACATCGTGACGGGCATAAGAAAGGTCCTGTAACGTTGTCCCATCTTTCGAGCTTTCGAGCTTGTTCTTAAATGCTGGGAATAGTAACACGTTTTATGAGTACTAACTTCCTGTATTTATACCCTTGAAATTATTCGCACTTTTCAGGCTCGCAGTAGTAGTTACTTGAGACCTGCTCATGCTTCCGTTGTGAAGTCCCTAATCCCTGGAGCAACAACTGTCACTTGAATATATCGTTGACTATATTTGTGTACGTGTCTCTTCCTTAGTTGTGTTAATTTGTGTGTGCTGTTAAGTTTCGTCGAACATACAGCTACTACTGGTTGGACTGATATCATCACACTGAAATAGGTCAGTGTGGCATCAACTTATTAATTCTACTCTTTTTTACCTCCTGCCCTAATTTCTTGCCTTGAGACTGCAAGATGGACGTCGGGAGCCTAGCAGGCAGCATGGTCATGATCACGTAGACTGCAGCCCTGGCGAGGTTCAGCGAGTTGTCGGGAAAGTTTTGGATCTAGGTAGGTTTAGGGGCTTACAAGCCCACCGATGGACAAAATCGAAATTCGAGACCTTCTAAGAAATTCTTTCTGGCGGTTGTTCGACCAGAAGAACGCAGTCGTTAGTATGCTCAATGTAACAACCTCGAGCCAACTCTTACTGCCACACTGGTTTGCATCAGAATCATGTGTCCATGCAACGGGATAGATAAAGACTTTGGTTGAATGGAGGTTCAATCTGCAGATCTGATCAAAGTGAGCAAATCACGTCAGGTGGTGAGACACAAGGCGCTTATCTCACCAAACTTGCTTGAAGGAAATATAGTGAGAGCAAAGATGAGGGAAATTTTAAGCTGAAAGCTAGAAGTTTGTAGAGTCAACTTCAATCACTTTCCTGATCTCCGTAAAACTCATCATATTATCTGTTGTATTGACCTCTGAACTTCGATCTAGCGAGTTGTCGATTAGATTTGCCGCTGATTTTTGCTGTCCGCTTGACGACGACCTAGCACAAGATGATATAATCCATGTGAATCTTTGCTTACCGAAAGAACACCGCAAGCATTCTTTCGGCAAGCAAAATATATCTTGGTAAGTCTATCTCGTTTATGTCGTAATCAACTGGTTTCTCAGATAGGTATTCTTTTGTCTTCTAACTGAGGATGCTATTACACAGTAAACAGACCATGATATTCGTTTTTGAGGCAGATCCTTTAAAAGCGTGTTTCTGTAGTTTCAAATGTAGGTAAATTATATTGTTGACCGTGGCAAAGTCTAACTGTCTAAGGCGAGCAACCTTTGGAGGAAAAAGGGAAGAATAGACCACGGATGTCTTTTCCTTTTAACACGTAACTCAGAGCTCCCCAGAGGATCCGCAGTGTCATAGGCAGAGAGAGGGTCCCGGAGCACTCCAGCCAAAAGTCAAGCACCGCTGGACACAAATTGCCAGTGGAGCAGATAAGAAGCTCTTAGACCACCCGACAGCCGGCTCGTTCCCTCGTCCATATGGCGAGAATGGGATCACCACACGCTAGCGCGTGATGGTCAGTAGAATCACAGCGGATGTTAGCATTAGATCGTAGCATTGTATCGTTTCATCACAACTTCAGTAAAATGTGTTTCGTTTGTGTGTGAAACGAGCGAAAGAGGACTTTTGTGCTTCAAGACAATCACTATGAATGCGTTTTGCTCGTTCGTGAGAACTCGATATACTTCACAATTTGAAGAGAAGACATCACTCACTTCCAGAATTCGGTGTTCCATGTATGAAATTTATGAGTTCAAATGCACGACGCTAATATGTTTTATGATTTAAGACGTAAAAAATTCAAAATTCACTTCAATTCAGTACTTAGCCAGTAACATGTTTTCATATTCTTTTCCAGAATAATTTTCAAAATGACAAGGTGTTCAGTATTACTTTTTATGAGGACCTTCGTGTCGATGTCGTCATATACTTTCTAATCACATCCTTAAATATTCAAGTCCCCAGTAATAAAACTAACGTTTCAATCACGATTGTGACAGCCGATGGATAGCACAGTAACGATGATATAATGTTCAGTGTTTGAAACTAGAGTATCGTAGTGTTGCATAGTTTCGCTCTTAAACAGTTAAAGATAGTCTTACAACACGAACGTAACTCTATATTCCGATTCAGAGGAAAGTAAAATAGTAAAACAATTTATTGTAAGGACTTGAATTTTAGCACTTGAATTCATCAGTAACTTCACGTAAATGATTAATGAATAATTATGTATCCCAAGTTCACGGTAAGAAGAACGTGTGCAAGAAAACAGGCACTGGAATAGAGGAAAAATTCATGGAAGAGATTTGCGGTGGTTTTTCTCTTAGTATGTGGCCTGTTCCTTTCCCCCCCAAAAATAAAATATATATATCTTGAGATGATATGCATATTATAGTAAAATCTTTCTAATCTGTCTATGAAGCATGCAAATAAGTTTCAGAGACCTTTGTTCTCTTTTGTTTAACCAAAAATATATGTATTATATATGAATTTTATACTAAATTTGTAAAATATTAAATTTGTTTATAAGTATTAAATATTAAATGAACCAAGAGTTGCGGCAGATCCTTCCATAACAATAGTGCGTGAAGATGCACTTCCAAAACTACAGACCTCGAAATAAAATAAACGTTAATTTACTAGCTAACCCTTTTAACAAATAGAATAAGTAATGCATTACAAGGATGCTGCCTTCTCCACTGGAGATAGAGAAGGTGATTTATGCATGCTCCATCAGTAAATGTACATGTCGTGAATTACTGAACTCGAGAATGTCATATAAGTGAAATGCCAAATGGAGTTTCAAAATAATTTTTTCGTTCTTCCAGTGATCCTAAATGTGGACCGGTGTGGCATTATAATAATTTGACTTCGTATTTATTGGCCCACAGGCAGGAGGTGGGTGCCTGTTAGCAAATGCATAACACTTCTCTAACAGTTCATAGTACACCATAAGTGTCTAGGTTTTGCACTAACCACCCCATTTACTGAAAGAAAGTAGAAGATTGATTTCTACTGAGTTTTAGTTATTGAACTTAAGTTGCATACCTTTTCTTGATAATTACAGTGGAAGACTTCGTATTGAGAAAATCAGGGTAGTATGCATATTATTTGTCTCTTTGGTATAATGATTTGTTTTTTAATATTTGATATTGGATTTTAATGAGTTGATATGTTCTATATTTAGTTTTAAACCAAATCTCTTTATAATTAGTTTGTTGTTGCTCAAAAACTTTAAATGTACGTGCTAACCAGATTGCCCGAATCAATTTTAAGTGAAAAGTTTTGAACTTTCAATGAGAAATAATATTGACCAAAACCAAAGAGTTTATGTTAAATGCAAAAAGAACTCAAATATCAAGATGTGACATATAGTCTATGAAGCCTACCATCAGTTTCCAAGATCCGTTAGTTTTATTTGTATATGACAGTGCACTTCAGGTTCATCATTTGACACCAGTACGTGAACACTACTTTTCTTAATTTTTTAAAATTTTTTGTTGTGAAAAACGAGGAGACACTGAGAACCCTCCTATGGAGACTACGTTCTCTTTAGGATGATATGTCACTTATGTGCAGCAGCGAATCAGTATTGCATTGCAGAGGATGTTTGCGGAGTCTTTGCAGAAGAGAGTTGATGCGCTTTCATTATCCATTAGGAGATGTGGTACAATAGTTCATGGAGGCTCAGTCCTCCTTACTTGAGGAGGTTGCACAGTTGGCTAGACATGGCTAGTGTTCGAGATTCTTTCTTTCTCCGTCTTGTGTCTGGTGGTCCTCGTCTTGTTTTCCATAGTTTTTCCAACTTGTCTGTTATGCTTTTTCTTTTCCTTAGTGAAAAAAGACGAGAGCCACACGCACATAGAAGTTAATATCCCACAAACCTCTAAGCTCTTCCTAACACGTCAAACACACTTTCTTCCTCTATGCCTCCATGACCTAACCACCACACCAACCTGGATGTCATCTGCTCAGTAGGCATCGGTCCTAGTTCAGTTTAAGCCAAACCAAACTGTAAATCACAATTCAAAATGGTTTTGGTTCTAGCAACTGTGATTCGATTTGGTTCAAGTTCCAAAAACAATATATGGTTCAATTTAAGCCTAAATGGCTCAGGTTTAAATGATTTGGTTCAAATTGGTTTGGTTCAACCTCTAGTCTAAATGGTTCAGTTAAAGTTCAAATTGTTTGAATTGTGATTTAAATAGCTAAAACCAAAGTTTAAATAGTTTGTAATACCAAAACATAGACTCAAGTTTTGAACTCTTGCATTACAGATTTTGAACTAACCAACTCACCATATGGAAGTCATGTTCATAAAGGAACATTAACGAGTAATAACAAGATAAGGTAGTTAAGGAAAAGAAGTAACCACATATGCCCTCTAGCAAACTTTATACTCTTCTCTCCGTCTCCTCCTCCCTCTCAACTCTAATTTTTGCTTATCTCCAACCCCCATTTCGCTGCCACCTCACCTCCAAAGCAATAAAAAATGCCATCATGGACTGAGCAACACCTTGTGACATTTGAACACAAACGTCTTCAACGTCTACAATGTTCACATAGTTCGGTGTCTTGATCTGTTGCAACGTCTACTAACACAAATTCTTGACATTAGATTGAGAACCATAAGATTACCTGTACATCTGACTCTCTATCTACATCAAGTTCGATGGTTCTCCAGCCTTCTATAGATGCTTTCATAGTATCTCAAGGATAAAAAAGAAATTGATAGTTGTATATTATGATTGAGACACTATCTCATGTACATGTATGAATCTTCCAGATTCAGAGAACTAATGCGAGAGCTTGTACCTGAATATGAGCTTAAGTCCGCACGTATAGTGAAGCGTTCTATTTTGCAGATGTACGTTGTTGCGTGACATGATGATCTGCGTGTTGTCAAAGACTACAACAAAATTTGTGATTATCTTTGATGAGTGTTCCAACAACAGCTTGAAAGGGTTCTTTGTTGTGACCTTGTATTAGGTATGTCATAAAATAACAAAGCCATATTCGATGTTGCTAAAATTCTTCAACGATGTGGACAGACTCTGTCCAACAGACTCGGATCATTTGATATCTCTCATCTGCTTTTGGTCACTATATGTGATGGTGGTAGTGATGCTTGCATAGCTGCAAAGGAGCCTGGTAGATTATTAAGTGATCATCACAGTAAAGAAATTATGGTTCTTAGTCACATGCTGTGATGTGTAGTATAGTTCATACATTCTAGCTCGGGATCAAATCTGCGTTGGAAGTGATTTCACTTACTACAGAGAAGCTCAAGTTGCTGTTTTCTTGATCTGAGGTATCTTTCTATCACTATTTTGTTATATTTGTTTGAAATCTTATTTTTCATTATTTTTGCTACATTCAAATGACTGATTGAAATTTTTTATGCTACTTAAGATTCTCATACCAACCAATGGTATTGAGCTGAACCTTGACATTTAGCTTGTAGAAGATATGATGGAGACACACTACTATATGTACACCAAAAAAGTTGATACAATCAGTGTAGAAGTCCAAGCGGAAAAAGCTCAACATGCTGATACTTGAGATATTCTTGGTGTCGATTCAATCACATATGTTTCAGATTCACGTTCAGAAATTGAGCATTTTTAGAAACTATCTCGTGCAAAAACAGATGTTAATCTTTTTGAGTGATGGTTTTGCAACAAGTATCTTCTAGTTCAGATGTATTGGATGGCTTGTGATTATTTTAGCATATTATCATCTTTGGTAGCTTCAGAGGAAGTTAACTCTGCCGCTAAAATAACCTTTGATGATGTATGTCTTTACATTCTTGCACATTCAAGACTAAAATGTGTATAAGATCATGGGTTATATACACTGCAAAAATATGAGGTAGCATTGCTCGATGATTTTCATAAGACTTATGAAGCATTAGATCTAGATTTAGAGGAACTTGCCTTAGGGAATGAGGTCTTAGATTATATATTGAGAGATAATCATAGTAGAACCTCAAAAACAAACACTTTGTAATCCCATAGTCTATTTTGTGAGTCTTTTGAACTCAACTAAACTTATATATTAAACTGCTTAAACAGTTGAACCACAGTTTATACGGTTTGGTTCAAAACAGTTTGTTTTGAAGTGGTTCAGGTTCAGGATTTTTTAAATGATTCGGTTTATTAGTTTCGTGGTTTACGTGATTTGGTTTAGTTTATATGGTTTCATGATTTATATGGTTCTGTCCAAATGATTTCGTCGTTTAAATGGTTTGGCTTAAATGGTTTTCTTTCTAAATAGTTCAGTTCGGTTTCAGGTTCAACTTTTCCTTAATCAGTTTGTTTTCTAACGGTTCGGTTCAAAGGTTTTGAAACCAGCTTGAGTCGAATCGAATCGGGGCCGAGGCCGGACCTACTGCTCAGTAGTACCTGCTGTCGCCCCGCAATCTCCCCAGACCTCCGTCTTCTTCATATGGCCGCTCCGTTTGGATGGGATGGAGGATATGGGCCTCATGTACACTTCAGTGTACATGAGGGTCCACATATTAATGTTCTAACCCTTTCGACGGGAAGGGTTAGAACATTAATTATTGTCCTCCATTAAACGGCGCCATTAGAAATCTAGGTCACCGGTCTTATACCCCTAGGAGCGCAGTAGCCTCCTTTTCATTTATGGGTTTTTTTCGGATGAGTTGGCTACTCCAGGAATGATTAACATATAACAATTATAAATTAATTTAATTTTTTATATCACTTAGTATAATAAATTTTAATAACACTTAGACATTTTCCGATAAGAGAAAACAATTTTCACTGTACAAGGCCGTGGGGGAGGATATTTGCTCTTACGAGAAGAGTAAAAGGGAATACCTTATTATGGAAAAACGTAGTTATCCTGTATAAAAGTAATGACATGAGCTGATAATTTTTCACGTTTAGTTTGCATAGAACCTACAATTAAGTCGACAAGAAGACGAGGAGAATAATGGAATACCTCTTAAATCTCTTTGTGAGAACTTCTTACCACTCGTAATAAAATAATTTCTATCAAAGAAAAAAGAAATAATTAATATATAATATAAAATTTAAACTCATATGTATAATACTGACGAGGATGCGATAGGATTCAAAAAAGTCCATCAGACAGTCACAAAGTACCTCTTTAGATACCTGTGAGTTCCGAAGATTTAACCCATAGTATTTGTTTTAACAAATCACATATCATCAATAACAGCTAGGTTTGACAGCCCTTAATACTATCTTCCTGGTTCAGTCCATGCAAGGGCAATAGCTTCCGGCTGCAAGAAAAACCTCAGTACGAAAAGAGACCTAATATCCTTCCCCACGGCCTTGTAAAGTGGATTCAGTTTTCTTTTATCAGAAAACGTGTGAATGTTATAAAAATATGTTATAATAAAAATTAATTAATAATATATATTAACCCATCTCAAAATAATCATCTCATCCAGATATAAACCATAAGTGAAATCCGGACTGATACGTTGCTGGGAGAATAAATTCGATACACTAATTTTTAAACAATGGTATTTTCTGAGGACACTTAATTTATGTTCTATCTCTTCTAACGGGAAGAGATAGAACATAAATTAAGTGTACACCTCATGTACACTGAAATACACTTGATGTGAATACCTTTCCCTAGGGAATTGTACAGTGAATTTCGTTTGCTCGTATCAAAAATTATATATATATTATAAAAATATATTATATAATATATAATAAATTATTACAAAATACTAAATTAATTTATATATGATATGTGTTAGCTTGTTTCGAAAAGGTAAACTCATCAGAATATAATCCATAAGTAGAGTCCGGGTTGATGTACTGTTGAGAGGATAAATCTGAGGCACCAATTCTCAAACCGCGCCGTTTCTGGGGGACATTAATTAATGTAATGTTCGAAGTGTACATGCGTGAATAATCCTCCGTCCACATAAACACACGTGAGGTGACTATCCTCATCCATCCTAAATATAGCGTTGCAAGCAAAACCCGCTTCTTACTTGACAAAAGCAAGTACTACCTTCCTGAAGATTTCGGCTTGACCATGCTGAAGCGCCAAAAGCCAAGTTTGACTTGACTGGGCTTTTTACAGGGCTCTTGCGCCAAACTTCGACTTGACTGGGCTTGTTACAATCCGTCTACAACCGCCACGCTGGTAAATTCCGACGTTGACCAGGCTCTTGCCTCTTGACAAGCCTTCTATGACCGCCAAGCTGGCAATCGACGAGGATGCGGGCTGGGGAAGCACCAACGGCAGTGGAGATGCTTCAGAGTATATGAGCCACGTTATATGGAGTAGAGCAAGTTCGCACAAAACTGGCATTTAGTGTATTCTCAACCGGCATGATTTCTTTAAAAACCGAGAAACCTAAATGATAATCGGTTTAAAACTTACATCAAAAATTGTTTTCTTCAAAAAATAAGAAACAATTATTGTATTTAACGGGGAAGATATTTTTTTAAGTTGTCTTCTGTCATAAATACCAGATACTATGGGTTTCACCAGAAAAGCTTTGCTACCTATGGAGTAGAGACTTTTTCACTTGTTATATTATTTTCCCTTTTGTCGCTTCGTGGTGTCGTGTCGTGGACCGGCTCCTATCTGAAATTTAAACTTCGATGCTTATTGTTCCAAAGACACTCATGAGAAGACAAGCTAGGCCTCAGCTTACGGGTTTTTAGCACCACTTCGGATCTTCGCTTTTATCACATCAGTGGATAGAGCTCCTTGTCAGCTTTCCATGGGCACTTTGTACACTTCGTTTGGACGCCTAGTGGAGAAGTTACAAGACTCGAAAGATGGAGAAGACAAGCTAGGCTCCAGCTTACAGGTTTTTAGCACGATTTCGGATCTTCATTTTCATCACATAGATGGGTAGAGCTCATTGTTAGCTTTCCATGTGCATCTTGTTTACTTCGTTTAGACGTCTAGTGAAAAAGTTATGCGACTCAAAAGAAGGAGAAATCAAGCTAAGCCCTAGTTTACTTGTTGACTGGGTATTTGAGGCTTCAAGTGTTATATCAAAGATGCAAGGGGCCTGCTTCATATTATTATTATTGAGAGAACTTCGTACGTACAAAGACTGTTACAAGGGAGCAGCTTAGGGGCTAGCTTGCACATGCGACCTGTCAACAGACGGTTCGAGAGGTTTAGGAGTCCAATGCAAGCACGCAAGGCGTCATTGGGTTCAGATCTGTGCAGGCTACGCATTGGTTCAAACGGTTCGGGAAGAAACGGATTGGAGAGTGCGTACTGAGAGAAATTGAGACGCAGGAAACAGATTTGGAGTTTTCAGTTATCTGTGAAGGAGAGTTGGACCGTTCCGGCCGTTCTGGAGTCCAAACTTGCTGTCCTTGGATCCATCGAGATCAGAACAACGAGTTCTTCCGGAAATTGAAGACGATACAAAGTTTCATCGGACTATTTAAGAGTACTGAGTGAAATTGACTCGCAGAGAAGCGCTTACATCAGATTTTCGTTCGCTTGCGACCTGAGATTGGTTTGTTCTTCACGATTGGTGTGCCAAGCTCTTCGTTCTTGGTGCCTACGCGATCAGGGAGTCTTCATCTACGCATAGGAGGAGACAACACGTGGATTGGATCGTTGGTTTGAGTGAGGTGAGCGAGTTTGAGCCACAGGGAGTCCATTTACGTCAGTTTTTTGCAACCTGCGACCAAATTTCTTGCGTGGTTTTGCACGGAGAACTCCAAAGGCTTGTTTGGAGTCTCGTTGGGTTCAAGGTAGCTAGATCTACCTGTCAGGGAAGACGGATATCAATTTAGATGATCCGTTTGTGCGGTGTGTGCGATTTTAAGCCGCAGGGAGGAGTTTTTTAAGGTTCGGTCACCTACGACCGAAAATCGACGATATCTCGGCTGTTGGGAGTCGGATCTGAAGGTTTCTTGGGTTAACGGAGTCAGCGGAGGAGACCCTATCGACATCTGAAGTCCGTTCGGCGAAAGGAGGAAGTCCACAGATAGGTCTTTTTTGGTTTCTTCGCTATGGGTTTTGCTCTTTTGAGTTCGTTAGAGTTTTGGTTGGCTATATACAGCTTGTGGTAGCTAGCTTTAGCTAAGAACTTGTACATGGATGTGGTTTGGACTTGGGTTTGGATCGCGTGATACTACTGTGGCTCTGCTTGTTAGCAAAGGGAAGTTTCTCTTGCTTTGAGCTACGCTTTGGTGTTTTTGGGTCAGGGTTGAGAATCAGGGATTGTTTTTAAGGGCTTTGAAGCAGGTTACAGACCGCTCTGGTCTGTTTTTCAGTTCTATGCTCTTAGGAGAAAGAACCGGCAGTGTACATACATTTGGAGTTGGCATACATCGTAGCGTTCATTTTCGTGGTTGTTTTTCTTTGTCTTGTCTCTGTTTCAGCACACAACATCTCCACAGCCAGGAACCTCGCATTTTCCTGGACATCCTTCACGCAATATCCGACACGATAGCGGGACTACTCGTCTTTTTGTGAGTTTTAGGGGGATTTTCCATACTCTATATTCTTATGTTTCGAATTGTAAAAGCTTTTCATTGTTTATTTTAACAATTCACATCTTGGTCCCTCGACATATGTCAGTCTCCGTTCAAAGGACAACCAAACACGTAGAGGTAAGGAGAGAAAACCTTAGCTCGAAACCATAGAGTCCATTAGAGCAAATTCAAAATTTAAACGAAAATCTCAAGATAAGTGACATGTTGGAAATACTCTTTATTATCAAACCTGGACCAAAAATATCATAAGGAAATAAGATCGAAGTGGCTAAAATATGCATGCAACATGAACTTATGGGCAACTCTTGTCCGTTTGCTCTTATCAGAAAATACTTAAGTGTAAACTAAAATTTTATATTAAATTGATAAGAAAATAAAATATCTCTAAACAATAAATATTAGATAGACTTGGAGAAGTGAGAAGATCTCGACACAACTCATAAGGAAAAAGAAGACGAAGGCACTTCCAAGAGTATAATTGTGAGCGGCTGATCAAGCAATTTAATGATTACATAACCTTTTCGGACAAAAAGGTTAGGTAATACTTAAACCTCTGATATCTATGCAAACTATTAAAAATGAATACACAAAATATACAAGGAAGACTCAATAGAGCAGAATTTCCCAGTAAACTTTCACTTGATGAGAACTTCTCAATTCAAAGTGAACAAGGAGCTACGCTTGCAGTAGAATAGCTGGGCTATGCATTTGCGATTTATTCTGATCTAAACTCCTTCTACGGTCCTTTTGGGTTTCATAGAGACTCTTGCTGTTTCTCCCTCTTCTTAACGATCTTATAATACGACAAAACTATGCTCTATCACACAATTTCTCCCTTCACTTTTGGTTTTCACAATCAATCAACGTATGATTATTTTAACACAACAACGGTTCATCTTCTGTTGGGAAGGGTTAGGTAATAAATCAAAATTACAATTAAAAATCACTAGATTATGAGCAGTCTCTTGATATGTATCTGCAGAAGCGTGTCTTTTGTACTTCCCTTATGGGTTATAGTTGGATTTTCCTGCATCTCCAGAATGGCTATCACTTAATATTTAAAGAAAAATTGAATCTTTTTTGTGAGCTTACTATAGAGTTTCCATATAACACTTATGTTTTTCTTATAACAGAAGAGAGTAAAAGTTCCACATAAATTCATATTGCATGCATATTTACCAAGCATGTTCATCACAACTTTTCATAACTCGCACTTGTTGTTCATGGTTTAAAGTCGCACTCGTCGCTCATAGATTTGAAGTGCGTTTACAATCACGTCAGTCATGCCAACGAGCGTTAGCTTGTTTACAGCCTATATCCCCCAGTAGCCGAGGCGGCGTGAGGTCGAGACTTCCTACAAAGAGGAGTCAATCTATGCAAAGACAGTCGGATACATGAGGTCCAATCTTCCTACCGAGAGGATTCAGTCCGCGTAGAGGCAGCAGTGTCCAGTGTCGTGATGTGAATCATTTCACATAATAAATAATTCACCTCTCTGTTAGAAGTTAGTCTCTCTGAGTGAAGTTAAGACCTCGAGGAAGTCGATTCTGGAGGATGTTATATATTTTGAGTCCTAGTAGGTTGTTTACCGTGTTGATAGAGTTTAAACTCAGGGGTTGCATTTACATGTCGTCCATGCATGCTTCCTAGCGTGGATAGGTAATTTTTTGGGATTATGTGTCATTTTACATGTCTTCGTCTGTAGTTTAAGATTTACGCTGACACTTTAGAGGCTTAACGTGATAGTCTATGTGTGAAATGAAATCACCCCGTGGTTTGAGGCACAAAAGGACAGGGAAGTGAAGCTATGAACTCCCGTTGGTTCATTTTTATCTTTAGTGAAATACTAAACTTAGAAGTAGAGGTCTAAGAGGAGTTCGAGCAATTGATAAAGATATTCTAAAATCTGAGAACAAAAGAGGATAGGGCTCGTCGTGCCAGTCGCCGTCAATGAAATTCTTGATCGATTTGGAGTAATAAAGAAAGAGTTATGACAGATTGAAATTCATATTGTGCCAGAATTGCATCACTTTTGTTGATTTTGAGGTTTTCGATGTCAATCGCATCAGAATTGAGAAAATCACTTCAAACCTTCGTGGTCGCGTTCACTGTCAACAGGGCTACGACTGTCCACAAATTTTCATGTCAATTGAGTGAGTGACTCATTCAGGGCGACCGTTGAAACAGAAGGGGTCTGAAAAACTCTCAATCTAGAGCAACAACTTTAGAGATTGATATCTGGAGAACTGTGTACAACCAGGATGTCAAATTTCACAGGGATGTTCAGCATGCTGAAACCTCCAAATCCTGTAAGAATCATCAAAAGTTATCAAGCCAATTCTTTGTTCTAAGTCAAAATAGCTGTCTAAGCACCAGAAATTGCCATAATTTCTTTGCTCAGAATGTTTCTGCCCATATCTCGGTGCTCAAATTTGATCTCAGGCCGAAACTTCGTATGCGTGTTCAGTAAGACCTCATTTACATGTAATAGAAGTTTTGAAGACTAAGCCATCATATGTTTTTGATTCTTAACTTCTAAAGTTCACCGTCTGACCGTATTATTGCTAGTTCGACCTGATTTTAATTTTCTGAACATACTAGAGGATCAAATCGACCTATATGAGTGTTTATAGTGCCCTTATGACTTGAAGCTTACCTCTGTAGTAAGCAACCACACCCAGAAGCCCAGTGCTTCCTTGAGTAGTTGTATCACAGCCTTCACGATCATATCACAGCCAGAAGGTTCCGCCCTTCCCAGGAAAACTCTCACCTCGACACCGGCTGTAAAAAGCTTCACAAAGAAAAGAGGTCCAAGCAATGGCCTCAAGACCTTACTTGTCTTTTATTTGAGAAAAAACCAACAAATTCACTCATGGGATTTGTTCCATAATTTTCTTGTTTGGATATAATATTTAACAATTAGATTCTAATTTAATATCATATCTATTTAGTTTAGATTTTGGATACTTTGATAATATTTAACAGAAAAGAATTCACCGAAAGTGAACCAAGATGAATAATATTTTGTTCAACTTGTCGTTCTCTTGTACTATATAGATCTCCTCATTTACACAGGAAGACCATGACATTCTTTCTTTGTGTAAAACAAAAGGTTTTCTTTTTTACACCATTAGTAGTACAAACGATATCGTCTCGAAGAGAATCGGAGTCAAACTGTTGTAATTTGCAGTAAAATTGATCATAACTCTATCTTGGAAAGTAAACTCATAATTTCATAGTAGATACTGACCTCTAATATGCCAACTTTTGACGCGTTAACCTCCAGATGCTAACCTCCTTGCGTCGATCTCCACTCTCATTGTGAGATATGAGTCAATATATACACTATATACCTGAGTTCAGTAAGTGTCACGAGCACCTTCTTTACTTAGAGAAATATGTCATCAGTCCCATGCTAAATACAACACTATATCTCCGTAAGGAGTATGTGGCATATCACTGGTTCCAGGTTTGACTTGTGAAGACACATATTGCAGTTTTCACTTCTTAAGAACTCCTCACTCCTCTCTCTTAGACTACTTGTTACCTCTTTGCGTACATCAGAATGATAGACTTCTAGAGTGATGAAGCAGTAGACTCCTCTGCTAACACTATGACTCTCTTGTATGTTGACTGATGGTTCACTCTCCCTGTTGAGTGGATGGGTAGATCAAGGTTTTGAGTATGTGGAAGTCCTTTTAGATAGATGCATTTCCTCCTGTTAATTTGCTCCTACACCTACCACTCTCTTTGTCTAAATAGAATGATGACTTAACATCACTCATGATACTTAGCATCCTATTTCATAGACTCTCAAGTCCTCTTTGCTCTCTTTCTCTCTCTTCCCTGCATGGTTAGCACACCCCCAACCTTGTGCACACATAGTTGACCTCCAAGAAAACATACATGTTACTCATAAATGTGCATGAAAGACCAACAGAAGGTTTGCAGGTATAAAGTCCACTACTGAGGAGGATAGACTCAAGATTACACAAAAGAGTTATAACACCAGCTTTACTCCTTCCTCTAGCTACTCCTAGATCCTTAGACTAGAACTAGTTAGCAAGTAGATGTAGTACTTAACAAATCACGAAAGAGACATATGACGAGCATGCTCTTATAACCCTCAAGAACACACACTCTAGGAACACCATCCTTAGTCATCAAGGACCAAGGGAAGGCGAAGGTGTAAAACCTAAACTAAAAATCGAAAGATAACTAAGTCTCTCTTCTTTGACTTGTCAAGTGCTTCAGAATAACAACCACTAAAATAGCAAAAAGAAGTTTAATCTAAGAGATCTGACACCTGTAATTCACAACTGACGGTGTTCTCGGATACGCTCGCATCTAAGAGGTCGATCTTTAAACCGTATCTATCTCTTGATATGACATTCCAATGGGTGGGAGAAGATCAGAAGGGACTGACTCTACTGATCTTTATCTCTTGGTGCTATCCTTGACTCGTCACAGAGTATGTAGGGACAAGTACATCCTCCTGGTCATCAGCAGATAACATCTCCTCCTTCGCAAAAGAATCAAAGGGCACCATCTTGTCTCTCCTTTCTATCATGATCATGTCCTTGATGTCATCTTGGAGTCTGAAGGTATAGAGCAAGGAGTCTCTCAGCATCCGACTTGAGTCTTCTGACCTGTTGACCACCTCCCTAGTCTTCTTTTGAATGGACTCAAAAAGAGATTACAACAGACTCTCCAAATCTCTGTCACGCTTGAGCTACATGTTGTCATATAACGTGTTTTTCTGTTTGAGAATACATTAGTAATACAGTTATGTAGAGGTTTGTGACTTGAACAGGTTGGCTTTGAATCTCAGTCTTTCAACACAAAATGATTCTCTATCTTCTAGCTTCTTGTCAATCCAACTACCACAACTCTATCTATTACAACCGAAAGATGCTCTAGTGTAGCATTCCCACATGTGCGACTTTCAAAACTCAATTAAACTTCACATTCATATATGTAAACCAATCGAGTTCCAATATAGCTTTTGTGTACTCTTCGATGTTTATTTTTGACTAAGGACAATGTGGATTACATTATGGAGTTTTTTATGACATAGGTGCAACCCATATCAGATCAATAGAACATCTCAAGACTTTAGATTTTTGACGTAATCTTGAATTGTGATGCTTGACATCTCTGGGTGGACCCGATGCTTTTGCTCTTTGCTTCACTGTCCTTTATGGACATTCAAGAGTTGACGATAGTGAAAGTTCTCTCACAAAAGAAACCATCCGGAAACCCCTGGCTCTTAAGTTATTTATCTCTATCTGATTAACAAAGAGATTAGCCCTTATTTGACCTTTCACCATACGGGTATGTTTGATGGACCCATAGATATGATTTTTGGAAGTGGCTATAACACAAAAGTCATATTCTGGCAGAACCAGAATTTCCTAGCATCTTCAATTCTAGTTCTGCACTACCAGATTGGATATTAGATCCACTATCCAACACTCAAGAGCAAGCGTTCCTTTTCTTGATACGAAAATCTTGTTTTTTAGAACTCTCTGATCATAGATTTCCTTGCAGTCCTAACAAAATTAGCATTGCAGATACACCTACTCTTAGTTGCAAGTCTATCGAGATTTTGTTCTCTTTCATCGACTTAGTGAAATTTGACAATCTTTGGATACTGAATTGGGAGGTGTAAACTCTGGCATCTATAATGCAACTCCTTCCTCTTAAGTATCTCCAAAAATCTTGAATAACTTAGTGTTCTTCATTTCTTTATTCTTTCAAGGCATCTTAGCGGTGGTAGCTCAATCGTTCCCCGGTTGAAATTTGCTCTTCTCGCCAAGAAGTCCGTAGTCAGAGTTCTTGATGTTGGATAGAGGATGGAGTGTTGATCACGGAGGTTCGAATATCTCTTCCTAGTTGTCGTGTAGGATTAAACATTGACCTAGATTTAAGCTTTGTTCATGGCTTGGGCAAAATGATTTACCTCTCCATATCGAACATTTTATCGAATGCAAATCAGAAAATGAAAGAGATATCTCAAGGGATACTTTTCTGCTTCGTAACCAAGATTTTATTGATTGTAAAATAGTTCTTGACATATCATGTTGAGTATCTCCATAAAGAGACATGAGTGATGATGGCATTGAAGAATGCTATTGATAATTAAGATCGTTGAGTCGAGATAAAACATATAACTCGCAACCATGTGGCATGTAGTAGTATCTATACGAATATTGAAATATGTCCAATTCTTGATCAACTCTCGATATCGAGAGTTGATGAAGAATACAGTATATTTTGTATTCATGTGGACACTTTTTGCTATGTACTAGACTAAGACAAGAAACTAATAACAATAATGATTAAAAATTATTAGTTGGAAAGGCATCCGATCTTGCTCATCGAGATATATCTAAGACCCTTTTCTGTGTAACGGTATCGTGTCAGATATTACGTGAAGGATGTCCAGGAAAACGTGAGGTTCCTGACTGTGGAGATGTTGTGTGGTGAAACAGAGACAAGACAGAGAAAAAACAACCACGAAAACGAATGCTGCGATATATACCGACTCCAAATGTATGTACACTGCCAGTTCTTTCTTCTAAGAACACAAAACTGAGAAACAGACCAGGGCGGTCTGTAACCTGCTTTAAAAGTCCCTAAAAACAACCCCTGAATCACAACCCTGACCCAAAAACACCGAAGCGTATCTCAAAGCAAGAGAAACTTCCCTTTGCTAACAAGTAGAGCCACAGCAGTATCACGATCCAAACCCAAGTCCAAACCACATCCATGTATAAGCTCTTAGCTAAAGCTAGCTACCACAAGCTGTATAGAGCCAACCAGAACTCTAACGAACTCAAAAGAGCAAAACCCGTAGCGAAGAAACCGAAAAAGGCTTATCTATGAACTTCCTCCTCTCGCCGAATGGACTTCAGATGTCGATAGGTCTCCTTCGCTGACTCTGTTAATCCAAGAAACCTTCAGATCTGACTCCCAACAGTTGAGATATCGCCGATTTTCTGTCGTAGATGATCGAACCTCCAAAAATTCCTCCCTTCGGCTTAAAACCGCACACACCACACAAACGGACCGTTGTCGAGTTGAGAGTTTTCCTGGGAAGGGCGGAACCTTCTTGCTGTGATAGATCTTGAAGGCTGTGTTAAGTCTACTCAGAGAAGCGTTGGACTTCAGGCTATGGTTTCTTACTATATAGAGGTAGGCTTCAGATCAAAAGGGAACAGTATAAACACTCATTCAGGTCGAATGGACCCTCTAGTATGTTCAGGAAGTGAAAATCAGGTCAGACTAGCAGTAATAAGATCAGACAGCGAACTTTAACAGCCTAGAATCAGAAACATACGATGGTTCAGACTTCAGAAGTCCTCCTACATGTAAGTGAGGCCCTACTGACCATACACACGAAGTTTCAGCTTGAGATCAAATCAGAGTGTCGAGATATGGGCAGAAACGTTCTGAGCAGAGAAATTACGACAATTTCTGATACCCAGACAGCTATTTCGACCTAGATTAGAGAATTGGCTCGATCACTTTCAAAGATTCTTACAGGATTTGCAGTACACAACTTGCTGAACACTCCTGTGAAGTTGGGCCTCCTGATTGTACACAGAACTCCAGATCTCGCTCTCTGAAGTTGATGCTCTAGATTGAGAGCTTTTCAGACCCCATCTGCTTCAGCGGTCGCCCTGAATTACTCACAATTTCAATTGACATGAAAATTTGGGGGCAGTCGTAGCCCTGCTGCCAATGAACGAGACCTCGAAGGTTTGAAGCAATTTTCTCAAATCTACTGCGATTGACATCGAAAACCCCAAAATCAACAGAAGTGCTGCAATTCTGGCACAAATCGAACTTCAATCAGCCATAACTCCTTCTTTATTGCTCCAAATCGATCAAAAATTTCGCTGACAGTGCTTGGCACGACGAACCCTATCTCCCTGTGCTCTCAAATTTTGTAGTTTTTTTCACCAAATGCTCGAACTCCTCTTAAGACCCCTAGTACTAAGTTTAGTAGTACATAAAGATAAAATTGTACCAATGGGAGTTCATAGCTTCACTCCCCTGTCCTTTTGTGTCCCAAACCACGTGGTGACTTAATTTCATACATAGGCTACCACGTCAAGCCTCTAAAGTGCCAGCGTAACCCCTAAACTACATGCGAAAACATGTAAAGCGACACGTAATCCCGAAAGATAACCTAACCTCGCTAGGAAGCATGCATGGGCAACACATAATTACAACCCATGAGCTTAACTCCATCTACATGGTAATCAACCTACTAAGACTCAAAAATATATATAACATCCTCCAGTGTCGACTTCTCTGAGGTCCTACTTTCACTCAGAGAGACTAACGCTTGACATAGAAGTGAATTATTTACAATGTAAAATGATTCACATCACGACATCCACCCCCTCCAAACCTGCACATCCTCCGGCATGTGCCAACCTCTTCAGTCTTCAGTTTGTTCTTCATCATCGTTACTCTCCTCCGCCTCAGCCTCTTCAGTTGCTGGGGCGTCTTCGTCTATTCGCATCCTCTGCTCCGGCTCCAGAAAATTGAACAAATCTGCTGATCCTCCACGTTGTTTGAACAACTTCACGCGTTTGCCAGCCACAGATAGTTTCAAAGGAGTACCATCTAGCTCTCGTAAACTATAAGTGACATTCTCATACACGTCTAATACAACATAAGGCCCGAACCATCTTCGCGAGAACTTACGAAGTGTAGAATGCTGGTTCTTCAGCGTGCTATCATACACCAAAACCCAATCATCAACACGTATTGGCTTTGGTCGTAGTCGGTGAGTCTTGTCGAAACGCTCTTTGTTTCTGACTCGAGCCACCTTCAGCTTCTCTTGCACCTCAGCAAGATCCTCCTCCCTTCGCTCCAACTGCATAGTTCGTAAAGTAAGGAGTGAAGTATGATCTATACCATCTTCCCACGGTAGCGTAGCCCACGTAGGAAAATCCTCCTCAGCAGGCATGATTGGCTTCTGCCCCATCATAAGCTCAATCGGCATATAGCCAGTCGTGGTACAGTGTGTAGTTCTATCAACCCATAAAGCAAATGGAAGCAGTCTTGGCCATTCTCTAGGCCTACCATCACATGCTTTCACTAAAGCGTGAACAATAGAAGGGTGTCCTCGTTCACTCTTACCAATCCCTTCCGGATTCATGGCAGTAGTAAGTCGAAGCTTTACTCCATAACGAGCAAAGAACTCCTTCGCTTCTGCACCTCTCAGTTCACCCCTATCTGCTCGTAGTCTACCAACAGATCCATAACGACAGATGATATCTTCAAGCATGAATCTACATAGTTGGAGAGATCTTCTCGAGCCAACACCAAGTAACGCATCCCCCATAGTCCCGGCGGCATCATCACAAGATCAAGGACCCACGAAAAATGAATACTAGGTGGGTAGGTAGGTACAAGTCCATCTCTGTAACGGACTTTAGAGTAGAACTGGCAGTGCAGACACGACCCAACAAAATCCACTACGTCTTGATACAAACCCTTCCACCAGTATCGCTCCTTCATCTTCGTGTATGTAGCCCAAACTCCACGGTGTCCAGCCCACAAGGTGTCATGAAACTCCTTCAGCAGATTCAGCTTTGTCGGTTGATCATCCACCACTCTAGCCAGCATCCCATCTCTTCTCTTCGGACGTTTCCACAGATAACCTTCACGTAGAAGGTAACCGTACGCCTTTCGTCTGATCTCCTTGAACTCTGCATCACTCCAGCCTTCTCGTCTGCATAATGAACTCAGATAGTATCCGATATCGCGAAACTTTTCCGTGTAGAACTCCTCGTAGAACGGCAGTGGTTCCAAGTCTGAAGTCTGCTGACCAACTTGACACCAAACGTCTCTCTTCTCTTCATCTTCAACTTCTGCAAACATCTCTTCTTCATCTGTATAACGAGCTCTAGATAACATGTCTGCAACAGGATTATCCTTTCCTGCTATATGCTTCAGCTCAGGGTTCATACTCCGGATATAAGCAATCCATCGTAGCATTGCTATGTCCGGATTATTACAGTTTGCTATCATACCTAGCAAAGGCAAACAGTCTGTTTCTTGTATCACACGTGCACCTATCAAGAACTCTCGGTCTACCTTCATAGCAGTAACAGCTCCCCACAACTCACGCTTCACTTGAGGATAATTACGTTGCCTATCTGTTAAGATCCGAGCTCCAAACCTTGAAACGAACCGCATGCCTTCTGCATCTTCTTGACCGACTGCCCATCCAATCGCCTTTGGACTCGTGTCAACAGTTAGTATGATAGGTCTTCCGCTCTCGTAGCTAAGTCTCCTTAGTACAGTTGGAGACTTCAGAATCTCTTTCAGCTGCTCCATCGTCTCGTGATGCTCTTGCCGCCAAGTAAACCTCTTCCCTTTTCTCAAAAGTGCATACAGAGGCTCGGCAATGTGTGCATAATGAGGAATACTCACACGAAAGAACACACAAGCTCCTTAGAATCATCGAACCTCAATGATGTTGATACAGTCTGCTATCCTTGCTATAGCATCTACCTTTTCTGGGTTCGGCCGTCTTCCAAAAGTACCGCATAAATGACCCACCACCACAATCTCTGACATTCCAAAACGAGATTTGGTACCTGACAGAGTGAGGTGTACCTCTTCCAAGCGCATCAAAATCTTCTCCACATCTCGGATGTGGTCTGCAACGAACTTTCTGCAACCATCAGCAGTCATAGTCTCGTCCTTGTCCTCCACCGGACAGCCGTTCATGGGGATATCATCAAGAAATGAGATAGTAACCTCAGGTACAAACTCTCGTAACACCTTATGCATCGCGTTTTGCATATGAGCTACTGAGTTTGTTGCACCCTGAGGAAGAGTACACATCCGCATCAACCCCAAAGGTGTACGCATGGTAGTCAAGTCTCTACGCTCCAAAGCAAGCTGATAATGATCGTAACCTTGAAACAGATCTCCAATAGAATAGATAGATCTACCAGCAAATGCCTCGGCTACTTCATCAACCACAGGTCCTGTCCCCACGTTTCGAATCGTGATGTTGTTGGCAGGCTGTAAGTCTTGGATGAAGCGTAAGGCTCCTGTCTTCTTAGGTACTGTGAACCATCGGCTAGAGTACGGAGCCATAGATGGTTCAAGAATACCCATCCGCATCCTCTCTTTCAGTAACTCAATAGCCTTCGGTAGCAAGGCACGAGGGACTGGAATCGGCTTCAAGTCCCAAGGTACGTGAGGAACAGTGAAGATAACCATCGGAGCTATCACACTAGGATCCACACAACCAATCTCTCCAGCTGAGAAAGAAAATGCCTTACCATGGCTGACTATCATTTGCTCAAAAGCTCGTTTCTCCACTTCAGTCAAGAAGCTACCCCCTCCTATCTGGAGCTGCTCTAGTGTCTCTTGAGTAAACTCGTGTTCTATCTATTTAGGATCTCTCAGTACAGGCTCAGTGGCCGCTAACTCCATCTGCTGCTGTGAATCAACAAGTAACTGGGTCGCCACTGGTTTCACCTTCTTCGCTACAGTTTTGTATTTGGTGTGAACCTCTGCTTCTTCACGAGAGCCACACCAGCAGATTGCATCCTTCCATCCACTCTCCAGTCTCGGATGAGGACGAGATTGCAAGCACGAGGCAATCTCCTCATAGACCTTACGAGAGTGGATAGGGATCACCACCCTTCCTCCCATATGCTCCATCAACTTATCTACATCATCCAGCCAACGAACAAAAGACTGTACACTTACAAACTCCTCGTAAACACCAGAAATCATCTCACCTTCACTCAGAACTCATGTACAGCGCAGATTTTCTGCATGCTTCTCCATCTGCCTTCTACTCTTCTCAGTTAGATCCTCTACTCGCGTGAACTCACTCCAATCATCAGAACTGAAAGCCATCAAACCAGATTTCCAACTATGTACAGTGTAGCAGTTTTCAGAATCTTGACCCGTCCTACAAGAGTGGTTTCAGAAAATCCTTGCCCTTACAGATAGGAGAATCTCTTAAAGTCTGTCTATTTCGTTCGTGGTTCGTACGAACAGTCAGAAACTGTACAGAACGTCTATCATCTGGACTACAGATCCTAGCATAATGAGATCCATCATCCATCACCTTCGTCTCCATTCTAACTGCCGTGATATAAGGTTGACCAAGAATCACAGGATATGAAGCAGAAGACTGCACGAAGAAGTGCTGATCTACCTCCACATCACCTAGCTTCACCCTCACGTTAGGACAAGCGCCGTATAACTCACCCTTCTGGTTGTTTGCAGCTCGTAGCACCCAACCATGGTTCAGTTCGATAGGTCACTGTCCTCTCTCGTACACTTCTCGTGACATGATGTTGATCTCAGAACCGTGATCAACCAAAGCAGCAACAGGTTCAAGACTTCCAAGGCGAACTCGTGTAGCAGTCGTAGCACGAGCCCAGTGTCTCTTCCTGAAGTCACTATCAGTAGCTGGACTCTCCTCGCCAGCTTCTTCATCATCAAACTCAGCAGTGTTGGTACCAGCAACCAACGCTTCTTGCTGATACTCTGTATCATCAGCCTCCTGAAAATGCACCTTTCCGAACTCCGCATCATTAACAGAAGCTCCTACCATCTCTATCATCTGGCTTTCTACTTGTTCAGACATCACCTGTCTCTTCCGCTTGATGATGTCAATGATCAGCTCGTGAAACTCCCTCTTCGCAATACCAAGAACTTCTCGAAGAGAAAACTCGATTCACGCGTCAAGTATTCTCTGCTCCAAGATGCTCTTGAGATCAGTTGAAGTCTCTATATCTGCTGCCAACTTGTAAGCCGGTCCCTTCCCTTTCTCTTGGGCAGTAAACCGTCTACCAGCAGTCGTTGGCTCCTGCTGGGATCTCTGCACGTCCTCCATCGGACCTGGTGCAGGTGGAGGAGCTGCAGAAGTAGACGGGATGTCCTCAGGAAGAGCTGCTCGTCTCCTTGTGACTCTCCGCCTGTCCCCAGTCTCCTCTGGAACTCCAGTATCAAGTTCAGAGGCTTCTCGCCGCCTCTTCTCCTCCACAGAAGCATCCTGTCAGTGAACGTGTCTATCCACGTCCAAGAATGCTTTGATAGACGCAGCATCAACAGGATCTCCCCACCCTGTGACCCTACGGATAGTTTCTGCTCCTCTCTTCAGTACTTCAGAAGGAACTTGAACAGGTTTCTTCTCAGTAGTCCTATCTAGCAACTTAGGACTAGAAGAAACTTCAATGTGACCGGCATATACATCAGGATTTACCGGTGGTGCCATCAATGCATGTACAGTTGCAGCAGCTGTAATCTGAGGTAGACTCCTCATGCCTCCTCGTCCAAACTGCGTGCTTAGCGGCTCTCCAGTAGAAGAAAGGTGCAGCCTACCGTTCTGGTAGTGAACCACACCATCTCGCAGAGCAGCCGTGAGCTCTTGACAGTCCCCTCGGAAATGATCTTGACTGTCACACCAGATACATCTACGAACAGGAGCACCTCCTGGACGTGCAGCAGCAGGCGTCGGTGGCTGCTCTCTCTGCAGACCAGCTAGCTCCACCTTCAGTTCTCTCATCTGCCGAATCAGGTCTTCGATCTGGTTCTGCTGTCCATAGTTCTCAGCAGGTCTCTGAACCGGTGCCCTTTGTGCAGGAACTGGCACCACTGGTATCAAAGGTACTGCAGCCGGTACAACAGGTCTGGGAGCAGGAGCCGGAGGTTGCTGTACTTGAGGAGCAGTGCGAGGTTGAGCGGCCACTTCTGCAAGCGGACGTCCTCCCACAGCCACTCTTCCACGCCTTTGTCTCGTCAATACAGCAACAGCATCCTCAACTCTCCCCCAATCAGTAGTAACTCCTCCTTCAGCAGATCGATCGGCCAACATAAAGCACAACCGATCTGCCGTAGTATCATCGATAGCTTGCAGGAAAAGCTCGGTTTTCCTAGCATCTAAGGTTATCCTCTCAAGAGTTGAGAGTTGTCGGTATCTCCGATCAAACTCTCTCAGCATCTCATTTAGGTTCATCATACGACCAGGTTGCTGCTCAACCCAGTCCAGAAACGTTCTTCTAGTGACTCTCTCTGAATCTTCTTCGAGAAACTCCTCTCGAAGAGATCGTTCGAAACTCATCCAGACACCTAGATTTCTTCTCTGTACATCCCTAACCTGGTCCCGCAACTCAGGGATTACAGCTAACTCGAAACTCCCTATCATCTCAGCATCAGTAACCCTAACTAGTTCCATCTCTCCTTTGTATTCACGCAGATATCTAGAAATATCTCTACTTTCAAATCTACCGCATCTATTCACAATCGCTTGCAAAGCCTTGGTAGACTTCAACTCACCCCCTCCAATGATCAGATGTTGTTGTACCAGGGCCGCAAGTGTCTTCAGAATCTCGGCCGTATCCAGACCAGGTGCAGACGTCGCTGTAGCCACTGGTGCTACAGAAGGAGCTACAGTAGACGTAGATGCAGCAGGCGTAGAAGTAGCAGCATGCAGCACTCTTGCGGTCCATCTCTTCTCCTTGTAGTGAACTCAACCTTCTCAATCAATCACCCCAAGAGCTCTCAGTGGAAGCACCAGATGTCGAGTTGAGAGTTTTCCTGGGAAGGGCGGAACCTTCTGGCTGTGATAGATCTTGAAGGCTGCGTTAAGTCTACTCAGGGAAGCGTTGGACTTCAGGCTATGGTTTCTTACTATATAGAGGTAGGCTTCAGATCAAAAGGGAACAGTATAAACACTCATTCAGGTCGAATGGACCCTCCAGTATGTTCAGGAAGTGAAAATCAGGTCAGACTAGCAGTAATAAGATCAGACAGCGAACTTTAACAGCCTAGAATCAGAAACATACGATGGTTCAGACTTCAGAAGTCCTCCTACATGTAAGTGAGGCCCTACTGACCATACACACGAAGTTTCAGCTTGAGATCAAATCAGAGTGTCGAGATATGGGCAGAAACGTTCTGAGCAGAGAAATTACGGCAATTTCTGATACCCAGACAGCTATTTCGACCTAGATTAGAGAATTGGCTCGATCACTTTCAAAGATTCTTACAGGATTTGCAGTACACAACTTGCTGAACACTCCTGTGAAGTTGGGCCTCCTGATTGTACACAGAACTCCAGATCTCGCTCTCTGAAGTTGATGCTCTAGATTGAGAGCTTTTCAGACCCCCTCTGCTTCAGCGGTCGCCCTGAATTACTCACAATTTCAATTGACATGAAAATTTGGGGACAGTCGTAGCCCTGCTGCCAATGAACGAGACCTCTAAGGTTTGAAGCGATTTTCTCAAATCGACTGCGATTGACACCGAAAACCCCAAAATCAACAGAAGTGCTGCAATTCTGACCCAAATCGAACTTCAATCAGCCATAACTCCTTTTTTATTGCTCCAAATCGATCAAAAATTTCGCTGACAGTGCTTGGCACGACGAACCGTATCTCCCTGTGCTCTCAGATTTCGTAGTTTTTTTCACCAAATGCTCGAACTCCTCTTAAGACCCCTACTACTAAGTTTAGTAGTACATAAAGACAAAATTGGACCAATGGGAGTTCATAGCTTCACTCCCCTGTCCTTTTGTGTCCCAAACCACGTGGTGACTTAATTTCATACATAGGCTACCACGTCAAGCCTCTAAAGTGCCAGTGTAACCCCTAAACTACATGCGAAAACATGTAAAGCGACACGTAATCCCGAAAGATAACCTAACCTCGCTAGGAAGCATGCATGGGCAACACATAATTACAACCCATGAGCTTAACTCCATCTACATGGTAATCAACCTACTAAGACTCAAAAATATATATAACATCCTCCAGTGTCGACTTCTCTGAGGTCCTACTTTCACTCAGAGAGACTAACGCTTGACAGAGAGGTGAATTATTTACAATGTAAAATGATTCACATCACGACACCGTCTAAACTGATATCCGTTTTCCCTGGCAGATAGATCTAGCTATCACGAACCCAACGAGACTCCAAACAAGTCGTTTGGAGTTCCCCTTGCAAAACCACGCAAGAAATTTGGTCGCAGGTAGCAAAAAACTGACGTAAATGGACTCCCTGCGGCTCAAACTCGCTCACCTCACCCAAACCAACAATCCAATCCACGTATTGTTTTCTCTTATGCGTAGATGAAGACTCCCTGGTCGCGTAAGCACCAAAAACGAAGAGCTTGACATACCGATCGCGAAGAACAACCCAATTTTAGGTCGCAGGCGATGAAAAGCCTGACGCAAGTGCTTCCCTGCGAGCCAATTTCACTCAGAACTCCTAAACGGCCCGATGAAACTTGGTATCGTCTTCAATTTCCTGTAGAACTCGGTGTTCTTATCTATATGGATCCAAGGACAGCAAGTTTGGACTCCGGAACGGTCCGAACGGTCCAACTCTCCTTCACAAGTAACTGAAATCTCTAAATCTCTCCCCTGCGTCTCAATTTCTCTCAGTACACATTCCCCGATCTGTCTCTTCTCAAACCGTTTGAACCAGTGCGTAGCTTGCACAGATCCGAACCCGACGACGCCTTGCGCGTTTGCATTGGACTTCCAAATCTATCGAACCGTCCGCTGACAAGTCGTAGGTGCAAGCTAGCCCCTTAAGCAGCCCCCTTGTGTCAGCTCTGTACGTATGAAGTTCTCTCCTCAATAACGAAACAGGCCCCTTGCGTCTTTGATATAACGCTTGAAGCCTCAAATACCCAGTCAGCAAGTAACTAGAGTTTAGCTTGATTTTGTGTTCTTTCGAGTCGCATAACTTCATCACTAGACATCCAAATGAAGTAAACAAGGTGTATATGAAAAGCTGACAACGAGCTCTACCCATCTATGTGATGAAAGTGAAGATCCGAAGTTGCGCCAAAAGCCCGTAAGCTGGGGCCTAGCTTGTTTTACCCATCTTTCGAGTCTTGTAACTTCTCCACTAGGCGTCCAAACGAAGTAGACAAAGTGTCTATGGAAAGCTGACAAGGAGCTCTACCCATCTATGCGATGAAAATGGAGATCTGAAATGATGCCAAAAGCCCATAAGCTAGGACCTAGTTTGTCTTTCTCATGAGTGTCTTTGAAGCGACAAGCATCGAAGTCTGAATTTTAGATAGGAGCCGGTCCACGACACGACAACGGCTCAAGAACTAAACTAACTCTCGATCGCCTAGAGCAGATTATTACTCAAAAAAATAAAAACTCTCGATCATCATGAGTTAATATTACTATGAGAAAAACTTTTCTCTATTGTCGAGAGTTCATCTTAAAATAACAACTACAAATGTTGTACGGTCTCTTATAGACATACACTCAATCTTGAGAAGGAGTATATCTGTAGAGATTATCAGTTGTTGAGAGTTTAAAATAAATAATTTTTTTCAGATTATAAATGAATTATCATACTCTCTATTGTTCAATCTACATTAATTTGCTAAGATGTCGGAAGACTTTGCAATTTTTGCCAAGATTTTTGAGAGACTTGGGTCATATAAAATCTTTTGGGTGTAAAACTGCCGGGGCCTCACACAGTTTTACTCAAGGGAGTATCTGGTAACTAGAACGACCATAAGTTTCTTTGGTTTAGTTAGTTTGGTATCATTAGCAAATTACACCCAAAACTTTCGAATGAGATTATTTTCATAGATTATGAGCTATACAGAAAAAGAGGTTTCACTGAGTATTATAGGATTTGAAACCAAAATCACTCAAAGATCCGCATAGATTTGGTGGAAAAGATGTTAGTGAGATCTTAGTGATAAAAATTGTGTGAGGACTCGTATAGTTTTACTCTTGGGAATTGTAAACATGTTTTGAATAGCCATATCTCGAGCTATATGGATCAATTGAAGGTTTTTTGATATCACTGGAAAATGCTTTTCCAAAGGTTTTCCATAACAGACAAAAATGATCCGGTTTGATTGAATATCGAGGAAGCTACAATAATTTGAAATTGAGATCTCGCACAAATTTCTATAGAAAAAAGTTTTTTATAAATTATTTTTGGATAGCCATAACTTTGTATAAAGAAATCCATTGAGATCATATAAAATATCATTGATATCATTTTCCATTTATGTCTGTAAGATTTGAATTTTTGCGAACTGAGTGAAAAGTTTTTGGAGAGAAAAGATTACAGTTTGATGTAGCGTAACTCTTGTAGAGATTTTCGTTTCAATGATATTAGATACTGTTGAGAAGAGTATTTTTGAAAACTATCCAAAAATGTATGCTCATGCGCTGTTGTTTTTCTTTTCAAATTTATATAATTTTTTACAGTCAAATATTGTACGTAATACATCTTTCACGCATAATAATATGAAAATGTCCGCATGTTCAATTTCCTGCGGCACCCTAAGCACCAGTCCACTTTGCATGATCTACTCTCGGACATAGTTTTTTCAGTGTAGTACACTGAATGGACCTGGCACAAAGGACAAATGGCTGAGATTTACTTAAAAAAGCTCTGAACTTCTTCCAGTCTCAACGCGTGACGAGAATGCGACGATGCGTCTTATTACCTTTCCTCTGTGTCCCCCGAAAGCTGCAAACTCTGTTACCGTGAAACTTGCAATGCGGTGGGCCTCTTAGATCAGGCTTCACAAGACACACCAAACACGATTTAGGAGAAGTTGACAAAAGCCACTTCATTTTGGACATTGATACATGCCAGACGTGGAAGCCAAGAGAACTTGTAATCCTCTCCGATAACAACGACCGAGCAGGCGCTACGTAGTTGATTAGCGACTGTAGTGACTTCACTACAGGGTGATAGTTGTGAATGAAAACTTTTATTACCTGAAAATAGTAACTATAACGATAATGGAAATCTACACTGTAACGAAGAGTAGAACTGCCAGTACTGTTAACCGTCAGGACTTCAGACGAGGCGAATGAAAAGAAGAGTAGGGAAAGAGGAACAAGCGCATCCTTGTCAGAATTTGTCTTATTTCTGTACGAAAACTCTGGAGAGGATAGTCGATCCTGTTTGCGGTGTACGGACACAGCTTGTCACCGTTTACGGCAGCAGCACGTCCAGACTCCATACCAAGCACGAGGCTTGAACATCATCGCTTACAGGAACTTCCGCGCATGCACAATTACCTCAATGAATCTTCAGACAGAAGCACCTCGCTCAAGCTTATACCGCCGGGGTGTCTGCTAACCGACCACTGTAGTTGCTGCATTCACGGCACATGCCTCTGATTACCCGCATCTAACGGACGAACTTAGTGACAAGTAGTTACAACTCCTGCTGCTGCCGCCGGTGGTCCGCACGTGGCGGTGGGTTCCCCATGCGGCCAAACCCGCTGCTGCAGGGCGGTGGTGTCATCCAAGCGTAACATCTGAAGTCTGAAGCTCCTCCACTGCGAGAACGATCTACGAGAACGATATGTAAACAAGACATCTGACGATTCTAGATTCCCGAGCAGACTGAATTCCATTGTCCATTCAGTACCGACGATTGGCTTCACAACTGTAACACCTTATTCGACTCCCCACTTCGCTGAAGTCCTCATCGTGAGTACAGAGAAACGTAATATATGCACCCTGGAACTGAAGTCTTAGAGCAAAAGGGGCTTTCCTGTCACTTAATCAGTTTCAATTGCAAGCCGCTGGTAGCCGACTTCCACGTCGTCACTCATCTGCTGCTGCTGACATTTCTCCGTGCAGGAGAAGTAGAAAACTGCCCACGCAATACTGATGCACTGATGCAACCAGGACATGACGAGGACGAACACCACTTGGTACGCAACATCCGTCCAATTCCTGATCTCAGTTGGAACAGCGTTACCAAACGAAATCAAGCTGTCAGGTATGGAACACATGGCTATCAGAAGCATTGCCGAGAGCCATTTTTTCCTCAGTAGTCTCGTTCCCTGACTGAAAGCAGCCCAACCGTAGCGCTCTTCATAGCAGGTGACACCAACTGCAATTCTGTACAAGATGCAGACGGCGTACAATGGAATGACACCACAGAGGGCGATGAGCAGCATGAAAAGTGACAAGAGACGGTGGGACTCCGACAAGTGGAAGAAGGCGAGAAGACTGGTGCCTGAAACGCAGCCCACTGCCAAGACTAGTAGACTCCCATAAACAGTAGTGACAAAAAGTCTCCACCACAAGCGCGGGAGAGATCGCAGAACTTCAGCGTGGGTCACATATTTGCCCGAGTAAATGCTACCCACTCCGGAGTAAATGGCAGCCTCAACCAGAGGGCCCGAAAACATTAAGATTGCGAGAGCGACAATCAGGAGCAATCCCAGCCATAAGTTTCTAACAAGAGCAACCGGGGGAGCCTCTGCACTTGGAGGTTCAAAATTGAGAATCGACTGGAGAATCCGTGGTTGGAAGTACCGGAAGAGAGCACCGAGGAGAGTGTAGGGTAGAACGACGGCGAACTGAACAAACAGTAGAGGAGGGCGGTAACACAGCTTGAATGTTCTCCGCACAACGCCGAACACTCCCAATTGCGCGACCTGGCGTGGCGTCAATTCCAGCCCTTTGCGCGATTCCACGTCGGTACCCATTGCTTCCAGGTTTTTCCTTTCTCTTCACTTTCCCACTGCTACTGGTGAACGATCAACTGGGTCAGTTTTGAGTCGCTTATTCAGGTAACCAGCGAATCTGCATTTGTACATCTACTTCATGATCAGTTGGGAACTGCAGACTATCAAAGCCTGACTGACAGTCGCAAGGATCCGAAAAATCGAACAGATAGGGATAACTTCGTACACGGGGATGTGTCTGCAAGCCCGATCCAGAAGTGCAAGGAGTGCTAAACAACGATATTCAGATATCCAACTTATCGTCGAACCAGCTGACTCGAATCTCGATGCCGGCTGCTGGTTCGGCCGAATGTTGCACCCAATTCCGGTCCAAAACACCACCTTGCTCGCAGAGACGGACAAAAACAAAAATCCGCAGGGAAGGACGGTCCATGCATTCTTCTTTCCTTCTGACGAGCACCAGGACGAATAAAACACTCTCGGGCGAGATCCTCGGAATGGATTTTCGTTTTACCCTCTGCTGGGACAAGTAGATACTGTTACAGTACTCTACGGTAAGCGCCTGGTATAGTAGTGACTCGAGAGTTTGTCCATGCAGAATTGAGGAAACTGATCTGGTGGAGGTCTGCATCGGGACTGAGACTTTCTGACTCTCTCTCTCTGCCACAGACGTCTCTGTGGCAGAGAGAGAGAGATTCCCCAGCGCTCGGGAAGACTTTTCGCCCAAGTCGGCATTCCGGGGGGGTTCGAAGGCCAGTTGGGAAAGACGGGTGTGAGAGAGTTCCGAAAGGAACTTTTTCTTGTACCGGGAAAGAACTTGGAGATTCTCCCACTTTCTGTGGGAAATTCGTAGGAGAATTTCCCAGTTCTTTCTTGGCTGGGGAGTTTGCAGACAGTTCTCTCTATGTTCTGGAGCATATCTGACGAAGTCACATTACCGTCCCGTTCGGTTTAGTGCCGCCACAATGATTTGGAGTTCGACGTTCTGCTCAAGGTTTAAGCATCTCCAGCGACGCGACTCCGTACGCTGAAGTTGATCTACCGTTCTTTCCAGCGTTTCTAAACGTCGTTCTTGTTTGCACCGCACTCTCGTACCCCATCTACATTTTGGCCTTGTCTAAAAGGTTACGTACAGTTGTGGTTTTGGACCAGAACCAGAAGTTTCTGGTAGCGGACATACATCTAGCGTGTAGGGTGTCAATGTGGGGTGTCAATGTTGAAACGTTTGTATAAGATTCTGAATGCGAGAGTTACGATCTCTACCAGGCTATTTACGGGTGTCTTTTGCAATCACCTCCGTAGGTGTCGGTAGGAAAACGCCATTGACGTTTCTTTATTATATTTTTATTCATTTTATTCTGTTTTACAGTGAAGAACTCTACTATTTTGATTAATTATTTTAGATATTAGAAATAATTAAAAATTAATTAAAATTTCGTAGTCTCCACTCAGAAAAAAAATTAAAAATGAGACTCAGATTTTATACAAAATATCCGTTTATGGTTTCTCTCTACCGTTGAAGAATAATTTTTTCTTAACTTGAACACCCGCTAATATACTCAGATTTGTCCATACAGAATGAAAGTGAATATGCATGCCTGATGAAGTCTTGAATATTTTTGTTCGCTGAATGTTATCAGGAATATATAATATGTTAAATAAAAAATATACTAAATAAGTATAAATAATTAAAATATTATATAAAAAGTATCTATTAGTTCATATCTGGAAACACGGGGAGTGCAGGAGATAAACCATAACTCTTGACTCGCCTGTCACATTTCAGAAAGTACAATTGCAAAAAACTATATTCATAAATAAATTAACTTAAGTAGAGTTTAATTTAATATCTAACTCTTTGGTAATAAACCATAACTCTTGACTCGCCTGTCACATTTCAGAAAGTACAATTGCGAAAAACTATATTCATAAATGAATTAACTTAAGTAGGGTTTAATTTAATATCTAACTCTTCTTACCGAAAATATTAAGTATTAAATTAAATTATTGGATATTTACCTCCTCCATCGAAAGATGGAGGAGGTGAATATGCAGGTTTTCAATGGAGGATGCAAATATGCAGGTGCTCTGAAATATATGAGAAAGGTATCAACTTTGTGCTGGTGTCTAGTAGATAAAACAATAAAGAAACTTGCCAAGTTCTTCATCATGAAGCTTTTCACAGTCTCAAACATTTTCACCCCTTAAAAGTGAGGACGGGATTTGGATTTCGCACAATACATATATCTTTGAAAGAGGACATGAGAAAAGATATTATAGAGGTGACATCCTTGCAGCTTGTTTACTGAGATAAAATATTTCTGTCTGAGAATGAATCAGATATCATCTTATTTACTGAGATGAAATATTTCTGTCTGAGAACGAATCAGATATCATCTTATACTGCTTTAAGTATAATTTAATTGTGAGAGGACCTCTCTAAACACTTCACAATTTAATTTTGAATAGATCTCTCTAAACCCTTCACATATAATTCTTCAATATGGCTCGTGATTTCTCTGTGAAAGTCTGGCTCGAACTCCCGACTTGTAGATTCACAACGAGGACTGAAATTACTGTGCTATTTTCAATATCTGTAATAGTGAAGATCACAGTTCAAATATAGCAGTTTGAAGTCCGCGTCTTGGCAAAATCTGTCCTACCATGACCATGCATGAAAGAATGACTAAAATACTTTCACTCATCATCAAGCAAAACAGCTTTCAAATGATATATCTTTTCACAAGATAAATATATATAATCAACACACAATAAATTTATTGTGACAGTAGACGTTGTCAACGACAACCAACCGTCTACAAAGAGTAACGCCCGCCTTCCGCCTCTGCTCACAGCCCTAATCCGTTCTTGTCTTTTTCTCTCTTTTCGGCAAAACGTCAGTTTGGTCGCATAATATTGACTGTGAACTTCCTTACAACTTTGTTTCAGTATTCTGTTCTACATATTGAAGAATATATTACGAAGCGACTATTGGATGAAACTCTAATTTATCGCGTAGTCATCTAGAGCATGCATAGCATAGTCATGGAGGAGGCAGATGTATGGGTTTAGCTTATTACCTAACCTTTTGGTAAAAAAGTTAAATAATAAATATAAATATAAATATGATTTACTAAAGGATCTTTGACTTGTATCTTTTGAAGCGTGTCGGTCTGGTCCTGCTTTATGGGTTATGTCCTGCTTTTTCACATCATTTTTCGGTTAACATCTAATATTCATCAAAATCTTAATTTTTTAAAATCTTAATTTATTTATTTACTGATACCATAAATTAAACATAGTACTAACTGAGAGAGGTTTCTGCATATTGCTGGAATGCAAAATCTACTCCAGCCATGATCGGAACTAATCCCCATCAACAGACTTTTTTTCTTTTTGTTTTCTTGTCTTATTTTGTCTCTCCGCTCTCGAACTCAAGAAGCATACATATTTTCCAGTTCTGTCTTTTATCGTTTGAGGTTTGATATGCACTAATATCAAAGGTTGCAAGAACGTCGGTTGAAATCTCTCGAACTCTTATGATAAAAGGAGACTTACAGAAACATACTGCTAAGTTATAGCTATTCCTAAAATTTGTTACAAGGTACGGTTTAGTTTACATACAAAGTTTCATATACATCCAAAGTGCCGTGCCAAACGTAAACCGGGAACAAGACAAGCGGAAACCTAGAGCAGGAAGATGACAAGCGTAATGGGAGAAAACTGAGAAAATGGATTTGCTTTCTGGTAAAAGTGGGTTCCTGCAGTATTTTTGAAGAGTTTTTCTGGTTTTGATGGACGGTGTATTTTATTATTATTTTTCAAAATTTTATATTACAGAAATTTATATACGTTACATTAATTACTATATAATTTGTAATTTTTAGGATATTAAATAGTAATTAACACTAATTTTCCTAAATTTTCTTTAAATAAATAAATTAACATACCACCCTCTCAATCTGAAGATGTAGAGGGTGAATATACGTGCTAGATCAAGTGAATATCCTGCTCCACGGCCTTGTACAAGAACAAGAAAATGACTAGAATAGTACAAATACAAAACTCGAGGAAGCGAGGAGAAGTATTTCTGTTTGATTGCAGTGTACGTGAGTGATTTCAAGTCAATTAATACAAGTCTTAATTTATATTGAAGGAAGCGGAGAAAAATCTTGTGTTTTACTGCAGTGACAATCCGTGGCTGATTTCGTGCAAGTCAAAAGACAAAACTCAGTGTAAATTTAAATTTCTATTTTTAAATTTCTATATTTCAAACTCTAACTGAAACTACTCTTAGATGAATAAAACACGTGGTCTCTACAAACCAGAAAAACCATAAATGGTCTCTACAAACCAGAACAACCATAAGTGCAGTGACAGTAAGTGGAACCTATTCAATTATAAATCAAATCTTATTGACGAATGAAAAAAATCTTAGAGATATTAATTCAGAGCTAACCCTTCTATTACGAAGGATTAACTCTTAATTACGTAACATGTACAGGTGAATATACAGTCTGAATATGATGCTAGAGCATGGTACTGTTCGGTTTACATGTGAAGTTTCATAGTATCATCTGTTGGACAAACAGCAACATATTACGTGTTGAGATTGAGACGCTCCAGTACGGTACTAAGGCGCATCAAACCTTTCGTAATAATGTAATAGTTTGAGCTCTGGCTTGTGCGGACGGGTTTTGACATCTAGGTTTGCTCAAAACTCGTGACCACGAGAATAAGGGGACGCGACGAGTATGAATAATAAGGGGCCCTCTCAAAGCTTCTCGTGACGAAATTCTTACAGAGTCATTCGTAGCTACCGTACCTATTAATCAGACTCAGTAACGTTTAACCTTCCCTGCCGAATATTTAATTTCTTTAGCTACGAATCCTGAAGATTCTCCACTCAAAATTGAAAATCTAACAGAACTAGGCATATTTTCTGGAATCTTTGTTATTAGGATCTTAGGAAATTATAATTCTACTTATTTTTCTTTATTGGTTTTCTACACCGTGTTACAATAATTCCATTTTTCACATTTTTAAAGTTTCCGTACTCTACTAACATAATTCTCTCAAAATACCGACTTGACCTTCTGAGAATGACGTCTTCCTGGAATCTCACTTCGAGATATGGTGTTCGAAAATAAAAGTTGATATCCTACTGTCTTGGGCCTACTGGTTATATGGGCATTTCTTGTATTCCTATGTTGTCCAAAATCTAACACCAATACAAGTTTATTCAGGACCCAAAGTTCTTAATTACCTTCTGCATGCTTAAAATTTTCATCGAAAGATATGTTCATATTGACGTTTCATTGTTGTAATTAATTTGACGTTTCGTTCGTTTCATTTGCGTTTTTCTTAGTTTATTCAGTGTTTCGTTAACTTCACCTACACCATGCTAACGTATTTAGTCTTGGTGCACAAATTAGTGTCAGTTCGCAATCAACACTAAATGCTCTTTAGTTGAAAGTAACTCATTAGCGAGACTTGGTAGCCTACCAACGGAAGATGGAATATACACTAGGCAAAATTTCATCGAGCTGCATAAAATAACGAACAGTGCACGTAAGGTCACGAATACAGACAAAATTTTACCTTCGTGTACTACGTTGCGGAAGGTATTTGTCTGATGGCGTGCCTTAATCGCGTAAGTCATTCCTAAACCGTTGCCCGTTAGCGCAGCGGATTTGGTGAGTAACGCCACTTCGGGTAGTGCCTTCCGCTATCCTTGAATGAGGCACGAGAATGGAAGCAAGAAGTTGGAGTGAAGAGAAGAGAGAGTGACCAAGAAGCAACGAGCATGGATCGATCCTTTGCGTTTCTGTCAAGACCCTCTCAGCATGGTTCCATAGTTTCTGGAAGTCTAATTCTGAATCTGTTTGCAAGCCTATTCTATCATGTGTGGAATCTGTTGTCCTTCATGATCAGCACGGTTTGATGGCTTCAGGGAGTTTATTTCTGAATATCATATTGATATGTTACTGAAGAATTGAGTCTATTTCTTGCTTTCATACATATCTATTAAATGTAGCACTACCATATTTCACGCAAGGGCCGAAATAATAAATATCTGTATTTCTAATGGTTACTCTATTTTTCTATATTTTGGGAACGTTTAAGATCTTCGTACAATATATGTCAGTCATATAGTGTGAATTACTTTGAAGAAAATTTTGATACTATTGATCTTTTAACATACACTTAGTCTAAAGAAGAATAATAAACGACTCATTCAGATAAGCCTGGACCACCTCCAATCTATTATTTTGACTGGAACAGTTCAAGATATTAAGTCGGAGAAGAAAACTCTTTTTAATTTCAAGTCATATCATATATTCTTAGTTAAGTGATAGCTAGCCTTGAGACAAAGAAAGATCCGTAACAGATTTTATAAAAGGAGCGTTAATAAACATGCTCTCGAAACTAAATTTGTGGAGTTTAATCTCAAACAAATCACATTCTCTTTGTTGTTTGATCTTTTATTTAACCGTTACCAATGAAAAGGTTTAGTAATAAATTAAACCTTTGCATGTTTTTCTCTTCCATCAAAACACGAAGAATACGAAGAATATGCAGAAAGTTACGTTAGACTTTCACAAAATGAGATCTAATGCAGAAATCAAAGATAAAGCGAAAGTGAAGCACAATGAGTAGCACCAAACTAGCGAAAGAGAACCAGCAAGAGCTTGCAGCAAGTGACACAATGTTGGAGAGGTCTCAAACATACAAAAATCTTTCACAGCAGTTTCTTACGAGTGAAACAATAACATTATGGTTGCTACCTGGTTAACAGTCAATCACAGTCACCATGGTCTGCTGTCAGTAGCAGCATTTGCTGACATGCTCTCGTGACTCCCCTTGAAGTTTGACATGTACTTGACGATTATGTTCTGAAGTTGAAGAGTTAGTTGAGATAGTTTTTCTTATTATCTGTCCACGTTAGCAGAGAGTTTGGTGCAAATCATGGCCTTTCTAGCGAAGTTGATAGAAAGATCGTTTTCTTCGCGATTCAGATTCACTTTAGGTACACTGTCAGCAACAAGCTGAAGAAAAACGATAGCAGCAACATCCGCAACGTTCATGCACAAGCATTTCTTTGCCAAACGTTTGACTTTGTGAGCTCTAACTTCTTATGTTCTCTATCTTCTTCTGGTCCATGCATCTTTAATCTTACTGATCACGAAGGTATCGCATGGCTGAATAAGATGGATCGAGTTTTCACTGCATCTGAGTGTTGATCTGAGCGAGCATGGCTTCAACCTCATGTGTCATGTTGTGCTACAGATAGTTATTAGTCCACTGTACCTTCGTCTTTGTTGTCTGACCAATGTGCCCTCGGTCATAATTGTACTGTAACACTATACAAGCAGTAGTCATAAACGGTAGCACATTTTAGGGACGTTTACTTGTACCTCGGATTGGATAGATACAGTAGTCATCATTCTGGAAGATCAAGATGGAAAATTATTTCTCCAAGCTCTCCGGTTTGGGTATTACTTGGCCAGGCTATTAAGATCACTTGGCTAGGTTCTTTTCTGACGTGGTAGTCACCTCCAGGTGACCATATCCAGTGGCAAATGCCAGCATGGACAATAGCCGATGAGTGCATATGACTTTCTGATGTCTTCTTATGACTTCCTGCGCCATCTTTCGAATACTTGAAACATCGATCTTTGCTAGTGAGCGTGCGAAGCAGCAATGCAGTTCAACTTCGATTTGTTAACTTTTGCGAATACGATGTGATCTACTATGGTTTTGTATCTCACCGCGTTCTTGATTTTATTCCTCGTTGATCAAAAAAATCACAACATTTTGTTATTTCAGTATTTTGAACTGTAAGGGAATAACAAGATTAAGTTATTCATGTTTTTGTTATCAAATGTTTCACATGATAATGTTACACAGAACTCATACTCTCTTGTTATTCCCATCTTCTCGCGTTATAATAACAGTAATATGATATTCATTACAAGGAATACATGTATTGTGTTATTCTCTTCAAGGAAAGCATGGAGCATTATACTTTGATATGATTATATATAGACTAATAGTAAAAAATCATTATGTTATTTTCTTAAGAAATAAAATTCGCAATCATGCACTTAATTTAATAATATACAGAAAACGTGATTATGCTATTCATTACAACAAAATATGATTTGTTTATGTTATTCGTTTAAGGAATAAAAACACATCATTGCACACTTTAATTTAATAACAAATAAAATAATATGATTAAGTTAATTCTGGATTTATACATTAAATTTATTTTGCTGTTCCAGTTCGAATGTACGTCCGAGTCATTTCTTGCCAGCGTGATTACTCGCACGATATTTTGTGTGCGTGTTTGCTGGGGAATAAGAAAACTCCACTGTCATGTCGTAACATTTCCACGTCTACCTCCGTTCAATTGCCACAGTGGATAGAGACCGGACGATGGCTACCATGTCAGACAGAGGCCTGGTAAACCGAGATCTAGAACTTAAGGACCTGGTCAAGTAATTTTCCTGTATAGTAGGTATGCAAGTGGGACATCGCTTCATCCCCTTAGCTTTGGAGATATACGGATCGACGGGCTTGGAGTTCGACGTGTTTCTGAGAGATTGTGCTAGAGCCTATCATGAGAGGCGTCAGGGTACAACTTTCTTTTTCTTTCTGCACCACGTTTTCTAGACAGCGAGTTTTCATTGTTCTACAAAGAGCTTTAGCAGGAGCCATTCACAGAAGAGCAATCGCAGTAGGTGATGCTTCTTCTGGTGCACCAGTTGTTTGCAGACATACTGACTTTCTGGTCTCCGACATTATAAGTGCGACAGGCGATTTTAGAGCTATTGATAGCGGGGCTTAGTCCCACTGTTCTTCCTTTCGGGGTAGTTGTTGCTTGGCCCTTCGGGTCCTTCTTTCCCTTGTACGGCTTGATGGGGTCTTCCCATCCGTTTCCTATTCATTGGTTCGCGTTTCCTCTATTTTCCTGTATCAGGAAGGGAGTTGTGATCTTCTTGACGCAACCTCTAGTGATTTTCACGACCATCCACTTCTCCGACACCACATTCTCATATTTGACCTCATCATCATGTAACTACATAAATCTAACTCACATAAGCGCTAGAGGTTAACCGGCATTCTTTGTTTTCTCAACCGGCTAGAACTGTGAGAATTCGAAGTCTGGTTAGAATGGTCAACATGATGAATTTTTTACAAGCTATATAATATATGATGATAAATTATCTGTTAGAAGAAAAATCAGTAGATGAGTCGATATAAATAGACTCTCGTTCATTTCCTTCGGATAATTTCCAGTTGAGGAAAACTTTTACTCCGAGCACTGAACAACTTCACATAATCATCTTACTAAGCTATATAAGTTTAAACCACCTATGACAAAGGATGATTAAAAAGATTCATTGCTAATTTTATCATTTAATTATCATTTATATAAAATGTAAATTATAAGAAATATATTCTCAGAAAGACTATCAAAATGATATACTTATTATTTTAATAAGTAGTAAAATAACAGCTCTTTCTTTGGCAAAATCACTATTCTGAATAGTTTAGTCAAATCGATAAAAGTTATTTTCTTACTAAAACGTTCATATGTTACACTTGTTCATGGTTTCGACGATTTGGCTAATCAGGTCTTCATATTCCAAGCATTCAACCATAACCTATGTTTACAATGAAGTGAATCTTCTCTGTATAGTCTTGCAAATCCTCGTCATCACCTTCTCCTCTCGTAAAACATTGGGAATTTTTTCTTGGGTTACGTAATGTCACATGTGGAACACGTAAAGTAACAGACAAATAACAAAACTTTGCTCACGAGTGATATGATGCAGAAGGCATTGCCTGATGAATGCCTTTGCTAAGATGTCGGAAGATTTTGCGATTTTTTGCCAAGATTTTAGAGAGACTATGGTGACTTGGGTGTAAAACTGCTCGAGGCCTCACGCAGTTTTACTCAAGAGAGTATTTGTTCACTAGAACGACCATAAGTTTCTATGGTTTAGTTAGTGTGGTATCATTAGCAAACTTACGACCAAAACTTTCGAATGAGACTATTTTCACTAGATTATGAGCTATACAAAAGTTGTTAGAGGGGGTTTCATTGAGTATTATAGGATTTTAAACTAAAATTATGCAAAGACCAGCAGAGATGAATAGGCTTTGAAGTTGTCAATAGGCTTTGAATGAATCTTGAGCTATATGAAGACCCTTTTATATCACTGGAAAGACTTTTCCATGGGTTTCTATAATAGACAAAAATGATTTGGTTTGGTTGAATATCGAGGGAGCTACAATAATTTGAAGTTGAGAGGGTGTTTTAAGTCAAGTTGCGGAAATACACGAGATCTCGCATAAATTTTCATAGAGGATAGTTTTTTATGAGTTATTTTTGGATGGCCATAACTTTCTGTAAAGAGATCCGTAGAGATCGTATAAAATATCGTTGATATCATTTTTCATGTAAGTTTA
Source organism: Asterella californica (assembly GCA_036924285.1). Lineage (NCBI taxonomy): Eukaryota > Viridiplantae > Streptophyta > Marchantiopsida > Marchantiales > Aytoniaceae > Asterella > Asterella californica. The sequence goes on from JAYKYS010000003.1 coordinate 22,114,099, forward strand.
TAAGATTTGAATGTTGGCAAACTGAGTGACAAGTTTTTAGAGAGAAAAGATTAAAATTGATGTGGTGAAACTCTTGTAGAGATGTTCGTTTCAGAGACGTTAGATACCGTTGAGAAGAGTTTTTTGAAAATTGAAGAAAAAAGAGCTCTCGGCAACGCTTCTGTGAATGCAATGCTCTACCAGAAGCATTGCCGAGAGCCATTTTTTCCTCAGTAGTCTCGTTCCCTGACCGAAAGCAGCCCAACCGTAGCGCTCTTCATAGCAGGTGACACCAACTGCAATTTTGTACAAGATGCAGACGGCGTAGAATGGAATGACACCACAGAGGGCGATGAGCAGCATGAAAAGTGACAAGAGACGGTGGGACTCCGACAAGTGGAAGAAGGCGAGAAGACTGGTGCCTGAAACGCAGCCCACTGCCAAGACTAGTAGACTCCCATAAACAGTAGTGACAAAAAGTCTCCTCCACAAGCGCGGGAGAGATCTCAGAACTTCAGCGAGGGTCACATATTTGCCCGAGTAAATGCTACCCACTCCGGAGAAAATGGCAGCCTCAACGACCAGAGAGCCCGAAAACATTAAGACTGCAAGAGCGACAATCAGGAGCAGTCCCAGCCATAAGTTTCTAACAAGAGCAACCGGGGGAGCCTCTGCACTTGGAGGTTCAAAATTGAGAATCGACTGGAGAATCCGTGGTTGGAAGTACCGGAAGAGAGCACCGAGGAGAGTGTAGGGTAGAACGACGGCGAACTGAACAAACAGTAGAGGAGGGCGGTAACACAGCTTGAATGTTCTCCGCACAACGCAGAACGCTCCCAATTGCGCGACCTGGCGTGGCGTCAATTCCAGCCCTTTGCGTGGTTCCACGTCGGTACCCATTGCTTCCAGGTTTTCCTTTCTCTCCACTTTCCCACTGCTACTGGTGAACGATCAACTGGGTCAGTTTTGAGTCGCTTATTCAGTTAACTGTTAAAGATAATGTTTAGTCTATAGTCATCTCTATAAGCACATCTCTATGCCTAGTGACTGACTAGTGACTAACCTCTTGTCCATAGGTTAGAGTATATAACAACCCCTCTCTTGGGAGATGATGAGTTGACTGATCCCTTTACTGATATAATTTCTACAGTGGAGAGTATTCACTTGGTTTGGTTCTTTAACATGGTATCAGAGCTTAGGCACGAGCATTAGCAAAGAGAATGAAGAACCAGAGAGTGAAAAGAACATAGATCGAGCACACACCTTCAACTGAAAAGTGAGAAAGAATGCTAAAATTTCTGGTCAAACTACCTTTTGACTGCATTTTGGAGGGCAAGGAGGTCGAATTAGGCAAATTTGAGAGTGGATTTGGGGTTGAAAAGACTTCGTCATTTGACCCTGAGACATGATGTTGGGTGATGAAGAAAGACCTATCGATTCACCAGTTGCTGTCAAAGCTTGGAACAAAAGAGATCAACAAGCACTTGCCATAATCAAGATGATCATAAAAGACTCCGAAATCATGTCTTAGAGGCTAAAACCTCTAAAGATGCTTGAGATACATTCACCAAGAAGTACGAAGGAGCTGCTCGAGCGAGGAAGAGGATGCTACGCAAAAAGTTAAAACACTTTGCAGATGGTTGCAGACATCTCACTCGAAGAGCACTTCAATATTGTAAAAGGGTTACTACAACAACTGAAGAATCTGGGTGGAGGTATAGATGAGGACGACTTGGTGCTTATAGTGCTCCAGAGCTTACCAGAACCATATGAGCACTTTGTCAAAGTAGTGGATATACGCAAGGAGCCTGTCTCATTTGAAAAACTGCAAACATTAGCTTTGCAAGAAGCAATGAATATCGAAACCAAGTCAGCTCAAACAACTACCACAACTGATGCAGCTTTCTTCTCCAAGAGGAGAGATCATAAGCGAGGTAGACCTCAAGACTCTCAATCAAAACAAAAGGAGCATTGGGACAACAAGAGAGGCAAGTTCAACAAACGTGACTCAGAGGACAACTCCAACAAACCAAAACCTGGGAACTGTAACTACTGTAAGAAACGTGATCATTTCGCTATGAGTGCAAAAAGAAAGCATTTGATCAACGTTCCAACACCAACAACAGAGGTAACTTTGTACAGACAACTGATCACGAAGAGAAGCTGTTCTTCACTGGCATGTATACAGATACACATGACCAACAATGGTAGATTGATTCTGGAGCATCAAATCATATCACCTCAAAGAAGGAGTGGTTTCAAGACTTTCATCCTCTTAATGGACCAGAGATACTACTGAAAGATGGTAAGGGCTACCAAGTCCAGGGGGAAGGTAACATTCGTATTAAGCTACCTTCAGGTCAGATAAGAACCATTGAAGGTGTCTGGTTTGTACCTGGTGTAGTGCATAATCTTTTGAGTGTTGGTAAACTTGCTGCAAATGGGTTTTAACTGTCATTTGATGCACAAGGATGTTCCATTCTCGATCAAGGATCTGTGGTAGCAACAGGGCTGAAGGTTGGCCACTTGTATGAGTTACAAGCCTTACCTTTGGTAGCTCCAGTTCTAGCTGCTGTAACATATGAGCCAGTTATGACATCTTCGACTTGGACACTTACACTATCAGAAAATGCATAAGTTGTTTCATGAAGACTTGGCCCTTGGTGTTTCGAAACTAGTCTCTGTTAACACTCTGTGTGAAGTTTGCCTTAGATCTAAACAGACTCGAAGGAAGTTCTTCAAAACTACTGCAACACGAGCAATAGAAATCTTTCAGCTGTTACATACAGATCTCTGTGGACCTACTGAGACTATCTCGCTTGGAGGTTCTAAGTACTTATGCTGGTTGTTGATGACTTCTCGAGATACATTTGGGTTTTCTTCCTGTTAAGAAAGTCTGAAGCACTCTCGAATCTTCAACAGCTTGTTAACATGGTGGAAAGACAGACTGGACAACTAGTGAAGAGTCTACAAAGTGATAGAGGAGGAGAGTTCACTTCCAAGGCTGCTGACAAATAATTTGCTGAGAAGAGGATACTACGGCAGTTGAATACAGCTTACACGCCTCAGCAAAATGGAGTGGTTGAAAGAAAGAACAGAACTGCCGTGGAGATGGCAAGAAGTCTTCTTCTTGAGTAAGATCTTCCAAAAGATCTTTGGGCTGAAGCTGTGAATACTGCGGTCTACCTTCTCAACAGAAGTCCAACAAATGTTGTGATCAACAAAACTCCATTCGAAGCTTTCACAAGGACGAAACCAGATCTCTCTAACCTACGAATTTTTGGATGTAAAGCATATGTTTTAACTCCTCAAAAATTACTCCAAAAGTTTGATGATAGATCTCAGATCTGGACATTCATAGGATATCCAGCAAGAGAAAAGGGATATAGACTGTTGAATGCTGCAAGAAAGATCATCATCTGTCGAGATGTAGTGTTTTTAGAGGTCCCTTCATCTCCAAACTCACAACACCATCTTTCTGACCTGCCACCTCTCTCAATCCAAACACCTACTTCAGAGAACCATGAAGAAGAAGCTCAAGCTCAACTAGAACCACCTCCTACACCACCTACACAAGTTGAAGTTACTAATCAAGTCCAACTACAGCAGATTCGCCTCTCATACACCAGACTACTCCAGATTCGAATCTTGCTGCTCAACCAAGGAGACTTATCAGAACAAGGAAGGTTCTTGCAAGGCTAGAGGCTTATGTTCTCATGGCTGAAGCTCAAGGTGATGGAGAAACTATTACATTCGAGGAGACTTTCAGTAAAGATCAATGGAGACGTGCTATGCAGGAAGAATATGATGCATTACTCAAAAATGCAATGAGATGGACAAAATAAAAAAGCCAGAGACGGACAAAATAAAAAATCTGCAGGGAAGGACGGTCCATGCATTCTTCTTTCCTTCTGACGAGCACCAGGACGAATAAAAACACTATCGGGCGAGATCCTCGAAATGGATTTTCGTTTTACCCTCTACTGGGACAAGTAGATACTGTTACAGTACTCTACGGTAAGCGTCTGATACAGTAGTCACTCGAGAGTTTGTCCATGCAGAATTGAGGAAACTGATCTGGTGGAGGTTTGCATCGGGACTGAGACTTTCTGACTCTCTCTCTCTCTGCCACAGACGTCTCTGTGGCAGAGAGAGAGAGAGATTCCCCAGCGCTCGGGAAGACTTTTCGTCCAAGTCGGCATTCCGGGGGGGTTCGAAGGTCAGTTGGGAAAGATGGGTGTGAGAGAGTTCCGAACTCCCAATTCCGGTCCAAAACACCACCTTGCTACTCAGGAAGTTTACTGTTACCTTGGTATCTTTCTCACGAGAACAAACAAAAAACAGACGGACACAGTTTGAATTAATGTCGAATAACATTATATTATAGTTTGATTATAATAAAGTACATCTCGTGATTCCTCGAGTATAAAACTGGACTGAGGACATAAAAATGGAAGTGTATAGTATAGGAAAAGGAGAGAGAGGATCAATGTGAGAGACCAAGTTTGAGTAAGCTTGTTTACTGAAATGAATAATGAGGTAGGAGGTCCAAAGACCAGGTACTTATACTTTGATACAAGGGCAGGCAAAGCCTGCGAAAGGACATGAGCTCAAATAGTCTAAACTAGTTGCTGTACTTTACGTTCATACTGTACAGTCAGTTCTAACACTCCCACTCAGCGACTAGTTGTTGTAGATCTAAACTTTCAATCCTAGTCTTGGTAGAAGGTAATCCAACTTAGGAGCCGGTAGGCCCTTAGTTAGGATATCCGTCACCATCTCCTGAGTAGGGCAGTACTTCACTTCAATTGTCTTGGATGCAACTTGATCCTTAATGAAGTGGTACCGAATATCTATGTGTTTCGTCCTGTCATGAAACTTGGACGATTCTACGAGTGCTATTGCACTCTGGTTATCACAATACAAAGTAGTTGCCTCATTCTCAGCTAAACCAATATCAGCTAAGAGTTGTCGAAGCCACATTGCTTCTGATGAACATGTGCTGAGTGCCATATACTCAGCTTCAGTACTCGATAATGCAACAGATTTCTGTCTCTTCGACGACCAACTGATTGCTCTTTGTGAGTAGATGAAGCAATTTTCAGATGTTGAACGTCGTGACTCGATGTGACCTCCCCAGTCAGCATCAGTGTAGCCAAATAGAGAAATTGGTTGAGGCGAGTACTTGTATTCTAAGTACTGGTCTAAAGTACCTTTGATATAGCGAAATGTGCGCTTTATGACGGTGATGTGTTTTAGTCCTAGGTTAGCCATGTATTGAGATAATACACTAATGCTGAAGACTAGATCAGGACGAGTGCAGACGACAGCCCAGTTGATGGAGCCTGTCGCACTCTGATATGGATAAGAAGCACATTGCGTCTTCTCTTCAGTAGTAGCAGGACAATCTTCAGTTGAGAACTTTTCTCTTGGGGTCAATGGTGTACTGACAGGTTGACAATTCTCTAAGCCAAACTGGAATAACTTTTGGGTCAGGTACAAGGTTTGACTGAGTCTGATCCGTCCTTCTGCTCGATTTCGATTAATCTCTATACTCAAGCAATGATGGATGTTACCGATGTCACTCATCTGGAACCTTGCGCTGAGGTTACTCTTGATGTATGTTAGCAATCCTTCGCTGCTGCTTGCTATGATTGTATCATCAACGTAGATTGCTAGGATGACAAACTGATTATCTTTATGAATGTAATATACGTTACCATCAGCTCCTGACTTACTGAACCCGAGAGAAAGTAAGAACTTATCTATGATCAAATACCATTCTCTAGAAGATTGCTTCAATCCATAAAGTGTACGAAGTAGCCTGCACACTTTACCAGTTCCTAGGACATTGATGCCGTCAGGGACTGCCATGTAGATTTCTTCACTCAGCGTTCCATTCAGGAAGGCTGTCTTCACGTCCATCTGATGGACGTGGAGGTTGTGTTGAGCTGCGATTGCTAGTATTAATCGCACTGATTGCACACGGACTACAGGGGAGAAGATGTCAGTGTAGTCGAGCCCATACACTTGAGTGAATCCTCGGGCCACCAACCGTACCTTGTATCAGGCGATGGACCCATCTGAATTCAGCTTCAGCTTGAAGGTCCACTTGTTGGTTATGGGCCTTCGTCCGTGTGGTAAATCTGTGAGTGTCCATGTACCATTCTCCTCGTGGGACTTGAGCTCTTCGGTGATGACCTCGGACCATCGAGCAGCATCTGGAGATGATAGGGCCTCCTGATAGGAGTTGGGCTCCATCGGGACTGATACCAAAGTCACCATTAGTGCACGCTTCTTACTTGTTCGTGCCTTCGGGATCAAAGTCGTTGTGTCGTAACCTTCAGCTGGATCGCGGTTAGGAGGGTTGGACTGACGTGTTGATCGCCGGAGTGGTGGTGGTGCTTGGATCTCAGTGGGAGGAGACGATGCCATCTCAAAGTCACTTGAGTGCGGTGGTGGAGACTGAGGTGGTGAACGATGTAGGTATAGGTGTAGTGTGCTCATGTTTTCTACATCTGTGCTATGTCTTGTTCGGATTGGGGAAGATAAATTCATGATAGAATAAGTTGAGAACGGATATCGACTGTGGGATTGTGGGCTACTAGTGGATGAGCTAGCCACAGATTGAGTTGGTGTGTGAAATGTGCCTCCGCTAACTCCTCCTCCTCCATATCCCGCTGAGGGTAGAGGAGGAACGGGACCCGGGACAAGACTACTGCTTGAAGGATGACAGGGACCAGGGCCAACGGAAGGACCGAAGGCGGGAGGTGTTGCAAAAGGAGGCGGAACAGACGAACTCAGAGGGGGAAGAGTAGCTCCCACTGAAGGACTAGGGGCTGGACCTGAAGTAGGAGGATGGTGATGGAAAAAGTGCACATCATTCTGAATTTCATCCGCAGTGATAGCAGTGAGAGCAGGGTTGGGAGGAGATGATGTTGATGCGGGGAGAGATTCATCAAATATAACATCGCGAGAAACAAAGGTATGACCGTCAGACTCACGTTGGAGACGGTATGCCTTACTTTGACTGCTGTAGCCGAGAAGGCACTCGTGGGAGTGACTATCTAGCTTAGAGCGGTGAGTCTCTATAATGTTGGCAAAAGCTGTGCAGCAAAAAACTCGAAGATGTGAGATGGTGGGCTTGCGGCCATGCCATAGCTCAAAGGGAGTGGTGGCAGGATCGATGGCCTTGGTGGGACAACGATTTAGAACATAAATGGCGTGATTGATAGCCTCACCCCAAAACTGTTTGTCTAGTCCTGCTGAAAACATCATAGCGCGGACATAGTTTAAGAGGGTGCGAGAAATGTGCGTGAGTTTTCAGGGAGTGCGGTTGTGTTTGTTGACTGTGACTGTGCGAAGGGGTGTAAGAGGAAGATCAGCCGTGGTCGACCACGGTTGGTCGATCTGCCACCACGGCCACCTCCCGGACCCCCCAGTCTTTTCCTAGAGGGCGTTTCAGGGGACATTGTTGGAAGCAGGGACTGGGAGTGCTCTGCCTTCAGCTGGGCATGATGTGCTTGCGGGAGTGACATAGTGTGCACGGGGATTACAGATGAGCCTAGCAAGTAGAGATCATTGCTTAGCGGGCATGAGACAATTGGACGTCTGTTCTTGTCCTCTAGATGGCAAGTACCATTACCGATAATGCACCACCCACCCTTGGAGTCAAACATTCGAGCTGAAAACAAGTTCTTCCGTAGTGCAAGGACGTGCAAGACATCCTTAATTAAGACGTTTTCGCCGTTAAGAAGTTTAACTTCAACATCACCGTGACCTTCAATTTGAATTTGTAGTGTCATCTCCTAAGAGAATTTGATCTTGAAGAGCACTTTCTCGTTCAATGTACTTACAAAATTGATCGCGGTCGAATGCCATGTGGTGGGTAGCGTCGGTGTCAACGTACCAATGACGGTCCACAGTTCGAGGTGCAAATTCGTTGTAGAGCTGGGTCATCAGTACTCGCCTAGTGTAGTTGTTGTTGCGCTGACGATTCTTCTGGTTGCGGTTCTTCTGATTTCCGCCTTGTTGCTGAGGTTGATTGGGCGGAGCGCTGCTGCTTGAGGCTTGATTTGAGCAATTCTGGACACGATGTCCAGTTAAATTGCACTCGAAACATTGAATGTTGGAATCTGGTGTCCGCTTCTTAGAACGGTTGCCGTTCTTGCCTTGCTTGGGTGGTTGCCTCTTTCCTGCAAACAATGCGGTCGAAGGTTCATGCTGCATTCTTCGACGAAAAGTTTTTTCAGTGAGAAGAAACGAGATGAGATCTTGCAACGTCAAGTTGGTGTTGCATCTCATCACTTGTAGGAACATTTGGTAGCTGTCAAGCATGCTACCCATGAGTGTGAGCAGCTGCTCTTGTACGCCTGCAGACGCCAGCTGCTCGACAATCGACTTGAAAGTGTTTACATGTCGTTCGCCTTCATCTTGAGAGTTCGCAGCTTTTCTTTCAAGTGCATCTGGGTCACTGTGTCTTGCGGCAAAGTTAGAAGTCAATGTGTTCCAAGCTTCTGTTGCCGAGCGGTAAGAAATAATGTGACCGATAACAGTGTTCTCGCAACACTGATTTATTGCTGTCAAAGCATTCTTGCTTTGACGATCCCCACTCCGCAATGCTACCTGGTCCGGTGGCAGGTAGAGGGTTAGCGGCAGTGGCTACTGGTCGAGGTTGACTACCATCGACTATTCCGAGAACGCCTTCAGCGTCTAACTGGAGTTTCATCTTGTGTTTCCAGTACGTGAAGTACGTCCTATCGAACTTTACCCAGCCTTTAATGCTGAACGTGTTCGCCATCGCAGATTTATCGCTGAACTACTGAGGTTCTATTGAGCGCTGCGATCGTCTAAGCGAGAAGCGTCCTTCACGCTTTAGCAATCAAGGCGTCCCCTGATTGCTCCTTCACCTATGCCTAGGGTCTACCTGAAGCTTACATTATTTTGCTGGGAAAATAACAACCCGTAGCTCTGATACCATATAGGAAAACGAGAGAGAGGATCAGTGTGAGAGACCAAGTTTGAGTAAGCTTAATGAATAATAATGTAGGAGGCCCAAAGACCAAGTACTTATACTTTGGTACAAGGACATGAGCCCAAATAGTCTAAACTGGTTGCTGTACTTTACGTTCATACTGTACAGTCAGTTCTAACATATAAGACTGAACGAGTCGATAAATTATGTGTGAAAGGTCATTGTTTGACTGTGACGCTCTTGGCAGTCCAGATCGATGACTGTACATAAATTCCATTTTCTAGTTCAAACTACGAATAGGTTGCCCAAAGTTGCCTGGAACTTGCCTTTTCTACCGTAAGTGGTCACTTCATCAGGCAGACCATTTCCTTCTACTGGCTGGTAAGACCCTCAGGACCGAAACGGTCCACGAAAGGCTTTTGGGACTCATACGTCACATAAACAGCCCCGGAGGACTTCCGAGGCCATGATCGTTGACAGTATGTTCTATTTAGTCTTTTGCGTCTGCGGGTAGTCGTTCCATTCGTGTGGGTGTCTGTCCGGATATGGCTCCACATCACCAGAGACGAATCTGGAGCGTAAAGCAGGGCGAAAGATCTTCTACTTTTTGCAACGCATTCCACGGTCGATTTCTTCTCCGAGACAAAACCCTCAAAAGGCGAGTGGATTCTTCACCAGCTAAATATTCCATGATATGGATAAAGTGCTAAATAAAGTATCGTGAGATCATTACATCATCATGATTCTCAATCAAATGCATAGACGTCGAGGTCGAAATGCTATGGTTTTCCTCGTACTTCGAAGTTACATTTAGGGGTCCGGAGCTTTTGATCTACCAGAAGCATGCAGGCGCTCGGCTCTCCGCTTTCGGCAGTACAGCTCGATGGTACGACCATTTGCCGAGTGTGGTGTGGGGCCTGGATACTGATCAGAAGACGGAGAAAGATGAGACGGTCATGAATGATGATATTCCCGGTACATGGATCGGAAGTTCTCGTTGCTGCTTCAAAAGGTTAAAACAGAGCAGCGGCGCCAAAGTCAATGTCTTCCAGTCGGATCCTCCTGCTGGTCTCGAGTCCATAGTTCTCGAGGAATAAAAGCCTATCTACACTACCATCTATGTACGACTTCATGATCACGTTGTGACGTCGTAAGAGCCGCGTTCGTCAAACACTGCTTCCCGATGAATGCAAATCATAGCACTTTCCTCTCTTTCTCTCTTTTCTCAAGCTGAACCCAGAGAACTTATCCACCTGGTGCAGAAAGTCGTTTCTTTCGCCCCACCTCGTGATTCTAACGATCAGCGATGATCCACACGGAGTGTACATTACTTGGGTCCACAAAACGTGTGGAATGCTTTCCGCAGAATCCCAGGACATAAGACATTGATCGGCCTTCCGTAGAAAGCAGTAGTGTAGTAGCTCGCAAGTGCGCTGCTTCATCGACCGAAGCTGGCCACGAAAACAAACCTGGAGCTCCTAGCTGCCAGGTTTACTTATATACTCGGTCGTGGTGATTCGTAGCGAGAGGGGAGCGGAGGCGGAGTGGAGGGGGAGGGGATCAGCGATGATACACACGGAGTGGAGAGAGGGGAGGGTGTTTGAGGTAAGTTATTGTAGTGTTTTTTACCTATTCATTTTCGTTTATTATTATTTTTATCATAGAATTGATACATTTCGTAGGGAGATGAGTGAATATTAATTATTTTTGTATTTTTTGAGATTTTAGTGTTACATAGTCTCTTGTTTAGAGTTTTTGAGAGAATTTTGAATGACTTTGTATTACATTTAGTGTGTTTTTTATTTCTATATATTAGTGTTTTTCTTTTTAGTGTTTTTCTTTTTAGTGGATTTTTTTGGAGATATTTTTGTTACGAGTACAGTTTGGTTGAATATCATCCATTTTCTAACTCTGGGTACTCTTTCTCTCATGAGATCGAGACTGATTCGAGACACATCATGTTCGATGTGCAATTAATTATTTATCTCGGATGGGATAAAATCTCATGTGAGAAAGACGCACAAGAGCTATGATACGCTCACATAGGATACCCAGGTTAGCCGAGAGCGGAGATCTATCCGTGCAATCATTATGGCACCGTTAGCCCTTTTTCTTGGAGTTCTTCTTGAGTCGTGAGAATCATTCGAGACGAGTTTCTCTTGTCTGCGTTTGTTCCATTGGTTACCTCGTGCTCTTCATGAAGAGATGAGATCGACATTCCGTCTATCTCTCGACATGTTGACACTGAACATCAAGGACGAGGCGGTCTGGTTATTGTTCCTCTTATCATCCTCGTTGGTGTTTCCGTTATACTCGAGGTGGCAGAGAAGAACATCGGGAGATAGCGGTCCGGCTTCGAAGATTCCGTGCAGATGATTGACTGGTCTTACAGGAGGAATCAATACGTGTAGACGAGATAGGAGTGAGTCTACCTCTACAAGTGATGTCTCATCTTCCGTCCGCATATGACGTTGTAGGATGTTAGATCATGTTGGAGAGTATAGTAGAGCTGCTAGAGCATTGCATCCTTTGTCAGTGACATGTCTTACTGAGGAGACGGTCCTTTCATTGTGTTTCCTTCATCCTTCATCGGGTGATCCATCACCACTTGAGGTTCAAGAATATCAGCTTGAGGATTCATTATGTCTCGATAGATTCTTGTTTGTCCATGTCTTATGTACAGCTTCGCGTCTATCTTCTGGAGGTCTGTCTGGGATGATCTACGAGCACCCCAGACGATCCCTCTAGTGGTTTCATAGAGCTATTTCAGGTAACGGCAATAGTAGCTCAAGGATATATTCCTCAGTCTATAGCTCAAGTACTTGGGACAGCTAGACTTTTGACCATGACGAAAGATGGTGGAGAGATTCGACCCATAGTCATCGGCGAGATTCTCTTACGACTTATCAATCATATCATTGTCCAACAACTTCGAGATACTTTTCATGACCACTTTTGTCCACATCAATTTGGAGTTGCGATGCTTGGAGGTTGTGAGTAGGTGTCTTTCGACATTAGGACTCTCTTGGACATCCATCTCGATTGGGTTGTCTTACAAGTGGACGGGAAAAATATTTTTAATAGTATTTCATGTGCTTCCATCTTTAGGGAGCTCATGGATAGCAGTGGACCTCTTGCGGGTCTCGTTCCTTTCTTGCGATCGTTCTATGATTCTTCCTCTCCTCTTTATTATCAGCAAGGTCCTGTGATAGAGGGGGTTACAATCATCAACTCCGCTGCAGATACTCGTCAGTGAGACTCTTTGGGTAGACCTCTCTTTGTCTTAGCTCACTATAGAGCTCTCTTGGCCATCGTCTTAACTGCTCCAGGTTGTGTTTTTTCATCTCTAGTTGATGATACGCACATCGTAGGTTCAACGGACCAAGTCGATGTTGTCTTTGATCACCTCGTCTCTCAATTGATTTTGTTAGGGTTGAGAGTGAAGGTGTCAAAGTGCAAGACTTGATCTCTCATAGGTATATCTTCGGACCTCCAACTCTCGAAGGGATTTGTTACACCATGGAGGTGTAACGAATCCTTTCGAGATGGTTTGCGCATCCTCGGAGTATTGGTGGGTACAGAGGACTTTGTCTCGATATTAAGATGTTGTCTTTGCGGAGGACGTTTTGCATATTGAGGATCTCTCTATGTTAGACCACAAGTTGTCTTTGATATCATTTCCTCTTCTATTGCACGTCGTCCTAGTTACTTACTCCGCACAATACCTCCATCTCTTATCTTCATCTTGCACCTTAGAGAGTTTGATAGGAGGATCATGGAGGTGTTGATGACATCTTAAGACCGGAGATCTTTGACTGTGTGGCAGGACCTCTCGCACGTAGGCAGACATATTTGCCGATATCATGTGACGAGGTGGGCTTATTATCCATGGAGGAGACTCCTCCACCAACTTTTTTGGGTAGTTGGGTCTCTCAGCACCTTGACTCTGTTGTCGTTTTCTCGTGCGAGATAGAGAGAACTATGTGACAGAGGTGGAGGATGAGTTCTTACTCACTACAGATGTGTCTCTGTGAGACAAGAGATAGTTTGACTCTTGAGGCACGTGAGGCACACCCTCGATTCGATACCTTAGCTACCGATGGATCTCGCAGACTACACTCTTTGATGAGACACCACTTCCAGCAGGTTCTCCATGCACTCTTAGTGCATCCTTCCATCTACAGGATACTAGAGCTTGACTCTGCTCTTGTTCAGACAAGGGCGCATGCTCTTGACTCATAGCTCGATCTTACTATCTTCTCTACAGCGATTAGGTTCTGTCTAGACTTGGTCCAGCTTGTTGCTTCGGCACTGTCCACTTGCAGTGCGATGTCTCGCTCGACACTTCGTATCATCACCTTACTCGTTGTCCTCACGATGGAGAGCGGATATGTACGCACGATGTCATCAGAGACGTCGTGTTTGTCTTAGTACGAGAGAACGATTACATGACGTGAAGAGAGCATTGGTATGTCTTTTAGACGGGATGATAAGTGAGAGCTGACTTGTACATGATGAGAGAGGATCAGGTCTCAATGACAGACGTGGTTGTCACGGATCCGACATAAGATTCAGTGGTGGCACAAACGATCACTCATCCCCCAGGATGAGTTGCAGACGTGGCGACAGCAGCGAAGGTGATCAAGTATACAGGTATGCAGGTGGGATCGCGCTTCATCCCTTTAGTCTTGGAGATATACGGATCGACATCTTTGGAGTTCTGCGTTTTTTTTTTAGATTGTGCCAGAGCCTACCATGAGAGGCGTCAAGGATACCACTTTCTCTTTCTTTCTGCATTTTGTTTTTTAGACAGCAAGTTTCCATTGATCACAGAGAACTTTAGCAGCCGTAGTCGGCGATGCTACTTCATGTGCACCTGTTGTATGCAAGACTACTGACTTACCGGTGTATGACATTATAGATGCGGTAGGCGACTTTAGAGCTACTGATAGCGTGGCTTAGCCCCAGTGTTCTTCTCTTTCCGGCGGTAATTGCTTGGCCCTTCGGTTCTTTCTTTCCTTGTAAGGCTTGATGGGGTCTTTCCATCCGTTTCCTATTCATTGGGTGGCGTGTTTCCTTTCGGTTCGTAGCCAATGTAACTACAGCAAGCAGCATCAGGAGAGAACAGGGATTATAGGAGACTGACCCTTCCCATCGACACATATGGGATTCTACACCACGAGCAAGAAACTGAATCATGATCATGATGTATGCTGGAAACTCAGTTTCTCCGGTGACTGAAAACAGTAGTAATCGTCTACTGATCTCAAAGCATAAGGATATATGTACAGTCAGTGCAGATGACATCATGGGGAGGACTTCTCTGCACGCGGGGAACTTGGATGTTCTGATGAAAAGTTGAGAGGTTTCCTTGACTCAAATACCCGCCGTCTGAATCCCTTTCGTGACTGAGACATCAAAACATGTCTAGTATTCTGTAAATCCTCGGAGAGTTCCAGTGTGAGTTACGAGGCACAGGGCGTGTGATCCGAGCCTCATGTTTATTGCTTTCCTTGCTTGAAGCTTTATTCTCCTGGACTTACGAAACTTGCTATATACCATATAAGAAGGTAACCACATTTGTGAGATAAACTTCTTCATCTGACAGGTTCCAGGGCAAAACCATATAATTCTGAATAAAAAACTTGTAGAATGTAAGCTAGAACGGCTCTTTAATTTACGATAGCCGGGGCCGGAGCAATGGGCTGGTACCCAGCTTCCAGTTGGTCGTCATGATCATGGCGGATCGATGCATAGTTGACTGCGCACGAAATGTAGAATATTGCCCCAGCGATGCAGATCAATTCCGTCAAGTATGAAGTGAAAATGACATAGAAAATTGAGAGCACAAGCCATCTCCAGTGGAACTCGTTATTAAGTTTAACCGGAGATTGGATCAAAAGCCCGACGAGCAGGCCAGGGATGGCCAGAAGAATGAAGAGAAGCACAGCTGAACCCCACTTATCGTGCAGGATATGTTTTGCCCTCCTGAAAGCAGTTATACCGAAGTGCTCTTCGAAGCAGGTCACGCCGTTGGCAACTTGGGACATAAGAGTGATGATGAAGATCGGAATCAAGAAGATGACTCCGAAGACAGCAGCGAGAAGTGGCAGAACAGTGGCAGGAACTGTAAAGTGGAAGATCACCATGAAGATAGCATACGCCACGCCCACTGACAAAAGCAACAGGATGTCGACGATAGCTGTAACGAGGAGCCTACTCCACAGGCGAGGCACAGCGTGCAGCACTTGGGAGAATGTCACATTATTTCCGTCGTGAATGCTCCTCACTGCATGGAAAACTGCAGCCACTATGACCAGACTGAGCGAAAAGCTCAAAAGCATCAGGAATGCCAAGAGAAGGATCCCCAGCCCTTTCTGCAGATCAAGATTACCAAAATCATCCCAACTTGTAATGGGGAGAGACGGAGGGGATGGTAGATCAGGGAACAGGGTATGGATGATCGATTGTTGCGCGTATTGATCTACGATCAAGTAGAGAGAGTATGGTAAGACGAGCATGAACTGAATCCACACTAAAGAAGGAAACCGGCTCCCGAACAGCCTGACTGCCCCACGTACCACCCCGAACGCACCCAGTTTTGCAATATCCTGTTGGCTCAGGCCCAAGCTCAGGCCCAGCCCTCCGCCAATTCTCTCTCCCAGTGCGAAGTTCATGGCTTACTACTTTCTTTTCTTTTTGCCTCTCTCTTTCAAGCTAGTCTCCCGTCTCCCTAATGGATGATAAGGACCTCAAATCTTGAGATCTAGATGTCAACGGATTAGTGTCTGCTTACATATCCTCTAGACTAGACCTGATCTGTATCAAACAATCGGTAACTCACTGGAACAAAGAATGAACATTCATATGCTTGAACCCCCAGTAGTTATAGTATCATAAGAAAGGGAGTAGTTCTTAAAGGGGACGATGGCTCTTTCGACTTGATACACAGCTGACGATGTTCATTCTTTTCGGTTCTTGGACCTGTTCACTCACGCGTTGCATCAGGGAACTGTGCGTTTGAGTTGCACGTGCGTGCAGATATATCAGGCATGCGAGTTGTCGAGTACGCGGTACATACAGTTTCCCTTAGTGGCAAGAAAGAAAAAGTGATATAGATTAAGTAGTTCGTGAAATCTGGGGCGAAGTACTGCACATCCTTCCGACTGCAGCTGCGTGCAACAGGGGATCGTTGGCCTCTGACAGCAAGTGTTGCCAGCACCCTCTGGGAATCGATGAGCTTTCACCTTATCCTTCAAGGCCGTCAAACAGGTGGCAAGAACGTGGTACTACTTGTTTGCAGTCCCCATTCAGCTTCATTACAAGTTGAACGCATATTCCGAACCAAGCGAAGTTTTCTTTTTTCTTTCTGTTCTTTTTACCAAGCGAATTTATAAGCTGAAAACTCCGGCTGTCTGTCGCTCGACTGGTCAGAAACTCTTAGACGAGGCTGTTGAGATCAAATCCTTGAGTTGTAAGAACTGTACGTAACTGTTCAGGTCAAGCGAAGTCATCCCTCTGCAGAGACTACTATAATTGATGCTCCCAGTTGGGCACAGTCCAGAATCTCGTTCCTGTTGGTAAAGA
Organism: Asterella californica; assembly: GCA_036924285.1. Taxonomy (NCBI): domain Eukaryota; kingdom Viridiplantae; phylum Streptophyta; class Marchantiopsida; order Marchantiales; family Aytoniaceae; genus Asterella; species Asterella californica. The sequence goes on from JAYKYS010000003.1 coordinate 22,130,639, forward strand.
ACGTTGAGCGCAGGTATTCCCTTTTAGAAGACGGTACCATCCTCTTACTCAGGAGCCATCCGCACTACCCTTTCCATGCGCTCTCAGACCTCTCGCCATTTTCGGGTCACGTAAGTTCTGGCGTAAGGGGGAGGCACCGCACTTCACTTCAGAGTCATTTGACCTTCACTATTTTAGGGGTTTCGTTCTTTGTTTTCCTCAGAATGTTGACGTTTGTGGTGAAGCGGGTACGCATAAGAAATCTTTTGCAAAATGTGGTGTCAGATTCACGCGGGAGGTCCTTTTGTTCTCTGGAATGACATGCTGCGCGAATTTCTTGAACTCATGCACGGCTGCTGTCACTCGACGGGTGATATATGAAGCACTGTGTTCTCTTGAACACGCACTGCCTCTGCCATACCTAGAGCTCTATCAAGCTCTTCCATCGATTTTAGATCGGGCGAATGATTTGCAAGGAGTGAAAGAAGTTTTTGAGTTGTAAGGATTGTAAACCAACTTACGATGAAACTATTTAGTTTTCCTCTGACTTGAGTACCCCGGCTGATACTATAAGTAAAGTCGACTCCCTCTAATTGCATAGTGTCCGTGGAACCAAAAAGTTCTGTATTTAAGTGGATATGGAAATGAAAAATTTGACTAAACATTTTATTTTGATTATTGTTCAAGTACAGATAGTGTGAAAAATTGAGTAATTGTAGTCTGTTTACGTTGATTTAACATATTTTCTTAAGTTTGTGATAATGCTTATTAAGTAACTGTTACAACAGATCATCAAAGAATATCTGTTCACCTTCTACTTGCAAGAAATATAAAGAGTACAGTGTAAAAGATACCTAAAAGGTAAGAACTCCTGCTTATATGATCAAAATCAACCATTGAGATTATCTTTTTTAATCTATATACTTAACCTAAAATCTTTTGCAATCTACTTATTATGCAATTTTCACAGTTCCCGTCTATTTCTATATAAGAAATAATTATGCAAATATAAAATATGCATATAGAGAGAGTTGACTGTGTTCACTTTCTGTTATGCAAGACCTGATGTTCAATTGAGGAGACTTAGAGGCTAGAAGTTTGCTTAGGGCTCAAACTCCTCAATTGCCCATAAGTTGAAAGCTACTCGTGATCACGAGCTTTACACTTTTGTGATTCCTCTTAAGTCAAATAAAGTTACTAGTGACTAAGATCTATGGAGTTAAAAAATTGCATATTTTTTTAGAAGAAAGAATAATTGACCTAAAGCAGAAAAGAAAAAGAAATGAATACTTATTTTCTTCCTTTTATACCGGTAGTTGCAGTTTAACGTCATTACTAAATAAATAATTTATGAACAATTCAAGTATGGTTTAGGTGTTAGTTTTTAATGCATGATATATAAAATTATAAATATCATAAACATTTAGTATTTAGTATGTTCCTTGTTTGACAATCTGCTCGTTCATACTGACAATATAAAAGCATGCCGTTTGCTAATGGAAAAATGTACAGATAGCATAAAAGTGAGGACATGATCGCACTCAAGAGTGAGGAGGCTTTTGCGCGGATTTCTTAAAACTCATGTTCAGTAACAAGAAAAGAAAGGATACAAGAAGCAATTGCTTCACCTGATTCTACTCAGGGACCACATGAAGGTCCTGGATTGAAATGGTTTCTTTCGAGGACCAGCTAGTTTCATACGACTTATCAGTTCAGCTGATTCTCTTGACTCGGTCTCGTTCTTACAAGCGTCTTCTAGAGTCATATCAAGTTCAGTTAGTTTCTTTAAAATGAATTTGAATTGTGACTGCAACGTAATTAACCTGGGCAGAATCAAATCTAGATGAGCCATGAAAATCTCCATAGTCACGAAGACTTCTCCAAGTTGCGAATGGACCGAAAAAGCTGGTAGAAGGTGCTCTGGTAAATAATATAATATACTGGACTCTCTCTCGCTCTCACTCTCCGTTTCCGTTTCAACAAGTCAACGATCAAGAGGTATATTCGACAACAGAGAATCTAATATCCGACGTCACCAGGATAAGATCGCTTCATCAGAAACTCTGGAGCTCCTACTGTAAGATTCATTGTGGAAGTGTGATGTCTTGCACTGTGTGTCCATCTTGATCACCATGAAAGGACCACTGTAACAATTGCTCCAGTGGAATCTTTATTTTTATTTTTTTGAAGAAGGTAGCAGTACGCCCGAAAATTTTACTGAAAGGTGGAAAAGAACAAATAACGCCCATACCCAGATCCGAGTAAAACCAGGAACGAAGGTCAACCACAACCCAGCCTCGAGGGAGGACACGAGAAGGGCAACAGACCACAAGAAGCAACACAGGGGACCCACCGGAAGTGGGGGGTTGGAAAGCTGACGCTACCGAAATACGAGACTCATGAGACCTCCCAACAAGGAGTCGTAGCAGCACGGGGAAGCGGAGTGAGCCACAAGTAAAGACAGTACTTCCTAAGTTACCACTCGAAGGCCTTGAAGGAGGGCGTGTCGAGCCCCTAACATCCGAAGCTGGCAAGCCGAAGTGGCCATGCTAGTACTAACCAAAACGTAGTGTAATGTCTGAGCGAGGAGTTGACGAACAGTAAGCCGCGAGTCGTGCTGATGAAATAAGCAAGTACAGCGGTGGTTCCAACAGAGCTTCCAAGCGAAAGTGAGTAGGAGAAGCAGTGCCTGTTGCCAATGGCGAGAGCAGTGCATTATATCAGAAAATGAGAGCATGGGGCCACCATAAAGAACTAGTCGATAGGGAACCCGCAAGATTGAGAGAATTCAGAGGAAGTCGTCCCAGAAGGGCCGCGTCGCCAAACAGCGGACGAAGATGTGAGTCGTGTCTTCCTTGACTTAGTGACATGTCGAACATAATTGTTAGCTTCGTAGAATAGCAGTGGCGCGTTCAGCTGTAAAAACCCGTTGTTGATAATCCTCTGTGGTGACCAGTGACCACAGGAGCCGGCAAAGTGCTGGCGAATGTAAGACTGGTCAAGTGAAGGCGATAGGTGAAGAGGGCGATGAAGTGACCAAGTGGAGATGCCCTCGCTCCGCAAAGCTGCTGTAAGAGACCCCGGGTCCACCGTCTGCAGTGGTCCAGTTTTAGAGAGCATTTGAATGAGCGATAGATCAGACGGTCGAAAGAAGTCTTGAGGTGTCCACTGTAAGAACGTAGAATGGACGGGTAGAAGGAGTTCCAGGTCTGGAGGAGGGCAGAAGCCGTGGTGGAGAAGGAACTCGTGCCGGAGACGACAAAAGGAACAGCCGGTGAAGCTGAGGTTCAGTTCCCACAGTAGGGGCTGTTGAGGTGATAAGAGAGAGGTTGCATATCGAATGAAGAGTGCCGCTTGCTGTCTAGCAGAATCCACCACCCCAAGGCCCCGTATTGAGTGCGGAGAGTAAGGCGTGACCAGGCGACCAGTGGGACCTTAAGCTTAGGCGAGCCATCAGAACACTGACCCCAAAGAAATGTTCTTAAGAAACGCTGGAGCTGCCTCTTCGGAGAAAGCCGAAGTGAAACAGTAGAGAAAGTGAAGACTGGTGTACCCTGTAGCAAAAAGTGCAGTAACGCTGCCCGGGCCGCAAACGAAAGAAAGGGCGAACTTAGTGAGCCGAGCCGATGTTCCAAGGCCTGAAAACAAAAGGACCAGGCGTCCGGAGGTCGAAGTTCTGTGGCGATACGGACCTCAAGGTACCGGATCACTTGATGCCAAGGCATAAGCTTAAATGGGAGGAGTCTTAGCCAGGCTGGTGGAGGGCGGTACTTACCAATTACTAGGAGCCGCGATTGGACAGGTCGACCTTCGCTCCAGTTGCGAATTGAAATCCAGAATCCAGGCATCAACTTGTCATTGAACTGAACGCGAGCAGTGACTCCATCTGTGAGATATATCATCCACTTATACAACAGAAAAGTAAGCTCTCATTAAGTTATGAATGGTAGAAATAGCGTGAGATAAGCATGAACTGGTGGCAAGGGACATCAGCGCCAAGGTTTAGAGTATAGAACAGAGTTTACTGCTGCATAGAACTTCTTCAGGTTTAGAACTCTCAGCCTCTAGTTCTAGCGCCATTTTTCTCTCAATCAATTCAATGTCAGAATGAGATCAAACAGTTGTAACGAATAGAGGCTGAAGAAAAAACTACAAAGAACGACGTCGCATACAGTCTCAATCTTAAGTTACTACCGTAGTGCTATAATAATTACATTTGACGTATATTTACATGAAGAGGAATTCAAGTATCATGAGCAAAATGGGTGAAATGTAACCAGAGAACTGTTGAAATCGCGACATGTATGACTGTAAATATGTACGTCAGACTGGAAAATATGACACATTAGAAATGAACATCGCACGTCACTACATTAACTGAAGTTTGTACAGTAACTACGTAAATTTTTCACCATACTGGCAAATTTACCGTAGTATATAGTAAACGCTAATCAATCCGATCAGGATCCGGAGCTCGTGAGGTTTCAGACTTGACGCTCACAAACGTGAAGCACAATCGTCTAGAGTCATGTTGACCTTTCACGTACTTCAAATTACACCATAAATAACCATGCTTCATTTTGTGGGCCATCTTAGGGTCCTTGGTGAGATTTAGAATTTAGTGTCGTTCACACGTACTATTCCATTCATGAATTGAATAGATAATGAAGGAAGCTTAGTGCTGACGTCATTATCTCCATGCTGATGTAGGTGTCTCCCGGAGAAACCTCCATCAACAGAGTGAAATAATCGCTGTGTGTCTCTCTTTAAAACTGTCGGATCCTGTTTTGTCGAGACCAAACAGTGAACTGGACCTGAAGTTTCTCTCGCAATCGTAGCATAGAGAGACTGTGTGTTGTGATATAAGGTCATGGAATCAGCAGTGTATGCAAAACTCGGAGCATAGGACGTCGCTCATGATCGATCTCTATAAGCGCTATCGGGCTTGGTGATGAACGAATTCCGTTGGCACTTCCTAGAACCGAGGTTTATTTTGGATGTATAATTCTCTTTCTGTATTCCGAGGACCCAGAACCGAAGGCTCCAAGAGTGTCCCGTTGTTGGTTGTTCACGAAGACAATGTTAAAAGAAGAAGAAACACTCTTTAGACTTCATTCACAATACAAGACGAGGTGATGAGCTTCAAGGAGTTGAGCGGCGGGATTTAATCACAAGACGAGGTGATGAGCTTCTAGGATCTGAGCAGCGGGATTTCAGAAGGATCTTCCTTTCTCCACATACACGCACATATATATACTGCCGTCTGGATTTTATGAGAGACTGCATGAGTAGCTACGATGATCTTGTTCGCTCGCTGGTTGTTCGTAAGCCCAGCTAATCATCATCTTCGCATTCCTTGCTTTGCTTTGCAGGATTTGAGCTTACGACATTACATTAAACTACCACGAGAGAAATAGCCATCAGTTGAGCTATCCGTCTCACATCTTTCATCACCTCCACACTCCTGATCGACTGACGAGTGCCAGTATGGAGGGTCGAACTGATCGCTCGATGACCCTGGTGCTCTTTGTGACTATGCTAGTGATCGTATCATCAGGATGCAGTTTTGCAAACGCCGAAAAGGGGAAACTGGTCTTCACGTACTATTTGCACGACGATTTCGTACCTCCGGATGCGACTGCTGTACAGGTCGCCAGCGCCAACGGCACCTTCACCAACACGCAGATCTTCGGTGACATCACCGTGTTCGATAGCGTTCTGAGGGAGGGAATTGAGAAGGATTCGCCTGCGATCGGTAGCGCTGCGGGCCAAATCGTTGCCCTCAAGAGTCTTACCTTCATCACCTTCGCACATGATGTCACGATCCCTGGCTACTCTAGATCTGGAACGCTCAGCGGCTCAGCCAGGGTCAACATGTCTGCCCCTTCTTGGGAGATCGGGATCACCACTGGCACTGGCAGCTTCAGAGGAGCTACAGGCTACTTCACCGTCAGCATCGCTGATCCCAATCCCCTCGGTGCAATCGTGAAGTACATAGCAACTGTAGTGATCCCCAAGTAGCTGATTCATTCTTTCCCCCGCGCGTTCCTCCCCTCCCGCCATCGCTCGGGCTTCACGTACGAGAGAAAGATATAATTTACCGATATTCATTTACAGAGGGGAGGATATACATTTTCAAATTCATGATATATACACTTTAGTTGCTAAAGAATAAGAGAATATGCATGTGTGATGAAATTGTGTGAATTTTTGTTCGTTTATTGTTATCTGAAAAATATATAAGTGTTAAGTCATTCTTGGTCCACATTTATCAACTTGATCAATTGCTTGGTAACTACATTAACTTTTTCACATATTGACGATAGAAGTTCGTCAAATCAACAAATGCATTAACTCGATTAACATCTTTGAGATGTGAGATACGTGTAATAATCTCAATTTCGTGTTGAACACCTAATCCATCTACCAGGAGTTAGTGTGGTCCAGAAACTCTATTAACTCTTGAAAAAACTTGTACTTCCCATGGTGTAACTTCAACCCATAAACTCTCAACTGTTTGAACACCTCTCGTAGGTGTCTCTCGTGCTCCTCCACCATAGATTAAGATGTCGTCAATATAAAATCAAACAAAATCCTATCCTGCTAGGGTCTTGTCCATCATCCTTTGGAATTTAGTAAGGGCGTTCTTCAATCCAAATGATAAAAACCATCATTGATACAAACAATCTTTGCAGTGAGAATCAGTTCTCTAGAATGTTGTCTTAGATTTACTTTCTTCTCTCACCGGCAACTGATGATACTTTGCTCGAAGGTCCAAAATACTAGAGACCTTCACATGCCCCAGTGCATCAAAGATCTCCTCAAGTGTCAGCATGGCATACTTATCGAACTTCGTCTATCGATTGATAGGACAGTAGTCTCCACATGTCCGTCTATCTATGTAATTGTCATACATATCTTTCTTTGCTGGAAGAATTGTGACATATGCATACTCTCCATGCGACATCTCCACCAACCTAACCTCCAACAAGTCTTGCGTCCTATTCTGGATGAAGACTCTCTCCATGTCACTACACCTGTAGGGACGTCGAAAGATTGACGTGTCACTAGTCAAGTCGATCCTTATACCTGGTCCCTTCAAGGTACCCAAATCTTTCATACTAAAGGCAAAGTGATTCTTGTAGCTCTTCAAGAATCTCTGAACTCTTCGTCTCTCATCTCTTATAAGCTTGGGTCCAATCTCCGGCTCTCTAATATCCTCTGTCACCATGCTAGAGATAGAAGACGAATTCGTTGACTGTTATCTTGCAGCCTCTTGAGTAGTTTCCTTCTGCTCTTCACAAACAACCTCCACCTCCACTGTGCGAAAATCTCTTGCAGTCTTAACTGTAAGTCCCACACTCTCGTCTACGACACCTCATAATGTCTAAGGATGACGAACTCCACACGCCTCACCCCTAGTCTTTGCTAACACTGACTTAGTAGACAAAGAGCTCAGAACTATCCGAGCAGTAACATCCGTCGATCACATCCAACGCTACTCAATCAATCTAATGTCTAACAATCCACGTCAAGCAGTTCAAGTTCATTGCTTAACCCAACATCTGACGTGGTGAAGTCTCCGACACCAAAGCTACTATTGTTGTACTCGTAAAGAAACCCATCGCTCGCTCTGTCTCTTCGACGTTGAGCTCCACCAACTGCTGTAACTAAGCATATCACATAATTTGAGAGTGGATTTGGGGTTAAAAAAACTCTACCTTTTTAACCTCAAGGTATTTGCAAAGAGCTTTCCAACGGTTCAACTTTCGACCCAAACGGACCTCGTATAAGAAAGTTACACTTTGGAGAACCCTTGGTCAACGGATCTTTGTCTGCACTTTTGAAGGCCTTAACCATCGATTTTTGCGTTTCTGAGATTTTTGCCGTGCTGGACGAGATTGCTGAAGAAATACAATATAGACACTACTTCCACCTCCACAACCACTTTGAGGAGTTTCAGATTTTTCCCACCTACTTTATTTTTGATCGATGGCTAACGTTAGTGATAACTTGCTTCGTGGATCATCATAAGTTGGATAGCACAAACTATCCAATATGGTGTTTCAAGGTTCAAGCCATTTTTTTTAGAACTACGACTTATGGGACATAGTGTTGGGTGATGAAGAAAGACCTATCGAATCACCAGCTGCTGTCAAAGCTTACAACAAAAGAGATCAACAAGCACTTGCCATCATCAAGATAACCATAAAAGACTCGAAAATCATGGATATCTTGGAGGCTAAAACTTCTAAAGATGCTTGGGATACTTTCAACAAAAAGCACGAAGGAGCCGCTCGAGGGAGGAAGAAAATGCTACGCAGAAAGTTAAACACTTTGCAGATGATTGCAGACATCTCACTCGAAGAGCACTTCAGTACTATCAAAGGGTTGCTACAACAACTGAAGAATCTGGGTGGAGGTATAGATGAGGACGACTTGGTGCTTATAGTGCTCCAGAGCCTACCAGAACCATATGAGCACTTTGTCAAAGCAGTGGATGTACGCAAGGAGCCTGTCTCATTTGAAGAACTGCAAACACTAGCTTTACAAGAAGCAATGAATATTGAAACCAAGTCAACTCACAACTGATGCAGCTTTCTTCTCCAAGAGGAGAGATCATAAGCTGGATAGACCTCAAGACTCGCAATCAAAACAAAAGGAGCATTGGGACAACAAGAGAGGCAAGTTCAACAAACGTGACTCAGAGGGCAACTCCAACAAACCAAAACCTGGGAACTGTAATTACTGTAAGAAACGTGGCCATTTCGCCTATGAGTGCAAGAAGAAGGCATTTGATCAATGTTCCAACACGCCATGTATACAGACGCACGTGACCATCAGTGGTGGATTGATTCTGGAGCATCAGATCATATCACCTCAAAGAAGGAGTGGTTTCAAGACTTTCATCCTCTTAATGGACCAGAGATACGATTGAGAGATGGTAAGGGCTACCAAGTCCAGGGGGAAGATAACATTCATATTAAGCTACCTTCAGGTCAGATAAGAACCATTGGAGGTGTCTGGTTTGTACCTGGTGTAGTGCATAATCTTTTGAGTGTTGGTAAACTTGCTGCGAACGGGTTTCAACTGTCATTTGATGCACAAAGATGTTCTATTCTCAACGAAGGATCTGTGGTAGCAACAGGGCTGAAGGTTGACCACTTGTATGAGTTACAAGCCTTACCTTTGGTAGCTCCAGTTCTTGCTGCTGTAACAGATACGAGACACATATGACATCTTCGATTTTGACACTTACACTATCAGAAAATGCATAAGTTGTTTCATGAAGACTTGGCCCTTGGTGTTTCGAAACTAGTCTCTGTTTAGATCTAAGGCAAACTTCACTCCGTGTGAAGTTTGCCTTAGATCTAAACAGACTCGAAAGAAGTTCTTCAAAACTACTGCAACACGAGCAACAGAAATCCTTCAGCTGTTACATACAGATCTCGGTGGACCTACTGAGACTATTTCGCTTGGAAGTTCTAAGTACTTTATGCTGGTTGTTGATGACTTCTCGAGATACATTTGGGTTTTCTTCCTGTTAAGAAAGTCTGAAGCACTCTCGAATCTTCAACAGCTTCTTAACATGGTGGAAAGACAGACTGGACAACTAGTGAAGAGTCTGCGAAGTGATAGAGGAGGAGAGTTCACTTCCAAGGCTGCTGACAAATATTTTGCTGAGAAAGGGATACTGCGGCAGTTTATTACAACTTACACGCCTCAGCAAAATGGAGTGGTTGAAAGGAAGAACAGAACTGTCGTGGAGATGGCAAGAAGTCTTCTTCTTGAGCAAAATCTTCCAAAAGATCTTTGGGTTGAAGCTGTGAATACTGCGGTCTATCTTCTCAACAGAAGTCCAACAAATGCTGTGAACAACAAAACTCCATTCGAAGCTTTCACAGGGAAGAAACTAGATCTCTCTAACCTATGAATTTTTGGATGTAAAGCATATGTTTCAACTCCTCGAAAATTACTCCAAAAGTTTGATGATAGATCTCAGATCTGTACATTCATAGGATATCCAGCAAGAGAAAAGGGATATAGGCTGTTGAGTGCTACAAGAAAGATCATCATTAGTCGAGATGTAGTGTTTTTAGAGGTCTCTTCATCTCGAAACTCACAACACCATCTTTATGACTTGCCACCTCTCTCAATCCAAACACCTACTTCAGAGAACCATGAAGAAGAAGCTCAAGCTCAACTAGAACCACCTCCTACACCACCTACACAAGTTGAAGTTACTGAATCAGGTCCAACTACAGCAGATTCGCCTCTCATACACCAGACTACTCCAAATTTGAACCTTGCTACTCAACCAAGGAGACCTATCAGAACAAGGAAGGTTCCTGCAAGGCTAGAGGATTATATTCTCATGGCTGAAGCTCAAGGTGATGGAGAAACTATTACATTCGAGGAGGCTTTCAGTAAAGATCAATGGAGACTTGCTATGCAAGAAGAATATGATGCATTACTCCAAAATGCAACCTGGAGCTTAGTACCTCTTGGCAAACAACAGGGAAGCATTTGGCTGTATTGGGTTTATAAGATCAAGAGACATGCGGATGGAACTATTGAGAGATACAATGCTCGCCTTATTGCAAAAGGTTATTTGCAGACTGCAGGAGAAGACTTTCAAGAGACCTTCACACCTGTGGTAAAACTTAACTCCATTCGAGTTCTTTGTGCTCTTGCAAAACAACATGGTTGGAAGTGTTTACAAATGGATGTTAAGAATGCATTTCTTAATGGGATTCTTGAAGAAGATATCTACTTGCAGCAACCACTAAAGGAGGTGAACAGTTAGTGTGCAAGCTGCACAAGGCATTGTATGGTCTCAAACAAGCTCCAAGAGCTTGGTACACAAGAATCGACACTTTCTTGAAGTAGCAAGGCTTCTCTCCTACAAGAGGTGATCCAAACTTCTATGTTTTGATTACTTCTCAAGGTATTGTGTTACTGTTATTGTACGTGGATGACCTGATAATATCCGGAAGTAATCAAGGAGGAGTAAAGAAGATTCAGCAAGCTTTAATGCAAAAGTTTGATATGAAGGATCTAGGACTTCTCAACTTTTGTCTTGGAGTTCAGTTTCTGGAACACAGCGAAATGTTATACCTCTCTCAGACAAGATACACATAAAGTATACTTCAGGATTTCCAGATGGAGAAGTGCAAGCCTGCGCCTACTCCTATGGTTATCTCGAAGGAGTGGCAAAGTTCTTCTGTTGATGATGAGCATGCAGATGCAACAGAGTTCAGGAAGCTGATCGGGAAGTTAATTTATCTGACTGTCACTACAAGACCAGATATTTAGTTTGCAGTCAGCAAACTCAGTCAGAATATGGAGTCTCCCACAATTATACATATGAGGGCAGCAAAGAGAGTTTTGCGTTATCTCAGGAGAACTACCAGCTATGGGCTCAGATATAGCTCAGATAAGTCACTTGGACTTGTTGGATTTACAGATGCTGATTGGGCAGGTGATTCTACAGATCGTAAATCAATGTCTGGATTCGCATTTATGCTGGGAGGAGGTGCCATCACTTGGCAGTGTAAAAAGTAGCCACTATTGCTTTATCCTCCTCTGAAGCAGAATATCATGGCCTGTGTAATGCACCACGAGAGGTCATTTGGCTAAGATGGATGTTGGAGGATGTAGGTGTCAACCAAGACACTCCAACAGTAATCTGGACTGATAGTATGAGTGCAATAGCATTGACGAAAAATCCAGTGCATCATGCTAGAACAAAGCACATTGAAGTACAAGTCCACTTCATCAAGGAGAAAATAATTTCAGGAGAGGTTGTTACTTAATGGGTAACAACTGATGATCAAATATATTCACCAAGCCTTTGTCTTCAGACAGGTTTCAAAAATTGAGACTTGAACTTGGTGTATATTCAGTACCATTGACATTAAGAGGGGGTGTTAAAGATAATGTCTAGTGTATAGTCACTTCTATAGTCACATTTATAGTCATCTCTATAGTCACATTTATAGTCATCTCTATAGTCACCTCTATAGGCACATCTCTATGACTAATGACTGACTAGTGACTAACCTCTTGTCCATATGTTAGAGTATATAACAACCCCTCTTGGGAGATGATGAGTCGACTGATCTTTTTACTGATATATGTTCTATAGTGAAGAGTATTCACTTGGTTTGGTTCTTCAACAAAATAGACTATCTCCATCCACATATCGCGTCCACGATCCACAGAGCTGGACACCATGAGGCATTGCTGCTGCATTGCTTCCGATACTGCACAGTGAAATCAACACTTGAATCTGTCACTAGCTAATGTCGTGTTATACTCAAGTGACCTGTCTCACACATACTTCTACCACGTCATGCCCCGTTCATAACAAATCATTCTCTAAGCTCCACGTACACATCATTGCCAGCGTGTGAGTAACAAACTGTCTACTTCAGGTCAAAGCCTGACCAAATATCGAGTTGAGCGCAGGGGCCGTCTAAGTAATAAGATGTACGCATGAGTGACCAAATGAATAACTTCCCGGAATTACATTGAAAGCATAGCTATTTGTTTTTTATTTGCAGAGTTATCGGTCGATTTTAAAAGACAACATAGAAAAGAAAGGTAATACCTCTTCGTTCGAATCCCTTTGCACTATTCCAGTTATTCCTGTCACCTTCTCTTTTCTACCGAATGCATAACTCTGGAACTCCATGGCATGCAGAGCATCTCGTGTACTCGTCAAATCTACTAAGACCACATCCTATTCACCTCCCAACGTGGAGATGAAATCTATATTCCTCGCATCTCTCTGACCAAGTGGAGTTCCGAACAGCAGATCGAGATGAATGTAAGTTGGATACAACACTAGATCGAGAAAACGCTCTGATAAAATATGTTTAATTAAATTATATCTATAATTCTAAAAACTTTATTATCATTTCTAAAAATGATGACTTTCAAGTCACTTCTGTATATTTTTACTCACAAGCAGAGAACTGCGGGAAGGAGAGAGGTGACACAGGTGAGGTAGCAGCAGGATCCTTGTCGATCAATTTATAAATTAGTACATAATATCGATATTTTTATTTTTCTGAAAAAAATTACATTTAAAAAGAATCATGATGTACACGTCAAGATTACACGCCGACATCTGGTGGAAAGAAGTGGAAAAAAGACTTCTTGTCCAAGAAACCTTATCCGAAATCTTATCCGAAAAGGACATTAAAAATGTATTAAAAAGAGATTATCAAGTTGTTTCTTTATTTATGTGAAATAATAGAAGTTGAAGTTTGACTACCCACCTTCGTATTTCAATGCGTGACACGTGCTACCACTCTCTGTGTTAAACCATGATCTATTGTTATTTCATCATCCAATCAATATAATCTTTGGAAGTGAATGATTTCAAAAATGAAAGATGCTATTTCAAAAAAGAAGAAGCGAACACCTCTTCTATGACAGCCCTTTCGCAAGGATTGAAGTAGTGGCAGCTGGAGTATGGGAAAGAGACTACAACAGATCATTCATTGTCTACTATATCCAACAAGTTGTGGACTTCGGACATGAGAATGTAATCACGTTGACTCTTCTCATAGGAAGGTGTGAGTGCGAAGGATTCAAAAGACTTCTAAGAACGTTATTCAGCGGATTTTGCGCTTGAAGATTTCTTTCGCGTAAGAGTTCAGATCTAATCATATTTGGATTCAAAAGATAGATACAGAGAATAAGCATCTCCAACCGCCTGTGGGGAACTTTTGCTCGTTTTGTGTTATCAGAAATTTGGAATTGTTACATAAAAATTATAAATTAAATTAATTTAGAAAATGAAAACTTTCTGTAAATATTAAGTGTTAACCAGAACAAGACTTGCGAAGAGATCCAGACATAATCCATAATACACGCTACACATACACTTTCAAAACTACAAATGCAACTTGAAGACTTGGTATAAATACATATATTGATTTATTACCTATTTTTATCAACTTGGAAGAAGTAAGTAATAAACTGAGCAGGCTTCACTCTTCCATCTTCATATGAAAGAGATGACTAAGCAAATAAATTTAAAACCCCTTTTGACAGAAAATTATAACTATTGACGATGTTTAAACAAGAATATTTTCTGATACCAAGAGTGTACAATCTTGGTTCAAACTGAGAACATCCAGTAGTAGTCATCTTTTGTCATGTAGTGAGTTTTATACCGCACCCGGGGGGTTTAAAGGGACGGTGACGCTGCAGAATTCAGTTTACATACCGTTTGAATGGAATTGCCTTCAAAGTTCTCTTACATATGTTGCAAGGGAACAACGGAGCTACATGCAAGAAGTACACATGGAAAATGATTGTGAATCTCAAGGTGATGAAGATTTCAAGCAGAGGATTTGGAAGTAGACAGTCTGGAGCGGAGAGAGAATCTGCATTAACTTTTCTCTGTTTGGTCTTCTAAGGATTTTGTACTTTCTTCTTCTCCAAATGACTTAAAATCATATCTTTCTCTTCGGAATCTGCTCTCAGTTTCTCAACGAACTCAGCTTTTATCTTATTCTCATTCTCGTTCTCCTCAAGAAGGATTTCTATTATATGGACTAAGATTAGCCTAATACTGTGGACCTTCTCAAGGACTTCGGCCAATCTTTTGACCAGATTCTCGTAAGATGGCGATGGTACGCGAGTGTTGAGCACCTCGCTTTCAAGAACTGAATCAGCGTGACTGTTCTTCAGATTCTGAAGGCTGTCTGTTATGCTACTCCCAGACGACAGACTTCGCTTCACCTCCAGGACCTCGTTTTCAATCGTCTTGTTCCAATCCTGAAGCCCGAGCATTGCATCTAATGTACTTTGCGTGTCCACAAAAAGTACAAAATGGATCAACTCCGCCTTCCTGTCTTTAGCTTTATCAGTGTAATCCCGGACAAGCTCAAGAGCTTTCTGTTGGACGAGCAGAGAAGGAGTCTTCTTATGATTTTTCATGTCAGTGATGTATCCGAGAAGCATCGTCGGTGTCAAGCCTCTCATATGTCGGGTGACCACCGACTTCGTGTAATCCGAATCCAAAGGAACCTCGACCTGCGGGATAGAGATGCATGCGCCTGGGCCAGAGCTCGATCCGACGGTAACAGCTTCGACGTCTGTCGAAAGCGTCGTCGGCATCAGGTTTTGTTCCGAACTAATCTGCTGTCGCTCCTCTCTGTCGCTTGGGGGATGTGAAGTTAGTAGAATCTTCAGAGCCTGACAAAGGATCAGAGGAAACGGTTCATGCAGTTGAAGCAATTTTGAAATGTCCTCTTTATCCACAGTGCCTTCGGAAAGAACTTGTACGATCATCTGCACAAGAATCAACACATCCTTGCATGAGCTTTCAATCTTACTCAGTAAGCGACAAGTTGACGACTGGGGCAGCATTTCTCTGTCATAATTCAGCACGGATTTGAATGCAAATGCAAACTTATTACAGACCTAAACTAGCTGACAAAAGGAGAAAACATGCTGTGGAAAGAGAATGAAGTTTCTGAAGGAGAAGAGCGATGAATATTGAGAGTTGCGCAATATCACACCAAAGATATGCACACACCTTCTTCCCGTATTTATGAGCTTCCTGCGTCGAATCCAGTTCTGTAGGTCTCTTTCCTCTTAAGCGTTGAGCACCAAGTTTTTGCTCACTACTTCCCGATTCACTATGAAGCAACCACACAGCCTCCAGCGCAAAGCTCCTTCTTGTTCTAAATTCGCTACTTCCATCCATACCAAGTCCGAGTCCCTCTAAACGTTGTTGAAGCTCTTCGACCTTTTCATCGCCATAAGCCGCACACAGTACCGCAACTAGCTCACCTTCCCAGGGACCATCGGCACTAAAATTCGGAACGTCTGTCGACAGAAGCTTCATAATTAGGAAACTTAATTCTTCTCTCTTTTTCTCGCGTATGATCTCTTTCCGCAATCTGGAAACTGAATACGTTTTCTGCTTCTTCTTCTCATCCCAAGGTGCTTGGACGACATCCTCTTCAACTAAGCTCCACTTCTCTAATATTTCCAACCAGTACGCGAGTGATAGTCCTCTTCTCCGAATTCTCGGTGCTTGCTCGGTATTCTGTTGCTTGTCTAAGAAATAGTGTATCGATGTGAGAACAGTCTCTGGCACAGGAGTTCTACAAAGGGCAAGGAAAAGTAACAAGTCAAGGGCAAGGGGCTGGTCGAAGCGCAAAGCATCCAAAGGTGCGATCATCGACGAGGAGATTGTACTGGAGTGGCCTAAGCGTTTAGCTATAACCTCGTTCTCCAGACTACTGTAAAACTCTCCTTCGAATGTACGATCGAGAATTTCTTGCCATCTTTCTTGGTATAGAACTCGACGCTTCAAAAGCTCAGTGAAACAGACTAACGCTTGAGGATTGCCGTTGGTGACTTCGATCATCTCGTCCAGACAAGTCTGAAGATCCTGCAAGTGACAATATATTGCACCATAATTTCAGTAAACAAACGGCTAGCTACGATCAAGAAACCATGTTAGTTGGAACTGCCGTTTACAGTTGTAATAAAGTCGTGCACGAAGGAATGACATCTAATACAGTTCCAAGCTAAGGGATGATTTCAGCCGCTCTCGCGTTTTGCATCATCGGAAAACTAGTGATCCTGCGCAAATACTGACAGGATTTGCGCAGGATCACTAGTTTGCAGTTGAAAGACAGTGTAAATGAAATAAACCAAGGGATGCTGTAGCAACATGCATAACTAAATGTTTACCTGTGAAGCTTTTATTTGACCTTTAAGATTTTCAACAGCAGATTCATCGTCTGGTTCGTTGGAGAGCCTTTTGAGCAGCAAGTTCACTGCAGCCTCTCGGTCCATTTTCTCCATTTTCAGCAAAATCAAATTGGCCCAATCCGGTACGCATATGCAATTAGCATTCTGTGTGGTAACCAAGTATTTCCTATGAACTCCGGGAACGATCAGAGGGCCCAAAATGTTTGTATCACATACATTGTCTACGATTACCAGAGCGGACAGTTCATACAAGCTTGCCTCCAGTTCTTTCTTTAGACTGTCATTATCTGGAGGAGTTCCTGAGCCTTCTGGGTCGGAACTTGTGAACCCTCGCCCAGCTGTTCCTAGATCCTTCAGAAGCTTCTTGTAAGCCGTGGTAATTCTTGCCGCAGGTCCGCAATCCACGAAGAACACTCCATCCGAGAACATCGGAGGCTTGGACTTTTTAGCGTCAGGCGCCGGCTGTAGCCGCTTCTTCTTCCAATCATCCGTGTTCATTTGGTATTCCAAGCCCAATTCCTTCGCTAGGGAGGTTTTGCCTGAACCGGGTTCTCCGTATAGCACTACTATCTCTGCACCTGCATCTGATTCCAGTTCTTTCTTCACTGAATCCCATGACCTTTTGTTAGCCGTGTAGTACTTTGCTTTGAATAAGCCCAATTTTGCTGGTTCCCACTGTTTTACTTCTTTTATGATTGGAGGCACTTCTGCTGCAGCCTGAAGGGCAGTATTTATGTCTTCAAAAGCATCCTTCACTCGCTTGATACCAAAGGAGAGCTCGTTCGGAAACGCCAGGGAAGCCAATCTCCTCTTCCACCTCTTCCAGTTGAACAAATTGATTTCTTCAAGATCTTTTGCCCTGGTTTGCTCATGTTCCAAGAGACTACTTGCTACCTTGAGTCGACTGGCCAGAGCGGGTTTGCCACTTATCCCGTGCATCCGGAAATGTTCATCCCATTCCTCCACCAGTCGCTCCAGAGCTTCTACATTTCGGGAATAATCTTGCAGCTCAACTCTCCCCGTGTTCCAGTTGGTACTAATGCTAAGAAGGAACAACCCAACTTTCTCTACAAACTGTGTAGCCAAAGAAACCAGAGCAACTAGAACTGATATATCTGTCGACGACATCCTAGTACTTCATGATGGCAGCAGTAACTCATAGATGACAGAATGAGTGAATCCTGAAGATGAAGAAGCTAAGTAAGAACAGATCCCAGTCAACTGGTGAGTTGAATCGTTACGCAACGACAATATTCAACTCCGGTAGCGATCCACTCGCGAAGATGGTGAAGAACTGAGAAGCTTTCGAGTTCAGAGCGGATTAGATGTCGAATTTTCCCGATGTGAATACTGACATCTTTCTGCCCCATTATCAGATGCTCACTAATCACTTCCAAATGGTTAGAAACTTGTTTCACACCGTGCTCGGGAGATCCAGGTTTTGAGTCCAGGACAATTTGTATCAGGGAGCATTCGTGAACACCTTCCTTTTCGTCCTTGGAAGTCATCCTCCGCCGTCAAGTTTACCGTAGCTTTGTCATTTTGCTATTCGCACAGTAGCCGCGCCAAACTCCGAGACGCAATTAGTGGCCTTTTCGCGTCGCATCGAGTCTGTCTGGTCTGGTCTTGGACCGGAGTTGCGCCTGATAGATAGCGACCATTATAATTACTCTATACTTCACGCTCTCCGCTCTTTCACTTGCGTTGACACTGCACAAATCTCGTCGAATTTAACACGCCGTGACTCTATCACTATTTAATCCAGTACGGTAAGAGAACAGGCGAGTAATTCAAGTAATTTATCTTCTTCAGACAAGCGGAACAAACAGAGGTAAAAAGTCGGTTTCGTTGTGCACTTGCGATTTCTACTGAAAGTCAAGTAAGTCTTGGGTTAACGCCTTGGGGTTTGCGATATTCATGATTAGTTTAACACTCTTTTCTCTTTATTGCTCTTTATCTATGTGGGAAAAATTTATTTTGTCTTTTAATTTAAATTTAACACCAATTTAAATACAAATTACAATTACAATTGATGTTGAGCAACTCGAGTTAATTAAGCAACAGGAGTCACTTGCTCAACTTAAATATATCAAAATATTTTAGTTATTTCATAGATTACATTATGACATCTAGATATAAGCTCTTGTTTACAAAAATATTGTTATTCACAAGTTACTTATTTTAATATTTTTAACAGTTATATTGCAACATAAAACGATTTATAACTTAAATTAAGGCCAAACAAATATATTTAATACAGAAGTATATTTTAATATATACAGTTTTTTGTTTGATTATAACTTTAAACCTTTATTCGATATGTTATATTTATAAAAGCTGTTTTATTAATCATTAATTGCTAACAAATATAATTACTAACAAATATATGTTTGAAATACCTCCTCAGTAGGCGCACCAGGCGAATATACATCAAGTGAACTCCAAAAAGCTAAGCGCGCACTTGTGATTTCTGACTGTCAAAGGCAGCAAGTGCAGTAAAATCGGCTCGGGCAAATCCCGGCAGATCCATGCCTCAATGATTCGCCTGGTACTGTGTGAAATATGCGTGCTCCATGAACGTATGGGGAACTTTTGCTCCCTTAATGTTACAGGAAAGATACATATGTTAGAAAATAATTTTATACTAAGTAGATAAAATAATTAACAATTTCTAATTATTATATATTAGCTAAATCAACAGGGGCGACAAGAGCAAAACCGTAACCTATAAGTGCACAGGGTCCAGAAGCACTTTGAAAATACAAGTATGATAGTTTGTTCAATCCAAATAATTCATTAAATCAACAGTTTAATTTATTACCTAACTTTTCCAGTTAAAAAAGTTAGGTAATAAATTTACCCGCCCTGGTATACACTTTGGAAGAGGTGAATATATGCACGAGTGCTCACTTTGTATGTAAGTTGTTTGGTTGGTTACTACAGTCCCCGAAGGCGAAAGTGCGGACCAGAGATCAATTGACACGTGTCAACATATAAATAATTGGCGGATATTCTAAAACCGTCGAATACGCACGATAACGAATACACTCTGGAAGTCGCGAAGGTTTTTTAGTTCGGTTGTGAACCACTTTCCTTTGTATTTTATTTCGTTACAAGAATCACGACCAGGCAAAGAAGAAACAAACCAAAATGACTGTTATTTGAAACCCAGGGAACTTGGTTTCCTTACTGCTCTCTCAACTTTGACACCCGCTGGTGTCAGTCCATGTTATAATGTGGACATCCATTCGAAACGAGTTTTCATTTCCATTGTTTCTTTCATGAATCTTGTTCCTTACGATAAAATAGAGATTCAGTTCTTTTTCTTTTACTTCTGCAGAGGCTAAACTTATAATGCTCGCTTCTGTTTATAACTAGATTAGACATTAACTAAGATATTTTAGTAATTTTAAAAACTTATCACTGGCATGCTTCAATAATTTGTCGTTCATTGGCTTGAAAGATGCGCGAAGTAACTTGTCCTTCCGGTACATGGCACGCATTTCTCAGCCGAGTCAACTCCGCAGCTGATGTTATCTTTAGGGGGAAGTCTCTCTACCGTTCTTACTTTGTTTTGTGGTTTGCTGCATCTTCGTATGAGACTCTCACTCTCACTCGCACACTCGCTCTTCAGTTCATCCGATCATAGTTGTGGAAAAGACAACACTCCTGCAAAAAAAATGTTTTATCATACCCGAATACGTTTGTTGTGTTTGTTCACATCTCTCTTAACTTCCAAACTGGCTATTGAATGTGTAGACTGTACACATCGTCTAATATATATTTTATTGCTAAAATAATTTGAACAATTATGATATTAATCATAATAAAAAATAAATTAAATTATAAATGACACAGTAAAATCATTAATTAAACTATCGAAAACAAAGTAACGGGTCAAAGGTATACTCTAAGAGGTGTGTGATCAAGCAAATATGCATGCAACATGCACTTCTCGTCGAGAAAAAGAAAACAAACGTCTAAAGAATTATTATATATTATTGACTGACAACTGGATTTAGAAATATTTTGTGAAAATTTCATTAGAAGAAGGTAGACTTTAGAATAAAACAGAATTAAATGCAGACTTTAGAATAAACATGTCAACTGAAAACAGAACTAAACGTAAACTTTAGAACAAAACATCTAAACTGATCACGAAGTAAACAATAAAATTTCTATATTTAATACTATATTTAAATTATTATATCTAAACAAAAAAATATATCTGTACACATGCAATGCTACATTTGTTACGAAAAGCAAAAAAACCCATAAGTGAGATACCCTCATGTACTCTCATCTTACTATAAAAGCTTTCTTTCCACAAATCGCTGATCCTCTCCGTGAAGCCGCCATCCTCTGGATTGCTGCACGGCTTGGCCACTTCAGCCTTGCACCTCTTCAACCCCAAGTGACTAGAGTGCTTGTTGAAGCGCGCGCACACGAGTAAAAAGAAACCAAAAAGTGCATCTGAAAACATAAAAGTTAGACATTGAAAAAGAAACATGTGAGTTTACAGAAGCCGTTGAACGTTATATGCGGTTGTCACACTCGATTACCTTAAGATCATCGAGTCCTTAAGTCAAATGGTTACACTCAGAGCACCTGCATAAGCGTTTCTCTAAGCATGCATTGTCACCCTCTTCCGAGTTCGAAAGAGGGGGAAATGCATTTTCGTTTAATTTAATATTTAATTTTTTTGACGAGAAAGGTTAGATATTAAGTTAAACGTCTGATTAAATTATGTATTCACGAGTACAGTACTCGGACTTGTATTTTCTGAAGCGCGAGAATTCAATTTAAACTTATGAGTTCTTGCAATTTAAACTTGAGTGTTTCTAAGATTAATAAATTATTAATAATATTTATAAAAAAATTTAATTATTTATATTTATATTTATATTTATATTTATATTTTATTTAATATTTCTATAATTTTCTGATAACAAAAAGAGAACACAAGTTCCCTAAAGTTCAGTTTGCATACACATTTATACGGTTGACATGTAATGTTACGTGTAACTCTAATCTAATTTGATGAGTGAAACAAAAAAATTAGTACCGGTCAAGGTCCGTTCAAGACAGAGATTGGCGCTGGGGACTGTTCCGTTCAAGTCAATCTCGTGCGCAGGGCCCGTTTAAGCAAATGTTCTAGGAAATTTGAGGTCCATTTGGACTCGGTATTCGGATTCGACAAATTTCAGCGGGGTCTTTTGCGTGGTGGATAAGTGGGAAGATAAGACGGCAGAAAGTCAAGCTGTTTATACTCGTTGCGTGTCGCGGAAGGGTCGTCTTGCTAACCCACGTACCGTGCCCAGGCCGCGGTGTCCGTCAAAGTCGCACCAAGGATTACAGTAAACCTTGGACTTCGTTCGAGTGAGACAAAAGTGTTGACCATAAATCTATCCCCGAGGAAACAACAAACTATCGTATTCCGTAAAAGTCCTACATGTTCATGGTTTACTGAAGGTGCCTTCATAATTTCGTCAGCGGAATGTAACTTTGGAAGTTGTGGGCATGTCGAATGTTTTGATTTGAGTGCTTCCACACGTCTTGTGAACCCTCAACCCTAAACAGTCCAGACTCCATACGTATTTGCCAGACTTTTAGATATGTTTAGCAATCTTCCCTACATAAAAAATTCATAATAACTTGTACGCAAATGATATTTATTTATTTATTTATTTTAAAGATATGATACATTTACTCGACAAAGGAAGATAGATGTGCTACGAGATCACAAGGAACTCAAACAAGCACTTAGGTATAACTACGAGTATTGATAGTTAAACCTTGAGTACAGTATAAAAGTATGAAAGACAATATTTTTTTCCTCTCGGTGTATCTTGAGTTTGAAAAAAGAATTTTTTACAAAAAGCTAAACATTTTTATCTTAAATTTCTCTGTAAATACTGAGTTGTTTGTTTCGAGGATGAATCGTAACTTATAGAGCGGGTGAACACTTTTAAGTTGATCTTTATTTCACAGATTCCAAGTTGAGATGAAGACTAGTTTGTTCCGAGATGAATCCTAACTTTTAACGCTGATGTACCACTTTAAGATGATTCCTTATTTCACATATTTCAAGTTTAAATGACAACATAAAAACCAAAAACTGATTTTTTTATAACGGTTAAATTTCTCAGTTCTCTGAAAGCAAAACCGCAACATAAAGTTTTCTGAGTCACCCGCAGCACTTGCAGTCACACTTAAGTCTCATTCGCAGTTCTTAAAGCACTTGCACTCGTGCTTTAAGAACTGCGAATGGGAGTTTTCTAAATCTCGTTCATTTTGACTTTAAGTCTGCTTAGAAGAGCTTTATATTGCAAGAGGTACTGATCAAAAGCCGATATGAAGAGTAGTTTTTATTGCGGTAGTTTAAATTTCTACCTTGATAAAGACGGAAGCATGTAAAAGCAGTTGACGCGAACAGAATCCAGGTCATGTTATAAATATTTTACTTTTAGTTTTCATATACATTTTATTACTTTTAATATTGGTTATATATGTATATAAACAAGTTGTTGCAGAGTGGAACTGAGAGGCTATGCATTTGGTACACAAGAGGAAGTGTACATGATGAGAAACATGATAGTATTGAAATGCACGTGAAGTATTTAAATTCAGGAAATAAAAGCCGGTGGTAACTTTTATTTCCCGAATTTTAACAAAAGGGAAGGAAGAGTTGAACGAAAATCTAGAATGAAAATCAAAAGGAAAATATTTTGATGTTTTCAAATTCTAAAAAATACTAAGAAAAATAACTTTTCAAGTTTTTTCTTGACCAAACGAGATGTAAAAGTACCATTTGGAAATGGAAAAATTATACAAAACTGTTTTGATCTTTAAAGTCCTAGCCTCTTACAGTATCATCATATTTTTGCTAATGCTAAGCAAAATCTAAAACTTTCTCGATATGCTTGGTGCGGATAATTTAGTCGCTTTTACGAAAAAACAAAGTGTTACGCTTGCAGTAACATTGCCAAGTTATGTATTTGTTTGAGAATCATGTTATATTCAAACTGAAACGGCTCTCGTTATTGGAAAATGACAAAATATTCTCACTTTGCGTCCTCCTTTATCTTGTTTTCAATGCTGCAAAATCAACAGTTAATGATGCAAATACATAGCAAAAAGAAAGAAGCAAAGATCTTTTGTATGTTGGAAGTGTTAGGTTTGGACGGTCAGGTTTCAATAAACTTTTCACCTCTGTATAGTTTTTGGATAACGGCTAATTTCTACGGATGGTGAATATCGCAGTTTCTTCAAAATATGAGAGAAACAGAGATCTAAGAAAAACAACGGACATAAAAGTCAAAGAGAAACACGCGATGTGGTAAGGTTTTTTTTTTCTTTTTGGCAAAGGTCACTTTCGGCCGTCGGATTTATTAATAAAAGACTAAGGGCGCTACCCTTTACAGAATTCCGGGCCAGAGTGGGCCGCGTCCGTCTCCACACCCCCAATCTCCCTACCCCTATCACTCGCCATCTCGCGGGACCCCATCTCCTCACACACCTCGTGAGCTCGGCCCAGATTGCGACCTTCATTGCAATCATTCTCATCTCCCTTTGCTCTCTCGCTCGCCTCGAGGTCGCGATCTCGGTCCCACCATCATCACCATCGCTACACGCCGTGCGGGGGGTCTTCGAGAGCACCAGCGAGGTGCGGAAACCAATCCATTCCTACCTCGCCTTCTCACGACTCCCCAGGTGCGTACGTATATCCGGTTTAGGGTTGATTTTGTTGCCGTCCCTTATGACACACTGCTGTTGCTTCCGGCTGGTCTTCCACTCGATCAATTCGACTTTCTCCTTCATCTTCGAGGTCAATTCCTTTTCTCTCTTATCTTTCGTATGTCAGTAAGAAGTCCTCTTCGTACTCGAGTGCAGATCCTCCTTGATTCTGTGCAGGTTGGACCCACCCAACCCCGTCGACTTGTCAGGCGTCTTAGTTCTCTCCTTTTTCGTGTCCTCAGGGGGAGACGAGAGAAACATATTCGTTGCTGTGGCGACGACCTCCGGAAACGCCCTCCTTCTGATATGTCTGGTACACTTCCGTCCATCTGGTACGTTATTCTCCTCCTTCGTCTTTCTATCGCACTACGTAATTCTCTTTTCCTTTGTTTTCATTGGTCGTAGGTGCGATCCGATCATGACTGTCTCTTGGCCGTCCCTGCCAGTTTCTCTGAAATACCTCGAGAGTTTTCATTGCATTCTTCCAAACCTCCTTGTTTCTTTGGCTCGCGTCTTCTCTTAGACCGGCCCACATAGACTTAGCAACTTCAGCCAGGATTTTGGCGGTAGGACGATCCGTTCGGAAATTCTTAAATATCCTATCCGCCCTCTCAGCCCAGGCCACTTGGGTAGGTTCAACCAGGAAATATAGGAGGGCGGGATTTTGTTCCTTCGTAGCTAAGGCCGTGTCCACCGTCGTTATAATATCACTTCCTTCGACGTAGCTCAGGTCACAGACAGGATCATGGAGACCTAATCTTCCCCTTCTAGCCTTCATCACCAGGCAGTCCCAAAAGATGTATTCGATAGATTCTTCCATTATACAACCGTTCGTGCATCTTCTGTCCCCAATTCTCATTTGAAGCGCCCGGCGATTCGTAAAGAATCTGCGATTTAGAAGCCTCCACACCCAAAGGTTTGCCCTCAACGTACCACCAGCCTATCATACCTTCATACATCGGTACCCCCACTCCTCAGCAGTGAACTGAGAGCCCCATCTAGCATTTAGCTGCTCAGCGTTATGTGTGGTAGATGGTAGAAGTCTCTTCTATGTTCGGATGTCCAGAGACCATCCCTTCCTTTCCTGTACTCCTTCCGTCCACCCCCAGCTTTCGCTATCCTGTAGCCCCCCTGCGATGACTTGCGAGTCCCCGACCCACCTCGTGAGCTTGTCCAGGATGCTTCTTCCCACCGGTTCTTGGCTGTTAGAACTTCTGTTTAGAGAGGCCCCCTCATCGAGTCTCGGAGATCTTTGAGTTTGAAAGAGTTTAGCGGAGTAGAGCTTATCGCTTTTCAGTTACTGTTTCTCTTCTCTCCTATTCTTCTATCTGCTCGTCTTTCATCCATATCTCCACAGCTAGAGCCGAGGAGTGGCTTCCTGATAGCTGTACCTTCTTCCCATCGAAGGTGAGCCTCCCTGCTACCACCTTCCAGCATTTAATCATGCTATCCAGTGTCGGAAGGTTGCGAGTGCGAAGCCTTGGCACCATCAACAGGCATTCCAACAGCCTTGGCACCATCAACAAGGAGGTTACCGGATGGACCCCACCGGTAACCTCCTTGTTGAACTTCCCTTTCTTTATGTTCTCTCTGATCCCTCATCTAGCGATAGTCATCCAGTCCTGCTTGCCTCCGTTGAGTAATTTTGCTAGATATTTCAGTTTTAAGACTTGAAACACATTCCTGAAGGGGGTGATCCCCAACCCACCTTCCTTTTTGGATTTTGTGATAACTTCCCAGGCCACCATCGGTGTTTTGGCCCTTCCCTCGGGGTTCCGACCCCACAGGAAGGCCCGGCACACATCTTTCATTTTTTTGAAGCCGACCGGTGCGTAGTCTACGCTCGTTAATTGGTAAGCAGATATTGTCCTAAAGACATGGATAAGCAGTACCACCTGGCTCGGCCAAGATAGTAGCCTATTGGATCAATGTTGCAGCCTCTTTTGTAGTCCCCCCACTAGCGCTTCCACCACTTGGTTTTCAGTCAGATCCTTCTTTACCCAAGTCCCTAGATACTTGACAATCTGGCCCGGCCTTGCTATCAGACAACTTGAGTCCTCTAGCCACCTTGGTACCTCTTCCATCCTCATCGGTATAACCACAGTCTTCTCCAGGTTTTGGGACGACCAGAGATTTCCTCGTAGCGGTAGATGACATCTTGTGTAGCCTTGAAGCAGCCTTCAGAGCCTTCGATGATAAGGCCCGTGTCATCTGCAAACAGTTGGTGAAGTAGGGGGTGCCCTTGCCCACTATCGTGATGTGAATTATTTCACATAGTAAATAATTCACCTCTCAGTTAGAAGTTAGTCTTTCTGAGTGAAGTTAAGACCTCAGAGAAGTCGATTCTGGAGAATGTTATATATTTTGAGTCCTAGTAGGTTGTTTACCGTGATGATACAGTTTAAGCTCATGGGTTGCACTTACATGTCGCCTCAGAAGCTTACCTCTTGGTTTTGAAACTGAAAGATCTGAATTTCAAAGCAGTAAACTACCACAAGGACGATCAAACGTATAAGCTGAAGTGAAAAGGACATCAAACAAGACTTCAGATCTGAAACACTAACCCCATTACCCCTTGAACCATGATAAAGGGACTTTTTCTGCAACAACCAGAGTTTCTTACTCACAAAAGTCACTAGGTAGTTTGGAGCTTGTCATCCAATGTCAGTGGTGCATACGGAGTAAAGTTTACTCATCCTCTACGACAGTTTCAGAGATCAACCAGGCCCAGTATACACTGAAACTCAGTATAGTTGACTACATGTACACACTTTCACGTTGAGATCGCTGATAAGAGCCCTTGGCTGTACATTGTTAAGAGAAGTAGACAATATCCTAGATCTTGTATCATGGCAGTCTTGAACCTGTGGTTGATGTGAGCAACTCGTAGCTATCGAACTTTCGCTTTACTTCAACTTGTAAATTCATACATTAACACTAGTGTAGAGTTTCTGATTAGTACAACATGAATTTGGGTTCCAAAATGAGCTGTGGTTTAGCATCGATACTCAGTTTGTTTATCAGCGATCTCAACGTGAAATTGTGTACATGTAGTCAACTATACTGAGTTTCTGACCTCTACGACAGTTTCAGAGATCAACCATGCCCAGTATACACTGAAACTCAGTATAGTTGACGACATGTACACAATTTCACGTTGAGATCACTGATAAATAAACTGAGTATCGATGCTAAACCACAACTCATTTTGGAACCCAAATTCATGTTGTCATCATTTTGTGTTTCATAAACCTGACAATATAGCATCTGCACAAACACGGTGTAAGAGACAACGTATTCGTAAGAACTGCATGACTTTAGAGCCCTTGGCTGTACACTGTTAAGAGAAGTAGACAATATCCTAGATCTTATATCATGACAGTCTTGAACCTGTGGTTGACGTGAGCAACTCGCAGCTATCAAACTCTCGCTTTACTTCAACTTGTAAATTCATACATTGACATTCTCGAGAAATAGCCGCACATGTAGTCTACCAAACATAAACTGACGCACAGTTAAACAAGTCTCTATCACGTACTTTCTTACAAATTTCTCGATCTAACTTCTGTGAACTTATGCACGTCATGACAATGACTGATCTATGCATAAACCTTTCTACGGAAGAAGAAACCCAAATATGTTGTACAGTCGATTGACATACAAGCTTTTAGGGTTGCAAAATCTCACCACAACGCAATACAACTTCGTCACAATTCTGTCTTTTATCACTCTCTATCCTGTTCCACTACTTTGACATAATCTGGCTCTGAAACATGAACTAGACTCTACTCGTGCTCGCCACCACAACTTACAAACCTCACGTGCACTTTCTCCTCCAAAAGAACATGTATAAATTTGATTTTGATGATACATTGATACACCAACTGATAGATCAACCGATAGATCGATTCACGAATTCACTGCAACTGTCACTGCTTTGCATTAAGCACACCCGCGCTCCATCACAATAATACTCCAGCATTGCATCACAACTTATAGATCTCACGTATATTCTCTACTGATAAATTCTTCTACCTGCTGTTTAATCCACAAGTCTGTCGTGTAAACAATACCTCTCTACTCACATCCAAGTTGATATGATCATTTACAGATCAGAATATATACTCCAACAAATATCTATTTTTATTTCCCTTCTATGTCACCTTTTCCAATTTTTGCAGATTGATGCCAAGGGTCTATTCCTTCGAACAGAGCCAAAAAGTTAATGTATCTACTCCAGTTGGTACTTTAATCGGGTTGATCACAACACAATAGAACTTATGGAGTTTAAACCTGGGGTGTTAGTATAAAATCATAGAAGAGAATATTCTTTTTTTTTCACAGTGTTCTTGAATCTTAAGAAAAAATGTTTTATGCTCAAAAGACCTCAAAATTCTCATCTTAACATTTCTAAGTCAATACTAAGTAGTTGGTTTTGAGATGAGTCATAACTTGTAAAGCTCCCGAATAACTTTTAATTCGATTCTTTATTTAACAGATTCTACTTGAAATGAATACGTAATCACGAGACACATTTCGACGTAACAGTTAAATTTATAAGTTCTTTCAAAGCAAACCACAAAAGTAAAGTCCTCTAGGTTACCAAGAGCACTTGAAGTCATACTCGAGAATGTAACAAATATTGGAACGTTGCAAGACTCTCTCTTCATAGTTTTAGGACGAAGTGATCTCTAATGTGTCAAGCATGCTTAGCAGTCATCACCATGTTTAACCATGTCAAGCAGCACAACATGGTCAGAAGCTCCTCCGTCCTCCCCGCTCTTTTATCTCGTGTTGGATTTAATACAACGTACATTTAACTCCCTTCGACAATGTTTCTAAAATTTAACTTTTCTGCCAAAACTAAGCAGTAATGCATTCTAGGAAGCATGTCAAGATGGGGAGGTCAAATGCAAAACAGTTTTAATTTATGGCGGATGTACAAGTGGATGTATTTTTAGTCTGTTGTTGATTTCATGGAGACGCATACTGTCTATAAGTGAATATACATCAAAAGCGTATGAATGTCAGAGAGAAAAAAAAGATCAAGTTGGAAACTCGAAAATCAATATACAGTGTGCGCGGATAGAGGGTTTCGTCATAGAGAGGAGAAACAAGAATAGTTGTGCACACTTCATTTATTAGTATGAGAGACTGCAAGTATAGAAACCAGAAAATTATGATTAGTATGTTTAATACTAAATGTGGAACATAGTCTATGTTTACTATTTATATAATGTACATCTCGATATTATAAAGACTTAGTCTTATCGGATGGATCAGATGGATAAGTGTTGGATGAAGATAAAAAAAAACCATAAGTCACAGCACTGCGAAACGTTCTTTCGATTACTATAAATATCATCATTTTTGACAAACAAAGAATATTCATAAATTTAATTTATAACTAAACCTTTCATAATGGAAAGATTAGGTGATAAATTATACGTTTGTATATTTTCTTTTTTCATCGAAAGATGGAGGAGGTGAATAATATCCTTCCCCACGGACTTGTACATGAAAGAAGCCGGGGGTGCAGTGTCAATTTAAATACTTCTGTTTTATTGGAGTACAGTGAAAGAAGCGGGGGATACAGTGTAAATTTAAATACAATTTGTTTTACTGGGTGCAGTGAAAGGGGTGCGATGTATACGGTGAAAATCACGCCCGGTTTTGTGAAAACATCTAAGTAAAATTGTGCTAAATTTAAATTCATGTCAAAATATCCAAGTCAAATGTGCTAAATTTAATATACTAAAATTAAAACACTTAATTTAGACTTCTCTTGTGAGCGAAACATATGACTTGTGAGAACCAGAAAAACCCATAAGCGTAGCGACAGACCTGGAACGTATCGAGGTATAAGTCAATTCTTCTTTACAAGTCAGGTGAATGATTAAGACATAATTTAGAGCTAACCCTTCCTAAAAAAAGGGTTAACTCTAAATTATGACCCATGTACACTCTGTAAGTGTACATGGGTGAATATACATACATCCAGAGATGGATGTATATTCACCTCCTCCAAACAAGTGAAAACAAAAGAAGAAATTCGTAAATGATAATCTAAACGAACTCTACTGTATTCCGACCATTATTCTTAAAATTTAACGTACCGAAATATGGCCTTGTGCCAGAAAAATAACACAGCGAATCCACTTCCTGAATTTTCTCTTTTTTCCTGTGTATTTTCTCTTCCGACACCCCACTGGCCAGGGCATTCAGGATGCATCTTCATTTACCTTGCGTATTTATCGTGAATCTAGTCTAGAGAATTTATTCATGGGAGTCTCACTGTCTTCTCAGAGCAAAAAATCTTAACTTGGAATCATTCAAGTTCTGTTCTCCCTTAGGCTATCATCACTTGGATAATAAGGATACCCTTCTAATTATTTCCGGCATATTCTCTATTCATACTTCAATTTTTCACCTCATTTTCACCTTCACACTTTAATGCCTCGGCTTCCTTTAAATTAACCACAAGCATGAGTATAAAAGAAAGAATGAGAATATGCCTTTTTTCTCTGTTTGTAGTTCAAGCCAAAATATATTCTTCTCATAAAACTATACAGAATTCGAAATCGATAGTTCTTTTTCATTATTCACAAAATGAAAATGAAAAATGAAAAGCTCAAGGCGAGCTTTGATTTCAATCCGCATCTGTCTGATTTCATTACGGATGAAAACCACTTCTAAACTTTTCCGTGCTCCAGTTTAGGGTTTAGGGGTTTAAACCGTAAACCCAACCCGTGCTCACTCGTCACAAGGAGACTACGATGTGTCACGGCCCTTTTATATTCACACCTGTGCTTGAACGGAAGTCGAGGCATCCGTGCTCCGTTGCACGCCGACAGTACTCGGATGCAAAATATGGCGGAGCAAGTTGAGTACCAAAGATGGGGAAAGGTGAGAAGGTACGGAACATTAGGTCTTGTTTCAAGAACACCTAATGTCCTCAGATCGGCTAGAGCGAGAGCATAACGTTTCATCTCTATGCCAGCGTTTGCTCGGCCCAACAAAGCCTCGGGAGAACCGAGTTTACTCGAGGAGATCATTTCCCAATCTAAACGAGCAGCAGTGTAAGCGGCCAAGTATTGCATCATCGACTCGGGATCGTTACCCAACAAATTACAGAGCGTTGGCAGTACGCTTGATCGAGATGAAGCGAAAGACAGCAGGATGTCCCTGTTCTCTTGGATGGAAGCTAGGTTTGCAAGAATCTGTACGGCCATTTGTCGGATCGCCAGCGGCAATCTGGAGTCGGGGGAAGTTTCTTGCCCGTGATTGAGTGTTTGAAGTATGGAGCTGAGAGCCCTGGAAGTCCTAGCGACGACTAACTTGTTCGCTCTCGACGCTGTGAGATTGACCATACTCATGGCTGCATACCGCTGATGAGCTAGTCGCATGCTCGGATTGCTGTATTCTCCTAGTAACATCTTGGCAAGGTTATCCACAGCACCAGGGACAGAGCGCAAAGATCCCATCCCTTGCTTGTTTATGAAAATGTTGGACAAAGTCCGCGCTGCATGTGCTTTTCGCGTGGTGTCTTTCATGGTGAGTGCCTTGAACAGCGTCTCAAAAACACCCGGGCATGCAGCAACCTTACTCTTGTTTACTGTCGGTAGAGCCAGACAAGACATCACCATTATTGCCATAGTCCTAGCTTGATCGGAACTCCCGTGGTCGTTCAGAAGCCTAATCGAGCTCCGAAGGGCCCCTTGGTCATGGACGGCCAGAATCTGTATCTGATTCCTCTTCTGCAGTGCCACATCAAGGCATGAGAGGAAAACTATCAAAGTCGACAACGCCTGCTGATGAAGATGTCGTTGATTGCAACGGAGTTCGTAAAACCCTGAATTTGATATGCTCCATCCTGATGTTGTTCTCATATCAAAAGAGAAATCTTCCAGTCGTCTCATCGGAAACGAGGAAAAGAATGACGACCAATTTCTCGGAGGAGGGCGGTTTGTTCTGTAAAGCTCTTCCTGCCCTTCGTCTAACAGCTTCACGAGTGATTCAAAGACTTTCGGATGATTCACTATAATTCGTTGAGCCTCTACGGATTGTGCCAGACGCCCAATAACTAAGGCAGCATAGACTGCAGGGTCCAAGTAATAACGATCACTTACTACACGAACGAGACGATCCAGGGTGTGTGGTATGGCCAGGACTCTCAGACTTACATCAGGATTATCTTCCAACAGGATCGACAGCAAATTGCCTGCAGCAGCTTGTTGATCTGGGTTCCTGGCTTCTGCAAGCAGACCAATGACACCTTCCAGAACACGCGGGACATCCAACAATAGCTTCTTGTTCTCCTTCTCCTTGTATACCGAAAAGCTCAGCAGGGAAGCAGCTCTGTAGGATACGTCAGCGTCATCGGCCCCTAGCAAAAACACCAGGCCCCTTAAGGCTGCACTTGTATTCCGTTTCATGAGATCACAGCCTGGTGTCAGGACGAGGTAACCCACCGCCATTGCTGCAGCTTCGTTCAGCTCTGGGTCATTCGTCTTAAGCAGCCTCACCAAAGTTTCCTTGGAATTGAAGATCTTCGTTACAGAGACTCTATAATCTGCAACTTGTGCTAGGCGAATTAATGCCACAAGAGCACACTTCTGTGTTCCAGGATTCTCATCGTCGTCCAGCACCGCCACGAGATTTTCTAGGACATTCGGACTCGAACCAATGATGTTCATGTTCTCACGTGCTGTTTGTAAAGCAGCCAAGGCCCTGACAGCAGATTCTCGCAGACCGGAATAGTCCTTATTAGTCAAGGAATTGATCAGAACATGCACAAGATTGGGATGTGAAGCTAGTATATCCAAGGCAATCCGATGATCATCTGCGGCTGCAATGTTCGCTAGCACCCTCGCAGCGTGTCCTATTGGCTGCAAACCAAATACAACCTGGACCTCTTTCCCTGCAGTTGAGTCTTCTGTAGCAAGCTTCGCAAGGGCCTCGATAGCTTCTGGCAGAGCACCGATAGCCATCTTATTCTCCTCCACAGTGGCAAGGTTCCCAAGAAGAGATGCTGCACACTGCCTCACAGCATAAGATTCCGTGTCCTTCCCCACAAGCTTCACTAAAGTCTGCAGACAATTTGGCATCGAAAGGAATTGAAGAAGCTGTTCTTTCCTCTTCTCGTCTTTCCTCACAGTGAACTTCATCAGAGCATGGGCCGCCGTCTCTCGTGATAATGGTAAACTCGTCTGATCCGTAAGCGCTAGCAATCTTCGTAGGAACTTCTTGTACCGCCCAAAAGTGACGAATAATCCTTCCTCTGTTCCAAGCAGCGCACCAAGTGCCCAGCATGCGGTCGAACAAGCATGATCGTGATTCAACGCAAGCAGATCTAATAAGTCTTTCTCGTCCAGATCTCCATGCCGAAGAAAGTGCAAAATCACCTACAATAATGGAAAAGCAAACTGCATGAGACTCGTATTGATATATCAGCAAATGCTTTTATAGTTGATTATGAGGTGACCTTACTACTCACTTTTCTGCCTATACGAGTGGAGTCGTGTCGCCATTTATCGTTGCTCTCACTATGTAGACACCAGACCAGCTCTTTGATGAACGTTTTACGCTGACGAACTTCCCTTGTGCTGATTCCGAACCTCTGTGCAGCTCTCTCGACCAGTCCATAATCATTTCCCATCTCCTCGCCGTCACAGCCGTAAACCGCACACAAAGCTATCACGAGATCCTGTTGAGTCTTCACTTCCTCCGTATCAATCTCTCCATCCTTATGGAGTCCGAGAAGTCTGTCGGTTAAAGTTTGAAGATCTTCTGTTTTCTTATCTCGAATGAAGAACTGTCGCAGACTGTGAACGGACCACGTCTTCTGACGAACCATGCTCCACGCAAATTTATAGTCCTGCACCTGCACTAACGAAGAACTCTCCAGGTAGTCCGTCCACTGGATAAATTTTCTCGGTCCTCCGTTAAGGAAGCAGTAGAACGTTCGCATGACTACCTCGGGCACTGCCGGGCTCTCACACAAGGAAGCAAGGTAAAGTAGCTCCAGAGCTTCAGGAGGAACTGATCTCAGGGCAAGCATGATTGAAGACGCAACTGTCGTCGGGTACATCAGCTGTTGCGGTAAGGTCTCCTCTTCGAGCAGCAGGACAAGATCTTCTTCGACAGCAATCCATTTTTGTTCGTCATGGCGACCCTTCTTGCCGATAGCTAGGGCTAAACTGGCTAGTGCGAGTGGATTCGCACCAGTTTGCTCTATCAACGAGTCTGCTATAGGCTGTGAGACATGACAATCCAGGTATGTATCGTGAGCGACCAAAATCTGAGCAAGGATTTGCAAGAACCGATTTCTACAGGCACTATCTCAATTCCGATCAGACATGATGGGTTGAGAGAAGACAAGGATCCTACGGTCCGAATGGATGCTTAGTTACCTGTAAGTTCAGTGGAATCTGCTTGTCCGGGAAACCAACATGAGTTGCCAATATACTCCGAGCATCATCCAAAGCAACAGCCTCCATTGGGATGCATGTGGAGTTCCTCCATATATGTGCATCCTGAGAGGTGATTAGATACTTTCTGCGGTTCTTCGTTCTTCCCGGCAACAGGAGGCTCTCCAGGAGTTTTGGATCCCAAACATCGTCGAATATGATCAGAGTTGAGAGGTCACGGAGACCTTCATGGAGTTGATCATTGAGTTGGGCGAGAACCTCCTTCGGCTCTTTCCCTTCTTCGGACTTGGGGATCCAAAGCCCGAGCATGAGGAGCAGGTCACGGTGACAGTCAATGCTTTCTGCTCGACGACCACATGGTTGGAAGAAGACTCCATCAGGGAAAACAGTCTGACCAACAGTAGCCCCTGGAAATCTTCTAGCCTTTGTGATTTCCCCCGAAGGGCCGTTTTGGTATTGAACTGCTAAGTACCTCGCAAGACTAGATTTACCAGTCCCAGGACCACCATGCAAGATGATCACGTCAGGTCCATCCTCATCCTCAAGCGCAGTGACTAGGGACTTGAGAGTACTTTCCATAGGGACATACTTCTCGTCCAAATCAAATGCTAGTCTCGAAGGTGTGTGGAGGGCAACTCGTCTTAGCAAATCAGACACTTTACTTTTCTCCTTCAAATGCTTGAGAATGTCGTCGAATGCGTCTGATACTCTACGAATGCTGGTGCTGAGCTCGTCTGGGAACATCAACGATGATACTCCGTTCCACCATCGTTGAAAACGGCTTTGCTTAAACTGGGAAACGCGAGCTTCTTCCTCCTCCAGCCTCCGCATCGCATCGTCCAGTCTAGCCTTCAGCTCCTGGTGGTCGGTCATCCCATAACGCTTGAGTACTTGCCTCCATTCCTCCTCCTTCAGGCGAAGGTGATTCACTACCAGCGAAAATTCTTCGAGCGATGTCTGTTGTGTATACCAGTTGCTGGCGGCTCGCACTGCAATTCTGGTGCATTGCTCCACCACGCTAGCAGACAATGTACTCAAAGCTACAATATCTGTCACCTTCAAGTTTTCCATCGAACGAAATGACCTCGAATCGCTGTCGAAGTTAACACAGCTGATTCCACCATGTAAGACTCACTCGATAGCCTTGCTCAAGAATTTTGAGGCCAGTGAAAGGACGTTGCAGTGCGTGATCAGACTCACTTAATTAGCAACTTGCTGAAGATACTGGACTTGAGGCTTGACGATGATGATATGACGTCGACATAGTGAAGCAGATAGCGTTTGAACTTCGAGCCGAAAAGATCAATTCATTTCCCGTCGTTTAGAACCATTTTCTTCGTTCTGACGTGCCCAAGTACGTAAAACCGGGGGGATGACATTCTGGTGCCCCTTTCCTGCTGAGAACTCATGCTCCTGAAGGTCTTCCTTACTCAAAGGTAAACTGTGTTTTTAGTCTGACTAATTCTCCATGGGGTTTCTGTCACTGCTGTTTTTAGTCTGACTTTTAGTCGCAATGGGGCTTCATGGAACTGCCGGGCCTGTGAGAAATATAACCTCGTAATGTGGTTAAACGTAACCGCATATTGCTGTTCGTAGACTGAACCTCATCCGCCGGAAAGCGCTAACTTTGTCCCTCGGTTATATAGGTGTCACAGGATCGAACCTGGAACTCCAAGTTGGGAATGAAAACGTAGAATGTTTACGAACACCCTTTAAGCTTTTGGGTTGACCTTCGGGGTTCTGCCTTGCTAGACTAAAGTCCACGGCCCAGTAAAATGTATGAGGGTTGGAATTTTTGGGGTGTATTGATACGGCACGCAATGAGCAAAATGAGCAAAATACAAAAACAAAAAGGAGAAACAAAAGAAGCTTAGATCCATGTATTCACTAAATCTGTACTAGTACAACTTTCGTATACATTTGAGTAGTGAAAAGTGTCACGTCAGTTTAGCACCTCGGTCAGGTTAGTTGAGTGTGGAGTGGCTAATCCTGATAGGGCCGTTAGGGCGAGTTTTTAGAATAACCCACTAAGGTTATACTTCGTAGGTAGTGCTTGGAGAGCCTTAGTTCTTCGAGTTGAGTCTTCAAGCTCTTGGCTATGATGGATAGTCTTGTTGAGTGTAACTCGGATTCTCTACGAGTATAGAATTTGGCTTGATCGTTTTGTGAATAATCGTTGTTATCGCGACGACATTGTGGAGATGATAATTTTTTTGTTGAGATTACTCGAAGAACTGAGTGTAGGTCGAGACGGAGTTCGGTAAGAGCTCGCTGATCTAAAATCGTCCGTTGGTATCTTCGGGCGTTGTCGTTAGTGTTTGATTGTTGATACATACGATCGAGGATTGTGTGGGCGCATGGTATCTTGCTGCTTGTGGATCAATTGTTGTTGTGGGGTCGAGTGTGGATTTTCTATCATGCAGAAGCGCTCAGAAATTTTGCAAAATGTTCTTGAAGTGATCTGTTCGGACTGGAGTGCGCATTTGGACGTGACAGACGAAGTACTTGTCAATGTCAGACTAGAGTGGGCTCATTGGAAGTGCAGTGGAGAGACGATTCTAGTGCACCAAGTCTCGTGTAGTTTGGTCGAGCATCGACGAAGTTATGACATGTTGAAGTTCGCTGTCGTGTATGTCAAAAGTGCAAAAAGGTTACTTACGTCAGATTTTGTGCAATTTCGTGTAGAAACTCTAGTTTGTGAGTTTTTTTGTAGTGGTGGTCGGTTGCGAAGTGTGAATTGTGCATTCACGAACCTGTTGAGATGTTTTCGGATTGGCTTTGGGTGTTCTTGCTATTTTATGTCAGATTTTTGGTTGCTCGTGCGCACTCGCGAGCTGTTTTACGTTAGATTTTGGTGTAGCTGAGCCTCTTTTGGTGCAATTCAAGTGCGAGCAATCGTTCCTCTCCTACCCAAGCTTCGAGGCTTCGAGGAGCAGAGGTACGTGAGTGCGGAGGCATGAGAAGTGGAGTGCAAGAGTGCGAAGACGGAGTTGTAACGACCTATGTTACACACAAGAAGTTTGTCTATTAGCAAGGTGTTGAGTTATAACTAAGTGTGGAAAAGTTTTATTTGCTGCCCAAGTACTTTAAGGAGGTATCAAGTTAGTCATGAGTAGCTAAAGTTAGTTATGGTTAAACTTAATTGTATTTTTGGGTAGAATTTAGATATTTCTTAAAGAGTGAGCACTATTATCAGAAAGGAGGTGGAAAATATCCATTATCTCCTTTTTGACTTGATGTTAGTGTTGAGACTAAAGTTATTGACTTTGTGAGCATTAAAAACAAGAAGAGAT
This sequence comes from Asterella californica, assembly GCA_036924285.1. Lineage (NCBI taxonomy): Eukaryota > Viridiplantae > Streptophyta > Marchantiopsida > Marchantiales > Aytoniaceae > Asterella > Asterella californica. The sequence continues at coordinate 22,168,827 of JAYKYS010000003.1, forward strand.
TCCACATGTCTTCTTTTTAGTGGGTCCTAGTATAGAGGGGTGGAAATTCGAGATTTCTTGAGAATATTCTAAAATCCTTCTAGAAGTTGTTGACTTTGAAAGAATAAACATATGTGAAAAGATATGAAGCCCATGTGAAAAATACTTTTCTTAAGTAATATCTCAATAAAACCCGATAAAAATAGTTACGGCTGAGTTACCGAAGGGTACCAAAATAAAACCCTAGAATGTATAAATAGAGGAGTAGAGAAGAGCTCCTCATCCTTGTGATGATCGCTTCAACGTCAACTCCTACTCCAACGGTGGTACCAAGATCGTTTATCTTTACAGCGATATCTACAACCACATATGAATTTTCATGCCGAGTTGAAGAGCATCACCGATACTCTTGCGAATCTCAAGATAAACGTGGTGCAATTACGAGAATGGAGGAACAAAAGTGGAGGAGGAAGTCAAAGAGGTTACGATAACAATCCCAACCGAAGAAATCAAGGTAACTTTGAAGGCAACCAAGGTAACTTTGGAGGAATCACATGTTGGATGTGTGGAGGTTCTCATTTCTAACGAGATTGTCTTAACAACGGAGCAAAATGTGAGATGAAACTGTCAAGATGAATGTTGGTGGAAGAAATCCATCACAAGCACGGGATAAGAGAGTGGCTATTATCGTTATAGTGCGAGATCTCATCTATGAGAAAGGAGAGAGCTCAAACTCTTCTCATGCACCGGTGGAGCTTTTAGCTCAAGAAAGAAAACGAACTCGATTTTCTGATGAACCAGTTTTCATGGAGGAGTCACCAAGTAAAAATACTCGCTCGAGTACTATTTCGAGTACACCAAAGGAGCCAAGAAAGAAGTTGGGGATGACGGACTTCATCATTTCATCTTCTCAAGTGAGATATGATGTGGTTGAAGATGTGAGTGTTCAAAAAGCCAACATCACGGTTGAGTAATTGATTGCATCCAACCCCAGTTTACGAACGGAACTCAAAAAAAGACTGAGTTCTAAGAAAAGCAAGAAGAAGAAACCCAAGAGCAAGACATCAAAGTCTGATGGATGTGCATGCTTCAGAGGTATGCACTAAGGCTTCAAAGATTGAAGTCCGATTGAATGATCATTACATCCCTGAGGTTGTCCAACTACAGCAGATTCGTCTCTAGTACATCAGACTACTCCAGATTTGAATTTTGCTGCTCAACCAAAGAGACCCGATAATAAAGAAAATTTTTGCAAGGTTAGAGGTGTATTCTCATGGCTAAAGCTCAAGGTGATGGAGAAAATATTTTGTGTCAAGAGGTTTTCAGTAAAGATCAACGGAGACGTGCAATGAAGAAAGAATATGATGCATTACTCAAAAATGAAACCTGGAGCCAAGTACCTCTTCCATCTAACAGGAAAGCACTTGGCTAGAAGTGGGTTCATAAGATCAAGAGACATGCGGATGGATCTATTGAGAGATACAAAGCTCTCCTTGTTATAAAAGACTACTTGTAGCACGAGAGAGGATTTTCAAGAGACATTCACACGTGTGATAAAACTCAACTCCATTCGAGTTTTTTTTACCCTTGCAAAACTACATGGTTGGAAATGCGTACAAGTGGATGTCAAGAATGCATTTCTTAATATGATTCTTCAAGAAGACATCTACTTGCAGCAACCACCTAGAGTTGTTCATACAAGACTTGAACAATTAGTGTGCAAGCTACATAAGGCATTGTATGACCTCAAACAAGCTCCAAGAGCTTGATACACAAGAATAGACACCTTCTTGAAGCAGCAAAGCTTCTCGTCTACTAGAGGTGATCCAAATTTTTATGTTTTGATTATTTCTCAAGGTTTTGTGTTATTATTATTGTATATGGATGACTTGATACTATCCGAAAGTAATTAAAGAGGACTACAGAAGGTTCAACAAGCTCTACTGCAAGAGTTTGATATGAAGAATCTAGGACTTCTCAACTTTTATCTCGGAGTTCAGTTTTTTGGAAGACGAGGATATGTTGTACTCACTCAAGCAAGATACACAATAAGTATAATTTGGGATTTTCAGATGGAGAAGTATAAGTCTGCACCTACTCCCCTGGTTATCTCTAAGGAGTTGCAACATTCTTCTGTTGATAATGAGCATGGAGATGCAACCGAATTCAGAAAACTGATTGGGAAGTTGATTTACTTGGCTGTCACTACTAGATCAGATATCTCGTATGCAGTCAACAAACTGAGTTAAAATATGGAGTGTCTCACAATAATGAGGACAGCAAAGAGAATTTTGCACTACCTCAAGAGAACTACCAATTATGGGCTCAGATATAGCTCAGATAAGTCTCTTAGACTTTTCAGATTTACATATATTGTTTGAGCAAGCGATTCTTCAGATTGTAAATCAATGTCTGAATTAGCATTTATGCTTGGAGGAGGTGCCATCACTTGGTAGTGTAAAAAGCAGTCAACTATTGCTTTATCTTTCTTTGAATCAGAATATCGTGGTCTGTGTTACACAACATGAGAGACCATTTGGTTAAGATGGATACTGGAAGATGTAAGTGTGAACCACGACACTCTCACAGTAATATGGATTGATAGCATGAGTGCAATAGTATTGACGAAAAATTCAATGCACCATGCAAGAACAAAGCACATTGAAGTGCAAGTCCATTTCATTAGAGAAAAATAATTTCATGAGAGGTTGTTACTCAATGGGTAACAACTAATGACCAAACTGCTGATATATCCACCAAGCCTTTGTCTTCAGACAGGTTTCAAAAATTGAAACTTGAACTTGATGTATATTCAGTACCAGTAATATTAAGAGGGAGATGTTAAAGATAATGTCTAGGTTCACACTTCAGTCACTCTTAGTACTACCAAGTTCAATCATCTCTAGTATATCAGCCTCAGTCTCGTCTCTCTATGACTAATCACTGACCTCTTGTCTATAAATTAGAGTATATAACAACCCCCTCTAGAGAGATGACGAGTCTTCTGATCCCTTTACTGATATATCTCATCGAGAAAAGAGTATTCGCTGTCTTTGGTTCTCAAACACTCTCGAGTCTTAACGCCATGTCCACATCACAATCAGCTCGCTTTTCTAAGACTTCCATAGTAGAGATAGATTCTCTTTCCAGATTCTATTCAGTTGAAGAAGACTCCAGTACGCATGAACACTTAGATCTTGACCATCGGTTTGGAGTGCTTCCCGGAGATGCGGAGGTGCGGGAGAGGAGACGTAAGGCGGGAGAGGAGTGTAGAGCTCACGTTTTCAATTTTTGATTGAATATGCTGGATATGTAGAAGTTTGTAGAAGAAACAATGAAGTTAAGAGAAGAATAGATTAATTTTAGTGAAGAAAGTTGTTTGTGAAAATGAGAGTCTTCTTCAGAAGAGTCTTCAAAATAAGAGACTTCGGAAGAAGAGGAAATCTTCGGAAGAAGACCTTCGTAGAAAGATCTTTGTAAGAGATGAAGAGAAGGAAGACTTCTTAAGAATGGACTTCTTAAGAGTAGTCTCTTCAAGAGTAGGTTAGGGTAGACTACCTTACGAGGGTTGACAAGAACCTCAAGAGACGAAGATGAAGATAGTCTGTGCACTCCCTTGTCATGCATGTAGCGATGAACGAGAAGTGCCTTCGGCACGTGTGAGACATTTGAACCAACTATGTACTCAGAGAATGGTTCATTATTCAAAATCCGTTTTGAGAGTGCGGCGATTCTTAGAGACGGAGAGAGTGTTCTGAAGAAGAGAGAAAGTTCAGGCAAAGTCTATTACATTAGACGAAGTCTATCTCAAGCGAAGTCTATTGCGTTAGGACGAATCCGACGATCTTCGTAGAGTACGATGGCAATTACGGCGAAGTTGTCAAGGCTAAGAGCCTTTAAGTTGAACTAGGATGAACTTCGGAACCTTCAGCTAAAGTTGAAGGAGTTAGGGCTAACCTTCTTGACATGGGGAGGATGGACGCGAGTGTCAGAGAAGCTCATCAGTCAGATTCGGATGTGCGAAAGACCATGTGTCCGAAGAGAGTATGCGAGACCAGGAAACTGGAAGTTGGAAGATTGGACGAAGGTCTTGTTGGACGAAGCTGGAGAGAAGGCAGATATGATCTTCGATCATTCGACGATGAAGGTCCATGCGATTGAGAGTCAAGATTATGGGGAACTCTTCGCTCATCTCATTCATCTGACAAATGGAGACAAGCTGACTGACTACAAGGATCGGTGAAGAAAGAGATAGCCGAAGCTCTTATGCTGATTCTGAGTCCGAGGAGAAAAACATACTTGTCGACATGGAACGTTTGCTTCGTCGAGAACTTGTTTGCAGAGAAGAAGGCGAAGATCTTCCATGACGAAGTGCAGCGGTTGTGGACGAAGCAAGACTACGTATACTTAGAGGAATTCGTCTCTGTCTTCTATTTTGGGATGGGCTGGCTCAGCGAGAGCAAACAGAAGCAGTTGGGATTCGGTTTGGAAGAAGACGAAGATCGTGAAGACGAAGATCGTGAAGACGAAGACCGTTCGTCAATTCGTTTGGAAGAAGACAAGGCACCAAGCGAAGGTGCAGAGCCAGTGGAGACTTCGCCGAAGGCTCCAGAGGATGAAGTGAGACAAGAGAGTGCGCTACCGACTGGTGAAGTATTAGTTGCTAACGAAGAGCAAGAGGTGCGCAGAAGCAAGAAGAAGAAGAGTTTTCCTACCACACCCCAAGAGAAGCCGAAGGCTAGGAAGAAGGTGAAGTCGACAAAGAAGGAGACAATCGACTTGAGCAGTTCAGAGACAAAGATGGAGTGTGTAGCTATCTTTGGCGAAGAGACTCCAGGAAGATAGCTGAACACGGTGACAATGATGTTTTCCGAAGGGCGATGCTCTATGACGAAGAGGTGGTAGTTTCGGTGTTACGTCTTCTGGAAGAGAACCGGACAGAGTATGAAAAAGAAGTCGGGAAGAAGATATCCTTGCCAGAGTTGATTTCCTTCGTCCATTTCAGTAAAGACAATTGGCAAGAAAAGAAAAACAATATTCGTCAGGAGGCGCGGAACGCAACAAAGATGAGACTGGAGACGGAGAATTTGAATGAAGATCTTCGGCGACAATGCAAGGAGCTGAAGGTGAGTATTCAGAAGCGCAAAGACGAGCTGAAGGTGTCGACGAAAGACTTCACGGATCGACTCAAGGAGTTAGCGACCCAAAAGGCGGATATTCTTCAGAGCCGAGACGAGTATCAGGTAATTGTCACGGAGTTGACCAAGGAGAAGAACGACCTTTAGACGAAGATGGACGAGGACGAAGACCTTCGGAGGAAGTTGATGCATGTGGTGATCGCGTATGTGACTTCGGGGTTCGACACAAAGGAGCTTAATCTTCTGCGTGTTCTGAAGACGGAGACGGTGCAAGCAGAGACGAACTCAGACGATGTGAAAGCGAGACTGTCTCAACTTCGGCAAAAGGTAGATAGAGAGATAGGCGAGATTCGAGCGAACGTCGAAGTTCAGTTAGAGGAGTTTACAATACAGTTAGGCTTAAGAGTGTAGATCGATGAAGATGAAGATAGATCGTAAGGTAGAGAAGATCTTTCGTCTTCTTAAGAAGAAGATCCGTTAGATTCGGGAAGAAGATTATATAAGTGATACAGCTTTCTAAAGATGTACCTTTTTCATATTTTCAATCTTTATAAAGAAGCTTGCTGCATGACGGGAAGACATGACCCTCGACCATTCTCTCCAGATTCTGTTAGCAAGACTTCTCACAACTCTCTTCTAAGTTCAGAAAGAAGAAGGAATAGGTTGTTATGGATCGGACAGAAGAGACCCATAAAGGACCCTCACGTCTTCTCGTGCATTCTGTACATGTTTGGTTCCCAACTTCCAGCTTCTCAAAACAACAATCAACTCACCAAGTCACTCAAGATTCGTACCAAGCCTCTCTCAACACAAAACCAATCCAATGCAATCTTGATACGAATTGAACACAGTAGATTCCGAAGACATTCAGACATTCAGAAGCGTCTTCCGAAGATGTTCAGATCTTCAGAAGCGTCTTTTATCCATGGATTCGGGAACAAAGGTGTGGTAGGGTAGGAAAATTCACAGTCATGTGATCGAATTTAAGAATGAGAGATGGGGAAGCTCGATTCCTACTTAAGAAGAAGTGAGAAGACGGCTGTCAAAAATTGGACAGCGCTTCCGCGCCCAATTCTCAAAGAGGAAATTTCAGGACAAGGGAATCGATCGATGAGCTTCCTGCAAACGAGCGGGGAAGCGCAGAGAACATCAAATCAGAGGCGAGAAGCGATGGGAAGGAAAAAGAACAAGGGAAGAACCTCAATACAGCTTCTGACAGCTTCTTGTGCGCCTTCAATCTCAATCCCAGCTCCAAGGCGATCTCACGAACCTGCTCTTGTTGTCAATCTTGAGCTTCACCCCTCTGCTGTTGCAATCGATCCTTCTTTTCCTTGGAAACTTCTCTAATCGACCCTCAATTTCTGCTTCTTGGAATCCGAAGAGATTCCTTCAACTCGACTGTGCTTCCAGCTCTCACAGAATCGTCCTCGCTCTCTCTCTGACCTCAATTCCGTTCTCTGAGTTCTCAATTACACTCTCCTCGCTTCCAGATCCAATTGGACACCTCGATGACAACCGGCTTCTCAAAACGTAGATGTCCTTCACTGTGGGAAGCAGGCTATCGATCTTACGCTAATGCGCCTCGTCCGTTTCTTCCTCGTGTTTTAAGGTAATGTCTTGGTAACCCCGATTTACCCACTACTAGGTAGTGCCTACTCTCCTGCGGTGATGTGACACGTGGTTGGTACCCCGTTTCATTAGACGATTTGAGAGTTATGGGTGAAATTGGCTTGCATGGAAGCGCTTACGTCAGTTTTTCATCACCTGCGACTTGAGGTTGGGTTGTTCTTCGAGATCAGTGAGTCAAGATCTTCGTTCTTGGTGCTTACGTGATCAGGGAGTCTTCATCTACGCATAGGAGAAGATTCTATATGAGTTGGATTGTTAGTTTGGGAGTGTTGAGCGAGTTTGAGCCGTAGGGAGCCGATTTACGTCAGTTTTTTGCTTCATGTTACCAAATTTCTTGTCTACTTCTGCAAGGAGAACTCCAAACGATTTGTTTGGAGTCTCGTTGGGTTCAGGGTAGCTAGATCTACCTACCAGAGAAGATGAATCTCATATCAGACGATACGTTTGAGCGTTGTGCGTGGTTCTAAACCACAAGAAGGAGTTTTTGGAGTTTGATCACTTGCAACCGAAAATCAGTGATATCTCGACTGTCGAGAGACAGATTTGGGAGTTCTTGGGGCCAACGGAGTCAAGAAGGAAGGCCTTATCGACATCTGAAGACCGTGTGGCGAAAGAAGAAAGTTTCTAGATAGATTATTTTTGGTCCTTTCGTTACGGTTTTTTGTCTTTTTGAGTTCGTTAGAGTTCTAGTTGGTTATGTACAGCTTGTGGTAGCTAGCTATAGCTAAGGGTTTATACATGGACATTTTTTGGACTTGGTTTTGGATGTTGGAGTAGCTCTTTTTGTTAGCAAAGAGATGTTTTGTCTTGCTTTGAGCTACGCTTCGATAGTTTGGGTTTGGGTTGAGATTCAGGGACTCGTTTAAGGAGGTTTGATGTAGATTACAGACCGCTTTGATCTGTTTCTATATATAAATTAGGAGTTGGTATATCTTGTGACGCTAGTTCTCGTATTTTTTCTCTCTTCTTGTCTCTGTTCAGCACCCGATATCTCCACAATCAAGAACCTCGTATTTTAAAATGGACAACCTTCACGTAAAATCCGGTACAACAACGTGCTAAAGGTTACTTAGGAGAAGTCAAAGTTTCACTATACACTACACTATCAAAGCTATTGTCAACAAGTAACAAGCAGCAAGAATTTGAATTTAAGCTTCCATTCAGTATCAATGTGATACATTATCCTTCCATTGAAGATTGAATTGATTAAAGTATAAACTTGTCGTCTATTCATGTTTTAAGCCATGGATATTCTCGTGGCCTTTGTATATTAAGGCCCATCTTGTGAAGAGTTGGACGGTTGATGTTTTCTTAGTTCTTAGAGGAGTCGTCAAGGAGATTGCCTTGAAAGTGGATTTGGATGTTGGCTTCAATGTCCGTGCATGCACACGAATTATCGATCTCATGTGTGACGATGTTGATAAATATAACAATCTGTGTATCTTTTTCGAGTATCATGTTAGCAAGAGGATTATTCTTTGAAGTTGTCCATGTCGACTTTCAATCCAAACCTTTTGTCCGCCAGTGATTTCGATAGTGTTATGTTGTTGAGTCCAAAAATCTTTATTGATAATACAACTGAGGTGTTCTTTGAAGTGATTGACACTTTCTGTATGGCTTGGTTGGAGACCGGTTGAAGTTTGAGCACATACTGGTGATGCAACGGTGCACTAGAAGAATACAGTGTTGATCTTGCAGAACTTAATCCCGTTCTGAATTGGGTTATGTTTGCGTCTCCTTTGTACGACACTAGCGCTTAGATTGTGTCGAACCACCATGCTATCTCATACTCGTTGCAAGGGAGCGTTATCTTTTCCATGCACTTGGATTTCTCCCAGAACACATTCTTCGATCCGTCTCTTCACAAAACGTCTTAACCAGTGTGTAGCATGCACAGATCTGAACCCAATGATGTCTTGCGCGTTTGCATTGGACCTCCCAATCTCCCAAACTCTCAAACAGTCCACCAACAAGTCGCAAAAACAAGCTAATCCTTTAAGCTGCCCCCTTATGTCAATCACCATACATGAAAGTTTTCACAGATAATGAACAAACAAGCCCCTTGCGTCCTTAGTATAGCGCCAAGAACCGCAACTAGCAGTAGTAAGCTAGAGCCTAGTTTGATTTTCTCATCTTCCGAACTTTGTAACTTCACCACTAGACACCCAAATGAAGTAGATGAAGTGTCCTATGGAAAGCTGACTATGAGCTCTACTAGTTGATGTAATGAAAGCGAAGATCCGAAGTTGTATAAAAAAGTTCATTTTTAGTCCTATGAGCATCTTTGAAGCGATAATGATAAGTATCAAAATAGATTTTTAGTAAGAGTCAACCCACGGCATGACAATGGACCCGCAATTGTTGAGACATACAAACATATATGGTTAGACATAATCGACGGCATAGAATACATACATGTAAGTCTTCCAACTAGACTCAATGAGACGTAACTATTCAGAACATGTGGTAATGAAGTAATTTGAAGATATTTTTGCAACCGATGGGCCATCTCTTCTCCTGGACAATTTCGTCATTAGGAAGCGTACGAGGAAACTGTGACGAGGAGAAGAAGAAGATCCAGCGATAGCAAATACCTTTTGGTAAACAGTACACCAGATTGTAAATCGTAGATCATCCAAGTTCTTGGAGGTCTGTGCTTGCTCTGAGCCGAATGGAGAGCATAGTCTACAAGGAGAAGAAAGTGGGATATATGAGCGAGGGCTCACATAATATGAGGCTAAACTATAATCAACAATAGTATTTAGAAAAATAGATCTACAGAAGAAGATGTTATCATCTACGCGAGGGTTCGCATAGATGAGAGGATCCTAAAGTAAAAGATGGGAGGGTGTTAGCATCTGCGTAAGAGCTCGCACATGTGAGAGAGTGTTAGCATCTACGCGAGGGCTTGCGCAGATGGGAGGGTGTTTGCATTTGTGTGAGAGCTCACACAAATGAGGACTTCGAGTCTTAAAGTAAAAGATGAGAGGGTATTAGCATCTGCAAGAGGACTTTTGCAGATTAAGGCTTAGAGAAAAAAGTAAGAGATAAGAAGGTGTTAGCATCTGCACGAAGACTTGCACAGATGAGGGCTTCAAGTCCTGAAATAAAATAAACAGTTGAGTAAAACAAGTTGACTTAATAGGATGGCAAGTTACTGCGAGGTCTGACTAAACAAGTTGCACTAGACAAGAAAATTCACAACATGTACGAGGACTAGCAAACTTTCATATATGAGTTTTTGAAGTTCGTTCTACGCGTAGTGCTTATGAGTTTTATCATCATTTGGACCGAACGCATGTCACTTTAACAACATGCCACGTGTCAAGCAATGGACAAATTAGACCACTTTTGCACATAATATCCACATTACAAAAGATGTCATCGATAGTATTTGGACCTACAATCCCAAACTTTAAATATCTCATATAATCTTTCTACTCCTCTATTCGACCAATCTATGCGATCTCTTGTACAGATTGTGGTTTGTGTTTGAGTACCACAAAGTTTGAATGTCTAGCGAATCTGCACGAGACCTCGTGCAGATTTGGTCTACTAGGAGATGAAGCAAAAAAATATACCAATCTTGGCGAGGCCTCATACAAATTATACATACTTGGAAGGGTTCTAGCTATGACTTGCGGGAGCCTTCACATATAATTAGATCATTACGCTCTCAGCCGTAGGGAGCCAAGAGCGCCAAGAGCAAGAAAACAGATTCAAACAAGAGGAGTGGAATGAGGAAGCATGATGTCTGTCTGTGGTATAACCCCTTGATAGTGTCATTCTAGGTTGACGTCTCGTTGCTACGCGCAAGATCTGGTTTTTCTTCATCGATGAATCTACAACATGTCGGGTCTGTTTCTCACTCAAGGTTCACCCTTGATGGCTTTGATGGAAGCATATCATGAACTTGAAGAAAAATGCTAAGTTCAGTCAAAATCAACTCACTTCTTCATGTACATAGGTCTAGTACAAACTTTTGGAGCAACTTACGAGGAGTTCTAGCATATGCTTATAGCCAAAAATTTGCAGGTTAGAGAGGTCTGGTTTTTTTCCTGTGAAAGCTTCGAATGGAGTTTTGTTTTGAATCTCATTTGTTGAACTTTTTGTTCAAAAGGTAAACCGCAGTATTCACAACTTCAACCCAAAGATCTTTTGGTAGATCATTGAGAAGACTTCTTGTCATCTCCACAACAGTTCTATTCTTTTTGGACAACCACTCCATTTTTTTTAGACATGTATGTCGTAGTCAACTATCGTAGTATCCTTTTCTCAGCAAAATATTTCTCAGAAGCCTTGGAAGTGAACTCTCCTCCTCTATCAATTCGGATACTCTTCACTAGATGTCCAGTTTGTCGTTCCACCATGTTAACAAGTTGTTGAAGATGTGAGAGTGTGACCACTTTTCTTATAGTAGTTGCAATTCTTTGGTTTTTATTTGTTGGAATTGTTGATCTTGTCCTCTGAATCTCGTGTTAGAACTTCCTCACTTGTTCTCCAAATGCTCGTGTGTCTAAATTGTAGATCTTGAGGTCTACCACATTTCTAATCTCTCCTCCTGGAGAAGAAAGCAGCATCAGCGGTAGTTGTTTGAGTGGACTTGGTCTCTATGTTCATAGCTTCTTGCAAAGTTAGTGTCTACAGTTCTTCGAAAGTGACAATGTAACACTATAGATACTTCAATCGCGATCCTCAAGAACACTCACGAGTGGACGGAAGAACTCTCAACTCAACTCAAGGTTGAAAAAGTCCTTCAAGGACCATTCTCCTTCTTTATATAGTTAGAGAAGTGCACACCCCTATACTAACCGCTCATCAATCCTCACACGGATTGATGACATGGCTTTCATGCAACCCACACAATCAACTACCAATCAAATATCAACACCACAACATTCTTATCCGATCCCACATACCATGGTCCCGCTATAGTCAACTCTACACATAGTTCTAACTATGAGTATAGCTAACTATGCATGTTATAGTCAACTCTATACATAGTTATAACTATGAGTATAGTTAACTATGCATGGTTACAGACAAGCTCCTTACGTACATCCACAGCTTTGACAAAATGCTCGTATGGTTCTGATAAACTCTGGAGCACTATCAATATCATGTCATCATCATTTATAGTCCCACCCAAATTCTTCAGTTGTTGTATCAGATTTTTCACTCTTCTAGTGAATTTCCTACAGCTATATGCAAAATATTCAACTTCTTGCGAAGCAATCTCTTCTTCTCACGAGCTGCTCTTTCGTAATTTTTGATGAATGTATCCCGAACCTCTTTAGAAGTTTTAGCCTCCAAGATATCTAAGACTTCAGAGTCTTTAATAGTCATCTTGATGATGGTAGCTATAGTATAGCTAACTATGCATGTTATAGTCAACTCTATACATAGTTGTGTATAGTTAACTATGCATGGTTACAGACAAGTTCCTTACGTACATCCACAGCTTTGACAAAATGCTCGTATGGTTCTGATAAACTCTGGAGCACTATCAATATCATGTCATCATCATTTATAGTCCCACCTAAATTCTTCAGTTGTTGTATCAGATCTTTCACTCTTCTAGTGAATTTCCTACAGCTATATGCAAAGTATTCAACTTCTTGCGAAGCAATCTCTTCTTCCCACGAGCTGCTCTTTCGTAATTTTTGATGAATGTATCCCGAACCTCTTTAGAAGTTTTAGCCTCCAAGATATCTAAGACTTCAGAGTCTTTAATAGTCATCTTGATGATGGCAAGTGTTTGTTGATCTCGTTTAATCCAAGATTTGACAACTGCTGGTGATCCAAGAGATCTCTTTTCATCACCCAGCACAATGTCCCACAAGTCGTAATTTTGGAAGATGGCTTGAACCTTGAAGCACCATATTGGATAGTTTCTATTGTCCAGCTTATGATGATCATGAAGCAAGTTATCACTAACGGTAACCATCGAAAGAATATCAAGTAGTTGAGAAAAAACTGAAACTTTCTAGAGTGATTGTGGAGGTGGAATTAGTGTCTATATTAGTATCTCTTGCATTCCAGTCAGTTATGGCAAAAATTACAGAAACTTCAAATTTGATCGTTAAGGCCTTCAAAAACATAGTCAAAGTTGTGTTGATCAAAATTTCATCAAAGTGTAACTTCTTTATACGAGCTTCGTTTGGATCGAAAGTTGAACCGTTGGAAAGCTCTTTCCAAAATCTTTACATCAAAGCGGGGGCCTTGTGAGATATATAAACTCTCAGAATTGCCAAATTTGATCTCTTTCTCCTCCAAAAATGCAGTCAAAAGTGTTTCGACTAGAAAAAATTATCCTTTTTCTTTCTTCTTTGATGAAGATGGTATGCACACACTATGTCTTTTTCACTCTCTGGTTTCTCAATTCCCTTGCTAATGCTCTGACCTGAACTGTGATACCATGTTTGAGAACCAAAAGAAAAGACTATTCTCTCCTAGATGAAATATATCAGTAAAAGGATAAGAAGAATCATCATCTCTCTAGAGGAGTTGTTATATATTCCCAACCTATAGACAGAGACTATAGAGAGGTGAGAGAGAGCCTGATATACTATAGAGAGACGAGGAAGAGGGTGATATACTAGAGGCGACTGAAGTCTGAAACTAGACATTATCTTTAACAAAGAGGAAACTTGGCATCCAAGTGGGAAGTCGAGAAGTGCGTTGCAACTGACTCAGCGAGAACGATTGCGGGAGGGAGGTCTCAGAATTACTTTTGGACTGCCAAAGAGTGAAGGCAGCGTCGTTGGCAGTACAATGTGAAAATCGATGCAAGGATCAATGACCCTTACCGTATGTAGTTAACCTCTTGTCAAACCAAAGTTGGATCGTTGCTAATGTCAGCATTATGTCGTATTTTTCCCTCGAACGAGCTGTGAATTAGTGTGCCGACTTTTGGTAACAATTACTTCTCGAAGTTTGGTGAATTTTGTTTCGGGTTGTGAGGTCAAGATGGACTCCTTGCAAGCGCTGTCGATGCTTGTTGGCTGGTCCGCGATGCAGCGAGTAAGAATTTGCCCAACACCAGCTTCCTCCGCAGTTGGCTGAGTCTGCACAACTTGGCGAGAATTGGGTCATTATAAGGACTCTTACGGATGACATTAAACAAGGTGAATGTGGTAATTCCTTGCCTTGACGAATGTATTTTAAGCTGGTCACCTACACTACATACACGCGGACAGGAATGGTCAGCCAACGGAAGACCGACCACGCAAGCGCATTGGTGCTACCAGTTCCAGAGGCAAGTGGCTAAAATTTGGGCTGCACCGCGGTTCGCCAAACGGGGATTCCAACGGCTTCAGGGCTGCTGTTCACGAGCTTCTTAGAACTCGCGTTTGGCCTCAGAACTTGAGTGAAGGGCAATGTCTACGAGCTAATGCATTGGATTTGGGTCACAGAGAATTCGCAGTTGTAATGTAAGAGCTGCGAGTTACCGATTCTTGTTACGGCTGTAAGTATCCGTATACTTGTAAGTTTCTTCACTTGTAAATTCTCGACTGTTTGTTGAGTCGCATTGGGGTGGCCAGATGGATTAGCACGTTTGGACCGCAACCAGTTCTCCCACGTAACGTGACATTGGTTTTGACTTCGTATAAAGTGAAATTATACTCTCCCAACTCGAGAGATCGAGTAGCATGCAGAGCCACTAATCGTGAGCGAGCCTGAGCTCTCAACGTTGGAAGTGCCGCACGGTCAGAGTGGAAGATATCATCGGAGTTCACCAAGGCCGAATGTGGGGCGTCTCAGCGGAATGTTGTGCACATTCCGCTCTCTTTAGTACCTGACGTGAGGGACTTGCGCTGCCCTTTCCAGACGCGGATTTTGTAACTGGGATATTCTTGACACTTTCGGTTGTCCAGTCACAAAGTGTTCAAGCACATTCTCGTAGAACTATCACCTTTACAGGACCTTGTTGTTGTTGCTATGCTATCCGTCGACTGTGAAACCCGGAAGGAAGGGGTTTTTTTGTCCTATAATGTATTTTGTTTTATTAGATGAAAGTTACAGTATTAGAGAAAGCAGGAAGGAGTTTAGATCCGGATAAATCGCAAACGCATTACCACGCATCTTCCTTAGATCCGGATAAATCGGGAGGAATAGTCCCGGATTTCCCTTAGATCCGGATGATCGCAAATGCATAGCCCCGCAATTCCATTGCAAGCGCAGCAACTTGTTACATATCTATCAGTCTTTGATTCAATCGGGTCACCTGAGCATCACACTACGTAAGTTTCCCCTCACATTCCTCGCGTCGTCGGAAATTGATTTTACTTAGATATAGCGCAATGAGATGACTAATCGATAACGAGAGATGATTCTCGCCTTTTTCTCAGATCCGATCCCTGGAGTCTGCAACAGCGTGGGTGATCGCCTGCAGTTACTCTCAACTTTCAGCAAATACTTCGGGTATGAATTGCTCAGTTTTGGCAAGAGGTTGGAAGTGTTGATTCGACTTGTACATGCGGCTGGTTTCGAGCCTCGTGTGGACGCGATTCGCTGATCTTAAGCCCAATTCTAAGGATTGAAATTGCAGGATCTTCGGTTGTAAAGCTACATATCGAGTTCTTGTTCTCCATTCGTTTGGTTTCGAATAGGCATGCCAGCAAGCCCTGTTCGGATTATGGGAAGCTAACGAAAATACTAGTTGTGAGTGTGGTAGTCGTTCTCATTTTGCTTCATCCTTTCTCTGCTCATGATCCAGTGATTGGTAATAGTTCAGGTGGGGCTAAGGCAAGATGTACGGATTTGAGGCGATGACCTTCAATGTGCACGGTGGCTTTTTAGAAGCTATCGTGCGTGGGTACCGTGGTGGGTTGCTCACCGCTGCTGATTACAACAATCTCTGCCAGTGCGAAACTCTTGACGATATCAAGATGCATCTGTCTGCTACGGATTACGGGCCCTGTCTCGCTAACGGTACTTCTGTTGCCCACTGAAAGCTCATCTTGAACGGACTGTATATGTTGTTTAATGATGTTTCATGTCTAGGAGGAGAGAAGGTTATTACTGTTCCTCGACTTCAAGCTCACATTGTTTGTGTTTATCTGTAGCTTTGGCTGCATTAGGTCATTTTGCTTATTCAGTCAATGAATGAAACCGTAGAAATGTCCAGAAAGGCTACACTCCAACCTTAAATCCAGCATGTGTGTGTTGCCCATTGAAAGTTTGGTTGTTTCCTTGCTTTATACGTATAAAGCTAAGCCCACTATAGAACTTTTAGTATCCTGCAGTTGGCGCGACCTCTTCTTTCTTGCTTTTCGTTTCCATTGCTTTTGTTGCTGATCCTGTGTTCCAACCCGATTTACAGAACCATCACCATTACGGACGGCAACAATGGTGGAAAAATGTACTCAGAAGCTCGTCGATGATTATAATTTTATGCTCACGCAGGTCTCAGAACCGCTCTCGACATTTTTGGAGTACATTACGTGCGTCTCCCCCCGAGCCATTTGTCGCACTTTACGTTTAGGATTGACCATATCTTTCCTTTGAAAGATGAATATATTCTTCCGCAGTTCTTAATAATACCAGTTTACGGAGTATGAATCTGCTCGAACTTGCTCTTTGGCCCACTGGATAATCAGGTATGGACACATGATCGACAATGTGGTGCTCATAGTCACTGGAACTTTGCACGAGAGAGATGTAAATGAGCTGCTGGAGAAATGCCATCCTTTGGGTATGTTTGACAGGTATGGATGGTAGTTGCTCCCGACTTTTAGTGTATTCATTCGAAATTTCGCTACACATTTCCAAGCTCTGTCCCCAGGTTATACTGTGTACTTCCCTGGGTTCACCTTCACGAGTTACCTCAAGTGTATGTGGGCAGTCTTGCATTGCGCCCTGCTATCCACATAGACCCCCGTAGTTTTATATGTTGGCTCTTTCCTGAGAGCAAAATCGTCTTTAAAGTTGTATCTTCTCTTATTTGTATCTTAGTCGGTACTTAACGCCGAGGTGCCATGGCGCAGCATTGCAACTCTTGCGGTTGCTCAAAACATGCGAGATCTGTATCGACTTGTCCTTGTGGATACTCCTTTGGCTCCGTACTTTTCAGAATGCTTAACCACGGAAGTAAGGGCTCTTTTAGTTGATCCAGAATTCAGTTTTTCAATTGATATTTTACTTTCTTTCACTTTTTTTTACTTTCCTTAGATGGTTGGCTCAGTCATACTTGAGGTGGTTTGTACAGGACTTAGATGACATGAACATCGAGATTATGCGCAACACTCTTTATAAAGCGTATCTGGAGGACTTTTACAAGTTCTGTAAGGTAGACATCTCACCTGCCCAAAACCTGATTCTTTGCGCCTGTTTCAACCTTATCTAAATAGGCAGCGGGCTAGTATGAAGTTTTTCGCGATTATTGGATCTTCTGGCTTCCAACCGCGATTGCTTTGCTGGCTGATTAAGGTTTCCTAACACCCAGAAACGTGAGAGGTCGCACGGATACTACTCACCCTTACTGTCATGCACCAGGGAATTGACACCAAATTCTTTGCGTATAGACTCAAGAGACTCTGGACTGACACGCACACTCACAGTATGACTGTATGCATCGGTGTTTTCCAAGCGCAGGTCACTTGGTATAAATGAGTCAAAAGATTTTACGGCTGCTACAGTTCTAGGTCAGTTAGGGTTTTTGGGATCACCTACGTAGTTAGTTAGGGTTTAATCATCTAGCACAGACGATACGCTAACCTCGATACCAACACACTGGAACTCGTATTTACATGATATAGGGTGATTACACGAGAGTCAGAGACGACGTGGACGTGGTGGTAGTGTCCAGTTAGAAGACCTTAGGAATATTTTACATAACTCCATGGCACTCACAGCAGAATAGATCCTTGCCTGATTTAAGATGCTGAAAGTAAAGAGATATTTAGTTGTTTCCTTACATCTTGGAACATTCTGGTTCAGCAGGGGATCACACCCAAGGTTTTCCTCTGCTGAGGTTAAAAAGTGGTTAGTGAGCCATTGCTCAGTCATTCAGCTTTGATCTATCAACTACTCTAGCTAATCTTTGGAAGAGAAAGTGGCTCATTTATACAGTGACTTTTTAGGTGTCATTATCTCTCTATCCTATCAAGTCGCGTCGTAGGGTCCTAGTCATCTAATGTTTTGAGAATCAGCAACGACATCATCTTCTAACTCGGTTTAAAATTCCTGATCAGTCATCATCTCTAATTGCCCGTTCGTACTTAGTTCAAGTTTTGGATCTTTCACTTGCTAGGATCAGCTTGTTTGACGCAAAAGACGTCTGTGGAACTCTCCGAACCGTACTAATGTCCCATCATGCATTTTGTATCAGAGTCTCGGAGGTGCAACTGCTGAGTTGATGTGCGATTTACTGGCTTTCGAGGCCGATTGGAGGGCTGTAAATATTACTGTAAACAGGTAACTGGAGTCCAATGGACAGACTTTTGAATTTACTTCTGTTGATGCTGAAGCATACACAGTCCACAGGACGTTCTGATGTCTTGAGCGACCATTGGCTGGGGGTTTTCATTGTATAGGATTCTTTGATCTTGTCGGACCTTTACTTGCCTGTGAAATTTTGTGATATACATCTAGATGTTGATTGTCCCTCATTGTCAGAATCATGCTATTAACTATATGCTTATGTTGGGCTTCTCAACAGCATGGGTACTGAACTGACTCGGGATGAAAGAAGGAAGCTTTACTCCGACTTTGGACTTCTGTAAGTTGACGAGTTGATCTGATCTACAGTCGGTACTACCACTCACACATATAGTCTTGTTATTCTGTTCAGATGTTAAGAGTATGCTTTGGCGTTGGGATCCAGAGGAAGACTAGAAATTACTATCAAATAATAACTTTCTCCTTATCCTTATTAAGGGTGTAGACATCACTCTCGGAAATGTGCAATGTTCAGTGTCCTGATAAGATGTTTCGTTCTTCAGGTATCCCTACGCCCATGAAGAGCTTGCCGTGTGCGAAGATTTCGATGGGGTCGGAACTTTTGTCTTCTCTTCACTTCTTTGATCTTGATCTGCTTTCTAGGAGTAAATGCTTGCATGTACCTTCGAACTAAAATGCGAGTACGGAATGCTATGTTATGTATAGGCCATGATATGTCGGCGTACGTTTCGCTTGGGTCTATACTCAAATGGTCGTAGAAGTGAAGGGAGAGAATAACTTCCTTTCCGTATAACAATGGGCCATTGCCTTGGTTGTACAGGTGCGTGCAGCTGTAGAAAAGTATCCACCCTATCAGGCCATCTTTGCGAAGCTTTCATTTGGAGAAAGCCAAATGCTTGATAAGGCTTTCTTTGAGGAGGAGGTTAAGCGTTTGATTCTGGTCTTCGAGCAGCAGGTATGTAGTTTCTCCTTTGAAATCGGATGAAGGCCTACAACTTCTCGAAATTTCTTTGGTTGATCGTAGATCGATCTCACAGACATGATAACAAAAGAAGTACCAACCCAGGCTTAAGAAAAAAAAGGTCTTTATTCGGTCCATCAGATTGGAGATAACTTCAGCAGCTTTTGTCGAAATTGCATAATAGATCGGCTATTTATTCGTAATGTTATGTAGCCTTTCTATGATCTTGTTTCATGGCCTCAGCATTCTGTTCAGTTGCAACAGTATCCATAACAAGCAGCTTGTACATGCTGTGTGCAGTTCCATTACGCAGTATTCTTCGCTTACATGAGGTTGCGAGAACAGGAGATCAGAAACCTTATGTGGATTGCAGAGTGTGTTGCTCAAAACCAGAAGGCAAGGATCCACGACGGAGTAGTCATGATATTTTGAGCATACTGTACCATGAAGTATGCATAGGGCTGCTTTTGCTTGATGTTTTTTCTGATTTGAAGAGGATAATGTCTTAAACGTTTCTCATTGCGTACGTGCATTCAGTTGTGATTCTCATCGATTCCACATTCCTGTCTATTATTTAGAGTTAAGATTGTTGATGCGGTCATACCCGTCTATTCGTCAGTATTCGTCAGTATGGTAGATGGATGGAAATATAGCAGTTCCTACTAGGCCTCGAAGCTTGAGATATTTACCCATCTTGGTCTTTATGTACATTTGGTTGGTACTTCTGCGATTCTGAAAGTTACAGTCGAGAAGTTCTAGTAATCAACCATATCTTTGCATCTTTTATTCTCCCGAACTTTGTCGAGAGCTTAGACGTCACTATTTGGGAATAGAATCTGAAGGGGTACGGCACCCAAGTTGGACACATGTGTCAGTGCGTTCATTACTTGGGAATGTACATGTCGATATTGTTGTGTGTTGGTTTCCTTCTCCATGTTGCATGCTTATCATATTATTCACCCTCTTCCTCTTCAAAGAAGCGGAATATGCATGCACTTTAATTTTATGTCCTTAACCTTTCCTCTTGGAAAGGTTAAGGACATAATAAATTTTTAAGTTATCAAATTCACAATATTTTTATTCGTGAAAACCAGAGAAGTTTATATAGGGATCATTCCCCGTACTTGGTTTATGGCTCTAAATCAGTCGGCGGCCATGTGTGTCCAGTCTAACCGAGTTCAGTTAGATGTTTGACTTGGATAATTTATACTTAATAATTTAATTTTAATATAATAAATTGAAAAATCTGTCTTTTTGTCTCTTCTTGTCTAGAATGAGAACATCTGTCCATTTACGAGTATGTCTGTGTTTTATTTTCATGTTGTCTAGAATGATCCAGTCGAACATCTGTCCACTGTAGAGTATATCTGTATTTTATTTTCGTGACTATAATCAGACACCAAGTGAAAATTAATATATTACATTACATTTGTCCTTATCCTCCCTTCTGCCAAAAGCTCATCTTGCATGTACATTTTATATTTTCTTAGCCGGTGGAAGTCTTCCTTGCATAATTTTTCACCTCATCCATCTTCGGAAGGAGGTGGCGCGTATACAAGGGATTTATTTATTTTCTAATCGTGCGGTTGGGGAGGATTAAGGTAACAAATTAATTATTTGGTTGAATAAATGATTGTTTTAGTAGCATCTCGTATTTATACTGTCGAAAACACGTGGTCTTTGCTCTCCCTTATGGGTTATATATATATGGGATCGTTCTGTTGTAGTTAATTTTTTTAGTTAATTTGAATTCTTTTAATCATTTTATGATGGAATTTTTTATAATATTTGTGTGTTTTCGAATAACAAGAAGCGGGTAAAAGTATATTTACAAGAGAGAAAACTTCTTGCTAACTTCTCAAAGTTAGCAAGAAGTTCATATATATGTTCACTAACCTTTCTTATTCACTTTGTATTTACACGGGTGCATAATTATTGGAGGTTGCCTTAAATGTGCAGGGAAGTCACTGTTTTCACTGAAAACTGCTTTAACCGTGTATTAATATATATTTACAAAAGAGAAAAATATTTAGATTCGGATTTTCCTTATGTACGGATGAATCACACACGCATAGGCCTGTAATTCCACTGCAAGCTGAGAAACTTGTTATTTTTCATTTTGTGTGAGAGGCGTTAGAGATATATATATATATATTTGACCATTCTCGGAAAAAGCGTATGGTTTTCTCAAATTCTTGTTCATTCGCTCAACATTGTTGTGGAAACGGAAAATAAAGCTTGTCCATGTGCCGACGGGATTAGGGTTGAGATATGTAGTTGAAATGGTTCCAGAAACGATTTTAATATTTGAAGGGGACGTATAATGTGCATTAGATGCGTATACATACTTAATAGTCAGTTACAAACTAAAATGAATTATTTTGACTATTTTTCCGGTTAAATACAGAAAAACGAATTAAACTATCAAGTCATCTATTAACTCTAACTATTAGACCCTAAGTGTTACGCAGAAATTTTATACTAAGTTGGAAGGCAAACTCAAATTCAATCATAATTGTTAAATAATAATCGTACCCAGAGTTGCATAGACATAACTCATAAAGAAAGCTAAGAAATACGCGATTCTAAGAGTATAGTTACAGGAAGCTACTCGTAAGAAAACATTGATTCAATTAAACTATAAATTAATTCTTTCATATTTTCCTCTTCCATCAGAAAATGGAAGACGTGAATATATATGCACTGGTGCCTCATATTGCATCCACTGAGTACTGGGCGGCAGAATTCATAGTTCGTTCATCATGTGGAAATGTGGCGAAAAGGCTAGCTACTGCACCTTTCCACGTGGGTCTGGATTAAGCGCCAGAGGCCACATCAGCTAAAAAGTTCACCCACAGGAACGTGTGGCCATGGACTCTGCAACTCATGTCCAATATTTGCAAACGCCGATTATTTGGCAATACACATGGACAAGCAAAAACAAAAGAGAGTATACGTATTCTGTCTTTTCCTGTTTTAATTTTACATGCATCTTCAGTATTTTCTCCATGTAATTCACTGTGAAATTTACTTTCCGTGCTGTAACAAATGCTTAACCTCGTAACTCCTTTGTACAGCCATTTTACTATGCATATTTAAACGTTTATTTAGAAATATATATATATATATTATCAATTTCTCTTTTCATTTCACATCCTTTTCAGTATTTACTCCCATGTGCTTATGTCCTTACTATGTTCTCTATCTCTACTGTACCAAATGCATAGCCTTGTTTTCAACTGGCGTCGTTGTCACTTGCCCGACACTTACCTAAGAATTTCACCTTGACACGCTGGCTGTTAGCGCAAGGCACTACTGTACTCCCAACGTCTCACATGGCTGACGTGGTTCCAAGCATACGTGGGTAGGGTGGCCAGTGCAAACCCTGAATAGGTCCCCCGGTGTGAATGTAAAAGTTAAAAAATAATAATATTTTCCTTTTTTACAATGTATTTTAGCGTAAAAACTCTAATAATTAGAATATGCACTTCATGTACACTTGGAAGGGAGGAGTGCTTTTGATTAATTTATTCCCTAACCCATCCGAAGCGAAGGGAAAGGTTAAGGTAGATATACTGTGTATATGAAATGACGTTCTTGTGTTAACAAGGTTCTAAGTTTTATATTCCTGGTAACCCGTCACTATATAATTTATAAGTCAGCATTTGACTTATAATTATATCCAGATCTGTTGGCAACTCCGGGGTTACTTAACATTTAACTGTTGTAGATAAATTTGATATTTTTAACAGTTTGGTACAAGATTTATACATAGCGCTTACGTGTTTTCCTATAACAGAAAACGTACTTTGATGTACAAGACCGTGGGGAGAGATATTATTCTCCTTTTTGTTCCAATGAATATAAGTAATATGTTTTGAAATAAATTACAAAATGTAAAGCTCGTGGAGAGCTTTCATTTAAGTTATTACTTCACAGATGCCATTCTTGCATGATAATTGAATCAAAAGCATTTTGTACAAACTGTTTAAACCCGCACAAAGAGGTTATCCTGGTTACCTGATGTATTTGTAGGGACACGCGGGGATTAACAAGCTTTGCACGTCCTTGCCGCTGTTTCCAAATTAAAACAAATATAACACCGTTATCCATCCAAATATCTTCAGACTTGGCTCAGTGGAGATAATTAACTAGCATGGAGGTTAACTTTAATCACCTTTGGAGAATTTTTGTTCATCTTTTGTTATTGAAAAATATGTAAGTGTTATATAAAAAATCTAGACTAAGCTAATTTTAAAAATTAAATTTCTAGACCAAGAATTGCAAAAATATCCAGACATAACCCATAAAATAAACACAAAAATAAGCACTTCTGAAACTAGAATTGCGAAAGCAATGTACTAAATATATATTAATTTATTATCTATTTTTCTGACAAAATATACTGGTATAAATTATTGACCATACATCACTCTTCAATCTTCCTATGGAAGAAGTGAAATAAGCTTTGGATATCTTTTGGATAAAGCTTTCATTTTCCTTCTGTGGTTGTTCTAACAAACCTATTGTCATCCTCGAAGAAGAAGAGCTGAAATGAAAATATAGAGAATATGCATGCTAGATGAACTTCTGGAAGAGATGAAAAAATGAGAAACATAGTTAAATTCATAATGTTTGTTGACCTTTGGTGTACATTTAATTGGTGACAGATTAATGTTCCACTGGATTTCTAGAGGAGACATTTCAGACAAGGGAAAAACAAAAAATAAATTTTATTAAATTCAGATTACTAAATATAGAATGCTAAAGTTAAATACATAACTAAATTCAGCTAAACGGATCACGTATGGCCGTCGATTCACTATTAAACCCATAAACAAAGTACGTTTAGTGATCCCCGTCTTTATATATACATGTCTGGTTTACCTCAATGAAAATATATATAGTTTCATAATTTTAATTTATTACCTAACCCTTCCAAGAATAAAAAACCATGTATATTTTCCCTCTTTAGAACTTGGAAATATGCATGCTAGATATTCATAAGCATGTTACGTTCTACTCAAAGAAACATTCAGTGAATTATCATGCAAGAACAATCAAATATTGCCTAACAACTGTGGATGATTGCGGATAGACTTCATAGACGCGACGTATTTAGGGATCTACCGCACCACTTCTTAACTTTGAGAGTTAAACGGAACCGAGCCTATACACCTGGGTTTAAAGGAAAATATACAGCTAAAAGTTGACGGCAGAGTTGAATCTATTTCCTAGATACAGTAAAGGACTTGTATCGCACAGTATCATCTTTTACAACAGTTATTAAGTCCATAGGTTTGGGTGGTCCTAATAGCGAAACACGCGACGCAATGAATAGCCAACGGATGGAAAGACCTCATTAAGCCTTACAAGAGAAAAAAGGACCCGAAAGGCCAAGCAAGTAACGCACCGAAGGAAAGAACATCTGAACTAAGTCTCGCTATCAATAGCTCTAAAGTCGCTTATCGCCACTATAATATATAGTGGAGTAAAAGAGATTAAAGGTGGTACTAATAGCCCCTTCTGACAGTTTCTACGAAGAAGAAACGTGTGGTTCGTTTTGATAGACAGGAATGCTCAAACATTGAGCATTCCGGTCGTTGAGGATAAACCTCAAACCATAGCTAAAATCTTACACAGAACAGAACGACAGAACAAAATGCAGTGAGAACAATGTTGTATCAAAGTCTAACAAACCTACATCAGCAAGCGACCGACTCAAGTGAATCCGAAAAAGGTCTGGGCCACAAGAGACTACACATCTCCATAAGAAATAGAGCCCTAGATTTTACCACTATTCATATTGAACCTCAGGTGCATGTATAAAAGATAAGAAACGACTATTCCTTTTCCCTTCTTGTGTACTTTAGAGGTTAGAGAGAAGATATTGTTTTGTTTCTCAATTGTCCACATAGTGTACAAGTCTAGAAGAGCTTTGATTTACGTCTTTACTTAATCGATTCAGCAAGAGGATATTGGATATTACGGTTAAATTTCTTTGTTATCTAACACATCCTCTTTAATTTTCTTGTTAAGAAAGGTTAGGTAATAAATTAAAACTGCAGGTAGATGTGATGTGTTTGTGAGTAACCTACTGGAATGTAGTTTAGAAACGCACTTCTCGTATCCCAACATCACCCATGTCTTATTATCATTTAATATTTAAAAATAAATTTAATTATTCTTTTCTAGTAGACAATTATCTCATAACACATATATCTTTTTCCGATAACAGCAAGTGAGCAAAAGTTCCCCGGAGTTTACCTTGCATGCATTAATTTGGTGGGTCTCACGCTTCAAAAGGAAAGAACAAGTACAAACAAAGATTGGGTCCACAGTGAAAAAGACATAGAGCTTAGATAAATGACTACGTAGGCTTCTCTCAAAAATAAAGACGTATGGACTTGAAAGCAGAAGTCAACAGACCAGACATTCCGACAATGAAAGCCTACCGTATATAATATTATAATATCAGTCTCTCAGCATTTCATCTTGGTACCACACGTGTCAATGATTTTGGTAAAGATTTTCATGTCCGTATTTTAGGAATAAAAACTCCTTATATCAGTTTTCAGAAAAGAAGGGTCACACTGGTGATAGACTTGTGGAATCCACAGTCTACAGATTTGAATGGTATTCATATACTACATGAACCTATGAGGGGAGTGGTTTATGCTGATAAACCATCACCCTTCAGAGGTTCATGTAACATGATGAACCAAATATGCTCCTTTTAGAATATTAACGTACACATATCAATGTAGGCTGGTGTGTAAACCGAGCCTAAACAAAAGCATATAAATTTCTCAATTCTAAATCGAGCCTAAACAATGGTTTATCAACTCTCGGAATATTCCCATACAGTGGTGTAGGGAAATATCTCGATGGTTTATCTAATATAAACCACTAGAAAATATAAAAGAAAAAAGAAAAAGGTAGTTTCGATTATAACATTTAGAGGTTTCTGAAAAATTCAAAAGCGACCGTTTTACTTAAAAAATATCTCTTCTTTTATAATTAATTGGAAATAAAATAAAATACTTGAGGCATGCCTTGACTGGTCTATGGTATGGACAAATAGATCAAAGTGAAACCTCAAGCATGAAAATGACCTTAGTTCCAAGATATGGATCAAGGAGAATATACATACCACATGAAATTCTGGGGGATTTTTGCAAGCTTGCTGTTATCATGATCAGAAAAGACATAAATGTGAAATGAAAATTCTACACTAAGTTGACAAGAAAAATCGATTTTTCTCCAAATGTTAGATGTTACTCGGACCTGGAGATGCAAGAAGATCCTAGCACAACCCTAACTGGAAGCATATACTCACACTCTTCAAAGACTACAAGTATAGTCTTTTACTGATGAAAACAAACTATTTAATAAAATTTAAATTTATTTATGTATTATTCTTGAAAAACAGAATTATATAATTGTAACAAATTTACCTCCTCCATCAGAAGATGGAGAAGTTGAATATCCGTCTCCGTTAATTTGTACATCGAACTGTGTTATATGTATCAATAAACTCATCTACTTTATGTAAAAATATCATAGTAAGTTGTTTTAAAAGATCATTTTTTCTTATAACCGTTAAGTGTTAAGCAGCCTTGGAGTTACCAATAGATCCGGACAGAACCCATAAGTGTAAAGCTGATTCTCGCGTTGCTACAGGTATAAGTATGAGATACCGTAATTTCACTTCCACATTAGGGGTGTCAAAGTTAGGAACCTTCTGAAATATTCGAGAGCTGCGAACGTGAGTTACGGCTTCGGCCAGACTGCGGCCAGTGTTTCATGAGGGCACATCCTGAGGTATCTGCAGGAAACGCCGCGGGCATTTTCTGAACGGCTCTTCACTCGTTTCGTCCGCTTTTTTTGTAATGGATTCTCGGCTGCTCTGAGTAATTATCTTGAGTGTACAAACAGAAAAATAATCAATGATAAAATCTTGATGTTCAGTCACAGACGCGATCCTGAATGAGTCGCAGTTATATACAAACTTATCTGTGACAATTTTACGGCCAGTTACCTCTCTGTCATTGAAGAATCTTTCCTCTGAACTTTGACACCTTTTATTAAAATATACCCTAACCCTTCCCGTCGGTAAAGTTAAGACATAAAATAATGAAAGCTGGATGGCATTTTAAGTGTACATAGCACCTCTGCACATTCACCTATAAGTGGCGATGACTGGCCCGCATATGTACTATGAGGAGCACATTTGTCCCTGCTCCTCTTATGGTTTATGTCAGGACTCTTTCTCGTTTCAAGGTTGCACCAACCGTTTATATTTATAAAATTCTTTAATTTTCTTATAAACTTGATATAAAATATTAACTTAACACTTATACAATTTTTTGGTAACAACAAGTGAGAAAACGTTCTCAAAAGTTCATCTTGCATGCATATTCACCTCTTCCAAAATTTGGAAGAGAGAAATATGCACATGCGATTTAATTTATTGCATATCTTTTTCATCAGAAAGGGTTAGGTAATAAATTAAATCTGTTGATTATTTAATTATTTGAATTGAGCAAGCTGTCTCACTTATATTTTCTAAAGTGCGTTTGGACCCTTTGCACTTATAGGTTAAGTCTAACTCCTTCTGCATGCGCGGGTCCAGCTAACATATAATAATTAGAAATAATTTCTTTATTTTATCTAATGTATATATCTTTTTCTATATCATTAGAAAAAACAAAAGTTCTCCAGAAGTTAATCGAGAATACATATTGAGGTGAATATCATATTATCCATCACATCTTGGAGCATCCTGAATATGCATGCTCCAAGATAATATACATCCAAAGTGTAAGAATGTCAAGGAGAGGAAAGAGTCCAAGCGAGAAGGTAGGTGGCAAAATACAATGATTCGATAAGAGGAAAATGAACGGACGACAAGCTTGTTAAACATGCATTTTTACTGAATGGGATACTAAAAGAGGATTAATAATCAAAAGAGATTTGATTAGTTAACAAGAGACATGACGAAAAAAAAGTTGACTCATTTGACTGATTGGTTGACTGATTAACTTCTACTAAAAATATTCGATTTCTAAACAAACTCTGAACTCCTTGCGCCACATGGAGGTTGGCTGGATGAACTCTGGGAACTTTTGTTCGTTTAATGTTAACGAGAATATATATATATATGTTAAATAAAAATATATACTAAGTAAGTATAAATAATCAAAATATTCTATAAAAATTATCTGTTTAGTCCATGCCTGGAAACACAAACACGAAAAGAACAAGAGATAAACCGTAAGTCTTGACTCGCCTGTCACACTTCAGAAAGTACAAGTACGGTAAACTATACTCATGAATACAATTAACTTACACAGAGTTTAATTTAGTACCTAACCCTTCCTTTTGGAAAGGTTAGGTACTAAATTAAACGTATGTATATTTTGTCTCCTCCATCGAAAGATGGAGGAGGCAAAGGAGACTATACGATAAAGATCATGGAGAAACACTATCTTTCATACGGCGCGCTGGGAAAGAATCAGTAAGTCCATTCTTTATAGATCCTTCCAGTTTCCACGTCCCAGTTCAGAATTCAACCTCCTTCTCCAATCTATGATAGTAGAAAAAGCTCGAAAGGATAGATGGGAAACCGGGAATACCAAAAAGGGACACTACGCACAGTGGGGTCCCCACTACCACATGCATGTTGCTATCCTATAACGTCATCCACTCTGAACTCAGTTCGGTCGTACCAGGCGTTGCGTGGCACATTCAACATAGTCCACAGGAGGATAGCGCAGTGTCAGTACCTTTCCAGTCACAATTCCCTCTCCAGATTTTACAACCGCTCCTCTCTCTTGTCCTTTTTCTCCTTTCTGTCGAGAATATCAGGTTACATATATATTATATTATATTATATTCAATAAGATTTATTCACCAAAAATACTAATGAAACTAAAAAGAATTTCAAGCTAGAAATATAGCCGGTATATCTAGATATTCGCGTTTCTAGTGAGCTATTCTGCCGGAACAACTTTTGAATTAGGTTTCGTTTTTGCTTTCCGTATGGACATTAACAACCTATAGAGGCGATGAAGAACTGTTACGGAATGACCCACAAGATGCAAAATAAACAAGTAAAGGGAGTCTAACTTCTGCTTGCTCTAAATTCGGAAGAGGAGAAATATGCTTGCGTTTTAGTTTGTACTTTAACCTTTTCAGGCTAGATCATACATTAACAGCTAAAACAAATGAATATTTTAATGCGTCCATGGCTACTGTTTTATACTACAAAGGTGAACGTTTCTATCATTCTGTGATCTCTAAGTCCAGTCCGTAAGTATTCTTTGTGTCACCTATATGTGGTACGCACAGCTCTCAACCAAAGCCTACCTAGGAGCAAATCATAACTAGAGTCCTTTAGTACTTGAAAGGACATCAATGTTTGAACTCCCATCACAAACACAACAACCTTCTCTAACGCACCAAGAGGTCTTACCCGTTGCTTGTTAACCATCCCCACAACAATGCTAGTCGGGCGAGGGTTCCATCCCAACTTCTTCATATGACATTTACAGTTGACATTCCATCCATCAATACGTCAAAGACGTAGTGACCATTCAATCGGACTTCAATCTTTGAAGCCTTAGTGCATACCTCTGAAGCATGCACATCCACTGCACCAACTCCCATAGATTGTGATGTCTTGCTCTTGAGTTTCTTCTTCTTGCTTCTCTTAGAACTCAATCCTCCTCTGAGTTCCTTTCGTAAATTGAGGTTGAGTGCGATCAGTTGCGCAATTGTGATGTTGACTTTTTGAGCACTCACATCTTAACCACATCATATCACGCTTGAGAAGACGAAATAGTGAAATCTGCCATCCCCAACTTCCTTCTTGGTTCTCTTGGTTACTCAAAATATTATGCGAGCGAGTACTTCTACTTGCTTACTCCTCCATGAAAACAGGTTCATCAAAAAATCGAGTTCTTTTCCTTTCTTGAGCTAAAAGCTCCACCGGTGCATGAGAACAGTTTGAGATCTCTCTCTTCTCATAGATGAGATCTCGCACAACATCGATAGTAACCACTCTCGTATCTCGTGCTTGTGATGAATTTCTTCCACCAACATTCATTCTGATAGCTTCGGTCACCTCTTGCTCGTTGTTAGGACAATTTCGTTGGAAATGAGAACCTCCATACGTCCAACATGTGACTCATCTAAAGTTACCCCGGTTGTCTCCAAAGCTATCTTGGTTTCCTCGGTTGGGATTGTTGTCGTACTCTCTTTGACCTCCTCCTCCATCTTTGTTCCTCCATTCTCATAACTGCACCATGTTTATCTTGAGATCAATAAGAGTATCTGTGAAAAATCTTCAATCCTGCAAATTGTGGGCATCACATGAAAACACGCACCTGAGGGATTCTTGTAGTGGCCTTCTGTCTGTAGATTTCAAGCTCATCTTGTCTACTTCCACTTCGACATATCCCATTAGGTCTTGATCAAGATCTAAAAGAACGCATCCACGAACACAATGGAACAAGCATTCCTTCATCTTGTTGGTAAGGTATAGAACTTTTCCTAACCTTGCCAGCATCTCTTCTCCCAATTATTCATATCTTGTGTTGAAATCTGTTAACGCTACCCATACTAGAGGTCTCCTGGTTCATAGATTGGAAGGAACAAATGATGGTTCTCATGTAAATACAAATACCATTCTCGTTCTCATAAAGAGAAGAGACACGGTCAAGATTTGATCTCTTTGTTCCTTATCAACCATATGAATCAAGAAGCAGTTTCTCCCCAAGACTCACATTTGTTCCACGAAGATCCTCATTTATTGAGTGAGTGTAATCTCTGCCCACTCTCGTACCATGTCTCTTGAGGGTGCGACATCGGCTGTGTAAAGCACGAATGCAGTGCGTTCTAGTCTCACCATCCTGTTTAACAATAGTCATTTTGTTGTTGTTATTTGTGTGATCTTAAAGCTCTTTTTCAGTGGATCTTTTTCCTTCAGTTTTTTGAGCGTTGCTATCATGTTCTCTCTCGTGGACTTTGATACCGTATGATACCTCGTACACTTCAGGGTATGTGTTCTTCTTGACTTCTCCATTCCTCCTGAATCATGCCATGTTTCTATCAATCGATATTTGTGATCCTGTGATTTGACTCAGTTCTGTTCAACTCTTGCTCTTTATCTCCTACCATCAAACCTTTGATTACCTTCTCGTATTATGTTTATGTTTGTCCTTCTTCTTTTCTCTTTGTAGTGTCTCGAGATTTCTCTTTTAGCCCATTATAGCATAAAAGATTTCGTTCTCCAAGAAGATTTACACTAGTATCGCTGCTCTAAGTTCTAAGATCTGTCTAAACACATAAACACACGGGTTTTATCTAGAAATCCCGTCTTCTCATAAACCCACAAGGCTTCTAGACCCTTCAGAAGGTGCTTTGGACCTAAACATACAACTACTTCTTAAAATATCACACAATTACTCATTGAGAAGCTCGGGAAGATGCTTCCTGCTTCCATATCACAGCTTCTAGTCTTCTCACGACGGTCTTTTCGAAGCAATTCTAGACTTCTGACACCTCTAGAAGACTATCCCTGCTCCGTAATGTCAAATTACCACTGCCTATCACACATTGCTCTTCCAATTTCCAACGGGGTTAGATTCATCAAAGGGTGTATGCACCCTGTAGCCTTCCTAGGCTTCTACCTACGAAAACGGTCTTCCTGTATCACTACAAGGACATCTTCACCTTCACGGAAGCTCAATAGAAGTCTCGGGAGTCAAATGGAAGAAGGTGAGAAGATGGGAGAGAATTGAGAAGAAGAGAAAATCCAAACAAGAGGAAACAAGATAAAAAGTAGAAATTAAGACTTCGGCAGGCTTCTAATCCGGATCCTGACTAACAAGCCATCCCTGCTTGTAGTAATTTTGGGAAGAAGACCACAAATCGACTTAAAGTTACACAGTCTTTCAATCGATGATGTCGTCTTCTGCTGTGCAAAGAAGTCTTCTTTCTTTTTCTGTCGTTGCTCCGACTACTCTGACTTCAGGGACCACTCTCTCATAAGTCAGTCCGTACGTGGATCCAAAGTGCTCCACTGGATAGACAAGCTTCGACTCTGTACAACTTCTAACAATCACCGCCACTCAAGAAGAAGGCTTCTCATGCACAATTGGGTGTGAATTCGAGGAAACTCACTGCCCAAAAGACACAGAGAAAGCTTCTGCAATCAAATCCGAAATCAATTTCCCAAGAAGAAGATACATTGACTTTTGGAAGCTCACTCCATCCACTTCCTGTCCCTATCCCTCGACACACCAACCTAGAAACAAGATTGCATGATGATGTCATTTCATGTCTATGATGTCTACTACTCTTTATATCCTATCGATCCCTTTCTAGGAGCGGAGGTGCAGTCCTACTCGATGAAATCTAACTTTGTGCGTGTAGTACATGTGTAACCACATGTCTGTGTAATGTGCGTATGTGTCTAATGTGCATGGAATCCTACCTTGGCATCCATCTTATACTATCGCCTTGAGTCGCAGGAGGGAGATCCTTCCAATCCCAACTCACAGCCGAGGAAAGATGAGGCACTGTCAGAAGGCCACCACCTCCCAAGCATTCGATTCCCTTCTTAGTTTAGAACTGCGTTCCTACTCGTACCGTTACCTATCTCGCCACATGGCCAGTCATCTAAAAATACAAGGGGATTTGTCTCTCTTGAAATAACAAACTCCACTTCCTATCATAATTAGACAAGTCAACTGTCTTCCTATCTCTACTATATATTCCTGATCGCCAGATGCGATCTCCACTGGATCGTCTCCTACCTGAACTCCTAAATCAGCTTCTGATAAAGTAGGAAGCCCTACTGGTACCTCGGATGCGGCTGAGGTGGCTTCCTCTTCGATACTTGTGATGTGTGCTTCCACCACGGCGTTGACACGATCATGGAGTCTTCACTTACGCATAAGAGAAGACCGTATGTGGATTAGATTTTGTGTTGGTTTGTGTGTGATGAGTGAATTTGAACCACAAAGAATCTATTTATGATCTTGGATGTCTTTATGATCTTTTTAGTCGATCTTGGGTGTTGGGTGTCGGAGCTAAAGATTCTTGGAGCTAAGAGAGTGAGGAAAGAAGACTTTATCGATATCTGAAGACGATTTGGTGAACGAAGAAAGTTTCTAGATAAACCTTCTTTGATTATTTTTGTCTTTTTGGATTCGTTAGAGTTATAGTTGGTTATGTACGGTTGTGGTAGCTAGTTTTAGCTAAGGATTTGTACATAGATATTATTTGGATCCGAGTTTGAATCGTGCGGTACCGATGCAAAGCTTTTTGTTAACAAAAGGATGTTTCTCTTACTCTGAGCTAAGCTTCGGTAGTTTTATGTCTAGGTTGAGATTCAGAGGTTTGTTCTAAGAGGTTATGTGCAGATTACATACCACTAAGGTCTATTTCTCAGTTTGGTGTTCTTAGAGAAAAAGAAACATGATTTTATATAAAGTGAGAACTGGTATCTTGTGAAGCTTGTTCCGTGGTTGTTTCTCTCTTTCTTGTCTCTGTTCAGCACATGATATCTTCACAACCAGGAACATCACGTTTCCCTAAACAATCTTCACGTAAAATCCGATACAATAATGATGGTTGTATTCTTTTTTCTTCTTGTTTCTTGCAACAATGCGTCTTGCACCGCTCTAGTTCTGGAAACATCCGGTTATACAAGAGTAAGTTATGTCGATCATTTACATGTGTTTTTTGTTTTTTGTAATAAATAATAATTATTATTTAATGAACTTGTAAAATATCCGACTATTCACCATTTGAACCTGACTTTTCAGAATTCCAACCGGCTAACCCCCGACACTGAGTGGAGGGTTCGATACCTACTAGGTACTCGACGCCCATGTTCAACCTGGACACGTGGGTTACAGCAACCGACGATTCTTCATCCTAGCACGCAATGGCTAAAAGTCGTAAAAAAGTAACAAACAGAAAACCATCCACATGGTGGGTCCATGTTAAAGAAGTTACTTTTTACTTTTTTTCTTATTTGTTTCAAGCTTCTTTCGCTTTGGGGCTTTCTGCAGCCGTGCGCTGCTGCCTAGTGCCCTTGCATAGCGTGACTCCTTCCACCAGGATTCGACCCCACGCCGTTTATGGATACACGCGAGATGTATTTTACTGTTCTCCTACGCCTGGACTCTTATTGGCTTATATGCATGACTGCACCGTCGGTTCTAGCTAAAGGAAGGAGTGCTGCTCTGGCAATTTTCTGTTCATTCAGTTCGTTAGGTCGCTTTACACTTTTCTGATCTTATGCTCGGGAGATGCAGTATCGACAAGAGAAAGAGCTGTCCATTGCGCCCAAGACAAGCAGCAAAGGAGAATGAGGCTGGCCCTTATGATACAAAGTCAGAGCATTTCGTACACTCAGTCGGGTAACTTCAGCCTAACAGTTGAAAAGTCAACGCTAAGTGAATAAGACAATAACTACATGTCTATAAGCTTGACAGTTGTGTGCTCTTCTTGGTGTCTTGTAAGTGCTTTTCTACTTGGCAAAAGGAACTATCCACGAGACAAGACAGAAAGATATGTTGATGTTGTATGTTTATCCGGAGATTTTGTTATCTTGTTAGAAACCGTGCATAGTTTTATCTCTCCATCTGAACGACGGAGAGGGCAAATATGCATCCAAAGCGTACGTACGTAAAGGTGGAGGAAAAAGATATACGTGCAGAAAATATAAAAATATGTTTCTTCCTTCTTATAACAGCATGTCTTTTTGGGAACTGAGACGACAAATTACGAGACGAAATAAAAAAATAGATTCATAGGACCAGACGTACCAGCGCGGATGTCTTCTAGACTATGGAATATAAATGAAATTATATAAATATTATAAATAACTTTAATATTTATTTACTTATTCTAATTTTAATTTTTATAAATATTATATATTAACTCTGAAGTACATGCAGGAAGTTGCGGAGAAAACCAATAAGCAAAGTGGGTTGGAGCGCGCAATGGGGAACATAAACACGGGCTACAGTCTTCTCAAGATAATGTTTCTGTACGCAGTTTTAATTATCACCTAACTCTTCCAGCCGAGAAAATTAGGTGATAAATTAAACGCATTTGCATATTCCTCTCTTCCAAACTTGGAAGAGGTGAATATGCAAGGAAGTGTACAAAAGTACTACAGAGATATATTGGAGAGTAAAAAATATTATGATTTCGTCATATATTTATATTTTATTTTTAAAAATAAAGAATTTTTAGTATATTTTTTATTATACTTGATAGATGGTTACAAGACTAGACAAGAAGATCAAATGAGAGTATAGACATAGTATGAATCAACATCACAAGAGCACACAGAAACTTGAACACATAAACAAACTTAAAAGTCTGATCTCTTTTTGCAAGACAACATGAATTCCACTATCCTGAGATCAGAGAGATATACATATCAAACAAGGGAACAAGTCACAGCATCACCCAACATGTGCAGACATATTTTTACTGACGAGAAATCAATACTGGAATTCCTCTGCATCCAACCGAATAGAGTAGAACAGCGTACTCAACTCCCAAACACGAGACTTGGACGTCGGAACCCTTTCGAAAGAAAGACTAGAGTAGAATCGTGATCGGAAAGATGAGAACCGCGACTGATATCCCTTGAGCTAGTGCTCGAGGTGACTACCAAAGATATAACTCCAAGAACCTCAAACTGTTTATATATTAATAAACAGTGATTTTAATTTAATACTTAACACTTCCTAGAGAAAGAGTTACTAAATTAAACTAGCTAAATTAAACCCCTACATATTTACCTTTTCCAATGAAAAATTGAGGAGGTGAATATGCACGGTGTTCACTGTTGGATAAATATGTATTTTAGATCAATTTTTTGTTAGGCAAAAGAAAAAGACAAACCAGCCTACAAAGCATCAGATAGTTGGTTAGGTAAAGGAAGTGAAATCAACATCCCCGAACCCAAAAACAAAAAAAAATTACAAAATTATGGGAACCGTTGATTCGTTTGCGAGTGAGAGATGACTGGACTTACTCTAAAAACAATTCACATTCAGAACAGACTTTAGAAAAAATATTTACTGTACGTAGTTACAAGGAGATGTAAAATGTTTACGAGCACAGAAGCAAAGGGAACTAGAAAGGTTTACTAAGTCAGTATACTAAAGTAAAAAAATAAAAAAGGTCTTAATTTAGTACACTGACTTAGTAAACCTTTCTAGTTTAAATGCTAAAGTTGAAAACTATCATCTATCATACACTTGGCTCTTACGGTAAGAAACCTATAAGTACAGGATGGAGAATAATATGCATGCAAAAATTAAGTTAATTTAGTGACTAAGAGTAAATTAGTCTAAATAATATCCTTCTCCACGGCCTTGTACAGTGAATTTCGTTTTTTCTTATCATGAAGTTTTAGTTTTAGTCATGAATATGCATGCTTATCTTCGTAGTATACAACCAGTAACCATAAAGGGATAAAAATATTCATGTTAATTTATGACTAAAAAGAAAAGTTAGTGCATAAATTAAAAATTTTACATATTCTCTTCTTTCGAGCTTGGAAGAGGATGAATATATGCATGCAGGATCAACTTTGGGAGAACTTTGCTCCGTTTGTTGTTATCAAGAAACTATATAAGGATTGAATGAAAATTCTGTATCAAACAGATAAGAAAAAACAAAATATTTTATAAATATTAAGTGTTTATTAATTTTATTAAGCGAAAGATCTAGACATAAACCATAAAAGGAACGCTAGAGACGCGCTCTCCATAATACATATGCAAGATACTTACTACCACCAAAGCACATTTAGTCAAAAGTTTAATTTATGAATAAAATCAGGAGGAGGTGAAATTTGCAAGGAAGTCAGAACACAATACTAAGTACAGAATAATGGGGAAACGCGACGCAATGAATAGCCAGAATAGTACAGAATAATATGTATGTTACTTCCGTTTTCGCCGAGGAGAGGACGGAAAGCGACAAGCGCCAGTGAATGTATACGTTGGAGTTTCTACCTTCTGATCGAAGTGCTGGAATGAATCGTATCAACCACTATCAGATATTTGAAAGCTATGGCACTCGTTCAAGAGTCATTCGAGCAATGGAGAATGTGTGGGAGAGGTGTGTTTCCATGGTGGAAGCAAGAAGAAGCAATGGTGATGTCAACATGAAGCCTGCTGATTAGAGGTGTAGAGTACGTTGTAGAGTTGGCTGTCGTCCAGGACTCGAGTGTCCACTGACTCTGGACATATATGGTAGAGGGTTGGTTGTCACCTGCTGTCGAGCACTCCCATAGTTGTAAAGGCTATTTATGCTCTTGCTGGACTCGCTGGATCAGATGAGAAGCTGCTGCTAGTACAAAGGACGCAGATCATGATTCATGACGCTGGCTGCTACTACCGTTGCCACTCTGACCATCGTGATTCGTTTGTTTGGTGGCGTGTGACCCATCCTTTGCTTTCCGGTCGGGACTATCGCTTCAAACTTCCAGCGTCCAGATATTTATCAGACACGTCCTTCCGTCATCTGAAGCGTTCGGTTTTACAAGTTTTACCTCGCTGGAGCCATATTCGTAAACGCAACGCTAGGATGGTACATACTGAAGTATCTTATCTTGAGTGAGTGAATATATGAGTATGGATAGATTGCAACGCGGAACTGGACGAGGATATTGATGAAACAAGTTTGCAGAAATTACTTTACAGCTTGTCGCTCTACGACAAATCCTCAAAACCCGTTCGATCGAGCTCACAGGACCAAACCAAGACGTGAAAATAGAGGGGAAGTAAATCGAACGATGATAACACGAGAAATTCATAACATTAACTCATATCATTTCACTTTGAGCCGATATTGTTTTCTCATATACTACTCAGATGTTAGAAAGTTTACCTTCAAAAACTCTCTGGAACTATTTTGAAATGTTATTTTTATAGCATTTTTGTAAAAGCACCTGTAAGTTTTTAACTTTTGACCCACCAGAACTTTAATCGACCATGTGAGTACCGCTCTGACATTAAAGGTTTCAGCCCCTGGTGAATATTAAATTTGCGTGCTACATGAGCTTCCGACTGGAGAGAAAGAAGAGGAAAAGCAAGAAAATAAGAGAAATTCCTTAGTTGTAAATTGGCCCTGGTCGATACGAGAGGAATATGACTTGGTCCCTGCAGGAGATAAATATTTTATACTTTTTGTTATTAAAGAGTGTGTAATGTGAATTTTAAATCCTATATAAGGTAATTTTAAAATAAAATTTTATTGTAAGTCTTAAATATTAGCAGACTACAAAACAATAGATTTGCTGGACATAACCATAAGGGCAACGGATAAAGACGCATTCCGAGAAATATCGTCCGTTGGTTTGTTCAACCAAAAACAAAAAACATGCGGGTAGAGGACAGCTCAAAAAGCAAAAGCTTGGCGCTACGCGAACAAAAAAAAAGATTTTTTTTGCTTTGCATGTTTTTAGGACTCCCTCGACAGGGCCCAAGGGGACTTTGTTTTGTCGGAATAACATCATAACATGGATTTTAATCTTGATATTAATTTAATATCTATTTTTGTTAAACAGTTAAACAATAAATTAATGAACATTATTTAATGAACATGCAACCCTGTCCATTTTGCAAGAGGGTGATTATGCATGCAAAGGCAGAACCGCACCCACATTAACGAAGCGGTTAATCTGAGATTAGCGCGATAATCAGTTTTACCCCGGGGCTGTTTTGATGGGTGCACGAATCTAGATTTTTGTACTTCAAAAAACCACTGTCACCGCACCAAGCAGCCGTCTCTAACAGAGCAGTTACACTATTATCGATGTAATAAACGTTTAGACGATAGACTATACTCGCGTCCTGCAACATGGATCTAACGTCGATTGCCATGCAAACTTTTGTGAATATGTCAATGCGCGTGACGGGTTCGTTAGCTAGTTGAGTGATCTTGCACGAGGGCCAATATCGACCCAACGTCTACTGCCATACAAGGAGAGAATGAGGCAAAAATGAGTAGTGGTACGACGAGTCGAGAAGAAACTCCAACGGCGTCACCATCACCACCGATCAACTCGCCGTAAGGTAAATAAATGATGAGCGAAAAACTGAAATTACCACGAGCCGTAAAACAAGACGAAAAGTCATTGTGGCAAGAGACAACGAGGGAAAATAGCGACTGTAAACAGCTCGTAAGGTAAACAATCTCATAACAGAAACAGCTCGCAAACAAACCGTCTATCTTTGACTGTAAACTGCTCGTAAAGTAAACAAGCTCGGTAAGGTAAACAGCTCGTAAGCAAGAAATCTGAAATGCACCACGAGCAGTGTTTTGCTAGGACTTCTTAGAGAACCGGGGATTTTTCCACACGACCTAGCATCAATCGGCAATTTTCTACTTCTCTTTTTGAGTATTGAGAGTACTATCTTCATCTTTTACTCGGTTTTTCTAAACTTCGGAAATTCACATTCTCAACCGGTTCTCACTACTCTATCAGCCGGACCCTCCCGAACATTGACCACGAGCCGTAAAACAAGACGAAAAGTCGTCTGACAAGAGACAACGAGGGAAATTGAAGAGAAGGAGAAGAATTTCCTAGCGTAGTTACCAGCTACTGTAAACTACTCGTAAGGTAAACAAGCTCGTAAAGGTAAACAACTCGCTTTCAAACCGTCTACCTACGACTGTAAACAGCTCGTAAAGATAAACAACGAAAGAGATAGCGTAGATATCTGCGACTGTAAACTGCTCATAAGGTAAACAATGTCGTTAAGGTAAACAGCTCGCTTTCAAACCGTCTATCTATGACTGTAAATATCTCGTAAAGGCAAACAGCTCGTAAAGGTAAACAACGAATTGGAGAATGCAAAGCTACCTGCGACTAAAAACTGCTCGTAAGGTAAACCAGCTCGTAAAGGTGAACAGCTCGTAAAGGTAAACAACGAATTGGAGAATGCAAAGCTACCTGCGACTAAAAACTGCTCGTAAGGTAAACCAGCTCGTAAAGGTGAACAGCTCGTAAAGGTAAACAACGAATTGGAGAATGCAAAGCTACTTGCGACTGAAAACTGCTCGTAAGGTAAACCAGCTCATAAAGATAAACTGCTCGCAAACAAACCGTGAGTCGTGCGACTATAAACAGCTCATAAAGGTACAGCTCATAAGAATTACAGCTCGTTAGGTAAACAGCTCGTGAGCGACAAAACTGTAATGCACCACGAGCCGTAAAACAAGACGAAAACCAAATTCACAGAAGAGACAACGAGGGAAAAATTGGAGAATGCAAAGAATTTCCTAGCGTACCTATCTGCAACTATAAAAGCGGAAGGTATATAGCTGGTGACCGAGAAAACTGAAAATGACCACGAGCAGTAAAACAATACGTTAAGTCATTGACAGAAGAGACAACGAGGGAAATTTTTGAACAACAATAAAACATTGACGGTAAGCAGCAGTTCGAAATGAAGCGAAATTTATAAACAAGCTTTCCAAGTCTTCAGGAGCTCAAGGTGGAGTTCCACATTGCAGGTTGCCATGGCAACGATATTTACATATCAAGTACCTCCTTACTCCCAGAGAATTGAACAGTCTACACAATCTAGAGGGGATGGGAACTCTGAGTCCACCCCGTAAAGTAACACTGGGTCTACGTGGGCTATTGAATGAGCTACAAATAAATCTTCGATCTTCTTCTTGACAAGCTTTTGCTGGGCTTTGTGACCTGTGACTGCGAACCCGGCACATATCAGCATCGAAAGCTCGAAGATAGAATCGAAATCTATTTCCTCAATTTCCAACCCCCAAGTCAGCTCTGCACCAACTACCTCCCACTTATCTGAACCGTCAACTCGGTGTACCTGCACTACGGACAGAGGCTCATCTGCACACCAGTCGTGGTCAAACCTCGGCTGTGGAGATAAGTCTGACTCCAGGGTCCACATTGGCCGTCCTGCAAAAATTCATAGTGAATATCAGTCTGCTTCACTGAACATCGAAATGAAGCAACGTCACTAATCAGCA
Source organism: Asterella californica (assembly GCA_036924285.1). Classification (NCBI taxonomy): domain Eukaryota; kingdom Viridiplantae; phylum Streptophyta; class Marchantiopsida; order Marchantiales; family Aytoniaceae; genus Asterella; species Asterella californica. Next base: position 22,209,996 of record JAYKYS010000003.1, read on the forward strand.
TCACCAAATCGCACTCGCTATGGGTTCGAGTTCTCATCCATGCTGTCTAGCTGTCCGAAAATGAGAATTCTGAGGATCAAAAGACGATGAACTGAACTGTGACAGTGACGGACTGAATTCATCCATTTTCACGAAGACATTTACGTATCTCGAAGGAGGTACCCAACTTTCTTCGATCTCAAACAGACCTGTTAGATTCAACCACTACAGCCTAAAAATGGGAAATTTAATTGTGACTTCGAGTTCTTTTCGAAGTTACTTCAACCACTACCATGAGTCAGTCCATACCATATTCGAAGTAGTGAAATATCTCTGCAAAATCAGCTCAAGTCTAATAGCGAGATGTCCTCAAATATTCGAGGCAGTGAAACCATCTTAGCGAAATCTACTCAAGTCCCATTTCGAAAGTATAATATCCTTCTGTCACTTCACCACTACTTTGGAGGTCATTGAATGAAGATTACAGAAATTGCTAATAGGAAAATACAGCAAGACCGATATAGAGTTTATAAACATACCTCAAGGGTCCTTGAAGCATCAAGGAGCTGAAGACGACTCCAAAAACGCAGCTAACGCTTCTCTAACTTCATTGTCACTCGACCTGACAGAGTTATGAATATGATCCGGCCTCGCTGTCACAGAGGACGTGGTGACAGCTGAATCTACACAAACCACAACTCTATGGTGCACAAGAAAATTATGTAACACGCAACAACACTTCACTATTTCAGCTGCCCATTTCACGCTACTGCTGATCCCAACACTAAGAATTGCAAAGCGTCCTTTCAGAACACCGAAGGTTTGCTCAATACAAACTCTGTCTTTTATCTGACGTTCTGTAAATAGTCTATGTACATGTGGTGACCTCGGGTTCAATGAGAATGGGGGTATTAATCACCTTTCCATCGTGTAAACGGAGTCTCTTAACAAATACGGGTGAAGTCGAAATCCATTAGGTAGTGTAGCTATGGGCTCTGATAACACTTTGCAGTCTCGAATATGGGTCCACAGGGCTGAGGTTCTCAGAACTTGTGAGTCGTGGTTCGAGCCTGCCCGGCCACAACTCACATCGAGAAAACGTCCTTCTGTGTCGCACACACATTGCAACACTAAGCTGTGGTACTGTTTTCTGTTGTAATATTCTCCACGAAGCTCTCTGGCTGGCGGGGCTCTGATTTTAATATGTGAGCCGTCTATGACATCTTGACAATTTGGGAGATCATCTTTCCTAAGAAAACCTTGAGACACTCGTTCCATAGCTGATCCAGTAGGCTATTGGATAAACTGAGGACCAAGGACTCCATTCACAGCAGTAACAACATCTGCAAAAACTTCTTGAGAGGTGGTCTCTCCTATATCGAACCTTTCGCCCACCTGAAAATGAGTCATGCTTGAGGTCAGTCTGAGTAATGCTGTCCCAACTCGAACCTCGGCGGGGACTGCTTTCCGATAATGAGTATCTGCTTTTGACACATGTGGTCCAAGTAGAGTGACAAGCTGAAGAAACAATACCTTAGGCATTCGAAGGGTTCTAATTCATCAATATTCCTCTTAACTCTTCATTCAACTCTCACCCATTCGGCCACAATTTCTGTAACGAGCACAACCGCTGTAGTCACTACCACCAAGATAGCCTGAATATCTACAGAAAAAAGCAACAGTTCGAAATGAAACTCAGTAGACAACTCGAATTTAAAACAGTAAGTAAGTGAAACTATAAACATGCTCTCTGACCTGAAACAAGATAGATTCTTATGGAGAGCTAAAACTTGCAAACAACTCAGCAGTTCGAAATGAAACTCAGTAGACAACTCGAATTTAAAATAGTAAGTAAGTGAAACTATAAACATGCTCTCTGGCATGAAATAAGATAGATTCTTATGGAGAGCTGAAACTTGCAAACAACTCAGCAGTTCGAGATGAAACTCAGTAGACAACTCGAATTTAAAACAATAAGTAAGTGAAACTTTAAACATGGTCTCTGACCTGAAACAAGATAGATTCTTATGGAGAGCTGAAACTTGTAAACAACTCAGCAGTTCGAGATGAAACTCAGTAGACAACTCGAATTTAAAAACACATTGAAAATGGGCTTCCTTACACAACATCATACAAGCTAGACAAGAATGTTAGAACCACATCGCAGCTAAACTACTTAATCAAGTAGTTCATCTGCGATGTGGTTAGCTACGAAGTGGACCAGTGAAACATCCAAGACAACACACCATACACTGGAATAATTCGAGTACATCATCTGTATGTACCAGAAAAAAATGTCTGAAAATTCGAAATGAAGAAACTGTAGAAACTTCATGTTCTGAGTGTAGATACCGATGAGAACTAGGACAGTGAAACCATTATGAACTCTTTAGTTTCTGATCAAGGCGCTGCCAATATCAGCCAGTGCCCATGTCACCTTATCTAACACATTAACAATTTGGCTCGATCGAGCATTAGCCCCTTCTTGTTTGCTCTTCTCTTGCTGGAGTTTTTGAGCTTCTAGTTCTCTATACAAACTCAACTTCTCTCTATCAATTTCAAGTTTTTGTTTCTCTACCTCAACTATGGAGCTAGAAAAGCATGTGAGAGTTTGGTTCAGAGCAGAAGCACTGCGGCTCATTTCACGCTTCCATTTTCCTGAGTTATGACGACTGGACTCCTCGGCATCTATATATGTGGAATTCCGAACTTCAAAATGCGATTGAGGACCCGGTTGAACATCATCACTATCTAGACATGCAGGACCATTACTCTGAGTGAGAGATTCGGCCATGCACGGCGGGGTGGTGTCAAGTCGGAGACCATACCAACAGTCAATGAGCGGATAGTGGTGCAATGGATAATTCAAGGAAAGTTTCTTCTCTTCACGTTCCTGCCGACTCAACGAGGTGTAGGGGGCATTTTCGGAGACCTTGTTGTGATCTCAAATTTTTCTGTACCCGGTTATCACTATCTCCCACTTGTTCTTTATCACAGTTATGTCCGTGATAACCACACCTTTTGCACGAAAGAACGACTGAACCTGCTGAAGTTTGCTCATCGCCATTATCATCTTCTTCTGACCTGAACTCCTATTCTGCTCCTCATGCTCTAATCGCTTCACCTCAATCAAGTGCAGCACTTGCCAATCTTACCACACAAACCTACTCTGCTTATGACAATTACCTGGCAGCGGCGAGCTTGGCTGAGAGGTAGCATCGACCTCAGAAATTGGGATGGAATGCAATCGAATGTTATTGCTTCCAACTGGTATCCGTGACACTACTTCATCTCGTACTGCCTCCTCAGCTCCAACAACGTCATCGAGAGGACTTTCCATGATTTCATGAAGATTCGGAGGTGGTGCATATACTCGATCATTGTGTGCAGCAGCCTGAAAACGAAATGGCAGCTCATGTCGAATCTGACTGTCGGGACTCAGAACTGTCTCATTCGAATCATCGAGCTGTGCCTCTACAGGCACGGAAGGCTCATCTGCAACGAGATCAAACAGTTCTAAAACCCTTCGTCTCAAAGCCATTTGCACTCTCCACTTAACAATACTGGAAAATGAAAGTAACGTTACGACACTGTAAATTACAAACGAAACTGCAAAGACTGGAGAGGCTTCACACAACGCTAGCAACTGAACCGCAATATTCCTCATTTCTCTCTTCTGATACACACAGCGAAACGCTTCTCTTATCGCAAATGCTCAGCTCTGGTGACTCGGGCATTTCCCGCTCCATCTCTGCACATGTGGACATCGAATTGCTCGAGGAGCTAGTGCCTTCCCGCTCCATCGCAGCACAGGCTAGGAATTCGTGTTAAATTCACATGCGCGGGGGTGGGACCAAACTCGTGCGGAAGGCCAAAAAATTGTGCCTTCTCCCAGACCCTATCCTTTTGGAGCCCGTCTCGCAAACGGTGAATTAAGCGTACGGATCGGCTTCCTATGGCCGTAGAGACTGAAACCGGGTACTGTGCGGTGAACACGTCTATCTCCAACCGTAACGGTCACACGCGTCTGGCGAAAAACCGGCTTCGTTAATGTGGGTGCGGTTACGACCAAAGTGTCGTTCAGTCAACCATGAAGAAGACGACAAGCGTGTCGCACGAGTAGAAAATGTTCAAAGAGGATTTGTTTCTGTGCTCCTCCAGAGTTGTTTAATTGATTAATGAGGAATAAAAATAGAAACATTAAACTTGTCTGTCATTTTCATCCTATGTCTGTTATGTTCACTGTCACTGGACATGTACATGGATAAATATATGACATGGATAACTTAAAGTTTTACATGGATGCTTGGTTAGCCCAGTGAATAGTGTTTATTGTCTGATGCACCACATCAGGAGTTCAAAACCGACAGACCCTCCTCTGCGCACGGTAGCGCATGACAGATGATTTAATGAAGATTTATAGTGTTAATCTAACGAATATCTTGCCAAAAGAAATTCATGTTCTCTCAAAAGACTTAGAGGGCTAATTAAGAATTAAAATAGAGTTATAGCACTCCAAGAGGACATCTGATTCGTTGTGAGAACAAATAATATATTCTGAAAATACAAAAACATTGTAATACTTGAACTGAATTGGGATCAGGTGATAATGCGAACTTGATAATGAGATAAGAGGATGATTATGCGACACTAGAATCAAATACCCACCCGAGTCTGTAACAAATATCAACCAAGTAGTAGGTTGCTCAAAGCACTAATAAGTATTTAATAATAAATAATAAATGATATTACATGTACCTTGGGATCTTCGCAGACCACGAGACTTTCCATGTGAATCTACCACAGCAGGACTCGTATCAGAAATTTTGTTAATATTTTGCAACACATGCAACTCCAACTGTGGACTGAACCCACTAACTTTCTCTTAGATAACTGTAGGATAAATCACTTGGGACACCTATCTTTTGTTTAACATCAAACGGTTCTATCAAGTGAGATATCAAATGCTTATGTTAATCTCTAGGATAAATAAGTAACCGTGAAGATGCATGGCAACAGATTAAATTATAATTGTCATACTAAACATGATGGTGATATCTGAACAGATATTGAGAAAACGAGCTGATTATTAAATATAGATTTGATGTTAAAATATTAGCATGAAAATATGTCACACTAGAGGAAATTTGGATTTATTTAAAACAATAAATCTCCAGATCGATACGCATGAAAACAGAAAAAACAGTATACACTTAGAGACTCTCGGTCTGTGCTTTTCTAAGTGGTAACAGTATTATTAATACCCATCATGTGTCAGCTTGATGGAAGAATCTCCACCTCTCAAGGTGGAGGTACCGGCTCGATCTCTCGCGCTTCTCTTATCCCCAACTGTCAGCTAGGATTCAGCTCATAAACAACATAAATAGAATAAAATTGTTTGAATAAATTCCACGACGAAAAAATATCAGCTCCTTTGTGCGGATTACGACGTTAGTTTGCATAAACTCCATGACAAAAGAACATCAAACTAAAAATAAACTTAGAAAAAAGTATTGAATTATTAATAAGTCCTGCGAGAGAAATGAAAAATGGTTCGATCCATGTTTTACAGCTTAAGACACGGAAGATCCTCAGTTCACGCGGACGTCCACCGGGGAAGAGGAGCAAGAGCACGGCATGTATGTCAGCGGATAGGAAATGGATGACGGAGAGGAGAAAGCAAATTAAGAACACCATTTGCAAAGGGAAAAGAAGCGAGACGATAACACTATATAATTAGATAAACATAATTGTTATTAGAATTTAACGATTATTTACATCGATTCCTTTCCCACGGAAAAATTGGTTGATGAATTCAGTTCTTAGCTGGGCAGGTGACTAAGAAACGATTAAGAGCTGTAAGGGGGGCCCAAGCAAAGTAGGTAATGCTATTGTGAAGCAAATGAAGCAAGCATATTCATCTCATCTCCTCCATCTGAAGATGGAAGAGATAAGTAAGCAATCTTTCAAGTAATCAGTTAACCTTTCTTTTCGGAAGAATTAGGTCATAAATTACAGAAGATAAAAAACAAATGTTCTCATCTGCTAGCAATGAAGAACTTTATTTCCAGAGTCCGAGCTCTTCCCGACACAATAGTTCTAACTTTTATTATGTTTCCCCTCCAAGTGTGAAGTTGGATGGAAGACTAACCATTTAGAAATAGCAACATCCGCCTCCTCATGTTTCCTAGGGTTCGTTACGAAGACTTTTCTGCATCCTTCTTGATAGTATTCAAACTTCCTTATTATCACCTTTTTATCTTCGATGGGAGTGGGGATAATGTATTAATTCATGTGTACTCAGCATCAAGTTGTAGGACTTGTACGTTTTGAAGCTTGTAAATTACAAGTTCTTCGAGAAGGAGAAGTAATTTGAAACATTTTAGTTAAAATATTTGTCCAATTCAATAAATTAGACACTAAAATCCAGATGAAAAGTTTTAAATTTGACAAGTAATTTGAACTTTTTGAACTTTTAATTTTAGATGATATATAAAAATTATAAATATATATATTTTCATATTACTATAACACATAATTTATTAATAAAATTTATATATACTTTACTAATACAAATCAAACTTTAATTAAAGTTGATGGAGCATGTATATAACCACGTCCTGCTCTTGTTCCAATCAATGACTGTCTAAGATATTTTGTCTGCGATATATGCTTTTTCTTCTTTCATCTCGCTGCCGAAAAGCCCCTGTTGCATGCATATATTCTCTGGTTCCTTGGTTGCTTCAAAAGCACTTGAAAAATATAGGGTGTATTATTGCATATTATTAATTTAACTCGCTTTCTATTGTCTAACAAATGGGGTACTTGACGTGTGGTATTGAACGACCTGCCTAACAGAGTTTGAACGAAGACATTAGACTGAATAAATGTGCATGCAAATGAATGAGCCTCCATGAGGATTGTGGAAAAGACGACAAACGTTGCATGCGGAGAAAGATTTATGGAATCTATTGGTTCTTCATGAGACTTAGAATAAGTTTGGTAGCACAAATGATTTATTTGAGAAGATGTAAAATAAATTTCAATAATTAGCAAGAAAATCTTAATTTTTTTTCTCTAACAACGATAGAACTAGGGTTAGGTGAATAAATAAATAAGCATCTCCAACGAGTGTATGCAGCCGATGGCGCGAGGGAAAATTGTATCAATAATTCTCTGTCATGGGAATGGACTGTGGCCATTTAGCGCAACCTTTAGACAGTTCTGGTTACTTTTGTGACTCAGGATAGAGAAGATTACAGGAAAAGGGAGTCTCTTGTTTTCTAGGTGCGAAAGAGTACAAAAGATAGTGAATATCTTTTTTCTCTCTTCCATCTGTTTTGGAAAATAAAAATTATCTCTAATTGTTTATTTTAACTTCCATCTGCTCATTGCAGGACAGAGATCTGGTGGTATTCGTGATAATGGGCAATTACTTGTTGACTATTAAAAAATTATTATGTGATGTCTTTGCAACACAACATATTTTGGTCCCTGTGGAAACGTGGAGCTGTACGTTCTGTGCAGGAAGCTCTTCAAGTGTGCTGTGAGTTCCCGAAGAGGAGAAAATCCATAAAGTGAGAGTTTACTCACGTGCTACGGCGACTACAAGTAAGAGAATCTGCTGAGAAAATACATTTGTAAAATCTAGACATTAATTGATTATCTAATCCTCCCTCCTGAAGGGTTAGGTAATAAATAAAACTTGCTACTCACTTCCATCTTCAGATGGCAAGGTGAATGAAGGGAAATGTTTGACATCACATTCAACGCAATCCAGACGGAATGTTGACAGGTGGAAACTGTATAACAAACACAACTGAAAGGAGAAAACCCACATATTATATATAAGAAAAACCCACATATTATAAACAATTTAGGTTCGGTCTCTTCTCAACCTGTCACCAGTCAAAGACTTATAGCAAAGGACGATTTTATTCTCAACTGAAAGCGACTGTGATGATGAACGTCCCCACCTTCGACCTAACATGGCAACCCTTTATTGTTACTGGCAGCGGATAGACATATCTGACATATCTTCGGAGGCACGGATATTATTCATGCTTTTGGGAAGCATGCATACGTGATCACCTCCTCCATGCTCAGATGATCTGAGGAGGTATATGCACAAGTTTTGTTTATTACCTAATTCTTCTTTCAAGGAGGGTTGAATAACTCAGTAAACACATTAAACTAATATATATTTGGTAAAAGGTTATATTCAGAAATGCGTCGTATGTTATGTCTTAAGGATTATTTTTTGGATTTCTCGCATCGCTTCTTCGGTTAATAGTTAATATTTACGGGAAGTTTTAGTTTTGCATTTTAGTTTATTTTAGAATATTTATTTTTTCAATGACATAAAATAACTTAGTATAGATATTAAATTTTTTGAATAAAATTCAATGCAAGACTCAAGTGGAGAAACTAATCCCGACGTGACCAGAACAAATCTCCACACGGAGTTTTCTCTATTTTCTCGCTTGTCCTCTTCTTACCCCCTTTGTCAAAATTTCAAGAAGCACACATATTCACAAGGAAGGCTTGTTCAGTTTCTTCTCGTTGTAGATGGAAGGATTATTGATTATTATTTTATCCAGTATATTCAGTTTTACTAGTTTCTCTATAGAGCTGAACACTGGAATCCCAGCATAAGGATTCAACTGTGGTGGATGGTCTTGCTAACAAGTTATTTGTTCTTTCGTTTATCATGTATCTTCCTGAGTGAATATATGCTAACTCTTATAGTAATAAATGGTGATTTAGAGTGTAGAACGTGTGTAAATCTGACCCCATACTGGAGTAGACATCTCACTTAAGCTTAGTATTTAAAAATTCCCATCTAATCACTCAGAAACTTGTATGTGCTCCCATTGGATCAAATAAGACATCATATATTTTCATCAGCACGCTTAAAGGTCTGCAAAATCAAATCATTGACAAACCAAACTCACTTCTGAACGATTGTAGCATTCTAATTGAGAATTAGTTCTTGACTTTACTACTGCTGTCCTTCAAATGATCAGAATGGACTCACACACATCTGATCTAAGGGCCTCTTCCTCTTCCCACTTAGTTTAGTATTTCCCTTAAGTCCCTTGCCAGGACCTATGGTATTATCATGATTTGTCAAAATGATTACCCGGACCTCGATGATCTCTACATCGTCTTCCGACTGACATTGGTTTACAACAAGTCTTCTTGACGGCAAACTGTAACTTGCGCGGACACTCCACTTGACGATTTGTCTCTCTCAACACGTGTCAGCATCACAGCGAAAGAAAAGCCGAAAATACGTAAAGGTAGGGAGGGGGAACCTCTGGCCCAAAACCACGGAGGTTTGACTATTCGAAAACTTCTGAAAAATTAACTCCAATACTACCTAGTGGGAAGAACCGCTTATTACCATACCTAGCTGGTTAGATGTGGGAAGAGGCCATAAGTGGCTCTCTGCATTGCTGTTTTATGCGTGCCAGAGCTCGTGACATTTTGCGTTGGACCGGTCTATGAACTCCTTTCTCGTTTCATTCTGTATGAAGTACCAAATGTAGGCCCTTTGTATACTACGTCTCATCGAGAGTGCATTTTGCTATCAAGTGTTAGGGTTTAATGTCGGAAGTGTTTTCGCCTGAGTTTTGTTTATGAAAGTAATGGAGTAGTTATCTGGACCAAATTATGCATGTTTTCTAAACTTTCTACAAGAGGGAAGGAAGAAGACAAGCAAGAAAAGAGGGAAATAACTTTAGATAGAGATTGCTTGTGGTAATGACGGTACTAGGTTCTAAATAAAATCTGAGATTTTATTAATGATATATATTAATTTAATATATATATATATTGATTATATTATCTAACTCTTTCTGACAAAAGAGATAATAAATTAGACTCGTGTATATACTTTCTCCATCTGAACATGGAGGAAGTACATAAGAGCATGTATCACTCTTTTCTTTTCATATATAGCTTGACTGAGAATATTGAATTATATATTGGTTTTTGATATTGATTTGTGGTGTTCTTCATGCTTGGAATTCCTGTTCTACTGCTGGATTGTACTATATTTGTCAGAGATTTCGTTTTTCATTTGGTCCTTGTGCACCTGGAACTGAGTTGGGATGCATATGAACAATCCACCATAAGAAAGCAACACTCACGTACAAGAGAAATAATAACTCGCAGTGAATAGAATCATGCCAACTCGTCATGCGAATGAATGACTTCCGTAATGCTACTAGCATCACATCTTTCGTCGTTTTTGCATACATATTCACATCTCTCTGTACATGTTCTTTGCATTATTGCATTATTATCACTCGTCTTTCGATTGAGACTGTTTTCACTGTATTATTTTTACATTCAGCAGAATTATTTTTGGTTTAGTCCAATCGTGGACAAGGTTCGAGCACATGATTGCCGTTGTAGACCCCTCTAGCTAGTTCGTGTAAATTTGATTTCAGTTTCACTTTTTTGTATATTATTAATTTATTTCAGTTTGGATCACATATCATGAACAAGAGTGCTTGTTCCAGATTTGAACTCTGGAGGCTTCAGCTCTAAACGGAATGTCTTGTCTGTGTAATAAAGTTTGGTACTGAAACAGAACAGTACATTCATGTCTAATGTATATTGTCTCACGGATCAATGTATTGTATCTTTGACGTGTGACTCATCCATACATGAGATCGACACAAAAAGACTTACTGCAATAAATATATTGATAAAAATTATTCGTACGTATGACCCTCATGTATATTCACTCTCACACTAGATTTATTCTGTTCTAAAAACAATTGTTCTCAAACACCTCAAACAACGAATCAAAACTTCGAATTTCTCATCCGTTCTTCCTGCTTGACGTTTTCTGGTCCTCGGTCAGAAGTACACTTTGAACGCTTATTTATTTATTCATATCTCGAGCATGTATATTCACTTCCTCCATATTCTGATGGAGGAAGAAAATTATAGTAACTGTTTCTAAAGGAAGAGTTAGATAATAATTCAATGTTTAGTTCAATTTATGTTTGTTAGTAGTCTTCAGTACTTATAGTTTGAGAACTGCGTGTTTCTGTACTCGAATTATCAGTTATGTTTGGACCATTCCTTCACTTTAATTGTGATTGTTATTTTATAGATTCTTAAATTTTCACATAATATTTACATCTTTCCGGACAACAAAAGCAAATAAAAGTTCTCGGAAGTTGATCTAGCATGCATATTTTTCACATCAATCCAAATCAAAAGATAAACTAACGCTCTATACTAGTAAAACACTCGATCTTATCATTTTTTCCTATAATGCATTTCATAACTCACCATTAGTTCCATATGATTGAGGAGAAAAACAAAGGCCAGGTGGTAATATCTTGTCGTTTTCTAAAGTAGAGACGTATTTTCACCTTCTAATCTTGAAGCAAAAGCATATCCTCATCAAGGTTCTAAAATCTGACGGGTGTCCTTTTAATTCCACATTTATTATTAAATATTTGGTGTAATATCGATGTATCCTAATTGATTTTCGGTCCTTTGCATTTTTTTGGTATCCAATCTTTCTCATAGTTTCGTCTATTTCACCGTGGGCTTTTCCCACTTTGTTGGTGGTACATAAATCCACTCCTGATCTACTCTTCCCTGCATATTCATCTTTAGAGGGAGAGGAGATTACTCGTAGATTCTAATTTATGACCAAACCTTCTTTGTGGAAAGTTAAGACAAATTAAAGCAGATTTGGAAGAAAAATACTCATTCGTTAACCGACTAAGCTTTTATCCTCGAATGGGACTACTTTTCTGTGCTTCCTTGATGAGCTTATTTTATAGTTTTGGATGCGTGTTTAAGTCTAACAAACCGTTTTATGTTTAGAAACAAGTTACATGGTCCAGCTTCCGTGACGGATAATATATTCACGTCTTATATTTTCCTATTGAAAATACGTTCACCGGTTTCCAGACTTCTTTGCATATTATATACTACTTGTTCGAACCATCATTTGCAATCGCTGAAATTTATATATCCGAAGTACGCTTCCGTGAACAAGAGAATTGTATTTCCATCCAGACTTCGCGTCTTCCATACGAAGGTGGAAAGACTGCAGCAAGCTTTATTTATTACCTAATTATTTTCCCAAGAAAACACAGATAATAAATTAATGTCTAAATTAAATTGATGTTTTTCTATTGCAAGCTCTCGCACTTATAGTTTCGTCAGTGCCTGAGTACACGCTCCGTTCATGAGCGATGTGTGGATCTTTCCGTAATTCTAGTTTTGATTTTCATTAATAATTAATTAAATAAAGTGATTTTCATAACAACTTAAGTCACAATTTCTACGTAACGCTTACATCTTTCCCAATAAAAGGAGACAAGTAAAAATGCGGCGAAGTTAATCTATCGAGCATATTTATTAATCCTCTCTGAATCTCTGATTTTTATTCCTCATTTTGATGATCATGAGTGCAAGAACCTTATGCCGAGGTGCTGTATCATACCCGATCTTAATCTTCACCATTTGTAACAGACTATCTTGGTGGCGCATAGCTATTGGCTGTACTCACTCCCTATTCAACGGGGTTTGTTGTTGATGCTACACCTTTTCAGTTCGCCCTCCGGTCGGGGATGTTTCTCAACTAGTATTCAGAGCCGGTAATAAACAGCAGTTTCGGTTTCTTCAATTTCTCTTTCTACGATTCGTCTCTTAGTTCATTCTTTTATCACCTTTCACCATTTCACGCACGAAGCACTGGCATCATCACTTATTTCTGCGTTCCTCTCATCTGTCTTTTACTTTGTTAGAATTGTGTCATAGATGAAGCTGCCACCTATTGATGCAACGTGTCGCCGAAGTTTCAGATAATATATGTGGTTTCTCACTCTTCTCTGGGATCTCACTCATAAAGTAGGCAACAACTGCACCCCGCCCATATGTGAACACTTATTGACACCCCACAGCTGTCGTTCGTTCCTGATCGTCTGCTGTCTTCCATGTGAGCTTTACTTCAAACTGTGGGCCATTGATAGTTCCCATCTTCAAAGCCTACTGGTAGTTCCTGTCTCCACAAACTCACTGGCTACAACTGGTTCAAGCGAATGTCTTGTATAGGAGATGCATGTCATCCGCCTGATACGCCACAAGTGCCGCTGTTCTTTAACCATTTTCCAGTTGGACGGTGGATTGGATGCATCGAGAGGTCCAGAATTATTAGGCTAATGCACACAGCCTGGCCGCATACGGTCGGTGCCACAGAGAACTACAGTACCCGTGACTAGTCAGTCGGTTTCCTCATTCCGTTACGTAGCAACTGCGAATGAGGAGGGTTTCCTTTTTACCGTTGACATGAGCCGGACCGAGGGCGCCAAAGATAGGAGCAAGAACTGCACCCATGTGAGGCCTCATTAAAGTTCAAGGACTGCTTCGGCGCGACTCATGTTTATCGTCTCCAGTTTCTTCTCTAAACTACGGTATTGTGAGTCCACTCCTGGACAGCCATCAGCAATTACCTGTACCATAGGCGGTAAACATCGGGTGGCAGGGTTCCCATCCACATCCGCTTGGAGTACCTGCCTTCCTCCTGATTGGCACGAAAGATAGACTCTAGACCAACACAATGCGACTAGGCGCAGTTGCCTGATTATCAGATCAACGAGTGAGTGAAGGTGTGGTGTGAGTAGGCAACTCGGAGGACCGTGAGCGGCGATTGCGTCCAGCTTGCGCCAAGCGCGTCGTGGGTCCCCGTGCCTCCGCCGAGCCTAGGAAACGGAGAGCGACCGACGCCGATTTGCCAGGGTATGACGACGAGGAGACCTGGATCCTACCCCGCCGGGTGGGGAACGCACGTATCTGCACTATCTACCCCGACCCGAGGGAACGGAGTCGTCCCGAGGGGGACGGGTAAGGGAGATTGGCTACCAGTGTATGCGAATTGAAGGGTGCAAGAGACTGGCCGAGGAAACGAGAAAGAACAAGAGGAGACTGGTCGATTGGCTCCTTCTTTGCTGCTGCATTGAGAGAGAGAGAGAGAGAGAGAGAGAGAGAAGAGTCGATATCGATCGATTTGGTCGATTAAAGCGTTTGCGAGGATGAGCGGCTGCAGCTGGCTGTAAGGTGGTGGCGACGCAGCATTTCGCCGCAGCCGCCAGTCGTGACATCCGTAGAAGGGATTCAGAGTGCGACCCCCGACCGATCTAGTAGATATTTCGACGCACAGAATAGACAGCTTGGCATTGCAGGAAAGAGTTGTCTCTCGCATCGAGATAGTGTAGTATTGTGAGAGGTAAGACATCGCGATATTGAGCGTGAGGCAGTTAGAGTGAGTGACATTCACAGGCATGATGAGGGATGAGGAGGACGGGATGTAAAGTACGACATGGTGCTTCTTCCAAGGCCATGAGAGCCCAAGGAGGAAGGGCGACGAGGCGCAGCGGCAACAGGAGTTGTGCTGGGTGTTCGCTTTAGCGAGTTCAGTAAGAGGAGCGTTGCCAAACAAGCAGCTTGGAGGAGATCGGTCGAAAGGACGTTTGAGTATCAGCAGGCTGCTCTCTCTGTGAGGGCGTAGATTGGGAAAGGCTGCAGGAGGCATTTCATAGGTGGACTGGATTAGGACCAAGAAACGAAGATGGGCACTAAACTGGGTGTCAATGTTGGTGGTAAGTGGAGGATTGCAAGTCTAGTAACCGTATGGCTGCTGTCAGTCGGGACGGTGGTGGGGCAAGCGAACCCCAATCTTCAGACTAACGAGACCGACTTCACTCCGGCTACTAATTTGTGGATCAACTGTGGAGGGACGATCAATGCATCGATCCCAACGGTCGGCCTATTCAAGCCCGACACCACGTCTTACATATCTGAGGGCATCTTAGCAGAGAACACAGTGCCATCGAACAGCGACAAGAACCCGTACCCGGACCTATTGAACTCAGCTCGTATCTTCGCGGGGCAGTCGACGTACAAGTTAACTGTTGTCCCTGGTAATGTGTGGGTGCGCCTGTGGTTCTATCCTATAACCTATCAGAGCTACAGGCCTGCCAATGGCCTCTTCTCGGTCATTGCTAATGAGTACACTCTTCTTACCAATCTCACTTTGACGGATGGCTTCCTCTTCAAGGAGTACTTGATCAATGCGAAGACGAACGTGTTGTCACTGACCTTCAAACCCGCGGCTGCTGATAAGTTCGCATACATCAATGGCCTCGCAGTCGTTTCGGCTCCTGGTGATTTGCTCGCGAATAATGTGGACTTGGTCCCCAAGACGCCGATTAACTTCAAGATGCAGAATAATGCCGCAGAAACGATGTATAGGCTCAATGTCGGAGGATCATCGGTGGACCCTGTCGACGATTCGTTTCTCACTCGTGAGTGGGAGTCAGATACACCGTATCTGTTTGGAGCGGCTCAAGGTGTTGCGACATCGCCCGTGTCGTCGAACTTGATTATGTACCCCGTTACTGTGCGCAGGTGGATTGCTCCTGCCGCTGTGTATGCAACGGCACGAGTTCTTGGTTCCGTTGGTGTTGTCAACACTCTCGCTAACATCACTTGGATATTTAACGTCGATCCCGGTTACGCATACTACGTCCGTCTCCACTTCGCAGAAACGGTCTATGATGCTGTTGGGCAGAGGGTGTTCAATATCTTCCTCAATAATAAAACAGCGTTCGCTTTCTTCGATGTTGTTGACCAGGCGGGAGGTAATGCTGATACGGCTGTTTATTTGGACTATGTAGTTCCCATGTACGAGCTCACCTACGACAGGTTGTGGGTACAGATTGGGCCTGCCAAGGATGTTGGTCAGTACGCGGACTGCATCATGAATGGGATAGAGATCTTGAAGATCAACAATACCGAAAGCAGCTTGGCAGGTACGGCCATCCACATTCCTCTCGTCAGCCAGAGTTCCAGCGGGGGTGGTGGCAGTTTAGGAACAGTTGTAGGTGCTGCCGTGGGTGGAGGCGTCGCGTTGTTGGCCATTGCAGGCGCGGCCTTCTTCTTCTGTTGTTCTCGCAGCAAGGACGGTGTCAAGAAGCATGCATCGCCCGCTTGGTTGCCCCTGCCTCTGCACGGGGGCAATTCTGAGAGCACTGCGAGTAAGATCTCTACCACAGCCTCGCACAAAAGTGGTACAGGGAGCTACGTTTCCTCTGCGGCTTCTAATCTGGGCCGTTACTTCACTTTCGCGGAGCTCGCAGAGGGGACTAATAACTTCGACGAGGAGTTGCTACTGGGAGTCGGAGGTTTCGGTAAGGTATACAAGGCCGAAATCGACGACGGTGTGAAGGTAGCCGTCAAGAGAGGAAACCCACGCTCAGAGCAGGGATTGACTGAGTTCCAGACTGAGATCGAGCTTCTGTCAAAGTTGCGACATCGCCATTTGGTGTCGTTGATCGGTTACTGCGAGGAGCATTGCGAGATGATACTTGTCTATGATTACATGGCGAATGGGCCACTGCGTGGTCATCTTTACGGTACCGATTTGCCTCCTCTCACCTGGAAGCAGCGCCTGGAAATCTGTATCGGTGCTGCCCGGGGATTGCATTACCTGCACACAGGTGCCGCTCAAGGTATCATTCATCGTGACGTGAAGACCACCAACATTCTTCTGGACGAGAACCTTGTGGCAAAGGTCGCGGATTTCGGTCTTTCCAAGTTTGGCCCGAGTCTTGACCGCACTCATGTCAGCACAGCCGTCAAGGGAAGTTTCGGGTACCTAGATCCTGAGTACTTCCGTAGACAGCAGCTAACTGAGAAGAGTGATGTGTACTCGTTCGGAGTGGTGCTCATGGAGGTTGTGTGCGCGAGGCCTGCTATCAATCCTGCCCTTCCTCGAGAGCAAGTGAACATTGCTGAGTGGGCGATGCAGTGGCAAAAGATGGGTATGTTGGAGCAGATCATCGACCCCAAGTTAGTTGGCTACATTAACCCTGAGTCTTTAAGAAAATTCGGAGAGACAGCTGAGAAGTGTTTGGCCGAGCAGGGTATTGACAGGCCAGCCATGGGTGACGTGCTATGGAATCTGGAATACGCCTTGCAACTCCAAGAAAACTCGATGGAGAACAGGTTGATGGAAGGTAGTACCAACGACAGCATTGAACTTAGGCCATTAAGAGCACCTGAATCGGAAGAGCCCGACCTAACGACGACCAACCACAGCATTGATAGTGAGGAGGAGTCAGAGGATGTTACAGCCAGTGCTGTGTTTTCTCAGCTGGTGAATCCTCAAGGAAGGTAATCTAGCGAGCTGGAGATAGTCGTGGAGCTTCATGTCGGGAAAGTATAAAAAATATGTACTTTCCCGGCAGCAATCTGTGTTAGCAAAAAGATTTAAACTCAGGACCTAGGAATTGAGACGTATCTCTGATAACCAACTTTCTAACTCTAGATTCTGTATAGTCTGAACAACTCGCTTTTCTATCCCTACCAGGGGCTTGAAAGCATACTTCGGATTAGAGCAGAAAAATGATCACATACTTCATGCATTTTTTGATTCCTCTCCCAGAACCTCATTCGAGGACATCAGAGCTTTTGCCTAAGAAGATGTTTGATTGGGCTCCACTTCTTACTCCAAGTGCATGCCCAGGTCGTGAGAAACACGTTCGCTAGGTCATCTGCTTAGAAAGTGGGGTACTGTACTACTGTACATGTACAAGGAATAATCTGTAACTCAGTAGCTAGGTGGCTAGGTCCTCTAAACTGTAAGTTAAATGTATTCATCGGAACCGTTAAACTAAGCTTTTAAATGAGATTTGAAAGACGTTTTGCAGGATCGCAATTCCTCAGTGACTACAATTGGAGCGGAAGATCGTAACCCACAGGAGGCACTTGAGGAAGGAAAGGCTAAGCTAGGAGATCGGTGGTTGTATCTCACCCATTCTTAAGTGGTTATAACTTGTCCAGGACACTAAAAGGACTCGAGTATCAGTTTTGGTGGTCAATCTTACGATGGCGTTGCCTGCCTTCTTGTCCTGGATTCTGCCTCTTGTTGGAGAGTTAGCACACTGCTTTGTTGTTTGTCCAAGAAAGTTGATATCTCCAGGGTAACTGGTCAGTAGTGCGAATGATGTTAATGACTGTACCTGCATATGATTTTCTTGTTATTAGTAGAACTGCTCTAGCCATACCCACCTGCATTGACCGGAAGCAGATGCATTGTCATAACTCAATTTCATTATTCTTAACGTTGTTGTCATGATCAGAATGGTCGAGTTTGTTGTTACATTAGCAGACATCCTTTGAGGAGACTCCCCTAATTCCCAGTCCTATTTGGTGGAGCAATCGTCTTAAAAGTGCAGTCTCCAATCTAGCTAGGATTCCTCCTTATATCGTATTATATCTGATCCGATATCGATCTAGCTCCTCAACAAATGTCGCCTACTTAGCGTCTTCTGTCCAGAGGAATTATTTCTGAGAGTGACTTATCGGGAGTCATGATCAGGCTTGCAGTTGATGCACTCATCCCTCCGTATCCAGTGTTCTCTTCCAGTTGTTAATCTTGTTCTGAACCGGGTTAAAGGGGTCATCAATGAGTCATGACTCATTCATTGGGGGATGAAGCTTAGTGAAGGATATCAACTGCATCTATGTGGAATCGTGGATCTTATGGGCTTTGAAACATTCGATTCGAGAGGCTGTTCAACACCTCGAGACCTTGGCTTTTTGATCGGATCATCGATTCGGATGGTGTAGAGTGTACTTGTACAGTACTGTTCTCTGATTAAACCCCCGCTCCTGAAATTTAGGGTCTGGGTTACCTAGACTCTTCATTTTCCGACGTGCCCGGACGTGAAAAGCGGACCTCTGGGCTACCCAGAGCAAATTGCGTCATTCTACAATGTTTGAGTCTGACTTCCGTTGTTGACGTGGTAAGTAGCGTTGAAAAAAAGAAAATTGATTTTCATCTAAGTATTATCATAACTCAGTTTGTTAAATTCTAAGTTTTCTCGGTGTTCCAGATTTCAGAGAAGGATTTTGAATTAAAAAGTAAATCTAAGAGGAATATTCCATCTGGGACCCTTTTATACCAGGAGGGGGGTTTAAAGTTAACTGCACATACTTTGTCTTTGCTGTTCCAATCATTGCTCTTATCAAACTATCTGGCTCACAGTCGCATCTTGAATCCAATTATAAACCCCAGTTCATCAGAACAGGTTTCACAAAATATGATTTGTTCGAATATCTGTCTAGCTTTGTTCGTATTCATATTGGCTCCTTATTTATGCACCCATGTACACTTAGAACTATGAGTTTATTGGACTAATTTTTTTCGTAAGAAGGGTTAGCTTATAAGTGAATATCTGAAAAAGTCAGTAAGAGTTTAGTTATAGTATAAGGGTAACGGTTGAAATGACAGTGCTTTTTGGTTTTTGTTCTTTCCAGAGACTATGTGTGTCGCTTGGATGAAAATGGTTTTAATTAACTTCTTTGAATTTAGAAACGTGAATTTATATATTCAATTTAGCTGTTTAAATTTAGAAACATACATTTAGATATTTTGATTTAGACATTGAACTTTATCTATTGAACTTTATCTTTTACGATGTTCATGTACGAAACCAGCAGCAAATTACACTTGGATCATTTGGTCTTAATGATGTTAAAACCAAATATAACAGCATGTTATCTCAGCAAATGATTAAGCCTAAATATTATGTTTCCTACCAAGCTGTTCTTTCACTGTAGAAGGCCGTTGGAGCTCCTTATTGGCTCTTTTGTCAGTCAGTTTTTAACAAATGATTAATATAGCATCTTCAGTGCATTGACGGTTGGAGAGATCGAAGAGGACAAGCACAAAAAGCGTTCAGAAATTGTAGATTACTATTCATTCACCTTTGCTATTATTGTGAGTATCGATTATTTCTTTTCGAGGGTATGATCACATGTATGCAAAGAGAAAAATGTATTTTCTGTTCCAGCAAAGAATGTCGCGAGGGAATCGGATCTGAGTTTAGGAACGCAAGACACGGCAAGTTTGTTTATTCAGTTTTTATATCTATACTAATGGACAGAAAAAATGCGAGATATATTCTTGATCACACTCACATCACTTTTGGTGTGCTTGAACACTCTCCTCTTAAAGTTGCGTATTTAGATCATACGCCTGACTGATCAACAACAGTGCTGTTTGTTCTCGGGCCATGTCAACTCACAACAAGGACTGATGTGTCACCTTAACGAGTAGTATAGTCTGACGTCCCATCCAAGAGTGCCGCAAGAACACTCCATGAACTGCATTTGGTAAACAATTGAAGGAAAAAATGATTTAGAGATTGAGTGCGTTGCGTGTATCAAGAAGATTGTGGAGTGGGTGACTTCCATTTCATATAGCCAGTAAGTAAATCGATTGATCGAAGGATGGTTGATTTTCAATCTTTTCCTCACAAAGCCAAATCAGACAGCGAAGAGATTATCCTGGATACTTACACTTCGAGGAAGAAGAGCATGAGTTTGTGTGGATGTGTCAACTGACGACGAAGAAGAGGAGACGGTGTTGGAGCGATGGAGGCGGGAGATGGTGAACTCTCGTGTTGCTGGTCATGTGCTTCAAGAGAAGACATAGAGTCTTTGCGCGAAACAGCTGACAGTGAGGCTAGGGGTCCAATTTCAGTCATTAAAGATTTTGATTTCGCTGTGGATTGCTGGTGCTCTTTGGATAGTCGTGCCAGCCAACACTTGAAGTCTTATTCAAATTTCAAAGTGAGAGATAGTAGGTATGGTGACAAAGCGTAATGTCAAAAAATCATAGTCTAGTAAACAGAGAGCAGTAGTAGTTCACATCGTTACTCATAACCCTCAGTCTCGGAGCTTCCATGAGTACATTCAGAGACGTAGACAAATGAACAAATGAGACGAGTTTGCAAGAAGTGAGCCAGTTGAACATCGATCTCGAAAAGCTTCTATGAAAAACTCCGATATCTTTTAGTTGGAAGAACAGTCTTTTATGGAGCAAAATCGAGAGAGAGAGATATTGAGTATCCGTGTAAATGGAGAGTACGAGCGCAAAAGAGGAAATTCACAAGGTAAATTACAATAACAATATGTGATTTAGAGCATAGTTGTCCAGGTCACATGACGTACTGATAAGGACCAGCTTCAAACTTGAACTACAATAACAATATGTGAATTAGAGCATAGTTGTCCGGGTCACATGACGTATTGATAAGGACTAGCTTCAAACTCGAAGTTCCTAGCCGCTATCTCTACAATAGAGCATCAATTGATCTCCACCGCTCCACCAGAAATTCTCTTTGTCTCAATTCAAAATTTGATGGAAGATATTCAAATTAGTTTCAGCAAGCATGTTCCATACTTTCAAGTTTCGAGGAGTCTGTGAACATTCACGTGACTGGTTGGAAGATAACGAAGCTACTTCCTTACACTATATCTTGGCTGTCTGTAGGCATATTAAAGACTTGGACCCTTTGGCTGTTGTGGATTGGAGCACATGGAATTGTGATCCAAACGTGTTCAGTCGTTTCTTTGTGTTTATGGTGTAACTCGGTTTGCGCTTAATTTGTATCAAAAGGTTATATGTTTGGATGCTTGCCATAGCAAAAGTAGGAAGTTCTCTTGCTAGATTTTTTTAGCTAAACGAAGTCATAATTCTTGCATATGCGATCGCTCCACAAGAAGATACTGCCAGTTGGACTTGGTTCTGTGGTCTTCTCTGGGAGTCTATATATGAGATCATAAACCCTCATAAGGTAATCTTGAGCGATCGACAGAAGGGCTTGGAGAAAGCAGTAGCAGATGTTTTTCCAGATCTTGTGCATGATCATTGTGCATAGCACATTCGCATTGGAAAAGAGGCAAAGAAGCCTTTTTGGCATGTCTTTACGTCAAGAATCGTGAGATGTACATCCATCATATTTCTTCTTTTTGTGGTATTTTTTCAATGGTCTATGTAGGGTTTTAGATCAAGCTCATTATAATTAAAAGAAGCATGGTTTGAGATGTTTTTTCCTCCACATGATTGAGTGATATTAATGTTTACTATTATTTGTTTGCCGTGAGGACATATGTGGTTGTCTAAGTAGCTATAATGAAGTGCTTCAGGAACTCGACACATGGGGAGAAAGAGGTCGGCAGTTGGCTGAGTATCTTCGTGGGATCCGCCTTGAGCGGTACTGTAAGTGTACTTTTCCTCTTCTGCGTTACGAGAGAGTCACTTCTAACGTGACAGAGAGCATGAATAACACACTGAAACATATTCCATGAAACATCCCGTGAATATCATGTTGGACCTACGGTATTACATTATGCAGCAGTTCACTAAACGGCATATGCACCTTGAGGAGGAAACTAACTTGCTCACATCATTTGCTCGTGAACGGCAAGTGGAGAACAAACATGTTGTTGAAGGGTTCCTTTGTCAAGGCTCTTCCACAAGCGAGGCCACAGTTCGTTGCCACATTACTGGTCTCACTCATGTTGTGAAGCATGCCTCAAACAATAAAAGGACATGCACATGCTTCGAATACGAAGAAATGTGATGATCATACAATCAAGTCATAGGTTTTGACAAGGAGGTCGATGAGAAATCCGTTACTTGAGTTGACTATATATGATACACTTCGTCCATATTCTCCGTCCATGGTCATCGCTGTTTACATGCAATTGGAATCGATGACCTTGAACCTGTTTGGACATACGATCCCTCACCAGTTGGCAAACGGAGAGGTCGACATAGAGTGGTGAGAATAACAATAACACTCAGTTTTCTTAACCTCCATGAGATAATGCGAATGATATACTCCAATCTCGGTAATGCATCCAGATGTGATCGTTAATGCAAGGCCAGAAGGTACAGTGGAGACTTGGTTCGAGGTGGATCAAGTACAAATTTCTCATTTTCCCGCAGAGATTACAACACGAAGGAGAAGAAGAGTACTAGAACCAGTTTCTACGAATACTCGTGATCAGTTGGCTCGATCTACTCAACAAGGAAAAAGTAGTACGTGTAGACAGATAGGTCAGAATACATGAACTTGTCATGGGATATAGAACAGAGCTCCAAATGAGGCTACGGTTACTACTAAAAATACAAGGTTCGGGGCAGAATTCGAGACCTCGATAGTAGTCGATGGGATAAAGGTCATAATCTTGGTCGACATCAACTCTTTTGAAGAGGAGTCATGATGAGAAAATATGATAGTAAGTACAGTTAACCCATTAGTTACTCCTCGTATATTTACCAACATAGTTTTTAGAATCGGTCTTTCGCGTGTGTGTGCATGTGTATGCATTGTAAGAGCTTCACTTGCTTCACTCATCGAAGTCACCGAAGTTGATTAGTATGAATCTTATTTTCCACCAGCCATAGCTCAAATTAAATTTCACCGTTCCTTTGAACTTCTCTTTGTCTTTTGTAGTGTTATTGTGATTGACTCAACAATTGCCACTCGTTACTTCTGTGCAGATGGCATTCCATGACGAAGCTAAGCGCGAGTACAATGAGTTTTCAGTTTTGACTGGGTTCGGGTGCCTAGTTTCTTCCAAGGTTGTTAAGCTTCCAAGAGCAGAAGCTTATAA
Source organism: Asterella californica (assembly GCA_036924285.1). Lineage (NCBI taxonomy): Eukaryota > Viridiplantae > Streptophyta > Marchantiopsida > Marchantiales > Aytoniaceae > Asterella > Asterella californica. The sequence goes on from JAYKYS010000003.1 coordinate 22,233,489, forward strand.
TTTTCTAGAGTTTGTCACTTATAGTCTCCAAGGCGATGTTCTTTAACATCACTAGACGCTGTTTCATACACTGTACTGCATAGTTTAATAAAATGTTTACAGACTTGCTGTTGCCAGTCACCATTATGCAGTCACAATGATATTCTGGATTTATTCATGTGTGCATTACTATACGTACTGAATATGACATAGTTTGGTAAGAGAGTCCGTTTTCACATCTTGCAAGGTCCAACTTCAAAGATGAAGCTCTCCACATGGTTCATCTCGATCTTCGCATACATTTTTCTAGTGTTGATATGCAGTCACATAATGGAGTCAGAGAATTTTCCCATCATCGTAGCTATTCCTTCATTGGAGAGCGAACTACACAAAGATCTGATAGAGCTTCGCTCCTTACACGTCCACCCTCACACATATCCAAAATGTCTGCACCAAAAACTTGGGAGCTTCTTACTATCATGCTCGTCCATCCGGACCATGTAGTACTGTTCACTGAGCTTTTCAATTTCTTGCACCATCCTAAACTAACTGATTAACTGAACAACCTCCAAGTCAGTGAAATGGATCCAAACTCTCTAGATATAGCACTAGCTAGGCTAGAAGGTAGCTCCGAGTGGTACTGTAAAAGCTTCACATCTGAAGTTGATCGACATAACAGAGAACAGAATCATAGATGTATTTTTCAAACTTGACAGAAGCTTTGAAACCAGATCCACCAACTCAGAAGTAGAAAAAAGTGCTCATTGTGAGACTCTGATAAATGAAAGTAGACGTCTCAAAGTCACATTCAAGCTTCTTCTCAACGGAAGATGCAAGAAGAGCATTCATTCAAGCAGTAAGCAAAAGTGTTCAAGCTTCTCCATCATAGACTCTACAACTATGTGAACACTTGCTAATTTCACACACGATTCTATGATTTCTTCACCTCATCAACTCAACCCTACTCTTACAATCGCATACTGTTTCCTTCAAGACTTGCATTTCATGTAACATGTCCTTGCAATACTGAGAATGATCAAACAAAACGGTTGACATATCTCCAGTTGCCATCTTCACAAAGCCAATTCTAATATCTTCCATGCAGGGCATATCAATCAAGTCTCCTGTTCGAGATCCTTCTCCAAGTCATCTTGCAGCAAACACAATACGCTCATGGTCTTTACAGCTCAATCCTACTTGAAGCTCCGAAAAGCTATGAAATACTATCGAATTTAGCAGGTCTATTTTTTCCAAATCGCTCTTAGGATGAAATTTGGCTGCTGTCATGCCCATCAAAATATCGTCTGTCTGTCAAATCATGAACGTCCTACACTCTTTGACTTTCCAATCCTTTGTGCTATAATCCATCAGTGTCACATGGAATCGCCATGCTTTGGTCGAGACTGCCACTTCGCAACATTTGCCAGGTGAAGATATACCACTGAGAGAACTGAAGTCTATGTGTCTAGAAACTCTCCCTCTCGCTTTCAGCCACTGGAGCAAGCTTCATAACTCAAAAGACCGACTGAATTACGAACAATCAGAACCATTGCGTATCTCACCCATCTATTAGGAACCATCCCAAGTCTTTTACCATAATCTGTTGTGTGAAAGGTCTATAAGCGAAGAACTCTACGTGGTCATGCTGCTCTACTCATCTCGCTCGTCGATGAACAACATTGCGTATTCAAGCAGTTCAACACACTAAGCGTTCGATTGCTTCTTCCTCGTGGTCACATTAATTCATGTGCTTCATTCCTATCTCAAACTATCTAGCACTTCAGACTAAATGACTTGTAAAGCTGACACAACAGTCCTTGTTGTCAGGTGACATGGCTCGAGAACCGAAAGTACTGTTATTTGTGCGTGTGATCTAGGTGTGATCTAGATACGTGAAGTTAAGAGGGGTGTGTTCAAGCAAACCAAACCTAGTGTGGGTATGATCAAGCAAATTTCTGCAAAAAATGCATACATGAACCATGAGTGGTAGAGGAAGTAGAAGAACCTACTCTCTCTCTATCATATATTTACGGTATGTTACTATGAATGGATGAGAATATTATTTTATTAGATTACTCACCTATTCCATCTGAAGATTGAAGAGTGTTGCAAGCTTATATATTTACCTAACCCTTTCGGGATGAAAAATTAGATGAAAAATTAATTTGTATTAATGTATCTTTTTGTTTCAGCAAGCACTCGCACTTGTACCTCCAGAAGCGCATGGCCTTGCATTTCACTTATGGGTTTTTTATTGATGTCGCAGCTGTTCCCAGAATGATTTATATGCAATAGTTAAGTTTAATTTTGATTTTTAATAAAAATTAATATAGATTTTCTATATAATATTTATAACCTTCCTGATAATATAAAGAGAGCAAAACTTCCTGGCGTTGATCGAGCATGATTATTTAAGTTTGTTTCATTAACAGGAAAGGTTTGGTGATAAATCGGTGAACATGGAGGAGGTGAAAACTGTATGCATGCAACTCCAAGACGAGTTTCTAGGCCATATAACTTAGATTACCATACTGGCTCTCATCGTTTCCAAGTTTCGTGTTCATGTGATGGGCGCCTGGTTCAGAAATTTCTTGTCCGAAAGAGGTCCGTCTTTTATGCGTGAGACAGAAATGAAAACTGCACCATTGGAACTCTCCCATACTGGTGTTCCCAAATCTTTCCTTGACTCTTTTCTCGTGTACAGATTCCTGAGCCCACAGTCATGCCATGGTTCGCCAAAGCCGTGGAGCTATATGACCGGTATCACTCACTACTTGCCTTCACACAACAGTATGTATTGGCAATCCATGCCACAACTGAGTGGCTTTCTCATGGAGGTTTGTTGGAGGTCAGATTTTGATGTACTGACTTTTCATTCCTACCTATCAGGAAAGTCTTTTACCCCTCGAAAGGTGGACCCGTCTGGACTTGTACCGAGTTCCGTCCAAAGTTCTATCCTGGATTTGATGTGTATCGATAGAGGACGGATTAGGATGTGCTGAACATGAGGGGTTCACAGCTCAAATCTCGTTGCTTTGACATTGCTGTAAGAAAGCGAGTCACAAAACTTAGAAAAAATTGTGCATCTCAACTGCCCTAGTGAGACCACAAGAGGCCAAGCATGATAATTGGAACAAAATTAACCATTATGATCGGCGGTTGTGGGTGGACTATAGTGACTGAAAAAACATTTATACAGAACTGAAAAAGCTAATTCAATCAGTTTTAGAGACAAGAAAAGACAAATTGGAAGATTTTTCTAAATTTAGTTTACTAAAGTTAAATAACTAAATTTAAATGACTAAGTTATAAGTATATATTTAAATCTACTTATCCTCGTTACACACGGATGCTGCACACTAAAACCTATAAGTATACCATTTACAGTGATCTCTATTTGAATATAAGATTACAGTGCACAAACGAATAAGATTATTTGTATTCAAACATATCTATTTATTACTAAATCTTTTCAAGAAAAAGAGTTTGGTCATAAATGAAGCATGCAATAATACCTCCTCCATGATTATACATACCTCAAAACCTCAAAAATATCAGTCTCACTTTCATGCTAACCAGCAAAGCGCTGACACGTGCAGAGACGATGGAACTTGAATTATCATCGAATTGGAAGTCGAGTTCGAGCTGACTCTCCTGTACCAACTTTCTATCGTTGGAGCTGAGATTCATTTCATCCCCTTCGGTTAATGGTGTAAGGAGCCTATCGCAGAACCTGTTTCACCAGCTGGTTCATATCTTTCCCCACGGCCTTGTACATTGAAATTCATTTTTTCTTATCGGAAAACGTATAAGTGTTACTAAAATTTATTTTATTAAATTATATAGAAAATTGAATTAATTCAAAATTGTTATATGTTAGACATTGCTGGAGTAGTCAACTCATCCGAAGAGAACCCATAAGTGAAGAGGGGGCTGCTGCGCTCCTGGGAGTATAAGACTGGAGACCTAAATGTCTAATGGTGCCGTTTACATGAGTACATTAATAAGTGTACCCTCATGTACACTGAAGTGTACATGAGGCCCATATCCTCCTTGCTAAACTTCAAACCCTGCTACACTAAAATAAACAGTTAGTTTAACCGTTCAGCTTTCGAAAAATTACCTAGATCGACATTATCTTAACAAACAACCGCATTGTTTTCTTTTTTTGGAAAGGAGTGACGGCGCACTCAGAGAACTGTATTGATAAGAAATGGAAAAGCACAAACTGCCACTAAGCACGGGAGCCCCAGCCGAAGAACCTGCATCCCAGAAATTCATTAAAGGGTGTACAGTTCTCAGTAATAAAGAAATGGGGAATCAAAGTGAGGACGAAGGGGGCAGAAACCGAGAAGAGGTGACATAAACCCTCAACAACACTGAGGCTTTTAAACCACAAGAGGTAGTACTTATCTCATCGTTAATCAATTTAGTCGCAAACTAAACGAGATTAGTGAAGACGAGATAGCTCACCTGAACTGCACCAACCTGGTTTGTAATCATTTCTCAACTAAAATGAATCATCTGCCTCTTGAATGAAAGCGTAGTTCAAGACCTACAAAATGAGCCCTTGATGAGCTCCAACCGCTATCTAACGGCTCAGCAACGTTTGACCAAAGCTGAAATTGATCTCAGTCAATCGAAGAGAATATCTTAGATTTTGAATTTTGAAAAGTTCTTGTGTAAAATACTTGCACATTAGAAGAGGCAAGCAGAAGAAGAGAAGAACAAACGGCCTGCACCCCGTGCAGGCTTCTTGTTTCTCAGAACATGAGAGCCATCCGATGGACGGTTTATCCCTCGTCATGCGAACCAAACTCGCCGTCGGATATGGTTTCCGGCTACCGGAAACAGTTTTCTGGTGGCAGCAACTCCTGACGTGTGGACGTCTGGAGGCTCCTGTCAGCCAGATTTCAGCATTGACAAGAGCTTTGCCCCCTCCAGCTTGGAGCGAGAGCTTTGGATCTCGCCCATAGCTCTCATTGTCATGGACCCACTCTCTCATATTTCTCTATTATTTTCTAGAGCTTCTCGCCTCCTCTCTTTCTCTGGTTTTATGCAACTTAGCACGAGGTTTATTTTTCATTTATTTTTACCTTGTGGTTATTAGGGTTATAGTTTTGATTTTTTCTTCTAAGCTAAGCTAAGTAAGAACTCGTGGCTTATAGAGGATCGTGCATTTGAGGTCGGTATTCAGCGGTTGTTCGCTCGTGACATCATGTCCGATGAGATGATACACGACGACAAATCCTTTGTAGATGTCATATTGCTTCGTCACAAGATTGTGTCCCAAAAAGATTTATGACACAAGTGTAAGAACGTGGTCAAGAAGTTTTGGGTGGAGCTACAGATCAAAAAATGACCCCTTGGCGGTGTGGAGGATGCAAAAGTGATTGCTGATTTGGAGCTCTTGACCAAGCGATATTTGGTGACTTGGCTTTGTCTTCAAGGAGCTCCGACAGTTGATAACAAGCCTGTGTTAGTTCAGCAAGTGGCGCAACTTAGGCATCTAGAGGAGGGAGGCTCGATGCAATCTTGGCGCTTGATGTATCCGGAGCTATCAAGCATGGCATTCCTGACAAGCTGAAGGACTAGATTTACACTTGTTGTCAACTGAATGTGCGGAGAACCATGGGATCTGATGGTCATTATGCTCAAGAGGAGGACGATTTGTGGTGCCCACAATTTACAAGATGTACGAATTTTTGAAATTTTTGAAGATAATAACATGTCTGTGTAATTGAAATAACCTTGTTGCTTAAGATTACATCTTGCTTAGAAGAAAGATGGTCTTAAGAACTTTTTGTAAGAGAAGTCTACTTCTTCCGAAGACGAAAGAATGACATCTTCTGAGAAGACGTCTTCCCGATCAGGTCTTCGGAAGACGGAAGACAAAAGATGGAAGACGGAAGACGCGTGTCTTCTAAAAGACAACGACCGTGACCGCGACTGCATGGACGTCAACCACGCACCACCTAGTAGAAGGGTAGGCGTACCTACCAGGAAGCCCCATGGTGGTAGGTAGGTCAAGTAGGCCGAAGAACCCCTAATCGCATAGGAAGATACGGGAGAAACGCATTAGCCCAGAATCAATGACTCTTTTCCGCATCGAAGGTCATGGCGCAGTGAAGGTTGATTTCGGAGGTACCAAATTGAGTGAGGAGAGCAAGCATAGTGAAATCATAGACAGCAAGGATCGAATCGAGGCTAGAGAAAGAGCGAGGACGATTCTGTGAGCGTAGCAAGCACCATCGAAGCTGAAGGAGTCTCTTGTAGATTCCCGGAAGCAGACATTGAAGGGCGATTGAAGAAGAATCGAAAGTGGAACACGAATCGATTGAAGAAGCAGCAGGACGTAGCTCAAAATTGACGATAGGAGCAGTTCTGTGGGGTCGCATTGGAGCTGAGGTGGAGCCAAAAGCGCGTAGAAGACTGAAGGCACTACGGGAAGCAACCAGAAGACTGTTTGAGGTTCTTCCCATGTTCTTTCCCCTTCCCACCGCTTCTCGCCTCTGGTTTAGTGTCCCCCGTGCTCCCTTGTTTGTTTGCAGGAAGCCCATTGATCGCTTTTCTCATCCCGAAATTTCTCTCTGTGACCACTCTTACATCCAACTAACTTCCACAAATATAGTTATGGTCGTTTGAAATTTTCACTGAGTCAAGATTGAAAATTGTGCTAGAGCTCGCACAAATTTGGACTCCTAACCTCCAACCCTACCCAAAAGTACAAAAAACTGAACGAGAGCTCGCACAGTGTGACCAAAAATCCTCAAAAAGCTTCAACGGGCTGTAGAATTCTCCATGTTGCTCCAAATCTAGTTTTTAGTGTCACCAGAAAGTTCTTCAAAAGACCTTTCCGATGATACCTAGCATGCACAGATCTGAACCTTGTATAAATCATTATACTCTTTCAAAGGATTCTTAACTGTACAAAGGTTTATGAACTTTTAGCCCTTGACCTTCTCCTACACCTCCTTGTTATGAAATTGTGCGAGAGCTCGCACAAATATCAACAAAAATTTTTAATCTGCCGTAAAATCCCCATGCTTCTCCAAATCTGGTGTTTTTGGTATCACCAAAAAGTTCTTGAAGAGACCTTTCCAAATATACCTAGCATGCACGGATATGAACCTTGTAGAAATAGTTATGCTCTTTTCAATACTTCTGATCTTCTTTTAGACCTAAACTAGGTCTAAAAGAACAAGGTCCTCATCATGTGGATTAGTGGGTAGAACGATAGAATATTGAGAGAGAAGAGTCACTGCTACACATAGACGTTTATCAGAAAGAGATGAAACCGATGTCTTGGCTAGATGATGCACTTGTCTAGTTTGAACGGAGACATCTCTAGAGGTTGAGCAACGGAACCGGTAAAGTACGAGCAAGAGTAGGAGAGTAGATCGATTAGGAGAAAGAGATGTCACCAGCGTCGTGTTGTGGTGCAGCTCGTATGTTAAATTCTCGTAGAACTAAGTTGTGTTTCTTTTTCTATGTTTCATGAACCTTATCGCTTAACTTGCCAAACATTGTGATGGGTGCCACGATTCTGATTATTTTTTTAAGTGACTATACGGTGTGGTGTAGTGGGCGGCTCTTACCTGAAAATCTATTTTTGGTACTTACAGTTATAGCTCCAAAGACGCTCATAGGACTAAAAATGAGCTTTTTTACACAACTTCGGATCTTCACTTTCATTACATCAACTGGTAGATTGTCAACTTTCCATAAGCACTTCATCTACTCCATTCGGACGTTTAGTGATAGAGTTATGAGACTCGGAAGATGAAAAACTCAAGCTAAGCTCTAGCTTACTATTGTTGATTGGGTATTTGCGGACGCATAGGGCCTGCTTGTTCATTATCTGTGAAAACCTTCACGTACGCGATTGACGTAAGGGGTTAATTTAAGATGTTAGTTTGTTTCTGTGACCTATTGGTGGATGGGTTGGAGAATTGGGAGGTCCAATGCATGCACGCAAGGTGTCATTGGGTTCATATGAGTGCAGGCTACGCGTTAGTTAAGACGGTTCGTGAAGAGGTGGATCAAGGAGTGTGTTCTGGGAGAAATTAAGATGTAAGGAAAGGGTTTGGAGTGCTTCAGTGACCTCCGAATGAGAGTTGGACCGTTCAGACCGTTCCGGAGTCCAAACTTGTTGTCCTTGGATCCATCGAGATCAGAACGTCAAGTTCTTCAGAAAATTGAAGACAATATGAAGTTTCATTGATTGATTTGAGAGTTTTAGATGAAATTGACTCGTAGAGAAGCGCTTATGTCAGTTTTTTATCGCCTGCGACCTGAAGTTGAGTTGTTCTTTGCGATCAGTGAGCCAACTTCTTTGTTCTTGGTGCTTACGCGATCAAGGATCTTCACTTACGCATAGGAGAAGATCGTATATGGATTGGATTGTTGGTTTGGGTGTGGTGAGCGTGTTTGAGTCGCAGAGAGTCGATTTACGTCAATTTTTTGCTTCATGCGATCAAATTTCTTATGCGGTTTCGTAACGGGAGCTCCAAACAACTTGTTTGGAGTCCCGTTGGGTTCAAGATAGCTAGATCTATCTACCATAGAAGACGGATCTCATATCAGACGATTCGTTTGGGCAGTTATAAAAATTTTTGGATGATCTTGGAGAAGCTCAACTGAGTCTAACAACATTACATTGTGACAACCAAAGTGCAATTGCGTTGACGGAAAATCCAAAGTTCCATTCAATGTCAAAACATATTGAAATTCAACATCATTTTGTGCGGAAAAAGACTCAAAGCAAAGAGATCTTCTTGAGTACTGCTCGACACAAGAGATGACAAATGACATACTTACAAAAAGTTTAGGAAAGAAAAACATAAGTATTTTTGTGACAAGCTTGGAGTAAGATCATTTGAAGATTAATACTAAGCATTCTACTCAAGATGATAGAGTGATGATAATTCTACTTCATCTAAGAGAAGAAAATTAATTAGATAGGTTGTAGTTATTTGTTCAAGTGGGAGTACTGAAATAATGTGAACATAGTAACTGTACATTCCGACGAACGAGTATCTATTCGTCAAACTGATTCTCAAACTTCTTAGGCCTTACGAAACATTCTCCACATCAATTATACTGAGAGACTTTACTCTCTTATTGAATTCCAATAACAATAATATTCGTGTACAAAGGTATTAGAATAATCTTCTCTGGATCTTAAGTTTACAGAATGCACACTTAAACACCAACACCTACTACCGATTCATCCTGGAAACAATCTGCTAACCTCACCTTGGGCAATATTTTTAGTATATTGTCCTCAAAATGCATGTGAGTATGAAAGAAACTGACTAAAGAGAAAACTACTTTAGACAAAGCTATTCAAGGATAAATAATAATAATAATTTTGTAACATATTAGTATCTAAACAAATATGCATGCTTCTTGAGTTTCACCGCAGAGACAAAAAGAAGACAAGCAGAAAAATAGAGATAGGACTCTTGATATAGATTGGTTTCGATCGTGAAAACAAGAGGTTCACATAATACACATAAAGTTTCTTGAATGGGTTAACCTCCCTTGATTGTGTCTTTGATTTATGTTAATAATACATAAATATTATAAAAAATCTAACATAAAAAAATAAAAAATAAAAAGTTTTGATAAATATTAGATATTAACTGAAGAAAATGAAATGATAAAAAGAAATTAACCCATAAAACATGTGCAAGCACGCTGAGATTCCATCACTAAATATATATTTAACTTATTAATTTATTATTTAACTCTTCCGACAAGAAAAATTAAGTAATTCCTCCTCCATCAAAAAATGGAGGAGGTGAATAACATGGAGGGATGCTCTTCTTCTCCATCTATAATCGAGTCCTTACGTAAATTCTTTGAAACATGTTCATCTCTTTCTCCACTGCTTTTCCGATTGTTGATTGCTATTCTTAAGAAAAGAATGCGACCAACTTTCTCCTTTGGAAAATTGATGAATATATGCAAAACTTTTGGACAAGATTAGAACTTTGAAAGGTTACATCATCACCTAGAAACGTTAATTTAGTTCAAGAACAGTCAGATATATTATGATAACATTAACTACGATTATTTACAGATACTCAGAGATTAGTTTCAGAGCTGAAATTAATTAGTCTACTTGACCAAAAACAGAATAGAAATTATAACTATAATTTATGTATAAGATTGTTTCTGATATAACACTAAATGTCGTAAATAGAGTAGTTAGAGCAGAACTCTCCACCGTCTGATGGTTATCCAGTTCTGCAACTTAATGCATTCTCTGAAATTTACCGTGCTCTTTTTAATTAAAACGTCAATAAAGATTTTTGAATAAAGAATCATACCGTTATCATATTTCTCGTATATCAATCTTGATGTTTTTCTCGTAACGTCATTATTCATTTTATTTTATTCATCAGTTCAGAATTTATATTGTGTTAAAACTTGAATTATTCTATGCGGTGGAGACTCTCCATCATTTTTTCTCTTAAAGTCTAGGTGCCCTGTAAATATTCTTGGTAACCAGGAGGACTTCATTGTACGGGTTGCTGTATGAGAAGAAAGAAATTTAACCATTATACCCAAAATAAGTTTGTTGATAAAATTTACATGCGAAAACATTACTTAACACTTAAAAATCAAAGCTATCCTAAGGTTTACATTGTGTGATTCACTCCACAACTAAGTATTGAATATCCATTGAAGAATATTAAAATGGCATTTTGGTGATTTCTTCAAAACAAAATAGTATTTCTCTCTAAAATAATATATTTCTCTCTTTGCTTTTATACATAGTTTAAAGATTCATTTGCCTAGCCTACTGTGGAGAAATTCGATCTTCAAAATAAAACCTAAATTTTTAACCCAAATTTGAAGAGGTCTTTACGATATACGATGGAGATGCACTAAGCGAACAGTCAATTTTCAAAATGTAATCTCAAGGCAGACCACGGCATACGTATCTCCAATCATCTTGATACAATACCATATCTTCTATGTTTCTGGTACAGTTAATTACTGACTCTACCTCCAGAAGGATAATGAACTTGATTCCCCTTCCTCTAATTGAATATTTGCTTGATCCACTCTTTGGTCAGAGATCGGTCGGCTGAGAAAAATAACATAAAAGATCTCTCTCATTTCACAGTTTGGATAGTCGTGGCCAGACTCGGGCTACAAGATCAAAACAAGAAGTGGTTCCGTTGGTCGATTGGATGTGTTCAGTTGTTAACCAATTAATTAGGCAATTTAGATCAGTAGCCCTGGTTTCTCCTGGCTGGGGACACTCCAGGAACGGAAACCAAACGATCCAGTTTAGTTGTGATCGAAAAAGTGTAGTGTTGTGAAAGATGATGCGAAATACAGCATTTCCATTTGTTTGTCTGGCATTTAGGTAGGCAGTTAACATCAGTTGGTAGCGCATGGCTTTTAGACTTACCACAGACACGAAGAAGTGCAGGACGAGAGTGAAATAAAGATGAGATTTTTCTTTAGAGCATCCGCGAGTTAGTCTGGAAGCGATAGATATGCCCAGACCTTTAAGTTTAACTATTACATGCTACTTGAGTTATACATACGGGACCTGCTCATGACCCTCTAGGTGAGATTGGAGTGAACGTACGAGTTGTCCAAGACCAGCCTGCCCTACTTTGTGTGAACATTTCCAATAATTTCGCGGATTGATATGCACGTAAGCGATAAATAACTTTCGCGAGCCAATTGACAGTGTGGTACATAATCTTCGAGATGGACGCGTGCGGGTGAGAAACTTCGCCCTTTCGATACATGCAGCTACTTTAGCTCGACGAGATGTGCGAAAGTCCCCGGGTGTGAAGTTCCACACAAGTTCAGCATTGCGGAGCGTTTTTATGCTCTTTACAGCTTCCACCGACCCTTGTTGTCCTTGCCCCAAATCGAGAGTGTCGGTTCGCTCGCCTTCAAATCCAAATCACTCTCGCCCTTATGAGCTGTATGTTTCGACTTGCAAAGACCAAGAGTTTGTTATTCTTTTCGTTTCAAACCTTACAATTCTTCAGAAGCAACAAAAGCAAAGCATCCCCCATACGCATACGCCCGGCCTTGGATTCAGTTTGAAAGACACACCATGACTCAGGGTCGCACTCTCCTCAGGGAGTTAATCAGTACACAGTAAATAGTTGCACTGCCTCCTATCTCGGCAACCTTCAAGAAACAGCCACTAGATTGGTTCATCTGAAGCCTCTTCCGCTGACAGGTGCACCATGAGGAAGGAAGAAAACGTCGCCTTGCCACGGCATATCAAAGAAAACGAGTGGATTTTCAAGTGTCGTTCCCGCTAACTTACGACCTCCCTTCGACATATCCTCCGTCATACGCCGCATGCTTACCTAACTCTCGTCAACTCGTTTATTTATGATGGATCAATAGTTTAAATCCATCTAACGTATACAGCCAAGCCTTACTCACGCTTCAACTCTATCCTGCTCGGACAATTTGTCGGGACTTGTTCTCCTTGGGAGCACGGTGAGAAGAAACTAATGTTCCTTCTTCTGAATTCCTAAGGTCGCACTTCCACATAACATTAAACGTAAGCTCTTGTCCTCTAGAGGACGATTACTGATGTCATATCTCAGTCCTTGTAAGCCCTTAGACACTCCCGGATATGCGAATGAGCACGTAAACATAAACTTAACAGACTGAGAACGCACACCTTACTGCATCAAAGGCGATCCTGCGACCTTCATATACAACTTCGCAATGATATCTACTTTGAGGCAGCAGCTTTCACAGCAATGTAGACGTCCTCTGCGGACTTGCCTTGAACTATGACTACTTTCTCTCTAGACCGAGCTCCTGTGCTTAAAGATACTTCTCGCTTCCTTACACCGAGTACCTGAAGCTATGACTTATCAGCCATTGTCCAAATCTAACGGGGTTTCCCTCTATCTACTTTCCAGTTTGTTAAAAGTAGCCGTGGGACATCCACGTCCATGAAAAGGGAAAACATTCTCCTATGGGAGCTGGACCCTCAGCTTGGGTAACGACCACTCTCTTTAACACAGGGGAAGAGTATAAAAAATCTTTGAGCACTGCGCATTGTTTGATTCATTAATGTTTTCCAGAACATAAGCTTTCCACCATATAGTACTGAAACGAAATATCCCAATCCGTGACGTCACTCTACATAAAAATGAAATCTAAGAGAATCGGAAAGGATGCATCCAAAAGAAAACGACCAATCAGCAACGACTTACCTCAGCCATGAAACCAAGTAGAGACTCATTTGCTTCGCCGTCCCTTGGTGGTGCATTGATCTGTACTCCTACACTCTCTTCTCCCACGCCTGAGCAGAGGAAAGATCAGATGAGCTTTCAAATCAAATGGCTCCTTACAGATGTGAAAGCTTTGAAATGCTGGATAAATTCCAGCTCAGAGAAACTGAGACCTAGCCAGATTCTCGAGCTGACTCTCCCTCCTAGTAAGAGTTACACAGAAATGGTCGCAAGGGAATACCCGAGCATTTGGCACCACGGCCGATACCTATTATCATTCACGTTTTTATTTTCCCTGCAGCTAAGGACTGCTATGAAAGGGAGAAATCCGGGGATTCTTTAGTAGCTCTACCATTGCTAGGCTCTAACGATAAGAAACAAGGATCATGTAGAGGTACAGGGAGGGAGTAGCGACCGGTGATCCCAGAGAACTTCGAACCAGGTTTCGCATGGACAGAAATAGACACAGAGTTATCTGGCCGGGATCTGCAATACAGCAGCAGATCCAGATCAGCTCCAAATGTCAATGCAAAACTCAAACAACCGATATGATCGAGGGAATAACAGGAAGCGCTCCCTCAAACTTCATCAAACCTGCGAATTGTTCTATAAAAAGCCGGCGTGCTGTCGAAAACGTTCCAACCCTAGCATCTAACCCTCACGAACACTCAGCAGCAATGCACCGGACGTTGAGGACTGGACAAACATCGTCACAGCAAAGCGGGAGGAAATCGCTCACCTGATTGAAGCCGGGATAGGGTTCTTGACATCAGACGACGTCGTGGAAGCTCTCTCACCCGATGTCGATTTCGGCATTTTCTTCGCAACCACCAGACCTCTAGAGACGACGGCTCGAGCGGCGATACAGCTCGTCAAGACCAGCATTTCTCTCTATTCCTGCTCACTCTCCTTCACTGTCAGAAAGGCTCTGTCTTCCGAGGCTCCAAATCCTGTACAAAACAAAACACACCGAATCTGTAGCACAGAAGAAAAAGTTGCACGGCATGAAGGAGAGTTGAAGAATATGGTGCGGCGCTTGCAGTGGAATTGTCAGGCTATCCATTTGCGATGTACACGAAATCACCGATATGGGTTGGTGTATTAAGAATTTGTATGAAATGTGATGATTATCTTCCCGATAAGTTTGACATGCAATAGCCAGGAGAATAGATAGCTTTGTTTATGGGAGTTGAATATGCAGATATTTATGGGAGGTGAATATACATCTGCATATTCATCTCACTTATAAATGCATATTCACCTCACTTATATGTATATTCACCCTGGTGAAGTTCCTCAACATGTATTTCAATGTGCATTTATTTCTGAGATTACATCTAGAAATAACTAATCCTGAGAACTCTTGGGAAGTTTAGTGGAGAATCAATTTTCAATGACACCCCTCTAAACTCTTCAGTTTAATCATATTTTGTACACGTTCCTCCAAACACTTCAATCATATCAAATATCAAGTACCTTGTTCACCTCCATCTCCTTAACATAGTACTGCACCTACTTGGAAATATCTGTCTTTTTGAACTGGTCCATCTTGTGCACCATTGATTGCAACGCTTTGGTTGCTAATATCTCTTTCCTCTCTGTGCTCTGTTGCTGTACATAAACATGTGAAAAGCTTGGAACATCTTCATCGTAACAACATCAAATTGAATAGGTTGTTGAGCAGCAGCAGCACCTCCACTTGATGATCATTGGTTGGCCATGATCTCTGATCTTGTAACACTCTCAAGCCAACTCCCACCCTAGGTGTTTCACGTCGAGTTCATCAAAAAATTAATATGTCGGTGTGTGATACGTCTATCTAAGAAAGCGTTGGACTTCTAGCTGTGGTTGTTTACTCAAGAGGTAAGCTTCAGGTTATAACGTGACACTATAAACACTTACACAGGTCTGTTAGATTTTCTAATATGTTCAGAAACAAAATTCAAAACTAACTAGTAGTAATAAGATCAGACGGTGAACTTTAATACTCAAGAATAAAAAACAGATGATAGTTTATACTTCAAAACTTCTCTTACATTTAAAGGAGGCCCTACTGAACACACATACGAACTTTCAGCCTGAGATCAAATCTAAACACTGAGATATGGGTAAAAACATTTTGAGTAAAGAAATTACGATAATTTCTGACACCCAGATGACTACTTTGACCTAGAACAAAGAATTGGTTTAATAACTTTCGATGATTCTTACAGTATTTAGAGTCTACAGCATGCTGAACATCTCTGTGAAATTTGACCTGCTGGTTGTATACAGTTCTCCAGATCTCGAGCTCTAAAGTTGCTGCTCTAGATTGAGAGCTTTTCAGACCCCCTCTGCTTCAGAGATCGCCCTGATTTAATCATTCACTCAAATGACGTGAAGCTTTTTGGACAATTGTAGCACTGTTGACAGTGAACGCAACCACGCAGGTTTGAAGCGATTATCTTTTTTCTGCTAGAATTGACACTCAAAACTCCAAAATCAACAATTATGATGCAATTTCAACTCAATCCGAACTTCAATCTGGCATAATTTTCTCTTTATTGATCCAAATCGATCAAAATTTTCACTTACTGTGACTTGCACGACGAGCTTTCTCTTCATGTGTTCTCGGATTATTGAATGCCTCTACCAAAAGCTTGAACTCCCCTTAAGACCCCTGCTTCTAAGTTTAGAGTTTCACAAAAACAAAAATGGACCAATGGGAGTTCGTAGCTCTACTTAACTGTCCTTTTGTGTCCCAATTCACGTGGTAACTTAATTTTTACACTTAGGTTACCATGTCAAGCCTCTAAAGTGCCAGCGTAAACTTAAAACTTCCTGCGAAGATATATAAAATGACACATAACTCCGAAAAATAACTTAAACAAGCTAGAAAGCATGCATGGGCGACATGTAAGTACCACCCATGAGATTAAACTCCATCAACACGGTAGCCTAAAGTTATGTACTTTGAATAACATATATAACTATGAAATCACTTGCACAAACGTACGAGTGCTTGAACAAGATAAATAACATATTATCAACTTACTAGGACTCAAAATATATAACATAATAGTGTTAACATCATATGCAAAGATGTCAAACATATGCATAAAGGACTAGAAGGAATATTGAGCTAACTTCTAGAACTACTAAACTCAATTGTCGAAGTAGAAATGTAGCATGTAGCTGCCAAGTAGCGCAACAACGTGAGCGCGGGACAACGAATGTTTGCTTGATAAGTGTCTATTTGTTTTTTGATTTCAACCCGTTTCATACTTACGCTTCCATTCTTCATATCTGCTGTAGCTACGACTACGGCTGTATTCTATTTGTGTATATTCTGACAATCACTACTTTAGCGACTCCGAAGCCAATGACGACAATGGTTCTTTCGCCTAGATTTCTCCTGCTGCAAACCAGCGCTCGGGGTAAAAAGTTTTAGGAACCAGAAATTATTCAAAAATAATAAATGAAACCAGTTTTTTCAGTCATTTATTAATCTTCCCGGTTTTCTTAACAACTAACTTTTCGTTTTGTAAAATTTTAACCTACAAAATATTCGACTGGGCATCATTTCAACCCGACTTTTCAGAATTCCAACCGGTTGAGGATACAAAGAATGCCAGTTAGCCCCCAACGCTGCTGCAAACTTCGCTATGAAAGTCATTTCGGATATATATTCGACTAGATATTGACACTCAGGATTATGGGTATTCATTCAACATTTCCAGATTTCAATGTCTCTTATGTTGTTTATTCATTCATTCACATATATCGAGATCGAATTACAAAGACAATGTGTTCGGGTCACTCAAGAAGAGTTCGGTTCAAAAGATAGGACAAAAGCTTTTAATAAAACAAAAACCACGAATTAGAATTCTAAATTCTCGAGATGTCTATTACAGCAAAGTTTGTCTATGATGTTCCAGTCACTTGAGTTTGCCATGTAAAATTCTTTAAGAACGAGCTTTCTAGACTTTTTTGACTTTCATTGCATACCCCGTCAATGAACTTGTGCTCATATTGCTCAGTAAACGTCACCTGCATGCATGTAAACCGAGGAGAATATACTGCCAGATTAGAACTAGATTTGAAAGGAGACGGTTCTCATAGATCATACATCGAATATGCCAGCAAGAAACTTTGGCTCCTTTTTATTATCGGAAAAGATATAAATGTTATATTATTTTATCAAAAATAAAGTATATTTATAAATATTTAATTAAATAATAATAACATCTGAGTTACAAAACAATCTAAACATAACCCATAAGAAGAACATAGATAGATGTGTTCTTCAAACAACATATTCGAGAGGTTAGTCATAAATAAGATACACATATTATCTTACTCTAGATGGTAAATTAAACCTTTGCATAATTACCTCTTGCCTACATCGGAAGGGCACTTCTGGGAAAAGAAAGGAAAACGATAACCGCACGGCACAAAAGAGAAAATCAGGGAAGGGGATTCGTATGTAGACATGTTAACATGGGTGGAGGTGTTGATCAGTTCTCTAATTTTCTTGCTTGGTTTTCTGAGAAGTTGTGAAATAGTTTGTGTCTAATTTTAACTGTACATAGTAATAGTTTTTAGAAAAAGTGAGTTGCCCACTGCAAACATACAGTGCTTAGGGACTTGGCAATGTAAGTTCGAATCTTCTGCAAGTAAACTCATGAAAGTAAAGAAAAATGTATCTATTAATAGTATTTAAAGGTACTTGTAAACAGAAAAAAAGTCAAGGAAGATTAGTTATTGCTCGAGTTCTGGGTCGAATTTTTGAGTGAAATTTCCAAGATTGAAGGATGCCTTATCAGTAAGATATCTGGAAAGTTTCATCAAGAATGATCGAATAAATTGTTCAAGGTCTTGGATCAAGCATACCTGGGTCTGTAAAGCTCTAAAGTTAGCACAGATTAAGGTTTGTCCATAGCTGAGAGTTGGATTGAGATTTTGATATGAAAATTGTTCAAGATATGAGTGAAGGGTCCAATAAAGCTTCCTATGAAGGTTTATCACCATTGGTCGAACAGTTTAGGAGAACCGAGGTCTCAAAGTTCAGAGAAACTTCTGTTATTAGCGGATTCAAGTTTTGGTCAAAACTATTGTCACATTTTGTTCTTTTCGAGCAAATTGGGAGGAGTTGCTGTTGAGACTGCCATACCAGCATACACGTATTTTGGGGTAAAGCCATCAGGCTCTAGTGGTACCTACATTGTGAAGGTGTTGGGCTGATTTCAACTCTAATCAAAAGCCGTTGTTTAGGTTTCGATGCTGTCAAGTACCGCCACCGTTGGTGCTATGTGTGAACTGAATATTGCGTTGAGGCATGTATACTTTACCTTGCTGGAAATGTTTAAGAGATCAAGGTGTTCGGCAAGTTGCATTAGGACTTGATTAGCTTATAAACTTGGATACGAAATTTGGTTGAGAGATACTAGAACATCTTCCAATTGTAATAGATATAGTTGGAAGCACTCGAGTTGAAAGATCAAGATCTAGAGTCGAACTGTTCCAGCCACATACCTCTACACAACCATATATCCAATGTATTCTTATTCAGAAAAACACGTATTACGACAGTTGATGAACTCGACGTGAAACGTCTAGGGTGTGAGATACGTACGTGGTTTTATCACCATGGATATTGAGGAGCATTCCTTTTGGGGTTGTAGGCAGTTGTCAACTTCATCTCACACTTTGCAAAGAATTCACGAGCCTCATGTGCATCTAGCTCTCATCGATCGTGATCTTTCTTACACATTCATATCGACAAACCTCTTCCAAGAGAAATTTACATACTCCTTTAGTTGTCTTTGTCCGAAGCGTCTTATCCTCAACCTGATTTGAAATATCTTTTCGAGCAAGTACCAAGTGTCTCATCTATCACAACCCAACCGGCATAGTCACCAAGTCTACGACCCACTTGAAGTGGATTGCAAACGAGTAAGTTGGGTGTAATTCATCTCGATGTAGATCACACATCTTCTCTCGAGATCTTCGGCTACGATTTCCAACAAAGCAATCATTACGCTACACTCATGCTCAACTGGAATCCAATCCACTCCATATCAAGACAGTAGGTTGTAAGATCAACGACACCTTGTCTAGAGGAAGAACGATCTATGTGCAAGCTTAAGTCGACCAACCCTCGTCGCTCACACAAAAGTCTATTCTTTGTAGGACACTTGCTCACTTTATATCTTTCTTCTCCACACAAAAAACACCTCGAGTTCTTCTCTAGATTCTTACGACTGCTCTCTACTTCTTCCTCAAACTCTAATCAAAATTCTCCTTTTGTCAGATCAGCGATAACTATCACCAAATAGCCTTGAGAAATCTTGCTCAACCTCAATTTCCACTCTTGCTGATCTTCCATGGCGATGATTCGTCATACATCTATCTCACTATATAGCTTGTTTGACACTTTTGATCACTCGATCATCTTTACGCTTAGCAATCTCTCACATTACTAAGTAGAAGCTTTACTTGTCAACTATGAGCCTCACAGATCGAACAAAATCCTCTCCAAGAATTTTGAAGTTCCTTCACTCTTTCACTTCAGTATGCGATATAATAGATATGACCCCCTTTCGTTTCGAATGCAATAACTCAAGTTCTTCTTGATCAATTTATGCATGGTTTAGGTGCCTAAATAGCTTATCTTGCAAGCTATAAGCATAGAAGATTTCAAGTTTTAACTCTGAACCTGAAAATATGAGAATGACTGTAAACTCCTTCCCAAAAGCTCACTATTTGGTATCAAAAAATCCCCTCAACTTCCGAAAGACATAACTCTCTCCTTACAAATGATCTCTCGGAGATATAAAGCTTGTTGGAAAGCTTATCTTGCCCTCTATAATATAGTGTACGTACAAAGGTTTTGAACTCATGTTCAAAAACTAACATGAACTGCACTAAAGATTAAATACAAATTTTTGTATCGAGGTCTCGGCAACAGAACCAAAATGTAAGCCGGCTTGTCTCTCATCCAGGGGTACCTCAGATGACTAGAATTACTAGTGCACCATTATTACAAAGATTCAGTTACACCCATGCTCACTTCACTCAACTCTCTTATTCGTATGATCACATCGGTCCCTCTAATAGCGTTCTAAACAAGTTCTAATCTCGCTCTCAACATTGCATCACATAACACCCAAGGTCTCCGATACTCACTTTACTCATAGATAAGAAATGAGAGTGTCTTCCACCCTCTCAACTCCTCCTTATATACTCTATAACTTTTTATCGTGGTAACTTTCACTAAGTTACATTACCTCATGATAAGTACGCAATCCAAAATAGTAAAACTTCTAAAGGCTACTAAGACTTAAGAATAGCACACACATTACTTGTTCTACTTTACTTTATGGTAAGAGATTCTCCTACTTAAGTTTTTCTAAAGTCTTAACTTTCCATACTATCTAGTAGGAAGACAACAACAAACTAATACGTCTTTTGAAGAGCATCTTTAGATATTTGTGCATGACTTTTCATCATTCATCTAATCAGCAATGGTCAACGAAGCAACATACTTTTGAGAAGCATATTTAGAGCTCCACACTTGTCACATAGCGCCATACTGAAACCTCCGTCACTGACCCAACCGGCATAGTCACCAAGTCTACGACCCACTTGAAGTGCTTTGCAAACGAATAAGTTGGGTGTAATCCATCTCGATGTCGGATGTTTGAATACATGTAGAGCCCACTTTTTCAATTTTTGATAGAAGAAGCTAGAAATGTAGAAATTTGTAGAAGAAATAATGAAGATAGAAGAAGAATAGCTTAGTTTTAGTAAAGAAGAGTCTTCGGAAGAAGAGAATAACCTTCAACGAAGATCTTCGGAAGAAGACCTTTCCAGGAAAGACCAGAGAATGTATATCGTCAGTACACTCTCTTCACGAATAGTCCGAGCGAAGACGAACTACCTACCTAGAAAGGGACAGGAACGATAAGCAACATGAGCGAAGACTAGCAGTTTTAGACGAAGTTTATCTCAGCCAGCTAGCAATCTTTGTCTGACCACGATGTCTATCGCGATGAAGTTACCGCGGATTAGAGCCTTTGAGTTAGATCGAGAGGAGTTAGTGCATCTTCGGCCGAAGCTGAAGGAGATAGGTCTTAGCTTCCTAACCCTGGGAGGCCGGACGAAGGTGTCTGGAAAATTCATTAGCCAGATTCGGATGTGTGAAGACCACGCAGGCGCAGAACTATATGCGCGACCGGGCAACTGGACTGTCGAGAACTAGGAGAAGGTTCTGCTGGATGAAGCTGGGACGAAGGGCGACATGCTCTTCGACAATGCGTCGATGAAGCACTTGGTCAAGGAGGACCAGAACTACGAGGAGCTCTTCGAGCGTCCGATGCATCCAACGAATGGGTACAAGTTGTCTGAGTACAGAGATCCCGTGAAGAGGAAGATTGCGGAGGCCATCATGCTGATTTTGAGCCCCCGAAGAACAACTTACCTGTCGAGTTGGAAGGTATGCTTCTTCGAACAGCTCTTCGTCGGAAGACGAGCTTACTGGGCGAAGATATTCCACGACGAAGTCCAGCGCCTGTTTAAGAAGCATGACTATGTGTATATGGGAGGCTTCGTCAGTATTTTCTACTTTGGAATGGGGTGGCTGAAGGAGAATGAAGCTAAGCAGTTAGGCTTCGATGAAGATGAAGAACAAGATTTTTCATCACCCGTTCGTGAAGACGAAGAGGGACAAGCCGAAGAGGTTCAGCAACTGGGATCTTCACCGAAGGCAACAGCCGAAGATACTCAAGAAGCGCAGCCGGCAGCGACTGTTCAAACAACGGTCGAAGAAGAAGAAAACCGACGTAGCAAGAGAAAGAAGCCTCTTCCGACTTCGCCAATGGAGAAACCGAAGGCTCGAAAGAAGGTAAAGAGCACGAAGAGGGAGACAGTGGACTTAAGCAGCTCAGGAGCAAAGATTGAAGGCGAAGCTGTCTGTGGCGAAGGTACTTCGGGGGGATCTGCCTTGGGGAATGTGGACTTATTCAGGAAGGCAATGCTTTATGGCAAAGAGGTAGTTGTCCCGATCCTCCGACTTCTTGAAGACAACAAGGAGGATTACGAGAAGGAAGTGCAGCGGAAGGTGACATTTCCAGAGATGTTGGCGGAGTTGCATTTTAGTAGGGGGACTTGGCAGCAGGAGAAGAACAATCTTCGCGAAGAGGCCCGGAACGCAACGAAGATGAGATTGGAGTCGGAGAAGGAGCTAGAAGATCTTCGGCGCCAATGCGAAGAATCCAAGACTGCTTTGATCAGTAAAGATGAAGAGTTGAAGGTGTCGACGAAGAGCTTCGCCGACCGCATAAAGGAGTTATCTGACCAGGTAGCTGAGTTACAGCGAAGTCGAGGTGAGTTCCAGACTACGGTTGCAGAGCTCACAAAGGAGAACGAAGATTTGAAGACGAAGGTGGCAGACTCCGAAGATCTTCGGAAGAAGTTGATGCCGGTTCTATCCGCGTACGTGACTTCGGGGCTAGATGTGGACGAGCTTGGTCTTCTTCGGGCGTTAAAGGCGGAGGTAGTGCAAGCAGAGGCCAATCCCGACGGTGTGAAAGCGCGCCTTTCTAGACTTAGACAGAAGGTAGATAGGGAGATTGGCGAGATGCGAGCGAACGTGGAAGTTCAATTAGAGGAGTTCAGAGCACAGTTAGGCTTAGGAGTGTAGATTCAGTTGAAGATGAAGATGATCGTAGGGTAACGAAGGTCTTCCGCCTTCTTAGGAAGTTAGACAGTTAGCGCAGTTAGAAAAATAGTTAGGTTAGGACGAAGTAGTATATAAGCAGCGCGATCCACAGCCCTCGTGCCTTTTCCATGTTTTCAGTTCTTTATTAATTTATTTCTATTTCCCAAAAGTGCGGAGCAATGTTGTGAATGTTTTGGACGAAGATATTTTCCTCCGAATATTCGGTGTTTACTGTCGCAGGTGTAATTTTCTGATTGACGAAGATCTTCGCCCTTACACTTGAAAGAAGATACTTCGGTGTAGGAACTTTGAAGAGCCTTCGGCCGAAGTTGAACCTGTAATCTTCGTGAAGAGCTTTTGAACGAAGATCTGAGAACAAATCAGTTACTGTGAAGTGGAAGAGCATAAGTTAAATTGTAAGGAGAGTTTGGATGATGGTGGCTTCGTTTTAAGTTTGCCTTCTTCAAATAAGTGGGATTCTTAAGTACGAGGATTTAGTTGGAAGAACATTCCTTAGGAAGAGTAGGGACTTATTCTTGGAACCTTGATGTGAAATCTGTATTCTTCTGTCTTTTCAGAAGAAGACTAGTAACATTTCAGTAGTATTTTACCTTATTCATACATTCACATTTGTCTTCTCAATCTTTTGTATGTATGTCGGAAGGGTCCCTGATCAAAGAACTATTTCATTGTTGTTTGTATTCGATTTATCAGGTTTGTGCTTGGGTTTGGTTTCTTATCAGACTTAAACTCTCTCATCCGGATATTATTCCATTCCGTGAGAATAACAGAAAACCATCTGAATTATCATTGTGACGTTGTAGTACTGTGTTTTGTGTAATTGTTAACTGTATCTTCGTGGGAACGATCCTTAATTTACTATTTCCGGTACTTTATGTTTCTCTGGGTTGTTACATATAGAAACACTAAAACTTTTGGCGCCGCTGCCGGGGATACAAATTTAACTTTTACTTTGAATCTAGTAAGTTGTAACCGTCGACATGTATGTCGAGGGGAGCACGAGCGCCTTCTGAAGAAGATCAGAGGACGGGAAGGACCAGACGAGCGCTGAAAAGAAGATTGGTCCGCGAACAATTGTTGGAAGAAGTCCAACGCCAGAAGGAGGCAACGAGGGAGCGAAGACGTCAAGCAGCTCAGAAGTGGCAAGAAGTGAAAAATCTCTCCGAAGGAACTTCATCTTCGCTTGAAAGGAGTTCAGTACCTATTTCACCACGAACGCGTTACG
The DNA here is from genome assembly GCA_036924285.1 of Asterella californica. Lineage (NCBI taxonomy): Eukaryota > Viridiplantae > Streptophyta > Marchantiopsida > Marchantiales > Aytoniaceae > Asterella > Asterella californica. The sequence continues at coordinate 22,257,658 of JAYKYS010000003.1, forward strand.
AGAAAGACGAGCGTACATACTGGAAGAAGAAGGGAGATATCGAATCTCCATACTCGAGCGTACGGAGTGGAGAGAGTTCACCTAAAGACGCATCATGGTTACCATTTCCTTCAAGGACCACAAATTTGCATGAATCTCTGTTTGAATCAAAGAGAAAAGAAGAGGGTATTCAAGCTGAAGAAGAGGAGACAGAAAGAGAAGAATCACCTTCACTTCGAAGAGAGGAGTTGTTTCAATCTTCATCTTCGTCTTCATCTTCAGGATCAGCACAGTCAGAACCTAATATTTTGACGACTCTTGCGGAAGATCCAAATCCGAAAGCGGAAGCGGCCTTGGAGCTGATCGTCAGACATGGGCCTGTAAGCCGGCCTGTCTCTCACCCAGGGGTACCTCAGATGACTAGGATTACTAGTGCACCTTAATTACAAAGATTCTATCATACCCATGCTCACTTCACTCAACACTCTGACCCGTATGGTCACATCGGTCCCTCTAATAGCGTTCCTGCAAACAAGTTCTAACCCCGCCCTCCACATTGCATCACATAGTACTCAAGGACTCCCAAGGTCTCCAATGCTCACTTTACTTATAGACATGAAAATGAGAGTGTCTTCCACCTTCTCAACTCCTCCTTATATACTCTACAACTTCTTACCGTGGTAACTTTCACTAAGTTACGTTACCTCATGGTAAGTGCGCAATCCAAAATAGTAAAACTTCTAAAGGCTACTAAGACTTAAGAATAGCACACACATTACTTGTTCTACTTTACTAAAGTAAGAGATTCTCCTACTTTAGCTTTTGTAAAGTGTTAACTTTCCACGCTATCCAGTCGAAAGACGACAACACACTAATACGTCTTTTGAGGAGCATCTTTAGATCTTTGTGCATGACTTTTCATCATGCATCCAATCAGCGATGGTCAACAAAGTCACATACTTTTGGAAAGCATATTTAGAGCTCCGCACTTGTCCTATAGTGCCATAGTGGAACCTCTAATAGTTTCCTCAACTTAGTTATAACTATCTCAGCTAGTTATGACTACTTTTGATCACTCTAAATTTAGATCTTCAAACTAGAGTAACCTTTAAGATAGTCATACCTAATGAAATGTATATAAGCATACACACAAATAATGAGATACTTGTGGTGTGACATTTACCCCCAGACTTAATTTTCACTCCGTCCTCGGAGTGAAGTATCACGTTGATGGAACTTCTTTAGCTTGTCGTGGTTCACTCGGTCGAAGAACGTACCACTCCTTTCTTGAAGATCGTAGGTGCCATTACTCCACACTTTGGAGATGATGAAAGGTCCAAAATATCGACGTAAGAATTTCTTTTGAACTCGCTTGTGCCTAATAGCATCCCATAACATCACCCACTCACCCTCTTGAAATGGCTGTAACTTCGTTTTGTTCTTCGCCAAGCGCTTGTCATAGCTCTTCTTCTGTTGTAGCTGAGCCATCTCAATTCGTTGAGCTGCGTCGTCTCTATTCTCCTCCAGCTCCAACAAGGTTTCTCCCCTCTCTTTCTCAGCTATTGGACCACCCTTTCTCTTCAGTCCAGCTTGCAAGGTCTGAAAGGTTGTTAGGTCGAACTGGATTGGTAATCTTGATTCCAACCCATACACCATCTTGAAAGGTGAATATCCCGTAGACGTCTTCACTGTTGTACGATACTCCCATAGAACCGCATGAAGACGCTTGTCCCAATTGTGTTTGGCCCCTTCCATGTCAGCATCCTTTGCTAACATTTGACACAAGGTAAAGTTTGTCCTCTCTACCAAACCGTTTGAACTAGGTTTATATGAAGTAGTAACCCTCTGAGAAATGGAGAAGTGGGTGCACATAGCAGTAGTCATACCACTCACAAATTCTCGACCCCTATCAGAAACTAACTCCAGAGGACATCCAAACCTAGTAATGATCCGTTCGTACAGAAATCTACCCACCTCTACTTCTCCAATAGTTACAAGAGGTCTAGCTTCTACCCACTTCGTAAGATAATCTGTGGCTACAACAATATACTTATTGTTGCGAGGGGTGCGATTCAAAGGCCCAACAAAATCTATTCCCCATTTCTTGAAAGGTCCAAGAACCAGAATAGATCTAAGAGGAGTGGAAACACTAGATTTGATAGCGAAAGCTTGACAAACATCACAGGTTTTACAATACGTCAAGCAATCTCTAAACATCCCCCTCCAGTGATATCCCGCGTCGAGTATCTTATGAGCCGTCAGCTTGCCTGCGAAATGTCCTCCACATACTGGACCGTCGTGGAATTCTTCCATGAGTCGTAGAGACTCCTCCTTGCTCGCAGCTCTTCTCAGGACCCCATCAACTCCTTCACGGAATAACACACCTTCCACCACCGAGTAAGGTTGACTTCGTTTCACCAATGCCTTCTTCTCTCTGGTCCGCATCCCATCTGGATAGACACCTTCCGTAACAAAATCCCAAATTTCTTGATATTCTATTGGGATAATAGAGTTGCTCAAGACCATCAAATCTTCGTCAGGAAAGGTGTCATCCACCGGCTCCTCTCCATCGTCATCGTAAGCTCTAGATAACAAATCTGCATTCGCGTGTTTCTTCCCTGGTCGATCACAGATCTCATAGTCGTACTCTGACAATAAGAGCTTCCACCTTGCTAATCGTCCTTCAACCATAGGTTTATTGAAGATGTACTTCAATGCCTTATGATCTGTAACGATAGTGAACTTGCCTCCTATGAGATAATGTCGAAATTTTCTCAAAGCATAGATCACTGCTAATCCTTCTCTCTCTGTCACAGAATAATTTCTCTCTGCCTTGACCATTTGCCGACTAGCATATGCGATAGGATGATCTCTACCTTCAACATCATACTGACTTAAAGTACATCCTACTGCTATATTTGAAGCATCCGTATATAGAATAAACTGTTTATTCCAATCGGGCTTAACCAAGATCGGAGCTGAAGTAAGAGCTTTCTTCAGTTCCTCAAAGGCGGCTAGAGCTTCTTCATCTCCTAAAATCAACACGTAATCTACTCCCTTCTTCAGATATACAGTCAAAGCATACGCTTTATGTGAGAACGAGAGTATAAACCTTCGATAATACCCCACCATACCTAAAAACTGTCGTAGCTTAGTGAGAGTACTAGGAAAAGGGAGCTCTAAGATCTTCTGCACCTTCTCTGGATCAACGGCAATGCCGTCTTTGGATATGATATGACCCAAGAGTAACCCTTCTTCACACCCAAAAATACATTTCTCCGGATTGAGAGATGCATTTGCTACATCTAAACATTCTAAGACCTTCACAAGGTGCTCAAAATGCTTCTCCTTACTCCCGTAAACACAAAAGTCATCTATAAAATCTCTCACAAACTTTCCTAAGAAAGGTTCGAACACTTTGTTCATAAACCTTTGAAACGTCGCAGGAGCATTACACAGACCAAATGGCATGACTCGAAATGCAAACGTACCCCACGGAGTAGTGAAAGTGGTCAGGTGTTGATGTTCTGGTGCAATTTTGATCTGGTTATATCCGCTATAACCATCTCCAAAGCTGTACCATTCGTTTCCTGCCACTTCTTCCAAGATCTCGTCGATGAAAGGTAGAGGATAATAATCCTTCTTTGTGACCGCATTGAGCTTCTTGTAATCAACACACACCCTCAATTTGCCATTTTTCTTCTTTACGATCACAATGGGTGATACCCATTCAGAATGCTCCACCTCGTAAATGAACCCAGCAGTGTGCAGCTTCTCGATCTCTTCTTTCACCAGATCTGCAATTGGAGGACTCACTCTTCGTTGCTTCTGTCGCACCGGTTTGACTTCCTTCTCTAACTCGATACGGTGTTGCTCCAGTGTGACCTCCCTCAGATCCTTGTAACTAAATGCAAATACATGAATGTATTTGCGAAAGATCTCTTCGAAACAACTCTTCTCCTCTTTAGTAACCTTCGATCCATAACGTAAGGTGGCAATCCTTCTCTCCACCTCCTCGGGAGTCAACGGTTCTTTGTCTCTATCTCTTTGCACTTCCGGAGAAGGGAAAAGATCCACTACGTTCACACCCACATTTCGTTCTTCTCTCTCCTCTTCTGATGATGTATTTTCAGATTCTGAATCTGAAGAATTGGTACCTACATCAGAAGTAGTATCGACAACTTCTGACTCCCAGTAGTCCGATGTGGGTCGATCCGATTCTGACGTCCCAACTTGATCTCCGAGCAATGGAACTTTGATCCGGTGGTGATTCGGTCCGATGCGTAAATAACCTTTGTGCCAGTTATCCGTTGCATGTACTGCTCGAAGCCAAGGTCTTCCGAGTAACATTTCATAACTTGACTCCTTCAAGATTTGAAATGTCATGTTTACTTGCACTCCCATTACTGACACGCAAACTCTCTCCAGCACTCCCAATGGCCTAACTCGCTGTCTGTTAGCCATGCCAACCGTGATACTAGAAGGACGCGTTGGTACTAGATCCAACTTCCTCATGAGTCGTTCCGAGATGGCGTTTACTGCCGATCCTCCATCGACAAGAACATCAGAGACATCTCTCCCATTGATACGAGCCTCTACTTTTGATGCCTTGTTGCATACCTCTCCTTCACTAGCGTCTAAAGCACTCACACCGACAGTAGAAGAATTTACCTTCTTCTTCCGACCTCGTCGGGAGCTTAGACCGCTACGAAGTTCTTTCCTCACCGAAGGATTCAGAGCAATCAACTGTCCCACAGTAATGTTTGCTCGTTGCTTTCCCACGTCTTCCACCACATTGTATTTTGATTGCTCCATTGAAATTGTGAAATCAGTATTTCCCAATTTCTTCCGTCGCTCTTTGGTTTTTGAAGAAGATTTGCTACTCCGAGTATTTTGACTTGGAGAATCTTCCATCACGACAGGTTCTCCCTCGTCGAAATGCGTCCTCATCCTCTTCCTCTCTTGAGCCAACAGCTCTACAGACTGAAAACCTTCTCGTACATCTCGCGGCTCCAAGATGTCAATGCATGCTACACCCTTGTCATTGCTTTGTGAAGTTGAAGCTCCATCCGCCGTTCCACCATTACGACTCGGACAATTACGTTGAAAGTGTGATCCTCCGCACGTAAAACATCCTTGGCTCGTGTAGTTACTGGGTGATCCTTGCGGTGGTCCACCTCTGGACTGATAGTTTCCATAACCTCGTGAGCCCCCTCCAACATTTGGACTCCGGTGTTGCAACAAATTCACCATATTGATCTTCAAATCTGCCAGAGAATCTGTCAAACTTTTCAACTCATCACGAAAGTCGGGAGTAACAGATCTAGATGGTACAGTGACTGTAACCGCACTAGTAGGAGCTATCGGAGTCAGATTCTGAAATCGAACAGTCGGAACACTCGCAGGTGTCAGAGTTGGCATGCTCGGCCCTTGCACATCTCCACATGCTGCGCCAACAGTCATTGGTTGCAAGTCGTCTCCATCCAAGCTCTCTTCCATCCTGGTTGCGATCTTCACTGCATCAGCCTTCGAAGTTGGTCTCTCATACCGCACTTGTGTTCGAATCTCCGGCCTCAATCCCCCAATAAAATTCTTTGTGAGCATTGCTCCAATGCCCACCATCGTTGGTTCTACTACATCTCCACTCTTTCGTAAAACCACCCGAAACTTCTGTTCTAATTTCTCCACCCTCTCGGCATAAGTCCTTACTTTCTCTTTCTCTCCTTGTTTGAGGTAAGTTACCTCCACCATTAACTTCTCGTAACTTTCATCAGGAAGAAAAGTTTCAATTAAGGCCTCCGTCAATACTTCCCAAGTATCATCTGGAGTCCCCACTACTCTTCTCTTCTTCCTATCCTCATACCATGTCAATGCAGAACTCTCAAGAAATTCAGGTATCAACCCTACCCACTCGCTCTTCTTTCGATCTCCATTGCCAATGCATGCTCTTTTGAAGTCTCTCACAAATCCTTCCACGTCTTCTCCATCCTTTCCGTAAAACACCGGAAGTTTCCCCATTCTTCTCTTCTTTTCTTCTTCTTACTCAAGGAACTGCTTGCGGATGTGAAGATCGCACTTCACCGCAATCCACAATTTCCCCGTTGAGCTCTCTCCTCTCCAAAGGTTAGAATAAGTTTGACCCTCATGGTCATCTTATCTCTCGTGTGACAGACTATCTCCATCCTCGCTAGAGGTCTTCACTCGTTCCGTTTCTACACTCAACCTTCTCTCGAGACCTTCGGCCACAGTTTCTAGCAAAGCAACCACTGCGCTACACTCGTGCTCAACTGGAATCCCGTCCACTCCACATCTAGGACAAAAGGTTGTAGGATCAATGACGTCTTGTCTAGGGGAAGAAGGACCTATGTGTAAGCTTAAGTCGACCAACCCTCTTCGCTCACGCAAAAGTCTATTCTTCGTAGGACACTTGCTCACTTTATGTCCTTCTTCTCCACACAAAAAGCACCTCGAGTTCTTCTCCTGGTTCTTACGACTACTCTCTGCTTCTTCCTCAAATTCTAGTCGAAATTCTCCTTTCGCCAGATCAGCGGTAACTATCACCGCATAGCCTTGAGGGATCTTGCTCAACCTCAATTTCCACTCTTGTTGTCCTTCCATGACGATGATCCGTCATACATCTCTCTCGCTATATAGCTTGTTTGACAATTTTGATCACTCGACTATCTTCTCACTTAGCAATCTCTCACATTACTAAGTAGAAGCTTAACTTGTCAACCCTGAGCCTTAGAGATCGAACATAACCCTCTCAAGAATTCTGAAATTCTTTCACTCTTTTACTTCAGCAAGCGATATAACAGATTTGACCCCCCTTCACTTCGAATGCCATAACTCCAGTTCTACTCGATCAATTCACGCATGATTTGGGTGCCTAGATAGCTTATCTTCCAAGCTATCAGCATGTAAGATTTCAAGGTCTAACTTTAAAAACTGAAAATATGAAACTGACTGTAAACTCCTTCCCGAGAGCTCACTATTTGATACCGAAAAACCTCCTTAACTTCCGAAAGACATAACTCTCTCCTCACAATTGATCTCTCGGAGATATCAAGCTTATTGGAAAGCTTATCTTGCCCTCTATAACATGGTGTATGTACAAAGGTTCTGAACTCATGCTCAAAAACAGACATGAACTGTACTAACGACTAAATACGAATCTTTGTATCGAGGTCCCAGCAACGGAACCAAAAATGTAAGCCGGCCTGTCTCTCACCCAGGGGTACCTCAGATGACTAGGATTACTAGTGCACCTTAATTACAAAGATTCTATCATACCCATGCTCACTTCACTCAACACTCTGACCCGTATGGTCACATCGGTCCCTCTAATAGCGTTCCTGCAAACAAGTTCTAACCCCGCCCTCCACATTGCATCACATAGTACTCAAGGACTCCCAAGGTCTCCAATGCTCACTTTACTTATAGACATGAAAATGAGAGTGTCTTCCACCTTCTCAACTCCTCCTTATATACTCTACAACTTCTTACCGTGGTAACTTTCACTAAGTTACGTTACCTCATGGTAAGTGCGCAATCCAAAATAGTAAAACTTCTAAAGGCTACTAAGACTTAAGAATAGCACACACATTACTTGTTCTACTTTACTAAAGTAAGAGATTCTCCTACTTTAGCTTTTGTAAAGTGTTAACTTTCCACGCTATCCAGTCGAAAGACGACAACACACTAATACGTCTTTTGAGGAGCATCTTTAGATCTTTGTGCATGACTTTTCATCATGCATCCAATCAGCGATGGTCAACAAAGTCACATACTTTTGGAAAGCATATTTAGAGCTCCGCACTTGTCCTATAGTGCCATAGTGGAACCTCTAATAGTTTCCTCAACTTAGTTATAACTATCTCAGCTAGTTATGACTACTTTTGATCACTCTAAATTTAGATCTTCAAACTAGAGTAACCTTTAAGATAGTCATACCTAATGAAATGTATATAAGCATACACACAAATAATGGGATACTTGTGGTGTGACAGGCCAGAGATCACAAGCTTTGTAGACCTCTTGAAGAAACAAAGAGGACAAAAACTAATTCGAGAACTATTACCATTGGGATCACCTGCTCTTCGAATTCCAAATCTTAGACCTCAGGGTACTCCAGGAGTATCGCTCTTTAAGATACGAAGTCAGGAGGCCTCTACGTCCTCTTCACCCAAGAATGAACATGAAATAAGACAAGGAAATATTCACTCAGTTGAAGAGCCTTCGGCCGAAGTAACTTTGCCCGAAGTGAACCTCCCAAATATTCAAGTGGGAACGATCCTTAATTTACTATTTCCGGTACTTTATGTTTCTCTGGGTTGTTACAATACATCTGACATGTCAAACAAGACTCCACAAAAGATACGACATCCTTGTACATGTTCTTCCACCAATACCACCCTTCCAGCTGTAAAAGTGATCCAAATCTCTCGATGTCCAGTCCAAAGGCTCTCATGAAATGCTCCAAATAACTTCTGTTGATCTTCTTTGTCACAAATCACTCGTAGCGATCTCTCATCTTTCTATTTTGATCGCTTTCAAAGAAATCCATCATGCAATATGAAGTTTGTAGGTCTTCCTTCGAACTCTCAAAAATCTCTCATCCGTCCGACTTGATTGCTTGACCAACGTACTGTAAGCCGGCTTGTCTCTCACCCAGGGGTACCTCAGATGACTATGATTGCTAGTGCATCATAATTACAAAGATTAAGTTACACCCATACTCACTTTACTCATAGACAAGAAAATGAGAGTGCCTTCCACTCTCTCAACTCCTCCTTATATACTCTACAACTTCTTATCGTGATAACTTTCACTAAGTTACATTACCTCATGATAAGTACGCCATCCAAATAGTAAAACTTCTAAAGACTACTAAGACTTAAGAATAACACACACATTACTTGTTCTACTTTACTTTATGGTAAGAGATTCTCTTACTTTAGCTTTTCTAAAGTGTTAATTTTCCATACTATCTAGTAAGAAGACGACAACAAACTAATACATCTTTTGAGGAGCATCTTTAGATATTTGTGCATGACTTTTCATCATGCATCCAATCAGCGATGGTCAACAAAGTAACATACTTTTGAGAAGCATATTTAGAGCTCCGCACTTGTCACATAGTATCATACTGAAACCTCTAATAGTTTCTTCAACTTAGTTATAACTATCTCAGCTAGTTATGCTTAGTTTTGATCACTCTAGATTTGGATCTTTGAACTGTAGTAACATATAAGATAGTCGTATCTTATGAATTTATATAAGAAAACACACAAATAATGAGATACTTGTGGTGCGACAATACTAAGATATCTCTCTATGTCAAGCAATTCATCATCATACAACCCTTCAACAAATAACTCATTTTCTCTTTCTGTGTGTGCAATGGAATAGAACTTTGCATCCACATCGTCAATATCTTCAATCATTTCATCTTTTTTGTCGTATCGAGCTCGAGATAACATATCTCTCATCGGATTATTCTTCCCTGCAATATGTAACTCTAGATTCAACGACTTGATATATGCGATCCATAGTAACATTACAATATCGAGAGTCATACAATTCATGATCATCTCTAATAACAATAAACAATCAGTTCAACCACCATTGATGCTCCAATAAAAAACTCTCTCGGTTTTCATGGATGAAACAATACTCCATAGTTCTCTTTTCACTTGTATACACGTTGATGAGCACTTAATACTTTCGCTCCAAACCTAACCGCAAATCTATATCTATTCCCGTCATCTTGTCCTACTACCCATCCAATTGCAACCGGACTTGTATCTACAGTAAAAATCATCGGTCTAGCACCCTTGTAGTCAATCCTTTCTAAAACTAGAAGAGATGACAATAGCTTCCGTATTGCTTTGATATCCTCTTCCTTCCATTTGAACTTGTGACCATTGCACAACAACCCATATAATGAATCTGCCACATGCGCATAATGAGAAATCCAAATGTGATAGAATACACATGCATCCAATAATCTTCTTACTTCTGTCAAGGAGTTGCAAACCTCTTTCATCTTCTTAATCGCATCCACTTTGCTTGGGTCTAGCTTCTGATCAAACGATCCACATAAATTATCAACGATTTTGTGCACCTACTGTCTGTTCTGTCAGCAGAAGCTCTTGCTCAGTAGGTCACAAAACCCACAGTGCTAACCTGCAAACCTCAATCACATGTTAGCATTCATGCACCACTTATCTTTATCATGTTTGGTCCGGATCGGAGATGAACCGTTTCTCTAATTATCAAGCTCAGCATTCCTTAAATCTCTAACTAGACCTGACTAGGTCGGCCTTACAATATGAGCAAGTCACTACATGACTTTCCGCGAGCAGACTTCTCATAAAGTTCAAGATCTTAAACGGTACCTCCAACAAACCTAGTGATCCAACCGTCCGTGATGTCCGTATGAGTCTAGGCTCTCGAAAGGTGGTCGAATTCGTAATCTCGTTCCCTAGTCTTACTCCCATCTCGTGGGGTTGTTCTCAAGTCCAAACGTCCAAGTCTAGACCAAAACGTATCTCCGAACTAGCCCAGTCATCATCTCATGCCCCTCGAGTTTGGCCGTCAAACTCTAAGATCGGGTGACTCGTCCTATCCCATCCATGCATCAAGTCTCTCATATAGACTTTTGAGGATCGACAGCCCGCCCTCCTCTTTGATCTTTGAAAATTATACCACGATCCGATCAAGAGATCGGTCATAATTCTCAATTCAAACGTCAATTCGAAGATCTTGGTATCGTTGGAAAGCTCTAGCTCTAATGATATCTTATTCGCCTCGGGATCTTACTTGGAGCTCAATCCATGACCCAAACATCAACAGTTTTGTGCACCTACTGTCTTGATTTTTCAGTGGAAGCTCTTGCTCAGTAAGTCACAAAACTCACAGTGCTAACCTGCAAACCTCAGTCACATGTTAGCATTCATGCACCGCTTATCTTTATCATGTTTGGTCCGGATCGGAGCTGAACCGTTTCTCTAATTCTCAAGCTCAACATTCTTTAAGTCTCAACCTAGACCTGACTAGGTCGGTCTTACAACATGAGCAAGTCACTACATGACTTTCCGCAGGTGGACTTCTCATAAAGTTCAAGGTCTTAAACAGTACCTCCAACAAACCTAGTGATCCAACCGTCCGTGATGTCCGTATGGGTCTAGGCTCTCGAAAGGTGATCGAATCCGTAATCTCGTTCCCTAGTCTTACCCCCATCTCGTGGGTTGTTCCCAAGTCCAAACGTCCAAGTCTAGACCGAAACGTACCTCTGAACTAGCCCAGCCATCATCTCATGCCCCTCGAGTTTGACGTCAACTCTAGGGTCAGGTAACTCGTCCTAGCCCATCCATGCATCAAGTCTCTCTCATATAGACTTTTGAGGATCAGCAGCCCGCCCTCCTCTTTGGTCTTTGAAAATTATACCACGATCTGATTGAGAGATCGGTCATAATTCTCAGTTCAGACATCAATTCGAAGAGATCTTGATATCGTAGAAATCTATAGTCGAGACTTTTCCAATGATATCTTATTCGTCCCGAGATCTTACTTGGAGCTCCATCCATGACCCAAAATGTCACTGGAGCTCCAACACTTAGTAAATGGCGCTAGACTACAACCCTATGGTTCGAACCAACGTCCATGCCCACGTCTTAGATCTACTTCTCTGACTTGCATTTTGGTCTATTTTCAGACTTGCTCTCCTTAGGTCAGTATTCGTCTAGGGTCCCATACGTCTTAACCTAGTATTTCAGCTTTGGTTCAGAGAACCACTTAGGGTTCTCTGTTCTCAACTTCTCAACCAAGCCGTTAAGTCTTGCTCGTAGCCTTCACAACCTAGTGCAAGTCCACTAGGGTTCTATTGTTCGCGTCTGCGTCTGATCTTGAGATTGAGGATCACGATATTCACCTCCACTTTGGAGATTGATGCGCTCATCAGTAATGATCTTTAAGTCAACGCCAAGTTCAGAATGCGGTGCCAATCCCTTGACGTCAGAATTACATTCTGGTAACTAACCCGCAATTCTCTTCTTGGCTTGAGTCTTAAGTTGTTGCTAGAACGCTTAGAAAATTCCAACTAGTCTTAAGGAAGTCTAATCTCTTTGATCACCTCTAAACAAAATTAGTTGACAATTTTTGAACATATTTCTTAAGACTCTAACTTGCTAACTTTTAAGTAGATCTCTCGAAGCTCACTTTTTGATCGCAACCTGATTTGACTTAGATGCGCGACTAAGTTTACCTTACAGTTAGCAAACTACAATGCAAGATCACTCCAAGCCCCAAGACAAGTGTAAACCATTCACATTTGCTTTGCCAACGCTACGGCAAACCTAAGTCTTGACATCAAGATTTGGTCTTCATTTAGATGCTCCAAACCAGCTCGCTTCCTTTTAGAACACTTTGTTCCTCCTCTTGACAACATCCTAGACATCTGATCAGAACTAGTCATAGCCATGCACTGACAATTTCTAAGATTATTTCCACAAAATACAAGTCAAAGCTACAAAATCCATCGGTCCAAATTGCCTCAAGTTACTATTCGTGTGGTTCATCATTCCTTCACTCCTCGCTGGAAGGAGATGTCCTCATCTTGCTAACGGCTTTGCTGTCATTGTAGTCGTTTAAAGAGACCCCGTACTTCGCTTGCATGTTCCAAATCTTCCTTTGGCACCCAAGTTGCTTCCTTTAAATGATATCCATGCCATTTGACCAAGTACTCTATTTGGTTAGATTTGCGTCACAAAATGATTTTCATCTTGTATTCTGCTTCGTCTTTTACGACATCAGGTTGAGACCTTAGAACCTATTTGCGTTCCGTTCGTAAATCATTCTTGAAGTACTTCTTTAATAAAGAAACAAGAAGGTCGGAGGAAGGTCTAAAGTATAGACATCTTCATATGGATTCTTAACAATCACAAAAGGTGTCGTAAACTTGGATGAGAACTTCCGGAAAGATGAAGTTCTTTGTACTCAACCATACTTCTTCACCCACTTGAAACTTCACTAGCCGTCGATGCTTGTTTACCTGCTTTGTGTAATATTGCTATGCTTTGTCGAGGTTCTTTTTCACTTGTTCCTCGTGTCGTTGCATTTCTACCACCAAGTCTTCAGCTGATGTTTGTCGTGTTCTTGGTCGTATCGATGTAGAACTCCTTGCAAGAGTCACATCAAGAGGCCCTTCTGACTCACGTCCGTAAGCTAACAAGAAAAATGATTGGCCGATCGTTGAATGCTTTGTGGAATTATAGTCGGACCCACTATGTCCAATCAATTTGATCTGCGCTCACACAATTTCTCAAGTATTGATTCAGAACCGAATTAACTCGTTTCGTTTGTCCTTCCTTGAGATGAAAAGCGATACTAAATTTTAATTTAGTCCTCAACTTTTGGAACAAGTGTTTCCAGAAGACACTTGTGAATTTAGAGTCTAGATCTGAAACAATACTCTGAGATAAATCATGAGGACGTCACCAAATATCTAAGAACAACCGAGATGTTGTGAACGCTGTTGCGGTATACAAGGTCAGGACAAACTTCGATAGTTTGTGAACCGATCAATTATCACAAAGATTGCGTTGTAACCGTCTGAGTCAGACAAGACGTTATGAAGTCCATGCTGATGCTTTCCCAAGATCCCGTTGGAATCGGCAAATGATGAAGCAATCCTTGTTTCTTCGTATAAGAAACTCAGTTCGTCAGACAGATTACGCATGCTTTTACAAAGTGAGCAACATTGTCTTTCATGTAGGGCCAATAAAACCTTTTAGCTATCATAGCTAAAGTGGACTTTTTTCTTCTATGGCTTATTAAGGGCGCATCATGACACTCTTTAAGTAACTTAGTCCTAAGTTTTCTCTGTCCCACATAAATCCCATTGTTTTTTAACATGAGTAATCCATGTCTCAATTGCATGTTCTACAACTTCACTCCTCGCTTGAGCTGTTCTAGGTACTCCTTTGCTTGGTCATCGCTCATGTAACCTTCACATATTTATCTCTCCAAGTCTGACTCCTTAGGATACATAGCTCACAAAATATGTGCCGACGATGAAATATATTCCTCCTTGCGATTCAAGGAGTCTGAGACCACATTGTCCTTTCTCGCTTTTTTGATTAATTCTACATTCATGAACGCCAAGGTATCATGCCACCGTAGTTGTTTTGGCGTCACCCGATCTTGTGTTTCAAAGTACTTGAGCGAAATATTATGAATGTACACTCGAGTTTTGTGAAATCTCAAGTATTATTGTCATGTCTTCAAGCAATGAACCATTGAACGCAAATGGAAGAAGCACTTTGAAAGAAGTTCAACTTCATTGCGGGAAGAAAGTTTCTGACCCTAGCTCGTACATGGGATGATGCTTCCAGGGAGATGTTGGTGGATTGCAAGAAAAGCATGTTCCGCTACTTGGATCGGCAGGTCGAGGGTCTGAAGATTCTCTACGGTCTTCCTTCGATTCTCCATTCTGCAGCTACGTCTTCTGGTGCACAAGGACCAACCGTTGTGGAAGACCTCGATAAGAAGTAGTTCGTCCTCGCTGTCCACTTGGTGGTGACAACATTAGAAGTCGAGAAGAAGAGTGAGGAAGCTCCAAAAGACAAGACGTCTTCTGAAAGACAGGCAGAAGAGATGGCTTCTCATGTGTTCAGAGTGGAGGAGATGACTACCTCTGGCCCCTATGAGATCACCCCAGCTCCAAGTGTCAAGCAGGTGGCGTAGAAGAGTTACGAAGTGCATGTGGATGTGGCTTCTCAGAGACATCTTCTGACTTCCGAAGCCATGTCAGAAGCACACATGATTAGCATTGAGGCGGATGCCACCTCAACCGCACCAGAGGTACCAACAGAGCCACCCATAGTGCCAGAAGCCGAATTAGAGGATCAGGCAGGTGAGGATACTGTGAAAATCACACTTGACGACCAATAATAGATAGTAGAAGTAGTTAGCTTAGACCTGACTATTTTGTAAGAAATCGAAGTCTGCTAATGGACAGGATAACTGAGGAATAGAGTTGATGGACAACTCTCTTTATTTTTAGGTGACTATCCATATGGCAAGATAAGCAGCGGTAGGAGTAGAAGGTACTATCTAAAACTCATGAGAACCGAAGCCTAAGATGTGATGACCGTCTGACAACGCGTCATTTTTCTCCGAGCTGCGAGTTGCGATTGGAAGGGATCTCCCTCCTACGACTCAAAGCACTTGTATAAGATCGATGTCAATGTAGAATTTTAGACACACATACACATACACACACTACACTCGCAAAGTTTGGTTACACATAGAATAGGTCTGCATCTCCGCTCCCAGCAGGAGATCGTAAGGATGTAGACAGGAGTAGACAGCATAGACAGGGAACGGCATCATCGTGCAGTCCTGCTTCTAAGCTGGTGTGTCGAGAGATAGTGACAGAAAGTGGATGGAGTAAGCTTCCAAAAGTCAATGTAACTTCTTCTCGGGGAATGGATTTCAGATTTTGATTGCAGAAGCTTGGTCTGTGTCTTCTGGGGAGTGAGTTTCATCGAATTCATATCCAATTGTGCATGGGAAGCCTTCCTGTTGAGTGACGGTGATTGTTAGAAGCTATGCAGAGTCCAACCTTGTCTCATCTAGTGGAGCACTTCGGATCCACGCACGGACTGTCCATGGGAGATTGGTCCCTTGAGTTAGAATAGGAGCAATGTCAGAAGAAGCCAGAAGCCTTCTTTCCATAGCAGAAGACGACATCCTTGATCGGAAGACAGTGTAACTGTAAGCAGATCTTTGATCTTTTTCCACAATTTACTACAAGTAGAGATGGCTTGTTAATCAAGATCCGGACTAGAAGCCTGTCAGAATCTTAATTTCTCTCTTTTCTCTTGTTTCTTCTTGTTTGGATTTTCTCTTCTTCCCTCTCTTCTCTCATCTTCCCATCTTCCTATCTTCTTCTATTGGATTTCCGAAGCTTCTTTTGAGCACCAGTGAATGTGAATGTCGTTGTAGTGCTGCCGGAAGACTATTTTAGCAGGTAGAAGCCATGGAGAAGGCTACAGGAGGCATACACCTTGTGATTAATCTAACCTGTTGGAAACTGTAAGAGCAATTGGTAATCAGTAGTAGGAATCGACATCTGGGGAGCCGAGTCAGTCTTTTGGAGGTGTCGGAAGCCGAGTTGAACCTCCAGAAGCTGAGAATTTCTTCTGGAAACCGAAGTGGGAAGACTAGAAGCCGTGACCTGGAAACAGTAAGCGTCTTCCCGGACTTCTCAGTGGATAATTGTGTGGTATTTAAGTAGTAATTGTATGTTAAGGTCCAGAGGACCTTCTGAAGGGTCTGGAAGCCGTGTGGCTTTATGAGAAGAAGAGATTTATGGACGAAACCCAAGTGTTTGTGAGTTTAGATAGATCTTAGAACTTAGAGCAGCGTAACTAGTGTAAATCTAGGTCAAAGCATGATAAAAGGGGCCTAAAGTATGCCATTCTGTACTTTTTTCCATAGTACTTGTGTTTCTATAAGTACTAATGCTCTTCTAATGTTTCACTATATAGTTTCATTAGTGTTAATGGTCCGATCTATGAATGCTATAGTGGTTTCAAATTCAATGATGCAGATCTTTCTGATATGAACTACCTATAGTACACAATAAGTTGAAGGAATAAAGTCTTATGCGCAAAACTATAAGCGGGAACAAAGGAGGAAGAGGGAAGAGGGAAAGGACCTTCTAGAGCTCGTCCGCAGGTACCTTACTTTTTTACCAGAACTTTGGAGGGAAAGAGATCTTCTCTTCGAAAGTTCTGGTCTAAGCATAACGACTTACTATCATAACAAAGCTCGACAAGTTTGGCTCTCACTTCAGAGATTTACATATAAAGACGTGGATTATTTTGACACTGTGTGTAAACTTCCATCTCGTGGATTGTTACCGACGACTATAGACCAACATCTCGTAGTCACTGATGCACAACTCACATAATGCTTTGGACCTGCGCAGGGAAGAAACGGGAGGAACGGGTTCAAAGTCCATCTGAGTACAGGGATCTCTCATACAGACATCACTCAACTATTACAAGTAGTAGATGGACGAGAGAAAATCGTGAATGATTGCATCGGTAGAAATTGTGCCAAGGGTTTATATGTGGGGAGGATTTTGCGCAAACGAGTGAATTGGGCTCCTTTTGTCGTAGATAAGCTGAAAAACCAGTTGAAAGAACCAGGCATAAAGTTCCACTTTATGCCTGCACGCACTTTGTTGTTGATTTGGAATAATATTAGTCAGGTCATTACTTTCTCATCATCCTCTTAGAATCTTAATCTCATATTATCTCGGTTGACTCGGTTGAGTACTTAGATTCAGTCAGTACCCATAGTACAGTAACATAAAGTCTCTGATTACTTAACTTGATACTTAAGTACTCAAGTGTGACTCGTACTTAACTGATGACCCTCCTATGTGATTGCCCTAGGCTCAAACGGTAGCGTTAGAAAGTTACAGACTTAGCCAATTGTTTTCCACCATCGGACCGCTCGCATGGGCACATAATACACAATGATATATAACATCTTTGGAACACCGTGATGGATTAATCTGGATCGCAGGACATCAGATTCTACAATCTACTCAGTAAGAGGTACTCACCCAGGGGTCGCGCAAGGAGTAACTACCGAGCTCATTGCGCACGTATGACGGTCCAAGAAGTGTGATCGATTCTTTGAAACTCGTTATGTCTGATACTCTCAAATGTGGTTGCCCTAGAGCCCAAACGATAGCGTTGTTGTAATCTACAATCTACTCAGTGAGAGGTACTCACAATGAGACCGCGCAAAGAATAACTATCAAGCTCATTGAGCATGTATGACAGTTTGAGAAAATGAGATCAAGTCTTTTTCACTCGCTACGTCTAATGACTCTCAAATGTGGTTGCCCTCGATCCCAAACGATAGCGTTGCATTTACAACAATACGAAAAAGCACAAAACTCTAAAGACTTGAAAGAAAGGAGTGAGAAGTAAGCATCGAGAATGCGTTGCAGACGATGTTCTGTTCAACCTGAAACAACCTTTGATTTTCCTCTCACGCATTACGCGTGATTAGTTTCAAATGTGATCATCCTCCCGCGCTACGATGCGTGTATCGACACGCAATGAATAGCAAACAGATGGGAACGTTATCCTCCCCCGCTACGTTCAATGATATAATTTTAGAGCCGTTGATCCAAAGGATGAGATCCGAATCGCTCACGTGTATCAAGCAAGACTTAAACTCTCTTTTAGTGTGCGTAATGGTACATTAACTGCAAAGTACAAAGATAAACCATGTGCGTTAACTACTGTCCGTTGGATTAAGAAAATCAATCTCTACCCTTGAGAGATCCATTTCTCTCTTCCTTTGGTAAAGTATCTCAAAGTTATGCAAAGAGATGTGTACTTTTAAGACCCCATATATCTTACTTTAACCCATCTTCTTGAGGAACAAAATCTTTTATGCTATATTGGGCTAAAGGAGAAATCCTAAGACACCTACACATGGTCACTTACATGACTAACACATGACGACATGCATGGAAAGACATCTGGATGACCAATGTGTGCTACTTGACGATGGTACATGAACGTCATTTGGTACTTTTAGAAAGTGACACATGTACCTGGACAATGGTATCTTGAAGGGTATAAAACTGAGCATGCGAGAGCAGAAAGGGGTTAATTTGTGTTCAGGATGCTGTCAAGCTGCTGGATTTTACCACAATTAGTTTTTTGAGGCTTTTGGTGTGTTAGGTTGAAGGTTTAGACTTTGAATGGGAGAGCTTTCACGCCCACGTAAGATTTCTGAGGGAGACATGAGTCATTGAAGGTGAAAAGGAGGTTTGAGAATTGAAAGCTTCCGTGTAATGGAAGGTTTTGGTGTTGAGAGGTTTGAGAGGTTCGGGAGGAGCACTTGGAGAGATCGGGAGTACAAAAGCTCATGTGGTCACATAGGCTTTTACACTTAGGAGGGTACAGAGAGCTTCAAACTGCTGTATCTCAATCTCTAGACTTCAGTTTATTGTACTTTTGGTACCATTGAAAAGCTTACGATGAGAGATTTTCAATGCTACCAAAATCACATTATTTGGAGCTACGGTTTGGGAGCTACAAGTGAGTTTTCAAGAGCAGTTTAGGAAAAGCTTGCGCACCTGCGGAGGTTTTTTTATGATAGTGTTAGTAGGGAGGTCAGTTGTGGATGAACTTTATATCCCTTGAAATCTGACTTCAAGAGCTTTATATTCCATCAATTTCACTTCATCTGGAGCACCATAGAGAAGACTGCATGGCATCAAAGACACTCGTAAACCCAATCTAGTTTTAGTCTTTGCAATTCACTCCAAATCCCTAGACTAGCAAACTAAATGTATAGCCTGCAAAAATACCTATCTAACCATACCTCAAACTCTCCAAAGTGAGGTATGGAGCTCGAGTTATTACAAAGTAAAGATTTCTAACCAAAAATTTCTCCAAGTGTTGAACCCTAAACTTCTTCTCTCCTTTTCTAACAAAACCAGATGCAGTTTTCTTCTCCAAACTCCAAATCATGTAGTTAGTATCTTGTTGGAAAGCCCTTGCTAAATGCTTTCGATTGATACCAAGAACACCCCAAACCAAGTTTCTTAGACAAGGCTATGGCCCTCGAAAGTTACTGAAACCAATTGTGTCTTCAGTAACCCTTTATGAGCGCAGAGGCTTTTTTTTACCAACCCCAGACTGAACTTGCGAAATCACCACAACCGGTAGAAAGCTCTCTTGAATACCTATCCAATGGTACCGAGAATGTCTAGAACCGAGCTCCCTAGACAACATTATGCCCTTTCAAAAGTTGCCCTTGTCTTGGAGATGAAAAGCTCATGCGATCACGGAAGCTTTTCTCTCCAAAAGTACAACCAACTTTGACGGTTCACTCCTCCCTCATCTGACGTCCAAATCCAGTGAAACTTGTTGTGTGTGTCGAGGAGCACACAACCAAGCAAAACCTTGTGCTAAGTGTAAATATATTATTTATTAATCAAGAAATTTGTGTTTTCTTGGATAATTTTCACGTGCAAATGCGGCGTACGATAAGATAACATTGTGCACAAGATTCAGTTGTTTCGATCCTTACTACTTCATTCTTTTGTTATTTACTTCTACAATGTGCATCTTCGTTATTTACTTATACAATGCGCACGATTTCGTTATGACGACCGACTTGTGGTTGCTTCTTTCGATAGTAAATATTTTGCTGAGATACGCACGGTATCGTTATCATGACCAAGTTGACGGTGTGATTCGTGCAAGAAGAAGTTGGTTTATTGTTCCTTCGCTATTTTACTTGTACCATATTTTTCCTTCCTTTCATGATGAGGACTATGTATGTTTTTCGGATTGACTTTATGTATACGTCATTGTTTTCCCTAACCAATTAGGATTACTCTTGCTTTTACTTGGTCTCTTATCATAACAGATCTGCTCATTACACTTACTTCTCAGCTCATTTACTTATATATAATGTGCAGGTATGCATGGTTTGGTTATGAGAATCCAGTTCCTGCTATCATTATACCCAAATCTCGTTCGAGATCTCTTTCATTTTGCACTCTTCTTTCACTTAAGTTTTCTTCTTTTTGCTTGCTATAGAGCTTGCTAACTTACTTCTGTATTTTGCAGGTATGCACAGTTTGATTACGAGAACCGACTTGCTGCTATCATTTTCATTGTGTCGAATACTTCTTGGATGACTCCTTCATTTTTCACTCTTCTTTCACCTTGTTTTCTTCCTTTCGCTTGCTATACAACTTGCTAATTTACTTCTGTAATTTGCAGAATCTTCCACACAGTTTTATCATCGCTTACTAACTTACTTCTGTAATTTGCACAATCTTCCGCACGGTTTTGTGATGACAAGTAGGTACTTGATGTCTTCTTCTGAATGGGACAAAACTTCAAATCTAGGTTATACATACCGATTTAGTCTCCGCTTTCACTCGTTGTGTCATCTTCTCTCGATTGTATCTTTGCATACCTCAGAAATTGAATATCACTATATGACTATATTACCTACACTGTGTATACATCATTGCTCCATTTCATGCTATTGCTAGAGAGAAAAAATGCAGTCCACTCACGAAACTCCCACTTCCTTTCCGGGTCTGGTGCCTCATTTTGTACCTATAGAAGATAGCGAATCATCGGATACCGAACCTTTGTTCCTTCTTCGCCTCCTGCCATAATTTTGCATCCCAAAATCAGTACATCTAATGATCTTTTAGTAGCAGTATCAGCATCACTTGAACAATCAAACAAGACTCTCGCTCTAATCATTTCTCCTCCATAGCCAAAGCCGATTCTAGATATTTCTGAATACGCTTGTGCTTGTATCAGCAATCAGTTTAGTCCTTTTTATGTCCCCAGTCCATAGTCTTTCCCTACCTTGTGGTTCTGTAAGTACCAAACATTGAGTTTCGAGACGACCTTCTTACAACGGCAAAAGAATTGTATATACTTGGATTTATCTCTCTAACACAACGCTCCAAAAGAGCCGAAGAAGCGTCTTCTGGAGAAGTTATATCTTCATCTTTTTCCCAAGGGAAACCTTCAGAAGGTGAGGTACCTTGGAGACCAGGACGTGGAGTTCCTAGAAGCTACATGAGAAAGAATGTCCATCAATCGGGGCGCTTTCTTCCACACCTACATTCAGGTCGAGTTAGTGTACTTGGGTACTCCAACAGGAGGGCATCTCACCCCGTTCTTCTGCTATTTGTAAGTGTCCAAGGAGGATTTGACAGAAGACCAGTTGGCTAAGTATGGGCCAACAGGACGAGGTGAAGGACGAGACCTCGAAGGAAGAAGTCATGCAGCTACCATGTCTTCCCTTTCCACTTTAGTGCCCCAGGTAGGACCAGGCACTCAGCAGAAGACAATCACGGTGCGGTGTCGTGTCGTGGACCGGCTCCTACTTGAAATTCAAACTTCGATGCTTGTCGCTCCAAAGACACTCATGAGGAATAAGCTAGGCCCCAGCTTACGGATTTTTGGCACAATCTCAGATCTCCATTTTCATCTCATAGATGGGTAGAGCTCCTTGTCAGCTTTCCACAAGCACTTTGTCTACTTCGTTTGGACGCTTAGTGGAAAAGTTACAGGACTCGAAAGATGGAGAAAATAAGCTAGGCCTCAGCTTACAGATTTTTGGCACCACTTCGGATCTTCGTTTTTATCGCACCAGTGGATAGAGCTCCTTGTCAGCTTTCCATAGGCACTTCATTTACTTCGTTTGGACGCCTAGTGGAGCAGTTACAGGACTCGAAAGATGGAGAAAACAAGCTAGGCACCAGCTTACGGGCTTTTGACGCAACTTCGGATCTTCGCTTTCATCACATAGATGGGTAGAGCTCGCTGTCAGCTTTCCATGGGCATCTTGTTTACTTCGTTTGGACATCCAGAGAAGAAATTATGCGATTCGAAAGAAGGTAAAATCAAGCTAGGCCCCTAGTTACTTGCTGATTGGGTATTTAGGGCTTCAGACGTTATATCAAAGACGCAAGGGGCCTGCTTCTTATTATTGAGGGTTGAACTTCGTACGTACAGACTGTTGCAAAGGGGCTGCTTAAGGGGCTTGCTTGTTTCTACGACCTGTCGGTGGATGTTTTGGAGAATTGGGAAGTCCAATACACGCGCGCAAGGTGTCATCGGGTTCAGATCTGTGCAAGCTACGCACAGGTTAAGACGGTTCTTGAAGAGACGGATCGGGGGTTGTGTTCTGGGAGAAATTGAGACGCAGGGAGCAGAATTGAGTTTTTCAGTTACCTGTGAAGGAGAGTTGGACCGTTCGGGCCGTTCCGGAGTCCAAACTTGCTGTCCTTGGATCCATCGGGATCAGAACAACGAGTTCTTCAGGAAATTGAAGACGATACAAAGTTTTATCGGGCGGTTTGAGAGTTGTGAGAGAAATTGGCTCGCAGGGAAGCGCTTGCGTCAGGTTTTCATCGCCTGCGACCTGAGATTGGATTGTTCTTTGCGATCGGTGAGCCAAGCTCTTTGTTCTTGGTGCCTATGCGATCAGGGAGTCCTCATGTACGCATAGGGGAAGACTGTAAGTGAATTGGATTGTTGGTTTGGGTGTGGTGAGCAAATTGGAGCCGCAGGGAGCCGATTTACGTCAGTTTTTTGTAGCCTGCGACCAAATTTCTCGAGTAGTTTTGCAAGGGGAACTCCAAACGGCTTGTTTGGAGTCTTGTTGGGTTCAGGGTAGCCAAATCTACCTACCAGCGAAGACGGATATCAGTTTAGAAGATCCGTTTGTGCGGTGTGAGCGGTTTTAAGCCGCAAGGAGGAGTTTTTGAAGGTTCGGTCATCTGCGACCGAAAATTGGCGATATCTCGACTATCGGGAGTTGGATCTGAAGGTTTCTTGGGTCAACGGAGTCAGGGAAGGAGACCCTATCAACATTTGAAGATCGTTTGGCGAAAGGAGAAAGTTCCCATATAGGTCTTTTTCGGCTCCTTCGCTACAGGTTTCGTCCTTTTGAGTTCGTTAAGGACTTAGTTGGTTGTGTATGGCTTGTGGTTGCTAGCTTTAGCCAAGAGCTAGTGTGTGGATGTGGTTTGGACTTGGGTTTGGATCGCATGATACTGTTGTGGCTCTGGTTGTTAGCAAAGAGAAGTTCCTCTTGCTTTGAGCTACGCTTTGGCGATTTCAGACTAGGGTTGCGTTTCAGGGGGTTTGTTTTAGGGCTTCTGAAGTAGGTTACAGACCGCTCTGGTCTTTTCCTCAGTTTTGCGCTGTTTGGAGAAAGAATCGACAGTGTACATACTTTCAGAGTGGTATATATCGCATCATTCCTTTTCGTGGTTGTTCTTCTCTGTCTTGTCTCTGTTTGGCACACAGCATCTCCACAGCCAGGAACCTCGCGTTTTTCTGGACATCCTTCACGCACAAAATATCCGACACGATAGCGGGAAGACGACTCTAGTGACACAAAAGACGCGTCACCACTAAGGAGGATGAGACCTAAGAGTGTGAAGTGCACATCCTTCCTTATCATCCACTCTGGATCCGAGTCGAATTCACAGGAAGACATGTTGAGCACCCGAAGACTCGAAAAGCCAAGATATGGATTGACATTCCGATTGCGACTAGAGGAAGCGCAGCGAAGAGGACTGCTCCTACGATGAGAAGAGATCTTCCATCCCGGAAGATGTTGAGAGTAACATCTTCTCGTGTGCATAAGTAGAAGACTACGGTGGTAGAAGAGGCATCCATGCCCCTAGAAGACAGAGAAGCCGCCACAGATCACTTTGTGGGGATGAACTTGTAGAAGACGGCTGGAAGAGTTCAACGCCTACTTCAGTTCGGAGATCCATCCACCCATGGAGTTGGTTGAGAAGCGCACAATGGCTCAGGAGAAGCCAATGCAGTCTGAGTTTGGTCTACGAACCTTGATACAGTAGGAGGAGGTCCAGAAGCAGAAGTTAGAAACTCTAGAAGCCAACCTCCGCACCACGGAGAAGCTCACAGCGAAGTACAAGACAGAAGCTTCTACTTCTGCCAAGGAGTTGGCACCGCTGCGAAAGAGCAACCAGGAGTTACAGACGCGACTTCAGCAGCGTGAGCAGGAGATTCTGCGAATCAAGGAGAAGCTCACTGGTCTCGTAGAAGAGAAGACGACTTGGAATGCATTCTGCGAAGCCGTGGAAGCTCAAGCCGCAGCAGAGAAGAAGCAACGGGAGGAAGCAGAAGTCCAAGCGAAGGAGATTATGACGTAGATGATGGAAGCGCTTCGCAAGAAGTTCAACTTCACCGTGGATATGAAGCTTCTCACCCTAGCTAGTGAGTGGGACGACGATTCTAGGAAGATGTTAGTGGACTGCAAGGAGAGCATGTTCCGCTACCTGGATCGGCAGATTGAGGACTTGAAGACTCTTTATGGTCTTCCCTCGATTCTCTAGCCTGCAATTACGTCTTCTCATGCATCAGGAGCAGCAGTTGGCACTGATCTCGACAAAGGGGAGTTCGACCTCGCTATCCACTTGGTAGTGATTGCGCTCGAAGCCGAGAAGATGACAGAAGAAGCTTCGAAAGACAAGAAGCAGAGGTGTCTTCCCAGGTGTTTCGAGTGGGAGAGGTGACTTCCTCTGACCACTGTGAGGTCACCCCAGCTCCCTGCGTCGAACAACTGGAGCAGAAGCGTCAGGAAGCACAGATGGACTCCGCTTCCCTCTTCCGTCTTCCGAAGCCACACCAGAAATCCACATCCCAAACATTGAAGAGGAAGCCACCTCAGCCGCATCCGAGGTACCAGTAGGGCTTCCCACTTTATCAGAAGCTGATTTAGGAGATCAGGTAGGAGAGAATCCAGTAGAGATCGCACCTAGCGATCAAGAGTAGATAGTAGAGATAAGAAGACAGTTGACTTTTCTAATTTTGGTAGGAAGTGAAGTCTACTATTTTGGGAAGGTGCAACTCCCTATGTATATTTAGGTGACTGTCTAGGTGGTAGGATAGACAACAGTAGGAGTAGGAAAGCATGTTCTAAATTGAGAAGGGAACCGAAACCTTGGGAGGTGGTGGCCTTCTGACAACGTCCCATTTTGCTTGGTTGTGAGTTGAGATTGGAGAGGATCTCCCTCCTGCGACTCAAAGACGATAGTATAAGGATGATACCTAGGTAGGACTCAACGCGCACATTCTCTACTCCTAGCACCTTTTTTGCTACGCACACAGTTCTACTGATAGCATGCATTTTCTACACTTCAAAGTAGACTTGTACCTCTACTCCTAGCAGGAGATCGACATGATGTATAATAGAAGTAGATAACATAGAACAGAGAACGGCATCATCGTGCAGTCCTGCTTCTAGGCTGGTGGGTTGAGGAGTAGGAACAGGAAGTGGATGGAGTGAGCTTCTAAAAGTCAATGTAGATTCTTCTCGGCGAATTGATTTTGGATTTGATTGTAGAAGCTTTGTCTGTGTCTTCTGAGCAGTGGGTTTCCTCGAATTCACACTCAATTGTGCATGAGAAGCCTTCTTCTTGAGTGACGGCGATTGTTAGAAGCTGTGCAGAGTCCAAGCTTGTCTCATCTAGTGGAGTACTTCAGATCCACGTACGGACAGACCTATGAGAGAGTGGTCCCTGACGTCAGAGTAGTCAGAGCAACGACAAAAAAGAAAAAAGATTTCTTTTCACAGCAGAAGACGACATCCTCAATTGGAAGACTGTGTAACTGTAAGTCGATTTGTGGTCTTCTTCCCCAAATTAGTACAAGTAGGGATGACTTGTTAGTCAATATCCGGACTAGAAGTATGTGAGAATCTTAATTTCTCCTTTTTATCTTCTTTCCTCTTGTTTGGATTTTCAATTCTTTTCTATCTTCTCCCATCTTTCCATCTTCTCCCCTTCTTCCATTTGATTTCCAAGACTTCTATTGAGCTTCCGCGAAGATGAATGTCGTTGTAGTACTACAAGGAGACCGCTTTCATGGACAGAAGCCTAGGAAGGCTACAGGGGCATACACCCTGTGATTAATCTAACCTTGTTGGAACTGGAAGTGCACTATGTGATAGGTAGTAATAATTTGACATCTACGGAGCAGGGACAGTCTTCTGGAGGTGTCAGAAGCCGAGTTGAACCTCCGGAAGCCGAGAATTGCTTCGGGAAGACCGTCGTGAGAAGATTGAAAGCCGTGATCTGGAAGCAGGAAGCGTCTTCTCGAGCTTCTCAGTGGACAACTGAGTGATATTTTAGGTAGTAGTTGTATGTTTAGGTCCAGAGCATCTTCTGAAGGGTCTGGAAGCCGTGTGGTTTTGTGAGAAGACGAGATTTCTAGATAAAACTCGTGTGTTTGTGAGTTTAGATAGATTTTAGCCTTAGAGCAGCGATATTAACTTTTATGCTATAATGAGCTAAAGGAGAAATCATGAGACACTACATGGTTAAAACTGATTGTCTATCGTTATTAAGGATGACGATGAATTGTAAGACTCTCGATATTGCGATGCTAAGATGAATCATATATATCAATGAGTTGAATCCGGAGTTTAGACATATTGCAGGGAAGAATAATCTGATGATAGATATGTTATCTCGAGCTCGATACGACAAGGAGGATGAAATGGTTGAAGATACTGACGACGTGAATGAAAGTTCTATTTGATTGCAGACACAAGAAGGGAAGATGAGTTACTTGTTGAAGGGTTGTATGATGATGAATTGCTTAACATTGAGAGATATCTTAATACGTTGGTCAAGCAATCAGGTTAGACGGATGAGAGATTTTGAATAATTAGTTTTTTTCTTCTTGCAATTGAGACCTTCAGATGTCTTCCTGAAGTTTACTAACTTGTAGAGTTCGTTAATACATATGTAGATGGAGAACTGTAGAAAGATCATCTTATCTTTAAGATGGTATGTGACTTTTGTGCAGCAAGGAATCAATATAGCATTGCATACGTTGTTAGAGGAAGCATTGCAGAGGAGAGTCAAAGCTTCTTCTTCATCCGTCAGGAGAGGTGATACATATTTGACTCAATTCATCAAGACTTGTAGCTCTTTACTTGAAGGAGTTGCACCACTTGCTAAACATAGGTAATGTTATGAGTGTTTTTTCTCCGCTCTTGGTTGTGTGGTCCTCGCCTTGTATCCCCTGCGGAGGTTTATTTTATCGTCTTTCCTTTCACAGGCTTAGCCTCGGATACGGACGGATGGAGCGGAATGAAAATGTTACAAGCTTGGGCGCTCAGAGGGACCGACGGACGTGGAGAGAAGCCAGGGAAGGAGTGACTGGATTCGCTGGAAGGATTGACAGTGCGGTTCGTTATCATGCATGGTAAAGTTCAAGACCACGTCCGGATAGAGGACTCGTAGACAGAAGAGGAGTGGCTCTGGGGCCCTGGGATCTTCGGCATCAGGGACGGTAAATTCAGCGGTGGATGATATTGTTTGATTGTCGACGCGTATGTTATCTTGACGTTCACTGGGGTTGGAGTGGTGGCTACGATTGAGTTATTACGTAATGTGGAAAGAATGAGAAAAAGAGGTAAAGTATGAGAGGGTCGGACATCCGTGTAAGAGAAACTGCTTTGAAGAAGTCGCGAATCGGCCGGGTTGGAGTATTGTAATGAGTGAGGGTTATTACGTAATGTGGAGAGACTGAGAAGAGGGGTAAAGTATGAGAGAGTCGGACATTCGTTTAAGAGAATTGCTTTGTAGAAGTTGCGAATCGGCCGGGTTGGAGTATTGTAATGAGTGAGGGTTATTACGTAATGTGGAGAGACTGAGAAGAGGGGTAAAGTATGAGAGAGTCGGACATTCGTTTGAGGGAATTGCTTTGTAGAAGTTGCGAATCGACCGGGTTGGAGTATTGTAATGGGTGAGGGTTGGGAGGTGCGAAGTTTGTGGATTGATAATGTAGACCATGTTAGTCAGACTACGGGTAGTGGTAAGAAAAATTTTCAGCGCGCACTAACGAAACGAGAATCTCTCAAGCATGTTGTCTCACACATGTACCCCGGTGGAGACGAAAGAGGTAGTAATGGTGTATGAGTCTTTGCTTTTGTTAGCAGACCAGATCTTGGGTTTCTCTACAGCAGGAGATGGTTAAAACTCCCTACCTTACATTTATGGAAATGTAAGCTTCCATCTAGGAGCATGTACATGTCAGTCATCAAGAATATTAAGGGGGTCAGATGCGAACATTGACGGAGAGGTTCAAAAGATGCGCGACATCAAAGAGAGGTTCCCACTTGAAATTGCACGTTTTACAATCTGAGATTCTCGTTCTTATCTCAACAGGTCAGTAAGTTGCAATATCCTTCACACTAACGTGATCTATGACGTCTTCAATGAAGACAAATATTACCAAGACACACAAGAGATGATTTTCACCAGAAAGAACTGCTCGACATTCGCTTTATTCATTCGTTTCTCAAGCAGAAGCTAAGCACTAGCTTTGTCTCTGCGTTTGTTCCGTTGCCGTGATGAAGGCAGATGCATCCAACTTAGGAGCAGGTTAATCGTCAAGGATACCGGGCAGATCAACTCAACGGTTAACGACTAACTGCTGATATCTGACACGAAGTTTGTCAGCACACAGTGCTAGTCCGCAGATTGGTACTGCTTGGATCTGGAAACTTGTCATCAAGCACTTCTAGTTGACAAGACGGTCAGTCTTGTCATC
This sequence comes from Asterella californica, assembly GCA_036924285.1. Lineage (NCBI taxonomy): Eukaryota > Viridiplantae > Streptophyta > Marchantiopsida > Marchantiales > Aytoniaceae > Asterella > Asterella californica. The sequence continues at coordinate 22,286,829 of JAYKYS010000003.1, forward strand.
CTTATCTTCAACAAGAACGGTTGATGGAGTTTTCTCGTCTTCTTGTTCTGTCTCCACACCAGATTGTTTACAGTTGGAGAGGATTCTTACGTCCAATTAGGATTCTTACATTTTAGAAGAACTTCTCAATTCTCCAAAACATCCACCGACGAGTCGCAGGAACAAGCAAGCCCCTTAAGCAGCCCCCTTGCGTCAGTCTCTGTACGTACAAAGTTCTCTCAACAATAATGAAGCAGGCCCCTTGCGTCTTTGATATAACGCTTGAAGTCTCAAATACCCAGTCAGCAAGTAAACTAGGGCTTAGCTTGATTTTGCCTTCTTTCGAGTCGCATAACTTCTTCACTAGATGTCCAAACGAAGTAAACAAGATGCCCATGGAAAGCTGACAAGGAGCTCTACCCATCTATGTGATGAAAGTGAAGATCCGAAGTTGCGCCAAAAGCCCGTAAGCTGAGGCCTAGCTTGTTTTCTCCATATTTCGAGTCTTGTAACTTCTCCACTAGACGTCCAAACGAAGTAGATGAAGTGCCTATGGAAACAAGAACTCGGAAGAAATCATTTTGTGGTTGGCCACACATTTCTTATCGCGGTACCCTGGGTTCACTACTAAAGGCATGTTGTAAAAACAGGAGAGTACGAATCATATTTCTGAATTTTTTGGAAAAAGTATTGCTTTAACTTAACAAATTTGATCTTTTTAGTTTAGACTTTTTCATTTTAAATTAATAAAATATGAGAATAATTCAATTTATTCTTATTTCTCTAACTATAAAGAGGCTATTAATTGTATAAATCGTGTCATACTTTTTATTTTTATTCTACACATATTATTACCTTGACTTGGGCTATACATGTCATTTGTCGAGTGGAACTTTGAATAGCATACATAATGATCTAACTTCTAAATAACAGTAAATGTTTTGACAATTAAGCTATCATCATTAAAATTTGATTAGTTCAACCAAACTGAAAATTATATGTAATATAATTTACATTATGTTATTTTTATACTATATAGAAGTTACACTGAATTGATGTAATAAGTAATTAAGTGCGCTCTTTATATAATAATAACTAAAATGCTACCAAATGTAACCGAATATGTTATTTATGATGTATCATGATATCATATAAATGGATTATTTTTTCGTTTTCCAAGATCTTCTCAATACTGGATACCTCCAAAGCTAGGATAGTCGAATCAAACTCGATACGACTATTTTGGCTCGACAACATTTTTACCAGCCACCCTAAACAGGTGAATCTTTGAATACATTCCTAAGTTTAATGATATAAAATCTTCACGTGAAATAAGAAAAATAAGAAAATATTGTGTATAATGAATATGCTATTTTATCATTTATATTGTAATAAAACTTTTTATAACTAATATTTTCTGCATTATTTAGCAAATAGTGAAGAGTGATCCTTGGGAAAAACCTTCTAAATTTTATAGAAAAAGTCCTTTGAATCACGATTGAAAGTTCCAAGTATAGTTTACTATGGTTAAAAATTACCTCCATAATAGTTTAAGTCATTGTCATTGTATAGAGTTTGGATTTACATGTAGAGTTCAATGTAATGTCAGACAATATAATGGATGTTAAATGTTTTGATATCTCGTCTTTTGTCTTGTTAATTTACCTTTATAGATTAGGATATAGAAACAGAATCTGATTCAAATTGCATCATATGGCAGTAATGACAGATAAAATCGGAAATCGAAAAAATCTTCTCGCTTGGAACTATCTACGACCATGACATTATAGTACAGCTATACAAGAGTCTAGAGTTTTGAGGATAGAAATTTCATAACTTGTGTAAATGGTTAGCTACCAAATTGTTTAGCTAGAGTTCTTATACGTTGCTTAATCCTATATGAAGTGAATATCCTTCCCCACGTCCTTGTACAGTGAATTTCGTTTTCTTTTATCAGAAAATATGTAAATATTATAAAATTAAATTTATAAAATATTATATAAAATTAAATTAATTCATAAATAGTATATATTAACTAGTCTCGGAGTAGCCAACTGATCTAGATATAAACCAAAGTGGAGACCGAGCTGATGCATTGCTGTGGGTATAAATCCGAGTAGTAATTCTCAAAACGCGTCATTCTGTAGAGACATTAATTTATGTTCTAACTTTTCCTGCTTATAAATATCCTCCATATGAACATGCATGTTAATCAACTTCTTGCCACGACAAGCGGACAAGTAGTCACCAAATGCTGGAAAACGGTTGGTTTGAGAAGGGTGAGAGGTGACTATCTTCATAACATAATTTTAAAATAATTTACGTACATAGTTGATCTTTTATACAAAGAGAAAATAAAATGTATACCAAGAGAGAACCCAAAAGAACTAGAAGGGTGTTCTAAATCGAGTGTATCAAATTAACAATTAAAAATTAAAAATAATTATAATTATTTATAGAACACTTGGTTGCTGCGATCAAAAACCTGTAAGTAGAGGATGTGAAAGGTTCACATTCATAGTATAAAGCCAATACCTATAAGTAAATAAATGTATTCATGTTAATTATGACCAACTCTTCTAGGAAGAAGGGGCAGACTTAAGTTATAAGGTATTAACATAGACAATATTTTCATTTATATACTAGAGAGAGAACAAGATAAAGTTATATAGCATTTCCATCACATATTAGTCATCACACATATTCATGACTAGTTATACTCACATCACACACTCAACTATCAATCCTTAAACATCATATAGATCATAGGCATGTATATTATATGGTTTCATCAATAATTATGAAAGGAAATAATAAGTATAATTACTGTTTTCTCTCATGACTAAGATGCTAATCTTAGTTTAACTAGCTAAAGAGTATATACATATTAATTATTAATTATTAATTTAAATGTACAAATATATGATACAGATAAAAGAAGCGTGAATTCTTTGGCAGTAAGGTATTCCTCTTGTCTTTGACTACAATGTGTGCAAACTTGAAAGATGTATTTCTTTCTATGGCGTATGGTCAAATTATTATCACTCTACATTCATTCATCTTGTACATGTAACCTCTCTCTAACAAGTCATGTGTTGTCTAGCTAAGGGATTGTGTTATGAGGAGTTTACAACAAGGAGAGCATACGACATATGATTTTGTTCTTAGTCGCAAAAGGTGTGTCCGTATTCTCACAATGTAGGATATATGAGACAACTACAAGTATCTATGATGTTTTAAGATACAATGAGATGTCAGGACCTCGCGATGGATAAATGCAAAAGAACGTGTAAACGAACGTCTAAGTACGTGAAAAAGCATTAAAAATAAAAAAAATGTGTAAAATTAGGAAGATTTCTTACAGTAGTACGTATAAAGCACAATCTCAAGTTTGCACATACAAATTATCGAAAGGACAACATGGCCTGGAGAGTTCATAACTTGTATCATAAATTGGACACCAAAGTGGAACACGAAACATTAGGTACAAAAATGTCTAATATCAAATACGAATGAAGAATTAGTTAGAGGAAAGAAATACAAAGATTTGACAAGTGTTTTTAACATACCACATCATATGGAGATGCAAACAATCCGTCGAGATGCTTACATGCAAACGAGTGTTAAGACGTAATATCGACATAAAATTCATAACAGATTGCAGTTTCATGACAGTGAATAATCTCACAACAAATAACATGATTCCAACCACAACACCCGTGCAATAAAATAAAATTCCTAGAGTATAAGCAACTCTACATTATGTCGATCAAAAAGTTGAGACTCTTTTGATGACCTCACTATCGACGTTCTCACCTTATCAGATCTAGAGAGTGTTCACTTAAGAAACTAAGAGATTAGAGAAGCACTACTAGTCTGCTCATGAAGACTGAGAACCTCCACATAGTCCAGATTAAAAATCATACCAGCACGGCTACACACACTAAATGATAAATCAAGACACAAATTACACGATAGATCAATTGATCAACACTATCATGTCGATCTACCCTAGGTCAAACAAACCACTAAACATGACAGACATATACAAGCTACTACCATTAAGAACATCCACTACACCTGGACCCACCAAGCGAATGTGCTATCCATCCATACTGAATGCGTTGCGTTACAACTTTCTCCCTCCCTCCAACTCCATCCAACAACAACAAAACTAAACGATAAAATGACTAGTTATAAAAATATTACAATCTAAATAGTAAAAACACCATGCTTGTTTGTTATTTGCAAGTGAATTCTCTTAGTAGGAGATAATTGAGATAGATTTAATCGCGTTGTTTTTTGAATGAAATAATTGGATTTTATACTCAAAATGATATTAACTAAATTATAACATTAAAAAAGAAATCTGTGATTATTCATCCGTGCAATGTTCTTGTTCGTATTTTTCTTTCAAGAAAAATTATGCCAAAATTTGGTTGTTTTGGCATGTAAAAAAAGATAAATAATTATTTGATAAATTAATAAGATAATATTTTCTCGAAAACATTAATGTTTGTTTCGATATGATTCTGCTTCCTAGTGAAATACTTAACGCTCTAGTGTTGTCATAAAAGAGTAATAACTGTTCTTTCTTCATAGAATAGTCAGTAGACTCAGTACGATACAAAAATCATAAGATAATATATATTTTCCAGACTAAAAATTTGAAATATCATACAAATTAGATGAAAAATATCTTACATTACTTTCACATATGTGAAAATTAACATATGTGAACCACATCGTCCATAACGAGATGATTCGACATTTAATGTAGTGAACTCGATATGTGACTACGTACATAAATGCACGATAAAGAAGAGGAGAAGCGAGGAGAGCGGAAAGCAAATGTGAAATTCGGACGTTTTCTAGAGAAAGGTATAACTCTGTAAAAGGTACTCCTAGCATTTAATACACCCTATCACGGGCTATGAGGTCAGAATTTTAACCTTTACTTGTAATATCAGGTGATCATCGTTGAGAGACCACAATGTGTTCCAGTGTCCGGATGGTCATTATAGAGAATTTATCCGGGCTTTTCTCCGGTCAATAAATGAGTTCTATGACTCCGCGGAACCGGAGTCATAGAACCGCACTCCGGAAAACCTAACGGAGCTCTCCGGAGTCCGTATTCCAGAGATTTTGCTCCATGTGCGGGCAAGTTCAGTAATGAGGAGATGTGTGACTCAGTGTGACCAAACATCAGAAAGATAAATCAAAATGGGGCTGGCCTGAAAAATCTGAATGGGGCTGAGATAGAGGGCTGACAGGAATCCACATCTCTACGAACACGGCGGACTGCTGTCACCTCCCGCACGCCGGTCTCCGGTGCTCGCTTACTATAGCCATCGACGGAAGGAGGGAGCAATTTTCGTGGGGGAGGTCCTCCTTTGGGAAGGCTTGACACGTTGCGACCGTCCTTCGCGTTCGTCCTCCCGTCCTGGTCTCCTGCTGAAACGAGGTAAACACCAGGGAAAGATGAGGAAAGGTCACCACGAGGTCTAAGGCACGCGAGGGAAACCCCCCCAAGCGACGCTACGAGAGAGGGCGAGGGACAAAACAAGTCTGGTCCTCGCGGCGTGAATCTCTTCGCTGGTAGCCGTGTCTCCCCCTCGTAGACGAGCTTATGTATGCTCACGGGAATAATACGACGGACTTTCTCAATCGGTACAGTAGCGGTGGAAGAGGAGAGACCGGACCTCACCGCCAAGTTCCGCTAACATATCTGTCTCCTTGGCCTCCCCTTCTCTCCGTCGAATAGAGGAGGAGGATTACTGTAGCGGGAGAAATTTGGCAGGTGGTGCAGGTGGACGGAAAGGTTGAAAGGCAGGTGTGTTAGTTGGGCAGTTACAGTTAATCCAGTTAAGACTGTCACCTCGCGGGGCCGGGCAGTGCAGGAGGGAGGGGATGCAATATGGGGATGACTCCCCGATTAGATGAGATGAGGCACTGCAATGAGGCAGCGGCGGCACACGGCATGGAAGAGGAGGTTGAAGAAAAGCGTAGAGATGTCAGGAAATGGCTGTCGTGGAAAGGTAATACGGGCTCTGCATGGAAACTATGATAGGTAGAAGCTCTACTGGCGACGCGTGTCAAGAGAGAATGGTGAGGTCATGCTTTCATACCATCATTCCATACATGCCGTGTGACGTCAGGCGCACAGTGCGGGAAACGGGCGTCTGGGCCCCATGTCTTTGTTCGTCATGGATGGATGGAGACGAACCGTGAGCGACGTTATCGGGAGTGGAAAAGCGGCGGTCGATCATGCAAACCCTAACGTTGACCGGTCCTTCTCTTCTGTTTACATGCTGGTTTTCAAGTCGCCTTTCGCGGCACAAAAGTTGACGGCTGACGTTTTCCCTTCTTTTTAGAGAGTCATGAGTCCGAACGGAAAACAATCGCAGATATGCTTTTAGCTTTGCCGCACAATCAAGCTTTTGCACCTGGAAGCTGTACTTTGGCTTCTGCGGTTCGACATGATGGGGTCTTACCATCCGTTGACTATTAATCCGTCTTCCTCTAGTAATACGTAAAACTATCCTCTACATGGACCCAGAAACGGGTTCGCTCCTTGTCTTTTACCATCATAACCCGTAGTAAATCCTCGTCTAACTTTCAAAAACAACAACCGTAAATCTTAATCGCGAAAGGTTAAAGAGTATAGTCATCACGTGTTTGCTCGCTATCTTTTACCATCATAACCCGTAGTATATCCTCGTCTATCTTTCAAAAAGAACAACCGTAAATCTTAATCACGAAAGGTTAAAGAGTATAGTCACCACGTGTTCGCTCGTTATCTTTTACCATCATAACCCGTAGTAAATCCTCGTCTAACTTTCAAAAACAACAACCGTAAATCTTAATCGCGAAAGGTTAAAGAGTATAGTCACCACGTGTTTGCTCGCTATCTTTTATCATCATAACCCGTAGTATATTCTCGTCTAACTTTCAAAAAGAACAACCGTAAATCTTAATCGCGAAAGGTTAAAGAGTATAGTCACCACGTGTTCGCTCGTTATCTTTTACCATCATAACCCGTAATAAATCCTCGTCTAACTTTCACAAATAACAAATGTAAATCTCAATCGCGAAAAGTTAAAAAGTATATTTACCACGTGTTCGCTCGCTATATTTTAGTATAGCGAGTAACAATTATCACAAGTGAATAAATAAATACCGGTATTCGCGTGAGCAAAGTCAGCCGCGAAACCCCAAAAGCGTTTTGTAACACCTTTTGCTTTTTCCCCAAACCAGATGGCATTCGGGCAGTGATTAACCCAAAAGTGGCAGCTGCATGGTCATAAAGCAGGCTCAAGAGACTAGATAAAAGAGTGTCGCGAGCCCTAAAGGGGGCCATTCTCAGTTTCAGTTTTTGAGAGAAGAGCACTCTTGGTGATGAGGAGAGAATACTGTATTTCCAGAATAGAGAGATTGTATCTTGGAGATCAGAAAATAGAGAGCATGCAAATCTGATTCCTTGGAGAGTAGACTTGGAGAGCAGATCTGGAGAGCAGACTTGGGGTGTTGATTAGATCGCTGACTTGGGGTCTGATCTGTTGAGTGACAGAAATCAGGGCGTTCAGAGTGAAAGTAGGTTCCAGGGTAGTTCTGGAGTAAATTTCTCACAGCAGAGTTGCTGAGTAGTGAAGGATTGCCGGTCCAAGAGCGCTGCGTGACCTTGTCAGCAAGTAATGCCATGTAATGTATATGAGCCCGTGACTTTCTCCATTCTGATAAGTAGGCTTGAGTTGTGTGCCAAAACTGAGTTGGGCGCATCTGGTGTCGTGTTGACTTTATTTCGGTGTAATTGCTTTGCCTTCCTACTTCCTAGCATCTACTAGGTCTCCTAGTCTTGGCGGTTGCTCCTTGTGGGTCTTGGCGTTCCGACTTGATCACCAGTAGCGGAAGCGCTGCCCAAATTTTATGCAACCCAGGTCTAGAATAGTTCCACCTGCATTTAGCAACCTAAGATTGACCAGAGACCTACAAAAGACTAGTTGGTTATTCGAAACCCGTTCAACAGTTATCAAATCCTCGGTGATCATTAGCTGATAGTTTAACGAACTGGATCTGGAGACACAAATAAAGTATATAGGTCTCTAGGGAGGTTCACGTTCGGCAGTTCATTGGTTAGAGATTAAAGAATCTGTTCCGAGATCTGCGGTCGAACGTTACAATTGGTATCAGAGCAGGCTCAAGTTGAGTCTTTGCTAAACACCATCGACAATGGAGGCTGTGTCGACCGAGTTGGACGAGATGAAAGCATTGCTGAGAAAGTTGGAAGGTCGACTTGAGCAAGTAGAAGCTGAGAACAAGGTGCTTAAGGCGGATTTAACTCAAGCAAAAGCGACACAAGAGAAGGAAGCGGAGGTCCCTGTACTGCAAATCGAGCAAGTCAAGGATTTAGCACTACCAGACGAAGAAGCAGTTGATATTGCTCAAGCAGATAAGAATGAAGATGGATCACAGAAGGTGCAAGAGAATGTTGCGGAAGGCAGCTCAGCCAAAGAAGGGCACAAGCGGAAAGTGAAGTGGGCTGAATCAGCAACACCATCAGCCTTTAATGGTGAAAAAAGCTTTTCCAAGTTTGAGTTATGGGTTACTGAGATGGAGAACTACTTGGATAATTTCGATGAGCGCAGCTGGTTCACTTATGCTGTTAGTAGACTGGAAGGAGAAGTTAAGGAATGGTATGGAGGTCAACAGCGGATGAGGAGTTTGAACGGTACAACTCCTATGTCCACTTGGCCGGAGCTGAAGGATGCACTCAGAAGACATCTGGTACCAGTGGATGAAGCTACATAGTTTCGACTAGAGCTCATTCATCTGAGACAGACAGGGAGTATCAGACAGTACTTCCAGCGATTTTCTGAGTTGGTTACTCGTTTGCACATGGTAGATCGCACCGACTTGCTGTTTCACTTGAAGAAAGGTCTGCAAGGTTTCTATGCTAGTGTGTTTGATAGCTGGGTTATGTTTCATAAGTCCGAGGACATGCAAGACTTGTTTGCATTTCTGGAAGCCGCAGAGAACACTAGGGAACGTAATTACACCGTGCAGCCCTCCAAGTTTCAGCGTGGAACAAGTGGTGGCGAGCCTAGTAGAGGATTTTGGCACAATCCTCAAGGACAGATAGCGTCCTCTCAGAGTAGAGGTGGTAGAGGACGTGGTGGTGGAAGATTTGGTGCATCTGGAAGAGGATTTGCTCGTGGTTCTCAGCAGCGGGGAGTTACTCGTGGTCCTACTCAGACACGACCTACAGGATCTTATGCATCCAATGCAGGATCCAACCAAGCTTCGACTTCAGGTGCTAGGAGCAGTGGCGCTAGCAGTGCTACACCTTCAAGGACAATCATCTGTTTTCGATGCGGACGAGATGGTCACATCGCTCGTGAGTGTCCTCAACGTTCAACAGCGAGCAATGTTCGTGGGTTGACAGCTGAAGAGACAACCAGTGTTGAAGAACCAGTTGAGGCGACTACTGAAGCAGAGGTATGTGCTGGTGAGCATTTGGTAGAACATGGGGATTTTCTGCCGTGGATTGAAGTGAAACTAGGAAGTCAACAGTGTTGTTTGCTTATAGATACTGGAGCAGATGTGAATGTCTTGGATGAAAAGCTGGTCAGGACCTTAGGGATGACTAGAACCAAGATCATGAGCCCGTTGTTGGTAAGGTTTGTGCAAGGCAGCACAACCGTTACAGAAAAGCTCATGAGTGTTCCTATTACTGTTGGAGGGGTAACTAGGAAGCATGAGTTTCTAGTTATGAGCTTAGGTGACACGATGGAGGGTATCTTGTCCTAGTCTTGGTTACAAGAGACCAAGGCAAAGCTAGATGTTCAAGAAGGGAATGTCATTGTCATGGATCGATGGGGCTTGGGTCAACCACATCCTTTGATCATCAAAGAGAGACCCAAGGAGCCAAACCATGCTGCTCGTAAGTTCCAACGAGCCAAGGTGGCATTTCAGATCTGCACGGCCAGACAGTTTGGAAAGCAGATCAAGTCAGTAGACGAAGCTTGGGTTGCAGTGATGTCTAAACCCAAGGTGGAGACGGATGAGGAAGAACGGGTTGCTGCTCTTCCCATACATCCTGATATGCAAGCATTGATTGAGAGGTATTCTCACATAATGCCGGACCAGTTACCAACAGGACTTCCTCCGAGGAGAGCCTTGGATCATGCCATTGATCTGGTTCCTGGGGCTACACCTATTGCAGTGCCATCAAGACGCATGTCGTTTGATGAGCTCACAGAGCTGAAGACTCAGTTGAAAGAGTTGGTAGCTCAAGGTATCTTACGACCCAGCATATCACCTTATGCTGCACCGGTGTTGTTCGTGGCCAAGAAAGATGGAGGTATCCGCATGTGTGCAGACTACCGTGCACTTAATAAGGTTATTGTCAAGAACAAGTATCCGCTTCCTCTCATGGATGAAACCACAGATCGGTTGGCCACAGGAAAGTACTTCACCAAATTGGATCTCCGTTCTGGATATCACCAGATCCGGATCAAAGAAGGAGATGAAGAAAAGACAGCTGTGAGGACGAGGTATGGCTTGTTTGAGTATACAGTGTTGCCGTTTGGATTGTCCAATGCACCTGGTACTTTCTGCAGGCTAATGAACGAGGTCTTCAGAGATCTCTTGGATGAGAGTGTTATCGTGTACCTAGATGATATCATCATCTTCTCATCCACTTGGGATCAACATCTAGTAGATGTTGAAACAGTGTTTAAGCGCCTGGAAGAACATCAACTCTACCTCAAGAAGAGCAAGTGTTCTTTTGGACAAGAGAGTGTGGTGTTTCTGGGATGTTTGATCGATGCGCAGGGTATTCATCCTAACAGGGCTAAGATTCGAGCCATTGTTGAATGGAAGAGACCTGAGAGTGTTCATGAGCTCAGATCTTTTCTTGGATTGGCCACATATTTTTGGCGGTTTGTTTATCAGTTTGCGCATAAAGCCGCACCTTTGTTTGGTTTATTACGCAAGACTTCCAAGGTTGTTTGGAATCCAGCAGCTGAAAGCGTTTCATGAGTTGAAACGCAGCTGAGCGTTTCATGAGTTGAAACAAGCACTGATAGAGATGCCCGTGCTAGCTCTTCCAAAGATGAGAGAACCTTTCGAGGTTCACACAGATGCTTCTCAATGGGCCATTGGAGGAGTGTTGATGCAAGAAAAGCATCCAGTGGCTTACGAAAGTCACAAGTTTTCAGAAATAGAAGCAAAATGGCCTGCTCATGAACAGGAGATGTTCACAGTTGTCCACTGTCTGAAACGTTGGGAGCATTATTTGTTACCAAGCAAAGTTGCTGTTGTGACGGACTGCGAGGGTAATACATACTTTCAGAGTAAACTTCGTTTGTCACGTAAACAACAGAGGTGGCAAGTGGAGCTTGCACGTTTTGATATCGAATGGCGGTATCAAAAGGGGAAGGAAAATATTCCAGCGGATTTGTTAAGCAGACGTGTCCAGGCGTTAACAACCCAGGACACAAGTGAAGAGCTTTTGGATCGAATCAGACAAGCATTGCTTGATGATCCTCAGGCTCAACGTTGGACCAGCCAACAAGGGAGAGATCCATTGGTACGTAATCTCTCATTTTGCACTGGCCTTTGGTTTTATAAGCAAACCAAGATCTATGTTCCAGCTGGCGCTCTAAGGACACTAGTCATGCAAGAATGTCATGATTGTGAACTAGCTGGACATGGAGGACAGAATAGAACGTTACAACGACTTAAAGAGCAGTTTTATTGGCCAACCATGTTGGAGGATGTAATCAAGTACGTGCAGACTTGCTTGACATGTCAGCAACAACGAACTGAGCGGAGGAGACCTGCAGGATTGCTGAGACCGTTGCCAATACCTGATGGGCCTTGGGAGAGCATAAGTATGGACTTATGCACCGGTTTACCTGAGTCAGGAGGTTTTGACACTTTGCTAGTTGTCATCGATCGTTTCAGCAAGCAAGCTCACCTCATCTCTTGTAGAGAAGCAGTGACGTCAAAAGGTGCTGCTGAACTATTCATTCGATATGTTTTTAAGTATCACGGGATGCCTAAAGATATTGTTTCAGACTTGGATAGGAGGTTTGTTGCTGAGTTTTGGAAGGGTTTGTTTCGAAGACTCGGAACTACCCTCAAGTTCAGTTCCTCCTATCATCCTGAAACTGATGGTCAGACGGAAAGGACGATACAGATAGTAGAGCAAGGGTTGAGAAACTATATCATGCGAGATCAGAGTGATTGGAGCGAGCACTTGGACTTGGTGGAGTTTACATACAACAACACCAAGCACTCGAGTACAGGATTTAAACCATTTGAAGTGGTTTATCGGGGCTCTCATGCACCTTGGACTCCTATAGCTTTAGCTACCAAGGGGCATGAAAACACAAGAAGGTCAAACCAGGATCCTCCAGATCTAGAGACTTTCATACGTGTTCAGGGTACTGTGTTTCAAGAGGCAAAGAAACACATGGAGAAGGCACAACAACGGTATGCCAAGTATGCAAACCGTGGTAGACAAGACGTACAGTTCGAAGAAGGGCAGAGAGTCTGGTTGAGAACCAAGAACTTCAGAATCCCAGCAGGGGTGGATTTAGCCAAGAAGCTTCTTCCGAAGTGGGCAGGACCATTCCTGATCGAGAAGAAGTTAGGTCCTGTGACCTATAAGTTACATTTTCCAGCTAGCATGAAACATTATCATCCCATCATTCATGTTTCTAACTTGAAAATGTTTCGTGAAGAACTAGAATTGTTGCCTGGAAGATATCAGAAATGACATCCAGTGTTAGAAGCATTACCAAGAGCTGATGATCTTGAGTTGATTGAGATAGTAGATCATCGAGCATCACCGAATCCAGATGGAGCTGGAGAACCCGTTACTCGATACCTATGTCGTTGGACAGGTAGAGTTCCGGGATTGGTAAGTGAAGCTTGGGAGTATCTAGATGATCTAGCATTGTACAAGTTCCAGGAACCACTGCGTAAATACTTTGTGAGACGACAGTCCGCAGTGTTTTCTTCTAGCTAAGCGGTGGATTGAATCGAGTCAGAAGAGTCATGCCAAAGGGCCCTTCAAGGACACTGGAACCAAGTAGATCTGGCCAATCTGCTCGTCTAAAGGTGGAGTTGTGGTCTGCTGACTGCTTATGGCTGTCGGATGTCAATCAGGTTTAGGCTGACGCTACTATGGTGTATCATAGTAAGGAGGTGGATAAAAAGAAACTGACGAGTTCACCACCTGGAAGCTAGGGTTCTGTCTCACCCGAAAGCTTCAACGGATGCTCGGTAATGGAGCATAGCTTTGAGAAAGGGCTTAATCTTACCCTGGATGGGGTACTGTTCCTCTGGATTTGAGGAAGTGTTGTTTCTAATGTGGTATTGTAGATACCGCAGTTCAGTGGAAGAACTGCGTTTTGCTGGTTGGGGCGATTGTAACACCTTTTGCTTTTTCTCCAAACCAGATGGCATTCGGGCAGTGATTAACCCAAAAGTGGCAGCTGCATGGTCATAAAGCAGGCTCAAGAGACTAGATAAAAGAGTGTCGCGAGCCCTAAAGGGGGCCATTCTCAGTTTCAGTTTTTGAGAGAAGAGCACTCTTGGTGATGAGGAGAGAATACTGTATTTCCAGAATAGAGAGATTGTATCTTGGAGATCAGAAAATAGAGAGCATGCAAATCTGATTCCTTGGAGAGTAGACTTGGAGAGCAGATCTGGAGAGCAGACTTGGGGTGTTGATTAGATCGCTGACTTGGGGTCTGATCTGTTGAGTGACAGAAATCAGGGCGTTCAGAGTGAAAGTAGGTTCCAGGGTAGTTCTGGAGTAAATTTCTCACAGCAGAGTTGCTGAGTAGTGAAGGATTGCCGGTCCAAGAGCGCTGCGTGACCTTGTCAGCAAGTAATGCCATGTAATGTATATGAGCCCGTGACTTTTTCCATTCTGATAAGTAGACTTGAGTTGTGTGCCAAAACTGAGTTGGGCGCATCTGGTGTCGTGTTGACTTTATTTCGGTGTAATTACTTTGCCTTCCTACTTCCTAGCATCTACTAGGTCTCCTAGTCTTGGCGGTTGCTCCTTGTGGGTCTTGGCGTTCCGACTTGATCACCAGTAGCGGAAGCGCTGCCCAAATTTTATGCAACCCAGGTCTAGAATAGTTCCACCTGCATTTAGCAACCTAAGATTGACCAGAGACCTACAAAAGACTAGTTGGTTATTCGAAACCCGTTCAACAGTTATCAAATCCTCGGTGATCATTAGCTGATAGTTTAACGAACTGGATCTGGAGACACAAATAAAGTATACAGGTCTCTAGGGAGGTTCACGTTCGGCAGTTCATTGGTTAGAGATTAAAGAATCTGTTTCGAGATCTGCGGTCGAACGTTACAGTTTCATTCCATGTACAGTACATCCTTGGTACACAAAGTATCGATCCGAACAGATGGACTCTCGCCTAAGAGCGTCCCCACCGAGCTCTCATTAATCTTTAACTTCTTACATGTTTCGTTATTTATTCACAAACATAGCTATATGTCGATTGCGAAAACCAGAAAGCAAAGGGGAATTATTTTTGTGTAGTGAAACAAACGGATAGAGTCATTAGGAAAACTGAAAAAAGAAAAAGAAAGAATAGATCTAGAAAAACATTAACGTATACCCGCAGTTCCACTGCAAGCTGATGTCTTTGTAGCTATACAGTAGAGCTCCGCACAGCTATCAACGTATAGCTATTTTTATTTTCTGAAAATAAAAATAAATTTTTTTTGTCGTGTAATGAAACGAACTAATGGAGATGTGGTGAAAATAACAAAGTGAAAAGAAATAAAATGAACTAATGGAGACCTGGTGAAAACCGGAAAGTGAAAAGAAAAAAGAAAAACGGACGATGAAATCATTGAAAAAATCGTAAAGAAGAAGAAAATAAATCCGAAAAAGCTAACGCATAGCTCAAGCGTAGCTACTTGTTAACTTTTTTTTTAATCTTTTTGGAGAGCGCGACGATACACACGAATACCCGACGGCACACCGTGAGGGAACAAGCAGACTGATGAAGCCGTGAAGTATGAAGCTAAACGTGACGTCATATAGCTACTTGATCCTCCATCATTTAGCGATGGCTACTTTAGGGTGGCGTTTGGCAAGTCTGGTACAAATGGACATATGTTTAGACGGTGAAAAAACATCAAATTCGAAATAGTATAGCGTTTGACGAGCCTGGTGGGATGCTCTAATAGATTAGATCTAAATAGATGTTTTGGTCATGACTCATGAGTGCGCGGCTGTGCTTCAGAAAGGGTCATGGCACTCTTGCCAGCGCTGTGACGGCTGACCTTTCTCTTCCTGTATCAGTGCGGGGCCGTCTCTGCAACCGACGGACTTCGACAGAGCACTGTTTGACGACGAGAACGATTCTCATCAGCCAGGCGAGCCGCGAGCAGGCCCCGGCTGCTGGCCAAGGTGGGCAGGGCAGGGCAGTCGGGGGTTGCCTCTGTCTGAATTTAGAAAGCGGAGGCAGGGCAGGGAGGGCGGGTGCTACATCATAGTAGTGGTGGGAATGTGCGAACGGCGAAACCGCGCCCCTCCACATACCATCACCTTTCTCCTGCCTGCCACCTGCGTCTTCTGGGTCCCGTTCTCAACTCGCTTCTTTGTCAGCATGTTTTAACGTTCGTCCGGAAACGTTTTTCTCCATGCCGGAAGCTTCCGAAGATATTCCTCCATTCATCGGGCATGTTCTCGTACTGCAGTGGTTGTTTACCGGAAACCAGCGTTTAGGACTCCACAATATTTTCGAGAATTGACCATTAAAGTCCGTAAGTAGTTTCATAAAATATACCATAATATTTAGAAAGTGACTTCGAAATTGTTGATTTGTGTCAAAAGTGGATGAGTAGAAGAAAAGGTTACAACAAAACAAATACCGTAAAATTATATTTATATAAATACCTGAAGATATCAATCATTCTATAGTTGCCATCCCTAACTGAAAAGATATATTTTTATTTTTTAAAACTCAGCGTATACGTTATTACTACTTTTCACTGCAGATATCAATCGATTAATCTATTATTGCCATCCATAACCGGAAATATATATTGTAGTTTCAAAACTCAGCGTATACGCTATTACTACTTTTCACTGCGGGATCCTTGCATCAATATTTCCGCAACCTTGTGTGTCCCGGACCGAGACCTTCCTGAAGATACGATACTATCCACCGGTTATGTTTTCCTCAGCAATTTGCTTGATCACACCCCCAGTAGGTTCCTTGAGCTTTATCATACCCCTCTTAGGTTCCTTAAGCTTGATCATACCCTTGACGGGTTATTGACAGTAGAACCAGTCATTTTATCTTTTGGTTCATCATTTTAGTATTTTTAATTTTGACTAAATATCACTATAATTTAAAATATTTAATATTATTCAAAATAGTTAGACTATACATGCTCCGAAATATAATATGTGCAGTCTCACATGTGAGTAACATCACAAAGTGATTGGTTTTACATGCAACAGCCAGTCAGGGGTGTGATCAAGCCATACATCGTAAGAGGGGTGTGATCAAGCTCAAGGAACCTACTGGGGGTGTGATCAAGCAAATTCCTGTGTTTTCCTAGGTTTTCCGTATTCAGCACATATACGAAACTTCATCCTTCGCGGTCGATACATTTCCGGATCATTTTCCGCCCAGTAGGGGGAATGAGAAGATTTCCGGAAACCACTAGAATATAATATTCTAAGCTTCGGACTTACCCGAGCGTTGGGTTCCCACCCCCACCAACCCCACCGCACCTCACCTCACCTCACCTCTCGTCTCTATTATGGTTGACTGAGCGCGCGGGGGTGAGCGGCGGGAGGCGACGCGGGGAGGGATGGGAGTGAGATAACAGGGAGGGTCTGTGAGAGAGGGGAGGGTGTTAGAGGGTGATATTGTAGGGGATTTTTATATATTTCTTTTCGTTTTTTCTTTCTCTTTCTTTTGCACTTCGAATTACTACTTCTTGTAGAGGAATGAGTGAGTATTAAATAGTTTTAGTTTTGCTGACATTTTAGGGCTACAGAGTGTTCTTTTTAGGGTTTCAGAGAGATTTTGGAGAGTGTATTTATTCTCTTTCTCTTTACATCTCGGGGTTCAGGCTTCTTTTCTTCTTTTATTTCTTTTGTCTTTTCTTTCTTTATCCTTTTTCTTTTCTTGTTTTTTTTCTTTTCTAGGTTATGAGTATCGTTTGATCGGATATCGTCTTTTCTTAGCTATGGGTACTCTCTCTCCCATGAGATCGAGACTGATTCGAGACACACCATGTCCGGTGTGCAATCAGTTATTTACCTCGCAAGGGGTAAAATCTCATGTGGGAAAGATGCACAAGAGCTATGATACGACCACATGGGATGCCCAGGTTAGCCGAGATCGGAGGTCTACACGTGCAGTCATTATGGCACCGTTAGTCCTTCTTCCTGGAGTCCCTCCAGAGTCGTGGGAGTGGTTGAGAGCTCACTCTAGCACTATTCTGAGTTTGTTCCAGACGAGTTCTCCTTGTCCGCGTTTATTCCATCGGTTACCTCGTGCTCTTCATGACGAGGTGAGACAGGCATTCCGTTTATCTCTCGACATGTTGGCACGGAACACCAAGGACGAGGCGGCGTGGTTATTGTTTCTGTTACTTCCTCGTTGGTGTCTCCGGTATACTCGAGGTGGCAGAGGAGGACATCGGGAGGTGGCGGCCCGTCTTCGGAGATTCCGAGCAGGTGACTGGGCGGCCTTACAGGAGGAATCAGTCCGTGCGGTTCGAGGTAGGAGTGAGTCTGCCTCTACACGTGATGTCTCATCTTCCGCTCGCATACGACGTTGTAGGATGTTAGGTCAGGTAGGAGAGTATAGTAGAGCTGCCAGAGCATTGCATCCTTTGTCATTGGCTTGTCCTACTGAGGAGACGATCGCTGCGTTGCGTTTCCTTCATCCCTCATCGGGTGATCCCGCACCACCTGAGGTTCAGGACTATCAGCCTGAGGAGCCATTATGTCTCGATAGATCTTTGTTCGCCCAGGCTTTGTGTACAGCTCCACGTCTATCTTCTGGAGGTCTGTCTGGGATGGTCTACGAGCATCTACGGGATTGTTTTCAGACAGACGACCCCTCTAGCGGTTTCACGGAGCTTTTTCAGGTAGCGGCAGCAGTAGCTCAGGGACATATTCCTCAGTCTATAGCTCAGGTACTGGGAGCAGCTAGACTTTTGGCCATGACGAAGGATGGTGGAGGGATCCGACCGATAGCCATCGGTGAGATTCTCTTACGACTTATCAGTCGAACCATTGTTCTTCAGCTTCGAGATACTTTCCAGGACCACCTTTGTCCACATCAGTTTGGAGTTGCGACGCCGGGAGGTTGTGAGTCTGTGTCTTTCGGCATTAGAGCTCTCTTGGACATCCATCCCGATTGGGTGGTCCTACAGATAGACGTGGAAAACGCTTTTAATAGTGTTTCCCGCGCTTCTATTTTTAGAGAGCTCATGGATGGTGGAGGATCTCTGGCGGGTCTCGTTCCTTTCGTGCGATCGTTCTATGGTTCTTCCTCTTCTCTTTATTACCAGCACGGTCCTACGATAGAGGGGGTTACAATCATCAGCTCTGCTGCGGGGACTCGCCAGGGAGATCCTTTGGGTGGACCTCTCTTCGCCTTAGCTCACTATAGAGCTCTCTTCGCCACCGCCTTGGCTGCTCCAGGTTGTGTCTTTCCATCTCTAGCTGATGATACGCACATCGTAGGTCCGGCGGACCAAGTCGGTGTTGCCTTTGATCACCTTGTCTCTCAATTGGCCTTGGTAGGGCTGAGGACGAAGGTGTCAAAGTGCAAGGCTTGGTCTCCCATAGGTATACCGTCGGACCTACAGCTCCCAGAGGGATTTGTTACCCCTGCAGATGGTTTACGCATCCTCGGAGTACCCGTGGGTACAGAGGACTTTGTCTCTCGATTCTTAGATGTTGCTCTTGCGGAGGACGTTATGCATATCGAGGATCTCCCTATGTTAGAGGACCCACAGGTTGCTTTTGGTATCCTTTCCTCTTCCATAGCACGACGTCCTTGTTACTTACTCCGCACAGTACCCCCATCTCCTATCTTCATCTCGCGCCTTAGAGAGTTTGATAGGAAGATCATGGGGGTGTTTGGCGACATCATAGGACCGGGGACCTTTGACTGTGTGGCAGGACCTCTCGCACGGAGACAGACATCTTTGCCAATATCATGTGGCGGGGTGGGCTTATTATCCATGGAGGAGACTGCTGCGGCAGCTTTTTTGGGTAGTTGGGCCCTCTCAGCACCTTGGCTCTGTGGTCGTTTTCTCGTGCGAGATAGACCTATCTTGGAGAGCTATGTGACAGAGGTGGAGGATGGTTCTTACCCACTACAGATGTGTCTTCGCGAGGCAAGAGACAGTTTGACTCTTGAGGCACGTGAGGCACATCCTCGATTCGATTCCTTACCTTCCGATGGATCTCGCGGACTACAGTCTTCTCTGACAGGACACCACTTCCACCAGGTTCTCCATGCACTCTTAGTGGATCCTTCCATCTCACGAGATACTAGGGCTCGACTCCGCTCTTGTTCAGGCAAGGGCGCAGGCTCTTGGCTCATAGCTCGACCTTGCATTAGAGCGTTCCGACTCGCACCGACTATCTTCTCTACAGCGATGAGGTTTCGTCTAGGCTTGGTCCAGCCTGTTGCTTCGGCACTGTCCACCTGCGAGTGCGGTGTCTCGCTCGACACCGCGGGTCGTCATCTTGCTCGATGTCCTCACGGTGGAGAGCGGATAGCCACCCACGATGCCATCAGAGACGTCGTGTTTGCCTTAGCACGGGAGAGCGGTCACATGACGTGGAGAGAGCGTTGGTACGCCCTTCAGACGGGAGGATCAGTCAGAGCAGACCTGTACATGATGAGGGAGGATCAGGTCTCAGTGGCTGATGTGGTTGTTACGGATCCGACACGGGACTCAGTGGCGGCACAGGTGATCACCCATCCCCCAGGATGGGCTGCAGGCGTGGCGGCAGCAACGAAGGTATCCAAGTATAGGGGTATGCAAGCGGGACATCGCTTCATCCCCTTAGCCTTGGAGATATATGGATCGACAGCTTTGGAGTTCGACGTCTTTCTGCGAGAGTGCGCTAGAGCCTACCATGAGAGGCGTCAGGGGGTACCACTTTCTCTTTCTTTCTGCACCATGTTTTTCAGGCAGCGGGTTTCCATTGCTCTACAGAGAGCTTTAGCAGGGGCCATTCACAGAAGAGCAATCGCAGTAGGCGATGCCTCTTCAGGTGCACCTGTTGTAGATAGAGGTACTGATTTTTTGGTCTCCGACATTATAGGTGCGACTGGCGATTTTAGAGCTACTGATAGCGGGGCTTAGCCCCGGTGTTCTCCCCTTCAGGGTGGTTATTGCTTGGCCCTTCGGGTCCTTCTTTCCCTTGTAAGGCTTGATGGGGTCTTCCCATCCATTGGCTATATATCGCGTCGCGTGTTCCCCTCTCTATTACGGTATCTATCACAGTGCCCATTTTCATTCGTCACCCTGTCTGTCTTTGCGTCCTTCTTCTACGTCTTTCTCTGGCGCCGATCCAGACATTTCTACTTCGCTCGCGTGAGTTGAGTGAGGTTGCAGTCTTGCAGCCTCATTGTTCGTTTCCCGAGCGAGTCGAAGTAAGGGGCGTGCGTGGGTGACAGTGAATGAGCGAAGGAGGCGAAGGGTAAGAGTGTATAGGGACTCTGATACCGGACTACTGCTGGTGCTGGTCGGTCGTATGTCCATAGTTTCAGGCATGGAGATTGAGTGTTTGGAACCTTGAGACGAGGCGGAGTTGTGCTGAGGGTAAATTGTATTGCCGAGCACTGTGAACGTAAATCTTGAGCATGAGTGTACGTGCGGTATCATGCAAGCAAGCTGCAGGCGGAGCCTTCCGGATGACGGGATTAGAGGCTGGTTCTGAAATGCTTTAAGGAGTGGGTTTGCTCGACTTGCTCATAGGAAGGCGCTTGCGATTACGTGAAGGAGGAGACTAGAGTCTAGGCGCTGCAAAAATATGGTTCAATTGGTACAGATGAGTGGACAAATGACGATTTAGTCGTTGCACGAATTTGGAAGAGCGACTCTTCGCGCGCAGGGTGTCGCAGACGAAGCATGTTTGGAAGCGCAGTTTTAATTCTAGATCGTAGCTGAAGACAGGAGATTTTAGCAGTAGGGGCTCGTCGAGCGATGGACGTCCATCTGCCGCATACATTCCATCAGGAGCAAGTGCGTTCTCTGGCTATACCCTCCTTTTGTGTCGAACCGATTCGACTGTGTCTTCTGAATGTGGATAGATTCAGCTTAGTGATACACCATCGGAGATTACCTTGAAAAGACGGTCATTGCGCAGTTTGTTGATTTGAAGCGTGCTGAGTGTTTGCAAGTTTGTTGTTCGTGGCGCTCTCTCTATAATTTATGAATTATCTATGGTTTTTGGGCAGGCGAAGCATGTCGACTTTCCTCCTTTCTCTTCCATCCTGATATTTTGTTGTTTTCTTTGTTCCTTCTGCCTCTCCTCATCCAGATTCTTGCATTTTCTGGAGTTAACACGATTGGACAATAAAAATGAACGACAAAGTCTTCTAGCTAGCTTCTGCCCATGCTCTTTGTTTGGCCTGGTGTTCATGTGCTACATTAGTCGCTGTCCCAATTTCCATGCGGTTTCCTGGTTCGGCGTTAGTAAGTGTATACTGTCCGTACAGTTTGTTGCGCCATTTCGTATCGTGTGTTTGTCGCAGAAAAGTATGATCAGATATTGTTCCCTATCCCACCGCGGGAAGTAGTCTTTGTTTTCCGCCTGTCTTGGCGGCCTACGACTCTACACTGGAAATGGCTAGAGGACAGTATAGCCATTGCCGTCGTATTCATCGTTATTGCTTTATTTCTGCTCGACGAACAAAGCGATGAAGTGAATTTTGATCGTTATCGTTGCTTCTGCTCAGAGTAACGAGGAGATGAAGCAACTCTTGCTCTGCGCTACATTGGAGTTGCAGTCTGTGAAAGCCGAGGAACGAGATCAGGAAACAAGATTGCGGCATCACGAAGCGCAGTTGCGGCATCTTCAGGACGCTTTGTTTAAGGTACGAAAGGAGAGGGATGAGTACAGGGACAAATGCAATCAGCTCCAAGCTAAGTTAACCTTGTCTCGATCACCGAGTCTCGGTTCGGGCCTCAGCGATGGCATCACCGTAAATTTGTCTAGTGTACAGCAGATGGAATCCGTATCCTCAATGCCGGAGCCAACGCGAGCCACGCTCTCTGAGGTCCACCGACATATACAGGAGCAGCAGCAGCAGTTCCCAAACTTGGAAATGCAGCAGCACTTACATCACCAACTCGACTTGCCGCATCACCACATGGTCGACTGGCACCTTTCCCAAGATAACAATCATCACATGTCCTCGCAGCAACTGGAGCAGCTCCAGCAACAGCTTGAGATGGACCAAGACCACCAAGCACACGAGCAACTCGCGCTGGACATGCACTCTCCCGACAGGCAATCCGCTAGTGCTCAATGTACAGACGGGCGGAATCCTAGTAGTGCCGATAGTACACCATGGAGCGACTTTGCGACTGGCGTGCAGATGAAGATGCACGGCTCAGACCAGTCATGCTCGCTTATGGATGAGTCTATTCGGTTCCAGATGGAGAGAGTCCCTGGGTCGCGTCTAGATCAGCATTCTCCAAGTTTGGAAGATTTTCACGGGCGCCTTCATGATCAGCTTCAGCATCAACAACAGGAGGAGCAACAGATGCAGATGCGGCTACAATTGCAACAGCGGCAGCAGCGACAGGAGTCAGGACTCATGCTGGCACATATGCAGCATCAGCAACGGCACTCTAGCCCGTCAGATGAACAGCCCTGCCATTCCCGACTCTCAGAGGGTCAAGACGTTGTTGGACACAGTATCAGAGCGTTGCAGCATTCGGGGTGGCAAAGGACGCCTCAGTCTAGTACCTTGATCCAGAATGGACTCGGGTCACCTTCAGTTACGAACATGGGGTCACCTTCATTCTCGATGTCCTCTCCCCCTAAACCAAGTGGGCAGCAAGCCCCTCAGCTTCTCCAGAACGGATCGGCAGTGGCTTCACTTTTGAGTCCATTAGAGAGATATGGTGATTCACCTTGCAGCAATTTGCTACCTCCGAGGCCTCTGCATCTCCCAGAACCACCTGAAGCTAATGCGCAGCTCATTTTGAGCACCCTTCCGGAGAAGGGAAAATTACTACAGGCGGTTATGCAAGCAGGGCCTTTGCTACAGACGTTGATGTTGGCTGGACCACTTCCCCAGTGGCGCCATCCTCCGCCTGCCATGGATTCGCTGGAAATTCCTCATGTGTCTATGAGCAAACCCACCATGTCCGTGCTCTCTACAGAGCATTCAAGCCCTGTCAACGTCATGGGGAGGAATGGGAGCAATTTCAGTCATGTGATGCGGATGTCAAATTCCACTTCGCCAAACGGCATGTGCCACTCCAGGGCCATGCCCATTTCGTCCATGGCTGCTGGTTTTGATACTTACAGTTCCCCGTTAAACCCAGCCCTTAGCTCACAGAGAATACTTCCTCAAAATCCTCAACGATTACCATTGTCGAATAGCCACATAAGCCATGATATGAGTTTCTTGGGGCCCCCTCTGAAATATGCCAAAACACACTAAGCTCGAACCCAACTCTTCTTCCCTTGTACATTTGTTCTTGTCTACCCTTACAGTCAAACGGTTATACATCATTTGAGGGTACCTCCCCCTTTCTCCACAGAAGGCAAACATTTTTGCCACTGAGTTGAGACGAGTTGTAATTTATTCACACCGTTGTATAGTTGAACAGGTGGAATTCTCGTCTTACCGTGCAATTTTCTCACCAGTCGGGCTGCCGGATAGAAACCTTCTTCGCACGTTGTCTCGAGAAGTAGACAGTTTTAGTGGAGGGTCTGTACTACCAGCCGGTGGCCGGTGGATCTGTGAGGACTGGCGAGATAATAGTGATTGACAGTAAGTATTTCGGCATAATTTCAAGACCGGCGGGGGAGCACGCGAGAGTCTTCCTTTTGAATTCGGCAAAGTGATTCAAAATTGATAAGTTCTTTAGTTTGTTGAAGTTGTTCATTTTGAAGAAAGTATATAGTTTTCAGGTCAATCAACTGCTTAGCATTGGCACCATCGGGATTTCCCGTCCTGCATCGAAGTTACACAAGCAGCTCCTCACTGTGACCTGAACTATCGTCCAGGGATATGTACATAAAACTTACTTGGTTCTTCTTGGTTCTTATTAGTATCAGGAGAACCCGAAATTAGCTCTGATTCCCTTCAGTTAAGATTAAAAGAGATCGACGAGGATTCTGATTCCTGCAGTGTTGTTCGAACATGCATGGGGACAACAACTAAGATAGCGACTAGAATTCTGTGATAAACGTTTATTTTCATATGCTTTTCGTAGCTATCCGTGCTCGTATGCTTCGTGTTGGCTCTTCAGAGGAATGTTTGCGGAGTAAAGTCTGTTTAGGAATAAAAACTGTTATACCAAGTATTCGAAAAAGGCAACAGGTAGTGGGTCTGATATATGTATTGAGCAAACGAATGAGTCTCAGTCCAACGTACTTCCGCAACCATAGATCTCTCTTCCTGTAAAGATGTTATCATTTCATCAGGTGCGCGAACAGTGTGCCGTGTATCTATAGACGTACATGGAGCACAGTTCAGAATTGTGTACCTATCTTATCTAACTTACCTAGTTCCCTTTTTGGATGTCAGTTTGCGCAGAAACAGCACAAAGGCTGCTGAGTCGAGTCGACTGTGAGTACAGTCAATCACATTTCCTATGTTCCCCTCTGACAGCTATTCTTTTGTTGCAAATGATCATCACATTTCTCAAACTTTTGTCCTGATCATGGTCACAGTCCCTGTATGGTTGCCCTGCGAGAGAGTACGCGTCTGATGAGGCCCTTATGTTCCGTTCATGAGATAAAAGTGTGAAACACCGTGGTAAGTGATGGTAAGAGTTCATATCGGGGAGGGGTATGCGGCTTGGCGGGGTGGTGTCAGACCATAGGATTGTCAGGCAGAAGGAGGTCAATCATAAATTGTCCTCAGCACCGCCGCTATTCGACCACTCTGGGCGGTGTGCGCATGAAAGCCCCCGTTCATGTTGTGCATTATTTTCTCTCGAGCAGAAAAGGACATCGAATGTGTGAAGGAGGGACGCTGGTAAAAACCTGTCTTTCCTACTATGTAGTCAAGAGAACGCGGACTGAATGGAGACCTGATCCGTAGTCATGAGTACAAGTATCATCCCTCTCGTGTTTCTATGCCGTAGGGTACCATAAAGGAATGCCATTTCGTCCACCTCTCACATGGATGAACGGTGCAAGACTCTGCAAGCAATGAGGTCGACCGTGCTCTTCCTACCCTTTTGATCCGCAGGCCGTGCTCTCAGTGCGGCCGGTGCGCGTTGAGTACGACGGATGACCCTAAGGAAACTCCCTTAGCCAGTTTTGCCGACCGCTTCGTTCATGAATCTTATGAGAGCGCGAGAAAGTGAGCAGATGATAACGAACCTTTTCAGAATATCTCGCGCCAAGTAGATGCCCAGTCGAGTCGCTGCAGCGGCTATCGCATTCTCCCGAAGGATATTATCCTGTGCGGCATATGCACCTCTCAACTTTTAGATGGACGATACATCCTCAAACCACTTCTCCATGATGTGATCTGATTCTTCGTTGTCGCGGCCCTGCTGTGGATCGTAGAGAGGATATCAAGAAACACATCAGTGTTCAACGATTGTAATCCCTTGGGATTAGGCCGCCTCTCCAGTAAAGAGTAATGAATACAGACACTTTACCAGCTTTCTAACCATAGAGCCAGCATCCGATCCAGTGCCGACGGTGCAGCGAACATGGGAGAGAATGTGAATGCCGTAGAGTTGTCGGTCACAGCCCCATCAACCTCGAAGGCACCTTCTCAAACGGGTACACAAGGAAAAGCCCCGTACCGTGAGGTGTACAAAATAAGTGTCCATGTCTTTGGGAGGACTTCTCCAGATAGGTCTACCAGTCCAGTGAGAGAGCCCGTCTCGCTAGCCCAATGCCCGAACAGTTTCGCTGGTCAGATGGTAAAACCACGCTTGGAATAGCCAATCGAATCGAGAAGCAAACAAGAAACTTTTGGATGTCATCACCAAATTTGTACACAAGATAGTAGTATGACCGCTAGATATTTTCTTTCAATCAACCTGAACAAGTGCCCTAGATCCAAAAAAGTTGTTTCCAAGGAGGTTTAGAAAGGATGAAGGAAAGAGAAGTATATGCATGCTCATATTAACGGAAGTTACTTTTAGTTGCGTTCCTTAGCGCCAAGCAGCACATTGCTGGAAGGAGCCTATTACTGTGGATCTTTTGACTAGAGGTTTAGGTAAGTGGTCGGCTTGGAACTAACGGTGACGGGCTTACGGTGCATTCAGCTCTATGGCTCTATGTTTGGCTGCAGATTTTCTTCTTCTCTAGTGCGCCAACGTTCTAGACTACAGTAGCGGTTTTGACGGAAATTCGATCAGAGACAGAATATAGAACAGCCAGAGAATCAGCAGAGTAATTCTTGAGCTTTGACTAGAAGTTCTAGAGCTGAAGTGGTGTGATCTATTCATACGACGCGCGCGATCTTCAGATATCATTCCCTCAGTTGTCGGACAGTAGTCGCCGATGTTTTGGACAGTGCATCATTGCCTGCTTACAGCACAATCAGAAGCCTAATATGACTGGAAGTCATTTGCAAAGAGGGTGAATGCGGCCTGCGAAACATCATCTGTGACAAACAAACAGCATCGGTCAGTTTCCGTCTTTTTAATTTGGTGGCACACATTCTCATACTCCGTTGACTTATATACGTTATATACAGTACCTGCAGGTGTCCACATCGTGGAGTGGCACATCGAGAGATCTCTGTCCTACACAAACTATTAACTGGAGTATCAGCAGAGATTTCGAAGAACTCACAGGTAAATCCCGGATCCGGAGATACCCTGCTGGTCGTGGTCGCGTAGTCTCTTGTGGATTCTACAGGTAACCAGCACGAGTGCTTTGAAGATGTACACCGTAAAATCGCCGTGGCAAAGCCCTCTTAAATTCAGTGCATATCCATGTTGGTTCACAGTGGTTGTGAGGAAATAGCACAAGACACACAAGTTGGAGAGCAGTGGTGCGGAAAATTTTATGATGAACACTCAAGCAACAGAAGACGACGGCTTTCTTTCTTCTAAAACGTAAGAATCCTAATTGGACGTAAGAATCCTCTCCAACTGTAAACAATCTGGTGTGGAGACAGAACAAGAAGACGAGAAAACTCCATCAACCGTTCCTGTTGAAGATAAGGATGACAGGACTGACCGTCTTGTCAACTAGAAGTGCTTGATGACAAATTTCCAGATCCAAGCAGTACCAATCTGCGGACTAGCACTGTGTGCTGACAAACTTCGTGTCAGATATCTGCAGTTAGTCGTTAACCGTTGAGTTGATCTGCCCGGTATCCTTGACGATTAACCTGCTCCTAAGTTGGATGCATCTGCCTTCATCACGGCAACGGAACAAACGCAGAGACAAAGCTAGTGCTTAGCTTCTGCTTGAGAAACGAATGAATAAAGCGACTGTCGAGCAGTTCTTTCTGGTGAAAATCATCTCTTGTGTGTCTTGGTAATATTTGTCTTCATTGAAGACGTCATAGATCACGTTAGTGTGAAGGATATTGCAACTTACTGACCTGTTGAGATAAGAACGAGAATCTCAGATTGTAAAACGTGCAATTTCAAGTGGGAACCTCTCTTTGATGTCGCGCGTCTTTTGAACCTCTCCGTCAATGTTCGCATCTGACCCCCTTAATATTCTTGATGACTGACATGTACATGCTCTTAGATGGAAGCTTACATTTCCATAAATGTAAGGTAGGAAGTTTTAACCATCTCCTGCTGTAGAGAAACCCAAGATCTGGTCTGCTAACAAAAGCAAAGACTCATACACCATTACCACCTCTTTCGTCTCCACCGGGGTACATGTGTGAGACAACATGCTTGACTAATCGAAGCTACAAGAGATTCTCGTTTCGTTAGTGCGCGCTGAAACTTTTTCTTACCACTACCCGTAGTCTGACTAACATGGTCTGCATCATCAATCCACAAACTTCACACCTCCCAACCCTCACCCATTACAATACTCCAACCCGGCCGATTCGCAACTTCTACAAAGCAATTCCCTTAAACGAATGTCCGACTCTCTCATACTTTACCCCTCTTCTCAGTCTCTCCACATTACGTAATAACCCTCACTCATTACAATACTCCAACCCGGCCGATTCGCGACTTCTTCAAAGCAATTTCCCTTACACGAATGTCCGACTCTCTCATACTTTACCCCTTTTTCTCAGTCTTTCCACATTACGTAATAACTTAATCGTAGCCGCCACTCCAACCCCAGTGAACGTCAAGATATCATACGCGTCGACAATCAAACAATATCATCCACCGCTGAATTTACCGTCCCAACAGAAGTGATGATGCCGAAGATCCCAGGGCCCCAGAGCCACTCCTCTTCTGTCTACGGGTCCTCTATCCGGACGTGGCCCTGAACTTTACCGCGCACGATAACGAACCGCACTGTCAATCCTTCCAGCGAATCCAGCCACTCCTTCAGTGGCTTCTCTCCACGTCCGTCGGTCCCTCTGAGCGGCCAAGCTTGTAACGTTTTCTTTCCGCCCCATCCGCCCGTATCCGAGGCTAAGCCTGTGAAAGGAAAGAGGATAAAATAAACCTCCGGAGGGGATACAAGGCGAGGACCACACAACCAAGAGCGGAGAGAAAACACTCATAACATTACCTATGTATAGCAAGTGGTGCAACTCCTTCAAGTAAAGAGCTACAAGTCTTGATGAATTGAGTCAAATATGTATCAACTCTCCTCTGCAATGCTTCCTCTAACAACTTATGCAATGCTATTTTGATTCCTTGTTGCACAAAAGTGACATACCATCTTAAAGATAAGATGATCTTTCTACAGTTCTCCCTCTACATATGTATTAACGAACTCTACAAGTTAGTAAACTTCAAGAAGACATCTGAAGGTCTCAGTTGCAAGAAGAAAAAAACTAATTGTTCGAAATCTCTCATCCGTCTAACCTGATTGCTGACCAACGTATTAAAGTATCTCTCAATGTCAAGCAATTCATCATCATACAACCCTTCAACAAGTAACTCATCTTCCCTTCTTGTGTCTGAAATCGAATAGAACTTTCATTCACGTCGTCAGTATCTTCAATCATTTCATCCTCCTTGTCGTATCGAGCTCAAGATAACATATCTATCATCAGATTATCCTTCCCTGCAATATGTCTAAACTCCGGATTCAACTCACTAATATATATGATTCATCTTAGCATCGCAATATCGAGAGTCTTACAATTCACCGTCATCCTTAATAACGATAGAGAGTCAAGTTCAACCATGTAGTGTCTCAGGATTTATCCTTTAGCTCATTATAGCATAAAAGATTTCGTTCCTCAAGAAGATTTGCACTAGTATCGCTGCTCTAAGTTCTAAGATCTGTCTAAACTCACAAACACACGGGGTTTATCTAGAAATCTCGTCTTCTCACAAAACCACACGGCTTCCAGATCATTCAGAAGGTGTTATGGACCTAAACATACAACTACTACCTAAAATATCACATAGTTGTCCACTGAGAAGCTCAAGAAGACGCTTCCTGCTTCCAGATCACGGCTTCCAATCATCTCACGACGATCTTCCCGAAGCAATCCTCGGCTTTCGGAGGTTCAACTCGACTTCTGACACCTCCAGAAGACTGTCCTTGCTCCGTAGATGTCAAATTACCACTGCCTATCACACAATGCGCTTCCAGTTCTAACAAGGTTAGATTAATCACAGGGTGTATGCCCTTGTAGCCTTCCCAGGCTTCTGTCCATGGAAGCGGTCTCCCTGCAGCACTACAACAACATTCATCTTCGCGGAAGCTCAATAGAAGTCTTGGAAATCAAATGGAAGAAGAGGGAAGATGGAAAGATGGAAAGATGGGAGAAGATAGAAAA
Organism: Asterella californica; assembly: GCA_036924285.1. Classification (NCBI taxonomy): domain Eukaryota; kingdom Viridiplantae; phylum Streptophyta; class Marchantiopsida; order Marchantiales; family Aytoniaceae; genus Asterella; species Asterella californica. Next base: position 22,316,954 of record JAYKYS010000003.1, read on the forward strand.
GAAGTGAAAATCCAAACAAGAAGAAACAAGATAAAAAAGAGAAATTAAGATTCCCACAGACTTCTAGTCCGGATCCTGACTAACAAGTCATCCCTACTTGTAGTAATTTGGGGAAGAAGACCACAAATCGACTTACAGTTACACAGTCTTCCAAATCAAGGATGTCGTCTTCTGTTGTGGAAAGAATTATTTTTTCTTTTTCTGTCGTTGCTCTGACTATTCTGACGTCAGGGACCACTCTCCCATAAGTCTGTCTGTAAGTGGATCCGAAGTGCTCCACTGGATGGGACAAGCTTGGACTCTGCACAGCTTCTAACAATCGACCGTCACTCAAGAAGAAGACTTCTCATGCACAATTGACTGTGAATTCGAGGAAACCCACTGCTCAGAAGACACAGACAAAGCTTCTGCAATCAAATCCAAAATCAATTCCTCGAGAAGAATATACATTGACTTCTGGAAGCTCATTTCATCCACTTCCTATTCCTACTCCTCGATCCACCAGCCTAGAAGCAGGACTGCACGATGATGCCGTTCTCTGTTCTATGTTGTCTACTCTTATTCTACATCATGTCGATCTCTTGCTGAGAGCGGAGATACAAGTCTACTCTGAAGTGTAGAAAATGCATGCTATCAATAGAACTGTGTGCGTAGCAAAAAGGGTGCTAGGAGTAGAGAATGTGCGCGCTGAGTCCTACCTAGGTATCATCCTTATACTATCCTCTTTGAGTTGCATGAGGGAGATCCTCTCCGATCTCAACTCACAACCAAGCAAAATGAGGCACTGTCAAAAGACCACCACCTCCCAAGGCTTCGGTTCTCTTCTCAGTTTAGAACATGCTTTCCTACTCCTACTGTTGTCTATCCTGCCACTTAGGTAGTCACCTAAATATACATAGAGAGTTACACCTTCCCAAAATAGTAGACTCCACTTCCTATCAAAATTAGAAAAGTCAACTGTTTTCTTATCTCTACTATCTACTTCTGATCGCTAGGTGCGATCTCCACTGTAGGAGAGAATCCAGATTCTCTCCTACTTGATCTCCTAAATCAGCTTATGATAAAGTGGGAAGTCCTACTGGTACCTCGGATGCGACTGAGGTGGCTTCCTCTTCAATGTTTGAGATGTGGACTTATGATATGGCTTCGGAAGACGGAAGAGGATTCTGGGAAGCGGAGTCCATATGTGCTTCCTGACGCTTCTACTCCACCTGTTCTACGCTGGGAGTTGGGGTGATCTCACAATGGTCAGAGAAAGTCACCTCTCCCACTCGAAACACCTGAGAAGACACCTCTGCTTTTTGTCTTTCAGGGTTTCTTCTGTCGTCTTCTCGGCTTCGAGCGCTGTCACTACCAAGTGGACAGCGATGTCGAACTCCTCCTTGTCGAGATCGGTGCCAACTGCTGCTCTTGATGCATGAGAAGACGTAACTGCAGGTTGGAGAATCGAGAGAAGATCATAAAGAGTCTTCAAGTCTTCAATCTGCCGATCTAGGTAGCAAAAAATGCTCTCCTTGCAGTCCACTAACATCTTCCTAGAATCGCCATCCCACTCACAAGCTAGGGTGAGAAGCTTCCTATCTGCGGTGAAGTTGAACTTCTTGCGAAGCGCTTCCACCATCTGCGTCATAATCTCCTTCACTTGGACTTCTGCTTCCTCCCGTTGCTTCTTCTCTGCTGCGGCTTGAGCTTCCACGGCTTCGCGCAATGCATTCCAAGTCGTCTTCTCTTCTACGAGACCAGTGAGCTTCTCCCTGATTCACAGAATCTCCTGCTCACGCTGCTGAAGTCGCGTCTGTAACTCCTGGTTGCTCTTTCGCAGCGGTGCCAACTCCTTGGCAGAAGTAGAAACTTCCGTCTTGTACTTCGCTGCGAGCTTCTCCGTGGTACGGAGGTTGGCTTCTAGAGTTTCTAACTTCTGCTTCTGGACCTCCTCCTGCTGTATCAAGATTCGTAGACCAAACTCAGACGGCAGTGGCTTCTCTTGAACCATCGTGCGCTTCTCAACCAACTCCATGACTGGCTGGATCTCCGAACTGAAGTAGGCGTTGAACTCTTCCAGCCGTCTTCTACAAGTTCATCCCCACAAAGTGATCTGCGGCGGTTTTTCTGTCTTCTAGGGGCATGGATGCCTCTTCTACCACCGTAGTCCTCTACTTCTGCACACGAGAAGACGTTACTCTCAACATCTTCCGGGATGAAAGATCTCTTCCCACTATAGGAGCAGTCCTCTTCGCTGCGCTTCCTCTAGTCGCAGTCGGAATGTCAATCCATATCTTGGCTTCTGGAGTCTCCGGGTGCTCGACATGTCCTCCTGTGAATCCGACTCGGATCCAGAGTGGATGATAAGGAAGGATGTGCTCTTCCGGGACACACTCTTCCGGGGCACACTCTCCCGCACCGTGATCGTCTTCTGTTGAGTGCCCGGTCCTACCTGAGGCACTAAAGTGGGAAGGGAAGACATGGTAGTTGCTTGACTTCTTCCTTCGAGGTCTCGTCCTTCACCTCGCGCTGTCCTACTGGCCCATACTTAGCCAAGTGATCTTCTGCCAAATCTTCCTTGGACACTTACAAATAGCAGAAGAACGGGGTGAGATGCCCTCCTGCTGGAGTACCCAAGTACACTAACTCGGCCTGGATGTAGATGTGGAAGAAAGCGCCCCGATTGATGGACATTCTTTCCCAGGTAGCTTCCAAGAACTCCACGTCTTGGTCTCCAAGGTACCTCACCTTCTGAGGGTTTCCCTTGGGAAAAGATGAAGATACAACTTCTCAAGAAGACGCTTCTTCGGCTCTTTTGGAGCGTTGTGTTAGAGAGATAAATCCATGTATATACAATTCTTTTGCCGTTGCAAGAAGGTCGTCTCGAAACTCAATGTTTGGTACTTACATAATCCCAAGGTAGGGGAAGACTATGGACTAGGGACATAAAAATGACTAAACTGATTGTCGATACAAGCACAAGCGTATTCAGAAATATCTAGAATCGGCTTTGGCTATGGAGGGGAAATGATCAGAGCGAGAGTCTTGTTTGATTGTTCAAGTGATGCCGATACTGCTACTAAAAGATCATTAGATGTACTGATTTTGGGATGCAAAATTATGGCAGGAGGCGAAGAAGGAACAAAGGTTCGGTATCCGATGATTGACTATCTTCTATAGGTACAAAATGAGACACCAGACCCGGAAAGGAAGTGGGAGTTTCGTGAGTGGACTGCATTTTTTTCTCTCTAGCAATAGCATGAAATGGAGCAATGATGTATACACAATGTAGGTAATATAGTCGTATAGTGATATTCGATTTCTGAGGTATGCAAAGATACAGTCAAGAGAAGATGACACAACGAGTGAAAGTGGAGAATACATCGGTATGTATAACCTAGATTTGAAGTTTTGTCCCATTCAGAAGAAGACATCAAGTACCTACTTGTCATCACAAAACCGTGCGGAAGATTTTGCAAATTACAGAAGTAAGTTAGTAAGCGATGATAAAACTGTGCGGAAGATTCTGCAAATTACAGAAGTAAATTAGCAAGTTGTATAGCAAGCGAAAGGAAGAAAACGAGGTGAAAGAAGAGTGAAAAATGAAGGAGTCATCCAAGAAGTATTCGACATAATGAAAATGATAGCAACAAGTCTGTTCTCGTAATCAAACTGTGCATACCTGCAAAATGCAGAAGTAAGTTAGCAAGCTCTATAGCAAGCAAAAAGAAGAAAACTTAAGTGAAAGAAGAGTGCAAAATGAAAGAGACCTCGAACGAGATTTGGGTATAATGATAGCAGGAACTGGATTCTCATAACCAAACCATGCATACCTGCACATTATATATAAGTAACTGAGCTGAGAAGTAAGTGTAATGAGCATATCTGTTATGATAAGACACCGAGTAAAAGCAAGAGTAATCCTAATTGGTTAAAGAAAACAGCGACATATACATAAAGTCAATCCAAAAAACGTACATAGTCCTCATCATGAAAGGAAGGAAAAATATGATACACGTAAAATAGCGAAGGAACAATAAACCAACTTCTTCTTGCACGAATCACACCGTCAACTTGGTCGTGATAACGATACCGTGCTTATCTCAGCAAAATATTTACTATCGAAAGAAGCAACCACAAGTCGGTCATCATAACGAAATCGTGCGCATTGTATAAGTAAATAACAAAGATGCACATTGTAGAAGTAAATAACAAAAGAATGAAGAAGTAAGGATCGAAACAACTGAATCTTGTGCACAATGTTAGCTTATCGTACGCCGCGTTTGCACGTGAAAATTATCCAAAAAAACACAAATTTCTTGATTAATAAATAATATATTTACACTTAGCACAAGGTTTTGCTTGGTTGTGTGCTCCTCGACACGCTTCTTACCTACGAGTGACCTCCATCTGTCACAAAAATCATTAGGTTTGAAGATGCAGGGACGAAGAAACAACATTCAAAATTGCAAGATTTTTTAGGATTTCTGTGAGCAAAGCATCCGCATCTGCAGAAGGTTTTGTGCTACAGCTGGAGCTTTGAAGCTTGGTTGGGGGTGGTTTTGAGTGGGCTCTCCAACACAACAAGTTTCATTGGATTTGGACGTCAAATGAAGTAGGAGTGAACCGTCAAAGTTGGTTGTACTTTTGGAGAGAAAAGCTTTCGTGCTCACATGAGCTTCTCATCTCCAAGACAAGGGGCAACTTTTGAAAGGGCATAATGTTGTAAGGTAGCTCGGTTCTAGACATTCTCGGTACCATTGGATAGGTATTCAAGAGAGCTTTCTACCGATTGTGGTGATTTTTGCAAGTTCAGTCAGGGGTTGGTAAAAAAAGCCTCTGCGCTCATAGAGGGTTACTGAAGACACAATTGGTTTCAGTAACTTTGGAGGGCCATAGCCTTATCTAAGGAACTTGGTTTGGGGTGTTCTTGGTATCAATCGAAAGCATTTAGCAAGGGCTTTCCAACAAGATACTAACTACATGATTTGGAGTTTGGAGAAGAAAACTGCATCTGGTTTTGTTAGAAAAGGAGAGAAGAAGTTTAAGGTTCAACACTTGGAGAAATTTTTGGTTAGAAATCTTTACTTTGTAATAACTAGAGCTCCATACCTCACTTTGGAGAGTTTGAGGTATGGTTAGATAGGTATTTTTGCAGGCTATACATTCAGTTTGCTAGTCTAGGGATTTGGAGTGAATTGCAAAGACTAAAACTAGATTGGGTTTAAGAGTGTCTTTGATTCCATGCAGTCCTCTCTATGGTGCTCCAAATGAAGTGAAATTGATGGAATATAAAGCTCTTGAAGTCAGATTTCAAGGGATATAAAGTTCATCCACAACTGACCTCCTTAGCTAAAACTATCATAAAAAAACCTCCGCAGGTGCGCAAGCTTTTTCTAAACTGCTCTTGAAAATTCACTTGTAGCTCCCAAACCGTAGCTCCAAATGATGTGATTTGGGTAGCATTGGAAATCTCTCATCGTAAGCTTTTCAGTGGTACCAAAAGTACAATAAATTTAAGTCTGGAGATTGAGATACAGCAGTTTGAAGCTCTCTGTACCCTCTTAAGTGTAAAAGCCTATGTGACCACGTGAGCTTTTGTACTCCCGATCTCTCCAAGTGCTCCTCTCGAACCTCCCAAACCTCCCAACACCAAAACCTTCCACTGCGCGGAAGCTTTCGCATTCTCAAACCTCCTTTTCATCTTCAATGACTCATGTCTCCCTCAAAAATCCTACGTGGGCGTGAAAGCTCTCCCATTCAAAGTCTAAACCTTCAACCTAACACACCAAAAGTCCCAAAAAACTGATAATTGTGATAAAGGCAGCAGCTTGACAGCATCCTGAACACAGATTAACCCCTTTCTGCTCTCGCATGCTCGGTTTTATATCCTTCAATATACCATTGTCCATGTACATGTGCCACTTTCTAAAAGTACCAAATGACGTTCATGTACCATCGTCAAGTAGCACACATTGGTCATCCCAGATGTCTTTCCATGCATGTCGTCATGTGTTAGTCATGTAGGTGACCATGTGTAGTGTCCCACGATTTCTCCTTAGCCCAATATAGCATAAAAGACTTCGTTCCTCAAGAAAATTTACAGTAGTTACGCTGCTCTAACTTCTAAGATCTATCTAAACTCACAAACACTTGGGTTTCTGTGGTGCCCATAGTTTACAAGATGTACGAATTTTTGAAATTTTTGAAGTTAATCACATGTCCGGGTAATTGAAATAACCTTGTTGCTTAAGAATACATCTTGCTTAGAAGGAAGATGACCTTAGGGTTTTGTGAAAGAAGTCGACTTCTTCCGAAGACGGAAGAAGGACATCTTCCGAGAAGATGTCTTCCCGACCAAGTCTTCAGAAGACGGAAGACGCGTGTTTTCCAGAAGACAGTGACAGTGACTGCGACTGCGACTGCAGAGGCCTAACCGCGTACCATCCAGTAAAGGAGTAGGTGTACCTACCAGGTAGCCCAAGGTAGTAAGTAGGTCAAATAAGTCGAAGAACCCTTAAACTGCGCGAGAAGGTACGAGAGAAGCGCATTAGCGCAGAATCGTCACCTGCTTCCCTCATCGAAGGCATCAGCACAGAAGATCGAGTTAGGAGGTGCCGCATTGAATTAGGAGGTGTCGAATTGAGTAAGGAGGACCAGCAGAGTGAAATCAAGGTCAGCTAGGATCGAATTGCAGCTAGAGAGAAAGCGAGGACGAATTTCTGAGAGTAGGACGCATCATCGAGCTAAAGGAGTCTTCTATAGATTCCCGGAAGCAGACATTGAAGGGCGATTGAAGAAGAATCTGAGGTGGAGCCCTGATCCATTGAGAAGCAGCATGACATTGACGGCAGAAGCAGCTCTGTGGAGTCGCATTAGAGCTGAGGTGAAGCCAAAAGCGCGCAAAAGACTGAAGGCACTACGGGAAGCAGAAGACTGTTTGAGGTTCTTCTCATGTTCTCTTTCCTTCCCACCGCTTCTTGTCTCTTGTTTAGTATCCCTCGCGCTTCCCTGGTTGTTTGAAGGACACCCATCGATATTATCAGATTCAGTAGACTTGGACTTCCTCTTGGACTTCCTAGAAGACTTCTTCGACTTCTTGGACTTCTTCGAGGTCTTCTCTCTGTCTTTCGTCATATTCCGAGTGATGCTCGAGGTTTCATACTGCTCGGCATGCTTCTGTACTTCTACTAAATCATCACCTCCTCCTCTTCTGCAGTACAACTCTATATCCTGAGACAATCCTCCCAAGTACCAGTCCACGACTTGCTGGGTACAATAATCGGGTCTTCCTTGGTTCTGAGGGATGTGATCCAGGAGGTCTTCAACCCTCTCGGTGTAATCTCGCAGTGTCTCTTTCTTCTTCCGTTCGAGCCTCTGAAGTTCTATAAGGGTCATCCGATCATAGCCCACTCCTCTGAACCTCTTCAAAAAGTTGCCTTCAGAGTAGCCCAAGCGGTCATTACTAACCCATCATCAAATACTTTGCTCATCCATTTCCTTCCCTTCTCTACGATCAAATTGGGAAATACACGGAGTCTGTCGACATCAGAGTCTTCTTTGTTGGATCGAGAGATGGTCTCGAACATCGTGATGAAGTCGTCAGCGTCAGCATCATCGTCGTACGGATGGTACTTCTGTCGAGTGTGGGAAGCCATGTCGATTGCCGATTGATGCGACTGTCAACTTCTTCCTCCCTCAGGCCCAGGTGGTGGAGATGGTCTTCTCGACGGCCCAGGTCTGTCTGAATCACAAATGTCGTCTTCTGAGTCAGAACTACTATCGCTGTCGTCTTCTGAGACGTCTGGAACGATCTCCTCTAGTCTTCCTTCACCTTGAGAAGACTCTTCCGCACTTGGGAAGACGTCTTCCGTGTAACTAGTACCAAAATCTACTTTATACACGTGGTCACCCGGTTGGCTTCTGTCTTCTCTAAAGATTATGCTCGAGATGGAAGGCTCTTCCAACTCTACTGATCGGATCTTCCTGAGCTCTTCTTCTTTCCTTTGGTGTCTCAGGGATATCCGCTGTTCTCTAGAAGCTGTTCGCTGGGGTGAATATACCCACTCAAGGTCTTTATCCGTACGTCTTCTGCTTCTTCCTCTGGTCGAAGACATCCACCAGAGTGCTGAGAAGAGATGTCCCTCTTCTTCTAATACTAGATCCGGCAGACTGGATGTCTGAACAACTGGTCACATGTTCGAAACGTCTTCTTCTCCTGCTTCCTGTTGTACTCACTGCAGTCTTCCAAGATCGAGTCTTCCAAGAAGCTCTTGGAAGTAGGGAAGCGGCTTCTTCCAGTTCCACCTGATGTATCTCATCAGCTTCTGATTGCGGTTCCTGTCTTCTAGCAAGATAGAGTCCCACAACACATTCAACTACAATCGGAGTTAGTTCGGAATGAAACTAACTACTGGCACACAGATCCAGGAAGCTTAGAACATACGTTACTAAGATGAAATCTCCGACAACGGCACCAAAAATGGTGCTCACTATATGTAGTGTCGCAGGATTACTCCTTTTGCCCATTTAGTATATAAGATATCGTTCTCACAGAGGATTTGCACAAGTATCGCTGCTCTAAGTTCTAAGATCTGTTCAAACACACAAACACACGGGTTTTGTCTAAAAATCCCGTCTTCTCACAAAACCATACGGCTTCCAGACCCTTCAGAAGGTGCTCTGGACCTAAACAAACAACTACCACCTAAAATATCACACAATTATCTACAGAGAAGCTTGGGAAGACGCTTCCTACTTCCAGGTCACTTCTTTCAGTCCTCTCAGTACCGTCTTCCTGAAGCAATTCTCGGCTTCTAGGGGTTCAACTCGGCTTCTCACGCCTCCAGAAGATTGCTCTTGCTTCGTAGAGGTCAAACTAGCAACGTCTGTCGCACATTGCTCTTCCAAGTCCCAACGGGTTAGATTAATCACATGGTGTATGCCCCCTGTAGTCTTCCCAGGCTTCGGCTTACGGAAATGGTCTTCCTGCAGCACTACAACGACATTCAACTTCACGGAAGCTCAATAGAAGTCTCGGAAGCTCACTAGAAGAAGGTAAGAAGATCGAGAAGATGGGGAAGAAGGAAAAATCCAAACGAGAGAAAGACAAGATGAGAATAAGAAATTAAGACTCCGACAGGCTTCTAGTCCGGATCTTGACTAACAAGCCATCCCTGCTTGTAGTAATTTGGGGAGGAAGATCACAAACGTGCGTATAGTTACACAGTCTTCTACTTGAGGATGTCGTCTTCTGATGTGAGAAGAAGACTTCTTTCTTCTTCTCTCACTGCTCCGACTACTCTGTCTTCTGGGATCTCTTATCCATAGGACCGTCCGTACGTGGATCCGAAGTGCTCCACTGGATGAGCCAAGCTGCGAATCTGCACAACTACTGACAGTCACCGCCACTCAAGAAGAATGCTTCCCATGCACAATCGGGAGTGAATTCAAGGAAATCCACCACCCAGAAGACACAGACAAAGCTTCTGCATTCAAATCAGCAATCCATTCTTCGAGAAGAAGGCACATTGGTGTTGGGAAACTCCCTCTACTTTCTGCTCCTACTCCTCGACACACCAGTTTAGCCAGCAGGACTACACGAGGATGTCATTCCCTGCTCCTAAACTGCTCACTACCTCTATCTACATCTTCGAACCACTGCTGGCAACAAGAGAATGCAGACCCATTCGATGTAATCTCAATCTATTCGTATGTCTCTCACATCGGGTGTAGTGTGTACTGTGCGTATGCGTCTCTAGTGTGTAATGTGTTTCTACTCACAGTGAGGCATATGTGTGCCTGAAAATCTACTCTTCGATCCTACTTAAGCATTTGCCTTGAGGCGCAGGGGAAGTTCCCCTCCAATCCTCGACTACAACCAAGGAGAGATGGGCGCTGTCAGAAGGATGTCACCCCACATGTAAGCGGTTTCCTTCCTGTTTAGCCATCTACCTTGCTACTCCTGCGCTGCCTACTCTGCCACATGGTCACCTATATAATATTACACTGAAATTACCACTTCCAAAGATAGTATGTTCAATTTCTACTAAGTTTAGACAAGTCAACTTGTCTTCTGCGCTTGCTCTCTACCGTCTATCTCCATCTGATCTGCTCCTACCTGAACTCTTAACTCAGCTTTTGATAAGCTGGGAAGCCTTGCGAATACCTCGATGTCACTGAGGTGGCTTCCTCCTCAACATTCGTAGTGGGCTCGCCTGGTGCTGCTTCGGAAGACGGAAGCGTCTTCTGGGAAGCTGGATCGACCTGCGCTTCCTCGCTCTTCTGGGCACTATTTTGACGCTGGGGGCCATGATGATCTCATATGGGTCCGGGGAAGTCGCCTCCTCCACTCGGAATACCTGGGAAGACAACTCTTCTTCCTGTCTTCCAGAAGACACCTTGTCTTCCAGGGCTTCTTCCGAGATCTTCTCGGCTTCCAACGCTGTCACTACCAAGTGGACAGCGAGGTCGAACTCCTCCTTCTCCAAGTTTGATCCGGTCGATGGTGCTGGGACTTGAGGAGATGTAATTGCGAGTGGCGAAATCGAGAGAAGACCGTAGAGTGTCTTCACTCCTTCTATCTGCCGATCCAAGTATCGGAACATGCTCTCCTTGCACTCTATCAACATTGTCCTGGACTCGTCGTTTCATTCCCTAGTTAAGATAAGAAGCTTCTTATTCGCGGTGATTTTAAACTTCTTCCGAAGCGCTTCCACCGTTTGAGCTAGCATCCCCTACGCACGAGCTTCCGTTGCTTCTCACTGCGTCTTCTTTGTTGCAGCCTGCGCTTCTACGGCTTCTCGCAGTGTCTTCCACGTCGTCTTCTCCTCTGCGAGGATGGTGATCTTACCTCTGACCCGCAGAACCTCTTGGTCACGCTGCTGTAAACGCGCCTGCAACTCTTGGTTGCTCTTCCTCAGCTACGCTTACTCCTTGGCAGAAGCGGCTGCTTCCACCTTGTACTTCGCTGCGAGCTTCTCCGTGGTACGGAGCTTGACTTCCACCGCTTCTATCTTCTTCTGGCCTTCTTCTTGCCGCATCAGGGTGCGCAGATCGAATCCAGGTTGTAGTGGCTTCTCCTGAGCCATCGTTCTCTTCTCCACCAACTCCATAGTTGACTGGACCTCCGAGTGGAAGAAGGCACTGAACTCCTCCAGTCTTCTTCCCGCAGAAGACAGACTCATCTCCACGATCTCGACAGAGGTGTCTTCCTTGTCTTCTAGAGGCAAGGATGCCTCTTCTGCTGCTGTGACCTTCTGCTTCTGCGCACAGGAAGAAGCTACTCTTCTCATCTTCCGGGGTGAAAGATCCCTCCCCATGACTGAAGCGGTCCTCTTTACTGCGCTTCCTCGCATCGCAGTAGGGGTATCCATCCAACCTTCGTCTTCTGGAGTCTTCGGAAGACTCCCTGGTGTTGCAGAAGCGATCTTCTGCGCAGCTCGAGTACTCAGTGATTCCTCTTGAGAGTGGAACTCCGACCCAGAGTGGATGATCGGGAAAGAGGTGGTCTTCCTAAGCACACTCCTAGGACCCATCTTCCTTGGTGGTGTCGCGTCTTCCGACCCACTAGAGTCATCTTCTCTCACCAGAAGCGTCTTCTGATGAGTACCTGGCCTCATCTGCGGCATCAGAGTGGGAGAGAGGAGTCATTCCTGCTGCTCGATCGTCTTCTCCCGAGGTCTCTTCCTTTGTCTCATGCTGCCCTGTTGGTCCATATCTCGCCAACTGATCTTCCGTTATGTCCCTCTTGGCCAAGTACAGATAATAGAAGAATGGAGTAAGATGTCTTCCTGCCGGGGTGCCTAAGTACACCAGCTCTGCATGCACATATGCGTGGAAGAACGTGCCCCAGTTGATGGACAACCCTTCCCAAATGGCTTCCAGGAATTCCAAGTCCTGGTCTCCAAGGTACCTCGTCTTCTACGCCTTCTCCTTGGGAAAGAGGTGAAGGAACAGCTTCACCAGAAGACGTTTCTGCAGCTCCTGGTAAGCTTCGACCTTCCATCCGTTCCTTCTCTGTCTGTCCTCCAAGAAGAGACAAGATGTGCTCCTAGGCATATGCCACTTCTCCGAGATTGTGGGTAGGATCTTCTTCTCTAATTCGTACCCCTTGTTCTCTGCTTCTGACCTGTGGAAAGCCCTACGTCACCAATCTGCTGTCCAGGAAGATGGTCTTCCCCGAGCTACTCCTGTCTTCGCAGGTACACGGTTGCGGGGAGGTAATGCTGCCCAAACCTCCTCCAGAAGACCCTGGTCTGCGAGGTTCCAATCCCACAGGAAGAAGTCGAGACCCAACTCCTTAATGAAGGGTTTGACCTCGACCAACTCTGCTGCCGGTAACACCAACCTTCGAGGATGCATCGACATACTTGAAGCTCTGTTACACTAAGCCACACGCACTTACTGTGAGCCGAAGGCTCAATCCTTCTCAAGTTCTCATAGTCTAGCTTCCACTCTCAGGAGACGGAATCTAGTCTTCCAAAAGACAGCTATTCCGTCTTCCGGGATTCTAACAGTGCTTCCTAAGTAGCTCTCGTCTTCCGAGCTATATCTAACCAATCCTAACTAAGCAAGGCATCGCATGGATTCCTAAGAAGACAACCCACCTTGCATTTCATCCTACTTCCTAACAGAATATAGAAGATATGCGAGAGGCATAGTGTATGAAAAGTTCAGAAGATGGTCGCGGGCTTTCTGCGGTGACAGTGACCTTCAGGAAGACTCCCGGGGCAACTTCCGATTCAATAACGTTCTCGGAAGTCTTCTCGAAGCCAGGCTTCCCTTCACTGATCTCACCTGTCTTCAGCTTCCTACACGCAATCTAACTTCACAACAGACACAAGACATTCGCACTCTGTTCTTCCGACTTCTCACCTCTCATACACACTCAGAAGAAGCTTGCTGCATGATGGGAAGACATGACCCTTGATCATTCTCTCCAAATTCTGCCAGCAAGACTTCTCACAACTCTCTTCTAAGTTCAGAAAGAAGAAGGAATAGGATGCTATGGTTCGGACAAAAGAGATCTGTAACGGACCCTCACGTCTTCTCGCGCATTCTGCCAGCCCTTCCAGTCTTCTAGTCTTTCTAGAAGATGTGGATTGAGAAGCTTGGAAGATCGGGAGGCACAGGCCTGGTTCCCAACTTTCAGCTTCTCGAAACAACAAATAACTCACCAAGTCACTCAAGATTCGTACCAAGTATTTCTTAACACAAAAGCAAATCCAATCCATTCTTGATACGAATTACACACAGTCGTCTTCCGAAGATGTTCAGGTTTCAGAAGCGTCTTCCGAAGATGTTCAGGTTTCAGAAGCGTCTTCCGAAGATGTTCAGATCTTCCGAAACGTCTTATGTTCAGAGATTCGGTAGTAGGGGTGCGGTAGGGTAGGAAAATTGATAGCTGCGAGATCAAATTTGAGAACGACGGGCATGGAAGCTCGATTATAGTTCAGGAAGAAGCTAGAAGATGACTGTCAAAAATTGGGCAGCGCTTCTACGCCCAATTTCACAGAAGAAAAATGCGGGATGGGAAAAGCGGAGAGAAGAAGACACGGAAGAAGAAGAAGGAGAAGACACGATCAAGGGAAGACGTTGTGCAGAAGATGCCTCCGACTCAGATCATTCAGTCTGCACTTGATCCCTGGATCGATGAAGTGCTGAAGCAGTTTGCAGATCTGAAAGTTCATCTTCTGAACCAGAAGGACAAGCGGAAGCAACCAACGGCTTCTCGGCCAAACATTTGGTGCAACCTTTGCAACTCTTCCGGGCACACCAGAGATCAGTGTACACAGGACCAAGCTGTCAATTGGGCAGGCTGGGAAGAAGACGATGAGGGATATCTACACGATCCTAGTGGGGAATCTTGCTATAGGATCGAGACGATACAACCGTTCACTCCTACGCCTCCTGTCCAATATAATCGTTATACGCCTAGAGACAGGGCTAGTAATGTACAAATCAGGACGCCTTGACAACCTTCTTCATCACAACAACCTCTGAACACTCTTCTTGGAGCATGCAACAATTGTGGAGAGACATGACATTGGTGGTCCACCTGTCCTCATCCGAGAAGACAGATTGGGCAAGTGCCCTTGTGTGGAAACTGTAAAGAAGCAGGACATTTCACGGGAAATTGTCCTCAGACCTTACGCCCACGACAAATGGTTAGATTTGCAGAGACCACGCCTCCTGCAGAAGTCGCATCAGCTTCTAAACTTGAGCTAGCAGTGGTATAGCACATCACGGTAGAAGAAGAAGATCCTGAGGATTGTACGGATTGTCTTCATATAGAGGAAGACAAACCAGACCCTAGGAAGCGCGAAGGAAAGGAACCTCAGCTGCAGAAGACGACTGCAGCTCAGAAGACGAAGTCACTTGAGGCAACTTCCTCTTTCACTTTGGCGGATGGTATTGTTTGGAGCCCTTGCTCGGATTTAGACAGTTGACCCCCAGAAGAAGTCCTGGATGAAGTGGTGTTCAAGATAAGTACCAGAAGCAAAGAAAAGTCAGAATCCCGTCAGAAGGAGATCAAGAAGAAGAAGCAGCGTAAGGAGAGGTCATCTTCCTGTGAGCGACCTTCTTCTCCTGCTTACGACCGAGAAGATCCGAAGTACTTTGCTCTTAACATTAGGCAAGAAGTTGAAACGATCATGCAAGAAGAGCTGAAGAAGCGACGAAAGATAGTACAGCAGCTTCCTCCACCGACTACGGCAGCCCCTGTCTCATGGGAACAGCTTCCAGTCGAGGGAAGACACCATTCTGGTCTTCCATCCAAGGAAGCAGCTACTACATCTTCTCTGTTGGAAACACCAGTCACTCTTCTGAAGCGATCCCCTTATGACTTCTTGCGAGATTTGTGAAATCAGAAGACGGATATAACCTTCCAACAACTTTTGGATGACAACGCTGGTTACAGGAGGCTGTTACAATTTGTTCTTCGAGGATCGAGGAGGTAAAAATTATAGTTGAATCTAATTGCTAATGGTGAAACATCTAATCTTGCATGTAGAATTTATCGTCACTTCAAATGATAATTTCTTGACTGAAACTTGATGTTCAACATATAGTAAATTTTGACTAGTAAGTATATTATAGATCTTAAACCAATTCAGTGTTGATACTCTAAAACACATGAATCATCTCCATTAATATCCTACATCTTTTCTCTCATTACCTCAATACATCGATTCTTTAAACACTCACTCTAGATCTCAAGGGTATACTTCGATATATTTGTCCATACTACTTGCGAGTCAAGCTATAATTCATATTTTATATTTTATATTTCTATTAAAACAAGAGAAAATTTTAAATAAAAGTGTCACTTTGAATTTTCCAGAATTCTCTTTTAGTTTAAAGGGAAAAAATATAAAATACTTTATTTTTACAAAAACCTTCAAAAAATTTCCTTTTTGAATACAAATACCTTATTTTACTTACACCTTTATTTAACAAAATTAAATAGTGAACCCTCAAGCTTTAGTTTAGTTTATTTTGAAGTGTTCTGTATTATATTGGTTTAGTTTTAGCAATTTCGATCACATATTCTTAGAGATTAGATCAAATCTAGTTTGTGAGTGATTCAATCCAGAATTTGGGATAAACCATTAATAGGTGATTTCACTGTTTTATGTGATGGACTGAATTTCAAGACAAGACATACAACACTATTACGTGAACTTTTTTAGTTTTATTGTGATTTTGATTCAACATAGAAATTGACATACATTTATGATAGTGACATTGGGACACTAGAACTAGAATTTTAACTTCTATGGATTCTTTTGATGTCACCTTATATCCAAAATTTTGTTATTGAAAAACTATATAGGAGCACAAATAGACATTTCTTCTATTTCAGTAATAACAACACCTTAATTCTTGACTTCTAAGATTTAAACATGAACAATTTTTAGATCTCTCCATCAAGACTTTGGAAAAATGTTGATAATCAAGAATTTTTAACATTGTCTTGAAATTGGACATTCTTACTTTCGGATTTTGACCATGTTAGTTTTTATCTCTTCAAGGGGCATCGATAAATGATATAAAGTTTTTACCAGTTCGTTTTTATTTTTTCAAAGAGCATCGGACTGTCTTTATGGGTAACCACAGCGTACCCGGACCAGATTCACACAACAACAAGTTTTTTGCAGCACCTCCAACCGAGAGCAGGAGAGGTTTGAACCTTAGACTTTTCGCTTAGAGGCCTGGAAATCAACCATCTCAACTATCGATCTTCGGTAGTTGTCAAGAAGATAATCTAGAACAGCTCGCTAGATCCTCAAAACACACATGTTTGCATCAATGACACCACGGTGGATCTCGAGACGTGGTAGCTGACTTCTTGAGAAATTCATAAAAGAGTTTCATAATCTTGATGTTATAATTAAAATCTTGGAAATTCAAATAAGGAAATTCTGTTGAAAGTCTCGATGAAAAAATCTAAGGCTCTCGATGAGTTAATTTCACAACTTTATATTATTTATCGAGATAGTTTTTGGTTTAAAAGAAAGGTTGTTGTATAATTTCTTAGAGGAGGGCAGGTTTCTCAATCTCCAAGAGTATATACAAAGAGTGTCATTCCTTTCGAAATATAGTTCGTAGATCTGTCTAAGTCATTCAGACACGACACCCATCTACGGTAAAAGATTCTATGAGATCACAACTACTGGAGGACGACTCTGGTTTATGGAGTAAGCGTTGGTGCATTTTCAATGGTGCTAACAGGGCAACGTGGTGATGCATTCTCCAAAGAGTACCGATGATGCGGTGTGGAGCTTGTGTAACGTTAGTGACACATCCTGGTATTTTCGGTTAAAATGAGAATTTTTTCACTATGGGATTTACTTTATCAGAACCACCATTTACACATCACGCTCGATTCATGTATGGTCTGTGTCTTGACGGCCGAATGGACAATGTATAGCATCATGTCAATAGAATGGTAAGAATCGAGAAGGACAACTTATAGTTGATTCAATTGTAGTTTTGGTTGAATCAGCTTGGACTAGGACTAACACTACATAAATTTATCCATCTTAAGACGATCTAATTTGTACATAACACCAACAGACTATGACATCATTTAGACATAAATTCTCACATCACTTCAACAAAAGACTCATACAAAAAATCAGATGAGAAAATTTCACATCGCGTGGATGTCATACAATATTGTCTTAAACATCGAGTATGAGTATAAATCCATGAAGTGAATATTCCTTTTCCCCAAGTAGTGTTTTTTCAGTCTAAAGAAAAAAATCTGTTCTGCTACAAGAAATCACAAAATCTTCATTTTAAACAATTTTTTATCAATACTAAATAGTTTCTTTTTAGATAACTCATAATTTAGAAAACTAGTAAACAAGCTTAATCTGATTTTTTATCTCAAAAATTCTAGATTGATGGATGAAAAAATCACCATAATCATTTCTTGAATAACGATTATATTTCTCAGTTCTCTCACGGGAAACCCACAAAATAAAGTAGTCTTTGGGTTCTTTGCATAACGGTTCCATACCTCAGTTCTCTGAAAACAAATCCACAAAATAGGGTATTCTGAGGGACCTAAGATTACGGCTTCCTTAGAAGGAAGATGATCTTACGAGTTTTTGTAATAAGAAGTTGACTTCTTCGGAAGACGACCGTCTTCAGAGAAACGTCTTCTCGGTTGTGTCTTCCGAAGACGGAAGACGGCGGAAGACACGTATCTTCCGGAAGACGGCAACCGCGGAAGCTTCACCACGTAAAGAGTAGATACACCTACCAGGTAGCACCGAATAGGTTAGGTAGATCGGAGGATCGAAACCCCTAAACTACGGGGAAGATGCACAAGAAGCGCATTAGCATATTGCGACTTCTTGCAGCAAGAGCGCTTCTTGGTTAAGAAAATCGATTCAAGAGTGATTGATTTGAGTGAAGAAGGAAACGAGGTGAAATTGAGTGTCAAGATCGATTCGAAGCTAGAAGGAAGACGAGATAGAATTACTGAGAGCAGAAGCGTATCGAGCTGAAAGAGTTTTTCTGTGAACTCTCGGAAGCTGACATTGGAGGACGGCTGAGTGGAATCAAAAGTGGAAGTCTTGATCGATTGTGGTATAGTAAGAAGCTGACAACGGAAGCAACTCAGTGGGGTCGCATTGGAGTTGAGACCAGAGCCGGAAGCGCACGAAAGAAAAAGACTAGCTCGAGAAATAAGCAGAAGATCGTTTGAGATTCTTCCCATGTTCTCTTCCCTTCCCACCACTTCTCGCCTTTTGTTTGATATACCTCGCGCTTCTTCGGTTGTTTGCAGATCGATCAATTCCCTCCCACGTTTTTCCTTTTGTGACATTGGATGCGAAAGCGCTGCCCAATTTCCGACAGCCATCTTTTTGTTTCTTCTTGAGTTCAATTCGAGGTTTCATACCCATCGCCTTCAAATTAAAGAACCCATCGATCAACATCCCTACTCTAACATCCCTCTACTCCCGAAACCTTGAACAGTATACTGTAACGGTGGGTTTAGTTTAAAACCACCGTTACACTATAACTAGAGCTAATATATCAATAAAACTAATAAAATAATTATCTTCCCTATTATAGTTTTATATTTCTTGTTGAGAACTCGTTTTATGAAAGCAATGCAAAATCGTTTTCTCACTCCTATGCATGAAAGGATGCTTGCGTCCAAGGCAAGCTTTGTCGCTGTTTTGGTGCTAACTTGTTGCTTTGAAATTGATATCGACATTCTCCTGTACAGATCCCAAATCTCAGAGGCCCTAGTCTCTCACTATTGCAGATTCCACAAACACGTTCAAGGTATGCTAAGGTGAGCTCTGAAGTCCTCTCGAGAGATTGTCTCCCAGAAACAAGATCCTTGGATGATGCATGGACCCAGAGATGAGCTGAGATTTCATATGAACATACCGTTGACTCGTAAATAAAAGCCACGTTATTCGAACATCCATCTGTCAACAGACTCCGCACGGAACCAATGGCTCCTCTTGAAAAGATGAAAAGATTGATATGTAAACGAAACCCCATGTCAGTTGGCCGTTACGTTTCACCAAAATACCGTACTCCTCTACATAAGGATCTGGGGACAGAGGTTATGGAGAACTTCATACACCAGACAAAGCGCGTATAAAGGAATAACGATGATGAAGATCCTCAGGGAGGACATGCAGCTTTCGTAACATACTAACATCTGGTTTTTACTTGGACTGCTGCTGAGGTGCCCGGTGCTGCAAGTTACAAGAGAATAAACACACACCTCCAAAAAGCTTGAACAGAAACTAGTGAAGATTATCTACAACACATCATGGGGACGAAATTCACAATTCAATTCTTTCAGACCCTTTACCTGCAAAACACCAAAGCTCTACAGTCGGACTTTAAGTGGAAAACCAGATAAGCCAATCAAAGAAGCGAAAGTTCGCTGTCAAGATGAGAGATTAACACAAGTCATTAGTTGCGATACTTCCAGTTATGAGAGCAGATATAATGAAGAGATCATACTTCGAAGCGACCACGCTCCGCTGACTTTCAAGCTGCAGCGCAAGTGATTATAAACGTCCTAGGAACTAACTTCACGCTGATCAAGTGCTCTTGAAACTCGAAACTGATATTGCAGATACTCACTCTGGGAAGTAATTTGCCATCTGCTTTCGTGGCACGACGCCGCACGAGTAAAAACAAATGGATGCTTCTGAATCTCCTCAACGACGTTTCTTATTTTGTAAAAAGAAACACGGTTGGTACCTTCATTCTGCCAAGCTTGGAATAGAGCCGCCAGTCAGTAGATAGCAGAGAAAAGACTGCTGGCATCACCACTTGATTATAAACGTAGGGTCTACTGATTGCAGAACCGCATCGAGCTCAAAGTCAATCGGTACCAGAACCTCACTGAAGCATACATACTTGTACCCTTTACCATGGTGTTCTGCGAAAGTTCAGTGACAGTAAGGGGACGGCTACTTACTTGACTCGGGAACTTGATTCGCAAATTCACCGTTGAACAGGGCGAAATCAACATGCAGACATACCAACAATATCCTTGAACTCGTCTTGCATATGGATTCTCCATGTGAACCTAGGCACAGGAGGAGAGGGCAAGGTTGACCTAGTCTCGCCTCTTGAACTCTCCTCCGTCGAGGATCACATTAAGAGGATACTGATCACGGCTGCACATCTCAAAAGTCCGGAGCCGCAAGGTGATACCCAAAGATTTATATACACATCGAAATAGGGATATGCGATTTCGAAGCATGACAATCGTCCACATAGTACATTGATTAACCACGCATCTCGGTGCTATGTTTTCCCAGTATAAACCTTTGAGGATCGAAATCCAAAGTTTCTTCCTTTTCCTCATTTTAATACATACCAAAGCTTTTCACAGACCAATCATTGCACTGTTGGATCAGAAGCATCCATGTATACTAGTGTACAAGTCGGAGGTTACTGTCCCTCCCTTTCGTTGTATCGAGCAAGTCAACACAAGAACAATCTCTCTACTACGGTACCATTCAAGGAGTCAAAGTAGTTGACATCAATAACCAGGTCTCCAAGATCCTCTTCCTGTACAGTATGCACGATATCCAAGTACCACGGAACAAGCTCACGACCAAGAATGCCACCCAGGGAGGTATCGAGTACGAAAAGGAAACCTGGTGCCAGCCATTTCTGAGAGCACTTACGTTTGGTTTTGCTGCAGCCAGGCATGGGGGCCAACCACACAATGTTCCGGAAGGTCATGGTATTATCATACGGCACATTAGAACCCTTCTGACAGAAACCAAGATTTAGAGGGAACCGCTTTTCATCATACGTCGGGAACTCTCTGGCGTGGAAGAGAATGCCGAGTCTGCCAGTGCCGTGAGCAGTGAACATATGGCCATGAAAGAGGTCATACCGGCTCAAGGAAATGTTCAAACCCACAGATGGTGCTAGTTCCCGAATGGCACGAAAAAGGTGCGTTAAATATTCATTGATGTCCTTGTTCTTGAAGCGCCTCCCGTAATCGAACTTGGTCAGACTGCAGCTGTCCCCACCGATTTTCTCAACATCCGGAATGGCATGAGTGGTGTCCTCCAACTCATTCAGTACAACATTCAAATCTCCACCCCACTCCACTGTACTTCTTGCCAGCTGCTCTATGGCTACAGGAGGCGATACGATCGACCGAGCAAATTCTTCGGCCAGCTTCTGCACTCGTCCATCGAACTTCAGGAATTCATCACCCACAATTCCTTGTGACTTCGCCTCAAGGATTGGCGAACTAGGAACCAAGCCGCGCACGCAAGCTCGAAGCTCCTTTGCACGGGAGATCTCAATGGCAGACGCCGCCTCCTCGCCTCCGAACAAGGCAAATAAATCGGATGCACATTTACGCCTGGAGGCATCATCCTGGTCCGGATAGTCGTCGTCCTTGATTTGAAGCTCGCTTTTGAACGAGGAGGACACCCGCCAACCACTATTACTCTTCCGCGAGACTTTGGTTTCGACCTTCTCCTCTTGTAACAACAACCGGCGGTTTGTCGACTCATTTTGACTCGTCCAACCTGCTGCTCTGTGTGTCCACTCAGCGTAAGAAAAAGATAGTGACAGAATCAGCATCCCCTTAAGAAACACCTGCAATCGCCAAGCTCTAGTCATCCTGATCTGTGCCGCACCACCAAAGTCTCAATTGGCCCGGCCTCAGCGGCTGTACAGTCCCACACACTGAGAGCATCATCCCTGTCTACTTTTTGCTGTCTAGCAAAGCTCTGAAGCCGCTATTCCTCTCTCTCGTGTATTTCGAATCTCGTGTCTGCATCTTAGCCACAGGAGACAAGAATCACAGAAGTATGAAACGGCTAGAGACATGACTGGTAACCCAACGCTAGAAGCATGAGTAATGAGGGGTTACATCCCAGACGGCTCCAAGAAACCAATCCAGCCGAGAGGGAAGGCACTGCAACGCAGGCAAAAGCCTCCCAGCCATTGCTGCGCGACGTACAACTCACATCAGTGCTGTCGCTACAGTCTTCACACGCAGGCTGGAAGCAGTCTCCAATACAACCTGAAAAGTCCTTGGGCCTTTGGCTGAAAAGCTGGTGGAGCATCATAAAGCCCCCGGGCCATGAGATTCGTGTTTTGCTGGCTCGAATTTTAGCGATGCCCGCCTTGAATGGTGTGTGGCGTCCCGGTGAGGACAACTCCTGCAACACGAAGGTGGAATCACTCGAGACGGAGAGCAGATTGCGTAGCGTGACCCCCAGATGACCCGTTTGGAGTTCTGTTTTGTTTACTAGGTGACGTATTTCGGACTCCAACACTCCATTTCCATCTATTGTACGAGTTACGGAGCTTTTAACTCGATGCTTTGGATGGTCCCACGAGGAAGATTCAAATTTTACGGCTTCTTGTTGCCATCAGACACATAACAAGACGTTTCCGTAATTAGTGCATCAGATTCTTCATCCTGCACCGAACAGTCCACACATGAAAAACGTCACGACCCTCTTAAAGTACACAACTTCAGCGGGACCTAAGGCAATACTGCTTGTGGCTTCAGTTGCCTATAAAAGAATGATGTTAGAGGACGTCACGCAGAATTACCGTTTGATCTGAATCTGGCTGCAATAACTCTAGCTGGCCTGAAATCGAGCTGGAAATCTAGCTGGAACTTTCATCCAGTTTACATAAAAAAACTGGATGTGGAAACAGAAGTCTTGAGCCACTCAAAGTCACCACGACATCAAGACTCGAGGATCTGAGGTTACTTAGGTCAAGTGGTTACTAGGTAACCCTTCAAATATGGTCCTCGTTCCTCGTTGTGACCCTGTTTAGAACACGCCACTGTGTGCGTCCGGGAATCTTGATATGATTTACACGGTCCGTCCCGACTTAGTCTAGTCCACATATTCCGCTAAAATCGGTCACTGTTGGCTTTTGCCTTGGTAGGTTCCCTGCCCGATTTTCTTTTGGAAAGCACTGAGGTTCGTTCGACGTGAAATTACCGGGCCAACGAGTGAATCTGCTCAAGCTCATGTTTGCAACGAAACAACGAATGATGAAGACCACCATAGCTCACGACGAGCTCGTCGAAGCATGTGTCTGCCGCCAGTCTGCTCTGCATTCGCTGTGCTCACCCACATACCAAATAAAGCCCAACTGCGGCTTTACTTTGATCAGTCTTGGAACAACTTTCCAAGTAAAGCGCGCCCTATAAACTCCTTTCTCACCGCCCTTTCTGGCTCCATGTTGCTCGTTGACCTTGACACTATTGGAACCATTATACTGTATATTGGTGCACTCTTGCTATTAGCCGCTGATATTCAGATATTCAGAATCTACAAGATGCGATTATCATTCAGATGTATATCTCTACTACCTTCAACTGTTTGTGAACTATTTGTTCAGTTGCACAGTTTTCTCCAGCGTAGCTCCCTTTGCCACATCAGCTCTGATGAGTACGTGCGAAAATTATCCTATTAAAATTGCTCTTTTCCCAGTTATCACAGGTGTGCGTTCTCAAAGCTCTTCTCAGTAGAACTTCTTGTACAAATGCCCACTCCCGCACGGGCTCATGCACAGCATCCAACTCCCTCGTGGACAACTTACAGACTAAATTGTGTTATCCACGTGACAACATAGGTGGAACCAACCAGTTGAGGGCTCCCATCTGTCCTATCGACCGTTTCATACCTTCTTTGAGAGTTTCAGAACCTGAATCAAGCAACACTTAGTCAGTAAATGGAGAGGGGGAAGACTTAAGTGGTTGTTTATTCCTCTCAAGTACCGATATTAAGCGCCATAACAACCGTTGGATTTTGTCCCTGCTTCCAAGTAACTAGTTAACCAACTCGTCATGCCATGAACAGTCCTTATAAACAGAAAGGAGAACTAGCTCGAAGCTACATATGCAACTGTTGCGGTTACTTCAGGACTATATGATGGAGAGGTTCAAGTTACCCAATCTAGCAAGGAACTAATACCTTGTAAGTTGGCTTTAATGTGCAGTATATGTTGCAAAAGTCCTTCACATGAGTCACGGATCTGATCAAGAACTCCATACATGAGTTCCTGCAAGCGAGTGAAGTCCTGAATTAGCTTTCTGATCTTGGTGAATGTTAAACTGGACATTAGCTCAGTAATATCTTATGGATCACGAGATCCTCTGTCGAAAAGCCAACCTTTTGTTGCTCTGAAGCTACAGCGCTGCTAATAACAGCATGAGATATTTTCGTTAAAAACACCAAATAAGTGGATATCAATCTAGAAATGTACAGAGAGAGTGAAGGAGCGTCTGCTGATACCCTACCAGTTCTTCAGAACCACCCATGTTTCCATAAAAGGGATCTTCTATGTCTTCAATCTGGAATAAACAGACCCTTAATAATGTCAGAGTGATAATGTTACTACTGTATTATCAGATATACATAGTCAAGATTCCGTGGGAAAATTTTCATACTCAAAGGCGATATTTAACTTTTACAGCAGGGAGAACTCACTTCACACATGAGAAGTAAATGATGATAACTTTCAGCGTTTTGGCACATGAAGTAGGTATCTACTTACAAAACTTGTTGAACAAAACTCGCCTAGACGGCGAACTTTGCCTGCGTGTCGGCTGGTCTTGTCAACGGTCTCATAGATAGTGACTTCTTTCAAAACATCAGAGGCATTGAACTGATACGCGCAAAGCACAGTACAGATCTCAGCAACTGATACTGGAAGCGGAAATGAACCAGATTCACAGTAAGTCAAGAACCATCACCGTAAGTCAAGAAACTACTGGAGTATTCCCCATATCAACTCTAGCGAATCTTAGTCACTTGTTATTTCTATCAATCGTATAATGTGCGCTCGACTTGACGATTATTGGTTGAACAAACACAGGTACAACTCAAGTACAGAACACCAGACGGCAGCTAAGGACACTGATTATTAACAACAGTAAAAGGAAATGAAGTAATTGCCGCCGTGATTCGGCCTGACCTTGTCAAAAACTAAAACAAGATCTGCGTTTACAATATCGCTTGCACAATCGAAAACGACAGACACTTTGTCTTCAGGTACTTTTAAACCGCGTTCTTCTGCAACAAGCACAACTCGAGGATCTGGAGATTCTCCTTCATTGTAGTCTCTAACAGCCTGCACAAATCCCAAATTGTGCCAATGCATGTGTAGGAACAGAAGAACCAGATCACTGTACATACGTTCCAGCAGTTAAGGAGAAAGATATGATCTGTATGCGGTCAGTGCAAAGCACACAGGGAATAGCGAGTATAAGGTTTCTCAGGGTTTACAAATTTGAGTCCTAAACCCAGGACTCGGCTTTTACAGCAAGTGATACAAAGAAGTATCGAACAATACCCATCATTCAAGTGAGCTGTATGATCTCCGTGGTCACTAAAAACAATTCGAGAAATCTTTGAGAATACACAGCATGGTTCTTAGTCTTCAACCATGAGAAACCAAAAACCAACAAACAACGTTTCTAGCTAAAATCGAGAGGTCTCAGAAAACCCTTCAAGGAAAGACGCTCGCCCTAACCCTTTGTTACTTCTGCGAAGCTGATTTAAACATGAGGCGAAAATGAGCAGCCAAACGAGGAACGACAAACGAGAAGACCCATAGAGGAGAAGGAAAAGCTCGCCAGCACCGTGTAACAGCAAAGCTTATGAAGAAATGTGAGAAAAATAAAAGCGTTTTCTGAAGCGATCAGTGTTATAGATCTGCGAGTAAAAGGGAATGATATCCTTGACACCGCAAATTGACAGTAGCGAAGCTATGGAAGTTACGGTTTCTTTATGTCAATAACCAACAGAAGATTGAGATCGGATAAACAAGCACGGAGTAAAGCGGCTAGGACTTATATCCGAAAGAAAGAAAGCACACTGTCCTACAAAGTACTTTCTAGCGTACCTTTGAAGAACACTTCACCAAGTCCTGTAATTTGTGCTGACGAAGGTGGTCTGCAAAGATTGCTTCGGCGTACACCGAACGACATACATTCCCTTCACTCAAGAAGATTATCTGAACTTTACCGTCATCCCCTCCCTCCTGTTTGTGACAGACACAGGCAATGTCATTCTCCTAAACAACACCTAAAACCTCTATAACAGATTACGCAGAGTAAACAGTTGGTCATTATCAAATCAGACTAGACTATCTGCTAACTGAGACAATTTACGGAGGAGTAGTATATATTTCGGGGTCTATGTGGATAGCAGCGCAATGGGAGAACTACCAACATACCCCGGTAGCCCGTGAATGTAGAACCCAGAGAAGATGTTCTCATTAAGAAATGCATGATGTAGGCTTTCAAAACACAAACCCCCCGCCCTGGCTGGACGGTGGTAGAAACAAGGATGGGTTGAGAAGAAGAAAAAGCAGAAGAGGCAGCTACCTGAAGACGGGGAGTCTCACTCACGTAGTAAGACGGCTTACCGTAGAGGACATTCGTCCTCACCTTCCGAGTTTCAGCCAGGAAGGATTTAACTAGATCACCAACAGAAGAGACTTTGTCAGGCTGACCCCAAAAAGAGTTTATACAACAAAGTAGCTTCTTTCGGTTTCAACTCCAGGCTGCTGAATCTTATAAACAGCTCCGATGGTATCAGCTTTCCTATATCAATGAACAGATATATTCTGAGAGGATTATATGTTACACAGTCTAACAGATAATGTTCCTTCCCATCTTCAACAGTGAGTACAACACCCTGCTCATCTTTATTCTTCCAGCTGTTCGGGGGTTCGAGGGGTTGCTACCTGCTCGAAACTTAAAAATTCACCCTAGTACCTCGAGTAGAGGTTCCTCTAAGGTAGGTAGTGAAGCCAGATTCTTCCGGGTAGACTCCCGTCAGGAGAAAGACGATTTTTCTGATGCCTCCATCTCCGTCTTCTGTCGGTAAAGTTTGCCTTTGCCTCTTTTACATTCTTATCCATTTAGAGGTCAGACTCCAGACGTTCTCTTATAGAAGTACATAGCAAGAAGAATGAAGGACTTAATTTACGCCACAATTGTTCAGTCTTTCAGCCTAAAAGCCTGTGGAGCGTTGGAATGTGTGGCAAATAGCACATTGCCAAAAACGGAGCCCCGTTACGAAGAACAATGTGGATGACCAGTACTAGATGCACTACAAACTGCGTTTAGACGCATTCGGAGGATCATGATCCTCCGACATGATCCTCCCAAACGTCCAGAAAAACGAGGTCCAGAACTGAGGAGAATTAGTCAGCAAAATCTTCAAGTCGAAGCGACTTTAAACTGATCGACATGCGGAGTGAATTGAGTTTCTCATAGACCACCAGAAGCCACCCAAGGTCGTCGGTATCCAGTAAAATATCACCATAATATCTTACGGGGCAGTCAGAAACAATGGTTCCCCTCTAGATCAGCTTGTTTGCTCGTTCTGGTACTTCAGCAGAGATTGCAAGGGAGACTGCTCTCGTAAAAGTCAACGGTTCGGAGCATAACCAAGCTTCATTTGATGTCTGAGAGTAAGGCTAGAACTCGCCCTTATCAGCCATTTTATAGTCCACTCTCTCGGTTAAGTGAGAACCACCCCATATCTTTCAGGTTCGGTGCAGCAGTTTAGAAAACCTTCAAGCGTGAATTGTTTTGTAAACGTAACAATGTCAGATTTGAATTCTTACTCCCTTACTCTGACCTTTCAGGTTTAACGAGACACTTTACACTCTGGATAACGAAATTCTGTGCTTTGAAGCTCAAGTCTTAATTTTCCGTGATTATGTTTCAGTAGAGGAGAGTGAGAGAGAATTAAGTACCGAGCTCGGCAACTTGATTGGAGCTGAACGAAACACGGGTGTGACGCAGTTGCTGCTGACGTCCCACGTGCGCTTGGGTTTATCTCTCTCGCCTACGCCTCTATCCTCGAATCCCACGATTTCTTCTGCAGCACTTTCTCGGACTGCGCAGGGTAATCCATTTCCATCCACACGACTGTAAGAGAAAGGTACGGACCAAGGGGAGAAAGATTCGCTGGACCGCAAGGTGCACCGACTTTCTGGTTGCACAGAAGTCGTCCTCGATGCAGGGAGTTTAAGATCGCCGAACGAACTCTGATGACAGAACAGAGACCGGGATTGAATGAACAGCGCCATCTCTCAGCGCCAAACTGCAGCCAAATTGTATTACTCTATTCCTCCATAAATGAGTACGCTCACAGGTTTTTCAATGTCACCTCCCCTGTCTCTTCTTTCTCTCTTCGCTCAGACTCCTTCAAACGTTTCTCCTCGTTTGTCTTGTTTTAATATTCTAGGTAAGCTCTGTGTCCCCTGCCTCTGAAGAACTACAATGTTCTGGACATTCTGCATGAAGCTGCAACTGTTAGTGTGTCTGGTCAGAGACCCGCCCAGTGCACACTTCATTTCCAAACAGGAGAAATTCGGATGTGACGGTGCAATGCCGACTAGACATTGTCTCCAATCCTTTCGGGATCCTCTGCGTTCTTCTCATTCGTCGCTTCCCTGTTCCCACTCGCCGTCTTGGAAGTCTCTGAAGGGGCAAAAATTGTTCTGCGGTTACGCAGATGTAGAAAAGCTGCGTAGAAAGAAACTTCAAGTTTGTGTTCGGAGGAAAGGAGAGATATTACTCGGCAGGACGAGTCCCGCCATTTACATTTTCACTCAGCATCAAATAATTTGAAATTAAATAGTTAGTATCTATCAGTTTTCCTCAGCAAGTAAACTCATCGGAACGTTACGTTTCAAAGCAAGTTGGACTAAGCAAGTAAACTCATCTGAGCGTTACGTTTCAATACAAGTTGGACTAAGTGCGGTTTCAATTGGGTTTGCAAGAGACGTCCTCAAGTTCTAGAAAACTAGTTGATGAGATTGAACTATGCATGCAAACAACAAGTGAAGATCTCTTGTTAAGAAACGGATTGAGTTGGAGAGAAGTTTAGCTATAAATCTTATACAGTCTAAATAGAAAAATCAGTTATGAGTAGTGATATGTATTATCTTAGTGAGTCAAAGATTGTGAAATACACTACTATCATCGTGAATATTTTGACTAACAAAATAAAAATATATCCAAAATATATAAGATGACCAAAAACAACATAATATAAAAGTTTATGTTAAAATTTCAATAAATATGATATTCCACAAATCATTGGAGCAATAGATAATACTTATACAAATCTTTAAACCAAACTACCCAAAAACTTCTTCTATCGGTATCAAACTCTAATTATTTTATACTCTTTCAATATGTGTGTAACACAGATTTTAAATTTTGAGATTGATGTTACATCATATCAAGTTCTTCTTGCGATGTTGCACATTTGAGACAATCAAACTTACATCAAACAATATAGTTAAAGACAGTGCTCATTACAAGGAGATTCGTTCGTTCCAGTAATCTTTTAGAAAATAGTAAGACAAGAGTAATTTCACGAGTACTACTATGTGATAAAGTTCATCCACTGAGAATGAACTACTAAAGCGTTAACGACATACACATCTAAGACAACATATGGAGAATGTCTTTGATAATCAACTATCAAAATAATAATTCGAATCAAAATTACTTTTGATCAACTAAAAAAGAGATAAAGCATTATATTATATTGTTTGTGTAACTATATGTTGTCCATCGAGTTGTACTAACATGTGGAGTATTATATTATTTTATGCTTCAACAAATAGAATCTTTATTTAATGATGTGAACATGATAGACGAAAGATGGATTGCATCACACATCCTGCCAGTTTTATGATCTGCAATAGATAAACAAGTACTACCAAAGGTTAATTAGCCAAACAAACTAAATTAAAATATTATAGAAATCAATCACAATCACTTAAAAATATATACTACAATTGAAGAAAAAAGTAGAGTTCATTATACAAATTGAAGATTCGCGTATATTGTTTTCCATGAGTTATAGTTCCATGCGTTTTAACTTCATCTTATCAAGTTTACGATATTCTTGAACAACCAAACTTAAATTTATGATCTTCTTGAATATTTTAATTATCATTTGTTTCATTTATCATTTGAGTAAACAATATTAATGTATTTTTAATGTCTCTTTATTATCTCTAGAGAGTTTTCACTTCTTGTTGCATTGACCACTAACACCAAGAAGGTTGCACATTTTATTTTTTGGACTCATAAACTCTTCTTAATAGATGTCTAAATTGATGTATCAACTAAAAATTTCAAATGGTGGTGGTCTTTTTCATCATAAAAAACAATCTCTTCATGAATAATCATTGATTTGAATTCATTGATGAATACTTAACTTCTTCATATGTTCTCGTTTATATCTGTTGGGTCATCAGTTAAATCAACAACTTGATGCTCACAATCATGAAATATATGCAAAAGCATCACATGTATATAGAATTTCTAAATTTTTGGAGAATGACATCTAAAGGTTGCTCGTAAAAATCTCAAGTGTTGAGCTTTACACCACTGAATTTTTTATTCATTTTTGCTTTGTATTTCATGAAGAATCTATGTAATTTATTACGAAGATCTCTTTTAGTGACGTAACAATGATAATATCGTTGAATTTAATAACAACGATATTAAATTGATCTTGACTTGCAATACTTTGATTACAATGATTAAAGTATATATTTTTATATAAATATAAAAACACTATCACATGATTATGATCTATTCAACCTTGGATTTTTTGACAATAATTCATTTTAAATCAAATATATAATATAATAATTGAATACTATAATATTAAATATATATTATAAATGTGATTAACAAAATACAAGATATAAGTTCATATTTGTAATTATAACTTCTTTCAATATTTTCTTAGTTATGAAAGACTTTTTATTTCTTCAAGTTAGAGAATCTTGTAAGATCTCATTAATCTTTTGATCAATATTTTAAACTATGACAATTGAGATAGCCATCTGAATCGTTTCAGCCATGCAAGCATGAAAGAATTTCTTTTGTAACAAAATTAATGAATACACAATGCACATTAGTCTAACACATAATAGATTTATCAATGAAATCAAGACATGATTTTGAAAAATAACAAGATACATTCATGTTGATAAAAATTTTATTACATATACATATTCATCATAAAACGCTGGTCGTGTTAAATAACATAAATTTTAATAAAGATATAAAAAAGTTATGAAGTTTGAGGTCGAACCAAAAAAAAGAAAGAATGAAGAATTCAAAATGAAAAGGCTACAAAATCTATAACCCAACTCATGAATAATCAATCACAATCGTTTTTACTAATCCAATCACACGCTTGATGATTTGATAGATATGGTTCATAAAAAAGTCTGTCTATTAGTACAACTAGTCTTTCGAATAATCAGACTTTGTCTTTTAGTGGGTATGACGAACTTCAGATCACGATATAAAAAGGACATGAGCTATATCATTTCTACTAGTTGTTCGTAAATATGTGTCGTTCTATAGCATTTCTTTTTGTTTCACAGCTCATCAATAATATGAGGATAAAACGTCAATCTACATGGAGTCGATGGGTTCGAGATATAGTGATATTGTTATAAAATTGTTATTATTTTTTTGTCTATTTGGATTATTCATTAAATGTAACAATCTTGTTGGTCCCAAAATTCATTGAACAAATTCAAAATATTAAAAATATTAAATTATAATATGTAAAAATAGTTGATTTTTAGAACATAACGGATTCGGCAGAAGCTAAAACTTGCAAATGATAGAAAATTTTTATTTTAATATTGAAAGTTTAATTTACAAATCAAGCAGAACTTCCAAACATCATAAAAGAAAATTTGAATATCAAATGAATTCTCAAAATAAAAAATGAGTTACTCTTGGCATGAATACAAAGTGTAACTTTTGTGGACAAAGTAAAAGTTTGAATACCAAGTAATATTTGGATGATTGAAATTTTCATCAAATGCAAAGAACCTCAACACAAAGCAACTTGAAATGAGTTGAGGAAGAAATCACTAACTTAAAAATATTAAGTGTATAACACTATCTATAAAACATTTATAAGCTCAACTGCTAATCTCAATAATTTTATTATAAAAAGTAGTAGTATGATACAATGCAAACTAAAGAATAAATGAGAAAAATTTGATCAAGTGTAAAATGCTCAACGTTACAAATAACAACTCTCTTATTTTCTCATGCGCATGCATTTATTTTTTTCATTCAAAGCAAATAGAGAAAGTGGCAAAAAGTTAATTCCTCTCTTTACCACATATGCGTATCAAAATGTTCTCTTTAGATTTACATCTATTAATTTTCTTGTCAATTATATATCTCATGAGGTTGTTGTACAACTTGAGTTCAAATTTTAAAATATAGATATAGAAGGTATGTGGGTAGTTGCTCAAACTGATATTCAACTTGAATTTTTGAAGTATTTTTTCATTCTTTGATATGATTTTAGTTCAAAAATTATTTCTTTTTCTAAACTTGTATAACTAGTGGAGAACTTTTCATCAATGCCAGAATTGTAAAATTATTGTTAAGTGTAAATAGAGAATAAAATCAAAATCAAAATCTATATAATATATAAATCATATTTTCATTAAACATTATTTTGAAGTATGATAGATCCGGGTTATCAAGAGAAGGTATGAGGAAATTTGTTTAAAATTCTTTGCACCATATTCACAATATTACAAAGAGTTGAATCATATTTTTTTTCAACTCTTCAAACATTAACTTTTCCAATGAGTTTATTAAGTTGAATCATTCACACTAGAAGTTCATATCTTTTAATTTAACATACATATATAACACTTTAAATATGAGCATTAACAATATAAGGATCTTGTTTATTTTATATTTCTTCTTATAATTTATTTTTATTTTATTTTGATGATATTGTACTTTTTATTGACTCGTTGAAGCATACATTAAATTAAATTAATATAATATAAATTTTCATTATAATGGACTATGTTGCTTTCATTTTTCTAATTATTGCTATGTGTTGTCGCATAGCTTACCATCAGTTTTTGAGTTTTTTTAAATCTTGAAAAACAGGAATCTTTTTCCACTTTAGGATTGATCATCATCGTGTGGCAACTTGAGAGAGTCAGTTAACGAACAGACGCGAGCAAGAACAGACGCGAGCAGTTACTCTGGCTTTCAACTAGATGTGTCGTGCGCATCTTGCTACCGGTGTCTCAAGCAAGAGAATGTGGAGCAAAATTGTTCTGTCGTGCGCATCCTGCTGCTACCAGTGTATCAAACAATGGAATGGGGAGGAGAGCTGTTGTGTCGTGCGCATTATTTTGTATTATAATGTAATGAACTCTAGATTTTTTGCAATAATTTATATATTTTTGTAGTTCAAAAAATATATTGTTGTGTAATGGGTATTTTATTTGTCATTTTTGTATAAATTCGTGTATTCATGTTGTTCATTCTTCTCCACTCATCATATATGACTTTGTTTGATAAATTTGATAATAAATATATAATATTCAATCATCAAAAATATAAATATCTCAAAAATATTTATTGTTTAATTTTCTTAAGTATTCATCCAAAGCACCTTTACTCTATTGATGACATGCAACAAGTTGCACGTCATCACCTCATTACCATAGCGTCATCATGTAATCTGATCAAGTCATCGAGATGATTAATTAGCATTCGTCACATCACAAATGTAAACATCTTACATTCTCAATGAGTGTCATGTCAACATCATCATCCATCAAAATACTAAATCTTTGACTTTTTGTAACTCCCTCTCAATAAATTCATTTAAAACAATATGCAAGTTCAATTTGGGCATGTTCTACAATCTCTAATTAATATCTAATGGTGTTATCAAAACCATTTAACTACAAGTATAAGTCAACTTGTCTCTAAGATGTCTATTTTATCAGAGATTGATTTAAAATTTACATCTTGAAGTTTTATAAGAGACCGTACGGTTCCTCAATTTGGAAATATTATGTGTAAGATAAACTCGAGAGAAAAAGATAAACACAAGAACGAACATTATGGTAATGTCAAATTTCACTTTTAAGTCTCGGAGGTTCACTTTGATTTATTTGTCTATACCACTTGCTAGTCAAAGTCATAAATCAAATACCATATTTGTTTTTCAATTCAATAAACAACAAATATAAAATAAAAATATCATTAAATAAAAATATCATTAAATAAAAATATCATTTTTAAATGATCAAGAATAATTTTACTTAAAAGTTCAAAATAAGATCTAAAATATTATACTTTTACAAAAACAAATATTTGAAATTTTTCCTTTTCCGAATAAAAACTATAATCTTTTACTTGCATCTATGTTTAATAAAATCAACTAATGAGCCCCTTAGCTTTATGTACACTTCCGTGTTATCTCTATACAAAAATCCTTATGAACCGACCAACGTGTAGTATGTAAATTGCATCCGAGTCTTTAAATTGATATATGAACTCAAACTTAGAACAAGAACTATTGAAACGTAACTCGAAGCAAAAAAATATCAATTTGTCAACTAAAAGCTTTACATCAATGGCACACATCTCAAACAATATTCAAAAACTCACCCATGTGCATTCTTGTAGTATAAAAAAAATACATACAAGTCCACACAATCAACTAGAACCAAAAACGTTAGATTTTTAAAACAAAGAGTGAAGAAATAAAAGAGACTTATCTGATAATTGTTTCTTTCTCATAATAAGAAATCCAAAGTTGATGTGAATTGATCTTTTGCAATTCAATATGGATCATTTTAAGCATATACTATATATGCTTATCATTCATGACACAATAATCCAATCAACTTTCAAGCTCTTCTTACATGACACGAGGTGAGGACTCGTTGGTTGCATTAGCACTAGAAACAAAGGAGCTTGACTCATCAATTGTGAACGACATAACAACCCTATATCGCATGTGAATGAAAATTGATAAAAGCGTCTCTTAGCAAGCCAATCTCCATAACTCCCAAGTCGTTTGATCGTTATCATCTTCAATTTTATAAAATAATTGTGTTCTAATCCTAATGAATCTTATGACCGCAAGTTTAGATTCCTGAATGACTCAATTTTCGCTCACAAGAAAGCGCTTTTGCTCCTCTCCGTAGTCTCAATTTTCATTTTTACAAACCGTCTTCTCTTATGTGTAGTATGTACAAACCCATTGAACCCACTTACGTTTATGCGCATGCGTTGAACCTCCTCATTTCTCAAAACATCCATCGGATATATATACATAAGTCTCTCTCTTATGTCAGTCTCTATGTGCGTATATTCATCTTAGATTATGAGCAAGCAGATCTTTTATGTCTTTAATATAACACCAATGATTGCTAATTATCCAATCAACGCTTTGCACAATCAGCAAGTTAGATCTTAATTTTGATTTTTCATCTTTTGAATTCCATAACATCACGAATAACCATCCAAATGAAACAAATGAAGCGTCCATGAAAAACTTACAAGAATTATTACCACTTGGTATAGTGAAAATAAAGATTCAAAAGTTGAGTAAATTGGTTTTTTTGTTTTACCAAGTTTCAAAAAAATAATATACAATCTGAAATTTGTGATTGATTTAAAAACTGATCCAAAGTATAAAAACGATGTGAACTATAGCTACACGATGAGAACTCAAAATGAACATGAGAACATATTTTCTGAAAGAAGTCATGAACTGAACCATGTGGATAGACTCATGGTGTTCAACTATAATTGAAAGACACGATTTCTTATATAAACGTATTTCTTTTCTCGGATTTTGATATGAACTTGTTTCAATAGTAGTACAGAGTTAGTCTGCGTAAAAAAATATAAACATCTTCACTCTACTCTTATACATGATAATAACAATATTTCATTATTCACAAGTTGATCGGATTGCATAGATTCAATGTTCGGTTAACCTTTTGAGAAACATGAAAATATGCATGTCTAAGGTGAAGTAATAATAAAGATAATAAACATGCTCATAAACATCATCATGTTCATTAGGAAAATATATGATGGTAATGAGACCGACTCAGATGGTGAGTCGGGCTTGTACGTCAAGGACTAAACTTGATGTACGTCAGATTACCAAAGTTATGACGGAGGCATAGTGTCTCAAGGCTCATCGGTTATGAACAAGAGATATGTCAACTCGCGATACGTTTGAGACCAACGACCTAAAAGTGAAGGACCGAGTCGAGTTTATCCAATAAACACTTCATGAAAATAACATACTCGGTTTGTGACAATCAAGACGATTCTCGAGAGCTCGAGGTCATACAATGTGCTTGGGATTGTTTGAAGGTAGTCTTTCCGTCATGTCTAAAATCGATCATATTTTCTTATTTTTGATCAATAGAGGTTATTTTTTATATCAAAATGATCAAAAAAAGATACTCTACAAGAATCTTTTGTTTATTTGTTTGTCCAATCTAAAGTAGATTCTAGTGTGTTTTTTCATAATTTGAGATAAACCAAGTAAATCATGACTTGATAGACTATGCTGTGGTGTTCTTCTTTCTTATTCTTGGTTCTTTTTCCCGAGCCATAAGTAATCTCTTAACCATCCCATTAAATATGTAGAAGATTCATTAAATTGTTTGATGTTTTTCAGAGCCAGAATTTACTTTTCAGAAGAGGATTGGAGATGGAACCTGATCTACCGACCAAAATGAGCAACAAGACGGTCCAATGCTCTCAAGCTTCATCAAAATGATCGCATTCAAAGAGAGGTATGAGAAAACAATAATGTTTTCAGTTCTTGTTCTATTGTTTTCATTTTAACATATTAATAGAGCACTAAGTGTATATTTTGAGTGATGTTTGGTGTAATCAAGTGACACAACTCATAAATCTGCTTCTAAAAAACCGAAAGTATGTATCTGCCAAACCCATATTTGAGTGTAGCTCCTTAATGCATATGTCGATGAAATCGTTTGATAAACCACTCTCTGATAAGATAAGCGATATCTCCAAGTAACACAGGAGGTATAACGATTGCATCATTCTCTCCATTCACTTTGATTGTTGGCTCAAAAAGAGTATGCTTTGTTTTCATCAATTGATATAAACTTGATTGTTGTAAATGTGCAACATCGTGAGTAGAGCCAGACATGGTGCAACATAAATCCCAAAACTTTAGATCAGAATCGCATACTCCTTGTAGCAAGACTGAGTAATCAGAGTGATGATTCAGTGTTCCAGAAAATACTTTTGAGGTGATTTGTGTCTCAATTTTATGTGAGAATCATCAATGGCATCTATTATTTGTGAGATTTCACAAATCTATTCAAACTTGCTCATAATGTTTCTGCTCTCTATGATATCTAATCCACGTACATACTTGGAGATAATTTACTTCTAATGGTAAGAATATCAATAATCCTCGTCGTGTATTTCACTATAGTCGATTTTCCAATGCAATACATGTCGCTAAGAATCCTTAACTGAGCATTATGTGCAAAGCGATCGATCATTATTTTCACACATTTGGCTAGTTTCATTCGCTTTCTTGCTGCAGGTCATTCTTTGATACTAGACATGAAAAGTTCTATTTCGTCTATTAGTTCCGTAAAATTTCTCTATGACATTCTGTATCATTTTTCATACGAGTATCCAGAAAATCAATATTCATGTGTCGTATCTGCTTATGAATCACGTCTCACCATGTGTTGTCTGTGTATTATCCAAAACTCTCGAGGTGTTATCACGGTAGTATGCACACTCTCCAATGTTTGGATGAACAAAAACAACATGAAAAATGCATGATTAATATCATAATCCGATGAACAGATCATGAATGTAGTGAGTTTTCTTGTTTTAAAAAGTCATCCACTCCTAAAACAGAGGAAAATAAAGTACAACATATCTATCTTCTCAAAATATGCATGTTCGTTGTTTGCCTCAGAAACGAGAAAAAGTAAGACGTTGCTATAGATGATGAGATTTTTTTCAAATCTAATAATCTCAAGAGAAGTTTACATTAAGAGAAAAAAATATAAAGATGAAATCACAATAAAAACATAACATATCTTATTCTGAAAAAAAGAAAGACAAAATCTCTGTGTCAAAAAATATACTACTCTCAAACAAGACACACAAATGAAAGAAATGAGAACTAGATCAAAACCCGTCGAAGGAAAGAGAAGTAAATAAAGAAGTATTTTTTTGATATTACTTAAGTTAATAAGTCACCAAGTTCGGTTAATCTTTAATCTTCGATTCCTTTGATCTTTAAACGGAGGAAGTGGATCTTTGTGACGAACTAGCACTCACATGAACCTTGTACTTGAGGCATTTTCTCACCTTACGTGCACCTCACGTACTTCCACGAAAGTTCTCATGTGAGTCGGTTAATTGATCCGCTCTCGGTTGTTATACAATTTTTATCACGGGGACTGTTATATACTATATTTTCCTCCTAAAAATCAGACGGCTCACCATTTGAACTCCACTTTTTAGATTTCTAGCCGATTGAGTGCTCTGTTAGACCCGAGCACTTTCAACAGATTCATGGAGACTCGCAAGACATCATTCATTCAGTACAAGTAGGCTTTCAGAAGTAGGACGAAGCTAAAATAAACTATGCGGAAAGATATCAGTAGGCTCACTGATATATCCACTTACCAATCAATAATAGGGGGTCTCAAACTTCAGTCGTAACCCTGGACGTCAGTTTCTGTAATGCACGTCACGGCAATCCGATGTAAACGTTACATGGTACCTCTTGAGGTACCCTGTAACAAACTTATGTCACTTGACGTAAGTGCCATAATTAAACAGTTTATGACAATTTCAGTTCAAGTTCCGAGGAGGTCATGAATACTCTCACAGACATAAACTCGTTTACAGACTCCATTCAAACCTGCCGTCATTTTCTCTTACAACTTTGACATAAGCAAGTTACATCTACGAACCCTATTTCCGTTTTCAATCTGACGGGCTATGGTTGGAGACCCCCCTAATAGGGGTATCAAACCATAGGGGTCTCAAACCATTGTCTTCTTCGGAATAGAGAGTCCAGAATCCAGATACTGTAATTGTGAAGACAAATGCGTTTATGAAAGGGGAAGTCCCGACTGGTCTTCGTACTTCCGTCCTTTTGTCTTTTCTTTTACAGTACCTCGTTATTGTTCTGCGTGCGAAAACTAACGCTATTTTCTGGGTATCTAGCACGGGTAACCATGAAGACAGCAAAGTCAGTTGATTGAAATCCGAGCCTTCCAGTGAAGGGCACTTGATTTGGCACGAGTTTCTGGCGATCCCAATACCGGTACAGCGCGCTTCGCAACAGATTGAAACGTGACCCCCGTCCTCTGGTGCAGCTTCTTGTCTGAATATTCGTCTGAAGTCGAGCTAACTAAAGGCGATGGGCAATTAAACAGTAATCGTGGGCCTTCGTAAATGGCCCTTGAGAGTTGGTCCTGCAGCATTTCTTCCGTGTAGGCTCAGTCAACAAGTTTCACAATGACGTCTGCACCACCTCTGAGCTTTTACGGTAGGAATTTCTCTATATGTTTGTCTCCTCAGTTGCAGCCCGGGTTTGTTGAAAGAGGAGAGGGTTTTGTTGAGGTATGCTAGAGTCTTTCATTTTATTTAATCCGATTGTCCTTGCGCTTGTATACGATATTGCTTATCTTAGACCTGCTTCCTGATCAATTCGAAATAGCAGCCAGTTCATTCTTTTCACTCTAACATTCTGAGTTGACACCGTTAACTGGAGTAAAATCAGAGTCTGCCGATTTACATTTCTCGGGCGGAATTAACGACGAGATGATCCTCGTTGATGAATCGAAAAGTTTTGAGCTCATGTACTATATCTATTTCTGAACCTGACCGGCGCATGAAGTTATTCACGTTTTGCTTCCCTTGATTGTTTAGTGCGAGGACCAGACGGGCTCTCTCTGCTGCTTGGCCCACCTCTGAATGGAGAACCTGAGAAGAAACTCGACAAGTTAGGTTTCCTCTTCCTGTTATTCCCTTGAAGTTCTAGAGGCGATCCTGTGAAGTGTCTCCTCTGGCTTTTATTACGTCGTTTGTATTGGGAAGTCTACGGACTCGCATTCAGTGGTAGCCTATTGCTTTCTACAGTTTAGCAGCTACGAACACTAAAGAATGGTTTTCTTCTCTTCTCCGTATGACAGCTCACATGACGGGATTTGGCGATGGCCGTTTTCATGTATGCAGAGTAACATGCTCAGCTGCAAAGTTCAGCCCAGACGGCAGCAAGTTGGCACTTACAACAGCAGAAGCGGTAGTCCTTTATGACGCCGACACCTGCAAGGAAGTTTTGAAACTCCCATTATCTGGGACAACTGCCACTTTCTTTTCTCCTCAAGGATCCTACTTGCAAACTTTTCAGAAACCAACAGGGCAGGAAAAGAATCTTACTCTATGGGATTTGAAGACTGGTTCCATCGCTTTTCAACTGTTCCAAAAGACTATGTCGAAATCTAATTGGTGAGTGTTTTTTCAGTTGCGAGAGACTTACTTGGTGACACATTCGAGATATACATTCTGTACCAACTCAAATGCCAGACTATCTTACTTGCTAGGCTATCAGCCTCCTGGAAAAAACAAACTTGGTGTGCTGACATTTGATCAAATATTTGTAGGCCTGCTATTCAGTTCAGTGATGATGAGACCCTAGCATGTCGCCTGGTCACGAACGAGGTGCACTTCTATGATGGGAGGGATTTTCACAAAGGGATCACTGATAGATTGCGGTTACCAGGAATTGCCGGTGTTCAACTCTCACATGCTCCTGGTTCACACGTTGCTGCCTATGTGCCTGAAATGAAGGTCAGCCTTTGTGCCTCTTCTGAACTTTCCCTTCAGAGTCGGTCAATCCGCTCGGTACTTAGTTCGTAAACGATATATCCCGTCTGTCAAATCAAGGTAAATAGCGTAATTTGTTGAGAAGGATAAGTCCCTGTCCAGACTCGAAGTTCAAAACAGCAGTTTCCTGGAGAACGACAGTGCTCATTAAAATTGCTTCTTACAATTCTGCTCTCTGCGGAAGTTCTTAAGTAGTACATTAATATCAGAGGCTAGTTGTTTATGTTTGGCCTTGGGCTTTAAAGGATCATAGTTCATTACTTTCCCGTAAAGCGTATCTGCATATTACCATCGACAAGCACAGGAATACTCTGTTTCTTGCGTGATTAGAACCGGTTTGTGTTATATAGTTGTAAGATAATTATCTTGAGGGTATCCATATTTCTCATCTTGAAAGTAAATTTCTTACAATAATTTATAAATGGATATTAGTAGATACTGAATTAAAAGAATAAAATGTAGGAATTTAAATTTAGTATGTTTTAATAAATTCTTTTATTAAATTGAGTTGGAAAATTTGTTTAATCATGATTATTGTTACTTAATTCTCATTTAATCAGTAAATCTTCTCACATATTACAAAAGGTGAGACTCATCAGGAAACTTGGTCCAGGGACAACCAGCTAGTGCTCGTATTTATAAGGTTTCGGAAGTTAGTCAAGGTGAACCTGTGGCGCGTCGAAGTTTTTTC
The DNA here is from genome assembly GCA_036924285.1 of Asterella californica. NCBI lineage: Eukaryota > Viridiplantae > Streptophyta > Marchantiopsida > Marchantiales > Aytoniaceae > Asterella > Asterella californica. The sequence continues at coordinate 22,358,401 of JAYKYS010000003.1, forward strand.
AAGTCGTCAACTTCTCAACTTATGTGGAATAAAGGATCAACAGGACTCTTGGTGCTTGCGACATCCGATATAGACAAGAGCAACCAGAGTTACTATGGAGAGACTCGACTGCACTTTCTTACAAGCAATGGGAAGCATGAAGGAGCGGTACCTCTTAGTAAGTGTAGTAAACCATTTACACTACGGAGTTATTGCGTGTTTCAGTTGATGTCTCATCCTCCCTACGCAGTCTTGACGGTGCTGGGGGTTATAGTTTCGATAGTTATTGTGATAGAATTCTGAGCAGAGATCAATTTGGGCTATGGTTGTTCTGCGGTGTGTTCAGATAAGGAAGGCCCAATTCATGATGTACAGTGGTCTCCGAGTGGAACGGAGTTTATTGTCGTTTATGGATGTATCCTTGGACTTCTATCTTGGTGCAGGATGCATGCTCTGGAGTAGCATACTGTTGCTCTTATATACTTGGTATTCCGGTCGCTAGGTTGTAAGTGTTCCGCAAGAAAGTTCGTGATATGTTGATCTATACGTTTCAGTTAGAGTGTTATCTAGTTTTCAAATCGTATGCTTGTGATCAGGACAAATGATTGTGATTCGTCTTCTTGACTCCGGACTCTGGCTATCCCGGTTTCATGATTGTCACTTCAGATTGTTAGTTCTGTGGTCTTCTTGCAGATGGAAGTGTATTCATTTTTCTGATGTTTTCTGATAGACTCGGGGTGTGATTTCGACTTCTATGCTTATCAGTCATCGTCCGAGTCTTGCTTTGTTATTCTTGTTGAAAGTGAGTTGGGTTACGTTTTTCTTTTTTATTGAGTTCAACCGTCCGCGACTTGGTATGATCAGGGACTTACTTGGATTGGAAAATCCAGAGAACTCATCTCAGTGAATGGTAGGACGTAGTAGTGTATTCATTTTTCTGATGTTTTCTGATAGACTCGGGGTGTGATTTCGACTTCTATGCTTATCAGTCATCGTCTGAGTCTTGCTTTGTTATTCTTGTTGAAAGTGAGTTGGGTTACGTTTTTCTTTTTGATTGAGTTCAACCGTCCGCGACTTGGTATGCTCAGGGACTTACTTGGATTGGAAAATCCAGAAAACTCATCTCGGTGAATGGTAGGACGTAGTTTTTCAGATTGTAATGACATCCAGGTAGGGAATGTCAGGATATGTAGATTATTAGAAGTCTTATTAGGGATGCTGCTTTTATAATGTTCCGCCAAGATTGCATTTTTGTCAGGTCCCATATGTGTTTCATTCATGATTCTTTTGACTATTTGATTTTGTGATGTGCACTTGGATAAAATGTCATCTGGTCCTCTCTTGTCTGATCGATTTTCTTAGTGGTGTCAGAATATTTTGGTTTTGATAACCCGCCCTTGTTTCCCTCTTTGTTTTCAAGAGCTCAACCAAGGGAATGACATTTCCTGATTCCAAATGTGTATGCCTTAATAACGACTTGATTGCAGTCATGCCTGCTAAAGCAGCATTGTTCACTGCGGACTGTAAGTTACTCTTTGACTTCGGGAGTGGACCCTACAACGTTGTTCGGTGGAATCCTCATGGACACTGTATCCTTTGAATACAGCTGCTTTATTTGTTTCTCTCGCATGAAGTGCAGTCTAATTACTTGTACCGTATAGCTACGGCCTGATATGCGCTTTTGTATATGTTTAATAAACATTCAGCCTATGCTAGTTTCTGCCCTGAAATCGGAGATTGACTTGACCTTGACGTTTTCTTCGAGAAGTCATTTGTCTTGCAGGGTTTGGTAACCTTCCCGGAGATATGGTAGCATATCTCAACATCATTTTCGTCGTCTTTGATTGTCATCAACTTCACATCCCTGTTTAGTTATTAGGCATCCCTTGCTTCAGATCCGGTGTTCTTGAATTCACTCGGCTTTAAAACTTCACCTGTTGTACTGCATCAGGTTTTTTGGGATCGTCAAACACTGAAGTCTCTTGGCTCTACCAAAGCTGCGTTGTCTGTGACAAGTGAATGGTCTGCTGATGGACGCTACTTCATGACGGCCACAACAGCTCCTCGGCTTCAAGTTGACAATGGGTCAGTGGACGCAGTGTGCTTGGCCAATGTGCATCGACTTCGACAGTCATCATATTAGTGGGAAATTATCGTTTCTCATTTTTAGCCGTGTTCATCCAGATTTTAAAATCTTACTTGCATCAAGCCTCTCCCTGAAAAGAAACGGAAATCTTCGTCTTGCTGAAAATGTTGCACTAGCTAATCACCGGGTGCTGCATTGTAAGCTATGACCTGGCGTAAAGATTTGATGTCATAATTTACTTTTTTTACAGGATCAGATTTTTCAAGTGCAATGGTAGTCTCTACTTCGAGAAGAAATATGAGAAACTCTATCAGGTCGGTATCCTCTTGTAGCCGCCCAAAAAGATCTCCAATGTTCTTCAGTCCTCTTCAAATGCGGTCGTAGCATGACACATCCTCAGCCGATTCTAGAAGAATCTTGGCATATAGGGTCCAGAAGTGCTACACATTTTCCGGTTGTTGGTTTGGTGGATGATGCGTCATTCTGGTTTTTACCGGATGAATTGCAGGCTGAGTGGCGACCTGCTGCTGCTGAGTTATACCCAGACAGACCACCGTCTCCTTCTTCGAGCAAAGCTACTGAGAAGAAACAAGAGTCAAAACCAGGTACTACTGTACATCTAAACTAAACACTGGCGCGTGCAGTGTACGGAAGTGATAGGCTTCACTAGCTCTGTTATTTAGTTGCGGTCAGCTGATCTTTGTCGGTGGTTGGTTTGTGGATGTGTCACTCTAGTTAATTGATACGCTTTGAATGCCAGCTTACTTCTATTGCATAAGCTAGAGTACGAACGATGGATCTTGACTTGACATCCGTGTGGAACTCCTGCTGGTGTGATGGCTATTTTCTTTGTGTAGTAGCAGCAGCTAAACCTGCAGTGTATCGTCCGCCCAATGCTAGCAACTCAGCTGCAGTGAAGGCTCAGGTAAGAGTCAGATTACTGGATTGCTCTCTGCTGTCAAGTCTGGCAAGAATGTCCTTCATACTGAATTTGTTCCTAAAAGAAGTCAGGGATGTGGTGACCAAAGAGAGTTTGGTCCTCTTGATGTGTGATCCGCTGAGTTCCTTACTCGTTTCTTTATTGCCTTACGCAGCTGTTCGGTGAAGAAGAGAAACAGTCTGGGTAATTTTCCTACTTTCCACCCAGTGTTCGTGCATTTGTGGATATGGATGGGGTCTGATATAATTCTTTCTATTCCTTCCGCGAGGGCACCAAGTGTATCACTAGCTAACAGCAAGTCTTCTATGAAATGCGCAGAGGTCTGAGTAAAAGTTCTCTGAAGAATCAGAAGCGGAGGGCTAACAAGCAGAAGGAAGCAGCTCCAGACGCACAGCCTGCATCCCAGGATGCATCCAAATCTCCAGCCGTGGTCTGACATACTCGCTTCTTTCTCTCGTCCACTTTGACAGATCTGATGAATCCTCTGTCGACTTCAATTTTAGGAACCGTTCGACATGAACGTTTAGCGGGTCAGCTATTTGTCTGATGGAAAGAAAAGCTTGTGTCTTGATGACACGCATCGGAGGCGGACGTTGAAGTAGACTAACTCGAACTCTCAATTGGACTCGCAGAGCGCTGAACTGGAGAAACTTTCTGTCGATGATCAAGCTGGATCCGCTGGTAAGTATGCTTGTCTTAAATCAAATTGTTGATAGTCCGACTGGCTAAAAGTCTCTCTGTGAAATCATGCGCTCAGCTTTTTGCTCAAAAGATTCTCCACCTTGACCATGAACCAAGAAGCTTGATGTATGGAAAAGGTTTTTCTAACGTCTGCATTTCAATGGGCTGCAGGAGGGAGTGATGTTGCCAAGAAACTCAGGGCACTCAACAAAAAGCTCCGACAGATTGAGGACCTGAAGGGAAGCAAAACGCCTTTAACTGCTGAACAGCAAGAGAAGTTAGGTCACGAGGCGGCCTTAAGAGCTGAAATCAAGGCTTTAGAAGCGGAGAAGAGTTGATTGGATGTTTACTGATGTTGTTTTGCTGTTCCATTTAGAGACATCTAGAAAATAGAACATGCACACATGCGGATTATGCAGATACTCCCAGCCGAAGACCACCGAGAATATCGTCGTAACCCCGGAATTAAAGGTGAAGCGGGTAGTGAGCAGATTAGTAATCAGAGGCTATCTTGTAGAGGGCGCGGAATCTGTTGGGATGATTCTGCACCGATTGCGGATTTCGTACAGAAACTCGGATGAAGCAGATTGCTTGTAACAACGCTTCAGCCTACAAATGTGAGTGGTGATAGCATGCCTCTGTCATGTACTTTTTTGTGGAGCTTTTTATGGTAATTCCGTTTCAGCTCTATATCTGTGGATGTCACGTGATGTTGGAATCCTTGTGGAGTTTATTGTAGCAAGGATATATTTCGGTCCATAAGGATAGCAGCGTAATGCAAGAACTACCTACATGCACATGAGGTAACCCGAAAATATGACACCGAGAGCAGAGTAAGTAGCATAGAGGGGCGTGAATGTACACCGACTTGAAACATCGTGCAGCTAATATTTCTGACCAGGCGATAGAGAAACTAGAATGTGTAGCAAACACCAGGAGGCCCATCCAGAGAGATTGACTCTCTTGGTGTGTAAGCGCAATATAGATGACATACAAAATGCAATGCAGACTATGGGAAAGACCTTTCTAATGCATAACAGAAACCGAGGTCTAGAAATGCGTAAGAACTGGACTAAAACAAACTTTTAGCGTGGTATAGAGCGGATGATATAGTCATTTCAAGAACAAACTAGAAAAGAGAAGAGAGTGTGTCTCCTGTGTCATAAACAATCAGCACACAGGGCAATCACCAAGCCTGGGTCCACGTTCTGGAAGCACGTTCTGAGTGTTATGAGATAACACTTTCTTACAGAGGTCGTTTATTTCCCTTCTCAGTCTACGTCGTGGATTGCGTCAGCAGGATTGGGGATGGTAGACTTGGTACGGTCTTCACCTGCACACCTGGATTGCACGGGCGGTTTCGGCCATACCGAGACAGAAGGTATCAAGACACTTGGCGCTTACTGCATTTATTTAAACTAGGTCATACAGTTCCCTTTGCGCTGAAACGCCAGTCCAGTACCTTGAAAGGTAAGATTCCAGTAGTGCGAACGGAAGCATAGCAACGGTGTGCTAGATGTGGACCTCAACACTATCCCTTTCCTTTTTCTCAGAAAGGCTGAGAAAGCTGTCAGCACTCATTTGTGAATCGAGCAAGTCAAAGGAGAAGTCCTGGCACGGACTGGACATATCCGGGCACCCGTTATAGAAAACTCACAAGCCTGCAACAATGCTAATAGGAGGATGCCGACAACTTCGAAATGGAACCTGACAGAAAGATGCCCAACTTGTGCAGGACAGCACTCGTCTACAGGGGTAAGAAGGTAAGACCCAAAAGCCTTTCCTAGTTTACTCCCAAAACCTCCGAAGCGAAAATACAAGTTGGGGAAATGAGCATGAGGTAAAGTTCTCGGAAAGATGAGGATGGTCAGGTAAAGTGATGAGAAAAGAGGAGGAGATTACTAAGCAGTCCTGTAGCTTGAGTCTTGATTCTTAAGCTGATAGTAAGATTACCTCCCAAGTCAAAAGAGAATCACGACAGAAAATACCTTCTTGTGCTCATCCCTGATGGTTACTAGTTATTATGGTTACTTTTATCAAGTACAATGATGAGAAGAATGGAAGATTCGCAAACAGATATCGAGCTGGAGTCAACATTACCTCCAAGTCAACATCGTTTGAGGAATAGTGGCTGTCATGAAAATGGAAGCACAATGTACTAATTGCTTAGCACTCTACAAACTTTCAGATTGTAATACTTTCGACACTGCAACCTTGAGACAGATGGCTTAAAAGAATCCGAATTTTATGCATGTTATGGGGAGAAAAATAATGGGTCAATCTTAAAGATGTCACTTGTCAAGCTCGCATACATCATGTGCGAGGGTAGACACTTGTAAAATTTTAAAATTGTTTAAACGTTTATCCTTAATAATTTCATGTTATTTTTAGTTCTCCCGAGTTATTTAAGATCTTATAGTATAACAACAAATAGTTTTATTATATTATCCTACTAATGCCATGTATGTATTTAACTTTTTGCATCTATATGCATCAAATATATATTAAACAAGGAAACATTAAATTAATTTCAGTTAAGAGATGAATACACATTTTCAGATATAATTTAATCGTATAGAAGATATTAGATATAATATGTTATATTCACATCATTTTGTTTGAAATATAGTCTGTGAAGTTTATTTGAAATACAAGATATAACTTAACGTCAAGACTAATAAACGTATGTAAGGAGTTATAACATATAAATCAGAGTCAAGAGGTATTTAAAACTCAAAAAGGTTGCTGTCATGTTGTTTATGAAGAGATATGAGTGGCATGATTTCTAGGCGGAATCGAATGATGAAAGTTCCCGTTACACGTTATTCGAGCCCATAGTTCGAACGAGCCGTCGTTGATCATGAATGTCTGTAACAATAATAACACTCGGCTGAATAACACTCGGCTGTCATATCTGTACGTACGCCTGCAGCATGTGGCAAGAACTCGCCGCGAAACTCTCTTCCAACAGCAAACAGCCGGCTTTTCGAGGTTCGACTCTGTAGTCGGTTTCTCCTTGAGCTATGCCATTGCTCGGATCGGATCGACGCGCGGAAAAGAGGCAGGGCCCAGAATGGAAGAAGATGACAAGGCTGTACGATAGATTTGAATTTTGAAGACCTTGGGTTGCACAGGACAGATGTCGACCACCTGGAGGAAAGTGACGAAACCATCACCCTCAGTTCCTCATATCATACAAGCTAGGCTTCAACATTCTCAAGGTCGTTGTTCGGGTCCATTCGCACCTGGCTATGATACTACCGTAGTGGAATGTATTGTCGTGTTTAAATAATTAACTGATATAGAAAATATAAATCTTGACTATATTGTTTTCCAAACTGAAACATTTACATTCTCGTTTCGCTCTGTGCTTTAATGGAACATGACGTTTTGAGCATATTTTTCTCAAAATTGTGACTGCATGATTATTCTAATAACAAATATATGCTCAAATTCTTGGAAAAAATTTATATAAGTATACGATAATGAATGCCACCCCGTATAGGTGTTTAGGTGGTTACGATCCCTCCAGGTGTCATGTGAAACGCTGGAAATCTGTTTAATCATACTCGCTTTTAATCATACTTCTCAGAGCACCTGCATATGCGCCTAGACCTAGTTCGATCACTGTTAGACTAATAAATTAAACATTATTAGTGTGCTTTGACTTTACCTTGTCCAATGAGAGAACCTTATACATGTCTTTGTCACGTCGGTTGTTTCTCCAGACCACCCTAAACTTGTCAGGATTTTATTTTTAAATATGATCACACTGTTCATAGTTTAGTGATAAGTGAACAAAAGAAGACAAATTGATTTCTTTCCTTGACAAGCCGGAGCTTTATTATCCAGACTGAGTGCGTAGTACTGTATGGTTTATGGGTTTACTTCTCAAATGACCAAGTGTTCAAATAACAAGATCTAGTTTCGTCCGTGTGATTAGAAATTTCCTGTAAATAGTACTTTTGTTCTTTTCTTATTTTGATATTGTCTTTTTCCTGTCTATTCTTACTATTGTATTCTTACTATTCTCATATTTAGACGTAGGTTTTCTAGACGTTCTTATATAAGAAAGGTCTAGAATATATTTTGTTCTAAAATGTTTTCTTCTGAACTTCCGCTTCGTCACCTTCGACCTCAATAATTTCAGAACTGTACTGTCAGCTTTAAAGTAAGATGCAAGCTGTTTACAGAAGAATTAGAGAAGAATTTGCGGTCTGAAACCTATTCTAAACTAATCAACTTCATTAATTTTTTCCCGTACTTAACGGTTGTCTTCTTCTTTCTGTTTGCCTAAAGTTCGCCCAGCATGCATATTCGCTTTAGGTTTGTTGTGTTTGATCCCACTCTTCTTAAGGGAGTGTTGCTTGATCACACCCATGATTGGCTATTGATGGTAAAATCAGTCACTTTGTCATATCAATGACATGTTAGATTACACACACTAGCTTCTCGAGCATGTATCATTTGACATGTATTTTATTGTTGAAACGATTTGAATAGTTGAGATACTTAGTCACAATCGAAAATAATGAAATGATAGAACACCTGGTACATATTTGTGTGAATTTTTTAATGCTCTCAGGTAAAGGATATTCTAAAGATATCTCATTTTCTGAATTTTTTGTTTTTTGGACAAAAATAATCCTTTGGTGCACAAGCAGTTTATCATTAGCAACTCAAATTTCTTTTTAAAATACCAAAACCGATAGACTTTCAACCTGGTGCGAATGGACTCTTACCGCACATGCATATTCAGTTTCTTTTATCGTAGATTATTACCAAAAAATCTCTTGTCCCGACCATATGAAACTAAAGTCCATTTTGTCTGTATGTGAACCCGGAACTGCGATCGCATCGCACCTATCAAGACTCAGTTTCATGCACGTGAGAAACTTGAAAGCCTTGTACCCACGAATGTACCCACGAATTGCAAGTTTCTTGGTATGTTTTGTAATCGAGACAGCGTATATTCGCACAATTTTTGATCCACAAAGTCACGATAGACATTGCTTACCTACATGGACAAAAATTCTCTCGCTCTCAAAAGAAAACATGTAAAGATCTCTAACAAAACCATGCTCTCCAAAGTCCTGTCTCATGTCGGCAGAGTATCCATACCTTTCGAAACCAAATCTATGTTCTAATGAGGGATACACCTTATTACCAAGCCCACTTCATCAGGTTCGTAAACTGAAACTGCAATGCTTGAACTGCGTGTGCGGTTAGTGTACATCGTTTGTCGGTAGGACTGAGTTAATGCGATCACTATTTGTACATCTTTGAATGAATCGAAGGCACGAAGTTCTCATTGCATACTAGGCTTGTTATCACTTGCTTGCATTATTCCATACTCTAAATAGTTTTCCTTCATTGTTGTATTTACTATCACTTGGATATTGTACGCACTACTTGCACATTGGACAGAGGTGAAGTCCATAAATGGAGGATCATATTGTCTTGTAAGTGAACAATGTACTATTCGATTATCAACAAATGCTATTCTCGTAATTAGAGTTATAAAAGTATATTTTTACTGATATAATTTACAGCATTCGTGTTCTATTTAAGATTATTCATGAATCAGAATTGTATATGATTTGTAGTCTATATTTTATCACTTATCCTAGTTCACTAGTGACGAAACTTGTGCAATCAATGCAATCCATCTTCCATCAAAGATTATTTGATTTTTCTTCAAGTTGTTTTTTAGCCGGACATTGTTTCAACATAAATTTTATTCGATCAAATGCGATTTAGCATCATACTTATCACAGAAAAATGTTTTTTTGCACTCTAACTATTGTTTATTAGCTGAACCCCAACCAACCGCAAGCTAAGCTGCTAAAGTTTATCGTCTTGTAGTCAAATATGCGAGAGATGGAGCCTGCAACTCCACTTTGGGAAATGGAGACCTTCTTTATCAAGCTAACCTATGATATATTCAATCAAAAAATACTCGGAGGTATTATGAAACACCTCCACGTTTAGGATCCAGTTCCGTGTGTCTACTAACATGTTCCAAATAACAAGAGAGCAATAGAAGATCTCAAAATGTCTTACGATTGACACTGGATCCAGCAGTAGGCCTCGTTCGGTTTCAAATCGAACCATTGAAAATGGAATTACACTTTAATGTTTAGAACATAATTTTATTTCAATCTTTAGAATCAAATCGAAACAAATTCATGTTATTTGCATTTGAACCATTTTGGAGCGAAACCAAGTCTTTAATGAAAATTACTTTTGATCATAAAGTCTTCATTCAGTAATGAAATCTGAAGAATGAAAGTCAATTCATAACTGTTGGAATCCACGAGCTTTATATTTTGTGATGTGTTTCAAATCAACTGGTTGATAGCAAGGGAGATCTAGAGAATTAAAAGTTATATGGTGTCTTTGCAAAAAAAAAAGAATATTCCTCATAACATAAAATACAAAAGAAAAAAATACTATTATATTTCTCTTTTATACCAGTAAATGTAAAACTCACGAGTAGCTCTGAACTGAACCCTCACTTTTCAGATGAGAACTTTATTATCAAAATCATTTTAATGTAAAAGTTGTTATCTGATGCTATTTGATGGTAAACTCAAAAAAGAAAGACTCCGCGAGGCCAGACCCTATAAATCGGTACTTGTGGTTTAATGGCGAAGAAATAAATAGCTGATCAAGATAGATTCTTCAGTCGGATTGCTAAGTGTGACAAAGATAATGAAATCAGTTCAACTTTACTTTCTAACATATTCACAATACATCACATATAATGAAGTTATCAAAAAATTGAATACCATAAAGAACACGTTTTAAAAAAAATAAATGGATCCATTCAATCTTTTTCAACAAAAGTTTATTCAAATTGAACCTTCTATTAAGAAAAAAATGAATAAAACAAAAAGAAAGCAAGAAACAAGAAAACAAGTCCATACACAATACGACATACTCTATATTATATTCCATACAAATGAACAAACAATACAGAGAAACCATATGTAAACAAAACAATAAAAAATATAGTTCAAACTATTTTCTGTTTGATAAAATATTTTCCTGGTACTTTCTAATTACATTCTTCAAAAGTCCAGGTAGTCAACGGCGAGATCTATGGAGCATATTAATTCATAAATTTTATATTATATATCACAAGTAACATAAGCGATTGTCTCTATGATCAGCATAACTTGTTTTATATTATATTTGTTATACAATGAAATCATATATGTTATATATATAGATTACGCATCACATACTACATCATGACTAGCTTTCATTTTGGAAAACTTTCACCTCTCAAATTCATAATCCTTTCTCCTAGACTCACCTCCAAACAATTCCAGCAGAATGTAGATAATGTCTTCTGATCAGATGTTGCAATTCTTCTTGAGTGCCCTCCATTGAGCTAAATGTTTATACGAGCTAAAATATACAAATGAAGAATAGCAACGTGGAGGCTAGAACTGGATGATAGAGGATAGACCTCTTGGGCTACGTTATGAAAGTGATTTCTAAGTAATAGTTTTTTTTCACGACGTTTTATTATCTGATTGGGTCATACAACGGTTTGCTTTTCACACTAAAGATAACAAGAATTTAATACCTGTACCATCTGGATTCAAAGTGAGAGTACACAGTTATACTCTATGATGTGTCTTCATACGTGAGTTCTAAATTTGCAATATGGAACTCTATCGCCTTCAAGTTGTTCTAGGCGATAGAGTTCCATAGTTGAGTTGATTCAGAGCAATGTTAGTGGATGCAGTTTTAAATCGCTGACTGAGAAATAAGAGATAAATTATCCGAGAGTCTCATATGTTGAGATTATCCAAGAGTCTCTAATATCCTAGTAATATGGACAGCTTGTAAGGTCAATTGATTTGTACAGTCCATAGGTTCTTTCTGCACGTCCCTGTGACCTATTTAACAATCATTCAACATCCATAGATAAATTTAGATTATTTTATAATAACTTATACTCTAATTATTATATAATATTTATACTTTTTCCGATAACATATAGGGAGCAAAAATTCCCCAAGTGGATTGAGAATGCTTGTTTACTGGGAAAGTAGATGGCGTTATTGTATAATAGACATAAATAAAGACTAAATATGCAATCCAGGGCTACTTCTGAAACCACAAAAGACAACAATTTGAATTGTCCGAAGATAAATTGATTTTCATTCTGCGCTACATATTATTTAGGTCTGGAGGACAAGGTTCCTCTTGTAACCATATTTTCTTGAGTTCTCGTTTCTTAAACCCCTGGTGTCCATATAAAAGCAAGAAAATAAAATATTCCCTTTTGGGGGTTCACTTTAAGAGAACCAATTGTAACCGTTAAGTGCAAAATGCATTCCATGAAAATATTTCCTACGAAAAATGAATATTTTGAAATAATAATTACATTTTTGTAATTCACCTCTAAGCACACTGATAACAAGTGATTGAATTTTAGTGTTTCTTGGAACCAAAGAGGATAAGAACACGGTGAGGAAAAAAGGAAAATTCATTTCCTTGCTTTCGTACTCACACCGGGGTTTAACAATTCGTTTAAATGTGAATCGATATCTCAGATCATCTTGTGATCCTTCCTAACATCTTGATTTTCTTAGAGGTCTTCAATCTTGGTCATCATCGTATTCAAATTTTGTCGCAATGTCACTTGTATCTATCCTTTCGTCTCTACTTTATCTACTAACAACGTTATTTTAACAACAATTTTCTTTCCGTAACAATACTAGATACGGAGTCACGACGGAGATCTTTACTATTTTTGGGTATAATACACAAGAGTAGTATGAACTATTCAAAACGAGAAAAATTAATATTATAAATTCGATTATCCGCCGTTTCAAAAAATTAATATTACAAATTCATTTGCTTGGTGTGTTGGTTGATATACCTTACTATGCTACCTTTGTGTAAGTCAAGTATACATGATGGATTAACTTCTGGGAACTTTTGCTCGCTTGTTCTTATCGAGAAAATATATAAGTATTAAGTGAAAGCCCATTACCAAGTTGATAAGAAAAATCAAGATATTCTATAAAATTTAAAATTAAATGTTAACTCAAACCTGGAAACGGGAGAAGACCCAAGCAGAAACCACAAGGCATGAGTATACTGCATCGCTTTTGAAGGTACAAGTAAAGGAACCAAAAGTTATTTATATAAGATTTATTGTGATTTTAATTTATCACTTAACTTTTCTGACAAAAAGAGTTAGATAATAAATTAAACCTTTGGATATTCCGATGGAAGAGGTGAAAAATATGCATCCAAAGTGCACTTTTGGATGAGGAGAAGAAGACTATCAACATTTACATACTTCAGAAAATTATCAACATCAATTAACTGAAAACGGGCTTCAAGAACAATTTAGTGAAAATTACATTAGGTAGTAGGTAAAAAAAAAAAAGCTTACGGACACAAATACAAGAGTGATGCTGAACTGGCTTCTAAAATACATTGTAGACAGAAGGAGCAATAAGTCATAACTTTACTCTAAATTTAATATAAAAATTTAGATTACTAAATTAAAACCTATACTCAACTTAGTTCACTTCCTAACAAGGCCATTGCAGTCACCGAAAACCCATAAGTAAGTACGAATATTGATCTTTCTCCTGGTATAAACATCCTTATCACGAATAAAAAAACAGTTATTATTTTAAGATTCTTAATTTATAATCTAATCTTTCGAAGACGAAAAATTAAAATTAAAATTAAAAAGTAAACATGTTCCACTCTTCCGAATATAGGAAGAGGGTGAATAAGCATCTACGATCAACTTCCGTACTTTTGCTCCCTTTAAGATATCTGAAATGATATAAATGTTATATAAATATTCTAGATTAAGTAAAATTAAAAATCAAAATAATATTTAAGTGTTAACTGTTATTGCTCCAAGAACGTTAGAAACCATTTTAGAAAACCCATAAGTGGAGTGTGGTTCTTTGCGCTTCACGGGGTACAAGTGCGGGAGGGTGCTGTCCAGAATCCATGAGTATATTAATACATTAATTCATTACCTAACCCTTCCCGTCGGAAGGGTTAGGTAATAAATTAAGGTTCATTGAGGTTGCAGCCCTCTTCCATCTTCGGATGGAAGAGGTGAATAAGCAACCTCAATGAGGGTGAATAATATGTATGCTTCTAAATCAGGTGAATATTTAATGCAGGTGCTCTGAATCCTCGTTATGATAGAGTGACGTTCCCGAACATTTGCTGTGTCTTTAAAGCTCCGTGACCACGCCAAAGGCGGCAATGTGATGCCAGAAGGACAATAAAACGGAGAAAAGGATAATGCTTCCCTTCGTGGCGTCAGTTGCTTGGCCCTTCGGGTCCTTCTTTCCCTCGTAAAGCCTGATGGAGTCTTCACATCCGTCTGCTGTTCATTGTGGCGCGTGTTCTCTATAAACGGAGACGCATTTCAAACTATGTTGACTCCTCAACATAAGGGTCGATGGGGTCTTTCCATCCGTTGGCTATTCAGTGCGTCACCGACTCCTCAACATAAGGCGACGACGGAAGGACGGTACTGCTGGGTTCTCTTCGTCGTTCCGGTTGCGGGAAGTACGTGAATATCTCACGCTGGGCTTGAATGCCGATCGGTGCCGGAATTTTACCGTCCGCCCGGCTGTATGATATCCGTCAAGTTACGATGTGATTTGGGACCCAGAGGGACTTTCGGTAACCTTTGGAACTTCCTTGCTAATTTGAACAAGATCTCTTCTGTTCTGCAATTTTCATTTTCATTCATTTCATTTCATTGATATGGTTGTCAACTCCGGCCTTCAGCCGGTAGAGCCATGGTGGCGGAATTTACAGAGGAGTGGGACACAGTATCTCATTATTATTGCTTCCCAGGTAACTATCACGTACTGATTATCGACGGAACTCCGGCCACCAGAGGAAATAGCTGCTTGTGAAAGCAGCAGAGCAAAAACGCAAAAACGCGAACCAATGAATAGCAAACGGATGGGAAGACCCCATCAAGCCTTACAAGGGAAAGAAGGACCCCGAAGGGCCAAGCAACAACTAAAGCAGCAGAGTGAGGAGTTCGTAGTTCACGGCCGACTCCATTTTATTACACATTCTCGGGGTTGCGGTATGTGGGATACGTGCCGGGAATGATCCTGCATATCCGGTAGTTTGCTGTAAGGCCGACAAAGCTTGTCCGAACTTTGTCGAGCCAGGCCCCGGAAGAATAGTGTCCTATAGAGTCATTCTTCGCATGGGCCTGACAGACACAAAGCATGTGCTTGGTAGGGTCTAGTGTCAGAGCGGTACCCGCAGGTACGATCCGCTCTTTGCTTTCAAAGGAGACCGGAGACTTACTGTGGCTTTTCTTATGCAGTCAAACCTCGTTATAATCACGCAACTGGTAACAATATATTTTGTCACTACAGTATAACGCTGAGTGATTGTATATTTATAATCACATTATTTACAAAAAGAGTATAGAATATGATTATATATGTATATATTAATCATTTTAGTGAAAAAGTTTACAAAGCTAACTGTAAAAGCTAGAGTTAGAATAAAAAATGTCAACCTTGTCTACTGTTCATGAACAACTAGTCTCAGCAGCTTTTCAGATTTTGTGTTTTTCAAATCGCTCAGAGCAATCCGCTTTTCCGGTGGATCATGTTATTCATGATTTTAAAGTAAAGTAAGTTTTTTTCCAAACAAAAGGTAAAAGGAAGGAGAGATTTTTGAAGTGTACCAAACGAGAAAAGTTTTTTATAATAGCAAAGTAAAAACTATCTCGTTATAATCATATATCTTTGTATTTTTCTTCACAAAATTATCCTTTATTTGACGACTATAACGAGAGACATATATAAGAAAATGGTCCATCCCCACGAAAAACATCACTACAACGCGATTATGACTATGTCGAGTGTGACTATAACGAGATTTGACTTACTGACTAATGTGGTAAGGTGTTTCCCTTCTTATACTGTAGAGGAAACAAGGAAAGCAGTCTCTCGACACGTCCAAATGAGTTCACTTGTTATAATATTTAGCAAGAAGAGTCGGGCCTCACCATCGGACACGATGTATATAAAAGATTCTATTATGCACTCTCCCAGCTGTGCATGGGAGGGACGGAGCCGTCTGAGTCACCGTATATTCTCATGAAACGTGTGACCTGGTCAGGAAGGCGTCTGTCCCCTTTAGACGGTAGCCTCGTTTGGATGGAAGAACCTTGGAAAGTAGATATAAGACAGAATAAAGTTCTTGGCTTCCATTGGCTACTAGGATGTTCATGTTCTCCTAACAAGTGCCCGCTCATCGGCCGGCTTGCTGGAAGCTTGGAAAGTGGGGACCCGTCGTTTGACGTGGAAGTGGGGCGGGAGGTTCACCATTCAAGTGAAAGTCACCGATCTGCAAATCCTTCTGGCAGTCATTTTCTTCGCTTTCCTCTCTTCATCGCTGCATGCGACGAAAGAGAAGAAGTGGAGAGAGACAGGAGTGTGATGAGTTGGCGGGAGGTAGACAAGTCTGTGGAAGTCTGCGAGATCTTCAGCGATTTCATGCTCTGATTAGTAGTGGGTTGAGGACAATTGTGAAGCGTTTCTTCCGTGGACTACGAGGTTGGAAGAATCTGTTCCCTCGTCTTCTTCTCAGGTTTCTCGAGTAATAAGATCTGTGTCTTCCAGCACTTTCGTCCATTGCGGGGCGCTAACGTGATCGAGCTCCTCTGGGACCTCCCGTGTGATGCAATCCTGCCTCTGTCCGTTTCTTTCTTCTTCTTTCTTTCTGCGCAGAGTATCCCTTCCCTTCTTTTCGGCCGTTGCCGTACCTCCGTATTGTGTGGGCGAAGACAGATTCCCTTTTCTGTGGTGTCTAAGTCTATAATCGTGAAACAGAGGATTGTTTTCCCGAAGTTGCGGAGGCCGCACTTCGTTCGTGGTTGTCGTGGTGTTCGTTCTAGAAAACAAGATATTTTTTGTTGCTTGCTCGTTTCAGTTTTTGGCGATAAGAGTTGCCCTCCCTGGACGAGTTGCCCTTCCCTGCTACAGTAATCCTCTGGCCCGGACCCTTATGACTCCCTGGCAGTGTCGGCCAACCGTCAGAAGTTCAGTCAGAATGAAATTAGTCCACGCTGCGTTTCCTGCTTCCTTCTTCCTTGGGGAAACTACAGTGAAACTCTTGGCGTCCTGTGCAAGCTCCTCTTCCACCAGGCTCTATAATCCTAATCCTTAGGAGTTTGATGTCGGTCTTAGTTCGGGTGCTGATGGTTGAATTCTCAGTTGTCCTGTCAGCCGTCAGTTTCATATCGTGAGTAGACTTCGGAAGTTTAATCCACCATGGCTACTGGGACTAGCAAGTTCGGATTACCTGCTTCTGTACTTGTATCGCAAAGCCCCCGTACTTTGCCAAGTTCCCAGGTTATTGATTGCAGAGCACACATCCCACAATCCCCGGCGACCAAAGACAAGAAAGAAATACCTCTTCTACAAGTTCCTGGACAGACCGGTCGATACTTCGGCCTTTGGCAGCGCCGATGGAGAGAAAAATCTCCTGGAGCAATGCTCTATAACAAAAATGTCGAGGCAGGGAGCGATGAAGCGGAGGGTGATGCCGATGGGCATCATTTGGGACGGGGTCTTCTGAACCAGCAACAACTGATTAATGGAGGACAGGAAAGCCCGGCATCGGACCTGAGGACTGACCATTCGAGTGGGGAGAGCATGTATCAGACAACTTCAGATGATACGGAAGTTCGTACAGATGGTGGCGAAGAGCGCCGCGTCAATCGTGGTAGCTATATGCCTTCTCGTGAACTTTACCGGAAAGGAAATAAGCAGTGCCGTCAACATGCAAGTGTGTCCGTGGAGTCAGTAAGGGAAACAGATGGGGACCAAGAAACGAATCAGGATCACAGCGCCGAGAGGGGTCTGCAGGATCATTATTCCTCGGTGACTACGATTAGAGTTGAAGATCGTGATCCACAGGAGGTTCTTCAGGAGGCAAAGTTTAAGGAGATCGCTTGTTGTATCTCAGCCATTAAGCGGTTGAAACTTGTCTGCACCAGGACAGTTGCCAGGACACTGAGAAACTTCAAGGGTTCTATTAAAGATGACAATAAGGCTGCGGATGGAATGCTCCTAGTGGATGAAACTGAGGCTGAGGCAAGAATTCCTGATGAGTGTAACGAAAAGACTGAAAAGGCTTCCGGCAGTAAGCGCGATGACGAGCTGGACGAGATTCCGTGGGACTTGCTGAAGCGGCTTTGGGAGAATCCTGCCTTTGTGAAATTCCGAGTATCAGTTTCGATGGCCAATCTGACGATGGCGTTACCTACCTTCTTGTCCCGGGCACTGCCTCTTCTTTCAAGTGTAAGTACAGTGTTGACACGCTCTTGTTGTTGCTCATATAGTTAGTTGATACCTCAAGTGGAGTGGCTACTGTTGCAAATGATGTTAATGGCGGTATCAGCGTATGCTCTTGTCGCTGTTGCTTCTGGGCGACTACTAATTCTTGCACATTAACACTACAGCACAAGTTTTTTCAGACCGCACGGTTTTACTCTAGCTTGCTATATATAGTGACAGATGCTTAAATTCCGAAACCTTTGTAAGATTCGTAACATAACAGACACGCATGTTCATGTTCCTAATTAACATGAACATGCGTGACATTCGCCTTTAACTTGAAAAGGATAACAATTTTGTTCCGTTTTAAAAATGTTTTGTTGGAGTCTGGAAACACTTTTTGCTTCAGCAAGGAGCTAGCGCGCTTGTGCGTTAGGTTCTCCATGTCATGATGGATCGACTATATGTTGCTACATGACGCACACCTGCGTTTAGTTATAGTTAAACTGGTAATCCAGCATTAGCCGGAAGCAGACGCATTGTCATCATTCAAATTTCAAGTTTCTGATTTGACTCTGTTGTCAGAATGATTGAGTTTGTCGTTGCTTTTGCAGACTTCTTTGAAGGGATTCTCGTTCCCAGTGCTGGCTCCATTGCTATTTGGTGGAGGAATCGTCTTCAAAAGTGCAGTTTCCAATCTAGGATTTGTGCTACCTCGAATGTTGTATGTTACCGGATCCGATCTAGCTCCTAAACAAATTTCTTTTTGAAAGTTCAGGAGCTTCTTTCTACATGAGTGATGTCTTCAGAGTGATTCTTTGAAACTCAGTCTTGATGCTCTAATCCTTTTTGTCTAGTGTTCTCGTGTTTCCAGATTCCGGAATTCGGGTTCTAAACAGAAAGGGATAATCTTAGGACTTCATTGACCTTCCTCCGTCCTGTTTGTAGGATGTCAATGGCAATTATGTGGGTGTTATGGGCTTTGAATCATGTGATTCAAGAGGCGATTCAGCACCTAAAAGACAATGGTAGTTTTGATCGGAGGGTGGCGAGTGTTCTTGTACTCTTCTTTGAGTAAGACAACTGTAGATATTGGCCCTTTGTCTTTGCTCTTTCAGTCATTGTTCTCATTTGAATTATCTGGCTCAGAATTGCCTTCGAACAGGTTCGGTGAAAGAATGTTTTTCATGGAACCTGTTTGCTTTTCCTGGGTTTTACGTAGATATTCGGAGTTCTTCACTAGCATGTCAGCCTATAGGTAGATAAAAATCTGGGGTAGCTTTACCTTGAGTGGCCCCCCTCCCCCTCCTGATTAGGATTTAGAGCGAATTAAGGTTAAGGAAACGCGCACCGCGGGAGGGGGGCCACTCAAGGTATAAGGGTCTCTAAATGTGATATATTAGGTGCAAATTAGAGCATTGTTATTTGCCGAGGGAGGAAATATTTCGTGGATGATTTCTTTCATATAGTGACTTATAGCTTATATAATTTACGTGGTGAATTGGCAGGTTGACATTTAGTGCGATAGCGGTTGTGACAGTCTTATCAAGGTATGTCACGCTGAACACTGCTCATTCCCTGTTCGGCGAGTGCAAGTTCTGATGCCCACCTTCTCTTCATAGTTTGCTGACACCCTCTTCTCTGGTAATTGTTTTGCAGCATCGGGTTAAATGTCAACAACCTGCTTCTACCTTCTTTTCTGGCTCTCGCCTTAGCTGGGAAGGTACCAGTTTAAAGTCTTTCCCTTCCCAACCTCTTGGTTCCGTGTCATCGCTCGTTTAGTATCATGTATTTCCTACTTTTCCGGGAACTCTTGATCCCGCTCTTGCATGGTAACGCGTATAGGTACTTGGGGAGTTGAGTGAGTAGTCAACTTAGGTACGACGTTCAGGAAACGTTCTCGCACTTGTCCTCTTGAGTCTTCAGTTTGTTGGAGTATATGTACTAACATTCAGATATAAACTGTCTCCTCATGTCAAGCAGAAACAAGATCTTCGGCACAGTCTGACTGGATTCGTACGCGGTTGTGTAGGATGTCTGGCAAAATTACTTCGCAGGTTTTTTTCTCTTTGCAGCTCAGCCTTTCAGACCGGGACACTCGGTGGCCCTTTTGTGCGGTCAAGAGACGACAGGACTACAGACAACGAACCTAGGAATGACGAAATCGGCCTGGTTTGAAGGCGTTTGTGAAGCTGTCGACCTGCGCTACACAGTCTTGCGAAACGGACGATACCGCTTAATGGTGCCCAATGCAACTTTTGTGAAAAGGGAATTCATTATAATTGACCCTGAACTTCAGGAACCTGAACCGTCAAGAACGCAGCAAAGCCCACGAGCAAAGCCAACGCAGCGACCAAACAATGTAGATTCTGGAACTAAAATTCCCGATCTACCCACATCATCACCTTCTAGCATCTCCTCACAGACTGCCTGGAATGTATACGTCGGAGATATGTCAGGCAATGGAGCTCTTAGTCAAAAGCTCTAGTGGGAACATGAATGGATCAGCATGGTCGACAAGCAGGGGTTCCGGCTGTGGACCCGAAAGAGACAGCCTTCAATAATAGCTGGTTTCTCGCACACGCGCATGACCAACAGAAATGTATTATTGGAAGGTAAATTCCCGGACATTAGAGAAGTATAACCTGTTGGAAACTTCCTTGGGCGATGCTCTGTAGCCTTATCAGACGGCACTAAGTAAGCTGGTGCACACATAGAATCGTCGGTGAAGAACTGCTAGCTATCTGAGTTTCCTTACGAATCTCGAACAGCTCGCACACTGAACTCTTGAGCCTTGCGGCCGCTCCCTCCAAGGAACTATCAGAGTAGCATGCTCCAAATAAGTAGGTATGCACCCATTTTAGTTCAGTTCACATTCGGGAGTCATGTTAGTCGATCGGTAAATGCTGTTGCAGTCGCAGCATGTACTGATCTACCTCAAGCAGAGTTTAAGGTGTAAGGTCGGCATGTAGATGGTATAGACCCCGGGTATCAAACTCACGAATCGTACGTGCTTTCAACTTCTCTCTGAATCAAAGATCTTTCGGGTAGTTTGCCTCTTGTCGTACCTGCAGCGGTCAAGACGAACGGCAGTTGATATTTTAAACTCCAGGGTGCGCTACAAATCTTCTTCTCACAGACGGCTGGGAGGGCACTTTCGTAGTGGAGAACTAAACCACGAGTATCGGTAAGCGAAAGCACTGGTGATGAGCCTGTAGTGATGTGCCATAAACATATAAACATGTGTTACCATTCAAAGTCGGCTCTTCAGCGACTCATATGGAGTCTTATCTTGTAAGCTTCTTCGAATAAGGTCGGAAAGAGGGAAGTATGCGACCTGCAGTCCTGTGCCACGAACAGCTGCGGAAGCCGATCGCTTGCAAATAATTGTGGGTCTCGGCCTGGATCATTCTAATGAGTACTTACAATGAAAATGAGCAATGAGTAAGTTGGTGTCATCGAGTAAACGAGCATCGTGATAGATACATCCATGGGTATATCCTGTACTATCAGATATTGAACCGCTGACACTAAAGGGGCTTCATAAGTTGGTGCCATTGAGTAAATGAGGATCGTGATAAATACATCCATAGGTATATCTTGTACTATCAGATATTGAACCGCTGACACTAAAGAGGCTTCATCTGCTGCGTGTTAAAGAGCGTCATAACAGCGTCCTGTCACCCTAAATTTCTGAATATCATATGTATCAACAACAACTCTAATATCACTATGTGATCGAGTAAAGTCATATTCACAATCACTAGCACAAATAGTCAAAGTATCCTAATCCAAAATGATGATAAAAAATGATCAAAGTATCCTAATCCAAATGATGATCAAACGAAACGACATCCACCTCCTCTAAACCTGTGCATGCTCTAGTATGCACCAGAGATATCAACTAGAGAGCGGACAGCTTCTTCGTGCAATCTAGTCTTCTCTTGTATCCTCGAGCTCAACATCGTCCTCCTCGTATTGAAATTTTAGTGCGATGTCGTTTGTATCCAACCATTCACCTTTTTGTTGAAAACCTTAACCCGCTTGTCTGTCACGAGTATTTTCAACTTTGCATCGTCTAACTCCCTTATTGCATATATGGCATTGTCGTGAACTTTTTTTATCACATATGGATCAAACTAACGCTTTGAGAACTTTCGAACCGAATTGTGTTGATTGTCTAAACTATTGTTGTTGACCAGAACCCATTCCTCTTCCTCAATTTCTCTCCACTTCAATCGATGTCGTTGATCAAATCGAGCATTGTTCTTCAAACGTGTCTCACGTAACCTCTCGAGTGCAATCTCTACGTCCTCTCGTCACCACTCAAGTTGACGGATGTGAATAGCAAGAAGCTCCTCCTTTAATAACTTATCATCTCACGGCAATAACACGCTCCAAGTTGGAACATGTTTCTTGATTGGCATGACAAGCTTCTGTCTTGTCATGAGCTCCACATGCATGTAACTTGTCACGGAACTATGCGACAGCTCATAGTGCAATGATAGCAGTCGAAGTCACTCCTTCACTCTCCTAAGGTTAAGGCTGTAAGGCTTGGTTAAAGCTTGTAAACCCTATTACAAGCCTTAACCAACGCCTTAACGAGAGATGGATGATCTCGTTCACTCTTTATGTTTTCTTCAAGATTGTAGATAATTGTCAATGACAACTTCATCCCACATCTCTCAAATAATGCATGAGCTTCATGCGCGTCAAGTTTCTCACGATCAGTCGTAATCTTCTTACGCATCCATAGTGGCAAATAACCTCCTCCAACAAAAATTTACATACTCCCTCGGTAGTCTTTGTTCACAACACCTTCTTTCAACTTGGTTCGATAAATCCTCTCGTGCGAGTACCATATATCTCATTTGTCGTAACTCCACTAACATGATCACCAAGTCTACAATCCATTTAAAGTGAATCGTCAATGGATATGTAAGATGGAGTCCATCTCGATGTCAAATGTTCGAATACATCTGACGTGTCAAACATAACTCCACAAATGAAACCACGTCTTTGTACATATTTTTCACCAATACTGCTCCTTCAGCTTGACAAAGGTGGTCCAAATCTCTTTGTGTCATGCCCACAAGTCCTCATGAAACTCTTTCAGTAGCTTTTGTTGATCCTCCTTGTTGCATATTCTCTGCAACGACATTCTATTCTTCTACTTCTGTCGTTTCTAAGGAAATCCATCTTGTAGTAGAAACTCGTATGTCTCTCTACGAACCCTTCAAAACTCCTCATCAGTCCAACCAGAATGTTTGGTTAGCTATTTGAGATATCTCCCAATATCTAGTAAACTTCTCTCGTATATAATCCTTTGACGAAAAGTTTGTTCACCTCCTTGTATATACAACAAATATAGAACTCTGCACCCAAGTCATCCGTGTCATCCATCATCTCTTCTTCCTCATCATAACTCATTCATGAGAGCATGTCATCTAACGAATTATCCTTCTCCGCAATGTGTTTGAACTCTAGATTAAGTGATTTGATGTGCACGATCTACCTCAACATCGCTCTATCCGAGGTCGTGCAATTTGTGATCATCCCCAACAATGACAAATAATCAATTTCAAGCATCACAGAAGCGTCAATGAGGTACTCTTTCTCTGACTTCATGGCTGAAACGACTCCTCACAACTCCTTCTTGACTTGCGGGTAAGCGCGTTGACGAGCGCTTATGATTTGGCTCCAAATCGTACGACGAATCCGTCACCATCTGCATTATCTTGACCAAGAGCTCGTCCAGTCGTGAGAGAATTGATATCCACTCTAAGGACTACTGGTCTATCACACTTATAATCCACCCTTCCTAGCACTAGAGGAGATGTCAACAACATCTTCAACTTTTGTACGATTTCAATGTACTCTTCCTCCCACCGAAACTTGTGATTCTTCTTCAGTAAATCATATAACGGATCCACCACATGTGCGTAGTGGGGAACTTATATATGATAAAACAAGCATGCTCCCAAAAACCTTTGTATTTTTTTAAGGAGATGCATACCTCTTTCATCCTTTTGATCACATCAACCTTGCTCGGATCTGGTTTCCGTCTAAATGATCCACAAAGATGTCTTATGATAACAACCTCCTTAGTCTCAAACATTGACTTCACTTCCGATAGTGTGAGATGAACTTCCTCTAGCCAAGATAAGATCTTCTCACAATCTCTTATGTGATCGACGACATACTTCTGACATCTCTTATGATTTAATGCTTCGTCTTTTTCATCCTTCCAACACCTCTTGATTGGAATATCGTCCAAGAATGACATCATCTTCTCCAAGAGAAAGTCACAAAATACTTTCGTGGACCTACTGCCTTGTTGCGTCAATGAAGCTCTTGCTCAGTAGGTCATGAAACTCACAACGCTAATCTACGAATCACAATCACACGTTAGCGTTCATGCACCACTTATTTTTATCATGTTTGGTCTGGACCGGAGTCATACCATCTCCCTAACTCTCAAGCTCAACATTCACTAAGTCCCGACCTAGATCTGACTAGGTCCGTCCCAAAACATGAGCAAGTGAACAAAACATGAACAAATAGAGACGTTATGAAGTCCATGCTGATGCTTTCTTAAGGTCTGGTTGGAATCAACAAACGATGGAGCAACCCCTGTTTCTTTTCATAAGAAACCAGGTTCGCATGACATGTTACGCATGTTTTCACAAAGTGGACAACGTCGTCTTTCATGTGAGACCAATAAAATTTGTTAGCTATCATTGGACTTTCTCCTGTATGGCTTGATAAGGACGCATCGTGACACTCTTTAAAGCAACTTAGTCCTAAGTTTTCCTTGTCCCACATAAATCCTACTTTGTTTGAACATGAGTAATCCATGTCTTAGTTGCATGTTCAGCAACTTCACTCCTCGCTTGAGCTGTTTCATGTACTTCTTCGCTTGGTCTTCGTCCATATAACCTTCACGTATTCATCTCTCCAAGTCTGATTTTTTAGGATATATAGCTCGTAAAATCTATGTCGATGATAGAAGATATCCCTCTTTGCGACTCAAGTGTCCAGAACCACATTATCTTTTCCCGCTTTGTGGATTAATTCCACATTCATGAGCGTCAATGTATCATGCCACTGTAGTTACTAGTTGCTTTGGCGTCACCCGATCTTGTGTTTCAAAGTACTTGTGCGAAATATTATCAAAGTACACTTGGGTTTTGTGAAGTTCCAAGTAATGTCTTTTCCGAAAGCAATGAATCATCGCAAACAATTCTTTCTCGTGACTAGGTCATCGACTCTCTATCCTAGATAACTTCTTGCTTTCGTAAGTTACAAGTTTTTCATTTTGCCCCGACACTCCGCTAATCGCATAGTCGCTCGCATCCGTGTGCACCTCGAATGATTTGTCAAACTCTGGTAACTTCAAAACTATCACCTTTGACAAAATGGATTTGATCGTTCGGAATGCAACATCCACTTCTTTGGTCCAACCATGTGCATCTTTTCTCATCCAGGTCATCAGTGGTTTCACGATCTTTAAAAACTCTTTCACATACTTACGGTAGAACTGCGTCATTCATAAGAATCACCGCATCTCTTTTATTGTAGTCGGCGTGGAGCCTCTGACTACAATAAAAGAGATACAAGTTCCCAAGTCCAATCACGTCCACCTTTTGCATATCCGGACCAACTCCTTCTGCGCTTATGACATGTCTCAAGAAGTTAATGCGTTCCAAACCAAACTCACTCTTGTCAACGTTGACAACCAGCTTATGCTCTCGCACTTTCATCAACACCAACCTTAGCTGCTCCGCGTGTTACTCCAAGGTTTTTTAGTAGATCAAGATGTCTTCGATGATGATGACAAACTCATCCATCTCCTCACAAAAAATTATGTTCATGAATATAGTAAACGTCGAAGAGGCGTTGGAGAGTCTAAATGACATCACCACGAATTGAAATGATCCGTATCTAGTTCGACAAGAGGTCTTCTCAACATCTGGGTCAGCTATCCAGCTCTCGTAATATCTTGACTTGAAGTCTATCTTACTGAAATACTTTACGTCCGCTAATTCATCAAACAGGTCGTCTATCTTTGGCAAGAGATAATTATTCTTCATCATCATCTTATTGAGCGCACAATCATTTACGCACAGTCGCAACTTCTCATATTTCTTCTTTGCAAAAAGAACTAGGGCTCCGTAAAGTGACTTGCTGGTTCGAATATATCTCCGTGCTAACAGCTCGCCAAGTTGTCTTTTCAACTCAAGGAGTTCCACCTGATTGAGTCGATAAGGAGCTTTGGAGGGTGGTTCTGACCTTGAAAAGACCTCGATCTTGTGGTCTAGCACTCACTTTGGAGGTAATTCAACAGATAGCTCATTCGTCAAGATATCCTCAAACTCCTTAATCACTTCGCGAAGCACCTAAAGAAGTTTAGTCATGTCTCTTGATGTTTCTTCTTGTCTACCACCCGCCATCAAATCTGCAACTCGCATCAAATACATGAATCCGTCGTTGAAGTCCATATGTTTATCTTTGATCATATTCACCACAAAGTCGTCAATTGTCTGTGTCTTTTGAATCAGTCTCACTTCCAACTTCCTCCTTTTAAATTTGACGTTCAACCTCTAAAATTTTTTGCTTAAGTTCCACTTTGAACCTATCCAAGAATTTGTATGATGTCATTCATCTCGCACACCGTGAAGTTTTCTGTGAACTCCAACTTCTCACACGCAAATCGTACGTCCAAGACCACTTCATAAGTTTGGTATGTCTTACCTTTGGCAAAGCGTACCTGAATAGGCTTGTCTGCCTTGGATGTAGACAAGCCCAACTTCTTCATCAACTTCGGACTTATGAAGGAGCGGGTCGCTCCAATGTCCACAAGAAAAATAATATCACGGTTAGCAACTTTGGCTGGTAGAAACATCAGCCCGGAGTCTTCGTTGTGGTTCTTAAGATCATAGTCATCTGGCCCTCCAACAAATCTTTTGCAACAAATGCATTCATGCTACAGTTACTAACCTTAGACTTCGTACACCCCTTAGCAATATGGCCCGCCTCGTCATAGTTGTAGCAAGTAAACTTTGAACCATTGTCCTTCATAAGTGTTTGCCCCTTTAGTTTCGACTCCGTTTGATGTCGCTTTGTTATCGAGACGAAGAGTCCTTTTGATCCTTCTCAACTCCATCCCATTGTCGCTTGAAGCTCTTGTTCTTCTTGTGAATCTTGTCCATGCTGCATGGTTCAAATGTTTACTGTTGTTGGACTTCATCGTCTCTAATCAGCTCCGCTAGTTTCAAAAGTTCAGCATATGTCTCAAGTAGCTTCGGCATCCAAAATAGAGTCTTTTTTGAGCTAGACTTGAGTCCCTCAATAAATATACATATCTTGATCCCCTCGGTTCACTTGGAGAACGAATCCAGCTTAGTACTAAACTCGCGCACATAAGCACTTAAGGCTCCCGTCTGCTTCAACTTAACTAACTCAACACAATCCTAAATCCTTTGATACTCTAGAGTGAATCGTCCTACGAGCTCCTTGAATTCTTTCCAAACAAACGTTGAGACGGTCAAGATATGCGACCACCAAAGAAGCGTATAATCTTTTAGGAACGTAATCGCCGCTCTCACTTTGTCTGACTCCTTAGCTTGTTGCACCTCAAAGTATAGGTCCAAATCAGTTAAGAAATCCTTAACCTTGCGAGCCCGTCCTATACCTGAAAACGGGGTCAGCAAATTTGTTTTACAAAGATTTTGGTAGAAGAAGAACTTCTTTGGCATATCTCAAGCTCAGCGATACATTTGTCCTTAGAAGTCATGCCTTCTTGCATGGTCTTCATCATCTTGATGAGCTCTGCATATAAAGCTCCTTGACTTCCCGTGCTTGAATCGTTGGACACCGTTGACAAAGCTCCATCTTGTTGCACATGTGCCGCAGCTGGTACTGGACTTCTTTGACGTTGGGGTGAAGGTCCGATTATCGTCCCATGACTGTATCTCGGTGCTAGCTCGAGTCGATCTGATCCTGGTGTCAGCCGTCACTAGTTTATTAGATTTTCTCTTAGAACTTTATCTTACATCGATCATTGCCCCAACCTTGATCCGCTTCATATCTCACGTCTCTCTTCAAGCATCCAGCCTTCAGCCGCTACCTTGAGTTCTTCCTCATCAAAACGTCGACTCCAATATCACTTTTCGTGCACCTATCGCCTTGTTGCGCCAACGGAAGCTCTTTCTCAGTAGATCACGAAACTCACAACGCTAACCTGCAAATCACAATCACACATTAGCGTTCATGCATCACTTATCTTTATCCCGTTTGGTCTGGACTGAAATCAGATCGTCTCCCTAACTCTCAAGTTCAACATTCCATAGATCTCGACTTAGATCTTGCTAGGTCGATCTCAAAACACGAGCAAGTCACAACATGACTCAGGACGGACTTCTCATAAACTCCAGGGTCCTAAACAGTACCTCCAGCACACCTAGCGGTCCAACCGTCCTTGGTATATATATGGGTCCAAGCTCCTAAACTGTAACGACCTATGTTACACATAGGAAGTTTGTTTATTAGTAAGGTGTTTAGTTATAACTAAGTGTGGATAATGTTCATTTGCTGCCCAAGTACTTAAAGGAAATATCAAGTTAATCATGACTAGCTAAAGTGAGTTATGGTTAAACTTAGTTGTACTTTAAGGAGATATCAAATAAATCATAAATCATTTCTTTTTCTCTAAAAATATAAAAAAAACTTTTGAGCAAAATTCAGATATTTCCTAAATAGTGAGCACACTATCTTATCATCTTGTCTAAAAGATAGAAAGGAGATGAAAAATATCTCTGCATCATCACAATTGGTGATCGCTTCAACGTCAGCTCCTACTCCAACAGTGGTGTCAAGACCGTTTGTCCCTACAACGATGTCTACTGCCACCTCAGATTACGAAAATGGAGAAACAAAGATGGAGGAGGAGATCAAAGAGGTTACGACAACAATCTCAACCGAAGAAATGAAGATAACTTTGGAGGTAACCAAGGTAACTTTGGAAGAATCACATGCTGGACTTGTGGAGGTTTGTAAGGTCTTAGGATTTCTTTTTTACACCATTGTAGCATAAAAGATTTTGTTCCCCAAGAAGATTTACATTAGTTACACTATTCTAAGTTCTAAGATCTGATCAAACTCACAAAGACACTGGTTTTGTCCAAAAGTTCCTTCTAACCCACACAACCACACAGTTCCTGATTCCTCCGAAAAGTGCTCTGGAACGTAATACACAACTATTACTTCAAATATTATCCAAATGTACATTGAGAAGACAAGGAAGACGATTACTGGCCCCTGCTAGTTACTACTTCACACAACAAACTCTTGCAGAGAGGATGTTGCACTTCTCAGGTCTATCTGAGGTTTCTGAAGGCTCACATCCTCTGGAATGACCTCTTTCAGACTTCCTAAGTCCCTATCACAAACTCAGAACTCATCGTATCACACAATCTCAATCACCCTTATGGATGCTCAGCTGATTAGATCAATCATAAGGTGTCTGTCCCCTGTAGTCTTCCTAGGCTTTTGTTTACTAAAACGATCTTTTGACAACACTACAACGACACTCACATCCAATGATACTCACACAAGACTTCTGCCAGATGGAAAATAGAATGAAGATGGGAAGATAATAGAAAAGAAGAGAAGAATAAAAAAGAATAAGAAAATGAAGGAGAAAGTGAGAAATAAATCTTCCGATAGGCTTCTAGTTCGGGTCTTGACTAACAAGCCATCCATGCTTGTAGTAATATGGGGGGAAGACTAAAGACATACTTACAATCCCACCGTCTTCTTGTTGAGATGACGTCTTCAGATGTGATAAGAAGCGATCCGTCAGCTTCCGTGTATCTTAGGTTTTCCTCTAGAGGCAACTTGGAGTTAATTACCACCCACTGCCTCTTTGACCAAATGAGCTTTTACAGGATTCCAGGCATGTGTCAACACTCTCATCGTCTAACTCCTCTATTTTCTACTTGTTACTCAGCCAAAGTACCACAGATACAGCTTCTGACTTTCTCTGTCCTCATCTGCAACTACTATGTCCCAAAGAATCCATATCCCACAAACAATCCGCATGTTGCTCCTAAGTGCTCCACTGGATAAAACCAACTTTGACACTACACAACTTCTGACAGTCACCGCCACTCAACAGAAAAACTTCTCATGCACAATTGGGTATGAACTCGATGAAATCCAATTTTCATAAGAAATAGACAAAGTTTCTATAAACAAATAATCAATCAAATCCTTGAGAAGATAAGAAATTACATCAGCTTGTGGTAGCTACCCCTTCAGCTTCCTAACTCTACTCCTTGACACACCAGACTACACGAGGATGCAGTTCCTTATCTACTTCTGTTTGCACTTCCTTGCTTCCGCTTGGTGCGGGTGTATAGAACACAATGTGTGTCCTTAACTAGACAACAATCTCATATCTTATACTATTCCTTGGACATGGATCGACTAACAACCGAGCAAAACTGCCTTCTAAATATTGGAGGAGACCCCTCGAACAAAACTACAACCCAGAAGGTGAAAGGACCCATTGGAAGATGACCACCTCATCCTTCGACTTCAATTTCTCCAAATTTGGAAGTCCTTCTTTATTCCTTCTCTTCCTAACTTTGCCACTTGGGCAGTGATCTAAAAACACAAAAGAGAGAACTAAAAACAACTAAGTCTGAATTTTTCTAAAAGTCAACATGGCATAAAAACCCCAGACAGAACTAGATATCTTTGCTATTCTTGGACCTCAGGTGTGATGTCCATTGCTTCCGTATTTGTCTGTATGTCCAATTCAGTTTCTGATGTCATGTGTAGCTCTGCTAGCACCTCTAGAGCGATTGAGGTGACATCTACCTTAGTGACAGCCGTGTGCTCATCTGTACCCTTTCCGGAAGATGAAAGATGACTGTGGGAAGTTGTATCCAACTTGACTTCGGGGCTCTTCTGTGAGGCATGGTTGCTTCTCCATCTCCAATGCTACTACCACCATGTGAACAGCCAGGTTAAACTCTTCCCCGTCTGGATTCTCGACATGGGAAGGTTCTCTGGCAGCCAAAGACATGGCTGTAAGACCGAGGACTGATGGAAGACCATAAAATGTCTTCAAGTCCTCAATCTGCATATCCAAGTATCTGAACATGTTGTCGTTGCATTCTAACAACTAGGTTTTGGAGGCAACATCTCAACTTCGAGCTAAGGTTAGAAGCTTCCTCTCGGTTGTGAAGTTGAACTTCTTTTTCAGAACCTCTCCCATTTGTGTCATGACCTCTCGAGTTCGGTATTCTGTTTCCAGTCGCTGCTTCTTCTCTTCAGAAACCTTGGCTTCTACAGCTTCCCATTGGACACTCCAAGTCTTCTTCTCGACCATCAGGTCAGCTAGTTTGTCTTTGATCCTCAAGACTTCCTGCTTCTTCTGTCGAAGTTGCATATGCAACTCCTGGTGGATCTTCCGGAGTTGAATCATCTCCTTCTGCATTATATCTGTTTGGTAATCTCTTAGTAGTGCGGAGATTGGTTTCCAAAGACTTCCACTCGCTATGTATGGGCTTTTTCCTGTTGGATCAGGTTCTGCAAATCAAATCTGGGCTGAAGAGGTTTCTCTTGAGCTCTAGCCCGCTTTTCCATCATCTCCATGGTTGGTTGGATCTCGACCCTGAAGAAGACACTGAACTCCTCCAGTTTTCTCCAAGTGGAAGCCAAGTTCATGTCTAGACACCTGCTTCTTCTTCCTCTTCCATCATGGCTGTTCTCCTTTTCTGTGCTTGAGAAGATGCCACTCGTAATATCCTCCTTGGTGGGAGATCTCCTCTTACAGCAGAGATATGCTGCTCGTCTTCAGGACATTCTACCTCCATTTCTACAGAGTCACTTGCCGCAGTTGGGAGTCCATCTAGTTTCTGTCTTCTAGAGTCTTCGAAAGACTCCTTGGGGTCTCAGGAACCGACTTCTTGATAGACCAAATGCTACAGTCAGGACGCCCCTGGAAGTCTCGCCTTTATCTTCTGGATTTTGTCTTCCGGAAGACATCTTCTTGGAAGACACCTGTCTTCCGACTTCTGGAAGAAGTAAATTTTTTCTCAAAAAATCCGTCTTAAGTCCATCTTCTTGCTAAGTAGAGGGTAAACTCAAGTAACAAAGTTAATTCAATTATATATACACGACATTAACTTTAATTTTTTTTAAAAAATCTCAAAATTTGTAAACTGTGGGTACCACAAGGTTTTCATTTTTAACGTAATTGTCTTAACAACGGAGCAAGGGGTGCTGAACCTGTCAGAATGAATGTTGGTGGAAGAAATCCATCACAAGCACGAGCCAAGGGAGTGACTACTATCGATGTAGTGTGAGATCTCATCTATGAGAAGAGAGAGAGCTCGAACTCTTCTCATGCAGAGGTGGAGCTTCTAGCGAGAAAGAAAAAGAACTCGATTTTTGTATGAAACACTTTTCATGGAAGAGTCACCAAGTAGAAGTACTCGCTCGAGTAATATATCAAGTACACCAAGGGAGCCAAGATGGAGATGGCAGATTTCACTATTTCGTCTTCTCAAGCGAGATATGATGTGGTTGAAGATGTGGGTGCTCAAAAAGCCAACATCACGGTTGGACAATTGATTGCACTCAACCTCAATTTACAAAGAGAACTCAAAGGAGGACTAAGTTCTAAGAAAAGTAAGAAGAAGAAACCCAAGAGCAAGACATCAAAGTCTGTGGGAGTTGGTGTGGTGGACGTGCATGCTTCAGAAGTAGGCACTAAGGCTTCACATTGAAGTTCGATTGGATGATCACTACGTCTTTGACATATTGATGGATGGAGGGTCGGTTGTAATTGCCATGTCGAAGAGGTTGATGAAGAAGTTGGAGATGGAACCAACTCACTCGGCTAGCATTGTTGTGAGGATGGCTAACAAGCAACGGGTAAGACCTCTTGGTGTGTTAGAGAAAGTGGTTGTGTTTGTGATGAGAGTTCAAACACTAATGTCCTTTCAAGTGCTTGAGGACTCTAGTTATGATTTGCTCCTAGGTAGACATTGGTTGAGAATTGTACGCGTCATAGATAGGTGGCACAAAGAATATTTACGGATTGGACCTAGAGATCAAAGAATGATAGTACCTCTGTCGAGTGTTGGAGTTGTGACTTCTGATTCCGATAGACTCACCAGATTGTTGAGAATTGTGAAAGGAGGACGATTAGAGTGTCTCAGAGGTAGGTACGTTAATAACTTTAGTCACACCACTAATATCAAGTCAAAAAAAAATAAAGGATATTTTTCACCTCCTTTCTACTTTTTAGACAAGATGACAAGATAGTAATGCTCACCATCTATGAAATATCTGAATTCTGTCCAAAAGTACAGCTAAGTGTAACCATAACAACTTTAAGGAGTCATGATTAACTTGATACCTCTTTAAAATACTTAGGTAGCAAATAAACATTATCCACACTTAGTGATAATTAAACACCTTACTAATAGACAAACTTCATATGTGTAACATATGTGGTTATATTTTACCCCTGGACTAAATTTTCACTCCGTCGTCGGAGTGAAGAGAGAACTTTCATTGAGGAAACAACTTCAGCTTGTCATGATTGACCCCATCGAATCTCCTTCCTCCCAACTCCGGAAGGTCATGTGGGAAGTTGCTCCACACCTTATCTTCAACAAAATGACCAAAATATCTAGGAAGAAACTTATTCTTAGTCCTTTTGGATCCGATAGCATCATACAACATTACCCAATCTCCGACTTGAAAAGGTTTAATTTCTCTCTTGCCCAATCGTTTGTCGTAACTCTTCTTTTGATACGCTTGAGCTTGTTCCATCCAGATCATTGTTATCACTCGAGTCTCTTCCAACTCCATGAGTGCTCTCTCCTTGATCTAACGACGTCTTTTCTCCTTGACCTCTTCAACTTTTGTTGAATAGTTCGAAAAGTATCCAATTCGAATTGGATCGGCAACTTGAACTCCACTCAATAAATAAGTCGAAATGGAGAGTACTCAGTAGAAGGCTTTATTGTCGTTCGATACTCTCATAAGATGGCATGTAGTCTTTTATCTCAAGTATGTTATGTAGTCTGAACATCAGCATCTTTGACGAGCATTATACAAAATATAAGATTTATCTTTTGTTAGATCATTAACATTTAGTTTGTATGACGTCGTTACTCCTAACTTGATAGAAAACTGTTGCATTATAGCAGTAGTCATGCTCCATACAAACTCTCCTCCTCTATTTGAGACCAACTCTAACGGACATCCAAATCTTGTGATTATCCTCTCTTATAGGAATCTATCCGCTTCTGTTTCATTAGTCTCCCTCAAAGCTCTAGCCTCTATCCACTTGGTACAATAGTCAATGATGACAATGTATCTATTATCTCGAGGTGTCTTATTAAGTGAATACCTCACTTCTCAAATGGTCCTAACATTAGAATTGGTCTTAATGGAGGTGTTATAGTAGACTTCAGAGCAAATACTTGACATACGTCACAAGTTTTGCAATAGTCTAAATATTCCTTGAAAATACCTCTCCAATGATAACCCACATCCAAAATCTTGAAGGATGTTATCTTATCAGCAAAGTGACCTCCGCAAACAGCATCATGGAACTCGTGCATTAGCTTGAAATCCTCCTTCTGACCAACTGCTCTCCTTAGTAATCCATCTGCTCCTTGATGAAACATAATTCTTTCCATCATGGTGTAAGGTTTGCATCTCTTGTTCAACGCTTTACGTTCTCGAGTATACATATCTTCTGGAAAAAAACTATATGCAAGAAAATTCCAAATTTCCTTGTACTCGTCTGGTTTCTCCTCAGTGTTAAAGATGATCATCACTTGCTTGTCTGGAAATGAATCATCAAACGATTCTTATCCCTCATCATCATAAGTCCTCGACGAGAGATCAACATTTGCATGCTCCTTCCTTGGTCTATCTTCGATCACGTAATTATATTTTGTTAGAAGGATCTTCCAACGAGCAATACGACCTTCGGCATTAAGCTTATAATAAAGATATACTTTAAAGTCTTGTGATCTGTGACTATGGAAAATTGCCCTCCTAGCAAGTAATGTCAAAATTTCTTCAATCCAAAATTCATAATCAATCCTTCTTGTTCAATCACAGAGTAATTCTTCTCCGCGAGAATCATTTGCCTACTAGCATAAGTTATAAGATGATCATGTCCATCTCCATCTAATTGACTTAAGATACATTGGATTGCTACATTGGAGGCATCCGTATATAAAATAAATGTTTTACTCCACTCAGCTTTATCACATACAAGACCTGTCACCAATGCTTTTTTAGTTCCTCAAATGCACTATCATTAATCAACTCCTTTCTTCATGTACATAGTAGAGACTATTGTTTTGTTTGAAAAGGAAAAGACAATTTTGCGATAATATCCAATCGTACCAAGAAACTGTCTCAACTTGACCAAGTTGATAGGAAATGGATAATCCATGATCTTCTTCACCTTCTCAGGATCTACCTCAATCTCATTCTTGGAAATGATGTGTCCCAATAGTAGACCTTCTTCGCAGCCAAAGATGCACTTCTCTGGATTTAGAGAAGCGTTTGTTTGCTCCAATCGTGCAAAACTTTGATCACATGATCAAAGTGGTCCTCCTTTCTTCCGTACACGCAAAAATCATAAATAAAATCATGAACAAACTTCTCTATGAATGGTTCAAACATCTTGTTCACAAATCTCTGAAATGTGACCGGAGCATTACACCATCCGAATGACATCACCCAAAATGCAAATGTTCCTCAAGGAGTAGTGAATAAGAGTCAACTGCTAGTACTTATGTGTTATCTTGATATGGTTATACCACTATAACCATCACCAAAGATGTATCACTCATGACCAACAATTTCCTCCAAAATCTCGTCTATAAATGTAGAGGATAATAATCCTTCTTGGTAACTACATTCAGCTTTTTATTGTCTATGCACACTCGCAGCTTAACATTCTTCTTCTTGACAATCACAATGGGTTTTGAGTTTTCCACTTGAGTTTTTCACCTCGTAGATGAACCAGCATCCTTCAACTTGTCTATTTTCTCCTTGATCATCATTGCCGTTGTAAGACGAGAGAAGACTCTCTACTCCCGAAAGACTCTCAAAGACTCTCTACTCTCAAAATTCATTCTTCTTGCTTTTGTTGAACCGGTCTA
The DNA here is from genome assembly GCA_036924285.1 of Asterella californica. Taxonomy (NCBI): domain Eukaryota; kingdom Viridiplantae; phylum Streptophyta; class Marchantiopsida; order Marchantiales; family Aytoniaceae; genus Asterella; species Asterella californica. The sequence continues at coordinate 22,394,629 of JAYKYS010000003.1, forward strand.
GCGTTCTCCTCCAATTCGATTCGATGAGTCTCTATCGTCACCTCCTTCAAATCCTTGTAACTGAAAGCAAAGACATGGATATATTTCTGAAATATATTTAGGAATATACTTTGCTCATCTTGAGTGATATTTATATCAAATTTTGGGAGTAGAGAGTCTTTTCACAATCTCTGTCTCACTCAACTCTTATTTGTCAAGATCTTTATCCATTGTTTGTCGAGGCAACAAGTAAATAGCACCAAGTTAATGTAATGATTCATCTTGACCAAATCCTTCATCATCAGACGAGGATTCTTGATCATAAGAATCTCGATTTCACATGTAATCCTTTCAATGGGTCCTAGTGTAGATGGGGTGGAAATTAGAGATTCTTTAGAAATATTATAGAATCCTTCTAGAAGTTGTTGACTTTGAAGGAATAAGCCCATGTGAAAAGACAAGAAGCCAAGTGTGATTAATACTTTTACCTTAGGTAATATCTTAGTAAAACTCGGTAAAAGTAGTTACGGCCGAGTTAACGAAGCTTATTATAATCTTATTATAACTACATCATTTTCAAATTGTAATCTTCACTTTGTATTAGTCGACGACTCAACAACATTGACGTTATTTGTCATCCGTCTTCCGATGGCCTCTTGTTTGCTAGCGGTTTGTTTGCTAAGAACTTCTTGTTGTTTGTCAAGTTCCCTAGCAATCCTGTTTAAATAACAACTTGTTGTTATTTATCATTCACAAACCCGACGATCTGCTGATATTTCATGGTCACTGACGTCTTCTCGTTGGTGGTCTTTCGCAAATAACAACTTGTTGTCAATTGTCACATTGTGTCGATGGTCTGTTTGCTGATGATATATATATATATATATAACAACTTATTGTTATTTATCATGCTCCATCGATCCTCTGACGGTTCATCCAAAAATCCATAAAAGTTAAAATTGTTGTAATATTTTTATTTTTATTCTATTTTTGATAATTTAAACACTAATTTTGATCTCCTCGATGAGATCTATCCAATGCTAAAGTTGTTAGCAGCAAGTTTGAGAAAAAAGTTTTCACACAATTATTTTTTTCATGGTATAGCGGGTCCACGATGCGATAGTGTTAAGTACTTTATGATTCAGATATGCTAAATAGATGCTTTAGCTCACAATAACATCTTCAGACACCTCTTATGTCGGCTTGTGCACTAACAATACACTCTTCACCATTTGTCATCTTCTCCAAGCTCTCCCAACACACTCAATTCTACTTCAAACTCACACAAACATTTTTTTTTGTGATTTCTCATATTTTCAATCCTCTTATATACACCAACCCCATTATGACAAACCTATACTATCTTCTATCATAGACGAGAGTATCATCTCCTTTGTACCCAATACAATCCCGCTCTATAGTGGTACCTACCAAAAATCTTTAAATTCCTCATTGCTTCTCGGTAATGAGTTCTCCCTTAGCCGATCTCGATTTCGCTCGTGATTTGACGACACAGTCAAGAATTGTACTGTCGTCCTTCCATCCTGACTGCATATTCTAACACAAGTTGACTTATCATCAAGAACAATTTGTCTCTATTCGTGTTGTCGTGATGTATGACTGCCCGAGAATTAATGAATACGGTGTTGTCTCTTGCACAAAGAAGTTTTGATCAATATGAACATTACCAATTCGCACTCATACATATGGACAAGCCTCGTAGATCTCTTCACCTATTGTTCGCATCTCTTATCATCCACCCATGCTCCATATCGATAGACCACTTTTTCTTCTTGTAGAGACCTTTCGACTTGACATTAATCTCCGAATCATGATCAATAAGCATTACGATAGGTTCCTCTAAGTCTCCAACCCTTACAAGCATCTCTATTGTTGTTATAGTCTAATGATTACTACTATAGTAGCTAAGAATGTGTTTCCCATCATCTTTTTTTATCCTCAAAATGCACATGTCGAGTTTGACCTTTTTCTACCTTCATTGATATAACTCTTCTCAAACTCTTTTTCCTCGTCCCCAGCTTTATAGTGTTCTTCACATGCTCTCTGATCTCGGACACCGCAACCAACAAACAAGTCTTTATCATCTCATTCTCATGGACACGATTCAACTTCATCTATGCGTAATGTCTCAAGTACCTTGAGACATCTCTCTTGTCAAACTGGTCAACCTTGGAAACTACTACATGCAGCGCATTCATTGCGAAAGTTTCTTTCCATTTGTCGAATTGATGTTATTGTAAGAACAGTAGTAATGCTTGAAACATTGACATTGTAGCAAGATCCAACTACATCTTTGGTAGTCCTCATGAACTACTCGTCCAATCTCCTTTCTCGTCTTCCACTCATTGTTGCTAATTTTCACTTCTAAACTTTCACAACTACCACTCCTAATCTTTTCGGTCGAGTTCACCAACTATCGTATCTTCTTTTGCATGAAAGATGCACCCAAAAATATGCGAGATATCTGGTTGTAGAAGATTTGTAGAAGTCAATAGCAAAAATATATACTACGATGCACAAGTGCGAACAATGTAAATCCAAAAACCAAATGATTACACTTATTATGCTTTTCTAAATGCAATGTACAATCAGACTTAAAATAGTATGTATGGTTTTCACCCAAGTGAACTAAATCCTAATATGACGCTTGCACTTTGTAGCCCTCATAAATTCATTTCCAACCATACCCAACATTCCCTGAATGGACTTCACTACTATGAATTATGTGGCTTAGAAGTTTCTTTGCACACTATGTATTCTTAAATACTATCAAATTTTTAGCAAACTTTGTTTTCTTAAGTTCTGCATATGAGCTCCAAATGCAGCGATTTTAATTGTGACTGAAAGTCTTTGTCAACAACTTTCCAATGATACCATTTTGCCCCATCTGAGCTCCAAAGAGAAAGTTATAACGATCAAAATTAGCACTTTTCAACTTGGTTTTCATGAAAAATGTTCATGTATCCTAATTTTTCTTACAACATCGATGACCTTGATGTTGACCTTCCAAAGACCTCTCTCCTGACCAAGTCACCCCCTAAGGACTTACAACATGGACCTCCAATCCTCAAATTCCGGCCCAAACATGCAGTCCAGCCTCGATGTTGGAAGCACAAAATCCTGAAAAGTCTCTACAAATCCTCCTCATACTTCGGCAGTTGACGTACTCGTAAAAAATCTCCTTAGTGAAGGAAAATGCTATCCTTAAATACACTACTAAGCTGCTTCTTAAAAACCACTTGTCGTCTTAGGAGAGAGACAAATGATATGCATGTAGCATACTAGGTGACATGCTTGTACATTGCCACGTGCAGGCATCCACGTTACTCTATTATCTCACCACCCCGTTAGCCTCCACCACCACATCAGCAAAATCACCAAGTCAGCATCTGTCACATCAGAAATTTTCACCGTGTCAGCAACTTTTTTCCATGTGACCGTCGTTGGTCAAATCTTAAAACTTTCGACCTCCCTACTTCTTCGTCTTGGCTACGTTCGTGACAATCAAAATATCAATTTTGGTCTCCTTGAAAAGATATACATAATGATGCTGTCAGAAATATATTTTGGACCAAGATAGAAAAATACATTCTTTAAATCTCGGTTTCTCTCCGTAGTCTATCCACGACACGACTACGTGAAGCCAAGCTATCCCACGACTGGGTCTCCAATATTTTTAATATCATAATAGGAAAGAAGAAAACTTAATATCTTGATGCTCTCTCCAAAAGGTGAGAGTTAACGGTTCAAGAAGGAGATCTGGTGTTGGTATCAAGGACTACTACTAACAAAATATCCAAATAAAGAGGATGATGTTCAAAATAATTTTCTTTTTATTATGGTCATATATAATCTTATTCGTGCTTTGGAAGGGTGTAGGATCTACTAGGACGAGATTTTAGCAAGAACTTCTTTTCAGAATTGTCATCACCAAGCTATAGATTGCAGCGGCAGAGGCAACTAGGTGATAGTGAGATATGCTCTTATGTTGATACACCTCTTGTACTACTAGTGAATGAAACATCCAAGACGGAAAATGAAGCATGGAAGACATGGGTAAACTCAGAGCAAACATATAGTAAAATACTATCAGTGAGCTCCGAGCTAAGTACTCATACTCGTTTCCAATATAATATGTGCTTCTAGCTATTGAGGATGAGTACTGTTAACTAGCTTGCATCACTTTCGAAACCAAAGCTTGTTCTGATAGTATCATCAACATCATCCCATTTATCTGAATATCTTTTTACTTTTGATTGACTATAAGAATCGAATTTTAAATTTTGACGCGATACGCGAATAAATCAAATATGTTCAATTTAATACTGAATGTATCCCTTCCATTATTCTATAAGACTCGTTAGACAATATTCATGATTTTCATTCTATGATTCATACTCAAGGATATCGAACCACATATTACATATATATATCCATCAATTTGCTAAGCTTATAGTGACGGTGTCTCCCCAGAAGCTCATTTGATCCTAAATGTATTTTATCTTCATTTCAACTCCAGGAATTACTCCATTTGCTTTGGTTAATGTTTTTAAACACTCAAAGCGGGTTTCATAAATTTGGGTAGACGTCTTCTTAACTATCTTTTATCTTTCAATCCGCATATGATTGAGATCCGCATAGGAGATATATAGTGTTTTGGCATTCCAGAAGAATGTGTTAAAGAAGACAACCGCCGAATAGGGTGAAAATTCTTAGAGGTGGTGTTTCTTTTCTTAGCATGGAGTGTGTCTTGTCCCTTAAAAAAAAACATATTTCACCTCAGAGAGGTAATTTTGCATGCTTCCTGTGCTTTGGTAAAATCCCTCTATTCTACCTATAAAGCATGCTTTGAACTTCGAGGAACAAAATATGTTATCGAAAAGTATATAGATGTTAGATAAAAGTTCGCATTAACTAAACTTGAATCTTGAAATTTTATATTAAAAAATAGATAAATCAAAAGTTGTGGGCAGATCCAAACATAACCCATAAGCATAGTGCACTAACACTCGCTTTCGAAACAACAAGACCTGGAGCATGATACTGAATGGGTAAAAGTTTACGATAGATTAATTCATTATCTAATTAGATAAAATTACATAAAAACTAAAGAAGGTTAATTAATAAATTAATGAGTATTCTACATTATCCTTTTGAAGATGGAGAAGCTGAATAGGCATCCCTAGTATAGACGGGAAGAATGTGAACCGGGTGAAAATCGTTGGACGCGGTTGGTTGTGCTTCGTATGCACTGTCTTTCTAGGGATCAAATTAGAAGAACTTCTATTCTCTTTCAGTTATCAGAAGATATATACATGCTATATAAAAATACGAAGAGTTAGATAATAAATTAATGAGCATGCTACTATGAATAATATACATATGCTTCCACTCATGCATGCTTCAAAACATGCTTATAATCTTTTGACATTCCCGTGAAACTGTTACTGCTAAGAATGCATTCGAATGTGCGTAGAAAGTCAAGCCATGACATTACTCTCACAGTATCAATCGGAATGGATATACTGGACTCGCTGCTGTAGGGTAGGACTCGGAGAAAGGAAAGGGGAAAAATGACAAAGAAAGTTTTACAGTTCCGTGGTGATCCTGGAGAAAGTGCGGTGAAAGGGTCAAACCTCACACCGCGGTTCCACAAGGAAAAGGTAGGACCGTAAGAGACGGAAACAGCAGGTTGCGTTACAACGTTGCTCTTCGGCCCCGCTGGTACAGCGGTCGGAGTGTAGGACAGTACATGGCCGAAAAGCTTGTGCCACGAAAGAAATAGGTGGATAATACGGAAATATCCCGTCGCGTAGGACACCACCACTTCTTACTATACTTCTTCCTTCGCTGCTGCCTTCTCCCTGTCTCGCTGGCTATCAGTCACGAATTCATTCATTCATTCCTTTCTTTCCATTCCCTTCTCTTCCTCTCTTCTCTTCTCTTTGCTTGCTTTCCAAGCTCTCGACAGCTTTTCGTTTTCTCTTCCTCGTCTTCTCTTTTCCTCCATCCTTCCTCGCCCTTGTCTTCATCATCGCTTGTTTCTCCTGCTCCTCAATCATCGGTTTCTCCTCCCCTCTTCTTCTTTTTCGTCTGTCCTGTGCTTGATCATCAGGAAGAATGTATTGGATTAGGCAGCGCTCCACTGTTGAACCGTACGCGGAGGGTGTGTGGCAACGAGGGTGCGGTGTGCCCTGGAGCGGAAAGCTTGTGCGGATTGTGGTGTAGGAGCCTGGAAGAACGATTGTTCGTGTTTTGCAGTTCAGGTCACGGGAGATGAGGGGTTTTGCGGGAAACGAGTAAAGTAGAAGTAGGAAATGTCGTCTTCCAGGTGGAGGAAGGGAATGATTGCCGGGAGAAGGAAGGGAGTGTGTGGTGTGCTTGCGATTTTGTGGTCGGGGAGGACAGGGCATGGCATAGCAGGAGGACAGGACAGGGAGGATAGTAGTGTTGGTGCTGGAACGGGATTATGAAGTCGACGAGGTGAAAGAGACGGGCGTGACTTGTTTAGTTGGAAAGGGTGGGATGGGTTTTTGCTCGATTAGGGACAGGGAAGCCACGGTTAGGCTTGAATGAGGTCGAGCGCGGTGCGAATTGGTGACGAGTGGAGATGTGTTGGGGTCGATGTCTTAGGTACAGGAATGGAAGGAAGATTGGTGAAGGCGTGCTGTGGCGGAGGCTTGTTTCGGTAGCGTAGCTTGTCATGTTAGTTGGAGCCTTTCGGGTTATTTAAGGATGGTAAATTGGTTACAGTAGGTTGCCAGAGTAATGTTATTGCGTACTGTCCTCGGAGAGCCTTGGTGGAGATAGGTCACGGATTCGTGGATTGGGAAGCCAATTTTCACAATGAGCTGATATTGCCTGTAGGGCTATTAGAATTGCCAATGAATCGTTCTCTGTTCAGGAAAATCTCGTCAGTTGTGCGGCAAAATTTGGAATTTCTGTAAGTTAGCACCATATGAATTACGTCCTGAGTAGTTCTCTGTAGCCTATGTGAGGAGTTTAGTCGACTTATGAGGGCGAGGGCCCGGATTTAGACACTTTACAATGATTCGGAGGGTGCGTCGCAAGACAGTTCAAGCTAGGGACAAGCCAGATGTAGTTGGCGTTGATCCTAAAGAAAATGTTAAGGAAGGACTCGAACCGACAGTGATCGATGATGTTTGCATCGTGGAGGAAGAGCAGGGGGCCGATTGGATCTCCATTCCAGACGATACTTTGGTAGGGATGTTTGGTCTTTTAAACTACCGAGATAGGGCTAGTTTAGCGTCTGTTTGCCAGACATGGCGTCGACTCGCTGCTTCGTCCTGTCTTTGGACGTCTTTGGATCTTCGAGCCCACACCCTCGATGCAGATATGGCATCCTCGCTGGCCAGCAGATGCAAGAATTTAAAGCGTCTCAGGTTCCGTGGAGCGGGTCCAGCAAGCGCAATTATCGGTCTAAAGGCCAGAGGTCTCCGAGATCTGAGCGGAGACGTTTGTAGAGATCTATCAGATGCAACTTTGTCAATGATTGCTGCACGACATGAATCCTTGGAAAGTCTGCAGCTCGGACCTGACTGTGAAAGACTCACTAGTGATGCCATTCGTGTGGTGGCGGTTTGCTGTCCCCAATTAAAGCGCCTCCGCCTCTCAGGACTTCGAGACGTGGATGGCGATGCTATTGGGTGGCTGGTGAAGATGTGTGCAAACCTCACCGAGCTGGGCTTCCTGGATTGTTTGGCAGTCGATGAAGGAGCGTTAGGTTCGGCCAGCAGTCTAAGATTTCTGTCTCTCGCTGGCTGTAGGAATATCTCGTGGAATGTTGCAGCCCACATGTTGAGCAAGCTACCGAACTTGAACGCGATCGATGTGTCCCGCACTGAAGTCACTGCAGGAGCAGTGTCGCGTCTGCTTGGTGCACCTCAGCTCAAAGTTCTCTGTGCTCTCAATTGCCCTACTCTGGAGGATAACAGCGATGCCGTGACCTATCCGTCCAAGACGAAAATTTTACTGGCGCGCTTTACAGATGTTGTGAAGGGCCTCGAGTCTTTGTTCCCAAGATTTTTTTGTTCTGATGCCCGAAACTCAGTAGGTCAGAGTGCCACGTCCAACGTTTCTCTATGTGGACAAGCATGGACTGCAAGGGTAGAGGATAGAAACTTGGAAATCATGGAATGGGTGGAATGGGTACTATCCCATGCTTTGCTTCGAATTGCAGAGAGTAACACGCCCGGTTTGGGTAGCTTCTGGTTGAAACAGGGAACAGCAGTAATGCTCAGCCTTCTGAAAAGTAAACAAGAAGATGTTCAAGAAAAAAGTGCTACAGCTTTAGCCACTTTCGTCGTGATCGATGACGAGAACGCTACTGTAGATAAAGCTAGGGCTGAAGCCGTTATGCATGGAGGTGGCATTGCATCCCTTCTGGACTTGGCTAAGTCTTGCCGCGAGGGCGTGCAAGCGGAAGCTGCAAAGGTAAATAATGCACGCGCGAATGCTGCCATCTTTTGGTTATGAGCTTTTAAGTGGGGTTCAGGACTGAATTATAAACATTTTTTTACAGTAACACTCAGGGATGTCGCTGGGTTCTTGACTGGAATTCAAGTTGCACTCATCGCTAACCTTCATTCTGTAATAATTATTGGTAACCTGATTGGTTGGCATGTCCTTGTGACTACGCTCTTGCTGGTAAGCTCTAACTGCCCGTTCTGATGTGATCTTCAGGCTATAGCTAATCTTTCTGTCAATGCCGAAGTTGCCAAGACAGTGGCTACAGAAGGCGGGATCAGGATTTTAGCTGCACTAGCAAAGTCTCCTAATCGCTGGGTTGCGGAAGAAGCCGCTGGAGGTCTCTGGAACTTATCTGTTGGTGAAGAACATAAGGTGATGACCAGCATTCGGTATACGTTTCCTTTGGCTAATTTTAAGCATCACTCCGCAAGGTGTTTCACATATAGAAAACTTTTTAATTTCAGTCTCGGTTAGCTACTAACTAACCCTCAAGAGCGGCGTGTTTCAGGGTGCCATTGCCGAGGCGGGGGCGATTGAGGCGTTGGTAGAACTGGCTTTCAAATGGCCCTCTGGTGGCGAAGGTGTCCTGGTGAGCCTTTTGGTATAGTGTTTGCCAGTATCTGAGGTTTTAGTCATGGACTATTATGGGTGTAAGGTTCGCATGTCGTAAACTGGCTTTACTGGCAGCTTTTATATATGGATATTTCCAGGTTAGCATTTCAGTCTTGGATTCGCATGCTCCGTTCGTTCTGTGGTCTCATTTTTCCTCGCGATGACTCTATCTTAGCATGCCTGTCGTGATCTTTCTGTGCAGGAGAGGGCAGCAGGTGCACTCGCAAACTTGGCAGCAGATGACAAGTGTAGTATGGAAGTTGCAGTGGCTGGTGGTGTACACGCGCTGGTTATGCTAGCACGTTTCTGCAAGCACGAGGGCGTTCAAGAACAGGTAGTTTCCTAAGGTAGCTGATCTTGTAAATAATTAATATGTTAAGGTGGGGATGTCGCAGTTGTCTGCGGTAGTTTGCTGTAATAGTAAAAAAGTTCGGAGCATCGATGAAAGTCGCCATAAAACTGTGCGCCGGATATTATCTGACTGAGCCGCGGGGTTTTTGTCGATCAAGCACTGGATGAGTTGTTTGTTAGCTGTCATGGAGTTTATTTTTGTTTGGATAATAGATTAGGCCGTCACTTCTGCGAAATCATATCACACCTTCAAGGTGTGAAATGATTTCGTGGGTTTGCTGCTCGAAATTGGGGCGTTACGGAAAGTCCATTTATGTGACTAGACCCAAAGTTAGAGTTGAAGGTGTGAAATTATCTCGTGAGATTGCTGCGCAAAATTAGGGCGTCATGGGAGATCCATTAATGTGACTAGATTCAACGTTTGAGTTGAAGGTGTGAAATGATCTCGTGGGTTTGCTGCCCAAAATTAGGGCGTCATGGGAGAACCATTTATGTGACTAGCGTCAACATTGATTTAATGGATATGCATGGACATGCTTTTTACACGCCAGCAGATGAGTTGATGCTCTCGCCCTGGATCTACGCAGCAGTCGTAACTCGTTGCGTGTTGTGTTATGGATGTAGTTTTGTTGCTGATATCTAAGCTGTTTCGTATGCTAGGCGGCACGGGCACTGGCCAACTTGGCTGCTCATGGTGATAGCAACGGTAACAATGCAGCTGTTGGAAGAGAGACGGGCTCTTTAGAAGCATTGGTACAACTTACGCGTTCCAGCCACGAAGGAGTCAGGTATCATAAAGAGACGAGCATTCACATAATAATAGTCATCACGGATGTACAAGATGATCCTGATGTTACAGATCCTTGTTTTTCTATGAGATAAGGAGATGACGGAAATCTGTGTTAAGGGTGAACACTGGGAAAGCTTGTGGAAGGTGTCTGTTGAATAGGATGGAGTTTCACTTTTACACATCTTGATTATTCAGAACCAACCCTCTTGTTCAGTAGCTTCTGGTTTATCAGTACCTTTGACAGTATACTCGTTAGAAGTTAGAGCAGGTATCTACTTGTAGACGGTCCAGTGCAGTGTTGGAGCGTATCGATCGAGGTTGGTATGGACAGCGTACTGTTCTAGCTCATTGAGAAGACTGGAATTGCCTAGGTTTAGTCCCTGGCATATTGATGACAAATGGCGCTTACCGAGAGGCTCGAACATTTTTTAAAAACTTCAGAGCTGCTGTATACTGAAAACTGGTGTCTTTGCCATGCGCTGACTGCTTCCAAGTTAGTGCTCGTGTTGTTATACTCAGTTGGTTTTGTCTCTCTTGGAACCGTCAGGTCAGGTGCATCGCGTATGTCTTGGACACTGAGAAATACCCTTAACGTCTCTTTTATTCTCTAGGCAAGAGGCTGCGGGAGCGTTGTGGAATTTGTCCTTTGATGACAGAAATCGAGAGGCAATTGCAGCTGCCGGTGGTGTGGAGGCTCTTGTAAGTTGCGAACTTAGTATGATTGATTGATCCTAGAGAACAGGTTCAAGTAAGCGTGGTTCTCTAATCATGTGATCACTTAATCATGCACCAATTTTTAGGTGTCAGTAATTAGCAACCTTTAGTTGAGATATGTCATGCACCTGATGTTGTCTTAAGTGCTTAAAGGATAAAGTCGAAGGGACACCTTTGTTCTGACTTCTACGTCGACTTCACCGTGCAGGTGGCTCTGGCCCAGAGCTGCAGTAGCGGATCTCAAGGTCTACAAGAGAGGGCTGCAGGCGCTCTTTGGGGTCTCTCTGTGTCAGAAGCTAACAGGTAGGAAGTTGCACCGTTGTTTTAGCCAGTTTTCACTTAATGATTATTTCGTCGTTGCGTTAGTCGCCTGGTCATTCCTGTCGAAACTCCAGCTTTATAAGCAACCTGTTCAGAACGCAGATTGAAGTTTGCTGAGCCACTCGTGGTTAACATAGTGAGACAAATCTCGCACTCTCCTCGTTCCTGCAGCATTGCTATAGGTCGTGAGGGTGGAGTTGCGCCGCTAATTGCTTTGGCGCGATCGGATTCTGAGGTGCGGTTTTATCCTTAACTCTTTTACTACGTTGTTTGTCTTATCCTGGAAGAGGTGAAATATGTTATGCTTATGTAGAGAAGTAATTTCCTTCTTTGTATCCTAGTTAACCACTTCACTAAACAATCAATGAGCCATCGCGGAACTCGAGTGACATCCATCGACTTCTGGGGATCTTATTAGAGCATGAATCTGCACTACCTGTCACTGCAGGTTCGGGCTTTGTCTTGGAATTGCAGTTCTGACAGTATAGACTTGCTCATTCTTCGGACATGAAATTTTGTGTTTAACAAAAGAAAATACTGCTTACATGTGCTTGGTGTGTGGCGAAAAGCTTCACTGTTAGGCACTCGGATTTTCTGTGGTTTTAAATTGTTGTTCGCGCAGGATGTACATGAGACAGCAGCAGGGGCTCTGTGGAATTTGGCATTTAATCCAGGTAATGCCTTGAAGATCGTCGAAGAGGAGGGGGTGCCTGCCTTAGTGCACTTATGTTCCTCGTCACACTCGAAGATGGCCCGATTCATGGCTGCGCTTGCCCTCGCGTACATGTTTGATGGCAGGTACATAATCCGGAAACTTTATCAAGCATTCTCGAGAGCATTACTTTATTTAAGCCTACTTGGGAGTTTACTTCCATTGGTCGTGTTTCCCTTGAGCATAGTTGGTATCATTGCACCAAGTGACGTTGGTAAGACACGTACGATGTACGTTCGTGTTGAAAATTTTGAGTTCTAATGTTTTGCAGAATGGATGAGGTTGCGGCCGGGGCCGTGCTTTGCGAGAATAATGCCAGAGGTGGAGGTTTAGATGGTGCGAGAAAACTCGCAATGCGCAACATCGATACTTTCGTCCAAGCATTTTCGGATCAACCAACCCTCCAGGCAGCTACTGTATCATGGGCACCTAGTTGCCTCGCAGCGGTTGCAGAATCTGCACGGATTCCCGAAGCCGGTCACCTTCGGTGCAGGTAATAATTGTATTAGCATAGTGATGGGAGTTGCATTATTTTGCAGTGTATGTCGAAGGAGAGGTAATAACTCGTGATTTTCTCACTCGATACAGTGGAGCTGAAGTGGGAAGGTTCGTAGCCATGTTGAAAAACGGCTCACCGGTTTTACGTGGATGTGCTGCTTTTGCACTTCTACAGGTACGGCAACTTCCCTGCCGAATACAGTTGGCCATCCGGGTGCTTGGTGTTTTATCCATTCCGTCTAATTGTAAACTGTTGACTAACGCCTTATGGTCGTGCTCGTCCCTCGAGCCTCAGCCATATTTTCCTCAGTTTCGCCTTTTCTGCAGATAGCCCATATTAGGCTGGCGAGACAAAATAGCATCATTCGACTCTCTAATTGCAAGCGTGAATCCCGGACTCCTTGTTGTGCATAGCAGAGTGTTCTTAGATTTAGCGCATATGATGCTATTAACTGTTGCTGACACTGCATGTTCATTTTGCAGTTTACGATGCCTGGCGGTAGGCATGCAATGCATCACGCGAGTCTGTTGCAAAAGGCAGGTGCCGGCCGAGTCCTTCGTGCAGTTGCAGCTGCAGCTACAGCACCTTTACAAGCTAAAGTATTCTCGCGGATCGTCATGCGGAATCTGGAACTATGTCCGTCTGATACGCCACAGGCGTTTCTTTAGACCTTCCATTGTGATATCCTAGTGATGAAAGTCCATTACATGGAGTTGGTGGAATGAAAACGATGCATATGATGCCAACTGGAGACCAACAGTTAGTAGTTGAGGAGGGTAAAAGTCAGTGAGCTACCTCAGAGTAGCTTACTTGGAATGTACAGTCAGATGAGAGGTCAAGCTCATCAGTAGTTAGTGAACGGGCATGACACCTCACAGAGAGGAAGGCTCAAGCGTAACCCCGGGGGAGTTGATGAGCTGTAATTGTTAAATGATTGGGGTGTATGGGGGACACCTTGGAAATGGGGCAGCTGTAGATGGTGCTGTAGATTGTAGGTAGGTAGTGGAGTGTTCAGAAATGCTAGGAGGTCGCGGCTGTCTATTGCGTTCCTCACGCAAACTGGAGCTTCTGATGTTTGACAGCTACAGCATAATAGCGGCGGCCAAGTGTCAAATTGATGCTATGCGGAAGTTTAACCTTTTTGAGCAATCTTACATCCTCTACTCAAATGGGTCGGGTGAGGTTTGGTATGCTTAGTGAGCTATCTAAGGCTGCACGGTCCATACAGCTTAATTTAGAAATTTTAGATAAAGGCTAGAATAGTGGGAAGTCCATACCAGTTCTTGAAGAGACTTCAATCAGAGTAGAGTGCATCGGAGAATGTGACGTGCAATACAAATTGCCGAATGCACATTTATGGTGGATCAGTGGAGAGAAGATACGTCGTATAAATATCACACTTTCTTGCATGAGTACACGATGCGTGTCGATCAGTGCGAGATGATCCATTCCGAGAGTCTTCCCAACATTTAGAGATAACTTGACGAAGAGACTCTCGCTGATGTCTGTAAGCGTACGATAATTCTGACCGTTCCAAAGCTGGGGTCGTGGGAACTACTGTGCCAGAGGTCAAGACTAATCTGTTAAAGAGGAATTTTGAGTTCATGACCAGCAAGAATTTGTACACTAATCGCAAGGTATCGTGTACTGATAACACGATTGGAATCTACTGTCATGATTGCTTTGCTTATGTGAGTGCAATCATTTCTTCTGTCCTTTGTCCAAATGTTTCCCCTTCTGGTTTCCTCCATTTTCTTTCTGATATTGAGGTACAGGAGCACATAGAGAGGTAGAAAAATATGGAATTATTCAGCGGATGCGTTCTTTGAGTTGCCTTGAGTGTACACAAACCAGCTTTCTATAAGACAGTCTTCAAACTCGCCCATGTGTGCATGTAACGTGGTCAGTCACACGGAAGTGAACCCATCCATGTAAGATGAACTTCAAGGTACAAGGAAGAAATCGTACGGAACTTCAAGTGAAGGAATGAATAGAGCCCGAAGTGAAGGAAGTATTGAGACTTGGGAGACGAGTACAACGAATCATATGCACGAAAGCATACACGGAAAGAATCACGTTTAAGGTGGGCAAGTAACGAAGGCGTCACAGATCAGCTCGCGAACGTGTACCTGGGACAAGAACCTCGCCATGACGATGGTGGAGAGAAGACGTAATTCAGATCGATGGCGAGGGAGAATACTTGGTAACCGGCTGGTTTTGATCAAAGAGTAAACAGGGAGGTTAAAGTTCCCCAAGCAAGACTGATGTTTCGCACCGTACAAGAAAACGTCGTAGGTTAGCGAATGGATACTTATAGAATTTTTGATAATCAAAAGAAATTTTCTTGCAAAGATCAGATCTCGATTTCCGCATAGAACATATGAAGTGACTATTCCAGACCGAGAAGAGCTTCAGAATGCAGCAAGACCTAAAAGTTTTAGAGCAAGATTTTACCAAGATTTTCTTGCACTTGCTGAGCTCTCTGGACTAAATACCACGTCATCTGATATGTCCCCTAGCGCTGTTTATACCGCACCAGGGGTTTTGAAATATTCTAAACGTGTTAACTTTTGCACTAACGCATCCTCTTGGAAGGGTTAGTGCATACATTAACACTAACAAAATATAACATTTTTATTCGGAAGATTAGTGTATACATTAACACTAACAAAAAATAATATTTCTATTGGCCGAGGTCCACTGGTTTCATACTACGGAGGAAATATTTTCCCATCCTCTACTTATGGGTTTTGAGTCACAGTAACCCGTGTAATTATGAGACCAATGATAAGAAATTTAGTTTATTTATAAATTTAACTTTAACTGTTGAATATAATGCTAAATTTAAAACATTAACTATTTAACTAACATTTTTAGTTCCCCTTCACGCCCCTCTATTTTACAGTTTCTTTATAATCAACTACTTATGTGACTATTGCTTTTAAACTCTACTGAAGCCTATCACCTCTGACCAGTCTCTAACCATTATTTCTGATAACTTTTGAACTACATGACTGCTTGTCCTTTTCTTCATGTTGGCTAGAAGTGCACATTGTATGCATCTTTCATATTCAGCAATGATGGTAACAACATGATTCATTCAGGTGGATTTCGTGTAAGAAGACGAATAAATCTCATACACAGCGATTTTAAGCAACCCTTCTCAAAATTAACAAGAATGTAGAATGTGTAGGAACTGCACTGCCACGTCTTAGACTCGATCGAACAGCTTGGAGTCACCCGGAATCCAGATCACGGGTAATGGAGTTTAAAGTAACCTCCTCTGATGGATCATTTGGTCCAAAAGGGAACAACAGTTTTTTCTTATTCTTACTAAAGACAACTTCACACCTAAGACAACTCTTGGAGCAGATCACGCTTGTTAGAGCATGTCTCCGTGCGTCCTAAGTTGTTTCCTCTCGTGGTTTTCAGCATATCTTTCGTGAACCAAAAGCTGATCTCTATTGCGAATGTATGTATGTGACTTAACGAATATAGATAACTCTATACATGTAATATCCAATCGTTCCTATGAGAAGTTCATATTGCACGTTCACTTCTGGTTACTCACTGGAGTTTGTCAATTATTATCACTTAATGACTTCCAGTCTCCAATAACAATCCCATGAGTGAAAGGAGACAAGCTGTGGGATCGTGAACTAAACGATCACATCCCAAGCATGATAAGGACAAAAGGTTTTACACATAGCATCTTGATAGTGATCAAAGATATCCGTGATCGAGTAAAGAAAATACTTAGGGACATAATGGAGACAAACCCTTAGGCTGATTGTGTCATCTCATGGACTTTCTATCCGAGTACTCAACACACCACTACAAAAGAAGTATTTTGAGATACAGATAATACTATTTTTAGTAAAAATACACTTTGATGCAGACTGCATTGCAAATTCAAAATTTTTGCTAAAATCATCATCGTAAATTTTACAACACAGTCTCTATCGCAAATGTGATACGTTTCGTATCACAAACTTTGCGATTATTTTAGCATCATAAACTTTGTGATATGAAAAGCACCGTAAATCAAATATGGAGGATATTTTTAAAATATTTTCTTTGCAGTGCAATTTACATCATAAACTTACGATTCAATTGGCATCGCAAATTTCTAATTAAGAGAGAATAATTTAGAAAAAAGATTGTGTAATTCTATCAGCATCACACTTGCGATGCCGTTTAGAATCGTAAATGTGGAAGATAATTTAATTTTAAAATGACAATATGTGATTGTACGTGCATCACAAATTTTATGATGCGTTTCATGTCACAAAATTTGTGATTCACTTCGTATCACATTTGTGATATGGACTTAATCGCAAATGTGAAACAAAAAACTTTATGTATAAATGTTGTTTGTGATAGTCTGTGCATCATAAATTGTACAATGTGCATTATGTTTCAGACGTTGTGATGCGTTTCAAATCACAAGTCCAATGCATAAT
This sequence comes from Asterella californica, assembly GCA_036924285.1. Taxonomy (NCBI): domain Eukaryota; kingdom Viridiplantae; phylum Streptophyta; class Marchantiopsida; order Marchantiales; family Aytoniaceae; genus Asterella; species Asterella californica. Next base: position 22,411,581 of record JAYKYS010000003.1, read on the forward strand.
GCATCGTAATGTTTTTAAGGCTTTCTACATTTGAAGTTGTTTCTTAGTATTGTCTAAGATGTTTTTTGTGTGATGTTTTTTATTTCTTTCATGCTATGTTTACTATTTTTGAAGTGATTTCTTGAGCAGGATGTCTCTCTCATGGACATATGACATAATAATATGATATTTACACATGAAAGTCATCATTGTCTATGACGTTGTCAATCACAACAATTGTTCTATCTTGAATAATATGAGGTTCTCGCAGTATCGACTGAATGACTATCAACCAGTGAAGATCTCTAGTATATGATGCATAGAAACAATGCTCTGTCTGTGACGGATATACAAAAGACTCATCACTAGCTCTATCAAAATATAATAACGTCTTTGCGTCTATATGAGAGAGTCCACACTCATCTGTTACTACATTAGATCGATTGTCTCGGAAGTTGAGTCCTATATCATCTACACAAGAGGACTACTTGTGTAAAATCCAAGAAGTCAAGCTAATAATATCCCTTATCACTCGAGAATAAGGTACTGATGCACACTCAAGATTCAAGTCATGTCCACTAGCTTGACAATCTTCAGTAAAAGAGCCGCACACTCGAGAGTGATCGTCTATAACATCTTTTGATCCAAGTGTCAAACTCGCATATGTCGACCATGTGCTCATATCTGTATAAAGCTCTTTGCTTTTTGACTGGATCCTCAGATCAGTAATCGTATGTGATCGATAATGACTAGATAGTGACTAATATCCTCACGAGCTGCATTCAAATAATCGACTGTCTTCACCAAATCTGTCATATAACGTCTGATCCATATAAATGATCGTTGATAACAGGACTTGCGCATGCAAGTATTCAAAGCACAACATAAATAAAAGTTAAACCTCTGCTTGAGATAAGAGAAAAGGGTCTGAAGACTTGACAAGAAAAAAGAGTTTGAAAAGAACATGTAGTAGAAGTCACTCGTTCTTTCTCATAGATTGATATCAATTCTTCCATATCCACGTTATTATGGAGGATGAAGTTATGAACTTGCTCAAGTTCAATGAAAGTCAAGACGCGTCCATTGTCTGCTCTCAAGCATAACTTCTCATGTTAACTTCTCGTCTTTTTTCTCTTCAAGGAGGTTAGGCGATGAGAAGGAGAAAGAAGCGAGAAGAACCTCGGAATGTGTTGATGTCGATGCGCTGTTCTTTTTCTCGGTCTTCAAATGTCACCTACGCACGTTCTGTTGTGAGCATTTCAATTGCTACCATTTCACTAGTGACTTCTCTTTGTTAAGAACTCTGTCCTCTCGTAATACTTCGAGCTCTGCTGCCTGCAGCCTGAAGCTCCAATCTTCGATTCTAGAGTTCCAAATCCCACAATCCTTGAGAAATTCTGTCTACTTCTACTTCGAGCTCTCTTCCTGCTGAAAGAGGATCATCCTCACAATCTCTCACAGCTATTCCTCATCGTGCACCTCTGATGTCTTCCTCGATGTGGGTTTGAATTCGAGTAAGAAAAAGGAACAAAAGACATGGCACTTCTGCGTCTCTTCTCTGGTTTGGTATTTTTCTTGTCTACTACCCAGCTGCCCGTGTTTTAAGTAAGTGCCTTGTCAGCCCTAGCCCTACCTACTGCTTAGGTGGTTGTCTTTTAGGTCCATCAACCATCTATTGTGTCTTCCTGTTGGTACTAGGTTGGTATCTTCCGCAGTTATAGTCACGGTACTCCCTTAGAAGACTTGCATTGTGTTTTCTGGATTCTTTCTCCAAAAAGACATCTTCTCGTAAGACGGAACGAGTTTAAATTCCGATTATGGATACCTTGAAAACAAAACATCAGTAGACTTCAATATTATCGGTGTATAAGGACAATTCGCATTCCTGATTATATCACTCTCCGTTATTCTCGCATAGTTTTATCTTTTTGTCGTTTTGTTTGGTTTTCTAGCTTCTGCTATCCAGGAATATCTTTGAATATTATCTTATCATTAGATATAATAACTCTCCTGTCACATATGATAGTTTTTTTCTACCATAGACTATAATGTAAAGACTTGTGAATCTCTTTTCTGATATTATTTTATATAATTACGTTTTCTACAAAATAATGATTTAGAAATGAGATCTTTGTGTTTGTCATGGTATATCTTGAAAACAAGAGTCCATTAACTGATGTGCTCGGAATATTGAGGACATCTCTAGCATACATCTTATACATTTTAAGATTTTTCCTAGAGTGAGTCCTAGCATATATTTTTATATTTATAAGTTAAGCAAGACTTATCGTAACTAACACCATCTTCATTTATTTATCTCTTAATGAATATATTTCAGTGCACAGACACGTTGCTAATGTTTTACTACGTCTTGCAACAAATGAACAAATGAATTTCTTATTGTTCGTAACATAAGAAATTGCGGTGTTGAAGAATTGACATGCTCGGAAGTTTATTTGTGCACTAATTCGTCGAGGAAGAATCAGCTAACATGATCATTGAGCGATCAAATGCATACTGTGCAGATTCGTATGGGTAGACAACATGATTTTCCTAATTTTTGCAACTCACTTTGCTGTGGAACTTCCACTTGGAGCGAAACTCAACACTTATACGAATTTCCAGAATAGTGTAAGTATAACATAAACCACGAGAGGGAGTGCTTTCTCAGTACTAAACCACTCTCCGAGGTGGAACAGAAGGGAATGGAATGTTTAAGACAGAGAAGCCATGACTACAATTGTGACTTCCGCAGCGTACAAGATAAATGTAAATATAAAGTCTCGTGTCTTTACGCCTAGTCATTCTAAATAACACTTGCCCTCCATTGTTTTGCAAAGAACTAGTGGTTTAACTGCAATCCTAGAATTATTATTTAAAGATCATGACTTATCAACTTAACATTTAAAGATCATAGTTTATCAACCCATCATAGTTTATCAAATATCTTTATAATAATCCACGATGGAGGAGGAGATATTGTACAAAAACCCAAAATACCAAAAAAACATTATATTTCCAGAGTCCTCTTGTACATAAAGCCACTTCCAACATACAAAAGAGGAGAGACATTATATTTCTAGAATCCTTTACGCATATGGATGCAAGTCATTATAGACCCTTTTGGATGTATATGTGAGATGGCATCAGAAGTTGCATTTTACGTCCATGACACACTATTTATGTAAATCTTTGAGTTAGTTGTGCATCCTTTGGTTTGACAGCAAAAACCATGACTTTTACATTCAAGACCTTGCTTTGCAGAATGCTATTCTTGGGGGAAGAATAGGATATCAATACTCAGGAACTGATATCAGAAGAAATCTCTTGAGGTTTGCAAAATCACAACTAAGACATTGAGCTCGATAACTTTAAAGGAGATAAATATTGAACTTTGATAACTATATTTGAAATAGTTATCGAGGTAGATAGCTATACCTCAGATAGTTATCAAGGTAAATAAATTTAAGAAAGATAAATATCAAACTTTGATAACTATATTTGATATAGTTATCGAGATCGATATCTATTTTCTGATATCAATAAAAAATTATAATATCAAGAGATTTTTACTGATATCAGTTCCTGAATATTGATACATGTTCCCCTCTTTGTGTTCAATGAATTTGTCTCTGCACTAGCTTCAGAAATGAACGCATTCTCTAAAGTCTGTTGATTGGAACAATACTCTCATCACTTCATCGAGCATGCATATTCATGTCACGACCCTCAGTCAAGATCAGGTGCATACGCAAACAACACAACTTTAGTGGACTTGCGTTAGGTTGTGAATGCTGCAAGTAAGACTTAACGGCTTGGTCGAGAAGTGAGGAACAAATGAACCTTAAGTGGTTCTTTGAACCAAAATTGAAACCTTTGGTTATGACATAGAGGTCTATCCAAGGGGATCCTAGATGAATGCTGATCTAAGGGGGCCAGTATGAAAACAGATCGTAATGCAAGTTTGAGACGTGTGTCCGAGCGATCAGAGTCGTGGTTCAGCCAAGACAGACAATGGTCAGAAGCTGGTGTGAACCACATGGTCATAGTCTGATGCACGACCCATGGTTCCTCAAAAAAGTGCAAAGTGTTGGAGCTCCATCGACGTCTTGGGTCGTGAACGGAGCTTCAGATGAGATCTCGAGGCGAGTAAGATATCATTCGAAAGGTCTAAGCTTTCCAAGGATACCAAGAACTCCTCAAACTAACATCGGAGGTGAGAATTTTAGCAGATCATGTGATCGGGTTGTGGTATAAGTTTTAGAGACCGAAGTATATATGAGTGAGATTCGATGTCTTGCGAGTCAAGACGAGTCACTCGACTCTAGAGTTGGGCGGACGGACTCTGGGGACATGAGGTGATGGTTGAGCTAGTACCAACACGCGTTCAGGTCCAAACATAGACGTATGGATTTGGAAATAACCCAAGGGTTCGAGCAAGACTAGGGAACGAGACGGCAGATTTGACCGCCGTTCGAGAGTCAGGACCCAGACGGACATCACAGACGATTGGATCGTTAGGTGTGCTGGAGGTACCATTTAGGACCAGAGACTTTATGGGAGTCCATCCCAAGTCGCGTTGTGACGTACTCATGTTTTGAGACCGACCTAACCAGGTCCAGGTCGAGACTTAAGAAATGTTGAGCTTGAAAGTTAAGGAGACGGTCGGACTCAGATCCATATCAAATGCGAAAAAGATAAGTGATGCATTGACACTAACATGTGATTGTGGTTTGCACATTAGCATTGTGAGTTCGTGACCTACTGAGCAAAAGCTTCTGTTGATACAACAAGGCGGTAGGTGTCAGAAAATTCACTTCTTCCAAGTTCGGAAGAGTAGAATATGCAAAGAGCTTTAATTTATGTATTACCCTTCCTCTTGGAAGGATTAGGCTATAAATTAAAGTTTACAAATTAAAAATATTTTTACTCGTGAATGTCACAAATCTTTATCAGAAAAATGTGAATCACTTATGGGTTTTGTATAACTGAAGTGAGTATGTATAATCAAGTTACCAAATGAGTTATAAATTTAGTGATTTAACTTTAGCACTTTAGATTTATGAAGTTAACTTATAAAACTTTGATTGTCGAGCAATACTTTTCCCCATGATTGTGCACTTTAGTACACTACATTTTTCACTATTTTTTTAAATATTGTGAGTCAATTACTCATGATTATTTTAATTGCCTGTTTAAATGTTTATTTTTTTCTGTTTTCCTAGAAGTACAATTTGGATGCATATTCATAATGAACTCTCTAGAAGTTGATACTTATGCAGGAAAATAAATCAAACAAGAACACTCGTGAGTCAATAATGGTATGGGAAGAATCCATATATCTCCGGATCCCCACTTGAGTCTGCAGCAAAATGCTCTTATTTTGTTATTTGCGTCTGATGAATGCTAAGTTTGAAAAACATATTAACGGTCTTCTGAAGATGGAGAAGCAAATATTTTTCTTTATAATTAGATTGAATTGATTTAGTTAGACAAGGTGACTTATATGCAGGAATATGGATTTAAAGTTGAGGCATCGTGCATGTGTTTTGCACCCAAGATGAACCGAATAAAAATTCAACTCAAAGTTCAGAATTCAAGTTTGACTGGAATTCATGTTTAGCCATCTAGCATGTTTAGTTCTTTCACAGAGAAAAACATATGATCATGATATTGTTGAAAAGAAAAATAGTATTTGACTTTTGACTTTTTGACACTTTTTGACACTTTACGAATAAGAATAATTAATTTGACTTGTCTTCTTCCTTTCTAGATGGGGAGGACGATTAGGATGCATATTTATGCGGTTCTCAATCGTTTATTATGCAGCGAATTGTAATGAAAATGCTAAGCCTACGAAAAATATAAATGGAAAGATTTTGAGTTTCTACGTGCAATCTACAAAACTGTAAAGGTGGTTAGGCCAATCTCCCCTTCAAATTTGTAACAACTCTCTTGAAACTGAGCGATGATTAAACACGGCCGGTAAATGAATATCCAAGTGTCAGCCTAGGTACAAACCGGAGATCACATGGACTAGATGCTAGTAGTTAATGTTAATTTTGTAAAAAAAGTCGGCACAGAGAAATAGTTCAAATATAAAAATCTACTTGTGTTAATAGAGGGTCAAAGTTAAAATCTTTTGAGAATAGTGGAGACTCCGAGTACTTACAACCACATACAGATTTCCTACGGTCACCTCCGAAGGTGTCCTCAGAAATCATTGCGGATTTTTTATATTTGCATGTGTCACATTCACTCACAAGTTTGAAATGATGAGAACATGTACTTCATAATATGATTAATTTACCATTTCGATCAAAAGAATCTCCATCGCTAAATCTGTTTCATCTCAAACACACACATCACTTTGCGGGAAGACAAAAACTGACTCTCGTTTTTTGAGATTTTTATCAACGTGTAGCGTGTGACTCTCATAGTCTCACGTTTCTTTGATCAACTTGGAGCTCATACTCACATTCTCAGTTTTCTCGATCGAAAAGACTGGAGCTTGTAGAGACGATTTAAAGCTAGAGTGAATAACATGCCTTGTGTGTCTGAACGTAAAGAGTTAGTCCAAGATTTGCAACACATTCTGGAGATCAAAGCTTTGGCCGAGTTGAGTGGGCGACTATTCATAGTGAGTCTTCTGGTGATCTTATTTCAGACAATGATACACATGATTTGTATATCGCTGTACGTCATCACGATACTTAGATAGACCTCCAGGATTTTTGGAGAGCAAAGACTTCATAGATCATTTCTTTTCAGTCTTCCTCCTAATTCATTTTGTCAATTGACCACGATGGATAGATAGTCCTTTTCTGTTCTTTGTCTCTTAAAGAGGGTCATTTTGTTTTTGAGAATCACGTGAGAATAAAACAGGTTCCTGTCAGATTGCAGTTAGCAGTGGCACTTAACAGACTTGGACACCCTGGAAATAGGACTTGTCTAGACATATCTTTATCCGTATGAGGGATAGCTCATGACAGTATGGTAAACTACACGAAATGAGTAATGGTCGCTTTAGAATCTAGGTTGAAAAACCAGGTTAGATGACCTTCTCATCAAGAAAGAGCACATATAGTCGCAAAGTTTGCTGAAAAAGGATTTTTGGGATGTGTCGGTTTGATTGACGGAACCTTGCTTTCTTTGACTCATATATCACGACATGATGGAGAAATGTATTTTGACAGAAATGTAATTATTCTGTAAATGCTCACGTCGTTTGTGATCACATGAGGAAGATCTTGTTTTGGTTCGTAAGGATGTCAAGTGCTTGCCACGACTTAAGTTGCTTATGCAGGTCTGGACTATGAACATATCTGGAATGCAGAAATAACTTCTTCGAGGATAAGCAATACTGACTAGGTGATAATGGGTACTCTCAAGATGACCTATAGAGATAAAGAAAAATAAGATTTCAACAGTTGTGTAGCTCATGCACGTGTGACCAATGAGCACTGTAGTTTGAATCTAGATGACATTCCTTAAAACAACTTAGAACCCAGCTGAGAAATAAGGATGAAAATAAGTTTTTAGTAAGATGGATAAGTTGTTGTGCTATGTTGCATAACTTTTTCATCTATCAATCAGATGAGTGGACAGAAGAGGATGGAGAAGTAGTTTTAGAAAGAGATATAGATAGAAACAACCTAGACATGAGGACAACATCCCAAATTCCGAGATAAATATGAGTACCATAGTGATGTCAACTTGTTTGGACATCAACAGAAGTGTTTGTGGTGTTTTAAATCGTTGATGTATAAACCTTTTTATATATAACATGTGCTTTTTCATTGTTGTGGTCATTTTGATGTGGGTAACATTATGATAAACGGTAGTGAGAAACCCAAGACATCTTGTATATAAAAAAGGTGAGTATGAAGTCAAGATCTCGTGTCCAAATCTTACACGCCTCGAAAGAAACACAAACTGTAGGTTACAACGAACGAATACAAAGACAAAGTACACTGATCCACGGAACAGAGTGTTTCATCATGAACTACCTTCTTCCAAGAGCAGTTCAGTGTGAAATGCCCTTCAATAAATGCGATTCAGGATGTCTCGCTCCTCATACAGAGCAATCTAGCCTGAACTGTCATAACAAAAGACGGTTCAGGCTGAATCACCTTTCACTAAGAGCGATTCAGTGTGAATCGCTCTTAGTAAGGATGATACACGAGAGATCGTCCTCCTGCATAGCAGTCCAGCATGAACTACTTAAAACTGAAACTACCGTATTCATAAAGTGAATTCACATGACGATCCATTTTGGATAGTCTTGTGAATTCATTCGTTAGGACGGTTCAAACTGAACCACCCTGAACATGAAACACGACGATTCAAATGAACAGTGTTGTGTTGAATAATACACAAAGCAATACAGAATGGATTGCCTTGTGAGTTCGTTGGATAGAGCGGTTCAAACTGAACCGTCCTAAAATTGAAACACAACACGGTTCAAGTGAAATGCAATGTGCTGAATAATACACAGGGTGATCTATTCTAGATCGTCATATGAGTTCATTGGATATGGTGGTTCAAACTGAATCGTCTTGTGAATTGATATTTTAGGGTGGTTCAAGATGAACTGCCGTACACATTTCAATTACAGTGCAGTTCAATGATGAACCGCACTACAACTATGTGTTTACATGGTGATTCACTATAAATCATCTTGAAAACAACATGGTTCGGCATGAAGCGTGTTAACATTAATGCGTTGCAGGTGAATCACAACGATTATGTAAGCAATCTAACAAAATTTGCAACATTTTCTATACTACATACACAACGGAACATCTAGCAAATTCTATCAACAAGAAACATAGCCATTCCACATAATGAATTCTATCAATAACACAACATTCTGAAATTAATGGAGATGAACATGAAACTCATTTCTTATGTTTTTTCTCGATATGCTAGTGTCATCGTATTCTTAGCCCTTTTACGAAATCTCCACAACTTCATCTCAGTTTAGCAAGGTATACAACGCGAATTCAAGCAAACTTGTTACTTCAAAAATTTGAGCGAAACACTATAGAAGATATATGTGAAGTACACACTCCAGAAGATAAGCGAAACAAAACTTTATGTTGTATTTAAGCACTTTACACAGTGCAGATAAAATCAAAAGTACTTCAAATATTTTCTAAACTTGTTTCCACTCAGATCATCTCAATAAACAAAGTAGTTTTTTTGTTTCTTCATCTCCTCTATTTCTAGATTTTCATGTGCTTTTCATTTTTCATCTAAAGATGCTAAACGATAGTCCAAAAACATTTTTATATACTTAGAGTCATATGTAGAAATTACGTTCATCCTCCTTTGAGATCTTGATGATTTGGTACACTTGATTTGACCCAAATTGTGGTTGGGTGATTTGAGCATGATCCAATATGTTACTATCAAGATAGTCTTCACTTTCGAAGTACTCGTCTCGATGATCATATAGAGTCGCTTCTTCTGATCTCTATTCTTCTTGCATCATGTCATCCTCTGGCTCTCTATACTCATCTACTTGTTCACATTCATTTTTGTCAAGCCGAACGACTTCATCGAATCTGCCGAGGGAGTCCAATCTCATCACATCTTTTTTTTCACCCGGTAAACTCAAACATGACAATACCAGAAGCTATATGTTGACTCTAGATCTGAAAATCACATTCATACACTCAAAATAAGGACATTTGCATTCAACTTGGCTTCTAAAGTAATGCCAACTAACATTTCAGCTTCAGACATTTCTTCGCATGTACTATTTTTCAACAGTCTCGCTTTTTTATAAATGTTTATATATCTCTCGAAACATTTTTTCAACTCTTCAAGAGACCAGGGAAAACCATCACGACCAGAAAGTTGAGTTGCCATGATGGTAAAAGCAACAACTTTTGTCAAACATCTTCCAACAGCAATCTTGGTTTTCCAACTTACTCCGTGCAAAGATGTAAAGTTCTCTAGATGTTCTAAATAACTCACAATTTTCTCGTAATCTTGATAGATCAGTCAAATTCGTTGTTTCTTTGTAGGTTCAACCACTTTAGGAGCCATGGGATTTCTAGAGATGTCAGTCAGAACAAACTTCTCAAATGAAAGGAATTCATTGTCATTTGTGATATCTATCGTCACCTTGCTGACACTCTCACTCGTATCTCAGAGCTGAGAACAAGTTCAAAATCTCACTTCCCAGCTGAACTTGGATTGTGCCAGAAAAAATTCTGTGCACAACATTGATATCGTGAGTGCATGCGTTGTATTTAGCTTACGGTATTAACTTCACGAAATTCAAATTAATAAAGTTAACTTTATAATCCCTCTCAAAATCTCCATAGACACTACATCCGGTGTGATCACAAAGTTACACGTATGGTTTTAACTGAATGCAGGAAAGTTAGTTACGACTGTCTTGGCTCTAGAAGAAAGAGAATAGTTTTCTTTAACTTTGACTCCCCGTACTACATGAATATGAAAAGTCGGCGAGCAAAGAGGTGGAGATATTGTGGTACACGAGTTTTGAATAAGAAGCGAAAGAAGAGAATGAGTCTAAGGAGAAGACAATGAAGTATATAGAAGGATCCCGAACAAGAGTGGAGAAGCAACAATGAGTTTTGTCTTATACGTGATATGGAGATTTTTGACCGAGCATAATCTAGACAAAGAGTAGAGATATCGTCAGTAAGGAGCAAGGTGATTTTTTACATGTTATTGTTGTTAAATATTTATGCTGACATTGGAATGAATCCATTGAAGGTACATATATGAGTTCCATCGTTGTAATAGTCTGAATAGCCTCGGAATAGCCAAACATAAATTAATATGCAAAAGAGTTGAAGAATAATCTTAAAATTCTCAAAGAGATTAACAACAATAGTCCAATAACTTTTAATTATGAACTGTTATTCCTTAGTTAACACATACTACTGTTACAATTGAACCCTTGGTAATCCCAAAAGATACGATAGGTACCCAAGTATAAAGCCAGTATTTATGAGGTACAGTAGTGCATTGGTACAGCGTGGCAATACGTAAAATGCCATACCATGCCGTCACGAGCCACGTGGCTAGAGCCATCACGATATTCCTGAGTTGTCCTACGATTTGAAAGAAGGAAAGGACCTCTCTGGCTTTTCCCTCAGTGCTACTGAAGTGGGAGTTGTTCTCTCAGTGCTGCTGTTCTGGACTCTGGAGGTGGTGGTGCTCGTGTCTGGTGCCGTAGGCATTTCATTACCTTTGCTGCATGTAACGCAGAAGCATCTTCCACGACAGAGGAGCGCGAGGAGAGCACATAATGTTCTGCGTTCTTCTCGGAGCCTCACGGACGGAGTTGAAGAAGTAGTTGTTGAATAGTTCGGATCAAGGTTAATTGACCGATACGGGACTTGTTCCTGTACTGTCTACCGGCTGTAGCTTGTAGAAATCAGTCGAAGAGTCATCCGCCCGCAGGAGGTGATGGCGGCAGCTGGGGCAGCGCAGTGGGTGCAAGCAAATGTTGGTGCTAATGGTCTTGCAGTTATTACGCTGGATCGTCCTAAAGCTCTCAATGCTATGAATCTTGGTGAGTGAATTCTATATTGAATATATATTCACCGAAACTGGTTCGATAGTGAATCACTTTCCGGATTCTGTGGTACTATGCGTAACGAACTAATTGCAGAAGCGAACCTGTTTTCTCTGCGGAATCTGAGCTTCCTCTGGTTGGAGTCCATATTGGGCTCTTGATTATCAGCTCCAACGCTGTCCAGTTTCTGTTGCCTTATTGATCGATGTCTTCTCCGCAAGATGCCTTGTGTGGCGCATTTGGTTTCTCCGCTGCCCACCGTCGAATTCCAGTATTATTCAGGGTTCTCAGTCATCAAGTGAGCCTATTCGCGGTCGATATACGCAGTAGGGCAAGAGAGGGAAAAGTTCTTTTCTCTGAGCGAGGTGTCCACATGTGTTTTACAAATGCTTAATTGTTGACGAGGTTTTTGCAAGAAATTCTGTTCTTCTAATACTCAGAAGAAATGTTCGAATGATAGGTGTTCTTGCTGTTCTGCAAGTTCAAGCTCTTTTGTGTCCTGGTGCGTGCAGAGATGGACATCATCTACAAGAAGCACCTGGATGAATGGGCTGCCCAGCCTGCCGTTAAGACTGTGCTCATACAGAGCAGTTCTTCTCGTGCCTTCTGTGCCGGTGAATTGCCTTTTCTACTTGTGTCCTTTTTACTTCCCAAGAGCTTCGATGAATGTCTTCTTTGATAATTGTGTAGCTCTTGTCATAGTTTGATGGTGGAGAGGGCCCTGACCTTTTTAACGAGTTACTTAACGTGGAACTGCTCAAGTCCTCGCTCACTTGTTGGGCACAGTGCGCATAAGCGTGGGTAAATGATCATATCCTTTAGTATATGCAATAAAGAGTTTGAGGAGACCTGGTTCGAATGACTGTATTTGTCTTGTTAAGTAGGCACTTGTGCTGCTTTATTGCAGGAATGGATATTAAGGGGGTAGCTGCAGCTTTACAAGAGGACAAGGCCTCAACATTACCGTACCAGGTCGTTATCAGGCTGGGCTCATTTGAGGCTTTGAACTAACCCACTGCTGAGCCCTGAATTCATCATCTTAGCGTTCGTCTGGAGAAAATGGGGCTTCTAAGAACCTTTCGGGAAACGTAGAAAGAACTCGAAGTACGAAACAAAATTCACATGAAGCTTACGTCGTCAGTGTGTTATATCATGGGCCCATGATATAACGCAAGGAGCCGAACAAGGCACGACATTAAAGATAATGTTTGATAAGCATGACGGTTGTTACTTTAGTCATTGTGTTGAGCATCCTCAAGTTAGCCGTTGGAGTGTAGATTTGATTGCAGATCTCCACTGGATTGCAGGTGGAGATATTAAACAGATGCACAACCACAACAGTGATAGTGGAATGAGCATGTTCGAAACGGCTCTCAAGGTCGTTACTTGTTTCTCGCAAGTAGTTACTGACCAAGCATGTCTAGGATGGTGCAGAGTTCTTTTGTTAACATGCGCATGCAGTTTCTTCTCACCAGTCTAATCTTTCAGTAGGTCGCTGCTGAGTACTGAAGCTCCAAGTTCTCAAGTCTGGTTTGGTCTGGTCTGACTTTGTTTCACTCAGTGTAATGCTGTCCCTAGTCAGTGATTTCCACTGAGAGATGACGTGGTGTGGTTGTCTTCTCAGGTGTTCGAGGCAGAGTACAGCTTGATATGTGGAATTTCTAATTACAAGAAGCCTTACATTTCATTGATGGATGGTATCACCATGGGTTTTGGGATTGGCCTCTCCGGTCATGGGCGCTATCGCGTAGTCACTGAGGTGCTGAAACTCAATCTCTCGTCGTCTGTTTCAGAAAATCCCTGAAGTTATCAGGGAAGTTATCAGTTAGTCTGTCCACTATGCTACCTACTTAAGTTGTTTGCATAGTCGTTCAAATTAAACGTGGACAATGTATCTTACCATATTGTTCTCTTGCAGAAAACAGTGCTGGCAATGCCCGAGAATGGTATTGGGTTGTTTCCTGACGTGGGCTTCGCTCATATTGCGGCGCGTAGTCCTGGAGGAGGTGCTGTTGGTGAGTTAGTTTGGCGCTTTAAATTTCAACGTCTGGTTCGTAGATTCTCAATAGCCGCTCAGATTAATGTCAAGTCTGAGGAATGAGGTTATGGACGGGTATCAATCTTAGCTCAAGTGGACTATTCTTCCTTCCTTCAAGTACTCCTCCCTCCTGTGTTCAGGTCTTTACTGATCCATTGTGTTTGTTTGCAGGTGCATATCTCGCCCTAACGGGAGCTAGGATCACTGGTCCAGCAGATGCTCTATACGTGGGTGTGGGTAGCCATTATATTCCTTCACAGGATCTGCCATCTTTCAAGGAGGCTCTTCAGCAGCTAGATTTGTAAGATTCGCTTTTCCAGTTAACCATCATGAAATTGTGGACATTATCTTTGTGTGATTTTTGTATCACAGAGGTGACTTTTCTACCGTAATCGTCTCCCGGACCTAGGCCCCGCTGATCCTGCTTTGATCAAGAGCGCTTGCTTCCCGGGAGGCCCGGCGATCGGGGAAAGTGTAGGTCGAGTATCTTCTCGAATGGTTATCGTGGTTTTTCCGTTGTCGTAAACTTTACCAGATCAGGGGACGCACATGAAAAAGTCGGGGAGGTGCTTGCAGCGTACAGCAAAACACCAGAGTCCGAACCCAAGCTCAAAAGCCTTTTACCGGCCATTACTTCCTGTTTTGGAGCTAAAAAGTCAGTACCAGATATCATCGACGCTTTGAAGGCAATGCAAGAATCAGAAGACTCCGCAGGTTGATTCTTGTTTCCTATTTCTTCCCCTTTGAGCTGCAACACAACGTAAGAAGTCTGTCAAAGGAAATCTAGCAGCTTGGGGACTTGAAACTAGTTTTCAGTTTTCATGTGTTCTTTATTCATGAGTGTCAACGGGGAGCTCTCAGATTCTCGAGCTTACTGTTTTCCATTGTGAGCATACACCAGTGGTTGAATGGGCGAAAGGAGCACTAGAGGGGCTAGAAAAGGGTGCCCCGTTGAGTCTATGGGTGACCCAAAGACACTTTGCAGATATTGCTGAAGCTGTATCAAAGGGTGACCATCCGCTTGCCCAGGTAATGAATTCGTGGCAGCTGTACTCCTATTGAGATTCACCGCTCTAGATCACGTCAGGCTGCAGCGTATGACACATGAGAGCTCTGAGTGATGTCTCAAAGAATGGGCCTAAAGTTGAAGTTGATCATCACTACTAAGAAGACAGCCTGACCTCTTGCTCTTGCGCTAGAGATGCAGATAGAGGGAGTGATGAGGAAGGAGTACTCTCTTGGGACTAAGACATCCATACGTCCCGACTTTCTTGAAGGTGTCCGGGCTGTCTTAATTGACAAGGATCAGGTTTCCATCCATCCTTTACAGTTACTTCAGATGAACACTCGTCAGTTTGCATCTGGGTAGTTGCTTGAAGTGGATCTGGATTTAGTGAAGTTGGAGATAAACGTCAAACCTTGGGATGGGAAATAAGGTTTGGATAAATTGATTATTCTTCTGCAGAAACCACGGTGGCAGCCTGCAGCTGTGGACGAGGTAGACCAAGGGGAGCTGGAAGAGGTTCTGGCTCCTTTGCAGGGACATCCTCCTCCTTTCTGAGCTGGACGCTTCGGGTTCTTGCTGTATCTCAGTTCAGTCGGCTGATATTTGGAACTTAGGGGAAAATGGTGTTTCCAGTCGAATCAAGCAGACGAGTCACACTGGTAAAGTCGTTCGTCATGGCAAATTTTTATCAAAAGATCTAGTGAACCCAGCCTTTACCCACATGTGAAACTCATGACCAAGATAATAACACGTTGATTTATTAGGAGGTTAGTGATGAAGCTTCATACACCTGGTTATCATATTCGAATGCTTGTATCTTCGTCGACATGACGGCTCGATTCATCGACAAATCAGATAGAGGTTCAGGATATGGCACAGGAGAAACAAAACAACGCATATGAGTGCAACTCATAACATTATCTGACCGTGGATTGGTAGTACTTCAGAAATGTTGGACGATTTGGGCATAGAATAATGAGTAATATGGCAAAAGATCCTTTTGGACCTTGCTCTTGGTTCCTCATAATCACCTTGGTTCGGTTCGAAACCTGGGACATTTTGGATGGAAGTGATCCACTTGAGTGGATATCTGATCACTGAGGAGTGGATTGAGTTTAATTTCTCGGTTGAGTGGATCCCTAATCACGAAATATGGGAACAACCATCTTTGGATAAATTTTCTGTAAATAATTTACTGATCGATTTATAATTAACCCTTGATATGTACTGGAGCAACAAGAGAAGGAATTACGAAGCTAACAATGTCATATCCTGTCATACTTGTGGAAGCATTCATATTTATTCATGGAGAGGGTCGCATGTTTAATTTCTCACCAATTTCTCACCAAACCCTTCCGTTGGAAAGGGTTAGGTAATAAATTTAATTTTCTCAAATATTAATGTTCTTTTACAGAGCAGGGCCCCGGTCTTATGTTCCAGAAGTGCGTGCTTATGGGTTTGCTTTGGATCCACATGTAGCTCGGGTTCTCTTAACAAATAATATCTATGAAATAATTTCAACTGAAAATTCAGTTTTGTTTAAAATTCTTTTCTAACCTATATACATAGGCGCATGAGTAGAAAGTAAGTTATCCAAGGCAAGGAGTCAGATTGAATGTGAGGTGGTGGTCTTTTAGCGTCTCATCTCTCTTGATTGCAAGTTGAGGATTGGAAGGAATCTCTCTTATGTCTCGATGTATAAGTTAGAACACATAGTAAGATTTCAAGCACACTGTACACGTTGCTAGAGACATATAAATAGAGTTGGATTACACCGGAGGGGTCTGCACTTTTGTTTTCAACAGTGAATCGAAGATGTAGATGTAAGTAGTGGACAGTCTAGAGCAAGGAATGACATCATTGTGTAGTCTTGTTTCTAAGCTGGGGTGTCGAGGAGTAGGATCAGGAAGTGGAGAGAGTGAGCTTTTCGGAACCAATGTACCTTCTTCTCGAGGAATTGATTTCAGATTTGAGTGCAGAAGCTTTGTCTGTGTCTTTTGGACAATAACCTGACATGAAAACACACAAAAGAAAACGGACCAAACGATAGTATAAAATTGATGTTTGACTCTGTCATCGACAGCCAATCCACATTTGTGTTTCATCTTTTATACCTCGTTTGTCATCTTCTTTGCCACGGCGAGAAATGCATCAAGCATGCATATTCTTTTTGATAGTATAGAGTCTTTATTTATTCAGTCCACCCGACAGTTACCACAGGCTTAATCTCTGTTCCAGTCGTACTTCCCAATATATTTTGTCTAACGTGGTGATTTGCACCGGCTTACTGGAAAGCATTATGTGACTTTCTCTTTTAAAAGACGAACGGTGAGTTAATTTCTGTTTTAATATACAGAACTGTGAATATCAATATAAAAAACAACAGACTAACTTAAAATCAAGGAAATTTTTGAATAGGTTAGTATCTGAAATCTTTTCCAAGTATAATTATCAAGAATTGTAAATGACAAGTGTTGGAGAATGATTGGAAAACAACATCAAAATATATGTGAAAGATGCATTGTTTATGGCTGTGATATCCAGTTAGCAATATATCTATATCAGTTTTACCGTAAGTATTTTAAACGAATGATTCTGGAAGATACATTATGTTCTTTGAGTTGTAAACTGAAACCTTGCATTGAAGTCGTAGTTTTTTACAAAGTAATGTTCATCGAATGGTGAGAATTTTAATATGAATAAAAGAAATTTCTAGATAATCTACCATAGTGACAATGATTGAGTTAGGTGACTAGGTGAGGAGTATGTTGTCAAGGTGAGAATCTTCTTGGGAAGGAGTTTCACCCGTTATCTGCTGTGACGAGTGTGGTGATATTTTTCTTGACTTTGGTCACTTGTTTACTTAGAGGTCTGCGTCTCGACGTACGGATAAAAACTATGATCAAATTAGTGCTCTACGAGATTTCTTTCCCATTGTGTATCTCTGTTTAAAATACAAATATAGTGCAATTGAAATCAAGAAAGACTTCAATTTTGTAGTTGAAGTGTCAATGTTGTTTTCTTTATTGACCCATTGTGTTCTACAATGGTGTTCGAACCCACATACCTTATAACGGCTAAGGTGAAGAAGTAACTACTTGAGATGTTTACTCGACATTACTCATCCCCATGATCTCGGATGAGTTGTACACACCTGAAATCTTGTTACAGAATGTATCGTTGTTGTAAATTCAATATCCTTACACATTTATGGAGTTATTTGTGAAAGGAATAATACTATTAGGAGAATGAAATATATTCAACATAACATCCAAAATCACTTTTGAGTATGTTTCACACGACTAATATTATTGAGATTCATTGACGTAAGCTCAAACACGACTTTAAGTATGCGATTAATTGATAGAGATTAGATAGACTTTGTTTTGATTATTATTGTTGAGAGTATGATGGTGATCGATTTGTGTAATATGTTACAACAGATTTTAAGTTGTCCTCTCTTCTTTTCATCCTAGTGAGAACAATTTAGAATAACTTGACTACATTTTACATCTCTTCATGTTGTTACAACAGACTTATCAGGTTAGTGTAAACAACCAGATTTGTTCTTGTCTTCAATATGTCAATATTGCATACCTATTGTGTAATCTTGTTTCAGTTTATACAAAAGATTATTTTTGTTCCAATGTTTCAATCTACATATAATCTGTTGTATGTGCTTGATAACCAAGTACGTTTTTGCTATGCGTTAATATTAGCTATACATCGATTGTGAAAACTGATAATGAAAAAGATAAATTTTTTCGTTTAGTGGAATGGACAAATAGAGTCGTTGTGAAAACCGAAAAGAGAACAGAAAGATAGAAGATAATCTTGATAAATCATTAACACATAGCCACGCAATTCTAGTGCAAGCGTAGCTCTTTGTTATCTTCAAGAAGTTATACCTGATTCATTGAATCCATAGATGGAGTTTGGACTTGTATCATTGTGTGTAGATGAATAGATATTTCAAGAAGAAATCGTTTCAGACAAGTCCATTATCATATCAAATTTTCTGTCCAATTTTGATGACATTTGCATCGTTATCATTGCTATTATCTGACATGACACAAAAAACTTTTATGTTTCGCACACGCTTCAAGGTGTTCTTTCTGAATATGTTTGTTACCATTGCTCTTCTTTGCTTTCAGTCAGTCAACTTAGCAATCTAGTGAAGTCCCACAATTTTAGCAAACAATGCATTATCATCACCCTTATCCTTCATCTCTAGAAAGATGAACTTTTCTAGACTCATATCAAGCAAATCCTTGGAAGTATCACAAGAGACCATCCATGGTTCACCCCTCTCATTTGATAATAATCTTGAGGGTTCACTAGTTAATTTTATTTAACATAGGTGTAAATAAAATAAGATATTTTTATTCAAAAAAACTTTTAAAGTTTATTTTTGTAAAAATAAGAACCTTTTTTTGAAGTTTTAGAGTAAAATAAAGTTCTGAAAATTTAAATGTGATATTTTTGCTTAAAAATACTTCTTCTTTTATACTTAAATGGGAAATTAAAGTGAAGTATTTGCTCTATGACTTGAATTGCATGTAGTATGAAAAAAGAACTATCGAGCATAATAATGTTTTTGACTGGTGTTTGGCTTCTTATTTTTCCCACAGTACTTATTAGCTGCTCTGAGTTTCTGCTCATAAATAAAACACCCGTTGTAGATGCAAAAACCTTCCTATCTGTACTTCACAACTCTGTGTCTCATGCTCAACTTCAAGCACAAGTTCTCCCTTTTAATAATAAAAAACTTAAGTAAGATTACGATAAGTACTATTACGTTCTTTCTTCAAGGAATATAAATGTTCATTTGTTTGAATATTCGGATGCATCCAAACGCCATTGACAAAAATGTTCGCTCTCCACCATCAACGCAGAACAAACAGTTTTACTCTTAACTCGTTCCTCATGTCAACAATCAAACTCAAGTCTGAATATGTATCGTTGGTGTGATCCTTATGTACCAAAGTTATAGTTCATAGGTATTACTCTGACTAAAAACTTGTGATTATGATCTCATAGTTTATTAAAGGTTCAATCTAAGGGTGTTTTTGACTACAATTGTTTCTGTATGCATCCAGGTAATATATGACACTTTGATTGATGTAGCATTAGAATCTTCTAGAAATTATGCTTTTGATGTCAAAGAAAATTCTCTCATGCTTGAAAGCACACCAAAGTACTGAACTTTAAAACTTTGAAAGTACACAAAAGTACTGAAGTAAACATTCACAGGTTTATCATCAGAAAACAAGATCTTGTAACTGCAAGATGGAGTTACAATTCCAATCTCCGGATACCCAACACTTGAACAAAAATGTTCCATAGATATGTACTGTTATTCGTGGTCCATTGTTATTCTAGGTCTACCTGCATTCTTACAGTCCGTCTTCACCCAAACTCTGCATCCACAGTTACGTAGAGCTTGTCCAACATCTGCTGCTTGTTGAAAACTATGGAAGAGGACCATCGTCCAATACTCCGATGGTGAGAGTTGAGCGAAGTGCATCAACATCTCAATCATATCCGCTTTAGAGAAAACCTTCCAATCATCATGTGAGCAATTCTTGAGTTGAAATCCATACGAAATATCAATGATCGCTAACTTGAACCTCTACTTCTCAGTAGAAGTGGACATCTTCCTCACGTCTGCAATATAGACTTCCCAGTTGTATGCTTCTTCTGCACCTTCCTTGCAACAACTACTGAAGGTATTCGGACTCTCAAGAAGCACTTCACCTTTTTCTTTCTTCTCCTTGTACTCCTGAGCACGCATAACAAAATCCAAAAAGTCTGGTGGTAAAATCTCCAACAAATTCTTCATCTTGAAGGACGTTTCTTCTGCCCTTCTTCAATAGATTCTTCAAAGCCAAGTAGTCATTTCGACAAAATGTTGGATGAGAATGATTTTTTGTAAAATGAGAAGAAAGTTTATTAATCAACAAGATAACCAAGAGAAAAATGTCAGAGCAAGCCATGAACTTCATAGGCTGTCATGCTGACTGTGAGTAACACAAAAACTGAAGAAGACAAATAATAATAATTTCCTTACTAGTCACTTCTCAAAAGTTGTAAAGAAAGAATGGAGACGTTCTTCTTGAGTGTAAAGATCAATTTTCACTTGCGCTTCGGTCTAGTCTTTTTAAATCAATGCCAACCATCTGCATCACAACCATTTGGATTGTCCATGACACGAGATCTCTCGCACTCCTTCTACATCTCATCCATTGAAAGTTGTCCTTGATCAACGCAAAGAAGGATAGAGAGTTTACGATTTTCGTTCACACTCTATATTGCTCGCCATCAGACGTCTTTCATCTCATCATCATTGTGCTTCTTCGTCTTTGTAGTGACACAGGATTACTCCTTTTGCCCATTTAGTATACAAGGTATCGTTCTCACAGAGGATTTGCACAAGTAACGCTGCTCTAAGTTCTAAGATCTGTTCAAACACACAAACACACGGGTTTGGTCTAGAAATCCCGTCTTCTCACAAAACCACACAAAACCACACGTCTTCCAGACACGCCAAATGGTGCTCTGGAACTAACCAAACAATTACCAACTAGAATATCACACAATTATTCACAGAGAAGCTCGGGAAGACGATCTTCCTGCTTCCAGGTTGCTTCTTCCGGTCTTCTCGATACCGTCTTCCCGAAGCGATTCTCGTCTTCTGGGGGTTCAGCTCGTCTTCTCACACCTCCAGAAGGATGTCTTTCTTCGCAGAAGTCGACTAGCAACTGTCGTTACACCTTCTTCTCTCACTCACGTTCCAAAGGGTTAGATTAATCACAGGGTGTATGCCCCTTGTAGCCTTCCCAGGCTTCTGTCTACAGAAATGGTCTTCTTGCAGCACTACAATGACATTCACCTTCACGGAAGCTCAATAGAAGTCTCGGAAGCTCACTAGAAGAAGGTAAGAAGATGGGGAAGATGGGATAAGATGGGGAAGATAAGAAAATCCAAACAAGAGAAAAATAAGATGAAAAGAGTAAATTAAGATTCCGACAGGCTTCTAGTCCGGATCTTGACTAACAAGCCATCCTTGCTTGTAATAGTTTGGGGAGGAAGACAACAAACGTGAGTACTGTTGCACCGTCTTCTACTCGAGGATGTCGTCTTCTGCTGTGAGAAGAAGGCTTCTTTCTTCTTCACTTCGCTGCTCTGACTACTCTGTCTTCTGGGATCCCTTACTCATAAGACCGTTCGTACGTAGATCCCAAGTGCTCTACTGAACGAGCCAAGCTACACTTCCACAACTGCTGACAGTCATCGCCACTCAAGAAGAACACTTCCCATGCACAATCGGGAGCGAATTCAAGGAACCCACCATCCAGAAGACATGAGCAAAGTTTCTGCACTCAAATCCACAATCTATTCTCCGAGAAGAAGTCACAATGGCATTGGGAAGCTCACTCCCTCTACTTCTTGCGTCTACTCCTCGACACACCAGTCTAGCTAACAGGACTGCACGAGGATACCGTTCTCTGTTCCTAGACTGTCCACTACTTCTATCTACATCTTCGAACCACTGCTGGTACGAGTATGCAGACCCCTCATGTGTATTCCAAGACTATTTGTATGTTTCCAACAACGGGTGTAGTGCGAAGAACTATCTATCAGGTGTCTTCTCTCTAATGTGTCTAGTCTGCCTGCTCCATAGAATCGACTACTGAACTTTTCAGAACTGGCAGAACTCTATCTCCTACTCTGCGATCCTACTTATGTCACTGCCATGAGAACCAGGGGAGACGACCACCATAGAGAGAGAGGCGCTGACAGGAGGTTGTCACCTCACATGCAAGCGGTTCCCCTGCCCGAATTGGCCATCCACCTTGTCCTTCCTACGCTACCTATGCTGCCACATGGTATCCTAACTAATATTACACGGAAAAACAGTCACCCCTAAGATAGCATGTTCGATCTTATTATATTTGGAATTGTCAAAGGAGTTACTAACTACTCAGATTGCACGGAGGCAATCTCTATCTGATCTGCTCCTATCGGAGCTCCTAACGCGGCTTCTGATAAGCTAGAAAGCCCTGTAGTTATCTCGGATGTCACTGAGGTGGCTTCCTCCTCATCGTCTCTTGCTGGCCCTGCTGTCGCTGCTGCTGCGTCTTCCTCGGCTTCGGCTTCTGCTTCAGAAGACAGAAGCGTCTTCTGAGAAACGGAATCGATCGGTGCTTCTTCCGTCTTCTGAGTCACTGGTGCGGGACTAGGGACCATGGGGACCTCATAGGGATCCGAGGAAGTCGCTTCCTCCACGCGAAATAACTAGGAAGACGGCTCGTCTTCCTGTCTTCCAGAAGACATCTTGTCTTCCACGGCGTCTTCTGGAGTCTTCTCGGCTTCCAACGCTGTCACCACCAAGTGCACAGCGAGATCGAACTCCTCCTTCTCCATTCCGGATCCAGTCGAGGGTGCTGGAGCTTGGGAAGATGCGGTTGTAGGTGTCGGAAGCGAGGGAAGACCATAAAGTGTCTTTACTCCTTCTATCTGTCGATCCAAGTACCTGAACATGCTCTCCCCGCATTCCACCAACATTGCTTTGGACTCGCTGTCCCATCCTCTAGCTAAGGTAAGTAACTTCTTACCCGCGGTGTAGTTGAACTTCTTCCGAAGCGCTTCCACCGACTGTGCCAGCATCTTCTGTGCAGGAGCCTCCACTGCTTCCCGCTGCGTCTTCTCAACTGCAACTCGCGCTTCTGCGACTTCTCGCTGCGTCTTCCAAGTGGTCTGCTCTTCTGCGAGGGTGGTGATCTTCTCTCGCACTCGGAGGACTTCCTGATCACGCTGATGTACCCGCGCCTGCAACTCCTGGTTGCTCTTCCGAAGCTGCACCAGCTCCTTGGCAGAAGCGGCTGCTTCCGCCTTGTACCTGGCTGCAAGCTTCTCCGTGGTGCGGAGACTAGCTTCCAGCGACTCCGTCTTCTTTTGGTCTTCTCCCTGTCGCAGCAAGGTGCGCAGGCCAAATCCAGGTTGTAAGGGCCTCTCTTGTGCCTTCGCCTTCTCCAACAACTCCATAGCTGGCTGGATCTCCTTCTGGAAGTAGGCACTGAACTCCTCCAGTCGTCTTCCTGCGGAAGACAAGTTCATCTCCACCACTCGCTCCGCGGTGTCGACTTCGTCTTCCAAAGGCAAGGAAGCCTCTTCCACCACAATGGCCTTCATCTTCTGCGCACGAGAAGAAGCTACTCTTCTCATCTTCCGGGGTGGAAGACTCCTCATGGCAGGAGCGGCTCTCTTCGTTGCGCTTCCTCGCATTGCAGCAGGAGCGTCCCTTCTTCTCTTGTCTTCTGGAGTCTTCGGAAGACTCCCAGGCGTTGCAGAAGCGGTCTTCTGCTCTGATCGGGTACTCAGCAGGTCTTCTTCCGAGTCGGACTCCGATCCTGAATGAATGAGAGAGATGGGTGTCCTCGGTACACTTCTGGGACCCATCTTCCTCAGTGGCGTGGCGTCTTCCGACCCACTAGACTCGTCTTCCCTCACCAGAAGCGTCTTCTGGTGAGAGCCGGACCTCAGCTGTGGCATCAGAGTGGGAGGGGGCGTTGTGGTTGCCTCTCAGTCATCGTCTTCCGAGGTCTCTTCCTTCACCTCCTGTCGCTCCGTTGGCCCATACCCTGCCAGCTGATCTTCCCTAAGATCCCTCATGGCTACATACAAGTAGCAGAGGAAGGGCGTCAAGTGTCCTCCTGCCGGGGTACCCAAGTATGCTAGCTCCGTCTGTACATACTTGTGGATGTACGCGCCCCAGTAGATGGGCACTCTGTCATCCCACACTGATTCCAGGAACTCCACGTCCTGATCTCCTAAGTACCTTGTCTTCTGCGCTTTCTCCTTGGGAAAGAGATGCAGAAACAACTTCGCCAGAAGTCGCTTCTTCGGCTCCCGGTAAGATTCTATCTTCCAACCATTCCTCCCCTGTCTGTCTTCCACGAAAAGGCAGGTGATACTCCCAGGCACATGCCACGAACTCACGATCCTAGGCAAGATCTTCTTCTCGTACCAATATCCTCGGTTCTCGGATTCTGGCCTGTGAAAAGCCTTACGCCACCAATCTTCAGTCCAGGAAGATGGTCTTCCTCGAGCTACTCCTGCCTTCGCAGGTACACGATTACGAGGTGGAAACGCTGCCCACACCTCCTCCAGAAGTCCTTGGTCTGCGAGGTTCCAATCCCACAGGAAGAAGTCGAGACCCAACTCCTTGAGGAAAGGAGTGGCCTCGGCCAATTCTGCCGCTGGTAACACCAAGCCTCGCGGATGCATCGTCATGCTGGAAGATCTGTTGCACTAAGCCACAAGCACCTACTATGAGCTGAAGGCTCAGTCCTTCCCAAGTGCCCACAGTCTAGCTTCTACTTCTCAGAAGACGAAACTAGTCTTCCAGAAGACAGCTACTCCGTCTTCCGGGATTCTAACAGTACTTCCTAGATAGCTCTCGTCTTCCGAGCTATATCTAAACAATCCTATCTAAGCAAGGCCTCGCATGGATTACCAAGAAGACAAGCCACCTTGCATTACATCCTACTTCCTATCAGAAGATACAAGATTCGCGAAACATCAAGTGCATAACAGGTTCGGAAGATGGTTGCGGGCTCTTGCGGTGACAGTGACCTCTGGGAAGACACTCGGGACAGCTTCTGATTCAATGTCTTTCTCGGAAGACTTCCCGAAGTCAGACTTCCCTTCACTGGTCTCACCTGTCTTCGTCTTCCTACGCGCAATCTATCCTCACAACAGACTCAAGACAATTGCACTCTGTTCTTCTGACTTCTCACCTCTCATACGCACTCAGAAGAAGCTTGCTGCTCGGTGGGAAGACATGACCTTCGACCATTCTCTCCAAATTCTGCCAGCAAGTCTTCTCACGACTCTCTTCTAAGTTCGAGAAGAAGAAGGAATGGCTGCTATGGATCGGACAGAAGAGACCCGAATGGACCCTCACGTCTTCTCGCTCATTTTGCCAGCCTTTCAGTCTTCTAGTCTCTCTAGGAAGATGTGGAGTTAAGAAGCTTGGAAGACCGGGAGGCACAGGCCTAGTTCCCGACTTCCAACTTCTCGAAATAACAAAACAACTCACCACACCACTCAGGATTCGTACCAAGCCTCTCTTAACACAAAAGCAACACAAATCCACTCTTGAAACGAATTGTGTTCAGTCGACTTCCGAAGATGGTCTTCCGAAGACGGTCAAGTTTAAGAAGCGTCTTCCGAAGATGTTCCCATCTTCCGAATCGTCTTCTGTTCCAGGTTTCGGGGATAGAGAGGTAGTAGGGTAGGGAAATTGATAGCTGGGATCGTCAATTTGGGGACGAGGTGTAGGGAAGCTCAAATTGAACTTAGGAAGGAGTAGGAAGATGTTTGACAGAAATTGGGCAGCGCTTCCGCGCCCAATGTCTCAATAGAAAGAATGGGGGGTGGGGGTAATTGATAAGACTGCATGCACACAACCAAGGAAGCGCGGGGAATACCAGACAAAGACGAGAAGAAGTGGGAAGGAGAAAGAACGTGGGGAAGAACCTCTACAGTCTTCTTCTGCTCCCCAAGTTGCCTTCGACCTCCGCGCGCTTCTGGCTCTGGTCCTAGCTCCAATGCGACTCCTCACGACTGCGCCTGCTGTCAATTTCTGGCCACGCCTCGATTCCACCTTCGATTCTACTCGCTACTCTCCAATGTCAGCTTCTCGGGAGCTCACAGAAACGCCTTCGCTCTCTGCCTTCCGTGCTCCAGCAATTCGGTCTCGCCCTTCGCCTAGCTGCCAACTGGTTCTCTCCTACCTCGATGTCCTTATTCGATTCCTCTCTCAAAGCTCACTTGCAAAGCTCACTCTCTCAAATCGATCTTCTCAAGCGCGCTGTGCTACGGGAAGTTGGAATGCGCCTAATGTGCTTCCTGCGCATCTTTCCCGCAGATTAGGGATTTTCGACCTTAAGTGTCTTCCCTGACCTACCTACCACCTGTGTGTTACCTAGTAGGTACACCTACTGTTTTACCCGAAAACTCGTGGTTAGCCTTCGCGGTCGCTGTCTTCCGTCGTCTTCTCATCTTCTGCCGTCTTCTCATCTTCCGAAGACGCAACTGAGAAGACACTTCCCGGAAGACGGTCGTCTTCCGAAGAAGTCAGTTTCTTATTAAAAAGCTCATAAGATCATCTTCCCTCTAAGGAAGCAGTAATCTTAAGTAACAACGCTTCTTCAGTTATACAAAAAAATTTAAAAATTCGTGCATCCTGTAATTTGTGGGCACCACAGTCTTTTCATCTTTGATGAGAGGCTTCTGTCTTTTGATCTCGTGTCACTCTTACTTCCAAAATATACGTTCTTGGACCTCCCAAGAGGAGTTACTCTGAAAGTCACTTGGAAAGTACCCTCCAAAGTCAACATGTTATTCTGGATTTCATCTTTAGTTTGGACGTTAACGGTCTCCAACGTCAATTGCTCTCTCAAGGTGTTTGTACTCTCACTAGTCTTCTTACTCTACGTGAACTGCTAATGAAAGTATTCCAGTTTTTGGTGAAAGGTGTACTTACGTCACACATCCGCATCCGCATTTTCATCATGCACAAACAACGCTGCTTCACTCTTTGTAGGCCTGGCATAAACAATGCAGTTACACCAACGTAGTTGTGATAACAACTTGGATATTGTACAAGAAGCTCAATTCTCACAAGCGCACTATGATTATAGTCGATAACGTAGAAGTGCCAACTATGAAGAGGTGAAACCAGATCAGTCTTCGTCGGACAATCGCGAAGATCAGCAACAATCAAGAAGTTGTTGTAGTGAGCATATGCATTCCCATGCATTGCTTTCTTCAACCTCTCAATGAACGAATGACTTACATCTCAAATCTAATACGGTCCGTAGTTCTCGCTGTTGGTTTCTACGGACGACTTCACGAACTCGTCGATATAGATTTGTGTTACTTTGTCTGTTACATGACAACATTCAATTGTCTTCTTATTTACATCATTCTTCAAGTCTTGGATGAACGTGGTCTCTTGCAAGGAAGTCAACATTCGGTGAGGAGCATCCGACTCAGCAAGGATGCTCCTCTCTGAATGTTGACAAGGATGCACGAGCTAGATCTGGAAAAGTCGAACAACTAGGTTATTCTTCAACAGGGCTGGCCCGAGGAACACTAGCTGAAGATGAAGGTCTTCGATGAGATTGAGAAACTCCTCCCGACGAGACGTTAGCACCCGAGTCGTGTGACACGGAGTGACTTTGATCTCGACTCGGAGGTTGAGGTGACCGTGACCGAGATGACTAACCCGGATCCTCATGACGCCGATTGTCCTCCTCAACCAACGACTCCTGACGAGCAGCCTTGAACACTCGAGCTTCTTCAATCAGATCTGCCTCATCGACTGATGTCAATCTCGCTTTGGCTTTCGACCTTGAATTCTTCGGGGTACTTCTGTCAGCTTGTATCACTTCTGGATGGAGAAGATTCACTCTAGATTATCCACGGGAACAATGATCAATTCTATCAGAATGATCTTCTTGATCGCATCTCGTTCCAGAAGCTTGTACTTGGGGCTAACCTCCACGAACTATTTGAATGCTTGTAGCATCTGTATGGAGAAAACATGGTGGCAAGATAAGTATAGAGATTGAGTCAAGAAGGAAAAGATGAAGACTATTAATAAGACGAAACTGACAATAGCAGATGAAGCGAAGATGACTGAAAACCTTGGCGGTGGAGAATGAACTTCAAGGGCTGTCAACCAATCAAGTTAGATTGCCCATGAATTTCATGGGCTACTGGTCAGCTTAGCTCGATGGCCCATGAAGTTCATGGTTGCTCGTCGATTTAGCTAGACGGCCCATGAACTTCATGGGTTGTCCGCATAAGGGTCGGAGGGTCCATGAACTTCATGGGCTGTCCGCTAGATGATGCGAGCAACCCATGAAATTCATGGGCTGCTAAGCTGGACAATCCATGAGGTTCATAAGTCACCGGTTCGATGAGCCAATCAACCCATGAAGTTCATGGACTGTCGCTGGACGCACATCTTGACGATATAGTACAGCGTGAAGTTTGGTCTGGAAATACACAGGGTATCTAGTTGAGAAAGATACGACAAGACCTTGGACCAACTCAATGAAATCCTAGTGCCCTCACTACTCAATCTATCATGCTTTGTCTCAGTTTCTACTGACCTAACCTGACCTTAAGTATAATACATGTGCACCTCACAACACAACTAGGCGTTCAATCTTATTCTAAGTACAAGAAAGATTCATACGCGATAAACATACTCTTTAGGTCATAGAAGCACCCTCAAACAATCCCTTAGGCTGACTTGTGCACTAGCAATACCATCTTCACTATTTGTCCTCGATAACTTACCTAAAATGTTCAGTTATGATCTTCTATGGTTTGCTAACATAAGCTCCATTCAAGATTAACCTTACAGCAATGGATAGCCTACTATACAAGTTTTCCAATAAGACCGATAATGCATTGATTTGATCAAGATAACTCCTACTACAATAGATCAAAATTAATCATTCTTAACACTTATAGTCCGAAACGTCTTAACTCTTTGTCTTGACCCGCATGTTTAATCTAATTTTTGAATGATCAAACAAGCTCCAAACTAAGCACATAGAATACCATTAGAAAGCTTATCTTCTAGAGCTTCCAACAGGGTAAGGCATACACGCAGCAAGCAACCAGTGAGCTCTAGGCGTGGTGCCGAAGACAACTATACCTCGTAGTTAGAGATTTTCATTCAGCAGCTTCGACATAGTGTAACACCTTCTTTGATTATGATCTCCGTGTCAAATCTGCAAGAGATTTCACCTACACCAAGAGATGTAGGTGAAATCACTGGTTTCTTTCAAAACTCAACATGCTTTAATCTGAACTTCTGCAACCTATTGCTGCCACCTCAAACCTCCAATTGGGCTCATACTGCACAAAATCTTTTCTCGTTCTCATCACTACTACTCTACGAAATTTCAGCTTCAAACCCCAAACCAATTGCACGGAATGGATCAAGCCTTTCAGATCTCGGTAACTAAAATCCACGACCCCAACACCTTCTCTTAACCTATTGAGCTGAAACTTCACATGTAGTAAGTTGATAAGACACACGTCAATCTTAGAAATTTTCACTTTCTGCTCATGAAACAACTAAATCTTTGAATCCAAGCAAAAATTTTACTTTTATCTCTCAACTATTATAGCTAGTTTCAATCGACCATTTCGAGATCAAACCCGATCAAATGTAGGAATATTTTATATAAGTGCAACCAGCACGGCGTCCACTATCTAGTACCATTGACAATACTGAAAGATCATCTCTCAAACTCTCGGAGCACTAAAAAACGTGATTCATGATATTGATTCGACCCCCTTAATTTTGAACGATCATAACAACCCGCTCTGAGCTCCAAATTGATCGGCCTTTCTCTCCAAATTGTAGCCAAGCTCGAGAGTTTTCCAATGAGATCTCACACTATGCGTCCAAAAAGACCTCCAAAACTCCAAAATTGTCCTTGGAACTTGAACGAACATGATTGGTAAAAAATAGACCAATGAGAAAAATATTGGAGATCACTTTATCTCCTACTTGGTACTATAGATCGAGTTCTAACCCTAAAACACTCTCACATCTTCAAAGATTGAACTAAAATACTTCGGATCCCAACCTCAGCATAGGATAATTATCCTCGCCGGACAATAGAGATAATAATGACACGAAAATACACGAAATTCAATACACAGTCAAGATAATGATCTTGATTCAATCTATGATGAAAGGTATGACAAAAGAAAATGAAGAAGCCATCACTTGATTACAATATTCCTCATCATATTTCTTCACGATCCACGCACGATAATTGATCTCTGCTTGCATTGACATCAAATATCAATCTAGACATTGAAAGAGACGTTGGTTAGAAAGTTTAGGTCCATTCATCCATCACAGTAAGGTATACACAATCAAATCTCAATTCTCTCCGTATGTGATGATCGGCAAGATCACCAGAGTAGGCAAGTCCATCAGCCTCTCCATGAATTCTTCACCAAAGTAGGCAAAGAACCACTATCAAAAATGATCACGGTGGATGTAGTGAAGCTTGATATGAAAAGGATTCAAAAATAAAAGATCTGAAACTCGAATTAATCTAAAAATAAACACATAAATACATCCATATATAGAACTCTCGTAGCTCCTCACCCTTCATGTAAGACATTAAGAAACAGTCACAAAACATGTCACGTAAGTTTGGCACCTCGGTTAGGTTGACCGAGTGCGAAGTGGCTAATCCCGGTAAGGCTGTTAGTGCCGTTAGAACGAGTTGGTGGGAGAGCCCACTAGGGGTATACTTCGCAGGTAGGACTTGGAGGTCTTAGTTCTTCGAGTTGAGCCTTCAAGCTCCTGGCTATGATGGATAGTCTTGGTGAGTGCAATCTGGATTCTCTACGAGCACAGAGTGGATTTGGCTCGACTTTAGTGATTGTTTAGTGCCCGTTGGCATGATGGAGTGAGTACATACCGTTTATCAATCGAAGAACTCAGATTGCGAGGTCTGATTGAGAGCTTTCAGATCGCGGATTTCAGCCGGTGGTATCTCTGGAGTGGGCAGATCGTTGATAGCTTCGATTTGGGGGTGCGCGTATGGGTAGAGTGATTCTTTTTGGTTGGATGATCAATTGCTGTGAAGATTGTTGTCGTTTGAATCAGTTCTTGGTCGATTTGGTGGTGAGGTAGTGCGGAAGCGTTGCTGGAATTTCTTGTGACGGGTTGGTGTGGTCGATTTGTGTCAATTTGAGATCGGTAGAAGTGCGTCGGCGGATGTGGAGTTGTCATGAGTCGACAACTTTTGGTGCTGAAGAGTGCAGTAGGTGCGCGCCAGGAAGACGATTCCAACGCACCAAAAATCGTTCGATTTGGTGAAGGATCGAAGAAGTTACAAGCCGAAGAAGGTCACAGGTGGTCCGAGATCTGACGTAAACCCGCTTGCGAGTGCCAATTTGGCAGATTTCGACCTTTTGGAGTGCAATTTTGACCTCCGAGTTGCTATTTTTGGGTGTGTTTTCTTCATACATGTCCTTCTTGTGATGTTTGGCTCGAGTTTCTTCTCCTATCCAAGCGGAGCAGAGAGTGAGCAGGAGGCGTTTAGAGGCTTCGAGGAGCAGAGGTGCGTGAGTGCGAGAGTGCAGAGGCAGAGCGGAGCCCAAACCCGAACCCACACCCGCCGCAAGCCAGCTTGCTGACGTGCGTGAGAGAGGTATGCAAGTTTCAGTTTTGTGGGAAGTGTAAAACTAGCTGATCAACCATCCTAACACTATTTTTGGACTTGGACACTTAACTCTGTAGTCTTAGCTTTGGCTTTATCACTAGACCAATAGCTCTTGGTGTCTTCTAAGGATGCGTGCAAGTACTTATGGACTTGTTTAAGGTAGTATGAGACCTTCTCGCACGTTCCTAGAGGAGTGATAGGGCGATCCCACAGTATTAGAGGGAAGCTATAGTTGTGGTAGTGTTTGTCTATACCGTATAGACGCATATGGAGGCAATTGGTGGCAGTTGTCTTGGGTGAGCTAGTAGAGCTACCACGTAGATATTTTTGGAACTACTAGAAGTATGGACATCTAGTTAGTGACTGTAGTGACGTAGGATTTCTCCTTTTGCCCATTTAGTATACAAGATATCGTTCCCACAGAGGATTTGCACAAGTAACGCTGCTCTAAGTTCTAAGATCTGTTCAAACACACAAACACACGGGTTTTGCCTAGAAATCCCGTCTTCTCACAAAACCACACAAAACAACACGTCTTCCAGACACGCCAAATGGTGCACTGGAACTAAACAAACAACTAGCAACTACAATATCACACAACTATTCACAGAGAAGCTCAGGAAGACGATCTTCCTGCTTCCAGGTTGCTTCTTTCGGTCTTCTCAGTACCGTCTTCCCGAAGCGATTCTCGTCTTCTGGGGGTTTAGCTCGTCTTCTCACACCTCCAGAAGGCTGTCCGGCTTCGCAGAAGTCGACTTGTAACAGTCGTTACACCTTATTCACACTCACATTCCATCGGGTTGGATAAATCACAGGGTGTATGCCCCCTGTAGCCTTCCCAGGCTTCTGCCTACGGAAGTTGTCTTCCTGCAGCGCTACAACGACATTCACCTTCACGGAAGCTCAATAGAAGTATCGGAAGCTCACTAGAAGAAGGTAAGAAGATGGGGAAGATGAGGGAAGATGGGAAGAAGATGAAATCCAAACAAGAGAAAACAGGATGAAAAGAGGCAATTAAGATTCCGACAGGCTTCTAGTCCGGATCCTGACTAACAAGCCATCCCTGCTTGTAATAGTTTGGGGAGGAAGACAACAAACGTGAGTACTGTAGCACCGTCTTCTACTCGAGGATGTCGTCTTCTGTTGCGGGAAGAAGGCTTCTTTCTTCTTCACTTCGCTGCTCTGACTGCTCTGTCTTCTGGGATCCCTTACCCAGAAGACCGTTCGTACGTAGATCCCAAGTGCTCTACTGAACGAGTCAAGCTACACTCCACAACTGTTGACATTCACCGCCACTCAAGAAGAACACTTCCCATGCACAATTGGGAGCGAATTCAATACATTCCACCACCCAGAAGACATGGACGAAGCTGCTGCACTCAAATCCACAATCTATTCCTCGAGAAGAAGTCACAATGGCATTGGGAAGCTCACTCCCTCTACTTCCTGCGTCTACTCCTCGACACACCAGCCTAGCTAACAGGACTGCACGACGATGCCATTCCCTGTTCCTAGACTGTCCACTACTTCTATCTACATTGTCGAACCACTGCTGGTGCGAGTATGCAGACCCCTCCTATATATTCCAAGACTATTCGTATGTTTCCAACAACGGGTGTAGTGCTCTAAGACTGTCTCTGCTCTAATTTGTCTCGTCTGCCTGTCTGTAGAATCGGTATGTATGTTCGGTTACTGCCGAATTCTACAGAATTGGCAGAGCTCTCAGAGAGCTTTTCTCCTACCCTGCTATCCTACTTAACCATCTGCCTCGAGAGTCAGGGGAGAGAGAGAGAGGCGCTGACAAGAGGTTGTCACCTCACATGCATGCGGTCTCTCTTCTCAATTAGCCCTCCACTGTGTTACTCCTACGCTACTTATGCTGCCACATGGGGTCCTAACTATTTTTACATGGAAAACTGCCACCCTTAAGATAGCATGTCCAATCCTACTAAATCTGGAAGCGTTAATTGAGTTTGCTAATTACTCTGATTGCTCGATGGCAATCTCCACATGATCTGCTCCTACCGGAGCTACTACCTCGACTTCTGATGGGCTGGGAAGCCCTGCACTTACCTCGGGTACCACTGAGGTAGCTTCCCTCTCCTCGCTCTTCGCTGGCCCTGCGGTTTCTGCGGCTGCGTCTTCCTCGGCTTCGACTTCGGAAGACGGAATGGTCTTCTGGGAAGACGAGTCGAATGGTGCGTCTTCGGTCTTCTGGGGCACAGATGCAGTACTAGGGACCATGGCGATCTCATAGGAGTCTAGGGAAGTCGCTTCCTCCACGCGGAATATCTGGGAAGACGGCTCGTCTTCCTGTCTTCCAGAAGACATCATGTCCTCCGGGGCGTCTTCTGGAGTCTTCTCGGCCTCCAACGCTGTCACTACCAAGTGTACAGCGAGGTCGAACTCCTCCTTCTCCATTCCGGATCCAGTCGAGGGTGCTGGGGCTTGGGAAGATGCGGTTGCAGGTGTCGGAAGTGAGGGAAGACCATAAAGTGTCTTCACTCCTTCTATCTGTCTATCCAGGTACCTGAACATGCTATCTCTGCATTCCACCAACCTCGTCTTGGACTCGCTGTCCCATTCCCTAGCTAAGGTAAGTAACTTCTTACCCGCGGTGAAGTTGAACTTCTTCCGAAGCGCTTCTACCGACTGTGCCAACATCTTCTGCGCACGGGCCTCTGCTGCTTCCCTCTGCGTCTTCTCCGTTGCAGCTCGCGCTTCTGCGGCTTCTCGCTGCATCTTCCAAGTGGTCTGCTCTTCTGCGAGGGCAGTGATCTTCTCCCGCACTCGGAGAACTTCCTGATCACGCTGCTGTACTCGCGCCTGCAACTCCTGGTTGCTCTTCCGAAGCTGTACCAACTCCTTGGCAGAAGCGGCTGCTTCCGCCTTGTACCTGGCTGCAAGCTTCTCCGTGGTGCGGAGACTAGCTTCCAGCGACTCCGTCTTCTGCTGGCTGTCTTCCTGTCGCAGCAAGGTGCGCAGGCCGAATCCAGGCTGTAAGGGCTTCTCCTGTGCCCTCGCTCTCCTTTCCAGCAACTCCATAGCGGGCTGGATCTCCTTCTGGAAGTAGGCACTGAACTCCTCCAGTCGTCTTCCTGCAGAAGACAAGTTCATCCCCATCACTCGCTCGGAGGTGTCGACTTCGTCTTCCAGAGGTAAGAGAGCCTCTTCCACCACTACGGTCTTCATCTTCTGCGCACGAGAAGAAGCTATTCTTCTCATCTTCCGGGGTGGAAGACTCCTCGTGGCAGGAGCGGCTCTCCTCTTTGTGCTTCCTCGCATCGCAGTAGGAGTGCCTATCCATCCTTCGTCTTCTGGAGTCTTCGGAAGACTCCCAGGTGTTACAGAAGCTGTCTTCTGCTCCGATCGGGTACTCAGTAAGTCTTCCTCTGAGTCCGACTCCGATCCTGAATGAATGAGGGAGATGGGTGTCCTCGGTACACTTCTGTGACCCATCTTCCTCACTGACGTGGCGTCTTCCGACCCACTAGACTCGTCTTCCCTCACCAGAAGCGTCTTCTGGTGAGAGCCGGGTCTCAGCTGTGGCATCAGAGTGGGAGGGGGCGTTGCTGCTGCCTCTCGGTCATCGTCTTCCGAGGTCTCCTCCTTCACCTCCTGTCGCTCTGTTGGCCAGCTGATCTTCCCTAAGATCCCCCATGGCTACATACAAGTAGCAGAAGAAGGGCGTCAGATGTCCTCCCGCCGAGGTACCCAAGTATGCTAGCTCCGTCTGTACATAGTTGTGGATGTACGCGCCCCAGTAGATTGGCACTCTGTCATCCCATACTGATTCCAGGAACTCCACGTCCTGATCTCCTAAGTACCTTGTCTTCTGCGCTTTTCCCTTGGGGAAAAGATGCAGAAACAACTTCGCCAGAAGTCGCTTCTTCGGCTCCCGGTAAGACTCTATCTTCCAACCGTTCCTCCCCTGCCTGTCTTCCACGAAAAGACAGGTGGTACTCCCAGGCACATGCCATGAACTCACAATCCTAGGCAAGATCTTCTTCTCGTACCAATATCCTCGGTTCTCGGTCTCAGGCATGTGAAACGCCTTACGCCACCAGTCTTCTGTCCAGGAAGATGGTCTTCCTCGAGCAACTCCTGCCTTTGCAGGTACACGGTTACGCGGTGGTAACGCGGTCCACACTTCCTCCAGAAGCCCTTGATCTGCGAGGT
Source organism: Asterella californica (assembly GCA_036924285.1). Lineage (NCBI taxonomy): Eukaryota > Viridiplantae > Streptophyta > Marchantiopsida > Marchantiales > Aytoniaceae > Asterella > Asterella californica. The sequence continues at coordinate 22,447,631 of JAYKYS010000003.1, forward strand.
TCCAGTCCCACAGGAAGAAGTCGAGACCCAACTCCTTGAGGAAAGGAGTGGCCTCGGCCAATTCTGCCGCTGGTAACACCAAGCCTCGCGGATGCATCGACATACCTGGAAGATCTGCTGCACTAAACCACAAGCACCTACTATGAGCTTGAAGGCTCAGTTCTTCCCGAGTGCCCACAGTCTAGCTTCTACTTCTCAGAAGACGAAACTAGTCTTCCAGAAGACAGCTACTCCGTCTTCCGGGATTCTAACAGTGCTTCCTAGATAGCTCTCGTCTTCCGAGCTATATCTAAACAATCCTATCTAAGCAAGGCCTCGCATGGATTACCAAGAAGACAACCCACCTTGCATTACATCCTACTTCCTATCAGAAGATACAAGATATGCGAGAAGTAGAGTATGAGAAAGGTTCAGAAGATGGTTGCGGGCTCCTGCGGTGACAGTGGCCTCTGGAAAGACTCCCGGGACAGCTTCCGATTCAATGTCGTTCTCGGAAGACCTCCCGAAGCCAGGCTTCCCTTCACTGATCTCACCTGTCTTCTTCTTCCTACGCGCAATCTATCCTCACAACAGACTCAAGACATGTGCACTCTGTTCTTCTGGCTTCTCACCTCTCATACGCACTCAGAAGAAGCTTGCTGCATGATGAGAAGACATGACCCTCGACCATTCTCTCTGGATTCTGCCAGCAATACTTCTCACAACTCTCTTCTAAGTTCGGGAAGAAGAAGGAACGGCTGCTATGGATCAGACAGAAGAGACCCGAATGGACCCTCGCGTCTTCTCGCTCATTTTGCCAGCCTTCCATTCTTCTAGTCTCTCTAGGAAGATGTGGAGTTGAGAAGCTTGGAAGACCGGGAGGCACAGGCCTAGTTCTCGACTTCCAACTTCTCAAAATAACAAAACAACTCACCACACCACTCAGGATTCGTACCAAGTCTCTCTAAACACAAAAGCAAAGCAAATCCACTCTCAATACGAATTGTGTTCAGTCGACTTCCGAAGACAGTTTTCCGAAGACAGCTAAGTTCAAGAAGCGTCTTCCGAAGACGTCTTCCGTCTTCTGCCATCTTTCGTCTTCCGCCGTCTTCCGAAGACGGTCATCTTCCGAAGAAGTCAACTTATTATTACAAACAGCCCTTAAGATCATCTTCCTACTAAGGAAGCCGTAATCTTAAGTAACAACGCTTCTTCAGTTATACAAATAAGTTATTAATCTCAAAAATTTCAAAAATTCGTGAATCCTGTAATTTGTGGACACCACAGTGACCTTAAGTATCAGGTACGACGGTTGGTGATCATATATTGTGCATGTGATCACCGAAGAGGAGACGTCAGTCCGGGTGAGGCTGGGTTTCTCTTTATATAAATGTTTGAGTGTGGAGGGTTATCGTTTGGACTTCTTGTGGTTGGAACCTCTCCATATTCTGCTTCCTGTTTGTGCGTCGCGTTTGCTTGTGTTGGCGTTTGATTTCTGGAGTGAGTTCACTCTAGTGTGCTGTCGATAGTGAGGTTGGAGTTGCGGACCAGTCAGACTATCTTTATTTCTCTCACGGTGTGGTTGGAGTGACGACCAACAGACCGTGAGAGGCTGCCTGTGGTGATGGCAGGTAAAGATTGCTCTTACCTTGACCGTCCTAGTATGGGATAGGTGAGCTCAATAGGAGCAGGATTAGGCAAGTGGTGGTTACGGTGGTGACGGAAATTTTGACATTCTGGTTGGAGAGTGTGTTACCGAGATTCTCTCATCACGGAGTTCTCGGGAGGAGCTGGTGGAGACTTCTAGGACAGTGGGTATATGCGGAGTGGGGTGAGGTACCGACTACCTACACCATTGCCGTCGGTTGTTCCAGAGGAAGAGTCAGACGCAGACAGCGCGTTTTCTGATGATGAGATCACACTGTTGTTCTGAGACATGGACGAGATCTATGGGACCACGAAGGAACCTCGACGTTACTCGGGTACAGTTGGTATCATTGAGCTGGATGACTTCATCCAGGAGTTTGACAGTGGTGCGATATGCAGCAGATGCGGAACCGACAGCTGTTTACACCCTTCATGACGTGGAAGGGTTTGTTCCAACACTTGGTGTGGTGCCCACAAATTACAGGATGCACGAATTTTTAAAATTTTTGAGATTTATAACTCGTTTGTATAACTGAAGAAGCGTTGTTACTTAAGGTTACGTCTCCCTTAACAGGAAGATGATCTTAAGGGCGGTTTGTAATAATAAGTTGAGTTCTTCGGAAGACGACCGTCTTCGGAAGAGCGTCTTCTCGGTGCTGTCTTCGGAAGACGGGAAGACGGCGAAAGATGAGAAGACGGCGAAAGACAACCATCTTCCGGAAGACAGCGACCGCGAAGGCCTAACCACGAGTCTTCGGGTAAAATAGTAGGTGTACCTACTGGGTCGCACCAAATAGGTAGGTAGGTCGGAGAAGACACCTAAGGTCGAAAACCTCTAATCTGCGGGGAAGATGCGCAGGAAGCACATTAGGCACATTCCAACTTCTCGCAGCACAGCGCGCTTGAGAAGATCGATTTTGAGTGAGCTTCGCAAGTGAGCTTCGAGAGAGGAATCGAGTGAGGACATCGAGATAGGAGAGTACCAGTTGGCAGCTAGGCGAAAGACGAGACCGAATTGCTGGAGCACGGAAAGCAGAGAGCGAAGGCGTTTCTGTGAGCTCCCGGGAAGCTGACATTGGAGAGTAGCGAGTAGAAATCGAAGGTGGAATCGAGGCGTGACCAGAAATTGACAGCAGGCGCAGTCGTGAGGGGTCGCATTGGAGCTAGGACCAGAGCCGAGAAGCGCGCGGAGGTCGAAGGCAACTCGAGGTGCAGAAGAAGACTGTAGAGGTTCTTCCCCACGTTCTTTGCCCTTCCCCCTTCTTCTCGTCTTTGTCTGGTATTCCCCGCGCTTCCTTGGTTGTGTGCAGGCAGCCTGATCGATTACCCCCACCCCCCATTCTTTCTATTGAGACATTGGCCGCGGAAGCGCTGCCCAATTTCTGTCAGACATCTTCCTACTCCTTCCTAAGTTTAATTTGAGCTTCCCTACACCCCGTTCCCAAATTGACGATCCCAGCTACCAATTTCCCTATCCTACTACCTCTCTACCTCCGAAACCTGGAACAGAGGACGATTAGAAAGATGGGAACATCTTCAGAAGACGCTTCTTAAACTTGATTGTCTTCGGAAGACTGTCTTCGGAAGTCGACTGAACACAATTCGTATCAAGAGTGGATTTGCTTTGCTTTTGTGTTTAGAGAGACTTGGTACGAATCCTGAGTGGTGTGGTGAGTTGTTTTGTTATTTGGAGAAGTTGGAAGTCGGGAACTAGGCCTGTGCCTCCCGGTCTTCTAAGCTTCTCAACTCCACATCTTCCTAGAGAGACTAGAAGACTGGAAGGCTGGCAAAATGAGCGAGAAGACGTGAGAGTCCATTTCGGGTCTCTTCTGTCCGACCTATAGCAGCCATCCCTTCTTCTTCCCGAACTTAGAAAAGAGTCATGAGAAGACTTGCTGGCAGAATCTGGAGAGAATGGTCAAGGGTCATGTCTTCCCACTGAGCAGCAAGTTTCTTCTGAGTGCGTATGAGAGGTGAGAAGTCAGAAGAACAGAGTGCAATTGTCTTGAGTTTGTTGTGAGGATAGATTGCGTGTAGGAAGACGAAGACAGGTGAGACCAGTGAAGGGAAGTCTGACTTCGGGAGGTCTTCCGAGAAAGACATTGAATCGGAAGCTGTCCCGAGTGTCTTCCCAGAGGCCACTGTCACCGCAGGAGACCGCAACCATCTTCCGAACCTGTTATGCACTTGATGTTTCGCGAATCTTGTATCTTCTGATAGGAAGTAGGATGTAATGCAAGGTGGGTTGTCTTCTTGGTAATCCATGCGAGGCCTTGCTTAGATAGAATTGTTTAGATATAGCTCGGAAGACGAGAGCTATTTAGGAAGTACTGTTAGAATTCCGGAAGATGGAGTAGCTGTCTTCTGGAAGACTAGTTTCGTCTTCTGAGAAGTAGAAGCTAGACTGTGGGCCCTCGGGAAGAACTGAGCCTTCAGCTCATAGTAGGTGCTTGTGGTTTAGTGCAACAGATCTTCCAAGTATGTCGATGCATCCGCGAGGCTTGGTGTTACCAGCGGCAGAATTGGCCGAGGCCACTCCTTTCCTCAAGGAGTTGGGTCTCGACTTCTTCTTGTGGGATTGGAACCTCGCAGACCAGGGACTTCTGGAGGAGATGTGGGCAGCGTTGCCACCGCGTAACCGTGTACCTGCGAAGGCAGGAGTGACTCGGGGAAGACCGTCTTCCTGGACTGAAGACTGGTGGCGTAAGGCTTTTCACAGGCCTGAATCCGAGAACCGAGGATATTGGTACGAGAAGAAGATCTTGCCTAAGATCGTGAGTTCGTGGCATGTGCCTGGAAGCACCACCTGCCTTTTCGTGGAAGACAGGCAGGGGAGGAACGGTTGGAAGATCGAATCTTACCGGGAGCCAAAGAAGCGACTTCTGGCGAAGTTGTTTCTGCATCTCTTTCCCAAGGGGAAAGCGCAGAAGACAAGGTACTTAGGAGATCACTACGTGGAGTTCCTGGAATCAGTGTGAGATGACAGAGTGCCCATCTATTGGGGCGCGTACATCCACAACTATGTACAGACGGAGCTAGCATACTTGGGTACCCCGGCGGGAGGACACTTGACGCCCTTCCTCTGCTACTTGTATGTAGCCATGGGGGATCTTAGGGAAGATCAGCTGGCAGGGTATGGGCCAACGGAGCGACAGGAGGTGAAGGAGGAGACCTCGAAAGACGATGACCGAGCGGCAGCCGCAACGCCCCCTCCCACTCTGATGCCACAGCTGAGGTCCGGCTCTCACCAGAAGACGCTTCTGGAGAGGGAAGACGAGTCTAGTGGGTCGGAAGACGCCACGCCACTGAGGAAGATGGGTCCCAGAAGTATACCGAGGACACCCATCTCCCTCATTCATTCAAGATCGGAGTCCGACTCGGAAGAAGACCTGCTGAGTACCCGATCAGAGCAGAAGACTACTTCTACAACGCCTGGGAGTCTTCCGAAGACTCCAGAAGACGAAGGATGGATGGGCGCTCCTGCTGCGATGCGAGGAAGCGCAAAGAAGAGAGCCGCTCCTGTCATGAGGAGTCTTCCACCCCGGAAGATGAGAAGAGTAGCTTCTTCTCGTGCGCAGAAGATAAAGGCCATCGTGGTGGAAGAGACATCCTTGCCTCTAGAAGACAAGGTCGACACCTCCGAGCGAGTGGTGGAGATGAACTTGTCTACCGCAGGAAGACGACTGGAGGAGTTCAGTGTCTACTTCCAGAAGGAGATCCAGCCAGCTATGGAGTTGCTGGAGAAGAGAGCGAAGGCACAGGAGAGGCCCTTACAACCTGGGTTCGGCCTGCGCACCTTGCTGCGACAGGAAGAAGGCCAGCAGAAGACGGAGTCGCTGGAAGCTAGTCTCCCCACCACGGAGAAGCTTGCAGCCAGGTACAAGGCGGAAGCAGCCGCTTCTGCCAAGGAGCTGGTGCAGCTTCGGAAGAGCAACCATGAGTTGCAGGCGCGGGTACAGCAGCGTGATCCGGAAGTCCTGCGAGTGCGAGAGAAGATCACCACCCTCGCAGAAGAGCAGACCACTTGGAAGACGCAGCGAGAAGCCGCAGAAGCGCGAGCTGCAGTTGAGAAGACGCGGAGGGAAGCAGCGGAGGCTCGTGCACAGAAGATGCTGGCACAGTCGGTGGAAGTGCTTCGGAAGAAGTTCAACTACACCGCGGGTAGGAAGTTACTTACCTTAGCTAGAGGATGGGACAACGAGTCCAAGGCGGGGTTATTGGAATGCAGGGATAGCATGTTCAGGTACTTGGATAGACAGATAGAAGGAGTGAAGACACTTTATGGTCTTCCCTCGCTTCAGACACCTGCAACCGCATCTTCCCAAGCTCCAGCACCCTCGACTGGATCCGAAATGGAGAAGGAGGAGTTCGATCTCGCTGTGCACTTGGTGGTGACAGCGTTGGAAGACGAGAAGACTCCAGAAGACGCCCCGGAAGACAAGATGTCTTCTGGAAGACAGGAAGACGAGCCGTCTTCCCAGGTATTTCGCGTGGAGGAAGCGACTTCCCCGGATCCCAATGAGGTCCCCACAGTCCCTAGTCCCGCACCAGTGGCTCAGAAGACGGAAGAAGCACCGGTCGACTCCGCTTCCCAGAAGACGCTTCTGTCTTCCGAAGCAGAAGCCGAAGCCGAGGAAGACGCAGCAGCAGCGACAGCAGGGCCAGCAAGAGACGATGAGGAGGAAGCCACCTCAGTGACACCCGAGGTAACTGCAGGGCTTTCTAGCTTATCAGAAGTCGCGTTAGGAGCTCCGATAGGAGCAGATCAGGTAGAGATTGCCTCCGTGCAATCTGAGTAGTTACATGAACTACTACTCCTTTGTGGATAACTATGGAATGTTAAAACGAGTGGCGTACATCGTGAGGTTCTCGGCAGGAGGTCCATTGACAATTCCAAATATAGTAAGATCGAACATGCTATCTTAAAGGTGGCAGTTTTTCCATGTAATATTAGTTAGGATACCATGTGGCAGCATAGGTAGCGTAGGAAGGACAAGGCAGATGACCAATTCGGGCAGGAGAACCGCTTGCATGTGAGGTGACAACCTCCTGTCAGCGCCTCTCTCTCCCTGGTGGTCGCCTCCCCTGGTTCTCACGGCAGCGACATAAGTAGGATAGCAGAGTAGGAGAAAGGGTTCTGCCTGTTCTGTCAGTTTTGTAGAATTCTGTAGCAACTGAACATACACACCGATTCTACGGACAGGCAGACGAGACACATTAGAGTAGAGACAGGATAGGTAGTTCTTCGCACTACACCCGTTGTTGGAAACATACGAATAGTCTTGGAATACACAGGAGGGGTCTGCATACTCGTACCAGCAGTGGTTCGAAGATGTAGATAGAAGTAGTGGACAGTCTAGGAACAGGGAACGGCATCCTCGTGCAGTCCTGTTAGCTAGGCTGGTGTGTCGAGGAGTCGACGCAGGAAGTAGAGGGAGTGAGCTTCCCAATGTCATTGTGACTTCTTCTTGAGGAATAGATTGTGGATTTGAGTGCAGAAGCTTTGTCCATGTCTTCTGGATGGTGGGTTCCTTGAATTCGCTCCCAATTATGCATGGGAAGTGTTCTTCTTGAGTGGCGGTGAATGTCAACAGTTGTGGAAGTGTAGCTTGACTCGTTCAGTGGAGCACTTGGGATCTGCGTACGAACGGTCTTATGGGTAAGGGATCCTAGAAGACAGAGTAGTCAGAGCAGCGAAGTGAAGAAGAAAGAAGTCTTCTTCCCACAACAGAAGACGACATCCTCAAGTAGAAGACGGTGCAACAGTACTCACGTTTGTTGTCTTCCTCCCCAAACCATTACAAGCAGGGATGGCTTGTTAGTCAGGATCCGGACTAGAAGCCTGTCGAAATCTTAATTGCTTCTTTTCATCTTGTTTCCTCTTGTTCTTACCTTCTTCTAGTGAGTTTCCGAGACTTCTATTGAGCTTCCGTGAAGGTGAATGTCGTTGTAGTGCTGCAGGAAGACTATTTCCGTAGGCAGAAGCCTGGGAAGGCTACAGGGGGCATACACCCTGTGATTTATCTAACCCGTTGGAATGTGAGTGTGAGAATAAGGTGTAACGACCGTTGCTAGTCGACTTCTGCGAAGCAGGACAACCTTCTGGAGGTGTGAGAAGACGAGCTGAACCCCCAGAAGACGAGAATCGCTTCGGGAAGACGGTATCGAGAAGACCGGAAGAAGCAACCCGGAAGCAGGAAGATCGTCTTCTCGAGCTTCTCTGTGAATAGTTGTGTGATATTGTAATTGGTAGTTGTTTGTTTAGTTCCAGAGCACCATTTGGCGTGTCTGGAAGATGTGTGGTTTTGTGTGGTTTTGTGAGAAGACGGGGTTTCTAGGCAAAACCCGTGTATTTGTGTGTTTGAACAGATCTTAGAACTTAGAGCAGCGTTACTTGTGCAAATCCTCTGTGGGAACGATATCTTGTATACTAAATGGGCAAAAGGAGAAATCCTGCGTCACTACACTTGGAGGGACCATCGATGGACGATTATCATGAGTTCAGACGAGATTACAGTGTTGAGATTGAGTTGTGGAGACAACATTGTCTCCCAACTACGTTTCTATCACTATTGGTGCAGTTTCGGGAGGCGTAGCACCTACGAGTTCGGGTGCCAGTAGCAGTGGTACATCCACAGATGGCGGAGTACCTATTACCTGCGGTGCATCCACAAGTGGCGGAGTACCTATTACATGCGGTGCGTCCACAAGTGGTGGAGCCGGTGGTAGTGTGAACGGGATACCACCAGGGTTTTCTCTCCTTAGAAATATCGCTCCGACGTTGGCGGTTGTCTTTGGTCTGGCTGAGCGGATTGAGCTCAACATGGTGGAGGAGAGGGTGGTGGTTGCTGGGTTCAGCAAGGAGACACCACATGGAGCGACCACCTCTTCTCGAGGATCACAGGCTACGCAACAGCGTGATGGTGATGGTGGTAAGGATCGTGCGGAGCAATCACGATCTCAGGGAGGTGTTGGAGGAATCTGGTGGACAGAAGCCCATGCCGTGTTTCTCTTGTCAGCAGCAAGCGGGTCATTGCTGGACGTGTGATGGTCCTCATCAGCAGAAGGATTGTTCATAGAGGAGAGATAGTTATGAGGCGTCTGTGACGTCTCAAGCGGTGCCTATGTAATGTGAGCATTGCAGACGATCAGACCACAGTAGTGACCGTTGTTTTGATCTCCATCCCGAGCTACGGCAAGAGAAAGCTGATCGTGGACGAGGTGGAGGAGCTCAAGGAGGCCGTGGTGGTCGAGCTGGAGGTAGAGGTCCAGCACCTAAGAGAGGATCAGTCGGGCCACCGCCTGCTACGACAACAGAAGCAGGTATGGCTGCTCGGCTTGAGCAGTTGGAGCAAAGGATAGCTAGTATGACTATGGCTTAGCGGAGATCTGGTGGAACAGAAGCTTCCACGTCTTATGGAGGAGACGGAGGAGACTTCGACTTCATGGCAGGTGTGACGCAGATTGAGACATCTGCGGCGGTGACTCGAGGTGCAATACGTGTCTCTGAGCCACGAGGTGCGTCAGTGGAGTTGGACCCACAATGCGGTGAGGCTGATAGACAGGTCAGGCTTCCTCAGTCATTCACGTTATCGGAGGCGTTGAGGACCACGTCTATGGTTCCTAAACAGTCTATCGATGGTGCAGTGGAGTTGGAGGCATCGACATCCAGGAGTGGAGGTGATGCGAGTCAACACTCGCCGTCTGTAGATGTGACGTCGAATCCGATATTGAGAGCGGCTACTGCAGTTTTGCGAGCCCCATTATTCTCAGCCACGGATATGAAAGCATTAGGAGTCAACTTGGTTCCAGTGTTCCAGTTGGCGGCCACGCTCATGAGAGCCATGATGTAGTTACCTCTAGTGCTGAAGTGGTTCAGCGAGAGACGGTAGACGTGTCCATGGAGTCGAGGATCAGGACAGCTACCAGTGGTACTTGGCAAGCGACGACTGCTAGATTAGATGAGTTATCAGCGAGACCGGCGATTGATCGTGTTGGTTTGGCACCAGATGTGGTGTTGTTGAACAACAGAAGTGATATCTTCTGTTTGGTGGCACCTTCAGGGAAGGTGTATCGACCACAAAAGGTCTTGTTAGACTCTGGAGCCCAACCGTTGATGTTCGAGAAGGCGGCGTGTATTGGTTTAGGTCTGAAGAAGTCCGAAGTGGAGAGATGTACATTCCAATTGCAGACATCTCTAAGGGGATCAGGGGGTACAGCTCTACACATGACAATCGAGATGCTGACGATGAGAGTTTGATCAGATCATCCCACGGATGGCTCCATGGTGAGGGACAAGGCCATTGTTACAGCCGCAGAGTCTTATGATGTATTAGTTGGAGATGTTGTGTTATACTCTATGAGGTCGTGATCGACTATTGAGCGGAGACAACATCTTACAGACCAGGTTGGCAGTCCGGTGAGGGATGAATGAGTCGCTTATCAGTGCGATTCAGTGCTAGAGTTGAGACGACGGAGTCTCACTAGGGAAGATGACATCCGTTGCAAGATTCAGTTCGGTCATCACTTGACCGGGTGAGTTGTTAGAGGGCAATGTCCATGCGGAGGACACTCCGATCTTTGAGGAGGTGGAGGACATGCCTAGCATGTCCATGTTAGTACCATCTGCTTTGGATGTTCCACTCTGGAGTTCGAGTAGGGAGTTGCAGCAGTATGCTGATCGGTTGGTGCAGTAGGCTTGGAGTGAAGTCTTTGTACCACCAGTAGAGGAACAAAAAGTTGTTCCTTATACCTTCTGGAGTACTCACCTTATCACCGTTGGATACGACTCTCATTGTATGACAGTATCCAGAGGAGGGTGTGTGTGTGCTGGAGCTGTTTGGAGGAATCAGCACAGGTTTGGTTGCGGTATTGCAGGCATGCATACAAGTACAGCGATACTTGTACGTGGAGAGAGATGAGGTTGCGAGACGCATCTCAATGCGTCATGTGGCACGTTTGGTGCAGAGATATCCTGAGTTGTTACTCATATCCGCTGTTAGAGGATACCAGCAAGCATTACCGTCAGATATTTCGCTGTTGGAGACGCATGATCTCACGTTTGTTGACACCATTCACTTTGTGATAGCGAGGTGGCCATGTCAAGGTTACACGCGTGCGGAGAGAGGTCAGGGATTACATGATCCGCGATCTAGGATGTTTTGGGAGATGTTACGGATCTTACGACATCTCCAGATGCATCAGGTGGATTCTCTAGCGTACATCTTGGAGAACGTTTCTTTGTTGGGTGATGCTCGTGCACAAATGATGACGAGTGTGCATCAGGTGCGGTCCTAGGTCGGACCTGCAATGTTGTTAGATGCAGTGAGACGACCAGCGCACCTCACAGTTGATGGCATTTTGGATGCAAGACGACGATCAGTCACCATGGCAGTGATGAACCAAGAGGACGGTCCATGGTAGCATTGTCCACGTTGGTGAGCTTTCCAGCGTCACATGCTTACAGAGATGGAGGACCTGGGCTTGTGTGGGATACTCGGTTACAACAGTTGGTGGAGCTCAATATCGATGAGCGAGAGCGGGCGATAGGTTTCCTTACGGGTACGACGGCAGTAGCTTCGATGTCAGAGGCTTCACGTCGTCAGGTGTTGGGTCAAGCAATGGACTTGAACTGCTTGACATGGATTGTTAGTCTTGGATTGGCTGAGCAGCGTCGGATGCGATCGACGGGTGTTACTGCTCGGACACTCTTGAGCTCCTTGCCTACCGGGTCGATGGAGGCAAAGGCTGGGGGTGAAGCACGTGGAGTTCGTCATCCTTGGACATCATGAGATGTTGTAGGAGAAAGTGTGGAGCTTGCAGCTAGAACTGCATAAGTTTTTCGCACAGTAGCGATGGAGGTTGTTGGTGGTGAGCAGAAGGAAACTGCTCCAGAGGCTGCAAGATAGTAGTCAACAACAGTCTATCTCTAGCATGGTGACAGAGAATACTTAGGAGCCGGAGATTGAACCCAAGCTTATAGGAGAGGAGAGACGAAGAGTTCAGAGATTCTTGAAGAGTTACAAGAATTGTATCTTGAATTTGGGTACCTTGAAGGGACACGGATCGACTTGACTAATGACACGCCAATCTTCCGACGTCCTTATAGGTATAGTGATATGGAGAGAGCCTTGATCCAGAGTAGGACTCAAGATTTGTTGGAGGCTGGGTTGGTGGAGATGTCGCATGGAGAGTATGCATCTGCCACAGTTATGCCAACAAAGAAGGATATGTATAGCAACTACACGGATAGGCGCATGTGTGAAGACTATTGTCCTATCAATCGGCAGACGAAGTCAGATAAGTATGCCATGCCGACACCTGAGGAGATCTTTGATGTAGTGGGGCATGTGAAGGTCTTCAGTACTTTGGATCTTCGAGCGGGATATCATCAATTGCCGGTGAAAGAAGAAAATAAGTCCAAGACAGCATTCTGAGGAATTGACTCTCACGGCAAGGATTGTTTGTATCAGTGACGGTTCTTACCATTTGGGTTGAAGAACGCTCTTGTTGAGTTCCAAAGGGTGATGGACAAAATCCTAGCAAGATTGGATTTTGTCAGATGTTATATTGACGACATCTTAGTCTATAGTGCTACAATGGAGGAGCACGAGAGACACTTACGGGATATGTTCGAGTCATTGAGAGCTCATGGGTCGAAGTTACACCCTAGGAAGTGTAAGTTCTTCCAGGAGTTGATAGAGTATCTGGGTCACACCATCTATCCAGGTGGGTTGGGTGTTCAACAGACAAAGATTGAGGCTATTGCACGTATCTCACGTCCCACAGATGTGAGTCGAGTTCGAGCATTTGTTGGTTTGACGAACTTCTATCGTCGATACGTGAAGAGGTTTAGTGCAATTGCGAAGCCATTGACCAAGCTGATGAAGGTGGACCAGGAGTGGCAGTGGGGAGATGAGCAGGAGCGAGCTTTCGTAGAGCTCAAGAATAGGTTGACATCTGCTCTCATCTTGAAGACGTCTTTTCCAACTGCACACCGATTGGAGTATGTTGGGACTTGGAGCAGTGCTGACTCAGCATGATGATGAGAAAAAGGAGTTCGTGGTGGCATATGTCAGTCGCTCCAACAATTCAGCGGAGGCGGGTATAGTTCGTATGAGGGAGAGTGTTTGGTGGCAGTGTGGGCTGTTGCACACTTTCGTGTTATCTGTTTGAGAACCCCTCTACTCTCATCACTGATCACCAGCCGCTCAAGTGGTTGATGAAGTCTGACAAGCTTACAGGGAATCTTGCACGATGAGCTCTGATCTTACAAGAGTATGACTTCCAGGTAGTACATAGATCTGGAGTTGCAAACCTAGATGTCGATGGGTTGAGTCGTAACTCATGCACGAGTCAGCAAGATCAGACGGGGCTCGATGGCATGACGAGGTTGATGAGGAGATAGTGTCAGGATGACATGCATCTGTCTTTCTTTGTGTGTTGGTCATGAACTCTAGTATGGAAGGCCAAGTAGTATCTTTCTTTGATCAGAGAGTAGATGATGAGTCTCCAGATCCTGAGGGTGGAGATGATGTTCCAGACCAGCGAGATATCCATGATGATGTGACCGTGATGGAGTATCTACGTACTGGTATGGTGGTAAGCACAGTAAGTGCCAAGGAGCGAGATCGTGTCCTTCAACGAGCGAAGAGATTTTGACGAGAAGGACAACATGTACTTCGAGTGTGGGTGATGGAAGAGTATAGATAGTGTCACACTCATCCCAGAGGGCACAGTTAGTACGACATGCTCATGAGGAGTTGGGACATTTTGGAGTGAAGCGTACGCATAGCTTACTCCAAGGACAGTATTTGTGACGGAGTACTTCTCCAAGTGGATTGAGTTGGTGGTGTTACCGTACAAGGCGAGTGAAGGGACGGCGTATGCGTTCTTAGATCGAGTGCTGAGTCGTTTTGGAGCACCAGCTGAAGTGCTGATAGACTAAGGTATTGAGTTCCTTGGTGAGTTTCAGATCTTGTGTGATCAAGCGCTGATTGATCATCAAACTACATCTTGAGATCATCTTGAGGCGGATGGTTTGACGGAGAGGGTAGTTCATATGGTGAAGAGAGGATTGCGTAAGTATGGCTTGCAGAAGGGCCACTTGGGAGACTGGGATGTGCAGTTACCATGGTTGGCTATGGATTACCGTTTCAGCCGACAAGCGTCTTTGGCTTCCTTCTCATCGTATTTTCTATTGTATGACCGAGATCCAGATCTACCTTCGGCCATTCGTCGTGATTCTGTTGAGGTGCTGAACCTTGATGATCCGAATATGTGAGTGAATGCATGTTCTCAACGAGCAGAGACATTTCGGAGAGTTATGTCTATGGCTTTTGAGAACCTAGCGATTGCTCAACATAGAGACACGTTGCGATATACAACTATCCGTGGAGGAGGTTATCGATCGTCGAATTCATAAGTTTCATCCTGGCGATTATATCTATCTACAGCAGACTGCACCGACGACATTGGATGTGACCGCAGGGCGCACTATTTTACGAGTGCGTGAGATATTACCTTCTAGAGTACTCATGTTAGAGGGCCGTGATGGTGTTGTTTGGTAGGACCATGTGCGTAATTGCGCACCATGTCATCTTCCCAACATCGATGGTATCGTTGACCCAAGCTTGGCAGTTGTACGCATGGGCTTGAGGTGTATGTTGTGTGGGTCTACTGGTGGAGCAGCCCGTTATCGTGTCGGATATTTTGTGCGTGAAGATGTCCAGGAAAACGCGAGGTTCCTGGCTGTGGAGATGCTGTGTGCCAAACAGAGACAAGACAGAGAAGAACAACCACGAAAAAGAATGCTTTGATATATACCACTCTGAAAGTATGTACACTGCCGATTCTTTCTCCTAACAGCACAAAACTGAGGAACAGACCAGAGCGGTCTGTAACCTACTTCAGAAGCCCTAAAACAAACCCCTGAATCGCAACCCTAGCCTGAAATCGCCAAAGCGTAGCTCAAAGCAAGAGAAACTTCTCTTTGCTAACAAACAGAGCCACAACAATATCACGCGATCCAAAACCCAAGTCCAAACCACATCCACGCACTAACTCTTGGCTAAAGCTAGCTACCACAAGCCGTACACAACCAATTAAGTCCCTAACGAACTCAAAAAGACGAAATCCGTAGCAAAGGAACCGAAAAAGACCTATCTGAGAACTTTCTCCTTTCTCCAAACGATCTTCAAATGTCGATAGGGTCTCCTTCCCTGACTCCTTTGGCTCAAGAAACCTTCAGATCCGACTCCCAATAGTCGAGATATCGTCGATTTTCGGTCGCAGGTGACCAAACTTCCAGAAGCTCCTCCCTGCGGCTTAAAACCGCTCACACCGCACAAACGGATCATCTAAACTGATATCCGTCCTCGCTGGTAGGTAGATTTGGCTACCCTGAACCCAACAAGACTCCAAACAAGCCGTTTGGAGTTCCCCTTGCAAAACCACTCGAGAAATTTGGTCGCAGGTTGCAAAAAACTGACGTAAATCGGCTCCCTGCGGCTCAAATTCGCTCACCACACCCAAACCAACAATCCAATTCACTTACAGTCTTCTCCTATGCGTACATGAGGACTCCCTGATCGCGTAGGCACCAAGAACGAAGAGCTTGGCTCACCGATCGCGAAGAACAATCCAATCTCAGGTCGCAGGCGATGAAAAACTTGACGCAAGCGCTTCCCTGCGAACCAATTTCACTCACAACTCCCAAACCGTCCGATGAAAACTGGTATCGTCTTCAATTTCCTGAAGAACTCGTTGTTCTGATCCCGATGGATCCAAGGACAGCAAGTTTGGACTCCGGAACGGTCCGAACGGTCCAACTCTCCTTCACAGGTAACTGAAAACTCCAAATCTACTTCATGCGTCTCAATTTCTTCCAGAACACAACCCCCGAACCGTCTCTTCAAGAAACGTCTTAACCTGTGCGTAGCCTGCACAGATCTGAACCCGATGACACCTTGGGCGCGTGTATTGGACTTCCCAATTCTCCAAAACATCCACCGACAGGTCGCAAGAACAAGCAAGCCCCTTAAGCAGCCCCCTTGCAACAGTCTGTACGTACGAAGTTCAACCCTCAATAATAAGAAGCAGGCCCCTTGCGTCTTTGATATAACGCATGGAGCCCTAAATACCCAGTCAGCAAGTAACTAAGGGCCTAGCTTGATTTTACCTTTTTCTGAATCGCATAACTTCTTCTCTGGATGTCCAAACGAAATAAACAAGATGCCCATAGAAAGCTGACAACGAGCTCTATCCATCTATGCGATAAAAGTAAAGATCCGAAGTTGCGCCAAAAGCTCGTAAGCTGGGGCCTAGCTTGTTTTCTCCATCTTTCGAGTCCTGTAACTTCTTCACTATGCGTCCAAACGAAGTAGACAAAGTGTCTATGAAATGCTGACAAGGAGCTCTATCCACTGGTGCGATAAAAACGAAGATCCGAAGTGGTGCCAAAAACTCGTAAGCTGGGACTTAGCTTATTTTCTCCATCTTTCGAGTCCTGTAACTTTTCCACTAGGCGTCCAAACGAAGTAGATGAAGTGCCTATGGAGAGCTGACAAGGAGCTCTACCCATCTATGCGATGAAAATGGAGATCTGAGATTGTGCCAAAAACCCGTAGCTGGGGCCTAGCTTGTCTTCTCATAAGTGTCTTTGGAGCGACAAGCATCGAAGTTTGAATTTCATGTAGGAGCCGGTCCACGACACGACATCCACCCCCTCCAAACCTGTGCATCCTCCGGTATGCACCAGAGATACCAACCAAGGAGTGGACCGGCATATCGTCCTACTTCCCATCGTAACCAACCTCACCTTCAAGATCTTCTGCATAATCCTCATCCTCAAACTGAAACTCCGTCAAGATATCTGCTAGATCGACCTCCTCATATCTCTTTTTGAAAATCTTGACGCGTTTACTTGCCACTGGTACCTTCAAGCTTGTTCCATCCAACTCTTGCAGGGCGTAAGTTGCGTTGTCATGAACCTTCTTCACCACATACGGACCAAACCATCTTCTGGAAAACTTCCGGAGTGCACTATGCTGGTTGTCTAGACTGTTGTCATAGACTAACACCCAATCACCTTCCTTGATTTCCCTAGGTCTCAAACGATGTTGCTGATCAAATCTGACCTTGTTCTTCAACCGTGCTTCTCGCAGCCTATCCAAAGCAGTTTGGATATCCTCTGGTCTTCTCTCTAACTGCCTAATTCGAATAGCAAGAAGCTCTTCTCTAGTCAAATTGTCCTCCCAAGGTAACACACTCCATGTCAGAACATGTTCTTCAATCGGCATGATAGGCTTCTGACCTGTGATGAGTTCCACCGGCATGTAACCTGTCACCGAGCTGTGCGTCGTTCTATCTGCCCATAACGCAAATGGTAAGAGTCGAGGCCACTCGCGCACCCTTCCGTTGCAAGCCTTCACCAAAGCCTTCACAATGGGTGGATGACCACGTTCACTCTTGGCATTCCCTTCGGGGTTGTAAGCAGTTGTCAGTGACAACCTCATCCCACACCTTGCAAAGAATTCACGAGCCTCGTGTGCATCTAACTCTCCCCGATCTGCAGTGATCTTTCCCACACATCCATACCGACAAACAACCTCTTCCAAGAGAAATCTACATACCCCTTCAGTTGTCTTCGTCCGAAGCGCCCTACCCTCGACTTGATTTGAAAGATCCTCTCTAGCAAGTACTAAGTATCTCATCTGCCATAATCCAACCGGCATAATCACCAAATCTACCACCCACTTGAAGTGGATCGCCAACGGATAAGTCGGATGTAATCCGTCACGATGTCGGATATTCGAATACATCTGACATGCCAAACAAGACTCCACAAAAGATACAACATCCTTGTACATGTTTTTCCACCAATACCTCTCTTTTATCTTGGTAAAAGTGGCCCAAATTCCTCGATGTCCAGCCCAAAGACTCTCATGGAACGCCTTGAGCAACTTCTGCTGATCTTCCTTGTTGCAAATCACCCGTAGCGGTACTCCACCTTTTTGCTTCGATCGCTTCCAAAGAAACCCATCCTGCAACATGAAGTTGTAGGCCTTCCTTCGAACTCTCCGAAACCTCTCATCTGTCCAACCTGTCTGCTTAACCATCGTACTAAGGTACCTCCCGATATCAAGCAAATCACCATCATACAACCCTTCAACAAACAACTCGTCTTCTCTTCCTGTCTGTGCAATCGAATAGAACTCTGTACCCGCGTCGTCAATGTCTTCTACCATCTCATCTTCCCCATCATATCGAGCCCGAGATAACATATCTGCCATCAGATTATCCTTCTCTGCGATATGTCTAAACTCCGGGTTCAACGACTTGATATATGCGATCCATCGTAACATCGCAATATCAGGAGTTGAACAATTCATGATCATCCCTAACAACGGCAAGCAATCAGTTTCAACCACCACTACTGCTCCAATCAAATACTCTTTCTCAGTTTTCATAGCTGAAACAATACCCCACAGTTCTCTCTTCACTTGCGGATAAGCACGTTGTCGAGCACTTAACACCTTCGCTCCGAACCTAACCGCAAACCTGTCTCCATCCTCATCATCCTGTCCGACTGCCCATCCAATTGCAACTGGACTTGTATCCACAGTAAGAACCACCGGCCTAGCACCCTTGTAATCAATCCTTCCCAGAACTGGAGGAGATGATAGTAAAGACTTCAACTTCCTTACCGCATTAGTATGCTCTTCCTCCCATCTGAACTTATGACCCTTACGCAATAATCCATACAACGGATCCGCCACATGCGCATAATGAGGATCCAAATGTGGTAGAATACACAAGCACCCAAAAATCTTCTTACTTCTGTCAGCGAGTTGCAAACCTCCTTCATCCTTCCAATCGCATCCACCTTGTTCGGATCTGGCTTCCGACCAAACGATCCACACAAATGACCAACGATCAAAACCTCTCTAACTCCAAATGTAGACTTCGCACCTGACAGCGTAAGATGAACTTCCTCAAGTCGAGATAAGATCTTCTCACAGTCTGCGATGTGATCAGTGACGTATCGCCGACACCCCTTCTGATCTAATGCTTCATCCTTCTTATCTTCCACACATCCTTTAATGGGGATGTCATCCAAGAACGTCATCGTCTTTTCAGGAATGAAGTCTCTTAGAACTCGATTCATCCCGTTCATCATGTGTGCTACCGAGTTGGTAGCTCCTTGCGGTAAAGTACACATCCTAACCAAACCCAAAGGTGTCCTCATTGTCGTGAAGCTTCTGCTCTCCTCCGCTAGTTGAAACTGATCATACCTTGAGTAAAGATCTCCCATCGAGTAAATCGCTCTTCCTGCAAATGCTTCTGCGAACTCATCCACAATCGGTCCCACCCCAGCATTTCTGATTGTTACTGCGTTCACCGGTTGCATGTCTTGGATGAATCGCAGCGACCCATTCTTCTTTGGTACTGTAAACCATCTGCTTGAATATGGTGCAAACGACGGCTCCAAGATCTTCATCCGCATCTTCTCCTTCAGCAACTCCACTAGTTTGGGCAAGTGAGCCCGCGGTACTGGAATTGGTCTCAGGTTCCATGGCACATGCGGTACCGTGAAGATAACCATCGAGGTAACAACGTACGGATCTACACACCCAATCTCATGTGGCTCAAAAGCAAATGCTTTCCCATGTCTTGAAAGCATCTCCTTGAAGCACATCCTCTCTTCTGGTAGAAGAGACTCATCAGATCCAATCTTCAGCTCTTCAAGGGTCTTCTCCGTGAACTTGTGTCCTATCATTACAGGATCTCTCAAACTCTTCTCCTTTGAAGCCCGATCCATCTGTTGGTTGGTGTCTTCCGGCAAAGGACCAGCAACTGACTTTACCTTCCTATCGACTGTCTTGTACCTTGTCTCAACTCGAACCTCCGGTGCACGGAATGATTCGATCACCGAATAGACCTCCCTTGAATGAATCTGCACGACCTTATCCATATCCTCCCATCCAATAGACATGATCTCTCGCAAAGGATCTTCCAACCCATCTTCTTCATAAACACCAGAAATCCATTCATCTCCTTCTAGCTCACCCAACTCTTTCAACATCAACTCAACATCACGCAAATGTTTTTGTTCTTTTCTTCTCAGCTCTTCTATCTTCTTGTAGATAGCAATCCCACACTCAGAAAATCCAATAAACCCTGTACAAAAGGCACTATCTCCATCAAGCGAGAGTACCTTCTCTTGCGCACCACCACAATCCCGCTCTATAGTGGTACTCAACGAAAATCCTTGAACTCTTCACTCACCCTTGGAAGCGGCTTCTCCCTCAAACGATCTCGGTTGCGCTCGTGGTTGGACGGTACAGTCAGGAACTGTACCGCTCTCTTCCCATCTTGACTTCGGATCCTAGCATACGTAGATCCGTCATCCAGTACCTTTGTCTCCATCCGGGTTGCTATGATGAAAGGTTGGCCCAGAATGAGTGGGTATGATGTTGCTTCTTGAACAAAGAAGTTTTGCTCGATAGCAACATCACCTACGCGCACTCTGATGTCTGGACAAGCTCCATACAAGTCTCCTCTCGTGTTGTTGGCTGCTCTTATGACCCATCCATGCTCTGTGTCGATCGGCCACTTCTTCCTCTTGTATAGCTCCTTCGACATGATGTTGATTTCTGATCCATGATCGATCAGAGCAACCACTGGCTCATCCAAGTCCTCGATCCTCACCAACGTCTCCGTCGTAGCTCGAGCCCAGTGACTGTGGCTGTAATGACTCGAGCTGCGCTTCCCATCCTCCTCTTCATCCTCAAAATGCACCCTGCGCCTTCGATCTCTTTCTTCCTCTGGAGAATAGACACTGCACCTTGCAAGCTCTCTCTCCTCATCCACTGACATCCTAGTATCCAAAGCATGCGATAAACCAGTCTCACCCGTAATTTGTCGTTTCCGTTTGATGACATCGATGATGACATCATGAAACTCACGCTTGGCGATGCCTAACACTTCTCTCAAAGTAAACTCCACCTTTGCATTCAGAATGCGATCTTCCAAGATTCCCTTCAAGTCAGTTGACGCCTCGATATCCGACTGTAGCTTGTACGCAGCCGGCTTACCCTTCTCCTTCTGAGATTTCTCCTTCGATGAAGAAGGAGCATCGTCCATCGGTAGGTCTGCAGCTCCTGCATCCCGAAGCTCTTGGCGAATCTTCTCTCCTCGAGTCTGTCTCTTCGAAGAAGTCCCTTCTCCTGAATCCTCTGAATCTCGCCTTCCCTTCTCTTCCAACAACGTTTCGTGTTGGTTCTTGGCGATGTAAGCATGCACCGATAGAGCTTCTATCGGATCCTCCCATCCAGTATCCCTCCTGATCGTAGCAGCTGTCCTCATCAATGTTTCACGTGTCATCTTCCCTTTCTGTTTCATGGAGATGGCGGATGACCACAATCCACTTGGCTCAACCTCCTTGTTGAAACTCTTCTCAGCCTGATCCTCAACCCTTGTGCCATAAGTTCCAGCTTCCACCATTGCAACTGCTTGCGCTGATAGGTGATCCTCAACCAACTTCTTCATCCCTCCCCTACCAAAGTTGGTCTGAAGAAGTGCACCAGTATCCCTCAGCGCTACCTTCCCATCCTTCCAGAAGATCACTCCTTGCTGCAGAATATCTGTGAACTCCTTGCAATCTCTACGCGGATGATCAGTACCATCGCACCAGATACACCGCTGGATCCAGCCTTGTTTCTCAACCGGTCTTACTCCACTTGTAGATCCTTTCTCTTCCAATCTGGTGAGCTTGATCTGCAGATCTCTCATTCCATGCAATATCTCCTCAAGGTTTGAGTCATCCTTCTTCGGAGATACCATGGGTGCCTGAACAACTGGAACAATTGGAACAACTGGTACTATTTGTCTAGCAACAGGAACTGGTCGGACTACAGGAACAGGTGTTACAGCTGTAGGTGTTGGCGCCAGTCTCCTAACAGGAACTTTCTCTCGTCTCCGCTCCCTCTTGGTAAGCAGACCAACAGCTTCCTCAACCTTCTTCCAGCTGCTGGTCAATCCATCATCCTCCTCCCGGTCTTCCAGAAGTACCTCTAGCTTCTCCTGCAACTTCTCATCTGCAGCCCGAAGAAATAGCTCTGTCTTGTTGGACTGCAACGTCAACTTCTCCATCCTGGTCAACCGTGAAAACTGCTTCTCAAACTCTCTGAGCAACTCAGTAGCTTGTAAACCCTTCCTTGGTTGCTCAACCCACTCCAAGAATGACTTCTTGGTGACTCGATCAGAGTCCTCCAAGAAGTACTCATCCATCAAGGCACGAGCAAAAGTCTCCCAATCCTTGTTAAAATGCTTCGTTAGCATTTTAACATGATCCCTAATCTCTGGAGCTGCTGCCAACTCAAACGTCTCAATCATCTCATCTTCTGAGACCCGGTTCAGCTCCATCTCCTTCACATAATGTCTCAGATACCTTGAGACATCTCTTCCATCAAACTGGTCAATCCTGCTGACCACGCTTGTAGCGCCTTTGTTGCCAAAGCTTCCTTCCGCTCATCAGATTGTTGCTGCCGTAAGAACATAGTGAAAGCTTAGAACATCGATGCAGTCGCTGGATCCAACTGCACCTTCGGCAACCCACTTGAATCACTAGCTCCATCTCCATCACCTTTCCCATCCCCACTCATGACTGCCAATCTCTTCTTCAAAGTTCACACACAGAAGAATCTCCACCCCAGACCTTCACGTCGAGTTCACCACCGTATCGTGTCGGATATTTTGTGCGTGAAGGATG
Source organism: Asterella californica (assembly GCA_036924285.1). NCBI lineage: Eukaryota > Viridiplantae > Streptophyta > Marchantiopsida > Marchantiales > Aytoniaceae > Asterella > Asterella californica. The sequence goes on from JAYKYS010000003.1 coordinate 22,470,030, forward strand.
TCCAGGAAAACACGAGGTTCCTGACTGTGGAGATGCTGTGTGCCAAACAGAGACAAGACAGAGAAGAACAACCACGAAAAAGAATGCTTTGATATATACCACTCTGAAAGTATGTACACTGCCGATTCTTTCTCCTAACAGCACAAAACTGAGGAACAGACCAGAGCGGTCTGTAACCTACTTCAGAAGCCCTAAAACAAACCCCTGAATCGCAACCCTAGCCTGAAATCGCCAAAGCGTAGCTCAAAGCAAGAGAAACTTCTCTTTGCTAACAAACAGAGCCACAACAATATCACGCGATCCAAAACCCAAGTCCAAACCACATCCACGCACTAACTCTTGGCTAAAGCTAGCTACCACAAGCCGTACACAACCAATTAAGTCCCTAACGAACTCAAAAAGACGAAATCCGTAGCAAAGGAACCGAAAAAGACCTATCTGAGAACTTTCTCCTTTCTCCAAACGATCTTCAAATGTCGATAGGGTCTCCTTCCTTGACTCCTTTGGCTCAAGAAACCTTCAGATCCGACTCCCAATAGTCGAGATATCGTCGATTTTCGGTCGCAGGTGACCAAACTTCCAGAAGCTCCTCCCTGCGGCTTAAAACCGCTCACACCGCACAAACGGATCATCTAAACTGATATCCGTCCTCGCTGGTAGGTAGATTTGGCTACCCTGAACCCAACAAGACTCCAAACAAGCCGTTTGGAGTTCCCCTTGCAAAACCACTCGAGAAATTTGGTCGCAGGTTGCAAAAAACTGACGTAAATCGGCTCCCTGCGGCTCAAATTCGCTCACCACACCCAAACCAACAATCCAATTCACTTACAGTCTTCTCCTATGCGTACATGAGGACTCCCTGATCGCGTAGGCACCAAGAACGAAGAGCTTGGCTCACCGATCGCGAAGAACAATCCAATCTCAGGTCGCAGGCGATGAAAAACTTGACGCAAGCGCTTCCCTGCGAACCAATTTCACTCACAACTCCCAAACCGTCCGATGAAAACTGGTATCGTCTTCAATTTCCTGAAGAACTTGTTGTTCTGATCCCGATGGATCCAAGGACAGCAAGTCTGGACTCCGGAACGGTCCGAACGGTCCAACTCTCCTTCACAGGTAACTGAAAACTCCAAATCTACTTCCTGCGTCTCAATTTCTTCCAGAACACAACCCCCGAACCGTCTCTTCAAGAAACGTCTTAACCTGTGCGTAGCCTGCACAGATCTGAACCCGATGACACCTTGGGCGCGTGTATTGGACTTCCCAATTCTCCAAAACATCCACCGACAGGTCGCAAGAACAAGCAAGCCCCTTAAGCAGCCCCCTTGCAACAGTCTGTACGTACGAAGTTCAACCCTCAATAATAAGAAGCAGGCCCCTTGCGTCTTTGATATAACGCATGGAGCCCTAAATACCCAGTCAGCAAGTAACTAAGGGCCTAGCTTGATTTTACCTTTTTCTGAATCGCATAACTTCTTCTCTGGATGTCCAAACGAAATAAACAAGATGCCCATAGAAAGCTGACAACGAGCTCTATCCATCTATGCGATAAAAGTAAAGATCCGAAGTTGCGCCAAAAGCTCGTAAGCTGGGGCCTAGCTTGTTTTCTCCATCTTTCGAGTCCTGTAACTTCTTCACTATGCGTCCAAACGAAGTAGACAAAGTGTCTATGAAATGCTGACAAGGAGCTCTATCCACTGGTGCGATAAAAACGAAGATCCGAAGTGGTGCCAAAAACTCGTAAGCTGGGGCTTAGCTTATTTTCTCCATCTTTCGAGTCCTGTAACTTTTCCACTAGGCGTCCAAACGAAGTAGATGAAGTGCCTATGGAGAGCTGACAAGGAGCTCTACCCATCTATGCGATGAAAATGGAGATCTGAGATTGTGCCAAAAACCCGTAGCTGGGGCCTAGCTTGTCTTCTCATAAGTGTCTTTGGAGCGACAAGCATCGAAGTTTGAATTTCATGTAGGAGCCGGTGCACGACACGACACCGTATGTTGGTGTGTGATGATTGTTCGAGACGTTGGCACATGTCATGTTTGACACCGCCTCTCAGTGTCGTTCCTACTAGACGGTGGGTTTGTCCTAGATGTATATAGCAAGGATAGTCGATTAGATCTTTGCGTGGTATGAATTGCAGACAGACGATTAACGATGGAGCGATGTAGCACCCGGCCTCCTGATCCTTGCACCCATGAAGGTGTATATCACGTAGTTGAGATATGGAGCTATATGGAGTTAGAGGGACCTAACCGTCAGTTAGGGGGCGATCGTGGTACACTTGTGTGTGTGTATGACATCGTCCATGTGTTACGTGTATGTGTGGTGTACCTCTGACAGCGATGTATGTTGTGTAGCGATGTGTATGCGCACGACAGCTGTCACATCAGTTTGGCACCTCGGCTAGATTGACCGAGTGCGAAGTGACGAATCTCGATAAGGCCGTTAGTGCCGTTAGGACGAGTTGGTGGGAGAGCCCACTAGGGGTATACTTTGCAAATAGAGTTTGGAGGTCTTAGTTCTTCGAGTTGAGCCTTCAAGCTCCTGGTTATGGTGGATAGTCTTCGTGAGTGCAATCTGGATTTTCTGCGAGCACAAAGTGGATTTGGCTCGACTTTAGTGATTGTTTAGTGCCCGTTGGCATGGTGGAGTGAGTACATATCGTTTATCAGTGTGGTACACTTGTGTATGTGTATGACATCATCTATGTGTTATGTGTATGTGTGGTGTATCTCTGACAGCGATGTATGTTGTGTAGCGATGTGTATACGCACGACAAACACCATGTAACAAAGAATGCCCCCATGAACTCTCGATCCTCTATCTTATACCCAAATTTGACAGCAAGAGCCACTCACGCGAATATCAACAGATCAATGAACTGCCGGTCTCATTATCGTGCGATTTTACATCGCAGATAACGTGAACGTGACACTTAATACCCTGTCATATGAGTTATATGAAAAAGTTTATCAACACAAAAAACAACACAATACAAGTTCTACGTTAAATCACTTGTGAGTCATGTCACAACACGACAACGGACAGCCCATGAACTCCATGGGCTTAAGGTCAGGTCAACCATGAAGTACATGGACATGACAACACATTACCATGAAAGATGAAATAAGACAAGAACATGTAAAACCTCACATGTTCAACTAATATGTGTTGATCTCTTTACAAATATGAGTTGATGTCTTGTCCTTAACGAAGTTCTTCAAAGCCTCCTTCCGGTTTGAGAAAGCAATAACTCGATAGATCTCGGATCAGACGAGACGGACACGACAAAACTTATCGTAACTGATTTTTTGTGACTCTTCACTAACATCAGCTGTAAGGCGTCAAGTACCAGCAAACCATCTATGAGGAACCATTTTGCTTTTCATGTCATTTTTGGAATCAATGAGAAAATATCACATGTAGTGTATGGTACAACTAGAGTGGGTGCCATAAGCAACATTGTTTTGGGATTTCATCTTGGAGGTCTAAAATCTTTTTTTGAAATTCTAGCTAAATATAAGCTATTGACACATAAGACTGGTGGAGCCGATCGCTAAAGAGAATCTGATCGATAACTCTACAAATGTAAAATAAATAGTGAACTTTTCAACCAAATCTTCTATAGTTTTATCTAAGGACCGTCACAATCAATGTCAAGAATAGACAATGTGTAGGATTTTACTATTTCATCAGATTGATTTCATCCTAACCGCTTGTGAAGAAAAAGTTACAAAAAAAATTCCAATCGAATATTCGAGTCTATCTCACCTCCACTATAACAAGGAAGACAGCAACGGTCACTTTTCTCTACCACTTTCACGATTATAGAGGTTAAGTATCCATATCTTTGAATTTTACATTTTTAGTATTTATCTAATTTTCTGGTTGTAATGTTAGGTGATAAAACAAACCCAAAACAAAAATCAGACAAATTTCTTATAGAAGAGGATAAATTGTTGTCCTAAGGCTGACGACGGCAAAAAAAACAGTTTACAAAACCAACATCAAGTTGTCTGGATTAGCAACAAAAGGAGCATCATTTCAATTTTCTTCCACACCTTCAAGTTTACTTGTATCTGATGGGTCTAGAATCAAACAAGCAAAAATAGTCATAAATGTCTCCGCATCTAGCGAAGAAATTGATGACGTGGATGATCTATCTAAATCTGAGAGTTTGCCATAGAACGAGGATTGTCATCGAAATCAGACCTTCGACTCTGGTGTCGTAACGAGAGCATTTTCTTTGAGAAAAGACGTACCTTCTAGCTGTGGTTAGTGATTGATGCACATTGAAACGACTAGTATCTTGCAATTTCTCTCGAACTTCTCGTTAATCTACGCACTTTTCTTTTCTCAATAAATGATCAAGATAACCACACGGAAATGTTGAATGATCATGGGTACGACAAATGGAATAAGTGATGACATAATCTCTTGGTAGTAATCCATTCCGAAGTTCCTCATTACTAGAGCTTGGTACATAGTTTGGGTTGGCAAATGTGTTTTATCTCGCACCTAATGTTAAAGTTTACCAGCGGGAGCTGATTTAAATCCATCTCTTGTTATATGAGAAAAAAAATAGTAAAATCATATTCTTGGCCATAAGTGACAACATGTAAGATCACAAGGACATGTGAGAGCATAACTTGCACGGTGAAGTTATGCCTAAAGGATCCTATCAGAAACAATTGGAAGTAAACTCATTCGAGGTAATTCAGTTTGATCTGAAAAGGATTTTGGAATGGAAATCTTAGCGGTAGATAGAGCCTCTCGTCCATTTCTCACGACATTCTTACTCAGTCTACTTGACAAGGAGATCCATAAAGTATCGATACTAAAATATACTTATACACATAAGACCACTACGGTAATATATAAGAGTAATCTCTTAAATCCTTTAAGGTCGAATATCTTCACAGGTCAATCTCCTATGCTTTAAAGTCATAGAACACAAAACAAGGATAGATGTAAGTTCACCAGCTACTCATCAAAGACACACGGATCGATGAGATGACACACATGCACATCACATATTAGATGTCATCTTACTCATCCACGTGTAGATGCTTAGGTGGATGGTTCTAACGCATGCACTATAGCACATCTTATAACTAGATATTAGGCTAGACATAGTAGTCATCTTTAATAGTCAAAAATCACACTTTGTCATGTTGAGTGTAAAAATCAACAATAAAAAATGACGTGATCACAACATAGATCTCTATAGTCTTTTCTATATCTAGTATACCTCCCAAAACAATATTAACGTCACACTGAATGTATTTCTGCTAGTTGTTACTAACAAAATTAGAGACCTATATTAGATATTGTTGTCAGATACAGCTTAACAAAAAAAACAGCGAAGTTTAACACATTGTAGGTTCAAATCTAAACTTCAGCCTTCTCTCAAACTTGCCATTTATGTACAATTGCTACTTACAGATCAAATGCAGAAAGATCTGCCGGCTAGATCTCCTCCCGCGATTAATAATGTATTGCATAATTTTACATGTACTTATAATCTCAGATTCAAAACGGAAGCTACATCACTCAAATGAACTGTTTACTTCGACTCAAACTTGCAGTGCCAAAAACCACAACGTAAACTCACAGCTCATGAAATTTTAGTAGATTTGAAGTGCGGATCACTCTTCATAAATCATCAAAGTTGCTGCTCTAGATTGAAAGCTTTTTGCACCCCTCCGTCTTCAGTTCGTCAAAACATTCGGTCCGTAAATCATCCGATGATGAAATTTGGGGTCAGAGCTTCAGCAACTGACAAGCTACGGGCTCCTGAAATTTTATTCCAATCTGTTGGTGCACTCATTCAATCTCATCAATCTTTCACTATTTATAAAAAGTTATGTAATTTTCTCACTCCATGAACTTCAAATGGTCATAACTCACGTCCTAGAGCTTCAATTCGAGCGAAATTTGGACTCAAGTTGCTCCTCCCGTTGAATGTTCTCCGTCCATCTCTCCAAATCTTTCATATTCTATGTAAAAGTGCCCCATTCCTCTTGAAACGCTCTCCTAGGTAGATGACAACTTATCCTCACTTTTTGATAAACGAATAGGAATTTAAAGGACTCAACCTTGTCCCTTTGCACACCTTGGAGACCTCTAGAAAAAATCAGAACATTCTAAGCTCATATAAGTAAAGTTTTTCACCTCATTATCATACAAACTACACAAATGTGCACAAAATGTATTTATACATGTCATTTACATACTAAATGTTTGCGCAATATGACGACCGTCTGGGAGAGGCAGCAACCACAATTGTGAAAGATCATTATCTCGTTCGTCTGCATCAAATGAGTCCTTTGCTCTTACAAGAGATATAAATGAAAATCTTATTAGTGGTGTGTCTTTCGAGGACAAACAAACACGCCAGTCAAGACACTCACACCCAACAAGTGGTTCATCAGAGATCGAAGAGATGCAACACTTTGGAGAAACTTTACGGGACAATTAACTTTCTTAGAGAAGTTCATGTCAACCGTCCACACGTGCACCCCTGGAAAAGTTGATGAAAAATTCATCCATTGTAAAATAAATCTTAATTTTATAATGAGGGATGAAATGAAGTTTTATTGTAAAACTTATTTATGCTTGTGGAGCACGGGTTTTGATCGTCTGAAATTAAAACATGAATGTTATTTTCGTTTGAAACAAAATGAACGATCTATTTTTCTAGATTCCATATGTTCGAGAAGCGGCTCTCTAGAACAAGCAAACCTGAGAGTGTATACCTCTTTTAGTGGAAGTGATGTGTGTCGTAAGCTTTCAAGGTTATTTTTGTATAGGGTAATGAGTCTACGTTGTCGGAGTGTGATCCGTCTACCTAGGAAAGCGACGGGCTTCTGGCTGTGGTTGTTTACTCAAGAGGTTGGCTTTCAGGTCACAACAGGAGCTATAAACACTCACACAGGAGTGTAGGATCCTCTGATATGCTCAAAAAGCGAAATTTAGGTCTCACTGGTAGTAATAGGCTTAAGCGGTGAACTTTGACACTCAAAGAGAGGAAAACTATGAAGGTTTAGACCTCTAAACTTCCCCTACATGCAAATGAGGCACTACTGAACACACACACGAAGTTTCAGCCTGAGACTGAATTCTAGCACCGAGATGTTGACAGAAAAGTTCTGAATAAGAGAATTATGACAATTTCTGGTACCTAGACAGCTATTCAGACATAGAACAGAGAATTGGCTCGATGAATTTCAAATCTTCTCACAGTATTTGAAGTCTACAGGATGCTGAACATCCCTGTGAAGTTGGGACTCCTGAATGTTTGTAGAACTCCAGATCTCCTTCTCTAAAGTCGCTGCTCTAGATTAAGAGCTTTTCAGACCCCCTCTGCTTCAGCGGCCGCCCTGAATTACTCAGTTACTCAAATGATTCGAAACTTTTTGGACAGTCGTAGCCCTCCTGACAGTGAACGCAACCACGAAGTTTTGAAGTGATTTCCTCAATTCTGCTGCAATTGGCACCGAAAACCCCAAAATCAACAAAAGTGATGCAGTTTTGGCACAATCCGAACTTCAATTGGGCATAACTCCTTGTTTATTGGTCCAAATCGAGCAAAAATTTCACTGACAGTGCTTGGCACGACGAGCTCTCTCTTCCTGTGTTCCCAGATTTCGAAGATACCTCCCCAATTGCTCGAACTCTCCTCTAGAGCTCTATTTCTAAACTTAGAGTTTTACAAAAGACAAAAATGGACCAATGGGAGTTCATAGCTCCACTTGACTGTCCTTTTGTGCCTTAAACTACCTGGTAACTTATCTACACTCATAAGCTACCACGTCAAGCCCCCTAGAGTGCCAGCGTATAACTTAAACTACCTAAAACGACACATAGCCCCGAAAAATAACTTAAATTAGCTAGAAAGCGTGCATGGGCGACAAGTAACTACAACCCATGAGCTCAAACCCCCATCAGCATGGAAACCCTAAGTTATGTACATTGAACGTCATAGACAAGTAAGAAGTCACTTGCACAAGCGCACAAATGCTTGAACAAGACAACTAACATACTATCAGCCTGCTAGGACTCAAAATAGTGTTAACACCATATGCAAAGGTGTCAAACATATACATAAAGGACTAGAAGTAATATGAGCTAACTTTTAGAACTACCAAACCTAAGCGTCGGAGTAGAAGTCAAGCATGTAGCCGCCAAATGGCGCGACATCCACCCCCTCTGAACCTGCACATCCTCCGGTATGTGCCAGACCAGATCAAGACTCTTCAGCTTCATCTTCAAATTCATCTTCAACCTCCATTGAGTCTTCAGCTTCATCCTCAGTAAGCTCTGCAATGTTCTGGTCGTCCCCTCTCCTTCTAAAGAGCTTGATTCTCTTCCCTGCGACTGGTATCTTGAGCACTGCACCATCTAACTCTCTCAAAGAATATGTGGCATTATCATAAACTTCTAACACCACATAAGGTCCAAACCATCTCTTGGAAAACTTTCTGATAGCGCTATGCTGATTATCAAGACTACTATCATAGACTAACACCCAATCACCTTCCTTAACTGGTTTGGGTCGTAATCTATGCGTTCTATCAAATCTGTCTTTGTTTCTCTCTCTAGCAGTCTTTAACCTTTCCACAGCTTTGGCAACATCCTCAGGTCTTCGTTCTAACTGCTGGATCCTTAATGCAAGAAGATCCTCCGTACTTCTACCATCTTCCCATGGCAAAACATTCCAAGTAGGCACAACCTCCTCAACCGGCATCACAGGTTTTTGCCCTAGTATCAACTCTGCTGGCATGTAACCTGTAACGGTACTATGAGTTGTACGATCTGCCCACAAAGCAAATGGTAACAGTCTAGGCCATTCACGGATCTTACCCTTGCAAGCTTTTACCAAAGCTTTGATGATTGGCGGATGACCTCTTTCGCTCTTGCCATTCCCTTCAGGATTGTAAGCAGTGGTTAACGTCAACTTGATTCCCAATCGCTTGAAGAATTCAACTGCTTCTTGTGCATCCAGCTCACCCCTATCTGCAATGATCTTTCCCACACACCCATACCTACAAATAACATCTTCAAGTAGAAAGCGGCAGACACTAGCAGTGGTCTTCGTCCTCAGAGCACGACCTTCAACTTGGTTAGATAGATCTTCTCTAGCCAAGACTAGATACCTCATTTGTCCAAGTCCAAATGGCATAGTTACCAGATCAACTACCCATTTGTAATGAATGGCTAAAGGATAAGTAGGATGCAATCCATCACGATGACGTACGTTGGAATACATCTGGCAGGGTATACAAGATGAAACAAACTGTACTACATCCTTATACATACCCTTCCACCAATACTTTTCCTTCATCTTGGCAAATGTAGCCCAAACTCCTCTATGACCAGCCCATAAACTCTCATGGAACTCCTTGATCAGCTTCTGCTGCGATTCTAGGTCACATACCACCCGCTGCGGTATACCTCCTTGTAGCTTAGGGCGCTTCCATAGATGTCCTCCATGTAAAAAGTAACCATAAGCTATCCTACGGATCCTCTTGAAATCTGCATCAGACCAGCCTTCTTGCCTTTCCAGTGAACTCAAATAGCGCCCAAGATCCAACCACTCGCCATCATACATAGTTTCCTCAAAAAACTCCAACGAGGCTGCAAAACAGCTTCTATCTCTTCTAGCAAGAGCACTAGAATAGAACTCTGTTCCCACATCTTCCTGATCATCTATCATTTCTTTCTCATCGTAATACCTAGCCCTTGATAACATATCTGCCACAGGATTATCCTTCCCTGCAATATGTCTAAACTCTGGGTTCAAGGACTTGATATATGCTATCCACCTCAACATAGCAATATCTGGAGTTGTACAGCTAGTGATCATTCCCAAGAGAGGCAAACAATCTATCTCCACAACCACAGGTGCTCCTATCAAGTATTCCTTATCACTCTTCATCGCAGTAACTACTCCCCATAGCTCTCTCTTGACCTGAGGGTAGTCTCTCTGCCGTGAACTTAATACCTTAGCACCAAAACGCACCACATATCTATTTCCATCCTCATCGTCTTGTCCTACAGCCCATCCAATGCCAATAGGACTAGTATCAACAGTAAGGATAACAGATCTGCCCAACTCATATGTTATCTTCCGTAGAGTTGGTGGTGAAGCTAAAAGATCCTTCAACTTCCTCATAGACTCGCTTTGCTCCTCTTGCCACTGAAATCTTTGCCCCTTCCTCAGCAGCTTGTACAACGGATCAGCTACATGTGCAAAGTGTGGAATCCATATATGATAAAACACACATGCACCTAGAAACCTTCTCACCTCGATAACCGATCCACATGTCTCCTTCATCCTTCGAATGGCATCAACCTTGTTTGGACAAGGTTTCCGACCATAAGATCCACATAGGTGCCCCACAATCAACACCTCCTGTTCTCCAAATACAGACTTTGCTCCTGATAAAGTCAAATGAACCTCTTCCAGTCGACTCAGTATCTTATCACAATCAGCTATGTGATCTGCTACAAACTTACGGCACCCCCTCTGATCTTTTACCTCATTCTTCTCCTCCTCAGCACACCCTTTGATCGGCACATCATCAAGGAATGGCATAGTTTTTTCAGGAATGAAGTCCCTCAAAACTTTGTTCATGCCATTCATCATATGTGCTACCGAATTGGTAGCACCTTGCGGTAAGGTGCACATCCTTAGTAACCCTAAAGGTGTCCTCATTGTAGTCAAGTCTCTACTCTCAGAGGATAATTGAAACTGGTCATAACCTGAATATAAGTCTCCCATGGAATAGATAGCACGACCAGCAAAAGCCTCCGCAAACTCGTCTACAATAGGTCCTATACCCATATTCCTGATAGTTACCTTGTTAACTGGCTGCATATCTTGAATGAATCTCAAAGCTCCACTTTTCTTCGGAACAGTAAACCATCTGCTAGAATAGGGAGCTATAGATGGTTCCAAGATACCCATCCTAATCCTCTCATTGAGCAAGTCTATCAGCTTTGGCAGATGAGCTCTAGGCACAGGGATAGGACGTAGATTCCAAGGCACATGCGGTATAGTAAAGATTACCATAGGTGCAACTACACTTGGATCTACACATCCTACTTCATGTGACTCAAACGCAAACGCCTTACCATGCCTAGATAGCATCTCCTTGAAGCTCTTCTTCTCTTGCTCAGTAAGAAACCCATCACCTCCAATCCTCAGCTCCTTCAGTGTTGTTTCTGTGAACTGGTGCCCAATTCTTCTCGGTCCTCTGAGCGTTGGTTCTCGTGCAGCTTGCTCCATCTTCTGATTGTAATCGAGTGGTAAAGGCAAAGCCACTGGTTTGACTTTCTTTGCCACTGACTTGTACTTGGTCTCCACATACACCTCTTGTCGATCTATAAACTTATCAATTACATCATAAAGCTCCTTGGAGCTCACTCTCACCACTCTATCTACATCATCTACAGAACTTTCTACTATAGATTTCAACTCCCCTATAGTATCTACCAAATACTGCTCTTCAAACACTCCAGATATATATTCATCTCCTGCTAACTCTCCACTGTCCCACAAAGACTGCTGTACACACTTCACATGTTGCCTCTCAAACCTCTTCAGATTCTCAACCTTCCTATAACACACTGACCCACATGCTGTCAATCGTAAGAAGCCAGTGGATAAAACCTCATGCTCTACTGGATCAGGCGAGAATCCTAGCTCTACTGTACCGTTGAAGTCTCGCTCTTCAATGGTACTCTACCAAAACCCCTAGACTCTCTAAACTCCTGAGTAATCTTAGGTAGTGGACGGTCTCTCAAGCTATCACGATTCCTCTCATGTTCTGCAGCAACGGTCAAAAACTGAACAGCTCTTTTGCCGTCTCTACTACGTATCCTAGCATAAGCTGAACCATCATCCATAACTCGTGTCTCCATTCTAACAGCAGTAATGTAAGGCTGCCCTAGAATGATAGGATAGGTTGACATGTCTTGCACAAAGAAATTCTGAACATCACTGATGTCACCCACAGTTACCTTGATGTTGGGACAAGCACCATAGAGTTCTCCCCGCTGGTTGTTGGCAGCACGGATAAGCCATCCATGGTCGGTGTCTATGGGCCACCTCCCACGCTTGTACAGCTCCTTAGACATCAGATTAATCTCTGAGCCGTGATCAATCAACGCCACCACAGGTTCCTCCAGATCTCCCAGCTTCACTAAGGTCTCTGTGGTTGCTCTCGCCCAATGGTTGTGAGAATAATGGCTCTTCTGCGATGCTTCCACCTCATCTTCAAACCTCACGTGCTGATCTGATCTTCCCTCTGATACTTGAGAGCAGTAACCAGCAATCTCATCCTCCTCATCCTCCGACAGTTTGGTCCCTAGAGCGTTAAGCGTAGCTGCTTCATCCAAAATCTGACGTTTCCTCTTGATGATATCTATGATAACCTCATGGAACTCACGCTTTGCTATCCCAAGAATCTCACCCAAGGTAAACTCAACCTTCCCATTCAAGATACGATTCTCTAACACCTACTTCAGGTCTGTAGCAATCTCAATATCAGACTGAAGTTTGTATGCAGGCATCTTACCCTTCTCCTTGCTTCTCTCCTTCTCCTTTGGTGTTGTAGGTGGTAGATCCTCCATAGTCTCTTCCCGAGTAGGTGTTGTCTCCTGCCTTGCCTCTGGTCTAGCCCTTTCACTCCTTGTAGCAGGTCGTTTGGCTGTAGAAGCCTCACCTGCATCCTCCCTCCTGCGTTTTTCTTCTAGTACAGCTTCATGCTGACTTCTTGCAACATAAGCATGCACTGACATAGTATCCACAGGGTCATTCCATCCTGTAGTTTCTCTAATTGAGTTGCCAACCCTTCGTAGCACATCCTTGTCTATCTCTGTTCTAGCTACGGACCGCACTACATCTGACCACAACCCAGTAGTCCCTTTCTCTCTCTCCATCTCCACTTTCACTCCACAGGTAGCAGCATTCACAAGAGAAACAGCATGTGATGCTGATATCTCATTCACAAGTCTCTTCATACCACCCTTGCCAAAGTTGGTTCCCAACATCATCCCAGTCTCTCTCAAATGGATCTTACCATCTTTGAAGAAGATCAGATCCTTCCTCAATGCATCTGAAAACTCCCCACAATCTCTCCTTACATGGTCTAGGCTATCACACCATATACAACGATGAACAAAGCCTTCTCTCATCTGAGGTCTCTGCATAGCAGGCTGTACATTCTGCTCCTTCTCTTCTAACCTAGTGAGCTTAAGCTTAAGCTCCTTCATACCCTTAATCAACTCATCAAGCGGTGAGTCTTCCTCTCTAGCAATTACCAAAGCAGGCTTAGTAGGCAACTGCTTGACAGGAATCATCAGAGGTGTTGCTTCACTTACCACCACCTTGTCCCTTCTTCTCTGTCTCTTGGCCAGCAAAGAAACAGCCTCTTCAACCTCCTTCCAGTCAGTCTTCAATCCTCTCTCCTCACTCTTGTCTTCCAGCAACAGCTCATGCTTCTCCTGAATAGTCACGTCCGCTGCTTGTAGGAAAAGCTCGGTCTTCTCAACCTCTAGTGTAAGCTTCTCTGTCCTAGAAAGCTGAGCATATTGACGATCAAACTCCCTTAACAACTCATTTACAGACAAACCTTTGTTAGGTTTCACCACCCACTCCAAGAATGTTCTCTTGGTCACCCTCTCTGAATCTTCAGTGTAGTACTCCTCCTTCAAAGCGCGCATAAAGCTCTCCCAACTCTGTCCTTGCTGCTGCTTGAGCTCCTTCACACGCCCACGAATCTCAGGGACAACAGCAAGTTCAAAGTTCTCCACCATCTCCTTCTCAGGTACCTTGTTCACCTCCATCTCCCTAGCATAGTATCGCACGTACTTGGAAATATCTGTCCCCTTGAACTGATCCATCTGATGCACCACAGATTGCAACGCCTTGGTTGCTAATACCTCCTTCCTCTCTGTGCTCTGCTGCTGCTGCATAAACATGGAAAAAGCTTGGAACATCTTCATCGTAGCAGCATCCAACTGAACAGGTTGCTGAGCAGCAGCAGCACCTCCACTTGATGATCCTTGGTTGGCCATGATATCTGATCCTGTAACACTCTCAAGAAAAATCCCACCCTAGGTGTTTCACGTCGAGTTCACCAAAAGAGAGTATGTCGGAGTGTGATCCGTCTACCTAGGAAAGCGCCGGGCTTCTGGCTGTGGTTGTTTACTCAAGAGGTTGGCTTTCAGGTCACAACAGGAGCTATAAACACTCACACAGGAGTGTAGGATCCTCTGATATGCTCAAAAAGCGAAATTTAGGTCTCACTGGTAGTAATAGGCTTAAGCGGTGAACTTTGACACTCAAAGAGAGGAAAACTATGAAGGTTTAGACCTCTAAACTTCCCCTACATGCAAATGAGGCACTACTGAACACACACACGAAGTTTCAGCCTGAGACTGAATTCTAGCACCGAGATGTTGACAGAAAAGTTCTGAATAAGAGAATTATGACAATTTCTGGTACCTAGACAGCTATTCAGACATAGAACAGAGAATTGGCTCGATGAATTTCAAATCTTCTCACAGTATTTGAAGTCTACAGGATGCTGAACATCCCTGTGAAGTTGGGACTCCTGAATGTTTGTAGAACTCCAGATCTCCTTCTCTAAAGTCGCTGCTCTAGATTAAGAGCTTTTCAGACCCCCTCTGCTTCAGCGGCCGCCCTGAATTACTCAGTTACTCAAATGATTCGAAACTTTTGGGACAGTCGTAGCCCTCCTGACAGTGAACGCAACCACGAAGTTTTGAAGTGATTTCCTCAATTCTGCTGCAATTGACACCGAAAACCCCAAAATCAACAAAAGTGATGCAGTTTTGGCACAATCCGAACTTCAATTGGGCATAACTCCTTGTTTATTGATCCAAATCGAGCAAAAATTTCACTGACAGTGCTTGGCACGACGAGCTCTCTCTTCCTGTGTTCCCAGATTTCGAAGATACCTCCCCAATTGCTCGAACTCTCCTCTAGAGCTCTATTTCTAAACTTAGAGTTTTACAAAAGACAAAAATGGACCAATGGGAGTTCATAGCTCCACTTGACTGTCCTTTTGTGCCTTAAACTACCTGGTAACTTATCTACACTCATAAGCTACCACGTCAAGCCCCCTAGAGTGCCAGCGTATAACTTAAACTACCTAAAACGACACATAGCCCCGAAAAATAACTTAAATTAGCTAGAAAGCGTGCATGGGCGACAAGTAACTACAACCCATGAGCTCAAACCCCCATCAGCATGGAAACCCTAAGTTATGTACATTGAACGTCATAGACAAGTAAGAAGTCACTTGCACAAGCGCACAAATGCTTGAACAAGACAACTAACATACTATCAGCCTGCTAGGACTCAAAATAGTGTTAACACCATATGCAAAGGTGTCAAACATATACATAAAGGACTAGAAGTAATATGAGCTAACTTTTAGAACTACCAAACCTAAGCGTCGGAGTAGAAGTCAAGCATGTAGCCGCCAAATGGCGCGACAACGTAGAATCCAAAGTCATCCAAATCATCATCCAGCCTCCAAACACATTTACTTATCGCAGAAAAACGTTGAAGATTTTTTCTACAAGAATGGTTGGATTTATTTTTCTTCTCGCATCGAGAAGAAAAATACAACAAATTACCATCTTTCTAACAATCTGTCCAAAAGTGAGGTTTACAATTACTACAAGACAAACATGTCCTCTCCAATTGATGAGGACAGGATGAAGCTTTTGTGTTTTTCTTCATTAACATGATATTGACATCAATACTATCCTTTGGTGAGAGTCCCACGACACAACATATTTTCAGGGCGTGACTTCTGTGAGCAGATGAAGAATCAACGAGACCGATGACATGCAAAGCTAAGAAAAAATAATGATTTTTCACTTCTTTCTGATTTTGTATCATGTTGTTCGAATAGCGTAACTCTCAGTTATATATATTTACAAGAGCAATCCATGAGATCCATGGATAAACACCGTGTCGAGATGTTGACTTAATTATATGTTTTACAGAGTTTGCCAGAACTGGTTTAAAGACTTATCGTCATCACAAGCTGACAAACGTGGTACTAGCACAAGGACCAAAAAAAGCTCTATCTTCATCCAAAGATTACGTGTATTGTTCCACAGATGGAACGGATCAGAGAAATGTACTTTGAGCATTTTTCTTAAGTTCTGAAAGTTGTTGACGGTTCTTTTGTGATAGGAGTTCATCTTGTAAGTGCATTATTTTTAATGAGATATTTCAAACCAGAGTCTTCTTTACCTTATACAATATTAAGTCTGATTCTAATCTAACTATATCTGTTATGCACCGTATGATATCTAAATGGGAAGTTCCTTTGTCATCAGTTTTAGACTTGCAATTAGATAACACTGTAAGAGAGAACAAAAACAATATTGTTTGCGTTTATCTTGCTATGTTAGTAGATGGTCAAATTTTCAAGAAAATAAAATAGATTTTCTCATGGTAGGACATACTCATGATCATGTTGATGAAATGTTAGTAGATTGTTCACACCTCTCTCGTCAGTGAACGCTTTTATCTCATCACAACTTAGTGACGTCATAAGACAAGCATACACTTCGTGACCTCATGTTACTCTTCTCGAGGAAACTTACAATTTCAAGCGTTTTATTAAAAAAACACCTCTTCTAGTTCTACCTCTTCATGATATCACTTACAACCAACAATTCAAAATAAAAAAGATGAGCATAGGGAGGTCCAAATGTGGAATAAAAAGTTCTCGACTGATGTCAATTAGATCTCAATAGAAGGAGTTCATCAAATGGAATTCTTTCCAATCAGACGAGAAATGCATGCATCAGACTTTCTATTGTTGAAGTCTTACTCAAAAGCAAAACATGCTAAAACTACATTAGTGAGGTGAATGAAAGAGGAAGAAAAAGAACCAAACGCATTACGGAATGTCAGCATAAAAAAAGATATTCAAAATACATGTTACATCTACTTGGATGAGATCGAGAAAACATGATGGAATTATTGGTTTTACAGTCAAGAACAAGTTGCGAGGCAAATATTATCTAGGAGTCCAATTTCATTGATGAGACTTTGGATTTGACCTGCAACTCTTTCAGACTATGTTAACAATAGAGAGACAGTTGAATATAGAGATAATTGTTGGTGAACTAGAACAATGAATATTTGGTGAAAGAAAACCATTGTATGCAAGAACACGACAAGCGAGACTAGGAAGCATTACATACGACTGTCAACATGAAATTGATGATGTTAAAGATTTAAGAGAGAATTAGCTACTTGTTCTTCTTGCAGAGGACGACAAGTCCTTTTGGGTCTGTAAAGTGTTACGAGTTTTGACTCGTGGTGAGAGCAAAGAACCTTGCAGGATAGAAATTCAGTGGTATGAAACCAAGTCGACTGATCCTTACATCAGAAAATATTATCTAGAGAGACGTAAGATTCTGGATGATAAAATAAGACATGCACTCTACTAACAAGAGTTAGATATTTCAGAAGTACAAATTTTAGCTTTTGATTTTATTCTCACCACGAGTAATCGAATACATAAGACAACCATAGTCCAAATAAGGAATCAGTTGTTCCGACTAGAACAAGAGATAGCAGTTGAAGCAAGCATTCGACCTACAGATGATAATGATGAAGAAGAAGCCGAGGAAGAAGATCAAGATGAATATAGGTAGCTAGTGGTGAAGCAGCGAAGAGTACTGAAGGCGTGGACATTGATTCTTCATAATCTTAGTTTCACTTTATTTACGTGAATCATGAGAAGAGTAGAGCTTATCTCGCTGTTTGATTTTATTTTTTGTCTTGTCGTTCATGAACTTCATGGGTTTTTCTTGTAACTTCCTTAAAAAGTCTTGAATGAATTTCTCCTTCAATTCTGTTAATGTCGAGCACTTCATGTCATGATGACCATGTTTAATCTAACATATCTTCGTATAATTATTTACACTAAAGTTAACTTTTACAAGATACGAGTCTGAGCGGTCCATGAATTCCATGGATGACTTATGTCCCAATATAGCTTATACTCCATATATATTTGCAAATTAAAAATATTATTTGTTTCTATGTTGTATTTCTCTTGTCTTTAGTAAAATACATATTAGGTCATGTTATTAGTATCTTATTTCTTTTGATCATCTTATCTCTGTAAAATACCAAAATTTAAGTTCTCTCAAAGCTTATATGTTGGATATTACCAGATTTTGACAATCAGTCTGAAATCAGATTATCGTCTATTTATAAGAAAAGTCACATAATTGTTCAAATCTTTTCTAACAATATTTTAATAAGTTTTAAAAATTAACGAAGCTAGTGAAATTAACATCAGTTCGACCAGTTTCTATGCTAGGTAGGTTCTTGAAATTCTGGAATCGCACTCAAGTTCATATTTTGATTAGCAAGTAACTGGTTGTTATTAGCTGCTGTTGATTTCAGATATTCGCATGATTCAATCAGCTTCATGAGGAATTTTTATGTTTTCTTTTAACACCTAATTTCATGTTTTTTTGGTTATCCTTTTGCTTTTGCAACGCGTTGAGTTTCTAAGTGTCTAGACTTCCCTAGTTGACTTTCCTTGTACTTGTTCAATACGAGACAGAAGATATTATACAGAGACCTTTTCAATACGAGAACTTCTAAAAATCTAAATTTTAACATATTTTTCTACAACCAACCAGATCGAGAATTATTTTTCCATTCTTTTCAGAATCGGCAAATGCTCAAATCTGACCGTCTCATATGCCTTTTGTAGATCTTGAGCTGAGCAACATTTATAGCTTCATAGCGACTGCCGATGTGGCTGGTTCGAGAAGATATGGTCAATTGCTATCTGGAAAATAATTACGACTAGATAATAAATAATTGAAATCATGAAATCATTTTTATATTATCAGTATAATAATAATTTCACCATTTGGATTATTTTGCTAGCTATAATCTTTCAAATGATCAATTCTAGATTACACTATCTACATAGACACCTCTATATCATACTTTAACCTTACTTTGAAGTGGAGTATCTCCAGTGATGATTGTAATATTGTAACATAATTATATTTTAGATTTTTGTTTTATATATTTCTACTATAATATTACATTCCTTGAAATTGTGACTATATGATTATTTGTTTGAACTTGATTTTGAATTAAAAACTATAATGAATAAAATCTTACAGCTTGAGAGTTTCATCTCTCCGGTAGCAATGAGAGTGAGAAAAAAAGACATCCACTTGACTGGAACTAAAATGTAAACAAGTGAGATACTAAATGAATAATATGCATGCTACTTGAGCCTTTGACAAGAGTGGGGAAGATAACAAGTGTGGAGCTTGGAAGCTAAATCTTCATGCATGGTTTGCAGGGACAAGAGTTTGTGTCTTTCAGAATTATTTATGAGTTGTTATCATGAGTTAGGCTTATGGGGTCTAAATTTATCACGTGTTAGAGAAACTGGTTTTATTATTATGGGTTCAAAGACAGACTATTGTTTACTTTTGTTTCTGAGGTCAGATTATATTTATTTTAGAAGTTATACAAAGTAAATATATCTCAACATGGAACTCTGTGTGGAAGTGAAAGCACATGCTGAGAAACTGAAGGTTAAGCTAGTAGTGGAAATGAAACCTTGCTGCTTATAGAACATAATGCCGCAATGGCAAGAGGTTATGTCTAACGACTCACCCATCTCAGTTCGAATTCTGGACTTTAGAGACAAAATTATTCTTGTTAGAGTTGACTAGATACTAGCATTAGAATATGCATGCAAAGTGGGTGTTTGCCGAAACGAGGAAAAATGACAAGATGCATTATCGGAGGACCAAAATACTTAACGGTGATAAGGCTGGAGGCTGGAAGAGAGCCGGACGGTGCTGTCGTTTCAACTTTAAACTGTAGTTTGTGCGACATCGCGAAGTTAGATTCGTGTGAGTAGTTTTTAGAGTCGTTCTTGGTGGTGACGGATGATTTTTTGTTGTATAAAAAAACTGAACAGCGATAGGGCCGGAGGCTGGAAGGGAGTGGGACTGTACTTTGCACGACATCACGAACTTACATTCGTGTGATTTCTTCTTGCAGCCAAGCGCGAGGGGGACTTGGTGATCACGAACTTAGAATCATGTGATTTGTTCTTGGAGCCGTGCTCGAGCGTGAGTTGTTGATGAACGGTGTGGGTGAAAGTCTTTGGTGCTCAAGGATGATTTCTGGCTTGCTTGGCCGCTTCAGTTTCTTCGTGCTTCGAGTGATGGTCGCTGTAATTCAGATTGGCTGCCTTCGTGCTTACACGTTGTCGTAGTCAGATCCGTCTACCTAGGAAAGCGCCGGGCTTCTGGCTGTGGTTGTTTACTCAAGAGGTTGGCTTTCAGGTCACAACAGGAGCTATAAACACTCACACAGGAGTGTAGGATCCTCTGATATGCTCAAAAAGCGAAATTTAGGTCTCACTGGTAGTAATAGGCTTAAGCGGTGAACTTTGACACTCAAAGAGAGGAAAACTATGAAGGTTTAGACCTCTAAACTTCCCCTACATGCAAATGAGGTACTACTGAACTCACAGACGAAGTTTCAACCTGAGATCAAGTTCTGACACGGAGATATGAACAGAAAAGTTCTGAATAAGAGAATTATGGCAATTTCTGGTACCTAGACAGCTATTCAGACATAGAACAGAGAATTGACTCGATGAATTTCAAATCTTCTCACAGTATTTGAAGTCTACAGGATGCTGAACATCCCTGTGAAGTTGGGACTCCTGAATGTTTGTAGAACTCCAGATCTCCTTCTCTAAAGTCGCTGCTCTAGATTAAGAGCTTTTCAGACCCCCTCTGCTTCAGCGGCCGCCCTGAATTACTCAATTAATCAAATGATTCGAAACTTTTTGGACAGTCGTAGCCCTCTTGACAGTGAACGCAACCACGAAGTTTTGAAGTGATTTCCTCAATTCTGCTGCAGTTGGCACCGAAAACCCCAAAATCAACAAAAGTGACGTAGTTTTGGCACAATCCGAACTTCAATTGGGCATAACTCCTTGTTTATTGATCCAAATCGAGCAAAAATTTCACTGACAGTGCTTGGCACGACGAGCTCTCTCTTCCTGTGTTCTCAGATTTCGAAGATCCCCCACCAATTGCTCGAACTCTCCTCTAGAGCTCTGTTTCTAAACTTAGAGTTTCACAAAAGACAAAAATGGACCAATGGGAGTTCATAGCTCCACTTGACTGTCCTTTTGTGCCTTAAACTACCTGGTAACTTTTCTACACTCATAGGCTACCACGTCAAGCCCCCTAGAGTGCCAGCGTAATACTTAAACTACCTAAAACGACACGTAGCCCCGAAAAATAACTTAAATTAGCTAGAAAGCGTGCATGGGCGACAAGTAAGTACAACCCATGAGCTCAAACCCCTATCAGCATGGAAACCCTAAGTTATGTACATTGAACGTCATAGACAAGTAAGAAGTTACCTGCACAAGCGCACAAATGCTTGAACAAGATAACTAACATACTATCAGCCTATTAGGACTCAAAATAGTGTTAACACCGTATGCAAAGGTGTCAAACATATACATAAAGGACTAGAAGTAATATAGGTTAACTTCTAGAACTACTAAACTTAAGCGTCGGAGTAGAAGTCAAGCATGTAGCCGCCAAGTAGCGCGACATCCACCCCCTCTGAACCTGCACATCCTCCGGTATGTGCCAGATCCAGATTAAGACTCTTCAGCTTCAGCCTCAGTAAGCTCTGCAATGTTCTGGTCCTCCCCTCTCCTTCTAAAGAGCTTGATTCTCTTCCCTGCGACTGGTATCTTGAGCACTGCACCATCTAACTCTCTCAAAGAGTATGTGGCATTATCATAAACTTCTAACACCACATAAGGTCCGAACCATCTCTTGGAAAACTTTCTGATAGCGCTATGCTGATTATCAAGACTACTATCATAGACTAACACCCAATCACCTTCCTTAACTGGTTTGGGTCGTAATCTATGCGTCCTATCAAATCTGCCTTTGTTTCTCTCTCTAGCAGTCTTTAACCTTTCCACAGCTTTGGCAACATCCTCAGGTCTTCGTTCTAACTGCTGGATCCTTAATGCAAGAAGATCCTCCGTACTTCTACCATCTTCCCATGGCAAAACATTCCAAGTAGGCACAACCTCCTCAACCGGCATCACAGGTTTTTGCCCTAGTATCAACTCTGCTGGCATGTAACCTGTAACGGTACTATGAGTTGTACGATCTGCCCACAAAGCAAATGGTAACAGTCTAGGCCATTCACGGATCTTACCCTTGCAAGCTTTTACCAAAGCTTTGATGATTGGCGGATGACCTCTTTCGCTCTTGCCATTCCCTTCAGGATTGTAAGCAGTGGTTAACGTCAACTTGATTCCCAATCGCTTGAAGAATTCAACTGCTTCTTGTGCATCCAGCTCACCCCTATCTGCAATGATCTTTCCCACACACCCATACCTACAAATAACATCTTCAAGTAGAAAGCGGCAGACACTAGCAGTGGTCTTCGTCCTCAGAGCACGACCTTCAACTTGGTTAGATAGATCTTCTCTAGCCAAGACTAGATACCTCATTTGTCCAAGTCCAAATGGCATAGTTACCAGATCAACTACCCATTTGTAATGAATGGCTAAAGGATAAGTAGGATGCAATCCATCACGATGACGTACGTTGGAATACATCTGGCAGGGTATACAAGATGAAACAAACTGTACTACATCCTTATACATACCCTTCCACCAATACTTTTCCTTCATCTTGGCAAATGTAGCCCAAACTCCTCTATGACCAGCCCATAAACTCTCATGGAACTCCTTGATCAACTTCTGCTGCGATTCTAGGTCACATACCACCCGCTGCGGTATACCTCCTTGTAGCTTAGGGCGCTTCCATAGATGTCCTCCATGTAAAAAGTAACCATAAGCTATCCTACGGATCCTCTTGAAATCTGCATCAGACCAGCCTTCTTGCCTTTCCAGTGAACTCAAATAGCGCCCAAGATCCAACCACTCGCCATCATACATAGTTTCCTCAAAAAACTCCAACGAGGCTGCAAAACAGCTTCTATCTCTTCTAGCAAGAGCACTAGAATAGAACTCTGTTCCCACATCCTCCTGGTCATCTATCATTTCATTCTCATCGTAATACCTAGCCCTTGATAACATATCTGCCACAGGATTGTCTTTTCCTGCAATATGTCTAAACTCTGGGTTCAAGGACTTGATATATGCTATCCACCTCAACATAGCAATATCTGGAGTTGTACAACTAGTGATCATTCCCAAGAGAGGTAAACAATCTGTCTCCACAACCACAGGTGCTCCTATCAAGTATTCCTTATCACTCGCAGTAACTACTCCCCATAGCTCTCTCTTGACCTGAGGGTAGTCTCTCTGCCGTGAACTTAATACCTTAGCACCAAAACGCACCACATATCTATTTCCATCCTCATCGTCTTGTCCTACAGCCCATCCAATGCCAATAGGACTAGTATCAACAGTAAGGATAACAGATCTGCCCAACTCATATGTTACCTTCCGTAGAGTTGGTGGTGAAGCTAAAAGATCCTTCAACTTCCTCATAGACTCGCTTTGCTCCTCTTGCCACTGAAATCTTTGCCCCTTCCTCAGCAGCTTGTACAACGGATCTGCTACATGTGCAAAGTGTGGAATCCATATATGATAAAACACACATGCTCCTAGAAACCTTCTCACCTCAGTAACCGATCCACATGTCTCCTTCATCCTTCGGATGGCATCAACCTTGTTTGGACAAGGTTTCCGACCATAAGATCCACACAGATGTCCCACTATTAACACCTCTTGTACTCCAAACACAGACTTGGCTCCTGATAAAGTCAAATGAACCTCTTCCAGTCGACTCAGTATCTTATCACAATCAGCTATGTGATCTGCAACAAACTTACGGCACCCCCTCTGATCCATTACCTCATTCTTCTCCTCCTCAGCACATCCTTTGATCGGCACATCATCAAGGAATGGCATAGTTTTTTCAGGAATGAAATCCCTCAAAACTTTGTTCATGCCATTCATCATATGTGCTACAGAATTGGTAGCACCTTGCGGCAAGGTGCACATCCTTAGTAACCCCAAAGGTGTCCTCATTGTAGTCAAGTCTCTACTCTCAGAGGATAATTGAAACTGGTCATAACCTGAATATAAGTCTCCCATGGAATAGATAGCACGACCAGCAAAAGCCTCTGCAAACTCGTCTACAATAGGTCCTATACCCATATTTCTGATAGTTACCTTGTTAACTGGCTGCATATCTTGAATGAATCTCAAAGCTCCACTCTTCTTCGGAACAGTAAACCATCTGCTAGAATAGGGAGCTATAGACGGTTCCAAGATACCCATCCTAATCCTCTCATTGAGCAAGTCTATCAGCTTTGGCAGATGAGCTCTAGGCACAGGGATAGGACGTAGATTCCAAGGCACATGCGGTATAGCAAAGATTACCATAGGTGCAACTACACTTGGATCTACACATCCTACTTCATGTGACTCAAATGCAAACGCCTTACCATGCCTAGATAGCATCTCCCTGAAGCTCTTCTTCTCTTGCTCAGTAAGAAATCCATCACCTCCAATCCTCAACTCCTTTAGTGTTGTTTCTGTGAACTGGTGCCCAATTCTTCTCGGTCCTCTGAGCGTCGGCTCTCGTGCAGCTTGCTCCATCTTCTGATTGTAATCGAGTGGTAAAGGCAAAGCCACCGGTTTGACTTTCTTTGCCACTGACTTGTACTTGGTCTCCACATACACCTCTTGTCGATCTATAAACTTATCAGTTACATCATAAAGCTCCTTGGAGCTCACTCTCACCACTCTATCTACATCATTTATAGAACTTTCTACTATAGATTTCAACTCCCCTATAGTATCTACCAAATACTGCTCTTCAAACACTCCAGATACGTATTCATCTCTTGCTAACTCTCCATTATCCCACAAAGATTGTTGTACATACTTCACATGTTGCCTCTCAAACCTCTTCAGATTCTCAACCTTCCTATAACACACTGATCCATATGACGTCAATCCTAAGAAGCCAGTGGATAAAGCTTCCTGCTCTACTGGATCAGGCGAGAATCCTAGCTCTACTGTACCGTTGAAGTCTCGCTCTTCAATGGTACTCTGCCAAAACCCCTAGACTCTCTAAACTCCTGAGTAATCTTAGGCAGTGGACGGTCTCTCAAGCTATCACGATTCCTCTCATGTTCTGCAGCAACGGTCAAAAACTGAACAGCTCTTTTGCCGTCTCTACTACGTATCCTAGCATAAGCTGAACCATCATCCATAACTCGTGTCTCCATTCTAACAGCAGTAATGTAAGGTTGTCCTAGAATGATAGGATAGGTTGACATATCTTGCACAAAGAAATTCTGAACATCACTGATGTCACCCACAGTTACCTTGATGTTGGGGCAAGCACCATAGAGTTCTCCCCGCTGGTTGTTGGCAGCACGGATAAGCCATCCATGGTCGGTGTCTATGGGCCACCTTCCACGCTTGTACAGCTCCTTAGACATCAGATTAATCTCTGAGCCGTGATCAATCAATGCCACCACAGGTTCCTCTAGATCTCCCAACTTCACCAAGGTCTCAGTGGTTGCTCTTGCCCAATGGTTGTGAGAGTAATGGCTCTTCTGCGATGCTTCCACCTCATCTTCAAACCTCACATGCTGATCTGATCTCCCCTCTGATACTTGAGAGCAGTAACCAGCAATCTCATCTTCCTCATCCTCCGACAGTTTGGTCCCTAGAGCGTTAAGCGTAGCTGCTTCACCCAAAATCTGACGTTTCCTCTTGATGATATCTATGATAACCTCATGGAACTCACGCTTTGCTATCCCAAGAATCTCACCCAAGGTAAACTCAACCTTCCCATTCAAGATACGGTTCTCTAACACCTGCTTCAAGTCTGTAGCAATCTCAATGTCAGACTGAAGTTTGTATGCAGGCATCTTACCCTTCTCCTTGCTTCTCTCCTTCTCCTTTGGTGTTGTAGATGGTAGATCCTCCATAGTTTCCTCCCGAGTAGGTGTTGTCTCCTGCCTTGTCTCTGGTCTAGCCCTTTCACTCCTTGTAGCAGGTCGTTTGGCTGTAGAAGCCTCACCTGCATCCTCCCTCCTGCGTTTTTCTTCTAGTACAGCTTCATGCTGACTTCTTGCAACATAAGCATGCACTGACATAGTATCCACAGGGTCATTCCATCCTGTAGTTTCTCTAATTGAGTTGCCAACCCTTCGTAGCACATCCTTGTCTAGCTCTGTTCTAGCTACGGACCGCACTACATCTGACCACAACCCAGTAGTCCCTTTCTCTCTCTCCATCTCCACTTTCACTCCACAGGTAGCAGCATTCACAAGAGAAACAACATGTGATGCTGATATCTCATTCACAAGCCTCTTCATACCACCCTTGCCAAAGTTGGTTCCCAACATCATCCCAGTCTCTCTCAGATGGATCTTACCATCTTTGAAGAAGATCAGATCCTTCCTCAATGCATCTGAAAACTCCCCACAATCTCTTCTTACATGGTCTAGGCTATCACACCATATACAACGATGAACAAAGCCTTCTCTCATCTGAGGTCTCTGCATAGCAGGCTGTACATTCTGCTCCTTCTCTTCTAACCTAGTGAGCTTAAGCTTAAGCTCCTTCATGCCCTTAATCAACTCATCAAGCGGTGAGTCTTCCTCTCTAGCAATTACCAAAGCGGGCTTAGTAGGCAACTGCTTGACAGGAATTATCAGAGGTGCTGCTTCACTTACCACCACCTTGTCCCTTCTTCTCTATCTCTTGGCCAGCAAAGAAACAGCCTCTTCGACCTCCTTCCAATCAGTCTTCAATCCTCTCTCCTCACTCTTGTCTTCCAACAACAGCTCAAGCTTCTCCTGAATAGTCACGTCCGCTGCTTGTAGAAAAAGCTCTGTCTTCTCCACCTCTAGTGTAAGCTTTTCTGTCCTAGAAAGCTGAGCATATTGACGATCAAACTCCCTTAACAGCTCATTTACAGACAAACCTTTGTTAGGCTTCACCACCCACTCCAAGAACGTTCTCTTGGTCACCCTCTCTGAATCTTCAGTGTAGTACTCCTCCTTCAAAGCTCGCATAAAGCTCTCCCAACTCTGTCCTTGTTGCTGCTTGAGCTCCTTCACACGCCCACGAATCTCAGGGACAACAGCAAGCTCAAAGTTCTCCACCATCTCCTTCTCAGGTACCTTGTTCACCTCCATCTCCCTAGCATAGTATCGCACATACTTGGAAATATCTGTACCCTTGAACTGGTCCATCTGATGCACCACAGATTGCAACGCCTTGGTTGCTAACACCTCCTTCCTCTCTGTGCTCTGCTGCTGCTGCATGAACATGGAAAAAGCCTGGAACATCTTCATCGTAGCAGCATCAAACTGAATAGGTTGCTGAGCAGCAGCAGCACCTCCACTTGATGATCCTTGGTTGGCCATGATATCTGATCCTGTAACACTCTCAAGAAAACTCCCACCCTAGGTGTTTCACGTCGAGTTCACCAAAAGAGAGTATGTCGTAGTCAGATCCGTCTACCTAGGAAAGCGCCGGGCTTCTGGCTGTGGTTGTTTACTCAAGAGGTTGGCTTTCAGGTCACAATAGGAGCTATAAACACTCACACAGGAGTGTAGGATCCTCTGATATGCTCAAAAAGCGAAATTTAGGTCTCACTGGTAGTAATAGGCTTAAGCGGTGAACTTTGACACTCAAAGAGAGGAAAACTATGAAGGTTTAGACCTCTAAACTTCCCCTACATGCAAATGAGGTACTACTGAACTCACAGACGAAGTTTCAACCTGAGATCAAGTTCTGACACGGAGATATGAACAGAAAAGTTCTGAATAAGAGAATTATGGCAATTTCTGGTACCTAGACAGCTATTCAGACATAGAACAGAGAATTGACTCGATGAATTTCAAATCTTCTCACAGTATTTGAAGTCTACAGGATGCTGAACATCCCTGTGAAGTTGGGACTCCTGAATGTTTGTAGAACTCCAGATCTCCTTCTCTAAAGTCGCTGCTCTAGATTAAGAGCTTTTCAGACCCCCTCTGCTTCAGCGGCCGCCCTGAATTACTCAATTAATCAAATGATTCGAAACTTTTTGGACAGTCGTAGCCCTCTTGACAGTGAACGCAACCACGAAGTTTTGAAGTGATTTCCTCAATTCTGCTGCAGTTGGCACCGAAAACCCCAAAATCAACAAAAGTGACGTAGTTTTGGCACAATCCGAACTTCAATTGGGCATAACTCCTTGTTTATTGATCCAAATCGAGCAAAAATTTCACTGACAGTGCTTGGCACGACGAGCTCTCTCTTCCTGTGTTCTCAGATTTCGAAGATCCCCCACCAATTGCTCGAACTCTCCTCTAGAGCTCTGTTTCTAAACTTAGAGTTTCACAAAAGACAAAAATGGACCAATGGGAGTTCATAGCTCCACTTGACTGTCCTTTTGTGCCTTAAACTACCTGGTAACTTTTCTACACTCATAGGCTACCACGTCAAGCCCCCTAGAGTGCCAGCGTAATACTTAAACTACCTAAAACGACACGTAGCCCCGAAAAATAACTTAAATTAGCTAGAAAGCGTGCATGGGCGACAAGTAAGTACAACCCATGAGCTCAAACCCCTATCAGCATGGAAACCCTAAGTTATGTACATTGAACGTCATAGACAAGTAAGAAGTTACCTGCACAAGCGCACAAATGCTTGAACAAGATAACTAACATACTATCAGCCTATTAGGACTCAAAATAGTGTTAACACCGTATGCAAAGGTGTCAAACATATACATAAAGGACTAGAAGTAATATAGGTTAACTTCTAGAACTACTAAACCTAAGCGTCGGAGTAGAAGTCAAGCATGTAGCCGTCAAGTAGCGCGACAACGTTTGACCATGCTGGTTGAAGAGGTGTTGCGTTCTTGTATTGCTCTGCAGTCGTGGTGACTAAAGAGCACGGGCCGAATTTTGCAAGTGGATTGGCTGAGGATCTCGATTTGGCGAGGACTGACTGACGGATTGTTTCTTAGGGACCGAGTATAGCCATGCGGAGCGGTACGTTCACAAAATGACTAGAGTTGGTTTGCTCACCATCTTGCTTTGCAGATTGTGGTAGTGACTGATTGACGGACTGACATTTAACTCAACATTTTGACCGGAGAGTGAATGGACTGTGGAGAACGACTAGTGTTTGCACGTCTGTACCTCTATGGTATGATTCACGATGTCGTTGTCTTATACATTCTCCGATTTGATTTTTTGGTTCGCTATACTGTGAAATAAAGATATGTGATCTTTTGTTCTTACCGATGATGAGAGACATCTTTCTTCTCTATGATGTGTCGTTTCATTCTCATGTCCGATATAGAAGATCAACGTCCAGAGGTGGTGCCTGATGACACTATTTCTTTCTCCAATTCAGCGACCATTTATCTCATACGCTTTCGATTCTCTCCACTTAGCTATAGATCCAACCAGGTTCCCTTTCCGTACTTCTAACCAGCCCATGATCAGTTTCGACGACTCTATCATGCAGCTCACTAGTCCTATAGCTACCTCGAACTAGATTTCTCAAAACACCTTGTCTCCTTTTTAGTGAAGTTCGACTACGTACAGATAGCCAGAATTTGTTATCCATGCTACTTGCACAGCAATCCATTGCAGACTTTGGCCGAGCCTTATCATTTTTTTGGTTACTCCTCGGATAAACTCTATCTATACCTCCAAGACCGCAAGTACAGTATGTTCTCATATCTTGCTTACTTTATCCGTGACGATGGCTTTCTAAATTTCATTGTCCACTGCTTGTATTGTACGAGTTCTTTTCCTTGTATCTGCAAGGACCTCGATCGATCTTGAAAACGTTATGTTTGTCGTCATTTTCCTCAATTTGAACATTCTGATGTCATTACGCAGACAAGCAAGGGCGAAAAGATCCACGATTGAGACATCCGTGACGGTATGTAAGACTGGAGTCGACTTAGAATTGGATTTATTCTCTCGCTTATCAGATTTCTTTGATGCTAAATGTCTCTCAGGGTTATTCTCTGTGGAGACGGACGGTATCATTTACACCTCTATTTCCAAGATATAATGTGTCTCTATGCGAAGTCCACTTTAGATACCAAGAAATGCTTGGTATACTCTTTGTGCTAAGATAAAGACAGACCGATTGACGGCAAAGTGTGTGTTAAGCTCCTCTCCAACAAAGGCATGCATACCTTCATTGAAATGGTTGGGTATTGCTTAAAAGATGAGAAGGAGGTATATCACATAGCGACGACGAAAAATATCTCTAAGCGGTGATCAGTGATGACCGTGAGCTCTTCACCTTGTTGGGCATAATAGACATAAAAAATAGAGTAGAGCTTGAATACATGAACATCCTCTCGAGGACCTTGCAGTTCAATAGATATAAGTCTCGGTGTGTCAATATAACAAGTGTGTCAATATAACACATTTACCAGTTGTCTGCGTAGCATGATTTCTTCTTGGACATACACTGCTTATCCCAAGTGGTTGATGAAGACTAGCATCTAGAAACGCCGATCGGATTTATTGTGGACTTCTTTTGTGAGGCCGTAAGACGTTACAGTAGAAGATATCAAGAACATCTTTTTTTTCATGAGACGATGTCCCCATTGTCACCATCATTATTTCAAAAATCATGGCAGTCCTGACGGATGTCAAGACAAAGATCACAAGTACGAAAAACCGGGTACACCTCCACATATGGAACGTGAAGTCCCTGAAGTAGGCCAATAGATCGATCGCTTTCTTAAATTCTTGTCTTGAACATAGGTTTTCTTAAAAAGTAATGGCTCGGATTTTGCATTCTCAATCAAAGTTTGAGTTTAATTCTAGTTTTGCTACTCGTATGTAGTACGTAACAACATCTTGTCTATACAGTTTTTGAACGATAGTACCATACTCTGTTGTGCATACAGACAGGTCTTGTACAAGTACTGTGTTTTATATCGTGCATTTTGTAACGTTCGACCGCAGATCTCCGACCTGTATACTTTATTTGTGTCTCCAGATCCAGTTCGTTAAACTATCAGCTAATGAGCACCGAGGACTTGATAACTGTTGAACGAGTTTCGAATAACCAACTAGTCTTTTGTAGGTCTCTGGTCAATCTTAGATTGCTAAATACAGGTGGAACTATTCTAGACCTGGGTTGCATAAAATTTGGGCAGCGCTTCCGCTACTGGTGATCAAGTCGGAACGCCAGGACCCACAAGGAGCAACCGCCAAGACTAGGAGACCTAGTAGATGCTAAGAAGTAGGAAGGCACACCGAAATAGAGTCAACTCCACACCAGACTCTTCAATCCAACTTTGGCACTCAATCCAAGCTTGCTTATCATATAACAAAGCAAATCACGGGCTCATATACATTACACGATGTTTTCTTGCTAACAAGGTCTCGAAGAGCTCTTAGGTCAAAAATTCTTCACTGCTCTGCAAATCTCCTGATAATTTCTCTCCAGAACGCTATCTCTTCAGGAATCTTCACCCTGAACGCTGAAATCTTCCACTCAACAAACTATCTCAAAATACAGATCTGATCAGCACTGAAATCTCCTTGGTACCCTTAACCGGTAACTATTCACCCACAGTCTATGCCCAGTGTAGTCAAAACACAGTTCCAGCCTGCCTCTATTCTTTCTGATAAGGCTCTGCTAATGATCCACTCAACCTATGCTCCCTGGTCTGATAAGACTTCACTCTCTGATCTCGTACAGTCTCTAATCAGTCTCTCTGCCAGCCACCAACCTGAGAACCATGCGTAGTGACCTGAAGCCAAGAAGTGAAAAACGTTCAATGAGACATTTAGGGTTCGCGAACCCCTTATCTAGTCCTGGAGAGCCCTTCGTATCACCTTGTAGCCACCATGTGACGTCATTTAATCACAGCCCTTTTTAAAAGTAAACAGCGTTACAATCGCCCCAACCAAGAAAAAGCAGTTCTTCCACTGAACTGCGGTACCTGCAATACCACATTAGAAACAACACTTCCTCAAATCTAGAGGAACAGTACCCCATCCAGGGTAAGATTAAACCCTTTCTCAGGACTATGCTCCATTACCGAGCATCCGTTGAAGCTTTCGAGTGAGACAGAACCCTAGCTTCCAGGTGGTGAACTCGTCAGTTTCTTTTTATCCACCTCCTTACTATGATACACCATAGTAGCGTCAGCCTAAATCTGATTGACATCCGACAGTCATAAGAAGTCAGCAGACCACAACTCCACCTTTAGACGAGCAGATTGGCCAGATCTACTCGGTTCCAGTGTCCTTGAAGGGCCCTTTGCATGACTCTCCTGACTCGATTCAATCCACCGCTTAGCTGGAAGAGACCACTGCAGATTGTCGTCTCACAAAATATCTACGCAGTGGTTCCTGAAACTTGTACAATGCTAGATCATCTAGGTACTCCCAAGCTTCACTTACCAATCCCGGAACTCTACTTGTCCAACGACATAGATATTGAGTAACGGGTTCTCCAGCTCCATCTGGATTCGGTGATGCTCGATGATCTACTATCTCAATCAACTCAAGATCATCAGCTCTTGGTAATGCTTCTAACACTAGATGCCATTTCTGATATCTTCTTGGCAACGACTCTAGTTCCTCACGAAACATCTTTAAGTTAGAAACATGAATAATAGGGTGATAATGCTTCATACTAGCTGGAAAACGTAACTTATAGGTCACAAGACCTAACTTTTTCTCGATCAGGAACGGTCCTGCCCACTTTGGAAGAAGCTTCTTGGCTAAATCCACCCCTGCTGGGATTCTGAAGTTCTTGGTTCTCAACCAGACTCTCTGTCCTTCTTCGAATTGTAAATCTTGCCTACCACGGTTTGCATACTTAGCATACCGTTGTTGTGCCTTCTCCATGTGTTTCTTGGCTTCTTGAAACACAGTACCCTGAACACGTATGAAAGTCTCTAGATCTGGAGGATCCTGATTCGACCTTCCTGTATTTTCATGCCCCTTGGTAGCCAGAGCTATAGGAGTCCAAGGTGCATGAGAGCCCCGATAAACCACTTCAAATGGTTTAAATCCTGTACTCGAGTGCTTGGTGTTGTTATATGTAAACTCCACCAAGTCCAAGTGCTCGCTCCAATCACTCTGATCTCGCATGATATAGTTTCTCAACCCTTGTTCTACTATCTGGATCGTCCTTTCCGTCTGACCATCAGTTTCAGGATGATAAGAGGAACTGAACTTGAGAGTAGTTCCAAGCCTTTGAAACAAACCCTTCCAAAAATCAGCTACAAACCTCCTATCCAGATCTGAAACAATGTCTTTAGGCATCCCATGATACTTAAAAACATATCGTATAAACAGTTCAGCGGCACCTCTTGACGTCACTGCTTCCCTACAAGGGATGAGATGAGCTTGCTTACTGAAACGATCTATAACAACTAACAGAGCATCAAAACCTCCTGATTCGGGTAAACCTGTGCATAAGTCCATACTTATGCTCTCCCAAGGCCCATCAGGTATTGGCAATGACCTCAGCAACCCTGCAGATCTCCTTCGCTCAGTTCGTTGTTGCTGACATGTCAAGCAAGTCTGCACGTACTTGATTACATCCTCCAACATGGACGGCCAATAGAACTGCTCTTTAACTCGTTGCAATGTTCTATTTTGTCCTCCATGTCCAGCCAGTTCACAATCATGACATTCTTGCATGACGAGTGTCCTTAGAGATCCAGCTGGAACATAGACCTTGGTTTGCTTGTAAAACCAAAGGCCATTGCGAAATGAAAGATGACGTACCAATGGATCTCTCCCTTGTTGGCTGGTCCAACGTTGAGCTTGAGGATCATCAGGCAATGCTTGTCTGATTCGATCCAAAAGCTCTTCACTTGTGTCTTGGGTTGTTAACGCCTGGACACGTCTGCTTAACACATCCGCTGGAATATTTTCCTTCCCCTTTTGATACCGCCATTCGATATCAAAACGTGCAAGCTCCACTTGCCACCTCTGTTGTTTACGTGACAAACGAGGTTTACTCTGAAAGTATGTATTACCCTCACAGTCCGTTACAACAGTAACTTTGCTTGGTAACAAATAATGCTCCCAACGCTTCAAACAATGGATAACTGCGAACATCTCCTGTTCATGAGCAGGCCATTTTGCCTCAGTCTCAGAGAACTTGTGACTTTCGTAAGCCACCGGATGCTTTCCTTGCATCAACACTCCTCCAATGGCCCATTGAGAAGCATCTGTGTGAACCTCGAAAGGTTCTCCCATCTTTGGAAGAGCTAGCACGGGCATCTCTGTCAGTGCTTGTTTCAATCCTTGAAACGCTCGTTCAACTGCTGGATTCCAAACAACTTTGGAAGCCTTGCGCAATAAGCCAAACAAAGGTGCGGCTTTATGCGCATACTGATAAACAAAGCGCCGAAAATATGTGGCTAATCCAAGAAAAGATCTGAGCTCATGAACACTCTCAGGTCTCTTCCATTCAACAATGGCTCGAATCTTAGCCCTGTTAAGATGAATGCCCTGCGCATCGATCAAACATCCTAGAAACACTACACTCTCTTGTCCAAAAGAGCACTTGCTCTTCTTGAGATAGAGTTGATGTTCTTCTAGGCGCTTAAACACCATTTCAACATCTACTAGATGCTGGTCCCAAGTGGATGAGAAGATGATGATATCGTCTAGGTACACGATAACACTCTCATCCAAGAGATCTCTGAAGATCTCGTTCATTAGCATGCAGAAAGTACCAGGTGCATTGGACAATCCAAACGGCAACACTGTATACTCAAACAAGCCATACCTCGTCCTTACAGCTGTCTTTTCTTCATCACCTTCTTTGATCCGGATTTGATGATATCCAGAACGCAGATCCAGCTTGGTGAAATACCTTCCTGTTGCCAACCGATCGGTGGTTTCATCCATGAGAGGAAGAGGGTACTTGTTCTTGACAGTAACCTTATTGAGTGCACGATAGTCCGCACACATGCGAGATACCACCATCTTTCTTGGCCACGAACAACACCGGGGCAGCATAAGGTGATATACTAGGTCGTAAGATACCCTGAGCTACCAACTCTTTCAACTGAGTCTTCAGCTCTGTCAGCTCATCAAACGACATCCGTCTTGATGGCACTACAGTAGGGGTAGCCCCAGGAACCAGATCAATAGCATGATCCAAGGCTCTCCTCGGAGGAAGTCCTGTTGGTAACTGATCCGGCATTAGGTGAGAATACCTCTCAATTAATGCCTGCATATCAGGATGTATGGGAAGAGCAGCAACACGTTCTTCCTCATCCGTCTCCACCTTGGGTTTAGACATCACTGCAACCCAAGCTTCGTCAACCAACTTGATCTGCTTTCCAAACTGTCTGGCCGTGCAGATCTGAAATGCCACCTTGGCTCGTTGGAACTTACGAGCAGCATGGTTTGGCTCCTTGAGTCTCTCTTTGATGATCAAAGGATGTGGTTGACCCAAGCCCCATCGATCCATGACTATGACGTTTCCTTCTTGAACATCTAGCTTGGCTTTGGTCTCTTGTAACCAAGACCAGGACAAGATACCTTCCATCGTGTCGCCTAAGCTCATAACTAAAAACTCGTGCTTCCTAGTTACCCCTCCAACAGTAACAGGAACACTCATGAGCTTTTCTGTAACGATTGTGCTACCTTGCACAAACCTTACCAACAACGGGCTCATGATCTTGGTTCTAGTCACCCCTAAGGTCCTGACTAGTTTTTCATTCAAGACATTCACATCTGCTCCAGTATCAATAAGCAAACAACACCGGTGGTTTCCTATTTTCACTTCAATCCACGGCAGAAAATCCCCATGCTCTACCAAATGCTCACCAGCACATACCTCTGCTTCAGTAGTCGCCTCAACTGGTTCTTCCACACTGGTTGTCTCTTCAGCTGTCAATCCACGAACATTGCTCGCTGTTGATCGTTGGGGACACTCACGAGCGATGTGACCATCTCGTCCGCATCGAAAACAGATGATCGTCCTTGAAGGTGTAGCACTGCTAGCGCCACTGCTCCTAGCACCTGAAGTCGAAGCTTGGTTGGATCCTGCATTGGATGCATAGGATCCAGTAGGTCGTGTCTGAGTAGGACCACGAGAAACTCCTTGCTGTTGAGATCCACGAGGAAACCTCCTTCCCGCTGCACCAAATCTTCCACCACCACGTCCTCTACCACCTCTACTCTGAGAGGACGCTATCTGTCCTTGAGGATTGCGCCAAAATCCTCTACTAGGCTCGCCACCACTTGTTCCACGCTGAAACTTGGAAGGCTGCACGGTATAATTACGCTCTCTAGTGTTCTCTGCTGCTTCCAAAAATGCAAACAAGTCTTGCATGTCCTCGAACTTGTGAAACATAACCCAGCTATCAAACACACTAGCATAAAAACCCTGCAGACCTTTCTTCAAGTGAAACAGCAAGTCGGTGCGATCCACCATGTGCAAACGAGTAACCAACTCAGAAAATCGCTGGAGGTATTGTTTGATACTCCCTGTCTGTCTCAGATGAATGAGCTCCAGCCGAAACTGTGTAGCTTCATCCACCGGTACCAGATGTCTTCTGAGTTCATCCTTCAGCTCCGGCCAAGTGGACATAGGAGTTGTACCGTTCAAACTCCTCATCCGCTGTTGACCTCCATACCATTCCTTAGCCTCTCCTTCCAGTCTACTAACAGCATAGGTGAACCAACTGCGCTCATCAAAATTCTCCAAGTAATTCTCCATTTCAGTAATCCATAACTCAAACCTGGAAAAGCTTTTCTCACCGTTGAAGGCTGATGGTGTCGCTGGTTCAGCCCACTTCACTTTCCGCTTGTGCCCTTCTTTGGCTGAGCTGCCTTCCGCAACATTCTCTTGCGCCTTCTGTGACCCATCTTCATTCTTATCTGCTTGAGTAGCATCAACTGCTCCTTCACCCAGTAGTGCTAAATCCTTTACTTGCTCAGTTTGTAGTACAGGGACCTCTGCTTCTTTCTCCTGTGTCGCTTTTGCTTGAGCTAAATCCGCCTTAAGCACCTTGTTCTCAGCTTCCACTTGCTCAAGTCGGCCTTCCAACTTCTTCAGAAACGCCTGCATCTCGTCCATCCCAGTCGGCACGGCTTTCATTGTCGATGGTGTTCAGCAAAGATTCAACCTGAACCTGCTCTGATACCAACTGTAACGTTCGACCGCAGATCTCGGAACAGATTCTTTAATCTCTAACCAATGAACTGCCGAACGTGAACCTCCCTAGAGACCTGTATACTTTATTTGTGTCTCCAGATCCAGTTCGTTAAACTATCAGCTAATGAGCACCGAGGATTTGATAACTGTTGGACGGGTTTCGAATAACCAACTAGTCTTTTGTAGGTCTCTGGTCAATCTTAGATTGCTAAATACAGGTGGAACTATTCTAGACCTGGGTTGCATAAAATTTGGGCAGCGCTTCCTCTACTGATGATCAAGTCGGAACGCCAGGACCCACAAGGAGCAACCGCCAAGACTAGGAGACCTAGTAGATGCTAAGAAGTAGGAAGGCACACCGAAATAGAGTCAACTCCACACCAGACTCTTCAATCCAACTTTGGCACTCAATCCAAGCTTGCTTATCATATAACAAAGCAAATCACGGGCTCATATACATTACACGGTGTTTTCTTGCTAACAAGGTCTCGAAGAGCTCTTAGGTCAGAAATTCTTCACTGCTCTGCAAATCTCCTGATAATTTCCCTCCAGAACGCTATCTCTTCAGGAATCTTCACCCTGAACGCTGAAATCTTCCACTCAACAAACTATCTCAAAATACAGATCTGATCAGCACTGAAATCTCCTTGGTACCCTTAACCGGTAACTATTCATCCACAGTCTATGCCCAGTGTAGTCAAAACACAGTTCCAGCCTGCCTCTATTCTTTCTGGTAAGGCTCTGCTAATTATCCACTCAACCTATGCTCCCTGGTCTGATAAGACTTCACTCTCTGGTCTCGTACAGTCTCTAATCAGTCTCTCTGCCAGCCACCAACCTGAGAACCATGCGTAGTGACCTGAAGCCAAGAAGTGAAAAACGTTCAATGAGACATTTAGGGTTCGCGAACCCCTTATCTAGTCCTGGAGAGCCCTTCGTATCACCTTGTAGCCACCATGTGACGTCATTTAATCACAGCCCTTTTTAAAAGTAAACGGCGTTACAATTTGTTTTACTGTACGCCTAAAAGAAGTACACGCTTTTCTTCCCAGTATACACAGTTTTGAGTACAGATGTTGTAAACTGCTATTTCGACAACTGAAATCAGTAAACCTTGAAGGCATACTGTCGCCGGTTTTTTTACTGCTGAAATTTATTTTCCGTGGACTGTGGCTAAAGTCCTGTGTTGGGACTATGGCTTAAAGTGCTGCTAGTTAGAAACTAGCACGCCTAACTACGTAAAGGATAGAGAAAAAATGATTGCAAGTCACCATAAGGGCACCTATGTAGAGAAGAAAGATACATTGTTTTTTTGAGGAGATAAGGTACACTAGAAATAACACGCATGAGCGATGGAGAACCCACGGAGGGATGAACATTGGTTGTCACAGAAAAAAACATTACTTTCATTTTCTTTCAAACAAAAACTCGAAACACGTCTAGGTGATTATGCAGGCTTGAATCCTTGATTCAATGGATAGAGAATACGTATTATTTTAATATTTCCAAAAGAGTTAAGGGCGTTTCTATGATTTGTAAATAGAATAAATTACTACAGAAGGAGTTGTTGTGTTTGCTTATACTTTATTTGTCACTATACCCGAGTAGAACTATACATGATTAGTTTGGAAGCAAAAATAATTCATGCATGAAGTGCAATGTTACTCTAATACGAACTGAACTCGAACTACTGAACTGAGCTCAGGTGAATAATCACCTGAGCTCAGTTCAGTAGTTCGAGTTCGCTCACCTGATTACACGCCCGTTAGTATACCTTTGGAGATGAAACGAAAACACATGAATGAATCTCTTGAAAAAACGTTCTCTCTATAATAGAGGATAATAAATGTTACACGTGAATATAATTGAGCTATTCAAACCTCACCTTGTAACAAAAATTACAACATTAAGAAGAGTGTAAAATCTGCATGGACATAAGTTTTCAACGATGAACAAGAGATCACATTAATGAGTATATATTCTGAACGTCCATTAAAGTAAATCTTTATGCATCATTTGCAGAGGTGGTGATTACAAATTTGCATTGGAGATTATCTCCGGTGCAAATTTTACAACTGAAAACTATTAAAACTACGAAAGTAGGACAAATCTTCATGGCCAAGGTTTGAATAGCACTCACAACATTCGACAAGTGTTCAACTCAGATGTTCGTGTATGAGTTTGATTGGAAGCAAATAACTGGGGTGTGAGAGAGCTACGTACTACGTCATGGTATAACAAATCTGGCAATACTGTTATACCATGACGTATTGTGCAGCCTATGCAACATCTCCAGAGGACACGACTCACGTCTTCTTCAGCTGCCCTGCTCGTCGTGAGCTCTGTCGGGTATTGTTACCGGTGTGGCCATGCCTCCAAGGTACTTTCGCTCGCATACAAGAGGGAGCTCCGCTGATAATCGTATTCTCGCTGTTGGTATCATTAGCTACTAGCTTGGCACAAGTTTGTCTCACCTTCTTGCTTTGCTCTGGCGTGCATCCTGAGCCCATAGCTGTCGATGGCATTTCTAGAGGCTTGCTCCGTCAATCTGGCTGAAGGGTCTTCTCCGGCAAGCCATCTCTCTCTTATGTCTTCAATATGCTAGCTCTATATCTGCCGCTAAGTCTCGTGTACTGGCAAAGACTATCACTTATCTTACGTCTAAAAAATTGCACTTGGTTCAGACTCCTAGCACCTCTACGCGTAGTTAGTCTCCCCCGGCTTGGGATTCCCTGTTAATAAAGTACGTTTGAGGACTCCTCTTGCCCATGCCTTGTCCTTCCTCTCCATCCCTCGTTGTATCATTTTTTGTTTTCATAAATAAATAAAAACAAATCTGACGATTTCTGCTGAAGCGTAGAAGAACATGCAAGTCGAGAATGTTGCACTCCGGACTACATGACAGAGTCAGAAAGCTTTCTTGCATCTTTCTCATGATCATGAATCTCATTGCTTATTCACGTACACTTCCTTGCATTACGGTGAGTGTTTTCTCCATGCACTATTCTTCTTCGACCGCCGGTGAAATTCAGAAATATTTGCATACGACAAACATAACGTTC
The DNA here is from genome assembly GCA_036924285.1 of Asterella californica. NCBI lineage: Eukaryota > Viridiplantae > Streptophyta > Marchantiopsida > Marchantiales > Aytoniaceae > Asterella > Asterella californica. Next base: position 22,510,379 of record JAYKYS010000003.1, read on the forward strand.
TCCGACCCGATTGTCTCTGAACAACGGGGAGACTCCACGACAAGCCACCAACATTGTGTATATACAATAGGAAATGCTCGTAATACCTTATTTCTGTCCGACACTCTCAGACTAAGCTTTGTGCCGACACTTCTTTTATTAACTGCAATTACATGGGCAAGGATTAACCAAGCACGCGACAACTTGCAATGATGGAAGGTCCCGACGATCAGTCGAGAATCTGAATACCCTAGAAACCGTTACGAGCCCCAGAGGAGTTTTCTGGCTGAGACAGAAAGAGTCAGTGAGCACGGAGATCACCGAGGAGAAGAGCTATACTAGCCGTAGAGAGTATGGGGTGATAGAGAGAGGATCTAGAGATTTTGGAGAGTGAAAATTATTTATTCAGATACCATAAGTAGTTCATGATATTGAAGGTACTGTCCTAGAAGCTTTGGAAAGTGCTACGGGGAAAAGATCGTACAGTTAGGTGGAGAAATCAATGAAGTTTGAATGGAAAATAAAGCTCATTCAGAGAAGCTTGACTTTGAGAGAGATTTATTTGTTACAGTATTTTTCTGGATGTAGTTAGCAGCTTTGAGGTCCATGGACTGATGTCAGCAAGCATATCTGCCAGTGTAAGCTATATGATTCCATTCTATACCATGAGAAGTGAGAATAAAAATTTGATTTGAGTGACCATCTCAATTGGACTTGCGCCAGTGTGTTAGAACTTTGATTTTCCTTCAATTTCGTGATTTATCATTTCAAGATCTTCCGTAGAGTTCTAAAGTTAGAGAGTGGTTATAGAACTGAACTTGGGTTCCAAATCAACATCGGATAGCAAAAGTGCTACCCAAACTCCTTTTCTAATCTTGTACCCCAGGTTTACTTTAAGTACCAGGTCAGAACCCAAGGTCAGGTTAGAGATTGATCCTTTATTTAAATCTAATCTCAGCGTAACTTTCATTCTTATGTACTTTGGAAAACACATATTCTTTAACAATAGCAGAAGAATATTAAATCTGAAGATAGAGATTGATAGCGGTCTTCGATCAGATTCGCGTTCGATCACAATTTCACTACAGACGAATTATGTATTTACGTCGGGACGTTACAAGCTTAGTTTCCCCGTTCACTTTCATAAGAAAACGCGACCCAATGAATAGCAAACTTTCATATACTTCCATATCTTTTCTTTTTACCGACTTCAACTGGATCTGCGGCTTGCCTATAAAGGTGGATGTACCTTTTTACTACGGAGTGCCCAGTGAATCACCGGTTGGTGGCAGGTGGACGGCAGTCCACCGTGCGGCGCTCCGGCCCCTCGTGGAAGGCCTTGAATACTGCGAGGCCTATGATCCCGCCCACGGTACTATGTAGCTTCCTTTCTGGGACTTACCCTACGGGAGGACCTGACAAGGCGTCATGCAGCGGGACGTAGCAGCCTCATGCACTGACGAAGGCCACGAAGTTCCAGAAAGAGCAATTCGGATTTACTTACAGTTAGAGTAATTCAGCAGCATGTTACATATACTATATGTTCATTCATGTGTATTTGAAATGTCTCCAGTAATGCTGGAACGGGAGCTGAAGTGTCCGATACAGCATAGTCAGCATTGATGGTGAGGTTGACGTTCCATCACGCCATGCATATTTATGAGGTCAGTCATTAGATGCTTCGTTTGGGCAGTTTTGCCAGATTCAGTGTTGGGAAGCTCGAAGTTTTTTCCGTCACCACTAAGCAGCGCTCGGAGTTAAATCACAAGTTCGGCTATATTAGCGGTGGTGATCTCCTTCGCTAATCATTATTAATCTTTATTAAGTAAGTTTAACACGGACGGGCCTTTGAGAGATTTGTGTAACGCAGTCGTCATCGCAGTACGTAGTGGATCAAACATTGCGATCTTGATAGCAAAATGAACAGAAAAAAAGAGTTTCAAAATGAACCAGTGACGGACTCAAGAGAAATACGGACGGCTTCAAAATTATCAAGTGAATCTCAGATCACTGAGAATCATAGAAATAGAATATTCTAAAATTTCAATTTTGAAATATTCTAATATCCAGCACATTTTGTTATAACCACTTACTCCTCGTGTTACCATGACCCTGCAATTACACATCAAGTTCTATTCGGACAGGGAGCTCGACTGGGACCTTGGCCTCCGGCACTCTAAAGAAATAAAGTTACAGTGAAAAGAGAGCACCGCATGCGAAGTGAGGTCTTTTATATCTCTACTTGTGGTTTAATTGGAGTTTATTTTCCCATCGCTAATACATCGATCAGGGTAAAAATTGTGGAACGCTGATAAATTACCAATTGTGTGAAGTTAAAAGTTTTTTTTCAAAATTCCAACCCCAGTAATCGAGTTTTTCTTTACAGAAGCATCAGAAATCAAAAGAAGAACGTGATAATCGAAGAGTATCCGTTTAATGTCATTTGTGAGGTTATGATAACCGGTTTCTTTTCATACTTTTGATTTAAATCCGGATCAAAATTTTATGGTCGATTTACGTAATAAAAAATTGTGTTGTGGCGAGAGTCACGATACATGCGAGCATAACTATAACGTTAAACATACAACTGCACCAACATTGCACCAACACTAACCTCTGTATCGAATATGGTACTCAAACCCGATAATGATGAAGACTTGGAATTTTCTACAGTTAAGTTACATTTTTAACTTACACACCATTCCAAATATTTAGTGTTCTTCTGGCAGGATTTGAACCTATATTCAGGTTAAAGACCTGAATCTCTCTACCAGTTGGGACCAAAAGACCTAACTAGTCTATCTAAAACAACAAACGACAACACCAAAAGTACAAAAGAATGTTATGAGCAAGAAGTGAAATACAGAAGATAAACTGAAAATCAAAATTATTAGAATTAAAATTGCTGGTTCGCTGCATCAACCATGTACATCTGCGGGTTATTTACGAAGTGACGATGGTGGATAGTGCTTTTCTAGATCTCCACTGCATCTGATAGCAAATCTTTGAATTAGTCCTCATGTCTTTCTAGGTTCAAACGCATCACACTGTCCAAGTTTGTTGTTTGCAGATAATTTTTGTACTCGTCTTAATAACACTCTGAATATTGAATGTCCTCTCACATTGTGTTGTAGACACATATCGAGCACGATCAATATCAACCAAGATAGATAGTTGCGGATACTTACACTTTAGATTATCACTGAAACTTATCATCGTCCATAGATCTCTAAACGAAAAGTCCCTAAACTCACTATGTGCGTGAGTTTTAAACTGTGAAACTCTAACTTTAGAGAGAGACAAAAGGACATGTGAGATCCCGCTCACATGTTTTCTCTATCCCAAAATGAGCACAAAGAAGTTGAAGTTCCTTAGAACCTCAATCAAGTAAATGAACTAGTTGAGATGGCATATGTGAAGGAAATAAAATCTTAAATGTTCCAACCACATCATTGTTAGAAAATCTCTTCAAGAGTTGCGAACAAATGGACTCCGAGAAACTTTTCTAGAAACTCACCATCTCTTCCAAGTCTCTTCCTAACCGGTCCCTCGCTAGTTGAACAGAATAAAAAATTCTTTCTCTTACGTCTGGATGTAGACGCTTCAAGAAGCCACTTCCGGATCATAATCTGATAGAAGATGATAACAAATATCTTCATTTATGAAGAAAGCATTGAGGTTAACACTAGGATCAACAATTGCATTCGGATGGTAGCTACTTCATTCGCAATCAACGCACCTATGGTACTAACATCTACAAATTTCTGCTGAAGATCTGCGACAACACACTCAAAGACTGTAAAATATCTACAAGAAAAAACAGACAACAGATAGACTTGAAAGAATGAAGCTTTTTGAAAAGCTGAGCACCCATGATCCTTGGTGGGATCTGCTTTGGAGAGAAAATACAAAACAGACTCCAAAGAGTCACAGAGACTAGTTACCACACTCCAACAAGATAACCAATGTGTTCGATTATAACGCTTCAGGAACTTACGAGAATCTGTAGATTCATACTGTAATGCTTCTAACCCTTCCTTTTGTTTAGTAGAACTCTTAAAGTATAGAGCTACTGCATTTATAAAATCATCTATATCCTCACTAAAGGTCGCAAACAAATGTATCTAGAGGTCTTCAAAAAGCGCTAATTACAACGATGAGCTACACAATGAGAGATAAGCATAAAAGCATTTTAATATGTTTTTGTCGAGTTGCAACTCTGTTCTGTATAACAATCATTACTGAAGCTTCATCAGAACCAAAACTTATCATTTTTTCATGTTCCAACCCCCACACTTTCAACAGTTCAAGCAGAGTTTCTGTAATTATCTCAAAATGCTTCTCAGACAATCTAATAAGACCGGGAAAGGTTGTTACCACATGTCTTTCTTCCAGAAAGGTTGCAAAAATAACCAAATGACATGCACAGCAATATCAGTCGTCTCATCACACATCAGAACCAAAGAACGACTGCGTTAAACTCGAACAAGTGTACATTTTTGCCTAACAGAGCTAATCTGTTATGCAAAAATGTCTATGCACTCCTTGTCCTCATGATAGATACTATTAGTCATATAAGATGAGACGGTTTTCAACATTCTGCAAAGAATTGATAACTTAAAAAATGCAATACATTCTCTATCTACAAAATAAGCAGTCCGAAATAAAGTAATCAGCGTCTGTTCGCAAGTCATGTTCGGTAATTCGACATCTTGCTTGAAAGCTTGTTTTTTTTCATGTTGAACCCAAGCCATAAGTCCTATGTAATGTTGTACTTGCATGATCATGGAAGGCTGAGACCCGGACATTAACAGCACCAGCTAGAGCAAAAGGTGACTTACTCTTATCACGACATACTTTACAAAATACTTTTCCAAGGTTCCGATCAAAATGTATCCAATCAAACAAATCATACCAAGCATCATCCCATAGCTTATATTGGACCTCTACTCTAGACATGACATGCTCGATAACATGAAGATCTTTTCCTTTGTAGATATATGTAGAAGAGGTGGAAGATGAAGAAATGGATATGAAACCAGATAGAGCCTTTTGTTTTTTTGGAAACTTATCTTTATTAGAAATATCTCCACTGGATTTCATGTTGCGAACTGGAAAGGAAGTAAACTAGGAGGTTGACTCTTATAAGAAGAACACTACTATCAATCTGGAACTTGAGTAGTTCATGTGATCTTTTTGAAAAGAAACACCAACCCTGTCTTCACAAATATAACTCAGATCACATGCTATGGATAGTTATCCACCTATCAGGAAAAAATGTGAGCAATAGTCAAAAGGAGGATGGAAGCCCGTAGTCATTATAAGATTAGAGTTATGAAAGTCCGTAGTCGTTAGTTTGCAACGCAAAAATGTAAGCCTCTACTCCAAAGAAACAAGTTACATGTTCACAGAAACAGATTACATGTTCCACTGCCGCACCATTTCCGAGTCTCGACTCGAGACTTTGAACTATCGCACTGTCTCACACGTCCAACCTCTCCCGCAGTACCCTAACAGCGTCTTAATGTCGTCCACTAGGTCAAAAAAGGTCGATGAAACCTCGAAAAAATAATGCCAAGCAGCGAACGTGCAGCGGCGGATTCAAAGAAACAGGTTACATGCTCCACCGCCGCTCCAATTCTGAGTCTCGACTCGAGCCTGAGAGTGTCTCATCGTTTGGCACGTCCAACCTCTCCCGCAACACCCTAACAGCATCCTAACATCATCCTTTAGGTCAAAAAAGGTCGATGGAACCTTGAAGAAATAATACCAAACAGCAAAAGTGCATGTCCAACCTCTCTCGTAGTATCCTAACAGCGTCCTAATGTCGTCTGCTAGGTCGAAACATCTCGATGGAACCTCAATTCTCGAAGAAACAATGCCAAGCAGCGGAAGTGCAGCGGAGTATGTCGTATGCAGTGATCCGCTAGTCTCTAGGTCGAAACACCTCGATGGAACCTCGAATCGCGAAGAAATAATGTCAAGTGAGTCAAGTCTCGAGTCTCGACTGTGGAGTCTGGAGCCTGGACTGCCACAGTGCCGCACAGTCCCGCACGTCCAACGTCTCCCATAGCATCCGAACAACGTCTTGACATCATCCGTAGCATCCTCTACGGTCAGATCTTGCTCTTGATTAATAACCGTCCGATGAATGCAATCTCACTGTTAGATCTAATCGCCACATCTGAGTTGTTGAATTCAAATCTGTCCCACATATCTATAACCTGGTTGTTTTCCGTCGCGAGGTTTAGATCTACCACGTAAATACAAAATTATTCATGCACATCATGTTAAAAATCCAAAGAGAAAAGACGGAAAGTTACAAGAAAACTGGGTTCTAACTTATGTGCATTGCGATAATCTGATTTTTAAACTTTTGATCTCGGTTTCGAATCCGGGTAACCATCACTGGGATTCCAGCCGGTTAAGAATACAAAGAATGCCGGTTAGCCCGAGCACTGCGCTAATATAGCAGCTCCTGTGGTTAAGCGCGAGGCTACAAACGATATATCCCATCGAACCTCGAGGAGTTAACCGGAATTACTTGGAGATAAACTAGAAGTTTCTGGGAACAAGTGGATCGGAATTTCACGATCTGGATTTTTACCGGCAAAATATAACAAATATACTTATAAATCTCCCGTTAGTTTGAAAACGAAATGCGTGATATATACGGAATTTTTAGTTATTGCTAATGCAGTGGCATATTTACCTCTAACTGAAAAGTTTCTTCTGAGCATCGCCGGCATAAGACTCAACTCAACGTGAGCAGACAAGAACCACAAGATACTCCTTTTGTTTCCAAGAATATTCTCATCGCACGGTGAGGGCTGATCTCGATATGGATATGACATAGTTTCAAGTCATTGGTCCACGGCCGGAAGTGACTCACGTTAGGCTTTTGGGCAGGACCTTCTATTCCAAGAGGTCCGATTTCAGTTAGCTAAAGTAACTCCTGCTACAATCCCGAAGGGTACAAAAATAGATGGTAGACTGTGCATGCATACGTCACAAGGTCGGATCAGAAAGGTCAGCTGGACTGAAGATATCTTGAGTCTTTTACTCACTCTAGCTCGGAAGTACATTGCACACATGTAACTATGCACGCCTTTTTCTGAGTTTAACTCATCCATTCTGAACTTGGGAGGATTCCATACCGTAGGGAAGGAAGAGGACAAGCATTAGGGATAAAACTCTAGACGTAGATGGGCTCTAGTCGAGACGAGAGGAGTATGACTTGGTATCAGTAGGAGTAAATTCTTTTTATTTAATGTAATATAAAATATAAAATATAAATCTCACGTAAAATAATATAAAAGAGTAATATAATGTGAGTTGACAAATATTATTAGGGCATGTCAAAGCTGTAGAATTTGATTTTTTAATCATCATAAGCAAAAGTCCGTATCTCTTCTCTGGTTGCTGGTCAAACAAATTTCAACCAGTTTTGGATAGAGCTTGGATTCTCTTGCTGCGATTTTCATACAAAAGATCATACAACAAATAACTTATAAATATTTTGAACCGGCCCAACTTGTCTTACAACCGGACGATAGCAGCAATCGCCAACTCATGCGGGTGCTTTAGGAGGTGCCCGCAAGAAAGTTGACCGTGGAATAACACTATCACATATTTCAAAAGATTTCAGCTTTGACACGTCTTATTTTGTACACTATATTGGCCATTGTATTTACTCTGCTTGTGTAAGTATTAATTTGAGTATTAAACTTCTCTATTGCATAACTCAGAACCAAAATGAATGAAAAGTAATTGAAAAACACACTAAAGATATAAAGGGTCTTCTTCATCCTATTCTAAGGATCACCGGTGCTACACTAAAGAACTTGCTCATAATCTAGAGAACGTATGTATAGTGAGATTGACTTAAAGGATAAGCTTAAGGGGTAAGTTTGTGTTTGTGACTTATCGGTGGACATATGAGAGAACTGAGAGGTCCAACGATGCATACAAGTTACCACGTTCTTTAAGAAATTGAAGATGATAAGAAATTTTATCAAACGATGTGGAAGATAAAAGAGTTGACTCATAAGGAGAAGCTTTTTTCAGTTTTTATTCATTTGTGACCTAAGGTTGCTCTTTCCTTTGCATATTAGTGGACTAAACTCTTCATTCTTGATCTAGCGCGATAAAAGATTTTTCATCTATGCATAATTTGGGTGCATTACCAAACATACAATTAGATAAGGTAACTACATCTTGAACTAGTCTTTGCGATGAAAGCGTCTCAACTAGCAATATGCAAGGTCGGCTAATTTGATAGGAAGCATATCTCATGGTATATGAAACGTTATCCTATAATAGATCTCAAACTACTATGTTGGATTACAAATAAACAGTTTGGTAAGTATTATCGATAGTACATTGTAATTAGAGTTTAACTCTTATATCATATTCCTTTAGCAAAACTAGTAATATTAATCGAATGAGTAGAGAACATCAACTTTAGATCAATATCAGCTCAACTCTTTCGAGAGAGGACCATACTAGTAAAAACATCCACGTCATCTCTTTCTTACTACTTGACGTGAAAGAAGCCTTCAACAACATACACCATGATATATTAATCAACACACTCGATGACAAAAGCCTATCTAGCTCATTGATTTCGTATGTTTATTTATTTTTTTACGTTTTTCTTTATTGTGTTTATTATTTCTTGACAAATTAGATTACTTCTCTCACGTCGACAGCTTGACTGATACACAAGATTTAATAAACTAAAGTTTAATATAATAAATATGATATAACAATGAGTCTATAAAATCATATAGATGTAAGACTGGACTAGGATTCACTCTAGGTTGGATAGATGAAATACCCATTTGGGTACATGGATCTTCAACTCTGAAAATCACTAGAATATGATATAATATTTTCGCTACTTCTCACTCTTAGTCCTTAGTTGATTGCACCGAGTTGATCACATAAAGTTAAACTAGTATATTTTTGTTTAAAACACGATGACGTTAGGAGATAAACCCTCACACTTCCTAATGATAAAATATTATAAACCTTAAACCTCAATCAAATTCTTAAGATTTATTCTTGACTTTGATCTATGATCTCATGAGCATGTTGGAAATGTCATTGCCTCAGCATAAAGAACTTTTTGTGCACTAACTGTTATAGATAAGTCTCTATGGGATCTTAAAGCAAGTTACATCAGACAACTTTATTTATGTTCTGTAATTCCTAAGTTGGACTACGATGGATTATATGGTCTCATATGGTCCAACCAACTCAATAAGGCAATGAGTTGCTACCAAAGTATCAGGGTCAGTTTAGAACCATCTCTTATGAAGCTTTATAATATGATTTGAGTATGAGTCCAGTGTGCTAGTTATACACCTTGAAAGGTCTTACATAAGCTTTGGGTTGGATCGACCATGCTTGATACTTGACCAGATGCTACTTTACGAGCAGTTTCTCGTATGCAACCAAATGATCTTTTGGACCAAACTATATGCTATGATAATAATTAATGTCACCTTTGGACCATTCATATGCTTATCCTTGAGATTGTTTTTGTTTTCAGCCATTAGATACATCCACCTAGGATTGATTGCACATCCACATTGTTTTGTAACATCCATATCATGTTTTGCACTTTATAAAGCAAAAATTGTCCCCAACCAATTTATAGTCAGATGTTACGAGAGATCTCGAACTCATGTGGCCTTTGACCCAAGTTCATGTGAAGATCCCTTTAGACTACTACAAATCTGAGTAACACCAAGAATGATTGACAAATCCATCTCGTTCGTTCTGCTCTTTATCCATGTTAGAGAGCATATATGGAGTGTAGTGTCAAATGTAATGGAACAATCGTTATTCCTTACAATGTCAAGTCCGCCATGGAATTATCAAGAAGTTTGTAACACTCTAGGCAGGTTAAATGTCTTCACAAATGGATCATCACCTAATGAGAAGGTTGGCGGCGCGATAATATTCCATCACAACAACAAGAACGCTTATCAGATCTCTTTTGAGTTCTAGCACTATGCGGGAATTATGAGGCTTAGTTACTTACTCTTACCAAATCTTTAGAACAACTACTCACTCATAATATCACACATAACACTCTTTTTTGATTATCATTCTGCAGTATAAACTCTTTTTAACGCTTCAACCAGTTCTACATAGTTTATTGCATCACGAGCCGTCATTTCCTTAACACACTTTTTACTGTTTCACTGTATTATTCAAACTTTTTTGTGCATTGGGTACCATGTCACCAAGATATACTTGGTAATGAACTTGTAGATCAGCTTGTCAAACAGATTACACACATCCCGGACTTAAAAGAAGATTGCATCTTCTCCATTTCTCGGTTCAAACAGCATATCCAACAAGCATTTTGGTAACAGCACTAGAAATTCACAACCAAAGCACCTGATCTCTCAAACGAGTTGTAAATACTGGATCAAACCCTTACACTATTCAAGCTTTAACTGAACAGCAAAACAAATTACTTCTCCCAACTTCTCAATTAAGAAGAGATCACATACTCATTGGTTCTTATTTCATTCACTTCAATATTCTTAATCTCTTATTAATTTGTTAGATTCTGTAAACTTGCAGAGAAAACCTGCTGCACATCCTAGGTAGATGTCCTACCACTCGACAACTATGGTCCTTTTTGTCTCTTCTTGTCTTCCTTCATTATGCTCTTTATTTCAGATTATATTTATGTTTTGCTCATTCTTTTCTTTCCACTTTTGGCTTCTCCTTTCTCCACCTTTTCCTCTCTATTGTGTACAGCACTTGCAAAATTTTCATCCCGTAACATAATATCACGAGCAATCATTGTGAAATCACGAGCACAAACATTTTTGTTTGTAATGTGTTTTATGCTGGCTAATGCATTACCCTGCGTGTGCTTACAAGCAACGTAAGTATGATGATTATACACACTTTTGCTTACTTATTCACCTCTTTCATCTGAAGATGAAAAAGGACTGCCAGTTTATATTATCTAATCTTTTTGACGAGAAAAAATAAAAAATAAATTAATGTATTCATGAATATATTGTTTTGGTCCAGTAGGCTCTTGCACTTGTACACTCTGAAGCATAGTGCTGCACTCCACTTATGGATTTTCTAACAACGTTTTCATTGTTCTTGGAACGACTAATATTTAATATTTTAATTATTATTTTAATTTTTAGCAAAATCAGTTAAAATATTCATATAAATAGTTATAATATTTTCTATAATATAAAGAAAAAGAAAAGTACCGAAATTGATCGAGCATGCTTATCTGCGTAAGCATAGTGCGGGTAATGCATTATCCTATACTTCATAACGCCTTGTCTTCCGGCTGCATCGCCATATAACACACATCCAGTTCCATGTATAACGTAGGAATAATCAAGAAATGTTTTCCATTTCGACTTACGATATTATTTGAAAAACGTGAATATATATTCACCCTCTTCCAAGGTGGAAAAGGGTGGCACGCTCATCAGTTTATTGCCTAACTCTTCTGAAAGAGTTAATGAATAAATTCATTTTAAAATTAAAATCAATATTATGAGATAATCTTGATTTTATATTCTATAACCACGTTGTTATACATTACCCTTTTGGATTATATCCGAAAAGATCGGTTGCTTTGTAGTTTGTTAACATTTAATACTTACGATAAATATTACTCTTTATATTATTTTACGTGAGATTTATATTTTATATTACATTAAATAAAAAAAATTTACTCCTACTGATACCAAGTCATACTTCTCTCGTCTCGACTAGAGCCCATCTACGTCTAGAGTTTTATCCCTAATGCTTGTCCTCTTCCGTCCCTACGGTATGGAATCCTCCCAAGTTCAGAATGGATGAGTTAAACTCAGGAAAAGGCGTGCATAGTTACATGTGTACAATGTACTTCCGAGCTAGAGTGAGTAAAAGACTCAAGATATCTTCAGTCCAGCTGACCTTTCTGATCCGACCTTGTGACGTATGCATGCACAGTCTACCATCTATTTTTGTACCCTTCGGGATTGTAGCAGGAGTTACTTTAGCTAACTGAAATCGGACCTCTTGGAATAGAAGGTCCTGCCCACAAGCCTAACGTGAGTCACTTCCGGCCGTGGACCAATGACTTGAAACTATGTCATATCCATATCGAGATCAGCCCTCACAGTGCGATGAGAATATTCTTGGAAACAAAAGGAGTATCTTGTGGTTCTTGTCTGCTCACGTTGAGTTGAGTCTTATGCCGGCGATGCTCAGAAGAAACTTTTCAGTTAGAGGTAAATATGCCACTGTATTAGCAATAACTAAAAATTCCGTATATATCACGCATTTCGTTTTCAAACTAACGGGAGATTTATAAGTATATTTGTTATATTTTGCCGGTAAAAATCCAGATCGTGAAATTCCGATCCACTTGTTCCCAGAAACTTCTAGTTTATCTCCAAGTAACTCCGGTTAACTCCTCGAGGTTCGATGGGATATATCGTTTGTAGCCTCGCGCTTAACCACAGGAGCTGCTATATTAGCGCAGTGCTCGGGCTAACCGGCATTCTTTGTATTTTTAACCGGCTGGAATCCCAGTGATGGTTACGCGGATTCGAAACCGAGATCAAAAGTTTAAAAATCAGATTATCCGCAATGCACATAAGTTAGAATCCAGTTTTCTTGTAACTTTCCGTCTTTTTTCTTTGGATTTTTAACATGATGTGCATGAATAATTTTGTATTTACGTGGTAGATCTAAACCTCGCGACGGAAAACAACCAGGTTATAGATATGTGAGACAGATTTGAATTCAACAACTCATATGTGGCGATTAGATCTAACGAGTGAGATTGCATTCATCGGACGGTTATTAATCAAGAGCAAGATCTGACCGTAGAGGATGCTACGGATGATGTCAAGACGTTGTTCGGATGCTATGAGAGACGTTGGACGTGCGGGACAGTGCGGCACTGTGGCAGTCCAGACTCCAGACTCCACAGTCGAGACTCGAGACTTGACTCACTTGACATTATTTCTTCGCGATTCGAGGTTCCATCGAGGTGTTTCGACCTAGAGACTAGCGGATCACTGCGGACGACATACTCTGCTGCACTTCCGCTGCTTGGCATTGTTTCTTCGAGAATTGAGGTTCCATCGAGATGTTTCGACCTAGCAGACGACATTAAGACACTGTTAGGATACTATGAGAGAGGTTGGACATGCACTTTTGCTGTTTGGTATTATTTCTTCAAGGTTCCATCGACCTTTTTTGACCTAAAGGATGATGTTAGGATGCTGTTAGGGTGCTGCGGGAGAGGTTGGACGTGCCAAACGGTGCAACACTCTCAGACTCGAGTCGAGACTCAGAATTGGAGCGGCGGTGGAGCATGTAATCTGTTTCTTTGAATCCGCCGCTGCACGTTCGCTGCTTGGCATTATTTTTTCGAGGTTTCATCGACCTTTTTTGCCTAGTGGACGACATTAAGACGCTGTTAGGGTACTGCGGGAGAGGTTGGACGTGTGAGACGGTGCGATAGTTCAAAGTCTCGAGTCGAGACTCGGAAATGGTGCGGCAGTGGAACATGTAATATGTTTCTGTGAACATGTAACTTGTTTCTTTGGAGTAGAGGCTTACATTTTTGCGTTGCAAACTAACGACTACGGACTTTCATAACTCTAATCTTATAATGACTACGGGCTTCCATCCTCCATTTCGACTACTGCTCACATTTCTTCCTGATAGGTGGATAACTATCCATAGCATGTGATCTGAGTTATATTTGTGAAGACAAGGTTGGTGTTTCTTTTCAAAAAGATCACATGAACTACTCAAGTTCCAGATTGCTAGTAGTGTTAGAAGAGTCAACCTCCTAGTTTACTTCCTTTCCAGTGCGCAACATGAAATCCAATGGAGATAATTATAATAAAGATAAGTTTCCAAAAAAACAAAAGACTCTATCTGGTTTCATATCCATTTCTTCGTCTTCCACCTCTTCTACATATATCTACAAAGGAAAAGATCTTCATGTAATCGAGCATGTCATGTCTAGAGTAGAGGTCCAATATAAGCTATGGGATGATGCTTGGTATGATTTGTTTGATTGGATACATTTTGATCGGAACCTTGGAAAAGTATTTTGTAAAGTATGTCGTGATAAGAGTAAGTCATCTTTTGCTCTAGCTGGTGCTGTTAATGTCCGGGTCTCAGCCTTCCATGATCATGCAAGCACAACATTACATAGGACTATGGCTTGGGTTCAACATGAAAGAAAACAAGCTTTCAAGCAAGATGTCGAATTACCAAACATGGCTTGCGAACAGACGCTGATTACTTTATTTCGGACTGCTTATTTTGTAGATAGAGAATGTATTGCATTTTTTAAGTTATCAATTCTTTGCAGAATGTTGAAAACCGTCTCATCTTATATGACTGACAGTATCTATCATGAGGACAAGGAGTGCATAGACATTTTTGCATAACAGATTAGCTCTGTTATGCAAAAATGTACACTTGTTCGAGTTTAGCGCAGTCGTTCTTTGGTTCTGATGTGTGATGAGACGACTGATATTGCTGTGCATGTCATTTGGTTATTTTTGCAACCTTTCTGGAAGAGAGACATGTGGTAACAACCTTTCCCGGTCTTATTAGATTGTATGAGAAGCATTCTGAGATAATTACAGAAACTCTGCTTGAACTGTTGAAAGTGTGGGGGTTGGAACATGAAAAAATGATAAGTTTTGGTTCTGATGAAGCTTCAGTAATGACTGTTATACAGAACAGAGTTGCAACTCGACAGAAACATATTAAAATGCTTTTATGCTTATCTCTCATTGTATAGCTCATCGTTGTAATTAGCGCTTTTTGAAGACCTCTAGATACATTCGTTTGCGACCTTTAGTGAGGATATAGATGATTTTATAAATGCAGTAGCTCTATACTTTAAGAGTTCTACTAAACAAAAGGAAGGGTTAGAAGCATTACAGTATGAATCTACAGATTCTCGTAAGTTCCTGAAGCGTTATAATCGAACAAGTTGGTTATCTTGTTGGAGTGTGATAACTAGTCTCTGTGACTCTTTGGAGTCTGTTTTGTATTTTCTCTCCGAAGCAGATCCCACCAAAGATCATGGGTGCTCAGCTTTTCAAAAAGCTTCATTCTTTCAAGTCTATCTATTGTCTGTTTTTTCTTGAAGATATTTTACAGTCTTTGAGTGTGTTGTCGTAGATCTTCAGCAGAAATTTGTAGTTGTTAGTACCATAGGTGCGTTGATTGCGAATGAAGTAGCTACCATCCGAATGCAATTGTTGATCGTAGTGTTAACCTCAATGCTTTCTTCATAAATGAAGATATTTGTTATCATCTTCTATCAGATTATGATCCGGAAGGTGGCTTAGATTAAGAATATTGAAGTGAATGAAATAAGAACCAATGAGTATGTGATCTCTTCTTAATTGAGAAGTTGGGAGAAGTAATTTGTTTTGCTGTTCAGTTAAAAGCTTTAATAGTGTAAGGGTTTGATCCAGTATTTACAACTCGTTTGAGAGATCAGGTGCTTTGGTCGTGAATTTCTAGTGCTGTTACCAAAATGCTTGTCGGATATGCTGTTTGAACCGAGAAATGGAGAAGATGCAATCTTCTTTTAAGTCCGGGATGTGTGTAATCTGTTTGACAAGCTGAGTCTACAAGTTCATTGCCAAGTATATCTTGGTGACATGGTACCCAATGCACAAAAAAGTTTGAATAATACAGTGAAACAGTAAAAAGTGTGTTAAGGAAATGACGGCTCGTGATGCAATAAACTATGTAGAACTGGTTGAAGCGTTAAAAAGAGTTTATACTGCAGAATGATAATCAAAAAAGAGTGTTATGTGTGATATTATGAGTGAGTAGTTGTTCTAAAGATTTGGTAAGAGTAAGTAACTAAGCCTCATAATTCCCGCATAGTGCTAGAACTCAAAAGAGATCTGATAAGCGTTCTTGTTGTTGTGATGGAATATTATCGCGCCGCCAACCTTCTCATTAGGTGATGATCCATTTGTGAAGACATTTAACCTGCCTAGAGTGTTACAAACTTCTTGATAATTCCATGGCGGACTTGACATTGTAAGGAATAACGATTGTTCCATTACATTTGACACTACACTCCATATATGCTCTCTAACATGGATAAAGAGCAGAACGAACGAGATGGATTTGTCAATCATTCTTGGTGTTACTCAGATTTGTAGTAGTCTAAAGGGATCTTCACATGAACTTGGGTCAAAGGCCACATGAGTTCGAGATCTCTCGTAACATCTGACTATAAATTGGTTGGGGACAATTTTTGCTTTATAAAGTGCAAAACATGATATGGATGTTACAAAACAATGTGGATGTGCAATCAATCCTAGGTGGATGTATCTAATGGCTGAAAACAAAAACAATCTCAAGGATAAGCATATGAATGGTCCAAAGGTGACATTAATTATTATCATAGCATATAGTTTGGTCCAAAAGATCATTTGGTTGCATACGAGAAACTGCTCGTAAAGTAGCATCTGGTCAAGTATCAAGCATGGTCGATCCAACCCAAAGCTTATGTAAGACCTTTCAAGGTGTATAACTAGCACACTGGACTCATACTCAAATCATATTATAAAGCTTCATAAGAGATGGTTCTAAACTGACCCTGATACTTTGGTAGCAACTCATTGCCTTATTGAGTTGGTTGGACCATATGAGACCATATAATCCATCGTAGTCCAACTTAGGAATTACAGAACATAAATAAAGTTGTCTGATGTAACTTGCTTTAAGATCCCATAGAGACTTATCTATAACAGTTAGTGCACAAAAAGTTCTTTATGCTGAGGCAATGACATTTTCAACATGCTCATGAGAGCATAGATCAAAGTCAAGAATAAATCTTAAGAATTTGATTGAGGTTGAAGGTTTATAATATTTTATCATTAGGAAGTGTGAGGGTTTATCTCCTAACGTCATCGTGTTTTAAACAAAAATATACTAGTTTAACTTTATGTGATCAACTCGGTACAATCAACTAAGGACTAAGAGCGAGAAGTAGCGAAAATATTATATCATATTCTAGTGATTTTCTGAGTTGAAGATCCATGTACCCAAATGGGTATTTCATCTATCCAACCTAGAGTGAATCCTAGTCCAGTCTTACATCTATATGATTTTAAAGAGTCATTGTTATATCATATTTATTATATTAAACTTGAGTTTATTAAATCTTGTGTATCAGTCAAGCTGTCGACGTGAGAGAAGTAATCCAATTTGTCAAGAAATAATAAACACAATAAAGAAAAACGTAAAAAAATAAATAAACATACGAAATCAATGAGCTAGATAGGCTTTTGTCATCGAGTGTGTTGATTAATATATCATGGTGTATGTTGTTGAAGGCTTCTTTCACGTCAAGTAGTAAGAAAGAGATGACGTGGATGTTTTTACTAGTATGGTCCTCTCTCGAAAGAGTTGAGCTGATATTGATCTAAAGTTGATGTTCTCTACTCATTCGATTAATATTACTAGTTCTGGTAAAGGAATATGATATAAGAGTTAAACTCTAATTACAATGTACTATCGATAATACTTACCAAACTCTTTATTTGTAATCCAACATAGTGGTTTGAGATCTATTATAGGATAACGTTTCATATACCATGAGATATGCTTCCTATCAAATTAGCCGACCTTGCATACTGCTAGTTGAGACGCTTTCATCGTAAACATTTCATTTTGTTCAAGATGTAGTCACCTTATCTAATTGTACGTTTGGTAATCCACACAAATTATGCATAGATGAAAAATCTTTTATCGCGCTAGAATCAAGTCCACTAATATGCAAAGGAAAGAGCATCTTTAGGTCACAAATGAATAAAAACTGACGAAAACTTCTCCTTATGAGCCAACTCTTTTATCTTCCACATCGTTTTATAAAATTTCTTACCATCTTCAATTTCTTAAAGAACTTGGTAACTTGCATGCATCGTTGGACCTCTCAGTTCTCTCATATGTACACCGACAAGTCACAAACACAAACTTACTCTTTAAGCTTATCCTTTAAGTCAATCTCACTATACATACGTTCTCCAGATTATGAGCAAACAGGTCTCTTACATCCTTAGTGTAGCACCGGTGATCCTTAGAATATGATGAAGAAGACCCTTTATATCTTTAGTGTAATTTTTTAATTACTTTTCATTCATTTTGGTTGTGAGTTATGCAATAGAGAAGTTTAATATTCAAATTAATACTTACATAAGCAGAGTAAATACAATGGTCAATATAGTGTACAAAATAAGACGTGTCAAAGCTGGAATCTTTTGAAATTATTTGAAATATGTGATAAAGTGTTATTCCACGGTCAACTTTCTTGCGGGCACCCACATGAGTTGGCGATTGCTGCTATCCCTCCGCTGTAAGACAAGTTGGGCCGGTTCAAAATATTTATAAGTTATTTGTTGTATGATATTTTCTATGAAAATAGCAGCAAGAGAATCCAAGCTCTATCCAAAACTGGTTGAAATTTTGTTGACTAGCAACCATAAAAGAGATACGGACTTTTGCTTATGATGGTTAAAAAATCAAATTCTACAGCTTTGACATGCCGTTATAATATTTGTCAACTCACATGACGCAAGTAAGAGATCCACGATTCTATACAAAGTTATTTTTATGAACTACGACTTCTCACTTTTCTCCTCGTTAAAGAATATTGTTTTCTTTATATTTTTTATTAGGAGTCTCAAACTTAGAACTTTTTTGAAAGATTTTGGATCCACGGGAAGGAGTTTCGATTTCAGCTAGACCTTAGTGGTTATTTCTTTTCGGTATTTTCTGGAATTTTCATCCTTTTCGTCTGTTCTCTTTTGCAGTAGAGAATCTACTGCTCAGAGCAGTTATTTTCGATGTCAGAACTGAAAAAATATTTAATAAAAAAATCATGATGTTCATTCACAAAAACATATCAGAAAAATCTCAGTTTTACACAAAGTTATCCATGACAAAATTACGGTTTCTTTCTCTCAACCATGGAGAAATATTTCCTCTGAACTTTGACACCCCTATTAGTTTAAAAATCCATTATTAAACATCTACACACCTACTGTCGCTTTTGCAAGACAACAAGAAACAAGAATAAGTTGTCATCTTTCGACTTTACTTCACGTACATTTTCAATATGTTTACTTCCATTTCCATAGCTACGTTGATATCTCAGCTATACCAAATGCATAGCGTCAACAACTTGTTAATTCCCTAGTTGGATTAGAAACTAAGGAAGCTACCGTGTCCATGTTGCAAGAATCAGGAGTTTCCGGAGGAGTAGTTGTAAGTTGTAAAGTAGATAGGCGTGCGCAGTCATATACCATGACGGCCGTGTCGTGGAGACAAGCAAAGATCCTACTTCTATAAATTTAGAGACTAGCCAATCACAATCCAGCTGTTCTGGACTATCGCAACTTGCCCGGGCCCCGGACCAAGTGAAGTCGTACCGCTCTTGTCTTTTGCGCGACGGAGTTTTGGGTCGAGCTTTGAAACGGAAGCTACAGCGCCAGACAGCGGACGTAGTGCGGCTCCCGTAGATACAAAAGCACATCGTACAGTATCTGAGGACTGACTCACCGAGCTACAGTAAGGCCGTTAAGGAGAGCCCAACGTATACGCGCAGAAGGATTCGGGAACTGTTTTCATTTTTATACTGACAGTGTTTTGGTTTGATGTGGTGTATATTCCACATCCAGAAGTGCCCCCAAATTAACTTGCGTGTTCTTGCCTTTTAGGTGCCTTCACGTGCTGCTGCCAAATTCGTCGCAGATCACATCATTTGAGTCTTTTCCAGCACTGTTGGAGTTTGCATGGGGACCAAATCGCGCAAAGATTGTGTCGTTCCAGCCAAACTTTCGGTCGTTTATACGGCGATGAGTCGATTAGTTGGGTTCAGACAAAGTGTCCGTCGTTAACATCTGTTCTGTACAAGCCCGTTCAGTTGATTCTGGGAGAAGCGATGCCAAAATCTGGCTCAAATATTCCCGCCATCGTTGCCCCTTCGTCGGTCAAGGCCACAGAGTTTAGAAAGAGATGATTGACTGATTCTTTCCTATAGTAAAGAGAGAGAGAGAGAGAGAGAGAGAGAGAGAGAGAAACATGAGAAGAGGTGGTTCTGGCAGGGATCTGATGGTGGATTTCTTTCGTTTTTGCGGGTGCTATCGGGCAAATAATCGACGCTATCTGAGTTTGGTTGGTGGTGCCATTGGGGGTTAATTTCGATTCGGACTAGGACCGTGTGAATGCGCTGACAAGGCAGATCGAGGACTAGTTGTGCAGTGGTGGAGCCAAAGGACAGAGAGTTTGAGGAATTCTTGAGGCAGGGGAAGAATAGGAACTCGACGGGAGAGAAAGAAAAAGAAAGAGGAGGACGAGGAGGAGGACGAGGCATTGGCGATGGTCAGGAGGAGCACTCGCGTCGTTGTACTTCAGACTGATCAGAGGAAAGAGAGGGTTGGGGAAGGGGTGTGGGGCCGACCAATTTCTGTAGAGGGGAGTTTCGCTTTTGTTTTTCAACGCCAACAGTCAGCTTTGGCTTGAGCGTTCCATCGTCCGGTCGAGCCATTTTTCTCTATACCACCTCTGCCTTGGGATAGCGCCTTCTTGAAGCTCGAGCAAGAAATGAGTTTCTTCCCAACCCGTTAGGCCGTCGTGAGCTTCGACTCTGTTTTCTGCTGTTTATTCTGGCTCTACCTCGCGGTATAACTTTCACTGGATTCAACAAGTGGAATTGCACTCGAAATGGACACAGGAGGAGATTGAGGGAATAGCTGCAGCTTAGAGCTAGAGCAGGAAGGACGCGGGAGTGGGTCTTTATTTTCAGACAGGATGCCACCGCGCCATAAAAAGAAGAGGAGAAACCACGCAGCAGCAGCCGCAGCCGCAGCTGCAGCGAAGAGACGAGATTGGCTCGTGGGGGATCTGGTGGTTGCCAAACTCCGTGGACACCGGCCATGGCCTGCGCAGGTGTCTCCCTTACTCTTTTCACCTTACTGGTCTCAGTTGAAAATAAAAGTATTTTCACTTAATTCTAGGCGTTTCCTGGCTCCCTGGACATTTCCTCTTCCAGCAATGTACCTTTTGCTATTCTCGAAGACCGAAATTGTTGAGCAAATTGAGCTTTTAAGTTTATTGCGCACTTGGAGCGTTGAAATTAAGGAAACTACGTGAAGTGTGCAAGTACCTTGTGAACTAAGATCCTGCCCTATACACAAGTTCTTGGAGGAAAGACAATTTCCGTTTGCTGTTAATTTCGGTTTATGCAAGAGGCTGGGATTTCGTCTTCTACATCGTACCCCAATGGTCACTGCATCTGAATTGGGTCTTTGCTGTCCCCTTAAACGAGAGACGCCCACAGCGCTTTCACATTCCTTGGTACCATCGTCAAGGTCCTGCAAGAAAACCCTCTCGTTGGTTGAGTTTCGAAACAGTTTCCAGGGTTTTCCTCTCTTATAAAGGAAACTAGGACTTTCTGACCCTCGATTTTCCTTCAGCGCACGACTTCCCTTGGTCTCCTGACATCGCTAATAGCCATACGTAGAGCGTCAGAGTCGCGTTGCTTCTTTCGAAGGAGGAGTTTGCTGTTCCACCTTATCCGTATGATGTTAGTATAGTGTTAACACTTTCGATAACAAACCACAGCACCCTCTAGTACAACCTCTGGTTGTTTTTGTTCTCTCGTCCATATCTTCGAGAAATTTCTGACCAAGTATCAGGTTTCTTCGTGCCAAGTGACGTTTTCTGGTTTCTGAGTATCATGTGGGTTTCGACAGATACAAAAGCCAGAGGATTATGGATACGAGGCTCGACCCCACAGAATCTTTGTCACCTTCTTCGGTACAGAGGAGACGTAAGTGGGGGAAGAGACAGAATGATCAACGGTCCAACAAATTTGTTCCTCGAAAGTGCAAGTAATTTCAGACCGGTTGGCCATTTCTTTTACGCCTTTGAATGTTCTGATTAGCAGTGGTGGTTGAAATTTCTTGTTGCTTTGCCTATTGTAGATGCTTCTGTACTCACAACAAGATTACGCCTTTCACATCCGTTATGAGGAAAAACATGGCCGAGCAGCTTCAGAAAATCAACACCAATCCGGAGCTTGAACGCGCTATCAAGGAGATCTTTGCAGCGGACGATGAACTCAAGGTGTCCATGAAGTCACAAAACAAGTCGGAAGATGAGAAATCAGATGAGGAAGACGAACAGCCGGCTGAGGCTTCCTCCAAACCACCAAGGAAGAAGGCCAAAATTGCTCCTCAAGAAGACGCGGTAGCGCAGGAGCCCGTGGTTCATAGTGCAGCGAAAGAAAGCACTAGACCCACCAGAGCGGGAGCAGCAGCAGCGGCAGCAGCTGCCGCTGCACAGTCGTTGAAGGAGGAGAAAGCAACTGGTGGTGGTTCGTCTGTGAAAAACATGGCAGCTCATCAGGTTCAGAAGCTCCCTCGCAAAGTCAGAATCAAAGTGTCAAGTCAGAGTTCCGATTCAGCCAACCATCAGAGTGTTGGAGAAGTCACCGTGGCGGTCACAGACAAGGCAAGTGTCAGTTCTCAATCTCAAAAGAGCGACCTTGAGTCTCCATCGAGAAGCGAAATAGATGCTGAGAAGAAGGCCGATGCCACATCTTCCCCGTCTCCCAAGAGCACAGGTGCCGAAGCAGAGTGTTCCAAGAATGGAGACGTGGAAATGGAGGAGGTCACTGGTGATGCCTCTGCAGCTGATGCAGAGGTTTCAAAGGGAAGTGGTGAACATTCTTCAGCAGAAGCAACGAACGATGAAGACGTTTCCAAGAAAGGTGAAGACGTGTCCAAGGTAGATGAAGGTCATAGTGCCAAGATTGAGATATCGAGCTATGAGATTATAGGAGGGGCACTGGATGCGGCGCAAAAAGGTGATGAAATTATGGGAGAGGGACTAGATGCGGCGAAGGGAAGTGATGAAGTTATGGAAGAGGCACTGGATGCGACAAAGGGAAAGGATGAGATTATGGGAGACCCATCGGATGTGGCGAAGGGAAGTGTAGCCGCGGCGAAGGAAATTGTTGTTGAAGATAGTGAGAAGGATTTTGACGACAAGAATTGTGAAAGCACAGTCATCAAACTGGAAGCTGATGCTGGATCAAAGGAAGATACTGAAACTGTAGTTGTGAAAGATACGGATGAACAGGGTAAGGTTGATGAAAAGGAGCAGACTGATAATGCAGTAAAACCGATCGAAGTAAGAGGGAATGCCCTCAAAATAGCAGCTGGCGTGGAATCACCTAAAGAAAAATGCGAGCTTCCAGCACTAGCTGAAGTTGCAGACAAGGCTTGCTATAATACCGGAGTAAGAGAGGAAGGCAAGCTTTGCGGTAGCACAGTAGCGATAGAAGGGGACAATGTCTATGACAACGCGATGGTAGCAACAGGGATAAAGGTTTGCGCGAGCACAGTCGAAACCCCAGTGGAAAACAAGGAAGGTGAGCCCGCAGTTGATGTCATAGGGGTAGACAAGGGTAGTGACAGATCAGCCGAAGTGATAGAGGAAGGCAAAGTCAGGGATAGTACAGCGGAGCCCATGCATGTAGAGACGGCTTGCAGAAGCGCAAGTGAGGTGAGGGAGGAAGATCCGGCAGGTGAAAGCACGTCCCGAGCTGAGAACGCGGAGCACGATTGCGAGACGACAGCGACGGCTGAGAAAAATCACATATCCTGCGAGTTGTCAACAAACGATGAGCAAGAAGTTACTATAGAAATTCCAAGAGAGGATCTGAGAGACAGTGAAGGTCCAACCGTTGCCTCAGAGAAAGTGGAGGATTCCGGTCCCGCAGCGATTGTCCCAGATGAAGGGAAGAATTGCAATTTCCCAGCAGCGAATGTTGAAGAAGTGAAGGATTGCGATCTCCCAGCAATTCCAAGAGACGAATTGGAGGATATTTCAATAAATACCAAGCAGGAGAAGGCTCGTGAGAACGCGGGCCCCGGAAAGGACGCTTTACAGGATGATGCCAAGGATAGCGAGAGGGCAGTCATAGCCACAAACGACGAGAAGGATTATGAAAGCACACACTCTGTGGATACTGTAGGGAAGGGCGGCCAGGGCAAAAGCACGCCTCAAGTCAAGGGAGAAGGGAAAGAGCTTGAGAGTACTCCAACCGAGAAGCCCGTGGAGAAGGACAGTGACATCACAGCCATGTCGATCGCCACGGGAGAGGCGTTGGAGAAGGATCAGGATCAGGAAGCGGAGAAAGATGGAGGAAAGGCAGATGTAGCAATGGACGAGAAGTGCGATGGTGTTCACTTGGAGAAAGAGGAGAGATCCTCTGATACAGTTGTGGAGGGTAGTGTGAAGAGCAAGATAGCAGCAGCAGCCACCGAGCATGAACAAATTCCAAAAGATGAAGTCCCGACGGCTGCAGCAGCAGCCGACTAGTTGCTGCTCTAGTTAAGAACTCCAAGGTGTGACAGGTTTGCTACTCTAGAAGAGTCTGCTAAATACATTCCGGAAATAGTAATTTGCTGCAAAAGGAATTTTACATGAGGTGAGTGGACCGGTACACCTTAGTTTGTCTTGGAAGGATTAGTGAAATTCAGAATGGGCGAGGCATAACATCTTCGATTAGAGAAGAAAGCCAACCTAGTGGTGATCTTCCCAAGCTCTGGAAGATATTCCTGTGGAACTCTTTCAAGACCAAATCCTGTGTTAATATTGTCTTTCGTGCCTTCATCAGAACAAGAAGAACTGCATTGCTTCTTCTATTTCTACTCGATACACATGCGTTTTTCCAGGCCTTTTGTTGTTGCATTTCAACAGCTTCAGTTTGACAGTGAGCACTGATAGGCAAGTCAAATGGAAGCTTCTTTTGATTGAGTTTCTGTTAATTACATTTCTCTTGTTTGATGATGTAGGCGATATCGTTGCTCCAGTTTTTAGCGAACTTGAGCTCACGAGGCGGAAACCCTGGTGACTTTTCGTGATTGATCAGGACATTTGTTTGCTGTTGTGACGTCCCATATTATCGTCCAAAATCTCAAGCCAGCAACCAACAGACCAGTAATTCCATGTATTGCTTGGTCTATCGCTCTTCCCTGAACAGGCTAGCAGACAACCTGTGATGGCAAAGCACCTCTGTCGTTTTGCTAGATAATGAATTAGTCTGAGCAGTAAGAGCATTAGGCCAGTTGGGCAGAACAACCTCTCAGCTCATATTCAAAGTCACAGGTTTTCTGGTCTTCCACCGTAGGTAGCGAACCAGGCACGTACGTAGTCCGTCCGAGGTGCCCATGACTAGCAAAACCAGCGGAGGGTGTAGCCCACAAACTAGTTAGGCATAGTGAGGTTGGTTTAGCTAGTGCAGTCGTCTCGATGTAGTAGTTTAGGTTTGCTGACCGAATCTGCTCCCGATGTGAAAAGTCGTTGGAAGGTTTACATCTTTGTACTGTGGGCATTGCTCATTTACCATCTGAACTGTGTCATCTACTGTTCTCGGTTGTTGTTCGCTTGGATGATTACATGCTTGAATTCTGGATCGAGTTGGTGGTAATCTCTAGTCCAAAGATGATTGTCAGCATGAGGTTGCAACCCATACAAGTTGCGAGCTGCACATGGTACGTATCTTGTCCGCTCGTGTGGGTTCGAGTTAGTTGGACCAGCCTTTTCTTTGGTCATGGATCGAGAGAAGGAACTAACTTCTTCTTATTGTGGTAATCAGGTTCTTGGGTGTACACCTACTCAGTACCTAAGTGCATCAGTGATGGACGGGCAAATACAGGCTCCTCTTTTACTACCGCCGTCTGCCTTCTCCCCTGTTCACTAAATCCGTGCTCCTCAACTCCTGCATTAGATTCTAAGTTTATCGGTATCCAGGTTCTGCTTGGATAGCCTTCGTTTCTTGCAATGGATTCTGTGATTCAGCGCTATCTACGTTTTGATTTTGTAAACCTTCGCTTCTTTCAACATTGCAGCAGACAGATCTAGTTTGTCGTCATTTCTGCATGGGGGTTTGCTTTTAGCCTTTCAAGCATACTGCATTTCTTCTCTTGTCATTGTCTACACGAATTCAACGACATACCGAGGGGAACCTATTTTGGAAATGTGCTTCGCGCTACACATTTCCCTCGGCACACCCTCAGGTTATATAACAATTCGCTAACTCCGCTCGGCATTGTTCGCGCACATTCGGCCACTAAGATTCTCACTGTGTACTTGGCTTGGCTAATTGCGTGATACCCCTATATTAGAGTGTGGTCCTTGAGCATATATGCCATTCTCGATATATGAAAATAACTTCATGATAGGTTGCCTATCCATAGTAGGATCCAGAAACCAGCAGATAAGAGATATCGGCTCCCTAGTAGCACACATCCAAAGGCTTCTACTTCGATTGTGGTGGAAGTTTATCATCCACGGGTGTTCGGCCTCCGTATGCATCACCCAGAATGTTGTATGTGAACGTGGGAGTTGTCAAATGTCATCACACAAAGCGTAACTCAGAATTTCATCAGTGACACTTCATCATCAGTCTGTGGCCCCAAGTATTCCGCACCATGAAGCCTGGGTCCAATAAGCAGTGATCTAGAAAGACCACCGATAAATTCGTGTGCCCGAGACCATCAGCGACTGCAGTCACTAGAAACGTATAGCCATTACCAGCAATCGTAATGGCTATTTGTTATGCATTTGCATTCGCTAAAACTCCTTTCATTCTTCTGGTTATGTACTTCTCTGGGTTCAATTTTCACGGGTTACCTTCAAGCGTACGTGGAGAACTCTTGCATTATGCTGCTTATATACGCAAAGACCGTTGTATATTTGTTACGCTTTTGCTTAACGTACCGTTGATTTAAAAGCAAAGTCAGAAAGGTACAGAATTTGTGGTGTGTATAATGTATTTCGTCTTTAAAGAGAAATTTCTTTCATCTCTTGGACACTGTATCTAGAGTTAATCTAGAGTTAATCAGTTTAATTAACTCTAGATTAACTCAAGAGGGGAATCCATGAATGGTTAAGGAATGATTGTTGTCTCTGAGCCACGGAAGTATTCGTTATCTTTAGTTTCTTTGCTTCTTCTTTAGTAGGGAATTTTTTTTGGTCTTTACCGACAAACCTCATTGCGCGTCATTTCTTTCTTTTATTCGGTATTTCCTAGGCGAGAAGACGCATTTCCAAGGAGGCTTTCTTTTAGTTGGTGGTACCTGAAATCACAAATTTGAAAGGATGTCACTTTAACCCATTGAATAATACACTCAAAGGATAGTCAAATATTATACTGAAACCATGTATACTGTAATACATTTAAAAAAATAAATTTTAAGTTATAAGAAGAAGGAATTTTAAAATCTAATAGTAATAATTTAGAATATACTATTTAACCTAGCAAAGAAATAATAAACATAATGTGTCATTTGGTTTTAATAAAGTTAATAATTTCTTGGAACAAAATAGAGTCTTCTCTTCACCCAAAAAGACACGCGGAGAAAAACAATATTCTTTTTCCTACTTTTATACCGGTACTAGAGTTTTCCTGGTGCGATTATGGAGTGCTTTCGACATGTTACACTCAGAGTCCGAAGGTAAAAATAAACTATAAGACAAGTGCCAAAAAAGAAACCAACCAATAACAGCATAAAGTAGAGACCATAAAGTACACGAAAATACATGCCTCCATTTGATAGAATCTTTATATAGATAACGGTGGCACTGATTGCATGTATCCATTAGAAGAACCAGATATAATCTTAGTATTTTCTATGAATGTCAGATTAACCTAAATATTTCTCGCTTATAACAACAAATGATTCTTTTCTCTTAAAGTAAATTTATAGAATATAAGCAGAATATAATCCAATTGTTACGTATTACCTCCAAGCGGGAGTTATGAAAAGAACCTATAAGTGAATTGCTTATAAACGCACTAAGAACTATGTTAGGGACAATTTAAAAATATATAAATTTGAGTGAAAATAGTCTATACCTAACCTTTCTGATAATAAACTCTTCGTGGCAAAAGGGTTAAATAATTAATTAAATTACTCAGGTCTTGAGCAATCCACTAGCAATGTTAGATGAATAATCACGAGAAGAAGAGGTTTGAAAGGACTCCAGTATAATACTGGTTTTAGTGTCTAATTGAGTCTAAACTTATGAAGAGTCCGAGGAAGACAAAAAAAACTATGTGCTTCATCATCTAAGCTTAGCATGAATGGTAGTAAGGGAAAGGTTAGTTTCAAGCAGAAGGTGATGATAACTAAGTCAAGATTTGAACTAACATCTGATTGTAGATAATCTTATTTTGCATATATAGATCGATTATATTGGATGTACCTCTATCTTGTGCAATTCATTTTTTTACTTGCTAGAGTTTCATAGTTCCTATTCCATTATCAGTTGTAATTTTTGAGTTATGAAATCACTTTGGATGGCATTGCATGTGTTTACTCTCATAAAGTCACCGTCTAATAATTTGAAACTATAGCATATATATAGAGACCCGACTACAATTTTAGATAATTAATCTTTTGCGCAAAGAGTCATATGTAAATTGCTTTCTTTTGAAGTTATACAGAGGATATTTTCTTGGTTGAGAAAAATCATGTAGGATACAATGGAAAAGAGAAGAAATTATAAATATCAGATCATAATTTAAAGGTTTACTTACCTGTAAATAAAGTTATTTTTTGATCCTTGGTGTTAATAGGAAGGAAGACCGACCACTGCAAAAATCATGGCTGCGGTTCCGATATGTACCAAAGCGATATTTAAAACAGTTCACTACCAAGCTGCGAAGTGAATTTGATTTGAATGCCTCTTGATTGTAATTCTAACTTGTACAACCTTATTTTGAACGCCTTATTGATTTTTAACTTCACCATGATCCAAGCAGAAGGATGTGATTTTCCATCTAAACAAGACTAGCATGATTAGCATGCATCAAGTCGCACATCAGTCTTGAGAGAATACAAGCTCAGAAAGTAATTTGGCCTCGCGGCCTTCTTGAAAGAAATGGTGATAAGCGCATCCAACTTGATGATTTGAAGATCATCTCGAAATCAAACTTATTACACACATGAGACAGCATTGTATGATCCATCAGATTCTTCTTGTCAAGGGAGAGTGATCACATCGCGATGCCAAACGAACAAACTACTTGTGTGGTCACTGCAGTTTGCTAATTGGTGACTGCTAATGGATGGAGAAAGGTCCAGTTATGAAATCTTAGATGCACGAAATGGATTTCAACCATTTGTTTGTGCGAACTACGCACCAGAACTACACAAATTATGTAGCACCAGAACTGCACATATTATATAACGTTACGACATATGTTATACAAATTCGCTATACTCGGATAGCAAAAACCTAAGTCGGATCGTTCTTGGTATTCGTGGATTATTTTGGAGGTATTTGATATTAGTTTTGATAATTTGTTATTGATATAATTTACTATTTTTGATTAATTTTTAAATATAGCTGAGAATTATAATGATATTTGTTATTCGAGGATTAATTTTTCTTCTAGAATTTTGCAATAATTACATTTAATATTTAATATAATTCACTAATATGCCCCTGAGCTCTCTGTTCCACCAGCGTCGAGACGGAGGACTGAGACGGAGTGCGAGAGAGAGAGGAGAGGGAGTACATGGAGTGTAGTTTGAGAGAGTGGAGTGTGTTGGGGTGGGTTATTGAGATATTTTTTATATATTTATCTTCATCTTTTGTTTCTGCTTCTTTTGGTTTTAGAATTGATATATTCTGTGAAGAAATGAATGAGTATTAAATATTTTTAGATTTTTAGGATATTTAAGATTATAGAGTCTTCTGTTTAGGATTTTTGAGAGATTTTTGAGGGACTTCTTGCTACATTTAGTGTGTTTTTATCTCTACATATCAAAATACTTTTTTTAGTGAGTTCTTTTTTGAGATGTTCTTATTACGAGTATCGTTTGGTTGGATATCGTCTCTTTTCTAGCTATGGGTACTCTCTCTCTCATGAGATCGATACTAATTTGAGACACATCATGTTTGGTGTGCAATCAGTTATTTATCTCGCAAGGGATAAAATCTCATGTGGGAAAGATGTACAAGAGCTATAATAGGACCACATAGGATGCCCAGGTTAGCTGAGAGCGGAGGTCTACACGTGCAGTCATTTTGACAGCGTTAACCATTCTTCATCTTGAGTTGTGGGAGTGGTTGAGAGTCCACTCTAACACTATTTTGAGATTGTTCGAGATGAGTTTTCCTTGTCCGTGTTTGTTCCATCGGTTACCCCATGCTCTTCATGACGAGATGAGACAGACATTCCGTCTATCTCTCGACATGTTGACACGAAACACCAAGGACAAGGCGGTGTGGTTATTGTTCCTCCTACTTCCTCGTTGGTACCTCCGTTATACTCGAGGTGGCAGAGGAGGACATCTAGAGATGACGACCCGTCTTCGGAGATTTCGTGCAGGTGATTGTGCGATCTTACAAGAGAAATCAGTACGTGCAGTACGAGATAAGAGTGAGCATGCCTCTACAAGTGATGTCTCATCCCGTCCGCATACGACGTTGTAGGATGCTAGGTCAGGTTGGAGAGTATAGTAGAGCTGCTAGAGCATTGCATCCTTTGTCAATGATATGTCCTACTGAGGAGACGATCGTTTTATTGCGTTTCATTCACTTCTCACCGGATGATCCTCCATCACCTGAGGTTCAGGACTATCAGCCTGAGGAGCCATTATGTGTCAATAGGTCCTTATTTGCCCAGGCTTTATGTACAACTCCACGTCTATCTTCTGGAGGTCTGTCTAGGATGATCTACGAGCACATACGAGATTGTTTTCAGACAGACGACCCCTCCAGTGCTCCCACAGAGCTTTTTTAGATAGCGGCAGCAGTAGCTCAGAGACATATTCCTCAGTCTATAACTCAAGTATTGGGGACAACTAGACTTTTGTCATGACGAAGGATGATGGAGGGATTCGATGGATAGCCATCCGCGAGATTCTCTTACGACTTATTAGTCGTACCATTGTCCTTCAACTTCGAGATACTTTTCAGGACCATCTTTGTCCTCATCATTTTGGAGTTACGACGCTTGGAGGTTGTGAGTCTGTGTCTTTCGATATTATGGTTCTCTTGGACATTCATCCCGATTGAGTTGTCTTACAAGTGGACGTGGAAAATGCTTCTAAATAGCGTTTCTCGCGCTTCCATCTTTAGGGAGCTCATGGATGGCGATGGATCTCTGAAGAGTATAGTTCTCTTCGTACGATCGTTCTATGGTTCTTCCTCCTCTCTTTATTATCAACACGGTCCTTTGATAGAGGAGGTTGCAGTCATCAGCTCCGTTGCATGTACTCGTCAGGGAGACTCTTTGGGTGAACCTTTTGTTTGCCTTAGCTCACTATAGAGCTCTCTTGGTCATCGCCTTGGCTGCTCTAAGTTTTGTTTCTCCATCTCTAGTTGATGATACGCATATTGTAGGTCCGGCGGACTAAGTCTGTGATTCCTTTGATCACCTCGTCTCTCAATTGACCTTGGGAGGACTAAGAGTCAAGGTGTCAAAGTGCAAGACTTAATCTCTCATAGGTATACCATTGGACCTCCAGCTCTCGGAGGGACTTGTTACATCTAGAGATGGTTTATGCATCCCCGGAGCATGGGTAGGTATAGAGGACTTCGTCTCTCGATTCTTAGATGTTATTCTAGCGGAGGACGTTTTGCATATCGAGGATCTCTCTATGTTAGAGGACCCACATGTTGTCTTTGGTATCCTTTTCTCTTCAATTGCACGTCGTCTTGGTTACTTACTCCGCACAGTACCTCCATCTCCTATCTTCGTCTCGTGTCTTAGAGAGTTGGATAAGAGGATCATGGAGATTTTTGATGACATCGTAGGACCGGACACTTTTGACTGTGTGGCGGGATCTCTCGTACATAGGCAGACATCTTTACCGATATCATGTGACGGAGTGGGCTTATTATCCATGGAGGAGACTACTCCAACAACCTTTTTGGGTAGTTGGGTCCTCTTCGCACCTTGGCTCTGTTGTCATTTTCTCGTGCAAGATAGACTTATTCTGGAGAGCTATGTGACCGAGTGAGGATGGTTCAACCCACTACAGATGTGTCTTTGTGAGACAAGAGATAGTTTGACTCTTGAGACACGTGAGACACACCTTCGATTCTATACCCTAGCTATCGAAGGATCTCACGGACTACAGTCCTCTCTGACGAGATACCACTTCCAGCAGGTTCTCCATGCGCTGTCGTGACGAGAGTCTTTCTTGAGGAGGGCGGACCTCCTGACTGTGATTGATCAGAGAAACGACCAAAAGGGAAAACAAATTGCTGCTGGCGATGAGATCTCAAAATCCAACATCCCGCGTCCACCAATTACAAATTAACACTCAACAAACACTGAGGTACACAGACAGGTCTCTCAAGATTCAAAATAACTTTATTTCAATGTCGGCTGCACCATCAATTTCTTCAACTGTAAAACAAAATCTCTCTCTCTTCCTCTCCTACGCGTCTCTCTCTCTGTCTATCAGTTCTCTGCCAAAGACTGCCAAATTCACCTCAAATCCGATCCAGTAGGTGAAATTCAGACCCCTAACTCTTATACCTCTCCTTGCGTCAACTTCCCAACTGAAAAACTCAGAAATTGATTTAGCGACGATCAAAACCTCTCACAGATCATCCAATTGATCTCTCCTCAATAGACTGCCTCTTGAAATTAATTTATCTCCAAAATAGTTTATTAGACAAAGCTCAAGCTCTAAAACACTTGCCCCTCTCCTTGCGACGATCTCAGGTTTCTCAGAAATTTGATCTCTCCTGCTCCCGAGCTTCTCCTGCGCGTCCCTGATGGCTTCCTCTTCTCCTCTACCCAAAAGTGTCCTCATCCAAAGCCGCCGCAGGTTATTTAACCTAAAAGCTAAGGCCCTAGCTAAGCTGCCCCCCTGCTGTCCTTATAAGCACAACCACTTATCAAAAGCAGACCCCTAGCTAAGCTGCCCCCCTACTGTCCTTATGGGTACTGAACTTTATTTGCTAAGCAGGCCCTTTTTTTAATAAAAAGTTCACAACTGTCTTTACAAAGCATACTCCTTCACTGATAAAGGTCTCACAACTTCCTTGCCTATTGCTAAGCCAACTCGATGAATAATTAACTGATTAATAAAAGTTTCCCGTGCTCTTGATGCCATCCTGAATATACCACAAGCCATTCGATGTAGGCCGAAGCTCATACACTTATGGGGCTGCCCCACAGGGCTTACAGCCCCCCATATGCACACCAAGTATCTCCCATAGTATATTCACGGTGGCATGCAGAGGCTTAGGTCAGGAAGCTCACGATTAAGAGAGATACCGGTCTCCCGTCCCTAGATATGCAGGACGTGGCTACATATCCGACATAGACTCCCTCCCAGGAGGTCAACATGCCAGAATAGGAACCAAAGACCAGGGAGAATTGATCCTGAGACCACTTTCCTCCTAGGCAGGCGCCCTATCACTGGGATGGCCTTTGGTTCCGTTCAAGAAGATTAAAAATTCTGTACATATATTTTCCTGAAGAAATTTTCTTGTAAAGTCTTTACTAGCCTTTCCTACGCTAACTTCTCTATACAACTCCATTTTTAATAAATAAGGAGTCAAAACTATAGTACTTGTGAACACCTACGCACTCACGCTATCAAATTCTAAGTTCGAGTCACGAGCCAGAATTGACGGATTTCCCTCTTTTGCATATTTCTCAACCTAAAACCCGTACTAACTATTGCTTAAAACACTTTCTGTCAAAACTAGAAGCATGAGATCGCTCTTCTCGTCGAGCTCTGCATTCTGGAAACTTTCACCCTCGTTCAAGGTGATATTTCAACCCAAGCTAGGGAGCAGCTTGCCAAGCATAGCCCCATCTTAGCTCCTCCCCAGCTTGATAAGCTACAGTGCAGCTTCCTAAACAAATGATGGTTGAGTGTCTTCTGAAGCTCCGTTTCATCATCCGTCACGTACTATGACATTCACCTCCTCCAAACATGCACTGCGTCTTCTTCTGATAGCAGATCTGCATCGGCATCCATCATCTGTTCATCTAACTCAACGGTTTCTCCCATTTTTCTAACCAACTTGATACGCTTATCAGCAACAGGAAGTCTTAGAGGTGTACCATCGAGCTCCCGTAAAGAATAAATAGCATTCTGATGCACTTCTAAGACAACATACGGGCCAAACCACCTCCTAGAAAATTTCCGAAAAAAGAACCATAGAGTGCTGATTCTCTAACGTACTATCATACACCAAAACCTAGTCTCCAGCATGTATGGACTTCGATCGGAGCCGGTGGGTCTTGTCAAACCTGTCCTTGTTCTTGAGACGGACCTCTTTCAGTTTCTGTTGTGTCTCTATAAGATCCTCCTCCCTATGTTCCAACTGCCTGATTCGAAGTGCAAGAAGTTGTACACGATCCATTTCTTCTTCCCACGATAAAGTAACCCATGTAGGAAAATCCTCCTCTGCCGGCATAATCGGCTTCTGACCCAACATCAATTCAATGAGCACGTAATTAATAATAGTGCAATGAGTCGATCTGTCTGTGATCGACTCATTGCACTATTATTAATTACGTGCACGACTCATTGCACTCAGCCCACAGAGCAAAAGAGAGCAACCTAGGCCATTGTCTATGCCTACCATCGCATGCCTTTACCAAAGCTTGAACAATCGACGGATGCCCTCTCTCGCTCTTACCAATCCTTTCCGGATTCATGGCAGTAGTGAGTTTGAGTTTCATTCCGTGTTGGACGAAGAACTCCTTCGCTTCTGTACCACACAACTCTCCTCTGGTTGCACGCAATCTCCCTATAGATCCATACCTACAAATAATATCTTCAAGAACAAACCTACATATCCCTTCTGTGGTCTTCGTCCTCAGAGCTCGTCCTTTCACAAAGTTGGAGAGGTCTTCTCGAGCCAACATCAAGTATCTCATATCTCATAACCCAGGAGGCATGGCTACCAAATCAAGAACCATTGAAAATGGATACTAGGCGGATAAGTTGGTACCAGGCCATCTCTGTAACGTACCTTTGAATAAAATTGGCAGTGCAAACATGAACTCACAAAGTTCACCACATCTTGATAAAGTCCTCTCCACCAGTATCTCTCCTTCAACTTTATGTAGGTAGCCCAAGCTCCTCGATGTCACGCTCACAAGGTGTCATGAAACTCCTTCGTCAACCGTTGCTTGGTCTGCAGATCATCTATAACTCGTAGAAGTGCTCCATCTCTTCTCTTGGGACGTTTCCAAAGACACCCATCTCGCAACAAGTAATCATATGTCTTCCTCCTTATCTCTCTAAACTCTGCATCACTCAAACCCTCTTGTCTGTTAAAGAACTCAGATAGAGTCCAATGTCACGTAATCTTCTCGTGTAGAACTCCTCTCTGAACGGCAGCGGCTCCAAGTTTGTAGCCCGTCGATTAACCTGACACTGAGCATCCTTTCTCTCTTCTTCCTCAGCTTCTGAAAATATGACATCTTCATCTACAAATCGAGCCCTTGACTCGTTGCCTGTCCGTCAAGATCCTAGCTCCAAATCTAGAGATAAGTCGCATACCATCCGCATCATCTTGACCTATCGCCCAACCAATCGCCTTTGGACTAGTATCTACTGTGACAATGACAGATCTCTCACACCCATAATTTACTCTTCTCAAAACAGGTGGAGACTGTAGAGCCTCCTTCATCCTATTCATAGCTTCTCGATGGATTGGGATCCATACAAACCTCTTACCCTTCCTCAATAATGTATACAAAGGCTCAGCAATATGAACATAATGAAGAATGGATAAACGATAAAATATACAAGCACCTAGAAAGCGTCGAACCTTCGTGATATTCTTACAGTCTGTCATCCTAGCTATGGCTTCAACCTTCTCCGGGTTTGGTCGCCTTCCAAAAGCACCATACAGATATCCAACCACTAAAATCTCAGACACATCAAACTTGGACTTAGCTCATGACAGGGTGAGATGTACCTCCTCCAAACGAGTTAAGATATGTTCTACATCCCTGATATGATCTGCAACAAACCTCCTACATCCATTCGCAAGTATTGCTTCATCCTTGTCTTCAACCGCGCAACCTTTTATAGAAATATCATCTAGAAATGGAATGGTAACATCAGGCACAAATTCTCTTAGTACCTTATGCATCGCATTCTGCATATGAGCCACCGAGTTTGTTGCTCCTTGTGGAAGAGAACACATCCGCATCAATCCCAGGGGCGTACGCATAGTAGTTAGATCTCTACTCTCTACAGCCTGTTGAAATTGATCATAACCAGAATATAGATCTCCTACCGAATAGATAGCTCTCCCTGCAAATGCCTCCGCTACCTCCTCAATCATATGACCCGTCTCAACGTTACGAATGGTTACTTTATTCACAGGCTGTAGGTCTTGAATAAAACGCAAAGCTCCTGACTTCTTGAGTACAGTGAACCACTTGCTAGAATATGGCCCCATAGACGGCTCAAGGATCCCCATCTGTATCTTCTCGTTCAACAACTCGATGAGTTTAGGCAACAAAGCACGAGAAACTAGGATCGGTTTCAGGTCCCAAGGCACATGAGGGATTGTGAATATAACCATAGGCGCTATAACTTTTGGGTCCACACAACTTATCTCCTCTGCTCAAAAAGAGAATGCTTTACCATGATCCATTATCATCTGCTCAAACACTGTCTTCTCAACCTCAGTCAAGAAGTCACCCCCTCCTATCTAGAGTTCTTTCAACGTCTCCTCAGTAAATTGATGTCCTACTCGTCTATAATCACGTAATATAGGCTCAATCCCCACTAATTGTACTTGCTGTTGGGAGTTAGTAGGTAGTTGAGCTGCTACCGGTCTCACCTTTTTCAATACAGATTTGTATTTCGCATGGACGTCTGCTTCCTGAGGGAGTGCACATCAACAAACGGCTTCTCTTTCCTCACTATTCTGCATCGGATGAGGAAAGAACTGCACGTACGTAACAACCTCCTCATATATGCATCGAGAGTGGATAGGGATCATCGTCATACTATCTTTCTCTTCCATCAATCTACTCACACGTCTAACCAACCAACAACTAACTGTACAGACATAAACTCTTCAAACAAGCCAGAAACCACTTCATCTTCAGGCAGAACCCCTACACGTCACAACTCTAATACCTGTTTCACCATCCATCTTATTGTATTTTCTCTCATATCTTCAACTCTTGTAAATCGACTCCACCCATCTATCTCAAACATCAGCAATCTAGACTGCCAACTTTGTACACTACACCTGTCTCCAGACCTTTGTACATGTCTCGCTTCCAACTCTGACGGGATCTCAACAGTAGGTTCTACACCCCTGTCTTTCCGCTCTACAGGAGTGGACTGCAAAAATCCTTACATCTCTTCGACTGAGAATCTCTAAGGGTTTGTCGGTTCCGCTCATGTCTTGAACGAACCGTCAAAAACTATACTGAGTACTTGTCATCAGGACTCCGAACTCTGGCATAATGAGATCCATCGTTCATCATCTTTGTCTCCATTCGAACAACGGTGATGTATGATTGGCCCAGTATGACAGGATAGGAGGCAGACGACTGTACAAAGAAATGCTGATCAACCTCTACATCTCCAATCCTTACATGCATATAGAGACAAGCTCCGTATAACTCACCCTTTTGATTATTTGCAGCACGAAATACCCAACCATGATTCCTTTCGATTGGCCACTGCCCCTTCTCATACACCTCTTTGGAAATGATGTTGATCTTCGACCCGTGATCTACAAGTGCAGGTACTGATTAAGAAAGTCCTCCAAGCCGAACCTGCGTCTCTGTTGTCGCGCTTGCCTAGTGCTTCTCTCTGAAATCGCTGTATGCGCTTGACCTATCCACTTCAAACTCTTCGTCTTCATTTTTAATAACAGCCGGACTAGCAACCCATACCTCATACTTATCATCTATGAACCAATCAACACCAATAACATCTACTGCTCCAACCATCTGACTACTTACTTGTTCATTCAATACATGTCTCTTTCTCTTCATGATGTCTATTATCAACTCATGAAACTCTCTCTTTGCGATACCAAGTATCTCACGAAGAGTAAACTCAACCCTAGCATCCAAAATGCGTTGCTCCAGAACAGCACGCAAGTCTGTTGTCGTTTCAATGTCCGAACTTATAAGCTGGAGCCTTTTCTCTTTCCTGTGCTGTAAACCTCTTACCCCGTACTCTATCTGTAGCAGCAGCCTCCCGTGGTAAATCTTGTACACCTTCCATAGGATCTAGCGCAGGTGGTGGAGCTGTAGAGGTAGAGGGTACATCCTCTGCAGCAGGAAACCTACCAGTTGGTACATATGATGATGGTTCTGCTGCTCTCCTCCTCGTAACCCTCCGATGGTCACTGTCCTCTGGTACTCCTACATCTAAATCAGAAGCATCCCGTCTTCTTTTGTCTTCGATCATGGCATCTTGTTCACCACTCGTCTCTAAAAATGCTCGAATAGAAGTTGCATCTACTGGGTCTCTCCATCCAGTAGCCCTCCTAATGCTTTTCGCACCTCTCTTCATCATTTCAATCGGAACCTCAGCAGCCTGCTCAACCATAGTTGGATTAGAGCGCACCTCAACCTTTCCAGTATACACATCAGCTTCCGCAGAACCCGTCGTCATCGCTGTAGTGTTCGCACCAGTAAGTGCTGGAAGCGAACTCCTCATTCCTCCTCTTCCAAAATATGTGTTCAAAGGTCAAGTCTTGACAGTCTCCTCTGAGATGATCGGAGCTATCGCACCAAATACATCTCTGGTAAAGGTCCCTCCTACCCGTCGAGCACCTGGTGCGACTGGTCGTTGGTCTCTTCTCAAATCAGCCATCTCAACCTCAAATCTCTCAACTGTTGAGTGATCTCTTCAATCAGGTTATTCTGATTTCGATTTTCAACAGGTCATTGCTGCTGTCTAGGTCCTCTCTGTGCTGGGATAGACACTCAGGCGCTTGGGGAACCACAACAGATGCTTGAGGGATCACTATAGGTGCCTGGGGTATTATAGGAGGTATTATAGGAGCCTGAGGAGCTACTCTCTGCTCTGGCAAGGCCTCTAGCTGCAGTGCCATCCTACCACGACGTTGTCTAGCAAGAGTAGATACTGCTTCCTCCACTCTCCTCCAATCAGATGTAACGCTCCCTTCAGCTCCACGATCAGCTAACATGAAGCAAAGTCTGTCTGCTGTGAACTCATCCAGAGCCCCTAAGAACAACTCCGTCTTCCAACGTCAACCTCTCTAGACCAGAAAGCTGAGAGTACCTCTTCTCAAACTCACAAATCACCTCATTCAATCCTATGAAACGTCCAGGCTGGCACTCTATCCAATCCATGAGAGTCCTTCTGGTTACTCTTTCTGAATCTTCTTCTAGAAACTCTTCCCTTAGAGCACGTTCAAATAGAGTCCACCCACCTAGATGTCTTCTCTGTAAAATTCTAACCTTCTCTCTCAGTTCAGAGACAACAGTTAACTCAAAGCTCAGAATTACCTCAACTTCAGGTGCCCTGACCAGCTCCATCTCACCCACATACTCCCGCAGGTACCTGGTAACGTCTCTTCCATCAAATCGCTCACATCGATCAACAATTGCTTATAATGCCTTTGTGGATTTCTGCTCAGCTCCTCCAACTGTAGGTTGCTGCTGAATCAGAGCAGCCAACGCTTGAAGGATCTGAATGTGTCTATAGCAGGCTGTGCTGTTGCTGTTGGAACCACCGTAGGCCCTCCTTGAGAGCCAATTCCATCTTGATCAAGAGTCCCTTGAACAGAGCACCTTGAGCAGCAGCTACACCATGTACGGTAGCACTGTGATCCATCTTCTCAATTCAGTCAATTCTCCAAATCAATCACCCCAATAGCTCTCAGTGGAAGCACCAGATGTCGTGGCGAGAGTCTTTCTTGAGGAGGACGGATCTCCTGACTGTGATTGACCAGAGAAACGACCAAAAGGGAAACAGATTGCTGCTGGCGATGAGATCTCAAAATCCGACTTCTCGCGTCTATCATTTACAAATTAACACTCAACAAACACTCAGGTACACAGACAGGTCTCTCAGGATTCAAAATAACTTACAGTTTATTAGACAAAGCTCAAGCTCTAAAACACTTGCCCCTCTCCTTGCGACGATCTCACAATTCAGGTTTCTCAGAAATTTGATCTCTCCTGCTCCTGAGCTTCTCCTGCGCGTCTCCGATGGCTTCCTCTTCTCCTCTACCCAAAAGTGTCCTCGTCCAAAGCCGCCGCAGGTTATTTAACCTAAAAGCTAAGGCCCTAGCTAAGCTGCCCCCTACTGTCCTTATGCGTACTGAATTTATTTGCTAAGCTGGCCCTTTTTTTAATAAAAAAAGTCCACATCTGTCTTTACAAAGCAGACTCCTTCACTGATAAAGGTCTCACAACTTCCTTGCCTATTGCTAAACCAACTCGATGAATAATTAACTGATTAATAAAAGTTGCCCGTGCTCTTGATGCCATCCTGAATATACCACAAGCCATCCGATGTAGGCCGAAGCTCATACACTTATGGGGTTGTCCCACAGGGCTTACATCCTCTCCATATGCGCACCAAGTATCTCCCATAGTATATTCATGGTGGCATGCGGAGGCTTAGGTTGGCTCAGGAAGCCAACGATTAAGGGAGATATCGATCTCCCATCCCTAGATATGCAGGACGTGGCTGCATAGCAACATAGACTCCCTCCCAAGAGGTCAACATGCCAGAATAAGAATCAGAGGCCAGAGAGAATTGATCCTGAGACCACTTTCCTCCTAAGCAGGCGCCCTATCACTGGGATGGCCTTTGGTTCCGTTCAAGAAGATTAAAAATTCTGTACATATGTTTTCTTGAAAAAGTTTTCTTGTAAAGTCTTTACTAACCTTTCCTACGCTAACTTCTCTATACAACTCCGTTTTTAATGAATAAGGAGTCAAAACTATAGTACTTGTGAACACCTACACACTCACGCTATCAGATTCTAAGTTCGAGTCACGAGCCAGAATTGACAGATTTCTTTTTTTTGTATATTTCTCAGCCTAAAACATGTACTAACTATCACTTAGAACACTTTCTATCAAAACCGGAAGTACGAAGTCGCTCTCCTCGTCGAGCTCTGCATTCTGATGCCTTTCGACCTCTTTCAGGGTGATATTTCAGTCCAAGCTAGGGGGCAGCTTGCCAAGCATAGCCCCAGCTTAGCTCTTGCCCCGCTTGATAAGCTAAGGCGCAGCTTCCTGAACAAATGCTGGTTGAGTGTCTTCTGAAGCTCCGTTTCATCATCTTGAACACCACGTACTACGACAACGCTCTTAGTGGATCATTCCATCTCACGAGATACTAGAGCTCGACTACGCTCTTGTTCGGGCAAGGGCGCACGCTCTTGGCTCATAGCTCGACCTTGCATTAGAACGTTCCGACTCACACTGACTATCTTCTCTACAACGATGAGGTTCCACCTAGGCTTGGTCCAGCTTGTTGTTTCGACACTATCCACCTGCAAGTGCGATGTCTCACTCGACACCTCGGATCGATACCTTGCTCACTGTCCTCACGATGTCATCAGGGACTTCGTGTTTGTCTTAGCACGAGAGAGCGGTTACATGACGTGGAGAGAGCGTTGGTATACTCTTCGGACGAGAGGATCAGTGAGAGCTGACCTGTACATGATGAGGGAAGATCATGTCTCAGTGATAGATGTGGTTGTCACAGATCCGACATGGGACTTAGTGATGACACAGATGACATCCATCTCTCAGGAAGGACTGCAGGCGTGGCGGCAGCGAAGATGACCGAATATAAGAGTATGCAGGTGGGACATCATTTCGTCTCTTTAACCTTGAAGATATACAGATCGACAACTTTGGAGTTTGACGTCTTTCTTCGAGATTGTGCTTGAGTCTATCATGAGAGACGTCAAAGGTATCCAATTTATTTTTTTTTGCATTATGTTTTTTAGACAGCGAGTTTTCATGCTCTACAGAGAGCTTTAGAAGACACGATCCACAAGAGAGAAATTGCAATAGGCGATGTTACTTCATGTACATCTGTTGTATGTAGTATCCTTGATTTACCCCTGCGTGATATTATAAGGGGGATAGACTACCTTAGAGCTACTGGTAGTGATGCTTAGCCCAGATGTTCTTCCCTTCGAGGCGGTAGTTGCTTTGCCCTTCGGGTCC
The DNA here is from genome assembly GCA_036924285.1 of Asterella californica. NCBI lineage: Eukaryota > Viridiplantae > Streptophyta > Marchantiopsida > Marchantiales > Aytoniaceae > Asterella > Asterella californica. The sequence goes on from JAYKYS010000003.1 coordinate 22,552,629, forward strand.
TTCTTTCCCTTGTAAGGCTTGATGTGGTCTTTCCATCCGTTGGCTATTCATTGCGTCGCGTGTTCTCTCTCTCCCTGAATGTATGTCAAAGGTCGCGATTCTGAAAGCATTAATTCTTTAATAGCGAATATGAATAACGGTACGGTTTCTACTTCCTCCCTTCTGAAGTCCAGTGAACGCATGTAGAGTCCTAGCTGGACAGCAATTTGCCAACTATCCAACCACGGCGTCGTCCACTCTCCTCATTGGCTTGATGCTGATGGCCCCAGAGCTTTTCAGATTGCGTTCTCACTTGGCGCAGCTCTGGAGCAGCTTCTGTTGGACGCTGTCAGTTGCTCTTGAAAATCCAAGGACTCGATTTTATTACACCTTTGCCAGCAACCGAGAGTCAGAAAAGTAGCGTTCTTCGCTTGTTCTTGGACAGTTTTGAGCAGCATTACGCCAGGGGTAAATGGTCTTCGCCACACTAGCGCTTAAGATGTTCTTACTACCTGCGTATGCAATTTGCTGGCAGGAGATTCCTCCTGTATGGACCAATTTGAGATGATTGTTGAAAGTCTACTGGGAACAAAAGCTTTGGTTCTCTGTTTGTTGAACGAAGAGATTTGGAAATTATGAGTGTGAATGTGTTGCAGTTTCTTGGCTTAGGCGCTTGCTTACTCCACAGAAAGGGCTGTGTTAGAGCGTGTGCGGTTGAGGATTGGAAAAATTGCGGAAGTATTATTCTTGTGTATCTTGATCTCGATACCTCCGAAAGATCTATCTTCTTTCCTGTAGCTATTAGAGTTTTCCCAGTGCAGCTGTTAGAGCGGACAAAGAACTGTAAAAGGCAATGTGCTTCTCTATGGTTTGTTCAGTACGACGGTAACTGAGCTGGGAAGAAGAGCCGTGATAGTGATAGGGCATGTGAGTTTGTTGTTAAGAGGAGTTCTTGCGTTTAGCTCGCTCTTGTTAGCATGAACTTATCGGCTTTCTTTTTCACCACTAACGCTTCGCCTGCGTGTCATTCGCTTGAGTGAGAACTGAACGATTTGTTTTTGTGCTCAGTACTCGAAACTAACGCGGGAAGAGTATTCTCACCTTGTACGGAGGTCTGGATGGTCAGTTGTTTGCTAGGCGATTTCAGTTGAAAGCCTCAACAATTGCTATGTTTTGCACTTAATCCGCAGGTCTGCGGGTCTGCCCAAGCAATTTGCAGCGTATTTGAGATCTCTCTAGAGACTTTCGGGAGGCCCCAATCATGGCAGCAACAAGCCATGCTTTGAGCTTTCGAAATAATGTGGGAGCTTCATATGCAAGTACATCTCGATCTTCACAGCAAGAAACTGCGAACCGGCATTCAAGTGTGGCATTTCCAAGGTACTTGCATCAGGACTTGAAATTGGAGGGAGGTAGGAGGGCCAAAGGATTTCTGTGTCATGCAGAAGGCGAAGGGAGCAGCTGCTGTGGAGGGAGTAGCAGTGGAGGTGAAAAATGTAGCAGTCACACAACTGATCCAGCTCTTGCAAATGTCGGAAAGGAGTTTGAGGCCCTTGTTGCATCCAGGACATTGCAGGAATTTGAGGAAGGATATGAATCTGGCCAGGTAATCACTGCTCACTGCTGCCAATCTCCGGCGTACGAAACTGATCGGGTCAGGAAGATGGTTCACCAACTTATCTATGGTGTAGAAAAGAGAGTTGTTACGACCACTTCCCCTAGACGATGTAGTCATTAAGAACTGTATGTCGTAACCTTTTGACCATAGACTCCGCGCCCTGGCTGGACGGTGCTAGCAACAAGGATCGGTTGGGAGGGTGAACACCAGAAGAGACAGCTACCTGAAGAAGGGGAGAATTATCCAAGTAGTAAGACGACTTACCATGGAGGACGTTCGTCCTCACCTTCCAGGTTTCTGCCAGGAAGGATTTAACTAATCATCGGCAGAATAGACTTTGCCAGGCTGACCTCAAAAAGGAGTTGGACAACAAGGAAGCTTGTTGTCCAACTCCTTTTTGAGGTCCGATGTTATCAGTTTCTGATGTCACTGAGGAGATTTTTTCTCAGAGCACTAAATTTTCGGTAGTGTACAGTATCTTCCTCCCCATCTTTAAAGAGAGTACAGACCTTAGTCTGCTGGTAATCTTATTCGTCTTGGTGTTCAGCGGGATGGTACCTGCTCGAAACTAAAACTTGAAACGAAGCGGCCTAGTATCTAACGTAGCAAGCCAGGTTCTCCCGGGTAAACTCTCCTCAAGAGGAGGCTGGCTTTTGTGATGCTTCCAGCTCTCTTGTGTAGAGAAAGCCTGCTTATTGCCTCTTTCATTGTCCTATTCATTTCGAGTTCAGACATGTTCCAAAGCGTCTCGGATAGACCTGCTACTCTCAGAATTTCTGCATGTTCCAAAGCTTCTCGGATAGACCTGCTACTCTCAGAATTTCTGCTATCTTCTTTGTCCAACTCTTGGGTTGTTTACTGGCCTAGCCTGCACCCAAAAGTGGTGATAAACACTTCTTTGGTATCTGCTGGATTCTAGTTGCTCCAGTTGCCATCGTAGCTTCGCGCTTCATCTTTGTTACTCTGGTCTTGAAATTCATCCACCCGTGATTTCCAAATTATTCACTGAGCAGGCCTATGGTTACCCGCAAGCCCAGCTCAGGCCATAACAGAGAGTGGCCGGATCCGCTAATGTCAGTTGTTCAATGTTTACGCTCCCCATGCGGGGAAATAACTGCTTGTCCACCAGAATCTGGTCTACGACTGATCCATTAAGGCCTAACCTAGTCCAACCAGGTTCTCCGGAAGCAGTCGAATTGTTCAAGCCTTTGAGCTTTAAGTCCCGTAGCAAAAGAATCAAACGTTTGCCATTCCGATTAACCGATATCGGGTGCCATACATCTTGATAACATCTGTCACATGAGCACCTTCCCGTAACCAAGTCTGTAGTGACCCAGTAATATCATGTTCCCTTAGTACTGGAATTCGTACCGTCAAAGGCTAGTTCTGATTCTTCAGTAGCGGTAGAAATGTTGGGCATATAACACAGCCGATATACAGGTCTGTACATCAGAGGAAGACTTTTAGGGACCAGAATTTCGAAATACACTCCTCCCATTCGGTTGATAACAGTTTCAGCCAGAAAATCGAAACCCAAAGTAGAACATCAGACCTTGAAGGCAATGTAATCAACCAGAAGATTGACGCCAAAAGACCAGCAATTTTACTGGACGTCGGCGGGTAGAGACACGTCGTAACTCTTCGGCGTAACTCTTCGGTTCTAGCAACTTGTTTGACTCGTCGGAAACATAGCGGTAAGTATGCTTTCGAGGACTTGATGCTGTATTTGGACTGATAGGTTTTGTCAATTATTTGACTTTGAGATCTAGGTAGAATGTGTAAACTCCCAGTCCGAGTGTTCCGACAGGAACACATTGCTCATTTGTGCGGGGGGGCTGCACCAAGTGGTTGAGAACCTAAGGAGGTCCGCTTGTTACCCACCAGAGGTCAGCACCGCTTGCCAGAGTGAATAGCTCTAGCATTAGACCGCAGAGGTAGACCCGTGAAACCAGTTTCGAGAGATAGTAATGTCTTCCCATTTCAGACACCAATTCCACTGGTAACTTTACTAGTGAAACTGTTATTCCACTAGTCTAAGACAGTCTAAGGCGATAAGACAGTTAAAAAACACGAACACAAACAGTCCAGCAAGGTGCAGACATTGGAAGGCTACAGGAAATGAGCATCTCAGTGAAGATAATGACGAAAAACCGTAGCCTCTTTTGAGGTTACCCTAAAAAGAGGTTGCCCCACCATTGTCATAGTGGGGTTCACCCCTAGCCATGGAGCTGCTCCGCGCTACTAGGCCGTGCGGGAATGGACCACTGTCCATGCTGGGTTTCAACCAGCGAGACGGCTAGACTGGAGATAAAAACGATAATTTTTTTCTGATTGTCACGTCCCATGAATGCTTCTGTAAAGGTCGAGCAGGCAGATTCTGTAGCCGTTGAGTTGACCTGTTTGATTGCAATTTTCTTGGAAGCTGCAATCATACAGTCATATGGTCGCATTAACGTGGTTCTTGTTTATCTTAACGGTTGAAGAACCCGCATCTTGGCAGCTTGTGTTGATTATATCATTCTTTTAAGCCTCTTTCATGTGCTTATGACCACTTTTGAATCTGTCATCTTGAATGTTATCTTGGTGTATTAGTTGTTCCGGAACTTTGAAGTCCTGGGAGTTTGCGATCATCGTTGATGTCTGATCAAAGTTTGTATTGTTTCTAGATGGAGGGTACCATATCCCGTGACGTTGTTCAGGACATTGTTAATATATTTCCAGAAGCCCTGGTAAGATCACTGCATTATAAGAGATATTCCCTTTTGAGCTTACTATTCTGTTTTGTACTAGTTTGATATACCTACGGAGCCTCGAGGTCTTCACTGCTGCTGGTTCTTCTAAGCCTCGAGGTTCTCACAACTGATGGTTTCCAACTGTGACCTTCTCTAGAACGAGTAGCCTTGGCATGTCAACCCACCAATAGGTTTTTGTTTTGTGCTTTGCTTGTGCATTGTATTTATGTCGTTTTTGAGAGAGATTAGGAAAGCTAGATGACGATGAATCATTGGTGGAGAAGGAAGCTTCATGTCACGAGATTGGATGCCATAAAGTGATGATCCTTGGATGGTTCTCCAGATGGCAACGTACTGGATCTGAAGCTATGAGCCTATTTCAAACAAAGGACTTTAACACTATTTGTTTTACAGAGGAAAGATAGCGAGGAGAGGTTTATTGACGTTGATCAACTGTTAGCAGAAGCGAGGGTAATGTCAAATGGAACCCTCGTCTTTGACGCCGAGTTTGAAGACATGATGGTCTGAGAGAGTTGAATGATCATCTATTCCGGTGCTTGCTTGCCTGAAGTGCAACGGCTTCAAGTAGTTTGGTTTTCAGCGGGTTCGTTAGTATAATACAGTGGCTGGGGCTGCTGCTCCCCCAAACTGGGGAATTCTGATCGAACAGACTTTGTCATAGTCTTTACATCCTTGTCGACATGCTTGTACGAATGTCATGAGTGCCGTCTGACTGATCTGTATAGGTAAGCTCCTAAGCTTTTGAACGCATTTGATCACATATGCGTTGTAATTTTAACACTGAAAACTGAAAGGCACTCCTTTCTTCTCTTGCTACTTTGTGTACAAAGTAACGTTGGTACAGCTGAATTACTGAATGAATCTGTCACAGTGCAAATGAGTGAAAAGTGTTAGAACGAGCGATCCTGGATGTCGGTCCGTAAATTACTTCACAACCAGAATTGCATGAGCTCAAGTTGTAGAAGTCCCAGATTGGATTCTGCATCGGGCAATGAGATTCTGGAAACCAATACTTCGTCTAGAAAGGTTCCGTAAACAGACTAATTTGAGTCCAGAGTTAGCTGGGTCACAATTTTCTTCACTGACCTGTCAAGCGTCCACAAAGTGTAGTATCTTTTCATGCAATTTTACACAAAGTTATTTGTGATGAATTTATTATGTTTTTTTTTCTTTTGTTCGTCTACACAAAGTTACTTGTGTAGACCGCCCCAAGAGAGAAAACATAATGATTTTTTTTAACAAAATAGTTTAGGAAAAGTATTCTTTAATAATTTAGTTTGAATATATTTGTTAGAGGTTAATTAGTAGAACTTAACAGAATTTTTTTGTTGAGATTTGTTATATGTGATTATGTATTTTATGTTATTTATTTAATTTTGAAGTTTTTGATTTATTTAGTATAAGTTAGGTTAATTGTCAAGATTATGAACTCTGTTTTGTTAGATAGATTTGAGTTTGATTTCTATCAACAATAATTTTTGTCCGTGAGCATAAAAGATAACTATAAAGAATAATTTTTATCACTTATTTATTATATTTGGATGATATTTATTTGTATTTTTGAAAGTTTGATACTAATATTATTACTTTCGAGCATTTTAAATTTTTTTGTGTGTTAGATATACAAATAATGAAAATAATATTTGAACCATAAATTATGAAATTTCCCAATAATATAACATCTTATGGATTTTTTATTTTGTGATTTTCAATTCATTATCTACATTTATTTTCATTGAGTTTATGATTTTATTCAAGAAATCAAGTCAAATTGAATGTATTAAAATCTCCAAATTGTTCTTGGAAAATTTCATTTTTGTAATCAAAATGTCTCTTAGTCTAAAAACTTTATCCCAAAGTGTTTCTCAAATATCCCAAAAATGTAAACTAATCTCGATAAAGTACTTTTGAGTCTAGATGCACTCACAATGACGTCAATAAAGTTCCTCTATGATCTAAAAATTTATCCATCTTTCATATAACAAATAAAACATTCTTCATATATATATAGCTTGAATGAATCAATGTTAGAAGCTCGAACGAATAAAAGTTAAGTAATTTGAGTCCAAATGCGCTCATAGTGACGATGAATATAGTGATAGATGTATAGATCTACTACAAGATAAGAACAGTTCATGTTTAGTTTTATTGTTACGATAGTATGCAATCATGTTTTAGAACTTGATGTAAACTTTGGTGGATTTAAGATTCTTAGATATGAACACTTAAGAAATAAAGTATTTGATTGATTCAAGACTCTTGGATATGACACTTATGAATTTCCAAATAAGAACTAGTAAGATCAATGTACAATTGATTGAAAGTGACATGTCATTATACGAACAATTCATTATCTAATCTAAGCAAAAGATGAAGTCATGCTTACAATAATGGATTCACTAACTAGTGTCGTGCGTATACACATCGCTACACAACATACATCGTTGTTAGAGATACATAACACATGAACGATGTCATACACATACACAAATGTATCACAATCACTCCTTTAATTGGCGGTTAGGTCCCTTTATCTCCAAATAGCTCCATATCCCAACTACGTGATATACACCTTCATGGGTGCAAAGATCAGGAGACCGGGTGCTACATCGTCCCATCGTTAGTCGCCTGTCTGCAATCCATACCACGCAAAGATCTAATCAGCTATCTTTGCTATATACATCGAGGACAAACCCACCGTCCAGTAGGAACCCACTGAGAGATGGAGTCAAACATGACATGTGCCAACCTCTCGAACAACCATCACACATCAACATACGGGCTGCTCCACCAGCAGACCCACACAACATACACCTCAAGCCCGCGCGTACAATTGCTAAGCTTGAGTCAACAATACCATCAATGTTGGGAAGATGACATGACGCGCAATTACGCACATGGTCCTTCCACACAACATCATCACGGCCCTCTAACATGAGCACTCCAGAAGGTAATACCTCGCGCACTCGTAAAATAATGCGTCTTGCGGTCACATCCAACGTCGTCGGTGCGGTCTGCTGTAGATAGATATAATCGTCAAGATGAAACATGCGAATCGACGGTCGATAACCTCTTCCTCGAATAGTCGCATATCGCAACGTGTCTCTATGCTGAACAATCGCTAGGTTATCAAAAGTCATAAGCATAACTCTCCGAAATGTCTCTGCTCGTTGAGAACATGCTCTCACCCACATATCCGGGTCATCAAGGTCCAGCATCTCAGCAGAATCACGACGGATGGCCGAAAGTAGATCTGGATCTCGGCCATACAATAGAAAATACGGTGAGAAGGAAGCCAAAGACGTTTGTCGGCTGAAACGGTAACCCATAGTCAACCATGGTAACTGCACATCCCAGTCTCCCAAGTGACCTTTCTGCAAGCCATACTTGCGCAATCCTCTCTTTATCGTCTGAACTACCTTTTCTGCCAAACCATCCGCCTCAAGATGATCTCGAGATGTAGTCCGATGATCAATCAACGCCTGATCACACAAGACCTGAAACTCACCAAGGAACTCTGTACCTTGGTCTGTTAGCACTTCAGCTGGTGCTCCAAAACAACTCAGCACTCGATCTAAGAACGCATACGTCGTCTTTTCACTCGTCTTATCTGGTAATGCCACCAACTCAATCCACTTGGAGAAGTGCTCCACCATCACCAACACATACTGATGATGACGTACAGTCAACGGTAAGGGTCTCGCAAAATCCAAACTCCAACGGTAACCCAACCCCATAATCGGTAAGAGGTGTAACTGTGGAGTATGAGCATTAAACGATGCTCGTACTCGATCACAAACCACACATCGTGCGACAAACTGTTGCACATCGACGTGCATATCACGCCACCAATACTGTCCTTGGAGTAAGCTATGCGTACGCTTCACTCCAAAATGTCCCAACTCCTCATGGACATGTCGTACTAACTGTGCTCTCTAGGATGGATGTGACACTATCCGTACCCTCTCATCACCCCACACTCAAAGTACAGGTCGTCATTCTCGTCGAAATCTCTTTGCTCGTTGAAGGACACGATCTCGCTCCTTGGGACTTACTGTGCCTACTACCACACCAGTACATAGATACTCCATCACGATCACATCATCATGAATATCTCGCTGGTCTGGAACACCATCTCTACCCTCAGGATCTGGAGACTCATCATCTACTCTCTGACCAGGGAAAGATACGACTTGGCCCTCCATACTAGAGTTCATGGCCAACACACAAAGAAAGGCAGATGCATGCCACCTTAACACTATCTCCTCATCAACCTCGTCATGTCATCGAGCCCCAGTCTGATCTTGCTGACTCGTGCACGGGTTGCGACTCAACCCATCAGCATCTAGGTTTGTAACTCCAGGTCTATGTACTACCTGAAAGTCATACTCCTATAAGATCAGAGCCCATCGTGCAAGCTTCCTTGTAAGCTTGTCAGACTCCATCAACCACTTGAGCGGCTGGTGATCAGTGATGAGAGTAAAGAGGTTCCCAAACAGATAACATCGGAAATGTGCAACAGCCCACACTGTAGCTAAGCACTCCCCCTCGTACGAATTGTACCTCGCCTCCGCCGAATTGTTGGAGCGATTGACATACGCCACCATGAACTCCTTTTTCTCATCATCATGCTGAGTCAGCACTGCTCCAAGTCCCAACATACTCCAATCGGTGTGCAGTTGGAAAGGACGCCCCCTAACGGGTCTCCTCAAGATGGGAGCAGATGTCAACCTATCCTTGAGCTCCGCGAAAGCTCGCTCTTGCTCATCTTGCCACTGCCACTCCTGGTCCACCTTCATCAGCTTTGTCAACGGCTTCGCAATTGCACTAAACCCCTTCACGTACCGACGATAGAAGTTCGTCAAACCAACAAATGCTCGAACTCGACTCACATCTATATGGCGTGGGATACGTACAATAGCCTCAACTTTCGTCTGTTGAACACCCAATCCACCTAGATAGATGGTGTGGTCCAGATACTCTACCAACTCCTGAAAGAACTTACACTTCTCAAGGTGTAACTTCAATCCATGAGCTCTCAACCGTTCGAACACATCTCGTAAGTGTCTCTCGTGCTCCTCCATTGTAGCACTATAGACTAAGATGTCGTCAATATAACATCTGACAAAATCCAATCCCGCTAGGATTCTGTCCATCACCCTTTGGAACTCAGCAGGGGCGTTCTTCAACCCAAATGGGAAGAACCGCCACTGATACAAACAATCCTTGCCGTGAGAGTCAATTCCCCGGAATGCTGTCTTGGACTTATCTTCTTCTTCTCTCACTAGCAACTAATGATACCCTGCTCGAAGATCCAAAGTACTGAAGACTTTCACATGCCCCACTGCATCAAAGATCTCCTCAGGTGTCGGCATGGCATACTTATCGGACTTCGTCTGGCGATTGATAGGACGGTAGTCCCCACACATCCGTCTATCCGTGTAGTTGCCATACATATCCTTCTTGGCTGACATAATTGTGGCAGATGCATACTCTCCATGCGACATCTTCACCAACCCAGCCTCCAACAAGTCTTGAGTCCGACTCTGGATCAAGACTCTCTCCATGTCACTGTACTTGTAAGGACGTCGAAAGATTGGCGTGTCATTAGCCAAGTCGATTCGTATACCAAGTCTCTTCAAGGTACCCAATCCTTCATACTGAAGGCAAAATAATTCCTATAGCTCTTCAGGAATCTTTGAACTTTTCGTCTCTCCTCTTCTATAAGCTTGGGTCCAATCTCTGGCTCCCAAGTATCCTCTGTCACCATGCTAGAGGTAGAAGACGAAGTCGTTGACTGCTATCTTGCAGTCTCTGGAGCAGTTTCTTTCTGCTCACCACCAACAACCTCCACCGCTACTGTGCGAAAAACTTCTGCAGTTCTAGCTACAAGCTCCACACTCTCTCCTACGACATCCCATGATGTCCAAGGATGACGAACTCTACGTGCCTCACCTCCAATCTTTGCCTCCACCGACCCGGTAGACAAAGAGCTCAAGAGTGCTCGAGCAGTAACACCCGTCGATCGCATCCGACGCTGCTCAGTCAATCCAAGGCTAACAATCCATGTCAAGCAATTCAAGTCCATTGCTTGACCCAATACTTGACGACGTGAAGCCTCCGACACCGAAGGTAATGCCGTCGTACCCGTAGCGAAACTCATCGCTCGCTCTCTCTCATTGACATTGGGCTCCACCAACTGCCATAATTGAGTATCCCACACAAGCCCAGGTCCTCCATCTCTGTAACCATGTGACGCTGAAAAGCTTACCAAAGTGAGTAACGCTGCCATGGACCGTCCCACTAGATTCATCATTGTCATGAGTGACCTATCGAAGACTCTCACTACTTGAGATTGTCGTCCTGCATCCAAGATGCTATCAACCGTGAGATGTGCTCGTCGTCTCACTCCATCGTGTGCGCGCTTAAGCACCTCTCTCGGTAACAAGTTCGTCCACCACAACCGTGGACGATGTGCACGAGATCTTATTCTCGCTGCATCCAACAACACTGCTGGTCCAACCCAAGACCGCACTTGGTGCACACTCGCCATCATCTGTGTACGAGCATCACCCAACAAAGGAACGTTCTCCAAGATGTACGTTGGAGAATCCACCTGATGCATCTGGAGATGTCTTAAGATCCGTAACATCTCTCAGAACATCCTAGATCGCGGATCATGTAAACTCTGACCTCTCCCAGCACGCGTGTGACCTTGACATGGCCATCCGGCTATCACCAAGTGAATGGTGTCAACAAACGTAAGATCCTACGTCCCCAACAGCGAAATATCTGACGGTAATGCTTGCTGGTATCCTCTAACAGCTGATATGGACAACAACTCAAGATATCTCTGCACCAAACGTGCCACATGTCGCAATGAGACGCGTCTCACAATCTCATCTCTCACTACTTACAAGTATCGATGTACTTGTATGCCTGCTTGCAATACCGCAGCCAAATCTGTGCTGATCCCTCCAAACAGCTCCAGCACACATACACCCTCCTCTGGATACTGCCACACAATGAGAATCGTATCCAACGATGATAAGGTCACAGGGTCAGTAGTAGGAACAACCCTTTGTTCCTCTACTGGTGGTACAAAGGCTTCACCCCAAGCCTGTTGCACCAACCGATCAGCATACTGCTGCAACTCTCCACTCGAACTCCATAGTGGAACATCCAAGGCAGATGGTACTAACGTAGACATGCTAGGCATGTCCTCCACCTCCTCAAAGACCGGAGCATCCTCCGCATGAGCATTGTCCTCCAACAACTCGCCCGGTGTCGGAGTGTGATTCGTCTATCTAGAAAAGCGCCGGGCTTCTGACTGTGGTTGTTTACTCAAGAGGTTGGCTTTCAGGTCACAACAGGGGCCATAAACACTCACACAGTTGTGTAGGATCCTCTAATAGGCTCAAAAAGTGAAATTTAGGTCTAACTAGCAGTAATAGGTTTAGGCGGTGAACTTTGACACTCGAGGAGAAAAACTATGAAGGTTTAGACTTCTAAACTTCCCCTACATGTAAATGAGGTACTATTGGACACACACACGAATTTTCACCCTGAGATCTAATTCTAGCACCGAGATGTTGACAGAAAAGTTCTGAGTAAGAAAATTATGGCAATTTTTGGTACCCAGATGGCTATTTCAACCTAGAACAGAAGATTGGCTCGATGAATTTCAAATATTCTCACAGTATTTGAAGTCTACAGGATGCTGAACATCCCTGTGAAGTTGGGACTCCTGAATGTACACAGAACTCCAGATCTCCTCCTTTGAAGTCGCTGCTCTAGATTAAGAGCTTTTCAGACCCCCTTAGCTTCAGCGGCCGCCCTGAATTACTCAGTCGCTCAATCGATATGAAATTTTTTGGGAAATCGTAGCCCTGCTGGCAGAGAACACAACCTCGAAGTTTTGAAGCAATTTCCTCAAATCTGTTGCGAGTGACACTGAAAACCCTAAATCCAACAAAAGTGATTCAATTCTAGCACAATTCGAACTTCAATTGGTCATAACTTCGTCTTTATTGCCTCAAATCGATCGAAAATTTCACTAGAAGTGCTTGGCATGACGAGCTCTCTCTTCCTGTGTTCTCAGATTTCGAAGATCACTCACCAAATGCTCGAAATCCACTCTAGAGCTCTATTTCTAAACTTAGAGTTTTACAAAAGACAAAAATGGACCAATGGGAGTACATAGCTCCACTTGACTGTCCTTTTGTGCCTTAAACTACTTGGTAACTTATCTACACTCATATGCTACCACGTCAAGCCCCCTAGAGTGCCAGCGTAAAATTTAAACTACCTAAAACGACACGCAGCCCCGAAAAATAACTTAAATCAGCTAGAAAGCGTGCATGGGCGACACGCAAATACAACCCATGAGCTTAAGCCCTATCAACATGGTAATCAACCTACTAAGACTCAAAATAGTGTTAACACCGTATGCAAAGGTGTCAAAAATATACATAAAAGACTAGAAATAATATGAGCTAACTTCTAGAACTACTAAACTCAAGCGTCGGAGTAGAAGTCAAGCATGTAGCCGCCAAGTAGCGCGACATCCACCCCCTCTGAACCTGCAAATCCTCCGGTATGTGCCAGATCCAGATCAAGACTCTTCAGCTTCAACTTCAAATTCATCTTCAACCTCCATTGAGTCTTCAGCTTTGTCTTCAGTAAGCTCTGCAATGTTCTGATCCTCCCCTCTCCTTCTAAAGAGCTTAATTCTCTTTCCTGCGACTGGTATCTTGAGCACTGCACCATCTAACTCTCTCAATGAGTATGTGGCATTATCATAAACTTCTAACATCACATAAGGTCCGAACCATCTCTTGGAAAACTTTCTGATAGCGCTATGCTGATTATCAAGACTATTATCATAGACTAACACCCAATCACCTTCTTTAATTGGTTTGGGTCGTAATCTATGCGTTCTATCAAATCTGCCTTTGTTTCTCTCTCTAGCAGCCTTTAACCTTTCCACAACTTTAGCAACATCCTCAGGTCTTCGTTCTAACTGTTGGATCCTTAATTCAAGAAGATCCTCTGTACTTCTACCATCCTCCCATGGCAAAACATTCCAAGTAGGCACAATCTCCTCAATCGGCATCACAGGTTTTTGTCCTAGTATCAACTCTGCTGGCATGTAACCTGTAACGGTACTATGAGTTGTACGATCTGCCCATAAAGCAAATGATAGCAGTCTAGGCCATTCACGGATCTTACCCCTGCAAGCTTTTACCAAAGCTTTAATGATTGGCGGATGACCTCGTTCGCTCTTGTCATTCCTTTCAGGATTGTAAGCAGTGGTTAACGCCAACTTGATTCCCAATCGCTTGAAGAACTCAACTGCTTCTTGTGAATCCAGCTCACCCCTATCTGCAGTGATCTTTCCCACACACCCATACCTACAAATAACATCTTCAAGTAGAAAGCGCAGACACTAGCAGTGGTCTTCGTCCTCAGGGCACGACCTTCAACTTGGTTAGATAGATCTTTTCTAGCCAAGACTAGATACCTCATTTGTCCAAGCCCAAACGGCATAGTTACCAGATCCACTACCCACTTGTAATGAATGGCTAAAGGATAAGTAGGATGCAATCCATCACGATGGCGTACATTGGAGTACATCTGGCAGGGTATACAGGATGAAACAAACTGTACTACATCCTTATACATACCCTTCCACCAATACTTCTCCTTCATCTTGGCAAATGTAGCCCAAACTCCTCTATGACCGGCTCATAGACTCTCATGGAACTCCTTGATCAGCTTCTGCTGCAATTCTAGGTCACATACCACCCGCTGTGGTACAACTCCTTACAGCTTAGGGCGCTTCCATAGATGTCCTCCATATAAAAAGTACCCATAAGCTGTTCTACGGATCCTCTTGAAATCTGCATCAGACCAGCCTTCTTGCCTTTCCAGTGAACTCAAATAGCGCCCAAGATCCAACCATTCGCCATCATACACAGTTTTCTCAAAAAACTCCAACGAGGCTGCAAAACAACTTCTATCTCTTCTAGCAAGAACACTAGAATAGAATTCTGTTCCTACATCCTCCTGATCATCTATCATTTCCTTCTCACCGTAATACCTAGCCCTTGATAACATATCTACCACAGGATTGTCTTTTCCTGCAATATGTCTAAACTCTGGGTTCAAGGACTTGATATATGCTATCCACCTCAACATAGCAATATCTGGAGTTGTACAGCTAGTGATCATTCCCAAGAGAGGTAAACAATCTGTCTCCACAACCACAGGTGCCCTTATCAAGTATTCCTTATCATTCTTCATCGCAGTAACTACTCCCCATAGCTCTCTCTTGACCTGAGGGTAGTCTCTCTGCCGTGAACTTAACACCTTAGCTCCAAAATGCACCACATATCTATTTCCATCCTCATCATCCTGTCCTATATGCCATCCAATGCCAATAGGACTAGTATCAACAGTAAGGATAACAGATCTGCCCAACTCATATGTTACCTTCCGTAGAGTTGGTGGTGAAGACAACAGATCCTTCAACTTCTTCATAGACTCGCTTTGCTCCTCTTGTCATTGAAATATTTGCCCATTCCTCAGCAACTTGTACAACGGGTCTGCTACATGTGCAAAGTGTGGAATTCATATATGGTAAAACACACATGCACCTAGAAACCTTCTCACCTCGGTAACTGACCCACATGTCTCCTTCATCTCTCGAATGGCATCAACTTTGTTTGGACAAGGTTTCCGACCATAAGATCCACATAGGTGTCCCACTATTAACACCTCCTGTTCTCCAAATACAGATTTTGCTCTTGATAAAGTCAAATGCTCCTCCAGTCGACTCAATATCTTATCATAGTCAGCTATGTGATCTGCAATAAACTTACGGCACCCCCTCTGATCCATTATCTCATTCTTCTCCTCCTCAGCACATCCTTTGATCGGCACGTCATCAAGGAATAACATAGTTTTTTCAGGAATGAAGTCCTTCAAAACTTTGTTCATGCCATTCATCATATGTGCTACAGAATTGGTAGCACCTTGTGGCAAGGTGCACATCCTTAGTAACCCCAAAGGTGTCCTCATTGTAGTCAAGTCTCTATTCTCGGAGGATAATTGAAACTGATCGTATCCTGAATATAAGTCTCCCATTGAATAGATAGCACGACCAGCAAAAGCCTCTGCAAACCCGTCTACAATAGGTCTTATACCCATATTCCTGATAGTCACATTGTTAACTGGCTACATATCTTGAATGAATCTCAAAGCTCCACTCTTCTTCGAAACAGTAAACCATCTGCTAGAGTATGGAGCTATAGATGGCTCTAAGATACCCATCTTAATCCTCTCATTGAGCAAGTCTATCAGCTTTGGTAGATGAGCTCTAGATACAGGAATAGGACGTAGATTCAAAGGCACATGCGGTATAGTAAAGATTACCATAGGTGCAACTACACTTGGATCTACACATCCTACTTCATGTGACTCAAACGCAAATGCCTTACCATGCCTAGATAGCATCTCCTTGAAGCTCTTCTTCTCTTGCTCGGTAAGAAATCCATCACCTCCAATCTTCAGCTCTTTCAGTGTTGTTTCTGTGAACCGATGCCCAATTCTTCTCGGGTCTCTGAGCGTCGGTTCTCGTGCAGCTTGCTCCATCTTCTGATTGTAATCGAGTGATAAAGACAAAGCCACTGACTTGTACTTGGTCTCCACATACACCTCTTGTCGATCTATAAACTTATCAATTACATCATAAAGCTCCTTGGAGCTCACTCTCACTACTCTATCTACATCATAGAACTTTCTACTATAGATTTCAACTCCCCTATAGTATCTACCAAATACTGTTCTTCAAACACTCCATATATGTATTCATTTCTTGCTAACTCTCCACTATCCCACAAAGACTACTGTACGTACTTCACATGTTGCCTCTCAAACCTCTTCAGATTCTCAACTTTCCTATAACACACTGATCCACATGATGTCAGTCCTAAGAAGCTAGTGGATAAAACTTCCTGCTCTACTGGATCAAGCGAGAATCCTATCTCTATTGTACCGTTGAAGTCTCGCTCTTCAATGGTACTCTGCCAAAACCCCTAGACTCTCTAAACTCCTGAGTAATCTTGGGTAGTGGACGGTCCTCAAGCTATCGCGATTTCTCTCATGTTCTGCAACAACGGTCAAAAACTGAACAGCTCTTCTGCCATCTCTACTACGTATCCTAGCATAAGCTGAACCATCATCCATAACTCGTGTCTCCATTCTAACAGCAGTAATGTAAGGCTACCCTAGAATGATAAGATATGTTGACATGTCTTGTACAAAGAAATTCTGAACATCACTGATGTCATCCACAGTTACCTTGATGTTGGGACAAGCACCATAGAGTTCTCCCCTCTGGTTGTTGGCAGCACGGATAAGTCATCCATGGTCGGTGTCTATGGGCCACCTCCCACGCTTGTACAGCTCCTTAGACATCAGATTAATCTCTGAGCCGTGATCAATCAATGCCACCACAAGTTCCTCCAGATCTCCCAACTTCACCAAGGTCTCAGTGGTTGCTCTTGCCCAATGGTTGTGAGAGTAATGGCTCTTCTGCGATGCTTCCACCTCATCTTCAAACCTCACGTGATGATAAGATTTCTCCTCTGATACTTGAGAGCAGTAACCAGCAATCTCATCTTCCTCATCATCCGACAGTTTGGTCCCTAGAGCGTTAAGCGTAGCTGCTTCACCCAAAATATGACGTTTCCTCTTGATGATATCTATGATAACCTCATGGAACTCACGCTTTGCTATCCCAAGAATCTCACCCAAAGTAAACTCAACCTTCTCGTTCAAGATACGATTCTCTAACACCTGCTTCAAGTCTGTAGCAATTTCAATGTTTGACTGAAGTTTGTATGTAGGCATCTTACCCTTCTCCTTGCTTCTCTCTTTTTCCTTTGGTGTTGTAGGTGGTAGATCCTCCATAGTCTCCTCTCGAGTAGGTGTTGTCTCCTGCCTTGCATCTGGTCTAGCCTTTTCACTCCTTGTAGCAGGCCGTTTGGCTGTAGAAGCCTCACATGCATCCTCCCTCCTACGTTTTTCTTCTAGTACAGCTTCATGCTGACTTCTTGCAACATAAGCATGCACTGACATAGTATCCACAGGGTCATTCCATCTTGTAGTTTCTCGAATTGAGTTGCCAACTCTTCGTAGCACATCTTTGTCTAGCTCTGTTCTAGCTACGGACCGCATTACATCAGACCACAACCCCGTAGTCCCTTTCTCTCTCTCCATCTCCACTTTCACTCCACAGGTAGCAGCATTCACAAGAGAAACAACATGTGATGTTGATATTTCATTCACAAGTCTCTTCATACCACCCTTGCCAAAGTTGGTTTCCAACATCATCCCAATTTCTCTCAGATGGATCTTACCATCTTTGAAGAAGATCAGATCCTTCCTCAATGCATCTGAAAACTCCTCACAATCTCTTCTTACATGGTCTAGGCTATCACACCATATACAACGATGAACAAAGCCTTCTCTCATCTGAGGTCTCTGCATAGCAGGCTATACATTCTGCTCCTTCTCTTCTAACCTAGTGAGCTTAAGCTTAAGCTCCTTCATACCCTTAATCAACTCATCAAGCGGTGAGTCTTCCTCTCTAGCAATTACCAAAGCGGGCTTAGTATGCAACTGCTTGACAAGAATTATCAGAGGTGCTACTTCACTTACCACCACCTTGTCCCTTCTTCTCTGTCTCTTGGTCAACAAAGAAACAGCCTCTTCAACCTCCTTCCAATCAATCTTCAATCCTCTCTCCTCACTCTTGTCTTCCAGCAACAACTCAAGCTTCTCCTGAATAGTCACGTCCGCTGCTTGTAAGAAAAGCTCAGTCTTCTCCACCTTCAGTGTAAGCTTCTCTGTCCTAGAAAGCTGAGCATACTGACGATCAAACTCCCTTAACAACTCATTTACAGACAAACCTTTGTTAGGCTTCACCACCCACTCCAAGAATGTTCTCTTGGTCACCCTCTCTAAATCTTCAGTGTAGTACTCCTCCTTCAAAGCTCGCATATAGCTCTCCCAACTCTATCCTTGTTGCTGCTTGAGCTCCTTCACACGCCCACGAATCTCAGGGACAACAGCAAGCTCAAAGTTCTCCGCCATCTCCTTCTCAGGTATCTTGTTCACCTCCATCTCCCTAGCATAGTATCGCACATACTTGGAAATATCTGTACCCTTGAACTGATCCATCTGGTGCACCACAGATTGCAACGCCTTGGTTGCTAACACCTCCTTCCTCTCTATGCTCTGCTGCTGCTGCATAAACATGTGAAAAGCTTGGAACATCTTCATCATAACAGCATCCAACTGAGCAGGTTGCTGAGCAGAAGCAGCACCTCCACTTGATGATCCTTGGTTGGCCATGATATCTGATCCTGTAACACTTTCAAGAAAACTCTCACCCTAGGTGTTTCACGTCGAGTTCACCAAAAAAGAGAGTATGTCGGAGTGTGATCCGTCTACCTAGGAAAGCGCCGGGCTTCTGACTGTGGTTGTTTACTCAAGAGGTTGGCTTTCAGGTCACAACAGGGGCCATAAACACTCACACAGTTATGTAAGATCCTCTAATATGCTCAAAAAGTGAAATTTAGGTCTAATTAGCAGTAATAGGTTTAGGCGCTGAACTTTGACACTCGAGGAGAGAAAAACTATGAAGGTTTAGACTTCTAAACTTCTCCTACATGTAAATGAGGTACTATTGGACACACACACGAAGTTTCACCATGAGATCTAATTCTAGCACCGAGATGTTGACAGAAAAGTTCTGAGTAAGAAAATTATGGCAATTTTTGGTACCCAGATGGCTATTTCAACCTAGAACAGAAGATTGGCTCGATGAATTTCAAATATTCTCACAGTATTTGAAGTCTACAGGATGCTGAACATCCCTGTGAAGTTGGGACTCCTGAATGTACACAGAACTCCAGATCTCTTCCTCTGAAGTCGCTGCTCTAGATTAAGAGCTTTTCAGACCCCCTTAGCTTCAGCGGCCGCCCTGAATTACTCAGTCCCTCAATCGATATGAAACTTTTTGGGAAATCGTAGCCCTGCTGGCAGAGAACACAACCTCGAAGTTTTGAAGCAATTTCCTCAAATCTGCTGCGAGTGACACTGAAAACCCTAAATCCAACAAAAGTGATTCAATTCTAGCACAATTCGAACTTCAATTGGTCATAACTTCGTCTTTATTGCCTCAAATCGATCGAAAATTTCACTAGAAGTGCTTGGCATGACGAGCTCTCTCTTCCTGTGTTCTCAGATTTTGAAGATCACTCACCAAATGCTCGAAATCCACTCTAGAGCTCTATTTCTAAACTTAGAGTTTTACAAAAGACAAAAATGGACCAATGGGAGTACATAGCTCCACTTGACTGTCCTTTTGTGCCTTAAACTACTTGGTAACTTGTCTACACTCATAGGCTACCACGTCAAGCCCCCTAGAGTGCCAGCGTAAAATTTAAACTACCTAAAACGACACGCAGCCCCGAAAAATAACTTAAATCAGCTAGAAAGCGTGCATGGACGACACGCAAATACAACCCATGAGCTTAAGCCCTATCAACATGGTAATCAACCTACTAAGACTCAAAATAGTGTTAACACCGTATGCAAAGGTGTCAAACATATACATAAAGGACTAAAAATAATATGAGCTAACTTCTAGAACTACTAAACTCAAGCGTCGGAGTAGAAGTCAATCATGTAGTCGCCAAGTAGCACGACACCGGTCAAGTGATGACCGAACTGAACCCTGCAACGGATGCCATTGTCCTTGGTGTAGGCTCCGTCGTCCCAACTCTAGCACTGAACTGCACTGGTAAGCGGCTCACTCGTCTCTCACCGGACTGCCAACCTGGTCTGTAAGATGCTGTCTCTGTCCAATAGTCGATCACAAACCTCATAGGATACAACACAGCACCTCCAACCAATACATCATAAGACTTTGCGGCTGTAACGATGACGTTGACCCTCACCATAGAGCCATCCGTGGGTGATCCGACTGAACTCTCACCGTCAATATCTCACGTGTCATGTGTAGAGCCGTACCTCCTGATCTCCTTAGAGATGTCTGCAACTGGAATGGGCGTCTCTCCACCTCGGACTTCTTTAGACCCAAACCAATACACGCCGTCTTTCCCAACATCAACGGTTGGGTTCCAGAGTCTAACAAGACCTTCTGTGGTCGATACACCTTTCCTGAAGGTGCCACCAAACAGAAGATACCACTTTTGTTGTCCAACAACACCACACCTGGTGCCAAACCAGCAAGGTCAATCGCCGGCCTAGCTGGTAACTCATCTAACCTAGCAGTCGCCGCTTGCCAAGTACCACTGGTAGTTGTCCTGATCCTCGACTCCATGGACACGTCTACCGTCTCTCGCTGAACTACCCAACACTAGAGGTAACTACATCCTCGCTCTCACTGAGCGTGGCCGCCAATTGGAACACTGGAGCCAAGTTGACTCCCAATTGTGGTACACTTGTGTATGTGTATGACATCGTCCATGTGTTATGTGTATGTGTGGTGTACCTCTGACAGCGATGTATGTTGTGTAGCGATGTGTATGCGCACGACAGCTGTCACGTCAATTGGCACCTCGGCTAGGTTGACCGAGTGCGAAGTGACGCATCCCGTAAAGCCGTTAGTGCCGTTAGGGCGAGTTGGTGAGAGAGCCCACTAGGGGTATACTTCGCAGGTAGTGCTTGGAGGCCTTAGTTCTTCGAGTAATCTGAATAAAGAAATTACCATCTCCAACACTACAACAAAGATTACTCACAAACGGTCAAGCCAAACCCACTCTAAGCACGAAGAGAATCCGGATTACACTCAACTAGACTATCCACCATAGCCTGGAGCTTGAAGGCTCAACTCGAAGAACTAAGGCCTCCAAGCCCTACCTATGAAGTATACCCTTAGTGAGCTCTCCCACCAACTCGCCCTAACGGTACTAACGGCCTTATCAGGATGCACCACTTCGCACTCGGTCAACCTAACCGAGGTGCCAAACTGACGTGACACTGGAGATAGAATCTACAAAACTCTTTATTGAACTCTATCATTTTATTATCATTGACTTGATAATCGAGTTAGGGGTAAAATTTTGAGTCATCTGTCACGTCAGTTTGGCACCTCGGTTAGGTTGATCGAGTGCAGAGTGACGAATCCCGATAGGGCCGTTAGTGCCGTTAGGTTGAGTTTGTGGGATAGCCCACCAGGGGTATATTTCGCAAGTAGGGCTTGGAGGCCTTAGTTCTTCGAGTTGAGCCTTCAAGCTCTTAGCTATGGTGGATAGTCTTGGTGAGTGCAATCTAGATTCTCTATGAGCACAGAGTGGATTTGACTCGACTTTAGTGATTGTTTAGTGCTTGTTGACATGGTGAAGTGAGTACATACCGTTTATCACTCGAAGAACTCGTATTGAGAAATCTTATTGAGAGCTTTCAGGCCACAGATTTTTGCGGGTGATAGCTCCAGAGTGGGCAGATCGTTAGTATTTTTGATTTGCGGATGCCTCCGTACGTGGAGTGGTTCTTTTTGGTGTTGTGGTTGATTGTTGTGTGGATTAGTACTATTTGGATCTGTTCTTGGTCGGATTTGGTGGTGAGGTAATGCAGAATCGCTGTTAGAATTTCCTGTGATAAGTTTTGATGTCAATTTGAGATCAGCAGAAGTGCGTCGATGGATGTTGGGTTGGCGTGGATCAGCAATTTTTGGTGCTGAAGAGTGCAGTAGGTGTGCGCTAGGAAGATGATTCCAACGCACCAAAAATCATTTTATTTGATGAAGGATCGAAAGAGTTACAAGCAGAAGAAGGTCACGAGTGATCCAAAATCTGACGTAATCTCGTCTACGAATGCCAATTTGGCAAATTCTGACCTTGTGGAGTGTGTTTTCGACCTCGAAGTTGCTGTTTTGGGTGTGTTCTCTTCATGCGTGTCCTTCTTGTGTTGTTTGACTCAAGTTCCTACTCTACTCCAAGCGGAACGGAGCGGAGAGTGAGCGGGAGTGTCGAGGTGTGGAGTACGTGTTAGAGGCTTCGAGGAGCAGAGGTGCGTGAGTACGGAGCGTGAGAAGCAAAGTGCGGAGGCAGAGGCAGAGGCAGAGCCCTAGCCCGCCGCAAGTCAACTTGCTGACGTGCGTGAGAGAGGTATGCAAGTTTCAGTTGTGTGGGAAGTGTAAAACCAGTAGGTCACCCATCCCAACACTATTCTTGAACTTGCACGCTTAACTCTGTAGTCTTAGCTTTGGCTTTATCACTAGACCAATAGCTCTTGGTGTCTTCTAGGGATGTGTGCAAGTACTTATGGACTTGTTTAAAGTAGTAGGAGACTTTTCTGTACGTTCCTAGAGGAGTAGTGTCGTGTTTGCTTGTGTTGGCGTTTGATTTTTGGAGTGAGTTCACTCTAGATGTCGGTAGTGAGATTGGAGTTGCGAACCAGTCATACTATTTTTGTTTCTCTCACGGTGTGATTAGATTGACGACCAACAGATCGTGAGAGGTTGTCTGTGGTGATGACATGTACACGTTGTCCTTACGTTGACCGTCCTAGTAAGGGATAGGTGAGATTTGTAAGAGCGGTGTCAGAATGAGAGTTTCTTGGGAAGGGCAGAACCTTTTGGCTGTGGTATGATCGTGAAGACTGTATATGTCTACTCAAGGAAGCGTTGGGCTTCTAGTTGTGGTTGCTAACTCAAAGGAGTAGGCTTCAGGTTACAAGTTGGCATTGTAAAACATTCATACAAGTCTCTTGGCTCCTCTAATATGTTCAGGAAACAAAAAATCAAGTTGAACTAGTAATGATAAGGTCAGACGGTGAACTTTGACACTCTAGAATAAGAAACATGTGAAGGTTTAGACTTCTAAGCTTCTCTTACATGTAAAAGATGCCCCACTGGACACACACACGAAGTTTCAGCCTGAGATCAAATTCTAGCACCGAGATGTGGACAAAAAAGTTCTGAGCAAGAAAATTATGACAATTTCTAGTATCCAGATAGCTATTTTGACCTAGAACAGAGAATTGGCTCGATTATTTTCGCTCATTCTTACAAGACTTGGAGTTCACAGCATGCTGAACATCCCTGTGAAGTTGGACCTGGTGGTTGTACACGATTCTCCAGATCTCGAACTCTGAAGTTGCTGCTCTAGATTGAGAGCTTTTTAGACCCCCTCTGCTTCAGCGGTCGCCCTGAATTACTCACTCACTCAAATGACTTGAAACTTTTTGGACAATCGTAGCCCTGCTGACAGTGAACGCAACCACGAAAATTTGAAACCATTTCCTCAATTTTGCTAGAATGACACTGAAAATCCCAAAATCAACAAAAGTGATGCAATTCTAGCATAATATGAACTTCAATTTGGTATAACTCCTTCTTTATTGCTCCAAATCGATCAAGAATTTCACTGACAGTGATTGGCACGACGAGCTCCATCCTCCTGTGCTCTCAGATTTTGCAGTGTCCTCACCAAATGCTCTAACTCTCCTTTAGACCTCTGCTTCTAAGTTTAGAGTTCTACAAAAGACAAAAATGAACCAATGGGAGTTCATAGCTCCACTTGGTTGTCCTTTAGTGCCCTAATCCACGTGGTAACTTAAATTCACTCATAGGCTATCATGTCAGCCCTCTAAAGTGCCAACGTAAATCTTAAACTACCTAAAATGACATGTAACCCTGAAAGATAACTTAAACTAGCTAGAAAGCGTACATGAGCGATAAGTAAGTACAACCCATGAGCTTAAACTCTATCAACATGGTGAACCTAAGTTATGTACTTTGAACATCAAAGATAAATATGAATTCACTTGCACAATCGTGCGAATGCTTGAACTGTAAACCCTCCACGATCCCATCGGTCAACTACCCCCCAATCTCTCAACCTCCACGATCGTCATCGATGAATCTGCAAATGTCGAGCCTATCTCTCACTCAGGGGTCACCTCTGATGGCTTTGATGGAAGCACACCATGAACTTGACGGGAAAAATGCTAAGTTCACTCATTCTTACACCCACAAACTTATCAACTAAAAATCTCCATAAACTCATCAACTAAAATCCTCCATTCTAACGACGTCTCTCAAGTTCTCACATGCTAAAAATATCTCACACTCTCTATATTACTCAAGTTGTCATTACGACGATGTGAAAACAAGGATGAGGAGCTCTTCTCTACTCTTTTATTTATACATTCTAGGTTTTTACTTTGGTACCCTCCGGTAACTCAGCCGTAACTACTTTTACCGGGTTTTACTAAGATATTACTTAAGATAAAAACACTAATCACATGGGCTTCTTACCTTTTCACATGGGCTTATTCCTTCAAAGTCAACAACTTCTACAAGAATTTTGGAATATTCTCAAGGAATCTCGAATTTCCACCCCCCTCTACACTAGGACTCACTAAAAAGAAAACATGTGGAATCTCTTATTGTTTTTAATGCCCACAAAGTCCACAACTTTAATCCAACCACTAATATCAAGTCAAAAAAGAGATAAGGGATACTTTCCACCTCCTTTTTACCTTTTAGACAAGATGACAAGATAGTAGTGCTCACTCTTAAGGAAATATATGAATTCTGCCAAAAGTACAGCTAAGTTTAATCATAACTAACTTTAGCTAGTCATGACTAACTTGATACCTCCTTAAAGTACTTGGGCATCAAATAAACATTCTCAACACTTAGTTATAACTAAATACCTTACTAATAGACATAGGTTGTTACAGAACAAGATAAATAGCATACTATCAACCTACTAAGACTCAAACATATAACACAACGGTGTTAACATATGCATAAAGGACTGGGAGTAATATTAAGCTAACTTCTACGACTACTAACTCTCAAGTGTCGAAGTAGAAGCGTAACACGTAACCGTCAATGCTCACAACCTCCAGAATCGACTTCTCTACGTCTTAACTTCACTTAGAGAGACTAACTCCTGACAAAGAGATGAATTATTCACTATGTAAAATGATTCACATCACGACAGCGGGGTTAGGTAAGTTGTGGTTACGATGGTGACGAAGATTTTGGCATTCTTCTATCACCACGAAGTTTTCAGGAGGTTCTGGTGGGGACTTCTCGGATCGTAGATATACACGGAGTGGGGTGAGGTACCGACTACTTACACCATTGCCGTCGGTTGTTCCAGATGACGAGTCAGACTCAAACAATGTATTTTCTGGTGGTGAGTCTAATGTCGTCACACTGTTGTTGTGGGACATGGACGAGGTCTATGGGGTCACCAAAAGATCTCGACGTTACTCGAGTACGATGGGTATCATTGAGCTGGATGACTTCATCCAGGAGTTCGACGGTTGATGCGATCTGCAGCAGATGTGGAACCCATAGCTGTTTACACCCTTCATGGTGTGGAAGAGTTTGTTCTAACACTTGGAGGGACCGTCGATGGACGATTACCATGAGTTCAGACGAGACTACAGTATGGAGATTGAGTTGTGGAGATAACATTGATCTCCCAACTACGTTTCTATCACTACAGGCGTAGTTTTGAGGGTATAGTACTTGCAAGTTCGGATGCCAGTAGCAGTGGTACATCCACAGATGACGGAGTATCTACTATCAGTGATGCGTCCACTAGTAGTGGAGCAGGTGGTAGTGTGAGCGAGATACCACCAGTTCTTCTAGTGTTTGAGGAAGAACTATCAAGGTGTGCGGACTGATAAGTTGAGAAATCTGCAAGAGTTCCAACGGAAGACTGGAGAGAGCATACGCGAGACGTTACTCGCATGAGGTGGTTGATCAGCGTTACCCAAGGGGTGACGGAAGCACATGCAATCCAGTTATGGTATGAGATACAAGACCGAGAACTACGTAGGAGAGTCAGGGATGCGACTCTCCTTAGAGATACCGCTCTAACGTTGGCGGTTGTCTTTGATCTAGGTGAGCGAATTGAGCTCAACATGGTGGAGGAGAGGGTAGTGGTTGCTTAAGATATTATTTAAGATAAAAGCATTAATCACATGGGCTTCTTATCTTTTCACATGGGCTTATTCCTTCAAAGTCAACAACTTCTAGAATGATTTTGGAATATTCTCAAGGAATCTCGAATTTCCACCACTCTCTACACTAGGACCCATTAAAAAGAAAACATGTGGAATCTCTTCTTGTTTTTAATGCCCACAAAGTCCACAACTTTAATCCAACCACTAATATCAAGTCAAAAAGGAGATAAGGGATACTTTCCACCTCCTTCCTACCTTTTAGACAAGATGACAAGATAGTAGTGCTCACTCCTAAAGAAATATCTGAATTCTGTCAAAAGTACAGCTAAGTTTAACCATAACTAACTTTAGCTAGTCATGACTAACTTGATACCTCCTTAAAGTACTTGGGCATCAAATAAACATTCTCAACACTTAGTTATAACTAAATACTTCACTAATAGACAAACTTCCTATGTGTAACATAGGTCGTTACATTTTACCCCCGGACTAAATTGTTCGCTCCGTCCTCGGAGTGAAGAGAGAACCTTCGTCTATGAAACAACTTCAACTTGTCATGGTTGACACGATCAAATCTCCTTCCTCCCAGTTCTTGAAGGGGCATATGTGAAGTTGCTCCACACCTTATCTACAACAAAAGGACCAAAATATCTAGGAAGAAACTTCTTCCTAGCCCTCTTGAATCTGATAGCATCATACAACATAACCCAATCTCCGACTTGAAAAAGTTTTACCTCCTTCTTGTCCAACCGTTTGTCGTAACTCTTTTTTTGATACGCCTGAGCTCGTTCCATCCGAATCATTGCTACCGCTCGGATCTCTTCCAACTCCATGAGTTGCTCTCTTCTTGATCTGACCACGTCTTCTCCCCTCGACCTTTTCAACTTTCGTTGAATAGTTTGAAAAGTATCCAATTCGAATTGGATCGGCAACTTGGACTCCACTCCATAAATCAGTCGAAATGGAGAGTACCCAGTAGAAGTCTTTGTTGTCGTTCGGTACTCCCATAAGATGGCATGTAGTCTCTTATCCCAAGTATGTTTCGCAGTCTCACACCAGCATCTTTGACGAGCATCATACAAAGTGTAAAATTGGTCTTCTCCGCAAGACCATTAGCATTTAGTTTGTATGAGGTAGTTACTCGTGCCTTGATAGAAAAGTGTTGTAGCATAGCAGTAGTCATGCTCCCTACAAACTCCCTCCTCTATCTGAGACCAACTCTAACGGACATCCAAATCTTGTGATGATCCTCTCCCATAGGAATCTACCGACTTCCGTTTCATTAGTCTTCTTCAAAGGTCTAGTCTCTACCCACTTGGTACAATAGTCAGTAGCAACTACGATGTATCTCTTGCCTCCAGGTGTCTTATTAAGAGGACCTACAAAGTCAATACCTCACTTCTCAAATGGTCCTAACACGGGAATTGATCTTAACGGAGGTGTTTTAGTAGACTTCAGAGCAAATGCTTGACATACGTCGCAAGTTTTGCAATAGTCTAAACACTCTTTGAAAATCCCTCTCCAGTGATAACCCGCATCCAAAATCTTGAAAGCTGTTATCTTATCAGCAAAGTGATCTTCGCAAACAGTTCCGTCGTGAAACTCGTGCATTAGCTTGAACGCCTCCTTCGGACCAACTGCTCTCCTTAGTAACCCATCTGCTCCTTGATGAAACAGAATCTCCTCCACCATGGTGTAAGGTTTGCATCTCTTGATCAACGCATTACGTTCTCGGGTATGCATACCTTCTGGAAAAGAGCCATCTGCAAGGAAACTCTAGATTTCCTTGTACTCGTCTTGTATCTCCTCAATGCTTGTGATGGTCATCAGATGCTCGTCTAGAAATGAATCATCAAACGGTTCTTCTCCCTCATCATCATAAGCCCTCGACAAAAGATCATCATTCGTATGTTTTTTCCCTGGTCTATCTTCGATCACGTAATCATATTCTGTTAGAAAGATCTTCCAACGACCAATACGACCTTCGGCATTAGGCTTATTAAAGATATACTTTAAAGCCTTGTGATCTGTGACTATGGAAAATTTCCCTCCTAGCAAGTAGTGTCAAAATTTCTTCAATCCAAAGATCACCGCTAATCCTTCTCGTTCAGTCACGGAGTAATTCTTCTCCGCTGGAACCATCTGCCTACTAGCATAAACTATAGGATGATCATGCCCATCTCCATCTAATTGACTTAATGTACATCCGATTGCTACATTGGAGACATCCGTATACAGAATAAATGCTTTACTCCACTCAGGTTTAGCAAGTATAGGAGCTGTAACCAATGCCTTTTTCAGCTCCTCAAATGCTTCCTTTGTCTTCTGATCATGCATTATCAAGTCAAAATCAACTCCCTTCTTCATGTACATAGTCAAAGCTATTGCTTTGTTTGAGAAAGAAAAGACAAACCTACGATAATATCCAACCATGCCAAGAAACTGCCTCAACTTTGTCAAGTTGATCGGAAATGGAAGATCCACAATCTTCTTCACCTTCTCAGGATCTACCACAATCCCATTTTTGGAAATGATGTGCCCTAACAGCAGACCTTCTTCGCAGCCAAAGATGCACTTCTCTAGATTTAGAGAAGTGTTGGCTTGCTCCAACAGCTGCAAAATTTTGATCACATGATCAAAGTGATCATCCTTTCGTCCGTAAACGCAAAAGTCGTCAATAAAATCACGGACAAACTTTCCTATGAATGGTTCAAACACCTTGTTCATGAACCTATGAAACGTGGCCGAAGTATTACACAGTCCGAATGGCATCACCCGAAATGCAAATGTTCTCCAAGAAATAGTGAAAGTAGTCAACTGTTGGTACTCCTGTGCTATCTTGATCTGGTTATACCCACTATAACCATCACCAAAGCTGTACCACTCATGACTAGCAACTCATGTCATTTATAAAATCTCATTTATAAATGATAGAGGATAATAATCCTTCTTGGTAACTGCATTCAACTTCCTATAGTCTATGCACACTCGCAGCTTACCATTCTTCTTCTTGACAATCACAATGGGTGAAACCCATTTTGAGTTCTCCACCTCATAGATGAAACTTGCCTCCTTCAACTTGTCTATCTCCTCCTTGACTATCATTGTTGTTGTAGGATTGACCCTTCTCTGCTTTTATCGAACTGGTCTTGCTTTTTCCTCCAATTCGATTCGATGAGTCTCGAGAGTCACCTCCTTCAAATCCTTGTAGCTGAAAGCAAACACATGGATATATTTTCGAAATATATCTAAGAATCTACTTTTCTCCTCTTGAGTAACATTGATACCAAACTTCAAGGTAGAGAGTCTTCTCACAATCTCTGCCTCACTCAACTTTTCTTTGTCATGATCTTTCTCCACTGCTGGTCAAGACAACAAGTCAATAGCACTAAGCTGATGTAATGATTCATCTCGACCAAATCCTTCGTCCTCAGACGAGGATTCTTGATCGTAAGAATCTCCGGTATCTACTTCTCAGACACTCTGATCATCCTCCGTATCAGATTCCCAGTAGTCACTAGTGGGTCTATCAGAGTCAGAAGTCACAACTCCAACACCCGAGAGAGGAACTATCACTCTATGATCTCTAGGCCCAATCCGTAAGTATCCCTTATGCCACCTATCAGTGGTACGCACAGCTCTCAACCAAGGCCTACCTAGGAGCAAATCATAACTAGATTCCTTTAACACTTGAAAGGACATCAATGTTTGAACTCCCATCACATACACGACCACCTTCTCTAACACACCAAGAGGTCTTACCCGTTGCTTGTTAGCCATCCTCACGACAATGCTAGCCGGGCGAGTTGGTTCCATCCCCAACTTCTTCATCAACCTCTCCGATATGGCGTTTACAGCCGACCCTCCACCAATACGTCAGATAATGACCATTCAACCGGACTTCAATCTTTGAAGCCCTAGTGCATACCTCTGAAGCATGCACATCCACCACACCAACTCCCACAGACTTTGATGTCTTGCTCTTGGGTTTTTTCTTCTTGCTTCTCTTAGAACTCAGTCCTCCTCTGAGTTCCCTTCGTAAGTTGGGATTAAGTGCGATCAGTTGTCGAACAGTGATGTTGGCTTTCTGAGCATCCACATCTTCAACCACATCATATCCCGCTTGGGAAGATGAAATGGTGAAATCCGTCATCCCTAGCTTCCTTCTTGGCTCCCTTGGTGTACTCAAAAATATTACTCGAACGAGTACTTCTACTTGCTGACTCCTCCATGAAAACCCATTTATCAAAAAATCGAGTTCTTTTCCTTTCTTGAGCTAAAAGCTCCATCGGTGCATGAGAAGAGTTTGAACTCTCTCCTTTCTCCTAGATGGGATCTCGCACGACATCGATAGTAGCCACCCCCTTGTCTCGTCCTTGTGATGGATTTCCTCCACCCACATTCATTCTGACAGCTTCGGCACCTCTTGCTCTGTTGTTAGGTCAGTTTCGCTAGAAATGAGAGCCTCCACACGTCCAACAAGTGATTCCTCCAAAGTTACCTTGGTTACCTCCAAAGTTATCTTGATTTCATCGGTTGGGATTGTTGTCGTAATCTCTTTGACCTCCTCCTCCACCTTTGTTTCTCCATTCTCGTAACTGCATCACATTTATCTTGAGATCCGCAAGAGTGTCAGTGATGCTCTTCAGCTCGGCATGAAAACCAGAGGTGACAGTAGACATAGTTGTTGGGACAAACAGTCTTGGCACCACCGTTGGAGTAAGAGCTGACGTTGAAGCAATCACCAATTGTGATGGTGCAGGTGCGATCGTTGTGGCTACACCAAGAGTCAGAGTCGACACCAGATTAGCATGATGAGGTTGAATGATATCTCCTTCATCCAAACTCTCTTCCATATTTGTCGCAATCTTGATGGCCTCCGTTTTGGTTGCTGGCTTCTCATACCTCACTTGGGTTCGAATTGAAGGCCTCAACCCTCCCACCAAGTTCTTGATCAATACTGCTCCAATCCCCGCCATCGTTAGCTCCACGTTGTCTCCACTCTTCCGTAGGACCGTTCGAAACTGTTGCTCCAACTTATCCACCCTTTCGGCATACTGCCGAACTTTCTCGTCATCCCGTTGCTTCAAATGAGTAAGCTCCACCATGAGCTTCTCATAGCTCTCTTCTGGAAGAAACTCTTCGATGAGTGCGTTACTCAAGGTCTCCCATGTATCTTCAACTGCACCAGGTGTCTTGTTCTTCACTCGGTCTTCATACCACGTAAGAGCAAAATCTTCTAAAAACTCTGGCAGTAACAACACCCATTCTTCCTTCCTTCTCACATTGTTTCCGATGCAACCCCTTTTGAAGTCTCGTACAAATGGTTCTACATCTTCTTTATCCTTCCCATGAAACACTGGTAACTTTCCCATCTTATAACTATTCTTTCTACCCTTCTAATTTTTGTGCAATAACTACTCGATAAAAGAGTACGAACATCACCAATTCCATTCGCGAATAATCTACCATAGGTAAAATAAAAGGAAATGGTTGTAACAACACCTCTTGTGCCATCTCTTCTCCCAAGGTAATCATGGATCTGAGTCGCATCACCGTCTTCTCCACCATCCGAATGACGATCTCCATCACAACTCAGTCGAGTCCTCTTTTGAAGTCGACAACTTCTCCGTCTCAGCTCTTTGAGTCTCGTCCAACTTCTCGACTACTGACGTAAGTAGGGCGGCCACATCGACGCACTTGTGTCCTCTTGATAGATCACCCACTCCACAACTTGGACAAGGATCTTCTCCTAGAAGATGAATTGGTGTTGGTGACGATGGATCCACTCGAAGACTTAAATCAGTAAACTCCCGCTTCCCTTTAGCTCTATCGGTTCTCATTCTAGTTGGACAATTCACTACTTTATGTCTCAACCCTCTACGAAAATAACACCACAAGTCGGTTTCTACTCTTCTCCTTGGAGATTCTACTCGAGATTTTGTACTAGGTTCTCAAACTCAACGATAATCTCTTTCGAGCTCTCTCCGACGCTTACTATGACATCTAAACCTTGAGGAAGGTTTCTAAGTCTAACTTTCTAATCTTTCGAACTTCCACTCATGTTGCACCTTCTCAACCATTAAGTGAACAAAATATCTTTGAGAAAAATAACTCTACATCACTTTCTTAACTCTTTCGAGCTTTATACTAAAAATCGTGTATTATACATGCTATACACGAAATAAAATCCATCTAAAATTAAGAGTCCATGATAATATCCTCATGACCATCGTTTGTACTGATCCTAGCAGACATCTTAAAGTCACTCTTGTAAAGATCACACTCTACTTCGTCAGGAGCATTTGTGGCCTCCACAGTGAATGTTGCTTTGAACTCAATCTTCTTCGCATCTGCGCCGATGCTCGCAGAAGCTTCTTGATATAGAGCAAAAAGGGCACCCCAACTGCAATAGATGCTTGATCGCCTCTATACTTAACTTTGTCTTTTCCGTCTCCGTTCTAACTCCCAAACATCTCTTCTTCAACTTCGGCACTCGAACTGGATTCTCCATGACATAACATCAAGACCTCCTTGTATGTCGAACCGTATATCTCTTAATCGGTAAGAGATCTCTCCACGATTTTTGTGATCTCTAGTAGCTCAACCTCCAAGCTACTAACTAATGAAGTTTCAATAGAAAATTCCTTAATCAAAAGAAATGGTGCTGAATGTATAAATTTTCAGAGAACTAAAATTTGTATATTTTCACTTCTCTCATGACTTTCAACCCCCTCAACTTTGAAAATTCATGGCTCTCTCTCCATACCACCTTTTCTCCTGATTTCTGTTGTCCTAGATAGCTTATCAGCCAATCTAAAACACAGGAAAGTTTCTCAAGCAAATAAAATTCACAGAAAATCTGACAATGACTGTAAACTTTTTCCAGAGAACAGAATTCCTCAATTCTCACGAATAGACCCCCTCAACTTTGGAAATTCATTGCTGCCTCTCTAGACCACCTTTTCCTATGATTTCTTTTGTTGTAGATAGGTTATTAGCCAAGCTACAGTCCTAGAAAAATTCATTGGAAAATAAAATTCACAAGAAATCTCACAATGACTGTAAAAATTTTCCAGAGAGCAGAAATCCTCAAACTCAGAAATTTGTCTCCTCTAATAACTTCTCTCTCCTCCTTTCTGTACAACTCTTGTTTCATCTCCTTTCAACTCTCCTCAAACTCTTTCTAAGTGAACAAGATGTAAAGAATAACCTCGAATGCGTCATAGATCACTACGAGATACACGAAAGGTTCTAGCGTTGGTAACATCGCGTTAGCTCTCTCTCCTCCCAACGTTCTCTCCATGTGCTCTCTCATGATCTCTTTTTGTCTAATATAGAACTGAACTCTAAACATCTTTCAACGATCTCTTCAAGTGAGGTCCCAGCAACGAAACCAAAAATGTAAACCCTCCACGATCCCATCTATCAACTACCCCCTCCGATCTCTCAACCTCCACGATCGTCATCGATGAATCTGCAAATGTCGAGCCTATCTCTCACTCAGGGGTCACCTCTGATGGCTTTGATGGAAGCACACCATGAACTTGACGGGAAAAATGCTAAGTTCACTCATTCTTACACCCACAAACTTATCAACTAAAAATCTCCATAAACTCATCAACTAAAATCTTCCATTCTAACGACGTCTCTCAAGTTCTCACATGCTAAAAATATCTCACACTCTCTATATTACTCAAGTTGTCATTACGACGATGTGAAAACAAGGATGAGGAGCTCTTCTCTACTCCTTTATTTATACATTCTAGGTTTTTACTTTGGTACCCTCCGGTAACTCAGCCGTAACTACTTTTACCGGGTTATACTAAGATATTACTTAAGATAAAAACACTAATCACATGGGCTTCTTACCTTTTCACATGGGCTTATTCCTTCAAAGTCAACAACTTCTACAAGAATTTTGGAATATTCTCAAGGAATCTCGAATTTCCACCCCCCTCTACACTAGGACTCACTAAAAAGAAAACATGTGGAATCTCTTCTTGTTTTTAATGCCCACAAAGTCCACAACTTTAATCCAACCACTAATATCAAGTCAAAAAAGAGATAAGGGATACTTTCCACCTCCTTTTTACCTTTTAGACAAGATGACAAGATAGTAGTGCTCACTCTTAAGGAAATATATGAATTCTGCCAAAAGTACAGCTAAGTTTAATCATAACTAACTTTAGCTAGTCATGACTAACTTGATACCTCCTTAAAGTACTTGGGCATCAAATAAACATTCTCAACACTTAGTTATAACTAAATACCTTACTAATAGACATAGGTTGTTACAGAACAAGATAAATAGCATACTATCAACCTACTAAGACTCAAACATATAACACAACGGTGTTAACATATGCATAAAGGACTGGGAGTAATATTAAGCTAACTTCTACGACTACTAACTCTCAAGTGTCGAAGTAGAAGCGTAACACGTAACCGTCAATGCTCACAACCTCCAGAATCGACTTCTCTACGTCTTAACTTCACTCAGAAAGACTAACTCCTGACAAAGAGATGAATTATTCACTATGTAAAATGATTCACATCACGACAGCGGGGTTAGGCAAGTTGTGGTTACGGTGGTGACGAAGATTTTGGCATTCTTCTATCACCACGAAGTTTTCAGGAGGTTCTGGTGAGGACTTCTCGGATCGTAGATATACACGGAGTGGGGTGAGGTACCGACTACTTACACCATTGCCGTCGGTTGTTCCAGATGACGAGTCAAACTCAAACAATGTATTTTCTGGTGGTGAGTCTAATGTCATCACACTGTTGTTGTGGGACATGGACGAGATCTATGGGGTCACCAAAAGATCTCGACGTTACTCGAGTATGATGGGTATCATTGAGCTGGATGACTTCATCCAGGAGTTCGACAGTTGACGCGATCTGCAGCAGATGTGAAACCCATTGCTGTTTACACCCTTCATGGTGTGGAAGAGTTTGTTCTAACACTTGGAGGGACCGTCGATGGACGATTACCATGAGTTCAGACGAGACTACAGTATGGAGATTGAGTTGTGGAGATAACATTGATCTCCCAACTACGTTTCTATCACTACTGGCGTAGTTTTGAGAGGTATAGTACTTGCAAGTTCGGATGCCAGTAGCAGTGGTACATCCACAGATGACGGAGTATCTACTATCAGTGATGCGTCCACTAGTAGTGGAGCAGGTGGTAGTGTGAGCGAGATACCACCAGTTCTTCTAGTGTTTGAGGAAGAACTATCAAGGTGTGCGGACTGATAAGTTGAGAAATCTGCAAGAGTTCCAACGGAAGACTGGAGAGAGCATACGCGAGACGTTACTCACATGAGGTGGTTGATCAGCGTTACCCAAGGGGTGACGGAAGCACATGCAATCCAGTTATGGTATGAGATACAAGACCGAGAACTACGTAGGAGAGTCAGGGATGCGACTCTCCTTAGAGATACCACTCTAGCGTTGGCAGTTGTCTTTGATCTAGGTGAGCGAATTGAGCTCAACATGGTGGAGGAGAGGGTAGTGGTTGCTGGGTTCAGCAGAGAGACACCACATGGACCGACCAACTCTTCTCGAGGATCACAGACTACGCAACAACGTGGTGATGGTGGTGGTGAGAAGGATCGTGCTGAACAGTCACGATCCCATGGAGATGTTGGAGGACCTGATGGGCAGAAACCCATGCCGTCCTTCTCTAGTCAGCAGCAAACGAATCCTTGCTAGACGTATGATGGTCTTCATCAGCAGAAGAATTCTCTACAGAGGAGAGGTGGTTATGAGACGTCTGGGACGTCAAAGCGGTGCTTGGACAGTGTGAGCATTGTGAACGATCAGGTCACAGAAGTGATTGTTGTTTTGATCTCCATCCCGAGCTACGGCAAGAGAAGACTGATCATGGACGAGGTGGAGGAGCTCAAGGAGGATGTGGTGGTCGAGTTGGAGGTAGAGGTCTAGCACATGAGAGAGACACGGTCGGTCCACTAATTGCTACGACGTCAAAAGCAAGTATGGCTGCTCGGATTGAGCAGTTGGAGCAGAGGATAGCTAGTATTGCTATGGCTCATCAAAGATATGGTGGTCTTATGAAGGAGAAGGACTTGACTTTGACTTCATGGCTGGTGTGGCGCAGATTGAGACATCTGTGGCTGTAACACACAAGAAAAGCAAAAGATGCTCGAAAGTAGTAATTTAAAGATCGAACCCACATAGATGCAAGTAAAGATCATCCAAAAGTAGTAAACATGTGACAAAGGTGATTCTTTATGGTTGTCTTTTATTCTCACGGGCAGAAATCAGTCTCGATAGAGATCAAACTCAGGTCTATCCAACAAGACAGAGTTGATAATCCTAACAAATAACATAACATGTACTAAACAGGTCAGAGACCTCAAGAAAAGATAAACAACAGAGATATAGAGCCACATAGGTAAATGTCACCACAAAGAAGTACTGCTGAAGTGCAACTAAGTAGCCTCTAACACCAAAATGCTAAGTATCTTCACACTAAGTTTCTCTACTACTACTGCTCTCGGAAAACTCTGACGAAGAAGACTCTTCTTCCGCCGAAGTACAAGGTTCAACTTCTTCCAAAGTGTATTCACTAAAGAACAACTTCCTCCAAAGTCAAATTCGTCCAAAAACTTCTTCGTAGTAAACTAACCTCGCAAGTGCTGATCTATTCTCAGACTTCGCTGTAAACTTCTTACTTGATTTCAAGTGTCAAACAGCAAGGTCTTCGTCACCCAGACTAATTCCTACCACAACAAACTACGATACTTCGTAGGTAAATCTCCGAAGTTGACAAACACACAATGGCTCCATAAACTCAGGAAATAGAAAATCAAAATAACAAACACATAAAGGTACTGAGCACGAACAACACAACGTTTATATTCAGATTTCCTCGAAGATGACGGATCTTCTTCCTCAGAAGTCGGGTGTACATCTGGTCCGTCGGATGGAGGTCCTGTGTCCAAAATAACACCAGATCCTATTGCTAACTCCCTAGCTATCTCGCTAACCGAGAACTCAACAGTCACTCTAACCTCTCGGAGCTCCTTAACTATTCTTTGTCCTAACCTAGCTACTCGGTTCTTCGCCGAAGAACCCTCTACGTCTGTCAATGCTAACTCCTGTATAATCTCCTGAAGAATCTTCAGCTCCGAAGTATCCAAATCTGTAGCGAAGTAGTTCTTCAGTGTTGGCTCGACTCTATTGCGAAGTTGAGCACTCTACTCCTCGCTCTTCACACATCGTCGCTTTAGGTCTTCAATCTCTTTCGTCATCTCTGCGATGATGTCCTAGTTCCTGTTCCGCTGGAGTCGCATCTCATCTAACTCCTTCTTCACAAGCGAAAGAGTCTTCTCATGCTCTTTTCCTTGTTCCAACTTCTGCTGAAGTACCTCGTTGCACGCCGAAGTCAAGTTCTTGACTTCTTCGGTCTTCGCCGCTACTTCCTTCTTCGCTTCGAGAACTGCCGTGCGCAGATTCTCCTTCTCTTGTAACCAGTTTCTTCGGCCGAAGTGCATCGTCTGAACCAACTCAGCTAAATTCAACTGTCGTCCAACGACTTCCTCATAAGTTCTCTTGTTACTCTCTAAGGCAAAGAGTAACGGTACGACTACCTCTTGGAGATACTTCATCGAAGAGCTGAGTTGTTCGACTTCCTTGATTGTCGAAGAAGTGACCTTCAGTGCATTATCTTCCTCCTTCTTCTCCTGAGGAGTATCCTCGTCTTCGGCTTCTTCGGTTTCAACTTCTTCGTCTTCGACGTCGACCGTTCTTGTCATCTTCATCTTCTTCCTTGACTTCTGTGTAGACCTCGGGGTCTCCTCTAAGATCTTCTTTCTCCCGCTGCGTCTGATTGGTGGAGGCACCTCAATGACATCTTCATCCGTCTCTAAGTTCACCGACTCAGGCGCCTTCTCCGGAACTGCTTCTGTTGTAATTACGGTCTGTGTTTTGGCTTCTTCGGCCGCTGCATCTTCGGCGGCTACTTTGTCAAAGAACTTCTCCAATTGCACATCCCTAACTGGAATCGGTGCGACTTCGAATTCCTCATCTTCGGCTGCCGTATTGAAGCCTAATGTCTTCTTGTCTTCATCTGACAGCAATCCCATACCCATGTAGAATACTGAGACGAAGGCTCCAATGTACACCAGGTCTTCTTCCGCCCAGAGCTTCTGTACATGCAAGTGGATAATCCTCGCCCAGGTAGGTGTCCTATCACTAGGATGGCCTTTGGTTCCGTTCAAGAAGGTTAAAAATTCTGTACATATGTTTTCCTGAAGAAGTTTTCCTGTAAAGTCTTTACTAGCCTTTTCTAAGCTAACTTCTCCATACAACTCCGTTTTTAATGAATAAGGAGTCAAAACTATAGTACTTGTGAACACCTACACACGCACGCTAGAAATTGATAATTCACTATCTCATTCTCATGTTTCATAACTTTGATTTTAATATATACCCATTCTACTACATATAAAGATAACAATGACTTGTATGACTAGGAAAAATATCTTCAAAGACATAACCCCATAACTAGGGAACCCTTAAACCCTCATGTATAATATTTATAGTTCTTAGTTTGGACAATACAAGAAAAAATGATAGCTAGTTATTTTCCACGGTCGTTGATATCTCTACGTTACAAATAAAGTGTCTCTAGAGCTTTTCAGTTACAGACTCCATTTGAAGTATGCAAAAAGTAGAATTATTGCAATGCGGACTCATCACAGCGAGAAAGATCAAAACCAAATCAAACCAAAAAATGTCCATGTTGTATTCTTACCATCAGAATGAAAATAGACTCTTATCATGAACTAGTGAAAAGGAATAAAACTAGGAGTTAAGCTTGCAATGGAATTGCGAGACTACATGTTAATCAATTATTCGGATCTATCTCCTTGCTTTCTCCTTCTTGATTCCACAACGACTCTATACTTCCATACTCACTACTTTTTTTTTCTTCTCGGTTTTCATAATGAGTCCATCTGTTCGTTCGTTACACAGAAGAAAATAGTGACACGACCACCTCCGAAATCAAAGTCTGCAATGCCCATTCAAGCTGAAGCAAGAGAGGCTGCCTCAATTGTCTATGTCCATACTTTGAATTTCTCAGACGCGAGGACGGAATGACTACTGACGTGTTATTATGTTGTGTATTTCAAACAAAATCATGTTATGTATTTGACATGGATAGCTGATATGTATAGTTGACATGATATGTTTATTTTTGGATTATCAATAGTATGTGAGGGGTGCGGTCAAGAAGGTCAAAGTTAAGAGGGGTGCGATCAAGTTCGAAAAACCTTCTAGGGGTGCGTTAAAGTAAAATTTCTATATATAATCCTATAATTACTGCTCTTGAAAATATATTTATACGATATGGTATATGTAACTAACATATAAACTTTATAAGAAATGTGAATGTAATTATTAAATATAGAATATATTAATATGCAATACTTACTAATTTAAAAATGTATTTATAAATTCATACCATAATTTAATGTTTTAAAAACTACACATATTCACATATTATGGTTTTTGGTCAAAACCGAAGTTCTCCATGAGTCCATATATGCGGGAATTTATGCTCGAGAGTTCGAGGTGATTAGCCGATATTTTTTCTTAAGATTATCATTTTTCAACCATTACTTTCATACTCACTAATCTAAATTGTAAAAGGTCTTCATGCTTATTCTCACCTTTTCCTTTTTGTCTTGTATTCACTTCACTTCATTCTCGAAGCATAGAGAAGTTTGATTCGATAAATACTCTTAGAATTCTCTCTAAACCGACTGAAAGTGTAGTTATTAAACCTCCGCTTCTGATCCTTAGGGTCTGGGTAACCCAAACCTTTCACTTTTTGGCGGCTGCGATAGCAAAATGCCCTTCTCTGGGTTTTCCATACCGATTTTCACTTGTCCATATCATTTCAAGTTTTCAAATTTGACATGAGAGGTAGCAGTAGAAAGCTATTGAGAAACGTTTCTATTTTACAAAGATAATTTGATTTTACTTCAAACAATATCAGAAATCAATCATATAAAATTTGACCTCCAAAGGAAGTTCTATCACTGAAGCGGAATTTTGAATTCAAACAAAGAATATGGAGAGAATATTCTAATTGAGTACCTTTAACACCAGGAGGAGAGTTTAAGAAAAACAACGTAGAATCTTTTACATTGGACTATCCAGTGTTTGTTTGTAAAGTATGCATCCCAAAGGAGTACGGAGCAAAGAGAAAAAATGACAGACAGAAATATAGTTTTAAAATTATTCCGAATAGTTCGTTGTACATCATAACTTTGGGAAAGATTTTTTTTTTGAAAAGTAGAAATCATTCTGTGCAGTAAGCAAACATGCACAACTCTGCTCTAACAAGGAACAATAAACAAATTTAATTTAAAATATTAAATTTAAAAATATTTATCTTAAGTGAATGTAACACATGGACTCTACTAAGAAAAAATCCAATTATAGTGAGTTGGAACGTAAATTCTTCCACTATAAACACAAGTCTCAACGAATAAAAACAATTTCACTTTAATTCAATATTAGTTTATGAGTAACCCATCCAAGAGGAAAGGTTATGTTGTACATTAATGGGCATGCAAATACCTCGTCGTCTGAACGTGGAGGAGGTGATTTATATAAGCATGCCTCGATAGGTGAAGTTGAGGACATGGTTAACATTATAAGTGTTTTTAATCACGTTGCACCTATATAATTATAACTTGTGTTAAAATTGTTCAATTTTATGTGATTATAATGGGAAAGTAAAAAGGAAAATCGCTCCCTGGGTATTACAAGTTGATATACATAACCATACATACAAGTAATCCAACCTAAAGATAGTATTGATTCTCATTATTATTCTCACCCTAAACTTCATACGATTCTGAAGCCCATCTGCCCGTCAAGCCATAAACCGATGATGCGCTGAAAGGGAGATAGAAGCGTGAAAGTTGCAAACCGCATTAACTTTTACACGTCAGCAACCGACCACATCAGTCGGCTGCCAACTCAGTAACCGTGTGACCTATAGCAGTAGCTGCTGTACGCTTCCTACCGGTATGTGGTTCTCTGCACGTCCGATCTTTTCTGCCCTAAGCCACTGCACGCGCTGCTACTTGCTTTCGCCCTCGTCGGCATTTGCAGTCCATCTTGCCCGTGACCTTAGTCCATTTCCTCACCTTCTCCCTGGCACCGAAACTGCTCGCGGCCTATTCCTCGTGATCCTGCTGTGGAAGTGTTGTTGTGTTCGGTGGAAGTGTTGTTTTTTATATTTCCTGCAGAGACGACCTTCCTTTGGAGGGACCGACCTTTTCTGTCTGGTGTTTGTCTCGACTCTTGGTCCTTTTGTGAGGGAAGCCAGCGAACCAACGCGACTGTGGTGCGACCAGCCTTCTGTGCGAGCTTTGACTTCGATTTCTGAAGGTAAGCCACGAGTACCTACGGTGTTCGAGGGAATTGACTCGATTTTATGGTTAGATTCTGATTACTTCGTTAGAAACTGATTCCACTCGCTGGTTCAAGATCGTATGGTGTCTTACTCGGAGAGCTAGAACTTTACTCCGACGGGCCGGCTAGGATTTTTACGGGCCAGAGTTCCCGTGTCCTTCACTTCTGTCTTCTAGGACTTCTTGCCCTGGTATTCCTATCTAGTTTCCTGCCTCGGTCTCCATGCGACAAGCTTCTCCCCTTCCTTCATGTTTACCTATTTGGTGATACAATTGAGCGATATGACAAGACATTTCATTCTGAAGTGGCTTTGTATACTGATTGGATTCCAGTAGACTTCAAATTTGATAGGTAACAGTCATTCCAGTTCTACTTATCTCATTTTTTCTCCAATCTTCACACTCTCCGTGGGTTCTTGGTGCCAATATTGGATCTCTTTGCCTATCTTTTCGGGTTTTTTTTTTTGGGGAATCGAACAGTTCTGCATAGGATTGGTTGTTTGAAAGGAAGGCACGGTCGTGATGTCGGTTGCACTAGCCCATTCGTACATCTTTGCCTACTGAGGTACTTACCCGTTGCTTCTGCAGAGAAACTAAGATTTCCAGCTCCGCAGTCAGAAATTTTATAGGTGAATTTCTGGCTGTTTCTCTCTTCTAGGTCAGTAGCTCCATTGTAGGACTTGAATGAATACGGGGTTAATAATGAATACTTGCTTTCGAGGTTGAGTGCTTGACGTATCCGAATGGGGAGGGGTCTGAGTTGTATGGTACATGAGTCCATTTTAGCGTTTGGAAGGTCTCTCTTTAACACCACAAACCTTGGAACTGCCTGAATGGTGAGAGGTCTCTCTCACTCGAGGAGAGACCTCTCACCTTAGTTCCGCACTTAATTGAAAGGAGATTGTGTTAATTGTGAGATTCGTGACGCCGCCTACATGCATGGACGAAGTGACGTCTGTTGCGTGACCGTAACCAAGCGCACGAATGTGAGAACTTTGTTTCTGCGCTCTCGATGCCTCGTTTGAAGCTTCAGTGTAGAGAGATCTGTCTCTGTGACGTTGTGAATTCTCGCGACATGCTTGAATGGAGAGAAGTTTGTGTGTGTAGAGGCCGTTGGTTCGGTTAGGCACTGGATTGGGGGAGACCTGCCCTGTAAGTTCCCGAGTCGATTCAAGCCACGAGTTGGGGAGGCCTTGTCACTTCTTTCTTCGTGACTCAGCCTGTTTGCTGTGTTCATAGGGGTGTTTCCTTGGGAGGTCGTTGTGTCGTAAGATCCGTGACCACGTGTACAGTCAGAGTGGAGACATTAAGCATTGGAATAGAGGGTGCTGATTTTGCTAGTACCATGACTAGTGTCAAGCTTTGTAGGGGAGGGCGGTCTGTTCTGTAGGATCTCTATGGACTGTACGTGTCTCGATCTGAAGAACTGAACGAACAGTTCTGTGTGGGCTAGGTCCACTGTTCGCATTAGAGATGTCTTTCTAGGGTACCTACTACTTTAACAGACGGAAATGCGCGTATGAATTGAGGCTTAGACTTCAGACGATTGCTAAATGAATTGGCGTGAAATTGCTAAATGAGTTGGAAGTGATCCTGGAAGCTAGGTTACCGTATCTTATATTGTTGCGGAACTCATTAACTCATTCTTAGTTTAGTTTTACTGTGATAACACGGTCTTAGTGGTTGGACACTATATTAAGGTTAGGTAGAAAAGCGAACGATTTTAGTACATTCATCTCTTCGTTCTTCTTGCTACATACTTCTCCGGATTACCTGATGTGCCTGTGGGTAGTTCTTGCGTTGCATTGCACCGCTCTCCTTAATGAACTATATAATTCCTTATCTCGGGGGTACGATGTGGCGTGTCTGCTCAGCTATCTTCGTACTTCTGTACTCGCAGTCCGGAGTCTTTTATTTCTAGCTCATCCGCAAAATTGACCCCAGACCCTTCCCATGTCAATTGTGAGGATGAATCTGGCTCTTTGTCGTGTAAGGTATCGTATTGATAGGTGCCCAGGCGTCAGATGAGCCTTCCTTCGATGGACTTATTAAGGTCGTCGGTGTTCTTCAGGTGTTTGTGCATTTCGATTCTATGGATGCTGACATGAGCTAGCGTTACTGTCTGTTGCAGTTCAAGATGGACATCAAAAAGAGGAAGGTAGAGGAGAACGGCGGGGGTAGCGTAGCAGTAGCAGTGGTGGATTTAACCAAGGAGGACGTTAAGAAGCTCATTGAGCCTTTCAATAAGGACCAACTTATGGACATCCTGCAAGATGCTGCCATTCGGCACATAGATGTGCTAGAAGAAATTCGCAAACTTGCGGATAAAGATCCGGCTCACCGGAAAATATTTGT
Source organism: Asterella californica (assembly GCA_036924285.1). NCBI lineage: Eukaryota > Viridiplantae > Streptophyta > Marchantiopsida > Marchantiales > Aytoniaceae > Asterella > Asterella californica. The sequence continues at coordinate 22,596,827 of JAYKYS010000003.1, forward strand.
TCGTGGGTTAGGTTGGGATACCACATCTGATACTCTGAAAAGTATTTTCTCATCGTTTGGGGAGGTTGAAGAAGGTGCGGTCATCATGGACAAAAGCACAGGGAAAAGTCGCGGATTCGGATTTGTCACCTTTCGCCACATGGATGGTGCCCAACGAGCACTGAAGGAACCCAGCAAGCGGATTGACGGGCGCATGACAGTTTGTCAACTTGCAGCAACTGGGGCTCTACCCCAGGCCCCAGTGCAGGAAGTTGCAACTAGAAAGATATATGTCGGAAACGTCCCGATGGAGCTCACCGCGGACAGGCTTCTCCAGTTGTTTACCCAGTATGGAGAGATAGAAGAGGGGCCGCTTGGTTTTGACAAGTTCACAGGACGTTCGCGGGGTTTTGCCCTTATCATTTACAAGTCTGCAGAGTCCGCCAAGAGGTCTTTGCAAGAACCGATCAAAACGATTGAAGGTCATCAAATGTACTGTAAACTTGCGGTGGATGGTCAAAAGCAAAAGTCAGGTGGAGGAATGGGTCAGTCTGGCAAGGGTGATGGTTCTGATGGATTGAAGAATGGCCATCCCCTTTCTGGTCATCAGTCTGGCGTTGGTCTGATGGGAGCTGGTGGTAACCTTCAGTACGGATCAAATCACCAAGGACTGATAAGCACGGGGGTTCCACTTAACCAAGGGCAAGGACTAAGCCATAGTCTAGGTCAGCTGAATGGAGGAATGAATCAAGGATTGACTTCCAGCTTGAATCAAGCATTGCACTCTGGTTTATCAGGCCACAACCAGAGCTTAGCAACTCTCAATCAGTCTCTGAACTCTTCACATCATTCTCTGGGCCATTCCCTAAATCCCGGTCTTACCCACTCGCTCAATCCATCCATGAACGGTTCTCTGTCGCAGGGCTTGAATCAGGGTCTTTCTCAGGGCGCTGGGCAACAGTTACAGGTACAAACTTCTCTGGGTATGGCATCTTATGGGAATCACGTTGGAATCTCTGCTTACGGCTCTCAACCGTCTATCTACAACGGCCAGCCAACATCCTATTCGTCGATGGGTGGAATGTCTTTGTATGGTGGTGCCAACAGTTCTGTAGGGCAGGCAGCCGCGCTACAAAATGCCACAGGAGGCCATTATCCGTTTGCAGCCTATGGAAACTCTCAGCTTGCTGTAACGGCTACTCCTCGGACCTCGACTGCTGGCAGCCTTTCTCAGTTACCTTCATATTACAATCTCTAGGTGAGTCATCTAACAAGCATCGATCTTCTGCAAAGGGGTTTGTCTTGACCCATCACGAATTAGTCGTCCACCCTCCCTCCTCGGAGGCTTGTGACCAGTTCCCTGGAGTCACTAACATCTGTGGTCGGTGGGATTTCTCGGCCCTCTGCCTATAGTCTTCATTTTGTCAGAGCCTTCGCACGACATCTTCTCCACCGGTGTCCATCTATACTGGAAACTCCGTCAAGAATGTCTGTTGACCCCCATTGTGTCTTCAATGCCCTCGTTCTCGAAACTGGTTCCTCTGCATACATTCTGTTCTCAAAGTTCTGCAAGTTGTGGTGGACGCAGCTTGAGAGGACTCTGAGTCCCTGAAAGCGTGCAAGCCTTGATCAGCCTTCCCGAACGGTGAAGGTTGGTGGGCGTTGGCCCGTAAACCGATATCTGAACACTTCGGTGGTTCGGCGAGGATCAGTACATGACGTTGCCACTGCTGGGCCCTGGCGTCGTTAAAGCCCGTGTACATTTGTAAGGGATCTAATGCCATTTGATCATCCTTTGCGTTCATGCAGTTAAACAAAGCAAGAGTTATCTTTCCCTTCACCTAAATTGTGTGCGGGTGTGGACGATATATAGCTCCTGAGTGATCGGAGCCTCGTGGTGTACGTGAGTTGTAAATGCACCTGGTCTAGTTAACGAGGCCTCCCTATAGGAGAAGACCAAGTGTAGCTTTTCTTAATGGCCTGTTTCGCACATCCCTTTCTTATTGGCCTTATTCACTCAAATATGAGGAGTTTACTAACTAATTTACTTCAAAGTATCAAGCACGGTGTTACCTGCACTGAATGTGGTGGCCTTTGTTTCCTAGTTTCCTTGCGCGGGATAAGATCAGTCTGGAGACGACTATCACGGTTGTTGATACCTTGTTGGTTGCTGGGTCTGGCTTGTTATTCACTCCAGAAATCTGCTGCTGCTGCTGCTATCGCTCTCTAGACGATGATCATCTGGCCTGCCCTATTTACGCTGGATCTCTTGTTCTTACAATCTGGTTCGCCGTCCGTCATCGAGGCTCGGAAAGTCACTATTTTCAACAGGCTTGCTTTCATATGCATATTGGGCGAGTGAGTGCGATAGCATCCATATGTGATTGGCCTTCATGTTGCTGGGCCACGGCTTTTTGCTTCTTGTTGTGAGCCCTTCATGCCAGGGGTTCCGTAAAAAGTAATGTCCTTGCACATCTTTTTGCGACGGATGATGTCGGTGAGGATTTACGTAGTCACGATGATTGACACAATGAGAGGTTGTGGGGAGGGCTTACGAGGTTACTTTCTGCCGAAGTTGGAAGTACATGTAGCAGAGGAATTTTTCAAAGTTTGCAGCAAACAGATGGTTTTCTTGTATCATCATGATAGGGTAGAGATAGATTTTAGCAAGGAGATTTGATGTTTTGTTGTGGAGAGAGTATGGGCAGCTGATCTGGTACCAGTGCCTCCATATCTTTCATATCTGACCCTGTCTCTGGGGTTCCCATACTCTGTAACTTTTGCTGTTGTTCAGAAGAAAAAACAGCTGTATATTTCAGTGACTGCGGATCACTCTTTGTGAAGTATTTCGTTTGTCGATGGTTGGCAATATGTTGCTTTGTATTGGAACGTGGGTGTGGAGTCAGGGGAAGGATTCGAGTTCTAGTTAGGCATGATGATTTTTTATCAAGCCACTAGAAGAGTTATTCGCATGTTTAATTCATCTTCTCCTGGAAGAAGAGTTCAAATGGTTTTGTGCGTGGTGCTCTAGCAATCCAGTGCTTTCTACTCTATTTTCTTGGTTCACGATGGTGGATGCCCCTACGTGTTTGTTGTGGAGCTACTTTGGCCTTAGTTGTGGACATGTGGTATCAATTGAGATTATCCTAAACAATCAGATGTGCAGGAACACTGTGTACGCGGACTGAAGGGTAGCAACGCCAGTGTTTCTTTTCCTTGCTTTATTTCGTTGGTCTCTATCACAGTAGCCCCGGGTAGTCTCCTTGTTAGCCTTTATTCCGTGAAGCAGGTCTGATCTTATGTATGACGAGAAATTTATTGCTGGTATATCTGCCCTGTATCGGATACGGACAGTCTTGCAGTTATCCTTCACGAGGGGAGAGGTGCCACGCTTTGTTGCTAACTTTTGAGCTTTACTTTACCGCTGAAAAATTTAATCTTTGTTGACAAGATTGGATGTATAGTAAGCTTACTCTCGAGAGACGAGATGTGTCGACGATATCTTGTCTTGGTTTGGCGCAGCGATGAATTTGCTGTTTCTTCGTACCCCTTTTACCTTTTGCTAGTCAAGTGCTGATTGTCTACATACTTGGATGTTTCTCATCGCAACGTGCCATGGTATAAGATGAGGGAGGAGGGTACGGAGAAAGGCACTTGACAGCTTGGCCTTGAACTAAATGACAGTGGCAGACAACATGGGTTAATTAGACTAGGACATCACAGTTTATTTGATTTGTTGGTTGGTTAAGAGTATTTGTAAGTAGTTCTTGTATTCGCCCCTATGCGCCTAGCCGGAAGGATATAAGTTGATCAACAGAATGTTGTCGATGTCGTCCACTCTTCCGAGTACAGGAATGAACTCTGCCAGGTACTTCTAAACTCATCATTTCCCTGACTTTACCGGAAGCATTCCACTCTGATTTCTATGCGGTAGTGTTCTTCCGCTGAAACGAGCCCACAGATGGACACCCTGAATGTTTAACGAGCCTGCCATCATTCCTGGTAGGTGGTAAAATTTCTTCACAGGTTACCGTTAGAATGCTCACGTGACTAGGTGCTTTTACCGAAGTCCGCATCATCCGCTTTCCTTCTGTACTTGCATGGAGTCTAGAGGTGCGAAATGTGGCTTACGCAGCTGCGTTCCGTTTGAGATTCCTTGATGACCTTCTATGATATTTGCAGTATTTATCGGACTTTCAACTTATGTTGATTGTGCAGTACAAAAGGGTTGGGAGTGGACTTGATGTTCGATGTAGAAGTTAGCCTGCGATTCACATCAAATGTTTATGTCGAGAGGAATTGGAATCGTTTTCAGTTAGTAATCGTCTGTTGTATCGTTTCTGAGAATACTTCGTTGTTGAGTTGAGTTGACCTAACAGTGTACAAGATTTCGTATACTTTTGCACTCCAGAAGATCGTGCTTGAAGTAATGTGAAAATGCCTGTGAAAAATATGAATGCACGTTTGATCTTCCAGGGCGTGTCCTAGGTTTATGACACCACTTATAAAGAGCCTATTCTGTATTTGGATCCTCTGATCACACTATACCACTAAGACATACGAAGTCGTGTTGAGGAAACCTGATCGTTTTTCTATTTTTGTGTTTCTATTTAGAGTTGGTTGTAACTCATCTGTTGGATCGCTTAGAAGCGTTTTGGCGTCGGTTTTGGAGTTTCTTCTTTGATATGTACAGGAACATTTTTCATGCTCTCCCTAGCGGCATGCTGTGTACAGAACGCATTGCCTACGCGTTTCTGATATGGTGTACAAGGCATGTGTGAAGGAGTTTGTACTCTTCAAAGTGTGTATTTCAGCGGACCAATGGCTTGCGACCTTGTCTGTTCTTCCACTCTTCAGCTTATGCCGATACTTGTGTGAAACGAGGTTCTGTGATGGAGTAGATGACCTATCCAGATTGCGATATGCAGCAAAGTTTGGAACTTACCCGTCGTAACATCGATGGTAAGTGTCAGAGTCGCCTGCTTCTTGGTCCTCGTAGCACGGATCATATGGAGACGATTACCATGCTGATTCAGTAGATGTTGAATGTGATTATATCATCTTGTTACCAGAATTTAGAGAGATTTTGCTGATTGATATGAAGAAACTCTCGCCGAGTAGAGGTCTGAACAAAGCAGTTATTGTTGCGGTCGTAGTTGGTTGGACTTGCAGGATGTGGATGGTCCTCAGATGGACCAGTCGGTTCTGGATCTTACTATGCCAATTTCTGAAGCTTGTGAATTGTCCATCAAAAGTTTGTTCTGGCCTTGCTTTCGGATGTTCTCTTGTGTCTCGAGATGTTATGTGTCGGGTATTGACCATCTTATCGGTTGTAAAGGCGACCATTTTGGATTGATTGACATCAAAGCACCTTGAAATGAGTTTCCCATTGGAAGCTGGTGTGTTCCTACTTTGGCGCCTGATAGGTTGTTCTTTCTTTCTCTCATGCATCTGGTGTCCCCACTGAGGCTTGCAACAACCGTATTCTTCTGTTTCTCTCCCCGAACTTCAGCTGTTATCATTCCGAGCGTTTTATCAGGAATATACTCTGTGTCTAATGTACATGTTCGTGATTAGGAACATGTTTTCTGTACCCTTTCTGGTTTCAACATGGGAGGGACCTTTAACTTTGGTAGTTTCTTTGCAGGCTGCATGAGGCGTATTCCTGTCTCGGGTTGCGAGGAAAGTCCTTAGTGTTGCAGCTGCTGGAATAGAGGTCGACTTAAACGTTGCTCATGTTGGACTACTACGAACATGAGAGCCAAGGAGTGCTGTAACCGTAGATGTGTCGCGTTGACGGCACCAAGCAGGTTTCGTTTACCGTTTCTTGATCTATGTCTACAGAGGACATTTGACTCGCATGCGTCCGCGGTCGTCGACATGATTGTAGCATTGTTGGAGATTAGGAAGGGCAGCGTCTGAAGGAGAAATGCTTATTTGGTAAGTGTGATTGTAGATTATGGCGGGCGAATGCGTAGGTGGTGAATCCTGAAGGAGGGACTTGACCAAGCGTTTCCATTGGACAGGCGACTGTCCTGCAGAAGAATGCCGCGCATATATCGCCGAGTTTCGTGAGTTCCATCTCTTACTGGGTAAGTATGTGGCTTAGGTAAGTGTGTTATCCTTATTCGCTTTCTTTGCTAAATAATATGTGGTCTTGAAAACCGGTTCCGGTCTTCTATTCCTGTTTTTACGCTCAAAGTTAGAAATTCGTCCGCAACCGTTCATGTTGTTACAACTGTGTATACTACTGACAAAGTCATTCGTCAAAGACGTGGGAAAGCCTTCATGAGGAAGTAAACCCCTACTGGTTCTTCCGGGGTGTTGGAGCCGTGACGATGCCAGTTGCTGGTGGTTTTATCGTTGGAACCCGTATGTCCTACTCAATGAGCAAAGCAGGCACTACTGCTGTTAGCCTTGGTAGCAAGGATACGTGGCACTGTGGGATGTCGTTTGGAATTCTGGTAGACTGCTGTGCAGGGAGTTCACGTCCATATCCTGTCCATACACCTTCTGTTCGTAGGACTAAACTAGACTTTCTGAAACGGATACAGATCTGTTAGAGGTCACTGTCCGGATATTTTCTTTGTAGCATAGATGAAGTTGTAATTATCCCTTTTCGTTTCCAAAAGATGGTCCTCTGCCACCGTATTCCATATTCTTGCTCTTTCATGATGCTTGTAGCAGTCTGTGATACATTGTTGTTTCGTACTTGGCCATGTATTACCTCTGTACTAGAGGGTGGTCCTAGAGAGTGGTCCTAGATGAAAGCTGCCATTCTCGACGTATGAATATGTGTATGTTAGTACGCCATTTTGAATTCTGGTAAAAATACGTAAGTGACTTGAATCAATTTAAGTTCAATTACTTTTAAGAGAAGTTCAGCCTTAATAACTTGAATCAAATTAAGGTCTGATCGTTGTCGAGAGAAGTTTAGACGGACATGAATTTGATGACAATAGACCTGTCTCACTCATTGTTTGCTATATATTTCTCTATCTCCTCTCGTAGTTTATACATTTTTCGCCAAGACTTCACAGTTCGTAAACTGTGTTTCCGTCATTCTCCCAGCAGAAATTGGCTTGATCATACCCATCTTAACGATGTATGGCTTGATCACACCCCTGACTGTCTGTTGCTCGTAAAACCAGTCACTTTGTGATGTTACATGTGAGGCTGCAAATATTAAAGGAATGAGAATATGGATAGTCTAACGGGTCTTTAATGTTAAAAATTTTGACTTACAGTGATATTTTGTCAAGGTTGAAAGTACTAAAATGATGAACCAAAAGATAAAATGACTGGTTCTACTGTCAATAACCAGTAAGGGGTATGATCAAGCAACCACACGTTAAGAGGTGTATGATCAAGCCCAACAATTGTATTGGATGATCAAGCCAAATTTCTGTTCTCCTAGCTATGTACTTTCTAGGTTCAGTTTTTACGGGTTACCTTCTAGTGTATGTGAAAAAGCATACCCACCTGTGGGTAATTTTTGTTCACTTTTTGCTGATCCTGGATATCCTAGAGCGGGTGAGTAGAATGGTCTATTATCGAAGGAACTATTCAGATGTTTATGCTTTGCTATGCGTTAGCTTCGTTATCTGTCTGACTGTAAAATAAGCAATGTAAAATAAGCAAAGGAAGGCGCGGTTCTAGTATGTAGTGTACTTTGTTTTAAAAGATGGCAGTTAGATGAACTAGAGGTGAGGCTCTAGTCGATTTAGGTTCGATTCTCCCTAGGTCTGGATAAATCTCTAATGTATAACCCCGTAATTCTGTTACAAGCAGAAGTATAGTAATCTCTTAGGGAACGTCTCACTATAGTAATCTCTTGGGAACGTCTCACGACCTGGGGATTGACGTACTAATTTTAGCTCAAGATAGCTTACTCAGATCATTGTAAATTAATAATTCGTGCAATTTCTTATCTCGAACAATTCCCCAAAGCACGACCCGAGTATAGCCAGGAATTGTAGAGGAGCTGGATCCGAAGTCTCTGATAAAATTGCTCTTTAGGGTAAAATAGTCGCTACTTCGGATCCAGCTCTATGATAAATATTCTAAACTACGCAACTGATCTTAACTAATTGTGCAACGTTGATCGGAACATACTGAGGTAATGGTACACCCGATGTCCTTTTGATATTAAACTCAAAAAAGTTCTTTGACTAAAGAGCAATATAATATTCAATTTTCCGTGGTGTTGACTTCAATTTTTCGTGGTGTTGAAGTGTGAGTTAATGAAGCATCTGTGGGTGGTTTCTCAATGTTTTATAAGTTTCATAGCACCTTGTTACGTACTATTGCGAACATGGAGGATATTTAAGAACAGTTCTTTCCTTCTTTATTGACGTAGCATTTTTGTTAATTTCTTTTGATTGCTAAATTACCACTTTGTTTATATTGTTTAATTGCCACTTTGTTTTCCGTTCCGTGTTTGACATTGGAGCGAGCAGAGACTTCACACATATAGTGTTCAAGCGAAATTAATCAAGATGCTTCATTAACTCAAAAGAGAGAGGTTTTCTCTTTATTAACTCAATTTAGGCTTTGAGCTCAGTAAGGAGAACTTTCATACGCAACTTCTTTTGTGTTTTCGAAGAAGATTCGAGAACCCGTGCATATATATTCACCTCTTGAAGAGGTAATATGCGCAGGCCGTTCAATTTTATTAAATAATTTTAAATAATTGGTTGATTACTTGAGCTAGTTGCCGCAGTTATACCCTCCAAGGCGCTGCGGGCCCCTTGCACCTATGGGTTTAGTTCCTTCCTCGCCTGTTTGTCCAGTAACATTTATCAAAATATAGAATTTCAAAATAATTTATTCATTTAGGACTAGGATTATCTAATACTATCTATAATGTCTATCATTATATATGTTTTGTATCATTAAGGAGCAAAAGTTCTCCAGAAGTTTATCGAGCATGCATGTTTATTGAATCATATGTAAAACTTTCCCAAAGTAGATTGGGGACGCTTATTCACAAAAGCACCAAATGCATATCTGAGCTGTATTTCCATTCAGTTGCCTCATTTCAACTATGAAATTCCAGCAACTTTTACAACAAATTAGCACGTTGGGAGGGGGACTGTTAATTGGTTAAATGTAAAAGGTTAATTCCTAATTAACCCCATACGGTAAGTACCCCAACTCCGCTCCACTCCTCTACTTCGAGGATCGAGAAGAAGGCGAGCAGGCGGAAGACGAACGAATCACAATCCGAATTTTATTTATTGTGATATGGGTTGAATGTCTTTTCTTAACGATCACTTGGGAATGATCAAAACATCTGTGACAGGAGAAGATCTTTTAAGCAAGGTAAGTTGTTTTAAGTTCAAACGTTTCTAAAGAGAAATTTAACTTCAACCATTCTGAGTATGGAGAAGTGTCTAATTTAAACCAAGTCGAACCCAATCAGGATAGCTGATAACTCATTGTAGCTATAAACAGAAATTTCTGCCGGACATACACTTGGGATGATGGTTGCGAAAGCGAAATGGACTGATAACACCTTCTAAAGAGGTACTTATCGACTCATTGCCGAAAGTTACTCAAAGTCGTTATCAGTGCACGAATGATGATTTTCCAAACTCTTGATTATTTATGACGAAAATTATTCGGGATGGATGTTTGGTCACAAATGAAGATTTTTTCCTATTCATCTTTTTTATCTGAAAGAGAGATCAAATATACATGCAAACAGTTTAGCCTCGACCCGGTAGTGGAAGCGGTAGGAAAGGAAGAACAAATTAGGACAGGATTGGTTATTTCTTTGCAAAAGTGAGCCACAACAGTCCAATTTCGTTCTCTTCTGGCTAGATTTCATTTCTTATTTCTTTAATTTCTTGGAAAGACAAGGCTTGGCAGGCAAATCTTTTTCTTGTCATATTTCTGCGAATGTCATCTTCCGAACTCAGCCTAGACAATGTGGAACGAGCGGTTGTCAACAACATGCGATAGTCTATTTTGCTTTTTGATGTGTAGTTTGTACCAGTGTTTGTGATGGTTTGTAATCGTTTTTTTTTTATTTGCTTTCATCATATTCATTCCAAAACATGACATCATTTTGTTGAATCATTTTTCTTTTGTGAGTAGTGATATGTGATTTTTTTTGCATTTACAATGCTTGATAGTCGGATTTCTGTTCTATTATTTCTACTAGTCTTATCTTGATTAGCTTGTAGTGGACGTTTTTTACATCGGTGGAAGATGACAACTATGATGAACTGAAAGATAAAGATTTTTAAGAAGGTTCTCCTCTTCACAAACAACCTTCTTCACTAAAACTAAGCTTTTCTTCTTCTAACTTCATTGTTTTTTCTACAAACTTCTAATTTCAAGCATATTCAATCAAAAATTAAAAAATTGAGCTCTACATACTTCTCCCTCGAGATGTGCGACCCCACGAACACATCAATAGTAATATCGCTTGATTCTCTCACCATTCACTCGAGTAGCAAAATGATTTCCTCCTAAGTCTTCAAGTTGGACTGACCCATTACTATAACGTTCTGAAACTCTGTATGGTCCCATCCATCGCAAATGTAACTTCCCTGGAAATTTAGCATGTCGACTATCATATAGCAAAATTAAATCTCCGTCATTCACATCCACCTTTTTAGTTTTTTATCATATTTTTCTTTTTGCTTCTCTTATGACCTTAGTTAACTCCAAAGATTTCTCGCAATCTTCTTCGTTGCTGGCTGGATGAGCCCCACAAAATCAATTCATCACTTCTCAAATGGTACAAGAGATAAGATAAGATGAAGTGGTTATTGAGTAGTTGACGTAAGCTTACACACTCGCTGACAACTATCACACTTTTTAATGATTTCTTGCATATTTTTGTACATGATGGACCACCAATATCATCCATCTAAGATTTTCTTCTGTGTATTGCGCAAGACATAATGACATATTGCCGATTCAGAATGCATGGCTTCCACTACTCTTGGTACTTCTTCCTCCTCCAGACATCTTCGTAACTCCTCATCGATTCTCCTCTTGAATAAGATGCCACTCTTTAGCTCATATGGTCATGCTTTGTGTATGAACACCGTGCGCTGCTCCACCTCCATTCCTTCAGGACACTATAATGTATATATAAGTACCTATATATCTCATGTACCTACTTGTAAGAGCTGCCGTCAATCGGAAAAGTTCCTCATCTGGAAAATTGTCCGGCATGTTATCTGACCTTTCTCTTGTTTGCAACCGTGACAAGTAGTCCGCATTCTCATGATGTTTATCTGCCCGAGTTTGAATTGTGAATTTGAACTCCTGCAGTAACAACATCCACCGTGCTATCCTTTCTGAAATCAGACTTTTGTACCATATGCTTTAACGCGTAATGATCCACTTAAAATACAAACTCACAACCCAATAAGTAGTGTCAAAATTTTCTGACCGAATATATCATTCCCAGTGCTTCACGCTCTGTGATAGAATAATTCTTCTCTGCAACCGATAGTTTTCTACTTGCATAGTAAATCGGATAATCCTTCTTTTTATTATCTTTCTGACTCAGCACCACTCCAATAGCAAATGCTGATGTATCTATATATATTGAAATGGTTGATTCCAATCTGGTGCCCTCATGACCGAAGCTTCAGTCAGCTTCGTTTTCAGCACTTCAAAAGTCTTTTGTCTTTGTTCCTGCCAAAGATACTCAGTAGATTTCCTCAACAACTCTATTAGTGGTGCTACCAAGGTCGCATAATCTTTAATAAATCTCCGGTAATAACATATGTGTCTTAAGAATCCTCGCAACTCACTGATATTAGAAGGAGGATCCAGCGCTACTATGACTTGGACTTTATCTACATCTACTTCAATGCTTCGCTACAAGATCCTATGTCATAATAGAATACCTTCTGTCATAACAAAGAAATATTTCTCGAGGTGTAGTGCCAATTGAGCATCCCAACAACGCTTAAAAACTACAGCCAAGGAATTTACATGATCTTTCCTTGGTCCAAAAACACAAAAATCATCTATAAAAATTTCTAAGAAATTTCTTAGATACTCCTGAAAAATATTTTTCATCATTCTCTGAAATGTGACAGGAGCATTACACAAACCAAAGGGCATCTTATAGTATGCAAAAGTACCCCAGTCAGTAGTAAAAATAGTTTTGTCTTTGTCTTCATCCCTAATGGATACTTGGTTATATCTTGAAGATCCATCAAGAAAACTATAGCACTCATGACTAGACACTCTATCCAAAATAGAGTCTGTAAAAGATAAAGGATGACGATCTTTTTTCGTTGCTGCATTTAGTTTTTGAAAATCTTGACACACTCTAATTTTATCCGTCTTCTTCTTGGGTACTATGACTATAGGTGATACCCATGCATTACTAAAGACAAGAAAGATAATACATGCACTTAAGTACTTATCAGTCTCATCTTTGACTAAAAGAGAGTATTTCGGGTTTTAGTCGATATTATCTTTGTCTCACAAGTATAGAGTTTTTCAACAGGTCGATACGATGTTATCTCCACTTTGCAGGAATGTCTTTTATGTCTTCTAACTTCCAAGTAAACACATCCTGGTAGTAGGTTAACATATCGCGATACACCTCCAGTTCTGCTCCTTGTAACTTCGCTGTGATCTTCAAGACTTTCTCCTCTTCAAGGACCAGGTCCACCGTTGCTGAATTTAGTACCATACCTTCAGTGTGACTCACCTCTGAACTTCACTGTCCCAGCAATGATTGCTATTCTCTATTAGACCCTATGCACGCTCCTTCTTTGTCATCTATATCATAGCACTGTAAGTAATTCACTACTATATAGGGTCTTGACTTCTCATTCTCCGAGCTGGTACTTGACGATGAAGAGTCAGTTTCTGAAGTGTAACCTGAATCCGTTGAAGACGTCTCACCCTGGTGCGACATCTTCCTCCAACTTATTGACACCATTTACCTTTAGGCTTCATTGGCTCATTAAATGATAATTTTTGCTTGTACCAATCAGTAATCACTTTGGCACCGTATAGCCAAGTTCAGCCTATAAGTACTCCATAGCCTGATTTAACCAACGGTCTTAACACAATGTACGTGAGTCTGAAGACTATCCCACCAATCACGAATCACTCCCAAAGACCTTCTTCGACTTTGATCAGCCATCCTCAACACCCTCGGTGTTGATTCAAACTTTGTATATCCTAGTCCATGTGCCGTATCCTCTATGATGATATTCACACTGGATCCATAGTCTATAAGTACATGTCTTATCAAACATCCATCTATTTCTATATCCACTTCTAGAGATCATAAATCTTCCGATCCCACTTGAAATACTGAAGACAGCTTCTTTGTCTTGGACTTCGCTGGTTTTCTCAAGGCTGCCAACAATAACTTCATGTACAACGTATTATCTTCAACTAACTATTTTTTCGTGATGTTAGCCTGTTGATTTAGTAAGTCCTCTATCACATTATAATGCGGACTTATCACTTGAGCAGTCTTCTTAATCTGCTCAGTCACATGTTTCTGAAGTTCAGTTGGTCGGTTATCTTCGGCCGAATGGACTTTGGTCTTCATCTTCACATTCTCTTCCTAGTTAGATTCTGCTTCATTCGTATGTTTACCCAGTTCTTTACTCAGAAGTGTCTTCACTTCGTCCGAAATGTCAGCAGGTAGTCTTGCTGAGGTCTTCTTCTTCCTCTCCTTCTTCTTGGTGGACTTCAGCCGACTCCAACTTCGTCCGTTTTTCTGCCAATTCGTGCACTTGTTCCGTCAATGTTCTTCTTAAGATCCTTCGCTTCCTTCGTTTCAGCTTCCGCCATAGTCTCTCCTTTTCGAAGTATTCTCTTCCCACTTTAGGTCTCCACTTTATTCCTCAGAACGTCTTTATCTTCATGCCAACCATTTTCATCATCTTTTGATAAGTTTTGGATCTTCAGTTCCTCCACCAAGTCGATCATGTTCACCCTTACTTTTGATCGTAACTGGTTTAAAGATAGCTGAAATCTCACGCCGGTCTTCTGGACTGGTGCAATTGTACAATATGTGGCTCCATGGCCAGACTTATCACAATTCTCACACATTGGCATATAGCCCACTTGTTTCTCTGGCGAGGACGATTAAGAGATCAGTGATCAATGACTCCATAGTTATAACAACACGTATCATGAGATGGTGGTCCTTAGGGACCTCCAGGCGCGTACCTCCTTTGTGACACGTTACTAACCATCTGTCTAGGTGCATACCGTTGAATGTGCATCGGAGGAATTGGTGTAATTGTCGAGGTTGGTTGGGTTCCATAGCACCATCCTGTGATTGTATTCCAGAAACTCCATCTTCACATTCCACATAGTAGTTGGGCTCATGCACTTGTGCCCATTCCATTGCATGCGTAGTATACGACGGTTTGCTATTAAAGCATTCTGTGTTGGCATGCCAGACTTTCTCACAATTGGTGCACCTTAAATTTGGACGTGTAACAGATGATGACTTACGTCTTTCTGGCATCCTTACCAAGTAAACCTTGAGGTCTTGAAATCTCTTTAAAAGATCTTCAAGGGCATGATCTTTCGTCGGTATTGTCCTCTTCACTACGGAGGACCTTATCTTCGATTTTCTCTTTCTCTTCTTAGGTTTTCTCTCCTCTTCCGAAGAAGATGAATCTTCGTCTTCCGAAGTTGAAGAGCATTCGTCTGAAGATTCTTCTTCCGAAGATGAAAACCTTCTGGTCTTCGTCTTCTTCAGCTTCTTTTTCTTCTTCTCTTCTTTCTGACCATTCTTAGACTTCATGAGGTTCTTCTTCTTTTTTATTCCTGAAGTCTTGTCGTGATCCCTACTGAGAAACTGCTTTGAAGGTAACTCTTTTACAAACCATTCTACCGCTTGTGCCGATATGTACTTAAAGAGACTCTGGTGAAGCCGAAGCTCAGGAGGCGAAGGATCTTAAGAAGACTGAGCCAAAAGATTTGAAGAAGAAGAAGAGAGCGCACAAAACATTGACGGAACAAGTGCACGAATTGGCAGAAAAATGGACAAAGTTGGAGTCAGCTGAAGTTCGCCAAGAAGAGGAGAGGAAGAAAAAGACCTCAGCAAGGCTACCTGCTGACATTTCGGACGAAGTGAAGGATCATTGCAGATTTCAAACTTGACGGTACCAACAAAATATAGTCGAGGACAGCAGTCAGCAGTTCTACCTTCTACACTACCTCATACAATGACAGGAGTACCACTTCCGTCAGGGGCGCCATCTTTCACTCACCAAAATTACCCAAAATTTGACGGTGAAGATTTTGACAGTGATGGAGATGGAGAGAGTGCCGACTCCTTTGTCAAACAATTTGAAGCGATATCACACGCGAACAAAGAAACAATGATCCTGATCGGATGAGGATTTTTTCCAGTTTGTTGAAACACGCAGCTGGAAAATGATACAGTCATGCCAATTTAACTCCAGCAACCATCTCTACATGGGATTTAATGAAAAACAAATTCCTTAAGAGATTTAGGGAACTGAACTATAACAGGCATGTACTGCACAAAGTAAACAGTGTTAAATGAAAGAGGAAAGAATCTTTGAAGAGTTATGTCAAGAGATTTTATGAAATCTTGGATAGACTACCTGCCCACGGAACACATCCAGCTTACACACCGCCACAGACAGGAGAGTGGTTTGTTAAGGGGTTGTCTTCAAAGCAACAGACGTGGATTAGACGTTTTGATACGTCAACCTTGGAGTGAGCCGTCGATTCTGCTGAGAACTATGAGTCTTCAAATATCCTCAGCAGAGACCATGATAAGACCTCAGAGTTGAGGAAGAAGAAGGACTTCAGGAAGTCCAAAAATAGTAATAAGGAAGAGAAGAAGAAGAAGAAGAAGAAGAAGCTGAAACGAACAAGCAGAAAATCTTCATCCTCGGAAGAATCTTCAGAAGAGGAGTCTTCGGACGAAAGTTCAACATCGGAGGACAAATTTTCTTCATCTTCGGACAAAGAGTTTAAACGAAGGAAGAGAAAGAAGATGACAAAGTCAAGACCTCCGATGGTGAAAAGAACATCACCACCTAAAGATCATGCACTTGATGACCTTCTCAAGAAGTTTGAGGACCTTAAGGTACAGTTGGTGAGGACACCAGAAAGACGAAAGTCACCATCTGGTTCCCGTCTGAATCTTTGGTGTACTAGTTGTGGAAAACCTGGACACGCCAACACGGAATGTTTTAACACTAAATCGTCTTATAATACACATTCAGTTGAATGGGCACCAGTATATGAACCTAACTACTTCGTGGAGTGCGAAGATGGAGTCTATGGGGTACAAATCCAAGATGGTGCTGTAGTGTCCACTCAACCTCAACAATTTATCTCTATTCCTCCGGTACACATCCAACGTTTTGTACCTAGACAAATGACAACTAACGTTTCTCAACGAAAGTTTGCCCCTACAGGTTACCAAGGACCACCATCTTTTGGTACATCATGTTTTAATTGTGGCGCTAATGGTCATTGAGCTCCTTCTTGTCCTCATCCGAAGAAACAAGTAGGATATATGCCACTGTGTAGGAAGTGTGGTAAGCCCGGTCATGGAGCCACGGATTGTACGAATGAACCAGCTCAGAAGACCGGTGTGAGGTTTCAACCACCTCCCAATCAACAACGACCAGATGCAGGAGTGAACATGGTCGATTTGGTGGAAGATCTGAAGACTTGCACTCTTTCGAAGGACGATGTATATGGTTGGCCAGAAGACAAGGAGATTCTGATAAACAAAGTCGAGACTCATAGTGCAAAGAAGATACTTCAAAAAGGAGAGACTCTGGCGAAAGCCGAAGCTCAGGAAGCAAAGAACATCAAAAAGACTGAGCGTATGGAGTTGAAGAAGAAGAAGAGGGCGCACAAAACATTGACAGAACAAATGCGTGAATTTGCAGGAAGCGGGCAAAGATGGTTTCACCCGAAGTTCGCAATGAAGAAGAGGAGACGAAGAAGACCTCATCAAGATTACCTGCTGACATTTCCGAGGAGGTGAAAGCATTACTCATTAAGGAACTGAGTAGGGAAGAAGAAAAAGAACCTAGCTAGGAAGGGCTTGGGAGGGTGAAGGCCGAAGTCACTTCGCCCGAAGGAAATCGACCACCAAAACTTCAAAACCAGGTGGTTGAGCAGACGAAGAAGACTACTCAAGTAGTAAGCCCCACTATAATGTAGTGGAGGACTTACTGAACCAACATGCTAACATAACAATAAAGCAGTTGGTCGAAGACAATAGGCTGTACAGAAAGTTGTTGTTAGCAGCCTTGAGAAAATCAGCGAAGGCTAAATCGAAGAATCTGCTTTCATTGTTTCAAGTGGGTTTGGAGGACTTAGGATCTCCAGAAGTAGACATCGAAATAGAGGGATGTCTAATAAAGCATGTGCCTATAGACTCTGGTTCTAGCGTGAACATTATTACATAGGAGACAACGCATGGATTGGGTTATACAAAGTTTGAACCAACACCACGAGTGTTGAGGATGGCGGATCGGAGCAGACGAAGACCTTTGGAAGTACTGCGAGATATCCGTACGACAATCGGTGGGATAATCTTCAAACTTACTTACATAGTACTGAGACCATTGGTTAAGTCTCGCTATGGAGTGCTTATAGGCAAACCTTGGCTATATGGTGCTAAGGTAATCACTGACTGGTATAAGCAGAAGTTATCCTTTAATGACCCGATGAAACCCACGGATAAAGATGTCTCTGTAAGTTGGAAGAAGGTGTCACACAAGAGCGAAACATCTTTGACAGATTCAGGGTACACTTTGGACGAAGACTCTTCATCTTCGAGCACTAGTTCGGAGAATGAAAGATCAGGACCCTACATAGTTGTGAACTACTTGCAGTGCTATGAGATAGAAGAAGAAGAAGAGTGCGAAGGGCCTGAGGAAGAATAACAATCACAGTTGGGACAGAGAAGTTCAGAGATAAGCCACACCGAAGGAATGGTACTGAAGTCGGCTACAATGGATTTGGTCCTCGAAGAAGGGAAGGTCTTGAAGATCATAGCGAAGTTACAAGGAGCAGAATTGGAGGCGTACCACGATATGTTAACTGGGAAGACAGAAGACATGAAGGGTACGCCTCTTCTATCTTCCAGACGAAGACATCCTGGTAGTAAGTTAATATGTCGTGGTACGCCTCCAATTCTGCTCCCTGTAACTTCGCTGTGATCTTCAAGACCTTCCCTTCTTCGAGGACCAAATCCATTGTTGCCGACTTCAGTACCATTCCTTCGGTGTGGCTTACCTCTGAACTTCTCTGTCCCAACTGTGATTGCTATTCTTCCTCAGGCCCTTCGCACTCTTCTTCTTCTTCTATCTCATAGCATTGCAAGTAGTTCACAACTATGTAGGGTCTTGATCTTTCATTCTCCGAACTAGTGCTCGAAGATGAAGAGTCTTCGTCCGAAGTGTACCCTGAATCTGTCAAAGATGTTTCGCTCTTGTGTGACACCTTCTTCCAACTTACAGAGACACCTTTATCTGTGGGTTTCATCGGGTCATTAAAGGATAACTTCTGCTTATACCAGTCAGTGATTACCTTAGCACCATATAGCCAAGGCCTGCCTATAAGCACTCCATAGCGAGATTTAACCAATGGTCTCAGTACTATGTAAGTAAGTTTGAAGATTATCCCACCGATTGTCGTACGGATATCTCGCAGTACTTCCAAAGGTCTTCGTCTGCTCCGATCCGCCATCCTCAACACTCGTGGTGTTGGTTCAAACTTTGTATAACCCAATCCATGCGCTGTCTCCTATGTAATAATGTTCACGCTAGAACCAGAGTCTATAGGCACATGCTTTATTAGACATCCCTCTATTTTGATGTCTACTTCTGGAGATCCTAAGTCCTCCAAACCCACTTGAAACAATGAAGGCAGATTCTTCGATTTAGCCTTCGCTGATTTTCTCAAGGCTGCTAACAACAACTTTCTGTACAGCCTATTGTCTTCGACCAACTGTTTTATTGTTATGTTAGCATGTTGGTTCAGTAAGTCCTCCACTACATTATAGTGGGGGCTTACTACTTGAGTATTCTTCTTCGTCTGCTCAACCACCTGGTTTTGAAGTTTTGGTGGTCGATTTCCTTCGGGCGAAGTGACTTCGGCCTTCACCCTCCCAAGCCCTTCCTAGCTAGGTTCTTTTTCTTCGTCTCCTCTTCTTCATTGCGAACTTCGGGTGAAACCATCTTTGCCCGCTTCTTTGCAAATTCATGCACTTGTCTTGTCAACATTTTGTGCGCCCTCTTCTTCTTCTTCAACTCCATACGCTCAGTCTTTTTGATGTTCTTTGCTTCTTGAGCTTCGGCTTCCGCCAAAGTCTCTCCTTTTCGAAGTATCTTCTTGCACTACGAGTCTCGACTTTGTTTACTAGAATCTCCTTGTCTTCTGACCAACCATATCCATCGTCCTTCGAAAGAGTGCAAGTCTTCAAATCTTCCACCAAATCGACCATGTTCACTCCTGCATCTGGTCGTTGTTGATTGGGAGGTGGTTGAAACCTCACACCGGTCTTCTGAGCTGGTTCATTCGTACAATCCGTGGCTCCATGACCGGGCTTACCACACTTCCCACACAGTGACATATATCCTACTTGTTTCTTCGGATGAGGACAAGAAGGAGCCCAATGACCATTAGCGTCACAATTAAAACATGATGTACCAAGAGATGGTGGTCCTTGGTAACCTGTAGGGGCAAACTTTCGTTGAGAAACGATAGTTGTCATTTGTCTGGGTACAAAACGTTGGATGTGTACCGGAGGAATAGGGATAAATTGTTGAGGTTGAGTGGACACTACAGCACCATCTTGGGTTTGTACCCATAGACTCCATCTTCGCACTCCACGAAGTAGTTAGGTTCATATACTGGTGCCCATTCAACTGAATGTGTATTATAAGACGATTTAATGTCAAAACATTCCGTGTTGGCGTGTCTAGGTTTTCCACAACTAGTACACCAAAGATTCGGACGGGAACCAGATGATGACTTTTGTCTTTCTGGTGTCCTCACCAACTGTACACTAAGGTCCTCAAACTTCTTGAGAAGGTCATCAAGTGCATGATCTTTAGGTGGTGGTGTTCTTTTCACCATCGGAGGTCTTGACTTTGTCATCTTCTTTCTCTTCCTTCGTTTAAACTCTTCGTCCGAAGATGAAGAAAATTCGTCCTCCGATGTTGAACTTTCGTCTGAAGACTCCTCTTCTGAAGATTCTTCCGAGGATGAAGATTTTCTGCTTCTTCGTTTCAGCTTCTTCTTCTTCTTCTTCTTCTCTTCCTTATTACTATTTTTGAACTTCTTGAAGTCCTTCTTCCTCAACTCTGAGATCTTTTCATGGTCTCTGCTGAGGATATTTGAAGACTCATAGTTCTCAGCAGAATCGACGGCTCGCTCCAAGGTTGACGTATCAAAACGTCTAACCCACGTCTGTTGCTTTGAAGGCAACCCCTTAACAAACCACTCTACTGTCTGTGCCGGTGTGTAAGATGGATGTGTTCTGTTGGCATGTAGTCTATCCAAGATTCCATAAAATCTCTGGACATAACTCTTCAAAGATTCTTTCCTCTTTCGTTTAACACTGTTTACTTTGTGCAGTACATGCCTGTTATAGTTCAGTTCCTTGAATCTCTTAAGGAATTCGTTTTTCATTAAATCCCAAGTAGAGATGGTTGCTGGAGTTAAATTGGCATGACTGTATCATTTTCCAGCTGCGTGTTTCAACAAACTGGGAAAATTCCTCGTCTGATCAGGAGTATTATCTTCTTTGTTCGCGTGTGATACTGCTTCAAATTATTTGACAAAGGAGTCGGCACTCTCTCCATCTCCATCACTGTCAGAATCTTCACCGCCAAATTTTGGGTAATTTTGGCGAGTGAAAGGTGGCGCCCCTGACGGAAGTGGTACTCCTGTCATTGTATGAGATAGTGTAGAAGGTGGGACTGTTGATTGCTGTCCTCGACTATATTTTGTTGGTACCGTCAAGTTTGAAATCCGCACTGATCCTGCACTGGACAAATTACTTGATGGTCGAAGAGTCAGCTTAGCAAGAGCACTCACAACTGCGGTATCTACTCTGATATTCGAGAGGTTTACTTCGGGCAAAGTTACTTCGGCCGAAGTGTCTTCAATTGAATGAATATCTTCTCGTCTTATGTCATGTTCATTCTGGGGTGAAGACGAGGTAGAAGCCTCTTGACTTAGTATCTTAAAGAGCGATACTCATGAAGTACCTTGAGGTCTAAGATTTGGGATTCGAAGGGCAGGTGATCCCAATGGCAACAGTTCTCGAATTAATTCTTGTCCTCTTTGTTTCTACAAGAGTTCTACAAAACTTGTGATCTCTGGCCCATGTTTAACGATCAGTTCCAAGGCCGCCTCCGACGTTGGATTTGGATCTTCTGCGAGGGAGGTTACAACATTGGGTTCTGATCTATCAGAACTTGATGATGTAGATGAAGATGAAGATTGAAAGAGGTCCACCCTTCGAAGTAGAGGAGTTTCTTCTATATCAGTCTCTTCGTCTTCAGCGTGGATACCCTTGTCCTTGCTCGTTGATTCAAACAGAGATTCATGTAAACTTGTGGTCCTTGAAGGAAAAGGTAACCATGATGCGTCTTTGGGTGAACTCTCTCCACTCCGTACACTCGAGTGTGGAGATTCGATGTCACCCTTCTTCTTCCAGTATGTACGCTTGTCTTTCTCGTAACGCTGTCGCGGTGAAATAGGCACTGAACTCCTTCCAAGCGAAGATGAAGTTCCTTCAGATAGATTTTTCACTTCTTGCCACTTCTGAGCTGCTTGACGTCTTCGCTCCTTCGTTGTCTCCTTCTGGCATTGAACTTCTTCCAACAGTTGTTCACGGACCAATCTTCTTTTTAGCGCTCGTCTGGTCCTTCTCGTCTTCTGATCTTCTTCAGAAGGCGCTCGTGCTCCAACCGACATACATATCGACGGTAACAACGTACTGAATTTATGTAATAGTTAAATTTGTATCTCCGGCAGCGGCGCCAAAAGTTTTAATGTTTCTATATGTAACAACCCAGAGAAACACAATGTATCAAAAATAGTAAATTAAAGATCGTTCCCACGAAGATACAGTTAACAATTACACAAAACATAGTACTACAACGTCACGATGATAATTCAGATAGTTTTCTCTTATTCTCACGGAATGAAATAATATCCGGATGAGAGTTTAAGTTTGATAAGAAACCAAATCCAAGCAAAACCTGATAAATCGAATACAAACAACAATGAAATAGTTCTTTGATCAGGGACCCTTCCAACAAACATATAAAAGATTCGAGAAGATAGATGTATTAACAAATGAGATAGCAAGTACTCCTGAAATGTTACTAGTGTTCTTCTGAAAAGACAGAAGAATACAGACTTCACATCAAGGTTCCAAGGAATAAGTCCCTACACTTCTTAAGAAGTGTTCTTCCAACTAAATCCTCACTCTTAAGAATCCCACTTATTTGAAGAAGCCAAACTTAAGACGAAGCCACCATGTTCCGAACCCTTCTTACAATTTAACTTATGCTCTTCCACTTCACAGTAACTAATATGTTCTCAGATTCTTCGAAATATCCTTCACTTAAATAGCTCGAAGACTCTCTTCGCCGAAGACCAACTTCGGAGGTTCTGCATCAATCAGATTTACACCTGCGACAACAAACTACGTCCTTCGTAGATAAATTGCCTTCGTCCACTTTATTCACACACTCACTCCGCAATCTTGCGCAATCAAAAATTAACTAACAAAAACTGAAAACATGGAAAAGGTAAAATGACAGAGAGTCGCATCGCTTATATAGTCCTTCGTCCTAAGATGGCGGATCTCATTCCTACAAAAAGATGATTACATCTAGATCGTATGATCACGTCTCCTCACTTGGCGGAACCGCAGTATCTACTCTACCTAACTGTAACGTCTGTCTTATACTCCATAATGAAAACTTAACTGTCTCCCTAAGCTCCTTCAGATCTCTTATGATCCTCTCCGCTATCCTAACTATTCTACTCTGCGCCGACGGATCTGGCGCTATCGTTAACTCTGCCCGAAGTCGCTGGAGTAGCTCCGTCTCTGTCGCATTGAGTTCGGTGGTGAAGTATATCGTCGTAACCTCTTTCACCTTCGTTCGAAGTTCTTCGGCCTTCGTTTCTGCTATCTCCTTCGCTTTGTAAACCTTCGCTAACTCCTCATCCTTTGTAGCCAACTGCTTGTCTTTTGTCGTTAGCTGTTCCAAAATGACATTCCTCTCTGACTTCAAGTCGTGGAAGCGTGAAGTCATGAGATTCAACTTCGCCTGACCTTCTTGAAGTTCTTCCAAGTACCTTGTCTGTTCATGCGACTGCGCTACGAGTAATGCGTCTCGCTACGAAATATATTTCTTGACTTCGGCCGAAGTCCCCGCAAGCTTCTCCGTTAGAGCGTCCTTCTCCTTAATCCATCCTTGTCGTCCGAAGTGCACCGAAGATCACTCAATGAAATCGACTCATTCGTCTCCTTCTCGTAGAGATACCTTTGGAGGTCCAACTGCACCATGATCGGCAACGTTGTACCGCTAAGGAACTCAAAAGTCTGTTCAAACATCTTCAACTCTCTTCCAAAATTCGAGTCACTCGGTCCCGAAGTCGTAGCTTCTGTTGGTTTGGGCGAAGTCCGAAGTTCTGGTTGAGGGACTTCCGCCTCCACTGCTTGCACCTCCGAAGGTACTCTTCTTATACTCGACTCTCCTTGGTCTCTTCTTGGACTCGAGGTTCCTATTATCTCTACTGAAGACGACTTCGCTAGAGATCGCACGCCTCCGGCACCTTCGTCCGAAGTCGTCATTGTCATTCTTCTCGCTTTCTTCTTTCTTCTTGAAGTCGCGCCAGTTGGTGTAAATTCCTGAATTTTCCTCTTCGTCCTAGTACTTGGTCCCCCCGAAGTCACCGATGTCGTGATGTGAATCATTTCACATTGTAAATGATTCACTTCTCTGTCAGGCGTTAGTCTCTCTGAGTGAAGTTAAGTCCTCAGAGAAGTCCATTTTTGGAAGATGTTATATATTTTGAGTCTTAGTAGGTTGATTACCATGTTGATAGGGCTTAAGCTCATGGGTTGTATTCGTGTGTCGCCCATGCACGCTTTCTAGCTGATTTAAGTTATTTTTTCGGGACGGCTGCGTGTCGTTTTAGGTAGTTTAAGTTTTACGCTGACACTCTAGGGGGCTTGACGTGGTAGCCTATGAGTGTAGATAAGTTTCCAGGTAGTTTAAGGCACAAAAGGACAGTCAAGTGGAGCTATGAAGTCCCATTGGTCCATTTTTATCTTTTGTAAAACTCTAAGTTTAGAAACAGAGCTCTAGAGTGGATTTCGAGCAATTGGTGAGTGTACTGCGAAATCTGAGAGCACAGGGAGATAGAGCTCGTCGAGCCAAGCACTGTCAGTGAAATTCTTGATTGATATGGATCAATAAACAAGGAGTTATGCCCAATTGAAGTTCGGATTGTGCCAAAACTGCATCACTTTTGTTGATTTTGGGGTTTTGAGTGTCAATTGCAGCAGAATTGAGGAAATCGGTTCAAACCTCCGTGGTTGCGTTCATTGTCAGCCGAGCTACGACTGTCAAAAAAGTTTCAAGTGATTTGAGTTACTGAGTAATTCAGGACGGCCGCTGAAGCTGAGGGGGTCTGAAAAGCTCGCAATCTAGAGCAGCAACTTCAGAGAACGAGATCTGGAGTTCTGTGTACAATCAGGAGGTCCAACTTCACAGGAGTGTTCAGCAAGCTGTGTACTGCAAATCCTGTAAGAAACTTCGAAGTTGATCGAGCCAATTTCCTATTATAGGTCGAAATAGCTATCTGGGTACCAGAAATTACCGTAATTTCTCTGTTCAAAAAGTTTCTACCCATATCTCGGTGCTCTGAACTGATCTCAAGCTGAAACTTCATATGTGTATCCAGTAGGACCTCATTGACATGTAGGAGAAGTTCTGAAGTCTAAACCCTCACATATTTCTCAATCCTGAGTGCCAAAGTTCACCATCAGATCTTATCATTGCTAGTTAAGCCTGAACTTCGCTTCCTGAACATATTAGAAGAGCCAAGAGACTTGTATGAGAATTTTTCAGTATCATCTTGTAACCTGAAGCCTATCCTTTGAGCAAACCAGCCACAGCCAGAGCCTAATGCTTCCCTAAGTAGACTGAACACAGCCTTCAAGCTCATATCACAGCCAGAAGGTTCCGCCCTTCCCGAGGAAAACTCTCAACTCTACACCGGAGTCGTCACTTTTTCTCTCTGAGGAGTTGGTTCCATCAAAAGTTCATCTTCGGACGTCATCCTTCGTTCGAACTTCTCTTTTTCCTCCGGAGATAGTAACTTCATTCCCCGATAAAAGAACATCGCGAAGGTCGCGAAGTATGTCGACCCACCACCGTCGAAGGTATTGAACAACTTCTACACATGGTCGTGGAAGATCTTCGCCCAATACGCCTTCCTACCTTCGAAGATCTATTCGATGAAGTGTATCTGTCAATTGGTCAGATACGAAGTACGCTGTGGCTTGAAGATCATGTTGAGCGCGATCGCCACATCTCTCTTGAACGGGTCGATATAGCTGTGTATCTTAAATCCATTCGTCCCCGCCGACATCGTCGAGAAGAGCTCGTTGTACTTCGCCACTTCCTCCGAAGGCGGCTTGCACGTGCTATCGTAAATAAGGTCAGCTGGCCTTCCTGAGTCATCGATTCCTAGGGCAAAGTTCCAATGCGATAGAGTCCAATTGTTCGGTCTTGCCTGAAGATCTTCGAAGGGGTGCCCCTTACAGACGAAGATCTCCTGTAACAGCTCCGAAGAGATCACTCTCCAGTTCTCCATCAAGAATGTCATTTTCATTTCTTCGAGTCATTTTCGATACGGACTGAAGTCCGGCCACTTCGTTGGCCGCAGTCTTCAATTTCGGCTTCTTCGCCATCTGCATTCCTCTCATCTTCACCGAAGATCCGAAGTTCCTTCGCTCTTCTGCGATTATGCCACTTCCTCCGAAGGTGGCTCTTGACAGTGAAAAGCGCAGACTTCAGACTTCACCAATTGAACCCGCTTTGAGACTTCGTCGAAGACGGATGTCGACACTCCTCTGCACAAAACTCTAGAAGAGACTCTTCGCCGAAGACAGCCTTCGCCCACTCTCTCGTTCGATCGATGCGGAGCGCTACACTAAACTCACGAGCGGAAATAGTAAAGTGAAATGCTTTTTGACTCTTCTTATAGCTTTTCCTCTCGTCACCTCACGTGCGAAGTCCCTCTTGTTTCTTGAGCGCGAAGTTGCGTGAATTTCTATTCTACTTTGGTCCTCTTCTCTAGGCCATAACTTCGTCGTCCGACATCCGTTGTCGGAGTGTAACCCGTCTACCTAGGAAAGCGCCGGGCTTCTGGCTGTGGTTGTTCACTCAAGAGGTTGGCTTTCAGGTCACAATAGGGCTATAAACACTCACACAGATGTGTAAGATCTAGTAATATACCCAGAAGGCGAAATTCAGGTCTAGCTGGCAGTAATAGGATTCGGCGGTGAACTTTGACACTCACGGAGAGGAAAACTATGAAGGTTTAGACCTCTAAACTTCCCCTACATGCAAATGAGGTACTACTGAACTCACAGACAAAATTTCAGCCTGAGATCAAATTCTGACACGGAGATATGAACAGAAAAGTTTTGAGCAAGAAAACTACGACAATTTCTGGTACCTAGCTGGCTATTTCAACCTATAACAGGAGTTTGGCTCGATCAATTTCAAAGTTTCTTACAGGATTTGCAGTCTACAGGGTGCTGAACATCCTTGTGAAGTTGGGAGTCCTGAATGTACACAGAACTGTAGATCTCCTCCTCTGAAGTCGCTGCTCTAGATTAAGAGCTTTTCAGACCCCCTCAGCTTCAGCGGCCGCCCTGAATTACTCAGTTGCTCAATCGATATGAAACTTTTTGTGAAATCGTAGCCCTTCTGGCGGAGAACACAACCTCGAAGTTTTGAAGCAATTTCCTCAAATCTGCTGCGAGTGACACTGAAAACCCTAAATCCAACCAAAATGATTCAATTCTAGCACAATCCGAACTTACAATTGCTCATAACTCCGTCTTTATTGACTCAAATCGATCGAAATTTTCACTGGAAGTGCTTGGCATGACGAGACCTCTCTCCATGTGCTCTCAGATTTCCAAGATCCCTCACCAAATGCTCGAACTCCACTCTAGAGCTCTGTTTCTAAATTTAGAGTTTAACAAAAGACAAAAACAGACCAATGGGAGTTCATAGCTCCACTTGGTTGTCCTTTAGTACCCTAAACCACGTGGCAACTTAGTTTTACTCATAGGCTACCACGTCAAGCCCCTGGAGTGCCAGCGTAAAACTTAAACTACTTAAAACGACACGCAGCCCCGAAAAACAACTTAAATCAGCTTGAAAGCGTGCATGGGCGACACGCAAATACAACCCATGAGCTTAAGCCCTATCAACATGCTAATCAACCTACTAAGACTCAAAATAGTGTTAACACCGTATGCAAAGGTGTCAAACATATACATAAACGACTAGAAGTAATAAGAGCTAACTTCTAGAACTACTAAACCCAAGCGTCGGAGTAGAAATATAACATGTAGCCGCCAGGTAGCACGACATCCACCCCCTCTGAACCTGCACATCCTCCGGTATGTGCCATCCAGATCAAGACTCTTCAGCTTCGGCTTCAAACTCATCTTCAACCTGCATTGAGTCTTCAGCTTCATCCTCTGTAAACTATGCAACGTTCTGGTCCTCCCCTCTCCTCCTAAAGAGCTTGATTCTCTTTCCTGCGATTGGTATCTTGAGCACTGCACCATCTAATTCTCTCAAGGAGTATGTGACATTATCATAAACTTCTAACACCACATAAGGTCCAAACCATCTCTTGGAGAACTTCCTGATAGTGCTATGCTGATTATCAAGACTACTATCATAAACTAATACCAATCACCTTCTTTAACTGGTTTGGGTCGTAATCTATGCGTTCTATCAAATCTGCCTTTGTTTCTCTCTCTAGCAATCTTTAATCTTTCCACAGCTTTGGCAACATCCTCAGGTCTCCGTTCTAACTGCTGGATCCTTAATGCAAGAAGATCCTCCGTACTTCTACCATCTTCCCATGGCAAAACATTCCAAGTAGGCACAACCTCCTCAATCGGCATCATAGGTTTTTGTCCTAGTATCAACTCTGTTGGCATGTAACCTGTAACGGTACTATGAGTTGTACGATCTGCCCATAAAGCAAATGGTAGCAGTCTAGGCCATTCACGGATCTTACCCTTGCAAGCTTTTACCAAAGCTTTGATGATTGGCGGATGACCTCGTTCGCTCTTGCCATTCCCTTCAGGATTGTAAGCAGTGGTTAATGCCAGCTTGATTCCCAATCGCTTGAAGAACTCAACTGCTTCTTGTGAATCCAGCTCACCCCTATCTGCAGTGATCTTTCCCACACACCCATACCTACAAATGACATCTTCAAGTAGAAAACGGCAGACACTAACAATGGTATTCGTCCTCAAGGCACGACCTTCGACTTGGTTAGATAGATCTTCTCTAGCCAAGACTAGATACCTCATTTGTCCAAGTCCAAACGGCATAGTTACCAGATCAACTACCCATTTGTAATGAATGGCTAAAGGATAAGTAGGATGCAATCCATCACGATGACGTACGTTGGAATACATCTGGCAGGGTATACAGGATGAAACAAACTGTACTACATCCTTATACATACCCTTCCACCAATACTTCTCCTTCATCTTGGCAAATGTAGCCCAAACTCCTCTATGACCGGCCCATAAACTCTCATGGAACTCCTTGATCAGCTTCTGCTGCAATTCCAAGTCACATACCACTCGTTGCGGTATACCTCCTTGTAGCTTAGGGCGCTTCCATAGATGTCCTCCATGTAAAAAGTAACCATAAGCTATTCTACGTACCCTCTTGAAATCTGCATCAGACCAGCCTTCTTGCCTTTCCAGTGAACTCAAATAGCGTCCAAGATCCAACCACTCGCCATCATACATAGTTTCCTCAAAAAACTCCAACGAGGCTGCAAAACAGCTTCTATCTCTTCTAGCAAGAGCACTAGAATAGAACTCTGTTCCCACATCCTTCTGATCATCTATCATTTCTTTCTCATCGTAATACCTAGCCCTTGATAACATATCTGCCACAGGATTGTCTTTTCCTGCAATATGTCTAAACTCTGGGTTCAAGGACTTGATATATGCTATCCACCTCAACATGGCAATATCTGGAGTTGTACAGCTAGTGATCATTCCTAAGAGAGGTAAACAATCTGTCTCCACAACCACAGGTGCTCCTATCAAGTATTCCTTATCACTCTTCATCGCAGTAACTACTCCCCATAGCTCTCTCTTGACCTGAGGGTAGTCTCTCTGCCGTGAACTTAATACCTTAGCACCAAAACGCACCACATATCTATTTCCTTCTTGATCATCTTGTCCTATAGCCCATCCAATGCCAATAGGACTAGTATCAACAGTAAGGATAACAGATCTGCCCAACTCATATGTTACCTTCCGTAGAGTTGGTGGTGAAGCCAAAAGATCCTTCAACTTCCTCATAGCCTCGCTTTGCTCCTCTTGCCACTGAAATCTTTGCCCCTTCCTCAGCAGCTTGTACAACAGATCTGCTACATGAGCAAAGTGTGGAATCCATATATGATAAAACACACATGCACCTAGAAATCTTCTCACCTCGGTAACTGACCCACATGTTTCCTTCATCCTTCGAATGGCATCAACCTTGTTCGGACAAGGTTTCCGACCATAAGATCCACATAGGTGCCCCACTATTAACACCTCCTGTTCTCCAAAGACAGACTTTGCTCTTGATAAAGTCAAATGAACCTCCTCCAGTCGACTCAATATCTTATCACAGTCAGCTATGTGATCTGCAACAAACTTACGGCACCCCCTCTGATCCATTACCTCATTCTTCTCCTCCTCAGCACACCCTTTGATCGGCACATCATCAAGGAATGGCATAGTTTTTTCAGGAATGAAATCTCTCAAAACTTTATTCATGCCATTCATCATATGTGCTACAGAATTGGTAGCACCTTGTGGCAAGGTGCACATCCTTAGTAACCCCAAAGGTGTCCTCATTGTAGTCAAGTCTCTACTCTCAGAGGATAACTGAAACTGATCGTAATCTGAATATAAGTCTCCCATTGAATAGATAGCACGACCAGCAAAAGCCTCTGCAAACTCGTCTACAATAGGTCCTATACCCATATTCCTGATAGTCACCTTGTTAACTGGCTGCATATCTTGAATGAATCTCAAAGCTCCACTCTTCTTCGGAACAGTAAACCATCTGCTAGAGTAGGGAGCTATAGATGGTTCCAAGATACCCATCCTAATCCTCTCATTGAGCAAGTCTATCAACTTTGGTAGATGAGCTCTAGGTACAGGGATAGGACGTAGATTCCAAGGCACATGCGGTATAGTAAAGATTACCATAGGTGCAACTACACTTGGATCTACACATCCTATTTCATGTGACTCAAACGCAAACGCCTTACCATGTCTAGATAGCATCTCCCTGAAGCTCTTCTTCTCTTGCTCAGTAAGAAATCCATCACCTCCAATCCTCAGGTCCTTCAGTGTTGTTTTTGTAAACTGGTGCCCAATTCTTCTTGGTCCTCTAAGCGTCGGTTCTCGTGCAGCTTGCTCCATCTTCTGATTGTAATCGAGTGGTAAAGACAAAGCCACTGGTTTGACTTTCTTTGCTACTGACTTGTACTTGGTCTCCACATACACCTCTTGCCGATCTATAAACTTATCAATTACATCATAAAGCTCCTTGGAGCTCACTCTCACCACTCTATCTACATCATCTATAGAACTTTCTACTATCGATTTCAACTCCCCTATAGTATCTACCAAATACTGCTCTTCAAACACTCCAGATACGTATTCATCTCTTGCTAACTCTCCATTATCCCACAAAGACTGCTGTACATACTTCACATGTTGCCTCTCAAACCTCTTCAGATTCTCAACCTTCCTATAACATACTGATCCACATGACGTCAATCCCAAGAAGCTAGTGGATAAAGCTTCCTGCTTTACTGGATCAGGCGAGAATCCTATCTCTACTGTACCGTTGAAGTCTCGCTCTTCAATGGTACTCTGCCAAAACCCCTAGACTCTCTAAACTCCTGAGTAATCTTAGGTAGTGGACGGTCTCTCAAGCTATCACGATTCCTCTCATGTTCTGCAGCAACGGTCAAAAACTGAACAACTCTTTTGCCGTCTCTACTACGTATCCTAGCATAGGCTGAACCATCATCCATAACTCGTGTCTCCATTCTAACAGCAGTAATGTAAGGCTGCCCTAGAATGATAGGATAGGTTGACATGTCTTGCACAAAGAAATTCTGAACATCACTGATGTCACCCACAGTCACCTTGATGTTGGGGCAAGCACCATAGAGTTCTCCCCGCTGGTTGTTGGCAGCACGGATAAGCCACCCATGGTCGGTGTCTATGGGCCACCTCCCACGCTTGTACAGCTCCTTAGACATCAGATTAATCTCTGAGCCGTGATCAATCAATGCCACCACAGGTTTCTCTAGATCTCCCAGCTTCACTAAGGTCTTTGTGGTTGCTCTCGCCCAATGGTTGTGAGAATAATGGCTCTTCTACAATGCTTCCACCTCATCTTCAAACCTCACGTGCTGATATGATCTTCCCTCTGATACTTGAGAGCAATAACCAGCAATCTCATCTTCCTCATCTTCCGACAATTTGGTCCCTAGAGCGTTAAGCGTAGCTGCTTCACCCAAAATCCGACGTTTCCTCTTGATGATATCTATAATAACCTCATGGAACTCACGCTTTGCAATCCCAAGAATCTCACCCAAAGTAAACTCAACTTTCCCATTCAAGATACGGTTCTCTAACACCTGCTTCAAGTCTGTAGCAATCTCAATGTCAGACTGAAGTTTGTATGCAGGCATCTTACCCTTCTCCTTGCTTCTCTCCTTCTCCATTGGTGTTGTAGATGGTAGATCCTCCATAGTCTCCTCCCGAGTAGGTGTTGTCTCATGCCTTGCATCTGGTCTAGCCCTTTGACTCCTTGTAGCAGGTCGTTTGGCTGTAGAAGCCTCACCTGCATCCTCCCTCCTGCGTTTTTCTTCTAGTAGAGCTTCATGCTGACTTCTTGCAACATAAGCATGCACTGACATAGTATCCACAGGGTCATTCCATCCTGTAGTTTCTCTAATTGAGTTGTCAACCCTTCGTAGCACATCCTTGTCTAGCTCTGTTCTAGCTACGGACCGCACTACATCAGACCACAACCCAGTAGTCCCTTTCTCTCTCTCCATTTCCACTTTCACTCCACACGTAGCAGCATTCACAAGAGAAACAGCATGTGATGTTGATATCTCATTCACAAGTCTCTTCATACCACCCTTGCCAAAGTTGGTTCCCAACATCATCCCAGTCTCTCTCAAATGGATCTTACCATCTTTGAAGAAGATAAGATCCTTCCTCAATGCATCTGAAAACTCTCCACAATCTCTTCTTACATGGTCTAGGCTATCGCACCATATACAACGATGAACAAAGCCTTCTCTCATCTGAGGTCTCTGCATAGCAGGCTGTACATTCTGCTCCTTCTCTTCTAACCTAGTGAGCTTAAGCTTAAGCTCCTTCATACCTTTAATCAACTCATCAAGCGGTGAGTCTTCCTCTCTAGCAATTACCAAAGCGGGCTTAGTAGGCAACTGCTTGACAGGAATTATCAGAGGTGCTGCTTCACTTACCACCACCTTGTCCCTTCTTCTCTGTCTCTTGGTCAGCAAAGAGACAGCCTCTTCAACCTCCTTCCAGTCAGTCTTCAATCCTCTCTCCTCACTCTTGTCTTCCAGCAACAGCTCAAGCTTCTCCTGAATAGTCACGTCCGCTGCTTGTAGGAAAAGCTCGGTCTTCTCCACCTCTAATGTAAGCTTTTCTGTCCTAGAAAGCTGAGCATACTGACGATCAAATTCCCTTAACAACTCATTTACAGACAAACCTTTGTTGGGCTTAACCACCCACTCCAAGAACGTTCTCTTGGTCACCCTCTCTGAATCTTCAGTGTAGTACTCCTCCTTCAAAGCTCGCATAAAGCTCTCCCAACTCTGTCCTTGCTGCTGCTTGAGCTCCTTCACACGCCCACGAATCTCAAGGACAACAGCAAGCTCAAAGTTCTCCACCATCTCCTTCTCAGGCACCTTGTTCACCTCCATCTCCCTAGCATAGTATCGCACATATTTGGAAATATCTGTACCCTTGAACTGGTCCATCTGGTGCACCACAGATTGCAACGCCTTGGTTGCTAACACCTCCTTCCTCTCTGTGCTCTGCTGCTGCTGCATGAACATGGAAAAAGCCTGGAACATCTTCATCGTAGCAGCATCAAACTGAATAGGTTGCTGAGCAGCAGCAGCACCTCCACTTGATGATCCTTGGTTGGCCATGATATCTGATCCTGTAACACTCTTAAGAAAACTCCCACCCTAGGTGTTTCACGTCGAGTTCACCAAAAAGAGAGTATGTCGGAGTGTAATCCGTCTACCTAGGAAAGCGCCGGGCTTCTGGCTGTGGTTGTTCACTCAAGAGGTTGGCTTTCAGGTCACAATAGGGCTATAAACACTCACACAGATGTGTAAGATCTAGTAATATACCCAGAAGGCGAAATTCAGGTCTAGCTGGCAGTAACAGGATTCAGCGGTGAACTTTGACACTCACGGAGAGGAAAACTATGAAGGTTTAGACCTCTAAACTTCCCCTACATGCAAATGAGGTACTACTGAACTCAGAGACGAAATTTCAGCCTGAGATCAAATTCTGACACGGAGATATGAACAGAAAAGTTTTGAGCAAGAAAACTACGACAATTTCTGGTACCTAGCTGGCTATTTCAACCTATAACAGGAGTTTGGCTCGATCAATTTCGAAGTTTCTTACAGGATTTGCAGTCTACAGGGTGCTGAACATCCCTGTGAAGTTGGGACTCCTGAATGTACACAGAACTGTAGATCTCCTCCTCTGAAGTCGCTGCTCTAGATTAAGAGCTTTTCAGACCCCCTCAGCTTCAGCGGCCGCCCTGAATTACTCAGTTGCTCAATCGATATGAAACTTTTTGTGAAATCGTAGCCCTGCTGGCGGAGAACACAACCTCGAAGTTTTGAAGCAATTTCCTCAAATCTGCTGCGAGTGACACTGAAAACCCTAAATCCAACCAAAATGATTCAATTCTAGCACAATCCGAACTTACAATTGCTCATAACTCCGTCTTTATTGACTCAAATCGATCGAAATTTTCACTGGAAGTGCTTGGCATGACGAGACCTCTCTCCATGTGCTCTCAGATTTCCAAGATCCCTCACCAAATGCTCGAACTCCACTCTAGAGCTCTGTTTCTAAATTTAGAGTTTAACAAAAGACAAAAACAGACCAATGGGAGTTCATAGCTCCACTTGGTTGTCCTTTAGTACCCTAAACCACGTGGCAACTTAGTTTTACTCATAGGCTACCACGTCAAGCCCCTGGAGTGCCAGCGTAAAACTTAAACTACTTAAAACGACACGCAGCCCCGAAAAACAACTTAAATCAGCTTGAAAGCGTGCATGGGCGACACGCAAATACAACCCATGAGCTTAAGCCCTATCAACATGCTAATCAACCTACTAAGACTCAAAATAGTGTTAACACCGTATGCAAAGGTGTCAAACATATACATAAACGACTAGAAGTAATAAGAGCTAACTTCTAGAACTACTAAACCCAAGCGTCGGAGTAGAAATATAACATGTAGCCGCCAGGTAGCACGACACCGTTCTCAGCAAATGAGGTATCCCTGGAAAGCTCTTCGTCTAAAGAATGCAGCTAGGTTA
Source organism: Asterella californica (assembly GCA_036924285.1). NCBI lineage: Eukaryota > Viridiplantae > Streptophyta > Marchantiopsida > Marchantiales > Aytoniaceae > Asterella > Asterella californica. The sequence goes on from JAYKYS010000003.1 coordinate 22,631,777, forward strand.
TCATTCCAGAGAGATACACTCCACAGATTCCGTATTCTTGTTCAGTATCATCCTTCGGCTAAGAAACTCTATACTACACTAAACTTATCATATCTATCATCTATACTCATTAATCTACTGTTTTATCCAACAAAAACAAAAATTTTCTAACAAATTGGAAATCCAAGGCTTCACAAAATGCAGCAACGAAAAACGATCATCATATCTTATCTTTACATACTCTATTTTGGATAGAGTGGCTAGTCATGAGTGTTATAGTTTTCTTGATGGATATTCAGGATTACACAAAACTACTTTTATCACCTACTGGGGTACTTTTGCATACCATAAGATGCCTTTTGGTTTGTGTAATGCTCTTGTCACATTTCAGAGAATGATGACAAATATTTTTCACGAGTATCTCAGAAAAGTTTTAGAATTTTTTATAGATGATTTTTGTGTTTTTGGACCAAGAAAAGATCATGAAAATTCTTTGGCTGTAGTTTTTCAGCGTTGTAGGGATGCTCAATTGACACTACACCCCGAGAAATATTTCTTTGTTATGACAGAAGGCATTCTGTTAAGACAAAAGAGGCGAGGCATTGAAGTAGATGTAGATAAAGTCCAAGTCATAGTAGCTCTGGATCCTCTCTCTAATATCAGTGAGTTGCGAGAATTCTTAAGACATGTAAGTTATTATTGGAGATTTATTAAAGATTATGCGACCTTGGCAGCATCACTAACAGAGTTGTTGAGGAAATCTACTGAGTACCTTTGGCAGGAACAGAGACAAAAGACTTTTGAAGTGCTGAAAATGAAGCAGATTGAAGCTCCGGTCATGAGTGTACTAGATTGAAATCAATCATTTCAAGTATATGTAGATACATCAGCATTTGATATTGGAGTGGTGTTGAGTCAGAAAGATAATGAAAAGAAGGATCATCCTATTTACTATGCAAGTAGACAATTATAGTTTGCAGAGAAGAATTATTCTACCACAGAGCGTGAAGCATTGGGAATGGTATATTCATTCAGAAAATTATGACACTACTTATTGGGTTGTGAGTTTGTATTTTACGTGGATCATTACGCGTTAAAGCATCTGGTACAAAAAGTCTGATTTGTCAGAAAGGATAGCACGGTGGATGTTGTTATTACACGAGTTCAAATTCACAATTCAAACTCGAGCAGGTAAACATCATGAGAATACAGACTACTTGCCACGGTTGTAAACAGGAGAAAGGTCAGATAAGTGGCGGACGATTTTCCAAATGAGGAACTTTTCCAATTGACGGTAGCTCCTACGAGTAGGTACCATGAGATATATAGATACTTGTATACATTACAGTGTCATGAAGGAATGGATGTGGAGCAGCGCACGGTGTTCATACACAAAGCAAGACCATATGAGCTGAAGAGGAGAACTGATGAGGAGTTGCGGAGATGTCTGGAGGAGGAAGAAGTACCAAGAGTAGTGGAAGCCATGCATTCTGAATCGACAGGAGGCCGTTATATCTTGCGCAATACATTGAAGAAAATCTTAGACGTAGGATACTGGTGGCTCACCATGTTCAAAGATGTCCAAGCAATCATTAAAAAGTGTGATAGTTGTCAGCGAGTGGGTAAGCCTACGCCAACTACTCAATGACCACTCCATCCTATCTTATCTCTTGCACCATTTGAGAAGTGAGGAATTGATTTTATGGAGCTCATCCAGCCAGCAACGAAAAGGACACGCATGTCCATTAGAACTGGTGAGCGATAAGAGTACACATTTCTTGAATACTATAGAGACATTGACAGAATATTTTCAGATCAAGCATCGGAAGACTACTCCGTATAATCTTAAGACGAATGGGCTTATCGAAAAGCGCAATGGATTATTATGTAAGATTTTGAACAAAGTGATTGTCAACCATGCTTATGATTGGGATACCAAGTTGGATGCAGCGCTGTGGGCATTAAGAAATACAAAGAAGATAATGACACGACAGACATCATTTTTCTTAACCTATGGAATGCATCCCATTATGCATATTGAGTTTGAACCCCTACTTATAGAATTTTGTCACAGGACAGATTGTCCGCAGAAGAGAGTCAGCTCATAAGGTTTCAAAGTTTGATGACCTAGAAGAAGATCGTGAGAAATCTTTGGAGTTAACTAAGGTCATACAAGAAAAGTGAAAAGAAAAATATGATAAGAAACTAAAGAAGGTGGATGTGAACAACAGAGATTTAATTTTGCTATATGATAGTCGGCATGCTAAATTTCCATGGAAGTTACAGTTGCGATGGATGGGACCATACAGAGTTTCAAAGCATTATAGTAATGGGTCAGTCCAACTTGAAGAATGAGAAGGAAATCTTTTTGCTACTCGAGTGAATGATGAGAGAATCAAGCGATATTATTGCTGATGTGTTCGCGGGGTCGCTCACATCTGGAGGAGAAGTATGTAGAGCTCACTTTTTCAATTTTTGATTGAATATGTTTGAAATGTAGAAGTTTGTAGAAGAAACAATGAAGTTAAAAGAAGAATTTAGTGAAGAAGAGTGTTTGTGAAGAGGAGAGCCTTCTTAAGAAGAGTCTTCGGAGTAAGAGACTTCTTGAAGACTATTAGATCTTTTGAAATGTTGTCTAAGCGAAGGGAGAAGAGAAGAGACTTCGGAAGAAGAGGAAATCTTCGGAAGAAGACCTTCGTAGGAAGATCTTTGTAGAAAGACGATGAAGAGAAGGAAGACTTCTTAAGAATGGACTTCTTAAGAGTAGTCTCTTCAAGAGTAGATAGTAGAATTCGTAGGGGAGTAACCATGAAGTAAGAGTAGGTTAGGATAGACTATCTTACTAAAGGGTGACTGGACTAGAAGAGACGAAGACGAAGACAGTCTGCGTACTTCTTTGTCAGACATGTAGCGATGAATGAGAAGCGACTTCGGCACGTATGAGACATTTGAACGAACTATATACTCGGAGAATTGGTTCAGTATTCAAAATCCGTTTTGAGGGTGAGACGATTTCTCTATTCAGTGAGAGTGTTCTGATGAAGAGAGAAATTTGAGATGAAGTCTGTTGCGTTCAGGCGAAGTTGACAATCTTCGTAGAGTACGATGACATTAAGGACGAAGTTGCCAAGATTGAGAGCTTTCGAGTTGAACTTGGAAGGACTTCAGACCATCCAGCCGAAGTTGAAAGAGGTCGGGTTAACATTCTTGACATGGAGAGGATGGATGCGTGTTTCAAGGAAGTTCATCAGTCAAATTCGGATGTGTTTGAACCATACGACCAAAGAAAGATACGCGAGATCAAGAAACTAGACGTTTGAATGAAGATCTTGGGAGACGAAGCCGGTGATAAGAGAGATATGGTCTTCGACCATTTGGTGATGAAGACCCATGCGATCGAAGGCAAGGACCACGGAGAACTCTTTGTCCATCTTATTCATTCGACGAATGGATAATAAATCACAGATTACAAGGATTCGGTGAAGAGAAGTAGCCGAAGTCGTTATGTTGATCTTGAGTCTGAAGAGGACGACTTACTTGGCGACTTGGAAGGTCTGTTTCTTTGAGAACTTGTTTGCAAGGAAAAAGACGCATTGGGCAAAGATCTTCCAAGACGAGTGCAGACGAAGCATGATTATGTATACTTGGGAGGGTTTGTATCTATTTTATACTTTGAAATGGGCTAGCTCGACGAAGAAGAACAGAAGAAGCTGAGGTTCGGTTTGGGAGAAGAAGAAGTTCATGAAGACGAAGACCATTCGCTAGTACGTGCGGAAGAAGACAAGGCCCCAGACGAAGATGCAGAGCCAGTAGAGACTTCGGCGAAGGCTATAGAGGAAGCAGAAATAAGAGAAGAGGGTGAGTTATATGCGGACGAAGTACCGGTTGTTGAAGAAGAGCCGGAGGTACGTCGAAGTCAGAGGAAGAGAAGTTTGACTGCCACTCCTCAAGAGAAGCCGAAGACTCGGAAAGAGATGAAGTCGACGAAGAAGGAGACGATCGACTTAAGCAGTGAAGAGGCGAAGATGGAAGATCAAGCTACTTTTGGAGAAGGAACTTCAAAACCAGTAGCACTTGACGACATAGATATTTTCCGAAGGGCGATGCTCTATGGCGAAGAGGTGGTAGTACCGATTCTGAGACTTCTTGAAAAGAACCAAATGGAATGTGAAGAAGAAGTCGGGAAGATGTCTTTAGCAGAGATGACGACCTTCGTCCATTTCAGAAAAGACAAATGGAGAGAGGAGAAACATGATCTTCGCCAGGAGGCGGAGAATGCTACGAAGGTAAGGTTGGAAACGGAGAAGGAGAGTGAAGACCTTCGGAGGTAGTGTGAAGAGCTCAAGGTGAATATTCATAAGCCAGAGGAGGAGCTGAAAGTGTCAACGAAAGACTACACAGAACGAATTAAGGAGTTATCAAACTAGAAGGCAAACATTCTTCAGAGCCAAGACGAATATCAGAGAACAATTGCTGAACTGACGAAGGAGAAGAATGATCTTCAAGTGAAGTTGGATGAAGACGAATATCTTCGGAGAAGTTAATGCATGTTGTAACTACTTATGTGACTTCGGGGTTGGACACAGAAGAGTTTGCTCTTCTTCAGATTTTGAAGACAGAGTCGGTGCAAGCGGAAGCAGATTCGGATGCGGTGAAAGCAAGGTTGTAGCAACTTAGACAGAAAGTAGATAGAGAGTTAGACGAGATTAAGACGAATGTAGAAGTTCAGTTAGAGGAGATCAGAATACAGTTAGGATTAGGAGGGTAGACCAGTAAAGAAGAAGATAGATTGTAGGATAGTGAGGTCTTCCGACTTCTTAGGAAGAAGATCCGAAAGATTCGGACGAAGGAGTATATATGCGATCCAATTTTCATATGAAGTATCATTTCCATGTTTTCAATCTTTGTTACTTAATTTTCTTTATTTGTCCAAGATTGCGGAGTGAACGTGTGGAATGATTTGGGCGAAGATAAAATTCTACTAATATTCATAGTTTGCTGTCGCAGGAGTAAAGCTAGATGACAAAGTTCTTCTAAGGTGGACTTCTGTGTAAGGAGTCTTCGTAACAAGTGAGTGGGAGGTAAGGCGAAGTTCTGAGAAAAACTAGTTACTGCGAAGTTGAAGAGAGTGAGTTAAATTGTAAGAAGAGTTTGAAAGATGGTTGCTTCTTCTTGAAGAAGGCTTCTTCAAATAAGAGTCGGTCTTCAAGACTGAAGATTTAATGAAAAAAACACTTCTTAGGAAGAGTATGGGTTTATTCTTGAAACCTTAATGTAAAGTCTGTGTTCTTCTATTTTCAGCCGATGTAGAACTCCTTGCAAGAGTCAAGTCGAGAGGCTCTTCTGACTCACATTCGTAAACCAGCAAGAAAGATGATTCATCGATTGCTGAATGCTTCGTGGAGATATAGCAATACTCTATACGATTGAGCCACTCTGTCCAATCACTTTGGTCCATGCTCACATAATTCCTCAAGTATTGATTCAAAACCGAGTTAACTCATTCTGTTTGTCCATCCATTTCGAGATGAAAAGCGATACTAAATTTTAACTTAGTCTCCAACTTTTAGAACAAGTGTTTCTAAAAGACACTTGTGAACTTAGAGTCTCGGTCTAAATAATACACCGGGATAATCCATGTGAATGTCATCAAGTATCTAAGAACAATCGAGAAGTCGTGAACGCAGTTGCGGTATCCAAGGTCGGGGTAAACTTCACGAGTTTGCTAAACCGGTCAACTATCACAAAGATGACATTGTATCCGTTTGAGTTAGGCAGAAATTTTATAAAGTCCATGCTGATGCTTTCTCAAGGTCTGGCTAGAATTGACGAAGGATGAAGTAATCCTTGTTCTTCGCATAAGAAACCTGATTCGCTTGACAAGTTACGCATGTTCTCACAAAGTGGGCAACATCGTCTTTCATGTGGGGGCAATAAAACTTTTTAGTCATCACCGCTAAAGTGGACATTTCTCCTTTATGGTCTGATAAGGGCGCATTATGACACTCTTTGAGAAACTTAGTCCCAAGTTTTCTTTGTCCCACATAAACTCTACTTTGTTTAAATCCATGTCTCAACTGCATGTTCTGCAACTTCACTCCTCGCTTGAGCTGTTCCAAGTACTCCTTCATTTGATCATCTCTCATGTAACATTCACCTATTCACCTCCCCAAATCTGACTCCTTAGGATACATAGCTCACAAAATCTGTGTGGACGATGGAAGATATTCTTCCTTACGACTCAAGGCGTCTGAAACCGTATTGTCCTTTCCTACTTTGTGGGTTAATTCCACACTCGTGAGCTCCACGGTATCATGCCACCGTAGTTGCTTTGACATCATCCGATCTTGTGTTTCAAAGTACTTGAACGAAATATCAATGTACACTTGGGTTTTGTGAAGTCCCAAGTAATGTCGTCATTTCCTCAAGCAATAACCACCACCAACAGTTCTTTCTTGTGAGTCGGTCGTCGACTCTCCTTCCCATATAATTTCTTGCTCTCATACGCTACAGGTTTTTTCCTCCTGCATCAACACTCCACCAATCGTATAATTGCTCACATCCGTGTGCGCCTCAAATGGTTTATCAAACTCCGATAATTTCAAAATTGACACCTTTGACTAAATAGATTTGATCGTTCGGAATGCATCATCCACCTCCTTGGTCCAACTTACCTATGTATCTTTTCTCGTCTAGTCCATCAGTGGCTTTGCGATCTTTGAAAATCCCTTCACATACTTACGATAGAACTACGTCAGTTTTAAGAACCGCCGCATCCTTTTCACTGTAGTCAGAGGCTCCCACGTTCACAATCACATCCATCTTCTGCATATTTGGACCGACTCCATTTGCACTTATGACAAGTCTCAAGAAGACAGTGCGTTCTAAACCAGACTCACTCTTGTCAACGTTGGCAAACATCTTATGCTCCCATAGCTTCGTCAACACCACCCTTAGCTGCTCTACGTGCGACTCCAATGCTTTTGAGTAGATCAAGATGTGTCGATGCAAACGATGACAAATTTGTCTACCTCCTCGTAAAAATTATGTCATCAATGTAGTGAACATCAAATGGGCGTTGTAGAGTCCAAATGACATCATCACAAATTCAAACAATCCGTGTCTAGTTCGACAATCGGTCTTCTCAACATCTAGATCAGCTATTCAGATTTGATAATATCTTGACTTCAAGTCCATCTTGCTGAAGTACTTTGCGCTCGCTAACCTCTCACACAGATCATCTATCATTGGCAAGAGATAATTATTCTTCTCAGTCATCTTATTGAGTAAATGATAATCTACGCAGAGTCGTAACTTACCATCCTTCTTCTTTGCAAAAAGAACAGGGGCTCCGTAAGGTGACTTGCTGGTTTGAATATATCCCCGTGTTAATAGCTCATCTAGTTGCCTTTTCAACTTAAAGAGTTCTACCTGATTGAGTAGGTAAGGAGCTTTGGAGGGTGGTTCTGATCCTGGTAAGACCTCGATCTTGTGATCCACCACCCGCCTTGGAGATAATTCAAGGTAGCTCATCCGTCAAAATATCCTCAAACTCCTTAATCACTTCGTAAAGCACGTTTGAAATTTTAGTCACGTCTCTTGATGTTTTCTCTTATCTTTCATCCGTCATCAATTCTGCAACTCGCATCAAACACATGACTTCATCCTTGAAGTCCATCTGTTTGTCTTTGATCAAACTCAAACCGCAAAGTCGTCAATCTTCCACATCTTTTGGATCAGCCTTACTCTCAGCTCTCGCCCTTTAATTTTGACTCTCAAAGATTTTTTCCTAAGTTTCATTTCGGACCTATCCAAGAAAGTGTTTCACAAAACTGCATGGATGTCATCCATCTCGCACACCGTGAAGTTCTTTGTGAACTCCAACTTCTCACACGCAAACCGTACGTCCAAGACCACTAAGAAGTTTGGTACGTCTTGCCCTTGGCAAAACACACCTGAATAGGTTTGTCTGCCTTGGGGTAGACAATCCCAACTTCTTCATCAACTTTGGACTTATGAAGGAGTGTGTCGTTCTTGTGTCCACAAGGAAAGTAACATCACAGTTAGCAACTCTAGCTTGTAGAAACATCAGTCCCAGAGTCTTCTTCATGGTTTCTAAGATCACAGTCATCTAGCCCTCCAACTAGTCCTTTGCAACAAATGCATTCATGCTACAATTACTAATCTTAAGCTTCGTACACCCCTTAACAATATGGTCCACCTCGTCACAATTGTAGCAAGTAAGCTTAGAACCATTGCCCTTCTGAGGTGTTTGCCTCTTAAGTTTCAACCCTGTTTGTTGTGGCTTTGCTGTCGAGACAGAAGAGTCCTTCCAATCCTTCTCAACCCCATCCCATTGTTGCTTGAAGTCCTTGTTCTTCTTATAACCATTGTCCATGCTGCACGGTTCAAAGGATTTTTGTTGCTAGACTTCGTCGTCCTCAATCCGCTCCGCTAGTTTTAGAAGTTCAGCACATGTCTCCGGTAGCTTTGGCATCCGAAAGAGAGCTTTCTCTGAGCTAGACTTGAATCTTCCAATAAATATACATATCTTGGTCTCCTCAGTCTACTTGGAGAATGAATCCAATTTAGCACTAAACTCACGCACATAAGCACATAAGACTCCCATCTGGTTCAACTTAACTAACTCAACACCATGCCGAATCCTTTGATATTCTGAAGTGAATCGTCCCACGAGCAACTCCTTGAACTCCTTCTAACCAAGCATCAAGACGATCAAGACATGCTCATCTCTGTATGTTGTCCCTTAGAGAAGCGCATGATCCTTTAAGAACGTAACCGCCGCTCTCACTTTGTTTGACTCCTTAGCCTGTTGCACCTCAAAGTATAGGTCCAACTCATTTAAGAAATCTTTAACCTTACGAGTTCATTCTATATCTAAAAATAGAGTCGGTATATTAGTCTTACAAAGCTTCTTGGTAGACGAAGAACTCCATTGGCCTATCTCAAGCTCGGCGTTATGTTTATCCCTAGATCTCTTGCATGGTCTTCATCATCTTGATGAGTTATGCATACAAAGCTCCTTGACTTCTTGTGCTCGAATCATTGGACACCGGTGACAAAACTCCATCTTGTTGCACATGTATTGCAGCTGGTACTCGGCTTCTTTAAAGTTGGGGCGAAGGTTGTCAATTATCGTTCTCTGACTCTCTCTCGGACCTAGCCCGGGTTGATCTAATCTTGGTGTCATTCACCACTCATTTCTTGAATTTTTCTTTGAAACTCTGTCTCACATCGGCCATTGCTCCAAGCGTTCACCTAGAAACATTGATCCACTTTGTATCTCGTGTCCCTCCTCAAGCATCCAGACTTCAATCACTACCTCGAGTTCTCGCTCACCGAATCAACTATCACTTTTCGTGCATCTATAGCCTTGTTGTGTCAACAGAAACTCTTGCACAGTAGGTCATGAAACTTACAACACTAACCTGCAACTCACACGTTAACGTTCATGCACCACTTATATTTATCTCGTTTGGTCCGGACCAGAGCTGGATCTGACCAGAGCCAGACTAGAGCCGGACCGTCTCCCTAACTCTCAAGCTCAACATTTCTTAAGTCCCGACCTAGACCCGACTAGATCGGTCACAAAACATGAGCAAATCATGTTGTGACTTGCTCATGCTCAACGAATCTCTCATAAAGTCTAGGGCCTAGCGGCCCAACCGCTCGTGATGTCTGTCTGGGTCTAGGCTCCCAAACGGTGGTCGAACTCGTTGTCTCGTTGCCTAGTCTTGTCCTAGTCTTTAAGTTATTCTCAAGTCCAAACGTCCACATTTGGATCGGAACGCGTCTTGGTACTGGTCCAACAATCACCTCAGCCAAGATGAGTCAACAACTCCCACCCGCCGAAACTCTGAGATCGAGTGACTCATGGCTCATCCAAACATCGAGTCCCCCTCATATATACTTTTAGGGATTGTCGGCCTCGCTCTCTTTGGTCCTTGAAAATTATATCACAATCTGATCACAAGATCTGCTATAATTCTCAGCTCCGATGTCAGTTAGAAGAGTTCTGCATACCACTTGAAAGCTCTCGCCAAGACCTTTCCAATGATAACTTACTCGCCTCGAGATCTTACGTTGAGCTTCGTCCACAACCCAAAATGTCGTTGGAGCTCCAACACTAAGCAGTTTTCTGAAACTGCGGTCGAGTCCCGGACTATGACCTTGTGGTTCGGACTAGCATCCAGACCCATGTTTCAAACCTACGTCTCAGAACTTGCATTTCGATCTGTTTTCAGACTTGCAATCTTACGTCATCATTCGTCTCGGATCGTCTTGGGATAGCTCTCTATATCCTAACCCAATGTTTCAACTTTGGTTCAAAGAACCATTCGAGAGAGAACTTTAGAGTTCATACGTTCCTGATATCTAACGAAGTCATTAAGTCCTGCTCGCAGCATTCACAACATGATGCAAGTCCACTAGGGTTCTGTTGTTCGCATTTGGGTCTGATCTTGTGACTCAGGGTCGCGACATAAGACCTCATGGGACATAGAACAAGGCCCTAAGTACCTATGAGCATCCTTATAAGTCACCAAGAGCTAGTGGTCTAGTGGTATAGTCCAAAACTAGGAACGGAGAAGTTAAATGCAAGCTTCAAGAATAGTATCAGGATGGATGACCATGTTTCTGCACTCCCACATCACTAAAAACTTACTTATCTTTCGCACGTCAGCAAGCTGACCTGCTGGTTCGGATAGGTTCGGCTCCGCCTCCGCCACTCTCGCACTCCACTTCTCACGTCTTCGTACTCACACACCTCTGCTCCTCGAAATCTCGAAATGTCTCCTAACACATGCTTCTCACCGCGAACACACCCGCACACTCGTCGCTGGTGTGGACAAAAAATCAGAAGAAATCTGTCACTCAAAAACACACCCATAAAAAAAACTGACATAAAATCAACAAAGTCACCTTCAAGATATCAAAAACAGAATTTCAAGAGGAATACACACCCACACAAGGCCCGCACACACTTCGTGACTTCTAAAAACCAACAAGACTCACGACAATCCCACGGATTTCATCAATTCGAAAGAAAAATCTGACATAAATCTCAATTTTGATTCTCTGTAACACAAAAAGAGTCTACTGAACTCAAACGGACTTCGTTTGGGTGTGTTTTGGTTGCTTTGGTTGCTTTGGAATTGTCTTCTCTGCACGCTTCTACTGCACTCTTCGCGGACCAAATCGAGCACCACAGAATGTCTGAAAAATGTTCCGCACATCAGCCAAATGTCCGATTTCAAGAAAATGACGAACTGTCATCAGCGATCAAAATTCAGTCCAACCAGCGACAAATCCTCCACCAAATCACTTCGCAAATACACCAAACAAAACACAAATCAACCTCACTCCACAAATTGAAGCTATCATCAATCTGTGATCACCAGAAATACCACCGGCAAAAAATCTATGACCTGATTTCTCTCAATCAAAATTTCACGAATCATCTTTTCTCAAGTAATCTGAGAACACATGCATTAACACTTACTAACCGGCAACAGATCACTCACGAATCAAGCCAACCCCACTCTGTGCTCATAGAGAATCCAGGTTCTAATCTAAGCGCATCTATCATTAATTAGGAGCTTGAAGGCTCAACTCGAGAAAAGGTGAGAGACTACAAGCTCCAACTTGAAATATACTCCTTGGTGATCTCAACCCAAGAAACTCCAATAACGGTACTAACGGCAGTAATGGCAGTAATGACACTACCGACGTGCGTCACTTCGCACTCGGTCGAACTAGCAACTGACAAAAATGACATGACAACATAATAAGATTTTAATTATTTTTCAGTGAAGAGAGAGGAGGTACTGAAGAAAGCATCATACCATTGTTGTAATTTCCACTCATGACCGCATTGGGTGTGATTTGCTTTGTATCTCACCCTTTTCATTGATAAAGTTAAGCTTGCGCACCATCGTCCTTTCGTCAACAAGAAAATTTAGAAATTGAAAGAAAATTAAAAAAACTTATCCCCCTCTCCCCACCTCACAACCACATTGGGGACTGTAAGTATAATAGAAGCTTATGGTTCAAGTGGATTCTCCACATAAGTCCGCATAAGTATTGCTTAGGTTAATTTTAAGATAGTTTACGTCATTTGAGCACTGTTGAATAAACATACTCAACCATCTTTGGAGAAATTTTGTTTATTTTCTGTTATCAGAAAATATTTCAATATTTTGTAAAAATTTTATATGAAATTATTATGATCATAATGCATTATTGTTAGGTATTAACTAGACTCGCATAAGCTTGTTCGGGAACAAATTTATTCAGTTGACACGTTTAATTTAGTACCTAACCTAAAGATAGATAATCAATTCAATTTACTATCTTTTTCCATCTTAGAAGGAAGAGATGAATAATGTCACAACTGAATTTATTTAACTCCGGGTCTTTACCATGGATAGTGATTTAACGACATGTGGTTAACCAGCACGGCCAGAGTCTACCGAGAAACCTAAAACCATAAGCCATGAGAAGGAACGGGGGACGAAGGACGGAGACAATTTTCTCTTTCTAATCTTAGAGAGGTAGTAACATGCACAGAGCTACAGCCGGGAGTCTGAAGAGACTGAAGAGTATGAAGAATCTGTTCAGGAGATGGTGATTTATCAGTTTCATCAGAGATTTATTGAGCAGTAGAGTTTATCAGTTGACGGGCCGTTACTTTCTTATGTGTGCTCCGAGAAAGATTGGAAGAAAATCAGATCAGCAGAGCGGCTGGAGAATTCTGAGAAAAGTGGATTGTACCCTGCAGTTAGGGATTGAGGTCTATCCAGCAGCGTTATCAGTGGTCTCGGATAGGTGTCGACCGGTGCAAGAAATGATTACACCGTGTAAGCTATATGAGCTCGTTTTATGAGTTGTGGGATGTTTAGAATAAAGCTTGGATTTGTTTGCACATTTCAATTGGACTTGTGTCAATATGGAAGCTTCATTTCTCTTCAATTACTGTGATTTAGCGCTTCAAAGTCTTCTATAGATCTCCAAAGCGTGAGAGTGGTTGTGATACTGTGTTTGGGTTCCTAATCAACACTGGATAGCAGAAGCTCTGTCCAAAATCCTTGTCCAATCTTCTGCTCCAGAAGTATGTGAAGGTCCAGACTAGAACCTGGAGTCCAATTAAAGACTAGTCCAAGCCTAAATCTAGTCCCAGCATATCTTGTCTTCCCATAGACCATGAAACAGCAACAGAATAAAACTGGATCTGAAGACAAAAACTGATAGCGGTCTTCAAGGAGGTTCTCATTCTACGACAATTTCAATAGAGACAGACGGTGTATTTACATCCGAAGGTGAAAAATAATGAAGGATAGACCTTTAACCTTACAAGATGTGTTTCTTCTTTGGACGTGACCAATGACAAGCCTTCATGGTCAGGTTTATATACTTGCTTCTCGCTTTCCATCTCTGACTAGTCCTTCTCATATAGCCTACACTCCAGAGTTGGTGCGGTTTCTTAAACTTGTGTCCGTTCTGTAAGTAGGATGGTAGTGAAGATGTTGCACTTGGTTTCTGAAGACGCTTTATGTCTGGTTCAATGATTCAACTTTCTCTGTTCTTAGACATGACGACATAAACTCAATGCACCTTCTAGTCATCAATAAGTCACCTTCTATTAGGCTAATTAGCTCCTTGTCATGCATAATGACGGAGTGTTTTGTGTCAATGTGTTCTCAGGAAGCAAGTGTGAGATGAGATTCTCGTGCGCTCCTGCAGGGGACTCTGGAGGCACTCTCTGATTTACATTCTCGTTCCAGTCAAGAGCACTTGCAGCCAATCGCGCATAGTGAGATCTCAACGAGTGGATTCGCTTTGAGGCAAATTTATTGATCATACTGTTATAGGTTTCGGAGATGAAGTTCTCACGAGCATGTGTAAAACTTCATCTTCGCGAAGGTTATGTACTTCACCAAAAAGTCTTCAACAGCCTTGTGTTTTGTTGAACCTATAGAAGTATCAGCTGATTTAGTAAAACAAATTTACAAGATCGGCTCGAAATATCCAGATTATCAATACGAGAAGAAGAAGCACATAAAAGTTACCTAGTAAGTAGTAAAAGTGTCTTTCAATATCCCAGTCGTCCTTGCAACATCGTCCATCACTAGGTAATATCCAACATAGTGCATGATCATCTGTCCAATGTGCTGATGTATTTATAAAGTCTAAAGTCAGCCACGCGGGCCCAACGTCCCCCCTGTCACAAGACATACAACGACACTCATGAACACAATATCGACATTTGCAAAGATCTCGACAACATAGGAACCAGTATATGTCATACCTCCTAGTAGCAACATGAGCAGCAGTATCAATCTAGGATTTCACTTTGTAGGCAATATCATTAGCCTGCCATTTGGGAAACCTATAAGGACGTGTATGTTGTGACAGAGCTTCTTGCTCGTCCAGCTGCAAATGAGTAGCAAACCTCGAGCATAGGTATGCTTTATTTTCACTAACTGGCAGATTTTGTGCTCTTAGACAGTCTTTTAGTTCTTGAATGTTGAAGATTCACATTCGTAGCAGTTTCTATCTGTCCATTTGTATCTTGTTTCTTGACGTTTGCAAGCACTCACGGAACTTACTCATTATATTTTTACATTTATGCCCCAAATCCTTCTGTGACAAAATGTTGTGGTCGTTCAACATGCAGTCCACTGAAGGATTATCATCGTGCACACTTTTCTGTATGACAATCCCTCTCACTCATAGAAGCTCAATGTCTTTACCCATTGGAGTTGTTTCTATTCGCCAACTATTTACTGCTTCTTTTCGTGTAAGAGTGACCATCTCAATAATGCGGTTATCGACCGCACTGATAAAAGATACAGTTCCGTGATACCCAGACCTCGAGCTTTGATAACGACAATCCACGTATAACACCACCGGCTCTACAACATCTATACAAGTAAAACGAGTTTGAAAACAAGCGGCTCTTCGCTAACCCCTGGGTTCCTAAAATCAAGCACGGACACGCTACACCCAGACCTTTGTTCTATATCAAAATGAGTACATCTTTTCCTCCTTTCTCTGCAATAGCTTCTTGAAGGTCCAACTTTTCATTCTCCCGTAGTTCCAAAGCAGTTGAGATCCATCCGACTTCTTTGTCTCTACCTGCTTGGAAATCAAAAGAAATGTCTTCTCAATGGTACATGGATCCCTACTTCACGAGTTAGATTCTAAAGGCTTGTATACCATAAACCTCCTGACAAAGCAGCATGATATAGAAGGCCCGTAATAACAAGAACACCTTTCCCACACTCTAAATCTCTTGAAATAAATGTACAGCAATGACCTACATCGCACGACATGTATAATGTCCACAACTGATGAAATTCTTTGATATTTGGCAGCCAACAAAAACAGACACTCTGGAAAACTACATTTGACATGAAACTAAGAAAAAAAATCGATGAGACGTTCACGAAAAAGAATCCGTATTGACCAAGAACTTTTTGTTGCTTCTCTGGTGGAGAAGTCGGTAACTAAGAATCCACAACAGCATCGATCAATTAATGATTATCATTCATCGTCGCATTCGCTTCTGACTCGAGTAACTCTGGAGCTCCAACATCGATCCAAACACCAATGTCTACATCAAACTCTTAATCGCAACCTGGTAGATCGTCTACTTCACTTTCTATCTCTAATCTATCGTCCTTTCCTCCAATCACCTCCGAATCATTGCTCATTACCTCTAATGGATTTCTGTGATGCATAGATCCCAAACGTCTATCTTCAAGCACGTCGATGATGGTCAGCTCCGCTGCATCCATAACAAAACGTACTGTCCTTGCAATCAGCAACTGCAAACATACTTGCAATTCATAAAACCTGTCCATTTTGTCCTCCGGTAGCCTCACACTATGCGGTCATCAGGCTTCCATCGTTTATGATAGTTTATTTGATCCGAATGACACTTGTTCGTATCGGCGTCGATGCTCTCCTTGTGAAGTTGGAAAAGCTATCAACAAGTCATGGAACGACAGACGTCTACTGGATGCACTTTACAGTAAGAAGAGGAATGTGATAGTCAAGCAGTGGCTAAGCAATCACGCGAACATAGCTAAGATAGAAACTGATCTAGACAGACAGATCCACAATATAGCATACAATCTAACAATGTATATTGGTTTCATTATGTCCTCCTCCTCACACAACCAGCTCGACTTTCCACACAACTTGAAGTTCTATCTACTTAGGTCATGAAACTCTCGATCGTTCCAATCGGTAAATTGAACGACTGAATATCTCTGGTTTCGTTTCATCATTGTCTAGTCTTCATTGTCCAAAGTGTCACGGATAGATTTTCATCACGATCTATCGAGACGATTGATGAGAACCTCACAGACCTTAATATTTACTCCTTGTTTCTAAATGATCCTTTAGTGAACCTTCTCATATTAGTCCAGCTGAGAGCCCCGGCAAGAGGACTCTACCTATGCAGTCTCTGCTATAGGTGGATGGAGAACCGTTTAGTTAGTATTTTTTCTTCAGGTATCTTTTAACTTGATATCTCTTTTTCATAATTTGTATTTGATCGTTGTACTCAACACAAAAGAGAAATTTTACTCTCGTTCTGTGTTAATAAACTAAACTCCATCCACAAGCTAAGGTTTCTTTTATCCGTCGGTCCAAGAATTGAGAGGGATCGAGACTCCCCCATCAAGCTAACGAATGATAGATAGAGTTTAGTTTGTTATAACAGAACTGAACAATTGAAAGTTAAAACCAACCCAAAAGGAAACCGAGTAACAGTTTTCCAACCTTTGGAACCGAATTTTCCAACTATTTCCGACCCCTACTTGTGATAAGAAACGGACTATACATTACCGTAGTACTGTAGCTGTATAAACCGCGTTCAAATTCTCTTGCGGGAGCCTTAGCAAAACAATAAAACGAGAACTGCTCATGCGGTTTTCTTCAACTCACTTGGGAGTAACTCATATGATATGTTGTAATCACGTGCGAATAAAGAAAATTTTAAAATTATTGTTTAATTATTTTAATTATTTTAATAAAAACATTTGTGTTTTTTAGGTAAAAGACTAAATTAAATTTCATTCTAGAATTAAAAACTTTAAAAAGTAATGAATACAAATTTTAGTTACAACTCACACGTTATTTAGACAAATAAGTCCAAGTGACTCCTAGTTCCTAAAAGTATAGTTATATCCACGTAGGTGATACTAACTCAACCCCTTTAGAATGAAAAGATATTTATGTATTTGTATCTTTAATCTTGAACATTATACTCTCAGCCGCCCATAACAGTTTAAGGTTCAAATTTAAGTATGAACTCCACAAGATCTGAAAATATGCATGCTCTATTAACCTCTGGGGAACTTTTGCTCCTTCTATGATATCTGAAAACATATATATGTTAAATGAAAATGATATACCAAGGGGTAGAAATCATCAAAAGATTTTATAAATATTAACTGTTAAACATAAGAAGACCAAGATATAAACCATAAAAGCATGAGTAGACAATCAAGCTACTAAAGATACAAGTTCGATAACTTATAGTTATTTATACATTAATTTACTATGAGTTTAATTTATTACTTAACCCTTCTTGCCGAAAGAATTAAGTAATAAATTAAACCCCTGGATATTTACCTCCTCCATCGAAGAATAGAGTGAATTTACAAGTGCTTGTACTGTCCATGTGAACTAGTGGGGTGAGCTAATGCGCAACGCAGTTATACAAGCGTGGTTTGCAACAGTACTACGGTATCAGCTCTGAATCAACGGAGATGGTGGAAAGTAACTGGGAATTTTGTTACATGCGTACCTCTAGTATCCGAACACCTTCGTGGATTGGAATCTGTTTGGATAATGTTTGTTCGTTTACAAAAAAAATGATGTATTAAGAGAATTTGCCCCTCATGCATTATAACGTTCATGTTCAACCAAAAGGACTCGATAGTAGTAGAAGAAAATAATGTCGGCTGTGATAGACACAAAAAATTTGGGCATTATTTTCGGTATCTCTGACCTTTCTCTCTATCAAAATATGTTTACATATTTTAGTGCAAAAATCATCACTAATTCTTATATGTCTGCAGTACCTTTCAAGACATTGTTTTAGTCAATAAGAATTAACGCTTTAATCATACAAACTTGTTGGTAAACGTTTTCAACTTTGCAAATGTTTTCAAAAGTTGAAATGAAATATTCACTGGACCATGAATGTTCAGTTCATCAAGTGTTATCTAATGCTTTTTGTTTTTGTTTCCCGAGGGTCCAAATACTCTTCGGTTCCGGTTAATTCGAAGAGGAGCAATTTAAGTGAAGTCTAGGGTTATCAGTTTTCGTGGAATTTGAACATTTAGTGAGTCCTCGTTAAGACATGGAGGGACTTGTCCAAGATATAACAGAACTTAGTGAAGTGGAGACACTGAGTAACATGATGAAGTCTTTAAGGTTAGTTGTTGGAATATCGACGTGGCCAAGTGTTTGAACGAGTGGTGGCTAGAGTGCAAGTGAGGAGTGTATGTTCATTCTAATTGTGTTAATCCATGCTGAATAAGCGATGGTGTGAGCCTCGTTGATTTTGGAAACATTTTGTCTACATAGCATATGTATGTTGAGTATTCTAAGTCGTGGATGTGAGTATAAGTTGTTGAGTTTACGATCATCGTGAAGGGGCAACTTCATGAAGTAGCCAAGTTCTTGTAGAAGTTCGTCGACATTCTTGGCAAACATGAAAGAGTCAAACTCGAACTGTTCCCATGAACTGTCTCAAGTGACCTTTAGTGCTTCATTGTACTTGTCCTTGTGTGACAGGATCGAAAGCAGTGTAGATTCAACCTCTAAACAATGAGATCAATCTTCGTGCTTGTGAACGTTATATTGAACAAGTCAAATGCTAGGTTGTTTTGTCATTATTTGTCTTATCTTGTCAGTCGTTATCTTCATCTTTGGAGTTGTTTCGCCCAAGAGGTTAAAAATTAATAGTAAAAAACTAGATTACTATGACTTTCCAAAGGAGGTTCACTCCTCTGATTTTTCGAAAACAATAGAGTCCCAAAGAAGAGTATTTTTTTATTTAGAAAAACTTTAATGTCAAGAACTTTAAAAAAATATTATTTTTAGTTATTATGTCATTTTTATTTTAGACTTGGACTTTTTGTCAGAAAGTCTCATTATTTTATATAAACTGATATTTTGAGAGTTTATGTTACTTTTAAATAAAAATTTAATAATATATTCTTAAAACAAAATTTTATTTATAAAATATAATATTATTCATAAAATAATTTCTCGAAAATAAGACTATTCTAAATACAAACTTTTAAAAAATATTATTTTTAATTAGTCATCGGACGCACGTGATTGTTGACTTCTACAATAAGTGATCCCTTGTGAACTTTTCATTTAATATTTGTTTTTGTTTTTGGTTATATCTATGAATGATATTATTTACCACAATTTTGTTTACTGTCACGGTTAGTACGTTAGATCAAAGATGAGAAAATTCATAAATTCATTAGGATCATAAACATTGGTTGTATTCGAAAATGATTTGACAATTCGATACGCTTGTAGATTCAGAGATCTACTATTGTGAAGAGAATCGATCGCTACCGTAGGACTTTGTCACATTTTCACGGATATATCCAAAACGTATCAGTAGCAAGAAGTATAATATTATTCAAGTTGACCTAGTAGAACCAGTTAGTGAAGTCCAGGTAACTAAAGAGACTGGATGAACATTTTGTAGGTCGAGGTGTATTAAACTTCACGCTTGTTAAATTGTTGATGCGATGAGAACTGTCAAGATTTAAGAGTGTAGCGATGAAAAGGTTCAGAATCTGATGTGTGGACATTAGAAAATATGGAGAGTGAACGCTCACAAGATAGTTGTCAGAGTTCCAACAACTGGAATTTGGAGACCCTACGACCAAATACTTGCGCGATATACCATTCGAATTTATACCCAATATTGTTTCAGTCAAGTTCGAGAATGAAGTTTATCTTCTTTAGTAAAAGTTGTTTTCACAAAAGTCAGTGTACTAATTTGTACAGCATAAGGAGAATATGACGAGAAGGATAACCAAAACAGAATATTAATAATGCATGCTCGATGAAGTTCGGGAGAACTTTTGTTCTTTTAATGATATCAAAAATAAAATTCATATATCAAATAGATAAAAATAATAAAAATACTTTATGAATATTAACTGTTAGCCTATGCTTGGAAACACATACACTCAATGATATAAACCATAAGGCATGAGTACACAGCCACGCTGCCAAAGGTACAAGTCCAAGAATCTAAAGTTGTTTATACATTAATAAACGTGACTTCATTTTAGTACTAAATTAAAGCCCTGCATATTTGCCTCCTCCGTCAAAATATGCACGGGTTCCCAGCGAGAATGCACACTTTGGAGCATAATACGAGAAAAAGTATTTACAGGTCTGAATGAAAAAAATAATTACCTGCACAGAATATATATTATCTGACAGAATATATTAGAATATCTTATCTGACAAATATTACTGCACAGAAATCTATCCTCCAATATAAATCTCGGTTTTACTACCACATAGTTGATATTTATCACTATCATCGATAACTCGTCCACCAAACTAGTATTCTTTGATTACATCAAATGTTTATTTGTTGATCCAGTATGTATTAAACCCAACTCTGGATCTGAAAGGTCTGGGTAACTAAGACTTTTCATTTAGATAAACGTAGTTAGCGAAACTGTTTAGTCTAAGTTACCCAGACTAAATTGCATTGATTCGTCTTTTCATAAACAACATTATTGAAAAACAAAAAAGAAATCGGATTTGAGCACTATAAGAAATAGCACAAGTGCCAGTGCTTTTGGTAATATGTATATGACCAAAAACATATGCGAATATTCCCTCAAATACCTTTTATACCCCAATGAGGGGTTTAATGAAATTTTCCTTTGCGACGGGCCTACAAAGTCTTCATGTCCCTTACCCAGTTATCTAGAATCTGTTTGACCGAAAGACAATCAATTAATTACTCTGAACATCCCTGTAATATATTTTACAAAATAAATAGTATAAGTATTTCCATAAAATAACATTTATGGTTATATAATATATTTTTATAGTAAAACTATTTGGATACCTCCCACAGTCCCACTCATACCGATAATCCGGCCACTATCTTCGAACGCCGACTATGTTGACACGATGGCGCTGTCATGGATCAGCATTTGACGCAAAGACAGCATCGCCAATGTAGTCGCGCGACATGATGATAACTGTTCGACCACTACATGATCGTTCGTCATGGCAGTGACTTTCGAGCAGCAGCTGCTGAACGTAACAGAAGTGGGAACCAGCGCCAGTATGCGGGGATGGATGGGCGATCTGAAATCAGTGTTATATGCTCAGTTCTGAACAGAAACTGGTAGGTACAGCACTAGTTCCATGTCTGCCCCCATGTCCCATGTAGTCTTCTTCCACCAGCCTTTTCAGACAGCGGAAGAGGTGTCTTTATAGGACCCCCAAAAATGCTGTGGAGATAGAGAGAGCATTGCAATCATTGACTCAAACGACTGCGAACGACTTTTTGCTCAACACGTCTCGACTTTCTTCCAGCATAATAAGCAGGAATTCGGTCGATAGTCTTGGGCTCATGTAGCAGAACTGAGGCAGAAGTTCTCGTACTGGGATCGGACCAAGATCGGACAACACGAGAACTTTGTAAGTCGGATGTCCGGCTGGAGTTCTTCCATCGAGTTCGCTTTAGAGTTCCTAGGAGATGCTTGCTGACGTTATTCTCCCCACTTTCTGCATCCTACTATCCATACAGTCATCCATGGATAAGTTTTGCTTTTCTGTAGTTTCTTACTACTTGGAGATTCTCTACTCTGTAACGCGGAGTAAATAAGACCTTTTCACTTGTTACCGTGTACTTTTTTTATAAATCTGATTTTGTTATTATTTCTGAATTCTTGTCATTTAATTCTGTATTATCGAGTACTGTTCTATACGTTAGACCTTTCATTCGTTATCATAATTAAGATCAGAGTGAGGTCTAATCTCTAATCTAGATTACTGCCGTAAGGAACTCTAATCTCTAACCCTAGATTACTGTTGTAAGTAATCTAGTCTTGTTTCATGCAGAGTTTTCGTCCTTGCCGTGACTAAGATAATCGTGATTTTTCACCTAGATTATTACTGTATGAAACCCGACCTAATCTTGTGACAGTCGAGAATATAGTGCAGAAGTTGCAGTTCCAGATCTATATGCAAGGAAGTTGTATATTGAATCTAGCATCTGTGCACTGTATTCCATATCTGTAAGTGGGTCAGATTTGGCTTGCAACTGTTAAGCATACCGTGTGAAACCTGAAGAAGAGATTACCAGTCAACTGAAGAAGAGAAGAAATGTGTAGCTATCATGCTTCAGTACCAATCTCACGAATACAGCATTCAGTATTTTGTGCTTCAGTGGCATTCAGATGTAACCTTTCAGTGATTGCTGTGTCACTTTATAAATAAGAACACGGTATTTTTTAACTGAACTGTCCTGGTATAGTAGAAAGAAGTAGAAGAGAAACGAATCAGGAAATCTGAGTCCAAACTTAAAAGACTAATAATATGTGAACTTAGGATATACTTTTGTTGGAACATTTAACAGATCAATTATTCATAAAAATACCATTCAAACAGTTAATATATTATCATCGTCTTGTTTTATAATTCTTCAAAAAGAGGTAATATTGATCCAAACTTAGTTCACTCTGATGAACTGTCAAGGAAGGTCGAGAATCGCAAAGCACGTTCGGCTGCTGGATAATCCCAAACATGGCTGTTCTGTCCTTCCTCGATCCTGTTTTGACTTACTATGTACACTACGCTAGGTCTTGAAGGAATCTCATACAGTACAGGGGTCAGAACTCGGGACTCAGGGGTCAAGGTTTGACTTCTGTAATGGAAGGACCTCGTCCTTTTCTCCTAGTCAAGTAGACTCGGAGAGTACAGGATTGTCGAGATTCGAGAATACAATGAAGCCTCGTTATAGTCACACGGTTGGTGTCCCAGACAAATATGGTAATAACGAGGTGTGATTATAAATATACGTCAAAGCTTCATAACAATGATAAATATATCTCTATTTATATGTACTGATAAGTATCGTTTTATTTAGGATCAGTTCAAAATTATACGGTGTTTTATAGACTAAAAGATAACGTTCATGCTAACGTTTAAATATTTATTTTAGTGAAAACAGATTCCAAAAGGTATATCTTTCCATATTTGTGAAAAAATTGATATGTAAGAATCACTTTTATTCAAGTTATAAGGATTTCTGTTTTCATTTATTTTCTTAATTAGAACGAAGATTTCTATCTAATTTAAATATACGCTCTTTCTTGTGTTTGCTCCCAAGTTTTCCTTTCTAATCAAAATTAAATTAAATATCAAGTAATGTCCAATTGAAGAAAATAATGCACAAGTTTCTGGTTTTTTCGCTGTAATTCATTACTTGGTTAACTATTTATATTTATCATAATCTGATTATATACATTATAATATTATCTAAATAATAAATGCGATTGTGTCTGAGAGGCAAATGAGTTTTGTTTTTATTTTTAGTTTTGTTTGTTTATTGCACTTGGTAGAAAGATACATGATCTGACGATAAGATTGAATGATAGACAATAGACATAGTACAAGTTAGCATCTCGGGAGCACACAACACTCCAAAGACATGGACAAGCATAAGAATCTAGCACCTTTTTCCCAAAGGCAACATGGATTTCGTTACCCTGAGACACACATATCTAACGAGGGGGCAAACACCATAGCAATACCTAATGTGTACATACGATCGGGTATATATATATATTTTGTACGAAGAACTAGTACTGGAATTCTAGTTGATCCGGCCGAGCAAAATAGAACAATGTACTCAATCCCAAGCAATGGACCCGACATCGGAACCTCTCTAGAAAGAGGACAGTAGTTAAACAATGATCAAAAGAGTGAGAACTGCAACTATTACCCGTCTAGCTAGTGCTCAGAGGGTAAAGAGGAAACACTTTTAGAAGAAGTGTTAGACAATAATAGAGGGATTCAAAGTTAAAGAAAGATATTCTATTTCGTCTGGAGTCTAGATCCAAGCCAACCGTAACTGACATTCGGGGATTCAACTAAACCGGATGGGTAACTTTGTGACCACATTGGGTGTAATGTTCGTGGAGTTTTGAGAAGGTTATTAAGTTATCCGTATTAATTTGAATTCTGTGAAGTTAGTACCGCAAGCTAAATATAATCCAATCCACGATATCAATGTTGCGCACACATTCTTTTCCGTCACAATCAAAGTTTAGTGCAGAAGTTTTTGAACTTGTTCTTAGATGTGACGTTCAACGCAGAGTGCCTAGCAAGCTGACGATAGAAATGACAACTAGTAGTGAACCATCTTCATTTGAGATTTGTTTCAGTTGACATTGTTGGGATCTCATGGCTCCTAGAGTGGCTAAACCGACAAAGAAGTGACGAATTTGATTGATCGATCAAGATTAGGAGAAAATCGTGATCTATTTAGAAGATCTAGATAACTTTGCATCTTTGAAAGGAGCTGGCGTGAAAACAAAGATTGGCGCTAATAGATGTTTGACAAAAGTTGTTGCTTTCATCATCATGACATCTCAACTTTCTGGTTGTGATGGTTTTTCTATGATCACTAGCGAGGAGTTGGAAAAACATTTTGAGAGATATGTAGACATGTATAAGAAAGCGAGATTGTTGAAAGATAGTACAAGCGGAGGAGCGTTTGAAGCTGAAATGATAACTGGTATTATTTTAGGAGCTAAACTGAATGTAAAATGTCCTCACCTTGAGCGTATGAATGTGATCTTTGGATCCATTCATAAAACCTCTTGCATGTCATGTTCGGGTGTATCGAAAGAAGAAGAAGATGTAGTGAGATTAGACTCCCCAGCAGATCCCATGAAGTCATTCGTCTAGACAGAGACGAATCTGAACAAGTAGAGGAGTCTAGAGAACCAGAGGATGATATGATGCAAGATGAATGGAGACTAGAAGACGAGATTTTGGGTGATCATCGAGATGAGTATTTCGAGAGTGAAGACCATCTCAATCGTAACATATCACAATCATCCTCAAGTCACCAAAGTACTTTCTGGGTCAGTCAAATGTATCAACTTGTCAAGATCTTGAGGGAGGATGAATGTATTTTCTGCATACGAACTCAGTATAAAAGAAAAATCTGAGTACATAACAATGTTTTGGATCATTGTTTAGTATCTTAGACGAAAAACGTAAAACGCGTGAAAATCTAGAAAAAGAGGACGTGAAGAAACGAAAAACAACTTTGTTTATTGAGATGACACTAGTAGGAAGAGTATAAAAGATATTCCAAATGCTTTCTATTTTATCGACACTGTGTAAAGTGTTGAAATACAAAATAAAGTTTTGTTTAGCTTATCTTCTAGAGTGTTTACTTGAAATCTATCTATCTAGATTGTTTTGTTCGAATTTTTCAAGTAACATGTTTGTTTGTATTCATGTTGCTTCTTCGCTAAACTGAGATGAAGTTGTGAAGAGCTCAAAAGGTTAGTAGACATTGAGTTGTGGAGGAGGAGAAGAGAGGAAGAGAGGAGGGTAGAAGAGAAGACTTAGAGAAGAAGACGAGAAGAGAGGAGGGGATGATTTAGGAATATAAGACTTGACAAAAGAGAGGAGGACAATATTGGTGGAAAAATATGTACAGGAATGTCGTATCTTATATGGAGTCTTGTTTGACATGTCAGATGTATTCAAAAATTCGACATCGAGACAGATTACACCCAACTTATTCGTTGACAATCCACTTCAAGTGGGTGGTAGACTTGGTGACTATGCCAGTTCGATTGTGACAGATGAGATACTTGATACTTGCTAGAGAAGATCTTTCAAATCAAGTTGAGGGTAGGGCAAAGACAACTGAAGGGGTATGTAGATTTCTCTTGGAAGAGGTTGTTTGTCGATATAGATGTGTGGGAAAGATTACTGCGGATCGGAGAGAGTTAGATGCAAATGAGACTCGTGAATTTTTTGCAAGATGTGGGACGAGGTTGCCACTGACAACTGCTTACAACCCCCAAAGAAATGCCGAGAGTGAACGTAGTCATCGGCCCATTGTGAAGACTTTGGTGAAGGCCTACAATGGAAAGGTGTGCGAGTGACCTCGACTCTTATCATTTGCGTTATGGATAGATCGAACGACGCATAGCTCGGTAACAGGTTACATGCTAGTGGAACTCATCACAAGTCAAAAACCTATCATGCCGGTTGCAGAACACATTCTGACATGGAGTGTGTTACCTTGAGAGGACAATCTGACAAGAGAAGAACTTCTTGCTATTCGAGTTAGACAATTAGAGAGAAGACATGAGGATATCCAAGTTCTTTTGGATAAGCTACAAGAAGCACGGTCGAAGAACAAGATCACATTTGATCAACTACATCGTTTAAGACCTAGAGAAATCAAGGAAGGTGATTGGGTGCTAGTCTATGACAACAGTTCAGACAACTAGCACAGTGCACTACGAAAGTTCTCCAGGTGATGATTTGGTCCGTATGTGGTGAAGAAGGTTCAAGACAACGCAACTTAAGCCTTGCAAGAGTTGGACGGAACGAGCTTGAAGATACCAGTGGCAAGAAAACGTGTCAAGATTTTCAAAAAGAGATATGAGGATCTAGCAGATATCTTGACAGAGTTTCAGTTTGAGGTTGAGGATTATGCAGTGGAGCTTGAAGATGAGGTTGACTCCGATGAGAAGTAGATGACATGACGAGGTGCGTGCCGGTCCACACCTTGGTTGGTATCTCTTGGTGCATATCGGAAGATGCACAGGTTTAGAAGGGGGTGGATGTCGTGTTGTGGACCGACTCCTACTTGAAAATCTATTTTTTATACTTATCATTATCGCTCCAAAGACACTCATAGGATCAAAAATGAGATTTTTTGCACAACTTCGGATCTTCACTTTCATCGCATCGATGGATGGAGCTCATTGTCAGCTTTCCATGAGCACTTCGTCTACTAACTTCAGATCTTCATTTTCATTACATCAATGGGTAGAGCTCGTTGTCAGCTTCCCATGGGCACTTCGTCTACTTCATTTGGACGCCTAGTGGAGAAGTTACTAGACTCAAAAAAAGAGAAAATCAAGCTATGCCCTAGTTTACTATTGCTGATTGGTTATTTACAGCTCTTGGCGCTATACTAAGGACGCAAGGGGTCTGCTAGCTCATAATCTGAGAAAACTTGTACATACAGTGATTGACGTAAAGAGGTAGTTTAAGGGGCTAACTTGTTTCTGCGATCTGTCGGTGGACGGTTTGGAGAATTGAGAAGTCCAATGCATACGCGCAAAGAGTCATCGGGTTCATATTTGTGCAAGCTACGCGATGGTTAAGACGGTTCGTGAAGAGGCGGATCGGGAAATGTGTTCTAAGAGAAATTGAGACACAGAAGAGGTTTTCAAAAGCTTCAATGACATGTGAAGGAGAGTTGGACCGTTCGGGTCGTTTCGGAGTACAAACTTGCTGTCCTTAGATCCATCGGGATCAAAACATTGAGTTCTTCAGGAAATTGAAGACGATACGAAGTTTCATTGGACGATTTGAGAGATGTGAAAGAAATTGACTCGCAGGGAAGCACTTACGTCAGTTTTTTTTTGCTTGTGATTTGAGATTGGATTGTTCTTTGCGATCGGTGAGCCAAGCTCTTCGTTCTTAATGCCTATGCAATCAAGGAGTTTTCATCTACGCACAAGAGAAGACCGTGTATGGATTGGATTGTTGGTTTGCGTGTGATGAGCAAGTTTGAGCCGTAGAGAGTCGATTTACGTCAATTTTTTGTAACCTGCGACCAAATTTCTTGCATGGTTTTGCAAGGGGAACTCCTAACAGCTTGTTTGGAGTCTCGTTGGGTTTATGGTACCTATATCTACCTACTTAAGAAGACGGATATCAGATCAAGCGATCCGTTTGGACGATGTGCGCGGCTTTAAGCCGTAGGGAGAAGTTTTTGCAAGTTCGGTCACCGAAAGTCGACGATATCTCGATTGTCAGGAGTCGGATCTGATAGTTCTTGAGATCAACAGAGTCAGGAAGGAAGGTCTTATCGACATCTGAAGTCTGTTTGACGGAAGGAGAAAGTTCTGAGATAAGCTTTTTTCGATTCCTTCGCTACGGGTTTCATCTTGTTGAGTTCGTTGGAGTTCTAGTTGGTTATGTACAGCTTGTGATAGCTAGCTTTAGCTAAAAGCTTGTACATGAATGTTGTTTGGACTTGGGTTTGAATCGTGTGATACTGGTGCAGCTCTTTTTGTTAGCAAAGGGATGTTTCTCTTCCTTTGAGCTACGCTTCGATAGATTTGGGTTTGGGTTGAGATTCAAAGACTTGTTTTGGGGGGTTTTGAAGTAGATTACAAACCTCTCCGGTCTGTTTCTCAGTTTTGTGTTCTTAGGGAGAAAGAACCGGCAGTGTATATACATTGAGAGTTGGTATATATTGTGATGCTCGTTTTCGTGCTTGTTTCTCTCTTTCTTGTCTCTGTTTAGCACACTACATCTCTACAGCCAGGAACCTCGCATTTTCCTGGACATCCTTCATACAAAAATCCGACACGACACAGCTCCAAGGTAAATTGTGTGTGTGTGTGATGTATATCCACAATTTCTTGTATAGTTCTGGATAAATGACAGAATGAAGTTTTCTTGTGGGTTATTTTATGCATGTGCATGAATTTGCTTGGTTAACAAAGGACACATTCTTGTTTTCATTCACCATTTGGCAATGAAGCTGCGAGTAAAAGTCCAAGTAGTAAAAATAGCTATATAGATGAGATAAGTTGTTCATCAACTTTACAATTTATTATTTATCTTGACACAAACTATTGAGTATTGACAAAGAAATGTTAAAAAAATGAAAAATGAAGAAGTTTCTCAAAGCAAAAAAGAATATTTTCTTCAGACTCAAAATACACAGAGAGGAAAAACTTATTCACTTTCATACTTTTATACTCAAACTCGGGGTTTAAGCGCCCTTGCCTCTTAGATATTGAAGTGTTCATGCTTTATTCTTCAACCGAGGTGTTTGTATCAATGATCAAATGACATGAAAAGAGAGATTTAGATAATTCAGTTAAATAATTTCATAACTTTTAATTAGTTTCAAAGATGAAAGAATATCAAGTTGTAATTTACAATTAACCATAATTCTTTTGATTAACAATAGAAGTCACTAACGGTGTAATTTCACATCTCATATTTATGTCCAAGTGCTCCAGATCGACCGTGGTAACATGATGTGCAGCAAGAGAATAATTTCGAGGATAAAAAGAATAATTTTATTTTCCAAAAGTTGTTATGTAATTAGGTTTGACGATCATTACATGTCTAGAGTAGGTTGAGACAATAGCACGTAGAAGATAAAACCAGCTAAATTGTATGTCCAGTTTCAGAAATCGTGAGAATATCACTTCTGTGATATTGAAATCAAGACGACTTGATCATCCTTTTGTTTAAAGATTGAGTTGTTGTTTGTCGATTTTCTGAAGCTGTTGGATGTAAGTCAAGTTTAGGCTGATGTCGTATAAAAATGGTGAGGGGTGTTATTGGACTGAAGAGTCCCCACCACCTAGAAGCTAGAGTTATTGCCAAACTCACTTCAAGTGTCGTTTTGGGATTGACAAGATTACGAGATGAAGTTCGATCGGCTACTTTAAAATGAGTAGTGCTAATATGTCATGGGCGAGTCTTTTTATTTGCAGGTTAGCAGTTTAGAAGTGTAAGTTAGGTACCACAAGCTACACAAGGAAAGCAAACCGGAAACCAAGGCTTAGCCATGTAGGGAAAGTTGGCATGAAAGAGAAAAACATGTGAAAGAGGAGAAATGATAAGAGATGAGTTTTGGAAAAAAAAAACAGAAGAAGGAGGGGAGAGAAGTGAATAGAGAAGAGCAAGGTGAAGAGGAGACATAAAATTGATGAAAGATGTACAGAGCACGAGAGGGATAGAGAGAACTTTCTGATCTAGTGGGGATGATTTGCTAGCCATGCGAAATCCAAGACGAGAACATGGAGATAGAGTGAACGACTGTCAAAGCTGGGAACTGAGAGATTTGTTTGTAGATGATCTTCGTGGAGTACTTACTAGACACTTGATTCAATCTACGGAGGCGGTGGTCGGATCGGATATTAGAGTCACAGTCTTTTCATTTATCACGTTATTCTTATTTTGTTGTAACCTATAGCATCTATGGACCATTGTATGTGTGTAGATTGAGCTTAGTTAGATTATTTTTTAATACCTAGTGCGAAGTGCTACATGAATTTCATCGGAACAGCTAAGCTAAAGTTAGCAAATCAGAATTAGATCAGAGAGTTGAGGAATAGCCTTGAAACTCTCAAAGAGATCCGCAGTGGTCCGATCAGTTTTTAAGTATTTTCACTATTCTTTCTTAGTTGACAGAGGCAACTGATACAAAATGAAGCGTCCTGAATCTTGCCTATTTTTTGATCATGTGAGAAAAGTATACATTTGGATACAAGGGTTGTGATGAAGCAAAAACCTAAGTCATAAGACATTATGTGATTATGACAAAAGTGAAAGAGAAACAAGAGAGGAAGCCCCTTGATATTCAAGTCTGTTGGCTTTGTTCTTCTTGTCTTCTTCTCGATCACTCACTTCCTGTCAACCAGCTCCATACGGGTGGACTGGCTCTATAATTAATGACATTTATGTCCATAATACATTCTGTATTTATATTAATTATCTTGCAGTGCATAGAAATAATACTATATATTATTATTTATTCAGACTAACAAGATTCATACAGACTCCCACAACAACAATTCATATGAGTAGAGTTAACTCAAAGTTGTCCTAGGTTATTAAGGTCTCTCATTGTTTTCCTTAGATGGTTCCGCATGGTCAGCAAAGCGCCTTGTAGTTTCTCAGGTAAAAGAATTTAAAAATCTAAACTTTTTTGGCCCCAAAAGATTAAAAGAGACAGTATTCATATAAACTTTCTCGACTGATACGTCATTACAAAACACTTTACATCATAAACATGGTCTATTTTTCCCTCATTATATAAATAAATAAAATCCTGAAATTTCAGGAAAAAAAACAGATTTCAGGATTTTCCACTCTTTATATTTAATAATAAACGCGTAACGTATAACGTCACAACTGTTACTATTATGTAAACAAATTAATGGTATTATCGTTTAAACTGTCTCACCCTACTTTTGATCAGCATTGAATGCCCCGACAGACTGACGCTAAGAGACTACCGTGGCTAAATGCGGCAACATGAGAAGAACTTGATACACGTCTCCCGAGCCACTTGCTTTCCAAGCAGTGACATTCCGGTAAGCGTGCTGACCTGCTGGCCTTCCATTTCAACGGTAGGTAGGACCGTAGGATCATCCCTCCAGCTATGGGCTACGGTTGACAAATAATCGTTCTTTACTCTAGTTCCTGCAAGTTTTCGTTAGCGAAAATTCGCCCCGAACGCCCAAGCTTTCGAACGGAAACACCAATGGGTCACTGAATTTTGTTGACCTGGGGTGTACCTGACACTTTAACTCTACTCATATTAAGTTACATGTCGAAATAATAATATATCGTTATTTTCACTTCATCGGACGGTGAATGTGCATGTAGACAAGTTAATTAACAGAATTCATAGAAAAATTGTATTTTATGTGTTATTAATTTATGAACCTGAAAAAGAAATGGATGGTTGTATGCGTTTTTTTGTCCACACGCGTCATCGCTCTGCTTCTGTAGTCAGGCATACACAAGTTCCAATCAGATAACGCCGCATATATTGGGCAAACTTTGGCATTTGTAGCCGGGTAAACTTGCCTTTTACACGGAACTGCGGGTTTAAAATTTAAAGGGACCTGGCCCTAAGGAGATGGTTGGCAGCCCTCTCACTAACCCCGAACGGGCTGCAGTATAGGTTTGTACAGTTACTTTGTTAACCACAGTAGAGGACATTTAGTAAAAGTCAGGTAAAGAGCGTACTCACCCGGTACAAAAGGAGCAAGTGCGGTGCCGCCCTGGAAACCGGTCCTGCACAAGGAACTCGGATGGACTCTCGTCTCCCAAGTCTTTTACAGACAATACACGTGGCTTTGTCTTCGACGTCCACCTTTCGTGAGCCAGCGCGGAGGTCTACGACATTATTCGTGCCCCGAACAGCATATCCCAACGCGTTTAGCCTTTCGGCCTTACCTTCACTGTTATAGTAACTGCGGCCACATCCCAGAGTCACATGTGACCTGCTGTCTCGGTCCACATTTGTCCGTCGTGTTCGAACTCAGACCTTTGAACTTCCGACATTTGATGCAGAAGAAAACTGGACCTGCCGTACGTAATAATGACTTGAGACGTGCTCCTCCCCGATGGCCATTTCCCACGCTTGAAAATCTATACATGGTCGTGGCCGCATCCTGCTCAGCTAGCCCGTACATAGAACACCGCCAAACAAAGTTTCGCCTGAAAGTCGTTTAGAAGTGGCCAACGAGGCCCTGTTACGACTGGACTCATATAGCTAAATGCAGTTTAGCCGGGTCGGTCAACAGGTCGCTAAACCCGGCGTGCCTCCACGTGCATTATGACTTGAACCCTCAGTAAGTAAGAGGTGGACGGAGTCCCAACGAGACTCTAAGTAAGTAAGA
This sequence comes from Asterella californica, assembly GCA_036924285.1. NCBI lineage: Eukaryota > Viridiplantae > Streptophyta > Marchantiopsida > Marchantiales > Aytoniaceae > Asterella > Asterella californica. Next base: position 22,664,515 of record JAYKYS010000003.1, read on the forward strand.
GGCCGACTGCAGTGCCGGTTTCGTGACGAGTTTCCGGGAGGTTTTCGTAGGTCTTTTTACATCCCAAATCAGACCAGAAGGCTAGATTTTCTGCTGACTTCGATTTGACGACCGCCCTAACCAGTATTAACCTGAAACTAACCGTCGGCCGCTGAGGTGTCTCGCCAACTCATCATAATGGTATTACGCGATGCGTTTCCCGGTCTTTCAAATATTGCATAAACATTTGTTCTGATTCGAGTCCAAACTTCCATGGTGGTTTTAATCTTCTCTTAAACCCCGAATATTAGTATAAAAGCATGGAAAAGAATATTCTCTTTTCTCTGATAGTGTTCTTTGAATCTGAAGAAAATTTCTCTTTAGTTACAATAAACATCAAAATCTTCCCCTAAACAATTTTTTTCTCAATACTGAATAGTTTGTTTTGAGATGAATCATCAACTTGTAAAGTATTACAAGTTGATTCCTCATTTTACAGATATCAAGTTAGGATGACCACGTAGTCACCAAAAGCATTTTCAGCATCACAATTGATTTTTTGAGTTCTCTGAAAGCAAACCCAGAAAATAAGGTATTCTGGATCATCTGGAGTACTTGTAGTCATACTGGGAGTTTAATCTAACTAAATAATTATAATAATGATATTATATAGTTGAAATTGAAATACTATTACTGAATTTTAATTTAAAAGATTTACAGAACTTGAGAGTTATCCTTGGAAATGAGTTTGCAATTCAACAATAATCTCGAAATATCACTTCTTTGCAATCCGACACCTGCATATATAAACAAATTGGAAACACGTGATAAGTTCTTGCTTTTACTTGGAACATTACTCGCTTTCTGCTTTACTTTTGAGAAAAGATGTTATGTGGGAATCCTATATTAAGTTGTTAAGAAAAAAATATTTATCGGTAAGTGTTAAGCGCTAACCACACCTAAAATTCTAGAGAAAATTACTTGACAGTTCTCGAGTTTAGAATATTATTTAGCAAGGTCCATGACTTGCTCAAACCACTTGGTCAAGTCTTTCTCTGATGCGACAACCTTCCGTGGCAAATGCCAGTATGGAAAATTAGCGGGACGAGTGCATCTGACATGTCCTGCAACTTTCTGCATTGTCTTCCAAATAAAAAAGATTGTAAACGTCGATCTTGGTTAGTGAGAGTGCGAAGCAACAGTGCAGTTCAACTTTGATTTCTTGACTTCATCTGAATACGAAGTGATCTATTATGGTTATGTACCTCACAACGCTCTCGATATTGTTCTTCACTGAGAAAAAAACTTCACAACATTCTGTTATTTCAAGATTCGGGTCCAGCTGCATGAGAGCGTCACCATTGCTTGTCAAACCCACAGTTACTAGATTTATTAGTATCATTAATCTTACAGTAAATTATGTTTATCGTGTTGTGTTCAATGAAGTCAGTTGTGTTTTGAATGTAATAGTGTGAGTAGGAAGACTAGCTTTTCTCTTGAGATATATTGTTTAGTCCTATGGTTCCATTGATAATAAGTGAAAGATCTATTATATAGTTTGTGAGTAAAACACGTCTTACTTGACAGACCAAGTAAAACTTAATTGTGATTTGCCAAAGCAAAAATATATATCGACTGCGTGTTTAGCAATCTACATCGTGTATGATCGCTTAAAAATAGACACACTTTCCTTGATTGGCATGGGAGATGGATGCATTGAGACAATTTGTCCAAAGACTCCCTCTCAACTATTACATTGTCATGTGATGACAAAACGGCTTGTTGCCAATTACTGGCAATTGCAAGGACTATCATTTCTCTGGGTTTTTGACAAGTAAGTTAAATGGACTCATGTAAATCTTCTCTCGCATGGAAATAAAAATTATAAGTGTATATATAGAAACTCAGTTGTCCTTGACATGTCCATCGGCTCAAATAGTTAGGTGGACAAATGTTCTCATATCCATTGAGAAATCCCATAGCTTAACTTGGACTTGATTGAAGTAAAACCACAATGTTGATTAGGAAATCAATTGTTAGCTTGGTCAAGATTTCAAGTTGTATGGGAGTAGCTATAAGTCTTTCATTCCCCTTGCACAATACACTCCTATTGTCTATCATGTAAACTATTGCTACTCATCTTCACAATTGTTTTGGATGACTAGAGCCACCCTCATAACTGATCTCTAGCAATTGCTGATCAGTCTTAGATGGAGAGTTCGCTACATGACTGCAGATTTTGAAACTGTATTTTTTGTCCCTATTGCTCCATCGTAGACTCAAGATTCTTATGGCGACTACTTCATAAGGCGTTCATTATTGTGATCCATTCTGCTCGTATCTTTTGAATTCTTCCGTGTTGCGTTGGATGCGCAACAACCGCAGAAGATATTTTTTCTAAGATGTAGAGCTAAACCTTCATTTTGGAGTACTATGATATCTTGCTTATCGATGCTAGATGAATCCATTTATTTTGTTCGTCAAGGCGGTCCTCTCCATGGTTACTTTGAAAACTGCTGCAGTTTCTGACTATTCACCAATAGGCGTACCGCTTGTTACTGGCACTTCATGACGGATATGTTAGCTGCACAAATATCACTGGGCTTTCCGAACACCTCTCGACTCACCAACTGTTGGCTTCTTTTTTCATTTCGTTCAACTTTCACTGCATTCTCATCACATGTCTTCACATCAACAACTCTACATGGAAGTTATTCAGGTTTTTCGTACACATAGGATTCCAGTCTATTCTTAGCTCTGGATCTTTTGTGTGTTCGATGGACTTGTCACGATCTATTCTGTTGGTACCTCCAGCTTGATGGTCTTCTTGGCTCTTGTTCAATCCTCTTTGATTGTAGATTCTTCCTCTTTCTGTATATTCACACGATATCCTAGAAAGCCCATGGGCTTTTTAAGTGTACAATAATTTATCTCTAACTCTTCTGGCGAGAAGGGTTAGGGCATAAATTAATGTGTTGACATCTTCTGCTTAACAGTGCTCTGGATTTATACCCCCAGCAGCACATCAGTCTCTGCCACACTTATGGTTTATGTCAGGATATGCTGGAAACTTTGAGCCGGGTTAACACATATCAATTATAAGAAAATTTTATTTTTAATAGTAAATTAATATAATATTCGTGTATAACTCTTATACGTTTTCCGATAAGCGAAAACGAATTTCGATGTAGAAATACGTGGGGGAAGATATTGGCATCAGGACCTTTTGGGACTCGTTTCGTGAATGACTTTTTCTCTTTGTTTCATTTAAAAGGTTTATTGGTATGAGGTTTGGTGCTGCTCCATGGAGGATCCTCTGGTCTCTGGTGGTCGCTCTGAACTCTCATTTTCTTAATGAAACCCTCTGGCATAGCATCAATTTTCCTCTAGAAAAGAAAGGGGAAAAAGAAAGAATTATCCAAAGAGGGGAACATGTCATATATATTATTGGTCCAACATCACGCGACTTGTTTCATTAGAACATTATTAGTACTTTGTCATTAATCCCATGCTTCCAGTGGGATTCTTTTACTCTTTTTTTTTCTCACAACAGTAATCCAAGAATTATCTGTAAAATAATTAGAATAACAAATCTCTCACCTCTTTCTGTGCTTGTCTTGTTCTCTATCCTGGCTGCAAAGAGAACTGGATATGCTTATTATACACTTTCACCACTAGTTATTAACGTTGAAATATGAAATCTAATTATCTAGACTGTTTTTCTACACTTTACACTTTGGTAGAAGCATAGAGCACGAATATTTGCAAACCGAAATGATCCTTTCCCATCAAAGATCATATACCTTGACAATTTCTCATAGGGAATTATACACCTTCAGCGCAAATTGTGTATTAAACAGCATAGATATGGACATGTTATATAACTCACTGTTACGTGAAGGCTCGTTTCTCGTTTCTCGTTTCTCGTTTCTCGACCATCACTGAAATAACGTCATTAACATTAAGTGTCAGCACTGGTGTGGTGTAGTCGGCTGAAAAGGTCTCTGAAATATAGAATTTCCCCATTTCCTGCATGAAGCCACAACCGAACACGACCAAGTTCCAGCTTCCGTGTGTGTGTTTCTGTGTACCCATCCGAAGAGCATGAAAGGAAATGGAGAGAAAGGTTCGTAAGGTTGACGCACCACGACTGGAACTTGTTACACCTCGATCGTTCGATGGGCTTCGGACGTGGGATATTCAGCTGTAAGCCGTCGATTAGAACGCATCGTGAGTCAGGTTCCCATATGGCAGGCTTGCTTGTTTGTTTGGACGAAGTCAACTGAAGAAGACCAGCACTATGTCAATGATATGTGTCCTGGTCCAAGGTATAGTCGGGGGCCCTCACGAGTCACAACTACTGAATTGTAGGTGGGCTTTGCTGAGCAAGTCCTACGTAAAGAGGACCTAGTCACTGTGAGGTCCCTTCAACAATAACACTCGTGCTAACAAATTTGTTTCGTGACCCACTCCCTCGGAGCTGCTCTAAAGCCAGGAGCTTCGAGGTCCTGGAAGCCTTCCTTCAAGCCACAGCTAGTTCGGTCATTTGAGGCGAGAGGGCGGGCTGTCGATCTCTCTTCTTCTCGAGACTGGAGGCTGCCGCTGTGGAGTGACTGATCTACAGCTTCCAGTCGAGAGCAGATTGAGAGGACAGGAACCGCACTGGACTAGTTGTGGTAGGCAGGCAATTGCTGTAAAGCTCGATCCATCGTGTACCTTTGTAAACAGTTTCTCAAGTCCCGTGGTGCAGTGCAGTGTAGTCGTGTTTGTGTGTTCGTGTTCGTGTTGGTAAGGCAAGCTTCGGTTTGGAAACAGACCGGGATTTGCCATAAAAAAGGCAGAGGAGCTGTGGGAGGGTGGAAGTCCAACTCCTGTTTCTGGTGTCTAGGAGCAGAGTGAGCTTTGGGGCTGGGAGTAATGGCTGCGATGGTGATGGAAGTCGGAACACCTGCACTGGACCATGTGCCAGCGCTGACGCCCATCGTCGATGGGGCTGGGGACTGGACCGTCCAGCTGTGCGTGAGTCCAATGCCGAAGGCCAATGTGATATCCGAAGACCCATTGCAGTGGGCGAGAGCTGCTAAAGCCATCCAAGGCAGCCATTGGGAGGAAGTGAAGGGCATGGTGAGCGAGTACGAGCAATCGAAGGAGGTAGTGATTCAAGGAGTGACGCTGTCGGTGGCACAGGTTACAGCTGTGGCTCGAAATCCGACTGTGACGGTGGTGCTCGATGCTGCTACTGCCAAGGAAAGAGTGGACAAGAGCAACGACTGGGTCATGCACCACATGGTGAAGGGAACTGACACTTACGGTGTCACCACGGGCTTCGGAGCCACTTCTCACCGGCGAACAAATCAAGGAGTGGACTTGCAACGAGAGCTCATCCGATTTCTGAATGCAGGTGTTTTGTCAGACGATGCCAGCATCCTCCCTGTGAGCACCACCAGAGCCGCTATGTTGGTTAGAACCAACACTCTCATGCAGGGCTACTCCGGCATTCGATGGGAGATTCTGCAGACGATGCAGAAGCTTCTGAACAAGCACATTACTCCTAGACTCCCTCTGCGCGGAACCATCACAGCCTCGGGAGATCTCGTGCCCCTGTCTTACATCGCCGGTCTGCTCACCGGCCGCCCCAACTCCAGAGCATGCACGGTGGATGGTAAGGTGTTGACATCCTCGGAAGCACTGAAGCAAGTAGGGCTGTTGAAGCCGTTCGAGTTGCAGCCCAAGGAAGGACTGGCTATGGTCAATGGAACATCGGTGGGTGCAGCGCAGGCCTCGATGGCTTGCTACGATGCCAACCTGTTGGCGGTGTTCGCAGAGATTTCATCCGCATTGTTCTGTGAAGCCATGCAGGGGAAGCCAGAATTTACAGATCATTTGACTCACAAGCTGAAGCACCATCCCGGTCAGATTGAGGCAGCCGCGATTATGGAGTGGGTTCTGGACGGGAGTGCGTACATGAAAGCGGCGGCCAAACTCCACGAGACCGATCCTCTGCAGAAGCCCAAGCAGGACAGGTACGCTCTGCGCACATCTCCGCAGTGGTTGGGACCACAGATTGAAGTCATCCGCGCTGCCACCCACTCCATCGAGAGGGAGATCAACTCCGTGAACGATAACCCGCTCATTGATGTATCGAGAGACAAGGCTCTGCACGGAGGAAATTTCCAAGGAACACCGATCGGGGTGTCGATGGACAACATGCGGTTGGCCCTTGCTGCCATAGGAAAGCTCATGTTCGCGCAGATGTCAGAACTGGTGAATGATTTCTACAACAGCGGATTGCCATCGAACTTAACGGGAGGTCCCAACCCGAGTTTGGACTACGGGTTCAAAGGAGCCGAGATCGCCATGGCGTCTTACTGTTCCGAGATGCAGTACCTTGCCAATCCGGTGACTTCGCACGTGCAGAGCGCGGAGCAGCATAACCAGGACGTGAATTCCCTAGGGCTGATTTCGGCGCGCAAGACTGCCGAAGCCATCGAGATCTTGAAGCTCATGTCTTCCACATTCATGGTGGCGCTCTGTCAGGCTGTCGATCTGAGGCACCTAGAAGAGAATATGCTCGCAGGCGTCAAGCAGGCGGTTCACCAAGCTGCGAAGAAAACTCTCTTCGTTGATGAGGCTGGAGTGCTTCTAGCTTCTCGCTTCTCTGAAAAGGATCTGCTCAAAGTTGTCGATGATACACCCCCTTTCACATACGTGGACGATGCTACCAGCAAATCGTACCCTCTAATGACAAAATTGAGGGAGGTACTCGTCAATCACGCGATCGAGAACTCGAAGGTCGATGAGAAGTGTACGGTTTTCCGCAGAATATCCGTTTTCGAGGAGGAAGTGAAGATGCAGTTGGAAGTCACCGTACCCCAGATCAGAAGGCAGTATGACAGTGGCGTCACTGCTGTCCCGAACAAGATCAAGGAATGCCGAACTTTCCCCGTTTACAATTTCGTGCGATCTTTGGGCACGAAGCTTCTTGTCGGTACCGAGACCAGGTCTCCTGGAGAGGACATCCAGGTCGTTTACGAGGCCATTAACGAGGGCAAACTGGCTGCGCCTTTGCTGTCATGCTTGGATGGTTGGTCAGGAGCGCCGATCCCCATTGATGTGTGAGGGACCCCGTCATGATCTTTCCTTTCCTCATTGTTACGAAGATTGTAGATATGCTGATGATACTCTGCAGTGCTACTTTCATTAAAGAAAGAGCACGGCCGTCCGAAACACATTTTGAGCAGACTGTTTGGCTGAAATCTCGCCCCACCTTCTCGGGCGACGGTCGTTGCTAGAGTCGGGAGTCTCCTCTCGACACCTAGCCTAGTTATTGTATAAACCTCTCATAAGCAAGAGCTCTGTTCAAACTTTTCGTTCATAAAATCTGGGCTCCTCTCTTTCTATTATGATTACTCGCACGTTGCTTCTTGGACTCCGTGATTGGTTCTTAACGTGGGGAACTAACGATTAACTGAAGTTGGACCCTGGAGGCGACATGGCTGGAAAGCCCAGTGACTGACATTGAGCCAGTCGTCAAAGATGCGGTGTGAGACATGTTTTATGTATGCGAAGGTATAAAGCGTGCGTGCTATTTTTGGCAGCATGTAGAGAAGGAGGGCTTATCGCATAGGGGATTATAGGAGTAGAAGATATCGCCGATTTGTCCGCAACGATCCGGAGTGAAGAGAGGTGAGTGATCGGAAATGAATCTTTCTTACTCTACTCTCTGACAAATGGGCGTTCACCAGCATCCAAAGGACAGCACGATGGTGGTGCTGAAATCAGATGTTGGGACCCGGCGGCGGTCTACCAGTGAGAAATATAATTCCCACGACATCTTTGCTGCTTTTCCTCTTTCCACCCATGGTGTGACGAAAGCACCTTCTTGCCTTGTTGACCGTGGAATCATAGTCGTTCGTACGACTTCATCCAGGCGAGACGCTGAGAACACGACTCTGTTCTCCACCAAAGAAGAATTTGCTTTCCATTAGCTTTCATGGATTGGCACATTTGGACTGGCATGTCGCAAAAGTGCCATGCAGCAAAAGTAGCCCCCATGATTTACGGGAGATTACATCACCAGCCAAAGGACATCTCAGGAAACCTGCTGGAATGTTCACAACGCTCTGTCTCGTGTTTTGCAAGTTCAGTATCCAACGATGTTAACGGGCGCAGCAGGAGGAGTCTGGTTGCATCCAACTAACGTAGGTAGTGTCCGAGACTTCTTTTCGAAGTACTAGCCTGCCAAGCAGCCAAAGTACGAGATTGTGCGTTTCTGAGCTTCAGAGCACGACCAATCTTTGTCACATTGTGTGATTTCTTTTCCTCTTCGTTTGGAACTATATCCGTGGCCCGAGCGAGCTGAAAGTGACTGTTACATGGCACCTTGCCGAAGGATACTCTCAATGTTGAGTTGTAGGTCTTGGCAAAGCAGAAGTCCACCTTGCCATATACTCTCACCGTGCTCAGAAAAGAGAAAATCCCATTCTCGAACGTCCGTGTGAATCCTGCGTCATTAAAAGTGAAACCCTGCATTCCCAGCAGTAAAGTTGGGTTGAACGATGAGAGAGAGACAGCAGAAGGCATCAATTCTATCGAGAAGCACCAACGGTCTAGTCGCATACCTGGATACCTGGATATTCTCCTCGGATTGCACTGTTGCCAGGCCTGAGTGATACGACTAGTACCAAATGATCCTACAGGCAGACTCGGATTTTCTGGTCCAGTGGTCCGGGTTTTCTGCCCGTGATTTGGCAGTCTCTTCTCAACATGAAGAAGCTCCATGGAAGCTTGAGAAACCAGGAGAACCGCCAAAAAAGTTCATAATTCTACCAGGGTTTCAATCTCTTTGATGCCCGGCCGCAAGAGCAACGGTTTGTGGATTGCCGCTCGCGGATGGAAGAAACCTAAGCATATCCTTAACACGATATTCTACATGAACACGTTTCCGATATTCCTCAAGTTCTTGCACACTGCGTGTTCGTCTCCTTTTGATGGAATTTTCACATCAATCCAGTTGAGAAAGGGGATGTATCTTTCAATCAACGAACTGAATCTAGCTGACTTGATGCACTGCCCGAAATATACGCATGGATGATATTGCTCGCCAGAGAATTTTAGACATTACGAGGTTTTGGAAGCTCATGACTCTTGATCACTGCCGACGAACTATACAAGAATCTCAGACTCTCACATAAAAAGAGGTTGGCAAGAACTCCCATTTGGTTTGCGTTCAACGAAAGCCTCCCATCTTGTTTTCACTTTCCTTCCAGACAAGTGCTAGTAAGTTTTAGCTTGTTTGCTTGTTTTGTTTTGTTTTGTCTTTTTTGTTTTTCTTTTTGTAAGTTTTATGTACTCGAAGGAGTCCTGTCGCACCGATCTGGATCGACTCCATCAAACCTAGACTGTCACAGCCCTCAGCTTTTCGTTTCAGATACCCAGATATTCAGGATATCCAGATATGCCGGTGAAGGTAGTGCAGGCACCGCAACCCTTTTTCTCCCTTTCTCAGACCTATCTAGAACCCATTAAACCACAAGTACTACTACTAATGATGAAGGGGTGCCGACGTGGCATACCCTTCCCTTCAGTGTAACGGAAGTTGGGAGAGAGCTGGAGCTCTTTTCTCTGCCAGACCTGTGCTGTGTCCTAGGGTTTCTGTGTTTGCAACACACGATTTCTGTCATCGCCGTATTCTCTTGGTGCTTTTGCATGCGTCTGCTTATGGTGATCAGAGTGATGGGGCTCGGTTTCGTCGTCTGGTGGACCTCGTTTATACCTGCGTTGTTATCGGTTTTGTGCTCGTCGCTTGGAAGTGGTGGTCTCGTGTTTTGGATGTTGACGCTGGTCACAACGAAGCTTTCTAAGCTTGATGGAGACACCCACATTGTTGTTTTATGCTTGCTGTTGTGCTCCATTTGGTTTCCACTCTCGCACTTTATGTTTCGCTGACTTCCGGTGGGCATTCCCACACTCGATGTTTCTTGATGCGCTTTGAAAACCAGTTGTAGCGACGTGCAAGCTGCTTTCTCTCGCTTTTCTGGTGGAACCGCTGATCAGCAATAGCAGACCTCGCATTTTGGTGACAACTTGTTTGTGAAGGGGTTTCTCTAGGCGGCCATAATGCAGTCGATGGGGTTTTTGAAGCGCTTCATTTTGGTTCAAGTCCGGCTTCTGCTTCTAGTCTTCCTTGGATGCGGTAGTGGTCTGATTGACATTCCTTTCAGTTTAGCGTGCTTTCGGCAGTGTTTGGGTTCGGGTTGTGGTGTCCTTTGTGTGGCTATTGGTAGCAAATATGGAAACGTTTCAGTGTTCGGCGTCTTCAAGCACGACCTATGGACTGGGCTCTGTTCGTAAAGCTAAACTGATTTCTCTTCCTAAACTCTGAGAGACATCTCTGCATTTCTGTGATGCTTTCGACATTTACACCGCTACGTTGGATATGGGGGATGAAGTATTGATTCTGTGTGCTGCTTATTTCTATGCTGAAACTGTCCTGAAGAAGTGACACTTTTTGATGTAGCGCTATATTTGACTTACTCTGCTGGTTGGGCGGAGAAGACTCAGTTCCCTGAATATTTACAGTCAGCAGTTCAGCAAACTTGGGAGGAGTTTGACGAAGCGCACATTAGGCTGGGTTTGTGCCATGAGCCTGCAATTTTCTTTATGTATGTTTAGTCTACATGTACTTCAGTTTCGTCTCTACCATAGTTATGTATATAAAAGTTTTGAGAAATAATTCGTATTAAGTTTTTCTCCTATACCAGAATTCATGGTGATTTGTTGTAATTTTGTTTACAAGTGTAGGTTTTTCTGTGTTTTTCTTTGGTTCGTGCCTGCTCTTCTCTTGTGAGGGGAGTGAATCTTCATCGGAAGTGCCAGCTCTCTTGGGTTAAAACTCCCTTTGATGGTGTTATGGTTATGTTGGCAATTTGTTGGCTTTGGACTAGAAAAACAACCTTGAAACAAAGGCTTATGAACTCATTGTGAAAATCCCACATTACAGGTTTTGTAGAACCAAGGAGAACCATTTGCAGGTTTTGAGAAACCTGCAAAGTCAAACCTCTGAAAACATGTTTCGCTTTGCTCGAGTTTGGAACCCCGGGGACAAAAGGTAATCTGTTTCAAGTTTTATTTTATCTGTTATATTCGAAACCATGTGAGTTTAGATAAACTTGTTTCATGTTTACCTAAACTCACAAAATGGCAGAAAGCTCTTAACTGTTTTAGAAGAATTAATAAACGGTTATGTCATGCACCATTTGCCAAAATACACTTCTCAAATATGACATTATGGGTTCTTTAAACAAGAAGTAAAAATAGAAGTGGCACGAAACTGATAAGAAAACCGATTGTCCAAAAATGCCTTGCGTTTTCATAGTAGAGAACACTAAACACGTACAGAAATGTGCAAATGAAAAAACATCATAACTAGTGATACCCTAAAAGGACAAAGGAATGAACTCTAAGACAGAGAAGTCGCACTCCACGCTCACCGAGAAGTTCACCACGTTCTTTGTTGTATGAATATTTCATGCATCTACATTGCTTATGTTATATGGAATTATTTTCATGCATATACATTTCTTGCATTATATATCTTGCACTATATGGTATATAAAATTATTTCCAAGCTTGTATAAAACTTTTACTTTAGATATGTTTTTGTCGACACATGAACATTATTTCCAGTTCTGTAATGTATGTCTATAAAGCATAAAATCTAAAGAAGTATATGTCCGCAACGTGTACATTTATATAGATTTCGAATAAATACTTTTGTTTACACATGAATATTATTTCTAATGAAGATTTATATATCCAAAGAAGTGTATGCCCACAGTGTACTCACCAGAATTATAATCTCTTCCGGTGCTACAGTTCATCGAACAAGCGTGGTCTCGTGCGGGCTTTCATCTCCTAGTCCAAAGAGGCAACATCTGCGTGATCAGTGTCCTTTGTCGCACTGTAGTATCTTGTTATTGATCTCTGGGTACGCAAGTGCTCAAAGTACTGGCCCGAGACTCACCTTGTGTAGCGTAGCAACCATTTAAAGATTCTATATATAAATCTTTGGTGGCAAAGATTTATCGAGTTACTTAGAGATATCGGTTCACTTAACATGTTGCTTGGATCAAGAAGATACATCTCCGAAGTGGTATTAGGTGATTGTGTTACAAAACTGAGAATTGCACTTTATCTTCCACAACTGAATACTACCAGTCTGTTAGAACTGATCAGAAGGAGAAATTAAAGAAAAATATCATGAGATGATGTGCACACTTTACTTAGACTTCAGAACTGATATAGACATAGAGTACCTCTACTCATGCTACCCTACAAAGGATGTGGATTAATATACTACTGATACATAACTGCTATCACAATATCTCTCATATCAAAGTCTTGTCACAAGTCCTCTTCTATATTTACCTTTTGTCTTTTTATCCTCTGTAGAGTTTTAGATGTTACCCTCTAATGATATTTAACATTCTCTTCCATTAGAGCATCATTTATTTGAACATAAAAAATCTTTAATATGTATAAACCTTGGCTTTGGTACGACTTTGGTAAAATATCAGCCAGCTGGTCTTCTTGATATTCGAGCTTGATTGGCTTAGCTTCAATTTTTTCCTTGATATGATGTAACCTTGTTTCTAAATCTTTTGTTTTTTCTCCGATAACCCTTTTGTTAGCTAAGAATATGACACTCTGAGTATCCACATGTAATACTGTAGGTCTAGATATATTTTCTCTTATCTCCAACAATAAATTCTGTCACCATATCAAAGTTAGAGAACCATCACTAAGAGCAATGTATTCAACTTCTGTTGAAAATCTTACTATTGTATTATGCTTTTTGCTGCTCCAACTGATAATTTCATCAATTAAATTTTTGTACAGATATTCTTCAATGACATGTTCAGCTGTAATCTCCTCAAAACAACTTTCTTGCTCCGTAGATGTTGTTGGTGACTTGCACTCTTCCATTTAAAACTTCCCAAGTATAGACTTTATGTATGCTTGCTGAGAAAGCATAATACAGTCCTCCATCTGCCAAATATCAACACAAAGGAAAAACTTTGTTAAACCCAAATTAGACATTTCAAACTTCTTGCTGAGTTCTTCGTTAAGTACATGCACCAACTCCTTATCACTTACTGAAATTAAGATATCATCCAAATATAAGATGAATATGATCCTATTTGAATTATCTTTCAAGACATAGAGCTTTGATCTTCTGAGTTCATAGCTGTGTAAAAACTCATGTATCTCAAGATATCAAACTTTTGGTGCTTGCTTTAATCTATATAAGGATTTTCTGAGAATGCACATATGATCTTTTTCCTTTTTACTTTAAATAGTAGTGGTTGAACCATGTAAACTTCTTCTTAACTCTCCATGAAAGAAAGTTGACTTTAAATCCATCTGATGTATTTCTCAATGATAATGACTAGCAAGGGCTATTACATGTCTGATCAAAACCCATTTTGCAACTGGTACAAAAGTTTCTCCATAATCAATCCTTTCTTGTTGCTGAAATCCGCTTGCTACTAATCTTACTTTCAGCTTGTCAACTGAACCATCTGATTGTAGCTTGGTTTCGTAAACCCATTTGCATTGGATTGCTCTTTTTCCTCTGTAGCTTAACCAAATCCTATGTATGATTTTTGAGCAACATTTTATACTCCTCTTGCATAGCTTATCTCCAACCAAGTTCTTTGTTGGTTTCTTCAAATGTAAGTGGATCATCCTCCTCAATGCTTTCAGCAAGTCCAAAGTAATCATCAAGTCTTGCTGGTGGTTTTCTAATCCTTTCTAATCTCCTAACTTGAAATCTGTTGTATGTTGTAAGTCATCTCCTTTAACTTTATGAATACTTGGTAGCTAATATTCAAAATTTGATTGTAATTCAACTTTCTCTTCACTAAGATTAGCGAGAGATCTTGGCTGCTCCAAGTCCACTTCACTATCAGATTTATCATATTTTGAACCAATCTTGACTTGTAGGTAGCTTAAATCTGAATGTGTCATAAACTTCTTTGTTATCTTCCATCAGATCACAATCTAACTTAGAGAATATAAAATTTCTGCTGATGTGCGTCCTTCTTGTAGACTGATTGTAAACTTTGTAACTCTTGGTTTGCTCAGCATGTATATTTGTCTTGGAAAATCTGAGACAAATATACATGTCTCGGATTTTCCATCTAACTTCTACCTCTTTTCATCATTGATGTGCATGTAAGTTGTGCATCTAAAACTTTTGAAGTGAGACACATCGAGTTTCACTCCTGTAAATGTCTCTTAAGGTGTCTTGTACTGCACAGTTGTTGTATATGCTCTATTCATAATATAAACAGTTGTGTTGTAAGCTTCAGTCCGAAAATAATTAGGAAAATTCTTGAACTTGGATCTTTCAGTTTCCACTCCCTATTTTTCCTTTCAACTATACCATTTTATTGTGGAGTATAAGCTATGGAAAGCTGCCTTTGAATTCCATGCTCTTCACAAAATTGAGCAAAGAGGTTAAAACAATATTCTCCTCATCTATCTAATATGAGAACTTCAATCTTCTTGTCATTTTGATTTTCTACAAGGGCCTTGAACTTCTTGAAGTATTCATATACTTCAGATTTTTGTTTCATGAAATATATCCATGTCTTTCTGCTCACATCATCAATGAATGTCAACTTACAGCCTCCAGTAGAGCTTGTTTGCATAGATCCACAAACATCTGAATGAACCAAAGCAAACAACTCTTTTTTTCTTGCACCTTCTTCTTTTGGAAAACTCTTTCTGCTTTGTTTCATAAATATGCATCATTCACATATATCTCTAATATTTTGTTGCTTCATTCTTGGCAGTCCTTCCACCATATGATTATACATCATATGTTTGAGACTTCCAAAATTCAAGTGCAAATTTTGATGTCATAGGCTTGCTTGATTATAAGAGTCAACTACCATAGAAAATTTTTGGACTTGAGGCTTAATATTCAAAATATATAATCTTGACTTATGATCTATTTTTCAAAAGCAATAACTCTCTGATTATGTGAAGACATTGACGGTATGTTTAGAAGCGAGTCGGTTGTAAAGAAGAAGTAAACAAGTGTTGAGAAAGCGTTTAGAGATCTGAATTTCCTAATATTTATTAATTAAGAAGGGCATATGGTGATGAAGATCTGATTTCTATAACTTGAATAGTCTTAGTATTTCATATTTTTATTTTGTTCTGATATCAACGGAAGGGAGAGTATGCCAACTTATGAGGAGTTGTGCAGTTTACTACATGAAGAAGAACAGTCGATCAAAAATTATTTTAGAAAAATCAAAGATCTACTTTTATGGTGAAGACTTACAAAAAAGAGGAGCATCAATCTCAGAAACATAGGTCTTCTTATTCAGGAAACCAATGCATCATTTTCTGCTCATTTTGTAAGAAGAAAATTCACAAGATTGAAGAGTGCAAAAAAAGCTAGAACTTGCTTTTTCTATGAAAAGAAAGGTCACAAGATTGAATATTACTATACTAGAAAGGCAAATGGAGATTAACTCTACATCAAGTAATATTGCTGTTCAAGAAGATAAACAGAAAGAGAAGGATGTTGGTAATATGTTTAGTACCATCTAGATATCAATAACAATAGAAGATAAAAACTGCTACATTGATTCTGGTGCTTCTAAGCACATGAACAACCAAAGATCACTCTTGAAGAACTTTTCACCAACTACAGGCTACTCAAGCTGATGATACAGAATGTGGAGTTCAAAGGACTGGAGTCGTGTAGTAAAAGCAAGTGAAGAAGATCTGAAGAGTATATAAGAGGTACTCTTTATTCCAAAACTCACATGAACTTTCTTTCAGTTGGAAAATCCATAGATCATGGAATGAAGGTGATTGTTGATGATACAAAAGTGCAGATCCGTGCGAATATGTTTTTTTCAAAACAATATTAGGTCATCATAGTATCTCAGATATATTATTTTTGCTAGTATTCCTGTAGAGAACAATGGGTGTGACATGACTAAACTCATACCACCAAGCTCATATACACACTAGTCCAAACTACAAAGAAGGAGAAGAGTTTATGTTTCCAAAATCCTTATGACTGTGGAATCAACTTGAGGATCAACAATCAAACTGGTCAAGAAAGTGACGTGGTCATAATGAGATACACCATATGTTTTCTTTGTCCCTTGTCATGTTTGAAAATGGACGGTTATCGGTGCAACTGCTTAACAATAGTGTTACAGTGCATCCGAACAGGTTGTAAATAATCATAGCGTACTTGCTTTTATGATGCAAAGCAAGAATGGAGATAACTATAGTAAGTTCGCACCAAGAATCAAATTCGCTTCAAATTCTATCTTGTCCGTTGTAGTTCTCGGCACCTCTGTTCCTACTCACACACAAGCAATTCGTAAAAAACTGAGGGAATGTGATATCTTCATGCAGCATGCCGTGAATTTATGACCTAATAAGAGTTAGATAATAAATTAACACTAACATTAGATTAATGTTACTGTCTGTTAGAGACCTCAGATTATACTAACTCAAGCTTTATCCTTATTTGTTCTATCTGGAAAATCTGCTGCTTTGTAATCAATTAATGTTTAAATTTATTTTTGGACATAAACTTTTTACTTATATGAAACTAAGATTTAACATATATGTATTTATAGATTTATAACACAAAGTAATAAATACTAACACTTATCGCTTGGAAATATTTTACCATCCCGCTGCAGGTTGAGAGCTTGGACATCTTTAATCTGCCACTTTTTCAAACCGCTTTGTTTTACAAGACTACAACGGTATTGCTCCTTCTACCACTTCCTCCTCTCCACAGTGGACTCGTCTTTTCACCTACCTATTTCGTTGCACTTCTACTTTACTTTTCGCCGTTGCTTTCCTATTACATAACTATCTCGTATACCCGAATCCACTTCAACAACTTGCTTACTTAAGGCATGCGTCAGAATTTCTGCTGAATTTGTTTGGGACCCACCTGCTAGAACTGTTCCTGCTTCACTTTTGCTTCGGCAATCCCTCAGCCTCTTACAACGCTCGCATAGTGTTCCATCGTCTTCGGTTCTAGAGGCACAAGCTAACCTCAGATGTTCAGCAAGGACTAGCCAGCCTTGGGATCTATTCTATGGTAGACCTTATTATTGCCCTGCAGACACATCTTGTTTTGTCAACATTTCTTCATCGTTTGGCTAGTCAGTGATCCGATGAGATCAATATTATAGATGTGAACAATTGGCTTCATTTTGCTAATTGGTTGGCTCCGATCACAACAGAGGCTGTTTTCAGACCACGTTCACACTGCTAGTCTCAATCGTCTATGCTTTTCTTGTCTTACACGATCAGGAATTATTACATGAGCACTTAATCCACGATGGGGACTTGACTGCTGAACTCAATGATAAATTGCTTTATGGACCTTTTTACATACTTCGAGCTTACACCATCGAGCTTCTATTTTTATTGACGTATCTCACACAAGGGGTTTTTTATAGGAGAGAAAGCAACACTGGTATTGCAGACAATGCAACTTTACACGTCTACTCACATACACTTGAGAATACGTCTCATATTTTTCTACGGTGCTCTGTTTCGTTACCAGTCTGATTACTACAAGCTAATGCATGTCCGAGTTTGAGTTCGACAATACATACCGTACTACAAGGAGGTCCCCTTCATATGCTCTTTTTGCATCTTTTTCAGCTTACTTGCTTTTCACGTGCAACCACAACTTCTTCTGCTGTTCTATTTCTTTTGGTGCTCTGGCTGCACCGTTGTTCCTACCACTTTCTTCATCATACTTCCATATTAACAGTTCATGAACCTTGTTTTTTTTAATCTTCACTATTTACGTACATGATTGTTTCAGCTGTTGGTGATAAGAAAATACGGCTGTTATGACGTTTGTCCTTACACTTCTTTTAGCTTTTACTACTAGATAAGCTCTATACACTTATCTACTTCGCTTGGCTTATGCCTCCGTCTCTTTTTGTCTTTCGGTTGTATTTTTCACTGCTCTTTATTTCTATTATTACAGCTTGCTGTCTACTCCGTCACTTCTCTTGCTAAGTTCTTGGTGGTGGTCCCATAGACATTTATCGACTACTTGACGTTCAACTTGAGGGCTGAGTGTATCATGCGCTGTCGTGCTGCAAACTATTTTATGCGTGGCAAATGTGCGCTATATGTGCCTAGAATGCAAGCATGGCCCTTAGGCAACTGCCCCTTAGCTTAAGCTAGGTCTTTGGTTAGCAGCACCTTTGGTTAAACTAGAGCCTTGGACAAGTTGGACCGCTGCTTGAAAGAGGAAAAGATTGGACCTACAAATTGTGAAGGTACGATGTTGTAGTGCTCGTCGAGCAAAGCATTAAGACATGTTCAGATTCATGAAAATAATCTCTGATGAGAAAAATCAGTTGTTTGTAATTAAGTTGAAAACGTGTTTTAAGGAATTATTCCATTATTGGTAGGGAGGTCAGATTGTGGATATTGAAGTTCCGACGTGTATGTTGTAATACAAGGTACCCGTAGAAATTTGAACTGACAAGAATGGATCTACGGTGGCGAAGATATGAAGATTAGAAATAGTGAAGGACGCTTAAAACTGAAAAAGACAAAAGCCTCAAGCCTTATTGTGTTTTTCTTATATACGACAATTTGTGATGGTTTGTTGGTTGACACAAAACTCTTAAGACTTAGCTTGGGAAGGCAAAGGTCTATGGTTCAAATCCAGCTGTGAGCAAACAATTATCATTGATATTGATCTTTGTAAAGGGGACTATGTTGGATGTAATTGCGGTTGCACTCAAGGATGAGAGACGTGATCTCTCTTAAACGTAGTTTGTATGGACGACACCTCCGTATGTTGTTAGTTCTATGTTCTTACATTCTAAAGTTCTCTAAATAAAGTTATTGTATATGATCACATTTTCATATGTTGTTGGTTTCACGTTCTTACATTCTAAAGTTCTCGAAAGAAAGTGATTGTATATGACTGCTTTCGTATGCTTTTGGTTTCACATTCTTACATTCTGAAGTTCTTGAAACACATTCTTATATTCTAAAATTCTTGATCAAAATGACTATATATGAAGGTACCTTTGTATGATATTGATCTCACGTTCTTACATTCTAAAGTTCTCGAAACAAAGTGATTCTATATGACGCCATCTCTGTATGCTGTTGGTTCCACTTTTTTACATTCTAAATTTTTCAAAACAAAGTGATTGTATGTGATAATGACTCCAACTGTAGTTGGTAAGCACTACGCACAGTGGTTGTGAACTTGCAGAATATTGATTTTAATTCTAATTTTTTCTTCACATTAGGTGAGCTGCTCGTCTACCAGAGTCGCAATGTCTCTTATAGTTAAACTAGCTGCTCGCCTACCAATATCTTCACACTAGACGAGCTGCTCGTCTACCAAACGTTGCAATTCTTCTTATAGTTAAGCTAGTTGCTCGCCTTTCAATGTCTTCACCCTGGATGAACTGCTCGTCTATTATGGTCATAAGACACATCAGCATATAGTTTTAATTTGTCTCTATTTTCTAGTTCCACTTGCTTGTTTGGTACCGGTGGTTAGTTCACGTGCCGTACCTGGTCGTAAAGAGAAAAAAAAGAAGTTAAGAAGACTCATTCACGATATCGACGAGGAGAGAAGTTACGAAGGAGAGACTCAGAGATCAAAGAGCATTTTTTAAGAAAACATGTATACTGTTGAGAGGAAAACATTGAAAAAGAGAGAAATTGAGAAAATTGATGTACTTGAGGAGATGATACTAGTAAAATGACATTTATCGGAAAGAAGAGAACTTCTCAAATTATATGCGGAGGAGTGATTACACTCGTGTGACTTGTGTTATGATCGTGTATCAAGATGTTTGATTTAAACATTCAACTTTGGATTTGTGATCAAAATTAGCACTCTAAGGAATCGTGTTAGCATCGTTCATTGTTCACGTGCATATCTCAACACACAGATCGCTTCACAGCTAGAAGATCCCGTTCTTTTTGAGAAACTCTCGCTCTACAATGCTTGAGTCTTCTCTTAATAAAATCATCTTGGAGATCTCTTGTTCCAAGTCGGCTCCTCTTGTTTCAATGTCTCGATGTTATTTATTTCCTCAGTTAATAAACTTTTGTGAAGTTCAGTCGCTCTTAAAAGCTAGAAAAAGAAAACGAAAACCATTCCTCATGAAACTAATGATGAGAACGAGCTTGACATTTCTGTTATGATAGTTACCAAAACGAGATTAGAACACTACGGAGACCGGTAAAAAATATTTTACTGTACTATTAAGTCCTCTGGTCTTATGTCTATCAATTATTTTATCATAATTTCTTTTATGATAAAATATTGTTAAACTCACGATATTACTATTAAAAAAATTTTTCGCTCTGAAACTTTCTGCAACCGAATGCTATCGTCGTTGCAGTGACTGAGTCCTCCTGGCAGAAAGATTCGACCCCACGTCGCCCCGGCTACTGACGGATGGGGCTTCCAAACCTTATGTCTACCAGTGACGTTGATAAGCGTTCACGCTGCTAAACATATCAAAGAGTCATGCAAAGTTGAGTGGGCTCCACGCGAGGAGAGCCGATTTTTCTCTCACGTGGAAATATGTAACGCCAAAAGTTGCGCCTTCTTATACTCGGTTATAGTGGCATTCAAATGGTCAAGCTGGCGTTGTCTTGCTGATGTCACCACTTCTAGCTCATTTCTCCTCCAAAGTTCGAGATTACCTACATCAGCGGTGACAGGGAACTAAAAGAGATCTCGTGGCGACAGCGCCTATCGGTGATACCGGTGAGATCCCAGCCTGGTCAGACGTCCTGGGAAGTCAGAGGATCCATATGACCTGCCTCTCCCGCTGGTCGAGACCTTCGGATCTCGGTTGGCTTTGGGGTCGCTTTTCCGTAGAGGTAAGGCCTGGCCCTACTACTTGTAACAAATCAACACGTATCAGTTTAATTTAATAAATTCACGTTAATGTTCGATGATTGCTGAGTGGAAACATGCGTCGTAATTTATGTTTATATTTAGCGCGGTTTTACTATCCAGACGTCTCGACATCCAAATGTAAAAGTTTTTGCTAAAGAAAATAAAGGTTATGTTCTGGCAGAATTTGTGGAGTGATGCGGGCTAATCTGCTTTGGATTGAGAGGGAAAACTGATAAACTATAGATAAACTTCTATGTGAGACTGGTCCCTTAGAGTTAATTAAAGAATTCACTTGTTAATACAAGATCTAATACTTCTGAATACGCTTTCAAATTACGTCGACTGAAAACTTCATGTTATGATTCTTCTAGTGCATTCCATACCATGCGTGTCCTCTGGCGATTCCTAGTATGGAGGGACGATCTTGTTTCATATCTATCGTGGTGGGGGGACGAATGATGTTTTACAGTTTGTGTGTGGTTTTCTATCGCTGGACCATGTGACTTCATGTGAACCGTGAATAGTTAACGTTGTTAACATGTGACCATATTTTCTCCCTTCTGAGATAACAGTTAGGTGGAAGCTTGTCATAGTGAGACTCACTGTTGGGCAAAGCTGTTTCTTCTGCATCTGAAGTAAACTCTTTCATACGTAGCTTATTCTTCCAGGTTCTTATAACCACCACTCCTTCGTTCACCCATGACAACAGAGAGAAGAAGGAACACAGAACAAGGATCTGAAGCAACACTGAAGCGGTATATACGAAGTCTGGTAGGTCTAAAGTATGCATGCAACATGAATATCTGGGAACTTTTGCCCTCTTTTTGTTATCGGGAAATATATATATATTATGATATTTTATAATAATAATTAGATTGAAAAAATAAAATTAAGTATAAATATTAAAGCTGGAAGACGCTCCAGAAATAACCCATAAAGAAAGCGAAGAGATATGCACTTCTAAGAGTAAAAATACAGAAAGCTATTACCAAAGAAATATTAAATTATTATTTAAACCTTAATTTGTTAAATAATAAATTAAACCCTTGTATATTTGCATATAAAAATAGAGGAGGTGAATATGCATATGCAAGGAAGACGCAGTCGAGAGCTATCAAGGTTTGTGGATCTTGCCAAAGGTGGCTTTCCAAATTTGGATTTATTATCAGCATCCGCCGTGAGAGGCACTTGAGAAGAGAGGCCGTTAATGTTTAAAACGTTTGCCGAGTAACGGGACTCGGGAGGTGATGCAGCATGGTAGTAATCCCCACTTGACGTACAACCTGCAAGACGTAAAAGTTGACGATGAACCTCGGACAAGAAAGTCATCTCGCTGCTTCATTATTGCCAATGTGGCAGAAAGCGAAAATTATTGGTCAAAAAGGGAAGGTCCTTAGCATTTTGGACCTCCAAAACCTGTCGGCCCTCGTGAGAAGCTTTTGTCTCTTAGCGAGCTTCCACCTAGCTATGGCCTATGTGTCCACCTGAGATCGAGAATCATAGCTCCTCGTTCGATCTTTTTTTTTCTTTTTTTCTTTTTTTCTTTTATTTTAATTAAAAGACCGCGAAGGGCCGGGAGAAAAATGCTCCTCGTTCGATCTTCAATCCAGTGCACTTTGCTAAGTTTGCTTGCACACTTGCACTTGTCTAGAATGTGGACTCGGTGTTGACGTAGTGGAAGAACTAGGAGGTATCAAACATGTTAAGCATGTATTCACCCTCTTCCGAGTTCGGAAGAGGGGGAAATGCATGTCCGTCTAATTTAATACCTAACCTTTCTGCCGGAAAGGTTAAGTATTAAATTAAACACATGATTAAATTATATATTCATGAGTACAGTACTCAGTACGTGTACTTTATAGTATGTACTTTACTTCGGAGTGAACTGCTAAGTATACACCACTGAAATCTCTAATTTTTTCTTTAAAATTAGAGATTTCCTGGAGCAAAGCAAAATTTTTTGTCAAACCCGAAGTAAACAGGAGAAAAAAGGAATGTTTTTTTCTCACTTTTATACAAGTGGTTTAAACCACCAGTGGTGGTATAAAAGGCTTGACTTTGCGGGCGGCGGACATTTTTCACTGTAGCTTTTTTTTCTTTTTTCAGTCAGAGTGCAGGAGGCCAAGGCCGCTGTTGAGCTCCCTGTCTTAATACGAGGGGTAAGTGATTATAACAAAATATGCTGGGTAGTAGAACATTTCAAAATTCAAAATTCAAAATATTCTATTTCTGTGATTCTCGGTGACCTAGGCTTCACTTGATATGAAGCCGTCAGTATTCCTCCTGAGCTCATCTGGGTTCATTTTGAAGCCTTTTCTTTTCTGCTCATTTCGCTACCAAGATCACAAAGTTTCATCAAGTACTGCAATGATGACTGCGTTGCGCAAACCTCTCAGGGGCCCTGCTCGTGCCGAACTTACTTAGCAAAGATTAAAAGTGATTAGCGGTGGAGACCTCCACCGCTAATATAGCGACAGTTGTGATTTAAGATGAATAGAGTTAACGTCTTGCTAAAATTTTATAGAGGGTCGTAGTACGGAAGTTTCAAATGTTAGGAGTCGTGAAACGACCGCCCGTTATCGTCTTTTTTAACTTTTAAAGTATTTTTCTCGGATATTTATTATCTTACTTTGGACATTGGTCGAACGGAACTGTGAATATTGAATAGTATGGTTTCAGTTCCAAATGATAGTAGTTAAGATATTGAAATTAAGCTGTTAATTATGTATTAAACTGATGTAACTTTTCTTTGCAGTTTAGTATCACAATATGTTACACTATAGTGATATATCCTTTAATTGATTTATTTATATAAAGTAATAATTTTAACTGGGTTAAATGTTTTTATTTGAAAGCAGGATGTAATATATTTTCATAATCTATAAAATAGAGAAACTATTTATAAATTATAGTATTTAATAGGTTTTATTCGCATGTTACTCTGACAAATAATTAGGAGGAATCTTCCAAGCCCAACGAGGTTCTCATACAATAAAATCTTTGTAAAATGTTCTCACACATATTGATAACTTGTTCAAGTGCAGTAAAATACAGTGTTATAGATTTGGTTGTGTATATGGTGATAACCTCTCTATTGTGTTTTGATACTACATTTAGCTTTTCTCGTGTGTACATGTCACTAGTGTCACATGATATTTTACAAGGAAGGAATTTATTTACATAAAAAGTGCTGCAATGAAGAGGAAAACCTATCAAGACGTTATGTATATTCACCTCTTCTAAGATCGAAAGAGGGGAAAATATGCGAACGTGTTAATTTATGCACTAACCATTCCTCTTGGAAGAGTCAGTGCATAAATTAACAAAAAATAATATTTTTATTTTCTTAGGACCAGCGGCTTTATACGACGAAGAAAATACTAGTCCATTCTCTATTTATTATGTATATTGACTTATGTTTTACTTATCACTTCAAAATAAAATGCGTATACTTCTTCCACATATACCAGAACCTATATGAGGAAACTCTTTTGTCCGATAACCTCTATTCAGTGACAAGGAGTGATAGAACTGAGCTCTATAAGCAGCTCTACTGTACTGACTGAAGTAAGAAGCAATCGCGGCATGAGGGTTTGACGGTTCGACCCTGGCCCAGCGCCAGCCTAGATCCGGCATCCCGTGTAATCTACCCCGGAAACCTATCTAGAAATGCAGGAGAAGTAGAGAAAAGCGCCGGGTAATTTCTTTCTCAAAACAGTCAAAGAAGTGAATAATAAATAATAAGCGTCCAAAGCGATGTTTTGGCACGGAGAAGGAAAAGGACAAGCGCTGGGCATATAACTTAAAATTCTCAACGGGAATTGGAGAATGCAGAATAACATAATGACAAAATATTATTTAGTTCTTCTTCTCCGGGACAGATGGTCATTAGTATTTTTGAGTGATCTTCAACCGACCAGGATGGATGCAGCGTTAAATGATAAAAGTGTAGACGTTAACTAAATTAAAGAGCAACACTATGTTATGTATAGTGAACTGCTTTATATACAAAAGACTCTTACAGCGCATTGGTAAGAGTCTGAGTGTGGAGACTCAACTATCTGAGTTCGATCTTCACTCAGAATGAAAAAACCATCGTGAATAAAGAATGATAAGCTTCCGATTGGATTACATTTTTATTCAAAAAAACATCCACTGGAAACTTTCTAAGTCTCTCTTTAGTGAAAGACTTAGATTAAGAGTAAATGATTAAATTTATAAGATATGTTTATGACTTAAGTTTAGAGGGGTGTGTTTATCATCTCTCCTTAGTGAAAGACTTAGATTAAGAGTAAATGATTAAATTTATAAGATGTCTTTATGACTTAAGTTTAGAGGGGTGTGTTTATCATTCATTCTGACTAGACCTTACGAGGAGACTACATGATTCGTTAAAGTTCGAAAATAATTCGTCAAAATAATACATTCACACTTCAATACATAGAACAAACTGACGAACAGTGAATATATATATGATATGCATGCTTGAATGAACCGTGAATAATACTCGAAAACTGCTAAAAATCGCCTGTGAGTTAGTTGACACAAATGTACGTCAACGGTGATAAACCGCCGGCAAATTACAGGTAAGCAGGAAAAACCTAGGCTGGGACTGCCCCGGCCGCCCGGCGACCATCTCTGTAGGATGGTGAGGGGCAAGCACTACACTGACACCTGGTGGTCTTCTCAATTGGCAGTTGACTAGTTGATGGTGAGTGGGCGGGAGAAGCGGGACGTTGCAGTTGAAACATGGGACATTGAAAGCACTCGGTGTAAACTTGACTCCGATCTGGGAGCTGGCTCCAAATTAAGAGTTTTGCGCGCCGGAGCTGGCGCACATGGTCTCCTCAATCCTACTTTTAGGTCAATAGCTATGCGGACTGCCAGTTGGTGAAGTTTCTACTAAAAGTAGCGAACCTGGATCGTTTTACTGCGACTTTTACTGCCCCAGTATATGCTCAGTTGTACCGAAGAACGATCACACGTCTTGAAGTTACTGACAGAATTGCAAGCGTTTGGACAAATATTTGAAGATGTAAACTCAATTCCCACAAGACACGGTAAACAACTGTTAATTTGGAGAAAACCTTAACTTACATAAAACATGTGTATAATACTGTATATATATATATATCTATCTATTTTGTAGCTATATACAACAATTTACATAGATATTATATGAACTATTTGCTACCGGCTTCTCTAAATCTTGTGCTCAATTTTAGGGTTTGATTCGACATCACTGTGAACCAGGATTTTCAAAGCGAACGCGTTTCTGCAACAGCAAGGAGCGCACATCTCCTATGAAGAAAAGTACTTTTAAATAAAAGTCCCTTTCTTACACGTGAATCGGTGGCTTTACTGGAGACAGTTGCCTTTCGGGAAAGTGACAAAAGGCTGTTTGTGCAGACAGAGAAGACATTCCGTGAGAATCATTCCACACTGAGTAAATCACACCAAAAACCGAGCAAAGCACACTGCGTCTTGCGACTCTCACGAAAGTCGCAAGACGCAGAAGAGAAGACAAAAACTGGTCTGGATGAACTTAACTCTGGGTTTGATGAATCCTTGTTGATATCTGATGTCTGCATGTGACGTTTAACTCAAGTAGGTCTAGGTCAAGGTACATCATGGACGAACTCGATCTCTATATGCACGGGTGCAAGTTTTATTCAATACTCAACCTTCTCCACCTTTAGATGAAGGAGGTAAATATGCATGGAATTTATTTTTCTAGATGGGTTTGGTCATAAATTAAACTCAACACTAAAATTATTCTGCCATTTCTCGATCTCTTTTTGCACGTACAATAACTTCCACAATGTCCTCATGGCTTTATTTTCAATTTAACACTGAAGTGTTTAATGTTTCAAGTGTCAGATCGAGATCTACCATTTAAATCAATAGTTAAAGTTAAATAGTTTTGTCATGAAGGATATAGATTCTATGCTCACATCCATATCTCATGACAAGAAACAAATTTCTGAAAAATATTACCAAACTTCATCATTTCAATCTGTACGTGACCAATGACAACAGAGAATTTAGTCTGATTTCACCGCTTGTCTTCTTCCTTCCAGCCAAAACCACAAGAGGTATGCGTAGTTTTTGCTCATCGTCAAAAATCAGTCCTTAATCTCATGCGTGCAAATTGACTTACTGACTAATTAACGCGTTAGTGGGGCCCAACGCAACATACAGTATACCCCAACTAGCCTCGAAGTCGCGCTTCCTCAGTTGGTGACCCATAGGTGCCGATCTGTCTGACGTTTGGCAAATAACGGCCGGTTGTGCGCACGAGGAAATTACACTTTACCGGCGGCGTTGTTACGCTACTGCCGACCAACATTCGGGAAATTCTTTGAGGAGCGCCGGTGATCACCTCCGAGCATCAGGAGGCACCTATAGGCCGGCAAATACCTTCAGTTTCCTTTTCGCGTTCGCAATCCTTCGGTATATTTCGCCGGTAAATTCCTACCAGATATTATTCGCAGAAATATTTCTGAATCTGCAGGCCAGGTCTGCTCTATTTTGCCGGGAATCCCCGGACGTTGCCGACCGCGGTTTCTGTACAGTACAACTCCAGCTGGATCCGAACACAACGCGCAGTTTGAAAATTTCGACGTCGCTATATGTGAAGTTTCTCATCTTCTTAGCATCTTCTTATCCCTAATTGTACAGGTCTATCTGGCCATAAGTCGGTCTTAATATATAATATCGAGATTTGTGAAGATAGCTGTGTCATTCCGTCAGGCTCAGTTAGAAGGTGGATGTTCGCATCCGCAGACGTCGTGGGACTTATGGCGCTTGTCTTAGCCGTCGATCTTCTGAGAAATAGAATGGAAGACGAGCGAACATGCGTTTAGATCAGAGGGGAAATATTTAGCGCGTGATTAGGCTAAGCGAGTGCGTGAAATTAGGAGCACTCTCTTTGCTCTGTTCTTGGTAGTGTGGTCTGTTTACTGGAGGGCTGCTATCGTGCTGTTTGATGAGAAAGGGGACCACAGGAAGAATACACAGAGCAATCAAAGGAAGAAAGGGAGGGCGAGCTCTCTAGAGCAGGCAGAAACCTTCAGGAGGAGTCGGACAGGAGAGGGTGGAGAGGAGCTTGCTCATTCAAGAGCTCTCCGCTGCTGCTTCTGCCGTTGCCGCCTTCTGTTTGCTCATGCGACCTTGAACGTAGCGATCTGTGTTAGATCTGCGAAGGAGTTGTGGATCGGAAAGGCCGGTGATGATCAGTCTTGTTATCGCATTGTGCTGAGTAGGAGAAAGAAGTTGGAGAAGAGGGAAGGGAATCGGGGAATTACGCTAGAAACTAGATCTTAGAAACTAAGCGGTGCGGACAATATGGATGGGTTGATAGGTTTGGTTAATAGAATACAGAGGGCTTGCACTGTGCTCGGAGACAATGGAGGCGAGAATGCTCTCGGAAGTCTGTGGGATGCGTTGCCATCGGTGGTTGTGGTCGGAGGACAGGTCGGTTGTGATTGTGACCGTAAACTTTGCTGATCTAGATCAGGTGTTGAGTGAGTGCGCAAGTTAGCTTCGGGTGCTCTGTGGTGGTTGCATCGATGAAAATTGAGTTCTGCGTTGTGTATCTTCACATTGCATTTGCAATGTGGCCTTTTGGCTCCAGAGCGGGGACAGTGCAATGCTGGTTGGCTTCACCTTTGGAGCTTGTATTTCGAATCCGAAATTGGATACTTAGTTTTCCTTACAGTTGGGTTAACACACACTGGGGCGTCGACAGTCTCCAGTAGTGTCTTACCAAAGCGTTTGTTTCTCTTTTGCGGGGACGAGGGATATGTCAGATATTCTTCTCGTTGCTGTTGTTTTTCGCATTGGAGAGCTTCTTACTCTAATGATTTTCCATTTTTCGGAGGTTTCCGCTCACCTCTGTACGCTACAGGTCGTAAAGTCCGATGATGACCTTAAGCCCGGCGTGTTATTGTTCGTTGTCCTACAGAGTTCAGGGAAGTCTTCCGTCTTGGAGAGTGTTGTCGGGAAAGATTTTCTTCCCCGAGGATCAGGTGACGTTCGTTGTGCTCCCGATCGCTCAGAGGAATGCCTTCTTATATATTACAGACTTCGAACTGGATTTGGCGTTATGCAATGACAATGGCCTCTAGTCGGTACTGATTATATATATCGATCTGGAAGCGATCAAAGTGACCGTACTCTCCGATTCATTTATGAGGAGTGTGATCAACTTCTTCTGCATTTCGTTGTTCCCCAGGTATTGTTACCAGACGGCCGCTAGTGTTACAATTGCAGAAGACAGACGATGGAACCAAGGAGTGGGCTGAGTTTCTCCACGCTCCTCGAAAGAGGTTCGAGGACTTTGGTAAGACGTTGATCTGTTTAGAGCTGCTAACCATCTGCTGAGTTATCTCATCTTTCCAACGCAGTTAGGGACTGTTCCAACGGAATCTTGAGGTCTAGTCCTCGCAGCTCGTGACATTCTTTACGATCTACTGTCACGAATAAAGTCCGTAGAAAAGAGTGTAGCTGTTCTGCTCATTATAGCCGTCGAGGTTAAGGATACGTATCTGGAGGGAAAGGCGTTAACCATGTCAATCTAATTACTTGGATGTTATTGGAATTGTTTTGCAGCTCAAGTTAGAAAGGAAATTTCTGATGAGACAGACAGAGTTGGTGGTCGGAAAGGAATCTCAAACATCCCAATACATCTAACCGTCTATTCCCCGAATGGTGCGCCGCAATCTACAGAAGCTTAGACTCTTGCTATCATTTATTTTCCTAGCTATCAGTTGACTCGTGTTTTGTACATTTTCGTGGAACGTTTCTTGGACTCAACAAATGTGAGAACGTTCTAACAAATCGTTTATCTTGCAGTGGTTAATCTTACCCTTGTGGATCTTCCCGGTTTGACGAAAGTCGCTGTTGGTAAATTTCACGTCTCAGCCATGAAATAATGAGTCTTGCCGCGGTGTTTTTAGTTTCCGGCTCGGCTTGCGTGGTTGCTGACCGCACATGCCCGGTGGAGTGGCTCTTGATATATTATCCAGTATCTCACATATCACGCATTAATTATGCAGAGGGGCAACCGGATAGCATTGTCCAGGACATTGAGAATATGGTTCGGTCATACGTCGAGAAGGTGAGGACACTGATGTTTCCTTGCCAGGCTTTCACTTGAAACTGTGAAATTCCTTGGCTGTTTGAAGTTTTAGGTCTGTATTCCAAGTGTCGCATTTGGTCCTCGCTACGGAATATGTACTTCAACTTTCCTCACACGTCTTAATTTTTTCCTTATCTCTTTATTTGAATGTCAACCTGCAGCCGAATTCCATCATACTGGCCGTATCTCCTGCTAATCAGGATATTGCTACTTCCGACGCTATCAAGATTGCCCGAGAAGTCGATCCCAATGGTACTAATGTCAATTGTCTTACTGGACGAAACTTTGTAAAACTGACTTGGTCTGAGAAGTTGTAGGTGAATCTCTGGGCGAATTGTTTTTCTTAACACATGTTTCTTGACCTGAATTCTTCGGTTTGAAGGTGACTTCTTGTACATCGTGTAGTGATGAGAGAGCTGAAATTCACATTCGAACTTTGACTCTAACATAGGTGAGCGTACTTTCGGAGTGGCTACGAAGCTGGATCTTATGGACAAGGGTACAAACGCTCTCGATGTAAGTCTGTACACTATTTTCTAGTATCAGTACTTCCGTGGGTTCTTGATGACATATCGGAAATTGGTTCGTCCGCGCAAGCTTCTACAGTCGTGTAGGTTGTACTACGTATCTGAGTACTTTCGGAAACCAAATTCTCCATGCATGTAGCCTAGGTGAAGCTAAATATTGAGCCTTCTTGTGCGAGCAGGTGCTGGAGGGTCGATCTTACCGCCTGCAACTAGGTTGGGTTGGAGTTGTGAACAGGTCTCAGCAAGATATCAATAAGAATACAGATATGCTTGCTGCCAGAAGACGAGAGCGTGAGTACTTCCAAAGCAGTCAAGAGTACGGCCACTTGATCAGTCGTATGGGTTCTGAGTATCTTGGAAAACTTCTGTCAAAGGTAAGGAGCCTTTCCGACGTCCTCGCGCGGAGATGTATTGGCTTTTCTCACTTACTATGAAGAATTGGTGAACCCCTTAGGAAAAGGATGTTCATACACATCTAAGTCTTATAAGGTTGTACTAAGTTTCGCTTGAAATTTACTTTTAACTTCGGTATTGTTTGGCGTTTGTAGCATTTGGAACACGTGATCAAGTCTCGTATTCCCAGTATATTGGCCATGATCAACAAGAGCATCGATGATTTGGAGAACGAGTTAAACCTTCTTGGTCGTCCCATTGCTGTGGATTCTGGGGTACGTGGCTTGGGTTGTTTTTATTCACGTAGAGTTGTACGCCATCATTCACCTCTGCGCGTATATCTTCAACGTTGCCGCTAAGCATAACCACGTCTACGGATGCGTTGGTGTGTCTGAAAGCAGTATGTGCTTGCTGCAGTTGAGCTAACTATCTTCGACTGACTATCATCTTTATGCAGGCTCAGCTGTACACCGTCCTAGAGCTCTGTAGGGCGTTTGACCACGTCTTCAAGGAACATCTAGATGGAGGGTAAGAATGAAGCATCTTGAGGGTTTTCAGGACTTGTTTCAGGACTTGATACACGATTCTTCTGCACATTTCGTATTAAGTGTACGCTAAGGTTGTCCTTCTGGCAGGCGACCTGGTGGTGAACGTATTTATTCAGTCTTTGATAATCAGCTCCCAGCGGCTCTCAAAAGACTACCATTCGACAAGCATCTTAGTATGCAAAATGTCAGAAAGGTTGTGTCGGAAGCGGATGGTTATCAACCACATTTAATCGCCCCCGAGCAGGGTTATCGTCGCTTGATCGAGAGCTCATTGGCCTACTTCAAAGGACCAGCTGAAGCTGTTGTCGACGCGGTATGTAACGGAATGATCTGTGGTATTTTATGTGCCTTTACTCAAAGGAGTTGTGCTGTCCGTGTATTAATTGAAGCTGTACTAATTGTTGGCTGTACCGTGCAGGTCCACTTCATCTTAAGAGATCTTGTCAGGAAAGCCATTGGTGAAACTCAGGTGAGTTCACTACTTGCATCAACTGGCATCTTATGGCCTTCTTTGGGTATGTAATTGCTTGGCTTTCCTACGGTGCTTATTTTCTCCCTGTGAATGCTGGTGAACAGGAGCTGAAGCGATTTCCCACACTTCAAGGAGAATTGGCGGCTGCAGCAATTGAGTCTTTAGAGAAGTTCCGCGATGACAGCAAGAAGACATCTATCAGATTGGTCGAGATGGAATCAAGTTACCTCACTGTAGATTTCTTCCGTAAGCTACCCCAAGAGATGGAAAAGGGTGGAAATCCGGGGTCCTCATCTCATGATCGCTACACAGATGGTCACCTGCGAAGAATTGGTGAGTAGTTTCGGGCATTATGCTCCACCCATACGACTCAGATCAGCATCACCATCGACTAGAATGAGAAACTTCACGTTTTACACCATTAAGTCCATTCGATTCTAAGAGGTCCGCGCTTTCTCTGTAGGTTCGAATGTCGCATCGTACGTGGGGATGGTTTGTGACCTCCTTAGAAATTCCATCCCTAAGGCTGTCGTGCATTGCCAAGTACGAGAGGCCAAGCGCGCATTGTTAGATCACTTTTACATCGTCGTCGGACAAAAGGAGGTAATTATAATCGAGCTACTCTTCTACCTTCTGTTTATAGAACTGAGATTGGTATTATATTATTTGCTTTCAGTCTGCGCTTCGTCGCAGTTTTTCTAGTTGTGTCTTGGGTTGATTACTACTCATGTCTCTAGACTCGCCCCTTAAAGTACCGGTCTGTGAGTCTGTGGTTCTTGTGGTCATGTCTCTGAATTCTACGTGGATTTGAATGTTTCCACAGAGCAAACAACTATCACAAATGCTGGACGAGGATCCAGCTTTGATGGAACGCAGGAATCAGTTGGCCAAGAGATTGGAGCTATACAAGACAGCACGAAACGAGATTGACTCCGTCGCTTGGGCCAAGTAAATCTGCGATTTGGGTTATCCTAAAGCTGCTTAGTAGTAGAGTTCACATTTTTAGATCATACAGAAAATTTAAGATATTTGTTGAGTTTGGGGGCTCCTCGAGGAGGCTTTTGTGCTCACTGACTCTGCGTCAAGCGCCTGCGAGAGAAACTGAGCAGTTCTCGCATATGAATAGTGTTGTTTCAAGCACGCTAAAGTTGAGGTAGTTAGTAAACCACGCGTAAGAAAGGTCCGAGTTTTATTCTTGCAGTTTGTAGATAAGAGAGCATCAAACAGATGTTGTACTCGTTCAGTTATTTGCGGGGTTTGGGTAGTGTACCAGCCCAATCATTCATTAACTTTCCAGTTGGGACGAAGAAATTGTCAGAGCAGGCCTCGTTAGCTAGTAGCGAGCATGCTGAAATATATGTGCCCTGCGAGTGACCAAAGGGGATATGTGTGACTCAGGTCTTCCACGGTGAAGGCCTCATCTATTTTGAACGTCGTATATTCGGGACTACTTCAGAAGAGTCCTCACAAAGCTCTAGACCTTACTACCACTAAACTGAAACTGCAGCGTTCACATTCAAAGTATTGGTCTTGACGAGAAGTTGTTTGCGGAGTTTACTTCAATACCACCATTTCTGCTATCTGACATTGGCTTGACTGAGTTCGATTACGCGCTATCCTTTGATTGATCCAGACTCCATAATAGAGGTGGCAGAAGTATGAGAAGGATTGATGAGAGAGAAAATTCAGAGGATCCTGGGCCGCTGGTCACCTTCTGTACTGGAGCTGAGGGTCCCTCAGGCATATAAAAATACACCCATGTCCTCCGCAGGTGTGTGATTTCCAATCAGTTATGAAGGAAGCAGGTTTAATTTGAAGAATTTAGTGCTTTCCGGAATCATTTGTTAACGAAGAACTATTAATTCAGCCTCAGCAGAAATCTTATTGTGGAAAGCCTTGAAGTGGTTTCATGCTCCCTCACGATGTTACGATGTCTATGTCAATAAACAGATAATTGCATCGTTTCGTAGCGTGTTGAAATAAGGCACGTAGAGACGTGAGAAAGGTGTTCTATTCTCATAGCTCTATTCTCAAGGTGGTAGTTATTTCCACCAATGACTACCGTATTTCCACCCAAACAGCCCTTCATGGAGAGTCTGCTATCTGTATCTGTAAATACTGGAGCAACCTGGATGGAAACAGGGTAACTTGGGTGGAAATAACATCGCCCTAAATAAGTTGGGTATGTCACATAGACATTAGACGAAGGACTGGCAAAGGACAGTTGCAAAATCCAGTCCAATCTGTAGATACCTCAAACGCGCAGTTGTGAAAACATCTTGACGCTTGTTGTAGTCACTGCGCACAGGGTCAAGACCGGCGGTTGAAGAGGCAGTTCTACCCGTGATCTTCTCACTTTCTGGGAGCTGTGTACAACACTTGGCAGAGCACAAGACTTTTCCCTTCAAATTTGGCCGCAGAATCGTAAATGTGGTGGGGCCATGAGAACTATGTTATATCCACCTCAACTCGGTATACATTTACATTCTAACCGTGGCTCTTTAGTTTCATGATATGATGGGTGAAGAAGACCGGAGCGGAAGAAATCCACATGAAGTGAACATCCTTGCAGAGCCGGGATTAAGGAGTCAGATTCGGACGAAATCCACATTGAAACTAACATCCTTGCAGATCCGGGATTAAGACGTCAGATTCATACCGGAAGAAATAAAAGAGATCTCGTAAGAGAGAAAAGTACATGAAGTGAAGTGGTTTCGATGTTCTGATGTCGTTTCGTTATAGGTCCAGTATAAAAGTAGCATTTTGTGCAAAAGCAGTTTGCGCATCCACGAGTAGACTCCATCCAAATGAGTTTACTTCTAACTTTATTTAGACACTTGTTTTTCAAGCGCAATCCATGCACACAAGTCAGAGGACTTTTTGTAAGGTACTCTTCATTTCACGAAAAACATTTCCATATATAGTGTAATCAGAAGATCATTATTTGTAATTCTGTTCCACACAAAAGTTATCAATTGAATTTCTAAAGTCACTAACTAGATACAGAATTATTGTCCGTTCTTTTTCTGCTGAAACTTATTACGCATAGACACTCTTTCAAAAGAGAGGTGAGTGTACCTACATCGTCTAAATATTTTACGTCTAAACATTCAAAGGAGATGAGATTGTACTTACTACGTCTAAGCACTTCAGCATCAACGTTTAACTTTAGAAATTGGTTTGTAAACCAATGGTCTTGATAAAGCACCGAGAGAACAGGATTCTACCATTCTCAACTTTTCTAAATCTCCTCTTTGTTGTGCTTTATCCTATACGTAAGCCAAAGATGCACCTGGTAATTTCTGATGATGCATCCTCGACAGGCTCATATTGATTAACACATTCAGATCAATCACACTGAATATGCACACTCACAGATGAACAGTTTATAACTGCACAGGAAGTAAATAGTCTGGAAGACCAAGTATACTTGTTTGCATCCTTGAGCGGTTATTAAACTAGTATGGAGATCAGTTTGGACCTCCATACTAACTGATTTGATTAGCAGTTTCTTGCTACTGATGCTTGCAGGTCGAAGAAAGAGAGAAAAGTGATTCGTAGTTTCTTTTCCACACAACATTGGATAATGGTTAGCGAGTCTACAATCAAGAAGTTAAGAGTGTGGCAAAAGAAAAAACCTAAAAATGTCACATCAAGATGTTATGATTATTACCTTTTTAGGAGAGATTTTCTCTCTGGCTGAATGAGTATCAAAAGATTGAATGTTGTTTGTACATGGTGGATCTTAGAAGGTACGAGAGGTTGGTATGTGAACATACATACCTCTTCTCCTAATAACCAGTTTATGTATTCACATCGTTTTTTGTTCATGTTCCACTTGAACAAATAACTGTAATTTATTTAATAAACTTTTTTTCTTAGGAGGACTAGGATTATCATTACTTTATCATTTTGACTAGAATTCTCGTAATTTTTGAGTGACCATACTCCAAGCTTGTTGTAAAAATATGTATATTTTTCCTTAACTTTACTTTCCTTCAGTTTTCAATTTCGTTTGGTTTGAATATCTAAATAATATTGAATAGGTTTC
This sequence comes from Asterella californica, assembly GCA_036924285.1. NCBI lineage: Eukaryota > Viridiplantae > Streptophyta > Marchantiopsida > Marchantiales > Aytoniaceae > Asterella > Asterella californica. The sequence goes on from JAYKYS010000003.1 coordinate 22,700,598, forward strand.
AAATTTATCATCTCAAACTCTTTCCAAAGTAAAGTTTTTGTTTTCTTCAACAATCCAGTTTTATCATTAGTAATCAGAATAACATCATCTACATATATGTTATCATCATAAGATCTCCTTTCACTCTTTTGAGATATATTTTAGAAGTAGTATGTTTTCCTGTAATCTCAGTCTTGTATAGATACTCATCAGTTTGTTAAAACCATGCTGTACATGCTTGTTTCACCTACTGTCGTATGTTGATTTATTTATTTTACGCAAAAGATGTATTTGGAAATATATTTTTGTCTCATGGATTGAACTCATGGTGAAACTGATGAACACAATTTTCTACAAACTTGTCCGAAATGTAATTCTGACTTGGCTACTGTACAAACCTATTGAGAACATAAAATTAATTTCTGATCCTCACGAAAAGAACTAAAGGAAATCAAAGATTCAAGATTTTGACAATCACGAATGCTGATGTGACATTCGTTGACAATAGGTAAGCTGACATGACTATCCAAGGTTGATGGAATATCGAGTCAAAGGCATAGACACGTGACGATACAATGCTGAGGTGGCAACTTATGATTAATGTGGCAATTTAAGATAACTAGGTGGAACTTATGATAACTAGGTCAGAATGTTGACATGACAGACCATCAATGCGACAAAATGCTGACATGTCTGCACCGTTGAGGTGACGTCACTTGAGATTGACATGTAACAAATGACATGTGTTTGTGCACCACTTGACGACTTCAGACGATGATAAGTGACAAAAAGGTAGCAGCTCCTTGAAAACTATAAAAAGCAAGGAGTTTGGTGAGAAACTCAAGGAAGATTTTTCAAGCGGTTCACTAGTTAATTTCGTAAAACATAGTTGTAAGTAAATAGAGTACTTTTTATTCAAATAATAATAATTATTAAGTTTTATTTTTATAAACATATTTTACATCTTTTTTTGAAATTTTAAAATAAAAGAAGGTTCTAGAAAATTCAAAAGTGATATTTTACTTAAAATATCTTTTTGTTTATACTTAAATAGAACATAAAATAAGATATTTGATTTATGATTTGACTCGCATGTGGTATGGACAAATAAGTTGAAGTGAACCCCAAGAGATTTAAGGATTCCTGTTTTAAGATTATCAAATTTTTTGTCAGATTTTTGTTTGAGACGGATAGGTTAGTTCAGATCAGGATTTTTTTTTGCTCAGACTGGAGAAAACCTGTGATCAATGTTATTGAGCATTAGTCAATTTCTGCAACGTTTTGAGATTGGATTGGTTCATCAACTTTCGAAGGTTTAGCTCGACGTATGAGCATCCATTGTCGTATCCTGGACCAAGTACTAGGTGAAAGGGAGATTGGGAGACAAATTTTCTCAACTTCTTCCAAATGTCCATATGAGGGTATCATTGTGTAGAGCTCGAGGAGCACATGTCCGGAAATGTCCAGAGCACATGCTGCAAGCTCACCGTTGTTATTATTAGTTGCGTGTTCGTTTCTGATAGTACAAGCTGAGTATGCTACTGCGGAAGATGTCGGTAGACTTGTACCCACAGCCGGAGAACATGCAACTTTGGTGGTGCTGGAATCTTTGAACGACGCAGCAGATCCCATGTGTGACAAATGAACGTCCGAAAGATTCGAAATATCCAGAGCACATGCTGCAAGCTCACCGTTGTTATTATTAGTTGCGTGTCCGTTTTGTTGTGTTGCTTTGCCCCCCATCTCCAACTCTTCACGGACGCTTGGCTTTTTAGCTCCATAATAACACGCATAGAGAATCAGTTGTGACATTCCCAGTAGAACGCCGAAGAAATTGAGTATCTGCAACCGTTCACACCAAGAAAGATTCTGAAGTCAGCTAAGTGCATTGCATGCATAGACAATCATCATCGTATATATAAACGAATTTTTGTACATGAGGGCCCAGAAACCGCAAATGAAACCTGGTAAAGAAAGCATTAAGCAGCAAGCTAACTAAAGTTAGAGACGCGGAGTAGCTACTAACCATGATGTAGAGATCGTTCTTGAGCAACGCAAACGCAGACCATGCGATGCTATTAAAGAGAACCATAACAGAGAGAAAAAGAGGCATGTACTCCACGCTCTTCGTTTTAATGACAAGTCTCTGTTTTGAGAAACATTTTACATACGTACAAAGCGTGCATTCAATCAGTGCGCCTTCGTGTAATGTCACGTTTGACAGATTAAAACTCTAAAGGAAATTGAGAACATTAGAAAAAACTATGTACAACATTGGGAAGAACTCAAGCTCGGCAAAAAATTTAAGACATTACAAAGCTGATTAGTAGTAGTAGAGAAGGGTTTCACCATAATGGACAGAGGTGATGCATACATGACAATTGTGATGATGACGCAAAGGATTCCCACAATGGTGTGCCGCTCTTGCTGTGATGGACTGCAAAGATGACTACCAGTACCACAAGGAGGTAGAAGGTTCCCACACAGCCCCCAACTTGAGCAGTACGAATCTACACATTTTTCACAGAAAAGGTCAGGGCTAAGGCACGTGCGTGATGAAATAGCAAGGTGCAGACGATTTCTTTTATCTGTGCAGTATCCATCCAGTGAACATGTCTGATGCATGTCACACGGAGGTTAGATTGTCGTCTATCCTGAGTTCGGTATGCACAGATGTTTAAATGTTCGACAGTGGATTTGGATCGACACCTTGCCAGACTTGGGGGCATATATCATGAAAATCGACAGATAAGTGAGCTCCAGAAGTGCTCCAACTCCATTGATAGTCATAATAAGAATACCGTTCTTGGTAACGTAGGGTATGTTGTACCTGCATGTCATGCACGGGTACTTATATCATACTATGAGTTATGGTCGCTGAGCTTACAAAGACCAAAGCACATGTTCAGATGGACATGACGACTGTCCATCTGAACATCTTGCGTCTATAACCATAACCATCTTGCGTTCATAACCTAACGCAAGTCCACTACAATTCTTCCTGGACTTGCTCTTCATGTTTCCAAATTCACTTGCTCCCAATCTTGACCTCTAGAGTATTGCAAACTCTCCTCCGCATATTTTTCTTTCCTCTTTTCATTAAGAACCTTTTTCTTTTTTAGTTGCGTGAAAACCCTTGCATGTTCAATTTTTCAGTTATTTAGAAAAGAAAGATATACACAAACAGTTTAACTTCTTATCCAACCTTTTCGTCCGGTATAATAACTCGGTTGATCAATTAATCTGTCGATTAATTGAATATTTGAGTTGAACTGGCTACAAGACTTATATCCTCCAAGGTGCGTCTGGAACCTCTGCATTTATAAGAACAATAACTCTGATGATCAATTAATCTGTTGATTAACTCAAGATTTGAGTTGAACTGGCTATAACACTTATATCCTGCAAGGTGTGTCTTGACCCTTGTTGGTCCATCTAACATATAATGATTACAAAACAATATGATAACTTTATCTATATAAAATATAATTATCATCTTAAACAGTATGATGACTTTATCTGTTTAAAATACAATTATTATCTAAGACATAGCTTTTTGTATACTATCAAAGATACAAAGTTCCCCAAAAGTTCATCGAGCATGCATGTTTATTGTTTATTGTTCTCCACCTCTTTCTCTTTATCTCAATCCTGCTAGGGTTTAACTGGAGGTTACTACAACCAGTACGTATGTATTACAGTTCGTATTTTGCTCCAACCATTGTCCCGGAGCTGTTATTATTCATTTTGGGCATGTTTATTCACCTCTTCCATCTGAAGATGGAAGAGAGTTACAATCTTAATTTATTATTTAACATCCGACAGAAAGAGTTAGATACTAAATCAATGTATTTATGAATGAATTGATAGTGCAATACCCTCCCCCCACTTGTACTATCTGAAGCGCAAATTCCTGCAATCCACTTATGAATTTTCTAACAAAGCTTTCAACGTTGTTAGAACAACCAACATAAATTATTTTTGTTTTTATTTTATCTAAAATATTTATATAATACTTAGATCATTATAAATATATTAAAAGAGCAAAAATATTTCGCTCCATAGTTCGCCCAGAACCGGCATTTAGTGTATTCTCTCAACCGGCACGATTTCTTCAAAAACCGAGAAACATAAATGTGAGCGGACATTTGCTGTGACGTTACAACTTCATGAATTTATAGAGGGGAGAACCAAGCATACGTTCTACAGAAAGTGAGAATCTCCAAAAGTGAGCACACATTTGCTGCACAACAAAACCGGTCCACAAGCCACCCAGAGAATTGCATTCATTAGGGACTCCGGAATTCACTTCCCGCGTATATATTTACAACCTTTGTAACGAATGCGCACTCAAGGTAGGTGCATAGCCTGCCAAATCATTTGGGAACTGGCAGCGTTGCTTTCCGTTTCACTATTCCGATTATTCTATTCACTGCTCTCGTAAAAATGATTGCCTGCATCTATCTATTCACCTCAACTTCCTAACTGGCAGCTTTGACTGAATGGTATAACGAAGTGTTGAAGATTCCTATTCTAGGACTAAACCTGCCTGGACTTCGCAGCCCACGATACGCTCTGAACACGAAATGTCTACCCTTAATCAGTTGCTCTGGGAAGTCATGTCATTGCTGTCATGTCTCCGCTGTTATAGCTCGAAAGCCTTTCTGGTCTGCGGCACGAGTTCGCAATAGCTCCATTGCCGTAGCTATTCGCTTTGATCTGATGTTTCTGTTCTCCGTTGCTAACGGCTCGGGTGGCTTCTGACGGCAGCTCGGACAACTCCGAGAGCTTGGCACGCCCACTAGTTACAATCATCTCACGTATCGTCGTAATCAATTCACGGTCCTCCAAAATCTTCTCCAAAGTCACGTGTACTCCTGCAACCATGCATCAAAGCGCGCTTCTCAGTACTAGTGCCACCACACAGTAGACGTCTCCTTGGCACTGAACACAATATCACTCCTTCATAGGATGGTAGGAACTGAATGAACAGAATGAAACTCACTGAATCGCCAGTAGTGTTTTGCGTTGGTTGGATCATTGATTCTCTCATCCTTCGCTGGTCTTTTCGTGTACTCTGCTTTCAGGGCCATGTAATCCTGCAAAGAACAGGTCCAACGATCCGAACATCAGAACGAAGTTCTATAAGAAAAAGTCTGTCTATACTATCGATCGTACCCTTCAGATCATTAAATTAAGATAGTATAAGGATGACAAGGACTGAGTGCAAGATCTTAAGATGTTGCACTCAGTCTTAAGATAGAGTCTAGTGAAACGATGGCAGTAACTGGATTGAGTACAGTATCAACTTAAAGATTGATCGTGACGTCAACATTCTTAAGACAGTTGATTGAGATGGTAGCAGTGGAGACGATTGAGTAACGTACTACAACATTAGATCGGGAAAGCACAACCAAAGAGTAGCACCTGAATCGGGAAGATGGCCCAAACGGAGGGAGCATCGAGATGTTGCTGAAGAATGGCGCGGGCAACGCGAACATCACATTTGGCTGGCGGAGCACCGCTGAAACCAAGAACATCGTTGAAGTAACGGCGACGTCGGACTTCATCTCCCTCCCACCATTCTCGCATAGTGGAACAGTCATGGCACGATGCACAGCACACCTGCAAAAGATATCCACCCTGCGGAATCAGGTCCCAGTCTAAAAGGCTCCGACCTGTACCGCTTCTCAACTTCTACGTTCAGAAGTCCAAGGAGTACTTGACTGCATATACAACACGCTCACCAATTCTGCCTACGACGTACAGCTAGTTGGCAAGAACGAGAATTCAAACGATGTCCGAGAATACAAGAACTGACCGTCATGTACTCATATTCAGATGGAATGCCAAATTCTCGACCCGCTGCATTGCACAGACGCTGGATACGCAGACCTAACAATCCCAGGTCCTCAAGAACCTGCACAAACGACGATGGCTTTAAGACAACCAGCGATTTAACGGGTTTCAACTAGACGACGAGAGGAATATATGAAGCCATCGATGGATCTAGCAGGAACGACGGAGCTACGAACCGGTCCCACGCATGCAGGCTTCATTCCCACGTCCTCTCCGCAGGCCATCATATCCGATGAGTCCATCAACACCGGCAGGGTCTTCATCGCATTTGCTCTCCACAGATCGTCTTGCCTACGATAGAAGTAATCGTAGTACTTGTTCCTCAAAACTTCCTTGCTGCATCGAGTAACGCACGTACGCATCGTGTTAAACCAGCAAAGCAGCACGTCCTTGTCAACATTGACGCTAACTGCGAGACAGATCCTCCCGAAACTTTCGTCGTTGCTGTGATTTAAGAAGTGTTCAGGAACTGCCTATAATGTTTCCTAACAAATGATCTCTTTTCAACGATTAAAGAGCTCAATTGGTTCAGAAACAACGAGAAACAATGTCCGTCGGCTATACAATTCTCGCGGACTGCATTCTGTTAACCTACACAATCTGTTGTACACAGTACGTAAGGAACTGCATTCTGCTAACCTACACAGTTGTATACATTAACGAGCATCCGACAACGTCTTCATGCTAGATTCCAATGGATACAGAAAGCGACCAGGCACGTGAGGATATTACGAAGGAAAATTCGACCAGAACCAGATCCAGAGCTTGCGTGCCTATTAATTAGGTACTAGTGGTCATCGTGAAGCTTAAAAAAAATATACCTGTGGTCATCCATCCAAAACAAAATCATGGCTATTTCTACCGTACCCAACATGAGTTCAGGATTTTCTGAACCACTGCCGACATGCTACCAGGTGAGTAGCCGACGAAAAAGAATGTACCTGTGCTCATCCAGCTCAAGGAAACTGGCAGTGCTCATCATATCGTATCTTGGGTAGAACATTCTCGGGTTTTCCGAATCCCTCATCAGCACAACTTCCTGCAAACAGACATGCCGTAAGTTCAACTGCATACACATTCATTTTCGGCTGTGGTATTTCTTTAGCACGTTCTTAAACCAGCCGTGACTTGTAGGTATCTGAGAAAGTTCAGGAACGATTAGCGTGCGACCCAGTCTCATATCACTGCTGGGTACAGATGCTAGAGACTTACGTGCATGAGGTCGAAGAGTCGCTGCTGTATTTCTTCAGACTCCCGGACTAACCACTTTGGTGCACCCTCCCTAACCTTCAACGCTGCGGCTATTTTCTTCTCGGTATTGAACTCTTTCTTGAACTGGTAGCACAGATGCTGTGTCTCGTCGAAGTACTTGTTTGCAATGTCGATCCATCCCGCGCCGAACTTCTTCTGTTCATGAACAAGGGATTTCCGCAAACGCAATCACGATATCAGTACAGCATGGTTTAGGAAAGCTTGCACTGTCCAGACGATTCCAGCTATAGTCTAAGCAACTCCAAACTTTCAGAATGCAATTTGCACTTAGATATATGGAGCTGGAGAAAAGCTTACGACGAGTAGGTGACAACGGACGTATGGTTCGCTCAGTCGGTTGAAGTCCCAAATACCTTCCTTCTCCAATTCTTCCTGCAGGATTCCAAAAGCCAAGAAAAAGGTCACGCGCTTCATTCTCAGACTATGACTTGAACGTACTAATTATAACAACCGGTAAGGTCCACTTTCTTACCGCACTTATAGGTATGGACGGCCGCAAGCGACCCATCAAACCAGCAACGGCGTCACCCGGAAGCTCCCAGATTCGGAAAAACCCAAGAACGTGATCGATCCGGTAAGCACTGAAGTACTTCGCCATCTACACACACAACGCGCCGATCTTCTTGTAAGCCTTCAATGGTAAAGTCTAGATCTGTTGCAGCGTTAACACAATCAACAGAATGAACTGACAAAACAGGACTAGAAAACCTTCAGACGTCACCCTACCGATGTGGAACTCTGGTAACTCGCGAGGACAAACCTGAGAAAGCCTGGCTCTCCACCAAGCATAATTGTCTTTCGCCATTTCTTCCCAGTTGTACGTCGGGAAGCCCCAGTTTTGCCCGTACTTGTCGAAATCATCAGGTGGAGCCCCAGTGCATGCACTCATTCTGAACAGAGTGGGGGTAACCCACGTGTCTACACTGTTTCTGTCCACTCCGATGGGTAAGTCACCTTTCAGCACTACCCTGTTCACGCGAGCATACTCCGCGACTTCCATCATCTGAAACACAGACCCAAGCGCCCGGCCGGCGCAAATGAAATCAGAACCGCGCAGCAGAGGATTGATCCAGCCCCTCGTCAAATCGGTCGAAATGCTTTGTACCCAACTTCAGCTCACAGGTTTAAGGACATTTGATTTCGTACCTGCTTATGGAGGTGATACTGGAGATAGTAGCTGAAGGCAACTGCTGAGAAGTGTTCACTGCTCGGTGCAGTGAGACGTTCAAGCTGCGACACAGTATCAACATACACACACTGTGAGCTACATGTTCTCCCCGGCCCGGAAGAGCGATCGATACCTTCAAACTCTCTTCCCTTGACACACGAAGTCTTAAGTCGCAGTTCGGAAAAGGCGATCCAGGCACTCAGCTCAATATCGAAACGGATGGAGGATTTCAACCTTCTTACCTTCTCGTTTGTGAAAACAGCGTACCGACCCCACTGCGAATGGTCCGCGGTTCCAAACAGGTCTCTCAAATAGCAGAAGGCGGCGTATGGTTTCAACCATCCCTACAAGCCACGTCCTCGATTGAGTCAGAAAACACCGACTGCAGAAAGTGGATCTTGCGGTCGAATTGCAGTAAACTGAACCAGTAAAGTGACAGGCCCCTTCCGATCCGCACCTGGTTCTCGTCAAAGTACTGCTGAAATGACGTTGAACTGAACACCTCATCCCACTCCAGTTCGAATACTTTCTTCGCAATTGCTAATTTGGTTTTCATTGTAGCTTCGTAGTCGACGTCTTTAAGATCAAGTTGCTGTCTCGCCTTCTCTATCTCACCCTGCATCAGGATCGACATATCTCATTAACGTCGCTTCATGCATGCTACATTCTATTCCAGACCATCAATAAGGTCACGATCAACTATCTAGAACTCGTAACGACGAGATGGGAGCAACCAGGTCAGGCCTCCGGGAGAGCTAATCAGAACAGCTGCTTCTGTCAACGTACTATTAGAATGTACAAGTACCTTGATATCCTCGGGCAAATTCCTCGAAAGCGCTTGCAACCGCAGATAAAGGGGATGCAGCGCAAAGACCGACACAGAGCTGTTCACCCAATACGATAAACCAACATGAGATACAAAGGAGTATGATGAACTGACGACTTACGGTGAGCTCGAGCTGAGCGGCAATAAACTGAAATTCAAGTCTAAAGGATACAACTTCTGAAGCGAAGTGAAGATGTCGACGGTTGCAGAATGGAAACTGAAAAGGGAAGTTCAAATCGAAGTAACTCACCTGTAGGGGTACGAGTCCCACCACATCATGTTCACAGAGGTATCATTGATAGGTAATAGCTGCACAAGTCTCATACCAGACTTCACTGCTAAGTCCACCATTAATTTCAAGTCGAGGAATTCTCCAGATCCTACATCTTCCTCTGTCCTCAATGAGAACACCGGTGCTGCAATACCTGCTCCTCTCCACGGTCTAGCCTGTAAACCGCCACCACAGTAATTAATTCCCACTGTCGGACATCTGACGAGAAACTTTTCAACATATGAATTCCGTCTTGAAGAATCTGTCGTGATGGAGACCAATTCAAGAGATCTGAAGATTTGATGACAGAATCAACGTTAAACGCGCACTCTACTCCACGAACCACAGATATATCACACGACAGAGCTCGAGTCAAATGACAGCCTGACAGACTCGAAGGCTTCATCCATACCCGAAAGTACCCATCTGAAACTATCATCAACGCGGATGGCTTTCTGGCCGAAGCATCGAAACTCAAGCTTCTGTCTGCTCCAAGCTCAGGAACTACATCTCCAGCCTTCTTTCGGAGAATGTATTTGTATCTTAGAGGAAACTCCCGCCTCCTAATGATTATGTCCGCCTGCCAGAGATATCCTCCGACCCGATGAAGCGGGACCGCGGCTTCATTATTCCACTTCCCCAGAGACGATGCACTTCCCGACACATACACCTGAAATTGCGGGATCGAAAGTGCGACTCGAGTGAACACTAATAGCCAAATCCCTTGGGAGACGAAAAATCCTTTTCACATACAGTAACGTGGACGAATTCAAAGCATCACGTTCGCGAAATCAGCACAAAGACTGGCATGGTAAGAGATTCCAAAGACTTACTGATTGTCCATTTTCCAACTGAGCGCAGCTGATCCGGAATCGTACAACTACCGTGTCTGTTCATCCCGGAATAAAAGTTAATTAGTCGACAGACAGGAAAGGTTGCTGTATAAGAATTTACTTTCAACTCACAGTCCATGAAACCTTGCCAGTAATTTCGGCCCGCAGGAAATCGAAGCCGAAATTTCATGGAGACTAGAGGAACGAATGCAAAGACCAGCTTACAAAACTGTGCAGAAAGCCCACCTTGTACACTGAACTCGGTGGCAAAGGGAGACGTCGACTCTGCAGTTGTCTCCTTGCCTTCCTGGTGGTTGACCTTCCCGAATATCACATTTTTGAATGCGCTTCTTGTCATCAACGAATCAGGTGAAGAACCCACCTGCAAAGAGGAAAACACCAACAATGAATCGTGCTTGAGCAGAGAGCCCGGGTTCGACCAAAGCTGCTGCAGATGTGTCTCTAGGCAGTACTCTGCCCCACGTTCAACTGGACAGTAGTACTGTCGATGGATGTAGGTAAACACCGTTCGACATTCGGACAGAAAGGCCGATACTACTACCGCCAGGCAGGATTCTCAACATTTCCCGAAGCAGCAAGGAAGCTACTAGTTCCATTCACCGGACCATCAAGCACATGCCGCAGCCGTACAAGTCGCATGAACCAGTACATAAAATAGGGTCGAAATTCCCACCCCCCCGCCGAAGCCATAATTCAACTAGGTGTGCGGGTCAAATCATCTCAAGTAACAGAGACTTCAAGTCTCTCAGAGCATCGATGCGACGAGTTTTCATTTAGCGATTCAGTTCCTAATCAACCACTCTGTAAGTAACGATCGAGAAACTATACACAACTGGACAAATCCAAACGTCTCAAACAAAGCGTGGGTAGCGCTTTATCTGGAACCTCGGTCAGACTACAGAACATGGTCTCTCACTTTCAGGCTCCGACCTACACAAGTGGACTCCCGGGACCAAACGGGAGGAACTCTCCTGTTCGAATAATATGACGGACGAATCAATCGATCAATGCCTAGCTAGCTACAACCGACCGGACTACCGAAGTAAAGCCCATTTGCATGATCATCATGAGATTTACCTGCCAAGCGTCTCGAACATCTACAGTTGCTCCATCTTGGATGCCTCGCGGTAGATCCAGAAACCGACGACCTCCTGCCTCCCACTTGATCACATTAAACTTGTCATCAACCAGGCAGTACTTGTAATGAGTCTCGAAGTGATCAGGTACCGATATCAGCGCTTGCCACACTAAACTATCACCCTCGTGTTGAGGTGTCATCAACTGCCCCTGATCAACGTTCCACTTGCCCAGCAAAGGGTCGGAACCAGATATCATAAGATTCTGGCCCCACTGCGTGTAGTAAGGGATTCGGAATCGAAGGTTAATCTTTTTAAGCTGCCTGGATTGCGGTGCAGGGACTCCCATCTCTCTTCCGCTCCCCATCCTTCCGCCGCTACTCTCGAGCTCTCAAATCTTCCAAGAAAGCAAGAAAATGAACAACCTCGACTGATGTGATCCTTTCAGTCGGGAACCTCTCCGAGTGGAATTCGAACGTGCTTGCAAAAACTTCACGAAACCAGAAGGAAGCAACTCGAGAGTATGAACGGGCGATACCCCTCAAGTGAACAGCCTATTCCACAAGGACTCCTTTCAGGGACGAAACTATCCTACTTCCCTCCGAGGTCCACACAAGCTGTCTAGGTCTTCAAGCTTTGTACCTGGAAGTCCTCCCTATCCACGTGAACAGAAACATTCAAACAAGCTCCAGCAGCAGCTGATCAGCTCACAGTGTGAACTCAACGTTCGAGCTGTGGCGACCGGATAACACAGAAACGAATAAAAAGACCTACACAGCTAAGAAACGCCAAAAAGAGGCAGGAGCTATCAAAACGGCCCCTTCGAACAATTTAGTTGCGAGTCTGACAACTTGCTAACAAACTAGGATCTCCAAAGACCGGGGCAAACTAAGAAGGACTAATTCTCGACGCACGCAGAGACGTCCTCAACGCGAAACTGTACACTCATGCAGAGAGAGTTGCAGACTTTGGCACTTTAGAAGCAGCACTGGCTGACATGACAACCGAGAGAGAGAGAAACAACGACAGGAAAGCACACTTCGACACGAATAAGCTTGACGGTGAGACAGTCTGAGAGAAGAGTGAGACGACAAGCGGCTTTTTATACACGCGGGCTGTCATTGTTGCCAAATTTTTATGCTAGCGAAGTTCGAATCAATGCTCTATCTACCAACTGAGAATCGTCTCCACTATCGTTGGTTTTCTCTATGGCGCCGTATGCATTCGCAACTTCCTTACGATCCCGGCGGTCAGGAAGTTGGCGGCGGCAAAGCATTTCCGAGTCTGCATCATCCGGCCGCAAAGACGCAGACGCTCGCGAATTCACACTTGTCACCAGCTACGACTTGCTGCCCTCACTATTCCAGCCAGTAGGAAGTGAAAGCTCTCCACCTGGGCATGCAGGCGGACCCCGACCAGCTTTCCATGCAACGTGTGGAGTCTCCGGACATGCTCATGAGCTCGGGAAGAAAGCGGAGCCCGGACGCCGGAAAGAGGTTTGAGAACTTGGAGGTGCTCAGCTTCGGAAGTTCGGAGTTCGGAGGTTAAGTGAACTTAGTGAGCTTGGAGTTAAGTGAAGTGAGCTCCTCCAAGTTCAACAAACAACAACAATCAATCAACTGTTACATCTATAGACGCTAATCAAGCAAGATGTGTAGATCTAATCCTAATTGAATTCCCTTATCCGGTTCATTAACGCTAATTTCTTCTGAGAGATTCTGCAGTGAAGCATGTTCGGAGACTTCGAATGCACTGAATCCAGGGAACATTAGCTACAGAAGAGGAGTTCTGTAGCCACTGTACAAGCAAAGCAGTCCAGTCCACGGTCCTCATCGCCACTCTTCACATGTTTCCAACGAACTGCAGTCCATCAAAGAAAGGCCGACGGTGGTGCATGTGACTCAACACTAGAGTTATCTTAATTTGTATTCACTTCCATCTTCCGAGAGACGAGGTATTTATATATATGCACTGAAAGGGCTAGATACTAAATGCATATATTAATAGTTAAATTGGCAAGTTATTTCTGGTAAAAGTCCAAAGTGCATTCTTACGGTTCAAAATGAGCTAGCCGTCACTACATAGGTTTTCCAGAGCTCCGTAAATTGACATCCAAAACCTCTTTTGATAAGCTTGCACGTGAATTCAACAAACGGTCGACGGATTGAAGTTGATGAGTTCAGTTTATGACATAGAGTGTTCAAACTGTCCTTGAAATCATTGTAGAGTTTATGTGAAAGAGATACGGCAACACTTTTATCAATGAGAGTTCTGTAGTATTTCTGTTAGTACCAATTTCATGTGTGTGTGATCTTTGAGATGTTTTATCCTTGCCGAAGTCTCATGTTTGATCTGAACCTCAAAGGTTAAGATACAACTTGTTGAAGTTACTAAAATGTTGAAACGCAAATGTTTCATAATAATTTTAAATATAATTTGTAGTTTACAACTTGTTCGCAAGAGAAAATTCAGCTTTGCAGAGAGTACTATGTCACCGTAGTCTTTCCCTGTATGAAGTTTTAGAGGAGTGAGCTATAAGATCTGTATATGATGAGTGTCAAAGTTTGTTAGAAAAGTTGATATCTCCATTTCTAGAGAACACTAGCCACATTAACTTCATATTTGATTGAGAGAAAGTTTTATTCCTTTCTCAAGAACTATTCTCATCTTATGACAACATGTAGAAGAATACATGTGTCGAAATATGATGAAAATTCTTAGACGCAGTTGATTAAATTTTTTTTTGTAGTATATTCTATGTTTGGTCTTTTCCACAAAGAAATATTTCTACTCCTGGAAGATGATATGTATGTTTTTTTATGCTATGGTAAAATCTTCTCAATCTTATGAAACATGCATTAAACTTCAGAAAACGTTTGTTCTCTTTTTATTATCAGAAAATATAAAATTTTATACCAAACCAATATAAAACTTTAAATTGCTAAAAAATATTATCGACCAGTTGAGAATTATAGACAAATCCAAACATGACCATATTGCGTGAACAGACGTTTTCCAAACTACAAGACCGAGAGTTTGGTACTCAATGGACCTTAATTTATGAAAAAAATAAAAATAAATTAATGAGCATGCTTCCTTCTCTCTCTCTGAAGATGGAAATATGCATCGATGAACCACAAATGCAACGAACAGAAATAATAATTATTAATTGTCTGTAAGTTAAAATATATCATAAAAAATATAACACTATAACATAAATAACTATTAATATTAAACATATCTCATAACCTACAGTGCTAGAGAGGACGATCATGCACACTAAACTTAACCTTCAATATCTGGAAAAAGGTGTTCTCATGAGCGTGCCACGAAAGGAAAACTGTTCTCGTAAAAGTAGGGAAACCAGATAAAGTTGAGAATCTCTCTCGTATTTCACGCTGGCCGTTGCTGCTCAGTTCCCAGCCATTCTGGACTTATTTCGTAACGCTTTCATCACATATTGCACATCTACCGTGTGCTTGGTAGAAACTAAAACAATGCATTTCTTTGTGGTTCTTAATGCCGGAAAGAAACTTTACCACACCCGCTCCGGTGATCTTCTTTGTGACTGTAGTTCTAGTTGCAGTCAAGGCGAATACTACGGGATAAAAGCACTTTTAAAGATATTCCATTTCAAGAGTACCATAATAGCACCTCTTCCAAAGTTCGGAAGAGGCGAGTATTTAATTTACTATTTAAACTGTTAAAAAATAGTAAATTAAATATTGTAATTACTATTTAATTTTGTCGAGAAAGGTTAACTAATAAATCAGAAATTAAAGAATTAAATGAGGTGAATAGGCTGTAGCATAATATTTCTCGAAAGTGCATCTGGACCCCTCCATGGCTCCTTTCACAATTGATGGATCACCTAACATATAATAATTACAAAAAGATCGATTATTTTATTAACTTAAAATATAATTAGCTCTAACACCTATATCTTTTTATATCATTAAAAGAGCAAAGTTTTCCGGATGCTCATCGAGCATGCATATTCATCACAAAAGTATATAAATATCTATTAAATATAGAAAATACGAATTTTGTAAATATTAGATGATAAACAGATCGACAGTTACGGGCAGACCCGGAGATAACCCATAACGGAAACACAAACACACGTGTTTCTGCCCGGATATAATGGTATAACCCATAACGTAAACATAAACACACGTGCTTCTGAAACTACAAGAGCGGGAGTCTAACGCCAAATAGGTTATGGTTCATCACCTAAATTTCTCGTCGGTAATAAAATTGAGCATGTTACACTTATTCATCTCTTCCTGAATGAATGAGGTGAATTCCAGCGTTTGCTGTTCGACAAAAGTTTGGATCTTCTCCGAAGCAAAGAACAAATTTAAACCTCAGGTCAAGACAAATTGCTGCGTATGTCATGTCATACCAGGTTATGTGTTGCGTTGTTGCTGCGTATGCCATGTCATACCTGGATACTCCACAAGAACTGTGAGGCCGGGTTCCGACATTCTATTCCGTTTACATCGTTGATTGAAAATAAGATTTATGCGTTTCTTGGTAGTCTAGTAGTCTAGTCGCATCCTTTATTTCTGATGTGATATCTCGAGGCAACTTCTACTACCTTAAAAGTTCATGAATGAGACAACAAAATGAATGTCATGATCATAAGTTGTCCCTAGAAGAACGTCATAAACCAATTGGCAAACGGTAATGAATGGAATATTATATTCATACTTCATTAGTTAAATATGCATGTAAAATGAACTTCTGAAAACATTTGCTCGCTTGTTGTTATCAGGAAAATATATAAGTGTCAAGAAATATCCTCTATGAAGTTAATAACAAACCCAAAGATTTTATAATTGTTAATCTAAACCTGCAAAGCAAGAAAATCGGACATAAACCATAAAGAGAACGCTTACAGACTCACTCCCCAAAGTACATATACGAGTTATTTATCGTCACTGAGAAGGAATAAAACAAAAAGTTTAATTTATCATCTAACCCCTCCTCCATTTCTTAATGGAGGAGGTGAAAATATGCAGGGGTGCAAATACGATGGAGGCTTAAAATGCATCCCAAGCGAGGCGAGGAAGTTCAGAGTAGAAGTTTACTAAAAAGCCATAAAAGCCAACTTATAAAAGCTTGGAAAACTTTTAGAGTGTCCGTCGTCCGTGTATTGTTTTCGTTGGCATATGAGAGAGAAAAGAAATATATTTATCGCGATGAAAGGGCTTACTTTTGATGTGGATTATTCGCTGTTGGGGAACTCAGTAATTTCAGGCAAATTTTGCTCACTTTATGTTACTGTAAGAAATATTATTTACAGATAAATCCAAGATTAAACTAATTGAAAAATATATAATTTTGTGAAGTGTTAATTGTAAACCAACCCTAGAAGTTACGAGGAGTTCCAAGGATAACCGATAAATGTAGCACGTGAACATGAGATTGCGCTTTTAGAACTACAAGCAAGTTCCTCTTACGACTTACAGAAAATAAATAATCTTAAGTTTAATTTATTCTCTAACCCTTTTGGCCAAAACAGTTAACTAGGTAGTAAATTAAAACCGTGAGTTGGAAGATAGAGGAGTATATATACGAGTGCTCACTTAATAATTAGTCTTTAGCACTTAGTTTAAACATTAGTGAGAAAATGATCAAGAAGAAAGTACACGAGACACAGGGAGGCTATTCACACGGTTCACATCTGGGATAATACGAAGCGATATTTAAGAAAAAATGGTTGAGAAAGGTTATCCAGTACCGTAGAGATAAATTTTCTCCCAACAATTTTAAAACTTTACTCGTGCGCGATATTTTGAATTATTTAAGTGGTACGTGATATATGATAGTACAGTAAATATACATTCTGGGTCGCCAATAACTGAAGCTGTTACATTTGCCAATGCTTTTGCGTTTATTAGTTTCCATAAAGTCAGGGCCGTTCTACCCGAAGATGCTCGAAGTGAGGAGTATCAAATACATATTATAGTTTATGTAATATTTAATATTTTAACTTAAACCTCTGGTGTGAGTATACAATACCCAAGGAAAAACAAGCTGATGTGGCCTTCTACCCAACGGGTTCAGAGAGGGAAAAAAACCGGTAAACTTTAGATATTTTTGTATTTTGGACTTGTATTGACATATGGTTTATGTGAGAATTAGATTATTGTAAAATATTCCTTTTATACAAAAATTATAGAAAATGAATCTCTGAGGATGGTATTATCGTCATACGTGAAATTTTCAACCCATTCCAGCTCTGGACCAAAATAAAGAAAATATCGCTGGCACAAGAGGAGCCGAAATACCCACACTAGGGCTATGTGCATGCAACATCGGTAGACTTCTGGGAACTTTTGCTCGTTTGCTATTATCAAGAAAATTTAATATGTGTTAAATGTCGAGTTTGACTCAATATAAAAGTATGAAAACTAATATTATTTTCTTCTTCCTCGTGTATTTTGACTCTGAAAAAAAGATTCTTTTTGTTCTAGAAAACTTCTAATTTTCATTTGAACATTTCTTTGTCAATACTAAGTAGTTTGTTTAGAGATGAATTAGTAAAGCTGGTGATATATTTTGGTTGATTCTTTATTTTACAGATTCCAAGTTGAGATGAAGACGCAATCATCAAAACCATTTTTGCATAACAGTTAAATTTCTCAGTTCTCGAAAAGTTTATCGTAAAATAAAGTCTTCAGGGTCATCCAGGGCACTTGTAGTCATAGTCAGGCTTTAAACAAAAATCTTATACCAAGATGATAAGAAAAATCGGAGTATTTTATAAATTTTAATGGTTACCCAAGTTTTAATTTTTAACTGGAAATGCAAGAAGAACCGTACATAAACCATAGGAGAGCGCGGATAGACGTACTCCCCAAAGTACACGTGCGAGATGCTGATAGCAATCCAGATACATTTTAATAAAATATTTAATTTATTATCTAACCTTTCCCTTGCATATTTCCCTTCTCCATAAGGGGAGGTGAGCAAGCAAGCTGAAATTGTGATAGGAATTCTGGTGATGGAATTTTAATTGACAAATAAAATAAAATAGTTTTTCACTTTTTCGATTGTAATTTCGATCTACCCCGAACCTAGCCTCACTTTGGATTCTTTGAAGAAAATGGTGCCACAGTCACAAATCATATAGTAATAGAATTTACTTTCATAAAAGAAGTTCATGGAAGAGTTTGGATGGAAGTCTTACAATCTTACGTTGTATAGCAAGCAGATTATGTATGTATCTCTCACATAGCAAGCATTTTATGCATTTATCTCTCCATCTCAAGGTGGAGAGAAGAATATATAGAGTATTAGAGTTTAATTTATGATCAAACCTTTTTCGTCTAAAGATTTAGTAATAACTAAATTATGACAGTCTAAAATCTAAAATCTTTCTCATCATTATTTTATTGTCTCAAAGACAGACGTGCGTGCACAATTCATACTATCGGTTTCCTTTGCTTTGTCTGGTGTGAGCATGCAAGCAAGCTCATTGGTCTGCAGATGTCTTTAAATTTATTTAGAGCATCAATTTCATCTCGTTTCAAATTTAACCTAATTCATTGAGAAAATAAACGAAATGATATAATATTACATTTTTTTCATTTTACGTAATATGATCATAAAAAAGAAAATCGGTCAAAGTTTATCGCAGCCATGCTACAGTGTATACTAGATAAAGGCAATTTTCTTCCTCTTTCTTTGCTTATATTTTTCCCTTCTTCGAATGCATGACTGTTTTGCTTGTTGGTAGCCCCATCCGACCGTAGCAGTGGCGAAGTGAGGTCAAATCTTCGAGACGGGAAAGCTCAAACCTTGAAGGGGTAGCAACGTCCGGTTGCAGAAAGCCCGCAGCGAAAGAGAGCTCAAATAGTTCAACAGTGAACATAGTCTCACAAGAAAGTAGAAAGATGCTGTTTTGTCTATTGAGATGGCGTGATGCTATCGCAGAGGAAACAGCTTCTGCACTTCCTTCTGCACTTCCCTAACATTGGGCGAAGCATTATTTGAATAAGCAGGAGTCTCGTGGAGTACGATGTAGTGAAGTTCATTCTGCGTGGAGGCATGCATTAGTAACACGTACGTTCGAAATGGGTGGTTCGACCTGCAAGCTCATGCGGTTTCGAAAACTAACTGCAGACCAGCTGCTGACTGTTGGTTCGCTCTAAGGAGACGACCGAGTGAAATTTGTTATGTTCAAGCTTCAGTGCAAGAGTTCATAAACCTTCGAGTGGACCTCAAGACTTAGTGCGTTTCAGAGACCTACCAAGTCGGCTGACAGGTGCTTCGCTGCGAGGAGATAGCACGACATTTGAGTTTTTTATGTTAAAAATGCACTGTCACAGTGCTGAAAGCTTCCACAGTAAACGGAAGTGCGTCTCAGAAAACTGCTTTTGTGCTGACAGGTGTTTTGCTACGAGGAAATGAGCATGACACTTCGATTCTTATGTTCGAACTCCGATGCCACAGTTCGCAGAGCTTCCACACGAACCTCAAGTTACGTGCGAACGTGTGTCTACTTGCTTTATGTGCTAGCATAAAGCACATATGCTTTATGCCCTTCACTTTTGCGCCTCAGAGCTTCTTCCGCCGTGGAACTTTAGCTCTTCTATGGCGCGAGTGTCCGGGTCGCCCGTGAAGAACAGGGCCAAACCCTTGCTGGGAGAGCAGGCTTTGAACCCCCACCTGAACTTCCTAGAATCATAGGTCGAGGGCAGTGTGAAGCTCAAATAAACCCAGGTGCGCGTGTAAAAGCGAAGAAAAGAGTATTTCCATTTTTCGCCCGACGACGCGTGTGAGCGAGAAGATAAAGATTGTGCCAGAAACCACAAAACTTCATTTCAACAATGAACATGTTCCGATCAACTTTCGGAACTTTTATTTCATTTATTATCGAGAAAATTAAGTGTTAATAAAAATTATATATAAAATTATCATAAAAAACTGAAATTCACATATAAAACAACTAGACTTACAGTTGCAGGACAGTCCAGACAAAATCTATAAGTGGAGCGTGGACTGACAAACGTTCCTCAGAATCTTATATAAGTGTGATACTTTTAGAACATAAATAATTTAATTAAAATTAAATATTAATAAATAATAAATTAATTTACTGCACTCTTCCACCTTCAGTAGAAAAGGTGAATAAATAAATTGTAAGTAATCACATAGTGTAAAGCTATGAGGTTACGAGAGAACTTTGATCTAAATCTAAACTCTTTGACAAAAATATTCTATCAGCAAAAGCATTTTGGGTATAAAAGTTAAATTTCGTTCTTCGCAGACCGCCGACCCGCATAATGAACTTCTCCTGGTTACCAAGCATAACCCTAGGGACACCTGGGTTTTACGCTACAGTATATGACTCGGGCCTAGGGTTTTAGTCTGCTTCTTGAGCCCATGCTGATCAGCTGATTGGCTGGCGTATGCACTCCATGCACACGACTACAGTATGTCCGCGCCGACTCCGCGGACATCCGAACTTGTACTTGATTACCAAGTCAATGAATGACCGTCACCGTTGCCACGAATTTGCTACAGACGCTCAGGTAAGTTACGTGATTACAGTACGGTATCAAGTCTGGCAACTTTGGCTGTCCACTCTCCAGTAAATGACAGAGCTGCACATACAGGTGGCCCCGTCTGTCCTGGTAGCACGGATGTGGACTGAAATTGTCAACTCCCAAGCCTTCCACTTCTGGACACATCACGCTTGTGGGTAAGTGAGCCCACAATCAAGTGTGGCGGGTTACTAGGACAGGTATTGGGATATAATAAAGATAAGGACGACTTCCGTATATGGACTTCTTCCGTCACGAAAATTTAAAAGAGTTTTTGCATGAAGCTCTCTGTGCATCTGAGGAATATTTCGTAGCTCCTTAGCTTTCTGACACTTGGTTGGTTAGATCTTCGACGCACCGGCTCCTGGACTAAAACTGCACTCTTGACGACAAGTGTGTAAACTCGGCACCGCCTTTGAAGGTCTTTGTTACCGGCCATGAGATAATAAACAATTTCCCTTGTGACATAATAAACAATTTCATTTGCTTCATGAAGTACACAGTAAGGGCATTGTCCACCCGAGCATCAACATCAATAGTGCAGAACCGGGCACAAAAGGACGATGAATATCTTCCGCCCCCCCTCCCCCCTTTGCAGTGAATTTCCTTTTCTCCTATCAGAATACGTGTAAGTGTTATAAAAGATTATTTTAATAAGTTATAATTAAATTATTTCATAAATATTATATATTAACCACTCCCGGAGTGGTCAACTCATCCGGAGAGAACCCATAAGTGAAGAGCAGGCTGTTGTGTTCATGTTGTATAAGTCCGGAGCACAAAATATCAAATCGCATAATTTCTTGAGGACACCAATTAATGTTCTAACCCTTCTGGCGGGAAGGGTTAGAATATTAATTAGTGTGGCACCTCTCCTGAGGACACTAAGTAATGTTCTAACCTTTCTCGTCGAAAGAGTTAGAACATTAATCAGTGTACATGGGTGAATATGCATGCAACATGCACTTCTCCCAACAGGAAGGAAAAAGACAAGCAGATTCTGAAGATCAAAAAATTCTAAATTCTCATTCGTCAAGCTCTTCATTAAGAAATCTGACTCGAATTGGCTATATATAGGTTTAAGGTCAGGAGTATCATAGAGGAGTATCTGGAATATCTCGTAAAATTAAATTATCACCCTGAAGATTTAGTGGGGTATTTGAAATAGAAATTTGTGTCAAAGTATATCATTAGCATATCTGATTCGTTCTAAACAAAAATAATTCATCTTCGTAATAGAAAACCACTTTGATCATGAAGTGAACCGAGCATCAGGTGAATAAATAAGCATGCTCGATAGACTTCGTTAACTTTTGCTTTCTTTATAATATCAAGAAAAATATAATGATTATGTAAAATTCTTTAATAAATTAAGATAAATAACTATAGTTATTGAATATTAATCATACAAAGAACAGCGAAACGATCATAGAGAAACCATAAGTAAAATACAAGGCAATGCGTTTCCACGCATAAAAGTGCCACTACTTATTGAATAAAATAATATTAATAAATATATTTACTAATTTATTATCTAATTTATTATCTAATATTTCTGGACAGAAGAGTTAGATAATAAATTAAGCTTACTGTAATTTTTCATCTTCGAATAGAAGAAATAAATAAACAGAATATGCATGTAATATCAACTTCGGAGAACTTTTGTTTGTTTGTTGTTATCAGAAAAAATTATAATTGTTAAGTAAAATTTCTATATTAAATTGATCAAAAATAAAAATATTTTAAATATTTAATGATAACTAGACCTGGAGATGCAAAGGAACTCATTAGGGGAATGCTGAGAAACACGCGTTCAAAATTACATATCTGAGGGTTGATCTTAAATAAATCATTTTCTCTTTACAAATTTAATTTATTACCTAAATTTTTTGTTGAGAAAGGTTAGATCATAAATTAGACCTTTGCATATTTATCTCCTCGATGGAGGAGGTGAAATATGTAAAGAAGAACATTCTTTGCATAATAGATTAAAATAATAAGTAAGTATATAAGTCCGTGAAAATTACCTCGTCAGGGTGATGTTTACTACAGAAGATATCTGTGCAATCCTGACCATCTAGTGGTGCTTAAAAAGCCCCCAATGAAAGAACAAAAGAACAAATGTTCCACTGCAAATGCTAGACGATGCTACGACAAACGTCGTGAGACAACACATAACCCGATCAAAATCACATTTCTTCACCTTCTCGATCGTGCTCATGAGGAAGATACTGCATACTTTTTGTAGCAACATTTGCGATGTTTTGGGCATGTAAATCACATGTTGGGCAGGAAAATGGATATCGAAAAGACTTTGGCCGAAGTAGAGTGGAGAAGCCTAGTTAACCCACCGCTATTGGTATGAAAAATAGTTGAAAAAACAATTTAAGATTCGTTAGTCATTGTGAATTTCAAATTCGTTCAAGGGATTCTGGTTTGCTACTCTCCTAACCTTGACTTTTTAAATTTTACAGTAAACAGACGCTAATAACAATCAGGTATTCACTAATCAAAATAAGAACTGAGAATCAAAATCGACACTAAAAAATGGTCCAGGATAAAATCAAACTGATTTACAAATTTTTGCAGTTAATCAGCTACAGAAGTTGCAGAATTTATCTTATATTTGAAAATTAGCCATATCTCGGATCTTTTTTGAACTCTTCTGTGAGATAAACACTCGAATGTAATACAGAAATGCAATTATTATTTGATTGCTAAATAAATTGTTTTGATAACTTTTACTGTCCCGTGGTTACAATTTTCCGCTCTGATATGTATATCCTCGTATTATCATGCACTAGCTTGCTTTCACTTCGTTTCATAAAGATATAAGTTTGTATATACAATAGGATGGTTTTGACTTGAAAACTAGAACCTTTATAACAAATTTAGAGCGTAGAGGTGTCACATTAATTTACATACAGAAGTTTGTGAAAGAACGATGAGATAAGGATTCTTGCTTCAGATTTATAAACATCAACCCATGAACTTCCTGGAGTGATTGTGCTGATTCATGAAACTTAGTGTCGCCTTAGAGACATATCTCCTTCAAATGCATGAATTTCTAAGATGTAGCATTTCAAATATAATTTGTACATTAAATTCAATTGAAGTTCTATTTGATATCACACGATTGTGAAGATTGTAATCATTCTATAACGCATTGCACATAAAAAATATCACTAGTTTAAATTCTAAGATTTCTTGACCTATCATTTTATTCTATTACGATTAACAGAGAATGATCAAAGCCATCTGATTCTGACTCTTCTACCGTGTCAGCAATTATCTCATCATCTTCATCATCTTCACTTTCATTGTTGTCTCATATTCTAGTTTCAAGTGCTATCTCTTGTTCTAAATGAAACAACTGATTTCTAATATGTGTGATGATGATCATTTTCACAACCGACTGTTTGCGGTCAGAAGAAATCAAAAGCTAGAATTTGTATTTCAGAGATATCGAGTTTTTGCTTGTACATAATTTGTCTTCTTCTGCAACCTACAACTTTTTGTTTTTCTGGAAACTATTGACCAACATAAGGATCTGACAATTATGTTGCATACCATTGGATCTCAACTATACATAGTTATTCTTTCTCATCACGAGTGATTATCTGAAGAACATTACAAATCCAAAATGACTGACCATCCTCTGCTAAAACTGCTAACATTTGACCTACAACTAAATCTTTTATATTGCCGATCTTATGTAGCTGTCGTATGTAGAACTCCCTGGTCTTGCTTGACATGGTCCTACGTACAACGGTCTTCTTTCTCCGAATATCTTTTGCTCCATCTCTCTGACTGTTATGACAACATGGGTGTTGATAGTTTTTCTTGAAGAATTGAAACCAATTCTAACATCTGATCATCACCAACTCGATGATAATATGAACAAACTATCTTCTACCAGTTTTCATGTTGTATCTTCTTGTGCGTAGAACAAGTGAATCAACCATTGTTTTTCTTCTTTGTTGAAATAGAAATAACATGTATTTCGAATATCATTTTTGATGCTCAAAATATTTTGCAAAGTATCTGTAGTGGTTCACATGCCTTCTACAGGTCCTACTTGATTAACTCTTGACTTTTTTCTTTCGTAAGTGAAAATTAAGATGATCCTAGATCTGCAGAACTATCTCCATTAGATCGCATTTGGTTTATGATCAGCAAGAGGAAGTAATCAGCGCCACATCAGATTGAATTCAACGTCGTCAGCATCCGACGAGTCTTTTTCTATCTAAGTAGACACAGAAGAGCCCAATGACATCAGAATGATTGTCACGGTGATGATGCAAGAATATTTGAATGTCTCAATGGTTGTCACTTACATCCATGGTGGATTTTATGGAGGCACCATGATTCAGAAAGACGCTTCGAGGAAGTTTACAGTCTCAAAGATCATCAAGTCAACCATCCAAACGCACACCCCCTGGACAAGTAGATGAGAAATTCATCCATATGAAATTGGACCCCCAAGTTATGATAAAAGATGTCAAGAAGTTTTGTTGCAAAAGAAGACTTTGCTTATGGAATGCAAGCTTGGAGCTTTTGAGAACAAAAAGAGAACATTATTTTTGACTTAAACGCAACAAGATATTTGTGTTTTTAGATTCTTACACTTGTTGCTCCTCAACTATCACAAAGTGTGTCTAGATTATACAATGACATCGATGTATATCATGAGATATTTAAGATGATTTTTTGTGTAAGTAATGATTATCTTCATAGAATTCAAAGCGATCTTATTCGCCATCCTGCATCCAAACATGTTCAATTATCTCAGAAAAGTGCTGAAAGATTTCTCTTGCAAGAATGGTTGGATCTGTTTTTCCTCTCTCACTGTGAGCGACAATCCAATGCAACATGTTATCATTTTCTCAACAATCTATCCAAGAGCGGAGTATATGATTACTACAAGACAAATATGTTTGTTTTGTTCATAGAAGAGAGTAAGATGAAACTACTTTGTTTCTCTTTGTTGACAAGATATTGGTGAGAATATTATCTTTGATACAGATACCAAAACACAACAGATTTTCAGGTTGTGATCTTTGTGAGCATGCAGATGAAGAATCAACGAGATCGATCGCTCCCCGGTGAGATAAAGATACGAATGTTATAATATTTTAATTCTAGAATATGTATTATGCAATGATGTGCATGAATGTTATCTCGTTGGAGCTCATTCATCTATGAACTCCATGGATAGTGCATACTCAATTACTTAATTATTCATTTCATCGGTCGTATTTTAAAAGAATATGTCGCTATGACAATGAAGTGTCACATACGTCAACAAGCAGATGTGCAAAGAACCGGTGCAAGGAGAAAGAAGAAAGAATTGACGTCGCCAGAGGTGTTTTATCGATGGAACGGATTAAAGCAAAATGGATGTCTTGCATTACTCCAAAGTTCCTAAAGCGGTTGACGGTGCTTCTTTGGTGGGTATTCATCTCGTGAATGCGCTTATCTTCCATAAGATTTTTCAGACTAGAGTGTTCCTTACGTATAATAATATCAAGTCGGACTCTAACTTGACTATTACGATCTTGCATCGAATAATGTGCGAGTGAGAAGCTCCTCTTCCGTCTGATTTGTACTTACAGTTAGATAATATTGTAAGAAGAAAATAAGAACAACATGGTTTTTGTATACTTAGCAATGTTAGTTGAGAAAAAAATTCAAAAAATTCAAAGTCAGCTTTCTCATGGTGGGACATACTCATGATCATGTAGATAAGATGTTTAGTAGATTCTCGACAACCTTGAACTCACATGATGCATTTATGCTTTCGTAACTCAGTGATGTTATTTGTCAAGCTTACACGTCACAACCTTTCGTGATGCTTCTTGAGGAGACATATCATTTCAAACGTTTTATCAAAGAGTTGTAATGACCAGTTCAACCACTTCAAGATTTAACGTACGGTCAGCAATTCAAGATCAAAGCTGATAGTAACCAAATGGTACAAATTTGGTGCAAAAGTTTCTCCACCGATGTACATTGAATACTTAAGAAAAGTGTCATTCAACTGTTATTTCTTTCCTACTGGAAGAGAGATGCACCCTTGAGACCTCTTACCGTTTCTCCTCCTCGTTAGAAGATGAACTCTTTTAGTTCGTTGTTACGAATCATATTTCTCGAACCAAGTAACCCTGAAGGAGGAACGAGAATTGAAACAAAAGAGACCTTGGTAAAATGATGATTCGAGGTCGTTTGACAATCATGGCCACAATAGATACTAATCTATCAAGATATAGATCAAAATTTGTACTATTCTATACATGATCAAGAGTGTAGTCAACGCTTTGTGCCAAACTATCTTCATCTGAAACAGAATCAAACGTCTTAGCAGGGTAACTTTCTGATAAAAGTCTCTTATCCAAAAACTTCATAAGGATCTACGTTCTTCAGAATTGAGCTCTATAACTTAGACGGTCGCTCCATGAACTTCATGGGTTGCACAACATGACTCGAGAGCAAGTTCTTTGTCTAGTCATCGAATGTATTGAATTCAGCTTGATCTTGTTGCTGTACAAGCGTAGCAATCTGACAAGAACTGCCTTCTCCTAGACATTGTACTTTCTTAGGAACAGCCAAAAGATGCACCCGCTTGCCGCTTCCACCTGAAACATGTGGTTCAAAATCTGAAGAGTTTTCCTCATCAAGTAACTTACATCACCAACATGTATCCTCTTGTATACATAATTTGCTATGTTTCCTAACTTTATTATTTTTATCTTCCGTCATTCTAGACAAGAAATACTCAAAGTTGATTTTCTGAAAAAAGATCAAATTGTTTTACTTTTACAAATAACTTCTTAAGGTGTAATTTTGACCCAAAGTAGAGATTTATGAATTTCTTGCTCGGTATATCGTACGCCTTATTGCAACACTCGCGTACACACAAGAAGACTAAAGATAGAATGCCCAACAAAGACTCTCTTTTCCTTTATATACTAGAGAGAGAAATACAATATAAAGTTGCACATCATTTGCACCACTTACAAATCATCACACGAATTGATGACTTGGCACTTTCACACCACACACACAACTACCTATCCTTGAACTTCACATGTATCGTTGACATGAATCTTATCCGGTCTCACAATAATTGTGTAAGGATGTTCTCACTAATAATTATGCAAGGTAACTAGAGATAATTATTTTCTTCTCATGACTAAGGCGCACTAGTCTTAGTCGTAACTAGCTAAGTATGGTTACAACCCTCATTTAGGTCGTAACATCCCAGTTGTCATGGTCTCGTTCAAACTCTTGAACCAAGAAGGAGACATTTCTGAGATTTTTGACGGATTCTCAAATAGCTTCATATACGGATAGCTTTTCCATAACACCATATACTCTATGCGTTGTCATTTTGGACCTCTGTTCGCTTCTTCATGATCTTCTCGACTTCGTATTGTTCTTCCTCATCCACTAACGTTGGAAGTGATCGTGGTGTATGTGGATTTGTGAACTGGTTGGACCGATGGGTATATTGATGAAGAAAAGACACATGGAAAATTGAGTACTTTTCATGTGTGAAAAGATCTCTAGTTTATACATTATGACATCAATAAGCTTGAGAATAGGAAAGGGTCCAATGAAACAAAAGTTGAGCTTCTTAGCTCCTACCAATAGAAGTTGGTGGTAGATAGCCAAAATCTCTCATTGCAAAATCCATGTGTCAACGATGTGCATCCGCATATTATTTTTGACGATTCTATGCAATTTGTAATTTCTTCGCAATGGATGCTTTGTTGGATTTGTTCCATGAACTCATTCACTACAACCACTTTGGTTCTTGACTCTAAATGTTTGATCATGTGGATCAAACTGGAAGGAGTCAACATATGCTCTCCATACATGAGGCGGACTGGTGTCGTCCATGTCGAGGCATTTAGCGAGTTGTTGTATGCAAACTCTTCTAAAGGATGGAGCATATCTTAATCCTTTTGCTCCTCAAATGTGAAATCATGTAACATATCTTCTATAATTTTGTTGGCTCTCTCAGTTTGTCCATCCGTTTGAGGATCATATGTTGTTTCATATAATCCAAACAAAATTTTCTAAAACAAATTGGTGAATTGTGTCCCTCTATTTGTTATCAATACTCGAAAAAGATCATGGTGAGCAAAAACACATCTAGATATAGATGAGCTAATTCTAGAGTTGTCACTGATTTTGTTGTCAGACGGATATGAATCATTTTGCTTAACTTGTTTATGAAAACTATGATGGAATCAAATATTGAAGTAGTTTCAAGTAACTCGCAGACAAGATCCATTGTTACATGTTCCCACCATCGTGTTGGTGTTAATAGTGGTCAAAGTATACTTGATGGTAAATGATTGCTTGCTTTGATCTGTTGACATGTTAAGCAGCTCGAACATATGTGGTCACATCTTAGGTCAAATAATCATCTCCATCTTAGGTCAATAATACACCCTCTGTGCAACTTCTAAGGTCTTCTCAACATCGAGATGACTTGCACTTGCTGAATCGTGACATTTAGATAGTACCGTGGTACGAAGTTTCTTATCATCTGGAATCCATACTCTATTATCTGAAATGCTAATCCATAGAGCATTGTAGCTTTATCCTCGTTGAGCGCTAGAGCTAAATGTGTGTCATCTTTAGTTGCTTCTCTCAACTTATCTTACCATTCTGCATGCAGTTTCATTTTCATGATCACATTGTTGATAAACGACATATGTGTAAGTGCATCAGCAAGTTGTTTCATGTCTTTCACGTACATGATCTTCATGTTGAATCGTTGTTGTCATTTCGTCCAACGAATTTGCTTTTTAGATCTCCAAGTACACCAAAGGTTTACGGTCTATTTCACCATAAACTCCTTGTCCTCCAAGTAGTGTTTTCAATGCTTCGTAGCCAATACAATGGCCAACTCCTCTCATTCAATGGTGTGATAATTATGTTCTATAGTTTGAAGCTTGTGAGAAAAGAAAACCATGGGATGTCATCCATCTTTCTATTCTTGTTGTAATATTGCTCCGACTGCAGTTCTTGAAGCATTTGTAGTCAACTTGATTGGTCATGAAGGGTCATATCACTTAAGAATAGGGATATACAGGAGTCTACCTCCTCGGTTAGGAGGAAAGCGAGTGCAACACTGAGCAGAAATATTACCAAATTTTCCACATTTGTAGCAATATCGTTGGTCATAGTTATCAGGTCCCGTTGCTCTTGGCACGCCTTCTCTCCTAGGTGGTTCTCTAATACGTTCTCTTTGATTTTCACCATTGAATTGTGTGGATAACCTTCACGGAATCGTAGGTTTCCAAGCTCTATAGATGTAGGACCGTATTGATGATTTGTATGTGTAACTATCTCTCCTGCATGAGTACAAGTTGCTCCAATGGCTCTTGCAATTCGTAAGATGTCTCCAATTGCTGCTTGCTCGATGCAAGGATTGTTAACCATCACCTCTTGCCGAATCCTATCCTTTAGTCTTCTCTTGAATGCATCAAGAGCTTCAGCGGGACTCATAGCGATAATGACCACTCGTTGATCTCAAACCTTTTTCATATACTCTTGCACACTCCCCTTTGCTTGAGATCCCACAACTTCATTCGTGCGATTTGGACTGAATCTACAGTCTGAAAAATTTGGAGTAGTCCTTCTTGGATGCCGCTTCATAAAACTTGATGTCCTTTTGTGATGAGAGATATGTGATGAGAGATACCGTGTACCATGTGAGAGCTTTGTCTGCCAAATACCCAACGACAAACCTCTCTAATGTGTAGACTTCATCTCTCCAAACTCTCTTATCATTCCTTTCATCAGTTTCTTCACTGAAAATTATTCTTCTATTCTTTCACTCATGGTCGCTCTCAGTTCCTCAATCGTTCTCTCAATACAATGTCACAATGACAACGTGATATCACTGACTTATCAAAGGTATTACAAAAAGTATCGGAGGTCTCACCACCTTTCTACAAAATTCTTTTCCAAAATTTCTAACCATCCATTTTCGATAGACTGTCTTGGATTGACACACGTAATGAACTTCTACCCATGTATTGAAACTGATTGGAGTCGATTCAATCCATATTTTGCTAAATCAAGATGTAGACAGCGACATCTCAAGTTGGACCATATGTAATGATCAGAAGTAAAACAAGATTTGACGAATTCATCACTAGTGTCATGAAATTCTCTCCAATATACGCCATCAAATTATTTTGAATATATACTTTCTCAATGTATCTCAAGTTGATCTGAAACGAGTTGGGAAACAAAAATCATGGCACTTTGTACATTCCCCCATTCATGTCCTGCACCCATAAAATTTCTCCACTCTCTACTATTTGCAACTCACTGACCCTTGTCAGCCACTGTGCATCGCTCAACACTCTTTGCAAGATGACATTGCTAATTCACTATTACAAGAGGGGTGATCCACACTCTTGAAATGAGAGAACCTACCTCTAATATCATTGCAACACTCGCGTATTTACAAGAAGAGTGAAGATAGAATGTCCAACAAAGATATTGTTCTCTTTTATATACTAGAGAGAGAAAGACAAGATAAGATTGCACATCCTTTGTACCACTCATGAGTCATCACGCAGATTGATGACTTGATACTTGCACACCACACACTCATCTACCTGTCCTTGAACTTCACATGGATCAATGACATGGATCTTATCAAGTCTCGTCAATAATTGTGCGAGGCTGGTCTCACAAATAACTGTGCAAAATAACTAGAGATAACTATTTTTCTTCTCATGACTAAGGCACATAGGTCTTAGTCGTAACTAGCTAAGTATGGTTACACCTATATACAAGAGAGCTTTGCTATAATTTATTTTCTGATTTATCTTTTGCAATTACTAGCTCTCGTTGCTCTCCTCTATCAGCTCTAGCCTATCCATTTGGCAGATATTTGTTAAATAAGAAGGTTTAGAAAATCCAACAAGTTGTGCTTTGCAGGGATCTTGAAATGTTGAATCATGACCTCCACTGTGCCAACTCCGTTTACAACCGCGGACATTTTCTACAGAGTTCAGAAAAAAACTTGTAAATTGAAATGGTTCATAATGGAAGGGTTGTAAGAGTTAGGCATTTGGCAACTCATGCTTATAGAGAGGCAAAAAGATCCGACTATAGCCAGGTTCATAGTTACAATGTCAACTATGTTCGGACAATTGAACTTTTGGTGATTTTGTCTAAAGACAGCTTCCAACATTATGAGGTCCAAGTGAAGCAATTTGCGAAGGAGTTCTGCTCCGGCATGATTTGTCAGGAGATCAAGGCTGGTGAGCTAATGCAAGTCAGTTGTTTGTCTTTCTCTCTTTTTATTTTACTGTTAGTTTTGAACTAAAATTACCGGCTCATTCTTACTAAGATCAGATAGCCCATGAACTTCATGGGCTGGTCTTCCTTCCCGAAGATTAGCCCATAAAGTTCATGGGCTATCCTACTCAAAGAGAGTGTAACCCATGAACTTCAAGGGCTTGTCTCCCCACCCTCATGTCAGTCCATGATGTTCATGAGCTGCTCTCTCCAGTGAGAGGAATGCCCATGAACTTCATGGACTTCCTTCTTGAAGAGGTGAAGAGCTCTTTTCCTCAAGAGATCAGCCCATGAAGGACTGTCCTCTTGTTGTGGAGGAGGGATGCCCGGCTCTTGTTTTATGATTTCTCTTCTCCTTTTGTTATTGTTACTCGTATTTGCATACCTTTAACATAAGCTTCCCTGATCTTGCAAATGCCGACTGTCTTGACGGATTTTGTTAGCCAGAGCTCCAAGTATAAACTCCTCGAGCGTGGCATCATGAAAAAAATGATTATACAGTTCCGAGGAATTCTAACAGTTCCGAGGGACAATGTACCTATCTCCCGTCTATCTCCTACACCCGAAGTTGTTCAAACATATAGACTAGGTCTGCCAAAGAAATCTCGATCCAAAGCAAAAGCGAGGATGACTTCAGAGGAAAGTGTCCTTGAAGCTAAGGTTTTCAAAGTAACCCGTCGAGAGTCAATGGCTGACAAAACGACCAAGAGACAAGAAGGTTCATGTCACTCTTCACGAGTATCAGTTAGTTGGTCAGACAAACCTCCACTCGGTCCTTTTTCTGTCGATAATGGGTCTTCTGGCAGGGTTACTCAGCCAAGAAGAAATACCCTTATGAACCAGACAGCGTAAGGAAGGAGTACGTCAACTCGTGATGACAGCAATCAGTCACCTTCTCCAGATCTTGATCGTGCGACAATACCTCTTGGAACGGAGGCATCTCTACGGATACTTTCAACTCTACAAGAGACGGCTTTCATGCAAGATCTGAAGAATGAAATCTGACATGAAGTCGTCCAGCATTCTCATGTCACTAACGAGATGATTCAAGTCAAGATTGAATAGTTCTACAAACCAGTGGTAGAAGCTAACAACGACAACTGAGGTCCGTATCAGATCTGTGCAGTTAGTCATTCTTTTGTCGAGAAGTTGAAGAAAGCTATGCAAGGGAATGCTTATGCACATTATAATAATTTTCTGGTCGTGGTGAATCTGCAAGACTTTTTACAAAAGACGATTGGGTTTCATCGTTGCCGCTTACATGGATGTTCTACATCGTCGGTGATAACCACAGTGCATTGAGATGATCAAGTTGTTGACTCAATATCCAAGATGTTATCAATAGCTTCGTTGATGTAATTATATTGTATACGCGGGTTTGTCCAAGAGCGAAGTAACGTTATTTGCGCATAATGATAATGTTGATGCTGATGTTCATTGAAAGTATATTTTTCACTAGAAAGTTGAATACTTTCACCAGCAGTTTATCAAGAGCAAGACATCAATTCAAATGAGGAAATGTTGACTTTGAAAAAAGTCAATGTACAGACTGAAGACGGGTTACAGAAATGTATGTTGACTTTGGAAGGTACTTTCCAAGTTGCTTTCAGGATGGACAGTTTGTGGGAGGTTCATGAGAGGATTTTCATAGACTAAGTGGGAGCATCATGAAATCAAAAGACAGAAATCTGTGACACGACGACGGAGAAATGAAAAGAGTGTAGTGGCAAGTTGTCCAAAGTGTAACTGACGACAAGATTCTGTCCCTCCTTCGAGTTGACTAAGGTGAATTGTGTATAGACGAGATGCAGAAAGAATGCGAACAGTGTTGCGTTATGAATTGTATCAGATGGTTATTGTTCAGATGGTGGGTCTAAAAGACTGGACGGACTCGTACGAGAAGATTGATCCGTACACTATGGAAGATCGATTGCGTCCATTTTTCACCGCTTTTGATAAACTATTGGTATGTTTTATATCCTACAAATATGATTTATTCATGTTTTGCAGCCCATGGACTTCATGGACGAACATGCTTCAAGATTTCTTGTTTCAACTATTTAATTCATATTTTTGTTTATTTTTTCAGAAAGATCGATCGCATCGGAATTTCTTTCTAAACGTCTTTTCAAGGTTGAAGAGCCATTTGAAACTAGACAGAAAAAGAGAACAACAAAGATGAAAACTTTGTTGGAAATTCTTCCTCCAGGGTTTCTAGATTATTTGGAACGTGTTCGCGAGTACAAGGAGACCAAGAAACGTGACGAGATGATTCTTTCAAGGCAGAATATATCTCGGACGTGGTGTAAAGAAAGAGCAGACTTTGCTTACAACTAAGAAGTATATCTTGTAGATGTGCAAAAAATGTCTACTTCAATTCAGAAGTAGATATTCACTTTGATCACTACATGCATCCATATGCGTTCAAGTTGAAGCATTGTATGCACGATGACGCATCGCATAGTTGATATCGCCTAGATGGTTCTTCATTTTGCACAGTTGTCTACGTCTGATTATTGGACGATGATTATATTCTATAGTCTTCAATAGACGAATGATGTTGTTGAAGCATTACGCGATGCGGGTTGTAGAGTCACACCATGTGTATGTGTCAAGATCAACTATAAAAATGCAAGAGGTCCACGCATTACGATGAACCATGAGTACAGACGCATCTATTTGGTACAAGATGCTAAGAAAATGATGTTGAAATGATGTCAAAATCAGCCGGGGCAGTTTATTGTGGGTAGCTCACATTAATCAAACATTAAACATGATATTAAAAATGATGGGTTTTGGGTACCCAATCCTTTATATCAGAGCATGGATTTAAGGGAAAGTTACTGAACCTTATTGACACCTCGGTATATCATTACATCATTTTCACAACAAGAGGAGAAGAAAGAGCAGTCTTGTTGCTTTTGACAAATTTTTACTTTAATATATGAAGATTTGACAAGATAATGTTTCGTCATAAAGTTTCATTGGACTCAAATAATGATATCGATACAGGAATTAAAATAAAGATGTTCTCGATAGTGCAATCAATCAGTAGCTCAGAAAGATATTATTAATTATAGAAGCACATCAGAAAAAATGTTGTCGTAGCGAGAATCTTTCTTTCTATAAAGTGCTAGCTTTCGAGTTATTATCAGGAGGTGATGCATTTTGGAGCACATTAGTATCTTAGAAATCCTGTTAGACCTCTCTTCAACGTGTTCTTTTCTCCAATATAATGTTAAGATAATCACACGAAGATATTGAACAGAAATCTACTTAGTCAGCCCCCACCAGCAATTTCACGACTTTGTCAACCTCGAAGTTTCTTTGTCAACCCCCGGACCTGACATTACCAGTAAGAGTAAGGCGTATCAACCAGTAGCCGGTAATATGGCTAGTAGAAGAACATATCACGGCAGATTTGTGCACTAAGGTTCTTCTAACATTTTTTGTATTAAGAACATCATAAGAACTTTCCCGGTACATCTTACGTGGAGGTTGACAAAGAAACTTCTGAATTGTCAGAGTTGACAGAGTAGTGAAATCGCTGAAGGGGGCTGATGATAATAGACACGAAAAAAAGAATAGGTGATGATACATGATTTCTCAATGGTATTTTTCTCTAAAATTTCTCACTACTAACGTATTCTTTACATATTCACTTCTTCCATCTTCTGATGAGAGGCAAATATGCTAAAGGTTTAATTTGTTATGTAATCTTTTTGTCTGATAAAAGTTAAATAATAAATTTATTTATTGATTAAATATACTATTTTCATGAGTAGGTTGCCGCACTGGTAGTCTTTGCAACGCGCGAGTATACAATTCTCTTATGATTAGGTTTGTATCTTCTTGCATCACCCGGTCTAGCTATCACTTAACATTTAGGGATAATTAGATATTGTTTATCATCTTGGTATAGAATTGATAGATAACATTTATATCTTAAATTTCAATAACAGCAAGGAGCAAAAGTTCTCCGAAGTTGATCTTGCATGTATATTTTATACACTTATGTATATGTTATATATGTGAAAGACCGGGGATTGACTATTACTATCTATGTTTGGTTTTTCATCTCTGGATTCAATTCTACTTGTTTATCCATACCACCTATGAGTAAAGTCATAAATCAAATTTTTATTTTATTTTATTTAAATATGAAAATGATATATTTTTAAATTAAAATATCATTTTTGAATTTTTGGAACCTTTTATATTTTAAACTTCAAAAAAATATATGTATCATATTTTTGCAAAAATAAGCTTTAAAAGTTTTTCCTTTTCTGAATAAAAATACTCTATTTACTTGCATCTATGGTTAACGAAATTAA
Source organism: Asterella californica (assembly GCA_036924285.1). Taxonomy (NCBI): domain Eukaryota; kingdom Viridiplantae; phylum Streptophyta; class Marchantiopsida; order Marchantiales; family Aytoniaceae; genus Asterella; species Asterella californica. The sequence continues at coordinate 22,737,128 of JAYKYS010000003.1, forward strand.
CTAATGAGCCTTCGAGCTTTTCAGTGAATCTAAAATTTAAATTCTTAACTTTTTACCGCTGAGCTATGCAATCTCATGCGATATATTATTATTTCCAACAATACAGTAGCGTTGTTTACATATTTACTATCTTTTGAAAATCCATATGTTCGTAGTTGTGCAGCCTAATAATCACGTTCGAACTTCAGGAACTTTTGTTCCTTATATATTATTGGGTATGTTATAAGTGTTATATGGAAAATCTATAATAAGTTCCAGCAAAAATCAGAATTAAATTTAACTGTTAAATGTTAGTAGTTCAGAGAACAATGGCAACATCGATAAAAAGCCCATAAGTGAAGGAAGGGACACGCGCTTCTGGAAGTACAAGTGCGAGGACCTGCTGAAGTAAGAAAATATATTAATTCACACATTAATTTATTACATAACCCTGCATGTAAAAAGAATTAGGTGATAAACTAATGTTAAGCTTGCAAACATTAACATTACCAGAAGGTGAATAACTAGAGTAAAGCCTATAAAATAAAGCGCCTGAACTAAACCGAGTTTCTTTTCTCCTCGCTAATCCGCTGGTGGTTTCATTTTGGTATTACTATTTGCATATATGACCAAATATTTTCATCCGTCAATTTCTTTAGAATTAACTATAAAGTGGAAATAAAATATTCATGCAACATGAACTTCTGTGGAACCTTTACTCGTTTTCTGTGATCGGGAAAAAACATAATTATTATGTGAGAAATTCTGTACCAAGCTGATTGAGAAATCAAATTCTACTGTAAGTATATCTAGACTTGACTTGTGAGGTGTTCTAAACTTAACCTATAATGTAAACGTGAACAAACACGCTTTAGAAAATACATATGCGAGAAACTCACCAAAAAAATTACACATGATTTACTGAAGTGTCAAGTTATTACCCAACCCTTACCAACAGAAGGGTTAAGTAACAAATTGAATATTTGCCTACTCCAGAGAGGAGATATGTGTACGAAAAGATATTATACTAAAAAAATTACTCGATTCATTCTTTCCGTAATCGGGGCAGCGTGGGCTCGATTCTTTCTATCGGGAGGGTTCAGTCTCTGCAAGGGCAGCTGCAAAAAGCCCCAAGGGCAAAAAAGAACCATAAATAAAAGAATTGTGAATTTTAAAAAGGTAATAATATCATTATTATTATGACCCAAGGCATACGTTCATTTACGATCCGATGTTTGAAAGAAAAAAACTCTTGACAATGTCCTCGGCAGAGCGTTGTATAGCTTGACACGTGTGTTACGGTTTCAGCAGAGGTGTCAAGATCTGCTGGCAACTGCGGTTTTGGATGTACGGTGCAGATTGGAGAAGGCTTTTGCAACTTTTTGGATGGCAGTACATTGCCAGCCCATTTCCATCCAAGATTCCCCGTAAGATCACGGATATTCTTGATATATATATACACATATAACCTACCCACTCTCTACTACAGTTTATAATGCATTGTGTTGAGATCTGTTGTGATCTATCAATCAAGTAGATAGGGTAGATTTGATATAGTAAGTAATTTTTAATTTTTAATTTAATTTTAGTTTTTTCTGATAACTCAATGATAATCTCACTATATGAGTGAATGATCACCATATTCCAAGACGTACTCGTTATATTATTTTAGATATACAGTCGGTCTTGGCTTTATTTTATTTGGATAAATCGTTTTTTTTTAGTATATGTTACCAGTATCGTTATGTTATTATTTGTATGATTTGTTGGACTGTCATATTTCTAGCACCTTGTTTTCAAGTGAAGCTCCATGGATTACTGATTGAAGATTAGTTTCAAAAGCATGTTTATTCGATTAAATAATGTGTTAGTTAGAAAACTTGATCAGAAATACATTTGTCAGAAAAGTTTTGGCAAAATATTGTTGAAGATCATCTCAACTGATCTGGATGCTTATGAGTTCGAACTCGTCCATGACCAAGTGAACAGAAAAACAAAAAAAAACAGAAAAAACGGGAAAAAAAATAGAAAAAGCACTCTATCACAAACTGTGAGATCCTACACGTTGATACTTGTTTCACTTTCATATCCGTTATAACATCTTATCCAGGTAATTATTATCAGTAATAACCGATAGTTTGTTATATTGTTAAAATGTACATCTTCATATTTATGATCCAAACCCTTATTCTCAAGCCAAGGCCGCATACAGTTCAATATATGCACGACAACTTAAGAAAATGAATAAGGGAAGAAGACAAGCAAAGAAAGAAGAAGAAAATTTGTTCTTCTTCCTGTTTGTGGTTATTAGATGATCTATCTGCATGCTCACGAGAAACTCTTCTTCATTTGAGTCTTTTTCATGATGACACTAACTAAGTCGGGAAGGGATAAGACGATAGATGTTGTTTTGCACAAGAAATTATGAGTTTAGGTACCTAAATAACCCTCAAGCTGGAACGAGATGAGATACATTTTCTAAATCCAGGACATTCATCTTTACCTCATCATGGATGAAGAGATCCAATAACATGGTGGGCGAAAGATTCCATAGTCTTACACTTGAATGTGAGTAGAAGAAATTTATCTTGGGAGAATGACTTGCATAAAGAACCTTTCATGAACTAGTGACCGTTTATCTTTTCAGTGTACATTAATTTATGATCAAAATCTTCCTCTTGGAAGGGATTGTCATAAATTAAAGTCGAACTCTTATTAACCTCTATCTCAAAGAGAAATATTAATAAGAGCTAGTATAACAATAAGAATCGACTAAGACTGTATGGAGACAAGTGGGAAAAGGGGTGTTATATATGTCTTTCCTGACTTGAGGTACTGGTCTTTTATCTCATCCAAAAATTAGCAATAAATGTTTGTATTATATAGGATTATCGAGGAAATATTCTCTGATAAGTCACTAATTGGTCCATTTCAAATAATTTGATTGAATATTCTCAACTAGTTCTTGTAATATTTCTCAAGAAGTTAACCTCTTCAATTACAAATGTTATCCATATAGATGACCGTGAACACCTACTCTTCTTGGATAGTATATGAGTGGATTATCACCATGGGTATATTCTCTCGAGAAATTGTTCCTTAGAAATGTGACTGATCATCTATGCACCTCTTTTCCTAAATATTATTCATGATTTGTAATCATATTGACATTTTTTACGATTTACTCTCCGAAGGTTAAGAATTTTGAAAACCCTTAATAAAAATGCAACCAGCAAACAATGATTGTTACTTCAGTTCTAGTAGATATTAAAGGTGAAATATGTCAATATTCTTTATCTGTTTGCTGGTTGCATTTTTATTGAGTGGAAGTGAGGAGAACCTTGGTGGAAAATAACAACCCCTTAATCTATTACAGATTCTATGTCTCGTCTTTAGTTCCCTCCTCTCCGTAGGCTACTCTTTCTTTTGTTGACAAATTGATCGTTATGAAGCTGAAACCAATTCAAGACTGTTTACAATAAGATTTCTCCTGAGATGGATTAATATGCCTTGATTACATCACAAGTTCGGGTATAAATAGTCCCAGCAGTACTGATTCCAGACCACTCAGAGTCCTGAAGTGGCTGCTTGCTCTCTGCTCAAGAAGTTGCATTACATGCTGTTCAATAAAAATCTTGTGTGGCTACGGATGTTTTTTCGGAAATCTGTTAAAATCTGCCTCTTAATCTGAGCTAAGAGCTGGAAATGCTATTGAAAAGATTACGAAACGATATCAATTTTATCTCCAACCGACACCTGTAGATCATGCCCTGGCTGGACAAATGTCATCTTTGATCCATGTGTAAAAACTCATCTCTAATACTTTAAGAGAAATAGCAAAGTTTGAATGCTTGCCATGATGATTTCAGTTGACTGTAGAAATGTTTTTGTGATCTTTCCAATGAGATAAAAAATGTCCAATTCGGAACTGTCTGAAGAAAATTACGTCAAGTCAAAGTCTCTCATGTCATTTCAGGAGATAGTTTGTCGACAATTTGATCTAATCAACATTAACATGTCAGCAAAATGTACAATCATCAAACTGTCACATTAACACTTTTCCAGTTTTTCCCCACTTCAAAAGAATTGTCACATCAGCACCCCATCTCGTCAACTTGTCAAATCTTCAAATCTCCATAACCTTTTTGTTTGAGTTTCATTTGCATCCGTCCAAAAATCAAAATTAGTCTCCGCAATAGGTCTTATATAATGGTGTCCTCATATTTCCAAAATGAACAAGTCTAAAAAGTTGCTACTCAACGTTCTCTTTCAACATGTAGAATCGATCCACGAACAACGGACTATACATCAGATTTGTCTATAATATCTTGATAGATATTGAATGCTCCATAAAAGTTTCAACCATCATCGTTATTATCATCTTTGTAGTCGTTCTTATACTCTTCTCTCTTGGTAGATCAACGTCAACTGAACTTACATGCAAATCTTACACTATAACTAGGAGTTCTGGACATATAATCGAATATGTTGTATCCATTATGAACCACATTGTGTCAACGATCCATACACAAAAATAATCTTGTAACTCATTGAATAGAATCATGTTATCTTTTGAAAATCTCACACTATGACATTGATATGATAGAAAATTCTATCAAAAACAATTGGATCATGATGACATCACGACTGTAATAAGTAGAGCCCTACTTATCAACTAGAGGGGAAATTGGTTTGGTAGAAGTCTTTGGTATAAGAATTAGTTACGGCTAAGTTGGCCGAAGAATACATATAGCAAATAGTACTTCTACCAATAGGCAAGTGCGCCAAAAGTCCGCCGGGAAACTTCCAGAAGGAAGTTTCTAGAAAGAAGCTTCGAGAACTTTCCAGCCGGGAAGCTTCCAGAAGGAAGTTTCTAGAAAGAAGCTTCTAGAACTTTCCAGCGAGCCTCTTACGTGGCTCATTCTGAACCCTTTAGATGTTGTTCTAGATCTAAGGCTGCATGTAAGCCACATCAGCGATCCACGTGAGAGATGAGCATTGACCGGAAGCTTATCATGTACTATTCCTCTCACTATATAAAGGCTGCGAATGCACCACCACGGGCATTCGAGTTTTGAGTTCACTCTAGAGCCCATCTTACAATGGTATCAGAGCGAGGAACTCTAAGAGAGCGGATTACCCCTCTTAAAAGGACCTTTGATCGAGGTATCTAGCAATTAGAACTCTAAGTGTGCCGAAAAGGTCAAGAGAGCTATGTGATGGATGGGGGTAGATTTCCAGCTCCAGAATTATCATTCTTGAATCTTTTTCATATCAAGCTTATGTATATGCGTCATGAGCATTTTCGAGTGTATCTTGTCTATCATTTCGGTGAGGATTTCATGGGTCAAGTGATGAATTCGTCAATCTCGGTGATTCTTCCAATAGTGACATATGCAGCCAGTTAGGATTTGACCGTCTACATCTTGATTTAGTGAGCATGGATCTAAACCTACCCGCTTCTGTTCCCTTCAACACATGGATGGAGATCCGCTACGTCTGCAAACCAAAATCGTTACATAGAGAGTTTGTGATTAGAAATTTTGGTGAAGAATTCTACCGCGAGATAATCGATTCTCCTGTCCTTTTTGTAGTACATGCAGTGTACGAACGTTTTCGAGTGGCCGTCATAACTCTATACTAGGAGAAGCTTGAAACTTTCGTGTCGTTCGAGAGAGAGAGAGAGAGAGCGATCATGGAGCTACAACCTCCAAACCCAGAGTTGGTGATGCAGGAACTGATGCAGGGCATGCTGATCGAATTTCAGGAGATGAAGATGACGGTTGAAGCACTACAGAACAAAATGCTGAACCTCGAGGGTCAGAGTATGACAGACGTTGGAAGAGGAAGATCGTCTCAAGGAGTACCGATGGTGGGAGAGCAAGCTGCACCAAGGGAATCCGTGACACAAATCGTTAGAGCTCCAGTCGATGATGAAGGTGCCCTGTTACACAAATGAAGAAGACATGTAACATTGAACCGTACAAAGGTCAACGAATCATGAGAGTAGTCGAGAATTAGATTTCTCGGATGAATCGATATTTGCGACTTTTCAGTATGCAAATCACGGATCACGTAGCGAGAGTGTTTGCGTGTGGCTACTTGAATGACAAAGCTCTCACGTGATATGATGCATGGGAGAGATCGGTGTTGACGGAAGGAAGAACAGTCACATGGATCGCAATGCAAGAAGGGCTGTTGAAGAATTACCAATCTGTGGATTCGGTGCAAATGGCTCGAACGAGGATGTGAGGATTGAAACAGAAGGGAAGCCTTCAAGAGTATGTAGAAGCATTCCTCGACTTGCAAGTTGCAACCACTGATATGAGTCCAGCGGAGGCTCTTGATAATTTCAAGAGGGGGTTGAAGGAATCCGACAAGAAGTAATGGTGCAAAATCCACTCACGGTTTTTGAGACCATCGCTTGCGCTCAGAGAATTGCTGGAGCATTAGGAGGAGAAGTGATGATTCCACCAAATCATCAGAATAGATCCAAAATCTCGTATGCAAACGGTCCGACACCCATGGAGCTAGACAACATCCGCTATCAGCCACGACAGTTTCAAGGTGGAGATCGTCGAGGACGGCCAGAAGAAAGACGTCAAGGAGCTCCTAGAGGAGAAGGTGTCAAGAGTGCTACACCTCAACTTGAGCAACGTCGATGTTACAACTGTGGACGATTCGGTCACATAGCTGTAAATTATCGAAGTCGTTTCCTAGAGGATCCAAGACCTCCATATCGTCGACCTCTGAATCATCTGAACGAAACGAAAGGAAATGAAGAAGTCGAGACAAGACTGAGAAACGAAGAACACCAGTAAATGCACCTCGCGGCCTTACTGGTGCAAGGAGGGAGAAGAAAGACGAGGGAAGGAGAAGGAGATTGACAAAAAATAATGCGTAGTTGATTGTCACGGATGGAGTATTGGAAGGGACCCCAGGTGAGAGTACTAATCGATCCTAGTGCAACAGAGAACTTTTTGTCTCGATCGACTGCTATGAAGTTGGGAATGGAGTTAGAAAGTGATGAGAGTGAAGAGATAGAACTACCCAATGGACAAACTGAGAAGATTAAATCCCTACCTCAAAAGATAGAACTTACGTTAGGCGAATATCGCGAAGATATTGAGTGGCGAGTGATCAATTAGCCCGTTATGATGTCATATTGGGTATGCCGTGGATGGAGCAGTATAATCCCGAAGTGGATTGATGAAGAAAAGTGGTGAAAACCAAACAGTGGAAAATCTTCGGTGATAGAGTGAGATCTCGAAGACAGAACTTGTCTTTGTATGTAATAGGTACGAGTGCTATACATAATAGCGATGTCTGTTTGCTGGGTTTAATAAGAGAAGTCTCGAGTGCACGGCTTGACGGGCAGGTTCTAGAAAGCTTGACAGAGGTGATAGCAGAATATGAGGATGTCTTTCCCGATGATCTTCCTTCAAGGTTACCACCAAAATGAAAGATTGATCACAAAATCGAGGTGATTACAAGGAGCACCCCTCCTTGTAAGGCCCCATACAGACTAGCACCACATGAATTGGAGGAGTGCAAGGCACAAATCAAGGAGATGTTGCAAAAAGAGTTCGTCCAGTCCAGCGTGTCACCATATGGAGCTCCAGTGCTTTTTGTTAAGAAAAAGAATAACAGCTTACAGATGTGCATCGATTACCGAGCACTCAATCAACAAACGGTGAAGAATAAGTATCCACTACCTCGGATGGATGACTTATTCGACCAACTCGAAGGAGCAAAGTACTTCACGAAGCTAGACTTACGGAGCGGGTACAACCAGATTCGAATCGCTGATGAAGATGTGGCGAAGACTGTCTTTCGAACAAGGTATGGTCACTTCGGATACTTAGTAATGCCATTTGGTCTCACAAATGCACCGGCCACCTTCATGGACTTGATGAATGACATATTCTGTCCGTACTTAAACAGATCAGTCGTTGTCTTTCTTGACGACATCCTAGTCTATAGCAAAACTATGAAGGACCATGTGCACCATTTGAGAAAGGTTCTCCAAGTACTCCACCAAAATTTCAAAATGTGAATTTAGCAAGACGGAGGTGGACTACTTAGGACACAGAGTGAGTGCAGAAGGCATACAAGTAATAGACTCAACTTAAGAGCTTCCTGGGATTGACAGGATTTTATCATAGATTTGTTAAGCATTTTGCCAAGCTTGCACAACCACTAACTGCCCTGTTAGACAAAGGAAAGAAATGGATGTGGGGAACAGCGCAAGAAGTAGATTTTCAAGCATTAAAAACCGCGCTACTACATGCTCCGATCCTCAAGTGGTACGACCCGAAGAAATCTACCAAGTTAGCAACAGACGCATCAGGCACGGCAGTAGGGGCGGTGTTGCAACAAGAATGGAAGGATGGTTGGCATCCAATTGCATACTTCTCTCGGAAGTTGTTACCAGCAGAACAAAACTATCACACCACCGAAAGAAAAGAATTGGCGATAGTCCTCGCCACGAAGCATTGGAAACACTATCTAGGGGAGAAGGCTTTTGTGGTCGAGACAGACCACAAACCTTTAGTCTATTTAGAGACGCAGAAGGATCTCTCAAAGAGACAAATCCGTTGGGCAGAATGGAGACAGCGATTCAACATGATCATCACGTATGTGGAGCGCAAGAAGCAAATTGCTGATGCATTAACTCGCATGCCTATGGTGCATAACATAGTCTCTGAAGTCAAGGTGAATTCTGACTTCTGGACAAAATTGATCGAGGGCACAAGATCGGATGCACAGATTATCGTAGCAGAACCTTCAAGAACCATCACCCGCAACCATGGTTTGGTATTCCATGAAGGGAAGTTATGGATCCCAGATGATCCAGAGCTACGCATCACAATACTAACTGAATGTCACGATTCAGCCATTGCAGGACACATGGGGGTAGAAAAGACATTGGAAGCACTCCAACGAGTGTTATATTGGTCCAAGATGGCAGAGGATGTTGCAGTATACACTCGGAGTTGTGCAATGTGTCAACAAAATAAGGCTACAAATCAAGCACCCTTCGGTCTCCTTCAACCCCTCCCGATCCCTTCCAAACGTTGAGAACATGTTAGTATGGACTTAGTGTGTGAACTTCTCATGACCAGCTCAGGTTTTGACTCCATAGTCGTCTTCGTCGATAAACTCAGCAAGATGATCCATCTTCGACCAACCACGAAAGACGTCTCAGCACCGCAACTTGCCTAGTTATATTTGAACATCGTTTTTGCTCAGCACGGTCTATCGCGGGTGCTTACAACAGATAGAGGTCCTCAGTTTATTAGTCTATTTTGGAGAACCTTGTTTGGTCTGTTCAAGACCAAACTTGCCATGTCTACTGCTTATCACCTACAAACAGATGGACAAACTAAAAGAGTCAATCGCATCATTGAAGACATGCTAGGAGGCTTTACTCTGGAGGAGCAAGCGAAGTGAGACACCTTACTCCCTTTGGTAGAATTTGCCTACAACAACTCTCTCAATGCATCTATCCGTGAAACGCCTTTTTATCTCATGTACGGCGAACATCCTCTCACACCAACAAGTTTGACACGATTCGGCACGACGTCGTCAGTCAACACCAAAGTGGATGTTGTCATTGAATTCGTTGCACGAATTCAACAAGGAGTGGAAAAAGCTAAGATGAAACTACAAGTTGCTCAGAATCGACAAAAACAATATGCCGATGGACACCGTCGGCATGAAGAATTCACGATTGGTGATCGAGTTTGGTTATCCACAAGCAACCTTACTCTGATCGGCAGTCGTAAATTCAACCCTCGCTTCATCGGGCCTTTCTCTGTTGTCCGTAGAATTGGAGCAGTGGCATATCAACTCGAACTTCCATCCCACATGAAGATTCATCCGGTTTTTCATGTGTCTTTATTACGGCGATATACACCACGACCTCCTCAATTTGACAATTCGCAAGAGTCGCGACCTCTCTCTCAAATTATCGATGACGAGGAAGAGTTTGAAGTGGAATGCATCTTAAAGAAACGTGTTCGTGGGACTCGTCATCAACGGGTAGATTATTTGGTCAAATGAAAAGACTATCCATTACATGAAACAACATGGGAACCTGCAACCAATCTTGCACACGCCCCACTCATAGTGCAAGCTTCCGAACAGCAGTTGAGCAACGAGGACGTTGCTTCTTAAAAGGGGAGAGGTTTGTAATAAGTAGAGCCCTACTTATCAACTAGAGGGGAAATTGATTTGGTAGAAGTCTTTGGTATAAGAATTAGTTATGGCTAAGTTGACCGAAGAATACATGCAGCAAATAGTACTTCTACCAATAGGCAAGTGCCCCAAAAGTCCGCCGGGAAACTTCCAGAAGGAAGTTTCTAGAAGGAAGCTTCGAGAACTTTCCAGCCGGGAAGCTTCCAGAAGGAATTTTCTAGAAAGAAGCTTCTAGAACTTTCCAGCGAGCCTCTTACGTGGCTCATTCTGAACCCTTTAGATGTTGTTCTAGATCTAAGGCTGCATGTAAGCCACATCAGCGATCCGCGTGAGAGATGAGCATTGACCGGAAGCTTATCATGTACTATTCCTCTCACTATATAAAAGTTGCGAATGCACCACCACGAGCATTCAAGTTTTGAGTTCACTCTAGAGCCCATCTTACAAAGACAATAATAAAGATGTGCTAAGCTCGAGTTCAGTAACTAAATCACAACAACTCACGTTCTGATCTTCGATGCGTGTCTAGGTGAGGCTCTTCGCTCTCGAGGTGAATGGAAAATATGATACATATAACAATAAAAATATATAATAAATGAAACAAAAACAAAAGTAACTATAACACATACTCACAGCAACAGAGCAATCAATTGAGTATTAACACCACTTACCAATCTGGTGTAAACCATGACAGGCTGCAACATTGCTTCACCAACCAAGTGTCTTTCCATCTCTCCAGAAGTTGTTATAAAAACAAGTCAGGTCTAGAACCGCGCAGTATATTGCTATACAAGATATCCAAGATTGCTATATTGCCGAGAGTTTGTCTCCTCGTCATCTCGCTTTGTAAAATCCTCACATACACTCATAAAACCTGAAAGTGCATTTCATTTTCTGTCGGATGCTCTCAATCATCGTGCTGTCAGTCTTGACATGCTGTGTGAACTATCCACTTAACAAGCACTTACAATTGAATCTAATGTTGAAAACTATGGGTACATACAAGTTAAAGCGGTACAAGTCTCGTCCGTTTCATACTCATGCACTTACTGCTCTGCTCCGGCCGAAGGAGTATGACATGCTATGTTTGGATGCTCTCGCTGGTGGTCACTGTGACATACACTTGCACTACGGTTTCCCTTATTGTGTTGTTTATTTCATTCTCATACTTCTCTCCCTCGGGTTCTTCACTCTCTCTGCCAACCTTAATCTGAACATCTTGCTACGTTTTGGACTCTTTTACAGTCCGTTCGTTTTTTATGGCAGTTTAGAGAGTAATCGCATAAACAGTTTCGCGTCTACATTTTCGGTTTCTGAAGTTAGGATTCAGGGTTGGACTGAAGTATGTACCCTGCACTGTCTCTCAGTTTCAGTTTTGCGAGGCTAGAACAGTCTGCCATACATAATCTATTGTTTAACGAGACGAGTTCTAAATGAGCATGATTCCACTAAACGATCTGCATTTTCGGATAGACACGTGTGTATAGTCTGTCCACGTTGACAGATGGGTCGTCACACCATGTCCACGTTGGCAGATTGGCAGGTTCGAGTGATTCTGCATGAACGATAGCTTCTGTGTGAGATTATGTGACAGTCTGTGAAGTTTATAAACATGCAATAAGAATGATGGATTTTGATATTCGCATGTTATTGAAACTGCGGGTTTGCAGCAAAAATGCGGTGCTCTTTCAATTTAAACCAAAGGTATGCAGCAAAAATGGTAGCAACTTCACAGGCTCGGCACAACACAATAATCTGGTTTAACGTCCAACCACCGAAACTGAAACAGGTGATGCGGCAACGCTCTTAGGTGCACTCATTTATTGCAAGGTACTACATGGTGGCTCCCATTCTCAAAGCATCGTAACATCTCGCTGTTCATACCACTACCTCGGCACCCACTCAACGCTTTTCGGTTCTCGTTGCAACTCGGAACAAGCTCATTCGACAGCTTAACGGTACATATGCTATGGTTTTCAACTAGGGTCCTCGTCTATCCGACTTGCTTTTCTCGTTATATTTGCCTTCTGCTCGGGTGCGATTCTGGTTCGCCCAAATTATCATGCGCCAGACTAGGCATCAGCTCTGACTATTGTCCTTTCTCATTTCCGGTGTGCCGTCATCATCCAATGGAAAACAAATTAATTAATTTATTTGATACTACATGTATGAGGGGTAAATGAAGTCATTTTATACTCGCTTTGATCCTTCTTATACTCCTGCCACCTCTATAATGGAAAAATGGATCAATCAATGGAGTAGCGCATCATCTCAGTCAAGCGGAACATCAGTCCCGATAAACGATGGCATTCGATTAAATTCGGCAAATCACCCTTCATGACATGACCAATGACTTTGAATGTTACGGATGCAGTTTGAGATATGGCGTAGCACGTCTAGGGCTTCGTGAGGACTCTTCTTGAAGTAGTCCCGAGTGTACGACGTTCAAAGTAGATGAGGCCTACATGCTGAAGACCTGAGCCCACATATTGTCCACTTTGGTCACTCGTAGAGCACCACTATTTCAGTATTCTCGCTACTAGCTAACGGGGCCTGTTGTAACAATTTCTATCTCTCAAATCGAATGTTTATGCATGATCGGGCTCGTACACTACCCTAGCCCTGCAAACCCTCGCGGAAAATACTGCATTTCTTGGCTTTTGTAATTAGGCCTGGATGATGATATGCCTCCAGGATGTAAGAGGATGCTTTGGCATCTGATGAATTCCGGTGCAACTGGTTCACGTGACTGCAGAGCCGGGGGCAATCGGGTCACACATCAGTCCTGCTTCCTAACAAAATACAGTGCATTGCCAAACTTATATTTCTTGAAATCGTCGGAACGTCGTGTGGGCGTGTTGTGGAATATCTGAAGATAAGCTACTGTTCCACGGATTCTCCATTTAAATTGTTGAAGTGACAAACGGCACACCCACAGTTTAACATCTGACTGAAGCATAGACAGTCATATGCATGTTGATCGACTATGCCGTCTAGGTTTTACATCACGCACCTTAAGATTAACCACTCCCGTCCCTCTCAAGATTTAAACTTTGCGGCAATAGCTGGAACTACTTTTAGCAACCGAAGATCAACCCGTCCCGTCATTCTTCCGACAAGATTGTCGACAATGGTAAGCTACACGACAGACCCTTATAATTAACTCTTTGATCGTAGGATGACAGAACGTAGGACAACTGCTGCTGCTTTCCTCTCCGCTCAACTTGCTTCACCTCAGAGATTGTGACATTTTCTCTCTCTTTCCGGATTACCGCGCGATTTTCAGGTAACAGCCCGCAGGCAAGGAGGTAGCATACTTACAGAAGTTGTGACATACCAGAGTCATCCGCGAAACTACAGAAGTAGAAACTGTTGTAGCAGCTGAGATTGAAACGATAAACACTCCACCTGTCTTCATCTTCATTCACTGGCCTTAAACAGAAAAGACAGTTCTACATTCAATGGAAGGATATAACACATTCAAAGTCTACCCATCAACTTTTCCTGCAATCCATCGTTACATACCTTGGAACTTTGAAATTACGGAGACTATGACATAATTACTAGGAAAGAACTACGATGCACAAAGATAGAGAAGTCCCAAAGTGCCAGCAGTCTCTGTTGCAACATTAGAACTGGATAGAACTTACAGAAAGAGAGAACTCCAAAAGTGCCAGCCGACATTTGCTGCACTACAAAACCACCACACTGCCCGAGCAGATACATACCTCCTGAAATTGCCGCGTATATATTACAACTTTGTGTGACAAATGCAGATTCACGGTAGGTGACCAACCTGCCAAGTTGTTTCAACTGGCAGCGTTCTGTTTCACCAATCCGATAATTCACTGCTCTCGTAAAAATGGTTGGCCTGCGACTATCTATTCATGTAACGGCCTACGATCTTACTACTTGCCCGCTTTGACTAAATAGCATACCAAGGCCATCCGGTTTCAAGGCGATCCGGTTTCTAGGCTAGGACTAAAACTGGCTAGAGGCCAATTCACCATGATGTGATAATGTGTTACGCTGTGATTAGTTGATTGCGGGCTTCAACCTTGTCCGCTGTGACAGTCACGTCCACGTTCTTAACACTCGAAGGAGTTTCTGGTGGGCGGCGTGAGTCCGCGATAGCTCCATTGCAGTACGTATTGCTTTTGATCTGATGTCTCTGGTCTCCATTGGCTATGTCCGAGTTGTCTGCTGCGCGCAGCTCGGGCAACTCCGAGAGAGTGGCACGCCCACTAGTTACAATCATTTCACGTATCGTCGTAACCAGTTCACTATCTTGCAAAATCTTCTCCAAAGTCACGTGTAATCCTGCAACCATCACGCGCGCCGCTCAGTGACAACAACTTGGCCTCCCAGGATCACATCTACTTGAATACAATGTCACACCTTCACAGGCAGGTTGGAAATGAACTTACTGAACCGCCAGTAGTGCTTTGAGTTGGTTGGGTCATTGATTCTCTCATCCTTCGCTGGTCTTTTCGTATAGTCGTCTTTCAGGGCCAGGTAATCCTGTAAGATCGCAAACTCAAACTATTACTCAAGACTCAAACTATTAACTCAAGATTATTAACCCCCATGGTGGGTACCTGCGTAGCAAGAGTGCCTCAGTTTCGGGTTTAAATTTCTGTGAATAGAGTAGAATAATGAACATGTTGGAAAAAAGTTCCCGACAATACTTGAGAGAAAGTATTTCTATGATACAAAATTCAAGCCTGTGCTGGAGGTAGAACCCTAGAGCCTGTTGCTTGGTACAATGCCACGTAATCCTTGTCTTCAGTTGACAGGTTTTATACCCACACCAGGCGTTTAAGACTGTATGAAAAACAACTGAATGAAATTATTGAGTTCGTAGCAATGACCACGACTGAGGAACGTACTACATCAATACCGGGGAGGGAACCAAAAGAGTGGCACCTGAATCGGGAAGATGGCCCAAACGGAGGGCGCATCGAGGTGTTGCTGTAGAATGCTGTGAGCAACGCGAACATCACAATTGGCTGGCGGAGACTCGCTGAAACCAAGGACATCTTTGAAGTAACGGGCGCGTCTACCTTCGTCTTCCTCCCACCATTCGCGCATAGTCGAACAGTCATGACACGATGCTGCACACACCTGCATAAGATATCCACCCTGCCGACTCAGGTCGCCGCCTAAAGAGCCTCAACCGGTTCCTCAACTTTCATGCCTCCAGAAAACTGCGTATGCAACCTGCTTACCTTTTCTACTTACGACGTACTGCTAACTGGCAAGGAAAAGGACAGAAACAGTGTCTGAGATCTGACCGTCATGTACTCATATTCAGCCGAAATGGCAAATTCCAGTCCCGGTGTCCCGGGCATACGCTGGATACGCAGACCTAACAAACCCAGCTCCTCAAGAACCTGCAAAATAGGCGATAATTTAAAAAATCAGCGATCAACGGGTTTCACGTCAGGTCGAAGCGGAAACTGCCACCAAATAAGAACCGTGGTAGGGCACCAACTCCTCGTGAGACAAAAGGAAGACAATATGTGGAGTAGCGAAGGATAGCAGGAGGTGGTGCAAACTACAGACCGGTGCCACGCATGGAGGGACCATCCCCAGGTCCTCGCCGCAAGCCAGCATATCTGATGAGTTCATCAACACGGGCAGGGTCTTCAACGCATTTTCTCTCCACAGATCCTCTTGCCTGTGATAGAAGTAATCGTAATACTTGTTCTTTAACACTTCCTTGCTGCATGGGAATAAAAACACGTATTATGTTAACACTCAGGTAAATCTTGACGCACCATATAACCCACGCATGATGTCAACTGTGACGCAAACTCTGAGGTAAGTCTGAGGCAGACTTTCGTCGCCGGTGCTTTAGGTGTTCAGTAACTCCGTAAGATATTTCCCTGACAAGTTAATTCTCTCGTGTTCTAGAAGCTCATTTGGTTCAGAAGCAACGTCCGTTCCTAATTCTCCCGGATTGCATTCTTCACAGTAAGCTCCACTGTTCCAGTGAACATCTCAACAATGTCCTGACGTAACAAGCGAGAGATATGGGGGACAATGTTGAGCGTAATCTAACAAGCGAGTTGGTCGGGGAATATTACAAAAGATGTTCATTTGATCTAACGCGGAGAAAGTACAATTTACAGGGAAAACTACTTCCGAACTACATATAGGGAAAGCACTTTGCGAGGTATCGACCAGAACCAGATCCAGGGCTTGCGTGCCTACTACTTATGAACAGTGTGTAGCTGAAAAGGATGTACAAAGAGGTCATCTAGCTTAAAGAAACTCGGTATTTCCACCTTACTGATCCTTGGGTATAGAATTGGGAATTTCTGAACCACTGTCTACTTGCGAGTAGTGTGTAGCTGAATGTACATGTACCTGTGGTCATCCAGCTCGAGGAAACTGGCAGTTTCCTCCATACCAAATCTTGGGTAGAACATTCTTGGATTTTCTGAATCCCTGATCAGCACAATTTCCTGCAAACGGACATGCCGTAAGTTCATCAAGTTGCATACACACTATCCCCGGAACGTTCCGATTCTGCTATTCATTGAACACGTTCTCAAGTCAAGCAGTGACTCGTAAATTTCTGAGGCAGTGGGAAAGAACACCGTGTGATAAGTATCTCTAGCCTCATATAATGTGGCTAGAGATATGTACTCCGGCTGACTTACGTGAAGGAGGTCAAAGAGTCGCTCCTTTAGTTCTTCAGCCTCCTGGACTAACCACTTCGGTGAATCCTCCCTAAGCTTCAATACTGCGGCTATTTTCTTCTCAGTATCGAATTCTTTCTTGAACTGGTAGCACAAATGCTCTGTCTCATCGAAGTACTTGTTTACAATTTCGATCCATCCAACGCCGAACTTCTCCTGAACAAGTAAGTTAGAGAATTACTGATATTAGTACTCCTGTAGGTTTAGGAAAGCTTACACTGTAGGTGTAACTGGGCGATTCCAGCTAGAAAAGAAACTCCCAGCTTCAAATTCAATCTGCGCTTAGCTGGAGGAAAGCTTACGATAAGTAGGTGACAACGGACGTATGGTTCGCATAATCGGTTGAAATCCCAAACACCTTCTTTCTCCAATTCTTCCTGCAGGATACAAAAGTCAAGAAAAGGTTAGGCATTACATTAATTATCAGAAACTCAGTCCTGGCAGACCTCATGGTAAGGTCCACTTTCTTACCGCGCTTATAGGTATGGAGGGCCGGAAGCGACCCATTAAACCAGTCACGGCGTGATCCGGAAGCTCCCAGATACGGAAAAACCCAAGAATGTGATCGATCCGGTAAGCACTGAAGTATTTCGCCATCTACACACAACACGCCACCCTTTTGTTAAGTACTGCTAAAATCTAACAGCGTTTACAAGCAACACGATAAAACAGGAGCACTAGAAACTTTCACTTCACCCTACCGATGTTGCTAGTAACTCTATGCCAATGCCAAGAACGAAGGCAGCTGAGACAAACCTGAGAAAGCCTCGCCCTCCACCAACCGTAATTGTCTTTGGCCATTTCCTCCCAATTGTATGTTGGGAAGCCCCAGTTTTGACCGCCCTTGTCGAAATAATCAGGTGGAGCCCCAGTGGATGCAGTCATTCGGAACAGCGTTGGAGCAACCCACGTGTCTACACTGTTTCTGTCCACTCCGATAGGCAAGTCGCCCTTCAGCACCACCCTGTTCACGCGGGCGTACTCCGCGACTTCGACCATCTGAAACAGGCCCAACCATCACCCGGCGCTAATAAGAAAGCAGCACAGCACTGGAACAGACAACGACATCCGAAATACTTCGTACCGAACTTCAGTCGTACCGAACTTCAGCTACAGGTCCAAACGACCTTTCGAATCCATCCTTTTTGTAATCAGCTGTTAAACTTGAAGCAAAGAACAATAAACCTAATATTCAATTCGTACCTGTGTATGGAGGTGATACTGGAGGTAGTAGCTGAAGGCAATTGCTGAGTAGTGATCACTGCTCGGTGCAGTCAGACGTTCAAGCTGCGACACATATCAGCATACACTGTGAGCTTCATGTTCTCCACGCAGAGTGCTACCTACGAAGCAGACCTTTGGACTCTCTTTCTGTGTCCGAGTAACACACGCGAAGTCTAAGTCGTATTTCGGAAAGACCGAATTACCCGGCTCAATTCGAAACGGATCCATCGAGCCAGTCTTGTACAATGTGCGTGTTCCCGTCGTATTTTGGTCGACGGGCTTCAGTAGTTCTTTTCTCTTTTTCTTACTAGCATTTACAACTCCTTTACGAAGGTTTTCTACTCCCACAATGTAAGACGGAATTCAATCTTACCTTCTCGTTTGTGAAAACAGCGTACCGACCCCACTGTGAATGGTCCGCGGTTCCAAACAGGTCTCTCAAAAAGCAGAAGGCGGCGAATGATTTCAACCATCCCTACAACCCAACTCCTCGATTAAATAACAGTGGTTAAAGAAGAATAGATATTGCGTATGACCGGAAATTCAATTTTGGAGAACTCAACCAGAAAGCTCACAGCCCCCCTTTCGCACCTGGTTCTCGTCAAAGTACTGTCGAAATGAGGGTGAACTCAACACCTCATCCCTCTCCAACTGGAATACTTTCTTCGCAATTGCTAATTTGGCTTTGAGAGTGGCTTCGTAGTCGACTTCTTTTAGATCAAGTTGTTGTCTAGCATTCTCTATCTCTTCCTGCATCATGACCAACATCTTGTGTTAACCGCATAACCGGCCTTCACTGCATGCTATATTCCATATGATCGAGAAGATGTTAATTAGAACTCTCGTTCTCGTAGTTCTAATTAACTACGAGAACGGGAGCCGCCGGACTTCGACGGAGATAATCAGAACAGCTGTCTCTATAAACGTACTATAGAACGAGAAAATACCTTGATATCCTCCGGCAAATTCCTGGAAAGCCCTTGCAACCGCAGATAAAGGGGATGCAGCGCAAAGACGGACACAGAACTGTTTCACCCAAGTTGATAAGAAAAAGGGTATGAGAAAACCGTAAGGTGGACTCAAGACAGCGAAATTCAAGACTAAAAGATACAAAGTCTGTCGATGGTTGCAGGACGGAAACTGAAAGGTAACTCCGGATATCTCACCTGTACGGGTAAGAGTCCCACCACATCATGTTCACAGAGGTATCATTGATAGGTAATAGCTGCACAAGTCTCATACCAGACTTCACTGCTAAGTCCACCATTAATTTCAAGTCAAGGAATTCTCCAGATCCTACATCTTCCTCTGCCCTCAATGAGAAGACGGGTACCGCAATACCTACTCCTCTCCAAGGTCTAGCCTGTAACCGCCAGCACAATAATCCCGACTTTCAGCAAGGCAAGAACTTGGATCCAATAAGGAACTTTTCAGTATACTACAAATCCAATATTACAGTTTGTCGTGATGAGATCAATTATGACAGACCCAAAGATTTGATTACCGAATTGACGGGCAGAACAACCTGAGATCACACGACAGATTCAAATGACCATATGAGAGACTCAAAACTTCGCCCATACCCGAAAGTACCCATCTGACACTATCATCAACGCGGATGGCTTTCTGGCCGAAGCATCGAGACTCAAGGTTCTGTCTGCTCCTAGCTCAGGCACTACATCTCCAGCCCTGCTCCGAAGAATGTATTTATATCTAAGAGAAAACTCCTCCCTCCTAATGATTATGTCCGCTTGCCAGAGAGATCCTCCGACACGATGCAGCGGGACTGCGGCTTCATTATCCCACTTCCCGAGTGATGATGCACTTCCCGACACACACACCTGAAATTTCAAAGATCATGTGGAAAGTGCGACTTTAGTGAACAGTAGTAGCCAATTCTCCCCGCAGACTCATTTCCACATAGAGTAATGTGGACGAGGCATCATGTTCGCTAAATCAGCAAAAACACTGGCATGGTAGACATCTAAAAGCCTTACCGATTGTCCACTTTCCAACCGTGAGCAGTTGATCCGTAATCGTACAGCTACTGAGTCTGTTCATCCCGGAAAACAAATTAATTAGTCGATAGACAGAAACTTGCTGTGTGAGAACTTACTTTCAAGTGGTTTTCCACGAAAGTTTGACCTTGCAAATTTCACAGACTTCCATTTGAAACGAAGAATGCAAAGAGCAACTCCGCAGAACTTCGCAGAAAACCCACCTTGTACATCGAACTCGGTCGCAAAGGGAGACGTCTCTACTGTTATATCCTTGCCTTCATGGTCGTTGCCCTTCCCGAAAATAACTTTTTTGAATGCGCTTTTTGTCAGCAATATCTCGGGTGAAGAACCCACCTGCAAACAATGGATTGTGCTTGACGATTATTGCATGAGCAGAGAGCCCGGCTTTGAGTCTGTAGATGTGGCTACAGACAATCCCCTGTACCATGTTCAATGGACACAGTTGATGGATGTAGGTAAACAGTTAGAAAGAAAGGCACTATCTCAGATCCGATGCTAATACCGCCACCAAGGTCCGAAATCACCACTTCCCCGCGAAGCCTGCACCACGTGCAGTAGTGGGGAAACCTCTACAGACAGCCGCTAGCCAATGATCACTGGCATGGACCGTGACAGTGTAACTGCCATACTTCAACCAAGTGCGCAGGTCAGATAAATTCAAGTACTTCCTCAAAGCAGGGATGCCGGCACCCATTTAGCGTTTAGTTCCTGAAACCACTCTGTACATGGTTCATGTAATCATCGTTATAAAAGCCACAAGACACTGGAGGAATCCTCAGGTCCAGAGCAAAGCTTCGGTAGCGCTCATCTGAAACCTTCAAACGACTGTCAAAGTCGCTCCTAAGGGCTCGGTCAAAGCTACAAAACATGGTCTCAATTTCGGGCTAGCCTGCGACTCCTACACCCAAACCGGAGCAATCTCCAGTTCAACGAAAATGACAGACGCATCACTGCCAAACTACAACCGACCGGACTGTCAAAGTGAACACGATTGGCATTAGATTTACCTGCCAACTATCGTGGATATCTACAGTTGCTCCATCTTCGATTCCTTGTGGTAGAGCCAAAAACCGACGACTTCCTGCCTCCCACTTGATCACATTAAACTTGTCATCAACCAGACAGTACTTGTAATGAGTCTCGAAGTGATCAGGTACTGATATCAGCGCTTGCCACACTAGACTATCGCCCTCGTGTCGAGGTGTCATCCATTGTCCCTGAGCAACATTCCAGTTTCCCAGCAAAGGGTCGGAACCAGATATCATAAGGTTCTGCCCCCACAGAGTATAGTAAGGGATTTTGAATCGAATGTTTATCTTCTTATACCGCCTGAACTGCAGAGCACGGACTCCCATATCTCTTCCACTCCCCATCGTTCCGCTACTCACTAAAATCTAAGGAGACGCAAGAAAGTGAACAACCCCGGCTGATGTGAATTTCCAATCAGGAACCTCTCCGAGTGGAACCCGCTTCCGAGAAGGTCCACGAAACCAGGAGGAACAACTCGAGTACACGGTCACATGATTCGTCTATTCCGCAAGGAACGCTTTCAGGGACGGAAGAATGCAGCTTTCTTCCGGGGTCCACAAGACGATGTCTTCAAGCTTTTGTACCTGGAAATCTTCGCGGCTATCAACGTGGATAGAAATCAAACAGCGCTGTAGCCGGGGCAGCAGCAGCTCAGCTTACAGTGTAAACTCCACATTCGGGCGTCGAGACCAAAGAACACAGAAAGCACAAAAGACCTACAGCTAAGAAACGCCAAAACTCGAAAAAATTAAAATCCGTATAGCGGCGAGCCTGAAAACTTGCGAACAAACGACTATCTCCAAAGACCGGGGCAAACAAAGAACCGGAGAGTTGCAGACTTTCTCGCTCCACAAGCAGCACTGTTTGAGATGACAGCCGAGAGCTAGAGAGAGACAGCGGAGAGAGAGGAGGAGGAACGCACACACGAATAAGAGTGACGCAGAGGAAAGAGGACAGTGAGGCGACAAGACGCCTTTTATACACGCGCGCTGCACTGTTCCCAAATGTTACTTGTGTTTCGATTCAATGCTCAATATGTCTCAACTGGGTATCGTCGACAGTCATTTCTATATGGCGCCGTACCCATTCGCAACTCCTTCATGAGGAGCGTCCATTATTACTCCTTCCCCTCAGGAGGAGCCTCAAGAAACAGTGTAGAGCCCACTGAGCAGCCTTGAGGAAACGATTCCAGCTAGGCCGATGCCACGTGGCGTCTCCCCCTGGCGTTTGGTTTGCGCAGGGGCCGGCCCCAGCAGAAGTTCAGAACAGCACTTCTAACCCAACGCTACATCGGATTAAACCATCCATCCATCTGACCGCCGGAAAACAACCACGTGGATACTTTTAAGTCGAGCACGGCTCTAGCAATTGACGTTCTTAGCATCCTCCGACCGCAAACACCGCGGTACCGGAACTCACACTTGGCACCAGCTCCCACTTTCTTTTCCACCCAGCCAACAGGAAGTCACAAGCCCCTCTTGTAGCCGCACATGCAAGCGGAGTGATCGACTTGCTTGTAACAGTTGGAGTCTGTGGGACATGCTCATGGGAACAAAGCGCACCCCAGTTCAGGAACACAAACCTAGACGAGCTCATTGCCCTCAAACTGAGGGCCACGCGGGAGGCGAACTGCTCCCAAACGCAAAGAGGGACCACAGATTCCAACGACGAGGGAGTTCAGGGAGAACATGACCGTGGCGGCGCGGTGTACACGTATACTTACGTGCAAGAGTGATGGCAAACCGTGCAGCTGCCCCTGCATGAGCCACTGTGAATGAACGAGCCCGCGTGTAATCGGAGCGTTGTTGAGCGCACTGTTAGGCTCTTCGTCCTCTAATCTGATGGGATTCCTTATCCGATACACAAATTATTTTGACAGATTCTGCAGTGAAGCATGTTGCAATTTGCACTGCCCGGAGTCAATCCAGGAAAAGACCGATTTCATTAGATCTGCACTTTTCACGACTTCCTCGTCCAACGCAAGTTGTCCACGCTGAAACTTTATATGCATCGGCGACTCTTCTCCTGTCTTGAACCCGTACCTACCAACGAATGACCTCCATGAAGAAAGGCGGACGGTGGTGCATGACTGATTGAACACTTCCCATGCAGTGAGTTATCTTGGTGGAATTTGAAAATGTTATGTACCCTAATTAATTTTCTTGTAACTGCAAGGAGGATCTGAAGCTCACCTGACCACGCCAGCGGTGTTTCAACAGATGCTCATGAAGACTAATCGCGGTAGGTTCATGCAAGGAGAAACACGCGACCAATGAATAGCCATGAAAGTGGAAGTTCATGAAAGTGATGTAAAGCATGAGTTCTCCTTGACTGATGCGATGTACATTTCAGGTTTGGAATGTATTTTTGCCCATACCGTAGGAAAGAATAAATTGTTGTTTTTTCACTATCCCAATAGTTCGAGGAAATCTGTGTACATCGAATAATAACCATTCTCAATCATATTTCTGGACCTTTTGCTCTCTGAAGATCTCGAATCGTTATAAGTGTTATATAAATATTTTAGATTAAATTTTAGTAATAATTTAAATATTAATTTTCAATTATTCCAAGAACGTTGGAAACGTTGTTAGAAAACCCATAAGTGGAGTGAAGGAGTATGCGCTTTAGAGGATACAATTACGGGAGCCTAATAGACCAAAGCGATACATTCATAAATACATTGAGTTATTATCTAACCCTTCTCGTTGGAAGGATTAGATAATAAAAAGCTTGCAGTCCTCTTCCATCTGAAGATGGAAGAGAGGTGAATAAATAACCATAAATATGCATGCTTAGTGGAGTTTTGGCCCAGATCAGGAAAAAGATAAATGTGAAAATAGTGAAAATATATTCACATATGGTCGTTGGAGACATGGTGACAAACTATGGTCTTGGAAAGTGATCGACAAAAGATGAATTTCGCACTATCTCTGCAAAGAATTTCGGAGACAAAAATTCTTGATAGAGGAAGTTGGTATAACACTCCTTGCTGGCATGCGTAAGTTAAGCCCAATTTCAATGGTGTGGGAGTGAGTAAAACCAGTTCACCCATCCCAACACTATTCTTGAAGAATGTGCTTAACTACTAGCTCTTAGCTTTGGCTTTACCACTAGACCAATAGCTCTTGGTGTCTTCTAGGGATACGTGCAAGTATTTATGGACTTGTTTAGGATAGTAAGAGACATTTTCGCACGTTGGTAGGACGATCTCATAATACTAGGGGGAACCTGTCATTGTGATAGCGTTTGTCTATACATTAGAGATGCGTATGAATGCAGTTGGTGGTAGTTGTCTTGGGTAAGCTAGTAGAGCTACCACCTAGATACTTTTGGAGCTACTAGAGGTGTGGAAATCTAGTTAGTGACCTTAGGTACAAGTTATGACAGTTGGTGATCTTATATTATGCATGTGGTCACCAAAGAGGAGACGTCAGTCTAGATGAGGTTGGATTTATCTTTTGTGCATGTTTGAGTATGGAGTATTATCGTTTGCACTTCTTGTGGTTGGAACTCCTCCATATTAGACTTCATGTTTGTACGCCGCGTTTACTTATGTTGGCGGTGATTTCCGGAGTGAGTTGTGGACCAGCCAGACTATCTTTGTTTCTCTCACTGTGAGGTTGACTTGCGACCAACAGACCGCACGAGTTGCCTGTGGTGATGACAAGTACAAGTTATCTTTACTTTGATCGTCGTCTCACGTTCCACAGATGTGAGTCGAGTTCGGGCATTTCTCGATTTGATGAACTTCTATCGTCGATACGTGAAATGATTTTGTGCAACTACGAAGCCATTGACCAAGCTGATGAAGGTGGACCAAGAGTGGCAGTGGAGAGATGAGCAAGAGCGAGCTTTTATAGAGCTTAAGGTTAAGTTGACATCTGTTCTCATCTTGAGAGGAGAGGAGACGTTAGGAGAACCCGTTAGGAGACGTCTCTTCCAACTGCACACTGATTGGAGTAAGTTGGGACTTGGAGCAGTGCTGACTCAGCACAAATATGAGAAAAAAGAGTACGTGGTGGTGTAACATCAAGATGCAAACTACACATCAAGCTGAGAACTATCATCATGACGCGAGCACCATGTCAGGATGCATCAAGGTGCGGTATCGATTCATAAATCCATGAGAGTCTTCAATTTCACAACATTGATCACAATCTCATAACAAACAGCTTGATTCTAGCAACGACACAGAATACAATAACATCAAACTCTTGAATTGAAGCAACTCTGCACTCTGCTGATCAAGAAGTGACGGCTCCTTGGATTTAATAATATTTTCTTTTTCTTTTAATAACAAAAATACTATTAAAAAATCTTGGATAGCATTTTCGTGTTTTTGGTTGAGAGTAAACTCTAGATATTCACAAATATCAGTTTAATTTATTAAAGTGGGTGTCAATGGTTTGATTGTTGAGGTGAAAGCGCATGGCACAGTTATGGAGTCAGTTATGTATATCTGGATACGTGTTTCTAATATCTAGACGTTTTAACCTTCAAATGCTAAATTCAAATTCCTGCCGTATTAATTTCTCTATGATATTTATGAAATGTAAAATCTATATGTTACCAAGCTGGTTAATCTGTTCCGAAGATAGAGAAAAAAAAACCAACTTTTTTATACATTTTCAGAAACTGATAAACTACTATGTACGACTGAGCCCTAACATGAACGGAAACCCTTGTTCATATGGATCTGGTACTTCCCGGGCCTGGTAAAACTGACTTCTGCAAACTCCATATGAACACAATCATCATACCTAAGAAAGAGGATGAATTCTGATTCATTAGAAATTGAAGAAGTGAACAGAGTAACCTAATGAGTAGATTCTGAAAGGCTCTAGCGTATAACTCATTTGGCTTTAAAAAACTTTCACTGCAAAGAACAATAACCTTTGAAAGGGATCTAGCCATCCTAGTTTCATTTTGTAGAGTGTTTTGCATTTTCCTTCTATATCTATTGCATGCATATCTCTCCTAAGTTCGAGAGAGCAAAAATATGCCCATTATTTAATTTATGCTCTAATATTTTCTATGAGAAGGGTTAGATATTTATATTTCGACATCTCCTGATCGTCAGATAATCGAATAGCCTGTTACCTAATACCCCGTATTATTGGTTTCTTAATTGCTGCTTCTATGAGACGTGTCTCGTTGTCGTACATCATATCAATGTAATAACCGCCTTTTGTTACTTTCTCATTATAGGTATGCTATCTAATTCTTCATACGTCTGCCGGTTGCAATCATCGATAACTCACATATCAGTAGTAAATTCATGAAAATTGCTGAACATCACCTGAGAAAACCATTTTTTATATTATAATTCTTTTCAGAAGTAGAAGTTATCATTCTCAAGTTGAAGATATTACAAGTCTTCTGTATTAAACCAAGATTCCAATTTTCCCATGTAAAGTCATCTTCTGAGTTCCAGTTTTCTAAGGAATTCCTCTTGAAGCCTCATCTGAATATTTTTTCAGTTAACCAGCAATTGTAGTTTTCCTTCACTGGACCAAAACAGCACTTTGGATGCATATTATTCATTAGTACCTTCTAGGTACGATTAGTATCTTCTCAGATGTATTTAATTCCAAAAATATCACTTAAAGTATTGTATTCCTCGATACACAAAGTCAATCAGTATTGCAGACCACCACCCTGTCCAGTGAGAATGAGTCCCCACCTGAAAATCATGGACCCAACCACTGAGCAACTATTATGCGATAAGAGAGAATACGAGACTGGAACATAGGCAGTACAGCTATTTTGCTCCCAGAGACGTGTTTTCTTCAGGTTCCTCGAACAGAATGGTCAAGCGGGTTGAGCTGATCACAGAGTAAATCAGATGCTGGTTTCTCAGACTCTGACAAATGTCACCAGATTTAATGATCCTCTATAAAACCAGACAGTAGTGACGGTGAGCCTGCATGTGACTCCCGCCTGAAGAAAAAAAGTCTCCAGAAGTGGACAGTAATAACTCCATCCAATCAGTTTAGGGACATCATGCTACTGTAGTTTCATCCAGTTTCTAGCACGTTGCTGGCATGCATGCAGGAAACTCCCGCGTTTCTTCGGGCGCACTAAACACGACAGAAATGCCTCTTCTTCACCTCTACATTGTACTGATAGCGGGGCTTAGGGTCTCTTCCGACTAGGTTAGCCCCGCTGTTCTTCCTCCCTTCGGGCAGATGGTTGCTTGGCCCTTCGGGTCCTTCTTTCCCTTGTATGGCTTAATGGGGTCTTTCCATCCGTTGGCTATTCATTGCATCGCGTGTTTCCCTCTACATTGTACACTGACATAAAAGGTGATGCGTGAATACAGTTGCTTATATACTCAAGAGGCGAGAACAGTACAACAACAAGGTTGAACTTCAAGCAGCCGAATGATCTGAATCACGGATCGAGACTTCTAGATTTGAGATGTCAATTGCTTGAAGAGGATGCAATGCAGCCTATGATCTGTCTGCTGGAAAGATCAACACGCATCAGAGTTAAAAGAAACAGTAGAAGAATGTAAGAAGCACTCATTAGGCTAGTGAAGTAAGAGGTCAGAAAACACCATGATAACTAAAAGGGTCAACTTACCAAAAAATATGAGATATATCTGTCGACAAATCTATCTCATATTTTTATGGCTGTTTCTACCTTTGGCGTCAAAGATAGAAACAACCACATATAATAAGTTCACAATAAGATCTATTATATAACAAGAGAAGAAGTAGGGTGCGGGTTGCTCTGGTAGACCTAGAGGAATGGTCACTACCTTCAGACACAAGATTGAACTTCAGCGGTTCAGCATCGAGGGAAGGGATCCGGATGCGAATGGATCAGAAATGAGATGTGCATGTCCGAAATGAGTTCTAGTATGCACTTGGACTGCAAGAGTCAGTTCTTCAGCTTAACACACAATGATGTACTTTAGGCCCCAGCCGCACACAGCTTTTTGTAGTGGAAATCTATCACCCTTTCTAGGTTCGGTAAGAAGAGGGGCAGGTGCACATAGCAGTTTTGTTTTTCCAATAAAGCGGGAGGTAAGAAGTCCATGCACATTAGTGATTTCTAAGAGGTACCCTCTCCAAGTACCGCGAACAAAAGTTTGATAATGTTTACACGTATAATGTACTTTGGTGACCTGGACTTCCTCCCTCACATGAGTTCAGTACAGGAATGGTTCGGACTCCGGAGAGTAAAAAGAGCTATGACCGTGTGCTTCAAGGGCCAAAAGATGATGACTGTGTGCTCACGTGTTTCAAGAAACATACTTTGGATAAAAACTTAAGTTCACATGTATGCCTACGTCAAATTTCCAAGTTACTTGGAGGAAAACTTTATCAAAACCTTCAAACATAAGCTCCTGTTCAGAAATCAGCAAAAAAGACAGTTTTTAAAGAAAAATTGGTATGTGCTCCTGGGTCCTTAGTGGTCATAGTTGGAACTAGGGTTAAGTGTTGGATGAATGTTATCTAACTAGTCTATCTACACATCAAACTTGAGAGATTGGATTAAATTTTAGAAATTACAGTGAACCCTTGGAAGTCACACGATCTGTATTAGGGCCCAACCGCACATGGTCTTTTACGGATAGTTTTTAACCCGAATCTCGGTTCGGTAATAAGACTTGCAATCGCACATGTCAGTTTTTTGGGTTTCATTCATCTGGAGTAGAGAAGATTTCGAAAATTAACTTGGATACCCTCTTAAGGTATTTCTAGGAGTTGTTTTGTTTCTATGTTTACACGTTTCACATTATCTGCTGACTTTTTTGAAGTAAAAGTTAAATACAAAAAGTTAGTTATTTTTAAAAGCTGTTTGTTTCTATGTTGACATATGTCATATTACTACTGTTGACTTTTGTTACCGTAAAAAAGTAAATTAATGAAAATTCTTTATTCAGTCCCATAAAACCTAGACCATGGTTCCGATAACAACTTTTGTATTCCAAACCTGCAGATCTGGTTCAAATTCAAATAAAAACCAAAAAAGCTATATGATAAACTACTAGTGAGAAACTATGTGTGATTTGGCCCTTAGCGATCTAATGACGGTTCTCATAAATATTTTTCTAATATTTAATAGTAATAACTAATTAATGAAGATCTCAAATTAATCTTACCACAAAGAATGAAGAATTATAAGATTTAATTCATAAAACCAAGGAAACAACAATAAATTAGGAAATAGATAAATTATGAGTATTTAAATAAACTTTTAAATACTAAAGCGAAGAAAGAGCCACAAAATCAGAAAGAACTTACGTAATAGTGAAAATAAAGGTTTCAACAACATTTGTGTTAATATGATATGAAGATAAAGCATTTGACAATACTCTACAAAATAGACAATCAATAAACATAATTGATAATTTTTAACAAATCAAGATAAATTAAAATAAAAGCAGAAAAATTTAGCTTGAATCAAACTATTTCAATTTAATAAATTTAATTATCGGTCCCAATTAAAGTCTAAACAACTTTATTTCCGTTCAAAGGTAAGCTTGATTTATATTGACTGAGATATTTTATTGAATTCTAACATATAAGCAATCTTGTTATTATTTCTAGATTAAGTAGTAGAGTCATGTTTTCTCGAAGTGAAAATATAATTTATCTCAGTAGTAATTTTACAACGTAGTGGAAATATTTGAAAATAATGATTTTTAATGATTTTTAATGATTTTATTTTATACACATATTTTTTAAAATAAGACAGAAAAAAGTATTACGGAGATTAATATAACAAATAATTTAAGTAATTATCATTAAAAAGACTCAAATAGACATAAATATAGTCATAGTAATATGTTCTGATAATATAACAAAATAAACATCACGATAAAACTACTAAATACAGTGAAGCAAGTGCACTATTCAAGGCGTGGTATGGAAGTGAATATCCAAATAGATATCATGAGATGGGTCACTAGATGCATCAAAGATATTGTTTAAGAGTTCATGACTTACATATTTGGATCACTAGATATCTAGCCAAATATTGATAGGGACTTAATAAGTTGGTTGCGCTTGATGGACAGGATGGTCTAGTCTAGTTTGGACCACAAGTGGATAGTGGTGCGTTGATTACTAACATGAGACTTGGATGTGCAAGCTTAAGAAAGTTAACCCTGTGAGTTAGTGAACCAGTCGATAAAGAGACTCCACTAGCTTAAGAAGAGCATGATGAGTATGAGAAACCAGTTTCATACTTTAGTTGCTGAAATTTGTTTGGTGTCAAGAAGTGTACAAACTGCGATAATTCCAGTACAAGGTTATAGTACTTTAGTTGCTCCATATCCTTTTATTGGTTCATTTTGTGATAATTTTTTTTATTGAGACTTTGTATTTTTATCTAGAACAATTGGTGTTCGTGTACAAAGCTATTGCGTTTATTAAACTTCATCCCATCCATCATAGATTTCTGGAACCATTTCTCTACAAACCACTAACTTCATATTCACCTCTTTTGTAAAACATTATGGACTTATAATTTTCAGTATTGGCTTTTTCAAATCTAAAAACTAGTCTATAGAATGTCTATTAACATGGATGGCAACATTTTACAACAAAACCAAGTAGTGGAACGTCTGGAAGACATCTTTCTGTCTTCTGTACACAACGCAAATTGCACACACAAGATTCTGCACTAGTCGGCAGTAGTCCAGAGACATACTGTATACTACAACAAACCACAACAGAAGTTTATTGCAGGAACTGGCTTGATCATACCCCTAGTACGAATGGTGAGCTTGATCTTATCCTTCTTAACAAATGTGCTCTTGATCATACCCCTGACCTGCAAACAACAGTCTGTCTGGTTACTGTGCCATGTCATCCGACATGTCAGCTTCGATGTTATATAGTATCTAACATGGAGTATTGCTGTCAGATGGTGTATGAAGAAGGTCTGTATTCCATGTCCAACACTACATAGCATGGAAGTTGACATATAGAGTTTGACATGTCGGATGACATGACACAGTAACCGGACAGACGGTCGCTTGTAGGTCAAGGATATGATCAAAAGCACATTCGTTAAGAGAGATATGATCAAGCTCACCATTCGTAGTAGGGGTATGATCAAACCAATTTATGACGTGCGATTCTGTCGGAAGAGTAAAATACTGAAAGTACAAAGCCGTTACTCAAGTTCTCGTCTACGTCCACAACGAAATGAAATGTTTTGATTTCAATGAATATAGTTAAATCCCTGATTAGTTTTCATGGTTGAGAAGCGGTTCAATATTACACAATTTTGATTCATACTCAGGTCATAGTCATGCACTATACTGTATCGTGACCGGATGCTTCACACCCTCAATCGTACATTTGACCGGATATTATACAGGAATATTATATTTTGAAACACATCTCTTCTAGAGCTTTAATACTAAAATTTCTCATAACAGGTTCACCTTATGGGTTTAAAATATCAAGAAGTCACAAGTCTCAAACAGTACATGTTATGCACAGAAAAATAACAGATTTCAGAGACAACAAACCGTATCGATGATACTTTCGACAAGCATCACAGGAAATATTAGGGCATGTCAAAGCTGGAACCTTTGAGAAAGATTAGTCACCCGCGGACGAGTGTTATGACTGCAGTCACCTCCAAAGGCACCTGCAGGAAACAACTGCGACAACCTCTAATTGAATTTTTATGCAAATTGTACGTGCGTTGCAGCCGTAGACAAGTTCAGTGGCATAGAGAAATTTTTGTAATTTTTAGAAAAACAAAAAACTAAAAATTAAATACTTACAGTGACACAAAGACACCACACTAAACGATACACAGCTCTAGACAAAGTTTCCCTTGACAATCTACTGCTTTTCTCCTCTTGGACGATAGAGAATCTTTTGTTTTAGCTTTGACACTCACTGTTAGTACCATCAATATTCCTTTCATTTCATCCTTTCGGATCATCCGCGTGCATACTAATTGAATTTCTTATGCAATTTAGATATCATTTGATTCTGTAATGCAATGTCTGGCTCGGTTCGGAATTGAACCAAACTGAGTAGTAAAGGAAGATGCAAATTATCCATTCTGATTCAAGTCCGCATAGAAAAAAATTAATCTTTGTGTCTTCAACCGTGGTTGGTGGTTTGGTTTCAAGTCGTTTGATTGTCCGGTTTTAACTAGTTTTATGTTGCAATGATTTAATTAATAATATATATTCATATGGATTATAGTAATATATAGTGATAATAAATACTACGTATGGGTTCCGTTGGATCTCAACTGGAATGTTTTGATTCAGAATTCGAACCAAACGGAGTGTTACTACGAACTTCAGCGCCGGAAAGAAACGTATACGACGTTACCACGGAGACGGAGATACGGTACAAGACAAGCGCGCAGATGCAAATTCTGTTACAAACTGTTCGAAGGAACTACGTACAGTGAACTGAAGATAACTGACGAAGAGCAAATCAACAGATTAGTTGTCACTCAGCCTCCCAGCGAACCGGGATGGGATCAATGCGTCCAAGCCTCGACCGCGGCATGAAGTTTCAAGCGCGGTTGCGGCAGCACCCAGAGAACCTCCATGAGTGGCGGCACTGGCGGGGATCCGACGGGTGTCGCGGCACTGTACCGCGGTCAGTATCCTTGTATTTATGGGGAGCATGACAAAGGACATGGACCCTGTACTGTTTTCTGCGACAGTCGGTAGATGGCTGATCTTGAGGACTTGAAGTCTTGAATATAGTGAAGGTCAACCGGACATTGCCATTTACATCATACCCTCGGTAGGTTTGTTGTGTTTCATCATACCTCTCATAATGTATTGCTTTATCACGCTCTCTGATGGTTACTACAGAGAAACAGTTATCGTGTTGTTAATCATTTTATTATCTTTGATAAGTGACTAAATATCTCTAGCAGTAAAGATTTTCAACCAATAGTATACGTTAGACCAGACATGTTCAAAAGCTGATGTGTGTAGTCTGACTGGTTTCATAAGCGATAAAATCAAAATGTGATAAAATTATATATCATTAGGAAGTGCAAAAATAAGAAGCAACTTTGTACGAAAATAGAAGCAACTTGGACAAGAACTCAAATAGAATGAGCACTTTCTGAGATCCTTTTAATTTAATATAATTCTATCATGGAGTTTTTTCAACCGAATCTCGTACCCAACCCAGACAGAGAAATCTATACTCACAATATGTTGTTCATGAGCTGAATCTTACTCGCCAGATAAGGTTTCCCTCGCCCTCTTCCCCTCTTTCGAGTTCGGAAGAGGGGAAATGCATGTTTAATTTAATACTTAACCTTTCCATGTTTAATTTAATGCATGTTAGGTATTAAATTAAACCTCTGATTAAAGTTACGT
Organism: Asterella californica; assembly: GCA_036924285.1. Classification (NCBI taxonomy): domain Eukaryota; kingdom Viridiplantae; phylum Streptophyta; class Marchantiopsida; order Marchantiales; family Aytoniaceae; genus Asterella; species Asterella californica. Next base: position 22,770,628 of record JAYKYS010000003.1, read on the forward strand.
ATTCATGAGTACAGTCCCCAGGACTTGTATCTTCTGAAACGTGACGATCCGCACAAGACTTATTAGTTTTTTCCTGCTCTCCTTGTGTTTCCAGGCATGGACTAACAAATAATATCTATAGAATATTTTAATTATTTAAATCTATTTAGTATATATATTTTATTTAATATTTATATAATTCTCTGATAACAAAAAGAGAACAGATTGTTCCCAGAAGTTCAGATTGCATGCATATTGGGCTTCTTCAACCATGCTTAGCTAAACACATCTCTCTACTATTTATAATTTATATTTCATCTCCTGCGGTTTTTACTTACTTTATTCTGAAAAGCAACGCCAAGTGGAATAATGTAACGTCTTTCTCTTCTGGAATTATTCTCACCATGATAAAAGGAAAAGTTTATAGTGACCACATCAAATAGGAAAAGCTAATTTTCTTCCACTTTCTTTTGCTCGTCTTCCTTCTTTTCTCGTTTCAAGAATTTGGGGTGCATATATATATATTCTCCTCTATCACGAGAGTGCTCGCCTGATCTGTTGAATTCTTTTAACATAGAAAAGCTAGATAGAGACATCAAGTATCTCAATCGATAGATACCGGCTCATATAAAATATCTACCCGAGTTTGTCCAGGGTTCTAAACATGCGAAGGTTGACGGACTCTAATTAGTGTCCTTTAAACATTGGGGAGTGTCAAAAACTAGGAATGAATAAGATATCATTTTTTGAGAAGAATAATATTTCTAAAAGCATTATTAGATGTGAATCACAAGAATGATCAAAAAGAGAAAATAAACAACGAAAAGGCCGTCCATGTCGCTAAGCATGTGAGATTATGAATTTGCTTCGATTCTTGTTGAGAATCTGGATAATCTTCCCCGCAAATACATAAATTGAGTCTTATATTTGCTTGGATGGAAGTTGCTTACTTCCTCTATCGGAGTTTACCTCTTTCTAATATATTGCCTACCGGCAGTATATTTTGGGGAATAGGCAATTAATATGTTGACAAGTATGGTTTGAAAATGTTTCATTAATTGCCAAATTAACAGGTAACTATATATATTTGGAACGATAGTATACTGGGTTGATAATGTAAAGGGAGACACATTTAGCACTTCCATAATTAAAAATAACAATTAATAAACTAATAATAATCTAACATTGATTAATATGACCCAAAAGTTTGAGAAAATCTCACTACCTGTCCGGTCCAATTATTCCACTGTATTCTACTTGTCTCCCCACGCTTGTGTTCTTCCTTCTCTCCGGCATATATATATACACTTTGCATCCATATTGACCTTTTATGCATATGTTTCGGAAAATGCCGACAGCTGGCTATCAAGATACAAATGTTTCATCTGCTATGGCCTTTCCCTATTCCTTTTACTCGGGAATCAATTATGCAATTACATAACAAAAACTCTCTCTCTACTAATGTTATTCTCTTGAAACCTACGATATGTTATGCAAATGCATAACATCAAACTAGATAGTTTGTGAGAAGTTGAGAACCATTCTCTGCTTATCATGATATGAATATTAGGGACAAAACGTTTACCGAGCAAACAGAACGTTATGTTCTGACGACCTTCATCACTTAAACGTCAATCAACGCGATCTTATAAAGTTCCTGAACCAGATCTAGAAAACTTGTCTTCTTTATGTTTTCTATGCTGACATATACGAATGGCAAGGGAAAGAGCCGAAAGCAGCAAGTTCATATGGGTTCCAGAAAATGAAGGGCAATGCTGGGACCAACACGCTCATTAGTCATGCTTGCACAGTATGCAAAACAGTGGTCGCTAAGGTGACGAATATGCGAATCTGCGTTAACTTCATTCGTAAAGCATTGCAAGAGAGAAAGAGATAAACCTGTATGGGATGTAAGCAGCTTCTTCTACTACTCGCGCATTGAGTGAGACCCAAGTTGATATCGAGGCATGAGTTATACCCTGGGTCACTTTTAACCCCGGGTATATGTTCTAGTTACTGACCAAAGATTATGTGTCATTAAGGCCATTCAAACCTTTGCTGTACAGTATTCCCGTAACTCCCATAGAGATATTTTACATGATTTTTACATGATTTTGTAAATTTTACGTATCATCGAGGTGGTACGGAATTTTTTCAGCCACTTGTAAATTTTACAGTCACTTGCTGAAAACCATTGGACATTTTTCAAACGAACCTCTATAGAGGTTCTGCCGCATCTGATACAGCAAGACACTTAGGCTTACATCTTTTCATCTGAACTCTGTAATTTGTGTTATGGACAGAAGTTTGAGTCGCATTATTACTTCTGATAATAAGGAGTGTCAAAGTTAGGAACCTTCTCAAAGATTCGACAGCCGCGGGAGTGAGTTACGACTTCGGCCAGACTGCGGCCATTGTTTCATGCAGGCACCTCCAGAAATATCGCAGAAAAATGCCGCGGATATTTTCTTAACGGCTCTTCACTCGTTTCGTCCGCTTTCTTTTACAATAGACTCTTTACTGCTCTGAGTAATTATCTTGAGTGTACAAACTGAAAAATAATCAATGAAAAAATCGTGATGTCCAGTCACAGACGTGAAATGAGTCGTGATTATATCCAATTCGTGAAAACTCAAAATTGGTAATAACTTAAGAACTCGTGCGTCACACTTCCGTACCATTGCGTGATAGTATACAAAGTTACCTTGACAGTTTTACGGTCAGTTATCTCTCCGTCGTTGAAGAATATTTCCTCTGAACTCTGAAAAATAATCAATGAAAACATCGTGATGTCCAGTCACAAGCGTGGAAAGAGTCGTGATTATATACAAAGTTACATTGACAGTTTTACGGCCAGTTACCTCTCCGTCGTTGAAGAATATTTCCTCTGAACTTTGACACCCCTAATAGATAACTACATCGTTCTTGAATATTCACCTCTTCCATCCTCAGACGGAAGAGAAAATATATCAAATAGTTTAAATTATTATCTAAATCTTCTGGCGGTAGCAGGTCTTATGTACCTGGAGCAAGGTTCCTCTGCATTGCTTATAGGTTTTCTCTATCTTTTCTAACATGTGCATTATATAAAATAGTTAACAATTGTATATAAAAGATATTTTATTTTGAAGTAAATTTATATTTGTCATATAATGCTTACAGAATTGCAACTAACACTCCATAGATAGACATTAATTTACTTCAATTACAGAATACAAGAAATAAAATCTAATCCAGAAGTTCGATAACATACCATGCTATATCCGGGCCAATATAGCGCCACTAGATTTTGCTCTGCTTTTCACGCTTTTCTTCTTCCTTCCCTCGGCAAAAAACATTCTCTCTCGCATGCATATTTTTTTTATCCTCACAGTTATTGCAGTAAATTACCAAAGTTTTTTACTTCACCATGAAAATTCACTCACATGTTTTGGTTGGAGGGTATTTTTTTTCTCGTGCCGCAATTTCTAGTTGGATCATATATATTTAAATATTGTAGTGTCCATACTGGTTTGGACAATTTCGGATCGAATTCAGCCTGATTCAGAAGATTTTTAAAGTAGCATACCCTTTTCAGGGTAGGGGTCAGAATACCTGAGGTCTAAAAGGTTAGGGTTTTAGAGGTGCCTAGTAGGGTTTAGGGGTGCCTAGTAGGGTTTAGAGACGATAATAAGTAGGGTTTACACAAGAAAAATAAAATGAAGGGTGTATTTAATTTAGACGTTTAAGATGATTAGGAATTTAGAGTATTAGAGTAAATTTAGAGTAAATTTAGAGTAAAATTTACATTTAATCACCCATTAACCCAAGATAGAATCTTTTAGGTGTAGAACAGTTAGATCTGGACAATCTAAGGATGATACATGCACATGGTATTATAATGTGTTAATAAATATCTTAACAGAAGCATGAAGAAAATCACAAAATTTCACGGGCAATATTTTTGCCCAAATGTTTTGAATTCCCAACACCAAGATCGAGACATTAGCCAAAGCGGTGCCCTGGTTTGAACCAATGAGGGGAAGGGACTCAACCTCAAGGTCACCATCTGATCAACATGAGAGACGTTTTGGAGAAGAAAATTGGTAACACAGGGTCTTTATCTTTGTACTGTACATGGATCCTTCACCAGAAAATCCAAACGTGATATAAACACGTGGCGGGCAAGCTGCTAGGTTCAAGAGACCGTTGCATGCTGGGATCAGCTTGTACGAGTCCACTTCGCTTGTTTACTTATGCTTGTGTTGAAGCTTAGTGTAACCGTCTTTACTTAAAATATTACTATTAGACTTAGAGATTCTCTGCAACTGTAGTTTGAAACTGAAAACAAAACTGGACGTGTGCGAGATAGGGTTGGTAATAAGTTGCATCCTCGGAGTGTGCACAATTTCAAAAACGTGAACAAAACTGAAATAAAAAAATACAGTTCTTTGTAGTTTAGAAAATGAGTTTTAGTCAAAGTCATTTGAGATTTCAGGTTCATAGTTTTGAGACCACACAAGAGAAAAGTGCCAAGGTAGCTTCAAGTAATTCCAAGCCGTGAAACTATAACGAAACTGTAAAGTGAAATCCGGAGACAATCGTTAAAAATTATGACGTTAATGCACAATTACGACCGTATCGGACAAAATTGAACTGTAAAGAAAATCTCAAAAAGTATAGATATTTCAGTTTCAAAAATGCAAATGCAGAGAGACTCTTCGTCAATACCATGAGACGTAGACTTTACTTCCTCATAGACTCACACATACCGATGGCTAACCGAGAGCAGGCGTGTTCTTATGAGAAAAAGGCTAAGGGCGTCACCGCACCAAGCTTTTTAACTATTGTTTTTTGATCCAAGCTTCTCGGAGTTTAGAGTCGGTAATAACAGTATTACTGCACCATGTCCGCTTATTGTTTTTTCGATTAGTCTGGACCTCTCCACAGATTAGGGAATAATCTGTGTGACCCCTCCCGTTAGCATCTGATTACTAGTTTTTTGGAGTCGCACGCTTAAGTGAGTATATCGGGACTTGTGCTAGGTCAGTTCGGCTATATCACTGGTCCCAAAATCTGAGGGTCTTTGAAGAAGTATTGATGAGTTACTGTTAGATATGTAGACTAAAAAAACAACAAAAAACACCACACACGAGGAGTTGCATCGGTGATCGTTGTTTTTCCTAAAAAACTCAGATAAGCAGAAACAAAAAGCATGGTGCGGTGATGCCCTAATACTATCGTAAAAAACAAACAACAGTTAGTGCACATTTACATTACAGCCTTGTAAACAACTACTTACTAACTTTTCAAGATCCAAAGCAAAATAATTTTAGGTAGTTCCGGTGAAACATGATTACTTTACTAAGAGTTATCCGTATCTCCACTTATATGTTCTTCCAATTTAGAACAATCGTATCAATAAATTAAGGAAGAATAATCAATGTTTGAAAACTGATTAAACAATTGTGAATCTCCTTGACAGTTGAAATTTTTTTTTAGTTCTTAGACCCAGTTCTGGTTTACAAATTTATGTTGACTATTCAAAGATAACTTAGACAGCACCACCACACCAAGTACTAGAAATGCAAACTTTATCTAATATCAACATGCACTCAGAGCAACATCTCACATATACAATAAACTATAACGGAAAACAAAAAAGAGAGAACACGCAACACAGTGAATAGCCAACGAATGAAAACATCTCATCAAGCCTCACAGAGGAAAGAAGGACCCGAAGAGCCAAGCAACTATTCCCCGAAGGGAAAAAAAACACCGAGACTAAGCCACGATATCAGTAGCTCTAAGGTCGCCGAACAAAGCAAACGATAACTCTGAAATGCTTGTAACTATGATAGAGATAGAGCCATATCTGTGATTTCAAGGGAACATTCCCAGTACATAAATAGATCCTTCATTGACTGCAACCTGTAAACGCAACAACTTGCGATCCCTTCCTCTCTATGGATTCGTTATCGTCTCTAACCTCGATGCCACTTTTGTGATTTCTCATTCTCTGAATTCTTTCTCATCTCTAACATCAATTCAGCTAGGCATGCGCATCACCGTTCATTGGTACCCCCTTCAGTTCTCTAATAAAGATTTCTCAATGCTGCACACCTCTCACCTTATGAGGAAAAAACCAAGATATCTCGGTATTGTTCACTTCTTGGCTCACTCTCCTTTCTCTGGTTTCTGTCTGGAACTCTTGTTTCCTTAAGTTTCTCATGTCATTTTTCTCCCCATGCATTTAACTGAATCTCGAGCTATAGTCTATGGGTTTCATAGTCCCGGCATTTAGTCCACGTGGCCGTTGTCATCACTTACACGTCGTTGCCTGACGCATGTTTCCTTGCACCAGATTTAGAGGGATCGTTACACAATCTTCTTTAAGCTACTAGTCTTCACTCCCGCCAAGGATGGTCGATATTCCTTTTATATCACATTTTTGTCGTCAAAGGTTTCCTTAAATAGTTAGCCAAAACCTCCAATTTATGATTACTTGGAGCTAAACCTGCATAAGGATATATTCAGTCTAATACATTGTTTTAAAGATAAAAGAAAGATGTAGATTAATGCGAGTATAATCTCTATGTAAATAGAAGGATCAAGCCAAATGTGTAATGCGAGTGAGTCCTTAATAAAGACAAAGTTGGTAAGGATGGGCCTGGATGGCATAGGACTTTGTAGGGAGCGCTCTATTCTATGGGATGTAAAGGTCTCCTTGAGTCGTTAGGCCCCAGGCGAACATACCAGTTTGTTTAAAACTCTAGTTTTCCTTGAATTCCAAACTCGAACTAATGATTGAACATTTTGATATTTTTACATGTAATATTGCTGTTTAAATTCTCATACTTGTAATAACTTAAATTTAAATAACACAGTCTTGTACACATGTTACAACATATGCTTACATGATTACACATTGTACTTACCTTATGAACGATGTTTTGGATCATAAGCTTGTGACATTTATAAAGAAATAGAAAAGAACAATGTATACTGTACAGAGAATGAAAGAAGGAATGACTAGATAATACCTGAACTGAAATTGTACATAGAATGAGCAAAAAGAACGACTAGATAATCACTGAACTGTCAATTCTCGATATGGAAGAACGAGTGACAAAGAAGTATTTAGTGACACGGTGTTTCCACGTGGTTAAATTTTGACAGAGCTTTTATCCCGATGCACGTAGATGGATAAAATAGGAGTGCGCGGAACAGATGGAGCAAGAGTGTGGAAGTATACTACTAATAGTACTTAGAAAACTAGAAGAAAGAACTACCTGTAGTCACGACTGTAGTGGAAGTAGTTACGTAGAGTAAATTAACAGAAAGAACAGAGGAAGTTGTCGAAGCGACTGTAAATAGTCTGTAATTTATACTAGAAGCTATGGAAAAGTGCTGCGGTGGTGCTTGGACTCAGGTTATTTCGAATTGTCAAGAGATCTTATAAGTCCGATAATTTATATTACAACCAAGATGGTTAATTTAAAGTGAAACTTGAAGAGAGGTACAGGAACATGTGACATGCAGTCTTGTGTCATCACAAGTAGTCATTGTGTATATTATGAAGCTATGATCATAAACCAAAATTACCCTGAAGTATTATTTTTCTGAAGTTTTACTTTTAGTTTGATATTTTTCATCGACCGAACTTCGTATCCAGCACAACAGAAAAATATTACTTCATGGAGTTTATTCAACTAGTCACTATATATATTGAGACTGTAATAATAAAATAATTTATCCTAAAATATTTATTTCTTAAGTTTATTTTTAAAAGAAAATAACTGTTTACATTAGGTTTATCTTTGTCGTGCGCATACACATCGCTACACAACATACATCGCTGTCAAAGATACATCATATGTACACATAACTCATGAACGATGTCATACACATACACAAGTATCCCACAATAATAAACGATCTGTTTTCACTCCACCGCGCCAACCGGCACTAAACAAACACTAAAGTCGAACTAAATCCACTCTATGCATTAGAGAATCCAGATTGCGCTCACCAAGACTATCCAATATAACCAAGAGCTTGAGAGCTCAACTCGAAGAACTAAAGCCTCCAAGCCCTACCTACAAAGTAGACCCCTAGCGGGACTAGCCCAAGAACCCGCTTTAACGACACTAACGGCCTTATCGAGACTAACCATTATGCACTCGATCAACTTCCCTGAGGTGCTAAACTGACACGACAACTGTCAGAGATACACCACACATACACGTAACATATGAACGATGTCATACACATACACAAGTGTATCACAATCACCTCCATAACTGACGATTAGGTTCGTAAAATCCAAGCTCTAACGATAACCCAACCTCATAATCGATAAATGGTGTAACTATAGAATAGGAGCGTTAAATGATATTCGTACTTGACACAAATCACACATCGTGCGACAAACTGCTGCACATCAATGTGCATACCACGCCACCAATACTGTCCTTGGAGTAAACTATGTGTACGCTTCACTCCAAAATGTCTCCAATTCCTCATGGACATGTCGTACTAATTGTGTCCTCTGGGATGGATGTGACACTATCCATACTTTCTCATCGTCTCACACTCAAAATACACGTCGTCTTTCTCGTCAAAATCTCTTCGCTCGTTGGAGGACACAATCTCGCTCCTTGGCACTTACTATGTCTATCACCATGTTAGTATGTAAATACTCCATTACCGTCTCATCGTCATGGATATCTCGCTGATCTGGAACACCATCTCCACCCTCAGGATCCGGAGACTAACCATCTATTCTTTGATATGAGAAAGATACGACCTGATCTTCCATACTAGAGTTCATCATGACCAACACACAAAGAAAAATAGATGCATGTCACCTTGACACCATCTCCTCATCAACCTCGTCATACCATCGAGCTCCAGTCTGGTCATGTTGACTCGTGCATAAGTGCGACTCAACCCATCGACATCTAGATTTGCAATTCCAGGTCTATGCACTACTTGGAAGTCATACTCCTATAAGATAAGAGTCCATCGTGCAAGCTTCCCTGTAAGCTTGTCGGACTTCATCAACTACTTGAGCGGCTGGTGATCAGTGATGAGAGTAAAAGAGTTCTCAAACAGATAACATCAAAAGTGCGCAACACTGCCGTCAAACACTCTCTCTCATCTCCGCCAAATTGTTAGAGCGATTGAGGCTGATTGCATCATGAAGTATTGATACACCATGGATAGCAGATCTCATCTCGTCTCGGTATTTCTTTTTCCTCATCAGTTCTTCATTTGTGTAGATAGATACTCTTTTACTCAGTACTTGATGGTTCATTTTGGTGCTGAATTTATGGTCCAGGTTATGAACTCTGCGGTCCCTGTTATCCTTCCGACTGCTACGTATGTTCAAACTTGAGATTGTGTGTTATACATCTTATTGTAGGAGAGCTTCGTCTTTTTACACGTGTCATTCATTTCTTAATATTTTTGCATCTGTTTATACGTTCATTTACACGTTTCCGTATTATTCTGTGCATGTCCTCACATCATGATCTACTGTCAAGGACGTCTCGACATCCTGGTGTGTCCACACATTCATCTACAACCTTCAGTCTCGATTGATCTGAGATACTTGTAGTTGTCATAAAGATCTTACAGCACGAGAGTCCCGACAGATCTTTTGTGATTAAGAACAACATCATTTGTCTTCTATTGCTCTGTTGATATTCTTATCAACTCATCATCACGATACTCACTCTTTAGTTAGGCGGTAGCAAGACTTGTTGGAGAGAGGTTACGAAACTTCAGGTGATAACAAGCATAAAATGTATTTGATCATTCGATAAAATATTTTTTTTACTATTGATCAAAACTGTAAAATACCTATATATGAGATCAACTGGAAATTTCTCTATATCATCGTACCAAATGGAAGATTTTGGCTCTACTTTGTAGAGTCATTGGCATCGATTTAAAAAATTACATAAAAATGTGAAAGAAGTTAGGATTAATTTCCATTCACGGAGAGGGGACTACAAGTCGTCCTTGCAGGTCAACTAAAACCCTAGTATGAAAATTTGAAAGCAAACAAATCCATTGAAGTCCTTGGACGGACCTTTGTTATGGAGTAGAGTAGAAGAGAGACCAGAGAAGAATATATATGAGAAATATCCTGATCGGAATCTCTTTCTACGAAGAGCATTCGATCATTCCACGAAGAGCATACGAGCCTTGGACGGACCTATGTTACCGAGTAGAGTAGAAGATAGACCAGAGAAGAAGATATATGAGAAATATCCCGATCGAAATCTCTTTCGACGAAGAGCATTCGATCATTCCACGAAGAGCATACCATCCTTGGACAAACCTATGTTATCGAGTAGAGTAGAAGATAGACCAGAGAAGAAGATTTATGAGAAATATCCCTATCGGAATCTTTCGACGAAGAGCATTCAGAAGTCATGCCACAAACCAATAGACTCATCGGAAGTAGAGCCTATAGCTGCAAGGCAGCAACCTTGTTAGACTTCATATTTGTCACCTGTTTAAGAGATCCGGTTGCCACAATGAAAGATTTCGGCGCCGAGCCCTGCTGAAGAGTTGAACGAGTCTAATGCGCCATGTTGTGCGCCTTGGGCCTTGGCAATGCGAGTTGCGAGCTAGCCTGATCTTGTTCCACGGCCTGGGCATTGGTCGTGATCGTGCGCTTGCTAAGGTAGCTTGACGAGATTCGTGTTTTGATGAAGGAAACTGAACTCAAATTTCGCTAGAGGGAAAAACTTTTATGTCTTACAGAAAGATTTGACATGATCCATCAATCCTTGAAAATCCTAGGAAAATTGGTGGTTCCGTTCAAAGCAAGATCCCCATTTTCATGAAGTTCAAGAAAAGGTTCTATACAGTGTAACCCTAATGCCGAACTACTTCCGCCAATAAACTTTAGTGACTGACTTTAGTTTTAGCACGCCCTAGTGAGTACTGTACGTCGTGGTGCCAAAGCATGTCCTGGTTGAAGATTCGTGTTGTGTGCGTTTTTGTCTTGCACATTCGTTCCAAGGTACTGTCACAAACATTGAAGTTAGCGAAGATTCTCTTTTAGAGACACCTTTTGATGATATCTTTGCACTTCGAATGCAACTGAATATGTAACTGAATATGCGCTAATTCCTACCACCTCCCAAAGACTTTCCATGATCAGTATGCTGAACACAAACCAGGGACAAGAGCATGACCTAAATGTTTTAGGTATGTTTGGTCTGGGTTTCTACATAAGATATACTGAAGTTGCACGAAGGAGAGGCTCTCTCGGACTCTCAAGAGGTTATTCTTTAGCTGCTTTGCTTCTCAAGCATCTTCTGGATGTCGTTTTCAGCAAATTAAGGTAGTAAGGGTTTGGATTGGATGAAGTTGACTAGTGCACATGAAATCCTTATAATTCGTAACTCTTTTCAGTATATCTTGACTAACTAACCAGAGAGTTATGAACTTATGCAAAGAGCATGTACTAGCATGTTTAGATGCTTCAGTGCATGTTCTCCCTAATTACTGTTACGTAACCAACAGTGATACTCCTTCTGTGACATTGATGCAGATTCTTCTTGTGCAGGCACTTTGTGAGGAGTAGCTTCATTAGGTGCTTTGTGTGCTGACTGCTATTCGTTTTGGCATTTTCTTCTTAATCCAAATGACTAGATGTAGTGTGGGTTTCCGTGGAGAACACTGTAAAGGTAAGGCGCCAAGACGTGTCTTGTGGAGAAACAGGCTGCATGTGATGCTGAATCTGCTTATAACTTCTTGATAGACAAAATGAGAGCTTGAACTGATCTAACTTTGTATCTGAGAAGCAAACTCAAGGCAAGGCAAGGCAAGGCAAGGCAGTTTCTTTCATTCAGTTCTAGACTGTTGCTGCGTTGACGATCGGCTGACTATCTTGGTGAGGGTGGGGTTCACGGAGGAATTATACAATATATACAATATGCAGTTGAGTTCCAGAGGAGTATAAATCATTTCACATGTCTCGTGCACAGAGAACTCCGCACGTGCCTCCAAGTACTCTTTGCCCAATGTGGACTTGTTCCAAGTTTATAGTTTCCAAGTCCTTATCTTATTATCCAGCTCCTACTCCATCACCAGGAACATTCTTCTTTTCATTCCCTACTCATAGCATAGCGTATCATCATCACCCAAACGAACGTCTCCAACGTCAGGATCGACATTCCGAGGTCTCGACTCTAAACGCCAAAAAAGCTGCACGAAAGAAACGGATCTACGTCAATTCGAAGGAGCCATCCATCCAAAGAAGCAAGAAAGCAAGCATCTCAAACTTGGCAGGCCACGACTGAGTGGCCTGGAGTGTGCCCCGCACACGTTGGAAAAGATACGTACCACATTCACCTTCATCCCTTGCCTTTATTTCCGTTTGCCACTAGCGAGCCTCCTGTAGTAGTGATAGGCGTAAAGTGCAGTTTGTCAGATGTTGGGACTTTGTATATACACAGCACGTGATACATAGCCATATAAATTTGATCGCCAAAGCGGTGGGTTGATGAAAAGTACCTTTTCTTTGAAATAAGAACCTCCTGATGGATGGTAGAGTGGAGGCAGATAGAGAGAGAGGAAGAAGATCACGATATCATCGCTTGTTGGGTTTATCCTTTCAAACGAAGAATACAAACGAGTTTCAGAGGCTCACGCCGATTATAAGAGAACATTTCTTGAGTTGACGAGCGAAAAAAAGGGTAGTTGTTTAGGAGAGTCGCCCTTTCTGCTTTACTCTTTTGCTCATTCATTCACTTTGTACTCCAAGGTCGAGTTTCGCCCACCTGTTCTTATCACCAGTTGTGGGTAATGACTTGAATCCTAAAGAACCTATTTTGACACACAAAAGTTATATATTTCCTTCTCAAGACATCCATGGATATGGATAAACATCGGTCTGCCGTTATTCCTATCCCCTGAATGTCGAAGCAAGCAACCACATGCGTCATGGTTGGACTTGTCCGGCTGAGTTCTCTTTCCCCTCCAGTAGGCAATCAATCCCCTACCGTGCGGCAAATAGCGCTGCCCACCTTTTTATCAAACCCTTGCTTCAACTTCTAGCTGTTGGTGATACACATTTCGATGCCTATCAGACTCTATCCAGAACAGATCACAAACGCAGTCATAATCTATCTATCTATATGTACATTGCGTGATTGCATAGCGTATCAATAGACCACAACTGGTACAGATAGCAAAGGAAAAGAAGTCGAGTCAGTCCCAATGAGGAGCCGATATTTTCAGTTTTACAGTTTAGTAAAAATATGCATTCAACGTGAGTTTTCGACAAGATGGGAAGAAGAAGACAAGCGTCATAGAATGAGTAAAATACTGGAGTGCTATTGGTTTGAGCGAGGAGATGAAGGGTACTTTTTTCTGTCTAGGAGGAAGGTGTACCTCTTTATACTTTTCAGGATAAACGTTCGACATTGGAGAAATATATGGGTAGTTTAGGTGAGTCATTTTTAGAAAAAAGTGTGCTGTGATGGCACATTCACTTGTCAACATTAGGGTGTCAGTCCTTCAGTCTTTCTTTTCGTGCTTTCTTTGCATTGGATGCCATAGATTTCTTCTCAAATAGATTCTCATTGTACTTTTATGACAAAAAAAATTCGCGTTTGTGTTTATTATTTGACACGCAAAATGAAAATTACTCATAAAAACATAAAAGAAGTGAATCAGATATAACCTCTTCGTATAAGATCCAGAGTTTACATCCAATTAGAAATACATCTTGTATGCTCATAAATTTATAACCAAACCTCTCCACGAGGAAAAGTTTGGTTACTAATTTAACCTTTTATATTTTAATTCTAAGAAGGATTAGGTAATAAAGTAACGTAGGAAGTGCGTGCTAGCCACTTCCATCGCGGAAGAGGTGAAAATATATATACACGACTAAGACTAGGAGGACAACAGCAATAGAGTACCGTACTAGCAGGACAATTCGCTCATGTGCGTGAAACAAGATGTTATGATAGTTGGATCCAGAAAGTTGCACGCAGTAGTCCAGAAAAACCCATTGTAAACTATTCGACCACGATAGGATTTGTTGACAACGCTTATCGTTATCCCTCTCTCTAGTTACATCTTCACGTTTATAACATTGTAGTACTAAAGTGACAGATGGCACTGTGCAGAATTTCTAGAACAAATAACAATCCACTGATGCAGGTTACGAATTTACAGGTGGTTCTACATTTTCTGTCACCTGACTTGTCATTTCTGCTGTCTCCTGCCATTTCCCGCTTGCAACTTTGGGGTTCGCTGTCTTTGTAGCGATCTGCTGCTGTTCGAGGGACAGCGAGAGTTACGATACTGCTATTGGGTTCGGCTTCTTTCGTGATGGTGGTGCTGTGCTCCAAGATTTCCTCTGCGTTTCTCCTATTTTTGTCTACGTTTATAAGACCAGTAAAAGCAGTCCTATTTTCTATTCTAGCTACAAGCTGGTGGCATCAGCTTCTGTATCCTGTATTCTCTTCTCCGAGTCGTGTTCTCCCCTCTCACTGAAATCTCTGTTTTCACCGGCCGGCACCATCTGGTCGGTCGGTGTTGAAACACACTCTCCTCGTGTGCCCAACCTTAGTTCCTTTCAGTTCTCGCCATAGCCAAATTGTTCTAAATTTCCAATTCCCTGAGACTCACTACTTCCTCTCTCTCTCTCTCTCTCTCTCTCTCTCTCTCTCTCTCTCTCTCTCTCTCTCTTTTTTGAAATAGAGGATAAGTTATGCAAATACATAACAACGACGGTGTATAAGGGTTAGGTTCCATGTAGTGTCCTCCTGTAAGTCACCCCAGTTTGCGGGGATGAGACATTTACCAACTCAAACGTCATCGATTCACTATCACGTCCAATATGTCCGAACCTCTCTCTTTGGAGATACCTCAGTTTGCAAGGATGCATATCAGTTTCTACCAACCCACAAGTCATCTACCAACTTATGTTAATGTCTAAACACCTCTTTTCGGTAACAATACGACCGAACTTACATGACGTTTATGTGACATCTGTAATGTATTACCAAACCATGATCATTACTAGGGAAAATGTATTTCCTTCCATTACGATTTATAAGTTTGGAATAATTGGACATAAACACCAAATTTTAAAAACAGTTCCCAAAAGAGTTTGCGTAGCATTAAAACTCCATCTCCATAAATCTAGTATCTGATGGCCATGGTTACTACTTTCTTCGATCAATGCTATAACGACTTCAAAGAAATGTGGCAATAAGTTAAAACCTTTGTTTCCCAAGAGCCTTGTCCACTGCTCGGGAGCTCGGTAGATTCCAGACATAAGAAAATGTAGTTGGAAAACCTATATTTGTATTTAAGGTGTAATGTGTATGTTACAGTTGAGTATGGGTCTAAAGTTTCATGAGAAGTACGCCACAACAAATAATTAACGAGTTTTGTTCAAACGATTCTCCTCTAAATACTGGAAGTCCCCGAGCAAAGTTAAAATTAAATATGCTCGATGAACTTTCTGGGAACTTTTGCCTGTTGGTATTTATCGAGAAAATATATAAACATTAAATAAAATTATATATTAAATAGATGAAAATAATGAAAATATTTTATAAATATTAACTGTTAGTTCATTTTTGGAAACGCAAGAACACCAAGATATAAACCATAAGGTATGAGTAGATTGCAGTGCTGCTAAAAGTATATCTCTAACAACTTAAAACTATTTATATGATAATTTATTGTGAGTTACCTAACCCTTCCGACAAAAAGAGTTAATTAACAAATTAAACCTCTGAATATTTATTGTAACTTGCAACTATTTACTTGACAGGCTCTGTCCGCGCAAATACTTGCTTGACAGACCTCGCGTGCACAATACAATACTTGACAGGATCCCTTACCGGTCACAGTCAGTCGACAACTGTCGACGTGGCACTATTGTCTGACGAGGCAGCCAGCAGGCAGGTTTAGGATGACATGGCACAAATTAAGATTATGTTACACGAGGTTTCAGTTTAAGATGACGCGGAAAGGACGAGGTGTCCGTATCTAAATAACAACGTAATGTTATTTGTAATTTCACACCCTGTCCTAAAACCCGAGAAAAACTCGATCCTAAAACTAAACTAAATAACAACAACTTGTTATTTACAATTTCCACGTGTGAGACTCGCACGTGCGAAGTCCGGGTTCAGAATTGTCGTTAAACATCGGAATTTGAATTAAAAAATCCGGACTAGATAATCACAACGTGTTGTTATTATTGTGGCTCATCGGGATGGAAGACCGGGAGGGTCTCCGCAACGCAACCGGAAGGTCCGGATTGCCAAAAGAATAACAACATGTTATTAATCAGAGGTCCGGACTCTTGAGTTCAAATTTCGATGTTTAACGAGAATTCTTAACCGGACCTCGCACGGGCGAGTTTCACATGTGGGTACTGTAACTGTGGCTACTTTACATGTGGGTTTCACTGTGGGTACTTTAAATAACATCAAGTTGTTATTTAATTGGAGTTTTAGGATCGAGTTTTTCCCGGGTTTTAGTACAGGGTTTTGCAGAAATAACAGCATGTTGTTATTTAGATATCCACACCTCGTCCTTCCCACGTCCGTTGTAATTTTAATTCGTGCCGTTGTAATTTTAATTCGTGCCAGGTCATCCTAAACATGCCTGCTCGCTGCCTCGTCAGACTACAATGCCATTCGCAGTCGCCGACTGACTATGACCGGTAACGGGTCCTGTCAAGTATTGTATTGTGCGAGGCCTGCCAAGTAAATAGCTGCCGTAACTTGTAGGTTGGTTCTTTTAGGCTCCAGGCTACTTGCGCGTAAATGTAAGCATCGATAAGGGAACTTTATCGGGATCCAGATCTGGATTCGAAATGCCGGACGGTGACCAACGGGGAAAACTGACCGCGCCCTGGAGAACGTAGCTGGTTTCCTTCCCCATTATCCCATACAACAAAACGCATGCCTCCATCCTTGCTACGATTGAGCTATGATTGTGCTATGATTGTTATGCAATGAAACAATAGTTTTCTCTTTATACTGAGAATGCACTCATATTTGGATCTCCAGGTCTGTGAACGATTCTTCTTCGGACGGTGACTAGAGCGACGAGCTCACGTCTCTCTCATGTGATCAAGGGCGAAGCTCTTGACCAAACCAAGATTCTTCACGTGTTTATCGTGCAGATATTTCGATCGGTGGTGACTCTGGTGAGGTGCCTTAGCGGGTGGGGCCAGCTAAAGCTACGAGAAGATTGAGAGATTAGCTGTCTAATACAGAAGAAAGTCCGGGACCAGAACGGTGGAGAATTGATGGAGTCATATAGTGAGAAGAAAGTGTGCAGAGTAGGTGCGGGTTGTCAAAACGAACGAGAGAAACAGACGAAAAGAAGTGAGACGGCCCCAGAAAATGACAACGAAATGGTTAACCGAATTAATTCTGACGATAACCAAATTTTGTGGATCTTATCCCTCTGAACATGATTCTGTCAGACCTAACACAGCAGAGGATCTCAGGTTGCTAGGTCAGTAAGTGTAGAATGTCTGCATGGACGACGACGGAAGGTCGGTCCATAAGCCAGACTCGCGGAGATTCTTCGTCTTCGTCGTGTTCGATCTATGTATACTCTGACACTACCTTTTCAGAGCTCTTGGAGTTGCCCGCACTGCAACTATCAAGTTACAAGTATGAGTACTTGATAAAGCAACAACATAATCAACTTAAAGTTTCTCACACTGCCAGTAGGGAGTTGGACAGTTCTCTTTCAGAAGTTTGTTCTTCTCGTTAATTTCTCCAGGAAGTTTCACATTTCCTCAGAAGTTCGGCCGGTGTGAAGGGTGACTCGGTGTACGAGACTTCGACAATGACCGCTCGCTCGTTCGAATCGGCAGTGATTTCCTTTTCTGTGCAGTTTTGGAAAGTAAAACATTTGACGGCTTGTGAGAAAGTGCGTTAAGATACAGATGAGTGATTTTGCAAATGTGACGCGGATCTTCTGCTTATCTTCTCACTTGCCGTCCCATCCTCGATTGGTGTGGTGCCGTTGGACACTCCCGAGGCCTTCTTGTCAGTTACTGTTCTGCGTGGCCGCGGTAGTCCTGTGCTAGAGGGAGACGTCATCGTTGATCGGGCTGTTCGTTTGCAACTGTCTGTCGCTCTGATCAAGGCTCTCTCGCCTTATCGATTACGTCATCAAACCAAGAGTTCTTGGGCAAACGACCTGGAAGTCTTCTGAGGTTGGTTGAACATACACTAGCCTCTAGGAGTTTCAGAGAGCTAGTCAGAGTTGTGGTATTCTAGCAGTCGGAATCAAGTCCACGGAAGGGAAGGAGGCACATATGCCAAGAGGATGGGAGACATTTGAGCAGACTTCCGATATTTGAAATGAAACAGTAGCCTGGCTTAAACAACTCCAGAAAAATAATTGACTAACCCCGTGCGCAATCTTAGGGACTTTACCAGCCCCTGCTCCATATCATAGACTTGACCAGACCCCTTACCTGCAACAGTCAATCATCGACCGTCCAGTCAATCATCGACCTTCCACATTGGAGTTCACAGGTTTAGTTGACCAGATCCGAGCAGACAGCAGGAACGGGAGGTGCAAGAACATCAAAAGTACAGAACGTTAGGAACGTGGAAGACAGTCGAGACTGCGGGAACACGATGGCAGAATTAAGAATTGTACTTGCACTGTGAACTTGCAGGCTCGAAAGAAAGAGAGCCACTGTGGTCCGAATTTGAATGCTACTGTGAACTTGCAGGCTCGAGCGATCGAGAGCATTGAGCGAACATCTTTAGTTTTTGCGACTGAGCGACTGGAGTCTTGAGGGCTGAAACAGAGTCGAGAAGCGACTCTGTTTCAGCCCTCAAGACTGCGTCAGAATTCAAATTGTAATGTGAGCTTGCAGGAGCAAGTGAGCGAGCGGAGCTGGTTTAGTTTTCGCGACTAAGCGACTTGAAGGAACGAGCGACTGACTGGAGTCTACATTTCGGAGATTAGACATGGATACCACTGAGGCAGCAGAAGCATGAGATATTAATGACATTTACTTTTCTGTCGAAGATATTTTTTTCATTACGTGAAGGACGTGTTGGCACTGGTACGGAGAGTGAAAACATATTTGATGCATGGAGACATACATTCAGAAAGCAAGGGCATCGACCTTTCATCGATATGAGAGGTCGTTCATGAGAAGATGTGAGGGAAGCCGCGGCGCGAATTAAGTAGGACGAATGTTTTGTCTCCTTCGAAGAGTTCGACTACTCGTTGTCTTCTCTCTGTGTTGTCTTGGGTCGAGCATGTCAGAAAATCAAATCGAATGAGACTACAAAGTACGAGTTTGCAGATATGGAGCAGCCATGCGAATTCAAAAGTCACAAGAGAATCGAGATGAGTCTCGATATCCATTGGAAAGTTTCACGGAGAGTTCACGCAACGTCGAAGAAAACGAAGGGAGGTTGATCCGTCAAGTGCATCCGATACAGAGAAAGGTGAACTTTCTAGAGTCGGCATTGCAAGAAATCATCGAGTTAGCATGAATGGTGCTTGTGATGAACGTGCTCGATATTTGAGTAGTGGATTATATCGTTATCATAGCAGCAACGTCATGATAGAAGTTGGTGCTGAGAATCTATCTTGTCCTTTCCGAATTCGTGCACAGAAGAGTAGACTATCTGGAACAATAAAAATCACGATATGTATAGTCTCTCATACATGTCCCGCGACTGTGTATGCTTGGCGCGGTCCTACAAAGAATGCTCGATGGTTAAGTACAGCCTTTGGAAATCGAACAGTTGTCAACCAGAACGAGCAAGTTGGTCATTTGGTTGAAGAATTTAGACATACGTTTGGTCGAAAGTCATCTTATGCTCAAATGTGGCGGATGAGAGAATTATCTCGTGATTGTTTACTAGGCAGCCAAGCGTCATCATTTCATTACATACCCGGGTTGTGTAGACGTATAGAATCTACCGACGAGCAAGCTGTAGTAGATTGAGAGAACTGGGAATCTAATCCGCAAGTGTTTAGACATGCATTCATGTGCCCAGGTGCTACAAGAGATGTGTTGACATTCATCCAAAAAGTTATAGCTATCGATGTATGTCATTAGAAGAATCGTAAGTATCCATGTCAAATATTTATGACATTCGTTTTAGACGGAAACAACGAGGTCATTATCCTTGCATACGCTGTTGCACTTGAGGAGTCGACCGCTACGTGGACATGGTTTCTTTGATTGTTGAAGCAGTCGGTGTACGGCATCATGTCACCAGACACAGTGTTAATATCTGATCGTCAAAAAGGATTGGAAAGGGCCGTCGCAGAAGTACTACCAGGGGTCGTGCATGGCCACTGTGCACAGCACATCCGGATGAACATTCATGTGCGTTTTGGACGAGAGACAGAACGACCATGCATGGCATTACTATATGCTCGAAATATTGAAAGGTGAGTCATATGACTATCTGGAAGTTGCTTAATGTCTTTGTTTGATTGAGGAAGAATTTAGTATCAGTAACGATAATCGTTTGTATTTACAATCTTCTCGGCCGACGTCTGAGTTTCACTCCATCGTATGTAAGTTTACTCTGAGGAACAGAGTTAAGTAGTATGATTCAGAGCAGTTGTAGAGTAGAAAGTATATAAATTTCATGGCGCATCGGAATATGAAAGTATGGATTAATAGTAACTTGTGACCTGCTCAACTTTGTCTGTTTGATGGACAATTGTGTTAGTTGTTATGAAAGAACACGTGAAAGCGTGATAAGTATTACAAACTTATCTGTGCATGACCACATATCAGTGTTCCGCTAACGGTACTGGCAGTTTGATTGTTATAGATCTATCTTCGATGGGCTTCATGTTGTTCTCAGCTCACCCTCATTCATGATCTCAACTCACCCTGAGTTTCATATGTATCCCGTATCAAGATTGTCATGTAAGGAGGCACCGAAGATGACAATGCACGGAACTTGAGTCATAAGGATGATATCGTAGTCCACCAGGAGTAAGCAGGTTACATCTATTGCTCTCGTAAAGTAGACCAACTCACTACCGAGTCCTGATTGTGCCTATGCCTTTGCATAGCCAACTTCTAGATCTCGACGAGTTCTTGAATGTTCTCGACATAGTTGCAAGTTTTATTTTTTGTAACAATGCGCAAGTTTCAATTTTTCCAAAGCGGTAGGTCTTGCTAGTTCTCGTTCCAAAGTTAACTCGCTTACTCGGGGGTATGTATAATAGTTCGGGAGTTTACTTTGAAGGTTATACAATCATGGTGTTACTAGCCAAAGTAATATTCCGACAGAAGTAACATGTGCAAGTTCGAGCACATCATGAAGACAATAGAAGATAAAAGGGAAAGAGGTAAGGTTTTGACAACATATCTGAAATCCATCCGACTTGAGCGCTATAGCCGAGCTTGGTTCCCTCTCCCGAGATATGAGAAGATCACTTCAAATTTGACAGAATAGATGAATGCTGCATTGAAAGTCATTCGGTTGCATGCCCCGTTCCGGATATTGCTTGAACTCTAGTTCTATATAATGAAGCAGTTTTCATGCGGAAGGTCAGCTATTGATAATCATACAGGTCCTTTTACGCTCTTTGCCAGAGCACGTTTGGAAAAGAATGAGTTAGTTTCGGAACAATTGGTATGCTCGATATCGTCAAGAACGCGGGCCAGCATTTGAGCTTTGGATGATCAGAATTTTGTAGTCAAACAGGGTGAAGATCAACGCAGAGGCCAGTGCAGTTGTTTAGAGTATCAAGAGATGACATGGCTTTGCATGCATGCAATATGTTGAGATCATGACACCGGCACCATCTCTAGCAATTTTTTAGATCCTATTTGGTACTCATGCTCGTTGTATGACATTTATGGACAACATTCTATTCCACCTTTTACTGTACAAGCCAGTGTTCGGAAGTGGAGCGTCACCTGTAGCAGTTAGACACGGACGACATCGTGTCGTTCGCATACAGAATGGTGGTAGTACCGGTCGAGGTCTCGCTCTATTAGTATTCTGTACGGACGGTCCTCCTTCTTCTGCTGCTGCAATCATAGTTGAGTTCCCTACATATAGAAACGAGCATTATGAAGCTCTGTCACGAGAGGAGACTTCGGAAGTGTCACCTTCTAGAGGACCATTATGAAACAAAAGACAAGGAGATACATCAGTAAGGAACAGACAACCTGTCCCTACTAAAACTCGTTGTTCTCTCTGTTGAGAACTTGGACATAATCGTCGGTGATGTCCATCTCGACTTGACGTCTCTCTTCCACAACCTCAACGTACAATGAACCCTTCCAGTCCTCCTGAAGGTTCTTGTGTTGGTGGTCCTGCAGCCGAGCATGAGATTCAAACGCAAGTGATGGAGGAGCCCTTCGTTACTCAAGCAGATATTGCGGGGCCTGATATGAATCAAACGTTCTGACAGCAGGTATATGAGTTGTTATTTCCAGTTCTAATGGGAGCTCCGGCTTAGACAGTGAAAACTCGGATGCTATAGAAACTTAACAAAAGTTATTGGAGAGGTTGAGGAGCACCCAAATGCAGATACATGTTTGCTGATACCTACTACGCCTCATACTCTTCAAATCGTTTATGAAGATCAACAAGTTGTTAGGCTAACAGTTCCTCATTACGGCATAGATGTAGTTCATTCTCTATATCTAGTGTTAGGAACAATGAAGATTTAAGACCGGTAAGTAGATGTTCCCCTGTACAACTATTCCTTATGCTCAAGTGAACCATAATATTGAAGTTCGAGATTCCCAAGCGAAATAGATGTTTCCTGCTGCATGTACCTGTTTTGTGTGATTTTTGATGATCATCGCATCTTTGTGAAGTCACGACCTGCTTCGGATTGTAGCTATCTGGTATGGTTCAGTCGATTTTTAACCTGCTTCAAAAGTAAGCTATCTGCTATGATTCAGTCATTTTTTAACTTGCTTCGGAGTGAAGCTATGTAGTATGGTTCAATCGTTTTTAAACCTGCTTCCGAGTTTAGCTATCCATTATGAGCCAGTCATTTTTTGACTTACTTCGGAGTGAAGTTCTCTGCTACGAGTCAGTCGTTCGTTAACCAACTTCGGAGTGACACAAGCTAGGAGAACACAAGAGCGAGCTACGAGCTTGGGAGAGAAGAACGTCATAGAGTGCAGGCAGACGTCAGGGACACGAGGACACGATCTGAAGTTGAGTCAACTTTGAATCGATCGTTGAGAAGTGAAGCCAATCGTTGGTCTAGCTGAAAGAGAGACAAGAACGAGCAGGCCAGCAGGTACGGACTCGATCTCAAGTCTCGTGTACTTCGAGTCGATCGTAGCGAAGGTTAGTCTATCGTCGGTGATTTCAAGTCGAGTCTTATACTCTATCTAATTTCCGAATGCCCACCGTTTGGACAAGTGTTACGAGTAAGAGAGCTGAGCTTCCCCCTTTTCGATGTTTCACACCTGCAGGTTTAGCTCGTTGCAGCTTGTTGCATGCTTGTTGTGTCGCCAACGTCATGCACTACGTAGAGGCCACTGCAGTTGGCCTGGCATCTCCCCTGCATGTCTTCAAGGTTTCAATCTATAGCAGCTTTTGAGTTTGCATGGTTATGAGCTTCCCGCAATGCAATCTTTCCATAAGATAATACTCGATCTACTAAACTGTGGTTTACAACTGATATACACTGGAGCACCGTTTCATCATAACCGTGCCCAATTTTTGAAGTGCATGTGTCGTGCATGAGTCGATATTTGGCCGTCGTGACTGTGAGTCGATATTTGACAGTCGGGACTTTTTGAGTTGTGTAGGAAATAACGTGATGTCATAAACTTATGGAAATCCTGACTGACTGCGAGTATGAGTTGATGCTGAACGTGGTTTGGCAGAGATTTACGGCCGAAAAGAACGTCACTTTGTTTCATATCACTCACTTCAGCTTTCTGGACTCGGATTACTGTTTACACTTGCAACCTGGGCTGCGAGACTCTCACTCACTTCGTTTCGACTGGAGGTGGGTGTGTACTAAAACTTATTGTTTTAAAGATTTTCTATACTTTCAACTGTCTTATTGTTTGTTGTGAGATACAGGCTTCTTATTCGAACCGCTGGAACTCATGCAAGTCGACTGATGTGGAGACTGGACTCTGATTTTGAGTCCTCAGTTCAGGAATCATTTCGGAGATCAGTAAGACTCATGTCAGTCTTGGGCTCAGAAGACTGACAGATAAAAGACAGGAACATGTCCACGCCGAAGTGGATTTCATCAAAGGAGTTGGAGGAGCAGTTCCCTGAGTGACATCGAGTTTGCATGCAGTGGCATATCGATGTAGATCATACAGATGAAGATGTGTCATTCATATCTATTTTCTCGATGTCGATATGTATCACTGGAAGCTTCGCTGTGGTCGGACATGTCCAGTAGGCTAGTTGTGAAAGACTTGATCATGCAACTCTTCGCTGTGAGAGAACTCTACAAGATTGATTTTCGTTTATGCGAAGCTGTAGATTCCAAATTTCCATGTCTTGGTGACTGCGAGGACTGTGGGGTACCTTGGGTCTAATCGCTGTAGCGTCTAAGCGAATGTACTTGGTGTGTCGAACCGACTGCCCTTGATACCTGATAAGAAATAAATCATTCGCTTTCCTATCACTACCTTCCATTTTCTTTGAGCCAGGTCAAATGTCCTTTGAGGTTTTGGTGAGGATTTGGAGGAGATTTGGTCGCTAATTGTGGGGTTTGTGCGTCCGATAGGAATAGTTTCTATCACACTTGATTCTGAGACTAATCTGGAAAGAATTGTCCGAGCTAGAGCGTTCCAATATTCTTCTTGAGCACAATGCTCTCCATTGGACATCAGGGATTCCGTGGAACATTGTCATGATAACTGAGAGGAACCAGACATCTATAACATTGAGGAGCATATCATATCTCGTCCAGAATTCCGACCTGGAAGAAACGTCAAGAAGTCCAACAAAACTCTTGACTAACGAACACGTACTATACTGAGTTCATACTCAGTATAGTACTTCGACTTTCGTGACATTTCTCCGTCACTTGCTAGAAACGACCTAAACTTTCTCGCCTCAATTACACAATGCAAGTATGATGAGATTCAATTTCGAACCAGTCGCTCTAGAGATCTAATTGGCATAGCCGTAACATGCTTGGCAAGAGGAGCCAGCATCTGTCAGACAACTCCAGAAACATCGAAACCTCGGTAATTGTGTATTCCCAGTGAGACAAGTTCCTCGTGCACGCATAAGCTAAGAAAATACCACCAAGTCATTTCGAATGATCACATTATGAAAGAAAGCGAGGAAAAGTTGCTACTCGTGCACCTCTTGCAAGGGCTGCATCGAAGCATCCATATGAAAGAAACTTACCTCAAAGCGTGCTTGGACATATTTGCGCAACTGAGTGAGCACAACCTGCAATGGCATCTCATTACGCTCCTTATGATTTCGATGAACAGTTATTTCTCTACTACTACTACTTTCGGTGCCGACAGCCATGACTCAATGTACAATGTACACCTTGTCTCTGTACAGAGCAAATAAACTCCGGTGCACGACAACATCGACACAACATACTTCAACACTCATTATGCGAAAGAGCTCGACAACGAAATAAAAAAGTATCTGGACCATTCTGTGGAAGTGTAAGGTAAATAGCAGCCTTCTTGACAGTCAATGTGAGCCGGATTTACTTCTATCCTTTCGGAGCGACAAAAATGTACATATGCAAGCTCTGAACGCATTAACGAAAAATTCACTGAACGTGAACGTATACTCAAGTCCCTCTCCTCTAACTACTGAACTGACCGAATATGATCTACTGTGACAATCAGTTCCTCTACTCTCCCTACGGCTTCTCCAACATTCAGCAACGTTCTAGCTACAGCTCGCTCAATCTCATGAAGATCATCCATTGCTCGTCTCAAATTTGTGTCGATGTTTAGACATTCCTCTTTCAAAGAATCTAGTTCTGCTTTGCAACCGCTTGCTGCATCAGACATACACTCCTCATCTTCTGGTGACTCCCACAAGGATAGTTTCTTCAGTTTCGAACTACAACTGTAAGGTCGTCTAGCATCAAAAACCTGCCTTTCTTTTGTCACAAGATGCCATGAGACTCTTACCAACCATCCACCCTTCTGGAAGTCAAGGAGCCATTCGCGTTGTTCGGCTGGCATTGTTCGGCTGATATGACAGCAACATAAAATGGCTCGCATCGAGCTTCATAAACTGCTTCTCACCATGATTTCTAACAGAAAATCGTGACAACTTCTCAAAATCTATTCCTACCACGATCACAACATAACATTCCACCCACACAGCTTGTAACTGATCCTGCTTGTATTTCTTCTCATACTGTAATAACGTATGCATTGTGAGAGATTACACTCAACTTGGCTTACGACACACCTCACTTCATCGACTTCGCGTATGTCTCGCTCTTCGACTAAACTCCTCCGCGGTTTCGCTTCTCGACTCTCCCTCCCGCTCCTCGACTGTTCTCACGTTCCCGCTCCCCGAGTGTTCCTGCACCTCCCGTTCCTGCTGTTTGCTCGGAGCTGGCCAACTAAGCATGTGAACTCCAACGTGGAAGGTCAAATCTGACATGGCGGTCAGCGATGGACGGTTGCTGATAAGGGGTCTGGTCAAGTCTATGATATGGCGCGGAGGCTGGTCAAGTCCAAAAGATGGCGCACGGGGCTAGTCAAATATATATCTGTAAACAACTCCCGTTGACCGACAGGATAATTGTCATTTCACAAACTGAAGAGGTACTTGTGGCTTCTGCACCATTTATACACAAAGCTGTAGCGTTATGTTTACAAGCAGTTGAGGGGATCGATGATCACTATAGTTCAGATCATATGGTGAAGGAAGGCTCCAACTGTATCACTGGAAGCTTGTCAGACGTAACTGAAACAAAGGAAGAAGACTTTTCCAACGTCGTGCCCGACCAGAATATGTACGTATACCAAAGATACTGCATCAACCCGGTATCCGAGGTTATGAGAGGTATGATTGAGGTTACCAAAATGGGCCAAGCTAAGGCCCTTTCCGCAGTGAGTTTTGTTTCTTGTTTTCTGACAGGTTTCCCTCAGCCCAAACCTACGAGGCCCACCATCTAAAAACTTATAGTTTCCGGTCCTTAAAACTGAGAGTTTATGTTGCTATATGCATTTGCATATCTAACCGTCGATTTGAACACAACCCGGAAGACGATAAATATGGAAACAGTTTGTTGTTTTTCCTTTTAACTTCACTAGCGATTTCTATATTTGTTCGCATGTAACTCACTATGTTCATTTTCTCTACTGTGCCAAATGCATAGCTTTGCAATTCCATTATGCAGCACCCTGTTTTCCTTTGGACCGACGGTGTGTTCTTCACGCCGCTCTTGCTGAGACCTTAGATTAACGCGCCCAAAGTATGAATCTACTCAAGTTCGCGGGTTTCCATTGTACACGAGGCGCGAGAAAAGTTCTATTTGGTCGCCCGGAAACCTTGAGAGGTTCCCTTACTGGGTACCTGTTACGTCTTTAGAATAACCACACGCTTTCAGGAGAGGTAAAAAAACCTTCGTGCGGAAAAGCCTAGGAGGCATCGGTTGCCCAGAAACAGAAAGAAGCCTGGGGGGACAAATTCATACTGCATATGGAGATGCGTAGGACGAGAAAGCTGCTCGCTCCCCAAGGAGTGTTCCATCTGATGCATGAGCAGGCAAAGCCCACGCAGTAGAGAGTACCATCACGAGCGGTGCCTCCTGAGGTTCTCAACGAACAATCGAGTGCAAGGGAAAAAGGAAACTACTTCAAGCAAACTGTCAGAAGAAGTGTTCAACCTGAAGGGTTAAGAAGAACACGAAGGAACATTTTTTCCTTTCATTTCCTGCTCTTTGTGACTGCTGTACTACCCTCTGGGTTAAGCATGACTGAGTGAGTGAAAGCTATTGTAGGAGAAACATTCAGATGATGAGCACAACAGCTATGTGTCGTTTATGTGCTTTAGGGTAAAGGTAAAATCACGGACAGGAGAACAAGTCGTTCCCGAGATGGATGAAAGTAAGAGGAAGAGGGGAAAGGTTTAATAGAACTGACGGTACGTTGCCGGTGGAAGCGGCAATCTGTGAGGAGAGAGATCTTTAGTAGCTATAAGGCTGTTGCCGTAATCTATGCTCTTCTTTTTCCTGGTTCAAGATGTGACTGAGACTGGAATACTATACAACGACATATGACGTATAAGGTCTTGCAGAATTGCCTTGCCAGTCCAGAGCTTCAAGAGGAAGGCGTACGTTTGTCATGTAAGAAAACCCAGAAAGCTGGCGCTTGTTGAATCGAAGGCGAGTAGTTGGAACGATCACATGGACCCACCCATCGCCAGAACAGACATCGAGACAGGTTGTCTTTCTGTCCCTGCGATGAAAGTCGGAGAGAGAGAGAAGAGAGACATCACTCTTGAAACGAAAGACCTTGACTCTCCTGTCGGAGCTTGGGACTTCAAGCGGTACCGTTTGGCCTTCATCACCGAAGTCTGGCTCTGCACAGTCGTCTTCAGAGTTCCATTAACCCGTTTTGCAAATATTCCGAAGTCTGGCTCTGCTCAGTCGTCTTCAGAGTTCCATTAACCCGTTTTGCAAATATTCCGGACTGTTGTCTTGTTACAGTAGTGAAATCTTCCGTATGATCTCTGTCTAGTTCGCTGATTAGCCTGTCGGTGTACGTAATTGGGGCGTGAATATCTATTTTCCACGCTTTCCCACATAACCAGCTCTATAAAGGGGGACTCTGGTCTCAGCCTATGCTATTATGAAGTACAGTTGTCCAGGTTTTATTGTATTCCACATGCTGATATCTTTTGACATGTGAATCCGGTCAAGTATTGTACTTCCAAGGCCAATGTCGTCTAAGGACGAGCTGTACCCGTTGAGATTTGCATGAGATCGTACTTTTGAGTGATGTTGTCTCGGAACTTCCAGCAGGCGATGTCTTCACTGTTCAAACACATTGTGTGCTGGAGAGTACAGATCTGGCTCAGTGAGTGCGCTGAGAAAACAGCCTAGACGCAGTAGAGTTGGGTGGAATAAGTCAGATCTAGATGATAGTCCACCATTCGTATTAACAAATGAGTGTCAGCTTCATGGCAACGTCAGCTCACAGATCTCTCGGCCTTGAGGAAGGACGAGGTGACCTTCCCCACCATGTTGTTAAGAAAGTGCGAATTATTCATGACCTTTGTTGTCTCATACCATTTAAGCACTCAAAAAGGCTCCTCCTATGCTGGGAAGCTGATCACCTGACAGGAAAAGTGAAATGCGGCACTCTAAGTTAAATCGAATGTACCTTTATAAGCTCAGGGTGTACCTTACGCTAGAAACGAATTTCAGAAGCAATTGTTTAATCAGTGCAGCTCTGGGGTTCAGCTCATAACAGCTGGTACCCCGCGAAGAATCTCATCTTTCCCGCTGCTTTGCTGAGCACTGAACTCTGCTGATCAAAATTTTCCATCGAAGTACATTATGCCAAATCCTTCACTGGTACATTCCGTTATCTGAAGGTAGAAAGCCTCATACGATCAGGTCTTGTTCTATCATATGGAAGGATGGTTAACCTACACAAGATTTTGGACAATTTTCCCGGTTCCCGTCTCCACCGCATTTGATTGGAACCTTGCAAAGCCCTTGGGCTATTGTATACGATCCTTTTCTGTATGGTGGGTCTGTTCAAAACGACTGCAGTCTGAAGTGTTAACTGGTTACCTTGACTAACAATACTTATGCCGTACCAACAGTACACTTTCCCAGTACTACATTTCAGGTTCACCTTTCATCCCGTCGCTACAACCATAAGAATCGTAACGGTGCACCTTCTTCAAACTCCGGTCTCGAATTTGAGATACAATTCAGCAACATGGAACCGTCTAGCTCATGCCACATGTTGACAAAGCAATGAAGCAATGAGGCTTTTCCAAGTGCAATGCAATGCTTTAACGCGCTTCGCTTAGTTGTTTAGTCTTCAAATGAGGTTAGAGTCCGGACTAATACCGTATTCGAGTCTGGTATGTACATTATATTCGAAGAAACATGAGGGTATAATTATGTTACCCTGCGATTCATCTCATCCCATCATGCGATTAATCGTGGTATTCTGTATTTGACTAACGGCGGGATCGTCTTGGAGAAAAACCTCGTAATGTCATGCTTCTGAGGGGTCGTTCACAATAGAAACTCCCCGCAGTTGATTGCTGCGGCACGAAAGGAAACGTTCATCCGAAGAGAAACTAGATAAGTTGAGAATCTCCTCTGTACTTAACGTTCATAGTTGTCACACAGTTTCAACCGTTCTTCACACATTCTGGAAAGTCAAATTTTAGAATGTACGTTCAGCAGGTCGTGATGATGGGAAGAAATTCAAACCTGACCACACCGCTCTTGTGATCGACCATGAGTAAGAGTCTAGTTGCAGTCAAGGTCAAGAACTACGCTGAGAACATAGTTGTAAGAACTTTTGAGAATATGCTTTGTCTCTGTTACTGGGGAACTATGCAGTTCTTCTAGATTTGCATTGTGAATACCCTTTGAGCAGAATACGAATCCCAACTGACTGCGGGCATGAACTCTGTTGCTCGAAATCTTTCCGTTCATTCTCTGTGTAAGCCTGCGGTCAGATTGCAGTTCGCTGCAGAATGGGTCGGGAGAGAACCGGTCATTCGACTAGAGCGCCGTAGAATATACCAAAAGATAGACTTTTCAAATAATATCGCAGAAATGTACTCGATCTCACCTCTAATATGTTTGTTAGAGTCTATTCTACTTCTCTTGACTTTGCATAAATTTACTTGATCGCATTTCTAATACGTTTGTTTTTTAGAGTTTACTCCACTCCTCTTAACTTTGTACTAGTTGACTTGCTTAACTTGCTGATATCAGTCAGGTGTGCAAGTAAAGTAAACTTGACTGGGATCAGCAGGTCAAAATGACATCTCATCTATAGTGACCTCAAGTATATTAGACTTGTTTTTTTTAATCACAATTTTTTGATTAATTAAATCTCAATGAAAAGTTGTTAACATATGTATTTTTTGTTTGAAAATCGATAAAGAGTATTTGATTGGAGCATCAGTGGTGGTTGAAATTGATTGTTTGTCATTGTTAGGGATGATCATGAATTATACAACTCCTGATATTGTGATGTTAAGATGGATTGCATATATCAAGTCATTGAATCCGGAGTTTAGTCATATCGCATGAAAAGATAATCTGATGATAGATATGTTATTTCGAGCTCCATATGATAAGCATGATGAGATGATTGAAAACATTGACGATGTGGGTGCAAAGTTCTATTCGATTGCACACACAGGAAGAGAAGATGAGTTGTTTGTTGAAAGATTGTATGATTTTAAATTGCTGAAATGTACCTTAGTACGATAGTCAAGCACATAGGTTGGACAGATGAGAGATTTCGGAGAGTTCAAAGGAAAGCCTACAACTTCATGTTGCATGATGGATTTCTTTGGAAGCAGCCAGAGTCTATCATTCTATCATTCATGATCACTCGAAACTCATATATTCATATTGTTGCTTGAGAGAATATTTCCACGGGGTCTTGTTGAAGCGATGGATTCATTATAAACGAAATCACGTCTTTGTCTAAGCTCTAGAAAGATAATCATCTAATCGTAAAACAAATTGAGAACATAATTATGATCATCACGCGTTAGAGGTGAATTGAATTCGTGCACGTATTTCTTTTGTAGGTAGGTATAATTTGACTTGCACGTGTACATCGAGACGCGAATATAATGTACAAATGAATTTTATAACTCCATGCCTAAGTTAATTAAACTTGGTACATGAAAAGAAATATATCACGAGTAGAGTTCCTTGCGTAAATATTGCATTGTTATCTTATTCATTGTCACATATCAATGCAACTTTAGAAAGTTATCGAAAAGATATTCATCGCGTTAGGTTCGTTATTTTGATGTGTGTCGAGAGAGTCAGATCGAGAGCATTAACACTCAGTTTGATTGTTGAAATGGGCTAATGTCGCACCTATTTATCATAATTTGAGAGTAAATTGTCGAAAGATGTTGTTGGACATGTCGATATGAATTTTTCACAGGATGAGAGTGAATTTATCCATTTACAGCTGAAGCACAAGATTAGAATAAATTTGATAATTATCATCATAATCTTGTAATCGAGCCAATCTTCCAACGATGAGGTTTGATTCCACAAAAAAACGTACATCTCAAACACTTGGAGTTTTACTCATAATCCAAGAAAGAACTATATAAAAATTTGACGCGATTACATCCAAAGAAAAGTTCTCACTTACAAAACATGTACCACCTGATTCATTTTTAACTTCGGTCTGAAGATTAAGATTTGACATAATAAATAATACCCAAATTGTACCCTCTCCTCCACTTCCTTGTTACTCTCGTATAGTACTGAGCACGAGTAATATCCAAATTGTACCCTCTCCTCCATAACTTGTTACAAAACATGTACTACCTGATTCATTTTTAACTTCGGTATGAAGATTAAGATTTGACATTAATAAGTAATACCCAAATTGTACCCTCTCCTCCACTTCCTTGTTACTCTCGTATAGTACTAAGCACGAGTAATACCCAAATTGTACCCTCTCCTCCATAACTTGTTACTCTCGTATAGTACTAAGCACGAGCATGTGAGTTGGAATTTGGAACACAAACACAATGATAGATAACATGATTGAAAGTATCATAGAATCTCACGATATGATTGATAAAAAATGATAAAAAATGATAGAAATTATCGTTGATTCTCGTACTAGTCCCGGATAAGAACTTTTTTAAGTAGATATGATTTCTAAAACTTCTATTCTTGATCTTGATTAGGAATTTTTTGTGTAGATATGATTTCTAAAACTTCTATTCTTGATCTTGGCAAGAAAATGCGCACTCACTTGATCAAGGAGGATCACGAGAAGATAATCAAGCGCATAGAAATGAGAATTTTGAAGTTCTACATGAGAAGAAAAATAAGAAAAGCATATAAGTGTTAGTAAACCCTTTGCATTCAAAATCATGGCTCTTCAACAATCGATGAAAAGTATGAGTTGAGAAACGGTTTAATCAAAAGTTTTACAGTTTCTGAATTCATGCGGACCAGAGAGTTATAAAAGTCATTTTGATTTTCCTTGGCATGATTTTGGACTGCACTACACAAAGAATATGAGCCATCAACAAAATTTACGAATTTGATGAGAAAGACTTAAGACCGTGATTACTTTATGCGTTTATCTTTGACATTCTTGATTCAGAATAAGCAAATCCTTTTCTAGATATTACGATCTTAATAACTATATGCCAACCATCGGTCCTTAGCTTGATGGGAGAGCTTCCACCTCCCAATGTGGAGGTACAAACCTGATCCTGTACACTCTCTGACTGAGGGATTAAGGAAACTACGCCTAATGCATGAGGTTCTGTTCTGTTCAGATCGAGAGCAAAAAGTTCTTCTCTATCTTTGGTACGACATTTGGTTGAAAACTCAACGATCAGACTATGTGAGACTAAGTAAATCTTAAGAAGATCTAAATATCATTTATACTCTATGATCACACTACGTCAGACTAATAACAAATCTAGAGAAAATGAAAATAGCATCTTATGCAACAGTTGATAAGCAGTATCACCAACAGGAGTATATTCAGAAAGAAGTAACAGAGATGACAAAACGAGCGCATCGAGTATCATCTATCAACCAAATCATCAAAGCATTTGAAATGTTCTGGCGTTCAATATTCGACTATCTATTTCACTTCAAGGTGCAACTTGGAGTCCAATACATGATCGCGTATTGTGCGATTTTGAGATCCGCGGTCGGCTTCACACAAGGAGCCAAATAAATGCATTTCCATCAAGGTCTAACCTGCTCGAAACCAATGCTTACTGTAGAACACGAGAACCTGTGACATCAGTTAACAGCTATTTCTTCGTGGATACGTTGACATGACAACAGACAACTTGGATCGAAACCACACTAACCTTTGGACACAGAGATCACAACTTGTTACATTCAACTAACATCTATGTCTTTCTTGGATATTTTTAACGCGACAATAAAATACCACGTAAACAACTTAGATCGAAACCACACTAAGCTTCCAACACAGATGAGTAATCCTTTCCGTACGTTACTTCCGAAGAAGAGATAAGTATTTGTTTCCGTGTGTGATTTTCTAAAACCAACATTGCGAAAAAAGTGAACATTTTGATCTGGTTGCTTCTACAACATTTACGAAAATAAATGTTTAAATTTCACTTTTGATTCTCAAACCTTTTGATTCTACACACGTACTTTTGAGATTTCATCCGGCCACGGTTATAATTACGCTAACAGCTGTTAAAATCAAGTGAATTTTAACTTCGATGGTGCCACAAATACGAATTTCTACAAGTCCCACAAGAAGTATCCGTGTGTATCTACCCACAGACAACTTTGACACCCACTATTAAATAGTCATTTGGTGGCGTTGTACACATACACTTGTAACTTACTAGGACATATAATTTTATCAAGCGCAGTATGCAAGTTCTGTTACAATTTCGTTTCAAATTTAGTCTCTTTCTTTCCAGACAAAGGTGTATCGAGTGACATACGATCCCACTATTTTCAATAAGTAAAGAACAAACAGAATACCGGGGTTCCAGATTTCAACATCTAAAATTTTGAGAAAAAAGGGTCGATAATTGAGATAGATGAAACCAAGTCGACAAACCAAATACAACATAGAGAAACAAGTCAATTCATCGGATAATTGGTGAAGTAGAACGTGACAACAGTCAGAATGTTTCTAGTGTGTCCAGGCTTACCCGAAGTGATACGTTCAAGTCGCTATGCCGCTCGTGGTAAGTTCGCACCTTGAGTAAACATCTACCACAACTTCGCTCTCTGTGCACGGCCTTTAAGCGGAGTTCATGTTCTCCAAGCCATATATTGCTCCAACGAGAAGGTTGCTCACTAAGTTCTGCTGTAGTGTGTAGTTCCGTCCCTCAGATCTTGAACAACGAGTTTAGTGTCAATCCAAACTATAATATCGGTCGTCCAGTCACTTCCCCGTACCGACACGTTCCCATGTAGAAGAGATCTTTCCAAAGTTAAAACTTTGAAGACTAACCCAAGACCCGAATAACATAACGGTTACAGATTTCCGTCATAATGAGAACAAATGTAGGGTTCGGAACCCCTTGAAATTCTGTAGTACCTGATGATCGACGCAACTCTTAACACAGGAGACAAATTCTTCTCCCAGTGAAGCATCAATTTGTACATCGGGCGAACTTGCTTAGAACCCGATCCAATAACTTCTGAAAGAATGGAACCCTGAAACGAGCGCGTTACCCGCAACGGCGGTTGCGCTCCTACCTCCTACCCGACCAACCGTCATGTCTACATGTACTTGTATGCCAGCATGTGGTAAAGAGATCACAATTATGCACTCTTGTAAACAGCTCGTTCTCAAGAGTAACTCCGTTTTATGCTCTGATTGCCCTCCACTATAAAGTAACTGGACTACATCGAAAATTATCTAAGAAACTCGACTAATCCGACAATAATAGGCTTCAACCCAAGCTCTTCCGGCCCGGATCTACCTCAGAACCTTCCTGACCACAATTAAATCGTACAATGGATCACTTTGCTGTATCTTTTTCCGCAAAGTAGCCCAAAGAAAAGGTCGCAGAAAGTTCGCGCTTTCCCCACCTCCACAGAGGATAATTTCACAGTTATAATTACAGAGAGTTGTTGATTGACTATCACGATCTGTACGCCCATCCGTGGTCATGCAAATAAGCTTGCACGGCTTCTTTCATTGCTAGGTTAGGAACCACTTGCTCCGGAGACAGAGACGTTCGAGTGACTGGGTCAAACTTCCCTACCTGTAAACAGTTAAGAATGTCACTGTGTGATTACTTGTACACTCGAACTGACGATGAGCAACACTTGAGCTCTGATGCTCCCAAGACATTCATGAGGTTGTAAGTGGCACCTAGGTCCAGCTCATATAGTATTGTACGAGGTATGGACGTTCTTACCTTGCGCAAATGTTCCAAAAGAGTGGCCCTCTCGTATGTTACGCCACTCGGTGTGATAACTGGGTCTCTAAATATATCCATGGTAATCTTGCAGCAAAAATAATCCGGGACCTGCCAGTTAGAACGAAGGCTGTCACATCAGATTCTATAGCAACGAAAATTACAGCTACACTTCGCAGTTCAGTTACTTGTAAAAATAGCCCATGTTCCATCTTGAAATTTCGATCATTGCCACAACTTCCTCCTCTGACTAGTCTAGGTCCATAGTGGCCTGAAACACTCACCTCACCAGGCCGGTCTGGTGCCCCTGCTTTATTGAAAACCTCATTCAGAGTTGTCAAGTGAAGTTGGTGAAGCTTGCTTATATCCTCTGGTGAGTCACCACTCCTCTGTTCTTGAGAGGGCTTGTCCTCGTCGTCGTCATCTAGATATATAACTCCGTCGATCTCCACGGGCGTCTGCCGCTTCGGTGCAGTGTTGTTTTCATTCGCTAGCGTCATTCTTCGTTCATAATCTTCTGCCAACAGGCGTTCGCAAAGTTCTCTATTGCAGAACAGAACCATCTCTGGAATCAGGTGATCATCAAGACAAGATATATCCACAACTACCAATAAATGCCTTTCACATTTACACGAGGATCCAAATCTAGATCCATAGATCTGGAACGTCCAATCTAACTTCCCTGCGAAACTACCAACAGACACCTTAAGAAAACGCATGCACCACACCACCTAAAACGTTCAGCTGATCATACTAAGTAACATCACCGAATGAGCTCAGCTGTTACATTCCGAGATGATATACTTATCCAAATTCTTGCCATGCTTATGTGGATTTCATGTCAAGCACTTTAAGGCGTGGATTGAAACACTGAAATCGAGTCAATTCGTGTGCTTTAGTTGATATAGTGCAATCAATCGGAGTAAGATGTAACACCTCATCAAACTGTATAAAATGGACGCGACGGTGTCTGGATGAAGGTCAGTCTTAAGAGGTGATAAAAGAACCGTACTTGAGGTCTTTCTGTCCTTGCTCTCTACTAACAGCAGCTTCCTGCCACTCCGTATACCGCGCTTTAGCAAGTTCTTGCCATATCTCTTCTACCATGTACGTCCCTGGTTTCCCTCCTCTCCCGAGCTCCACGGCCTACGCAGCATCCGAAGAACTTTAACACAAGATGCACGCTTGAAGCACTAATTATTTTACTGTGTAGCTACATCCGCTCTTCCTACCCTGCAACTCGAAGCCCAGTCATTTGCACAACATGCCACCGCGTCAACTCCTTCCGGCGCGACACATAGATCTACAAATACGTGACATAAATCACTTCCCAGGTTCAACAGCCAGGTTGGGTTAAGTCAAACGCAATCACCAGCGCCCCCTGGCTAACATCCTATACCCATATGTTAAGTAAACATGAATGATCTACAGCTTACCACATGCTATTACCTTTTCCAACTGCCTGATAGCTTCCGCATATTGCTTACTCTCAAGCAACGCTAGCCCAAGCATGTAATGTGCCTGCAGACGCGGTGCATTACGAGAGTTAAGGACTGGAAACAGCTAGGGGCTAAGCAATTAGCGTCTGAAGACTTCAGACACTTAAGGTAACCCCCAATAGTTTTGAACCCATGCAAGTACAAGGTGAGTAACAAAGAACATGTAAGCTAACTTGGTTTGAGAATTTTCGAAGCAAGGAGGCTCTGATATATAATTGTACAGGGATAAAGCAGTTTCCGGAGGAAACAGTAACTTGCCCCGCACAGTTAGGTAACCCCCAGATAGTTTCGAACCCATGCAGGTACAAAGTGAGTAACAGAGAAAACAGATATAATGATAACTAACCTTAACAGAATCTTTGTCAAGTTCCAGTGCTCTCCGACAATCAGATTCGACACGCTCCCATTCACTACAATGATATTCAATTCATATAAGTCAAAATCTAAAACAATTGTCACGCCTCGTCCAAGATCTGCAAATTCGCAACTCGACTGCCACACCGAAAAACAGTCGGACTCGTGACAGGATAGCTTCACTGACCTCTTGATGAAACGAGCATACTAGTACGACAAGCGAAACAAAATTAACGATCCACCAGCTAATACTTAGAGAATGTCACCTGTACAAGGACAAAATATTTCAGGTGTAGTATCCAGGATCGACTGGACAGAAGAAAAACAGGGAATGTAACGCTTACTTTCTCTTCCGATGGCACAGAGCTCGGTTGGTCCAGTAGGTTGGCACAACTGGACACAACGTTATAGCCTGTACACAAATCCAAAGAGTACCCGTTGGGTTAAGAGACACAGTTTCGGACCATAGCAGGTCACCTCCTAATGTCCTAATCAAGAAAACCATAAACCTAAAGGTGTTAAGACAGGCAACCTAACATACAAAATAAATAGGAAATTCCTAGAAGTGACAGAAATCACTACACAACTTCAAGGTTTCTAATTTCCAGTTGGTTTTCCACCTTTTCGTCGGAAGCATTCAAACAGAACAAAGAACAGACCTCACGCGGTAATTGTTAATTAATATGAAAACACGGAATACCGGTGGAAGAACGACTCCAAATCCTCTGGCGAAAAGCAGATAATTCGTGACCCTTCTGGCCTTCGACTTGCACCCCAAAAGGAGATGCTTACGAGTTTCCAATCAAAAAGAGGACCGTCATATCCCTTACACTATCGAGTTTACAAGGACTTCATCAAACAGAGGTAAAACATCAATTTACCTGAAACGAGGAAACGTACTACAAGATTTTCATACCGAACTATTGTACCTTACTGAAAACCTTGGACATTACTTAGAATGGTCTAGAGATTTCCAAGTCCAGGATCAATTCTTGAATTCTTGCATATGTTGAACTTAAATGACCAATTGTCCAGAACAACATTCCGCCATTAAATCCGAGTTCGATAATCTATCTCGCTAAGTAAATCTTGTACACTGGTCGACAGGGATTTCCAAGTCCAGAAACAATTCTTGAATTCTTGCACCTTTTAAACTTAAATGACCCATTGTCCACAACAACATTCCGCCATTAAATCCGAGTTTGATAATCTATCTCGCTAAGTAACTCTTGTACACTGGTCGCCACAGAGAACTAGCTGCTCTCAAACGATCTGGTTGAGGCACATTCTGTACTGTTTAACCGATTACTGTACCATGTAGCTATATCGATCGAAACCTCGCGATTTACCACTTAACCCTAATTAAGCTGTCAAGCCGCGACAGAGCAGCCCAAGTAGAAAGTAAAGTACCTTCAACTGCTAAAAGTTCCTACTTAGAATCATAACCCCTAGGACTATGGATACAACACAGAACTGCAAATCATATAAACAGGTCGTGCAATCACCCATGTAGACTAGAACTGTATAGAATTGAACAATTACGAAACGAAAAGATTAACGCGCAGCGATGAGAAGCGGTGATACAAACATGTCCTTTGAAAAGTCAAGAAACGGTACAATTTTATAGATCACCAGCTGGTTCGTTGCTATGTCGACGAGAAGATTTAACTTACCTCTGTGTAAGCCTCAATTGCTGCTCCAAGGCGTTCTTTCTTGAAGTACATATTGCCCTGGTCCTTCAGCAGCTCGGCCTGTTTCTGGGCGCTTGCAACCCCTGGTGACATCGTCCTTTCAATCACCTCCGCTGCTCGTAAATAACCAACACCCTCCCTTCCTCCTGAGCACAAATCCTTCTTTCTCTTCTTCTAATACGACAGAATCGACGTCCGGAATGCATTCCCAAGCTCGTTCTCTTCCCCCGACTCCACTTCTTCTACTTCTCCAAGAAACGGAATCACTCCAACCTTCATTCCTGTCACAGTCCACTCATCCTCCTACTCCTCCCCCTCGGAGCACAATCACCTTTCCCAATCACCAAATCGATCAATGGACCAGCCGCCCGCAACAGGAACCTAAAGCATCCGAGGAACTGGCTACCCCACGCTACGTCCCCGCCCTGTCCAGATTCCAAAACTCATCAAAAGCCCCGATGCACACCTAAATACTCTTGCTTCTGCGCACATGTGGAGAACCGGCACGCCAAATGACGCGATAGTGCCATTTCTCGGCGTGCAAAAGTTCAAACTTCCAGATCCTTCAGAGGACCATGTGCGGTGTCAGGTCAGGATCTTCCCATCCTTCGACTCGATGCTCCCTCCCGCCCTCCTGCTCGAAGTAAGTACACAAGACCTAGACTCTGCTGGAATCGTCGCCTCGCCGTCAAAGAAAGAAAGCATTACAGAAGGATCTGATGAAGAAGACGAAGGAGCGTTACGAGGGAGATTGACGAGAACACCCTCGAGCCTGACTGTAATGGCCGTAGTCGAACATGACGCTGTCCCTTCCGCGTTGCTGTGCTTTCTTTCGTAGTAAATCCCACCGGGTCCTTGTCTTTTATTGTCCTCTCGCTGGTAGGAGAAGAAGTGGGGGAAGTAAATCCACCCAGAAAGGACGGCAAATAGGAACGTCGCGTCCCGGTCCCACAAGTTGCGAGTCACTGGTGGGCCCGGTTTCTCTTCTTCTAGATTGCTTGGATCTCAATGCTATTTCTGCAGCTTTCGCCCGCCTTGCTTTCCTCCACGTTTGCTGTGAGTGAGTTCAGTCTATTCTTTGACTCCGTATTCCACTCGTGGCCGTGACGTTTTTCGCTACTTGGTTGACTAATTCATTTACGCATTTGCATAGTGTGAATTCAAAATTCAAGGGAAAAGAAACTAAACCCTAATTAAGGTTCGTACGGTAGTAGTGTCAAAACTAACAAAAGATTCTCTAACGTTCAGAAAGAAGAAAGGCAGTAGTTTGTCAAGGGAATTTTGTCTAAAGTCGTATATCGTTTAGTGCGGTGTTTGAAATCGTTTTAAGTATATAACTTTTTACTTTTTGAAAATTACAGTAAATTTTAAAAATTATGATTTTATTTATGATTTATTTACTCATGTCCGATTCGAACAGAAGATAAATTACAGATGCTCGGGGACATCTCCAGAGGTGCTAGCAGTAAACTTTCACAGTCTCTTGACCGCAGTCGTAATAGTCACTCACGGACGACGAACATTTTCTAAAGATTTTAACTTTGACACGCATTAGTAAAACAGCAACTTGAAGTTTTGACAGTAGAAAAAGAACTTGGAAAGTGAGGGTGATTTTCACCTGTTGTAATCTGTTTCAAAGCAAAAATCGGTCATAGTGTATGAAAAATATATTTTATTTTGGGAGAGGAATAGATTGCAGGATATTGAAAATAATTCGAGAAAAGTGATCAAAGATATCTAATAAGAAGTCAAGAAAAATAATATATTTTATATTTTATATTTTATTTGTATTTCAGTGATCAAAATAAGAACATAAAATTATTTTTTTGAAATAAAAAACCAACATTTGCATGCATAGTTGTGAGAATCGGAAAATGTACTTATAAACTCAAGAACAAAGAGTTTTTCTTGCTCTGGAATATCTTTTCTCTTTTCTAAACAAACTTTGTATTTTATTTTGCTTTTATTTTAAAGTAGTTTTTAAGATGATTACAAAAATAAATAAAAACGAAATAGTGACAAGGAAACATAACTAGTAT
This sequence comes from Asterella californica, assembly GCA_036924285.1. Lineage (NCBI taxonomy): Eukaryota > Viridiplantae > Streptophyta > Marchantiopsida > Marchantiales > Aytoniaceae > Asterella > Asterella californica. The sequence continues at coordinate 22,812,270 of JAYKYS010000003.1, forward strand.
CCAAATGTTTAATACTTGATGCTAACTACATTCTAATTACATCCAGGTGAATATGCATGCTTACTAAGCTTTTAGCCGAAGATAAGGAAAAAAACAAACATTGGTGTAATAACAAAATTATCGCTAGCAATTGGTTGGATTTTGACGTCGCGATTAGTTTTGAAAAGATAATTTTTGCAAAATTGTATCTCACTGATTTATCATACAACGAGAGAAGAGAAAAAGAACTGAGAAGTTTTTTAATTTATATCTTTAAATTTAAGTGACTAAATTTCAGTTACTACAAATTAAAAATCTGCAATTAAACTTGGTTTTTGTTACAATTTACTGCTGTGATAACAGAAAACTTGTAAGTCAAGAATGTTATATGAAATTACCATCATTTTAATATAATACAGATATCATGGACAAATAGTAATGTTTGATATGTTACATATTGATTCATGATAAACCTCTTCCAAGAAGAAGGGTTTGGTAATAAATTAAGCATCCACTAATACCTCTTCCTTTTGAACATGGAAGAAGTGATAAATCCAATGCTTCTTGAATCAATAACTACATCCATATGATCCTTATTAACATATGCGAATAAGATTACTTTGCAAGGAATATTATCTACTATTTAGTATATTATTACATTCTGTGAAGAGTTTCACATGTTTCCGTAGATTTTGATTTAAGATTGCATTCTTTTCTGTGAAACACGAGCATGACAAATTTGTAGATAGTTCTTGAGGAAAGTGCTTGTAACTTGAGACATTAATCTCAAAATGAAATAAGAAGATTAATCTTCCAATATTCGAATCAACACCCACCACAGTACAAAAACCTGAATAAATAAAGAGAGAAAAAAATCATATGCAATTTCGATATAACTTCCATCATGCTAAAATTTAAATATTTTAAATATTTGAGGATAAGGTTTTAGAATACAGTGCACAGATTTGTAGTATTCTTTAACGGCTTTTGAAATTTAATTTAATAATTTAATTTTCTGCTTCATATTTAAACACTAGTTTCTTCTTCTAAAATTCCAAACAAAAATTTACAATAATAATTTTAGAACTTGGAAATTACAGTTTATTAATAAGAAAAGTTATTTTTATTCTTTTATTTTTTAATATATATATTTTTATAGTTCTGTATCCTGATTGATAGTAAAAAGACATATTCAAGTCAAAACTTGTAATTGTTCATGACGCCCATACATATTTAAAAATATGTAGCAGAAGGGTATTTATTCCTCATTAATAATCAGATAAGAATCTCTCCCCTTATATACAAAGTTCAAAGAGCATGATGAAATATTATTATTTTTTCAGTGACTGATGTATTCCGCATTTCCCTCGACTTCAGATGTTGGTATGTAACTCCAGAATCTGACATCTTTCGTAATTAATACCTCCATAATCTAAACGATGACATGAAAATTCCCTTTTTCTCAAGAAGTCGTCGACGTATCATCTTTCAAAGAGTGCAAATATGGGAGTTTTTGAACTATGAATATATAGGGAATGAACTTTAAATAACTGAATAAAATACGGTATTGCTCATCTTTGTAAATTTCACATAAGCCTTACTCAAGTTTAAGTTTGATTTATGATATCGTCAGCGATAATGTAGTAACAGTTTATGACATCATCATCAGTAAAATTAAGTTGTATCCACACAAAAATACTGATATTATTTTCAAGAAAACATGTCTAAGACAATCCACGAGCGTACCTTTCTGGCTTTAATCATCTCTCTTCTTATGGTTGTGAGTTCATCGTTTTTCATCTCCATCTCCATCATTTTTCCATGGTTAACAATGAAAACATCTACGTCAAGAGCTGAACGTTGAACGTGACTTGTTCTTCCAGTTCGTATTACATTTTCATTGCGTATTAAGAAACAAGTATACATTGATTTATTTGCAGTTGTACTGAATAGACCTTCAGAAACTTTAATACGCAAAGAATAAAACGGTATGACTTTTCTCGAGAAAGAAAAAATTTGATGCTTTATTTATCAAGGTTATAAATTTAGCTTGTGAGACTCTCAACCGTACAAAGAAAACGAGATTTATGTAGATTTTGGCACTAAATATCACCTAACTAAAGTGATTAAAGACGCAAATACATGTTGTTCATGTCAAAGCTATATTAAAAATCAAACAAAAATCTAATATGGAAACCATAATGACTTGAGTATTTAGATTCTCAATCATCTTTGCAGATTTTCATACTGCATGTTTTTGTTTACAATCGTACCTTCCGTCTTATTGACTTGATCTTTGTTTTCGATATGAACAACTCTGTTTCTTTTTTGTTTAAGCGATCCGTGAAAAACTTCTATCGAAGTTTTCAACTCCTTCATTTCTTTTTAGCTTCTTTTTTTCAACTCTTCATGTAAAACTAAATGCTTGTAGTCTACAGCTCAGAAGACCAAATCTCAACGATAGAGTGTTAAAAAAATTTTACATTTATCAGACCAGGTTTGTAATCACCATGATGATCTATCGGATAAATGATGTTCAGTATGATCAAACTCTCAAATTTCTTCATAAATAAATCTGAATTGATCGACAAGCAGTACGCAGTTGTCATTGCAAACATCAATAACAAAATAGAATGTCAAACACGATAAAAAGTACGAACGTTAGATTTCATACGTTTGTTTCATTCACATCTTACAAAAAACTTAGAATAGTCTATCCATGTGCATCACGTTGACTCCTGTGGAGACAAATATACAGGTGTTTAATTTAGTACATCACTCTTCCAGCGGGAAGGGTTAGGTATTAAATTAAACTCTGCGTAAGTTAATTGTATTCATGAGTATAGCTAATCGCACTTGTATTTTCTGAAGCACGGCAGGCGAGCACAGACTTATGGTTTATCTCTTGCTCTCCCCGTGAGATCAAATCAAAATTAATTTTGTGAGAAAATAATTATTTATGTGTTTGAAAACGATTACAAAAGTGTTTCCACTTGAAAATAAAGTATAGTCTTGAAATTGCACACATACAAAACAATGATTCGAACTAAACCTTCTTCACTATCGAAGATATGTCTTTTGAGAGATGTATACAACCATCACTAACAAAGTACAATACAACATTACGATGTAACATGATGAGATAGTCAATTTATCAAATGATTCATATATTGTTATGTTATCTCAAAATAGATTTCTCATATTTATTTCATTATGTATTATAATAAATGTATATAATCGTCTATGTAGTTTGTGTAGATATGAGAAATTTTCTGACCATGCATTTATGATGAGAGGCCATATCGATACACATGTGTTGTTTGTCATTCTTCATGTATAACATCAAACATGTCAACACTTTCATGGATGATGTGAAAATTATACAATCAACTATGATTATTGACAGAAGCATACATTAAGGATTTGTCTTCGACCAATTCAATGAAAAGAATATATTGCATATGCACAAAATGAATGGTTTAACGATTTAAAAGGTCTTGCTATATTGAGATGGTCTACGTAAAAAAGACATACTTCTCGACATGACTGAAAATATCTACATGCTTGAGATATTCATGTTCAAATCTTTTAAAGACTTTTGTGATTTTGACCGGATAAGATTTGTGGATAGTTTTCTTGTGTATATCAAGTTCATAATACAAGTTTGATCAACGATATATTTACTGATTTATATCTTCTTGCAGATATCACACATTTTATTTTTTACTTCATAGATACCTCTAAGTAAATAATACGAACTTGTTGTTTTGTTCTATTGTTTTGTGACATCATAGCAATAATCTATATAAATAAACATTTTTAACATAATTTATACTAAAATATGATTCACATATCATACACACATATATATATTTATCTCTACTGTTGACTTTTATATTGACAAATATTACGAAATTAAATGATATGTATACAATACTCGAAACTTGGAGTGTAGACCTTAGTACTTTGCAAATCTTCATAACCATATTTATTATCGTGATTCTCAAGTATTGAAACTTTTATTTTAGTATATGTTATTATAAGAATTTGTATTGTTTGTAAGTTTTTCAGTCTACTACAGATCTATGCAGAATTTGCAATATTCATCATTTCAACTATGCCTTTTTTACTATAGCCAGACTTCATCAACTATGCTTTTATTATTATTATTATTATACTGCATCAACTATTGTTTTTTTTTACTATTAGCACACTTCATGATTATGACTTAGATTACAACTTAGACTATTAAAGTCTCATTTATCGTATTGTTCAACACTTCGACTTGATTCATATTTCATTTATCGTATTATTCAGCACTTCGACTTGATTCACATACAAAATGAATCATATTTACACATACATTTATTATGACTATCATTTTTTTCTCACTATCGCGTTTTTATAATTCTACAATGACTATATTAGCATCTATTTGAAATATAATTTTATCAGAAGTATTATTTTATATTTATATTCACTAGTGCAATCAGAACTATAAAATAACAATTATTTTTATGATTCGACTCTTCTTCACTTCAATGATATGATTTTTAAAGTTTTACATGATCCATACTTTAGATAAATTTAAAATATGCATCACGTTCATTTACGCTTCTGAGAATTTATGTTTTATGTGAGCATCACATATTGAAGGACAACAATATTCATTCGAATTTGTCCTCATATTGTTACTGTTGTATCAACTAACTGTAAAATATCAAATAGTCGAAAAGTTAAAAAGGATTACAAGAATTTTCATATTTAAAGACTAGTGTGATAATTGAATTATGTTTCAGTTGTAATCTCACAAGTGATACTAAAATAAAAATATTCACATTATTGTGATTTTATTTTTCCACAGTCATACACAAATACTTTAGCTTCATGAATACTTGGTAACTCAGATTCAGAATTTTGTTGAAATTCAACTTGCTCTTCACTAGGATTAGTGAGAGATGTTGACTGCTCCAAGTCCACCTCAATATCAGATTCCGAATCAATTTGATCTTCACTTGTAGGTAGCTTAAATCTGAATGTATCACAAGTTTCTTTCTCATCTTCCATCAGATCAGAATCCACCTCTTGGACACCTATTTTAAGAATTTCTCAGCAACTTTTTCTAAACAGATTCAAGATACAAGAATTACAAGAACTCAATTCCTAGTTCAACAAGCAACAGCAACAAATATCTACAATGAAACTATCTTCTTTCAATATTTATGGATCATATCAGTTAAAAAATAATTTCTACAAATTTTAATATTCATATTCATCGGACAATCAATAACACTGCACTCTATAAATCACTTCATATGCTCATAACTAATTTTTTTGAACAATTAGATAATATAATAATGAATAACTATCTTCTCTCAGTATTTATGGATCATATCAGTTAAGAAATAATTTCTACAAATTTTAATATTCATATTCATCGGGCAATCAATATCACTGCACTCTATAAATCACCTCATATGCTCATTACTAAATTTTTTGAACAATTAGATAATATAATAATAAATAACTGGATTATCATTTCATCATTTCTCATAAATGATTCTAATATAGATTTGCTTCAAACCACCAATCCTCAAACTAAATATCTATTCTCTTTCATGTAGTAATTTCTTTCTGGTATTCATGGACTCAGACAGAGTGTACGAATCCAGTTTGTGTCTTCTTCACGACCGCATGACTACTATCGTAGCCTAAGTTTGTAAACTCATTTTTCACTTTGAGACGCCTTTGCTTTTCCACAGCAAGAGTGTAGAAGTTTCCTTGTTTCTGTTTCATGTGGGGACCGAAATATTTCCTGTGTCAGGCTTCCTGTAGATTCTGTTACAACTCTATTAACTATTCTAAACATTCTATCCAGGAGAGGTATATTTACACTTTGCGTAGCAGGAGCATGAGCACCGGGAAGCTTACACTCGGAGAAACCCAAATAGTATCTGTCAGTTTCAGTCATCTGCGAGGACAAGGCAGCAGTTTCACTTACAAAAGGGGAAGAAATCTTAACAATTCATTTTGTTCTCTAAATCACTGAGTACAAAATAACATAGATTCACTCAAATCCAGTCAAGCGGATGGAGCAGTTTACACAGAATCTGGCCATCCATGCCATTTCACAAGAGTAACGTAGAAAGGCCTGCTCCTTGACAGATTTCTAGAGATGAGTAACTGTTCCCAAGTAGAGAACCAAGTGATTTCCTCCGAAGACGAATAAGTTATAAGGTCACACAGATAGGCACATCTAGCTTACATGAACCACTACGCCCCTCAGGTAGATTCATAATCCGGTGGAGTATACTCTCCTTGACTGATCACCTGTAAAAGCTGCTTTATTGTTAGGATTCAATTTGTAATTCAAGCGTATTCTATCACGACTGGATTACGGAGAAGGAAAAGAGCGACAGTACTGGATCGTCACAAGAACTCGGATGTGTGTTTCAGAAGGATCCACTTCATCCCTTTTGATAACAACATCCGTTCAAAGTCGAACTGAATTCGAAGAAATGGATTTTGGTTGCTATAATTTCCATTCTGCATATGAGCACGAGTGTAAAAGAACCAGCTCAAAGCACCTACTTAAAAGAGCTGAGAATGGAAGTCTTGCCTTTCTTATCGATCTCTGGTTGAAAGTTTGCGGTGGGCATCACAGCAGTGTTGGAAGCCTATTGAGAACATCTTCCTCTGCTTGAGTTTGCGGTAACATCAACTGGGGACGAGGACGTCAAAGTCACTCAAAGTCCATTCAGCCGTGTCACCAGAGGTGCTGACGTATATTTCAGTACCAACATCTATGGACGGCCATCTTCTTGTGGCCGGTGGAGTTCCAGGGTCCTGTAAATCGTAACGTAAATCATCCAGACCACGTTATTGTGCATAAAGCGATGGGACTAACATGCACGTCTTCAGATGAACTTCAGTGGAACAGGAAACTTAGCCTTCGCTATATATGAATCTCTCTGAGAGGAAAAGGTTGGTCAGGGAGTAAAGGACAGGTACTTCGACATGAAGATAAAGATTTAAGTCAAATCAGAGGGTTGAGAAATTCCGGGGTTTACCAGAGATGTATCACTAGGAACATCATCATCAAATCATATTTAAGCCCCTTCCCCTTCTGCATACTTACATAGAGCATGTAAGCAGCATATTTCTCTTAAAAGTCTCATACATATGACCATTGAAAATCGTCGTTAATGTTGTGAACTAAAACTTCACCACTCCTCCTAAGTGGACCATGTCCTAGGAACACCGCCACCACATACCTGGTAGAAGTACAATCGACTTGAGAGTCCTCCTGCATCCAGCTCCCACCTTCTTGCGTCTCCAATCCATCCGTCCCCTTTCTTAGCCGGATAGCCATGGACAGCCCACTCAGGGTGAGGAAGTAGCTGTAGAAGCTCCTGCGCTAGAGGATTACTGTACCGATCACACTCCCTAAATGGCTTCTCTGCAAACTCTGCGTTGTAAGGTGCACAGTACAAATGATACGCATCGTATGGGAAATTCTTGGTATCGTTACGGTGTATCTTCTCACCCCCTATTGCTGTGTGATAGGGCGGGCAAAGATCTAAGCTATCGGGTTTACACCATGCTTGGATGTCCGGATTTATTATCATCTCACAGTAACGAGTCACATCTGTATCAAGCTCCCCATTGCATTGTTCGCCGTTGTTTTTCCAGCATCCTCCAATGTCCAGAAGATAAAACTGACTCTGGGAGCCTCCACCTCTGATCACCTTGAGAGTTAGAACAACCTTAAAATGTGGTGATTCTGGTACCTGTTACAGATGTAGGTTGATCTCAGTAGGTGTGTAAGAAAGAGATGAAATAATTCCTGATTTCTTGTTTATATCCGTGTTGTATATCTTCAAGCTTTTTAAATATTTCAAAGTTCTCACAACAGTACAGATTCGTCTACAAATACTCAAGACATTACTTCTGTTTCACCCATCTGACCATTTTAGAACATTCTTCTACCGAGAACCTGCAACTATCAGTGACATGTCCATATTCACCGTGCTTCTCATCACCAACGAATGATATGAGGTAGTCGAAAGTGATTCAGTATGTAATATGAACGATAGAGCTTCAACGTAACTTGGTAAGACATGCAAAACACTGTTAGACATTGAAAAGATACCCAAGCATGCACTCGTGGACCAACAGATAAATACCCAAGAATCTGAAATCTTGTGTTGGAGCGAGACTACGGTTCGGGCCAAATAAGATGATAAACAGAAAAGCGTGATGTCTCACTATAGACGAACTTAAGAGTGTTCGAGATATACCGTGTGCATCATGCCTCGAGTGTCCCATGGGTATCCTCCAGATTCGCCCTTGGTGGCATCAGCCCTCAGGTACAGCATAAGCCACGGGTACTTGTCCGAAACTCTCAGTACATGGTGAAAGATCCAAGAGCCATGGGTGTCATTCTTATACCAGACCACTGAAAAATAAGATTTCTCGCTGGAGTTCAAGTCCTCCGCACTGAGATCGTACGTGCCATAAAACGATCCGGTTAGACTCACAAAAGCTTCTCTCTCGTCTCCAGAATCTATTATGCCTTTAAGCTCCAGTTGTGACCGGTTGTGGTAAACAAGAGGTTGGTTCATACAGCCAGGGCCAAAGCAAGGAAACCCGTTTCTCTTGTCCAGCAGCTGGCGCATTGGCTGATAAGTGATGTAAGATTGAGCGTCGAAGACAGAGAAATTTGAAGGAAAGATCTCCTCAACAGGGCAAAGTTTAGATTCCAGGTCGAAGTTGCCATTTTTCAACATGATCATCCAGAAGTGCCATGGATGTGGCTGATTTACTTGACATAGTGAAGCAAGGTACTTCTCCTTTTCAATTGCGTAAAGATCCGGATCGTCAACAGAGCGGAACTCCTCCCCCTCGCGCTCGGGAAACGAGTCTCCCGTCCTCAGATTATTGTCAGATTCTGAAACTTTATGGACCACCTCCCACCACGTTGTAACATCGTCTGCCGGTGCTCCTGATCACACAACCACGCAGCGAACTTACTGCAAGTTATCGCTACGAACCAGTGAAACAAAATCTCAAGCTTAAGCTTGAGATTTTAGGAGAAGAATTTGTTACTTAAGTAACAAACTTTTTCTAAAGTTTCAGCAAGCAAAACCTAGTACACTCAAATATCTTTCGGGGAGTAGAGAGGATAAAACGGGTAGATTTTCTTCGTGTTATCACATCTATGTGAACATTCAAGTTCACACGTACATAGCCAAACTTGATGATTACCATGACTTGCACAGCTGCATTGGTGAACTCTACAGTAAGAGCAACAAACACTTTTACAAGTTATGTGTCGTTCACTTAGACGTGTATGAGTTTTGTTTCGAAAGCTGAACGCTTCCTATTGTTTAAGATTTACCGTAACGACGGAGAAAAGAGCTACAATAGCTTTCTAGAAACAGTCGGGACAGGACTTGCAAAGAACTTACCAGACGACGAGGGAGAGCTCGAGGAGGGAGAAGAAGATAAGTCGGTACAATCAGCCCACCGGGGGCTGAGAGTGATGTCAGTCTGGTTGCCAACTCGGTTGCAGAAGTTCCAGCCTTCTACAGCGACCCTCACCTTGTCGGACTTCATTCCAGGATCGCCCAACGCGCTCTTCAAGTCTGATTCGAGGTTGCTGGCGGATTTGCTCCCCCATTTTCCGTTCGGAAGTGAACTCTTCCCCAGGACCTTCACGTTTTGACCGTTCGCATTCTTGGAGACTGAGTTAATGGGATTCGGTTCTTGTTCAAAATCCAGCAAACTTAAAGTTGGAATTTCTGTATCCCCGACCTTTGGCACGACCGGAACTCTCGACGTGAAGGACATCAACGCCAGAAGGAACAGGAGGAACAGGAGCATTATCCCCCACGGTGCTACACTGACATGCAGCGCCATGTGTCCACCTCGAGCTCCAACGCTGTATTAGAACCCGTCTGCCTGAGTTCACCGAATGAGCGACGGTACTCCAAAGGATGTTCATTTGTTTCAGGGAAGGCAACGAACGCTTTGTATCGTATCTCTTTCCACTCCAATCCACTTTTGCTTGATTTCAGGATCATGTCTCAATCTTGCTGTTCGAGCTGTTGCAGTTCGAACCACCGTAGTAATGTCTTTATAGTGAAGTTCAATGCTCGATATCAACTGATCTGTCCACCACGTGAGAAGTCGTACGGAGATGGAGGACCCAACTATCATGAACATGATAGTACCAAATAAACGAATTACTCGAGCACCGTACGCGCAGAGCTTCATTCTCTTGTTGATCTGAATCATCTGATTGCTTGATTCGTGGTAAGTCAACAAGACCTACGTGATCATCCCAAGAATCTCATGATCTGATGTCACCCTCTTTCCTCATCAGCAAACCAGCAGCTACTTCGGGCCTCCGGCTCCGTCACAGTCGTTCGAAAGGAAGGGAGGGACTCACCGGTCGGCGCTCTTGATGAAAATCTGAGTCATTTTCTCGACTCTTTATCAGAAGAACTCACGTCGACGTTTCTTCTCCTTTTCTTCCCATTTTCCCCTTTCTTTCTTCTACCTAATTTGCAAATGCGATCGTTTTCATGACTGACGAAAGCCAAGCTTCAAACCGTCTCAACTACCCTTTTCTCCACCTTTTCTCAATTCGATAGCTTGTAGGTAGATCAAACTAACCGGCTCCACTTCGTTCCCAGCATCTCTGCACGGTTCTCAAGTGAGTGACTGGTTTTCGCAGCCTTCGATGGTTCTGGCCCGAAATCATATAAAACGCAGACGGAACTTGCCGATGTGTAACTCCCACTTCACATGCATGCAGCCGGAACGTAATTTGCGGTGGCCGTACATTCGCCTCTTCTACAGAATCTACACCACGTCGACGTCCGGTATTCTTCTGTAGAAACTGGCAATCCAGTTGCAGATCCGACTCGACCAACGTCACCACTTACCAGGCTTACGAAGTTTTACAGGTCAAGGCGACGCGATTTTCCAACCTTTACAAATCGAACCACCTTAGACTCACCACCAACAACTCTCGAACTCAACTAGTTAGTAGAATCCAAACATCAGACCATTTTGGAACCCAACCACTTACTACGGCTAAATACTCGAGTATTACTAAATCAAACTTCGTGCATACAGACCTAAACAACTTTGAGAAGATGGGTTTGGTGGTGGCTCCACCCTCCTCTAAAACAATCGAAACCATTAAAAGTAAAAAATCAAACTGAATCCATGGCCATCTAAACGACTTTGCCGTGGATTAGCTTTTCTAATGGAGGCAGCTTAAAAACCATTAATCCTTAAGAATGAACTAGATCCTAACATTTTATTGTGTCATATATAACTTCCACTTCTGCTGCAAGCATTTCAACATCAACTTGGTAATGCACCGCTTGATTTAATTTTATGACTAGTAAAAGATATTTTTCAAGGTTCATGTTATGAATCTTTGAGTGAAAACTGCAGATATCTCTGCTGTCAAGAGTTAGATTTGAAAGTTACTGAGTAAACTAAGTCAGGAAAGAAAATCTTATCGACATCTCTGAATACTGTTCAGTGAAAAAAAACAGTTTTCAAAATGTAACTTTTACAGTTCCTTCGCTATAAATTTCAACATTTAAACTCGTGTGGATTCTAGTTGGTTATGTAGACTTGTACGTAAATTAATTTTGTTATAAACATGTACACTGGTAGATTTTGGATCATATTTTGGATTTCAAAACATAATTGTGAAACTTTTTGCTTTAAGTTTTTTTTTGCTTTAAGTTACGCTTCGACAATACTTGTTTTAAGTTTTAAAAAGATTTGTATAAGGACTCGAGTGCAGACTACATACTACACTGGTTTGTTCATAAGTTTTGTGTTTGTAGAGAGAACACAAAATGTACATAATGTGAAGTTTAGCGTATCTAAATGTTCTTTTATGGTTGTTTTTCTCTTGCTCGTCTTTGTTTTGCACTCGATAAGTCCACAGCTTGGAACTTTACATTAGAAAACTTTCACATAAAATACGATGCGATTCTACACTTTTTCATTTTGTATAGTTATTCTTGTGCTCATGTTCTTTGTCAATTCTTCTTAGATAGTAAACGTTCTTGTTGTATCTGTTTACAACTTTAATTAACAAAAAAATGTTTAAACATTCTTGTCAGTTTTGTTTGTTCCGCGCACCTACCGCCTTGTTGCACCAGCGGAAGCTCTAACTCAGTAGGTCGCAAACTTTACACCGCTAACCTGCAAACACAATCACAAGTTAGCGTCCATGCACCACTTACCTTAGTTCTGTTTGGTCCGGACCGGAGCCGGACCGTCTCCTTATTCATCAAGCTCAGCAGTTCCTAAGTCCCGACTTAGATCCGCCTAAGTCGGTCCCAAACATGAGCAAGTCACAAGATGACTTGGGGCGGACTTACCATAAAGTCCAGGGTCCTAAACGGTGCCTCCAGCACACCTAGCGGCCCAACCGCCCGTGATGTCCGTCTGGGTCTAGGCTCCCGAACGGTGGTCTAACCCGCCGACTCGTTCCCTAGTCTTGCCACAGCCCTTACGTCGTTCCTAAGTCCAGACGTCCAAGTCTGGCTCGGAACGTGCCTTGGAACCGGCCCAGCCATCACCTCATGCCCCCAGAGTCCACCCGCCGAACCCTGGGGTCGGGTGACTCGTCCTGGCCCACCCATGCATCGAGCACCCCTCATATATACTTCTGGGGATCAGCGGCCCCGCCCTCCTCTTTGGTCCCTGAAAATTATACCACAACCCGATTGTGGTTCGGTCATAACTTCCAGCTCGGAGGTCAGATCGAAGAGTGTTATATATCACTGGAAAGCTCTCGACGAGACCTTTCCAATGATACCTCACTCGCCTCGAGATCTTATGTGGAGCTCCGTCCACGACCTAAAACGTCCCTGGAGCTCCAACACTTAGTCATTTTTCAGAAACCTGTGGTCCAGACCCAGTGTCGAACCCTGTGGTTCGCCTGCGTCTCGGACCCACGTCTCGGTCCCATGTCTCAGACCTATGTCTGAGACTCATGTTTCAGCCCGTTCCCAGACTCGCCCCTTTAAGTCAGCGTTCGTCTGGGGCCCTCTTGGGGTAGGCCCTTATGTCCTAACCCAAGGTTCTAACCTTGGTTCAGAGAACCACTTAGGGTTCATCTGATCCCGACTTGCCGGCCAAGCCGTTAAGTCCTACTCGTAGCGTTCACAACCTAGCGCAAGTCCGCTAGGGTTCTGTTGTTCGCGTCTGCGCCCGATCTTGAGAATGAGGGGCGCGACACTCACCCCCACTTTGGAGGTTGATGCCCTCATCAACAATGATCCTTTAAGTTAACACCAAGTTCAAAATGGGTAGCCAACCCCTTGGCGTCAGAATTGCGTTCTGGTAGCTAACCCGCAATTTGTCGCTAGAACACTTAGAAAATTCGAACTAGTCTCGGAAAAAGCCTTACCTTTTTGGCTTACCCTAAACAAAACTAGTTGACAATTTCTAAACATTCTACTTAAGACTCTAACTTGCTAACTATAAGTATTCACACCTACTTACAAGGTCCCCCGAAACTCACTTTCCAGTCGCAATCTGATTTGACTTAGACGCGCGACTAAGTTTACTTTGCAGTTAGAAAACCGTAAAGCAAGATCACCCCAAGCCCCAAGACAAGTATGAAATTTCATACTTGCTTTGCCAACGCTACGGCAAACCTAAGTCTTGACATCAAGACTTAGTCTTGATTTAGATGCTTATCCAAACCAGCTCGCTTCCTTTGAGTGTGCTTTGTTCCTCCTCTTGACAACATCCTAGGCATCTGATCAGAACTAGTCATAGCCATGCACTACCAATACACTTAGACAAATTTTCAAGAAACAAAATCTTTATTTCCAAACACAAGTCAAAGCTACAAAGTCCATCGGCCCAAATCGCCTCAAGTTGCTACTCGTATGGTTCGTCGTTTCTTCACCCCTCGCTGGAAGGAGATGTCCTCATCTTGCTAACGCCCTTGTTGTCCTTGTCTCCGTTTGAATAGGTCCAATACTTCGCTCGCATGTGCGAGATCTTCCTCTAGCACCCAAGTTGATTCCTTCAAATGGTAACCACGCCATTTGATCAAGTACTCCATCCGGTTTGATTTGCGTCGAGATCGCAAAATGGACACCACCTCATATTCTGCTTCGCCTTGCACGACATCAGGTTGAGGCCTGAGTACTTGTTTGCGCTCCGGCCGCAAATCATCCTTGAAGTATTTCTTTAATAAAGAAATATGAAAAGTCGGATGCAACTGCCAGTCGCGAGGAAGGTCTAAGAATCCGCAGACGTCTTCGTGCGGATTCTTGACAATGACAAAAGGTCCCGCAAACTTCGATGAAAACTTCGCCGATAGTTCCTTCAGAAGTGTGAAGTTTTTCGCGTTTAACCATACTTCTTCGCCCACTTGAAACTTCACTTGCCGCCGATGTTTGTTTACCTGCTTCGTGTATCGTTGCTACGTCTTCTCGAGGTTCTTCTTAACTTGCTCCTCGTGCCGCTGCATTGCTTCCACCAACTCTTCAGCTGATGTTTGCCGTGTTCTTGGTCGTGCCGATGTAGAACTCCCTGCAAGAGTAAAGTCAAGAGGCCCTTCTGGCTCACGTCCGTAAGCCAGTAAGAAAGACGATTCACCGGTTGCCGAATGCTTCGTGGAATTGTAGCAATACTCTGCAAGACTGAGCCACTCCGCTCAATCACTTTGGTCCGTGCTCACATAATTCCTCAAGTATTGATTCAGAACTGAGTTAACTCGTTCCGTTTGCCCATCTGTTTCCGGATGAAAGGCGGTACTAAATTTTAATTTAGTCCCTAATTTTTGGAACAAGTGTTTCCAAAAAGCACTTGTGAACTTAGAGTCTCTATCTGAAATAATACTCCGGGGTAATCCATGTGAACGCCACCAAGTGTCTAGGAACAACCGAGAAGTCGTGAACGCTGTTGCAGTGTCCAAGGTCGGAGCAAACTTCGCTAGTTTGCTAAACCGATCAACTATCACAAAAATCGCGTTGTATCCATTCGAGTCAGGCAGAGAGGTAATGAAGTCCATGCTAATGCTTTCCCAAGGTCTGGCTGGAATCGGCAAAGGATGAAGCAACCCTTGTTTCTTCTCATAAGAAACGCGGTTCGCTTGACAGATTACACATGTTTTCACAAAGTGGGCAACATCGTCTTTCATGTGGGGCCAATAAAACTTTTTAGCTATCACTGCTAAAGTGGATTTTCTCCTTTATGGCTTGATAATGGCGCATCGTGACATTTTTTGAGTAACTTCGTCCTAAGTTTTCCTTGTCCCACATAAACCCGACTTTGTTTGAACATGAGTAAACCATGTCTTAGCTGCATGTTCTGCAACTTCACCCCTCGCTTGAGTTGTTCCAAATATTCCTTCGCTCGGTCATCGCCCATGTAACCTTCACGTATTCGCCTCTCCAAGTCTGACTCCTTAGGATACATAGCTCGCAAAATCTGTGTTGACGATGGAAGATATTCCTCCTTGCGACTCAAGGCGTCAGGAACCACATTGTCCTTTCCGCTTTGTGGATTAATTCCACGTTCATGAGCGCCAAGTATCATGTCACCGTAGTTGCTTTGGCGTCACCCGATCTTGTGTTTCAAAGTACTTGAGCGAAATATTATCAGTATACACTTGGGTTTTGTGAAGTCCCAAGTAATGCCGCCATTTCCTCAAGCAATGAACCACCGCGAACAGTTCCTTCTCGTGAGTCGGCCAACGACTCTCCGTTCCAGATAACTTTTTGCTTTCGTATGCTACAGGTTTTCCATCCTGCACCAACACTCCGCCAATCGCATAGTCGCTCGCGTCTGTGTGCACCTCGAATGGTTTGTCGAACTTCGGCAGCTTCAAAACTGGCGCCTTTGACAAAATAGCTTTGATCGTTTGAAACGCATCATCCACCTCCTTGGTCCAACTTACTTGTGCGTCTTTGTCCGTCCAGTCCGTCAACGGCTTCGCGATCTTTGAAAACCCCTTCACATACTTGCGGTAGAACTACGCCAATCCTAAGAATCGCCGCATCCCCTTCACTGTAGTCGGAGACTCCCAAGTCACAATCGCATCCACCTTCTGCATATCCGGGCCGACTCCTTCTGCACTAATGACATGTCCCAAGAAGTTAATGCGCTCCAAACCAAACTCACTCTTGTCAATGATGGCAAACAGCTTATGCTCCCGCAGCTTCGTCAACACCACCCTTAGCTGCTCCGCGTGCGACTCCAAGGTTTTGGAGTAGATCAAGATGTCGTCGATGTAAACGATGACAAACTCATCCATCTCCTCGTGAAAAATTGTGTTCATTAATGTAGTGAACGTCGAAGGGGCGTTGTAGAGTCCAAATGGCATCACCACGAATTCAAATGATCCGTATCTGGTTCGACAAGCGGTCTTCTCAACATCTGGGTCAGCTATCCGGATCTGGTAATATCCTGACTTCAAGTCTATCCTGCTGAAGTACTTTGCACCCGCTAGCCTATCAAAGAGGTCATCTATCCTTGGCAAAGGATAGTTATTCTTCACCGTCACCTTATTGAGTGCACGATAATCTACGTAGAGTCGTAACTTCCCATCCTTCTTCTTTGCAAAAAGAACTGAGGCTCCATAAGGTGACTTGCTGGTTCGAATATATCCTCGCGCTAATAGCTCTCCGAGTTGTCTTTTCAACTCAAGGAGTTCCACCTGATTGAGTCGATAAGGGGCTTTGGAAGGTGGTTCCGATCTTGGCAAGACCTCGATCTTGTGATCCACCACCCGCCTTGGAGATAACTCAGCAGGTAACTCGTCCGTCAAGACATCCTCAAACTCCTTAATCACTTCGTGAAGCACCTTCGAAAGTTAGTCGCGTCCCCTGATGTTTCCTCTTGCCTATCACTCGCCATCAAATCTGCAACCCGCATCAAACACATGACCCCGTCGTTGAAGTCCATCTGTTTGCCTTTGATCAAATTCACTGCAAAATCATCAATCTTCCGCGCCTTTCGGATCAGTCTCACTCCGAGCTTCCGCCCTTTAACTCTAACGTTTAACCTTAAAGGTTTCCGCCTAAGTTCCACTTCAAACCTGTCCAAGAAAGTGTTCCCCAAAACCGCATGGATATCATCCATCTCGCACACCGTGAAGTTCTCTGTGAACTCCAACTTCCCACACGCAAATCGTACGTCCAATGCCACTTCAGAAGTTTGGTACGTCTTGCCTTTGGCAAAGCGTACATGAATAAGCTTGTCTGTCTTGGAGGTAGACAAGCCCAACTTCTTCACCAACTTTGGACTTATGAAGGAGTAAGTCGCTCCTGTGTCCACAAGAAAAGTAACATCACGGTTAGCAACCTTGGCTTGTAGATACATCAATCTCGGCGTTGTAATAAGTAGAGTCCTACTTATCAACTAGAGGAGAAATTGGTTTTGTAGAAGTCCTTGGTATAAGAATTAGTTACGGCTAAGTTGGCCGAAGAATACATGCAGCAAATAGTACTTCTACCAATAGGCGAGTGCGCCAAAAGTCCGCCGGGAAACTTCCAGAAGGAAGTTTCTAGAATGAAGCTTCTAGAACTTTCCAGCCGGGAAGCTTCCAGAAGGAAGTTTCTAGAAAGAAGCTTCTAGAACTTTCCAGCCGGGAAGCTTCCAGAAGGAAGTTTCTAGAAAGAAGCTTCTAGAACTTTCCAGCGAGTCTTCTACGTGGCTCATTCTGAACCTCTAGATGTTGTTCTAGATCTAAGGTTGCATGTAAGCCACATCAGCAATCCGCGTGAGAGATGAGCATTGACCGGAAGCTGATCATGTACTATTCCTCTCACTATATAAAGGCTACGAATGCACCACCACGGGCATTCGAGTTTCGAGTTCACTCTAGAGCCTCATCTTACAATGGTATCAGAGCAGGAAACTCTAAGAGAGCGGATTACCCCTCTTAGAAGGACCTTTGATCGAGGTACCTAGCAATTGGAACTCTGAGTGCATCAAGAGAGCTATGTGATGGATGGGGGTAGATTTCCAGCTCCAGAATTACCATTCTTGAATCCTTTCCATATCAAGCTTATGTATATGCGTCGAGAGCATTTTCGAGTGTATCTTGTTTATCATTTCGGTGAGGATTTCATGGGTCAAGTGATGAATTCGCCAGTCCTGGTGATTCTTCCAGTAGTGACATATGCAGCTAGTTGGGATTTGACCGTCTACATCTTGATTTAGTGAGCATGGATCTAAACCTACCCGCTCCTGTTCTCTTCAACACGTGGGTGGAGATCCGCTATGTCTGCAGACCGAAATCGTTACATAGAGAGTTTGTGATTAGAAATTTTGGTGAGGATTTCTACCGCGAGATAATTGATTCTCGTGTCCCTTTTGTAGTACCTGTAGTATACGAACGTTTCCGAGTGGCCGTCATAACTCTGTACTAGGAGAAGCTTGAAACTTACGTGTCGTAAGAGAGAGAGAGCGATCATGGAGCAACAACCTCCAAATCCAGAGTTGGTGATGCAGGAACTGATGCAAGGCATGCTGACCGAATTTCGAGAGATGAAGATGACGGTTGAAGCATTACAGAACAAAATGCTGAACCTCGAGGGTCAGAGTATGACAGACGTTGCAAGAGGAGGATCGTCTCAAGGAGTACCGGTGGTGGGAGAGCAAGCTGCACCAAGAGAACCCGTGGCACAAATCGTTAGAGTTCCAGTCGATGAGGAAGGTGTCCTGCTACTACGGATGAAGAAGACATGTAACATTGAACCGTACAAAGACCAACGACTTATGGGAGTAGTCGAGAATTGGATTTCTCGGATGAATCGATATTTGCGACTTTTCAGTACGCAAATCACGGACCAGGTAGCGGGAGTGTTTGCGTGTGGCTACTTGACTGATAAAGCTCTCACGTGGTATGATGCATGGGAGAGATCGGTGTTGACGGAAGGGAGGACAGTCACATGGACTGCAATGCAAGAAGGGTTGTTGAAGAATTTCCAGTCTGTGGACTCGGTGCAAATGGCTCGAACGAGGATGTGGGGATTGAAACAGAAGGGAAGCCTTCAAGAGTATGTAGAAGCCTTCCTCGACTTGCAAGTTGCAATCACTGATATGAGTCCGGCGGAGGCTCTTGATAATTTCAAGAGGGGGTTGAAGGAAAGAATTCGACAAGAAGTAATGGTGCAAAACCCACTCACGGTTTTTGAGGCCATCGCTTGCGCTCAAAGAATTGCTGGAGCATTAGGAGGAGAAGTGATGATTCCACCAAATCATCAGAATAGATCCGAAATCCCGTATGCAAACGGTCCGACACCCATGGAGCTAGGCAACATCCGCTATCAGCCACGACAATTTCAAGGTGGAGATCGTCGAGGACGGCCAGAAGAAAGACGTCAAGGAGCTCCTAGAGGAGAAGGTGTCAGGAATGCTACACCTCAACTCGAGCAACGTCGATGTTACAGCTGTGGGCGATTCGGTCACATAGCTGCAAATTGTCGAAGTCGTTTTCCTAGAGATCCAAGACCTTCATATCGTCGACCTCTGAATCATCTGAATGAGACGGAAGGAGATGAAAAAATCGAGGCAAGACTGGGAAACGAAGAACACCAGTAAATGCACCTCGCGGCCTTACTGGTGCAAGGAGGAAGAAGAAAGGCGAGGGAAGGAGAAGGAGATTGACAAAAAACAATGCACAACTGATTGTCGTGGATGGAGTCTTGGAAGGGACCCAGGTGAGAGTACTAATCGATCCTGGTGCAACAGAGAACTTTTTGTCTCGATCGACTGCTATGAAGTTGGGAATGGAGTTAGAAAGTGATGAGAGTGAAGAGGTGGAATTGCCCAATGGACAGACTGAGAAGATTGAATCTCTACCTCGAAAGATAGAACTTACTTTAGGTGAATATCGTGAAGATATTGAGTGGCGAGTGATCACATTAGCCCGTTATGATGTCATATTGGGTATGCCGTGGATGGAGCAGTATAATCCCGAAGTGGATTGACGAAGAAAAGTGGTGAAAACCAAACAGTGGAAAATCTTCGGAGATAGAGTGAGATCTCGAAGACAGAACTTGCCTTTGTATGTAATAGGTACAAGTGCTATACGTAACAACGATGTCTGTTTTTTGGGTTTAATAAGAGAAGTCCCGAGTGCACGACTCGACGGGCAGATACCAGACAGCTTGACTGGAGTGATAGCAGAATATGGGGATGTCTTTCCCGATGATCTTCCTTCAGGATTACCACCAAAACGAAGGATTGACCACAAAATCGAGGTGATTCCAGGGAGCACCCCTCCTTGTAAGGCCCCATACAGACTAGCGCCACATGAATTGGAGGAGTGCAAGGCGCAAATCGAGGAGATGTTACAAAAAGGGTTCATCCAGCCCAGCGTGTCACCATATGGAGCTCCAGTCCTTTTTGTTAAGAAAAAGGATAACAGCCTACGGATGTGCATCGATTACCGAGCACTCAATCAACAAACGGTGAAGAATAAGTATCCATTACCTCGGATGGATGACTTGTTCGACCAACTCGAAGGAGCAAAGTACTTCACGAAGCTAGACTTGCGGAGCGGGTACAACCAGATTCGAATCGTTGATGAAGATGTGGAAAAGACTGCCTTTCGAACAAGGTATGGTCACTTCGACTACTTAGTAATGCCATTTGGTCTCACAAATGCACCGGCCACCTTCATGGGCCTGATGAATGACATATTCCGTCCGTACTTCTTGTGAATCCAGCTCACCCCTATCTGCAGTGATCTTTCACCCATACCTACAAATAACATCTTCAAGTAGAAAGCGGCAGACACTAGCAGTGGTCTTTGTCCTCAGGGCACGGCCTTCGACTTGGTTAGATAGATCTTCTCTAGCCAAGACTAGATACCTCATTTGCCAAGTCCAAATGGCATAGTTACCAGATCAACTACCCATTTGTAATGAATGGCTAAAGGATAAGTAGGATGCAATCCATCACGATGACGTACGTTGGAATACATCTGGCAAGGTATACAGGATGAAACAAACTGTACTACATCCTTATACATACCCTTCCACCAATACTTCTCCTTTATCTTGGCAAATGTAGCCCAAACTCCTCTATGACCGGCCCATAGACTCTCATGGAACTCCTTGATCAGCTTCTGCTGCAATTCCAAGTCACATACCACCCGCTGCGATATACCTCCTGGTAGCTTGGGGCGCTTCCATAGATGTCCTCCATGTAAAAAATAACCATAAGCTATTCTACAGATCCTCTTGAAATTTACATCAGACCAGCCTTCTTGCCTTTCCAGTGAACTCAAATAGCGCCCAAGATCCAACCACTCGCCATCATAGACAGTTTCCTCAAAAAACTCCAACGAGGCTGCAAAACAGCTTCTATCCCTTCTAGCAAGAGCACTAGAATAGAACTCTGTTCCCACATCCTCCTGATCATCTATCATTTCTTTCTCATCGTAATATCTAGCCCTTGATAACATATCTGCCACATGATTGTCTTTTCCTGCAATATGTCTAAACTCTGGGTTCAAGGACTTAATATATGCTATCCACCTCAACATAGCAATATCTGGAGTTGTACAGCTAGTGATCATTCCCAAGAGAGGTAAACAATCTGTCTCCACAACCACAGGTGCTCCTATCAAGTATTCCTTATCACTCTTCATCGCAGTAACTACTCCCCATAGCTCTCTCTTGACTTGAGGGTAGTCTCTCTGCCGTGAACTTAACACCTTAGCTCCAAAACGCACCACATATCTATTTCCATCTTCATCATCCTGTCCTATAGCCCATCCAATGTCAATAGGACTAGTATCAACAGTAATGATAACAGATCTGCCCAACTCATATGTTACCTTCCGTAGAGTTGGTGGTGAAGACAACAGATCCTTCAACTTCTTCATAGACTCGCTTTGCTCCTCTTGCCACTGAAATCTTTGCCCCTTCCTCAGCAACTTGTACAACGGATCTGCTACATGTGCAAAGTGTGGAATCCATATATGATAAAACACACAGGCACCTAGAAATCTTCTCACCTCAGTAACCGATCCACATGTCTCCTTCATTCTTCGAATGGCATCAACCTTGTTTGGACAAGGTTTCCGACCATAAGACCCACATAGGTGTCCCACTATTAACACCTCCTGTTCTCCAAACACAGACTTTGCTCCTGATAAAGTCAAATGAACCTCCTCCAGTCGACTCAGTATCTTATCACAATCAGTTATGTGATCTGCAACAAACTTACGGCACCCCCTCTGATCCATTACCTCATTCTTCTCCTCCTCAGCACACCCTTTGATCGGCACATCATCAAGGAATGGCATAATTTTTTCAGGAAATGAAATCCCTCAAAACTTTATTCATGCCATTCATCATATGTGCTACAGAATTGGTAGCACCTTGTGGCAAGGTGCACATCCTTAGTAACCCCAAAGGTGTCCTCATTGTAGTCAAGTCTCTACTCTCAGAGGATAACTGAAACTGATCGTAATCTGAATATAAGTCTCCCATTGAATAGATAGCACGACCAGCAAAAGCCTCTGCAAACTCGTCTACAATAGGTCCTATACCCATATTCCTGATAGTCACCTTGTTAACTGGCTGCATATCTTGAATGAATCTCAAAGCTCCACTCTTCTTCGGAACAGTAAACCATCTGCTAGAGTAGGGAGCTATAGATGGTTCCAAGATACCCATCCTAATCCTCTCATTGAGCAAGTCTATCAACTTTGGTAGATGAGCTCTAAGTATAGGGATAGGACGTAGATTCCAAGGCACATGCGGTATAGTAAAGATTACCATAGGTGCAACTACACTTGGATCTACACATCCTACTTCATGTGACTCAAACGCAAACGCCTTACCATGTCTAGATAGCATCTCCCTGAAGCTCTTCTTCTCTTGCTCAATAAGAAATCCATCACCTCCAATCCTCAGGTCTTTCAGTGTTGTTTCTGTAAACTGGTGCCCAATTCTTCTCGATCCTCTAAGCGTCGGTTCTCGTGCAGCTTGCTCCATCTTCTGATTGTAATCGAGTGGTAAAGGCAAAGCCACTGATTTGACTTTCTTTGCCACTGACTTGTACTTGATCTCCACATACACCTCTTGCCGATCTATAAACTTATCAATTACATCATAAAGCTCCTTGGAGCTCACTCTCACCACTCTATCTACATCATCTATAGAACTTTCTACTATCGATTTCAACTCCCTTATAGTATCTATCAAATACTGCTCTTCAAACACTCCAGATACGTATTAATCTCTTGCTAACTCTCCATTATCCCACAAAGACTGCTGTACATACTTCACATGTTGCCTCTCAAACCTCTTCAGATCCTCAACCTTCCTATAACATACTGATTCACATGACGTCAATCCCAAGAAGCTAGTGGATAAAGCTTCCTGCTTTACTAGATCAGGCGAGAATCCTATCTCTACTGTACCGTTGAAGTCTCGCTCTTCAATGGTACTCTGCCAAAACCCCTAGACTCTCTAAGCTCCTGAGTAATCTTAGGCAGTGGACGGTCTCTCAAGTTATCACGATTCCTCTCATGTTCTGCAGCAACAGTCAAAAACTGAACAGCTCTTTTGCCGTCTCTACTACGTATCCTAGCATAGGCTGAACCATCATCCATAACTCGTGTCTCCATTCTAACAGCAGTAATGTAAGGCTGCCCTAGAATGATAGGATAGGTTGACATGTCTTGCACAAAGAAATTCTGAACATCACTGATGTCACCCACAGTTACCTTGATGTTGGGACAAGCACCATAGAGTTCTCCCCTCTGGTTGTTGGCAGCGCGGATAAGCCATCCGTGGTCGGTGTCTATGGGCCATCTTCCACGCTTGTACAGCTCCTTAGACATCAGATTAATCTCTGAGCCATGATCAATCAACGCCACCACAGGTTCCTCTAGATCTCCCAGCTTCACTAAGGTCTCTGTGGTTGCTCTTGCCCAATGGTTGTGAGATTAATGACTCTTCTGCGATACTTCCACCTCATCTTCAAACCTCACGTGCTGATCTGATCTTCCCTATGATACTTGAGAGCAATAACCAGCAATCTCATCTTTCTCATCTTCCGACAGTTTGGTCCCTAGAGCGTTAAGCGTAGCTGCTTC
The DNA here is from genome assembly GCA_036924285.1 of Asterella californica. Taxonomy (NCBI): domain Eukaryota; kingdom Viridiplantae; phylum Streptophyta; class Marchantiopsida; order Marchantiales; family Aytoniaceae; genus Asterella; species Asterella californica. The sequence goes on from JAYKYS010000003.1 coordinate 22,836,376, forward strand.
ACCCAAAATCTGACGTTTCCTCTTGATGATATCTATAATAACCTCATGGAACTCACGCTTTGCAATCCCAAGAATCTCACCCAAAGTAAACTCAACTTTCCCATTCAAGATACGGTTCTCTAACACCTGCTTCAAGTCTGTAGCAATCTCAATGTCAGACTGAAGTTTGTATGCAGACATCTTACCCTTCTCCTTGCTTCTCTCCTTCTCCTTTGGTGTTGTAGATGGTAGATCCTCCATAGTCTCCTCCCGAATAGGTGTTGTCTCCTGCCTTGCATCTGGTCTAGCCCTTTCACTCCTTGTAGCAGGTCGTTTGGCTGTAGAAGCCTCACCTGCATCCTCCCTCCTGCGTTTTTCTTCTAGTAGAGCTTCATGCTGACTTCTTGCAACATAAGCATGCATTGACATAGTATCCACAGGGTCATTCCATCCTGTAGTTTCTCTAATTGAGTTGCCAACCCTTCGTAGCACATCCTTGTCTAGCTCTGTTCTAGCTACGGACCGCACTACATCTGACCACAACCCAGTAGTCCCTTTCTCTCTCTCCATTTCCACTTTCACTCCACACGTAGCAGCATTCACAAGAGAAACAGCATGTGATGCTGATATATCATTCACAAGTCTCTTCATACCACCCTTGCCAAAGTTGGTTCCCAGCATCATCCCAGTCTCTCTCAAATGGATCTTACCATCTTTGAAGAAGATAAGATCCTTCCTCAATGCATCTGAAAACTCCCCACAATCTCTTCTTACATGGTCTAGACTATCACACCATATACAACGATGAACAAAGCCTTCTCTCATCTGAGGTCTCTGCATAGCAGGCTGTACATTCTGCTCCTTCTCTTCTAACCTAGTGAGCTTAAGCTTAAGCTCCTTCATACCCTTAATCAACTCATCAAGCGGTGAGTCTTCCTCTCTAGCAATTACCAAAGCGGGCTTAGCAGGCAACTGCTTGACAGGAATTATCAGAGGTGCTGCTTCACTTACCACCACCTTGTCCCTTCTTCTCTGTCTCTTGGTCAGCAAAGAGACAGCCTCTTCAACCTCCTTCCAGTCAGTCTTCAATCCTCTCTCCTCACTCTTGTCTTCCAGCAACAGCTCAAGCTTCTCATGAATAGTCACGTCCGCTGCTTGTAGGAAAAGCTCGGTCTTCTCCACCTCTAATGTAAGCTTTTCTGTCCTAGAAAGTTGAGCATACTGACGATCAAATTCCCTCAACAACTCATTTACAGACAAACCTTTGTTGGGCTTGACCACCCACTCCAAGAACGTTCTCTTGGTCACCCTCTCTGAATCTTCAGTGTAGTACTCCTCCTTCAAAGCTCGCATAAAGCTCTCCCAACTCTGTCCTTGCTGCTGCTTGAGCTCCTTCACACGCCCACGAATCTCAGGGACAACAGCAAGCTCAAAGTTCTCCACCATCTCCTTCTCAGGCACCTTGTTCACCTCCATCTCCTTAGCATAGTATCGCACATACTTGGAAATATCTGTACCCTTGAACTGGTCCATCTGGTGCACCACAGATTGCAACGCCTTGGTTGCTAACACCTCCTTCCTCTCTGTGCTCTGCTGCTGCTGCATGAACATGGAAAAAGCCTCGAACCTCTTCATCGTAGCAGCATCAAACTGAATAGGTTGCTGAGCAGCAGCAGCACCTCCACTTGATGATCCTTGGTTGGCCATGATATCTGATCCTGTAACACTCTTAAGAAAACTCCCACCCTAGGTGTTTCACGTCGAGTTCACCAAAAGAGAGTATGTCGAAGTGTAATCCGTCTACCTAGGAAAGCGCCGGGCTTCTGGCTGTGGTTGTTCACTCAAGAGGTTGGCTTTCAGGTCACAATAGGGCTATAAACACTCACACAGATGTGTAAGATCTAGTAATATACCCAGAAGGCGAAATTCAGGTCTAGCTGGCAGTAATAGGATTCGGCGGTGAACTTTGACACTCACGGAGAGGAAAACTATGAAGGTTTAGACCTCTAAACTTCCCCTACATGCAAATGAGGTACTACTGAACTCACAGACGAAATTTCAGCCTGAGATCAAATTCAGACACGGAGATATGAACAGAAAAGTTTTGAGCAAGAAAACTACGGCAATTTCTGATACCTAGCTGGCTATTTCAACCTATAACAGGAGTTTGGCTCGATCAATTTCGAAGTTTCTTACAGGATTTGCAGTCTACGGGGTGCTGAACATCCCTGTGAAGTTGGGACTCCTGAATGTACACAGAACTGTAGATCTCCTCCTCTGAAGTCGCTGCTCTAGATTAAGAGCTTTTCAGACCCCCTCAGCTTCAGCGGCCGCCCTGAATTACTCAGTTGCTCAATCGATATGAAACTTTTTGTGAAATCGTAGCCCTGCTGGCGGAGAACACAACCTCGAAGTTTTGAAGCAATTTCCTCAAATCTGCTGCGAGTGACACTGAAAACCCTAAATTCAACCAAAATGATTCAATTCTAGCACAATCCGAACTTCAATTGCTCATAACTCCGTCTTTATTGACTCAAATCGATCGAAATTTTCACTGGAAGTGCTTGGCATGACCAGACCTCTCTCCCTGTGCTCTCAGATTTCGAAGATCCCTCACCAAATGCTCGAACTCCACTCTAGAGCTCTGTTTCTAAATTTAGAGTTTAACAAAAGACAAAAATGGACCAATGGGAGTTCATAGCTCCACTTGGTTGTCCTTTAGTACCCTAAACCACGTGGCAACTTAGTTTTACTCATAGGCTACCACGTCAAGCCCCCTAGAGTGCCAGCGTAAAACTTAAATTACTTAAAACGACACGCAGCCCCGAAAATTAACTTAAATCAGCTAGAAAGCGTGCATGGGCGACACGCAAATACAACCCATGAGCTTAAGCCCTATCAACATGGTAATCAACCTACTAAGACTCAAAATAGTGTTAACACCGTATGCAAAGGTGTCAAACATATACATAAACGACTAGAAGTAATATAAGCTAACTTCTAGAACTACTAAACTCAAGCGTCGGAGTAGAAATATAACATGTAGTCGCGAAGTAGCGCGACAACGGAGAAATAGGTCGAGGTGAACCCCCGAGAATACAAGGGACACAAAATGTATTCTTCCCGTAAAACAATTTGAAATGTTTTCGTAGAAGACATTTTGAGTTGGACTTGCCTTCTTGAAGTCATGATGTAAAATTGAGAACGAATTGAGTTTTACAAAAGAGTTGAATTCTATTTACCTGAAATTGCAAACTGTCGCGCCCCTCATTCTCAAGATCGGACGTAGACGCGAACAACAGAACCTTAGCGGACTTGCGCTAGGTTGTGAACGCTGCGAGTAGGACTTAACGGCTTGGCCGGCAAGTCGGGATCAGATGAACCCTAAGTGGTTCTCTGAACCAAGGTTAGAACCTTGGGTTAAGACATAAGGGCCTACCCCAAGAGGGCCCCAGACGAACGCTGACCTAAGGGGGCGAGTCTGGGAACGGGCTGAAACATGAGTCTCAGACATAGGTCTGAGACGTGGGACCGAGACGTGGGTCCGAGACGCAGACGAACCACAGGGTTCGACCCAGGGTCTGGACCACAGGTTTCTGAAAAATGGCTAAGTGTTGGAGCTCCAGGGACGTTTTAGGTCGTGGACGGAGCTCCACATAAGATCTCGAGGCGAGTGAGGTATCATTGGAAAGGTCTCGTCGAGAGCTTTCCAGTGATATATAACACTCTTCGATCTGACCTCCGAGCTGGAAGTTATGACCGAACCACAATCGAGTTGTGATATAATTTTCAAGGACCAAAGAGGAGGGCGGGGCCGCCGATCCCCAGAAGTATATATGAGGGGTGCTCGATGCCTGGGTGGAGTCAGGATGATGCCTGGGTGGAACCAGGACGAGTCACCCGACCCCAGGGTTCGGCGGGCGGACTCTGGAGGCATGAGGTGATGGCTGGGCCGGTTCCAAGGCACGTTCCGAGCCAGACTTGGACGTCTGGACTTAGGAACGACGTAAGGGCTGTGACAAGACTAGGGAACGAGTCGGCGGGTTAGACCACCGTTCGGGAGCCTAGACCCACAGACATCACGGACGGTTGGGCCGCTAGGTGTGCTGGAGGTACCGTTTAGGACCCTGGACTTTATGGGAAGTCCGCCCCAAGTCATCTTGTGACTTGCTCATGTTTGGGACCGACTTAGGCGGATCTAAGTCGGGACTTAAGAACTGTTGAGCTTGATGAATAAGGAGACGGTCCGGCTCCGGTCCGGACCAAACAGAACTAAGGTAAGTGGTGCATGGACGCTAACTTGTGATTGTGTTTGCAGGTTATCGGTGTAAAGTTTGCGACCTACTGAGTTAGAGCTTCCGCTGGCGCAACAAGGCGGTAGGTGCGCGAAAAGTGGTATCAGAGCCGACGCTTCGGTGAGCGAGAACTTGAGGTAGCGGCTGAAGGCTAGACGCTTGAGGACGGACGCAAGACACGAAGCGGATCAGCGTTTCTAGGTGAACACTTGGAGCGATGACCGAGGACGGACAGAGTTCCAGGAGGAAGACCAAGAAACGAGGAGCGGCTAACGGGAACAGATCGACTCAAGCTAGCCCCGAGGCATAGTCTAAGGACGACAACCAACAACCTTTGCCCCAACGTCAAGGGAGCCCTGTACCAGCTGCGGCACCGGTGCAGCAAGATGGAGTCTTGCCAGCGGTGCCCAACGATTCAGACGCGGGAAGTCAAGGAGCCTTGTATGCGGAACTCATCAAGATGATGAAGACCATGCAGGAGGGTATGGTTTCCAGGGATAAACGTATCGCCGAGCTTGAGGCAGGCGAAGAGAGTTCCTCGTCTACCAGGAAGCTTTGTAAGATGAATTTGCCGACCCCGTTTTCAGGTATAGGACGGGCTCGCAAGATTAAGGACTTCTTAACTGAGTTGGATCTATACTTTGAGACGCAACAGGCTAAGGAGTCTGACAAGGTGAGAGCGGCGGTTACGTTCCTGAAAGACCATGCGCTTCTCTGGTGGACCGCATACAAGGATGAGCATGCTTTGACCGTCTCGGCGCTTGGTTGGAAAGAGTTCAAGGAGTTACTTGTAGGACGATTCACTCCGGAGTATCAAAGGATTCGGGACGGTGTTGAGTTGGTGAGACTGAAGCAGACGGGGACCTTAAGCGCTTATGTGCGCGAGTTCAGTGCCAAGCTGGATTCGTTCTCCAAGTGGACTGAGGAGACCAAGATATGTATATTCATTGGGGGACTCAACTCTAGCTCGGAGAAGGCTCTCTTTCGGATGCCAAAGCTACCAGACAAGTGCCGAACTTTTGAAGCTAGCGGAGCGAATTGGGAACGACAAAGTCCAGCAGCAGAAACCCTTTGAACCACGCAGCACGGACAAGTTTCCGAAGAAGAACAAGGGCTTCAAGCGACAGTGGGATGGGGGTGAGAAGGATTGAAAGGATACTTCTGTCCCGGCAGCAAAGCGGCAGCAAACAAGAGTAAAACCTAAGGGGTAAACACCTCAGAAGGGCAATGGCGCTAAGTTTACTTGCTACAACTGTGGCGAGGCGGGTCATATTGCTAAGGGGTGTACGAAACCTAAGGTTAGTAACTGTAGCATGAATGCATTTGTTGCAAAGGACTTGTTGGAGGGCCAGATGACTGTGACCTTGAGAACCACGAAGAAGACGCCTGTAAGATGAGGCTCTAGAGTGAACTCGAAACTCGAATGCCCGGGTGGTGCATTCGTAGCCTTTATATAGTGAGAGGAATAGTACATGATCAGCTTCCGGCCAATGCTCATCTCTCACGCGGATTGCTGATGTGGCTTACATGCAGCCTTAGATCTAGAACAACATCTAGAGGTTCAGAATGAGCCACGTAGAAGACTCGCTGGAAAGTTCTAGAAGCTTCTTTCTAGAAGCTTCTTTCTAGAAGCTTCCTTCTGGAAGCTTCCCGGCTGGAAAGTTCTAGAAGCTTCATTCTAGAAACTTCCTTCTGGAAGTTTCCCGGCGGACTTTTGGCGCACTCGCCTATTGGTAGAAGTACTATTTGCTGCATGTATTCTTCGGCCAACTTAGCCGTAACTAATTCTTATACCAAGGACTTCTACAAAACCAATTTCTCCTCTAGTTGATAAGTAGGACTCTACTTATTACAAACCTCCCCCCTTTTAAGAAGCAACGTCCTCGTTGCTCAACTGCTGTTCGAAAGCTTGCACTATGAGTGGGGCGTGTGCAAGATTGGTTGCAGGTTCCCATGTTGCTTCATGTAATGGATAGCCTTTCCATTTGACCAAATAATCTACCCGTTGATGACGAGTCCCACGAACACGTTTCTTTAAGATGCATTCCACTTCAAACTCTTCCTCGCCATCGATAATTTGAGGCAGTGGTCGCGACTCTTGCGAATTGCCAAATTGAGGAGGTCGTGGTGTATATCGCCGTAATAAAGACACATGAAAAACCGGATGAATCTTCATGTGGGGTGGAAGTTCGAGTTGATATGTCACTGCTCCAATTCTCCGGACAACAGAGAAAGGCCCGATGAAGCGAGGGTTGAATTTACGACTGCCGATCAGAGTAAGGTTGGTTGTGGATAACCAAACTTGATCACCAATCGTGAACTCTTCATGCCGACGGTGTCCATCGGCATATTGCTTTTGTCGGTTCTGAGCAACTTGTAGTTTCACCTTAGCTTTGTCCACTCCTTGTTGAATTCGTGCAACGAATTCATTAACAGCATCCACTTTGGTGTTGACTGACGACGTCGTGCTGAATCGTGTCAAACTTGCTGGTGTGAGAGGATGTTTGCCGTACATGAGATAAAAAGGTGTTTCACGAGTAGATGCATTGAGGGAGTTGTTGTAGGCAAATTCTACCAAAGGGAGTAAAGTGTCCCACTTCGCTTGCTCCTCCAGAGTAAAGGCTCGTAGCATGTCTTCAATGGTGCGATTGGCTCTTTCAGTTTGTCCATCGGTCTGTGGGTGATAAGCCGTAGACATGGCAAGTTTGGTCTTGAACAGACCAAATAGAGTTCTCCAAAACATGCTCGTAAACTGAGGACCTCTATCTGTTATAAGCACCCGTGATAGACCGTGCTGAGCAAAAATGATGTTCAAATATATCTGAGCAAGTTGCGGTGCTGAGACGTCTTTCGTGGTCGGTCGAAAATGGATCATCTTGCTAAGCTTATCGACGAAGACGACGATGGAGTCAAAACCTGAGCTCGTCATGGGAAGTTCACACACTAAGTCCATACTAACATGTTCCCAACGTTTGGAAGGGATCGGGAGGGGTTGAAGGAGACCGGAGGGTGCTTGATTTGTAGCCTTATTTTGTTGACACATTGCACAACTCCGAGTGTATACTGCAACATCCTCTGCCATCTTGGGCCAATAGAACACTCGTTGGACTGCTTCCAACGTCTTTTCTGTCCCCATGTGTCCTGCAATGGCTGAATCGTGACATTCAGTTAGTATGGTGGTACGTAGTTCTGGATCATCTGGGATCCATAACTTCCCTTCATGGAATACCAAACCATGGTTGCGGGTGATGGTTCTTGAAGGTTTTGCTGCGACAGTCTGTGCATCCGATTTTGTGCCCTCGATCAATTTTGTCCAGAAGTCAGAATTCACCTTGACTTCAGAGACTATGTTATGCACCATAGGCATGCGGGTTAATGCATCAGCAATTTGCTTCTTGCCCTCAACGTACGTGATGGTCATGTTGAATCGCTGCCTCCATTCTGCCCAACGGATTTGTCTCTTTGAGAGATCCTTCTGCGTCTCCAAATAGACTAAAGGTTTGTGGTCTGTCTCGACCACAAAAGCCTTCTCCCCTAGATAGTGCTTCCAATGCTTAGTAGCGAGAACTATCGCCAATTCTTCTCTCTCGGTGGTGTGATAGTTCTGTTCTGCTGGTAACAACTTCCGAGAGAAGTATGCAATTGGATGCCAACCATCCTTCCATTCTTGCTGCAACACCGCCCCTACTGCCGTGCCTGATGCGTCCGTTGCTAACTTGATAGGTTTTTTTGGGTCGTACCACTTGAGGATCGGAGCATGTAGTAGCGCGGGTTTCAATGCTTGAAAACCTACTTCTTGCGCTGTTCCCCACATCCATTTCTTGCCTTTGCCTAACAGGGCAGTTAGTGGTTGTGCAAGCTTGGCAAAATGCTTAACAAATCTACGATAAAATCCTGTCAATCCCAAGAAGCTCTTAAGTTGGGTCTGATCTTCTGGAGCCTTCCATTGTTGGATGACAGCTATTTTATCGGCCATTACTTGTATGCCTTCTGCACTCTGTCTGTGTCCTAAGTAGTCCACCTCCGTCTTGCCAAATTCACATTTTGAAATTTTGGCGTACAATTTATTTTGGCGGAGTACTTGGAGAACCTCTCTCAAATGGTGCACATGGTCCTCCATAGTTTTGCTATAGACTAGGATGTCGTCAAGAAATACAACGACTATGAGTTCTTCAAGCGATTGGGAATCAAGTTGGCGTTAACCACTGCTTACAATCCTGAAGGGAATGACAAGAGCGAACGAGGTCATCCGCCAATCATCAAAGCTTTGGTAAAAGCTTGCAAGGGTAAGATCCGTGAATGGCCTAGACTGCTACCATTTGCTTTGTGGGCAGATCGTACAACTCATAGTACCGTTACAGGTTACATGCCAGCAGAGTTGATACTAGGGCAAAAACCTGTGATGCCGATTGAGGAGGTTGTGCCTACTTGGAATGTTTTGCCATGGGAAGATGGTAGAAGTATGGAGGATCTTCTTGCATCCAACAGTTAGAACGGAGACCTGAGGATGTTGCCAAAGCTGTGGAAAGGTTGAAGACTGCTAGAGAGAGAAACAAAGGCAGATTTGATAGAACGCATAGATTACGACCCAAACCAGTTAAAGAAGGTGATTGGGTAATCAGCATAGCACTATCAGAAAGTTCTCCAAGAGATGGTTTGGACCTTATGTGGTGTTAGAAGTTTATGATAATGCCACATACTCCTTGAGAGAGTTAGATGGTGCAGTGCTCAAGATACCAGTCGCAGGAAAGAGAATCAAGCTCTTTAGAAGGAGAGGGGAGGATCGGAACGTTGCAGAGTTTACAGAGGATGAAGCTGAAGACTCAATGCAGGTTGAAGATGAGTTTGAAGCAGAAGCTGAAGAGTCTTGATCTGGATGGCACATACCGGAGGATGTGCAGGTTCAGAGGGGGTGGATGTCGCGCTACTTCGCGGCTACATGTTATATTTCTACTCCGACGCTTGAGTTTAGTAGTTCTAGAAGTTAGCTTATATTACTTCTAGTCGTTTATGTATATGTTTGACACCTTTGCATACGGTGTTAACACTATTTTGAGTCTTAGTAGGTTGATTACCATGTTGATAGGGCTTAAGCTCATGGGTTGTATTTGCGTGTCGCCCATGCACGCTTTCTAGCTGATTTAAGTTAATTTTCGGGGCTGCGTGTCGTTTTAAGTAATTTAAGTTTTACGCTGGCACTCTAGGGGGTTTGACGTGGTAGCCTATGAGTAAAACTAAGTTGTCACGTGGTTTAGGGTACTAAAGGACAACCAAGTGGAGCTATGAACTCCCATTGGTCTATTTTTGTCTTTTGTTAAACTCTAAATTTAGAAACAGAGCTCTAGAGTGGAGTTCGAGCATTTGGTGAGGGATCTTCGAAATCTGAGAGCACAGGGAGAGAGGTCTGGTCATGCCAAGCACTTCCAGTGAAAATTTCGATCGATTTGAGTCAATAAAGACGGAGTTATGAGCAATTGAAGTTCGGATTGTGCTAGAATTGAATCATTTTGGTTGAATTTAGGGTTTTCAGTGTCACTCGCAGCAGATTTGAGGAAATTGCTTCAAAACTTCGAGGTTGTGTTCTCCGCCAGCAGGGCTACGATTTCACAAAAAGTTTCATATCGATTGAGCAACTGAGTAATTCAGGGCGGCCGCTGAAGCTGAGGGGGTCTGAAAAGCTCTTAATCTAGAGCAGCGACTTCAGAGGAGGAGATCTACAGTTCTGTGTACATTCAGGAGTCCCAACTTCACAGGGATGTTCAGCACCCCGTAGACTGCAAATCCTGTAAGAAACTTCGAAATTGATCGAGCCAAACTCCTGTTATAGGTTGAAATAGCCAGCTAGGTACCAGAAATTGCCGTAGTTTTCTTGCTCAAAACTTTTCTGTTCATATCTCCGTGTCTGAATTTGATCTCAGGCTGAAATTTCGTCTGTGAGTTCAGTAGTACCTCATTTGCATGTAGGGGAAGTTTAGAGGTCTAAACCTTCATAGTTTTCCTCTCCGTGAGTGTCAAAGTTCACCGCCGAATCCTATTACTGCCAGCTAGACCTGAATTTCGCCTTCTGGGTATATTACTAGATCTTACACATCTGTGTGAGTGTTTATAGCCCTATTGTGACCTGAAAGCCAACCTCTTGAGTGAACAACCACAGCCAGAAGCCCGGCGCTTTCCTAGGTAGACGGATTACACTCCGACACCGTACTTCCAGCATGTCAAACCATAAATTAAATATTTTATTTTATATTTTATTTAAATAAAGAAATAACCATCCAGTATATCTGAATGGAGATCTAGACCCATGCTCGGGATTAATTTTGACAGAAACTGGAAATATTCGATGATAATGAATGAGAGCGTATTTATATCGCTCATTTTTCCTGCAAAAAAAATCCACCTATCCATAGTTTGAACCTGATTTTCGGAATTCTAACCTGTTGAAAATACAATTCGGTTAGCCTCGAACACTAGTTTATACGAACCACCATACTAGTTTTGTAACCTCTCAAACCACATATACTAGTTCAGTATATGTATATAACGTATGATCACATAAATTTCTAAAAGTCGCATATACGTATGTTCATTATATGTAGTTGGTTGGAACGAGAATTCAACATGCAGATGCATCATCAAGAAATGCAGAAACTGCAGAGTGTATCTTTTAATTACGTGGACATATAAGTTGTTTTCTTCAAAATATGGACTTCTATTTTAGAACTAAGAATTTAACTTTGTATTGCATTGCAACAACCACCTCCTAATTTATCCGGTGGGTTATGATTAGTAAAGCACAAGGACAGATCCCCAAAGGGCCATGAAAAAGTATGAAGGCAAGATAAATGCATCCTATCCCCCTAGCCTTGGAGATATAGGATCAACAGATTCGAAGTTCGACGTTTTTCTTCGAGATTGTGCTAGAGTTTACCATGAGAGGTGTCAAGGGTACTACTTTCTCTATCTTTTTGCATTACGTTCTTTAGACAAAGAGTTTTCATTGCTCTACATAGAGCTTTAGCAGACACAGTCCACACGATAGTAATTACAGTAGGCGATGTTACTTCATGTGCATCTGTTGTATGCAGGAGTTTTGACTTATCATGTTTGATATTATAAAGAAAATTGACGACCTTAGAGCTATTGATAGCGAGGCTTAGCCTCAGCGACCTTCCGGAGAGATGGATGCTTGGTCCTTCGAGTCCTTCTTTCCCTTTTCCGGTTTGATGGGGTCTTTCCATCCATTGGCTATTCATTGCGTCGCTTGTTTACTCTATATAAGTGCATGCTTAAACTAGCGAAGTGACCACCAGAGCAAATGAAGTAGGAGGTATGAGGATTAACGAGAAATGAAATTCTATACAAAGAGAAGAAACAGAGAACATGGAGGACTTCTCTTTAGCTAGAGACATAGAGAAAAATGGAAATGGAGAGTTTATTAGACTATGTCAGAGAGAAAAAAGTACAATGAAGTCTTATTGAAACCAAAGGGGAGACACAAAAGGTTTTGTAACAAAAGAGATAGGTGGAGACATTAGAGGGATCTCAGGAGATATTGTTACTCTATGAAGTTGAGATGCTCTGCTTACTCAAGTTAGTAAGCCCGATGGGGATGTTTATTCACCTCATCTCGTTCACCCCGACTGTCTGACTGATTTGTGCTTGTATTTTTCTCATGGCTTTGGTTTCGATCATTCTAAGAATTTTTTTTTCTTTTTCGGTTCGTTTTAGACTATGCTAGGGTTCGATTTTTCTCTTCAAACTTGCCTTCCCCGTAAATTACTGAAGTTCTGCACGCACGGTTTTTACGGCCCTTCAGCGTAGGGGTGCTTGGGCTCGAACTCTGGACCTACAACTTGTCAACGAGCACATTTCTCACTGTGCTAACTGAAGAATTTATAAAAATAATGAAGTCATAAAGCTACGCGCGAGGTAAGTCACCCTGGCTGTCAATCGTCCACGAAAAATGACATTTGGAAAGTCTCGTTATTTCGGCGCGAGAACAGCACGTTTAACTTTTCGGACTAAACCCGACCGTTAACCAACCGGAGTTCCGGATTTTTTCTCCAACCCCCCCCCCCCCCCCACCCCACCCCACCCCACCCCCAAATCGCCGTCTTCTGCCAAAAGCCCGATGGGGATGGGGATGCTTATTCGTTGAAACGTACTGCTGAAACTCGATCGAGATTCATTAAAACTATGGAGATGAATCTTGTGTGCATGATATAAACCCGATCGTTAGTATCATTGGATCGTATTATCGAACTGAAGGCACATTTCATTTTCAGTTTTTCTTTTGTTTTTAGAGTACCAATGGACTGTTGTCTTGTGTGTAAGTGGCACTAGATTTTTTCATTTCTAGTATTTGATGTAGAGTGCTGCATAAATTTTCTCGGAATAACCAAGCAAAAGTTAGAAAACTAAAACTGAATCGTGAAAACAGAAAAGAGTCTTGAAACTCTAAGGGAAGTTTACAGTCGTCCAATGAGTACTCAATCTTCGACTATTCTTCTTCAGAAAAAGAATATAACTGATACAAGTAATATAAGTGCACTCATCGTCATGAGCGTCAACGTCAATGATATCACTGAACGACTCTTTATCGAATGATTTATCAACACTTTGGATAAAATAGAAACGATCATTGGACGGTTGTTAGTTCTCGTTCATTGGTTAGTAAACCACGACAACGAACAGCCAAAAGCAATTATTGCAATAAAAGAAGACACAATTGTGCCCGTAGTCCCACCTCGAGTTTCTACTCCCCATCAGTGAATGACTCAGCGAGACGTCACAAAGCTATCACGACCAACTACAATTGCAACCGCACAACCGTGCTTCTTACGACAACAGACACACAGCGACATAGAAACGATCTGGAGCCAAACGATCCAACTTAATAATGGTTGACATATCAGTGGAGGTGTGCAGACAACCCATCAATCATGTGACATATGAAGATATAATACCGAACTCAGCTACGAGACAAGCCTAGGACGGAGCTCTACTTCTCCGTTAGACGGCTCGCGCTGGAGATGGTATACGGAAAGCAAAGGCTACATACAATAACTTCCCGATGTTTGCCAAATGTGGCAAGATTCCCCCGATTTCGCTTCATTTGTCGATGTTTGCACTATTTTTCTCACGGATCCAAAAAGATATGGAGTATTCAATGGTACCTTCCGGAGGAAGATACAGACGGGAAGTAATGGTGCCCCAAGCTAGCTGTACGATACCGACGGTGGTAATAACCTCAGCAACAATGTTTTCCTGGTTGTACACAGAAACTATCGCAACCGGATCGCAACCGGAATTTCCTCCAAACTTGCCCTCCGCCGACTGCTAGAAGATGAGATAAGACTTTTATCTGCTACTCACAGACCGAAGCTACCGTCCCAACAGTGAATGAACTTGTCCCCTCACCGAGTCACCATGAGTGAACTTGGATGACATCAAAACAGCCCTCAAAAGACCAAGAATAAAAGCGGAGTAAAACGTCTTTACAGTCCACTGTACTTCCAGTGGGTCATACGACTTGGTAATCAGGATGTGAAGTACAGTGGGTCATACGACTTGGTAATCAGGATGTGGATAGCACCGCAGTGTGAAAACTACCTCAGACACACTTGAGGCACCCCGAAATATACTGAACCCAGAGGAGTTACCCCAGAAATGTTGAACCGAGAGAAGTACATAGTAAGGAGAAATGGAGGGGGTTGAGTGTACGCTAATGTTGTGCCCTTCTTTAGAGAATATTTCTAACCAACGTCTCTTTCTGAATAAATATGCTGGCTGAAAATGTATGGAAGGCGCAAAAGGCCGTAAGATGTAACTAATGCATTTCTATCCAAGAAACATGAATAAGGAGAGTAGTTAGAAACTTTGTCACGTTCATAACTATTCTCCTTATCCAATCACCAGTAAGTTGAGAGCTCTACAGCCAGAAAGGTCCTCTTGGATGCTTCCGATGAATGACACTATATCTCCAAGAATGTTCTAAGGCGATGATAGATTAGCAGCACTTTCTGCTGCTGTAGCAAATAAGTACTTCAGGAGGCTACTGACAACGGCAACGCTGAGGCTGTTTCCTAGTAAGGCATACCTGCCACAGTTTCATGACGAGTAGAACAGTCAAGCTTAGCAGCTCCTCGTACATCAAGTAAGAAGCGCAGAGGATTCAAGACCTCTGCAATTAAGGAAAGTAGGGTTCTGTACATACCTTTGTTTCAGTCTCACATGGACGGGGAAATCGAAGTTCCTAGGAAAAGAATGGAAGTTAGCCACCTGCATGGATTGACCCAGGAAAATCACTTAGGACATGAATCGCTCCTCGATACTGGAAAGATCACTGGGAAACGAGAACCTATGGGATGTGAACGTCAACAAGTTTCACACTCAGGGACTGGAAGTCTATTGTTAACATCCATGCCACACTATAAACTATGAAGCGGATCGGAGACACCATGTCTCCGAAGCGTGCATACGTTATTCTTGTGTTCTGTATGGCTCAATAATGACGTCACTCCTCGTCTATTCGACTTGGGGCATCAATGACATGCTTAATGAGCCCAAATCTTAAATATGCGTTAATGCTCAAAGACACAGTATCAAACAACAAACCTCTCGAGGTGTGAAGTAGCGCAGCCCAAGAGTGGACAAAGACTCGCCTTCGGACCTGATTTTCGCCACGTGCTTCGCCCCTTCCTTCAGTGTGACCTGTGAAAGTTGACATAAGAACGAAATCCGGTTGTTAACCGCCAACCCATCTTGCTGAGAACCGAAACCTTATGCGTTCCTTGTTTAATCATCCGGTAACCTTTTGCTGCCCGAGATTCAGAATGCTCAGGGTTAAAACCACAGTGCCAACAAGCGGGCCACCTAGGGATGAGCATCAGCCATCAAATCGAATCTGAGCAGCCTTGAACCATCCAACAAGTTGCTATCAGCCTACACTCTTTTGTTGGTATAATTTCGGGGTTCCAAATGCTTACTGTAGTTGCAAGAAAAGAACCAGTTCCCTTGGCATAGCGTGTGTAACTTTTTGTGAAGCAGCAGCATCTTGTCGACTCCGGCGTGACGATATCTGTCAATATTTTTTAGCAAACACTGAGCGATGTACAAGCACTAACTGGTATAAAGGTAAAAGTTCACCAGCTTTTGACTTCTAAAAGATGTGGACAGAAACTCAGCCAAGAGACAAGCCAACAAACGTCCATCCATACCGCTACATTCAAGATAATTACCGTAAGCATCAACCCATCTTTGTACGACGTTCGAAGGTACCCTGTATGCAGCAAAGGGATCCTCCTTACAACTACCACTGCTTTCCCTCTCAGCAGATCTACAGTGCTCTTCCTCATTGATTTTTACTGCAGTGCCCCCTGATTCCAGTTTAAGTCGTATGTCCGGGTCCTGTAAGTCCTCGTTTGAGGCTTCAGCTTCTTCTAATGGATTAGTCTGGGCTTCTTCTGGTGCTGAAGGTAGTGTCTCTAAAAAGTCAAGAATAGGTCTGCATTTGACTGCAGGATCCAGTAGAGGTTCATTTCGTTTTGGTTTCGGTTCACCGCTTCTGCTGGAAAGTGTAATTCTTTCTTCCTCCGCAACTTCGCGTCTTGAACCTTCTTCCTTGCTTTCCCAGTATGGAGCTGAGCTCGGCTCGGATTCTTCACAATGTAACAGTGGACCAGGCTCGCGCAGCAATAGCCCATTATAGTGGGGACTCAGAAAGCTAAAGGGGTCTCTTTTGGCCTGTGAAACAACAGATCATACAGAACAAGAGTAAAAGATTAATATACCAACGGCGAAGAAATTATATGGCCATAGTAATACCATGAAGCAGCAAACGAGTTCAGAGTCTAAAGGTTGCCCGACTCTAAATCGATTAAGCTTCAAGAAGGGGACCACTCATTGGCCTTGCATGCCGTAGCCTTGCGACCATAGACCTCGCGCAATATACAGAGTTCATTTGGAGTGAGACACATCGCCACCTCGCAGGGTGCCACAGACCCCCCACGTGCAGACCCTAATGAGACTCTCCGGCGGTGCTCTATCCTCCACTGGGGCAGGGTGTGAACTTGCTACCTACCACTTGACAGTTAGAGTTGTATTCATACGTCGAGAATGGTAGATGTTCTTGACAGTTAGAGTTAGTAAACACTGAGCCAAACATCACTGCCGCTATCTTCAAGAAGAAGGTAGCGGCAGAGACATTGTAGGCTTCTGTGAGTACATTTTACAAACAGAGCCAACAACCAATAACGGTCTATGTGTACAGCGGCAGAATGCAAGAAGGTATCCATATACACTTGAAGGTAACCCGTGAAAACTGAACCATGCTTAATGCTTACCAGAGAAGTACATAGCCAGGAGAATCCAGGAAATAATTGGGAAGTATCTAGTAAGAACGGAAAAGAGAAGACAGGGCGCATCTGTCCATAAATAGTTACTAAAAAGAGGCCATCAACAAGCATCGGTACTCGACCCGGAAAACGTTCGAACAAATTTCTGCTCAATCGTCAATACACAGCTGTAGGGATGAGTAGGTTTACACCCAAATACCTAACGATCACATATTACACGTCGGACATGCTGGTAAACCACAAATAATATGCAACCACCAAAAGTTATACTGTGAAAGTAGTACCAGACAGAAGTATCGGGGCCGTGAGTAAGGGATTCCGAACTGAAGAGGGCTGAGTATAAATTCCTGAGTCGTAAATCCTGCATCTTTCAGGACTGCCAGTAACCGGCTATGTGTCACGGAACTCTGAAATGGAGAAACAGAACCAAATCAGGGACCTACAGATGATAGGTACGTTTTCTTCTCAAGTTTAACCGCAATCCTTCAATCTACTGTCCAGTGAAACAATCTACCTAAATCATGCCTGAGCAGATATTCTACAGTTCTTTTATTACTGACCTCAAAACCAACGACATTCTCGACGAGCAGATGGGTAGGAGGTGATGCCATGAGTGGCAACATCTCGAACAGCTTTAAGAAGGAAATAGCCCTCGCATCATCGGCATCTTTTTGCAAACCTGCAACCTTTAACACAGCATATAAGACGTTCTTAACATCCCTTCAGTGGCCGCCAAACTTACTCGAACTGGCGCTGACAAAGGTCGGAATTCCAGAAAAGAACTAGTATATAGAGAGATGTTATTCTCTCCAACCAAGTTTAACATGTATTCAGCCCTTAGTAGCCAGTGGATCTACTCTCTTCATTTCGTAGGCCCTAGCGTGGCACAAGGAAAGCAAATGTTTGGTACACATAATCCTAAGTACCTTGACGCGTGTAAGGCTGGCATGGGGGAGAAAGAAACCATGCATCTGCCTTGTATTTATCCAGCTGTTTGACATTTAGTCCTTGGATGTTTGCCTGCACAGTGAAGGGGAAAAAGGAGCGACCATGAGCTGGATAGCAGATCCTGTCTGAGTGATATCATCATGGATAAACAGTATGACATTCAAACTGTCAAAGCTGAAAAAGGTCGACAGGGTGAAGGTTGTACACCTGATTTGGTCTGTGACCGAAATTGTACTGGTAAACATCGTTTCCGACATCGTTTATGTCAAAGGCTTCTACCACGACAGCGTTGACACCTGAATCTTCCAGTGAGTACCTCTGCACATTGGTATCGTATGCAATTGCATGTAAGCACAAGGACAGATTACTGACACCCAGCCAACCACACGCTTAAGCGTATCTAAGATACTAACGAACCACCTGAACGTTCTACACACAATGAACACAGGGCCATCAATCAGATTAAACTAAGATACATCAGAGAAGAAGAAAGTATGTAGTTCCAGTCAGACTACGGCAATATATATACCCCCAGAGCCAGGAGAATCTAGCCCTACTGGATCATGCAGACATATTACAATTACGCGACCGGGAAGTGCGGGGACCCCTGAATTACTCCTCGATCGCGTCGAATCGCGGATTCTTAACCAGACAATACAAGTGTTGCATATGTGTGCTCTGATTCTCGCATTAATAAATAGATTACATACCAGCCCTCCAACTCCACAGTAAAATTCTAGGACTCGCACAGTTGAATCCTTCATCTCTTCCGCGATCCAGCTTCTAGAATCATCTACTTATCCTGCATTCACGTCTTATCAGCAGACCACCCTCAACTAAACCTTTAACAATAGAAAAACCTACATAAGAACCTAAAGTTTCACTGATATATATGTGGTGAAGTTCGATAATAGTTCACCCACACACCTGCAGATATGAAAATAGTGGCAGTGATCTATATATCGAGTAAAAGCCAACTTGCAACACTGCGCAACACGAATAACGATTTCAGTGATACCTACGTAACCATCGTGCTGAATCTTCCACTAAAACAAACAGAAGAGAGAATGCGAGAGCCAAAAGTGCATATTACCCGGATGAACTTTTTAAATCAAGATACGATTCGGAAGTCCTGAAGTTTGCGGTGACACAAACCCCCCGGGCCTCGACAGAGCGGTCTGTAACCCCTAAACCCTACAGGGAGAACACGTGACACAATGAATAGCAAACGCATGGAAAGACCCCATCAAGCCTTACAAGGGAAAGAAGTACCCGAAGGACCAAGCAACTAACGCCGCGAAGGGAAGAACACCGGGGCTAAGCTACGCTATCATAGCTCTAAGGTCTCCTATCGCCCCCACATTATAGTGGCGATATAACAGTAAATCATAACGGTGTCATTATAGAGGCGATACAACAGTAAGTCAATACTCTTACATACAACAGGTGCACATGAATCTTCCATGGTGTGGTTCGTTTTATCAATTATTTATTAGAGTGTGTAAAACTTAAGGAAAATTATTTTTTTATGAACCTGAGAATCTTCACCATAATTCATCGATGACTAATGTGTGCATGCTATGTTTGAGATTGCACATCATACCAAGTTACATGTTATTTAAATAAACGGTACTAAATAATCCCCATGTTCAATTTTGTGACGGTATTACATTCAACATCAGTGGGTACTAGAGGAGATCTCAAACATGGCTATGGAGATTATTTGATACTGTTTATTTAAATAACGTGTAACTTGGTATGATGGGACCATGCGAGTATTGAAACCACTCACCTTGAGAAGTAACATTTGTGTGAAGTAGTGAAAAAATGACAAAAAAACTTGAAAACGAGAGCACGAAAAAATGAGCTCTGTATATGAGAGATTAAGTCAGATGTAGATAATTTCGAAGTATGTGAAGAGATTAAGTCGAATAGAGACAGTTTTGAAGAGAGCAGCACCCGGAGCAGCTCGAGGACCTGACCGTGGACCGGATAAAAAGAGTCAGCAACAAAAATGATGCAACCAGCGGCCACATAGAGGTGGAGGAGCACCTCATGTGGTGACACCAGACTCACCACAAGAAAACGTACTGTCTACGTCTGACTCGTCCTTTGAACAACCAACGGCAATGGTGTAGGTAGTCGGTATCTCACCCCACTCCGTGTATACCCACTGTTCGAGAAGTCCCCACCAGAACTTCCCGAGAACTCCGTGGTGATAGAATCTCACGGACACACTCTCCAATCAAAATGCCGAAATCTCCGTCACCACCATAATTATAACTTGCCTATCCTTGCTCTTACTGAGCTCACCTATTCTTTACTAGGACAGTCAAGGTAAGAGCAACTTGTACATGCCATCATCGCAAGCAACCTCTCACGATCTGTTGGTCGTCACTCCAATTGCACCGTGAGAGAAACAAAAGTAGTCTGACTGGTCATCACTTCAGTCTCACTACCGACAGCACACTAGAGTGAACTCACTCCGGAAATCAAACGTCAACACAAGCAAACTCGACGCACATACAGGAAGCAAAATATGGAAAGGTTCCAACCACAAGAAGTCCAAACGATAACCCTCCACACTCAAACATTCACATAAAGAGAAACCCAACCTCACTCGGACTGACGCGTCTTCTTCGATGATCACATGTACATAATATGACCACCAACTGTCATAACCTGCACTTAAGGTCACTACCTAGATGTCTACAGCTCTAGTAGCTCCAAAAATATCTATTTGGTAGCTCTACTAGCTCATCCAAGACAACTGTCATCAATTGCCTCCATACGCATCTTTACGGTATAGGCAAACACTACCACAACAGCAGCTTCTTCCTAGTACTCTGGGGTCGCCCTACCACTCCTCTAGGAACGTGCGAGAAGGTCTCCAACTATCTTAAACCAGTCCCTAAGTACTTGCACGCATCCCTGTAAGACACCAAGAGCTATTGGTCTAGTGGTACAGCCAAAGCTAAGACTACAGAGTTAAGCATCCAAGTCCAGAAATAGTGTTGGGATGGATGACCTACTGGTTTTACACTTTCCACACAACTGAAACTTGGATACCTCTCTCACGCACGCCAGCAAGCTGGCTTGCGGCGGGCACGGGCTCAGGCTCCGCTCCTTCTCCGCACTCTCACACTCACGCCTCCGCACTCACGCACCTCTGCTCCTCGAAGTCTCTAAACGCCTCCTAACACGCACTCTCGCTCCGCTTGTTTGGCTCGAGTAGAACTCGGGCCAAACATCCAAAACAACAACTCAAAGGTCGAAATTGCACTCCAAATGATCAGAAATCAGCCAAATTGACACTCATAAGCGTTTACATCAGATTTTGAGCTAATCCGTGACCTTCTTCGGCTTGTAACTCCGTCGATCCTTCACCAAATCGAACGATTTTTGGTACGTTGGAATCGTCTTCCCAGCGTGCACCTACTGCACTCTTCAGAACCAAAGACCCACGTCAACCTGACACTCGTCGATGCACTTCTGCCGACTTCAAATCCGTCATCAAACTCGTCACCAGAAACTTCGACTTGTCATAACTCACAAACTGCTCGACCAAACTTCGTGAAACTTTGTGCACTAGGACCGTCTTCCTAGCGCGATTCCAACGAGCCCACATCGGTCTGACATTGTCAACTATTTCGTCTGCCATGCCCAAATGCGCACTTCAGTCTGAGATAGATCACTTCAACACATTCCGTCAAATTTCGGCAGCGCTTCTGCACTACCTCACCACCAAATCAACTGAGAACAGGTTCAGATGACACCCATCCACACAGCGATCGATCACAACACCAAAACGAACCACTCCACGCACATGTGCACGCGCAAATCAAAGATACCAACGATTTGTCAACTCCGGAGATACCACCGGCAGCAATCCGCGGCTTGAAATTCCTCAACCAGACCTCGTAATCTGAGTTCTTCAAGTGATAACAAGGTATGTACTCACTCCACCATGCCAACCAACACTAGACAATCATTACAGTCGAGCCAAATCTACTACGTGCTCGTAGAGAATCCATATATCACTCACAAGACTACCCACCATAGCCAGGAGCTTGAAGGCTCAACTTGAAGAACTGAGGTCTCCAAGCTCTACTTGCGAAGTATACTCTTTGTGTGCACTCTCACCAACTTGCTCTAACTGCACTAACGGTCTTACCGAGATTCCTCACTTCGCACTCGATCAACTTAGTTGGGTAGTCAAACTAACATGACACGCTCGTTTTCGTGCTTGTTTCTCTCTTTCTTGTCTCTGTTCAACACACTACATCTCTATAGCCAAGAACCTCACATTTTCCTAGACATCTTTCACAAAAAATCTGACACGATAGCGTGCTCGTTTCATTCAGCACGATCTAAGAAGTTTGCACTAAGTGCGACCATAAGCAAACGCACTCAACACGATTTGGAGCAAATCGCACTAAGCGCGCTCATTTCATTCAGCAAGATCTAAGATTTCGCATTCAATGTGACCACGAGCAAATGCACTCAATATGATTCGAACAAATTGCACTCTACGTGAAAAAAATCTTGATCGCACTGCCGATTGAGTGCGAATGTTATCCGATAGCACAGTCAAAAAATAAATGATAGCTTATTTCGTCGTCCGAAGTGCAAAGTACTCGATACAACTCTATGCACTCTTCACAAAATCTGAAGCGAACATATTGTTGTCTTCATCCAACAAACTCGTATCGTCACCGTCTTCTATCCTCTTCTCGAGTTTGAATCTTCTCTTATATTGCTGACGCTTGATCCATCTGAACTTGAAGACTCTTAAGAGCTAGAGGATGCGAGCATCACTCTCATCTCTCCAATCTCCTCTAAATTCTAGAATAATTTCTTTCTCTCGGACATGCGGCATAACAATCGTAAAGAAAAGATATATACGTTTAAGCAATGATAAATATTCAAGCGAAACTTGATCCATAAACTTAGAACGGAGAGCTTGAATCAAGACCCGATGGTAGTTTCTTATACATCACATTGAACATGAGAAAATGCTATTTTCACCACGTAATGTTAGTTCATAGTACACCACCCACTTAACGAAGCTACGCACAAAATGCTTATAAACCACCTAACGAACAAAGCTCCACATAGAACTTTCAATTATATTCTTATGCGAAAAGTCTTCTGCATTCTTGATGAGAACCACTGTAGTCTTTCTAATTTTTGGACTTGTGAAAGTACATGTCACGTAATCACGTTATGATAAATCAACGTGAGCATTAACTCTACGACCTAAATCACAATGGACAATGAGACAAAACTCGCGGGTCACTTCTACGGATAGATCCACCCGCATCCAGTACGAACGTTATCCGGAGCTCAAGCCCACGGATCATAGAAGATTGACTCACATGGTGAGTCAGACCTGTACGGCAAGAACAAAAATTGACGTACGAAAGTTATGATGGAGGCTTGGTGCCTCAAGGCTCCTCCGTTATGTACAAGAGATACGTCAGCTCGAGATACGTTTGAGATCAACAACCTAAAAGTGAAGGGTCAGGTCGGGTTTATTCAATAAACACTTCACGAAAATAATGTACTCGGTTTGTGACAGTCAAGATGATTCTCGAGAGCTCGAGGTCATACAAAGTGTTTGGGATTGTTTGAATGTAGTCTTTCTACCATGTCTAAAATCAATCATGTTTTTTTATTTTTGATCAATTGGACATGTTTTATATCAAAATGATCAAAAAAGGATACTCTACAAAAATCTTTTGTTTATTGTTCTTTTTGTTCATTCTAAAGCAGTTTCGTACTTCGAGGTAAACTAATCAAATCATGACTTGATGGACTATGGTGTGATGTTTGATGGTGTGATGTTTGATATTTTTCAGAACCAGAATTCACTTTTCAGAAGAGGATTGGAGATGGAACCTGATCTACCAACCGAAATGAGCAACAAGACGATCCAATGATCTCAAGCTTCATCAAAATGATCGCATTCAAAGAGAGGTATGAGAAAATAATAATGTTTTCAGTTCTTGTTCAATTGTTTTCGTTTTAGCACATTGATAGAGCACTAAGTGTATATTTCGTGTGATTTTTAGTGTAATCAAGAAATACAACTCATAAAATTTGCTTCTAAAAATCCGAAAGTTGAATGGAAATCTAAACATGAGAAACTTTTTCTAGATATGTATGAAGAGGTTTATTTTTTACATTGTAATCAATGTAATGTGAGTCTAGACCAATGACGAGTGTTAGTCAATCGTTTGAACCAAGAGACAAACTTATCATTCGAGTACACAGTACTCATGAATAAGTTTGATAACTTGGTCTGAAGATATAAGACCGAGAAAGCCGATCAAGAGAAAACCAGTGCACAACCAAGTTCATGAGAATATTATGAACAAATGCATCGGGGTCCTTCGTCTAAAGAACAAGGTATTCCTGGGGTCTTAGATGATAATAGCGATACTCCTCTCCATAGCTTTGTTGATCTGAGCAGTGAAGATTTTACAGATGTGTTTTTCGAGAATGAATGTCAGTCGAGTGAACCTCCGTCGCTTGTTGATCTCTTGAATGATTTTCAATCACCTGAAAGATAAAAAGTTATTGACGTATCCGAGAACGTCAAAGAAACTCCGAGAAGAAAAGCATGTTCTCAACTCGGTGTGAGTGCAAAACCAAACATGAGTGCTAAGAAGAGGAAAAGCTTTTCTAAAGATAATACAGATAACGTTATAATGTCCATGAATCTCATTACTCAAATGTAAGAAAAACGAATGAGAGAAGAGCACAACAAGAAGATCATATATTCGATTAATGGCCCAGATGTTAGAGATTCGTCGAATGGAGATTGAGTTGTTGATTCAAGGACTAACGCAACTATCATCTACTACTAGAAACTCAAGTTCTTATCCATATATCTCTCATATCTACATGTGATTATGCACAAGAACGTAAACGAGTTTTATAAAATTGCTTGAACAATGCATCTCTCACGGTCTCTCTTTTTCGTGTCTTGATTCTATTCGTTGTAGTTCCAAGAAGATGTTGCAGATGTGCAGCATTCAGTCGTTCATTCACCGGGTCTACATCCTGATGTAAAGACTCTCCTTGTAGTATCACAAAGTTATGTAGCACTCCACATGCAAGTACAACTCCGGACACTTGTTCGAGTCGCTTTGGATAATCACGAAGTGTAGTCCATCTTTCTTTCAGATGACCGAATGTATTTTTGATTTTCACTCTTGTTTTTGATGTGTACATGTTAAATTCTTTCGAGTGTAGCTCCTTGATGCATATGTCGATGAAATCATTTGATCAAGCACTCTTTGATAAGATAAACGATATCTTCAAGTAACATCGGAGGTATAACAAATGCACCATACTCTCCACTCATTGTGATTGTTGGTTGAACAAGAATACGTTTTGTTTCCATCAACTGATATAAACTTGATTGTCGTAAATGTGCAACATCGTGAGTAGAGCCAAGCATGGTGCAACATAAGTCTCAAAACTTTAGATTAGAATCGTATACTCCTTGTAGCAAGATTGAGTAATCGGAGTGACGATACTTATAGTGTTCCAGAATATAGTTTTGTGATGGTTTGTGTCTCAATTTTATGTGAGAACCATTAATGGCACTTATTATTTTTGAGATTTCACAAATCTGTTCAAACTTGCTCATAATATTTCTATTTTTTGTGATATCTGGTCTACGTACATACTTGGAGTATAATTTACTTCTACTGATAAGAATATTAGTAATCATCATCGTGTATTTCACTATAGTCGATTCTCTAATGCAGCACTTGTCGCTAAGAGTCATAACTGAGCATTACTTGCAAAGCAATAGATCACTATTGTCACACATTTGGCTAGTTTCATTCGCTTTCTTGCTGTAGGTCATTCGTTGATACTAGGCATGAAAGGTTCTATTTCGTCTACTAGTTTCGTAAAGTTTCTATACGACATTCTGTATCATTTTTTCATATGAGTATCCAAAAAGTCAGTATTAATGTGTCATATCTGCTAATTAATCACGTCCCACCATGTGTGTTGTCTGGATATTATCCAAAGACTCTCGGGATGTTGTCACGGTAGTATGTACATTCTCCAATGATTGGATGAACAAAAACAACATGAAAAATTTATGACCAGTATCATAGTCCGATGAATCGATCATGAATGTAACGAGTTCTCTTGTTTCAAAAAGTTGTCCACTCATAAACTAGAGAAAAATAAAGTCTCACATATCTATCTCAAATCTGTATGTCCGTTGTTTGTCTCAGAAATGAGAAAAAGCAAGACGCTGCTATAGATGATGAGATTTTTTTTGATCTAATAATCTCAAGAGAAGCTTACAACAAGAGAAAAATATAAAGACGAAATCACAATAAAAACATAACATAACCTATTCTGAAAGAAAAGAAGACAAAATCTCTACGTCTCAGAATGGAGAAAATCACGGACTCATATACATTACATGGCGTTTACTTGCTGACAAGGTCACGTAGCGCTCTTGGATCGACAATTCTTCACTACTCAGCAACTCTGATGTGAGAAATTAACTCCAGAACTAAGACTTCACCAGAGAACCTCTTATCACTCTGAACGCTCTGATTTTTCAGTCCACAGATCAGATCTGAAGTCAAAGATCTAAGCTACACCATATCCTTCCTGTTGATCACAAGTCGCTCTCCAGGTCTGCTCTCCAAAGAGTCTGATTTGCATTCAGTTCTAGCTCTCTGTTTTCTGAACTCAAAGGCAATATCTCTCTACCTTGAAAAATACAGTCTCTCCTTCCTCACCACCAAGAGTGCTCTCTCTCCAAAGACTGAAAAATGATAATGACTCCTTTAGGGTTCGCGATCCTCTTTATCTTGGTCTCATTGAGTCTCCTTGTGACCATGCAGCTGCCAACTTTTTGATAATCATTGCCCGCATGACATCTGATTTGGGATTAAGCAAAAAAGTGTTACAATCACCCCAACCAACAAAATGCAGTTCTTCCACTGAACTGCGGTATCTGCAATACCACATTAGGAACAACACTTTCTCAAATCCAGAGGAACACTACCCCTT
Source organism: Asterella californica (assembly GCA_036924285.1). Lineage (NCBI taxonomy): Eukaryota > Viridiplantae > Streptophyta > Marchantiopsida > Marchantiales > Aytoniaceae > Asterella > Asterella californica. Next base: position 22,863,011 of record JAYKYS010000003.1, read on the forward strand.
CTAGATTAAGATTAAGTTTTTTCTCGGAGCTATGCTCCATTACCGAGCATTCGTTGAAGCTTTCAGGTGAGACAGAACCCTAGTTTCTAGGTGGTGAACTCGTCAGTTTCTTTTTTATCCACCTCTTTACTATGATACGCCATAGTAGCATCAGCTTAAACTTGATTGACATCCGACAGTCATAAGAAGTCAGCAGACCACAACTCCATCTTTAGACGAGCAGATTGATCATATCTACTCGGTTCCAGTGTCCTTGAATGACCCTTTGGCATGACTCTTTTTGACTCCATTCAATCCACCGCTTAGCTGGAAGAGACCACTGCGGACTGTCGTCTCATAAAGTATCTTCGCAGTGGTTCCTGGAACTTGTACAATGCTAGATCATCCAAAAACTCCCAAGCTTCACTTACCAATCCCGGAACTCTACTTGTCCAACGACATAGTATTGAGTAACGGGTTCTCCAGCTCCATCTGGATTCGGTGATGCTCGATGATCTACTATCTCAATCAACTCAAGATCATCAGTTCTTGGTAATGCTTCTAACATCGGATGTCATTTTTGATATCTTCTTGGCAATGACTCTAGTTCTTCACGAAACATTTTCAAGTTAGAAACATGAATGATGGGGTGATAATGCTTCATACTAGCTGGAAAACGTAGCTTATAGGTCACAGAACTTAACGTCTTCTCAATCAAGAATGGTCTTGCCCACTTTGGAAGAAGCTTCTTGGCTAAGTCCACCCCTGTTGGGATTCTGAAGTTCTTGGTTCGTAACCAAACTCTCTGTCCTTCTTCCAACTGTACGTTGTCTATCACGGTTTGCATACTTGGTATATCGTTGTTGTGCCTTCTTCATTGTGTTTCTTTGCCTCTTGAAACACAGTACCCTGAACACGTATGAAAGTCTCTAGATCTGGAAGATCTTTAGTTGACCTTCTTGCGTTTTCATGTCCTTTGGTAGCCAGAGCTATAGGAGTCCAAGGTGCATGAGAGCCCCGATAAACCACTTCAAACGATTTAAATCCTGTATTTGAATGCTTAGTGTTGTTATATGTAAACTCCACCAAGTCTAAGTGCTCGCTCCAATCACTCTGATCTCGCATGATATAGTTTCTCAACCCTTGCTCCACTATCTGTATAGTCCTCTTTGTCTGACCATCAGTTTCAGGATGATAAGAGGAACTGAACTTGAGGGTAGTTCCGAGTCTTCGAAACAAACCCTTCCAGAACTCAGCTACAAACCTCTTGTCCAAGTCTGAAACGATGTCTTTAGGCATCCCATGATACTTAAAAACGTATCGTATGAATAGTTTAGCGACACCTCTTGAAGTCTCTGCTTCCCTACAAGGGATGAGGTGAGCTTGTTTGCTGAAATGATCTATGACAACTAGCAGAGCATCAAAACCTCCTGACTCGAGCAAACCAATGCATAAGTCCATACTTATGCTCTCCCAAGGCCCATCAGGTATTGACAAAGGTCTCAGCAATCCTGCAGGTCTCTTTCGCTCCGTTCGTTGTTGTTGACATGTCAAGCAAGTCTACACGTACTTGACTACATCCTCTAACATGGTTGATCAATAAATCTGCTCTTTAAGTCATTGTAACGTTCTATTCTGTCCTCCATATCCAGCTAGTTCACAGTCATGGCATTCTTGCATGACTGATCCAGCTGGAACATACACTTTGGTTTGTTTATAAAACCAAAGGCCATTGCGGAATGAGAGATTACGTACCGATGGATCTCTCTCTTGTTGACTTGTCCAACGTTGAGCTTGAGGATCGTTTGATAATGTCTGTCGAATTCAATCCAAAAGCTCTTCACTTGTGTCCTGAGTTGTTAACGCTTGGACACGTCTGCTTAGCACATCCGCGGGAATAGTTTCTTTCCCTTTTTGATACCGTCATTCGATATCAAAACGTGCAAGTTCCACTTGCCATCTCTGCTGTTTGCGGGACAAACGGAGTTTACTCTGAAAGTATGTATTACTCTCGCAGTCCGTCACAACAGTAACTTTGCTTGGTAACAAATAATGCTCTCAACGTTTCAGACAATGAACAATTGCGAACATCTCCTGTTCATGAGCAGGTCATTTTGCCTCTGCTTCCGAAAACTTGTGACTTTCGTAAGCCACTTGATGCTTTCCTTGCATCAGCACGCCTCCAATGGTCCATTGGGACGCATATGTGTGAACCTCGAAAGGTTCTCCCATCTTTGGAAGAGCTAGCACGGACATCTCTGTCAGTGCTTGTGTCAATCCTTGAAACGCTCTTTCAACTGTTGGATTCCAAACAACCTTGGAAGTCTTGCGCAATAAGCTAAACAAAGGTGCAACTTTATGCGCAAATTGATGAACAAAGCGCCGAAAGTATGTGGCTAACCCAAGAAAAGATCTGAGTTCATGAACATTTTCAGGTTTCTTCCATTCAACAATAGCTCGAATCTTAACCTTGTTAGGATGAATACCCTGCGCATCAATCAAACATCCTAGAAACACCACACTCTCTTGTCCAAAAGAACACTTGCTTTTCTTGAGATAGAGTTGATGTTCTTCTAGGCGTTTAAACACTGTTTCAACATCTGCTAGATGTTGATCCCAAGTGGATGAGAAGATGATGATATCGTCCAAGTACACGATAACACTCTCATCTAGAAGATCTCTGAAGATCTCGTTCATCAGCTTGTAAAAAGTACTAGGTGCATTGGACAATCCAAACGACAACACTGTATACTCAAATAAGCCATACCTCGTCCTTATAGCCGTCTTTTCTTCATCTCCTTCTTTGATCCGGATTTGGTGATATCCAGAACGAAGATCCAACTTGGTGAAGTACTTTCTTGTGGTCAATCGATCTGTGGTTTCATCCATGAAAGGAAGAGGATACTTGTTCTTGACATGTACCTTATTAAGTGCACGGTAGTCTGCACACATGCGGATATCACCATCTTTCTTGACCACGAACAACACCGGTGCAGCATAAAGTGATATGCTGGGTCGTAAGATACCCTGAGCTACCAACTCTTTCAATTGAGTCTTCAGCTCTGTTAGTTCATCAAACGACATCCGTCTTGATGACACTGCAATAGGTGTAGCCCTAGGAACCAGATCAATGACATGATCCAAAGCTCTCCTCGGAGGAAGTCCTGTTGGTAACTGATCCGGCATTATATGAGAATACTTTTCAATCAGTACTTGCATATCATGGTGTATGAGAAGAGCAACAACACGTTCTTCCTCATCCGTCTCCACCTTGGGTTTAGACATCACTGCAATCCAAGCTTCGTCTACCGACTTGATCTGCTTTCCAAACTACCTAGCTGTGCAAATTTGAAATGCCACTTTGGCTTGTTGGAACCTACGGACATCATGGTTTGGCTCCTTGGGTCTCTCTTTGATTATCAATGGATGTGATTTATCTAAACCCCACTGATCCATGACTATGACGTTCCCTTCTTGCACATCTAATTTTACCTTGGTCTCTTGTAACCAAGACCATGACAAGATACCCTCCATTGTGTCATCTAAGTTCATAACTAGGAATTCATGCTTCCTAGTCACCTCTCCAACAGTAATAGAAACACTCATGAGCTTTGCGGTAACGATTGTGCTGCCTTGCACAAACCTCACCAATAACGGGTTCATGATCTTGGTTCTAGTCACCCCTAAGGTCCTGACTAATTTTTCATCCAAGACGTTCACATCTACTCCAATATCAATAAGCAAACAACATTGTTGATTTCCTATTTTCACTTCAATCCACGGCAGAAAATCCCCATGTTCTACCAAATGCTGATCAGCACATACCTCTGCTCCAGTAGTCGTCTCAATTGGTTCTTCAACACTGGTTGTCTCCTCAACTGTCAACCCACGAACGTTGCTCGCTATTGAACGTTGAAGACACTCACGAGCGATGTGATCATCCCGTCTGCATCGAAAACAGATGATCGTCCTTGATGATGTAGTACTGCTAGCTCCACTGTTCCTAGCACTTGAAGTCGAAACTTGGTTGGATCCTGCATTGGATGCATAAGATCCAGTAGGTCGTGTCTAAGTAGGACCACGAGTAACTCCTTGCTGTTGCGACCCACGAGGAAACCTCATTCCCGATGCACCTAATCTTCCACCACCACGTCCTCTACCACCTCTACTATGAGAGGACGCTATTTGTCCTTGAGGATTGCGCCAAAATCCTCTACTAGGCTCGTCACCACTTGTTCCACGCTGAAACTTGGAGGGCTGCACTGTATAGTTACGTTCCCTAGTGTTCTCTGCTGCTTCCAGATATGCAAACAAGTGTTGCATGTCCTCGGACTTATGAAACATAACCCAGTTATCAAACACACTAGCATAGAAACCTTGTAGACCTTTCTTCAAGTGAAACAATAAATCGGTGCGATCCATCATGTGCAAACGAGTAACCAACTCAGAAAATCGCTGGAGATAATGTCTGATACTCCCTGTCTGTCTCAGATGAATGAGCTCTAGTCGAAACTGTGTAGCTTCATCCACTAGTACCAAATATCATCAGAGTTCATCCTTCAGCTCCGGCCAAGTGGACATATGAGTTGTACCGTTCAAACTCCTCATCCGCTGTTGACCTCCATATCATTCCTTAGCCTCTCCTTCCAGTCTACTAACAGCATAGGTGAACCAACTGCGCTCATCGAAATTCTCCAGATAATTCTCCATTTCAGTAATCCACAACTCAAACCTGGAAAAGGTTTTTTTTATCAGGATTTTTAATTGTTGAACGGGTTTCTAATAACCAACTAGTCTTTTGTAGGTCTCTGGTCAATCTTATGTTACTAAACACAGGTGGAACTATTCTAGACCTGGGTTGCATAAAATTTGGACAGCGCTTCCGCTATTGGTGATCAAGTCGGAACGTCAGGACCCACAAAGAGCAACCGTCAAGACTAGGAGACCTAGTAGATGCTAGGAAGTAGGAAGACAAAGTAATTACACCGAAATAAAGTCAACACAACACCAGATGCGCCCAACTCAATTTTGGCACACAACCCAAGCCTACTTATCATAATGGAGAAAATCACGAACTCATATACATTACATGGCGTTTACTTGTTGTACTTGTAGCGCTCTTGGACCGGCAATTCTTCACTACTCAGCAACTCTGATATGAGAAATTAATTCCAGAACTAAGACTTCACCAAAGAACCTCTTATCACTCTGAACGCTCTGATTTTTCAGTCTACAGATCAGATTTGAAGTCAACGATCTAAGCTACACCATATCCTTCATGTTGATCACAAGTCGGCTCTCAAAGTCTACTCTCCAGGTCTGCTCTCCAAAGAGTCTGATTTACATTCAGTTCTAGCTCTCTGTTTTCTGAACTCAAAGGCAATATCTCTCTACTCTGAAAAATACAGTCTCTCCTTCTTCACCACCAAGAGTGTTCTCTCTCCAAAGACTGAAAACTGATAATGACCCCTTTAGGGTTCGCGATCCTCTTTATCTTGGTCTCATTGAGTCTCCTTTTGACCATGCAGCTGTCAACTTTTTGATAATCATTTCCCGCATGACATCCGATTTGGGACACAAAAAAAAGGTGTTACAGATACCTATCAAGATCTTGCGAAATTGTTAAATCCATTGGTACAATATTATGTATATGAGGCTTAACGATAGACTTATTCGCTTCAGTTGGTCACAAGTGATGTAGATCTAGAACGTGAGATAGGTTCTAAGGAGATACTTCAGGTCAGGTAACTTCATCCAAGAGTTGGTGCTTCTCCTGTCTAACTGCTGCCAGCAGCTGGTCCTTTGAACGATCCTGACGCATTGTATATGTGGATGGAATTGATCAGCCTTCTTGTCTCGTCCAGCAGCATTAGTTTCTGCAGCACTCGATCCTCAACTTCGGACGGCAAATGTATAGGTTTTAGAAATTCTTCATTCTTAGTCAGGGTTTTAGTTTGGCTGAATGTGTTCAATATGACCTTCGAAAGCCTCTCTTTGTTCACCGACCTGTGGAACAAGTCAACGTCTTCTTTGTGGTTGGTGAGAAGCCTATACACAAACACTTTCTTCTTCTGCCCAATTCTGAAGGCTCTACTCACGGCCTGCCGCAGAACAGATGGGTTGTCGTGATTGTCGAGTATTACCACTCGAGAACCGCCCACCAGACTGATCCCCTCCTTGCACGCCTTTGTAGAGGCCAACAAAAGGTGCAGTCTGGAAGATGAGCGCTTTGATACATTGAACAATCTGATAACTTCTTGGCGGTTGACTTCTGCCATTGTGCCGTCGAGGCGAAGGACTTCATCGCCGAGTTTCCATCCCCATTTCCTTAGAAGCATTTCCTGGATGTAGTTTAACGGGCCAAGCGTTGTGCAGAATATCACCATCTTCTCGTGAGTGTGTTTGCACAGATGCAAGAGGTGAATTAAGAACTGGATCTTCACCCCTTCAAATGCCTCGCCAAAATCACTGGTAACAAGAGGCTCTGTTTCGTCGAATGCCGTTCTGCCAAAGTATGGATTCGTCCTACGTCCCATCACCAGAGACGGATGAATGCACGCTGAAAAGACCTTGGTACGCATTCCCAAACTATTGTTGTTGCCTTTAGTCGGAGGCAACGAAGAAATTATCCTCTTTTGAACATCCGTCAGATTCAAGAGTATTGAGTATTCTATCAGACCAGGGAGGGTTTCTAAGATATTACCAGGGTAGTAATGAACAAACGAGGTTGTCAACAGACGTAGTTTTTGTACCGCCTGATTGATCTCACTATGTGGGCCAGTTCCATCCTTCACGTGCTTCTCTAACACTTCGCCAATTTCTTCCTGGAACATATTTTCTTCCTGCTGCAAAACAGAGAGTTTACTATGAGGTCCGCTTCTTCTCGACATTTGTTGAGAATAGAACGGATCCGCTCTCATAAAATCATCTCTGCAAAGCTTCAACAGGGTGTAGAGCTCTTTGAAATTGTTATGAAACAGTGTCCCTGACAATATCACTCTTTTCTTGGTTCTGAGTTGCTGCAGACTCTTGAGTATCTTGGTCCGCTTGGTTCTAGCCAGATGCCCTTCATCTAGAACCACCAGATCGGGAGCATCTAGAACCACCCTGCACATTTGGTAGGTAAGTGCATCAAGCTCGACCTTCGCATCCAGGCAGGGATCAATCATGTTTGCAAACAAAGTATAACTCGCTACCAAGACTCCCTTGCCTCCCCTCCAGTCCTGCAATATTTTAGCTCTATTCTCCTTCAGAGTTTTCTTCACATGCGCTGGTATTCCTGCATCATGCTCCAAAGTGTCCTGCACCTCGTATTCACCCTCTCCAAAACTTTCCGTATAGGTACACTCATTGAGACAGTATACAGGTATGTTGTCAACCTTCCACATAGCGAACTCGTCCTGCCAGGACTTTAGCATGATCTTGGGTGCAAGAATTAGAACTGTTCCTTCAGAAAACTTTGTCAGAAAACTTTGTATGAAACTTACCATGAGGCAAGTCTTGCCTGTACCAGGTGCATGTGCTAAAATGCATCCCACAGAACCCCCTTGCTTATCACCTACGAGGTTTTTGACAAGGAAATTGAAGCCGTCTTTTTGATGAGGGTGCAAATTCCGTTCAAACACAGGACCGAGTTCCAACCTAGCTCCGCAGAAGTCTTGATCAGTTCGAGGTGACACTTGCAAATTGAACTGCAGCTCTTTCGCATTTGCTGTTTCATAGTCCTTCAGTTTGAAGTCAGTCTGCTTTCGAGATGGAGGTATGTTCTTCGCAGGTATGAAAATTTTCTGGATGTCTGTTCCTGCTAATCCACAGTCCTCGCAGTACTCTCCAACCTCGTCTTTCCAAAGCCTGTTCTCATGCAAACAACCCTTCAGTTTCATCTTCCATCCCATACATCCACAATCCTCACAGTGCCATCCATAATCCTCATCGCAGTCAAGATTCACATGTTCACAGTCCTGTGAAAGTCCTGATTCTGCAGTGGGAGCTGTAGCGGCCCTTGTACGTTCCAGGATCTCAAATTCAGAAGCCAGAGAACTCCGAGACTCCCTCTCTCCATCAAATATACTCTCGTCAGGATTCCACATATATTGCTCGTACGAAACGTGGTCTTCATCATCGGTATTGTCAGATCTTCGAGACATGTCTTGCTTCTTGATCAGAAGTTCATCCTGGCCATCTTTTGTGGAGGAGTCCTCTTCGATCTCAGATTCTTTACCTCGATCCTGTTTCACCGGCTTACTCACTTCCGTTAGCGCTAATTTTCTCTTGTCCTTCCTCTTACGGAACTTCCCGTTTTCCCTGGGAAAAAGCAAGGAATCCGGATTCTTCAGCGCTTTCGATTTTGCTGCGGGGCAGACGAGCTTCTTAGCACTCTTAGAAGGAGTTATTTTCTGACCATCTTTACCGAGCATCGCGGAGTTCCTTCTGGTTCCCTGACGATTGCTGAGAGTTCGGGCCTCCTTCTTCTCTACTTCACGGCTTGGTGCTCCGTGCACCTTGTTTGTGGCAGCGATTGGATGAACTATATGTACTACGGATGTTTCCACATGCTCGCTGTCTGTATTAAGGAGAGCAGGAGCAGTTACGGAAACACGCTGTAGACTCTGATTAGACCTCGTACCTTCAGCTTGTAGATTCGTTTTTACATCCTCCTTAAGCTCGTGAGGTGCGACTGGACTTCTTCCCTGACTGTCAGTGCGCATGATCGAAGGTTTGGTTGGATGAAGTGTATCAAAAACAGTTATTTCGACACGTTCGCTGCCTGTAGCATCGAGAGTAGGAACACTTCCTGTAGCGTGATTTGACGTAATACTGTGAAGATTGCCTTTAACATCCTCCTTGCCAAACTCGTACCGCGATATCGGACTTCTTTCCTGATTATCACTTAGCGTGATCGGAGATTTGGACGAACTTCCCCTGACAATAACGGGAGTCGACGTCAATACTCCGCCGCTTAGAATTCGAGCTATTTGTTCCCAATAAGCCTCGACTTTCTTCGCCTCGTTAGACATCACAAGGAGTTCATTTTCGATTCGTGAACAATTTTCTTCTGATGCCTGATGTTGAACACAAACGTCATTCTCAGCATTCTCTGAACCGGGTAGGATGGGAAGCAAGCGTTGCTGAAGAGTAGCAGTTTCCAAACAAGACCGCCCATCTCCTGGAGTGTGGAGACGAGTATCTGTGACCTTAATCTGATGTTTAAAGTTTCGGTTGTCTGAGCACTCTTTCTGGTCACAACTATTTACGTTACCTGGACGTATGGCAATGTCGCCCTTCATCTCACGGTCTCCCGGTTGCTCAGAACTTTGACCGATGACGTTCCTGGGAATCTTACCGCACTTCTGGTTAGAACGTTTGCTGATGCACTCAAGTTTGGATTCCAACAAAAGGTGAGAATGGAGAGTGTTCAGTGTTTTATCACCAATCCTGATCGTCTGAGCTTCTTCTGGTGAAGAACTCATCGGCAAACTGTCACATGGACTAAGACCCGGCGTACTGAGTTTCTGTATGAACTGACTGCACATACTCTCTATGTTGTCAAGTTCGGCCACGACACTTTTCAGCGAACTGGAGTTCCATGTACCAAAGATACCAGTACGCCGAGTCCCTACAGATGATGTTCGTAAATGACGATCCTGCCTCGGTCCGTACCCCCTGCCTGCTTCCCTTTCCTCTTTCTCATCTGTAGCTGGAATCTCCCGAAACTTTATCGCAGCTCGTTCAAGTGGTTCTCCGTGGCCCATCTCAGCGTTTGGTAACGACATGAGGGATATCTTCGCGAGGACAGCTTAATAACCGAACTTAACGTCAGCGTCTCGTCACGTCCTCAAAGAGGAGTCTATCTCATGCTCACAAAGTAAACATCTTCGACCGAGCGTATTGAATACTCTTGTGAAAGTATAACACCGCAGCCGTGTCTCCGCAGCCTTTTGACTGACCAAAACCCCACGAGATCAAGCTCAATTTAGCCTTGGAACGATGAAAAGACCGACAACTGGAACACGAAACACTTATACCTGACTGGACACCGAGAACAATGAATGAGCTGCAAGGATAGTGGCAGCCCCCCGACGGGATTACAGTGATTATTGCTTCTTCAGCCCAGACTTTATAATCGCGCTAACCTTTCCTGGAAGTCGTATTGTTGAGAAGAAGATTTGCAGAACTGATCATGACGATTCATGAACTCGACTGCAGAAAGCCACAGAAAGCCAGCAGAACCATGTTCTTCAGGAAGGTACCGTGACTCTCTTTCTCCTAGGCGACTCACGAGTTACTTCGCAAGTATTGTCGACGAGAAAAACCAAGATTATTATCAGGAGCTTGTGAGTGCAAATTAAAAGAGGGTTCTCAAACGGACGTCAGAAATCTTCAATCCCATCTAGTAACGAAGTAATGGATTCGGGATTCGGGTAAATAGGGCCACTCAAACCTAGCTTTTACTGAACTACCGTAACTCCCGTAAAAGGTTTTACATGTTCGGCTGTAAATTTTACGGACACCCATTCTTGGGTGTCCCTTTACGTAGTGCAGTGACGGGCAGGACCGGGGCAGGATTTCAGGCGATCTGACGTACGACCAGCAACACACCTTGACGGATCTTGTCATGAGTGCGGTATCTTTCTCACGCAAACACACTCATTTCTGTCGGCATTTTCTGCTGGGATTCACATCGTGAGTTGTTCCGGCCGTTCGCACCTCGGATCTTTATTAGACAACGGACCGGCCGGTTGTCTAAATGTAGTCAAGAGTACTCATTCCGGTGATCTCCGATCAGAAGGGCCTTTCAAGCTTTCTTGATCGCGGGTTCGACGAGTAACGATGCATATCCGGGTTCATCAAACGAATAACGCTGCATATCGTATTCGTTTGTACTTTAAAGCCCTGCCCGGTTGGCTTACCGCAGTCCGGTGTGACCCACCGGACTGATTCGGAGCAGAAGTGGATCCGGCCGTTCCCACCATCGGAAACAGCATCTCCACCGGAGTACAGTAACGACAGCGTTGATGAACTACGAGAATTTTTATCGTTCAGTCACCCGGTTCGTCCGAATATCATATTGGTAATTCAAATCCTGCAGCTAAAGTTCCCGCATAGCTAACTACGCGTTTCATCTAAAAAACGTGAATTCATCTTAAAGCTGTCTTAATGTAATCAATTTCAATTTAGTTTAATTTAAACTTAAGTCAAGTTAAAGATCAATTCACACTTTTTAATACTAAATTAAATATCAAGTTCATTCCTAACATGTTAAACTTCGAAGTGCGCGAATTCATATTATACATATGGACAAAAGAGTCTTACCGTGGACACTAAATAAAATATCACTCAGCGCAAGGTCTGCGCGTTTTGAGTTACCAGTACGCTACACGATGTGAATCCCCTATCTGACCTATCCCCTACCTGACGCGTCGACCGGGAATGTAAACTCCAGACTACTGGTATTTGTCAAGAGTCCTTGCAGCCTGACTAACGAGTCACCTTCCTCCTCATTTTTGACGCGGAACGCCTGATCCCTCTACACGCCGATTGACTTTAGGTATACACTCCAAACGAAGTCAAGAAGCGTCAAGAATACGAAAAGGATTTTTGGTGTTTGATGGTTGATGATTGGAATCCCGCGAAGGTTGTCTTACGTCTCACCAACTGCTTTAGTAGGCAATTTAAGAATAATCATGGCATGTAGCTGTGAATACCGCAGTCACCATTTAATCTGCGCGGGAGTCCGCACGATGACATGTTTCGATTTCTAACCATCCACTCGCGTAACTCAGAATTATAATATCGGTATCTTTATTCGTACTTAAAATCGGAAACAAATCATTCGTGTATCACTGAAATTATTCTCATACCACTACTATAAATATCGTAATCCACTCATATTTTTCGTAAATAATGAAGACTAGTACGATACCAAAATTTTAACTTCATCTTCTACACTTAATATTTACGTGACTTTCTATTTGTTTTCACCTCTTCCAAGTTTGGAAGAGGAGAAATATACATTTTCTTTAATTTATGCATTGAATTATTTTCTGGGAAAGATTAGACTATAAATAAAATTTATAGAAATTAAAATTATATTGACTTGTCAAAGGCACATGTTTGTACCAGATACAAGTCAAGTCTACATGACTAGCTTATGGGTTTTGTGTAATTGCAGAGACCATGTGTAACTGCAGAGGTCAAGTTAACCAAATGGTTCTTAATTTTAGTATTTTAAATTTAGCAATGTAAATTAGTAAAGTAAATTATAATACTTTGTCAATCTTTAAAATTAATTTCAGAACCCAGTCGAGCAATCTTCCCCTAATTCTGCGCTTTATTCCTTGTTATTTAATGTACTTTTTCCTAAACTCTTCTGAAGCTAGTTTTCGACAGAATGCTCTTGATGATTTTGTGGTCTATGTGAACGTTTTGTTTTGTTTTTTTCTCCTCGGCCAGAAGTGCACTTTGCATGTATATTGATGGATTGCGGAATGAACACGGTGTATTAATACCAATACACATTTATATGGATGTTATACCTCCACATAAATTATAAATCCAAGCTAAACAAATGAGAATTCAAATGTGTCTCATTAAAAATGAATCGTGCTGTCAAAATTGAGACACTATGTGTAACTGATAGGATCTTTGAAGAAAGAAATGAACTTGAAGAGAGTCTAGACATCAAATATTGAGACATACGTTCTAATGATGATTTTGAGCACGAAAGAAAGGTCGGTGAACTATTAGATCTTCGTATTTATGATGGAGAAAGAATTTGAAGTAATTTCCTTTTGGATTCAAGAATTCTTTGAATCATAGCATTATTTCTTCCTCAGAGAAAAGAGTATATGTGTACAAAGCAAAGGACAGTGAACTACTAGATCTTCGAGTTATGATCAAAAGATGAGAGTATTTGTGTGAAGTATCAAGAGTCTATTGACAGTGATCTTCTTGAATCTGAAGAGCCAGTTGAGGAGTTTTTTGAGCAGTACACAAAGTCCATAAAAGATTGCAAACGGATCCAAAAAGAAAATATGTTTGTGTCTTAATTCGTCTTTAGCTAGTTTCTTAGACAGGTAGAGTCATCAGCACCTAGAGTTAGACCCAAGATACATAAATTAGTTGGAGGATTATGACTTGTGGATGAAACTTGCTGGATTCAGAAACTTGTTAGTGGGTGGTATCTCAGGCTATCACTTTTTCTTAAAGAGAACAAAGAGCGTGCCGGAAAAGACAACTCGTTCAAGAGTCTCAACGAATCTATGATTTGTGGTTGGCTCTTGGAGAAATGAGTTTTCAAGCCAACATTTATTGTCATTGTGCAAGAACTCGCGAATTGGACAGACAAGGCTTCTCAACTCCCAAAATAATGCGGGAACTCATCTTTTCATTGTCAACAATAAATTGAGGAGATGATAGAGACCTCTTGGTGCAACGCAACCTCCTTAGTTGGAGGATGAAGTTAAATGGTTAAAGGTTGCTTATTCATCTTTTCCATCCGAAGATGGAAGAGTGCTGTAACCTTAACCTTGATTTATTATTTAACCTTTTCGACGAGAAGGGTTAGGTAATAAATCAATATATTTTTATATTCATGAATTCAGTACAGCATCCTCTCGCACTTGTACCCCGTGAAGCACAAAGAACCACACTGCACTTATGGGTTTTCTAAGGAGATTTCTAACGTTCTTGGAGCAAGTAACAATTAATATTTAAATATTATTTTGATTTTTAATTTTACTTAATCTAAAATATTTATATAACACTTACATTATTTTAGATATCTTAAAGAGAGCAAAAGTACAAAAGTTGATTGAGTATGCTCATGTGGTTGTTATTGGGTCAACATAAATGGGAATTTGTGTTGAATAGTCGCATTAGGGTCCAATCGCATATAGTTTTTCACTAGTAGTTTTTCACTAGTAGTTTTTCGCTTGTTTATTAGTTTTTTTTTGAACCCAGAGCAGATTTGTAGGCTTGGAATACAAAAGTTTTTCACTCCACAAACTTGGGGTAGATGTTATAACCAGAACCATGACGATAGATTTTATGTGACTGAATAAAATATTTTCACTATTTTACTTTTACTGTCATAGATGTCAAAACTCATATGACATATGACAACATAAAACCAAACTGCTTTTCAAAATAAGTAGTTTTTTTGTATTTAACTTTCATTTAAAAAAATCCAATATATAATATATAACATGTGTCAGTATAGAAACAAAACAACTCCTATAAAACCTTAAGAGGGTATCCAATAGGACCCTCTAGGAATCAGTTAATTTTCAGAATATTCTGTATTTAAGTTTAATGGGAACCCAATAAACTGATATGTGTGATTGCTGGTCTTATTACTGAAGCTAAGTTCGGGTAAAAACATTATGTGAAAAAAACGATGTGCGGTTGGGCCCTTATTCATAACATGTTATAGGGGTTCTTGCAAGAAAAGATCTTCCCATTCTCCGAGAAAATATAGGTTCTTTCCATTACAGCCGAAGTTATATCAGAAGTTAAGGGATAATTCTCCTTGTGGGTGGACTTTCTGAATGAGCACAACATCAGTCAGAAAATTACCAGTAGATCACAATGAGCATAGATTTTGTTATGAGGAGGGTTCTAGTATTAATAAAGAGTAAACTTGTTAAAACTTATAATGTTTTTTTACTTTTGTTTACTACTTTTAACTTACAGATTTATCGCATGATCTTCATTTTCCATAGTCATCCATTCACACATACACTTAGTTCACTAGAAATAGCACGAAATCATAAAAATTTGGTGACACAATACTATCTTGTGCATTTATCATAATAATCAAATGATTATTATGATAAGTCATGTTGTTCAATGTGATTACGATGTCTGACATATATGAGCATTATTATGACCATCAATGATCATATAGTACATGATTTCACTTTGCAATCCGAGAATAGCACAATGGTTCATAACATTACTCCACGGAATGAGCTCTCAACCTTAATCAATGGTGGGGAAACAACATCAGTCATCAGCGACATATATGCTGATATCAAGAGAAGTTTTATATGTCATCAGTAGATTATTTTTCTTGATATCAGCAAGTTACTGGATCTTTTTAAAGAACAAAATAAATATCTATAGTAATCTAACTTTGATTTCTATATCATAACACATAAATAAAAAAACTATAATAATCGAGATAGATTACTATGATGTTTATAATCATCAATTTTGGTTACTATTACCACAACAATAATCGACGTCGATTACTATAAGCACATAGTAATCGAAGATAGTAATCGAACTTTGATTATTGTAAACACAATAGTGATAGAAGTCGATTATTATTTACGTGATATCAGTATACTGTTTCCTGGTTATTGATAAATTACTCGCCTCCCTCAATCAATATCTTTATCATATGAGCCTCCTCGTCTAGCAACCAAAGTCGACGAGCAAAGTCCGATGGAACAAAAATCTCGGTTCGCTTTTTCGTTGTTTTGTTGACGATCACCAATTGATTGATCGCTCAACTCTAAATCTTGGTAATAACGTGAATGAAGTTGTCACTGAAACAAAAAGAAAACAAAAGTGAAACCAGACAAATGTTGAGTTCAAGTTTTTCTTGGATTATCAAGATCTTACCATTGGCAAGATTAATATGCAAGTAAATATTGTTACTTCTCATATTGTTTGTCACCAAGATCAATATCCCTTGAACTATCAAGATTCCATCAAGCTAAATATGTATTATTATATACAAATAAAAATAAATACTGCTATTAAGATCGATATCCCTTGAATTATCAAAATCTCATCAAAAAGTTACTATTTTATATTTCTCCACTCTGCAGTGAAAGTCAAAACCTAATAAAAATCAAGTTTGGATGAAAGTTGACTATGTTAATGTGACAATCTACTCCAAAAGCTAAAACTCAGCGTTCGTCACCATGATCAATATCCTTGAGAAATTCACGATGACACTAACATCTATATGTAAGGAAATGTTCTTCTTCCTCTCATATTAAAATCTAAAAAAATTATTTGAAAATAGAGTCATGAGCCATATTTCCATAAATGTGTAAGCATGAAAATTGGTTGCGTTATTAACGATCCAGTCTACTCAGAAGCAAAAACGATCAAAAGCTAAGTCTGGATGCAAATTTCATCATATTACTAATTATGTTCCAATGAAAATTTAAATGATTTCATGTTTTAAACATATCTGAGAAGTCATATAATTCAATTGGTCATTTAAATCAATAGGCTAGAGAAGTCACCAAGATCAACACGTAGTCAAAAGTTCATTTTCTTGCATATTAGAAAAATTATTGAGTATTGTGGAAGAAGATCAAGTTATCATTGTCCAAGAAAAGGATGGAGATGCAATCATGTTTACCGTTTCTAAAATGGTGCATATAACTAATCATAATCTTTTTCTGACTTCATGAAAATATAATTCAAGAAATGATCAAGATCGGTATGCAGAAGAATGTTTCTCTTCCTTACATATAAAATATATAGAGAATAATACCACTCTATCAATACCCCAGGGGATACTAGAACAAATGTAACCCGTGATTGTCTTATATTACTTAAAGTAGGTCATGTAAATCTATTATGACTTGTTATTACTAGGAATAAACTGAGTCATAATAGACCTTTCTCAACAAACAATATGTCATATCGTTATGACTTATCAAGGTTAGTCATTACAAAACAACTATGAAATAGCTGTTTCAGATAAGTCGGATGTAGTAAGTTATAAAAGTACGACTGATATTTCTTTGACGTCGTGCTATGTGTCGCATGGAGACACGATCAAATAACGTATGTTTTGGACTGAATCGTTTTCTCATGAGTTTCTCTCATTGTCTTCCGTACTTGTATTACTATTTTTGACTTACGTTCTCGGTGTGCTCTCAATTTTATACTCAGCCCTCATGAATTATGTTCTCGTGTTGCTCTCGCTCTTTCTCCATGTACTCATGATAGTATTTCAGTATAGTACATACAATGACCTCGGTATACTCTCAAAGCCCTTTGATTTTTCCCTAGTCATTTATCCGGTGTCCTGTTGTGGGACCAGTTAATATGTAAATTACCCGTATAAGTACGTTTTGCACACAGTTGTAGAAGTTGTGGTGTAATGGGATCTAAAACATTGCTCTTATGAGCTTAGAATGCTCTATTATCTGCTGGGGGTCTCCATGGGGCAGAAAAGGACAAGGTTGAGTCCTTTAACTTCCCATTGGTCCACCCAAAAGTGAAGATAACTTGTCATCTACCTAAGTGTGCGCTCTGGGAGGTTCCGGGCACTTTTACGATGGATTTTGGAGATCAGAGGGCATGGCGGAGAGCTCTCGACGGGAGGAGCAATCTGACCACAAATTTCACTCGATTTGGAGGTCCAGGGCATACGTTATGGCGATTTGAAGTTCATAGAGTGATGAGAGTACAAGAGTTTCTCTTCCGATTGTAAGATTAAGGGGTTTGAGTGATTGAACCGTCAGATTGAGACCAGATTTCATGAGCTTGTAGTCTGTCAGCTGCTGAAGCTCTGACCACAAATTTCACCACCGGATGTTCTGCGGATTGAGCGCAATGGCGATTTGAAGGCGACGGGGTGCAGAAAGCTGTCAATCTGAAGCAGCGAGTTTGCAGATTTATGAAGGACGATCAGAACGGTCAAATCGGCTCAAATTTCATGTGTAGTGAGTTTACCTTCTGAATTGATAGCTCAGGAAGTTGGAGTGGAAGTGGACGGTTCATTTAGTCGAAGAAGCTTCTGTCCTAAATCTGAGATTGGAAGTGCGTGTTAGTTTCTGTGGATTTGTGTTAATTGTGGGAGGAGATCTAGCCGTCAGATCTTCCTGAAATTTGACTTGCAAGTAGAGATTTTAGTATCCTACCTACGTGGCAAGTTTGAGAGGAGACTGAGCTGTAGATCTGTACCTATCATGTGTGAAAGTTCGCTGGTTTTTCTGCCGAGTTGTATCGGCAACGATATCTACTCTAGGTCTCGAGTTGTTAGCGACAGCTGGCTGAAAAGTATCCAGTGCGACATTTGTATTGCTTTGGGGAGTATTCTAGGCGTAGATATGACTTTAGCGACCTACGTTGTATCCACGTCATGTGGTTGTTAGGTTCGCACTCAACGTGGCAAAGTGCGATCCTTGACCTGTAGAGTCGACTACCTGTCTAGCCTAGTCTCCGGTTTTTGGGACACGTTACGGTGCATGCATTAGAACCTTTCACCCAGAAGACCTACACGTGGATGAGTATGACGGCACCAAACATGCGATGTGCATGTGTGCCACCTCATCGGTCCGTGAGGCTTGGATTGCTTGGTTAAGGAGCTTGCACCTATCCTTGTTTTGTGTTCGAAACTTTTAAGCAAAGGGGAGTGACCTGTGTGGGGGGATTCACCTGGGAAAAAATCCAAGAGATTGTTCGTGGAGAGATCGTGGTGATCCTATGAGATTGAATCAGAGTTTTATGGATCGATATACCTTTGTAGTTGGAGTGCACATGTTGTGAGAGATGGACGAAGGACTCTATTTACCGCCCAGATTCCCTTTTCGAAACCCTTTCTCGATTAAACTGATGTATATGGAACGAGTTCACTTTCAACAGTTTCTGATAGGATCCTTCGGGCATAACTTTACCGCGCAAGTCATGCTCTCGCCTGTCCCTGTGATCTTACCTGTTGTCACTTACGGTCAAGAATGGGATCTCACCGTCTTTATTCTCATCTAACGAAGGATGGATCTAAATCAGCTCCCTCCTGTAAACTTTAACACCCAGTGCGAGATAAGACACATCTGTCGACCCAAAGCCATGTACGAAGCCCTAGTAGTGAGAAACTTCGGAGAGGAATACTACCGAGAGATCATGTCATCAAATATCTCGTTTGTCGTGCCCATGATCATTCAACGTTTTCGTGTAGTTATCTTGACCCTTTACTGAGAGAAAGAAAGTGCTTAGTTATCGAGGAAGTTAGAGAGAAATCTACGAGATACTAGTCGCTCTGCTGTGTATCGATCGCTAACCACAGCCAGAAGGTACGCCCTTGCTCAAAGGAAAGGCTCTCGCTACGACATATTTGGTGCTTCCACTGAGAGCACGCTTTGAGGTGGTTGAGTGAGTTGTTGCCGAGGAGCGTCAAGTATGAATCTTCCCGAAGCAATGGGGACGAGTGGAGGAGGAGCGGACGATCTGCTTCGAGCATTGACGATGTTGTTGAGACAACAACAAGGAGGCGATGTTGGAGAGCAGAAGTCTACAAGAGCTCTACAAGCGGTGGTGAAGAAGTTGGGGAGGTTCGATGGAAGGAACATCAAGAAGTATGTTCGGGAGTATATTTGTGAGATGGAGGTAAATCGTGTGCCTGAGACAGAGATGATTTCTAGTTTCGAGTTGGCTGTGATACCTGAGATCCGTAGTCAAGTGACAAAGTTGAAGGATGCACGTACGAGTTCTTGGGAGGAGTATGAGCAGAGGTTGAAGAGTGAATTTTTTGATGATGATGCGGATAGAGTAACCAAGAGAACATTCTTGGAGTGGATAGAGCAGCGTCCGGGGAATGAGATGACGCCAAATGAGTTGCTGTGTGAGTTTGAGAAACGGTTCTATCAATTGTCTCCATCCGAGAGGACAACGCTTGACTTAAGGAAGACAGAACTTTTTCTAGAAGCTGCTGATGAAAATCTAGAGGACAAGCTTTTCTTGATGTTAACAGACAAGGGAGAAGAAGGAGGAGTGAGCACGGACTGGAGAAAGGTAGAGGAAGCTGTTACTATTCTCACGAAGCAGAAACGTGGAAGAGGTAGAGCTGCAACCTTGAGGTCTGATGTCTCTTTAGCTCCATTACCCAAGCCTGCCAATAGCAAGATTGAAGATTCTGCTATCGATGAGTTGGTTAAGGGTCTGAGAGAGTTAAGGATAGAGATGGCAGAGCTAAAGCATAGTCGGAGTCCTGGTGATACCAATGCATCATCAACTAGCAGAAATTTTGTTAGAAGATGTATCTGGTGTGACAGTACTGAACACCAACGACGAGATTGTGAGGAGTTTTCCGAAGCTCTCAGAACCGGAGTCGTGAATTTTAGAGATGGAAAGATTCATCTCGCCCAAACTGGTGCGCCGTTGAATACCAACTTTGGTAAGGGAGGAATGAAGAGTTTGGTGAGAGGTCAGGTTGGTATAGCTACGGCGATACGCACAATAGAGCCAGAAACATTTGCGATTGAAGTAGATGTACCGGTTGTAGCAGCTATTAAGAGCGATGTAGTTGAAGTTCCACGAGAAGTAATGTTACGAGGTGCGGAGGCAATTCGCCGCATTACTGGATGGGATGATCCTGTAGAGGCAGGATGTGTCAAGGCTTACTTGGTACAAGAGAAGCATGTAAGCTGGCAAGATGCGATTGTGGAAGAGAAAAGGAGACGGGATGATGATGTTGCTGATCCGGAGGAGGCTACAAGGAGAGCCAGAGCCACGAAGAGGAGAGGGCAACAAGAGGCATCACCTTCTGATATCCCTTCGACGTCTCAAGGGGCATCTACATCTGAACCTATGGTTGATGTTCCTATTTATGACACGGAGATGAGAGAGAAAGGCAAAGGAGCTTCTTCAAAGGGTAAAGGTAAAGCACCGACCTACAGACTACAGTCAGATATCGAGACCACCACCAACTTGAAGGAGATTCTTGAAGAAAGAATTTTGGATGCAAAGATAGAATTTTCCTTGCGAGAAGCCTTGGGAATAGCCAAACGTGACTTTCATGAGTTGATCATAGATGTGATCAAGAGAAAGAGGCAGATGACTGCAGATACAGTGATGGTGAAAGCATTGGATACTGACATCACTGGGGAAGAAGATGAAGAGTTAGGTCGCGTATTTGCCCAAAAGCATGTACTACAGGCGTCGAAAGGAAGAGAGGCAAGAGTTTCAGACTGTGCTGCAGAATATGGCGACGAGAAGGAGCATGAGAGTCACTATTCTCGAGCATATTGGGCTCGTGCAACCACAGAGACAAGGGTCCGACTGGGTAACTTGTCAGAGGCTATAGTGGCGTTGGTGGATCACGGTTCGGAGATTAATATCATGTCCAAAAATGTTTACGAGAAGGGGAAGTGGCCAATCGACACAGGACATGGATGGGTTCTTCGTGCTGCTAACAACCAAAGAGGTGAACTTTTTGGTGCTTGTCCAGCTGTCAAGACTCGGATAGGAGATGTAGAGATAGAACAAAACTTTTTTTGTTCAGAGTATAGCTGCGTATCCTGTGATCTTAGGTCAACCGTACATTACTGCGTCTAGGATGGAGACGAAAGTAATGGACGATGGGTCTCATTATGCTCGTATCAGAAGTCAAGATGGTACGAGGGCGGTACAGTTTCTTACTGTACGTACGGGTCATGAAAGGAACAGAGAGAAGTTGAGAGATAGTCCCTTAAGGACTGACAAAGAGTTTTCGGATTTTTAGTTAGCACTCCTGTAGAGCGGGAGTATGGGAGTGTTGATAGGAGAAAGAGCCTTCCGCTAGTGCCAGAAGATGAAGAAGAGATGTTTAAATGTGGATTTGCTCAGTTTTCTGAAACATGTGTAAATAGATTTCGAGTGGTAGAAGAGATGGATAGTGTACAAAGACGAAGTGTGAAGAAGCAAGAAGATCTCTTCAAAACTCAAGGAGTTTTGGTAGATCAGGAGTTCATTAACGGGGTGTATGAAGAAGAGGGCTTTGAAGATACTCTTGAGGAGGTTTTGTCGTTTATAAGCACCGATTCTTTGGTTAATGGATTAGTCGTAATCCGTTCACGTGAGTTACATGAGGAGATTACAAGATTCGTCGAGGATGGCTACAAGGTTCAGCTTCAGATGAAAGGAGATCATGAGTTGGAGTTAGAAAGGAGTAGAGCCATGAAACAACAAGAAGCGCAGGTTCATACAAAATACAAGACTGTGGCGCGAAAAGTGAAGCCGGTGGCTACTCAACTACCTGAAGACTCTAACAAGCAAGTGGAACGAGCATCGACTGAACCAGTTCTGCGGGATTCACAGAGAGTAGGGCACAAGTTCACAGAAGAGACACTCAAACGACTGCAGATTGGAGGGGGTGAGTTTCTCACTGAGGAAGAGAGAAAGCGTTTTCATGAGATGTTGAGAAGGCATGGAAAGGCTTTTGCTTTCAGTGCAGAAGAGATTGGATGTGCAGATACGAGTGTCGTAGCACCCATGGTGATCTTCACAGTACCACATGTGCCTTGGGACTTGAAGCCTATACCAGTGCCACGAGCTATGTTGCCAAAGCTTGTGGAATTGTTGAAAGAGAAGATACGCATGGGTATTTTAGAGCCATCTATGGGACCTTACTCGAGTCGGTGGTTTATTGTACCTAAGAAGTCAGGGGCTCTTAGGTTCATCCAAGACATGCAACATGCTAACAAGGTGACTATTCGAAACATGGGAGCAGGACCCATAGTAGATGAAGTTGCAGAAGCTTTTGCTGGTCGTGCTATCTACTCGATTGGAGATTTATACTCTGGGTATGATCAGTTCCAGTTGGCAATGGAGAGCAGAGATCTCACCACCATGCGTACTCCGCTTGGGCTTGTAAGGATGTGTACATTACCGCAAGGAGCGACAAACTCTGTTGCGCATGTGCAAAATGCAATGAATAGGATTTTGAGAGAATTCATTCCGGAGAAGACCATACCTTTCATAGATGATATTCCTATGAAAGGGTGTGCGGCCGAAGACAAAGATGAGAAGCTGACTGAGGATGGATGTCGAAGGTTTGTGGTTGATCATATTCACGATGTGGAGATGATCTTAACAAGGCTTGTGGAGGTAAATCTCACTCTTTCAGCAGAGAAGTCGAGCTTTGGAGTACCAGAGATTGTTGTTGTTGGTCATCTTTGTGGAGCTTTTGGTCGACGTCCAAACCCATCAAAGGTTGATGCCATTGGGAGGATGAAAGATTGTGTCAACACCACAGAGGTCAGGAGATTCTTGGGAGCTTGTTTGTTCTATCGAGTGTGGATTCCTCATTTTGGTCACATGTCTGAACCGTTGTATGAGTTGCTGAGGAAGCGAAGGAGGTTCACTTGGGGTGAGGAGCAGAGGGTCGCTATGGTGCGACTAAAAGAAGCGTTGAAATCACCACCAGTTCTACGACAGTTGAGCTATGATTGTGGTAGACCCATAGTCGTTACTGTTGATACTAGTCCTATCGCTATAGGTTGGGCAATAGGGCAGGATGATGGTGAGGAAAAGAGGTTTGCAACAAGATTTGGTGCTCGCATACTTTCGGATCGACAAAGGAGATACCCTCAAGTCAAACGAGAGCTATGGGGCGTTGTAACTACAATGAAAGCTGAGAAGGAGTATCTCATTGGAGCACATGTACTACTTGAAACTGATTGCTTACCTCTGTTGGGAATGATAGCAAACTGCACAACGCCTGATATTGCTATGTTACGTTGGATAGCTTACATTAGGTCGTTGAATCCAGAGTTGAGGCACATAGCAGGGAAGATGAACTCGATGGCAGACATGTTGTCTAGAGCTAGGTACTCTCAAGAAGAAGATATGGAGGCGGAAGATATGGATGAAGATGATGCAGAGGAGGGACAAGTTCTACAACTATCAAGCGAGGACCGGAGTCGCTTGGATGGTGTTCTTCCTTTCAGGGAAGAACTCTACTGTGGGAGGCTCAAAGAAATCGGACGCTATCTAAGCACTCTTCAGAAGTATGAAGAATGGACGGAGAAAGTATTCAAGGAGATACGACATCAGGCCTATGGCTATCTATTACGAGATGGATATCTGTGGAAGAGGCCAAAGAGGAGAGATGGAGTACCCTTGAGAGTAGTGGATGATGCAGAGACCAAGAAACAAGTACTCGAACAATTTCATGATACCTTATGGGCAGGTCATCGAGGTACATGGGCGACCTTTACCAAGATCAAGGAGAGGTATTGGTGGAAAGGATTGTATCGAGATGTAGAGAAGTTTGTTGGGTCATGCATTGAATGTCAATTCCAATCCAAGATTCGGTATAGGAATGGATTGAGACCCACATATCCCTTGTCCATTCATTTCCAATGGGTTTTGGATTTGGTTGCCATGCCACCAGGAATTTGGGCATGCGTCATTTAGTTTTGGCTCGGGAAGAGCTATCTAACTTTGTAGAAGGGAGGGCTCTACGCACCAAAGCTACTGAACCTGTCTGTCGATTCATATTAGAAGATATAGTTTCTAGATATGGAAGCGTGGGGAGAATCCGTGCAGATAGAGGAGAGTTGAATGCAGATGAAGCACGTGAGTTCTTCAACAGATATGGAATACGATTGAAGTTGACCACTTCGATGAACCCGGAAGCGAATGGGAAAAGTGAACGAGGGCACTCACCAATCATCCAAGCATTGGTGAAAGCGTGCAGGGGGCGTCATGGGGACTGGCCTAGACTTCTTCCTTTTGCGTTGTGGGCTGATAGAACTACTCATAGTACTGTCACTGGTTACATGTCCACAGAATTGATGACCGGTCAAAAACCTATCATGTCAGCAGAAGGAGACGTTCCTACTTGGGTATGTCTACCTTGGGAGGATGGTTCTGATAGGGAAGGACTATTAGCACTACGAATTCAGCAGCTTGAGCGACGTGAGGAGGACCTCGAAGAAGCATTGGTCAAACTCAAGGAGGCGAGGTTGAAGAACAAGGAGCGGTTCGACAAGACACATCGACTGCAAAAGAAGCCGATCCGCGAAGATGACTGGGTCATAGTATATGACAACAGTTTGGATAACCAACACAGCACTATCAAGAAGTTTGCACGACGTTGGTTTGGTCCTTATGTTGTTGTTGTCGTTCACGACAATGCCACATATGGTTTGCGAGAATTGGATGGTACACTCTTGAAGTTACCCATTGCTGGTAAAAGGGTCAAGGTCTTCCGAAGACGTGAAGGATTTCTTGATTTCGATGAACTTCTCGAGTCTGATTCTCATCTTTCCAGACCTTATGCGAGGGAAGATGATGATGAACTTGACAATTCGGAGCACGATGAGGGATACGATGATGACTATGGATAACAAGTTGGCACATACCGGAGGATGTGCAGGTTTGGAGGGGGTGAATGTCCTGTTGTGGGACCAGTTAATATGTAAATTACCCGTATAAGTACGTTTTGCACACAGTTGTAGAAGTTGTGGTGTAATGGGATCTAAAACATTGCTCTTATGAGCTTAGAATGCTCTATTATCTGCTGGGGGTCTCCATGGGGCAGAAAAGGACAAGGTTGAGTCCTTTAACTTCCCATTGGTCCACCCAAAAGTGAAGATAACTTGTCATCTACCTAAGTGTGCGCTCTGGGAGGTTCCGGGCACTTTGACGAGGGATTTTGGAGATCAGAGGGCATGGGCGGAGAGCTCTCGACGGGAGGAGCAATCTGACCACAAATTTCACTCGATTTGGAGGTCCATGGCATACGTTATGGCGATTTGAAGTTCATAGAGTGATGAGAGTACAAGAGTTTCTCTTCCGATTGTAAGATTAAGGGGTTTGAGTGATTGAACCGTCAGATTGAGACCAGATTTCATGAGCTTGTAGTCTGTCAGCTGCTGAAGCTCTGACCACAAATTTCACCACCGGATGTTCTGCGGATTGAGCGCAATGGCGATTTGAAGGCGACGGGGTGCAGAAAGCTGTCAATCTGAAGCAGCGAGTTTGCAGATTTATGAAGGACGATCAGAACGGTCAAATCGGCTCAAATTTCATGTGTAGTGAGTTTACCTTCTGAATTGATAGCTCAGGAAGTTGGAGTGGAAGTGGACGGTTCATTTAGTCGAAGAAGCTTCTGTCCTAAATCTGAGATTGGAAGTGCGTGTTAGTTTCTGTGGATTTGTGTTAATTGTGGGAGGAGATCTAGCCGTCAGATCTTCCTGAAATTTGACCTGCAAGTAGAGATTTTAGTATCCTACCTACGTGGCAAGTTTGAGAGGAGACTGAGCTGTAGATCTGTACCTATCATGTGTGAAAGTTCGCTGGTTTTTCTGCCGAGTTGTATCGGCAACGATATCTACTCTAGGTCTCGAGTTGTTAGCGACAGCTGGCTGAAAAGTATCCAGTGCGACATTTGTATTGCTTTGGGGAGTATTCTAGGCGTAGATATGACTTTAGCGACCTACGTTGTATCCACGTCATGTGGTTGTTAGGTTCGCACTCAACGTGGCAAAGTGCGATCCTTGACCTGTAGAGTCGACTACCTGTCTAGCCTAGTCTCCGGTTTTTGGGACACGTTACGGTGCATGCATTAGAACCTTTCACCCAGAAGACCTACACGTGGATGAGTATGACGGCACCAAACATGCGATGTGCATGTGTGCCACCTCATCGGTCCGTGAGGCTTGGATTGCTTGGTTAAGGAGCTTGCACCTATCCTTGTTTTGTGTTCGAAACTTTTAAGCAAAGGGGAGTGACCTGTGTGGGGGGATTCACCTGGGAAAAAATCCAAGAGATTGTTCGTGGAGAGATCGTGGTGATCCTATGAGATTGAATCAGAGTTTTATGGATCGATATACCTTTGTAGTTGGAGTGCACATGTTGTGAGAGATGGACGAAGGACTCTATTTACCGCCCAGATTCCCTTTTCGAAACCCTTTCTCGATTAAACTGATGTATATGGAACGAGTTCACTTTCAACAGTTTCTGATAGGATCCTTCGGGCATAACTTTACCGCGCAAGTCATGCTCTCGTCTGTCCCTGTGATCTTACATGTTGTCACTTATGGCCAAGAATGGGATCTCACCGTCTTTATTCTCATCTAACGAAGGATGGATCTAAATTAGCTCCCTCCTGTAAACTTTAACACCCAGTGCGAGATAAGACACATCTGTCGACCCAAAGCCATGTACGAAGCCCTAGTAGTGAGAAACTTCGGAGAGGAATACTACCGAGAGATCATGTCATCAAATATCTCGTTTGTCGTGCCCATGATCATTCAACGTTTTCGTGTAGTTATCTTGACCCTTTACTGAGAGAAAGAAAGTGCTTAGTTATCGAGGAAGTTAGAGAGAAATCTACGAGATACTAGTCGCTCTGCTGTGTATCGATCGCTAACCACAGCCAGAAGGTACGCTCTTGCTCAAAAGAAAGGCTCTCGCTACGACACCGGTCCTCCTCACTTATGTTCCCGACCCTTTTTAGGTTTACTTATGTATTATTTATTATATGCTTTAGGTACCTCATGATGTATATCCAAAGCATCTTGGTTATCGATCAGTTTATTCTCGGGTTATTTTGAGTATAATTCTCAGTACATTTCTAATAATTTCATTGCTCTTTTTGTAGTCCTCCTGATCATATATTTGATCTTCTCGACTTACGTTCTTATATCTTTTAAGGTTTATTCCCGTGTTCTTTATTATATGCTCTCCGTACTTTCTGATGTATCTCTAAAACATCTCGGTTATCACCCACTTTTTTATTGGATTATTTCAAGTGTAGTTTATAGTACATTCTCGATAATTTAATTACTTTTGCCGTAGTGCTCATAGTCATTTATCCGGTTCTTCCAACTCTCGGTCTATATAAATTTACTCTCGAGTTGTTTCTTGTATGACTAGATTATCTACTGCTTAATAAATGTAGCTTCTCGTAATACTCGCTATGCTCCTGGTCCTCCAAAATCAGATTCTCACTATGATCCTAGTATTTGGGACCATTGTTCTCGTATGTCTCGGTTCTTTCTCCCAGTTTATACTCTCAGTGTGACTCCATTTATGTTTCTATGTCTCTGATTCTATTCTTTGATTTTTTTTCCGATTATATTCATCTAGCCTCCTATATGTTTTCGATTCTTAAGAAAGAGGCTCCTTATATGTTTTGAGATACATGTTTCATCCTTGGTATATTATCGGTCGCATGAATATTCATTCTTGTTGTCTTTATTTCATGCATCTACCGTCTTGTTGCGCAAGCGGAAGCTCTTGCTCAGTAGGTCACGAAACTCACGATGCTAACACAGATCACAGTCAAACATTAGCATTCATGCACCACTTATCTTTATCCCGTTTGGTCCAGATCGAAGCCGGACCGTCTCCTTAACTCTCAAGCTCAACATTCTCTAAGTCCCCACCTAGGTCGATCTCAAAACATGAGCAAGTCACACCATGACTTGGAGCGGACTTCCATAAAGTCTAGGGTCTTAAACGATACCTCCAGCACACCTAATGGTCCAACTGCCCGTGATGTTCGTCTAGGTCTAGGCTCTTGAATGGTGGTCTAACCCTCCATCTCGTTCTCTAGTATATCCTAGTCATTGGATTGTTCTTAAATCCAAACGTCCAAGTCTGGACCAGAATGCGACTTGGTACTGATCCAACCATCACCTCATGTCCCTAGTGTCCACCGAACTCTGAGGTCGGGTGACCCGTCATCGAGTCTCTCTCATATATATTCCGAGGATTGGTGGTCCCGTCGTCCTCTTTCATCTCTGAAAATTGTCTCACACCCCGATCACGAGATCGGTCATAATTTCAACTCCGAAGTTAGTTCGAGAATTTTTGCATATCGCTGGAAAGCTCCCGCCAAGACCTTTCCAATGATACTTTATTGGTTTTTGATATCTTACGTGGAGCTCCGTCCACGGTCCAAAACGTCGCTGGAGCTCCAACACATAGGATTTTTATGAGAAATCGTGGTCCAGCGCCAGACTTGGACATTGTGATTCGGACTAGCATCCGAGGGTCTTGCATCTTGGACCCACGTCTTGGACTTACGTCTCATACTTATGTTTTGGTCTTGCGTTTTGGTCCTACATTTTGATCTATTTCTAGACTTGCCTTCTTAGGTCAGCGTTCGTTTGAGTTCTCTTGAGAAGGCCCATACGTCTTAATCCAATGTTCCAATCTTAGTTCAGAGAACCACTTAAGGTTCTCTGTTTCTGACTTTCCTGCCAAACCGTTAAGTCCTACTCGTAACGTTCACAACCTAGCACAAGTCCACTAAAGTTCTATTGTTCGCGCTCGCGCTCGATGTTGAGACTGCGGATAGTGACACTTTATCGAGATTGTTTTATTAGTTCACGCGATTCACTCTTCTTCATAGTTTCTCTTAATTCTATCCCGATTTGTAATGACTTATGTTCCACATAGAAATTTTATTTATTAGTAAAACGTTTAGTTATAACTAAGTGTGGAGAATGTTTATTTGTTGTCCAAGTACTTTAATGAGATATCAAGTTAATCATGAATAGATAAAGTTAGTTATGGTTAAACTTAGCTATACTTTTGGGCAGAATTAGACATTTCTTAAATAATGAGCACTACTATCTTGTCATCTTGTTTACAAGATAGGAAGGAGGTGAGAAATATCACTTATCTCCTTTTTTTGATTTGATATTAGTTGTGGGACTTAAGTTATTGACTAAACAAGAAGAGATTCAACATGTCATCTTTTTTGTGGATCTTATTGTAGAGGGGTTGGAAATTTGAGATTTTTTGAGGATATTTCAAAATCTTTCTAGAAGTTGCCTTTGAAAGAATAAGCCCATGTGAAAAGATAAGAAGTCCATATGATTAGTGCTTTTATCTTAGATAATATCTTAGTAAGACCGCTATAGAAGGTGCAAGTTGTTGGACTCCGTAGGTAATATCTATATACGGGAGAATGATATTTTTTTCTCAAGTTTGACATATTTGAGATATCGTTGATAGACATTTGAGTAGTGGGAACCGTTCATAACAAAATCTTTGAATCTGTAAGAGAAAGGTGAACCCGTATCACCAGATATTGAAAGAATTCTTTCTTTCTTTCTTCGCATGTTGGGATGACGG
The DNA here is from genome assembly GCA_036924285.1 of Asterella californica. NCBI lineage: Eukaryota > Viridiplantae > Streptophyta > Marchantiopsida > Marchantiales > Aytoniaceae > Asterella > Asterella californica. The sequence continues at coordinate 22,892,819 of JAYKYS010000003.1, forward strand.
AGGAAAGCTAGCAATGAATATCCAAAAGACACAAGAATATAATAACCATGTGTGAAAAACAACAAAACAAGTAGAAAAAATATAAACACACATCTATCCACGAACTTTTATTTTGAGAAGGATTTGGTAGTACATTAACTATTTCTACTCTCCTGAAATGAGAGAGGTTATATATACCAAGACCATATAAACTGCAGGGTCTAGTATGACATGCAAGAATAAGTAAAAAAACCACTCCAATCCACATTTGGAGCAGTACGATGTACTTCTTCAGAAATTTACTAGACTGCATCTCTAATACGTTTGTAAATTTGTCAACGTCAAGGTGGGCTCAAGTAAATTTCTGCATGTTTCTGAAATCGTTTTAGATACAATGTATTCATGTACTTTAGTAAATTTTACAAAAAAGAATTAACGTCTAGTATACAATTCTTCCCTTCTGTGACTTGGATCAACAACCTGCAAAGGCGCGGACCGTGCAATCCTGTTAATCCGCTCGTGAATTTACTCATTACAGTGGTATTGTTTATATAGATTTTCATCTATGTTGTCATTGTTTAAGACAATGTTGTCATAATGTTGTCATTCAATACCCACTATCTTTCGGTTCCACTACTTATTCCGTGGGAACGATGAAGCTCCCTCAAGGTTTCAGAATTTTACTCACTCTGACTTCTTTTCATTTCAATTGGAATCCATCCTTTGGGGAGAGAAATAGTCATATTTCGACACTCGTTGCACCGATGTCAAGTTAAATCGTAAACTAAATCATAAGGTGAGGTGGTTGATTCCATAGTAATTATAACTCCAGTTTTGCTGAATTATATTGGGTTATGTCATATTGCTTTAGTTATGTTATGTTGTTTCCTTAGAAAACAAAATAGGACAAGGTTGACGCATTGGACCAATAAGCTCTATAATAAATAAATAATTGCTTATACTACACAATGAGTAAATTTTTTCTACACGTCAGAAAAGTTTTGATGGCTCTTTCATACGGCCAGAGGTACTCCGTTACTGTACTCCACTGTTAGTTATGTTACTTTACTTCTACCTCAGAATGTAAAGTTCCATATCGATGCCAATGGCTCTACAGAATAGAGCAAAATAAACCTTGAAAGTGGAATAGAGACTCGAGGTGAGAACAGAATAGAGACTCGAGGAGAGTTGCGGGCCGGGCGACGTCAGCCCTACATTGACGCGAGTAGTGTGAATAGCAGGAGCGTATTCTGGACTCACTTGGGGCTTCATTTTCAAACGATTCGTTGAAAGTCCTTATTCCTGTCCTGCTTTATAGAAGACCTCTGAACTCGTCCTCGATTTTAGAGCATCATTTTCTGCACTGCAACTTCTGCAAGATCGACTTGAGCCTGCCACCTGCAAGACGGGCTCGGGGACTTGAATCTTGCTGGTCGCGAATTTCAGGGGTTTGGGCCGTTTAGCAAGTACGCGAGAAGGAGAAAGAGGTCTACGAGTCTGTAGGGAAGAGATTGATCAGGAGAAAGCATAATGGCAGCAGTTGATACAGATGTTCCCATGGGGCCATCTGGCGAAGGGAGCAGTTCTGGAGCGGGTTCGAGTTCGAGGCGGCCGAAACGATTTGAGATAAAGAAATGGAATGCTGTTGCTTTGTGGGCTTGGGGTATGTATGTAGTTCTTATTTCGGATACTATCTCGATTTTGTTTTGCAAACGTAACCGAGACTTCACTTTTATGAGCGAGTAGGTGATCCGATACGTATGTGGCAACTTCTTGAGTAGTCTTCTGTTCCTTGGATTGCATGAGCAACGCCGTCTCTTCTATGATCGTCAAGCGCAAAGCTCATTATGTCGCGGTTATTCTCCTGTTAGGGTTTTTGAGGTGTAGGAAGTTTAATTTGTTAATTGTGTAATGTTTGGAGTGGAAGCGTCAGATTTCGAGTACTTATGATTTTAGTCTGGGGTTTCTTGTCCAGATATTGTGGTTGACAACTGTGCAATCTGCAGAAACCATATCATGGACCTTTGTAAGTTCCGTCTTACTATTCCAATCGTTTCCTTGTTCTCTGTTTGGGTAACTCTGCTTCTTGCACGCTGTACGCAGAAATCTTGGACTCGTATTCGTTTCCAACGCATATTATGCTGATCCCTCCTACGTACTCTCGAAAGACAATCTGCCTCACTCTCGAGTAATTCTAATGACCAGATAGTTAATTCGCCACTAGGGAGACGACTGTAATCAGGTTTCGCTGTGTAATCTTTTCTTGTGCAGGCATCGAATGTCAGGCTAATCAAGCCAGTGCTACGAGTGAAGAATGCACAGTTGCTTGGGGTGAGTTGAACTGCTTTAAAACCTGAAATGGCGTAACTCTGTCGCTCTCCGAACGTACCGAAGTTACCAGCCCTCATATGTTGAGGTGGAAAACAAAGCGGACTTCAGTACCGACTCCTGGCATCAGAACTACAATTATCTGCTCTTGGAAGCCGTCATGTATTATGAGATCTCGTTTCTCATGGTTTTCCGTGCGTGTTTTAATGGCTTTCAGCTTGTTCTGTTTAGGACAACTTACAAGAAGTCCCATCTACTTTGCCTTGCAGGTGTCTGCAACCACGCCTTTCACTTCCACTGCATTAGTCGATGGTTGAAAACACGTCAAGTGTGTCCCCTGGGTAATTTTCCTGCATTACCCGACATTTCAATTGCTGTTGGTCATATCAGTATTTTAACCTCAGGACTGTTGCTAAGCGTTAGTTGATGAGTGTTCTAGCTTAACTTCTTCTCTAGATTGAAGAGCTGTTCGTTTCCTACATTAGGGTTGGTAGAGATGTCATGACTGTGCACTCGGTCTCCTGGATCCATGACGTGTGGCAAACTTGTTGCGGATTCCTTCTGTGTATAATGGAAATTGTTTTCAGAGCTCCCAGTTTACGTTGCGCAGGCTCGTCGCCCAAGGTATTGTGGCAGTTTTCTAGAGTATTCAAAGGTTGTTTGTTCTGTGTGCAGATAATAGCGAGTGGGAGTTTCAGAAGTATGGACGGTAAGATACGTAGACGTGACGTGCAAGAGTTCACATCCAAGGGACGACGTTCTGCCAGAGACTGGACTTGGTTGAAACTCGATCACCATACCTGGCGTGGTCGAATTTCGTAGTAAGCGCAGAACCTCCTGGTTTCAGTTGGTGCGAGTGGTAGCTCTTTGTTGAAGTTCAGAGCCAAAAGCAGATCTGACAGTTGAGAAAGATCTACAGAGTTGACAGTTGACAAGATCATGTAACTTTTACCTTGCACTTCCCTTGAACCATCCTGCCTTAGCGGTTTACCGGTCATTACTTGTCCCACGTGGCTAACGAATGATCGCGCGAGAGCACGTTCGTCTGTTGTCCTTGACAAGGCAATCCAGGAGTTGCAGGACATCTACCAATAGAAGTGCCGAGGGTCATAGTCAGTACTTTGTTTCCACATTTTTCACTTTGTACATTTTCTTCCGATCTGTTCATACACCCTGAGGATCTTGCTTCTGCTTCTGTTGTCTCGGTTATTTAAGTGAGTTGATTGTATACAACTGATACTTTCGACATCTACATTATATTCTATTCAGCTTAATATGGATACTTGCACAATCAGTTTTGCGTTGGTTTAAGTCGGTTGATAAGCTCCCCTATGGCTAGTCAAGGAACGACTAGAACTTGAGAAGGAGTATTGTTTCTTGCTGACATTGTTGGGATGACCAACGAACCTGATTCATGATTACTTACTGCAACCACCTTCCGTTCTTCAGTATTATCCCTAGCTGAGGTCCCTGGCCTGTCATCTCTCTTACCTGTAGTAAGTTGTGCTTCCCAAAGGCTAAGTAATCTTTCTGAATAAAAAGGGAGTGAATATGGAACTGAAGCGAGTGTGATTCTCAGAAACCAAATCTCTGCGGTCTGGCTTTAGGTGAAGCAGTGCTGGACATTGGCATCTTACCCGATTCTCTTATCGTAAACCGTCAAACAATCGACTCGTCACATCTATACTCCCTGAGGAGACTCTTAAGTCTGAATCAGCTGAATTGAATGTTGCTTCGAGAATCTCCTCGAGCACACTAGCTTTTACTGCCAATCTCGTGATTCTATTGGGGCACGCACTTCGGTCAGGTGGATCACTTTGCTGTGTTGTATTCCTTGTATGAAGATACGTTACGGCGTATAATCCTGTCTTAACGAATTGAAGTTCTTGCCTTACGCGCTTGGCTCTCCTACTGTCTTTATCTTCAGATAATGTTGGATGATCGTCTAGAATAGTAATGTTTGAATCTAGAAAATTGCTTCAAAGGATAAAAATAAATGGTGTGATGCATTCTCATAGCTAACTCCATGTCCTTCACTATGTACACCTTCTTTGCTCCACCAAATGCAAAGCCTTGTGCCGCACCTTGTTTGCAGTAACATGGTTTGAAAGAGAACATATGATGTGAAAGCACAGGGTTTGGAAAGTATTTCTTCCCTAGGGAAACTTTTGAGGTTGGTGATGGAAGCGAAGGGTGGGGTTTTGGATAGCAGTGGGGGTTGTTGGCAGATCACGTCGATGCAGTGGGGGAGACATACGGGCCCGTCGCCAACAGATGGAGGGCGATGGTGACATGGGGGTTTCACCGAACTAAGAACGTTGTCCAAGTGATCCAAGTCACTAGTGGAGGTGGGAATCAGGGGAATGAATCGTGGGACCCTTCACACCTATATTTGTTTCTATGCACGCATTACTTTCCTTTTGTATACAACTAAGGATTGAGTCGTTTAGTTTCTTCTACGAAAATGACCTGCCTTTTTCTTCATATATCCTGCGAGCCGTTTCACTATTCCTCTAGTCTTCATTCTTGAAATCTCTATATACCTTATAAGACAGTAACTTCTCTTGTCTCTTCATATATCGTCAGATGTCTTGAGAACTTTTATAGTCCATTACCATTTACTCTTCACCTGCATATATTGCACCTCCTCCATGGAGGAGGCAAGTATGCAGGGGTTTAATTTATTCACCTTTCTAGCAAGAGCCGTTAAGTAATAAATTGAATTCACATTAAATTAATACATTAATCGCTTCGAGCTAGAAGTGTTATGTAATAAATTAAGCTCACATTAATTAATACAATAACAGCTTCAAATTTGTAACTTTAGCAGCGTTGCAGTCTACTCATCACTATTCTACAAGCCCGCATTTATCACTGATTCCCGTTTAGTTATTCCGTATTGCTGAGTTCGGCCTCGGGGCGGCACATTATTTCGGCGACTCCGCCAGTGACATAGGCGGCCGAGTTTGTCTCCACGGGCGTTTCTTCGCTACCCCTCTTCACTTGGCGGTTTTTTCAGTTCCAAGGGTCAGAAGCTTTATTTATATAAAAAAAGGAGTACACTGCAATACATATCCTACAGTAAACCACGCGACCCAATGAATAGCAAACGGATGGGAAGACCCCATCAAGCCTCACAAGGAAAGAAAGGACCCGAAGGGCCAAGCAACAACCACCCCGAAGGGAAGAACATCGGGGCTAAGTCCCGCTATCAGTAGCTCTAAAATCGCCTGTCGCACCTATAATATCGGAGATCAAAAAATCAGTACCTCTAGAAACAACTGGCGCACCTGAAGAGGCATCACCTACTACGATTGCCCTCCTGTGAACTGCTCCTGCTAAAGCTCTCTGTAGAGCAATGGAAACTCGCTGTCGGAAAAACATGGTGCAGAAAGAAAGAGAAAGTGGAACTCCCTGGCGTCTCTCATGATAGGCTCTAGCACAGTCTCTCAAGAAGACGTCGAACTCCAAACATGTTGATCTGTATATCTCCATAGCTAAAGGAATGAAGCGATGTCCCACTTGCATACCCCTGTACTTGGTCACCTTCGCTGCTGCCGCCACGCCTGCAGCCCATCCTGGGGGATGGGTGATCACCTGTGCCGCTACTGAGTCCCGTGTCGGATCCGTGACAACCACATCAGCCACTGAGACCTGATCCTCTCTCATCATGTATAGGTCAGCTCTCACTGATCCTCCTGTCTGAAGGGCATACCAACGCTCTCTCCACGTCATGTGACCGCTCTCCCGTGCTAAGACAAACCCGACGTCTCTGATGGCATCGTGGGTAGCTATCCGCTCTCCACCATGAGGACATCGAGCAAGATGACGACCCGATGTGTCGAGCGAGACACCGCACTCGCAAGTGGATAGTGCCGAAGCAACAGGCTGTACCAAGCCTAGGCGGAACCTCATCGCTGTAGAGAAGATAGTCGGTGCGAGTCGGAACGCTCTAATGCAAGGTCGAGCTATGAGCCAAGAGCCTGCGCCCTTGTCCGAACAAGAGCGGAGTCGAGCTCTAGTATCCCGTGAGATGGAAGAATCCACTAAGAGAGCATGGAGAACCTGCTGGAAGTGGTGCCCCGTCAGAGAAGACTGTAGTCCGCGAGATCCATCGGTAGCTAAGGTATCGAATCGAGGGTGTGCCTCACGTGCCTCAAGAGTCAGGCCATCTCTTGCCTCACGGAGACACATCTGTAGTGGGTAAGAACCATCCTCCACCTCTGTCACGTAGCTCTCTAGAATAGGTCTATCTCGCACGAGAAAACGACAACAGAGCCAAGGTGCTGAGAGGGCCCAACTACCCAAAAAGGCTGCCGGAGCAGTCTCCTCCATGGATAATAAGCCCACTCCGCCACATGATATCGGCAAAGATGTCTGCCTACGTGCGAGAGGTCCTGCCACACAGTCAAAAGTCCCCGATCCTATGATGTCGCCAAACACCCTCATGATCTTCCTATCAAACTCTCTGAGGCGCGAGATGAAGATAGGAGATGGAGGTACTGTGCGGAGTAAGTAACTCGGACGCCGCGCAATGGAAGAGTAAAGGATACCAAAGGCGACTTGAGGATCCTCCAACATAAGGAGATCCTCAATATGCAAAACGTCCTCCGCTAGAGCAACATCTAAGAATCGAGAGACAAAGTCCTCTGTACCCACAGGTACTCCGAGGATGCGTAAACCATCAGTGGGGATAACAAATCCCTCCGGGAGCTGTAGGTCCGACGGTATACCTATGGGAGACCAAGCCTTGCACTTTGACACCTTCACCCTCAGCCCTACCAAGGCCAATTGAGAGACAAGGTGGTCAAAGGCAACACCGACTTGGTCCGCCGGACCTACGATGTGCGTATCATCGGCTAGAGATGGAAAAACACAACCTGGAGCAGCCAAGGCGGTGGCCAAGAGAGCTCTGTAGTGAGCTAAGGCAAAGAGGGGTCCACCCAAAGGATCTCCCTGACGAGTACCTGCAGCGGAGCTGATGACTGAAACCCCCTCTATCGTAGGACCGTGCTGGTAGTAAAGAGAAGAAGGAGAACCATAGAAGGATCGCACGAAAGGGATCAGACCCGCCAGAGATCCCCCACCATCCATGAGCTCCCTAAAGATGGAAGCGCGAGAAACGCTATTAAAGGCGTTTTCCACGTCCACCTGTAGGACCACCCAATCGGGATGGATGTCCAAGAGAGCTCTAATGCCGAAAGACACAGACTCACAACCTCCCGGTGTCGCAACTCCAAACTGATGTGGGCAAAGGTGGTCCTGAAAAGTATCTCGAAGCTGAAGGACAATGGTACGACTGATAAGTCGTAAGAGAATCTCGCCGATGGCTATCGATCGAATCCCTCCACCATCCTTCGTCATGGCCAAAAGTCTAGCTGCCCCTAGTACCTGAGCTATAGACTGAGGAATATGTCCCTGAGCTACTGCTGCCGCTACCTGAAAAAGCTCCGTGAAACCACTAGAGGGGTCGTCTGTCTGAAAACAATCCCGTAGGTGCTCGTAGACCATCCCAGACAGACCTCCAGAAGATAGACGTGGAGCTGTACACAAGGCCTGGGCAAACAAAGATCTATCGAGACATAATGGCTCCTCAGGCTGATAGTCCTGAACCTCAGGTGGTGGAGGATCACCCGGTGAGGGGTGAAGGGAACGCAACGCAGCGATCGTCTCCTCGGTAGGACATGCCAATGACAAAGGATGCAGTGCTCTAGCAGCTCTACTGTACTCTCCAGCCTGACCTAACATCCTACAGCGTCGTATGCGAGCGGAAGATGAGACATGACGTGTAGAGGCAGACTCACTCCTACCTCGTACCGCACGGACTGATTCCTCCTATAAGGATGCCCAATCACCAGCACGGAATCTCCGAAGACGGGCCGCCACCTCCCGATGTCCTCCTCTGCCACCTCGAGTATAACGGAGACACCACCGAGGAAGTAGAAGAAATAGTAACCATGCCGTCTCGTCCTTGGTGTTCCGTGCCAACATGTCGAGAGGTAGACGAAATGCTTGTCTCACCTCGTCATGAAGAGCACGAGGTAACCGATGGAACAAACGCGGACAAGGGAAAATCGTCTCGAACAAACTCAGAATAGTGCTAGAGTGGAGTCTCATCCACTCCCACGACTCTGGAGGAACTCCAGGAAGAAGGGCTAATGGTGCCATAGTGACTGCACGTGTAGACCTCCGATCTCGGCTAACCTGGGCATCCCATGTGGTCGTATCATAGCTCTTGTGCATCTTTCCCACATGAGATTTTACTCCTTGCGAAGTAAATAACTGATTGCACACCGGACATGGTGTGTCTCGAATCAGTCTCGATCTCATGGGAGAGAGAGTACCCATAGCTAGAGAAAAACGATATCCGATCAAACGGTAATCATAACAAAAACATCTCCAAAAAGAAAAAGGAACATAGAAGAATAAGAACAACAAAAATAAAAAGAGAGAAAACGAAGAAAAAAAGAAAAAAAAGAAGAAGAAGAAAAGAAGAAAGAAGAACCCTGAACCCTGATATGTAAAGATAGAGAGAAAAAACTACAGTGAATGTGACAAAAACTGTCAAGAACTATCAAAAGTCTCACAAAAAACCCTAAAAGGAACCCTTTCTAACCCTAACTTCTCAGAAAATCAAAAACTATTTAATACTCACTCATCTTTCCACCAAATGTGCCAATTCTAAAACCAAAAGAAAGAAAAAATCAACATGAAAAAAAATATGTAAAAAAACTACCCCCTATCACACTCTAACACCCTCACCTCACCTGCGATCCTCTCTGCCCCCTCCCCGCGCGCGCCTCCCTCCCGACTCTCCTCTCACCCCCCCTCTAAACATATCCTACATAGTCTACGCTGTACTTCTCTAAGCTCCTCCTATTCCCCTTTCGTGCCCTGCGGTTCATTGAGAGGGATGTATTCTGGAAGTACGTCTCCTACGGATCGAATCGGTGTATCAGGTGTCCCTTCTTCTTGGGGTTTGGTAACTGCACCTCCGTCTTTCTGCTCTAGAACCCTACCTTCGCCTTGGTGGTCTGGAACCGGTGGTGTCTGCACTTCCTCCTGCACTTTCTTTCGCGTTGTGAAGTGTAATATTTGTGAGAGCAATCATGACAGCGAGTACTCTCCCTGTAGAAGAAGATGTTATCGACGTCATCTGCGGTGACTTCTTGGAACCTGATGAAACAATTCCACAGTGACTCTGAATGTTTTTTCTGTATCCCTGGCTGTGTTAACCACCAAGGAGATGCAGTATACTTCTCGGATGCTAACATTGCACGTAAGCATCTGGAAAAAATAGTCGAAAGAGGACTTGTGCTTTTATACCTGTTAAACTGCAGAGCGCGATGCAGTATGTTACAGTATGTTAACTCGACTCGATTTTTTATATCGGCCGCTCTCATCAGCATAAATAGCTCCTTGTCGTCATCCATCATGCTGTCGGTCATGTTCTTCGTCACAACGTGATGGTGATGCTGGTTTTTGTCCTTAAGACAATAACGGAGCATCCCAACGGGATATGGATGCCTTTGTTGGACAGCTGCTTCACACAAACCTCAGCTCCCAGAGGTCTGTCTCTGTCCCACCCCAACACCTGTCATATACGTTTTTTTCACCTCAAGACACGACTTCGCGTATATGCATACCACGTCTTGAAAGTACAAGTGAAGCATGGATCCCCCACGCTCAATCAAAAATATACCAGACACACATTGCATCTTAAAAAATTCAGAAACAAGAGGAAAGTATGTAGGTCGAGGTCACCTCCCGTGGTACAGATAATCACCGAAAGCTCTAAGCTGGGGAGCCTAGCCCTTGTCTCATGACGGAGAGACATGGTTTGCTGATAGGAGAGAAATGAGGACAAAGAACAATGCTTTCCTCTAGGTCCACCTGGCTGCATACACAAGGGTGAGAACGGAAACGATAAACCGCATGAACAGTGGATATGAGAGAACTGTCAGCTCGGCTGAAGTGTGTAAGGTGAGAAAATATACGGAAGTGGCTATCCTGCAAATACAGGTAGAAGTTATCGACCGAGTATGAAAAGAAGCGAAACGGACCAGCTAATGTCTGCAGGGGAACACTATGCAACGTGCACAGATGACATGTTCTCCCTATCTTCACATAATCGAACTTGATTAAAAACTCTGGCGGATGCTGAGAAAACCCAAGTTGTAAGTAAATATAAGTCCTTGTTAGTAGCAGGGATCGGTCATCAAAAGAGATCATAGGCGTTTGAGGTGACAAAGGACAAAAACGTGAGATATCGTCAGTAGTGTCTAAATATTCAAAGTGTCCTCACCTCTATATCGTCATCATTTTTACAATTGTCGGCCTCGATGACAGTTTCCGATAGACCATTCGACTTAGACATAGGTCGAGAAAACACGAATAGGTCAAGAAACGAATACCACGAGCAAAGATACACACCTGACAGCAGGCGAGAATGGGCGGACTAGCTAAGCAAGAAAGTTGTACCACTTGCGTTCGCAGTGATCTGGTCGAGACGACCCTCGTATCGTCAATGCTCCCTCCGTCTCCATGCCTAGGAACGACACATGTCAGCCCCGGCCAACGACCCTCCGTCACCCAGCGAAAAATCAATAAACAAAACAAGTGAACGAATCGATGAAAACGAACAACCAGCCACTGTCCGAAGAGAAATTGTCATGCGCAAATGCACGCGGAACGAATAGATGAAATTAAGAGAAATTATCATCGTCTAACAAATCAAGGTAAAGCCTACAGTCGTCCCTGCAGAGCCATTCGAACAACCAACAAGGAGCAAACTGCAAGGTCAAGACAACACCCCCTCTATCCGTTCCAAATGGGCCCTGCCAAACCACCATAACGCCTACCTAGCCGCGTCATAGCACGAATCCAAAGAAGCCATGATCAACGAGAAATCGTCCTCCGCCACCTTACGATCAACCAATCAACAAACAAAGCGAATGAATCCATGCAAACAAACAGTCCAGCCCCCAGCCAAAGATAAATTATTGTGTGCAAACGGCTCCAGAATGAATGAATCAACGAAGAAAGGAATCCAAAGAAGCCCCGCTCAAAGAGAAATTGCCATCCGTAAACTCTCATCACACCAATGAAGGTAAAATCACCATCCGCAAACCCTCGTCCGACCAAGCCAGCATTGAAGGCAAAAATCGTCCTTGCTGTCGTGTCGTGGATCGTCTCCTACATGAAAATCTATTTCGATGCTTATCATTATCGCTCCAAAGACACTCATGAGACTAAAAATGAAAATTTCTGCACAACTTCGGATCTTCACTTTCATCGCATCAGTGGATAGAGCTCGTTGTAAGCTTTTCATGGGCACTTCGTCTACTTTGTTTGGACGCCTAGTGGAGAAGTTACGAGACTCGAAAGATGGGAAAAGCAAGCTAGGCCCCAGATTCAAATCATGTCAAAAGATCGATTAACAAGAGAAAAATAGAGCGTCGTATTATGTTATGTAATCTTGTCTAAAATCCAGAACCTTCATATATGAAATAGGATAGAAATCATGCAAGAGGTTGATCAACAAGAAAAATAGAGAGAATGTTGTCTTGTCTAAGAAAACATTTGATTTCTGATTGTGACGATTCTTGACTGTGAATATGACTAAGCTTAGTAATCACCCTGTTCACCTTTGATTTATGTTTCAGATAATAAAGACAGTGTGCATACATGAGAGTTAACATGTTTTATTAGTTTCGCTGGTGAACTTTACCACCCTTTATCTCGAGATTTAATCATTCATATCAACTGTAATTCATCAAGACGCTAGTAATAATTGTGATCTGCATTCCTACAAAAATCTAGTTTGTCCAAGAATCCCTTGTCTAAATATTGAATACCTTCTTTGTATTCTTTTTGTTGTAATTCCTCCTCCTCCTAAGCTCTTCATATCTGAATTCTTGATGTATCCATCTAGTGCTTTTCCTTCCAGGGATTCATTACTTGGAGATTAGATCATGTGAGTTTTTGAAAATGTACCTTCCATTATCAAGAAGATATGTTGCTAACAAAACAACACATGACTTTCTCCTGGATATCCATTTTCATCTTTAGCTCATGCATAATTCAACTCAAGTTCTATGACATGATCTCATTTCTTCAGCTATATACCCTCAATAAGAGTTCTTCAGAGATAATATAATCAAGATCTTAACGTCTTACATGAGACTGTGTTTACTATGTTAAATATAAAACATGACGTGATTTTTTATAGAAGTAAATTATTGACTTGAATTTTAATTTTATCTGAAATATTCTTTTATATTATTTTGTTATAGCATTTCATAAAACCATTATTACAAAAATATTTCTTGTATATAAAGTAAAGGTTTCTAATTATGTCACGACACTCATGTCTCTCCTCTGAAATTAGAACAATGATTCTTCCATATAACTCTTCTTAAACTCTCGAGCAGTCCCTCAGATTTTCCAAAGTGTGTTTACTTTGAAATCCTAAAGCTCTCGAATCACGTTTTACATTTAACTCGTTTCTTTTTTGTTTGAGAAGCTTAGAAAATAATATTCAAATTTGTAGGATTTCTTAAACAGCCATCGTACAATGTGTTAACTAACAGATGATATCAAAACAGCAGCAACTAAGTTTCAGGTTATTACGTAGTAGCTTCACATTTGTTGGAAAATGTAGAGCCCACTTTTTCAATTTTATATAGAAGAAGCTCAAAATGTATAAGTTTGTAGAAGAAATAAGAAGATAGAAGATGAATAGCGTAGTTACAGTGAAGAAGAACAATTGTGAAGAGTATTCGGAAAAAGACCTTCACAAGAAATATCTGAACAGAAAATAGAGGGTGAAGACTTCTTCAGAATACATTCCTTGAAGTATAATCTCTTCACGGATAGTCAGTAAGAGTTATAGCAGAAGATGGTCGGGCAAGAAAGAGCTATCTAGCCGAAGAGGGGCAAGAAATGCAAGGGACGAAGACGAAGACAGTCTGCGCATACCCTTGTCAATCATGTAGCGAGGAACGAGTGATGACTTCGGCACGTGTGAGGAGTTCGAACCTAATTATATACTCGGAATCCTAGCTCATTATCCAAATCTACTTTTAGCGCACAACGATTTCACATCTGCGGAGAGAGTTCATGCGGAGATAGTGAAATTGGGACGAAGGCTCACATTTGGGCGAAGGCTAACTTGAGCGAAGGTTAGCGCATTAGGCGAAGATCATCTCAGAGTTCATACAATCATCTTCGTAGAGTACGATGTCTGTCACTTCGAAGCTACCACGCATTCGAGCCTTTGAGTTAGATCAGGAGGAGCTAAGACATCTTCGACCGAAGCTGAAGGAGCTAGGCTTGAGTTTCTTGACATGGGGAGGTTGGACCCGAGTGTCTGACAAGTTCATCAGTCAGATACGAATGTGTGAAGACCATGGTGACGAAGACGAGTATGCAAGACCAGGGAACTGGACGATCAAGAATTAGAAGAAGGTCTTGCTCGACGAGGTGGGTGAGAAGAGAGATTTGCTCTTTGATCATGCGTCGATGGAGCCTGGTGAAGGAAGGCCAGGACTATGGAGAGCTCTTCGTCCATCTAGTTCATCCAACGAATGACCACAAGTTAACCGATTATCGAGATCCAGTGAAGAGGAAGACCACCAAAGTGGTGATGTTGATTTTGAGTCCGAGGCGGACAACATACTTGTCTGCGTGGAAAATATGCTTCTTCGAACATCTTCGCTGGTAAACGTGCACATTGGGTGAAGATCTTCCACGAGGAGGTACAACGAATATGGATGAAGCAAGACTACGTCTACTTAGGGGGATTTTTCAGTGTCTTTTATTTCGGTATGGGATGGCTCACGGAGAAGGACGCCTGACAATTGAGATTTGGTGAAGACAAAAAGTGCGAGGACGAAGATCTTTCGTCAGTCCGCGAAGAGGGAGCACAAGGAGAAGTAACTCAGCAAGTGGAGATTTCACCGAAGGCACCTGCCAAAATCACATCTGGGCCACCACCGCTGGAGGACACCCCCGAGACAGCGATAGACATAGAGAAGCGACGCAGTAAGAGGAAGCGGAGCCTTCCAACTTCGTCAAAGAAGAAGCCGCAGGAGAAGCCGAAGATGAGAACAAAAGCGAAGGGGACCAAGAAGGAGACTGTCGAGCTAAGTAGCTCAGGGGTGAAGATGGAGGGTGTAACCACCTTCGACGAAGGGACTTCAGAAGGACCAGCACTTGGTGAAAGTGATAAGTTTCGGAGAGTGATGATATTCGACGAAGAGGTTGTAATCCCCGTCCTTAGACTTCTGGAGGAGAACATGGCCGAGTATGAAGACGAAGTCGGGAAGAAGCTATCTTTGTCCGAATTGCTTGCCGCGGTACACTTCAACAAGGGGAACTGGCAGCAGGAGAAGAACAACTTCGTGAAGAGGCGAGGAATGCAACGAAGCTTCGGTTGAAGACGGAGAAAGAACTCGAAGATCTTCGGCGTCAATGCAAGGAGGTCAAGACTACTTTGAAGACGAAAGATGAGGAGCTTAAGGTCTCAACGAAGAGCTTCTCCGATCGCCTTAAGGAGTTATCAAATGAGAAGGCTGAACTGCAACGAAGTCGTGAAGAGTTCCAAGTTACAGTTGCAGAGCTTACAAAGGAGAAGGAAGATCTTCGGACGAAGGTTGAAGACTCCGGAGACCTTCGGAAGAAGTTGATGCCGGTTCTATCTGCGTATGTGACTTCGGGGCTTGATTCTGAAGAGCTTGGTCTTCTTCGAATGCTGAAGGCGGAGGTAGTACAAGCGGACGTGAATCCGGATGGTGTGAAAGCGCACCTTTCCAGACTTAGGCAGAAAGTAGATAAGGAGTTAGGCGAGATACGAGCGAACGCGGGGGTTCAGTTAGAAGAGTTCAGAGCACAGTTAGGCTTAGGAGTGTAGATTTAGTGGAGATGAAGATAGATCGTAGGGTAGTGAAGGTCTTCCGCCTTCTTAGGAAGATAAGCAGTTAGCTTAGTTAGAAAGCAGTTAGGTTAGAAGAAGAAGTATATAAGCAGCGCAATTCTCAACCCTCGTATCCTTTTTCATGTTTTCAGTTCTTTGATAATTAATTTCCATTTCCCAAAAGTGCGGAGCAATGTTGTGAATATTTTGGGCGAAGATATTTTCCTCCGAATATTCAGAGTTTGTTGTCGCAGGTGTAATTCTGATTGACGAAGATCTTCGTTGTTAGACTTGAACGAAGAGACTTGGAAGAGACTTCGGCCGAAGACAAACCTATGTTCTTCGCTAAAGAGTTTTGAACGAAGATCTGAGAACAAATCAGTTACTGTGAAGTGGAAGAGATAAGTTAAATTGTAAAAAGAGTTTGGAATATGGTGGCTTCTTCTTAAGAATGTCTTCTTCAAATAAGTGGGGTCTTTAAGAGTGAGGATTTAGTTGGAAGAACGCTCCTTAGGAAGAGTAGGGGATTAGCCTTGGAACCTTAATGTGAAGTCTGTATTCTTTTGTCTTTTCAGAAGAAGACTAGTAACATTTCAACAGTATTTTACATTCTTCATTCATTCACACAATTGTCTTCTCAAATCTTTTGTTTGTATTGTTGGAAAGGTCCCTGGTCAATAACTATTTCATTGTTGTTTGTATTCGATTTGTCAGGTTGTGCTTGGGTTTGGTTTCTTATCAGACTTAATCTCTCATCCGGATATTATTCTATTTCGAGAGAATAACAGAAAACTATCAGAATTAACATTGTGACGTTATAGTACTGTGTTTTGTGTAATTGTTAACTGTATCTTCATGAGAAAGATCCTTTATTCACTATTTCAGATACATTGTGTTTCTTTGGGTTGTTACAGAAAACTTATCTTTTGACTTCTGGATAATCTACAACACTTTATTGCTCTGATGTGCAAAACTTCATTTATGTTTCATACATGAGAGGGTGTCTCAAACTTTACTTGAATCACATCTTTTCATACATATGTGTGTCATTCACATAGCCATGTAGATCTATAAATTGTTTCTGGAAATAAGTTCTGGTTTTAATAAAACCAAATTTATTCCAAAAAATTGGTCCTTTAGAACATCATAAACGACTAGATCATAGTTTTATTTTGATAACTCATAAGTACACTCAACTCTAACTAATACTTGGTGAAGAAGAGTTTGTTCCCATAAAGTGAAAATATGCAAAGTGCTGGATCGAGACATATAATCGAGATAGACCTCCTAGATCTACATAAAATTTATAACTATAAATATAAATGTTAGATCATCTTTGTTCACCTATCCCTCGTATCAAAGAATGATAGGTAAGTAAAACTAAAGTTACTTAAGCCTAATGTCCTCATTAGTTTCCAAAACTACAACTAAAAAATATTTTTATTTCGATCTTAAGACTTTTAAAAGAATCAACGGTCTTTGTAAGATCAGACTCGAACCCAGAGCTAATTTCCATAAAATCATAACCAAACCAAAATATCTGATCGTCAATATCAAAACTGTAACCAAAACATAGAAATGTTAGATCCCGTGGATCACCTGTAAGTCATATGAAGAATGATAGATTAGTCAAACTAAAGTTACTTAATCAATGTGTCCTCATTAGCTTCCAAAAAACTACAACTCAAATGCATCTTTGTTTTGATCTTAAGAATTTTAAAGAAAATCATTGGTCTTTGGAAGATCTGATTCAAATCCAGAGCTAATTCAAGTAAATTCATAACCAAAATCAGAATATCTGATGAGGCGACTGATGATGTGGATTCATCAGTATCAAACTATAACCAAAACATAGAAATTTTATTTCGTTTTATAACATCTGCAACTCGTATCAGACTACTGTTATTTAGCCCTAGATTAAATGTCTTCATCAGGTTCCAAAACTACAACTAAAATGCATTTTTTGTTCATCTTAAGATTGTAAAGAGGACCAATGGTCTATATAAGATGAGATTCAAACTCTGAATTGATTTACATAAAACCATAACCAAAACAATAAATATGTTTGTTCTCTCATATAGCTCCAAGGTAGGAAATAATAAATAATTTGCTCAAAGATTTCAAAACTTTCAGCACTACTATAACTAGCATATAATGTTCGTGTATAAAATCCATCTGTATGACATGATCATATTACACTTGACATACGTATATATGAGTATCATGTATACTCTACATATTTTCTTCGCATGCTCTCACACAAAGGAAAAATTAAGACAATAAAGTGTTTTGATATTTCATAAAGTGCATTTTGAGCTCAGTTCAGTGTCAGTATACTTCTCACTTTTGTAATTTCCAGATGTACAGTTTTCTCTTCAATAGCAGTATATATAGCTGTATTGGGCAGTTTCTTCCAGAATCAACAGCCGCTAAGAACAACCGAGGCTCGCTAATGGTTTCTCCAAGATGATTCACTTGAAATCCAAGAATTTACTACTTTCCGTGAAGTGTTATATTTCACAGAATACTTGCAATGTCGAGAGTACGAAAAGTTACCCCAGAAAACCCGAGGAGAGTGAAGATAGAACTTCATTGAGCCTTCCATTCCTCAGCTTCAGCCGACTGAGGATGTATTTACATCAACTTGGTTCAAATACTGTTCTGTAGAGATCACAGTCGTTCATACCGGACTTATGGGTCAACTAAGTTCACTTTACATTAGCTTGAGAGACCATCTCTGAGATTTGTTTTCCGATCCTAGATGTCATTTTCCTGAATCTGAATCTAGATGGCACTTAACTGACACCTACGCGGATGGAATCTCAACCCAAAAGAGAATCTCATCTCTAGAGGTTGGATTCAGATATATTCCTTACTAACAAGCCATAAAAGTGAAAAACTTAGAGTGTCTTTACAAAAACTTGACCAGGAACTCACCAAGGTAATCACCATACCCGATGAATTACTGTTTCCAATTTGATTTATTGTAAATATAATTCACCAGACAAACTACAAACATTGGTGATAGCTGAAAGTGGGATTTGGATTTTGTAAAGCCTATCACACAAGAAAGCATAGAAAGCATGTGCTTAATTAGAATACTTGTAATTTTCTCTCGGTGTCACATTCTGTATCGTAACTTATCATTTATGTCTAATATGCTTGTATTTGTGACGATAATAATGTCGAGATCAACATTAAAGCACATTGAAAAAAAAAGAAAAACATCGAAGTTGACCCATCCATATTCCACCCCATGGGGTTAGTATTTTCAGATGCGCCCAAATCCCATCCATCCAACCGTGGTTGCCTCTGTCGTACTAGGTTGCCAGCTGTACTAACTAGGTTGGAGCCCACCTTCGTACGTGTGGCGTAGCCCAATGAGAGAGAAGAATTATAATTTGAATTAATGGAGTAAATAGATAAATATATAGATTTCAACTCTGTACCACGTTGCCTTGCAAACTGCTTATTAGGATCGGGCACTTTCAAAGAGTTAAAGAGAACTTCGGGTTTTCTAAAGTGAAGTTAGACCAAGTCCCATGCACGTACGGCCAAGATTACTGCAGAAGTCTTCAGTCACAGATGGGACTTGGGATCTCTTTGTGAAAAGACACTCTTAGTCAAATTTCCACTTTGGTATAGCTATCTATTTTAAGTTTAAAACAAAGAGAGAATGGGTCGAGGTTCACTTCGGTGTTTTTCAAAGTGAACTTTGGGTCAAGTTCATGTAAAGACCTTCTGATTTCCCTCAGATATGGTTTCGACCAAAGGTGAGAGAAAAGTTGCTCATTGATAAATTGGACTGTACCTTGCACCAGCGCTCGCATAGCTTTTATCCCTATGGGGAAGGATACTCACCCACCCATGATACACTTCCAAGTGTATATGGATGTTAATTAATTAATGTTCTTTGGAAACGAAGCGGTTTTGAAAATTAGTTCCTCTCACTTATCCTCCTAGCAACGCATCAGTCCGAACTCCTCTTATGGGTTATATCTTGATGAGTTGGCTACTCCGAGACTGGTTAACATATATCATTTACGAATTAATTCAAATTTTTTAATAACTTATTATAGTATATTTTTACAACATTTAGAAGTTTCTGATAAAGAAAACTAAATTCACTGTAAAAGGCTGTGGGGAAAGATATTGTCCAACAACCGGAAGTTTCCAGACACTTGCAAAGTGAACCAGTTTTTCTAAAAGCTTGAGTAACGTTTCTGGTTATAAACTCACTTTTGCAAGTTCATTTAATGGATTCAAACATGAAGTTTTTCTTCTTCATTTTCATATGGACAGGTATTTTTTCCGATAAATCGTTCAACGGTTAGGAAACTTTCTTCTTCGAATAGAAATGCAACGAGTTGAAAGAATAGACTACAAATGTGCGGAAGGGTTAGATTAGAAAAATGATAATTCGTGGACTTCTTCCAAATCTCTACCGCTTTGTGAAGTACATCTTCATTGCTTTGGAATTCAAACGATTCTCTAAATGACCATGTAGAGTCTTTGCTACGCGTCTTAACAAGGTGGCAAGTTAGTTTGCGTTACCGTAAATGAGTGGTTTTCCTATCTTGATGTTCCTGTTTACGTGATACTTTTGGTGTCAAGAAAAAGTATCGAAGACTTGCGCCCATTATGAAGAATCATTCCGGTTGATTTTCGTAGCGTAAAATAATCTAACTGTTATTTTTCTTGAACTCAGTTAGCTCTTTATGATATATTTTCCTAACATATTTTATTCCAACCGGTCTATTTTTGTTATATTAAGAGAGTCTCTTTTCACTTGCAGTTTGGAAACTGAAATTTGTATCATTTCTGATATTTTCGCTACAGTTTGGTTTTGTCGATCCGGCTGCAATTTTGCATTAAAGTTTCCACGCTCAACAGTTTTGCTGCAGTTTCGTGATTTCAACCCGAACTGGACATAGAGAGCATTCCAATATGTCATTTTTTGCTTGCGTGGCGCTCAAAAATGAGAACCTCAAATCTCAGAAGACCTGTTTCAAATCCATCTCCTAAATTTTTCACCTTTGGCACGCCAAAGAGTTTGTTTAGGAGCGAGCGAGAGTGGCGATGGTGACGAGAGGGAGCTGAAAGCTTGCAAGGGCTCATGGCTATGGCCACTTATGCGTGCCATAGAGTGCAAGACACGACTGCGGTGCTAGAGGAGACGAGTGTTTTTACACGCACATTGAACATAGAACGAACGGAATGCAAAGTGATGATCAGATAGAGAAGCACCAAAGAGAGCAGGACATAAAATTAGATGAAAGTGAAGACGGAAGCAGGGAATTCGTGTTACGACAGTCGAACCAGATAGCAGATTGAATGGGGCTGGGACCCACAAAGCACCAGCTAAGACGCGAAAGAGACCAAATAGAGAAAGAGCCACCTTACTGGACATCACAATTAAACTATAGTGCAATCAACTGGAGGACGAAAAGGAGACTAGAAGAGAGACAACCCACTATCACCACCTTTCAGGAAGATCAGAGAAGCTACAATGTCAGAGTTGGAGATCTTAGGGAGCCAGATCGCAGGAGGCAAGATCGGCCAAATCATGGGTGTAGGCATTGAGATAGCTACGCCTCAGAGAGAAGGTCCACTGGAAGAGAGTAAATATCGTGAAGTCAGACGAATCCTAGCTAACCCCAAGGGGATCCGACAAACGATGTCAAGCACCCCGCTGCTCCCACACAGCAACGCAAGTCTCTTTTGAGAAACACAAGCACATAAGTCAGACAAGCTCTTGGCTTTAATGTAGAAAATGCAGGAGCTGAAGGAGACACAACAAGACTAAATGTAGGAAGAGACACGAGGAAGAGAGTGGATGCAAAGACAAAAAGAATGAAACGTACAAAACTGGGAGGAGATAGCAAGCTCCCAAGAATCGATCAATCGAAACAGGTAAGATTTCACAGAAATAGAGAAACAAGGAAAAATACATACCCAGAACTCTATGAAGACCAAGCTGTTTCAGAATCGACGAGGGAAAATCTGGAGGCTGCGTTGCGCGAAATGAAAGAGAAGGATCCTCCCAGAGAAGGACAGAAGACGACCAGGTTCACCACAACAAAAAGATTACTGTTGAACAAAATGACCATGCTCGAGAGAACAGCCTCCATTCTTTACACGGTGGACATTGCATCATCAAGGGATATGGTGAGCGATTAGGCTGAGATAATCCTAACCCAGCAAATGAGAATTCTAGTAGAACGGCTACGAGTCCTAGGTCAAAACTGTTTTCTAATTCAGGTAGCAGAGAAAGATCAGAGAGACAAAATCTCTATAGTATCACCACTTTTCATGAGAACAATAATGAATTTTGTCTTTCTATGAGAACCATCCTTCGATTCACGAATCTACGCATAAGGAGGGCACCAGTGTGGGTGGAACTAGCAGGCATCAACACGTGGTATGAATACTTATTGGGAAAAGAGAGCCCAGAACAACAAGAAGGGACCAGAGGAAGACAGCAAGGACGAGCAAGAACAACAAATGACGTGAGCAACCACAAAGAGTAATGAAGGACAACACAAGAAAAGCACAGAAGGAATGGAAATGGAGGAGGAAGATGAGTAAAAAATAGAGCATGAGTACGCGATAGAAATGCAGGAGCGAAAGGAGCAGGAAAGGAAAAATAGGGGCACTTCTGCTTAGGAGAGGTCAGCTTCTAGATCCAGGGGAAATAATGTCAGCGCAGGGGAACCAAACCAGATGGGGAGAAACAAACTTATACAAGGGTATAGATGAAACTACAACTAAGAGTAGCAACATGGAATGTCAGGGGCCTAGGTCACCGAACAGTATGCGAAGAGTGAAGAAATGATGGAACGGGTGCGGAGGACAACCAGACATATTGATGCTACAAGAACTGAAGATTAAGGAGGAGAAGATTATGTTTTGCTTATACCAAATAGCGAAGAGCAAAAATGTTATAGTGGACTACACAACAGAAGGAAGAGCATGAGCAGCCTTAGTAATAGATGATAGATAGAGAGTACTAGACGGAGGTGTGAAAGGAGACGGTACAGTAGCATGAGCAAAGATACACCCAAAGAAAGACGAATACTATGTAGCGTCGATATATGGACCAAATGAAAGAGGTAGATGAAAGATGTTATGAGACTGGTTAATGAGAACACTAGAGGAAGGCAACTGGATAATTGGGGGAGACTGGAACTCTGTTGAGACCCTTGTTGACAACATAGAAAGAACTGTTGTTCATCATGGTTCAGAACGACAGAAATGGTAGCAACTCAAACTCCTGCTGGATCTGGAAGATGGAATGGAGATATCATCATTTGCAGAAGGGCTCATATTTCACTAGACAGCAAAAAGTGGAAAATAAGTTGGATCAATAGAGGCTGGATCGAATCTACATTTCTCAAAGGGAGGAATGACTAACTGGAAGACCTACCACTATGCATGACGGGAAGCAAGTCTTATCAGATCATTCGCCAATCCTGATGACATGGACTCAAAACAGTCAAGAACACAGCAAGAAGTCCACATACTACGTGTCTGTTGAATCTCTTCAATCGAATACATTACTGAATGAAAGTAAGGAAGCATGGAAAGAGACAGGAGCCTTGACGAGAGAACCGAGAATAGCTTGGGAGCTCAAATGGACCAAAACAAAGGCGATACTGAGGAAAGAAGAGATGGAGCTACGGAAGAGACGAAAGCAAAGGCTGGAGAAACTAGAGAGACTGGAGAACAAGAAAATAGAAATAGCGAACAGAAGATGCAACCTAGCTGATGAAGAACTCACGTGCATGGAGCGAGAAATAGAGGAGCTAGAACGAGAAAAGACTGAATACTGGAGGAAACTAAGTAAACTTAGATGGATTCAGGAAGGAGAGGCCTCATCGAAATTCTTCTTTGTCATCACAAAGACAAAACGAATGAAGGAGTCAATCACAACCATGTAGATTGAAGATGGGACAAAGATGATGGAAGGACATGACATCATAAACGAGATTCACGCTTATTATCAATGATTTTTACAAGAGATGAAGATGTCGAACGGGTGCATGAGCAGAGAGAGAAGGCACTGGTCCTAGTGAAGAAGAAAGCGAGTCGAGAAGAGAATGTACTCTTGATCAGATGTGGTGCCAACAGTTTACAAGATTGGAGAATTTTCAAAAATTTTAAGTTATGACGTGTCTATATAATTGAAGTAACCTTATTACTTAAGATTACACCTTGCTTAGCAAGAAGATGATCTTAAGGTGAATTCGTGAGAAGAAGCCAACTTCGTCTGAAGCCGGAAGACGTCTTCTGGAAGCTTGAAGCCGAAAGCTGGAGTATGCTTCCTAGAAAGACGGTGATTACAACCACAGGAAGTACCAACCGCGCACCGACTAGGTAAGAGTACGTATATCTAACATATAATCATCATCGTAGTAGATAGGGCTAGGATAGATCGTGCTGTTATCTAATCGGGAAGGAGAAGATAGGGAAGCCAGACGCGCATCAGCACCATAGCTCTCTTTTCTGCTTCTCTACTCGATTTGGGAATTGAGGAGAACATTGGAAGCGTGCAGAAGCGAATTGCAGTGAGGAAGTAAGAGAGGACGTCTTCCAGTAAGAAGCGCACTCGAGGTAGAAGAATTGGGAATCCTCACAGGAGTAGAAGACTCAAAATTGAGAGTCGAAGGAGAAAATCAAGAGTTGGAAGCTTCAAGTCGCAGTAGCTCGAATTTGATTGTAGAAGCAGAGTCACAACATCTCGAGGTTGAAAGAAGAAGCAGGATCGTGACAGGACGAAGGCATTGGGAGCAGAATCGAAGCATTGAGACGCATAGAAGATTGAAGAAGCAATCAGAAGCGTAACGCATTAGAAGTAGTACTGAGGTTCTTTTCACTTCTTCCCCTCCCTCATCGCTTTCCGCCCTCTGTTCTTATGCTTTCCACACTTCCTTGATCGT
This sequence comes from Asterella californica, assembly GCA_036924285.1. NCBI lineage: Eukaryota > Viridiplantae > Streptophyta > Marchantiopsida > Marchantiales > Aytoniaceae > Asterella > Asterella californica. The sequence goes on from JAYKYS010000003.1 coordinate 22,916,981, forward strand.
TTGCAGGGAGCTTATCGATCCTTCTCCTTCCCTAAAATTTCTCTGAGAAGATTGGACGCGGAACCGCGTCCAATTTTCGACAGCCATCTTCTCAATCTCTTCCTGAGAATTGAAATTGAGCTTCTCCTTCTTCCTATTCCAAAAGTTATTGTTATGTCCATCAATTTCCTTACCCTACTGCGCTTCTGTCCTAGAATCCGTGGACAGAAGACTCTTTTGAATGTCTAGATATTTCCAGAAGTCGAATGTTTGAAGTTCACATCAAATAGTTGGATTGGACTGAAATTTGAGTTGATGTGAATCCAGAGTGAAATTGAGAGTTGATTGTTGTTTCGAGAAGCCGGAAATTGAGAATCGGATCAATGCTTCCCAAGCTTCCTGGTTTCTCAAATCCACATCTCCTAGAGAGCTAGAAGATTGGAAAGACTGGCAAAATATCTTTGCCAGCCTCGAGAAGATGTGAGGGTCCTCCACGGATCTTTTTTGTCTGACCCATAGCATCCTGTTCCTTCTTCTTTCCGGACTTTAGAAGACATTGTGAGAAGTCTTGCTGGTAGAATCTGGAGAGAAATGTCAATGGTCATGTCTTCTCATTATGTAGCAAGTTTCTTCTGAGAGCGTATGCGAGGTGAGGAGTTGAAAGATAGAGTGCGAATGTTCCGTGTCTATTGTGAGGCTAGATTGCGAATAGGAAGTCAAAGAAAGGTGAGACTAGTGATGGGAAGCCTGGCTGCAGGAAGTCTTCTGAAAACGTTAATTAACTAGAAGTTGTCCCGGGAGTCTTCCTGGAGGTCACTATCACCGTAGGAGCCCTCAACCTTCTTCTAATCAATTCGTAGACCTCGCTTCTCACGTATCTTCTCATCTTCTGTTAGGAAGTAGGATGAATTGCAAAGTGGATTGTCTTCTTAAGAATCCATGCGATGCCTTGCTTAGCTAGGATTGCGTAGGTATAGCTCAGAAGACGTGATGTACTTAGGAAGCACTGTTAGAATTCTGGAAGACAAAATAATTGTCTTCTAGAAGACTAAATTCATCTTTTGAGAGTGGAAGCTGGACTGTGAGGACCCCGTAAGGATTGAGTCTTAGGCCCATAGCAAGTATGTGTGGTATAGTGTAACAGAAGCTCGAAATATCGATGCATCCTCGAGGGTTGGTGTTATCATAAGCGGAGCTGATCGGAACCAAACCTTTCATCAAGAAGACTTTGGACCTCGACTTCTTCACATAGGACTGGAATCTCTCGGACTAGGGTCTTCTGGAAGAGGTCTGGGCAGCCCTGCCTCTTTGAAACTGTGTACCTGTCCAGACAGAGATCATCCTTGTGGGCGCTAGAATGGTGACGCAGAGCTTTCACCGATCTGAATCAGAGAACCGCGGATATGAGCTCGAGAAAGAGAAGATTCTCTCGATTATTTCAGAAAAATGGCATGTACTTGGGAGTACTACATGCCTGTTCTTGGAAGACCGGCAGGGGAGAAACAATGGAAGGTGGAAGCCTACCGAGATCCAAAGAAGCGTCTTCCGGAGATGCTGTACCTTCACCTTTTTCCCAAGGGAAAAGCTCAAAAGGTCATATATCTTGGAGACCAGGATGTGGAGTTCTTGGAATTTGTTTGGGCAGGAGAGGTCGTCAACTGAGGCGTCTTCTTCCACGTCTACGTCCATGCCGAGTTAGTTTACTTGGGCATCCCAGCAGGAGGCATCTCACCCCCTTCTTCTGCTATTTGTATGTGTCCAAGGGGGGCCAGTTGGCCAAGTATGGACTAGTGGGACAGCGAGAGGTCAAGGAAGAGACCCCAGAGTAAGAAGATCATACCGGTGGCATGTCTTCTCCCTCCCACTCTAGTGCCTCAGGAAGGACGATCAATGTTCGGGAAGATGACTATAGCGTCAGAGAAGACGCTTCGTCACCAGGAGGATGGGACCTAAGAGCATTCCTAGGAAGAGCACATCTTATCCTATCATTCACTCCGGATCCGAGTCAGATTCGCAAGAAGACACCCCCAGTACCAAGATCACCAGGAAGACAGTTCTTGTGCCCCCAAGGAGTCTTCCGAAGACTCCAGAAGCCAAGACTTGGGTCGATGTTCCAACTGCGACAAGAGGATGCACAGAAAAGCAATGATTCTGCGGTGGGAAGAGATCTTCCATCTCGGAAGACATCGAGAGTAGCGTCTTCTCGAGCGTAGAAGAAAAAGATCATTATGGTGGAAGAGATACATATGTCTCTAGAAGACAAGGAAGCCGCCACAGACCAAATTCTAGGCATGAACCTTTCTTCTGCAAGAAGAAGACTGGAGGAGTTCAGCGCATTCTTCAGTTCTGAGATCCAGCCAGTGATGGAGTTGGTGGAGAAGCGAGCGATGGTCCATGAGAAACCGCTGCAACCTGGATTTGATCTTCATACCTTGATTCAGCAGGAGGAAGCCCAGAAGCAGAACTTGGAAGCTATGGAAGCCAACCTCTGCACCATGGAGAAGATTGCCACGAAGTACAAGATAGAAGCTTCTGCTTCTTTCAAAGAATTGACCCAATCGCGGAAGAACAACCATGAGTTGCAGATGAGACGTCATCAGCGAGAGCAGGAAGACCTGCAGATCAGGGGTAAGTTAATTGATCTAGCAAAGGAGAAGAAGACTTGGAGCGCACAACGATGTCATAGTGCATGGCGTTCAAGATGATAAAACGGAGCTTCAGAAGACACTCAACCAGCATTTGTTCAGGAAGCTGCGCCCTAGCTTATCAAGCTGGGCAGGAGCTAAGCTGAGGCTATGCTTGGCAAGCTGTCCCCTAGCTTGGATTGAAATATCACCCTGAACGAGGACAAAAGTTACTAGAACGCAGAGCTCGACGAGGAGAGCGACCTCATGCTTCTAGTTTTGACAGAAAGTGTTTTAAGCAATAGTTAGTACGGGTTTTAGGCTGTGAAATATGTGAAAGAGGGAAATCTGTCGATTCTGGCTCGTGACTCGAACTCAAAATCTGATAGCGTGAGTGTGTAGGTGTTCACAAGTACTATAGTTTTGACTCCTTATTCGTAAAAAACGGAGTTGTATGCAGAAGTTAGCGTAGAGAAGGCTAGTAAAGACTTTATAAGAAAACTTCTTAGCAAAAGCATATGTACACGAAGTTGAACAGTTTTGAACGGAACCAAAGGCCATCCCAGTGATAGGGCGCTTGCCTAGGAGAGAAGTGGTCTCAGGATCAATCCCCCCTGGCCTCTGGTTCTTATTCCGGCATGTTGACCTCCTGGAAAGGTGACATCAAGATGGCATCAAGAGCACGGGAAACTTTTGCTAATTTTGCTAATTAGTTAAATAACCATCGAGTCGGCTTGCGATGGAGAATGAGGCTATGAGAACCTTTATTAGTGAAGGGGTAGAGTTTGTGGAGACAACTGTGAAACTTGTATTAAAAAGGGGCCAACTTTGTAAAAAAAGCTTTGTACGCATAAGGACAGAGGGGGGCAGCTTAGCTAGGGCCCTGCTTCCGATAAGTGACTGCGCTTATAAGGACAGCAGGGGGGCAGCTTAAGCTGGAGCCTTAACTTTTAGGTTAAATACATGCGGCGGCTTAGGACCGGGGACAGTTTGCAAAGGATTTTTCTGAGAGAGCTGAAGCGGAAGGAGGAGGATTAGGAATTGGGGGTTGAGGACACGTCGGGGAAGCTAGGAGGCTGGGGGAAGATCAAATTGCTGACAGATTGAATTGGGAGATCATCGTAAGGAGAGGGGCATGAGTTTTAAGCTTGGACGTTGTCTAATAAACTGTTCTGAGGAGAAATTACTCTCAGGAGGTAGTTTTATTGAGAGAGATCGATTGAAAATCTACAGAGGACTTTTGATCGACGTTGGATCAAATTTCTAAGAGTTTCAGTTGGGACCAAGAGAGGAATAAGATTCAGGGGCCTGAATTTCACTATTAGGTTCGGATTGAGACGTACTTGGTAGACTTTTGGCTGAGAACTGATTGACGGGAGAGAGAGGCACGTAAGAGAGGAAGAGAGAGAGATTTTCTTTACAGTTGAAGAGATTGATGGTGCAGCGACACTGAAATAAAGTTATTTGAATCTTGAGGGACCTATCTGTGTACCCAAGGTGTGTTGGAGTGCTTGTTTTTGTAATCGGTGGACGCAAGAAGCAGGATTTTGGAGATCTCAACGTCAACAGGAACCTATTTTTTCTCTTTTGGTCGTTTCTCTTATCGATCACAGTCAGGAGGTCCGCCCTCCTCAAGAAAGACTCTCGCACGACATTTGGTGCTTCCACTGAGAGCAATTGGAGTGATTGATTGGAGAATTGACTAGATTGAGAGAAAAAATGGATCACAGGGCTGCTGTACATGGTGCGGCTGCTGCTCAGGGTGCTCTTGTCCAAGGGACTCCAGGTCAGGATGAAATTGGCTCTCAAGGAGGACCTACGGTGATTCCAACGAAAGTAGCACAGCCTGCCATAGACACATCTCAGATTCTTCAGGCGTTGGCTGCCTTGATTCAACAGCAGCCTGCAATTGGAGGAGCTGACCAGAAATCCACGAAGGCGTTACAAGCAATTGTTGGTCGATGTGGACGACTTGATGAAAGAGATGTTACTAGGTACTTGCGGGAGTATGTGGGTGAGATGGAGTTGGTCAAAGCACTTGAAGTTGAGATAATTCTGAGCTTTGAGTTGACTGTTGTCCTTGAACTGAGAGAGAAGGTTAGAATTTTACAGAGAAGACATTTAGGTGGATGGACTCTGTTTGAACGTGCACTGAGAGAAGAGTTTTTAGAAGAGGACTCTGAAAGAGTCGCCAGAAGAACTCTCATGGACTGGATAGAGCGTCAGCCTAGACGTTCCATGGAATTGAATGAGGTAATTCGTGAGTTTGAGAAGAGGTACTCTCAGCTTTCTGGTCTAGAGAGGTTGATGTTGGATGCTAGGAAGACGGAGTTGTTCTTGCGGGCTCTGGATGAGTTCATAGCAGACAGACTTTGCTTCATGATGGCTGATCGTGGAGCTGAAGGGGGAGTTACATCTGATTGGAAGAGAGTGGAAGAAGCAGTATCTACCCTTGCTAGGCAACGTCGTGGTAGGATGGTGTTGCAGCTAGAGACCTTGCCAGAGCAGAGACTAGCTCCTCTAGTTCATGTAGCTCCTCCTACAATACCTCAGACACCTATAGTGATTCCTCAAGCACCTATAGTGGTTCCTCAAGTGATTCCTCAGGCGCCTGCAGTACCTAACCCAGCACAGAGAGGACCTAGACAACAGCAGCGACCTATTCTTCTATCAACATAACTTGATAGAAGAACTCACTCAACAGCTGAGAGTTTTGAGGGTTGAGATGACACTCCTGAAGAGAGACCAACGACCAGTTGCACCAGGTGCTCGATCTGTAGGAGGAACCTTTACCAGGAGATGTATTTGGTGCGACAATCCAGATCATCTCAGAGGAGACTGTCAAGACTTGGCGGTTGTCTTGCGAGAGGACGTAGTCAACTATCAGAATAACAGGTTGTATTTAACCGCCACAGGGCAGCCTCTGAACACGTATTTTGGGAGAGGAGGAATGAGGAGTTCTCTTTCAACACTTATTGGTGTGAATACTACAGCGATGACTGCGGGTTCTGCGGAGGCTGATGTATATACTGGGAGAGTTGAGGTGCGCTCTAATCCAACTATGGTTGAGCAGTCTGTTGAGGTTCCGGTTGAAATGATGAAGAGAGGTGCTGAAAGCATTAGGAGAGCTACTGGATGGAGAGACCCAGTAGATGCAACTTCTATTCGAGCGGTTTTAGAGACGAGTGGTGAACAAGATGCCATGATCGAAGACAAAAGAAGACGGGACGCTTCTGATTTAGATGCAAGAGTACCAGAGGACAGTGACCGTCGGAGGGTTACGAGAAGAAGAGCAGTGGAACCATCACCATCTGTACCAGCTGGTAGATTTCTTGCTGCAGAGGATATACCTTCTACCTCTACAGCTCCACCACCTGCAGTAGATCCTATGGAAGGTGTACATGATTTGCCACAAGAGACTACTGCTACAGATAGAGTACGGGGAAAGAGATTTACAGCACAAGAGAAGGAGAAAGCTCCAGCTTACAAGTTAGCGACAGACATCAAAACAACAACAGACTTGCGTGCTGTTCTAGAGCAACGCATTTTGGATGCTACAGTTGAGTTTACTCTTCGTGAAGTGCTTGGTATCGCAAAGAGAGAGTTTCATGAGTTGATAATAGACATCATGAAGAGAAAGAGACAGGTATTGACTGAACAAGTAAGTAGTCAGATGGTTGGAGCAGTAGATGCTATTGTTGTTGATCAGTTCAGAGATGATAAGTATGAGGCATGGGTTGCTGGTCCAGCCGTTATTGAGAATGAAGACGAAGAGTTTGAAGAGGATAGATCAAGCGCAGACGGCGATTTCAAAGAGAAGCACGGGGCAAGAGCGACAACAGAGACGTAGGTTCGGCTTGGAAGACTTTCTGAACCAGTACCTGCGCTTGTGGATCACGGGTCGGAGATCAACATCATTTCCAAGGAGGTGTATGAGAAGGAGCAGTGGCCAATCGAAAGGAATCATGGTTGGGTACTTCGAGCTGCAAATAACCAAAGGGTGAGTTATACGGAGCCTGTCCCACTATGCGTGTAAGGATTGGAGATGTAGAGGTTGATCAGCATTTCTTTGTACAATCGTCTGCTTCTTATCCTGTCATACTGGGCTAATCATACATCACCGCTGTTCGAATGGAGACAAAGATGATGAATGATGGATCTCATTATGTCAGAGTTCGGAGTCCTGATGATAAGTACTCAATATAGTTTTTGACGATTCGTTCAAGACATGAGCGGAACAGACAAACCCTTAGAGATTCTCAGACGAAGAGATGTAAGGGTTTTCGCAGTCCACTCCTGTAGAGCGGGAAGACAGGGGTGTAGAACCTACTGTTGAGGTCCCGTCAGAGTTGGAAGCGAGACATGTACAAAGGTCTGGAGACAGGTGTGGTGTACAGAGTTGGCAGTCTGGATTGCTGATGTTTGAGACAAATGGGTGGAGCTGATTTACAAGAGTTGGAGATATGGGGGAAAATACAAAAAGATGGATGGTGAAACATGTATCAGAGTTGTGGCGTGTAGGAGTTCTACTTGAAGACGAAGTGGTTTCTGGCTTGTTTGAAGAGTTTATGTCTGTACAGTCAGTTGTTGGTTGGTTAGACAATGTGAGTAGATTGATGGAAGGGAAAAATAGTGTGACGGTGATCTCTATCCACTTTCGACGCATATATGAGGAGATTGCTACATACGTGCAGTTCTTTCCTCATCCGATGCAGAATAATGAAGGGAGAGAAGCAAGTTGTTGGTGTGCACTCCCTCAGGAAGCAAACGTCCATGCGAAGTACAAATCTGTACTGAGAAAGATAAGACCGGTAGCAGCTCAACTACCTGCTAACTCCTAGCAGCAAGTACAGTTAGTGAGGACTGAGCCTATATTGCGTGATCATAGACGAGTAGGGCACCAGTTTACTGAGGAGACATTGAAGGAGCTCCAGATAGGAGGGGGTGATTTCTTGACTGAGATCGAGAAGATAGTGTTTGAACATATGATAGTGAAGCATGGTAAAGCATTCTGTTTTTCAGCAGAGGAGATAGGTTGTGTGGACCCAAAGGTTATAGCGCCTATGGTTATATTCACAATCCCTCATGTGCCTTGGGACCTGAAACCGATCCCAGTTCCTCGTGCTTTGTTGCCTAGACTCATCGAGTTGTTGAAGGAGAAGGTACAGATGGGGATACTTGAGCCGTCTATAGAGTCATATTCTAGCAGGTGGTTCACTGTACTCAAGAAGTCAGTAGCTTTGCGTTTATCATTTCTAGATGATATTCCTATAAAAAGTTGCGCGGTTGAAGCAAGGATGAAGCAGTACTTGCGAATAGATGTAGGAGGTTTGTTGCAGATCATATCAAAGATGTAGAACGTATCTTAACTCGTTTGGAGGAGGTACATCTCACCCTGTCAGGAGCTAAGTCCAAGTTTGGTGTGTCTGAGATTTTAGTGGTTGGACATTTGTGTGGTGCTTTTGGAAGGCGACCAAATCCGGAGAAGGTTGAAGTCATTGCTAGGATGGCAGACTGTAAGAATATCACGGAGGTTCGACGTTTTCTAGGTGCTTGTGTATTTTATCATTTATCCATTCCTCATTATGCTCATGTTGCTGAGCCTTTGTATGCATTATTGAGGAAGGGTAAGAGGTTTGTATGGACCTCAGTCCATCGAGAAGCTATGAATAGGCTGAAAGAGGCTCTACAGTCTCCATCTGTTTTGAGAAGAGTAGACTACAGATGTGAGAGACCTGTCATTGTCACAGTAGATACTAGTCCAAAGGCGATTGGTTGAACAATAGGTCAAGATGATGCAGATGGTATGCGGTTTACTTCTAGGTTTGGAGCTAGGATCTTGACAGACAGACAACGAGACTATCCTCAGATGAAGCGTGAGTTGTGGGGAGTGGTGACAGCGATGAAGACAGACCGTGAGTTTCTGATCGGTGCTCATGTAGTCTTAGAAACGGATTGTCTACCTCTACTAGGCATGATATCCAACTGCAACACGCCAGACATAGCAATGTTACGTTGGATTGCTTATATTAGAAGCTTGCTAACGCATATAAAAGAAAAGGACAATCGCAGATATGTTGTCAAGGGCTCGATTTGTAGATGAGGATGTCATGTTTTCAGAAGCTGAGGAAGAATAGAGAAAGGATGCTCAGTGTCAGGTTAATCCGCGGGCTGTAGACTTGGAGCCGTTTAGAGAGGAGTTCTACACGAGAAGGTTACGTGACATTGGATTCTTTTTTAGTTCTTTAGACATGCAGGAGGGTTTGAGTGATACAGAGTTCAGAGAGATAAGAAGGAAGGCATATGATTACTTCTTGCGAGATGGATATCTTTGGAAGCGTCCACAGAGAAGAGATGGAGCACTTTTACGAGTTATAGATGATCTGCAAACCAAGCAACAGTTGATGAAGGAGTTTCATGACACCTTGTGGGCCGGACATCGAGGAGCTTGGGCTACCTATACAAAGTTGAAGGAGAGATACTGGTGGAGAGAACTTTATCAAGATGTGGTGAACTTTGTGAGTTCATGCTTGCATTGTCAATTTTATTCAAAGGTACGTTACAGAGATGACCTGGTACCAACCTATCCGTCTAGTATCCATTTTCAATGGTTTCTTGATTTGGTAGCAATGCCTCTCGGGTTATGAGGTATGAGGTACTTGGTGTTGGCTCGAGAAGACCTCTCCAACTTTGTGGAAGGACGAGCTCTGAGGACGAAGACCACAGAAAGGATATGTAGGTTTGTTCTTGAAGATATTATCTGTAGGTACGAATCTATAGTGAGATTGTGCTTGCAGACAGAGGAGAGCTGCGTGGTACGGAAGCGAAGGAGTTCTTCGCCCAACACGGAGTGAAACTCAAACTCACTACTGCTATGAATCCGGAAGGGATTGGTAAGAGCGAGAGAGGACATCCGTCGATTGTTCAAGCTCTGATAAAGGCATGTGATGGTAGACATAGACAGTGGCCTAGGTTGCTCCCTTTTGCTCTATGGCTTGACAGGTCGACTCACTGCACTACTATTGAGTACATGCCCATTGGACTGATGCTGGGTCAAAATCTGATTATGCCGGCAGAGGAGGACTTTCCTACATGGACTATTTTACCGTGAGAAGACGAAATGGATCATGTACAACTTCTTGCACTTCGAATCAGACAGTTGGAACATAGAGAGGAGGATCCTATAGAGGCTCAACGGAAACTGAAAGAGGCCCGTCTCAAGAACAAGGACAGGTTTGACAAGACCCACAGGCTCCGACCGAAGCCTATACATGCTGGAGATTGGGTTTTGGTGTATGATAGTACGTTAGAGAATCAGCACTCTACGGTTCAGAAATTTTTTAGGAGGTGGTTTGGTCCGTATGTTGTCTTAGAAGTACATCAGAATGCTACTTACTCTTTACGGGAGCTCGATGGTACACCTCTAAGACTTCCTGTTGCTGGTAAGCGTATCAAGTTGTTTAGAAGAAGGAGAGAATCCATTGAGCTAGATGAATTTTTGGAGTCAGATCAGATGATGGATGCAGAAGCAGATCTGGTATCAGAAGAAGACATAGGGGACGATGAGGAGGACGATGGTAATTTAGAGAACCTTGGAGACTAGTGGAAAGGTTGGCACATACCGGAGGATGTGCAGGTTAGGAGGGGATGAATGTCGTAGTGCGTGGCGTTCAAGATTGATGAAACGGAGCTTCAGAAGACACTCAACCAGCATTTGTTCAGGAAGCTGCGCCCTAGCTTATCAAGCTGGGGCGCTGCTTGGCAAGCTGCCCCCTAGCTTGGGTTGAAATATCACCCTGAACGAGGACGAAAGTTTCCAGAAACGCAGAGCTCGACGAGGAGAGCGACCTCATGCTTCTAGTTTTGACAGAAAGTGTTTTAAGCAATAGTTAGTACGGGTTTTAGGCTGTGAAATATGTGAAAGAGAGAAATCCGTCGATTTTGGCTCGTGACTCGAACTCAAAATCTGATAGCGTGAGTGTGTAGGTGTTCACAAGTACTATAGTTTTGACTATTTATTCGTAAAAAACGAAGTTGTATGCAGAAGTTAGCGTAGAGAAGGTTAATAAAGACTTTATAAGAAAACTTCTTAGCAAAAGCATATGTTTAAGTTTAACAGTTTTGAACTGAACCAAAGGCCATCCCAGTGATAGGGCGTCTGCCTAGGAGGGAAGTGGTCTCAAGATCAATCCCCTCCTGGCCTCTGGTTCCTATTTCGGCGTGTTGATCTCCTAGAAGGGTGGCATCAAGAGCACGGGAAACTTTTGCTAATTTTGCTAAACCATCGAGTCGGCTTGCGATGGAAAATGATGCTTTGAGAACCTTTATTAGTGAAGGGGTAGAGTTTGTGGAGACAACTGTGAAACTTGTATTAAAAAGGGGTCAACTTTGTAAAAAAAGCTTTGTACGCATAAGGACAGCAGGGGGACAGCTTAGCTAGGGCCCTACTTCTGATAAGTGACTGCGCTTATAAGGACAGCAAGGGGGCAGCTTAAGCTGGAGCTTTAACTTTTAGGTTAAATACATGCGGCGGCTTGGGATCGGGGACAGTTTGCAAAGGATTTTTCTGAGAGAGCTGAAGCGGAAGGAGGAGGATTAGGGATTGGGGGTTGAGGACACGCAGGGGAAGCTAGGAGGTTGGGAGAAGATCAAATTGCTGACAGATTGAATTGGGAGATCATCGTAGGGAGAGGGGCAAGAGTTTTAAGCTTGGACGTTGTCTAATAAACGGTTATGAGGAGAAATTACTCTCAAGAGGTAGTTTTATTGAGAGAGATCGTTTGAAAATCTACAGAGGACTTTTGATCGACGTTGGATCAAATTTCTGAGAGTTTCAGTTGGGACCAAGAGAGGAATAAGATTCAAGGGCCTGAATTTCACTATTAGGTTCGGATTGAGACGTATTTGGTAGACTTTTGGCTGAGAACTGATTGACGGGATAGAGAGGCACGCAGGAGAGGAAGAGAGAGAGATTTTCTTTACAGTTGAAGAGATTGATGATGTAGCGACACCGAAATAAAGTTATTTGAATCTTGAGGGACCTATCTGTGTACCCAAGGTGTGTTGGAGTGCTTGTTTTTGTAGTCGGTGGACGCAAGAAGCAGGATTTTGGAGATCTCATCGTCAGCAGGAACTTGTTTTTTCTCTTTTGGTCGTTTCTTTGATCGATCACAGTCAGGAGGTCCGCCCTCCCCAAGAAAGACTCTCCCACGACAACGAGAAGCTCCAGAAGCCAAGAGGAGAAGAAGCAGCGGGTGGAAGCAGAAGCTCGAGAGAAGGAGATTATGACGCAGATGAGAGAAGCGCTTCGGAAGAAGTTTAATTTCACTGCGGGAAGGAAGCTTCTGACCTTAGCTCGTACATGGAATGACGTTTCCAGAGAGATGTTGGTGGATTGCAAGGAGAGCATGTTCCACTACCTGGATCGACAAGTCGAGGATCTGAAGATTCTCTATGGTATTCTCTCGATCCCTCATTCTGCATCTACCTCTTTTGGTACACCAAGACCAATCAATGTGGAAGACCTCGACAAGGAGGAGTTTGACCTCGCTGTCCACTTGGTGGTGATAAGTTTGGAAGCAGAGAAGATGAGCGAGGAAGCTCTAGTGACCTAGTGGTTTCCTAGTGACCTCTTCTGGCTTCCAAAGCCATGGCAGAAGCACACATGACTAACACTGAGACGGATGTCACCTCAGCCACGTCAGAGATATTTGTAGAGTCACCCATGATACAAGAAGCCGAATTAGAGTGTCAGACAGGTGCGGATCTCATGAAAATTCACACATGGTGACCATGAATAAGCAGTAGAGGTAGTTAGCTGTTTAGACCTGACTATTTTGTAAGAAATCAGAGTCTGCTATTTTAAGATGAGCAACTCCCTATTTATATTTTTAGATGACTGTCCATGTGGTAGGATTAGCTATGATAGGAGTAGGATTATTTTCTAAAACTCAGGAGAACCGAAGCCTAGGAGATGGTGGCCTTTTGACAGCGCCTCATTTTTCTCTAGGTTGTGGTTGCAATTGGAAGAGATCTCCATCCTGCGACTCAAGGCAATTGTATAAGGTCGATGTCAAGATAGAATTTGACACAGACATTACACACATACGCTATACGCACAGAGTTTGGTTACACATATAGTAGGTCTGCACCTCCACTCCCATCAGGATATCATAGGAATGTAGATAGGAGTAGACAGCCTAGACAGGGAACGGCATCATCGTGCAGTCCTACTTCCAAGCTGGTGTGTCGAGGGGTAGTGACAGAAAGTGTATGGAGTAAGCTTCCAAAAGCCAATGTAACTTCTTCTCGGGGATTGGATTTCTGATTTTGTTTGCAGAAGCTTTGTCTATGTCTTATGGGGAGTGGGTTTCATCAAATTCATACCCAATTGTGCATGAGAAGCCTTCCTACTGAGTGGCGGTGATTGTTAGAAGCTGTGCAGAGTCCAAGCTTGTCTCATCCAGTAGAGCACTTCGGATCCACGCACGGATTGTCGATGAGAGATTGGTCCCTTGAGTCATAGTAGTCAGAGCAAAGACAGAAGAAGCCAGAAGCCTTCTTTCCACAACAGAAGACATCATCCTCGATTGGAAGACAGTGTAACTATAATCAGATCTTTGATCTTCTTCCTCAATTTACTACAAGCAGGGATGGCTTGTTAGTCAGGATCCAGACTAGAAGCCTATCGGAATCTTAATTTCTCTCTTTTTTGTTTCTTCTTGTTTGAATTTTCTCTTCTTCTTTTTCTTCCTTCATCTTCTCATCTTCATCTTGTCTTCCATTTGATTTTCAAAGCTTCGTTTGGATAGCAATGAATGCGAATGTCGTTGTAGTGATGCCAGAAGACCGTTTTAGCAGGCAGAAGCTTGGGAAGGCTACATGCGATATACATCTGTGATTAATCTAATCCGTTAGAAATCGTACGAGCAATGTGTGATAGAGATAGTAATTTGACATCTACGAAGCAGGGATAATCTTCTAGACGTGTCAGAAGCCGAGTTGCACCTCCAGAAGCCGAGAATTGCTTCTAGAAGACGACGTGAGAAGACTGGGAGGCGTAACCTGTAAGCAGTAATCGTCTTCCTGGACTTCTCAGTGGATAATTGTGTGGTATTTTAAGTAGTAATTGTATGTTAAGGTCCAGAGCACCTTCTGAAGGATCTTGAAGCTGTGTGGTTTTGTGAGAAGAAGAGGTTTCTGGACAAATCTCGAGCGTTTGTGAATTTGGACAGATCTTAGAACTTAGAGCAGCGTAACTAGCATAAATCTTCTTGGGGAACAAAATCTGTTATGCTATAATGGACTAAAAGATAAATCCTGTGACCCTACATCAGAATCTCAACCAAAGATGAAGTAAGAGGGGTGGTCGAGAGCATGAGAAACGAAAAACACCATGACTAGACGAGATGACAAGTGAGACCATTAAGGCGTTGTGGTCAGTGATAGAAGACGATTTCATGAAAATAATCTACAAATTCTGGGAAGAGAAGAAGATGACTTGGAAAATGACGCAAGGTGTCATCAAACTTCTACTCAAAGAAGGTGATCTTGAAGCGCTGAAGAATTGATGACTACTATCAATGCTCTGCACATCATACAAAGTGATAAGTAAGCTCCTCGTCATCCGCCTAAGAGAAGTAACCCCTACACTAGTGGACAAAAGACAAAAATATTTCATTAAAGATAGACATATAGCGGGTAACTTGCTTGCCTTCAATCTAGGAAAAGAATGGGTTGAGAGAAGCAAGTGTCAATCTATGTTTGTCAAATTAGATTTTGAAAAAGCTTATGACAAAGTGAACCATACGTATTTATGAGAAACCATGAAACGTATGAACATAGATGAAAGCTTTATTCTGCTAACAAAAGGGCTGGTAGAAGAGGCTACTTCGAAAGTCCACGTGAATGGTCACTTTACATGAGACATAGCACTGCAGCGTAGAGTAAGACAAGGCTGTCCTCTGACCTCACTCTTATTCGTCCTCACTCCGCAATCTCTGATGAGCATGCAAGATGAGGATGAAGAGAAAAGAGAACTGCAAGGGATTCCATTGCCTCGGACGAGAAACAAGACGCTGCTGCACCAACTGTTCGAGGATGACACTGGGATAAGCCTCGAAGCCTCCATGCGCAACTTCTGTAATCTTCAGAGGGTAATTGAAGAGCACGAAAAGATATCAGGGACAAAGCTGAATGTAGCCAAATCTACAATTATACCCCTGACGATGGATGAGCATAACAAGATGTCATGTTGCGAAGAAGAAGGAGACCATACGATACTTAGGATACCCAATAGGATGACAAGTCACAGAAGAAGAGCAAGCTCAGTATATCATTGAGAAGATGGAGAAAAAGCTAAGAAACTGGACGTACGAATGCTTCTGATAACAAGAAAAATTGGTGTGGTAAAGCATGTGTTATGCTCGATACCGACACATATCTTGACCTACCTATCATTCAGAAAAACTACAACAGAAGCCATGGAAAGGCTGTTTCGCAGATTCATATGGGGTATCAACAGAGAAGGACAAGATAAAATACCAATGATTGCGTGGGAGGAATTCAAGAGAAAAAGGAGGGACGGAGGAGTTGGACTAATAGCTTTTGACATACAGCAAAAAGTTTTAAAAGCAAACATTGTATCCGCTTCATTCGAAAAGGAGAGGAAGACTGGATTCGAGTTGCAGAAAGACTGACAGAGGATAATGTCAACAAAGACATATGGCGAAAAGAGAGAAAGAACTGACTGCTCAAGAGATATGGCTCTTGACGATTCCTCCAAAGGTTGCTAGAGCCGTGTAGTGACGCAGGATTACTCCTTTTGCCCATTTAGTATACAAGATATCGTTCTCACAGAGGATTTGCACAAGTAACGCTGCTCTAAGTTCTAAGATCTGTTCAAACACACAAACACACGGATTTTGCCTAGAAATCCCGTCTTCTCACAAAACCACGCGTCTTCCAGACGCAAAAAGGTGCTCCGGAACTAAACAAACAACTACTAACTAAAATATCACACAACTATTCACAAAGAAGCTCGGGAAGACGATCTTCCTGCTTCCAGATCACTTCTTCCGGTCTTCTCGATGCCGTCTTCTCGAAGCGATTCTCGTCTTCTGGGGGTTCAGCTCGTCTTCTCACACCTCCAGAAGATTGTCCTACTTCGCAGAAGCCGACTAGCACGGCTGTTACACCTTACTCTCACACTCACATTACAACGGGTTAGATTAATCACAGGGTGTATGCCCCCTGTAGCCTTCCCAGGCTTCTGCCTACGGAAATGGTCTTCCTGCAGCACTACAACGACATTCACCTTCACGGAAGCTCAATAGAAGTCTCGGAAGCTCACTAGAAGAACATAAGAAGATGGGGAAGATGAGAGAAGATGGGGAAGAAGAGAAAATCCAAACAAGAGAAAACAAGATGAAAAGAGGAAATTAAGATTCCGACAGGCTTCTAGTCCGGATCTTGACTGACAAGCCATCCCTGCTTGTAATAGTTTGGGGAGGAAGACAACAAACATGTGTACAGTTGCACCGTCTTCTTCTTGAAGATGTCATCTTCTGCTGTGGGAAGAAGGCTTCTTTCTTCTTCACTTCGCTGCTCTGACTACTCTGTCTTCTGGGATCCCTTATCCATAAGACCGTCCGTACGCAGATCCTAAGTGCTCTACTGGACGAGCCAAGCTACACTTCCACAACTGCTGACAGTCATCGCCACTCAAGAAGAACACTTCCCATGCACAATTGGGAGCGAATTCAAGGGAACCCACCACCCAGAAGACGTGAACAAAGCTTATGCACTCCAATCAGAAATCCATTCCCCGAGAAGAAGTCACATTGGCATTGGGAAGCTCACTCCTTCTACTTCCTGCTCCTACTCCTCGATACATCAGTCTAACCAGCAGGGCTGCACGAGGATGCCGTTCCCTGCTCCTAGACTGTCCACTACTCATCTACATCTCCGAATCGTTGCTGGTGGTAAGAGAATGCAGACTTCTTCTTGCGTTATCCTCTTATTCCAACATCGAGTGTAGTGTACATTGTGTACCTCTAGTGTCTAATATGTCTCCTGCACCGTAAGATTGGTATGTGTGTGCAGGCAGCCAGTTTCTTCAAAGACTCCTCTGTGTGTCTAATCTGTCTGCACCGTAAGATTGGTATGTGTGTGCAGAACTCAATTCTCCACACAGGTTTAATTTCCTACTCTTCGATCCTACTTAACCATCGCCATGAGAACTAGGGGAGACGACCACCGGGGAGAGATGGGCGTTGACAGGAGGCTGTCACCCCACATGCAAGCGATTTCCCCTCCAGCTTTAGTCATTTGCCTTGTTGTTCTTAAGCTACCTATGCTGCCACATGATCACTAGCTAATTTAAGACTGGTTCTGTCACCTCCTAATATAGCATGTTACTACTTTACTAAGTTTGGACAAGATTGACTTGTCTGCGGTGCTTTGCTGCCTACTCTGATTGCTCAATGACAATCTCTACCTGATCTCTTCCTAATGGAACTCCTAATTCAGCTTCTGATAAGCTGGGAAGCTACCGGTGCCTCGTGTTTGATATCATGAAGGTCCATCCTCGTAACTCTGGTACCATGAATGCCGTCCTCCTCAATCTTACAGCTTGTCTCAATTCATCCTTTAGATCTGCGTCAGAGAACTGTATCATTTTCTGAGAGAAATTATCCTCAGTATAGAATCTTCATTCCCTGCTCCTTTAGCTGGTGTTGAAGTCAAGACAGCCATAAGCTTTCTCCGCTACAGCATCATTGAACTTTAGAGGAGAGCAATTCCTGACGTTGAGATTCGTCGCCTGCTGTGCTATGTCATGCTGAAGACGTTCTCCCTTTCCATGAGAAGCTGTGGTGTAATTCTCTCGTTATCCAGTTTCAGCTCCATAACAGCACGCTGCTGCAATTGTTCAGCTACCTGGCAAGATTTCTAAATCGAATCCTTGAGGCTATCGTATCGATCACAAACTTGTGAAGCCTCCAATTGTAAGAACTCTGATTGAGCTTTCAACTCCTCTGCGGTAGGAACTTCTGCTGCAGTAGGTGGCTGAGCATTCACGACAGGAGATTCCAATTGTCTCATTCTCCTCTGATTGCCAATCTGAGGAAAACTTCATGATCACTGTAAAACTCCCCACATCCATCCAATGCTTCCACCTAAAGCTGGGTGCTTCATCAATCTCTGGATTTTGTCCACGGGAGGATAGCAATACAACGATATGGCAGGACTTCCACCATCCCACTTTGAGGATTGTCAATAAAGACCTTCATGCAGTCATTCATGCACGTTGTTGCACCACAGTCTTCGCAGTCCAGCTTCCACTCTCAGAAGACGAATCTAGTCTTCCAGAAGACATCTACTCCATCTTCCGGGATTCATACATTTGGTCATTTCGAAGAAATGAAGAGGCTTCTGTCGAAATCCCCTGTCCTAAGGCCATCTGATTGGGAAAGAGTCTTCCATATCTATGTGGATGTTTCTGCTTTCGCCATAGGGGTGGTGTTGAGTCAGAAAGATGAGAAGAAGAAGGATTATCCCATCTACTATGCGGGAAGATAACTCAGTGATGCAGAGAAGAAGTACTCGACAATTGAAAGGGAGTGTCTTGGCATGATTTACTCCTGTAGGAAGTTTAGACACTATCTTCTAGCCAACCCGTTTGTCTTCTATGTGGATCATTTTTCTTTGAAACATCTTGTAAAGAAAGCAGATTTGTCTGGTAGGATAGCTAGGTGGATTCTCCTACTCCAGGAATTTACTTACACAGTTGAGTACAGACCTGGAAGACATCATGTTAGTATGACCTGGTGCGAAATGACCAAATGTATGGTTCGTCCTTCTTCAGCAACTTAGTGAGTCTTCCTGCTATCTCTGCGTACCTGTCAATAAACCTCTTGTAGTATCCTACGTTGCCCAGGAAGCTTCTCAACTGAATCAGGTTAGCAGGTGGGTGAAGTTTCATGATTACTTCCACCTTAGCACAGTCGACTTCTATACCTCTTCCGGAAATTCTATGTCCTAGCAAGATTCCCTCTGACATGTCAAAGAAGCACTTCTCAGGGTGAAGAGCCAAACGATGTTCTCTACACTTCAGAAAACACTTCCTTAGAAATATCAAGTGGTCTTCTCTCGATCCAAACACACAAAAGTCATCCAAGAAGATCTCCATGGAAGTGCGAAGATACTCCTTGAAGATTGTAATCATCAATCTCTGGAATGTGGCGGGTGCGTTGCATAAACCAAACGGCATTTGATTGTACGCGTACGTGCCCCAATCAGTAGTGAAAGTGGTTTTCGACTTGTCTTCTTCTCTGATTGAAACTTGGTTGTATCCAGAATACCCATCCAGGAAGCTGTAGAACTCATGTCCTGCTACTTGATCTAACACAGAGTCGGTGAATGGTAAAGGATGATGATCCTTCTTTGTGACCAAGTTCAGCTTCCGGAAGTCCTGACACACTCGAATCTTCCCTGTCTGCTTCTTCGGCACGATGACAATAGGAGCTACCCACTCACTGCTAAGTACTGGGAAGATGACTCCCGCCTTCAGGTATTGGTTGATCTGGTCCTTCACCAGAAGCGAGTACTTTGGGTTGAGCCGATACTGCCTCTGCCGTGCAAGAACAACGCCCTCCAGCAAGTCAATGCGATGCTCTCCCAACTCTCGAGGTATGTCATTCATGTCTTCTATGGTCCATGCGAAGACATCCTGGAACTCCGTCAGAAGTTCTCGAAAGTCTTCCAACTGCTGGCCCTTGCAATCACCTTGGAAAGCTTTAGCTTCTTCCCGGGAGCAACCTCCATTTCTTGAAGATCACCCGGACTTACCATTCCTTCAGTGCGACTGTACTCACTGGCACCAAATTATTCCGGTTTGGGAGCTTCTTCTGGTTCAGATTCATCTTCCGGAAGACCAACTGTCGGATCTTCCGAAGAGAAGACGGTACTTTCGTCTTCTGGAAGACCAATTGTCGGATCTTCTGAAGGGAAGACGATCCTTTCGTCTTCTGGAAGCTCTTCTTCCGCAATCTCGTAGCACTCAATGTATCCACAGATCACATCTTCTGCTCTCTCTGCTACTTCTGTAGTACACAAGTTATTCACCACAAACTCATTATACTGTTCATCACTGTCAGAAGACGCATCTGAGTCTTCTGAAGTGTACCCCTCTGTTGTAGACGGAGTTTCACCTTGGTGTCCAATCTTCTTCCAAGGAAGCGAGACCTTAGTCTTCTCACCTGGCTTGGATGTAGGATTGGAAAATCTCAAACGATGTCTTCTCCATTCGGTATTTACATTTGCAACATACAGCCTTGGTCTTCCTATCAACACCTGATATCCAACCTTAGCTACAGGTCGCAAAATGATGTAAGTGAGGTAAAAAGATACTCCATCAATTACCGTCAAGACATCTTTCAGTTGCCCCAAAGGTCGTCTTCTGGTTTGGTCCGCCATTCTGAGGATTCTCGGAGTAGGCTGGAACTCAGTGAAGCCTAGGGCATGCGCCGTTTCTTCAGTCATGATGTTAACTCCGGAATCGGAATCAATGGGTACCTTCTTCAGAAGACAGCCATGGATCTCCATATCAAGTTCTAGGGCTCCCAAGTCCTCATGCTCTATCCTTAGGATCGGGGTGCTCTGGGGAAGTCTAGCTGTCCTCCTCTTCCTCGATCCTCGAAGCACAGATTGTAACAACTTCCTGTAACCAGCGTTGTCATCCAACAGCTGTTGGAAGGTTACATCCGCCTTCTGATTTCACAAGTCTCGCAAGAAGTCGTAAGGGGATCTCTTCAGAAGAGTGACTGGTGTTTCCAACAAAGAAGATGTAGTAGTTGCTTCCTTGGGTGGAAGACCAGAATGGTGTCTTTCCTTGACAGGGGGTTGTTCTCGGGAGACAGGGACTACGTAGTCGGTGTAGGAAGCTGCTGTACTATCTTCTGTCTATTCTCCAGCTCTTCTTGCATGATCGCTTCAACTTCTTGTCTAATGTCAGGAGCAAAGTACTTCGGATCTTCTCGGTCGTAAGTAGGAGAAGACGGCCGCTCAAGAGAAGATGACCTCTCCTTTCACTGCTTCTTCTTCTTGATCTCCTTCTGACGAGATTCTAACTTCCCTTTGCTTCTGGTACTTACCTTGAACACCGCTTCGTCCAAGACTTCTTCGGGAGGTCAACTGTCTGAATCCGGGCTAGGGCTCCAAATAGTGCCATCCGCCAAAGTGAAAGAAGAAGCTGTCTCAAGTAACTCCGTCTTCTGAGCTGCAGTCGTCTTCTGCAGCTGGGGTTCTTTTCCTTCGCGCTTCCCGAGGTCCGTTCGTCTTCCTCGATATGGAGACAATCCGTACAATCCCCAGGATCTTCTTCTTCTACCGTGATGTGCTGTACCACTGCTAACTCGAGTTTAGAAGATGATGCAGCTTCTGCAGGAGACGTGGTCTTTGCAAATCTAACCATTTGTCGTGGCCGTAAGGTCTGAGGACAATTCCCTGTGAAATGACCGGCTTCCTTACAGTTTCCACACAAGGGCACTTGCCCAATCCGTCTTCTCGGATGAGGACAGGTGGACCACCAGTGTCCTGTCTCTCCACAATTATTGTATGCTCCAAGAAGAGTGTTGAGAGGTCGTTGTGATGAAGAAGGTTGCCAGGGTGTCCTGGTCTGTACATTGCTAGTTCTATCCCTAGGTACATAACGATTATATTGGGCGGGAGGCGTAGGAGTGAAGGGTTGTATCGTCTCGATCCTATAGCAGGTTTCTCCACTCGGATCGTGTAGATATCCCTCATCGTCTTCTTCCCATCCTGTCCAGTTGACAGCTTGGTCCTGCGTACACTGATCTCTGGTGTGTCCGGAAGAGTTACAAAGGTTGCACCAAAGGTTTGGCCGGGAAGCCGTAGGTTGCTTCCGCTTGTCCTTCTGGTTCAGAAGATGAACTTTCAGGTCGGCAAACTGCTTCAGAACTTCATTGATACGGGGATCAGGTGCAGACTGAATGATTTGAGTTTGGAGGCATCTTCTACACAACTTCCTCCCTTGCTCACGTCTTCTCCTTCTTCTTCTTTCGCGTCTTCTTCTCTTGTTCAGATTCGGATTCTGAACTTTTGACAGTAGACTCTTCAGAAGTAGAGGATGCTTCCGAATCACTGTTATCAGTTTCAGTGGACTTGGACTTCCTCTTGGACTTCCTAGAAGGCTTCTTCGACTTCTTGGACTTCTTCGAGGTCTTCCCTCTGTCTTTCGTCATATTCGGAGTGATGCTCGAGGTTTCATACTGCTCGGCATACTTCTGTACTTCTACTAAATCATCACCTCCTCCTCTTCTGCAGTACAATTCCATATCCTGAGACAATCCTCCCAAGTACCAGTCCACGGCTTGCTGAGCACAGTAACCAGGTCTTCCTTGGTTCTGAGGGATGTGATCCAGGAGGTCTTCAAACCTCTCGGTGTAATCCCGCAGTGTCTCTTTCTTCTTCCGTTCGAGTCTCTGAAGTTCTATGAGGGTCATCCGATCATAGCCCACTCCTCTAAACCTCTTCAGAAAAGCTGCCTTCAGAGTAGCTCAAGCGGCCATTACTACACCATCATCCAACATCTTATTCATCCATTTCCTTCTCTTCCCTACGATCAGACTAGGAAATACCCGGAGTCTGTCGACATCAGCGTCTTCCTTGTTGGATCTAGAGATGGTCTCGAACATCGTGATGAAGTCATCCGCGTCAGCATCATCGTCGTACGGATGGTACTTCTGCCGAATGTGGGAAGCCATGTCGACTGCCGGCTGGTGCGACTGCCAATTTCTTCCTCCCTCAGGTCCAGGTGATGGAGATGGTCTTCTCGAAGGTCCAGGCCTGTCTGAATCACGAAGCCGTCTTCTGAGTCAGAACTACTGTCACTGCTATCTTCCGAGACGTCTGGAACAATCTCCTCCAGTCTTCCTTCACCTTGAGAAGCTTCTTCCGCACTTGGGAAGACGTCTTCCGAGTAACCAGTATCAAAATCTACTTTATACACGTGATCACCCGGTTGGTTTCTGTCTTCGCCAAAGATTATGCTCGAGATGGAAGGCTCTTCCAACTCTACTGATTGGATCTTCCTGAGCTCTTCTTCTTTCCTTTGGTGTCTCAGGGATATCCGCTGCTCTCTAGAAGCGGTTCGCTGGGGTGAATTTACCCACTTAGGATCTTTACCCGTGCATCTTCTGCTTCTTCCTCTGGTCGGAGGCATCCACCAGAGTACTGAGAACAAATGTCCCCCTTCTTCTACCACTAGATCCGGCAGACTGAATGTCTAAATAACCGGTCACATGTTCGGAACGTCTTCTTCTCCTGCTTCCTGTTGTACTTACTGCAGTCTTCCAAGATCGAGTCTTCCAAGAAACGCTTGGAAGCAGAGAAGCGGCTTCTTCCAACTCTCCTTGATGTATCTTATCAACTTCTGGTTGCGGTCCCTGTCTTCTAGCAAGATAGAGTCCCACAACACATTCAACTACAATCGAAGTTAGTTCAAAATGAAACTAACTACTGGCACACAGATCCAAGAAGCTTAGAACAAAAGTTACTAAAATGAAATCCCCGGCAGCGGCGCCAAAAATGGTGCTCACTATATGTAGTGACGCAGGATTACTCCTTTTGCTCATTTAGTATACAAGATATCGTTCCCATAGAGGATTTGCACAAATAACGCTGCTCTAAGTTCTAAGATCTGTTCAAACACACAAACACACGGGTTTTGTCTAGAAATCCCGTCTTCTCACAAAACCACGCGTCTTCCAGACACGCAAAAAGGTGCTCTGGAACTAAACAAACAACTACTAACTAAAATATCACACAACTATTCACAGAGAAGCTCGGGAAGACGATCTTCCTGCTTCCAGATCACTTTTTCCGGTCTTCTCGATACCGTCTTTCCGAAGCGATTCTCGTCTTCTGGGGGTTCAGCTCGTCTTCTCACACCTCCAGAAGATTGTCCTACTTCGCAGAAGTCGACTAGCACGGCTGTTACACCTTACTCTCACACTCACATTACAACGGGTTAGATTAATCACAGGGTGTATGCCCCCTGTAGCCTTCCCAGGCTTCTGCCTACGGAAATGGTCTTCCTGCAGCACTACAACGACATTCACCTTCACGGAAGCTCAATAGAAGTCTCGGAAGCTCACTAGAAGAAGGTAAGAAGATGGGGAAGATGAGAGAAGATGGAGAAGAAGAGAAAATCCAAACAAGAGAAAACAAGATGAAAAGAGGAAATTAAGATTCCGACAGACTTCTAGTCCGGATCCTGACTAACAAGCCATCCCTGCTTGTAATAGTTTGGGGAGGAAGACAACAAACATGTGTACAGTTGCACCGTCTTCTTCTTGAGGATGTCATCTTCTGCTGTGGGAAAAAGGCTTCTTTCTTCTTCACTTCGCTGCTCTGACTACTCTGTCTTCTGGGATCCCTTACCCATAAGACCGTCCGTACCCAGATCCTAAGTGCTCTACTGGACGAGCCAAGCTACACTTCCACAACTGCTGACAGTCATCGCCACTCAAGAAGAACACTTCCATGCACAATTGGGAGCGAATTCAAGAGAACCCACCACCCAGAAGACGTGAACAAAGCTTCTGCACTCAAATCAGAAATCCATTTCTCGAGAAGAAGTCACATTGGCATTGGGAACCTCACTCCTTCTACTTCCTGCTCCTACTTCTCGATACATCAGTCTAACCAGCAGGACTGCACGAGGATGCCGTTCCCTGCTCCTAGACTATCCACTACTCATCTACATCTCCGAATCGTTGCTGGTGGTAAGAGAATGCAGACTTCTTCTTGCGTTATCCCCTTATTCCAACATCGAGTGCAGTGTACATTGTGTACCTCTAGTGTCTAATATGTCTCCTGCACCGTAAGATTGGTATGTGTGTGCAGGCAGCCAGTTTCTTCAAAGACTCCTCTGTGTGTCTAATCTGTCTGCACCGTAAGATTGGTATGTGTGTGCAGAACTCAATTCTCCACACAGGTTTAATTTCCTACTCTTCGATCCTACTTAACCATCGCCATGAGAACTAGGGGAGACGACCACCGGGGAGAGATGGGCGTTGACAGGAGGCTGTCACCCCACATGCAAGCGGTTGCCCCTCCAGCTTTAGTCATTTGCCTTGTTGTTCTTACGCTACCTATGCTGCCACATGATCACTAGCTAATTTAAGACTGGTTCTGTCACCTCCTAATATAGCATGTTACTACTTTACTAAGTTTGGACAAGATTGACTTGTCTGCGGTGCTTGCTGCCTACTCTGATTGCTCAATGACAATCTCTACCTGATCTCTTCCTAATGGAACTCCTAATTCAGCTTCTGATAAGCTGAGAAGCTACCGGTGCCTCGTGTTTGATATCATGAAGGTCCATCCTCGTAACTCTGGTACCATGAATGCCGTCCTCCTCAATCTTACAGCTTGTCTCAATTCATCCTTTAGATCTGCGTCAGAGAACTGTATCATTTTCTGAGAGAAATTATCCT
This sequence comes from Asterella californica, assembly GCA_036924285.1. Taxonomy (NCBI): domain Eukaryota; kingdom Viridiplantae; phylum Streptophyta; class Marchantiopsida; order Marchantiales; family Aytoniaceae; genus Asterella; species Asterella californica. The sequence goes on from JAYKYS010000003.1 coordinate 22,942,104, forward strand.
CAGTATAGAATCTTCATTCCCTGCTCCTTTAGCTGGTGTTGAGGTCAAGACAGCCATAAGCTTTCTCCGCTACAGCATCATTGAACTTTAGAGGAGAGCAATTCCTGACGTTGAGATTCGTCGCCTGCTATGCTATGTCATGCTGAAGACGTTCTCACTTTCCATGAGAAGCTGTGGTGTAATTCTCTCGTTATCCAGTTTCAGCTCCATAACAGCACGCTGCTGCAATTGTTCAGATACCTGGCAAGATTTCTAAATCGAATCCTTGAGGCTACCGTATCGATCACGAACTTGTGAAGCCTCCAACTGTAAGAACTCTGATTGAGCTTTCAACTCCTCTGCGGTAGGAACTTCTGCTGCAGTAGGTGGCTGAGCATTCACGACAGGAGATTCCAATTGTCTCATTCTCCTCTGATTGTCAATCTGAGGAAAACTTCATGATCACTGTAAAACTCCCCACATCCATCCAATGCTTCCACCTAAAGCTGGGTGCTTCATCAATCTCTGGATTTTGTCCACGGGAGGATAGCAATACAACGATATGGCAGGACTTCCACCATCCCACTTTGAGGATTGCCAATAAAGACCTTCATGCAGTCATTCATGCACGATGTTGCACCACAGTCTTCGCAGTCCAGCTTCCACTCTCAGAAGACGAATCTAGTCTTCCAGAAGACAGCTATTCCATCTTCCGGGATTCTAACAGTGCTTCCTAAATAGCTCTCGTCTTCCGAGCTATATCTAACCAATCCTAACTAAGCAAGGCCTCGCATGGATTCCTAAGAAGACAACCCACCTTGCATTATATCCTACTTCCTATCAGAAGATGCAAGATTCGTCAAACGTAGAGTGCATAACAGGTTCAGAAGATGATTGCGGGCTCCTGCGGTGACGGTGGCCTCTGAGAAGACACCCGGGACAGTTTCCGATTCAATGTCTTTCTCGGAAGACCTCCCAAAGTCAGACTTCCCTACACTGGTCTCACCTGTCTTCTTCTTCCTACGCGCAATCTATCCTCACAACAGACTCAAGACAATTGCACTCTGTTCTTCTGACTTCTCACCTCTCGTACACACTCAGAAGAAGCTTGCTGCTTGGTGGGAAGACATGACCCTCGACCATTCTCTCCAGATTCTGCCAGCAAGTCTTCTCACGATGTCGGAGTGTGATCCGTCTACCTAGGAAAGCGCCGGGCTTCTGGCTGTGGTTGTTTACTCAAGAGGTTGGCTTTCAGGTCACAGCAGGAGCTATAAACACTCACACAGGAGTGTAGGACCCTCTGATATGCTCAAAAAGCGAAATTTAGGTTTAACTAGTAGTAATAGGTTTAAGCGGTGAACTTTCACACTCAAAGAGAGGAAAACTATGAAGGTTTAGACTTCTAAACTTCCCCTACATGCAAATGAGGTACTACTGAACTCACAGACGAAGTTTCAACCTGAGATCAAATTCTGACACGGAGATATGAACAGAAAAGTTCTGAATAAGAGAATTATGGCAATTTCTGGTACCTAGATAGCTATTCAGACATAGAACAGAGAATTGGCTCGATGAATTTCAAATCTTCTCACAGTATTTGAAGTCTACAGGGTGCTGAACATCCCTGTGAAGTTGGGACTCCTGATTGTTTGTAGAACTCCAGATTTCCTTCTCTAAAGTCGCTGCTCTAGATTAAGAGCTTTTCAGACCCCCTCTGCTTCAGCGGCCGCCCTGAATTACTCAATTAATCAAATGATTCGAAACTTTTTGGACAGTCGTAGCCCTCCTGACAGTGAACGCAACCACGAAGTTTTGAAGTGATTTCCTCAATTCTGCTGCAATTGGCACTGAAAACCCCAAAATCAACAAAAGTGACGCAATTTTGGCACAATCCGAACTTCAATTGGGCATAACTCCTTGTTTATTGATCCAAATCGAGCAAAAATTTCACTGACAGTGCTTGAAACGACGAGCTCTCTCTTCCTGTGTTCTCAGATTTCGAAGATCCCTCACCAAATGCTCGAACTCTCCTCTAGAGCTCTGTTTCTAAACTTAGAGTTTTACAAAAGACAAAAATGGACCAATGGGAGTTCATAGCTCCACTTGACTGTCCTTTTGTGCCTTAAACTACCTGGTAACTTATCTACACTCATAGGCTACCACGTCAAGCCCCCTAGAGTGCCAGCGTAATACTTAAACTACCTAAAACGACACGTAGTCCCGAAAAATAACTTAAATCAGCTAGAAAGCGTGCATGGGCGACAAGTAGGTACAACCCATGAGCTCAAACCCCTATCAGCATGGAAACCCTAAGTTATGTACATTGAACGTCATAGACAAGTAAGAAGTCACTTGCACAAGCGCACAAATGCTTGAACAAGACAACTAACATACTATCAGCCTGCTAGGACTCAAAATAGTGTTAACACCATATGCAAAGGTGTCAAACATATACATAAAGGACTAGAAGTAATATGAGCTAACTTCTAGAACTACCAAACCTAAGCGTCGGAGTAGAAGTCAAGCATGTAGCCGTCAAATGGCGCGACATCCACCCCCTCTGAACCTGCACATCCTCCGGTATGTGCCAGACCAGATCAAGACTCTTCAGCTTCAGCTTCAAATTCATCTTCAACCTCCATTGAGTCTTCAGCTTCATCCTCAGTAAGCTCTGCAATGTTCTGGTCGTCCCCTCTCCTTCTAAAGAGCTTGATTCTCTTCCCTGCGACTGGTATCTTGAGCACTGCACCATCTAACTCTCTCAAAGAATATGTGACATTATCATAAACTTCTAACACCACATAAGGTCCGAACCATCTCTTGGAAAACTTTCTGATAGCGCTATGCTGATTATCAAGACTACTATCATAGACTAACACCCAATCACCTTCCTTAACTGGTTTGGGCCGTAATCTATGCGTCCTATCAAATCTGCCTTTGTTTCTCTCTCTAGCAGTCTTTAACCTTTCCACAGCTTTGGCAACATCTTCAGGTCTTCGTTCTAACTGCTGGATCTTTAACGCAAGAAGATCCTCCGTACTTCTACCATCTTCCCATGGCAAAACATTCCAAGTAGGCACAACCTCCTCAATCGGCATCACAGGTTTTTGCCCTAGTATCAACTCTGCTGGCATGTAACCTGTAACGGTACTATGAGTTGTACGATCTGCCCACAAAGCAAATGGTAGCAGTCTAGGCCATTCACGGATCTTACCCTTGCAAGCTTTTACCAAAGCTTTGATGATTGGCGGATGACCTCTTTCGCTCTTGCCATTCCCTTCAGGATTGTAAGCAGTGGTTAACGCCAACTTGATTCCCAATCGCTTGAAGAACTCAACAGCTTCTTGTGCATCCAGCTCACCCCTATCTGCAGTGATCTTTCCCACACACCCATACCTACAAATAACATCTTCAAGTAGAAAGCGGCAGACACTAGCAGTGGTCTTCGTCCTCAGGGCACGGCCTTCGACTTGGTTAGATAGATCTTCTCTAGCCAAGACTAGATACCTCATTTGTCCAAGTCCAAATGGCATAGTTACCAGATCAACTACCCATTTGTAATGAATGGCTAAAGGATAAGTAGGATGCAATCCATCACGATGACGTACGTTGGAATACATCTGGCAGGGTATACAGGATGAAACAAATTGTACTACATCCTTATACATACCCTTCCACCAATACTTCTCCTTCATCTTGGCAAATGTAGCCCAAACTCCTCTATGACCGGCCCATAAACTCTCATGGAACTCCTTGATCAGCTTCTGCTGCAATTCCAAGTCACATACCACTCGTTGCGGTATACCTCCTTGTAGCTTAGGGCGCTTCCATAGATGTCCTCCATGTAAAAAGTAACCATAAGCTATTCTACGGATCCTCTTGAAATCTACATCAGACCAGCCTTCTTGCCTTTCCAGTGAACTCAAATAGCGCCCAAGATCCAACCACTCGCCATCATACATAGTTTCCTCAAAAAACTCCAACGAGGCTGCAAAACAACTTCTATCTCTTCTAGCAAGAGCACTAGAATAGAACTCTGTTGCCACATCCTCCTGGTCATCTATCATTTCTCTCTCATCGTAATACCTAGCCCTGGATAACATATCTGCCACATGATTGTCTTTTCCTGCAATATGTCTAAACTCTGGGTTCAAGGACTTGATATATGCTATCCACCTCAACATGGCAATATCTGGAGTTGTACAGCTAGTGATCATTCCCAAGAGAGGTAAACAATCTGTCTCCACAACCACAGGTGCTCCTATCAAGTATTCCTTGTCACTCTTCATCGCAGTAACTACTCCTCATAGTTCTCTTTTTACCTGAGGGTAGTCTCTCTGCCGTGAACTTAACACCTTAGCTCCAAAACGCATCACATATCTATTTCCATCCTCATCATCCTGTCCTACAGCCCATCCAATGCCAATAGGACTAGTATCAACAGTAATGATAACAGATCTGCCCAACTTATATGTTACCTTCCGGAGAGTTGGCGGTGAAGCCAAAAGATCCTTCAACTTCCTCATAGACTCGCTTTGCTCCTCTTGCCACTGTAATCTTTGCCCCTTCCTCAGCAGCTTGTACAACGGATCTGCTACATGTGCAAAGTGTGGAATCCATATATGATAAAACACACATGCTCCTAGAAACCTTCTCACCTCAGTAACCGATCCACATGTCTCCTTCATCCTTCGGATGGCATCAACCTTGTTTGGACAAGGTTTCCGACCATAAGATCCACACAGATGTCCCACTATTAACACCTCTTGTACTCCAAACACAGACTTGGCTCCTGATAAAGTCAAATGAACCTCTTCCAGTCGACTCAGTATCTTATCACAATCAGCTATGTGATCTGCTACAAACTTACGGCACCCCCTCTGATCTTTTACCTCATTCTTCTCCTCCTCAGCACATCCTTTGATCGGCACATCATCAAGGAATGGCATAGTTTTTTCAGGAATGAAATCCCTCAAAACTTTATTCATGCCATTCATCATATGTGCTACAGAATTGGTAGCACCTTGTGGCAAGGTGCACATCCTTAGTAACCCCAAAGGTGTCCTCATTGTAGTCAAGTCTCTACTCTCAGAGGATAGTTGAAACTGATCATAACCTGAATATAAGTCTCCCATCGAATAGATAGCACGACCAGCAAAAACCTCTGCAAACTCGTCTACAATAGGTCCTATACCCATATTCCTGATAGTCACCTTGTTAACTGGCTGCATATCTTGAATGAATCTCAAAGCTCCACTCTTCTTCGGAACAGTAAACCATCTGCTAGAATAGGGAGCTATAGATGGTTCCAAGATACCCATCCTAATCCTCTCATTGAGCAAGTCTATCAGCTTTGGCAGATGAGCTCTAGGCACAGGGATAGGACGTAGATTCCAAGGCACATGCGGTATAGTAAAGATTACCATAGGTGCAACTACACTTGGATCTACACATCCTACTTCATGTGACTCAAATGCAAACGCCTTACCATGCCTAGATAGCATCTCCCTGAAGCTCTTCTTCTCTTGCTCGGTAAGAAATCCATCACCTCCAATCCTCAACTCCTTCAGTGTTGTTTCTGTGAACTGGTGCCCAATTCTTCTCGGTCCTCTGAGCGTCGGTTCTCGTGCAGCTTGCTCCATCTTCTGATTGTAATCGAGTGGTAAAGGCAAAGCCACTGGTTTGACTTTCTTTGCCACTGACTTGTACTTGGTCTCCACATACACCTCTTGCCGATCTATAAACTTATCAATTACATCATAAAGCTCCTTGGAGCTCACTCTCACCACTCTATCTACATCATCTATAGAACTTTCTACTATAGATTTCAACTCCCCTATAGTATCTACCAAATACTGCTCTTCAAACACTCCAGATATGTATTCATCTTTTGCTAACTCTCCACTGTTCCACAAAGACTGCTGTACACACTTCACATGTTGCCTCTCAAACCTCTTCAGATTCTCAACCTTCCTATAACACACTGATCCACATGATGTCAGTCCTAAGAAGCTAGTGGATAAAGCTTCCTGCTCTACTGGATCAGGCGAGAATCTTAGCTCTACTGTACCGTTGAAGTCTCGCTCTTCAATGGTACTCTGTCAAAACCCTTAGACTCTCTAAACTCCTGAGTAATCTTAGGTAGTGGACGGTCTCTCAAGCTGTCACGATTCCTCTCATGTTCTGCAGCAACGGTCAAAAACTGAACAGCTCTTTTGCCGTCTCTACTACGTATCCTAGCATAAGCTGAACCATCATCCATAACTCGTGTCTCCATTCTAACAGCAGTAATGTAAGGCTGCCCTAGAATGATAGGATAGGTTGACATGTCTTGCACAAAGAAATTCTGAACATCACTGATGTCACCCACAGTTACCTTGATGTTGGGACAAGCACCATAGAGTTCTCCCCGCTGGTTGTTGGCAGCACGGATAAGCCACCCATGGTCGGTGTCTATGGGCCACCTTCCACGCTTGTACAACTCCTTAGACATCAGATTAATCTCTGAGCCGTGATCAATCAATGCCACCACAGGTTCCTCCAGATCTCCCAACTTCACCAAGGTCTCTGTGGTTGCTCTTGCCCAATGGTTGTGAGAGTAATGGCTCTTATGCGATGCTTCCACCTCATCTTCAAACCTCACGTGCTGATCTGATCTCCCCTCTGATACTTGAGAGCAATAACTAGCAATCTCATCTTCCTCATCCTCCGACAGTTTGGTCCCTAGAGCGTTAAGCGTAGCTGCTTCACCCAAAATCAGACGTTTCCTCTTGATGATATCTATAATAACCTCATGGAACTCACGCTTTGCAATCCCAAGAATCTCACCCAAAGTAAACTCAACTTTCCCATTCAAGATACGGTTCTCTAACACCTGCTTCAAGTCTGTAGCAATCTCAATGTCAGACTGAAGTTTGTATGCAGGCATCTTACCCTTCTCCTTGCTCCTCTCCTTCTCCTTTGGTGTTGTAGATGGTAGATCCTCCATAGTCTCCTCCCGAGTAGGTGTTGTTTCCTGCCTTGCCTCTGGTCTAGCCCTTTCACTCCTTGTAGCAGGTCGTTTGGCTGTAGAAGCCTCACCTGCATCCTCCCTTCTGCGTTTTTCTTCCAGTACAGCTTCATGCTGACTTCTTGCAACATAAGCATGCACTGACATAGTATCCACAGGATCATTCCATCCTGTAGCTTCTCGAATTGAGTTGCCAACCCTTCGTAGCACATCCTTGTCTAGCTCTGTTCTAGCTACGGACCGCACTACATCAGACCACAACCCAGTAGTCCCTTTCTCTCTCTCCATCTCCACTTTCACTCCACATGTAGCAGCATTCACAAGAGAAACAGCATGTGATGCTGATATCTCATTCACAAGCCTCTTCATACCACCCTTGCCAAAGTTGGTTCCCAACATCATCCCAGTCTCTCTCAGATGGATCTTACCATCTTTGAAGAAGATCAGATCCTTCCTCAATGCATCTGAAAACTCTCCACAATCTCTCCTTACATGGTCTAGGCTATCACACCATATACAACGATGAACAAAGCCTTCTCTCATCTGAGGTCTCTGCATAGCAGGCTGTACATTCTGTTCCTTCTCTTCTAACCTAGTGAGCTTAAGCTTAAGCTCCTTCATACCCTTAATCAACTCATCAAGCGGTGAGTCTTCCTCTCTAGCAATTACCAAAGCGGGCTTAGTAGGCAACTGCTTGACAGGAATTATCAGAGGTGCTGCTGCACTTACCACCACCTTGTCCCTTCTTCTCTGTCTCTTGGTCAACAAAGAAACAGCCTCTTCGACCTCCTTCCAATCGGTCTTCAATCCTCTCTCCTCACTCTTGTCTTCCAGCAACAGCTCAAGCTTCTCCTGAATAGTCACGTCCGCTGCTTGTAGGAAAAGCTCGGTCTTCTCAACCTCTAGTGTAAGCTTCTCTGTCCTAGAAAGTTGAGCATATTGACGATCAAACTCCCTTAACAACTCATTTACAGACAAACCTTTGTTAGGCTTCACCACCCACTCCAAGAACGTTCTCTTGGTCACCCTTTCTGAATCTTCAGTGTAGTACTCCTCCTTCAAAGCTCGCATAAAGCTCTCCCAACTCTGTCCTTGCTGCTGCTTGAGCTCCTTCACACGCCCACGAATCTCAGGAACAACAGCAAGCTCAAAGTTCTCCACCATCTCCTTCTCAGGTACCTTGTTCACCTCCATCTCCCTGGCATAGTATCGCACATACTTGGAAATATCTGTCCCCTTGAACTGATCCATCTGATGCACCACAGATTGCAACGCCTTGGTTGCTAATACCTCCTTCCTCTCTGTGCTCTACTGCTGCTGCATAAACATGGAAAAAGCTTGGAACATCTTCATCGTAGCAGCATCCAACTGAGCAGGTTGCTGAGCAGCAGCAGCACCTCCACTTGATGATCCTTGGTTGGCCATGATATCTGATCCTGTAACACTCTCAAGAAAACTCCCACCCTAGGTGTTTCACGTCGAGTTCACCAAAAAGAGAGTATGTCGGAGTGTGATCCGTCTACCTAGGAAAGCGCCGGGCTTCTGGCTGTGGTTGTTTACTCAAGAGGTTGGCTTTCAGGTCACAGCAGGAGCTATAAACACTCACACAGGAGTGTAGGACCCTCTGATATGCTCAAAAAGCGAAATTTAGGTTTAACTAGTAGTAATAGGTTTAAGCGGTGAACTTTCACACTCAAAGAGAGGAAAACTATGAAGGTTTAGACTTCTAAACTTCCCCTACATGCAAATGAGGTACTACTGAACTCACAGACGAAGTTTCAACCTGAGATCAAATTCTGACACGGAGATATGAACAGAAAAGTTCTGAATAAGAGAATTATGGCAATTTCTGGTACCTAGATAGCTATTCAGACATAGAACAGAGAATTGGCTCGATGAATTTCAAATCTTCTCACAGTATTTGAAGTCTACAGGGTGCTGAACATCCCTGTGAAGTTGGGACTCCTGATTGTTTGTAGAACTCCAGATTTCCTTCTCTAAAGTCGCTGCTCTAGATTAAGAGCTTTTCAGACCCCCTCTGCTTCAGCGGTCGCCCTGAATTACTCAATTAATCAAATGATTCGAAACTTTTTGGACAGTCGTAGCCCTCCTGACAGTGAACGCAACCACAAAGTTTTGAAGTGATTTCCTCAATTCTGCTGCAATTGGCACTGAAAACCCCAAAATCAACAAAAGTGACGCAGTTTTGGCACAATCCGAACTTCAATTGGGCATAACTCCTTGTTTATTGATCCAAATCGAGCAAAAATTTCATTGACAGTGCTTGGCACGACGAGCTCTCTCTTCCTGTGTTCTCAGATTTCGAAGATCCCTCACCAAATGCTCGAACTCTCCTCTAGAGCTCTGTTTCTAAACTTAGAGTTTTACAAAAGACAAAAATGGACCAATGGGAGTTCATAGCTCCACTTGACTGTCCTTTTGTGCCTTAAACTACCTGGTAACTTATCTACACTCATAGGCTACCACGTCAAGCCCCCTAGAGTGCCAACGTAATACTTAAACTACCTAAAACGACACGTAGCTCCGAAAAATAACTTAAATCAGCTAGAAAGCGTGCATGGGCGACAAGTAGGTACAACCCATGAGCTCAAACCCTTATCAGCATGGAAACCCTAAGTTATGTACATTGAACGTCATAGACAAGTAAGAAGTCACTTGCACAAGCGCACAAATGCTTGAACAAGACAACTAACATACTATCAGCCTGCTAGGACTCAAAATAGTGTTAACACCATATGCAAAGGTGTCAAACATATACATAAAGGACTAGAAGTAATATGAGCTAACTTCTAGAACTACCAAACCTAAGCGTCGGAGTAGAAGTCAAGCATGTAGCCGTCAAATGGCGCGACAACGACTCTCTCCTAAGTTTGGGAAGAAGAAGGAATGGCTGCTATGGGTCAGACAGAAGAGACCCGAAATGGACCCTCACGTCTTCTCGCTCATTTTGCCAGCCTTTCAGTCTTCTAGTCTCTCTAGGAAGATGTGGATTTGAGAAGCTTGGAAGACCGGGAGGCACAGGCCTAGTTCCCGACTTCCAACTTCTCGAAATAACAAAAGAACTCACCACACCACTCAAGATTCGTACCAAGCTTCTCTTAACACAAAAGCAACACAAATCCACTCTTGATACGAATTGGTCATAGTCGACTTCCGAAGACAGTCAAGTTTTAGAAGCGTCTTCTGAAGATGTTCCAATCTTCCGAATCGTCTTTTGTTCAAGGTTTCGGAGGTAGAGGGGTAGTAGGGTAGGGAAATTGATAGATGGGATCGTCAATTTGGGGACGATGGGTAGAGAAGCTCGAATTGAACTCAGGAAGAAGTAGGAAGATGCCTAACAGAAATTGGGCAGCGCTTCCGCATCCAATGTCACAATGGGAAAAATGGGGATGGGGGGTAATCGATCAGGCTGCCTGCAACCAACCGGGGAAGCGCGGGGGACACCAAACAGAGACGAGAAGCAGTGGGAAGGGAGAAGAACATGGGAAGAACCTCTAAAGTCTTCTGTCTGCTTCCCGAGTTGTCTTCGACCTTCTGCGCGCTTCTGGCTCTGGTCCTAGCTCCAATGCGACTCCACACGGCTGCTTCCGTTGTCAGTTTCTGGCCACGCTTCAATTCCACCTTCGATTCTACTCAGCTACCCTCCAATGTCAGCTTCCCGGGAGCTCACAGAAAACACCTTCGCTTCCTGCCTTCCGTGCTTCAGCAATTCGATCTCGCCCTCCTCCTAGCTGCTAACTGGTCCTCACCTCGCTCGATTTCCTCACTCGAAGCTCACCCTCTGAAATCGATCTCCTCAAGAAGTGCTTGCTGCGGGAAGTTGGAATGCGCTAATGCGCTTCCTGCACATCTTCCCTGCAGATTAGGGGTTTCGACCCTAGGTGACTTACCCGACCTACCTACCACCTTGGTGTTACCTAGTAGGTACACCTACTCCTTTACCTGGAAATTCATGGTTAGGCCTTCGCGGTCGCTGTCTTCTGAAAGATGGGTGTCTTCCGCCGTCTTCTCGTCTGCCGAAGACGCAACTGAGAAGACGCTTCTCGAAAGACGGTCGTCTTCCGAAGAAGTCAACTTCTTATTAAAAAGCTCATAAGATCATCTGCCTTCTAAGGAAGCAGTAATCTTAAGTAACAACGCTTCTTCAGTTATACAAACAAGTTATTAATCTTAAAAATTTTAAAAATTCGTGAATCCTGTAATTTGTGGGCACCACAAGCCGGAACTTACAACTCTCTTCGAAACTTATGGTGCGAACTCCGATGCTACCTTCAACAAGACACGAGCTTTCAGACTAAACACAAAAGTTTTACAAGGCACCATCATGGACGAAGCTGAAGGGAGGCTGACTCAGGAGACGGCTGGAGAAGTAAGAAAACTCGCTAAAGAGAGCAAGGAAACTTCTATTGCCCTCTTTAAAGATTGGTGCAACCGAAATACTGCCAGGTGGGAAGATGGCACTGAAGAAGAACAAAGGGCCCAAGCCTGGACGCAAAGGATCCAAGTCAAAAACACTCAAAGACCACTACAAGAGGTTGAAGGGTGGTACTGGAATCTACAACAGAACAAGATAGTTGAGGGCTGGGACTTGACCACTAAAAACTGGAGACACGTGCTAGAAAGAGAAAGCTGCCATCACATCCGATTGAATAACAAGTGGAACAACAATGATTCTGAGAAAACATGGAGGAAAAGGTGGGGAAGAATATAGGCCGTGAAAATCCCGGCAAGAGACAAAACCTGGCTCTGGAAGGTAATTCAGCAAGGATTTCTGACGGCTAAACAAATAGCTAAGATGCAAAAGGGAAGTGGAATGTGCGCTCGATGCAACAGAGCTGAAGAAACCTTCGACCACTGCTTCTGAAATGCTACAAGACTCAACAAAAATGACAATAATGATTTATGATCGCACAAGGACTTTTGCAAACCGTCATCCTCTTGGTTATCCTCCTAGAAGCCATCGACGACGCTAACAGAGGAAGGAAGGAAGTGAAACAAATAGGTATGATAGAAATTTTGTCACAAATTTGGCTGGAACGCAATGACCAGGTTTTCAAAAGGAAGGAAAGCGACGTACCGATGTTGGTTACCATCAACAATATCGAAAGGAAGGTGAAAGCTCTTACCGCAGAGAGAGAAGCCGACTCAAATTCAGAAAGGGAGAAGAACGAGGAACAAGTTACTCACGAACTAAACACCTTACGGAATAGATGCAAGACGCCCTTCTTTCAGCGTTATCTGGAAAAAATCCGAATGTTAGAACCAATGCACACGAGAAGCGACTGACCGATGGATGACAGAAGGTTCGTCATGTTTGTCCCTCTATAAAGAATAACCAACACTACCAACCAACAGATCAATAGGCGCAAGTCCAGAGGAACAATCAGCGACACTCTGTGGCCAACGAATAACGATGGAGAACAAAAGAAGTGCATGGGAAAAGAGAAATGAGAAGAAAGAAACGACAGAGAAGGCTCACGTGCATCGAATTGATAATCCTCAATCGAGCACGATACATCGCAATAGTTACTTCAAGACGACGAACCGGAGGCTGTACAATATGAGAGCTACGAGCCGAAGGGGTGAGAAGGAAGACGATTATGACTGTCACCAAGAGAGAAATCAGAGCACTGAGTGTAGATGCCAAGACACTAAAATTTCTCGAAGAAAGTCTGCAAGAAGGGTGACACGAAGGTTAGGGAGTCCTCGAGGTGGAGACAGAACGTCAAAAGTCATGCGGACAAGAGACAGAGGAGCAACTGGAGAAACCTTCAGCGTGGCAGCAGCCGCGTGTCGAGCAAGAGAAAAAAAGACAAGTGGATCGAGCACGAACACGAGGCGAACAAGATTAGCAGTAATGACTTCAGAAATCAAGACGAGCTGATCAATCAGGGCAGTAGGTATTCGATCGGAAGTCACATTAGGGCCAAAGCGGAGAAGGGGACGACTAGCCTCGAACAAAAATGTACCGACAAACCTTTCAGGCTTAGTCACGAGGAGAGCGCGGTGGTTGCCCTGAACTCGACTCGGTTCATAAATTTTGCCCCACGCCGTCTGGTTTCTCGTTGAAAAAATAAAATAAAATAAAATCCATCTCCTAAACGGTAGGAAATTGTACTTTCCCGCTCCAACCCTGTTTATGAAACTGAAATTGTTTACAATCTGGATATGCCATTTATTACCAACCTTAACTCATATGCGTGGAGAGCCAATTTTTTTTCAGTCTCTAAACTGCAGTTGCAAAAACGCTCTAAGTTTTGTTACAAGATCGATTTCCTTCTAAATAGACGAAGAGTAGAAAATTAGGAAAAGCATCCGGGACAAAGTACAAAGAACGCCGGAACTAGGTAAGCATTGCCCTCCACTTCCATGACAAGGAATGAACGAAAGAGGGAGGAAGGCGCTGTAACCTCTGGAAAGAATTTGAAAGAATTTCACAACTTGGCTGATATATATTGTTCACGCGGGGGAACAATCAGACATTGGAAGAGGAGGACCTTTAGGAGAAACAGCCAGGAAATCTGCAGAGTTTCCGACATCCCGCTAAGTCTGACAGAATGCGAAATTTTAAATAAAAGACGAGATATTTCCCAAATGTTCCAAAATTTCATTCGACGCATATCAGAACTGTAAGGTTTTTTACGGGCTACGATGAAAGTTGGCCCAAATCGGAAATCATAAATTCGTGCAGTAGACTCTACCCTAGATGCCAGACCATGGGCCTGATCCATCCGAGCATGGGCCTGATCTGATCACCTCGTCCATCCAACAACAGATATAGTTGTATTAGGTAAACAACATTTCGATACAAAACAGGTACATATAATAATAATATCCACAAGAGATTGATTCCTATAGTGTCCCAAGAATTGTTCCCTTTTCCTGGTTAGTACCCTCCTAGTTGATTGTACTGAACAGAGTAGTAAGGTGTAACTGCCCCAGACAAGCAGCAGGCCATGAATCCAAAATGCTAGGCAGCTGTCTCAGAGAAAGCTGTGCTATCCTTCTTTCGGTCCTCCCAGTAGGATCACAAGAGGAGGAGGAGGAGGAGGAGGCGGGGTCGCATACCATGCTTAGTGGTTGTCTCTTGGTGCTCACTAGCAGACTGTGTGTCGGTGAAGCAAGGATGAAGATAGTAGACGAGTCTGGTGACTGTCTGTCTGGTCGATACTTTATGGATCTTCTCTTTAGATCATGAGACTTGGACGACTGAGAGCAACTCTTCTGGTATAGCAGATACATTTGAACGAACTCTAGAATTTGTCGTGTACTTCACTACTTGAGTGGGTATGAATGATGGAAACGATGAACGATGTTCCTGAAGTGGTTTACCCCAGAGGCTCAGCTTGGACATGATACCTTTTTGGCAGGGCGGGAGATCACCCTGGACAAGATGGTTCAGTTGGGAAACAGTACTTTTCTACAGTACCCTATGTGTTTTTACCGTCTTTAGTGATTTGCATGGTATTCGGATGTTATTATAGAACTGTGTGGATGAGACTCTCCTCCCCTGCACAAACACACACACACACTCTCTTTCTCTCTATTTCCTTATCTCCCTTCCAAATTGTCATGTCAGAACTTTGTCTGACATGTGAGATGCTGAAATCAAAAGATGTAATGGGTGAAAATTTCTCACAACGATTGTTAAACTCAGAGGCAGTTCCCTCAAAAGTGGAAAGAAATCCATTACTTTCCAACCCTGGATTTTATTTGTTTGCCATCATATATAGATATACATATACATATATAAGAGATAAGATCTACATATAGCTCGTTAAGAAATCGCACTCCAGACTCGATGTCTCTCCTACGATCGATTCTCGAGAAGGTTGGTCAGTCTTTTGTTCATCGAACATATTTTTCCGTCATAGGCAGAGATCGGCCGTGCTCTTCTTTCATGAGAATGTATCCTTCCAAGCTCCTCCGCATACACACTGATATTCGCGACTGGTGGCACTCAGAGTCTACTACTTTCTCAGAACGAGAACTGACGACAAGAGTTAATGGTGGAGAAAGACATTTTAGCTACCTTACGAGTACGAGGAACTTCTTTTAACACATTCATTCTCTTGTGTTACTCATTTACTGCATCCACTTTTGTATATGTTGGTAAGTTTACCAGGTTGTGGAAGGTGCCTTTGACTTGGTTAATAAACTGGCAGCATGGTCCATCCCCCAGAGTCTTTGATGTTACTAATTCCCTTCCCCAAATAGCAACAAGCAACAGATAACTAATTCTCTTTCCTCTCTATCACAACCAGATCATACTTCCCTAAACATGTAGTACCGGCTGGATTCACGTCCTGGCTACCAACATCCCTGTTTGTAACTCTCTGCCATCATCTTGACTGCAGTCTCACAAAGCTGTGCACGACTCTGTGTGACTTGAAGATTGCAGTTAGCAATCGCGGATAGTCTGCAGGAACATCAGGTCTAAGGGACAGCTCGCACTACAACTTTTGTCCGTATTTTAAAGTTAGATTGTTAGGATGCTAAGTATCAACAGATTCGGGAACAAGATTTCTGGTCCTTAAACAAGGAATGTGAGGGCGTGTTCGCACATGCAATATTTGTTGGAGGCCCCCTCGGCTTCTGCGGTAAACTTGCTCAGGCCTAGAGTACTACCAGAAGTTTATACAGTAGCATGACCTTGAAAATAACGGCAAATAGAGCTCAAGTAAACCGGTCTCTATCGATACTATATCCTTCCCAAAAGTATGCAGAGGTCCCTCTACCCGGGATATACAGAACCCTGCAAATTTTCTAACATAGTCAGAAGAGTAGAATTAACCTGTCCGAATGTACATGTGGTTAGCGATCTTACTTGGTCCGTAAAAGAAGAGAATTGTAAGAGCACAAAAGGGCGTGTGGGAACTAGCCCTAATCTGTTTATGTTATATTTATGGAACGCACAGATCGAGGTGTGCATGGGAGGGGTTATAACGCTGTTCCTCTGCTCCCCTCCAAGCTGTGAGATGCTTGCTGCTGCTACTGCCACATAGACGCGGAAACTGGTGACGAACTCTGATTTGAATTCAAAACACTGACGGTACGGTGTCTTCACTACGACCTAGTGGCAACAGCCAGTCTCAGGACAGAACAGGTACGGCAGTTGGCCTTTATATCATCTAGGAGAAACAGACCAGTCATCAGAGGCCTTGAGTGAGTTTCTTCAACCTCGATTCATGCTAGAAACCAATTGAAACCAAGAAAGGCAACGACTGGGAAACACGAAGAATGTGTTTCTTCCAAAGCAATGTTGCGTCGGACGATTCCGGAGGTGCTGGGGATTTCTAGTGACTATCAGGGTGTTGTATAAGTACAGGCAATTGCTTGGAATGGCATCTAGCTGTAGCAGCAGCAGCTATACGCCGGACCCAGAGGGACACCAACCAAGGTATGGACGGCCGGCATAGTCTCCTTTCCCTCTTGGCCGTCACTTTGACTTTCCCTTCCGGACGAACTCTTGGGGTATCTACATCTCCGTCTCTCCTTGTTCTCGTCCTGCTGATTCATTCTCTGACTGATATATCTTTGAATTTAATCGAGTGTCAAGACTCAAGAGCTATGCTTTTGACCCCGTTGAACAATATCGAATCGGCGGTAGCACGTATCTACTTCTCGTCCAAGATTTTCTTAATCATCATGGGCACCTGAAAACAATAACTGAGACTTTCATCCTATCATCGTAGTAGTGCGCAGTGTCGTAAGCTTCTTATCTGTCGTAGGAAGTTATGGCATCACAGCGCAACTAGCACAAGAGCTGCTGCTGCTGCCGGATATCATGATTGACAATTCACTTCCCTCATTGTTCAGCGAAGAGAGACTGTACCCAACGCTCGCCGGCTAGGGATTTTGGTAAACTGTTTGCGGATGGCAAAAGTTCTCTCCATATCCGTCTCAAATTCAACCGCCCGACCATCTCGTCATGCTGTAGGCGGTCACGCAGCCGTTGTTCCTGCGGCTTTGACTGTTCAGCTCAATTTAGAGCAGACGGCCGTGTTGGGGCCGCTGGGTTGGTGTGTCGGAACTTTTGCACAGAAGAGTGTGTTCAGCTGATCATGACTAATGGACTGCGGTAGTCTTGGCAGTGGTGGCAGTTGCGGAGCTGAGACCTGACTCCTGAGGCGTGGATAGATAGTACATACCACACTCTAAAGAATCGGTGGGGTCTGAAAACCCCTCCTACACTAGGCACATAAAGTGGTAACTGGGTAGGCATGCTCTGTTCGCGCGCGAAAACAAGGCATATTTTTAATCCTGCTGTCGGGATCTGCGTACTAAAAAGCCACGTATAGTTGTAGATCTTACAGGCAGTTGCAGTATATCCTGCAAGCCTTGCAACTTCATACCTTTTACTGTATAACCCTCGAATCCTTTATGCATTCGGCTTCACGCGGTTCTAGGGTTGGTTAGTAGTGTAGCAGAGAACCGTCTCAAAGAACCATTTCCAGTATTGTCGCTGTGTGTCAGGACAGCATCGTCAAATGACGATCGAATGGCTGCAGCACAGTACAGAACAGAGTTGCTATCCGTGCATTGCAGATTACCCTCGTGATCAAATTTTCTCACTATTAGGGCGTGTCAAATTTCTCACTATTTCTCAAATTTCTCCAGACTTCGTACATTATACTCGTATACGCCTCTCGTGAGCAAGTTTCTGCCCATCAGGTTTTCCCACGTTAGTCAACGACGAGAACCGCAAATATGACAAATCTGCCTTCCTTAGTCTCTCCACGACTGTCTTGAAGACATTTATGTAACTCGTCACCACGTTTAGACTCGCACAGTCGACAAGTACTGTCATGAACAAATGATTTTTACCATGAGGTCCTGCGGTACAGTAAGTACCTGATGGATGTACTGAGTCAGAGAGAAATCTCAATCAGCATATTTTAGCAGTAGCAGAATGGGTTATTTCTTCGTTCGGCGGCAGAGCACGGTGTTCCAGAGGAAAGGAGTACCAGAGTAGGTTACGACGTTTCATGTCCTTCGTGGAAGCTACCGTCCGTCCGTGCAAGGTTGTGGTACTCAATTCTCTAGGCTCTCTCCAAGTTGGAGCTTCCGCATTGAGCACATTGCGAACGTCAAGCGATGATGACGATCGCTGAAGGAGCTGAAAAGCTGCTACTGTTGTCCTTCTTCTATCCCGCCAGCCGCTCCGCTTGCGTATCTGGAACTGCAGAATCGCATCGGATTGGTGGCAGACCATTGCTCAGAACCAGCCTGCCAGCCAGGAACGCTGCGATCGCCCGTCCGTCCGAGTCATCGAAGATGCAAGTGTTCAGTGTCAGTGTGATAGATGTTCCCCTCATAACACTCACAGCGTCTTAGTAAGTTTTTACGCGCCGCATGCCTCGCCCCCATTTCACTCTCTCAGCGCCTCTGCTCCGAGTTCGAATTTCAAAATGCTGCAGCTGGTGATAAACTAGCCTACTGCCCCACCCTGCCCTGCCCCTCCTCACTCCCCTCCAATTTCCGAAGGTGAGTTTGTTTGCACAGGCATTCAAACAGCGTGTACTCTACTCTAGAGACGCAAAACTCGATGCCCGAGACCTGGCTGCCCGTGATAATCGTGGCTGACACTTCTTAGACGAATCCGAGGTGAGAAACCAGGTAACCACTACAGTAGCGTATGTATTGTATACAGACAAACAAAGACAAAAATATGTACACTGTGCTCAGCTCTGTCTCCATCCGGACTAAACTAACCTTTATAGTTGTCATTTTCTGTTATGGCTATTTGGACGCTTGTGACGCATAGGCTCCGGTATACGCTCCACAATGTCCAGAGTGTACCTTAATTTGGCATCTTATTAAATCCATACTGAACTGTACTCAGATTTTCTTCGGCGGGCTGTGTCTTTTTGTCTTGTACCGCGCAGTGATTTCACGGCGGAAGTCGTCATCTCTGATCTTCCACTAAACGAAGCATACCGCGTGACATCTGGAATTGCCGAAGCCATGAACTAAAGGTGACGGTTACATTTAACGGCATCGGGTGGGACCCAATGAATGCTCCTTAACTGCAGTAGTTGGGTTTCACTGGACAGACCAACTCTGGGTATCGCGGAGGAGTCGTCATAGCACATCATCATAGTATCTCCGACATTCGAACCCTGAGTAATACACTTTTGAAATGAAGCGACGTTTATATATTATTTCTCCAAAGTAAGTCACATAACATCTGAGAGAACCACGTCCGGGACCATGTCAGTTCTATATTTCCAGTGGGTATAAACGCGAAACTAGCTCCTCGTCTAACCTAATCTAACATTCTATCCTACTCCACTAATATTCTGGAGGAGCTATTGGAAACCTACCGTACTGCCATCAGCCTGCATGCCTCTCTACGAATACACAACTTCTTACAAAATGGCTCTTTCCCTACCAGTAGTTGCGGCAAAATCTCATTTATGAGGTACGACCGATCATCATGGTGATTAGCCGTTCCGTCCCATCCGTCATCAAGTCGTCTACTCTATACCTTTCGTAAGTGGCAACAAAACGTTTCCGTCGCTCGCTACCTTCCCCAACTCCTTCCAGTTAAACCCTTCCCCCCATCCACTCGAATCACAAACTCGGCGAGCCGCAAAATGTATAGACATACATACATAGAAGAAAGCGGCTCGTCCGAACGAAACTACGACTACAACACTCCAGAGTCCAGTCTTAACCACGGATGCGTTTGCTGATGCCGACCGATCGATCCAGAACAGAGAGGGAGAGATTCGTTCGGCTTGATGGAAGAGAGAGGGAGGGCGGGAGGATGAGACCCCACATTGATTGATTGATCGATCGCGTGAAGATACTCTTGCGTTTGCGTCATTATGGCAAAACTGTGGTTTAAACCCCAGACCATCCCATTCCATTCTTCATGATGATGACGAAAACTCTTGGGGATTCCATTCCATTCCTTCCGCCCGTATTTCGTCGCTTTCCGAGTTTCTCGAACTTTTGACGCTGCGACGACCGTGGTATGGCTGGTGAACGGGACAAATTGCGTCGTGGCAGCACTGCGTCACCGTGATCTTCCTCTCCTTACTTCCTCAGAACAAAACATACCCCCAACCCGCTCTCCACTTTCCCTCCATCCATCCATCCATCCATCTACACATCCGATGTCCGAACCCTCTCGAAGCAGCAAAACTCTCAGTAGTCACGAAACTCTACAATAGGTGTCACTACATTTCTGTGAGATGAGGAGACGATCCTGTACGCGGTGATGGGGGCGTATACCTTCCCGCTTACGCAGTAGCACAACACCACAACGCTAGCTGCCCGTCACGAAAGGCAATTCTGAACCAAATGGCTCAAAAACTGCAACGCGAGTGACTATCCGTTGCGTCAAAATTCTTTGTTAACTAAACGTTACCCGGTCGGCGAGACGGGGAGAGTTGGAGAGAGGCGCACAACTAGAAAATTCCGCAGTATGCATCCCGCCCCTGATTTCAGTCCATCTTCCGGGAATACTAAGGAGCCACTGTAAACTGCCAAGTGAGAAACAGAATCAGTGCGAGCCATGTCAAAGGGAATTGGTGTCGAAAAGCATGAGACCCAGTAGGGGTGGTCGAGTTCGTGGGATCTGAGCCAGTCGACGGGTACAGGCAGCCTGTGGAGCTGGGATCGTTGCTCGTAATCTCCGCAAGGCCTCCGAAATCACACGAGCCCGCAGCCCAGCTGAGCTGCTGATAGTAACTGTTGAAAGCATAGGCGGCATGCGCCTGAATAGTGTTAGGTATGAAGCAGAATTGCCCGGCCTGAATGGGCTGGCAATTCGCTCCTCCCGGGCCACAAGCCCAATCCAAAGCAGCTTGCAAATCCTCCGTTCTGGACCCTTCCTTCGCGATACACCATGTTTTGTCCGCAAGAAGCTTCCTCCTCACAGCCGTCTCGACCCCAGAATCATCCACGGATTCGGGCTGAGAGGGAGACTTGAATATGACCGATGACAAAACACTCCCCTGAACGTAAGTGTCAATTGGGCCCCTCCGTGACTTCAGCGGTGTTCCCCGTCCAGCGTCCACGTGCTTCAAAAGGTCTGAATGGAAGATGACAGCTGCAGCAGCATCCTCGTTCAACGAATCACGCGACCAGCCCGCCTCTGTGACTACAATGTCGAGCTCCGGGTGGTTCAGAGATGCCATTGCCACGAAAACGGCGTCAGCGAGCGCTTCGAACTTGTTGGAGTAGTGAAGGCCCGTCACGTGGTCCTCAATCCCTGAAGCTGCCGAGTACAGAGCGTGGCCCAGAGACAGATCGCTCGGGTTCGCTTGTTGGACGTCAAAAGGCTGCAGATTGAGCATGAAGTAGGAGCCGGTGTGGGACAAGAAGTCGAGAATGGGGGAGAGAAAACGAGAGGAGAACGAAGAGTCGAAAGTAGCAGCGGATGGGGGAGAGAAGGTGGACAGAAGACGTAGAGACTGGGGCGTTGAGACTTTTATCTTCTGTTCAAGGCCAGCTGCGGAAAGCGCAGCGTGGATATTTCTCATCGCTGGGACAAGAAATGGTGCCAGGCTCTCATCCTTGCTGGTGAGAATCTCGTTCCCCACCGCAATCGCTGTGATTTTTGTGTTGGGAACATACGCTTCCACATTTCGAGCAACCCAGCTGTGAGCCGAAGTTTTAGAAACTCCGACGTCAACGAGCTCCTCATTGCGAAGGCCGATGATAACTTCGATCGAGGAACCGCCCAGAGCACGCAGCATTGTCGAATCAGCATCGTAAAGCCTCACCTTATGTATCCCCTGCGCCCTCAACAATTGCACAGCGTTCTCTGCACCTCCCGCAACGAGCGCAGCTTCGTCCCCATAGATTACTCCGATTTTCGTCGCTACTGCTGTCCCTATCCACACCACTTGTACCACACACAACAGTCGGAGCACGAATGCTAGATGCATGGCAACTAACCTGCCTTCGAATCCGGACTCCCTCATTATCCCAATTTCTCACTCTCACTGTCTCCTTCTCTCTAGAGGAACTGCAGCAACAGTTCCTCCTCCTCAAGGCTCAGCTAGCAACACAGAAGAATGAGAGACCAAGGAGGCCCACGAGTGAGCGAAAGATGACGACCAGCTTAACGCAAGCAACGGCACCACCCTCTCGAGTCTCGTCCTCTCGCGGAGAAGAATGTGTGCGAGCGAAGATAAGAGATAGACGAAAAGAAGAATGACTGGATCTTTGAAATGAGAAGAGAGAGAGAGAGCGAGCGAGGAGCCTGAATAAGTTCGCGAATGCGAGGGAGCAATAGCACTAGTGCAGTAGAAGTGTGTGCGAGAGCTGGAGCAGCCGCTACTCGCTCACTCCACTCTCGTTACACTTTCCTCTCGCCTTCGGTTGCGCATCGATCAGAGCCCGAATTGGAACAACACTCGTTTTATCCGAGAGAACGAACAACTCCCCGGCCGGATATCATAACCCTAACCCGTGATTATGGTATACCTTCCCGTTCCCAACATCCCATGTATGTCTGCCCGGCCTGCCTATGTGGACTGGTTCCGTAAGGACTGGTAAAGTTGGGAAGGCCAGTCTGTATGTTCGTAACCTCTCCAGCTTTAACCGTAGTCATCCCGTCCAAAGTGTGTAACTTATCATCATCTTTTAGTGTTATTCTTTTCGCACTCGGGGTATGAATATATGTTGATCGTCTGTATGATTCTCGCATTAGCATAATCACCTTCTAATTTTACCGTACTTTCAAAAGAGGGAAATCCTAGAATCCATATATCCTTTATTCCCATGTGGCGAATAACAGAAAGGATAATATAAACAGAACTTTAAACGAAGGAGAGAAAAGCCAATGCAACACACTGTTTAAAAAGTTATCAGAATTCCCGGACACATGAAGGAGACAGATGAGGTTAAAAATGGGGACGAGAAGAATAAGGAAGAATAAATTAATAAGTTTGAATATTCACTAGATTTCACTCTCCATTTGTACTTCCCTTGAACATAACTTCACGTCATCCAATCTTCATACGTATTCCGGTTGATTCATAAATAGTTGAACGGTCTATTAAGTTGGCTGACCAAGTTAGATGTTGTATATTGCATATCACCTCCTCCATCTTCTGATGCAAGGGTTTGATTTATTTCTTAAACTTCTGTTGGAAAAGGTTATATAATAAATTAAAGCTGTAAAGAAAATGTGATGTGTTAGTGATCAATTTGTCGGATATGTACTTTACGAAGCACGTCTATCCATGTTCTATTATGGATCATTTCAGGATCTTCTCGTATCTCCAGTATAATTATTATTTTATATTTAAAAATCGTTTTGATTTTCTTTTAAATTTGATATAGAATTTTCACCTAACAGTTATATCTTTGTCGATGATAACAAACGGGCAAAAGTTCCCCATACGTTCATCTTGCATACATTTTTTTCCTAGCACAGAGAAGTGTTCAGAAGATATCACCAAACACGAGCTATTCAATACCAATATCATTTGGTCCTGTTTAACTTGGTTTTCCAAAGTTCTTTCTTGGGAAAAGATTAAAAATCATACGTTTCTTGCTATCGTGATAAGAGGCGACGATGCTGAAAACCAAAGGAGAAGACAGCAATAATTAACAGGAAGAAAACAATGTTACGCTGGCAATAGCATGCGAAGGCTATGCATTTAATTGAGATTTATGGAATATATCATAACTTATGAAAACCTCTTGCTTTTAGAAAATAATAATAGATTTCTATGTCTTTTTTCTTTTTTCTTGTTCTAAACTTTATAACATTGATAGATAACTATGCTTGAGAATGGAAGTTATACATTAGAAATGAAAACCTCTTGCTTTCAAATAATAATAAACAATTTCTATATATTTTTGCTTTTATCTTCTTTCTAAAATCGATCAATAACTATGCAAATGAATAGCAACAGTAAGAGCTGCTATTCACTTTGAAACTCAGGTAAGGAATCAAACGCGTGCTAGTCAAGGTTGATAATAAACAGGATGCCCAGACTGTGCACAATTTCAATTTTGCAAACAGAGTTCGAGCGACAAAGTACAGTTTCTTGCATTTAGGAGATGGTTTGAAAACATATCATTTTCAGTTCAGTTTTCACTGTATAGAGCACGAATCGGGTGAGATATGCCATATTGGATTTTTTCCCGTGTTCAACTCATTTCCAATATATAATTTCGTGAAACTACATAAAACCGCGTGGAGAGAAAAGTAAAGGTCTCATTATGGTGAAACTGAGTTCCGCTCATAAAAACTAAACTCCAACGAAAATGCATAAAAACTACACGAAAAATGATTTAAAACCTGTAGGTGAAGATATGCTCTAAGAGTAAGAGGAAGGAGGAAGGGAAAGAGGGATGAGAACTTGGGAAACATGAGCGCCTCGC
Organism: Asterella californica; assembly: GCA_036924285.1. Taxonomy (NCBI): domain Eukaryota; kingdom Viridiplantae; phylum Streptophyta; class Marchantiopsida; order Marchantiales; family Aytoniaceae; genus Asterella; species Asterella californica. Next base: position 22,966,468 of record JAYKYS010000003.1, read on the forward strand.
CTGCAAGGACATTTGCGTTGCCGCAAACTAGAGTACAAGTGTATCTCCGAGGTCGTAATAGACCTCGGGTTGAGGGCTTGGTAGTTTCCCGCAACGGAGAGTACTACTTCAACACCCGGGCCTCTTCATCGTTCACCTCGAGAGAGACGTTCACGGCACTGTACACTTTACTTAGATACATACTGTACCGGGAACTACTATGGTAAAGGTTGAAAAGGGACATAGTCGTTGTCGAATCAACGGTCTGCAAAGACACCCACCTGCTTCTGCTTTTCTCTCTTTCAACTCTGGTCCCTGCGACCTACCACTTGCACGAAACGTTCCACTCCCAGTCTGCACAAACCTGCGATTGCTTCGTACCAAGTTCTAGCCTAAAATACTGAACGGTCCCTAGAAACCGCCTTCTCTGTAAGCAGCAGAACTTTACTATTAACGGGATGACCGTTAATCTAAATTAAAAGCTTGCTAATTCTTCAGACAAGATAGATTAGTATGTTGTTATTAGCTAATTTAGCAAGCACTCCCATTTGTTCCTCGACTACGAAGGCCGTTGCCGTTCCTGCCTATGTAGTTTAGAGATTTCCATGTCTTTCAGACAACATGTCCGGCTGGCTGGATTTTAGGTGCCACTGCTAGCCAATCCATGTTTCCATGGTACAATCCGAACACAGTCCCGAGTGTATGGGGAGCGATTGCTTTGAACTAACATTCCAAAGGAACGTCCGATTGAAGAGTCGGAGTTGCATGCCATTCGAAACGAGGCGTCACACATCATGAAATCTGGTGACATATATGTCACTGCAGAGGATTCATCAGCTAATGCATAAAATCTGTTATTGACACAACAAGTACAACTTCTTCTCTGCATTATAATTAACTATATCTGAAGTGAGATCGCAATCAGCCTCAGATATTAAACTTCTAAGAGTAATTATTTATAGCAAGAATTAATAAAAGCTCACAAATTCCATGGTTTCTCATTCGTTTTTCCTCTACCCATTTAGCCATAATAGTTATTATTATAGATCGGAGTTAGCAATAAGTTCTTTGTCCCAAGGAGACAATTTATTACGAAACGACAGCAATCACCATTGCTCAGTTTATGGTTTTATGTTCTGTTACTCAAGGGTCTGCAAAAGAGTATCGATATTTTAGTTTAGAAGTTTAAAATTAGATTATCTTTGTTGTATTCAAAACAAAGAACGTTTAAAACTAAACAATGACAGTTTCTTTGAATTGTAACTATCACTTTTGCTTACATAGAATTCTCTTCGTGCTCCGATTCTTCTTTTCTCTCCCATAACAAACAAGCAAAATGACTAAGCGCACAACTAAACAAAGGAGAATGGTGCCTTTCTTGAATTTTTGAAGCTTAATTAATTATTTCCCATGAAATATATGTCATGACCAATAACATAGTAGAATTTTCCTTCCGTTGTATGCGTTTATCTTCTTCTGTTTTGTTCTTCAAGAGGTAGCTTTGGATGCATATTCTGCAAGGAGGGTGAATAAGCATGCATATTCATCCTCTTCCAAGTTCGGAAGAGAGGGCATGCCGTTTAATTTAATATCTAATCTTTCTGGCCGGTATTAAATCAAACGTCTGATTAAATTATTAATTATTGAGTACAGTACCTCAGACTTGTACCTCCTGAAGCGCGACAATCCACACAAGACTTATTAGTTTTTTCCTGTTCTCTCCGTGTTTGCAGGCATGGGCTAACAAACAATATTTATGAAAAAATTTAATTATTTATATATATTTTATATTTATATTTTATTTAATACTTATATAATTCTCTGTTAACAAAAGGAAAACACAAGTTACCAGAAAGTTCATGTTGCATGCATGAACCGCAAGGAATTATATAATGAAAATTCCTTGCAGAATATGCAATGAATTTCGTTCTCTATATAAACATAGAGAACGAAATATGCATTCAACATGAACTTGTGTATGGAGGGAAGAGGATGAAGGCTGGCTCTGGTCACGGCGGAAGAATCCGATTTGGTGAGTATATCAGAAATGTATACTTTGCGATGCGTTATCAAGAACATGTAAATATTATATGACAATTTTAACTAAAATAATTATTTATATTATTACTAAATATTAACAAAGTGCAACGAAGTGGATTTTCTAGACATAAAATAATAAGGATAGCGTGCAGAAATGCATTTTGGGAACTATACAATCAGAGGATTATATTGTAAAATAATTATCAATTTTAAAATAAACATTAGTTTCTTATCTAATCTTTTTCATCAAAAAATAAAGCACAAAATTATCTGGAAGAAGTGAATATGTATGCTTCCAGTGAGTGAATATATGAATGCAACGTACACTTCTGATCTGAGAAAGGAAGAGGACAAACGCGTACATAGAAGAGAAAATTATCAGAAACAATTGGCTTTTAAATAAATTTTACTTGTTTCTGGAAATACATTAGGCAGACTATCAAGCATTGAATCAAACGTAACCAATATGACTTTGGAACAAACATATAAATTTACATTTTTGAATTTAACTAAAAACTGATTTTTTAAAAAGAAAATTACTAATTTCAGTTTCTAAATAAAACAGTTATTTGTGAACTTAAGAATTACGTTTCCATGCAATACTACTCTTGTTGCGGAAAACAAGAGAAGCCATAAATGCAATATGAGGAAAGACTCTCATGTTGCATAATGACTCGCCTCGTGAATAAGTAAATTCATTCAAAAAATTCTAAAATTCTAACCTAACTCTTCCAAAAAGAAAAGTGATGACACAAATTAAATTGTGTGCATTTACCTCTTCTATCTAAACCTCTTCTATCTAAACATGGAGGAGATGAAAATGCAAGGAAGTTAGAAGATAATCGAGAATGTCAAAGTCAAACGGTCGCAGGTGCAATGATATGCATTGGTTTGAGATAAAGCCATACCGTACTGAGCTTTGGTTTTTGTTTTTTTGAGCTTTTTGCAAAAGCAGCCATCTTTGAAGCTGGTATGCACATGCCACTTTCAGAGGATTGTTTAGGTGAAAAACCAGCCAATCAACTCCGCACTATGTCCATCGGGCTCTGGAATCATACACGAGGCGTAATCAAAATGAGAAAATGTCATGGAGGATGCCAGGATGCCATGGAGGACGCCAGATGACAACTGCCTAGTATTGCACAATTGTCTATGATCAATAATCTTCGAAATTGTATTTCGGTGTTCGATCGTAGTTCAATTTGAGATCTTGTAGTTCATTTGCAGCCTGATACACGCGAGGGTTTACTAGTGGGTTGATCCATTTAGCTATGAATCATGGCATGATGTGCAATCGATAAGATGTCAAGTTCAAAGCCACAAGTTCTAAGTAGAAAAAATATCGATGGTCATAGTTCAAAAGTAAGTTCGATGCATAAAAGGTTGATGGCTCCAATTCTATGCATGAAAATATCCGTAGTTATAAAATCAGCAGTTCGGCTTACACAGTTCCAAGCATAAAACTATTGTCATATTATAGCTCAAAGCAGCACAGAATGCTGAATTCCAAGCGAGAAAAAATATCGAGTTCATGGCACTATTTTTTGCACAAAAAAATATTTTTTTTTTCAGGATTTCTAGGCTTACTAAATGCTTACCCTTTGGCAAGTATTGACAGTCCAGTTCGACAGTTTAGAACCAAGTTTACAGAGTTTCAGTGTGCTATGTTAATAATGTTGCGATAATCGGATTTTACGTGAAGGTTATCCAAGAAAACACGAGATTATTAGCTGTGGAGATAACGTGTGTTGAACAGATGTAAGAAAAAGAGAGAGAAAAGCACAAAAACAAACGTCGCAATATATACCAACTCTCAATTTATATACATTGTCGGTTCTTTCTCCGTAAGAACACAAAACTGATAAACAGACCGGAGCGATCTGTAATCTGCATCAAACCTCATAAAACAAGTCCATGAATCTCAACCCAAACCCAAAACTACCTAAGCGTAGCTCAAAGCAAGAGAAATATCCCCTCGTTAACAAAAAGAGTTGCACCAGCATCACACGATTCAAACTCAAGTCCAAACAACGTCCATGTACAAGCCCTTAGCTAATGCTAGCTACCACAAGTTGTACACAACCAACTAGAACTCTAACGAACTCAAAAGGACAAAAATCATAGCGAAAAAATCAAAAAATATATATAGAAAATTTCTTCTTTTATCAAACCGTCTTTAGATGTCGATAAGGCCTTCCTTCTTGACTCCGTTGGCCCCAAGAACTCTCAAATATGACTCATGACAATGGAGATATCGCCATTTTTTGATCGAAGTTGACCGAACCTCCAAAAACTCTTTCCTACGGCTTAGAATCACGCACACCGTCCAAACAAATTGCCTGATCTGAGATCCGTCTTCTCTAGTAGGTAGATCTAGCCACCTTGAACCCAGTGAGACTCCAAACAAGTTGTTTGGAGTTCCCCTCACGAAACCACGCAAGAAATTTGGTCATATAAAGCAAAAAATTGATGTAAATTGACTCTCTACGGCTCAAACTCGCTCACCACACCCAAACTAACAATCCAATCCACATACGGTTTTTTCCTATGCGTAGGTGAAGACTCCTTGATCGCATAGGCACCAATAACGAAGAACTTGACTCATTGATCGCGAAGAACAACCCAACCTCAGGTCGCATGCGACAAAAATCTGATGTAAGCACTTCCATGAGAGTCAATTTCACCCAGAACTCCAATATCGTCTGATGAAACTTCATATCGTCTTCAATTTCCTGAAGAACTCATCGTTTTGATCTTGATGGATCCAAGGACAACAAGTTTGAACTCCAGAACGGTCCGAATGGTCAAACTCTCCTTCGCATATCACTGAAGCACTCCAAACTCTTTCCATTTGTCTCAATTTCGTCTAGAACACACTCTCTGATCCGTCTCTTCACGAACCGTCTTAACCAACACGTAACTTGTTCAGATTTGAACCCAATGACACTTTACGTGCATGCATTGGATCTTCTAATTTCTCAAACCGTCCATCGACAACTCGTAGAAACAAGCTAACCCTTTAAACTGCCCCTTACGTAGTTGCGTACGTGAAGATTTTCACAGCTAATGAACAAGCAAGCCCCTTGAATCATTAGTATAGCGCCAGGAACCGCAAATACCCAGTCAGTAATAGTAAGCTAGAGCCCAACTTGATTTTCTCATCTTCAGAACCTCGTAATTTCATCATTAGACGTCCAAATGAAATAGATGAAGTGTCCACGGAAAGCTGAAAATGAGCTCTATTAGTTCATGTAATGAAAGTGAAGATCTGAAGTTGTGCAAAAAGCCTGTAAGCTAAGATCTAGCTTGATTTTCTCATCTCAAGTCTCGTAACTTCACCACTAGGCGTCCAAATGAAATAGATGAAGTGTCACGTAAAGTTGACAATGAGCTCTACCAGTTGATGTAATGAAAGTGAAGATCCGAAGTTGTGTAAAAAAGCTCAGTTTTAGTCCTATGAGCGTCTTTAGAGCGATAATGATAAGTATCAAAAATATATTTTCAGATAAGAATTGATCCATGACACGACAACGCTAACCTAACCTAGGGTGTTGCTAACCAAAGGCTAAACTTAAGCTAGGAGATAGCTGCCTAAGAACCTTACTCGCATTCTAATAATATACATCGCACATTTTCTACACACAAGATAGCTTACAACATGACTCCACACCCGTGCAAGAACGAATATGAGCTATAATATGATCTGAAAGTCCATCTGACTAGAGATGAGATAGGACCCGATGAGAATAAAAACTATGATTGAGTGTAAAATCAGTCCTTGTCGAAGTGACATAAGATCGAGCCCAACTTTTGGTTGCGAAAAGCCCCACAACAAATAAAAAACAAAAACAATAGACAAGTATCTCATTTCATCCTAAAAGAAAGGAAAATAATAAGAACAAGTTACCATTTCAGATGATGTGTATAATGTTAACTTCTTTATAACCAACATAATGAAGAAAAGTTGCAAGATAGACCTAAAGATAATAGATATAGTTTATCATTTCATGCTAGAGAAACGAAAGAACCAAAGAGATGATGTGTACAATGTAACTCTTTATAACGGTAAGAATGAGAAAAATAAAACTTACCGGTATATGGAAATCTTCTAATATATATATATATATCGACATGCTGTTATATTTTATATATGACAATATACATATCACGTATATGATAACATTTTTTTCTAATTATATATTCTTCTATTGTCTTTATTAAACAAACCTCTTAAATCTTTTATTGGAAGATCAAACCAGTTATCGAAATAAGATAGGCCAGTTAACTTTCAAAATATAGGTTATAATAAATGCTTCATAAAATATACTCTTTTTAAGGTATTACGTTTTGTTTGAATAATATTATTGATTTGACCAAATATGTTTAAGAGAAATAAATAGATGCACTTTAGTACAAATGGAAAGAAAAACGGAAATATGTCTCAATCATCATATTAAACTCTGAACTCTTCTTAACAACAAGATAAATCAGCTTAAAATTAATATGATTAAAGATACTTAAGTATTTTGACTAAAATTTCAGCACATTAATATATGATTAGCTTTAAATCAGTGGTAACTAATTTCATATTAAGAACTTTAGATACCATTACAACGAGGGAAATATCATATCATAGAGAGAATTTAACAGGGAAAATAAACTTGTAAAGAAGTTGTAATTTCATCGGAGGTGTTCTTGCATGGAAAGTTCTTATATGGAAGTTAGATATGACGGATTGGAAAATACCTGTAGAAACTGCATGATGTGCTTCTTGTTTGTAGGCGGAAGGGAAGTGTCTAACTATAGAAACAGATCTGCTTGAAGGCTGGAACTGCATGAGATAGAGACTTCCACAACAATCACGTGTTCTCTTTTCCTTTCTCTCTCTTTCTGTCTGTCTCGCTTGAGAATGGATGGATGAATGGACGTGGACGTTACCTTAATAAGCACTCTACGCCCTTTGACTAAGCTTTGTCTTAACTGCAAAATTCGATAATAGTATTCTCTGGGGGCGCACCAAACACAAGCAAAATATGCACCTGTCCTCCTTTTGCTCACCCAATTGTTCAGAGGCCACCTGAATCAACCAAAGGGGATTCTTCTTTGACGATGACGTTGACGTTTCTTGGTCTTTCCTAAATATTACTCCGGGACAAAGGATTTGGAATGACTTGCACCAGTACTAGTAGGTCGACGGCTGGAAGTTGGAACCCAACGGGTTAGGCTTTTTGCTCGACTTTTTACCGTGGATAGGTTTGTTCACCCGGTACGGCACCAGGGCAGGGATCCCAGTACCGAACTGCTCTTCGTGTCCAGTCAGGAGAAGAAGAGGTGTTCCTTTAGAAGGATCGTTAATAGTACTATTGCTCTATATATTGTTATTATCCACTTGACTTTTCTTGACTCTTGTCTTGTCTTGATGTGTCTAACGTCACTCGTGATCATGACGTTTAGAGTTTCTCCGCTGCCATGGTTAGGGTCATGAAGTTACTGTCTTCTGTATCCGTGCAATTAAACGGGAAACTCTCTCGTGGTCTATTTCTGAAGGTGTCTGTTGTGGTCTGTTTATGTTTCTGAAAGGTTTCTCCCAGTGGAAATTTGAAATCTTGTTGAGTACTGCTCGGAACGGATGCTGTTGGTGTACCCCCCTGGTGTTCAATTTGTAACGAATTCGTCGGTGGATTGTACAATCTGTCGTTTAGATACTATCGTCAGTAAAATCCGTTTGTGGAGGCCATGGTTGGGTGGTTTTAGACTCCCCTGCTTTCACTGCTCGTCTGTCGGTTGCTTCCCCGGACCTTTCTCCGGACACCTGTCGAGATGAATAGGTGAGGTCCTGGTTTTGTGCTTCTTGAGCTTCTGAGATTCTCGTACAGAAGAACCTCCATACAGCGAAATTTCAGCTTGCGGCCAACTCTTTCCGACAACCTGCTCTGAATTGGCGGCCAGGTGGGAGACCCCTGGTCGACCAGACAACCGGTCGTTTGTCGCTCATACAGCATTTACCAGCAGAATGCCTTTCTGTACAGCAAGTATTGGTATTAAAAGGAGGAAAGTGAATATTCATTTTTGCTATATAGGGAGTACCGCTGGATAGAAGCAATCTGCGGGAAACGCTATTTTCTGTACGGAGTGACAATGAGAAGCAGAAGAACGAGGATTTAAGCAAGAGAAGTGCTCAAGGAGGTTCACAAATGATCTTTCTGTTTTAGTGTGTGAGATATATTATAACGTTTGAGAAGTTTCTCTACGTTATCCTATGTATGTACACCGTCAGCAGAGAGAGAGTAAGCAAAAGTCTCTTGGAGTCAAATGAGGAAACGTGAGAAAGATTACATTTCATCATAAAGGTATTAAATATAGTATCCCTTGTAGTCTATGATGTATATCATGAAATACCACCATACTACCGGAACATCCACTCTTGATGATAAAATATTCCTCCTATGGATAGTTCAGGAGACATGCGGATTCAACAAGAGCTACTACTCATTCTCTTTGTAGCTTAAACTTCAAGATAGATCGATGTGTGGAAGGATCGATTGCTCAAGCACATCAGACACGATCAAAGACAGACGTCATCAGACTCGATTAGAGGCAGACGTCATGCGAATCTCACATGGGAGCAGGTCTTCATCTCACGCCTCTCACACTTCGACATCAGCTACTGGAAGATAACGGCAAAGTCAATGAGTTGAGAGAACATGCTTTCTGATATGAAGTAGATACTGTGGATTACATCACTGCTTTGCAGCATAGTTTAAATTTCTATAATCATTCTTTTCTTTTCTCGAGTCTCTTCACTACGTTCTTTTGTGACGCAACTCATCATATTTGTGAGGGACCCTCTAGTCTCTCCATGTTCTGACAAATTAATGCGATCGTCTCACATATGAATTAATTTCCATGTCTAAGATATGAGTAGTTCCTCTAGTCTACGTTCAAGCACAATCCATGACATGACATGATGCAGTATATGTTCACTTCGTGACAATTACATATGTGACGGACGAAAAGTTTGAATGACAAATCTGTGGTGCCATATGAGTACCACGAACACTGTCTCTCCAACACTCCATTTGATTCATGTATGAGAAGCAGAAGACGAAAGACAGAAAGAGAGTACGTGAGGTTGTAAGTCGTTCACTCTTAGGGTTTAGTCTCTATACACTTGCATGTTAGTTCGCTCGACCTTGGCATGGACTCCCAACCATTGCATGTATGTTGTGGCACCTTGTGTTGCTATCGATTGCTCATATGCACTACAATAGATTGCATGGAGGTGCTAACACAAACTTTCGTTTATTTTTGTGTAGTCATGAATCGCATAACGCATAACACTTCGACTCGTCTGGCTGTAAAATTATGCAATATTGAGGAGCAAATGATCCGAATTACTGCGACCTTGAGTACACTATCACATTTTATCAATGATATTGCGGAAGAAGTCGATGATGCGACAATTCGAGACACTACAATGATCGTTATGAACACTGTAACGAAAGAAAACTCAGGTTGAGAAGAATTGTGACATGAGCCGGATGATTCAGAATTCATTGAGAAAATGCAACGACAATCATATGATGTCGAATGACACAATGATGATGATTGTGACTGTTCTTACTGTGAATGCAATGTGCATCAAAGTCTATGAGACTAGAGAGTATGTAGTCCAAGACCAGATTTGCCGTAGCGTTAAGATGAGCTGATTTGTTGTTAGTGTTACTGCTTGTTGCAACACATGTCAATGACTTCCCATGCAATGCATATGAATCAATGTACATTGATCGAGTGGAATAAAATAGAGCTTACAATGAAATCGAGATTATTCACACGCTATATACCTTGAATCGCCTTGAGACCAGTACATGCGTAACAAAGCCCTTGGCAGGAATTGAACTTGCTGACCCTCACCGGTTGAGACCAAGGGCACCCTCTCCATCCCATCTCACCAAAATGACTATAAAACATATTTACTTGAATATCAACAAACGAGAACATACATTCAAATTTGGTGAAGTATACTCACAGACAACTCATCGTAGCACATCAACAGGTCCATTATTTGTGAAGGTAGCTTGTTGAATGCGAGACTGTAATGCTTTCTCACATTCATCCAATCTGCGTTCGAATGTAACTACAATGCGATAGATACTAATAAGAAATAACACATTATTTTGCTCCGGATCACAAAGAGCTTCTCCGCGAGATGTGTTTCGATCTAAGCATTCAACCACTTGCAAATACGTCAGTATCTCATCTTCATGTACCTCCACATCAGAATTATATGCTGCATCGATATGATCAGTACGTATAGTATGATCCAGTTGAGACCAAAGAACATGCTCTAGATGTATGATATGACGTTCTAATATAGATCCGACAGGTCCAAACTCATTCAAAGGATAATCATGTCGTCTCGTGGTTTCCAAAAACTCGAGAAAGCACATGTGTTGTAGATTCCAAGCTTGTACCAAATGCTTACAGAGAAAATATGCATCATTAAGAAACGAGGGACAACTGCATACCCACGCCCTAGAATTGTTTCATATCGCAAGTGAGCGTCAGTAGAAACGACCGCTTCTGTATATTTCTTCCATGTGACACTATAATCTCTCCACCAAGATGAAAAATCTACCATTCTACATCCACGAGACGTCAACTTGTAAATCTTTGATCAAAGTTCTTGACAATATCTTGTAAAGTTTGTCCAACCGTGATCTGTTACAATAGTACTTATAATAATACTTGAGTTTTCTCCGATGAGACTCAATGATGTTAGTCGTTCTAGACCTACACAACATCCGTTTTGAAGACCGAGATGTCACACCACAAGTATCTCATTATTTGTGTATGTGTTTATATAAATTTCATTAGGTATGACTATCTTATAGGTTACTCTAGTTCGAAGATATAAATCTAAAGTGATCAAAAGTAGTCATAACTAGCTGAGATAGTTATAACTAAGTTGAGGAAACTATTAGAGGTTCCACTATGGCACTATGTGACAAGTGCGGAGCTCTAAATATGCTTCTCAAAAGTATGTAACTTTGACCATCGTTGATTGGATGCATGTTTAACTATTAGGGATTTTGCACTTACCATGAGGTAACATAACTTAGTGAAAGTTACAACGGTAAGAAGTTGTAGAGTATATAAGGAGGAGTTGAGAGAGTGGAAGACATTCTCATTTTCATATCTATAAGTAAAGTGAGCATTGGAGACCTTGGGAGTCCTTGAGTACTATGTGATGCAATGTGGAGAGCGAGGTTAGAACTTGTTTGCAAGAACTCTATTAGAGGGACGGATGTGACCATACGGGTCAGAGAGTTGAGAGCATGGATATAATTGAATCTTTATAATTAAGGTGCACTAGTAACCCTAGTCATCTGAGGTACCCATGGGTGAGAGACAGGCCGGCTTACATTTTTGGTTCCGTTGCCAGGACCTCGATACAAAGATTCGTATTTAGTCTTTAGTACAGTTTATGTCTATTTTTGAACATGAGTTCAAAACCTTTGTATTCACTATGTTATAGAGGGCAAGATAAGCTTTCCAACAAGCTTTATATCTCCAAGAGATCAATTGTAAAGAGAGAGTTATGTCTTTCAGAAGTTAAAGGGGTTTTTTCGGTATCAAACAGTGAGCTCTCGAGAAAGAATTTACAGTCATTTTCATATTTTCAGTTTTCAGAGTTAGACCTTGAAATCTTCCATGCTTATAGCTTGCAAGATAAGCTATCTAGGCACCCAAATCATGCATGAATTGATCGAGTAGAACTTGAGTTATGGCATTCAAAGCGAAGGGGGGTCAAATCTGTTATATCGCATACTGAAGAGTGACGAAAGTGAAGGAATTTCAGAATTCTTGGAGAGGATTTTGTTCGATCTATGATGCTCAGAGTTGACAAGTTAAGCTTCTACTTAGTAATGTGAGAGATTGCTAAGCGAGAGGATGGTCAAGTGATTAAAAGTGTCAAACAAGCTACATAGTGAGAGAGATGTATGACAAATCATCGCCATGGAAGGACAGCAAGAGTGGAAATTGAGGTTGAGCAAGATTCCTCACGGCTACTCGGTGATAGTTATTGCTGATCTGGCGAAAGGAGAATTTCGACTAGAATTTGAGGAAGAAGTAGAGAGTAGTCGTAAGAATATGGAGAAGAACTCGAGGTGCTTTTTGTGTGGAGAAGAAGGACATAAAGTGAGCAAGTGTCCTACGAAGAATAGACTTTTGCGTGAGCGAAGAGGGTTGGTCGACTTAAGCTTGCACATAGGTCCTTCTTCTCCTAGACAAGGCGTCATTGACCTTACAACCTTTTGCCTTAGATGTGGAGTGGACGAGATTCCAGTTGAGCATGAGTGTAGCGCAGTGGTTGCTTTGCTAGAAACTGTAGCTGAAGGTCTCAAGAGAAGGTTGAGTGTAGAAACGAAACTAGTGAAGACCTCTATCGAGGATGGAGATAGTCTGTCACACGTGAGATAAGATGACCATGAGGATCAAGCTTATTCCAACCTTTGGAGAGGAGAGAGCTCAACAGAGAAATTGTGGATTGCGATGAAGTACGATCTTCTCATCCACAAGCAGTACCTTGAGTAAGAAGAAGAAAAGAAGAGAAGAATGGAGAAACTTCCGGTGTTTTACGGAAAAGATGGAGAAGACGTGGAAGGATTTGTGAGAGACTTCAAACGAGCATGCATTGACAATGGAGATTGAAAGAAAAGCGAGTGGGTAGGGTTGATACCTGAATTTCTTGAGAATTCTGCATTGACATGGTACGAGGATAGGAAGAAGAGAAGCGTAGTGGGGACTCCAGTTGATACTTGGGAAGTATTGACGGAGGCCTTAATTAAAACTTTTCTTCCTGATGAAAGTTATGAGAAGTTAATGGTAGAGGTAACTTGTCTCAAACAAGGAGAGAAAGAGAAAGTAAGGACTTACGCCGAGAGGGTGGAGAAATTAGAGCAGAAGTTTCGGGTGGTTTTACAAAAGAGTGGAGATATAGTAGAGTCAACGATGGTGGGCACTAGAGCAGTACTCACAAAGAATTTTATTGGAGGATTGAGGTCGGAGATTCAAACACAAGTGCGATATGAGAGACCAACTTCGAAGACTGATGCAGTGAAGATCGCAACCATGATGGAAGAGAGTCTGGATGGAGATGACTTGCAACCGATGAATGTTGGGGCAGCATGTGGAGATGTGCAAGTGCCAAGCATGCCAACCTCTGACGTCTATGAGTGTTTCGACCGTTCGATTTCAGAATCTGATTCCGATAACTCATACTAGTGCGGTTACAGCCAATGTACCATCTAGATCTGTTACTCCCGACTTTCATGATGAGTTGAAAAGTCTGACAGAATCTCTAGCAAGTTTGAAGATCAATATGATGAATTTGTTGCAACATCGGAGTCCAAATGTTGGAGGGGGCTCACGAGGTTATGAGAACTATCAATCTAGAGGTAGACCACCGCAAGGATCACCAAGTAACTACACGAACCAAAGATGTTTTACGTGTGAGGGATCACATTTCCAACGTGATGGTGGAACGGCGGATGGAGCTTCAACTTCACAAAGCAAGGACAAGGGTGTAGCATGCATTGACATCTTGAAGCCACGAGATGTACGAGAAGGTTTTCAATCTGTAGAGCTGTTGGCTCAAGAGAGGAAAAGGATGAGGACGCATTTCGACGAGAGAGAATCTATCGTGATGGAAGATTCTTCAAGTCAAAATACTCAGAGTGTAGCAAATCTTCTTCGAAAACCAAAGAGCGGCGGAAGAAACTGAGAAATACTGATTTCTCAATTTCAATGGAGCAATCAAAATACAATGTGGTGGAAGACGTTGGTAAGCAACGAGCAAACATTATTATGGGACAGTTGATTGCTCTAATCCTTCGGCGAGGAAAGAACTTCGTAGCGGTCTAAGCTCCCGACGAGGTCGCAAGAAGAAGATAAGTCCTTCTACTGTCGGTGTGAGTGCTTTAGATGCTAGTGAAGGAGAGGTGTGCAACAAGGCATCAAAAGTAGAGGTTCGTATCAATGAGAGAGATGTCTCATATGTTCTTGTCGATGAAGGATCGGCAGTAAATGTCATCTCGGAACGACTCATGAGGAAGTTGGATCTAGTACCAACTCGTCCTTCTAGTATCACGGTTGGCATGGCTAATAGACAACGAGTTAGGTCATTGGGAGTGCTGGAGAGAGTTTGTGTGTCAGTAATGGAAGTGCAAGTAAACATGACATTTCAAATCTTGAAAGAGTCAAGTTATGAAATGTTGCTCGGAAGACCTTGGCTTCGAGCAGTACATGCAACAGATAACTGACACAAAGGTTATTTACGCATCGGACTGAATCACCACCGGATCAAAGTTCAATTGCTCGAAGATCAAGTTGGGACGTCAAAATCAGATCGACCCACATCGGACTACTGAGAGTCAGAAGTTGTCGATACTACTTCTGATGTGAGTATCAATTCTTCAGATTCAGAATCTGAAAATACATCATCAGAGGAAGAGAGAGAAATGTGGGTGTGAATGTAGTGGATCTTTTTCCCTCTCCGGAAGTGCAAAGAGATCGGGACAAAGAACCTTTGACTCATGAGGAGGTGGAGAGAAGAATTTCCACCCTACGTTATGGATCGAATGTTACTAAAGAGGAGAAGGATTGGTTCGAAGAGATCTTTCGCAAATACATTCATGTATTTGCATTTAGTTACAAGGATTTGAGGGAGGTCACAATTGAGCAACACCGTATCGAGTTGGAGAAGGAGGTCAAACCGGTGCGACAGAAGCAACGAAGACTGAGTCCTCTGATTGCTGATATGGTGAAAGAAGAGATCGAGAAGCTGCACACTGCTGGGTTCATTTACGAGGTGGAGTATTCTGAATGGGTATCACCCATTGTGATCGTGAAGAAGAAAATGGCAAATTGAGGGTATGTGTTGATTACAAAAAGCTCAATGCTGTCACAAAGAAGGATTATTATCCTCTGTCTTTCATCGACGAGATCTTGGAAGAAGTGGCGGGAAACGAATAGTACAGCTTTGGAGATGGTTATAGCGAATATAACTAGATCAAAATTGCACCGGAACATCAACACCTTACCACTTTCACTACTCCATGGGGTACGTTTGCATTCCGAGTTATGCCATTTGGTCTGTGTAATGCTCCTGCGACGTTTCAAAGGTTTATGAACAAAGTGTTCGAACCTTTCTTAGGAAAGTTTGTGAGAGATTTTATAGATGACTTTTGTGTTTATAGGAGTAAGGAGAAGCATTTTGAGCACCTTGTAAAGGTATTAGAATGTTTAGATGTAGCAAATGCATCTCTCAATCCAGAGAAATTTATTTTTGGATGTGAGGAAGGTTTACTCTCGGGCCATATCATATCCAAAGACAGCATTGCCGTAGATCAAGAAAAGGTGCAGAAGATCTTAGAACTCTCTTTTCTCAGTACTCTCACTAAGCTACGACAATTTTTAGGTATGGTGGGGTAGTATCGAAGATTTATACTCTCGTTTTCACATAAAGCATATGCTTTGACTGTATATCTGAAAGAGAGAGTAGATTACGTGTTGATTTTAGGAGATCAAGAAGCTCTAGATGCCTTTGAAGAACTGAAGAAATCTCTTACTTCAGCTTGGTTAAACTCGATTAGAATAAACAGTTTATTCTATATACAGATGCTTCAAATATAGCAGTAGGATGTACTTTAAGTCAGTATGATGTTAAAGATAAAGATCATCCTATCGCATATGCTAGTCGGCAAATGATCAAGGTAGAGATAAATTATTATGTGACAAAGAGAGAAAGATTAGCAATGATCTACGCTGTAGAGTTGAGAGTTTTCCTCGGGAAGGGCGGAACCTTCTGGCTGTGATATGAGCTTGAAAGATGTGTTCAGTCTACTTAGGGAAGCACTAGACTCTTAGCTGTGGCTGTTTTGCTCAAAGGATAGGCTTCAGGTTACAAGGTGATACAAAAAACGCTCATACAAGTCTCTTGGCTTTTCTGATATGTTCAAGAAGCAAAGTTCATGCTTAACTAGCAACGATAAGATCTGACGGTGACTTTGACACTCAGGATTGAGAAATATATGAAGGTTTAGAATTCAAAACTTCTCCTACATGTCAATGAGGTCCTACTGGATACACATACGAAGTTTCAGCTTGAGATCAATTCAGAGCACCAAGATATGAGTAGAAACTTTCTGAACAGAGAAATTATGACAATTTCTGGTACCCATCCAGCTATTTTGACCTATAAAAGGAGATTGGCTCGATCAATTTTGAAATTTCTTACAAGATTTGCAGTACACAGCTTGCTGAACACTCCTGTGAAGTTGGACCTCCTGATTGTACACATAACTCCAGATTTCGTTCTCTAAAGTTGCTGCTCTAGATTGCGAGCTTTACAGACCCCCTCTGCTTCAGTGGCCGCCCTTTACTCAGGAACTCAAATCACTTGAAACATTTCTGACAGTCGTATCCCGGCTGACAATGAACACAACCACGAAGGTTTGAAGCGATTTCCTCAATTCTGCTGATATTGACACTCAAAACCCAAAATTCAACAGAACTGCTGCAATTCTAACACAAATCGAAGTTCAATCAACCATAACTCCTTCTTTATTGCTCCAAATAGATCAAACTTTTCGCTGACATTGCTTGGCACGACGAGCTCTATCTCCTTGTGCTCTCAGATTTTGCAGTACCCTCACCAATTGCTCGAAATCCACTCTAGAGCTCTGTTTCTAAACTTAGAGTTTCACAAAAGACAAAAATGGACCAATGGGAGTTCATAGCTCCACTTGACTGTCCTTTTGTGCCTTAAACTACCTGGTAACTTATCTACACTCATAGGCTACCACGTCAAGCCCCCTAGAGTGCCAACGTAAAACTTATACTACTTAAAACGACACGCAACCCCAAAAAATAACTTAAATCAGCTAGGAAGCGTGCATGGGCGACACGCAAATACAACCCATGAGCTTAAGCCATGTCAACATGGTATTCAACCTACTAAGACTCAAAATATATAACATCTTCCAAAAATGGACTTCTCTGAGGTCTTAAGTTCACTCAGAGAGACTAACGCCTGACATCACAACAACGCTCTGAGAAAATTTCGACATTATCTCATAGGAGGCAAGTTCACTATCGTTACAGATTATAAGGCATTGAAGTACATCTTCAATAAACCAATGGTCGAAGGATGATCAGCAAGGTGGAAGCTCTGATTGTCAGAGTACGATTATGAGATCTGCCATCGATCAGGAAATAAACACACAAATGCATATTTGCTATCTAGAGCTTATGATGACGATGGAGAGGAGCCGGTGGATGACACCTTTCCTGATGAAGATTTGATGGTCTTGATGAGCAACTCTATTATCCCAATAGAATATCAAGAAATTTGAGATTTTGTTACGGAAGGTGTCTATCCAGATGCGATGCGGACAAGAGAGAAGAAGCCGTTGGTGAAACGAAGTCACCTTACTCGGTGGTGGAAGATGTGTTATTCCGTGAAGGAGTTGATGGGGTCATGTAAACCCTCCGTGGTCATATCGATCAACTACCCCCTCTCCCGATCTCTCAACCTCCACGATCGTCATCGATGAATCTGCAACATGTCGGGCGTGTCTCTCTGGGTCATCTCTGATGGCTTTGATGGAAGCACATCATGAACTTGAAGAGAAAAATGTTAAGTTCACTCATTCATACATCCATAAACTCATCAACTAAAATCCTCCATTCTAACTACGTCTCTCAAGTTCTCACATGCTAAAATATCACATACTCTCTATATTACTCAAGTTGTCATTATGACGATGTGAAAACAAGGATGAGGAGCTCTTCTCTACTCCTCTATTTATACATTCTAGGTTTTTACTTTGCTACCCTCTGGTAACTCAGCCGTAACTATTTTTACCAAGTTTTACTAAGATATTACTCAAGGTAAAAGCATTAATCACATGAGCTTCTTACCTTTTCACATTGGCTTATTTCTTCAAAGTCAACAACTTCTAGAAAGATTCTAGAATATTCTTAAATAATCTCGAATTTCCACCCCCTCTCTACACTGAGACCCACTAAAAAGAAGACATGTGGAATCTCTTCTTGTTTTTAATGTCCACAAAGTCCACAACTTTAATTCCACCACAAATATCAAGTCAAAAAAAAGATAAGGGATATTTTTCATCTCCTTTCTATCTTTTAGACAAGATGACAAGATAGTAGTGCTCACTCTTTAGCAAATATATGATTTCTGTCCAAAAATACAATTAAGTTTAACCATAACTAATGTTAGCTAGTCATGATTAACTTTATATCTTCTTAAAGTACTTGGGCAGCAAATAAACATTCTTCACACTTAACTACAACTAAACACGTTACTAATAGACAAACTTCCTGTGTGTAACATAGGTCGTTACATTTTACCCCCAGACTAAATTTTCGCTCCGTCCTCAGATTGAAGAGAGAACTTTCGTTGAGAAACAACTTCAACTTGTCATGATTTACCCGATCGAATCTCCTTCATCCCAGCTCTTGAAGGTCATATGTGAAGTTGCTCCACACCTTATCTACAACAAAAGGATCAAAATATCTCGGAAGAAACTTCTTCCTAGCTCTCTTGAATTTGATCGCATCACATAACATTACCCAATCTCCGACTTGAAAATTTTTTTACCTCCCTCTTGCCCAATCGTTTGTCATAACTCTTCTTTTGATACGTCTGAGCTCGTTTCATCCGGATCATTGCTACCGTTCGGGTCTCTTCCAACTCCATGAGTTGCTCCCTTCTTGATCTGATCACGTCTTCTCTCCTTGGCCTCTTCAACTTTCGTTGAATAGTTTGAAAAGTATCCAATTCGAATTGGATCGGCAACTTGAACTCCACTCCATAAACCAATCGAAATAGGGAGTACCCAGTAGAAGTCTTTGTTGTCGTTCGATACTCTCATAAGATGGCATGTAATTTCTTATCCCAAGTATATTTCGCAGTCTCAACATCATCATCTTTGGCGAGCATCATACAAAGTGTAAGATTGGTCTTCTCTGCAAGACCATTAGCATTTGGTTTCTATGAGCTCGTTACTCGTGACTTGATAGAAAAGTTTTGTAGCATAGTAGTAGTCATGCTCCTTACAAACTCTCCTCCTTTATTTGAAACCAACTCTAACGTACATCCAAATCTTGTGATGATCCTCTCTCATAGGAATCTATTGACTTCTGTTTCATTAGTCTCCTTCAAAGGTCTAGCCTCTACCCACTTGATACAATAGTCAGTAGCGACTACAATGTATTTATTGCCTCGAGATGTCTTATTAAGAGGACCTACAAAGTCAATACCTCACTTCTCAAATGATCCTAACACGGAAATTGATCTTAACGGAGGTGTTCTAGTAGACTTCAGAGCAAATGCTTGACATACGTCACAAGTTTTGCAATAGTCTAAATACTGTTTGAAAATCCCTCTCCAGTGATAACCCGCATCTAAAATCTTGAAGGCTGTTATCTTACCGGTAAAGTGACCTCCGCAAATAGTTCCGTCGTGAAACTCGTGCATTAGCTTGAATGCTTCCTTCTGACCAATTGCTCTCCTTAGTAATCCATCTACTCCTTGATGAAATAAAATTCCTTCCACCATGGTGTAAGGCTTACATCTCTTAATCAACGCATTACGTTCTCGAGTATGCATACCTTCTGGAAAAGACCCATCTGCAAAGAAACTCCAGATTCCATTGTACTCATTCAATACCTCCTCAATGCTTGTGATGGTCATCACTTGTTCGTCTAGAAATGAATCATCAAATGGTTCTTCTCCCTCATCATCATAAGCCCTCGACAAGAGATATGCATTTGCATGTTTTTTCCCTGGTCTATCTTCAATCACGTAATCGTAGTATGTTAGAAGGATCTTCCAATGAGCAATACGATCTTCCGCATTAGGCTTATTAAAGATATACTTTAAAGCCTTGTGATCTATGACTATGGAAAATTTTCCTCCTAGCAAGTAGTGTCAAAACTTCTTCAGTCAAAAAATCACAGCTAATCCTTCTCGCTCAATCACGGAGTAATTCTTCTCCACTAGAACCATCTGCCTACTAACATAAGCTATAGGATGATCATGTCCATCTCCATCTAATTGACTTAATGTACATCCGATTGCTACATTGAGGCATCCGTATACAAAATAAATGCTTTACTTCACTCGTGTTTAGCAAGTATAGAAGCTGTCATCAATACTTTTTTCAACTCCTCAAATGCTTCCTTTGCCTTCTGATCATGCACTATCAAGTCAAAATCAACTCCCTTCTTCGTGTACATCGTCAAAGCTATTGCTTTGTTCGAGAAGGACAAGACAAACCTAGGATAATATCCAACCATGCCAAGAAACTCCCTCAACTTTGTCAAGTTGATCAGAAATGGAAGATCCACAATCTTCTTCACCTTCTCAAGATCTACCGCAATCTCGTTCTTGGAAATGATGTGTCTCAACAGTAGACATTCTTCGCAACCAAAGATGCACTTCTCTAGATTTAGAGAAGCGTTGGCTTGCTCCAACTGTTGTAAAACTTTGATCACATGATCAAAGTGGTCCTCCTTTCGTCCGTACACGCAAAAATTGTCAATAAAATCACGGACAAACTTTCCTATGAATGATTCAAACACCTTGTTCAGGAACCTTTGAAACATGGCCGGAGCATTACACAGTCCGAGTGACATCACTCGAAATACAAATGTTCTCCAAGGAGTAGTGAAAGTAGTCAATTGCTGGTACTCCTATGCTATCTTGATTTGTTATACCCACTATAACCATCACCAAAGCTATACCACTTATAACCAGCAACTTCCTCCAAAATCTCATCTATGAATGGTAGAGGATAGTAATCTTTATTGGTAACTACATTCAACTTCTTATAGTTTATGCACACTCGTAGCTTATCATTCTTCTTCTTGACAATCACAATGGGTGAAACTCATTTTGAGTTCTCCACCTCGTAGATGAAACTTGCCTCCTTCAACTTGTCCATCTCCTCCTTGATCTTTGTCAGAATCTTTCTCCACTGTTGGTCGAGGCAACAAGTCAATAGCACTAAGCTGATGTAATGATTCATCTCGACCAAATCCTTCGTCCTCATATGAGGATTCTTGGTCGTAAGAATCTCCGGTATCTACTTATGAGACACTTTGATCATCCTCCGTATCAGATTCTCAGTAGTAACTAGTGGGTCTATCAGAGTCAGAAGTCACAACTCCAACACCTGAGAGAGGTATTATCACTCTATGATCTCTAGGTCCAATCTGTAAATATCCCTTGTGTCACCTATCTGTGGTGCGCACAGCTCTCAACCAAGGTTTACCTAAGAGTAAATCATAATTAGAGTCCTTTAACACTTGAAAAGATATCTTTGTTTGAACTCCCATCATAGACACAACCACCTTCTCTAACACACCAAGAGGTAATATTCGTTGTTTGTTAATCATCCCCACGACAATGCTAGCCGGACGAGTTGGTTCCATCTCCAACTTCTTCATCAACCTCTCCGATATGGCATTTACAGCCGACCCTCCATCCACCAATACGTAAGAGACGTAGTGATCATTCAATCGGACTTCAATCTTTGAAGCTCTAGTGCATACTTCTGAAGCACGCACATCCACCACACCAACTCCCATAGATTTTGATGTCTTGCTCTTGGGTTTCTTCTTTTTGCTTCTTTTAGAACTCAGTCTTCCACTGAGTTTCCTTCGTAAACTAGGGAGTGCAATCAGTTGCCCAACCGTGATGTTAGCATTCTGAGCACCTACATCTTCAACTACATCATATCTCGCTTGAGAAGATGAAATGGTGAAATTCGCCATCCTCAATTTCCTTCTTGGCTCCCTTGGTGTACTCGAAATAGGACTCGAGCAAGTACTTCTACTTGGTGACTCCTCCATGAAAACTGGTTCATCAGAAAATTGAGTTCGTTTTCTTTCTTGAGCTAAAAGCTCCACCGGTGCATGAGATGAGTTCGAGCTCTCTCTCTCTTCTCATAGATGAGATCTCGCACTACATCGATAATAACCACTCTCTTGTCTCGTGCTTGTGATGAATTTCCTCCACCGACATTCATTCTGATCGCTTCAGCATCCCTTGCTCCATTGTTAAGACAATTTTGTTGAAAATGAGAACCTCCACAAGTCTAACATGTGATTCCTCCAAAATTACCTTGGTTGTCTCCAAAGTTACCTTGATTTCTTCGGTTCGGTTAAACGGATTAGATGGATCATAAAAAAACAAAATCGATGATATCAAACAACGCGTAAATAAATAAAGTCATCCTTTCTGATGCTAAATAAAAATTTCACCTAATTGAGCACGTCTAGCATATTTTTTTACTGTGTTGTCGTAACCTCTTTGACCTCCTCCTCCACCTTTGTTCCTCCATTCTCGTAACTGCACCACGTTTATCTTGAGATCCGCAAGAGTATCGATGATGCTCTTCAACTCAACATGGAAATCAGAGATGGTAGTAGACATCGCTGTAGGGACAAATGGTCTTGGCACCACCGTTGGAGTAGGAGCTTACATTGAAGCGATCACCAATTGTGATGATGCAGATGCTATCGTTGTGGTTAAACCAAGAGTCGGAGTCGACACTAGAGCGGCATGATGAGGTTGGATGATATCTCTTTCATCCAAACTCTGTTTCATATTTGTCACGAACTTGATGGTCTCCGCTTTGGTTGTTGGTTTCTCGTACCTCACTTGGGTTCGAATTGAAGGTCTCAATCCTCTCACCAAGTTCTTGATCAGCATTGCTCCAATCCCCGCCATCGTTAGCTCCACGTTGTCTCCATTCTTTCGTAGAATCGTCCGAAACCGTTGCTCCAACTTATCCACCCTTTCGGCATATTGCCGAACTTTCTTGTTGTCTCGTTGCTTCAAATGAGTAAGCTCCACCATGAGCTTCTCATAACTCTCTTCTGGAAGAAACTCTTCGATGAGTGTGTTACTCAACGTCTCTCATGTGTCCTCTATTGCACCAGGTGTCTTGTTCTTCACTCGGTCTTCATACCACGTAAGAGCAAAATCTTCTAAAAACTCTTGCAGTAATAACACCCATTCTTCCTTCCTCCTTATGTTGTTTCCGATGCAACCACTTTTGAAGTCTCGAATAAATGGTTCTACATCTTCATTGTCCTTCCCATGAAACACTGATAGCTTTCTCATCTTGTAACTACTCTTTCTTCTCTTCTAATCGTCGTGCAATAACTACTCGCTAAAAGAATACGAACATCACCAATTCCATTTGTGAATAATCTACCATAGGTAAAATAAAAGAAAATGGTTGTAACAACACCTCTTGTGTCATCTCTTCTCCCAAGGTAATCACGAGCTTGAGTCGCATCATCGCTTTCTCCACCACACGAATGACGATCTCCATCACAACTCAACCCAACTCTTGTGAAGTCGACAACTTCTCCGTCTCAGCTCTTTGGGTCTCGTCCAACTTCTCGACTACTGACATAAGTAAGGCGGCTACATCTACGCACTTGTGTCCTCTTGATAGATCACCCACTCCACAACTTTGGCAAGGATCCTCTCCTAGAAGATGAATCGGTAGTGATGACGATGGACCCACTCGAAGACTTAAATCAGTAAACTCCCGCTTCCCTTTGGCTCTCTCTATTCTAATTCTAGTTTGACAATTCACTACTTTATATCCCAACCCTCTACAGAAATAACACCACAAGTCGGTTTCTACTCTTCTCCTCGGAGATTCTACTTGAGATTTTGTACTAGTGTTTTCAAACTCAATGATATTCTCTTTCGAGCTCTCTCCGACATTTACTATGACATCTAAACCTTGAGGAAGGTTTCTAAGTCTAACTTTCTAATCTTTTGAACTTCTAGTCATGTTGCGCCTTCTCAACCATTAAGTGGACAAACTATCTTTGAGGAAATTAATTCTACATCACTTTCTTACTCTTTCGAGCTTTATACTGAAAATCGTGTATTATACATGCTATACACGAAATAAAATCCAATTTAAGAGTCTAAGATAATATCATCATGACCATCGTCTGTACTAATCCTAGCAGTCATCTTAAAGTCACTCTTGTACGGATCACACTCTACTTCGCCAGGAGCATTCGTGGCCTCCACAGTGAATGATGCTTTCAACTCAATCTTCTTCATATCTGCGTCAATGCTCGCAGAAGCTTCTTGATATAGAGAAAAAAGACACTCCAACTACAATAGATTCGTGTTCGTAACTCCTCTATACTTAACTTTGGCTTCTCCGTCTCCATTCGAACTCCCAAACGTCTCTTCTTCAACCTCGACACTAGAACTGGATTTCTCATGAAGTATCTTCAAGACCTCTTTGTATGCCGAAACGTATATCTCTTAGTCGGTAAGAGATCTCTCCAAGATTTTTGTGGTCTCCAGTAGCTCAACCTCCAAGCTACTAACTAATGAAGTTTCAACAGAAATTTTCCTAATCATAAGAGATGGTGCTGACTGTACAAATTTTCAGAGAACTGAAATTTGTATATTTTCACTTCTCTCATGGTTGTCAACCCCCTCGACTTTGAAAAATTCTATCTCCCTCTCCAGACATCATCTTCTCCCCAACGTTCTCTCCATGTGCTCTCTCATGATCTCTTTTTGTCAAATATAGAATTGAACTCTAAACATCTTTCAACGATCCCTTCAAGTGAGATCTCGGCAACGAAACCAAAATGTAAACCCTCCGTGGTCCTATCGATCAACTACTTATCCCCCCCCCCCATCTCTCAACTTCCATGATCATCATCGATGAATCTGCAACAAGTCGGGCTTGTCTCTCACTCAAGGGTCACCTTTGGTGGCTTTGATGGAAGCACACCATGAATTTGAAGGGAAAAATGCTAAGTTCACTCATTCATACACCCATAAACTCATCAACTAAAATTCTCCATAAACTCATCAACTAAAGTTTTTCATTCTAACTACGTTTCTCAAGTTCTCACATGCTAAAATATCACACACTCTCTATATTACTCAAGTTGTCATTACGACGATGTGAAAATAAGGATGAGGAGCTCTTCTTTACTCCTCTATTTATACATTCTAGGTTTTTACTTTGGTACACTCTGGTAACTCAGTCGTAACTATTTGTACCAAGTTTTACTAAAATATTACTTAAGATAAAAGCATTAATCACATGGACTTCTTACCTTTTCACATGGGCTTATTTCTTCAAAGTCAACAACTTCTAGAAAGATTCTAGAATATTTTCAAGAAATCTCCAATTTCCATCCCCTCTCTACACTAAGACCCACTAAAAAGGAAACATGTGAAATATCTTCTTGTTTTTAATGTCCACAAAGTCCACAACTTTAATCCAACCACTAATATCAAGTCAAAATGGAGATAAGGGATATTTTTCATCTCCTTTCTATCTTTTAGACAAGATGACAAGATAGTAGTGCTCACTCTTTAGCAAATATCTGATTTCTGCCCAAAAGTATAACTAAGTTTAACCATAACTAATGTTAGCTAGTCATGACTAACTTGATATTTCCTTAAAGTACTTGGGCAGCAAATAAACATTCTCCACACTTAACTATAACTAACCATCTTACTAATAGACAAACCTCATATGTGTAACATAGGTCGTTACAGTCTTGAGAAGAGTTGCGAGCAAGGAAGAGTCTCTACGACTCATGGAAGAATTCCATGACGGTACAATATGTGGAAGACATTTCATAGGCAAGTTGACGGTCCTCAAGATACTTGACATAAGATACCATTGGAGGGGGATGTTTAGAGATTGCCTGACGTATTGTAAAACATGTGATGTTTGTCAAGCTTTCGCTATCAAATCTATTGTTTCTAACCGGAATAGATCTATCCTCTTAGATCTATTCCGGTTCTTGGATCTTTCGAGAAATGGAGAATAGATTTTGTTGGACCTTTGAATCGTACCCCTCGCAACAATAAGCATATTGTTGTAGCCACGGATTATCTTACAAAGTGGGTAGAAGCTATATCTCTTGTAACTACTGAAGAAGTTGAGGTGGGTAGATTTCTGTACGAACGATCATTACTCGATTTGGATGTCTCTTGGAGTTAGTTTTCGATAGGGGTCGAGAATTTGTGAATGATATGACTACTGCTATGTGCACACACTTCTATATTTCTCAGAGAGTTACTACTTCATATAAACCTAGTTCAAACGGTTTGGTAGAGAGTACAAACTTTACCTTGTGTCAAATGTTAGCAAATGATGCTGACATGGAAGAGGCCAAACACAACTGGGACAAGCATCTTCATGCAGTTCTATGGGAGTATCGTACAACAGTGAAGACGTCTACGAGATATTCACCTTTCAGTATGGTGTATGGGTTGGAATCTAGATTATCAATCCAGTTCGACCTAACCACTTTTCAAACCTTGCAAGCTAGATTGAAGAGAAAGGGCGGTCCAATAGATGAGAAAGAGAGGAGAGAAACCTTGTTGGAGCTGGAGGAGAATAAAGACGATGCAGTTCAACGAGTTGAGATGGCTCAGCTACAACAGAAGAAGAGCTATGACAAGCGCTTGACGAAGAACAAAATGAAATTATAGTCATTTCAAAAGGGTGAGTGGGTGATGTTATGAGATGTTATTAGACACAAGCGAGTTCAAAAGAAGTTCTTACGTCGATATTTTAGATCTTTCATCATCTCCAAAGTGTGGAGTAATAACACCTGTGATCTTCAAGAAAGGAGTGGTACGTTCTTCGACCGAGTGAACCACGACAAGTTGAAGAAGTTTCATCAACGAGATACTTCACTCGGAGGACGGAGTGAAAATTAAATATGGGGGTAAATGTCACACCACAAGTATCCCATTACTTGTGTATGTGCTTATATAAATTTCATTAAGTATGACTATCTTACAGGTTACTATAGTTCGAAGATCTAAATCTAGAGTGATCAAAAGTAATCATAACTAGCTGAAATAGTTATAACTAAGTTGAGAAAACTATTAGAGGTTCCACTATGACACTGTGTGACAAGTGAGGAGCTCTAAATATGCTTCTCAAAAGTATGTAACTTTGTTGACCATCGTTGATTGGATGCATGATGAAAAGTCAAGATCTAAAGATGTTCCTTAAAAGACATATTAGTTTGTTGTCATCTTCCGATTGGATAGCGTGGAAAGTTAACACTTTACAAGAGCTAAAGTAGGAGAATCTCTTACTTTAGTAAAGGAGAACAAGTAATGTGTGTGTTATTCTTAAAGTCTTAGTAGCCTTTAGAAGTTTAACTATTTGGGACTTTGCACTTACCATGAGATAACATAACTTAGTGAAAGTTACCACGGTAAGAAGTTGTAGAGTATATAAGGAGGAGTTGAGAGGGTGGAAGACACTCTCATTTTCATGTCTATAAGTAAAGTGAGCATTGGAGACCTTGAGAGTCCTTGAGTACTATGTGATGCAATGTGGAGAGCGAGGTTAGAACTTGTTTGCAAGAACGCTATTAGAGGGACGGATGTGACCATACGGGTCAGAGAGCTGAGTGAAGTGAGCATGGGTATAATTGAATCTTTGTAATTAAGGTTCACTAGTAACCCTAGTCATCTGAGGTATCTCTGGGTGAGAGACATGTCGACTTACAGAGCAAACAATATCCATTTGTCGGACTTAAACCACTCATTCCACATGTACGTCCAGAGAGAACCAAATCAAGATGATGACACTAGCCATAACCTTCTTGCACACAAGTGGAATAAAGCTCCTCTGCAGATAGGTAAACACTTGATCAAACAAGAATCAACGAGTGTACATTGGAGTGCTTGTTGAACCACACAATGATTTCTCGTCTTTTTTCCATGAGAGAATCTGATCCGAAACCTGCCGGTTTTGGATAGTCCATGCTCCATCGATGGAGAAAATAACAAACTAGCAGACATCATCATAATTGGACATCGACCGTTTGTCTTGACGCACTCGAGTTTCATAGTTGAACAAAATTTCTTCTGCAAGACCTTTATCTAGCTCATGTCCTCGTCTGAAAGAATGAAGGTGGGCTTCATCCTTAACGCAATCAAAGCCTTAAACCATCTCATAAGAGCATTTACATGGAGATTTGAGATTCGAAGGACAGGTGATCCCAATGACAACAATTCTCGAATTAATTCTTGTCCTCTTTGTTTCTTCAAGAGTTCTACAAGACTTGTGATCTCTGGCCTATGTTTAACGATCAGTTCCAAGGCCGCTTCCGATTTCCGATTTTAATTTTCTGCAAGAGAGGTTATAACATTAGGTTCTGACTTATCAGAACTTGATGATGAAGATGAAGATTGAAATAGGTCCATCTTTCGAAGTGGAGGAGTTTCTTCTATATCAGTCTCTTCGTCTTCAACTTGGATACCTTTGTCCTTTTGCGTTGGTTCAAACAGAGATCCATGTAAACTTGTGGTCCGTGAAGAGAATGGTAACCATGAGACGTCATTAAGAGAACTCTCTCCACTTCGTC
The DNA here is from genome assembly GCA_036924285.1 of Asterella californica. NCBI lineage: Eukaryota > Viridiplantae > Streptophyta > Marchantiopsida > Marchantiales > Aytoniaceae > Asterella > Asterella californica. Next base: position 22,994,992 of record JAYKYS010000003.1, read on the forward strand.
CACTCAAGCTTAGAGATTCGATGTCACTCTTCTTCTTTCAGTATTTACGCTCGTCTTTCTCGTAACATGTTCACGGTGATATAGGTACTGAACCCCTTTCAAGCGAAGATGAAGTTCCTTCGGATAAATTTTCCACTTCCTGTCACTTCTGAGCTGCTTGTCGCCTTCGCTCCTTCGTGGCCTCTTTCTTACATTGGACTTCTTCCAACAATTGTTCACGAACCAATCTTCTTTTCAGTGCTCGTCATCCCTTCTCGTCTTCTGGTCTTCTTCAGAAGGCGCTCGTGCTCCCCCCGGCATACATGGCAACGGTTACAACGTACTGAATTTAAGTAAGAGTTAAATTTGTATCCTCGACAGCGACGCCAAAAGTTTTAATATTTCTATATGTCACAACCCAGAGAAACATAAAGTATCAAAAATAGTAAATTAAAGATCATTCCCACGAAGATACAATTAACAATTACACAAAACACAGTACTACAACGTCACAATGATAATTCAGATAGTTTTCTATTATTCTCACGGAATAGAATAATATCTGAATGAGAGTTTAAGTTTGATAAGAAATCAAATCCAAGCACAACCTGATAAATCGAATACAAACAACAATGAAACAGTTCTTGATCAAGGACCCTTCCAACAAACATATAAAAGATTCGAGAAGATAGATGTATGAACAAATGAGATAGCAAATACTGCTGAAATGTTACTAGTCTTCTTCTTAAAAGACAGAAGAATACAGACTTCACATCAAGGCTCCAAGAATAAGACCCTACTCTTCCTAAGAAGTGTTCTTCCAACTAAATCCTCACTCTTAAGAATCCCATTTATTTGAAGAAGCCAAACTTAAGACGAAGCCACCATGTTTCAAACTCTTCTTACAATTTAACTTATGCTCTTCCACTTCACAGTAACTAATATATTCTCAGATTCTTGAAATGTCCTTCACTTAAATAGCCCGAAGACTCTCTTCGCCGAAGACCAACTTCGGAGGTTCTGCATCAATCAGATTTACACCTGCGACATCAAACTACGTCTTTCGTAGGTAACTGTCTTTGCCCACTTTATTCATACTCTCGCTCTGCAACCGTGCTCAATCGAAAATTAACTAACAAAAACTGAAAACATGGAAAAGATAAAATGTCTAAGACTCACATCGCTTATATAGCTCTTCGTCCTAAGATTCATTCCTACAAAAAGATGATTACATCTAGATCGTATGATCACGTCCCCCCACTTGGCGGAACCGAAGTTTCTACTCTGCCTAACTGTAATGTCTGTCTTATACTGCATAATGTAAACTTAACCGTCTCCCTAAGCTCCTTCAGATCTCTAATGATTTTGTCCGCTATCCTAACTATTCTACTCTTCGTCGAAAGATCTGACACTATCGTTAACTCTGCCCGAAGTCGCTGGAGTAGATCCATTTCTGTCGCGTTGAGTTCGGCGGTGAAGTATGTCGTCGCAACCTCGTCCATCTTCGTCCGAAGTTCTCCGGCCTTCACTTCTCCTATCTCCTTCGCCTTTAGAACCTTCGCCAGCTCCTCATCCTTTGCAGCCAACTGCTCGTCCTTAGTCACTAGTTCCAAAATAGCATCTCTCTCTTACTTCAAGTCGTGGAAGTGCGAAGTCATAAGATTGAGCTTCGCTTGCCAGTCCTGAAGTTCTTGCGAAATTCGTGTTTGTTCTTCCGTCTGTACCACGAGCAAAGCATCTTGCTGCGAAGTATACTTCCTGACTTCGTCCGAAGTGTCCACGAGCTTCTTCGTCAGCGCGTCTTTCTCCTTAATCCATCCTTGTCGCCCCAAGTGCACCGCATTGAGAAGATCGTTCAGCGATATCGACTCTTTCGCCTCCTTCTCGTAGACATGCCGTTGCATGTCCAACTACGCCATGATTGGCAACGCTGTACCGCTTAGGAATTCAAGAGTTCGTTCAAACATCTTCAACTCTCTTCCGAAATCCAAGTCACTCGGTCCTGAAGTCGTAGTCTCGCCTGTCTGGACGAAGTCCGAAGTTCTGGTTGAGGGACTTCTGCCTCGACTGCTTGCATACCCGAAGGTACTCTTCTAAAACTTGACTCTCCTTGGTCTTCTCTTGGGTCTGATATTCCTATTATCTCTACAGAAGATGATTTCACTGGAGATCGCACGCCTTTGACTTCTTCATCCGAAGTCGTCATAGTCGTTCTTCTCGCTTTCTTCTTTCTCCTCGAAGTCACGCCACTCGGTGTAAATTCCTTGATTTTCCTCTTCGCCCGGGTACTAGGTCCCGCCGAAGTCACCGGAGTCGTTACTTCCTCCCTCCGAGGAGTTGCCTCCATTAGAAGCTCATCTTCGGACGTTGTCCTTCGCCCGAACTTCTTGTCTTCCTTCAGAGTTAACAACTTCATATCTCGGTAGAACACCACTACGAAGGCCGCGAAGTATGTCGACCCACCATCGTCAAAGATAGCGTACAACTTCTGGACATGCTCGTGGAAGATCTTCGCCCAATACGCTTCCTACCTCCAAAGATCTGTTCAATGAAGTGTATCTGCCAATTGGTCAGATACGAAGTCTGTTGCGGTATGAAGATAGTATTGGGAGCGATTGCGACATCTCTCTTGAAAGGATCAATGTAATTGTGTACTTTAAATCCATTCGACCCTACTGGCATCGTTGAGAACAACTCGCTGGACTTCACCAATTCGTCCGAAGATGGCTTGCAGGTGTTGTCGTACATTAGATCACCTAGTCTTCCGGCATCGTCGATTCCCAAGACGAAACTCCAATGCGACAATGTCCAGTTGAGCGACCTCGCCCGAAGATTTTCTGAAGGATGTCCTTTACAGATGAGGATCTCCTGCATTAGATCCAAAGATATCACTCCCCAGTTCTTCATCAAAAATGTCATTCTCATTTCCTCCAGTCGCTCTCGATACGGACTGAAGTCTGACCACTTCGTCGCTAGGGTCTTCAGCTTCGGCTTCTTCGCCGTCTGCATCCCTCTCATCTTCTCCGAAGATCCGAAGTTCCTTCACTCTTCGGCGATTACGACACTTCCTCACTCGGCACTTGATCGTAAAAAGCTCAGACTTCAAACTTCGTGAAGGCAGATCTCGCCACTCCTCCGCACAAATCCTAGAAGAGACTCTTCGCGAAGACAGCCTTCACCCACTCTCGTTTGATCGATGCGGAGTGCTACAATAAACTTGCGAGCGGAAATAGTAAAATGAAATACTTTTTGACTCTTCTTATAGCTTTCTCCTTCTCGCCTCCTCACGTGTAAGGTCCCTCGACCGCGAAGGATTGTTTCTATCCTTTTTGGTCCTTCTTTTCTGAGTCATAACTTCGTCGTCTAATGTCCGTTCCCAACAAATGAGGTGTCCCTAGAAAGCGCTTCGTCTGAAGAATGCAACTAGGTTATTATCCCAAAGAGATACACTTCACAGTCTTTTGTAGAGCTCATAAGGGAATGAATGAACATCGAAACTCATTCATGGAGGAGCTATACGAAGGAGAATGGTTAGACATTGGGCGTTACTTTGGTTTGTTGACCAAACAACCAGAATGGAATGATGCTCAGTTCAAACAGATCAGGAGGAAGACTTACAACTACATACTACAAGGGGGCTATCTGTGAAAGCGCGCCAAACGAAGTGGCAAGATGTCGCAACGAGTTGTGTGTAAGCAAGAGATGCAAACCCAACTCATTCAAGAATTCTATGAGAGCTTATGGGTTGGACATTGGGATATTTATGTCACCTTTATCAAACTCAAAGAGAGGTATTGGTAGCGTAACATGTACAGAGATGTAGTGTGATTTGTGGAGACGTGTGTAACTTGCCATATGTACTTTGACATCCGGCATCGAGATGAGCTTCACTCTACGTATCCACTTGCAATGCATTACAAGTGGGTAGTAGATCTGGTTACGATGCCTGTTGGGATATGACAGATGAGATACTTGGTTTTGACATGGGAGGATCTATCAAACCAAGTCGAAGGACGCGCTTTGCGCACAAATACTACAGAAGGGGTGTGCAGATTTCTGCTTGAAGATGTGATCTGCAGATACGGATGTGTTGGGAAGATTACAGCAAACCGTGGAGAACTGAATGCTCACGAAGGTGATATTTTCTTCAAGAGGCGAGGAATCAAGTTAGCTCTTACCATGGCTTACAATCCAGAATAAAATGCGAAGAGTGAGCGCGGCCATCCTCCTATTAGGAAAGCCATTGTGAAAGCCATTGTGAAAGCTTGCAACGGAAGGGTGAGAGAATGGCCAAGGTTTCTACCATTTGCTCTATGGGTTGATCGTACAACTCATACCTCGGTAATCGGATACATGCCAGCAGAACTAATGCAAGGACAGAAATCGATCATGTTTATCGAAGAGCAAATACCTACTTGGAGTGTTCTACCTTAGGAAGATAATCTCTCTAGAGAGGATCTTCTCTCTGTTAGGATTTGTCAGTTGGAGCGGAGATAAGAGGATGTGGAGGTAGCTCTAGAACGATTATGAAAAGCTCGCTTGAAGAACAAAGACGGATTTGATAAGCGACATCGATTACGACCTAAAGAGATCCAAGAAGGTGATTGGGTGTTGGTGTATGATAGCAGCTTGGATAACCAACATGGAGCGTTGAGAAAGTTTTTTAAACGCTGGTTTGGACCTTACGTGGTTGTTCGTATTCATGACAACGTCACATACGTGCTACATGAGTTGGATGGTGCGCGGCTTAAAGTTCCGATTGCAGGAAAACGAATAAAACTCTTTAAGCGACGAGATGAGGACCTAGACATTGAAGAGATCAATACCGAGTTTGATCTCTCTCAAGATCAAGATGAGAGTCCAGATAAGAGTGTAGAGCTGGAGGAGGAGGCTCCTGAAGAAGAAAATGAGGAAGAAGTGATATGATGCCAACCACAACGTATGATTAGGTTGGTGCATACCAGAGGATGCATAAGTTTTGAGGGGGTGGATGTCATGTTGTGGATTGACTAGGGTGTGAAACAAGAACATATCTTTATCGTACGTGTTTTGATGTTGTGGAGGCACTAGGACCTTATCGTGTCAAAAGACAAGGCTCCACGTGGACGATCCGTGTACTCTCCGCTGAGTGGAGATAAAGGTTAGTACTCTTGTCGTCATATGCGAAGTTGCTGTATAAGAAGAGAGATGCCCGGAGCTTTGGATATAGAGTGTAGAGTATCCAAGTCTAGTAGCGAGTGTTATCAATATTGTCAGATGAAGTGAGAGGTAGTAAGAGTGACAAGCATGAACGGAGAGTCCTTTCGTGCTCATGATCTTCCACTTGCGCACCTGTTCATTAAGCTTCATTGTCTACCGCATGATCACGTTCGAGTGTTTATGGTGGTTCAATGGAGAGAATAGTTTATGACTGCGGTAATGACTACTCCGGATCTTATCATTCTTCCGATAGTCACTTACGACGCCGCTTGGGATCTTAAGCTATACATCTTGCTCTGATGTGGTATGGATCTTGGATTGGATATGAACTTTCCAGCGAGAATTTCGTCAACGCTTGGGTCGAAATACGTTGTTACAACCGACCAAAGGTGGTGCATCGAGAGTTTATGTGAGAAATTTCGGAAAGGATTATTACACCAGATAATAGCTTCGTCCGTTCCTTGTGTAGTTCCGTTTATTGTCAACCGTCGGCATTTTGACTCTCTATTGAATGTAGTTTGTCTTTTGTGTCTACGTGCTTCTTGACCAACGATGTCGTCAACAACACGTATTTGTAGTGTGCTTAACATAAGCTTTGAGTGTCCAAATGATACTCATGGATAAAATTTTGCTCCTTTTAAAGAGCGAAATGAGTGAAGACAAAACCTTTTGTCAACTTGTTTCTTATTGGTCGAAAGTTTGACTAATCATCTTCTACCAAGTTCTCTTCATGTTTTTAGGGTTAGGGGCACTTCTCGTGATCCATTCGTGGATTGTTGGGTATGGTTGGAAAACGTGAGAGATGAAAATGCTCGCGGACTCAATGGTTGCTCGATTTGAAGCACAGATGACGATGTTTCAATCAATTGAAGCTGAGGGGGTCAAATTCATGATCAATTTTGTTTCCGAGACTTCCTTCGCATTTTTTGGAAGTTCTGTGAGGTTGTTGGAGACGAGTTGACTGTAGCTGGAAAACTCTTGAGATGGGTTTGATGATGGGCTTTGAGATCAATCGATTTCAAGCCAATGTGAAAGAGTTATGGCCAGCTGAAATTAGGTGCCTCAAATCATAAGTTATGAGAGTAAGAGATTATAATTAGAGGACATTGAGAGAGATATGGAGAGTTTGGGGTCGAATTTTGCTATGAAAATTTTCAAGCGAATATATACAGTCAGGTATTTACTTGTGAAATTTTGGACCATTTGGATTATTGGATATAAAGGTATCTTTGTTTTTGTGCACAAGGGTCTGCATATCATCTTGTGTCATTGACAGTTAGGGTTTGGATCATTTCGTGAGATTGGTTGAGGATCTGGTGGTGAAATTTTACAAAGTGGTAGTGATGGTGACACTTCAGCTTCCTAAGAATTTTAAGCCATTTTGGTCAAGTGGTTTGTGAGGAATCAGACAGCAAAGTTTTATCCAAAGAGTATCATGAATGGAGACTACATTGCGCTGACAGTCACATCCAAGAGAAAGCTTAGAATGTACTCTCGTGTCTATTTCCATCAGGAACAGAGGCACAAAAGCTACAATTGTTACAATAGTTCAAATTTATGAAGAAGAAATCGATGTGCATAAGCGACTATGTGAACCACGTCAAACAACCCACAAATCAATTGTCCTCTATCAAAATTGATTGGATCACATTGCAAGGACTACATGTTGAATACAAGTAATTATGTAAATCCTCCACGATCTTATTGATCAACTACCCTCGATGGTTCAACCTCCATGATAGTCATTGATCAGTATGCAACATATCGAATCTATTTCTCACTACGATATCACTTTTGATGGCTTTGATAGAAGCACATCATTAATTTGAATGGAAAATGAGATAGAATTCAAATATTTCTTAAATAGTGATCACTACTATATTGTCATCTTGTTTAAAACATAGAAAGGGATGGAAAATATCTCTTGTCTCTTTTTTGACTTGATATTAGTGTCGGACTTTAAATTATTGACTTTGTGGGCAATAGAAACAATAAGAGATTTCACAAGTCACATAGTGTAGAAGGGATGGAAATTCAAGATTCCTTTAAAATATTTCAAAATCATTATAGAAGGTGTTGACTTTGGAAGAATAAACCCATGTAAACAGATAAGAAGCTCATGTGATTAATAATTTTATCTTAAATAATATTTTAGTACAACTCGGTAAAAATAGTTACGATTGAGTTACCGGATGGTACCAAAGTAAAAACCTATAATGTATAAATATAAGAGTAGAGAAGAGCTCCTCATTCTTATTTTTTACATCGTCATTGTGACATTTGAGCAATATAGAGAATGGAGATTTCAAAATGTGAGAACTTGAAAGACGTCGTTAAAATAAAGAATTTAGTTTATGGGTTTATGACAGACTGAACTTTATGCGCCAACAAATGATATTAATACCACTGTTGCATTAGCCTTACTTATATCCGTAGCATATTTCTATGCAGGTCTTCAAAAAAAAGAATAAGTTATTCTGATAAATATATTCAACCAACACCAGTACTTTTATCAATAAATATTTTAGAAGAGTTTTTTTACAGTACCACCAAAGTACAACTTGGATCTATTTGTTGAGAAACAAGTCTTTTGTCGAAGTCTTGTAAGCATTCCATACTTCTCGCAAGTTGGTAGAGAAACATTATAGACAATATGTTCTCTGTTTGAGATCTGATGGAGGAGATGAGTTTCTTTCTAGAGAGTTCGATATATATCTGCATGAGCATGGCATCCAACGTCACAAGATCTACAATTATAGTCCGCAGTAGAATAGGGTTGCAGAGCATAGGAACCGACACATAGCAGAAGTTGCACGTGCTATGTTTAACGAGAAGACCATGCCTAGACCTTACTGACATAAGTTGTTTCATGTGTGATGTATATGATGAATCGAACTGGAAGGGGTGGAAAGTATCCCTTATTCTTTTTTTCACTTGATATTTGTGGTGGAACTTAAGTTATTGATTTTGTCGGCATTAAAACAAGAAAAGATTCCACATGTCATATTTTTAGTGGATCTTAATGTAAAAAGGGGTGGAAATCCAAGGTAGATCTCAAAGATAGGTTGACATTTGCTCCCATCTTTAAGAGACCCGTTAGAGGACGTCGCTTTCAACTGCACATTGATTGGAGTATATTGGGACTTGAGGTAGTGCTTACTCAACATGATGATGAGGAAAAGGATTTCGTGGTGGCGTATGCCAGTCGCTCCAACAATTCGGTGGAGGCGAGGTACAATTCGTACGAGGAGGAGTGTTTGGCTACAATATGGACTGTTGCACATTTCTAATGTTATCTGTTTGGGTACACTTTTACTCTCATCACTGATCACTAGTCGCTCAAGTGGTTGATGAAATACGACAAGCTTACAATGAAGCTTGCACGATGGACTCTGATCTTACAGGAGTATGACTTACAGATAATGCATAGACCCGGAGTTGCAAATATAGATATGGGTTAAGTCGTAACTCATGCAAGAGTCAACAAGATCATACTGGAGCTCGATGGCATGACGAGATTGATGAGGAGATGGTGCTAGGATGGCATGCATCTGCCTTGCTTTGTGTGTTGATCATGAACTCTAGTATGGAAGGTCAGGTCGTATCTTTCTCAAGTCAGAGAATATATGATGAGTCTCTAGATCCTGAGTGTGGAGATGGTGATCTAGACCAACGTGATATCCATGATGATGTGATAGTAATGGAGTATCTACGTTGTCGTAGTGCGTGACATTTAACATGATGAAATGGAGCTTCAGAAGACGCTCAACCAGCATTTGTTCAGGAAGCTGCACCCTATCTTATTAAGCTGGGCAGGAGCTAAGTTGAGGCTATGCTTGGCAAGCTGCTCCCTAGCTTGGATTGGAATATCACCCTAAAGGGGTCGAAAGACACCAGAATGCAAAGCTCGACGAGGAGAGCGACTTCATGCTTACAGTTTCGACAGAAAGTGTTTTAAGCAATAGTTAGTAAGAGTTTCAAATTGAGAAATATACGAAAGAGAGAAATCCATCGGTTCTGACTCGTGACTCGAACTCTCAATCTGATAGAGTGAGTGTGTAGGTGTTCATGAGTATTATAGTTTTGACTCTTCATTCATTAAAAACGGAGTTGTATAGAGAAGTTAGCATAGGAAAGGCTAGTAAAGACTTTGCAGAAAAAATTCTTCAATAAAAGCATATGTACAGATTGTAAATGCTTTTAGCACGGAACCAAAGGACATCCCAGTGATAGGGCGCCTGCCTAGGGGGAGAGTGGTCTCAAGATCAATTCTCCTTGGTCTCTGGTTCCTATTCCAGCATGTTGGCCTCTTGGAAGGGAGTCTATGTTGGATATGCAGTCACGTCCTGCATATCTAAGGACGGGAGACCGGTATCTCTCTTAATCGTGGGCTTCCGGCCTCCGCATGCCATTGTGAATATACCATGAGAGATACCTGATGCGCATATGAAGGGGCTGTAAGCCATGTGAGGCAGCCCCATAAGTGTAGGGGCTTCGATCTACATTGGATGACTTGTGATATATTCATGATTGCACCAAGATGGCATCAAGAGCAAGTGAAACTTTGTTAATCAGTTAATTAATCATCGAGTCAGCTTAGCAATGGCAAAAAAAGTTGTGACCTTTAGTAATGAAGGAGTCGGCTTTGTAAAGACAGCGATGAAGCTTTTATTAAAAAAGGAGCCAGTTTAGTAATTAAGGTTCTGTACGTAAGGACAGTAGGGGGGCAACTTAGCTAGGGGCCTGCTTCTGATAAGTACTTTTGCTTATAAGGACAGCAGGGGACAGCTTAGCTAGGGACTTACCTTTTAGGTTAATTAACTTGGAGAGAGGAGTTTTTTACAGAGAACAGAGGAGAAGCCGTCGAGACGCGCAGGAGAAGATTGGGGGTTGAGGAGATGAAATATCTGAGGGAATTCAGTGAGGAGATCGACGCAAATGGATAGACAAGAGTTTAGGAGCAAAAACTTTGTCTAATATACAGATTGGAGGCAGAGCTACCTTCTAAACGAACAAGAGATAATCTATTGAGCGGAGACCGGTTTGATGGTTTGTGAGAAGCTTTTGATCGTCGTTGAATCAATTTTCGAGAGTTTCCAGTTGAGAGGTTGATGCAAGGAGAGGAATAAGAGTTAGGGGTCAGAATTTCACCTACTAGATCGAGTTTGAGGTGAACTTGGCAGATTTTGACAGAGAGGCGTGCGCAAGAGAGGAAGAGAGAGATTTTACAGTTGAAGAAATTGATGGTGCAGTTGACACTGAATTAAAGTTATTATGAATCTTGAAAGATCTATCTGTGCACCTGAGTGTCTGTTGGGTGTCTGTTTGAGTGTTTGTTTTGTAAATGGTGGCGGCAAGAAGCAAGGTTTTTAGATCTCAAACCAGCAGCAACCTATTTTCTTTTTAGGTCATTTCTCTGATCAATTACAATCAGGAGGTCCGTCCTTCCTAAGAAAGACTCTCGCAGCGACAACGTACTAACATGGTGGTAGACACAATAAGTGCAAAGGAGTGAGATTGCGTGCTCTAACTAGCGAAGAAATTTTGACAAGAATGACGAAATGTACTTCGAATGAAAGACGATGAGAGAGTACGGATAGTGTCACATCCTTCCCAAAGAGCACAGTTAGTACGACATGCCCATGAAGAGTTAAGATATTTTGGAGTGAAGCGTACACATAGCTTATTCCAAGAATAGTATTGGTGGCGTGGATCACACATCTATGTGTAGCTGTTTGTCGCATGATGTGTGGGTTTGTGATCGAGTACGAGCATCAGTTAACGCTCCTATTTCATAGTTACATGCTTTACCGATTATGAGGTTGGGTTACCATTGGAGCTTGGATTTTGTGGGACCCTTACCGTTGACTGTATGTCACCATCGATATGTACTGATGATAGTGGAGCACTTCTCCAAGTGGATTGAGTTGGTGGTATTACTGTTCAAGACGAATGAGGAGATAGTGTAGTCCAATCTCTGCCTCTCAAGTATCCTCTATCACCACGCTAGAGATAGAAGACAAAGTCGTTGATTGTTATCTTACAGCCTCTGGAGTAGTTTCCTTCTTCTCGTCATCACCAGCCTCCACCTCCATTGTGCCAAAAACTCCCACAATCATAGTTGCAAGCTCCACACTCTCTCTTACTTCATCTCATGATGTCTAAAGATGACTAACTCCACACGTCTCAGCCTCAATTTTTGCCTCCACCGACCTAGTAGACAAAGAGCTCATAAGTACCAGAGCAGTAACACCTATAAGTCACATCCGATGCTGCTTAGCCAATCCAAGACATCAAGTCCATTGCTTGATCCAACACTTGATGACATGAAGCTTTCGACATCCAACCCAATGGTACCCACCGTACTTGAGTATCGTCGGGGATCTTTCATGACCCCATAGATCTCGTTCATGTCCCACAACAACAGTATGACGACACTATGTATACCTCCAACCACGTTCTCGTCCATGTCTTCCGTTGATGAGACCGGTGCTACTGGTTGGTATCTCACACCACTCCGTGTGAACCCACTGTTTATTGTAGCTGTAACCTCCTTGGACCTCCATGATGACAACCCCCGTGTCAATCGCGAACACTAAGCTCTAACTAGAGTGTTGAAACCTCATCACCACACGTGATGCCAACCTGCCTAACCCCGTTCCTATTGAGCTTATCTATCTCCTACTATGACGGTCAAGGTAAGGACAACATGTACCTGTCATCATCACATGCATCCTTTCACGATCTGTTGATTCGTAAGTCCAACCTCACCGTGAGAGAAACAGAGGTAGTCTAACTTGTCCACAACTCCAGTCTCACTGCCGATAGCACACTAAAGTGAATTCATTCCGAAAATCAAGCGCCAACACAACAAAACACGGCATACAAACATGAAGCATAATATGAAGAGGTTCCAACCACAAGAAGTCCAAATGATAACCCTCCACACTCAAACATGCACAAAAGATAAATCGAATCTCATTCAGACTAACGCCTCCTCTTTGATGACCACATGCACAATATACGACCACCAACTGTTATAAACTGTACCTAAGATCACTAACAAGATGTCCAAACCTTTAGTAGCTCCAACAGTCTTTACGTGGTAGCTCTATTAGCTCATCCAAGTTAGTTGTCATCAACTTTCTCCATGCGCGTCTCTACGGCATAGACAAATGCTACCACAATACCAGCTTCTTAAGAACGTACAAAAAGATCTCCTACTACCTTAAACAAGTCCATAAATACTTGCATGCATTCCTATAAGACACCAAGAGCTATTGATCTAGTGGTAGAGCCAAAACTAAAAGCTAAATAGTTAAGCACATTCTCCAAGAATAGTGTTGGGATGGGTGACTTGATTTGATCTCTCTCACACCACTGAAATTAGACTTGCTGGCTCGGCTCGGCTCCACCTCTGCACTTTCGCACTGCTCTCACGTCTCCGCACTCACGCACCTCTGTTCCTCGAAATCTCTAAACGCCTCCACATCGTAATACTCCCGCTCACTCTCCACTCCGCTTAGAGTAGAGTAGCAACTCGATACCAAATGCGCAAAGACAAGAAACCACCCCAAACAACAACTACGAACAACTCCACAAGGTAGAAATCTGTCAAAGATGCATGGGCAGACGAGTTTACGTCAGATTTTGGACCAGCCGCGACCTTCTTTCTCCTATAACTCACTTGATCCTTCGCCAAATCGGATGATTTATTTTTTAAATTGTCTTCCCAACGTGCACCAACTACATTAATTGTCATCAGCAATTGCTGACCAACACCTACTCGACGTCCACCGATACGCATTTATCGATATCCAAATTGACCCAAAAAATGATCACAATAAATTTCAGCAACACTTCAGCACTACGCCATCACAAATCAGACCAAGAATAGGTCAACACACTACTAATCCCAACAATGATCAAGCACACGATCTAAAAGAATCACTTTGCGCACGCGTATACTCACAAATCTAAGATATCAATGATTTGTACACTCAGAGATATCATCGACAGAAATCTGTGACTTGAGAGCTCTTAGTCAGACCTCGCGACTTCAATTCTTTGAGTAATAAGAATATGTACTCACTCCACCATACCAATCGGCAACACACAACCACTAAAGTTGAGCCACACCCAATCTGTGTAACAGAGAATCCAAGTTGCACTCACCAATACTATCTACCATAGCCATGAGCTTGAAGGCTCAACTCGAAGAACTAAAACCTACAAGCCCTACTTGTGTAGTATACCCCCAGTGGAGCTAGCACAAAACCCGTCCTAACGACACTAACGGCCCTACCGAGACTAACCACTATGCACTCGGTCAACATAGCCAAGGTGCTAAACTGACATGACAAAATCATCATCCAGAACTTCCACACTTGGTAGTTGTTCTTATTGAGCTTCTCTCCAATCATCAAAGACACAAACTCCGTCATAGCTACAATCGAGAAATTGCAATGTTCTGTACGTAGAAAACCTCTCCAACCTCCACAAAACTCGTCTACCTACACCTCGTGATCAAGAGTTTATCACAAGTCACAAGAAGACAATTAAGTGCACTCTTCTTGCAATGAGAATGAAAAAAGAACATATCCGTGAAATGTAGATGTACAAAATAAAACAAAAATGTTGAAAGAACAAACCAAAAAAGATAGAAATTGGACCAAATGAGATCAGAAATGGATGCATAATACTTTGAAATTTCACAAATTTTTCAAAGAACCTATCATAATCGGACCATTGTTTGTTTGGACTCAAGTCTTAAAACTTTTGTTTTGGTCGAAATATATCCGTTTGAAAATCTATCAGTGGAAAGCTCCAAATCGGTTGAAAGTGAATACATAGTCCGCACCTTTTAAACAAGACAATCATTTAAAGGTTGGTCGATAGATTTCAACAAGAGAAAATTGTCTAGGTCTCCGAAATGATATCATCTCACCCGAACACATCAGAAGGACAGTGCTCAACATCAAGCACCACTCCAACTGCTCTCTCCTATACTTTTCCATGCAAAAACTCCATCTTGCTCATCATGAAAACACACACGCTCTCTACTGCTCTTATATCATGTAGAAATATCAATACTTCTAGAAAGACACTCCAAGAGAAGAGAGCGAATAGACAAGAAAGTAAATAAGAATGAGATTAGAGAGGCTTCGTCTCTCCATGTATATATAGTGAGATGAGTACAAAGAAAATCTTAATTGTGGGTTTGTTCTCTGACTAGCTATATATATAATCTTAATTACTCCGACTGGTATCCGCTGTCGATCTACTATAGTTTAAGACTATGAGTTTAGTTCAACATGGGTTCATGGACACAGTCGACATACATCTCTTTCTCTCTAGAAGTCATTTGATGAACGACCAATAAATTATCTCTCATAGAAATCTACACAACTCTTTATAAGAGAATACTCTATAATATAGATTTATTTTCCATCTCTAACTCAAGACTTAGAAGTTTAACAAAAATTGAAAGAACATAATTCTTATGTATAATATTCAAATAGGTTTGCAATGTACTTTTAGAAATAAAGTCTTGAAACGTTCCAAGAAAGAAGTTTCATTTTTTTCCATAACATGAGCAAAACAGGAACAAGATTAAAGTTGGTTAGAGTTGAAAATGACAAAAAAACAATGATCCAGATTGATTCTTAAAAAATCTAATTGTTAGTCATGCTTATGTTGGCAAATCTTTGTAAACAATGAGTTGGTTTGTTTGTAGATTCCCCTTTTGTTTTCCAGCCTCGAGAATACTTTGAAATCCTTGGTGCCCTTGGAAATACTGCTGGTAACCAGGAAGAACTCGTTTCGCAGGTTTGTTATCTGATAACCAAATTTGGAACATTATACACTAACATTTTTTAACGATAAAATCTTAATGAGAGTGATTCGGTTATGTAAGGACAAAATGAAATCGGTTAAATAAAGACTTAAATTAAAGCTTTCCAAAAGCTTTACACTTGTGTAATTCAATATAGTTACACTTCACAATGAAATGTGTTATATATTGATGGAAGAATATTGACACGAAGTTTTGGTGGTTTTTTTTAAGCAAAATAGCATATTTTCTTGAATCTAAAGTACCTCCGAGAGAAAAGAGGAATATTCCTTTCCTGTTTGGAGTTTGGACCCTGGGGGTTTTTACGTTGCAACTCCACCTTAAGAGGGCTTTCTTCTATTGGTAAGCGGCAATCTGGAAAGTTGAATAACACGACCATCACTCATCCATATTATTTTTTAAAATCAAGATAGTTTTAACTAAAGTAAAAAGATCTTACACAGTAAGTATGGATCCATGAAGTCAAATACTATCACTATAATGAAAATGAGTAGTTTTACATTAATACAAATGTTCATCTTGCGTGGCAATGAGTGTTGAGTGAACTAAACATTGTCTACAAGACTAGTGAAACCAACTTAAGCAGAACGATATGTGTTTAGAGAGAAGTATTAGAGTATAAGAGAATACACTATTAATAGGAGTCTCAAACTTACATCACTAGAGAAATACATAGATTTTATTATGTGATAGTTTTCTGAAGACAAATAAAACTTCATATCTTTCACAAATTTGTCATAACATTGAAATAATATATTGTGGACATTTTTACACCGGGTTCCATAGGGAAAAATTGGGATATTTTCCTTGGTGTGGTCTCTTCCCCTAGTGGTCCCTCTAGTTAGAAAGGTTAGGGAATAAATTAATGTTTGGGTGAATTGATGAGACTCCTTCATTTATAGTTTTGGCAGTGCGTGAGTGTCCGCTTCGCTTACAGGTTATGTCTGGATATGTGTGCAACTGCCGCTCATTTTCATATAAAGGTTATGGATAATTTCTCATAACAGATTAGTACAGAATTTGTACATAACTCTATAAGTCTTTTTCCTTTAACAAAAACGCAGTTAGATGTACAAATCTGTGGGGGAGGATATTATTCTTTTTGTGTACACGTGACAAATACTAAGAGACATATGTGCGTGTACTTACAGGAACTAGACACCTCATGTTTCTAACTGAAGACTTGTGTCTTAGGTCTCATTTGTATGTTTATATGATCTCATTCTCCTACAATTTGTGTCCACGATGTTCAATTCTAATGCAAGCGCTTCTGCATGCGCTTCTGCATGTATTGAAGAGTAGACGACATACATGACTATGCAGAAGCTATCATTACAAATTATTATAATGATCAAAGATTTGATAAAGTTTTATGCTTTGAAGTTCTTTCAAGATTACCATATAATTCTTGTCGTAAAGTCACGTCCACATTGCAAGAACAAAATGAGACTGGCCATAGATAGGTCAGGAGGAGATGGATTCAATGGACCTGCACCATAACATTGTACGCTGATACATTACAACGACTCGAACGGGAACATGGATAGAGAAAAAGCTGTTAGTCGACAAGTGGCAGAAATCATTATTATTGGTCACATAAACTCGCAAATAAGATTAAACGCATGCCACGAAAGAAAGGTGCAGAGTCTCTCGTAATCAACCTCAACATTGGTGTGTTTTGCACTGGTTCATGTTTTAAATTATCGATGTATTTTGATTGTTCGTTAATCAAGTAAGCTAGAAAGCTACGGTGGCATATGGATACAACCATATGTCTATGTATATTGCGCCCAAGCTCAGTTCATGTATTACTGTGTTCTCATATTTGTAAATAGAATAATTTATTTCCACACCGAATCAGATTTCACCTTGAGTACTCTAAGCATATTTTAATCTTTAGACTATCTCTCTAAACAGTCTGAATAATGATTATTATGTAAGACAATCAATCAATCCTCTAATCATTAATTATGTGACACAATCAGTTACTCTTCAATCCGCCGCCCGCTCTGCTTAGGTTTTGAACTCTATTCCGGTTTTGAACTCTTGACGTGGTGCGTCTAGTCCTAGACACTACTCATTGTGTTAACTTCAACAGATGTAAAATCTGAACTCTATAAATCTCATAAGCAGCGTACATTCATCCAGTGATTATACATGTCTATAAAAAGATATTGTTTTGTTACACATCAGTGCAGTGGCTTCTGTACTGGAGATGGACAGTATAAATATACATAGCAGTGGAGACAACTCAAAAACTATTGTATAAAAATGAACAGTGTGTTTATATTTACCAGTCCAACGGGAACAGAGTTTATATAGTCTTTTATAAAATCAAATGACTGCGTCTTGACAATAAAACACATGTGATAGAGGAATCAAAAATTTAAATTTTAGGTGCTATAAATCTGCTTGTCGGCTTCCTTTCCCGTGGCAGAAGTGCACTTTGGATGTATATTGGACTGGTACAACTTCTGTACGGATATTTGTGTAATGGCCCTCCTTTGAGCACATGAGCACAAACAGACTGAAGGCCCAGGTAAAATTGTTGAAATGAATAATTCTGATAAACAAAAAAGGAAATACAATAAAGGCAAGCGAGTAGAAGGACAATGGAATATATTTGCTGGCGTTGAGGGAATAGCGTTACGTTATTCTGGTCGTTTCGACGGGTGGAAATGCCCTAAGTACCTGAGTAGTAAACACCTCAGTTAGTGAAGTACAGACATTGTTCACTATGGCTGCAGTCTCCAGTGTGGCACACCACCCGGTACGTGGTTCCGGACCGCCGGGCTTGCAGAGGGAGGCAAACTGCGGTAGTGTGGAACAGTGGTTCGGGCAGTGTGGGACTGGGTGTCGACTCTCGAGGCATTGGCGTCGACCTTTCAGTGTGCATTGGTGTTTGGGTTGATCTGCAAGACCAGCTACAATACGAGAGTGTAGCGCGCAGAGAAACAAAAGAGGGAGCTACGTAATTTTGTAGCTTGAAGAGAAGCACTTAGAGCGAGCGATGGCTGCGTTCACAGGATTTGCTGTGCCTGAAGTGGCAGAAAATCTTGATGGGTGGGGTCCTGCCGCGTCTAGCGTTCCCGCCAGTCTCCAGCACGTCCCTTACGCGCCTTTCAGCAAAGCAGATCGAGTTGGTAGGGCCTCAGATTGGACTGCCCAAGCTTTCAAGTCTTATGCGGGTAAGAGTAAGCATGTTATTTCTTTCTTTCTCCTGCTGTTGAAATTTTACCCGATTGGTGTGCTCACATCTGTTCCCTCCAAGTAGAATTGTCTGTTGCTGTTTACTGTTTGTTGTTGTGTTGCATTCGGCGTGTACAGTTTAGGATCTTGCTTCTTAGAGGGACTGAGAAAGTGGTCGTGCGGTTCCGAGACGAGAATTTTGATGTACTACGGAGGTGTCGGTGGTTTTAATAAACCCTAGTAGTTCTTCCTTCTATTTTGGACCTAAAGCATCGGGCGCTCTAAATGTGCTCGTTCTTGTCTCTGTACCGTCACGTCATTGTATTGACGGTGAACTGATTTATGTTGACAGGTCGATTCGATCGCAATGCAAATGGCACGAACACCGTTTTCAACTTTTTCCATAACGAGGATGAGGTGAACACATTTGGTGCAAAAAGCATGTGATTTGAGTTGCATGTTCTCTGCGCTTGGTTTCCAGGATCTTGTCACTAACCAGAAGTCGGAAAATCGTCAGGATTCTTTCCATCTGGTTGACACGAGACCACCACCAAGGCCCAAGTACGGTGCGAGAAGATTCCAGCAGGTAATATGCGAGTCTCGTATTTGATATGGCTTGTACAAGTAGAACCGTCTTTTATTTGAATTGTGACGCGAGGAGCAAATCTGTGAATACTGTTGCCATTGTATAAGCAGCGATTCCAAAGAAGAGATCGGGACGAGGGTAGACGCGATGGTGGACGCGACAGTGGTGCTGGTGCTGATCGGGAGCGACAGCGTCGCGAAAGATTGCAACAACAAAAGAGGGGACAATGGAACGCATACTGGCAGGACAAGAATGCGCCTCGTGTCGTTTACAATAGCTCGGTGAGCAAATAGTCTACGCAGATCCTTCTATTCTGGTACGCTGCGATTTAGCTTATGATTTGCGTCTTCATTTCTCTATCGATCCTTGCCCATCTGTTGGGATGATCAGAGTTGTGTAACCCTGTCCTTAATTCTTGTTTCAGGTTGATATTCGACCTGAGTGGGCAGTGTTGGAACAAATTCCATTGAGCTCGCTGTCTAAGCTCAGCTATGAAGTTGGTGAACCCGAGGACATGTGCGGCTCTTATCTTGTGCCTTCTCGCTCTGTAGGCATGTCAAGCACGCATATCTCCACGTAAATTTGTATTAGATAATCAACTTGCGGGCAGAGCCTGTACCCACTTCCGGCACAGCAACGAGAAGAGTGAAAGCTGGATCATGTGGAGCCATGTTGTCTTTGTTCTAGTACTAATCTGCTTTCATCCTGCAGCACCACTTGTGGTACTCTTGAGTACTACGACAAGGGTTACGACCGTGTGACTCCTAAGGTAATTACAGTTTCAGCTTTATTGATGGTTTAGACTTGCCTCTTTTTGTCTCGCTTTTGGAGTATTTTTTTCTCTTCCCTCAGTCTTGTGTTCTTCATCCTCCAGACGGAACGACCTCTGGAGCGTTTTGAGAACAGACAGTTCTACAAGGTCACCACCACTGACGATCCTGTTATCAGGCGAGTCTTATCTTAAAATTCCACTTCCTGTATTCCAGCTTACCTTTCTTTGCACTGTTGTGGAGTTATGTTTGAAGATAAATTCTTGTAAGATGTTCTCAGCCTGACTGAGTAGGTGGGTCTAATTCTGCCGCTATCTTTTTAACCTTAATTTTTAGTTGGACTTGGAGGAAGAAAAAGGACCCTATCAGAGTTAGTACGTGGGTCTAATTGTGCCGCTTATCTTGTTAACCTTCCTTTTCCGTTGAACTTGGAGGAAGAATAAGGACCCCCTTAGAGTTTAAGATTGAAGATGAATCTGTAAAGAATAAGCCATGTTTCAAGTTTTTGCAAGAACTGGCAAAACCGAAGTCAAACTTTTCACAGGTTAGCAGTCAGTAACGTCGGCAGAGTATGCATGAATGATTTGAGGCTGTCGGATATTTAAGTTGGTACACATCTGTTGTGCTCAGGCTTCCCAGTTTCCAAGCAGACGGAGAGATCTATTTCTGCATCATACCCTTCAAGCTTGGACTGGATGGACACTTTTGGATGGCGTTAGACACAGTGTGTCAGTCATGATACCTTGGAAGTAGCTGGATTTGACGTCCTTACAGACTTGTTCCCTACCTTCTCTGTTGTTACCATTCCCGTAGCTGTTTCGATCATAACCTTGATGGCCAGTGACGATTTGTTATTGCAATTGACCAACAGACGCCTTCTGTTGGAGAATGAGGACGTGGGTACAGTTTTTGCCACCGATGCTATTCTCTCGACTTTGATGTGCTCTCCACGATCCGTGTACTCTTGGGATATCGTTGTACAGCGTGTCGGCAACAAATTGTTCTTTGACAAGCGGGATGCGTCATTCGACTTACTCACAGTAAGGAACTTGTCTATTTCACACAAAATTGATTACTATTTTGTTGCAAGTTGATGTTATCGAACGCTTCAGGTGCTGTAGAAGATAGTATTAACCTCTTTGTTTAACGTCAGGTCAATGAAACTGCCCAAGATCCAATTCCCGAAGAGAAAGACAGTATCAACTCTGTTCACTCGCTGAGTCAGGAAGCCACTTTTATTAATCAGAACTTCTCTCAGCAAGTTCTCCAGAAGGTCAGGGTCCTTGAATACGTGTTGCTGTGATTATATGCCTGCTCGCTATCGTTGACATGCCAAGATACTTTGGCTGGCTTAAAATATTTTGGACCGAATCGTAAGTTACTTTATGGTAATTTCGATGGTCGAGTATAGTATATGTGATTACCCTTTTTTCTGTTCTTGCCACGGATAATTTCTTTTTGGAAACAGATTCTTGTCGTTCAATGTCGAACGTTGCTCTCTAAAACACTCTATATGACCCCTTTGACAGGAGGGCAAGAAGTACGAGTTCAAGGAACCAAATCCTTTCGCATCAGAGAATGAAGAAGTTGCATCTGTTGCTTACCGTTACCGCAAGTGGAAGCTGGACGAGGTGATTACTAGACCGCATCTGAAGAACCTGGTTTTGTATAGACTGTCTTTAACGTACATAAAAGATCGCGTGTTTCGACGCTTCAGAGCTTCTTCAGTTCCTTCTTGCAGTACTCGTGTACATCGAACTGGAGGCGTTTATTGTTCTTGTGTGGGATCTTATGGATAGGACACAACTCTCGTTGCTCGATGTGAGCTACAAAGTGTGGCAGAAGTGAAGGGCCAAGAGGTCCTTCTTACGGTGAACTCTTTGAACGAGTTTGACAGCAAGATCACTGGAGTAGACTGGAGACAGAAGATCGAGAATCAGCGAGGAGCTGTAGGCCACTAATTCACCTTTTCTGGGTCGTTGTATAGTCTGTGACTTGGTTGTTTAGTTTAATTCTTATGTTTGTGTGCGTGCTTTCTACTAGATTTGTTATGGGAGGTTTGCAAGGACGCGCGCTGTAGCGGGCAGATCTTCTCATGGCTCATGCGTTCACTTCCACAGTTCAAACATATTTAAGCGTTTTCCTTTTCTGTGCTCGAACCTGCCCTAGTCTATTCGTGACACACACTGTCGTCGTCACACAGGTTTTAGCTACAGAGTTGAAGAACAATGCAAACAAGCTAGCCAAGTGGACTGCCCAAGCTATTATTTCCGGAGCAGAGCAGGTAAAGTTACTACTATCGCCGCGTGTTCTGCTGTTTGTGTACCAAGTCTGAAGTGATGCATCGCCGTTCGCCCTGTTTCTCGTAATTATGTTGGACATGTCTACGAGCGATGCCGTTTTGTTACTTGTACAGATGAAGCTGGGATATGTGTCGAGAGTACATCCCAAGGACAACTACAACCACTGCATATTGACAGTGCAAGGTTATAAGCCAAAGGAGTTTGCCACACAAATCAATCTTAATGTCAACAACATGTGGGGTATCTTGAAGGTAGGAAGTGTGCGCTTCTTACGACATGATGTACTTGGACCACAATTTACCATTTGTTACGGGTTCGCCGCTGTTCCCTACCAGTCAGTGCGCCCATATGTTTCCTGTGTAGTTTGCGCTGGCTTATCTATACTGAGTACACTCGACATTAAGAGATACCGTTATACCGATTTGGCGGATACAGCTGTCGTGTGGTTGCTCGGGACCGGTATCGAGCAGACTGGACGTTCTCGTAGTTAATGCGTTTCTTACTTGCATGTTGGATCCTCCATTTTCAGACTATCGTTGATATCTGCATGAAGCTCGAGGAAGGGAAGTACCTTCTTGTGAAGGATCCGAACAAACCTATTGTCAGGTAGGTGGTGTTGATCTTCTTTAAGCAATTCAGTCGTCTGTCCTGCGCAGTGATCGTCTTGATGCTACAACTGTGGGGGAGGTTCCAGAGGTCAACTTGTTGATCTGGAAAGCTGGAAGGGAGCCTGAAATAGGATATAATTATGTAACTTGATTTGTCCTGACACACTTCTCTCCAGGTTGTACTCCGTACCTACAGATGCTTTTGAGAACGACTACGCCGAGGAGCCTCTACCGGAGGTAAACCTTATAGATTTCGTGCATAGCTCGAGGGGTTGGATTCATCAGAAATTGTTGACTGTAGATGTTACGGTGCACGTCGTTGCACACATCTCCACGGTTGGAACCTTGTGGAATCAGCATGCAGATGCTTTAAATGGATGCTATTGTTTTGTAGGATGAGCAAGCCCCTCCACCACCAGAAGCAGAGGAAAAGACAGAACAGGCTGACGAGGAGAAAGAGACTGAGATGATTTAGAACGTCTACTTCTCGTTGATTAATCAACATTACACGGTACCTTTGCAAGAAGTAGAGTTAAATTCAGCAGACCTGGAGTGATTGGTACGTTGAGCACCCCTGATCGCCTCTGGGAAGTTGAGTCAGATCAGTTGACAAGCCATCTTGCATCTCCGTTGAAACAAAGGGGAGGGGGTGCAATCCTTCTTCCTCAAATTTAGGTTCTATTTTGGTAGCACAGGTAGTAGATGTGATTTAGAAACGTCTGCGTGGATTATGGTTTATGAGTTTAGTGACCGTTGAGGGAGGCCTCACGGATTTTGCGGGATCATAGTAGTTGTTGCACCTGTGTATGGGAACGACTGTATTACGCAGTGAGGTCATGGACGGGTTTGGCAAACCCAATAGGTCAGTTGTCAGCAGTATTAGTAATCACTTTCTTGATAGAGGATCAAATGTTATTCACCTTCCAGAGAGTTGAAAGGAGCTCAAGCAACTTGGTGGTTGACACCGTTTGTTCAGTAATCAGTGTTTACGGGTTGCGATTTGGAAAATATGGCATTGCCCAGGGTGGTTTAAGCTGACTCCCTGAGAACCATGAGCGAGCGAACCTGAGCGAATCTGGCCCTCGTCACGTTGAGTACTTGCTTCCGCATGCAATCCGGGAAAAGGAGAAAGTGAAAAAAAGGAAGTCGCATTGCTGTGGCAGTGTGGACTGGAATTGATGGATAGGCTGGTTTTAGTCATGGTTGGGTCTTCCGTGAAACGGTAACTGATATTTTCACATTCTGGGGAGGGACATACTGCATATGAACTGCAATCGCCCACCGGAACTGATTGTAAAGAGGAGGGCGTGCATTCCCACTAGGATAAGAGTTCTTTACCCCAGACGAATTTCAGTTTTAAAATTATATTTTGGGAACGTTTTCGCGGTGGAGCTTTGGTCATTTCGTGAGCAGGGGCTTTTGACACACAGTCGTCGACCTCGTGCCTTGCCTGGCCGCTTACAGCACCAGAAGATAGAAGCAGTCAGTCGGTTCAGACTTTGAAGGAGAAGAACGAATGTGTCCTTGCCATGTTGGTAACTTGGTACCCCACACATCGTTATCTTGCATCTGGGTACCAAGGATTTGGACTCGATTGAGGGTGTTTGATTGTGGTCCCAAGGAGTTAGCGGTGCAGACCAACCGGAAGAGTTGGCAACTTTGCTGTCGCGGAAGCGAAACTTGCCTGATGCGTAAACCCCAGGTGCTGGTATAAAAGCTAGCAGGGAGCTAATCCCTCTTTTCTCCCCGTTAACTTGAGGTTAGCGACCAAACACTGTTTTGTTCCATATAAGCCTCTACTTGACGGATTCTGTTTTGGCAGGTGGATTCTACTGTTTTGTTCTAAGAACTCACAAGAATTACGTTTCTACTTTTTCCAATTGATACTCAATAATTAGTTCTGAAGTAAATCATAGAGTGTAAAGCTCTTGGAGAACCTCGATGTAAGTCTCTACTTGACAGAGTCGGTTCTCGCAGGTGAAATTCAATCATCAGAAGAATTTTCGGTATATTTCGCATAGAAATATGCATACAGCCCACCTGGGAACCAGGCATATTCCAGGGCCACCTGGGTTGCAGTGGAAGTTGAACTAATGTCTGCACTTTAGCTTGCAACTCTGATTGAGCGTGGTGGTAGATGTGGAGTGCAAGTGATAATTTCCGATGAACTATTTGTGTACCTTAAAGCTACAGTGATAGGAACTTAGATATCGAAACAGTATTCTAGAACTGTAACTGCACGCAACTAGCAAAGTAACACACGAGGAACAGCAGCATACGACTTTCGGACAAAGTGTTGTCCGGACGAGATTCGCAATTTAATAGGAATTCACCAGTGAAACCAAGGCCTCGAAAGCTGTGTTCGGGAAGGACTTTTGAGAGAACTGGGTTTCCCGGCACGAACTAGCATCAAACGGCAATTTTCTCAAGGATACCGGAAACTACTTTCACTTTTCGAGTATTGAGAGTACTATCTTCATCTTTTATTCGGTAACTTTCCGACTCTTTTTTCTAAACTTTCGGAAATTCACATTCTCAACCGGTTCTCACTACTCTATCTGCTGGCCGGAACTCCCTGAACATTTCTAGAAAGCCGTGTGCAAAAGAGACTGCCGTAAGCGGACTATACCCTAGAGTAATTTCCATCTTGCCCTTTGAGGAATGACCGTGTATATGTTGTGGACTTCCAGTTTGGGTTTCGCGCCGTGGACGATTTCTCGAAATAGTCGGAAGTTTGGAAGTTGATAATGATTGCAATCATTATAATCACTGTTGTGAGAATAGAGAAGGCCGACGGGTAAAGACAAGTTTCAAGGGTTATATTAGTTCTCGTCTCAGTGAGCCTTGCCGTTAGGCGCTGAAAGAAAAACTTTAAACCCTCTCAAAAGACTTAGAGAAACACACCGTTAGGAGCTACAGTAGTGAGTTAGGAAAATGCATGGACTGTATGGAACACATGGGTCGTCTATGGACGAAGGCATTGGAGGGTGTCACTATACACTCTCAAGATTTCTTAGCTGGTGATATATCGACAGCCCGCTGGAGCAGTGCTTGGGGAGTTTTTCGTGGAAAACGGCGGATGGAAAAGCATATCGGCACTTTAAGATTATTGTCAGAAATTTACCAAATCTACACTAAAAAGTAGATTTTGCTTTACCAAAATTTCCCGATAGGTTTGGTCCGACACTGAATTTCCTTGAAAAGTACCGGAATTCACAATACTAAAAGCTGGAATTCCTCAGCTTTGCACTGGAGTCGTCCGGTTATGCTCCAGTTGCTATGTATAGCATAAGCCACGGGAGGGAGTGTTTAGAACTAAGAAGTCACGATTACGAGAGTACACTTGGTAACGTAGAGGGTAAAGAAAAATATAAAGTTTTAATTGTTTTGTAAAAAAGTTTTCACGGTTGAATTTTATTTTAGAAATACTATCTAAAATTATAGTTTATCAGATTAATATATATAAAATATATTTTATCAACCATTCACGATTTATCAATTATTTTGATTATCTACTTCGAAAGATGATGTATCGTATCTAAAGCCATTCCAAATACAGAAGAGGAAAGACTTTATATTTCTAAAATTCTTTACATATCGTGGAAGGCTCTGCTCGCAGTGGGCTTATGCTCGTAAAGTACTCCACTGGGTAAAGCGTTTTGTAGAATAACACTAGTGGACAAAGTTTCTTTTGCTGCACCAGTCTGACCAACACGACTAGTCTATGCAACGTGACTAGGCTGTTTTGGTGGGATGTCAAAAACTTGCCTTACTACCAGTATGAGTATGAATTTGCCTTCTAGACATCATGAAACACACATGGTTAAGTTGGTATGATACTCGGTTTATATAACAAAAGATTTTTCATACGCAATAACTTTCGTGAAGTTTCGTTTCTTTAGAAATTACCTCGATGAAACTCTCAATAAGTAATGATAGATAAACAAATAGATTCCTCTAAATACCACTCTTTAATATCCAGTTTAAACATTAATGTGTTACTGTTTAGATGCTGAAAGAAAAATCATGTGAAAACAATTCGTTTTTAGATATTAAATAATAAACAACTTTCTGAACTGAAAATTCTATCGCCGTTTAGAAAATGTATAAAACGAAATCAGTCACTGTGGTAGGTTAAGGCAATACAACAGTACAGGTCCGGATCACCAATAAGGATCGAGATTCGATACGAGAAATATGGCCGGGTATGGTCCGTTCTGAAAGTGGTATGACCGTGAAAATCAACCCATACAAACCCGACTTGGTGTTTCACGGGAACGGAATATATCCAAAGATTTCAATAAATGACACTCTCTATTAGCCGTTTTACCGAGTCGTAAATGCAGATCTATGCTTGAGCGTGAGGTGGTGAGACGCCGGAGAACGCAGATGTCATGTCCCGTGTTTGGGTGAAAACTGATGTAGGTTCTGAAGAGAACTGTTGCCGACTGTTGACTGAGGCTCCTTGATCCTCGAGGCTCGATCTGCCAGACCCTACCTAAAGCCCTTCGTGGGACTCCAGTATCTTTCGTAAAACTTGAGATGGACGAGACGCGAACAAGGTTTCACAGGCAGACACAGCGAAGCGAAGGTATCCTTGACATAGCAACACCGTGTGCAGTTTCCAAATCCAGCCCTCATGCCTTGTACGTAGGATAAGAGTCACCGCATTATTTCCATTTTCTGCTAACCCTTCCTTCAATTCTTGTATGTTCCACTGTAGTAAGATGTTGTTTGATGGTCAAATCTTCTTTAGTGCACTCAACGAGCATCTAGCTTTTTGAAGAAATCTATCATTTCTTCAAAATGGCATGATAGATGCACCATGTCTAGGTGCCCCATTTTTTATAATTTTCTCTCACTAGAAAGTTCTGGACCAGTGATAGCTTCATGGATCGTAATAAAGGTAGAAAACAAAAAGCTTGTGCGCTTTAACCATTACACTCTCGTTTCTGGATGATTTCTTATACATCGTCAGTATGATACGGATCGTCTCCAGCAGACAGATAGTACAGCATCGCATAATATGCGCGTACAAATGTGGACACCGGTTGTGAGAAAACTTGATTCCTCATTCGATACGCAGAGTGGAGTACCATGTCTGTGCCAAGTACCGGGGTTCTTCGTAATTCGACCGGGAGATTTCTTGAAAAGACCGGGAAACTCGATCATGCGCTGCATTGAACAGATACTGAGTCGTAGGTCATCGGATACCGCGACATGCCAACGCAGAAAACAGTGAGTCGTCCAGAACTGCCGTAAGTTGAGGTACGCAGAAGATTTCTAAGCGGACACAGGAGTGGACTGAACAGATGCGATAAAACTCTTGAGTGCATGGTGTATTATTGTCTACGGATGTGATTGTGAGAGAGAACCTTTTCTTCCAAAAGTGAAAAGCAATCAAATGCTTGACCAGAAGAATAAAGGTCTGTTCCAGCAACGGCTGGTAGAGTAAAGTCAGTGTTGTCTTCTCTGAATACGTCGACGTAGGACGTGATGAATTGACATGTTAAAACTTGTGCATGTGTTAAGAAGTTGTAGAATTCTGTACCGCCCTACAATTGGGTCTTCTGGTTATAAGCTTGCAAGCCTAAACAGAAACTTGCAAGCCTAAGCAGAAACTTGCAGAAGATTGGTGATAACTTGTTAGTGACGATCACGACTTACTTGGTTGAGTATCTGTGAATTAAGATGAGCATCTGATCACTACTGCTCCTTAGGGTGCAGTGCTCTCAAACTGCCAGATCGAGAAGTCCAAACTTGAGTACTTGCACGTACTCGTTTCTCATCTTTCTGTTTTGTCTGTGTGACTTTGGATAGGACAAACGCATGAAGCACCAACTTGGTGGTGTTGGATGTTGGTGGAGCTACCCCAGCTATCCACATAGTACTGGACAAGCGGATGTTTCCGATTGACAGGGATTGTGGTAAGGTTTCTCATTCACATAAGCCTTTCTTTCTATGCAAGACTAACTACTACTAACAAACAGAGCTGAAACTGGGAAAACTTTCAGAATCTGCACAAATCAGGTGTCTTATGGACGTCACTGAACATCACTAGAGATGGATCTATCTTCCGTCTGCTTGTTCCCTAAAATTTTACTGAAGGTTAAGAAGTTCTCTCATTATATCAATTAGCAATCCTTTTAGAAACTGTTAGTGAGCCATAATCTGAAAGCCTTTCATGGCACTTTTGTGGTAAAGGCTTTCTCTTCTGAGTTGCGAGAGATAAGTAACAAAGATAACTACCTAGAAGAGCAACTCAGAATAAGAGCTACCGATGATCTATGGAAACTTCAAGCGAGTTCTAGTGAGAATGAGGACATGCAAAAGAAGATATTTGTCGGAGCTTTTATTTGAAGTATGGAGCTTTGCAGTCGGAGAAACTGAACTCTTATCTAAGTCAAACTAAGACAACGAAGAAATTATGGGAAATTCACCTTCTACATGCCTACGAAATCTTGTGGTATACTATGCTTCTAACATCTTATGGTGACATCTTACCTTCACTCTAAGGAGTTCATTTCAGACCAGAAGACGACCTTTGGGACAATCGAAAGATGTCTTGACGATAATTGAGAGAGTATTTTTTTACATCACTTACATTATTTTGCGACCTGTAGCTAAGGTGGGATATCAAGTTTTGATAAGAAGATCTTGGTTGTATGTTGTAAATGTAAATATCGATTGGAGGAGACATCGTTTGAGGTTTCTCAATCTTACACCCAAGTCGGGCGAGAAGATCAAAGTTTCACTCTCTTGGTTGAAGATTGGACATCAAGGTAAAACTCCCTCTATGACTGAAGGGTACATGTCAGAAGACTCCGCTGCGTCTTCTGACATTGATGAAAGATATGATGAGTTTGTGGTGAATAATTTATGTACTACATGTGCATCATAAAAAATAAAAGAAGTGATATGCGGATACATTGAGTGCTACGAAATTGCGGAAGAAGAGCTTTCAGAAGACGAAAGTACTGTCTTCTCTTCAGAAGACCAGTTAGTTAGTCTTCCAGAAGACAAAAGTATTGTCTTCCCTTCAGAAGATCAGTTAGCTGATCTCCCAAAAGACGAATCGGACATGGAAGAAGTTCTCAAATCGAAATATTTTGATGTTAGTAAGTACAGTCACACTGAAGAAATGGAGATTGCTCTTGAGAAGAAGCTGAAGCTTTCCAAAGTGATCAAGGATCAGCAGTTGGAAGACTTCAAAAAACTTTTGACAGAGTTCCAGGACGTCTTCGTTTAGACCATAGAAGACATGAAGGATCAGATCAATCAGTACTTGAAGACATGGGTCATCTTCCCAGTACTTAGCAGTGAGTGGATAGTTCCTATTGTCATCGTGCTAAAAAAACAAACAGGTAAGATTCGAGTGTGTCAGGACTTCTAGAAGCTGAACTTGGTCACGAAGAAAGATCATCACCTTTTATCCTTCATCATTCTGTGTTAGACCAGAGGTAGCAAGACATGAGTTCTACAACTTCCTGGAAGGGTATTCTGGGTACAACCAAGTTTCAACCAGAAAAGAAGACAAATCGAAGATCACTTTTACTACTGACTGGGGCACGTACGTGTACAACCAAATGTCGTTTGATTTATGCAACGCACCAGTCACGTTTCAGAGACTGATGATTATCATCTTTAAGGAGTATCTTTGTACTTTCATGGAGATCTTCTTGGATGATTTTTTGGATCAAAAAAAGATCATCTGATGTTTCTGAGGAAGTGTTTTTTTAAGTATAGAGAGCATCGTTTGGCTCTTCACCTTGAGAAATGCTTCTTTGGTATGTTAGAATGGATTCTGCTTAGACATAAGATTTCTGAAAGAGGCATAGAAGTCGACTGTGCTAAGGTGGAAGTTATCATGAAACTTCATCCACCTGCTAACCTGACTCAGTTGAGAAGCTTCTTGGTCAACGTAAGATACTACAGGAGGTTTATTGACAAGTATGCAGAGGTAGCATGAAAACTTACCAAGTTGCTTAAGAAGGACAAATCTTACGTCTGGTCTTCTGAACTGCAGGAAGCGTTCGAGGAGATGAAAAGACTTCTGTCAGAATCTCTTGTCCTAAGGCCACCTGATTGGGATCTTTCACATTTATGTGGATGTTTTTACTTTTGTCATAGGGGTGGTACTGAGCCAACATGATGAGAAGAAGAAAGATTATCCCCTCTACTATGCGGGAAGACAACTCAGTGATGCAGAGAAGAATTACTCGACAACTTAAAGGGGAGTGTCTTGGCATGATTTACTCATGTAGAAAGTTTAGGCACTATCTTCTAGCTAATCCATTTATCTTCTATGTGGATCATTTTTTTGAAGCATCTAGTGAAGAAAGCAGATTTGTCTGGTAGGATAGCTAGGTGGATTCTTCTACTCCAGGAATTTACATATACAGTTGAGTACAGACTTGGAATACAACATGTCAATGCTGACTATCTATCCAGATTAGAGATAGAACATCGAGAAGACGAAGTGGAAGACGAGTTTCTTGATGTGAAGCTATTTTGAGTTTCTCCAGAGACACTACCATCTAAGGAGGAGGCGTATCGCCTACTCCCCAGAAGATGAGACTAGGTCTTCTGATCAATTTACGCGACTTTCACAGAGAAATCGATCTTCAAGGACTTGAGGAAGTTCTTAGAAGACTAACAGTACCCCGAAGGATTGGATGCCGAGCAGAAGGCTGTCTTCTTAAACAAGGTAGACCCCTATGTCATCTTCCAAGGTATCTTGTTTAGGAAGGGATATGACGAGAAGCTAAGGAGATGCCTTGAGCCTTCGGAGATTAAGCCAGTGATCACGGGTCTTCACTACGAAGATGCTGGTGGTCACTATGGACTGAAGACAACGGTGAAGAAAGATATTGGACGCCGGCTACTGGTGGCCAACCATGTACAGAGACACTTTTCAGGAGGTCAAAAGATGTGATGCGTGCCAAAGGTGGGAAGACTGACAGCTACTACTATGTGTCTCTTACTCTCATTTTATCTCTTGCTCTTTTTGAAAAGTGAGGAATTGACTTTGTTGGACCAATCACCCCGGTAGCTAGAAGAACACGATGTCGGAGTGTAATCCGTCTACCTAGGAAAGCGCCGGGCTTCTGGCTGTGGTTGTTCACTCAAGAGGTTGGCTTTCAGGTCACAATAGGGCTATAAACACTCACACAGATGTGTAAGATCTAGTAATATACCCAGAAGGTGAAATTCAGGTCTAGCTGGCAGTAATAGGATTCGGCGGTGAACTTTGACACTCACGGAGAGGAAAACTATGAAGGTTTAGACCTCTAAACTTCCCCTACATGCAAATGAGGTACTACTGAACTCACAGACGAAATTTCAGCCTGAGATCAAATTCTGACACGGAGATATGAAAAGAAAAGTTTTGAGCAAGAAAACTACGGCATTTTCTGGTACCTAGCTGGCTATTTCAACCTATAACAGGAGTTTGGCTTGATCAATTTCGAAGTTTCTTACAGGATTTGCAGTCTACAGGGTGCTGAACATCCCTGTGAAGTTGGGACTCCTGAATGTACACAGAACTGTAGATCTCCTCCTCTGAAGTCGCTGCTCTAGATTAAGAGCTTTTCAGACCCCCTCAGCTTCAGCGGCCGCCCTGAATTACTCAGTTGCTCAATCGATATGAAACTTTTTGTGAAATCGTAGCCCTGCTGGCGGAGAACACAACCTCGAAGTTTTGAAGCAATTTCCTCAAATCTGCTGCGAGTGACACTGAAAATCCTAAATCCAACCAAAATGATTCAATTCTAGCACAATCCGAACTTCAATTGCTCATAACTCCGTCTTTATTGACTCAAATCGATCGAAATTTTCACTGGAAGTGCTTGGCATGACGAGACCTCTCTCTCCCTGTGCTCTCAGATTTCGAAGATCCCCCACCAAATGCTAGAACTCCACTCTAGAGCTCTGTTTCTAAATTTAGAGTTTAACAAAAGACAAAAACGGACCAATGGGAGTTCATAGCTCCACTTGGTTGTCCTTTAGTACCCTAAACCACGTGGCAACTTAGTTTTACTCATAGGCTACCACGTCAAGCCTCCTAGAGTGCCAGCGTAAAACTTAAATTACTTAAAACGACACGCAGCCCCGAAAAATAACTTAAATCAGCTAGAAAGCGTGCATGGGCGACACGCAAATACAACCCATGAGCTTAATCCCTATCAACATGGTAATCAACCTACTAAGACTCAAAATAGTGTTAACACCGTATGCAAAGGTGTCAAACATATACATAAACGACTAGAAGTAATATAAGCTAACTTCTAGAACTACTAAACTCAAGCGTTGGAGTAGAAATATAACATGTAGCCGCCAAGTAGCGCGACAACGAGCACGGTACATCCTGATAGCTACAGATTACGTCACGAAGATGATAGAGGACGAAGTCACAAGGAAGAACGACGCTGCAGTGGTGATCAGATTTCTTTGACACAACATCATCACCCGATACGGATGCTCGCTGGAACTAGTGTCAGATAAGGGCACTCATTTTCTAAATAAGACTATTTCTCTCACGACCCAATACTTCAGGATCAAGCATCGGAAGACGACACCGTACAATCCGAAAGCTAACGGATTGACAGAGAAGTCGAATGATCTTTTCTGCAATATTTTGAATAAGGTAACTGTAAACCATGCATATGATTAGAACACGAAGCTGCCATCTGTATTGTGAGTTTTAAGATTTCACCTAAGATCACCACCCAGAAGACATCCTTCTACCTAACTTATGAGATGACATCCGTTGTTCCCATCGAGTTAGAGGTCCCTACTTACAAGTTAGCTGTTACCGAACGCATGGAAGAAGAGGAAAGCCAGGAGCAACGTCTTCTGAACTTTGTGGAGTTCGAAGAAGACAGAAACGTAGCTCTGGAGAAGACTTCCGAGGTACAAGCACAACGCAAGGTTAACTATGATGGCAAGCTGAAGAAGGTGATTGTCAAAGATGGAGACTTGGTTCTTCTATACGACAACAAGCATATGAAATTCTCTGAGAAGCTTCATCTTGGCTGGATGGGTCCTTATCGAGTCTTGGAGATCTTCAACAATGATTCTTTATAGCTGGAAGAGCTAGATGGTACCTTGATGACCACTCGTGTTAATGGGTGACATGTCAATAAATATTAGACGTAAAAAAAAGCGCTGATGTTTGCAAGGATGCAAACATGTGAGGGTGGACGTATGTGGTGTCCACAATTTACATGATTGGAGAATTTTTGAAACTTTTAAAATTAATGACATGTCTATGTAATTGAAATAACCTTATTACTTAAGATTACACCTTGCTTAGAGAGAAGATGATCTTAAAGTCTTTTTGGAAAGAGAAGTCAACTTCTTCGGAAGACGGAAGACGGACATCTTCTAGGAAAATGTCTTCTCGATCATGTCTTCCAGAAGACGAAAGACGGAAGATGGAAGACGGGTGTCTTTCAGAAGACAAAAGATGGAAGACGATGATCGCGACTGCATGGGTACCAACCACACGCCATAGGCGAGGGGTAGGTGTACCTATCAGGTAGCCACCGTAGTAGTAGGTAATTCGAGATAATCAAAGACATTAACTTAAAACGCATAGAAGATACGGGGCGAGACGCATTGACACGAAATTGATCGACTGCTTCTCGCACTGAGAGTCGATTACGTCTTAGAGGTCAATTGCAATCGAGATGTCAAAGTATGTCGTGGAAGCAAGGAGAGCGAAATTGAGAACTCATAGGATCGAATTGAGACAAGAGAGAGAGAGCGAGGTCAATTTTACTAGCTAGAACCACAGTCGAGCTGAAGGAATCCCTGCGGATTTTCAGAAGCACACATCGAGGACCGATTAGGAATCAGAGAGAAGCTTTGGGATAGAAGCGTGAAGCGGTTGTAGTAGCAGAGGAGCGCAACTCAAGATTGACAACAAAAGCAGGATCGTGGTGCCACATCGAAGATGGAATTGAAGGTCGAAAGCGTACGGAAGACTGACGATGCAACAGAAGCAACCGTAAGCAATACTGAGGTTCTTCTCATGTTCTTTTCTCTTTCCCACCGCTTCTTGTCTCTGATTTGATGTCCTCACGCTTTCCCGCTCGTTTGCAGGAAATCCATCGATTGATTCTCTTATCCTGAAGTTCCTTCTGCGAAAATTAGCACGGAAGCGTTATCCAATTTTTGACCGTCATCTTCTCACTTCTTCCCAAGTTGGAATCGAGCTTCCTCATCTCTCATTCTTAAATTCGATCATTGACTGTCAATTTCTCTACCCTACCACACCTTTGTTCTCGAACCCATGGACAGAAGACGATTGTTTTTAGTTTGTACCAGGATTGGATTGGATTGAGGTTTGTGTTGAGAGAAGCTTGGTACGAATCATGAGTGAATTCGTGAGTTGATTGTTCTTTCGAGAAGCTGGAAATTGGGAACCAGGCCTGTGCCTCCCAATCTTCATGTCTTCTCAAATCCACATCTTCCTAGAGAGAATATAAGTTTGGAAAGACTGGCAGAATGCGCGAAGAAGACGAGAGGGTCCTTTATGAGTCTCTTCTGTCCGACTCATAGCAGCATATTCCTTCTTCTTCTCGAACTTAGGAGAGAGTTGTGAGAAGCCTTGCTGGCAGAATCTGGAGAGAATGATCGAGGGTCATGTCTTCCCGTCATGCAGCAAGCTTCTTCTGAGCGAGTATGAGAGATAAGGAGTCGGAAGAGCAGAGTATGAATGTTCCGCGTCTGTTGTGAGGTTAGATTGCGTGTCGGAAGTCGAAGACATGTGAGATCAGTGATGGAAAGCCTAGCTGCGGGAAGTCTTCCTGGAGACCACTATCACCACAGGAGTCCGCAACCCTCTTCTGAACATTTCGTATACTCTGCTTCTCACGTATCTTATATCTTCTGTTAGAAAGTAAGATGAAATGCAAGATGGGTTGTCTTCTTGGGAATCCATGCGATGCCTTGCTTAGTTAGGATTATTTAGATGTAGCTCGGAAGACGAGAGCTACTTAGGAAGCACTATTACAATCTCGGAAGACAGAATAGGAAGACTAGATTCGTCTTCTGAGAGTGAAAGCTAGACTGTGAGGACTTGGGAAGGACTGAGCCTTCTGCTCACAGCAAGTACGTGTGGCTTAGTGTAACAGAGGCTCGAAGCATGTCGATGCATCCTCAAGGGTTGGTGTTACCGGTCGCGTAATCGGCAGAGACCAAACCCTTTATCAAGGAGTTGGGTCTCGACTTCTTCCTGTGGGACTGGAAACTCGCGGACCAGGGTCTTCTAGAGGAGGTTTAGGCAGCACTGTCCTCGTGCAACCTTGCACCTGTGAAGACAGGGGTCGCTTGGGAAGACCGTTTTCCTGGACAAAGGAGTGATGACGCAAGGCTTTTCACAGACCAGAATCCGAGAACCAAAGGTTTTCACGAGCTCGAGAAAAAGATCTTAGGAAGTGGCATGTGTCTGGAAGCACGAATTGTCTCTTCCTGGAGGATAGACAAGGGAGGAATGAGTGGAAGGTTGAAGCTTACCAGGAGCCGCGGAAGCGTCTTTTGACGAAGCTGTTTCTTCATCTCTTTCCCAAGAGGAAAGCGCAGAAGACGAGATACCTTGGAG
Source organism: Asterella californica (assembly GCA_036924285.1). NCBI lineage: Eukaryota > Viridiplantae > Streptophyta > Marchantiopsida > Marchantiales > Aytoniaceae > Asterella > Asterella californica. Next base: position 23,031,085 of record JAYKYS010000003.1, read on the forward strand.
GTCAGTACATGGAGTTCTTAGAAGCCGTCTGGGAGGGACTGTCCATCAATTGGGGTGCCTTCTTCCACGCTTACATCCAGATCGAGTTAGTGTACTTGGGCACCCCAGCAAGAGGGCACCTCACCCCGTAATTCTGCTATCTATACGTGTCCGAGAGGGATCTGACAGAAGACCAGTTGGCGAGGTATGAGCCAACAGGACAATGCGAGGTGAAGGAAGAGACCTCGAGAGAAGAAGACTGAGCAGCGACCGTAACTCCCCCTCCCACTTTAGTGTCTCAGACGAGGTCATGCACTCATCAGAAGACGCTTCTGATGCGAGAAAACGACTCCAACGGTACAGAAGACGCGTCATCGCCGAGGAAGATGGGGCCTAGGAGTGTGCCTAAGAAGAGCACCTCTTTCTCGATCATTCATTCTGGATCGGAGTCGAATTCTCAAGAAGAGACGCTGAGCACCATGATCGCACAGAAGACAGCTTCTGCAACTATAGGGAGTCTTCCGAGGATTCCAGAAGCCGAGATATTGTATGACATTCCGACTGCGACTCGAGGAAACGCAACGAAGAGAACCGCTCCTGCAGTGAGAAGAGATCTTCCACCCCGGAAGATGAGAAGAGTAGCGTCTTCTCGCACACAGAAGTAGAAGACCACAATGGTGAAAGAGGCATCCTTGCCTCTAGAAGACAAAGAAGACACCACCGATCAATTCGTAGAGATGAACTTGTCTTCTGCGAGAAGAAGGTTGGAGGAATTCAGCGCCTTTTTCCATTCAAAGATCCAGTCAGTCATGAAGCTGATGGAGAAGCGTGGATGGCTCAGGAGAAGCAACTACGATATGGATTCGATCTGCGCATATTGATGCAACAGGAAGAGGTCCAGAAGAAGGTGGACACGCTGGAAGCCAACCTCCGCACCACAGAGAATCTTACAACGAGGTACAAGACGGAAGCAGCAGCTTCTGCCAAGGAGTCAACGCAATTGAGGAAGAGCAACCAGGAGTTGCAAGCACGTCTACAGCAGCGTGACCAGGAGGTTCTACGGGTCAGAGGTAAGATCACCTCTCTCGCAGAAGAAAAGATGACATGGAAGACACTGCGGGAAGCCGCGGAAGCACAAGCCGCAGCAGAGAAGAAGCAGCGAGAAGAAGTAGAAGCCCGAGCGAATGGAGTTATGACGTAGATAGTGGAAGCACTTTGCAAGAAGTTCAACTTCACCGCGGGTATGAAACTTCTCACCCTAGCTAGGGAGTGGGATGATGATTCCAAGACGATGTTAGTGGAGTGCAAAGACAGCATGTTTCGCTACTTGGATCGGCAGATTGAGGACTTGAAGACGCTTTACGGTCGTCTCTCGATCTCACGGTCAGCAGTTACATCTTCTCATGCTCCAAGACCAGCGATCAGGAAAGATTTGGAGAAGGAAGAGTTCGATCTCGCTGTCCACTTGGTAGTGACAATGCTGGAAGCCGAGAAGATCTCAGAAGAAGCCCCGAAAGACAAGGTGTCTTCTGGAAGACGAGAAGTAGAGTTCTCTTCTCGGGTGTTTCGAGTGGAGGAGGTGACTTCCTGCTGGAGTCGTCTTCTCGCACCAGAAGCGTCTTTTGATGAGTGCTTGGTCTCGTCTGAGGCACTAAAGTGGGAGGAGGAGTCACGACCACTGCTCGATCTTCCTCTCTCGAGGTCTCTTCCTTCACCTCGCATTGGCGTGTTGGTCCTTACCTCGCCAACTGGTCTTCTGTCAGATCTCTCTTGGACACGTATAGATAGCAGAAGAACGGAGTGAGGTGCCCTCTTGCTGGGTTGCCCAAGTACACTAACTCTGCTTGGATGTAAGCGTGGAAGAAGACGCCTCAATTGACGGACAGTTCCTCCCAGACGGCTTCTAAGAACTCCACGTCTTGATCTCCAAAGTATCTCGTCTTCTACACTTTCCCCTTGGGGAAGAGCTGAAGAAACAGCTTCGCCAGAAGACGCTTCCGCGACTTCCGGTAAGCTTCTACCTTCCATCCATTTCTCCCTTGTCTATCTTCCAAGAAGAGACAAGTCGTGCTTCCAAGCACATGCCACTTCTCTGAGATCATCAGTAAGATCTTCTTCTCGAGCTCGTACCCTCGGTTCTCATATTCTGGTCTGTGAAAGGTCCTACGCCACCACTCCATCGTCTAGGAAGACGGTCTTTCATGAGTGACCCCTGCCTTCACAAGTACAAGGTTGCGCGGAGGAAGTGCTGTCCAAACCTCCTCCAGAAGACTCTGATCCGCAAGGTTCTAGTCCCACAGGGAGAAGTCGAGACCCAACTCCTTGATGAAGGGTTTCACCTCTGCCAATTCTGCGGCGGGTAACACCAACCCTCGAGGATGCATCGACATGCTTCGAGCCTCTGTTACACTAAGTCACACGTACTTGCTGTGAGCCGAAGGCTCAATCCTTCTCAAGTCCTCACAGTCTTGTTTCCACTCTCAGAAGACGAATCTAGTCTTCCAGAAGACAACTATTATGTCTTTTGAGATTCTAGCAGTGCTTCCTAAGTACTTCTCATCTTCCGAGCTATATCTAAACAATCCTAACTAAGCAAGGCATCGCATGGATTCTCAAGAAACAACCCACCTTGCATTTCGTCCTACTTCCTAACAGAAGATACAAGATGCGTGAGAAGTAGAGTGTATGTAAAGGTTCAGAAGATGATTGCAGACTCCTGCGGAGACAGTGGCCTCCAGGAAGACTCCCGGGACAGCTTCTGATTGACTGACGTACTCAGAAGACTTTCCGCAGCCAGGCTTCCTATCACTGGTCTCACATGTCTTCGGCTTCTGACACACAATCTAACCTCTCAACAGACACGGAACGTTCATACTCTGTTCTTCCGACTCCTCACTTCTCATACACACTCAGAAGAAGCTTGCTGCATGACAAGAGGACATGACCCTCGATCATTCTCTCCAGATTTTGCCAGCAAGACTTCTCACAACTCTCTTCTAAGTTCAGGAAGAAGAAGGAATAGGTTGCTATAGGTCGAACAGAAGAGACCCGTAAAGGACCCTCACGTCTTCTCGCGCATTCTACCAACCGTTCCAACCTTCTAGTCTTTCTAGGAAGATGTAGATTTGAGAAGACCGGAAGATTGGGATGCACATGCTTGGTTCTCAATTTCTAGCTTCTCGAAACAACAATCAACTCAGAAGCTCACTCAAGATTCGTACTGTAAGCCGGTCTGACTCTCACCCAAGGATACCTCAGATGACTAGGATTACTAGTGGTTATACCCATGCTCACTTCACTCAACTCTCTGACCCATATGGTCACATCGGTCACTCTAATAGCGTTCTTGCAAATAAGTTCTAACCCCGCTCTCAACATTGCATCGCATAGTACTCAAGGACTCCCAAGGTCTCCAATGCTCACCTTACTTATAGACAGGAAAATGAAAGTCTCTTCCATCCTCTCAACTCCTCCTTATATACTCTGCAACTTCTTACCGTGGTAACTTTCACTAAGTTACGTTGTCTCATGGTAAGTGCGCAATCCCAAATAGTTAAACTTCTAAAGGCTACTAAGACTTAAGAATAGCACACACATTACTTGTTTTCCTTTACTAAAGTAAGAGATTCTCCTACTTTAGCTTTTGTAAAGTGTTAACTTTCCACGCTATCTAATCGGAAGACGACAACAAACTAATACGTCTTTTGAGGAGCATCTTTAGATCTTTGTGCATGACTTTTCATCATGCATCCAATCAGCGATGATCAACAAAGTTACATACTTTTGAGAAGCATATTTAGAGCTCCGCACTTGTCACATAGTGTCATAGTGGAACCTCTAATAGTTTTCTCAACTTAGTTATAACTATCTCAGCTAGTTGTGACTACTTTTGATCACTCTAGATTTAGATCTTCAAACTAGAGTAACCTATAAGATAGTCATACATAATGAAATTTATACAAACACATACACAAATAATGAGATACTTGTGGTGTGACAGTATCAAGCTTCTCTCAACACAAATTTCAATCCAATCCAATCTTGATACGAATTGCAAACAGTCGTCTTCCGAAGACGTCCAGACATTCATGTAACACACAAGAAAACCAAAAGATGCTCGAAAGTAGTAATTTAAGGGGCGAACCCACAGAGATGCAAGTTTTCAACAAGAAAGATGTAGAAGCTGTTTCCTTAGGTGCAAGATCCGAATGATGTCTTCTCTTGACTGGAACTTGTTCCTATGGTGCAGGGGCTGCCGTGGTCGATGGAGAAAGTTGCTGCACTATCTTTCGTCGCTTCTCCAGCTCTTCTTGCATGATCACTTCAACTTCTTTTCTAATGTCAAGAGCAAAGTACTTCGGATCTTCCTTGTCGTAAGTAGGGAAGATCCGAAGTACTTTGCCGCTCAAGGGAGGATGATCTCTCCTTACGCTGTTTCTTCTTCTTAGTCTCTTTTCGACGGAATTCTGACTTCTCTTTGCTTCTGATACTCACCTTGAATATGACCTCATCCATGACTTCTTCTGGAGGCCAGCTATCTGAATCCGGACAAGGGCTCCAAACAGTGCCATCCGCCAAAATAAAAGATGACGCTTCCTCAAGTGGCTTCATCTTCGAGCTGCAGTCGTCTTCTGCACTGAGGCTCCTTTCCTACGTGCTTCTCAGGATCGGGTTCGTCTTCCTCTACGTGTAGACAATCCGTGCAATCCCCAAGATCTCCTTCTTCTATAGAGATATGCTGTACCATTGCTAGCTCGAGCTTAGAAGCCGATGCAGCTTCTGCAGGAGGTGTGGTCTTTGCAAATCTAACCATCTGTTACGGACGTAAGGTCTGAGGACAATTTCTTGTGAAATGTCCAGCTTCCTTACAATTCTCTCACAATGCACTTGCCCAATCTGTCTTCTCGGATGAAGACATATGGATCACCAATGTCCTGTGATGAAGAAGGTTGCCAGAGCGTCCTGGTCTGTACATTACTAGCCATGTCTCTAGGAGTATAACGATTAAACTAAGCAGGAGACGTAGGAGTGAACAGTTGTATCGTCTCGATCTTATAGCAGGATTCCTCACTTGGATCATGTAGATATCTCTCATCGTCTTCTTCTCAGCCTGCCCAATTAACAGCTTGGTCCTGCTTACACTGATCTCTGGTGTGTCCAGAAGAGTTATAAAGGTTGCACCAAATGTTTGACAGGGAACCCATAGGTTGCTTCCGCTTGCCCTTCTAGTTCAGAAGATGAACTTTCAGATCGACAAACTGCTTCAGCACTTCATCAATCCGGAGATCAGGTGCAGATTGAATGATCTGCATCTGAGAAATCTTCTGCCCAACTTCTTCCCTGATTGTGACTTCTCTTTCTTCTTCTTCCGTGTCTTCTTCTCCTGTTCAGATTCAGATTCTGAACTTTCGATACTAGACTCTTAAGAAGTAGAGGATGCTTCCGAAGCACTGTTATCAGTTTCAGGGACTTGGACTTCTTCTTGGACTTCCTAGAAGACTTCTTCAACTTCTTTGACTTTTTCGAGGTCTTCCTTCTGTCTTTCGTCATATTTCGGATGATGCTCGAAGTTTCATACTGCTTTGCATGCTTCTAGACTTCTACTAAATCATCACCTCCTGCTCTTCTACAATACAACTCCATATCTTGAGATAATCCTCCCGAGTATCAGTCCACGGCTTGCTGAGCATAGTAACCGGGTCTTTCTTGGTTCTGAGGGTCTGATCCAAGAGATCTTCAAACCTCTCGGTGTAATCTCACAATGTCTCTTTCTTCTTCCGTTCGAGCTTCTGAAGTTCTATGAGAGTCATCCGGTCATAGCCCAGTCCTCTGAACCTCTTTAGAAAAGCTGCCTTCAGAGTAGCCCAAGTGATCATAACTAACTCATCATCTAACGCTTTACTCATCCATTTCCTTCCCTTTCCTACGATCAGACTAGGAAATACACGAAGTCTGTCGACATCAGTGTCTTTCTTGTTGGATCGAGAGATGGTCTCGAGCATCGTGATGAAGTCATCATCGTCTTACGGATGGTACTTCTGTCAAGTGTGAGAAGCCATGTTGACTACCGGTTGATGCGACTGTCAACTTCTTTCTCTGTCAGGCCCAGGTGGTGGAGATGATCTTCTCGAAGGACCAGATCTGTCTGAGTCACGAATGTCATCTTCTGAGTCAGAGCTGCTGTTGCTGCCACCCTCTGAGATGTCTAGAACAACTCCCTCCAGTCTTCCTTCGCCTTGAGAAGCCTCTCCCGTACTTGGGAAGACGTCTTCCGCTTAACCAGAACCAAAATCTACCTTGTAAACGTGGTCACCTAGTTGGCTTCTGTCTTCTCCAAAGATAATGCTCGAGATGGAAGGTTCTTCTTCCAAATATACTGATGGGATCTTCCTGAGCTCTTCTTATTTTCTTTGGTGTCTCAAGGATACCCGCTGCTCTCTAGAAGCGGTTCGCTGGGGTGAATGTAACCACTCAGGGTCCTTATCCGCACGTCTTCTGCTTCTTCCTCTGGTTGGAGGCATCCACCAGAGTGCTGAGAAGAGGTGTCACTCTTCTTCTAATACTGGATCTGGTAGGCTCAAGATCTGAACAACCTGTCACAGGTTCGGAACGTCTCCTGCGTCATGTTGCACTTACTGCAGTCTTCCAAGATCAAGTCTTCCAAGAAGCTCTTAGAAGCGGGGAAGCGGCTTCTTCCAGTTTCCTCTGATGTCTCTCATCAGCTTCTAGCTGCAGTTTCTGTCTTCTAACAAGATGGAGTTCCACAACACACTAACATTCAATCCAAGTTAGTTCAAAATGTAACTAACGATTGACACAGAGATCCAGGAAGCTTAGAACAATCGTTACTAAGATGAAATCCCCGGCAGCGGCGCCAAAAATACGAGGCTACTATATGTAATGTCTCAGGATTTCTCCTTTAGCCCATTTAGCATAAAAGATTTCATTCCTCAAAGAGATTTACACTAGTATCGCTGTCTTAAGTTCTAAGATCTGTTTAAACACACGAGTTTTATCTAGAAATCATGTCTTCTCACAAAACCACACGGCTTCTAGACCCTTCAGAAGATGCCATGGACCCAAAAAACCAACTACTATCTAAAATATCACACAAATATCCACTGAGAAGCTCAGGAAGACGCTTCTTGCTTCCAAGTTACGACTTCCGGTCTTTCCACGATAGTCTTTCCGAAGCTATTCTCGGCTTCTGGTGGTTCAACTCGGCTTCTCACACCTCTAGAAGACTGCTCTTGCTTCGTAGATGTCAAATTATCATTGTCTATCACACATTGCTCTTTCAATTTCCAACGGGGTTAGATAATTCACAGAGCGTATGCCCCCTGTAGCCTTCTTAGGCTTCTGCCTACGGAAACGGTCTTCCTGCAGCATTACAACGACATTCTTTTTCACGAAAGCTCAATAGAAGTCTCGGAAGCTCACTAGAAGAAGATAGGAAGATGGGAAGATGACAGAAGATGAGAAAGAAGAAAAAATCCAAACAAGAAAAAACAAGATGAAAATGAGAATTTAAAACTCCGACAGACTTCTAGTCCGGATCCTGACTAATAAGCCATACCTGCTTGTCGTAATTTGGAGAAGAAGACCACAAATTGACTTACAATTACACAGTCTTCTACTCGAGGATGTCATCTTCTGCTTTGAGAAGAAGTCTTCTTTCTTCTTCTGTTATCGCTCCGACTACTCTGTCGTCTAGGATCACTTTCTCATAGGATTGTCCGTACGTGGATCCGAAGTATTCCACTGGATGAGACAAGCTTCGACTCTGCACAACTTCTAACAATCATCATCACTCAAGAAGAAGGTTTGACCGATCGATGGGCTTCTTGCAAACGAGCGGGGAAGCGTGAGGGACATCAAATCAGAGACAAGAAGCGGTAGGAAAGAAGGAAAGAACACGGAAAGAACCTCAGTACTGCTTCTGATTGCTTCCTTCAGTCTTCTATGCGCTTTCGGTCGTCAATTCCACCTCCAATGTGACACCACGATCCTGCTCCTATTGTTAATCTTGAGCTACACCCCTCTGTTGCTGCAATTGATTCTCGCTACTACACCGAAGCTTCTCTCTGATCGACCTTCGATTTCTGATTCTCAAAATCCTCAGGGATTTCTTCAGCTCGATTGTGCTTCCTGGCTGAAAAAACAGCCCCGTTATCTCTCTTGCTTCAATTCGATCCTATGTGCTCTCAATTTTGGCTCTCCTCACTTCCACGACCTACTCCGATATCCCGGTTGCAATCGATCTCTTAATGCGCAGTCAACCTTCAATGCGGGAAGCAGGCAAATGATCCTATGCTAATGCCTTATCTATCTTGCTACGAGTATGAGTCTATTTCGACGAAGTGCCTACAAAGTCATACACTTATACAATCCTAGTCCGATTGCTCGAGCTGAGCAGGTTATTGACGCTGACCGGATATCTTCCCTACGCGATTAGGTTAATGCCTCCGGTTACTCCAAATTACTTACTACTGGGTAGTACACCTATTCCTCAATGATGTGATGTGCGGTTAGTACTCTCGAAGACACAGTCACTGTCTTCTCGGAAGATGTCCATCTTTCATCTTCCGTCTTTGATCTTCTATCTTCCGGCTCTTGTCTTCTGGAAGATACGATTGAGAAGACGTCTTTCCGGAAGATATCCGTCTTCCGATTTCGGAAGAAGTCGACTTCTCTTTTCAAAAAAATCAGTAAGATCATCTTCCCTCTAAGCAAGGTGTAATCATAAGAAATAAGGCTACTTCAATTACATAGATACGTTATTAACTTTAAAAATTTCAAAAATTCTCCAATCCTGCAAATTGTGGACACCACACGGAGCTTAGTTCCTAGCATGCGGAGATATTTACCAGAAGATTGAGTTGAAGTCACCATATCTTTTCTCAGAGGCAAATAGGAGTTTACCTTGTAGAATGCATCTGAGCCTTCTACCATAAGGTCTTTGCTAGGTTGTAGATAAAGGCTCATTAGACTGATCAAGTTGGTCAATCATATGATTGTTTTGAGTTTTATGATGAGGACGGATGCCTTGGAGTAGGGCAAGTGCACTATGCAGATCCGTGCACCTGTTGAGCAGAACTAAGAAAAGAGCCAAAGAGCTCAAAGAAGAGAACAAGAGAGGGAAGATCGGTCACTTGAAGCTTTTAGCAGGAGAGCACATCTTGACTCTATAACTAGAGAGCTAGATACCAACTGGTTTGACAGACTTGTGTCTCAAGTGTATGCATGGAGTAGACTTGGAAGAGCTGCGAGCCTTGGCAGCTAGCTCAGTATTTGAAGAAGTATAAGAAGTTGTTGGGAGAGATATAGTTGACAGAGCAAGACCTTCTAGAGTGATAGGGGGCTCTATGGGCTCTTTTTCCAGTGAAAAGGTACATCAAAGAGGAGTAAAAGAGAGAACTCAAGGGAGAGTTCTCAGTAGAACACTCCTCCCTTACCTCTAAGAACAAGAGCAAGAGCAGCTATGGCTCAACCTTTTACTAAGCAGTATTATCCTCGTTTTGGAGAGAGGAAAGATGATGATGTAGAGAATTTCATCAAGCTTTGTGAATCATTGACTAGAGCTAACAAGGAGACTACAAGTGAAGACAGAGCAAGGACCTTCCAAGTGTCTTGAGACATAATGCACAATAGTGGTACAATAGACCTTATGACTCTGCTGATGCAGTTACAAGAGGAGAGATGAAGGAAGTCTTCTTGAAGAGATTTCAGGATATGAGCCAACCATGTGCTTACAAAACTCAGACATCTGAAGAGGAAGAAGAAGGAATCACTTCAAGATTATGTGGAGAGGTTTCATGGGTTGCTGGATAGGTTACCCAAGAGAGCCAACAGAGAAGCTATTCTAATGAGCAAGCCTTGGATTGGTTTGTTTGTGGTCTACCTGAAGAGATGAAAGTTCACTGTAGGAGAAGCAATGAAGGAAATTTTGAAAGAGCCATAGAAGTAAAAGAAAACTATGAATCAACCTTGGTTGCAAGAAGCGTAGCAAGAAAGGGAAGAAGAGGGTGAGTCTTCTGATGCATCTTTTGACTCTTCTGATCATGAGACATCTGAGGCAGAGGTTGAACCTTCTTCAGAGGAGGAAGAGAAGAAGTCCAAATCGAAAGACAGATCTAAAGAAGTTCCTTCTTTAGAATCTCAGAAAATGAGCGAGACGGAGCTCATTCTTTTCCAGAGCGAGACGGGGCTGATTCACTCTTAAGTGAGTGATTCAGCCATGTTTAGCTCATAAACAAGCAAAACAGTTATGTTTTGCTTGTTTGGAGCTAAACATGGCCATTCTGCTCATTTATAGAGCGGATCATGATGTTTCCTCTTAGGATAGGACGGAACAATCTTGTTTCATTCCTTCAGTAGCTAAATAGCTTTGCTTTGTTTGTTTAAGCGCGATATAGTCTTGTTCACTTTCGTACGAATGAAACATTACTGTTTTATTTGTTTATGAGTGAAACATGTTGTTTGGCTAGTGCAAGCACGTGAAACAATCATATTTCACGCGCAAATAAGTAATTTTTTGCTTGTTTAGTAACAAAACCCGACTGTTTCATTTATGTAACATGCAAAACACTACTGTTTCGTGTATTAAAGATGTAAAACATTCATGTTTCCTGGAGTGGAACATGATTGTTTTGCTTCACATGATACATTGTTTGTACTAACTGTTACTTAGTAAATGAAGCTATGTCTCAGAAATATTATTAATTATTGTTATGAATGATTATAGCTACGGATGAGAAAATGAGAGCGGGCACTTCTTTGTTTCGATTTGAGTCTGAAGACGACAAGTGGTTTCATCTTAAATGGTATTGGGTTCAGAAGGAAGAAGTGAAAAATGCTTTGTATGGAATAGACGAAGAATCAATAGAGCGTCTCGAGTTACTGGTTGCTCTTTTTTTTTCTTCTCTTGTCCTGGTGTAAGTGTACATTACCGTGTATGATACTTTTATGTTCTGTCATTCATGTAAGTATGTATGTACTTCCATATGTATTGACGTTCTTTTTTTCGTCTGTATGTATAATGTAAGTGTACATTATCTTGTATGAAAGTTTTGTGTTCTACCATTCATGTAAGTCTTCATTGCCGTATGAATGTATAGACTTGTATCTATATGAATCATAGTTGAGGCATATATGGCATAAGTTGCAACTACGTTATGAGTTATTCATATAGAGTGTTCTTTTTGCAAGTATGTTATGAGTTATTCATATAGAGTGTTCTATTGGCATATATCATATTGTATATAATTTATCAGTTCTTACATTGAGGGGATTCATCGTGCTACTATAGGAGGACAAGAGATTTTACTTGATGAGTCACTTGTCTGTTCTCGTATCATATTTTGCGTGAATGTTGTCTAAGAAAATGCGATGTTCCTAGCTGTGGAGACATCATGTGCTGAACATAGACAAGAGAGAGAAGAACAACCACGAGAATAAACTTCACGAGATATCTGTATGAATCATAGTTGAGGCCATATGGCATAAGTTGCAAGTACGTTATGAGTTATGTATATAGAGTGTTCTTTTTGCAAGTACGTTATGAGTTATTTATATAGTGTTCTTTTGGCAGATACCATATTGTATATAGTTAATCAATTCTTATATTGAGGAGAGTCATCTTGCTACTATAGAGGGACATGAGATTTTACTTGCTGAGTCATTTGTCCATTAGTATCATATTTTGCATGAAGGTTGTCCAAGAAAACATGATGTTCCTGACCGTGGAGACATCGTGTGTTGAACAAACTTCGCACGATATACCAACCTCACTCCTCACTCACTTTCACCAACCTTGTTTCATTTTCTCTATGAACACAAAATTGATACATAGACATGAGTGGTCTATAATCTACACTCAACCTCATAAAACAAGTCCTCTAACCCAAGTCTAAGATCAAAACTACCAAAGCGAAACTCAAAGTAATGTAAACACCTCTTCGTCAATAAGAAGCTTCATAACAGTTTCATAGAATCCGAACTCAGATCTAAAACACATCCATGTACAAATCATTAGCAAAATATTAGTTACCACAAGCCACATATAACCAACTAGAACTCTAACGGATCCAAAAAGATGAAAATTATAGTGAATGAATAGAAGAAGACATATGTGAGAACTTTCTCTTTTTGTCAAACGGTCTTCAGACATCAATATGGTCTTTCTTCTTGACTCTGTTGTCTCCAAGAACCTTCAGATCCAACTCCCGATAGCCGAGATATTTTTGATATTCAGTCGTAAGTGATCAAATCTTCAAAAACCTCCTCCCTACGACTTAAAATCACATACACTTATAAAACGAACCGTCTGATCTGAGATATGTCTTCTCCTACACGTAGTTCTGACTACCTTTGTCTTAGAGAGAACACAAACAAACTGTTTGGAGTTCTCTTTGTGAAGAACGATGAGAAACTTAGTCGTAGGAGTTGAGAAATTGACGTAAATTGTTCCCTTGCGGCTCAACTTCACTGGCCACACACAATACAATAATTTGATCTATGTACGGTCTTCTCTTAAACATAGATAAAGACTCCTTGAACGCATTGACATCAAGAACTAGAAGATCGTGAAGAACAACCTAACCTCAAGTCGAAGACGAGTAAAAATCTGACATAATTGTCTCCTTACGAGTCAATTTCCATCACATCTCTCAAATCGTCTGATGAAACTTCGTATCATCTTCACTTTCTTAAAGAACTCATTGTTCTAATCTCGATGGATCCGTAGACAACAAGTTAAGACTTTGGAATGATCCGGACAATATTGTATCATATTGTGCATGAATGTTGTCCAAGAAAATGCGAGGTTCTTGAATGTGGAGATATCGTGTGCTGAACAAAGACAAGACAAAAAAAGAAACAACCACGAGAATAAGTTTCGCAAGATATATCGACCTTTATTTTATATACACTCTCATTTCTTTTTCTATATGAACACAAAACTGAGAAACAAACTTGAGTGGTATGTAATCTGCACCTAACCTCTTAAAACAAATCTTTGAATCTCAACCTAGGTCCAAAACTACCGAAGCGTAGCTCAAAGCAAGAGAAACATCTCTTTGCTAATAAAAGCTTGTTAACAATATATGCAATTCAAACCTTGATCCATACAACATCCATGTACAAGCCTCTAGTAAAGGCTACCTACCATAAGTCACACATAACCAACTAGAACTAGAACGAGTTCGAAAGGGCAAAAATCTGAAGGAATTGAAGAAGACCTATCTGTGAACTTTCTCTTTGCATCAAACGGTCTTCATATATCAATAGGGTCTTCTTTCTTGACTCCGTTGGCTCCAAGAACATTCAAATCTGACTCCTAGAAGTCGAGATATCTCTGATTTTTTGCCGCAAGTGATCGAACTTCCAAAACCTCCTCCTTGTGGCTTACAACCACGTATATCTACAAAACGGACGCCTGATCTGAGATCTATCTTCTCGGAAGGTAGATCAAACTACTTTGATCCCAATAACACTCCATACAAGCAATTTGGAGTTCCTCTCACGAAGAACGATGAGAAATTAGGCCGAACAAGCAAAAAACTGATATAAATCGTTCCTCTATGACCGAACTTCACTCATCACGCACAACACAACAATCCGATCTACGTACGGTCTTCTTCTATGCGTAGATAAAGACTTCTTGATCACGTAGGCGTCAAGAACGAAGAGCAATCCAACCTCAAGTCGTAAGTGAACAAAAATGTGACATAAACGTCTCCATGCGAGTCCGTTTTCCTCACAACTCCCCAACCACCTGATGAAACTTCAAATTGTCTTCAATTTCTTGTAAAACTCAGTGTTTTGATCCCGATGGATCAAAAGACAACAAGTTTGTACTATGAAACAGCCGAACGATCCAACTCTTCTTCGCATGTCACTGAAGCATTCAAATTTCTCTTTCATGCGTCTCAATTTCTCTTCAGAACACATAACAAGATCCAGCTCTTCACGAATCGTCTTAACCAGCATGTAGCATGCACAAATCTGAACCTAATGACATCTTGTGTGTATGCATTGGACCTCTCAATCTCCCAAACTGTCCATCGACAGATCGCAAGAACAAAGTAATCTCTTAAAGCTGCATCCTTATGTCAGTTCACAATACGTGAGTTTTGCACAGATAATGACCAAGCAACCACCTTGGATCTATAGTATAGTGTCAAGAATCACAAATACCCAGTCATCATCGATAAACTATGGTCTAACTTGATTTTTTTCTTCTTTCAAATCTTATAATGTCACCATTAAACATCCAAATGAGGTAGATGGTGTGTCTATGGGAAGCTAACAATGAGCTCTATCACTTGATGCAATGAAAGTGGAGATTCGAAAGTTGTGTAGGAAGCTCATTTTTAGTCATATGAGCTTCTTTGGAGCAATAATGCATAAGGTCTTTTGAAAGCAGTTCTTAATATCAATCAGAATCCATTTCGGATTTTGATTTTCAAGTAGGAACCAGTTCACCACACGATATCCACCTCGTCTAAATCTGTGTATCCTTCGGTATGCACAAGAGACACCAACCAAAGAATGGACCGACACTCACACAATTTTATCATCTTCATCTCAAGCTTTGCAGTATAATCCTCATCCTCGAACTGAAACTCTGTCAAGATATCTACTAGATCGGCCTCTTCATCTTTCCTCTTGAAAACCTTGACATATTTACATACCACTAGTATCTTCAAGCTCGTTCTGTCCAACTCTTATATGGTGTATGCTGTGTTGTTGTGAACTTTCTTAACCACATATGGATCGAATCACCGCTTGGAGAACTTCCGTAGTGCACTATGTTGGTTGTCTAGACAGTTGTCGTAGACTAACAACCAATCACTTTCCTTCATTTCCTTAGGCTTGAGACAATATCGCTGATCAAATCTGACTTTGTTTTTCAATCGTGCTTCTCCTAGTCTATTCAAAGCAACTTGGATGTCCTCAAGTCTCCTCTCCAACTATCTAGTCCGAATAGCAAGAAGTTCTTCCCTCATCAAATTATCTTTCCAAGAGCACATTTCTACACTCCATGTCGAAACGTGCTCCTCAATCAGCATGACAGGTTTTTGACTTGTCATGAGATCCACTGACATGTAACTCGTTATCAAGCAAATGATAAGAGTCGAGATCACTCGCATGCCCTTCCTTTGGAAATATTCACCAAAGCATTCACAATGGACAGATGATCACATTCGCTCTTAGCATTCTCTTCGAGGTTGTAGGCAGTTGTCAATGACAACTTCATTTCGCATCTTGCAAAAAATTCACGAGCCTCATGCACATCTAGTTCTCTTTGATCTGTGGTGATTCTTCTCACACATCCATATCGGCAAACAACCTCTTCCAAGAGAAATTTACATACCCCTTGTCTTTGTCTGAAGCGCTCTATCCTCAATCTGATTTGAAAGATCTTCTCGAGCAAATACCAAGTATCAAGTATCTCATCTATCACAATCCAACAGACATAGTCACCAAGTCTACGACCCACTTGAAGTGAATTGCTAACAGATAAGTTGGATGTAACTCATCATGACGTCGGATGTTTGAATACATCTGACAAATCAAACAAGACTCCACAAAAGATACGACATCTTGATACATGTTCTTCCACCAATATTGCTCCGTCAGCTTCGTAAAAGTGGTCCAAATCTCTCAATGTCTAGCCCAAAGACTCTCATAAAATGCTCTAAGCAACTTCTGTTGATTTTTTTATCACAAATCATCCGTAGCGATACCCCACCCTTCTACTTTGACGAATTCATCATGGAACATGAAGTTGTAGGTCTTCCTTTGAATTCTCCGAAATGTCTCATCCGTCCAAACTGATTGCTTGACCAACGTACTAAGGTATCTCTCAATGTCAAGCAGTTCATCATCGTATAACCCTTTAACAAATAACTCATTTTCCCTCCTTGCGTGTGCAATCGAATAGAACTTTACATCCACGTCGTCAATATCTTCAACCATTTCCTCCTCCTTGTCATACTGAGCTCGAGATAACATATCTGTCATTGGATTATCCTTCCATGCAATATGTCTAAACTCTAGATTCAACGACTTGATATATGTGATCCATCGTAGCATAGCAATATCAGCAGTCGTAAAATTTGTAATCATGGCTAACAACGACAGAAAATCAATTTCAACCACCATGGATGCTCCAATCAAATACGATTTCTCAATTTTCATGGCTGAAACAATATTCTGTAGTTCTCTCTTCACTGAGGAGCAGACACGTTGACAAGCACTTAACATCTTCGTTCCGAACCTAACTGCGAACATATCTCCATCCTCGTCCTCTTGTCCTACTGTTCATCCAATTGCAACCGGATTTGTATCTACGGTAAGAATCATTGGCATGACACCCTTATAGTCAATCCTTTCCAAAATTAGAGAAGATGATAGTAAAGGCTTCAACTTACGTATTGTTTTGGAATACTCCTTTTCCATCTAAACGAGTGACTCTTGCGTAACAACCCATATAATGGATCAGCCACATGCACATAATGAGGAATCCAAATGTGATAGAAGACACATGCACACACGAATCTTCTTATTTCTATCAAGGAGTTGCAAACCTCCTTCTTCCCAATCGCATCCAATTTGCTTGGGCATGGCTTCTGACCAAACGACCCACACAGATGATCAACGATCACAACTTCTCTAACCTCAAATGTAGACTTTGCACTTGACAGCTGAGATGAATTCCTCAAGTCTAGATAAGATCGTCTCCCCCTCTGATCTAATGTTTCATCATTCTCCTCCTCTACATCCTTTGATAGGAATGTCATCTAATAACAACATAGTCTTCTCAAGGATGACATCTCTTAGAACTCTGTTCATCTCGTTCATCATGTGCGCTATTGAGTTGGTAGCTCCCTATGGCAAGGTACACATTCTAACCAACCCCAAATTTGTTATAATTGTTGTCAAGTTTCTAATCTCCTCTGCTAGTTGAACCTGATCCTATCATGCGTAAAGATCTCTCATTGAGTAAATCGCTCTTCTTACAAACGTTGTCGTGATGTGAATCATTTTACATAGTAAATGATTCACTTCTCTGTCAGACGTTAGTTTCTCTGAGTGAAGTTAAGACCTCAGAGAAGTCCATTTTTGGAAGATGTTATATATTTTGAGTCTTAGTAGGTTGATTACCATGTTGATAGGGCTTAAGCTCATGGGTTGTATTTGCGTGTCGCCCATGCACGCTTTCTAGCTGATTTAAGTTATTTTTCGGGGCTGCGTGTCATTTTAGGTAGTTTAAGTTTTACGCTGGCACTCTAGGGGGCTTGACGTGGTTGCCTATGAGTGTAGATAAGTTACCATGTGGTTTAAGGCACAAAAGGACAACCAAATGGAGCTATGAACTCTCATTGGTTCATTTTTGTCTTTTGTGTAACTCTAAACTTAGAAACAGAGCTCTAAAGAGGATTTCGAGCAATTGGTGAGAACACTGCAAAATCTGAGAGCACAGGGAGATAGAGCTCGTCGAGCCAAGCACTGTCAGTGAAATTCTTGATCGATTTGGATCAATAAACAAGGAGTTATGCCCAATTGAAGTTCGGATTGTGTCAAAACTGCATCACTTTTGTTGATTTTGGGGTTTTGAGTGTCAATTGCAGCAGAATTGAGGAAATCGCTTCAAACCTTAGTGGTTGCGTTCACTGTCAGCCGGGCTAGGACTGTCAAAAAAGTTTCAAGTGATTTGAGTTACTGAGTAATTCAGGGCGGCCGCTGAAGCAGAGGGGGTATGTAAAACTCACAATCTAGAGCAACAACTTCAGAGAACGAAATCTGGAGTTCTGTGTACAATCAGGAGATCCAACTTCACAGGAGTGTTCAGCAAGCTGTGTACTGCAAATCCTGTAAGAAACTTTGAAATTGATCCAGCCAATCCTGTTATAGGTCGAAATAGCTGGCTGGGTACCAGAAATTGTCATAATTTCTCTATTCAGAAAGTTTCTACTCATATCTTGGTGCTCTGAATTGATCTCAAGCTGAAACTTCGTATGTGTATCCAGTAGACCTCATTGACATGTAGGAGAAGTTCTGAAGTCTAAACCTTCACATATTTCTCAATCCTGAGTGCCAAAGTTCGCCATCGGATCTTATCGTTGCTAGTTAAGCGTGAACTTTGCTTCCTGAACATATCAGAAGAGCCAAGAGAATTGTATGAGCGTTTTTCAGTATCACCTTGTAACCTGAAGCCTATCCTTTGAGCAAACCAGCCACAGCCAGGAGTCTAGTGCTTCCCTAAGTAGATTGAATACAGCCTTCAAGCTCATATCACAATCCGAAGGTTCCGTCCTTCTCAAGGAAAACTCTCAACTCTACAACGTCTTGGTAAACTCGTCCACAATCAATCTCACCTTAGCATTTTTTATTATTATTGCGTTCATCGGCTGCATGTCTTGGATAAATTGTAGCGATCCATTCTTCTTTAGCACCGTAAACCATATGCTTGAATACGGTGCAAACGACGACTCTAAGATCTTCATCCGCATATTCTCCTTTAGCAACTCTACCAGTTTAGGTAAGTGAGCCCAAGGTACTGGAATTGATCTCAAGTTCCACGAAACATGCAATACTATGAAAATAACCATTGAGGTAACAACATACAGATATACACACCCAATCTCATGTGATTCAAAGATAAATGCTTTCTCATGTTGATGGGTCTCTTCACGCAGAAGAGACCCATCAGATCCAATCTTCAGTTCTTCAAGCGTCTCTTCCGTGAACTTATGTCATATCACTGCATGATCCTTCAAGCTCTTCTCCCTTGAAGCTTGATCCATCTGCTGGTTAGTGTCATCCGATAAGGGATCAACAACTAGCTTTATCTTCTTATCCACTATCTTGTATTTTGTCTCAATCTGAATCTCAAGTGCTCGGAATGATTCGATCACTTAATAGACCTCTCTTGAATAGATTTGCACAACTTTATCCATATCATCTCATCCAATAGTCGTGATCTCTCGCAAAAGATCATCCAATCCATCCTCCTCATAAACACCAATACTCCGTTCATCCTCTTCTAGCTCACCCAACTCTCTCAACACCAACTCAACCTCATACAAATGTTTGTGTTCGTTTCTTCTTAGTTCTTCAACCTTTTTATAAACATCAATCTCACATTTTGAAAACTCGATAAATCTTGTATAGAAGGTATTTTCTCCTTCAAACTAGAGTACTTTCTCTTGCGCACACTACAATCTCGCTCTATAGTGATACTTAACAAAAATCCTTGAACCCTTCACTCACCCTTGGAAGCAATTTCTCCCTTATGCAATCTCGATTACGTTCATGATTTGATGATATAGTCAAGAACTGTACAGCTCTCTTTTCATCATGACTTGGGATCCTAGCATAAGTAGATCTATCGTCTAGCATCCTCGTCTCCATCCGAGTTGCTGCGATGAAAGGTTGTCCAAAGATGAGTGAGTATGAGATTGCTTCTTAAACAAAGAAGTTCTGCTCGATAGCAACATTATCTGTCCACACCGTAACATTTAGACAAGCTCCATACATATCTCTTTTTGTGTTGTTGGCTGTTCTTATGACCCACCCATGCTTTGTGTCGATAGACCACTTCCTCTTCTTGTATAACTCTTCGACATGATGTTAACTTCTGATCCATAGTCAATCAGAGCAACCATCGACTCATCCAAATCTCCAATCCTCACTAGTGTCTCCATCATAGCTCGAGCCTAGTGATTGTGATTGTAATGACTTGAGCTTTGCTTCTCATACTCCTCTTCATCATCAAATGTTCTCGATGTCTTCGATCTCTTTCTTCTTCTGAAGAATACACATTGCAATTTGCAAGCTCTTTCTCCTCATCCACTAACACCTTTATATCCAAAGCATGTGATAAAACAATCTCACCTGTAATCTATCATTTTTGTTTGATGATGTCGATGATGACAGCATGAAACTCACATGTAGCAATGCCTAAAATCTCCTTTAAGATAAACTCCACATTCGTCTTTAGAATGCGATCTTCCAAGATTTCATTTAAGTCTGTTGCAGCCTCGATATCTGACTGCAATTGGTATGCAATCGGTTTTCCTTTCTCCTTCTGTGACTCCTTTGTTGTCTCCTTCAATCAAAAAGAAGCATCATCTATTTGTAGATCTTGAGCTCCTGCATCCGAAGCTCTTGACAAACTTTTTCTTCTCAAGTCTGTCTCTTGGAAGAAGTTTCTTCTCTTACATCTTTTGAATCTCGTCTGCTCTTCTCTTCCAACAACGCTTCATGTTGGTTCTTGACGATGTAAGCATGTATTGCTAGAGCTTTCATCAGATCCTCCCATCAAATATTCTTCCGGATCATAGTAGCTGTCATCAAGAGCACCTCACGTGTCATCTTTTCTTCATGGAGATGATAGATGATCACAATCCACTCGGTTCAACATGCTCACCAAAAAAATTTCATCTCGATCCTCAATCCTTGTACCATAAGTTTCAACCTCCACTATGACAACTGCTTGTGTTGATAAGAGATCTTCAGTCAACTTCTTCATCCTTCTTCTATCGACATTCGTCTGAAAAAGCGTACTTGTATCTCTCAATGCTACCTTCTCATCTTTCTAGAAGATCACATCTTGTTGTAAGATATCAGTGAACTCCTTGCAATCTTTGCATGGATGGTTGGTATCATCGCACTAGATACATCGCTAGATCCACCATTGCTTCCCAATGAGTTTTGCTCCGTTTGTAGACCCTTGCTCTTCCAATCTTGTGAGCTTGATATGCAAGTCTCACATTTAAGACATGATCTCCTCAAGACTTGAATCATCCTTCTTCAGAGATACTACATGTGTCTGGACATCTGGAACAACATGAGCAATTGATACTACCTGCTTAGCAACAAGAACCGTTGGTCGAATCACAAAAAAAAATGCTACATTAATCAGTGATGGTGTTGGTCTCCTAATGAAACCTTCTCTCGTCTTCGCTCTCTCTTGATAAGTAGACGATTAATTTCTTCAATTTTCTTCCAACTGCTGGTCAATCTATCATCTTCCTCCCGATCTTCCAGAAGTACCTCCAGCTTCTCATCTGCATCTCAAAGAAATAACTCCGTCTTGTTAGGATGCAACGTCAACTTTCTCCATCTTGGTCAGCCGAGAAAACTGTTTCTCAAACTCCTTGATTAACTCAGTAGATTGTAAACTCTTCTTCGGTTGCTAAACTCATTCCAAGAATGACTTCTTGATGATCCGATCTGAGTCCTCCAAGAAGTACTCGTCCGTCAACGCATGAGCAAACATCTCCCAATCATCTCATCTTCTTCAAAATGCTTTCTTAGCATTTTAACATGATCTCTAATCTCTGTAGCTGCTACAAACTCAATCGTCTCAATCATCTCATCTTCTTATACTCGATTCAACTCCATCGCTTGCACATAATGTCTCAAATATCTTGAGATATCTCTCTCATCAAATTGGTCGATCTTGCTGATGACTACTTGAAGCACTTTGTCATCAAGGCTTCCTTCCGTTCACCATACGTAAAAATAGTGTGAATGCTTGGAACGTCGATGTAGTCACCGGATCCAACTGCGTCTTTGGTAATCCACTAGTCTCATCTCTGTCACCGTTCTCGTCCTCACTTATGAATGTCAATCTTCTCTTCAAAGTTCAAACACAGAAGAAATTTTCATCTTAGATCTTCACGTCGAGTTCACCACCATATCATATTGTATTGTACGTGAAGGTTGTCTAGGAAATGTGAGGTTCTTGACTGTGGAGATATCGTGTGCTGAACAAAGACAAGAGAGGGATAAACAACCACGAGAACAAGCTTTACCCGATATACCAACCTTCACTTTATATCCCATTCCATTCCCTTTCTCTATGAACACAAAATTGAGAAATAGACTTGAGTGGTACGTAATCTACATCTAACCTCCTAAAACAAGTCTCTGAATCTCAACCTAGGCCCAAAACTACCGAGGATAGTCAAAGTACGGGAAACATCTCTTTGCTAATAAAAGCTTGATAACAATATCACGCAATTCCAACCCTGGTCCAATCAACATCCATGTACAAACCTCTAGTAAAACCTAGCTACCACAAGTCACACATAACCAACTAGAACCCTAACGAGTTCAAAAAGACGAACACAATAGCGAAAGAATTGAAAAAGACATATATGAAAGCTTTCTCTTTTTGCCAAACGGTCTTCAGATATTGATAGAGTCTTCCTCCTTGATTCCATTGGCTCCAAAAACCTTCAGATTTGACTCCCGTCAGTTGATGATCGAACTTACAAAACCTCCCGTTGGTGATCGAACCTACAAAACCTCCTCCTTGCAGCTTAAAACCTTACACTTGCAAAACGGACCGCTTGATATGAGATCCATCTTCTATGGTAGGTAGATCTAGCTATCTTGATCTCAATGACATCCCATACAAACTGTTTGGAGTTCCCTTCACAAGAACGATGAGAAATTTCATCGCAAGAAGTGAAAAATTGACATAAATCGTTCTCATATCCTCAACTTCACTCACCACGCACAATACAACAATCCGGTCTATGTACGATCTTCTCCTATGTGTAAAGAAGGACTCCTTAATCGCGTAAGCATCAAGAACAAAGAGCTTGGTCCACCGATCACAAAGAACAACCTAACCTCAAGTCGTAGATAAACAAAAATTTGACATAACATCATCAATTTGGTGAATCTCCTAATGCACAATAAGTGTGTTCAACTCTAGTTGTCGTTAAGCATCCATCTTGCACCCTTATAGAGCACCAAGAACTGCAAATACCCAATCAGCATTGATAAGCTAAGGCATAGATTGATTTTTTTCTTTCGGATATCATAACTTTGTCATTAAGCGTCCAAATAAAATAATCAAAGTGTTCATGAGAAGCTTACAATGAGCTCTATCACTTATTGTGATGAGACTGAGGATCTGAAACGTCTTGGCACCAATAATGCATAACATAAAAATTTGATTTCCAGATAAGAGCGGATCCACGACTCAAAATCGTGAGGTATTTGTTTTACATGTGGAAACAACTATCCAACACCCACATAGTGTGAAGAGGAATTTGATAGAAGATTGGTTCCCTTAGAGAGATCAAAGAAACAATGGTATTTGTTATGTATATGTGAGTATGAGGAGTGCAGGTCAGTGTTTCAGCTCATAAATTACATTCTCTTGGCTGCTCTTCGTCCTATGGAGGTGCATGGGCAATTAGCTCTGTACGTGAAAACTAAAGTGGAAGAGAGTCTTAAAGATTATGACTGGGTTGAGTTCATTCTGGATTCTCTAGATGCGGAGATCTCTTATTTGAACAAGCATATAAGTACAGAGAAGTAGTTGAGACATCTTGAGACTTGGCTGGGTATGACATTGACTTATCTAATGACTCATGTCGGGGCACTTCATGATCACGTTGTTGTATAACGTGAAGTTTGATTTGAGAATACACGGAGCATCTGGCTATAGAGAGATACAACAAGACCTTGGACCAACTCGATGAAATCTTAGTGTCCTCGCTACCCAATCTATCAAGCTTGTCTCAGCTTCTACTGACCTAACCTAATCTAACTTTAAGTTTAACAAACGTGCACCACACAACACAATCGGACGTTCAATCTTATTCTAAGTACATGAAGGATCTATACATGATAAGCATGTGCTTCAGTTCACAAGAGTACCTTCAAGAAGTTCCACCTTGAAACCTCAAGTCGTTTGTTCAAGCCAACCAAGAGATGTAGGTGAAATCTCTCCTATCCTTCAAGATCCGACACTATATAATATGAATTTCAACAACCTCTTGCTTCCAATTGGGCTCAAACTTCACAAGAAATTCTCTCTGACCCCTCACTACTACTCTCTGAAATTTCACCTTCAGATCTCAAACCAATTGTCCAAAATGGACCAAGCCTTTCGTCTGTACTAACTTATGAGCTTTACAGACCCCGGTGGCTAAAATCCACGACTCCAACATTCTCTCTCAACCAAATAAGCTAAAATTTCACATGTAGTAAGTTGATAAGGCACACTCCAATCTCAATAATTTTCACTTAGAGATTCGATCCCATGCTCATGGAACAATTCAATCTTTAAATCCAAGCAAAACGATTTTACATCTATCTCTCAACGGTTACAGCCAACTTCAATCGATCATTTCAAAGTCAAATTCAACTCAAACGTATAAATATTTTACATCAATGCAACCAGCATGGTGTTAACTATCTAATCCTCGTGACAGTATCAAAAGATCATATCTCAAACTCTCGAGACACTCGGAAACTTAACTCGAGATATCAGTTCGATCCCCTTGGCTTTGAAGGATCATAACACCTTGCTCAGAGCTCCAAATCGATCAATCTTTCACTCCAGATTGTAGCCTAGTGCGAAAAATTTCTAGCGAGACCTCACACTCCACGAATGATAATTGAGAACACCTTTGAAACCTCAAAATTGTCCTTAGAACTTGGATGAACTTGATTGATCGAAAATAGACCAATGAAAAAGAAGATTGGAGATCACTTGATCTCCTACTTGACACTAGATCAATTTGTAACCTTAAAACACCCTCACACCTTCAAGGCTTGAACCAAAATACTTCGGACTCTAACCTTAACATAGGATAATCACTCTCCTCGGACGATAGATATAACAATGACACGAGAATACACGAGATTCAATACAGAGTCAAGATAATGACCTTGAATCGAATCTACGATGAAAAGTACGACGAAAAGAAATGAGGAAGTCATCACTTGATTAATATTTCTCATCAAAGTTTCTCGTGATCCACGCAGGATGGTTGATCTTTCGTCGGCAGTGACATCAAATATCAACCAGACGTTGAAAGCGACATTGATCAGAAAGTTCAAGTCATTGACCCGTCAAAATAATATGTACATAGTCAGGTCCTAATTCTCTACGTATATGACAATCGACAAGATCACCATAGTATACAAATCCATCACCTTCTCCATGAACTCTTCATCAAAGTAAGCAACGAACCACTACTGGAAGTGATCGTGATGGATGTAGTGAAGCTTGATATGAAACGGATTCGAAAATAGAAGATCCGGAACTCAGATCAATCTTACATCCATGAATACAACTCTTGTAGCTTCTCATCCTTAATGTAAGACACTAGGAAATACTCACGAAACATCACGCAAGGAAGAAGTCTCCACGAAACTTCGACTCTCTATCTTATACTCAAATTTGACAAAAATAGCCACTCACGCAAATATCCATGGATCATCGAGCTGATAGGTCTCATTAATATGCGATCTGATATCTCAAATAACCGTGAACGTGATACCTAATATGTTGTTGGACGAGTTACATGCAAAATTTTACGTAACACAGAAAACAACACAATACAAGTTCTACACTAAATTCACATGTGAGTCGTGTCACAACATGACAACGTATCACCCAGAGTCATGATGTTGAACCACGTATTCATGTCGTGCAAGGCGATGGAGACCTTTAGTCTTCGCAATGAGGTTTTCAACCATCCGATAAGATGTTGGGTTGTTCTTATGGATGTTTTTGTTGGTATATAGGTCTTTTGTTGATCTTTTATTCTTGGGTTCCTTTTACTTTACTTGAGTTCTCATGTATTGTTTGTATTTCGTACTAAACCATAGGATTTTTTAACATAGATGAGAAAGAGAGAGTTCTTACCAGAGGATAAGTCGGAAGAAGGAAGAGGCTGATGCTCTAGCCTAGATCATTTTGCAGAAGGAAGGAGGAACTCTTGCAAAAGAAAGAGGAAATCTTGCAAAAGGAGGAGGAATTGAAGGCTATTCGGCATGGATTAAAATGGAGAAGGAGGAACTCTCTCGTGTTCAAGGGTCAGAAGATTTTTTCCTTGTTTGGTCCATCTTACGATCATACGACGTAAGACTATTATCAGCTTGAATGGTCTCCTTGTGAGAGTGGGAAAGAACAAACATGAGTTAATTTAGGCTCGTGAGAAGGTACATAGTAGATACTACCAAAAAGACTCAGATTTGGTATGTGGCTCGATATGGAGTTCAGGTTTTCTTAGATATTTATCTAGACAATTTTTATGTTATCATCTGGACGTCACGTACTTTGACCAACACAGGAGTTCTACTATGTGTTATGGAAGAGAAGAATTTCCTACCATGAGAGTTGAAACTAAGAGGATATGTTTAATATGAATTCATGATTCATTCCATTTTGCTGCATATTTTGATATGAGTTGATATATGTTACTATTTTGTTTTCTCATGCATGTCTACTGTTTTGTTAATTATTTGTAGCTATTTTGTTAACTGAAAGAGAGACACAACATGTACCTCTCTTTCCAGAGCGGAATAGCATGTTTCACTCATTTGGAAAGCGAGACATCTCTGTTTCACTTCGTTCTTCACGAAATAGATGATTTTGCTGAGGAATCGAGCGAAACATACTTTATCGTTCAAGAAACATATTGCTTTGCTTGCGATTTGGTGAAACAAAGTATTCATCATAAATATATTTTTGAGCTCATTTTGACATTGTTTTCATTTCTTTTCAAGTATGCAAGATGTTTGCTTAGAATGTTTGCTGCAAGTACAAGACAAGTCGAGAAGTGACATTTGGAAATCATTTGTATTCGAAGGATTTTATGGTTCTTCATCAGCACAACTTGAGTACCAAGGATGTTTTGGTGGTGGATGATAGTCCTATCAAGAATTAGACAAATTGTTCTTTTAATGCTATACATCCTCCTCTTTCTCTCTTTTTACAACAGATAGTGACAAGGATAGTTATTTGCGGGTTACATTGTTATCATGGCTTCTCCATTGGGAATTTAGTCTCGAGGATACATCTTCTTATGTGCAGGCTCGGTTCTCCCAAATATTTACACAAGATCTTTTTCTAGCATTGAGAGGGTATTCTGGAGAGATTAGCATGGAGGAGGTAAACCTCATTGGAGATCACTCACGCATGGAAGAACATGCACTTCACACATCACCTCAAGATAGTCAAGTAGAGATATCATTTTGTTTCTCATACTATATACACTTATATATACTGATATTTTGAACATATGTTTATTATCAAGAACTCCAACATCACATGAGGGAATGATTTCTTGAATCACATAGTCAAAATGTTTCCTTGATTACTTGAACAAAACACCACCAACTTGCTATTTATCTCTTAACAAATACTCATTACTCTATTCTTTTGAACAGTTCCACTCGTGTTGAGGTCTCCTTCTATTGGATCTCTATGGATATCCTGTCATGAATTAACTACCCATATGCTTTGGTTCACTCATCTCTTCAATTAAACAAAAATTATGGAGCATTGCACAAGAATTGACCCACCGCACTAAAAAGTTATTATCTTTTATAGTTTTCAACTGAGTACTCAGTTGTTTCAATGAGTGTCATCTCGATTTCAGAGTACCAATGCAATGCTCATTTGTCACTCTAGCATGTGCAACCCAAGTATTAAATTATTGCTTCTCTTTATCCATGAAAATCATATGGAAAAAAAGCACTAAATGTCGAAGAGGAGAATACTTGGAGTCACCTAGCAAATACTGATGAGAATACAAATAAATAGATGTCTCCATATATCAGATCTCCGAAAACAGCTTAGATTTTGATAGCTCTCTCACATAGCTGAAAAGATGTAAAGAATTTTCCTCCTATAATCATATATCACTTGGGAGTTGATACTATAGTTACATTTCTTATCTAAATAGATCTTTGAGATCTATTTAGATGAGAGAGAAATAAAGTGTCATGGATCAATCCCACACAACCTGAAAATCCCTTCTCAGCAAAATGAATTACAATATGAGCTCGCTTTGCTTAGCTAGATCATTTCACTTGGTTTAGTA
Organism: Asterella californica; assembly: GCA_036924285.1. Taxonomy (NCBI): domain Eukaryota; kingdom Viridiplantae; phylum Streptophyta; class Marchantiopsida; order Marchantiales; family Aytoniaceae; genus Asterella; species Asterella californica. The sequence continues at coordinate 23,058,936 of JAYKYS010000003.1, forward strand.
ACTTTGATTTCAACGCTATCATCATCCATTTGGTGTAGTTCATCATGCTACCATGACCTATTCCTCATAAGAAAAAAAACAATTCAAACAAGCTCCATTATCGTTATGATCCACACGATCGAGTACCAATGCAAGCTATAATCTCACCAAAGCTTGCGGAAGTCTAGACTTATTCATGAATACGAGATGGTCTTGTATGAGAGAAAGCAACGCTTGAAAAGAAAGTTTATCCATACGAGTAAGCTGTTGGAACGAAGCCTCCGGTAGATCAGAAAATAAGCTCTCTATAAAATATTTTCTTTTTAAAAATGAAGTAGAACGATCTAAATATCATGTACTCTATATACTCAATATAAACTGAATATCTCGTCAACAAAATTCGAATCATCGGTTGCATCGATATCTTCAGATGACACCAAAAAATGTATAGAATCGTCACCTGAACTTGCAAGCGCTTCCATTTCTGAAATAAGCTCAACCTCCTACAACACCTCCTTGTGTTCAGATAAACAAGGCATAATGAAAAAAGATGAGAATGGAAAAATTCAAAAATGCAGAATCACACATCAAACACAAGCTGAATGCAATGGATACCAAGGAGGTATCTCGTCTCTTCAGAAGAAGTGACTGGAGAATTCCTGTCAGTAATGAAAGTACGTTTGCTTTAGGAGAGAGACTTCATAATTCAAACTTATGATCATTCAGTACTACGATCGAGAGAAAAATCACAGAGTCCAATTGATCCGTGTCTTCATGATACAACCACAAGACATTCAACCACGACCGTAACTAATAAAACTAAGATGAATAAAACTAAGATGAATAAAACTAAAAATTCTAGCTTTGACACGCCCTAATACATAGGTGGATTGTTTATCCTTCTCCTTTCAGAAAGTTAAGAGTTCATATAAAGTTTAGAGAAAAAATGAAGTAAATGTTGGATTTAGATAAGGTTTAGTGTCTACTATCTACTGCTGTCTAAAACACAATTTAGATTGTAGTTACAGATTCAGAGTTTAAAGTAAAACTTATATCTAATTTCGCGTTTAAAGTGATCAAGTAAACTGTCAGACTTTAGTAAATCTGGAAAGAATAGATATGAACCTTATTTGTTTGTAGTCAAGCTTTTGTATTGTATGACGTATTGGAGACAGGCCTCAGCAAAGTATCTATAAACGGAAAGCAGTATTCCAAAGGTACATGCACAAGAAGACAAAAGGATAATGAAACCTCGAGAGAACAGAAACAAAGACATTTATTACTCGTATACAAAGTAAAGCAGTCCAATGACTTTCCATCATGAACCTGATAGCTTCTATCATTTGAAGAGGTGTTTGGAATTAAGAAGTATAGAGGAATGCGTCCCATGAGAGGCAAGTAATGAGTACAGTCTAGTATTTTGGATTTATCCGTATACTCAAGGTACAGGTCTATCTAATCTACGTTTACATACGTGTATACGTTTACATAATAAGCATGTTATGTATGTTCATCATGGGAAACAGACAGAGCCCAATCTAGTAAATATTGATCACCAAAAAGGTGAACTTGTTGAAAGACAAAGCTTAGCGTCTAGAATTAGCTCCAACTGTGCCTCGAATACGACTTCCTTTACTCTGCATGTTTACCAATTAAGTCGTAGTGAACTCCGCATAGGCCTTGAAAGTTGCATCGGGAAATGAACCTTTTGTTTTGCTCTGAACTGCTTAACTTCGAACCATTTGAGTTCGGTGCTTTTTAGGTCCTCATCTCTCTAATGACAGTTTTCGTACATCTCCCCCCGTTTTATATGTTATTTTTTTCTCGTGTTTTTTGCATTTTCACTCATGTTCCAGTTATGACCTCTCTGTTCTCAGCATATTAGAGGGTGTAAAAGTTACAAGAATATATTTTTCAATTGCTGAGAAAAGAATCAGAATTTCACCGTGGATATTTTTTTGTAGAATTGTAACTCTTCTTGGGTCGTCCTTGTGAATGAATATTATGATTTATTATTATTATTATTTATTTCTGAGAAGGTGATATAATTACTTGGAAGAGTAGATTTCTATTGCAAAAACATTAATAAAAATAGTGAAAATCTGTTAAACGAACGCCCATGGTGTTTTCCTGTGGATATTTATGGAAGTGTCAGCAGGAAATACCCTCCAAGGTCTAGCCGAAGTTGTAATTCTTTCTCATAGATCTATAATCTTTCGGAAAGATTTTAACTTTGACATCTCTTATTATTACACTTCTACTCAACTGATTAATATATCTTGTCCTTATACCTAAGAAACGAGCTACTCCATTGCATTATCTTGACAGCTTTTTATTGCTTTTTTGGTACAACTATAACTACTTAGAATACTTCAGATGTTGGTGTCCTCCCTGTAGTCAATGTTTAAACTTTTTCTCATAGTTAAAACGTATCGACAAGCTTTCTGTAGCGAAAGTGATCTTCCCAAGTTTCTCCAAATGTAAGCAGAATGGCAGTTTTGATATTTATACTTAACATCCATTATTTTGTTCGTCCGGTTAAGTAATTGCCTATTCTTAGGGAGGTTTCAGGTCTTTGCATCATTGCAAGCCATAGCCGTATTTACTACCCCTTACTCTTGTCATACGAAGAGAATATGGGAGATTCCGGTGCTGAAGGTGCTGAAGGACTTTGCCCACACGGGATTAAGTGTATATGCTGCAAATCTCCCACTCTGTCTCCTTTCTTTAGGAAGTATATGGTGACGTTCTCTTGTGCGTTGTGTTCCTCTGTTACGGTCATACGGGAGCACTGAGCAGATTATAAGAAAGAGAACACTTTTGTTAGAAAGAGAAAATCTTTCGAGGACTAATTTCTGAATTAGTGTTGATTTGGAATCTATCATCTCTCAAGGGTCACTCCTTCACTAAACCTAGATAGCACGTGGTATCCAAGTTGATTCTTTTAATCTTTTATTAGATCAAATTGTAACACTAAAATTTATTTAAATATTAATAAAATAGATGAAATATATCTTTTGTAGATTAAAATATTCCTAATTTATATAGAAACTAAGTTTTAGATCAATGTAAATTTAGTTAATTACTTATAATACCAAAATATACTGTATACAAATTATCAGATTTTATTCAAATTTATATATAACTCAAAATTTAGTAGAGAGAGAGAGATATATATATATATAGATAACTTAAAATTAGTTTAAATGTATATATATGGACACCTTAAATTCATATATAGATAACTTGAATTTAAATTGAATTAATGATCTATAAAATTATACAATAATACAAAACAATACATGTACAAGTTAGTCAATGAAGGTATCTATTTTATATAGAATCAAATTATACAATAAAACCTAATTGTAAAGTATATATATATATAATTTAGAGATATAATACAAAATCCATTTTATTATATCACTCGTGGTTTCCAGATTGAAGTACAATGACCCTATGAGTCGCATCCGCATGATGATGCATATGAGCTTTCACTTGCATTGCAGTTTCAAGGAGAGTGAGAAAACCATACAAGAAATCTGTTCGTTACAAGCAAGATTTTGTTCGCAAAAAGAAAACAAATATAACTAATAAAGCTAATCTTTTTGCTAGAACAAAAGCTAGAACAAAGAAACTAAACTAAAACTCGTTACAAGATAAAGAGAGAGAGAGAGAATGCTGCGAAATGGGCATTTCATGTGACAGCCCTCAAAGTTCCTCGTGGGAATCACAAGTGATAATGATCACAGCTGACAGCTTGTGAAGTATTATACTACCACATCGTACGTGCTTCAGGTAACCTCTTCTGGTTGAAGCTATCAAAGCTGAGTTCGTTCTCTCAGTATGTTTCTTGATGGCACTCGCTTTCCAGTTAGTTTTTGTAGAGCAAGTTGTGTGGACATTCAAATTCAAATATCCTCGTGTAACACAAAGCCTGTCACTGATCCAGCAAACTGTCATATAGCCTCAAACAAGAGGACCAAATAAAAGGTGATACCAAAGTTTGAAAACTAAATTCAAAAGATAGGCTTTAACAACACCGCAATAATTTTCTTGCTTATACAACACTCGGCGGGTTAAGAGGAGGTAAACACGAGGTTTCTATTTTCTTTTCACCTTCTCAAGAATTCAAATTCTTCTTTACTCATATAATCTACTCTAGACTATATTTTGGCTATCTCGATGATGATAATATGTTTCACCGAATATTAACCTAACCAGGTGTTGGTTAGGTTAATATTCGGTGAAAATCACCAGGATGTTGTAAAACGAGTCTTTTGTATTTGGGTGATAAAGCAAAAATCTCCAGAAATTTATTTCAGAGCACCCCTAATATGTTTATCGGATTTAACCTCACATTCTTTAAGATTATCTTACTTGATCTCACCGCTCACAGACAACAACAAGTTTACTATCATGTGAACACATCGCATACGACAAGAAAAAGATTGCACAAACTTATAATTTATTGTACTGAAAATTTAAACTGAACTTTCCGTGCATATATATTACCCGTTGCTAACATTCACATCTCACATTCAAATGACCATTGAATTTTGACCTGTGAATTTTGACCTGAAAAATAATCTTAACAACATGAATCCAACAAACGTACTAGAGATGCGATCGAGTGAATTTCTAGGAAAACCTGGTATGCAACTCATCACTTCGAACTTTAGGTACTGCTAACTGGTGTTAGTTCGCATGTCTAATTCTAACTGTATTATAACTTCCTTGCATATTTAACTCAGTTCAGAGTGTACTAGGCTGTCACTCCACTAGAGTTCGTGGAACAATTTGTCTCTCGTCTAGTACGTGTACAGCTGTGAAAGTCAAGGAATGGTCAAGGCTAGGAGCATGAAAGATCATCTGATGATCATTTCACGTGCATTTCACCAGCTCAGTTTAATGAAAGCCCCGAAGAGTAAGCGACGTCTTTATAAATCCGTTGAATCGGCCGTTACAGCGAATACGTATGTACTCAAAGTTCCGGAACGTCTGTACTGGAAGGGACGGACAAGGGCTTGTCTACTGATGAATTGGGCCGCTGAACTATAATCTGAAGTTAGTTTGGCATCGGAGAGGAGAGGACTCGGGGGAGGACTCGGGTGGTTCTGACGACGGCCTCCCCGTCGGGCCCTAGCCCGGCTGTCCCTTATCTACGGACGGAAACCCATGCCGGGCGGCCCATATGGCCGGTCGATATACCTGGCAGTCCCTTCGAAGTTCGACCGCGCATCCATCGATTTAAACCACAGTAATTTCCTAGCGAACGCACTCGCGATCCGTAAGTTTCCACCAAAACGTAAACGGATATTGCGTCCGTAAAGTCCATAACGCGCACGCCCGCCTGTATTTTGCCCTTGACTGGTAGCGTGTGCGAACGTTAGCCGTTGATGCCAGCTAAAAGCTAGTCATTCTGACGCTGGGATAAGCATGCTGGGTAGGGTTAGGGCAGGGAAACGTACTGGGCGCGGGATCTTTGAATGAGACGCGCGGCCTCCTGCTGGTGAGTAATAAATGTGATCTGGAGCTGATGATTTGATGAGGAAAGGAAGAGACAGTGAGTGAAGGGAGGAGAAGGTAATGCGAGCGAAGGGCGGGTTCTAGAATGAATGGAGTGCTGGAATGAATAAGAAGGTGATAGTTGATGCCGCTCGCGAATTGATTTGATTGTGTTCATTTGAGAAGATGTGCACAGCAGGAGAGGGTGCTGCTGCAATAGTATAGCGAGGCGGGCAGGACCAGACGATCGGGGTGTAAAGGTGTAAAAGTGGTAGGAAGTTATGATGAAATGATGGATAGATTGGGGTCCAGTCTAGCTTTTGCTTTAAGTAGTGCGGCCGGCGATGGTGTTCTGCATGGAAGGGGATCAGGAGAAACTGGGAGCATCATAGAGCGCGAGCGAGGAGGAGGGAGTTATAAATCAAGGTTTGTTGGTTGGAAACAAGAGAGAGAGCTGGCTGCCATGCTTTTGGCTAAATATTATAAAAGTAAGAACCTGCGTGATACGGTACCTGGATGGGAGCATTGAATGTCTCCGGACATTTAGGGAAAGGTTTCTGCATATGCTAGTGGTCCCTCTCGTGGATGTCGCAGATTCGGTAGAATCTTACGGAAGATATACATCCGTTTTCACTTCTGTACCTTGCCCCATCCTCATTTATTCTTTACCTTCCACGATGCATATGTGTTCCTGTGCGGGCTTCATCGACGATGCGTGATTGAATCAATGACTGTAAGGAGACTTGGATGCTGTTTTGGCTCCTCCATAGTCGACAAACTGTAAGAAACCATACAGGTATCCATGATTCGATGATATATGCGGAAGACGGAAGACGGGTTCTTGTTTCGTCAGCGCTCCCTAGCCTCCGGTTTATCAGTCAACACCCGTTGACCGTTGCTTACCGGATATGACCCAGGCTATCTCTAGTCTGAGCACTATAAAAGAAGTCTGAGCAGTGTCCCGGTATTTTACAGTCCATCTGCATTCGGACAAATGCATCTCGTCTTGTCCCTGAACGTAGTAGAATATCGAAGGTTGCAACACTCCCTCCAATTCACCGTTATTTTGTAGCATTATGCTCTCCAGAAGACTCTCCCTGTACAGTACTTGCTTGATTTTGCTCGAAGCTAGACATGGATTTATTGGCTCAAATGTAGCACTTGAATCAAACTGGCCAGGAAAAACTTTTAGACCCAGGTGTGGGAAGGAATATACTTTCTTTTCCCCCAGTGTACTTTAGACTAGATAGAAGATACTTGTTTTCTTCCAAGAAACCACAAGACCTTCGTTTCCAGCTAGACTTAAATCACAGCTCTTGGAGAGCTTTGGTTGAAGTCTTTACGTAACAGAATCTGTTCTCGCAGGCAAATTCTATCAGCAAAAGTATTTTGGGTGTAACGTTAAATCTCTTTGCTCGCATACACCCCACCTGCAAAGTGAGGTCCTCCTGGTTGCCAGGAATATTTCTAGGGCCACCTAGGTTTCAACCAGAAATTGGCTTGATCACACCTCCAGTAGGTTCCGTGAGCTTGATCATACCCCTCTTAGCGATGTATGGCTTGATCACACCCCTGACTGGCTATTGCCTGTAAAACCAGTCATTTTGTGATGTTACTCACATGTGAGACTGTACATATTAAAGGAATGAGAATATGGATAGTCTAACGTGTCCTTGATGTTAAGTATTTTGACTTACACTGATATTTAGTCGAAGGTTGAAAGTACTAAATGATGAACCAAAAGATAAAACGACTGGTTCTACTGTAAATATTAAAGGAATGAGAATATATATAGTCTAACGTGTTTTTAATGTTAAATATTTCGACTTACATTGATATTTAGTCCAAGGTTGAAAGTACTAAAATGATGAACCAGTGATAAAATGACTGGTTCTACTGTCAATAACCCGTCGTGGGTATGATCAAGCAACCAAACGTTAAGAGGGGTATGATCAAGCGCAACAATCGTATTGGGGGTATGATCAAGCCAATTTCTGAGGTTTCAACCAGCAGGTATTCCATGCAGTTAACATGATTCGTAAATGCAAGCACTCATATGCATCCAATCTGGGGCTCTTGGTGCGGAATAACTGCGTGGTCGTGTCTCCAGGTCGTAGCACCGATGTATCTACTTTAGTTTCAGTGATGAGCCCAAGATATTTCTGATTTGAAGATACCTTGAAGGCAACCTAAGAATAAGCGTTCACACTCTGTTAACATGAATAGGTCAAGTTTGGTTCTCTTTTTCTTCTCATAAAACGCGGAGAGATAATCATCTACCCGCGTTTTATGAGAAGGTTGGAGATAGGAAAAGGGCGAAAAACGAGAGGGAAGTCATTGCGACTCCCCTCTAGGTCAAGTTTGTACAGCTTGCTTCATGTTTAAGATGCACATATCAAAAAAGGGATTATAGACTGCAGATGGTGAAGGCGTTGGAACTTGTGCGTGACTTGTCAGTGAGGGCATTCTTAAATCTGTTGGTCAATGTGCACGCGGAATACAATTTCGTGTAGATGAATCCAAAGTTGAGAACCAACTTACCTCCGCAGAACGGCGCACTTCGGCACTTTTCCTGGACGTCTCCAGGTTGTGGGACTACACCACCTTGAAAGACCTTCAACAACGTCCGCAGTGGAAATTAGCATTGCGGATAACCATTTTCAAGATGTGAGAAGATTTCAATCATACTTCTTACACATGTCCTCTCGAGAATTGTGTTAGGCTTGGTTCTGGAGAAGACCTCCATTTATTGGCGTGAAATTCCGTGCAGAGGCTTCTCGACAACCAGACAGAGAATTTCTACAGTATAATCCTTGTTTTTAGATGTCCAGCATCAGTACTGATATCTTATCTATGTAATAAGCTATAATACATAGGACAGAACTTTTTTCCTAGCACTACTTCAGTTCACATTCACCTCGTGGGGATTTATGTTATGAAGCACAGTTCTGTATCGTGCATTCTTTAAACTTTTCGCTTGCAAGTTGCGAGAGACACTTACAACCATAAGACATAATTACGATGGCACTTTGAGCTGTATATCTTGACTTGACTCCAACTTCTGTCTGTGAACCGTCCAAGGTGTAACACGTCATTACTGTTATCATTTCACTAACAATCGCTGCCATAATGCTCCGTGGAAGACTTGAACACGCGTTCAGAGAAACTCAAAAGTTTCCGTGACCTGTCTTTCCCCTTAAATGAGAAGAAACATGCAAAAGCCTTTGATAAAGTGTGGATTGTGTGTATTGTGGCGGTGGTGCGTGGTGCGTGGAGGGGATGAAAAGAAGAATAGCAAAGCGCGAGTGAGCGACCGAGAGAGTTTCAGGCTTGCGTTGAAGTGAGGGCCATGAATTATTTTGTGATTATTGACAGTCAGGACTCAGGCGGTCAGTCAAGCCGTCAGTCAAGCCTGCAGCGTTATGAAGGAACTCATGATGGAGTCCTTCCATGTCCTTTGCAAACCTGTCGAGGTAAGTGCTTGAATCATTGAGTAAGGATGCTATATTCCAACCTTTGATATGACTGGTGATTCTGTTCAGCGGCCAGCGTGCGGGAAAGAATAGGATGCACCATCTCAATAGTAGCAAAGGATTATCGTAGTTAGCTTGCCACCACAGTAGACTGTAGACCAGTGTCAGCCAAGAAACCTTGAAAATTTCGAATATAGGCAGCCAAGAGCTTTGTGTACGTGAATTCTCAGATACGTGTATGTTCATCATACTGAAGAAAGATTTCAGAGTTGGGGGCAATGCTCCTTGTTCATCTCGTCATTTAACTCTTCGCAGAAACAGTGCATAAAAAGCAGTTCATGAGAATGCGGGACGATGAACTTTGGCAGGCCAGGGAGAGAAAGTGCGCCAATTCAGTAACCAGCTCCCATACCGGTCAAAGGAAAGTTTGGTCCCGTGAAGTTGATACCGGCCCGACGCGCTTCGCCCGTCAAGCATTCAGCCAAAGCCTGAAGGATCCTGAGTGTGGAGGGGCGGTTGCTGTAGATCAGCTGTGGCCTTCCTCACAGGAGGTAAGCCATGATCTTAGTTCCATCGTCCGGTAAGTCCACGTCTGTGTTTTCCATTCCGTTGGATGAAAGTAGTTCCGTGTTGCAATGAGAGATGATTGCATCACAGAGGTCAAAGCATCTGAGTTTAATCTACTAGAATACTAAATGCGGCTTTCTTTTGGACGGTACTAAGGCTTCAGGCAAGTCTCTCCTCACCTCGAGTCCAGCGGCTCCAGCCTTGCAAGTGGCCGCCAGATGATAGAGGAAAAGTAGGTTAAATCTGTGGGAGCTAATTATAGCGGCGGAATAGAAATGTAGGCTTGCGGCATGGCTTTTACAGTACATAGGGAACTGAACTCACTGAAGAAAGCAAACTCCGTGCTCCAGTCTAAAATCGTGACATAAAACTTTTGGTGTGAGAGAATTATGTTATTAGGCACTCCGGCTTCTCTCGTAGAAACCAGGGTACACTAGTTAGCTTTGATCTTCTTTGGCAGCATGACTATCCTTGACGCTAACCATAGATGTACGGTATGGCTTGACTCCCAGTGAGGCTCATTCCTCTGGGCTCGGTTAAGGATTTGAATGCGTGGGGGTGCGGGTTTTGTTGTGATGATTAACGTCTTGAACACTTTGCCTGATCCATGTCAAAGATATTCCCCGTATTCGTATATATCAGACTATACGTACAAACGTATACAAAGTCCATCCATAATAGATACGTCCAGGCTCTTGTACAGTGTATACATTAGCGATCGCTTTCAGTAAATCCTGCATCTAGTATATATACTGGTGCCCTTATAGTGCAGAATCAAAACAACCATTGCTCACGCGGGCCCTCTGCTCGGGTGGGCAGACACACCGCTCCTGCGGAGTTTGTGTGCACACACGCGCACCTTGTCTCCCTGCAAGAGTGGGTGCTTTTCTGGTCGTAAAGTCACTGCAGTTCGATGTCTGCCTCTCGCTCTCTCACGGCCCTATGCCGATCCAGATCTGCAACGGATTTGAATTTTAGGCAGATTGTCATTCCGCTCTCCTCTTGCCCCTTGTGTCTTATAGCTGTAGGCCTGTTGTCTATCCATCACTTTTGGTACTCTTTCAGACTTCATTGTGCAGGATGTGCCTCCCGGACTATGGATGTGAGAGGACACACTCCTAGCTCTGATGTGCTCGGGTCTCATGCCTCCAGTCGCCAAGTTCTCACTTTAAGAAACAAAGATCCCGTGTCTCCTAGATTCATGTGGGTAGAAGCCGCCTCCTGGAGATTGAACGCAGGTACTCGGATACATACGCCCGGGTACCGGTTTTGTAAACGGTTAGGTTTTTCCCTCAGGTTGAAGTCTTGCCATGTTGTCAGCCCATACATGGCTGGCAATTGCTTCGTGGTGTAATACCCTGTGCGACACCCGCCTAAAAGTTTTTACACTACAGTACTTCCTTTTAGAGCAGCGTGCGGTATCTGACGGTCGACTTCCATGCTTGCTACTCGTTGCTCAAAATGCTCAGCATGTCTGAGACTTTAACCAAGCTCCTGCTAGCAGTCAGACTTTGGCTGTATTAAGGTCATTTCACACAATTAGGCTGAATTTGGGCGCAACGAGTGCCTTTTTATGTCTGTTTTGTTAGCATGGTACATATCGATGAACATTTGTCGATGAGTTTGTCGAGGTTGAACTTCTTTCGTGCTTCACTACTGGAGCACTGCCTTCCCGAGTTGAATCGTTTTTATTAAATTTTGCATCTGAGAACGGTTCCGGCTACCATATTTCTCTCGGTCAAGCTAGTAGCGGTCACTGTTCTTTGTACAGATTGGTTGACGATACGGTTGAGTGAGATTACCAAGCTTAAATGACATGTTCAAGGGATATTCGAGATATAGTATGGCGGTAATAGCTGCTCAGAGTTTATGTGATGTTCGGCAAGCCGAGCATGTCATATGAGCTTGGTAGTTTTTACTCAGCCGCCTGAGTTTCCAAAACTGGAAAGACATGGACCGGATTCGGAGAAGCGATGGAATTTGAAATGGAGATCGGGCATGTCATATGAGCTTGGTAGTTTTCAATCAGTCGCTTCAGTTAGCAAGCCTAGTACAGGAGTTTCACAGAGTGCTTGGTCGAAGCCGGGTGCGTCAACCCTTTCTGTCCTGTCAAAGTGTGTCCAAAGTCAGTAACACTATCTACTATTTGGTTTCACCGTTGCAGTATTCTTGTTCTCAGTTCTTCCACATCCTGAAGTTTGCTGTTTAGTTGGAGTCTCTGTAGCGTCCTTGGCACCCCTCATGATCACTCTACACTTCCTTGATTCTGGTAAGGATCTGGATACCAGCTGCAGGAAGATATCTGATTTGGCACTCGGAGGCGGACGATATTGCTGATTTCGGCAATGACCTTCTGGTTGGACGCGTTTGTCTTGTCAATGGTTGGGACTGAGTTGTATTTGTGTTTACTTTAATATGCGTAAGAGAATTGAGTGAATCATGCAGGTTCGGCTTCTCGGAGGGGATCGGATGCTCAGCCGTAGTTTGCAAGTCGGAAGCGATTTAGACGTCTAATACCAACCAATTGTAGCGCTTGGATTGAAACCATTGGTGAATACGAACTGTACAAGGTATTGTTAGTCTTGAAGGGGTATCTCTTTCCAGGAAGCACTTGGATACTAGAAGTAAATCTCGATTGGCTCAAGTAGAGTCTCATTGCGAGGACTGTGTGGAAAACGTAACACTGAAGTAAAACCGATTAAGCCTTTATCTATTTCTCGTGTCGTCCCGTCACCCTTAAAGTAATTTGGCAACGGCGGTTGGCTGATTGAGTTTGCTAATCACGAGAAGCGCTAACATAGAATGTCGAAGTTTGTCACTTTGCCTTGCCTGAGTTCTTCACAGTGACAGGAGAAGCGTACGTGTATCACTTTCTTCTCTCAGTTTCTGCTTGCTCCATATCTCCCAGAGAGATGATGAATGTGTGGATACGATGCTGAGCTGGAAATCTTCTTCGTCAGATCTGCAGAACTAACTGTTTGCGAGTGTAACGCGTTGAGTCGGGAGAATCATCAGGATCGGATTATCGTGTTAGAGAAAGGATGCAGTTTTCCTTACCTAAGGGTTCAAGTTGGAGCCATGAGTGTGTGTGTATGTACAATCACCGTTTGTGAAGTGAGACTGTTGCACTGGACATGTATTTAACACGGGTCAACCGTCAACTGATGAGCTCTACTGACCTTAAAGTTTGTGCTCGTGAGCGTGCAGTACATTGCTAACTACCGGCCTAAAGGATGACGTTCTCCCTTACTGAGTTTCTGTAAGAAACGTCCTGACATATGATCCGCTACGGAATCGGTTGCCAAGCGGTAAGGAGGAGAGCAGAGCTCAATACCCTTTGTTCGTGGAGACTCAATCTACACCTATGTTCGCGGAGAACAAATTTCAGTACGCGAAAGCTTCCTAATATTGTACTAACAAGATTTCAGTCTGGGTATATCGGCTGCATCAGGAGAATGACTGTGAATTCGGTCGAACATGTACAGGTGGTGTTTTCCTTCCGACCGCAGATTTAGTTAGTCAAGATTAATAGAAGCATCCTCAGAAGGACTTGCCATCTAAGAGGACAGATTAACGTGGGCCATGTTTCGTTTCATTCAAGGTGAAAAAACTAAATGTAAGGGTTTTATCAGTTAAATGAGTTAAATGAGTTAGGTAAGCTTTCAGGTTCGACATGTGAGACCTACAAATCTGCATCAAGAGCGCCTGTGTGTGTGTATTGTGGTTGAAAGTAGCCTCGTTCTGGATGGCGCTCGAGAGCTCGAGGTATTTCTGAATCAGCTCGTTTTCCTGTTATTGTAACTGTGGAGTCTTTGAATCTTGTCAATCCTGTGGATGGTTTTTATTTTCCAGCCGCCTTTACCTTCAGAAGGAAATCATGTCGGGTCGTTTTAGGTGGGTATGTGAAGAGGAAATCCACACTGATAGTTTCTGTCATGGACAGCACGCAACATAGACGAGAGAAAAGACGGAAAGGTGAAACAGACACATAGAATATATTTCTCATGCCAGGCTATGTAGGGAAGGTCATAACCTGTGAAATGTCACAACCTGTGAAATGGGAATTTGCTGCAGTACTCGGTGGTCAATTAATGGCGCGATGGATAAATCGTATACCCGACAGAACGTTTCGTTGGCTACTGCTATAGGAGAGTCGTTATATTTGCTCGTAGAAGATTTAGCAAATCCGTCACCTGGAGCAGAGTGTGTGGGCCCAAGACCGCGTAAAAGGTTTGTCGTTGCTCAATGAACACACTATTAATTAAACTGCCAAGGGAATGTCGTAAGACTCTTCTGGAGCAACGAAACAAGTCCCGGCAGGAAGGGAATTTCCAGTTTACAGCTCGTTGACTGTACTATTTAGCATGAATGTGCCACTTCGTAGCTTCACGAGAGAGTGGATATATACATCGTTCAGTGAATATTTTGAAATCTGAATAATGTGGTCCGAGTGAATAGCATTTCTTGAGTGTGTACGTATACTGCGGAAACGTGCTAATGTTAATTTGAATGAAAGGTTTGTGAGTGAACAACCTGCGGAAATTTAGATCGACAAGCGGCACCTGCGCGATGGTATATGACAAACTTTTTCACCACGGCAGACGAAGCCTAGGCATGCCTGGTCTATTGCGCATGTTTATGCGCGATGCACCAGTCATTATATGTCGGTCCTGTTCTCTGGCAACCTGGACTGTACATGACGTTAACTATGATGAGAGCGGGGAAAGTACTGGAGAGATGGGCAGACCAAAAAAGGAGCGCGACTATGGAATTTGTCGACTATTTAAAGCACGCATCAGCACCCTTCAGTAGTAGGTTTCATTGCTCAGATCGACTCCATTCCCGCTTGGAACTGAAATCTATTCAGGTGATACAATGTTTTGTAATTTTCATAACCATTAGGGAGCAGTAGACGCGGATTTCACTCTTGACAGTCAAACGTGACGCAGGTTAAAAAGTCGGGGTTAATTAGAATTTAGAACTCTAGGCTTAACTTAGCTTCAAATATGCACTGGACTTGCTAACAGCGTGCACTCTTCTCACACATCTTTCAACAGATCAAGAAACACAACAACGAAAAGTTATATGATTCGAGGTCCTGCGCATCTCTGTACAAGTAATTTTCGCGGACCTGGTTGCTAAGTTGAGAAATCAGTCCACTCAAATTAATATCTACTCCGTGTGCAAACTTTGGGAGGTCTCTTCGACAAGTCTTAAGGTACTCACTTTGATTCAGACGCTCTTGTGTAACTTCATAGTTATTTGACATGTAAAAGTAACTTGATTATTAACCTAATGACCAATCTGAATTTCGAAATACATATTCACACTAAACCAAGCCTTTAAATGGAACTGAGCTGAGCAGAATAGAATCTCATCATTGCTTTGCAGAGTTCTGCGCTGCTATAAATTTATGATTTTGAGTGTGAACTACAGTATGCATATAGATCTAGCCCATATCTCCTCCCTCATACGCTTCCAACAGGGAAGTCCCCGAGAAAGCCAAACTCACCATGTCTCGCAATTATCTTTGTCCTCCGCTGCAGCAGGCCGAGTGACCGCCACATGATGTAAGAACGGAAAAGCCTGCTCTTTTCCGATCGTCCGCGTGTTGCACTGTAGATTGCATATTCTTCCTTCCATGCTGACTTCCTCTCGTAGCGACTTTCTTTGTACCGCAGGCTTGTTTCTCTGCCCCCAATCCCTTCCATGCCTGGAATATGGATCATTTTCTGCATGCTCTTTGACCAACCATGCACTCCTCTGCCTGCAGGCCAGGCGCCTACCCACCCCCCACCATAACCATTTAGCTGTAGGTTCAGACCTACACCCCACCCCACTCCCACTCCCACTCCAGTCACACTTTTCCTATCTCTACTTTTCAGGCCTAGGACGTGATCGTACATTTAACACTCCTGCTCTCCCCTGACTGTAGTACTTTCCTCCGTGTGTGCAGGTTGACAATGTGTGTCGGTAGGACTCGGTACTCTCTCCCGTTCTGAAATCTCTGTTTTACTCGACAACCATACACTTTAACCCTTAATGTTTGGATTCCTTCCAGTCTGCCTTCTAGTTCTCATATGTATACGTTTTCTCCTTAAATCCAACATTTCTATCTGTAGTACCTCGTGGTACAGTTTTATCATGAGTATGATCCTGATACAGGCTGGATAGACTAAGTCCAGTCCATTCTCTCGGACTGGGATCTTACCATGATTATGCACGTAGTGGAATTATGCTCATTCCTCCTATAACTAATATATCATCAACTAAAGTCATCTCGCAAGATGATTCCTGTGTAAGAGTTTATTCATTCAATTTCTACCACTAATTTTATAAGGACATTCTAAAACCTAAATCTAAAAGTCTTGTATGTGCCTCCATAATCAGATAATGTACCATTAGGAGGTAATGTCTTCGGCTTGATAAAGCTGTAACCCAGACGTCTCCTTTTCTCCTCTTTCCAAGAACTTTCAATGTATGGTGTGTTGTATCATATTTCTCTTTGGGGTTTCACACATTCCGTCCTCTGCAAATGAAACAAGGCATCCATCGTCTGCGAGAGTTAATCTTATGTAGATTAGAGTTGATGTCACGAAACAGACTATTTCATGACAACGACACACTGTCTCGAATCACTCCATAGAGAGTTTGTTCAGTCTCTGGAGTAGTATTGTCTGCTGGATTTTCCTCTTGTGAGGATACACAATCAATACAGCAGAACAGACCAGAATAGAGGCAAGTACTACGGTCCTTCCTTCTTATCTGTACGGTACAGGTGTACAGTAGTTGCATCACATAATAAGCGTCCAGGAAATTAGTGTTTGCTTGCCCACTCTCGTAGTCCAGGAACCTTCGGCGTACTCATAAACCTGATTGATGGTAGAAGAAGTAGGAGAACCTAGTAGGAAGAACTTATGTGTCAGTTACCTGTTTAATTCTTGGACAGTGTGAAAAAATGAATGCAATCTAGGAAGTCAAACACAACGAGCCAAGTGCCGCGAACAGTACAAATACCCAATGTGAGTATATTCTGTCCTGTACGCAGTATGCCAATTCCTTTTCTCGTATGAAAAACTTCCTACTCTGTGGTTTCTCTCTCTAGCTTTTTTGTCGTAAGAACTTAATTTCTACTCTGAAGCCATGCTGCCATACCCACCACTGTAGATGAGAATCTTGCTCCTTTAGTGCCAAGGTCTTGCTCCTTTAGTGTTCAGAAACATTCCTTCCCGAGTGAGGAATTTAGCTCACCAAGCTAGAATATTCCGAATCAGTAAAGGTGGAACCAAGAAGTGTGATCAAAATCATCATACGGATGAACAGTAAAGGGAATTTAATAATTTCCCTAGCTAGTCAAAGTCGAAAAATCGAGAGAAAACTTGTACCGAAAGTTAGTTGGTTAGTCCGCAATCGCGAACGCTCGTATTTAATGCTCTAGATTTTAGGTACATCTTTCTCTGTGAAGCCACATTGGGACTGTCGTTGCAGTATCTATGTATGTTCTCTAAGAAAAGAAAGGACAGGAGAATATACTGTTGTCCAGAAGGAAATTATCTCAGTTGTGGGGAGTTATTGGCACTCGTATATCTTGAAGAAATTTCGGTAGTATAACATATCGAACTGTATAGTCCGAGTATCTTGCCACAGCTTTAGATGATATTTACTGGTCATCCTGATATTATAGTAAGTAAAAGTATACTAGTATAATCAGTTCTGTAATATTTATACCCGGTCTTTATCTTCTGCTGTGCGGAATCTTAGTGAGATTATTTCCATCCAGCACTACCTTCAAACTTAAGTTGCATTACCTCAAACATGCGAGGAATATAAAATATGTACCAGAAGATAATATAATTAATAGGCTGCAGCGTATCGGTTCGTTTGAGCATATACTTTCTACTTGGAGCCCTGTAGATGCCATCAATGTTTTTCCCTCTCTAGTTGTTGTTCCATAAAAGAAATGCTTCGACGTACATTCTAGCTGACCTAGCACTAAGCCTCAAGCCAGAAAACGGACGACTTCACATGGCCTTCTCTGCATGGAACGGAGATTCTTATTATAAGACAGCGTATAAAGGAAATATCTGAAATTGTTTGTTGGTTTCT
Organism: Asterella californica; assembly: GCA_036924285.1. NCBI lineage: Eukaryota > Viridiplantae > Streptophyta > Marchantiopsida > Marchantiales > Aytoniaceae > Asterella > Asterella californica. The sequence continues at coordinate 23,076,569 of JAYKYS010000003.1, forward strand.
TTTTCACCCTTATGGCGGGTATCATCATTAGCCAGTGACTGGCTGTAAGGAAATCTGCTTAGATATCACCACAAATCACGGATAATGTGTGGTATGATGCATGATTTTCTTCTTTGGGGAAGTGAAAAGGGTTTGAAGTAAGCTTACTTTGTAGATGTCGTTCCAGTAAACTCTTTATTCCAGTATTTCAGGACTGTATCTTTTCTAAAACAACATATTGTTCGTGCGGCATAAATTCCATGGTACATATGTACGTACAGGATAAACGCCTCCGGACGCTGCTTAGATACAAAAGAGAGAATCCATATGCAGAGCCCAGAACTACTGGATTAAAATCGCATTTTCAACGACCTTCTCATTCTGGACTTGGCAGATAATATATAGGCTCAATAATTAGATAGTGTTGGCCATCTTCAGTTGAGCTACAGGGGGGACCACATTAACCACGGTGATGGAGCGAAGACTGCACACACACCGAGGAGAAAGGGAGGGTAATCATGACGTGATACTATAACTTGAATAGGCGGTGCTTTCAAAGTGCCTCCAAAGCTTCACTTTGTGTCATTACCTCTAGTCTTCTTAAATCTACTGTAGTCTCATGATCCGACTCTCATCGGTTCTTGGTCTTACTGCTTTCGACTGAGGTGCATCAGTTTACTGATTGTTTTTATGGTTTTAGATGCTCCTTATTGTCATTATTTTTTAGCCACTCTTCCAGTATCCTGCACATCGTTCGACGCCTTTACGACCACTTATATGAATTCTGATCTTCTATCTTTTGAGTGTTTGGGTGTGTCCTCCATGTTCATCCACAAGTTCTCATTGTCTCCCTCCTATACCTTTTCTGTACCCACTTCTCGTCAATCTCATCCGCTTCTCATTCCTCTTCTTCTCTCCGATATCTAATAGTCCTTTTCCCTTTTATGTGGTGGTTGCGAGGAGGGAAAGAGGCCAAGTATGGTAGCCTAGAACCTGTTCAGTCATCATTTGAAGCTTGTTCATCGTTTGTCTTTTCCTAAATTTCAGCATATGCCCTTCCCTGCAGCCGTAGAGTTCACTGCTGTTTCAATACCAACGGATCACACTTCCAAAGATTGAGGCAAAACTTCAACCATGGAACTCTGATCCACTGAAGGAATGGTAGGATGGCTATCAGCGATACATGTGACAGATAAGGAGAATAGGTAGACATGTTCATGTTGTTATACGTATTGACTTGCTTGAACGCCGGGTCGGGAAAACTGAAATTCTCTCCTTCACTCCCCTACCAGTGAATTACTTCCGCTTGTGCTTCACGAGTTCACGTAGCACACAGACGTATTCACTATCCCATGTTACTTCCATCCACTGCGAGCAGAAACAGTGAAAGTTCTCTGAATTCTACCTAAAATCGTTCAATATATTCGCAGAATTGTTCAAGCCATACGTGGCATTCCATAATTTCGAAAGTTCTTTCTTGTTCATTCTTTAGGCTCATGTGTACGAAACTTGGTTCAAACGAACAGAGATGGATGGGTCTAAGATGGGGGCGTTTGGTTGATAGACAGTTAAAGTGCACACATAGTCTTCGGTTCTTTCCGAAGACTACGTTTCCGATCGGAAACCCCATTCCCCGTTCCTTGTTAGCTTTTATCCAGATTTCCGGAGACTTGTTCTGATGTAACTGGTGACTATATTTTCGGGAGGGCAAGGAAGAAAGCGTACTTGTTTCATGGAAGATGAACGGTATCGGTATCCCATTTAACATTTAATCGATCTTTATATTGCCTGACAACCTTCGAATTTAACTGTGGGTTCAAAGGTGTAGGTAGAAAGCCATGCGTATATGTACTCCGGTCTATGTGGATAGCAGCTTAATGCAAATACTACTCACCTACACTCAAAAGTAACCAGTCAAAAATAGAACACACAGAGTACACAGTGAGGAGAACGAAGGGATCAATGATAGCTAACTGGGGAAATCTATCACCTGAGGCCAGAGTGTCGGAAATGTGGAACAGACATCATGTTCCCTAAAAGCAGGGCCGTCTAGTATGGAGGAACAAGAAAGATGACCTTACCACACGGAGTGCATGATGATCACGTTTATGCGTATAGAACATCAGATGCCCTGTATGTAATCTCACCGACGACAACTACCGAATCCAGCCGGTCGTCATGACCATCACGGGAAATGGACAGCATTGTCCTTCTAGAGTCTTAGGTTTTAGGGTACACCCATCTTACTAACGATAGTTAGCCTAAAGGAGGGTTCACCACGGATGATCAGAAATGGGTTTAGTGCAAACATGACGTGCTTTACTGGAGAATTACCAGTAAATCACGCCATAGCCTTTACTTGACTCTTACGCCGACTCCAGTGAAACACTGTATGGTTGCATTGAAGTGCTGTACACTGACGCAAGCTTCTGTCCCATACGACCAAATGATTTTGCTCGGAGTTAGTGCGTTCGTACAACTGAAAGTCTCGTGGAAGACTATACCCTGACCGGAATCTTACAGTGACGAGAACACGTTTGATTCTGCCCTCCATGATGACCAAGTCGGAGTCGGTAAGATGGCTATAAGTGGTGCAACTGCGTTCGAGAACACGGGGAGTCTAAGCAGAACCTCAAACCCACTCTCCGGAAGTCCCTTATAACTCTGTTAGTCATTTATGACCACCAAACAGATGGCGAGCTGAACTGATCGACCAAACAAGTTGCGTTCATTACCAGACAAACAACGAAAGTACAACAAGTACGAAAGGGTGACATTTTCCCTCGGCCTGCTTCACTATGATACGGTTGATGTACAAGCTAATTTGCTACTTCAAGTTGCCGCTACCGTCGGAGAAGACGCGATCAAGTCCAGAGAAGGCGGAGGTCGACCATGCAGCAGCTTGCTCCGGATCAGATGTTTGAAGGCAGCAACAGCAGCTTCATGGAGGCCAACATCACGAGGAGGACCGGAACGTGTGAGAGCACCCCCAGCTTGAGCGCAGGTCTGCAAAAGGGCGACCACTTGTGGTGCCAAAGAAGGAAATGTTGCAGCAATTTGAGCAACAGAACCCAGGACTTCTTGCAGGAACCTTGCGCAACCAGCAACTTTGCTACGCACCTGTGTAACATGCCCTACGACCTGCGAGCCAACGTTTCAGAGCGAGCAGGACGTCCACCTAATCCTCACTTGTTTTGCGACGATGATGGTAAACGTGGACAAGAACAAACTGATCCATCACCAGCACCAAACATGAAGATGACCGTAATAAAGAACCAAAATATCAGCAAAAATAACAGCCAAAACCGGACAAATGGCCATTAGGTAACGACGAACAGAAGAATCCAATTTTCCAAGTTCGTTTCAAGCAAAAGCCAATTGAGAGACCTGTACTACCGTGAAAATTGTGTTGTCATCAACACCACTACCATCAAGACAAAAAGCTGCAAATTATACTGACCGATGCTATACTTGCATTTCAGTTCCCAAATTTTCACACCGTACGTAAGAAATTTGCTGGAACGTATATGACGGGGAAACAAAGATATTACCTGCTGGGCAGCCGTTAGACTTTGAGGCAAGTTCGGATGCAGGCTTGTCAAATGAGCTGTAAGGACAGCAGCGAATACTTGTCGCTGCTGTTGAGACTGTTGGATCAATTCCCCAATAAATTCCAAACACTGAACCATTGCTGGAACTCCCTCCACCATAATTGGTACGAGCGTTTGATCATAACCCTAAATAACGATCACCGGGGAAACAGCAATGCAGCGTTACACTATCACTCATGGATAAACATGTCATACAGGCACCAATCTATCATCAGAACGACTGTATAAGAAGGTAAAACATCGCATGAAGAGGCGAAACTGTAGTAGGATGGCTGGAGATAACGGCTCATTAACAGGCCGAAGTAACGTTAAGAGGTCGAACCGTTACAAGAGCAGTCTGGACTAAAGACTTGGGGTTCACTGGTCGATTCATTTACTAGTATGGCGTGATATTGGCTCCAGTGAGCTCCTGAAAATGGAACAGGAAATGGTAGACCTAAGAGTTGAGCTTTGCTGTGTTCATTGTGTGCTGACCAACCTGAAAGTGAAGCAGTTTGAGCAGCAAAGGACTTCTATGGATAAGCGAGCAGATCGTAGACAAAATAAGGCAACGCGCCTCGAGTAAAGGGCCCGTCCGCTCTTCATCTCCAAGCTCTGCATTTGGTAAGCAGCCCTCGAGGAGAATCTGACAGACGGCACTATATTGATACAACCACAGTCCGAAGTAAGCACCTGAGTAGCTAGTCGCAGCTGAAGGTAACACCTGTACAACTGCTTTCACAGAAAACACCACCACAGCACCCATGAATGGACAAGTCTCAGGAGATGACGAGAACCCACCTATCTTGAGCAATCATGGCGGCAGCAACTTCCTCTCGTTTGACCCCATCCCTTCCCGCATCTGAGGCAGCCACCTGACATATACGTCGATTAGCAACAAGGATCTCAAGCAAGAGATCTAGAATTATTCCCAGCAGTGGGGAACGGAACACCTTAGAGTTGCAAGCAATCAGCTTGAGTGGCTCTTCCACAAGTCCACTTGTAACAAGTCGGGCGACAGTGTGTCCTGCTTTGCCTGAAGATGGCTTGCCGTGTGTACGTGTAGGGTGATTTCCCCGCGTCGTCATGGAAGGAACGTCGAGCAGCTCCAGGAGAACTGGCACCAAACGCTCTAGGGCTGACGAGGGAAGGGAGCGCCACCAGATGCAAAACTGGTCCTGTAAACATCGTGGACAAGATGCGTCGAGCAATTGCGGCACTAACTCTTTCATCATGGCTGCTTCCAGTGGCCATTCCACTCCTATCCCCACTAACTTTTCCAACTGCTCCGCTGAACCACCAATTGCGCCCGGATGTGGCCTTAGTGCAAATGCACGCAATATCCTCAAGGCGGGCAACGGATTCACCATAGCGGCTTTCATTCTTGCCACAACGACCTCCACAGTGAAACCCTTTTCACTTGTCTCCGGAGGCCATTTCTCATCACGAGAACCTGATACTTGGCTTATACCTTGGTCAAGTGGACCGGATAAGACCGCCTCAGTCTTTCGGCTGTCTACATCCATTGGCGATGCCTGATTTGTCGGCTCCTGAGAGTCTATCCCGGATTCACCGACATTCATCTCGGACTCCTCAGGCTTTAAACAGGGTGTACCAAGACGTTCCACCCATTGCAGATCTTCTGTGACTGGAACGTCCTCAACATGTGTATCAAATGTTGCATTTGTTTTCCCGAGGTCCCGAAGAAGTGCCTGGGCAGTAAATCTTTCCGGGAATACTATGGATGCCACACCGAGCCACTGCAATCATCAACAGTGGTAATCTTCCTCAAATACAGTGCAAATCTAATCTATACAAGGACACATCGCAAGAGCTGAGAGAAACATCATTCACTGTCCGAAGGTACACTTCATCTTAATCGACTAGAGTACCGGAATCATGTGCTTTCCAACTGTGTGAAACACACGAAAGGTATGCAGTTGTTGACTACCTGGGGGAACAGATTCTCATAAGCCGGCCAATTCGTTTCCATGTAAATGAGAAGTTCCCGAAGCGGTAATCCGTGAAGCAGGTCAAGCCACCATCCGCCATCTGCACTTGTATCAATCTCCGCAGAGGAGCCTTCATGATTAACGTCACCAGCAATGCCCAAGCTCCTTCCTATTGACTCTCGCCAGAGAATGTAGTAAGTGACAAGGGCTGTCGTGGCCAGAGAATTTCCGATTTCGTCAGCCTGCATGAAGCCCTCTTTGCGCGTTTCTCCATGGCTCTCTAAAATCGCGCTGAATCTGCCTGAATGTGACAATCTCGTGCTGAACTTACGATCTCTCAAAACTGCGAGTCCCGGAGCCAAAGCACTAACTAAGGAGGCCCGAGACAAAGGACGCATACGGAACCGCTGCAGACCTCCTCTTGCCCGAGGTACTGAAACCGATAACTCCGTGTATGCTTGAATCATAGGTGGAAACGTCTGGAATGAGCATAAATGAGGTGAGAACAGCAAACGTGAAACTTAGCTCATTTACGCAACAAAGACGTGAAATATGCAAAAAGCAAAACTTTAGCCAAGCTACCGGCAATGGACGAACTTTGGCAACCTTGTACATACAGCATGGATAGGTTCACCAGCGATGGACATGTAATGCATCACAGTGTCCGAGATGTCTACAGCACAACGTGCAAAGGTGGTAGAGTGCAGCAGCTGCTCTAGGCATTTCAAGCCGTATAAGGGACGCTTCCTGCATAATGCAGTAGCGTGAAGTTCTTAGTTACCGTTTAATTGTCCTATAAAAATGCAAAATGAGAACCTCTGTAATCACTAAATGAGGACAAGGAGACTGGACTTATGCAAGAATGATAAAGAGAAAAATTCATAGACAGTACTTGGGGGATGGGATTGGACCCCTCGGCCGCAATGCCGCAGCAGCACTGGCTGCAGTGTAAGGATCAGATACCACTCCACCAGCAGCATCTGCAAGATCTCTCATAGAACCATTGTGTACGGTGACTTGCACACCAAGAGCTTCTCTTATAAACTGCAGGTCCAACTCAAGAAAAGCTTAGTTAGAGATAATGGAACTTAAAACATTCGTATGGTGCTAGAATCATCTCCCATACGAACATGCTGTAATGCCATGAGACGGGCTTCACGCCAGTAACGATCTGTACTGTAAGAGAGAATCACTGAGTCCGAACGTATGTATAATAAAACGGAAAGGAACAGTACCACGGCAATATCAGAGAAGCGGCGCTGCAAGAGTTGAACTGCTATCCACACAGCAAGCTCAATCTCCTGAGTACAAGCTGAATAAGGAGCATTCCCCATGGCTGCTCGTAACAAGTTCTCAACGCTTTTCTGCAGCATTGGTTTCGTTGAAGATCCTGATAGTCCGGGTATCAGACACACGAAAGAGATTCCCAGCTCCAGCGTGCGCTCGGAGACAAACTGACTGTCGCTGGGCTGATAACCGTCTCCATTGGTGATCGTGTTTTCGGACGTGGATTCCTTCGCTCCTCCTAAGACTCCCAACCAGAACTCAACCTGAAAAACAAAACTTACACAATTAATACACTTCCAACTTAATTGCAAGCGTTAAGCTCTCTGTCGAGGAAACATAACCCACAGACACTAACGTTTTCAATTAACCTTGAAGATGTCAAAGCTCACTCCCAGTGGCTGATGATAATTTGCCGTCAAGCGAAAGGTTCGGGGCAGGACAAAACTTCCACGGATATTATGCAATGTTCATGCTACTATCAATATACGAGCGAAACGAAAGTAGAATGAACCTCCATGACCTCCGCAAAAAGATATCCATGATGTTAAACGGTTGCGACTGTTATATATCTCGGAAGCAGTCAATAACAAGCTCACAACAGAATTTCAGACCACCTATGCAGCCCCTCAGGGAGGTGAACGGTTGATGCAATCCAGCTGAGCAATACCTCTTCATGAGCTGGTTGTAGATCACACGTGCGTATCAGCACACAATATAATCTCAGATGAGCATGGAGACGTCCACTCCAACCCTGCTTCTTCCATGTCGACCTCGCATCTGCTAGTAGAGAATCTCGTACTCTTTGAGTAACTCCTTTACCAGTTGACTGGGAAGCGGAGGAGGTTTTATGATCAGAGCCTACATCTTTGTCTTTACCTTGAGACGGGTGAGGAGGAGGAGCATGATAACTTTCACCATGCTTTTGACTCGAGCCGAAGACAGAGAGGATCCACTGAGAGGTTCTCCCTCTTGGAAAGATCAACTTCGACAGAAACTGAAGTTCATCTTGAAAAGTATCCAGAGTTATCTGCAGTGCCATTTCTGGCAGAGTGCATGTTTGAACGAGTGCACCCCTGCAAATACCCGCAAACGATGGACTGACATGACAAAAACTGCAGAGTGCTCGAATGACAATCTGTAAATATGGGGAGGTAGAGGGTAGCGCTTGATCTTGAGAATGAACCCCACTGTGCTCACGAGAAAGAGGGGCAATGCCAGGGCCAAACCCTGTTTTCGCACCCGATGTAGATTCAGAAGCATGAGGACTTCCGGGCTGGTTATCAACCCCATCCCTATGCCGAACGAGAATGCTCGCCAAAGCAAGAGCTCCTCTCTCGGCCTGAGCCGGATTGTTGGCGAACGTGGTTACGAGCACAGCACACCCGTTGCTTGCTGGGAGCAAGCCTTTCACCAACTGGTCTGAGTGCACGAGTCAAGCAAATAGCAATACGAGAAATGGTTACTTCCAGAGTGTGAACCTTCTAGGCTCCAAACGGAACTGTTTAGAATCAGAGTATTAACCTTTGGGACAAATGTTGACACAGCCAGGTCGTCCTTATGTAGTTACTAAAAGTTCATAACGACAGTCCCCGACCCTACCTAAACGCCCTCTTAACAGGTGCTAACCAGCTAGACTGAACAGACTCTTCGGAACCTGAAGGAAGATCTGATTCCGTCGTCATCCATATCGATAACAAAATATTGGTACCAGAGAAACTACAAACAAGTACTTGAAACCGAGAAAACCAGGGAACAAAGTTGTAAACCTGCGGTTAAAAGAGCTGGACAACGTGAGACAGCGATCGGCAATAAGCAAAGGAGCTCCAATAAATACGCGTCATTGCTCCATATGCTTCCTTCATCCTTCTCTTGCAGCTGAGAAACTCCTTTGTACGAGAATCGTTGGGCCCTTTGACGGACTGAGAGAATAGAAATTTTTACTCTATCTTTCTGCAAAGATTCACATATGAGCATCCATATCATGATTCAGTAAGTTCATTAAGAGAAAAACTGGCACCATTATAGCCGAGTTCAGAAATCACTCCAAACAAAACAAAACGGAGGCACCAGTAACTGAGTCAATTCTTGAGCCCATTCACCACTACTCTAAACACATAAGGTCTACGGCGTTTGCTCCTTTGCTCACATGCCAAAATCTCTGCACTCTGTCCTGCAGCTCAAATACCTCGTCTGCAACTTCGAAGGCGTGGCATTCATCCGCATCGTCATCTTCAAGTTCATGTGCATCCCATCTCCAAACTTTCTTTTTATTTTCATCGTCCTCCACGTCCTCCTCAGGCAGAAAGCTCCCCGGTTTATCTTTAGTACTGCCAGCAGCCTCCGCTTCCAGCACTAACTGCGCAATTTCTACATAATCCAAATTCGCATATGCAAGCGCTCTAGGAACTTGCGTATGCGAATACAGAGAAGGCAACAAATGAGGAATCAGAGCCGGGGAGTCGGCTACAGCAAGAGTTAGGGAGGGCAGAAAAGGTGCAGTACACTCCGCGTTGAGCTCCGCAATTGGCTTTGCCGGAGCCCCATACTGCAAGAAGTGCAGAACATGGCTTGCCATTCCTGCTCTGTCCATGTGCTTGCGAGCACTCGGACTACATTCTGTTAGCGGAATTACCTTCGTCGATTTGTACCCGAATCTTGCTCAGTGTACTGGAATAAACTTCGCTGAAATAAATTGAACAACATCCTGTTCGCGTTCCCTAATCCTTAGCCAAGTCGACCGAGAATATTACCCATCAAGATTCTTCCCCATGCATTCCGCTGCAAAACGAGCATTGCCAACTTAATTACTCAATGCTCGCGATCTCGACGCGATCAATATACCTATGCTGATTCACGCCATAATCACAATCAATTGAAGCGAGCGCGCGCTTGCACGAGGACCAGGACGAGCGCCTTGCTTGCTTTGTTGCTTCCTTTGGTCGATTTTCCAGAGGTACGTGTTGATTTTCCGTCCGATTCAAGGTAAAGACGGTCTCAGTCGAACTTTAGCCGGTCAAATCCATGATTTCCTCATATACGTAACCAAACTTACCGGTTGTATTCTGTCTAAAACAATATCAGTCGACAATTTCTTGATCTGACGGCAAGGTCTCTAAAGAATTTGACGGCACTACGCTAGTAGAGTCAGACACTCGCTTCGCTCTGGTCCCAAACTAATCATCACACGCTGGCAAATCACGGCTACCCGGCGGCGGAATCTGGGAGAAAGCCTCAACACTAACCTTCTGAACGAGAGGATGTACACCTGCCCGTTATCGCTACCCGCTGGACACAATCCTCGATTGCTGGGTAAAGTCTAGAATGGATTTTAATCAAAGAAACAAATACCCTAAGAGCGTAGCCTCACCTGCGATTTGAAGATACCATTTTTAGTTTCAGAACTTGGTGAAGAGGGTTGGTAATAAGGGTGTAGTCCACATTAGAATTTAGTCTCAGTTTTAGAGGTTTGGTGTAGTGGCGCCGGATTTTTCTTTTTACCCATTTAGTATATAAGATATCGTTCCCATAGAGGATTTGCACAAGTAACGCTGTTCTAAGTTCTAAGATCTGTTCAAATACACAAACACACGAGTTTGGTCTAGAAATCCCGTCTTCTCACAAAACCACACGTCTTCCAGACACGTCAAATGGTGCTCTGGAACTAACCAAACAATTACCAACTAAAATATCATACAAGTATTCACAGAGAAGCTCGGGAAGACGATCTTCCTGCTTCTAGGTTGCTTCTTTCGGTCTTCTCGATATCGTCTTCCCGAAGCGATTCTCGTCTTCTGGGCGTTCAGCTCGTCTTCTCACACCTCCAGAAGGCTGTCCTGCTTCGCAGAAGTCGACTAGTAACGATCGTTACACCTTATTCTCACACTCACATTCCAACGGGTTAGATTAATCACAAGGTGTATGCCCCCTGTAGCCTTCCCAGGCTTCTGCCTACGGAAATGATCTTCCTGCAGCACTACAACGACATTCACCTTCACGGAAGCTCAATAGAAATCTCGGAAGCTCACTAGAAGAAGGTAAGAAGATGAGAAAGATGGGAGAAGATGGGGAAGATAAGAAAATCCAAACAAGAGAAAACAAGATGAAAAGAGTAAATTAAGATTCCGACAGGCTTCTAGTCCGGATCCTGACTAACAAGCCATCCCTGCTTGTAATAGTTTGGGGAGGAAGACAACAAACGTGAGTACTGTTGCACCGTCTTCTACTCGAGGATGTCGTCTTCTGCTGTGGGAAGAAGGCTTCTTTCTTCTTCACTTCGCTGCTCTGACTGCTCTGTCTTCTGAGATCCCTTACCCAGAAGACTGTTCGTACGTAAATCCCAAGTGCTCTACTGAACGAGTCAAGCTACACTTCCACAACTGCTGACAGTCACCGTCACTCAAGAAGAACACTTCCCATGCACAATTGGGAGCGAATTCAAGGAACCCACCATCCAGAAGACATGAACGAAGCTTCTACACTCAAATACACAATCTATTCCCCGAGAAGAAGTCACAATGGCATTGGGAAGCTCACTCTTTCTACTTCCTGCGTCTACTCCTCGACACACCAGTCTAGCTAACAGGACTGCACGAGGATGCCGTTCCTTGTTCCTAGACTGTCCACTACTTCTATCTACATCCTCGAACCACTGCTGGTACGAGTATGCAGACCCTTCTTGTGTATTCCAAGACTATTCGTATGTTTCCAACAACGGGTGTAGTGTGCGAAAAACTGTCTATCTTGTGTCTCTGCTCTAATGTGTCTTGTCTGCCTGCACCATAGAATCGATGTGTATATGCAGTCGCTACAGAATTCTACAAAACTGGCAGAACTCTATCTCCTACTCTACGATCCTACTTATGTCGCTGTCATGAGAACCAAGGGAGACGACCACCAGAGAGAGAGAGGCGCTGACAGGAGGTTGTCACCTCACATGCAAGCGGTTCTCCTGCCCGAATTGGCCATCCACCTTGTCCTTCCTACGCTACCTATGCTGCCACATGGTGTCCTAACTAATATTACACGGAAAAACTGCCACCTTTAAGATAGCATGTTCGATCCTACTATATTTGAAATTGTCAATGGAGTTACTAACTACTCAGATTGCACGGAGGCAATCTCTACCTGATCTGCTCCTATCGTAGCTCCTAACGCGGCTTCTGATAAGCTAGAAAGCCCTGCAGTTACCTCGGGTGTCACTGAGGTGGCTTTCTCCTCATCGTCTCTTGCTGACCCTGCTGTCGCTGCTGCTGCGTCTTCCTCGGCTTCGGCTTCTATTTCAGAAGACAAAAGCGTCTTCTGGGAAACGGAATCGACCGGTGCTTCTTCCGTCTTCTGAGGCACGGGTGCGGTACTAGGGACCATGGGGACCTCATAGGGATCCGGGGAAGTCGCTTCTGCGGCTTCTCGCTGCGTCTTCCAGGTGGTCTGCTCTTCTGCGAGGGTGGTGATCTTCTCTCGCACTCGAAGGACTTCCTGATCACGTTGCTGTACCCGCGCCTGCAACTCCTGGTTGCTCTTCCGAAGCTGCACCAGCTCCTTGGCAGAAGCGGCTGCTTCCGTCTTGTACCTGGCTGCAAGCTTCTCCGTGGTGCGGAGACTAGCTTCTAGCGACTCCGTCTTCTTCTGGTCTTCTCCCTGTCGCAGCAAGGTGCGCAGGCCGAATCCGGGTTGTAAGGGCCTCTCCTGTGCCTTCGCCCTCTTCTCCAGCAACTCCATAGCTGGCTGGATCTCCTTCTGGAAGTAGGCACTGAACTCCTCCAGTCGTCTTCCTGCGGAAGACAAGTTCATCTCCACCACTCGCTCCGCCGTGTCGACTTCGTCTTCCAGAGGCAAGGAAGCCTCTTCTACCACAATGGCCTTCATCTTCTGCGCACGAGAAGAAGCTACTCTTCTCATCTTCCGGGGTGGAAGACTACTCATGGCAGGAGCGGCTCTCTTCGTTGCGCTTCCTCGCATCGCAGCAGGAGCGTCCCTTCTTCTCTTGTCTTCTGGAGTCTTCGGAAGACTCCCAGGCGTTGCAAAAGTGGTCTTCTGCTCTGATCGAGTACTCAGCAGGTCTTCTTCCGAGTCGGACTCTGATCTTGAATGAATGAGGGAGATGGGTGTCCTCGGTACACTTCTGAGACCCATCTTCCTCGGTGGCGTGACGTCTTCCGACCCACTAGACTCATCTTCTCTCACCAGAAGCGTCTTCAGGTGAGAGCCGGGCCTCAGCTGTGGCATCAGAGTGGGAGGGGGCGTTGCTGCTGCCTCTCGGTCATCGTCTTCCGAGGTCTCCTTCTTCACCTCCTGTCGCTCCGTTGGCCCATACCCTGCCAGTTGATCTTCCCTAAGATCCCCCATGGCTACATACAAGTAGCAGAGGAAGGGCGTCAAGTGTCCTCCCGCCGGGGTACCCAAGTATGCTAGCTCCGTTGTCGCACCATTTGGCGGCTACATGCTTGACTTCTACTCCGACGCTTAGGTTTGGTAGTTCTAGAAGTTAGCTCATATTACTTCTAGTCTTTTATGTACATGTTTGACACCTTTGCATACGGTGTTAGCACTATTTTGAGTCCTAGTAGGCTGATAGTATGTTAGTTATCTTGTTCAAGCATTTGTACGCTTGTGCAAATGACTTCTTACTTGTCTATGACGTTCAATGTACATAACTTAGGGTTTCCATGTTGATAGTGGTTTGAGCTCATGGGTTGTACTTACTTGTCGCCCATGCACGCTTTCTAGCTAATTTAAGTTATTTTTCAGGGCTATGTGTCATTTTAGGTAGTTTAAGTTTTACGTTGGCACTCTAGGGGGCTTGACGTGGTAGCCTATGAGTGTAGATAAGTTACCAGGTAGTTTAAGGCACAAAAGGACAGTCAAGTGGAGCTATGAACTCCCATTGGTCCATTTTTGTCTTTTGTAAAACTCTAAGTTTAGAAACAGAGCTCTAGAGGAGAGTTCGAGCAATTGGTGAGGTATCTTCGAAATCTGGGAACACAGGAAGAGAGAGCTCGTCGTGCCAAGCACTGTCAGTGAAATTTTTGCTCGATTTGGATCAATAAACAAGGAGTTATGCCCAATTGAAGTTCGGATTGTGCCAAAACTGCATCACTTTTGTTGATTTTGGGGTTTTCGGTGCCAATTGCAGCAGAATTGAGGAAATCACTTCAAAACTTCGTGGTTGCGTTCACTGTCAGGAGGGCTACGACTGTCCAAAAAGTTTCGAATCATTTGAGTAATTGAGTAATTCAGGGCGGCCGCTGAAGCAGAGGGGGTCTGAAAAGCTCTTAATCTAGAGCAGCGACTTTAGAGAAGGAGATCTGGAGTTCTACAAACATTCAGGAGTCCCAACTTCACAGGGATGTTCAGCATCCTGTAGACTTCAAATATTGTGAGAAGATTTGAAATTCATCGAGCCAATTCTCTGTTCTATGTCTGAATAGCTGTCTAGGTACCAGAATTGCCATAATTCTCTTATTCAGAACTTTCCTGTTCATATCTCCGTGTCAGAATTTGATCTCAGGTTGAAACTTCGTTTGTGAGTTCAGTAGTACCTCATTTGCATGTAGGGGAAGTTTAGAGGTCTAAACCTTCATAGTTTTCCTCTCTTTGAGTGTCAAAGTTCACCGCTTAAGCCTATTACTACCAGTGAGACCTAAATTTCGCTTTTTGAGCATATCAGAGGATCCTACACTCCTGTGTGAGTGTTTATAGCTCCTGTTGTGACCTGAAAGCCAACCTCTTGAGTAAACAACCACAGCCAGAAGCCCGGCGCTTTCCTAGGTAGACGGATCACACTCCGACATACTCTCTTTTTGGTGAACTCGACGTGAAACACCTAGGGTGGGAGTTTTCTTGAGAGTGTTACAGGATCAGATATCATGGCCAACCAAGGATCATCAAGTGGAGGTGTTGCTGCTGCTCAGCAACCTATTCAGTTTGATGCTGCTACGATGAAGATGTTCCAAGCTTTTTCCATGTTTATGCAGCAGCAGCAGAGCACAGAGAGGAAGGAGGTATTAGCAACCAAGGCGTTGCAATCGGTGGTGCATCAGATGGATCAGTTCAAGGGGACAGATATTTCCAAGTATGTGCGATACTATGCTAGGGAGATGGAGGTGAACAAGGTACTTGAGAAGGAGATGGTGGAGAACTTTGAACTTGCTGTTGTCCCTGAGATTCGTGGGCGTGTGAAGGAGCTCAAGCAGCAGCAAGGACAGAGTTGGGAGAGCTTTATGCGCGCTTTGAAGGAGGAGTACTACACTGAAGATTCAGAGAGGGTGACCAAGAGAACATTCTTGGAGTGGGTGGTGAAACCTAACAAAGGTTTGTCTGTAAATGAGTTGTTAAGGGAGTTTGATCGTCAATATGCTCAGCTTTCTAGGACAGAGAAGCTTACACTAGAGGTTGAGAAGACCGAGCTTTTCCTACAAGCAGCGGACGTGACTATTCAGGAGAAGCTTGAGCTGTTGCTGGAAGACAAGAGTGAGGAGAGAGGATTGAAGACTGACTGGAAGGAGGTTGAAGAGGCTGTTTCTTTGCTGGCCAAGAGACAGAGAAGAAGGGACAAGGTGGTGGTAAGTGAAGCAGCACCTCTCATAATTCCTGTCAAGCAGTTGCCTACTAAACCCGCTTTGGTAATTGCTAGAGAGGAAGACTCACCGCTTGATGAGTTGATTAAGGGTATAAAGGAGCTTAAGCTTAAGCTCACTAGGTTAGAAGAGAAGGAGCAGAATGTACAGCCTGCTATGCAGAGACCTCAGATGAGAGAAGGCTTTGTTCATCGTTGTATATGGTGTGATAGCCTAGACCATGTAAGAAGAGATTGTGGAGAGTTTTCAGATGCATTGAGGAAAGATCTGATCTTCTTCAAAGATGGTAAGATCCATCTGAGAGAGACTGGGATGATGTTGGGAACCAACTTTGGCAAGGGTGGTATGAAGAGGCTTGTGAATGAGATATCAGCATCACATGCTGTTTCTCTTGTGAATGCTGCTACCTGTGGAGTGAAAGTGGAGATGGAGAGAGAGAAAGGGACTACTGGGTTGTGGTCTGATGTAGTGCGGTCCGTAACTAGAACAGAGCTAGACAAGGATGTGCTACGAAGGGTTGGCAACTCAATTCGAGAAGCTACAGGATGGAATGATCCTGTGGATACTAAACTGCGCATTGCCCCGTGTTTCGTTTAGGTGTTAGTGCATGCTTATGTTGCAAGAAGCCAGCATGAAGCTGTACTAGAAGAAAAACGCAGGAGGGAGGATGCAGGTGAGGCTTCTACAGCCAAACGACCTGCTACAAGGAGTGAAAGGGCTAGACCAGAGGCAAGGCAGGAGACAACACCTACTCGGGAGGAGACTATGGAGGATCTACCACCTACAACACCAAAGGAGAAGGAGAGAAGCAAGGAGAAGGGTAAGATGCCTGCATATAAACTTCAGTCTGACATTGAGATTGCTACAGACCTGAAGCAGGTGTTAGAGAACCGTATCTTGAATGGGAAAGTTGAGTTTACTTTGGGTGAGATTCTTGGGATTGCAAAGCGTGAGTTCCATGAGGTTATCATAGATATCATCAAGAGGAAACGTCAGATTTTGGGTGAAGCAGCTACGCTTAACGCTCTAGGGACCAAACTGTCAGAAGATGAGGAAGATGAGATTTCTGGTTACTGCTCTCAAGTATCAGAGGGAAGATCAGATCAGCACGTGAGGTTTGAAGATGAGGTGGAAGCATCGCAGAAGAGCCATTACTCTCATAATCATTGGGCAAGAGCAACCACTGAGACCTTGGTGAAGTTGGGAGACCTGGAGGAACCTGTGGTGGCATTGATTGATCACGGCTCAGAGATTAATCTGATGTCTAAGGAGCTGTATTGTAAACCCTCCGCGGTCCTAACGATCAACTACCCCCCGATCTCTTAACCTCCACGATCGTCATCCACGAATCTGCAACTGTCGGGCCTGTCTCTCACTCAGGGGTCACCTCTGATGGCTTTGATGGAAGCACACCATGAATCTTGAAGGGAAAAATGCTAAGTTCACTCTCATTCATACACCCACAAACTTATCAACTAAAATCTCCATAATCTCATCCACTAAAATCCTCCATTCTAACGACGTCTCTCAAGTTCTCACATGCTAAAAATGTCCCACACTCTCTATATTACTCAAGTTGTCATTACGACAATGTGAAAACAAGGATGAGGAGCTCTTCTCTACTCCTCTATTTATACATTCTAGGTTTTTACTTTGGTACCCTCCGGTAACTCAGCCGTAACTACTTTTACCGGGTTTTACTAAGATATTACTTAAGGTAAAAGCATTGATCACATGGGCTTTTTACCTTTTCACATGGGCTTATTCCTTCAAAGTCAACAACTTCTAGAAGGATTCTGGAATATTCTCAAGGAATCTCGAATTTCCACCCCCCCTCTACACTAGGACCCACTAAAAAGGAAACATGTGGAATCTCTTCTTGTTTTTAATGCCCACAAAGTCCACAACTTTAATCCAACCACTAATATCAAGTCAAAAAGGAGATAAGGGATACTTTCCACCCCCTTTCTACCTTTTAGACAAGATGACAAGATAGTAGTGCTCACTCTTTAGCAAATATCTGAATTCTGCCAAAAGTACAGCTAAGTTTAACCATAACTAACTTTTAGCTAGTCATGACTAACTTGATATCTCCTAAAAATACTTTGGCAGCAAATAAACATTCTCAACACTTAGTTAGAACTAAACACCTTACTAATAGACAAACTTCCTATGTGTAACATAGGTCGTTACATTTTACCCCCGGACTAAATTTTCGCTCCGTCCTCGGAGTGAAGAGAGAACTTCCGTCGATGAAACAACTTCAACTTGTCATGGTTGACCCGATCGAATCTCCTTCCTCCCAGCTCCTGAAGGTCATATGTGAAGTTGCTCCACACCTTATCTACAACAAAAGGACCAAAATATCTCGGAAGAAACTTCTTCCTAGCCCTCTTGAATCTGATAGCATCATACAACATAACCCAATCTCCGACTTGAAAAGGTTTTACCTCCCTCTTGCCCAACCGTTTGTCGTAACTCTTCTTTTGATACGCCTGAGCTCGTTCCATCCGGATCATTGCTACCGCTCGGGTCTCTTCCAACTCCATGAGTTGCTCCCTTCTTGATCTGACCACGTCTTCTCCTCTCGACCTCTTCAACTTCCGTTGAATAGTTTGAAAAGTATCCAATTCGAATTGGATCGGCAACTTGGACTCCATTCCATAAACCAGTCGAAATGGGGAGTACCCAGTAGAAGTCTTTGTTGTCGTTCGATACTCCCATAAGATGGCATGTAGTCTCTTATCCCAAGTATGTTTCGCAGTCTCAACACCAGCATCTTTGGCGAGCATCATACAAAGTGTAAGATTGGTCTTCTCCGCAAGACCATTAGCATTTGGTTTGTATGAGGTCGTTACTCGTGGCTTGATAGAAAAGTGTTGTAGCATAGCAGTAGTCATGCTCCCTACAAACTCTCCTCCTCTATCTGAGACCAACTCTAACGGACATCCAAATCTTGTGATGATCCTCTCCCATAAGAATCTACCGACTTCTGTTTCATTGGTCTCTCTCAAAGGTCTAGCCTCTACCCACTTGGTACAATAGTCAGTGGCGACTACAATGTATCTATTGCCTCGAGGTGTCTTATTAAGAGGACCTACAAAGTCAATACCCCACTTCTCAAATGGTCCTAACACGGGAATTGATCTTAACGGAGGTGTTCTAGTAGACTTCAGAGCAAATGCTTGACATACGTCGCAAGTTTTGCAATAGTCTAAACACTCTTTGAAAATCCCTCTCCAGTGATAACCCGCATCCAAAATCTTGAAGGCTGTTATCTTACCAGCAAAGTGACCTCCGCAAACAGTTCCGTCGTGAAACTCGTGCATTAGCTTGAATGTCTCCTTCTGACCAACTGCTCTCCTTAGTAACCCATCTGCTCCTTGATGAAACAAAATTCCCTCTACTATGGTGTAAGGTTTGCATCTCTTGATCAACGCGTTACGTTCTCGGGTATGCATACCTTCCGGAAAAGAGCCATCTGCAAGGAAACTCCAGATTTCCTTATACTCGTCCGGTATCTCCTCAATGCTTGTGATGGTCATCAGATGCTCGTCTGGAAACGAATCGTCAAATGGTTCTTCTCCCTCATCATCATAAGCCCTCGACAAAAGATCAGCATTCGCATGCTTTTTCCCTGGTCTATCTTCGATCACATAATCGTATTCTGTTAGAAGGATCTTCCAACGAGCAATACGACCTTCGGCATTAGGCTTATTAAAGATATACTTTAAAGCCTTGTGATCTGTGACTATGGAAAATTTCCCTCCTAGCAAGTAATGTCGGAATTTCTTCAATCCAAAGATCACCGCTAATCCTTCTCGTTCAGTCACGGAGTAATTCTTCTCCGCTGGAACCATCTGCCTACTAGCATAAGCTATAGGATGATCATGCCCATCTCCATCTAGCTGACTTAATGTACATCCGATTGCTACATTGGAGGCATCCGTATACAGAATAAATGCTTTACTCCACTCAGGTTTAGCAAGTATAGGAGCTGTCACCAATGCCTTTTTCAGCTCCTCAAATGCTTCCTTTGCCTTCTGATCATGCACTATCAAGTCAAAATCAACTCCCTTCTTCATGTACATAGTCAAAGCTATTGCTTTGTTTGAGAAGGAAAAGACAAACCTACGATAATATCCAACCATGCCAAGAAACTGCCTCAACTTTGTCAAGTTGATCGGAAATGGAAGATCCACAATCTTCTTCACCTTTTCAGGATCTACCGCAATCCCATTCTTGGAAATGATGTGCCCTAACAGCAGACCTTCTTCGCAGCCAAAGATGCACTTCTCTGGATTCAGAGAAGCGTTAGCTTGCTCCAACCGCTGCAGAACTTTGATCACATGATCAAAGTGGTCCTCCTTTCTTCCGTACACACAAAAATCATCAATGAAATCACGAACAAACTTTCCTATGAATGGTTCGAACACCTTGTTCATGAACCTCTGAAACGTGGCCGGAGCATTACACAGTCCGAATGGCATCACTCGAAATGCAAATGTTCCCCAAGGAGTAGTGAAAGTAGTCAACTGCTGGTACTCTTGTGCTATCTTGATCTGGTTGTATCCACTATAACCATCACCAAAGCTGTACCACTCATGACCGGCAACTTCCTCCAAAATCTCATCTATAAATGGTAGAGGATAATAGTCCTTCTTGGTAACTGCATTCAGCTTCTTATAGTCTATGCACACTCGCAGCTTACCATTCTTCTTCTTGACAATCACAATGGGTGAAACCCATTCTGAGTTCTCCACCTCATAGATGAAACTCGCCTCCTTCAACTTGTCTATCTCCTCCTTGACCATCATTGCCGTTGTGGGATTGACCCTTCTCTGCTTCTGTCGAACTGGTCTTGCGTGCTCCTCCAATTCGATTCGATGAGTCTCGAGAGTCACCTCCTTCAAATCCTTGTAGCTGAAAGCAAACACATGGATATATTTTCGAAATATATCTAGGAATCTACTTTTCTCCTCTTGAGTGACATTGATACCAAACTTCAAGGTAGAGAGTCTTCTCACAATCTCTGCCTCACTCAACTCTTCTTTGTCAGGATCTTTCTCCACTGCTGGTCGAGGCAACAAGTCAATAGCACTAAGCTGATGTAATGATTCATCTCGACCACATCCTTCGTCCTCAGACGAGGATTCTTGATCGTAAGAATCTCCGGTATCTACTTCTGAGACACTCTGATCGTCCTCCGTATCAGATTCCCAGTAGTCACTAGTGGGTCTATCAGAGTCAGAAGTCACAACTCCAACACCCGAGAGAGGAACTATCACTCTATGATCTCTAGGCCCAGTCCGTAAGTATCCCTTGTGCCACCTATCCGTGGTGCGCACAGCTCTCAACCAAGGCCTACCTAGGAGCAAATCATAACTAGAGTCCTTTAACACTTGAAAGGACATCAATGTTTGAACTCCCATCACAGACACGACCACCTTCTCTAACACGCCAAGAGGTCTTACCCGTTGCTTGTTAGCCATCCCCACGACAATGCTAGCCGGGCGAGTTGGTTCCATCCCCAACTTCTTCATCAATCTCTCCGATATGGCGTTTACAGCCGACCCTCCATCCACCAATACGTCAGAGACGTAGTGACCATTCAACCGGACTTCAATCTTTGAAGCCCTAGTGCATACCTCTGAAGCATGCACATCCACCACACCAACTCCCACAGACTTTGACGTCTTGCTCTTGGGTTTCTTCTTCTTGCTTCTCTTAGAACTCAGTCCTCCTCTGAGTTCCCTTCGTAAGCTGGGATTAAGTGCGATCAGTTGTCCAACAGTGATGTTGGCTTTCTGAGCACCCACATCTTCAACCACATCATATCCCGCTTGGGAAGATGAAATGGTGAAATCCGCCATCCCCAGCTTCCTTCTTGGCTCCCTTGGTGTACTCGAAACATTACTCGAACGAGTGCTTCTACTAGCTGATTCCTCCATGAAAACCGGTTCATCAGAAAATCGAGTTCTTTTCCTTTCTTGAGCTAAAAGCTCCACCGGTGCATGAGAAGAGTTTGAACTCTCTCCTTTCTCGTAGATGGGATCTCGCACGACATCGATAGTAGCCACCCCCTTGTCTCGTCCTTGTGATGGATTTCCTCCACCCACATTCATTCTGACAGCTTCGGCACTTCTTGCTCCGTTGTTAGGACAATTTCGCTGAAAATGAGAACCTCCACACGTCCACAGGTGATTCCTCCAAAGTTACCTTGGTTGCCTCCAAAGTTACCTTGATTTCCTCGGTTGGGATTGTTGTCGTAACCTCTTTGACCTCCTCCTCCACCTTTGTTCCTCCATTCTCGTAACTGTACCACGTTTATCTTGAGATCCGCAAGAGTGTCAGTGATGCTCTTCAGCTCGGCATGAAAATCAGAGGTGGCAGTAGACATCGTTGTTGGGACAAACGGTCTTGGCACCACCGTTGGAGTAGGAGCTGACGTTGAAGCAATCACCAATTGTGATGGTGCAGGTGCGATCGTTGTGGCTACACCAGGAGTCGGAGTTGACACCAGAGCAGCATGATGAGGTTGGATGATATCTCCTTCATCCAAACTCTCTTCCATATTTGTCGCTATCTTGATGGCCTCCGCTTTGGTTGCTGGCTTCTCGTACCTCACTTGGGTTCGAATTGAAGGTCTCAACCCTCCCACCAAGTTCTTGGTCAGCACTGCTCCAATCCCCGCCATCGTTAGTTCCACATTGTCTCCACTCTTCCGTAGGACCGTCCGAAACCGTTGCTCCAACTTATCCACCCTTTCGGCATATTGCCGAACTTTCTCGTCGTCACGTTGCTTCAAATGAGTAAGCTCCACCATGAGCTTCTCATAACTCTCTTCTGGAAGAAATTCTTCGATGAGTGCATTACTCAACGTCTCCCATGTGTCCTCAACTGCACCAGGTGTCTGGCTCTTCACTCGGTCTTCATACCACGTAAGAGCAAAATCTTCTAAAAACTCTGGCAGTAACAACACCCATTCTTCCTTCCTTCTCACGTTGTTTCCGATGCAACCCCTTTTGAAGTCTCGAACAAACGGTTCTACATCTTCATTGTCCTTCCCATGAAACACGGGTAGCTTTCCCATCTTGTAACTACTCTTTCTACTCTTCTAATCGTCGTGCAATAACTACTCGCTAAAAGAGTACGAACATCACCAATTCCATTCGCGAATAATCTACCATAGGTAAAATGAAAGGAAATGGTTGTAACAACACCTCTTGTGCCATCTCTTCTCCCAAGGTAATCATGAGTCTGAGTCGCATCACCGCCTTCTCCACCATTCGAATGACGATCTCCATCACAACTCAACCGAGTCCTCTTTTGAAGTCGACAACTTCTCCGTCTCAGCTCTTTGAGTCTCGTCCAACTTCTCGACTACTGACGTAAGTAGGGCGGCCACATCGACGCACTTGTGTCCTCTTGATAGATCACCCACTCCACAACTTGGACAAGGATCTTCGCCTAGAAGATGAATTGGCGCTGGTGACGATGGACCCACTCGAAGACTTAAATCAGTAAACTCCCGCTTCCCTTTAGCTCTCTCGGTTCTGATTCTAGTTGGACAATTCACTACTTTATGTCCCAACCCTCTACAGAAATAACACCACAAGTCGGTTTCTACTCTTCTCCTCGGAGATTCTACTTGAGGTTTTGTACTAGGGTTCTCAAACTCAACGATAATCTCTTTCGAGCTCTCTCCGACGCTTACTATGACATCTAAACCTTGAGGAAGGTTTCTAAGTCTAACTTTCCAATCTTTTGAATTTCCACTCATGTTGCACCTTCTCAACCATTAAGTGGACAAAATATCATAGAGGAAAATAATTCTACATTACTTTCTTAACTCTTCCGAGCTTTATATTAGAAATCGTGCATTATACATGCTATACACGAAATAAAATCTAATCTAATATTAACTATCAAAGATATGATCCTCCTCACCCTCGTTTGTACTCATCACAACAGACATCTTGAACTCACTCTTGTAAGGATCCAACTCTATTTCACCAGGAGCATTCGTGGCCTCCATAGTGAAGGATGCTTTAAACTCGACTTTCTTCAAATCTGTGCCAATTGTCGCGGAAGCTTCTTCGTATAGAGTAAAGAGGGCACCCCAAGTGCTATAGATGCGTGTTCGTAACTCATCTATACTTAACTTGGGCTTCTCCGTCTCTGTTCGAACTCCTAAACGTCTCTTCTTCCACCTCGTCATTCGAACTGGATTCCCCATGACGTATCTTCAAGACCTCCTTGTATGCCGAAACGTATCTCTCTTAGTTGGTAAGAGATCTCTCCAAGATTTTTGTGGTCTCCAGTAGCTCAACCTCCAAGCTACTAAATCATGAAGTTTCAACAGAAACTTCCCTAATCAGAAGAGATGGTGATGACTGTACAAATTTTCAGAGAACTGAAATTTGTATATTTTCACTTCCCTCATGGTTGTCAACCCCCTCCACTTTGAAAAATCCTTTCTCCCTCTTCAGACCTCATCTTCTCATGATTTCTTTTGTCCTGGATAGCTTATCAGCCACTCTAAAACACTGGAAAGTTTCTCAGGAAAATAAAATTCACAGAAAATCTGACACTGACTGTAAACTTTTTCCAGAGAACAGAATTCTTCAACTCTCACGAATAGACCCCCTCAATTTTGAAAAATCATTGCTCCCTCTCTAGACCACCTTTTCCTATGATTTCTTTTGTCTTAGATAGGTTATCAGCCAATCTAAAACACTGGAAAGTTTCACAGGAAAATAAAATTCACAGAAAAGTTGACAGCGACTGTACAAATTTTCCAGAGAGCAGAATTTCTAAACTCACAAATTTATCTCCTCTAATAACTTTTCTCTCCTCCTTTCTCTACAACTCTTGTTGCACCTTCTTTCAACTCTCCTCAAACCCTTTCTAAGTGAACAAGATGTAAAGAATGACTTCGAACGCGTCATATATCACTACGGGATACACGAAAGGTTCTAACGTTGCTAACATCGCGTTAGCTCTCTCTCCTCCCAACGTTCTCTCCATGTGCTCTCTCATAATCTCCTTTTGTCGAATATAGAACTGAACTCTAAACATCGTTCAACGATCCCTTCAAGTGAGGTCCCGGCAACGGAACCAAAAATGTAAACCCTCCGCGGTCCTAACGATCAACTACCCCCCGATCTCTTAACCTCCACGATCGTCATCCACGAATCTGCAACTGTCGGGCCTGTCTCTCACTCAGGGGTCACCTCTGATGGCTTTGATGGAAGCACACCATGAATCTTGAAGGGAAAAATGCTAAGTTCACTCTCATTCATACACCCACAAACTTATCAACTAAAATCTCCATAATCTCATCCACTAAAATCCTCCATTCTAACGACGTCTCTCAAGTTCTCACATGCTAAAAATGTCCCACACTCTCTATATTACTCAAGTTGTCATTACGACAATGTGAAAACAAGGATGAGGAGCTCTTCTCTACTCCTCTATTTATACATTCTAGGTTTTTACTTTGGTACCCTCCGGTAACTCAGCCGTAACTACTTTTACCGGGTTTTACTAAGATATTACTTAAGGTAAAAGCATTGATCACATGGGCTTTTTACCTTTTCACATGGGCTTATTCCTTCAAAGTCAACAACTTCTAGAAGGATTCTGGAATATTCTCAAGGAATCTCGAATTTCCACCCCCCCTCTACACTAGGACCCACTAAAAAGGAAACATGTGGAATCTCTTCTTGTTTTTAATGCCCACAAAGTCCACAACTTTAATCCAACCACTAATATCAAGTCAAAAAGGAGATAAGGGATACTTTCCACCCCCTTTCTACCTTTTAGACAAGATGACAAGATAGTAGTGCTCACTCTTTAGCAAATATCTGAATTCTGCCAAAAGTACAGCTAAGTTTAACCATAACTAACTTTTAGCTAGTCATGACTAACTTGATATCTCCTAAAAATACTTTGGCAGCAAATAAACATTCTCAACACTTAGTTAGAACTAAACACCTTACTAATAGACAAACTTCTTATGTGTAACATAGGTCGTTACAGTACAAGCGTGGGAGATGGCCCATAGACACCGACCATGGATGGCTTATCCGTGCTGCCAACAACCAGCGAGGAGAACTCTATGGTGCTTGCCCCAACATCAAGGTAACTGTGGGTGACATTAGTGATGTTCAGAATTTCTTTGTGCAAGACATGTCAACCTATCCTATCATTCTAGGGCAGCCTTACATTACTGCTGTTAGAATGGAGACACGAGTTATGGATGATGGTTCAGCTTATGCTAGGATACGTAGTAGAGATGGCAGAAGAGCTGTTCAGTTTTTGACCGTTGCTGCAGAACATGAGAGGAATCGTGATAGCTTGAGAGACCGTCCACTACCTAAGATTACTCAGGAGTTTAGAGAGTCTAGGGGTTTTGGCAGAGTACCATTGAAGAGCGAGACTTCAACGGTACAGTAGAGATAGGATTCTCGCCTGATCCAGTAGAGCAAGAAGCTTTATCCACTAGCTTCTTAGGATTGACGTCATGTGGATCAGTGTGTTATAGGAAGGTTGAGAATCTGAAGAGGTTTGAGAGGCAACATGTGAAGTGTGTACAGCAGTCTTTGTGGGACAGTGGAGAGTTAGCCGGAGATGAATACATATCTGGAGTGTTTGAAGAACAGTATTTGGTAGATACTATAGGGGAGTTGAAATCTATAGTAGAAAGTTCTATAGACGATGTAGATAGAGTGGTGAGAGTGAGCTCCAAGGAGCTTTATGATGTAATTGATAAGTTTATAGATCGACAAGAGGTGTATGTGGAGACCAAGTACAAGTCAGTGGCAAAGAAAGTCAAACCAGTGGCTTTGCCTTTGCCACTCGATTACAATCAGAAGATGGAGCAAGCTGCACGAGAACCGACGCTCAGAGGACCGAGAAGAATTGGGCACCAGTTCACAGAAACAACACTGAAGGAGCTGAGGATTGGAGGTGATGGATTTCTTACTGAGCAAGAGAAGAAGAGCTTCAGGGAGATGCTATCTAGGCATGGTAAGGCGTTTGCATTTGAGTCACATGAAGTAGGATGTGTAGATCCAAGTGTAGTTGCACCTATGGTAATCTTTACTATACCGCATGTGCCTTGGAATCTACGTCCTATCCCTGTGCCTAGAGCTCATCTGCCAAAGCTGATAGACTTGCTCAATGAGAGGATTAGGATGGGTATCTTGGAACCATCTATAGCTCCCTATTCTAGCAGATGGTTTACTGTTCCGAAGAAGAGTGGAGCTTTGAGGTTTATCCAAGATATGCAGCCAGTTAACAAGGTGACTATCAGGAATATGGGTATAGGACCTATTGTAGACGAGTTTGCAGAGGCTTTTGCTGGTCGTGCTATCTATTCGATGGGAGACTTATATTCAGGTTATGATCAGTTTCAGTTATCCTCTGAAAGTAGAGACTTGACTACAATGAGGACACCTTTAGGGTTACTGAGGATGTGCACCTTGCCGCAAGGTGCTACCAATTCTGTAGCACATATGATGAATGGCATGAACAAAGTTTTGAGGGACTTCATTCCTGAAAAAACTATGCCATTCCTTGATGATGTGCCGATCAAAGGATGTGCTGAGGAGGAGAAGAATGAGGTAATGGATCAGAGGGGGTGCCGTAAGTTTGTTGTAGATCATATAGTTGACTGCGATAAGATACTGAGTCGACTGGAGGAGGTTCATTTGACTTTATCAGGAGCAAAGTCTGTATTTGGAGAACAGGAGGTGTTGATTGTGGGGCACCTATGTGGATCTTATGGTCGGAAACCTTGTCCAAACAAGGTTGACGCCATTCGAAGAATGAAGGAGACGTGTGGATCGGTTACCGAGGTGAGAAGGTTTCTAGGTGCATGTGTGTTTTATCATATATGGATTCCACACTTTGCACATGTAGCAGATCCGTTGTACAAGCTGCTGAGGAAGGGGCAAAGATTTCAGTGGCAAGAGGAGCAAAGCGAGTCTATGAGGAAGTTGAAGGATCTTTTAGCTTCACCACCAACTCTACGGAAGGTAACATATGAGTTGGGCAGATCTGTTATCCTTACTGTTGATACTAGTCCTATTGGCATTGGATGGGCTGTAGGACAAGACGATGAGGATGGAAATAGATATGTGGTGCGATTTGGTGCTAAGGTATTAAGTTCACGGCAGAGAGACTACCCTCATGTCAAAAGAGAGCTATGGGGAGTAGTTACTGCGATGAAGAGTGATAAGGAATACTTGATAGGAGCACCTGTGGTTGTGGAGACAGATTGTTTACATCTCTTGGGAATGATCACTAGCTGTACAACTCCAGATATTGCTATGTTGAGGTGGATAGCATATATCAAGTCCTTGAACCCAGAGTTAAGACATATTGCAGGGAATGACAATCCTGTGGCAGATATGTTATCAAGGGCTAGGTATTACGATGAGAAAGAAATGATAGATGATCAGGAGGATGTGGAAACAGAGTTCTATTCTAGTGCTCTTGCTAGAAGAGATAGAAGCTATTTTGTAGCCTCGTTGGAGTTTTTTGAGGAAACTATGTATGATGACGAGTGGTTGGATCTTGGGCGCTATTTGAGTTCATTGGAAAGGCAAGAAGGCTGGTCTGATGCAGATTTCAAGAGGATCCGTAGAACAGCTTATGGTTACTTTTTACATGGAGGACATCTATGGAAGCGCCCTAAGCTACAAGGAGGTATACCGCAGCGGGTAGTATGTGACTTGGAATTGCAGCAGAAGTTGATCAAGGAGTTCCATGAGAGTTTATGGGCTGGTCATAGAGGAGTTTGGGCTACATTTGCCAAGATGAAGGAGAAGTATTGGTGGAAGGGTATGTATAAGGATGTAGTACAGTTTGTTTCATCCTGTATACCTTGCCAGATGTATTCCAACGTACGTCATCGTGATGGATTGCATCCTACTTATCCTTTAGCCATTCATTACAAATGGGTAGTTGATCTGGTAACTATGCCATTTGGACTTGGACAAATGAGGTATCTAGTCTTGGCTAGAGAAGATCTATCTAACCAAGTCGAAGGCCGTGCTCTGAGGACGAAGACCACTGCTAGTGTATGCCGCTTTCTACTTGAAGATGTTATTTGTAGGTATGGGTGTGTGGGAAAGATCACTGCAGATAGGGGTGAGCTGGATGCACAAGAAGCAGTTGAGTTCTTCAAGAGATTGGGAATCAAGTTGGCGTTAACCACTGCTTACAATCCTGAAGGGAATGGCAAGAGCGAACGAGGTCATCCGTCAATCATCAAAGCTTTGGTAAAAGCTTGCAAGGGTAAGATCCGTGAATGGCTTAGACTGCTACCATTTGCTTTGTGGGCAGATCGTACAACTCATAGTACCGTTACAGGTTACATGCCAGCAGAGTTGATACTAGGGCAAAAACCTGTGATGCCTGTGAGGAGGTTGTGCCTACTTGGAATGTTTTGCCATGGGAAGATGGTAGAAGTACGGAGGATCTTCTTGCATTAAGGATCCAGCAGTTAGAACGGAGACCTGAGGATGTTGCCAAAGCTGTGGAAAGGTTAAAGACTGCTAGAGAGAGAAACAAAGGCAGGTTTGATAGAACGCATAGATTACGACCCAAACCAGTTAAGGAAGGTGATTGGGTGTTAGTCTATGATAGTAGTCTTGATAATCAGCATAGCGCTATCAGAAAGTTTTCCAAGAGATGGTTCGGACCTTATGTGGTGTTAGAAGTTTATGATAATGCCACATACTCTTTGAGAGAGTTAGATGGTGCAGTGCTCAAGATACCAGTCGCAGGGAAGAGAATCAAGCTCTTTAGAAGGAGAGGGGACGACCAGAACATTCCAGAGCTTACTGAGGATGAAGCTGAAGACTCAATGGAGGTTGAAGATGAATTTGAAGCTGAAGCTGAAGAGTCTTGATCTGGATCTGGCACATACCGGAGGATGTGCAGGTTCAGAGGGGGTGGATGTCGCACAATTTGGCAGCTACATGCTTGACTTCTACTCCGACGCTTAAGATCCCCCATGGCTACATACAAGTAGCAGAGGAAGGGCGTCAAGTGTCCTCCCGCCGGGGTACCCAAGTATGCTAGCTCCGTTGTCGCACCATTTGGCGGCTACATGCTTGACTTCTACTCCGACGCTTAGGTTTGGTAGTTCTAGAAGTTAGCTCATATTACTTCTAGTCTTTTATGTACATGTTTGACACCTTTGCATACGGTGTTAGCACTATTTTGAGTCCTAGTAGGCTGATAGTATGTTAGTTATCTTGTTCAAGCATTTGTACGCTTGTGCAAATGACTTCTTACTTGTCTATGACGTTCAATGTACATAACTTAGGGTTTCCATGTTGATAGTGGTTTGAGCTCATGGGTTGTACTTACTTGTCGCCCATGCACGCTTTCTAGCTAATTTAAGTTATTTTTCAGGGCTATGTGTCATTTTAGGTAGTTTAAGTTTTACGCTGGCACTCTAGGGGGCTTGACGTGGTAGCCTATGAGTGTAGATAAGTTACCAGGTAGTTTAAGGCACAAAAGGACAGTCAAGTGGAGCTATGAACTCCCATTGGTCCATTTTTGTCTTTTGTAAAACTCTAAGTTTAGAAACAGAGCTCTAGAGGAGAGTTCGAGCAATTGGTGAGGTATCTTCGAAATCTGGGAACACAGGAAGAGAGAGCTCGTCGTGCCAAGCACTGTCAGTGAAATTTTTGCTCGATTTGGATCAATAAACAAGGAGTTATGCCCAATTGAAGTTCGGATTGTGCCAAAACTGCATCACTTTTGTTGATTTTGGGGTTTTCGGTGCCAATTGCAGCAGAATTGAGGAAATCACTTCAAAACTTCGTGGTTGCGTTCACTGTCAGGAGGGCTACGACTGTCCAAAAAGTTTCGAATCATTTGAGTAATTGAGTAATTCAGGGCGGCCGCTGAAGCAGAGGGGGTCTGAAAAGCTCTTAATCTAGAGCAGCGACTTTAGAGAAGGAGATCTGGAGTTCTACAAACATTCAGGAGTCCCAACTTCACAGGGATGTTCAGCATCCTGTAGACTTCAAATATTGTGAGAAGATTTGAAATTCATCGAGCCAATTCTCTGTTCTATGTCTGAATAGCTGTCTAGGTACCAGAATTGCCATAATTCTCTTATTCAGAACTTTCCTGTTCATATCTCCGTGTCAGAATTTGATCTCAGGTTGAAACTTCGTTTGTGAGTTCAGTAGTACCTCATTTGCATGTAGGGGAAGTTTAGAGGTCTAAACCTTCATAGTTTTCCTCTCTTTGAGTGTCAAAGTTCACCGCTTAAGCCTATTACTACCAGTGAGACCTAAATTTCGCTTTTTGAGCATATCAGAGGATCCTACACTCCTGTGTGAGTGTTTATAGCTCCTGTTGTGACCTGAAAGCCAACCTCTTGAGTAAACAACCACAGCCAGAAGCCCGGCGCTTTCCTAGGTAGACGGATCACACTCCGACACCGTCTGTACGTAGTTGTGGATGTACTGTAACGACCCATGTTACACATAGGAAGTTTGTCTATTAGTAAGGTGTTTAGTTCTAACTAAGTGTTGAGAATGTTTAATTGCTGCCAAAGTACTTTTAGGAGGTATCAAGTTAGTCATGACTAGCTAAAAGTTAGTTATGGTTAAACTTAGCTGTACTTTTGGCAGAATTCAGATATTTGCTAAAGAGTGAGCACTACTATCTTGTCATCTTGTCTAAAAGGTAGAAAGGATGTGGAAAGTATCCCTTATCTCTTTTTTGACTTGATATTAGTGGTTGGATTAAAGTTGTGGACTTTGTGGGCATTAAAAACAAGAAGAGATTCCACATGTTTCCTTTTTAGTGGATCCTAGTGTAGAAGGGGGGTGGAAATTCGAGATTCCTTGAGAATATTCCAGAATCCTTCTAGAAGTTGTTGACTTTGAAGGAATAAGCCCATGTGAAAGAGTAAAAAGCCCATGTGATCAATGCTTTTACCTTAAGTAATATCTTAGTAAAAACCCGGTAAAAGTAGTTACGGTTGAGTTACCGGAGGGTACCAAAGTAAAAACCTAGAATGTATAAATAGAGGAGTAGAGAAGAGCTCTTCATCCTTGTTTTCACATTGTCGTAATGACAACTTGAGTAATATAGAGAGTGTGGGATATTTTTAGCATTGAGAACTTGAGAGACGTCGTTAGAATGGAGGATTTTAATTGATGTGTTTAAGGAGATTTTTAGTTGATAAGTTTGTGGGTGTATGAATGAGTGAACTCAGCATTTTCCCTTCAAGTTCATGGTGTGCTTCCATCAAAGCCATCAGAGGTGACCCCTGAGTGAGAGACAGGCCCGACATGTTGCAGATTCGTGGATGACGATCGTGGAGGTTAAGAGATCGGGGGGGTAGTTGATCGATAGGACCGCAGAGGGTTTACATTTTTGGTTCCGTTGTCGGGACCTCACTTGAAGAGATCGTTGAACGATGTTTAGAGTTCAGTTCTATATTCGACAAAAGGAGATTATGAGAGAGCACATGGAGAGAACGTTGGGAGGAGAGAGAGCTAACGCGATGTTAGCAACGTTAGAACCTTTCGTGTATCCCGTAGTGATATATGACGCGTTCGAAGTCATTCTTAACATCTTGTTCACTTAGAAAGGGTTTGAGGAGAGTTGAAAGAGGGTGCAACAAGAGTTGTAGAGAAAGGAGGAGAGAAAAGTTATTAGAGGAGATAAATTTGTGAGTTTAGAAATTCTGCTCTCTGGAAAATTTGTACAGTCGCTGTCAACTTTTCTGTGAATTTTATTTTCCTGTGAAACTTTCCAGTGTTTTAGATTGGCTTATAACCTATCTAAGACAAAAAAAATCATAGGAAAAGGTGGTCTAGAGAGGGAGCAATGAATTTTCAAAGTTGAGGGGGTCTATTCGTGAGAGTTGAAGAATTCTGTTATCTGAAAAAAATTTACAGTCATTGTCAGATTTTCTGTGAATTTTATTTTCCTGAGAAACTTTTCAGTGTTTTAGACTAGCTGATAAGCTATCCAGGACAAAAGAAATCATGAGAAGATGAGGTCTGAAGAGAGAGAAAGAATTTTTCAAAGTAGAGGGGGTTGACAACCATGAGAGAAGTGAAAATATACAAATTTCAGTTCTCTGAAAATTTTTACAGTCATCACCATCTCTGCTGATTAGAGAAGTTTTTGTTGAAACTTCATGATTTAGTAGCTTGGAGGTTGAGCTACTGGAGATCACAAAAATCTTGGAGAGATCTCTTACCAACTAAAAGATATACGTTTCGGCATACAAGGAGGTCTTGAAGATACTTCATGGGGAATCTAGTTCGGGTGCCGAGGTGGAAGAAGAGACGTTTAGGAGTTCGAACGGAGTCAGAGAAGCCAAAGTTAAGTGTAGATGAGTTGCGAACACTTATCTATACTACTTGGGGTGCCCTCTTTACCCTATACCAAGAAGCTTCCGCGACCATTGGCGCAGATTTGAAGAAAACCGAGATGAAAGCATCATTCACTGTGGAGGCCACGAATGCTCCTGGTGAAGTAGAGTTGGATCCTTATAAGAGTGAGTTCAAGATGTCTGTTGTGATGAGTACAAACGATGGTGAGGAGGATCATATCTTCGATAGTTAATTTTAGATTAGATTTTATTTCGTGTATAGCATGTATAATACACGATTTCCAATATAAAGATCGGAAGAGTTAAGAAAGTGATGTAGAATTATTTTCCTCTATGATACTTTGTCCACTTAATGGTTGAGAAGGTGCAACATGAGTGGAAATTCAAAAGATTGGAAAGTTAGACTTAGAAACCTTCCTCAAGGTTTAGATGTCATAGTAAGTGTCGGAGAAAGTTCGAGAGAGATTATCGTCGAGTTTGAAAACCCTAGTACTAAACCTCAAGTAGAATCTCCGAGGAGAAGAGTAGAAACCGACTTGTGGTGTTATTTCTGTAGAGGGTTGGGACACAAAGTAGTGAATTGTCCAACTAGAATTAGAACCGAGAGAGCTAAAGGGAAGCAGGAGTTTACTGATTTAAGTCTTCGAGTGGGTCCATCGTCACCAGCGCCAATTCATCTTCTAGGAGAAGATCCTTGTCCAAGTTGTGGAGTGGGTGATCTATCAAGAGGACACAAGTGCGTCGATGTGGCCGCCCTACTTACGTCAGTAGTCGAGAAGTTGGACGAGACTCAAAGAGCTGAGACGGAGAAGTTGTCGACTTCAAAAGAGGACTCGGCTGAGTTGTGATGGAGATCGTCATTCGGATGGTGGAGAAGGTGGTGATGCGACTCAGGCTCATGATTACCTTGGGAGAAGAGATGGCAAAAGATGTGTTGTTACAACCATTTCCTTTTATTTTACCTATGGTAGATTATTCGCGAATGGAATTGGTGATGTTCGTGCTCTTTTAGCGAGTAGTTATTGCACAAAAATTGGAAGTGTAGAAGAGTAGTTACAAGATGGGGAAGTTACCAGTGTTTCATGGGAAGGACAATGAAGATGTAGAACCATTTGTACGAGATTTCAAAAGGGGTTGCATCGGAAACAACGTGAGAAGGAAGGAAGAATGGGTGTTGTTACTGCTAGAGTTTTTAGAAGATTTCGCTCTTACGTGGTATGAAGACCGAGTGAAGAGCAAGACACCTGGTGCAGTTGAGGACACATGGGAGACGTTGAGTAATGCACTCATCAAAGAATTTCTTCCAGAAGAGAGTTATGAGAAGCTCATGGTGGAGCTTACTCATTTGAAGCAACGAGACGACGAGAAAGTTCGGCAATATGCCGAAAGGGTGGATAAGTTGGAGCAACGGTTTCGGACGGTCCTACGGAAGAGTGGAGACAATGTGGAGCTAACGATGGCGGGGATTGGAGCAGTGTTGACCAAGAACTTGGTGGGAGGGTTGAGGCCTTCAATTCGAACCCAAGTGAGGTACGAGAAGCCAGCGACCAAAGCGGAGGCCATCAAGATTGCGACAAACATGGAAGAGAGTTTGGATGAAGGAGATATCATCCAACCTCATCATGCTGCTCTGGTGTCAACTCCGACTCCTGATGTAATCACAACGATCGCACCTGCACCATCACAATTGGTGATTGCTTCAACGTCAGCTCTTACTCCAACGGTGGTGCCAAGACCGTTTGTCCCAACAACGATGTCTACTGCCATCTCTGATTTTCATGCCGAGCTGAAGAGCATCACCGATACTCTTGCGGATCTCAAGATAAACGTGGTGCAGTTACGAGAATGGAGGAACAAAGGTGGAGGAGGAGGTCAAAGAGGTTACGACAACAATCCCAACCGAGGAAATCAAGGTAACTTTGGAGGTAACCAAGGTAACTTTGGAGGAATCACTTGTTGGACGTGTGGAGGTTCTCATTTCCAGCGAAGTTGTCTTAACAACGGAGCGAGAGGTGCCGAAGCTGTCAGAATGAATGTGGGTGGAGGAAATCCATCACAAGGACAAGACAAGGGGATGGCTACTATCGATGTCGTGCGAGATCCCATCTACGAGAAAGGAGAGAGTTCGAACTCTTCTCATGCACCGGTGGAGCTTTTAGCTCAAGAAAGGAAAAGAACTCGATTTTCTGATGAACCGGTTTTCATGGAGGAGTCAGCAAGTAGAAGTACTCGTTCGAGTAATGTTTCGAGTACACCAAGGGAGCCAAGAAGGAAGCTGAGGATGGCGGATTTCACCATTTCATCTTCCCAAGCGGGATATGATGTGGTTGAAGATGTGGGTGCTCAGAAAGCCAACATCACTGTTGGACAACTGATCGCACTTAATCCCAGCTTACGAAGGGAACTCAGAGGAGGACTGAGTTCTAAGAGAAGCAAGAAGAAGAACCCAAGAGCAAGACATCAAAGTCTGTGGGAGTTGGTGTGGTGGATGTGCATGCTTCAGAGGTATGCACTAGGGCTTCAAAGATTGAAGTCCGGTTGAATGGTCACTACGTCTCTGACGTATTGGTGGATGGAGGGTCGGCTGTAAACGCCATATCGGAGAGGTTGATGAAGAAGTTGGGGATGGAACCAACTCGCCCGGCTAGCATTGTCGTGGGGATGGCTAACAAGCAACGGGTAAGACCTCTTGGCGTGTTAGAGAAGGTGGTCGTGTCTGTGATGGGAGTTCAAACATTGATGTCCTTTCAAGTGTTAAAGGACTCTAGTTATGATTTGCTCCTAGGTAGCCCTTGGTTGAGAGCTGTGCGCACCACGGATAGGTGGCACAAGGGATACTTACGGATTGGGCCTAGAGATCATAGAGTGATAGTTCCTCTCTCGGGTGTTGGAGTTGTGACTTCTGACTCTGATAGACCCACTAGTGACTACTGGGAATCTGATACGGAGGATGATCAGAGTGTCTCAGAAGTAGATTCTGGGGATTCTTACGACCAAGAATCCTCGTCTGAGGATGAAGGATTTGGTCGAGATGAATCAGTACATCAACTTAGTGCTATTGACTTGTTGCCTCGACCTGCAGTGGAGAAAGATCCTGACAAAGAAGAGTTGAGTGAGGCAGAGATTGTGAGAAGACTCTCTACCCTGAAGTTTGGTATCAATGTCACTCAAGAGGAGAAAAGTAGATTCCTAGATATATTTCGAAAATATATCCATGTGTTTGCTTTCAGCTACAAGGATTTGAAGGAGGTGACCCTCGAGACTCATCGAATCGAATTGGAGGAGAACGCAAGACCAGTTCGACAGAAGCAGAGAAGGGTCAATCCTACAACAGCGATGATGGTCAAGGAAGAGATAGACAAGTTGAGGGAGGCGAGTTTCATCTACGAGGTGGAGAACTCAGAATGGGTTTCATCCATTGTGATTGTCAAGAAGAAGAATGGTAAGCTGCGAGTGTGCATAGACTATAAGAAGTTGAATGCAGTTACCAAGAAGGATTATTATCCTCTACCATTTATAGATGAGATTTTGGAGGAAGTTGCTGGTCATGAGTGGTACAGCTTTGGTGATGGTTATAGTGGATACAACCAGATCAAGATAGCACAGGAGTACCAGCAGTTGACTACTTTCACTACTCCTTGGGGAACATTTGCATTTCGAGTGATGTCATTCGGACTGTGTAATGCTCCGGCCACGTTTCAGAGGTTCATGAACAAGGTGTTCGAACCATTCATAGGAAAGTTTGTTTGTGATTTCATTGATGATTTCTGTGTGTACGGAAGAAAGGAGGACCACTTTGATCATGTGATCAAAGTTCTACAGCGGTTGGAGCAAGCTAACGCTTCTTTGAATCCAGAGAAGTGCATCTTTGGCTGCGAAGAAGGTCTGCTGTTAGGACACATCATTTCCAAGAAAAGGATTGCGGTAGATCCTGAGAAGGTGAAGAAGATTGTGGATCTTCCATTTCCAATCAACTTGACAAAGTTGAGACAGTTTCTTGGGATGGTTGGATATTATCGTAGGTTTGTCTTTTCCTTCTCAAACAAAGCAATAGCTTTGACTATGTACATGAAGAAAGGAGTTGATTTTGGCTTGATAGTGCATGATCAGAAGGCAAAGAAAGCATTTGAGGAGCTGAAAAAGGCATTAGTGACAGCTCCTATACTTGCTAAACCTGAGTGGAGTAAAGCATTTATTCTGTATACGGATGCCTCCAATGTAGCAATCGGATGTACATTAAGTCAGCTAGATGGAGATGGGCATGATCATCCTATAGCTTATGCTAGTAGGCAGATGGTTCCAGCGGAGAAGAATTACTCCGTGACTGAACGAGAAGGATTAGCGGTGATCTTTGGATTGAAGAAATTTCGACACTACTTGCTAGGAGGGAAATTTTCCATAGTCATAGATCACAAGGCTTTAAAGTATATCTTTAATAAGCCTAATGCCGAAGGTCGTATTGCTCGTTGGAAGATCCTTCTAACAAAATACGATTATGTGATCGAAGATAGACCAGGGAAGAAGCATGCGAATACTGATCTTTTGTCAAGGGCTTATGATGATGAGGGAGAAGAACCGTTTGATGATTCATTTCCAAACGAGCATCTGATGACCATCACAAGCATCGAGGAGATACCGGACGAGTACAAGGAAATCTGGAGTTTCCTTGTAGATGACTCTTTTCCAGAAGGTATGCATACCCGAGAACGTAACGGGTTGATCAAGAGATGCAAACCTTACACCATGGTGGAGGGAATTATGTTTCATCAAGGAGCAGATGGGTTACTAAGGAGAGCAGTTGGTCAGAAAGAGGCATTCAAGCTAATGCACGAGTTTCACGACGGAAATGTTTGCGGAGGTCACTTTGCTGGTAAGATAACAGCCTTCAAGATTTTGGATGCGGGTTATCATTGGAGAGGGATTTTCAAAGAGTGTTTAGACTATTGCAAAACTTGTGACGTATGTCAAGCATTTGCTCTAAAGTCTACTAGAACACCTCCGTTAAGATCAATTCCAGTATTAGGGCCGTTTGAGAAATGGGGTATTGACTTTGTAGGTCCTCTTAATAAGACACCTCGAGGCAATAGATACATTGTAGTCGCCACTGACTATTGTACCAAGTGGGTAGAGGCTAGACCTTTGAGGGAGACTAATGAAACAGAAGTCGGTAGATTCCTATGGGAGAGGATCATCACCAGATTTGGATGTCCGTTAGAGTTGGTCTCGGATAGAGGAGGAGAGTTTGTAGGGAGCATGACTACTGCTATGCTACAACACTTTTCTATCAAGCCACGAGTAACGATCTCATACAAACCAAATGCTAATGGTCTTGCGGAGAAGATCAATCTTACACTTTGTATGATGCTCGCCAAAGATGCTGGTGTTGAGACTGCGAAACATACTTGGGATAAGAGGCTACATGCTATCTTATGAGAGTATCGAACGACAACAAAGACTTCTATTGGATACTCCCCATTTCGACTGGTTTATGGAGTGGAGTCCAAGTTGCCCATCCAATTCGAATTGGATACTTTTCAAACTATTCAACGAAAGTTTAAGAGGTCGAGAGGAGAAGACGTGATTAGATCAAGAAGGGAGCAACTCATGGAGTTGGAAGAGACCCGAGCGGTAGCAATGATCCGGATGGAACGAGCTCAAGCGTATCAAAAGAAGAATTACGACAAACGATTGGGCAAGAGGGAGGTAAAACCTTTTCAAGTCGGAGATTGGGTTATGTTGTATGATGCTATCAGATTCAAGAGGGCTAGGAAGAAGTTTCTTCCGAAATATTTTGGTCCTTTTGTTGTAGATAAGGTGTGGAGCAACTTCACATATGACCTTCAGGAGTTGGGAGGAAGGAGATTCGATCGGGTCAATCATGACAAGTTGAAGTTGTTTCATCGACGAAAGTTCTCTCTTCACTCCGAGGACGGAGCGAAAATTTAGTCCGGGGGTAAAATGTAACGACCTATCTTACACATAGGAAGTTTGTCTATTAGTAAGGTGTTTAGTTCTAACTAAGTGTTGAGAATGTTTAATTGCTGCCAAAGTACTTTTAGGAGGTATCAAGTTAGTCATGACTAGCTAAAAGTTAGTTATGGTTAAACTTAGCTGTACTTTTGGCAGAATTCAGATATTTGCTAAAGAGTGAGCACTACTATCTTGTCATCTTGTCTAAAAGGTAGAAAGGATGTGGAAAGTATCCCTTATCTCTTTTTTGACTTGATATTAGTGGTTGGATTAAAGTTGTGGACTTTGTGGGCATTAAAAACAAGAAGAGATTCCACATGTTTCCTTTTTAGTGGATCCTAGTGTAGAAGGGGGGTGGATATTCGAGATTCCTTGAGAATATTCCAGAATCCTTCTAGAAGTTGTTGACTTTGAAGGAATAAGCCCATGTGAAAGGGTAAAAAGCCCATGTGATCAATGCTTTTACCTTAAGTAATATCTTAGTAAAACCCGGTAAAAGTAGTTACGGTTGAGTTACCGGAGGGTACCAAAGTAAAAACCTAGAATGTATAAATAGAGGAGTAGAGAAGAGCTCTTCATCCTTGTTTTCACATTGTCGTAATGACAACTTGAGTAATATAGAGAGTGTGGGATATTTTTAGCATTGAGAACTTGAGAGACGTCGTTAGAATGGAGGATTTTAATTGATGTGTTTAAGGAGATTTTTAGTTGATAAGTTTGTGGGTGTATGAATGAGTGAACTCAGCATTTTCCCTTCAAGTTCATGGTGTGCTTCCATCAAAGCCATCAGAGGTGACCCCTGAGTGAGAGACAGGCCCGACATGTTGCAGATTCGTGGATGACGATCGTGGAGGTTAAGAGATCGGGGGGTAGTTGATCGATAGGACCGCGGAGGGTTTACAGTACGCGCCCTAGTAGATGGGCACTCTGTCATCCCACATTGATTCCAGGAACTCCACGTCCTGATCTTCTAAGTACCTTGTCTTCTGCGCTTTCCCCTTGGGAAAGAGATGCAGAAACAACTTCGCCAGAAGTCGCTTTTTCGACTCCCGGTAAGATTCTATCTTCCAACCGTTCCTCCCCTGCCTGTCTTCCATGAAAAGGCAGGTGGTGCTCCCAGGCACATGCCACGAACTCACGATCCTAGGCAAGATCTTCTTCTCGTACCAATATCCTCGGTTCTCGGACTCTGGTCGGTGAAAAGTCATGCGCCACCAGTCTTCAGTCCAGGAAGATGGTCTTCCTCGAGCTACTCCTGCCTTCGCAGGTACACGGTTACGAGGTGACAACGCTACCCACACCTCCTCCAGGAGTCCCTGGTCTGCGAGGTTCCAATCCCACAGGAAGAAGTCGAGACCCAACTCCTTGAGGAAAAGAGTGGCCTCGACCAATTCTGCCGCTGGTAACATCAAGCCTCGCGGATGCATCGTCATGCTGGAAGATCTGTTGCACTAAACCACAAGCACCTACTATGAGCTGAAGGCTCAGTCCTTCCCAAGCGCCCACAGTCTAGCTTCTACTTCTCAGAAGACGAAACTAGTCTTCTAGAAGATAGCTACTCCGTCTTCCGGGATTCTAACCGTACTTCCTAGATCGCTCTCATCTTCCGAGCTATATCTAAACAATCTTATCTAAGCAAGGCCTCGCATGGATTACGAAGAAGACAACCCACCTTGCATTACATCCTACTTCCTATCAGAAGATACAAGATTCGCGAAACATAAAGTGCATGACAAGTTCAGAAGTCGGTTGCGGGCTCCTGCGGTGACAGTGGTCTCTGGGAAGACACTCGGGACAGCTTCCGATTCAATGTCTTTCTCGGAAGACTTTCTGAAGTCAGACTTCCCTTCACTGGTCTCACCTGTCTTCGTCTTTCTACGTGCAATCTATCCTTACAACAGACTCAAGACATTTGCACTCTGTTCTTCTGACTTCTCACCTCTCATACGCACTCAGAAGAACCTTGCTGCTCGGTGGGAAGACATGACCCTCGACCATTCTCTCCAGATTCTGCCAGCAAGTGTTCTCACGACTCTCTTCTAAGGTCGGGAAGAAGAAGGAATGGCTGCTATGGATCGGACAGAAGAGATCCGAAATGGACCCTCACGTCTTCTCGCTCATTTTGCCAGCCTTTCAGTCTTCTAGTCTCTCTAGGAAGATGTGGAGTTGAGAAGCTTGGAAGACCGGGAGGCACAGGCCTAGTTTCCCGACTTCCAACTTCTCGAAATAACAAAACAACTCACCACACCACTCGGGATTCGTACCAAGCCTCTCTTAACACAAAAGCAACACAAATCCACTCTTGATACAAATTGGTTATAGTCGACTTCCGAAAATAGTCTTCCGAAGACAGTCAAGTTTAAGAAGCGTCTTCCGAAGATGTTCTCATCTTCCGAATCGTCTTCTGTTCCAGGTAGAGAGGGTAGAGAGGTAGTAGGGTAGGGAAATTGATAGCTGAGATCGTCAATTTGAGGACGAGGTGTAGGGAAGCTCGAATTAAGCTGAGGAAGAAGTGGAAAGATGCCTGACAGAAATTGGGCAACGCTTCCGCACCCAATGTCTCAATAGGAAAGATGGGGGTGAGGGTAATCGATCAGGCTGCCTGCACACAACCAAGGAAGCGCGGGGAATACCAGACAAAGGCGAGAAGAAGTGGGAAGGGGAAAGAACTTGGGGAAGAACCTCTACAGTCTTCTTCGGCTCCCCAAGTTGCATTCGACCTCCGCGCACTTCTTGGCTCTGGTCCTAGCTCCAATGCGACTCCTCACGACTGCACCTGTTGTCGATTTCTGGCCACGCCTCGATTCCACCTTCGATTCTACTCGCTACTCTCCAATGTCAGCTTCTCGGGAGCTCACAGAAACGCCTTCGCTCTCTGTCTTTCGTGCCCCAGCAATTCGGTCTCGTCCTTCGCCTAGCTGTCAACTGGTTCTCTCCTACCTCGATGTCCTCACTTGATTCCTCTCTCAAAGCTTACTTGCGAAGCTCACTCTCTCCAATCGATCTTCTCAAGCGCGATGTGCTGCGAGAAGTTGGAATGCGTCTAATGTGCTTCCTTACGCATCTTCCCCGCATATTAGGGGTTTTCGACCTTAGGTGTCTTCCCCGACCTACCTATCTATTCGGTGCGACCCAGTAGGTACACCTACTGTTTTACCCGAAAACTCGTGGTTAGGCCTCCGCGATCGCTGTCTTCCGGAAGACAGGTGTCTTCCACCGTCTTCTCATCTTCCGCCGTCTTCTCGTCTTCTGAAGATGCAACTGAGAAGACGCTCTTCCGAAGAAGTCCACTTCTTATTAAAAAGCTCATAAGATCATCTTCATGTTAAGGAAGACGTAACCTTAAGTAACAACGCTTCTTCAGTTATACAAACAAGTTATTATTCTTAATCATTTCAAAAATTCGTGCATCCTGTAATTTGTGGGCACCACATACGCCCACCCTCACATGTTTGCGTCCCCGCAAACACCAGTGTTCTCTGCACTTCTGTTTACGTCCAGTACTTCTTGACGCGCCACCCATTAACACGAGTGGTCATCAATGTTCTGTAAGCCGGTCTGTCTCTCACCCAGGGGTACCTCAGATGACTAGGATTACTAGTGCACCTTAATTATAAAGATTCTATCACACCCATGCTCACTTCACTCAACACTCTGACCCGTATGGTCACATCGGTCCCTCTAATAGCGTTCCTGCAAACAAGTTCTAACCCCGTCCTCCACATTGCATCACATAGTACTCAAGGACTCCCAAGGTCTCCAATGCTCACTTTACTTATAGACAGGAAAATGAGAGTGTCTTCCACCTTCTCAACTCCTCCTTATATACTCTACAACTTCTTACCGTGGTAACTTTCACTAAGTTACGTTATCTCATGGTAAGTGCGCAATCCAAAATAGTAAAACTTCTAAAGACTACTAAGACTTAAGAATAGCACACACATTACTTGTTCTACTTTACTAAAGTAAGAGATTCTCCTACTTTAGCTTTTGTAAAGTGTTAACTTTCTACGCTGTCGCGCTACTTGGCGGCTACATGTTATATTTCTACTCCGACGCTTGAGTTTAGTGGTTCTAGAAGTTAGCTTATATTACTTCTAGTCGTTTATGTATATGTTTGACATCTTTGCATACGGTGTTAACACTATTTTGAGTCTTAGTAGGTTGATTACCATGTTGATAGGGCTTAAGCTCATGGGTTGTATTTGCGTGTCGCCCATGCACGCTTTCTAGCTGATTTAAGTTATTTTTCGGGGCTGCGTGTCGTTTTAAGTAATTTAAAGTTTTACGCTGGCACTCTAGGGGGCTTGACGTGGTAGCCTATGAGTAAAACTAAGTTGCCACGTGGTTTAGGGTACTAAAGGACAACCAAGTGGAGCTATGAACTCCCATTGGTCCGTTTTTGTCTTTTGTTAAACTCTAAATTTAGAAACAGAGCTCTAGAGTGGATTTCGAGCATTTGGTGAGGGATCTTCGAAATCTGAGAGCACAGGGAGAGAGAGGTCGTCATGCTAAGCACTTCCAGTGAAAGTTTCGATCGATTTGAGTCAATAAAGACGGAGTTATGAGCAATTGAAGTTCAGATTGTGCTAGAATTGAATCATTTTGGTTGGATTTAGGGTTTTCAGTGTCACTCGCAGCAGATTTGAGGAAATTGCTTCAAAACTTCGAGGTTGTGTTCTCCGCCAGCAGGGCTACGATTTCACAAAAAGTTTCATATCGATTGAGCAACTGAGTAATTCAGGGCGGCCGCTGAAGCTGAGGGGGTCTGAAAAGCTCTTAATCTAGAGCAGCGACTTCAGAGGAGGAGATCTGCAGTTTTGTGTACATTCAGGAGTCCCAACTTCACAGGGATGTTCAGCACCCTGTAGACTGCAAATCCTGTATGAAATTTTGAAATTGATCGAGCCAAACTCCTGTTATAGGTTGAAATAGCCAGCTAGGTACCAGAAATTGCCGTAGTTTTCTTGCTCAAAACTTTTCTGTTCATATCTCCGTGTCAGAATTTGATCTCAGGCTGAAATTTCGTCTGTGAGTTCAGTAGTACCTCATTTGCATGTAGGGGAAGTTTAGAGGTCTAAACCTTCATAGTTTTCCTCTCCGTGAGTGTCAAAGTTCACCGCCGAATCCTATTACTGCCAGCTAGATCTGAATTTCGCCTTCTGGGTATATTACTAGATCTTACACATCTGTGTGAGTGTTTATAGCCCTATTGTGACCTGAAAGCCAACCTCTTGAGGGAACAACCACAGCCAGAAGCCCGGCGCTTTCCTAAGTAGACGGATTACACTCCGACAACGCTATCCAGTCGAAAGACGACAACACACTAATACGTCTTTTGAGGAGTATCTTTAG
Source organism: Asterella californica (assembly GCA_036924285.1). Lineage (NCBI taxonomy): Eukaryota > Viridiplantae > Streptophyta > Marchantiopsida > Marchantiales > Aytoniaceae > Asterella > Asterella californica. Next base: position 23,120,667 of record JAYKYS010000003.1, read on the forward strand.
ATCTTTGTGCATGACTTTTCATCATGCATCCAATCAGCGATGGTCAACAAAGTTACATACTTTTGGAAAGCATATTTAGAGCTCCGCACTTGTCCTATAGTGTCATAGTGGAACCTCTAATAGTTTCCTCAGCTAGTTATGACTACTTTTGATTACTCTAAATTTAGATCTTCAAACTAGAATAACCTTTAAGATAGTCATACCTAATGAAATGTATATAAGCATACACACAAATAATGAGATACTTGTGGCGTGACATTTACCCCCAGACTTAATTTTCACTCCGTCCTCGGAGTGAAGTATCACGTTGATGGAACTTCTTTAGCTTGTCGTGGTTCACTCGGTCGAAGAACATACCACTCCTTTCTTGAAGATCGTAGGTGTCATTACCTCACACTTTGGAGATGATGAAAGGTCCAAAATATCGACGTAAGAATTTCTTTTGAACTCGCTTGTGCCTAATAGCATCCCATAACATCACCCACTCACCCTCTTGAAATGGCTGTAACTTCGTTTTGTTCTTCGCCAAGCGCTTGTCATAGCTCTTCTTCTGTTGTAGCTGAGCCATCTCAATTCGTTGAGTTGCGTCGTCTCTATTCTCCTCCAGCTCCAACAAGGTTTCTCCCCTCTCTTTCTCAGCTATTGGACCACCCTTTCTCTTCAGTCCAGCTTGCAAGGTCTGAAAGGTGGTTAGGTCGAACTGGATTGGTAATCTTGATTCCAACCCATACACCATCTTGAAAGGTGAATATCCCGTAGACGTCTTCACTGTTGTACAATACTCCCATAGAACCGCATGAAGACGCTTGTCCCAGTTGTGTTTGGCCCCTTCCATGTCAGCATCCTTTGCTAACATTTGACACAAGGTAAAGTTTGTCCTCTCTACCAACCCGTTTGAACTAGGTTTATATGAAGTAGTAACCCTCCGAGAAATGGAGAAGTGGGTGCACATAGCAGTAGTCATACCACTCACAAATTCTCGACCCCTATCAGAAACTAACTCCAGAGGACATCCAAACTTAGTAATGATCCGTTCGTACAGAAATCTACCCACCTCAACTTCTCCAATAGTTACAAGAGGTCTAGCTTCTACCCACTTCGTAAGATAATCTGTGGCTACAACAATATACTTATTGTTGCGAGGGGTGCGATTCAAAGGCCCAACAAAATCTATTCCCCATTTCTCGAAAGGTCCGAGAACCGGAATAGATCTAAGAGGAGTGGAAACACTAGATTTAATAGCGAAAGCTTGACAAACATCACAGGTTTTACAATACGTCAAGCAATTTCTAAACATCCCCCTCCAGTGATATCCTGCGTCGAGTATCTTATGAGCCGTCAACTTGCCTGCGAAATGTCCTCCACATACTGGACCGTCATGGAATTCTTCCATGAGTCGTAGAGACTCCTCCTTGCTCGCAGCTCTTCTCAGGACCCCATCAACTCCTTCACGGAATAACACACCTTCCACCACCGAGTAAGGTTGACTTCGTTTCACCAACGCCTTCTTCTCTCTGGTTCGCATCCCATCTGGATAGACACCTTCCGTAACAAAATCCCAAATTTCTTGATATTCTATTGGGATAATAGAGTTGCTCATCAAGACCATCAAATCTTCGTCAGGAAAGGTGTCATCCACCGGCTCCTCTCCATCGCCATCGTAAGATCTAGATAGCAAATCTGCATTCGCGTGTTTCTTCCCTGGTCGATCGCAAATCTCATAGTCGTACTCTGACAATAAGAGCTTCCACCTTGCTAATCGTCCTTCGACCATAAGTTTATTGAAGATGTACTTCAATGCCTTATGATCTGTAACGATAGTGAACTTGCCTCCTATGAGATAATGTCGAAATTTTCTCAAAGCATAGATCACTGCTAATCCTTCTCTCTCTGTCACAGAATAATTTCTCTCTGCCTTGACCAGTTGCCGACTAGCATATGCGATAGGATGATCTCTACCTTCAACATCATACTGACTTAAAGTACATCTTACTGCTATATTTGAAGCATCCGTATATAGAATAAACTGTTTATTCCAATCGGGCTTAACCAAGATCGGAGCTGAAGTAAGAGCTTTCTTCAGTTCCTCAAAGGCGGCTAGAGCTTCTTCATCTCCTAAAATCAACACGTAATCTACTCCTTTCTTCAGATATACAGTCAAAGCATATGCTTTATGTGAGAACGAGAGTATAAACTTTCGATAATACCCCACCATACCTAAAAACTGTCGTAGCTTAGTGAGAGTACTAGGAAAAGAGAGCTCTAAGATCTTTTGCACCTTCTCTGGATCAACGGCAATGCCGTCCTTGGATATGATATGACCCAAGAGTAACCCTTCCTCACACCCAAAAATACATTTCTCCGGATTGAGAGATGTATTTGCTACATCTAAACATTCTAAGACCTTCACAAGGTGCTCAAAATGCTTCTCCTTACTCCCGTAAACACAAAAGTCATCTATAAAATCTCTCACAAACTTTCCTAAGAAAGGTTCGAACACTTTGTTCATAAACCTTTGAAACGTCGCAGGAGCATTACACATACCAAATGGCATGACTCGAAATGCAAACGTACCCCACGGAGTAGTGAAAGTGGTCAAGTGTTGATGTTCTGGTGCAATTTTGATCTGGTTATATCCGCTATAACCATCTCCAAAGCTGTATCATTCGTTTCCCGCCACTTCTTCCAAGATCTCGTCGATGAAAGGTAGAGGATAATAATCCTTCTTTGTGACCGCATTGAGCTTCTTGTAATCAACACACACTCTCAATTTGCCATTTTTCTTCTTTACGATCACAATAGGTGATACCCATTCAGAATGCTCCACCTCGTAACTGAATCCAGCAGTGTGCAGCTTCTCGATCTCTTCTTTCACCAGATCCGCAATTGGAGGACTCACTCTTCGTTGCTTCTGTCGTACCGGTTTGACTTCCTTCTCTAACTCGATACGGTGTTGGTCCAGTGTGACCTCCCTCAGATCCTTGTAACTAAATGCAAATACATGAATGTATTTGCGAAAGATCTCTTCGAAACAACTCTTCTCCTCTTTAGTAACCTTCGATCCATAACGTAAGATGGCAATTGTTCTCTCCACCTCCTCGGGAGTCAACGGTTCTTTGTCTCTATCTCTTTGCACTTCCGGAGAAGGGAAAAGATCCACTACGTTCACACCCACATTTCGTTCTTCCCTCTCCTCTTCTGACGATGTATTTTCAGATTCTGAATCTGAAGAATTGGTACCTACATCAGAAGTAGTATCGACGACTTCTGACTCCCAGTAGTCCGATGTGGGTCGATCCGATTCCGACGTCCCAACTTGATCTCCGAGCAATGGAACTTTGATCCGGTGGTGATTCGGTCCGATGCGTAAATAACCTTTGTGCCAGTTATCCGTTGCATGTACTGCTCGAAGCCAAGGTCTTCCGAGTAACATTTCATAACTTGACTCTTTCAAGATTTGAAATGTCATGTTTACTTGCACTCCCATTACTGACACGCAAACTCTCTCCAGCACTCCCAATGGCCTAACTCGCTGTCTGTTAGCCATGCCAACCGTGATACTAGAAGGACGCGTTGGTACTAGATCCAACTTTCTCATCAGTCGTTCTGAGATGACGTTTACTGCCGATCCTCCATCGACAAGAACATCTGAGACATCTCTCCCATTGATACGAGCCTCTACTTTTGATGCCTTGTTGCACACCTCTCCTTCACTAGCATCTAAAGCACTCACGCCGACAGTAGAAGGATTTACCTTCTTCTTCCGACCTCGTCGAGAGCTTAGACCGCTACGAAGTTCTTTCCTCACCGAAGGATTCAGAGCAATCAACTGTCCCACAGTAATGTTTGCTCGTTGCTTACCCACGTCCTCCACCACATTGTATTTTGATTGCTCCATTGAAATTGTGAAATCAGTATTTCCCAATTTCTTCCGCCGCTCTTTGGGTTTTGAAGAAGATTTGCTACTCCGAGTATTTTGACTTGGAGAATCTTCCATCACGACAGGTTCTCCCTCGTCGAAATGCGTCCTCATCCTCTTTCTCTCTTGAGGCAACAACTCTACAGATTGAAAACCTTCTCGTACATCTCGTGGCTCCAAGATGTCAATGCATGCCACACCCTTGTCCTTGCTTTGTGAAGTTGAAGCTCCATCCACTGTTCCACCATTACGACTTGGACAATTACGTTGGAAGTGTGATCCTCCACACGTAAAACATCATTGGCTCGTGTAGTTACTTGGTGATCCTTGCGGTGGTCCACCTCTGGACTGATAGTTCCCATAACCTCGTGAGCCCCCTCCCACATTTGGACTCCGGTGTTGCAACAAATTCACCATGTTGATCTTCAAATCTGCCAGAGACTCTGTCAGACTTTTCAACTCATCACGAAAGTCGGGAGTAACAGATCTGGATGGTACAATGGCTGTAACTGCACTAGTAGGAGCTATCGGAGTCAGATTCTGAAATCGAACAGTCGAAACACTCGCAGTCGTCAGAGTTGGCATGTTCGGCACTTGCACATCCCCACATGATGCTCCAACAGTCATTGGTTGCAAGTCGTCTCCATCCAGACTCTCTTCCATCCTGGTTGCGATCTTCACTGCATCAGCCTTCGAAGTTGGTCTCTCATACCGCACTTGTGTTCGAATCTCCGGCCTCAATCCTCCAATAAAATTCTTTGTGAGCATTGCTCCAATGCCCACCATCGTTGGCTCTACTACATCTCCACTCTTTCGTAAACTTTTGTTCTAATTTCTCCACCCTCTCGGCGTAAGTCCTTACTTTCTCTTTCTCTCCTTGTTTGAGATAAGTTACCTCTACCATTAACTTCTCGTAACTTTCATCAGGAAGAAAAGTTTCAATTAAGGCCTCCGTCAATACTTCCCAAGTATCAACTGGAGTCCCCACTACGCTTCTCTTCTTCCTATCCTCATACCATGTCAATGCAGAATTCTCAAGAAATTCAGGTATCAACCCTACCCACTCGCTCTTCTTTCGATCTCCATTGCCAATGCATGCTCTTTTGAAGTCTCTCACAAATCCTTCCACGTCTTCTCCATCCTTTCCGTAAAACACAGGAAGTTTCCCCATTCTTCTCTTCTTTTCTTCTTCTTACTCAATGAACTGCTTGCGGATGTGAAGATCGCACTTCACCGCAATCCACAATTTCCCCGTTGAGCTCTCTCCTCTCCAAAGGTTGGAATAAGTTTGACCCTCATGGTCATCTTATCTCTCGTGTGACAGACTATCTCCATCCTCGCTAGAGGTCTTCACTCGTTCCGTTTCTACACTCAACCTTCTCTCGAGACATTCGGCTACAGTTTCTAGCAAAGCAACCACTGCGCTACACTCGTGCTCAACTGGAATCCCGTCCACTCCACATCTAGGACAAAAGGTTGTAGGGTCAATGACGCCTTGTCTAGGGGAAGAAGGACCTATGTGTAAGCTTAAGTCGACCAACCCTCTTTGCTCACGCAAAAGTCTATTCTTCGTAGGACACTTGCTCACTTTATGTCCTTCTTCTCCACATAAAAAACACCTCGAGTTCTTCTCCTGGTTCTTACGACTACTCTCTGCTTCTTCCTCAAATTCTAGTCGAAATTCTCCTTTCGCCAGATCAGCGGTAACTATCACCGCATAGCCTTGAGGGATCTTGCTCAACCTCAATTTCCACTCTTGCTGTCCTTCCATGACGATGATCCGTCATATATCTCTCTCGCTCTATAGTTTGTTTGACACTTTTGATCACTCGACTATCTTCTCGCTTAGCAATCTCTCACATTACTAAGTAGAAGCTTAACTTGTCAACCCTGAGCCTCAGAGATCGAACATAACCCTCTCAAGAATTCTGAAATTCTTTCACTCTTTTACTTCAGCAAGCGATATAACAGATTTGACCACCCTTCGCTTCGAATGCCATAACTCCAGTTCTACTCGATCAATTCACGCATGATTTGGGTGCCTAGATAGCTTATCGTGCAAGCTATCAGCATGGAAGATTTCAAGGTCTAATTCTAAAAACTGAAAATATGAAAATGACTGTAAACTCCTTCCCGAGAGCTCACTATTTGATACCGAAAAACCTCCTTAACTTCTGAAAGACATAACTCTCTCTTTACAATTGATCTCTCGGAGATATCAAGCTTATTGGAAAGCTTATCTTGCCTTCTATAACATGGTGTATGTACAAAGGTTCTGAACTCATGCTCAAAAACAGACATGAACTGTACTAACAACTAAATACGAATCTTTGTATCGAGGTCCCGGCAACGGAACCAAAAATGTAAGCCGGCCTGTCTCTCACCCAGGGGTACCTCAGATGGCTAGGATTACTAGTGCACCTTAATTACAAAGATTCTATCACACCCATGCTCACTTCACTCAACACTCTGACCCGTATGGTCACATCGGTCCCTCTAATAGCGTTCTGTAAACCCTCCGCGGTCCTATCGATCAACTACCCCCCCGATCTCTCAACCTCCACGATCGTCATCCGCGAATCTGCAACATGTCGGCCCTGTCTCTCACTCAGGGGTCACCTCTGATGGCTTTGATGGAAGCACACCATGAACTTGAAGGGAAAATGCTGAGTTCACTCATTCATACACCCACAAACTTATCAACTAAAAATCTCATTAAACACATCAACTAAAATCCTCCATTCTAACGACGTCTCTCAAGTTCTCACATGCTAAAAATATCCCACACTCTCTATATTACTCAAGTTGTCATTACGACAATGTGAAAACAAGGATGAGGAGCTCTTCTCTACTCCTCTATTTATACATTCTAGGTTTTTACTTTGGTACTCCCGGTAACTCAGCCGTAACTACTTTTACCGGGTTTTACTAAGATATTACTTAAAGTAAAAGCATTGATCACATGGGTTTTTTACCCTTTCACATGGGCTTATTCCTTCAAAGTCAACAACTTCTAGAAGGATTCTGGAATATTCTCAAGGAATCTCAAATTTCCACCCCCCCTCTACTCTAGGACCCACTAAAAAGGAAACATGTGGAATCTCTTCTTGTTTTTAATGCCCACAAAGTCCACAACTTTAATCCAACCACTAATATCAAGTCAAAAAGGAGATAAGGGATACTTTCCACCTCCTTTCTACCTTTTAGACAAGATGACAAGATAGTAGTGCTCACTCTTTAGCAAATATCTGAATTCTGCCAAAAGTACAGCTAAGTTTAACCATAACTAACTTTTAGATAGTCATGACTAACTTGATACATCCTTAAAGTACTTTGGCAGCCAATAAACATTCTCAACACTTAGTTATAACTAAACACCTTACTAATAGACAAACTTCCTATGTGTAACATAGGTCGTTACATTTTACCCCCAGACTAAATTTTCGCTCCGTCCTCGGAGTGAAGAGAGAGCTTTCGTCGATGAAACAACTTCAACTTGTCATGATTTACTCGATCAAATCTCCTTCCTCCCAGCTCCTGAAGGTCATATGTGAAGTTGCTCCACACCTTATCTACAACAAAAGCACCAAAATATCTCGGAAGAAACTTCTTCCTAGCCCTCTTGAATCTGATAGCATCATACAACATAACCCAATCTCCGACTTGAAAAGGTTTTACCTCCCTCTTGCCCAACCGTTTGTCGTAACTCTTCTTTTGATACGCCTGAGCTCGTTCCATCCGGATCATTGCTACCGCTCGGGTCTCTTCCAACTCCATGAGTTGCTCCCTTCTTGATCTGACCACGTCTTCTCCTCTCGACCTCTTCAACTTTCGTTGAATAGTTTGAAAAGTATCCAATTCGAATTGGATCGGCAACTTGGACTCCACTCCATAAACCAGTCGAAATGGGGAGTATCCAGTAGAAGTCTTTGTTGTCGTTCGGTACTCCCATAAGATGGCATGTAGTCTCTTATCCCAAGTATGTTTCGCAGTTTCAACACCAGCATCTTTGGCGAGCATCATACAAAGTGTAAGATTGGTCTTCTCCGCAAGACCATTAGCATTTGGTTTGTATGAGGTCGTTACTCGTGGCTTGATAGAAAAGTGTTGTAGCATAGCAGTAGTCATGCTCCCTACAAACTCTCCTCCTCTATCTGAGACCAACTCTAACGGACATCCAAATCTCGTGATGATCCTCTCCCATAGGAATCTACCGACTTCTGTTTCATTGGTCTCCCTCAAAGGTCTAGCCTCTACCCACTTGGTACAATAGTCAGTGGCGACTACAATGTATCTATTGCCTCGAGGTGTCTTATTAAGAGGACCTACAAAGTCAATACCCCATTTCTCAAACGGCCCTAATACTGGAATTGATCTTAACGGAGGTGTTCTAGTAGACTTTAGAGCAAATGCTTGACATACGTCACAAGTTTTGCAATAGTCTAAACACTCTTTGAAAATCCCTCTCCAGTGATAACCCGCATCCAAAATCTTGAAGGCTGTTATCTTACCAGCAAAGTGACCTCCGCAAACAGTTCCGTCGTGAAACTCGTGCATTAGCTTGAATGCCTCCTTCTGACCAACTGCTCTCCTTAGTAACCCATATGCTCCTTGATGAAACAGAATTCCCTCCACCATGGTGTAAGGTTTGCATCTCTTGATCAACGCGTTACGTTCTCGGGTATGCATACCTTCTGGAAAAGAGCCATCTGCAAGGAAACTCCAGATTTCCTTGTACTCGTCCGGTATCTCCTCAATGCTTGTGATGGTCATCAGATGCTCGTCTGGAAATGAATCATCAAACGGTTCTTCTCCCTCATCATCATAAGCCCTTGACAAAAGATCAGCATTTGCATGCTTCTTCCCTGGTCTATCTTCGATCACATAATCGTATTCTGTTAGAAGGATCTTCCAACGAGCAATACGACCTTCGGCATTAGGCTTATTAAAGATATACTTTAAAGCCTTGTGATCTGTGACTATGGAAAATTTCCCTCCTAGCAAGTAGTGTCGAAATTTCTTCAATCCAAAGATCACCGCTAATCCTTCTCGTTCAGTCACGGAGTAATTCTTCTCCGCTGGAACCATCTGCCTACTAGCATAAGGTATAGGATGATCATGCCCATCTCCATCTAGCTGACTTAATGTACATCCGATTGCTACATTAGAGGCATCCGTATACAGAATAAATGCTTTACTCCACTCAGGTTTAGCAAGTATAGGAGCTGTCACTAATGCCTTTTTCAGCTCCTCAAATGCTTCCTTTGCCTTCTGATCATGCACTATCAAGTCAAAATCAACTCCCTTCTTCATGTACATAGTCAAAGCTATTGCTTTGTTTGAGAAGGAAAAGACAAACCTACGATAATATCCAACCATGCCAAGAAACTGTCTCAACTTTGTCAAGTTGATCGGAAATGGAAGATCCACAATCTTCTTCACCTTCTCAAGATCTACCGCAATCCCATTCTTGGAAATGATGTGCCCTAACAGTAGACCTTCTTCGCAGCCAAAGATGCACTTCTCTAGATTTAGAGAAGCGTTGGCTTGCTCCAACCGCTGCAAAACTTTGATCACATGATCAAAGTGGTCCTCCTTTCGTCCGTACACACAGAAATCGTCAATGAAATCCCGAACAAACTTCCCTATGAATGGTTCAAACACCTTGTTCATGAACCTTTGAAACGTGGCCGGAGCATTACACAATCCGAATGGCATCACCCGAAATGCAAATGTTCCCCAAGGAGTAGTGAAAGTAGTCAACTGTTGGTACTCTTGTGCTATCTTGATCTGGTTATACCCACTATAACCATCACCAAAGCTGTACCACTCATGACCAGCAACTTCCTCCAAAATCTCATCTATAAATGGTAGAGGATAATAATCCTTCTTGGTAACTCCATTCAGCTTCTTATAGTCTATGCACACTCGCAGCTTACCATTCTTCTTCTTGACAATCACAATGGGTGAAACCCATTCTGAGTTCTCCACCTCATAGATGAAACTCGCCTCCTTCAACTTGTCTATCTCCTCCTTGACCATCATTGCTGTTGTAGGATTGACCCTTCTCTGCTTCTGTCGAACTGGTCTTGCGTTCTCCTCCAATTCGATTCGATGAGTCTCGAGAGTCACCTCCTTCAAATCCTTGTAGCTGAAAGCAAACACATGGATATATTTTCAAAATATATCTAAGAATCTACTTTTCTCCTCTTGAGTGACATTGATACCAAACTTCAGCGTAGAGAGTCTTCTCACAATCTCTGCCTCACTCAACTCTTCTTTGTCAGGATCTTTCTCCACTGCTGGTCGAGGCAACAAGTCAATAGCACTAAGCTGATGTAATGATTCATCTCGACCAAATCCTTCTTCCTCAGACGAGGATTCTTGATCGTAAGAATCTCCGGTATCTACTTCTGATACACTCTGATCATCCTCCGTATCAGATTCTCAGTAGTCACTAGTGGGTCTATCAGAGTCAGAAGTCACAACTCCAACACCCGAGAGAGGAACTATCACTCTATGATCTCTAGGCCCAATCCGTAAGTATCCCTTGTGCCACCTATCAGTGGTGCGCACAGCTCTCAACCAAGGCCTACCTAGGAGCAAATCATAACTAGAGTCCTTTAACACTTGAAAGGACATCAACGTTTGAACTCCCATCACAGACACGACCACCTTCTCTAACACCCCAAGAGGTCTTACCCGTTGCTTGTTAGCCATCCCCATGACAATGCTAGCCGGGCGAGTTGGTTCCATCCCCAACTTCTTCATCAACCTCTCCGATATGGCGTTGACAGCCGATCCTCCATCCACCAATACGTCAGAGACGTAGTGACCATTCAACCGGACTTCAATCTTTGAAGCCCTAGTGCATACCTCTGAAGCATGCACATCCACCACACCAACTCCCACAGACTTTGATGTCTTGCTCTTGGGTTTCTTCTTCTTGCTTCTCTTAGAACTCAGTCCTCCTCTGAGTTCTCTTCGTAAGCTGGGATTAAGTGCGATCAGTTGTCCAACAGTGATGTTGGCTTTCTGAGCACCCACATCTTCAACCACATCATATCCCGCTTGGGAAGATGAAATGGTGAAATCTGCCATCCCTAGCTTTCTTCTTGGCTCCCTTGGTGTACTCGAAATATTACTCGAACGAGTACTTCTACTTGCTGACTCCTCCATGAAAACCGGTTCATCAGAAAATCGAGTTCTTTTCCTTTCTTGAGCTAAAAGCTCCACCGGTGCATGAGAAGAGTTTGAACTCTCTTCTTTCTCGTAGATGGGATCTCGCACGACATCGATAGTAGCCACCCCCTTGTCTCGTCCTTGTGATGGATTTCCTCCACCCACATTCATTCTGACAGCTTCGGCACCTCTTGCTCCGTTGTTAGGACAATTTCGCTGGAAATGAGAACCTCCACACGTCCAATAAGTGATTCCTCCAAAGTTACCTTGGTTGCCTCCAAAGTTACCTTGATTTCCTCGGTTGGGATTGTTGTCGTAAGCTCTTTGACCTCCTCCTCCACCTTTGTTCCTCCATTCTCGTAACTGCACCACGTTTATCTTGAGATCCGCAAGAGTGTCGGTGATGCTCTTCAACTCGGCATGAAAATCAGAGGTGGCAGTAGACATCGTTGTTGGGACAAACGGTCTTGGCACCACCGTTGGAGTAGGAGCTGACGTTGAAGCAATCACCAATTGTGACGGTGCAGATGCTACCGTTGTGGTTACACCAAGAGTCGGAGTCGACACCAAAGCGGCATGATGCGGTTGGATGATATCCCCTTCATCTAAACTCTCTTCCATATTTGTCGTAATCTTGATGGCCTCCGCTTTGGTTGTTGGCTTCTCGTACCTCACTTGGGTTCGAATTGAAGACCTCAACCCTCCCACCAAGTTCTTGGTCAACACTGCTCCAATCCCCGCCATCGTTAGCTCCACATTGTCTCCACTCTTCCATAGGACCGTCCGAAACCGTTGCTCCAACTTATCCACCCTTTCGGCATATTGCCGAACTTTCTCGTCGTCCCGTTGCTTCAAATGAGTAAGCTCCACCATGAGCTTCTCATAACTCTCTTCTGGAAGAAATTCTTCGATGAGTGCATTACTCAACGTCTCCCATGTGTCCTCAACTGCACCAAGTGTCTTGCTCTTCACTCAGTCGTCATACCACGTAAGAGCAAAATCTTCTAAAAACTCTGGCAGTAACAACACCCATTCTTCCTTCCTTCTCACGTTGTTTCCGATGCAACCCCTTTTGAAGTCTCGAACAAACGGTTCTACATCTTCATTGTCCTTCCCATGAAACACAGGTAGCTTTCCCATCTTGTAACTACTCCTTCTACTCTTCTAATTTTTGTGTAATAACTACTCGCTTAAAAGAGTACGAACATCACCAATTCCATTCGCGAATAATCTACCATAGGTAAAATGAAAGGAAATGGTTGTAACAACACCTCTTGTGCCATCTCTTCTCCCAAGGTAATCATGAGCCTGAGTCGCATCACCGTCTTCTCCACCATCCGATGACGATCTCCATCACAACTCAGTCGAGTCCTCTTCTGAAATCGACAACTTCTCCGTCTCAGCTCTTTGAGTCTCGTCCAACTTCTCGACTACTGACGTAAGTAGGGCGGCCACATCGACGCACTTGTGTCCTCTTGATAGATCACCCACTCCACAACTTGGACAAGGATCTTCTCCTAGAAGATGAACTGGCGCTGGTGACGATGGACCCACTCGAAGACTTAAATCCGTAAACTCCCGCTTCCCTTTAGCTCTCTCGATTCTGATTCTAGTTGGACAATTCACTACTTTATGTCCCAACCCTCTACAGAAATAACACCACAAGTCGGTTTCTACTCTTCTCCTCGGAGATTCTACTTGAGGTTTAGTACTAGGGTTTTCAAACTCGACGATAATCTCTCTCGAACTTTCTCCGACACTTACTATGACATCTAAACCTTGAGGAAGGTTTCTAAGTCTAACTTTCCAATCTTTTAAATTTCCACTCATGTTGCACCTTCTCAACCATTAAGTGGACAAAATATCATAGAGGAAAATAATTCTACATCACTTTCTTAACTCTTCCGAGCTTTATATTGGAAATCGTGTATTATACATGCTATACACGAAATAAAATCTAATCTAAATTTAACTATCAAAGATATGATCCTCCTCACCATCGTTTGTACTAATCACAACAGACATCTTGAACTCACTCTTGTAAAAATCCAACTCTACTTCACCAGGAGCATTCGTGGCCTCCACAGTGAATGATGCTTTAAACTCGGCTTTCTTCAAATCGGTGCCAATGGTCGCGGAAGCTTCTTCGTATAGGGTAAAGAGGGCACCCCAAGTGCTATAGATGCGGGTTCGTAACTCATCTATACTCAACTTGGGCTTCTCCGTCTCTGTTCGAACTCCTAAACGTCTCTTCTTCCACCTCGTCATTCGAACTGGATTCCCCATGAAGTATCTTCAAGACCTCCTTGTATGCCGAAACGTATATCTCTTAGTTGGTAAGAGATCTCTCCAAGATTTTTGTGGTCTCCAGTAGCTCAACCTCCAAGCTACTAAATCATGAAGTTTCAACAAAAACTTCCCTAATCAGAAGAGATGGTGATGACTGTACAAATTTTCAGAGAACTGAAATTTGTATATTTTCACTTCCCTCATGGTTGTCAACCCCCTCCACTTTGAAAAATTCTTTCTCCCTCTTCAGAACTCATCTTCTCATGATTTCTTTTGTCCTGGATAGGTTATCAGCCAATCTAAAACACTGGAAAGTTTCTCAGAAAAATAAAATTCAAAGAAAATCTGACACTGACTGTAAATTTTTTCCAGAGAACAGAATTCCTCAACTCTCACGAATAGACCTCCTCAACTTTGAAAAATCATTGCTCACTCTCTAGACCACCTTTTCCTATGATTTCTTTGTTCTTAGATAGGTTATCAGCCAATCTAAAACACTGGAAAGTTTTACAGGAAAATAAAATTCACAGAAAAGTTGACAGCGACTGTACAAATTTTCCAGAGAGCAGAATGTCTAAACTCACAAATTTATCTCCTCTAATAACTTTTCTCTCCTCCTTCCCCTACAACTCTTGTTGCACACTCTTTCAACTCTCCTCAAACCCTTTCTAAGTGAACAAGATGTAAAGAATGACTTCGAACACGTCATATATCACTACGGGATACACGAAAGGTTCTAACGTTGCTAACATCGCGTTAGCTCTCCTCCCAACGTTCTCTCCATGTGCTCTCTCATAATCTCCTTTTGTCGAATATAGAACTGAACTCTAAACATCATTCAACGATCCTTTCAAGTGAGGTCCCGGGAACGGAACCAAAAATGTAAACCCTCCGCGGTCCTATCGATCAACTACCCCCCCCGATCTCTCAACCTCCATGATCGTCATCCGCGAATCTGCAACATGTCGGGCCTGTCTCTCACTCAGGGGTCACCTCTGATGGCTTTGATGGAAGCACACCATGAACTTGAAGGGAAAATGCTGAGTTCACTCATTCATACACCCACAAACTTATCAACTAAAAATCTCATTAAACACATCAACTAAAATCCTCCATTCTAACGACGTCTCTCAAGTTCTCACATGCTAAAAATATCCCACACTCTCTATATTACTCAAGTTGTCATTACGACAATGTGAAAACAAGGATGAGGAGCTCTTCTCTACTCCTCTATTTATACATTCTAGGTTTTTACTTTGGTACTCCCGGTAACTCAGCCGTAACTACTTTTACCGGGTTTTACTAAGATATTACTTAAGGTAAAAGCATTGATCACATGGGCTTTTTACCTTTTCACATGGGCTTATTCCTTCAAAGTCAACAACTTCTAGAAGGATTCTGGAATATTCTCAAGGAATCTCAAATTTCCACCCCCCATCTACACTAGGACCCACTAAAAAGGAAACATGTGGAATCTCTTCTTGTTTTTAATGCCCACAAAGTCCACAACTTTAATCCAACCACTAATATCAAGTCAAAAAGGAGATAAGGGATACTTTCCACCTCCTTTCTACCTTTTAGACAAGATGACAAGATAGTAGTGCTCACTCTTTAGCAAATATCTGAATTCTGCCAAAAGTACAGCTAAGTTTAACCATAACTAACTTTTAGATAGTCATGACTAACTTGATACATCCTTAAAGTACTTTGGCAGCCAATAAACATTCTCAACACTTAGTTATAACTAAACACCTTACTAATAGACAAACTTCCTATGTGTAACATAGGTCGTTACAGTTCCTGCAAACAAGTTCTAACCCCGCCCTCCACATTGCATCACATAGTACTCAAGGACTCCCAAGGTCTCCAATGCTCACTTTACTTATAGACAGGAAAATGAGAGTGTCTTCCACCTTCTCAACTCCTCCTTATATACTCTACAACTTCTTACCGTGGTAACTTTCACTAAGTTACGTTACCTCATGGTAAGTGCGCAATCCAAAATAGTAAAACTTCTAAAGACTACTAAGACTTAAGAATAGCACACACATTACTTGTTCTACTTTACTAAAATAAGAGATTCTCCTACTTTAGCTTTTGTAAAGTGTTAACTTTCCACGCTATCCAGTCGAAAGACGACAACACACTAATACGTCTTTTGAGGAGCATCTTTAGATCTTTGTGCATGACTTTTCATCATGCATCCAATCAGCGATGGTCAACAAAGTTACATACTTTTGGAAAGCATATTTAGAGCTCCGCACTTGTCCTATAGTGCCATAGTGGAACCTCTAATAGTTTCCTCAACTTAGTTATAACTATCTCAGCTAGTTATGTCTACTTTTGATCACTCTAAATTTAGATCTTCAAACTAGAGTAACCTTTAAGATAGTTATACCTAATGAAATGTATATAAGCATACACACAAATAATGAGATACTTGTGGTGTGACAGTACCGTCCAACTCTTCCAACTGCAAGGAGCCATTGTCGAAGACCTCCAAGACTCGGTAAGGACCCATCCAGCAAAGATGAAGTTTCCCGGGGAACTTAATATGTCGGTTGTCGTAGAGAAGAACCAAGTCCCCATCCACAACAGTCACCTTCCTCAACTTGCTATCGTAGTTTACCTTACGTTGCGCTTGCACCTCGTACGTCTTCTCCAAAGCTGCATTCCTGTCTTCTTCAAACTCTACAAAATTCAGAAGACGCTGCTCCTGGCTCTCTTCTTCTCCCATGCGTTCGAATACGGCTAACCGGTATGTTAGGACCTCTAACTCAATGGGTACAATAGGTGTCATGCCGTAAGTTAGGTAGAAAGGCGTCTTCTGGGTTGTGACTTTAGGTGAAATCCTGAAAGCCCATAACACAGATGGCAATTTCGTGTCCCAGTCATACGCATGGTTAACAGTTACCTTATTCAGGATGTTACACAGAAGACCGTTCGACTTCTCCATCAGTTCATTCGCTTTCGGGTTGTATGGCGTCGTCTTCCGATGCTTAATCCTGAAGTATTGGGTCAGGAGAGAGATAGTCTCATTTAAGAAATGAGTACCCCTATCTGACACCAATTCCAGCGGACATCCGTACCTAGTGATGATGTTATGCCAAAGGAACCTTGCTACTACTGCGGCATCGTTCTTCCTTGTGGCCTCGCCTTTCACCATCTTGGTAGCATAGTCGGTAGCTATTAAGATGTACCGTGCTCGTGTTCTTCTCGCCACCGGGGCGATATGACCCAGAAAGTCGATTCTCCACTTTTCAAACGGAGCGAGCGGAAGAATGGGAGTAAGAGGCCACCTTGTTGTAGCGGTCGGTCTTCCCACCCTCTGGCATGCATCGCACTTCTTGATCTCCTGAAAAGTGTCTCGGTACATGGTTGGCCACCAGTATCCGGCGTCTAGCATCTTCTTCACTGTGGTCTTCAACCCATAGTGACCCCCAGCATCTTCGTAGTGAAGACGTGTGATCACTGATTTTATCTCTGACGGCTCGAGGCATCTCCTTAGCTTCTCGTCATGTCCCTTCCGAAAAGGGATACCCTGGAAGATGACATAAGGACCTGCCTTGTGTAAGAAGACAGCCTTCTGTTCCGCATCCAATCCCTCGGGATACTGTTGGTCTTCCAAGAACTTCCTCAAGTCCTTGAAGATCGACTCTTCTGTGGAAGTCGCGAAGACTGGATCAGAAGATCTAGTCTCGTCTTCTGGGAAGCAGGCGGTACGCCCCCCCTCAGATGAAAGTGTCTCTGCGAAAACTGAAAACAACTTCTCCTCAGGAAACTCGTCTTCCACTTCATCTTCTCGTCGTTTTGTCTCTAATCTGGATAGATAGTCAGCATTAACATGCTGTCTTCCGGGCCTGTACTCAACTGTGTAAGTAAATTCCTGGAGTAGGAGAATCCACCTAGCTATCCTCCCAGACAAATCTGCTTTCTTTACAAGATGTTTCAAGGAGAAGTGATCCACATAGAAGACAAACGGGTTTGCTAGAAGATAGTGTCTAAACTTCCTACATGAGTAAATCATGCCAAGACACTCCCTTTCAGTTGTCGAGTACTTCTTCTCTGCATCAATGAGTTGTCTTCCCGCGTAGTAGATGGGGTAATCCTTCTTCTTCTCATCTTTCTGACTCAACACCACCCCTATGGCGAAAGCAGAAACATCCACATAAATGTGGAAGACTCTTTCCCAATCAGGCAGCCGTAGGACAGGAGATTCCGACAGAAGCCTCTTCATTTCTTCGAATGCTTCCTGCTGCTCAGAAGACCAAACGTATGGTTCGTCCTTCTTCAGCAACTTAGTGAGTCTTCCTGCTACCTCTGCGTACCTGTCAATAAACCTCCTATAGTATCCTACGTTGCCAAGGAAGCTTCTCAACTGAGTCAAGTTAGCAGGTGGGTGGAGTTTCATGATGACTTCCACCTTAGCACAGTCGACTTCTATACCTCTTTCGGAAATCCTATGTCCTAGCAAGATCCCTTCTGACATACCAAAGAAGCACTTCTCAGGGTGAAGAGCCAAACGATGTTCTCTACACTTCAGAAAACACTTCCTTAGAAATATCAAGTGGTCTTCTCTCGATCCAAACACACAAATGTCATCCAAGAAAATCTCCATGAAAGTGCGAAGATACTCCTTGAAGATTGTAATCATCAATCTCTGGAATGTGGCGGGTGCGTTGCATAAACCAAACGGCATTTGATTGTACGCGTACGTGCCCCATTTCAGTAGTGAAAGTGGTTTTCGACTTGTCTTCTTCTTTGATTGAAACTTGGAAGCTGTAGAACTCATGCCCTGCTACCTGGTCTAACACAGAGTCGGTGAATGATAACGGGTGATGATCCTTCTTCGTGGTCAAGTTCAGCTTCCGGAAGTCCTGACACACTCGGATCTTCCCTGTCTGCTTCTTCGGCACGATGACTGCTAAGTACTGGGAAGATGACTCCTGCCTTCAGGTATTGGTCAATCTGGTCCTTCACCAGAAGCGAGTACTTGGGGTTGAGCCGATACTGCCTCTGCCGTGCAGGAACAACGCCCTCCAGCAAGTCAATGCGATGCTCTCCCAGCTCTCGAGGTATGCCCTTCATGTCTTCTATGGTCCATGCGAAGACATCTTGGAACTCCGTCAGAAGTTCTCGAAAGTCTTCCAACTGCTGGCCCTCGATCACCTTAGAAAGCTTCAGCTTCTTCCCAAGAGCAACCTCCATCTCTTGAAGATCATCCGGGTTTACCATTCCTTCGGTGTGATTGTACTCACTGGCACCAAAGTATTCCGGTTTGGGAGCTTCTTCTGGTTCAGATTCGTCTTCTGGAAGACCAACTGTCGGATCTTCCGAAGGGAAGACGATGCTTTCATCTTCTGGAAGACCAACTGTCGGATCTTCCGAAGGGAAGACGGTGCTTTCGTCTTCTGGAAAACCAACTGTCGGATCTTCCGAAGGGAAGCGGTGCTTTCGTCTTCTGAAAACTCTTCTTCCGCAATGTCGTAGCACTCAATGTATCCACAGACCACATCTTCTACTTTCTCCGCTACTTCTGAAGTACACAAGTTATTCACCACAAACTCATTATACCGTTCATCACTGTCAGAAGACGCAGCTGAGTCTTCTGAAGTGTACCCCTCTGTTGTAGACGGAGTTTCACCTTGGTGTCCAATCTTGATCCAAGGAAGCGAGACCTTAGTCTTCTCACCTGGCTTGGATGTAGGATTGGGAAATCTCAAACGATGTCTTCTCCAGTCGGTATTTACATTTGCAGCATACAGCCATGGTCTTCCTATCAACACCTGATATCCAACCTTAGCTACATGTCGCAAAATGATGTAAGTGAGGTAAAAAGATACTCCACCAATTACCGTCAAGACATCTTTCAGTTGTCCCAAAGGTCGTCTTCTGGTCTGATCCGCCATTCTGAGGATTCTCGGAGTAGGCTGGAACTCAGTGAAGCCTAGGGCATGCGCCGTTTCTTCAGTCATGATGTTAACTCCGGAGCCGGAATCAATGGGTACCTTTTTCAGAAGACAGCCATGGATCTCCATATCAAGTTCTGGGGCTCCCAAGTCCTCATGTCTATTCTTAGGATCGGGGTGCTCTTGGGAAGTTTAGCTGTCCTCCTCTTCCTCGATCCTCGAAGCACAGATTGTAACAACTTCATGTAACCAGCATTGTCATCCAACAGCTGTTGGAAGGTTACATCCGCCTTCTGATTCCACAAGTCTCGCAAGAAGTCGTAAGGGGATCTCTTCAGAAGAGTGACTGGTGTTTCCAACAGAGAAGATGTAGTGGTTGCTTCCTTGGGTGGAAGACTAGATGAGTATCTTCCCTCGACTGGAGGCTGTTCCCGTGAGACAGGAGCTGCCATAGTCGGTGTAGGAAGCTGCTGTACTATCTTCCGTCTCTTCTCCAGCTCTTCTTGCATGATCGCTTCAACCTCTTGTCTAATGTCAGGAGCAAAGTACTTCGGATCTTCTCGGTCGTAAGTAGGAGAAGACGGCCGCTCAGGAGAAGTTGACCTCTCCTTACGCTGCTTCTTCTTCTTGACGTCCTTTTGACGAGATTCTGACTTCCCTTTGCTTCTGGTACTTACCTTGAACACAGCTTCATCCAAGACTTCCTCCGGAGGCCAACTATCTGAATTCGGGTCAGGATTCCAAACAGTACCATCCGTCAAAGTGAAAGATGACGCTTCTTCAGGTGTCTTCATCTTCTGAGCTGCAGTCGTCTTCTGCAGCTGATGTTCCTTTCCTTCGCGCTTCCCGGGGTCTAGTTCGTCTTCCTCGATATGGAGACAATCCGTACAATCCTCATGATCTTCTTCTTCTACCGTGATGTGCTGTACCACTGCTAACTCGAGCTTAGAAGTTGATGCTGCTTCTGCAGGAGGCATGGTATCTGCAAATCTAACCATTTGTCGTGGTCGTAAGATCTGAGGACAATTGCCTGTGAAATGACCGGCTTCCTTACAGTTCCCACACAAGGGCACTTGCCCAATCTGTCTTCTCGGATGAGGACAGGTGGACCACCAGTGTCCTGTCTCTCCACAATTATTGCACGCTCCAGGAAGAGGGTTGAGAGGTCGTTGTGATGAAGAAGGCTGCCAGGGCGTCCTGGTCTGTACATTGCTAGCTCTATCCCTAGGTACATAACGATTATATTGGGCGGGAGGCGTAGGAGTGAAGGGTTGGATCGTTTCGATCCTATAGCAAGTTTCCCCACTGGGATCGTGTAGATATCCCTCATCGTCTTCTTCCCATCCTGCCCAGTTGACAGCTTGGTCCTGCGTACACTGATCTCTGGTGTGTCCAGAAGAGTTACAAAGGTTGCACCAAAGGTTTGGCCGGAAAGCCGTAAGCTGCTTCCGCTTGTCTTTCTGGTTCAGAAGATGAACTTTCAGGTCGGCAAACTGCTTCAGAACCTCATCAATGCGGGGATCAGGTGCATAGTGTATGATCTGAGTTTGAGGCATCTTTTGCACAACTTCCTCCCTTACTCGCGTCTTCTCCTTCTTCTTCTTCCGCGTCTTCTTCTCTTGTTCAGATTCGGATTCTGAACTTTCGACAGTAGACTCTTCAGAAGTAGAAGATGCTTCTGAATCACTGTTATCAGTTTCAGTGGACTTGGACTTCCTCTTGGACTTCCGAGAAGACTTCTTCGACTTCTTGGACTTCTTCGAGGTCTTCCCTCTGTCTTTTGTCATATTTCGAGTGATGCTCGAGGTTTCATACTGCTCGGCATGCTTCTGTACTTCTGCTAAATCATCACCTCCTCCTCTTCTGCAGTACAATTTCATATCTTGAGACAATCCTCCCAAGTACCAGTCCACAGCTTGCTGAGCAAAGTAGCCGGGTCTTTCTTGGTTCTTAGGGATGTGATCTAGGAGATCTTCAACCCTCTCGGTGTAATCCCGCAGTGTCTCTTTCTTCTTCCGTTCGAGTCTCTGAAGTTCTATGAGGGTCATCCGATCATAGCCCACTCCTCTGAACCTCTTCAGAAAAGCTGCCTTCAGAGTAGCCCAAGCGGCCATTACTACACCATCATCCAACATCTTACTCATCCACTTCCTTCCCTTCCCTACGATCAAACTGGAAAATACACGGAGTCTGTCAACATCAGCGTCTTCCTTGTTGGATCTAGAGATGGTCTCGAACATCGTGATGAAGTCGTCCGCGTCAGCATCATCGTCGTACGGATGGTACTTCTACCGAGTGTGGGAGGCCATGTCGACTGCCGGCTGGTGCGACTGCCAAATTCTGTCTTCCTCAGGTCTAGGTGGTGGAGATGGTCTTCTCGAAGGTCCAGGTCTGTCTGAATCACGAAGGTCGTCTTCTAAGTCAGAGCTACTGTCACTGCTATCTTCCGAGACGTCTGGAACAATCTCCTCCAGTCTTCCCTCACCTTGAGAAGCTTCTTCCGCACTAGGGAAGACGTCTTCCGAGTAACCAGTACCAAAATCTACATTATACACGTGATCACCTGGTTGGTTTTTGTCTTCGTCAAAGATTATGCTCGAGATGGAAGGCTCTTCCAACTCTACCGATCGGATCTTCCTGAGCTCTTCTTCTTTCTTTTGGTGTCTCAGGGATATCCGCTGCTCTCTAGAAGCGGTTTGATGGAGTGAGTTTACCCACTCAGGATCTTTACCCGTTGTCGGAGTGTGATCCGTCTACCTAGGAAAGCGCCGGGCTTCTGGCTGTGGTTGTTTACTCAAGAGGTTGGCTTTCAGGTTACAACAGGAGCTATAAACAGTCACACAGGAGTGTAGGATCCACTGATATGCTCAAAAAGCGAAATCTAGGTCTCACTAGTAGTAATAGGTTTAGACGGTGAACTTTGGCACTCCAAGAGAGGAAAACTATGAAGGTTTAGACTTCTAAACTTCCCCTACATGTAAATGAGGTACTACTGAACACACACACGAAGTTTCCGCCTGAGATTCAATTCTAGCACCGAGATGCTGACAGAAAAGTTCTGAATAAGAGAATTATGGCAATTTCTGGTACCTAGACACCTATTCAGACATAGAACAGAGAATTGGCTTGATGAATTTCAAATCTTCTCACAGTATTTGAAGTCTACAGGATGCTGAACATCCCTGTGAAGTTGGGACTCCTGAATGTACACAGAACTCCAGATCTCCTCCTCTGAAGTCGCTGCTCTAGATTAAGAGCTTTTCAGACCCCCTCTACTTCAGCGGCCGCCCTGAATTACTCAATCACTCAAATTATTCGAAACTTTTTGGACAGTCGTAGCCCTCCTGACAGTGAATGCAACCAGTGATTTCCTCAATTCTGCTGCAATTGGCACCGAAAACCCCAAAATCAACAAAAGTGATGCAGTTTTGGCACAATCCGAACTTCAATTGGGCATAACTCCTTGTTTGTTGATCCAAATCGAGCAAAAATTTCACTGACAGTGCTTGGCACGACGAGCTCTCTCTCCCTGTGTTCTCAGATTTCGAAGATCCCTCACCAATTGCTCGAACTCCACTCTAGAGCTCTGTTTCTAAACTTAGAGTTTCACAAAAGACAAAAATTGGACCAATGGGAGTTCATAGCTCCACTTGACTGTCCTTTTGTGCCTTAAACTACCTGGTAACTTTTCTACACTCATAGGCTACCACGTCAAGCCCCCTAGAGTGCCAGCGTATAACTTAAACTACCTAAAATGACACATAGCTCTAAAAAATAACTTAAATTAGCTAGAAAGCGTGCATGGGCGACAAGTAAGTACAACCCATGAGCTCAAACCCCTATCAGCATGGAAACCCTAAGTTATGTACATTGAACGTCATAGACAAGTAAGAAGTCACTTGCACAAGCGCACAAATGCTTGAACAAGATAACTAACATACTATCAGCCTACTAGGACTCAAAATAGTGTTAACACCGTATGCAAAGGTGTCAAACATATACATAAAGGACTAGAAGTAGTATGGGCTAACTTCTAGAACTACTAAATCTAAGCGTCGGAGTAGAAGTCAAGCATGTAACCGTCAAGTAGCGCGACATCCACCCCCTCTGAACCTGCACATCCTCCGGTATGTGCCAGATCCAGATCAAGACTCTTCAGCTTCAGCTTCAAATTCATCTTCAACCTCCATTGAGTCTTCAGCTTCATCCTCAGTAAGCTCTGCAATGTTCTGGTCGTCCCCTCTCCTTCTAAAGAGCTTGATTCTCTTCCCTACGACTGGTATCTTGAGCACTGCACCATCTAACTCTCTCAAAGAGTATGTGGCATTATCATAAACTTCTAACACCACATAAGGTCCGAACCATCTCTTGGAAAACTTTCTGATAGCGCTATGCTGATTATCAAGACTACTATCATAGACTAACACCCAATCACCTTCCTTAACTGGTTTGGGTCGTAATCTATGCGTTCTATCAAACCTGCCTTTGTTTCTCTCTCTAGCATTCTTTAACCTTTCCACAGCTTTGGCAACATCCTCAGGTCTTCGTTCTAACTGCTGGATCCTTAATGCAAGAAGATCCTCCGTACTTCTACCATCTTCTCATGGCAAAACATTCCAAGTAGGCACAACCTCCTCAATCGGCATCACAGGTTTTTGCCCTAGTATCAACTCTGCTGGCATGTAACCTGTAACGGTACTATGAGTTGTACGATCTGCCCACAAAGCAAATGGTAGCAGTCTAGGCCATTCACGGATCTTACCCTTGCAAGCTTTTACCAAAGCTTTGATGATTGGCGGATGACCTCTTTCGCTCTTGCCATTCCCTTCAGGATTGTAAGCAGTGGTTAACGCCAACTTGATTCCCAATCGCTTGAAGAACTCAACTGCTTCTTGTGCATCCAGCTCACCCCTATCTGCAGTGATCTTTCCCACACACCCATACCTACAAATAACATCTTCAAGTAGAAAGCGGCAGACACTAGCAGTGGTCTTCGTCCTCAGAGCACGGCCTTCGACTTGGTTAGATAGATCTTCTCTAGCCAAGACTAGATACCGCATTTGTCCGAGTCCAAATGGCATAGTTACCAGATCAACTACCCATTTGTAATGAATGGCTAAAGGATAAGTAGGATGCAATCCATCACGATGTCGTACATTGGAGTACATCTGGCAGGGTATACAGGATGAAACAAACTGTACTACATCCTTATACATACCCTTCCACCAATACTTTTCCTTCATCTTGGCAAATGTAGCCCAAACTCCTCTATGACCAGCCCATTAACTCTCATGGAACTCCTTGATCAGCTTCTGTTGCAATTCCAAGTCACATACCACCCGTTGCGGTATACCTCCTTGTAGCTTAGGGCGCTTCCATAGATGTCCTCCATGTAAAAAGTAACCATAAGCTATTCTACGGATCCTCTTGAAATCTGCATCAGACCAGCCTTCTTGCCTTTCCAGTGAACTCAAATAGCGCCCAAGATCCAACCACTCGCCATCATACATAGTTTCCTCAAAAAACTCCAACGAGGCTGCAAAACAGCTTCTATCTCTTCTAGCAAGAGCACTAGAATAGAACTCTGTTCCCACATCCTCCTGATCATCTATCATTTCTTTCTCATCGTAATACCTAGCCCTTGATAACATATCTGCCACAGGATTGTCCTTCCCTGCAATATGTCTAAACTCTGGGTTCAAGGACTTGATATATGCTATCCATCTCAACATAGCAATATCTGGAGTTGTACAGCTAGTGATCATTCCCAAGAGAGGTAAACAATCTGTCTCCACAACCACAGGTGCTCCTATCAAGTATTCCTTATCACTCTCCATCGCAGTAACTACTCCCCATAGCTCTCTCTTGACATGAGAGTAGTCTCTCTGCCGCAAACTTAACACCTTAGCTCCAAAACGCATCACATATCTATTTCCATCCTCATCGTCTTGTCCTACAGCCCATCCAATGCCAATAGGACTAGTATCAACAGTAAGGATAACAGATCTCCCCAACTCATATGTTACCTTCCGTAGAGTTGGTGGTGAAGACAACAGATCCTTCAACTTCCTCATAGACTCGCTTTGCTCCTCTTGCCACTGAAATCTTTGCCCCTTCCTCAGCAGCTTGTACAACGGATCTGCTACTTGTGCAAAGTGTGGAATCCATATATGATAAAACACACATGCACCTAGAAACCTTCTCACCTCGGTAACCGATCCACACGTCTCCTTCATTCTTCGAATAGCATCAACCTTGTTTGGACAAGATTTTCGACCATAAGATCCACATAGGTGCCCCACAATCAACACCTCTTGTTCTCCAAATACAGACTTTGCTCCTGATAAAGTCAAATGAACCTCCTCCAGTCGACTCAATATCTTATCGTAGTCAACTATATGATCTGCAACAAACTTACGGCACCCCCTCTGATCCATTACCTCATTCTTCTCCTCCTCAGCACATCCTTTGATCGGCACATCATCAGGAAATGGCATAGATTTTCAGGAATAAAGTCCCTCAAAACTTTGTTCATGCCATTCATCATATGTGCTACAAAATTGGTAGCACCTTGCGGCAAAGTGCACATCCTTAGTAACCCCAAAGGTGTCCTCATTGTAGTCAAGTCTCTACTCTTAGAGGATAACTGAAACTGATCATAACCTGAATATAAATCTCCCATTGAATAGATAGCACGACCAGCAAAAGCCTCTGCAAACTCGTCTACAATAGGTCCTATACCCATATTCCTGATAGTCACCTTGTTAACTGGTTGCATATCTTGAATGAATCTCAAAGCTCCACTCTTCTTCGGAACAGTAAACCATCTGCTAGAGTAGGGAGCTATAGATGGTTCCAAGATACCCATCCTAATCCTCTCATTGAGCAAGTCTATCAGCTTTGGCATATGAGCTCTAGGCACAAGGATAGGACGTAGATTCCAAGGCACATGCGGTATAGTAAAGATTATCATAGGTGCAACTACACTTGGATCTACACATCCTACTTCATGTGACTCAAATGCAAACGCCTTACCATGCCTAGATAGCATCTCCTGAAGCTCTTCTTCTCTTGCTCAGTAAGAAATCCATCACCTCCAATCCTCAGCTCCTTCAGTGTTGTTTCTGTGAACTGGTGCCCAATTCTTCTCGGTCCTCTGAGCGTCGGCTCTCGTGCAGCTTGCTCCATCTTCTGATTGTAATCGAGTGGTAAAGGTAAAGCCACTGGTTTGACTTTCTTTGCCACTGACTTGTACTTGGTCTCCACATACACCTCTTGCCGATCTATAAACTTATCAATTACATCATAAAGCTCCTTGGAGCTCACTCTCACCACTCTATCTACATCATCTATAGAACTTTCTACTATAGATTTCAACTCCCCTATAGTATCTACCAAATACTGCTCTTCAAACACTCCAGATATGTATTCATCTCTTGCTAACTCTCCATTGTCTCACAAAGACTGTTGTACACAATTCACATGTTGCCTCTCAAACCTCTTCAGATTCTCAACCTTCCTATAACACACTGATCCGCATGACGTCAATCCTAAGAAGCCAGTGGATAAAGCCTCATGCTCTACTGGATCAGGCGAGAATCCTAGCTCTACTGTACCGTTGAAGTCTCGCTCTTCAATGGTACTCTGTCAAAACCCCTAGACTCTCTAAACTCCTGAGTAATCTTAGGTAGTGGACGATCTCTCAAGCTATCACGATTCCTCTCATGTTTTGCAGCAACGGTCAAAAACTGAACAGCTCTTTTGCCATCTTTACTACGTATCCTAGCATAAGCTGAACCATCATCCATAACTCGTGTCTCCATTCTAATAGCAGTAATGTAAGGCTGTCCCAGAATGATACGATAGGTTGACATGTCTTGTACAAAGAAATTCTGAACATCACTGATGTCACCCACAGTTACCTTGATGTTGGGGCAAGCACCATGGAGTTCTCCCCGCTGGTTGTTGGCAGCACGGATAAGCCACCCATGGTCGGTGTCTATGGGCCACCTCCCACGCTTGTACAGCTCCTTAGACATCAGATTAATCTCTGAGCCGTGATCAATCAATGCCACCACAGGTTCCTCTAGATCTCTCAGCTTCACTAAGGTCTCTGTGGTTGCTCTCGCCCAATGGTTGTGAGAATAATGGCTCTTCTGTGATGCTTCCACCTCATCTTCAAACCTCACGTGCTGATCTGATCTCCCCTCTGATACTTGAGAGCAATAACCAGCAATTTCATCTTCCTCATCCTCCGACAATTTGGTCCCTAGAGCGTTAAGCGTAGCTGCTTCACCCAAAATCTGACGTTTCCTCTTGATGATATCTATGATAACCTCATGGAACTCACGCTTTGCAATCCCAAGAATCTCACCCAAAGTAAACTCAACCTTCCCATTCAAGATACGGTTCTCTAACACCTGCTTCAAGTCTGTAGCAATCTCAATGTCAGACTGAAGTTTGTATGCAGGCATCTTACCCTTCTCTTTGCTTCTCTCTTTCTCCTTTGGTGTTGTAGGTGGTAGATCCTCCATATTCTCCTCCCGAGTAGGTGTTGTCTCCTGCCTTGCCTCTGGTCTAGCCCTTTCACTCCTTGTAGCAGGTCGTTTGGCTGTAGAAGCCTCACCTGCATCCTCCCTCCTGTGTTTTTCTTCTAGTACAGCTTCATGCTGACTTCTTGCAACATAAGCATGCACTGACATAGTATCCACAGGATCATTCCATCCGGTAGCTTCCCGAATTGAGTTACCAACCCTTCGTAGCACATCCTTGTCTAGCTCTGTTCTAGCTACGGACCGCACTACATCAGACCACAACCCAGTAGTCCCTTTCTCTCTCTCTATCTCCACTTTCACTCCACAGGTAGCAGCATTCACAAGAGAAACAGCATGTGATGCTGATATCTCATTCACAAGCCTCTTCATACCACCCTTGCCAAAGTTGGTTCCCAACATCATCCCAGTCTCTCTCGGATGGATCTTACCATCTTTGAAGAAGATCAGATCCTTCCTCAATGCATCTGAAAACTCTCCACAATCTCTCCTTACATGGTCTAGGCTATCACACCATATACAACGATGAACAAAGCCTTCTCTCATCTGAGGTCTCTGCATAGCAGGCTGTACATTATGCTCCTTCTCTTCTAACCTAGTGAGCTTAAGCTTAAGCTCCTTCATACCCTTAATCAACTCATCAAGCGGTGAGTCTTCCTCTCTAGCAATTACCAAAGCGGGCTTAGTAGGCAACTGCTTGACATGAATTATCAGAGGTGCTGCTTCACTTACCACCACCTTGTCTCTTCTTCTCTGTCTCTTGGTCAGCAAAGAGACAGCCTCTTCAACCTCCTTCCAATCAGTCTTCAATCCTCTCTCCTCACTCTTGTCTTCCAGCAACAGCTCAAGCTTCTCCTGAATAGTCACGTCCGCTGCTTGTAGGAAAAGCTCTGTCTTCTCCACCTCTAGTGTAAGCTTCTCTATCCTAGAAAGCTGAGCATACTGACGATCAAACTCCCTTAACAACTCATTTACAGACAAACCTTTGTTAAGCTTCACCACCCACTCCAAGAATGTTCTCTTGGTCACCCTCTCTGAATCTCTAGTGTAGTACTCTTCCTTCAAAGCTCGCATAAAGCTTTCCCAACTCTGTCCTTGCTGCTGCTTGAGCTCCTTCACACGCCCACGAATCTTAGGGACAACAGCAAGTTCAAAGTTCTCCACCATCTCCTTCTCAGGTACCTTGTTCACCTCCATCTCCCTAGCATAGTATCGCACATACTTGGAAATATCTGTCCCCTTGAACTGGTCCATCTGGTGCACAACAGATTGCAACGCCTTGGTTGCTAACACCTCCTTCTTCTCTGTGCTTTGCTGTTGCTGCATAAACATGTGAAAAGCTTGGAACATCTTCATCGTAGCAGCATCCAACTGAGCAGGTTGCTGAGCAGCAGTAGCACCTCCACTTGATGATCCTTGGTTGGCCATGATATCTGATCCTGTAACACTCTCAAGAAAACTCCCACCCTAGGTGTTTCACGTCGAGTTCACCAAAAAGAGAGTATGTCGGAGTGTGATCCGTCTACCTAGGAAAGCGCCGGGCTTCTGGCTGTGGTTGTTTACTCAAGAGGTTGGCTTTCAGGTTACAACAGGAGCTATAAACAGTCACACAGGAGTGTAGGATCCTCTGATATGCTCAAAAAGCGAAATCTAGGTCTCACTACTAGTAATAGGTTTAGACTGTGAACTTTGGCACTCCAAGAGAGGAAAACTATGAAGGTTTAGACTTCTAAACTTCCCCTACATGTAAATGAGGTACTACTGAACACACACACAAAGTTTCCGCCTGAGATTCAATTCTAGCACCGAGATGCTGACAGAAAAGTTCTGAATAAGAGAATTATGGCAATTTCTGGTACCTAGACACCTATTCAGACATAGAACAGAGAATTGGCTTGATGAATTTCAAATCTTCTCACAGTATTTGAAGTCTACAGGATGCTGAACATCCCTGTGAAGTTGGGACTCCTGAATGTACACAGAACTCCAGATCTCCTCCTCTGAAGTCGCTGCTCTAGATTAAGAGCTTTTCAGACCCCCTCTACTTCAGCGGCCGCCCTGAATTACTCAATCACTCAAATTATTCGAAACTTTTTGGACAGTCGTAGCCCTCCTGACAGTGAATGCAACCAGTGATTTCCTCAATTCTGCTGCAATTGGCACCGAAAACCCCAAAATCAACAAAAGTGATGCAGTTTTGGCACAATCCGAACTTCAATTGGGCATAACTCCTTGTTTATTGATCCAAATCGAGCAAAAATTTCACTGATAGTGCTTGGCACGACGAGCTCTCTCTCAGATTTCGAAGATCCCTCACCAATTTCTCGAACTCCACTCTAGAGCTCTGTTTCTAAACTTAGAGTTTCACAAAAGACAAAAATTGGACCAATGAGAGTTCATAGCTCCACTTGACTGTCCTTTTGTGCCTTAAACTACCTGGTAACTTTTCTACACTCATAGGCTACCACGTCAAGCCCCCTAGAGTGCCAGCGTATAACTTAAACTACCTAAAATGACACATAGCTCTAAAAAATAACTTAAATTAGCTAGAAAGCGTGCATGGGCGACAAGTAAGTACAACCCATGAGCTCAAACCCCTATCAGCATGGAAACCCTAAGTTATGTACATTGAACGTCATAGACAAGTAAGAAGTCACTTGCACAAGCGCACAAATGCTTGAACAAGATAACTAACATACTATCAGCCTACTAGGACTCAAAATAGTGTTAACATCGTATGCAAAGGTGTCAAACATATACATAAAGGACTAGAAGTAGTATGAGCTAACTTCTAGAACTACTAAATCTAAGCGTCGGAGTAGAAGTCAAGCATGTAGCCGCCAAGTAGCGCGACACCGTGCGTCTTCTGCTTCTTCCTCTGGTCGGAGACATCCACCAGAGTACTGAGAACAGATGTCTCTATTCTTCTACCACTAGATCTGGGAGACCAAATGACTGAGCAATCGATCACAGGTTCAGAACGTCTTCTTCTCCTGCTTCTGGTTGCACTCACTGCAATCTTCCAAGATCGAGTCTTCCAAGAACTCTTGGAAGCAGGGAAGCGGCTTCTTCCAACCCCCCTGATGTATTTTATCAACTTCTGGTTGCGGTTCCTGTCTTCTAGCAAGATAGATTCCCACAACACATTCAACTACAATCGAAGTTAGTTCGAAATGAATCTAACTAATGGTACATAGATCCAGGAAGCTTAGAACAGAAGTTACTAAGATGAAATCCTCGGCAGCGGCGCCAAAAATGGATGCTCACTACATGTAGTGACGCAGGATTTCTCCTTTTGCCCATTTAGTATACAAGATATCGTTCCCACAGAGGATTTGCACAAGTAACGCTGCTCTAAGTTCTAAGATCTGTTCAAACACACAAACACACAAGTTTGGCCTAGAAATCCCGTCTTCTCACAAAACCACACAAAACCACACGTCTTCCAGACACGCCAAATGGTGCTCTGGAACTAACCAAACAATTACCAACTAAAATATCATACAAGTATTCACAGAGAAGCTCGGGAAGACGATCTTCTTGCTTCCAGGTTGCTTCTTCCGGTCTTCTCGATACCGTCTTCCCGAAGTGATTCTCGTCTTCTGGGCGTTCAGCTCGTCTTCTCACACCTCCAGAAGGCTGTCCTACTTCGCAGAAGTCGACTAGTAACGGTCGTTACACCTTATTCTCACACTCACATTCCAACGGGTTAGATTAATCACATGGTGTATGCCCCCTGTAGCCTTCCCAGGCTTTTGCCTACGGAAATGGTCTTCCTACAACACTACAACGACATTCATCATCACGGAAGCTCAATAGAAGTCTCGGAAGCTCACTAGAAGAAGGTAAGAAGATGGAGAAGATGGGAGAAGATGGGGAAGATAATAAAATCCAAACAAGAGAAAACAAGATGAAAAGAGTAAATTAAGATTCCGACAGGCTTCTAGTTCGGATCCTGACTAACAAGCCATCCCTGCTTGTAATTGTTCGAGGAGGAAGACAACAAACGTGAGTACTGTTGCACCGTCTTCTACTAGAGGATGTCATCTTCTGCTGTGGGAAGAAGGCTTCTTTCTTCTACACTTCGCTGCTCTGACTGCTCTGTCTTCTGGGATCCCTTACCCAGAAGACCGTTTGTACGTAGATCCCAAGTGCTCTACTGAACGAGTCAAGCTACACTTCCACAACTGCTGACAGTCACCGCTGTCAGAGTGTAATCCGTCTACCTAGGAAAGCGCCGGGCTTCTGGCTGTGGTTGTTCACTGAAGAGGTTGGCTTTCAGGTCACAATAGGGCTATAAACACTCACACAGATGTGTAAGATCTAGTAATATACCCAGAAGGCGAAATTCAGGTCTAGCTAGCAGTAATAGGATTCGGCGGTGAACTTTGACACTCACAGAGAGGAAAACTATGAAGGTTTAGACCTCTAAACTTCCCCTACATGCAAATGAGGTACTACTGAACTCACAGACGAAATTTCAGCCTGAGATCAAATTCTGACACGAAGATATGAACAGAAAAGTTTTGAGCAAGAAAACTACGGCAATTTCTGGTACCTAGCTGGCTATTTCAACCTATAACAGAAGTTTGGCTCGATCAATTTCGAAGTTTCTTACAGGATTTGCAGTCTACAGGGTGCTGAACATCCCTGTGAAGTTGGAACTCCTGAATGTACACAGAACTGTAGATCTCCTCCTCTGAAGTCGCTGCTCTAGATCAAGAGCTTTTCAGACCCCCTCAGCTTCAGCGGCCGCCCTGAATTACTCAGTTGCTCAATCGATATGAAAATTTTTGTGAAATCGTAGCCCTGCTGGCGGAGAACACAACCTCGAAGTTTTGAAGCAATTTCCTCATATCTGCTGCGAGTGACACTGAAAACCCTAAATCCAACCAAAATGATTCAATTCTAGCACAATCCGAACTTCAATTGCTCATAACTCCGTCTTTATTGACTCAAATCGATCAAAATTTTCACTGGAAGTGCTTGGCATGACGAGACCTCTCTCCCTTTGCTCTCAGATTTCGAAGATCCCCCACCAAATGCTCGAACTCCACTCTAGAGCTCTGTTTCTAAATTTAGAGTTTAACAAAAGATAAAAATGGACCAATGGGAGTTCATAGCTCCACTTGGTTGTCCTTTAGTACCCTAAACCACGTGGAAACTTAGTTTTACTCATAGGCTACCACGTCAAGCCCCCTAGAGTGCCAGTGTAAAACTTAAATTACTTAAAACGACACGCAGCCCCGAAAAATAACTTAAATCAGCTAGAAAGCGTGCATGGGCGACACGCAAATACAACCCATGAGCTTAAGCCCTATCGACATGGTAATCAACCTACTAAGACTCAAAATAGTGTTAACACCGTATGCAAAGGTGTCAAACATATACATAAACGACTAGAAGTAATATAAGCTAACTTCTAGAACTACTAAACTCAAGCGTCGGAGTAGAAATATAACATGTAGCCGCCAAGTAGCGCGACACCGCCACTCAAGAAGAACACTTCCCATGCACAATTGGGAGCGAATTCAAGGAACTCACCATCCAGAAGACATGAACGAAGCTTCTGCACTCAAATCCACAATCTATTCTCCGAGAAGAAGTCACAATGACATTGGGAAGCTCACTCCCTCTACTTCTTGCGTCTACTCCTCGACACACCAGTCTAGCTAACAGGACTGCACGAGGATGCCGTTCTCTGTTCCTAGATTGTCCACTACTTCTATCTACATCCTCGAACCACTGCTGGTAGGAGTATGCAGACCCCTCCTGTGTATTCCAAGACTATTCGTATGTTTCCAACAACGGGTGTAGTGTGCGAAGAACTGTCTATCCTGTGTCTATGCTCTAATGTGTCTCGTCTGCCTGCACCATAGAATCGATGTGTTTGTGCAGTCGCTACAGAATTCTACAGAACTGGCAGAACTCTATCTCCTACTCTGCGATCCTACTTATGTCGCTGCCATGAGAACCAGGGGAGACGACCAC
This sequence comes from Asterella californica, assembly GCA_036924285.1. Classification (NCBI taxonomy): domain Eukaryota; kingdom Viridiplantae; phylum Streptophyta; class Marchantiopsida; order Marchantiales; family Aytoniaceae; genus Asterella; species Asterella californica. The sequence continues at coordinate 23,154,509 of JAYKYS010000003.1, forward strand.
CAGGGAGAGAGAGGTGCTGACAAGAGGTTGTCACCTCACATGCAAGCGGTTCTCCTGTCCGAATTGGCCATCCACCTTGTCCTTTCTACGCTACCTATGCTGCCACATGATGTCCTAACTAATATTACACGGAAAAACTGCCACCCTTAAGATAGCATGTTCGATCCTACTATATTTGAAATTGTCAATGGAGTTACTAACTACTCAGATTGCACGGAGGCAATCTCTTCCTGATCTGCTCCTATCATAACTCCTAACGCGGCTTCTAATAAGCTAGAAAGCCCTGCAGTTACCTCGGGTGTCACTGAGGTGGCTTCCTCCTCATCGTCTCTTGCTGGCCCTGCTGTCGCTGCTGCTGCGTCTTCCTCGGCTTCGGCTTCTGCTTCGGAAGACAGAAGCGTCTTCTGGAAAACGGAATCGACCGGTGCTTCTTCCGTCTTCTGAGGCACGGGTGCGGTACTAGGGACCATGGGGACCTCATAGGGATCCGGGGAAGTCGCTTCTGCGGCTTCACGCTGCGTCTTCCAGGTGGTCTGCTCTTCTGCGAGAGTGGTGATCTTCTCTCGCACTCGGAGGACTTCCTGATCACGCTGCTGTACCTGCGCCTGCAACTCCTGGTTGCTCTTCCGAAGCTGCACCAGCTCCTTGGCAGAAGCGGCTGCTTCCGTCTTGTACCCGGCTGCAAGCTTCTCCGTGGTGCGGAGACTAGCTTCCAGCGACTCCGTCTTCTTCTGGTCTTCTCCCTGTCGCAGCAAGGTGCGCAGGCCGAATCCAGGTTGTAAGGGCCTCTCCTGTGCCTTCGCCCTCTTCTCCAGCAACTCCATAGCTGGCTGGATCTCCTTCTGGAAGTAGGCACTGAACTCCTCCAGTCGTCTTCCTGCGAAAGACAAGTTCATCTCCACCACTCGCTCCGCGGTGTCGACTTCGTCTTCCAGAGGCAAGGAAGCCTCTTCCACCACAATGGCCTTCATCTTCTGCGCAAGAGAAGAAGCTACTCTTCTCATCTTCCGAGGTGGAAGACTCCTCATGGCAAGAGCGGCTCTCTTCGTTGCGCTTCCTCGCATCGCAGCAGGAGCGTCCCTTCTTCTCTTGTCTTCTGGAGTCTTCGGAAGACTCCCAGGCGTTGCAAAAGCGGTCTTCTGCTCTGATCGGGTACTCAGCAGGTCTTCTTCCGAGTCGGACTCCGATCTTGAATGAATGAGAGAGATGGGTGTCCTCGGTACACTTCTGAGACCCATCTTCTTCGGTGGCGTGGCGTCTTCCGACCCACTAGACTCATCTTCTCTCACCAGAAGCGTCTTCTGGTGAGAGCCGAGCCTCAGCTGTGGCATCAGAGTGGGAGGGGGTGTTGCTGCTGCCTCTCGGTCATCGTCTTCCGAGGTCTCCTTCTTCACCTCCTGTCGCTCCGTTGGCCCATACCCTGCCAGTTGATCTTCCCTAAGATCCCCAATGGCTACATACAAGTAGCAGAGGAAGGGCGTCAAGTGTCCTCTCGTCGGGGTACCCAAGTATGCTAGCTCCGTCTGTACGTAGTTGTGGATGTACGCGCCTCAGTAGATGGGCACTCTGTCATCCCACACTGATTCCAGGAACTCCACGTCCTGATCTTCTAAGTACCTTGTCTTCTGCGCTTTCCCCTTGGGAAAGAGATGCAAAAACAACTTCGCCAGAAGTCGCTTCTTCGGCTCCCGGTAAGATTCTATTTTCCAACCGTTCCTCCCCTGCCTGTCTTCCACGAAAAGGCAGGTGGTGCTCCCAGGCACATGCCACGAACTCACGATCCTAGGCAAGATCTTCTTCTCGTACCAATATCCTCGGTTCTCGGACTCTGGCCGGTGAAAAGCCCTGCGCCACCAGTCTTCAGTCCAGGAAGATGGTCTTCCTCGAGCTACTCCTGCCTTCGCAGGTACACGGTTACAAGGTGACAACGCTACCCACACCTCCTCCAGGAGTCCCTGGTCTACGAGGTTCCAATCCCACAGGAAGAAGTCGAGACCCAACTCCTTGAGGAAAGGAGTGGCCTCGACCAATTCTGCCGCTGGTAACACCAAGCCTCGCGGATGCATCGTCATGCTGGAAGATCTGTTGCACTAAGCCACAAGCACCTACTATGAGCTGAAGGCTCAGTCCTTCCCAAGCGCCCACAGTCTAGCTTCTACTTCTGAGAAGACGAAACTAGTCTTCCAGAAGACAGCTACTCCGTCTTCCGGGATTCTAACCGTACTTCCTAGATCGCTCTCATCTTCCGAGCTATATCTAAACAATCTTATCTAAGCAAGGCCTCGCATGGATTACCAAGAAGACAACCCACCTTGCATTACATCCTACTTCCTATCAGAAGATACAAGATTCGCGAAACATAAAGTGCATGACAAGTTCAGAAGTCGGTTGCGGGCTCCTGCGGTGACAGTGGTCTCTGGGAAGACATTCGGGACAGCTTCCGATTCAATGTCTTTCTCGGAAGACTTTCCGAAGTCAGACTTCCCTTCACTGGTCTAACATGTCTTCGTCTTTCTACGTGCAATCTATCCTTACAACAGACTCAAGACATTTGCACTCTGTTCTTCTGACTTCTCACCTCTCATACGCACTCAGAAGAACCTTGCTGCTCGGTGGGAAGACATGACCCTCGACCATTCTCTCCAGATTCTGCCAGCAAGTATTCTCACGACTCTCTTCTAAGGTCGGGAAGAAGAAGGAATGGCTGCTATGGATCGGACAGAAGAGATCCGAAATGGACCCTCACGTCTTCTCGCTCATTTTGCCAGCCTTTCAGTCTTCTAGTCTCTCTAGGAAGATGTGGAGTTGAGAAGCTTGGAAGACCGTGAGGCACAGGCCTAGTTTCCCGACTTCCAACTTCTCGAAATAACAAAACAACTCACCACACCACTCGGGATTCGTACCAAGCCTCTCTTAACACAAAAGCAACACAAATCCACTCTTGATACAAATTGGTTATAGTCGACTTCCGAAGACAGTCTTCCGAAGATGGTCTTCCGAAGACAGTCAAGTTTAAGAAGCGTCTTCCGAAGATGTTCCCATCTTCCGAATCGTCTTCTGTTCTGTAACGACCTATGTTACACATAGGAAGTTTGTCTATTAGTAAGGTGTTTAGTTATAACTAAGTGTTGAGAATGTTTATTGGCTGCCAAAGTACTTTAAGGATGTATCAAGTTAGTCATGACTATCTAAAAGTTAGTTATGGTTAAACTTAGCTGTACTTTTGGCAGAATTCAGATATTTGCTAAAGAGTGAGCACTACTATCTTGTCATCTTGTCTAAAAGGTAGAAAGGAGGTGGAAAGTATCCCTTATCTCCTTTTTGACTTGATATTAGTGGTTGGATTAAAGTTGTGGACTTTGTGGGCATTAAAAACAAGAAGAGATTCCACATGTTTCCTTTTTAGTGGGTCCTAGTGTAGAGGGGGGTGGAAATTCGAGATTCCTTGAGAATATTCCAGAATCCTTCTAGAAGTTGTTGACTTTGAAGGAATAAGCCCATGTGAAAAGGTAAAAAGCCCATGTGATCAATGCTTTTACCTTAAGTAATATCTTAGTAAAACCCGGTAAAAGTAGTTACGGCTGAGTTACCGGGAGTACCAAAGTAAAAACCTAGAATGTATAAATAGAGGAGTAGAGAAGAGCTCCTCATCCTTGTTTTCACATTGTCGTAATGACAACTTGAGTAATATAGAGAGTGTGGGATATTTTTAGCATGTGAGAACTTGAGAGACGTCGTTAGAATGGAGGATTTTAGTGGATGAGTTGATGGAGATTTTTAGTTGATAAGTTGGTGGGTGTATGAATGAGAGTGAACTTAGCATTTTTCCCTTCAAGATTCATGGTGTGCTTCCATCAAAGCCATCAGAGGTGACCCCTGAGTGAGAGACAGGCCCGACAGTTGCAGATTCGTGGATGACGATCGTGGAGGTTGAGAGATCGGGGGGTAGTTGATCGTTAGGACCGCGGAGGGTTTACATTTTTGGTTCCGTTGCCGGGACCTCACTTGAAAAGATCGTTGAATGATGTTTAGAGTTCAGTTCTATATTCGACAAAAGGAGATTATGAGAGAGCACATGGAGAGAACGTTGGGAGGAGAGAGAGCTAACGCGATGTTAGCAACGTTAGAACCTTTCGTGTATCCCGTAGTGATATATGACGCGTTCGAAGTCATTCTTTACATCTTGTTCACTTAGAAAGGGTTTGAGGAGAGTTGAAAGAGTGTGCAACAAGAGTTGTAGGGGAAGGAGGAGAGAAAAGTTATTAGAGGAGATAAATTTGTGAGTTTAGACATTCTGCTCTCTGGAAAATTTGTACAGTCGCTGTCAACTTTTCTGTGAATTTTATTTTCCTGTAAAACTATCCAGTGTTTTAGATTGGCAGATAACCTATCTAAGAACAAAGAGATCATAAGAAAAGGTGGTCTAGAGAGGGAGCAATGAATTTTCAAAGTTAAGGGGGTCTATTCGTGAGAGTTGAGGAATTCTGTTATCTGGAAAAAATTTACAGTCATTGTCAGATTTTTTGTGAATTTTATTTTTCTGAGAAACTTTCCAGTGTTTTAGAGTGGCTGATAAGCTATCCAGGACAAAAGAAATCATGAGAAAATGAGGTCTGAAGAGGAAAAAAGAATTTTTCAAAGTGGAGGGGGTTGACAACCATGAGGGAAGTGAAAATATACAAATTTCAGTTCTCTGAAAATTTGTACAGTCATCACCATCTCTTCTGATTAGGGAAGTTTTTGTTGAAACTTCATGATTTAGTAGCTTGGAGGTTGAGCTACTGGAGACCACAAAAATCTTGGAGAGATCTCTTACCAACTAAGAGATATACGTTTCGGCATACAAGGAGGTCTCGTAGATACTTCATGGGGAATCCAGTTCGAATGACGAGGTGGAAGAAGAGACGTTTAGGAGTTTGAACAGAGACGGAAAAGCCCAAGTTAAGTATAGATGAGTTACGAACACGCATCTATAGCACTTGGGGTGCCCTCTTTACCCTATACGAAGAAGCTTCCGCGACCATTGGCACAGATTTGAAGAAAGCCGAGTTTAAAGCATCATTCACTGTGGAGGCCACGAATGCTCCTGGTGAAGTAGAGTTGGATTTTTACAAGAGTGAGTTCAAGATGTCTGTTGTGATTAGTACAAACGATGGTGAGGAGGATCATATCTTCGATAGTTAATTTTAGATTAGATTTTATTTCGTGTATAGCATGTATAATACACGATTTCCAATATAAAGCTCAGAAGAGTTCAGAAAGTGATGTAGAGTTATTTTCCTCAACGATATTTTGTCCACTTAATGGTTGAGAAGACGCAACATGAGTGGAAGTTCAAAAGATTGGAAAGTTAGACTTAGAAACCTTCCTCAAGGTTTAGATGTCATAGTAAGTGTCGGAGAGAGCTCGAAAGAGGTTATCGTTGAGTTTGAGAACCCTAGTACAAAACCTCAAGTAGAATCTCCGAAGAGAAGAGTAGAAACCGACTTGTGGTGTTATTTCTGTAGAGGGTTGGGACATAAAGTAGTGAATTGTCCAACTAGAATCAGAACCGAGAGAGCTAAAGGGAAGCGGGAGTTTACTGATTTAAGTCTTCAAGTGGGTCCATCGTCACCAGCGCCAGTTCATCTTCTAGGAGAATATCCTTGTCCAAGTTGAGGAGTGGGTGATCTATCAAGAGGACACAAGTGTGTCGATGTGGCCGCCCTACTTACGTTAGTAGTCGAGAAGTTGGACGAGACTCAAAGAGCTGAGACGGAGAAGTTGTCGACTTCAAAAGAGGACTCGGTTGAGTTGTGATGGAGATCGTCATTCGGATGGTGGAGAAGGCGGTGATGCGACTCAGGCTCATGATTACCTTGGGAGAAGAGATGGCACAAGAGGTGTTGTTACAACCATTTCCTTTCATTTTACCTATGGTAGATTATTCGCGAATGGAATTGGTGATGTTCGTACTCTTTTAGCGAGTAGTTATTACACAAAAATTAGAAAGGTAGAAAGAATAGTTACAAGATGGGGAAGTTACCAGTGTTTCATGGGAAGGACAATGAAGATGTAGAACCATTTGTACGAGATTTCAAAAGGGGTTGCATCGGAAACAACGTGAGAAGGAAGGAAGAATGGGTGTTGTTACTGCCAGAGTTTTTAGAAGATTTTGCTCTTACGTGGTATGACGACCGAGTGAAGAGCAAGACACCTGGTGCAGTTGAGGACACATGGGAGACGTTGAGTAATGCACTCATCGAAGAATTTCTTCCTGAAGAGAGTTATGAGAAGCTCATGGTGGAGCTTACTCATTTGAAGCAACGGGACGACGAGAAAGTTCGGCAATATGCCGAAAGGGTGGATAAGTTGGAGCAACGGTTTCGGACGGTCCTACGGAAGAGTGGAGACAATGTGGAGCTAACGATGGCGGGGATTGGAGCAGTGTTGACCAAGAACTTGGTGGGAGGGTTGAGGCCTTCAATTCGAGCCCAAGTGAGGTACGAGAAGCCAGCAACCAAAGCGGAGGCCATCAAGATTGCGACAAACATGGAAGAGAGTTTGGATGAAGGAGATATCATCCAACCTCATCATGCTGCTCTGGTGTCGACTCCGATTCCTGGTGTAGCCACAACGATCGCACCTGCACCGTCACAATTGGTGATTGCTTCAACGTCAGCTCCTACTCCAACGGTGGTGCCAAGACCGTTTGTCCCAACAACGATGTCTACTGCCACCTCTGATTTTCATGCCGAGTTGAAGAGCATCACCGACACTCTTGCGGATCTCAAGATAAACGTGGTGCAGTTTCGAAAATGGAGGAACAAAGGTGGAGGAGGAGGTCAAAGAGCTTACGACAACAATCCCAACCGAGGAAATCAAGGTAACTTTGGAGGCAACCAAGGTAACTTTGGAGGAATCACTTGTTGGACGTGTGGAGGTTCTCATTTCCAGCGAAATTGTCCTAACAACGGAGCAAGAGGTGCCGAAGCTGTCAGAATGAATGTGGGTGGAGGAAATCCATCACAAGGACGAGACAAGGGGGTGGCTACTATCGATGTCGTGCGAGATCCCATCTACGAGAAAGGAGAGAGTTCAAACTTTTCTCATGCACCGGTGGAGCTTTTAGCTCAAGAAAGGAAAAGAACTCGATTTTCTGATGAACCGGTTTTCATGGAGGAGTCAGCAAGTAGAAGTACTCGTTCGAGTAATGTTTCGAGTACACCAAGGGAGCCAAGAAGGAAGCTAGGGATGGCAGATTTCACCATTTCATCTTCCCAAGCGGGATATGATGTGGTTGAAGATGTGGGTGCTCAGAAAGCCAACATCACTGTTGGACAACTGATCGCACTTAATCCCAGCTTACGAAGAGAACTCAGAGGAGGACTGAGTTCTAAGAGAAGCAAGAAGAAGAAACCCAAGAGCAAGACATCAAAGTCTGTGGGAGTTGGTGTGGTGGATGTGCATGCTTCAGAGGTATGCACTAGGGCTTCAAAGATTGAAGTCCGGTTGAATGGTCACTACGTCTCTGACGTATTGGTGGATGGAGGATCGGATGTCAACGCCATATCGGAGAGGTTGATGAAGAAGTTGGGGATGGAACCAACTCGCCCGGCTAGCATTGTCGTGGGGATGGCTAACAAGCAACGGGTAAGACCTCTTGGGGTGTTAGAGAAGGTGGTCGTGTCTGTGATGGGAGTTCAAACGTTGATGTCCTTTCAAGTGTTAAAGGACTCTAGTTATGATTTGCTCCTAGGTAGGCCTTGGTTGAGAGCTGTGCGCACCACTGATAGGTGGCACAAGGGATACTTACGGATTGGACCTAGAGATCATAGAGTGATAGTTCCTCTCTCGGGTGTTGGAGTTGTGACTTCTGACTCTGATAGACCCACTAGTGACTACTGGGAATCTGATACGGAGGATGATCAGAGTGCATCAGAAGTAGATATCGGAGATTCTTACGATCAAGAATCCTCGTCTGAGGACGAAGGATTTGGTCGAGATGAATCATTACATCAGCTTAGTGCTATTGACTTGTTGCCTCGACCAGCAGTGGAGAAAGATCCTGACAAAGAAGAGTTGAGTGAGGCAGAGATTGTGAGAAGACTCTCTACGCTGAAGTTTGGTATCAATGTCACTCAAGAGGAGAAAAGTAGATTCCTAGATATATTTTGAAAATATATCCATGTGTTTGCTTTCAGCTACAAGGATTTGAAGGAGGTGACTCTCGAGACTCATCGAATCGAATTGGAGGAGAACGCAAGACCAGTTCGACAGAAGCAGAGAAGGGTCAATCCTACAACAGCAATGATGGTCAAGGAGGAGATAGACAAGTTGAAGGAGGCGAGTTTCATCTATGAGGTGGAGAACTCAGAATGGGTTTCACCCATTGTGATTGTCAAGAAGAAGAATGGTAAGCTGCGAGTGTGCATAGACTATAAGAAGCTGAATGCAGTTACCAAGAAGGATTATTATCCTCTACCATTTATAGATGAGATTTTGGAGGAAGTTGCTGGTCATGAGTGGTACAGCTTTGGTGATGGTTATAGTGGGTATAACCAGATCAAGATAGCACAGGAGTACCAACAGTTGACTACTTTCACTACTCCTTGGGGAACATTTGCATTTCGGGTGATGCCATTCGGATTGTGTAATGCTCCGGCCACGTTTCAAAGGTTCATGAACAAGGTGTTTGAACCATTCATAGGGAAGTTTGTTCGGGATTTCATTGACGATTTCTGTGTGTACGGACGAAAGGAGGACCACTTTGATCATGTGATCAAAGTTTTGCAGCGGTTGGAGCAAGCCAACGCTTCTCTAAATCCAGAGAAGTGCATCTTTGGCTGCGAAGAAGGTCTACTGTTAGGGCACATCATTTCCAAGAATGGGACTGCGGTAGATCCTGAGAAGGTGAAGAAGATTGTGGATCTTCCATTTCCGATCAACTTGACAAAGTTGAGGCAGTTTCTTGGCATGGTTGGATATTATCGTAGGTTTGTCTTTTCCTTCTCAAACAAAGCAATAGCTTTGACTATGTACATGAAGAAGGGAGTTGATTTTGACTTGATAGTGCATGATCAGAAGGCAAAGGAAGCATTTGAGGAGCTGAAAAAGGCATTAGTGACAGCTCCTATACTTGCTAAACCTGAGTGGAGTAAAGCATTTATTCTGTATACGGATGCCTCTAATGTAGCAATCGGATGTACATTAAGTCAGCTAGATGGAGATGGGCATGATCATCCTATAGCTTATGCTAGTAGGCAGATGGTTCCAGCGGAGAAGAATTACTCCGTGACTGAACGAGAAGGATTAGCGGTGATCTTTGGATTGAAGAAATTTCGACACTACTTGCTAGGAGGGAAATTTTCCATAGTCACAGATCACAAGGCTTTAAAGTATATCTTTAATAAGCCTAATGCCGAAGGTCGTATTGCTCGTTGGAAGATCCTTCTAACAGAATACGATTATGTGATCGAAGATAGACCAGGGAAGAAGCATGCAAATGCTGATCTTTTGTCAAGGGCTTATGATGATGAGGGAGAAGAACCGTTTGATGATTCATTTCCAGACGAGCATCTGATGACCATCACAAGCATTGAGGAGATACCGGACGAGTACAAGGAAATCTGGAGTTTCCTTGCAGATGGCTCTTTTCCAGAAGGTATGCATACCCGAGAACGTAACGCGTTGATCAAGAGATGCAAACCTTACACCATGGTGGAGGGAATTCTGTTTCATCAAGGAGCAGATGGGTTACTAAGGAGAGCAGTTGGTCAGAAGGAGGCATTCAAGCTAATGCACGAGTTTCACGACGGAACTGTTTGCGGAGGTCACTTTGCTGGTAAGATAACAGCCTTCAAGATTTTGGATGCGGGTTATCACTGGAGAGGGATTTTCAAAGAGTGTTTAGACTATTGCAAAACTTGTGACGTATGTCAAGCATTTGCTCTAAAGTCTACTAGAACACCTCCGTTAAGATCAATTCCAGTATTAGGGCCGTTTGAGAAATGGGGTATTGACTTTGTAGGTCCTCTTAATAAGACACCTCGAGGCAATAGATACATTGTAGTCGCCACTGACTATTGTACCAAGTGGGTAGAGGCTAGACCTTTGAGGGAGACCAATGACACAGAAGTCGGTAGATTCCTATGGGAGAGGATCATCACGAGATTTGGATGTCCGTTAGAGTTGGTCTCAGATAGAGGAGGAGAGTTTGTAGAGAGCATGACTACTGCTATGCTACAACACTTTTCTATCAAGCCACGAGTAACGACCTCATACAAACCAAATGCTAATGGTCTTGCGGAGAAGACCAATCTTACACTTTGTATGATGCTCGCCAAAGATGCTGGTGTTGAAACTGCGAAACATACTTGGGATAAGAGGCTACATGCCATCTTATGGGAGTACCGAACGACAACAAAGACTTCTACTGGATACTCCCCATTTTGACTGGTTTATGGAGTGGAGTCCAAGTTGCCGATCCAATTCGAATTGGATACTTTTCAAACTATTCAACGAAAGTTGAAGAGGTCGAGAGGAGAAGACGTGGTCAGATCAAGAAGGGAGCAACTCATGGAGTTGGAAGAGACCCGAGCGGTAGCAATGATCCGGATGGAACGAGCTCAGACGTATCAAAAGAAGAGTTACGACAAACGGTTGGGCAAGAGGGAGGTAAAACCTTTTCAAGTCGGAGATTGGGTTATGTTGTATGATGCTATCAGATTCAAGAGGGCTAGGAAGAAGTTTCTTCCGAGATATTTTGGTCCTTTTGTTGTAGATAAGGTGTGGAGCAACTTCACATATGACCTTCAGGAGTTGGGAGGAAGGAGATTTGATCGAGTAAATCATGACAAGTTGAAGTTGTTTCATCGACGAAAGCTCTCTCTTCACTCCGAGGACGGAGCGAAAATTTAGTCCGGGGGTAAAATATAACGACCTATGTTACACATAGGAAGTTTGTCTATTAGTAAGGTGTTTAGTTATAACTAAGTGTTGAGAATGTTTATTGGCTGCCAAAGTACTTTAAGGATGTATCAAGTTAGTCATGACTATCTAAAAGTTAGTTATGGTTAAACTTAGCTGTACTTTTGGCAGAATTCAGATATTTGCTAAAGAGTGAGCACTACTATCTTGTCATCTTGTCTAAAAGGTAGAAAGGAGGTGGAAAGTATCCCTTATCTCCTTTTTGACTTGATATTAGTGGTTGGATTAAAGTTGTGGACTTTGTGGGCATTAAAAACAAGAAGAGATTCCACATGTTTCCTTTTTAGTGGGTCCTAGTGTAGAGGGGGGTGGAAATTCGAGATTCCTTGAGAATATTCCAGAATCCTTCTAGAAGTTGTTGACTTTGAAGGAATAAGCCCATGTGAAAAGGTAAAAAGCCCATGTGATCAATGCTTTTACCTTAAGTAATATCTTAGTAAAACCCGGTAAAAGTAGTTACGGCTGAGTTACCGGGAGTACCAAAGTAAAAACCTAGAATGTATAAATAGAGGAGTAGAGAAGAGCTCCTCATCCTTGTTTTCACATTGTCGTAATGACAACTTGAGTAATATAGAGAGTGTGGGATATTTTTAGCATGTGAGAACTTGAGAGACGTCGTTAGAATGGAGGATTTTAGTGGATGAGTTGATGGAGATTTTTAGTTGATAAGTTGGTGGGTGTATGAATGAGAGTGAACTTAGCATTTTTCCCTTCAAGATTCATGGTGTGCTTCCATCAAAGCCATCAGAGGTGACCCCTGAGTGAGAGACAGGCCCGACAGTTGCAGATTCGTGGATGACGATCGTGGAGGTTGAGAGATCGGGGGGTAGTTGATCGTTAGGACCGCGGAGGGTTTACAGTTCCAGGTTTCGGGGGTAGAGAGGTAGTAGGGTAGGGAAATTGATAGCTGAGATCGTCAATTTGAGGACGAGGTGTAGGGAAGCTCGAATTAAGCTGAGGAAGAAGTGGGAAGATGCTTGACAGAAATTGGGCAGCGCTTCCGCACCCAATGTCTCAATAGGAAAGATGGGGGGTGGGGGTAATCGATCAGGCTACATGCACACAACCAAGGAAGCGCGGGGAATACCAGACAAAGACGAGAAGAAGTGGGAAGGGGAAAGAACATCGGCTCCCCAAGTTGCCTTCGACCTCCGTGCGCTTCTTGGCTCTGGTCCTAGCTCCAATGCGACTCCTCACGACTGCGCCTGCTGTCGATTTCTGGCCACGTCTCGATTCCACCTTCGATTCTACTCGCTACTCTCCAATGTCAGCTTCTCGGGAGCTCACAGAAAGGCCTTCGCTCTCTACCTTCCGTGCCCCAGCAATTCGGTCTCGCCCTTCGCCTAGCTGCCAACTGGTTCTCTCCTACCTCGATGTCCTCACTCAATTCCTCTCTCAAAGCTTACTTGTGAAGCTCACTCTCTCCAATCGATCTTCTCAAGCGCGCTGTGCTGCGGGAAGTTGGAATGCGCCTAATGTGCTTCCTTACGCATCTTCCCCGCAGATTAGGGGTTTTTGACCTTAGGTGTCTTCCCCGACCTACCTACCTATTCGGTGCGACCCAGTAGGTACACCTACTATTTTACCCGAAAACTCGTGGTTAGGCCTTCGCGGTCGCTGTCTTCCGGAAGACAGGTGTCTTCTGCCGTCTTCTCATCTTCCGCCATCTTCTCATCTTCTGAAGACGCAACTGAGAAGACGCTCTTCCGAAGACGGTCGTCTTCCGAAGAAGTCCACTTCTTATTAAAAAGCTTATAAGATCATCTTCATGTTAAGGAAGACGTAACCTTAAGTAACAACGCTTCTTCAGTTATACAAACAAGTTATTATTCTTAAAAATTTCAAAAATTCGTGCATCCTGTAATTTGTAGGCACCACACTTGGATAGTCTCTAATACATAATCTGTCGTTTTATGAGATGAGTCTTTGGTGAAGAATATGTCTAGCTCGATCAATTTCTGGTTGGGATAAGAAAAAGGACAAGCGGACAAATAGTCATAAAATTCAAGAAAACGGTTGGTTGGAGGTTTGTGACCGGTGATCGACTTCAGAGAATTAAAATATATTTTAATTAAAAATACATAAGTGGAGATTTTGTATACAATGAGATTGTAAAATGTTTACCAGGATAAAAGCGAGGAGAACTAGAAGAGTTTTCTAAATCTAATGCATCAAATTTAGAAATCTAAATTTAAATGGCTAAAGGTAAAAACTATAAATGAATATGATTATCTATGGGACATCTACTTCTATCATCAAAAACCTGTAAGTAGAGGATGAGAAGTGTTCATATATATTGTAAAGGCATATCGTAAAGGTATATCGTATTATAAAGCAAATTTCATAAGCAAATTTCGGAAGAGGGTAAATATACAAACAGGAATATTGTTTCATCCAGAGTCTAGCATTTTCACTCTAGTGCAATGTCGTGTCTTGGACTAATTCTTACCTGAAAAACTAAATTTGATGCTATACATTATCATTCCAAAAATGTTCATAAGACTAAAAGTGTTGTTAGTTTCTCATGGGCACTTCATCCACCTCATTTGGATACTTAATGACAACGTTATGAGATTCGAAAGGTTAGCTTGTTCTTACGACTTGTCCGTGAACAGTTTGCGAGATTAGGAGATCCAATGCATGCATACAAGATGTCATTGGGTTCATATAGGTGCAGGCTACGCACTGGTTAAGACGATTCGTGAAGAGACGAATCATGTTGTGTGTTTTGATGGAAATTGAGACGTAAAGAAAAAAGTTTAAAATGCTTCAGTGACTTACAAAGGAGAGTTTCACCATTCCGACTGTTCAGAAATCTAAACTTGTTTTTCTTAGATCCATCGAGGATCAAAACATCGAGTTCTACAAGAACTGAAGACGGTTTAAAATTTCATCGCGTGGTTTGGGAGTTCTGAGGAAAATTGACATGCAAAGAGACGCTTATCTTAGATTTTTGTTCATCTACGATCTGAGATTATGTTGTTCTTTGTGAACAGTGGAGCAAGTTCTTTGTTCTTGTTGCTTATGTGATCAAGGAGTCCTTATCTACACATAAGAGAAGATCGTACGTAGATCGAATTGTTGTGTTGTGTGTGATGAGTGAAGTTAGTCGCAAGGAATGTTTTACGTCAGATTTTTTTTTCTTACGACAAAATTTCTCATCGTTCTTTACGAGGAGTACTCCAAACTACTTGTTTGGGGTGTCATTCAAATCAAGGTAGCCAGATGTATCTACTAGAGAAGATGGATCTTAGATCAGATGATCTGTTTTACATGTATATGTGGCTTTAAGTCGTAAGGAGGAGGTTTTGGAAGTTCAATCACATGCGATCAAAAATTGAAGATACCTTGACTACGGAGAGTCAGATCTGAAAGTTCTTAGAACCAATGGAGTCAAGAAGGAAGATCTTATCGATATCTGAAGATCGTTTATCGACATCTTAGATAGATCTTTTTTGATTCCTTCGTTATGGCTTTCCTCTTTTTGAACTCGTTACAGTTCCAAATTCATTATGTGTGGCTTGTGGTAGCTAGTTTTAGCTAAGGGTTTGTACATGGATAATGATTGGATCAAGGTTTGAATCGTGATGATATTGTTGCAAAGCTTTTGTTAACAAAGGGGTGTTTTCCTTACTTTGAGCTACTAGTCTAGGTTGAGATTGAGAGACTTGTTTCAAGAGCTTGGGTGCATATTATAGACCACTCATGTCTTTTTATCAGTTTTGTGTTCATAAAGAAAAGCAAGAGTGTATATAAAGTCATGGTTGAAATATCTGGTGAAGCTTGTTCTCGTGGTTCTTTTTTTTCTCGCTTTTGTTTAGCACATGATATCTCCACAACCAAGAACATCGTCTTCTATCACAACCTCCACGCACTATACGCTATGATGGTGAACTCGATGTGAAAATCCGAAGTGGAGATTTCTTTTGTGTTTGAACTTTGAAGAGAAGATTGACAATCATGAGTGAGTGTGTGTCGTAGAGCGTAAAGTTTGATCTGGGAATACATGGGGTATCTAGCTGTAGAAAGATATCGCAAGAACTTGGACCTACTCGATGAAATACTAATGTCCTCAATATTTAACCTATCAAGCTTCGTCTTGGTTTCTACTTATCGAACTTGATCCCAAGTGTAACACACGTGCACCACACACCACAACTGGACGTTCAATCTTATTCTAAGTACAATAGAGAAATAGAAGTAAAAGCGTTTTTCTTGGATTCAAGGATTGAGTTGTTCCATGAGCATGAGATCTAATCTCTGAGTGAAAATTTCTAGGATTGAAGTGTGCCCTATCAGCTTTCTACATATGAAATTTCAGTTCATTTGGTTAAGAGAACATGTTGGGGTTGTGGATTTTAGTCACCGGAGTTTTCTCGGTGACTAAAATTCATTTAAAGCTCATAAGTTAACACAAACAAAAAGTTTGATCCATTTCGAGCAATGGATTTAGATCTGAAGCTGAAATTTCAAAGAGTAGTAGTGAATGGTCAGAGGAAATTTCTTGTGAAGCCTCTTGAAAACCTTGTGCTCCCACCTCGAACTTCCAACCCAGTTGGAAGTTCGAGGTGGGAGCACAAGATTGTCAAAGTTTAGATTATAGCGTGGCGCGATCCGAAGGAAAAGAATGATTTCATCTACTTGGTTAACTTTGACCAAAGGACTTGGGGTTTGAAGGTGGAACTTCATGGAAGTGCTGCAAGGGAGATGAAGAAGTTATGTTGTGAATTTAACACTAAGATCGTACTCAGATAAGGCGTTACACTATGTTGAAGTTGTTGATTGAAAATCTCTAACAGCAAAGTACCGTTGTCTTCGACGTCACATCATGAGCTCATTGGTTACTTGTTGTGTGCATGCCTTATCTTATCTTATTGGAAAGCTTGTATAATAGGACTATCCGTTGTTGTAAGGTTCATCTTGAATCATCCTCATATCAATGAATCATAGGAAGTCAAAAAGTGGAGTGTTTATGTAACTTGTGGGAGAAATCAGTGAAAAGAGTATTGGTCACAGCCAACTTCAATCAATCATTTCAAGGTCTAATCCAAACCTAATGTAGGACTATTTTACATCAGTGCAACCAGCATGGTGTCAAAAATCCAATCTCCTTGACAATACCGAAAGATCATCTCCCAAACTCTCGAGACACTCGGAAATGTGACTCGAGGAACCGATTCTCTTAATTTTGGACGGTCATAACACTCCGATCAGAGC
This sequence comes from Asterella californica, assembly GCA_036924285.1. Lineage (NCBI taxonomy): Eukaryota > Viridiplantae > Streptophyta > Marchantiopsida > Marchantiales > Aytoniaceae > Asterella > Asterella californica. Next base: position 23,170,694 of record JAYKYS010000003.1, read on the forward strand.
TCCTAATCGATTGATTTTCATCTCTAGATTGTAGTCTAGCTTGAGAGCTTTCCAATGAGACCTCGCACTTTGCAGATAACTCTCAAGAAAGTCACCGAAACTCCAAGACTTTTCTTGGAATTGGATGAACTTGATTGGTAAAAAATGGATCAATGAGAAAAGAGATTGGAGATCACTTTATTTCCTACTTGGCACCATAGAACGAGTTGTAATCCTAAAAAAATTCTCATCTCTTCAAAGCCTAAACAAAAGTACTTCGGGCTAGGCGATAGAGATTACAATGACATGAGAATACTCAAGATTCAATACAAAGTCAAGATGATGATCTTGAATCGATCTACGATGAAAAATACTACAAAAGTGAATGAGGAAGTCATCACTTGATTACAGTACTCCTCACCAAAGTTCCTCGTGATCCGCACACGATGGCTGATCTTCTGTCAGTAATGACATCAGATATCAACCAGACATGGAAAGGGATGTTGGCTGTGAAGTTCATATCCATTCACCCGTCAAAATAAGATGTACACATTCATGTCCTAGTTTTCCCCATATGTGCGATTAACACGATCGCCGGAGTAGAAAAATCCATCACCTTTCTCATGAACTCATCATCAAAGTAAACAATGAATCACTGTCGAAAATGATCACGGTGGATGTAATGAAGTTTGATATTGGACGGATTCAGAAATGAAAGATCCGGAACTTGGATCAGTCTTCCATCCATAAATATAACTCTCGTAGTTTCTCACCCGTCACGTAAGACACTAAGACGCACTCACGAAACACCACCTAAAGAAGAATGCCCCATGAATCCTCTACCCTCTATCTTATACACACAGTTGACAATAAGAGCCACTCACACAAATATCAATGGATCACTGAGCTGGTAGTCTCATTATCGTGCAGTCTAACATATCAAATAATCGTGGACGTGTCACCTAATACGTTGTCAAACGACTTACATGAAAAGATTCACGAGATAATACAAGTTCCATGCTAAATTCACATGTGAGTCGTGTCACAACACGACAACGAGAACGATGATAGAGATAGGACTAGTGGTTCAGGTGGATTATGGAAGCTGCAGTTGGATTCGGCAACTAGATCAATGTTTCAAGCATTCACATTGTTTTTATGACAACAACAGTCTGCTTAACAATAAGAAGTCTTTGCGATGAAGGCGCTTCAAACAGTGATCAACAAGGTTGATAAATTTGATGGGAGTGTGGTGCCCACAAATTACAGGATGCACGAATTTTTGAAATTTTTAAGAATAATGACTTGTTTATATAACTGAAGAAGCGTTGTTACTTAAGGTTACGTCTTCCTTAACAGGAAGATGATCTTAAGAGCTGTTTGTAATAAGAAGTTGACTTCTTCAGAAGACGACCGTCTTCGGAAGATCATCTTCTCAGTTGCGTCTTCAGAAGATGAGAAGACGGCGGAAGATGGGAAGACGGCGGAAGACACCTGTCTTCCGGAAGACAGCGATCACGAAGGCCTGACCACGAGTTTTCGGGTAAACAAGTAGGTGTACCTACTAAGTAAGCACCCAGGTGGTAGGTAGGTCAAAGAAGACACCTAGGGACGAAACCCCTAATCTGCGGGGAAGATGCGTGAGGAAGCACATTAGCCACCTTCCAACTTCCCGCAGCACAGTGCGCCTGAAGAAGATCGATTGAGAGAGTGAACTTCGAGCTAGCATTGAGAGAGGAATCGAGTAAGACATCGAGGTAGGAGAGAGTAAGTTGGCAGCTAGGCGAAGGGTGAAATCGGATTGCGGGAGCACAAACAGCAGAGAGAGCGAAGGCATTTCTGTGGAGCTTCCGAGAAGTTGACAGTGGAGAGTGGCGAGTAGAAGCGAAGGTAGAATCGAGGTGTGGACCGAAAGTGACAGCAGGCGCATTCGAGAGGAGTCGCATTGGAAGCTAGTACAAGAACCAGAAGCGAGCGGAGGTCGAAGGCAACTCGGGAGCCGAAGAAGACTGTAGAGGTTCTTCCCCCTGTTCTTTTCCCCTCCCACTTCTTCTCGCCATTTTCTTGGTACTCCCAGCGCTTCCTTGATTGTGTGCAGGCAGCTTGATCGATTACCTCACCCCCCCATTCTTTCTGTTTGAGACATCGGGCGCGGAAGCGCTGCCCAATTTCTGTCAAGATATCTCCTTGCTTCTTCCCGAGCTCAATTCGAGCTTCCCTACCCCTAGTCTTCAAATTGGCGAACCCAACTATCAATTTCTCTACCCCCTTATCTCTCTACCCCCGAAACTTGGAATAGAAGACGATTCGGAAGATGGGAACATCTTCGGAAGACGCTTCTTGAACTTGACTGTCTTCGGAAGACTGTCTTCGGAAGTCGACTGAACATAATTCGTACCAAGAGTGGATTTGCTTTGCTTTTGTGTTTAAGAGCGACTTGGTACGAAGCCTGAGTGGTGTGGTGAGTTGTTGTGTTATTTCGAGAAGTCGGAACTCGGGAACTAGGCCTGTGTCTCCCGATCTTCCAAGCTTCTCAACTCCACACCTTCCTAGAGAGACTAGAAGACTGAAAGGCTGGCAAGATGAGCGAGAAGACGTGAAGGTCCATTTCGGGTCTCTTCTGTCCGACCCATAGCAGCCGTTCCTTCTTCTTCCCGAACTTAGAAGAGAGTTGTGAGAAGTATTGCTGGCAGAATCCGGAGAGAATGGTCGAGGGTCATGTCTTCCCATCATGCAGCAAACTTCTTCTGAGTGCGTATGAGAGGTGAGAAGTCAGAAGAACAGAGTGCACATGTCTTGAGTCTGTTGTGAGGATAGACTGCGCGTAGGAAGAAGAAGACAGGTGAGACAAGTGAAGGGAAGTCTGACTTCGGGAGGTCTTCCGAGAACGACATTGAATCGGAAGCTGTCCCAAGTGTCTTCCCAGAGGCCACTGTCACCGCAGGAGCCCGCAACCATCTTCTGAACCTTTCTCATACTCTACTTCTCGCATATCTTGTATCTTCTGATAGGAAGTAGGATGTAATGCAAGGTGGGTTGTCTTCTTGGTAATCCATGCGAGGCCTTGCTTAGATAGGATTGTTTAGATATAGCTCGGAAGACGAGAGCTATCTAAGAAGTACTGTTAGAATCCCGGAAGACGGAGTAGCTGTCTTCTGGAAGACTAGTTTCGTCTTCTGAGAGTGGAAGCTAGACTGTGGGCACTCGGGAAGGACTGAGCCTTCAGCTCATAGTAGGTGCTTGTGGTTTAGTGCAGCAGATCTTCCAGGTATGTCGATGCATCCGCGAGGCTTGGTGTTACCAGCGACAGAATTGGCCGAGGCCACTCCTTTCCTCAAGGAGTTGGGTCTCGACTTCTTCCTGTGGGACTGGAACCTCGCAGATCAAGGGCTTCTGGAGGATGTATGGGCCGCGTTACCACCGCGTAACCGTGTACCTGCAAAGGCAGGAGTTGCTCGGGGAAGACCATCTTCCTGGACAGAAGACTGGTGGCGTAAGGCGTTTCACAGGCCTGAGACCGAAAACCGAGGATATTGGTACGAGAAGAAGATCTGGCCTAGGATTGTGAGTTCATGGCATGTGCCTGGGAGTACCACCTGCCTTTTCGTGGAAGACAGGCAGGGGAGGAACGGTTGGAAGATAGAGTCTTACCGGGAGCCGAAGAAGCGACTTCTGGCGAAGTTGTTTCTGCATCTTTTCCCCAAGGGAAAAGCGCAGAAGACAAGGTACTTAGGAGATCAGGACGTGGAGTTCCTGGAATCAGTGTGGGATGACAGAGTGCCAATCTACTGGGACGCGTACATCCACAACTATGTACAGACGGAGCTAGCATACTTGGGTACCCCGGCGGGAGGACATCTGACGCCCTTCTTCTGCTACTTGTATGTAGCCATGGGGGGTCTTAGGGAAGATCAGCTGGCAGTGTATGGACCAACGGAGCGACAGGAGGTGAAGGAGGAGACCTCAAAAGACGATGACCGAGAGGTAGCAGCAACGCCCCCTCCCACTTTGATGCCACAGCTGAGACCCGGCTCTCACCAGAAGACGCTTCTGGTGAGGGAAGACGAGTCTAGTGGGTCGGAAGACGCCACGCCAGTGAGGAAGATGGGTCACAGAAGTGTACCGAGGACACCCATCTCCCTCATCCATTCAGGATCGGAGTCGGACTCGGAGGAAGACTTGCTGAGTACCCGATCGGAGCAGAAGACAGCTTCTGTAACACCTGGGAGTCTTCCGAAGACTCCAGAAGAGGAAGGATGGATGGGTACTCCTATTGTGATGCGAGGAAGCGCAAAGAGGAGAGCCGCTCCTGCCACGAGGAGTCTTCCACCCCGGAAGATGAGAAGAGTAGCTTCTTCTCGTGCGCAGAAGATGAAGGCCGTAGTGGTGGAAGAGGCTCCCTTGCCTCTGGAAGACGAAGTCGACACCATCGAGCGAGTGGTGGGGATGAACTTGTCTTCTGCAGGAAGACGACTGGAGGAGTTCAGTGCCTACTTCCAGAAGGAGATCCAGCCCGCTATGGAGTTGCTGGAAAGGAGAGCGAGGGCACAGGAGAAGCCCTTACAGCCTGGATTCGGCCTGCGCACCTTGCTGCGACAGGAAGACAGCCAGCAGAAGACGGAGTCGCTGGAAGCTAGTCTCCGCACCACGAAGAAGCTTGCAGCCAGGTACAAGACGGAAGCAGCCGCTTCTGCCAAGGAGTCGATGCAACTTCGGAAGAGCAACCAGGAGTTGCAGACGCGAGTACAGCAGCGTGATCAGGAAGTTCTCCGAGTGCGGGAGAAGATCACTGCCCTCGCAGAAGAGCAGACCACTTGGAAGATGCAGCGAGAAGCCGCAGAAGCGCGAGCTGCAGTAGAGAAGACGCAGAGGGAAGCAGCGGAGGCCCGTGCGCAGAAGATGCTAGCTCAGTCGGTAGAAGCGCTTCGGAAGAAGTTCAACTTCACCGCGGGTAAGAAGTTACTTACCTTAGCTAGGGAATGGGACAGCGAGTCCAAGACGAGGTTGGTGGAATGCAGAGATAGCATGTTCAGGTACCTGGATAGACAGATAGAAGGAGTGAAGACACTTTATGGTCTTCCCTCACTTCCGACACCTGCAACCGCATCTTCCCAAGCCCCAGCACCCTCGACTGGATCCGGAATGGAGAAGGAGGAGTTCGATCTCGCTGTGCACTTGGTGGTGACAGCGTTGGAAGACGATACGACTCCAGAAGATGCCCCGGAAGACATGATGTCTTCTAGAAGACAGGAAGACGAGCCGTCTTCCCAGGTATTCCGCGTGGAGGAAGCGACTTCCCCGGACCCCTATGAGATCGCCATGGTCCCTAGTACTGCATCTGTGCCTCAGAAGACCGAAGACGCACCATTCGACTCGTCTTCCCAGAAGACCATTCCGTCTTCCGAAGTCGAAGCCGAGGAAGACGCAGCCGCAGAAACAGCAGGGCCAGCGAAGAGCGAGGAGAGGGAAGCTACCTCAGTGGTACCCGAGGTAAGTGCAGGGCTTCCCAGCCCATCAGAAGTCGAGGTAGTAGCTCCGGTAGGGGCAGATCATGTAGAGATTGCCACCGAGCAATCAGAGTAGTTAGCAAACTCAATTGACACTTCCAGATTTAGTAGGATTGGACATGCTATCTTAAGGGTGGCAGTTTTCTATGTAAAAATAGTTAGGACCCCATGTGGCAGCATAGGTAGCGTAGGAGTAACACAGTGGAGGGCTAATTGGGAAGAGGGACCGCATGCATGTGAGGTGACAACCTCTTGTCAGCGCCTCTCTCTCTCTCCTTGGTGGTCGCCTCCCCTGACTCTCGAGGCAGATGGTTAAGTAGGATAGCAGGGTAGGAGAAAAGCTCTCTGAGAGCTCTGCCAGTTCTGTAGAATTCGGCAGTAACTGAACATACACACCAATTCTACAGGCAGGCGAGACACATTAGAGCAGAGACAGTCTTAGCACACTACACCCGTTGTTGGAAACATACGAATAGTCTTGGAATATACAGGAGGGGTCTCCATACTCGCACCAGCAGTGGTTCGAAGATGTAGATAGAAGTAGTGGACAGTCTAGGAACAAGGAACGGCATCCTCGTGCAGTCTTGTTAGCTAGGCTGGTGTGTCGAGGAGTAGACGCAGGAAGTAGCGGAAGTGAGCTTCCCAATGCCATTGTGACTTCTTCTCGGGGAATAGATTGTGGATTTGAGTGCAGCAGCTTCGCTCATGTCTTCTGGGTGGTGGAATGTATTGAATTCGCTCCCAATTGTGCATGGGAAGTGTTCTTCTTGAGTGGCGGTGAATGTCAACAGTTGTGGAGTGTAGCTTGACTCGTTCAGTAGAGCACTTGGGATCTACGTACGAACGGTCTTCTGGATAAGTGATCACAGAAGACAGAGCAGTCAGAGCAGCGAAGTGAAGAAGAAAGAAGACTTCTTCTCGCAACAGAAGACGACATCCTCGAGTAGAAGACGGTGCTACAGTACTCATGTTTGTTGTCTTCCTCCCCAAACTATTACAAGCAGGGATGGCTTGTTAGTCAGGATCCGGACTAGAAGCCTGTCAGAATCTTAATTGCCCTTTTCATCCTGGTTTCTCTTGTTTAGATTTCTTCTTCTTCCCATCTTCTTCCCATCTTCTCCCATCTTCCCCACCTTCTTACCTTCTTCTAGTGAGCTTCCGATACTTCTATTGAGCTTCCGTGAAGGTGAATGTCATTGTAGCGCTGCAGGAAGACAACTTCCGTAGGCAGAAGCCTGGGAAGGCTACAGGGGGCATACACCCTGTGATTGATCCAACCCTATGGAATGTGAGTGTGAGAATAAGGTGTAATGACTGTTACTAGTCGACTTCTGCGAAGCCGAACAGCCTTCTGGAGGTGTGAGAAGACGAGCTAAACCCCCAGAAGACGAGAATCGCTTCGAGAAGACGGTATCGAGAAGACCGGAAGAAGCAACCTGGAAGCAGGAAGATCGTCTTCCCGAGCTTCTTTGTGAATAGTTGTGTGATATTGTAATTGGTAGTTGTTTGTTTAGGTCCAGAGCACCATTTGGCGTGTCTGGAAGACGTGTTGTTTTGTGTGGTTTTGTGAGAAGACGGGATTTCTAGGCAAAATCCGTGTGTTTGTGTGTTTGAACAGATCTTAGAACTTAGAGCAGCGTTACTTGTGCAAATCCTCTGTGGGAACGATATCTTGTATACTAAATGAGCAAAAGGAGAAATCCTTCGTCACTATAGGGAGAGATGTCACAGATATCTGAGGCATTATGTGAAAGAGATGGGGTTGAACTGGATATCAAAAGATGAATGATTGAGACGTTTGAGTTGGCAGCAGCTTTAAAGATTAGTGATCATGTTAGAATCTTAAGGAAACATTTTGGCGATGATTGAGAGACGTTTGCTTGTACGTTGACGGACGAGTACTTCTTGAAGAACTCATATCGGGTCACCAAGAAGTCATTCTTATAGTGGATTAAGCAACTCCCTAAGTTACTTAAGGAGTTTGAGAAACAATTTTCTCAACTGACCAGGATGGAGAAGTTGATATTGTAGCTCAACAAGACAGAGTAATTTCTTCGAGCTACAGATGAGAAACTACACTAGAAATTGGAGGTACTTTTGGTAAGGAAAATGATGGATTGACCAACCGTTGGAAGAAAGTTGAAGAAGTTGTTGGTCTACTTACCGAGAGGAAGCAAAGACGAGAGAAGGTTCTTATCATGAGACCAGCACCAACACCAATTATTGTAGCACCAGTTCCTGTAGTTCGACCAGCTGTTCTTGTTGCTAGATAGGTGGTACTAGTTGCTCTTATTGTTCTAGTTGTCTAGGACATGCAGTATCTCCAAAGAAGGATGATTCAAGCTTTGAAGAGATCATGCATGGCATGCGAGACTTGTAGATCAAGCTCATAAGACTGGAGAAGCAAGGATCTACAAGCGAGGCAACATCCGTTGGGAAACAAGGTTGGATCCAACGATGTATGTGGTGCAATGATATCGATCATCCAAGCAAAGATTACAAGGAGTTCACTGATATCTTACAATAACGGGTGATCTTCTAGAAAGATAAGAATGTAGCATTAAGAGGTGTAGTGTCTCGAGATTTCTCCTTTACACCATTGTAGCATAAAAGATTTTGTTCTCAAGAAGATTTACACTAGTTACACGGTTCTAAGTTCTAAGATGTGTTCAAACTCACAAACGTTCAGGTTTTGTCCAAAAATCTCTTCTTCTCACAAAACCACACGGCTTCCAGATCCTTTAGAAGGCGCTCTGGACCATAACATACAACTACTACTTAAAATACCATGCAAATACCCACTGAGAAGTCGGAGAAGACGATTACTGCTTCTTGATCATGGCTTCTAGTCTTCCCGCGTCGGCTTCCATAAGCAATTCTCGGCTTCTGGAGGTTCAACTCAGCTTCTGACATCTCCAGAAGATTGACTCTACGCTTTAGATGTCGGTCACTACTCCTTATCACAAACTGCTCTTACAAGTTCCAATGGGTTAGATTAATCACAAGGTGTATTCTCCCTATAGCATTCCTAGGTTTCTGTCTACTAAAACGGTCTTCTGACAGCACTACAACGACATTCACTTTCACTGATGCTCAAACGAAGCTTCTGAAACCAAATAGAAGAAAGGATGAAGATGAGAAGATGAGAGAAGAGTGGGAAGAAGAGAAAATCAAAACAACAAGAAATAAAAGAAAAGAGAGAAATTAAGGTTTCGACAGGCTTCTAGTCCGGATCTGACTAACAAGCCATACATGCTCGTAGTGAATTGGGAAAAAAGACCGAATATCTACTTACAAACTCACTGAGATGACGTCTTCTGCTGCGGAAAGAAGGCTTCTAGCTTCTTCTGTCTTTGCTCCGATTACTCTGACCTAGGAAACCAATCTCTCATGGATAGTCCGTGCGTGGATCCGAAGTGCTCCACTGGATGAGACAAGCTTGGACTATGCACAGCTTCTAACAATCGCCGTCACTCAACAAGAAGATTTCTCATGTACAATTGGGTATGAATTCGATTAAACTCATTCCTTAGAAGACATAGACAAAGCTTCTGTAATCAAAATCTGCAATCCAATCCATGAGAAGAAGTTACATTGGCTTCTAGAAGCTACTCCATCAGCTTTATATCACTACTCCTCGACACATCAACCTAGAAGCAGGACTGCACGAGGATGTCATTCTCTATCTATGATGTCTTCTCCTATCTACATTCCTACGATCTCCTCTTGGGAGCGGAGGTGCAGACCTACTCTATGAGTAACCAACTCTGTATGTAGTTTTGTGTGAAGTGTGTAATGTGTGTGAATTTCTTCATCGACATCGATCTTATACAATTGCTTTGAGTCGCAGGAGGGAGATCCCTTCGAATCACAACCACATCCGAAAGAAAATGAGACACTGTCAGAAGACCACCATCTCCTGGACCGTAGTTCTCTTCTCAGTTTGGAAAGTATTTCCTACTCCTACCGTAGCTAATCTTGTCACATGGTCAGTTATCTTAAAAATAAAAGAGGGAGTTGCTCAACTTAAAATAGCTGATTTTGATTTCCTACAAAATAGCAAAGTATAAATAGCTAACTAGTCTACTTCCTATTCTTGGTCACCAGGTGTGATCTCCATGGAATATGTACTTGTCAAACACTCTAACTCGACTTTTGGTACTATTGATACCTCTTGCGCGGCTGAGGCGGCATCCGTCTTAATAGTAGCCATGTGCGCTTTTATCATGGGCTCAGAAGCCGGAAGATGTCCCTGGAAAGCTGAATCCACCTACGCTTCCTGACTCTTCTTGCACGACCTATTCAATGATGAGAGCTGGAGTGATCTCACAAAGGTCAGAGGTAGTCATTACCTCTACTCTGAACACTTGGGAAGCCGTCTCCTCTTCCTGTTTCCAGAAGACGTTTTGTCTTCTGAGACTTTCTCGCACGTTCCTCTTTGCACCCTTAGTATAGCGTCAATAACCACAAATACCTAATCAGCGTCGATAAGCTAAGACTTAGTTTGATTTTAACATCTTTCAAACCTCTTAATTTTACCATTAAGCGTCAAATGAGGTAAACAAAATGCACATGGGAAGCTAACAATGAGCTCTATCACTTAGTGCAATGAAAGTAGAGATTTGAAAGTTGTGTAAAAAGTCCATTTTTAGTCCTATGAACGTCTTTGGGACGGTAATGCATAGTATTGAATTTGGATTTTCAGGTAAGAGCCAATCCATGACACGACAACGAGAGGTTTTCACAAATAATGATCAAGCAGCCCTCTTGCATCCTTAGTATAGCGTTAGGACCACAAATTCTCAATCAACATCGATAAGCTAAGATCTAGCTTGATTTTCTCATCTTTCAAACCTCATAGCTTTGCCATTAAGCGTCAAAATGAAAAAAATGAAGTGCCTTATATGGTGCTTCATCTCGAGCTATAGAACAGGTTGCCACTGGGATGTGGTACTTTTTTTTATGAACAAGTCTAGAAAGAAAGAATCTAGAAACCTTTGTTTCTACAACTCGTAATAGTATAACCTCGCCAGGATAGGGTTGATAAGTGTTCTTTGAATGCAGAGGAAGTTGCTCGATAAGTTCAGAATTTTATCTCGTGCTGATTCTCAATTCGTCATGATCAAGGTTACTAATGACAGAGGTTGCAGAACTAATTTCTGCATATGAACGTTAGTGGATGTTCTTTCAATACTTCTTCACTGGAATGTTATGCTTTTCACAACAAATTTAATTTTTTTGCATTTGACGGTTGTCAAATGAAATAAATGTCAGAAAGTACTTACAGTCTTCATTGAAAACTCTAACTTCTACCCTTCCAGAAATACTCTAACTTCTATATGAATCCCTTCTGGATCAGCTGAGAAAAAAGGAAGAGTTTAGGTGAGAGATCGATTATATATTTTGTATGAACCTCCTTCGGAAAATTTATTTCTGCTCCAAGAAGGATTAGTAAAATTCAAAAAACTAGAACTTCTCGATTCAAAAATTAGTTTCATTTTGTGAAACATATTTCAGGATTGAAATGGTTTTCCGAAAAGAAGAGCAAAAAAGGTAGGTTTAGAAAGAAAGAGAAGACATGATTTATGAAAGTCGGCACCATATAAATAAAAAACAAAGTTATATAGGATGAAAAAATATGTAGTATGTAGAATTTTCAACAACAAAAAATATTGCGCACTGGTACTTTGGTACTTATCGATCCTCATCTGTGCAACAACAATCAAATTATCAGTTATAGCTTTTGAAACATCCTAAACTCAAAAATAGCATTTAGAAAGCTATGTATGAAGTACACTCAACGAACATACAAGCTTAGTACTTTCGCAGACAGTCCAATACGTTCTCCAAATATCACGTGCCTCAACTCACTCTTCCATGCAGTGGTTCTCTCTAGTAGCTCCCGGCATGTTTGAGTCCGGTTGCGCACCGTCGTGTGTTGAGGACGTCGTTGATAAATCTCGATGTGCTCCCGATGTATGTTCTTGTTCTAGTCCATGCAACATGCTGTCAATCTAGCTTCATGAGACTTCACAAAATGAGTCCTCTTCGTGGCAAACTTGTTTATGACAGAGTTGAAAGTCTCGCACATAATTCTCACGAGCTCTCATGTAGAATTGCATCTTGGTCCGTGTAATGACCTTTGACAAGCTCGATGTGCCATGAAAATCTACAATAACTCTGACCAACGAGTGAGAATCATCATTTAGAGCAATTTTAGTAATAAGTGACATAAGAGATATAAGGATAAATGCACATCTACCTCATTGATAATATGTGTCAGGTGCTGGAACATTCAGTTCCGGGATGTTGCAACAAGACCGATCTCCGGACAGAATCCGACATGTCTTGTGGTCACCTATCCAATGATCAGCGGCGTTCTGAATGTCCAAGAAGAAAATGCTTGTAGCATCTTCTTCTGAAAGATAACGACCACTAGCTCTCACAGTCGACGAGCATTCAGTTGACAACAAGTGTAAATCCATCCCTTCAACTTATCAGCAATATCATGTGTCACTCTGGATGCATGTATCGTCAAGAGCCTACAACCTCACTCTCTCGAAGTCCTCGTAGCCCAACCACTCGTTGAACCAAGACAGGTTTATTTCCTCTAGCTGAAACTCCTTGAGATCGAAGTCATTCTTCCAACTGTCTCTCTGTGAGAAGCTCAAGGTCTGCAATTATCCCAGCTTCATTGATGTCATCAAGAGATCGCTTCTTTGTCTGCACCTCCGCTAAGAACTTCTTGATCACGTTCTTGCACTTGTGCCATAGGTCTTTCTAGCTCATGATTTCATGTATATGTAATATAGTATTCATAGATGCTTTGTCATCATGTACAACCTCGTCAAGAACAATACCTTAAGCTATCAATCATTGGATCTTGATCTTGAATGCCGCATCCTCGATGAGCCATGCGTTTCCTCTTGCCTCGACTCGAGTCATGTTCACCATCTCGATGACACGATCGTCAATTGCATCGATGAATTCACAAGTGTCATTGTAGTCATTTTGGGTGGGGTCGTAACGAAAATCAGCATACACAACAAATTTTCCTGCGGTAAACATTTCAAATTTCATCAATAACTTATGCACAATGTTTTTTTATCGTAACATGAGTGTACAAGTCACTTAGCACAATGTGAACACACTCACCTCTCATGGGAGCATTGTTCAAGTCCAGAAAATGTCAAAAAAGTACTTCTGACTGCACTTCTTCCTTCTTGACAGTCCATCGACCGAGTATCGCTTTGAATCCATCCAATCCGTCGTCTTCTCCCACTTTGGAATCCATAAAAGTACTTTCGTGCTATGGATACAATCCTACCTCCGTGTAGATCGAATCCAATTGTGTATATCTCAATCTCACACACAATGCAGCATGATATATACGACATAGGACATCAGAGATCTTGTAATACAACTCCATCTCTGTGGATAATCATACAAACTTATGCTGACACGAGCAAGTAAACTTCAACTTCCAAAATCGGATGGATAGTCTTGATTACCGGAGTAACAAGAGTTGATCACATCTCATATTTGACTTCACCTTGAAGTCTTGAATGAACTCCCTCAATCGAGACAAGGATACAATTCCCACTCTTGAGAGATCCTCGAAAATGTAGAGTCCTCTCTTGTATCTCTCATGAGGCTCACGATCATCCAAGTCATTCATGATATGAGAGTATACTACTAGATCTATAAGGACATGCGAGTCCAATCCAATAGTTGTAGATCCCAACACATCATCTGCAACCTAGAGAAAGAATATGCTAATTCAAATAAGAAGATTAAATGCACACACATTCATTGTTTGTGTATTTAATCATTGTTAAATCGCATTTCAAATTGTTTCAAGCGGACAAAGACGAAGATCATACCTGAACACCCAAAGCATACAGAACTTCTGGATCGGCTAAAAGCTCATCATCATCCACCTCTGGTGCAAGTGTCTCCACATCACCCTCATCTGGAATTATATCTGGATTTGGCACTCGCGCCTCTGTCTCTCTGACTATCTGATCAATAACAATACGAGCTGTCACAAATAAAAAATTCATAACAACAACATGTCTCACACCGGGTCCTAAAAGTTGCATCAGCTGCACGTATCTAGGAAGCAGCGACTCTGGGACCTTGATCATCCCTCCCAGGACCTCCGGACATCCTCTAGGTTTATGTCTGTCGCATGGTCGAAGAGGATGTACCCTAGGAGACATTGTGAAGATAAGAACAATATGATGACTATAACTAACCTATCAGTCAAGAGGTCCAACCCAGGTACTCACATATCAACAAACATTTAGTACGTAATGATAAAAGATCCTAAAAGAGAACAATAATATATGACCAAAATAATCCTAAAAAATAGACCAGAAGCGAAACTAAAACTATTCAAGTAATTGAGTGGTAAGAAAATAAAAATTTACTTGGAAAAAAAACAACTCCTAATACTACTGCAGAACTCTAAGTATTGAAAATATGTTCTAAACAACAGAAGCGGGAGAGAGTGAAGAAGAGAGAAAAAGAAGATAAGAAATAGAGAAAACAAGAATGAGTGGGGTGCTATGGGGAAGGAAGAAAAGAGGCGAGGGAAGAGAGGTTTCACAAAGAGGTCCTCCAAACTACACGCAGTCGCTTTGGCAGGCTACTGCAGTCCTGACAGCAACCACTTTTGCAGGCTGTCGGTGGCCTTACAATGGTCCCAAAAATTTTAAATCCGATGAACAGAATTCAGTTTCCAGCCAGCCATAAAATCTCAGCCGACTGAAAAGGCACTGTGGGCTGTCTCGGACCACTGTTCTCAATCTTTGCAACATTCTTTTCTGGTATAGTATGTTCTTGTATAATTATACTCGATCATAATATCAAATATTTTTGAACTAGCACGGTTTGAATTTGAAAAAAAGAATATCTCTTGATTCATTCTCATATGCTGTAATATGCGGTACCTCAGAAAATATCACCGTCGGATATCAGAACCCCATAATCTTTGGCTCAAATTGTAGCGTATGAAAAGACATACATTTTGAACCGTATATGACAAGTTTTGGTATTCAGTACAGAAGGCTACAGTTAGGCGCAATTACGATGGGAGAGCCAACATCCGCTGGCATTCTCTAATTCGTGACTAAACTGATTAGCGGTGGGTTTTCCCACCTCTAATATAATGGCCTTGGTGGTTTAACAGGATTAATTAGAGAACCCCAAAGATAATAATTCAAAACTTTCATACTAAACCATAAATTTTATTTATTTTTTCATAAAATATTTTCAATTATCTGTTATTGTTTTTTAGATAATTTATTATTTTTCTATTTAGGATATATTTCTCAATATCTTCATCCATTATGTTATAAATTATAATAAATTATTACCTTTATTCATTAAAATAATTAAATAATATTATAAATATCATTTTTTTACCTTCATAAAGTAGCACATGGTATAGTAATAAGAATCACTTTACCTCAGCATAAGAAATGGACTTTGAAAACCATAATCAACACAAAAAATAATCTTCAATTTTGTTGGTATGTGTCCAGTTGCGAGCTGAGATTCGTAGATTAAAATCTGGAAGGGGAGACTGAGTGTAGTATGAAGGGTCTGTATTAATTATTTCTGCTCAAGTGTTGAAAGTGAGAGTTACGATGGCACAAGTGAGAACCTTCATTGTTATGAAAAAGGAGTTTTTGCCAGAAGGTGAACTTATCATAATGGATAGCAAAGACACTCTGGACATTTATTTCCATCTATACGCACATGCACACTTATTAGTCTGAAATCTCATGTCGAGACAACTCAACATAAGACGATGATTAAGTCCAGTGTCTAGGATTATCAAATTTATATTTCAAATTATGATGATATAAAATAATTATTTTATTCAAAATTATGAATTCTAACAACACATTAAACTCCCGAAGGTCAATTTTAGTTGACGGACACCTTCTCAACATAGGCTATGGAGAAAGCGTTTAGACTTCCTGAGCGTTACTCTCCATTAGACTATTATTACTTGTAAGTTGTAATGCTTTAACAGGAGGTCAAATGGAGAACCACCAATAATTACAATCAATAGGGCCACTAAAACCTTGGCTATAAAATATTATCGTAATCCCACTGGAGGTGGTACATAAATTTTTACAGCCATTTGATGTTTGCAACCTATAGCCATAAACCCGATCGACTAAAAACCATTGAAAAGTTTTCAGGCAGACCTTTACAGAGGTTCTGACACGGTCTGACACCTAAGACTTACATTCTTTTATCTTAACCTTGTAATTTTTGTTACTAGTAGAGGTTCGAGTCACCCTAATAGTCTGGTTTCATTGAGGGTTTATGACAGTGACAGTGGTTCACGGAAAACAAATCTATTATTTTTGAAAAGTCATTTCGTTGTGAGGCATCAATAGCCGTAAGCTACGTTCCCATACACAGACTGTTTGGCCCTCCTGGCAAGAAGACTCTACCTCACACAGCCTGGGCTACCAAGTCCATGGACTACCAACAAGCTATTTTTTGTTGGCTCACAAACAAAATGATGCGCAGCGAGATTGAAAGGCTAGGCAATTGGTTCTTGTTTGGTACGGTAGAGAAAGTGAAGGGGTATGGGAGTAACATTGAAATGAAAATGCATGTGAATTTAAATCTAAAATATCCCAATCTTCATTTCTTGTTCCCTTTTAAATTGTTGATTAGCTCATGTGCAAAACAAAATGTATCCATGTAACTCATATCTTTTGCGAGGATAGCAAGATGACAAGCTGGAGAATGAAGAGCAACGCAAAGTTTGACTCTGTGATGGGTAGTGGAGTATTGAATGCTATGATTTCTAAATACAATTAAATGTGGTCTACCCTAACGGTTATCAATGTTCAGAAAATCTCAGATACATTTCCGATAACTTTCATAACATCTTTGTTAAATATAACAAGTGTACAGACATGTAGATACTCATTGTTCTTGATGGAACCCTTCTGTTCTCATGGCACTTGCAGTACTTCTGTTATTATTTTCTCCTTGAGGCGGTATACTCGCGTGGTTTCGAGAGAATAGGGATCTCAGTTATAGTCCCACAAGGAGTTACATCCGCTGTCGTAAGTCCTTCGGACGGGTACGGTGAAGTGGAAGTAGGTTACCTGTTGATGTACCATGTTGTCCAATTATGACAATTTAGTTAAAACTTGTACGATTGTTCGGAGTAATGAGTATCTAGATTAATTTTATCAAGTTCTAACACCCGCTGTATCATATTTGAGTTAGATTAATTTTACTTTTGGAGTACTCATATCTTGATTATTATATGTATCTTGTCTTGTAAAACAAATAGCACAAACCTAAGAAGTTTATAAAACAGAATCACGAAATAATTGTTTGAAGTGTAAAACAGATTTTCTTAATAAAGCCTTACCTGGTCCGCATAAACGTTTATTGAAATGAGGAACCGACTAAAACTGTGACATTAATCCTAAAAAAAACAATTAGTAAAACACTGAACCCACTTTATTTAAATGCAGAATCATCAAAACTGAACATCTGTATATACTACATGTTAAAATTTTATATGTACTTAAGGATACTAATTCTTTGCTTGGTTATTTTTATACAATATGTTCTTTGTATATTCATATGTATTCAGATAGGATGGAAGAACCGCAAGAGAAGAGAAATTTCCACATTTCTTTGAGATATTCATATTTTTTGGAAATTTTAATTTGAATTATTCATTAAAATTCATATTTTTAAAAAGTTAGTATAAAAATAGTCAAGAAGAGCAGTCGACCATTTTGAGTGTCTATATTCTATAAAGATTATATATTCAAAAAAGACTCTCGATTCTTCGATTGAATTTTCTTTATCAAGAGATCATAAAATTAAAAGACTGTAGCTGATATGAATGATTAATTTTAGCTCACAGTTGAATTTTTTATTAAGTATATCATTTGAATTTATGTTTTATTATGAAAAAAATCACATATCAGTCATATATTTGAGAGAATCTGTAACTTGCTCTGATATCCATAACTACTCACTACATAGTCCTCTCAGATATGAACATAATTTCCTTAACTTCTTTAATCCCACTACAAATCCAAAACTTAACCAGTGGGGTCATACAACATGGTGATTACTGAGACGCCCTAATATAATAAGATGTATACACGTGAGTCGATTGGACTATAAAAACACCGCCGACAACTAATGATATTTCAAGTTCAGTTTATATTCAAACTCTTCCCGTGGAAAAGAAGTAGTGATAAATTCACAGTGCTTTTCTAGGAAGTGGGAGAAAAAACTGAATATAGTACATTCTCGGGAGCTCAGCTCAATCATGTTCGTTAGGATACGTTGAGAGAGACCGTACTAAGATAGCAATATCCGGAGTTTGCTTCCAGCACACGCGTTGTAACAGTCGGAACGGTAACTGCGTGTCGGCACGGAACTAACTGCGTCATGTGGAATTATCATAGACAGTTTGCATCTTCGGCTGCTACTCTCCCCTCTTTGCTTACTCAGTCTGTATCGCAACGGCTACCGTAGTAAGCTACATAGCAGAAGTTGTAACTCTGGACTCTGCACGCCAGAGTAAAAGAAACAAGGTTGCTACACTGAAACTATAGACTCTATTATTTATCTTAAATAAATAATTAAAAGAAATTTAATTTAATTTACACCTCGGAAAAAGCCGAATGTGTTTGTCTCGTATATCCCGAAGCTCTGTTCCTTTACACCACTCTCACTGATATCCTATTTTATTTGCTTCCCCTTCAGAATGTAAAATTTCATAACTATGCCAACAGCTCTATAGAAGGCAACAATCGATAGATGAAGATAGCGTTCTCACTGTCAACCACAAATATTATTTGTGCCCTAGAGGGAAGTTAGCGTTGTCACAACGTAGCAGTCTCTGAGTAAGTGTACTAGTATGCCCAAAAGCAAGAAAGTAGAGTCCGGTACTTCGTGCATATCAGCATGAGAACGACAGTGGAGCACTCGATCGAGAGTTTTCACCAGTGTTTCAAACTGTAGTATGTGGATAAAGGAAGAGGAAGACTTCCTCGATTCCTCAGACGCAGACACGAGCATGCTTGTTTGTTTCGTTTGCATGATAAGGTGCTGCGCATGCATTGGCAGTTTTGGAAGCTACGTACTTGTTTATCGACTAATGCAAAAGACGGAGATGGAAAGGAGTATTGTAGTAGGTCGGTAAGTACAAGGATGAGAATTCGTTTTATGTGAACGGGATTTTTTATTAGTGAGATCCAATTTTACTTGCACTTCACACTGAGGAGGCAAATATGCAAAGGTTTAATTTATGATCTAATTTGTTTTTAGGAAGGTTAGATCATAAATGAATGTACTGATTAAATAAATCATTTGCGTCTGTAACCTGGCAGGTTGTCACACTTGTAACGCATGAGCATATGTTTCCTTTATGGGTTACGTCTGGAGTTTCATGCATGTACAAGTCCGGCTATCACTTAATCCGAACAAAAAATTTGATTTTAATTTAGATTGCCTCTCACCTTGGTACAAAAAGTATCATATAACACTTACAATTTTTCCGATAACAGCAAGCGAGCAAAAGTTCTCAAAAGTATATGTTGTATGCGTAAAAGTGTAGGAGATTAGAACATGAACTTTCATATTTATCGCTTTTACACATGGCAGGGTAAGTTCTCAACCTTTTATTTGTCGTTCTTTCATTATATCTGCAAAATTTACATACATATTCCTCTTCCAAGTTCAGAAGAGAGAAAATATGTTTGCCCTTCAATTTATATCTTATTCCTTCTTCTTGGAAGAGTTAAGCTATAAATTAAAATTATTAAATTAAATATTTCTACTCTTCCGTGGAAGAGTGTTTATACCAAGAGAATTATCAGTATTCGTAAATTACTTATGGATTTTGGGTGACTGCGGCAGCCATTTGGTATGAAGTGAAATAAGTTTAATATAGGTTGTCAATTTTAGTACTCTACATTTGGTAAGATAAATTTGTTATTTATTGTTATTTTATTTAAAATATATTTTAGAAGTATTTTCTTCTTCTCAGCCAGAAGAGCACTTTGGATGTATATTCACTATGTGATAACAAACTAGTGACCTAACAAGTAGGTACATTTTTGGTCGGTTCGACGAACATTATTTCTTTTGTTAATCGATGAACGTATAATAAATAAAATCTCCCGTCAATATGCATGCAATATGTACTTCCGACCCGAACGCAGAAAAGACAAGCGAAGGAAGAGGAACAAAAACTAACACTCTAATGGGATCAGACAGTGTAGATAACACTATTTTATTGCAGTGGAGACCGGACACTATAGGTCGAGAAGTCTGGATTGTTTTCAATCTCAGATAGAGATGGTTTCTGAAGTGTTAATTATAATTATATAAATAATAAATAACATACTAAATAATAACCTCTATACTAAAATATATTTTGGTATAAGTGTTATGTGTTAGATGTGAAATGCATTCCAAACAAAACCTGTAAATCATGTAACTGCAAGCGCACTCCAGGAGCCATAAGAACGAATTGCTTTTCTTAAAAAAATACATTTTGATTAACGTTTAATTTATCACCTAAACCTTCCCGCCGGAAGGGTTAGATGATAAATTGAACCTCTTTGCATTATCCTCTCTTCCGAACTTGGAAGAGGTGATTAATGGACGTGACGCAGTGAGATAAGAGCGCTGATATTGGCACCATTATCAGGAGTACTTCACATAGTTTTTTCGCTGACATTTAATGGTCTTCAGCAAAAGGTTTTTTACCTAAAAATTATCGTAATCAGAAATACAAAAGACAGTAAATGTTATTACCTATAACTTTTAATAAATAATGAATTCCCACATCGTTTCACTCAACTGGAAACAAAAGTGGACACAAAAAATGGCGAGTAGTAACTCGCAAACGAATCAAAATATCAAAATTAAACTAGGATTATCATTTTTTATTTTTTATTTCTTCAGTAAAGGAGAACTCTTTTTATGCACATTACACTTTTTTGTCACAAAATGCTTCCATAGTATTCACCTTTTCCATCTAAAGATAAAATGAGCAAATATGCAGACACCTTAATTTATGACCAAACGTTTCCCTGTGGAAGGCTTTGGTAAGCACACTTTTTTTAGAGAAAACTCCTAGCTATTCATTGGCAGGTAGTGTCTTTATGATGGACGCAAGACATTTTGTTTATTTTCTTTTTCTGGGTTAAATGTAAAAGATTGCAATCAAAACCAGAACATAACAAAACTTTCAAGTTTAAAGAGTGTAAATAAACTTTGTCTCCGTTCAAAGCGTTGTCACTGGGTTCACCAGTTGTGTCACTTTCTTTAGCTTTAGGTTATTATTACTTTATCGTTGATGATCTTCTCCCTCTACCAGCAAACTTCCATCATGCTGAATTATTTTCTCTAAACGGCAAAAACCTTTAATCCAAAATAAACTGCTACCAATAAAAAAAATCTCTACTTTTGGCCCGTAATGTAAGTTATTCTTTTTCGGGTACATGGCTACGTAGGTCACTTTATTTACTAATCAGTGACCCTTCTTCATGACTAACTATGGAACTAAGAAAAACAAAGATATACATGCAACATTAACTTCTGGGGTACTCGTGCCTGCATGTTGTTTTAAAAAATAAAAGTATTAAGCAGAAATTTTATACCAAACTGACAAGAAATATCAAAATTATCTCTTGGAGATGTGGTAAGATCCAGAATAAATCATGAGAAGAACGTTACCAGACTCGCGTCAGAGATTACATATCTGGGAATTTGCCTAAGCGCTATCTCTTCTCTTTGCCCTCATAATGCCGTGCGAAACAGGGCAGGTGGATGAAACTCAGAAAGAGAAAGGAAGCTTTCAAGACATAAGTCGGTTTTGTGTGTGTTGTGTCAATCGACGAGTACAGTCCAGTATGGAGGGTGTAAGTTCATGATGAACAGGTCTATGGTTCGATTTTAAATTGATTTTTTCTCTTCGCGTGCGGCAGTAGGCCGCTGGCTTTAGGTTCTCTAGTCTCTTTGGTGTGCGAGCACTAAATCTTAAATTTTCTTATCTAAGATTTAGCCCAAAAAAACCGAACAGTGCTATCGAGAAGTGGTCATTCACGCTCGTATATTCGCCATTAAAATAGCAAAGAGGAAGGCTAGCATAGAGCAAAGATCCTTGCATTATTATGTCATGTAGTTTACGCAGTACTTAATAATCCAGATACCCCTAAACTTTTAAAATATTATGTCACGTTCATGTCATCGTATTAATGCAGGCAGTAACGTATTACAAAAATCTTGTCAGTTCTCAAGCTCTAACACCAGACATTTGAGATAGTGAGCACTGCAGTTATCACTGTGGTAATTTCAGATAGTGGTTACATTATAGTACTCTAAGTATAGTATCCGTTATCGATAAGTGGCTTCCTTTCCTTCTGTACATACACATCCATCTCGTTTCTAGTCAACGAAGGGCTCAATTCGTTTCTTATAAACTCACTTGTCTTTTTTCTTCACCGGACGAGTGTACGCTTTGGATGCATATTCGTCATTAAAAAAGCAAAGAGAAAAGCTAGCACAGAAGGGAACTGAGGTTGCTCACTAACACATAACATTACATGTAGTTTAATTAACGAAAAGGTTAGGTGATAAATTAAACTCAGATTTCATTAAAAAGAGAATTGAAAATTACTAATCCTTCGATTCTCATCTCTCATAGATTTTGTCTGCTTCCCCTCTTTTGAAGTCTTTTGAAACCAGGTCTTCCCCAAATCGATGGAAGTCACGACAGATTGCGCGAGAGTCACGTCCAAAGTCGTGTAATCATACACCTCAAGCCCAAAAGTCCTCCGACATCATAACGAAGCTAATCGTCTAGATGTGCAACCAGATGGGTATTCGCGTTGTAATCACTAGGGAACCTTCTTGTTTCCTTTAGTTCATTTCAAATGTTCAGATAACGTGGAACTATATATATATATATAGAAGGTGTTGTAAAGGTTGTGTGTGCTATCCAGAGCCATGAACATAATAAATTACAAAGTGGTCTGATATCAAGCAATTTTTTTATTCCACCATTAGCAAGTTGTGTTTGAATATCACTCACTTTCTCTAACCATCTGCACAGGTACTGTATACGTACTCAAATGATGAAGATGAACTCTTGTGATTACTAAATGGAATAAATATGCACTGTGCAGTTAGTATTTATGAACCAAATTAATTAATGACACAGCAATTGCGCAGAGCTAAATATCACTGTGGTATAGACCTTCAGGTAGGTTCGATGTGTGTTACCATCCGACGAGGCATACCGACAACTCTATAGCGAGTTTAACTTGTGGGTGGCTTATTTCATTCCAGAAAACTTGCATCACTTATGGCCATAAGTGATTCAAGTCTAAACCATGCCTCCAACATTACATTCTTGACATTACTCAAATAAAATATATTACTTACATTATTCGCATTACTGTGGGTGAATGGTTACTGAAGCTCTACAAGTTGAATTGCTATTTTGCTATGGATAATTATTCGATACACTCAGTTTCAAGGAAAAGCAACTTTAGTCGACAGTTCAGAGAATAAATTATCTGGTACAGGTAAATAACAAGTTGCTCGTCATAGAGCAAGATATCAAGGAAGTTGTTTTCTTACATATTTTGCATATTTTCACCTCCTCCATATTCTGAGAGAAGAGCAAAATATGCTAAGGTTTAATTTATTACCTAACCTTTCTGTTGGAAACGATTAGATAATGAAATAAATTGATGTATTTGTCTAAGCATCTTCTCGCACTTGAGGTTTCAGAGGTGTGCCTATATCACCCTTGTGGGTTATGTTTAGATCGTCTTGCAATTCTAGGTACTCCTTTAATGCTTAGAGATAATTTTAATGTTTCTTTAACAACTTGATACAAGATTTCGACATAATACTTATATCTTTTCTAATAACAGAAAGTGAACAAAAGTCCCCGAAGTTGATCTTGCATACATATTAGAAATTTATCCATTTGGTTTCACCTCGTGAGTATGTACTGAAGAACAGAGCTTACAAGACAAACCAATTACAAGCAACGTTAGAACTGACGGAGAACTCACCTTCTAAATCTGCTCTGCCTGATTATTCCTTCTGGGTTTCTCTTGCTGTCGGTCTTCCCCTCCTCCAACTTCGGCCGTTATCCTCTATGTGAGACCTTTTCGTGGTTACTCTAATCTACATGCAAAAGGCTCTGGTTTATTTTTCCGTATGGTCTTCGAGAGTATCTCTGTGTCGCGGAAACGAACATGACGTTGCACATATGCTTACGTCAACAAGGTGGAGAACACTGTGCATGAGTAACAGATGGGAGGATCAAAGTGCGTCCTGCGAAGTCGTTCGTCACGTAGACACGAATAGGCATCAATCACACAGTACAAACAGTGTGTATCACGAAAAGAGGTAACGAACGAACATACTCATGAGGCAACTCATACCACAACGGATTCGCATCTTCTAACCAGAAAGGCCGGGCTGCATACATCGTCCCGAATGTCGGTAGCCTGAAACAACCCCCGACTGGAAGTTACCACTCCAGATATATGCGCTAAGATCCCCTTATTAGCACTTGTATTACCGGTAATAGTGTATGTATAGTATAAGCCAAGCTTATACTATACATACAGGAAATGGTTTCTCAGTCCTAATGTTTGGGACTGAGAAGCCACGAATATGTGGGAGTAGTTTTCGTAGTTTAAAGAATAGAGAGAAATATAAAATGTTGACTGTTTTCTGAAGAGATACAACAGTCGAATCCTTTAAAAAAATTTATACTTAATAAATAGACATTATGGTTTTCAGTCGATCAATTGAGATTTATCAAATATGTTGCCTGATAATCCATTGCGGAAGATCACGTATTGTACGTAAACCACTCCAAAATATAAAAAGAAAGAGAGATTTTATATTTCCATATTCTTTTACTAATAGCACAAATGATGAAAGAGAGCGGTTTTTCAGTCCGAAACCACTCTCTGAGATGGAATCGAGGAGAATAGGGGGTCTCAAACCATAGCCCGTAAGATTGAAAACGGAAATAGGGTTCCAGATGTAACTTGCTTATGTCAAAGTTGTAAGAGAAAATGACGGCAGGTTTGAATGGAGTCTGTAAACGAGTTTATGTCTGTGAGAGTTTTCATGACCCTCCTCGGAACTTGAACTGAAATTGTCATAAACTGTTTAGTTATGGCACTTACGTCAAGTGACATAAGTTTGTTACAGGGTATCTCAAGAGGTACCCTATAACGTTTACATAGGATTGCCATGACACGGATTACAGAAACTGACGTCCAAGGTTACGACTGAAATTTGAGACCCCCTAATAGATATCTAAGACTGAGACGTCATGAGCACAATCTTTGCTTGCGCATCGTAAAAAGTGAAGGAACTATAAAGTCTAGATGATTTTACGAGATAATCAAACCGTTATAGTATCGTTTAAAAAATAATATTTATTAAAATAATATATAAATATCGTGATATATTAACATCTTGTTTTTATGTATCGTACATAAAAACACTCCAAAATACAAAGGAGAAGAGACCTTACTTTTCCTTACGTAGTAGTACATTTCTGCTTATCCTTCAGTTCTGGAACCGGCCGTGGTCCTATGAGGCTGTGAGCACACACGGAGTGTTACAGAAGACTTACCTAAAATAGTGTCTTTGGTGTCTGGACGACACTTGCATGTACCAAGGTACTACAAACGGTCCTGAACTTGCCCCTTTGCATTGAATGGAGCGGAGCAGTACCACTTGAAGGCTGTAGTCGCGGGAACCGTCCTCGAATACGATTTCTGTACATGACGGTAAACGCCTCGAATTTTCAAACGGTGGAAATTTCGAGTTTACTGACTTGGGTTTCTGTCACATGATAGTACAGTACGATAAAGATACAGAACCGACTGTTTTACTATTAGAGACTAATTAGTAAGTATCTGCCTCGAGGCGGCCGTATCTTTCTGACACCTCAAGGAAGATCTTTCTTATGTCCGTATGCTCCTGAAGGGGACGTGGTTTGAGACCCCCTAATGTTTTCCTGTTCGCTCTAAACCAATCCTATATGTACGCGAGCTTCCCCCATCATTTTGACAAGAGTGCGCTCTGCATATCTTTGGTCACGTGATAGCAAAGATCGAACTGCGAGTCTTCTTCTTCGTCTTGCGTCCTCTAGCAGGAGCGGAATTAACTTGTCATTTGGGATCGCTACGCTTTTGGGCGCTGCCAGAGTCCAGACGCGTCCGAAACGAGCGTGCCTGTAACGCACTTCCGTAAGTCCAGCTTCAGCTTCTACTCTGCTTTTGGCTGGCGAGAAGCTTGAAGAGGTTCAAGGCAGCAACTCGAGTCTCGTATTCTTCCACTTTCGCAAGAGATATCTTCGTTAGTTACGGTTTTCTGCACGCATTTGGTGGACTGCAGAAGAAGAGAGGCAGAGTTGTTGGAGCCTTGGAGCTGCTGAATTGTGGAACTAGTCTTTAGGTCAAATTTTCTGATTCGCGCTCGATTGCTTTGTCTCAAGATCTGTAGAATATGGCGGAAGGAGCATACGGACACCACCACCAGCACTATGGGCACCATCACACCACTCGCAATCCTGCGGGCTACTCGGCTCTCCCAACCGGTGAGCTGGTTTCTGTGTATACGGAATCCAACCCGAATTATCGACTGGCCATGAAGCCTGAAGGAGTCCTTCTGGCGTTCAAGAATAGAAACGATGCTCAGCAGGTAGAGCAACCACATCTATGTACGAGTTGAGCTGATGCTGTTGAAGTCTTTGTATTTTCATGTTGATGCAGTGCTTCTTTGCACCTCTGCCAGCAGAGTGTAGTATTGCCACACACATCGTCCTTATCTCTCTGTCCTGAGGAGCATTTCTTGAAGTGAAAATTGTATTAGTTGTCCATATATAAGTAAAATCTGGTGACAAATGCGGACATTGGTGAATGATGTGGCTGTGGAGAAAGAAGTGCTATAAACTCACGTACTACCTTTCGTGTTATGTAAATCTCTATGTAGGGCAGTTTTCACTTGGACGAACAGCCTACAATTCTGACGTTCTCAGATTCTTTGACTGTCGCAGCAATGGGTTAAAGTCGACATG
Source organism: Asterella californica (assembly GCA_036924285.1). NCBI lineage: Eukaryota > Viridiplantae > Streptophyta > Marchantiopsida > Marchantiales > Aytoniaceae > Asterella > Asterella californica. The sequence goes on from JAYKYS010000003.1 coordinate 23,197,328, forward strand.
GCAGATAAATTCGTCGACTCAGAGGGCAATCCTGGATTTGTCCTGATAAACAAAGCCACAGGGATGGCTCTGAAGCACGGTACCCAGGAAGGGGAGGCAGTAAGTATTTCGCTCCACCTCAATCCATTTTCTGATTCAAAATCTTCAGCTACAAGTGATGTGACGCCTCATACCGAGTGGTAAATTTTCCAGGTGACAGCTGAGCTGTGGCGGCCGAATTCTGTGGATCAGTCTATTCTGTGGTCCCAAAGCAGTGATGTGGGCAAGGGTTACGCAGCCATCCGAATGGTGACGAACGTCTCACTGAATATGGACGCAGAGCGCGGTGACAGGAAGCATGGTGGTATCCAGGATGGCCATCGAATGATTCTCTACTCATGGACCAAAGGTGAGAATCAAAAGTGGAAGTTCGAGCCCGTCGAGATAGAACCTGAGCCCTCCCCTTACGATGCCTGAAATTGAGTGTTGGTGTTCTCCTAAGGGTTTGATAAGGTTTGGTCATTTCTGCGACACAAACTCACTACTGGAAACCAACATACCCGCACAGCGTTAGTCCGTTTTGAAAGCGTTATTTTCAGAATGGCTCGTATAGCAGCACAATACCAGCGGCCCTCCGAGCGTCTCCCTCAAGCCGAATCTAGGTGTCCTACAAGAGTGCACGATCTATCTATCGGATGTCTAGTTCTTAAGGATCTGCTGTGCGGTATGCATTTTTCGATCGCTCTTCCAGTAAGGATCATACCTCCTTAATGGGGTTTGTAATATGTTCCCGATTCTTAATAAAGTACAGACGGCCAGCGGTGGAAAATAATTCTCCAGATGATCTCCAACCAGTCCCATGTTTGGATGATTGAAGTGTGTAGCTACAGCCGTGATACAAAATCGGTGTCGTACCATGAATTTGGCCATGAAAAAAGAAGAAGTAGGTTCTCTACTGTTATTGACATGAAGCAGAGATGCCTATTAACGGCAGACAGCTCTCAGTACAGTAATCGAATATCACTACAGTCAGGTTGGCTACAAGTTGAAGCGGGAAGGGAAAACAGAAGGAACAGGTGACCCAATGGTCTTCTCCCAGAATCGAGTTCCAGAAATTTGTATTTGTACTTCCAGAAATTTCGATTATGGAGGGAAGCCTGGATCGAGATTCTGCTTACAGGGGATGGAGGAAAGATATGTGGGTCCTGAGTAATTACGACACGCAGGAATTGTCAATGCTGCAGATCACTAGTAATGGGAAAGTAGTCGGAACTTTATATGGGGAGTTCAAGCTGCGGAAAGCTGCATTCCCAAACTGTGCGAGATTAGAATGCACTTAAAATGGCCCTCAGTATAAAATTCACTTTCTTGACAAAAGATTTTTCTCCTGTTACCCACTACGTAGTAGATGCACTCACCGTTTCCTCTTTGCAATAGTTGGTTCACAACGTGCCTGCCTCTCTGAATTAAGTATGTATACTCCGGAAAACTTTTTGTGAAAACCCACGATTGACGATCGCAACCTAGACGATAGATATTTTTGCCTTTTGCAAATTCTACTTTTGGTACTTATCACAACCTAGTACCGGTTGAACCTTCCTGTTATATTTGGCGTTTCTGGTGTTGCCGCTTATCGTGTTCCAGTTTTACTGTTTTCTTCCTGACAAAAACCCACTTGGGACATGCAAGAGACTCTTCGTTCACATGTCAAAGAGAAAATCGACAAGAAAAAGTCAAATCTCCGATCTGTCCCAACACTTGTGTGTGAAGTGTATGAGCTCTGTGACAAATGAACGTACTGGCTACTGATTATAAACATGAACGTATTCGAGCATGAAGACTAAAAACATATAAAGCGAACCTCTCGTTCAGCCCGAGCATCGTGGCAAAAACAGTTAGCAGCACGGATCGTAAACTGCAAGTCGAAGGACGTGTAGTTTCTGACTTGCAAACAGAATAGGGAACACTGAGAGATCTGCCCCAGAACACTGGGTCCTTGCGCCGTATAAGATTGCTTCACTGGAATCTTGCGCGCTTGCTGTTGCATAATTGGATCCGTGACTGGAAGACACAGCGCTGATCACCACGTGGCATATACGAACCTTTTAGTGACCAGATGGACAGTTGGCATGATACACATAGTAACGGTGTTGATTTGATTCGCACGCCGATCCTGGCCTATGTATGTCTGGTAGCGATTAAACTTTTCCCTTTTTTCCTTTGTTTTATTTCTCCTTTCTGGAGAAATAAAAACTGTAGTTTATCAATGCGTATTTGGGTACAGAACCGTGAATCAGTAACCTTGCGACTTGAGACACGCGTGCCCTCCTATCGGAACTCCTAACTCCTTCCTGGAGAAGAATAGCGGGTGTAATTTCACCAGACACATGTGTATCATGGCCGATGGTCGAGCGACGCTCGCAGGTTAAAGATGTGAGTTAGGAGTAGAGGCTGTCGTGAAGACGTGCCATGGGTGATGATCATGAATTCACTTTCTCTAAACTAAACTGCAAACCGTGCAGTTTGAGAAAAAAACCGGATTATCCATCCGGCTTCAGTTGGTTACTCGTGTACTTACTCCGTATATCTATCCAGTGAATATGCATGCAACATTACCTTCTGGCCAGAAAGAAGAAAGAGGACAAGCAGGAAACTAGGGTAAAAATTCACTTTCATTACTGGTCACAAGCACTCCAGAGAAAAAGATAACTTTGTATGAAATGATAAAAATAAAATCGAACTGATTAAAGAGAGGAACATGAACCGATCAAAGTGATATTCTGAGCCAGCCGTGTGTACTTCTAAAAATACTAACTCTATTGTAGACCACTGGTGATATTTATTTGAGATAAAATAAAGAAATTAAATTTATACTTCTAAAAATACAAAAATTTTGACACCTGGATGCATAACCATCAAAGAAGGATAATAGAACTGTAAGTACTGCGAGAAGCAGTGCTCCACTTGCGGAATAAAGAAAGTGGAGCACCTCATGAAAATATGTTCTCATTCTTATATTTCGTTTTGTTTATACTTGATTTATAGATTGTTTAAAGAGGTAGAAAGAAAAATAAAAAGTGTGTTATGAGACAGCAGTCTAGATTGTCATTGGTCCGTGTCAAAAATAAAACTTTAATTTTTACGCTAACTGCAATCGAACATCAGCTTGGTGATTATGCATGCTAGATTATTCAATGTAACTTGGGAAAAATATATTCTTGAATAAAAACTCTCGAGCATTATGATTCTAGTGATAATTATTTTCTTATAATGAAAAGTTGGTTAGACCCACGATTTTAATATTTTTGGTCTCTTCTTCTCCCTGGGGCTTTCTGCAACCGAATGCTGTTGCCCTTGCAGGGACTGAGCTCTCCTGGGAGGAAAACTCTACCTCACCCGCCTCGACTATGGACGGATGGGGCTGCAAACAAACTAATGCTCATTGGATTAGCGAAAATCTTAAAAATTAATATCTCTAACTAGTATTAGTTGAAGAAAAAGATTTTGCTCCGCATTCGATGAAACTAATTAGCTAGTCCGGCGATGCCCGTCAGCCAAGACTGACTTATTTTAGTGAGGGATGTTTTCCTGCTGCCGTGAGAGTAATCCTGTCCAGGTATGAGTAGATTGAGCACGTGATGAGATTTTCAATTCTATTATTTACAGTTTAATTGATATTTAATTTTGATTTCAATATATTTTAGAATATATTTAATTCTTTGTCTCAAAAAGCCGAGTTCGAAACCCACACAAGTCCGATTGGAATCAGGGAAAAACTTTAATAATATTCTAACAGTGACATCTCTATTTAACAAAGATTCCAACTTTGACACGCTCTATTACTGGACTTCCTTAGACGTTAAAGCTTGTGAGTTCGACTAACTACTGTAGTGTGTTTAGCTCTGGTTCTGTTTTGTAGGGTTTAAAGCTAGCTAGTTGAAGTTGCTTATTCACCTCCAGGGATGAGGTTGGAGACTAGTAGATATCCGTTTAATTCTTTCCGAATCGCTGTGGGTTTCAGACTTTGAGTAATGGTGTTTTTTATGTTGTCTACGTTTTCAGGTTTCACTGTACGATTTTATTTTTGTAGTGTCGCAGGATTACTCCTTTTGCTCATTTAGTATACAAGATATTGTTCCCACAGAGGATTTGCACAAGTAACGCTGCTCTGAGTTCTAAGATCTGTTCAAACACACAAACACACGGGTTTTGCCTAGAAATCTTGTCTTCTCACAAAACCACACGTCTTCCAGACTCGCCAAAAGGTGCTCTGGACCTAAACAAACAACTACTAACTAAAATATCACACAACTATTCACAGAGAAGCTCGGGAAGACGCTCCCTGCTTCCAGGTCACTTCTTTCGGTCTTCTCAGTACCGTCTTCCCGAAGCAATTCTCGGCTTCTGGGGATTCAACTCGGCTTCTCACTCCTCCAGAAGACTGCTCCTGCCTCGTAGAAGTCGACTAGAATCGGCTGTTACACCTTACTCTCTCTCTCACATTCCAACGGATTAGTTTAATCACAGGTGTATGCCCCCTGTAGCCTTCCCAGGCTTCTGCCTAAGGAAATGGTCTTCCTGCAGCACTACAACGACATTCACCTTCACGGAAGCTCAATAGAAGTCTCGGAAGCTCACTAGAAGAAGGTGAGAAGATGGGGAAGATGGGAGAAGATGGAGAAGAAGAAAAAATCCAAACGAGAGAAACTAAGATAAGAATAAGAAATTAAGATTCCGACAGGCTTCTAGTCCGGATCCTGACTAACAAGCCATCCCTGCTTGTAATAGTTTGGGGAGGAAGACAACAAAGGTGAATACAGTCACACCGTCTTCTACTTGAGGATGTCGTCTTCTGCTGTGGAAAGAAAGCTTCTTTCTTCTTCTCTCGCTGCTCCGACTACTCTGTCTTCTGGGATCCCTTACCCATAAGACCGTCCGTACGCGGATCCGAAGTGCTCCACTGAACGAGCCAAGCTGCGAATTTGCACAACTGCTGACAGTCACCGCCACTCAAGAAGAATGCTTCCCATGCACAATTGAGAGTGAATTCAAGAAAACCCACCACTGTCAGGACACAGGCAAAGCTTCTGCACTCAAATCAGCAATCCATTCCTCGAGAAGAAGTCACATTGGCATTGGGAAGCTCACTCCCTCTACTTCCTGCTCCTACTCCTCGACACACCAGTCTAGCCAACAGGACTGCACGAGGATGCCGTTCCCTGCTCCTAAACTGTCCATTACCTTTATCTACATCCTCGAACCACTGCTGGTAACGAGCATGCAGACCCCTCCGGTATAATCCCAGTCTATTCGTATATCTCTAACATCAGGTGTAGTGTGTGTGCGCACAGTAGAGTACACCAACAACTACTAGTGTACTCCGTGCGCCTCTCCTGTTAGAATGTGCAATGTGTCACGGTTTACTAGAAATCTTACATTGTGAATTTGGTTCTAATTAGAATCCGCTGTCGGGTTGAGAGTTTTCCTGGGAAGGGCGGAACCTTCTGGCTGTGATATGATCTTGAAGGCTGTGTTCAGTCAACTTAGAGAAGCGTTGGGCTCCTGGCTATGGCTGGTTTACTCAAAGGATAGGCTTCAGGTTACAAGGTGATACTGAAAAACACTCATACAAGTCTTGGCTCTTCTGATATGTTCAAGAAGCAAGGTTCAGACTTAACTAGCAATGATAAGATCAGACGGCGAACTTAGACACTCAGGATTGAGAAATATGTGAAGGTTCAGGCTTCAGAACTCCTCCTACATGTCAATGAGGTCCTACTGGATACACATACGAAGTTTCAGCTTTAGATCAATTCAGAGCACAAAGATATGAGTAGAAACCTTCTGAGTAGAGAAATTATGGCAATTTCTGGTACCCAGACAGCTATTTCGACCTATAACAGGAGATTGGCTCAATCACTTTGGAAAATTCTTACAGGATTCGCAGTACACAGCTTGCTGAACACTCCTGTGAAGTTGGGTCCCCTGGCTGTACACAGAACTCCAGATCTCCTTCTCTGAAGTCGCTGCTATAGATTAAGAGCTTTTCAGACCCCCTTTGCTTTAGCGGCCGCCCTGAATTACTCAGTCATTCAAATGATTCGAAACTTTTTGGACAGTCGTAGCCCTCCTGACAGTGAACGTAACCACAAAGGTTTGAAGCGATTTCCTCAATTCTGTTGCAATTGACACTCAAAACCCCAAAATCAACAGAAGTGCTGCAATTCTGACACAAATCAAACTTCAATTGGGCATAACTTCTTGTTTATTGATCCAAATCGATCAAGAATTTCACTGACAGTGCTTGGCTTGACGAGCTCTATCTCCCTGTGCTCTCAGATTTCGCAGTGTCCTCACCAATTGCTCGAAATCCTCTTTAGACCTCTGTTTCTAAGTTTAGAGTTACACAAAGGACAAAAATGAACCAACGAGAGTTCATAGCTCCATTTGGTTGTCCTTTTGTGCCCTAAACCATGTAGCAACTTAACTACACTCATAGGCTACCACGTCAATCCCCTAGAGTGCCAGCATAAAACTTAAACTACCTAAAACGACACGCAGTCTTAAAAATAACTTTAAATCAGCTAAAAGCGTGCATGGGCAACACGTAAGAACAACCCATGAGCTTAAATCCTATCGACATGGTAATCAACCTACTAAGACCCAAAATATATAACATCCTCAAGTGTCGACATCTCTGAGGTCCTAACTCTACTCGGAGAGACTAATGCTTGACAGAGAGGTGAATTATTTACAATGTAAAATGATTCACATCACGACACCGCGATAACGGATCTTGGGTTGCACCACTCAACGTACTTCTCATAGCAGACAATGTATTGTGTTTCTTTATTGTACTCGTCAGAACTGATGTCGTGTGTTTCATGCTCCTTTGACTTAGAACGAGCATCAGAGTCCGAAGACCTCACAAGAGAGTCACAAAAGAGCGTGGAATTGTACATACGGCTCGCTGTGTCATCGTTGATCTATACATGTCATTCGGTCTTTGTGAAACTCATGGACTACACTCCTCGTTTCTCACTATTGTCATGGACCCCCTTGCTCGCATATGTAGAAACAAACGATTTTCCCAGAATGGTTTCGAGGACCGGCTTCAGAGCTTCATTCGTCTCACGCTGATATCGTAAAGATAAAGGCTATACACTCCTGGCTCTTCGTCTACTAATTCAAGGGAGTATTCAAAGACATGTCTAATCCTCCTTTTGCAATTCCTTAAATATCATTTTAGCACGATATTTTGAAGTCACTTGTTAATGTTAAGCTCAATGCAATGATGAATGCACTCTCCTTAGTACGAATTAAGTAAAATCTACAAAAATGCCACTTAAAAGAGGATCACAAGGCTTCAACACTAGAAAAAATGAGTACGTGGAGCACATATTTATACTCATGATGCGGGAGAAAAAAGATCTTATTTGTTTAATTTAGAGGAGCTGCAATAGAAGGTTGTCACTTGCTCTTGCTCAAAATTTATCCTCAAATAGTGGAGTTTTTCAGATTATTTTAGGCCGTTGGATCTTAGAGGTCAAATCTGAACCGTCCATCTTTCTCTATTATTAATACTCCTCTTCTAGCTTCATTTGCTCCTATGCAGTTTGGAAAATTTTTTGGACTCGTCATCTTTCACACGTGCAAGATCTTAGAGAGAGAGGATTATAGTTATTTTTGACATATCATTTGTTTCTTTGTCGTGTACTTGAATCTAATTCTTAGATTTATCTTTTTTCAATAGCTCTTCGTGCAATTTCATTGTTATCGTGTCTGATTTTGCGTGAAGATTGTCCAGGAAAACGTGAGGTTCATGGCTGTGGAGATGTAGTGCGTCGAATGGAGACAAGACATAGAAAAACAACCACGAGAACAAGTATCGCAAGGTATACCAACTCCTACTTTATATACACTCTTGATTCTTCTTCTCTAAGAATGCAAAACAGAGCAGTCTGTAATCCGAACCAAAACCCCTAAAATGAGTCCTTAAATCTCAACCCAGACCCACAACTAACAAAGCGTAGCTCAAAGCAAAAGAGAGATCTCTTTGCTAACAAAAGGCTTCGCAACAGTATCGTGGAATCCAAACCCTGATCCAAACAACATCCATGTACTAGCCCTTAGCTAAAGCTAGCTACCACAAGCCACACATAACCAACTGGAACTCTAACGAATCCAAAAAAGTAAAAATGTAACGAAGGAATCAAAAAAAATCTATATGAGAACTTTCTCTTTTTGCCAAACGGTCTTCAGATGTCGATAGGGTCTTCTTCCTTGACTCCGTGGTCCAAGAAACCTTCAGATTTGACTCTCGACAGCCGAGATATCTTCGATATGCGGTCGTAGGTGAGCGTACCTCCAAAAACTCCTCCCTGTGGTTTAGAACCACGCACACCGTCCAAACGAATCGTCTCATCTGAGATGCGTCTTCTCTGGTAGATAGATCTAGCTATCCTGAATCCAACGAGACTCCATACAAGTCATTTGGAGTTCCCTTCGCAATACTACACAAGAAATTAGGTCGTAGGAAGCAAAAGAACTGACGTAAATCGACTCCTTATGAGTCAAACTTGCTCACCACACCCAAATCAACAACCTAACCCTCATACCGTTGTCGGATTGTGATCCGTCTATCTAGGAAAGCGCTGGATTTCTAGCTGTGGTTGTTTACTAAAGAGGTAGGCCTTTCAAGTTACAATAGGGCGCTATAAGCATTCACACAGGTGTTTAGGATCCTCTAATATGTTCAGAAAGCGAAATTCAGGTCTAACTAGTAGTAATAGGATCAAGCGGTGAACTTTAACACTCGAGGAGAGGAAAAACCACGAAGTTTTGAAGCGATTTTTTCAATTCTGCTGCAATTGACACTAAAAACTCCAAATCTAACAAAAGTGATGCAATTCTGACACAATCCGAACTTCAATTTGCCATAACTCCCTCTTTATTGCTCCAAATCGATCAAGAATTTCACTGACAGTGATTGGCATAACAAGCTTTACCCTCCTGTGCCCTCAGATTTCACAGTCCCTTCATCTGATGTTCGAACTTCTCTTTAGACCCCTGCTTCAAAGTTTAAGGTTTTACAAAAGATAAAAAATGGACCAATAGGAGTTCATAGCTCCACTTGGCTGTCCTTTAGTGTCCTAATCCATGTGGTAACTTAAATTCACTCATAGGCTACCAGTTCAGCCCCCTAAAGTGCCAGTGAAAATCTTAAACTACCTAAAATGACACGCAACCTTGAAAGATAACTTAAATCAGCTAGAAAGCGTGCAGTAAATAGACCCATGAGCTTAAACTCTATCAACATGATAATCCTAAGTTATGTACTTTGAACAACAAAGATAAGTATGAATCACTTGCTCAAGCGTACGAGTGCTTGAACAAGATAGATAACATACTATCAACCTACTAGGATTCAAAATATATAACATAATAGTGTTAACACCGTACGCAAGGATGTCAAACATATGCACAAAGGACTAGAAGTAATATGAGCTAACTTCTAGAACTACTAAACTCAAGCATCGGAGTAGAAGTCAAGCATATAGCCGCCAAGTAGCGCGACACCGTCTCTCCTATGCGTAGATGAAGATTCCTTGACCGCGTAGGCACCAAGAACGAAGAGCTTGGCTCACCGATCACGAAGAACAATCCAATCTTAAGTCGCAAGGGATGAAACTGACATAAGCGTTTCTCTACGAGCCAATTTTATCCAGAACTCCTAAATCGCCTGACGAAACTTCGTATCATCTTCAATTTCCTGAAGAATTCAGAGTTCTGATCCCCATGGATCCAAGAATAACAAGTTTGGACTCCGGAACGGCCCGAACGGTCCAACTCTCTTTCAAAGATCACTGAAGCACTCCAAATCTCTTCTCTATGTCTCAATTTTCTCCAGAACACACACCTCGATCCGTCTCTTCACGAACCGTCTTAACCAACACGTAGCCTACACAAATCTTAACCCAATGACACCTTGCGCGTTTGCATTGGACCTCCCAATCTCATGAACCGTGTCGACAGATCATAGAAACAATCTAGCTCTTTAAGCTGCCCCTTTATGTCAGTCGCTGTACGTGAAAGCTTTCACAGATAATGAACAAGCAGACCCGTTGCGTCCTTAGTATACCGCTAGAACCGCAGATATCCAGTCAGCAATAGTAAGCTAGAGCTTAGCTTGATTTTTCTACTTTTCGAGTCTTGTATCTTCACCACTAGACGTCCAAATGAAGTAGATGAAGTACACATTGAAAACTAACAACGAGCTTTACCAGTTGGTGTAATGAAAGTCGAGATCCAAAATAGATCAAAAAGTTGTTATTTTCCTCCATGAGCATCTTTGGAGCGGTAATATAGAATCCTAAAATATGATTTTCAAGTAGGAGCCAAGTCCACGACACGACATCAACCCTAATTAAACATGTGCATCATTCATTATGCACCAGAGAAACCAACCAAAGAGTGGACCGGCACGCACACCGTTGTCGTGTCGTGAGTCGACTCCTTTTTGAAATTCAGACTTTGATGATGCTTGTCACTCCAAAGACACTCATGAGAAAGATAAGTTAGGTCTTAGCTTACGGGCTTTTGGCACAATTTCAGATCTCCATTTTCATCGCATAGATGGGTAGAGCTCGTTGTCAGCTTTCCATATGCACTTTGTCTACTTCATTTTGACGCTTAGTGGAGAAGTTACAGGACTTGAAAGATGGAGAAAACAATCTAAGTCTCAGCTTACGGACTTTTGGTGAAGAAATGGTGACTCGAAAGAAGGAAAAATCAAGCTAGGCTCTAGTTTACTTGATGACTGGGTATTAGCGGCTCCAGGTGTTATATTAAAGATGCAAGGTCAGCTTCCTCATTATCACATAGAACTTCGTACGTACAGAGACTGATACAAGGGGGCAGCTTAAGGGTTAGTTTGCATCTACGACTTGTCGATGGACGGTTTGGAGATTTGGGAAGTCTAATACACACGCGTAAGGTGTCATTGGATTCGGATCTGTGTAGGCTACGCACAAGTTAAGACGGTTTGGGAAGAGACGGATCGGAGGATGGGTACTGAGAGAAATTGAGACGCAGGAAAGAGATTTGGAGACTTCAGTTTTCTGTGAAAGAGAGTTGGACTGTTCGAGCTGTTCCGGAGTCCAAACTTGCTGTCCTTGGATCCATCGAGATCAGAACACCGAGTTCTATAGGAAATTGAAGACGATACCAAGTTTCATCAGGCGGTTTAGGAGTTTTGAGTGAAAATGGTTCGCAGGGAAGCGCTTGCGTCAGGTTTTTCATCGCTTGCGATCTAAAATTGGATTGTTTTTCACGATCGGTGTGCCAAGCTCTTTGTTCTTGGTGCCTATGCGACCAGAGAGTCTTCATATACGCATAGGAGAAGACAATACGTGGATTGGATTGTTGGTTTGGGTGAGGTGAGAGAGTTTGAGCCGTAGGGAATCCATTTACATCAGTGTTTTGCAACCTGCGACTAAATTTCTTGCGTGGTTTTGCAAGGAGAACCCCAAACGACTTGTTTGGAGTCTTGTTGGGTTCGTGATAGTTAGATCTATCTGCCAAGGAAGACAGATATCAGATCAAGCGATCCGTTTGAGCGGGGTATGCAGTTTTAAGACGCAAGGAGCAGTTTTTGAAGGTTCGATCACCTGCGACCAAAAATCGATGATATCTCGGCTGTTGGGAGTCGGATCTGAAGGATTCTTGGGTTAACGGAGTCAGTAGAACGACATCTGAAGTCCGTTCGGTGAAAGGAGAAAGGTCTTAGATAGATCTTTTTTGATTTCTTTGCTACGGGTTTTGCTCTTTTTAGTTCGTTAGAGTTCTGGTTGGTTATATACAGCTTGTGGTAGCCAGCTTTGGCTAAGAGCTTGTACATGGATGTGGTTTGGACTTGGGTTTCAATCGTGTGATACTGGAGCAGCTTTGTTTGTTAGCAAAGAGAAGTTTCTCTTGCTTTGAGCTACGCTTCGGTGGTTTTGGATCAGGATTGAGATTTAGGGGTTCGTTTTAGGGGCTTTGAAGCATATTACATACTGCTCTGGTCTATTTCTCAGTTTTGTGTTCTTAGGAAAAAAGAACCGACAGTGTACATACATTTGGAGTTGAGATATATTGCAGCATTCGTTTTCTTTGGTTGTTTTTCTCTATCTTGTCCTTGTTCAGCACACAGCATCTCCACAGCCATGAACCTTGCGTTTTCTTGGACATCCTTCACGCAATATCCCACACGATACCGTCTTATCATCTTACTTCTCATCTTCAAGCCTCATCCTCAAGTTTGCAACCTAATCTTCATCTTGAAGTTGCAACCCTGCTATGATTTTCACTGGATCCATGCTCATCGACCCTCTTCTTCAACCTCCCATCCAATCACCCCCTCTAAATCTACACATCTGTGTTCGACATAAAAAGAGTGAACCATCATACCATAGAAACGTCTCTCATCCACCTAGTTGAACGTCACCGTCGAGGTTTGTGATCCAAGTGTCGTAGTAGACATCACTCGTCATCCCAATCATCACCATGTATCATGATTGTAACTCTCAAACTCAAACCTGTACATATTATCTTTCATATCTCCTCTTCTTTTTATTTTCTGAAGAAAAAGAACCACATTGCTGCAACCAAAACCTCAACCACAACCATTATCGTCCCAATGATATCCTTCTCAAACATTATCCTCCTTTGTTTTCTCGTCTGGAAACTTTTACAACCTCCCAAGCATCATCCTCATGACTCTTCTCTTCTGAAACTTTTGCAACCTCCCAAGCATCATCAACTCAACCCTAATCATCTTCAGCAATGGCTTCTCTCTTGTAAGTCATCCTTATCCATCATCTCATACCCGTAGCCTCGAGAGCATCTGTCCACTCTCCTTCACTCTCAACATGTCGTTCGTCCTTGATGATGCCATTGACGGCATCATGGACTTCTTATGTAATTGCACTCAAGACCTCTCGTGAAATGAATCCAACCTTCGTATCTCGAATGTACTCCTCCCAACCTCTCTTCACATCCATCGTTATATCAATATATGGTTGTTGTTTGCCTGCAACCAGATCACCCATGTCCATTGTCTGCACTCCAACCATCTCCTCCGGTTGTGAAAAGATTGTCCTCTATTGTCAGGTGAGAAAGCATAGTTTTTTGTTGAACCTTATCTTCTTGAGCTTACTTCCTTGGAGAAGTCTCTTCTTGTCTCTTCTTCTCGCTCTGCATCGTGGATGCAGTATCTAACTTGAGCTCGCTTGGATCCATGTGCTCAACCAAATCATTCTTATGAAGATCATGCTCAATCTCCTCCACCCTAGCACCATAGTTTGTAACTCCGATAGCTACAACTACATGTGCTGCAAAGTAATCATCCACCAACTTCTTCATCCCTCCTTTACCAACATTGGCTTGAAAGAGAGTACTTGTACTTTTGAACCCAACATTTTCATCCTCTCAAGAAATAACCTCGTTGCAAAGACTCTGCAAAGTCGATGAAATCGTCTTGTTGATGTTCAACACCATCACACCACATACACTGATGTACCCAAGCCGGTTCGGATACAAGTTTCGTCTTGGTCGACGATCTGTTATCCTCCAACCTAATAACCTTAGCTTGTAGATCTTGCATCTTTGTCGTATGTCCTCGATGGTTGGATCCTTCTCCTCTACAATCACAAGTGGAGGTTGAACTTCAGATATTAGCCGAAATGGTGTGGTAGTCAGCGATACAGGTGTCAATCTTGAAACCCTTTTCCTTGTACGTCTTCGTTTGACAAGAAGCTCAACCGCTTCATGCAGAACCTCTCAATTCCTTGTCAACTCTTCTTCTTCCTCTCCATCCTCTAGAAGTAGCTCCAACCGCTCTTGTCATGGTTCATCAGCAGCTTGAAGAAACAACTATATCTTCTAGGTTTCCAAGGTTAGCTTGTCACCCGAGATAGTTGAGAGAATTGTCTCTCAAATTTCTTTAACAGCTCTGTAGGCTGTAAATCCTTGTTGGGTCGGTTGACCCATCCCAAAAGTGATTTCTTGGTTACCAGATCTGAGTTTCCTAAGAAATATTCCTCCATCAGCACATGTGAAAATGTATCCTAGTTCATCCATAAATGCTTTATTAGACCTTTCACATGCTCCTTTATCAGTTCGAATGTCTCTATCATCTCTTTCTTTGATACTTGATCCAAATCCATCTCCGTCTTATAACATCTCAAGGACTCGGAGATGTCTCTCTTATCAAATTGATCGAGCTTGTCGATCATCCTTCGAACACCTTTGTCCCAAAGTCTCCTTTTGTTGGTTCTCTTGCTCTTGTCGTAAAAACAAAATGAAGGATTGAAACAATCGTGCAGTTACGGCATCCAATTGCACCCCATGTATCTCTTCTGATCGGTTCATCCCATCCATAGTCATGGCTCGTCCCTTCATCTCATCCTCCCATCCTCTCATGATCTCAAACCTTCTACATATCCATCATCTCAGGTCCGCAGCATCCTCTCGAGCAACCGTATCTGTCTTCATCCTCGTTCATGATTGTTGATCTCCTCTTCCAAGTTCTAACACACAAAACTCTCCACCCCAGACCTTCACATCGAGTTCACCACCGTATCATGTTGGATTTTATGTGAAAGTTGTCCAAGAAAATACGAGGTTCTTGGCTGTGGAGATGTAGGTGTCGAACAGAGACAAGGTAGAGAGAAACAACCACGAGAACAAGCATCGTAAGATATATCAACTCTTACTTTATATACACTCTCGATTCTTCTTCTCTAAGAATGCAAAACAGAGAAACAAACCTGAGTAGTCTGTAATCCGCACCAAAATTCCTAAAATGAGTCCTTAAATCTTAACCTAGACCCACAACTAACGAAGCGTAGCTCAAAGCAAAAGAGAGATCTTTGCTAACAAAAGGCTTCGCAACAGTATCGTGGAATCCAGACCCTGATCCAACCAACATCCATGTACTAGCCCTTAGCTAAAGCTATCTATCACAAGCCACACATAATCAACTATAACTCTAACGGATCAAAAAAGCAAAAATCATAGCGGAGGAACTAAAAAAGATCTATTTGAGAACTTTCTTCTTTTGCCAAACGGTCTTCAAATGTCGATAGGGTCTTCTTCTCTGACTCCACTGGTCCAAGAAACCTTCAGATCCGACTCTCGACAATCGAGATATCACAGATTTTCAGTCGTATGTGATCGAACCTCCAAAAACTCCACCCAGTGACTAAGAACCATGAACACCGTCCAAACGAATCGTCTGATCTGAGATCCGTCTTCTATGATACGTAGATCTAACTACCTTGAACCCAACAAGACTGCAAAGAAGTCATTTGGGATTTTTTCGTAAAACCACGCAAGAAATTTGATCACAAGAAGCAAAAAATTTATGTATATCGACTCCCAACGAGTCAAACTTGCTCACCCAATCAGCAACCTAACCTTCATATCGTCTCTTCCTATGCGTAGGTGAAGACTCCTTGATCGCGTAGGCACCAAGAATGAAGAGCTTGACTCACCGATCGCAAAGAACAACCCAATCTTAGGTCGCAGGCGACAAAAAACTAACATAAGCGGTTCCCTGCGAATCAATTTCACCCAGAACTCCTAAATCACCTGATGAAACTTCGTTTCATCTTCACTTTCCTGAAGAATTTGACGTTTTGATCCTGATGGATCCAAGGACAACAAGTTTAGACTCCGTGACGGCCCGCACGGTCCAACTCTCCTTCAGAGATCACTGAAGCACTCCAAATCTCTTCTCTATGTCTCATTTTTTCCCAAAACACACACCTCGATCCGTCTCCGTCACGAGCCTGCATAAATCTGAACAAAATGACACCTTGCGAGCTTGCATTGGACCTCCCAATCTCACGAACCGTCCGTCGACATGTCGTAGAAACAAGCTAGCCCTTTAAGTCGCCCCCTTATGTTAGTCGTTGTGCTGAGAGTTTTCACAGATAATGAACAAGCAGACCCCTTGCGTCCTTAGTATAGCAATCAGAACAACAAATATCCAGTCAGCAATAGTAAGCTAGAACTTAGCTTGATTTTCTCATATTTAGAGTCTCGTAACTTCACTACTAGACGTCAAATAAAGTAGATTATGTTCTGATATCTTGCATATGGTCAAGATAACCAAGTTGAACGTGCTTTATATTTGAATTTAGTTCCAATATAAAATCAATCTATCTGTATATTGTCTCCATGTTCGGTTTTTCTATGTTTTGTAGACTTTACTTGAGTATATCCTTCCATGTATTCCCTTCTTATAATACTCGAGGTACTTACTTTTCATAAGTCACATTACATCTTTCTTTTCCATTTGATCATATGTATAATTTTATGAGGAGTTTAAAGGAGTCCAACTTGATTAAGTATTACATGATTCAAATAATTCGAACAAGTTCCGTTACAATGCTTAACATGATTTATTCTATCAATCATTTATCCTTCATAGGAAGTGCAGATGGAAAGCTGACAACGAGCTCTACTAGTTGATGTAATGAAAGTGAAGATCCGGAGTGGTCTAACAAGTCAGTAAGCTAGAGCCTAGCTTGATTTTTCCATCTTTTGAGTCTCGTAACTTCACCACTATACGTCCAAATGAAGTAGATGAAATATCCATGGAAAGCTGACAATGAGCTTTACCAATTGGTGTAATGAAAGTCGAGATCCGAAATAGATCAAAAAGTTTTTATTTTCTTCCATGAGCGTCTTTGGAGTAGAAATATAGAATCTCAAAATGATTTTCAAGAGCCGGTCCACGACATGACAACGTTGATCTATGTCGCTTGTCCCACAAGCTCAAGAAATAGACATCAAAGTCAAGATGGTTCCTCAGGATCTCGATGTGCAACGCATCTTATCAAATGTGGAGTTTAAAAAGAGGACAAGACCCTAAGATGAAGAGCTTCGTGGTATTCGTGGCTTATGATTGGACAATCGTGGAGGCTTTTTGTTTCAACATAGACGAGAATTTCTTCCATATGGAGATATCCTCAAAAATTTTGGAGATGGATCTCTATGATCTCATGCAGAAACGCAACCTTTCGGACAAAGATAAGACGAAGGTGAGGAAATACATGGTGGTTTAATGTAACATTGCAGACTCATTTCATGGACTGTGCACCTATGGATTCCATGGGTTCTTGTTTTATGTACTCAGGACTTGAATTAAACTTGTGTTCGAAAGCTTAGCTATGTATCACATTCGTCTGTTTTGTATGTCCATGGAGTTCATAGACGTGCAAGGTCTCAAGACTTTGATCTGTGCGTCCATGAAGTTCATGAATGCACATGCCTCTTTTGTGCTCCGTATCCATGAACTCATGAATGCAAAGCATAGAGGTCACTAGTCTCGTTCTTGTGCATCCATGCAGTTCATGGATGCACAAGGCTTGAACTCCACGGCCCGTGTGTCCATGAACTTCATGGACACACTGTCCACGATCAACCGACAACGTTCATTGATTTCATAGACATGAAAAACTATAAGCACAAAGGTCGATGCATTCGTAACTTAATGGACACACAAGTCCTCTCCTCCATGGATGCACATCACATCTATCATCGTGCTTACTTTGCTGATTTATGCTGCCAGAGGTTAGATGTTTCCGTGATTTTCATGGACGCAAGGTCTACCAAGTCGGCTTGCATCCATAAGTACATGTACACCATCAGATCTACTGTACGATTTAGAAGATCCGTAAATCTCTCGCGTGAATCTCGTTTTTCTTCTTTTCTTACTTCTTTGTTATCTTTTGTCTCCTTCTCATTTTTGCTAACGCTCTTTCTCGTCTCTTCTACAACACGGTCCCATAATCAAGGATTTTGTTCTACAAAATCCACAGTTTAAGTTATTGGAGCGCAATATTGTTATGTTGACATTTACCAAAGGTTATTTCTCGACCTTAGAGCAGATATCGCGAAGTACCTTTCTCATCCTAGTCTCGTAGCTCTTGAGCATGTCAAGCCACCTCTCACACAAGACCCGACTCCTCTTCCTCCATCTCGTGTTCTTGATAGATCATCTCAAGTGAGAGCTCTCTCGAGGAAGAAAGATAAAGAAAGGACAGTGGAGGACGTGCCGTTGTTCCAAAAATGGGTGGAGAGCTTTACGAGTCTTTGTCAGACATGCACAAAGACAACGACTATTGTCTAAGGATTCAGATGAGCCTGTCTCTCAACGACCGAGGATAAGATCTTTGAATCCTTCTTCTAGATATTTCGTTTGGTAGGTAGTCTCGTGCAGTGAAACACCTTATTTTTTTTACTAGAGAGTGAACATGCGGGTCCAAGTTTTGACATGACTCTCCTCCATCTGTTAACATAGAGGAATATTTCTCGTTAGGTGCAACTCCGCTGAATACTTTGATCTCACTGGAAGAGATGAATCTTCAAGACGACTTGAAGAATGAACAACGACGTGAAGCTATCATGAGATGCCAAGTGAGCGACATGGTCATTCAGATTTCTCTTGACCAACTCTTACGATCGTTTGAGAATCCTGATAGTTCTACGTAGGGTCCTTTTTGGATTCAATCTGTCATCAAAGCTTCGTCAACAAACTACAGATGAAAATGAAACATAGCAATTTTCCAACGACTTGGAAGTTTCATGTTATTGGTGGTAATCATAGCGCGCTCGCCAGGATGGAATTGGTGAACCAGTATCCAAGTTGTTACCCACAATTTGAGAACTGCATCTGCATCGTATACTCTAGACTCACGCAGTCAGAACTAGTGTTATTTGCACATGAAGACATACCGATTCAGATGTTTGGAGTAAATACACATTTACGCAGCAAGTCAAGTATTTCCACAAGCAGTCCAGCGAGAAGAAGGGTTATCCAAGTATCACTGAGTTACGCAAACGTTTGGTCATGGAGATCCGTAACTGTCTTGACAACAAAACCTAGGCGAAGGAGATGTTAAATCTCGAGGGTCATTTCCAGGTAGCGTCCCGCGTTAGTGATCTTTGTGAGAGGATGTTTTGTAAGTGGGAGCGCAAACAACTCAAAGGTCAGAAAGCTGGAGCAGAAGGTTCGAGCTGGAGAAGAAGGATGAAGATATGAAGGCAACTTGGTGGAAAGGCGTGGGTGACGATTAAACAATGATTGTTAGACCGAGGCGGTCACAACAATGACCCCGTCAGTCTCAAAGACAAGATTGCACTAGCATTTCGCTGTCCTCATGAAGTTGATGGTACGTGTTGACTATTGTCGTATACATTACTTGTTAAGTTGGTATGTTTTACGATCCAATTGTGTTGTTCTAATCAAAAATTATATCTTGCAGAGCTGCGTTGACGAAAGGTATGCGCTTGGATGAGACGAGTGTTGTGCAACCCAAACGTCGTGGTACAAAGTCAAAAACTCTTTTGGAGATATTACCTCACGAGTTCGTTGACTTCACAAGATGAGCTAAAAAAGTATCGTGAGGCTATCGAGAAAGGTGAGAGTGAACCTCTACGAAATTTTGATACACGATTTTGCAACTAGGCGCGAGAAGGTTCTGAAGAGAGTTTCAAATGGCAGGTCTTCAAGACAGACGTGAAGCACATGACAATGGTGGTTCCTCAACAGTTGTATACGTTGACCATCGCAGATGCGCCTTATGGGTTAAACTTCAAGATTGCTTGTGTGATGACACGGTCTCGTTTTCTCAAAGTGATATCTTGGAGACGATTACTAATTTCAGTTTCACCACTACTTTTGACTCTTGGACACTCGTTATATTCCACAGTTTGCAGCCGGCAACTTGGACGGTGAATGCTTTCAAAGATATTAACCATAGTGTCAGCGCGGGTGTTTAGGTGAAGTTCAACTGCAAGAATGCTGGAGGTCATATGTTGATAATGTAAACATGAATACTATACCGTTGATTTCTTGTCTCGTGATGGAAAGATGTCCATGCTTTTGGCACGGCAGCTTCTCGTAGATAAGCGTTGTATTTTCTATATCTTCTTTACATCTATTGTCATTTTGTATTTAAGGTCCATGCATTCCACGGACTTCATAGATACTCATCATCTGGTCTCTTCCTCCTTTATCTCTAATTTTTGTGTTCTCCATGCATTCCATGAGATGTCATATCGTGATTGGAGTTACCTTCTCATTGACTTTCTTACACGTTTTGTGTTCAGTCCTCCTTTGTCAAGGATCGCCGCTCTAGAGACGACTTACAAGATAATATTATTGGATGACAAGCTAGCAAACGTCTACCGAAAGTCATAGAAAGTGATAGCTCAGTTGATCAACAACTACTCACGGCCAGACGATTGGATTATGGACCTCTGTAGCAGCTCTAGGACTACTCTGGTGTGTGCTCTCCAAGCCGGCCGATATTGTGCCGCAGTTGAAAATTACATCCGTCAATACATGTATATTCCGGGGTATGTTTTTCCAACTGAAGAGTTTGTCGGATGTAGATGCAAAGACCAAGAAAAGAGGAAAACTCAATGTTGATGTGTATTCCAATCCTCTCAATAAATGTGCCGTGGTTACTCTTTTGGAGTTTGCAAAAAGTTACAGGCGTCTGTTCTATTAAGTGAGCTTCAGCCGGTAGAGAGACATGTTCAAGAGCAAACAGACGGCGGAGTTTATGATGAAGAGCGTCTAAAGGATGATACTCAAGGCAATAGTCAGGTGGCGGATCTCACAGCTGCTATGCAATCTATAGTGCCGGATTCGGTAGCATAGTGCAATCATGTAGACTTTATTTATTTTTATAGAGTTTGTCGATATTGATGATCGTTCATATCATATTGTATGCATCTTGGGGTCGTAATATGAAATGTTCTTCACAAAATTGCTTTCATGTTCGGCATTTTGTTTATAGTCGTAAACGTCAGATGGCTGAATAATAGTTAAAATGGATTTTGAGAACTTAAGCAAGAGTGGAGTATATTCAAAATCTGAATAAATACCAATTTCACAAACTTGTAATTTCTGTCTACGAAAGGTGCGTGAAAACTTGGAAGAGAACACGTGAATGAAAAGTGGTTGTTATGAGCGGCTGTTACATGTTACTTATCTCACACATAAAATAACTTATTTTATTATTTTTATCATATATTTAAGTACGACTTGAGGGCAGTTGTGATAACGATGCTTAGATCATGTTAATAATAAATTCTTGTTATTTATTATGTTGCTCTTTTTCTATAGATCGATCAAAGGTGCAAAGCATCCGATACTAACCTGATGTCAACTTATTTTTTTCTATTCTCTTCTATGATTATTATTATATATGTATATGTTATCCAGTTTGTTACACGTTTTAGATCCTCATGCCAGAAGACATAATGCTGTTTTTTGCTAGGGATCATTTGATGCTTTGAGTTCTGCATGACCTTCTTATAATAAAATGTTAAATTAATATTCTTCGTGTTTTCTCCAACTTTTTTGCTTTTGCTTCTAGTTTCATTTCCCCTACTTCTACTATCAAGACTAAGGATTTGATGATGTTGATGCTTATTTTGTATTAGTTGTTGATATAGTCCCAAGCTCTAGTAGATTGATGACTAATAGCAGTTAGAGTTATTAGGGTTGCTCGAACAATTAGTTAGAGGGCTAATCCACCATTAGGGTTGCCTTTGTACTCACTCCAATATATATACATGGAGAGGCTAAGCCTCTCATATCTTGTTCATATTTATTTTTTTATATATTCGTCTTTCTTCTTGGAGTGTATTCCTAGAAGTATCAATCTTTCTACATTAGTCTATTTTCAAAAATTATTTATTTATTTAATTTTCTTGAGATTTGAATTGTTATGTTTTGTCAGTGAACCTTCTAGAATGCACACATTGTTTAATTAGTTTGTGTATTCTAGAAAGGATAGTAGACTCCCAACCTCTACAAGAGAGATGTTCACGATGAGTCCATATTGGCAGTCCAAAATTGCACATGATGTCTTTCTTGTTTTAAGTTTAAACAAGTCATTTTTGTGTTGTAGAAGGATTCAGAAATAACAGAGAGTACAGAGTTCTCATTGTTTAAGAACTTGTAATTGGTACCTAAATTAATGAGATGTTACCTTTCCATTTTCAAGTCTCCTTGTTCCTTCAAAATTTGCTTTAGTCTCTATAAGATTGGTAACAAGCTGAGACCTGGCGTCTATTATCCTCTTTTGTGAATATGCATGCTTCCTGAATTTGAGAGCGAAGACAAGCAAAAAGACATGCGAAACTCTTGATGTAGATTGGTTTTTATCATGATCGGAATAGTTTCTGGATTCATGTAATACACATAAAGATAGATTAATCTCAGTTGAAACTATGTTCTATTTGTACTAATACTAATACAATATTTTTGAAATTAATTAAAATTAAACATTAAATATTTCATTAAATATAAATTGTTAACTACAGAACTTGATGAGAGAAAAAGTACATAATCTATAAACACTAACCTACCTGCGCGTTTCAAAAGGTACAAGTTCGAGAATTAGTAACTAAATTTATATATATTATATATATTATATATAATTTATTACCTAAAATTTTCCAAAAAACGGTTAAGTAATAAATTAATTTATCTGTTATATTATCTTGCTTTGTAAAAGTGTACCAAGAACTCTCCAAGAAAGTCAAAACTGAAATTTAAAGTGAATAACCGAATATATTAATGTGAAAATGTAATTAAAAAATCTAAAATACCAGAAGTGTATAGCCAGCACATATATACATCCGGAAATATTCTTAAACAGAAAATACATAGTCAGAAACAAATAGCAAAATTTATCATGCACGAAGAAAGAACAGCCCAGAATTGGACTTCATGTATGCTTCGAATCCGCAGTCAAGGACGACCTAATATGGATCAAATGAGTATTCTATATTGCTGCTACGGACATCGATATATGTACATGTAGGCATGTATTATCCTAAAATATGTATTATTTCTATTATGCTCTAATTTTGAAATACAAAAGTGTCAACTTGAGACTGCTTATCTTTTTGATGGTATCAGTTTCTCGAAATGTGGAAATATGAGAACGTGAAATTTATGGTTATGACTAGATCGATGATCCACAGAAAGTACATCAGCTTCATCAAAATATTTCTGAAATGAAACAGTTACTGTTACGTACATATCTAAGTATACTCAGAAAATCAAAATCAGACACCTGATAATATTAGGTAATATACTACCCAAGAATAATCATTGACAAGTCTTTGCACACTCGGCAATGCTCATCTCTTACCTTCTCTCAGCTATACAAGTTAAGTTGAAAGCTTTCTGGAACCGTGCATATACACTAGGTGTACTATTTATTAATGACCAAATCCGTTTGGAAGAGTTTGGTAATATTAAATATTTATTTAACTTTCTTTGATGTGTGGTGGATAAATTACAGTTTTATGTTCAAAGAGCTTTACGTACGTCCACAATGCTTACAAGTTTTCTTCCTCCTCGTTTTGAACATGCAAAGTAAATCTCTTGACTTCTTTCCTCTATTTATGGTTAGTATGTTGTTTATAAGCACTCAATGAAGTCACTTAGTTTAAGCTTGTATGTAATGTATGATATAAGCTAATTTGTTTGACTTTTGTATTATATTATTTTAGAAAAAATTTATTGGCATTTGATACTCTTACTATATAATAAATATATATTTAATTTATAATACCTTCATTATCTGTTTTTTAGAAAGAACATTTCCTATATATTATCATATTTCAAATCAGGTTCTTTTAAGATCTTCATTAGTTCATTAGGAAAGTCACTCATGTTATATTATAATGTAATATAACATGAGTGATTTTCCTGAGTCCGAACGCGATCCCTATTTAGTTTTGGTAGAAGTAGTGTATTCCTCTGAAACATTCTAAGACTTCTTATAGTTCTCCATATAGCAGATCTCTAAATACTTTTGCCTCGAATTTTAGTCCCATAATAATCCTTTTCCTTTTCTCTGCATTCTGGTTTAAAAGTTCATCTTGGATATAACTTGCATTTCTAAATTTTCCCTTTTCTCTTACGCTTATCTTCTTCCTTGCCTCCGATCCCGAGTTCAAGTTGCATATATATATTGAACTCATCGCACGGAGTAAGTTTGACAACTTCCATTGAGTCCAACAATATGTTATGCACCGAGTTATTTGTGTGACAACAAAGTTAAATATTAATATATTCTCCAATAAATACTCATAATCATCTTCTATGGGTCGTATGGTGGTAAATTAAACTTTACAGTGCGGTGTCTTTTGCTCCTCGAACTGACACGACAAGAACATTAGGCTAAGCACAATCTTCAAGTTTGTTATGACTCTATTTCTTGACTGTGTCACTCCAGTGCTCGTGCATTCTTTGATATCCCATTTTAATCTTTGTGTACTAGAGAAGAACGTTAGAGTGGATAAAATATATTATTATTAATATTCAGTTTGAATAATAATTTATTACCATGTCCTAACCCTTCTAGATCTGGGAGTAAAGGTTAGATAATAAATAAATAAATAAATATATATTTTTGTTAACAGGCTTTCGCACTTGTAGAGAAACGAGTGTATCTCCATTTTCTCTATGTATGTCTGGATCTTCCATACTCTAGATCTAGGTTCGGCTATTATTTAATACTTGTGAATTATTTAACTACTTTTATAATAACATAATACCTACAATGAACTTTTACAATTACAGACAACGAGCAAAAGTCAGGGATCGCATTGCTTATATTCACTGTACTTGCGAGGAAGAACTAACTCTGTCCGTAACAGATCAAAGGGTGTACGTAGAAACTACACAAGGAGAGTGCACTTTTTGAATTTTGAATCCCAGCTGTTTAGTCGTCTGAGATGCGCGCGCACCAAAAGCGGCTCAAACAGCCACGGCGGCTGCCGCACATGCAAAAACTTTACTAATGCAGCTTTACTAACGAGTTAAGAGTTCACCTTTCTACATGTGTCAGTATCTTTCTCTCGCCTGTGTGAGTAGACCCAAGCAGAGCAGACAGTTGGATCTCACAAGGACGGAAGGGAACGAAAGAGTGGAAGCGACGCGACAAAACATAGGCTGGTACGTGTGCGTAGCAGAAGAGCCAATTTGTTGCAGAGAGCGAAAATGGCGATTTCCTTTCGAGCCCGACTTCGCATGGGCAGCGACCAAGCAGTTGTAGCGGTTGAGCAAGGAACATGCTAGTTAGTTCTCGTATAACATGTGCACTATGTATCATAATTCCTTCTAGGACATATATTATGTCAAAAACCTGGCGATTCCAGAGCAATGAATGATACCGAGCTCGAGTTCTCTGCGTTGTGAACGTTATACTGGCAAGCGGACATCTGGAAAAAGACGCGTGAATGTCTGCTAACTCTCTTTCTGCTCCATACCGCTTACGCAAAAGGATAGTTTGGACGTCAAGGAATCATCCTACGGGCCAAATTAATGCAGGTTTAACGTTACATTCTCAAGTTTCGTAATCGAACGCGTGGAATCTGTGTCCGTTGGGTTGATCGTGTCTATTACAGTATATAAGGTGGTTTAGTAGTGTGCATCAGCCTACAGATTAGAGCTCTCGGGATTAGACGCTATCTATACGCCGCGCGCGCCATTCTCTTGCTGTGGGCCCTGCAGAAACTTGTGATTGATTGGAGAGCGGTTACAGTAGCTTCCAGGATTCTTACTCGAGTCGATCGAGCGACGATGATTTTCGTGAGCAATGAGACGCAATGGAAGGTTGCGGAGCAGCAAGTTGCCGAAAATCTCCAGGACTTTTGGCACACGATCAGAAAGCGTTTACGCAAGTCCGGATCTTCTCCCTGCCTCTGCTGTGTAGAAGAGACGTCGACGGAAGCCGCTGAGAAGTATTCTTCGATTTTAGACGGCCTTCAGAAGCTTAAGGGCACGGGAGAGGTGAACAACTGAATGCGAGCTCAGCAGGCAGGGGCAGGAGCACGGCTTCGGTTTCGCTTCTCCCTTTGCTTGACAGCGCCGCGCGCCGAAGTTCGAGGTTCAACTGACCGTATACAAGCTCGCACCTTCCTTCCCCAGCCACCGATCGATCAAGTGAATGGCAGCCGCTTCATTCAACAGCTAGCAGCTAGCTGAAGTGATGACGTGCTAGCAAAATCCACTGCCCCACTGCATGCGCGTGCAGTCGTTGCAGTGTATTGTAACATGTCATATGCAGGCCGCTAGCTGGGAACGTGAAGCTTCGGAGACGTTAGAAATTCCGGATCTCAATTGCCTCATCGATGAGTGCCACTTTTGTCACCTCATCGATGGCCTTGCGGTCAAGACTAGGGATCCATGTGGACTTGTGGAACAATTTGTTTCAAACTTAAGCTTGATGTGTAGGGTTTCGGCTGGCCAAGCTAGCTAGCTGTAAATTAACGAGCTGCAACACGTTGATATTTGCCCAGGAGTATGTAGGGAATGTAGAGGTAGAGGCCGTTGAAGCAGCACTTTATTGACCATAACAGGTTACTGAATTCCATACTGAGAACTATTTTATATTCAATCATATGCAGTATTCAAGTACCTTCTTCTTCTTGGATATATATGCTCAGAGCAGTGTTCACAAGTGTTGAATTCTGGTTTCATGGATCTAGATTAAAGTTCATACTTGGTCTATTGTTTGTTACGACAGCTTGAAATGGAGGATAAACAGCAGTGACAGATCCGAGTTCATTCGTGTACGTACTTTCGCACTCAGTTGGGTTTGAGATATGGAAGCGCGCGTAAGCATGAAGGGTCACTAGATCGATAAGTTCAATACCCTCATAGCTCAAAATCTTCAATGGACTGTTGCTTTGCGACCATACCGACAGTTTGTATAGTTACCGGTATGTTATCCTTAGCTAGAAGGTCATGGGGAATATAAAAAAGGTAACACTAATCTTCAAGTTGGATTTCTACGAAAAGGAAAAATAGTATAATACTTGTTTTCCCCGTTCATGCATGCCCACCGTGAACGTACTCCACTCCAAGTACGTATATAATGTAATATTTTCTCCATGCTCAATTACAGATCTGTATGACCTTAACGAATTCTATCCAGCGCTTGGTTCCGTATAATTGTTCTCAATGTGGCAAGCCTCTCGAAATAGTTTAGTTCGAATCCGCAGATAAGCGAATGAACCTCGTAGAAGTGTAGTTAATTCAGTAGGCCAGTTTGACTCCAATATCCACACGCAGCAATTATATGAGAAAGGGTATGGTAGTAGTAAGTTTGTACGTTGATTTGTACGTTGAACTCTCAGTAGTATACATGAGTGCCAATATGGAGTGATGATCGTGAGCTCCATGGCGTGTGCATGAGAGAAGCATGATGACAGTCTAAAATACAACAAATACCGAATTCTTGCATGACGAGAAGCTACTCTGGATACAGACAGGTGCTTAATCCTCTTCGTAGTAACCCTTCTTAATTAGCTACTGTCGTTGAAAAGGAAGTACTTCCAGTAGAAGCTCACAAAGAACATCGAGATATATCCTTTCCGTCACAACCATGAGGGCCACCTTATTGGTACTATATGTTCTACCAGCACTTCCGAATTCTCCTACGGGCAACTGCATCAAGAAGTCCTCCGACTCAAAATTCTCATCATTCCTCATTTCCATTGAGTCTTTAAGTTAGAGTGCTTCTACAGCTTTCAGAAACAATGTGAGAGCAGCCAACTGAGCCTTCGGGTCTCATGCATACCAGCTCGACTCATGGGTCCCCGGAAGAAAGAAAAGTGGATCCTCGAAGCTGAAACACACCAAAAATCCTATCGCGAACCAGCACCAGCTTCGAGCTCATGATCATCTCATGGCCACTAGTACTGCTCCTTGAGAAAATACACGAGACTGAGTGCGAAAGCGACATAAATCTCGATTGATAGCTATATAGTAGTACCATAGATAGAGAACTTGACAGTGTGTATCGCACCTCAACCACTTGTCGACTGTTAACCCCTTTTTCACCTGATTATATACTAAATATTCAGCATAGTTCTAACATTCTAAAACCTTCTGGAGACTCTTAGCATGCAAAATCCTCGGTCTAGATCTGCAGACATTCCTTGCTCTGGTTTCCTCTCGAGCTTTTCATACATACGTATACGTGATCATAACTTTTGGAAGATTGGCTTGAACGGGCCCAGCGCACTGGCTTGGACAGTCCCCTGCGCACAGTCTTTATCTTGAACGGTTCTCATCGGTACCTAGCAGTTTATTACCGCCACGTTAAGTTTCGTGTTAAAATTACAGGGATTTATAACCTGTCAAGTGCGCGCGAACTCTGAATAATATGATGACTATGTCTACATTGCAGCATAGTCATCCATTCCAAGGAAAGTTGATTGATTTAATTATCTGCAACGTGGCACATGGGTCATGACGTGGGATCCTGTGATTGGGTGGCAGTTCGCCCGCTTCGCTGCGTTGACCGGTACCTCCACTGACGTGTAACGCTGGCAGTTTGGGCACACTGTCGATCCAGTTAGGGACGTCCAAGATAGAGACTGTGCGCGCGCGACGGGACCGCATGAGCCTGTTCAAGCCGATCTTCCGATCATTTTTCCCACGAACTTTTACCAGATTATATATCTTCTGACATGTCTGAATGCCACGCAGGATGACAAGATCTCTCACTGAAACTCGAAAGTCGGGGAAAGTGTCGCAGGAGGCACCACCAACTAGCTAGCATCAGATTCTATCCACTGTTGCAGTACAGTTGTGGCTATGAAGCCCGCTCTTGTACGAAAGAAAGAGAATTCTCAATTTCTCAGCATCGCCTAACGAGTTCTACTGCAGCTGTCACAGGGTGAAAACCCGGATATCTGAGCACGTGAGGCATTCCAAATCATGGCGTTATGACATCAGCAGCTTCTGATTCCGAATCCCATGGAGGTGGTGATTAAAGGAGCAGCCTTGATTTCTCTACTGCTGTCCTTCTACGTCCTTGGACGCAGAAAATCGAAATCCGCTTCGAATTCCATGGCCACACAGTTGCCACCGGGTCCAGCAGCATGGCCAGTGACTGGAAACTTACATAATTTAGGCACACTGCCTCACAGAGGCTTGCAGGAGCTGTCGAAGAAATACGGCCCAATTATGATGCTGAAATTCGGATCCAGGCCGGTTGTGGTCGTCAGTTCTCACGAGTTGGCGAGAGAGTGGTTTAAGCTCAACGACATGACTTTCGCTTCTAGTTCACGAGTCGCTGCAGGCGATATTTTGGGTTATGGGAACTCAGATATAGTGTTCGCTCACTACGGAGCCAAGTGGCGATCGATGAGGAAAGCGCTTAACGAGGAGACGCTCCAGTCTAGCCTTGTGAGTCAGTTTCGGAAGGTGCGGAAGGATGAGCTGTTGGTTGTTTTCCGCTCTATCCTCGACCCATCCAAACCAGGTGAAAGCATGAAGACGCTGAAAACGATGGAGAATCTGACGAGCAAAAATATAACTCGCATGTTAATGAGCGAGTGTATCAAGGGCCGCATTCCACCTGAACAGTTATCAAGGGGAAGAGATTGCTGATATGGTACACGAGATCAGCTATTTGGCAGGAGTGTTCAGTTTCGGGGACTGGATGCCGTCTGCAGGGTTTTGAGACAAAGATGAAGATCATCCACACTCGTTTGGACGTCTTGCTGCAGTCAATCGTCGATAAGCATCGGGCGACGATAGAGTCATTATCAGCTGTAAACACACAACAAGCTTCAGATCTCGACACTTCGGGCGAAGTACAGGACTTTGTGGATGCTATGCTGAGAAGGCCTCCCAGCGAGAGATTAACTGACAAACAAATCAAGGGTATACTGACTGATATCTTGGTTGTAGCGCCGAAACCACAACCAGCACGTTCGAATGGACACTGACTGATCTGATGAGACACCTGGTATGAGGCTGGCGTTGTAGCTAGCATGCGCAGTAGCATGGACGCCCTCTCTCTTTAGTAGCTGGATACAAATCCAATGACTAGAGCTACTTGGTCGAATGTCGGTGTTGGAGGTGCAGAAGATGGTGTTGTTCATGAACCACTGACAGCTCTCAAGTACGAGGGTGTAGTGCAGTCCATGGAAGAGTCGTGGTATCTGCTGGATCATGATCATGAAAACAAAGTCTGTACATTCCGTACCGGTGCATAAATGTCTCATGAAAGACAAATAATTGTCTATGGTGTTCCATATCTAGATCTTTCATCTAGCTATGGAAGATAAGAAGAAGCTTCATCGAATGTTAACGTTAATTTGGTAGGTTGATATGCACTAGTATCGATCGACCATGCATATGCAAACATTTGTTGGAGCTTGAAAGATATACTACCAAGACCTTTGGTTATATATGCGCTGCAACTGTCCCTTGGCTCCCTCCCTCCAGTCAGAAGTTGTGCATCTGCAACAACGACGACTAATTGGTTTCCTCTGTACATTGCTAATTATTAAGCTTCAATTGATGTTCCAGCAGTTGCTGTGGAATTAGACAGTATTATTGTGAGCTTAAGTAAAACAAGTAGTTCATGATATTTGAGCTCGTGCTCTCCCACCGGTCTAGCCTGCCCTTGTACCAAAGTATAAATACTTGGTCTATGGATCTCTTATCTCATTATTCAGTAAACAATTACAGTAGCTTAGACATACTTGCTTCTCTTGCATTGATTCTCTTTCTTTTTTTTCTATATGGTATCATAGCTTCAAGTTGTTATTTTTCCAACACAATAAAGTAAGCTTTAGGTAAACCCTAGGCATAAATGAAGGAGCAATCAAGAGACGTCTTGATTGCTAAGTGCAGAGGAAGCTCCTCGCTCAGATGATCACATCGCTCAATAGAATAGTAATAGTTCAGCAAATATATCTGCGATGACGAACACATTCAACATGAAAGGTTGGGTAAATTTTGATGGGATGTACTTCAACATACTGGAAGTACAAGATCAAGCTCCAGTTAGTCACAAAAGACGTCTTTGGAATAGTCGATGATAGTATACCTCGACCAATCGTCACTCCAAGCAGTCTCCTACTTGCGACTAGAGCAAGAAGCATTGCGAAGTGGGATCGTCTGAGCAAGAATGCTCTCACAGCTATCAACCAATGTTGCGAGAATTGTTATTAGTCAGATCATCTCGTGGTCCCACAACGACGGATGCTTGAAACACACTAAGTTCCAACTTCACCGTGCAAGACATCATGACACAAATATGTTTGAAGAAGAAGTTGCGCACTTTCAAGATGAGGACAAACAACATGGTCACGTCTCTTGTGAACACCTTCAAATCTATCATTGAGCTGACATCCGCAGGCGTGCAAGAGCAAGTATTAACACTCATGGACATTATGCCTAACAATTATCAAATGTTCTTACAAATTATGCATTGCAACATCAATATGTCATTGCAAGATCTCATCTCATTTCTTCTCATTGCATTGTCCGCAAACAAAAGACAACCATCCAGGCAAGATAAGAATAGCAACCACTTTGGATAGAATCAACATAAGCAACGGCATTCGATGTTTCAGGTGCAATTTGACTGAACATCATATCCAAAATTGCTCTAATCAAGCGTCCATGTAGTGACGCAGGATTACTCTTTTTGTCCATTTAGTATACAAGATATTGTTCCCACAGAGGATTTGCACAAGTAACGCTGCTCTAAGTTCTAAGATCTGTTCAAATACACAAACGCACGGGTTTTGCCTAGGAATCCCGTCTTCTCACAAAACCACGCGTCTTCCAGATACGCCAAAAGGTACTCTGGATCCAAACAAACAACTACTAACTAAAATATCACACAACTATTCACAAGGAAGCTCGGGAAGACGGTCTTCAGAATACCGTCTTCCCGAAGCGAATCTCGGCTTCTGGGGGTTCAACTCGGCTTCTCGTACCTCCAGAAGACTGTCTTGCTTCGCAGAAGTCGACTAGCACAGCTGTTACACCTTACTCTCACACTCACATTCCAACGGGTTAGATCAATCACAGGGTGTATTCCCCCTGTAGCCTTCCCAGACTTCTGTCTACGGAAATGGTCTTCCTGCAGCACTACAACGACATTCGCCTTCACGGAAGCTCAATAGAAGTCTCGGAAGCTCACTAGAAGAAAGTAAGAAGATGAGGAAGATGGGAGAAGATGGGGAAGAAGAGAAAATCCAACAAGAGAAAACAAGATGAAAAGAGGAAATTAAGATTCCGACAGACTTCTAGTCCGGATCCTGACTAACAAGCCATCCCTGCTTGTAATACTTTGGGGAGGAAGACAACAAACGCGAGTACTGTTGCACCATCTTCTATTGCGGGAAGAAGGCTTCTTTCTTCTTCTCTTCGCTGCTCCGACTACTCTATCTTCTAGGATCTCTTACCCATAAGACCGTCCGTACGTGGATCCTAAGTGCTCCACTGGACGAGCCAAGCTTCCACAACTGCTGATAGTCACCGTCACTCAAGAAGAACACTTCCCATGCACAATTGGGAGCGAATTCAAGGAAACCCACCACCCAGAAGACATGAACAAAGCTTCTGCACTCAAATCAACAATCCATTCCTCGAGAAGAAGTCACATTGGCATTAGGAAGCTCACTCCCTCTACTTTTTGCGCCTACTCCTCGACACATCAGTCTAATCAGCAAGACTGCACGAGGATGCCGTTCCCTGCTCCTAGACTGCCCACTACTCATATACATCTCCGAATCGCTGCTGGTGGTAAGAGAATGCAGACTTCTTCCTGCGTTATCTCCTTATTCCAACATCGAGTGTAGTGTACATTGTGTACCTCTAGTGTCTAATCTGTCTCTTGCACCGTAAGATTGGTATGTGTGTGCAGGCAGCCAGTTTCTTTGAAGACTCCCCCGTTGTCTAATCTGTCTGCACCGTAAGATCGGTATGTGTGTGCAGAACTCAATTCTCCACACGGGTCTAATTTCCTACTCTACAATCCTACTTATGTCGCTGCCATGAGAATCAGAAGAGACGACCACCAGGGAGAGAGAGGCGCTGGCAGGAGGTTGCCACCCCACATGCAAGCGGTTCCCCTTCCTAATTAGTCATCCACCTTGTTGCTCCTACGCTACCTATGCTGCCACATGGTATCCTAACTAATTTTACACTGAAAAACTGCCACCCTTAAGATAGCATGTTCGATCTTACTAAATTTGGAGTTTGTTATTTCGGTTACTATCTACTCTGATTGCTCGGAGGCAACCTCTACATGATCTGCTCTTATCGGAGCTCCTAACGCGGCTTTTGATAAGCTAGAAAGCCCTGCAGTTACCTCGGGTGTCACTGAGGTGGCTTCCTCCTCATCGTTCTTCGCTGGCCCTGCTGTCGCTGCTGCTGCGTCTTCTTCGGCTTCGGCTTCTGCTTCGGAAGACAGAAGCGTCTTCTGGGAAGCGGAGTTGACCGGTGCTTCTTCACTCTTCTGGAGCATCAGCTCGGTACTAGGGACCATGGCGACCTCATGGGGGTCCGGGGAAGTCGCTTCCTCCACGCGGAATACCTGGGAAGACGGCTCGTCTTCCTGTCTTCCAGAAGACAGCTTGTCTTCCTGGGCGTCTTCTGGAGTCTTCTCGGCTTCCAACGCTATCACTACCAAGTGCACAGCGAGGTCGAACTCCTCCTTCTCCATTCCGGATCCAGTCGATGGTGCTGGAGCTTGAGAAGATGCAGTTGCGGGTGTCGGAAGCGAGGGAAGACCATAGAGTGTCTTCACTCCCTCTATCTGCCGATCCAAATACCTTAACATGCTCTCCCGGCATTCCACCAACATCGTCTTGGACTCGCTGTCCCATCCTCTAGCCAAGGTAAGTAACTTCCTACCCGCGGTGAAGTTGAACTTCTTCCGAAGCGCTTCCACCGACTGTGCTAGCATCTCCTGCGCACGAGCTTCCGCTGCTTCCCGCTGCGTCTTCTCAGCTGCAACTCGCGCTTCTGCGGCTTCCTGCTGCGTCGTCCATGTCATCTTCTCTTCTGCAAGGGTGGTGATCTTCTCTCGCACTCGGAGGACCTCCTGATCGCGTTGCTGTACACGCGCCTGCAACTCCTGGTTGCTCTTCCGAAGCTACACCAGCTCCTTGGCAGAAACAACGTCTTGTACTTTGCTGCGAGCTTCTCCGTGGTGCGGAGACTAGCTTCCAGTGACTCTGTCTTCTTCTGGTCTTCTTCCTGTCGTAGCAAGGTGCGCAGCCGAATCCAGGTTGCAAAGGTCTCTTCTGAGCCTTCGCTCTCTTCTCCAGAAACTCCATAACGGGCTGGATCTCAGATCGGAAGAAAGCACCGAACTCCTCCAGTCGTCTTCTTGCGGAAGACAAGCTCATCTCCACGACTTGGTCGGAGGTCTCTACCTTGTCTTCCAGAGGCAAGGGCGCTCTTCCACCACTATGGTCTTCATCTTCTGCGCACGAGAAGAAGCTACTCTTCTCATCTTCCGGGGTGGAAGATGAGAAGAGTAGATATCCGGAAGATCCCTCCTCATGGCAGAAGCGGTTCTCTTCACTGCGCTTCCCCGCATCGCAGTAGGTGTATTCTTTCTTCTCTTGTCTTTTGGAGTCTTCGGAAGACTCCCTAGTGTGGCAGAAGCGGTCTTCTGCTCCGATCGGATACTCAGCTGCTCTTCCTCCGAGTCAGAATCCGATCCTGAATGAATGAGGGAGGTGGGCTTCCTAAGTACACTTCTAGGACCCATCTTCCTCGGAGGTGTGGCGTCTTCCGACCCACTAGACTCGTCTTCCTTCACCAGAAGCGTCTTCTGATGAGAGCCGGGCCTCAACTGCGGCATCAGAGTGGGAGGGGGAGTTGCGACTGCTGCTCGGACGTCATCTTCCGAGGTCTCCTCCTTCGCCTCCTGTTGCCCTGTTGGTCCATACCTCGCCAACTGATCTCTCCTGAGATCCCCCACGGCTACGTACAAGTAGCAGAGGAAAGGTGTCAAGTGTCCTCCTGCCGGGGTACCTAAGTACGTTAGCTCCGTCTGTACATACGCGTGGAAGAATGCTCCCCAGTTGACATTCTCTCCCGCACACACGGCTTCCAGGAACTCTACGTCCTGATCTCCCATGTACCTTGTCTTCTGCGCTTTCTCCTTGGGAAAGAGATGCGGAAACAACTTCGTCAGAAGTCGCTTCTTCGGCTCTCGATAAGATTCGATCTTCCATCCATTCCTACCTTGCCTATCCTCCACGAAGAGACAAGTTGTGCTTCCAGGCACATGCCACTCGTTCACGATCCTGGGTTGGATCTTCTTCTCGAGCCAATACCCTCGGTCCTCGGATTCTGACCTGTGGAAGGCCCTGCGCCATCAATCTTCAATCCAGGAAGATGGTCTTCCTCGAGCTACTCCTGCCTTCGTAGGTACACGGTTGCGGAGAGGTAGCGCTGCCCACACCGCCTCCAGAAGTCTCTGATCGACGAGGTTCCAATCCCATAGGAAGAAATCGAGACCCAACTCCTTGAGGAAGGGTGTGGCCTCGGCCAACTCTGCTGTTGGTAACACCAACCCTCGAGGATGTATCGACATACTGGAAGACCTATTGCACTAAGCCACACGCACTTACTAAGAGCTGAAGGCTCTGTCCTTCCCAAGTGCCGACAGTCTAGCTTCTACTTCTCAGAAGACGAAACTAGTCTTCCAGAAGACAGCTACTCCGTCTTCCGGGATTCTAACAGTACTTCCTAGATAGCTCTCGTCTTCCGAGCTATATCTAAACAATCCTATCTAAGCAAGGCCTCGCATGGATTGCCAAGAAGACAACCCACCTTGCATTACATCCTACTTCATATCAGAAGATACAAGGTTCGCGAAACGTAGAGTGCATAACAGGTTCAGAAGATGGTTGCGGGCTCCTGCGGTGACAGTGATCTCTAAGAAGACACCCGGGACAGTTTCTGATTCAATGTCTCTCTCGGAAGACCTCCCAAAGTCAGGCTTCCCTTCACTGGTCTCACCTGTCTTCTTCTTCCTATGCGTAATCTATCCTCTCAACAGACTCAAGACAATTGCACTCTATTTTTGTGACTTCTCACCTCTCATACAGACTCAGAAGAAGCTTGCTGCTCGGTGGGAAGACATGACCCTCGACCATTCTCTCCAGATTCTGCCAGCAAGGCTTCTCACGACTCTCTCCTAAGTTTGGGAAGAAGAAGGAATGGCTGCTATGGGTCGGACAGAAGAGATCCGAAATGGACCCTCAAGTCTTCTCGCTCATTTTGCCAGCCTTTCAGTCTTCTAGTCTCTCTAGGAAGATGTGGAGTTGAGAAGCTTGGAAGACCGAGAGACACAGGCCTAGTCCCCGACTTCCAACTTCTCGAAATAACAAAACAACTCACCAAGCCACTCAGGATTCGTACCAAGCCTCTCTTAACACAAAAGCAAAGCAAATCCACTCTTGATACCTTGTGTACAGTCGACTTCCGAAGACAATCTTCCGAAGACAATCTTCCGAAGATGCTCCAATCTTCCGAAGCGTCTTCTGTTCAAGGTTTCGGGAGTAGAGAGAGGGTAGGGTAGGGAAATTGATAGCTGAGATCGTCAATTTGAGGACGATGAGTAGGGAAGCTCGAATTGAACTTCAGGAAGAAGTAGGAAGATGTCTGAAAGAAATTGGACAGCGCTTCCGCACCCAATGTCACAATAGGAAAAATGGGGTTGGGGAGGTAATCGATCAGGCTGCCTGCAAACAACCGGGGAAGCGCGGGGGATACCAAACAAAGACGAGAAGCAGTGAGAAGGAGAAAGAACATGAGAAGAACCTCTACAGTCTTCTGTCTGCTTCCCGAGTTGTCTTCGACCTTCTGCGCGCTTCTGGCTCTAGTCCCAGCTCCAATGCGACCCCACTGAGCTGCTTCCGTCGTCCGCTCCTGACTACGCCTCAATTGATTAAGCCGTCCACCTCCGATTCCACTCTGCTGTTTCCAAGGTCAGCTTTCGGGAGTTTCACAGAAAACGCTTTTCACTCAGTACGCTTCCTGCGCTTCAGCAATTCGACCTCGCCTTTCTTCTAGCTTCTACTCGATCCTATCCTCACTCAATTTCACCTCATTTCCTGCTCACTCGAAGCTCACTCTCTGAAATCGATCTTCTCAAGAAACGTGGTTGCTGGGGGAAGCTGGAATGCGCTAATGCGCTTCCTGCGCATCTTCCCCGCAGATTAGGAATTTCGACCCTAGATGGCTTACCCGACCTACCTACCACCTTGGTGTTACCTAGTAGGTACTCCTACTCCTTTACCTGGAAATTCATGGTTAGGCCTTCGCGGTCGCTGTCCTCCGGAAGATGGGTGTCTTTTGCCGTCTTCCCGTCTTCCGAAGACGCAACTGAGAAGACGTTTCCCGGAAGACGGTCGTCTTCCGAAGAAGTCAACTTCTTATTACAAAAAGCTCATAAGATCATCTTCCTTCTAAGGAAGCAGTAATCTTAAGTAACAATGCTTCTTCAGTTATACAAACAAGTTATTAATCTTAAAAATTTCAAAAATTCGTGAATCCTGTAATTTGTGGGCACCACAGTCCACCTCGTCTAAACGCTTTCAACATCAACGCAGAAACCAAAACTAGCGTTCCTTAAATTAGCCTGTGCAACAACAACAATGTGAGGCGTGTGCTGATGACTCGATTTCATAATGAGTTTATACCTTGAGTCGTGGACTGATATTGATATGTTGACACCAACGTCATCCACCATATGACATTCGACCGTGATCAATTCTATAAGTACATTGAACAAAAAATTGCTCTTCATGATCGATTCTCTTAGATGATGACACCACAATCTAAATTGAAGATCACGACGACGTTGAAGTCAACTAGTCAACAACGAAAACAACTTAATTCAAGATGTCTTGCACGACCCCTGCACTCTATAATAACTTTTTTCAGCTCGTATGTTTGATTCAAAGGATGGATGATGTACGACAGTGCTTGCTATTTAGAGGATAAAAATAGATGTCCAGTTATCTCCTACCCGTTAAATAACGATCTTTACATGTACGGCTCTTCCATCATTTCATGCACACTCAACGCTCCTCGCAAGTACATCATGCACATCTGCAGGTAGAGCACCCTCGAACTAACTCTCGGTCTCTATTTCCACAATGTGTCCTAAAACTCCCTCTTGGAAGAGATTGGAGGATCCTAGAGATGATCGTGATTTGTCGAACGACCAATCGTGATCGACCGCGATTCATTCTTCTCTTGCATCTCTCCATGCAGTCCTCGCAGCCGGCGTCATTCCGCATCGCCTGCCTCCCGCTCTCTCCATCTGAAAAGCCAAGGATTGTCACATGTCGATCTATGACCCCAGTGATGATTGACCATCAAGGTCGATCATCCCGTAGGAGAGCGCCTCAAGTAGCCACCACTGTTGTCTCTGACAGCAACCAATCAAGAGACAACAGCAGCAAGTCAATCCGACGTCTACGGCCAGCAAACGGTGTCCATAAATGTCACGATGTAGCATGACGTTTGGAGATGCGGGTCCTCTGACCTTGGAGGATCCATTGTCTTGTTGCACAAACATTTAGTATGTATAAGACGTGTATAAACACATTTTGTGCACATCTTGGTAGTTTGTAAAGTAATGAGGTGAAAAGCCTTGCTTATATGAGCTTAGAATGCTCTAATTTTTACTAGAGGTCTCCAAGGTGTGCAAAAGGACATCTGAGGATCTTTAAATTCATATTGGTCCATCAAAAAATGAGGATAAGTTATCATCTACCTAAGAGAGTGCTCCGGGAGGAACGTGGCACTTTTACAAGGAATTTGAGAGATCTGAGGACATGGACGGAGAGCTCTCGACGGGAGGAGCAACATGAGTCTAAATTTCACTCGAATTGGAGGTCCATGGCATGAGTTATATGACCATCTGAAGCTCGTGGAGTGAAAGAACTACATAGCTTTCTATACAAAGTGAAAGATTGATGAGATTGACTCAGTGTACCATCAGATTGAAATCAAATTTCATGATCTCGTAGCTTGTCAATTGCTGAAGCTCTGACCCATAATTTCATCATCTTATGGTTTGCAGATCAAACTTTATGACGAATGAAGACGGATGGATGCAAAAAACTTTCAAGTTTGAAGATTTATGGAAGGGGATCCGTAGGTCAAATCTGCTGAAACTTTTTGAGTAGTGAGTTTACCTTGTGGTTTAATGGCACAGCAAGTTTGAGTTGATGTAGGCGTTTCATTTAAGAGATGTAGCTTCCGTTTTGAATATGAGATTAGAAGTATGTGTATTGTTTTGTGATATTGTATTAATTATGGGAGGAGATCTAGCCGTCTGAACTTTCTGAAATTTGACCTATAAGTATAAATCTTAGGATTATACATACGTGGCAAGTTTGAGAGAAGGCTTAACTTTAGATCTGAACCTACAATGTGTTAAACTTTGTTGTTTTTCTGTCGAGTTGCATTTGACAACAATATTTATTATAAGTCTCTAATCTTGTTAGTAATAGCGGGTAGAAAAGCATTTGATGTGATGCTAATATTGTTTTGGGAGGTATACTAGGTGTAGAAAAGACTATATCATATGTGTTGTGATTGCGTCATCTCTGATTATCGATTTTCATATTCAACATGACAAACTTTCAAGACGACTACTCTTTCTAGCCTAGTGACTAGTTATAAGATGCATTATGGTGCATGCGTTAGAACCGCCCATCTAAGCAATCTACACGTGGATGAGTAAGACGACAACAAACATGCGATGTGCATATGTGCTATCTCATTGATCCGTGTGTCTTTGGATGAGTGGTTGATGTACTTGTACCTATCCTTGTTTAAGATTTCAAGACTTTAAAGCAAAGGAGAATGACCTATGAGAACATTCGACCTTAAGAGATTCAAGTGATTACTCGTAGACATACATCGTGATGGTCTTAAGTGTGTGAGTTTGTTTTAATATCGATAGTTTATGGATCTCTTTATCATGTACGTTGAGTAAGGATGTCGTTGTAGTGTCGCAGGATTACTCCTTTTGCCCATTTAGTATAAAAGATATCGTTCTCACAGAGGATTTGCACAAGCAACACTGTTCTAAGTTCTAAGATATATTCAAACACACAAACACATGGGTTTTGCTTAGAATTCCCGTCTTCTCACAAAACCACACGGCTTCCAGACCCTTCAAAAGGTGCTTTGGACCTAAACAAACAATTACTAACTAAAATATCACACAACTATTCACAGAAAAGCTCGAGAAGACGCTTCCTGCTTCCATGTCACTTCTTCCGATCTTCTTAGTACCGTCTTCCCCAAGCACTTCTCGGCTTCTGGAGGTTCAACTCGGCTTCTCACACCTTCAGAAGACTGCTCCTGTCTCGTAGAAGTCGTCTAGCAACGGCTGTCGCACATTGCTCTTCCAAGTTCCAACGGGTTAGATTAATCACATGGTGTATGCCCCCCTGTAGCCTTCCCAGGCTTCTGCCTACGGAAACGGTCTTCTTGCAGCACTACAACGACATTCACAGAAGCTCAATAGAAGTCTCGGAAGCTCACTAGAAGAAGGTAAGAGGATGGGGAAGATGGGGAAGAAGGGAAAATCCAAACGAGAGAACAACAAGATAAGAATAAGAAATTAAGATTCCGATACGCTTCTAGTCCGGATCTTGACTAACAAGCCATCCCTGCTTGTAATAGTTTGGGGAGGAAGACAACAAACATGCGTACAGTTACACAGTCTTCTACTTGAGGATCTCGTCTTTCTGTTGTGGGAAGAAGGCTTCTTTCTTCTTCTCTCGCTGCTCCGACTACTCTGTCTTCTGGGATCCTTTATCCATAAGACCGTCCGTACGTGGATCCGAAGTGCTCCACTGGACGAGCCAAGCTGCAAATCTGCACAACTACTGACTGTCACTGCCACTCAAGAAGAATGCTTCTCATGCACGGTCGGGAGTGAATTCAAAGAAACCCACTACCTCCAAGACACGGACCAAGCTTCTGCACTCAAATCAGCAATCCATTCCCCGAGAAGAAGGCACATTGGTGTTGGGAAACTCACTCCCTCTACTTTCTGCTCCTAATCCTCGACACACCAATCTAGCCAATAGGACTACACGAGGATGCCGTTCCCTGCTCCTAAACTGTCCACTACCTCCATCTACATCTTCGAACCACTGCTGACAACGAGCATGCAGACCCCTCCGGTGTAATCCCAATCTATTCGTATGTCTCTAACATCGGGTGTAGTGTACGCGCGCACAGTACACAAGAATTACTAATGTACTCAGTGTCCTCTCATGTGTGTATAATGTGTTCTTACTCACAGTGAGGCATATGTGTGCTATGAGTCTACACCGTAAAATGTTTGTGTGTGTGCAGAACTAAATTTCCTACTCTTCGATCCTACTTATGCATCTGCCTTGAGACGCAGGGGAGAATTCCCCTCCAATCTTTGACTACATCCAGAGAGAGATGCGCGCTGTCAAAAGGCTGCCATCCCACATGCAAGCGGTTCCCCTTCCTAATTAGCCATCCACCTTACTACTCCTGCGCTGCCTACTCTGCCACATGGTTACCTACCTAAAATTACACTAGAACTGCCACCTCCTAAGATAGCATGTTCGGTTCTTACTAAGTTTGGACAAGTCAACTTGTCTTCTACGCTTTGCTGCCTACTCTAATTGCACGGATGCAATCTCCATTTGATCTGTAAACCCTCCGCGGTCCTATCGATCAACTACCCCCCCATCTCTCAACCTCCACGATCGTCATCTACGAATCTGCAACATGTCGGGCCTGTCTCTCACTCAGGGGTCACCTCTGATGGCTTTGATGGAAGCACACCATGAACTTGAAGGAAAAATGCTGAGTTCACTCATTCATACACCCACAAACTTATCAACTAAAAATCTCCTTAAACACATCAACTAAAATCCTCCATTCTAACGACGTCTCTCAAGTTCTCACATGCTAAAAATATCTCACACTCTCTATATTACTCAAGTTGTCATTACGACAATGTGAAAACAAGGATGAGGAGCTCTTCTCTACTCCTCTATTTATACATTCTAGGTTTTTACTTTGGTACCCCCGATAACTCAGCCGTAACTACTTTTACCGGGTTTTACTAAGATATTACTTAAGGTAAAAGCATTAATCACATGGGCTTTTTACCTTTTCACATGGACTTATTCCTTCAAAGTCAACAACTTCTAGAAGGATTCTGGAATATTCTCAAGGAATCTCGAATTTCCACCCCCCCTCTACACTAGGACCCACTAAAAAGGAAACATGTGGAATCTCTTCTTGTTTTTAATGCCCACAAAGTCCACAACTTTAATCCAACCACTAATATCAAGTCAAAAAGGAGATAAGGGATACTTTCCACCCCCTTTCTACCTTTTAGACAAGATGACAAGATAGTAGTGCTCACTCTTTAGCAAATATCTGAATTCTGCCAAAAGTACTGCTAAGTTTAACCATAACTAACTTTTAGCTAGTCATGACTAACTTGATACCTCCTTAAAATACTTTGGCAGCAAATAAACATTCTCAACAC
Source organism: Asterella californica (assembly GCA_036924285.1). Classification (NCBI taxonomy): domain Eukaryota; kingdom Viridiplantae; phylum Streptophyta; class Marchantiopsida; order Marchantiales; family Aytoniaceae; genus Asterella; species Asterella californica. Next base: position 23,239,747 of record JAYKYS010000003.1, read on the forward strand.
TTAGTTATAACTAAACACCTTACTAATAGACAAACTTCCTATGTGTAACATAGGTCGTTACATTTTACCCCCGGACTAAATTTTCGCTCCGTCCTCGGAGTGAAGAGAGAACTTTCGTCGATGAAACAACTTCAACTTGTCATAATTTACCCGATCGAATCTCCTTCCTCCCAGCTCCTGAAGGTCATAAGTGAAGTTGCTCCACACCTTATCTACAACAAAAGGACCAAAATATCTCGGAAGAAACTTCTTCCTAGCCCTCTTGAATCTGATAGCATCATACAACATAACCCAATCTCCGACTTGAAAGGGTTTTACCTCCCTCTTGCCCAACCGTTTGTCGTAACTCTTCTTTTGATACGCCTGAGCTCGTTCCATCCGGATCATTGCTACCGCTCGGGTCTCTTCCAACTCCATGAGTTGCTCCCTTCTTGATCTGACCACGTCTTCTCCTCTCGACCTCTTCAACTTTCGTTGAATAGTTTGAAAAGTATCCAATTCGAATTGGATGGGCAACTTGGACTCCACTCCATAAACCAGTCGAAATAGGGAGTACCCAGTAGAAGTCTTTGTTGTCGTTCGATACTCCCATAAGATGGCATGTAGCCTCTTATCCCAAGTATGTTTTGCAGTCTCAACACCAGCATCTTTGGCGAGCATCATACAAAGTGTAAGATTGGTCTTCTCCGTAAGACCATTAGCATTTAGTTTGTATGAGGTCGTTACTCGTGGCTTGATAGAAAAGTGTTGTAGCATAGCAGTAGTCATGCTCCCTACAAACTCTCCTCCTCTATCTGAGACCAACTCTAACGGACATCCAAATCTGGTGATGATCCTCTCCCATAGGAATCTACCGACTTCTGTTTCATTAGTCTCCCTCAAAGATCTAACCTCTACCCACTTGGTACAATAGTCAGTGGCGACTACAATGTATCTATTGCCTCGAGGTGTCTTATTAAGAGGACCTACAAAGTCAATACCTCACTTCTCAAATGGTCCTAACACTGGAATTGATCTTAACGGAGGTGTTCTAGTAGATTTCAGAGCAAATGCTTGACATACGTCGCAAGTTTTGCAATAGTCTAAACACTCTTTGAAAATCCCTCTCCAGTAGTAACCCGCATCCAAAATCTTACCAGCAAAGTGACCTCCGCAAACAGTTCCGTCGTGAAACTCGTGCATTAGCTTGAATGCCTCCTTCTGACCAACTGCTCTCCTTAGTAACCCATCTGCTCCTTGATGAAACATAATTCCCTCCACCATGGTGTAAGATTTGCATCTCTTGATCAACGCGTTACGTTCTCGGGTATGCATACCTTCTGGAAAAGAGCCATCTGCAAGGAAACTCCAGATTTCCTTGTACTCGGCCGGTATCTCCTCAATGCTTGTGATGGTCATCAGATGCTCGTCTGAAAATGAATCATCAAACGGTTCTTCTCCCTCATCATCATAAGCCCTCGACAAAAGATCAGCATTCGCATGCTTTTTCCCTGGTCTATCTTTGATCACGTAATCGTATTCTGTTAGAAGGATCTTCCAACGAGCAATACGACCTTCGGCATTAGGCTTATTAAAGATATACTTTAAAGCCTTGTGATCTGTGACTATGGAAAATTTCCCTCCTAGCAAGTAGTGTCGAAATTTCTTCAATCCAAAGATCACCGCTAATCCTTCTCGTTCAGTCACGGAGTAATTCTTCTCCGCTAGAACCATCTGCCTACTAGCATAAGCTATAGGATGATCATGCCCATCTCCATCTAGCTGACTTAATGTACATCCGATTGCTACATTGGAGGCATCCGTATACAGAATAAATGCTTTACTCCACTCAGGTTTAGCAAGTATAGGAGCTGTCACTAATGCCTTTTTCAGCTCCTCAAATGCTTCCTTTGCCTTCTGATCATGCACTATCAAGTCAAAATCAACGCCCTTCTTCATGTACATAGTCAAAGCTATTGCTTTGTTTGAGAAGGAAAAGACAAACCTACGATAATATCCAACCATGCCAAGAAACTGCCTCAACTTTGTCAAGTTGATCGGAAATGGAAGATCCACAATCTTCTTCACCTTCTCAGGATCTACCGCAATCCTATTCTTGGAAATGATGTGTCCTAACAGCAGACCTTCTTCGCAGCCAAAGATGCACTTCTCTGGATTTAGAGAAGCGTTGGCTTGCTCCAACCGCTGCAAAACTTTGATCACATGATCAAAGTGGTCCTCCTTTCGTCCGTACACACAGAAATCGTCAATGAAATCCCGAACAAACTTCCCTATGAATGGTTCAAACACCTTGTTCATGAACCTTTGAAACGTGGCCGGAGCATTACACAATCCGAATGGCATCACCCGAAATGCAAATGTTCCCCAAGGAGTAGTGAAAGTAGTCAACTGTTGGTACTCCTGTGCTATCTTGATCTGGTTATACCCACTATAACCATCACCAAAGCTGTACCACTCATGACCAGCAACTTCCTCTAAAATCTCATCTATAAATGGTAGAGGATAATAATCCTTCTTGGTAACTACATTCAGCTTCTTATAGTCTATGCACACTCGCAGCTTAGCATTCTTCTTCTTGACAATCACAATGGGTGAAACCCATTCTGAGTTCTCCACCTCATAGATGAAACTCGCCTCCTTCAACTTGTCTATCTCCTCCTTGACCATCATTGCCGTTGTGGGATTGACCCTTCTCTGCTTCTGTCGAACTGGTCTTGCGTGCTCCTCCAATTCGATTCGATGAGTCTCGAGAGTCATCTCCTTCAAATCCTTGTAGCTGAAAGCAAACACATGGATATATTTTCGAAATATATCTAGGAATCTACTTTTCTCTTCTTGAGTGACATTGATACCAAACTTCAGGGTAGAGAGTCTTCTCACAATCTCTGCCTCACTCAACTCTTCGTTGTCACAATCTTTCTCCACTGCTGGTCGAGGCAACAAGTCAATAGCACTAAGCTGATGTAATGATTCATCTCGACCAAATCCTTCGTCCTCAGACGAGGATTCTTGATAGTAAGAATCTCCGGTATCTACTTCTGATACACTCTGATCATCCTTCGTATCAGATTCCCAGTAGTCACTAATGGGTCTATCAGAGTCAGAAGTCACAACTCCAACACCCGAGAGAGGAACTATCACTCTATGATCTCTAGGCCCAATCCGTAAGTATCCCTTGTGCCACCTATCCGTGGTGCGCACAGCTCTCAACCAAGGCCTACCTAGGAGCAAATCATAACTAGAGTCCTTTAACACTTGAAAGGACATCATTGTTTGAACTCCAATCACAGACACGACCACCTTCTCTAACACACCAAGAGGTCTTACCCGTTGCTTGTTAGCCATCCCCACGACAATGCTAGCTGGGCGAGTTGGTTCCATCCTCAATTTCTTCATCAACCTCTCCGATATGGCGTTTACAGTCGACCCTCCATCCACCAATACGTCAGAGACGTAGTGACCATTCAACCGGACTTCAATCTTTGAAGCCCTAGTGCATACCTCTGAAGCATGCACATCCACCACACCAACTCCCACAGACTTTGATGTCTTGCTCTTGGGTTTCTTCTTCTTGCTTCTCTTAGAACTCAGTCCTCCTCTGAGTTCCCTTCGTAAGCTGGGATTAAGTGCGATCAGTTGTCCAACAGTGATGTTGACTTTCTGAGCACCCACATCTTCAACCACATCATATCCCGCTTGGGAAGATGAAATGGTGAAATTCGCCATCCCCAGCTTCCTTCTTGGTTCCCTTGGTGTACTCGAAATATTACTCGAACGAGTACTTCTACTAGTTGATTCCTCCATGAAAACTGGTTCATCAGAAAATCGAGTTCTTTTCCTTTCTTGAGCTAAAAGCTCCACCGGTGCATGAGAAGAGTTTGAACTCTCTCCTTTCTCGTAGATGGGATCTCGCACGACATCGATAGTAGCCACCCCCTTGTCTCGTCCTTGTGATGGATTTCCTCCACCCACATTCATTCTGACAGCTTCGGCACCTCTTGCTCCGTTGTTAGGACAATTTCGCTGGAAATGAGAACCTCCACACGTCCAACAAGTGATTCCTCCAAAGTTACCTTGGTTGCCTCCAAAGTTACCTTGATTTCCTCGGTTGGGATTGTTGTCGTAACCTCTTTGACCTCCTCCTCCACCTTTGTTCCTCCATTCTCGTAACTGCACCACGTTTATCTTGAGATCCGCAAGAATATCAGTGATGCTCTTCAGCTCGGCATGAAAATCAGAGGTGGCAGTAGACATCGTTGTTGGGACAAACGGTCTTGGCACCACCGTTGGAGTAGGAGCTGACGTTGAAGCAATCACCAATTGTGATGGTGCAGGTGCGATCGTTGTGACTACACCAGGAGTCAAGGTTGACACCAGAGCAGCATGATGAGGTTGGATGATATCTCCTTCATCCAAACTCTCTTCCATATTTGTCGTAATCTTGATGGCCTCCGCTTTGGTTGTTGGCTTCTCGTACCTCACTTGGGTTCGAATTGAAGGCCTCAACCCTCTCACCAAATTCTTGGTCAACACTGCTCCAATCCCCGCCATCGTTAACTCCACATTGTCTCCACTCTTCCGTAGGACCGTCCGAAACCGTTGCTCCAACTTATCCACCCTTTCGGCATATTGCCGAACTTTCTCGTCGTCCCGTTGCTTCAAATGAGTAAGCTCCACCATGAGCTTCTCATAACTCTCTTCTGGAAGAAATTCTTCGATGAGTGCATTACTCAACGTCTCCCATGTGTCCTCAACTGCACCAGGTGTCTTGCTCTTCACTCGGTCTTCATACCACGTAAGAGCAAAATCTTCTAAAAACTCTGGCAGTAACAACACCCATTCTTCCTTCCTTCTCACGTTGTTTCCGATGCAACCCCTTTTGAAGTCTCGTACAAATGATTCTACATCTTCATTGTCCTTCCCATGAAACACAGGTAACTTCCCCATCTTGTAACTATTCTTTCTACCCTTCTAATTTTTGTGCAATAACTACTCGCTAAAAGAGTACGAACATCACCAATTCCATTCGCGAATAATCTACCATAGGTAAAATGAAAGGAAATGGTTGTAACAACACCTCTTGTGCCATCTCTTCTCCCAAGGTAATCATGAGCCTGAGTCGCATCACCGTCTTCTCCACCATCCGAATGACTATCTCCATCACAACTCAGCTGAGTCCTCTTTTGAAGTCGACAACTTCTCCGTCTCAGCTCTTTGAGTCTCGTCCAACTTCTCGACTACTGACGTAAGTAGGGCGGCCACATCGACGCACTTGTGTCCTCTTGATAGATCACCCACTCCACAACTTGGACAAGGATCTTCGCCTAGAAGATGAATTGGCGCTGTGACGATGGGCCCACTCGAAGACTTAAATCAGTAAACTCCCGCTTCCCTTTAGCCCTCTCGGTTCTGATTCTAGTTGGACAATTCACTACTTTGTGTCCCAACCCTCTACAGAAATAACACCACAAGTCGGTTTCTACTCTTCTCCTCGGAGATTCTACTTGAGGTTTAGTACTAGGGTTTTCAAACTCGACGATAATCTCTCTCGAACTTTCTTCGACACTTACTATGACATCTAAACCTTGAGGAAGGTTTCTAAGTCTAACTTTCCAATCTTTTGAATTTCCACTCATGTTGCACCTTCTCAACCATTAAGTGGACAAAATATCATAGAGGAAAATAATTCTACATCACTTTCTTAACTCTTCCGAGCTTTATATTGGAAATCGTGTATTATACATGCTATACACGAAATAAAATCTAATTAACTATCGAAGATATGATCCTCCTCATCATCGTTTGTACTAATCACAACAGACATCTTGAACTCACTCTTGTAAGGATCCAACTCTACTTCACCAGGAGCATTCGTGGCCTCCACCGTGAATGATGCTTTAAACTCGGCTTTCTTCAAATCTGTGCCAATGGTCGCGGAAGCTTCTTTGTATAGGGTAAAGAGGGCACCCCAAGTGCTATAGATGCGGGTTCGTAACTCATCTATACTTAACTTGGGCTTCTCCGTCTCTGTTCGAACTCCTAAACGTCTCTTCTTCCACCTCGTCATTCGAACTGGATTCCTCATGAAGTATCTTCAAGACCTCCTTGTATGCCGAAACGTATATCTCTTAGTTGGTAAGAGATCTCTCCAAGATTTTTGTGGTCTCCAGTAGCTCAACCTCCAAGCTACTAAATCATGAAGTTTCAACAGAAACTTCCCTAATCAGAAGAGATGGTGATGACTGTACAAATTTTCAGAGAACTGAAATTTATATATTTTCACTTCCCTCATGGTTGTCAACCCCCTCCACTCTGAAATATTCTTTCTCCCTCTTCAGACCTCATCTTCTCATGATTTCTTTTGTCCTGGATAGCTTATCTGCCACTCTAAAACACTGGAAAGTTTCTCAGGAAAATAAAATTCACAGAAAATCTGACAATGACTGTAAATTTTTTCCAGATAACAGAATTCCTCAACTCTCACGAATAGACCCCCTCAACTTTGAAAATTCATTGCTCCATCTCTAGACCACCTTTTCCTATGATTTCTTTTGTCTTAGATAGGTTATCAGCCAATCTAAAACACTGGGAAGTTTCTCAGGAAAATAAAATTCACAGAAAATCTGACAACGACTGTACAAATTTTCCAGAGAGCAGAATTTCTAAACTCACAAATTTATCTCCTCTAATAACTTTTCTCTCCTCCTTTCTCTACAACTCTTGTTGCACACTCTTTCAACTCTCCTCAAACCCTTTCTAAGTGAACAAGATGTAAAGAATAACTTCGAACGCGTCATATATCACTACGGGATACACGAAAGGTTCTAACGTTGCTAACATCGCGTTAGCTCTCTCTCCTCCCAACGTTCTCTCCATGTGCTCTCTCATAATCTCTTTTTGTCGAATATAGAACTGAACTCTAAACATCATTCAACGATCCTTTCAAGTGAGGTCCCGGCAACGGAACCAAAAATGTAAACCCTCCGCGGTCCTATCAATCAACTACCCCCCGATCTCTCAACCTCCACGATCGTCATCTACGAATCTGCAACATGTCGGATCTGTCTCTCACTCAAGGGTCACCTCTGATGGCTTTGATGGAAGCACACCATGAACTTGAAGGAAAAATGCTGAGTTCACTCATTCATACACCCACAAACTTATCAACTAAAAATCTCCTTAAACACATCAACTAAAATCCTCCATTCTAACGACGTCTCTCAAGTTCTCACATGCTAAAAATATCTCACACTCTCTATATTACTCAAGTTGTCATTACGACAATGTGAAAACAAGGATGAGGAGCTCTTCTCTACTCCTCTATTTATACATTCTAGGTTTTTACTTTGGTACCCCCGGTAACTCAGCCGTAACTACTTTTACCGGATTTTACTAAGATATTACTTAAGGTAAAAGCATTAATCACATGGGCTTTTTATCTTTTCACATGGGCTTATTCCTTCAAAGTCAACAACTTCTAGAAGGATTCTGGAATATTCTCAAGGAATCTCGAATTTCCACCCCTCTCTACAATAGGACCCACTAAAAAGGAAACATGTGGAATCTCTTCTTGTTTTTAATGCCCACAAAGTCCACAACTTTAATCCAACCACTAATATCAAGTCAAAAAGGAGATAAGGGATACTTTCCACCCCCTTTCTACCTTTTAGACAAGATGACAAGATAGTAGTGCTCACTCTTTAGCAAATATCTGAATTCTACCAAAAGTACAGCTAAGTTTAACCATAACTAACTTTTAGCTAGTCATGACTAACTTGATACCTCCTTAAAATACTTTGGCAGCAAATAAACATTCTCAACACTTAGTTATAACTAAACACCTTACTAATAGACAAACTTCCTATGTGTAACATAGGTCGTTACAGATCTGCTCCTATCGGAACTCCTAACTCGGCTTCTGATAAGCTGGGAAGTCCTATGAATACCTCGGGTGTCACTAAGGTGGCTTCCTCCTCAACAATCGTCGCTGGCTCTGCTGCTGCTGCTTCGGAAGACAGAAGCGTCTTATGGGAAGCTGGGTCGACTTGTGCTTCCTCGCTCTTCTGAGGCACTAGTTCGACACTGGGAGCCATGGTGACCTCATAGGGTCCGGAGAAGTCGCTTCCTCCACTCGGAATATCTGAGAAGACGGCTCTTCTTCCTGCTTTCCAGAAGACACCTTGTCTTCCGGGGCTTCTTCCGGGATCTTCTCGGCTTCCAACGATGTCACTACCAAGTGGACAGCGAGGTCGAACTCCTTCTTCTCCAAGTCTGATCCGATCGGTGGTGCTGGGGCTTGGGAAGATGCAGTTGCGGTTGGCGGAATCAAGGGAAGACCGTAAAGTGTCTTCACTCTCTCTATCTGCCGATCCAAGTATCGGAACATGCTCTCCTTGCACTCTATCAACACCGCTCTGGACTCGTTATCCCATTCTCTAGCTAAGGTAAGAAGCTTCCTACCCGCGGTGAAGTTAAACTTCTTCCGAAGCGCTTCCACCGACTGAGCTAACATCCCATGCGCACGAGCTTCCGCTGCTTCCCGCTGCGTCTTCTCAGCTGCAGTCTGTGCTTCTGCGGCTTCCCGCAGTGTCTTCCATGTCATCTTCTTCTCTGCAAGGGCGGTGATCTTATCTCACACTCGCATAACCTCCTGGTCACACTGCTGTAAACGCGCTTGCAACTCCTGGTTGCTCTTCTTCATCTGCGCTAACTCCTTGGCAAAAGTGGCGGCTTCTGTCTTGTACTTCGCTGCGAGCTTGTTCGTGGTACGGAGGTTGGCTTCCAGCGCTTCTACCTTCTTCTGGCATTCTTCCTGCCGCATCAAGGTGCGCAGACCGAATCCAGGCTGTAGTGGCTTCTCCTGAGTCATCGTTCTCTTCTCCATCAACTCCATAGCTGGCTGGATCTCCGAGTGGAAGAAGGCACTAAACTCCTCCAGTCTTCTTCCCGCGGAAGACACACTCATCCCCACGATTCGATCGGAGGTGTCTACCTTGTCTTTCCGAGGCAAAGATGCATCTTCCACCACTATGGCCTTCTGTTTCTGCGCACGGGAAGAAGCTACTCTTCTCATTTTCCGGGGTGGAAGATCCCTCCTCAGGACAGAAGCGGTCCTCTTTACTGCGCTTCCTCTCATTGCAGTAGGAGTATCCATCCAACCTTCGTCTTCTGGAGTCTTCGGAAGACTCCCTGGTGTGCAGAAGCGGTCTTCTGCGCAACTCGGGTACTCAAGGACTCCTCCTGTGAGTCGGACTCCGATCCATAATGAATGATCGGGAAGGAGGTGGTCTTCCTAGGCACGCTCCTAGGACCCATCTTCCTTGGTGGTGTCGCGTCTTCCGACCCACTGGAGTCATCTTCCCTCATCAGAAGCGTCTTCTGATGAGCACCTGGTCTCATCTGCGATATCAGAGTGGGAGGGGAAGTCATTGCTGCTGCTCGGTCGTCTTCTCTCGAGGTCTCCTCCTTCACCTCGTGCTGCCCTGTTGGCTCATATCTCGCCAACTGATCTTCCGTGAGATCTCCCTTAGCCACGTACAGATAGCAGAAGAACGGTGTCAGGTGTCCTCTTGCTGGAGTGCCTAAGTATACTAGCTCCGTCTGCACATATGCATGGAAGAACGTGCCCCAGTTGACATTCTCTCCAGCACACACTGCTTCCAAGAACTCCACGTCCTGATCTCCAAGGTACCTCGTCTTTTGCGCTTTCCCCTTGGAAAAGAGATGGAGGAAGAGCTTCGTCAGAAGATGCTTCTGCGGATCCCATAAGATTCAACCTTCCATACGTTTCTTCCTTGCATGTCCTCCAAGAAGAGACAAGTTGTGCTTCCAAGCACATGCCACTTACCCGAGATCATGGGTAAGATCTTCTTCTCGAGCCAACACCCTCGGTTCTCAGCTTCTGACCTGTGGAAAGTCATCCGCCATCAATCTGCTGTCCAGGAAGATGGTCTTTCTAAAGCTACTCATGCTTTTGCAGGTACACGGTTGCGGGACGGTAACGCTGCCCAAACCTCCTCCAGAAGTCCTTGGTCGGCGAGGTTCCAATCCCACAGGAAGAAGTCGAGACCCAACTCCTCGAGGGTTGGTGTTACCTGCAGCGGAATTGGCCGAGGGGTTTGGCCTCGGTCAATTCCGCTGTAGGTAACACCAACCCTCGAGGATGCATCGACATACTTGAATATCTGTTGCACTAAGCCACACGTACTTACTGTGAGCCGAAGGCTCAGTCCTTCCCAGGTTCTCACAGTCTAGCTTCTACTTTCAGAAGACGAATCTAGTCTTCCAGAAGACAGCTACTCCGTCTTCCGGGATTCTAACAGTGCTTCCTAAGTAGCTCTCGTCTTCCGAGCTATATCTAAACAATCCTAACTAAGCAAGGCCTCCTAAGATTCCTAAGAAGACAACCCACCTTGCATTACATCCTACTTCCTACCATAAGATACAAGATATGCGAGAAGTAGAGTGTATGAAAAGTTCAGAAGATGATCGCGGGCTCCTGCGGTGACAGTGGTCTCTGGGAAGATTCTCGAGACAGCTTCCGATTCAATAACGTTCTCGGAAGACTTCCCGAAGCCAGGCTTCCCTTCACTGGTCTCACCTCTCTTCTGCTTCCGACACGCAATCTAACTTCACAACAGACACAAGATATTCACACTCTGTTCTTCTGACTTCTCACCTCTCATACACACTCAGAAGAAGCTTGCTGCACGACGGGAAGACATGCCTCTCGATCATTCTCTCCAGATTCTGCCAGCAAGACTTCTCACAACTCTCTTCTAAGTTCGGGAAGAAAAAGGAATAGGCTGTTATGAGTCGGACAGAAGAGACCCGTAAAAGACCCTCACGTCTTCTAGGCGCATTCTGCTAGCCTTTCCAGTCTTCTAGTCTCTCCAAGAAGATGTGGATTTGAGAAGCTTGGAAGATCAAGAGGCACAGGCCTGGTTCCCAACTTCAAGCTTCTCGAAACAACAAACAACTCACCAAGTCACTCAGGATTCGTACCAAGCCTCTCTCAACACAAAAGCAAATCCAATCCACTCTCGATACGAATTGCACATAGTTATCTTCCGAAGACAATCAGGCTTCCAAAGCGTCTTCCGAAGATGTTCGGATTTCAGAAGTGTCTTCCGAAGATGTTCAGATCTCCCGAAGCGTCTTCTGTTCAGGTTTCGGGAGTAGAGGGGCGGTAGGATAGAGAAATTGATAGCTGCGGGATCAAATTTGAGAATGACAGTCAAGGAAGCTCGATTACAGCTTGGGAAGAAGCAAGAAGATGACTGTCAAAAATTGGGCAACGCTTCCGCGCCCAATTTCACAGAAGGAAAATGCGGGATGACGAATTGATCGATCGGTTTGCCTGCAAACAACCGGGGAAGCGCGGGGGATACTAAGCAAGAGGTGAGAAGCAGGGAGAAGGGAAGAAAACATGGGAAGAACCTCAAACAGTCTTCTGTTTGCTTCCGTAGTGTCTTCAGTCTTCTGCGTTGTCGAGGCGAGAGTTTCCTGGGAAGGACAAACCTTCTAGCTGTGATACGATCGTGAAGAGGAGGACGAAAATCACACACGAAATACGGACCGCAAGAAACCACACCACCACGTTCTCGATCTGGTCAAGATAAAACACACGGCGTGCAAGTAGATCTTCAACTCCAGGTCATTCAGATTGCAAAGCTCACGTTCAGTAACTCAGAATATTAGAAAACTGCTCCTGTGAAGCACCAGCGCGTTCACCTAGAAGCTTCCCGTTTTCTATTGAGAAAGATACACGTACAAGTTCTTGGTCTCTTCTCTACTCGATTCTGCTCTCTACTCTTAATCCCTCGATATCAAAACTCTGATCAGACAGAAGTTCTCTTCAGACGTAACCTCTGTAAAATCTTCTCCTCTTCAGTTTACTCTACTCGATAGTCTCCGCACGGTAAAATTCTACACTGCTCGATGATCGATAAACTCCTGACAATGCGATAATGTCCTAATGGACTGAGAATTCTCTCTCTTCGGAGTACACCCCTCTGGGTTTTCCTCCACCCTACGTAACCTTCAGTGTCACCTGGCAGGGGTAAAAGACGCCCTAAACAGATGGCAGCACAAAATTAAATCACTGATAATAAATCTACACGTAAGAAGACTATTTCACTAAGCTTCGCAGGTTCATCTGTACGGACGGCCACCGTCTCGGCTGTACAGTCAACATCTGACACCTCCACTCGAAGTAACTCCACTACAGCTACCTCTGACCACCGGAATCATCTCGTTCTGACACGTGGAGCCCGAGTTATCATCATTGTCATTTTCCGGCCCCCTTAAACTTCAAAGCGCCGTAAGTATTGCCTCAGGTATCTGTAACGACCTATGTTACACATAGGAAGTTTGTCTATTAGTAAGGTGTTTAGTTCTAACTAAGTGTTGAGAATGTTTATTTGCTGCCAAAGTACTTTTAGGAGATATCAAGTTAGTCATGACTAGCTAAAAGTTAGTTATGGTTAAACTTAGCTGTACTTTTGGCAGAATTCAGATATTTGCTAAAGAGTGAGCACTACTATCTTGTCATCTTGTCTAAAAGGTAGAAAGGGGGTGGAAAGTATCCCTTATCTCCTTTTTGACTTGATATTAGTGGTTGGATTAAAGTTGTGGACTTTGTGGGCATTAAAAACAAGAAGAGATTCCACATGTTTCCTTTTTAGTGGGTCCTAGTGTAGAGGGGGGGTGGAAATTCGAGATTCCTTGAGAATATTCCAGAATCCTTCTAGAAGTTGTTGACTTTGAAGGAATAAGCCCATGTGAAAAGGTAAAAAGCCCATGTGATCAATGCTTTTACCTTAAGTAATATCTTAGTAAAACCCGGTAAAAGTAGTTACGGCTGAGTTACCGGAGGGTACCAAAGTAAAAACCTAGAATGTATAAATAGAGGAGTAGAGAAGAGCTCCTCATCCTTGTTTTCACATTGTCGTAATGACAACTTGAGTAATATAGAGAGTGTGGGACATTTTTAGCATGTGAGAACTTGAGAGACGTCGTTAGAATGGAGGATTTTAGTGGATGAGATTATGGAGATTTTAGTTGATAAGTTTGTGGGTGTATGAATGAGAGTGAACTTAGCATTTTTCCCTTCAAGATTCATGGTGTGCTTCCATCAAAGCCATCAGAGGTGACCCCTGAGTGAGAGACAGGCCCGACAGTTGCAGATTCGTGGATGACGATCGTGGAGGTTAAGAGATCGGGGGGTAGTTGATCGTTAGGACCGCGGAGGGTTTACATTTTTGGTTCCGTTGCCGGGACCTCACTTGAAGGGATCGTTGAACGATGTTTAGAGTTCAGTTCTATATTCGACAAAAGGAGATTATGAGAGAGCACATGGAGAGAACGTTGGGAGGAGAGAGAGCTAACGCGATGTTAGCAACGTTAGAACCTTTCGTGTATCCCGTAGTGATATATGACGCGTTCGAAGTCATTCTTTACATCTTGTTCACTTAGAAAGGGTTTGAGGAGAGTTGAAAGAAGGTGCAACAAGAGTTGTAGAGAAAGGAGGAGAGAAAAGTTATTAGAGGAGAGAAATTTGTGAGTTTAGAAATTCTGCTCTCTGGAAAATTTGTACAGTCGCTGTCAACTTTTCTGTGAATTTTATTTTCCTGTGAAACTTTCCAGTGTTTTAGATTGGCTGATAACCTATCTAAGACAAAAGAAATCATAGGAAAAGGTGGTCTAGAGAGGGAGCAATGATTTTTCAAAGTTGAGGGGGTCTATTCGTGAGAGTTGAGGAATTCTGTTCTCTGGAAAAAGTTTACAGTCAGTGCCAGATTTTCTGTGAATTTTATTTTCCTGAGAAACTTTCCAGTGTTTTAGAGTGGCTGATAAGCTATCCATGACAAAAGAAATCATGAGAAGATGAGGTCTGAAGAGGGAGAAAGGATTTTTCAAAGTGGAGAGGGTTGACAATCATGAGGGAAGTGAAAATATACAAATTTCAGTTCTCTGAAAATTTGTACAGTCATCACCATCTCTTCTGATTAGAGAAGTTTCTGTTGAAACTTCATGATTTAGTAGCTTGGAGGTTGAGCTACTGCAGACCACAAAAATCTTGGAGAGATCTCTTACCAACTAAGAGATATACGTTTCGGCATACAAGGAGGTCTTGAAGATACGTCATGGGGAATCCAGTTCGAATGACGAGGTGGAAGAAGAGACGTTTAGGAGTTCGAACAGAGACGGAGAAGCCCAAGTTAAGTATAGATGAGTTACGAACACGCATCTATAGCACTTGGGGTGCTCTCTTTACCCTATACGAAGAAGCTTCCGCGACCATTGGCACAGATTTGAAGAAAGTCGAGTTTAAAGCATCATTCACTATGGAGGCCACGAATGCTCCTGGTGAAATAGAGTTGGATCCTTACAAGAGTGAGTTCAAGATGTCTGTAGTGATGAGTACAAACGAGGGTGAGGAGGATCATATCTTCGATAGTTAATTTTAGACTGGATTTTATTTCATGTATATCATGTATAATACACGATTTCCAATATAAAGCTCGGAAGAGTTAAGAAAGTGATGTAGAATTATTTTCCTCTATGATATTTTGTCCACTTAATGGTTGAGAAGGTGCAACATGAGTGGAAATTCAAAAGATTGGAAAGTTAGACTTAGAAACCTTCCTCAAGGTTTAGATGTCATAGTAAGTGTCAGAGAAAGTTCGAGAGAGATTATCGTCGAGTTTGAAAACCCTAGTACTAAACCTCAAGTAGAATCTCCGAGGAGAAGAGTAGAAACCGACTTGTGGTGTTATTTCTGTAGAGGGTTGGGACACAAAGTAGTGAATTGTCCAACTAGAATCAGAACCGAGAGAGCTAAAGGGAAGCGGGAGTTTACTGATTTGAGTCTTCGAGTGGGTCCATCGTCACCAGCGCCAATTCATCTTCTAGGCGAAGATCCTTGTCCAAGTTGTGGAGTGGGTGATCTATCAAGAGGACACAAGTGCGTCGATGTGGCCGCCCTACTTACGTCCGTAGTCGAGAAGTTGGACGAGACTCAAAGAGCTGAGACGGAGAAGTTGTCGACTTCAAAGGAGGACTCGGCTGAGTTGTGATGGAGATCGTCATTCGGATGGTGGAGAAGGCGGTGATGCGACTCAGACTCATGATTACCTTGGGAGAAGAGATGGCACAAGAGGTGTTGTTACAACCATTTCCTTTCATTTTACCTATGGTAGATTATTCGCGAATGGAATTGGTGATGTTCGTACTCTTTTAGCGAGTAGTTATTGCACGACGATTAGAAGAGTAGAAAGAGTAGTTACAAGATGGGAAAGCTACCCGTGTTTCATGGGAAGGACAATGAAGATGTAGAACCATTTGTTCGAGACTTCAAAAGAGGTTGCATCGGAAACAACGTGAGAAGGAAGGAAGAATGGGTGTTGTTACTGCCAGAGTTTTTAGAAGATTTTGCTCTTACGTGGTATGAAGACCGAGTGAAGAGCCAGACACCTGGTGCAGTTGAAGACACATGGGAGACGTTGAGTAATGCACTCATCGAAGAATTTCTCCCAGAAGAGAGTTATGAGAAGCTCATGGTGGAGCTTACTCATTTGAGGCAACGGGACGACGAGAAAGTTCGGCAGTATGCCGAAAGGGTGGATAAGTTGGAGCAACGGTTTCGGACGGTCTTACGGAAGAGTGGAGACAATGTGGAGTTAACGATGGCGGGGATTGGAGCAGTGTTGACCAAGAACTTGGTGGGAGGGTTGAGGCCTTCAATTCGAACCCAAGTGAGGTACGAGAAGCCAGCAACCAAAGCGGAGGCTATCAAGATAGCGACAAATATGGAAGAGAGTTTGGATGAAGGAGATATCATCCAACCTCATCATGCTGCTCTGGTGTCAACTCCGATTCCTGGTGTAGTCACAACGATTGCACCTGCACCATCACAATTGGTGATTGCTTCAACGTCAGCTCCTACTCCAACGGAGGTGTCAAGACCGGTTGTCCCAACAACGATGTCTACTGCCACCTCTGATTTTCATGCCGAGCTGAAGAGCATCACCGATACTCTTGCGGATCTCAAGATAAACGTGGTACAGTTACGAGAATGGAGGAACAAAGGTGGAGGAGGAGGTCAAAGAGGTTACGACAACAATCCCAACCGAGGAAATCAAGGTAACTTTGGAGGTAACCAAGGTAACTTTGGAGGAATCACTTGTTGGACGTGTGGAGGTTCTCATTTCCAGCGAAATTGTCCTAACAACGGAGCAAGAGGTGCCGAAGCGGTTAGAATGAATGTGGGTGGAGGAAATCCATCACAAGGACGAGACAAGGGGGTGGCTACTATCGATGTCGTGCGAGATCCCATCTACGAGAAAGGAGAGAGTTCAAACTCTTCTCATGCACCGGTGGAGCTTTTAGCTCAAGAAAGGAAAAGAACTCGATTTTCTGATGAACCGGTTTTCATGGAGGAGTCAGCAAGTAGAAGTACTCGTTCGAGTAATGTTTCGAGTACACCAAGGGAGCCAAGAAGGAAGCTGGGGATGGCGGATTTCACCATTTCATCTTCCCAAGCGAGATATGATGTGGTTGAAGATGTGGGTGCTCAGAAAGCCAACATCACTGTTGGACAACTGATTGCACTTAATCCCAGCTTACGAAGGGAACTCAGAGGAGGACTGAGTTCGAAGAGAAGCAAGAAGAAGAAACCCAAGAGCAAGACATCAAAGTCAGTGGGAGTTGGTGTGGTGGATGTGCATGCTTCAGAGGTATGCACTAGGGCTTCAAAGATTGAAGTCCGGTTGAATGGTCACTACGTCTCTGACGTATTGGTGGATGGAGGGTCGGCTGTAAACGCCATATCGGAGAGGTTGATGAAGAAGTTGAGGATGGAACCAACTCGCCCGGCTAGCATTGTTGTGGGGATGGCTAACAAGCAACGGGTAAGACCTCTTGGTGTGTTAGAGAAGGTGGTCGTGTCTGTGATGGGAGTTCAAACATTGATGTCCTTTCAAGTGTTAAAGGACTCTAGTTATGATTTGCTCCTAGGTAGGCCTTGGTTGAGAGCTGTGCGCACCACTGATAGGTGGCACAAGGGATATTTACGGATTGGGCCTAGAGATCATAGAGTGATAGTTCCTCTCTCGGGTGTTGGAGTTGTGACTTCTGACTCTGATAGACCCACTAGTGACTACTGGGAATCTGATACGGAGGATGATCAGAGTGCATCAGAAGTAGATACCGGAGATTCTTACGATCAAGAATCCTCGTCTGAGGACGAAGGATGTGGTCGAGATGAATCATTACATCAGCTTAGTGCTATTGACTTGTTGCCTCGACCAGCAGTGGAGAAAGATCCTGACAAAGAAGAGTTGAGTGAGGCAGAGATTGTGAGAAGACTCTCTACCTTGAAGTTTGGTATCAATGTCACTCAAGAGGAGAAAAGTAGATTCCTAGATATATTTCGAAAATATATCCATGTGTTTGCTTTCAGCTACAAGGATTTGAAGGAGGTGACTCTCGAGACTCATCGAATCGAATTGGAGGAGCACGCAAGACCAGTTCGACAGAAGCAGAGAAGGGTCAATCCCACAACGGCAATGATGGTCAAGGAGGAGATAGACAAGTTGAAGGAGGCAAGTTTCATCTATGAGGTGGAGAACTCAGAATGGGTTTCACCCATTGTGATTGTCAAGAAGAAGAATGGTAAGCTGCGAGTGTGCATAGACTATAAGAAGCTGAATGCAGTTACCAAGAAGGACTATTATCCTCTACCATTTATAGATGAGATTTTGGAGGAAGTTGCTGGTCATGAATGGTACAGCTTTGGTGATGGTTATAGTGGGTATAACCAGATCAAGAGAGCACAGGAGTACCAACAGTTGACTACTTTCACTACTCCTTGGGGAACATTTGCATTTCGGGTGATGTCATTCGGACTGTGTAATGCTCCGGCCACGTTTCAGAGGTTCATGAACAAGGTGTTTGAACCATTCATAGGAAAGTTTGTCCGTGATTTTATTGACGATTTCTGTGTGTACGGAAGAAAGGAGGACCACTTTGATCATGTGATCAAAGTTCTGCAGCGGTTGGAGCAAGCTAACGCTTCTCTGAATCCAGAGAAGTGCATCTTTGGCTGCGAAGAAGGTCTGCTGTTAGGGCACATCATTTCCAAGAATGGGATTGCGGTAGATCCTGAAAAGGTGAAGAAGATTGTGGATCTTCCATTTCCGATCAACTTGACAAAGTTGAGGCAGTTTCTTAGCATGGTTGGATATTATCGTAGGTTTGTCTTTTCCTTCTCAAACAAAGCAATAGCTTTGACTATGTACATGAAGAAGGGAGTTGATTTTGACTTGATAGTGCATGATCAGAAGGCAAAGGAAGCATTTGAGGAGCTGAAAAAGGCATTGGTGACAGCTCCTATACTTGCTAAACCTGAGTGGAGTAAAGCATTTATTCTGTATACGGATGCCTCCAATGTAGCAATCGGATGTACATTAAGTCAGCTAGATGGAGATGGGCATGATCATCCTATAGCTTATGCTAGTAGGCAGATGGTTCCAGCGGAGAAGAATTACTCCGTGACTGAACGAGAAGGATTAGCGGTGATCTTTGGATTGAAGAAATTCCGACATTACTTGCTAGGAGGGAAATTTTCCATAGTCACAGATCACAAGGCTTTAAAGTATATCTTTAATAAGCCTAATGCCGAAGGTCGTATTGCTCGTTGGAAGATCCTTCTAACAGAATACGATTATGTGATCGAAGATAGACCAGGGAAAAAGCATGCGAATGCTGATCTTTTGTCGAGGGCTTATGATGATGAGGGAGAAGAACCATTTGACGATTCGTTTCCAGACGAGCATCTGATGACCATCACAAGCATTGAGGAGATACCGGACGAGTATAAGGAAATCTGGAGTTTCCTTGCAGATGGCTCTTTTCCGGAAGGTATGCATACCCGAGAACGTAACGCGTTGATCAAGAGATGCAAACCTTACACCATAGTAGAGGGAATTTTGTTTCATCAAGGAGCAGATGGGTTACTAAGGAGAGCAGTTGGTCAGAAGGAGACATTCAAGCTAATGCACGAGTTTCACGACGGAACTGTTTGCGGAGGTCACTTTGCTGGTAAGATAACAGCCTTCAAGATTTTGGATGCGGGTTATCACTGGAGAGGGATTTTCAAAGAGTGTTTAGACTATTGCAAAACTTGCGACGTATGTCAAGCATTTGCTCTGAAGTCTACTAGAACACCTCCGTTAAGATCAATTCCCGTGTTAGGACCATTTGAGAAGTGGGGTATTGACTTTGTAGGTCCTCTTAATAAGACACCTCGAGGCAATAGATACATTGTAGTCGCCACTGACTATTGTACCAAGTGGGTAGAGGCTAGACCTTTGAGAGAGACCAATGAAACAGAAGTCGGTAGATTCTTATGGGAGAGGATCATCACAAGATTTGGATGTCCGTTAGAGTTGGTCTCAGATAGAGGAGGAGAGTTTGTAGGGAGCATGACTACTGCTATGCTACAACACTTTTCTATCAAGCCACGAGTAACGACCTCATACAAACCAAATGCTAATGGTCTTGCGGAGAAGACCAATCTTACACTTTGTATGATGCTCGCCAAAGATGCTGGTGTTGAGACTGCGAAACATACTTGGGATAAGAGACTACATGCCATCTTATGGGAGTATCGAACGACAACAAAGACTTCTACTGGGTACTCCCCATTTCGACTGGTTTATGGAGTGGAGTCCAAGTTGCCGATCCAATTCGAATTGGATACTTTTCAAACTATTCAACGGAAGTTGAAGAGGTCGAGAGGAGAAGACGTGGTCAGATCAAGAAGGGAGCAACTCATGGAGTTGGAAGAGACCCGAGCGGTAGCAATGATCCGGATGGAACGAGCTCAGGCGTATCAAAAGAAGAGTTACGACAAACGGTTGGGCAAGAGGGAGGTAAAACCTTTTCAAGTCGGAGATTGGGTTATGTTGTATGATGCTATCAGATTCAAGAGGGCTAGGAAGAAGTTTCTTCCGAGATATTTTGGTCCTTTTGTTGTAGATAAGGTGTGGAGCAACTTCACATATGACCTTCAGGAGCTGGGAGGAAGGAGATTCGATCGGGTCAACCATGACAAGTTGAAGTTGTTTCATCGACGGAAGTTCTCTCTTCACTCCGAGGACGGAGCGAAAATTTAGTCCGGGGGTAAAATGTAACGACCTATGTTACACATAGGAAGTTTGTCTATTAGTAAGGTGTTTAGTTCTAACTAAGTGTTGAGAATGTTTATTTGCTGCCAAAGTACTTTTAGGAGATATCAAGTTAGTCATGACTAGCTAAAAGTTAGTTATGGTTAAACTTAGCTGTACTTTTGGCAGAATTCAGATATTTGCTAAAGAGTGAGCACTACTATCTTGTCATCTTGTCTAAAAGGTAGAAAGGGGGTGGAAAGTATCCCTTATCTCCTTTTTGACTTGATATTAGTGGTTGGATTAAAGTTGTGGACTTTGTGGGCATTAAAAACAAGAAGAGATTCCACATGTTTCCTTTTTAGTGGGTCCTAGTGTAGAGGGGGGGTGGAAATTCGAGATTCCTTGAGAATATTCCAGAATCCTTCTAGAAGTTGTTGACTTTGAAGGAATAAGCCCATGTGAAAAGGTAAAAAGCCCATGTGATCAATGCTTTTACCTTAAGTAATATCTTAGTAAAACCCGGTAAAAGTAGTTACGGCTGAGTTACCGGAGGGTACCAAAGTAAAAACCTAGAATGTATAAATAGAGGAGTAGAGAAGAGCTCCTCATCCTTGTTTTCACATTGTCGTAATGACAACTTGAGTAATATAGAGAGTGTGGGACATTTTTAGCATGTGAGAACTTGAGAGACGTCGTTAGAATGGAGGATTTTAGTGGATGAGATTATGGAGATTTTAGTTGATAAGTTTGTGGGTGTATGAATGAGAGTGAACTTAGCATTTTTCCCTTCAAGATTCATGGTGTGCTTCCATCAAAGCCATCAGAGGTGACCCCTGAGTGAGAGACAGGCCCGACAGTTGCAGATTCGTGGATGACGATCGTGGAGGTTAAGAGATCGGGGGGTAGTTGATCGTTAGGACCGCGGAGGGTTTACATATCAGTTTCACTTGATTCTTCGACCCAAGTGAATAATATTTCAAAGTCTACATTTTTCTACAAAAAAATTGGTACCGACTTGGAGTATCTTTGATGTCATCTCGCTATCCATGTATCAATTTCACTTGATTCTTCGACCCAAGTGAATAATATTTCGAAGTCTACATTTTTCTACAAAAGAATTGGTACCGACTTGGAGTATCTTTGATGCCATCTCGGCTACCTCAAGACTTAGAGGGCCGCAACCGAATTAGTACTAATTACCCCGACAACTCGAAGGTGAGAGGTCCATTTCGAAACTCGGTGGTAAACTCCCTCTAGCATCCACACTAGGTGACTGCACTAGTGCAGGGGTAGACGGAGGCGTCCCGCATTCACGGTACGTTTAAGGGACATCTAGTATCCCGCCCCTAGGCAACTTGGTGCCCCTCATATTCCTCCGAAGGGGCCAGCCTACTCCAAGCCGGTTGTGAGTCTGAAGGGATTTGATCCGGAGACCTCCTCCCTACAAGTTTCTCAGCTACACCACGGAAGCTGATCTCACAACTGGTTTTAAAGACCAGTTTCTAAGCTAATATGCTAGAAAGCTGCGGTATTTCGTCTTTCCTTTGCTAACACGAAGTGCCATAACTTTCTCTAGACATGCTCTTTTTGTACATTTCGAATTTTAAACAAATACTACATACTATAATCTATATGAGAAAAATCTAAAAAGTATTTTTCGAACTCCAGATTTATGGTAAATTTCCCGGTATCAGAAATCTTGTAGAAGAACTCCAAGTAACTTTTTGCCTACAACTCCGTTTGCAACTTTTGAACATACCACGGTGATCAGCGCGACGAGACCTACGCCATGGTGTTTTCGAATGCTCACTTCCTCCAGAATCGACTTCTCTGAGGTCTTAACTTCCCTCAGAGAGACTAACTTCTAACTGAGAGGTGAATTATTCACTATGTGGAATAATTCACATCACGACAGCGTGCTTCCGACTCCGACCTCAGCTCCAATGTGACTCCACAAAGCTGCTACTGCCGTCAATGTCTTGCTATTCCTCAATCGAACAAGACTCCACCTCCGATTCTTCTCAGTCGTCCTTCAATGTCTGCTTCCGAGAGTCCACAGAAGACTCCTTCAGCTTGATGTGCTTCCTATTCTCAGCAATTCGCCCTCGCTTTCTTCCTAGCTGCGAATCGATCCTGGCTTTACTCAATTCCACTCTGCTGGCCTTCCTCACTCAAGTCGATCACCTTCCAATTCGATCTTCTAGGCAAGAACAACCTCGATGCGGAAAGCGGTGGTGATTCTACGCTAATGCGCTTCCTTCGCATCTTCTCGTGCAGTTTAGGGGTTCTCAACCTATCTGACCTACTTGACCTACCTACCTACCTACCACCTTGGTGCTACCTGGTAGGTACACCTACTTCCTTACTGGATAATACGCGGTTAGGCTTCTGCGGTTGCTGTCTTTCGGAAGATACATGTCTTCCGTCTTCCGTCTTTTGTCTTCGGAAGATACAACAGAGAAGACGCTTCCCGGAAGGTGGCCGTCTTTCGAAGAAGTGAACCTCGTGTTGCAGAAAAAGATCTTAAGATCATCTTCCTTCTAAGGAAGCCGTAATCTTAAGTAACAAAGCTTCTTCAGTTATACAAACAAGTTATTAACCTTAAAATTTTCAAAATTTCATAAATCCTGTAAATTGTGTGCATCACAGTCGTGAGAGATGGACTAAGGGCTCTATCTACAGCCAAGGTTTTCATTTTGAAATCTCTTGACAGATCAAACTGATGTACCTTGAACGAGTTCATTTCTGAGAGGATCCTTTGGCATAACTTTATCACGTAAGTTATGTCTCACATATCCTTATGATCTTACATGTTGTCACTTATGGCTAAGATGAAATCTTAGTATTTCTATCCTCATTTAACAAGAAATGGATTTAAATCAGCTCTCGCCAGTAAACTTTAACACTGAGTGTGAGATAAAACACATTTGTCGACTCAAAGTCATGTACCAAGTCCTAGTAGTGAGAAACTTCAGAGAAGAATACTACGGAGAGATTGTGTCATCACCTATTTCATTTGTCATACCCATGATCATTCAACATTTTTGTGTGGTTATCTTGACCCTTTACTGAAAAAAAGAAAGTGCTTAGATTGACGAGAAGTTCGAGAAGAATTATAAGATACTAGTCACTTCAATGTGCATCAACCGCTAACCACAACTAGAAGGTACGTCATTTCTCAAAGAAAAGATTCTCGTTACACACCGCTCTCTCGTCCAATGAACATTGACCTACCACCTCCTCCTTTTCTAGAGGGGTGGCAGACCCTTCCTCCTCCTACGGAGGTGCTAGCCTATCTCCACTCTCTCCATTATCTGTCCGTCAAGCGTCCGAACTTGTCCTCTCGCCTCATCCTTGCACACACCACGTCTTACGTTATTGACAAGTCTAACACGTCTATCTTGACCTCTATCGATCACTCACTCGTCTGTGCTTCGCTTATCTCTCATTCGCAGCTCCAACCATCGACCTTTGACACAGACGGCTTGACCACATCAGTCTTTCTCGGCTTGATCATCTCGTACAGACTTACAGTTGTCTAACACTCACGACTTCACTTGCGGTTCGTGTCTGCACGACAAGTAGACTCACATGAAGTTTTCACGCGCCACCACTACTCGCATCATTAAAATTCTCGAGATTGTTCATTTTGACATCAGTGGTTGCATTTCTTCTTGCACATTTTCTGGCTATGAGTACTTCATGACCATAACCACAGACTACTCCCGCTACACCGTTGTTCGTCTATTATACTACAAGAGCGACTGCTTCACAACTTTCAAGGAGTTTCACAAATTCGTCGAACGTTAGACTGATAATAAACTCAATACTCTTTGATCCGACAATGAGGTGAGTTCTGATCTACCCTCTTTGATGCATACTGCCAAGAGCACGACATCATCGTCAGTTAATTGTCCCTGACACTCCCTCAGCAGAACGAGATAGTTGAGCATAAAAAACTGCACCCTCTTGAACTCTGTTCGTGCTATGATGTTTTCAGCAGGCTTAGATAAACAGTTATGGGATGAGGCTCTTAATTGCGCCACTTGCATTCTGAATCGTTGTCCCACCAAGGTCATCGATCTCGCCACCATTCTTTTTGAGGTATGGCATGGCCGCAAACCCCCTCATTTCATATCTTCAAGTTTTTTGCTGCACAGCTTTTATAAACATTTGTAGGATTTGGAGCTATATTCGCAATGCTACAAGCGTTCAAAGTTTACAGGTTTTTTTAATATTTTGGTGGTAAAGCTTTGTTTAGACTTAGATTTAGATCAAAATCTAAATCTAAATATGTCGATCCCGGAATCCGAGACTAATACATTCAGGAAATGTAATTATCGTACGTATGCAAACAAGAGAAATAAGAAGACGTATTGATTGTTCACATTTTTTTCAAGTTTGAATTCAGATGGATAACTTAAAAGCTCTCTCTAAATCTCACGAGCATGAGTTTCAGACCGTAAACAAAGTTATCTTTTCATTCCATAGATTAGGATTAAAGAGTTACAGATATGATTCTTTCGTCTTAAGAGAATTATTATTTTTTAACTTTGACACCCCTACTAGTAACAACAACTGGTGTGTTAGTAGTCATACTCTTAGATTTGTTTTAGATATGACGCACAGTATTTGAATTTTGAAGAATGATGGGTATAGCCTTGCATAATTGGTCAACATTTGTATGAAGCTTTCAGTTCATTGCAAGGGTGACATCGTTAGCTGAGAAACTTGACAGTGTGTACATGAAGTTGTTTCGAATTTAATTCTTATTTTCTACATCAAAGAGCTAAGAGATAGAAACAGTTTAATTTGTATTAAACAAGGAGAATAATAAGCATACTCGATCGACTTCTGGGAACTTTTGATCACTAGCTTTTGATCGCTTCCTATTATCAGAAAAAATGTATTAAATTTTAGAAGAAAATGCTATACTAAAGTATTAACTAAAAACAGACATAATCCACAAGTGGGGTGCGGAAAGGAGTGTCTCCAAAACTACAATTGCGCGAGGAGGAAAAAATAATTAAATTTGATTGATCATTAATTTGCTACCTAACCTTTCCGTCAAGAAGGGTTC